>OY987299.1:105197372-115197372 GCA_963920635.1 Pseudeuparius sepicola
GCTTCATACATAGGTATATTATTATTATAAAATGGATATATTATGTAGAAGTTCTAAACAGTGGCAATCGGCATTTTTTATGTTTTTCGGCGTTATGGGGCTCCCTGAGATTACGTGGTTAAAATTAATGTAGGTACTGGTGACCGATACACCCTGTACAGCTATCTACTCGTAGGCTTCTACTATACAACCAAAACTTCATTATAAAACATTTATACTTATGAACCAGGAAGAGTTCTGCAAAAGTGCACTTCGGTCGAAGCAAAAATACAAAATGAAACTGCTAGTCCATGCGCGTTCGGACGGCTGCGTCACGGCGAACCGCCGCGCCGCCGCCGAGGGCCCCGCACGGTAGCGCGGCTCCCGCCGGCAGGGGGCCCTTGTCTCGGCCTTCCCCGAAGCGGGGCCGCTAATTATTTTCAATTAGGCCGCGATGACACTCGCGTTTTTGGTGGGGAGCCCCGCGGCGCCCGCCCATTGTGCCGGCCGGAATGCAATTTCGGACGGCCTCCCTTTGAAGATCCCGCGGGTGACGTTTGATTGGTTTCTGGCGCGGGTTTTTGTCCAGGAATTAACGGCGTGAAATGTTTTTCAGATCGGTCTATAGTATTGTTTCGGGTTTAGAATTCTTGAAATGCTTTGGATTTGTACGAACTTGCCTTAGAACGGTAACGGAGAGCAGACAAGCATGTTACCTACCAAGACCTTCACGATTTGCTGGACTTGGGCCTTTTCAACCGCAACTGTTGAGTGTAGTGGTCCATGTTAGGAGTATATTTCGCTCTTATATGCTTCTAAAACTTGAGACATTTTTGCTAATGAATGAATGCTAATTTTTACATGAATTTTGGATTTGGGATCCTATCGCTAAGCATTATTTGCATTAAATAAATAAAAATAAATTCAGAAAAATTAAAGAGTTTTAAATATAAGCAACACTTTTTAACAATAATGACTTTTTCCGGTAAAATGATAAATAAAATAGTTTTTATGCTTGCCCCCCCTAACAGTGTCATCATATTATGTGCCAATTATTTTTGCTTAAAAAATATGATGTCAAAAGCGACCACATGATGTCCTTTATTTTTTAAAATTTACATTTTTTGAAAAATTGCTGGAATAGCATTTTTTCCCAAAATTTCGAAAAATATTGTATAAGTTGTTCTTCTTTTAATTCTATATCGTTACACAGGGGCATAGCTAGGCTTTGACAATGGGGGGGGGGGTTCAAATGTAGTTTAAATGAATAGCAAAAACAGTTTAAATCAATGGAAAATTTTTGATTATAATTTTTAAAAATTACGCCCCACGAGAATTTTTTTCCAAAATAATAAACAATTAAAATGAATGGCAAAAATTTTAAGTAATAAATTATGAGCATCAAATATTATACCTAACCTAAGTCAAGTAATGGTGTGAATTTTTCTATGTGTACAATAATTAAAAACTACAAAGTTATTGTTTATAGCTTAGACTCACGTATTTACAATAATTACAAACAACAACACTCCTTGGTTATGTGAAAGTAAAAATACATTAGCTTCCTATAACATTTTTGCGACACCCTATAATTTCTATAGGGGAAAACACATTTTTTTGTGACCCTATCGGACCTTATACAGTGTGTTCTAGAAAGATGTGGCAGACATAGCTTATGTTTTTTTAAATGGAAGGTATGGGATATGTTCGCTCCAACCGTTCGTTCAGAACTGCGCCTTTTTTGTGAGGGATTACTCCTTGGGTCATATAGGTTGCCATGGAAGACAAGTGCCAAATTATAGTAATAAGACAGTTTGCAAGTAATTTCACGCTTTGGAAAACAAAATGGACTATTTTAGGATTTCAGGAAAAATGAAGAAAGGAAATTGAGAGAAATGATACATTTTAAATATAGTAAAATAGTTAATAGACTTCGCCAAATTTATTGTTTGAAATTTAATTTTTATTGAAAACGACAATAACATTTAGAAAAAGGATATATTTTTATAATTTGTTTATGAGGTTATTTAAATAACAAAATTTATTATGACAGATCGGAAAATGTAGAAACACTGAAAGGTAGAATTCGGGATGAAATCCACATATTAAATACTGAACACAGCAATTTTATCGTTATCGTTGACTTAATAAACAGAAAGTTAGTAGCAAATATCAATAAAGTCATAGAGCAAGATGGATTTGTAGTACATATACCTTTTTCTAAATGTTATTGTCGTTTTCCATAAAAATTAAATTTCAAACAATAAATCTGACGAAGTTTATTAACTATGTTACTATTTAATTCTCATTTCTCTCAATTTATCTTCTTCATTTTTCTATGAAATCTTAAATGAGCCCATTTTGTTTTCCATAGCGTGAATATAGGTACTTGCAAACTGTCAATAATTATTACTATAAGTTGGCATTTGTATTCCATGGCAACCTATGACCCAAGGGGTAATCCCTCAAAAAAAAAGCTCAGTTCTGAACTAACGCTTGGAGCAAACATATAACATATATACTTCGTGGGAATCGGAAAAATGTGTATAGAATTCAATAATCAAAAAATATATAAGTTGTTCCATTTAAAAAACATAAGTTATGTCTGCACGGCTTTCTAGAACACACTGTATAAGGTCCAATAGCGTCACAAAAAACTTTGTATTAGTATCTAAAACTTTTATAAAACACTTTTTTTTCTAACCTCAAAAACTAACAAGTTAAGGGGGGTGTCAATTTATAGTGAGCCACCCTGTACCTAATAGTCCTAACAATACGGAATATAAAATTATAAATTAATAAATTTGTGGTGCTCTGAAGGAAATGCAGCCAAAGGAAACACTTAAAAAAAGTTAGCCTGTGTAACCTATAAGCACTGAGATAATGAAAACAATAATTCTCTCCATTAAAAGGTAAAAATTGTAAGGTGGATGAAACAAACCCAGACAGACCTAATAGATCTTTAATAACAATGGTTAATCCTTTACTCAATTTCAATATCTAATTATAATAATACCTGACTCAACTTTTAAAAGGTTAACCCATTCCTATACGAGGTTTTGGAGCACATCCAACCCAAAATAGCATAACCACCACTTGAGTTAGTCACGAGGGGATATCGAAACATAGCGGATACGGTTCAAGAAATTGAATGTTTATAAAAACCTGTTCCACATTTTGAGGGAACATGAAAATCTTGACTCGGTGCTAACACTAATTTCTGCGTTTTTCTTCCCACAAAACCCCCAGAGGAGCGGAAGTCGACGTCTAAGTGGCATTCTGAACACAAAGACGCGCCCATTGTGTCAAGCACGGCCGGGGAATCGGTTACAGTAACAATGGGCAGTCCTGAATGGACCGATTTCACGAAAAAAGGGCAGTCCCCGCCAGGTAGATTTTGTCTTCCGTGGAAATATCAGTCCAGTCACAGCTTTCGCCGCGATTCATCTGGGGCAGGCCCCGGCCATCTTGGTAATGATTCCATGGTATGTTAAATCGTTATTATACAGCTCCAATTTTCTAGGTGGTAAGTTTGCGGGGTGCTCAGAAGTACCTTCAACAGCAGCAGTGCCGTGTGACGAGGCGATATTGCTAGTGGTTTTGTTTCCGTCTCAAAACACTGTTTTGCAACTTTGTAATCTGCATACGGCCTTATAATTATCAGTTACCTACCTATTCTCAAGTCATAATGAATTATTATTAATAAAAAAATTAAATCAACCACATCGCTGGTGAGTCTCTAGTATCGTCAAAATTGTAGGTAACACATTACATTTTTGCTCTGTACGAAAGCAATCCCTAAAGCAAGAGAAAGTAGGTAAGGTAGTAGCTAGTGCTTATATATAGGTACTCAATAGCTAAGCTACATCTAGCTGCGCTGTTAGAAGAAAACTCTTTTAATACACTTCTCACTAAATCCTTTAAAGGTAAAGTAATATCTTCGGAATTTTATTACATTTTGGAAAAAAGTAAAAACCCATCCGACTGAGAAAAAATTACCCACATTGATAAAGCACCTTTATAATGTATTCTTTTAGAAACGTATTTCAGACATGGGTAGTTATAGCAGATATTAGAGGAAATAGCTTTTTCTATTCATTCCAAGTAGGGTTTCTAGAACGGTACAAAGCTATAAGTATGTAATCCTAATTGACTATTTTATTCTGTGCGCAAACGTCTTGAAGACTTTTTTGCTTCCTATATTGTTAAACGTATGGCTTTTTGAAATTGTCGTTTTTACAGAGGCTTTTTTCAGTAAATTAATTTCACAGTTGTCCATCTTGCTGGACTTTTGATGGACGCGCCAGTTCAGTTGATGCGAGTTCATTGTAATCCGGTAATTTGAAAAATGTAATTTGTGAAGAGTTCATACTAAAGTCTGTAATATAAGTACATGATATGTTGTTATGTTAAATAGATTTACATCGTAAAAAGCCGGCTTGAATGAATGGTCTGAAAATTGCAACTCAGAACTATTATATCGAAAAATGGATTTACCGAACATCAATGAAGTAGATTGCTTAGATTGTAAGTACCAGTGGTCTCTTTTGTAAGAAAGCTTTTTTTAAAGATGCTTTGATATAGGTACAATTAATTCTTTTCAAAGTTAAGTAACAAATTAAAAAGATAAAGTGCAACCCCTTCTCCTTCCAATGCAGAATGCATAAAAATATTATCTCACTTGTTACTTAAAACAGTCCACTTAATCCCATTATTTAAAAATAAGTCGCTTCCGTTTCAAAAAATCCAATGACAGAACTGATTTGTTTGTAAGATGCTACCAGCATAAAGTAGAATGTTTATCGAATGTGTCGAAGACAGGAGGTTTAATATATTCCACGAATTTTAATGTGCTAGGCAATTAGGTGCGGGATTAGCACCTGGGTTCGTTTAAAAAGGTGAAAAATGAAAAATACAAAATAAATTATAAATGTTATTTACATCTACCCTTATAAATTCGTAAATAATTGTATGCCTACAGTAAAATATGTGCCCGAGCTGGTCCTTCTATTATGCTTACATGGTGTAATAAAATACTGATCTCGATTAAAAACCAATTTAGTCGGAAATATAATTAAGAAATAAAAATTAATGGATTTAACGTGTGTGTATTAGAATAATATTTATTTTTCAATAGATATGTTTTTGGGTATAGCTTGTAAAGGATAATCAGTTGAAAAAAGCTACTGGATCATGTTAGGTGGAATCTTTTCAATAATTATGTTTTACCCACTATCAAACATGATTTATAATATTTGAACTTCAGTTAGCTCATGAATAATATGCAGTGATGTAACAGATACATTTTTTTCGGTATCTAGATACAGATACAGATACTGTCTGGCAGATGTATCTATAGAGACAGATACCGATACATTTTTTCCAAAGTATCTGGGTACAGATACAGATACATTACAAAAGTATCTAGATACTTCCAGATACTTTCAGATACTATCAGTTAATTAAGAAAATTTCAGACGTCATAAGGCAATCAATATACTTACCTACTTAGATATTTATGAAACAAGTGTGTGTGTAGGTAAAGTAGAACTGTTTAGACGAATGCGTGAAGTTTAGATTGTCACTAATCAAAACAAGTTGTGGGTTAGTAGTTTACCGTCATAAGTCACTCCAAAGTGAGCACTGAGTATAGGCACTTTATGTAAGGTATTTTATAAAAATCAGTAAATCACACCCCATTTTATTATTTGTATTGTTGTTGTCCTCTTGTACTAAAGAGGCGCTCGACTGGCGCAGATGATGCTAAAACCGTGTTATATTTTTTTCCTCATCGATTGCACAAAGCATGTAATCCTATTTAAATTACAATAAACTTAAAATTAATTTTTGCCCATAGGAACTGTTCGCGCGCGGCTTATCAATTAGAAAAGCTACGTGAAATGAACTATAAAAACCAAATAGGGGCGATTTTAAGAGTATTCCCAAAGTGAGCACCTGATATGATGAAATGAGCAAAGAAGAAACGGGATACTTGTCCAGCTTACCTTTTATCTGCAATCTGGGTGACTCGCTGGTGTTCTGATTCAGTCAGATGAGATGGCAGCAACGGCTTCTTGTCGGGAACACTCTCGCGCTTGGCGTGACACACCACCAAGAAATATAACTGTTTTCGGACAACAAAAGGAGTCGACGGTTTTCCTTTTCGTGCGGAGATGGAATTATTCCCGAAAAGTAGAAACTCTTAAGGGATGCGGCGGTTTTTTGGGGTTTCGTTAGGAATTCGATGCGTCCATGTGCACGGCTAACAACGGACACACCCACGTTGTCTCACATCCCGGACAATGAGAACCTCGGATGCGCGCGCGTAGACATTTAGGCGCCTTCCAAATATCCTTTTATATGCGCGTGGTTTATTTGAATTCAAAAATGAATCAACAGGCAATATACGCACTATTTGGGAATACTTTTATCTTAAATTTAATAAGAAATTAAATCAACTAATTTAATTAAATGAAATGTAAGCTATTCTGAACATCCCGCCCGGCGAAAATGCATGTTTTACATATGCATTTTCCAAAAATACAAAAAAAAAACTTAATTCAATAAGAAAATTGACGCGACACGAACGAAAATTACTTAAAATTAGAAGAAAGAAAAAATGTTTATTGAGTGATAGGTAGCGGACATAATTTTACCAGTGGTCTTTGGAAAGTTCCACTGGCGGTTTTTACAATCGCGACGCGTACCACACCATCTTTGCCGCTGGTTAACTCGATAATACGACCTAAGGGCCACTGACAAGGAGGGGTATTCTCACTTTTAATAAGTACCAAACTTCCCAATATCGGGTTTTCTGAAGTATCAAGCCACTTATATCTTTGTTGAAGAGAATGAAGGTACTCCTTATGCCAGCGATCCCAAAAGTGGCGGTGCATTTGTTGCAAAAGTTGCCAACGCGATAAACGATTAATAGGCACAGTGGTCAAATCTGGAGCGGGTATACAAGATATGGGTTCGGTAGTCAAGAAATGACCGGGAGTTAGCGCGTTTACGTCTTCAATATCAGAACTGATAGGGTTCAACGGACGAGAATTGAGAACTGCTTCGATTAATGTTAAAACCGTGTAGAACTCTTCATACGTTAGGATCTGTCGACCAACGACGCGATATAAATGAGTCTTAACCGAACGAATACCAGCCTCCCAAAGGCCTCCAAAATGTGGAGCTGACGGGGGGTTGAAGTGTCATTGGATATTTTCTCTTGACGCGGCGGCCGCAAACATAATTTTTAGCTCTTTACTAGCTCCAACAAAATTAGTTCCGCAGTCGCTGTATAAATCATTGCACCGACCTCTTCGTGATATGAATCTTTGGAGAGCAGCTAAAAAAGCCTCAGTTGACAAACTACTAGCTAACTCAAGGTGAATCGCCTTAGTAGCAAAACATACGAATAGGCAAATATAGGCCTTAGTAGTCCTAGCTCCACGATGTCTATTCATTGTGATAAGAAATGGTCCGCCAAAATCTACACCCGTATGACTAAAGGCTTTCAACTGGGACACGCGAGGAGATGGCAAGTCACCCATAGGAGGTTGGAATGGCTTGGAGTCAGAACGCCAGCACGTCAAACACTTGTGAATAACAGAGGTAATAGCGCGTTTGGGCGAAAGAATCCAAACGGTTTGTGAAAGGAGAAATAGTAAAGTGCGAAGACCGGCGTGCAAATACTTTTCGTGGTAGGATTTTATAAAAAGTGTAGTCAAATCACTAGCTTTCGGCAATAAAATCGGGTATTTTGCGGAATATGACAAGCTAGAATTTTTTAACCTCCCGCCCACTCGAATGATGCCTGAATTGTCAACAAACGCGTTGAGTTTGCGGAGCGGTTTCGAAAATCTATCTGCGCGTAAGTCTGACCCAAAATAGATAGATTGCGTGCGTTTTGCTAAAACAATGAAAGATTCATGTAGCTCAAAATACGTTAAAGGTCCAGACTTTTGATTAGTACGGGTTTTGAGGTTAAAAACAAATCGAAGAACGAAAGCGAGTATGCGTTGAATAGTAGAAAAGGACGAACAATCCTTTAAGAGCTTGTCGACGAAATGATCGTTATCGGAAGCGACAAAAAACGATAACGTTTGCTCCTCTTCAACACCTAGAATAGGGTCCGAGGTAGGCAAATTTGACCAACAACTTTCTTGTTTATACAAAAAAGGAGGGCCTTGGAACCAGTGATTTGCACTGACTAGTTCTGAAGGAAACAGACCCCTCGAAGCTACGTCGGCAGGATTATTTTTTGAATCAACATGCAACCAATATGCAGGCGCAAGTTTATCTTGAATATAGGAAACCCTATTTGACACAAAAGTCTTCCATCGGTGTGGAGAAGAATTAAGCCAACAAAGGACGATTTGCGAGTCAGACCACGCAAAAATACGAGATATTGTTAAACTCTTGTTGATAAGACAAATAAGATGCGACATAAGTTTGGCGAGGAGAACGGCGGCACAAAGTTCGAGTCGGGGAATCGTCAGCCTTTTTAAGGGCGAGACTTTAGTTTTGGAAGCGATAAAATGTAGAATAACGTGACCATCGGGAAGTTGACACTTCAAGTAAACCACTGCAGCGTACCCTTTCTCAGAGGAATCACAAAACCCATGTAACTCGTAAGTTGACTCAGAAACGACAGGTACAACCTTTCTCGGAATCTTAATTTTCGATAACATGGGAAGTTCACACTTGTAACGCATCCAAATTTGTAAAATCTCTTCAGGCGGGGTTTGATCCCAGCCAATGCCACAAACCCACAATTTTTGAATTAAAACTTTAGTGAAAAAAGTAACAGGCGACAAGAAGCCTAGAGGGTCAAAAACCCGGGCCAGCTCTGAGAGCATAGAGCGCTTTGTGCATGACCTTTCGAGTGGAACAACGTTAAAATGAAAACAATCGTGAGTCGGACTCCATTGCAAACCTAAAACCTTTAAGGGCGTACCGGGTTCGTCAAAATCAAGTGGATTTTTTGACAAAAACTCATAAAGAAGATCACCTAATAAAAGTGGGTTATTGCTACTCCACTTTCGGAGTTCAAAACCTCCTTTTGAAAACAGCGAAATGAGCTCATTCTTAAGCAAATTAGCTTCTTCTAGAGTAGAGGCCCCGGTGACCACATCATCAACATAAGTATGTTGCATGATGGCACGAGAGGCTAAGGGGAAGTTGTTCCCATCGTCAGCAACCAATTGCTGAAGAGTGCGAAGTGCCAAAAAAGGCGAAGGAGTGAGTCCATACACGAGGGTCACAAGCTCAAAATCTTGAAGGGGTTGATCTGGAGAAAACCTCCATATTATGCGTTGATAGCGATGTTGCGATGGAGTAACTAAAATGTTGCGATACATCATACGGATGTCGGCACACAAAACGTATGGATAAAAGCGAAATTGAATCAAAATATCTACTATCTCTTTTTGAAGTTTTGGACCAACATGCAAGTTTTCGTTTAACGATGTTTGACGAGGAAGTTTTGCACTTCCATTAAACACAACACGGAGTTTGGTAGAGCTTGCGTGTGGTTTCAAAACACAGTGGTGCGGTATATAAAAAGAGTCTGCAGAAATAACAGAGTCATTCACTGCGGACATATTATGTCCTAATTCAAGGTACTCCTTTATAAACTCACAGTACTGAGCGTATAAAGTTGGCGTTTTTAACAATCTGCGTTCTAAAGAAAGAAACCTTTGCACGGCGAGCTCGCGTATACCGGGGAAGGTCGGTAAGTCGTGGCGAAATGGGAGCGATACAACAAATTTGCCATCATTTTCTCGAGTGTAGGTTTGTAAGAAATGCTCTTCGCAAACCTTATGGTCAGGCGATATGGCTCTTACAGAGGGGACTGACTCTACTTCCCAAAAAAATTTGATAGTCTCATCAAGACTGGAATCTAGCGCATGACAAAAAAATGAAGATACAACAACTGGCGATTTTAAATTGGAATATTTAAACTTTCCCATAGGAACATATCCAAATATGGTGTTCAAAACGTCGGGTTCCCCCTCCTTTCCTTGAATGCAACCGTCTAATCTTATTTTTGTATAGACATCAGCGCCGAGTAACACATCAATAACACCTGGCGAAGAGAAATGCGGATCAGCTAGTGGCAAACTTTTAATATGCGACCAGGATACAATCGGGAGATTATTTAAAGGCAATTTTTCACAAATTTTCGGCAAAATAATAGCGTCTGTGCATAACAAAGGGTTTACTTTTCCTATCGGTCGAAATGAAAGAATGACAGTGCCTCGATTACTTCGAGAAGTCATGTCGCCAAGTCCCCGTATTTCGTAACTACCGTAGTGTCTAGGCAAACCTAAAATATTACAAGCCTTTTGCGAAATGCATGACGTCATACTTCCTGGATCAAGAAGGCAGCGCATTATCTTAAAATTTCCACGATTGTCTAACATTTCAACTAATGCAGTTCCTAGAACAACGGAGGTGTTTCTTGAAACCAAGCTAGAACCGGCAAAGAATTGATGTGTCTGCCTTTGTGACTCTCTTGTAGTCACAATATTTTGCGGATTATTATTGTTTGTACTTTGGTTACCGGACACCGTGTTTGACGTCGAAGCGGAAGTGTTATTGTCATGCGTTTGACTAGGTTTACTAGGCGAAAAATGAAGGAGCGTATGATGTCTCTGACTACATTTTCGACAGGAAATAAGCGACTTACAATTTTGCGTGGAATGCATACTACTCAAACAATTAAGACAGAGATGAGCGGCTTTGCAAGTTTGGTATCTGTCACGAGGCGATTTTGCTAAAAAGGATTGACAATTGTATAAAAGATGCGCATCATTGCACAATACACAGAGCGGCGAGTTATTGTTGTTGCCAGTACTAGCTTGGTTTGTAAAAAACGAAGCAGTATGACGTGAAGTGGATTGCGCAAAAGAATTAGCGGATTTTTTACTGTGAGGTAAAGGCAAGGTAAACGATAGCGATTCATAAGTTTTGCAACATTTTTCTAAAAAGTTGAAAAACTGTTGGTAATGCGGAATGTCAGTGGAATCTGGCAACAACTCAAATTTCGTAATCAAGTCATCATCTACCTTTTCTATTAGCATGTTCACTAATATGAAATCCCACGATTCTACAGGAAAATCTAAGTGTTTTAGTGAAGCAAGGTTTTGCGCAAAAGTATCCAATAAATTCCTAAGAGACCCAGGTTGATCTCTAAGGGCTTTTGGAGCTGTTTTTAAAGCATTCCAATGACATTGCGCTCGTAAACGAGGGTTACTATATCGACTAACAAAATTTTCATATGTTATTTGATAATTATCAGCGGTCATTGGTAAAGTACTCACAACACCTAAGGGCTTCCCTTCCACACAAGTCAACAGATATCTAAACTTCTCTATGGGAGTAATAAGGGGGTTGTCATGAACCAGAGCGTTGAACAAATCTATAAAGGTAGAAAAACTGCGATAGTCACCTTTAAATTTTGGAAGATCCATCTTTGGCGGCCTTGTAACAAAAGGATTAGCGGTGTTATTCCCGGTTCCGAGCATAGTGTGGTTCATAGTATTCGACATATTGTTGGTTTCAACTTCAAATAATTCTAAGTAAATCGATTTAACAGAGTAAAACTCACTTAAAAAACCTTCACGCATAATATTTTCAGGTTCTAAATCCGTTTCAGCATCGGTCACAATAATAGAAACAATGCTTTGATGATGCTTTAAAAAATCTTCCTTTAAAACATCAAGTTCAGCGCATCTGACCTTAAATAGACTGCGTATAGATCGATCTGTTTTTGCGCGAGTGCCTAGTTCTAGTAAAATCGAAATTTCGGACAGGCAATTAGTGCGATAATTTTTCAGCTTTTTAAGGCGAACCGGATCAGTCATATTTGCAAATTTATAGAGAAATTAGAGCACACACGACTGTTGTAGGTTTACAAATAAAAGCGAACACTTCAATCAAGAGTTTTCGGCTAACCGGGCGGTGCGCGCGTGGACAGTACGGCGCGTGGTTTCAAATCAAAACAAAGGTTTTTTTTTACGAAGTTCACGACGGTCCGATTGAATTCCAACTGGCGACGGAGCCTTGGATTTGACCACCGCGCAAGTCCGATACGTCACAGAAAAAAGGCGGAAGCCGACCGGCAAAGACGATGCGGTGACGATGCGTGCGGATAAAATCGATTCGTTTCGATTTAACGGAAACCAAGATGGCCAAGAACTTATCGAAATTTTTAGCGGGCGTTCAGAATAATTTTAAGCTTGTTCATAACTGTTAAAATTGACAATTTTCACTGCGAATGAGACGATATCGACGTGAAACGTTGCAAGGAACGTGAATTTGCGAATGCGAAGCGAGTTTAAAGCGAAATTCAAAGGCGTTTTTCGAAAAATTGAAATAGAAATTTCTTTGAAAAATGCGTAATTTTCGAAAAAGAAAACCGGCGGTCCTCCGGTTTATCCGGCTCGAAGGACCATGTTCGCGCGCGGCTTATCAATTAGAAAAGCTACGTGAAATGAACTATAAAAACCCAATAGGGGCGATTTTAAGAGTATTCCCAAAGTGAGCACCTGATATGATGAAATGAGCAAAGAAGAAACGGGATACTTGTCCAGCTTACCTTTTATCTGCAATCTGGGTGACTCGCTGGTGTTCTGATTCAGTCAGATGAGATGGCAGCAACGGCTTCTTGTCGGGAACACTCTCGCGCTTGGCGTGACACACCACCAAGAAATATAACTGTTTTCGGACAACAAAAGGAGTCGACGGTTTTCCTTTTCGTGCGGAGATGGAATTATTCCCGAAAAGTAGAAACTCTTAAGGGATGCGGCGGTTTTTTGCGGTTTCGTTAGGAATTCGATGCGTCCATGTGCACGGCTAACAACGGACACACCCACGTTGTCTCACATCCCGGACAATGAGAACCTCGGATGCGCGCGCGTAGACATTTAGGCGCCTTCCAAATATCCTTTTATATGCGCGTGGTTTATTTGAATTCAAAAATGAATCAACAGGCAATATACGCACTATTTGGGAATACTTTTATCTTAAATTTAATAAGAAATTAAATCAACTAATTTAATTAAATGAAATGTAAGCTATTCTGAACAGGAACGGTTTAAAAATTAAATAGTTATAAAAAATGTATCTAGTATCTAAGTATCTAGATACTTTCAAAAGGATCTAGATACTAAAGCAGATCCTGATTTTTGTAAGTATCTAGATATGTATCTAGGTACATAAAAAGTATCTAGGTACAGTATCTAGATACATATGTATCTCGACACATTACGTCACTGATAATATGATAGTTTGGCTACAGTATAACGCCACAATAGCCGCTGTAACGCCGAATCTTTGTACTCGATTTAACCATAGATACCACCAGATGAGTATAAATTAGCGGCTATCGGCTGCTAGCTGCAGCTGCCTTACCCAGGTTAGGATGCCTGTCCACCTTGGAGAATTTATAGCGGCCATGTTGCAAAACACGAATGGGTAACGAGACAGCAAATAACTGGATATAACAACGCTCTCTGCGTGCTGCTAGTAAGCCGAGTCGATAGCGTTAGTCTGAAAACTTTTGAGAGAGTTGGTGAATCATATTCTCGTATAATCCATTTTGAAAAAGAAGCGGTTGAAACAGATTAGCGGCAAAACGGAGCATTTGCACAACAAAAATAAATCACTCTGACTACCACGTTACGTGAATGGACCTCCGCATAATGCGTAATTTTTATGACGGCATTCTTCGAGCCAACAAAAGAGACAAATCCCATTCGAAATGGACACGTCGTGTTAACCGAATTCAGGGCCCTATTCAAAGTGGAAAAACAGTATATTATTTAGAGGCCGGGGGAGTTTGAAAAAAGGAACAGGTTGCGGCCGATTGCCTTGATACCGGGTGACACGAAGAAGGGTTAGGCATGGGTGAATAACACATTTACAGAATGGTCCGAGAAGAGCAAGGACTACAAGTTGTTATATTATTAGTTCTGAATACAAAGTGGATAATTTATTTTCCAAAAATTAGACGTGGTAAGTTTCCAAAGAGTTAAAAACTTTTGTATAGAATGGATCCTAAAGTGAAATCGGCGTGATAAGTTTAACGTTCAAAGAGAAAAATGTTTACGTTTATTATATTTTATTATTTTTTATTGCCTACACGAAAAACCATAATAAAAAAATCTTTTTAGCAAAGAATCACTTTCCTGACTTGGTACATAAATAACTATTAATCCACCAACTAAATGAAATATGGTGGACAAATTAAATTCTTATATCATGTCCGTTATTTTGTCATAATAAACTGTGTTAAATAACATATATCAATCTCCAGTTTTTTTATTTTAATTTTTTACGGACGGCGTATGCACCACGTCAGTTTCTTACGTAAGTATTCAGGATATCCCGTTGTTATGACTTTAGGTGTTAAATTTAACAGATGAAGAGATTGCAGCTTGTGAATTTTACGTTTCTGCAATTGTTCGATTTTGAATGATATGATCATACTTACGGATGCCGAAGAAAAACCTGAAATATGCATTTTGAATCTTTTGTAACCTATAGCTTGGTCTTCCCGCAGCAGCGCCGGACCATAAATGCTGTCACAATAGCTGATTTTGGAGACGATGAGTGATTCACATAATGTTCAGCTATAGCAGCAATAGGTCGACTGGCAAAGACTTGAAATGTGCTTTTTAAATATTATCTCGCAGTTTACATTCGTTGTGGTAGGATCTGATTACCTCGTTACCAATTTTAATAGTTGAAGCGGTCTGGATGCTATGTCTGACATTCTTAGGACCGAAAACCATGGCGGAAGACTTCAGGGAATTTAACTTAAGGTTATGAGCGGCCGAGATGTCAGCCAAGGCATCCAGATCTGAATTAATATGATTTTCGGCCTTTGTCTTTCTCAATGGATAACACAATCATTGCCAATGGACTAATACACCACTTTTTTTTATTTGCTCATCGGATAGTATTGGGTGAGATATACTTGCTGTATTTTTTTAAATTTTTTTTTGCCACCGTTTTGCTGCAATTAATTTTTAAAGTTCAAAATACGTAACTACCTGTTGGATTTTATTTTTCCCTAAATTTACCGCCATGGCACCATGTTTGGCAACGCCGCACCTCAATGCCAAGCCTGTCAGCTGGTGAGAACATAAACATAACCTATTTTGTGGCGTCACAAATCGGATTATCGGATCCTGCGGCCCTGCGTGTTTTACAAGCTTTTATTTTTTTATGATTTGAACTATTTTCACCATTCATTCTAATAATCCATGACGGAACTGAACCATTCTATTTTGCTGAGGAAAATGCTGAGAACACTAGGTATCGGTATTGATGATTCGGACGTTATGCTGGTTGGTTTATTTTATAATTTTTTTTTATTGGAAACAAGTCGATTTTATCTATAAGAGGTGTATAAAACGACACAATTCGTAAGTACCTAACTGAAGTTGCACAAAATAGATATCTAGACTTGCTGATATTAAAGACAATAAAGAATCAACGGGTGTAATATTTTAGCTGATGATTTTAGATTAGTGGTTCTGCCAAACGATTTTTTACTTGTTATCAAGTATATTCCACTGATTGCTAGTTGTTTGTTAGCCTCAATACCTAGTGTTATTCAACAGCATTGATTGGTTATAAACTAAACTGACAAAAGTCAATCCTATAGACGTCAAGCACTTACCTGGTCCGAATATAACAAAATTATTACTTTAATTTCACGAGCCCTTACTTACAGAATGTAAGCTAGTAGTTAGACCTGCATCGGTTCAAAAATGTAACGCTAGAATATTGAAGAAGGTGCCAGTTTTTGGTGATATTAGAAATATAACTTATGTAAAACGCAATAAAGCCAAGTTCTCAGTCGAAAAACTTTTATAGTAGGTCATAGCTTGAACTATTTTAGACCCATTTAGGTAAATTAGGTATATTGTGATTACATATTATATTTTTTCTGGAAAATAATATCTTTCGATTTTTTTGTTTTAACATATATGGAACACTCTGCATTACTGATGAGATATTCCAAATTAATTTTTGGAGAATTTGCAAATATATTATTTACCATACCGTTTAATGACAGAGTACATAATGATAAAATAGTTACTTGTTGTATTACTTTTTCAAATTTTATTGACAAATAAAACTTATAACAAAATATTTTTGTTTGGGTAAGCTACAGTACAGTAGGTATACCTACCTATTTTTATATCAGCAAATATTTCCAATATTATCCATTAAAAATACCATTGATTTATTTACGTTTTTCCTGTTTTTGTTATATCTAACAATAAATAAATAAATAAATAAATACCCTCTTTATTTTCCAAAAAAAACGAACACACAAAGGTATTATGGAAAACGTCATATTATTATTATACACATTAAAAAATATACATTAAAAATATACATAGGTATACAAACATACACCAAGTGTAACATATTAAAAATACGAATAAAAAAAGAAGAAACCTATCAAAATACATCCTTTATTTTAAGAAATTCACTTAGGCTATACACACTGTGTCTCAACAAATAGGATCTTAAGCGTCGTCGAAAAATATTTATGTCAGGTGAGCCTACAATCTCCAAATTCAATCTGTTGAAAAGTTTAGTACCTAGAAAGATTGGAGATTGACGCCCTATTCGGTAGCGGAAGAAAGGAGTTCGGAGCAAACCCTGGGTTCTCGTATTAAAACTGTGCACGTCAGAATTAGCCAGAAAATTATCTCTATTTTCAAATATGTAAGAACAAAGTTCAATAATCAGAAGTGAGGGGAGCGTCTGGATGTCAAGCTTCTTGAAAATATCTCTACAGGATTTTCTTGGAGAAGCACCCACAATACATCTTAATATTCTTTTTTTACATATGAAAACATCTTCAGCAAAAGAGGAAGATCCCCAAAAACATACGCCATATCTTAACCGTGATTCTATATGGGCATAGTAAACTGACACCAATTGACTAACTGTTAAAACTTCTCTTAGGTTTCTAATTAGATAGCACATGGAATTAAGCTTTGTGACCAAATATTCACAGTGCAGCTTCCAGTTTAGGTTTTCATCTATAATAACACCAAGAAATTTAGTGGATCTAATTCTATCAATGTTAGTACCATTTATACTTAGTTTATAATCTAAATTTGATTTATTATTATAATTGTGAAACGAAATATAATTTGTTTTTGAGCTGTTAATATATAGGGAGTTCAAACTGAACCATCTATACAACGAATCCAAATTAGTGTTTCCTCTAAATTCAAGTTCATTTTTATTTTTTGCCGAAACAACTATGGAAGAATCATCCGCATATAATGAAAAACTGCAGTCAAGCTGTAATCCAACGTCATTTATGTACAAGATAAACAGTACAGGGCCCAAAATGGATCCTTGGGGCACTCCAACTGTCGTTGCCAGGGGCTCGGAAACCGAAGTACGCGTTACACCATCACTTGAAATGTCAATTGAGACATACTGAGTTCTGTCAAGCAAGTAGCTTCGCAGCCAATTCAAGGCCCCTCCTCTAACTCTATATGTCTCAGCCTTAAACAAAAGCCGCCCGTGATCCACACAGTCAAATGCCTTGCTGAGGTCGCAGAAGACCCCAGCAGGGCATTCACCCTCCTCCACATGTTGCACTACCTTTTCCAAGAAACAGTGAATTGCATCACTTGTAGAACACTTTGAGCGAAAACCGAATTGGTTTTTAATGAAGATATTGTTCCTATTTAGAAATGATTCGAGTCGGCTGAGGTAACAATATTCAAAGATTTTCGAAAAAATTGGAGACAGTGCTATTGGGCGATAGTTTTCAAGAGCATTCTGGTCACCTTTTTTATGTAAAGGTATGATCTTACTCATCTTTAGCCGATTAGGAAACACCCCATCCACAAATGACCTATTAACAAGGTAGACTAGAGGCTTGGTTAAAATGGTTACACACTTCTTTACGAGAAACGCCGACACCCCGTCAAATCCCGACGAATGTTTGGATTTTAGTTTTCCACTTATCAACGAAACAAATTCCTCCTCCACGAAAGGAAACAAAAATATACTACTATCATTGGGAGAAACGTTGTTGCTGATACAATTAATTTTAGGAATTTTGTCGATGATATTCTTTACAGAGTCCCTAAAGAACTCATTGAAACTACTTGCAATTTTTACTGGATCTTCAATGGAACGACCCTCAACATTAATACTAATGTTGTTATTAACTGATTTATACTTATTATTCATTACGTTAACAGTGTTCCACATACACTTAATTGAATCCTCTGTAGAGGAGATGCTACGCTGATAGTAGGATCTTTTTTTATTCTTCACAAGGAGAGAGTGTTCCCGTTTACGTTCTAGGTAAAGGGGTTTCAACTCCGGAAACTGTTTGCTAAGATTAAAAAGGCTCTTTAAATCGTCACTAGATAATTTAACATCCTGATCTACCCAAAGTTTGCCCTGTCTTTTGTAAAACTTTTTGTAGGGAAAGTTCTCATTAAAATGAAACATAAAGACACTGTAAAAAACATTAAATGAATCGTTCAAGGTATCTTGAGAGTACACAGTGGCCCAGCTCTCAGACATCAGGGCAGCCTTAAAACGTTCTAGATTATTTCTACTAAAGTCTCGTTTATAGTGGGCAAAACCTTTGCACACCTTTTTACACTTAACTGTTAGTAAAACAGCACTATGGTCCGAGAAATGAACATCTATGACACTACTTAGCAAGTTTTCAGTGTTTGAAAACACATAGTCTAAAATATAACCCCGGCGTGTCCCTTCACCAAGAATCGTTTCCATATTAAAACCAGATAAAACACCCGCCAACAAGTTGTAATTCAATCTATCCCTTACGGGGTCAACGTTAAAATCACCGCACAAATATATATCTACATTAGGTTTATATAACAGTTCTAAAACTTCGGTTAGTTTATCACAGAATAACTTAAAACTAGTATCAATTGGTGATCTGTAACACGCCAAAATAATTATTTCTTTTCTATCTTTTTTGCATGCAATGCCACAGATCTCGAATTCTTTTTCTAAACAGAATTGATCTAACGGAATTGGTCTCGCGCTAATCTCAGTGCTACACCATATTCCAACCCCTCCATGTTTAAAGCTGTTTCTGCAAAAAGCTGAAACTTTGTAAAAATTTGGAAAATAAAAAGTGTCAACACTCGAGCTCGAGCACCAAGTTTCCGTCAGACAGATAAATTGTATATTACTAGAACTAATAAAATCACTGGTAATAAAATCCACTTTTCTGTTTGTTAGGCCTTGACAATTTAACAGAAGGAGATCATAAGTTTTATTTCTACCTATTAAGTTGCTTGTGACGGCAGCACCCTCCTCTGAAAAAACGTTGAGACGTAAGCACCAGTGGGCCACTTATTAGGATCCATAGCAGTTTCGTAATTGCTTTGATTGATAATAATCTTGAAAGATGCATACGAGTCCGGGTGCCTCGAATTTAACTTTTCACACTTTACCTCGGGAAAATGTACTTTAAGAATAGTCACTAAATCTTCACATTTAGTTACGGGTTCCAGTCTTGACACAAATATGTAAGCCTTTTTGGGATTAGCCTTAACAGTAAGAAGGTCAAGTGCTTGTCCTACAAAACCAGCTGTTTGCTTCTTTGTGGTTTTCTTTTTTCGATTTACTGTTTGCCAGTTAGTCGCCTCGTTCCCAATTTCTGTTTTCTGGTCACTGTGTATGCTGCCTGCGCTGCCGCGAGCATTATTTGCACTTTTTGCGGATACAGGCGATACCGCCTTGATACGAGGTTCCGCAGTGATTGAAATTGCAGGTTTATTCGCTCCTTGGTATACAGGTTTCTTCCTGTGTGTTAATGTTGTGTCGGCTGTGTTTACAGTGTTTGATATCTTCACATTTTTGGCAATAGTGTTTTTAGTTTCCGTTGTTGTTTTCATGTTTAGTACATCTACTGTTTCTGCAGATGGCAGTAAAGTTTTATTTACATTTTGTTGAAGAAATTCTTCAATTTTCTTTACAGTCTCATATAGCGAGATCTGTTGTTTAAGAGACAATACCAGATCTTCTAGATGTTTAATTGTTGCATCTTTTTGCTTCAACAAGTCTTTCAATTGCATTACCTCAATTCTCTGCGTACTATCCGTCGCCGAACCGAAAGATAGGTCAAGGTCATCTTCTGTCGCTGTTTGCTGTCCATCACAGCAATTTATTAGTTCATTTTCGTATTTCACTATGTGTTTAAGATATTTTACACAACCCTGATGAGTTAAGGCACCACACTTTATGCACTTTAACCCTTTAACAGGGACTATATTGCATTTCTTGCAGGGTTTGTTGATAGCGCTTTGAAAAACGTCTGCACTGGTCGCCATCTTGCTTGCGCTGCAATAGCAAGCAACAATACAGAAAAGAAAACAATGTGCACCAGAGTTAAGTTAAAAAAACTACCATATGGCTGGTTAAACCAAACCCAAATTTTCATAAGCATATTTTGTGATTGTGGTTAATGGAAGTTAAAAATAAAAAAAATATAATGCATCAGCCGCCCAAAAATTAAGATTTCTTTAATTTGCAAGAAAAAAAACATTATTTTGCATTCTATTGCAAAACCCCAAATTCCAAACTCAATACAGTTTTCATGACGCATGCACAGAGTGTAACAAACTGGACTTTTGCGACCGTTTTTTTTTTTCAATTTTTGAGCAAACTAATGGGAAAAAAAATCTGTTGGTGGGGTTCCGTGATTATCTAGACATGTTTTACAAATTCCAAGGCAAAAAATTATTTTTCATTCCTAAGTATACTTGTCCATTGGGAGCAGGATCTAGAAGTAGGTACCTTATTTGTATAAATGACTACAGAATATTCAAGATGAGATTGATTGAGAGGTCTCAACACTTTGTCGTGTTCACCGTGTATCTATACATTAGACAAACCGAAAAGTGGACTTGAGCAGGTTCTGGTAGTTATATGGCGATATTTTAGGTTTTTATTCCATATTATTTATGCACATACATTAGGCCTTTGTGGCCGGCCGCTTTTTCGGATCCGACACGGTCGCACGGAATGGGCCCCGACAAAGGCCACGACGTACACAAACAGAAATATGATTTGTGTGTTTTTTTCAGTGTCCCGATTGTTATGTATAAACTAATTCGGGGAGAATGCGCCCACAAGTGGATCACTCGTTCATAAAGATGCGCCGCAGTTGGGGAATAATAAAGATGGAGTCGTTGCAAGCCGATTATCGTTCTTATTATTAGGTTTTATCACATATTCATTGAATTCTATGATATATGGACTTGTAGGTAAATACCAGGGACCCTTCAAAGAAAGGGGACCCAGCATTATACTTTCCAAAGTGAGGCCATTTCTTTCCTCATTCTAATGGTCTCAGTGATGCCAAGTATGCCATATTATTGGAGAATCTATGAATATAACAGGTACTTTGTACTTTGATTGTTAGTAAAAATTAATAATGGTTTCCATGATTTCTAAAAATTAGACTTGACAATGTTCTGCCAACAAACACAGAATATGGCAAGTGCCAAATGAATGAATCAAATTTATTTTATATTTCGTGCACTTATTTCCAGGAATTTAAGTAATATAAGATGGTAAGTCAAACCATTTTTAATATGTAGGTATAATAGGTACCTACGTATAATAGGTACCTACGTACTTTCTTCCCTTGTTGAATGTATCTACCCAAAGAACTTTCACAGATTTCGGGATGGACTAATAAGAATAGGACTAGTAGTTCAAATGATGTAGTTTTCCTCGGTGTTCATTATAAATTTTTTGTGATTTTATTTCTCTCCCAAGGTAGGTACTTCACAAACTTAAAATAGACTTGTAGTCGTACCTACTTATACGTAATGCCCACGTAATGGGAACTGTAGGATTACTAAAGGTGAGACAAGAAAAATCTGGTTGCAATTATTGGGACTACTACAGGCGGCCGCATTACCTTTAATTGACTATCTGGAAGTTAGAAAACTTAAAATTTGTGAACTATGATGGGAAATATTTTGCCTCCTTTGGAATCTATGGCACTGGCATGTCACATAAAACCTGATGGCAGTTGGACACTGACAAATAACATAACCTTGTACCAGCCCACTTATGTGGTCTCCTGAAAACAAACTTCCCCTCAAGGCTTCACTTTTCCTATGTGATAGACTGTGACATGCTGGGTCCCCTTATTTTAAAGAGTCCCTGGTAAATACATATCACATTTATCTCCAACAATCCCCAAATATACCTACCTACTTTATCTCAATGGGCCACAAAAAGTTGTGGATGAGGCTTAAGCAAGTCTGGCTCTTATCAATCTTCAAAAATCAATCCTCTGAGGCAGGAACATTTTGGTGATACCCAGGCAATCGATTCAAGGATGTAGCAAAAAGCCAGATCCAAAGAGAATACCTATATAGAAACAGAAACAAGCCACCTATTGCACTCCGGGAATGATTTCATCTGAAATGTGGCATTACTATGATACCTTAGTAGATCTACCCGGATAATTCGAAGCAAATATAGACCAACTGATAAATTTGGCTTATCCGTCGACCTTCAAGTTTCGTGAGCAGATAATATTATGAGTATGGAGCGTGCATGAGACCGAGACCAAGAATCATGTTCAGCATCAAAAATGAAAAAAGATCACCAATTCGTTATTGAAGGTAAGCGGGAGAAACGGGACTTGAATCATCTAAACTAAACAGAACAAAATAAAATATATCGACTTTGATATTAATAATTGAACGCTAGAGAAACGAACATGCTGCAAATAATTTATAGAATTCGAACCTGATCTAGGTACATAAGTGGCATAAGGGCAAAGTGATCTGACAATATGATATAAAATATTCGGCATTTAATATAATCCGTTAGTAATGAAATGGAATGGTGGAGAAGATCTGAGGAAGCATTGATGCTACCGCACTGTTAATAAATAGAGTTTCCGATATTTTGGAAGCTGCCTATAAGGAAACAAATACGGTTAAGGAAGCTCTGCTTCGCCCGTGAATTATTTCGCACCTTTTAGCAAAAGGTTGACGGGTCTACGTAGAACGTCGACACGACGAGGTGAGATTGTTTTGTAATAGAGATACATTCAGGAATACGTAGAAGCTCCAGAAAAGTTTGGAGTAATGAAAATTTATAAGATAGAAGAAGTCCCTAGTGGATAGGTACAGGGGCGGATGGGACAGGTGGATTACCGGGAGATTTCCCGGTGGGCCGCATACTTGGTGGGCCAATGGGCCGGTCGTCAGTCGGCCGCCGCGGCCGGCTAAAAATATTTATTTATTTATGATTTATGACAATTTGATTTTTATAAAGTAACCTGTTTTTATATTTTATTTATACAGGGTGGTCCAAACTTTATCAGCAATACTTTACAAACTGCTAGAAAATTTCAGAAAAGGATTTTTTTTCCTATAAACATGTATGGAAATCCTAACGGTTTTCGAAGATCATTTTTTTTTTCAAATTGTCTTTTATTTCTCCTAAAAGAAGACAGCTAATGCAAACATATTTGGTACAGTTTAGACACTCATTAAATACTATAAATTAAAAATAATTCAGCCCATCTACTTCCACCAGTGTCGGAGAGACGGGGGTCTCTCATCGCTTTTTACAAAAAAATGGTACGCCACTGAAAAAGTAATATTTTTTGCCTTCACTAAATTTTTCAATAAATTCTAAGAAAAAAACTATTCTTGGCTTTTTTCGAAAAATGTACCGTTTTTGAAAAATTCATTTTAATGCGTTTTAATTTTTTAGCAGAAGAAAATCAAAGTAGGTCTAGGCTCCCGAAATTTTGCACACATACTGAGTTTTCAATTCCGAACAACTTTCCTTAATAACATTTGGTCCTAAAACCTACAAAAATGTTTCTAAATTCGAAAAATCATGTGTCCCGGGAATTTAAAAAAATCTAATTTGTCGCACTAGTAAAGTGGGCTTTAGAGGTAGGTCTTACGGCAAAATGTTATTAAGGAAAATTGTTCAGAATTAAAAACTCAGTAGGTGTGCAAAATTTCGAAAGCTTAGACCTACTTTGATTGTCTTCTGCTAAAAAAATTAAAAGCACAAAAGTGAATTTTTCAAATACGGTACATACGAAAAAAAGTCAAGAATAGTTTTTTTTCTTATAATTAATTGGAAAACTTAGTGAAGGCAAAAAAAAATTACTTTTCCAGTGCTGTACCATTTTTTTTATTAAAAAATATGATGGTTGACCCCCGTCTCTCCGGCACTGGTGGAAGTAGATGGGCTGAATTATTTTTAATTTATAGTATTTAATGAGTGTCTAAACTGTACCAAATATGTTTGCCTTAACTGTTTTCCTTTAGGAAAAATAAAAGAAAACTTGAAAAAAAAAATTGAAATTTGACGCCCTGTATATCAAAAACCGCTAGGATTTCGATACATGTTTATACGAAAAAATCCACTTTTTTGAAATTTTCTAGCAGTTTTTAAAGTATCGCTGATAAAGTTTGGACCATCCTGTACTGACATTATTTTTTGTTTTTATTCGGATTTATTAAATATCATGATTTGGCGTCATTGTTTTATTCAGTGTTTTTTTGGGGGGGAGGGGAGAGGACGCCGGAGAGGGAGAGGGAGAAAGAATTAAAAATAAAGGCCGGTAAAAATTTCTATAGGGCCGCCCCGTCACCTCTGTCCCGGTAAGAATTTTGGGTGCACGGTACTAAGTATATTAAATTACAGGATAACGGCATGGGTTGGCATATAACCTGTTAATAGCAATCAGGAGCAGAGAAGTGGGTAATTAGTGTTGGGAGGAAAAGGACAAATTTGTTATTTGGTTAAAAAATGATAGTACCTCACCTAACAACTAAGCTGGTTCAGAGCAGGGACTCTTTAAAGTAAGGGGACCCAGCATTATACTTTCCAAAGTGAGGCCTATTCTTTCCTCATTCTAATGGTCTCAGTGATGCCAAGTATGCCATTTTATTGGAGAATCTAAGAATATAACAGGTACTTTGATTGTTAGTAAAAATTAATAATGGTTTCCATGATTTCTAAAAATTAGACTTTACAATTTTGTGTATACTACAACAGAATGTGGCAACTGTCAAATGAAAGAAATTTATTTTATAGTTGAAATCGATTTCCAGCAATTATTTCCACGAATTCAAGTAACTAGTATGGTAAGTCAGTAGTGCCGATTTTTCTTATTTAAGAATTTGTCGCTATTGCACCTTGTTACCAGGTTCCTCATTCCATTATTTGTAATATGTATACTTGAACTTTCTTCCCTTGTTGAACGTATCTACCCAAAGAACTTTCACAGATTTCGGGATGGACTAATGAGATTAGTAACGAAGAAAAGGTGTATTTTCGTGCAAATTATATTTGTAAAATTAGCATGGTAAAGCGCTTTCAGCTACATAGCCATCATCAGTACCACCTAGAAGAGAGTATGACATAACTTATAGAGAAGAGTCAACAATTTTAATATGAAAAGGAGGAATCAAACTTCTTGGTTATGTGATACTCACATGTCAAGTGTGTACAGAAAAATGGAGCTACTGAGTTTAATACAGTTGTAAAGAGACGATGGAAATCCCATGTCACACATTAAAATGTTAAAATGAACATCACAGCCATAAACTTAACACATGTTGTATAAATTATTTTAAACAAAATTCATCGTAATAAAATTGGGAAAAATTAAAAATACTTTATGTAAATGTGGAATTTTTAAATTGAGGAAAAGAGTATTACCCGAATGGGGGGGGGGGGGGGGGGGGGGCGTAGGTATCATCATTGAGTGAGTCTTCTGTGTATAGGAATGTAGGATCTATTGAGATTTACTTTAACATTAAGACAGTCTGGATTTATAAGCAACTCTCTGTTTATCTGAATGAAATTTTCGGACGAAACATTATGTATTGTTTTTGAATTTGAATGAGGACTAAAATTATGGTTGAAATTTTTTATATGTTCTCCAAAAGTGGAGTTATCCCTATTGATATGTTCACTTATACGGACTTTTAAGGGGCGACAAGTTCTGCCTATGTAAATGCTCTTATATACACAGAAGACTCACTCAATGATGATACCTACGGGCCCCCCCCATTCGGGTAATCCTCTTTTCCTCAATTTAAAAATTCCACATTTACATAAAGTATTTTTATTTATTTTTTTCAAACATTTTTTGGCTTTCACCTATGCCGGCTAGAATAATAATTTTTGGCACGCCTATGTTCAATTTCATATTTCGCGGTCTTTGTTGGCCGATTTAGTTACTTTTCGGAAACCACTGTCTTCATTTCCTTCCACACTGCACTGCATGGCTATCGGCCTCCCAATTTTATTACGATGAATTTTGTTTAATAGTTATTTATGTACCAAGGCACTGAAGTTCAACTTTTTATGACTCATGTGGAGTTTAGTTGCTGAGGCCTCTGGCCGAGGCAAATAAACCACATGAGTCATAAAGAGAACTTCAGTGCCGAGGTACATATTATATTTTTTTTTAAATCGGAAAAAAAAGTTTTATTAGGCAAGAAAATAATAATAAGGGATCACCCGTCCACGAACCGACTACGCGCGGCGTTGCTTGACTTTACCGATCGCTCTACCTAGGACAAGTATAATGACGTACGGCACCTTCGAATAGAAAAACCAAACTGCTGCTTCTTGTGCATCCTACAGAACAAATCTATTGACATTCAAATTTACTAAAATATGTAGACTGAAGGATTGCGCTTCTATAGGAAACAATTTCGCAATGTGTACGAAAAGTTAAATGGGCCTTTATCGGCCGGGTTTTGAATATTTGGTCACTTTTGACGGGCGATTTTTCCGCGTCTGACGTTTGATGTTTACATCTCGCCAAGGCCTACTTATTGAAAAAATCGTACAATAATGGGCTACATTATTGTACGATTTCTGTGCTTTTAATGACGATTTTGGGACATTTTAATGCCGATTTCAAGAAAAATAATTTATACAACATGTGTTAAATTTATGGCTGTGATGTTCATTTTAACATTTTAATGCGTGACATGGGATTTCCATCGTCTTTTTACAACAACTGTATTAAACTCAGTAGCTCCAATTTTCTGTACACACCTGAGATGTGAGTATCACATAACCAAGAAGTTTAATTCCTCCTTTTCATATTAAAATTGTTGACTCTTCTCTATAAGTTATGTCATACTCTCTTCTAAGTGGTACTGATGATGGCTATGTAGCCGAAAGCGCTTTACCATGCTAATTTTACAAATATAATTTGCACGAAAATACACCTTTACTTCGTTATTAACATTTACCCACGTGCACACAGCCGAAATTATTTTAATTAATAAGATTAGGACTAGTAGTTCTAATGTAGTTTTTCTCGGTGTTCATTCTAAAATTTTTGTGATTTTATTTCTCTCCCAAGGTAGGTACCTCACAAACTTAAAATAGACTTGTAGTCGTAGTTGAAGTTACCTGCTTAGTACTTTAAAATTTTCGAAATACGATTTGTTTTGAACTACCTATACTTATTCGTAATGCCCACGTAATGGGAATTGTAGGATTACTAAAGGTGATACAGGAAAAATCTGGTTGCAATTATTGGGACTATTACTACAGGCGGCCGCATTAATTTTAATTGACACATCTGAGTATCTGGAAGTTAGAAAACTTAAAAATTGTGAGCTATGATGGGAAATCTTTTGCCTCCTTTAGAATCTATGGCACTGGCATGTCACATAAAACCTGATGGCAGTTGGACACTGACATATAACATAACCTTATCAGCCCCCTTATGTATTCTCCTTGGAGTCAACAGAAAACAAACTTCCCCTCAAGGCTTTACTTTTTCTCAATGAGACGAGGCATGCAGGTGCTTAAATGAGTTAGAACACACGAAGGTGGACTGTATCATGAAAGTAATACAAATGAAAACAACGGGATTAGAAATAATGAAATATTCTTCAAATACACTTACATGGGGCCATGGGGCAAGAAAATATGTTTTCCAAACAAGAACCCGTGGACTTTCTAATCCGAGAAAGAAGTGAAAAACGTCTCAGTTTTGTGTGGAAAACTTCTTAGACATATTAGATTATTATTATTTTTACATTATTTCAAATAGATTAGAATGAAAGGTAAACTGATATACCGGGACGGTAGGTATGTACCTATACAAAATATTAGTTTTTCTTAGTATTTAGTAAAAAAATTTAATCACCTTGTATAGTTATAAAATTTAACGGGGTTTCTATGTAGATATGTTACGGTTACATTGCAAGTTTGATTTTTTCAATTATTTGAAGGTTTGTCCATAAGTATATAATATTCAAAGTAGAAAATGTGTTTCTTAGTTTCAATAAAGAAACTTTTTCCAAAAAACTTACCCATTCAAGAATTTACTTTTCAAAATACAGGGGTAAAATATAACGACTTCCCTAAATGTTTGAGACCCTGTGTCTTCAAAAGTATATTCTTGAATGGGCAAGTTTATTGGAAAAGGAACTAATAAGAAACAAATTTTTTTCTATACAATTAAAATATGCACAGAAAGCCCAATAAATTTTATTACTACACAAGGTGATTTTTATACCAGCCCATGCTATTATACCTATGATGTACCGAATATGACTTTATTATCTCAACTAATTTGGTAAATTATTCAGTAAACACAACATATTTTCTAAAACATTAACCCCTTTTATCATTCTTATAAGGCATCCATAAAAAAGTTTATAGAAACAAAATGGGAATATTTTGCGACATTATATACCTACTGATTCCAGGAGTTTTGGTATAACTGAATCACCCTGTGTACCTACAATAAAACACTTGTTTGGTTATGTTCGTGACTCGTAGCGGCATCTAGTTTGGTACAACAGTGTCTAACGTCTAGGTTGTCTTATGTGTTTTGGAAGAATTGGAGAGTGTTTTCAGTGATATGGCGCGAACGATGGCTTCTCCGTTCAGCTACTAAACAAACATATCGAATTCTCGGCTAGCAAGCGGGAGGTCCCGCGTTCCCGGCGCTGACAGAAAATCCTTTTTAATCTTTCTGAGATAATGTCTATTTTCCTTTCTTTCATAACAACTATTGCTGTGATCTGTGAGTACCTAATTTGTGCGATTCAGATTGAGAACTGCTCCATATTTGTAGTCACTTCTCAATATTTTTCTATTATATGTATGTTGTTATGTTGGTTTCTAGATATAGGACAGAGCAAATCTACCCCTTTTTACATTCAATATTCATACATCGACGGATCAGACACCAACCCTCGACAGATCAGCGGGCCCCGGGCTATTTCATGCAGCTTGCGCATCGCCGCCGCGCATGCTGCCTCGCCCCGCAAAGGGCCTAATGTGCCATCACTAATTCCGCCGTAATTGTGTTTGCAGGGGGATCGCCACGGGCATCAATCGGCGATTTTTCGAGGGGCGCTCCGTGGATTTCGGTGAGCGCCTGCTGGTGTGTACGGCGGTTAAACCGATATACAATATACAGCCGCTGAGAAGGCACTTGAGTGGTTTTATTTAGTACCAGAAGGTATGTATGAATACAGTGTGGTGTGTTAGATCACATGGCAGTTTTCTTTCCAATCTGGATCGAGTTAATTTCCAATTGAAGACTTCCAAATGGTCACGACCACAGACGAAACAGACTTGGCGTATTTTGATTTACACACAGACGAAACCTAACCTGCGTGCCAACCAAACTAATCAGATGGGAAGACGTGTGTTGCAGTACGATGACGCGGTCTCTTTAACAGTTCCGAATTGTTTGATTTCTTTAGATAGGTATGGTGGTAGTGGTGTGGTTGGTACCCTCTGTGATGGTAGGTAGCTAAGCTTATCTTTTATAAATAGGTAGAATAAATAGATAATTGAATATGCAATTATTTATTCAGATTATTATTTTATTCCTAAATACCTAATTAATTAATATTGACAATAAAACTAAATTATTAATATTTAAAATCAAACGACTATACGTACTGCAATATAAATAATACTAATTTATTTAAAACTTTCATTTTGTAGTCTTTAAATTATAAAAAATATGACCTTCAATTTTAATATAATTTTCATGCAGTAACTGCCCTTATAATATCGGCAATGTGATTTGCATGAGGTATGAGGAAAGTGATTTAATTGGTGAATTTTTAACTGTTTAAAAAGATTAGAATGCTGAAATTTCTTTAATACCTACTACACAACGAAAGTGATTTTTCGAATTTATTTTCTTTTTTCAGTCTTATTAATAATGGAACATGCATTAATGGGGGAGTTATTAATCTACAGGGCGTCGAAATTAAAAAATAATAATTTTATTTAATATTATCTAAATTATTTTTAATAACGATACAATTTCCCTTATGGATTTGTGCAACTTCTTCTGTATATTACCTGCTTTCAGTGAAGCAACGAGATTTACAGGAGACGGGGACCAACGGGCATTGACTATACGAGTATTTTAACGAACTTCTCTAATCTAATGATATAAGTTCATATCAAATTTTACATATATCGCAGTAATGCCAAAGAAAAAAACCACTTAGAGATCGTTCTCTGACTTCAACTTCAAAAATTTTCAAGCTCTAAACGATTGAAAAATCTTTAAGAAATGCAAAAGCGTCGCCTGATTTCTTTGGAGTACCTACTATAGAAATTACAAGAAAATATACCAATATTTAATTAAAAAAGCAAAAAAAAGATGTATTTCAACAAACTCGTTCTGAATTCCGAAAAAAAGGACAGTAAAACAGTATGGAATATAATTAATTACCCTGTAAAACAAAAATCACATAAAACACCCACAGACAGATAAAATATGATAACACGGTAACTTCAGACAAAAAAATGATTGCCGATACCTTCAATTCCTAATTTGCCGATTTACCCAAAACTTTGCTAACCAATATAAGTAGAAATTACCGAGGAAATAACTTTGTTAGTTGGCCAGAACCTGCACCTGCCACTATAAGTACTTCTGACCCCAACTTCGCCATCTAAATTAATAGAGTTATAAACTCACTAAAAAAGTCTTATGGCCACGACTTAATACCCAATTGTACATCTAAATAAAATATATTCTATATTTTAAACCATAACGTATCTGATACCTGATATCAATATATTTGGTTTTATTTATTTTACCTAATAAATTACCATTTAATATACTTTGTAATTATTATTTGATATAATTTTTTTTCGTGGGTTAGACTACCGAGGTCATTTTCCCAGGTCCGGAGCTTATTTCGTCCCCCTTCGTATGTTGCAGGGGTTTGTCTGGTTCTAAGCCATCCCCTTACCAACTTAACAAATTTTAAAATTGGTCAAACACAACACTCAGGGCGTGGCCACCACGGTGGGAATCGAACCCAAGGCGGACGGTGCCTAAATTAGTTCTCCGGGTTTCACATCTCGGCTAACACAACCGTACACCCCCGCCCCTTTTCGATATCATTCTTGTTAACATTCTTCACAAAATACTCTATGATTTCTTGTCTCAGAAGAAACACCAAATTAATTTAAAATAAATTGCTTATGCCTCGAAACCATAATGTTTAATTATTTCCTGAAAACATTAAAAAGCTGACTGCCGAGACGTTTAATTTTTTATTTTTGGACAATCATTTACACGCTTGTTAGATTTCGGAGCCAGCCGTGTCTCTTTGGGTGGTCCGGGTTGGAATTTTAGAGTCCGTTTGTAAGCTGAATATGAAAGATCAGCTTTACTGAATTCTAGTTGATGGCAAGCATAGTAGGAGTATCTGGAAAGTTTCGGAACCTATTGTTCTCCGAGGAAGAACCCATATATTTGACATCACAGTATAGCGCCATCGTTACCTCTTCCCCTTTGGATTTCTGGAAACGCATGAAAATTATTACTAATATGATATAGATGCAGGAGAGTGGACACTTCGTACCGAACCTATATAATAAAAAATTGTGGTTCTATTTAAGCTTACGAGGGGTTGACCTCAAACGAACGGGAGAGATTAGATAAATTGATATGTGCTTTAGGCCCATCTTAGGTTTGATGTAAATTTTCTGAATTATTTGTTTGGATTCTTACAAGGGAAAACACCAACCAGAACTGTAAGTAAAGGATTAGGAGCACAAATAAAGTCAGAAAACAGAGAGTTGAGATGTCAAAACAAAATTATGAAATTAAACTTACGGAAAAACGCCTTCATTGTGGATTCTCTGTTCCCTTAACATTTTGAGACGTTCGACGTTATAGAGACATTCCTAAATGGAGATAGAAACTAATAAGTAAAAATTATAGTTTTTCTTGAACAGTTACAAATAAATTAGATACGGTAACCATAAGAGTTTGGATTTGGAGTGCTGGAAGCGCACGATCAACAATGTGTTCCTATATGGCAATTTTGTTTTTCCATTATCGCATTATTACATAGCGTTTTTAACTTCATCGAATAAAACGTTTCACTCAAAAATCATTTGTAATGTACACACCAACATTTTGAAACCATTCTTGTAAAAAATTTAAAAAAATTTCTCCAAATTTGTTTTTGCAAGTAAAAAAAGAACTAACTAGGTGACGTCCAATTTACCTCCCTTTAGAAAAAAAAACTCATAACAATTAACATCAAACCTCCTTACCCACGAACCCTACTCTCCAACCACCCCAAAGCTGCCGTTCGCATGGTGTGCAATTACAAAAAATGTTACAACATATTCTATCTTCCTCTTATCCTTCCGTTAGGCACGCACGCCTCTGCTCGTCCCTACATGAACTAGCATATTAAAATCAAAGTTTATGATCCAAAGATAAACAATAATTAGACAACACGCTTGCTATGTACCTACTACAAGAAAGGTGTTAAATTTGCCCGGTAATACACCTACGGGTACGGTCTTTCAAGTATCCTTGACGTTTAAACGATACCATCCACTCGTTTTTTTCTCCTGTTACGAAATTCGTGCCTTCTCGTTTTAGGCAAGTCACTCCAATCCGATCTTAGACAGATGTGAGTTGACGTCAGGCACAATCCGAACACTTGTATATCGTTGTAAATAGACACCTGAGCCACGCCAGGAGAATCAATCTATAGGAATATGCCGATAAATTATGCGAGATTATTTAACTGGGATAAAAGGGTCCATTACAACCGACTGGCGGTTCTTCTGGTAGCTGCTAAACGGACCAGCGGCTCACCCAACGGATTTCCATTCACGTTAGTTCGGGCTGTTCAATTCGAATGGCAAAATGTACAGTAGTTGCTGGTCACCTTTGGCCACCAAGAGCAGCTGGCCCTTAAAATACTAAAATAATGTTTGAATGTTTTATCACAGAAACATATATTAGCAGATATTTTGTTCACTTAGTTTTCAGCAAACTCTGGGTTACTTATTACAAAATATTCCAAAACTCTAGTTCCTGGTCTTCAAGGCCCAATAAATCAACTTCCTCTCCACCCACCGCAAACCCCACGGTCCCTCCCCCAAAATGGATTCCACATACGCGATTATACCGGTATATAACGGTGGCGAATGGTTTCAAATGTTGGAGCGAGCGCATCGACCTAGAAATGTGCCGTTTTTGTTTTTCGACGTAGAACCATCTCAAACCCTCTATATTTTATAAAGTGGACAATCATACATTTGAAGTGGGTGTATTTACGACATTTTTACACAGGATAGGACTTTTAATTCTGACATAGTTAACCCTAACTGTATCCTGCAAGTTTTCTTTGGTATTGATAACGTATCTGTCATGTCACAGTAGTTTTCTGTTTTCTGTTTTCCAAGGCATCCTAGATAATTCAACTTTAATTTATCAACAAGAGCGGTATGTCCGTTTAAATGTAAAATGTTTCCACTATGAGAGATCTTTTCTTCGTAAGTGTAAATAAAAATGTGTTTACCAAAATATTCGTTATTTAATTTCCAAAGCACTCTACTCTGGTTTCAGCCAAGAATAATAATTGGAAAAAATCCAAATAGAGGCAAAACTATTGATTTTAGGTATTTAGACAAAGTCGACATAAAATTTAGTAGGGAGTTAAATTCTAATACTATTTATAGGGCCTATACCATTTGAAAAAAAAAACGAGTTTTTGATATTTTTTATAAGAGTTGGAGACTAATCTTCGATCACCCTCTATAATCAATATGAAAACGACTGCCTTCTTAGTGCACGGCCACACATAAGGCGGATGGCAGACCGGAGAGCAGAGCGGAGATGGTAGCGGAGCTTTCAAAACAATAGGAAGCCTAGTACCGTTGACTGAAGCTCACCCAACGCTAGTACTATCGTGTCCACACATTGTCATACCGCGGAGAGGGGAGCGGAGAGTTAAAGCGTGTTTGCTCGCTGGTAGCGGATCGTTCAAGTCATTTGCCATTTTCCGACGTATTGGCGCGTATTTAACCTCGAAAATAGAGCGTTGTATTTTTAGATACCTACTTAATGATAAACAATATGGATCGCGAAATGCTAATTAGTGAAGTTTTTAGTCGCAAACCCCTATGCGACATAACTCATGCTCATCACCACAACCGAGGTGTTTTAGACAAACTTTGGGTCGAAATTTACAAAATTATTTTTGTACAGATGATGGAATTCACCAAGTGTTTTCCTGCTTAGGTTTATTTCATGTACCCACACAGCACCTTTATTTTGTAAAATCCGAAATTTGAGTTGTGAATTTTCACATAAAAATAATGTACAAATCGACATTTTTGTAGCTGTTTCTATGAAGTTCGGCTTTTTAATGTTTCCACTTTACTTCCAACCTCTCTGCGCAATACGCCTTTCAAAGTTGTCACAATCCGGTGACTGTGTGTACACTACCCGCACTACTCTCCGCTTTCCGCCCTGCGCTCTCCGCTCCGCCGTCCGGGTTATCTGTGCATGGCCGTGCACTTAGTAGCATACATTCTTCCAACTATAATGAAGTGTGGACAAAGTTTGAACTTTTGCAACTGTCTTGAAGTTAGAGAGAATTTTAACAACTCAAATGCAAATGACAAAAATTTCAAAAAAGGTTGGATATCTCAGAAACTATCCAATCGCGGTTACGTTATGTGTGGTATTATTATTTTTATAAATTTTTATTTTTGCCCTGAATCTATATAAAAAATAATTTATTTTCTTGGCACATGAACTCATATTTGTCTTTTTTTTTTTAGTATGTCCCCCTATTCGGAGGGGGCAATTTTAATATTATTATTCTAGTTTTTCAGAAGTTATTCGTGAAAAAAGTTATGTTTGGAAAAATAATTAGATTTCAGGAAAAAGGTATTGCTTAAAACATACAGGGTGGTAAAAATTAGAAAATGTGAAAAGCACCCAAGAGTAAAGTATCTAAGCCTAAAGTTCAATTCTATTTATAAAGTCAGAAAGAAAAACATGTTTCCTATTCGACAGAAGAGCACAAATAATTTTAATATTTGATCATTTTTTAAGTTTTTATTATTTAATAACTGAACTTAAGAAGACAAATAAGTTCAAATTGCATTTGAATAGCTATAGTTAGCACAAATTAGTTTATTACTTTTTACTTATTTTGCCTATTCCATGTATAATCTGTTGATACCACCTGTTAAACTCCTGGACAAAATTAACGCAACATCATAAATGTGCCACTTATTTGATGCTATTAAATGTTAGGTTTTTTTCCGAAAATTCGTATCACTCTGTGGAGTATACTAGCAACCGAAACATATAGCAGTTGACATTATACGGCAGGTCCATCTTTCTTCAACATTTTCTTTTTTGGTTTACTTCATTATCTCTGTTATTAAAGGAGATACACTGTTTTATATGGTAACATGTTTTTATAGACTTTATTATTCAACACAGTCATTGTTGAATGTTTTCAAGTAGGCTATGGAACTTTTCTGACATTTCAAGCGATGTGTCAACAGATGTTGTGTTTTAAAGTTACAAAGGTCAAATAAAATTCGCCATACCGATAAAAACTGTTCAGAAACTGCTTATTAAACATTCGTTTCATATGCCCAGTTGCCCGACTATTCTGTCGTTTAAACCAGCCTCATTTAAACGTCTTCTCATTGTTCGAGACGATATTGTATGATGGCGAGCAGTTCTAAGCTCACTTTTTAGCCTAGTACTAGTGATATTCCTGTTTCTTAGAGCAGTTTGCCTAATAAAACGCTCATCCCTTGGATCGGTACATCGGTTTCGCCCTTGGCCTGGCCTTCGAGAGTAAGATCCTGTCTCGTTAAATCGTTCAACCACACGACTTATTGTCGAACGATGTCTTCCTATCACATTAGCAACATGACACATCGAATAGCCTTCATCCACCAAAGTTAAAGCTCTTACTGCTTCTTCTGCCGATAAATTTTTTGGTCGATTCATTTTTCAATTTTAAATTACTCGTCGGGCAACTGGGCATATGAAACGAACGTTTAATAAGCAGTTTCCGAACAGTTTTTATCGGTATGGCCTAATTTTATTTGACCTTTGTAACTTTAAAACACATCTGTTGACACATCGCTTGAAATGTCAGAAAAGTTCCATAGCCTACTTGAAAACATTCAACAATGACTGTGTTGAATAATAAAGTCTATAAAAACATGTTACGATATAAAACAGTGTATCTCCTTTAATAACAGAGATACTGAAGTAAACCAAAAAAGAAAATGTTGAAGAAAGATGGACCTACCGTCTAATGTCACCTGCTATATGTTTCGGTTGCTAGTATACTCCACAGGGTTATACGAATTTTCGGAAAAAAACATAACATTTTTGTTACACCCGGTATAAATCGAAAATGAACTTTTTATCATAAACAGCGAAAACTATGATATTGTCAAGGAACCAACCTACAATGCAAAAAGAAATCATTCAAATCGGATCATAATTTCAGAAAAAAAAAATAGCATCAAATAAGTGGCAAATTTATGTTGTTGCATTAATTTTGTCCAGGAGTTTAGTTATTCGGTAAATACTTACCTATAATATCCATTAATATAATAGTAATAGACCTATGATATTAAATAAATAAAAATAAAATCTTGCAAAATTGTGTTACTCAGTGGCAACTAGATTATTATTAATTTAGATTAAATATTTTGCGCTTTAATGTTTTCCTAAAACTTTCGTTTCATAAACCTATTCGTTAATTAATAGAATTTATACCCGTCGATTCTGCCGAATCGGCGGATACACTTTGATTTGTACTTGCATTACTTGCTAATTGTACGTTGTATTTACATTATCGACCCTCCCTTGTATGTTTCGGTTCAGTTGTTTTCTAAACATTTGGCTAATTGAGGTCGCCCGCCTCCAGGTGTAAATTAAATTAATTTGACTATTAAAACACAGATGGCTCACAAGTCACCTTTGTGACAATATTACATTTTCCTTGGATAGGTACTTTAATGTAGGACCTATCTATGGGGACCTTCGCTTATGTATTTTAGGAAGTCATGGCCATTTTATTTTCAACGATTCTTGAGGAATATTAAACGTTAAGATGATCATGATTTGTTTGACTAAGTGATATGTATTATAGTTTCAAACAAATACGGGATTAAATTGTTAAAGACTCTTCTGGGGAAAAGATCACTTTCCATAATTCTCCGTAATTCTCCCTCTCCCAAAAAATATGCAACAAACTGGAAACCTTTATCATTATTTAATTTTACTCTACCTGCATAATTGTTGGTGGTTCTTATGAAAGTGATTATGATTTTTTTGAAAGATTGGAAAAAGTATATAATTTGCTCTCCGAAATAAGCGGCCACTGGTTTCTTTTTAAGATAACAGGTCACATCTCAGCACAACATTGTATAGGGTGGCCCATCCAAGCGGAAAAAGTGTGCTACGTGGAGACACGTTAACATAAAATCGTCATTAAAAAAATGAGATTGTAGTAAAAATTAAGGGGAATTCGAGGGTGGACCCTAATTTTGTATACGGGGGTCGGTAAAAAAGTTATCGCGAAAAAACACTTTTTGCAAAAGAAAAAAAAATTTTTTACCTACACATCCATTAGAGAACCTTTAAGTAGTATTCCTGAATAGGTATTCAGTTTTTTAATATAACTTCCGGTTATAGCGGAAATGAAAGTGGTTTTCTCTATTTTACAACTTACACATTTCTCTTAAGCATCACAGAATTCCTTTTTTAATTCTGAATCCAACGATATATAATATGACCTATTTATCTCCAACCGTTTCCGAGATATTTATCAGAGAAGCTCCATCAAACTAGATACATGGTCTCATGGTCGGTGTCTGATGTTCGATTTGAGTAGGCCAAACAATAAAACCGAATTTATGACAAATCAAATCAGCCATGATAATAAAACTGACAATCGGGTAGGCTGTCAATTCAATATTTCTATTTACGTGTCAGATTAGTCTAAAATTTTGTTGCTGAAGCTGTTAGTAGTTGCAGTTTAAAAAATGTTTTTGAAAGAATAATGCTGTGATATTTTAGAGATCTATATCAAAAATGATAAAAGATACGTAGAAACTTTGAGGGAGTATTCTCGTAAATATCCAAATAGAAATGTTCCGAGTGCTTCATTTATATGTAAGCTGTATCGTAGATTCAGATCGACAGGAAGTGTGATTAGCAAGAGAAAAAAAAAGGGTTTAGAATTAGTGAGGACGAGAGAGAACGAATTTTAAATTATTTCAGAAGAAATAACGAAAAATCTCAGAGAGATGCAGCGAGAGACTTACAAATTCCCCGGTCTACAATACAAAGGGTAATGAAATTAAGCAAATTTAAAGCCTTCAAAATATTACCTGTTCAAAGGCTATTTCCTGGAGATGCTGCAAGAAGACTGGAATATTGTCAAACAATGTTAAACTTTTATTTTGCAAGAGGTGGAGCTGGATTTTTTAAACAAATTATTTGGTCCGATGAAGCTACATTTACAACTTCGGGAATATACAACCGGAAAAATAGTATATTTTGGTCTGTTGACAATCCACGGGCATTTCGTGAAGTTGTGAAATCCGGCAGAAATTCCGTGGGTGTTTGGTGCAGAATTGTGGGAAATTTTATAATGGGCACTCTATTTTATTCAGGAAGTATGACAGGTAGGAAATAACTACATTTAATCCAGAACGAATTGGAACAATACTTTGACCAGTTGCCATTAATTTTTCTTAACCAACTCCAAGAAAGACAATTAATTTGGCAGCAAGATGGCGCTTCCTTCCATAACTGTGGGCCCATAACGGAATTTTCGAACAATTCGTTTGAAAATTGGATTGGTAAACATGGAACGATAAGGTGGCCGCCACGTAGTCCAGATTTAACCCCCTTGGATTTTTTCTTGTGGGGGCATTTCCTGAATAGGTATTCAGTTTTTTAATATAACTTCCGGTTATAGCGGAAATGAAAGTGGTTTTCTCTATTTTACAACTTACACATTTCTCTTAAGCATCACAGAATTCCTTTTTTAATTCTGAATCCAACGATATATAATATGACCAAGAAAGACAATTAATTTGGCAGCAAGATGGCGCTTCCTTCCATAACTGTGGGCCCATAACGGAATTTTCGAACAATTCGTTTGAAAATTGGATTGGTAAACATGGAACGATAAGGTGGCCGCCACGTAGTCCAGATTTAACCCCCTTGGATTTTTTCTTGTGGGGGCATTTAAAAAATAAAGTTTATAAGAACCGCCAAGAAAATGTTGAGGAGATTAAAAGACGAGTAAAATTAGAAATTGATAGTTTAAACAATCGTCCCTTAATCTTTGAAAATGTCCGAAAAAATTTCTTAAAAAGACTTAGGTTATGTATAAATAATAATGGAGACCATTTTGAACATTTAATGTAAATGAACTTCTAACTATTTGTTAATAGGTAAATAAAAATTAAGGTCTTGATATTCTCACAGCTCAAATTTGAGCTGTGAGAATATCAAGACCTTAATTTTTATTTACCAAAAAATGGACTCACACGGAGTAACAGAAATATTATTTTTTAATAACTAATCATATTGTTGTTGTTATAATAAATATGATATGACAGTAGTAAAAATAATAAATGTTTCATAATTTCCACGAGATTTTTAATTAAGTTGAATGCAGTTGAATGGCTCTAGCCACTTTAACATTCAGCCTACTCGCTTGTCAGTTTTATTATCATGGCTGACTTCATTTGTCATAAATTTGGTTTTATTGTTTGGCCTACTCAGATCGAACGTCAGACACCGACCATGAGACCATGTATCTAGTTTGATGGAGTTTCTCTGATAAATATCTCGGAAACGGCTGGAGATAAATAGGTCAAATTATATATCGTTGGATTCAGAATTAAAAAAGGAATCCTGTGATGGTTAAGAGAAATGTGTAAGTTGTAAAATAGAGAAAACCACTTTCATTTCCGCTATAACCGGAAGTTATATTAAAAAACTGAATATTCGGGAATACTATTTAAAGGTTCTCTAATGGATGTGTAGGTAAAAAAATATATTTTTTTTATTTTGCAAAACATGTTTTTTCGCGATAACTTTTTTACCGACCCCCGTTTACAGAATTAGGGTACACCCTCGAATTCCCCTTAATTTTTACTACAACCTCATTTTTTGAATGACGATTTTATGTTAACCCGTCTCCACGTAGCACACTTTTTCCGCTTGGATGGGCCACCCTGTACCAAAACTGAATATGGGAAAAAACTTGAGAAATTTAAGTTTGATACAGGGGTATTGCTCACTAATACTTTTAAGTTTAAGTACATTAGAAACAAACTAGACTTTTGTCACGACACTTGAAACAATAAGTTTTGTTTATCACTTACTTTACTTACCTTTACCTATAATACCTACATATATCTACTCAAAGAATATACAGGGCTAATCAGGGCGTATAGGGAACATCTCAATTATTAGAGTGGGAAATCATTTGAAATAATAATAATAGCAGAAAACTAATGAGACAGATCTACACCTACAAACAATCTCACTTTTTTTTGTAAATTTTTCAGATTAAACTTGATTTCTTTATTTACGTTAGCGTCCTTAGCAATCAGCTAAGACGTTTGCCCAAACAGGCCAGTCAAAAGTACGAAAAATGTTTGTGGCAAACCAAACTCACTTTTTTAAATTAATTGCACGACGTGTAGGTAGGTATTTCATTACGGCGCATTTCCAGAATTCCCCAAGGATCCGCCACTGTGCCAAAGTCAATTCCAAACTCGTCATCCCGCGTTGAATCGTATCTGGCACCGCTTTCTGTTGATCAGCCGAGGGAAGGCTCAGGTGGTACGCGGTACTTTCGGACATTGGGAGATGGGTGTCCGATACGGTGATGTCCGATTGTATCTCCGTGCGTGGTTGTGGTATTGAAGAACGGGCAGATAGTAGAGACAACGACCACGCGAGATCCGACAATGTCGAATTTTATTTTCGGCTTTTATACCGATGAACTATTCGGTGACCTAGAGTTAGACTTAGTTAGGTTTGGTTTCTATTCAGCTGTGTAGCCGGCATCATAATGGAAGATATGAATAAAAGGGATAAAGGGAGCCTGTATTAATGTAGATGAGGAATATAAATAAATAAGGCTATTAGATTAGGCAACTCTATGTATATATTTTGGATGCCATTCGCCACCTGGGTGTGCTAAATACAAAGTAGAATATTCAAGTGGTATATTTAATTTAGTTTATTATTTTATAACACACGTTGTAGGATCAAAATTATATTTAATAAATGATGTTTAGTGGCATATCAGGTAAGGATATCAATTGAAAAAAATGCACTCCAGCCGGGACTTGAACCCGGGACTCCTACTGTGGCCGTAGGCACTTTAACCAACTAAGCTACCGGAGATATGGGTTCCATCGGCTAGGTGTTATTTATTCCAATTGATACATAGTTAGTAGCGGTGAGATGTAGAAGACTTCGGCGTCTTCTACAGCTATTAGAAGGGGTTAGAGGGTGTAGGGAAACCATTCATTATTGTTGGTTATGTAAACTTCCTATTTGTTCTTCCACCCACAATATTCGACATATAGCGACTTAATGCAAGTATCGAACGTGGAAATTCTAACCTACAATGTCAAAGCCAGACTATGAAACACAGAAAGATTTTTAGTACCTGTAATAATTATAAATAATAAATGATGTTTAGTGGCATATCAGGTAAGGATATCAATTGAAAAAAATGCACTCCAGCCGGGACTTGAACCCGGGACTCCTACTGTGGCCGTAGGCTGGTTAAAGTGCCTACGGCCACAGTAGGAGTCCCGGGTTCAATCCCGGCTGGAGTGCATTTTTTTCAATTGATATCCTTACCTGATATGCCACTAAACATCATTTATTATTTATAATTATTACAGGTACTAAAAATTATATTTATTTGTTTAACTTTTTTATTGCTTTACCGATATTAATAACTTTCTAGTCATTTTCGTAGCAATAGGAGTTGATTCAAATGTTTTGATCGAGTTTTACGAAACTATAATAATAGGTCTCCGGAGTGGAAGCTTTGACGGATTTTGTGAAAGCAATGTAATATAATAAAACAAAAAAATTCAAAATTAAAGTATATTGTACGTACCTCCAGGGTGCTTTTGATAAGTATGTTCATATATTATTGAAGAAATATATTGTTTCAATGCAAAACCTATTAAAATTAAGAAACATACCTATTCGTTATTCACTGTTCAGTTTTTATAATATATTAACAAATACATTAATTAATTCATTGAATGCTCAGTGTTTATAGTATTAACGAACAAGTACATTGATTCAGTGTTATTCATTATTTAAAAATCCATTCATCAATTCAATGATTAGAACTCATACTACTTATGAATAATACTTAATGTACAGTTTTTAAAGTTAACGAACAGAGTTCATAAATTCGTTCCTAAAATTAATAAACATCTACATTGATATAAAAGTTAACATTAACGAACAGTTATTCATAATATTAACAAACCTTCATACTTTGCTTTTTAATATTACGTATTATTTCTTGCAGAGTTGTACTGTATATTTTTGTCACTGAAGTGTAATACGAATTTTTTGATTAAAAATCTAATACTATACTAACAGAGTGTTATTAGCCAAAATTCGTTTTATCCAATGACGTCAGAACCTATACTCGTAGACAGGTGTGTTTTGATAAACGCTTGACGCCCAGAACTAATCACAATCTAAGCGAAAATGTCGCGAGATTGTCAGAAATTGCCCCTTTTTGTCGAGCCGTAGCGAACTTATTTCGACTCTGGGCTCGGAGGCTGGCGTCGTTAGACCATACCCCGAGTCTTCAGGTGAGGTTCCGATGCTTCCGGTGCCCCCAAACAAGAAAAAACATGCGATATCTATAAGTGTGACTCTGGAGGAACTATAACCGGGAATCACCGGGTGTATAGTTGGTTGGTGGTTGACTTTCTGTCTTTGTTTGTGGCATGTTTTTAGGAGCAGTATGGATATATTTAATCTTGGAGTCAAAATAAAGGGCATTTTAACAATGGGGCACCACGTCTATAGGTTTTGACGTCATTGGTTTTATCCCTCAAAATGGCTAAATACCAACTTTAATGAAAAGAAATATCAAAAACGAAAGATTACTGCAAAGGACATGAACAATATCTCATGACATGAAAAAAATCTCTAATGTCTATTGTGAGTGATTTCTGAATTCAGAATTTAGAATATATTCACTCAAGTATGATTAAATGTACCTACACAATTTTCAGTGGGGTAGCGTCAGCTGGGGAGCGGCTGGTGGGGGCTACAGCCCCTCTTCCAGAATTTTCTGGAGACAACTTTTATAATTATTATTACCACTATTACTAATTTTCCTACTGTCAAGAAGTCACGCTACGACACTAACAAGTTTGATTTCTTCGTTTCAAAATGGTGTATTTTGACGGAGTTGATAAAAATTCAATAAAATTAATGAATCGAAATTTCATCAAAAATTAACTCAATTCAACTCGCTACATTCTAGAAATTCACTATGGCATATTTTTTACTGTGCAGATATATTAAGTGCATACACCCTGTGTACAAAAAAAACATATACACAACCCGCGTGCGAAAAAACTACTACCGTCAGTGTGTCTCAAATACACAGGGAACCTCCGCATGAGTGGATCTTTCACCCCTCCACTATAACCACCCTTATGCGCTGGTACCCTAAAGACAGTACTCCCCGCGTACACACCAACTGTTTGCTGGTAGGATTAGACGTCTATTGAGCGTGTTTCATTCCATTGTGCTTCGTTTATCTCCACGAAACGGATTACTGGCATAATCCCTCCATTGTTAGCGCTATTGTCGTCCCTCCTCGTCTGTAATTGGCTGCATTTTGTACCATGGATCATAAATTTCCTACCAGGGGTGCCTCTTTTCTTTGAAGGATGCGTGTTTGTTGATGCTGCGGAAGCGCACATTAGTGCCAGATTGTGTTTGGCACTAGATAGGTAACACTGGGCAGATTTTGGCAAATCTATCACGGACGGTTGCAAGAATACAAAAGAGCAGTCTTTTTCAGTTCAATAATAAAATAACTATAACTCATATGCATAAAATGAGCTTCAGTGCCGCGGGATACAACCAAAAAATCCACGGGCCCTTCAAAAAAATATTATTTAAAAAGGGCGGTCGCCCATTCATGAGCCGACTGCCCCTGCCGTTGCTGTACATTCCATATCTTAGTTTTGACCCCCTAGATCGAGTCAGTGGACGACTGGTCCGCGGGCATAAAGGTAGAAGCTCCGGTATCTTTGCAACTAAACTTTACTATTAAATGTGGTATGAGATATTTATGGTTTATACAAAATAAAATCCGATGCACGTCATCGTGTGTGTCATTGTAATGGCTACATTTCGAGACACAGTATAAACGCGTATAAATTGTTGGTAGAGCTACCAAACGAATAATAGCCATCAAATTTAAATACAAAAAATCATTTCGTCTTCGATGACGTGCGTCGGATTTTGTTTTGTATAAACCATAGATCTGGTTATGCGACCGCGCTGGTTTCTGTTGCAGATGGTCGTCATTCCCGTGAATGTTGTTTTTCACGTTTTCGCATATTAGCTCCCAAATAACAGCTCGAATATTGTCTTGAATTTATTAGCGCAAACATTTTATTTCTCTTAACCACAAATAAAAAAAGTCCAGAGATACATAATACGTAGGTATGTAATGGACTATGTATGTACGTATGTATCTATTATACATTGTGTTCCGCATAAGAACCGACACAGAGCAGGCGGAGCATACAGGGGAGATCAAAATAAGCTGATTTAACGCAACTTACCTATATACTAAGTTGCACCCCTGAGAAGTTATAGGCCTTGAAAATGGGCTTTGAAATTTCGAAAAAAATTAATATCTCAGTTATTTTTGAACTTGGAAAAACCAAATTTGGTAAAAGTTGTGGGTGTACCAAGGGCATTAATAGACAGAAAACATAGTTTAACTGTAACATTTTAAAGGATTGATACAGACGGATGCACCCTAAAAATGTGTCCCTTGGCGGACTTACAAAATTGTTACTTTGTATTATGAAGAATTTAATTATAAAAGCGAATAACTGAAAACACGTATTGCACATGTGGTATTTAAAATCTTTGAAAATTCAAATTTGGCTATGAAATTAAACGTCAAACTTGAATAACAACCATTTAATGGAAAAAGAATCAAAAAATCTAAAATAACTCTTCAGTGCAAATTATTGTTATTCCTGTTGTTTAGATTCTTTTTCCATTAAATGGTTGTTATTCAAGTTTGACATTTAATATCATAGCCAACTTTTGAATTTTCAAAGATTTTTATCGCATCTGCAATACGTTTTTTCAGTTATTCACGTTTTTGGCAAAAGCGAAAAAGTTTTTCGAAAAATCACAAAAGTAAAAAAAGTTTTAGAATTAAATTCATTATAACAAAAAGTAACAATTTTGTAAGCCCGCCAACGGACAAAAAAGTTCTGTCACATTTTTTGGGGTGCATCAACCCTTTAAAATGGTACAATTGAACTATGTTTTCTGTCTATTAATGCCCTTGGTATACCCACAACGTGTACCAAATTTGGTTTTTACAAGTTCAAAAATAACTGAGATATTATTTTTTTTTAATTTCAAAGCCCACTTTCAAGCCCTATAACTTCTCAGAGGTGCAACTTAGTATATAGAGGTATAAGTTGTGTTATTTTGGGCTCCCCTGTATGCTCCTGCTCTGTGTCGGTTCTTATGCGGAACGCCCTGTATATGTTCGTCATATTTGTTACTATTGACTTTTTTACAGTTTATCTGTATCACAACAGAGAAGACCAGAATACAGAGAGTTGGCAAATATGTCAAATAGAGCCCAACCTTAAATGGTAATTAATCTGTTGTATGCCACAGTGTATCTTCTTTCTCAGTTTTAAATTAAACTGCATAATAAACGAACACAGCAATAATTCACAATTTATAATTTATATATTAACAATATATTGGGAATGTCAAAAATTAGGTAAAGTTGGGCTCAATTTGACAAGATGAGCTCTCTGTCTATATCTTTATACAGTGACCGGCAGAAAGTTGGACACAAATGGAAAACTTTTTTATTATTAATTTCTCCGAAAATTTTATTCTTGATAAAAGTTGGTGCATCATTTCAAACACAAAACGCATATTTCAAAATTTAGATATCTCTTTTTGGATACGAGTTAGGTTCAAAAATGTCAAAATAACTCAAGAGTAAAGTACCCTTATTTTTTAAAATACGGTAAAAAGTTACTTTCAAAAGTTGTTTGGAATCAAAGGTGGATGTCAGATTTAAAGTCAGAGCCACCTAGACAAAAAAAAAGGAAATTTACCTTTTTTGATTTTTTTTTCGACCACTTTGTGTATTACAAAAAAACAAAATACCACAAGCGCAACTTATCATCGGATAACACATGAGCTTGCTACTAAACTTTAATTTTGTTCGATTAGCAGCTAGAAATTTAAATTAATCGAAATCAGAGTTTAAAAATATTAAATTTTTGTGTCCAACTTTCTGCTGGTCCCTGTATATACAGCTGTAATTCAGATATTTACGTCAGTTTGATTATTATAATTATTGATGTTATGCACTATACAGTTTGTCCCTGGTTGGAGTTGAGAAGAGGAGAAAATTTTTTATTATTAATTTTTATAAAAAAAATTCTGCTTGTCGAGAAAATGAGACTACCATATAAAATCTTAGATAATATGTACAGGGTGATAATAAATTAAGACAACATGAAATTGCTTCGAGAGAGAAGCACAATTTTTTATTATTTTATACAAAACGTTTATAAAAGAAAGTTGTTTATAATCCAAAATAAATTTTGCATTTTATAATATGCTTTTATTGATGACAATAATTGTACAATGACAATTTGTAAGATTGTAGAAAAATAGATTCTATGTATCCTCTTCCAACCTCCAACCTCCACACATTTGTCCATCCAATTTCAGAAATTCAACTTTAAAAAATAAAAACAAAAAATCCAAAATTCAGAGATTCAAGAGGTCATTGGCTAGACCTTGAGTATTTACTCATAACTAATACCAACAGCATGTTCCTAATCTATGTTTTGTGCAATAGAAAAGATGTATTAACATTCATTTCCATCCTCACAATGCTCCAAACTATAGAAGTAAGCAACTGAATGCTTGTACGGGGGAGGATATTGGAAAATATAAGAAAGATACAACCTGTATGTTATTGGTGACGTGGTTTTATCTTTTTTACTTAATTGTAATCTATGTGGTGGGTGAATGCTTCAGTTTTATTTTAGCGTCGGGTCGCCTTGTTTCCAAATGCCAGTCGCCTGTCTCATTTCTATTTCGGTATTGGTATTGCCACACCTCCGAGAAAAATCCCATTCCCATTGTTCCCGCTGCGCTTCTTCCTAAAACAATATTTCACCGGTCGTTTTATAAATGGCGACGCCGCGGGGGTGCCTCGCAGGCGAGAGATAGCGATCCGCCCGGTCCCAGGTGGCCTCGGTGACCGCCGAAGACAGTTGACTGCCGCGGCGATTGCGTAATGGGACCGCCTACGCCATTCAACCGATATACCCCGGTTGAAAGTGAAATGCTTTCGAGTATACTCTTTATAAAAAAATACGTCTAAAATAACGACGGTGTTCTTTAGGCAATATCCTATGCGTCACTCACCGAGGATGGGTCGGGCATTGGTGGATGAAAGGTATATGCTTAGCTCCAACGAGCATAGCTTTTCCGACGCTGTTGGATTTTAATGGATCTTTGGTCGGGTGTCATCAAGAATGACAAATGAGAAGGAATGCGAATCTAAATCTTTGTTGAGACACTTTTTTATGTGCTTGAACTGTCATGACGTTTCCTCAAATTCAATATACGATTGTAATGAAACCATTTTCCAGACCGGGCAATTTTGTCTAAGTGAAAACATTACCTATCAAATGCCACATTTTGAAGATACAAGGTGTTGAAGTTCAAACTAAAGAGTTTTATAAGTATCAATTTGATACACCAGTATCTGCTTAGTTCTGCCATATTTCCTAATAATGCGAGATCTCGCAAGCGCGGACTTATGGATATTTGCTATTTAAATTTAGAGAAACAATAGTACGCTCCTACCCAACACTAAATTTGAAGCAATTTTCATTAATACCGTGTATATTCTAGTGTAGTATTTAAATCAGTGTTAACAACTTTCCATTTTGCACATTTTGGAAAACAAAAACCTGACCATAATTTTAATCTGAAAAACACAAAAACAGCATAATAATCGGATGGAACTATTTTCGCAATATCTTGGTGTTAGAGCATATAAACTCTGTTCAACGAATGTTCATACCTACGTCACAACTCCCGTCTTACTTATGAATATACGATGGATATCGGTGGTATAATCACGAGTCAGACAAGGACGGCGTAGGTATGAAAGTATTAGAGATTCACGGCTTGACTTGATATTCAAGCTACTTGACTTGACTTGACTTGAAATCAAGTCAAGTTCAAGTCAAGTAGTAATTTTCCAATATCAAGTCAAGTCAAGTATTTATTTTTCAAGTACTTGAAAAATCAAGTTTTTCTTGAAGCTACTTGATTACTTGATTTTTCATCAATTTAAAATTTTATTATCAGTTAGGGCAGTTGCAAGTAAATAATAATAATAAACCTTTGCATTGTACACTTTTTTGCAAAACTAGGAAAGGACTAGGAATGAACAAAAATAAACTATTTCAAGTCCACTTTTTAATGTTATCATTTTCCATCCACGACTTAAGGCACATTAGGCATCTAGTGGATTTGGCGCTTAACCGATTTCGCGTTTTTGTAACTGTCAAAGCAGCCCTGGAAAACTGTCTTTCAATAGGAACTGAAGACGCTGGAGTTGACAAGAATAGAGATTCATGGCTTGATTTGATATTCAAGCTATTTGACTTGATTTGACTTGAAATCAAGTCAAGTTCAAGTCAAGTAGTAATTTTCCAATATCAAGTCAAGTCAAGTATTTAATTTGTCAAAAGCTTGATTTTCAAGTCAAGTCAAGTAATTTGTTAAAATGTCAAGCTATACTTGACTTGATGAAACCCTAGAAAGTATGAACATTTGTTGAACAGAGTTTAAGCAGGAGTTATTATAAGAAACGATAGCTTTTCCCTGTCGGCCTTTTTTGGTCATAATAAAAGTTGTTGTCCATGCCCACCTACGAAAACTATAACCAAAAAAAAACGAAGAAATTCAAAATTTTTTAACCGCTCTAGTATCCTTCTTATTTTTTTGAGATAATAAACGGAGAAAAGTTTAATAAGAAAATTGTTTGCAAAAACCGAGAGAATTTATGTATATATGACATTAGTTTTGTTGAATGGATTATACCATAAAATATTGACGCTCTTGAACGCTTAAATTAAATTATCTGTTTATGTCTGTTTCGTAAAGCAAAATGTACCATTCAGTTTTGATGGGTCACACTTTTGCTTGTTTGTTCTGTATTTGCTACCAAAATGTAAGAAAGAATATTGGTAATATTTGTGGTTGACATAAGATCTATACCTAGTTACCCATGGAAATAAATGTGCGATGATAGTGTAGGATAAAAGAGATAGTAGGTAAGTAATGACATCCCCAATATATAGTGCATTGGAAAAAATATGCCATTGCTTTTATATACAAAAAACAAATCTGCATTTAAAACGTAATATACCTAGTAAATAATTTCGTAAACCTGCTAAGATGAAATAGAAATCTATACTTTTAAAAATTGATAGCAAATAATTCCGTAAACCTGCTGAGATGAAATAAAACAACAAATTTATTGTTGTAAAGTTCGAAAGCAAATTTACCACATATAAGTACCATCATCCCATGTTGTAGCAACAGCAACATAGTAGTTGCGCTTGCCCTCGATTATTCCAATCTTTTGACTTAGCTTACACCACACTATAGAAACATGTCTTCAGTTGTAACTCTTTCCGAGCACTTTTGCCCACAGTACCTACATTCTACCATAATATTTACTGTTATCCTCTTCATATGCATATACAGTCCCATAAGTTCCCAATAAAGTGGCTATCCACTTATCTGCAGTAAGTAAACATGTGAAGCTGGAATTTTTTTTTATCATGTATCGGTAAGATTTTACAACATACTTGTCGAATAAAAGTCTTTGTACCCAAGGTATATCTTTCTTCTCTTATTCCCTTCTATGGCTCCGTAGGAAGCCCGAGCATTCTTCGGATTCCCTCGATCGGTATGTCAACGTTTTTCCTTTTAACATCCATCCGCTAAGTACCAAGGCAAAGCCATGTGATATTTATGGCCTGGCCCCATCCACCTACGCCGCTAATTGAGAATTATTACTTGGGTAATTCGACCTTTGTTTGGGACTGTTTTCGGGCAATTTGGAAGTCCGCGTTTCGGCCGTTCGACAAACACGGCACATGTTTATGATCTAACAGCATGCGAGTTTCTGTAAATATTACACAGTAATTCTGAAACAAAATGAAAAATAGGTGGTAAGGATAAAAATAAATACGATGTAACAAAATATTATGTATGTATGTAAATTTCGTGGGTATAATGCTGTTTGAATAGATGAGAAGATTATTTAGCATTTTCCCGTTAGAAAGTACTAAGGATGAATAATTTTTATAAAAAGAATTTATCTCAAATTAAATCTTAAATTGGTAAAGCTAAGTTTATTAAAATTAAATATTTGTTCCCAACTACTATTTGCTTGCTTCGAAGATTTATTAAACGTTGATAGCGGCATGTTGTAAACATGCACATAACATATGGCTCTCCACGAGATCGGACCCTTTACAGCATCCTTTCCAATAGCCTCTATAATCTTGTCTCACCACGGTTATAAAACAATTTTCTTCTCCCCGGTGTCTATAGCTCGATTTTGAAAAAAGTTGTATGCACCAAAAGGCATCCCGATATCTTGATTGAGTTAGGAAATATAGTGTTTCGTTTTCTCCCGTTTCTGAAATGTGCCAAATAGGGGTATAGACGGTTTCTCGAAAATCAGGGAGAAGTGCGAGAAGTAAGAAAATAGCAAAAATATTAAGTTTCGGCTTCACAGTGTCTAAAATTTTAATAGTCATATATATTTTGTAATAAACAGAATAATTATTCTTTACATTTTCCCGTAAAAGTTGCTTTATCTAGAGGACAACAAAGTATAATGAAATTTGCAATTTATATCATGCATAGTGAGGTATAGAACTTTTGATAGTTACAAGAATATACAGTAATCTAGAAATGTTTCATTTTTTGTTCGTCCACTAACAATGCATATTATATAGCTATTTATAGATCTCTTAGATTGCGGGAGAGTTAGGACAATGTCTTTTTTTAACAGAAAGAATAATAATTATTGTTCAAAAATTATATCGACTTTGCTCATGAAAAAATTGGGATAGATTCCATAAGCGCAACATGGTTGGCACTACAGGAAAATATTATTTAATTTACTTATATAAATACCTCCTAGTCCAGACGTAAAAAGTCAGTGAAAAAGTTCGTAAATTAAAAATATTTCATTTTAAATAAATGAATAATATTAGAAACATGGTGCAGTGTCGCTATGTTCATTTGCCAGAGCACAACTGAAGACTATAAGTTACTTTCAGTGTTAAAGATGATCAGAAATTACTACTTTGGAAAAATGCAATAATTACTCTTAGCTGGAAAGAAAACAGAAAAAACAAACATGTAAGTCATTATTTTATTTAGGTACACTAGCGGCTGTTTTATGTAGGGTGCCTATACCGAGATCAGCTATAAAAAATGTTTTATGGCTTCTAATAAAATTGTAATACCTGGGTAAATCATATGTTTCTCATAATCAAGGATAATTTCATTTGCTGTTAGAATATTAAAATTTGAACGAAAATTAACAAAAAAGTATAGGCAAATTTAGTATTATTCTGCAGGTTGGCTTTCCTGAGAGTGATTTCTAAATGAAACTTACCCTATAAAGAAAAGTGCAGTACCTATGTTTTGCCGACTAGGCAAATTTAAATTAAAACTTTCCGGCAGAGAAAACAGTAATCTCCATATAAAAAATTGCAAACATGAACTAAAAAAATGAAGCCCCAAATTGCCCAGGTATAGTAAATAGATCACCAAGAAACTGAACACAATAATCTGTCTAGGTACATGGGGACGAGCGTTGTCCTCTGTATAAATAAAAAATTAGGTCCAACAAACGGCAATACATGTTACAAAAGGCAATACATGTTCGACAATATTGTTGTCCAAGTCATATTGGGCATTCATAGACCACGTACGTATATAGTAACCAACTACGTACGAGGATCGAAGCAAACTTCCCCTCAAAACATTTTAGAGCTATAGTTATCACCAAAAGGTACTTTAGGAGAAATATCGCAGCCGAGAAACCTTTCTCTTCGCCTTCGCCAGTCACACTCACTCTACATGGAGCTTTAAGGCTAACTCTAGTTGCATCGGAGAACAGAACTTGTTTCCAATCATTGCTTTTCAGCGAAACTTTGCTTTAATCAGCTCTTTTTAAGAAAATTATAACACAGTTTTAGTCTAAAACGAGGTTTAGTACAAATTACTGTCAAAACAAGGTCATTTTTTGATACTATAGTTAGCTTAAGTAACAACAACTGTCCCTGTCAAACAAGGTCCATGGCCTACTTCTTGAGAAAAAAAATATAAATACATTAAAAAATATCGAGAAAAATATGAGTGGTGCGTTAATTTTGTCGGGGAGTTTATTTCCAGAAAGTGTCTTTGAACTCATAGAGTAAGTCCGAAAATTCCAAACAAGTCAGTATGGCGACAAATTAATAATATGCAAGTATTAATGAATGTAATTTCAACTTGGATTTTTAATAATAAATTGTAAGTTACACACCCACCCCTTTTGTTTGCAACCCTTTAATTCCCCTACGTCCTTTTGTCTCTTTTCGTTGCGTAGTGCGATTCTTCGCCCCATTGCCCGGCTTCCTCTATCCTCCATACTCACCCTCACTTTAAATAATTCATATTATGCTCGCGTGCGAAGACAAAGTCCCCGCCAGCGGACAATGGCCGACACGTTTCGTGACACAATGGCGTAAGGATTTAATTTAATCCTACCCTGGAAACGGAACAGGATAAAAAATGCCACAGATTGTGAGAGTAGGTATAGTATTTCCAAAGCATCGAATTTAAATACCAAAAATATTATGTGGGATCTCGGAGTAGATAAGGCATTCTGGGTTTGTTCCAACAGTAAGTTCCCAACTGGTCAGAGCCAAACAAATTTTAATGACAAGAAAGGCATCAAAACAGGCAGGGAATTTTAATTCAACCAATGAGATTGACACCACAATAACTTTGTGGAAGCTATAATGCCACATACGAACGTGAAAATCACTTCTACAAGTTGCAAAAACGTGGCGACGACCTCTAGTTATTACTAACAAATTCTTTCACTTCCAAGGTTTAGTAGAGGTGATCAAAACGCTAAAGTTGGCGGTACTTCTATATTGTAACGAAAAATGCCTCGAAAGTTGTTCTATCTGTTTAAAATGAACACATTTGCACTGTTTTCTCAAAGATTTGGCAGATAAATTTTACTTTTCGGCCTTCTACTTTGATTTTTATGATCTTAAGACTAATTTGGAGGCTTTTTCCATTACAACTATGTTTTATAGAAATGCTCTAGACTTTTATAATATGTCAATCTATCATTGGCTAAGAACAAGCATAGTCTTCAATCTTCCATTTTAGTATATAAACCCTGCGAATTGACCCTGAAAGTAAGTAAAAGGTTAAAATAAGATTTTGCTGTGAAGTTGAGACCTGAAGAATATTCTTGGCGAGTTTGAAGACAACAACAAACGATACAATTTAGCTGGAGGCGAGAATGAAGCAGCAAACGTTGCAAGGTGTATCAAAATTAGAAGCATGCAGGCCACATGGCCAATAAATATGAAGCCTTTGTCGAAAAAGTGGCATGGAGCACTTACCTCAATCACTTCGAGGCTGCTGCAAAGAGGAACTTTTGGATGGAAGAAGAGAAGGCCCGAAATTTGAAATTGTGTCTGAGAGGTGAGGCCACAGTAATTTTGCGAAGCTCAAAATGACTATGGTGCTCTAGTTAGAGCCCTAGAAATGCGCTATGAAGAAGCCCGACTGCAGTAGATGTACCAGGCGCAGCTTAAAGGTAGACAACAACTTGCACATGAAACACTCCAAAAATTTGAAGCCGACACCGAAATTTTGGGCCGCCCATACCCAACGGCCCCAACCGAATTTCGAAAACAAATTTCGGTAAGCGGCTTCATTGGTGGCAGGCGAGACAGTGAGACTAGCCAAGCACTTCGGCTAAACTGACACAAAAATAGCTTTCAAGCTTTAGCGCACGCCCTTGAATTTGAAGCGGCGACGCAGGCTGTAAGGAGGCAACTGAGACGCAGGCGACTGCAAACTTCAACTAGAGGGCAAGCAGTGCTGAAGAAATGCTTCCAGATATAGAAGAGTTAATCCAGTCTCGCGCAGTACCCAAGAACGACAGCACAGGTCAAGGTTAGTAGAGAGACAGGTTGAACGGTAACTCGGGTGAGGCGAGCGGGGAGGGGAAGGCTGTGACGTCACATGTGGATAAAATGGATACATTGCTTTGAGTTTACTTGCATTCAGATGGTTTAGCGTTCTCTGGTTTTAGCTCATTTAAATAACCTCGATTTTAGCTTGTTTGTTTAAACGTGTGTGGCGATTTTTACACTATCTTTGGACAGTTTTATAGATATTATGTTTTTATAGTGTATTACCTTAATTAAAACATAAAAATCATGCAGGTGTATTGTAAAACAAATAATTAGATATTATTCTACTGATATTTAGCTCTTCACTAACCTTGCAGGCGTACAAGCCACGTACAAGCTAATATTATATGCGCACGATATCCATATGTGACGTCATCGCATGAACCGAAAATTTACCGTTCAACCTTCTCTCCACTAACCTTGAGCACAGGTAGTCGAAGATCACAACTACGGGGCTGGAATTGTGGAGCGGAAGGGCATATAAAACGGAAGTGCCCCAATCCTGTCGATGTTAAGAAGCAGGAAAACTTCAAGTAACCCACTTTGAGGGGCAAAAGTTGGTTGGGTACTAAGCCCCAACTACAAGGATACAAGCTAACCGGATGCCAAATTCTCGAGACATCTTGGTAATACCAGGCAAAATCTGTGGAAGGGAATGCGACATAGTGGTTGGATACCGGCTCCAGTCGTACCATCCTGAGGCCGAACATCATAGCCCACTGCAGGTTTCGCCACCACCAAATTACATCGTGTAATTGGCGAACGGCAAAGAAATGTAAGTTACAGGAGAGCATGATGCCTTTGTTACCATAAGCTCTATACAAATTTTAAGCAGCGAGTACTCGTGGCGGAAATAACTGACGATTTAATATTGGGGCTGGATGCTCTAGGTGACCAGCGATTCAAGATAGAAATTCACGTGAGGATTTTGAGGACGAAGACCGTAGAAATTCTGATGGCGCGTCTTAAGGTGAGTGGAAACTCCGCCCGAGATATTACCATACAAGCCAATTCAGAAATGGTTTTCAAGGCTACTTTCGATGGGATGCATGGCGAAACCATCATTGTCGAACCAGAGGCTGTATAAGAGAGGTATGATCCCTGCCTATGACGCTGACTACCAAAAGGAGACGTGCAATTTTAGTTCGGATTGTCAACCTGAAGAACTAAGAACTACGACCAAAAATTAAGTAAAGGCAAGAAGATGGGTTTATGAAGTTCAGGCTGTTATGGAATAATCAGGTTGCACAACAGCATGTTTCGAAGATGGTTGACACCGCAGTTGCAGACTTAGCTCCAGAGTAGCATTACGAATTGTTACGGCTAATTGAAGAAAATCTAGACTTTTGCCACATCAGAAGCTTACTTTAATAATTTTATATAGAGGGGGGGATGTAACGAAAAATGTATTTAAAATTGTTCTATCAGTTTTTAACGAACACGTTTAACCTGCTCAAAGTTGTTTCGATATTCTACTTACTTTTATGATTTTAAGATTAATTTGGAGGTATTTTCCGTTACAACTATATTAACCTGAGCCCTCTATATGCTCTACAAGTTTATGATTTGTATATCTATCATTGGCCAGAAATATTCTAGAATAGTCTCCAATCTTCCATTTGCTTATATAAACCCTGGGACTTGGCCCTGTTGCGAATTTGAGACCTGAAGAATTATACCGTCAGATAGTGACAGATTTAGGTGCCCCATTTTCGCATACAAGCTTCGAAGTGGGTTGAAAAGTATATTGATGTTGAGTAGAATGAAGGGAAATTTACGAGTGGCCCCTGTAGATAACATATAGAAAATTCGATTTTCTTTAACAGAAATAAAACGTGTCTGTTGCCCATATTTTCACGAAAGCCGTGTTCACTAAATGATTAATTAATAGAACCTGGCTTCGGAAAACCAAAGGCTTGAGTGTTCCAGGTGGCTAAAGAGTTGAAATAAGAGCGTAATCTTGTAAGGAAAAATCGAGATTTTGTCCGATTTTTCCACACTAGCCAGAAAAACATAAGAAAACATATTATACAACTAACATATATTACCTATATAGCTAATATTAGATAGAAAAATCGAATTTTTCATATATTATCCCCAGGTGCCACTCGTAAATTTCCCTTCATTCTACTCAACATCGATGTACTTTTCAACCCTCTTCGAGGCTTGTATGCGAAAATGAAGCACCTAAATCTGTCTCTACCTGACGGTCTAAATATTCTTGGCCAGTGACAGAGCCTGAGAGTGTATTTGTTTGAAGACTACATACAATAATGGATTTGGGCTGTTATTGTTAAAATCCGGCACAATGTTAGTGGTACAGTTCAAAAGTATAAAAATTTTAAGGTAGTTTTGGGTATAGTAACCACGACGTTCCTAACAACTTGAGCATCACTAAAAAGTTGTACAATTATGTAGTGACTACTAGACGTGAAATTTACGTGATTACCACTGTTTTAATATATTATAATAGGTAAAGTAAATCTTACAGCAAAGTTGAAGATTTAATAGTGATTACGTAATGGCTACTATACTGTACCAGAGAACAACCAAGTAGGAGAATACAAACTCGGGGTGAGGTCATTGTTTTATTTAAATAAAATTAAAATAGATGGTTCAGGTCTGTAACGTAAAAATTAAACGGAACGTATTTAGAAAAACATAAAACTGGAAGAAACAATATTACATTAGAAATGAAAGGTGTGTAAGTTTTAAAAAATAGCAATAATATATCCGCTAATATAAGTGTCTACATAGGTACAAGGGATTTTGTAGAAACAAGGTAAAATTATTAAAAAAAAATTATTGGTGCTTCCATACAATCATTTTATTTTTATTAATACATTTAAAATTTCTATTAATAAGTTTTAACGTATGAAATAATTTTAACCTAAAATACATTTTAATAAGATGAGATATTGGAAAATGTTCACAAGGGGGGTCAAATTGTATTTGTGTACTTAACGTTAAAAGATTTTTTTATTATATTAACTTGTGTAGATACCTAATTTTTCGAAATTATCGTTGAATAAAATTTCGAATTTTGAAACAAACATTATAAAATTATTATCGGGCATCATTAAGCTGGCAAAACGTTGCGTACACAAATACAATTTGACCACCTTGTGAAAATTTTCCAATATCTCACCTTATTAAATTATATTTTAGGTTAAGACTATTTTATACGTTAAAACTTATTAATAGAAATTTTAAATGTATTAATAAAAATAAAATGATTGTATGGAAGCACCAATAAATATTTTTAAACATAATTTTGGTTTCTTTCTACAAAATCCCTTGTACCTATGTAGGCACTATATTAGCGGATATATTGCTGTTTTTCAAAACTTACACGCCTTTTGTTCCTAATGTAATATTGTTTCTTCCAGTTTTATGTTTCTCTAAATACATTCCGTTTAATTTTTACGTTACAGACTCACTGAACCATCTATTTCAATTTTATTGAAATACGGGCCTGACTTCTCCTCCAAAGTAATGGCGCCCGCTGGCTGAGCGACAACAATGACCGCACCCCGAGTTTGTATTCTCTTACTTGGTTGTTCTCTGACTGTACTGTATCTCAACAATCACAGTCCAAGCTCGTTGCCTTGGTTACCACTTTTATTGTTTAGCCTTCAAAAATAACAAATATAGATAAAGGATTTATATCACAAATAAACTTGTCAGATTACTACTTTCTAGAAAGTTATGGAAGCTTTACAGGGAAAACAATGAAAACTAAGGAAAAATGGGGCCCTGGGGGCCTCAGGCCAACAAAGATGTGACGGAAAATGCCTCTAAACTAATCATAAGAATTGTAAAACTGTAAGTAGAATACTGAAACTTAAACTTTATCTGCTAAATCTTTGAGTAGGTTAGAAAACAGTGGAAACATGTTCATTGAAAGCTGATATAACAACTTTAGAGTCATTTTTCGTTACAATACTAGGTAGAATTGACGATATAAGTTTCATCATTACGATGCTACTAGGGTTGAAATTGTGACGTTATGTTCGGCTCTTTCATAGTGTTGGTATAGTAAAAATAGCTCCTCCAGTGGTTGACGGTTGATGTTTACCGTTTCTCTTTCCATAAGTGCTAAATTTGCCAATACACACCACACCCCATATTTATATCGAGTTCATGGTACCTATACCCTATAGAAAGACCAACATATGAACTAACCAAACAGGCAATACCTATTGCTGCTGAATCTGGAATATCTAGCGATTAACTATGTCTTTTGAACAATTCAGTCAAGCAGTCTCATACCTGATGCATCATTCTCTGCTGCTAAGATCTTTATAGGTATCTTCATACGTCAGACTTAAACAACGTAAATATCCTGAAAACACGTGCATTTCCACTATCCCGCCGGTTGTTTTCCACGAAATTAAACGCGTCCCGTCGCCGGCGACAATGGCTGTTTTGAGCGTCGCGAGCGGCGACGCGCGCGCCATCCACCAACCCATAAAGAACGCACAATTTGTCATCGGGCGCTCCCCCCGCCGCCTCCTTTGTGCCTGCTCATTCTTTTTGTCTCCTAATAACATTATGCCATTATCCACGCCAATTCATAACCCGGATTGCGCATTTCCTCAGCTCATATATTACAGTCTTGGGAACGTTTAATATGAGGCTGCCGGCTGTCGGGCTTTAATATCATGCGGTGGTGAATGATGGCAGCCGCCGCCGGCTCATATTAAAATGTCCCGCGATACACCGACGATTGTTTGACGGGGGCAATGGAAATTGTCCTTGAAATTTCGGGAGCGGGAAAAATGCTGGAATTATCCGTCGGGAGGTATTTAGAACATATATATTTTTCGCTAAATCGTAATCAGTGGGAATTATAGAAAATATTTGAATAAGAAAAATACTATAGTAAATTCAATTACAAGATACAGAGCACGTAAACGTTGATACGCAAGAGTTGCTCTTGGCTAGTTGCCTCGAACGAAACGTGCATAGGCGTAGCTAGCCTTTTTTCTCCGGGGGGGCTTAAGCCCCTGAAGGAGATGAGATTCAGTAACCCGCAAAAGCGCCGGAGCGCCGCATATAAACACTTTGGTGTATGTGTGTTTACCTGACTCACTATAAAACAACTCAAATTTCCGTTTAAAAATAAAAGTAAGCCATGATTTTGTCGAATAAGCGTCACCGTTTACGTCACAGCACCTGCGCGCGGGCATACCGTTTTCTGTGTATCGTGGGTTATTGCTCGGATCAATGAATGCTATTTCATCAGATCTCTGTAGCTCCGTTATTTCTGATTATACAGAAAACCTGTTGAGACAAAAATTGTAGATAATTTTGGGCTTAATAAGATAATCTAATCCAATTTTTTATGTTGTTTGTAATTTTTGAGATATGACATAAACTTGTGTTTTTTTTTTAATGTAAATCATAGTTGGCTGTGGTACATTGGCGTCTTCGCAGTATTACATATCAATCACAGTAAGCAGTCACGTCCAGCCGTCCAGGTTCGCAGTGATGCCAGGGACTCTTTAAAGTAAGGGGACCCAGCATTATTCTTTCCAAAGTGATGCCTATTCTTTCCACATTCTAATGGTATCAGTGATGCCAAGTATGCCATTTTATTGGAGAATCTATTAATAAAACAGGTACTTTGATTGTTAGTAAAAATTAATAACGGTTTCCATGATTTCTAAAAATTAGAGTTGACAATGTTGTGTCTACAAATACAGAATATGGCAACTGTCAAATGAAACTAATTTATCGTATAGTTGAAATTCTTTAATTGTCACATCTGAGTATCTGGAAGTTAGAAAACTTAAAAATTGTGAATTATGATGGGAAATTTTTTGCCTCCTTTAGAATCTATGGCACTATCTTATCACATAAAACCTGATGGCAGTTGGACACACTGACATATAACATAACCTTGTACCAGCCCACTTATGTGGTCTCCTTGGAGTCTACAGAAAACAAACTTCCTCTCAAGGCTTCACTTTTCCTATGTGAAATGCTGGGTCCCCTTATTTTAAAGAGTCCCTGAGTGATGCTAATTCTGTGAGTCTGAGTGTGGCGTGTGGCGTACTGACGGGGTCGGGTGCGGGATGAGAGCGAGAGACGGCAGTGTTGCTAGTGTTCAGTGTTGCCGCTGTTTAGTTTGTTTTATTTTGTCATTAGTGTTTTAGTCTGTGTATATTACTATGCGCAATAACACGAACACGCAACAAGATTAAATCAGCTTAGTAAGGTTTTTAATGTAAACCTATAATGTTAAAAAAATTATAAAAATAAACGCTAGAATTTGTCAGGGGGCTATTTTTATACCAGGGGGGCTTATCCCCCTCCAGCTCCCCCTTAGCTACGCCAATGGAAACGTGGTATGCAAACAAGTCTGAACGCACCCGTCCGCACGTCTACATCGGGATTTGTGTTTCAAAAATGTTATACAGGGTTAACTATCACTTAGTACAAAAAAAATTATGGTAGATGGTAGAAAAATTAGACTTGCCAAAATAAATTTTTAAAAATTTGTTTTAAGTCTAAAATTTTTATTTTTTTTTCAAATTGTATTAAACACCTAAAAAAACGCCACCTATAGACGACCGCGTGACGTGTCTTAAAATTTAGCGTATGTCAATGGTAGTGACTGGTAGTGAAATAGCGCGGCGTTGCCACGTTTATCAATTTATCCGAGGATTCACCACAAAATTTCGATTTCCTTTTGAAAACGATTACTTTCTAAGGAACATGTACAATGCCTATGAAACACCTACCTTACTGACAGGTATTAGGTACAAGCAAAGACAATCCCATAATGTGGAATTGTCTTTGGTACAAGTCAGTTTTATTGGTTTTATTTTACTTGCCTTGTTCTGAGATATTCCCAATCTCCTTGCAATAGCCGTAGTGCTTATGGGAGGTTCCTCTTCCACCAAATCAAGTACTGCCACAACATCGTTCATATTAATTTGCCCTCCGCAGGACCACCCCTTCGAGTTTGCAATACACCAGTGTTTCGAAAACATTGTAAAACGTTCACAACGTGGTATGTGGATTTGGCATATTTGCTCTATTGGGAAAAGAATACGGATTCTGCACTAGCTCGATATGCATTTTCATTGCACAACCCGTACATTATAACCATGTCCATGAACTCGGCGTTCGAATACTCCGACATTTTCACAAAGACGCTGGGAAATAACGCGAGGTTAAATTCGCAAACGCTCTCCGCGGGCAACTAGCGCAACTAGTGTGAAGTGTGACGCAGGTGCTATGAGATGCGACGTCCAACAAGACAGTGCATCGATTCGATACACATCGACGTTCAGTCTTTGTATTGCAAAGCGTTCGGTCCAAGAACGCCGGCATTAAGAAATCACAGAATTCTTTTTGTTTAGTTTAGATAAGTTTTCTTATAAAAAAATTTTTTTGAAAATTATTTTTTTGAAAACGCAATCACTAATTTAACATTGACATCGATATCGACAATTATTACGCACCACTCCAACCTCTACTGTTTTGTGTGCTTTGTGTCCAGTTTTCTCCTGTGTCAGTCCGCCCCCTCCATCCCTACGATAGCGCGATATGTCGAATTTGATCCTACCGAAATTTTCGTGATTTCGCGAGAAATGTGTATGTAGTTTTGTAGTTACTTGGTGCTGCTATGTGAAAATGCAAAAACAAAAAACGAGTAGGTATTCAGGATTACCTAGCCTCGGGACCGTGCTCGAGACGAGCCTCTGGACTCGGGATTCATATCCTGTTTTCTGTTTTCAAATTTCAAACTAAGGTAAGGTGAATCCAGGCGAACCTCTAGTAAATCTAGCAGCGCGGCTGCTGTACAGATTCAAATCGATTGTTATTTATCTATTTTTTTAATTTGTTTGAGAAAAAAGGTATTTTCATCCAGCCATATTAGATGACGTAATTATAGGCGGTGATTTACAGGGAAAATTGGGGTTTTTACCCTTTTTTTTAAAGATCGTAAAAAAATCTAAAAATATTTTTCTATGTTTTCTTAAGCCACCCTGCGCACGTGGTAAAATTTTTTGTACTAAGTGATAGTTAACCCTGTATATTCCGTCGGTTATCCTGGATATTGCCTTTCTTTAATTGTTCATAATAATTAATGTTTATTCACATTTTATTCCTGCACTAAAATGTTGAATCTGCAAGAAAAAAAGATGATGTCTAAAAAAGCACGAGTAAAAGCAGGATCCAAAAACAGCGCAAGTGGCGCCCTACGATATCTTTAGCTTATTCTACACCCCCAAAAACAAAACAGGTAAATTGCAAAATTGTGAGAGATAACCGTTATACGCGCTATAGATACTAATTGTTTTGTATAACTTACCTTAGATTAAAATCACAGAAATGTCACCAGCTTGGTATTTGTTATACTACTGAAAGCAGCGCCACCTAAGACAATATTAACGATGTTAGAACCTAGATGGCAGCACTAGTTTTACGAATAACATGGGGGATCATCTTACCCGCTGGGATCATTTTGGACCACTTTCCCCTATATATATGACTCACTTTGGGCTCTCTTGGGATCAAAAATTAAATTATTTTTAAAAAAGTTATATTGATGCATTTTTTATATAGCAAAATATCCCATTTAATTTGATGTCACACTTACCAGTTTGTTCTGCATTTACTATAAGGAAATAAGGAAAATTATTTGTAATATTTGTGATTGGCAGAAGGTCTGGTTACCAATAGGGTTACCCATGAAAATAAATAATCGATTATGACGCTAAATTAAAGTAGGAACAGTAAGCTTTCAAATTTTAAAAATAAGGCGATTTTTATGCACTTTATCGAATGTCAAATAGCTAATCTAGAATTGTTATTTTAAATAATAAAAAAAATGCAAAACTCGTAGACATTATTGTAAGTTATGAAAATAAATTAAAAATACTTAATATCTTCAATTTAACCTAACACATAACAGGTAGGTAATGCCATAGCAATTATTATCCTAAAAATGAAATAATAAAATGTCATACCTACTATTACAATACAATAAATGCTAAGTGAATACCTATTATTTACACCTACTTTTCACAACAAACAACACGGCACATTCTTCAACATTATTTCAAGTATTCTCATTTTTTTAGTATTACTCATTTTGCGGAGCTGTTGATTAAACTCACCTGTTTAGGTAACCCCATATTCCAATAGGGATGTCATTACTAACGTCATAACGCTATCATTGCATATTTATTTCCATGGGTAACTAGATCTTATGTCAACCACAAATATTATCAATATTTTTTCTTATTTTTTAAGTAAATACGTACCTACCTACAGAACAAACGGGCAAGTGTAACACTTCAAATTGAATGGGACATTTTGCTTTACAAAACACACATTATTAAATACTTACAGATTCTTTAATTTTCGAGCCCAAGAGAGTCCAAATGTTACGGTAATCTACACATCAAAACTAATACCACACGTAAATTCTGTTGGTTCATGTTAAACTTTTTGCCATATTTTGAAAAATAAAAAAGTTACATCAGTTTAAAAATTTGGATTTTTTCCGATTTTTGGCCATAGTTTTTTAGTAGATGGCCTTGGACAACAATTTTCTTCTTGGAAAAAGAAGGCCTCCTTGAAGGGCTATCGATCGCGCCTGCCACCGATTTGTGCTGTCAAAAAATAGCCGAGATATTTTGAGTGAGCCACTTATATAAGCCACCCTCTATATTTAAAAGATTTTTGAAACTCAAATACATGGTGTTTAAAAAATCGCAGTAAACTGTATATATTCGAAAACGTTAAAGGCCGCAATGTCTCATGGCGGTTAGTTAACTAGAAGAGTGTTATTTCACTAGAGTAGTTATAACTAGTGAGTACAATATAATCGCGCCTGTCACCTAGGCATTTTGAGTTTATATAGGAAGCTTATATTGGACATTCCCCACTCTTAAACAAAACAAAAGATAGTCTCCCACCACCGGCAACGTCGTGCGACGGTACTGCCACCACCAACAACTGTTCTTCTTCTTATCACAGCTTCATGTCAGTGGCCTATCAGAAATGGTAACTTAGCTACCAAAAGTCGAAAACAAAAAAAGTACCGAGACATTTCAAGAGGGAAAATAGCCAAAGTAAGTAATATAAAAAATGTACGCATAAACTAAAGTAAACAAGAAGCACGCCTTTACTGCAAGCGTCAAATAAATATGCCAAAAACGCCTGTGTGTGCCTATGGCGGCTGGAAGCGTTAAATATTTAGGGAGTTACTAAATCGCCAATTCACGCGTAATTGTTACCAACTTAAATTCAGCCTTTCGTCATCTTGCCTCTCCCCCCCCCCCCCCTCCCCTTCCAAGTTGGCCAGTGTCCTAACATTCTTATTAAGTAACCTTGGCTTCAAACAAACAAAACTTCCGACAACAAACATCAACCACAACAATGTTTAGTTGCCACAAACAGGTTTTGCCCCAACAATTTGGAATTCTTCAGCGACACAGCAAAATTTTCTGTGCTCTCTTGTCAAAAAATATAGTGCCTGACTTCTCAAGAACAAACTCAGGTTCCCACCCCTCCGTCCTGCTGTTGTAGTTCTAGAGTCCCAATCGCGGTCCCGATCGCCATTCCCATGCGGCGAGATTTAAAACAAACCCGAAACCTGCGCGCACGAAATTTATATCGGAGAGATGTTATCTGGGGCCCTTACAAATTGCGCCGTGTGTCAATAAGGCGACCCGATCGGCCTTATCGCCCGTTTAGCCCGCCATTGTCCCGGCCCGCCGGCACAAAGCCCGGCGTTTGCTGTTTACCCCGAGCGCACATCTGGCCACGGAGGAGGGCTTTGTCCGAAGCGTAATTCGAGCCATTACAATGCGCCGGTCCCCGTTAATTGGAACGGGTCGGTCTCTTTCGCAAATGTCGCTGTTTTGAATTCGGAGGAAATGGGATCGAGAAAAACCATGCTGGTTCTCGTGCCGAAATCAAGCCCGAAGAAACTGAGTAGGCGTTGAAGGTTTGAGGCTTTATATAATGTCCAAGGCAAACATAGAGCTGAAAGATGAGAAAAACTGGTAAACATGAAAGACAGACAAGCTGCTTTGAAGCCAGAGGACACACCCTAGTCTATGATTTTTACCCGAAAAATTTTTCCTGTTTGGTAATATGGACTTTTAAGGAGGTCCAAAAAATACCATAATTCAGAGATATCTTTATAAATTTGTATTATAATAATTAATTGCTTCTAACACATTTATCATTATCATAAATTTGGAAATAAAAATTGCGCCCTTTTATATTTTTAATATTTTAAATTGTATTCTTGATAAACGCCTCTGGATCGTTTTGAATTCAAAATGCCCCTATCAATGTACAGTTTCTTCTCGTCTACTTTGCATCATTCCTGGAGCCTTTATTTTATTTTATATTTTATACTGAAAAAACTTTATAAATAAGACGGAAGGTGAACAAATAAATTTTGAACGATTGAACAATTTGATCTATAAAGAGGACAGATGAACGGTTAAAATCTGTGATATAACCGATGATGGTTTATGGCAATGAGTATTGTAACGTTAAAATAAAGTATGGAAACAGTAATTTGGGAAGGAAATGATTGAGAAAGGAAAGTATCAAATTTGTTCAAGTACCAAGTTAGGCGGAGGCAGCAGATGGTCATGTCCGCCCCTATGACGAGTTACGTGGAAGATTTGAAGCTCACAAGAAGATCCCATGGAGAGTGTATAGAATGTATTTGATCAGTGTTTAGTAGTTCAAGTTTCCAAGTTGGGCGGACACAGCAAAAGCTGAACATACCCGTCCCAACGAAGAGGTGGCGTAGGCCCCGCATAGTGTCTAAATTGCTCTCAGAGCAGAGGCCATAAAAAGAAGTGAAGAAGAAGAAGAATAACATTATTTTTCCTGAGGTTATGTCACTGCGTTGCTTGTGCCGCGCCCGACCTAAGGATCCCTAATCGTTATTTTTAGTTTATAGTTATAGTTTAGTGGGTTGTTATTTGTGGATAAAACCTAGTTCTAGATAGTAAATAGATATTAGTGGTGGTGCGGAGTGCCCAGCCACAGATGTGGTAGTGCGGAGTGCCCAGAGGGGCGGATGTTTTCGGCCGCTTTGGACGAAACCAACGGAGCGACCGGGGGAGGTCGGGGACAGTCGGAGCGAGGCGGCCGGGCAAGGAAGTGAGTGCCTGTGGGCGCACCGCGGGCGATCGCGACATCGCGACAGCGGAAATCAAGTGGAGCCTGACTGGTACCGACTACCGACTGATTCTTCGTGACAGTATAGTGTGTGGCCGGCGTGGCCGCTGTAAGGGATTCCAGAGCGTTGGCTGGCAGGAACCTCGACGGTGAAGACGAGAACGAAGTCAACTGAAGCAGTAATCCGAATGCGCCAAGGCTGTTGGTGCATCTCACAGTATTTGGGAGTGTTTTGGCAGTGGCCTAGCGGGGAACAGACAGTATACCTATTGCCAGGTTGAAGGAGAGTTTGGGGTCGTAAAGATCTCCACACACGGACCGCGTTTGGCTAGGGTATTAACCCCCGCCCAGGACTTATGGTGAGGTCTTTCTGATGGGGTTAAACAATTTTATAACTGGACAATTCATGACTAGTCGTAAATAAATGCTTAAATTTGATTACGCTTTTTCAATTTGCGCTCGCAGCTGGAATCCACGCTAGTCGGGTACGCTACAGTTCCCGCTCTACAACTGTAGTCGCGTGCATTTGGCGCCCAACGTGGCTGCGAAGCTGCAGGTTGGATCAGTGTTGTTAGGTTTCCTTTTATAAATTTGAATTAGAGATAATTCTGCATTTATTTGTTTTATGTGAAGTCTAATTTCATTCAACAAAATGCCGAATGAAAATAATGATAGGGGGAATGGGGTTGAAGAACCGTCATCGGACCAAGTACCAAATGTTGATACACCACGTACTGTTGAAGACTATCTGAGCCAATTAGCTTTTTGTGTTACAAATCTCAGCCTAAACTTGAACCAAGCTATGTGTAAAATTTCGACTGATGTAAATTCCATTAAGAAAACTGTAAAACAATTAGAATCTGACAAAGATAATAACGATTCGGGAGATCTAGGTTATGGGGTGTTAGGGTCGGCACGACCCCCAGCTAAAACCGTTTCTTTTCAAAATGAGGTGGAAAATTCTGTTTTAAATGAATCGTTGGGGAGAAGATCTGTTGCCCTTTCTCAGACTTCGCATTATTCTTTGTTGTGGAAGGAATTGGGGGGTTATAATTTACAATTTAAACCTGACGGAAATTTGCATCCGGTTGCCTTTGTAAAAAAGTTAGAGGTTATGTTTGAGGACGCTGATGTGCCGGAAAATAGACGCGTACAACTAGCAGTAGGAGCGCTTCGCGGCTCTGCGGCCGACTGGGGTCAAATCAAGGAACAACAATTCCTAGATTTTGGAAGGTTTAAGGAATTATTTTTGCAACGGTACTGGGGTGTTGAGACTCAGCGAAATATGTACCAAAAATTGATGTATAGCGAATGTAACACGGGTTCTAGAGCCGACTACTTTTTAAAATTGTTTATGGAGGCCACCTTTCTAAACAGCCCTCCAAATGAAAGGGAAATTGTTGATATGATTTCCAATCACTTTTCTTTGGACATTCGCAGAGGAATTTTGAGTGCCGGACTTAAGACAGTCGATGAAGTTGAGGCGTACCTGCGCAAGATGGACGCATTTGACCGCGAAGAGCAGGTTAGGCGCAATGTTAGTAATCAGAGTAACTGGCGGGAAAATCGTAGAGTAGCAAATCCGAATCCGATTAGTAGTGGAAATCAGGGACGTGCGGGACCGGTTAGGAATGATGTTAGGAATGATGTTAGGAATGAGGCAGGAAATGAACAGGGTGCGCCTAGGGCAATTAATAGGTCGATTTTCACTTTATTTAACAGCAGTCCTGATGAATTGCTGCAGGAAAGCGAACCACAGGTTATGAGTTTTAAGAAATCGCGCGTTCGACCGATTTTGAATATAAAGGTTTGTGGTATTAGGAAAAGTGTCTTAGTCGATAGTGGTTGCGATATGTCGGCAATAAGCGAGGACTTTTATAAGTATCTTAAGGCAGAGGGTGATCAACCACTCCCAGTGTTGCCAATGAATAGTGTAACTGTGACAGGCTCGATTAAAGCGCCTTCTGTAACGGTCAATAAGCAAGTTTTTCTTACTTTTAAGTTTGGTAATGTGGTTTTCGACTACCCTTGCATAGTCGTGCCATCTCTATTGCGAGAAGTGATTTTAGGGTGGGACTGGATTGGCGATAATTCCCCGGTTACAATGGATGTCCCTAGATCGAACCTTTCCTTTATGTTGAAGGGAACGTTAGTTTCGTTACCATTTGGTGGAACTAGCTCTGTGGAATCGTGTGAGCTGAAGGTCGCCGTGAACGAGGTTCAATCGAGTAGTGAGAGGGATGTTATTTATTCGCTCCCTCTTATTCAAGTCTATGATGAATGTAAAATTAAAGAGGTTGCAAATCAGTCTCCTTTATTGGACGATAGACAGAAAAATGAGTTGTCAGGTTTTCTAATGTCTTTTCAAGACATATTTTCCGATAATCCAGGTAGAATTTCGAAGTATGAACATAAAATTGAGCTCAGGGACGAGTCTCCTTTCTATCTGAGATCGTTTCCCGTTCCACATGCCTATAAGGAAGAAGTTGATAGGCAGGTGAAGGAAATGGTAAAGTGGGGGGTTGTAAAGAGGGCCCAAACCGAGTATATTAGCCCTTTGGTTGTGGTGCGCAAAAAGGATGATTCAATTCGCGTATGTTTGGACGCTAGACACATAAATAAACGGATGGTTCGGGACCACGTCACACCTCCGAATCCAAACGAGTTCATTGGTCATTTTACGCCTGGGCAGATCTTAACTTTAATCGATTTGACTGCTAGTTACTGGCAGATTCCCGTTTATGGCCCTCACCAGAAGTATTTGGGCTTTGCGTACGGAGGCTACACCTATGTCTTCACGGTTTTGCCTTTCGGCTTAAGCACATCGGTAGGTAGTTTTATACGAGGTTTAGACATAGTTCTCGGCGAAGAAGTCAAAGGGTTTGTACTGGCTTATGTCGACGATATACTCGTTTACTCTGAGTGTTACAAGGATCATTTGGCTCATCTGAATATCATTTTCAAAAAGTTTAGAGAAGTGGGCATTACTGTCAAGTTGCGGAAATGTGAATTCGCTAAAGAAGAGTTGAGGTTTTTGGGTCACCTCCTAACACCCAATGGGATTAGTGTTGATCCAAATAGAGTTAAGGCTATCCAGGATTTTCGTAATCCAAGAAATCTCAAGGAACTTAGATCCTTCTTAGGGTTTGTTAATTATGATCGCAGGTTTTGTGAGCGATTTTCGAATCTGACCGTTCCCTTACTCCCCCTGTTGAAGAAGGGTAGCCGTTGGAGCTGGAAACCCGAGCACCAAGAGGCGTTCGAGGCAATTAAAGCGGGTTTTTGTGATGTCGTAATGCAACACCATCCTGACCCTACCAAACGGTATTTTGTACAAACTGACAGTTCAGCGTACGGTATAGGGGCATGCCTCTTCCAGCTAAGTGACGAAGGTGAAAAAAATATTATTGCTTTTTATAGTCGGACTCTCAAAGGCGCCGAACTAAATTATACTGTGACAGAGAAGGAAGCATTAGCTGTTATTGCTGCTCTCCAACAGTGGCGTGTGTTCATTTTAGGTCGTGAAACCACTGTCATTACAGATCATAAAAGTTTAGTTTTTATGCAATCATGTAGGTTAGTGAACGCGCGTATTTCTCGATGGATCCTATATGTCCAAGAGTATTGTTTCGATGTGTTGTATTGTAAAGGATCAGAAAATGTTATGGCAGACATTTTAAGTAGGTATCCCATTAAAGGTGAGGATTCGAAACTAGAGGAAGTTCCTGATTGGGGGAACAAAAAAGATTATGATTGCTGTGACTCAGACAGAAAAGTTGGAAAAGGTTCTTAAGTGTCAATTTCGTGAGCTAATACCTTTACAACAAGAAGATGACTTCTGTAAACAGGTTTTACGGTGGTTAGGAGATGAAGGGTGTCCACCCAGATTTAAGAAATGGTTTATGGTACATGAAGGTGTGTTATTTAGACGGGGTTCAACTGAACTTCCTAGTTTTAGGGTTGTTATCCCTAAGGGTATGATTATCTCTCTTGTAAGGGAAGAGCACGAATCTAATGGTCATTTCGGTTCGTCAAAATGTTTCGACTATTTGGTAAAATACTATTACTTCCCGAGAATGAGGAAACGTGTCCGAAATATAATAAGTACTTGTGACCTGTGCCAAAGAAGTAAGACTTCTTCTACTTTACATGGCGAAGCACACAGTGTGGTTCCTAGAGGTCCAAAAGAAGTGGTTTGTCTCGATTTAGTTGGTCCTCTACCAGTGTCAAGTGCAGGTGTCACAATTCTTTTAGTTATTGTTGACGCTTTTAGCAAGTTAACGAGGCTATATGCTCTAAAACGAGGCACGTCTCGATCTATACTGAGTGTTCTCACTAATAAATATTTTCCTGAAATAGGGGTTCCTAAGACCATTCTTAGTGACAATGCAACATGTTTTTCGAGTAAGTCGTGGTATAAAGTATTAAGGGATTTAGGGATAAAGATTTCGCATACTTCTGTGTATTACCCACAGGGTAACCAAACCGAGCGAGTTAACAAAGAAATAGGGAGGTTGTTGCGGTCTCAATGTTATCACAAACATACTAAATGGGCTACCTGTTTAACTGAAGTGGAAGGTTGGCTTAACAATGTCACCCATGATTCGACTGGGTTTACTCCAAATGAGGTGCATTTTCAGAATTCACGGGAGAATAAGTTCCTTAAACTTATTCCCTATCCTGAATGTCCAGAGAATGTGGGGAATTTTGTTTTCCTTGCACATGAAAGGTTGACTTCCAAGGCTCAGAGACGCCAGGCGCGTCAAAATAAAGGGAAAACGTTTGCAAGCTTTGTTGTCGGAGATTTGGTATTGATAAAGGCACATGAGGCGTCTTCAGCAGCAGATCGTGAAATTAAGAAGTTTTTCCTTCTTTATAAGGGTCCCTTTACTGTAAGTAAAGTAGTCGGTCCAAACTCTTACGCTATAACTGATCAAGTAACAGGTACTTTCTTGGGTAATCATAATATCCAAAACATAAAGCCGTATCGACCAGCTATTGGTGGAGCTGACTTAATTTAGTTTAAGCTCCCTCAACCCTTAATGGTTAGGTTTACTTAAACTGGGGGGTGATGTGCCGCGCCCGACCTAAGGATCCCTAATCGTTATTTTTAGTTTATAGTTATAGTTTAGTGGGTTGTTATTTGTGGATAAAACCTAGTTCTAGATAGTAAATAGATATTAGTGGTGGTGCGGAGTGCCCAGCCACAGATGTGGTAGTGCGGAGTGCCCAGAGGGGCGGATGTTTTCGGCCGCTTTGGACGAAACCAACGGAGCGACCGGGGGAGGTCGGGGACAGTCGGAGCGAGGCGGCCGGGCAAGGAAGTGAGTGCCTGTGGGCGCACCGCGGGCGATCGCGACATCGCGACAGCGGAAATCAAGTGGAGCCTGACTGGTACCGACTACCGACTGATTCTTCGTGACAGTATAGTGTGTGGCCGGCGTGGCCGCTGTAAGGGATTCCAGAGCGTTGGCTGGCAGGAACCTCGACGGTGAAGACGAGAACGAAGTCAACTGAAGCAGTAATCCGAATGCGCCAAGGCTGTTGGTGCATCTCACAGTATTTGGGAGTGTTTTGGCAGTGGCCTAGCGGGGAACAGACAGTATACCTATTGCCAGGTTGAAGGAGAGTTTGGGGTCGTAAAGATCTCCACACACGGACCGCGTTTGGCTAGGGTATTAACCCCCGCCCAGGACTTATGGTGAGGTCTTTCTGATGGGGTTAAACAATTTTATAACTGGACAATTCATGACTAGTCGTAAATAAATGCTTAAATTTGATTACGCTTTTTCAATTTGCGCTCGCAGCTGGAATCCACGCTAGTCGGGTACGCTACAGTTCCCGCTCTACAACTGTAGTCGCGTGCATGCTTTAAAAAATGCGATATCACCGTTGGAAATGTTTACCGATTATTTTAGGAAAATAACGAAAGAGAATCGGCAAGAACGACCGCAGCAGCAGATCTAGAGACTTCATGCGAATTTTAGGGACATTTAAATTCAAACTAGATTTTCGGGACGTTTAGGGCTTTTCCTCGTGAAATTTGAGGACTTTTAATTTTTATTTTGCCCACTGTTCAGTTGATATCGCAGGCCGCTGGACGCAAACGGATTTTACATTGCAGATATTCGGAAAACGAATATTTTTTTTATGGCGCGTCAGTTAAACATTCCCCGTTGACCTAAAGGCATGTCCTTCTGTAGATCCTGTGCCTCAAGTAATTTTTAAAGGGGTCTTTGGAAAAATATTATTTTCACGTCTTCTGTCTTAAATATATCTGTAGGTGATGGAATTCTCTTTTTATATAATGAAAATTATACCCTTAAGCATGTAAGAACTGTTTTTTTGTTTTAAATGCTCGTTATACGACCAAAATACTTATATGTAGAATGGACGCCTATACACCATTTCCGAGAAATTTGGTCTCTAGCATTTTTCCGTAACACTATTTAACGTCTTATTAAGTTGTTAAATCAAAAATATTTTATTAATTGCTGGATATTTAACTTAGGATGCGAAATGCGACATAATGCATATAAATCAAATTAGAGACGAACTTATTGCCAATAAATTTGCTCTTTTTGATTCATCAACCCTTCCCGACATATAGATCGCCGTAAACGGCGGTTTTGTATGTACTTTTTTTAAATAATTTGTTACTAAATTATTTATCATGTCACATTTTATTCAATTCTCGAATGTTTTTTTGTTGACTAATCATACCGGGTGTCTACTTTTAAGTGTATACAAATCTATAAAAAATGTATCTTGTGAGATATTTTCAAAAACCTTTTTTTGTTCGAAAGGCCTTCAAAAACCGCTTCTTTTGACCTTTCTGCCATTTTCAAAATGCAAATCCAGGGCCGGCTGCGATTTTTTTATACCCCCGATTTTTACGAAAACCATTTAGCGATTTTTTTATATAAAATCTGACCCCACAGAGTTAATCAGAACACCCCGAAACCCCTATATACCAAATTTGAATAAAAAATATACAGGGAGTTCCATTTAGCAGGGTGTCAAAATTGAGCAAAATAGGAATTTTAAAGGCATCTGCCAAGTCAAGAGTGCCATGGAATCCCCTCAAATCAGTTGAATGGTCAATAGGACCACTCAAGGTGTTGGTGTGCAAAGATCCAATACAAAATACACAGAGGGTTCATATCTGTGCTATCTCAAATTACTGAATTTTTGGAACTTTATACTGGTGAAAAATCGAGTATATCAAAACCGCTACACACACTATAAACGAACTATATCTAAAAAATACAGAAGTCTGCCAGTCAGTAAGTCCATATCAGTTAAGGTGGCTGGTGTGCCACAACAGGAAACGCACAGAAAATGTATCATCTTAGACAGTGACTTTGTTGAGTAAGGTCCAATAATTTAAATCGTTTTTATTTGTTAGTTGGCATTTTGTAAATAAATACATTACTTTTGTGTTTATCAATATTTTTTCAATGATTTCACAGCACTCATGACCCGTATAAAGTTTCATAAAAATTCAGCACTTTGAGATGGCACAGATAAGAACATTCTGTATATTTTGAATTGGACCTTTGCACACCAACACCTTAAGTGGTCCTATTAACCATTTAACTACTGTTTTGAGGGGATTCCATGGCACACTTGACTTTGCAGGTGCCTTTAAAATTCCTATTTTGCTCAACTTTCACAGCCTGCAGAATAGAACTCCCTGTATATTTTTTATTCAAATTTGGTATATAGGGGTTTTTGGGTGCTATGATTGACGCTGTGGGGTCAGATTTTAAATAAAAAATTGTAACCGTCCCTGGATTTGCATTTTGACAAAAGTAAAAACGTCAAAAGCAGCGTTTTTTGAAGACCTTTCGAAAAAAAAGGTTTTTGAAAATATCTCACAAAATACATTTTTTATCGATTTGTATACACTTAAAAGTAGACACCCTTTATATAGGTACTTACATCAAATTCTGTGGAAGAAGTCATAATTACAACCCTGCAAGTAAATAAACACATTAAAATTCAATTTTACAACGAATAGGCATGTATTCGGTATTTTTTGAGTATCTATGCTTTATAGCTAATATAAAAACAACAAAAAACCTCTTTTTTTCTTTGGAACCTTGGATAATAGAAGAAAAATGCAGGGCACCTTTTTGGACGAGCATGTATTTTTGTACATTTTATCATATTATAGGTATTTTGAGATTAAATACCTATAATTTTTCACCCCATTTTCGGGGGAAATGTTGCCGATTAACATTTTATTTGAGAATTTGAGAAATCGGTTATCGGAACCTCTTGGCCTATAGGAAGAAACAAAACAAAGCAAATAGTGTTTGGGCTATGATACTTGTAAGGCAACTTGAAAATTGCCGAACGTCTTTAGGGGGAACTTTTATTTTGACATCAAGATCGATACAATCATACAAGAACTAAAAAAGGCACAAAGTGTCAGTTTTAGATGTATCGCTATATTTCAAAGACGCACCTAGATCTTCAGATTATCACATAAAATTAGCATGATAATTATTAGACATTAGCACATAATTACACCATTCAACAGTTGTTATTGTTGGTGGTCTGTGGTTGGTACTATAGGTAGAAATCTTTCAAACATACCTGTATTGCTGAAATCACCGTTTTTACTTGGCTAGTTATGTTTATCGACCTTACGCGTTGGTACATCGATCTGGACAAAACCCTAAATCGGCACATCAGCAATTTGATTTATCATACACATCATTTCAATTTTATACCTATATGTAAATTTCAGGACACAAAGCAATAAATCAGTATACAACTATAGTTACTATGCTACAGTTAGAATTGTCCTATGTTTAGATTTTAGAAGCTTGCCCCCAGCAGCAGCTTTCCACTTTGTTGTGAAATAAATTTGAATCTTTAGCTTTCGATATCCAATTTGTGTGATGCGTATTTCGGTTGTTACAACACGATGATAAAAGACTATTATTGTTCTTTTATAACATTTTGAATAATAGATAATCGAACATAACAACAAAGGCCGTAAAACAGGGGCGTGCAGTCCATGGAAGCAAGGGAAGCAGTGCTTCCCCTAAACCAAAACAATGTAAAATGATAAAATGTAATTTTTGAATTTTTAAACAGGAAGCAATTAGTTTAGTTACCTAGGTATATAAAAAACGCTAAAAATTATCTTATATATCATATATCAAACCTACAATATGTTATGCCTATAGCAAATGCGGCGTTGACTCCGACTGCGCCCATCCCACCGAGCGACAGTACAATGTAAGCTATGTCGGCCGCTAGCTTTTCTGTGGCGTTCGAGAGTCGAGAGGTTATTGAACTTTCCACCTCCACCGCACTGGCTGACGCGAATGAAGCGTGCGTGGAAGCTATCGTTGCAGTAGGTTCTTTGTTTAGTTTAGAAGTTTAGTTGGTTTTGATATCTGCGATCTGCGTTGGTGCGTCGCGCGCGTCGTATCTCGGGCGATATGGAAGATAATACGGACATGGACATGCAAATACCGTCAACTTCGGCTGTCGGGAATGACGTTGAAAATGTTAAAGTTAGACAATTAAGTAAGAGTGTGTGTGAATGTGTAGTGGGTGCCTTAATAATAAAGGGATTTTCAACATTAAACTTTGCGGATAAGCTTCAATTAATTACTAACGGAAGGGCAAAACCTCCTATGACAAATTTAACCACAGTAATGAATGAATGACTTTCACAGATATCGCTGTTGTCTATTGAGAATATACTTCTCCAGGACATGTTAGAGCATCGACATTTTTATGATGACGTCATTGATGAATTCGCAAAAAGTGATCGAAGAATCGAATTGCATTACAAATAGGTAAGTTTTTAAACATTGCTTCCCTTATTTAAAATGTCACCGCACGCCCCTGCCGTAAAAGCCAGCCCAAGTACGGCTTTGGCGACGTGGTGCGCGCCACATGTCCGTCCGATTCTCCAACCTCCGTCCCCCGCGGCCGGTGTTTGGTGTTTACAGGCGGCGGTGTTGTAAAATCAACCGAGGCATAAACGTCGCCGTAATGGGCGTTTTCGTGGTGCCATAAACAAATCCGGACTCCCAGAATTCGTAAAAACCTTCCTAGGAGTCAACCAGCGGCAGTAAACGTCCCGCGGCGTTTTTACGGCTTTATTGCGGAGAAAGCATTCGGCCCGATCCGTCACGGGGCATCTCGGCCGATTGTCACAACACCGTTTCGCCTGGACAAAAGTAGCCGATTATGTCGACTCTGAACGGAACAATCGGCAGACATAAAGCCAGGAAAAATACAATTAAATAATCTCACGTTGCCTCCTTACGCCGAAATGTTGGTTAAATGTATGATAACAATATAAACAATAACATCTGATTCGCAGTCAAAAGTTAAATCTCCAGTGAAGTTAAATCTCCAGTGTGATTGAAATGTTTGTACCTACCTATTATATGACAGCATTTCACGAAAATAGGTTTACGTCTACTTATGCCGAAGAGAATTTTCAATCTATACATAATATAGTATAAACAAGAAAAAGTGATAATGGGCATAGCACTCAAAGTTAGAAAACAAAAAAAAACTAGTAACCGCATACACGTGTTTCCTGCTATTTGGCAATCATCAGTACGGTGTAACATCGCTTTAGCAGCCTCCGTGGCGATGTTAGTATCAAGCCCCGAATTGGGGATGTGCTGACTGAAGCTGCAAATGTGCTGTTGGCTCCTGCCTGGACTTCATTTGTTGCTTCCCAAATCATTCCTATCTTTTCGATTTGGTTGATGTTACACCGTACTGATGATTGCCAAATAGCATGAAACACGTGTATGCGGTTACTAGTTTTTTTTTGTTTTCTAACTTTGAGTGCTATGCCCATTATCACTTTTTCTTGTTTTTACATCTACACTCACAATCTTACGTTCTTTGTTTCATAATATAGTATCTACCCAGTCTATACATAGCTCACTAGACTATAAACCTATTTTGAAAATAAAATAGATGGGTGCAAAAATAATTGTAAAGAAATGTTGAAGGCATTAAAGTTCCTGAGTAGTATACCTAAATCAAATTATAATTTTGATTTTGAACAAAATACATCAAAATTTGAAAATTTTGCAATAATAGACAAAGATAAATTAAGTGAAATTGTTTTAAAATTACCTAATAAAAGAAGCCCTGATGAAATTGATGCGCCTTTCCTAAAAAAATATTTTTTTGAAATAGGGGAGTCACTATTAGATTTGATAAATTTATGTTTAAATAAAGGTGTTTTTCCAGAAAGTTTAAAGACTTCCACAATAGTACCAGTTAGAAAAATAGTCAATTCTCAAAAACTGTTGAAAAATTTTGGAAAAAGTAGTTTATGAACAGTTGTTACTAAATTACATACAAGAGAACAATATACTCTCAATTTTTCAATCGGGGTTCAGAAAAAATTATAGTTGCGAGTCAGCAGTACAGTATGTTCTGAATGAGTGGAAAAAAGGATTAGATGAAGGTCAAATTATTGGTGTAATTTTTTTGGATTTGAAGAGGGCATTTGAAACAGTAAATAGGAACAAGTTACTAACTAAATTAAATTTGTATGGCATATGTGGCAACGTATTAAAATGGTTTGAAAATTATTTATATTTTAGAAAACAAACTGTTAAATGTGGGAAAAGCATATCAAAAGAAAAATACATAAATGTAGGTGTGCCTCAAGGTAGTGTTTTAGGACCGTTATTATTTGTGTTATATTTAAATGAATTATAAAATATTTTTGTTTCGTGTAAATATCATTTTTTTACTGATGATACTGTCATTTTATTGTTTTGCTAGAGCAAAAAATAAATTTAGAATTGAGTAATGTTAGCGAGTGGATGAAAGTTAATAAAATGAAAGTAAATACGTGCAAAACAAAAGGTATGGTATTAGGGAATGATTTTCTATACAATAGTTTTATTGAAAATTGCAGTTTTGAAATAAATCGATAATTCTAAAATTGAGGTAGTAAAAATTTTTAAATATTTAGGGGTATTAGTAGATAGAAAATTAAAATTTAAAGAACATGTTGAATATATTTGTAAAAAGATTAAAAAAAATTGGTGTGTTAGCAAGGGTGAGTATATATGTGAGTGAGATGACAAGAAAATTAATTTATAATTCTGTTATACCTACTGCCCCATTTTACTTATTGTAGTACTATTTTGTTTTTATCTAATAAATCTGATATCAATTGAATGCAGGTATTACAAAATAGGGCTATGGGGATAATTTTAGGATGGGGTCGGTATAGTAGAACTGTAGATATGATGGATAAATTAAATTGGATGAGTGTTGAAAAATTTTAGAATACAGAACTTTATTATTTATATACAAAATTAAATCTAATATGTCTGCCCCTTATTTGAGAAGTTTGGTAGTAAAATTCAATGAAATTCATGTACATAATACTAGAGGTAATTTAAATTTTTCTCTGGAACATAAAAACAAAAATGATTCTCAAAATTCCATTTTTTTTTAAAGGTATAAAATTGTATAATAATTTAGAAAATGGTTTAAAAAATATTGCATTCAAAAAATTTAAATTGGAGTTGAAAGAAAAAATTTTGAGTAATTTATTTACTGAAAATGGTTAACTGTTGATGTTTAAAATAGATATGTAAATTTTATGTTATATGTAATTTATTATAATAGTTATTTATGTACCAAGGCACTGAAGTTCAACTTTTTATGACTCATGTGGAGTTTAGTTGCTGAGGCCTCTGGCCGAGGCAAATAAACCACATGAGTCATAAAAAGAACTTCAGTGCCGAGGTACATATTATATTTTTCTTGAAATCGGAAAAAAAAATGTTTTATTAGGCAAGAAAATAATAATAAGGGATCACCCGTCCACGAACCGACTACGCGCGGCGTTGCTTGACTTTACCGATCGCTCTACCTAGGACAAGTATAATGACGTACGGCACCTTCTGACAGAAAAACCAAGCTGCTGCTTGATATTCGAATTGACTAAAATATGTATACTGAAGGATTGCGCTTCTATAGGAAACAATTTCGCAATGTGTACGAAAAGTTAAATCAGCCTTTATCGGCCGGGTTTTGAATATTTGGTCACTTTTGACGGGCGATTTCTCCGCGTCTGACGTTTGTTGTTTACATCTCGCCAAGGCCTACTTATTGAAAAAATCGTACAATAATGGGCTACTTCAGTGCCGATTTCTGAGCTTTTAATGACGATTATGGGACATTTTAATGCCGATTTCAAGAAAAAATGTATATTGTATAGCTTCTTGCTAAATAAAGTTATTATACTATATTTTCTTGCATGCGACAAGGATATTAATTGACAGACGCATACCGACACATACAGACTGACATGGGACAAAAAATGTTTATTGAGGCTCAAAGATCAAGTGGATTTAACTTACCTAATACAAAAAATAAAAAATGTAAGATTGCAGGACCTGCAGGACGGGATCGATAAAAAAGTTACTGCCAAAAATCTTTTTTTACAAACTAATAAAATATTTTTTATCTACACAAGCATTAGAGAAGTTTTAAGTAGTATTCCGGAATATTCAGTTTTTCAAATAACTTCCGGTTTTTAGCGGAATTAAATAAAAGCTACTTTCTGTATTTTACAACATTGTCCATTTGAATTTATGCACTATTTGAAAATAAAGTCATAAATAGCGTGATAAACGCGTGTGGATAGTAGCTGATAGTAGGTTTCGTAGATATTTTATCCAATAATAAATAAGGCGCGTTTTTAAAGTCAAGTAAAATCTGAAACTTCTAATGAAATACCTACTTAATTTGTGTATAATGTAGTTACTGCTTTACAATTATTATTACCTTAGGCTCTTGACGTCAAAATATGGGGATTTAATCACACTCGCCTGTATTCAAAAAATGTACTTTCCTTAAACGATACGCAGAAGATTACAGTAGAATCTCAAAAATAGTTTTTTTGGTTATATTTTTGTCAATTTTAGAGATATCGAGTTGAGATTTGGTACCTACAAGTTATTACTAGTTATGCCTCATTCGACCACTTGGTTATCATTCTTGTAACTAAAAATCAAACGAAAATGGCGGGAAGACAACCCAACTTTTTCCGAAGTGCGTCTATGGAGACATATGGTGTAGAATTTAATTTCCCTCATTTTTTATTTGTTGTAAATTTGTATTAAAAACCATTATTTCCAGCATCAACAGGTTTTTTTTTTTAATAAGATTTCCAGATGGCCAACGTCATTGGGGTAATTCTAAAGAAAAGAAAATAGGAAAACGACTATATGGAAGATAATACACAACCCAGGACTTAAAATAGTATATTATACACTTAGGTTGAGAAGTGAGCCATTATCCACCGAGCTTTTTTATATCCTGAGGCGCGTAGCGCCGAAGGATATAATATGGGAGGTAAATAATGGCCTTCTCAACCGAAGTGTATATAGAATTTTTTTTTACTACAAATACTTCGAAATATCAAGTAGCCTGGGAGTTCAGTTGTCAAGCTGATAAAATGACACTAATCTTTAAATGTCATATAGAAAATTTTTCATTATTTACCTAGGGTGAGAAATATTACTTTTCATTAGAGGAATGAGGTAAATAATGGTGATTTCTCAGGTTAGTAGTAAAAAAAGTTATTATAGATGTGGATTCAACATGGTTCTTATGAAATATACAAAGTGATTTCTAAACTTGGCATTTCCCTGTATCTTTGCTAAAAAGAATGCTGGAACCCATGCTTATAAATTGTTCTCTCCCTAAAGAAAATGAAAATAGGAAGACGATTAGGAATAGTTGTTTTCCTATTTTCATTTCCTTTAGAATTACCCCCAATGACATCACGAATCTGGAGATCAGGTATTTTATTCTAAAAAACCCTGTTCATCTCGAAAATAAGGATTTTTAAGATAAATAAAGATACAGGAAATGGGAGGAATTAAATTCTACACCAAGTATTAGTAGTTTAAACCTAATTTCAACTTGATGTCTTTAAAATTTACCTACAAACCTTTATGGGCTGCAGCCCAGGGCCCCTTTCACACAAGGGGCCCCGCCAGCCCCGGCCTCACCGCGGTGAAAATTAAAAAAAAATTGACGTAAACGTACCAGTGCCTGTCAGATTTGCCTAAACCTGACACAAGCTTTATTTAACTAAAAAAATTACGTAATAAGCAGATATAAATCCATTCTAATGAAATGTTTACACAGTTATGAGTTATGTATGTTCCTAAGATAGTCATCTTGATCAATCTATTTTTACTGACTTTTCGATTTATAGCGAAGTTATATTCATTGTAGTTTCTTTAGCAAAATTGTTTGTGGATATTGTGTAATTACGTGTTTTTATTACCTATAGATTTTGTGGCTTATACTTCTAAGCAAACAAAGTAAGATAATAATTTAGAACTATTTTAAGATTTTGAAGATTTTGGTTGGGATGTCAGCTACTGGCTTATGTTATGTTTGCTAAGCCAATGCCTGACGTAGGTGTCAGTCCATGGTAAAATCACAAGTCATGCAAAAATGATCTCTAAAGTCTCTAACAAAAAACCTTATAGTGGTGTACAAATTTCGCGTCAATGGGTTAAATATTTATAATGCCTAACACCCACGTCAGCCATTGGTTATACAATTGGGACTGACTATATGGCAGACTTCGGACGTTGCGTGATCAGTCAACGCTTCGCAGTTCTGTCTTTGTCTTCAAGAGCATCAGAACATGTATAGATTTGTCACCCAACTATTCTGCGCAATGTCTTCTTCTTGTCGAAAGCGCTGAACAGGACCAATAACTACTACTACGCTCGATAAGTAAAAGACGTGTAGTTAAGAAACGACCCTAGAGAATTTATGCGGTCTGTCAGGGAAGAAATAGTATTTTTAGAAGAAAAAAAGAGAGAAAGATAGGGAGAAGAAAAGAGGGAGGGGAAGAGAACAATAAATAGAAAAGAGATAGAAAATATTAAATGAAAAAAAAAAACAGTTGGAGCTAAATAACATGGGAATACATTTACGAGAATCAATATTATCAGAAAATTAAAGGAAATGGGTAAATAAAAGCGAATATTATTTTTAATAACAACTGTGACATAATGAATAAATAATAATTTACAAAATTGAAAATCCAAAGCTTTTCTACTCAAGAATAAGTTAGTATATGTTCCGGAAATGAGAATGTACGAATAAATAAACATTTCGACGTACAATAAACATTTGTGTTTTCCTTTTTAAAAATTGGGGTGACAATTTTTATAGGGTGTCAGGTTTTGGGCTTATCAGATTCAGGCTAAGGGTCAAAAATCGCTATATCAGTTACTGGATAAAAAATTATAAATTTTAAAATGTTGTTTACAAAAAAATATATTGCAGATTTGATTTGGGCTGTTGGTAATCATTTCCAGTGATGTCTCTCCTACTTACTCCATACTACGAATCATCAATAAACGCGCAAAATCGGTTTTTATATTAGATTAAAATTTGATAAATCAATCCTTAAGGTGTCAGGCACTGGTAAGCTTACGTTACCCACAAAAAATAGAAATAAGTTAGGTACACAGCATCAATTGTGGGCCCTGCTGCCTACTATACTCCATCAATCGCACCTATATCAGTTTGAGGTTATTATTTGCTTCTTTATGCTTCGCTTGAATCAACTGCTCTTTCGTTTTGGTGAAGTGTGAACTGTTAATTTATACATTTTTTGAAGAAAAAAAAGCAGGTTTTTGATTACCGAAACAAACGGTGGGCCCCATAATAGTGTTAGCCCAGGGCCCCCAAAACTTACGGTCCGCCCCTGCCTACAAAAATATAACCAAAACCCATTTTTTATATAATATGCTGTATAATATACAATATACTTATTATATTGTATATAAAAATCTTATACAGGGTGTCCAACTTTAAAATTGTACAAATCCATAAAATCTTCATTTTTGGAGATAATCACCTAAACTTTTTTTGTTTGAAAGGCCTTCACAAACCACTTCTTTTGACCTTCCTGCCATTTTCAAAATGCAAATCCAGGGCCGGCTGCGATTTTTTTATACCCCTGATTTTCACGAAAACCATTTAGCGATTTTTTTATTTAAAATCTGACCACACAGCGTTAATCAGAACACCCCGAAACCCCCATATACCAAATTTGAACAAAAAGTATACAGGGAGTTCCATTCTGTAGGGTGTCAAATTTGAGCAAAATAGGAATTTTAAAGACATCTGGCGAATCAAGTGTGCCATGGAGTCCCTTCAAAACAGTTGCATGGTCAACAGGACCACTCAAAGTCTTGGTGTGCAAAGATTCAATGCAAAAATATACAGGGTATTTTTCTCTGGGCCATCTCAAAATGCTGAATTTTTATGAAACCTTATACTGGTCATGAGTGCTGTGGAATCATTGAAAAAATATTGATAAACACAAAAGTAATGTATTTCTTTACAAAATGCCAACTAACAAATAAAAACAATTTAAATTATTGGACCTTACTCAACAAAGTCACTGTCTAAGATGATACATTTTCTGTGCGTTTCCTGTTGTGTCACATCAGCCACATTAACAACTGATATGGATTTACTGACTGGCAGGCTTCTATATTTTTTAGATTTAGTTCGTTTATAGTATGTGGAACGGTTTTGATATACTCGATTTTTGACCCGTAAAAAGTTCCAAAAAGATGGCACAGATAAGAACAAGGTATGTGTATATTGTATTGGACCTTTGCACACCAACACCTTGAGTGGTCCTGTTGACCATTCAACTGTTTTGAGGGGATTCCATGGCACACTTGACTTGGCAGATGCCTTTAAAATTCCTATTTTGCTCAACTTTGACACACTGCAGTATGGAAATCCTCGTATATTTTTTTCCCTCCAGAATGAAACTCCTTGTATATTTTTTATTCAAATTTGGTATATAAGGGTTCTGGGATGTTCTGATTAACGCTGTGGGGTCATATTTTAAATAAAAAAATCGCTAAATAGTTTTGTGAAAATCGGGAGTATACAAAAATCGCAGCCGATCCTGGATTTGCATTTTGAAAATGGCAGGAAGTTCAAAAGAAGCGGCTTTTGAAGCCCTTTCAAACAAAAAAAGTTTAGGCGATTATCTCCAAAAATGAAGATTTTACGTATTTGTACAGTTTTAAAGTTGGACACCCTGTAGATATAGGGTACCGTCGTTTGGGGTGAAATTGATCATAGAAAAAGTTTTTCGGGTGAATTTTCTCTCTGTATAATATATATTTTTTTGTAGATAACTTGTTTCAATAGATTTTAGTGTTAGGAATAACATGCAATAATCAGAACATATAAAAAAATTTAATTAAAAGTTGCAAAGGGAAAAAATGTTGTGAACAATCTTAGACTATAAGTGGGGTGTGATTGATCACAAGCAATTTAATGCATATAATAAGCAGGGAGTTCCATACAAACTGATCAATTTGACCCCAGTCTGTTTCGGACTTCCCGTTTAAGAGTTATAGAAGTTTTCATTGAATGGGGTGAGGTTGATCACTGCGGGTGAGATTGATCAAAGGCAAATTAGTGATGCAACAACAAAATAAAAATATTTTATAGTTACATTTTCAAAAATAAACATTCTGGTTAAAATACAAAAAATATAACTATTTTATAAAATAAAATGTTATGTTCTAAAATATAAGAGAAATAGGAGGGCTGTTACATTTCGTAAACATTGATTTCCTTTTCGAATAAATAAGTAACTTTATCGTTAAGGTTAGTAACAGTAGGAGTTGGTAAAATGGCTATCACGTCTTCTATGTCAGCTACAAATTCATCATCGGGTTGGGGAGCAAATAATTTTCGTGTCTTATCAGAAGATTTCATCCCTAAGAGTTCAATCTCTTGTTTTCCTTCCCCAGAATTTACACCCTGCACTACTGCCGTGTAGCGGTAAACGGTCTTCTTTCTAGATCCTCCTAGGACCTTCACTAGTATAAATTTTCCAACTTCAATATCTTCAAATCGTGGTTCAAAGTATTCAGTTTCTTGTCGCAGAACTTCTTCAACGTCTTCAAAAGGTTCATCATCTGAATTGTCGTTCGTTAGTGGTTCATGGACATCCGAATCGCTAGAACTATCATTGCTCGCTGTAACACTTTTGCCAGGCTCCACGGTAAGCTTCTTGCGTTTTATATTTCTTCTTGTTGGTACTGCTAAGAATCGTTGTTGTTGTAAATAATTTAAAAGCGTATTGTTAACATCTGCAACTGTACCACTATCATTAACTGGTATTTTGCGTAAAACTCGCTCCGGATCCATTGGCACGATTCCCGTTGCTTGAAATGAGCTGATGAGATCATTCTTAATGGCATTATTAGATTTTTTTTCCATTTCGACCAGAGTGGAGGAAAGCAGTTGAGGAAAATCCTTCTTATCGATTGACGTTTGCTGCTTGTGTGTCGCCTTCCAATTCGTCAATACGTTCCTCCATGCAATCTTAAATGGGCGGAAAAATCCCACGTCTAAAGGTTGGGTCAGGTGGGTTGAATTCTTGGGTAGACACACGAAGGCAATGTCGTTTTCTTGACATTGCGTTATAACAGTGTCAGTAAAATGCGACGAAAGGTTGTCCCCCAGCAACACTTTACGTCCTGGTAATCTTTTTGCATGTGGCAAAAAGGATGATTCAAACCATTCTGTAAATGTCTGTGCGTCCATCCATCCATGATGCGTTCTGTTATAACGCGATCCGGAACTGCAGCACCTCTCCTTGCAACATGGTTCTCCTTTTGGTCCCATTTCTACCCATTGTTTCCACAGCTTCTCGGCCTTGTAAACGACGTATGGGGGTAATAGCACCCCTGATGCGGAACCGCACATCATCACGGTTACGGCAGTCTTTGTAAAATTACATACACGTTCTGGATACTTTGTTCCCCGGCGAAAGAGCATCTTCTTTTTGCCGGGGTCGTCTTGTAAATTCGTCTCGTCATAGTTAAAGACGTTGCACGCAGGAACTTCTTTCAGAGTGTCGCGTAAATTTTGAAAATACTCAACTATAGTTTCTCGCGAAACATTTGCACGGCATTTTTTTATATTCGTGGCAATTTTTTGACTAATTTCGTTTTGATGCCTTTCCAATAAACTATAAACCCAATCTTTCCCTGGCATATTGTCGTTGAATCTTGCTACAGTGCGCCCTTTGCTATCTAAATAGTTTTTGGCTAAGTTCCGAATATCCAGAATACTTAATGGGAATCCCCATTCTCCACACAAACTGGCAGATTTGATGAAAGCTTTTTCTTCATTTTCAGAGAAGACGGTTTGTCCCCCCGTTTTTTTAATGCGCAAACCACAAAATTTGTTTCTGAGGGTGCCAAATGGTATTTTGTACTCAGCTGAAGCACGGCGTAATGACCATCCACCTTCAGTTACCTTAAGTAATGCTGCTTCTAATGTCGCTGGGTCATAATCTGCATATCTTCGTGCACCCAATTTCCTTTTGTATTGTCGTGGCATTATTTATTTGCTAAAAAAAGAATAACACTATAAGTACGGCAGTGAAATTATCTCTAAAAGGCATTATCATGCCTTGCGGGGTGAGATTGATCAAGAAATTTTTGATCAATCTCACCCCGCATGTGCAATCAATCTGACCCCATCAACTAAATTGAATTATAATCTCGCAATGTGTTATCCAAAGTGACTGAATTTTAGAATATGGCGTCCAGAATCATCAACAAATAGCACCATACAGACAAATTATTCAATACTAGGTCATAATTCGACTTACCAAACAAATTTCTGGAAATTATGAATGTCAGTAAAAACAGCTACAATGTTCAAACGCAATTTTTTTACACAACACAGCGTATTAACGAGTCGACACGCACATATGTTATTCGGCCATGTTTCCGCTACACAAAGCTGGCGGTGAAAGACGAAACTATCCGGCGGTTTGCGCGCTAAATTTAAATTTATGAAAATGCAAATTGGTGATCAATCACACCCCCGGTTATCAATCTCACCCCAAACGACGGTACTATAAGTTTTTTATCTGTCCGTTTATTGAACATAATATAATACATAGGTATATCTATATCTATATACCTATTGTTTCTAGCTCTAACTTCCCATACTATTCTGGATTTATTAGTTAGTTACTATAAATCCAGCAGCTTAGCCTATCAACTTATAATGTTGTAAATTAAAATGTTATCTTTGTTTTTCACAAATTTCCCATCAGTTAGAAGCCTATTATTAATAGATGCTCATGTTTCACTCGGGACCCTCTAATCACCCAGAAACGTTCATACTATTTTCTGGCGAGGCGAGTTAATTAACACTTCTCCGCCACAACATGTTCTTGTAATTATTTTCCATTAGCCGATGTCATTATTTGTTTATAGAAATAAAGCTAAGACAGTAAAGTGTATTTGTTTATGCCGTTTAACTCCTCTGGCAGTTACAGAATCATCCTTGAACAATTTCTTTCTTCGACGAATTAGCACCAATTCACGGGTCACTTGTCACATACGGTTCTGTTGTGCTAAGCCGGATATTATACCGGTGAGGTTTATTTTGAATGATTTGAAAAATTGACTAAAATGAAAGGGACACAATGCGATAGCACTTATTTGTTTTGATAACAATCTGGTAATTTTTTGGCCAATCGCTTAGTTGATACAGGTATACGAAATCTTTTGTGTACATGGTTTTCATTTGTCTATTTTGGAAAATTATAGCTTATGAGTGTTGACAGAACAAAACGTTAATGTTTTTATTTTTAGCTTCCCATGTCGAGTGTTGAGTTCTGCTGTATGCCCGCTCTACATATTATGCGAGTATTAGCGGATTACCAACAGTTTAAGCCGCGTGGGGGAAAGAATAATAATATCTATACAGGGTGTCCGCGCTAAGTCTCCAACTATCCATGTAATATTTTTTAATTTTTTGTGATGGAAAAAAGTTTTAGATGAAAGTTGTAGTTTTCTGGGATAGTAAGAAATTGCATGGCAGCCCAAACTGTATGTTTTTTAAAATGGAATACCTTATATATTTTTGCATTTTTGAAATCTGTTCCTTAAGGTAAGCAAAATGATTTAAAACTTTGTATCATTATCTTTTTCCGTTTATGAGTTATTCCGTTTTTAAATTTCATACTAAATTTATTTAACTTGAATTTGTGGATCTCATGAGAAAGATAGCCGATCAATGCAATAACAGAAAAATACTTGTTTTAACGAAGAGGACAACATAATGTAATTCCAAGAGGTTTAGTAGATTTTCAGATTTTACTGATATTCGATATCCTACAAATTAATAAAATAATAAGAATTTCAATAAAATCGTGTAAGCTCCTAAACAATTGGGGATTTTGTTATGTTAGTCTCTTGGTTAACACAAATATTTTTTGTTATTGCATTGATCATCTATATAGATATTTCAGAAACGGAAAAAGATAATGATACAAAGTTTTATATCATTTTGTTCGATTGCCTTGACGAGCAGATTTAAAAAAAGGCAGAAATATGTGGTGTTCTATTTTAAAAACATAAGTTTGGTTTGCCACGTATCTGTGAAACACTATATAAAATTTCTTACTACCTAAGAAAACTGCAAAAAATTCGCTACAACTTTTATCTAAAATTTTTTTCTGTCACAAATAAAAAGTTATAGGGGTATAGTCCGCCTTAAGGCAGAATGCGTGCGACGTAAGGGGGAGAAATTCGTAAATACTAAAGAATTAGTTACAGTTCAGGGGCGTAGCTCAATTTTGTTTAACTTACTGACTTAATTTTCATATAATTATTATTTAATTTATAGTTAATATTATTCTGAACGGTTATGCCTCAGACTATGGAGGAAGGCAAACCCTTATAACACTGGCAATTATTTCTCGTGCTTGAGAATACAACGTTCTTCCCTGTTTAGTTATTTTGCGCACGTTAACTTCCGAACATACGAAACGCCACTGAGTTCACTGGGCACAACAGGCACAAAACGCGTTTGCTAAATGGTTTTTTTCGGCGACTCGCTGGCAGAAGTGCTTTGATGTCGTATTTCAAAGGCGATGGTATAGACGCGACGATGTTGAAAAAAATATAATAGGTGTTTTATCACACCGCGTTAAAAATAAATTATAAACAAAAATGAGTAAGTGGTTGCGTGATGGAAGCTTTATTTTTTCGGTATTACAGAGTTCCGAAATTCGGCTTCAATATGCTAAAACTTTTATTCGCCAATAAATAACGACTACTCGTATATATAGGAAATCTCGCAACGCTGCCCGCATTCTTTAGAAACGTTTTCTTTCCTGCGTTGAACTATAGTTGGAGACTTAGCGTGGACACCCTGAACAATTTGGAGAAGATCCTTTAGTGGTTATGTGATTTTGAAGTTGTTCTTCCAGTTGTATTGTTATTTATCTTTTCGATTTATTATTTATAGAAATATAATAGGTTATGTGAAGATATACATACAGCGTGGATACAAATTGTGGAATATTGCTTATTATTTCTTAAAATATTCCTCATATCAAAAACATGTTTTGATAAAAGTATTATGGGTAATTATTTCCCGTTTAGTAATAATAATACATAATAATAATAATTTCTCCTAACACTTTTATTAAAACATGTTTATGATATGAGGAATATTTTAAGAAATATAAGGAATATTTGTATCCACACTGTATAGGTATTATAGGTATTATTTTTTATACAACAGTAGGTACCTATGTTGATGTATAAAAAAAATACCAATGCATGCCAAGCTCCTCATGCTATAGGTAATTAGTAATTAATACTCACAAAGAAGAATTACCATTTTCTCCTTTTGCTTGGTAGATACCTTTATATATCTTATATTATAGTGTAGGAAATTTGTAACTCCCTTTGAGAGGTTCCTGGATAATGATATTACATAGCTAAATTGGACAACCTTGCACTTTTAAAATAATCAAAGAAATCCACATCAGAACCAAAGCAGGTAGTTACCTCGTTAAATGAGAGGCTGTCGGTTCGCTTTGATTAAGGTGTTAATCCGTTTAATCTCGGCCCTCGAAACAGCGAAAAACACCGTCACACCTTTGGGTCCGCCGTTTTATTAATTAATATAGCGGTGTCTGTGGGGCGTCAAACGAAGCATCGAAGCCCCCGGATGCAAAAATGGCGGCCGGGGCCGCTTTCAGACACCCCCAGAAGTCTTAATTAGAGGCTTTCCCCCGCCCGGATAATAATTAACCGACGGCAATTAGGTCGGCGCCGGCGGTACTTTGATTTCGAGTGTTTCATTAATTCATTTCGTGGTGCGGCGACAAAGCGGGGCTGGAAGGTTGGAGGCAAGGGAGGGGGAATGTGGCCGCTTCTTAGCTGAGGTTGGATGGAGATAAGTCAAAACGAAGTATCGGAATAATGAAGTTGTGTGGTATAGATCTAATATTATTAGTGGTATTCTTTCGCGCTGATCCTATGCTAATATATCAATTCATTTATACATGTTCTTTCCACCTAGGTCATATTCCCCAGCAGTAAATATTAAGTACTGATCTAGTGTGCCTCGCCTTCACCCTTCCATATCCTTGAGATTTTGGGATCAATTGCTCCCTCGGACAAATAATAAACATAGACTAACCTAAAGGCTGCATTGTAATCAGCCGACATAAAAAATGCCTACTCAAAACAAAAACAACACACTTGACACTTAAGCCTCCATCATGATAACCACAGGACAGGTTACGATTCCTATGCCACAAATCCAACATTTTACTCTTCCCATCGTTCTTAAAACTATACTAATTTACTAATTACTAACTTAACTGTATGTCTTTTGTTCAATTACCCCAAAATTTCCTAAAAAAAAAAACAAGAATGATGCAAAAGTAAACACTCGAAACACATCAACACAAACCAGCTAAATCTCAACGAACTCTGGATCAGCTGTTGGGGCATAATAAATCAAATGCGCGCATCGACCACAAAGAGCTCGTGCAACGTTTCCACGTTAGCCGGAATAAGCAATTTATTAAGGAAATTAAAAAACAACAAATTTGACACATTATCATAATATGATAACCAGAGGTTACGTTTCTTATGCCATAAATCGAACACTTTACTCTTCCTATGGTTATTAAAACTACACTAAATCACTAATTACTAACTTAACTATATTATGCCTTTTGTCCAATAACTCCAAAATCTCCTAAACAAAACAAGAATAACCCATTTAAACACTCGAAACACATCAACGCAAACTGGCGAAATATCAACGAACTCTGGATCAGCTGTTGGGGCATAATAAAGCAAATTTATTAAGGATGTTATTTATAGACCAAGTAGGATCAGTTAAATTCACAAAATCAGTAAAATTGATTGTTAAATGATAACTGTCCAAATTTTTATTATATGTAGATTGTATATATCAACTAATTGTCCAAAATTGATATTTTTTAACGTTGGTTATACTTTTATTTCGTAAGTACAAGATAATTTCACGAAGAAGTTTGGCAGTGGTGCAATCATTGCATTGTTTTGTTTTAGATTTCTGTTACTAACTCAGACAAATAATGTTACTAAACAATCTTTTTCTTGGCAGGATCTGTATTGTATTGAATTATTAGTCTATCTTTATTATTTATCTGAGGTTGCTCCGGTTTCACATATAAATAAACGCAAAAGAAAAACAAAATATGTAAATGTGATGGATCAAGAACTGAAGGTGCTTTTTGCGGCGATTGGAGCAGCAGCTATTATTAAGGTTAGGTAAATCAATTCGATTTCTGTATAGGATTTAGTTCAATCCGAAGTGATATTTTCTAACAGTTTATTTTGAAGCAGGTCAGTAAGTAGATCAGTATGAAAGAATATACCTACTATACCATTGTCTTACCAGAATATCTAACATCTTTGCCAAGACGGGGTCCTATTGGGGAGTTATGAGCTATGCGAAGTTATTCAGAAAACGTCTATGGAGTCATTCTGGGACTTTCTAGGAATTTCTTAAATCTGGACCGACACTATATTAAAGACCCGAGCATGACATCATATTTCATTGTTGTTTGCGAACTGGGGTGGCGCTACTCGACGAAAAAAATGGCGACATATTATAGGTTATAACAGGGCTATTCTGTGGTTATAGGTATGTCATAGTTTCTGACTTTTGAATGTCCCATATTTTAAATATCCAACTTTATTATATACCATTTCCGTCCTTTTTACGGTCACGAATTCTCTTTGCCTTCAATATTTCGCAGTTTTATCTTATTAACAGAGCTTTTATAGGTAGATTTGTTCGTGATAACATGAAATTTTCATGCTTATGAAGAAAATCGTGTGCACAGACCATTATGTGAATTGCAGAAGAATAAACACTATTTGTTCAACCAGTAGTTGAAGAAGCTAGAATCCTGGATATTATATTTTGGAATAGTATTTTGCATAATACGATGACTATGGTATTTTGTAACGTATGCAGAATGAAAAGAGAAAATTTTGTTTATAACCCCAAAGTGAACCAACGGTCCACTATATATAATATAAAAAGAAACTAAAAATAATCTGATGCTTTCTATACTTACTTACACTACAACTAGCCATGGACTTCATTTCAGACCAAAAGGTACCGAATACTCTTGCTTGCTTTTTAGACTCGCTTATATTAATAAAATCAATGTATGTCATGTAAGATTGTCAAATTTAAGGAACGTAACAAACCAGCATTTTATTTTATTTTGGATGCTAAATTAGTTGTAAGTCTCATTTGCATGCTTTTATTTTATAAAAAATTCTACAACAATGGTGTTTTTAACATTAAACCACCCTGTCGATTTTTTTCGTCGTGTGGCGCCAGTGGGGATTGCTTGAAACAGGGCTATACAGGTCTTTAATATAGTGTCGGGCCAGCTTAAATCAAGAAAATCGTCAAAGCCACAGCCTATACCCTTTATATATATATATTATACCTACCCCCCCAAGTAACATTTCAAGTTTTATTATGGTTTGAAAGGTAGCTATAAAACCAGTTTTCAAGGGTATCCCTTAAAGCTATTTTGCCTTCAGAACGTTCCGAAGGCAAAGATAAAACGGCCTTAAATCAAAAGTGGAGAACTTTGTGATGGTTCTAAGGGTAAAATGATAAAACTGCCATAAAACCTTTTTGCCTTATCTCCACCTTAGGTGCCAAGCCTTCAAAGTATCTATAAAACCGTTCATAAAGCTGCTATAAAACCTTCATTAAACTGAGTAGTAAGGCTAAATGGTCTTGAATTGGCAGTGTAATTCATTTTGGTTTTATAGTGGATTTGAGAAACCCTGGGAGCTAGGTAATTTGCTTTAAGCTTTCCACAAAGAAGATTTATTTGCCTTCTATGCATATTTCTGCGTGTCTTCAGGCATTACATATTTAAAAGCGTGTATTATTGGGAATGGCGTTCCGACTTGTGGTTCTAATAAGCGCGAAATACGCGTGATCCGTAACCCAAATACGCAAACGAAGAAAAGTTTTCTGATGCATTTACACAAAATACGCACTGAAAATGAAAGCGCCCCAGAAATACATTAGATTTATACAATCTATATATATAATAAAAACATTATTTTAAATTTTTCAAGGTTTTCCCATTTACGGCGACTTAGTTAATTTCATTCCACCGATAAACGCGATATTCATTTTGTATACCTACCCCGTCCCCAAATAAAAATCATTAATTTTTGGTTATGTGACATAAAGATTGACATGGAATATGACACATCACGCATATAATCAAACAAAAAATATGTCCGCTTTCACAATAAGTCTATTAGGCAGCGATAAATGATGTTATAAAACCAAATTACCTTATGTGTGCATAACTAAATCCACTTCAAAACCAATTATTCTTAATATTGCCTTCCATAAGTTATTCAAAAGGCCAACTTTCATTTGTTATTTTGAGTATTTAGTCCTATTTTAGATCTTCAGAACCTTTTGGCTTTGTATAAGTACACCACAAAGCTAAATAGTTTTATAGTGCCCTTGACTCTGTGTTCTGAATGGCCGCATTCGCATTTATAACCTCAAATTATTTTCATGTGATCCTGAGTGGTATGTATGTGCCTGCGTGGATAAAATAACTTAAGCATCCAGTTATCCAAAAAAGTGGACATAATAATAATTATTATTACTAAAATGCACTCGCACTAGCTGATCGCGTCATGTATGCGCTACGCTACTGACACTCATCCGTGGTATGTCTATATGGTCAAGATGGCGTTTATATTTATTTCAAGATCAAAAAGTTTTAATCTACCTTCTTGCTAGCACAATAGTTTTATTAGGGACAGTTTATATTCCAATTTGACTTAATGATGCTTTCCGCTTCTCATTAAAAGCAAGCATAAAGCCTGACTTGATGTAGTTTTATAGAAGACTACAAGGACGCTATAAAACCAGTCATTAGAGCAATAATGCTTATTTCCGCCCTAATAAAACTGTCTTTCATTTAACACCGTCTTAAGATCAAGTGGCTTTATAAAGCTCTTATTGTCAGGCAAAGATAAAGCATCTATAAGGGCATGAGCACTTCAAGATAAAAAAGCTCTTCAATATAGTTCTTGAGGGCTGCTATAAAACTTTATCATAAAACCATTTTGCCCCAAGTAAAGTTTGCATTTATCAGAGCCTTTTTAAAGCTCTTTGGCTTTTCTAAGTAGCCATAAAACTCTTATAAAACATACTAGAGGCCAATTGGAATTTAAAATGTTACTTGAGCCCCCCCCCCTCATTAGCAAATAACAGTAAAACATGCTCGGATCATTTTTATAAATGGTATATTCCTTGACGATATAATAGTAATATTTGGGAAAAAAGTGTTGTACAGGTAGGTATAGTTGTAAGAGAGTCTTTCAAGCCGATTTATAGCCGCGCCAAATTCGCTGTTTCTAGTTTGTATTTATTTACGTAGGAATTTTATTTCAAGCGATTTTATGATTGACAATACAGAACAGGTTAGAGAAGCGCAAAATCCGTACTAATGACAGGTGGTGGCGCCTCCTGGCTGCCAGGTCAACCTAACCTAGCGCAACCTAACCTTGTTTTTCTGTGGTGGCAGGTTTTTTTAAATCTCAATGTTATATTATTAATTCATTTTGATTTTCAAATATTTTTTAACAAATATAAGTTTACAATCCTTGTAAATAGTGCACAATAATTGGAAACTCATTTTTATTGGAAAAAGTATCGAACAGGGAATACAAATAAATCTAGGACATTCTGTTACATTTATTATAATACTTCAGAAACAAAAACAAAATCTCTGTTAAAAAATATTTGTTTAACAAAAATAAAACTCAACAAATAGTGATTCTAAGACAAAAATAAAATCTAAATAATGCACTTATAGGTATATAAATTTATTGTCACCTTATCATAGTTTTGTTATATACATTGATATTCGACGGCGTTTTATCATCAAAACAATGTAAAAATTCAAATGTAGCTGAAATCGTACGGTCACTGTAGGTTTTATGAGCTTTCTCAACGATTCTTCTTGGGGACATAATTAACAGTTTCAACCTAAAAGAATGTAAATAAACTGAGAATTTAATTAAAATTTTTATACTTTTTGCGACCAACCGGAAATTTGTGAAATATTAAAAACATTTTTTTAATATTGATATCTTAGTACATACATATTTATTGTTGGAGTAATTAAACATTTTTGCAGTTTGGGAATAAGGTTTAGGTGTAACCGTACCTATAAATATACCTCATAATTATTAGCACTTGATGCTTTAATTCCTGCTATTTTATTATATTGGAACTACTTCCACAGGCGTACGTACCTATATTTCTTTTTGCCCAAAATAATGAAATAGCCAACTTTATATTTTCTGGTTTTCCTGGGGTAAACTGGTGATGTTTTACCTAACCATATTTGCTTTTATCAATCTTGAATATAAAACTATGACCGTGTTCCATTTCCTTAACGCTTGAATTGTTCGTAATATAGGATCTAAGGATTTATCAACTGGTACTTATCCTGTTTTGAAAATGCATCATTATTTATTTGCCGTTTAACATAATTCCGCGCCTTGACAATAATTTGTTTCTTAATTATTGCTTTGCAGCTTAGCGCGGTATAAGAAACACGGTCTCTCTGCTAACAAATAACCCTTAAAATATAACATTCCCAGGTGGGTGAGGTATACGCAACTTAATTCTAGATATAATAATATGGGCCACAAAATTTCCAAATAACATTACGGCAGGCGGTTATTTTCGAATCGCCCCGTAGGGCCCGGCCGTCGGTAAACATCGGCGCATCAGCGCCGACATCCTGACGGGGTGTAAGTGGCCGAGCTGGGGTCGAACAATGCCGCCCCGGCCAAATGGGGTGTAATGGAGAGTCGTTCGTTCGCCGGCCTGATTTGATTAATATTGGAAAGGAGGGAAAAATTAGCCGAGCGGCCGGTGTTTCCGCGACATTAACCCGACTGTGGGACCGGAGAATATGGTTTTTTGAGAGGGAGGAAGCGCGCCATACATCATCCGGACCCGCATACGAGAAAGCAGGATATTAGTTCGGGCGCATGGATACAAAGGATTTGTTTGCTAATAATATCGCTTCCCCTTGTACCTAACAACGCGATCGGCACAATGTTGAACTTGAAAGGAAGGTAAGGATTCTCTTCGGTGGTATACAATGTATAATGAAAAATATGTGTTTGGTGTACTATTAGAATAGTTAGGTACCTAATGTCATGATGATAAATAGGTACCTATACCAAGATAATGGAAGCACTATTCAAGCTTATATTCTTTTCCGTTAGTATGACATAGTTGTTCATAATAAAAAACAATTATACTATTCAAAAACAAAATTCTTAGTTACTCGCGACCCACCTTTTACATGTCCGTTCTTTTCTGATTCAAGAAATTGAAGTTGAAAATTCTAATTTGGTAGGTTCACTATTATTATTATCTGTTTACCTATTCTGGGACAATACACACTGTATGTATGCTTTACTTTACTTTCCAGTACAGGGTGATTCACGTAAGTGGTTCATTAGAAGTTTACAGGGAAGGAGTATGAATTTTGATTTGAAATTTTGATTACTTATATAACAGGTTGTAAACTTTCTTTCTAAAATATTTTCAACTAGAACAACCCATATATTATTGCACCATTTGGTTCCCTATTAAATTTCAACTCTTTTTTCTGAATATAATTTGTACCCTATCCCTAACCCTTTTCGAGATATTCGCAAATATTTTATTTTTTTGAGTGTTGCAGCCATCGACCATAGTGACGATAACTTTGAAATTTATGAATCTGGAAAACTGAAATTTTGGACTGTCGTAGGCGAAAGTCAACTTTATTAAATGGTCTATATGCCATTTCAAAATATTGTACAGGGTGTTCGGGAAAAAATTTCCAATATCAACATCGAAAAATTGAAAAATCTCATTTTTTTCAAATGGAACCCATATTTTTTTATTGCACCATTGATATGCTTGTGAAAAGACAGTTCAAAAAGATATAACACACTATATGTCTAAATGAAGCGGTTGCTTCATTATTACGCAAAATACGTATTTTTTCAATTTGTCGATGTTGATATTGGGAATTTTTTCCCGAACACCCTGTACAATATTTTGAAATGGCATACAAAGCATTTAATAAAGTTGACTTTCGCCTACGACAGTCCAAAATTTCAGTTTTTCAGATTCATAAATTTCAAAGTTATCATCACTATGGTCGATGGCTGCAACACTCAATAAAATAAAATATTTGCGAATATCTCGAAAAGGGTTAGGAATAGGGTACAAATTATATTCAGAAAAAAGATTTGAAATTTAATAGGGAACCAAATGGTGTAATAATATATGGGGTGTTCTAGTTGAAAATATTTTAGAAAGAAAGTTTACAACTTGTTATACAGGGTGTAACTTTGATAAGTACAGAAATTTTAAGGGCAGGTCGGGAAAAATGCACTTGTTACGCCTATGCAATTAAAATTTTTCTAAAGTGCATATTAACGTCAGAAATATATTTTTTAAACGCTATTAAAACCCCTTTTTCCGACGCTACGGCCATGGGTGCTTGACCGTGCCGGGACCAGCTGGAACTGAGGCCGGTTCCGGCGGATCCCCCCCAATTCCGCCGTGCAGCGTTGTCAGACGTATAGCTCTTTCACAGTATTTCAGGAATAGTCTTTCAACTAGTTTTTGAACAAATCTTTAATGGTTCTTTTAGCGAATAGCATGCAAAAAAACTACCTTTCGGATGCCTGGATGATTTTCCTTGCGGGTGTCGTACTCCTTTCTTATGTTATCCAAAAATCCTCTCGAAAATCACAAGAAGCACTAGGTAACTGGTTGCCAGTCGAATCGCTTTTTCCGAGGCTTTTTCGCAATATTTGAAGAATATTGACGCAACCATGTATCATTTGGTGTATGTGGAGATCTCTGTGGAGATTAAATAAATAAATAAATAATTTTTGGACAACTCCTTAAAGGTTCTTTTAGCGAATAGCTCGACGAATAGCATGAAAAAGCCTACCTTTGAGATGCATCGATTATTTTTACTATTTTCTTGTGTTTAGATACTATCCAAAAATCTTCACAAAATCACATAAAGCACTAAGTACCTACGTAACTAGTGGCACTGTTTTTATACGATGGTCGCGAAGGTATAACACTGCGTAGTCTCTTTTTACGGAAATACGAAAAAAACACTTGTTTTTTTTTCACTGCACACTTAAAGCGGCGCGATTCCAAATATTAGGGACGTCTCGGTTTCCCTCAGCTGATTTATTCCAACGGGGACTCGACTAGGTGGATTGTACAATTAGATCCATACCGTATGCGTCTAATAAAACCCGAATTTTCGCGAACCCTTGAAACTGCTTCTTTTATCCTCGCGCGTAATTGGGGTACCTAGTAGGAACCTATCTAGCACTGTTTTCATACGAAGGCCGCGAATGTTTAATACTGCATTCCTTAACGGAAATATGAAAAAATCACTTGTTATTTCACTGAAAATTCGTAGCGGCAATTGCAACAGGTTTGGACATCACTGCTGGTCCAAAAAATGGAGAACGGATCTGGAAAAATGTACAGAAGCAGGTTCACTTCCGACGACAGTTCGTAAAACAAAGCAAAGCAACGGAACAATATCGGTTAGCAAGACGCGACGTTTGCATACGCGTCCACGTTTTGGAAACAGAATTGTTATACCACAACCACAGAATAGCCACACGTAAGGCATTCTGTATAATAATAAATTGCTTGTTGAAGTTGGCGCTCCCAAAAATTACAGGTGGACGCGGATCGATATCAATCAGCTGTTAAATCTCATAATCGGACGGACGATCTTCGATTAGCGCGTCGGCTACGGCGCGGCGGTACGGTGACGGCGCACAAGCTTTCCCCCATACCATTCAATACCACTATTCGGTGTTGCCGTTTATGCCGACATGTCCCCAAACTGACTTAAAGTCCCTTAAATCCGATTTTTTATTTTCGCGGATTTATACGGGGTTTCATTCGTTATAAGTTAATCTACTATCTCGTATAATTATTATGCACAAAAACGGGTAAATCCATGTAAAAATCCACTACACAATTAAATTTATAGGGAATTACTAAATCAGGTAAATTTTCAGCACACTTGGCAACATAGTAGCGCCGCCCCGAGAGAAGTAGGGGCCGCGAGCCGCGATTGGCTAATATCGCGCACAAGTTGTGAGTAGTGGGGATCACCTGTAGTGTCGATGTCAAGTGGCGCCCCGCGCTTGCGCTCCTCGCCCAGCTGTAATTTAGTAGGTCGGCCGGGCCGGGCGGCGTGGAAATGGAGCAAAATCGAGTGAATCAGTGCCAGTGAATTCATTCGTAATTGTAATTATTGCGCGATTCGGCGCAACGTCGTTTTTGTGTGAAGTTGGCGTCGGACGCCAGCGCCCGACGCCAACGTCATATGCCCGCGCCTGGCGAATCTCGGCGAAGGAATGTCGGGCAGTAGTCAAGGGCACACAGAAGCTTAAATTCACCAGGAGGAGTCGCTGTTTTTCGGTTTTTGGGGACATTACGCGACATTTCGCCACCAAGTTTTTACGAAAAGTAAGAGGAATGGTAAGGAATTAACTTGAGAGAGTTCCGAAACGGCAAAGGGTTAAAAAATGCGGAAATGATAAGCACGCCAATTTGACAGTCTTCCCCAACTATTTTCGGAACCGAATAATTTTTTATTTACAACCATGTATGTAATATCGACATTTCTGACTTTTTAGAAGTTTGAAAGTGTCAATTTTTTGACTTTTAAAACAAATACTTTATTCAGTTGATTGCCGATCAGAAATTTATTATCCCAAGGTGTCCCAAGAGATGGCTAATTATTAGTATAAAAAAATTGCGGCCTGAAAATCAGTTGTAAAATAGGTAGGTAGGTAGATAACTACTCCACAAAAGACTTGTCAAAAAATTATGAGTGTGAAATCAGCAATGAGTTTTCTAGCAATGACTTCTCCGAGCGGCGCTCGGATACATTTCTGCTGCCTAGGGCCTTAAAATAACAGTAAAGTGATAAAAACTGACGTGTTTGTTAAATTATTGTAGCCTGTGAAGAAAGCAATAAACAGTTCGTCACAGCAACCGACATCATAAAAAAAACGTGGATACCTACCAGCAGTAATTTTCAAAGGTACCTAGGTACCTAATTCTGCAAGCAGATTTATTCCACTCTGACATGCGGCAACGTCGCGGTATTCCCCTTCCTAATCTAACGTTATTCCCCTCCATCTCCTAGGGAGAGGTTAGACCTCCCCTCTAAGCGCTTCTAGTGACGATCCAGCGGCGTGCATTGAGCACGGATAAAGATTTATTTGCCCCATTTTCTAAACATCGATTAAAAAAAATTTTTTTTTTTCATTTTTCGGTTTTATGAACGTTCCCGATTACGTGGTTAAAATTTCTGTACCTATCAAAGATACACCCTGTATAAGTAACCAAAATTTCAAATCAAACTTTACACTCCTTATTCCCCGTAAACTTCTAATGAACCACTTACGTGAATCACCCTGTATATCCAACATTACAATTGAGGTGAGGAACTAAGATGCTATTCTTACGTAACAGTACAGTATTTTTACAAATTTAATGAAAAAAAAAAATGAAACCACATTTAGTCAAGAAGTGTTTTTTTGTAAATACCTACTCAGTAGCGTTTTTCTGCGATTTATTTTTGCAAAGTTGGGCCAAGGTACGGAATTCGGGCTCAGTACTTCTAAGCACTATGACGCCTTCATAAAAGCGCCTTCAAGATGGTCACTAGCCCCAAGTTTTCCGTTTATTAACAACTCATATACTTAACTATTACAACATACAAACTTTTGCAGTTTTATCCCACGAATAGATGTGAACATCGTATTATTAGATCCACGAAAGCGTCAAATTTCGGCAAATTATAGGATTGCCCTTTCACGTAATCCTTATATCGCTATAATAAATCGCACAGATATCTACTAATGTTTTGATTGAGCGGTATTCGGAATGACAGCATGGCGGAATACTTTGGGGGCCACAGCTTGGGTGGGCTGGTGGCCACATACGCGAATATTTCCGCACTATCGAAGTCTGAATATTTATTGTATATTTTATGTTCCTTATACACAAATTTTAAGCAAAGTGTCACGTGGCAGAGAGGAAGGATACAGTTTCCAGTATGTGCAGACACCAGTTTGTTATAGAGGAGTCGATGTACGGAACACGTTCGTAATAAAAAAGTATTTATGTGACAACATTTTTGTGTTCAATTGCATTAGTTAAAGTTCAAATGTCGCAATACATTAAATAATAGATAGAGCTGGATAAATATGAATAGAAAAGTACAATTTGCCTTTGTTCCACGAATTATTATTGCAAACGAGAACAGGCAACATTGCCATCCCGTTTCTCCTAACATACACAGAAGATTTTACGTTTGGCGTTCTAGACAATAAAACGACGAAACTCTACATTTCAGCCTGAAAAAAATGCCCATCTTCATCTGTAATTATCATAAATAAATAAGGGTTAAAAACAGTTGTTTCATTTATTACGTGTTATGTTGGTGCACCGTACGATTTTAGGGCAATTAAAAATATTGTCAAGTACCCTATTATACTTAGGTATTTTAGTATACCAGCAATAAAATACATATCCTATGCTTGTCCGAGAAATCTTTTGTATAAATCGAATTCAAAAAGGCTTTAGGCGTTGACTGACGTATTAATAAGACTTCTCGCGGCTATAGCTTTATATCCTGGAAAACAGATGGCGCTAATAATACATCAGTCAACGCTTTAGGTCATATTAGTGATCAAAATGATAATAAATGCAAGGTTAACAACAAAGCAGGAAGAAATAAGGTTGGTTAAATAAATCAAATAGATATCTACTGAAAACGGAAATTTTAGTAAATAACTGTAACCGTCTGCATACTATGACAGGAAGGATTGTGTCGTTGGTTATTTAAATATATAGAGGAAAATTTTAATTGTTCGTAAGATTTGATATAATTTTCTGCGCAAAATACTTAATTCTTATAAAAAATATTAACCTATCGATAATTAGGTATTCTATATAGTATACCTTTACTGGTAGAATGTACGCATGTGTAATAATTATTACTGACATTCATTTCTCGTAGTTCTAAGGTTTATATAACCTGTCAAAATTTCAATATTTCTAAAGTTTGTGCTATTACAACATGTCCAACCATCTCAGCTTACACTTTGGAGGTGTAGATAAAAGCTCTCAGAATAACTATTATTTGTTGTCGTTTCTCGTGTATTTTAAATATATATTTTTGGTAAATAAAATTATGAATTAATTAAGAAGTGCGCCATGAGGACTCTCGCAAAGTTAATTCATATAAAAATAAATAGGAAAATGAGCTAAAATTCACATGATAAATGTGTGCACCGTTCTGCTTTATTGTTTAGTATTGTTTAGTTTAGTAAGAAAGAAAAAGAGAAAAAACATCAATCGTTTTAAGAATGGGACCTCAGACAAATAATAAACATAGACTAATAATTCAATACAATACGCAGACCCTGCCAAGATAAAAAATGTTTAGTAATATTATTTGTCTGAGTTAGTAACAGAAATATAAAACAAAACAATGCAATGATTGCGCCATTGCCAAACATTAAGAAACATCAATTTCGAACAATTAGTTGATATCTACAATCTACATAATAGTACAAATTTGGAGAGTTATCATTTAACAATAAATTTTCCTGAATTTGTGAATTTACTGATCCTACTTCGTCTATAAATAACATCCTTAATAAATTTGCTTTATTATGCCCCAACAGCTGATCCAGAGTTCGTTGATATTTCGCCAGTTTGCGTTGATGTGTTTCGAGTGTTTAAATGGGTTATTCTTGTTTTTTTTAGGAGATTTTGGAGTTATTGGACAAAAGGCATAATATAGTTAAGTTAGTAATTAGTGATTTAGTGTAGTTTTAATAACCATAGGAAGAGTAAAGTGTTCGATTTGTGGCATAAGAAACGTAACCTCTGGTTATCATATTATGATAATGTGTCAAATTTGTTGTTTTTGTTTTGAGTAGGCATTATTTATGTTGGCTGATTACAATGCAGCCTTTAGGTTAGTCTATGTTTATTATTTATCTGAGAATGGGACTCTCAAATTAAACCTTTGAATCGTCCCATATATCTATATGGGCGCACAATACGCAATATTTTCGGATATATCTCTCCTTGTGCCAGGCACAATCGGAAGTCCTATTATCCCTAAGTGTGTGAAAAAACGGACTTTTCATAGAAAATAGTATAAATAGTTGGAGCGCTGGTCTATTGTGCACGCCACAATGCCGCCACTTATATTTTGGGTGAGCCATTGTCGACCCAGGCAAATGGTGAAAACGAATTATGTTAATGCATGAAAATATCGCACGGTCGATGGGTTTTCACGTTTCGAACGCAAAAGGAGAGGGATGTATGGTTATTTACGATTTGTGTTAGTTTTTGTGTTGCGATTACGGAACACTTTGAGACCATTGTGCCAAACGAAGTTCGTTGCTGGAAATGTATTCATTGGGAGGCTTTATTATGTTCGATAAAAAATGCTAATGTGTTCAAAAGAAAGCCATATATCTTGCCTTCAGTTAGGAATTACGCTGAGTGAGTCTTGTTATTTGGAATTTATGGGATGAGAATAGAGAACAGTGGGCGAAATTTATATAGGGTGCCTTCAAATCTTAGTTGAATAATATATAGGGTGTGAGGGAAACAAATAATAGTTTATAATAATATAGTTTAGAACATTACAAGAAAATAACTTGTTCCTACAACCCGTGTCCTAAATGTAGAAATATATATAGTGATGATATCCAGAAAAATATAAAGTATAGGGGAGAGGAGGGTAAGATGACGATAGTAAGGGTTTACAATTTTTTTTGACGATAGTAATTAAGGAAATATCTTGAAAATTTATTTTTAGGTGCTCAGTAGTACCACTTTCGAATTTCTAATTTTGGTGTTCCTGCAAGATTTTCAAAGTAATATTTTTTCTTCAATAGAATGTCATTGTCGTCGTCTTACCCTCAAATGCGGGTAAGATGACTTTGCTAGTTGGGTAAGATGACGAATAACAAACAATTAAATCAAAAGTTCTAATTACAAGTAAAGTAGGTTTTATTTATAATTTAAACACAAAAATCGCATACATAAGGTTTCTGTTTCGCCTCCGCTTTACTCAGTGCGCTACATTCCGCCTGAGCCCACTTTCGGCACACTGAACAGGAATACCATGTTTCAGTTTTTCCGAACTCGTTACAAATGGCACATAGTTCTTCTGGCTCAGAGTCTTCATCATTAACCTCTTCTGCGTATGTGACAGGTACTGAAGATTCTGTAGATTCTGAAGAAGAATCAAAATGAAGAAATCTTACACCATCCTTTCTTTTTCCGTTTCGTTTGTTTTTTCTGCTTTGCTGCTAAAGCCTTTTCCGTTTCTCTTTGTTTTTCGCTTTTTTTATTTTTCTCTCTTGTATTCTTTCTTTTGCTTGCTTCGACTTATTTTTCCTCTAATGCTTCTTTGACCGGAGTACTTCGATGGGATATTTTTTAGAATACCGATGCACCTTGTTTTACTTCATTTACGGCTTGTGTCATAGACTCATGGGACCATCCTTGTCTATTTGTTTTTCTTTGATATTTATACCCATGATGTAACTACAATAAAGTTAAATAATAGAAAACACTATGGCAAATACTTGCATGGCGGGTAAGATGACGAATTCGCCATCTTATCCTCAGTGTGAATTCGTCATCTTACCCGAAGGTGTCATTTTATAGGTTATGGGTGAAAATTATTTTAAAACAACATCTAATAAACATTATACTTCTACAAGCTATGTTAGTTTAACATATATTTAGAAAATTAAACAAGACAGACATGAAATAACTTACCAGTTCTTATAGAAACGCTATATAAATTCACAGAATTTTTACAACAGTATACGGCGGCCAGACAAATTCGGTAATGATTTGGGCGGCATCTAGCGAACAGGTCAAAATTACGTCACAGCGTCACGAGGGTTGTGGGCGCCCTGTGACAATACAGACAAGAGTGCCATCTACAGTGAGGGAGATTTAGTAAGCAATTCGTCATCTTACCCTCCTCTCCCCTACTATATATACTGTCCCAATCTTAAGAAGTTTTTTCATTTTTATTTATGGGATGTAAAGATTCCAACATTTTATTTATTATTTCTAATTAGTTTGTCACTATATAATATGTTTCATCAACAAACATAATGTTATGTATTCCCGGGAAATGAGAATATACCACCCTCAGGTAATACTTAAGCATTATAAATAATTATTTACGTGGGTATTATGGCATAAATGGATCAGGATAGCTGTGACAAGTGCGATGCTGTGAGTTTTTATTATGACTTCGATTCTCTCCGTTCTTTGCATTAATTGTTTATAACAGGAAACTCGTGAATTGGGGATGAAGCTGAATTGTTCAGTGGTGCAAGTATACTTCTAGTTATGAAACAATAACCTACATGACGCGCAGATACAATTTCAAACTGATGATAATGAAGCAGCAGCGCGGATCTGAGTTTATACCTACCATTGACTGGAAGTTACAATTCAGAAGTGAATATCGAATATGTATATCACTTCCGCAAATCGATAGTTTCATAGTATAGAACAATATAGAATTATAATTTTCTCCGACCAATTCATTATATATTTGAAATTGTAAGTATATAACCTAATTCTGCCAATCTATATAGCATAAAACAAGATGTAACTTTGATTGGTACATAAATTTTAACTGACGCTAGGTTCCGACCCCAAAACCACGCTGAATTAAGTATTTTTAAAGAGCAGAAAATAAAAAGTTACCTATGGCTTTAAAAAAAGACAGTTTTAGACGTTTTAGAGCCACTGGACGCAAGATCGCTACTGCAGCGTTGCCATACCTTCAGATAATTCATTGAAAAAATATCTGTAAAATTTTTATTAGGATGTTTGCCTGTAGCCCAATCATCCCGCATAAGGAATAATAATATCAACACAGAAGCATTCACTATAACTTATGACAAAGTTGTTTAGATTTTTTAAAATTTATTTAAATTAACATGAGACGACTGAGCTCAGAGAGTTCAAATAATACAAACAGTGGCGTGCCCATGGGGGGGTTTAGGGGGTTCAACCCCCCCCCCAAGCAGGTTAAATTTTCAAACGAAAAGTGAAGAAAAAAATGGAAAACAAAAGAAAAACCGAAAAACTACTCTACTAAACTACTCTATTAAACAAAAATGTTATCTTTTATGAGTTAAAACAAATGCACACTTTGTAGTCTAAAAACGGATATTCGGATAATGATAATAATAATTGCACTGTACACTGTACAGTTCTCCTTATGCGGCGAAGCTACAGGGTATAGGGGTACAGAATACAGACGATCAAATACATCTGTACCGTTAAATGGGACGAATCGGAACGCTGCGCTGGGGTCAATCGGGACTAGGGGCAAACAGGTTTTCGGGAAAATAACTCGCCGCGGTGTGGCGAGGCTAATCCCATATAGCAAAATTACATTGGAGGAATATTCTGATAATATTTTTTCAGAGAACATGCATATTGTAGGAATATTCATAAAAACTGTAGAAACATTATCTGAACATTCAGGCAACATTCAGGTGTTTGCCTTTTGAAGATTAATTTAAAACTTCAGAAGCACTTTTGTATGTTCTATGTATATCCATTTAATATTCACGTGTAAATTATAAAATAAAAAAAAAACGCTAACGCCGGGTGCAGGGTTCGAACCTACGACCATCGATTTACAAGTTCAACGCTCTGACCAACTGAGCCATCGACATACTTGGAAATATTAGCTAAAAATAGTGTAAGCTAGAATCTCGGTGACGTCATGATATTCCAGTTATCGCCACTCGTGAACATTGATAAAATAAGTATATCGTGAATGTCTTATATACAACCATTTGTGAACATTCATAAGATATTTGCTGTATGAATATACTACTTTACATGTTCCAGCAATATTCCAAAATTGCACATTCCTAAGGTGAACGTGCCTGTAATGTACTTAAGCTAAATGTTCAATTTGTAAATATTTATAAGAACCACTAAGTTACACAAGATATTGTGGAAATATACATCATTTGGACATTCATCTAATATATTTGTATCTGCGCTTAACAAATATCTTGGTTATATGTATTATGCACTTACTGAACATATTTCGTAAAATATTGTAACAATGTTTTATAAATATGGGGGAATATTTTTTGCACATTAGGAACTTATTTTGTATATTCAAAAAATATTAGATGCTATATGGGATGTTTTCAGGTCGGATAGTAGTCGGAACTCTTAGTCCAAGTCCAAATCCAAAAAACCAAAACTTGATTTTGGATTGTAGGTTTATTAAAATCAGTTTTGTTCCTTTTTAAATTTTTTTTTAAATTTTTAGTATATCTTTTAACTACCAGTCTTAGATTTTTCTCCCCCCCCCCCCTCCCATTCTCCCTCCCCTAAACCTCCATTCGCTTAACCCCCGAACCCCCCCCCAGACACAATTTCTGGGCACGCCACTGAATACAAACAACTAAAACTGTACAATTTTAATTATAAAGTATTGAGGTCGATGTTTAAAAATGTTTGTGGAAATATTTTAAGCTCTTTACAATTGAAAGAGTTGCTTTATCAAAAGGTTAATATGTTGACAACTGACAAATTAAATCCAGAAATTTAATAACTTGGTATACACCAATGAATAAATAACCCCAGGAAGGAGTCAAAGCTCAATTCTGCATTTTGTGAGTGACATTTAGGTAGACAGATCTTGTACCTCAGAAAGCGAAATGGATTGGCTCCGTATACCCCTTCAAATTCTACGTTAGATCCAGATTTGGAAAACAAGGTAAATACATAATTAATAATAATAATTTCTGTAATTGTATTTGTACACATGACATAATATCAAAGCGAATATATACAGGGTGAGTCAGAATGAGTCAGAGAAGTGTTCGGCAGTTTGGGCTTTCCTTGCCATGATATTCGGGTCTACAGGGCGACCCATAAGTATATTTTTTTATTTATATCTCAATAGCGGCGCTACTTAAAAATTGGAAATTTGGTGTGTGTTATCTTTATCTATCTACTTACTGGAAGACGCCTTAGGGTAGTTTACTCAATTACACACTGCCCTAAAAAACGGTACAAACTAACAACCCCTATTAATTCTTTTGCTCTAACTTTTTTGTGGGTCACTTTTACGTATAACAAAAATATGATTTGTGTAGCCCCTTTATTTAGGAAACTTTTTTCCCTCTACATTTTTTCTAGAAAACACAATATTTTTCCTACAAAAAATAATTTCATGTCAAATACCATTCCCCAGACTGTTCCAGAATATTAAGTAAAAATTCATAGTAGCCGGGCGTCAAACAAGTTAATTATTTTTATTGAACATTAAAACAACAAAAATATCAGTTAACAACAATCCAGCTTCAGGATGAAAAAAGATGTTGCAGTAGATCGATCTCCCTGTAGACCCGAATAACTTGGCAAGGACCCCCCTTAAAACTATCTGCCGAACACCCCCTTAAAGTATTTACTCTAGATTCTGACTCACCCTGTATATTATAGAGATGAGGAATCCAATAGGTGAAATGCAACAAGTCGTCTTTGTGGATCTGTCATTGCTTGGGATTTTGAAAGATATATTTATTAATGTTCCATCAATGGCCTATAGAAGACGTGAGTTATATTCCAAGTAGCATGTATTTACTCTTTTTATTTGTAATCATATTTGTGACATAATAATGAAAAGTTTAGATTGACACTAATAACTCCGCATTTATATTCCGTACAAATCTTTCTTATTCGACAAAAGATGCGTCGCATTTAGTTTCGAGTTAACATGTCCGCCGGATTGTGCAACTTGTTTTGTAAGGTTGTAAAAGTAATTGGATTGAAAGAATGTCCGTTTGACTAGGGGTAGGCCCTTCCAGTAGCTCGACGCTGCTAAATTAAAGCGACTCGAGATGGAATGCTTGACTTTTGTGTCGATAAAATGAAGTCTTTTCATCGCCGACACAATGGGATCAACTGGAGAGAACGGATGTACACAGAGGCGGAGGTTTACAGGGCTAAATACATGGCAATATTTTTGATTTTATTAACTAGACACTAAATAACTAATTTGTAATATTCGTTATATATTATATAATTATAACAATTATTGATCTTAATAGATATTAAGTCTTCTAATTTTAATCATTTTGTTGTCTGACTTCATTTCTTATTAGGTACCTACATATAATAATTTTTGATATAACTTTCTATGATAGATATTATCGTGTTAGTAAAATAGGAAACGGCCGCACCCACAAAGTTAGGTGGGTAATATTATGATTCGAAAAAATTGCGTAATTGGTAATTTTATGGTTAGTAATGACAATGACACAAAATCACGCCCTTCTATAAGTTTTATGGAAACTGCGATATCCAAATTTCCGTACGTTTACTTTTATAAAAAATTGTATTTTCGAATAAACGAGCAATAAAATCGATCTAGTATCATGAAAACCGTAGCCTATGGATGAAAAAATATATGAAGAAGTGTAATAATAATTATTTTTAACTTTATATAGAACATCAGTGGCGTGCCCATGGGGGGGGGGGGAGTTTCGGGGGTTCAAACCCCCCCCCCAAGCAGGTTAAATTTTCAAACGAAAAGTGAAGAAAAAAATGGAAAACAGCAGAAAAACCGAAAAACTACTCTACTAAACTACTCTATGTTATCTTTTATGAGTTAAAGCAAATGCACACTTTGTAGTCTAAAACGGATATTCGGATAATGATAATAATTGCACTGTACAGACTGAGTCATTTTCGATGGTTTTATGGGGTATCTCCGTTATTTGTATAGATAGAAAAAAACAAGGTAGATGTTCATGAGTTAATTTTTTGAGATATTTACGATGCTCAAAACTGATCTCTGATATCTCCAATACTTTAGGAGATACAGGGCGTTTTTGAAATTTTTGCTATTTTTTACAATTATCATAGCTCATTTGTTTTTAAACCTATATATTTCGTTGAAAACGCTTTATACGCACTTTTTTACGTAGAATCCATTGGAGTAAACAGTTTTTCTAAAAAATAGTTATTTTACCTACCAAGGCACAGAAGTTCAACTTAATAATTCAACTTCAGTGCCTTGGTACATAAATAACTATTTTATAGAAAAACTGTTTACTCCAATGGATTCTACGTAAAAAAGTGCGTATAAAGCGTTTTCAACGAAATATATAGGTTTAAAAACAAATGAGCTATGATAATTGCAAAAATTTCAAAAACGCCCCGTATCTCCTAAAGTATTGGAGATATCAGAGATCTGTTTTGAGGATCGTAAATATCTCAAAAAATTAACTCATGAACACCTACCTTGTTTTTTTCTATCTATACAAATAACGGAGATACCCCAAAAACCATCGAAAATTACTCAGTCTCTACAGTTCTCCTTCTGCGGCGTAGTTATAGGAGTAGGGGTAGGTACAGAATACAGATGATCAAATACATCTGTACCATCAAATGGGACGAATCGGGACGCTTCGCTGGGGTCAATCGGGACTCGGGACTCGGGGCAAACAGGTTTTCGGGAAAATAACTCGCCGCGGTGTCGCGAGGCTAATGCCATATACCTAGCAAAATTACATTGGCGGACTATTCTGATAATATTGCATACATGCATATTGTAGGAATATTCATAAAAACTGTAGAAACATTATCTGAACATTCAGGCAACATTCAGGTGTTTGCATTTTGAAGGTACTATTTCACGTATTATAAATATCCACAAATATTCATTGAAGATTAATTTGAAACTTCAGAAGCATTTTTGTATGTTCTATGTATATCCATTTAATATTCACGTGTAAATTATAAAATAAAAAAAAACGCTAACGCCGGGTGCAGTGTTCGAACCTACGACCATCGATTTACGAGTTCAACGCTCTGACCAACTGAGCCATCAACGTACTTGAAAATTTTAGCTAAAAATAGTGTAAGCTAGAGTCTCGGTGACGTCATGATATTCCAGTATATCGTGAATGTCTTATATACAACCATTTGTGAACATTCATAAGATATTTGCTGTATATGAATATACTATTTAACATGTTCCAGCAATATTCCAAAGTTGCACATTCCTAAGGTGAACGTGCCTGTAATATATTTAAGTTAAATGTTCAATTTGTAAATATTTATAAGAACCACTAAGTTATAGGAATATGTTACACAATACATTGTGGAAATATACATCATTTGGACATTCATCTAATATATTTGTATCTGCGCTTAACAAATATCTTGGTTATATTATGCACTTACTGAACATATTTCGTAAAATATGTTAACAATGTTTTATAAATATCCGGGAATATTTTTTGCACATTAGGAACTTATTTTGTATATTCAAAAAATATTAGATACTATATGGGATGTTTTCAGGTCGGATAGTAGTCGGAACTCTTAGTCCAAGTCCAAATCCAAAAAACGAAAACTTGATTTTGGATTGTAGGTTTATTAAAATCAGTTTTGTTCCTTTTTAAGAATAGTTTTTTTTTAATTTTTATGATATTTTTTAACTACGAGTCTTAGATTTCCCCCTCCCCCTCCCATTCTCCCTCCCCTAAACCTCCATTCGCTTAACCCCCGAACCCCCCCAGACACAATTTCTGGGCACGCCACTGTAGAACATGCTGTATCAAATGTTTTCTATCATTTCTGTTACACCCTGTATATGTAGGTATATATACAGGGTGTCTACTTTTATACATAAACAAATTCATAAAATCTTTATTTTGGAGATAATCGTGTGAACTTATTTGTTTGAAGAAAACCGCTTCTTTTGAATCCAGGGCCTGGTACGATTTTTTTATATCCAGATTTTCACGAAAACCAATTAGCGATTTACTAATTTAAAATCTGAGCCCCACAGAGTTAACCACAAAACTTCCATGTACCAAACTTGAACAAAAAAATATACAGGGAGTTCCCTTCTACAGAGTGCCAAACTTGAGCAAAATAATAATATTAAAGGCATCTGGCCAGTCAAGTCCGCTATGGAATCGATTCAAAACAGTTGAAGGTTGTCTATTTCTGTGCCATGTCAAAGTACTAAGTACTAAGTTTTTTGGGTAAAAAATTGAGTATATCGAAACTGCACCAGACATTACGTAAGTCTAAAAAAATACAGAAGCCTGCCAGTCAGTAAGTCCATATGAGTCAAGGTGGCTGGTGTGCCACAACAGGAAACTCACAGTGACAATGACTTTGTTGAGAAAGGTCCAATAATTTAAACTATTTTTTATTTGTTGGTTGGTATATTGTAAAAAAAATAATTACTTTTGTGTTTATTAATACCCCCATAAAGTTTCATAAAAATTCAGCATTTTGAGATGTCCGAGAGAAAAACATTCTGTACATTTTTGTATTGAATATTCGCACACCAACACTTTTATAGTGGTCCTGTTGATCATTAAACTGTTTTGATGGGATTCCATGGCACATTTGGCTCGCCAGATGCCTTTAAAATTCCTATTTCACTCAATTTTGACACAATGCAGTATGGAATTCCTCGTATATTTTTTTCTTAAAATATGGCACACGGCGGTTTTGGGGTGCCCTGATTAACGCCGTTGGGTCAGGTCTTCGGGTGTATAAAAAATCAAACAAAAAAGTTCAGGCGATCCAAAACTAAGTTTTTATACCGTACTTTCACCGTTTTAGTAGACATAGCCATGGCTGGACGGCGCGCCGCCGTGTACTCGGCTAGGTTCGTCAGTCGTTGGCGGGGGGCGGGGCGTGTTTTTTGCTCGCAAAACTCGACTGATAAGCGGTGCGGGACTACTGTGTACTCCCCCCGCCAACGACTGACAAACCTAGCTGGACGCATGGCGACGCGCGGCCTATTCCCCTATGTTTACTAAAACGGTGAAAGTGAGGTATGTTTAAAAGTATTAACCCATGGGTGTCACATTAAACTGCAAGTTTGGTTTAAACGATTTCTACAAGTCTCACGTTCCAGTCCCTTTCCAGATTCGAATCCTTATTACGCCACCTGCCAAGGGATTCATCAATTACTCCGCCAAATTCAATTGCACAATATTAACAACCCTCGCGTGACTCACGACGCGGTGACCCTAACCGAAGGCGACGTCACCGATATGGAACTTTATAATTACGATGACGTTCGGTACAGCATGAAAACCGGCACGTCTAGGCATTCTAAGCAGGGCTGCTTGGCGATTTAGGTCTAGAAGGGTGCTTATAGACTGGGCCGGAAATGATGTACGATTGTTTGGAGGGTTGTAAACGACGTACCTAAACGTCGGCCTTAACGAAGCTCTTAATCGTTTCAGCGACCACCGTTGCACACTCGAGAATTAAGGGATGATTTTATGCATCGAGAGGGGATGTAAAGGATGACGTCCCGAATTTCGAATTATAAAAAGCCACTAAGAAGTAAGTATTTTTATGAACCTTGTCTGTTAAAAAGTACCTACCTATATACTTGAAGTTATGAGTATTTTTATTGTATAGCATTTTTTTTTACAATAATAACTAATTCACTAATATGATATTAGCTTACGACGAAACCCAAACGCACTTGTCTTCAACAATTCAGAATCATACCCCAGTAGCACACCATATTGGCCCAATATTGATTCTATATTGGTAAAATATTGTATATGGGCCCAATATTGGCAATTTTTAGCCAATATTGGTAATATATAGATGTACCTTTTTCCTATATTTTTATATAATATTTAGGCTGTGCCTCCGCTGCCGGCAACGGCACCCGAATGAGCCGCCGGCAACGGCACCCGAATGAGGTGCCGGCAAAGAATTCTTTTGCCACTGACTATAGGTACTTTTACCTACAGTGTGTCCCAGTTTGATACTGGACACCTAGAACTATATGAAGGACAAGGAAAACAAATGGCCTCTATTTTTTATTGGTAGTCCCAAGGGAGAGTATCTCATAGGCGGTGGTATTTGGATGGGGTAATTATTTCATGGCCTGCTGTGATTTTTTAAAAGAGCTAATTTTCAAGAAAGCCTATTAGGGATTTTTTTACGACAAAATGTTATTAAGAAAACTTGTTCAGAATGAAAAACTGAGTAGAATTGCAAAATTTCAAAAGTCTAGGCCTACTTTGATTTTTAGCTTTTTCGAATTTTACTCCCACTTTTTTCTTAGAAATGTGTCCTTTCTGGACCTTTCACGTCAAAATATTATTAAGGAAACTTGATCAAAGTGAAAAAAAAAAAATTTTGACGTGAAATCTCCAGAAAGGACTCTTTTCTAAGAAAAAAGTGGGAGATAAATCTAAAAATCAAAGTAGGCCTAGCCTTTTGAAATTTTGCGAATCTACTCAGTTTTTCATTCTGAACAAGTTTTCGTAATAACATTTTGTCGTAAAAAAATCCCTAATGAGGTTTCTTGAAAATTTGCTATTTTAAAAAATCATAGCAGGCCATGAAACAATTACCCCATCCAAATACCACCGCCTATGAGATACTCTCCCTTGGTACTACCAATAAAAAAATACAGACCATTTGTTTTCCTTGCCCTTCATATATTTCTGAGGTGTCCAGTATCAAATTGGGACACACTGTATATGATTTTTTGAATATGTTAAGATTCCATTGAAATTCTCATTCACTGTAAGTTGTGTTGTATTTAACAAAAAAAGGATGCACATTAATTCTTAATGCGTTACAAGGGTGTGCTTAGACATTTTGTAGAAAAAGTCATTGTAAGGTGGGTTGCTCATATTATGCATAACTATTTTTAAATAAAAAAATCGAATCCCTGCCTACCACTTTCATTTTCTTACATTTCCTTAAAATAGTTTTTTTTATTTAAATGCTTCCAATGTAGGAAAAAGTATTCTTTTCTTATCAAAGTAGGGACCAAAAATAAATTTCATTTTTTTCAATCAAACTATCAAATTAATGAAAAATATCAATAATCTATCTTGCAAAAAATAAAAAACTTTTTAAAAACAAGCTTTTATACCAAAACGAATAAAATAAGTTTATATTTTCGTTAAGGCACAGAAAAACGGCTTTACTGTGGTTAAGGTAACCACAGGATACAAAAAGTAATTCTACCGCAAAGTGTCTTCCAACTAGCAACTAGCTGTGGAAAAGTATCCCAAAATTCAAGTTTCTATACTCAACTGTTTTTCAGAAAAAAATTAAACCAAATTCTGTTGCAATAAGTTCGCAGGGGAGGCTTAAATTGAAAAATTAAAACTACCGGCAGAACATTTCCTCCAAATATTTGCACATCATTAGGTGACACCAACCATATATATATCGTTACGGGACACCCTGTATATAATTCGTTTTTTAGAAATCAACTTTAAAAACCCTGAGGTAAAAGCGTATGAATGAATAACATGAGAAAAGTCACAATATTTTAACCGAAAGAATCTGTGGAAACTAAATTAATCTACTTTTTTGTAACACGGTGTAAGTAGATATACATTTGGGAGGAAGGGCGTGGACATTGCAAGTTTTAGAGCACATATAAACCTCTTTAATCTCGTAAAATTAGGGTTCAACAATAATATCTCGTCTTCCAAATAATGTCCATCTTCTAAGCGTTGCGACGACGGTTTATTCTATGTGGCCAGATTTTAAGCACTCAATATCGACAGTCTGTATGTAGTCAATTTTTGGGGCGCCATTGCCGGCAGCGGAGGCACTGCCTAACATTTATACAATATTGTTCCAACATTGATAAAACATATTTGGCAATAACTTTTATTTACATTTATATGTAATATTTATCCAATATTGGTAATATATTAGAAATGTACCTTTTTTGTATATTTATATAGAATATTTATCTAATATTGATCCAACATTCATAGAACATATTTGGCAATACTTTTATTTATATTTATGTGTAATATTTATCCAGTATTGGTAATATATAGGATATGAGCCTTTTTCCTATATTATTATATAATGTTTATCCAATATTGATAAAACATATTTGTCAATAACACTATTTTTATTTATATTTATATCTAATATTTATCCAATATTGGTAATATATAAGAGATGTATATTTCTATATTTATATTATAGAATATTATTATTATATTATACCTACTTACATATTTAAAATAATTTAAAATTGAAAAAACAGAAACACTTTTGTACTGTGTAGATTAATTTTGTGTAAGTTGCAGGTGCACCTTCGTATTATTAATAAGACAGATATAAATTTCAAGGGCTTAAAATTATATATTTAAATGCTGGCATTTGGCGCCACAGTTTCATATTATTATTGACGCAAGCGCAACGCGGCAGCACGGGTAGCCTCGGCAGAGATGCTCCATTCCATTGCTTCGCCAGGCGCCCGCGCATCATCCTGTTTTTAACCTGCTCGCAATTTTTACTATTATTTTTTTATTTAATCATCAGTTATAATTACCTCAGATCCAGAAAAATAATTGCCCACATATTATTAGTGAAAATAAGTGCATCTCAAATTGCAGGTGTAGGTACACAAGCAAAAATCAAGCGGTAAGTAATTGTATCTATATATTCCAATAATTGTTTTATTAATTATTGTAAGTGAGGGGAAAATGTTGATCTACCTACACTTATAATGGGTAAATTATTGTGATTTTGCAACAACAAACACGCATTTCATAAACACATATGAAGTATTTGTAGGTTATTATAGGAGTTAAGTCCTGAATTTCGGAATTGCCATATTGGACCAATATTGGTCAAATATTTTTGCCGATGTTTGATTATAACTTTGCTGTGGCGTCATTACAAGTTTATATTTCCGTTATTTTAAGATACCTCTTTGCTAGGAAGTTCTGTTTATTGTAGTATGGACAACTAATTTTTCTGTGTGCCTTCCTGCCTTCTATAAAAACTATAAGTAACTTTTTTTGTATTTGGCAAATTAACATATTAGCCCAAAGAATTTGTTTGGGAATCAGCCTCATTTTTCGTGACACCCCTGTATAATTACCCTATAAATTTGACTATAAACGTTTGCATTTTTAGAAGCTGTCTGAAAACGATTTAAAAATGCCACCGAATACGAAATTGATAAGCCAATTTCAACGTATTTAGCGGGTGCCGGGGACAAAGAAGACGGACGGAAAAATAGATAGACTTATTTGTTTTGTTTTTATTTTTTAATCGTTTAAAACAACCTTTTACTTACGATCTTTATTTTTATTCATTTAGAGTGTATACGATTTTTTGTGTAAAATTATAGTCTAAAATAATAAAAAATCATATCAAACAATTTTGTCTTTAATATTTTTTGTACCAATATCTGACCCCACTATTTATTTACAAATAATTGATCTCGTACCTAGGTATATTATGGAACACGATATTGGTGAAATATTATGCTTATATATTGGTCAAACGTTGGAAAAGTCGGATTTCTTTTAACGGCCCAATATAGATTTAATATATATTATATATATTATATTGCGCCCATATATAAAGTATATATTGTGCCAATCTGAAAAACTAATATTGGCTATATTTCTAAAATAAATATGTATTACATATTTATTCATTCATAATATTGGGACAATATTGATCTTCAATATCGGATTCATATTAAAAATATACATTGGGCCATTAAAAAAAAATCTGACGATTGCATCGTTGGGCCCATATGTAAATATAATATTTTACCAATATTGTTGTGCTACTGGGGTAGGAAGTATATAGAACGATTCACAAATTGTCTCAGTCCAAATAGGCGCACACCGCATGTACCTGTTGCTCCTGTTGTAAGGACAATAACGGCCAAACTGTATAATAATAATAATAATAATAATAAGAGTCTCCGTAAAGACATAGGACAAGTGACGGAATATATCAGAGGAGTTAGAACTAGAAGGATCCAGAGGGCGGTGCAGGCAATAATGAGCCGCACCCAAATGCATTCTCGGCATGACCCCACGAACATCACTGCTCAACAATGTCTTGACACATTAAAACAAAAACTTTCTGTTTTCGCAGGGCGTCTGAGGAGATACAAGGCTAGTAACAACAGGAAACGAGACAACAAACTCTTTGAACGATCAGAAAAGGGTTTCTACCGTGCTTTTAATTCTAGCGCCGATGCCACAAATGCGAGTTACCCTAGCAGAGAACAGGTCGACGGTTTCTGGAGAAATCCATACAATGTCAGTGCAAGCTGGATCAGCGAAGAACGCGAGATGGGCCGGAACTATAGCCAGATGCAACACGAGCAATTCACAACCGCTGAGGTCTCCGATGTCATCAAGAATTCCCACAACTGGAAGGCACCAGGTCCACATCATCTCCAAAATTATTGGATTAAGAAGTTGTGGTGCACGCATGAACAGATAACTACCTTAATTAATGAAGTCTTGCTCGATCCTCTGAAAATGCCATTGTTTCTTACACAGGGTGCAACCTACCTGTTACCAAAAGACCAGCGGAATACGGATAACCCTGCCAAGTACCGCCCAATAACCTGCTTGCCTACGCTGTACAAGATAATCACATCTTGCCTTACGCAGCGAATATATGCTCACTGCGAGCGGAACAACATCATTGCAATGCAGCAGAAGGGCTGCTCGAAGGGCGCAATGGGATGCAAAGAGCAACTCATCATAGACTCTGTCATCTGCAACCAGGCTCATTCCAAGCAACGAAACCTCCACATGGCTTATGTGGACTACAAAAAAGCATTTGATTCCGTACCTCACGACTGGCTCACAGGTATCTTAAAGCTGTATAAAATAGATCATCATACAGTTTCCTTTTTAGAACACGTTATGACAACCTGGCGCACTAAGATACAACTCAGAACCGCAGACAGTAACATCGAGACTGACACAATCAACATCCGAAGAGGGATTTTCCAAGGAGATTCACTCAGTCCACTGTGGTTCTGCATGGCGATGAACCCTCTATCACATCGGTTGAACTCTACAAAATATGGCTTCGCTATCAAAAGCAACAACGCAGAAGCGATCAAGTTGAATCACCTATTATATATGGATGATTTAAAACTGATGGCCGCAACCAAAAACCAACTAACGCAAATGCTTAAAATTGTAGAGGAGTTCTTCAGGAACATCGGAATGCTGTTTGGACTGGACAAGTGCCGCACCCTTAATATCATCCGGGGAAAGCTCGAACAAAGCGCACACGAGATGCAGGACGGCCAGGAGATCGAAGCAATGAGTAAGGGAGATACATACAAGTATCTCGGGATGAAACAAGCTCAAAGGATAGACCATCGAACAATGAAGACTGATTTAACGAATGAATTCATCAAGAGAGTAAGACAAGTAGTGCGAACTGATCTTAACAGCAGGAATTTGTTTAAGGCCCTGAACACGTATGCGTGCTCTGTACTCAGCTATTCGTTCGGAATAGTGAATTGGACCAACACGGACATCAACAACCTGCAACGAAAAGTTAGGACACTACTGACAAAAGCTCATAAACATCATCCCCGTAGCGCCGTAGAAAGAACAACTCTGCCACGTCAACTAGGAGGAAGAGGATTGGCAGACCTCAGCAAGCAATTGGACCAACAAATAATAAATCTGCGTAATTATTTCCAGAGACAGGCCAACAGCTCCACACTACATAAAGCTATATGCGGAGCAGACGTCTCAACACCGCTACGTCTGACGGAACACGAGCGTCAAAATCACCACCGAACCGACAATGATAAACTACAGAGGTGGTTGGGGAAGCCGCTGCACGGGAGGCATCCTAATGAGGTTAACCAGGAACATGTCGACAAGTTAGCGTCGAACTATTGGCTGACATCGGGACGAATGTTCCCCGAGACGGAAGGCTTCCTACTGGCCATACAAGATCAGGTTATACCAACTCGCAACTACCTAAAATTCATTGTAGGAGATGCATCGGTAGTGGATGACAGATGCAGATACGGGTGCCCAACTTCAGAAACAATCCAGCACATAACAGGAGGATGTCAGATGTTCGCATCAACGGAATATAAGGAACGACACGATTCGGTTGCCAAGATCTTGCACCAGGAACTGGCGGAAAAGCTGCTGCTTGTGCAGGCAGAGAAGGTCCCATATTACAACTACACACCTGAGCCTGTTCTTGAGAACAGCAACTACAAGATGTACTGGGATCGTACAGTTCTGACAGATCAACGAGTTGCCCATAACAGACCGGACCTTATAATAGTTGATAAAATTTCTAGGCAGACAACTCTGATTGATGTGGCCATCCCGAACAACAACAACCTGCGTGTGAAGCAAGTCGAGAAGATCGCGAAGTACAGAGATTTAGAAGAACGAATTAGAAGGCAATGGGAAATGGAGAACGTCCAGACGATTCCAATCATCATGTCAACAACTGGTGTTATACCAAAAAGTGTGCTGAGAAACATCAAGGAGCTGGGTCTAACTGATAGTCTTTACAGGTCCATGCAGAAAGCGGTACTACTTGCGACAGCCCGAACCGTCAGGAAATTCATGGGGAGTGCAGGATCATCCAACAACATCAATGTCACCTAAGGCCCGATAACATGGCAAGGGTCTCGTCCGAGCCAGATCCTTTTGGTATCCGGGATACCCGGGATCTGAGTGAATGTTCCCCGTAGAGGGAGTACGAATGCCTTTTGGCTAAGTCGAGATGATAATAATAATAATAATTCTCACCCCTATAATACTCCAAACTAGGAGTACCCGAGAAGCAACTGAATGCTTGTGCGTTATAAGTGTTGCAAATTATTCTGTCATTAGCACTCATAGCGTAGTAGACTAGCTTTCCAGCACGCAATCCATCAAAAGTTTTTGCAACTGGGGTCTTGCGGAAACTATACATTTGATAGTGGAATATTTACAACGTTGACATCTTTGTGTCAGTTTTAACTATTTTGATCCTTTCTTACTTAGTTCACAGATGCTAAAATTGCAAACTTGAATTTGACAACCTAATTTGTCCCTATTCTTTGTGCTTTTTCATTATTACGTTGGTATGTTATCACTGAGTCAACCAAGGGTTTTGACTTATGCTCCAGTGACGGGTAACAAAAACATATTAAAATTTGAAAAACATTTCTCTTGATAAGAGGTTTCCGAAAAAAAATTGAAAACATACCTATATAATATTGTTTTAATTCTACTTGCCCAGACACGAAGCGCACATAAATATATAATCTTTAGAAGCTAATACTGAATTGAAAATAATTTGACTATTTTCAGAGTGAAGTTTAAACACCTAGAAACGAGGGTGAAATCATTGGGGCATTTTAGTGTACAAGTCAGAGGCATTTCGGTGCATTTCGCGGCATTTCGGGGCATTTCGGAGCATTTCGGGGCATTTCGGTGCATTTCGGGGCATTTTGGTGCATTTCGGTGCTTTTCTTACGAATGCGCATGCGCAAAGAGGGAAGTGGGGAGAAAAGCCAAGCGGGGTAACCGGTAACCGCCACGTTCGGTCGTTCCCAGCCCGCCAGCGCCAGTGGTGCCGTATTTAATCCCAAATACGGTCTACGGTCCGAACGTGGCTACGGCTACCGTACACAATTGTACGGTAATTATACAGTATAAATGTATATATTGTTTAAATATTATTTATTTTATTGAATGTTATTTGCAAACTGGAAAGACAAATTTAAGTTTTAATAAATATTTGGGAATAGATGTCGTTTTTTGTACTTATTTATAATTATTTCTGTTTGTGTCCCAAACACAAAGCACTTAATTTCGCTCTTAAATACAAGAGGGCATCAGTCATGCAAACCAGATATAAACCCAAAATACGGTAATGTGTAACTTCAAGGTTGGCAGCGCTGCAGCCCGCAGACCTGCACTCGCAGTCGCCCTGGTCGAACGCATCAAATGACGGCACTTCCGGTTAAACCGGAAGTCGATGACAACTTCGTTATTTTAAATGGAACACCCTATATTTTATTGCATTTTTTGGATTCTACGGAAAATTCTAGGTATATTTCATGTATCATGTCCTATACCTAAATTCAACCGTCTTTGAGATATTTGCCATTTTAGAGAAAAAATGACAGATGCAGACCCGTACTTAATTGACAGTTTCTTCATAACGGCTACATATTTCGTAACGTGCTCTTGGCATTTTGTAGTCAAAGGCTTGGTGCAGAGAAATACCATAAAGAAAGTTTCCGATCTTGTACAGGGTGCTCACAAAAAATTATTCAAATATTAATTTAAAAAATGCCAAAAACTAAAAATTTTCAAATGGAAATCCCCATTTTATTTTGTAGTAGCCGTATTCAGCACAAAAAATTAGGGCAAGTTTGTGTTTGGTTCCCTATACCTAAATGTTATCATTTTCGATTTATTTACAAAAAACTAATTTTCCACTTCTTCATCAAGGGGGCGTTTTTTTAAGTTTGATAAATAATCTAGTTGGCCATGGCTGATTATACGACTGTCAGAGAATGAAGAAATGTAATTTAGTTTAAAATTATTGTAAACGATGCCGGCACGGTTAAATTACACAAACGAAGACTATTTAAATTTATTTATTATTTATGGAGAATGCAACAGAGTTATATCAAGAACTTTTAATACATTTGCTGCTCGATATCAGGAAAAACAGGAACCATTATCAAACACTGTTAAGCGAATAATGCAAAGCTTCAAAAATTTCGGTGCCGTCAAGGCAACAATACAAAAGAATAAGCCAATTGTAAACAACACAGATAATGAAATTGACGTTTTGGGATTCTTCGCGGAATATCCAAATAAATCTATAAGACAGTGTTCTGTAGAGTCAGGAATATCATGATGTTCAATTAACAGAATATTGCAAAAACATCAGTTTCACCCGTTTTCATTTTCAATGGTTCAACAGTTGAAACCCATCGACGAAGTTTCAAGAGGATGAATCATTTTTTGAATAATATTATTTGGACAGATGAAGCAAAATTTACTAAAAATGGATTATCAATGGTTTAAGAGTTACCGATGAAAAAAATTATTTTTTAAATGGAACGCCCTATATATTTTTGCATTTTTTAATAGAGCAAAAAATTACCATTCCAAAAATATATAACACTTAATGGTTTACATAAGTAGTTTTTAATTACTAATAACTTTTATGATTTCATGTATAAAATTGGAAGCGCGCCCTTTTAACAAGTAGGCTTTGGACGGTGAGACAATGAAACAACCGTGGAAAAATGTTTACTGATACCTGTCAAATTTTCAGTTAAGCTGTTAAAGCAGTGTAAAGATTTTTCTATTCTTGTGTAATTTATAAAATTTATACAATTTATACAAAAATTTGAAAGTTATGAAAAATGGGATATGATAGTCTGTTTTATAATAATCCGGGGAAAATGCAGATTCAACGAACAATTTATACTACGAGCGGTATCCAAAGAGAAGACATCCTTTCAAGGACATTTCTGCAAGATTGTTACTCAATTTGATAAATAGTGGGCATTTTGAAAAGGATAGGCAGAAAAGGTACGAGTTAAACAGAGATAGGCATTTTCTCATAGGCAAGAGATATATTATTATGTCGATTATTATCTTTCAAATATTTTATTTAGATATTATTTTTTATAACAGAGGGTATTTTTATTTTGGCATATTGTTTCATGTTTTAAAGTGTATATTTATTTATAAAAGAGGACTTTTATTTTTACAATAAATGGTATTTAAATTGCTCTTGTGATTTTGTCTTAGTTGGTAGGTACTATACATATAGGTAGGTATATTTCAACCTTTTTTGCCAAAGATTGAACTTTTGCATTGCCAAAAAATAGCAAATAGAGTGTCTCGATGGAGAAATTCATGGAGCATTTCGGTGTACAAATAGGGGGCATTTCGGCGCATTTCGCGGCATTTCGGTGAATTTCGAGGCATTTCGGGGCATTTCGGGGCATTTCGAGGCATTTCAGTGCATTTTGGGGCATTTCGACGCATTTCGGTGAATTTCTGTGCATTTTGGGCATTTTTTGCTCAAAGGTGCATTTTAGTGTACAAGATTTGGGTACCGATTTCCCCCTCGCCTAGAAATTATGAAAATATAAAATATTTTTTTTGTTACAAACGCCCTAAAGCATAGTTCCGAAGTGTCCTTAAACAACCTGCTCGGTCAAAAAAGTACACTTACGCATCTCGTAAGTAAATAACTATTTCATTCATGCTAATATAAAATTAAACATATCTATAAAATTCGCACATTGTTGGCAAATTTTCATTTTCAAGACCTATTTATTTGATATAAATTACCTAAGTGTTTTTCAGAATTTGTTTATGTCCCCACTATGCCTGACCAGTAGAAGTCGCTTTAGCACCTTATTTACAATGGCGTCCCTACTTATAAAACGTATCAACTATAAAAAATATGAAAATGATATTTAGTTTTAAAATATCCAGTTTACAATGTGATTAGGTGAATTTGCTCTTGTAGCCTAATAATTGGTCTAATGGTTTTCACTAAATCAGAAGGCATTAGAAGTGTATGTGTACCCTTATAACCAGTTTTAGGTCGGTTTGGTAATGTGAGTTAAAGCCTGCAAGTTTTATGAAGCTCAGCGAATATACATATAGTTCCATAAAAACTAACCAGCAGAGAGGTACCAGTAGACCAGACGGGGGCGTAATGTGATGAATTTTCGGTGCCTTCTGTTTTTTCTGCTCGAGAAAATCCATTACAGACGACGGACCTGATTGTATCACTCAGATCAAAGTTAAAATGGGAGCCTCCACTAGAGGGCATACCCATGATTTCATGAGTATAAATCGCCAGCTAAAAGTATCTTTTGAGCCTTAAAGGTTTTAAATTGTTTTATGGGATCTCTGAAGCCCCCTAGAAAATAGAAATAAAACCCACTCTTAAAACTTCTAAAAGTTTAATAGTAGTTTTAAAACAAGCACGCAAAGACCTTCTCTAGATGGGCTCTTTTGCTCTTATATTAACTATAGAGTCTTTTCAGGCTATTTGACTTTATACCTAGTTTTAAAAATCAGATTTACAACGCTCGTTTAGATTAATTTAAAATTGTAACTTGCGTCTAATTGTCCTAAAATTCCCTGGCTTTATAATCTCAACAAAGAAATGAGATAATTTGGTTCCGTGATTAAAGACTAGTAGAGCTCGGCGGAGACTTCATTAATTTGCAGGCTCAAATTGAATTTTTCTGTTGCAAATTGTAGATGGCTCTGCGGTCGAAACTAATTTCTCATTGAAAACTGGTGCATCCGAATTGTCCTTTAATTCGAAGCAAATGATACCTATAATGCTATAATTTCTTTTTAAAAAATCAACAGTGTTGGTTACTGCATTTTAAAGTTGGCGGTGCATGCACTTGGAAACAATAGGTACTTACTATTCTACACTACAAAGCTTTCGTTCTGATTAGAACTTCATCTGCTCTGGAGAAAGTAAGACAAATTTTAACTATATTTTTTATAAATAAATTAAATATTTTCAGACTTTCTATTGTAGCGCCATCACAAATTTTGTATTAATCTTGCCTTCTTGTAATAAATTGCCTTAAATAATTTATGTAAATTAGTCAATATAAGAATGTTTTAATTTAATTCTTTAAGACTTATTAATCAATTTGAAAAAAAGTAAAAGAACTATTACAGTTTTGTCATGACGCTTTAGTAAAAACAAATAAAAATCGGATAACAACATTTCAGTTCTTTTACATTACCTATTAATTATTGATTGTTCGAACTTAAATAGTTTTAATTGATGTGCAAACTCTAAACTCTTCCAATACGGGAACCTCACTCCAAGCGACATAAAAGCTAGAATTATTTTCCCGTTGTATGCTACCGAAGTTTTACTATACATGCTGAATTATAGTTGGAAATCCCTTCTCTTCATTTCTTGTAACTATGCGCGTAACGAGAGGCCCTTACAATGCCCCAGATATTGCGCTGTTTAGTTGTTGTTCTCTAACAAGCACTCTCTCCACTTCGGGATTGTTATACATTCGCAACTCCAAAACAATACGAATTATACCGAACCAAACACAGAGTACTTTCATTTCAATATACCGCACAGCATTGTTGCCATCCCGTACGCTGTGTATTCTCCTGAAACTATAGAACTATTGTTTGCACACAGGGACTGTTTCCCATTTCGAGATTCTCCGGCTATATCATGGAAAGTGTGGAACCCAGGGAGAACGTTCTTCTTAGCAATTTTGTATTTTCAGAAGTGGATTTACTTTTCACTCCTGAATTTTTGTTATTCAGGTATTACTCACAATATTATCTACTTATTCTGAAACCAAACGCAATTCTAAAGAGTGGGCCAAGGATTTTTTTATTTTTCATTAAATTTATATCGATCTAGTGTCATTTGAAAGCGAAGAAGACTTTGAAGTTTTTTCAAAATATGGTGAGTCGAATACAGGGGGAAGAACACCGCTTCTCTCGCCGTTTCGCGCTGTGGGCCGTAGAAGCCGCTACCAAAGTCTAGAGAGTATTCTCTAGACTTTGCCACTACTGTCGCCGGACTCTACTCAAAGTTGTAGTTCGTGCTCTTGTATATACCTTGTTGCTTGGTGTACAATAGTACCTATAAGGAGAATCGGCTTGCTACAGGAGAAAACTACTACCGGTACAATCTTATGGAAATACAGGTAGTGCGTTTGTACGCTATATGTGTACAGTTTTAATTGATGCTTAACAATTTTTGGCATTAGGTATATCGATATTTAGAAAATAAGAAACGGATTGACAATGGAAATCGAAAAGCGAGTCAATACGTTGTAATACATTCACTTAGATATTTTTGAAGATTTCTGTGAAAACGTAAAAACCTACATTTACGATGCAATTCCTGATTTAATTGTTTGACTTTTTTATACTATGTACCTAAGATTAAAAAAAAATAGAAAAAACTTCTATATTATTATAAAAAAACACAAATGTTATTTAGAGACCTAGAGACCAGGTAGATCAAACAAGTCAGTATCAAAACCCAACAAATCCTAACTTCAAAATCAAAACTCGACAAATCCATTCTATTAATGTAAATTATTCAACTGTTAATTCTTTTTTTTTTACATAAAAACTATTTATTTTGGTTTTTTATGTTCCACTAAAAACGTGTTTAAATTTTTGTTGAGATATATATCTTTAAACATGTAAAAACAGTTTTTTGTGATTTCCCAAAATTTGACCTATGTGGATTTGTCGGGTTTTGATACCAAGCGACTCATGTGACGAGCGAGCTTACCAGCTCAAGAGGCTAGCGTAGATCGATAGGGGTTTTAATGATCTTCAGAAAATATTAAGCTATTTTTTCCACATGTTGTTGAATCACCCTGTATGGATAAATAGCTAGATAGATAGATAGATAGACAGACATATAGATAGATAGATAGATAGATAGATAGATAGATAGATAGATAGATAGATAGATAGATAGATAGATAGATAGATAGATAGATAGATAGATAGATAGATAGATAGATAGATAGATAGATAGATAGATAGATAGATAGATAGATAGATAGATAGATAGATAGATAGATAGATAGATAGATAGATAGATAGATAGATAGATAGATAGATAGATAGATAGATAGATAGATAGATAGATAGATAGATAGATAGATAGATAGATAGATAGATAGATAGATAGATAGATAGATAGATAGATAGATAGATAGATAGATAGATAGATAGATAGATAGATAGATAGATAGATAGATAGATAGATAGATAGATAGATAGATAGATAGATAGATAGATAGATAGATAGATAGATAGATAGATAGATAGATAGATAGATAGATAGATAGATAGATAGATAGATAGATAGATAGATAGATAGATAGATAGATAGATAGATAGATAGATAGATAGATAGATAGATAGATAGATAGATAGATAGATAGATAGATAGATAGATAGATAGATAGATAGATAGATAGATAGATAGATAGATAGATAGATAGATAGATAGATAGATAGATAGATAGATAGATAGATAGATAGATAGATAGATAGATAGATAGATAGATAGATAGATAGATAGATAGATAGATAGATAGATAGATAGATAGATAGATAGATAGATAGATAGATAGATAGATAGATAGATAGATAGATAGATAGATAGATAGATAGATAGATAGATAGATAGATAGATAGATAGATAGATAGATAGATAGATAGATAGATAGATAGATAGATAGATAGATAGATAGATAGATAGATAGATAGATAGATAGATAGATAGATAGATAGATAGATATATAGATAGATAGATAGATAGATAGATAGATAGATAGATAGATAGATAGATAGATCGATGGATTGATAGATAGGCACATACAGACACATAATATATAAAAAAACATTAGTCACATTAATTTAAAAAGAGTATCATTGAGCAAGCATGATCCATGAAATATAATTACAGATACACAACACAAAACTTTTTGGCTGAAACTACATAGATATAATACAATATGGGTTTAAAAAGAGGGTCACATTGTAAGAGCATGAATTTTCCCCACGCGAGCCTGAAATTCTGCAATACTGCTCGGACACAAATCAATCAAAGCCCGTTGCAAAGTTCGCCTAAATTGTTTTAGTGGTAACGATCTAATCGCTCTTGGTAATGCATTGTAAAGATGGATGCCCAACTTTCTGGATTTATATATTCACGTTCTAGGTGGTATGAGATTCGTCTTTCCTCTGGTATTCAGAGATTGTTGGGATTCGTGCGTCTGGAAGTTGTCGATATTATTTCGTACATACGTGAGATTTTCTAAGATTATCATTGCAAATAGTGTTTTAATGCCCAGTTCTTTGAAAATCGGACCACTAGGAGAGAGCCACCCTTCGTTTTTTATACCACGCATAGCGGATTTCTGAATTAAAAATATTCTGTGTAGTTGAGAGCGCTTCCCCAAGCCAGTATACCATACTTGAGACAAGAATGAAATAAACCATAGTATGCCGTAATTGCCGCCTCTTCGTTTATTGTTGATCTTGTTCTGCGCAAAACATAGACGGATTTACATAACCTTACAGAGGGATTGTTTAAACGATATTATTTCAGTTTTCTCTCTATTGAGGAAAAGTTGGTTTGTATTGTACCATATCTCGCCAAAGCTTAAGACCAAATCAATATGAGGATCTGTATCGCGGTGGTTTGAATGGAAGCTAAAGTTTGTGTCATCCGCATATACATAGTAATGCGATTTTTTTTTAAGTTAAGCGATTTCCTGGCTTTGGGGTAAATCATTTGTATATACGATAAAAAAAAAACTGTCCCAAGATGGACCCTTGAGGTACACCCCTCTTCATAAACAGCTCATTGCTTTATAGGTTGTTAACGAAAACCCGTTGTGGCCTCTCATTCAGATATGATGCCACAAGCTGATTCGACACACCCCGAACAAGTTTATAATATCAATATTCCATGCTTTACGCAGTCAAAAGCTTTTGACAGATCAGTAAATATTGTATATCATTTTAGTTCATTTTCGAAAGCATCCTGAATAGTGTCCACCAAATGCTCTATGGCGTCAATAGTGCTCTTACCTACCTGAAAGCCAAATTCGCAAATCGTGAGTATATTTTGCTCACTGAAAAATTTTGAGAATTGATCTAAAATTGCAATTTCAAATATTTTACAATGGCTAGGTAATATGTGAACTTGTTTATAGTTTTTAGCCAAATTTGGATCACCTTTCTTAAACAGGGGAATAACTTTGGCAGGTTTGAGTATGTCAACATATACACCTTCACGAAAGCATAATAATAATAATTAAATTAATTAAATGCGTGATATGTGAAACGGAAAATGGTAAACACCTCTTAAACGTATGAACTGATCCCATACATTATTTTTTATTTTTGTTCTATATCTTAAAATATCAAGCTCGTTCACTGGAAGTAGAAAGAGGGAACGTTTTTTTCTATCAGGCAGACGGTATTAGTTATTTGTATCCAGTTGATTATAATTTCATCCGCGTGGTTCACAAAGAAAGAATTAGAAAGGTTTATGTCAATTTCTGCATCCTCCACAGTGTTTGTAGAATGGTTTTGACGTCCTGTTCCTTCATTTATTCTTGACCACACTATTTTGGGAGTGTTATCCGATTTTTGAATTCTATATCGACATTATAGGTACTGATTTTTTTCTTTTTGTATACTAACTACCAAGGGCGTATAAGGTTAAATTAGCGGCCTGAGTTGTGTAGGAGGGCGGTTCGCGGTTACTTCTACTCCGGGCTCAGAATAGTTGATAAATACATAGTACCTAAATTAGTAGAAAAGTAGGATGATATTTTTCGTTTTCGATACTCACCATGCACCAAAATGATATTGAAACCCTTGATGCCATTCAAAAGCAATCCATTCGGTGGCAAGTCACTATCCTTAATTAGAGTCCATTGTACATTAGAATTTCTCCAGCCTAAGTTAGTATCCACGACATCCACGTTACCAGCTATACATTTGGCGAATCATCGTAATAAAAATAAAGTCAAGAAATTATTCTTTAAAAAGTAATTCCATCGGTGTTACATACCTATGTTACGTAACCATGGCAAAGGCACGCAGAAACTCAGTTCTCCTGTCTCTGACTATATATTTTCTAGTCTCTGTCTTTGTTAGGTAGCATTCATATAAAGAACTTGGTCTAATAATGGAAAGCAATAAGTAATTAAATATTGTGTCTGACATTCTGGCCATGTTTCGTTGTTGTCCTATAACAAGCAAACTATAAATATTCGTCTTCACATAAACACTGTCACACACCCGCAAGTTAGAAACAATACGAATTAAGCCCAAGCCAGAACAAGAGTTTCATTTCCATAAATCCTATAGTGTAGTGCCTTCCCCTACGTATATATGGAGCATTGTTCGACACAGAGCGACTGTTTCCCCATTTCGCGATTCTCCGGTTATACTCCAAAACGCGACGACACACCCGCCAGAACAGCGAAACAACGGCTGGTTTAAGAGAACAGTATAATCAAGAGCTATACAGGGTGATACAGGCACGAGTACATTGTGTTTAGCAGCATGAAAATTTATGATTTCAGTTACAATCTGCGAACGTCATCCATAACAAATTTTGTAGTTTTGTAATAGCTAGACATGAACAAATCTCCATGTAAAACTTTTAAATGATCTAGTCAGAAACAAAGCATACTGAATATTATTGCTGAGTAAACTGATACAGATCGTCGGTCTCCGCACGTAGTGGCGTAACTGCCTAAAATTCAAAATACGAGTTACGCCTGTTATAATATGCATAATTTAACGTCCTCTTTCATCTCACGAAGTGGCGTAAATGTATCTCCAGTACTTACGTCAGGATAATTAATTCTTAAATTGGCGTAACTACTAAAAGTTACAGAGTGTGTCTCACGTAGAGGCGTATACAGTGTGTCCCAGGATAAGTGAAACGAGAGGTGTAAAAGACCAAACATTTTCGAGTTCGAATTTGGCCATTTGGGGTCCAGGCCTGCTTGCCTAGAAAATAATTTTCACCATATCTTTAATTTTGAAAAATAAAGTAGGCCCTAACAGGGTCGCTTGGCAGTGAAGTTTCTTTTTATAATAATTTTGCTTTAATTTGGCGGAACTAAACGACAACAAATTTTACAGATTTCACAAAGTGGTGTAACTGCTCAAAATATTTTTTTTCTAAAAAAATGAAAAAGTCCGCAAGTTGTTTAATAGCTTCATATCACCGGCAAAGTTCCGTTAGATTTAGTAAAATTTTTACCAGATATAATATGACTGATTATTATTTCATGCTATTTTTAGTTTTTTTAGCTCTACTGTAAAATTATCAAACAGCTAGTTACGCCATTACGTGCGGAGACCGACGAGATATTTATATATTATACGTTTAGGTAGATCTATTTGAGTTTGGATTAAAAAAACAAAAAACGTTTTCACCTACTTAACCCATTAATGCCCATCGTATGGTATATCATACAAAAACTTAGCTGCCAATTTAGGTTATGTTGCCATAACCTATAAAGCAGGATTCAAGTACTGCGTACAATTTACAGTTGTTTGGTGTGTTAGAGAAATTGTATTGTGCTTATAAAGTGAACTCCTGTCTTAGTTTTTGTTTACTGTAGCTTGGAAATTAAAAGTGCAGAGCCGTTATACCCAAAATGAGCTATAGGTAAGTTTACACTTATTTTCTTCTAACACAGCTTCTTACCTGCAGTTTTATGCTAGAACTCTATTATTTTGAGGTGTGTGGAACACATATATCAATATTGTAGGCCACTAGTTACTATAATTTTTACACTGTGGCCCATAGTGTCTTATGTATGAAATATCATACGTTGGGCATTTACGGGTTGATTTACTAAATATTTTTTGTTACAGAAAAAGAAAATTATATAATCCAGAAGACCCACGAGATGCCGAAGAATTATTAAATATGTTAGAGGAGCTTAGTTCCGATGACGAGAATTTTGAAAACATTCGAAATTGTGATGATGGTCCTAGCGATAATGAAGAAGAACTGTGTACCTTTAGAGATATAGGAAAAGGTGTTTTGAAACAGCCAGCAGACATCTTTTGCGTTGGTGGTGAAGAAAGCACTTGCGTAAATTTTGGCGAAAGAGAGAGATTGTTGGTACAAAACGAGGCAGAAGATGAAGTGATCTCTGATCCCGACGATCATATACCTCTTGCAACTCTTGCTACACGGTTGAAAAGAACGATGCCACATGAAGAAATTCCCCAAAAAAAAACGCAGAAAGTGGGAAAACCAGCAATTACAAAGTCGTCAAGAAAAATTTAAAATTCATAGAGCAGTTACGCCAGATTTTGTACAAAAAATAAAAAATGACAACTTACAGCCCGTTGACTTATTCAAGACATTTTTTGACTCTGATTTTATGGATCATATTTGTACCGAAACCCAAAAATATGCTTCACAAAAGGGAGATCACGAATTTAGAGTGTCTACGAATGAAATGTACATATATTTTGCTATTCTTATCCTAAGTGGCTACGATAAGCTTCCGTCTCGCAGGTGCTACTGGGAAACTAGAGCAGATACATATAATAGCGCAGTTAGTAATAGTATTTCGAGAAACCGTTTCGAAATTATCCATCGGTATTTACATTTTGCCGATAATACTAATACTGATCCAAATAATAGGGTTTACAAGATTCAGCCCCTTATTGACCAGATAAACAACATCTCTCAGAAATTATATCAGCCGGTTGGTCCATCATTTTCACTGGATGAGGCAATGGAGCCTTATTTCGGTCATCATGGGATGAAACAATTTATCCGAGGAAAGCCTATTAGATATGGTTTTAAATTTTGGTGCTTGACAACAAGTAGCGGGTATTTGCTAAAAATTTTTCCCTATTGTGGGGCAGGAACTAAAGAGGTGGGAAAATCTCTTGGCACAAGCGTTTCAGAGAAACTCTGTATGGGATTTGTTCCTAGTGGCAGCACGATCTACTTGGACAATTTTTTCAATTCTTTGACCTTACTACAAAATTTGACTGTTCACCAAATCAAATATGTCGGAACGATAAGAGCGGATCGTATTGAAAAAGCTCCACTGAAAGAAATCAAAAAAGAAAACCGAGGTTCATATCATGTTTTGAAAGATATCAATAGTGGTATTGTCTTGGCACGGTGGAATGATAATAGCCAGGTAACAGTTGCCACGAATGAGACTAACGATGACATCTCGCTGACTAAAGGATCTTGTAGACGCTGGTCTAAACAACAAAAATCATATACAATTGTTGACCAACCAACTTTGATTGATATTTATAATCAGGGAATGGGAGGGGTAGATCTCTTTGACAAAATGCGAGGATTATACCGAATTAGGATTAGATCCAAAAATGGTATTGGCCTTTTGTTCGATTCTGTTTGAACGGCGCTATGGTCAACATGTGGCTTTTATATCGGCAAGCTTTTCCAAAAATCTCCTGTCTAGAGTTCAATAGACGTGTGGTACTAGCGTTTCTTTCAAGCCCGGACTACTTACGTGGGCCAAAGCCAAAATGCAGTAGAAGTGTGTTAGTTGAAGTTAGGTACGACCGTCTAGATCATCTTATCGATCAGCAAGACACACAAAGACGCTGTGGATATTGTGGAAAGTGCACAAAATTTTCATGTATAAAGTGCAGAATTGGATTACATACGGATAAATGTTTTAGATTGTATCATATTGCCCCGTAATAAATAACGTGTTATTTTGGGTATAATAAAATATTTTCTGAATTTTCAGTCTTATATGCCCATCGTATGACTTATCATACGCTCAAAAAAACTAATTTTTAAAAATAAAAAAAATCTAAAAAACATTTTTAGGGGTTCCTTAGCATCTCAATAATTAATATATTAAATATTTTTTTAAAAATGAAACAAAAAATTACTTGGGTATTAATGGGTTGGAAAGGAAATTATTGTTTGAATGAGTTTTCTGTAATGTCTACAAATAATGTTATCCAATGACCATTGTCACTATAGTATAGTGATGAAGGTTAATATAAACCTAACCTTATTTGGTTTGATATAAAGAAAATTACATGTACAGGGTGATCCAAACTCAACGTCGCGTGGACTATTGTTTGGGATTTATCTAATTTAATTTTATTTTGTTTTATAAAATATAATATATAAAATTTAATAATATATAATAATAATATAAAATATAAAATTTAATAATATATAATAATATAATATTTAAAATTTATAAAATATAATATATAATACAATATATACAATCACCTAGAGTCTTTAAATGTGGTACAAAAATGGGCACTGAAAATTATGTACGGGAAACAGTTGACTTACCCTAGCGAGACCCTCTTTTTGGTTAGTAACATTCTTGATGTTAGACAGCTCTTCTGTTTGAGAGTTATTTTACTTACATATAAAGGTAAAATCACTTTGCAAAAAAATAAACATAATTATTCTACTAGAAACAAAGAGAGAGTTTTCTTGGCACCGAAATGTTCGAAAAGTATTGGTCAGCGAAGTTGCTTATACTTTGCAGCAAAATTTTATGCGCTGATACCTGAAAACCTACAAAGAATCTTTAATTATGAATTGTTTAAGAAAAAAGTGTCAAATTTTCTTAAGACAATTAATAGAAAACAAATACACGATATTGTAAATAATAATTAAAATAGTTTATAGTTTAATATTATATAAAAACTGTGCACTACCGAATTGTGACGATATTCCTGATGCATGTGTAATGAACCAGTCCGGCTGCAACTGTTCCTGGTTATGATGTACATACATTTTCCTTGAATTTAATTGATAACGATTAAGTCCACCCCAAACAAGCAACCTATAAATGGTTGTTTCGTGGGTATCTGATCTTGTTTATTTACATATAGATATTGTAACTATTTCACAATGTACTTTGCTTCATATGTGGTTGAATGTAAATAAACACATATTATTATTATTATTATTATACGCATATATTTTCTTTGGGCTTAGTTAATATTTTTGGGGTGCTAATTATTGATATTTGAGAATTTACTTAGTTTTCATAGTTCAGTCTTTATATATAAATTCAAATTTAAACTTGCGCGACATGAGATTGCACTAAGGAAACGCGCGCATGCGCACCTAAGAAGACCCCGAAGAGACCAGTACGAATACGGAAGCGGCACGCTCCGGAGCTACCAGATCGTGTGGAGAAGGAACATTAATATCTTTCGCATATCGCCGCGTCCCGCCCCCCTTTTTTTCACTCGCGTCGCTGGAGGGTGTGCACACCTGGACAACTGGGGACCAAGGAACAAGAAACAAGTAAGTGCATTCTCATTCGTATAAACTTCAACGCAATACGCGTGATATGAGTAAAAAACGCACAACTATTTTTAGGAAATCGGCGCAACTTTTTTTAAAAAAGTGACATAGAAGGCCGTGGAATGAAGGGATGAGTTAAACTCTAAATTAAAAAAATACGATTTTAATTTTCGTGTTTAAACTCAAAATAGTGACTTAAATTTTAGGCGGATGAAAAATTTTATTTGGAAGATCTTGCTACTATTGAACATTATGACTGCACAATGCACATCATTTTTTTCTCTTTCGCCAAGAGAAAGCATTATCTTTTTTGTATATGTGTCCTTTATGTCAACTTGGACAATTTCTTACATAAGAGAATTCTGAGTGGCGGGGCATTTTTGTTGAACCTTTTCAAATTTTTAATAAAGGCGTTCGACAATACAATTTCCCGAATTTTTTTATCGGACAAGGTTATACCACTTGCTTTTAAATATTTTAATTAAACTATCCTGAAGAAATCAGCTGTGAAATTTTATGACGTCATAATTTTTCCATGTTAGGAGTGTCACAGCTGATTTTTCCGGGATCGCTTAATAGAAATAAATAAAATCAAGTTGTAACCTTGACCAACAGAAATTGAAAAAAAAAATTCGTTATTGGACGCCTTTAAAAGTTTGAAAGGGTAAAAAAAACCGCTCCGCTACTGAGAATGTGGACAAGAACACATATACAAAGTCTTAACGGTAAGGTAATAAAAAAATATTTGTACAGGCACCAACTTTTATTATGACAAAGGAAGGCCGCCCAGAAGAGATTTCGACCGCACTTGCCACCACTTTTTTCTGTCAAAAAACAGCGGAGATATTTTTAGTGAGCCACTTATATAAGCCACCTTTTATATGAGTAAAATATTAGTAGATTACAAAAGATATCGGTGCTTTTGTAGAAAATTTTGCAGCGTCGGCTTTCAGTACGATGGTTATCACCGAAGCACCACAAAAGATTCGTCTTAAATTTCCGTCTCCTTCAAATATTTTCGTCTCCTTTGTTGAGACCACAGCCAAATATTGTTTCACACCTGGCGGTTGACGCGTGTGTCCAAAACGTCTTTTCAGGGGCCTTTTCAGACATCGACAGCCCATATTTCACTCCTAAGATACCTGGAAATCGACTCCATTCCCTACACAATAACTTTATTTTTCGCGATAATTGCGGACAAAGAGTTTAGGCATTCTGCGTTTCTGCACAAGCTGGCTTGGGTGTGACTACTAAATGAAGGCTCATTCTTCTTGCAAAATTAGCTCTCGGAATAAGAATAAGCAGATTTGAGAAAAAATTTGACAAAAACTGCAAATTTTACATATACAAGGTGATACATCCACAAAAAGACCTTCCATTTCTACAAGAAACGTGGTCTTGCCTACTTATACCAAAGTAAACTGCCGATGGTCCTGCCTGTTCTATAGAGTTGGTTCATAACTTTTTTCATTTTTAGTTCCAGTCTCGTTGAATTCGATCGATGCGGTTTTGTAATGCAAAAATTTCACGTTCACTTTTAGTTTACCAAGTGTAAAAGATATTCATACGAAATTGGATACACAACATGCATTGATTTCGTGTCACAAAATTTGGAAATACCGTAGGAAATACCAAGGTCCCCAAATAGCCAGTGGCGGAGATGTGGGTATACCGAATTTATTTTACCAAATTTGTTTTCACACTTGAATACCTTTCCTTATTTAAAAGAAAAACTGTCTCTCTCCCATTGCGACAATTAATACTGCTCAATGAGCTGTAAATCTAGAACAAAGGTGCAGTCAAATATTTAAGCCATTATGTCAATTTTCAATATTAATTTGGCAGTATTCGCCGAGAAAAAGAGAAACTCCGTTATTTTCTAGCCCTCCATACACACAGTGTTCCAGAAAAGAATTTAACCACATTTGTACCTTATATAAAAATGCTTCCCTTAAAAGATACACCCGGGATACGGTTGAATCTAAAAAACGGACGTGAAACACGTTATATTCAGACATGGCCTTCCAAAAAACTACAAATTTGTACGCGATCATTTTGCGCAGAGGAAGGTATGAGGCAAAACTGAACAAATATTTGATTTTTTGAAAAAGGCTCGATTTGGGACATATCGACCCCAGACCCACATGTTAGATATAGCTTATAGTCATTTGGGGGAAAATCAAACATCATAACGTGAAGCCGTTTTGATGATCCCGAAAATTTTTTGTTTATAATTATGCTCTTAAAAATACCATACCACAAAAACTGACTCGCCCTGTATATGCCGCACCAAAGAGTTTTCCACTTATAGCTCGGAAGAAGTATACCCTGTATTGTAATTTATTATTCAGAAAATTTACAACTCACTCAGCTCTTTCGAATTTCGTGTTGACACTGAACGTAAAATACGATTTTCAGTCAATCATAAAGTAAGAAACATTATGAGAAAAGAGCAGTCTTTGTTACTGGCCATTGTAGTCTCTTGAGTTCAAAGTTTTAACAGTTTCATTAAGGCTAGACAGTCCATCTTCAAATTTAATACCCTTCGGTTAAGTCAGGTAAAGTAACGAAGGCAATTTAACCGTAAAACAGAGGACACGCTGACTTTACGGTTTCTAAAGAAAAGGGAGGTACTCTTCCCAATATTTCTTTCCGCAAATTATACTATAAAAACGTCTCAATTTGGGCTTTTCTCCGGGGAGAATTGCCTATTAAGCCGTTAGGGTGCAAGTTAAAGTTCTTTGACTTTTTGCTTTATGGTACCCCAATATAACAATAAGTGCTGCATTCTTGACAATTGATAAGCCAATAAGTCGGCAAAGACGAGAGAATTTCAAAGAAAATTCTTCAAGCTTGACTATAATAATACCATATAAATTAAAGAAATAATGTTGTAAATCTAGTAAATAATATAGTAATATTGTAGCCATTAGATAAAGACAATTTTTATTGTCTTACATGAAAATACATAAATATACCCGCATTTCGAAAATTATCGATTAAATATAAAGGTACCTTTAAAGCAGATAAAAATAGTAAAATTAAATTTCTTGCCACCAAAACATCCATTCAAGTAAGTAATAAAAACGATGAATAAAAAAGAGTAGAGATTATACTCGAAAGAAGGCCGAAATGCTTATTTTATCTTTCAATAAAAATATATTATACCCCATGTATTTTCAATGCACCCTGTATGCTCCTGCGACAACAACTATTATTTTGAGCATCCTTAACCGAGCACCTTTGCCGCCATTCATCAATTATTCCAGCCATTCTTCTTGACAATGGGGCCCGCAAACTTCTGGCACTAAAATCCGGAATTATGAACAATCGTAAAGATGTCCAAGAACATACCTATAAGCTCGAGGGGGGCCGTTTTTGTTGTGTCTTTGGGAATATTACAATGACATAAGACGTGGCAGCCGTAAAATGTTTGATGCGAAATGAAATTAATTTTATGGCACCACATTTCTATTGTTATTGCCAGTGTTCGGTATTTAGGTATACCTGCCATCCGTGCGACTTCTGATTATGTATTCAAAGTCATGTTCAAAAATCACAATCACAAACGGCATTGTAGATTGTAGAGATTAGGCTGTAGATTGTAGACGACATTCTTAACTTTCAAACGTATTGACGCTTTCCGTCTTTGACCCTTCGAAATCGTTTCCTGTAATTGATCATAAGTTGTTTATATAGGTGCTCGTATACGAACTTGGAAAATAGTATTCTTAAAGTACGGCCACAAAAAGAAGTTGCAAGGTGTTAAGTCTCAAGATCTCGGAGGAAAGTCGTGTTCCGAGTTTAGAGACTCACCGAGCGATTTTGAAAACGTTTCGTAAGATAGGTATAAGTATTTGTAAAGTCACATGAAACAGCATAAAAAACTCTAATTGGCGCCACAAAAAGAATATAGGACACGTAGTTTTCAAAAATGTACATATATTCTACAACCAACATAATATTTCACTTTTAAGGTTTTTTAAGGTTGTCGTCAAACACAACGCAAAGGTTAATGCACCATATAATAATGTTAAAAGGTATCTAAAAAGCCATATCGATTATAACTATTTGCGCAAGTATATCCTAAGATCTGGCATTTCGTTGCACAAGTGGCCGGCCGTCGAACAGTGTAACCCATGCAAGCAGGGACTCTTTCAAGTAAGGGGACCCAGCATTGTACTTTCCAAAGTGAGGCCTATTTTTTCATCATTCTAATGGTATCAGTGATGCCAAGTATGCCATTTTATTGGAGAATCTATGAATATAACAGGTAGATACTTTGATTGTTAGTAAAAATTAATAATGGTTTCCATGATTTCTAAAAATTAGACTTGACAATGTTGTGTCTACAAGTGCAGACTATGGCAACTGTCAAATGAAACAAATTTATTACGACCGCATTACCTTTAATTGACACACCTGAGTATCTGGAAGTTAGAAAACTTAAAAATTGCGAATTATGATGGGAAATATTTTGTCTCCTTTAGAATCTATGGCACTGGCATGTCACATAAAACCTGATGGCAGTTGGACACTGACATATATCATAACCTTGTACCAGCCCCCTTGTGGTCTCCTTGGAGTCCACAGGAAGCAAACTTCCCGTCAAGGCTTCACTTTTCCTATGTGATAGACTGTGACATGCTGGATCCCCTTATTTTAAAAAGTCCCTGCATGCAAGTATTGGTGATATATTAGGCGAGCATGCAGTCACTTGTTTTTACTACAATATCTCTCTTCTCTGTCTCCTTCATCTCTTTTGACTACGATTCCTAGGTGGCTTAATATCGTTAAAAAAGTGTTTTGTCTCGTATTTTATTGTCGAGGCGCCTGTTCTCGAGCTACCCTGGTAAAATATAAATGAACTCACTTGGAATACAGTGATATACGGGGCGCGATCTATTTAATAGCATTTACCACGCTCTGCTACTGGTAAAAATACCAGACTTATCATCAGAAATCACCCGTATAAAATTCAACGATTTTTATGCTGTTCCAAGTAACTTCGTTTATACCATAATCATCGATTCGCCTGCAGCTTGGGCTCTAGCACCATCTTGTTGAAAATAAATTTTATCAATTTCTTAATTCTATACCTTTGAGAAGTTAGTGCCCCGTTAAAGAAAATTGCATGGAGGGATTATTCCTCTTCGGAACAACAGCACAACAAACACGAACTTTCTGGCTTTCTGACAAAAAAAATGATCAGTTTTCTTCACTTTAAATGGGACAGTTGATCTGTAACACTTGAAAGAAGTAGGTGAAAATTTTATGTTTCGAATATTGAAGTCAACAGGTGTTTTTTGGGGCAAGTTTTGGCAATTTCAACGCAAACGGTTGATTTGATCGTTATGAAACAAGAGTATATTTTTCTTGCAGAATGAAAAGATGCACTAAAAGTATGGACCTGCAAGACCAAAAAGATAACCTCAAAAAAGTTACGAGTAAAAGCACGATCCAAAAAGAGCGCAAGTGCCACCCTCTGTGAGATCAGTGAGATACGACGAAATTGGCATTATCAGCTTATTCTCCATCGCCAAAAACACAGCAGTGACAATTTTCAGTTCAACAGCTTGATTAGTTTAGTAGAAAAAAAAGAGTTACAACGCCCTGTATCTCAGTAGGTAACTACCGAGATCTGACCCGTAGTTGTAAGCTCAATTGTTATATTTTGACGTCCCTTACCTGCTCCTGTGAGATTGTCCCCTAGTTACCGGACACCTTGTATAAGGGCAAAAGATTGAAGGCAGTTTCAGTGTTACAGAATAACAATAATGAAAATGACGTTTTCTATTATTGCGTATAGCTCCGTCCCAGACGTAGGTATATAGTATCTATATAGTGTAAGTTTCGTTCTATTTATTTGTTTATTGTTTGCATTATTCCGACATTTTTGCTCCAACAAGAATTAGCACAAAAAGAGCTAAATTTAAACATCGCTAATATCATCCTGGATATAAAAAATCATCTATTTTAAAGTTTTCTGTCAATAGCCCGTTCTTTTCTGCAAGCAGCGCAATTCTGTTAATAGCCAAAACAAATATAGAGAAAAAAATGCAAAATTTTTCGGCACACCCGGTATAGTGCGTACCTGTACGGGGAACGAGTCAACAGTGGTCCCATAATTCTATATAGGATGATAGGAAGTTATGGACATTGGACAACCCTATACGTTTCCAGGTACTACTGTACAAGGTAGTTTCTCAAAACTAAATACTGATTTTTGAAAATCGTGAATTTCTCAATTTGATAATTGTCTACCTCTTTATTGCTATAGATACGCCGCAGTGTTCCACCGGGAACTTTCAAACGTTGTGCAATTTATCGAATGACATATGTTATAAAGTTATTGTTTTTACAATGTTACGATTTGCATCGTGTCTTGGTAGAAGCCTCTTCTCATCCCATTCTTTCAGACAGCTTCTGCACGCTCCTTTATCTCGGACGCTTTCACCGCGGTGGCTTCTGCCGGCGAAAAATAAATTAGCGGCGGACAAAAACGCCGGTAATTAAATAATTATCGGACACCAAAGGAGCAAAATGAACATCTGTTGCCCGCCTGTGCGTGGCGCGGAGAGCGGCCGAAAGTGCAAGTCAGGGGTGATCAATTAAAAAAACCGCCGCCGACCGGTATAAGCAGTGGATATGCGCGGCGGCAGCGACTCGTGCTTTATCCGAGGACAGAGGCGTAGGAACCTACAACTACAACAAAGAAAGCCTCAGTTGTTCAGGTGCGGATCTTTGGTGTCGGTGTAACTAGCTTAAATAAATATAGCTGCAAGGAATAACCGTTTTAGAAACCTTTATCATTGAAAGAGACCTTCGTCGATTTGAAGTATTTCTTAGGCCTGGGGAAAGAATACCTACTCGCGTTCCTTTAGCAACCTCCATTGCTACTTGCTACTGTTGGACCTTGGATCCATCCAGAATATTCCAACCTAGGCAGTGCGCGTTAGGGGGATTTTAATTTCCTTTCAATGGTTCAATTTAAATGCGCACTGGTTGTATATTCGTTATTTTTAGCAAATACTAGAAATGTTGAATTTTATGAGGAATCCGAATATGATTTCAGGGTTTTATAAAACATTCCGAAAAAGTATATCGTGATTTTTATCGCGGATTGCTGTTGGTAACTCGTAACAAAAAATTGTCAGATCTTATTTTTGGCGTCCGGTTTGATTGAAAGTTAGCATAATTTTGATTTTTGAGACTGTCTGTTTTTTTGTGGCTTTTGGACTCCATTGTGTATTATTGAAAATCTCACATATAAATTGACAAACTTTGGGAAACAATATATACAATTGAAAAATAATGCCACATTCCCATATATTATGAGATAAGATGGTAATCCAGTCAATGAATGCTCAAAAATGAGTTGTAGACAGACTTTTGTGGGCCCTTTTTTTGACTATATTCGGCTGTGCTCGGAGGTGTACCAAAAGTCTCCAAATCTGCGAGGGGAGATAACTCCACGGGGTTTCTAACATGATTCTATGTTTTTGATTTTTCGCATATAGCGAAACCGATATAATATTTATAAAATTTGGAACAAAATAGCTATCTATTCGTCGTTTCCCTATGCCTAACCGTTTTTGAGTTATAAACCTTTGAAAAATGTTATATTTTTTCAAAAATATCTTTCACACGGTTTTGAATATATCATGTCTCGTAACTTATAAACCATTTCATTTAAAGCAAAAGTTCTCAAAAACGGAAGTGGCAGAAGATAAACTTATTGTCAAAATGGAATACCAAAAGAAAAGTTATACCTGTTTGAAAAATCCATAACAATATATTTTCTTAATAGGAATGTTTTAGTGGCATATCATGTAAATGATAATCAGTTGAAAAAAAAATGCACTCCCGGGACTCCTACGGGGGTCTTAGTAGGCGTTTTAAACCAACTAAATTACAACAAATAGAAAGTTCATATAACGAGCAATACATCCAGTACCTACCCCCTTCTAGTAGTTGTAGAAAAAGCCGGGGTCTCTTACATCTCACCACTACTTGCTACATACTCTGTTGAATCAAATAGCACCTGTAGCCGATGGAATCCACATACTTCGGTACTGTACTATTTTTTTATGCTTTTTGGAGGCATAAATATTACAGTTCGTAAAAATTAAAGAAAATAACATACACAACAAATATTAGTAATATTTGGGATAATATAGGTATATAATTTGTGAATAAGAAAAATTCAAAAATGTAAGTAACAATATAAAGTCATCTTATTTATATATACATAATAATCGAATTATCTTAACACCAAAACAATTTTTATAATTTCTATTGTATTCATTTATTTCCTTTTTTATAGGATAATAATTATTGACACCAAAAGCAACAATTATATAACGAAAACTGTCTAATGGGCTAGTCTGGTCATACAGAAAACTGCATGCAGGCGGATAATAGAAGCTTAGTAGACTCCCCTGGCATATTTCATTTTTGCCAGTTCCTCTTAGTTTTTAAATAAAAAATAATCCAAAAATTTTAAGGTATTGCTCCTTTTTCTCTCAAAAGATGGCGCTAGATACAGTCGATATGCTGAAAGTCCTCTGTAGCTAAGTTCACACAATCTTCCTTGTTATTATTTGTGAATTGTAAATTTTTTACAAATCTAACCTAACTACTTATCCTTGGTATACTTCAAACTAAAATAATTTTAATTTTGAGATTTTAGCTTTAACGTCATAACGAGTTTTTATTATTATCTATATATATTAAAACCAAAAATTATTATTATCTTATTATATTATTATTATTATATTATTTTATATTATTTTTATATTATTATTATATTATTTATCTGCTTACCAAAATAATAAACCTATGTAATATTTATAATGTAGGTAGGTAGAAATATATAGATAAATGTCTGTAGGTATAAAATCTGGTTGATATATTTAGACACCAGATAGGTACTTCCAAGATTCCTCTGCTGAAGATGTTATAGTGATTCATGTTCTGTTTTTTTGTGCTGTTTGCTCTATCAAGCCAATAATAATGAATAGTGAATTTGAAATAACTACCTTTTAATGTAAGTACTTATTTAAATACCAAGCTATAATTGTATTGCAATGTATTTTTTACCTACCCAGCTTGTAGAAAACCAATGAATTGGGGAAAATTCTTACAAGGTCCAAGGTCCACGTATTCGCCTTTGATTAACATCACGTTCTGCCCCATATTTTTTTACCAAAACTAGCATCCTAAGTTTCAAAAGAGGAAAAGAAGCATTTTAAAAACCAAGAATTTGTCGAGGAATAACATAATGACGAGGAAAAATACGCAAATAGATAGATCAAATATCCATGATATTATATAACGGCAAATGTCTATATTTACATAACTTGTAAGCAAGAATATTTACTAGCTAATCTAATATTAAAAATATAGCAATTTACCCACCCTTATACTTTCACTGTTCTATTATTTTCTGGTGAAAATAGATCTAAATTGTTTATATAATATCAGTGCAACAGTCACCATAATGGGAGGATTGTTGGAATAAGCTTTTTCAAAACTCTACTCCATACCTATACTTTCGGCAGCTTATTATTAAACTTCAAAAGGTCACTTTCACAAGCACTAAAAGGAAAATTTGTTTTCAAATGAACAAAATATGTATATGGAAATACTGTGGGATTTAAGTACTTACATTATTTATTTATAAAAGATATTAAAGGGTACCTAGGTCTTGGTATGTAACAGGGACACTTGAAGCAAGCAGTTTTATTCTTAGAATCCAGTCTCATCCAGCAGATAGCAGGTAATCATACTTTAAGCTTTCATGCTGTCATCACATATGTAGCTGTCCTACTGTCAGCCCACAAATCACTAACCAATTAGGTACCCTGAAGTTGCCGCACGCGGTTTTGAGACGGATATATTATGATGTCGGTAAAGAAGATTACTACTACCTTAAATATGTTAAGGTATTTCAAATTTCTAAGATTGTGGATATTTATTTTGGACAAGGGGCTTTTAGGGAACTAGATGACTGTAGTTCACCATTGCAAACACCAAATTAATTTTTAAAATTTAATCGTACTAGCCCAATATGGACCTGATGATGGCTTAAAAAAAGGCAGAAACACGTGTCGAAGTAAAAAAAAATTATATTTCTAGAGTAAAAACAAATACCACAATAATTTTAACTTGTAATAAACGTTGGTCGAAACCCAGGAATTTTATTACTACTTATTGAATAACGACTAGGAAAAACAAAACTAGTAACAAAAAGTGTAACAACCCTCGTTCAAATCATGGTTATAACAAATCGGGGAGCCTAACCTATTTGAATCAAAGTCGGCCGATTTGCTTGAAAACTTACAATCGGACAATTATTCTAAACAACTTTCCTAAATAAATGTTTTTAATATTTTCAAAAACAACACTTGGCAATCAGAAAAATCTAAGTTGGCTGATTTGTTTGAAAAGTGACAATCGGACACATACTTCTTTTAATTCTAAACAACTTTTCTAAGTAAAAGTTTTTGATATTTTTAAAAATAAAGGTAGTTTATTCTTGATGGTATTTCATGTTTTTGTATTTTTGGGCACCCTGTATAAAACAATAAAAATTCTCTCCGTAGACCAAATTTTTTTGAGAAGCAGAAACTTTTATCAAGGATGACTTTTTGTCGAAAAATGAAATTTTTGGTCCATTTGTCCTCTTGAGGACTTCATCCCCGGACACACTGTATTAGTGTGAATTAACTCATTATTATATTTATATTATATTATATCATACTCCCTCTGTATTGATATTAATTTTCTATAAACTGAGTACTTTGTTTAAATCACCCAATTTTGATTATCATTTCGCTCAGAAATTTAACTCGATCTGATCTGTTCACTCACAGAAATATTGACCCATTCACCCTAGTCGATTTTTTCCTGTGTAGAGACTTCACCATTTTTTGTCAACCTAATAAGTGTTCCATAGTCACCCTAATAAATGTATAAAATTTGGTTTGAATAGTTTTATTCGTTTCAGAGATATTAAAAATCCCTTTCCTTTTGCAAACTTTAAGTAACCTTCCTTGGGGAGCCCCATAAGAACCATAATATGAGAAAGTGACATTATTTTTCAAAGTTCTATTGTTCCCCACACTTTGTTCATTGTACCCTGAATGTAGCTGTACCTATTTGACGAAAACATAGAACTAACAATTCGTTGCTGCGGGTTATTCTTAGAATCTTCTTTATTTCGTGGCTAACTTGGATCTTTCAAATTAATTTTTGGTAAATAAAGTCCTCATATTTTGATAAAAGAAAATGCAAATGTCGACATATTATACAGAGTATGCCAGTTGTAAATGTAATAAATAAAACTGATCATTGCTTCTGTGGCGCGCGGGCGGGTAAGTTGTATCTACCATTTTTTCGCGAAGATTACGCACGCCAACTATGACATATTTGAATTAGTTGTTAAAAGTTCCAGATAATCCCCATTTAGTTTCAAGAATTTTTTATTCAAAGTTACACATGTCTCTTGTAAATTTTCTCTAGAAAACTTAGGTTCTGTATAAACAGATAGGCATGCACAGGCTTTTGTATTAGGTGGGGCGGAGCACAATGGGTTCACACATAAAAAAATTGTAAATGTAAATTATGTGGTTGACAATTGCGCTACAGGCGAAATTTTTAAAAATTTTCAAGGTCAAACTGTTTATATGAAAGAAAAAGGTTGGCAGTAACCCAAATACAAAATATTACGTAAATCTTGTTAACTATGGACCCATAATCATGTGCAATAAGCAAGAAGTACGTTTTCTCTTATACAGTGTGTCCCCGAATAGATTAGCCGACTCTTGGAAAAAAAATTGAGCAGAAATTTGAATTTCTGGGGTTCAACCTTGCTTGTTTTGAAACTAATTTGTAGTATAATAACTTTAGTTTTAGTTATGAAAAATCACCTATGGGTTTTTGAAAACATGTTTGCTCTCTAGAGGAACACACCAAGTAGCGAAGTTGTTTCTGTCCACAATGCCTTCATGAACCTGAGTTGATCACAGCGACAGTAAAGTGCCCTTTGTTGGGCGAAATTTGTACATAACAAAGTACTGAGTAGGTGTGCAAAATTTCAAAAGTCTTGGCCTATACTTTTTCTATATTTTTCTGCTAAAAAATTAAATCGCAAAAAAGCATTTCGGTTTTTCATTCTGAACAAGTTTCCTCAAACATTTGGTCGACAATCCTACAATAAGAGCAATTTACTCATGTAAAGGCATACATACCTACGTGATTTTTCGAAACTAAGTTTAGCAAATTAGTTTTAAAACAAGCACGGCTAAAGCTGAACCCCAGAAGTACAAATTACATGACATATTATTATGAATGATAAGAAAGACTTATAGGCGTAGGTATAAATATTACGTTTTTCTTTCGATTTTCTTTAGCATTAATTTGTCCGTTTTGTCATTGCATCTGACTTTTTATAGTAGGTATATTTCTGTGTAATAATCCTTCGATACACTTAGATTCAGATGTGTGCCAGAGATCAGCTACAGCTTGTCCCTCATCTGAAGCTCCCTTGAAGCGGCCGTATTCCCAGAAATCATAAGCAATTATCACCTATTTCTTCCCCTAACGACTAAACAATCACCCCGAAAGCTAGAATTTGTTTAGGACCGGTGCTTATTACGTTAAGGTCTAAGTGTGAACCAGCCAGGAGTCTGTCAAACGTCATACCTAGGCGCCCAGTGCCAATTATCGAGCAAACGAAAGGTCCGGTAGCCGGCAGAGAAGTTTGCGGACGATTTCCATAACAATGTTTGGACTGGGCCACCGTTAAAACCGTTTTTTGGGGACAGTAAAGCGGAGATGCATAGGGCCGGAGGATGCTGGAACTGGGAAGGTACACAGACGAAAACAAAAGCGATAATGCGCAGCGTCAACAGGCAGCGGTCTCCGTAAACACGGTAAACAAGATGCTGCATGGGCTCGTTTGTTGCGAGAACAACTTTTTAACGAGTCCAAGCAAATACCTGTGCCGGGCGCGTATACCATTGTACTAGGCCAGAATGTGGTTAAAATGCAACAATATACAAACTTTAAAAGTGGTGCCGGATTTCCTTGTTGTGTAGGTTTTATTGTTGAGATTAAAATTTGAAATTTGGTACAGTCAGTCAATCTTTAACTTTGTTTTTCTTATAGGGGCCATCAAACGAAGTTGATGTTGGTTAACGAGAGACGAAACGTGGGATTTAATATCCGTAACTTCTATCTTGTAGAGCAGCGTCTAAAAAAGGTACTTTCAGATTTTTAACACGCATAGAAAAATATTTTCCGAGATATTTTCAAAAACCTTTTTTGTTCGAAAAGTCTTTAAAAGCCGCTTCTTTTGACGTTATTGATTTTGTCAAAATGCAAATCCAGGAACGGCTACGATTTTTTTATACCCCTATTTTTACGAAAACCAATTATTAGCAATTTTTATATATAAATCTGACATCTCATAGCATTAATCGGGTTACCCCAAAACTCCCATACATATATACCAAACTTGAATCAAAAATGTACAGGGAGTTCCATTCTACAGAGTGTCAAAGTTGGACACAAATAGGAATTTTAAGTGGTCAACATAGGGCCACTCAAAGTGTTGGTGTGTAAAAATCCAATAAAAAATATCCTTTCTCTGTGCCATCTCAAAATACTGAATTTTTTTGGGGTCAAAAATCCAATATTATATACCTATAAACCGCCCCTGCCAGTCAATAACTCCGTATGAGTTAAAGTGGCTGGGTGTGCCACATCAGGAAACGCACAGAAAATGTATCTATCATATTCGTCAGTGAGTTTGTTGAGAAAGGTCCAATAATTTAAATTGTTTTTTATTTGTTGGTTGGCATTTTGTAAAAAAAATAAATTACTTTTGTGTTTATTAATATTCTTTCAATAATTATTCCAGAGCACTCTTGACCAGTATAAAGTTTCAGAAAAATTCAGCATTTTGAGAGGGCCCAGAAAAAAATACCCTGTACATTTTTATATTGAATCTTTGTATTGAAACTTTGAATGGCCCTGTTGACCATTCAACTGTTTTGAGGGGATTCCATGGCACAGTTACTCGCCAGATGCCCTTAAATTTCGTGTTTTGCATTTGAGCATCAGTTAATACCTACTTATACTCGTGACAAATTTTAATTGTAGTAAAATTTAAATTGAAAAGTATTGTGAAATATCAAATTCGACTGTTTTACGCAAATTAAATTTTATTTGCTTAATAACTAAAATCTAACTATTGTCCTTATTTTAAGAAATGCATTTTCTAATATTGTCTCTTATTTGCCATTGCCAACTCACTGCAAAATTTCAATTATTATTATTATTATTATTGGAGTCAGAGAGAAAACTATATGAAATATATTTCTTAAAAAGTTAATATTTAGTTGGAACAAATAAAATTTAATTTAACTTTCAAATAGTCAAACTTTACATTTCCCAAAATTATTAAAAATAAATTCCATGCGCCCCACGTTTTTCGAATCTTTGTGTGGCTAGGAGAAAATACTTGATACTTATTTTAGTCCATTTTTTATATTATATTAAATTATAATACTTATAGTCCTTTTTAAAACGTGGTATATATTTTTTTCATTTAAATTTTATAATTTTATGCTCCGATCTAGATATTTGATCGGAGATTTTATGGTTTTTAGTCTTGTGTTTGACAATTTTTTGACTTTATATTGTTCACAGTTCTTTTGTCTCTGTCTGTCTCTAACACACTTAATTCTTCTGAAACAAGTTGCAAACTGTTAAATAACTCGCTTTCATGTCTGTGTGTTTCATCCTTTCTTCGTAATGCGTCTTTAACAAGTTATTTTTATTTATTACCAGCTTATGGCACGTGCTTATTTAATCTGTTCATACATTTTCACTAGTTAAATATTTTTAATCAATATTCGTATTTTTTTTATAACAAAACGACAAAATAATAGTATGTAGGTATATAGCGAGTTAATATTGCTTGGTCATCCAGTTCTAAGCTATGTTTAAAGTTTCAAGTCTCTATAGCTCATCGAGAAATTAGTTTAAGAGCGATTGCAAAATTTGAGGAACAAACATGAGGTCAAGAAAACGAGAACAGCCACAGGATAAAATATTTGTATACAGGGTTTTTCAATAGAAGTGATATGTTTTGAAATTGACATAGCGGTCATATTTGGAATTCCACAATAATTATCTGACATAATGTGAATGTTTAATAAAATGTGCAATTTCACCATGTCTCTACGTCTCAACAAGTAGAGTTATTCATCTTTTTTATCAAAATATCTTTTATTGTAATCGTCGAACTGTTTACAATTTCGAGCATAATTTTTCTTTACATAATGCTCGCGTTTCAGTATTTAGACAACGCTCGAAATTCTGAGAATATTGCTGGAGTAAAACGAATGGCGACCACAATATCGAGACGTAGGTATATCTTTCCATGTTGAAATTGCTCTCCTAGCTAACACACTCGAATAACTCGTTTAAATGATTAAATAACATTCAATTTAAACAGTACTTGGACATGCGCGAAAGGTATGCCATTACTTTTTCAGCATTTTCAGAACTTGCATACTTCTCATTGGCAGCCTGTTCAGAAACGTGGAAAAATTAATTATTAAAATACAAGATCACGTGGCAATAATAGCCCTTTGGACCCACCCTAACGGTATGCCTATTTTCTCCGAGGCATTTTTTATTTTGAAGTTCATTATAAAACACATGGCAGCCTGTATAAAATCATATCAAAACGCATATTTTTCGAATAATTGAAAACTCAGTTTTTCACATGAAGAACCCAGGAGGACTCTCTGATTCATACCTTATTATTGTGAGAATATGTGCCACATAATGCCCTTTGAAAGGCATACTGAGTAAAATCACGTCCAAAAATCTGTCACTATCTCCCGGTCTATTGACAATGACTGACAATTTTGACATTTCAAAAATCGCCGCTATGTCAATTTCAAAACATATCATTCCCAGCGAAAAACCCTAATATTTTCAATTCAGTATCAGTTTCTCTTCGTCAATCCCCATGAATGATGATTATGCTCTACTGGAAAGCAAAGAATATCGCTGCCACCGTATAGGCACAAAAATATTTTTCTCCCAATACCTTTCACCGGCAGAAACGAACGCTGGGCCTATCGCGGCGAAATTTATGGCCCCGCTTTTACTGAACGCCCTATGAAAATTGCGGGGTAAAAGCGCGCGGATTTAGTCCCATTTTCGGCGAGAAATTGATACTTTCTCCGACCTGTATGGCCGAAAGTACCCTCTTTATATGCAAATGGATTAGGCGATTCATTCTCCGGATAGAATGTAGATGTTTTTCCGGCGAACAAAGCGCGGCCCGGGCTGAGTATTTTCATGTCCGCTCCCACAATGGCCCAATGGCCCGCTCAATCGATGCCGAGGTGGATAAGGCCGGTCCATTACAGATAAGGTCCGGTGCGATCGGTTTTTCCAACGTAGTGTAAGTATAGTTTGTCTTGATGGCGAGGTGAAAGGAAGGCCGGCTCTGTTCTGATTTCTGATCCTTAGAGTGGAACATCAAATTCTGTGCGAGTACAAAGTTTAGAAAAGTTTTAAAGGGGAGTGCAAAAATTGCAGTTCTCTTCGAACGATTCTAAAATACATGCCAATATATTAAATTGTCACTACCAAACGACGATTCACTGCATGATTGGCATTGGCTCACTCCTAAATAATTTAAAGCGCACAAAAATCATGAAATTTTTCACACCTATCCAGTTTATCATCGCGAATAAGTTTCCTCAATAACATTATTTGACGTGAAACCTACAGAAAGAGCAGGTCTCAAAAGGCAAAAAAAAAACGAAGTAGGCCTAGGTATACCATTGGAATTTTGCAAATCTACTCAGTTTCCTTAATTAGTGTCTCACAAGACGCAAATTTCATGTTCTTGCCGCAAGAACAAGACAAGACTTTTTAAATTTTTTGTCTTGTCTTGCCTTGCTAAAAGCAAAGATATGTAGGTATATACATATATTTGCTAAAATCAAGTAATCTTGCAATAATCACTAGGTATCAATGGCAGCTTTTTTGGTCAAATGACCTCCAAAAAATAGTTATTTATGTACCAAGGCACTGAAGTTCAACTTTTTATTACTCATGTGGAATTTAACCACATGAGTCATAAAAAGAACTTCCTGTGTCGAGGTACATATTATATTTTTTTTGAAATCGAAAAAAAAAGTTTTATTAGGCGAAAAAAATAATCATAAGGGATCACCCGTCCATGAACCGACTACGCGCGGCGTTGCTTGACTTTGACGATTGCTCTGCATAAGTCAAGTATGATGAGACACGGCACTTTCTGACAGAATATCCAAACTGCTGCCTGTCGTGCAGCCTCCATATAAAATAGATTAATATTTAAACCTACTAAAATATTTATACTGAAAGATTGCGCTGCTATGGGTAACAATTTCGCAATGTGTACGAAAAGTGAAATGCGGGATTTATTGGCCAGGTTTTGAATATTTGGTCACTTTTGACGGGCGATGGCTCCGCGTCTGACATTTGATGTTTACATCTCGCCAAGGCCTATACTTATTGGAAAAATCGAACAGTGAGCTAATGAGAAATTTGTAAACGAGAGCTAATAATGAAAATAGCGTGAAATTTGGACAAATAAGCTGGAGTTGGATATGGTTAGGTACCTGGTCGTGCCGCTTCAGCTCCTAGGGTGCACCCAACTTCTTCTTAGTGTCGCCACACGATGGTTATCCAAGTCCAACTACGCGAAGCACAATATAATTACCCGATAATCGAACTTTTATTATAATTAGGTATTTCCTTTTGAATGAAAATAAAATGATTTTTTTAATGACAGAACATGACAGAAATTGCGTATATTGTTGAATAATAATTACGTAACTACGGAAAACTAGAAAAATGATTATAATTATAGTATACATGGTGTATACGGAACAAATGGGTTACTTCAGTGCCGATTTCTGAGCTTTTAATGACGATTTTGATAGACTACACTGCCGATTTCAAGAAAAATCATTTTTTTTTAACAAATTGTTAAAATGCATAATTAATTAATATTATATATTGTCTGTTTTTTTATTTTTATTAGGTACTACAAATACTACAGGAAACGTTGCTTTACTCGGCAAAACGAAATTAGTAATATAATTTAGGAGCCGGAGCATTTTTAATTTGTCGATGAAAGAAATCCCTAAAATTTTTATGCAAAAGGGACACGAAATGGGCCTAATGAAGGATAGCTATACGCTCGCTTTGGACAATGTCCGCAGTTCAGCTGCTCTCTCAGTCCCACGCGCTCCTTGACGTTATCTCTGTCTCTCGGCACTCGGCAGCGTGCGCTGCGGCCAGAGATATAGAGGGGAGCTGCGGACTGCGATTGCGTTTCGCTCTGTTTTTGGTCGTGCATTGTACCGGCGCCGGCTATCGCGTTTGTTTTGATTTCGCTTTCGTCGTTTTGCCGTTGAGAAATATGTCGGTAGTGCAAGAAATTTTGCAACTGCGGAGACTGGACCGAATCTGGATTACCGGTAATTGTGTGCATGGGTAAGCTATAATTATATTTGTCTGTATTTATTTTATTTATGAGATAGGTCCGAATCGAGATCCGACCTTGGTATACGTAATTTTAAACGTTGCCCCCCTCCCATTCATTAACCCACGAGCCGCCACTGCTAGGTAGGTATCTGTAATTTTATTATAATTTCTGTAAAACTTTAATAACAAAAATAATGAATGTAAGTGACGATAATATTGAGTTTTAAACAATGAGCATAAATATAAACGGTTAAGTATTTAATAATTACTCTATATTATATACAGGGTGTTCCTAAATATCATGTACATACGGAAGGGGGTAATTCTTTGGCTTATTTCATGACTAAAACTTCTTATAAACATAGGTGCGCAAACGCTTCGTTACCGATGTACAAGGTGTTGTAATTTCAAGATTTTTTGTTTTTTCTTTATAGCTCCTACAGTTTATGAGATATTTAGCTCAAATTTTGAATATAGGTTTCGCTGTAGGGCCTACATCATTGGGCATGCCAAATGGTTGTGAGAATCTACAGGAGTCATGCTCCCTTTTCTGCCACTGAACTTTTTTGGGATGTACCGCTGGTAGATCGTAAAATACAACATAAATTTCCTGTTTTGTTTAGAAACTTTTTGGTGTCCCGTAGTTTTTTCGTATCTGCGACCGTTATCGAAAAAAAAATATTTTTTTTGTAATTCGCTAGATGAAAATGAATGAAATAAAAATTTTTAGTAGCTTTTGTAGCAATGATTTATTACAATACAAAAAACGTAAATAACAAACTGGCATCTCTTGCATTTCCATTGGCAAGGCCATAGATGAAATATGCATCTCAGGCATTTCAGAATTCATAAAATTTGGCATTGTTACGAGATTATAGGTAAAGAGTATTTAAAACACTTTTAGACTTTACAGTTTAAAACGAAACCTTTAACTTATAAACATATGCAGACACAAGAGATTATCCATAAAGCAAGAGCCTACTAGAATTTTAAAATAATTTTAATTTAATCTAGGGAATTACAGAAAATAGCTTTTTTTTTTCGATAGTAATGGTCGCAATTACGAAAAAACTAAAAGAAACCAAAAAGTTTCTAAACAAAACAGGAAATTTGTTTTGTACTTTAGAATCTACCAGCGGCACACCGCAAAAATGTTCAGGGGTAGAAAAGGGGGCATGACCCCTGAAAAAATATCTCCCTGTAGATTCACACAACCAGTTGGCATGCCCAATGATATAGGTCTTATAGCGTAACTTATATTCAAAATTTGAGCTAAATATCTCATAAACTGTAAGAGCTATGAAGAAAAAACTAAAAAAATCTTGAAATTTCAACACCCTGTAGATCGGTAACGAAGCGTTTGAATTACCCCCTTCCGTATGTACATGATATTTAGGAACACCCTGTATACTAGTGTATTAACTAGTGAATATATTTTAAATAATAAAATTACTGTATATCTACAATAGACTAGTATCAGTGTTTAGCGTTCGGCTATGCTAGAATATTGTCTAGTAAATATATTTTATTTAGAATACTCCTAGTACGGCAGGAAATGCAAACTTCCTACTTAATTTTAATTCTTATATAAATTCAAGGAATTAATAGGTATGTACTCTTGAATTAATCCACTACAGTGGATTAATTTATTTTTTAAAACTTTAACGGTATTTCTGCTAAAATGCTTAAATGACTACCTACGTAGACTAGCTGTTTTTCGGGTCTATTGGACTTGCTAAGGCTTTGTTTCGTTTCATATTAGTCTAGCATATAGTGTGAATCGCGATATTTTGGGAGAGTGAGTTTCGCGGTTTGTGTTCACACAATAGATATATCCACATGCGAAAGCCACAGAAATCGAAATAACGTTAACAGAAAGGAAAGTTCTCACTCCTCGATCTAAGAGGTATTCCAAATTGAAAATCATGAAAACATTAAAAACAAAATTATTATTAATATACAATACAATAACAAAAAAATAAATAACAATGATTAAAACAATAAATCATCGACCCGCCACACGATAGCCAAAGTATTTATTTTTTGTTTTTATTTACAAGGTAAATCTACACTCTATTCAATCTAAATGCAAGTGGCGCGTAAACATTTACACGATGGAAGCACGTGGACAATTCTGAGGGCTAATACGAGGCAGGGCCGCATTAAGGACGATCTCTATGAATTTCATAATATAAAATATTAAAATAATATGTCCCCCAGTACTAAGAACTTTATAAAAACTAACTTTTATGGCACACCTAGTCATTAACTTACCTGCAAATTTCTACTATTAACACAAATCGTAGCTGCAACAATTATTAATAAACAGCGAAAGAATTATATCGGAAAAGATTAAAGGTCCACTTGCAATACTCAATACACCTCTGTAAGAAATACCGACCCGCTGCACTCGCCCGCCGGGACAGACTTTATTGCTGACTAGCCAATAGCAAGCCGATCACGTGCGAATCACGCTCTAGCCATGCAACAAGTATTGTTTATGATTCACTTGCGTTTAGTTTGAATAGAATTTAGTGCATGGCATTTTGCGCTTCTATATAGGTATCCCAAGTAACAATTTAAGTTTTATTAGTGTCTTCAAGATATGTACAAGTCTAATTTTTGAAGTATCTCTTAAAACCTCAATATCTTATTAATCTCCTGCAGACCTTCATAAGACTCTCTTAGATCAAAAGTGGAGAACCTTATGATGCTCTTCAGGAGCAAAAGTAAAAGAACGCTTAAAACCTTTTACTCTTATGTAAATTCCCTCACAGTATTCTTCAAGTTACATTTAAGAATATGTTTGAGACACCAATAAGAAGGCCTTAGAGTACTTGTATGTAATAGTCATAGCTTAGTCTTAAAGGTGACTTGTATTACGGCTTTTAGTTTTATTAATATCTAAATATTACTTCTCGCCAAGATTTATTTTACTTAACATATTGATAACTGCCTCATGGAATGTATATCCACCATGTTGATAGATTATCGTAATATATCCTTTACAAAAATACAGACTTAAGTATAGTGTTAACGGAAATCTGTGTATACGATAGGCTAAAAATCCAAACGCTCACCAGTACACTGATTAAATGTTACATGCGATAGCCCTAAAGAATCAATGCGCCTCGCCAACTCAACAAATTCGTTTACAAAATTGCGTGCTTCTTAAAATAATATTTTTGCAAAGATGCATATTTGTATTTGAAAACCACTCCAATTGCTTCCTCTTATTAATAATTAACTAATGTTAACATTTTACTATCATTTTAAGATGAAATATGTCATTAATCTACAAAATAATTCACAAGGCATGCACAGAGAAAAATCAATTAATACAACAGTTTTGCTAAGATTTCACTTATGACAGTTACTAAAAATTTTGTTACTGGTATAAAAAGAGTTGCAATTCTAATAATTTAGTTTTCTAAACAAATTAACACCGTTTTATTACCGCGCAGCTTATAACAGGTATTATTTTAAATGTCTACCTTTATAATCCTATTTTATAAGATCTTATTTCTAATAATATTTTTTTAGTACCTACAAATAAAAGCGGTTTATTAACATAATTGGATTATAGTCCCAAAAACGCATTTTGTTGCCGCAGCTATTCCATGTAGTTGCAACAACAAAACGTTTCATTGTGGTTATAAGACATAATCCAAAATGGTGCGGAGTGGGGGAAATCTACGAACTTGGATGCGCCGGTCTCCCTTTCTCGTTCCCAGTTGTCCGGTAGAATTCGATGAGGATGTAGTCCAACACCCACGTCTCGGATTAGCCATAGGTACTTGTGCGCCTATAAACTCTCTGTGACAACTGTGCAAGAGTTCAAAGATACTGTGGACATTTAAGAAGTACCTAGATAGTTAATTGATTGTGCTCTTTTTACGAATCAAGAGGAGCTATGTTATGAAAAATGAAGGAACCTTGGTGTGCCGCTATCGTTGCCATCATCTACGCCAACGCCACGATGCCAGTCGCCAGTTTTCGTCAGTGATCGCCACCGATGTGGTACGCCCCACCAGACTAGCGCAGTAGATAAAGGTAATTAATTTTCAATCGGTAAGATTGTTACCCTTAAGCTATCGGATTGATATTGCAATTTAACAAATTATTCTGAAATATTGGACTATTTTTACCGAAGTAAATTGTTACTGTTTGCTAAAACCTTCAGGTTATTCAAGGACAATTTTGCGTCTTTGGCATGAATTTTAGGCGATTTAATTGTTTTTAATTTCAAGTACTTCAGACAACAGATAATATTATAATCATGTTTCCAATGGGCAAGCTTGCCCCCTATGATTTTATATAATTGGTTTCATGTCACCAGTGTATTTTTTTTAAATAAAACTGTTTTTATTTCATACATTCAGGTCTTTTATTTAGCCCCAAATGTAGGCTTTTTTTTTTCACTGTTTACATGCATAGGCCTAGAAGTTCACGCCCATTTGAATTTTTTCACCCATAAAATTTGTTTTAAAAGTAACTTAAATTCTTAAGCCTTATAAATAATACAACACTCGTCAGGCCGTTTTCAAACAATACCTACCTATATTGCTGTTGTGAAAATTATTATAATGTATACCTACCTATGTACCTAGGTATTTTCAATATTTTTTCTTTAGAGATTGATTTTCGCCCATCTTGAACATGGTGTCCCAAACTGGACGCTTTTGGGGTGTGTCCGACTTACCGAAGAGATAGACAAAAAGTAGAGAGGTGCCCAAAGGTCGATTTTCGAAAAAAGTTGAATACCGCATTAATTGATGAAATGATTAATTTAGGAGATTCTGGCGTTTTTCGATTTCCGCGTTTCTTACGTGCCATAATGTTTTTGTTTATGAAGATCTTTGATTTAAGTAAATAACGGCTAAACACGTTCTTTGTTCATTTTTTTACATAGGTATAATCCTTGATACAGAGAGGTATTTTCTTTGGTTTGTTGCTTAAAAAAAAACAAAAAAAATATCATAATTTTTGCTAACAAAAAATTATGACACATTTCAGAAACACGAGAAACGAAACACTGTATCTGCTAAATTAATCAAGGTGTATCGAAATGCCTTTTCTGGCATAACACTTTTTTCAAAAATCGAGCTGTAGATGCCGGGGCCACAAGAAAACTACTTTATGTCATGAGACAAGATTATAGATAATTACAGCAATGCAGCAGTTTTATATTTTTAATGATTTGTTTTATAATGCTTATATAACGAATTATAAGGGCAATATGATTAATTTATGAGGGCTATACACTAAGTTAGTAAGCGGTATAAAGCTAATATTAAATCTGTTATGAAACAGTAAGTAGCCCTGTGCAACTCTTGCTGTATTGCTACTATAAATTGTCTTAGAAATCCTTGTCATGTGAAGGTAATGAGCACGAATTGCTGTCCCAAATCGTATAAAATGGTTTTATAATGGATTTAATTTTTTTTATAAAGAATAAAGCGCATTTCGCTCAGTGCATCTTCCCCATACATTAAAAAAATATGACGGATTTTGCTTAAATTCTTTATGGCATTGAGAAATTACATAATAAGTCAAAAGCCACTTATGCCTTCGAGACTAAGTTAAGCTTAAATACAAATCGACACAAATGTACTTACTATTGGTGTAATAAATACAATCTTAAATCATATTTGATTTTACAAAGATAAAATAGTCTTACGTAAGACAATTTATACCTCATCAGGAGCTACTAGTCTTGTTCTAGAGTATTATAAGACTAATATATCTTATCTTAGTCTTCTAGCATGCGTCGTCAGGCGCACCACTTGCGCCAGATATTTCTGAGGAATACATAACCTAGAAATCTATAAGTATTTTTTCCCACTTCCCACCTAGTGCGCGGCATCTTATTGTGCTCCTGCCCTATGCCCTATAGTTTAATGCCTTTTAAAATGTGCGCGCACAATCCTCTACTAAATCAACAAACAAAATTGAGTCATCTGTTTGCAGCTACATGGAAGAATGATGCAATAATAAATATAGATTAAAAAGTTGTATGGTTCACTTTAATTAGATAATACAGTCCTATTACTACTGATTTAAGGGTGTCTTGTCTTAATATATACTTGCTTTTGTCTTATTCAAGGTAAGCTCAAGATTGTTTTATTTGTTGTTTTATAATTACCTCTAACAAGAACAAAATTACTCAGTCCTAGTAATTTTAAGAATTATTCTTGAAGAATGCTATAAGACTAAATCTTAAGAACATTATAAGACTTTTAACACTTCCTTGCGGTTTATTAAAACATCACTGAATTTAAGAGCGTTTTAAGAGTAAAAATTCTTATATGAAGATCTCGAACCATACCATTAATAAAACATACCTAAGTGCAAAATCCCTTAAAGATAAAATAGTTTTATGCCCTAGTCTTTGAGAAAACTATAAGACACGTTAATAAATCTGAACATGCCGATGTGGACTGTAATACCATAAGGCTAGGCTGGTGAGGTGAAATAAACTGCGGGCAACTTGAAATAAATAATCTATTTCGCGTTAAAATATAAAGGTGACGGAAGCGACATATTCTTCCTTCATCATGATAGATCATTCGTTCTCTTGTTTTTCTCAACGGAACAGGTGCTACATGTGGCTGGTACGCCAATATGATTCATTATCAATTATTTAAAAATAATACGCCGTAACATACCGCCGGTCTTGAAATTTACAAAATTTCAACAACTAAACCAAAGGGTAAAATATAACAATGCTTAAAATTGTCATTTTGACAAAATAAACTATTACAACTAACACCAGTTATTCTTGGCAAAAGTCATATCCTGGAATTCAATGTCTCACAGAGGTAACGCGCACACCTTGTTAACGGAGCGTCTTGCTACACTTTTGTCACTATATTCGATAGTCACCACTCTTGTGACTTTGTCCTGGCCGGGATGAAGAGCGATCACCCGAGCTGTCTTCCAAAGTAAAGGAGGAAGGTTGTCCTCTTTTACCAAGACCAAACTACCGATGCTTAGCAGCTGATCGGCATTCTCCTTCCACTTGAGACGTGTCTGAAGTTCTGATAAATACTCGTGACTCCATCTCTGCCAAAATCCTTGGACCATTTGTTGCAGTCTTCTATACTGCGTAAGACGATTTTCGGGAATAGGAAGTAAATTTGGTTCGGGAAGGGATGTTATGGGACGGCCAATTAGGAAGTGACCGGGGGTAAGTGGAATGTAGTCATCGGGATTCGAGGAGAGGGGACTCAGTGGTCTTGAATTGAGTATAGCTTCGATTTGTGTAAGTATGGTCGAAAAATCTTCGTAATGTAAATGAACATTACCAACAACTCGCTTTAAATGATATTTTAAGCTTTTAACCCCTGCTTCCCATAAACCGCCAAATGTGGGAGATCTTGGAGGAATAAACCGCCACTCCACTGATTCGCTAGACAATGCCGTAGCAATTGTGTTTTTATTGGTTTTCAAAAACTTGACTATCTCGGAATTCGCGCCAACAAAGGTAGTACCGTTGTCTGAAAACATTTTTTTTGGTTTTCCTCGTCTCGCGATAAATCTTTTAAAACAAGCTAAAAATGCTTGACTGGTCAAATCGGTTACCAGTTCTAGGTGGATGGCTTTAACAGATAAGCAAACGAAAATGCATACCCAACATTTTGACAGTAAAGGTTTTCTTGTTTTTCTATCCTTCAATAAGAAGGGACCTGCATAATCGCAACCCACGTTCTCGAATGGAGTATACTGACTAACTCTTTCTATAGGCAAGTCGCCCATTAGGTACTTACAAACCTTAGGTCTAGCCTTGTAACAAATTACACATTTATGTACTACATTTCTTGCTATATTACGACCTGATATAGGCCAATATGATTCTCTAATCGAATATAGGAGTTGCTGCGGACCGCAGTGAAGCAACCTCCAGTGTTCATCAAGAAACAATAAATCAGTAAAAAGATGTTTATTCGGTAAAATTATTGGGTGTTTTTTATTATAACCTACACTCGCGTTGGTTAATCTTCCCCCTACTCGGATGATTCCAAAAGAATCAATAAACGGATGCAAAGATAAAATGTTACTTGATTTATGAACAGTCCCTGTATTCCTTAAATCGATAAGTTCCTTTTTAAACACTTGCCCTTGTGTCAGTTTTATCAAATTTCTAGTCGCATCATTTAATTCAGTCGTGCTCAAAGGACCCGTAATTTTATTATTACTATTCTTAGTGTTATAGAAAAAACGCTTACAATAAGCAACTACTCCCTTTAGCTTATTGAGACTCGAAAATCTGGTAAAAATATTAAATTCGTTCAACATTTCAGTGTTGCTAATCATAGCTGTGTTGTTAATCGCGGTATTTGTTCGTTGTTCGGGGATTTGGACTGCGCCTGTAGGTGTAGTAGATAGATCCCATTGATCCTCTGGTAAGGATAACCAAGTGGGTCCATTCCACCAAAGGTTATTTAGCAGAAGTTCGGCTGCTGTTGTACCTCTCGATATATAGTCGGCAGGATTGTCCTGAGACTTAACATGCCGCCAATCGTGTTTACTAGTAATAGATAAAATGACGCTGACTCGATTGGACACAAAGGTTTTCCATCTGTCAGGGCTACCCTGAATCCAAAACCATGTAATTGTCGAATCAGTCCAATAATAACACTTGTCAAAAGTTAAATGTAATATTTGTCGCACTCGCCTTGCTAATTTAGCACCTAAAAACGCCGCACATAACTCTAGACGGGGTAAAGTTAATTTCTTTATAGGAGCTACTCTGCTTTTTGCGCACAGAAGTTTGGTACAATATTCGATTTCGCTAATTTTACTCCGAAGATATACGCATGCGCCATACCCTTTTTCCGAAGCGTCGGTAAAAACATGCATCTCGAAATTTGTCGCGTTTTCATTTAAAACATACCGAGGTATTTTTAGTTTATTTAATACTTTTAAATCATTGCAGAATTCAATGAATTTTATTCGAATCGCTTTGGGAACCTGTTGATCCCAACTGAGCTCTTCTTTCCATAAAGCCTGAAGCAACATTTTCGCGCGTACAACGATAGGCCCAACAAGTCCTAAAGGATCAAATATTTGGCTTACTATAGACAAAATAATTCGTTTAGTTAATACGCCACCTTGAAATGTCACGTGATCGATACTATACTCGATAGTGTCTAATTTTGCATTCCAGAATAAACCTAGGGTCTTATTCTGCTCGTTTTCGCCTATTTTTATTTTACTCGATTCTACATTATGATTAATTCGAAATTTATTCTGAAGTTCCTCGCTATTTGACAACCACTTGCGTAATTCTAACCCAGCGCTTGCTAATATCTCTGATATTTCGCCCTGTAATCTCAAAAGTTCGGATGGCGAGTCATGACCCGCTAATAAATCATCTACGTAAAAGCTATTAGCTATTATTTTACTCGCTTCGGTATATTTTGATTCATTTTCAATCGAAAGTTGCAACAAACACCGTGTTGCTAAGTATGGAGATGACGAAAGGCCATATGTTATCGTAAGAAGTTCAAAACATTTTATTTGTTGGTTGGGACTTGCTCTCCAAAATATTCTTTGGAATTTCGTTTGTTTTGGGTGTACTAATACTTGTCGATACATTTTCGTTATATCTGCATTCATAACGAACCGATATCTTCTAAAACGCAAGAGAATGTCGAACAACTCAGCTTGCACCGTAATACCTGCGTATTGAACATCATTTAATGACAGACCGTTACTTGTTTTTGCGGAGCCGTCAAAAACTACTCGACATTTTGTCGTAGTGCTACTTTCTTTTATAACCGCCCTATGTGGTAAATAGTAAGCTGAACCATCTTCAAGAGTACCTATATCGCATTGAAGTTCTCGCATGTGCCCTAATCGCTCATATTCACTAAGAAATTCGGTATACTGATTCCGCAAATCATTATCCTTCTCCAATTTTTTTTCTAACTTGCCAAATCGCTTGAGCGCCATTTCTTTCGAAAGGCCTAGCTCCTCCAGCTGATTTTTAAATGGAATGCTTACAATAAAACGCCCATCATCGTTTCGCGTAACCGTTTTCTGGAAATGCTCTTCGCAAAAATCATTATTTTTCTCGATCCTTTCGCATTCCTCAACCTGCCAAAACTTGACAATTAAGTTATCTATTTCACTAGGATTATTGTCCACACACACGTGAGCAGACACCTGTTTATACTTTGGAAAGAGAAAATAAATGTCTCCACTAAGCACCCATCCTAACTTTGTATTTTGTAGTATAAAACCATTACCTACATCAATCTGGTTCATTATCAACAAAGAATAAAAAAGAGTCGAATTTATTAGAATGTCGATAACGCCACTTTCATGCAAAGTAGGGTCGGCCATGGGTAAATCACTCGGTATAGGTATTTGAGAAGGGTCAAATGAAAATTGTGGAACTGGTTTCGTTATTTTCTTTAAGATTAAACAATTAATTTCTTTTGAGTAATCGTGTATTCGAGATTTAATTGTTAAAGTCGTTTTATTTTTAGAAGGCATGGTATAATCATCACCAACTCCTGAAATCGCGTAATTGACAGGTGTTTTTGTCAATCCTAACCTTCCGCAAAAGTCTTCGCGCACAAAATTGCTTTGAGACCCTGGGTCGAGTAATACCCTTGCTGTGAATATTTTTCCTTGAACGTTTCTCACGTATACGAGTGCCGTTCCTAAAAGTGCGTAAGGATCACTTTCATTCTGTAGCCGTTTTGTCCCGCCGGCCGTGCCAACGAAAACCGCTTCGTCAAATTGGCTCATATTCGAATTATTTTCCGAGCACCGCGTTGAGTGCGTAGAAAACACTTGGATAGAGTCTTTTCTCCCCTCTGAAGCTGGTACCGGAGCCTCCGGTTGAACGTGGCCCGGAATTGCAGTCGGCCTACTATGCGCTCGCTCTGCCGCGATGTTTTGTTCGAATTTTCCGCCGTGCAGTAAAACATTATGCATACATTTGCATTTTCGACACCCTGGTCTATTACATTGTTCTATAGCATGATTCGGATTAAAACAGTTTACACACAATTTTAAATTTCGTATTTGTCTATATCTTTCGCTTGGATTTAAATTATTAAACGCCTCACATTTAAAAATTGTGTGTCCTTGCTTGCAATAGTAACAGGACAAATTATTCGTCGTCTCTCGATTAGCTACTAAAGACTGCGATTTTTGCTCAAATTTTTGTGTTCGAAATTTGTTATCTCTTGATTGATTATCGTATTTATCGCGTGCCTGCTGTGGCTTTCTAAGTTCTAACTTTTGTAGAAGTTCGCATTTATTTTTTAAAAATTGTCGCATTTCTACCATCGTAGGTAGATCTCCCTCGATTCCAAACGCTTCCCAATCGCGTTTAGTTCGCCCGTCAAACTTTGAAACGAGTAAATGAATAATTAACACGTCCCAAGAATTTGTGTCTAACCCTAAGTTTTGCAAGCACCTAAGGTTTTTATTAAAAATCTCGTAAAGCTTCCGCAGTTCGTCATGTGACTCCCTCGACAAAGTAGGTGCGTCAAAAAGTGCCTGAATGTAATTATAAACAATTATGTGCTTGTTTTCGTACCTATCTTTTAGAGCCTCCCACGCTACTTCGTAGTTTTCGCCGGTTTTTGGCAAAGATTCAATAATTTCCGATGCCTCGCCACCTAACGAACCCCGTAGATAGTGCAGCTTTTGCACCTCGTCAAGACATTTGTTATTATGAATAATCGATATGAACAAGTCTCTAAAATCCAGCCATTTGTCCAGCGAACCGTAGAATTTTGGAATATTCATCGCTGGCAATTTCGAAGGCATAATTTGCGGCATTAGATAAGCATTACTCGCGCTCTGATTACTCACATTCTCGTGTTTTTCGGTTTCGAATTTTGAAATAATGACAGTGAACTTAGACATTAAGTCAAAATAAATCGTTTCTAAATTATCGTTTTCGGACATTTCTTTGTTTATGTCCTCCTCGCTCGCATTATTCGCTTGTAAACAATATTCGATATCGCTCTGAATTTTCGTAAATTCGCTGTAAATCGGTTCGAGTCGCGTTAATCGTAATTTTAATTGAATGATATCATTCTCGCAGGGATTCGTTATATCAATCGCACTAAGAAACTTTTGAAATCGCGTAATACTAGCCTTAACTTGGCCTCGTTTAAATCGTAATTGGCTTAACTCAGCCATTTTCGCACGTTACTTCAATTCAAGCAACACTAATCGGGAAAGGATAATTTGGATCGGACTCACAGGAATCGTCTGTTTCTATCGTAGGTCTCCTGCTCGCTGCTCGCAACCGTAGATCGCCCGGTCGCCTCGTCCCTCGCTTCGTCCTGGTTAGCACGCTAACGCCGCCGCCGCCCGGTTACCTCGAATAATGCTCGTTTCTTCAACCTCTCTTCTCGCCCAGCATCCGGCTCGAAGGACCATGAACATGCCGATGTGGACTGTAATACCATAAGGCTAGGCTGGTGAGGTGAAATAAACTGCGGGCAACTTGAAATAAATAATCTATTTCGCGTTAAAATATAAAGGTGACGGAAGCGACATATTCTTCCTTCATCATGATAGATCATTCGTTCTCTTGTTTTTCTCAACGGAACAGGTGCTACATGTGGCTGGTACGCCAATATGATTCATTATCAATTATTTAAAAATAATACGCCGTAACAAAATCCTTTTCGTCTTTAAGAGTTAATGTTATTTATTAAGCCATTAATAAGACACTTTTGCTTATCAAAGATCCAATAAAACCTTCATAAAACCTACCGAGCATTTAGAATTTAAAATGTTACTTGGGATAGGTTATACCCTTGAAGATGTTTGATGCGTAGATCGGTGGCGAGAGTGCCATTTCGGCACCTTTGGAGTTTAACAGCGCCGACTTTCCTCTCCATACTTTCACGCCAGCGAAATTTGCTGTAAAGTGGTGAGGGCTTGGGGTGCGTGTACACTGTACACACCCCCTCGAAATTTAATTTCGCCGCTGGCGAAACAGGGCGCATTATCCGCGGCGGCGCGCGGTGGCGTCCCCGATGGATGGATGGCTGTCTGGCGGTTTTGTCGCGGCTAATTTCCTTCGCGTCATTAATCTTTGTGGGGCCGTGAATGGCGGGGAGGAAGAGCGCCGGTGACAAGTGACGGGCCGATAGATCGGTTTTTCAGATTGCGTCTCCGATTACGCCATTCAGCGGGCACTCAAAGGACGCCTCGCGGATAATGGTTTCATTAAAAAATGAAAGCGCGGATCGATGGGACGCCTTTCGGGGAGGGCCACAATGGGAGAAAAGGGGGGGTGGGGCGCCGCGCGATCGGCCCCGCGCCGGAAAATTCAGAAGTGGGGCGAAATTTATTACACTGATGACGCGCGGCGGTCAAAGCGGGGGCTTTGTACGAGGCAACAATCAGATATCGATTGAACAACAATTCACTTTGTTTAAATGACTTTCTTGTCCTCGGTAGGGCGTCGTCGCGATTCGTCTTTATCGCCGCTAAATCAGTAATTGAACAAATGGCATTTGAAAAAGTGGCACTTTGGAGTGAGAGAAACTTCAAGTACAAGTTACTCCCCTTTTATATAGGGAACATTATATCGAAGTGGAAACTCGTCTATAATTGAGATTTTCCTTTACGAAACAAAAATCTCATGGAAAACACATCGTAATATAATCATATAGCTTTATAAGGAGACTTATTACAGATTTCATATACCTACGCTATTGATCAAGTTCTGAAACCGACTAATATAATGCTCTGATGTTTCACCAACTTTGGCTTCGTCGCAAAACAGGTATTAGGTTGTAGCGAGGTTTTGGGCCTTGGATGTTATTAAGCCTATTTTTATCGTCTTTTGCTCAGGCGCCAGGAGTGGTACTCGTGCGCGGTCCAGAATTAGTCGAGCCAGGGAAGTTTGCAGGAGGGGTGAAATCAAACCACAGCAGTTCACACCAAATTATCCCATTTATTAGACCCCCAAACTATGTACAAGAAAAGGTAACTAAGTAAACAATTCTTAAACTAAAATCCCAAACTGCTCTCGGACTCCGGCGCCGGCAGACGGCCAAGAACTCTGAAAAAGATCAGTGCTTGTATTAGATCATCATATGCGGGATATGCAGGGCCTAAATAATTAGAATTTAGCAGGCTCGGAGAGGCTAGCAGTATATGTCCTACCGGAACGGCACCGGCAGATAGAAATCCGGCCTATAAAGGTGACAACCCGTCAAATAACTAACGGTGTCGGTCTTTTCTACCTAGTAGGCGGAAAACACCAGACGGAATGGCCGATCACTTCTTTATTACCAGCGGACTATAGGACCCGGCGGTTAGATATCCACTCCCAGCGCCATCTATCGGCGGTTCGGGGGGGCACATTTGAACTAGCAGCCGCCGGTGAGCTGCGTCCGTGGTGCCCTCTATTGACGGTTCGGGCGGACTTAGTGGTGACGAGGAGCAACGTTTGCGGACTAGGACTTCGCGGTGAGATGTAGTCGGAAAACTTAGCGAAACTTAGTAACTTCGTTATGAGGTATCTATAGCGTGTCTAGATTTGCGATGAAATCGAGGTATCCACGAACTACTTGTATTAAAGTTGGTAGTAGCATTTTCGAAAATGTTGTGCTCAGTTTTTTGTTTTGTTTATTTGCTAATAGAGACCGTCTCAGTATTTCCGGCGCCACTGTCAATTTTCAGGCACTAACCTCGCTGATAGAAACGAAGATGTCCTTTGGCATCTCACTAATTACTGTTCAACGCATTTTTTGATGCTAACATTGGTAAACACAACAGAATAAATGGATTGACATTGGAAAATAAAAATGGTATTTAATAGATTAGCTTATAGACCACCTACAAATATTTGTTTTGTTGTATTTTATGATAAATTTGCACTACCAAACGACGACTTACAGATTGGCATGCAGCTTTGTAGTGCAGAACATTATCAAAAGTTGGTGCGAAAAGTACAACCAATTGCAGGAGGTTGCACAGATAACCAACTCGTTTTTGCCAAGAATTGATTCAACGGAGAACATTGGCTAGAGTGCTAAAGATTTTCTAACACATCTCTATATCATTAACTTTTAATTTTACAGCATTCATTTTCGATATTTATAAACATAAACAGAAAAGGCTATTTTTTACATAGAAAACATCCCACATATTTATATTTACAAAATAATCTAAATCGTATAAAAAAACTAAAAACCTTGAATGTGCCAACAATAACATCTTTTTAAAATCATGAAACAAAAGAAGTTATTTTTGGTAATGTACCTATAATACTAAACATATTCCTGGTATGATGATGACGTCATTATTTCCCAACTAAAATTGATTAGTAAGTTGTTGTGGTTACACAACGAGAACCACATGAAATTGCATCTACATAGTGTCATCATTAACATACGCACCATATGGCATTTAAAAAAAAATAGCTTTGGCTAAAATTTGGTGTCGGGAATAGTTTTTGCATCAAATTAGAGCAAAAATGACATTAACAGTTGTGGCCAAGCCATCTTTGTTAGCTGTCAAATTTGACATTTGTTGCAGAAAGTGTGGGAAAGTGGCATTTCTAAATCGAATTTGAAAAAAATATATTTGAAAACGATGTTTCTACTGAGATTTTATGTACGTGTGCAAAATTAAAATAAAAATAAAATATTTTTTACAAATCCAAAGTTAACTTAACTGGTAAAAATTAATTTATTTGTTCAATAATTACCGTCAGATGTCAGTTCCATGATAAATATTTTATTTACTTTCCATACTTTTAAAAACTAAAATTGCAACCGCAACCATTAAAAATGTTGACACGAGCGTTGCAAAGTTCCAATAATGTTATTTTCTCTTGGAAAGACACCAGTATTTAATCTTATAAAATATTAAATGGATGTAAGATATAAGGGAGACTGTCAAAAGAAGGCATTTCGCATCTTTTCTGAAAACATAATTTCTTGTAATATGTAAATTGTTAAAACAGTAAGTTGGCCATGCCATTTCAAATAATTTTTCTTCAAATTCCATATAAAAAAATGCCATTTTCCGACACTTTCTGCAACAAATGTCAAATTTGACAGCTAACAAAGATCGCTTGGCAACAACTATTAATGTCATTTTTGCTCTAAATTTACTATTTTTAGAAAACACTGTATAGGTATTATTGTAAAGTTTTCCACCCCATAATGTGGAAACTAACTTATTTTACTTCTTGCACGTTGCACAGAAAAATATATGCAAAAAGATATATACTTATTATGGATTTCTCAACCACATAAGGACACTAAAAAGCAAGTACGCCAAGTGTACGCACAATAGACCTGTCTACGACTTTTTGGCTGGAGAAATAGCCCGACTTTCCCCATTAAGGTAACAAACAGCTTTGTTTTTCTAATTCAAAAACAATTGGGACGGCTGTACCGCGCTCCCGCGTCACAAAGCTCGCCCGGAGCAACCCTTTCATTAAGTTAAAAGTATCCCGGATTTCTTTCTGCCGCGAGAGCGAATTTTCCCTCATTGTGGCGGCCACAATGGCCGCCGACACAATTAAAGGCGCAATTCAGTGCGCCAACAATGCCGGCGCGAATAAGAAAATCCAATAAAGAAACAAAAGTCGATTTTAATTCGAGGACGGACGCCGCTTTCGGGAACAATGTCGCGAGAGTAAACTTTTGTGAGCGGTTGATGGAGGAGTTTGGCCCGCAAGGGCAACCCTTTTCGGCGGGGCAGTGCCAGGGGCGGGCCGAGGAAATTCACTCGTGCTGAGTGCTCGGCCGTTCCGTTTCAGTAAGTAAAATCTTTTGGGGACTTTTGTGACAATTAAGGAATAAGCAACTTTGCAGGCTCTTATAAATTAAATGTTCGAATTGTATGTTAGATTTGGATTCTGGTTAACTTTGATAATCTAATTTTATGCCACTAAATACAGGGTGCCTGTATTAATTGGGTCACCTACAATAATATAAACAAACTTTGATAACATTTATAGAAATTTTTGTAGACATAAAATAGACACCCGCGTCTCGCAAAATTCGTTCACAAACCTACATAAATGTAATATAATGTGAAAACATATGCATATTGCTAAAAGCAAACGCGAACAATAAGAATTTTTCAAGAAATTCAACTATTACTATCCAGGCTAATTTCGTTGACTGACGTATTAATAAGACTTCTCACGGCTATAGCTTCATATTCTGAAAAGTAGATGGCGCCTATGGTCAACAATGTATTTTGCATTGTATTTTGTCTCCGGGAAGCGCATGGTGAGCCAGAGAACTGTCAAACATGACAGCCGTGAGCAGTCTTTATTAATACGTCAGTCAACGCTAATTTGTTTCTTGAATGTCACCTACCACATTGTTTTACCACAGTTAAGCCAAAAAATAAACAAATTCAATCACTAGCAGTTTTGAGCTAGTACCTAACCTAAAATTTTTCACGCGGGTTTTTGCAAGCACTACGACAATACCTCTACAGAGTATCTTAGAAATAAGTGCCAACATTTTAAAAAACGAATTTAACTCATCAAAAGCGACACATTTTTTCAATTTTTTTCGAAAACTGATTTTTTTATTCGGTATTCCGCCCCATCAAAATAGCTCTAATAAGTTGCTTATATAAATAAAAACACTCAAATGGCGCATGAAAATCGATGATTCACTATATCTTCAGTTTTTTTTGGACTCCTGCCGCGGTTGTACCTATTATTTGTGTTTACGCGATTGGACGAAGGTTCGGGAACATTTTGCGAAAATAATATTATTAGCTTTATATTTATGTCAGGCTCGCAGGAAGTATCTGTAAACTGCATACATACATACATATACATACATACATATATACATACCTACATACATACATACATACAGACACACACACACATACATCCATACATTCTCTGAAAGATATAGTTTCATAAAGTTACACAGGATCTTCGTCTCTCCTGAGGCTATGATTTAAAAAAAATAACGATTCTCTCATAGTTTGAACCCAACTAAAAAACGCCAGATAACAAAATATTGTAATTTTGGACCGCTAAGCGACGTTAAAAATGCTTATATCAAGAGAGCCGAAGACCCTGCTGTAATTAGACTGTCTGAGCACCTGGTTGAATAAACATTATCATTGCCATCAATTTTAAATATAAAAGATTTCTTTTATCCCTTGCAATAAACATATGCTACTGCTACTAATAATATTTTAGATATTAAACAATATCGTTTCAATGATGTGGCCAACTACAGAGTTTTCTTAAACTAGTCCCATACCCGTAATATTTAAATCAAAAAAATATTTTTGTTTGCCTTAGATATTATAAAATAATAGCGTGTGGGATGACTGTCATAATATAACGGGTGTCCCGAAATTAGCTGCCAGACCAGAAAAAAATGAAAACAATTCTTATAATATTATGAGCATGGAATCAAAAATGCCTCCGAAATGGACAGTTGTTTTGCGAGCAAAGAAAAAATAATAAAATTTGGTATGTGTTATAGGTACCTGTGATATTTGGCATTCACCGAGGTAGAGATAGTTTGCCCTTCTTCATCGCATGCGTCTCAACTGGGGGGTGGGGGGGGGGGTTGTCAAGGGGTTAAGAATTCCCCAAATTCTTTTTGCGACTTATTGCGAAATTATAAAATATTAGGGTATACGAGAAAAATATACTTTTGTTGAACTTCGATCTCGCATGCACCCTTTTCGAGTAAAATCGTTTTAAAATTTTTTTGCACTGTGCCAAGAAAATGCGTAGTTCCCTATTAGAAATTAGCCGCCATAATTTACAAGAGCGTTCCGCTATCAAAAAAAAAATTAAAAAAGTTCCTATGAAACAACTTTTTTAGTAAAACTTTATAAGCTGTTTAATGTAACCCCCGAAATGGACATAGTTACGCAAACACTTTTTTCTAAATATTTTCAGAATGAACTTTGCTATGTGATATAAGTATCTGTGAGATTTTACATTTATCGAGGTAGAGATAGTTTGACATTAATCATCATAGGCGTCCCAACGGGTGGGTCAAAGGGTTAAAAATACACCAAATTTTTGTGATTTTTTCACGATTTCTTCTCCCAGGTGTATCACATGCCAAAAAGTTCTGAATTTTACCTTTGCTTGCATGTTCTGTCAATATTTAGAAAAAACCTTATGCAAAACTGTCCATTTTTTGAGACTACAAAACGCCCTGGTAAAGTGTGGCAGGCTAATTTCTGATACGCATTTTCATGGCACACTGCAAAAAATCATGACGATTTTACTTGAAATCGTTGCGAGGATGGAAGTTCAACGAGAGCATTTTTTTCGCTGAATAGCTGAAATTTCATAGTTTGGTAAGAAATTTGAGAAAAGAAGTAAACACAAATAATTGGGGTATTTTTAACCCTTTGACCTTTGGCCCTTGCCGACCCTTTGGCCCTTGCCGACAATTATTGTCAGAATTTCCATGACGTCATCCAGGACGCTCTCTCTCAGCAAGAGGCAACCTTGTTACTTTACGGATCTTGGGTAGTGCCCCCTCTTCTGTAATCGCAGCTGTCTTAACCTCACTTGTCTATACGAGCTGCGGCTTCAAATTGTTGCAGGGTTTCATACTTGCACGTTGTAGGTATAGGCTTCTCCGTACTGCATTTCTATGGCTCACACCATAGATGTCATGTTCACAGGACCCCGATGGCTTCACTTTTTAGACACAACGTCAAATTTCGAGTCTTCTCTTCCTCTGCCCGCAGTAGCTGCCTTTTGCAGCACTAGTTGCCCTCTTATTAAGGTAAGTAGGTCCTCCATGCCACTTTATTCCATCAAACTTGGTGGCTTCATTTTCATAGCTGCCATGGTGCTTGGCTTCTGATCTTGATATACCTTTTATTGATAGCTCCTTTATCACTATACTTCCTCCATTCTCTCTTCAGTGCTATTCAATTTTTTCTTCATTTCTAAAATTTAGGACTTTATTAAACCATTTTTTTCTTTTACTGTTTAAGGTCACTCATCAGTTTTCCTGTATAGTGTCCCTCTTCTTCCCCCTTGCGTCTTTCTACTTTTTTTTTCTCCCCTTTTGCGCTTTTCTTCTTTCTTCTTCGTTCTTAAGTATTTCCTCTTAATTCTTTTTGAATTCGTTCTTATATGCTTCCCGAAGATTTTTCATTCAGTCTTCTTGTTTATTTTCTCTATCTTCTTGTTTATTTTCTAATTCTTCATTTTTTGTCCATTTCATCAAAATGTCTTCATAAACATTTCAACAATCACGGTCCAATCTCCTATCCTTGGTTACCATCATTATTGTAACCTTCACAAAATATACTTGTCACTGACCAAGAATATTCCTCAGCTTCCAAACTTCTAACAAAATCGCATACTGACCTTTAAAATGAACTTGCAGGCATAATTCCCAGGGCTTATATTATACACCAATATTAGAAGACTGGAGACTATTATAAAATATTCCTGACCAGTGATACAAATCAGAAAGTTCTAGAGCATTTCTAGGAAACCTAGGTATAGAAGCTCTACAGGGAAAACAATGAAAAATTAACAAAAATGGGGCCTTAGGCACCTCAGGACAACACAGCAAATGCCTCCAAATTAATCTTAAAAATTATAAAACCCTAAGTAGAATACCAAACCGTAATACAGGGTGTATCTTTGATAGGTACAGAAATTTTAACCACGTAATCGGGGACGTTCATAAAACCGAAAAATGAAAAAAAAAATTTTTTTAATCGATGTTTAGAAAATGGGGCAAATCAATCTTTATCCGTGCTCAATGCACGCCGCTGGATCGTCACTAGAAGCGCTGAGAGGGGAGGTCTAACCTCTCCCTAGGAGATGGAGGGGAATAACGTTAGATTAGGAAGGGGAATACCGCGACGTTGCCGCATGTCAGAGTGGAATAAATCTGCTTGCAGAATTAGGTACCTAGGTACCTTTGAAAATTACTGCTGGTAGGTATCCACGTTTTTTTATGATGTCGGTTGCTGTGACGAACTGTTTATTGCTTTCTTCACAGGCGCACACAATAATTTAACAAACACGTCAGTTTTTATCACTTTACTGTTATTTTAAGTCCCTAGGCAGCAGAAATGTATCCGAGCGCCGCTCGGAGAAGTCATTGCTAGAAAACTCATTGCTGATTTCACACTCATAATTTTTTGACAAGTCTTTTGTGGAGTAGGTATCTACCTACCTACCTATTTTACAACTGATTTTCAGGCCGCAATTTTTTTATACTAATAATTAGCCATCTCTTGGGACACCTTGGGATAATAAATTTCTGATCGGCAATCAACTGAATAAAGTACTTGTTTTAAAATACAAATTATCTGTAAAAATTGCAAATTTCCACAACCACCCATAGGGTAGAGCGTAGAGCAGCGGCGCGTTACTTTTTTTTAGCGAGTGTTCGCCTGTAGCCCTATCATCTCGAAAAAAGTGGGGGAAGACTGTAATTTGACGTGAATTTAACGCGCGGCTTCGATTTGTTCATAGTTTTTAATATTTTTCAACCCTTGCCCGATAGTGCGCCACCTTTAAACCCCCTCAGGGTTGTGGTCCTATGTATTATCTACTTTTAAAAAATTATTCGTTTCCGAAAAAAGTGGGGGAAGACTGTCATTTGATGTGAATTTAACGCGCGGCCCCGATTTGTTCATCGTTTTTAATATTTTTCTACCCTTGCCTGATGGTGCGCCACTTTTAAACCCCCTCAGGGTTGTTGTCCTGTCTATTGTCTACTTTTAATAGTATATTACACACCGAGGTGTCTCGAGATAAAGTAAACTTTCCACCCGGGCGGGAGGGCGGGAAGTAAAAGTCAAAAAATTGACACTTTCAAACTTCTAAAAAGTCAGAAATGTCGATATTACATACATGGTTGTAAATAAAAAATTATTCGGTTCCGAAAATAGTTGGGGAAGACTGTCAAATTGGCGTGCTTATCATTTCCGCATTTTTTAACCCTTTGCCGTTTCGGAACTCTCTCAAGTTAATTCCTTACCATTCCTCTTACTTTTCGTAAAAACTTGGTGGCGAAATGTCGCGTAATGTCCCCAAAAACCGAAAAACAGCGACTCCTCCTGGTGAATTTAAGCTTCTGCGTGCCCTTGACTACTGCCCGACATTCCTTCGCCGAGATTCGCCAGGCGCGGGCATATGACGTTGGCGTCGGGCGCTGGCGTCCGACGCCAACTTCACACAAAAACGACGCCGCGCCGAATCGCGCAATAATTACAATTACGAATGAATTCACTGGCACTGATTCACTCGATTTTGCTCCATTTCCACGCCGCCCGGCCCGGCCGACCTACTAAATTACAGCTGGGCGAGGAGCGCAAGCGCGGGGCGCCACTTGACATCGACACTACAGGTGATCCCCACTACTCATAACTAGTGCGCGATATTAGCCAATCGCGGCTCGCGGCTCGCGGCCCCTACTTTTCTCGGGGCGGCGCTACTATGTTGCCAAGTGTGCTGAAAATTTACCTGATTTAGTAATTTAATTCCGTATAAATTTAATTGTGTAGTGGATTTTTACATGGATTTACCCGTTTTTGTGCGTAATAATTATACGAGATAGTAGATTAACTTATAACGAAAGAAACCCCGTATAAATCCGCGAAAATCAAAAATCGGATTTAAGGGACTTTAAGTCAGTTTGGGGACATGTCGGCATAAACGGCAACACCGAATAGTGGTATTGAATGGTATGGGGGAAAGCTTGTGCGCCGTCACCGTACCGCCGCGCCGTAGCCGACGCGCTAGTTGAAGATCGTCCGTCCGATTATTATGGGATTTAACAGCTGATTGATATCGATCCGCGTCAGCCTGTAATTTTTGGGAGCGCCAGCTTCAACAAGCAATTTATTATTATACAGAATGCCTTACGTGTGGCTATTCTGTGGTATAACAATTCTGTTTCCAAAACGTGGACGCGTATGCAAACGTCGCGTCTCGCTAACCGATATTGTTCCGTTACTTTGCTTTGTTTTACGAACTGTCGTCGGAACTGAACCTGCTTCTGTACATTTTTCCAGATCCGTTCGCCATTTTTTTGGACCAGCAGTGATGTCCAAACCTGTTGCAATTGCCGCTACGAATTTGCAGTGAAATAACAAGTGATTTTTTCATATTTCCGTTAAGAAATGCAGTGTTAAACTTTCGCGGCCTTCGTATGAAAACAGTGCTAGATAGGTTCCTACTAGGTACCCCAATTACGCGCGAGGATAAAAGAAGCAGCTTCAAGGGTTCGCGAAAATTCGGGTTTTATTAGACGCATACGGTAGGTATGGATCTAATTGTACAATCCACCTAGTCGAGTCCCCGTTGGAATAAATCAGCTGAGGGAAACCGAGACGTCCCTAATATTTGGCATCGCGCCGCTTTAAGTGTGCAGTGAAAAAAAAACAAGTGTTTTGTTCGTATTTCCGTAAAAAGAGACTATGAAGTGTTATACCTTCGCGACCATCGTATAAAAACAGTGCCACTAGTTAGGTAGGTACTTAGTGCTTTATGTGATTTTGTGAAGATTTTTGGATAGTATCTAAACACAAGAAAATAGTAAAAATAATCGATGCATCTCAAAGGTAGGCTTTTTCATGCTATTCGTCGAGCTATTCGCTAAAAGAACCTTTAAGGAGTTGTCCAAAAATTATTTATTTATTTATTTAATCTCCACATACACCAAATGATACATGGTTGCGTCAATATTCTTCAAATACTGCGAAAAAGCCTCGGAAAAAGCGATTCGACTGGCAACCAGTTACCTAGTGCTTCTTGTGATTTTCGAGAGGATTTTTGGATAACATAAGAAAGGAGTACGACACCCGCAAGGAAAATCATCCAGGCATCCGAAAGGTAGTTTTTTTGCATGCTATTCGCTAAAAGAACCATTAAAGATTTGTTCAAAAACTAGTTGAAAGACTATTCCTGAAATACTGTGAAAGAGCTATACGTCTGACAACGCTGCACGGCGGAATTGGGGGGGATCCGCCGGAACCGGCCTCAGTTCCAGCTGGTCCCGGCAAGGTCAAGGACCCATGGCCGTAGCGTCGGAAAAAGGGGTTTTAATAGCGTTTTAAAAAAAATTATTTCTGACGTTAATATGCACTTTAGAAAAATTTTAATTGCATAGGCGTAACAAGTGCATTTTTCCCGACCTGCCCTTAAAATTTCTGTACTTATCAAAGTTACACCCTGTATAACTTACTTTCCAAATCTTTATTAGGTTAAAAACAGTGTAAATGTATTCATTAAAAGCTGATAGAACAATAGAGGCATTTTTCGTTACATTGTTATTAGAAATAAAATGTCAACGATACGGCTCTGGAAACGACAAGCTATTCAAGTATAATATTAATCGAATGAAAAGCCTTGGAGCACTCGACTTTTGGCAGCATGGCCAAGAGACGCCTGGCCGACAATGCAGGGGCAGTAAGTATCACCAGAAAGGAAACTCTTGTTCACTGTTTTATAGTCCTGTGTCGGACACAATGCATCCGAATGAACAAAAGGGTTCTAATGAATGGCTGCCAGAAAACATTAATATTGCATTTGTTTGGTACGGTCGTGAACTTACTGGGGCTGCGTTGTAAAACTTCTTGTATTCATAGTCGCGCATAAAGAACAGCGGTACTACACGTATATATTACATCCTCACGGAACAGGACCGAACAACGAAGCATAATTTTCGCTTGGAATAAACGTCTCGTGGTGTTGAAATCAATTTTTCTCCAGAATACCTACACCTATAACCTTTCCGTTTAGAGGTGCACTAACTATAACCTAATGGTTACTGCGTCCCAACTTAGAAACATTTCACCGTCACAATACTCCAAACTATAGGAGTAACCCAGAAGCAACTGAATGCTATATAGTGCGGAGAGGGGGGCAATAGCTGTTAATTTGTCTTCGTTGCCATTTGCAGCTAGGGCCGACATTTTCCCGATAGAACTAGGATAGCATTTTTGCTCAAGTAGCTAAGGAAAACCCTATAGAAAACGGCAGTATTATCCTAGTGAGTGTATATAGGACAATAATTAACAAATCACACTGATAAAGCTACAATATTTGTCCACCGCTCTTGGATATCAGCGGTGTTTTTGTAAAAAAACATGTTCATATGCATCTGCCTCGACCAAGATTCGAACCAAGGTCGATCGAAGGTAGAAAAACTTGCAGTCCAAATAATTCGGCGACGCCACGAACATCGCCACCGCGGCCCCAAACATATCGGTAGGGATAGAATTGATAGACGTATACAAGGGCAGAACCAAAATATCGGAAAAAACGTTTCAAATAATGATAGAAGCAAACCACTTGCTATAGAGGCGGTCTGTATTAGGTGTATACATACCGAAGTTATCGATTTGACCCGCAGCACCTAATTTCAAGTGGCGTCAAATTAAAAATGGCAACGTATGTTCAAAATTGTTATGTCAAAATGTTTTTTTTTTGTTTTATGTTGAAAAAGTTTTTTTGTTTATCTTAATAAATTTAATATACTTTGAGATCAAATAATTGTAACAAAAAGAATAATGCTACACTAATATATAAGATTCAAGATGGCGGCATTTAATCCTATTTTAATTAATACCCAAGTAACACAAAACATACATTAGACCTTTATTTCTTATCTAGAACACCCATCTATATGTTGTCTCGTTCAACGTCATATAGACGTCTACATGTCCGCCAGATAAACATCTATATTCATAGCGAAAATCGATGTATTTTTAACGTCAAATTTAGACGTATTATTGTAGGTGTTCTTAGATGTCTTTTATATGTCTTTCTTAAATATATATTGTCACTTTTTATATGTTTTTTAGATGTTCTTTTTTATTTTTTCATGGGCCAGATAGACGTCTATAGCTAATTTATATCCTAGTGAAAATCGATATATTTTTAATGCCAAATTTAGATGTATAATAGTAAGTATCCCTAGACGTCTTTTATATGTTTTTTGTATATATATTTTAAGGATTGAAGAAAAAAATAATTATTTTGTTTTTCTCTGGGCCGCCAACCTTAGCCAGGCCTTCGTGGCTTGATTAATGACCTTGTCATTCATATCCAAAGGTTTTCCGGACGAAAAACAAAGCTCAGTTGCTTCTAAAAATTAAATTATTAGTTTTGCTATACACCCTGTAAGTACATCGCAGGTATTACCATAAATGGCATGTTTTAACTTTGTGTCTTTAAATGCTTCGATTATTTTGACCTGCCCAGTTACATTTCGTAGCAAATCTATTAGTCAGGCAAAATTTTAGCATGCCCATTACTGTGGTTCTCACGTTAAGGCCCCCTATACACGCCAGTCGATTTTTCTAAAAAATATATAATAAAAAGAGTAAATAGATAACTTACCTATAAGTATAGACAGATTTGTACAATAAGTATACGTACAATCCAATAAATCGGCGACACCGATTGATTGACCAATCGTGTTCTACGACACATGCACTAATTAAATATTTTGTGACGCTATAATATATTATGCTGTGCATGTAGATATACCTATGCGATAGCGTCAACAAAAATGGCGAACGGCCGCGGTAGCCGGTAACACGAACTACGACAAACGACAGCGACCGCAGCGACACCCTGGGGTGTTAAAATTATCAACTAGCTGCACGCACGCGCAGTCCTCAGCATTCGGACAGAGAATTCTGTATAATTTAAAACACGTCTAAAATTTATATGAAAAAGACATCCATTCCGACAAATTTTAGATGTCTAGTTTAGTTATCTGATAGATGTGGTGAATAGATTAATAGATAATAAAACATTAGATCCCAAAACAGTCTATTGTACGTATTATCTAGAAATGACCTAAAATAGACGTCCAATATATATAATATGAAAAAGACATTTATTAACGAAATATATTACAGATAGTTTAGACTTTTAATATAGATGGTAAATAGACAAAATTGCGTTTTCCTGAAATAAATAGAGATTAACCGTCTATTGTACGTATCGTCCAAAAATTGTCTAAAATAGAGGTCTGAAATTTATATATGAAAAAGACATCTATTAACGAAAGATATTAGAGATAGTTTAGACATTTAATATAGGTGGTAAATAGACAAAATTGCGTTTTTCTGAAATAAATAGAGATCTAAAAACCGTCTATTGTACGTCTCGTCCAAAAATGATCTAAAATAGAGGTCTAAAATCTATATTTGAAAAAACATCTATTGACGAAAGATATTAGAGATAGTTTAGACACTTGATATAAATTGTAAATAGACAAAATTGCATTTTCCTGAAATAAATAGAGATCTAAAAACCGTCTATTATACGTATCGTCCAAAAATGGTCTAAAATAGAGGTCTAAAATCTATATTTGAAAAAACATCCATTAACGAAAGATATTAGAGATAGTTTAGACACTTGATATAGATTGTAAATAGACAAAATTGCATTTTCCTGAAATAAATAGAGATCTAAAAACCGTCTATTGTACGTATCGTCCAAAAATGGTCTAAAATAGAGGTCTAAAATTTTGTCTAAATTAAACCTAGATGCAATTTAGATGCTATAGATGTGTTTTAAACCACAAATAGATCATTTTGTGTTACTTGGGTAGTTTCGAAATTATTCTTTATTATCCATGCCGGAAATATTGTTTTCTCTGCGTATCAAAAATACTACCCACTTAGAAAATATATCGAAGTAAATAATAGATACACTTATTTAAAGCGTACCTATTTGAACAGTAGTGAGAATCGAGAGCTCTTGTAACTTGTTAAATTTATTACCTACATTTTGTAGAACATTTAGGTCCACAATTTACTTTGTAATCATTTTCTACCTAGATATGATAATAAGGTAATTATACATTATACAGTAGTCCGGGGATGTGGTATATACCTACACAAGAGGGCGAACGCATCAAAAATTGTATTTTTTGAGGAAAATTCATTGTTTATAAAAAAAATTTGCTTACTGAAATACAGATCGTTATTGTAACTTAATTATGGCAATATCTCCCAAAATAATCAAGCTGATGTAAATTATACAGTATGTCCGGGGATGTGGTACCTACACAAGAGGGCGAACGCACCAAAAATTGTATTTTTTGAGGAAAATTCATTGTTTGTAAAAAATTTTGCTTACTGAGATACAGATCGTTATTATAACATAATTATGGCAATATCTCCCAAAATAATCAAGCTGATGTGTTTTTGTGTATATGGAGAGTAAGCTGAAGATTTCAATTTCTACGTATCTCACAGACGCCACTAGTGCTGTTTTTGAATCTTGCTTTTATACTCGTGACTTTTTTGAGGTTAACTTTTTGGTCTTGTATAGAAATCGGAAAAATGTGCCCCAAAACACAAAACACTTGTCAACTCTAACATTTGAAACAAAAAATTTTCACCTATACTGCTTTCAAATGTTACCTACAAATTAACCATGCCCATGTAAACTGAGAAATGGAAAGAATTGAATTTGAAAAAATATGGACATCCTATTTCAAGAAAACCAATGGTAATTTGGCCATTGTCCATTTGACATTTTTTCTTCGTTTTGAATGTAAAAAGAGCGCAAGTGGCGCCCTCTCTGGTACACTTATAAATTGACATTTTCAGCTTATTCTCCAACCCAAAAAACAGAGAGGTATAGGTAGGTACTAAATTACAGTTCAGCAGCTTGATTATATTGGTAGATATTGCCATAAATTCTATTTCAAAAAAAGGAACTACAACGCCCTCTGTATCTCGGTAACTATTGAAATTTGACCCCAAGTTCAATCGTAATATTTTGACGTCCCCTATGTTCCCGCGTGATTGCCTTATACTTACCGGACACCCCTGTACTATAGGTAGGTATAGTATTTTTTGTGTAGTCATTAAATTTCACTATTTTGTCTTCCTTCTGACTGAAGCAACTGTAAACGTTTTGAAATATGCCTTACTATTTTAATCTTGAAAATTGAGTCAACCCAATTAATAACGTGGTTCTCGATTAGGTAGATAATAGATAGAATATATAATTCAGAAATCTATGTGTAATCTTTATAATAAAATTATATTTTAATGATCTGATGATATTTATCTTAAAACATCAAGGAATTATAATGATCTGTAGTTAATTTAAATTTGAAGACGGGATAAAGGTTACTTAGTTATAAAAAAATATATATGAACTCAAAATCTCTGATCATTATTTATCGCCTTGACATCATATAACAGTAAAAAGTAGTAAAGTTGTTTTTATAATACACCGAAAACACCTCTGAGGTATTTTTATAGTTCAGTAATAAATGCCTAAAATTGTGGATATAATTTTTATTCGCATATTAATTTTTTTGTAATGTACAATAGGTATCACTTAAAATAAAAAATAAATTAACATTACAACCAACAACGACGTACATAGTACATATCTCCTTTATACAAACACATACAGGCGGCGACCTATATACAAAATATACAGAAAATCTCTACTGTATTACGCATAATATTTACAAAGAAATTATCAGTCGGCGGTTGGGTATACAATCACAGAAAAACAAATCAGAAACGGGACTTTCCGGTCCACAGAACGTCTACAATTTGCGCGTATGTACAAACTTTACACGTTTACAGTTGCCAGCACTAATACATCACCGGTACAGGTCTTCTAATTTCCAAATCTGAACCAGACGGACTTGACGCCGGACTCGACGACGCCGAGTACATCTGCAACGGCGCTGGTGGCATGCTGGAGAACATTCCTAATGTCGGGAACGGTTTCTCCACCGACGGAAACGGTTTTTGTGGCGCTTGAGAGTACAATGACGGGTGGTAGAACGAGGAGTGCAGTGACGTTACCACGGCAGGTTGGCTCTTTTCCATTCTGCTGATGTCGAAGGCCGGATTGAAGTATGGATACGGCGACGTGAGGCCCGCATCCATCGGGAAGTATGGGAGCTGCAGGTTCGGGAAGGCACCGGCCTTCGGCAGCGGTCCCTTCGGCTTCCTCCTAGGCCGGTACTTGTAGTCTGGATGTTCCTTCATATGTTGCGCCCTTAGCCTCTTGGCTTCATCGATGAACGGTCGCTTTTCGGCGTCGCTGAGAAGCTTCCATTCGGCTCCCAACCTTTTCGAGATCTCGCTGTTGTGCATCTTGGGGTTTTCCAGCGCGATCTTCCTCCTCTGGATCCTGGACCACACCATGAACGCGTTCATCGGCCGCTTGATGTGACCGTCGCCGACAGGGCTGCTGGGCGCCTGCTGCTGCTGTTGGGGGTAATCTTCCGTCGCGAAGCCGTACATCACGAAACACACTAGGCAAGGTCGAACTGAAAACTGTGGGCTGAGGGTCCGGCGGCGGGGTATATTCCGGCACGAGGGGGCGTGGCTGGATGCGGCGGCGGGTGTGTTCGCCACGCCCCTGACGGCCGCCGATTGGCCGGAGTCTCACCTGCCGGTGGCGCGGTAAATTATAAACACTTTTGTGCACGGTGAATGCCCGCGATGCCGTAAATGAAACGATTTACGGGGTGCGGCGCGCGGCAGCATGCAAATGGAAGGATCTTCTGCTGGTGGGTTTCCTTTGGCCGGCGGACAATGCCGAACGCGTGGATATGAGCTTTTTGGCGAGGCGTGTAACTGGGGGATTATCAACTGCAGGTGACATTGTTGCGTGATACGGGCGAGAGGGTTGGATGGCGGAATTAATAATATGAGATACAGAAAAGAGAGATTGTAAAATAGGTGTGAAGCACACGCAAGTGGGCACATATTCTATGGTACCTACAATGAAGAAAATACTAACTCGTCTCTTTTCTGGGTATACTATAACTCAGCACTTAGAACCATTACACTATTACACAGTCGCTATGAATTTTGCGTTTTAACCATGTATATAGATATAGTTTATGCAAGCAAAACATATGCCTTTCTTTAAAGATTCGTTATTCCGATATATTGTCACATCTAATACCTAAAACTTTAATTCTATTTTCGGGACTCTGCGTTTCAACGTCTGGGAAGTATTGCTATAACGACTACAAAATATGATAAAATAAAGGTGAATCACAGGTAACCTAAATAATTATTACGAAAAAAGAGAGGTACCGATGTTCTCAACAAGTTATACCTATATAGGAGCTGAACAATTGGCTAACGGTAGGTATTATTGCTCAACAAAAACAAAAATCAAGATTCAAAGCAAATTTGTAAAAAGTTTTAACCTATGCAATTTTTACCTATTGGTAAACAGTCGTTACTGGTGAAGAGTGAGAACCATTGTGAAAAATCCACAACTGAAATTGAGTAAAATTGGACGGGTTTTGAAAAAATAAAAACGTAGCATTACCTATATTTCTTATTTCTATATTTTTTATTACAACAAATTTTCAAATGTTCTGCCTCCGACCGAAATAGTAGAGGGAGGGCCAAATTGAACATCCTTGTGAGGGGTCCTCCTATTTCTCGAATAGACAAACAAAAAGTGCTGGAGTATTATAGAGCTGAATGCAATGCCACTGTCTCTTTTGTCGCGTTTCCTAGTCCTAAACATTTCTTAACTTTTTTGTTCGTGAATATTTTCGATTTTGGTATAAGAATATTATTTATTTATTTTTTATATTTTCTCATTCCTTATAGACTGGTCAAAAGACAGGGTGACTAGCATAACTATAATTATTACTCATATCTCAGACACAGGTTTTTCGATCAGGTGAATGGTGGATGGTGGATACACTTCACCATTTTGTGCCATCCTATATATACCTACCGGTAATAAATATACCAAATTTGGTTTGAATAGTTTTATATTAGTTTCAGAGATATTCAAAAATATTTGCGAAATGTAACATAGTGTATTTTTTATATTTTCTTATTCCTTATAGATTGGTCAAAAGACAGGGTGACTAGCATAACTATAATTATTACTCATATCTCAGACACAGGTTTTTCGATCAGGTGAATGGTGGATGGTGGATACACTTCACCATTTTGTGCCATCCTATATATACCTACCGGTAATAAATATACCAAATTTGGTTTGAATAGTTTTATATTAGTTTCAGAGATATTCAAAAATATTTGCGAAATGTAACATAGTGTAATGTAACTTCCTTAGGGAGCCCCAAGGACATTCTATAACTTCATATGAGAAAGTGGCACTATATTTCCCAAATTTCTAATGTTTCCCAAAGTTGGGCTTAAAACTGAAGCAACTTGTATTTCTTCAGCAAATTTTAACTGCGGTTTTGCTTCGGTCAAAATTTATTTTTGAAGCCTATTATTGAAAGTGTGACAAAAAAAGAAATACGTGGAATTCAACACTATTGTATGTAGTTTTATATCCTCGCATTGGATTATCATAAAATCGTATACAGGGTGAATTTTTCTTAAGGAGTCTATAAAATTAAATGTATGCTAAATTTGGCTCTGGAATTTTTAAATTGTTGTTAATACGTCTTAGACAAGGAAAGAGAGTGGACGCCTAACAGTGCTCGCGGTCGTGTTACCGACTGCCACATCGCACGACATGCCAGTGGCGTAACATGAAACGCGTTCATAGCCAATATCACAAAAATGTTAAAAATGGAGAGATAGTTAATTTTGACTTATACATGTAATTTGAAATATTGGTATTTATTTGCAGATAATTTCTCAAATGTAACGCTAGTGTCAAGTGCTGAAATATATATTTATTTGCGGCGATCTCGAATCAATCCAAGTAAAATAAATAATGAAACTATCCTGCATAATCAATTAAGAAATTTTCAATAAAAACAATGTTAAAAATATAGTTATATTGGTCCTATTTACAAACAAAACAATACACTTTATCATACTAAAAGGTAGAAGGAATTTAAAAAAGTTATATTGAGAAAAACTAAAGTTATAGGGAATTTTTTAATCCCCTTAATCACTGTTACACAAATTCACGAAATTAACTCACAACTCATTCGCTTTATCTGCCACATATAGGAAGTAGCCGCCGTTCAAAACGACGTAACAAAATCTATACACGGCAGGGTATAGTCAAGCGCGGTGTCCTCTCTCTTTTCTTTTCTAAGTTATACGTATACATTGGCATTTGCTAGTGTAGAAAACTGCTAAAATATTATCAGAATCAAACAATCCGTGCAATAGTAATTGCCTGCTGAAATATTGGTCAAAACGGATAAATCACCTTACCTTGTAATCATCTGTAAAAAAATATAATAAGTATTTGTCTTTCTTCCCGGAACACTCTGTATCTAGGCGCCAGACTATACTCTTTATATAGTGTGTTGCAGCATTGAGTAAAGGTTAGAATTCGTTCACTCAATGGTTGCAGTAAATTAAATAAAAATAAATACCTAAATATCTCTACACCCGCAGAGTGCCTACCGACGCGACGTCCAAGCTGCCTGCTTTTACGTTTTAACTATTGCTTTTTTAAAAATGGCGACCAAAACCCATATACAGTGTCCTCCAAAAAGTTCGCACCATATAGGGGGGAAACTTTTAATTAACGTTTTATTTTGAAATTTAATTCTGGGGTTACCTTTTGCTTTAAAAAAGATGAAAAATGACCCACTCAAACGTGGTCATGTGACTTTTGTTATCTGTCAAAAATGACATTTAAAAAATATATCGCCAAAAATGGGTTTATTTGTTAAAGTATTACTTGAAAAAGTTGTTTCTTTTTCAATTTTACGTAAGTGTACCAAATTTGAACGCTCTACTAAAATATTTAGTTTTTTGCCAATGTTTAATATTTATGAAATTTCTGAAAATTTTTAAAACTCAAAACTTTGTAAAAACTATTTTATATCACTAGCTTTATCAATCTATTAATTTTTTTCTACTAATTACCGATAAGAATAGGTATTTTTCAAAAGAAAATGATATTTATACGTTTTAAAATTCTGTTATCTTTGTTGCAAAGTTGATGTACCGTCTAGCCATTTGGGGTATAAATTTAGTTACATTACGTTTCTCAGTTCCAAATTAATGCCAAAATAATAATAAATTAAAATATGATCAAACTATTTTACATATTATCTATAAGCAAAATTCTTGACTTTTATGGAACAAATAATTATTACCTTTAAGTTTAATTTCACATCAATCGATATTGATGAGTAGGCCGCATGTAGAGAATAGAAGCTATTGCTTTTATTTGACAGTTTGATAACTGTCAAATAAAAACAATTGTCAAATAAAAACAATTGCTTCTATTCTCTCCATGGCCTACTCATCAATATCGATTAATGTGAAATAAAATACCTATTCTTATCGGTAATTAGTAATAAAAAAATAATAGAATGATAAAGCTATAGTGATATAAAATAGTTTTTACGAAGTTTCGAGTTTTTAAAATTTTCAGAAATTTCATACCTAAATATTAAAAATTGGCAAAAGAAACTAATTATTTTAGTAGAGCTTTCAAAGTTACACTTACGTAAAATTGAAAAACAAACAACTTTTTGAAGTACAACTTTTTGATATTTTAACAACTAACCCCATTTTTGGCGATATATTTTTTTAAATGTAATTTTTGACAGATAACGAAAGTCACATGACCACGTTTGAGTGAGTCATTTTTCATCTTTTTTAAAGCAAAAGGTAACCCCAAAATTAAATTTCAAAATAAAACGTTAATTAAAAATTTTCCCCCTATGGTGCGAACTTTTTGGAGGACACTGTATACTGTTGTATTTGACTTGGAAAACCCAAAAATGAAAAAAATTGATAAACAAGTATAATATGAAGCTTTTCCGATCCAATTTTTTTTGCAATTTAGATTTGTTTTACCTACTGAGTGTGTGAATCGATTTATGCTAGAAAAAAACTACGTTTTCAAATTGCCGGCATTTTGGAGGTTCTTTTATGATTTCGGTCAGCATTTGACCATCTTTATCTTTATTAGAGACAATAAAGAATAAATTACCTACTACAAAAATGATAAGTACTAAATACAGGGTGTTCGAAAAATAGACGGAGATATTTTAGAGGGTGATTCCTTGTTAAAAAATATGAAAAAAGTTTCTATAAATAAGTATGTTAGTTACAAAAAAGGCAGTGGCGTACATTTTTTTTCCAATAATATTCGCTAAGGTGCCCCCCGGGACGCCACTGGATTTAATAATTTTAATCTACATATTAGAGCTAAATTAGCCTCTTAACACAACAAATAACATTGCCAAATTTCAACAGAATCGATATTTTTTAAGATATTAATATATATATTTTTTAATTTAACATCCTGTATCTTGAAAACTCTGCATTTCCGGACCCATATTTATAGAAACTTTTTTTCATATTTTTTTACAAGGAATCACCCTCTAAAAGATCTCCGTCTATTTTTCGAACACCCTGTATAACAATATTAAAACAGTTTGAAAAGTTTCATTTCCAAATAATAAAAATATATAGTATATTATATCCTATACATACCTTTGATGTTCTAATGGCTTTCTCAACAGACCAGAGGGTAAATATCTACCCTGTGTTAATCAGGTAAATTTTACATAAACAGGGTTCATTGTCCTTTTGTTGTCATAAATTCAGTGTTTGACTTTTATGGGTATAACTCCTAAATACAAAGACACAGCCTTCCCGGAACGGTACAATCTGTGTTTATTGCTGTGTCTTTAAACTTTTAAAATAGAAGTCATAAAGACGTGTCCTTGTTGGACTTTATGAAATTATTAGATTTTATTATTTGGGAAAAATCTAGAGAACAACAAACCCGTCATGAGAAAAGTCGGTGGCAACGGGGTGGCCTGTCGCCTGTCCCTTTCACGAAAAGGGTTTGGATTATCCCCAGGGTGATGAGAAGCTTAAATATTATTTAATTAGTTAATTTCAGTACTATTTGGGAAGATTCCAGCATCAACACCACAATAAAATGTTTAATTTATGATGGTGAAATGTTGAACAGGCATTCCTACATTAATACCAAACAATGCACGATTTACATTAGTCAATTACACCTAGATGTTATAAATAATTTGATTTTAAACTATCATTAACCTGAAATAAGATAACGGTCTCTGTTTTATGTAAATGTGGGATGAAGGTGTGAAATGAATAGTTTGTTTTAAAAGCTGCCCATAAAGACTACTGAGAAAATAGATTGGCTATAAATCTGATAGCAAATCTAGATAACTGCTTTTTACCATCTAAAAAATGAGAAAAATAAAAAAGTAAGTACTTTTTGTATATTCGCCAAGTGTGTGTAAACTTTATAGTACGAGAGCCGACCACATTATTTCAGCCCTCGTAAGCTTACAGAATACGATGTTATGTAAAATGTAGAGAGTATTTTTCTTTACTTGAAGCAAGTAGGTTGCCCCAATAATTAATATGGGCCCGATCATCAAACAAGCAAAATTGGAAAAAACAAGATTTTTTTCCTGTTTTTTCGGAAGCCCAAAAATGGAAAAATTGGAAAAATGGAAAATTTCACATAAAATTAGAATAAACAAAATAGACAAAGAAAGTGGAAGAAACACTCAAATTATTATATTTTTTGCATACACATATTTTGCTCGAAAAAACCTCAAGGAGTATAAAAATAACATATTTTGATAGTAATGCTTTATTTAAAACAAAATGAATAAACGAAACACTTATTGATCAACAGTAAAAAACTAAAAACAATGATTCTTTTGAACTTTTTATTATATATTATATAAATTATTTCAGTTAAAAATATTTATTTTTAATTATTTTAGGTATAATATATATTATAAAAAAATTTCCGATTTTTTCAAAATTTTCCGGGAAAAAATCTTTTTTTCCGACGATCAATTTTTCCCGAAATTTTAAACCTCTATGAAGAAACAAAGTGGCAAAACAAAAATATAATATCAGTTGAACTACGTTACGTTTAAAAAATAATGGGGCATTTTTTATAAAGCAAATTTAATTTGATTCAACACACTTCCCAGTTTGTTTTCCATTTACATATAAAAAAATCAATAAAACACAACTTATGACCATTTTTTCTTCTTGCAGAATCTTTATCTTTTCTTTATAAGTAATGCGTATAGGAACAGAATGAAATGAGGAGGTGCACAGAAAGAAATCGTAACTTATATTTTTATTTTACATAGAAAATTACTTTTCAACGCACTTATAATTATTTAATGTAAGGACATTAATGTAATCTGTATTAGACTCATCTGAATTCTACAAATGCAAAAATTTGCAAAAAAATGGAAAATCAAAGTAGCCTAATTGTTCTCGCAAACTTTGTTTGCAGTCAAGGATAATACCCCGCCTTATTTCGTTATACTTTCATATTTTTTACCCGAAAAAAAACTGTTCCTATGTAATTTTTTTATACTTCACAAATCTGCATTTAGAAAAACAATTTAACGTTAAGAAGATTAGGTGAGTTTTTATTACAATATCACCCTATATATGTTTACTTTCCGGTTACAACGGTATAGAGATGTCATGTGTTTTCTCTAACTGTTTGGAAGCTATATGCGATTACATTTTGACATTTCATATCGAAAATAAGAGTAACCATGGAAAAACAACCCTAAGAAAGTGCTACATATAAAATTCAAATAGCAATGTTTTAAGATTGCTCACTAGTCGAGAGAAGAAATATATAAGAAATTCCTACTTAGGGGACAAAAATATACAAGGTGAAAAATAAAAATTAAAAAAAAAACAAAAATTCGTTTAGTTCTTTTAATATGGCAAGAAATTTTTAACGTATACGATAGCGCTTCCTTAGGGTTGTTTTTTTTATATAAGAAAATTTTCAAAATGTAATCGATTATAACTCCCAAACGGACAAACATACGACATTATTTATATCGTAATTGGGAAGAAGCGTATAGATTTCAAAAAGGCAAAAATAAACTGGGTGCCAATTCTTACTTTAATTTTTAGACATCTTTTGTTTCACTTATCTTGGGGCTCGGAACTCCCTGTACAGGGTGTAAGAAGACGTTAGTGGGTTGTCGAGATATATAGTCGTTATGGGCCGTTTTTTCTATACTTTCAGTTTCATAACTTTTATATTTCTGAATATTTTTCCTTTCTCTAAAAACATTTTTTGCAATTTGTTTTTACGAAAATTAAAAAAGAATCACAGATAACGAACTTATATGACTTTGAAGAAAATGATACATTTTGAGAAACACTCTGTATATCCTAAATTAATGAAGATGTCGAGATGCGGTTTGCGGAACTCACCTTTTCTCGACAATCGAGCTCCAGACACCTTAGCCCGCGGCGCCGACGTCCCAAAATGCTGGCTGCCGGTTATTGGGCCCACCCTGTAGCAGGCAACCTCACCTTATCTTGTAGAGAAAATTCAAACTTTCATTTAGAATCCAATAATTTATTTAATAAGCTTAAGAGAGTTGAAAGTCAACAAAACAACACCACTTTACTGGTGGCTGCCAATACGAAGGAACTTCTTAGGAGGTAGCAACCCTTTTTTTTATTGTTGCTCCTTGGATCTTCTTTCCGATGATACCTATTTTGTTCTATAAGCTTAAATCGACGACTTTCTTTTTTCATCAGCAAAGTTCAGGTGATAATTCTGTCGGAAAGCAAAACAATAAAATAAAATCAAACCCCCGTAACTTTTTTTATTTATGAAGATACAAAAAGTAATAGCTTTGTTCCAACAATAGCTCTAAACCAGTTCTAGTGAATCAGATTGCAGAAAAGTAATTTCAGAACTGTTTTCAACCAATTAGATCACTAAGATTACAATATGACAATAATAAAACAATAAATAATTATAACATGTAGCATCAGGCTATCACTCAGTAAATTCTAAAACTGGGACAATAACATGAAATTTTATCTACAGGGTGATTCACTTTTATGTTTAGCACCTTAAGACTTGCAAGATCTGGACAATAAATAAATGTAATTTGTTTTTAAATTAATATTTTATTTAAAACTTTTGATCCCTGTACTATATGTTGGAATCGAAGGCTTGTAGAAAAAAGCGTTTATACAGCAAAATAGTTTTATTTTTATTCAGATCTCGCCGCTGTTAAAGTCCGAATCAACAAAACTAAATCACAAAGTAATCACCCTGTATACTAAGTATAAATATAAACTCCTGTGGAATATTTACTTAGTAGGTAGGAACAAAAAATGATGGCGGTCATATCATGCGATCATGGCTCATGGCTTTTTTTATTTTTCTTGAATTGTCATCTGATTTTTTTGGAAAATGGCAATAGCGATTTTTATCGACAACCTGACAACATGGCATGACTCAGAACGTCAATTTCAACAGATCGGAAATACCTACGCAAAAACTGGAAATTGATTTTTGAATTTAAATATCTAAGGAAATATGGAAAGAAGTATGTAGGTACCTGCTATTTTAAAGTCTACTATACCCACATCTCTTTCACTATGCTAGTTCGGAGAGTCCTGCTTCGAATTCTATTCTCTATTCCACAATAATAATGCAGGACCTTAATAAACAAACCGCGCGTTGCGTGTAGCGGACGCCATTGTCCAACTTCTGTAACTATTGTATGGCCACAGGAGGGCCACAAAGGCCATTGTTTTCGGTTGTAAACAGGGAGTGGACAGGCACAATGTCCGTATACGGGGGCAGCCCTGAAGACTGATACGGCGCGATTTAATAGAGCGGATTTCGAACGGGGCACAAAGCGGGGCACATTGTTGCCGAGGTTGTCTGGCTAATTTTGGGATGAGGTGATGTGTTATAAAACGGATTGTAAATGGATGGAATTTGTCTCCCAGGCATAGCACACAATACCAAATTCTACGGAGAGACTTGAGAGAAATCCACATTTTTATCGGCGATGCCGGTACCTGTACCGCTACCCGAGAGTGTTGAGTGACGAAATAATGGTGACGAAATAATGAGGAATAATAAGAGGCGCAACGACCATATAAAATTGCGTGACCCGTTTTTTCGTGTATCTCGATTTTTCGGGAGCGCCGAAAGCATCTGAACCCTGAACCTGACCGGAAGACAAGGGGGAGGCTTAAACGACGCCGGCCTCAGAGCCCCAAGCCGAAATAACATCGACGAAAACGGAAACTTTTGACACAATCGCGATATTGTCGAAATAACTTTTGGAATTTAGCATATATTTTTATTTAATGAATAATTTCTACAAAAATATATATGTAGTCAACAGTCAAAAGTATACGGGTGGGGCCAATGATCTATATACCTAGATGACCCATTCAAATGGCATTGTAATCCACGTTGATATACAATAAAATATCAAAACAAAGACCCTGTAGTGGTGCACAGATGATCCGTAAATATATCGCCCACCAGTGGAAAGTTCGGTTTGATCCAGTATGTCTAGTACCACACACGACGCATTTTAAGCACCCCATCACTATTCACTATAATATAGGTTGATAGCTAAACAAATGTAAAGAGTTTATTAGCGTTTTTAACCTGTACCCGACGCGCACTACAACAAGGCGTCTGTATAAAACAGACGTTCGTTCCTGCCGCGTCGATGCCAAATCTATTACGCTTGCCCCAGTTTTCCTTCGATGCAACCAGGCTTAGTACATAATTTAATATAGTTTCAACATGTATGTGTATTTTAATATTACCAATTATAATATGATATATTATATAATGAAGAGATAATATTGACATAATTATATATCTCTGGTGACTTTGCTATATTTACATTGTAAGAAATAAGTGCTTTCATTATTTGTCACATTAGGGAAGGTGCAACTCTGCAGAAACATTTTGTAAATAAACACCAAAATGTTGAGGACGAAGTTGTATATATTGGATTATGGATCTAGGTATATAGATCATTGGGTATGGGGCGATTTCTATGCACGCCAGTGTATATTTTCTTTCCATTTTTTTTAGTTTTTATTTTTATTTTATTTTTTAGTTTAAAATATTTAACAAATTTACACCATATTCCTCTTATGTAATATGGAAGCTCTCAAAGATTCCCTAAATACGAATGATTTAATTACATAACTTCAATTTATATCCTGATCAAGGTCACATCGTTGATCAATATAAATTATAGGCTGAAGATATGTTAATTTCTTGAATTTATAATTTTTGTAAACATATTTTTATCACTGGTATCGTATAATAGGTAAATTTAAAGTTGTTTAAAGGCTATAGAAATTATTTTTCTAAGCGGCCATTAACAATGGTACAGGTGCCTATTCGTTAAATGAACCGCAGGCGAATTTTTTTAGAAATTTTAGTTCTTTTTGCATTGCCCTGCCTGCCCCCCCATCTAGAGCATTGAGTTAAGCCGCTTTCTGCACAATACCTATCTTTATAGATTATAATATGTTTATAGGTTATCTTTTTAGATTCTGAACTACCCTCTGAATAAATTTGTTCATACTTATTTATTTACACTTGATTACAATTTTCTACTTTTCCTATATTTGTGTGAAAAGGTACCTAACTGAGGTATATAGGGGATAGCCAAAAACTGCCAATTTTCAATTTCGCTTTATATATCTTACAAACGGAAGTGGCTATGGAAATTTTGTTCGAGGCATCTTTCATTTCATAAAAACATAGCATAGTGTCGTGAAATCCGCAAGTCTATCTCTAAAAATAAGGGAGATGGCCTCCAAAAGTGTCGAAAACGGGACACCCTGTACATGCTTAAGTTGGGGTCAAAATTAAATCTCACAATGCAGCTTTAATCTTTCCGTTTATTCGGATTTATTCTTAGTAAAATCGATTTTAGCTAAATAGAAGAAGTCGTAACTAACCGCAAAAATTACTGTCTTTGTCCTTGCTATTTGCTAAACTAAACTTCGCCCACTCCCCGCAGCTCCGCCCCGCTATGTCGCCCATCGAATCCCATCAAGCGCCGGATACTTTTCCGCCGCAAAATCGAGTTTATATAACTGTTTGCGGGTAAGGATTCGGCAATTATCCCCGTAATCCCTTTCGTTTGATCTAAAAAGCAATCGCGATTACCTGGGGGGCGCCGCCACCGAAACCCGCCCCCTTTTAATTTACTTTTCGCCCTCAATTAGTCGCCATTGTGGCGACAGATGGCTGGGAAAATTGGAAAACCGCCGAGATAAGGTTTGCTTAGTTACAGGGTTCACGTTGAGCGGCAGAATGTTTCGTAACGTACACTAAACTATCGATGCTTAAAAATTTTCGGTAGGAAATACAAAGCTCTTACGGAGATTCTATGTGACTAAATTATTGGTCTGAAGCACCAAAAATAATTGTATTTACACTAGAATAAAAAACAACATGTGCCAAACATGCATTTCAAGTTATTTTATAATATCTAATAGCTTTATTTATAAGAACAATTTTGAATATTTTTGGACTGAAAGAGAATTTATAAAAGTTTATTGTCTACCTTATGTAGGTGTAGGTAGGGTTCCTGGATCCAGGAACTCTAGGTGTAGGCCATAGACTTATGAACAAGTTATAAGTCTATGGTGTAGGCACAGAATAAATAGCTTTACAACAGAAGCGTCCATAAAGACATGTGTCAAAAATAAGCGAGCCTCCATTTCAATTTACAGAAAAATAACCAATAACTTATACATAAATTTGGTCCTAATACAATCTCTTTGCAATGTGGATTAATGTAAAATCAAATAAAATGCACAATGTTTATCCCTTTAGAAGATATTTCGCGTCAAAGCGAGCATCCTTTTGACACGTCTTTATGGACGCTTCTGTTGTGAAGCTATTTATTCTGTGGTGTAGGTATACTTTATCATGTTGACGTCAAAGTTTCAGCAAATTATTTCCAAAGAAAAAGTATTTATACCTACTATACTACAGGGTGACAGAGGAAGTAGTTGCTCCCCCAATTAGGTATTTAGGCAGGTTTTTAAATTTTCAGGTGTTTACAACAGTGCGGAAATAGGTACTCACTTTTTAGTCTAATCAGAACTTCCAAATTGCTTTCAGCTAAACTTCGTTTCCGATGACGTATCATACATTAGCATTTATTTAAGGAATGTCCTGCTATATACAGTGCGTTTCACTTTGAGTCGAGCCAATTCCGTATTTTTTTAAAGATGGGCCATTTTTCACAAAACTTTTTTTCAACCTATATAGCACTCGACGAGCTCTACATTTTGGGTCATAATTTTTTGAAATAGTCCTATTTCATGGACTACTACTGTTCTTAAAAGAAGGCACCCAAAAATCACAAAACCATAGATATTGGGCATTTTTTTAAGAATAAAATGGATAGTGCCCTCTAATTGGCCATAGTTTATAACACTTTGTACAAAGTGTTATAAGTTATACAGGGTGTGCGCCAAATGAGACCAGTGTTCTAAAAAATTGGGGGTTTCGGAGTATACCTGTATAAACCACGGGGCATATTTTTTGGTCATCTTTTTTCAAGAATCGATTAGGCCTTTCCCAAGGTATTTCATAAGTATAGCCAGCCTAGCTCATACAGGATGTACCTACCAGGTGAATAATAGGCCAATAGACTAAATATGTACTAAAAAGCACAAAATAATATTGAAAATAAAAAACCTTTTTAAAAACAAGCTTTTATTTAAGCCATGTAATAAAACGAATAAAATAAGTTTAGGTTTTCGTTAACATAATTCAATTCCAAATTGCGACAAGTTTTTGCAAATTGAAAAGCTTGTCGCGCGAATTGTAAAGAAAAAATGCATACTTTGGCAAATATGTAGGTATTTGCTTATCAACCAATCACTGTCCAATAAAATTAATTGGTACCCACTTTCATCAACATTTCGGGTAACAAGCTTTTCAATTTGCAAAAACTTGTCGCAATTTGGAATTGAATTCTCTCAGCGAAAACCTAAACTTATTTTATTCGTTTTAGTACATGGCTTAAATAAAAGCTTGTTTTTAAAAAGCTTTTTTTTTGAGAAGATGATAAAATTTCACGTCCCCAATAGATTTTTACAAAAAGAAAGTTAGCGGCTTTATGGGACTATAAGGTTTACTTTACTTAAATAATCGATTATACTAAACTTGATTAAACATGAGAACGCTGAGACGAGAACTGAAGCCTAACATCATAGGAAGTAATTTAAAAATTTTATTACAAAATGTAAAGGTGAATGCTGTAAACCGCATCCTGCGAATTCATGAAGTTTCTCATTTTGTCGAGTTTTTTAAACGGCTCGTAAATATTGTGTTTGTGAATAGGTAGATACCTACTTTCCATTTCGGTCAAAACATTTTTCTTGTTAAAGATAAAAACTTACCAAATGTCGTAAATTTAACCACATGGATTTTTTTCTTTAGAACCGCTAACCAAAATTGTTTTTAAAATTTTACGTAAAAAATTATCAAAAAAGGTTTTCACCAAAATCGAAAGTATTCACAAACAGCATTCAAACTTTTCTGGAAAATCGAGCACCGAACACCTCAGTTACTTCTCTCTCTCTCTCTCTCCAATCTGTAGATAGAGTTTACAATAGTTTTCTGAATATTAGGTGCACCTATATTACCCGGAATACCTAATCGTTAGTAGGTACAGTCGCGGACAGTTGGTATCGAACGACCTGAAGAGGTTTCTCGTGGCTATCGTTACAGGGCGCGCGGAGACGGCAACATCGCGCTGGAGTCTGCAGCCGGCCGGTCTGCTAAAAATAGAACCATAAAATGCAAATTACAGCCTCCAGCCTCTCACAGCAAAGGAACAAAATTCGAGGAAAATGCAACTTTGTGCTGGTAATAATTCCAACCCCAGTGTTGGTATTTAATATTTCGTACTATTTTATCATGTTACTATACCGTCTAGTATTTATGATAATGAAATAAAAAAATAATAAATATCAAGGCTGAGATTAGAATCAACACCACAATAAAAGTTGCTTTTTCTCGAGTTTCCTTCCTTTGCTGCCAGCACCCTGTATTAATTAGGAATATGAAATTAGGTAAATCCATAGTCAATTTGAGCCACAATAGAATTCCGAAGAATTTCTCAAAAACAATAATTTAATATACAGGGTGTCTACTTTTAAACATATGCAAATTAATAAAATCTTTATTTTTGGAGATAATCCCTGAACATTCTTTGTGTGAAAGGCCTTCAAAAATCGCTTCTTTTAGCCTTCCTATCATTTTCAAAAGGTCCGGCTACGATTTTTGAGTGTTTTTTTTATTTAAAATCTACCAATACAGCGTTAATCAGGATCCCCCTAAAACCCCTTTATATACCAAATTTGAACAAAGAATTTAGAGAGAGATCTATTCTACAGGATGTCAAGGTTCAGCAAAATAGGAAATTTACAGGCATTTGGCGAGTCAAGTGTGCCATGGAATCCCGTCAAAATAGTTTAATTGTCAACAGAACCACTCAAAGTGTTGGTGTGCAAAGATTCAATACAGGGTATTTTTCTCTGCCCCATCTGAAAATGCTGAATTTTTATGACTTGACTCGCCAGAGATGCCTGAAGAGGTTTCTTTAAATTTCCTCTTTTGCTCAATTTTGACATCCTGTAGAATAGAACTCTCTCTATATTTTTTGTTCAAATTTGGTATATAAAGGGTTTTCGACTGTCCTGATTGACGCTGTGGTGTCAGATTTTAAATAAAAAAATGGCTAAATGGTTTTTGTGAAAATCGGGGGAATAAAAAAATCGTAGCCGGCCCTGGATTTGCAATTTGAAAATGGCAGGATTGCTAAAATAAGCGGCTTTTGAAGTCCTTTCGGACAAAAAACAGATCAAGCGATTATCTCAAAAATTAAAGATTTCAAGGATTTGTATAATATGTTTAAAAGTAGATATGGGGGCTCTTAATATTAATTAGAAAATGTATGGCACAAAATTAATGGATTATCGGATTACCTGAGTTGAAATATTTTAGCATAGATATTTATATCTTTTTAAATAGGTATTTATTAATTATACCTACCTGCACTTAATATAACTAAATTTAGGGGATTAACTTAATAATTGTAATATTGAATTGGATGTAGATTTTGAAAATATCGATTATACCTGCTCCTAGCCCTTTGTATAAATACTAAGGTGGGTGGGCTAAAATTATTTAGTCAGTATCCTAATTCGAGAGAGTAACTAACAGTGTTCGTTATGCCTGGTTTGAGTGAATCCGTCAAGCACCGTATCATCGCCAAACTAGAAAATGGTTGGGCTATTTCCCGACTGGCCGAAGAATTTGGTGTATCTAAAAGCACCATTTTCAATATAAAGAAGAAATATGACGAAACCGGATGCGTGGAAAACATACATAGAGGAGGAAATGTGAAAATTACGTCTGACCAACAAGATGAGCAACTAGCTAATTTTTGCCCTGCAAATCCGTTTAAATCCGCCGTTGAAGCAGTATCTGCAACACAATTTCCAGCAAGTGTTAGAACTGCCCGAAGGAGATTAGATGCAGCCAATCTGAAATCTCGCACGGCCAGCAACAAAATTCAGCTGACCGAGGCTAATAAGGAAGTCAGGTTGCAGATATGCCGAGAGTTTCAGCGTTTACCGCCACATTATTGGGAGAAGGTAATATTTAGCGACAAAAAGATCTTTCAAAGCCATTACAATGGCAAAGTGCGAGTATATAGACCTTCGGTGAGTTCAAGATATGACGAAAGATTTGTGTCACCCAGGAAAAGGAGTGGGCATTTTTCCGTCAACATATGGGCCTGGATAAGCTACCGTGGACCTGGCATTTGTTGGAGAATCGACGACCGCTTCACAGCAGCTCGCTATTGCGAGATACTCGAAGGCGGATTGTTACTAACTGCAACGGAAATGTATCCCGATGGCTTCGTTTTCCAGCATGATAACGCTCCTGTGCATACAGCAAGAATAGTTCGCGAATGGTTCACCGAAAACAACGTAGAAAAGTTGCAATGGCCGGCGAAGAGTCCTGACTTGAATCCCATTGAGAATGTGTGGGGCAGAATGGCGCGGACAATGGAGAACTTCGTACCCGAAAATAGGGAGGCACTTTGGCAGAAGATTCAACAAACGTGGGATGAAGTCGTAACCCATGATCTCTGCTGCCAACTCATAGATTCGATGAGCAGGAGAGTTCAGAAAGTCATCCTATCCCAAGGTGGGTATACTAAATATTAATATACATATAATATAATAATGGAAAATGCATTTGATTTCTTGCCTTTATTTAATTATGTTATAGTCATAAAGATTTTAATGGGTTTATAGTTTTTTCGGATTCTTCCTGTGTCGGTGGTTCTAATAAAACTTCGTAATCATTATATCCAGCTTGTGGAAGTCCTCAATCACCTGAAATTATTTTATTTTATCCAGGTAATCACATTGAGGCCCAGGGAGGTGTGTAAAGCTTGACACGTGTCCCTGCTGTGTGTCTTCTGATGTTATTGATAAAGGTATGCAATTTAAATAATAGAGAGTTATTGCAGAAATAAATAACGTCGCGCTCTTTTTTGACGTTATTTTGACATTTGAGCATGCGCAGTCGTAGTTTGACATAAGGTCGTCCATAATAAGGTTATTTTCCTTTATTTTTGTTTATTGTGTATACCATAATATACGTTATTTTTACCTTATTTGTCACAATTCTTAAAATAAATTCTGATTTGTCAGAAAACGCTAGTGTTCTGTGAAAGTAGGACTTAACCTAAAATGTTCGTTGCTTGTTTGCGTTTGCACCTTGTTTGTTTTCATTAGTCTTTCACCTTGGTGTTCCGTGGTTATTTGGCTGTTTTCCCAGTTTTTTCCGGAGCAAAATTATAAAAGCACATAATATTCTAGTGAAAGTGTAGAAATACAAAACAATAAAGTAAACGTAAACAAGCCCTTAATTTGGATACATAAATTACGACTTGCAATAACTATTGTCAGAATCATAAATAACGTATGAGAGTATTCAAATAAGGTCGTCTTAAATACTGCTTAATGCCAAAAACAGTTTCTGCAATAACTCTCTATTAAGTTACAAGGGTAATTTTATGTCTGTGACCCCCTAATCTCATTTATCTGTTGAAGGGCATTTTATGAGAAACAATGGAGCATTGCAGCACCACGAAAACCAATTTATTAAAACTTCTGACCAATTTCTTCAAAAATAAGAAAAAATAAATAAAAGGGACACCCCTTTTATTTTATAATCATTTATGTTTAGGACTACGAGACCTAACAACTAAATGTTGGAACAAATACTTATTTTGCAAAGAAAAGAATAATTTATGAAAATCCTTTTAATTAACTTTTTTAATTCTAGGGTTATTAGCTAAATATATTTTTAGTGTTACTACATATTTTTTTATTATAACATAAAAATACATTTTTGTTGCAACGCAAAATATTTATTAACTTAATGTCTAAAACCGCTGACAACTATACTTAGTGTATTTGGAAATGAAAGGAGGCCATAAATATTGATTGAGAAGGAAAATTCGACCATTTCAGTGGCGTGCTCTTTTGCTAAAAATCTGATGAGGATAAATACGCAAATTAGTATTCGGGCGAGTTATGTAGTATTTTATGACGGACTCTCGAGCCTCTGATAAAGAATTTGCATTTATATTTATAATAAGCCATAAACCTTCCTTTCATTTCCAAATACACTATGTATATACAGTATGTCCACAGAAGAGGTGTTGAATAGGAACACTTTCTTATCTTTAATTTTACCGCAAAAAGTTACTCTTGATAAAAACTTTGCTAACATTTCTTATGTGGAAATAAGTTGCTAGGAAAAGTTGTTCAAAAGTAAAGGATACTCCATACTACCAATTTTAGAAACAATTGGCACACTTTGATTTATTTGAAAAACATTTTTCGCTTTGGCCCTATCACTGCATTAAATATATTTTTTTTATGTAAGTAAGCTTATATAAGCATAATAAATATGGCAATTTTAGACGGCTAGGTGATGTTAAAAAATAAATCGGCATCCATAACCAACTTTTCACGCAATACAAAAAAAAACTCAAGTCGACAAAAATGTGAAAACAAAACTATCAATTTATTTAATTTTTTTTTGATCAAACAAGATCTTTAATATGAGAAAATTTGTCTTTAATTTGAATAACTGTTGATGTTTTTAATTGCTATTTCGACTTCACACTTTAAACAAATTAGCGGGAAAACTAGTACAAATTGTATGAAAATTTTCTTTTGTCAATGTTCTTGCGTGATCTAATTGCCGCTAATCTCCAATTAAAATTTTCCCTCGACTTTCAAAATAAATTGATTGTTTTCAGATTCTTGTTGATTTAAGTTTTTTTTTGGTATTGCGCGAAAAGTTGGCCATGGATACCGACTTCTTTTTTTAACATTAACCAACTATCTAAAATTTACACGTTTTTGTTTCTTAAGATTTTTCAGTAGGGAGCCAAATAACTACTTTAATAAACTAAAACAATGGCCTTTAATAACTAAAACAATGGCCTCAACAGAGCCGAAGAGCCTGTGTAATTTTCAGAAACTATCTGAGCACCCAGTTGCATAAAGCTTCTCAGTGCCATCAATTTTCAATATAAAAGTTTTCTTCGGTATCTTAAAATAAATAGGTTTGTTACGGCTATTTAATAATTTTGCTCAATTGGAGGTTTTTTTATATTGCGCGACAAGTTGACCATGGATGTTGATTACTTTTTCAGGGCCACTTAGCTGTCCAAAATTGTCACCTTTTTGTTTCTCATGTTTTTTTTGTAGGGCGCAAAATAAGCGAGGAAATCGCGGTGGTAGTTTAAAAAATCATACTGTATACTTGTGAACTGTTTTAATAAATAGTTTAATACTGATTCCTTAATTTTTTTTAACCCTTTCGGTGACATCGGCTTAATCGCTTGCAAAGAATTCTCGGAACAAGACACCCGTTCGAACCATCCGATGCCGAAGGCGCGCGCTGTTGCCGTCTCCGCGCGCCCTGTAACGATAGCCACGAGAAACCTCTTCAGGTCGTTCGATACCAACTGTCCGCGACTGTACATACTTATACCTACTATATTCAATCTTCTGAATTATACCTACTTATCTACCTATGCTTGTTACCGAGTAATTTATTCTCGTTTAGAAGTCTGACCAATTGGTTGTTAGTATAGGTAGGTACATTATGTTAATTCTTTTGGTATTATATACATTTGTTAATACATAGGTTAATTAAATGTTTCAGATACTTAGTTAGATACCTAATACATTTCATAATGTCATTTTATCTATACCTAGCCTTGGTAATTTCTTATGTTTTGTTGTTTAATTAATAGAGGTAGCCAATTAAGGACGTGCTCTTTGTTTCTTGGAAACCGATTAATTGATCTTTTTTTTTGCAAAAGTTATTTTGTCTTTGTATTTCCAATCGGAAGACGTACCTATCAAATTAGTAATTGTCACCTTTAAAAAAAAACTACAGGGGAAGGCTCTGGAATGGGATGAGTTCAGTTCCTTTTGTGTAAATTTAACTTTTGTAGAAAGAAACACTTTGAACATACTTTTTGATTTTTTTAGAAAAATTACATAATAAAGCTTTTTAAAAAACCTTCGAAATTTTTGTTCAAGGCGCATTTTGTGATTATAAACCGTTTTCTTTAGTTATTAAAGGCAGAAAATGATTCACAAATTTCCAATGTATAGGTCTATTTATACATGCGATTTTTCGAAACTAAATTTATGACAAAAATTTGTTTTCTTGAAATCGGCAGTAAAGTGTCCCGAAATCGTCATTAAAAGCTCAGAAATCGACACTGAAGTAGCCCATTATTGTACGACTTTTTTCAATAAGTAGGCCTTGGTAAGATGTAAACATCAAACGTCAGACGCGGAGCCATCGCCCGTCAAAACTGACCAAATATTCAAAACCCGGTCACAAACGGATCATTTAACTTTTCGTACACATTGCGAAATTGTTACCTATAGCATAGGGCAATCTTTCAGTATAAATATTTTAGTAGGTTTGACTGTTATGGAGGCTGCACAACAAGCAGCAGTTTGGTTTCTCTGTTCGAAGGCGCCGGCGTCTCATCATACTTGACCTAGGTAGAGCGATCGTCAAAGTCAAGCAACGCCGCGCGCGGTTGGTTCATGGACGGGTGATCCCTTATGATTATTTTCTTGCCTAATAAAACATTTTTTTCCGATTTCAATATTAATAATATAATATATGTACCCCGGCACTGAAGTTTTTTTTATGACTCATGTGGTTCATTTGTCTCGGCCAGAGGCCTCGGCAACTAAATTCCACAGAGTCATAAAAAGTTGAACTTCAGTGCCTTGATACATAAATATCCTTGTAAATAACTATTCTATCCAAGCAGGCTTGATCTTTCAAATCCAACCTGGGGACACACTGTAAACCTCTCCGCGGAAGTTGAAGCACTTTCCTCTAATATAAATAACTAAACCACCTATTGACTCGCGAGGCACGATCTTTTGGCCTCTGCGAGACATACAGTCACGGCGCCCAACTACTTTTTCTGGTGGGACTATTTAAAGGATTACTATCTACAAACATGATCACGAGAAGCCTAGGACATTGAGGCTCAACAAGGGGGGGGGGTGTTTGAGCCTCAACGCCTCAAGACCAATAACAAATGATTAAACGTTTTAGAAAAATTAGGGGAGTCACCGCTTCTCGAAAGCACATGGTATTCGCGGAAATTCCTGTGGTATTGCCCTCCGCATGGCAACACTGCGGCACGGAAGATGGCCACGCGGGAAAGTGGGGGAAGTTGTACGATGTGTCCATGGCACGCCCCGATCGCAACTTAAAAATATTTAATATTTAGACACGGGCTAATTGGTTAGGGAAACGGTCCTGCTGGATAAGGATAGGAATTTTAAGGATGCGGATATTTAGTACTTGTACTTCACTGTTTTATCTTTATCTTTCATCAAAACTGGCATACACTATGGTCCTTGCTTAACACATAGGAATACAATACAATAGACACCAGGTTAGTATACCCGGCTAATTTGTTACACTTAATTTTGAAAAAAATATATTCATAATATGCGTGACTCCATCAATTCCTTAGTTCGTCAATAATCAAAAATCATTCTTGGCAAGAAGAGAGGGGCGCACCCCACAGTACCCCATACGCACTTCTCCTCCGCCCCTATTCAAATCACGACGAGGAGTGTGTTTGTTTTCTTCTAGTTTTAATTGGAATTTGTAAGTAATTTAACCCCAGATCGACGGGAAAGAGGCTCGATAAGTTTGGGTTGAGAGGGGGTGCAAATTACGAGGGACGCTAACGCAACAAAGGAAATTTAAGCTTAGGGTTGTAGAAATGTGATTTTGTTTTCGTCAGTTTACATCAAAATATTATAGAGTAGGTACCTCATAATAACATTTATAACATTTTAATGTAGTTCCATAAGAAAAAAAAATGATAAAAAATATTTTTTATATAAAAATCACCTCCTTTGGTTGGACTTATCAAGTTAGCCATAGAAATTAATTGAAATGTTAACAACTTTGTTCTGGACCAGTTGTAGAAAATCAGAATGCAGAAAAGTAATTCCGCAACTAACTGTTTTCATTCGATTAGATCGCTGCAAAACCGGTTCAGAACTGTTATTCCCGTAGTCTGCACTAAATTTGAAAGAACTATGGCAGCTAAAGTTACTGGATAAGCAAAAAGGGCATTGCCTTCCACTTTAATAAATGCGATAAATGATAAATTCTGATGAGAGGCGACTACATTAATTGAACAGGAACAGCAGGTGACAGTGTATTATTATCATTATATTTATTTGTATTCAAGTTTTATATGCCTATAGATATTGACATTTCAACAAACAACTTTGCATCGAGTTTGATAGGCTATTTTATCCGAGGTTTTACCTCTGTATTTTTTATTCTTTTTTACAAATAAGAGCGTGTTTATTTGAAGTCAAAATTACGGTTTAGTTCAAGTAATAAAGAAAGATCTTTCTTTCTTTTTAAGGATGTCAGTTTTATATAATATAATGTTCTTATTATGAGAAATATCTGACGATGGTAATCTGAAAAATATACTGAAACGTACCTTTACGTAATAATATATGGAAGAAAAAATAAATTTTCTGTTATTTTGGTCGAATTCCCAGTATAATCGAGTCTTCGAATTTCGAATAAGTATTAATATATATCTAAAAGATAACGACGCAAATAAGTCGGTACAATAATACACAGGGTGTTTCTAAATTATGGTGCCAACGTAATATGACAGATAGAAAATGTCATTTTGAACAAATAGTTTCCTATAAACGTTGGCCCTAAAATGCATAATAAGAAAGTTACAGGGTCATGAAAATACAGTTTGAAAAATATTTTATATATAGCAATAACTTCTACAGAAGTTATATGCAATTGAAATGAAACTTGGTGCAATTCTTTAGTAACTAAAGTGCAACAATTTTGTGTAAAAACGATTTATTCCCATCGACCAGAGGCGGAGGGGAGAGGTATCACAATGGGTTTTCTACTCATAACTTTTTTGAGGTTATCTTTCCTTTTTGGTCTTGCAGGACTTAGGTTCATCATTTTAGTACGTCTTTTTATTTTACAACAAAAGGGTACTCTTGTTTTATCACGATGAAATTAACCGTTTGCGTTGAAATCGGCAAAATGTGCTCCAAAACACTTGTTAACTCCAAAATTCAAAAAATTAAATTTTCAACTACCGCTTTCAAATTTTACAAAATAATTGTACCATTTAGAGTGACAAAAAATTCCTTAGCACTATGAATCATAAACTTTTCGCTTTCAAAATGTAACTGATTATGAACTCGACAAAATTTTGAAATCCATATTTCAGCAAAACCAGTGATGTTTTACTCAATATAAATTAGACATTTTTTATTAATTTTGAACGTACAATTCATCTGTAAAACATTTAAATGTGGTAGGCGATAATTTTATTTTTCGAATTTTGGATTTATCAGGTGTTTTGGAGCACATTTTGCCGCTTTCAACGCAAGCGGTTGATTTTATCGTAATGGAACAAGAGTAAATTTTTGTTGCAAAATAAAAATGATGATGCACTAAAATGATGAACCGGCGAGACCAAAAAGATAACCTCAAAAAAGTTATGAGTAGAAAACCCATTGTGCTACCCCGCCCCTCCGCCTCTGGTCGATGGGAACAAAAAATGCATTTTAGGACCCGTGTTTATAGGAAACTTTTTTTTCAAAATGACATTTTCTATCTGTCATATTGCGTTGGCACCATAATTTAGATACACCCTGTATAACTATAACTAAAATCGAGCAACTCTTACGCCTAGCGTAAACAAGAGCACGTGCGGAAAAGAATTATTGGTTTAATTAAAATGGTTCAAAACATCGATAAAATTATTTTTGGCAGTGACTAAATAACAGAAAACAACAAGATAAAACCGCATAACTACACTTTTTCGATCGCGTATACCTACGTCCCTGTTGCCGATCCGGGTGAAATTTTATAGCCTATACCGACCAATGGCGGAACGTTATTGAACACATGGTTTTATTTACGCCAGGCGTACGGATTGCTCGATTTTAGTATAGGTTGTTACAACCAAATGTGATTTTAGTTCGATATTTGGTGAACTCGCTGGGGTCACTAGGAAATACCTAATAAAAACAATAATTATTTATCTACGCATGTAATCGCCATGGAGTTTCACGAGTATTTCCTGATATTCTTCTGTTTTAAATCCCTCTAAACTGCTTAATTTTTATTCGCTTTCTAAGTATGTTTCTAATGTAATCTCTCATTCCGAATTAAAGCAATTTCCTAAAGCAACTGCATCGCCACCCATTGAGCAGCGCCTGGAGCTACTATGTATTGGTGCCGTGGTTCCGTGGCACCCTCGCTGTGTTTTCTCGCTATCAATCACAGATCTCCTTCGGACCCAGTCTATCGAATTAAATTTTTCTTATACCATTTTTTTTGCGTGCTTGGGGATTTTCGAATACCTACGTCGCCAGTTGAGATTCTAAGTTTCCGAGATTACAGTGGTTCGGCATAAATTTTGGGAAATATATTTCCAAACGCCAGTAGGACCGATTCCGAGTGTTGTGTAGCTCGTCCGGCTTGTTTTCCGGGAGTAATTCGCCTGCTGAGCATACCAGAAGTGCCGGGACCTGGCTTTGTTGTTTCACGGACTTCTAGCCGCCTTTTTGCGGGATATATAATTTGCCGTAACCAGCTGTAAATATCTGATACATAGGGATCCACTATTTAATACATCTCATTCCATCCCGAGATTACATTTTGGGTAAGTTCAACTGTGAATATTTTATTCTTTTAGCTGTTTTTTTACACAGTGTTTTCTTTATAGAGCATCTACTCCAACAGTTTTGGTGCCGGAATTTTACGATAATTATCTATATAATAATTGTCGATAAAAACCCTCATATCTCGAGGTAAGATTTATTTTTGTTTTTCAAGTCCCCATTTTGGTTTTAATTCCCAAATTAATTTATAGGTTTAGCCTATGAGTGTAACTAAAATAGGTTTTCTATTTTAGGTTTTTTTTTATTTTCCGGCCTATAAGTTCTTAATTACGATCTATGAATTTTTCTTGTTTTGGATTTGAGTTTGGAGCGTGGCCTTGAAGACCTGGCGATTTTCTTCTTGGAGCGCACATTGTACTTGACTGTTCTAAGAGGGGTTTGGAGAACCTTCGCCCAGAAACATCGCAGTTTTGAAGACTCAACTTGCAGCTAAGTTGTGCATGTTTACTTTTTTTACATTTATCGTGCCTGGACTAGTAAAACTAATTTGATTTACGTGTACAATCGAAAGCGTAGGCTGCTACTGCTTACCTTCCTTTTATTATAGCGTACGTTGTGTTATTTCTGCGTACGTCTTGATTATTATTGCGTATATTATATCGTGTCAACTCTTGCGATTAGTTGTTGCAACGTCCTGACTATTATTATTATTGTTTTTTTTGTGAACTGAACGTGTACACGCTCGGGGGTTTATGATACTATACGCTTGTTTTACTATACAGCACGTACCATTTTAATTATTAATATAGCTGGTGAACCTGACAGGCATAGCTTTAAAGTTATGACTAGTAATTATTGTTTATAACCTTGAGAGTATTTAGTGCCATTGGAGTAAATCTTATTGATATTTTTGAATTCAGTTTTTATTTACCTACGAAGGATTTTCCTAGTTTGGACTTAAAAGAAATTGTGTGAGGTGTAGAGCGCACAAACTAGGTGGCGCCTATTATTAAAAAGATCTTTTATTTCCCACGCCCGTCTCCACTGTTAGCTGGCGGCCGCTCGATACTCACCAACCAAGAATTGAGGTAGGTAATTTGACTTTATCTTGGATTTATTTTTCTTACCATCGCGTTACGCTTTGAAGGTAACAAGGTATATAAAAACATACACATAATGTCGAAATAATTAATCTATATTTCGTAAATATGCAGGGTGAGTTTTTTTCGATGCCCACTATGGGGATCTCGGAAACTAGCAGAGCTAGAACAAAGGTTAAATCTGGAAAGAATTGCAGTTTTGACTGCTCAATCTAGTGCCCCTTTTGGATTTTTAAAAAAGGTCATGGCTCACTAGATATTTTGAAAAGAGTGATTTTTTTGCTATTTCATCAAATCTCTGAAGCTCTTTTATTTCTGATTATACAGAAAAACTGTAGATAATTTTGGGCTTAATAAGATAATCTGATCCAATTTTTTATGTTGTTTGTGATTTTTGAGAAATGAAATAAACTTGTGTTTTTTTAAATGTAAATCATAGTTGGCTGTGGCCTTATAAAATCGGCCATTTTTTGAGCTTTCCAAAGATATAATACTCGGCATAGTTATAAAAAATAAAAGAGCTATGGCTAATTTTCTGATTTTTTTTTTAAATTTTCGCAGTCAGCCATGGAATATTTTCATAATTACGTTCTATTTTATAATTAGACATATTTCAAACTTTCTAATATTTTGTTTTTAGCTGGTAACAAAATGTAACAAAATAAAACAAACATTAAAAAACTCAAATTCAAATTACTATTATTTTAAAAGGTGTTCAACCAATCCACCGCTATTATTTATGCATTATGCAAATATTGCATCTTTTTAAAACCGAATTTATCGCCTTTCTTAGAGAGCGCTTGTCAATACTGAAAATTGCTTCTACAACAGCTGCTCTTAATTCAACAATAATTATTGTCTCATACTTTATTTTGTACTGGTCCCCACAAAAAGAAATCCAAAACAGACAAATCGGGGGATCGGTGCTGCCAGGAAATAGGTCTATTTCTCCCTATCCAACTATTTGGATAGAGCTGATTTTTTCTTACGGACAAATAATTATGTGGTGGAGCTCAATCATGATAATTTTTGTTTTATTTTGTTACCAATTAAAAATAAAATATTTGAAAGTTTGAAGTATGTCTTATTATAAAATAGAACGTAATTATGAAAATATTCCATGGCTGACTATGTGAAAATTAAAAAAAAAACAGAAAATTAGCCATAGCTCTTTTATTTTTTATAATAACTATGCCGAGTATTATATCTTTGAAAAGCTCAAAAAATGCCCTATTTTATAAAGCCACAGCCAACTATGATTTACATTAAAAAAAAACACAAGTTTATGTCATATCTCAAAAATCGCAAACAACATAAAAAATTGCATAAGATTATCTTATTAAGCACAAAATTATCTACAATTTTTGTCTCTACAGTTTTTTTGTATAACCAGAAATAACGGAGCTACAGAGATCTGATGAAATAGCAAAAAATCATTTTTTCCAAAATATCTAGTGAGCCATGAACTTTTTTGAAAATCCAAAAGGGGCATTAGATTGAGCATTCAAAACTGCAATTCTTTCCCCATTTAACCTTTGTTCTAGCTCTGCTAGTTTCCGATATCCCCATAGTGAGCATCGAAAAAAAAACTCGCCCTGTATAATTTAGGTATGCACGTGGCAATCTCGCAAAATTTACCATACAGTGTAATACAGGTCGATGTATCCCACGATTATTTATTCCTGAATGAAAATTTTTCTGCTTCTATTTTGTCTGGGGTTAAAACTAAGGTAATTCAATTTTTTTACCTCAACATGCTAATCTTTTAAATACACCTATTCACCCTTCACAGAACACTTTTTCAAATCGGCTTTCGCTGCATCGGCCGAATATAATTATTACGCCACCCCTCGGTTCTGGCGCCGTCGCGTCGATCAATCGATGGATCTCGCGTTACCTAATCTTTAAAACAGCCCCTAACACGATGTAGGACACAATCGCGCCACCCCTCCCGCTTTATCATCGGCCAACAAAGCCGCGCACCGGGCGGGGGTTAAGTCCCGGTTGAGCCGGCGCGGCGTCAAATATCGGGGGAGGCCATTGTCTCCCGCAGGGGCGGACTGGCGGCCGGGGATAAGGCCCTTAATAATCACTTTTTTGATTGAGAGCGAGTTTTTACTGAAAAGAAAAATTATATTTAGGTATGTGTTGCATACAAGAGCCACTGACCAAAATTTATAAAGCGTAGAACTCTGTTTTTTCTGAGGATTAGATCTGCCAAACTTCTATACGACACTGGAAATATCGGTTTGAAAGTAAATAGTTTTTCTTGAAATCGGCAGTAAAGTGTCCCAAAATCGTCATTAAAAGCACATAAATCGTACAATAATGGGCTACATTATTGTACGATTTTTGCAATAAGTAGGCCTTGGCGAGATGTAAACATCAAACGTCAAATCGCCCGTCAAAAGTGACCAAATATTCAAAACCCGGCCGATAAAGGCCCATTTAACTTTTCGTACACATTGCGAAATTGTTTCCTATAGAAGCGCAATCCTTCAGTATACATATTTTAGTAAATTTCAATATCAATAGATTTGTTGTGTAGGCTGCACAAGAAGCAGCAGTTTGGTTTTTCTGTACGAAGATGCCGTGTCTTAGTCTTACTTGACCTAGGTAGAGCGATCGTCAAAGTCAAGCAACGCCGCGCGTAGTCGGTTCATGCACGGGTGATCCCTTGTTATTATTTTCTTGTATAATAAATCTTTTTTTTTTCGATTTCAAAAAAAATATATGTACTACGGCACTGAAGTTCTTTTTATGACTCATGTTATTTATTTCCACATGAGTCATAAAAAGTTGAACTTCAGTGCCTTGGTACATAAATAACTATTTCTTGAAATCGGCAGTAAAGTGTCCCAAAATCGTCATTAAAAGCTCAGAAATCGGCATTAAAGTAGCCCGTTATTGTACGATTTTTTCAATAAGTAGGCTTTGGCGAGATGTAAACATCAAACGTCAGACGCGTATCCATCGCGCGTCAAAAGTGACCAAATATTCAAAACCTTGCCACAAAAGGCCCATTTAACTTTTCGTACACATTGCGAAATTGTTACCTATACCAGCGCAATCTTTCAGTATACATATTTTAGTAGGTTTGAATATCAAGAGATGTGCTGTGGAGGCTGCACAACAGGCAGCAATTTTGTTTGTCTGTTCGATGACGCCGTGTCTTATCTTACTTGACCTAGGTAGAGCGATCATCAAAGTCAAGCAACGCCGCGCGCAGTTGGTTCATGAGCGGGTGATCCCTTATGATTATTTTCTTGCCCGATTTCAAAAAATATATAATATGTACCTCGGCACTGAAGTTCTTTTTATGACTCATGTGGTTTATTTGCCTCAGCCAGAGGCCTCGGCAACTAAATTCCACATGAGTCATAAAAAGTTGAACTTCAGTGCCTTGGTACATAAATAACTATTATGATTAAGCAACTCTTTTGCCATGAAAAATGTACCTTTATTAAAACTCTATAATTCCATTAGTTTTCGAGATCTTTGGCTTTGAATGTGTTTTTTGCACTAAAAATGCTGGTTTTTGACTTTAAAGCGGACTGTACATTTCCAAACAATTGCAAACAACAATAATAAACTGCAAACAAACCGTCTTATTTTGATTTTGGTACATATACACATTGCGCAATCTATCAGTATAAATATTTTAGTAGGTTTGAATTTCAATAGATTCATTATGGGAGGCTGCACAACAAGCAGCAGTTTGGTTTTTCTTTTCGAAGCCGCCGTGTCTTTGTCATACTCGACCTAGGTAGAGCGATCGTCAAAGTCAAGCAACGCCGCGCGTAGTCGGTTCATGGACGGGTGATCCCTTATTATTATTTTCTTGCCTAATAAAACTTTTTTTCCGATTTTAAAAAAATATAATATGTAGGTACCTCGGCACTGAAGTTCTTTTTATGACTCATGAGGTTTATTTGCCTCGGCCAGAGGCCTCGGCAACTAAATTCCACATGAGTCATAAAAAGTTGAACTTCAGTGCCTTGGTACATAAATAACTATTCCAGCGGCGTATAACTTTTTTATTAAAAATATGATGGTTGACCCTCCTCTCTCCGGCACTGGTGGAAGTAGACAGGCCGAATTAATTTTTAATTTTTGCCTCAGAAAAAATGAAAAAACTTTAAAAAAATTGAATTTTAACGCCTTGTATAACGAAAACCGTTGGGATTTCGATATGTTAATATGAAAAAAATCTGCTTAGGTACTTTGATGTTTTCTTTAGTTTCTTCAAGTTTTGCATATAAAAGTTGGACCACCCAGTATAGGTATCACTGGACTCGCAACTTTATATAGACTTCAAATATCTAATAAATATAAATAATACCCACGCTTTGGCATCGTACGTCGTGGGTTCGATTCCCACCACGTTAAGTGTCCTGGGTGTTGTGTTTGTATTTAGGATGTACAAGTCAATTCTGACAGGACATGGCGAAAAGTCAGACGGTTCCTGTCAGAAAAAGAAGGTGGAAGCGCAACTGCGTGGTCCAACGCACTGAGTAAATTACCGTTGCAGTATAGCCCAATATAAAAAAAAACCGGGTGATCCATTAAAAAACATGTTTTGTATATTTAAAAAAATGCGAATTTCAATAATAATAATTGTTTTTCTGATTCTAGGTCCAAAATTTGAAATGTTAAGGGGTGAGAACTCTTTTAGTAATATCCCTATACAATATCTACGCGTGTGCTGCATTACATAACAAATGTGTAAATAACCAGTATTTTATTTTCGATATAAGGGCCTTTAAAAACCCACCTCAAGCTAATACTTCTTACATTCAGTCATCGACACAAGGAACATTTTCCATTTTTTTGCATAGCCTGCCACACTTAATTAAAGGGTGTCCCGCCATAAAACTGTGCATGGCCATTAAAGCCGGTTATGGCCGTATTTAATCAGAAAATGTGCAAACACGAGCCGGGAAATTTAATGTGTTGTTTGTTCAATCGAGGCCATAATAAAATATAATGGCTTTTCATTACCCCACAATGTCACGCCCTGGCGGAAAATATTCTTATTGTTTGCCGACATATAAAAGTGCCATGGAGATGAGTGGATATACTATAATACACTTTTAGAGAATAATTGACCTGAAAACGACTGACTGCTAAGTCAATAGAAGATAATATTTTAATTTTAGTAATATTTCGTTAAATAAATGACATTTTTTGCTGAAAGAAATATTTGTTTCATAAAAGCAAAACAAATTATTGTTATTTAATTTTTAATTGGGTTTTTGACGTTCACTTTGACGTGACATGATCTTTGAGAAAGGAGGAAGATTTATCCTCCGAAAGCTCAGCAAACAAATTTGTTGAAGTTATTTTTTGAGTTACACGTTTAAAGTTTCGTTCATTCAGAGTTAATAATTTATGAATTTTCGAGACAACTTGAAAAAGTTGTCTTTCAATCAGTTTGGTGGCGAAAAACCCAATTAAAAATTAAATGGATCTGTTTGCGCCACAAATAAATTTTTGAAAATAAATTATTGTTATTTCAAAATACTTCAAAATTTGTTTGCAAGTTGTTATTACAAAGGTTTTCTTGGTCCAAAACAAAGAAAATGTTAATCAAATAACTAATATATTTAAAAAAAATTACAATAACTACTAAGCAACCAAACTCCTTGTTTAATTCTGCTAAACACTTGTTTGGTTTACTTATCATTTTTATGTATAAAAATTAATTTTCTAATAAATATTCATTTGGCTTTATTTAAGTCAATAAATAGTTATTTTCTTCAAGTGGACTTAAAGATAGTTGCGATTATTATTTGTTACTTAAGAGCAACAATAGTGTCGTGATATCCAGGCTGTCTTTTCTGACACTGCTAGACCTTCAGAAAATGTGTAAATAAATAAAAGAAGCAAGATATTTTCTTACTCAAATATAATATAAGCAACTTTTTACTAGGTAATTATCACAGGTAGTTAGAATATCTATTGTTATATTGTTAATCACAGAATAAGCTAAGTAAATAAAACAACTTAGAAGTTATCGCAAAGAAAATTATCTAAACGCTCGGGGTTGGTTCCGCCTAGGTGTAGCCCTGGGGGCTCTACGTTTTTATAAGCTCTATGCTCTATGGTTTTTATGTTTTGGTGGTATAACACCTTTGATATTTTGTGGTTGTAACCTCGCTATGACATCTAAGTCCGCAAACCTATTTGTTGGAAATATTGGGGACAAAATAAAGTACAATCACCCCCTAAGGAGCCTAATACCTTGGTATACCAGGTGCACAAAAGCCGCGATAAACCTTCACCTGAGGTAGGGTTCAATTATTCAAGCTTTAAAGCTACTCTACGGCAGTGCCAAGTAAACGGTATAGCATCTATAAATCAAATCGAAGGTAAGCGTTCGCAAACAGCATGAAAATGAAACATAAAAATGTCCTTTTTAGGTTACGGGCACAAGCCAAAATACTAGCGTAGGCACAAGATAACAACCTGCGGAGACAATAAGCAATGTTCGTGAAATGCAGTGTTCCCACTTATCTGAGGCTGCCATGTGGTGTTCAGGCAGCAATCTGGAGTCCCTCACGACAGTCCGAAATTTGAGTTGGTGTCTCCACGTAGACCTACCTAGTGGCTTCCCGTACGCCTCCGGATCAGGTATGCGTCCTGAGTCTGAGTGACTTAACCCGTCGTAGTGGTAGTTGAATGTGCGAATGTGATTTGGTCGTTGGCGCAGTGTGTGAGCGGTGATGTAAAAGCACTGGTGACTTGAGGCTTCGAAACCTGATACCTACTTGAGACGTGAAGGCTTGAAGATATAGGGACTTGGCCTAGAACACACCCGATATCTGTCTTAGTTTACTTTGTACTTAGCTGTGATTATTTCAAAGAAAATGACATGTGCACTATGGAAAATGGGTATTAAAAGCTTACCTTTGATGTTGGGTGGCCACGTGTGCGACTAAAAAAAGTCGATAAAAGACTATCGAGAGGGCTTCAGGGGAATTATTTGAATCCAACCATCGGTTGTAAGTGTGAAAGGCACCTCCAAGCAAGGTACAACTTTCACTCAAAAAAAAATTGCTTAACTCACCACCCTCTCACTTTTCTCGAATCGCCCCCTAAGGCAAAGGCATGCTACCTTAGCAACTTCCCACCAAAAAGTGACACAATTTCCCAGGTTTCAGCAAGGCCCACTATAAAGACAGGCCCTGGCGCACAAAAATCACGTGATCATCTTAGTCAGACGTCAGATGTCATTTGTCACATAACTGAAAGCTGCAGCTTGGGTTTTGAGAAGTTTTCAATGTTTAAAATGTTTTTAAACGTCTTAGTTTATATTTTAGAAACAAGTTTGTGTCTAGTGCGCGTGTGTCCTGGGCGTCCTGGCGGAGGGGAACTGCCCAGGTGGGAGTCGTGGCGTCCAAGAGTATTGGTGCTGCTCGCACCGACGCGTGAGCGCTGTAAAGGGGAATTCTCCCCCGAACCACAGAATAGGCAGCCCGGAATTCCGTAATGGACTATTATGGACATGGACCGTATTGGACTGGACAGTGGAGCCTGATTCACAGAGGGGTGAACTGCTTACGGGAGATCCGCGAGTTCAGATGGTCCGGGTGGCTGGAAGCCGTTCCCGTTGATCACGTTCGGGTTTGTGTATTTATTGTATTCACGATTCACCTTGTGCGAAATAAATCAGTGTTGTAACCGTTGATTTTCGTTGTCGACCCACGCCCCGATACGGTTTATCTATTCGGCCTTTCACGCTGCCGAACAACTGAGACATCGTCAATATTTGAAGTATACTTACCTACTGAGGTTAGTTTTCATTTTTATTTCGTAAAAAATAACCTAAATACCAAATATTGGGTCTGTTTATATTATATTTAAACATATTAAAAATGCCAGGAAGAAAGTGTCGCCATAACAAACATTTGTTTTGCCTCGGGATGATAATTTCCGCTAAAAATGGATTCGTCAAATTCCAACAGATTTAATTTCTAAAAAACCCTTAATTATGTGTGGCTAACACATTGTCAAGAAAGTGAAACAATTAAAGTGGACAAATGTGTTGTGGGAGGAAAATACCTATAGAGAATATCACCTAAGCTAAAGGAAGGTGATGTCCCAACAATTTTTGAGAAGTGCCAAAATATTGTGAGTGCAGTGCCGTTTAACTCTCAGCCTAAAACAGCTGAGGCAGGTTGAAAATTTTGAAAAAACAATTAGAGAAAGCTTGGATGCACAAAACCAATAATGTAACAGATGAAAGAAAACTTGCCAAATTGTTACGAAATTTGTTTTTTCTACTTATCTCCAAAAACGCTTTCATTATATAGCACTAAGTTGGTCACGTGACTACGCGATTATGCGTTAGCGCCGTGGCCTGTCTTTATCGTTGGCCTCGAGGTTTTAGGAAGTGACGTCATGACAGGTGGTCGTTAGGTATCATCAATGTCAATGTCAACACTGTCACACATCAAATATCAAAATTTTAATTTTGTATAAGATGTTTGTAACAAATACCGATAAAAGGCATTTAGTCTGGTATTTAATCCCAGCCAAGCTAAATTAATGCGTAATGAGGTATTCAGAAAAGTTTTGATAAGACAGATATAAGTTACCTATGTTTACCTACATTTTGCTTCTTGTATAAAATGTTTGGTTCGGGTGAATACTTTGTTGTTAATTTGTTGTAGACTGGCAAGCTATCTAAGAAACGAGACCCTGGAACACCCGGAGCACCAAAACCGCAGTTTGATGGTATCCGATGATAGATTTGACGAGAAGCGAACAAGGTAAACAAACCTTCGGCGACTGCCAGCAAAAGTTGTAAGATACCTTTTTCTTCTTCTAGGTCTTCGATGTAGCAGTAGATACAGGGATATTGGAGCGAAAGGACCATACCACTGGCAAAGTAACACTTGAAGTTGTCACGTTAGTTGCGTCTGGAATATATCGCTAGTTGTAGGAGTGTGTGCCTTTCAACTATTTGTCTAGGAATACTTTGTGCATTTTAAAACCGTAAAAGAGTTTTGCACTCGGTTTTGCATGAATTTTAATAAAATTGTATACGAGTATTATCTCCAAAATAAGGCTTAAGTAGATGATACAGAGCCACAGGGGCGGTAGAGGCTCATAGAGGGCATGGATCTAATTCTCCTGACAGGTAGAGGCTCATAGAGGGCATGGATCTAATTCTCCTGACAGGTGTTGGTAGACAACCTAGAGGGACGCGTTTTCCGCAAATCTCGAATTTTTTTATTTGTGGAAGACACTAATTTTCGGGAATAACTGTCCACTGCCTCAGGGGCCGTATAGAGGCTCTTAGAGTTCTTGGCTCTAATTCTCCTGATATCTAGGTGTTGGTAGACACCCTCCAGGGACGCCTTTTTCTGCATAACCAATTTTGGACTTCCATGGTGGTACGGGCGCATAATTTTGGATGGTACTTTATACTTTTTAAACACCCCGGCGGCGCCAAGTGCACACCACGCGAAACAAAGCGACACTAATGGAGTCATGCACCTATTATTTATTATTATTATCATATTATTTGTCTGATCCAACTATTTAATTAAACAAACAAATATTGAATACACTACTGCATTTAACACAAATAGGTATATTTCATAAGCACAGAATAATTTTTATTTGGGAGTAATAAAAATATTGTCTGGAAATTATGGCTCATATTTTATGTATTTTCTATTTATTTTCCGGTGTAGTTTTGGTCGTGATACTATTAGAGTCATTAAAATATAATTATGTTAATTCCTACACTGCGTTCGTATAAAAAAAAACAGTCCTTTTATGTTGACAGTAAAGTGTCTGGGATAGTCTAGAAATTTTTATTAATCGATCGATCAGCCGGTGCATGTGGCTGGCGGCAGACTAGCTCGGCGGCCGAATCAGAGCAAAAGGAATAGCAAACCGGTGAAAAGCGTCAGGATTTCGGCTTCGGAGTTTCCTGTCAGATGAATTAATTGAATCGCCCGTGGTAGTGACATGGCGGCGACTAAAACAAGAACGAAAAAGAATCGCGCTTGTCAATCAGAAGAGAATCTACAGGCTTTTCGTTGGTGTGTGCTCCTTTCTTTTAATTGAAGGTAATATGTGTAATTTCGTTTTTCCTGTGGCAATAGTTCGAAGTTCGACGCAACCAATATTGCTCCCCGCCACCACTAAAGATATCTGCCTTATATTTTGCACTTTTAGGTATCACATACACACATACATTATTTGGACATCATTTCAGAAAAATTAAAAAGGATTTTCTGTCAGCGCCGGGGGTCGAACCCGGGACCTCTCGCTTGCTAGGCGAACGTTCTACCACTACACTACGCTGAACCGTTGAAATTAAGTCGGTCTGTTTGTATAGTAGCTGAACGGAGAAGCCTTTCGTTCGCGCCGTACCACAGAAAATACTCTCTAATTTCCTCCGAAACACACCAGACTAATAGACACAACCTTGACGTTAGATACAGTTGTACCACCATACATCTTGGAAGTCATACTGGTCCCGGGTTCGACCCCCGGCGCTGACAGAAAATCCTTTTTAATTTTTCTGAAATGATGTCCGATTTTCTTTCTTTCATGTCCATTGGTCTACGTCCTATACGTATGTAAGTTCTTCTCCATTTCCATTTTCATACATTATTTTATATAATATCAAGTTTCTGCAATTAGCTATCAGTGGTGAATAATAATTGTGCGGTCTCAAGTTTCATTCATTAGAGAACCTTTGGTGGTTCACGTCTTTTTTTCACAAACAACTGTAGTTTTTTTTCTGAAAATAGTTATTTATGTACCAAGGCACTGAAGTTCAACTTTTTATGACTCATGTGGAATTTAGTTGCCGTTGCCGAGGCCTATGGCCGAGGCAAATAAACCACACGAGTCATAAAAGGAACTTCGGTGCCGAGGTACATACATATTATATATATTTTTTTTTAAATCGGAAAAAAAAAGTTTTATTAGGCGAAATAAAAATCATAAGGGATCACCCGTCCATGAACCGACTACGCGCGGCGTTGCTTGACTTTGACAATCGCTCTACCTATAGGTCAAATATGACGAGACAAGACAGAAAATCCAAACTGCTGCCTATTGTGCTGCCTCCATAACATATCTATTGATATTCAAACCTACTAAAATATGTATACTGAAGGATTGCGGTGCTATAGGTAACAATTTCGCAATGTGTACGAAAAGTTAAATGGGCCTTTATTGGCCGGGTTTTGAATATTTTTTCACTTTTGACGGGTGATGGCTCCGCGTCTGACGTTTGATGTTTACACCTCGCCAAGGCCTACTTATTGAAAAAATCGTACAATAATGGGCTACTTCAGTGCCGATTTCTGAGCTTTTAATGACAATTCTGGGACACTTCACTGCCGATTTCAAGAAAATGTATTTTGTTCCTAGCCATATATTAAAACATCAAAAAAACTGTAGAAAAAAATTCACGACTTCCAACGTCGCGATGCCTTCAAAAAGTGTTCCCCCATAAATATCAATTTTTACTATATGCCCTTATAAATCTCGCTTTATTTAAATTATATTGTTTCTAAACGCACTGTTTCCGTTTCCTCTCTGCTCAGTCGTTAGGAAGCTGCTATACAGTGTGCCCAGGAAAGTTCGTAATGGGAAACATTTTTATTATTAAAATTTTTGAAAATCTGCTTTGAGAAAATCTGATTTAAAATTCATATGTTACCTTAAATAAAATTATCCCGCTGTATAGCTTATCTGTAATATTTGACATTTTGGGAAAAAATAGTTAAAAATGTTTTTTTTACTGTGAATATCGAAAAAGGTTATTAGGAAAAAGTATTTGTCGTGTAATTCTACACAAGTGTAAAATTTTTCAGACAGATTTCAAACGGCACAATAAGGTGTTTCTTTGAAAAAATTTGAAAGCATCGGGACGCCTGACGTAGTAAATTTTGTTCACCAGTTTTCACGTCTTTTAGAAGTACATACATACGGTGCGTTTCAGTTTGATACTTGAAAAATCGGTATTTTTTAATGGAACTAGGAAGGCGTAGAAGGGCCACATTCGAAATATTTTTTCTCGAACTAAATTCCGACTTATAAGTTGGAATGACCTTATTCCGACTTATAAGTCAGAATTCCGACTTACATCTCTAAAAAAATGGTACGCCACTCAAAAACTTTTTTCTGCCTTCGCTAAATTTCCCAATCGAAACAAACTATTCTTTACTTTTTTCGAAGAAAGTACCGTTTTTGAAAAATTATTCATTTTTGTGCATCTTATTTTTTGTAGCAGAAGAAAATCAAAGTAGATCTAGGCTTTTGAAATTTTGCACACCTACTCAGTTTTTAATTCTGAATGACTTTTCTTAATAACATTTTGCCTAGGTACATAAAGGCCACTTTACTGGGGCAGAAAATTACTTTTTTTAATTCCCAAGACACAATATTTTTCCAATCTATACAAACCCATCTTGTAGGTTTTAGGACAAAATATTATTAAGCAAAGTTGTTCAGAATTAAAAACTGAGTAGGTGTGCAGAATTTCAAAAGCATAAACCTACTTTGATTTCCTTCTGCAAAAAATTTAAAACGTCGTACCTACAAAAATGAATTTTTTAAAAACGGTAAATTTTTCGAAAAAGCGTAAAATAGTTTTTAGAATTCATTGGGAATTTTAGTGAAGGCAAAAAAGATTACCTTTCCAGTGGCGTACTATTTTTTTATTAAAAAAATATTATGGTTGACTCCCGTGTCTTCGGCACTGGTAGAAGTAAACAGGTAAATTTATTTTTAATTGGTTGCACCCAATGTGTGTCTAAACTGTACCAAATACGTTTGCTTTCACTGTCTTTCTTTAGGAGAAATTAAAGAAAACTTATAGAATAGAATCTACAGGCTTTTCTTGAACTTGAAAAAAAATAGACAGTGAGTAGGTATTTGGATATATTATGTTTATATGAAAAAATCTACTTATTTTGACGTTTTCTATAGATTCCTGAAATTTTATAAATAAAAGTTGGGCCATAATGTAAATCGGTGAATTTCAAAAAACGAAATTCAACATGGAGGCTATACCGGACTCCCTCTTTAAGGACACTGATCATAAAACACAATGTTCAAATTTCCTAATATGCAACCTGACGACATGAGATTAAGACCCCGTTCTGCAGGAGTGCGGGGGGAGGGGGGCTTGTCGTAATTATCACGCGTACGCGGGTGTAAAATCTGCCGCTGGCGGGTTTGCCGCTCCGCCGGCTCGGAATGCTCGCAGGAGACCCCACCTTCCGCAGGTGCGCGTTGTCCTGACGCTGCGGACGACAATGGTCGTTTTGTCCTCTCCGAGTTGTTTCCTAATTAGCGCGCGCAAGGGATCAGGTAACGCGGACAAGGTATACGAAGGTTGGATGGGGGTATAATTATTATTATGATGTGTACACAGTGGCATCCATTGAAACTGTTTAACGGCGGGTGAGTAAAAAATAAATGATTAGCTTTTAATAAAAACTCCATTTGAATATTCGTTTGAATCGATCAAAAAGGCAAGAAAACAGCGCCCAAACACGAAATTAATTTTACCTAGACCTAGTTAGAGTCTCCAGCAAGACAAAAGACAATATAATGTATAGGTAAATCTATAGTATGTACCTAATTATTTTAGCAACACCAGAATGTAAGTCATAAAAATACTCTTATGATCTATACTAATGTTATAAAGTATTATTATGGTATTATGCCTGTCCTTCCAAAATCACATTCAGACGTCGCACATCACGATTTTCTTCAATCAGTTTTCGCAGTGGGTATCTACTGCTGCTGCATTGTTAAGTAAGCAGCGGCTTCTTCAACTATCTTCTTTAGACTCTCTGGTAGGGGCTATAAAACCTGCTGTGGTGCAACCTGATTTCTCATAATTGTTTGAACTTTATACCATAATCCAATCTTTTCGATTTGCTCAAATTTTTATCGTATATAGTTCTTCAGGTTAGCAATCCGCCCAAATATTGCACGATTCCTTTTGATGATCAGCGTCTTTGCAGGGAATATACCTCTTTTATACAGCCCGCATTCTTCTTCGGGTTTCACAATAATAATTATTTCGCCATTCGCCATTGATGAACTTCTCTGAATTACCTGGAACTGTGGTATATCCATAAGCAGTCACAGATCGGATTGTGTTTCCAGCCATGTTAGGACATGTCATCAGAATGTCTTCTGTCCTTGTTCTCAAAATCCTATCATGAACTTCTATCTTGAACCGCTGTTCATGCATTACATCAAATCCTAATATGACATCGTCGGTTATTTCAGCCACAAGGACTCTGTGCCTGAACCATAGACGTAACTAGGGGGGACTAGGGGGGGCTTAGCCCCCCCTACATTTCTATTAGCCCTCCCTAAAATGTAAAGATGTGCGAAGATATGCTTCTCGTAAACAGAATAGATCTAACATTCTGACAACGCAACGTTACGCAACACGAATCGCTTGCTCTTGCGGAATCTTGCGCCTTGTGTCCCCACAAAATCCGACTGAAATTTAAACGCGCAAGCGAGAGCGAACACACCGTGCCTGCTGCCGAGAGAAAGAGAGACGAGACGGGCGTCGGAGAATGTACTTTTGCTGTGCCAGACTCCAGACTTTTATTTTGTTATTCATCCAGTGTATTGTTGTTTCGTTATAATATGTACTATGTAAATAATCTGGCATCACAAAATAGCAGACATTCCCAACATTTTTTCTCTGGTTTCTACTCGGAAACCTCTACTTTTTCATAATGTTTTTTCTTAAATGAATTAAAGATGATTCAAAATTACCAGTAGATAGACCTATATACATTATTTTTTGAAGCCTTAAAATTAACGTTTTTGGGTGTGGCACCTCAAGGGTGGTACAGGGTGATCCAATCAGTAACGTATTTAGAAGAGCGGGACCGAACCCATTTCGGAATTTGAAAATATTCACTCCAGCTTGTAAATTTGAAGATATTGGGATTTCCCAAGACTAATTTATGTAATTTTTCTTCAAATTGTTAAAAAATTTCGCCTGCGGCGCATTTTTTAGAATTATTTTAAATGCCCCTGTTTGAAAAAAAGACACAAAAATTGTCACTCCACCACTCAAAATTAATTCCTATATATGCCACAGAAGTGATCCAAACTCGTAGCCCCGGCCTACCATTTTACAGAATGACATGTAAAAAATATACCTTTGTAAGTAGCGTACCGACTTTCAAAAATTTCTTCTTAATGGATTAAATATAATTCCTTGTCGGGGCCCCGCATTTTCATGCGGCACCCGGCCCCGCAAAATCTTGAGCCGGTCCTGATCAGCCCCCCCTAAAAATACGACCTAGTTACGTCTATGGCCTGAACTTATTAGAGCCTACGGGTTATAAAGGCATCGTGATCTCCTGTATAACTGGAATTTCTTCACCATTTGCCAATTCCACGATCTAGTTTGGTGGTGGTGCAATCCTGCAGTGGGCTATGATGTTCGGCTTCACGATGGTATGACTAGAACCAGTGTCCACCATAATGCAACATTTCCGGCTGCAGATCTTTCCTGATATCTAAGTTGTGTCCAGAATTCGGCCCCGGTTAACTTTTATTATAAGACGTGGGGCTTGGTAACACCCAGCCAGCTTTCACCCCCGCCCAAAGCTGGTTACTAGGAATTTTCCTGCTTCTCACCTCAGCAGAATTGAGACACTGGCGTTTCAAATCTCCTCAACTCCGCAGTTCCAATCGCGCGTGGGGTACTTCTTCGAACACCCATCCCTTCTTTGGAGGTCGTAGCACGTGAAAGGATGTTTTAGATATCCCGTATCATTTGGTCTACGTTGGCATTACTGGTAGTGCCTCTGTTTTATGGTCGCATCTGTCTTAGCGTCACCTTTCTACGTAAGTATACTGCCTGCGTGGCGGCTTTAAATTCCAACGCGTGCGCCAAGGCCTCTGAGATGTTTTTTTTGGCGGCCTCGAGTGCTTGGCTGCTAGTCTCGCTATCACGCACGCCATCTGAAATTTGTTTCCGGAATTCGACTGGGGCCGATGGATAAGCCAGATTTATCAGGCGGGTAATGCCAGCTTTAAATTGTTACAGGGTCTCCTCGGTGCGTTGTCGTCTATCTTTCAGTTGCGCCTGGTAAACCTGTTGCAGATGGGTTTCCCCATATCACATTTCGGACATAACTTCAAATTCCTTGCTTTCCTTTCTTCTGTCCAGAAGTTTCCTTCTGCAGCAACCTCAAACTGGTTAAGGTAAGTTCTCCATGTCACTTTTCCATCAAAGAAATCAGAAGTTAATCTACATGCTTATTCTCCGGAGGATGAAAATGAAACTACCTGCAATTATGCCATTCCTGGCAATGACGTTATTGATAATTAATATGAAAATTAGATTTCCTGGATAGGGTGAGTTGGGACAATAAAATCATTACTGTCCTCATGACAGCTAAGTTATTTTTTATCTTTTGCCCCCCGCAAAAATTTTTAGTCTTCCATAGAAACTGTATGACAAATTAGAGGTAGGTTATGATTTATGACAAATTCAAGAAAAATGATGGGAATTCATGGGCGGAGTGTTTTTTAATAGGAAACTGAAACAGTGTATGTCTGGTTGCCCTCTATGCAAAAACTTATTATGGGTAAATATCCTTGTTTATGGATACTCTAGTTAGCCAATGTCTGACACTGACATAAGGACATGACAGAAATAAAGTAGATACAGGGGACAGATTTTGCAAAAAATAAAGTTGGCCAGCTGTTTTTTTTTTGGTAGATTTTAATAGTAGAAAATTAGTAGGCATTGACTGGGCCACTTTAATTTTTGACGCCATCTGTGGCTTGTATCCAATATTACTCTCGTATCCTTATGACTCTGTCACACATTGGCTAACTAGGGATTCCATAAACAAGGGTAAATATGAATACCATTATCGAATAGTTTAGGTTTTGAGTTGACAAAAATAGCAGCATGAAAATATGACACAAAAAGAACAACACTGTCATTTCGACTTTAAAATAATTCAAAAGAAAAAGTGTCGCGTTTAGAGCGAATGCTAGCAAGATATATATTATATAAATTTATTACATTAATTTTAACAAATTTGCATTTTAATCTTCAATTTTATTAGTAAAAAAAATTACAGTTTAATTGTGACCTTCAATAGACTTCATAATTAAATTGTGAATTATGCCAACAAATACGATCTAGTAACAGTAATAGTAATTAAATGAATAGGAGAAGCTTTTCAAATAACCCGCCATTTGTTTAGTATAGTCCTCACCTCATAGATGGCGCGCGAGTATCACGGCCCAACTTTAATATAGATATTCTTTAATCATTTCCTGATGATGCTAAAATAGTTAGCGAAATGCGCGTCGAGTGCAAACAACAAAGTTTTGGTGGAGTTAAGCAAAACATATCGATATTCCTGTGGTCTGAAGTTTGTTACACTCATGGAATCTATCCCAAATTATTTTTCATTCACAAAATTGATGTGACTATTGAAAATTTATATTTTCTGTTAAAAAGTGAAATCTTCCTTACTCTGATTTCAGTTAGGAGATACGCATATTACTATAAATAAGCAATCATTTAGTATACACTTTATACAGGGTGATCGAAAACTCCTTGCACAAATTTTAATGACGTATTTTTGAGACCAAAATAAGACTTTTTTCATATTAATATGTGTCCTTAAATGCACCACCTCCGACCTAAAAAAATTTAACAAATTTACACCCTAATCCACACAAATATTCAATTTACGTCTTTTTTGACACAAAAAATTATTAAAGCGCACCAAAAAACATCTGCACGCAAATTTTCAAGAGGTATAAAAAGAAACTTCAGTGCCCAGGGACACATTTAATCGGGAACAAAGAAGTTTTTTGTGCAAAATAATTTAAAGAGTGCGATCACATCACATATCCATGAGCCGACTGCCCGCCGTTGATGCACCTTCCATATCGTTCTTGCGAGATCGAGCCGGATGGTCTGTTGTGCAATTGATCTATGGGCGTCCTCTGTCTAATTTCTTGCAGTCTTCATATTTCATAGAATATTATCATTGTTCAAACCGGCCGAACTGCTCATATTGAAAAATTACGTTATTAGGTATACTTAGGTAACAATTCCGAGATGAAGTTGAAACGTTAAATGATACTTTATTGAACGGGTTTTGAATATCGGGCCACGTTTGACGGGGGACAGGTCTGTCTATAACGTTTGGTCCTCAAATATCATCAAGGCCAACTTATCAAAAAAATCATACAATAATGATTCACGTTAGTCCCGATGATGATATTGAGAGTTTTTGTTACTTCATAAAAAAACTTTTATTGAAAGATGTTATTAAAACAACTAATATTTTACGATACTTTTAGAAACTACGAGTGCCTACTGAATATACAGTACGGATATACCCCGGATGGGGTTTACAAGATATGAAATGGCCGCAAAAATGTCACTCTCTTCATAAAAGTTTTTGCTTCTTTCGAAATGAGAAAATATTAATTTGTTATGTGGAGTGTTTTGGAAATTAGGGCAAAGAGTAAACTATAACTTTAATTTTCATTTCCGTTAAAATGGTAAGAAAATTGTTATAACAGAAAGTCAAAATTTAGTTGTAGTCTACGATTTCATTTGCAATTGGAATTTATTATATTTACTATTGTTAGATTAGATTGTTGTTCTCAACGCGTATCTTTATTTTGAAGGAAGCACAAAATGAAGAATGACTTTTTTGAGAGAAGTTAAATATTTAGGTCCTTTCACTTATTGCGTAAACCCCATGCAGGGAAAATGTACATATATAAAAAATTCAAAATTCTCTAAGTACTCTCTTTTTTATGTTTTTGGGTAATATGGAATATAAAAGGAATAAGTCGCCCTCTTTTGCAATTTGAATGCTTGTCTTTGAGAGAAGACGATATAAATGTTTAAATTTTTTACCACCTAGGTTGTTCAGGTACATACCTATATTTCCTATCAAAGTTAAGATAAAAAAAATAGTTAGACGGTTAAACCCGAACTCCTTTACACCATTGCACCCAGTAGGTTCACTGGGGGCAAAAATAGTGTATTTATAAAAATAGGGCAGAATATAAAGAACCAATTTTTGTTATGTATATTTGAAATCTATAGAGGGTGTCCCAATAAGGACTCCCGTCGCCGATATCTCGGGAACAAAAATAGATATTTTCATTTTGCAAACGATGTTCGCTAGGACGTGAAGGGAGCTTTATTTGAAACTGCTAAGTGTTCATTTTGATATTGGCGTATAGAAGATGGCGCTGCGGGGCAAAGAAACTTTTCGATCCTATAGGAACGTTGGAATGTAGCGCATTTGGAAGATTGGGTTATTTGGAGAAACTTTTGTTCTATGGATGATTTTCCTATTGTTACTAGTTTCTGAGATAACCGCTCTACAATGTCATTTACAAAAAATGAGCTAACTCTCTTAAAAATTACTTTAGAGAAAAAAGTTATTAAAAATATCTTTATAGTTCACTAGGGCGAAGAATGTAGCGGAAAGTACCGGAAGTTACCCATTTTTCAGTATAAAATAAATACACTGTATAATTTATCCCTCAAATTGAAAAAAAGGTAATTTCCGTTGTCATATAATAACAATAACACCATGCATGTGCACACATCTAAACAACGACAATTTGGCTGAATTTATTTTTATTAACGGAAGGTGGCTGTGTCCATTGTTTCAATATGAATATGACATTTAAGAGGGGGTTGCCGACAGCGAAAGTGACGTTAGATTTCGTATTTTTTTAAGTTGTATAGCACAAAATCGAATAACATTTTACCTGGCAAAAATTTAGTACAAACAGCCCTGTCTTCATTATAATCATAAGATCGTAAAAGCAGTGTTTTGTTATGATAACTAAAGGGCGGAATATATGCAAATTGCATATATATGCATTTTTTGCATATTTTATTCAATTTCGCAAAACATTGCATATTTCTGGAAAAAGTATATTTTTGTGCATATTTGCATGTTTTTCCTATACCTACTTATTTATAGATATAAGATGTAACCAAGATTATGAGAGCCCAGAGACAACTCGCAGTGTGTAGTGCAAAGTCAAGAAATCCTGAAAAATACGAATGCAGCTAACCAACTTGTTTTTATTAAAGTTAATTTTAGTTTTATATAGAAAGTAGAAATTTAGGTTTAAGCGAATGGGTTGATTTTGTTCAAACATTTTCCGCTAAATGTAGAAAGGTTCCCGGTGATGTAGATATTAAAGTTAGAAAAAAATTAGTAGCTCTACTGTTGCGGAATGAAGGGTTCAAATCTTTAATGGCAGTAAAGAGTATTTTTGATGGTAAATCATCCAACGAAGTTGCACCTTGGCCATATACCTTACTACCCAAATTAAAATATCGTCCTATTACATCGGCAGATGTTGAGAGAAGCTTTTCTATATATAAACATATTTTTACCGACAGAAGGCAAAGATTTCTATTGGAAAACTTTGAAAAGTATTCCTACTAGGTATACAATTTCAAATTAAAATGTTTTTATAATTCTGCTTTAATATAGGTATTTTACGAGTTATTTTATGTATTTGTTTTTCTTTCATTTTTCTTAAAATAAACCCTTTCTCTAAAATCAGTTTTGGTGTTTTTTTAAGGTATTTGTACATATAATATAAATGTATATTATTGCATATTTGGACAAATAAATGCATATTATTGCATATTTTAAATAAAAATAATGCATATATATGCGCATATTTCGATTGAAATTAAATGCATATATTCCGCCCTTTAATGATAACCTTGGGAAAAATAATAATTCCAGTGCATATGCTTTTAAGGGGGGCCTCGCCATTGTATGTTTGGTTGCCTGTATCAATGTATTTTTATTTCCAACTAGCTGGAAAAAGTAGCGAATTTCAAAGGATTACAAAAAACACGGGTATTTTTAAAATATCCATAGATACTAATGACACTAGTTTAAAAGTTATGGGCGAGATTTTTTTTTGAATTTCAAACTTTATGCCGGCATAAATTCGTCTATTTTGTCTCTTGAGCCGGAATTTTACCTTCGTTAAGATTGGCATAGGTTTCGGAATATGCTCGAAACGAAAACACGGTAATAAACATTGTAATTATCCAGTCTTGTTGTAAATAAAAAACATAGGCAAAATACCCTTAAATTATGCAGCGGGAATACCAAAAGTGTAGCTATTGTTTATCAGATGGCGCGAAAAACAGACGATCGATGAACGGTTGACGCTGTTGTCACAGGTCCAGTTTAATAATTACATATATTATGTTCATATGATCAATTTTACTTTTTGTCGATATAATATTCAAGCAACTAAGCTGTCTGATTACTTTTTTATGTTTTTGTATTACTTCCGTATTATTATATACTATGAATTGCGAATTTTTAATATTAAAATAATATAAAACTTCAAAAGGTATATTCGGGAGACCCCCGTTGCTCAAAGACTCCGATTTGTGATTTTAACCCCTCTCTTTTTAGCAATGGTTCATTGATTTTTAGCTTGAAAGGTACACAGCGGCACTAAAAACTGCTTTAGTTGATTTTGCATTATTTATACATACATGTGGGTTGGGTACTGTTATGTTCTTATAGTTATGTCGCCGTTATGTATTTTTCGTGAGGAAAACACAATCGTTAGCATATAAACTGACATTAGGGAAGGATTCATGTCTATGTCTCTATATGTATAGGTATGTCGAAAATTATCTATACCGGGTGTTCCATTTTAATAAATGCAGCTATTATAAATATCTTAAAAACGAAAATCACAAAAAAATCACATAAAAGTTGAAGCATATTATGAGGTGCAATGTAAGACGCACGTTTTCACTTGTAGGCAGACGACGTTTTCAAGGTCACTTGAATGTCTACTGTGTTTTTACTGTTAAAGGCATATCTTTAGTTAAAGAATGTGATTCGGCACATTTTCTGTAGGTATAGTATTGCGCTGGTATTGCTGGCTTAAAAGTTCTACAAAATTATGTTTAGTTTTTTCAATGAAATGAAACATGGTCTTTTATGTGTACATAAGGTGTTTCTTCGTTTGCATTAACACTACATTCAAACACACATTTTAAGTAACGCAATAATTAAGATAAATACATATCTCGAAAATAAAAAATGAAAAAAGAAAACGATATATTGATGCGAAAGAACATCTTCTGTACCTATATGTTAAACATCTACAGTGTGACCTCCATTAAGGAGTTACCACCCTGGTAAAATATCTTTATTTGTTTACCGATTTTGATAAACTTTTTTTTGTTAGGTTCAAAAAGCACATTAAACAATGTGTGTAACTTTACTTTTGGGCTGTAATCACGGCCACTTGTCAACACATGGGCTCAATTTCAAAAAGTAATATTATTTGTTTAATAATATTTTTATTAGGTACAGGGTGTCCGTCTGAAGGTGATAGGAACATTCGCTTTAACCATTCCGTATTTTTTGAGACAAATTAATGATTTAAAAACCAGTTTGTTGCAGTTTTTTCCAAACAATGTAATGTCGTTTGGAAAAAAACAATCGAACGTCAAACAAAAGTTATAACCAAAAAACCTTTTTGGAAAAAATGAAGATGGTGCAAAATGTATCTTTTTATTAATTTAAACATATTTTTTTTTATTAACGGATAATAATAGAACACATGTGCAGATAAATTTGGGGTTACCTTTCGATTAAAAACGAGGAAAAATAACCGACTCAAACGTGGTCACGTGACTTTCGCTATCTGTCAAAAATTATATTTAAAAAATAAAATCCCTAAAAATTGGCTTATTTGTTACAATTTCAAAACGTTTAACTTGAAAAAGTCGTTTCTATTTTAATGATACATAAGCGCCTATTTCCTATTTATAAAATTTCTTAAAATTTTAAAGTCATTACTTCTAAAAACTATTTTATATCACTAGCTATACAACATAATATACGAGTATCATTCTATAATTTTATTAACTTTTTATTATTACTAAAAAATATCGATAAGAATATTTCTTTTTCAGAAGAAAATTATATTAACGCTTTAAAATTCTGTTTGACACAAAGTTGATGTACCGGCAAGCATTTAGGTAGTACCATAGAAGAATCTACTACGTAAATTTTTCTATGGTAGTACCTATAAATTTATTTACATTACATTTTCCATTACTCTAAATGTATGCCAAAATAATACATAATATATTAAGATATCAGCAAATAGTAGGTATTTCACGTATCTAACAAAATTCACAACTTTACGTCAACTTTGGATCAAATACAACAGAATTTTAATTTCTTTCGGTTTATCAATACTAAGTACTTAATGAAAAGTTAATAGAATGATAAAAAGATAAAACTATAGTGACATAAATTCTAAATGTCAGTTAGGGTAAGTATTGTGATCATTCATGCGGTTTTGAGGGAGAATTGATAGTAGATTTGACAGCCGGTAGGTAGTCCTCTTACTTAATATTTTAGTCAACAATATTCTTCATAACTATGAAAAAATATAGAAAAATAAAGGAGCGTAAATATTCATATTATTATTTTGTGTTTAACAATTCACAGCTTCAATCCCAAAATACGCCAGGATGGGAGCGATGTGCTGTTATTTGTATAAAAAAGGGGGTCGGTCCGCCTGCCTCCCCCTGGACCCCTGGTTCCGACCAACGACCTTGCCGGGCAACAAAACAAGTTATAAGGAACGGAAACTTATTTTAGCAAGGCGAAACATTACTTTTTATTCCCGCTCTGTACCAATGGCCGCTCTCCAACTCCAGCGCCATCTTACAGACACTTGCGCAATTTTTGCACTCCAGTATCCAATTTCTGTTTTAGCAACATTTATCCTAGTTAGGAACACGGTCAAATGAAGGTCGTCGCGAGGTGATGACGTTTTATTTCCGTCCTTGATCTTATGATTAAAATGAAGACAGAGATGTTTGTACTAAATGTTTGCCAGGTAAAATGTTATTAGATTTTATGCCATACAACTTAAAAAAATACGAAATCTAACGTCACTTTCGCTGTTGGCAACCCCCTCTTCCTCAAACGCCCAGGTAATTTTCTATCGTTGTCAATTTGTTTCTTATCTAATTAGTTTATTAATTTTTGTAATAATGGTTAATTGTAGTAATAAAAATAAATCCAGCCAATTTTTCGTTGTAAATGTACCTACATGGTGTTATTGTTATTAGGTATACTTTTTCTCAATTTTGAGGAAAAATTGTAGGTACAGTATATGTTCATTTTGAACTGAAAAATGGGTCACTTCCAGTACTTCCGGTCAAATCGACACAATATTTGACACGTGCTGCTATTTTCTTCGTCCTAGTGAGCTACAAAGATATTTTTAATAACTTTTTCCTCTAAAGTTAATTTTAAGCGAGTTAGCTCTTTTTTGGTAAATGACATTGTATAGAGCGGTTATCTCAGAAACTAGTAACAATAGGAAAATCCTCCATAGAATAAAAGTTTCTCCAAGTTACCCAGTCTTTCAGATGCACTACGCTTCAATTTTCCTAGGATCGAAAAATTTCTTTGCACCGCAACGCCATCTAGACGCCAATATCAAAATGAACGCTTAGTAGTTTCAAATGAAGCCCTTTTCACGTACTACCGAACGGCGTTTGCAGAATTAAAATATCTGTAAAACACCCTGTATATAAAAATAAACTCATTAATCGCGTAGACCCGTCTATTAAGTATGAAACCGGTGCTTGGTTTTCTAAAATCGAATCAGTAAAATGAAACAGTCGGCGCTATTTCGACCAAGGCAAATATCCCCATTGTTTTCTGCCGTGTGGTCTGAAAGCTCTCCCGCGGTCTCGCCTCAGGGAGTTAAGGGCCCCGTCAAAGGTGGGACCAGCGGGGTTCCCACAACACTCGACGGCGGCCCCAGCATGGGCCCCTCTCCAGGGCCCCACTCGAGGATTTTCCGTGCGGGCCGTTCGGCCTCGCGCCCTCCACCGTTTCGATGGCGCGATAACTCCGTTAATTTAGGACCGGGAGGGCCACTCGATCCACGCGGTGCTGCTCGGACGGGGGAAGGGTGCCATGAGAAACGCATTCGTTTCGAATGAAGCGGCGGTAGCCGTACTTGAGAAGGTAAGAGAGGTTTGGCACTGAGGGAATTAAGCATTCAACTGGAAAATAGAAACAATCGTGGTCGTTCAGGTGTCCTTTCTTTACCTTGTATTAGAGGTAAGTAGACTGTGGTGTATTAGCATTGGGTATAGGGGTCTAGGCGCGGAAAATTTTATGCAAAAGGAGGATATAATGGTAGATCTTGCTTCTGTGCTTTCTCACCACTCCTTGCCCCTCAAGTTCCTGCATGAGCAACATACTAATAGTTACATCAACGAGGCTTCTTGAAAATACCAACCTACTCAGTGATTTCCTATTTATACCTACATGGAAAAAACATAATATATAATAAAAGTTATTAAAAAAATAATATTAGCTAGTGTAATTAATAATACTGTAACGAAAAATGCCTCTAAAGTTGTTATATCACTTTTCAATGAACATGTCTGCACTGTTTTCTAACCTACTCAAAGATTTAGCAGTTAAATTTTAAGTTTGGGTATTCTACTTACAGTTTTATAATTTTTATGATTAATTTAGTGGCATTTTCGTCGCATCTTTGTTGGCCTGAGGCCCCCAGGGCCCCATTTTTTTTAGTTTTCATTGTTTTCTCTGTAGGACTTCCATCAGTTTCTAGAAATATGCTAGAACTTTGATTTGTGCACCTGCGTCATTGGTCAGGAATATTCTAGAGTAGTCTCCAGGCTTCCATTTGAATATATAAGCTCTGGGAATTGGACCTGAAGGGAAGTGGAAAGTTATAACGCGATTTTAGTGCGATTTTTGGAGCGGAGAGAATATTCTTGGTCAGTGACAATATCTGACAAGTTTATTTGTGATTTTTGAAGGCTAAACAATAAAGGTGATAACCAAGGCAACGAGTTTGGACTGTGATTGTTGAAATACAGTACATTTGGTGTCAGAAGCGCGATTTTAAAAGGACCCCGAGGTGAATGCTCACAACCAGAAAACAAACCGCAATGGAGATGGAAAAGTTCATGGAAATGTTTGCAAAGAAATTTTACGAAATGGACAAGAAACATGAAGAAAGAGAAAAGAAACAAGAAGAACTGATGATGAATTTTCGAGAAGAAATGAAGAATAAATTAAAGAGGAGCGAAGAAGAAATGAAGAAGGAATTAAAAAAGAATGAAGAGGAAAGAAACTTGAAGCAAGAAAAACTAGTGGGCGACTTTAGTAGACATTAAAACTGGACAAGACGAAACCAACATGAAATTAGAAGAGATTCAAATGGAATTACAGAAGAAAATTACCAACTTTGAAGAGGTTGTTGAAGAAGAAATAACCCAAATGAAGACAGAAATTGAGATGGAAGTACAAACTAAACTGGACAAAGTGAAGAGAAGATTTAAGAACAGTGAACAGTGGAGGCGAGGATGAATCAGTTGTCTCTACAGGGAGTACCAAAATTAGAAACAGACATGAACACATCTTCTATGAAAATGAAGCCTCCAAAGTTTGATGGGAAAGTGACATGGAGCACTTACCTTAACCAGTTTGAAGCTGCAGCAGAAGGAAACTTGTGGACAGAAGAAGAGATAGCCGGGAATTTGAAGTTACTTGATTTTGCCCTTCTACCTCCCTCCCCTCGAGCAAGTAAATAAACAAAAATTTTTGTTTAGATACTACGTCTTGGGGCTAGGGTCTGCTTGATTAGATGTTATAAATTTTGAAATATCAAAAATTTAAACCCCTTTTGTTCCCAACATTTTTATTAACGTAGTTATTGAATAATTTTCTTATCCTCTTTCATTCTAGAGGCTGGGAGAAAGGAACGTCCTCTCACTTTCAAAATTTGTACCACCTTATTAGAATCTCCATATACAGATCTTGGAAGGTTCCTTAGTAAAAGAGTGACACATTGGCTGGTTTAAACAAATCATTAATTAAAATCTGAATTATATCCCACAACCTCGCTCGCACGAAAGTAATTCGAAACAAACTTTTTAAAACTTAAACAAAATGTTAACAGGTATGTTGTAGCATTCAATTTGTACCTCCAGATTAATAATTCAATGGGAAAATAAATTGGACAGTCCCTATTTGAGTTATTACAGAATATATTTCAGGAATCAAAACATAGGTATTTTCGTAAAAATTATATATGTAATACATTTTGCGATATTATAATTATTATTATCTCCCTCACAATACTCCAAACTAGGAGTACCCCCAGAAGAAACTACATGCTTGCGCGGGGGAGGGGTAGCGATAACTATTATTATGTAGGCGGCTGGCTCAAGTATTACGGAAAACCCTATAAAACTGTACTAATCCTAGTGAGTGTATTGCAATTAGTAAACCACACAGATAAAGACATTACGGAGCAGTATACCATGAATCTACTTTTTACCCAGCGCTCTCGGCCATCAGCGGTGTTTTTCTAAAGACATGTTGCATATATATGTTCTGCCCGACTTCGAATCGAACCAAGGTCGATCGAAGACAGAAAAACACGCAGTCTAAAGAGTTCGTGTCGCTACGAATTTCGCCACCTCTACCCTATGAGAACTTATTTTTTTAATTCATAAATTTTTCTAATTAGTTCTAGTTAATATAATTGCAATTTTATTTTAATAAATAGGAGACTTTAAATAATTTATCAAAAATTTGAATATAGGATGCCTCGCCACCTTCTTGCTCTGGGGTGCAAAGACACTCGCCTATACAGAGTGTCCTGGAAATAAGACGTAAAGTTTTAACCATGTATCTAATTCTAAGCAATATTTTTTCCAAAAATCTATTTTTTCGGAAATGTTTTCGTGTTCAAGATGATTATTTTTAAAATTTTGGTGTATTTTTGTTACCCTGCACTGGAGCATATAGGTCTATACTCTTGGTTGGCTAAGTAATAACCTATACGTAATAATAAACAAATACAAAGAATGTGGACCAATCAGGTCGTCAAATTCCTACTAACTATTTCAAAAAGCCAGTTAGAAAGGACCAGCATTATTAAAACTGCCACACTTTTAACATAAGAAGAATATCAACGTTGCTATATTTTTACAAGATTTTGTGTTTGTGTGTTTGTGTGTGGTATGTACTGAAATCTTGAAACTGAATTTTAAACCACTGCCACCCAACACATTGAGCTGACATTTTGCACACACTTTTGGTTCTGGTGACAATGCAATCCAGTATTTCGTTATTTTCAAACATCATACAAAATCCAAGATGGCGGATTAGGTACCTATTTCTTCACAACCTCCTCGACATAGGTATCAAATTAAAGGGTTTGATGGGTGGAAAGCGATAAGTTAAGTGGCGTCATACTAAATCCAATATGGCGGTCGCCCCAAGATGGCGGACTACATATTTCTTCACGACCTAAGTGACATGAGAATCAAATCAAAGAGTTTGAAGAGTGCAAAATGATAAGGTAAGTGACGTCATACTAAATCCAATATGACGGATGCCCCAAGATGGCGGACTAACTTTTTTTACCACCCTCCTGACATGGGAATCAAATAGGTACTAAAAAGCACAAAATAGAAAATAGAAAACCTTTTTAAAAATAAGGTTTTATTTAAGCCATATGCACTAAAATATCAAATGAAAGACTTTGACGGGAGGAAAACGATAAGCTAAGTGGCGTCATACTAAATCCAATATGGCGGCCGCCCCAAGATGGCGGATTACCTATTTCTTCACACAAACGGTTTGACTAGTACAAAATGATAAGGTAAGTGCCGTCATACTAAATACAATATGACGGATGCCCCAAGATGGCGGACTAACTTTCTTTACCACCCTCCTGACATGGGAAACAAATAATAGGTAGGTGTACTAAAATGCACAAAATAAAAATAAAAAACCTTTTTAAAAACAAGCCTTTATTTAAGCCATTTAGGTACTATATCGAGTAAAATAAGTTTATGTTTTTGTTAAGATAATTCAATGCCAAATTGCGACAACTTTTTGTAAGTCAAAAAGCTTGTCGCGCGAAATGTTTATAGAAGAAAGTAGGTAGACCTGCCAATTAATTTTATTGGACAATGATTGGTTGATAAGCAAGAACCTATCTACCTAACTTGCCAAAGTATGTATTTTCTTTACAATTCGCCACAAGCTTTTTAATTTACAAAATTGAAAATGAATTATCTTAACGAAAACCTAAACTTATTTTATTCATTTAGTACATGGTTTTTATTTTATTTTTAGTTTCAACTATCAACTGTCGTAATTTTCGGAAGACGTCAGTTGCAAAAACTTTTGATACATTGTGTTGCAAAGCCAATCTACTACACTACGAAAAGAATAATGTATAGTAACCAATTATAAGTTTTTGTTCAACTAACTGTTATTTTATATTATATTTCTCAAATATCCAGTTATATAAAACGAATTTTCAGTGCAGCAAACAGCGAACGGCCCGTAATAGAAGTCATTTCCCAAGGGAAAACAAAACCAGCGCGCACTCGCATACACGGGCGGGCATTCATCGCGATTATTCGTGGTGACGTTTTAATCTAGCGCGCAGTGTAGGCAAGGAGGTGCAGCCCTGCAGCTCCCATTGAAATGTTGAGTGAGCTCTGACAAAAGGCACCCCGTCGACTAATCAAGGAGGCCTCGATTGACCCGCGCTATGCGCAAACAAAACACTTGTTTGGTTTACGTTTGGTGCGAGCTGTGTTTCTGTACGCGGGACAAATTTTGTTATCGTGTGATATCTAATGATAAGCTAACAAGTAGGCATTGTATGCTTTTATAAACTTAAGTTAGTATGCGTGATAGCAAACCTTAAGAAACCAAATTTATGTTTAAACAACATAGAAAGGCTGTAAATAGCCTTCAAACTAAAACTGTTACCTAATTACAAAAAAAATGAAACAATATTTCCTGTGGCACAAAATAGCGAGAAGAAGCTGTGTTCGAATACGATGTTTTATTGAAAATAAAATAAATAAAATCGGATGGTAAATATCAATTTTATGAGTTTGCTCCGGTTTGAAGTGGGTTACACTGTATATCGTCATAGTAAAATTATAAAATATGTTTATTTGTTAACAAAATAATAATAATAATAACAATAATAATTCTCACCCTCACAATACTCCAAACTAGGAGTACACCAGAAGCAACTGAATTCTTGTGCGGGGGAGGGGGGCAATTACTATTATTTTGTCTTCGTTGCCATTTGCGGCTAGGGCCGACTTTTTTCCCGATAGAACTAGGATAGCATTCGCTCAAGTACTACGGAAAACCCTAGAAAACCGTAATAATCCCAGTGAGTGTAGGACAATTAGTGAATCACACGGGTAAAGCCTATTTAGGAGCAATACCGTGAACCCACATTTGTCCAGCGCTCTTGGCCATAGCGGTGTTTTTCTTTAAAGACATATATGCACGTGCCTGCCTCGAACCGAGGTCGATCGAAGGCAGAAAAACATGCAGTCTAAAAAGCCAGCGCCGGTACGAGCGACGCCACGCGGTCGAGTTAACTTATTTTTTGATAAAATTTTATATGTGGGGGTTTTGGGGTGTCCTGATTAACGCTCTTGTGTCAGGTTTTAAATAAAAAAACACTAAATGATTTTCGTCATTTTCTGCTAGAAAAAAATTCGTAGTATAGGGCATGTAAATCGCAATTAAGGCCTGAAATTTTGCACCAAAGTGGTTTTTTTTACCTAACTTCACAAAAAAAACGGCTAAAATCGAATGAAAAATAAAAATTTAACGGGGTGCTCCCATTTCAAATGGGCCACAGGAAATATATCCTATATCAACACAAGTTTTCTTAAAACTTCTAACAAAACCAGAGATATGAAGGAGTATTAATCATGAAGGTATTTTCCTCACTGCTTAATAATAAACTATCATTCTTGGGTAGTTTGTTTATAAAAATAAAAGACATTATAATAACCAAGTAGGGTCTTTATTCAACGATAAAATACAGGCAGTTCATAAGGTGTACTATGTATAATATTAAACACATTTTACAAAATCAATTGTAGTCATTTGACGAGACTGAAATCTATTAATTAATTATTGTGCGAGAGTTTTCACTTTAGTTTGAACTTTTTTGTCTTTGATGGGCATTAAAATATGAATACTTTGAATTTTGACATATACGTATCATCTTGAGATTCCTTAATTTTTTCTAAGAATACAATACATAGAGGAATGCGTGTTATAAAAAGACGAGTTGAAATGTGAATGGAAGGATTCACAGGCATTAATTTGATTGGGAGGAAATGAAGCATTTGGCTCTAGATGTTTTTCCAGCAAATAATCGGCATATTTATCTAAAATGCGTTTTTTTGTTTTGTACGACTTAAATCCTTATCTAAATCAAAAGTAAAACAGTCCTCTACATCCTCGGGTTTTAAATATGTAAGGCCAAATGTATGTTTGAGCTACTGTTTCACAAGACTCTTGCAAATTTCTTGTTCTTGTCTTGTTCTTGCTGCAAGAACAAGACAAGACTCTTTTAAATTTCTTGTCTTGCTTTGCAAGACAAGAAATCATTGTGCAAGACTCTTGCAATTTTGCAAGAAATGTTGCTAAAAGCAAGAAATCTTGCAAAGATTACTAGGTATCTGTACCTACCTGATTATAATTTCTTTAAAACTTTAATAAGAGCAATGAATGTAGCTGAAGATAGTATTGATTTTTAAAAAAATTAGCATATATAAACGGTTATTTAAGAATAATTAGTGTATACTTACTAGTATAATATTTAGTAAATATATTTAATTTACCATACTCCTAGTAAGTAATAAAAATACTAATCCATGTTTCCAGCCATTACAGGTATACCCAAAAAGAAATTGAAAGTTAACGTATTACCAAAGTTTACGTTTACATAATTTATTCTGTAAACTTTGGTATTACGCCGCTTTCGCGGCTGGGAATGCATACCTACTTTCCTACTCCCGACAAACAAAATCATTCTGATTTTAATTCTTATAAATTCAATAAATTAGTAGGTAGGTATGTACTCTTGAATTAATCCGCTACAGTGGATTAATTATTTATCTTTATATATATAAGTTTGCTTTAACGGTAGTTAAAGTCTATAGACTAGCTGTTTCTCGGGTCTATTAGACTTTCTAATGCTTTGTTTCGTTTCATATTAGTGTGGCATAGTGTGGATCGGGTCATTTTGGGAGAGTGGGTTTCGCGGTTTTCGCCCAGGAAAGTCTTCGACTTAAGAGGTATTTCGAATTGAAAATTATCAAAACATTCAACAAAATTATTATTAAAATACAAAGAAAGAAAAAACTATGTCAATAATTAAAAAAAAATCATCGACCCGCCGCACGGCGGCTCGGCAGCGCTACATCAACTTGTCTCGACAAGCATTGTACGCAATAAATAATGCAAGAGTCTTGCCAACAAGAGTCTTGGTAGCAAGACTCTTGCTGCGATGACGTCACTAAACAAAAAATGCAAGAACAAGAAGTTGCAAGAAGTCTTGCTTGCAAGACAAGATTTTTTCCAGCAAGAGTCGGGCACGACAAGAATGAATTTAATTTCTTGTCTTGCTTTTCAAGACAAGACAAGAATAGGTGTAAGAAGACAAGAAATCTTGTCTTGTGAAACACTAGTTTAAGCCACTTGCCTACTTGAGAAACATTTTTGTATTCTGAAGTTAAACCAAGCGACTGAATTTTCCTATACTACGCTTGGTGTAGATGAAATCTACAGCCATTTATTGTGGTATTCGGCCAAGTCTAAATAATTGCGTTGTGGATTGCTTTTTCTAAATCTACCGATATTTTTCTTGGATTTAATACAATTTTTGTATGTCTGAAAAATTCGTGATTTTAATAGCGAGAAAATATGAACGTAGGTTTTAGTGTTTTTGTTTGACAACAAACAATACATAAATGGAATATAGTGTCCTTTAATTAGCCCATGAATGGTAAATAATTGCAAATAATGTTTGGTGCAATAAGAAAATGTACCGTCCATAAACCTATACAACATCAATTTTGTCCAAAATACGGATATTAGTTTCACAAGTAAATACAATAATACCTATATTAGGTACGTGCTAAGCAGTTTATAAAAAGAAAATTTTCACATTTACTAGTATGTGGAGCAAAACCTGTAGTACTTTTTGAATCTCATGTATAGGTATATGTGAAGGACCTGGCATTATTTTTCGGCGATAGTTGCACATATTTTTTCTAATTATATAGCTAACATTAGTCATCGTAATTAATTGGTGGCAAGTGCTCTTCGAATAATTTTTGAAGGTTTCTCCGCTATATCTTCTTGGGCCTTCCGTTTACATAATATTGAGTTAGAAACAATTTTCCTACTCAGCTTCTGTTGATTTAGTTCATGGTTAGGGACTAAATCATTCCTGGGTATCGTCAGATCTGATCCAGTATAGTGCACACTTTATTTAGCGCTACACTTTGTTTGAACGCACTTCCAGAATATTTCTCCACTTTTTAACACTTTAGTTTAATAAAATGTAAAGTTTTCTAAAAGCAGTAAATCTTTATTAAAGACGCTGCCATTTTACCAACACCGGAACACAGCATAAACAAAATAGTAAATAGTATCTCGATAAAAACAATATTCAAATGACATATTACGAAATATAAAATAAACCACCCCCGTTATATATACCTACCTCCTTACTTAAGTAAATTTTAACTCTTAATCTACTATTTGTTGTTTTTTTTTTCATTTTAGTTTGCTATGGCGTTCAAAGACGCTAAGCAAAATAAGCAATTTTGTTTACTTCGTATAGGTCACACCAAAAATGCCATTTTTATCTTTGAAACTTTAAATTCATTCCAAAGAGTAGGAAAGTATATAAGTTATTCGAAATCTTGCCCTAATCATATAGGTAAGGAATTTACAATAAATATCTAACAAGTCCGAGATAAGTGCTTGGTCTAAAGTATTAAAAGCGCCGAAGCATCTAATCAGCATCCGCAACAACGGAATGGTCTCCCCAAAAGCAAATCACCACCTCCGCCCTATACAAGACGGCCCCCGAGGGGGGCCCGGGGGTGGCACCCGCTTCTCCATGGAGACATTGGCGGGAGAATGCAATCCGTAGATTGCTCGGAGAATTGGGAGGGGGGATGGGGCCTTTGGAGACTTAATCAGCGTAATGCACGGCGGGCGCTCGCGTTTCCTCGTAAAAAAGCTAACTGGAAAGGGTTATCGGCCCTACAGGGCGGGCGCGACTCGACGACCGCTTTTGTCGGGCCAGAGACGAGAAAACCAGTGAGTTTAAGTGGTCTACAACTGGAAATATAATGTGCCCCTCGGCAATGAAGTTCCTCTTTATAACTTTTAACCATTTATAAATAATTCATTCATTATAAAAAGTTGAACCTTGTATACCTACCTTGGGGCACAAATAAGTAGGTATTACTATAGTACGAGAGCCGGCCGCACGATTTCAACTCTTATAACATTATAGAATAAGATGTTATGTAAAGTGTAGACAGTATATTTCTTTACTTGAAGCGAGTAGGTTGCCTCAATTAATATATGGGCCCGATCATTGTTATTTAAAGAAGTTTTAAAGTTTTAAAAAAAGGGTCCCTTGGTTCTTTAGAAATCCGATATAGGCGTATTTTCGGTGCCCCGAAAATCCTCCGCTGTTAAATACGGCGCGAAAGACGGGGGCAAGTGTGGATCTCGAGGAGCGAATTGTGTGCAAAGTCCCGCTATACAGCCAGTGCCATATACCGTTTGATGCCCAGGAAGAAATTTTTTTAAAACGCGTTTTTCGGGTGATCTGACGGTATACGGCGAGATGGCCGGAGAACGAGTCAACATATTTAAATAAACTTTTTCAGGTAAATTATTTCCCGTTTTCGAGTTATTAAGGATTTTCGCCGAAAAAAACGACCAACGCAGGTGGGAGGCATCGTTTTTACGTGATTGGTCGGCATTTTCCGTTACCTAAAAGCACAGACTAACGAGTAATACAGACAATTCCTTAGCGACATGTGTCAAAAGGAGACTCGCTTTTTAGCGAAATATCTTCCAAAGACATGAATAATATGCATTTTATTCGATTTTACGTTAATCTACATAACAAAAAGATTGTATTAGAACAAAATTGATGCTTAAAATACTGTCTGTCTTTCTGTAAATTGAAATGGAGACTCGCTTATTTTTGACACATGTCCGTAAGGAGGCTTCTGTTGCAAAGCTATTTATTCTGTGCTAAAAGTCAAAGTCCGAAAACTGTCAGAAATTGCCCTTTTTCGCCGAGCTAAGTTATTTCGGCTCGGGGCTCTGGGGTCGGAATTTTTAAAGCGTCCCTCAAGTATTCAGGTGAGGTGCAGATGCAGATGCTTCCGGTGCCCCCGAAAAATCAAAATATTAGAAAAACCACGCCATTTCTAAAAGCGGTTCCTCGGGATTTCCCGTTAATTTCGTCAATTCTACAGCCGTCCCGTTCCTCGAAACGAGTCGGGAAAGGTTAAATATCCGATTTTCGATGTTTCTTTCGGTACTGGGGGAAAGTACAAGATACAATTAAGAAAATTACCACCTCCTTCGATTTTTAGAAGGGCGCTTTTCGAATTTATCAAAAGACTTTTGCGAAAAAGTAGTAAATATGTTCGTGGGACGGGTTGCAGCTATTAAAAAATTAAAAATTAACCACGATTTCTTTAAATAACAATGATTGGGCCTATATTATCTGAGGCAACCTACTCGCTTCAAGTAAAGAAATAAACTCTCTATATTTTACGTAACATCTTATTCTATATAAAATCTTATGAGAGTTGAAATCATGCAACTGGCTCTTGGACGGTAGTCCTATTAATTTCGTCGTTTTAATTTGATAATAAAACTTACACATTGGCAAATGATACCTCCGCCAGTAGCGGAGCCATCACATATCTCCAACAATAGATATAGAAAAAAATACTCATTCTGAAAAATCTTTTTCGCGGAAGCGCACCTGCTCCTGAAAATACAACATAATACATAAATTATTGAAAATAGATACTTATGGGGCCACACTAACTTAACGCAGCACCGAAAAATAGTTATAGACCTCAGTGGCGGTCTATACCACAAAAACGAACTTTCAGTGCGGGATGAAACAGTACTTTCAATACCGTTCGCACAAAAAAAACATTTCTAAATTCTAGAAGAACAAATCAAGGGATTTATACTATATAAGAACAAAAGTAATATAGAAGTTTGTAGGTATAACAAGAGTAGATATATGTTGTACATATCGCATGAGAACGAGAGCACGACACCGTAAACGGAATAATGATGATCGATCAAGGGCGGTACTGAACATTCCGCTCTAATTGTACACTATATTTTTCTAGTAGCTTCTGAACGGATATTTGGCGGGAAGACAATTTGATAGATATCTTTGGAATAAAATATATTCAAAGGTTCGTTCATTTGGAAGCACGTAAACCCTCCTTAGAAAACGCTCAATAATTGTGATTTATTGATTTTGACTTCATTCTGCTTATCCAGTCTATCATAAATATAAAAACCGTAGATCAGATGTACAGGATGTTAATAAATTAATAATACCATTATAATTTTCCTGTTAATAAATTTACCTGAAAGTGTTTCAAGAGAGAAGTACAATTATTTATTATTTTATTATTTGTTTGGTGCGACAAAGTGTAAGAATTATTTGCAAACTTAAAGCTCTCTTAAACATATGTTTCACTAAAATTCTTCTATCCTCGCATGTTCAACAAGCTTCTGCCATACAACTCAGTCATTCACCCCCTCCAATATGATATGCCTGGCAACGCATGACAAATTTAATCAAGCTTATACAAGTCATTCAAATCAGCAAAGTCCTTAGCACCAACAGATCGCCAGTCGTCACTTTCATCGTGATCTCCATATCCTATTATTGAACGACTTTATCAATTAGGTAAAACTCCTGAAAATACTAGACAAAAACGAAAACTTATCCAATTCCCATTCTTAGAGCTTGAAACTGTTACGACCCAGATCAAAATCACATACATAAACGATCCGGCTAAGAACTTCTTTCTATAGAAAACCCCACTTATAATTTCCCCTTATAAAAGCTTCAAGGCTGCCTCGAAAAGCCAATACCAGGCCAAATATACCTAATAATAATAATAATAGTAATATGCCTTTATTGAATAAAATTGAGTAAAATTTATACGTTATATAAACAATTTACATGTCAGGGCGAACTTGATAACAAGAAGGTCTAGTGGGTAAGAACCGTGGTGTCACATAATATGGTTTTTATTTTTTGACTGAGATAAGTGGCGGTGTGGATGAAGAATTTTTAAATTCATGTATGCCCGTCTTATACAATCATTATTAGTGTGCAGATAGGTATCTGAAATTATTGTCGATTATCCAATCTAGGTTATTGGCAGATGTTTTTATAGGGCTAAGATTGTTATTAGTTTTAAATTCCAAGGAGGGAAGCGTGGTTATTTTAGAATGATTGCCGAATAAGATTAGGTACTACTGATTTGTTTTATTTGTTGGATGGAAAAATTCTCAATTGTATCTAGTAGATCGCTAGATCATTATTATTTATGCTGTGACCAGACTTGTAAATTGTCTGCATAGGTATACATAATATATTAGAGTTACAGTAATTATTTTATATCCTTAATTATATCAAACGTATATTAAAAATCAGGAGACGTCCCAGTAGAGTAGCTTGCGGAATACCGTGCTTTATTTTGAGACGATTTGAGAATCTATACCTACTAGTCCTACTATTTAATTTTATTCTTTGTCAACGCTGTGTTAGATAACTGGAGTTAACGCCAATCGCGGTATAATTTAACCCGAGTTAGTGTAGTTTAGCATAAAGAGATATACTCGTTTGACGGATGCGCCCTCTGTCCCCTAATTGAGGATAAGTTTTAGGGAGGATGCATCCCCTAGGTAGATATAAGGCATAGACGCTCTCCCTATGGACCTGGTATTTTTTACTTCTTTACTTACTACAATATATTACTACAATATATCTACAGGGTGATTCTAAATTATGGTGCCAACGTAAAAAGACGGTAGAAAATGTCATTCTGAACAAAACGGTTCCTCTAAACATGGGTCCGAAAATGTATATTAAGAAAGTTACAGGGTTATACGGATACAGTTTGAATAACATATTTTTCGCAATAACTTTTATACAGAAGTTATGCCATTTTAAATGAAACTTTGTGCACATTGGGGGTTTATCATTTTAGGGCACCTTTTTATTTTGCGATAAAAATGTATATCTACTTGTTTCATAAATGATAAAATCAAACCTTTGCGTTTAAATTATCAAATTGTGTCCCAAAACACCTGCAGTTTTCTATACCGACCATAAATTATAGCACCATAATTTAGAAAAACCCTGTATAAAGAGTTTTCCGATAAGAATTAGGTAGAGATATAGGATTTTGAAATAGAATGTTAACCATGGTTAGAATGTTGTGTAACCAGTTGTCAGTTTTGTTTAATATAGGTATATATACTTTGAACCACGATACACTTACCCACGGTATGTCATTGCGCATCTTGTGACGTCAGTTGCGAATCAGAATTTAAATTGCTCCATATGTTTTACACAGCATAGATACTTTTTTATGGGTTTTTGCTTATTTCTTTTAAATAAATGTTGTTAAAAATATGTAGAATTTATTACTAGATAAATAAATGAATGAATAGAGGAAAGTCACCTAATATGGGGATAGTCCCTAATATGGGGTACCTCAATTTCTCAGGATCTAAGGCGCTGCCATCTATTTGGTGGGGGCTATACTGAGCTTCTAGAAGTGACATGTAACTAGTAAACATCTCGGGATGCAGACAGCTAGAGTTCCAATACAACATGACCAACAAAATTAGTGAGCGTATTGAAAATTTTTAGCTTCTAGAAAATCCTGTGAATTTGGCTACAAAAAAGGTAAGTTAAATTATTGTATGTTGTTCAAAACGTGTATTATGGACTAGTTTTGGCTTAGACTGGTTCTTTTATGTATATATTTGCTTATTTCTTAAAATCTACTGTTTTATTTTTACTACTGCCCTAGGCCTAATATGGGGTACTCTGGGAGTCCTAATTTGGGGTACCCCAGACAACGTTGGAAAGATGTAAAAATGAATGGAGAGGCAGATGATATTGTTTATGGTAATCTTAGGCGGAAACCTGTTTTTCCGTTGACATGGAAAATGCAATCGTCAATCATGCTATGGAAACTGAGAAAAAATATTTACTTTTGTGCGAATTGAATCTTTAAATAGTTTTATAATTGTTTTAAAGAATTACTTTTTGATAATTTTTGTTTTGTTTCTAAAATAACACCAAATAAAGAGGTACTTATCCAACCCACCGTGTTTCTTTCATAGGTATTTTATTTAAACACCAATTTTAATCATTTCTTAGGTACCCCATATTAGAAAATAGAAGTACGCCATATTAGGGATAGAGTTTCCTAATATGGGGTAGTTGCCGAAAAAAGTTTAAAAGCAAAAAACGAAAAAGTTAGAATTTTAATTATAGTTTCAAAGTAGACAATCAGGTTGCGTAATGGACGAAGTCCAGTTTTGAAAAAAGTTACGTTGATTCTTTTAAAAACACTCAACTTTTAGGGGGATTACAAAAATGTACCCCATATTAGGCGACTTTCCTTCTGTTGATAAAAACCACATTTAATTTGATACGCTGACTGCACATACGCTGACTGCACATCCCGCCATTTTTGGCCTATTTTAAAGCACTGTCGTGCTGAACTGACGATCAGTCAGTTGTTTACACTTTTTTTCTTGACACATTAAACTGTAAACTATAAAAAAAATCGTAAAACACAACCGCAGCCGCTGATGCATTATTTAGAATTCGTGATTCGCAACTGACGTAGTTGCGCAGAGTTGCCTTGTTTTCGGATTCGTTAGTGACATACCGTGGGTAAGTATATCGTGCTCTGAACGTCTATTTTCAAAAAATAAATTTGTATATCCTAATAACCCTACGTTTCTAATCGTGTATTTTATGTATTTAACTGTCTTGAATTGTCAGAGTAGTATAGGTACTAAACACAAATGACAATTTCAAAATAACATAATTCTTATTGGATAACCCTTTACAATAAACTTTTCAGTTAGGATACCAGACTGCTGTCTGCATAATTCGCTAGAGGAAGTGAGGGTATTTTGGAATAGTACTTTAAAAAAATATAGCAAAAATTTCAAATGTTGATTGTTTTGATTGAAGTAAATAGCCTCTCCTAGATCTACATATGTGCTATGCCATACGAAAATTTCAAAGTATTTAAAATACTTTAGAAGGGTTTTTTCACTGATGGAAAAAAAAAGTGTCAAAAATGCCTGTTTACAAAACATGCTGGTAATTTGGAATACCACCAATTTGGAATATTCCAAAATAGCAGCACGTGTTTTTTTTATTAAAAAAGTTAAATAAAACATTGTTAAAAAGTACTTTACCAAATATTTATTTAAAAAGAACATTGGTTTATTTACAGTAGTCGCACACATAAGTTCCGGCGTCATATCCGGCACACTCACAGTGCACCCATGCTTCACATGTGAGGCATTGAACCCACTGCTCTCCCCTTACATCGTCGCTAAATTTTCCATCACAGAAAAAACATATAGTTTCCCGATCTTCTGGCACTCTATCTAAATCAAATTCCGGAGCGAGCTCTTCTGACAAATTTGAACTCTTGAAGCTTGCGTTAGACTCACTATCTGTTTCTTTATCTTCTGATTTTTTCATTCTTTTTCTTAGCCCACTTTTTCCTGCTTGTTCAACTTTCTTAATCACCTTATTCAAATTTAATTTGACCACCTTATTTGGTGGTTTTTGCTTTGCTGCTTCCTCAAGTTCTTTTTTGTATGGAGAACTAGAGACAATTGTTGATTTTGATGCTTTTCGACCTCTATTAGAATTTCGCTTCTTTGGTAATGGCACCGGTGAAATATCAGAAGGCGTTACATACGCACCAGAGCCATGTGCTAACTGTTGTTTTCCTAATTCTGTTAGAACACTTGAAGATGAGCCCGGTATCTCCTTTTCTGTCGATCGTTCTCCTTCAGGTTCTGCTTCGTTTACTGATGATTCAGCTTCATCAGCGGATATCTGATCACTTTGGTTTAATTGTTGAACGGTGTCGTTTTGTAATTGTTCTTCCTGTTCCGCAGCAAAGAAATCTGCATCACTAAAAGCATATCTGTCAAAAGGGTAGATACCCCCTATTTTAAATCCGTTGGCTGCTATTTCGCCGGTTTGGCATTTGCGATACGCCTTTCCAAACAATTCGACAATATCGTATGCTGTCAATGGCTTATTGTTTTCACGAAGCCATATGCGTACCTCCTCACATAAATGATCTATCTAACGGCTGGACCTTGTGGGTACAATGAGGGGGTAGCGACAATAGCGTAACCTGGTTTTCCCTTGCCTTGTCAACAACATCTATATTTTTCGTGTGACTGTAATGCCCGTCAAAAATTAATAAGACTGGCGATTTTTCAGAAGGTTTTGTATATTCGATAAAGTGCTCAAACCACTCTGTAAATAAATGACTTTGAATCCACCCCGACGGATGTGCTTTTCCTATCGAACCTAAAGGTGCACCCCTCATTAAAGTATCTGTCATATTTTTCCTTGGAAAAATTATCATTGGCGGCACAAATATACCAGCTGGGCTCATACATGCCACCACTGTAATGAGAGAACCTCTTTCCGCTGATGTCATCGTGCCAATTTGCTTTTTACCTCGTTTAGCAATAATTTTTGGAAATTTGCTTTGGACTATAGACAAGCCTGTTTCGTCCACATTGAAAATACGATCAGCCGTAAACTTCTTTTTGTCATAGACTTGTTCTAGAAGATCATAGAACTCATTCATTCGTTCTTTTGTGAATCCAAGGGCTCTTGAGAATGACGTACCAGTTGGTTTCCGCATAGACAGGATATTTTTGTTTCGAGATAGAAACCCCTTTAGCCAATAACGGCCAGCAGCATTCGAAGTAAATGGGTTTTCGATGTTATTTCTAACAGCTAGTTGGTATGCCAATCTTCTTAAATCCATTTGTGTTAATCCATAAAATTTAGTCTCCATTTTAAGTGCATATTCCACCAAAAGAGATTCAAAGTGTTCATTAAAAACAGGTTTTCGCCCAATATTTTTACGAACAAGCTGTTCAGTTGGTGTGTCCTTTTCAGCAACAAGTCTAAATAATGTGGTTACTGCCAGAACAGCAGCGGCCATATCTTCTGGATTCCAGTTCTGCCTCTTTTTATAAGATTTTTTGGGTGCCATGGCTAAAACAATAGTAAAAATCAAATATTACAAAAAATGAATATAATTTGGAATATTCCATATTTGCATCATTTGTTATATTCCAAATTAGCAACATGAAGACCCACGCCATAATCCGTAAAAAAAAGTAAATGCTTTGGCAAATCGACAAAATACAATTAACAACTTAAAGTAAATGCTTCTACTTACCCGAGGACCCAATCAAAGTTGATTTTTTTCTTTAAAATCGAGGCGATGATTGCTGATTTAGTTTCCACTAAAGAAGTTTCACTAACCTCACAATTAATCCTCGACATGTGACTGCCCTCTGTCGTCAATCGAAATACCTACAAAATCATCTTCCCATTAAATACAGGCTAGACTAATAGTTTATACCATATTTAACGAGATGGCGCTACGCATAGCTTTAATAATTAAGCATTCCAAATTACCAACAGTATTCCGAATTACCCTCATTTACTCTACCAAACCTGCAATTCCAACTCAAATTACGTATTCTACGAACTACGAAAACTCCCTCCCTACAGTCTTTAAGCGGGCCTTGGCCCGACAACCGACAACCCTCCGAAAGAATAAAGACATTTAATAACGTGAAACAGTACTTAATTATCCGTGGCTGGGGACGACTTAAAACATTCAAATTTATTCATCCCGCCGAACGCGGGACAGGCACGCACAAACCGAATTAATTCGCCTTTCTGGGAGGGAGTGCACGACGGCACGCGACAATATTTATGTCGGCGTTTTGTTTTTGTGCGGAGAGAGCCGAGTTGTTGGCGGCGCACTGCAAATTTAAAGTAAACTTCTCAGGGATGCGGCGGGAGCGAGGCGGGGGGTTAAAGTGCGCGTCGCCGGGGGTTGATGGCGTGAGACCGTGTGGCCTAATGGATAAGGCGTCGGACTTCGGATCCGAAGATTGCAGGTTCGAGTCCTGTCACGGTCGCTAATTTTTTTTTATTTAATTTTTTAATGTATTCATTGATCGACATTAAATATCTATACTTAGTTGTTTTTATTTTACTGCATTCGCCTGTTTCGCGACAACTGTAAGTGTCCAAAAAAATACTGATATAATTATTACTAATTAATCATGCCTCGAATGTCTTGACAAGAGAGGGTTTTATTTATGATGATAAAGCATTTTTTTAATAAAACGTGGGGTTGTCGTCGTTCCGACAAAATGCGTAAAGGATAAATATCTATAAGAATAATACATACTTTATGCCTTCAAAAGCTGGCAATATATACCTATACACTAACTGTGATCATTAATTCGTGTTTATCGACTATTATTAATTATTACTAATAATGTACAACATAATATACTCGTAATAAGTTTGCAAACTAATATATGACTGTCCACAGGTGCGGACTTATAAACTATATCCTATTAGGTCGTTCCCAAGTTAATAATGAAAGTTTTATTTAGCATATTGCTACTTATCATTATGTAATAAGTAGCACTATGCTAAATATAGCTTTCATTATTGACTTGTGAATGACCATAATAGGATAATAGTTTATAGGCCACGCCGTGGACAATCATCGGCTCTCTCGACGATACATTCCAATGGTTCTATAGAGCCCAAACTAGTAATTAGAAGTGCATAGAAAAACAATAATAATTATTAATGCGTACAGGTTATCCCATTTTCGGCACTTTTACGGGGTATGTCTCTTATTTTTAAAGATGGAGGGTAGCGGTTTTCCCAACAGTAGGTATGCTAGGTACTTTTTTGTGACATTAAAGATGGCGTCGTCAGAATTTGCATAGCGCCCTTTAGGTTTTTAAGATATAGGGTAGAATTAAAAAGTAAAACATTTGAGGCATCCCCCGTATCTCACTTATCTTTAAACTTAACGAAGAAATGAAAACGCATTCTTATAGATTTTTCCGTAAGAATTCATTGGTGTAGTCGCGTAGTTTCTTCTAGCACTTTCCGTTTTTTAGTTAGGAAGCAAACGTTTGTCTTTTTAATGGAACACCCTTTTATATTATGTTTTTATGTTTATTACGCGTAATGTGGGCTTTCAAAAAATATATAATTGTAAACAATTATTTTCAAAAACAAACTTAGAATTTAAGATTTTGTGGAATTTTCTTTTGTGTCCAATTGTTAGGTAGTAAGTAGGCTATGACTAATTTGTTTGGAACAAAAAGCAAAATGTCAAAAACTTGCAGGTTTTTTTGCAACTTTGTCAGGTTTTGATTACTAATAAGATATTTTTGTTGTTTTGGTGTTATTTTTACTAATATTAATTAATTTTTTCCACGATAATGGCAGTTTACGAAAATAATGAAAAGTATGATAATAATAATAATATGTTGGTTTGTATATATTATACAATTTAATAGAAATCTTAAGAAACAAAAGGGCCATGCAATTTCTGCTGGCGCCATCTTTAATTTCACAAAAAAGTGGCAGCGAAAGCCGAAACCCTCTATATTTAAAATTAAGGGAATTACCCCGAAAAAGTGCGGAGCCTCACTTCCTGGGAAATCTAATTAAAATCTCAGGAGGCCTACCTTTTGTTACAGCGCTGTCTCGCCAGGCTCACCTTCAATATGACACTGTTTTGTTGCACACAGATGATGATCTACGCCCCAGGATCTAAATGTTCCTTCGTTTTGCGACATTATTCTCGTATGGCGGATACGGTGTTGCGAATATGGGCTTGGCGAAAACCGGGGTGCTCAAATAATGTTCCGTGATAAATGTTTTTGTTCAGCGGAAACTTGTGCTCAGATAAGCACCTAGAGGACAATAATAATTTATTAGGTAACCAACCTTTTTGCCTCTAAAATAAAAAAAACACTCGAACCAGCAATTAGTCTGGAACATACATAGACTACTTTTATCTCGTGATAACTCGATCGGATTGTAATGGATCCGATTGAGTGATGTCAAATCTTTTATAATTCTGCATTTACATCATCAGCATTGAATCCTACGGTTTTCAATCCTCTCTAGGGACATTATCTTATTATACCTATACTTAGGTTGGTGCTCATTCTGGCCAATGGACAGGGAGATAGTGACAGATTTTTGGACGTGATTTTACTCAGTATGCCTTGCAAAGGTCATTATGTGGCACACATTCTCACAATAATAAGGTATGAATCAAAGAGTCATCCTGGGTTCTTCATGTGAAAAACTGAGTTTTCAATTATTCGAAAAATATGCGTTTTGATATGATTTTATACAGGCTGCCATGTTTTTTATAATGAAGTTCAAATAGAAAATTGCTCGGAAAACCATAGGCATACCGTTAGGGTGGGTCCAAAGGGCTATTATTGCCACGTGATCTTGTATTTTAATAATTAATTTTTCCACGTTTCTGAACAGGCTGCCAATGAGAAGTATGCAAGTTCTTAGTATGAAATTGCTGAACAAAGGATGGCATACCTTTCGCGCATGTCCAAGTACACTTTACATCGAATAACTCGTTTAAATGATTAAATAACATTCAATTTAAACAATACTTGGACATGCGCGAAAGATATGCCATCCCTTTTTCAGCATTTTCATAATAAGAACTTGCATACTTCTCATTGGCAGCCTGTTCAGAAACGTGGAAAAATTAATTATTAAAATACAAGATCACGTGGCAATAATAGCCCTTTGGACCCACCCTAACGGTATGCCTATGGTTTTCCGAGGAATTTTCTATTTGAACTTCATTATAAAAAACATGGCAGCCTGTATAAAATCATATCAAAACCCATATTTTTCGAACAATTGAAAACTCAGTTTTTCACATGAAGAACCCAGGATGACTCTCTGATTCATACCTTATTATTGTGAGAATATGTGCCACATAATGCCCTTTGCAAGGCACACTGAGTAAAATCACGTCCAAAAATCTGTCACTATCTCCCGGTCTACAACTTCTGTTTGGAAATAGCGGCTTGATTTGAAATTTTAAATCTGATTGTATTTCAATCTGTAGGGTTTACGCTGTCTATTTTAGTCCGCTCCAGTGAATTCAAACCTCTTTCAATCGGAGAGAACGCGCCGAGATAAACGTAGTCATGGTCATAAATAAAATAAAAAAGTAAAATAGAATTTATGATAAGAGAAGTTAAAGTCGGGAACCTTTCCCATCAAATTAAAGCTGGCTAAATATACCCAATGAAGTTTAAATTTTTTTCATTTGGTACCTACTAGGAAAAGCCATTCTTCGCAAAAAGTTTTGCAAAGTTTTGCTTATATTTAAAACAAGGTTGGCACAGTAAGTTAGTATTTCAAAAAGGTGTAATTATACAAAAAATTAAAAATCCGAAAATTACGTAGGAGTAAACTTAGCCCTGCCAGAACCAAATTTCTGTATAAATCGGCCTACGTCAACTATTTTTTAAAAATGTTTCTATCAAAATTGTTAATAAGTATTAGATATTATTTCCTGTTATCCTCACTAAATAATGAATTTGCTTCAAAACATATTTTTCAGATTTATTCACCTTCCCCTGCACACAGTGTAGTTAATTATTTCCTGTTTTAGCATAAGCATGAAACATGTAGTAAACTTTTCAACTCCCACATGCATATTTCCCATTTTATTTACAATTTAGTGACTGGTAAAATTACATATCTATTCTAGATAGAATAATATAACTTGACTGTTATTGGTTGATTTCGAAACCTTGTATTTATTTTAAATGAGCGGGATCTTCTAAATCGTTTTTATGGTTTACGAAAATATCCGTTTAGCAGTTATTGCACGTCGAAAAAAAATATTTTACATCTTGAGTGGAATGTCCCATATCACCTTTGAATGATTAAACGTGCTTTCTATATAAATCGAGATTTTTTCCACTTTTTTACCATTGTGTTTCATATAAAAAAGGTACCTATAGTAAAATTATAAACTGTAAATTATAACAGGACATATATAGGAACTTTTGTTCATATCCCTTTTTTGCGTTGAACCCTTTGGATATATTAAACCTTTTCACTGCCACTGTCCTGTGCCTAGTATACAAGAGACTGGATTCTCTTGTGTCCTCTTGTGTTTGGGGCCGCCTAATTGATGGAAAAAGGATGGTCGTTCGCATAAAAAATGATTAATCTTGCGGCCCTTACAATAGCCTAAGGCCCTAAGAACAGGACCGGCTCGAGTACAACGAAGCATCACTAATGACTCGTTTCTAAAACGCCGACGCGCATGCTTAACGAACCAAGACGGGTGCTAGACAAGATAAGTGTACCACGGGCGTACATCGACAATAGTCGTTATACCTATATACATATATTATCTTGAACAGCGATTAAGTATTTTGCGTATTCACAATATTTCTGATCTGATTGATTTGAAATTTGGCTGATTTACGGCCTGAAGGAAGAAGATTTTAAATAAACCGAAATGTTGGCAAAAAGAAAAAACTTCTTTTCCTGAGAAACTTAGCCCCAATTAATTCCAATCCTAGGTTTAAGCTTATAGTTTTATTAATTTTCACTCCCAGAGTTTGGGCATTGAAAAAAAAAATACCAATTATCCAAATATACACTTTTTGGAATTGAAATAAAAATGACACTGTCAAAATGGGCTGCTAACTACCAACTACCAACTTTCTTATGGTTCGCTTTGACATACCTATCTACTATATTCTAAGTTGATGGCTTTCAATATATACAAAATGGACAAAATATGCTTCCTTTTTCGCCAAAGCCATCGAACCAGCTCTCAATAATAAAGACCAATATGGCGTTTTATCTCTGTAATATTATGTTCCCTGTTAATCACGCACTTCAGGTCGGTACACGGTACACCTATATTAATGCGGAGTAGAATTTTTAAAAACTTGATGAATGCGCTAGGACTAGAATCAAGTGGAATCATAATAATAAACTGCAAGAGTTTTGAAGCCTTTGAAAGTAGTGCAGAAAACACTCTAAACACTTCTCTGTTTCAAAAGATAGGAAGGTCGCATGTTACATATTTTAGAAATATACCGTTGAAGCAATGAAAACTAGCAAGATAAATTACACTCGAATGCCTCTCCTTGCAGGGGCCGCGACTCGTCCCTCATTGTTTATTGTCCCTAAGCACAAAGAAGGGCATGCGTTGGCGTTTTTCCCAGGAATCCAGAATAGCTCCTACGACTTTTTTTGGCGCCCTTAAAATAGCTCGCTCCCTCCTTTTACCCACGGCACGCTACTGCCTCCTTGGGAAATAATGCAAGGTTGCTGGCAACCCTAAACATTTCGGCAACTCAGGGCAGGTATGTGTTTTAGTTAGGAAATAACGAATATAAAGAAAATTGACTAATACAGTAAAAAATAAGAATTTTAAAGGCATCTGGCGAATCAAGAGTCAAGTATGCCATGAAATTACCTAAAAACAGTTAAATGGTCAACAAGACTATACAAAGTTATTGGATCTTTGCATACCTTGCTACATTTTGGCTCCCTGTAGAACAGAACTTCCTGTATATTTTTTGTTCAAATTCGTATAATAGGGGGGGTTATGTGGTGTCCTTATTAACGCTGTGGTGTCCGATTTAAACAAAAAAAAATTGCTAAATGCATTTGGTGAAAATTGGGGTACACAAAAATATAGCCGGTCCTGGATTTGCATATTGACAACGGTAAGAAGGTCAAAAGACGCGGTTTGAAGATCTTTCAAACAAATAAAGGGTCGGGGGAATATCCCCAAAAATATCGGAAGATAATAAAGAAAAATGGCATTAATTAAAAATTAAGGTTTTTGAACGATGTAATAAAAGGGGTAGATAATATGTTGGTGGGAAAAAATATTTCTTGGCATCGCGACGCCTATAGGGTCGTATTTCCAAAGAGTCGCAAAATGGGCCAATTTATTCCTTTATACATCCTATATACAGGGTGAGTTTTTTTCGATGACCACTATGGGGATCTCGGAAACTAGCAGAGTTAGAACAAAGGTTAAATGGGAAAAGAATTGCAATTGTGAATGCTAAATCTAATGCCCCTTTTGGATTTTTAAAAAAGTTCATGGCTCACTAGATATTTTGTAAAGAGTGATTTTTTGCTTTTTCGTCACATCTCTGTAGCTCCCTTATTTCTGATTATACAGAAAAACTGTAGAGACAAAAATTGTAGATAATTTTGGGCTTAATAAGATAATCTCATCCAATTTTTTACGTTGTTTGTGATTTTTGAGATGACATAAACTTGTGTTTTTTTTAATGTAAATCATAGTTCAAAAAAATCAAATCGGCTATCCAAAGATATAATACTCGGCATAGTTATTATAAAAATAAAAGAGCTATGGCTAATTTTCTGATTTTCTTTAAAATTTTCACATAGTCAGCCATGGAATATTATCATAATTACGTTCTATTTTATAAGACATACTTCAAACTTTCAAATATTTTATTTTTAGCTGGTAACAAAATGTAACAAAATAAAACAAAAATTATCATGATGGAACTCCACCACATAATTATTTACCCTTAAGAATTTACCTAGATCAGCTCTATCCAAATAGTTGGATAGAGAGAAATAGACCTATTTCCTGGCAGCCCCGATCCCCCGATTTGTCTATTTTGGATTTCTTTTTGTGGGGCACAGTAGGTACAAAATAAAGTATGAGACAATAATTGATGAATTAAGAGCAGCCGCTTTAGAAGCAATTGCCAGTATTGACAGGCGCTCTCTAAGAAAGGCGACAAATTCAGTTTTAAAAATATGCAATATTTGCATAAATAATATTGGTGGATTATTCGAACACCTTCTAAAATAATAAAAATTTGAATTTGAGTTTTTTAATTTTTGTTTTATTTTGTTGCATTTTGTTACCAGCTAAAAACAAAATATTAGAAAGTTTAAGTATGTCTAATTATAAAATAGAACGTAATTATGAAAATATTCCATGGCTGACGATGTGAAAATTTAAAAAAGATCAGAAAATTAGCCTTAGCTCTTTTATTTTTTATAATAACTATGCCGAGTATTATATCTTTGGAAAGATAAAAAAAATGGCCGATGTAATAAGGCCACAGCCAACTATGATTTACATTTAAAAAACACAAGTTTATGTCATATCTCAAAAATCAGAAACAACAAAATAGCAAAAATCACTCTTTTCAAAATATCTAGTGAGCCATGAACTTTTTTAAAAATCCAAAAGAGCCATTAGATTGAGCTTTCAAAATCGCAATTCTTTCCCCATTTAACCCTTGTTAACAAACGCCTGAGAGGCGCTTGTTATGGAACTTGCCTCTAGCTAGTCCGGGCTGTCTTGGCAACACTCTACAGGACGCAGTTTTCGATTTTTCGAGCCCAAATTTCGCGTACGTCCGCGGGAGTACATGAGGAAGAAGACTATTGAAAAGCGTCCGGATTAAAAGAGCCGTTCGGCCAACCGGAATTTTTTTTCCGACTTTTTTAGACTATTTTGGAAAGAAAGGGCCCGAGAACACCCTGTATATTCATCGTGGCCGAGGCGCACGCGCTAGATAATATATCGATTAGTTAGAATTCAGAAACAAAATGGTGGTAATCAGCTGTCGTTTGGTTTTGGTGTGGACAATTTCCAAATTTCCAACATTCGTAGTGGTTTGGGAGTTTGGGAGCTCAGAAACCCATCTGTTATTCCATGGGTAAGTTTTCCAGGTACGGACGCACTGTAGGTTAGGTATGTATGTATGTATGTAGGTTTTTATGTAAAATTTCGGTTTTAGAAAACGCCACGGGAGAGATCCACTTATTACTTTGCCTTTCTTGGAAAATCAGGCTTGAGAAACTCAGAAACCCGTGTTAGAACGAACTTATGGCCGTGCCCTTGTCCCTCTAGTGGTGATCTGGCGCTTTCCGGCTTAACAGGAATAATGGAAAACTGAGTTGTACAGAAAGGTATGGAGAGCATTTTTAGATACGATTTGCTTCACCTATTTCAGATTTTTAGGTACTCTGGGGTCTTTGTTGCCGTCTAATAATCCTGCGAAACGAAGCGAGGACAATGCACCGTTAAAAGAATATATGCGGAAGACTGAAGGGTATCAATTTGCCGTTTAAACTTGATCGATGCTTGTGCCGAAGAAAGGGTTTCTTAGACAATGTCCTTTTCCATGGGTTTTGGCAAGTCTAACCCGACGGAAAACTTTATCGTAAGTAGATATTTCTAGATATGTTTTTGCCGTTTAAAAAAGCACATATACATATTTCGAACCTGTTTCTGTCGATATGGGTTATGTTACGTTAAATATCTGCTTAATTGTCGCAGAATTATATCTCAATACATAAATTTTGTTTCAGGTGTGAAGAACGCTCGCAGTAGCCCTCTTCTTGCTTTGGAAGTCTTCGCCTATAATACAGTCAATGTGTGCTCAAAAGAACCCCTGGCGGGAAAGTTGTGGGGTAGTTTTCATTTCTTCCATTCTATTATAATGTTATTGGGGGTACTGAATCCGATCCTGAGGTTTGCTAAAAAAATTTCGTGACGCAACATTCAAAAAAATGCAAAAGTAAAGTAAAATATCTCATTTTTGTCGGTTTTCTGCTTATAACTCAGAAACTATCAATTTTTCTTCAATAATCTTCCTATTCAAAATAAAAGCCTATAAAATTTCCTACAAATTTCACTATTTAGGTTTTTTCTCTCCGACGAACCGTTCGAGCTCAAGAGCTAGTTGAAAATTGATGTACTTTGTCTGTCTCCGCAAAAACCCACTTTTTCTACTCCAAAACTCTAAATTTATTATTAAAAGCTGTTAATTCCTCCCAGTTCTCTGCATATACTTTTGCATTTTTTGAATGTTGCGTCAAGAAATTTTGTTAGCAAACCTGAGAATCGGATTCAGCACCTCAAGAAACATATAGAATCGAAGAAATCAAAGCTACCCCAAAACTCTCCTGGTAAAAACACAATTTGACTGGATTATTAGATGACCATGTCAAAGATTTAGTACGGGAGGTAGCGTTGCATTTTATCGAGTCATTTCATACCGGCCGAGGCGCACGCGCTAGATATATCGATTAGTTAGAATTCAGAAACAAAATGGTGGTAATCAGCTGTCGTTTGGTTTTGGTGTGGACAATTTCCAAATTTCCAACATTCGTAGTGGTTTGGGAGTTTGGGAGCTCAAAAACCCATGTTATTCCATGGGTAAGTTTTCCAGGTACGGGCGCACTGTAGGTTAGGTATGTATGTATGTAGGTTTTTATGTAAAATTTCGGTTTTAGAAAACGCCACGGGAGAGATCCACTTATTACTTTGCCGTTTTGGCAAGTCTAACCCGACGGAAAACTTTGTCGTGAGTAGATATTCCTAGATATGTTTTTGCCGTTTAAAAAAGCACATATACATATTTCGAACCTGTTTCTGTCGATATGGGTTATGTTACGTTAAATATCTGCTTAATTGTAGCAGAATTATATCTCAATACATAAATTTTGTTTCAGGTGTGAAGAACGCTCGCACTAGCCCTCTTCTTCGTTCACGTAATTAATTTAATGTTCCTTTTAACTATCCCAGCGCATTCGCCATAGATACAAAAAAATAAGTATTCAATTCAATTTTCTATTTGAAATTATGTGTAATTCACATTGCATCAATGGAAATTTAATGGTCACAGAAGAACAAGCACAGACCTCGGAGCGCCACCAACTTGAGGGGCGCCGAGTAGTCGCCTCGCTGAAACCGCGCCAGACTTACAAACGCCTACGCGCAATACTCCATTTATCTCCAATTATAAAATATTTATTCAACTCAAAACAAGCACAGACCTCGGAGTGCCACCAACTTGAGGCGCGCCGAGTAGTCGCCTCGCTGAAACCGCGGCAGACTTACAAACTCCTACGCGCAATACTACATTTATTAAATATACAGGGTGTAAATAAATAGTATAAAATAAATAAAATTTTTCGATTTGGGCTTTCCTTGCCAAGTTATTCGGGTCTACAAGGTGACCCAAAAGTATTTTTTTATTTATATCTCAAAATAATCAAGTTGCAGAACTGAAATGGAGAATAAGCTGAAGGTGTCAGTTTTTACGTATCTCACAGAGGGCCCCACTTGTGCTGTTCTTTGATCGTGCTTTTACTCGCAACTTTTTTGAGGTTATGTTTTTGGTCTTGGAGATTCGCCATTTTAGTGCACCTTTTCATTTTGCAACTAAATTGTACTCTTGTTTCATAACAATAAAATCAATCCTTTGCGTTGAAATTGGCAAAATGTGCCCCAAAACACCTGTTAACTTCAACATTGAAAACATAAAATTTTTATCTACCGCTTTCAAACGTTACAGATAGACTGTACCATTTAAACTGAGAAAAAAATTCCTATGAACAATGTACCAAAACTTATTAGCCTTCAAAATGGAAAGGATTGAATTTAACAAAATTTGAACACCCTATTTCAAGAAAACCAACGGTGTTTTGCCCAATCTGTAACGTTTGAAAGCGGTAGATAAAATTTTATGTTTCGAATGATGAAGTTAACGGGTGTTTTGGCGCACGTTTTGCCAATTTCAACGCAAACGGTTGATTCTATCGTTATGAAAAAGAGTACATTTTAGTTGCAAAATGAAAAGTTGCACTAAAATGACGAACCTTCAAGACCAAAAACATAACCTCAAAAAAGTTAGGAGTAAAAGCACGATCACAGAACAGCACAAGCGGCGCCCTCTATGAGATACATAAAAACTGACACCTTCAGCTTATTCTCCATCGCCAAAAACATAACAGTGCAAAGTTTCAGCTGTGCAACTTGATTATTTAGAGATATAAATAAAAAAAAATTCTTTTGGGTCACCCTGTAACCCGAATAACTTTGCAGGGAAACGCCAAATCGAAAAATTTTATACGAGAACCCCCCCTTATTTTTAAAAAGGCAATCACCTCCTAAATTTTTTCGCACTTATTCGTTTACATATATCCCCAATTATAAAAAATTTATTCAACTCAAAACAAGTCTGAAATAAAAACATAGTTTAAAAAACTAAAAAAACCCGTTTACGCTTAGCAAACCGAACTAAAAAGTAAAAAATAATAATAGCAAACCGAATTTTATTGTAAAAAAGAAGCGTGCCGGGTGCTTTCTTATTGTATATATATTTTTTATGATAACTCTACTTTTATCAATAGCTACTAATGAAATATTTATAACAATTGATATCATGCACCCCACGCTTCTTTTTTTTACAATAAAATTCGGTTTGCTATTATTATTTTTTACATTTTAGGTCAGTTTGCTAAGCGTAAGCGTGTTTTTTTTTAGTTTTTTAAACTATATTTTTATTTCAGACTTGTTTGATATAAGTACCGCTAATCTCCAATTAAAAGTGTGCGATTTTTAAATGTCGATCAACAAAACATCCCATGACATTACAAAAAAATCTAACTTATTTTTATTAGTGAAGATAGAAATTAAGAGAATAACTTGCGTTGTGTTGAGAATGTAAAAAGGGATTGAACCAAATTTTTTTCATGGCCACCAAGGATTTTTTGGAAGTGAATCACTTTTTTATTATTAGAGCAGGTAGAGACATGGGATTTTTTTTTGTTTGACCCCACATATCAAAAGGAAGGAAACTGCCGTAAAAAGAATAGTTTTTGAAAAATATTTTTTATTTCATCGATGGTAAGCGCAAAAATTCTGAAGTTAGTGTATTATTATAGACAGAAAGCAATCCGAACGGTCAATATTTCAATTATTTTTCGAAAGAGGCGTAACTTTTTTTTATTATTAAAGATAAAAATTTGGAACAACTTGCATTGTCTTTGGAATGCATAAGGGAATTTAACAATTTTTTATTTTCAGAATTGTTTGGAGGTTAACAAGTTTATTATTATTAGCGATATACAAACGACTTGGGTTTTCCATGTCACTCATCTTAGTTCTATCGAAACTGATACAACATTTGAATTAAGATAAGCCCCGTCAAAGTAAAATAAATGATAAAAAATTCCCTCCCAGTAGAAATTCAAAATTTAATATCAAAATTCGTTAAAAAAAACCTCTATACAGTAAAATAGAAAAATCTCGAAATTAGCCACAAGTTGACAGCTCTGGAATTTTGGAATAATTTAATCTGTAAATCGTCATCTCAATATTTTAATTTCTTCGCCAATTTTGTAATTTATACCTACCATTAAATTGAAAACAAAAAATTCTACGATTTATACCAATAAACTGTACGATTTATTGGGGGATTTGTTGGGGGAAAATTGTTATTTGTGAAACAACTTTAATAAATGGAGTATTGCGCGTAGGCGTTTGTAAGTCTGCCGCGGTTTCAGCGAGGCGACAACTCAGCACCCCTCAAGATGGTGGCGCGAGGTGTATCCAAGCTTGTTTTATCTCTGCTAGTTTCCGAGATGCCCATATATAGTGGTCATCGAAAAAAACCCACCCTGTATAATCTCCCATATACGGGGTGACCATTTGAAAACTTATCACCCACCCCCATATCTCAGAAAATAAAAGAGATATTTTCAAAAATCAAAATCCGTTTCGGTAATACGGAGGGGGAACCACAATGACATAGTTGGCGACTCACCCCCTTCAACCTTCTGCGCCACAGCCACCCCAACTTTAAAATCTCAAATGACAACACCCCATGTGTCATAATATGTCGTTGGAAAGCTCTGAAAAAATGCTTTCCAACAATACCAAATAGTAGTACATTTGGACTAGCAGTTTTCGCGCAAATGGAGAGAGAACATGAAAAAGTAAATATTTCTAAAGTTCGCATTTATTTCAGTAAATGTTCGAAATGATTTCCATTTTTGGCAAAGCAATATTATAATCTATTTTTAAATTCCTGTCGAACCTTCTCAAATGTCGTTTTCGAAATATTTCGGCATTCTTGACTAATTCTCTGTTTTAGTTCGTCCATGTGCTATGAAAAAGGTTTTTTCATATTTTTATCACTATCTGCACTACTGTCATATCTGCTTTGGGTTCAATAGAACAGCCTATACACAGTTACGGGATACGGGATAGGTAGCCATAAAATCACTGCAAAAACCTTTGTTTAAGTATAGGGTGTTCCATTGAACCCAAAGCAGGTATGACAGTAGTGGTATAGGCTGTTCCATTCCACACAAACCAGGTATGACAGTAGTACAGATAGTGACAAAAATTCGAAAAAACCTTTTTCATAACACATGGACGAACTAAAACAGAGAATTAGTCAAGAATGCCGAAATATTTCGAAAATGACATTTGACCAGGTTCGACGGGAATTTGAAAATAGATTATACTATTAGATACCTTGCAGAAAAATGGAAATCATTTTTAACATTTACTGAAATAAACGCAAACTTTAAAATATTTACTTTGTCATGTTCTCTCTGCATTTGCGGAAAAACTACTAGTCAAAATGTACTACTATTTGATATTGTTGGAAAGGATTTTTTTACAGCTTTCTAACGACATATCACACATAGGGTGTTGCCATTTGAGATTTTAAAGTTGGGGTTGATTGATTTTTGAAAATATCTCTTTTATTTTCTGAGATATGGGGGGTGGTAAGTTTTCAAATTGTCACCCCGTATAGTATCTTCATATCTTTGACCATTTCCCACCAACAGAGGCTGGGCGTCTAAAAATGATCACCCTGTAAATGCACATACACACGGACACTCTGCAGCACTTATGCGTTATTCTAACACGAATAAAAAAATCGAACCACCATCAAAATATTTCCATTCCGCAACAAACTTGCACAAAGCCCGCCGTCCATCTGCCGTTATCTAAAATCTGTCATCAGTGTGTGTCGAAAACTCTCCATTCAGGCCTCTATTTTCCGCCAGATATCAGCGCGTTTCGAAAAATCTGCGCCATTCCCAAACACACTATCTATTTATGTGACAAAACCATTCTGACGGCGAAAGGAAGCGTACACACCAGCTCCCCATTTCAGATCAGAAGTGGGAACGGTTACATTTTGCATTTGAAAGAGTGTCACAGCGCCGGCGGAGCCTCTGAAAACGAGACGAAAATTGATTTGTTAAGTGGGCGCACCCACGATACTCTCGGCGGTTGTGTAACTCACATTTTACGTTTTTTACGTAAATCGTCGCCCATGATGAACGGCACCGCTGTGAAATAATATTACCTAGTTGATGTTGTTAAAAGTACGAATGAAAAGCAAATAATATTATGTTTAAAGTGGAAGAAAGTAGGAGTAGGCATTGAGTAAAGGATATAATATATCCTATATACAGTATGTCCACGGATGGGGTAAATAAGAGGACAAATGGACCAAAAAGTGAAAGATACGAAAACATTTTATTCTTTATAAAAGTTTTTGCTTGCTTTAAAAATAAGATCCACGATGCCAAAAATTTGTTTTTTGTACAGGGCATGCAAAAAATACAAAAACGTTAAATTTGATGAAGAGTAAAGTTGGCTTTTTATAAATTTTAATGCAAAACTTTAAATAAAAAACTTGTTTGAAATTTTAAAAGAATTCTTATTCCAGATTTTCAAGGAAAAATTTGAAATTTCTAAATTAGTCTTTTAAAATCGAAATTTTCAAAGTCATATTCTGACCTTTTTATTTGATTACACCTTTGATAACTGTGGCGTATTTGTCAAAATAAGAAAGATGTTTTTAGAGCAAAGAATATTTATAATCTAAAATTACAGACAGGTGAAATAAAATTACTAATGGAATATTAAATAATAATTGTAATACTCGAGAAATATTTCTTATTTTATTAAACTTTAAAGCAATTAGGGGCACATTATTTTTATTTTTCAAAAACTTCTCCTCCATATTCTACGCATTTTCCTAACTGACGTCGTAAATGGCTAAAGCTGCTTCTTATTTCTCCTAGTGAAATTGATTCTATCTCTCTTAAAATTCTCTGCTTTAAAACTTCTTCGATATTTTCAATGGGTCTTTCATATTAATATGTTAGTTGTTTATTGCGCCCGCATAGAAACATATCACAAATTGTCAAGTCGGGACTCATAGGGGGCCACAAAATTGGACCATTTCGGCCCATCCATCGATTTCCAAATTTGCGATTGAGCCAATCCCTGACTTCTGTAGCATAATGGGCAGGACACCCATCGTGCTGAAAATACATGTTATATTGAAGAGGCAATTCTTCTAACTTGTCTGACAGAAATGACTCCAGCATATGCAAATAAGAATGTCAGTTACACGTATTATCAAAAATATATAAAAAATAATAGGAAATGGCGCACCAAACATTTAGTTTTTTTAAATACTGGCGGCGGTTCTCAATTCTAAACTCTGGGTTTTTCCTACTCCAGTATCTCACATGCTGAGAGGCTACAGTGCCGTTTATACTAAAGGTTGACTCATCTGAGAACATTATCAGCTTATGAAAATGAAAGTTCACGTTGTTATTTAGAATTTCATCACCGCCACAAACAAAAATCTAAGCGTTTGTAACTGTGATAAATTTTATTTTCCTTCAACACATTTTGAATATGGCTTTTTTTACAGATCTGTAAACTTTGGGCTCGTTTTCTTAAAGACAGCATAGGATTTTCATCAACAGATTGCAAAATTAATACTGTAGAAGCATCGTTTTCGCGTCGTATCTTTTCTTCGTCTTCTTTAAATCATTAACGGGTCCAGTTTTTTAAATCTGATTACTAACTTATGTACTGAACTTATGCATAATTGTACATTTGGAAACTTTTCTTGAAACTTCTCAATAACGTAGCGATAACTATTCTCGCCGTTTCTGTAATAATTTTGGATTATAAATATTCTTTGCTCTATTAAAGACAACATCGTTCTTATTTTGACAAATATGTCACAGTAACAGTTATCAATGGCGTAATCGAATAAAAAGGTCAGAATATGACTTGGAAAAATTTCGGTTTTAAAAGAGTAATTTAGAAATTTCAAATTTTTCCTTGAAAATCTGGAATAAGAATTCTTTTAAAATTTCAAACCAGTTTTTTATTTAACGTTTTGCATTAAAATTTATAAAAAGCCAACTTTACTCTTCATCAAATTTTACGTTTTTGTACTTTTTGCATACCCTGTACAAAAAAACAAATTTTTTGGCATCGTGAATCTTATTTTTAAAGCAAGCAAAAACTTTTATAAAGAATAAAATTTTTTCATATCTTTCACTTTTTGGTCCATTTGTCCTCTTATTTACCCCATCCGTGGACATACTGTATTATATTCTATAAGAATATACAGCGTGTCCATTTAGTATTCCCTTCTTCGATTGTGGCTATACTTTTAAGGATAAAAAAACTTGGTTCGGGGGATCCAAATAAGGGAAGATGGAGCACATTTTAAAATTAGTTTGGTATATACAGGGTGTTCCAAAAAAGTGTGGCGACAAAAAAATAAATTTTTTTAAATGGAATGACCCGATTTTTTTATCGCAAATGAAGCATATCAAAGTACAGTATACATCCCTAAATTATATCCGCTTCCGTCTGCGGCGTTGCCAAGTTATAATTTTTTTAATGTATTTTTTGCTAAATATCAACCCTTCATTAATATTGCTATATTTTTCTTTCGGCTTGATTTTTTTCTCTTGAAACTTTGGTTGTGGATTTACACTTAACCATTTTATTAATAACTAAGAACCAAGTTGAAAATTTTTGTACAGGATGTTTCACTTTTTTCCGCCAAAACTCCGACATTTTCAAACTTAATTTACTATTTTTTTTTTAAATTGAACACTCTATATCTAACATTTCTATTGGATAGAGCATTCATTCAGCTTTAATTTGATACCTAATACAGTACCTCTATCTCTAGCGGTTTTTTAAAAAATCCAGTATAAACAGAAAATTTGCAACTTTTTTACTTATTACATACACGCAAATTACTCGAGAATCAAACTTGTACTTATTTAAAAAGCTGCATATCAAAAAAGCGTTAGTACCAGTTACAATCTGTAATTTACCATATTTTTGTATACCTGCTACACCTGCATAAATAAAATATTAAAACAAAAAGTTAAAAGTTTTAGGAGAACTCATAGGTGGCCATGGTTTTGTTTCTAGTTTGACATATTTCATTTGCTGCTTGTATTCTGTGCTCGCTGTTTAATTTAAAACAGCAAAAAGTTGTCACAAAATGAATTATTGTAAACATGACTTGATAAGTATGATTTACGTAATTCGTGAATGTTTTGGAAATTGTTTTTGGCATCTCGAGTTTATGCCCAAAAATTCCCAGGTAGAAGGCATCCTGATACCAGAATGCTGCAGAACTTAAAGGAGCGATTCGATCGCACAGGAAATATTGCCTATGAAAAGCAAACTAGAACAAAACCAGTTTTAAATGAAGAAAATCAGTTAGCTATAACATTGGCCCTGAAATAGGTGTAAGACAACTGAGTCGGGATTTAGAAATAAAAAAGTCCTCAGTAGTTTCACCCATACCATGTGCAGTTACACCTGGAACTGAATGGTAACGATTTTCAAAAAAAATAAGGATGACCAATTACAAAATTATGGACTAATCCTCCCCAAACATTAATACTCCAGTTGTGTTGAAAATTATTCACAAAAATCTTATGAGGGTTTTGCTTATCATAAAAATGAAAATTATGTCTATTTACAAAACCATTTCTGTGGAATGTAGATTCATCGGTAAATAATACAAATTTAAAAAAAAAATAATCCTCCGCTGCTTGACCTTGTGCCCATGTACAAAAAGTTACTCTTTTCTGAAAGTCGTTATCATTCAGTTCCTGGTGTAACTGCACATGGTATGGGTGAAATTTGTTACGCCTAAGGCATTGTCCTACTGAGGACTTTTTTATTTCTAAATCCCGACTCAGTTGTCTTACACTTATCTTAGGGTGTTCCACAACAGCCAATGTTACAGAAAACTGATTTTCTAGATTTGTTCTTTAGAAAAATCGAGCAACTCTTACGCCTGGAGTAAACAAGAGCACGTGGGTTGAAATATCTGCCATAGCCGCACGGAGGTACGACCTTTATTTAATTTTAGTCTTACAATTGTGTACATCAAAATATTTCAGACAAGAATTATTGGCTTAATTAAAATGGTTCAAAACATCGATAAAATTATTTGTGGCAGTGTCTAAATAGCTGAAAACAACAAGATAAAACCGAATATCTACACTTCTGCGATCGAGCACGTCTCTTTTGCCGAGTCGGGTGAAATTTTATAGCCTACCGACCAATCGCGGATCGTCATTGAACACGTGGTTTTATTTACACCAGGCGTACGGATTGCTCGATTTTAGTATAGTTTGTTTTTCATATGCAACATTTCCTGTGCGATCGAATATCGAATCGCTGCTTTAAGTTCTGCAGCATTCTGGTATCAGGATGCCTTCTATCTGGGAATTTTTGAGCATAAACTCGAGATGCCAAAAACAATTTCCAAAACATTCACCAATTACGTAAATCATACTTATCAAGTCATGTTTACAATAATTCATTTTGTGACAACTTTTTGCTGTTTGAAATTAAACAACGAACACAGAATACAAGCAGCAAATGAAATATTTACCAAATGTCAAACTAGAAACGAAACCATGGCCACCTATGAGTTCTCCTAAAACTTTTAACTTTTTGTTTTAATATTTTATTTATGCAGGTGTAGTAGGTATACAAAAATATGGTAAACTACAGATTGTAACTGGTACTAACGCTTTTTTGATATGCAGCTTTTTAAATAAGTACAAGTTTGATTCTCGAGTAATTTGCGTGTATGTAATAAGTAAAAAAGTTGCAAATTTTCTGTTTATACTGGATTTTTGAAAAAACCGCTAGAGATAGAGGTACTGTATTAGGTATCAAATTAAAGCTGAATGAATGCTCTATCCAATAGAAATGTTAGATATAGGGTGTTCCATTTGAAAAAAAAAAAGTAAATTAAGTTTGAAAATGTCGGAGTTTTGGCGGAAAAAAGTGAAACATCCTGTACAAAAATTTTCAACTTGGTTCTTAGTTATTAATAAAATGGTTAAGTGTAAATCCACAACCAAAGTTTCAAGAGAAAAAATTAAGCCGAAAGAAAGATATAGCAATATTAATGAAGGGTTGATATTTAGCAAAAAATACATTAAAAAAATTATAACTTGGCAACGCCGCAGATGGAAGCGGAAATAATTTAGGGATGTATACTGTACTTTGATATGCTTCATTTGCGATAAAAAAAATCGGGTCATTCCATTTAAAAAAAAAATATTTTTTTGTCGCCACACTTTTTTGGAACACCCTGTATATACCAAACTAATTTTAAATGTGCTCCATCTTTACTTATTTGGATCCCACGAACCGATTTTTTTTTATCCTTAAAAGTATAGCCACAATCGAAGAAGGGAATACTAAATGGACACGCTGTATATCCTTTACTCAATGGAATAGGGAAGTTGAATAGGTGTAATATTGCGCTAATAAATGGCACAGGGCTTAAAATATTGCTACAGATATCATTAATTTTTCAAAAATTCACTCTGGGAGTATATTAGAAATTAAATTGAAATTTTTGAAACTTTTCTTCGGGAACACGAACAGATTTTGATGTCGTAAAAGTTATCTAAATTTTGCCGAACATTTATTTTTATGCTGTGTCTTGTGAAAAATTGGCAGCTGTTACATTTTGAGGTCAAACTTTATAAACAGAAATATTATGTAATAATTATTATAAACAGGAATCATAAAGGATTTGTTTACCTGCTTATCTGCACATTTACCTGGTATCTACGTATTGTTTTCCTTATTACCGGTTCGCCTATATTTTATGACTTAGCCCCAGATAAAGTGTGGGTTTATCTGGGACTTAGTTTAGCACATCTCAAAATGATCTTCACAACTGTACAGGGTGTTCCCGTATATTTTGACCCATCCCTAGAGCCTTTATTTTACAATTACTTAAATGAAAGTTGTAGGGTACCAAGGTGTATTGTCCCAAAAATAATGGATTGACAGGAATGCCCTTGCCTAAGTTGAAATGTTTTTCCATGGCAACCTTGATTAAATATAAAGATCGTATTTATCTGCAATTTAGAATATCATGCGAATGCTTAGAAGAGCAAACATATAACATATTTATATTGTTGGAATCGGAAAAATGCGTGCAATTCAAAAATCCACAAATATACAAGGTGTTCCATTAAAAAAAGTAAGTTTATATTTTTTCATAAATTTGCGACGCTCATTTGTTTTCTCTAGTAACAGATCCTAGCGGCTCAGAAAAAACCCTACAACTTTCATTTAAGTAATTTTTTTCTAACTCGAAAAATATAGGCTCTAGGGGTGGGTCAAAATATACGGGAACACCCTATACCTAATATGTTGTAGTTCTCAAAAGACGCCAGCCTAAAACTTAAAAATATTATGTAAAATTGAGGTTAACGACGTTAGTGGTTAACGTTATTGAGCTACAATCAAAATATAAAGGGCAGGTTTACATACAGAATGATGTCAAAAGAGTAGGTAAGTAATCCGTTCTTAATTTAGGGAAATTGGGGCATTATATTTGGCAACGCCGCTTCACGTTTCCAAGACGAGTGGGCCGTTTTTTTGCGACCTAAATAAATTCAGTGTAATCAGTACCGGTTTAAAAACTCGACCACTAGGCACGTGCGCGGCTGGCGCTTCAGAATTATTGCTTTGTTTTCGGAATCCTATATCTCATTTACGGTTATAATAATTCTATTAGTTGAATTAAGGACACTAATTAGGTGATTTCTCATAAAAATTCTTCCTCGCATCTATCATTGCCTTTTCCCTTCTTCGAATCTACCACGGAACAAAATTGGGACTATAATAGATACCAGATACCAACACCATATTGGTAAGTGATATTTTTATTTTCTTTCCAGCAAGCGTTGTGTATCCTTGTTTACGTTTGAGCACCTTTTGATAAAAGACTGACAACTGGAATGTCAGTTGTTTTAATTCTCTGAAAAGCTCAGGCCTACTTTGACAATAATTACAAAAAATATCGGATATTGTGTATTGAAAAGATTATGTCAAAATTCACTATTAAACAATGCTAGTTGTACGTACGTTTTTCAAGAGACAAAATTAATGGATAATTGATTGCCCTATTCGAAAATGGTGATATTTTCTACAAAAGCCAGTGACGTAGGGAATATTACCTATTTAAAATTTGCTACAAACAAATAATCCATTTCTATGCCACTCCTTAAGTTACAACATCAAGTAATATAGATATATTTCATTTCCGAAAGTTAAACTATAACACCCTGTATCTATGTACAGAGGCATACCTAATAGGCCTCATGTGTATATAAAATATTAGTCCTTTTTCGACGACCGTTTTGTCATAGAAACCTGTACATTGCTTCTTGAAACATCAGGGAGAGTTCAGAGTTATATTTTAGCCTATTAATTTTTTTAATTTCAATTCCAAATACAAAATTTTTTCAATGGAATACCTCATATATTATTGGCTCACCTTGAAGTGAACAAAAGGGGCTTTTCAACAATATATATACTAATTGTTATATTATATTGCTCTGGCACTTTTTTAAATATTAATTAATACTTAAAAATTATTTTAAATTATTTCTCCGTAACAGTTCTCAGTTGTTCTTAACTGTTAGACAATGGCGGCTCGTCCATAGGGAATCTGAGAAGAGAGGCCCTCAGTATAGAAAATGGGAAAAAACAATAATTTAGTTCCGCAACTGCTATATTCTTTATTTTACTTCCTAATTTCTTACTAATCAATTTGCAGCAACACCCGCTGCATTTTATACGCCGTTGTAGCAAATGTGGTCCGGATTTTTACATTGGGTAGGTACCTACTTGTGCTAATAAAGGAAATTATAAGCCATAACCTGTTCCTAAAACCAACCGAACCATTTTGCAAAAATATTACATTTTGAGACACTCCAACGTGTGTGATTATTAACCTACGACGTTTTCCAGAGGAAGGGTTTATACCACCCTTCCATATAAGCTTGCCGAGAACTTTGAATATTTTTGTCTTTTTATTTTCATTTAAAACTACATAACATATAGTTATGTCTATAGGTAGGTATCTGTTACTCGATTTTAAATTGTTATTCTGAAAAGGCATTCAAATAGCTTTTGTTGTAACCCTATAAAATTTTTCTATTTAACATTTTTTTCTAGGTAAAAAAATAAAAATAAATAACTATGTGCACCTTGTACAGAATATTTCTAGAGTACCTATGTTTTTACTTATACAGGGTTTCCCAACGAAAACTTGACCCCCCCAAAAATTAGAAAACCGAAAAATATTTGAAAATTCGCCGAGACCCGTCGATTTTTGTTTTTGGGTGAGCTTTTTTGACAGTCAAGCTAACCCGATTCGTTCACCCCCCTAATCCCTAGCAACCCCAACTTTAAAATTTCAAATGGGACTACCCATTTTAAAACCCTTTTTATTGCGAATACAGTGAAGTATCGTTTTTAGAATTCTGTTGAGATTTGACAGAATTATTGGCTAAAAACGGAAAGTTGACAATCCACTGTACGCATAGTAATTTCTACACAAATGCCCGCCACTAATAAATTTTTTATCTACTACACACGGCCAAATTGCCTAGTTTTTATTGACCTGTCGATCAGTTTACAAAAAAGTGACAAATATGTCAAGTTTTCGTTGGGAAACCCTGTTTAGATAACGGTAGGTATAAATGAACATATAGTAGTGTATAATACGTTATGGACCAAGTGATTAGTTGGTCTATTAATATAATGCCCGGTAAATATGAAGAATGCCCAAAACTGCTGGTCAATGTAACAATGTACCTACTGTTAACATTATTACATTGCTCGGGCCAACGAATAAGGGGTTCTTTATTCATTACCTCGGCCGTTATGTATAATGGTTGGCAGCAAGTAGACAGTATGACTAGGTAAAACTTCTATATGAAAAGGGGAAAGAAGTGTATTTCCGTGCAAATAATTTAATTAAAAATCATGGTAAAGCGCTTTCGGCTGTTAAGCCATCCTCAGTACCACCTAAAAAGAAAGTATGACATAAAATAGGGGGTTGGAAAAAGTTAACTGTGGAAAAACTAAATGGTTTTAACGTCATGTCATACTCACTTGTCAAGTGTGTACAGGAAAATTGGAGCATAAAGCATTATACAACAGTAAAAACCACAAATAGAAGGTCACACCAAGTCACATTTTAAAAACTTTAAAATACTAACAAATTGTACAACTGTGGGCAGCCAAGCTACCCAAATTATTTAAATAAAAGACCAGCCGAAGTACCAAATGCATCGTGGAAGGTGGAAGTGAAAATTTGAGACATTACTTATTTGGATCCCACGAACCGATTTTTTTTTATCCTTAAAAGTATAGCCACAATCGAAGAAGGGAATACTAAATGGACACGCTGTATATCCGTTACTCAATGGAATAGGGAAGTTGAATAGGTGTAATATTGCGCTAATAAATGGCACAGGGCTTAAAATATTGCTACAGATATCATTAATTTTTCAAAAATTCACTCTGGGAGTATATTAGAAATTAAATTGAAATTTTTGAAACTTTTCTTCGGGAACACGAACAGATTTTGATGTCGTAAAAGTTATCTAAATTTTGCCGAACATTTATTTTTATGCTGTGTCTTGTGAAAAATTGGCAGCTGTTACATTTTGAGGTCAAACTTTATAAACAGAAATATTATGTAATAATTATTATAAACAGGAATCATAAAGGATTTGTTTACCTGCTTATCTGCACATTTACCTGGTATCTACGTATTGTTTTCCTTATTACCGGTTCGCCTATATTTTATGACTTAGCCCCAGATAAAGTGTGGGTTTATCTGGGACTTAGTTTAGCACATCTCAAAATGATCTTCACAACTGTACAGGGTGTTCCCGTATATTTTGACCCATCCCTAGAGCCTTTATTTTACAATTACTTAAATGAAAGTTGTAGGGTACCAAGGTGTATTGTCCCAAAAATAATGGATTGACAGGAATGCCCTTGCCTAAGTTGAAATGTTTTTCCATGGCAACCTTGATTAAATATAAAGATCGTATTTATCTGCAATTTAGAATATCATGCGAATGCTTAGAAGAGCAAACATATAACATATTTATATTGTTGGAATCGGAAAAATGCGTGCAATTCAAAAATCCACAAATATACAAGGTGTTCCATTAAAAAAAGTAAGTTTATATTTTTTCATAAATTTGCGACGCTCATTTGTTTTCTCTAGTAACAGATCCTAGCGGCTTAGAAAAAACCCTACAACTTTCATTTAAGTAATTTTTTTCTAACTCGAAAAATATAGGCTCTAGGGGTGGGTCAAAATATACGGGAACACCCTATACCTAATATGTTGTAGTTCTCAAAAGACGCCAGCCTAAAACTTAAAAATATTATGTAAAATTGAGGTTAACGACGTTAGTGGTTAACGTTATTGAGCTACAATCAAAATATAAAGGGCAGGTTTACATACAGAATGATGTCAAAAGAGTAGGTAAGTAATCCGTTCTTAATGTAGGGAAATTGGGGCATTATATTTGGCAACGCCGCTTCACGTTTCCAAGACGAGTGGGCCGTTTTTTTGCGACCTAAATAAATTCAGTGTAATCAGTACCGGTTTAAAAACTCGACCACTAGGCACGTGCGCGGCTGGCGCTTCAGAATTATTGCTTTGTTTTCGGAATCCTATATCTCATTTACGGTTATAATAATTCTATTAGTTGAATTAAGGACACTAATTAGGTGATTTCTCATAAAAATTCTTCCTCGCATCTATCATTGCCTTTTCCCTTCTTCGAATCTACCACGGAACAAAATTGGGACTATAATAGATACCAGATACCAACACCATATTGGTAAGTGATATTTTTATTTTCTTTCCAGCAAGCGTTGTGTATCCTTGTTTACGTTTGAGCACCTTTTGATAAAAGACTGACAACTGGAATGTCAGTTGTTTTAATTCTCTGAAAAGCTCAGGCCTACTTTGACAATAATTACAAAAAATATCGGATATTGTGTATTGAAAAGATTATGTCAAAATTCACTATTAAACAATGCTAGTTGTACGTACGTTTTTCAAGAGACAAAATTAATGGATAATTGATTGCCCTATTCGAAAATGGTGATATTTTCTACAAAAGCCAGTGACGTAGGGAATATTACCTATTTAAAATTTGCTACAAACAAATAATCCATTTCTATGCCACTCCTTAAGTTACAACATCAAGTAATATAGATATATTTCATTTCCGAAAGTTAAACTATAACACCCTGTATCTATGTACAGAGGCATACCTAATAGGCCTCATGTGTATATAAAATATTAGTCCTTTTTCGACGACCGTTTTGTCATAGAAACCTGTACATTGCTTCTTGAAACATCAGGGAGAGTTCAGAGTTATATTTTAGCCTATTAATTTTTTTAATTTCAATTCCAAATACAAAATTTTTTCAATGGAATACCTCATATATTATTGGCTCACCTTGAAGTGAACAAAAGGGGCTTTTCAACAATATATATACTAATTGTTATATTATATTGCTCTGGCACTTTTTTAAATATTAATTAATACTTAAAAATTATTTTAAATTATTTCTCCGTAACAGTTCTCAGTTGTTCTTAACTGTTAGACAATGACGGCTCGTCCATAGGGAATCTGAGAAGAGAGGCCCTCAGTATAGAAAATGGGAAAAAACAATAATTTAGTTCCGCAACTGCTATATTCTTTATTTTACTTCCTAATTTCTTACTAATCAATTTGCAGCAACACCCGCTGCATTTTATACGCCGTTGTAGCAAATGTGGTCCGGATTTTTACATTGGGTAGGTACCTACTTGTGCTAATAAAGGAAATTATAAGCCATAACCTGTTCCTAAAACCAACCGAACCATTTTGCAAAAATATTACATTTTGAGACACTCCAACGTGTGTGATTATTAACCTACGACGTTTTCCAGAGGAAGGGTTTATACCACCCTTCCATATAAGCTTGCCGAGAACTTTGAATATTTTTGTCTTTTTATTTTCATTTAAAACTACATAACATATAGTTATGTCTATAGGTAGGTATCTGTTACTCGATTTTAAATTGTTATTCTGAAAAGGCATTCAAATAGCTTTTGTTGTAACCCTATAAAATTTTTCTATTTAACATTTTTTTCTAGGTAAAAAAATAAAAATAAATAACTATGTGCACCTTGTACAGAATATTTCTAGAGTACCTATGTTTTTACTTATACAGGGTTTCCCAACGAAAACTTGACCCCCCCAAAAATTAGAAAACCGAAAAATATTTGAAAATTCGCCGAGACCCGTCGATTTTTGTTTTTGGGTGAGCTTTTTTGACAGTCAAGCTAACCCGATTCGTTCACCCCCCTAATCCCTAGCAACCCCAACTTTAAAATTTCAAATGGGACTACCCATTTTAAAACCCTTTTTATTGCGAATACAGTGAAGTATCGTTTTTAGAATTCTGTTGAGATTTGACAGAATTATTGGCTAAAAACGGAAAGTTGACAATCCACTGTACGCATAGTAATTTCTACACAAATGCCCGCCACTAATAAATTTTTTATCTACTACACACGGCCAAATTGCCTAGTTTTTATTGACCTGTCGATCAGTTTACAAAAAAGTGACAAATATGTCAAGTTTTCGTTGGGAAACCCTGTTTAGATAACGGTAGGTATAAATGAACATATAGTAGTGTATAATACGTTATGGACCAAGTGATTAGTTGGTCTATTAATATAATGCCCGGTAAATATGAAGAATGCCCAAAACTGCTGGTCAATGTAACAATGTACCTACTGTTAACATTATTACATTGCTCGGGCCAACGAATAAGGGGTTCTTTATTCATTACCTCGGCCGTTATGTATAATGGTTGGCAGCAAGTAGACAGTATGACTAGGTAAAACTTCTATATGAAAAGGGAAAAGAAGTGTATTTCCGTGCAAATGATTTAATTAAAAATCATGGTAAAGCGCTTTCGGCTGTTAAGCCATCCTCAGTACCACCTAAAAAGAAAGTATGACATAAAATAGGGGGTTGGAAAAAGTTAACTGTGGAAAAACTAAATTGTTTTAACGTCATGTCATACTCACTTGTCAAGTGTGTACAGGAAAATTGGAGCATAAAGCATTATACAACAGTAAAAACCACAAATAGAAGGTCACACCAAGTCACATTTTAAAAACTTTAAAATACTAACAAATTGTACAACTGTGGGCAGCCAAGCTACCCAAATTATTTAAATAAAAGACCAGCCGAAGTACCAAATGCATCGTGGAAGGTGGAAGTGAAAATTTGAGACATAACCTGTTCGACATCCCGTTGAAGGAACTGGGTGTCAATCGAAAAAGCGCGCGAGATTTAAACTTGAAAACAAAATGTCATAGGCGGGTAAAAATATATTTTATGAGGAGTGAATGTGAAGGATTTGAAGAAATTTAATTCATAAGTTAAGAATTTATATTTAATAAATGTTTAATTAATGGTAATGAAAATTAGATAGAAATAGAAATTCGAAAAATTGTTTGTTTACATGATAAGCCCAAAAAAGACCCCCAAAGTCCCAAAAACGCGACACGAAAAGAGGAGATAACAGGACAACCCTGTAAGATGAAGGCCAAGAAAATTTTTATCATCATTGAGTGAGTCTCCTATGTAAAGGAATGAAAGATCTGTTAAGATTAACTTTAACATTTAAACAATCTGGATTATTAGATAATTCTCTGTTTATTTGAATATCTTCAATATCTTACTGTTGTATAATGCTTTATGCTCCAATTTTCCTGTACACACTTGACAAGTGAGTATGACATGACGTTAAAACAATTTAGTTTTTCCACAGTTAACTTTTTCCAACCCCCTATTTTATGTCATACTTTCTTTTTAGGTGGTACTGAGGATGGCTTAACAGCCGAAAGCGCTTTACCATGATTTTTAATTAAATTATTTGCACGGAAATACACTTCTTTTCCCTTTTCATCTATATATACGTGCACACAGCCCCGCACTCCTTTGTAAAACTTCTATATTTTTACTTTACATTAGACATACAACCCTTTATTCATACTACATCAGTGTCCTCCAAAAAGTTTGCACCACAGGGAGAAATTTCTTCGTTGCTTTATTTTTAGACTAACTTGTGGCATAATTTTAGCTTCGAAAAATCACGCGTTCACTCCATAATAATAAAGTGCTCTTTTTATATAGGTTGTATGACAAAATATTAGGAAGGAAACGTGTTTAGAATCAAAAACCGAATATGTCTGCAAATTTTAAAAAGCCTATAAAGTCTATTTTTGATTGATTTTATATGCTAAAAATATTAAAACGCAATAAAACATCAAACTAGGCCCAGGATATTGAAAATTTTCACGCCTATTCAGTTTTTCTTCATGAACAAGTTTCCTTTGACGTGGAAGCTACATAAAGGACACTTTTCTAATAAGGGAAAAGAATTTTGACATTCTGATGAACACCTATTTATATACACAGTTTTTCATTCTGAATATTTTTTTTTGATAATATTTTGTCGTAAAATCTATACCGATGAAATGGAAAATTAATTAAATATTTCAAAATTTCCAAGGCGTACACAGTGTGTCTGGTTTTTCGTGTTAACACCCCTAAAAATCTAAGAATAGGCTGCGAGAACTGTAGGGGGTATTTGGCATTGCATTTGGAAATACTGGCTTTCTGCGATTTTTTAAAATTGTGCTTTTTTTGCAGAACCATATATATTTTTTACAAATTTTAACAAAAATATACAGGTAGTTCTAACTGCGCATAATGTCAAATCAAAGTTGAGCAAAATAGGAATTTTAAAGGCATGATGTTTCCCATCCCGGGATGCCGGGAATAAAATATTAGATCTTGGTATTTCAGTCTATGTAGTCTATGTAGTTTTGGGCTATATTTCTTTTAAAAAACCTAAAATAATCTTTTTATCAGTCGTTCAGTTCCTTTTTTCCTTTTGTATGAAGTTTACACATTTTATGCCATTTAAGAATAATGTTTAGCTTCGCCTTTGTTACAAAGGATTTTTTTTAATTTTTAATAAATAAAGTTTATTTCAATTAGGTACCTATATTATGTGCTTGAATTTACTATTATCAATCTGACAGTAACAGTATAGGTGTAGTATAAATTACTTATTGATTGTTTCGGCCGTTACAATAATGAGTGAAATTTGAGTGAAATTCCACTCAATTTTGTTTGCTGTGTACCTATACCTACTTGATGGAAAGTCATATAAAATAAAATGTAAAACAATTTCGTATTAAAATTTCCACGATATTTATTCTAAACTTGACGAATCTCTTATAGGTAGGTACTATAGCGAAATGCGGGTCAAGTTTATAATAAATATCGTGCAAATTTTAAAACGAAAGTGTTTTATATTTTGTCCGCATTACTATAACTAAGTAGCTATTAGAAATATATCACTGTAATAAAAAAATCCCGGGATCTGCATTTGAAAATCCCGGGATATCGAAATCATAGATTTTTTCGGGATTGGACCTACAGTAATACTACAGAATAACCAGTCTGTGCTAGTACCTACTTAATAGTTACAGTAAAGTAGTAGGTACCAAAATGTAGGTATTCTACTGAAGGATAGAAGCGGATCTCTAATTTGCAAATGCTCATCAAACCTATGACCATTTTCTCACTATATTCAATCAAAAGACTTTTCTCAGAACACAAATCGCCATTTTAAGTGTCAATAAGTTCTAAACTCTGAACTAAGTGGTTATACACTGTGTTCATTTGAAAACAATCCACCCTTAATATTTTTAAAACTACGAAAAAAATCAGAAATCGCCGGGACCCGTCAATTTTTGTTCGGAGGGGGAACTTCTTTGACGTACAGGTCATGTTGAGAAATTCACCCCTGTAACCCCCACCACCCCTAACTTTAAAATATCAAATGGGAATACCCCCTTTGTGATACATCATTTTAAAGCTGATGTTATTGCGAATACAACTCATTTTTATTTTTTAAAGTCCGTTGATGTTTGGAGAAGTTATGGGTAAAAAACTGTTTTTTCATAGTTTAAAATAAATTACTTTTTACCCTAGATTTTCAACAGCATTCACATGGGGATATAATACACAATGATTGTGTGGCTACTTATTTTATTATATTTTCAAAATGAGCTCCATTAGTCGCTATAGACAGTAGTACAATCTCTGTTCACATTCCGCTCTTACTTTAACAAATATGTCGCGAGAAATACGTTGGCATTCTTCTGTTATTCTGTTCTTCAGATCCTCCATTTTTGTGGGAGGGGTCTTATACACGTTTGTTTTATTTCCCCATGTCAATGCTGTTGAAAATCTAGGGTAAAAAGTAATTTATTTTAAATTATGAAAAAATCGTTTTTTACCCATAACTTCTTCAAACATCATCGGATTTCAAAAAATAAAAATGAGTTGTATTCGCAATAACATCAGCTTTAAAGTGACGTATCACAAAGGGGGTATTCCCATTTGAAATTTTAAAGTTAGGGGTGGTGGGGGTTACTGGGGTGAATTTGTCAACATGACCTGTACGTTAAAGAAGTTCCCCCTCCGAACAAAAATTGACGGGTCCCGGCGATTTCTGATTTTTTCGTAGTTTTAAAAATATTAAGGGTGGACTGTTTTCAACTGAACACAGTGTATATAACAAAGTATGTGAAAAAAATACTGCCAATAAAGAATTACCAGAAAGATGTCTCAGTCTGCCTGCAAATTGAGCATCCTCCAGCATCCTATCATTTAGGAAAATACCCGTGTGTTACAGTTTTCTGATGGCCTCTCCGAATTGATGTAGGCCCTCGACTTGCATTTTTTTCCATCCGCCCGGTCAGGGTCCCTGCGTTTATTGACCGCTATTGAGAGTCGGATAAACAAACGGGCGGGCGAGCACCGCCGCCGCCTGGATGACTAATGATCCTCATCAATTAGGCTGACGGGCGGCCGCAAGATGGCGGCCCTGGGAGGGGCCTCTGTTCTCTCTCGGCTCGTCTCCGAAGACGCCGCCGTTTTTTGCGCGGCGCAAGAGAAGAGCGCCGGGCCGGGCTCCACTTGATTGATTGTTGGAGTTGTTGTGTTGGCCCCAGTGGCGGAACAAATGGCTTTGTGATGCTTGTTCTTAAAATAATAATTATTATAAAGACGTTTATTGTTTACTAACAGATAATACACCTGCATTGTTAGACATTAACAATTTAAATTTAATACTTAGCAAACAGAAACCAATATTTCGGACTGCTGCTCAAGCAGCTTCCGTACCATTATTACAGATAAAAGAAACAATATTACTTACCTATATTGCACCAACTTATATACAGGATGGACCCAGATCGATTCGATAGGTGTAGAGGACAAAAAAAAATCGAGTTGAAACTTGACCTTTTGGGAATCAGCCTCGCTTGATTAGAAACTAATTTGCACCATATTTTTATTTTTTAAAAATCAAGCAGGCCTTGACGGGCAATTTATTCATTTTCCAGTTCAGGTAAACTACCTTTTCCTTAAGAGATATCGAAAAATTTTATTATAAAAAGTTGTTCAGAATGCAAATCTAAGTCGTTACAAATTTTGAATAAACCGGCACATTTTTTTTATTTTTTCCATTTTTGCGATTTTAGCGCAAATCAAGTACATTTATCGATAATTTTTTTCAGAAAAAGTTGTTCAGAATACAAATTTATAGTCCTGTAGCAAATTTTAAAACAATCGGCATACTTTGATTTTTTCCAAAAAGGTGAAATTTGAAAAAAATCAAAGTATGCCGATTGTGTTAAAATTTCGTACGGGGACTTAGATTTAGATTTGCATTCTGAACAACTTTTTCTAATACAATTTTTCGATATCTCTTGAGGCATAGGTATAGGTAGTTTACCTGAACTGAAAATGAATAATACTATACCCCTGTCAAAGCCTGTTTAATTTTTAAAATAAAAAAATACGGTGGAAATTAGTTTCTAATCAAGCAAGGCTGATCCTCCACAGATCAAGTTTCAACTCGAATTTTTTTTATGTAAATTTCGTCAAACGTGAGATTTGCTTGGAGCCCTAAAAATAATATATTTAAAAAATTTATATTGCTGAAAATAAAACTATAATAATATGTCATTGGAATTGGGCAAACAAATTGACTCTAAAAACAACAAAATATACAGAGTGTCTCAAAAACTGAGAAGGTAGGTAATTTTCACTTCGGGTCAATCCGGAGGTCAGAAGTAAGAACCGTTATTTTCTTGTTTCTTCTTGTATATCCTTGCCTTTGAATAAGGAATCGAAGCTGTAACGGGTAGTACCTATATAAAATACAAGAGACGGACACTGCCATGTTTAGGCTCCAAGTTTGACGACGCAATTATTTTGACATCTGACACTTTGGTGTATGTCAATGTGTGATGTTTCGACACCTTTTCAAGATATTTTGGTTAGTTATGCGGCTGTGGCTCTTCCCTGGTTGCCAAAACTGCAATTTTTGGGATCTATTTCCATGAGAAAATAATTTTATAATTTAATTTACTTTTTATATAGAAATTGTGTTATATTTCAAATCAACTTCACTTTTAAGATTATAGGCACCAAAGGGCATAAGAGTATCATCGAATAGGGTATGGGTGGGTAGGTACCTACTTCTTCATAAGTGGAAATTTAAAATTAGAATTGCTATAAATATTATCAAGGATTCCTGCGTACTCAAATATAGTAATAAAGACATTAACATGATTGAATAGGAATGAATAAGATTATAACATACTATGCAACTTGAATATTTAATTTACAGTATATTTTATAAAGTAGTACTACGCCACTGCGAAAATATTTATGCATGCTCCCAAATATTATGTTCCTTCCTGGGATCCTTTATTCAGAGGTACCTAATACCTACTCATTACTAATATTCTGTGATATAATTCGACATCAAGTGTTTTGGAAAAGATGTTTTTTTTTGTATATTTTTGACGAATTACCTTCTAAAAAATCTGAAAGCATATTCGGATTTCTCATAAAATTCTACATGTAGGTACCTAATTAGGTAGGTACCTATATAATAGGTACTGGTACTGGGTGGCCCATCCAAGCGAAAAAAGTGTGTTACGTGGATACAAGTTGTAGAGTTTGAAAATTCCGCTATGATTTTTACTTTAATTTAGTTAACGTAAAATCGTAATTAAAAAAATAATTTGTAGGCGGGCAGGTAATTTGTTTGTGCGGCCGTATTTTATATTTGCAAAATTTATTCAATAATCAATTTCTTCAATGCTATTACGTCAATTTATTTCTAACAATATGGAAAATTTACTTAAACAAGGAATAATGCATTATTAAAATTTACAAAAATATATTTCACTCAAATTTATTGCCTTCTGTACAAATTTCAACTCTTCTAATAAATTCTCTATACATATTTTGTATTTCCTGCAGAGGAATATTTGCAAAAATGGTAAACATTATTTGGTTGTCATAGCCACAGCCACCCGTGATTTTAAACTGCTCTATTATACCCCAGAAAAGGACGAATCAGAAGTGGCACTTGGCTAATTTAAGAGGGCAGAGGGGTATTGTTATGAGGTGGTGGGGACGGAGAGTATTGCTAGGTCGCCAGATCGTAAGAAAAGTTAAAACATATCAACATATTTTTCACTATCATTTATTCATTTTGGGTAGGTATACCAATAAAATAAATATGAAAGCAATTAATATTATCTAATGTGTGCCAGGTAGTAAAATTATAATGTTTTACGAACCATTTATTCTATTTATCTGACCCCAGAAAACCCACAACCTGACCCCTGTTTTCTGGGACTTGATTATGAAAGCGGAATGCTTGACAACGGCGCGGCGCGGCGCCATAGATTCCGTTCTTGCGGTACTGCCAGATCGTCCAGTCGGGAGCCGTTAACCAAGGCAACCCACAAAAATATAATGCGAATTTAATTCTTTAAAACTTAGTATAAAATGAAATCGATGATAATTTACTTATAAAAATGTTAGTCCTTGATAGTATTTTGATTGATATTAAATTGAAGGCGATAAAAATAGCTAAATGAATTTAAGGAAATTGTCAGGCATAAACGCTGACGAAGTCCGGCAACGTCGTTCGTGGCCTACGGCTGGCACGCCACCTACGCCAGACAGCGTCAGCATGTTCAGTTGAGGTTAAATCCCTTATACAACGTAAACAATAAAACGAAAAACGATTAACAATTTCTAAGTAAAAAAGCCCAGTATTATTATCATGACTGTGATAAAAGTAGCCAAAACAGGGACCAGATAAGGTGTACAATATGTATTCAGCTCAACTTGAAGATCAGTTGCGACACTACGATTAGTACCGTCAGTATCAGTATTGCTTGTGTTGTTACTTCGAATACTTCGTTGCTGTATTTACACTAGTGCATTGTGCCCCAGAAAACCCACTTTGTGCTTAGGTTTTGTGACGAAATGGCCCCGCAATATTGCTGTGTTTGTGGATGTTCTAACAACACGAGGAATGTTGGGATAAGTTTTTTCAAAATACCTGGTGATGAAAACAGGTAGGTACCTATGTGTAGTTTGTCCCTACCTTGTTACCACAATATTATATCCTTATTATAAATTTTATGTCCTACGTACTACCCCTTTTACTGGGGTATTACCTACCCCAGAAAACCCACAAATGGTTTCCTACTGATAATACCTACCTAACTATTGTTTTTAATTTTTTTCCAGGTGTTATGCATGGATGAGAAAGTGTGGAAGGCACGATTTGTTAGAAAAAACACCCACACAGCTTTTTATTAATTATAAAGTTTGTTCAATGCACTTTGAAAATAGTATGTTTGCAAACCAGTCGAAGTCTAGGCTAAAGAAAACAGCAATACCAACTGTGTTCTCATCATGTAAGTACCTTCATTGGTAATTATGGAAATTAGTGTATGCACACTAATTGCACAGCCCGATTTTCTTGACATTTTGGCTACCCCCCTATTTTCGAGGGCCCTGAACACGATTCTGACCTCGGTGTTTTGAGGTCGGACATAGTTTCCGAGAAAGTGAATTTTCAAATTTCCTTTTGACACCCCACTTTCACGGCGATATTTATGATTATAATCCGGATAAATTTTTAGTGTACGCAGCTCAAATTGATCACCACCCTATTGTGCGCCTTCTGCAACATCGAAACTTCGCGAAAACCCGCGGAAAGACCGAAATTTTGAAAGATTTATGCCGTGTTTAGGTACGTCCGGCCCGGCCACCAAAGTTTCGTTAAAGGTGCAAAATAGGGTGGTGATCAGTTTGAGCTAAATTCATCTCGATTATAACCAAATATCATCTTGAAAAAGTGGGGTGTCAAAAGGAAATTTGAAAATTCACTTTCTCGGAAACTATGTCCGACCTCAAAACACCGAGGTCAGATTCGTGTTCAGGGACCTCGAAAATAGGGGGGGTAGCCAAAATTTCAAGAAAATCGGGCTGTGCAATTAGTGTGCATACACTAATTTCCATAATTGCCCCTTCATTATTAGATAATAATGTACTTCTTGTAATTTTGCTGCATTTATTTTTTTTTACTAAGTTATATCGATGAGGCTTCTTCACAGAGTCCTTCTGTGTCTGTATGCAGCAATTTGACTTTGTTAGAACCTCAACGAGAACTTGATCAACCAGTCTCGATCGCTCAACCTTTGGATCAACCAAGTACACCCCATCTGTCACAGTCACCTATAGGCGATCTCCACAGCATTACCGAATTTTCAGTTGCATCAAAAGGTAATGATCTATATTCACAAACTGTTATTATAGTATACACACCCAAACTTATATGGCATCACGCATTATTTGCGACAATTTTTTTTTGTCAAAAAAATTATATGTCATGGAAAGTCAAAAGTGTTTACTAACAAAAACAGTTAAATGTGAAAAACCCGACAATATAAATTGTAATAAATATTAAGTGATTCCATATTATAAGTTTGGGTGCGTGTATTTTGTAATTTTTTGTATTACTTATTTTGTTATTGAATAATTCTATTTTTAGATGCTAGTCAACAAACTCCTCTTAGTTTGAGTGCACATAGTCCGAGAAAGCATTCATTAAAGTTACAAATAAAAAAACTCCAAAGAAAGTTGCATCCGAAGTAGGAGCAAGCTGTCGACAGTGCCGACACTGAAATAAATGACGAACAATTTCTTGCCATTTGTGAGAAAAACTGTCTGCTTCAATGCTACTCTTTGTAAGGCATTATTTAGAAAATTACAAAAAAGTTCCACAGGGATATCGTTACTCGTCAGATATGAAACAATTTTCCTTAACAATTTATTTTCTAAGCCCAAATGCTCATAGATTTTTAATGAAACCACTTTATTTGCCATCTAAAAGCATTCTTCAAAGAATAACTAGCAAATTGCATATAACTGCAGGTCTTAACAGTTTCATTTTTGAGGTTATTAAATCAAAAGTTACAAATTTAGAGGGTTCTTCAAAACAGTGCATTCTTTGTATTGACGAAATGTTTTATTTTATTTTACAATAGATCTTCCGATACCATTGTTGGCTTTCATAATACATTGAAGGAAAAAAGATATGCTCCTGCTAAATATGTTTTAGCTATTATGGCTAGAGCAATATTTGCTAAGTGGAAGCAACCAGTTGCTTATTTCTTTATTGATACTTGTTCAGGGGAGGAATTAAAATTTATTATTTTTGAAGCAATAAGGAAACTTAAATCTGTAGGATTACTAGTAAGTGCGTTAGTGTCTGATCAAGGATCAAATTTTGTACAATTTTCAAAATCAGTTGGTATCTCTCCAAACTCTTCACATTTTTATGTCGATAGCGAAAAAATATTTTATATTTTTGATGTGCCGCATTTCTTAAAATCAACACGAAATAATTTGTTCAATTACACATTCGAAACCTCTGAAGGATGTACAAATAAAACGTATATTGACCAAATTTATAATAAACAAAAACATAAGCCTTTGGCTCTTAGGCTGTGTCCAAAATTAACAGATGAACACATTAATCAGAGTCCTTTTAAAAAACTGAAGGTTAGTTTAGCCGACCAAGTTTTCAGCGCAACGGTAGCTGCGGCACTTAATTCCTTTATTGAATTCGGACAATTCCCCCCTTCGGCAAACGATACCGTGTCATTTGTAGAAAAAATTGATAAGTTATTTGATATCTTAAATTCCTCAAAAATATCAGGCAGTAAGAAATACAATAGACCTTTTATATATAATAATATTTTATAATAATATTAAAATTTTAAAACAAAATATAGAGGTTACCAATAAAGTTAAATTTTTGAAAGGGTGGCAAATCACAATAAATTCATTTTTAGGTCTTTAGGAAAAATTTCATTGTTTAGAGTTTAGTTCTTTATACACTCGACGCTTAAATCAAGATTGTCTCGAAAAATTTTTCGGCACTATTAGGCAGCAAGGGGGAAATTGCTTGAATCCAACCCCCATCCAATGCGAAAGGGCTTTCAAAAAATTATATAAGCCAAGCTATGAGTTTTGACGCAGGTCGATTGAAATATTGTAATATTTCAACCACCCAAGTCCAATAGTTCACTTGATCCTAAATCATAGTTGTTTCTAATTAATATAAGTAAGTATAAAATAATAAAGAGGAAATATTGTGAAATTTCCATGTACAATAAATAAAATGTATTTTTCTCATTAGTAAAATATTAAGATTTATATTTTTTTCATTAGTAAAATACCTACTTAAAATCACTTCTGAAAAATTAATTTTGCTATATAAAACACAAAATTTTCTATAGCCCGGACCTGACCGTGCCAACGCAATGGGCAAGTTCTACTCTGTCCAAACTACGGTGGGCGTGGCCAATGAGCAGATGTCAACGGCGGAGAGTTCATTTCCTATGCGCGAGAGGGGAAATTGGAACCGCGACATCAAAGGCGCCGAAAGCAAGTGCCACTTCTGATTCGTCCTTTTCTGGGATTATACTTACACGCATGAATCAGGTGCCCGCTCTGTTAAAAAAATGCAACATTAATTGCTGAAACCTCAAATTTGTAACACCCCGTGGATTCTAAATGACCTCCTTGACAATATTTTTCGATATTGTCAAAAACGACGGTCCTTTACTCTTGGCGACTAACAAAGTTTTTCTAAATATTTCGAAATACTGAAAAATACTAAAAAATAAAAAATACTTAAGAGTTTTGGGCGTTTTGGAACAAGCAGGAGTTTTTATAAAGAGTGACTTTTTGACGTAAACCCACGAAGAAAAAACTTTTCCCTCTTCCGGACATCTGAGCGGGACACACTGTATATCCTTGGATTCAGAACTAAAAAAGGAAAATGAATATTGAATGTCGCCAATAATAATTAAATAGAAATGGCTCGAGGCACAATATTTTGGTTCTTGGCAACACCAAACTAGTTTCCAATATCTACCTCCGAAAGACTAAATTTTATTAGATATTGGAAACTAGTTTGGTGTTGCCAAGAACCAAAACATTTTGTTCCATATGCCTCGAGCTATTTCTTTTTAATAAAAAGAGGAATCCTGTAATGGTTAATTTAAATGTGTGCAAGTTGTAAAGTACAGAAAATCACTTCCGTTTGCGCTATAACCGGAAGTTATTTAAAAAAAAAACTGAATATTCAGGAATATACTACTTAAAGGTTCTCTAATGGTTGTGTGTAGGTAATAAATTATATTTTTTTGCAAAAAAAAAATATTTTTATCAATAACTTTTTTATCGACCCCGTATACTCTCTCGAATACCCCTGAATTTTTATTATCAGAAAACATAGATGGTGATTAAAACAACGTTCCAAGGCATTTTCACTTGTGGTGAAAGCATACGTGTGAAATGGGAACTGATTAATTTTGTGTTACTCAAATTCTAAAAATTATGACTCTACTACACCTCTATATAACTCTCTACAAAATAATTGCCCTACTTAAATTTATTGGCCTACATAGATTTTAGGGTCAAAGGATGAGTCAAATTGTCGGTAATAGTCCCATAATATAATGTCTAAATTGAATTCTCTATACCTACCATTTAAAATCAAGCCACTCAATAAAACCAGTTTATTATTCATTATATTATCTTTCCTACTTATGCAGTGTGTCCCAATTTGATACTGGACACCTCAGAAATATATGAAGGGCAAGGAAAACAAATGGTCTCTATTTTTTTATTGGTAGCACCGAGGGAGAGTATCTCATAGGAGGTGGTATTTGGATGGAGTAATTATTTCATGGCCTGCTATGATTTTTTAAAATAGCAAATTTTCAAGAATCAAAGTAGGCCTATACTTTTGAAATTTTGCAATTCTACTCAGTTTTTCATTTTGAACAAGTTTTCTTTATAACATTTTGTCGTAAAAAAAATCCCTAATAGGGTTTGTTGAAAATTAGCTATTTTAAAAAATCATAGCGTCATGAAATAATTAACCCATCCAAATACCACCGCCTATAAGATACTCTCCCTTGGGTCTACCAATAAAAAAATAGAGACCATTTGTTTTCCTTGGCCTTCATACAGTTCTGAGGTGTCCAGTATCAAATTGGGACACACTGTATATGCTTACTTGTCAGTAATTATTAAATGCAATGCAAAATGCAAGCATATTTATAAATACCTCAAATATTGGGATTCAGGTTTGGGCATTGAACTTGTATTATAGCACAGACCTATATAGCTTCGCTAAGCTATATAGGTCTGTGATTATAGGTAATGTTGAGTAAATTTTGTATTGAATCTTGAATATTTTCATTAAAGTTTTACTTGTTTACTCACAAGCTCTATACACAGAACCCCCTTCTGCAAGCAATTATGCCAAATAATGGAAACTACCTAACAAAGCATAATATGCCAACCATTCAAGCACACCTTTGTATAGAAATAAATTTCCGAATGCTAACACTACCACCATGCCATTATTCAATTTAAAAATCTCTTATCTGGCGCGTTAATCGCGAGGACGATTGTGTGGCTGGCGTTAATACATTTTCCCGTTCATATAAGTTCCAACCTGTAATCATTTGGCAGATAAAATCGGTGGCTAAACAAGGTTGCCTGTTTAGACACCAGCCCGACCGCAATGCATCCATTGGCTTATAATTATGGCGTCAGAATTGCGGCCCTATGTGGACACAAAGGCCCGCTAATCACGAAGGCAGTGACTAGGGGTTTCGGTGGGCAGGACGCTGTGCACTGTGTTCTTGTCTGTATGCACTTCACTCCTCTGTTTCATAATGACCAAAGAAGCAGCAATATCTGTTTCACTGTCAATTACGTTCAGTGTGCCCGGTTTGAGAAGGGTTTTACTGCATATTTTGCAGTGCCGGCAGCAGACAAGTAAGTTTATTTCCATTACTGGGAAATAATTTCGAATTTTTCTTTGCATTTTTAAGGTGCTAGATTTGGCATCACCCTATTGCCTTTAAGCAATTAGGAAAGAACCTACGCGGCAATAGAAGCCTGGTTCTGTATGTAATATTTTAGAGTACATACCTACACGGAAGGACTTCTTGGCTAAGGCATGGGGTTCTTTGAAATCTTGTTTTTTTAGACTAAACAATTTTGAGAACTTTTCAGGTTTGTGACAGATACGGAATAAGTCGCGATCTTTACTCCTGTTTCGAGTCCTGTTTTCAATACGTGTGGGAATAACCCCAAAACATACAGTTACTGGTGGAACCGCAGCTTTCGCCAAAAACATAAATATTTATATTACAGTTTATTGTTAATGAATGGCGTTGCCTACATAAATTTTGTTTAACTAAAGTATAATTATTACTATAATTTCCATCGTAAAGTGTAAAGTTTAATTTCTGAAACTTATGAAACATGGGGACTAGATAATGTAGTTAGCAGATCTTTTTGGTAGGAAATTGTATCACGTTTTTCCGCGGATAGTTTGTGGTGGAACAAAGTCGATTTAATAAGGGAGTAGATGACACTTTCCTCTAGTTTAATATTCGTATTTACATGTTTTGATAATAAGTTTAAAATTAAATGAAATCTCGTAATTTAATGAACAGTCCAAATATTATGCTGCGCTTTGGCCGTAAGTCCCAAATGCAAAAAAAGAACTGTAAAGTAGCTTGCACTATGACTGTATTGGTAGATAATTTTCTTCGGTAGGATTGATGGGTTTTTATTGGATTTTTTTTACAAATTTGTTTTTACAAGTGCACTATGACGTAATAGACAGATAAAGCTCAAAAATTGTTTTCTTGTTTATATAGGCATTTGTTTGTATAGCTTTTTTGTAAGTAGTCTGGAGAATTCAATATTTCAAATTTTGAATTAATGAGAAGCAACTGATTAGTACTTGACATGTCTATCTTATGAAAACAGGGTAAATCGGTACGTGCCAAAATGTGGCAGGATATTTATATTTTGTTAGATATATACAACATCTATGCCCAATAAAAAATTCTGTGCTGTCTTAATAAAAAATCGAGCTCTACTATACAGAATAAGTTCTTTCTTTCTTATCGTACAAATTACCTAACTTCGTCCTAGTGAAGAAGGCTCATTTCTACAAGAGGCAGTGGAAACATTTATTTTTGTATCGAATTCCTAAAGATATGTTGCTGCAGGGGTACACCGGTGAAATTGCGGAGAAAAATGTGAGTGCATTCTATATAAAAAAACACAGATATGTGGCAATGCTCTTCATGTTTTGCTCACCATGCTAACTTTCTGAGCTAAGTAATGCCTATAGAACAAAAAATTACAATACGGGAGATAACTTCACTATATATTTTTTTATCATCTCGCCCGGTCTCGCCATGTCTTGGTAGAGATTGTTTTTATCTGCGCGTTCACAACAATGGGTGGCTTTCATCGGGATTAGGACAGTCTCTAGGGAATCGGCTCCCCTCTCTGTTTATTTTCTTCTGTTTCTATTAGCGAAATGAACCGTCTGTTAGCCTGGGGATATCAGTGTCCCTTCGAGGCGTCACTCGTTCTTTGTGTGTGAGGTGTGAGATATTATTACTAATATTTTCTAGGTAATAATAAAATAATTTAGTTTACTACATATAGGTACAGAGTTATTTTTTGCACCCCCCCCCCCACCTTAACTTGATTATTTTTTTACCTAGAAAATTTTTTAAATATGAAAGGTGTAGAAGTGTAGATGGAAACGTACTTTTTAACCAATGTCTGTTCCACATAAGTGTGCAAATTATACTTACTAGTATTTTTTAACGGAGCACCCGTACATTATACACTGTGTCCCGGATAAGAATGAACAGCATGGGGATATTGCAAACGGTGAGAGATAGGGCAACGGTTAAATGGGGAAAAAGTTGCGCAATTTTGAGGTCAATAAATTGGCACAAACAGATTTCTAATATCTTTTGTCGTTTTTGAATTATTTTGAAAAAAGTAAAATTTTGCGTTTTCGATTTTATTTTTTTCTGAAGTTGTTGTCACAGATAGAGAAAAAAGAAAAACACTTTCAAAATCTGCAAAAAAAATCCAGGTCCTTATTTAAAAAAATTAAGTTGAAGATGGTTTCTCAAAAACGAAACGTTGTAGAACAAATCTAAAAACGCCATCTTAAGGCCCGTTAAAAAGTGCCATAAGAAAGTGCTTTTCTTTTTTCTCTATCTGTGATAGCAACTTCAGAAAAAAATGAAGTCAAAAACGCAAAATTGTACTTTTTTCAAAATAACTCAAAAACGAAAAAAGATATTAGAAATCTGTTTGTGCCATTTTATTGACCTCGAAATTGCGCAACTTTTTCCTCATTTAACCGTTGCCCTATCTCTCACCGTTTGCAATATCCCCATGCTGTTCATTCCTATCCGGGACACAGTGTATAGACTCGTCTGCTTAAAAAGGGATTTTCAACTGTGAGTTAACGATTTGTGTTGCCTATTTTGCAGTTTGTACAGGGCCGTATATAAGGGGGGGTTTAGGGGGTTCAAACCCCCCCCCATGATGGTATAAGGTACCTTCGCCAAATATGGGCACCCCTCCAAATATGAGCACCTTCCTGTAAATGCTGTCTGATTTATATGTTTTAGGTAAAAATATGGTAAACAGGATCCTTTACCTGCCCTCGCTCAGAGATAATAGTTATTTATGTACCAAGGCACTGAAGTTCAACTTTTTATGACTCATGTGGAGTTTAGTTGCCGAGGCCTCTGGCCGAGGCAAATAAACCACATGAGTCATAAAAAGAACTTCAGTGCCGAGGTACATATTATATTTTTTTTGAAATCGGAAAAAAAATGTTTTATTAGGCAAGAAAATAATAACAAGGGATCACCCGTGCACAAACCGACTACGCGCGGCGTTGCTTGACTTTGACGATCGCTCTACCTCGGTCAAGTAAGACAAGACACGGCACCTTCGTACAGAAAAACCAAACTGCTGCTTCTTGTGCAGCCTCCACAACAAAGCTATTGATATTCAAACCTACTAAAATATGTATACTGAAGGATTGCGCTTCTATAGGAAACAATTTCGCAATGTGTACGAAAAGTTAAATGGGCGTTTATCGGCCGGGTTTTGAATATTTGGTCACTTTTGACGGGCGATTTATCCGCGTCTGACGTTTGATGTTTACATCTCGCCAAGGCCTACTTATTGAAAAAATCGTACAATAATGTAGCCCATTATTGTACGATTTCTGTGCTTTTAATGACGATTTTGGAACACTTTACTGCCGATTTCAAGAAAAATAATTTTCACTATCGGCTGCAAAACGGCGCTGCTAACGTCGAACTATTCATATGTTCGATAGAGCTGTGCGGCCGTTATAAAATTCGGTATGTTATTTTTAAGGCATTTTTGGTACAATGTATTTCACATAATTAGTTATTTGCATGCAGGACCAAAGGTCCAAGTTCGTGAATTGTGCCGATATATTTTTCTTAGCGAAAACTTTTTCCGTTTGTTTGAAAATCCATTTTCATGTTTGTAGGTTATGCGTTCCAAATAAGGACACCTGTTGTGTTGTGAAATATGGGCAGTGCCCATATTTGGAACACTTTATAATTTAAAATGTTCAGGTGTTATAATACTTATGGGGAATATTTTATAAACTTTCAAATGTAGAATGTAGTGTTTTTTTTATTTAATATATTTTGAAAAATCGACAACAAATTTTAATAACATTTTTCTTTTTCATTCGTAGTTTATAAGAATTTTGGTCGAATGTTGAGAAACATATGTACATACATACAAGTATATGAGGTCGACTGCGCGCGAGTAGACGTGTTTTTGGCGCTCCTGCGTTCTTGAGTTGTTTTTGGTTGTTTAAAGACGTTTTTTCTCAACAAATCTATTACTCACCGAATGTGTAACAAGTCGCAATTAAAATAGAAGTAATTCAGAACATTCAAGTGCGTTTTTCGTAAAAAAATCTGCCACCTGAATATAATCAACTAGTGCATGTGCCTGCCGCGTCGACCAAGTCGTGCCGATGATGACTAGAGGAAAGGGGAAAGGTGAGCAGGATTCAATGGAGGAATTAATTAACAGAGTATGCTCTGAATTTGCTGCGAAAGTTGAAAAATCGTTCGACGATAAATTAAAAGTTATCCACGACAAACTAGACTCTCTTAGTAATAATTTGACTAGCATTGCTGTCAAAGTTGACAAACATGAGAGGAGCATCGCACAGCTTGAAGATAAATTCGAAGTCTTTCAACAATTCTCCAAAAAAAATGCGCTTAGAATTAAAGGCTTTGAAGAAGAGAGTGGCAACAAAACTCTTATGGATAACTTTCTAGAGTTCGTCAATAAGACCTTAAATGTTTTTTGTAACAGAGAGGATATTGACTCTATCATACGTCTGCCACAAACATCACAGGCTAGAGGAAGCTCTGGAAGTTCAGTTCCACGTACAGTCTTGGTCACTTTCATTAATAATTGGAAAAAAGCGGAGGTATATGGCGCTAAAAAGTTATTAAAGTCTTCGAAAATATCCATATTCGAGGATCTCACCAAACAACGATTCCAGCTATTATTAACCGCTAAGAAGAGGTTGGGCGCAAAAAATGTCTGGTCATTTAATGGAAAAATCTACGTCTGGTGTGAAAAGGATAAGAAGAAAATCGTACTTAACAGCGAAGACGACCTACAAATTTATCGCCGCGACCGACCCACATAAATGCATGCTTCTTATATACACGTTTTTGTAGCAGGTACCTACCTATTTTCTTTTCCTGTTTTTTTTTAAGTTCGCTATTTAGTTCGAGACTGATGTTGTTTTATTTATGTAAATTCATTATTGGCATTATCAACAATTGTAAAAATAATTATTCTTTACTTTACTGTCATTTTTCGGGAAGAAAGTTATAAACGTATAACCTTAATTGATAGTTGATTTGGTTTTTTATATTCTAAAAACAGTAGGAGCACTAAGAAGATAAAGTAAAATACGCATTAAGCACAACTTAACTCGTATGAGTCATAACGAGCTTCTAACATTCGCGCATTTTAACTTTCAATCAATGAAAACTGGGTTTGATCTCTTCCTTGACCACATTTCGGATGAACCTCTTGATTTTATTGGCTTTTCTGAGACTTGGCTTGATTCGTCAATTCCTAATTATGCTATAAATATCCCTAATTATAAATTAGTTAGAAAAGACAGAGGCTCGAGAGGGGGTGGAGTTGCGTTCTATGTTCAAAATAGTATCAAGTTTAAAGTGGTGCCTACGGTCAATAACGATAGCGGTCTGGAAAATATTTGGGTTAGTTGCGTAATTGCCGGTAAAAAATTTTGTTTAGGTTCTCTGTACAGACCCCCTACAGTAAATATTTCAAATGCTCTCGACAACCTTGAAGACATTCTTGTTACTTTAATGGCTACTTATGATTGTATCTTGTTTGGCGGCGATTTGAATATTAATATGTTAAATACTACCGATGCTCCTTCGGTCAAATTCAGTTCTATATTAAACAATTTTGGTCTGCATCAGGTTGTCACGCAGCCCACACGTCTGGTGTCGGGCTCTTTGATTGATGTAATTGTTTGTTCCAATCCTATGTTAATCAAAAGTGTCAGAGTCACTCCAATGGAGGGCATATCTGATCACTGCTTGGTATCTGTTGGAATAAATTTTAAAAAATCTAAAAAAGTTCCTCTCTTTAGGACTTACAGGGATTTTTCGAATTTTGACTATAATGATTTTCTTCAAGACTTGTACTCGGTTGATTGGGATCATATATTCTCCATTGTCGATATCGAAGATACAGTTGAGTTTTGGAATGCTAATCTCTTACAGATATTCCATTTACATGCGCCTGTCAAAACAGTCCGAATCACCAAGCCAGCTGCCCCGTGGCTAACGCCTAACCTTAAGGTACTTATCAAACTTAAAAACCAGGCATACTCCAAATATAAACGATTTAAATCCGAAACCACATACAGTGAGTACAGAGATCTGAGAAACTTCACTAATACATGTGTTAAGTCAGAAAAAAAGGCATTTTTGCGATCTAAATTTAAATCAGATCCTAGTTCTTTTTGGAAAACTCTAAAATTACTTAACATCTCCAAGGGAAAAGATATAACTAGTGACGGTAACCCAAGCGATTTTAACTCTTTTTTTGTCAATAGTGTCCCTCAAGTCTCTGATGATAATGACACTGTCGACAGCCTTTTGGACAAATACGGTTCTATTAGCCAAGATGTTATCAATTCACGATTTAAGTTTTCGGAAATCGATATCGATACATTTAATGATGCGTTCCGTAAAATAAAATCACAAGCGGTGGGGGCTGATGGCATAAGTTTGAAAATGTTGTCACTGGTTTTTCCGCATTTGAGTGTATACATGACACATATTGTCAATTTTATATTAACTGAGGGTGTATTTCCTGTAATTTGGAAAAGTGCTGATGTTGTTCCTGTTCCAAAAGTTGGTGAGCCCCAAGAATTATCACAATACAGGCCTATTAGCCTGTTGCCAACAGCATCTAAAATTATTGAGAGGATCGTGTTTGAGCAAATTGTTGACTATACCGACAAAAAAAATATCCTCCCTTCTACTCAGTCGGGTTTTAGGAGTAAATTCAGCACAACCACGGCGTTATTTCATGTCACTGACGATATCTTTAGGGCCACCGACAATAACTTAAGCACATGCCTCATTTTACTAGATTTCAGTAAGGCGTTTGACACGTTGGATCATGATATTTTGTGCAAAAAATTAAAATACTTTGGCTTTGGTGATGATGCTACAGCATTGTTTGGTAACTACTTAGCCCACCGTCGCCAACGAGTAAAATTGAGCAATCGTTTTTCGGAGTACCTCGGTGTTGATCGGGGTGTACCTCAGGGTAGTATACTTGGGCCTATTTTGTTTTCCCTGTATACTGCTGATTTCTCCGCAGCACTCAAATTCTGTACAGCACATCAGTATGCTGACGACACTCAGCTTTATTATTCATTCTCCAACACCTCCTCGTTTTTGGCCGCAGTTCGGATAAATGAAGACTTGGATATAATCTCTAAAACAGCAGCCGCACACAAACTCATTCTTAACGGAAATAAAACAAATGTTCTCATATTTGGGAACGGCTCTGAAGAGATTAAAAATGATCCGAATTTTTCAATTGAGCTTAACGGGGAGAAACTACTATTCTCTAGGGTGTGTAAAAACCTGGGTGTCTATCTTGATCAGGACTTGAGGTACGTTGATCACGTTTCCATGCTGGTTCGTAAGTCGATAGGCAAACTAAAACTATTGTACCTTCACAAAGACATCTTGGACCCTAATATTCGACTTAGCCTATGTGATTCATTGGTACTATCACATCTTTCTTTTTGTGACATTCTCTATTGGCCTGCGCTGACAGTTGACAATAAATATACATTACAAAAGATTCAAAATGCTTGTGTTAGGTACGCCTACACCATTAAAAAATTTGATCACATATCTGGCGCCTTTAATCAAAGTAATTGGCTTAACCTCCAAGAAAGATATATATACCACATGTCCTGCCTCATTTTCGACATAAGACAGTACGGGAAACCTGAATATTTATATCACAAACTGACAGATCGTCGTGTAATCCATGATCTAAATACCCGCCACTGTAATCTCTACGATATACCCAAGCACCGCACTACCAAGTTTGAAAGAAGTTTTACATACAATGCCGCCAAAATTTATAACAGTCTGCCACAAGTTATCAAAGGATCAAATTCACTTTATAACTTCAGGAGAACGATCAAGGCCTATCTCTTTGATTTGCGCGTTGGAAGCTCGCTATCTTAATCCATATTCTTCTGTTCTTGTTCTCGCTTGTCTTTGGCCTCATACCATAGCATATAATATAATAATTGCATGTTTGTTTGTTTTAAATTATATTGTAATTTGTTTATACTTTTTTTTTCTAACAAGTTGGTTGCATGGAAGAGCGACGTTAAGTCGAATGTCGCCAACACAATGAATCTAATGTTTAGTAGCTACATTGTATGATTTTCAAATAAAGTCACATTATTATTATTATTATTATTATATGTTTAAGTTTTAAAGTCATCCTTTTAACCAAATCCATTTTTTCAAATTTCGTTTTTGTTTTTAAAATATTTTTCGATTTGAAATTGAAATATTTTTTATATTTTCTATCTCGCAAACTAATGAAAAATCGAGGTTTAGTTCGATAAACACTATAAACTTTCTTCTAAATAAAAATTCATACCAAATATGGACAGTTAAAAAGCTAAGTTGGAAATTAAAACCTATCTTTTTCAAATTTCCACCAAGATATCTTTTAAACTAAGCATAAAAACGAAAAATACAGTAAACATTTTTCGCTCTAAGTGTAGATTACGAAGGATGTCTTAAATAAAAACATAACTCTTGAAAGTCGATAAAATTCTCTCTGGAAATAACTGCTTATTGGCTACAACTACCCGAATCCATAGTTTCACATTTTTCTAGTATTTTTTAACATTTAAGTACATTTTTCTTAAGGGTGCCCATATTTAGGCAAGTTACCTTAAATAAAATTAATTAACAGGCCCGGCGCCCGCCAAAATGGAAAAATAAATAATCGTGCTGGTCGATTGTACTGCTTGCACGATTGTAACATGTAACATACCATCAAGTTCAAGCGTTTGCGTTTGGCAATATATATTTGAGGATAATGCTCAAAAAGTTAACATTTTTTTATACCTAAACCCCCCCCCCCCCCCCATGGAAAACTCCTAGCTACGGCCCTGAGTTTGTAAAATATATGTTTTGTAGTTTGTGACGCATCCATGTCACAGAATCCAACTAAATTTTCAATCGATAATTATTGTTTTAAATATTTCTCTAAAAATTGCCATAGAGGCACAATAATACAACGAACATAATTTCTTTATAATTTTTTCCGATATTTCTAAGGAAATTTAAAATTTAAATTTTTTTAATGTCATATTTGACAGGCATGGGTTGTGTGTGATGTCACGCTCCTCTTTAGGCACAATAGTGCACACAAAACATGCACCTATATTGTGCATTTGGTGCAAACTTTATAAATAACAGTGTATATTGTATATCTCTTGGTGTTCGATTGTTTTTATAAAAATGCATTAAAATAGCTCTGTTGAAACCCTACTTTTCTATTTAACATTTTTCTCTAAGTTAAAAAAATAACAAAGTTAGGGGGGTATAAAATAACTATGAACGCTCCCTGTACCTTTAATTATTCAGACCAATAATAATTGTTAAATTAAACTATTCTAACACTTGGATTAAAAACATATTAAGAATGACTATAAGGCTCGATATATGAACGCAAATTCGACAGATTTTGCATTTTGGATTCTGTGAACTTAACATAACCTCGCATTTTTGAGCTACATGCCATCATCATTTGATTTCTGAACGAGGCTGAGAAAAAAAAGGAATGAAAAAGAAAAGATTAGCCGGACAAAGAGAAAGTCCGATTTTTCGTAGCCCACTCTATAATTTTGACGATTTAAATTTTTTTTATTCATAGTATCTACCGGCTTATAACTTCTTTAGTCCGCCAGCAGCCCCTTAACTCCCGCGCTCGGTTTTCGCGATTGGAGAAACCCCACGCAATACTTACTTTTTGCTTATCCGAACCGTAATCCCTGAAATGTGTATTTTGGCCGTCGACAAAATACACAAATGGCGCATTGTGGCCCCGCCGCCCCCCCGCACAAAGATTTCAATATATATCCGCGAGGGGGCGCGGGTGCGGGGGCGGCGGCCCGGCCGCATTATGATGGAAATTCGCACTGGCGAGGGCCGGGGGCCACCCGCCCGCCCGGGGGACTGGCTGAGCCAGTGGCGCTTCCAAAAGGAGTTTTACGGACTCCTAATTTATACAGTGTGGATAGAAATCGTGGAATATTGCTTATATTTCTTAAAATATTCCTCATATCAAAAACATGTTTTTATAAAAGTGTTAGGGGAAATTATTTCCCGTTTGGTGATATCAAGCAATCTTTCGCAGCACAAAAAATGTGGTTGCCATGTAACCGATTTAATTTTTTTAAATGGCACCATATACTTTTTTTGGTGAAAATTGATACATTGGAACTTTCTGAATACGATACCATACAATTTTAATGGGGTCGCATAAGAAAAAAAAAATACAAAAAAATTAAGTTTTCTATTATGCTATTGACAATGTTTATCAAAATAATTATTAACATCAAGTTAGCCATGCCAAAATCAGAACAATGCAAAACTGTCACTAGCTGTGTAATTGTGTACATTACACTAATCGTACTTTTTTACTCAATTTTCTGTGTTGATGCTTGAACTATTTGTTGGTTAAATAAAATAACACATTTTTCTATTTACAATGTATTTACAAGTTGAAAATGTACAAAAAAAATAGTTACAATAAAGTGAAGTTGGTAAACTGAGTAGGTTAATTTTATTGTTTACAATTTAGAATTTGTTACTGTTAAAAAGTAAAGAAAACAATATGAAAAATGTTCGATCTTAAGGATATAAAATCAGAGATGTTCGTGTGCTTAATATGACAACAGTACTAGCACGAAAAGTTCACGTGAGCATTTAGAGTCTTACGAGCACTTCGAAAATTTGGACGACTGAGTTCTACAGAGTACCTTAAAACTTCCGGGTCGTTGACACCCGATGAATCGCCACCGTTGCTCCAAGCTTCTTATACGTAGCAGTTGTAGCTATGATCTCGGCTAGACTCGAATCTCAAGGTTGGGTCGTGGAAGTACCAAGCTGGGGCTAGACGATGTGCGACCACTTTCAGACCTGTGTCGTGGGATGGTGTGTGTCAGTACTCCGATGATGCTTGGCTCACGTACCAGAGTGCATGTAACAAAAAAAACCACAACGAACAGTCTCCGAAAACACTGCAGTCGAAAAATCGATGCTTTTACAATGTTCAGTGTTAAGTTACTTAACAATAGTTATATAAAAAGAAATTATGAAGCAATCTGTACAGATCTAAATCGAAATTGGTAAATCTTAACTAACAACCCCAAGATAGATTTAGACATGTAACCTTGAATTATTGAACCCTGAACCTGACTATAAAATATATTAAAAATTAATAACTCAAAAGCGATCAATTATCTTGACCAAACCTGCCTTATAAATTTACTGTACAATATTTACAAGATAAATCATTAATTAATAAAGTAATAAAATGTTTGGTGAATTCCCCATTCGATATCGAAACACAAGACTAAAAAAATATAATAGCCTGATAACCAAAAAAGGAACCGTGGTAAAATTCAAGTGTATCTCGGGCAACTTAAGGGTTCGTTTCACTACGTCTGTATGCTAATAAACAAATTTATGACCAAAATATGTGGCCACAGCTCGCTGCGTATAGCCCACCGAGAAAAGGAGTGAACAGGCCTAGGTGAGAGTAGCTCAAGAAGTCGTCAAAATGACGTTATTAATAAGAAATTATTAAAAATTGAGCAGCTACTCACCCAGACTATGTTCCCAGGGGTCCTCTCCGTGGTTTCACCTGCAGCAGGTTGCTGTTGAACTCGAAAAATGCGTGGAAATCGTCCACTCAACAGCTTAATGCCACGTGCTTGCAAGACACATGTAAAAAACAGAAAACCTCAATTAGCACAACGAAAATAAAGGCAAACACTATACAAAACCACTTAAGCCGACCATAAAGTGGGAAACTAGGCTTTGAAGGAGATTATCACATGGAAATTTCCGAGACAGGAAATCTAAAGGCAAGTTTAACCTGACGCGAGTTTTACCACGCGTGTTCGAAAGGGAAGTGGCCGATGTCTGTCGCCGGGCCTATTTATAACCTCCTTTGCGAATGATGACGACTTCCGTTTATAGAATGAATTAGAAGGTTTGGGAAGCTAAATCTATGTAGAAAAAAAAAACAATCGGAAATCGCAATTTAAGACGATGATGACAGGACAGGGTGTCAACTGTCAATTCTGCCAAACTTTTACCACTGATTTTAGAGTAGTAGAACGGTCGGAAACAAAGAGTGACGTTAGTACACGGACTCACCGTGGCGCTTAGTCAATCGCAAACTGAATAAAGTGAATCTTATCTTTATAATTAACGTCAGGCAGTGATTACAACAATGTATCTGTTTTAGTAATACATACCTTCAATCGATGAATAAAATGTAAACACTTTTGCGACCGCACATACCCTATAATAAATGGTTTGTTTAAGAGAACCAAGGTAGGCAACTTATTATGAATCAGCTTGTATAGATGGTTGCAGATAGCAGGGCAACATTTTTTTAAAATGGTAGGTGTATACGGGGTGTGATGAATTAATAAGAATTAAATAATGCATTTAAACGCTGTAACGGAAATTAGATAAAATTTTCGTTACATAATAATAATAATCTCACTTCACCACACAGCACTCCACTTCTTAACGACGTAACTTTTTCATAGAAGTTGTTTGAAATGTGTTCTCCATTCCTAATACAAGACAAACTTCCACTTTGGTTTCGCTCCGTATTTTTTATTTTAGGTAATCTATCGTAGCTATTTTAATTTCATTCGCAGCTGTTTATCCTTAGGTAGCCAAGCAATAGGACCTCCTTGTCAGAAATCTTTGATCATGAAAATTGTAATCTATAAGCTACTGTTGTATCTACTATTCTAGGTGGAGTGCATGGAGCACCATCGTCTGAATCCACAAATTTCTAGTCAATTCTAATGGAAAATCGTCCATTTTATAAATTTTAGTGCCCGGCAACCGAGTATTCTGTGGGTCAGGGGTCGCGGGTACACTGTAAAAAGGAATCTTGCGAATATACCACAATAATTATCACTGGTTGCAAGACGCCAGTAGCATTACTATAATTCAATCAAACTGATTAAAAAACAACTTTTTCACCTTGCCTGGGAAATTCATAATTTAACTCAAAAAATAACTTCAACATACAGTGTGTCCACGGATGAACTTAATTATACTAGTAAAAAAAATTTATTTTCAATTTTTTGAAAAATAATTCTTGACAGAAAAGTCTGCTTTTCCTTAAAATAAGATTGGCATGGAAAAAGTTAACACTACTTATACTGGGTGACCAGAAAATTGAAGAGACGTTAATTAGCAGAAGAGTAAACTACCTCTATTTGTAGAGATAGTGAAAAAAGTTATAAAGACAATTTGCTTAGCGTGGTAAGTTACTTAAGGGTACAAAATTTCAAAGCGTTAGGCTTACTTTGATTTTTCGATTTTATTCTCTTTTTTGTCAAATAAATGGTTTTCTCTAAATAGCCCGAAAAAACTGTATTAAGAAAACTTCCTCAGAATGGAAAACTGCGCATGATGACACAAGTTTACGATTCTATAACTACTTTGTATTTTGGAAAATATTGGAGGAAAGTCAAAGTGGGACTAGGATTGTCAAAAAATTTTTCATTATACACAGTTTCCTACTCTGAGTAACTTTTATTTATAGAGTTTTGGCTTACTATCTACGGAAAATTATTTAATCGAAGAAAAACAAGAAAAAAATAAAAAATAAAAGTAGGCCTAACGTTTTCAAATTTTGTGCACCTAAGTAACACGTAGGTATCACGCTGAACAAATTTTCTTCTATAACTTTTTTCAATATCTCTACAAATAGAAGCAGTTTACTCTTATGCGAATTAACGTTTCTTCAATTTTATGGTCACCCAGTATAAGTAATGTCAACTTTTTCCATGCCAATCTTATTTTAAGAACAAGCAGACTTTTTTAATGAAGAATAACTTTTTTCGAAAAATTGAAAATATATTTTTTTACAAGTAGATAGGAGTAACATAAGTCCATCCATGGACACACTGTATTTGTTTTCCGACCTTTCGAAGAATAAATCTTCCTCCTTTCTCAAAGATCATGTCACGTCAAAGTAAAATGACAGATTAATAAATGTCAAGTTAAAATGGCATGGCAATACAAACAATAGCCTAGCCACCTGTCTGATATTGTACCCTATGCGTTCTATATCTAATTATCATCTATACTAACTTCTCTTTGAATAACTACTGGCAATAATATTTTATCTACTGAATTCCACTGAACATTCAGCAACACAGTTGTTCTCACCTTTTAAGTTGACATTTATTAATCTGTCATTTCACTTCGACTTGACATGATCTTTGAGAAAGGAGAAAGATTTATTTTCCGAAAGCTCAGAAAACAAATTTGTTGGAGTTATTTTTTGAGTTAAACGTTCAAAATTTCGTTCAATTACTGTTAAGAAGTTATGAATTTTCCAGGCAACATATAGTAATTATAAATTCTAAAATAAGACGAAATTTGAAACCGCAAAGGCTACACGGTTACGTAATATTTATATACACAATAAAAAAAACAGAGGATTTAATTTAGGTGTGTCTAGTTGTTTCACTACAATGCAGAAACGCATACACAGTCTCAGTCACGTCGTTGTACTCAGATGATAGCGATGATGTCCTGTTTAATATAGGAAAACAAATCGGATGCTCAAACCCGCGTGCATAACTTAAATAAGACAGTTTAAAGTGAAATTAAAATAAAATTTACACAATTAAATGTAAATTTACGTTCAGTAAAGTAAACTTAAAGTAAATATGAAGTGATTTGACATAATTAAAATGTGAATATAATGTGATTTCGTTTATCTATTTAGAATTTGATATTGTTTTACATATTGATAAGTTATTTTTCACAAAGTAAAATGTATTTACCAGGTAACTTCCCACACATAAATGTGATTCTGAAGTAATTACACATTGATTTATTTGGTTTAAAACAAATTTTTACAGTTCATAATGTAAAATTTACAATAACAATCGTAGTAGTTTTGATGTAATAAATTTACAACAAAAATATTAACCATTTTCAGTGCACTTTGAGGCTAAAAGAATCACACCTGATGGAGGTTTCCTCAAACAACTTTTATTGTCCAGCAAGAGCAAGTTACATTAACATTAAAAAGTAACATTAACGCCTTCAAAATCCCCCAGAACCGGATACGATTTAGGGAATTCGGAGGTGTGAGCTTCTGTGACCCCTCGCGATTGGCATTCGGGAGAACGAACTAGCGCGCTGGCGCTGGACCAGTGGATTTGGAGACGCCCCGAACGGAATCGAATGCCGTGTCGTAGCTTTTTTACCCTATATACTCTCACTAAACATTTTCCTCAATCATTGCATTCTTTATGGAAAATGTTCGTGGTACGCTCTCTACGTGGCAACGATACACTTTTGTATCGTGTACGTGGCCATAATTGCCACCTTTCCGGGACAAAAATATGCACCGTCGACCGTCGGCCGCAGTTGGCTTTTGTATGTTTACTATCTTGGTATCTCTAGAAATAAAGGTTGTAGATGGTCAATATAACCGGGTAGGTATTGTATTACACACCACATTCTAAGGAACCTATTGAATTTTTGCTCGTTGACATATTGGAGAATTCGCGGCGACGCAACGCCACTGGCCTCTCCCTCCTGGTTACTTTAATTCGTTCTTCGCCGCAGGCCGGAGTTTGAAAGCGCTTATATTTGCCTTTTTGTGCATTGTGCGGTTTGTGTGCGACACACAAAAATTGTTCGCTGTTTCGTTTTCCATTCAGCGGCGAGATCGATTTTTCAGTGGAGGGCCCGGCACGCCAGGCGAGCGCCAGCGCCAAGGAGCGCGAGGAGTCCCCATTGTGGGGGCGCTTCTATAAAAATCAGTTACTCCGATTTTATTTGGAGCCCTGCCGGTGGATAAGTACGAAATTTATACAAGAAAGTCGCTTATGGAGTGCATGGCTTCGACGAGTTGCAATTTCGAAAAATGGTGTGTATACTCGATGATACTTCTACACTAATGTTAATGTTGTATACATATCCTACTTTTAGCTCAGGTAACGCCCTTTAAAAAAGAGTTTATTCAATGTTTGCATGCGAAGGGTAGTTTTTGCGCTATCCTATAAGTTTCATTAATAAATATATTAAAAATACTGCAATACTTACCATCAGCAGTCGAGGTAAAAAATACATTGAATAAACTCCTGGACAAAATTAACGTGCCACTTTAATTAATCTACATATTTTCAAAAAACACAAAATAAAACTAAGTTACATTGAAATGACAATGAACACCTACAACTTAGTCAAACATGACCTTAACATGACCTTAATCTGCCTTAATGTTAGATGTGTTTTTGCTGAAAATGCATAAATAAGCAAGCATAACTCCAAATTAAAAAAAGAAGAAACCAGCAAAACAAAATAAATAAATCTGGGTCCACACTAATACCGTATAGGCACTCCTCTACTTCTTATCACTCCTCTACTTCTTATCACTGCATTCAACTTGTGTAATATCTCGAAAATGGCAGCTGTCACAGAAGGTAAGACATGATAACCATATTGGGGCCACAATTCCCTACAATTTTTGTATTTACGAAAGCTTAATGGATTAGAAATAAACCCCAAAATTTCGTTTTTTCAAAACATCTAGTAAGCCATTACTTTTTTCAAAAATCCTCCAGGTGCATTAAATTGGGACTACAAAACTGCAATTCTTTCCCCATTTAACCTTCCGTCTATCTCCTCTAGTTTCCGAGATTCCCATACTGATCATCAAAAAAAACTCACCCTGTATTGTCCTACATAAAGGGTCATCAAATTGAATCCACAATATTATCCCAGATATAGCGCTACGTAGGCTTATATATATTCTGCGATAATATACAGGATTAACTATCACTTACTTAGTAAAAACATTTTTATGGTAGATAAAGGAAAATTAGACTTGCCAAAATAAATTTTCAAAAATTTTCTAACAATTGTCTTAAGCCTAAATTTTTTTTTCAAACTGTTTAAAACCCCTCAAAAAACGCCGCCTATGGACGCCCGTGAGGTGTGTCTTAAAATTTCGCCTATGTCAACAACGGTAGTGACAGGTAGTGAAATAGCGCGGCGTTGCCACGTCTATCAATTTGCCGCAAAATGGCAACGAAGACAAAATAATAGTAATTGCCCCCTCTCCCGCCCAAGCATGTGGTTGCTTCTACTAATAGTTTGGAGTATTGTGAGGGTGAGAATTATTATTATTATCCGGGGATTCACCACGAAATTTCGATTTCCTTTTGAAAACGATTATACTTTCTAAGGAACATGTAGAATGCCTATGAAACACCTACCTTACTGACATTTCTAAGCGACAGTATTCCAATAAGTTGTACAGGTAGTGCTGATGTTGAAATTCAGGTGAACGCACTGGGAAACCTGTGATTTAGTTTAGGCGATAGGGGAAGTTCGCGGAGTGAAGCGTGCAAGTGGCCAAATATGGTATTACCTGTACTTCAGTTTGCGGGTTGGTCAACATCGCCGCGCGTCGTGACTTGCGCGGGAGAGCCAAGAGGGGAGGACAGTAATGGAGTAACGGCACACGGGCAGCAGCCGGCTATCGCGGGTCCCGTGGTTTTTGGGACTAAAAAGGCGGAGAAAAAGGGAAGCTGGAGTGTAGTGACAAGCCTCGAGCATCGCCCGAGGCAGGAGAAGGAAAATTGTGGAGAATTTGGAGACGCCCTGTGGCCCGGATACAGGAAATCAAGAGGTGATGCCACGGCGGACCGACCAGGCCACCGGTACTCGACGCCAAGAGCCTCGGAGTGCTGTGTACGAGGGAGCGGCGCGATTAGTGAACACTCAAGCCAGGGAATCAACTGCACCAAAGTTGTTGATGCATGGTGGGTGAATGCATACACTAAGTCGACTAAGCAGCCATTGCACAATATGGAAGGACATTGACTCGGACATTGGGTGCGCTTTTGATTGAAAATAAACTGTTGTTTCGGGTTATGCCCTGCGCGCTAAAAGAACGAACTATCATAACGGGGTTTACGCCTTTATCTAGGGCTCAAGAGATCAGTTGAATTTAGGTTAGTTAAATTTTAAACTAAGGTAAGGCGAATACGGGAGAACCTCGGGTAAATCTAACAGCGCTGCGGCTGTACAGATTCAAATCGATTGTTATTTATTTATTTTTTTGATTTGTTTGAGTATAAAAAGGCATTTTCTTCCTTCCTAAAACAACGACAACGCCGCGAAAATAACATCAAGCTGACAGTATGTTCGGAAGCCATATTGAATGACGTAATTATAGGCGGAGATTTACAGGGAAGATAGGGGTTTTCACCTTTTTTTTTAAAGATCGTAAAAAAATCAAAAAATATATTTTTCTATGTTTTCTTAAGCCACCCTGCGCACGTGGTAAAATTTTTTGTACTAAGTGATAGTTAACCCTCCGTTATTATAAAGTGTATTCTATAGGATAATAAACAAAAATATTATTGCGGCTGTCTAGAATATTGGGATTGAATAAAAAACATAATAATTACAATACATTATGCCGTTTTTAAAAAATATACCCCCATATAATATTTTATCCCATTCCGGAAGTCCATATCCAGTCAAACTTTTTTCGGCGCACTCCATTACCGTCCCCGGGGGCCGCCGCCATTACGGGCGGTTTTCCAGAAAACACCGCCAAACTGGGCCATAAATTACAGCGACAAAGCGGCGGGATGCCGAAACAGAGACGCATTATGGGCAAACTTTTGGCCGCGTGCTACGACAGAAAAGAAACATGTCGCGTGTTCTGCTCTATTATGGCTGAATGGAGAGCCGGCGTGGGTTTTTGCTTTTCCATTGGCGTGGCGGAGGCAAAGTTTAATAAAAACCATCATGTAGACTCTGTGTCCACATTAACATTTTTGCATTTTTGAGGTTTTCTCCTACTAAACGAAAATCCAATGGAAATATCTCATTGTGAATGTGCACCTTTATTAGACTGATTTTTTTCTATCGGTGTGTAAACTTTTGGAATATGGAATATCCCAAGTAGGGGGTATCCTAACTAACAATTTTCTGTTTTATAAAAGCTGTAAGAACGTTTATAGAGCATAACCTTCTAAACATTTGATGTCCGATAAACGTTTTTACAGCGTTCTTAGAGCTCTTATAGAGCTAAAATGGGCACCCAGATTTATACAACGTTTTCGCTCTATAACCAGTTCTATACAGGGTTAGTCACATCTAAAGGCAGAGCCGAAAACACAAGGTAGAACTCGCTAAAATAATCACATATGCTTAATAAACATTAGCTCAAAAAAGCTTGGTTCTCCATATGCAACGTGTTGAAATTTTTCCAAAAATAACATATTTTTTAAATTTCTTTCGAGCCCATTTAGGAATTCCAACCAAATTTGGTACACATTATACACTGGACGGTTGCCATTTTGTGCAATAATTTGACCCCGTTCCGATGACCAGCGGCGTAGGTACAAATAGCTACTGTAAATAATTGTAGAAAAAAAGTAGTACGGTTCTGCGCAAAACAAAAAATTTAGCCTTTTCGGATAGCCCATTCAATTTGGAACAAAAAGCACCTCTTGGTATTTTTTTATTTCTGGTACAGTTTCTTCGTAATTTCGGATTTTTTAAACTAGTGTCAAGGTGATTATGCTGGCATTTAAAATAAAATTATTTGTATCTACGCCGCTGTTCATCTGAACAGGGCCAAATTATTGCACAAACTGATAACCCATAATATGTATAAAATAATTCCTAAACGGCTAGAAAAAAAAATAAAAAAACATTTGGAAAAGTTTCAACACGCTGTATATGGATAACCAAGCGTTATTTTAGCGAATTCTACCTTGTGTTTTCGGCTCTGCCTTTAGATGTGACTCACCCTGTATAAGCTAATAACACATTTATATATTATCATTTTATAGACGTTTACAGAAGCTTTACACAGCAGAAATAAATGTTGTATCAAACAACCTGTGAAAATTATCATGCAAGCTCTTTGACTCTTTAAGCGTTTTTGAATAAACGGTTTTGCGTGCTTTACTACATTAAAAAGACTATAAAACATTTCTTTAGACTATTCACTAGATACCATGCCTGCAACTCTTCAGCTGCTTTTTGTAAAGTTGAAATAAGGACGACGCAATAAGAAGTATTGTGCCAAAGTAGGTACAACGTATAATTAATTTTACTTATTACATATAGTGGGCGACATAATTTTTAGTGCAAATTAAGATTTATTGTGAAATGTATACTATTTACATGGTGAAATTTTTAAGCGCCTCTATTCTAAAAATCGACTAAGATGTTTTTTATTATGTTTGTTTACCTTTTAGTTAAAAATATCAGTTATTATTGTTTCGGATGTAATTTTACATACAAAATAAACATCGTCAACTAATGCATTATTATTTTGTTATAAAATGATTTTTTTTACATTTTATGAAAAGGAGACGGTGATCCAACGTAGGTAAGCTAACCACACCAAACATGGCGTAAATTCTTATAAACCATTTTAGTTACACACACAGCACTCATATGATCTTTCAGTTGGGCTTGTGATGCTTATAAAACAAGCACCTATCTTAATGTAACATAATATATAAGTTTCACACACACAGCACTCATATGTATGATCTTTCAGTTGGGCTTGTGATGCTTATAAAACAAGCACCTATCTTAATGTAACATATATAAGTTTATTTTTTTAAATCTTGCACGCAATGAAAAACGAAAGTCTAGAGAATATTATCTCAGACTTTGGAAAAACTTTTACATGATAAAATTTTGCAGAAGCCGCTCGGAACATAAATGTGCGTGCACCCTATACTATATAAATAAGTAGTTTTATATTTCAGAATCAACACCTATTAAATTTTTGTCCGTAGAGAGTTTGTATAGGTTACGCGTAATGGGAACATAATCCGATTGGTTATGCCCCAAAAAAAATACTTTTTAAATCCCTACCTATTATTTGTAAAAAGAAACAATTTTAAATATAATAAAACGAGTTTCCCTGTTTCTGGTGTCTGCAGACGTACCGATTGTGTGCGCACTGTAAGCCATTGCAACGTTTAAGAAACGTTTATACAGCGCTTTACACTTGACTAGTTGTATTAGCGCTGATTTTGCAGCGCTTACCGAGGTGCCTTGCTTCTTTGAACACTAAATAACAGTCAAAATTCAAAATCAACCTAAAAACCCTTGTAAGTTCAATATTACAGCTGAGCAGTTGTTTGCCCGGTGCATATGTTGTTATTCTACAATTATTGAAAAACAAACGTTTGAAAAGGTATGTAAGTATTTTGCAAACCAAATGCTATAAATATTTAGTTTATTGCAAATTAGGGAAAATGTGAAAATTTCATTTTCTACGTGTACCTATAATTTATCTAAGCTAAGTATTATCGACAACATATTTTTATTTTGTTTTAGGATGTTTAAGATAGTTCAGACGTTCACGTAACTCTATTTCATTGAACATTGAAGACTTTTGGTGAAAATTACAATCATCAGCAGCATATGCAACACAACTGAAAGAGTTGTCGGTATTTGATTTTAAATCTTTTTTGGCGGAAGTGATTTTATCATTAGCATTACTGGCAATGCTATATTATATTTATTATCCGAATAAATATTTTGCTTAATTAAATGGTAATTCTTAACTTTTCTGCGAAATGCACCCATTCTTTTTATTTTCTTCCAATCTTTAACCTAACCTAACCTATACAACGTCAAGCCCAGAATATTAACGAATAAGGACGAAAATTGTAGCTTAGTTCAAAGTGCCTACGGGCCCAGTAGGAGTTCTGGGTTATAATCCCGGCTGGATTGCATTTCGTTCAACTAATCATCATTTGCCTGCTATTCCTACCTGATAATGTTTTTAAACTTTGCCTTCGCTGCGTGGAGATGCTGTGTCCACTCTGATATTTGTTTGTTATTTACATTTTTCTTCAGCAAGAACATTATTTAACAATGCGAATCCAGGATGAGATATTTTCATGAGAAATAAACATTCCATAGGGATATAGACCATGAAATCTGTGTATTTTATGAATTTTGTTTGATGCTTATTTTAGAGATGAATGTTAGGTATTTCCCTTTTTCAAATAAGTAAGTATCTTTATACTCTGCCTGTAAGAAGAAGTTGCTTTTGTGTTACAAATACCTATCCAGGTATCAGAGATCAATAATAGAAAGTGCTCCCTATTATATTCGTAAGATAAGAATGAAATAAACACAATTATTAGTTTCATCCAATTGCACCCAAACTCTCCTATTAGTCTTAATATATACTAACTCATAAAATATATAAATATGGAACTGGATAAGTGCCTTATGGAGTCTCGAGACCCCCCAACGAAGCAGTGGGGTCGAATCTGGGGTCGCTATGATGGATGGTCTTAATGCTTCCGGCGAAACCGGAAGTGGGATAAATGGCTGCCGGAGGGGAGAAGCGGCCACTTCCTGTTCTTGTTACGCCTTTGAGGGAGAGGATTCCGGGAACAGCACTTGCTAGCAATGAGAGAACGTGGGGATGCAATGATTCTACGCGAACTAATAATGTTATTGAGTGTTACGATACAAGTTGGAATATTACCTAGGTATAAATTTTTAAATATTTGTTTAACAAAGAAAAATGTTTCGAAACATTCTGTATAATACAGGAGGTAGCACAAAAATTCCATTATTCGATGTTGAAGGTTGAAGGTTACGAAGAAATAAGAAATACTTATCTCTCATCTCCATTTCATCCGTGTTCTCAGTCTTGATTTTTCAAAATTCTACGAAATGCACCCACATTTTTGGTAATTTTTAAATTATACGATAATATTGCTAACGGTAAAACACTACAAAATCGTAACAACGTCTACAACTTCTAGCGATGATTTATTTTCTCTGTTTTCGGTTTTTTATTGTTTTTTAAGTTTGAGACAATTAAGCTTGAGGGAATGATTACGGTTTCAGTCGCCCTGTGGCACTTGTGTTAGAGGCTTTTCTAATAGCTAATACAATCATATCAGAAAAACTATTATACACTGTGTCCCGGATAAGAATGAACTGCATGGGGATATTGCAAACGGTGAGAGATAGAGCAACGGTAAAATGGGGAAAAAGTTGCGCAATTTTGAGGTCAATAAAATGGCATAAACAGATTTCTAATACCTATCTTTTTTCGTTTTTGAGTTATTTTGAAAAAAGTAAAATTTTGCGTTTTAGATTTTATTTTTTTCTGAAGTTATCTCAGATAGAAAAAAAAGAAAAACAGTTTCTTATGGAACTTTTTAACGGGCTTTAAGATGGCGTTTTTGGATTTGTTCTAAAACATTCCGTTTTTGAGAAACCATCTTCAACTTTATTTTTTTAAATACGGACCTGGATTTTTTTTGCAGATTTTGAAAGCACTTTTATTGCAAATACCATGACACAAAATATTTTTAAAATGTTTTGAGAAAATTATACTGAAAATTCCTTTTTTCCATTCATTTTTTTCTATTGCGGCCCTGTATTTAATAATAAGAAGTCAAAATATTAATCATTATTGATAACAATTTAACCTATAGTTTATTTTTACTTCGAAAACTTAATATTTTTAAGTGTTTTCCTCTGTTGTTGTACAGCAAAGAGTGTCGCATTGTGGGTGTTTTGTAGTAAATTCTTGGCTTTTTCTAATTGTGAGAAAGCTTTAAACCAACGAAACCAATAACTTTTGCTATTTATTAATTGCAACAACACATTCGTTCGGCTTCTACACTATTTCTGTGACACAAGATATAAGATGCTGACATGTTAAACTTGTTGTCACTTGAAAAAGCACCCTCCATTTCTAATGATACAAATTTTGTTAACTAAATGATACAGTGGGAGTTATGACAAATGACAAGGGGTTGGTTTCGTTGTTTCAAAGCCTTCTAGGTGGGGGTTTTTATTTATTTATTATTATCGTATGTATCTGTTATTAGTCTTTGCCGTCCTTTTTTTAGTTCTCCAATTGAAAGATAAGTTGTAAGTTACATTGTTGGCTATACTGGTAAATATTTATTGTTAAATACAGGGCCGCATTAGAAAAAAATTAATGGAAAAAAGGGAATTTTCAATATAATTGTCTCAAAACATTTAAACATATTTTGTGTCATACATCATGGTATTTGCAATCAAAAGTGCTTTCAAAATCTGCAAAAAAAATCCAGGTCCGTATTTAAAAAAATAAAGTTGAAGATGGTTTCTCAAAAACGGAATGTTCAACAAATCTAAAAACGCCATCTTAAAGCCCGTTAAAAAGTTCCATAAGAAACTGTTTTTCTTTTTTTCTATCTGTGATAACAACTTCAGAAAAAAATAAAATCGAAAACGCAAAATTTTACTTTTTTCAAAATAACTCAAAAACGAAAAAAGATATTAGAAATCTGTTTATGCCATTTTATTGACCTTAAAATTGCTCAACTTTTCACAGTTTGCAATATCCCCATGTCCCTATGCTTTTCATTCTTATCCGGGGACCGGGACACAGTGTATATAAACTATATCTATAACTCCTGCGAAAATTCTACACAAGTTTAGTTTTTGAATCAACAATTTATCTCAAAAATTACCGAAATAAGTGAGCGTAACGTCTTATCTGGGTTACGCAGACAATCTTAGACAAGCTTTTCTAGAGATACAAATAAAGCCGATATATTATATCGGATTAAACATAAAGTAGGAAAAGTTCACACAAGTCAATTTTTGTTCTAAAAAGCGCATCTTTTGATATGTTGCCCATATTTGTGACATCATCACTGTTCCGGATATGACGTCATCGTAAATTTTTTCGAACGGCCACCTATATTTTTGAGTGTGACATTTGATAGAAAGGCTACACTATAAAATGTTTGTCGTGTTACATAAGGAAATTTTTGAGAAAATTTAGTTATGGGTTTACAATTTACAATCGAGTGTGCAAACTGAAGTCTTTCATCAGGAAGGCAGTATCCAAGACGGTTAAAAAAAATTTCGTTGGACTTTATTAATAGACAATAAGGATGTAAGATTAGCGAGTGTATTTACACTTTATTTACTACATTTGTAATAGTTACAAGAAAAGGTGATAATGGGCAAACACTTAAAGTTAACATAAAGAAAAAACTAGTAACCGCATACACGTGTTTCATGCTATTTGGCAATCATCAGTACGGTGTAACATTAACCAAATCAAAAGATAGGCATCATTTGGGAAGCAACAAATGAAGTCCAGGCAGGAGCAACAGCACATTTGCAGCTTCAGTCAGCACATCCCCTATTTTGGGGCTTCTACTAACGTCGCCACGGAGGCTGCTAAAGCGACCTGCGTGGAAATCTTCATAACCCAAGATACAATGACAATAAGGATGTAAGATTAGCGAGTGTAAATGTAATAATTATAAGAAAAGGTGATAATGGGCAAATACTCACCTTTTCTTGTATTTGTTAATATAGAATTGGATGCTACCAGGATCAGGAAGGTCTCTAGTTTGTACACTTATAATTAAGTATATTATTTGTTTTCATTTTACAAATTTCCATATGTAACGTGACAAAAGTTGGATCGTGCTGTATGAAGATAAATATGATCTATCACATGTCATATTCAAAAATATAGTAACACATCAAAAGATGCGCTTTTTAAAAATATCTCCAATACCTATATGATATTATCTAGAACATAAAGCTTATGTTTAGGTATATTTAAAACTATCGTAAAAATAAAATAATAAAATCAAAATTCCTCAGACCTTTTGGTTTGTGTGAAATACTATAATTTGGGTTCAATATACAGTTTCGATATAAAAGAGTAGATATATACAGTGGTGTCATTTAATTGTGCAACATATGAAATTTTTTTAATTGCAAGACGAAAATACAATACAATACAATAGTCGATAATCATATTAGGCGCAAGTTAAGGGCTGTCAATGAAAGAAACCGTTTTTAAAAACAATGTTTAATGACGAGCAGCGAACAAGAAGTGTCTGTTGAAATTACATGGGTTATATTTATAAATTCAGAGAAGCAGATTCAGCGTAATTATTTTTGGCAAATAGCAAATAGATAATTTTGAAAAACTAGGTCTTAGATACTTGCATATAAAATATAAAACTGCAATTATGATTAACACATACAATAATATTGTCCATAAACTTATTTTGTTATAATAAACTGGATAATTAAGTAACTTAGAATTTTCTAACTTTTGTGTATTGATTTCATTCAACAAGTTATTTAGTCTGTCAGTATGAATTACATTTAAATTTACTGGAGACATCTTCTGTAAAATATAATTATCTGATACATTGATTTGCATTTTTGGTAATGGTATTTTTTTAAACATTGTTTGTACATTTTTATAAGATTTAATAATTGTCTCGTTGATTTTTAGGGAACAAGGGAATTCCAGTTCTATTAAGTAGGTTCCGCTAAGCAGAACAGTTTCTTTAGTATTGTAACAATTTTTGACAGCTAAGGTCTCACTGGGAATAATGACTATCCATTTACTTTCGTCAATTTTTTGTACTTGAATCTCAGATATATTGATGGCGATTTGGTTACAATTATTCTTATGTTTATATTTTAATAATCCGATCTCACAGGGTAAGTCATCGTTAACATATTCTGTGTGTATATTATCAAAACAAAGAAATTCATCATTTATAATTTTCTTACAGGGTTTGTCCGAAAATCCATATCTTTTTTGATTGTACATTAAATAATTTGAACTGGGAAATATTACCTTGTAGAAATTTTGGTTAGGGGTTGGTAGTGGAAACATGTGAAAAAGATTGTAAGACTCATTTTCAACTAACGGTATTTCTATAATAAAAATTATTTCTTCAAATTTAGAATAGCATTTTATTTCCAATATTTCTTCAAAGTTTAAAATATTTTCCATAACCGGGTCAAACGGTAATTTTTCATTTTGTAAAGAAGAGGCAACAGATTTTATTTGTTTTAGTAGTTCAATAGGATGTATTATTGCATTATGGAAATTATTAATTTTTGCGAAAGATACAGCCACTTCAATTTTGTCTAAAATATCATAAATGTTCTGATACATCATTAAAATTTGCGTTAAAACCATTTGCATCCTTGTCTGGATAGAAATATCTAAAGTTTCTAGTTCATAGTTATGGATTACCCTTATCATTTCAGATATCTTTGATTCCAAAATTTGTTGGTTGTGAGATACATTTGCTACGATTTCTTGGAATGTTATAATAGAGCTTGATAGTATTGTTAATTGTTTATCCATTGATAATTTCAGATTATTTTGGTTTTCTTTTAAAACTGAGATTTCACTATCGTATTTAGCTGCATCTTCTTGATCTAAATTTCCTGTTAAACTCTTGATTATATTCCCTAAACCGTTAATTAAGCCGCGTTTTTTCCTAGATAAGTTCGTGGAAGGAGTTATTTGTGAAATTTGTTCCTCTATTTTATTTTCTAGATTGTTGATAAGTATGTACGAATTATAGAATTCCCTGTCATAGTCCGTGTTGTTTTTTATGTGAGATATAATCATATTATATTTTAATGATAAAGCCTTAAATTCAGTAATGATACTGGATATATTAAATATCTGTATGAATGTCCAATGGTTAATAACCTTATGCGCGTTACCTAGTTTATAAGGCAGTATGCCTGGGCTATCGTTCATGTTGTGGAAATTTGATCCGGCAGCTGATTCTACTGAGATTCTGCGGGCGGACCATCTGTAAGAAGTGGGCGTTTTAATTCCTTTATGTGTATTACTTCCGTTTTTTGGGGAATTTTTAAGTTTTTAATTTTGACTTTGTTGTTTTCAAGAATTTCAATGATCTCAAAAGGGCCGATGTATTTTTGTTTACTTTTATTTCGAGCGGAAGATTTTTTATACACTTTTTGGTTCAACTTAAATTCAGTTTGTTCGCCTTTAACATTTGTTCTTTCTAGCATTTTAGTTTTTACTTTTTCTGTATTTTCGAACGCTGTTTCGTATAGGGTACTTAATTTTTCGTTATGTGAGTCGACGTAATCTGTGTAAAAAGTGGTTGATATAAGGTCGAAAGGATCTCTAGAGTTAGTATGACCTAGCACGAGTTCATGAGGGGAGAATTTTGTCGTACTATGGGTGGTACTGTTATATGCTATTATTGCGTAGGGGATTAACTCAGAAATTGTTCTGGACTTATCTTTTTGCCTTAATAATCTCAAGTGCTCTATTAAAGTTGAGTGAAAGCGCTCTACTGGGGAATTAGACTCGTGATGGCCCGGAGTGGTAAAATGAATGTTAATTTTTTGAGTTTTTAGTAGTTCTTTGAGAAGTTCATTTTTAAACTCTGTTCCGCTATCAGACACAATTGTTTCTGGGCATCCAAAAAATGAGAAAAATATTATTAACTTGTCGCATACCGACTTTGCATTTTTATCGTAGGGAAAGGCTTGCCCGAATTTTGAGAATTTGTCAAATATTGTTAAAAAGTTTTGATTTTCGAATATAAATGTGTCCATATGTAAAATTTGAAATGGTTTTGTTGGCGTTTCAGTTCTAACTAAAGGGATGTATGATTTTTGTCGACTATATTTTTGGGTCTGGCATTTTACACAATCATTGATAAATTGGGTAACATCGTCTTTCATTTTTGGCCAATAATAATTTTGTTTTAATCTTTCATATGTCTCAGAAATGCCTGTGTGATTAGTTTTATTTTCATGTTGATGTATAATAAACATTTTTCTGTCTTCTTCATTTGTAACGTTATTTACTAGTTTAGTACAACGAATTAATTTTAAATCTTTAAAATTATTCATGTAAACTTTATTGAAAAGGGGAAATAGATCTTCTTCGAAAAAATATAAATACGAGTTTTTGTCACCTGAAATATATTCTTTTATGAATTTATTTATTATTTCTGGGTTTTTGGGAATTTGGCAATGGTTAATGACGTTTTTGTCGAGGATTTCAAAGGTTACTTTTATTTGGTCGTGTAGATTTCTTTTGACAAATTATTTAGGTTCTAGACATGTTAGTAACATTAGTTTTTTGGGGAAAGTTTGGTCTAAATTGGGGTTGGAAAGGTCTTTGGAAGTTTTGTGTGAAAGTTGGTCTTTGTTGAGTAAAATTTTGAAAATTCGGTCTTTGTTGCATAAAGTTTGGGAAACTTGGTCTTGGTTGATTAAAATGATTAAAAGGTGTTCCAAATGTGGGAGAACGTCCAAATGTAGGTGGTTGGTTAAATGTTGGGGGAATATATTGTGGAAAATTAAAGTTTGGTTGTGGAAATGGTGGTGGTTTAAAATTAGGATTGTTAGGTCTCGGTAAATTTGTTGGTTTTGGTCTGTATGGAATACTATTATGTACTGGTTGTCTAAAATTTTGATTTTGGCCTGTCTTGAAATAAACAAAATTTTCTTCTTCTGTCACAAACGACATTGCCTGTTCAAGAGAATCAGGTTGTTTAAGCCTAACTACAAGCTGCATATTGTAAGGTATACCGTTAATGAAGGTTTTCAGAGCAAATTCTTCATAATGATTAATTTTAACAATTTTTATATTGCGGTCCTCGTTAGTGCCATTAAGTTTTGCAAAAAGGAGGCTACGCGTATCTTGGATTCGCATTCCGAACTGTAAGGGTGTTTCATTACGAAATGGTCTTAACGAAATTAGGTCCTGAATAAGACAATCAATACTTCGTTGATCGGCAAAAGTAGCTATTAGTGCGTTTTTTATTAAAATCCAATTATTTAATTCTGAACGTGATGCAATAAGGTCTGCCGCTCTATCTCTTAATTTACTCAAAATTGTGTCAAATAAACATATATTAATCGGGTCTGCTGCATTTTGGACATTTTGGAAGGCTTTCAGAAAATTTTCACAAGCGTTTACAAATCTTTGCAAGAGTTTTGGGTTACCATCGAAAGGGGGTATATTATCAGCTTGATATTTTAAAAGGTTATAATTGATTGCATTACCGTTTGGCATGATTATTGGATTTCCAAGTTCCGAATTTAAATTTAAAGTTAAGTTTTCTACAGAGGATATTAAATTTTCTAAATCTTCCAGTTTGGGTAAAACACGCACAAAAAGTTAAAACAAAAAGCACAATTTACACTTACACTACTAGAAAAACGATGATTCTCATTTTCACTCTTCTTTTTTTCTTCTTAAACTACGGTGCCTCTAGGACGAGCGATGTGTGTCTCCTCCCAGGCTTCTTAACCTAGGGTTCTGCTCACAGACGATGCTTGTTCTGCTGCAGAGGAGGGTTGGATCGATGCTAGACCACCCTTGCTGACTATCTTGCTCCTGTCGTCTCGACGGCTGCTTCACTGACCGTTGGCCCTTGGTATCGACGTTCACGTGACGAAAGTGCCGATTTTTGGATTCCGAGCGCGCGAATCGCCGCCCGATTGGTTCTTTTGCGAATGAACTCTTGAAAGAGACCGAAAGGTACCGATTTTTGGTTTTTCGTTTCGCTAAAAATCCGAACGACTGCGCCAGTTAAGGGCTGTCAATGAAAGAAACCGTTTTTAAAAACAATGTTTAATGACGAGCAGCGAACAAGAAGTGTCTGTTGAAATTACATGGGTTATATTTATAAATTCAGAGAAGCAGACTCAGCGTAATGTTATCTTTAGCTACATGTACAAATAGAGGGATGTTACTCGCACTTAGAATGGTTGCAAGCAAACAGTATACAGGGTAGGTCAAAAAATATAAAAATTGTACAAGAGTAAAGTACCTTTATTTCAGAAAATTTAGCAAAATATTATTAAGAAAAGTTGTCTAGAATTAAAAGTTATGCCTAAATACCAAAGCATGGCCTCCTAAGAAAAAAAAATATTTTTTTGAAAAACATTAAGTACCTATTTAATAATTTTCTTCAAAAAAAAATTTGTTTTAATATTCACCCTATAAAATTTCATAAATCATTCAAAATGAAACCAATTTTGCATATCTTTGTTCAAATTCAACAATATTTGCAAAATAGGTAACTTAGATTTTTAATTTTTTAGGGAATCACAAACTTCATGTTTGTTGCAACGATATTAAACAAAACTTTAAAATTTTGCAAAAATTCTTCTGAACAAGGCAAAACATTAGTAATGATAATGTGTATATTAAAAAACTCTCATTTAAGGTGCCTAATTTTTATTTTAAATGTTTATTAAGATATTCTGGAAATTAATTGACGAAAAAAATTTTTTTTTCTTAGGAGGCTATATTTTTGATATTTAGGCATAGCTTTTAATTCTAAACAACTTTTCTTAATAATCTTTTGCTGAATTTTTTGAAATAAGAGTATAGGTATACTTTACTCTTTGTCCAATTTTTATATTTTTTGACCTACCCTGTATGCTGTTTAATTTGCAACCATTCTGAGTACACCTAATATACAATTTTATTTAAAAAATGTCCCATATGTTGCACACTAAAATGACCACACTGTACATATACAGGATGATTTTTTTAGGTCTACCACCTCGATTTTCTCGCTCATTTTGCGGCCTACAAAAAAAAGTAAGAAACAAAAATGTGCAAATTTTTGACAGATAAGTGGTGCTGCAAAAGAAATCGGCATCCATGGCCAAGTTGTCGCGCATTATTAAAAAAACCTCAAATTGAGCAAAACTATTAATGGCCGTGGAATGTTTATTTTAAGAGACAGAGGAAAACTTTTATATTGAAAATTGATGGCACCCAGGTGCTCAGATAGTTTCAGCAAATTATACAGGGTCTTCGGCTCTCTTGAGACCATGAAAATTTTTGTCGATTTTAGGTTTTTTTTTTAGTATACCGCGAAAAGTTGGGTATGGAGGCCCATTCCTTTTTTAATGTCGCCTCGCTGACCAAAATTGCCATATTTCGTTTTCTTATATATTTTCTGTGCGGCCCAAAATAAGCGAGAAAATCTCTTAACAAGAAATAAACAAAATTCATAGCCTCAAGAGTGCCGAAGACCCTGTGTAATTTTCGGGAACTATCTGAGTACCCTTTTGCATAATGCTTCTTAGTGCCATCAATTTTCAATATAAAAGTTTTTCTCTGTCTCTTAAAATAAACATTCCACGGCCATTAATAGTTTTGCTCAATTTGAGGTTTTTTTAATATTGCGCGACAAGTTGGCCATGGATGCCAATTTCTTTCACAGCACCACTTAGCTGTCAAAAATTTCCACATTTTTGTTTCTTACGGTTTTTTTTTGTAGGCCGCAAAATGAGCGAGAAAATCGCGGTGGTAGACCTAAAAAAATCATCCTGTATGTAAAAGAAATAAAAATATATCTAATACCCACTGCTGGACAATATCAATGCAGACCGTTTTCTTCATAGAATAAAAGGACGCGAGGGCCCATAAACCGCATCTCCATGATGTCGCCCACACAGCGGCCGATTATAAGGGTTCAAATAATAAAACCACCATTAGCCCACGGCCGCCGGCAGCCCGTGTAATCAGCCCTAATTATTGCACATGCAGGCGACGCTGTCAGGGGCGGGCGCGGCGGCACAATGCGGCGGGTCCATTCTTTTTAGAATGTCTGTCAAACGCAGTGCGGCCCCTTTGTGTCCGCCCCGACGCCCCCAGCCCCCCCCCCCCCCATCCCCCGGTCCCCATTGTGCCGCCCCCGAGGAGGAACTGAAAGTCGGCGAAATAATGCAGATATTGGAAATGGATTTTCAACTTAGGGAGGGCGCGGAGCGCAGGGGCCCGCCGCCACCGCGCCCCATCCGCGGATCGATCGCGATCGGGCCGAACGGGAACTCGGATGGGGTTAGGAAACTCGCGCGCCTACGGGAAGGTTGCCTACCAAATTCCAAGAAAATATCGATACGCAAAATATCGAACACAAAACATCGAAAAACAAAATAACGTCGCGGACAAAATATCGAATACAGAAAATATCAAAACGGAAATTATCCAAGCCCAAGTAGCAAAATAATTGCCTTATGAGACTGAACTATTTTATAAGTATTTTCTAATGCTGAATTAAGGAGTATTTTATCATTTAATGCGTTTTTCTGCGACATTTTTGTGTTTGTAGAAAAACGTTTTTTATAATAATGTCGTATAATCGTTTATACAACTCACATTATAAAAATAAAACTTGGTTTTGGCTTAAAATATTGTTTAACAGTTTTAAAGCGCATTATATGTCCTCTTCAAAATGATTTTAAAAAAGTGTTTTAAGTGCTTTATAGTGTGTATATTGTTTCTGTATAACACATTCAATTTCTGCGTTAAAAAACAATTTTGTAAAAGTTATATACAAGCTGTATAAAGGCTTTGTATGATGATTTAAAAACACCTTTTTAAGACAAAGATAAAAGCTTTATAAAATAAGTATAAAACTGTTTTATTGTCTACCTATAAAGGCTTCGCTTACTTTGTTATAAATACATTATAGAACAAATTAGTAGTATTTTGGAGAAACTCATTACAGTTTGTGCGGTATAAATACGAAATAAAATATTTTTATAACTGGTGTATAAATGCCTACGTTTTCACTATTATAGAAAGCTTAAAGAACTAAATTGTCACAAATTTCCACATTACAAAATTTTTCTTAACCTCATAATAAGTAGGTAATGCATTTTATTATAATATCCTAAGTCATGAATAAATATGGCTTTATTATCACCTTGGAAAAGAACAAAAAGGAGTGGGCATTTCAAAAGAAATGTAAAAAGAAATATCTGTAAATTTTAGAAAATTGTACTTTTGGTGAAGGTATGCTTTTAACTAAATATTATTTACTTGGCCAGAAATAAACATAGAAGAGGACAATAGTGGTCTTGATAATGAAATTCGAGATGAAATAGCTGTAGTTGATGAAAGTCAGATTGATTCTTATGACAATAATAGTACCAGATACTAAAATTACTCATCAGGACAGAAGTTCTGACCAAGAAAAGACACGGCTCTGATCCTTTATCAGACACAGATGAAGATGTTGATAGTAGATATGGCCGAAGAAGGTATATCTATCATCATAAATTTTGATTCCGAAGTAATAGGAAAACTAAAATAAAAAAACAATTAAAGATATAGGCCACGACTTATAATATAAATCATTCATTTGACGAAACTAAAAATCTCACCCAAGACTAAGCACCTTTAGAATTTGAATACCTACAATTTAGAGGTTATGTCTCATACAGCATACAAATGCAGCACAAAATAAGTGATTAATTGTAAAGTGCAGCTTCAAGAAACTATGCGACCGTTCTGTTTCATAAAGATGCTTGCTGCTTCCCTACACGATACTCACCATACTCACAGAAAGCTGATATATATCTACGCGGTTGCCAAATAGGTTTTTTTTTACTTCAGCGAGCGATAACCAATAATAACCTAAACGTGTTTGGTATATTTACTGTTTACTGGTTACTAATGTCATTCGCCTAAAATCGACTTAAATGCCAAATTAAAAATCTTACATGATTATTACAAGTAAAAAAGGTAAAAAAAACACTAAATACTAAATTTGGCAACCTCTGAAATGAATAACATCTCGGGCTGCTGTTTGTTTGAAAAATAGTTTTATAGTGCAACTAAAAACAACTCTATTAAACAATAAAGTTCTATAGAGTTTCTTATAAATTTAAATAATTTTATAACGTTTTTATTGACAACTCATTGTCGTATTACTGAACGCCATGTTTATTTGCGGGGTTAAGCATTTTCCGGTGGCCGCCATTGTCCACGAAAAATATTTTCGGTGTTAATTGCAATTAACACAATAAATATACTTTTTATAAATATATAAGCGTTGACTGACGTATTAATAAAGACTGCTCACGGCTGTCATGTTTGACAGTTCTCTGGCTCACCATGCGCTTCCCGGAGACACAATACAATGCAAAATACATTGTTGACCATAGGCGCCATCTACTTTCCAGGACATGAAACTATAGCCGTGAGAAGTCTTTTTAATACGTCAGTCAACGATATAAGGTATTATATTTGATTTATAGATCACTAAAAGTTACTTCCGATCAAAAATAATAGCTTCGAAAAATATTTATATATTTTAATATTTTTATCAGATCCGCTAATTAATGGCTAATTTAAGGCGCGTCTATTTTTTAATACAAACATATATATATATAATAAGGATGTAAGATTAGCGAGTGTAAATGTAACAATTACAAGAAAAGGTGATAATGGGCAAACACTCAAAGTTAACAAAAAGAAAAAACTAGTAACCGCATACACGTGTTTCATGCTATTTGGCAATCATCAGTACGGTGTAACATTAACCAAATCAAAAGATAGGCATGATTTGGGAAGCAACAAATGAAGTCCAGGCAGGAGCCAACAGCACATTTGCAGCTTCAGTCAGCACATCCCCTATTTTGGGGCTTGTACTAACATCGCCACGTAATGTTACACCGTACTGATGATTGCCAAATAGCATGAAACACGTGTATGCGGTTACTAGTTTTTTCTTTTTGTTAACTTTGAGTGTTTGCCCATTATCACCTTTTCTTGTAATTTATATATATATATATATATATACAATTACAAGAAAAGGTGATAATGGGCAAACACTCAAAAACTCGCTAATCTTACATCCTTATTATATATATACATATACATATAAAAAAAAATATAATATAATATAAAATAATATATATATATATACATATATACATATACATATACATATAATATAAAATTTTGCTGCGTAGGACAATTCCTATAGTGCTAGTGCCCAACAAATCGTAAGATTTATTATATATTTTTGCTAACATAAATTTCCTTATGATGGCGATGGTCTGTTTATAAATTCAGCTTTTCGAATCAGTACCAACGAGTCCTTAGAATTCTTATTTCTCTACCTTATATGAACTTTACCCGATATTTTTGTTGTAAGTCACAAAAGAAATAAAATATCGTATAAAATTTTGTACATGTATAGATATGTACAGGGCGCTGAACAGACACATTTTATCACTCTTATAAAATAGGTATAGGAGCGCTAAAAAATATATTTATAATGGTTGTAAAGCGCATATTTGGACAGGTTGTAATAATACTTTCATGGACACACTTATAAAATAGTTTTTAACTATTACATACAGATATTCTATTGAGATGATATAACCAGGTATAACAATATGTTAAAAGAACCGAAAGATTTTATAACTTGAGCCTTTTTTGGTTGTATACGTATTGTATTAGACCTGTAAAGGGCACTATAGGATTTTCATTGTTCTATTAGACATGTTGTATAGCATTTCTTAGAACCCTTATAAAACTGATTTTGCTACTTGGGAGGGGAATAAATAATATCTAATACAAAAAATACCGACTGCACAAAGTATCGAAACAGTACCTAAATAATATTGAAATCCCAAAATAACGAATAACCAAAATGTCGAAATGGAAAATATATCGCAAATGGAAGTAAATAACGGGCTTTTACAATTTACCTATATACAGTGTCACCATTAAAGTCCGCACCATATGGGATTTAAAAAAATAGCTTTAGTTAAAATTTGATGTCGGGAACAGTTTTTACTTCAAATTACAGCAAAAATGACATTAAAAGTTGTAGCAAAGCGATCTTGGTTAGATGTCAAATTCGACATTTGTTTCAGAATATGGTGGAAAATCGCATTTCTAAATCGAATTTGAAAAAATATATATTTGAAAAAGTTGCGATTTTATATATCTGTGCAAAATTTCAAAAGCCTGGGATAAAGTGGCAAAAGTGCACTTTATCTTGCCGATCAAGACCAGTGGCTTTGCCCCGCACCTTCGGGTGTGCTGTCGTCATAATACTCCATGATCAATTGATTGCTTCGGTAATTAATTGATTCTTTATATAGTAAATCCATCGTCGGGTGAGCCATACTAATGAGGGATCACCGTCCCGAAACAGTATACTGTGTATGGGTCGACTATCCCCTTTTTTATTCTATCAATGTTTTCGGTTGGCTAACCAACACCGTGGAGACGGTAGATGGCGGGTCTCGGAAATTGTGGCGTAAGCCTTTGCCGATCAAGACCAGTGGCTTTGTCGACTATCCCCTTTTTTGTTCTAAAAATGTATTATTTGAAGTACATTTTGCTCCATTGACGATTTTAGGACAGTAGCTTTGTTTCGGCGTTATACACTACGATGAAGCTTTTTCGACAAAACATATATATTTTTTATTTTTAAAATTATTATTCTAATAAAATATATTGCAATACATTGATTCAATTGTTTAAAGTCTATAGCTAATATTAAAAATATTCTTATTGTTGAAAAACCTTTAGGAATAGCAATGTACCTTAGAAACAAAAGCGGCTTTCAGAAAGTCATCAAACGACAAAATATTCTTAAAATAACCCATCGAACAACCAATGGAATTTTGCCTTATATTTACTAATCACCATGCATACAATAAAAATCGTGACTTGGAAAAGAAATACACCTACCATGAAGTAGCAGGTGCTTTTTGGGCTAGTCAATAGTATGGTCGGAAGTAGGATTGTTATAGAAAGTCACTTTAAAGATTTATTTATTAAACAAATTTTTAAAAATACAGTGTGTCCGGTAAGTATGGGGCAATCTTACAGAAGCAGGTATATAGGGGACGTCAAAATATTACGATTGAGCTTAACAACTAGTGGTCAGATCTCAATAATTACTGAGATACAGGGCGTTGTAACTGTTTTTTTTTTTCAAAGTGAATTATGGCAATATCTCCCAAAATAATCAAGCTGATATACTGCAATTTGGCACTGTTGGGTTTGTGGGTATGGAGAATATACAAAAAATTATATTTCTACGTATCTCACAAAGGGCGCCACACAGATAGAAAGAGATACTTGAATCAAATAAAATTTATTTAACTCAAACAAATTTGATTCTTGTATATGGCGAACCCTAGACTAACTTTGAATAAAACATTTGGTTTGTTTCAATTTAAAAGAAACATTTAATTTGAGACAATTTAAATATTATTTGGAAGAAATTAATTTTTATTCCCATGAAAATACTAACGATTTGAATTAAATAAATGATATATTTCGAAGGAACAAATCTACGATGTTTAAAAACATTTATTCTATTTAAAAAAATAAGACACTGAAATAAAATATTATTTATTTAAAGTAAAGCAACCTTTGTTGCAAACTTTTTTTGCCGATTCGAATAAAAAACAATAAGTTTGTTAAATTCATAAAGATGTTCTGTTGAATGGAACGGAAATTGGATTAGAAAAACACGATAATTTGTAATGCTATAAAAATATTTATTTAAATACAATTAAAAAACAATATTTGGTATAAAAAAACTATACAAAACACACCAAGGAAAGCGCCTCATATATAGGTGGCCTATTTGATACATTTCAAGTAGTTCTTTGAGATTTGTATCCATTATTGTTTATGCGTATCCTACTTACAGAAGAATCTGAAAACACGCAATACGCACAATACACCACACTACAGACGGCTAATCGGCGGCTATAAATAATAATAAAACTGCTCGCACAAAACCTCTAGGAAGGCTGCAGACGCGTACCTACTTACACGGACACGGAATAGCTCTGAACGCCGACACTAGAGTGCGCTCTCGTTCTCCCATATTTTCTCTCTCTTTCTATCTTTCATTTTCTGGAGCGAGACAGCAATAAAAATGATAGGTAGTATTATTTAACTCAAATAAGGTCACATTTAAACCAAATAACAATGTGGTTGACCCAAACAACGAAAGCTAATACTATAAATAAAAATTATTCTTGTTTGCACCAAGTAATACCTTATTTCAGGAAAATAATAAATGCTTCTACTAAACAATAATGTGTCAAAAGAATCAAATACTTCACCCAAAAAGCTCTTATTTTTTAATTGAAAAAAATAAATCTTCATTTAAATAATATACTTTCTACCGAAATAAATATTATTTCTGACAAATAATTCGTGATCAAACAACAAATATTTTTCTATGAAGAATTGTATTTATATCTGTGCACTTGCTCTGTTTTTTGATCTTGCTTTTACCAGTGTTTAAGTGTTTGAATTTAAGCGAATATGGACATCCTATTTCAAGAAAACCAATGGTGTTTTGACCAATGCCCATAATGGCATTTTTTCTTTATTTTCAATGTACAGGGTGTCCAGATTTGGTTGTAAATGCGGGGTATCTCGGTTATTTTTAGAGATAGGGAGTTGCGGTTTTCGCGAACCCTTGCTACTTGTTTTGTAAAACGAAAGATACCGTAAACAGATTTTTCATAGCCGCACCTTCGTTTTTAACATATACAGCGCGAAATTGAAAATTTGCACTTTTGGGGCATATTTCGTATCTTCGGGACGGTTAATGATATTGAAATAGCAAAAACTGTATCTTATAGACATTTTCACGTATTAGAATTCAGTGCCGTATTCAGTTTTTTACTAAAATTGATAGTGTTCGATATATGGGCCAAACTTAATTTTTTTTAAAATAGAACACCCTGTATATTTTCTACTAGTTATATTCAGATTGTCGTAAGCTTTACAAAAATATATAACACTATGTAGTTATTATCAATATTAGGCATTAAAAATAACCGAGATACCCCGCATTTACAACCAAATCTGGACACCCTGTACAGTTGATCAGTTGATCTGTAACATTTGAAAGCAGTAGGTAAAAATTTTATGTTCCAAATGTTGGAGTTAACAGGTGTTTTGGTGCACGTTTTGGTAATTTCAACGTTATGAAACAAGTATACACTTTTGTTTGCAAATGAAAAATGGACTAAAATTATATGGACTTGCAAGACTAAAATGAGAACCTCAAAAAAGTTACGAGTAAAAGCTAGATACAAAAACAGCGCAAGTGGCGCCCTCTCTGGGACACTTAGAAATTGACATTTTCAGCTTATTCTCTATCCAAAAAAATACAGCGGTACTTAATTACAGTTCAGCAGCTTGATTATGTTGGGAGATATTGCCATAATTCAATTAAAAAAAGGAAAATACAACGCCCTGTATCTCAGTAACTATTGAAACTTGACCCGTAGTTGTTAAGCTCAATAGTAATATTTTGATGTTCCCTACCTGCTCTTGCCAGATTGCCCCATACTTACCGGACACCCTGTATACAGGCAGGTATTAAATACATGACTAACGCATTTGAAATGCTTGAACATTGATATATTTACTTCACGGTAGTGGCTAATCACTCGATCTGGAAAAACCGAAGAATAGTACAAAATCCCAGCGGTATCATCACAACGGATACCTATTTAATGAAGTTTTTGAGTTGTGAATTAAAAGTTTCGGTTATTGTATCAGATTTGAAAATAAATTGGCTGCTGTGATATTTTCGCATTTTTATAGTTTTCTGGTGGTTGAGAACCCCTTTTTCGTTCGGAAAAATATATCGTTCGGAAAAATATATTAGAAGTTGCTTACAACAATTGAAAAATATTTAATTTTTGCACTTTGTACAAATACAAATTTATGGTAAGCTGATTATCTGGAGAAACCCTGAAAAACAGAAAATTACAATATTTTTTCTTTTTATCTAGAATCACCTATTTTAAATTTTAAAATTGTCCACATTAAAAAAAAAACAGAATACGCGGTATGGGCACCGGTCACACGGTCGAGTATCAAATATATATAATTATATTATGAATAAGCTAGAATATACCTATGTATTGGGGTACATATTTTGTGACTCGACGAATTCAATATTATTTTACATAGTTATGTATGTTATATCCGACCTCAAGCATCACCTTGATCATAACCTTGTTTTTACCCTTGATTCTGTTTACTGTTGGATATTATGTTCTCATTCTCTATTGTTCAAGATGCTTACTACACAGATATCATTTTCTATTGTATATTGTTCTAGAATGATTACTAGAACATATCATATTCCTTTTGAGTATTGTTAAAACTTGCTTACTGCAAGAATTGCAGAATTTGATCTTCCCTTTGTCTTTATATTCTTTTCCCATGAGAACCACAACACCTCAGCATAACAGATCTGTATAAATAGGACCTAGAAAAGTAAGAGTGTTAATTCTAGTCTTGTCTGTAGTCTAAGCCGAAACTCTGTAACTCGCGTTACTCGAATAAAAGTTTTTTAAAAAGTCTTCGTCTTCACGTCGCCCGTAACAATTTGGTGTCAGAAGTGGGATCCTCGATAAAAGGGTCTTCAACGAGGGAGATCCGGAGGCACTTAGAAGGACAGTCTCCTCGGGGGTCACCACACCACTACGATTGGAGCCAGCTGAAAAGGGTCTTCGACAGGGAGATCCGGAGGCACTAAGAAGGACAGTCTCCTGAGGCCAGCATCCAGCAACAACAGCAGCATCAACGACATCCAGCGAGCATGAAGTTACTTCTATTGTAAGTGAAAAACTTGAAGTGAATTTTATTTGTGATTTTTTTTAACTTTCTACGTTGCTATTATCGAACTATCTACGTTATAACGATATTAACTTTTCATTTCAACATGCCTAATAACGAAGCTATAAACTCTAATGTAAACAATGAAGCAAACGCTTCAAATAACGACGAAGTACCATTTAAATTAAGCGAAATATTTTCTATCATCCCTGAATACGATGGGGATCAAATCAATTTAAATACTTTTATCATTGCATGTGATAGGGCCATGCAAATGACTGTTGACGACCAAGCCATTTTACTTGTTATAAAAATTAGAAATCAATTAAAGGGACGTGCAGCCCAACTTATCAATTCAAGAGATTTGAGTACCTGGCGCGAAATCAAACAATTACTTAACGTTCATTTCGGAGATCCTCGCGATCTAACTTCATTAATTCAAGATTTACAAAGAATGTGTCAATCCCAAAATGAAAATGCTTTGACTTTTGTAGGCAGAGTTCAAACTCACTGCTCAAAAATGTATGCCGCAATAGGAAAACAAAGCCTTCTCACTAGGGAACAAAAAGAATCGCAAGCTACATTAATCGATAGCATGTGTCTAAATACAGTTTTGACAGGTCTAGAACCAAGAATAGGGCAACTAATTCGTGCTAGCAATCCACCAAACATGATGGATGCTATAGCTTTAATTAAGAGAGAATTGCAACTTTCTTATTTTGAAAATCAAAAATTTCAGAGGCAAAATCGTGTACCAGTCTTCAATAATAATGTTAAGAGAACTAATAATAGTTTTCCAAAATTTTGTAATTATTGCAAAAGAAATGGACATACTATCAATGAATGTCGAACTAAAAATCAAAATAATTATTACAGAAATGGTCCAAATCCTTCTAGCTTCTCTAACAATTTCCAAAATAACTCCCAAAGAAATAATTTCTCCCAAAATAGGTTCCATCAAAGACCATCTTTTCCTCAGCAAAATAATTTTCAAACTCCTTCTTTCCAACCTAGAAACCACCCTCAAAACTTCCAACCAAGAAATCAACCTCCTAGAAATTTTTCTAATAATGCTCCAAGAAATAACTTCCCCAGAACTTTTAATAATAATTCAGGTTTCCAGCCTTGTAATCAAAATTTTACTCCTAGATTCCCAAATTCAAATCCAATTAACCAAAATAGAACTCCCCAACAACATTATCTGGGCCAAAGCGAAAATTTTCAATTAACAGCCTCGGACCAGAATCCTATTCCGAACTTCAAGAATCTTGGTATGACCAATACGGACCAAACGTTTGCATAAATACCGTTGACAATAGTAACTTATATTATATTAAAGATAATACCGATAAGTACAAAATTTTAATTGACACAGGAGCTGGTATTTCAATTTTCAAACCAGAGACGGTTCAGCAATTTTTAAATCGATGTCCAGAAAAATTTCAAATTAAAGGTATTTCTGGCCAATCCATTCCTATTACTGAAGCGGTATTTGTTTCTTTTACGGGTCCTCTTTCTCCCCATAAAGTTTATATTTGCGATCTAGATATAGGATTCGACGGAATTTTAGGCGCTGACTTTCTAGAAAGGTACGGTGCAATAGTAGATTTTAGGAATAAACAATTAATTACGTACTATAAGGTACACGAATTACTTAAAGACGGAGATGAATTAAACGAGTTAACGAATAATAATGATAATAATAATCGAGTCGTTTATAAAAGACAAGTTAATGTTGACGAAAGGTACGACAGCCTCCATATAAACGCTTATGAACGAAATAATAATAATAATAATGATTATACGGAAAATATAAATAATTTTGAAAGCGAAAATACGAGTTATAATATAAATAAGGTTACGATAGAACCGCGTTGCGAAAAAATATGCAAGTTTCATACGAAGAGATATACGAATAAAGAAATGATTTTATGCGCACAACGAGTAGAAAAGGTATACGTGCCAAATGCTATAGTAAAAATAAACGAAGACGGTAATTTTTATACCACAATATTAAACGCTAATGCCATAACAAAGGATATTTGTTTCGAAGAATTTGAATTTGAGCCTTACATTAAAGAAACGAACGCTAGTACTAATATTATTTGTAATTTTAATAAAACAAAAAGCAGAGTAGAAGAAATAAAAGAATCATTAAGGCTAGAACATTCAAACGAAGAAGAAAAAGAATTAATTACTAATTTATGCTTGAATTTTGAAGATATATTTTACTTTGACGGAGATTTCTTAAGTTTTACTAATGAAATAAAACATACTATCGATACAGGCGACGCTAAGCCAATTTTTACTAAATCCTATCGGTATCCACAAGTTCACAAGGAAGAAGTAAAAACACAAATTAATAAAATGCTTTCTCAAGGAATAATTAGACCTTCTGTTTCACCATGGTCGTCCCCAGTATGGGTCGTTCCAAAAAAATTAGACGCTTCAGGCAAACAAAAATGGAGAATCGTAATTGATTATCGGAAATTAAATGAATTAACAGTTAATGACAGGTATCCACTGCCTAATATTTCAGATATATTAGATCAGTTGGGTAATTGCCATTATTTTACTACTTTAGATTTGGCTTCTGGTTTTCAACAAATTGAAATGAATCCAGAAGACATTTCGAAAACTGCTTTTTCCGTTGAAAATGGTCATTTTGAATATTTACGTATGCCCTTTGGCCTTCGTAATGCGCCCTCAACTTTTCAGAGGGTTATGGATAATACACTAATGGGGATACAAAACGAAAAGTGCTTAGTTTACATGGACGACATTATTATTTATTCTTCCACAATTAATGAGCATATCTCTCGTATTACTGAAGTTTTTCAAAGATTAAGAAATTCAAATCTAAAAATACAGCCAGATAAGTGTGAATTCTTACGAAAAGAAGTAATTTATTTAGGACATGTTATTACACCTGAAGGGGTTAAACCAAATCCACAAAAGGTACAAGCTGTTATCGATTTTCCTCAACCTGCCAATACTAAACAAATTAAACAATTTTTAGGTCTTACTGGTTACTACAGGAAGTTTTAACTTGACTTTTAAGAAAAGACGTACCATTTATTTTTGATAAAGATTGTCGTGAATCTTTCGAACAACTTAAAAATGCATTAATAACTTCACCAATTCTAATATATCCTAATTTTGAAAAAGAATTTGTTTTAACTACAGATGCAAGCGCTTTTGCTGTAGGCGCGGAACTTTCGCAAGGACCTGTTGGAAATGATCTTCCTATAGCATACTTTTCAAGAACCTTAAGTCCAGCAGAAATGAAATATAGCGTTATAGAGAAAGAACTATTGGCAATAATTGCTGCCGTAAAAAACTATAGACCTTATATTTTCGGACGAAAATTCTTATTGGTTACAGATCATAGACCTTTAACCTTGCTTTTCTCAATAAAAGATCCCGGTAGTCGTTTAGCACGTTGGCGACTTAAATTAGAAGAATATAATTATCAAATAATTTATAAACCTGGAAAAATTAATCGAAATGCCGACGCTTTATCTCGAATCAAAATCAATCATATAAAAGAAGCTGTTTCCTTTCATACTTCAGTCGACGAACCATCTACTTCCCATGATAATCCTCAAGACATTGACCCGCCTATTGACAATAATGAGACTGACGAAATTGCTATAATCTGTAATGAATTTGACAGATTTTTTGATCTATACAAGACGACTTCAATGATCGACTATTCTAAAATCCAATATACAAATAATCAACTTTTAGACAAAACACACAAGGACATTGCACTAATTTTTCAACAAGACAAATTAACAGACCTTCACGAAAAAGTTATTGATGATTTACTTGAGCTAAATCCTGATTTTAACTATAATAAAGCAAATGTTCTTTCCAGTCAAACCGTAGCTAAAAGAAAATATTATATAATTCCTGTTCCTTTTAATTTTGAAACCGCAATACAAGTACTCTTCATATCTCTTTATTACAGTAAAGATATATTCGAAGAAAATAAAACTTATTACATTGAAAACAATCCAGATTTTCCAATTTGAGAAATGTTTAATTTTTTGTTCTCAGACAAAAACTTTCAATTAACAATTTGTCAGAACATTGTGACTATACCAGACGAAGACCAAATACCTATAATAATAGATCAATCAAGATCTTTGTAAATTATACAATATAAAATTAACTTTCTCTAGTGTTAATCATCCGCAATCAAATGGCTCCTTAGAAAGATTTCATGCTACCTTAACTGAAATGATACGCGCGTGTAGTACAGAAAATCCTAACGAACACCCATTTCAAATGCTCCCTTACGCTTGTATAGCATATAACAATTCTATAAATAAAACACAGGGCTTTACTCCTTACGAATTGCTATTCGGTCACACCTCGTCTCGACCTCCAAAAGTTTTGTATAATCAGCAAGAATTAATCTCTAAGTACGTTCGCGATTTAAACAATAAAATAAAGCATTGTTATGAAGTGGCAAGAAAGCGTACAGATATGCGCAAACAAAAGGCAAAACAGCGATTTGATACACACGTTTCGGAGCAGCGACAATTTCGCGTAGGAGAAAAGGTTTATGTCAAGGAGTCCCAAATAAAAAATAAACTAGCTAACAAATTTAATGGACCCTATAAAATTAAAGAAATTTATACGAATTCAGCTTTGCTACATAACCCAATTACTAACCAAACTACAAAAATGAATTTTGATATGCTAAAGAAATGTCACGAATTACAGGAAAAAGAACTAACGGTTAAAGAATTATTTTATACTCTAGATCGAAAAATCCCTATTGAAAATAATAACCTTTCCACTGAACTGGGCAATTTATTTGATGCCCCTGAAAATATTTCCTTAGCCCACTGTGTATCTAAAGACCTAGAAATGAATGCAGGAATTGCAAAAGAATTTAAGAATAAATTTGGACACGTAGATGAACTAAAAAATCAAAATAAGTCAATTGGTGAAATAGCAGTACTTCAACTTCCGACAAGAAATATTTATTATTTAATAACTAAAGAATTTTTCTATTATAAACCAACTTATGCTAATTTATTTAATTGCTTAAAGGAATTACGAACAATTTGTCTCGAGAGCACTGATGAAAAAGATAAAATTATAGCTATACCCAAGTTAGCCTGTGGATTAGACAAATTAGATTGAGACAGTTCTCCCTATGATCAAATATATTTTCAAAAATACTGATATTAAAATAATTTGTTATATCGAACCAAGTTCCTAATTCTGAAACTTCGTTACAGATTTTCTTTGTTCGCTACCGCTATGGCACAATATACACTGCGATCAATTAATAACACCATAGGCGTGTTCTATCAAGAGTAATCCGGACTCAAAATTTCTAATGACAAGTGGAGTTTATTGGTGTATAAAGACATTTCATCTCTAAAAACAACATTCGAAAATAATAATAAAATTTTAGAAAATATGCAATTTATAATTCGACCAAAAGACGTACGAATGGCCGCCTTTTTAAGCGAAGTTAAGTCACATCTCACTTTACTAAATCAACTTTCCGAAAACATTGCGCTCAAATTTGAAGAATTAGCTATTGATGTAAGAAGATATAAAAGAGGTTTAATTAATGGTTTAGGGTCAGTTTGGAAATTTATTACCGGAAATTTAGACGCTTCCGACGGACAGTATTATAACGATTGTATCGACAAAATTAACACAGACGAACACGAATTAGAAAAATTAATGAAGAAACAAATTTTAGTAACTACTTCAGTTATCAAAAATTTTAATGACTCTATCAACAAATTACAAATTGATGAAATTACTTTTAATAATGACATAAAACAAATCGAAAATTACATTTATAACATTTCTGATAATTTTAATTATTACACTGCAAAATTACAAGTTTGGCCGAAAGACTCCTAGAATCCTATACCTTTATCGAAAGCAATTTAAATGACATTCTAAACTCTATTACTTTTGCAAAGTTACATATCATTCACACGTCAGTTATAACTCCTGAAGACCTAGTTCATCATTTGCAAATAATCGCTCAAACTTTAAACAAAAATAATTTGCCCTTAACTCCTCAACTTCTAAATGTTGCAACTTATCTTGATTTTATAGAACTAAAGGTTTTTCAAACAGAAAATAGGCTTGTTTTTATATTAGACATTCCTTTAGTAGAACCTCAATGGTATACTCTTTATAGAATTTATCCTATTCCAATTTTCGACAATAAAACTGGATTTTATCACATGGTATCCACTGATACTAAATTTGTAGCAAAAAGCGATGACCCAACTCTCTATGTAATTCTCTATGATATAAAAAATTGTAAAGAACTAGCATTTGATTTAATAATGTGCAAAGATTTATATCCTACTCCTATTGACTCACATTCAAGGTGTGAAGCTCAATTATTAGAGGTAAAAACCCATTTACCTAATACTTGTGACATAGTCACAATTTCAATTGAAAGTTACAATGTACAATTGATTCAAGAGAATCAATGATTAATAATTTTAAGTGAAATATTTCCTATAACTATTAAGTGTAAAAATCAAAATCCTTTAAATAAACTAAAATATCCTGACTTAAAACCTTTACAACTAAATAAATTTAATTATGACGATTTAAATGTCGCAAAGCATAAATTAGACGAATATGCAAAGGATCTTGATAATATTATTAACGAACCAACTGTAAATAAGTATACGCCAATATTGACATATCTATCCATTACTTTAATCATACTTTTAATTATTGTGTACTTTTATTTTAAATGTAAAAAGTCTAGGAACATTAAAATAGGCATTATTACTACTAATAACGGAGACGATCCTCCACAACCTCCTAGAACTCGAAATCGCGTTTTTCAAAATTTAAGAAAATTTGTTACTGTAAAAAGAAGACCTTCGTATAGATTGGACGAACCCCGCGAAGAAGAAGAAATTGAACTAAATTCTAATACCAAAACATATGCCTAATTTAATGTCAAAATTTGTTAACACAAATTTTTAATATAAGGGGAAGGTGTTATATCCGACCTCAAGCATCACCTTGATCATAACCTTGTTTTTACCCTTGATTCTGTTTACTGTTGGATATTATGTTCTCATTCTCTATTGTTCAAGATGCTTACTACATAGATATCATTTTCCATTGTATATTGTTCTAGAATGATTACTAGAACATATCATATTCCTTTTAAGTATTGTTAAAACTTGCTTACTGCAAGAATTGCAGAATTTGATCTTCCCTTTGTCTTTATATGCTTTTCCCATGAGAACCACAACACCTCAGCATAACAGATCTGTATAAATAGGACCTAGAGAAGTAAGAGTGTTAATTCTAGTCTTGTCTGTAGTCTAAGCCGAAACTCTGTAACTCGCGTTACTCGAATAAAAGTTTTTTAAAAAGTCTTCGTCTTCACGTCGCCCGTAACATGTATTATTTTGCAATTAATATTTGTCACTTTCTAAATTTGATATAATTTCCGTTTCGATATTTTATGTAGTCGGTATTTTTTGTATTCGACATTTTTTTCCGAGGCGCTTATTGTCTTTCGATGTTTTGTGTTCCCTATTTTGTAGATCGATATATTATGGACTTTCCAAATTTTTTCCTAATCCCCAGGGCTGGAGGTATTCTAACGCGATGTCACCTAAAGTAAATAATTGCTTTTTAATCTCACTTCCGATTTAAACCGAAACGACATTTCCGATACGATCAACGGGATTGGACGATCTTCAAAATTATTTTCTTACTATACCTTCAGTACGTATATAGTAATGACAAAGAAATAAAAATGACAAAATTGTAATATGAATCTTTTTTAAAACAATTAATGTCACTATTCAATTGGCCGTACATGGAAACTCTAATTACCAAGTGGCACTGATCATTTCTTGCAGCTTGCACAGAGTGTTTATAAATTAGAGATAAAAGTAGAAAAAAGCCATATTTTCGGAACTCCCTCGGAAATTGTTCACAGGATGGAATATTTTGGTAATATTATTTTCCAAATTAAATAGGAACGACACTTTAGGACTATGGTTTTAACACAGTTTTGTTTAAATACTTAATAAGGTAGTTCAGGACAAAGGTTACATATTAGATAAATTAATTTTACTAGATAAAATAATGCAAATAAGTTACCTATAATGAGCAAGAAAAGCACTTTGTGCTAAAATTGGCAATATATGTTTTCGTACACTTAAAGTGTTGGAGCAATTTTTTTATAAGCTCTAGTTTCACACACAAACCACTCTCCAATTTCAGTTCAACTTATTAATTACTTATTAATAAATTTAATTCTATAAGTATAGCAAAGATACAAAATAAATATATATTTACATTTTTAATGGCTTTTTATGCGGCCATTTTAAATTTCTTTATAAACCTTTTGAAAAAAAAAAACATTGGATATTTGGAACTCACTTGTGAAAAAAAAAATGAACAACCCATATTAAGAAGGTTACAACTTTTGGAGTCTGTACATTTTATGCCTTAAATATAGGTACCATGTACTCAGGATATATTAAAATACTTAAAATACAAAAACTAAACTAACTAAAAGTAAACAGGCAATGTATTATTTGAAGCTAAATCATGGTAGGCGTAGAATGATGCGGCCCTCAGCAGGGCTCTGTGGTGAAGGCTACCAGGCAGGGATCCACATGGAGGTAATGGACTACCACCACCTGAACAGTCAAAAGGCATTTGACCCCCTCCAGAATTGTAGGTTTGGTGTTGAAGTACGTCCAATTCCTGAAGAATAAAATCTTTCTGTTCTCTTAGAGATTACGAGATAAAACATTTCAACTTACTGTTTTGGGTATATTGGAAATGCGGTGGTTAGCCTGTAACCCCGGGTATATTGGAAATAGGCTTTCTGAAGCCAAAGGACTAATTTGAACAGGTCTAATTTGCAATGATGCATGTCCTTGGATATACGGTTTTACGACGTGTTGACCCGAAGTGACTGATATCGGAGAATCAATCATTTGCAATTTTTCTACAAGAAAATTATAATGTAGATTACTCTACTTATGATTCATATCTATACGTACCAGCACTTGTTCTACAAAGCAATTCCTTGCCAACGGCAATGTCCACAGGTTCCTCGCCATTTTTGTCTAACTTTGCTTTCCTCCGCGGTCTGTACTTGTAATCTGGATAGTCCAGCATATGTTGACTTCTCAATCTCTTTGCCTCGTCTATAAATGGTCTTTTCTCAGCATCCGTTAGCAACTTCCACTCTACGCCCAACAACTTGGAGATTTCCGAATTATGCAACCTTGGATATTCCGTTGATATTCGTCTTCTTCTTATCCTAGACCATACCATGAAAGCGTTCATTGGTCTCTTGATGTGAGCTGGTGAGCTTGAAGGGCTGCTGCACATTTTGCAAAAGTCAATTTTTACGAGACCATATCGTTGTCAGGTCCGGAACTAAACTGAGCTGGACAGGTATGAGGAGGAAGTATGAAACTGTGTAAATGCGGGTCAATTATCTGGTATTGTCGGCCGGACAATGCCCATTATGCGTTTTTATGTAATTGTCGATCGATTGTGCAAACCCAGATAGGTCAGAATGGGATGGGTCGGATTAGTTTTTGAGTCGCCGGTTTGAAAAAAGTGTGCGATTGTGTCGTAATTATTCTAAAAAGAAACAAGGTCTATTCTGAATACGACAAAAGGGTGCAGCATTGAATAGAAATGTAAATAGAACATGTTTTTTTGAATTCAGGTAGCATAAAAATGAGTTTATTTTTCGTTGAATAGAGTAAATAAAGTAGGCAAACAACATGAATCTTTCTTTGTTTCCCAATAATGCATAACTATAACTAGCCAGTTCTCATTTGTGTTCTCAAGAAAAATATTACAAAATAATCGAGGAATGTCCATCTTTTCGACGAACAATGTTTGCTTAGGCAAATATATTATAAAAATTTGTTAATCATTTTATATCTACGCTTGCCAAAAATACTATTTTAAATCAATTAATTTTAATTACCTACCTATACTCGTATAATGCGGCTGCGTTTATACCGTACTTTCACCGTTTTAGTATACATATAGGGCGGCGCGCCGCCGTGTATTCGGCTAGGTTCGTCAGTCGTTGGCGGGGGACGGGGCCTGTTTTTTACTCGCAAAACTTGACTGATAAGCGGTGCGGGACTACTGTGTACTCCCCCCGCCAACGACTGACAAACCTAGCTGGACGCAGGCGACGCGCTGCCTATTCCCCTATGTCTACTAAAACGGTGAAAGTACGGTATACCGTTACCAATTCGCATGCATGCCTTTGCAGTCAGTAGTTAGTTTTCTACAATATCTCTGTTGTACGTACAAAACAAAGAGAGAGATTAGGTATCAGTCTTCTTGCTTGTTTGGTTACCAATATGCTAACTTTGGATGTAAACGTTGGTGCAACATATTTCGTTCTTTAATAAAACATTCTATCACAATCAAATGCCACCTCAGTACAATGAAATTCTACTCGAAAAATAAATCGACCCGTTTTTTTTTCTATTTGTAGAGATTCAACCAATTCGTGTCACTAGTAATTTGAGAGCACTCTTCTTTCGGCAGCTCATTTGTGTCAAACACATTTGACCTTTTGCCGCCCACTTTTCACACGCACCCCACCCGAGTAATTGCTGGTGCCGTTAAGGCCGTCAGGACCCCAACAGCAGGGACAGCAATTATTAGATAGGAGGCGTGATAATAGGGCGGCGAGGTGGTTTTTGCGTTTATAGAAATTTCCGAACAGATTATTCGCTGGATACGAAGGCCACAATGTCCCATCATCCTAAATAACAAAAACCCACCTATCTACATTCGGTCATTCGTTTTCATTCAGTATATATTATATTTGTGAAGGTCTATGCCTTCAACTTTACATCATACCGTTGATTGGCGGACACAGGACAGGCAGCATTCAAAATACTATATTCACCCTGTATACACTATGGCCCATATAAATTATAAAAGTTATTAAAACCATGACGCAACGACAGTCGCTTTATGCTAGTTCCCTCTTATATAGGTATCACATTTAAAAACTCTGGATTCTTACTCCCCGTATGTTCCGCCTCTGGCCTATTCAGTGTGTCAGAAATTGGTGATGCATGTATTGCGATCTCGGAAACTGTTAGAGATAGAAAAACGGTTAAATGGGGAAAGTTTTAGACAATTCTGTTTGTAATTGAATGCCGTTTAGTTTGGGACTTTATCTCTTTTGGTTTTGAAGATATTTTGAAAAAACTAAAATGATGCATTTTCGAAAATTCCCTTTAGTTTCTTTATTTATGAAATTTTTTAAATTCTGTAAAAACTTTCTTAGGACAACTTTTTACTCCTAAAACGTCTGTGTAGTCAGATTTTATATGCAACGTTTCGGTTTTTTGGAACCATCATGGACTTTTTTTTCAGATGGACGCCATATTGGATTTTTACGGTTTTGAAAAACCTCTTTTTTTAGCTTTCTAATGATGTATCACACCAGTGACGTATCCAGGATTAACGTCTGGGGGGGGGGGGCAATCAGTTATAAATAACAAAACTCTGTCGATAATTTTAATAAATAAAAACATATTTTCTAAATAAATGCACCAACTTGAAAAATTAAAAAGAAAAATGGAAAATATTACGAAAAGTTCATATGAACAAGTTTTATTTTCGATTTTTTTAAGTAACTTTTTGAGACTACAAAATTTTCTTGCAAAATCTGGAAGCCGTGTTTTCTTGGAAAGAGAAGTCATAATTTGGTATTATTTTTGGTGCAATCCGTAGAGGGCGCTGCGTACGCTATAATTATTTAATTTAATTTGCCCTAACTTTTTTCACAGCAAACTTTTACGACATTTTGTGAATGTATCCTCTTCCCACACGTTTTCTAAGCAAAAAAAGTTTACTTGGTGAATAACGACAAAGGTGACCGTTTTCGAGAAATTTTCAAATTTCTGCATCCATGCAGGTGCATATCGACACTCGTATGCAATTAAATTCAAAACAAAATTTAAATAAACAAGCACATTTATTTTTTGACAGTTTAATTAACTTGTTTTTTTTTCAAGAAAATTTTGTCGTCTCAAAAAGTTACTTAAAAAAATCGAAAATAAAATTTCAATTTCAACACCCTGCATCTGGAAAACCAAACATCTGCGGACCTATGTTCATAATAATATGAACTTTTCGTCATATTTTCCATTTTTCTTTTTAATTTTTAAGTTATTACCGGACACCCTGTATAACAAAAATAATTCTTCTTCGAACCAGTAAAATCTATATCACAAAATCAAGTATTCTTTTTTTGGTCTTGAGCTCGTCAAATATCTCCTCTGGAGATATGGGTATTTCAGGGTAGGTACACATAAAGGAGTGTTAACCCATTCAGTCGGTTTTCGCCAATATTGTTTCTAATATAAATTTTTATCACACCTAGTAAAAAAGTTCATTTATGGGTAAAAAAAACAACAAAAATTACGATTTTGTGATAAATTTGGCAACGTCACACAATAAAGTAATAAAACTCAAGGAGCTCATAGTGGATTTAATCTCTAAACTACAAATAATAAGAAAATGTCCTTATAATAGTTTCTCCTATGTGAAAATATCTTGAAATCATAGAAATAACCCTTTTTCAAATCTTAATGCAATAACATGGAATTAAATGTATAAACTGTAAAGATTAAATAATAATAACTGAAATAAAATTGTCTAAGCTAGTATTCAAAATGCCGCCCATTATAGTTTCCATACATTTCAAACATTTTTTTTACCACGAATCTGGTAACACGATGAATTGTGTTATGGTTAATATTGGACAGAACATCCCGCGAACGCTGTTCGAGGACTTGTCTGCTTTCTGGGGAATACCTTTTGTTGGGTTGTCGTCTATCCGGATAATCTTCCAAATAATAATTGTCTGCAGCCCTTTTCGCATTTCTTTGATTTTTAATATAAGATACTAACATACCTATCAAGCTTTTCTTCGTTTGAGAAATTTTGCGCCATTCTACACACTAGGCCCGAGTCGAAACAAAAACCAAGTTTAAATGAAAAGCTTTCACATTTGTGACAGATTTAAACTTGACATTTGTTTAAAATCCAAAGCCTACTGATATTATAGAAAAATGTATCACGTCAAATTATCTACTGAATTTTTGTTTATTGTACATATAACAATCAAATGATTTTCGGATCAAATTGGGTATTCTGAAAAATAATAATTAGTGTTTTATTGTGCGACGTTGCCAAATTTACAACAAAATCGTAATGTTTGTTTTTTTATCAATATTAACCGTAACACAATTCATTGTGTTACGAGATAAGTACATGGTAAACAAATGTCGGAAATGTATGGAAGCAAATGGCCGGCATGTGAACACTATAGATTAGACAATTTTATTTCTATTATTATTATTCTTTACAGTTTATACATTTAATTCCATGCGAAATTGCATTAAAAGGGTATTTCTATGATTTCAAAACATTTTCATATAGGGGAAACTATCATAAGGATATTTTCTTATTAATTGTAATTTAGAGATTAAATCCACTATGAGCTCCTTATTGTGCGACGTTGTCAAATTTATAACAAAATCGTAATTTTGTTTTTTTACCCATAAACGAACTTTTTTTTACTAGGTGTGATACATCATTAGAAAGCTAAAAAAAAGAGGCTTTTCAAAAGCGTAAAAATCAAATATGGCGCCCATATGAAAAAACCTCGGAAAAAGCAAAGTTGATGATGGTTTCAAAAGACAGAAACGTTGCAAATAAAATCTGACTACACAGGCGTTTTGGGCTTAAAAAGTTGCGCTAAGAAAGTTTTTACAGAATTTAAAAAATTTTATAAATACAGAAATTACAGGGAATTTTCGAAAATGCATCATTTTAGTTTTTTCGAAATATCTTCAAAACCAAAAGAGATAAAGTGGCAAACTAAACGGCATTCAATTACAAACAGATTGCAACAACCTGTGTTTCTTCAGCAAATTTTGACTTTGGTTTTTCTTCGGTGAAATTCGATAATTTATTTGAAGCCCGTTGAAAGTTGAGTGCGGCAAAAAACGAATACGTGGCATTATCCCTAAATCCCTAAGCAAATTACTCTTAGTTTTTCGACAGCACACTTGTATGCAACGCAGTGTTCGTAATTCCATACAACATGATTGATGTTTAATTCTATTTTCTGGGACTTTGTCAAACCATCGCATGCAATTAATACATTGGTATTGTGCAGGTAGGACATAATACTTTACTTTTGCATATTTTCGACGTATGGAAGAAACTAAGTATTACATTTGAAGCACCTAGGAACCTATAAAGCGTCGTACACTGTGCGGCTGTCAAAGCCTATAAGTAGATCACCATAATGTGTTAATTTTATAGACTGACTATCGTGATTAGAAAAAAATTCGACTTAAAAGGGGTTCATACAATAAAAACCTACACCTACACGGATACAAGTTTGTGTCGACAAAGCCGTTACCCAACCGTTGTTCCAATTCCACACAAGGCGCAATATATTTTTATATTTTTAGCTGTATCTTCTGGATTAATGATTATTATGAAGATCATTACACAAAATCTACTACAAAATATAGAGTAGACCAGAAAAATTAATAGTTTTTGTATATTTTGACGATAGTAAAATATGCGAAGTCTTACTTACTTGAACCGTTCGTTATTTGGTTTCTGTTTATTATTTGGTTTCTGAACAAAACTAGAACGAAAAAAAAATTAAAAAACTAAAAAATTGTCAGTATAGCACGAACAATTTGTTACATGATCATTAAGCTCTCTTCTAGACGAGGTATACTTGTAGAGGTCCAGGTAAAAAATATAGTAGATATCACTACAGCTAAGCCCTTTTTTTGTGGTATCAAAGAGGGGACTGTACATTTAGGTATAAAGCAGGGGCGTACGGTGACATTTTAAGTAAGGGAAGCAATGCTTAAAAACTTACCTATATTTGTAATGTAATTCGATTCTTCGATCACTTTTTGCGAATTCGTCAATGACGTCATCATAAAAACTTCGATGCTCTTCGACGGAACATGTTTGTTCCGTCTGGAGAAATATATTCTCAATAGACAACATAGCGATATCTGTGAAAGTCATTCATTCATTTTTGTGGTTAAATTTTTCATAGAGGGTTTTGCCCTTCCGTTAGTAATTAATCGAAGCTTATCCGCAAAGTTTAATGTTGAAAATCCCTTTATTATTAAGGCACACACTACACATTCACACACACTCTTACTTAATTGTCCAACTTTAACATTTCCAACGCAGATATCAACCAACTAAACAAAGAACAAAGAACCTACTGCAACGATAGCTTCCACGCACGCTTAAAACACGCGTTCTCGTTCGCGTCAGCCAGTGCGGTGGAAGTGGAAAGTTCAATAACCTCTCGACTCTCGAACGCTACAGAAAAGCTAGCGGCCGGCATAGCTTACAATGTACTGTCGCTCGGTAGGATGGGCGCAGTCGGAGTCAACGCCGCATTTGCTATAGGCATAACATATTGTAGGTTTGATATATGATATATAAGATAATTTTTAGCGTTTTTGATATACCTAGGTAACTAAACTAATTGCTTCAGGTTTAAAAATTCAAAAATTACATTTTATCATTTTACATTGTTTTGGTTTAGGGGAAGCACTGCTTCCCTTGCTTCCATGGACTGCGCACGCCCCTGGTATAAAGGGTTTATTAAAAAATTATATTTTTAAAAGTTTCAACACCCAGAGCGCCCCAAGCAGTTCTTTCATGTAGAATCTAGAATGTTCTGTTGTTAATAATCGGGGTTACAGGAAACCACCACCCGCCCCTTTCTCACGCCCCCAACTAATTGCTCCCCTGCTAACAGGGCGGTACTGCCCTGGCGACAACCGCCATTATCCCTGTGGGTTGCGTGTGAATGAGGGCGTCTATAGGGGCCAAATGTTTCTGACGCAAATTGACAAGAATGTCTTTATTGTAATGTTGTAGGTAGGACTAGATTTCTATCACCTAGGAAAATACTCGATATAAAAATGTTCCTATTCCATCCACGTTTCCACCGCATAATAATAAAGTAGGTACAGTGTGCTCCACCGAAAATTGCCAGTTGTCACCCTCTTAACTTCATTGTGTTTCGAGATAGAAAAAATGTAACCACAGATGGTTAAAAATAGAGTAATATACGAATCAAAGTTGAAAAAGATTCTATAATCAACAAAAATATAATATATTCCTATTATATAATAATATAAAAATATTTTAAACTAAATCACAAAATATAAAACAAAAAATACTTATCCAAAGTACTAAGAAGCATTGGGGAAAAAACAGTTAAAACGTAAAAAAAATATATCGCAAACAAAATAAACAACACCCTGTGTATCACATTATCAGTCTCAATATTAACATAAATACCTAGTCTTCATTCCCCAAAATTTGGCAAATTTTAATTTTGCTTTCTCGTTGTTTTTCTAATGGCAGCGAATCAAGCGTCGCAGCAACATACTGTGTAATTAAACTTAAATTAATGCTCGACTTTTTTTCCATTATTCTTGTGGCCAATGTTTTAGCGATCGTGCACAAATTATTCTTCCTCTGGTTTAGAGTTTGTTTTATTTCTACTAACTTTGCTGGTGTGTGTCCTGTGTGTTTCCATCTCATCAACTTCCGTATATATACTTGCTTGGGATCCAATCTCCTGACTCTCTGTAAAAAGGAACAATACTTTATACTAATTTGCTTCAATTTTTTTACAAATAACTTACCCAGTATAGTTCTCAATAAAGAATTATAAGACGTATTCTGCGATTTTTGCAGTTTAATTTGTTTTGGGGTTTTCTTCGGTTCCTTTTCTCGGGCATTAATATATGTCCTACAACAATGCACAGTATACAGTATTATCTATATGTAGACGATTATGGAAGAAAGAACTACAGGCGAGTTCATGATTTCACCACAAATATGTAACGGCTCAATCTCCATCACAATATAGCTACCTGTTGTTGGATTCTATCACATATTTTTGATGAAATACGAACACGTTCTAGGTATATAGGTACTTATTTTTTAAAACTATACATACACATCAATAACAAAATAAATGCTGGTTTCCAGTAAAAGAAAAATTTTTCTTAAGTAGTATTTATCAATCAAACTTACTTTCTTTTTTTATATGTTCATCCATACCTAAACGACATTTGGTCAAAATATTCCCAATCAGGTGTGTATGCTTCATCTTCTGTTCCTCTCCCAAATTTTTCCAAATTGTTTGGACTCTTCCACTAAAACAAAAGTAAAGTAGTAGATACAGTGGAACAAGTAGAATAAAAAAGAATACAAACCTGTAATATCTAAAGTATTAGCAATTGTCCCCCAGGAATTTTCTCCATCGAATAACCAGTACGTTAGATTAGAGATGGTATGGTTGTGTCCACTACATCACAAAAAAAACGATAGATATGAACATAGAGTTGATAGCACCGAATTTGCGACAATAATTAATTTAAACGTGATAACGGAGCTTAAACATAAGAATTACGTTACATGGTTTTTACCCCCATCTCCTAATTAAATAAAAATAAAATAAATACTCATATTATAGTTATATATTCCCGATTGACACCGTCAACCTCAGTAATTTCGGGTTGGTGGGAGAAAGGCATAGCAGGACATAATAATGTATGTACCTAAATAAGTCGAACGAGAGAGACCGAGCGACATGGAAAATAAAGAGGCAAGTAGCGAAGTTTCACGCTAGATAGGTGGCCTCATATATAGGTGGCTGCCACTACGCGCCCACTTTTGCCACATAAGCGCCACGTAGCTGGAACGTGGCGGTGTAAGTTGCAAAAACGTGGTGGCCAAAACGTGGTGGCACGGTAGAGAACGGTTCCTATAACGTGTCGACCACTAGTGGTCTTACTTACGGTAGTGGTCGTTACCTGGCGCCCACTCAAAATGCTACTTGAAGTATCTCTATTTTTGAAATGCTTTGAAAACATTTTCCCACAAATTTCGGAATTTTCCATATTTTCCTGGTTAGTTCCCAGGAGAATAAAGTGTGTACACAGTGTAAGCATTGGGGAAATTGCGGTGATTGAAATGCAGAAAATGTCGCATTGTGTGCGGAAGGGGGCTCCAGAAAAATCGCCGGGATAATCAATGTAAGTATCCGGAGCGGTTTTACGTCGGTATTTACTGTGTTTTTACGCGTACAATCTACTTGAAAGCCCACCCTTGTTTGCATAGTTTAGATCATTTACACTTACAACAATGTAATCAGGAAAATTGAATTAGTTTGTATAGAAGTCTTGTTTATTTTCTAAAATTTATCTGTGGCGTAAACAGATCCATTGAATTTTAATTGAAAAAGTTGTCTTTTAACCAGTTTAGTGGCAAAAAACTCAATTAAAATTCGATAGAAGTCTTGTTTGTGGTTACGTTTGTTAGCCCATATGTGACGGTGTCATATTATGGATATATGACAGAAATATTGGATATCAGAGACTCTGACCGGTGTCTCCAAAAAGTAAAGTGACCCATCATTGTATACTAATTTTCTTTTATTTAAAACCTTAAGAAGGGATAACAAAATGGCGACTGGTCGTCATATTGTTTTTTCAAAATAAACTCCTGGACAAAATTAACGCAACATCACAAATCTGCCACTTATTTGATGCTATTTTTTTTCTGAATTTATGATCCGATTTGAATGATTTTTTTTTCATTGTAGGTTGGTTCCTTAACAATGTCATAGTTTTCGCTGTTTATGATAAAAAGTTCATTTTCGATTTATACCGGGTGTACCAAAAATGTTATGTTTTTTTTCCGAAAATTCGTATCACCCTGTGGAGTATACTAGCAACCGAAACATATAGCAGTTGACATTAGACGGTAGGTCCATCTTTCTTCAACATTTTCTTTTTTGGTTTACTTCATTATCTCTGTTATTAAAGGAGATACACTGTTTTATACCGTAACATGTTTTTATAGACTTTATTATTCAACACAGTCATTGTTGAATGTTTTCAAGTAGGCTATGGAACTTTTCTGACATTTCAAGCGATGTGTCAACAGATGTTGTGTTTTAAAATAATAATGCTCAAATAAAATTCGCCATACCGATAAAAACTGTTCAGAAACTGCTTATTAAACGTTCGTTTCATATGCCCAGTTGCCCGACTATTCTGTCGTTTAAACCAGCCTCATTTAAACGTCTTCTGATTGTTTGAGACGATATTGTATGATGGCGAGCAGTTCTAAGCTCACTTTTTAGCCTAGTACTAGTGATATTCCTGTTTCTTAGAGCTGTTTGCCTAATAAAACGCTCATCCCTTGGATGGGTACATCGGTTTCGCCCTTGGCCTGACCTTCGAGAGTAAGATCCTGTCTCGCTAAATCGTTCAACCATACGACTTATAGTCGAACGATGTCTTCGTATCACATTAGCAACATGACACATCGAATAGCCTTCATCCACCAAAGTTAAAGCTCTTACTGCTTCTTCTGCTGATAATTTTTTGGTCGATTCATTTTTCAATTTTAAAATACTCGTCGGGCAACTGGGCATATGAAACGAACGTTTAATAAGCAGTTTCCGAACAATTTTTATCGGTATGGCGAATTTTATTTGACCTTTGTAACTTTAAAACACAACATCTATTGACACATCGCTTGAAATGTCAGAAAAGTTCCATAGCCTACTTGAAAACATTTTAACAATGACTGTGTTGAATAATAAAGTCTATAAAAACATGTTACGATATAAAACAGTGTATCTCCTTTAATAACAGAGATAATGAAGTAAACCAAAAAAGAAAATGTTGAAGAAAGATGGACCTACCGTCTAATGTCAACTGCTATATGTTTCGGTTGCTAGTATACTCCACAGGGTGATACGAATTTTCGGAAAAAAACATAACATTTTTGTTACACCCGGTATAAATCGAAAATGAACTTTTTATCATAAACAGCGAAAACTATGACATTGTCAAGGAACCAACTTACAATGCAAAAAAAAATCATTCAAATCGGATGATAAATTCAGAAAAAAAAATAAAAACAACAAAACATCAACAACAAAATATAAGTGGCAAATTTATGATGTTGCGTTAATTTTGTCCAGGAGTTTAGTTTCAGTAGGCAGTGCGATACGATTGACATGTCAAATAGTCCTCGCCCATGCCTACAATTTTTTTTTTATTACCTGACCGTTGAGACTTTGTACTTTGAAACCTTGGTCTGATCGAAGCTTGAATATGCTTATATCGAGGCTTCTATGGTATAGCAACCATGCTACCATGTGCACATAAATAAAATTGAGCAAGGCCAGAGACATTTTCTGAAGTACCTTCATTATAAAACGTATCACTTTTATCCTTGCATGGGTTTTCCAAATAACATTCTTCTAGGGTTATTTTCAGCCCATAGCTTGAGAGATAGGCAAATTGACAACAGTACCAAATTTCTAGAAAGTATTTTAAATAATCGGATTGATTGCAGTGAGCTCCTATCTCAACTCCAATTTCATATACCGAAATCCTCAAGTACGCACCAATGATGTGTTTTATTTACCGACACCAAGGACAAATGGTCTCAAATTCTCACCTATATACAGTACGTGTGACAACTACAAACAGTTATGTAAGTCAGGAAACGTACATGGGTAGTACATATCTGTATAGGTATAATAAGTTATGTAAATTTTATCTTACTCTCCTAAACTTGTGGAATATTCTGTTGTAAAGAAAAAAGAAAAGAAAAGAAGACGTTTATTTCCAACAGGATTACACCCAATTATAGGAAATACAAAAGAAAAAGAAATCAAACAATGTGCACTATACATGCATACCAAAATATTATACATCAAAATAAATATACTCTAAAAAGTGATGCTGTTCAAAATAGCCTCCAGAGATTCGTGATGTATATCCCTATCTTTACACAAGCTATCAAACTCCCTACATAAAACATACACAGGACACATATACATTACATTTGTATTGATTGAGGGATTGTAAAACATTGGTGTATGACGGGACTCACAACGCGGTACCATAAAATTAATGCTTTGCAACAGAAATGGGCAATCGATATTGTTATGTAAGATATTATATAGAAATTTTACAGCGATTAATCTCCGTCTCTCATGCAGTGAGGTCTCTCGACAACGTGACAACAGTAGATCGTGATCATAACCTCTGGGTGCATACACTAGGTCTTCTTTATACACAAGATATTTAAGGAATCTTCGCTGTACTGATTCAATACTATTTATGTGGCAGTTGTATATGGGTGACCAGATTAAAGTGCAGGATTCCAGTCTTGAACGGACGAAAGTGTAATATAAGAGCTTTAGTGTCTGTGGATTTTCAAATAATCTGCTATTCTTTATAACAAATCCCAGTGTCCTTGCAGCTGAAGAAACCAGGTATTGAATGTGAGGTACAAATGTAAATTTTTGGTCAAAGTAAACACCTAAATCTTTGATAATATCCAATCGATCTAAAGCAGTTACTCCAATTTTGTAACTGTAAGTTATCGGATGTTTTACTCTTGTAAAGCTGATTACACTACACTTTCCCTCGTTAAGGGACAGTCTGTTATTGTTACACCAGTTAACGACCACGTCTATATCCCCCTGCAAAGAAACACAATCATCGTGGGTTCTAATATTTTTGAAAAGTTTCAGATCATCCGCATACACCAGCTTTTCACACTCAATTAGTCCTATCAAGTCATTAATAAATATCAGAAATAGGAGTGGACCAAGATTGGACCCCTGTGGCACCCCAGAAGTGGGAGTGAACAAGTGAGATGAGAAACCTTCTATTTCAACAAATTGTTTGCGATCGATCAAGTACGAACACAAGAAAGACACGAGATTAAGTGATGCGCCAAACTGTTCCAATTTTGAGAGCAAAACGTAGTGATCAATCTGGTCAAAGGCCTTCTGGAAATCCGTATACACAACGTCGACTTGCCCCCTGTCATCCAAAACTTCACATATTTGTTGCGACAGGGAGGCAAGATTTGTCAAACACGATCTTTTATTGATGAACCCGTGCTGTTCAGGAAACACAGAGTTTTTTTACGTCAGCATAAATTGCCCCGTGAATTAAAATTTCGAATATTTTAGAAAAGTTGCAAAGAATTGAGACCGGTCTATAATTGGTAAACTGAGTGGGATCGCCCTTTTTTAAAACGGGACATACTCTCGCAGTTTTCCACAATTCTGGAAAGCTACATTCCCTTAGACTTAGGTTAAAAATAAATGAGAGTGGTTCGGCCAGAACACGAGCGCAGTCCCTTACCAAGAAACTAGGGATACCATCAACTCCTGCAGTCATCTTATTTTTTAGTTTTTTGCTTGCGAAAACGACATCTTCTGAAGTAAACCTAGGGATATGCAGTAGATTAGACACATTCAAGTTAGATTCATTTTTTTCAATGCGTATGTGAGAGACTTTGTATACGCTATTAAAATAAGTTGCAAAATAGTTTACAATATCTTGGGGATTTTTGTATGTCATGTTGCCATTTGACATAGCACAGGGAATTCTTGAATGACCTCTTTTACCCCTCACGAACGACCAAAACACAGGAGGATCACTAGCAATATTTGACTCCGCACGAATTAGATATTGCTTCTAAGCCATATTTATTTTTTGTTTTACTGTTCTGCGGAGGTCCATATATTTATGTTTAAAATATTCCGATTTATGGATTTTAAAATAGCATTTTTCTTTTAAATAAATATTGTCGATAATGTCTTTCGAAAACCAAGGGGGAAAGCGGCGCCGTCTATTAACTTTTAAAGGTACACAAGTGTCAAATATATTTCCCAAAATGTTGTAAAAAACCTCACACACTAAATTTACATCGGAATGCTCATAGAGAGGGGTCCAATCTGTCTCACATAAGGTTGCATATAACAGAGGATAATTAAGCCTTGGAAACATTTGTGCTCACTGGAAAATTATTCACGTGATCTTGTACCGCTTTAAAGTCCACTATGATGGATGGGTGGTGCGAGTCCTCGGCCACCAAAGGAAGATTATTGTACATAACACTACAGATATCATTGGAAAAAACTAAGTCCAAAAGCCGGTTGTTTAAAGATTAACAAACAACCAGTAGTTATCTTACAGCCGACGATATCGATCCGCGGGCAGGAGTCCTTAAAGTTAGTCAAATGTAATGGTTCACTGGCGTACTTACGACTTATACCTATCGCCACACCACCACCCTTCGAAGTATCAGTCAATAATAGGTCCCTGTCACACCGGTACACTATGTATGAATGAGGAAATACCTCAGCATGAAACACGTCACTCCGAAGCCAAGTCTCGGTAACTGCTATCATATCAAAAGTATTGTCCAAAGCCGCATTGAAAAAAGTGTGCGTTTTGCTATTTAGACCACGAACATTTTGGTAACAAAGCGACATTACACTTGAAGAATAATTGGGTGATGGTTTCAGTTTAAAGCGACTATCCTCGGGATCCCTTTCACATATTTTATCCTTATATCTTTCTCACCCTTACTAACTCGTTCATCCAGTTCTTTTTTTACATCCCGGTAATACTGTGACTGCCTTGGAGTTCTATCGGAGAAAATAGTTAAATGCTTGAAATCAGTAGACTCTTTTAGACCTCTAGATTTAAGCAGTAGCTCTCTAACGTGTCTGTCATTGTTGAGGGTGACTTTTAATAAGCGAGGGCGGCCATAGTTTACATTAAATTTGCCTAAACGATGGAGGGACACAATATTTTGGTTGCCACTGATATCTGGGGCCAGATGGGATAGAACGCGCTGAACTTGGGACATCTCCGCGGCTCCTCGCTGTTCCCTGGACAACGATGAATCTTGTTCAGGAAAGCCCTGAATTATGACGTTTTTCTTGCGAATTTGTCGCTCCTCCACCTCATAATGTGTTGTAGCATAGTGAATTTCTTTGCCACAGTGAATTTAATTTCTAAGATTCTCTAGTGTTATTTCTTGATCCTGTAATTGGTCCTCGGACTGTTGGATGTAATATAAATAAATAAATAAACAAATATGTGTTCTTTATGTACACTTCAACAATATCTGACATAAGAAAATTCTTAGTGGCGGGGCGTTTTCTGTTTTGGGACCCTTTCAAACTTTTAAGGGCGCCCGGCAACAGAACTTCCCGAAAAATTTTGTCAGAAAAGGTCACCACTTGATTTTAAATATTTTTATTAAACGATCTTGAAAAATCAGCTGTGACACCCCTCATGGAAAAGTTATGACGTCATAAAATTTCACAGCTGATTTTTTCAAAGCTGACTTTTTCAGGATCGTTTCATGAAAATATGTTCGAAAACAATTTTCGGGAAATTCCTTAAAAGTTTGAGAGGCTCCCAGCACATATCCAAAGACTCAACGGTGCGAGGTAATAAAAAAAGATTTTGTAGGCAATGTGCCCGAGGACTAAAATACATACATACTAGTCATTTCTATCTCCATTGCTGTGCTAGAATTTCATAATTTGTTTCCACGTAAAACAAAATGGAGATAATTTAATACAATGAAAGTAATATTACAGTTAAATATAATTAATTTAAGAACATTTTAAATCGATTTACCGGATATACAGGGGCCACAGGGGCAATTGCCCCTTGACCCTAGACCCTAGATTTATGTTAGAAAATAAAATTAAAAGTTTTTCAAAATCAAAACATAGATTAGATTGTGTCCTGTAAACTAGGAGTCTAATAAAAATTTGTTGTACTATTCGGTCTTTTACTAACAAGGGCCCCTCTTATATTTACTATAACTATACAGGGTGGACCCAGATGGACTATATACGATAGGTGTAAAAGACAAACAAATTTCGAGTTGAAACTTGAGCTTTGGGGGATCAGCCTTGCTTGATTAGAAAGTGATTTGCACCGTATTTTTATATTTTAAAAATCAAGCAGGCCTTGGCAGGGGCAGTTTATTCATTTTCACTTCAGGTATACTACCTTTTCCTCAAGAGATATCGAAAAATTTTATTAAAAAAAGTTATTCAGAATGCAATTCCAAATCACCGTACCAAACTATAAAGCAATCGACTTACTTTGATTTTTTTAAAATTTTCAATTTTTGCGGTTTTAGCGCAAATCAAGTACATTTATCGAAAAATTTTATCAGAAAAAAATTTTCAGAATGCAAATCTAAGACCCTGTACTAAATTTCAAAACAATCGGCATATTTTGATTTTTTCCAAAAAATAAAGTTGAAATGAAAAAAAAATAATTAAAGTCTGCCGATTGTTTTAAAATTTGGTACGGGAACTTAAATTTTCATTCTCGACAACTTTTTCCAATAAAATGTTTCGATATATCTTAAGGAAAATGTATAGTTTACCTGAACTGAAAACGAATAAATTGCCCCTGTCAAGGCCTGCTTGATTTTTAAAATATAATAATATGGTGCAAATTAGTTTCTAATCAAGAAAGGCTGATCCCCCAAAGGTCAAGTTTCAACTCGATTTTTTTTTCTTTTACACTTATCGTATAGTCGATCTGGGTCTACCTGCTTGTAGGTATATGCAGTGGTTTTTATTTGTGATCGCTAACCAAGTCCATTTATAATAGCATGTGCCCCTCCCTTAGTGAATTGCTGGATCCGCCAGTGATACAGTGTGTCCCTGCTGTCGGAAATAGGTGTAAACATAACAAAATATTTGGGAGTTGGATCTTGATATTTTGGAAACCACTTCTGCATATGGTCTCATAATGAGACGTAAGCAATATACGTTGAATAAATCACTATACAGGGTGTTTCGGAAGTATAAATTTGAGAATAAGCCAGGAATAAACTATACAATTACGAGTATTTTCAAAGATATGAAAAACTTTTACGGTAAGTATACAGTAAAATTGAAGTTTCTCGTGGTAAATCGTATTTTCTAAACAAGCAAAAACTTTTACCGAGAATGACTTTTTCCTATCTTTTACTTTTTGGTTAATTTGTCCTTCTATAAACACCCATCCGCGGATATATACTGTTACAATTAGGTATTCATTTTGCTAGATAAAATACACCATTGACGAAAACGATAGAAATAACGGAAAATAAATTTCGAAGCAAAAGCTGATAATGAAATACCTACATTTGGTAGATATACCTAAGTATTTATTAATTATGGGCATACAGCCTATTTGTGCAGTGCCTACGGCTTATGGTTTTTTTTTAACGAATAAAAAGGGGTATTTTGAAAGTCGCTTTTCTGCGTCAGCACAAAGCCAACCGAGAAATACCTCAGCGTGAAAAACCCATTCATTGTGTTCGTAACGAGAGTATATCAGGAAACAGGAACGAGGAACGCAAAAGTCGTACAACGGATTTTTCTTCTTTTCATCTGTTGTTTTGTGAGAACGGCCGAAGCCTTCAAAATATAGGGCCAACGACGCCCAGGGAATGACTTCGCTGTAGATATGGGTTTGTAAATAATGTTTGTTGCTGCGTCAAAGAGGCCTAACAAGAATGGGTTAGTCTGATATTATGATCATATCCAAATCAATATGCCGAAATCTGAAGTTTATTAGATTATTTTGACACTTTTCTATCCTATCAATTTGTCAGAATAGAATTAAAAGCTTTGTGTTAATGCTCCTATTATTGCTCTCAAAACATCGCGCTGAATATCACCTTGAACAAGTAATCTGTTAAATATCCCCAAAAAAGATTGAAGCTAACTTCACGATAACGTTTGTAGATACATAGGTACCTACCTATCTATAAAATAAAGTTAACTGCCAAACATGTATATGCTAAGTGTACTTGGCAACTTCTCTCCATATGCAACTTAATTACTGTTGTTGAGTTACTTTTTTAGTAAATTCATAGTCGTTCTCCAGGGGCTAAACTTTACACCTGGTTAAAATTTTTGTACGGGTCACAGATTACAGACCCACCTTGTTTTACTATGAAAAATTAATTCATTGTACAAAAGATTTTCTGTACTTACTCTTACAAGGGCGCTTGGCAGCTCGAACGCATCGGCACTATGGGAGCAGAGCCGCCGCCGCCGTGGCTGCTATTTTCCACGACAGAATGGGCGCTGTTTCGCCTCCAATGGAAAATTATTCGGGAAGAATGGGGGCCGAGCAGAATAGCGCCGTGTTCCGGGACAATCCCCTTTTCGTCGACGGCGCACACACACCCTCACAGCGCACCTAGTAGTCCTCTTGCGACTGTTCGTGGATTTAATATTAGGTTCCTTCCACACTGCACTGTTAAAATTGTGTTTAGGTACAGCTTAGCAGGAATCTCAATTTAAAAATGTATTGTAGGTATATCTGGGAATATCATTACGATTGTCCACTGTGCTAGAATTTATATCTACATAATTTTAAAGAAATTTGCAAATTAATTATAGGGGAACAAAAACGTTTCGCAGATTACCAGGAAAAGTTGAGTTACGACAATGAGAACCAAGTACAAGAATTGGACATAGATAGTAATAATTTGATACAAATCGATATCAGTAAAATTGGCAAAAATATAACCAAAACAAATTTTTCACATTCAATTATTGTAACCTAGCTCCTGCATAGGGCACAGGGCACAGGGTTAACTATCACTTTTACCACGTGCGCAGGGTGGTTTAAGAAAACATAGAAAAATATTTTTAGATTTTTTACGATCTTTAAAAAAAGGGTAAAAACCCCAATTTCCCCTGTAAATCTCCGCCTCTAATTACGTCATCCATTATGGCCTTGGAACGTACTGTCAGCTTGAAGTCAATTTCGCGGTGTTGCCGTTGTTTTAGGAAGGATGAAAATACCTTTTTACTCAAACAAATAAAAAAATACATAAATAACAATCGACTTGAATCTGTAAAGCCGCAGCGCTGTTAGATTTACTCGAGGTTCTCCCGGATTCGCCTTACCTTACTTTGAAATTTAACTAACCTAAATTCACCTTACCTCTTAAACCCTAGATAAAAGCGTAAACCCTGTTTTGATAGTTCGTTCTTTTAGCGCGCAGTGCAGAACCCGAAACAACAGTTTATTTTCAATTAAAAGCTCACCCAATGTCCGAGTCAATGTCCTTCTATATTGTGAAACGGCTGCTTCGGGGTACTCGACTTACTGTATGCACTCACCCACCATGCATCAACAACTTTGGTGTAGTTGATTCCCTGGCTTGGATGTTCACTAATCGTGCCGCTTACTAGTCGTACACAGCACTCCGAGGCTCTTGGCGTCGAGTACCGGTAGCCTGGTCGGTCCGCCGTGGCAAAACCTCTTGATTTCCTGTATCCGGGGCACAGAGTGTCTCCAAATTCTCCACTCCACTCCACTCCACTCCAATTTTCCTTCTCCTGCCTCGGGCGATGCTCGATGCTTCTCACTACACTCCAGCTTCCCTTTTTCTCCGCCTTTTTCGTTCCAAAAACCACGGGACCCGCGAAAGCAAGTTGCTGCACGTGTGCCGTTACTCCATTACTGTCCTCCCCTCTTGGTTCTCCCGCGCAAGTCACGACGCGCAGCGATGTTGACCAACCCGCAAACTGAAGTACATATTTGGCTACTAGCACACTTAACTCCACGAACTTCCCCTATCGCCTAAATTAAATCAAAGGTTTCCCAGTGCGTTCACCTAAATTTTAATATCATAGCACCACCCATACATCTTATTGGAATACAAATAACAATACAACTAATAACTAATTAAATGGGAAAGTTAGGGCCTGGCACACCAGACTTGAATCCAACGGATTTTTGTATTTGGGGATACATGAAGGCGATTCTGTACGAACAGGAAATCGACAACGAGCAGCAGTTATGTGAACGAATTGAAGGTGCAGCTGATCAAATCCGGAATAAGCATGGACTTTTTGCACGTATCCGGACTTCTTTAATTAACCGAGTGAATATGTGCATCGACGTTAACGGCGACCTCTTTGAATAGCTACTGTAGTGCTTTGCATATGTGTGCTAGTGCAGTTGTGTTTTTGGTTACCCTTCGGGGTTTTCCTGGCCGAGGGGATCCTCCTCGTCGTGGTCGCCAGACTGAGTACCTCGCTTCAAACAAAAGGAATGGCTGAGGTTCCCAACAGATTTAGAAAATGTGAATGTTGTGTTGTGTAGTGCTGTGTGACTTTTAATGTAAAAAAGCAATATTCAATCCTGGAAATGTCAGTAAGGTAGGTGTTTCATAGGCATTCTACATGTTCCTTAGAAAGTAATCGTTTCCAACAGGAAATCGAAATTTCGTGGTGAATCATAAATTTTTTTGTGCTAAATGATAGTTAACCCTGTATAGGTAAGTGTGGTTAAATCGCCATATTTTGATGTTAAGAACCTACGGCTAATGGATTGGCCTTCATTTCTGGGACGCCCTGTTTAGTGAGCCCAAAAGCAGCGTTATACAGGGTGTTTAAAAAGTAAGCGTAAACCTTCTGCGGCGGAAATGCTTTTTTTAGCCCTTAACCTTCCCGGTATGTGACGCCTCTGACTACAATTTTTAAATTCTGAATTCAGAATCGAGTTCAGTGAGATTCGGAAATATTGAGGAAAAACTGTCTTCAGGGTGCCCCATTCGAAGGGGCGTAGCTTTTATAGAAAGCATATTCGGATCCACGTTGATAGGAACTTTTTGTGGTATTTGTATCCTGATGACGTCCACAGAAGGTTTACGCTTACTTTTTAAACACCGTGTATAATATAGGTATCCATTTTTATTTCGCTTTCCTTTTCTTCTCGCCTGTAGGTATAGCTACAACCATTGTATTCAGCCTCAGTGTCTTAGTCTACAATGGTGCTATTGGACCTATTATTGCACTAATATAATGGCAGAAAAAGATAAGTAATAAAATTATTTTTATAATGTTTGAAATCATTATTAGTTTTTAAAATATACCTAAACTAGGTGCTTTTGCAAATAAATTCCCATTTCATGACAGTCGCTTGATGATTGCTGAGCTTGATCAATTACTATCATCCTCTTTCAATGCAACTATACGAGTACTTAACTTATAGAAAAAGTTGGCGTGTATTTCTTTATAAAATCACTTCGGAGTGCGGTATTGCGCGCGAAGCCCGGGTGCAGATCTGCGGGCTCCTGCCGCCTCCGCGGGCGACGCGGCGGCGTCCCGGGTGCCCCACCACCCCCACCCCCGCCCGCAGGACAAAGGGCCGACGAATGGGAACAAAAGGCAGGCCGCCGCCGCATTGTGCGCGCCAATGGAGCCCCACCACCGTGCGATTGTCTCGCGCGGGGTTGGGGCCGCCCGATCGGACCCAACATTGGATGCGGCGCGGGAGGAAGGTGGGCCAGAAGACCCGGGAGGCTTCCTCGAGCCACGTTCGATTGGCAATAAGGAAGTGATTCGGACCGATCCAAACTGATTTTGAACCGGTTTTGTATGCTTTCGATTCAAAAATACCAAGTTAAAAGGGTGTAGAGCGGAGAAGATATTATGAATTAGTTGAAATGAAAAAGCTAAGTACTTATCGAAGACTTTGAGAGAAACATTAGGTAGGTATGAAATAGAAGTGCAGTATCAGCTGAGAGCAAAAATTGATATAAGTTAAACCGTTGAGTGAAGGAATAACAAGAGGCGCTTTAGGATGGCTTGATCAACGAGAAACCACATCAAGCTGCCCTAAAGCAGTTGACATTGAGATTGTGGACTCGCTATTATATATGAAGATAGCGCCTCTTATTATTCTTCACTCAACGGTTAAACCCATACTCTTGTCCTGTACAAAAAATGCATTTGGAAATACTATTGAAGCTCTAGGCTGTAATATCTACCTACCTATTTCCACCTATGCCTACTTAAAAATACCTATAATGTAAGTGCAATTTAATAAGTATAATCAACATTAAAAATACAAGCAAGACATTTCGTTCACCTTTTGTATTAGCCTTGTTTATGGATACTCTAGTTAGCCAATGTCTGACACTGACATAAGGACATGACAGAAATAAAGTAGATACAGTGGACAGATTTTGCAAAAAATAAAGTTGGACAGCTGTTATTTCGGTAGATTTTCATAGTAGAAAATTAGTAGACGTTGACTGGGCCACTTTAATTTTTGACGCCATCTGTTGTTTGTATCCAATATTGCTCTCGTATCCTTATGACTCTGTCGCACATTGGCTAACTAGGGATTCCATACCTAAACAAAGGTATTAGGTATCTACAATATTTTGATTCTGCGTCGAAGTTTATAATGTTACCTACCTTGTTAAAAAGTTCATATACCACCTCCACCTCGCATTATTTCCAGATTGGTTTATTTCCATTATTTTCCATTTCTAAATACCAGTATTTTAAATACATACCTAAATCTAAATCTGGACTAAAATAATGAGATTGATAATGTATAGAGAATTTTTATCCGTGTGGTAGGTACTTTCTTAGCATTGGGATTATAATGAGTGATAAATTAACGAAAGGTATTATCTATTATTAGGCATACCACGAGTTGTATTTAAATAGAGAATTTAACAACTGCAAATAGTTTAATAATTATTCAGTGTATAGATAATATGTATACTTAGCCATAATTTAACTACCTAACTTCTTAGGAATAAATTAACCACAAGAATTACAAATATTTCCCCTCTTCGGAAATGAAATTTAAAAAAATAAAAATGCAGCCACTACCGGGATTTGAACCCGAGACCTCTCGCACGCAAAGCGAGAATGATGCCCTTATAGCGCATTGAGGTCAGGTAAATGTTTTACTTAACTAGCCGTATATACATCTAATTACTATGTTTAAAAGTTAGTCTATTTGACAGGTGCCATTTAGGTTGAGCTTTCGGTTCTGAATATGATTTTGTGCTAATATATATTTAACGATCAATGTGTTAACTAAAAACATATTTTCTAGTCCCATATTAAATTTGGTAATGTGTAGAAATTATCGGGTTATCACAGCCGCAGGGGTAGAGTACTAGAGTACTAGGCGCGCTTTTTTATAGGTATATGCTATCCACACTAGGCCTAATCCACATCTGATACTCAAGCAACATTTTGCCTAAATCACTCTTTCTCCTCCACCTATCTAAGTCTGTGTCATAAACAGCTTCGTCAATTGGCTGATCAGTTGATGGTATCATATCTTTAACATCTTCATCTATATCTCCGTTGTTACTAACTATTTCTTCCGTCGCGGCGTTGCCCACGGCAATGCCTGCATACCGCAGAACGGCGGAGACCTATAGTTGTCTGCAGCTACAACTATATATAGCGTTACAGCCTTTGGTACAGTTGCAGAATTTAATTACAAGAAAAGGTGATAATGGGCAAACACTCAAAGTTAACAAAAAAAAAAACTAGTAACCGCATACACGTGTTTCATGCTATTTGGCAGTCATCAGTACGGTGTAACATTAACCAAATCAAAAGAATATAGTATTGATCGGGAGCCGGTGACAAGAGGTTTTGAATAAGTTACAATCTATTGTTGATGCATCTTCCATCCCCAGTCTCCTTTAACCCTCTAAAAAAACATGGCTAATATTGCTCGAACTTCTCAGGATGTACTAAGGGCACCTCAATTAATGTCTCCGAAAAAAAAAACAGCTTTCACCCTCGCAATTTGTTCCACTTGAAATGTCTTCATTTACTGGGATATAGTTTGTTAGCATCATATTTTAAACGTAGGTACCATATTTGTGAGTCATCAACACTTGGTGAACTTAGAACCGAAGCAATTTTTTCGAACACTTTAGTTACAACAAGATAATTATTCGACGATATACCATAAAAATAAGCACCAGTATCAAGTAATAGGTCTTCATCCGCTATGACGTATTCCACAAAACTGTTTGCCACCGCTACTTCATTACTATATTTAAAAGAAAATATTTTTCTTTTAAATCTTTTGCCATAGGTACCTACTGGCAATTCTAAAGGTAAGAATGTGTAGGAATATATCCGTAATAATAAGAAATCAAATAAGTAGAAGAGGGATAGGTATAAATGCGAGAAGGAATATTTAATATTAAACTTGTTTAATTTAAACCTGTTTCAGGTTCTTATTAAAAACCATTTCAAAAGAGTAGGTTTTTTTAAACCTTAAAGCTATTTCAACTTCAACAGCCACTACTCTAACCCCTCCAGGGCCGGCTCTAGGCGAGTGCGAACGGTGCGGCGTACGCGGCCTGCGTTTTGATTGGCCCCGCGCCTCCGAGTCCCGTGTACAGGGTAATCCAGTCAGTAGCGTGTTTAAAAAGGCGGGGCCGAAACCATTTCATAATCTGAAAATATTCACTGCAGCTTGAAAATCTGAGGATATTGGGATTTCCTAAGACTAATTTTAAGTAACTTTCCTTAACATTTCTAAAAAATTTCGCCTGCGGCGCATTTTACAGAACTATTTTAAATGCGCTTGTTTGAAAGAAATTCACAAAAATTGTCCCTTCCCACCCGAAATTAATTTCTATATACGTCACTGAAGTGATTTAAACTCATTTAAACTACTTTTTTAAAAAGTGACATGAAAAAAATATACATACCATTCTAGTGGCTTATCAATTTTAAAAAATTTGTCCTTAATGGATTAAATAATTCCTTGCCGGGGCCCCACACTTTCATCCGGCATCCAGCCCCACAAAAGCTTGAGCCGATCCTGAACCCCCCCCAAAATTTTTGCTAGATACGGCCCTGACTGCTGCTAGCATACTACTTGAATGAGATCTGGGGATATACAGGCGAATTGATCATGTAATTATTATTTCACGGCTTTTTATTAGGTACCTCAGTAGCAAATTTTCCAGCAAGTACTCTAAGTCACTGCGAATACTTAGCTAAGTCACACATATCAATACAACTGTAATTTTTACCTTAATGATAAAACGCAACACACAACATGTGGACAACATCTCCCATACTATAATTATTCTGGTATTCACAGCCGGCTTAAGGGCGCCTGTATATGTCCACAATGCGCCCCAATCCGCGGAACAATCGACAATCGAGCGGCGACGTCCAATTTACCTACCGTAATAGGTGTATCGTTGGACTATCGGCGCATTGTGCGCATTGTTGCCGCTACTACAGCGGTCACACTGCGCGGCTGCCAAATGCCGATGTTCGAATTTGCGGCAATGTGGCGGACTGCGTGCGGTATTGCCATTCTGTTACCGATGTAATGGAAGTAGGTTTAGTCTTAGTCCATTAATAAATATAAGAAAGTGCTGTATCATCCTATTGGGGCAATTTCTTTTACATCGCACGCTAGAAATTCAATGATATTTTACGTTGCAAAATATATATACCTACGAGGAAAAATATTTGTACGAAAAGATAAAAATACCCATGTAGTGACTAGAAGAATATATAGTCACTGGTAACATCGACCTACAGTTCCTGATAATTTTAGAAAACAATGGATTGGTCGGAGGCAAGTATTGAATGATCCACAAGGACATAATAAACCGATAAGCTCCAGAGATAAACCCCATTGTCATTAGATGGTAAGCCATGCGGTAGTCGCCTTTTGCGAAAATAGTGCTATTATAGGCTAATTTATTTTTACGTCCGGTTTTCCCTTTGTAATTCTCTTTATTTTTGGTCGGCTTCCTTATAGCCTCTTTTGTCTTGGGAAGAGAAAATCGGACTACTGGCGGAACGGATGCTCCGGCGCCAGTTTTTTAGAGCGGTATGTTCCGCTATGCTCGGGTAACTTTCAGTCAGAAAATAAATTTCCAAAGTTCAGTGGTGTTTCGAGGGTAGGGTACAAGTAACTAGTCGAACAAGGTTTACACGATTTATTGCTTATAATAGCTAATCATTTGGGTATTTCATTAACAGGTTTAAGTTGAACAGCCGGCCCAGAGAGGTGCACGAGCAATCTGCAAGCAAGAAACAGGCAAATAAGCAAAACAACGCCGGTCTCCTATGAAAAAAAAAAAGAAGTCATCGGTGTGAACACAAAAACTACGGCGGACGGCCGGCCGTTATGGGTGTAAAATAAAAGTGAAAACTCTAAAGGCCGGTCCACACGCAACGATGTATTGTACGATTTGCATGCGCAAGTAAATCGTTACATATAAATCGTTACAAATTCAGTGTGCGTCCACATTATAACAAGTTATTGTAGTAAAGCTGCAATTTTCGCTTGATACAATAATCATGAAGGAAGTGTTTTTGAAGTATTTTGACGTTTTGTTTAAATGTTAAAGGAAAAGAGAAATCAGGAAACGTTTAAATATAACTATAGATGGACTAGAGCATGGTTATTAAAACGAAGTGTATTTTCCCATTGAATTCTATTATAAAATTATGCGAAAGGGTCGACATATTTTTTAACAAATTTAAAATAAATCAGTTATTGTTTTAGTTTTAACTAATTTACTAATTTCCGGACTAAAAATTGGTAGGAGTCAGCTACCGTGGACCGTGGTGCCTAAAAACTGTACAAATCTCGAACAAGCGTACACACGTTACAACTTGCATGCGCAGATCTCCCAAATCTCTGCTTTTCGGCTCAGACTTTCAACTCCGACGTCCAACTTTGCACATTTCTAAATTTTGTTCAAATCTGCTGTCCACGTCCACACGCAACGATTTATCTGTATCTAAAGATGTGCTCTTTCCAACACCGTATACAGGGTGTCCGGTAAGTACCTCCTAATCTCTCGGAAGCATACAGGGGAGGTCAAAATAACCCTAGTTTGTCAAAGGAAAAAAATTCCTACTGTGCCCCTTAACGGAGATACAGGGCCCCAAAAGAGTAGGTACTTAGCGATTTACTTTTTTGGCTCTAACTTTTGAACCGACTTGTATAATTTAATGAAATTTTAATAGTTTATGTTGGCCATAAAGACTCATAAAACCATACTACCGTAGATGTTTCACATCGTCAGGGAAGTCAGGAACGGACTTGCCACCACATTCGTTGGGCCAAATTTTTGACAGGTGTCATTTTACAGAGCTGAAAACTGTTTTTTTAAATACTTTGGTCATTGCTCTTTAAAAAAGGTACTCTTCATTTCTTTCGACCAAATGTTAAAAAACTTAATTTTTTCGAAAACGGCTCATTTGGTCGAAAGAAATGAAGAGTACCTTTTTTTAAAGAGCAATGACCAAAGTATTTTAAAAAACAGTTTTCAGCTCTGTAAAATGACACCTGTCAAAAATTTGGCCCAACGAGTGTGGTGGCAAGTCCGTTTCTGACTTCCCTGACGATGTGAAACATCTACGGTAGTATGGTTTTATGAGTCTTTATGGCCAACATAAACTATTAAAATTTCATTAAATTATACAAGTCGGTTCAAAAGTTAGAGCCAAAAAAGTAAATCGCTAAGTACTCTTTTGGGGCCCTGTATCTCCGTTAAGGGGCACTGTAGGAATTTTTTTCCTTTGACAAACTAGGGTTATTTTGACCTCCCCTGTATGCTTCCGAGACATTAGGAGGTACTTACCGGACACCCTGTATAATTTTTGTCAGCTTGTTATCTGAACTTCAGGTTTTTTAATTGGCATGTTCTGAGGTGCGACGTTTGTTCGCCTTATTATCGTACTATCGGTATTCTGGTGCAGTGGAAATTCTGCAGAAACGTGTGGCGGTGCTAAAACTCTGGGCCCGCCCCCACTTACTCGATTAATTAATAATCAATTGTGCCGGCTAATCATTCCGTGTTCTCATTAGTTTTTCCGGGGCCGCGGAGAAAACTGCTCGAAATTGGGCGCAACTCGCCAATAATTAGCCCATTGTGTGGAAATACGGGCGAGCGGCGCTCGCGATTATTGGCCGCCCTCATAATTAATTCGATCTCGAGGGGTTATTAGCGGATTGGCAGTTTTAAAGTTCACGCCTTGGTTGGGCTAGAGAATGCGCGAAAAACGTGCAAATAGGCTAATCCAGAATTATTCGCTCAGCGGCAGTAGCTCTAGGCGCCCTCATAGGCAATTAATGCTGCTTATTAATTCGACTTCTCGTCGCCAACAAGCGAAAAATGCGTACTTAGGTCGAGGGGAAAGGTGGAGCCTTAGAACTTTCATAGCTGAACATTATGCTCGGTATTCACTATTCTAATGATTTGAGCCAGAATTTTATGGCACAGACTGAATAAGCTGCGTATATTCCCTGTATATTCTCCCACGATGGCAAGATGAAGCAGATTGCTTTACCTAAATGTACTGAGAGGCCAACAAAATTAAGTGAGAAGCAGTTAAGAGTAAACGTAACCTTATTTTTTGACCTCACGCGGGAAAGAAAAGTTGTAAAGAAAAAAATGTTCGCTAACTGAAACTATAACATAAGAACCCCACACCAACCTGTAGTCAGATTTTTCTCTCCTCCAGTAAAAAAACCTCACATGCACCTTACCGCCTCATCTGAAGAGCTATTGGATTGGAATGTTGATTATTATTTTATTTGGAGTGACAGCACAGCAATTTCTCTATTACTATAATAAGGAACATGTCTTATTTTATTGTTTTTTTCTTTCCAGAAATTAATTTTTTTGATCTTTTACGTCTGTATCCACTTCTGATTTCTACGGACGATTCGTCAACTTTATACCTGACCTTCGATCTCGACATTGATGCAGATCTTGTTTACAAAGACAGAGATGTTTGTACTAAATTTTTGCAAGGTAAAATGTAATTAGATTTTATGCTATAGAACTTAAAAAAATTCGAAATGTAACGTCACTTTCGCTGTCGGCAACCCCCTCTTAAAGTATAACAATGATGTAAATTACGATATAATATAGTCTTAAAATGTAAACGAAGGACATTTTATTTACTTTTTGTATCGGTCGCATCATTCCGACTATTTTCTTTAAAACGAATTATAGCCCTAATAAAGGGCAAAATTTAAACATCGCTGCCATGTTGTATTTTAAAAAAAATTGCATTTTGACGTTTTTCAACTGAATAGTCCGTGCTTTTTTGCAAGCATCGATAAAATTATGGCCAAAACAGATAAGGCCAACAGTTTTTGGCCCACCCGGTATATAGGGTCGTTCTGCCAATGTAACTGAAACTATACAGGGTGTCCGGTAAGTATGGGGCAATCTCACAGGAGCAGGTAGGGGACGTCACAATATTACCATTGAGCTTATTAACAACTACGGGTCAGATCTCAATAGTTACTGAGATACAGGGCGTTGTAACTTTTCTTTTCAAATTGAATTATGGCAATATCAAGCTGCTGAATTGAAATTTGGCATTGCTGTGTTTTTGGCGATGGAGAATAAGCCGAAAATGTCAATTTCGCCGTATCTCACAGAGGGCGCTACTTGCGCTGTTTTTGGATCGTGCTTTTACTCGTAACTTTTTTTAGGTTATCTTTTTGGTCCCGCAGGTCCATCATTTTACTGCATCTTTTCATTCTGACAAGAATGCGTTAAAATCGGCAAAACGTGCCCCAAAACACCTGTTGACTTCAATATTCGAAACATAAAATTTTACCTTCCGCCTTCAGACTATAAATGTAAACAATAATTATATAAAGAAACGATTTTGAAGTCATAAAATCTACTTACGTAACCGTTACGATTAGACTTTCAACAAATTTGGTATTAAAATTTCATATCAAAATCACCCTTACAATACTCCAAACTCGTAGTAACCCAGAAACAATTGTATTTAACACATACAACACCTTAAAATTGATAAAATAAATAAATAAATAGGTACCTACTATAGTGTAGGTAACTTTAAAAAATCTATAAACGGCTAGAAAAAGTCAAAAAGGCATGTCATTGATTATTTTTTTTTATATAATTTTTTTTTATAATCAATGACATGCTTTTTTGACCGACTTTTTTAGCCGTTTCTTTATAGATTTGGAATTTTTAACGTTTACTAGCTTCCCGACCACTATAATCTACGCACTAGTAATTATTTATTTACTCCTGCTCACAAATTTAAGGTGTTGTATGTTCCCAATATTTGTTTTGTATCAAATATATATTATCAAATTCGTCTAACTGTAGTGGTTGCGTAAGTAGATTTTATGACTTCAAAATTTATATACTTATTGTTTACATTTATTTATCACAAATTAAAGACAGTTCGGAGAAAATAGAGATATAGTAGATACTTTTTGGTATATATGGTACTATGAATCTAACTTTAAAGGTTAGGGAGTTATTTCCATTTTATTCTAAGAAACGGCCAATTACAGGATTAGGGTGTCAAAATGTCACTTTTAAAGCTGTAGAAAATAGACATTATATTATTCTTGTTAATTTTTGTTGTATTACTGTAACGCCATAAACGAAGTCGCACAGGGTATCCGAATTTGAATAACCAGAATTCAGTTCAGGCAGTCACCGATAAGCCGTAGGTATATCCCCCATTTTGAGAGAAAACTTGGTGGGTGTGCAATATTGAGAAGGTGAGCGGTAATAGGCTACTTTCCCCTACGCCACTGTCCCACTGCGAGGCTGTTTATATCTTCGACGTCATCATTACGGATTCTGCGGATCCACCCCATCAGCATACATGCCGGCTGTTATCCGGTTGAGCCGCGCCACGCAGCGCCGCTCCAGCTCCTATTTGTATTCGTTTCTGGGGGAAGCGATGGGGCTGTCTTCCCTGATATGGATTTCATTGATAAGGGGATTGAGATTTATGGAACTGACGCGCGGGAAAACACTGCCGCCGGATAATGCACGTGTGGGGGCGCGCGGATTGCTAAATAGTATTGTATGCGGTGGGAGGGTGTTTGTTCGCGAGATAAGTGTCACCCGGCTGTAATTAATAAAGCTTTATTGGCTTGGTATAAGTACAAGTGGGATTTTGTTCTTTATCATCCGCAGTGTATTGAATGCAAGCAACGTAGGTACCTCTTTAATGGCCTACCCAGACATTGCCCTTGGGGGGGAGGGGGGTAAAAAATAAACAAGAATTTTTTATTGATAAACTGATCACTGTAGGCGTTGGAATTTTTTGGGAAAGTCTTGGGAATTGTGTCCCGTGGTTTGCGTCTCCTCCGATTTTTTGAAATTTTGGCTACCCTCCTATTTTCGAGGTCCCTGAACACGAATCTAACCTTAGTTTTTGGTTTCCGAAAAAATGAATTTTCAAATTTCCATTTGACACCTCACTTTTTACGTCGATATTTGAGGTTATAATCGTTATAACGGTGTGGTGATTAACTTTTGCTGTATAAAACCTTCAGGTTATTCAAGGACACTTTTGCGTCTTTGGAATGAATTTTAGGCGATTTAATTGTTTTTAATTTCAAGTACTTCAGACAACAGATAATATTATAATCACATTTCCAATGGGCAAGCTTGCCCCCTATGATTTTATATAATTGGTTTCATGTCACCAGTGTATTTTTTTTAAATAAAACTGTTCCTTATTTCATACATTCAGGTCTTTTATTTAGCCCCAAATGTACGCTTTTTTTCACTGTTTACATGCATAGGCCTAGAAGTTCACGCCCATTTGATTTTTTTCACCCATAAAATTTGTTTTAAAAGTAATTTAAATTCTTAAGCCTTATAATAAATACAACACTCGTCCAGACTTTTTCAAACAATATCTACCTATTAAAAAAGTTGAATACCGCAAACTGCATCTCTACATCTTGATTTATTTGGGAGATAAGTACAGCGCGTCTTCCGGATTTCCGCGTTTCTTATGTGTCATAATGTTTTTGTTTATGAAGATCTTTGATTTAAGTAAATAACGGCTAAACACTTCTTTGTTCATTTTTTTACATATGGGTATACCTAATCCTTGATACAGAGAGATATTTTCTTTGGTTAGTTAGTTAAAAAAAAACAAAAAAATATTATCAAAATATTTGCTAACAAAAAATTATGACACATTTCAGAAACGCGAGAAACGAAACACTGTATCTGCTAAATTATTCAAGGTATCGAAATGCCTTTTCGGGCATAAAACTTTTTTCAAAAATCTAGCTGTAGACACCGGGGCCACAAGAAAATTACTTTATAACCGTCATGAGACAAGATTATAGAGGCTATTGGAAATTATAATTACAGCAATGCAGCAGTTTTATATTTCTAATGATTCGTTTTATAATGCTTATATAACGAATTATAAGGGCAATATGATTAATTTATGAAGGCTATACACTAATTTAGTTAGCGGTATAAAGCATTATTAAACCTGTTATGAAACACTAAGTAGCCCTGTGCAACTCTTCCTGTATTGCTACTATAAATTGTCTTAGCAATCCTTGTCATGTGAAGGTAATGAGCACGAATTGCTGTCCCAAATCGTATAAAATGGTTTTATAATGGATTTAATTTTTTTTTATAAAGAATAAAGCGCATTTCGCTCAGTGTGCGTACAGTAAAAGTTCATCCGGTTTGTGACCACAAATATCGCCGTTAAAAGTGAAGTGTCAAAAGGAAATTTGAAAATTCGTTTTTTTAGAAACTACGTCCGAGCACCAAAAACTAAGGTCAGATTCGCCTTCAGAGGCCTCCAAAATAGGGGATAGATAAAAATTTCAGAAAAAGGGGGGAACGCGTACACCCCGGGAAACAATTACCAAGGCTTACATTTTTCAATATTTTTTGGGCTATAAAAATAAAATAATAACACCACACTATAAGTCACCGCTCAAGCACGAATAAATACCGGCGACACCGTCCGATATACGGCGGCACTTGGCGGCACCTGCAGCTGCACCTGTTTCAATTTCAGTACAGAATTCAGTAGTGATCCGTGAACCTACTGACGGTGTTCCGACGAAGCCTCGCGTCTCTGCTCCACCGTTGATCGTCAGCGAAACCGCGGTGACTAACCGCCAGCCCAGCCCAGTCTGACGTCTTTTTGATCATTGCGTGTCGGTTATTTCGATATTTGAATTACCGGTGTAATTCTGCATTACCTAACGATAATATCACATTAACCAGAGTTGGTTATAGTAGGAAACCTATTTTTAATGAAGAGCAAACAAGAAAATTGGCTGATTACCTTAAATGTGCTTCCGCGATTTACTTTGGCCTCACTTCAAAAGAAGTTGGCATATGTGTGGGCTCTTACGTATAACATCAACATTCCCGCTTCTTGGCATAGAAACGGATGTGCAGGAGAAGATTGGTTGACAACCTTTCTAAGAAGAAATACCGCCCTTTAAATTCGCACTCCAGAGGCTACGAGTTTACAGAGAGCAACTAATAGCTTTAATAGAAACAATGTTTCACTATTTTTTGACAAATTAGCAGCCGTCGGAGACAAATACCAGTTTAATGCAGCCTCTATATGGAGCCTTGATGAGACGGGGGTAACAACCGTTCAGAAAGTTAGTAAAGTTATAGCGATAAAAGGAACCAAACAAGTTGGTGGGATAACATCCAGTGAAAGAGGAACACTGCTTGCCATATGCGTTGCCAGTCAATGATATAGGAAATTCTATACCACCACAATTTATATTTCCTAGAAAGAACTTCCAAGACCATTTTCTATGGGCCTCCAGGTAGTATTGGTGCTGCTAATGGATCCGGATAGATGACATTGGGAAATGTTGAACCTTCCCTCTTCGTTCAACCTACTGAGGTGTCAAAGCAGCCATCTGCATCGCAGTCAGGACAACTATCTAGATCACATTCACAACAGGTATCTGAATCACTGTCAGAACAACCATCTACATCGCAGTCAGGACAACCATCAACATCACATTCATAACAGCCATATATGTATCACCGTCAGAACAACTATTTACATCACATTCAGAAGAGCCATCTACATCATCCAATCATCAAAATAACATAGTTTTGAAACAGACTCAATTTTCTCCAGAATTTGTAAGACAAGAGGCCGCAAAAAGAGAAAATCTGCAGTTCTAACCGACATTCCTGAAAAGGACACATTAGAAGCAGTATAGGTTGCAAAAGTCTCGAAGAAAACCAAAGAGGTCCAAAGTCATTTTTGAGATATTATTAATATACCGTATAAAAAAAATAAATTAATTTAACACCCTGTATGTTCTTTATTAAGCTTTTCCGGAGCCATATTCACATGAACTTTTTTGCTCAAAATTGTGCTTTACTGGGGATACTGTATTTTTTTTTTGTTATCTGCAAGTGAAGTCAATCAAAATTATATAAAACATTGTAAAATAATTATCTTTGGCAGTTTTTGAAATGTTCTCTTTTCAAATTGTATTCTAAATTTATGGGTCTCGTGATAAAAATAGCCGATCAATTTGCAGATGGTAAAAATTGCACATAGTAGTCAACGATTTAAGATTTTTCTTATTCTTATTTTATTTTGAATATCGGTCATTTAATAAAAATCAGTCTTAAAAAAACATTTTATTCCGAAGTCTCCCAACAAGTTCATTTTTTATTTGAAGTAACAGTTTACAGTAGAAGCAATAGAGTAAGTTACAAATCGATGTCATTTGTTAATTATTGGCTATTAGTTCTATTTTTGCTTTAGAGGTAAATATTTAATCTACAAATAATTAAAACAAATGGTGGTAAATGCCTTTATGTATATATAGGGTGATTCATCTAAAACTCCACAGAAAGCAACGAAATTAGATATTTTAGTCCTGCAGTAAATGGTGTGGTGGAAGAGCTCGTTGAAGACTTTTTTTAATGACAAATCACCGTATATGGAAGGAAAGGGCTTGGTCGATATTCACAGACAGATTCTTCTGCATATTGATGAATAAGCGAATCAAAAGAATTTCTAAAGACAGTCCTGGGAAATCAGATTTTTTTTGTCTTCGAGTTATACAGGGTGGTCCAATCTTTATCAGCAATACTTTAAAAACTGCTAGAAATTTTCAAAAAAAGGAGATTTTTTCATATAAACATGTATCGAAATCCGAACGGTTTTTTTTTTCAAATTATCTTTTATTTCTCCCAAAGGAAGACAGTTAAGGCAAACATATTTGCTATACTTTAGACACTCATTAAATAGCTACTATAAATTAAAAATAATTCAGCTTATCTACTTTCACCAGTGCCGGAGGGTCGGGGGTCAATCATCATATTTTTTAATAAAAAAATGGTACAGCACTGGAAAAGTAATTTTTTTTGCCTTCACTAAGATTTCCAATTAATTATAAGAAAAAAGACTATTCTTGACTTTTTTCGAAAATGTACCGTTTTTTAAAAATTCACTTTTGTGCTTTTAATTTTTTAGCAGAAGACAATCAAAGTAGGTCTAAGCTTTCGAAATTTTGCACACCTACTGAGTTTTTAATTCCGAACAATTTTCCTTAATAACATTTTGCTGTAAGACCTACCTAAAGTCCACTTTACTGGTGCGAAAAATTAGATTTTTTTAAATTGCCAGGACACATGATTTTTCAAATTTAGAAACCTTTTTGTAGGTTTTAGGACCAAATTTTATTATGGAAAGTTGTTCGGAATTGAAAACTCAGTATGTGTGCAAAATTTTGGGAGCCTAGACCTATACTTTGATTTTCTTCTGCTAAAAAATTAAAACGCATTAAAAGTGAATTTTTCAAAAAGGGTACATTTTTCGCAAAAAAAAAAGCCAAGAATAGTTTTTTTCTTATAATTTATTGGAAAATTTAGTGAAAGCAAAAAATATTACCTTTCCAGTGGCGTACCATTTTTTATAAAAACAATATGATGATTGGCCCCGTGTCTCCGACACTGGTGGAAGTAGATGGGCTGAATTATTTTTAATTTATAGTAGGTATTTAATGAGTGTCTGAACTGTACCAAATATGTTTGCATTAGCTGTCTTCTTTTAGAAGAAATAAAAAATAATTTGAAAAAAATATTAACTTTGACGCCTTGTATATCGAAAACCGTTAGGATTTCGATACATATTTATATGAAAAAATCTCCTTTTTTAAAATTCTAGCAGTTTTTAAATTATTGCTGATAAAGTTTTGACCACCCTGTATTCATACGAGTAGGTTGCCGAAAATCAAAAAATCATATTATATCTACATTAAAAATAAAATTTCAAAAGGTACGGTATTTACTAACACTACCTCTATCTCAGCATTTCAACCTGCTTCCCAAGTTTTAAAATGTTTTTTATAGGAAACAATCTGAATTTTTTTCAATGCCATGTTAAATTTTTGCATCAAAGTTAGAGTGTAAGTATTGTTGCCTTTTATCATAAACATGTTTGACAAAAAGTCGGAATTTTTAAATTTTTGTCCTGCTGAATTAGCTGTGCAAAGTAGAAATATAGGTACCTACGTACGTAAATTCATTTTCCCATAAATCTATTTTTCAAGGTATCTAACAATAGTAGATAGATAATTTAAGTCTGAATTATATATTTTACTACCTATATCTTTACACCAACCATGCTTTACAAATAAATAAATCAAATTCCATAAAACGAAGATAGAACCATAATGATTTTGCATCGGCATTTTTGTGATCACATCCCACATTACTGTGTTAAAACCATAGAATCTACATATCCCATTATTATGGAGTTAAAAAACCCGAACAATGTTTATTGATTTCATCCATTGAAAGGCGTTAATGCGTTTATAATTTTTATAGCACTTCAACGCAAATTACAAGAGAAAAAGCCGCTGTACCTATGTCCGGATATAATAAATAACAAAAATATGAATGGAATGAACAAGCGGCATTGGCGTTGCCCGCACAATTAGCGCTCCATTCAGCGGAAAAGAATACCTGGTTATTATGACACATTTCAACTGTCACAATGCAATCATAATTACAATCTGAATTCGTAAAAAGCGTATTTATTTACACTCGATTGTTATTCAGGGCGGATGTCTGAATTAAGGCGCTTTCATATAAAAAGTTTAAAATAATTTCAATAGAGTTACAATCTAAAATTGAGATGATATAAATGCATCTAGGTCTCTAAAATTATTTATATATAGAGCTTTCTATTTTCCCAGAAAATTATATATTTTCAACTATGAAGTTGACATGCGAGGAATTAAAGAAGATACTATGTTTGTGTATCGGAAGCTGTAGTAAGTGTTGTTTTTGCACTGTGTGATTCCGAGAATGCTCCAATAAAGATAGCGTTTACTTATATCATCCAAAAAAGTGAAGAACAAAAATTTAGGCAGAATCGTTGACTGACGTATTAATAAAGACTGCTCACGGCTGTCATGTTTGACAGTTCTCTGGCTCACCATGCGCTTCCCGGAGACAAAATACAATGCAAAATACATTGTTAACCATAGGCGCCATCTGTTTTCCGGGACATGAAGCTATAGCCGTGAGATGTCTTATTAATACGTCAGTCAACGGCAGAATACTTCTGATAACTGCTACCTTAGAGGGAACAAATTATACATCAATAATTACAAGCCTCTCAGACGAGAAGAAGTGACAGCCAGAAAAGGTAAAAAGTGCATCCCCACCACCAGATTCTGGAAGTGGATCTTTCAGAAAGGTGTTTTTTGATACACTATAAAAAAAATAAAGATGAAAAACTGGGCCCATTCCAAGCAGTGGAATCTGATCTGTCAACTTCATTTGCCAACATAAATACACCAATACTAAGTAAGATGAGTGGATCAAATAATGTTGCCAATTTAGCAGCAAGATACGCCGTCGCTCCAGGAATCACTGGAATGCTGTTTTTTAAATCTAGTCTCTATTTTTGTAATTGTTTGACAGGTTGTTTTGTTTTGCTGTTGAACATGGATTGGTTATTTATTTATTTTGTGTGTTTTAGACAATAATAATTGTTAAGATAGATTAAAGGATAGGTTAATGAAGCGTATTATTATAGTTACATTACGGTAATCCACACATTAAAACTAATATCATACTTAAATTTTGTCGGTTCTTGCAAACAATTTTCGTGTTAAAGTTTTTGCCATATTTCGAAAAATAAAAAAGTTACAGCCAGCAGTTTACAAATATCGAATTTTTCCGATTTTTGGCCATAGTTTTCGTAGATGGCTATGGACAACAATTTTCATCATGACAAAAAAAGGCCGCCTGGAAGGGCCATCGATCGCACCTGCCACCGATTTTTTTCTGTCAAAAAATAGCCGAGATATTTTGAGTGAGCCACTTATATAAGTCATACACTGTATATCGGTCGGTCGATCGACATAGAAAAAGTATCGGCACGCGGCGTGTGTGAACAACACAGAAGAAGTATATATACATATGGGGAGCAAAGACATTTAGTTGGTTCATCAACGACTATCATTTGCAGCTTCAGTCAGAACATTCCCTGGATTTGGGGCTTGTACTAACGTCGCCACGGAGGCTGCTAAAGCGACGTACGTGGAAATATCCATAGCTCAAGATATGATAACAATAAGGATGTAAGATTAGCGAGTGTAAAAGTACTCATACATACAAAAAAAGTGATGAAGTCCGAAAATGTGCCTGTCGTGGTCTGCACAACGCACAACTGCGAGAGACCTATACCAAATTTTCATTAGATATTGGAAACTAGTTTGTTGTTGCCAAACCTAAACATTTTGTCCCATATGCCACGAGCCATTTCTTTTTAATTATTATTGGAGACGTTAAATCTCCATATATAAGGTACCTAGTATTTTTGTGCTGCCGTTCAGATGTAAATTTTCTCAAAAATGACTTGATTTCTTTAGGGTATAAGCTACAAGGAGAAGCCACTGTTGACGCTGCAACAAGAGAAAACAGATTCAAATAGGCAAAAGGACATAAAAAATTGAATTCTGAACAGTTGAAGAGAATACGTTGGAGCGATGAGTCTCGTTTTGATGTTTGCAAGAAGTTTAGGAAAATTGAACTTTATTAGTGGTATTATTAACACTAGAAAATATTAAACTATCTTAAAAGAGTCTTTGTTGCCAACATTGAAAGAAGCTCTGGATGCTGGAGAGGATTTTATTTTTCAACAAGATGGCTCCGCTTGTCATACGTCAAACGAAAGTTTAAAAATGGTTCGCAAATGGTTCCACTCTTATAGGGTGAGTTTCAAGTAACCCCCGACTGCTCTCCCATTGAGACAGTTTGGCACGAAATGAAGATGAAGATGAAAATTTTGGCACACATTTCTGGGGCAGTAGCCATACCGAAGTAGCAATTAAATAATCAGCTGGGCAGGATCTTCAATGTCTTCCTATCATTGATAAAGAAGCACCTTGCAAATTTATACGATTTTGCTTGCCGCGGTATCGCGCCACGCCTCTGAGTCAGGAATCTGTTTTGACACCTCAAATTCAAATGTACGCCCGGATTCCCCAAGCACCCGTTAATCTCCACGGCCCCATCCATGAATTTTCATAACGCAATCCGCCTAAGTAATCGCATTCCTCGGAACCCTTTCATCGGGCGAACAAGACGCGTCGCGTCCGGATCTCTCTCATCCACATCCGCGGCCCGCCGACGAGGCATTCTGTCTCGTGATAAATCGCAGCGGGCGGGAAATAAATTGATTCCGTCCGCCCGGTGACATATTAATGCGTGTTCTTGGGGGTGCGGGGCGAACAGGGGTGGTAGGGCGGTGAGGAGAGGCTTCGCCCCCCCCCCTCCCCCCTAAAGCCCTGGCTTCATAGTCCGATATGATCCCATGGTAGTGCTTGCAAATTCAATGACCTTGACGCCATATTGGGGGAATGGAAGTCAGAGGTGTATTCGGCAAAATCAATTCAGAAATACAGAGTAGTATTAGTAAAGTATATAGTGTGTGGTAAGCACAAGCAGCTTTGACTCCTTCCTGGGATTCTTTATTTAAAGATACTAGCACAAAGCACAATTTACAAACAAGCACACTCCACGGCACTGTAATATCTCTCATATAGCCAAAAAGAACTGTCCAATCTCCCCGACATTGCACAGTAAAAACGAGACCGGAATATTAGGTACACTAAAATTATTGTTTTTACTAATTGTTATATGTATTTTTTCCTTACAGGTACACGTACAACTAAGAATTTACTTGTCGTGCCATTTAATTTTAATCCCTACTAGGTATAACACAAGATATTCCATGAAGCTAAACGTAATCTATGTAAAATTTACTTTTAAATTACTTATTATTCCATTTGATTACATTATTTTACAGATTCATATATTTTACATGTACGATAATTGAATATTACCCCAGCAGTTAATATATTAACATGTAATTGGAACGCCGCTTAGCCGTCTTCCTCCGAATTTTCACAGTTTAGTCATCCATCGAGATGCATAGGCATTGTCTCCGCAAAGTGCTCTATAATAATTATTAATTATATTGATAGTATTAGCAATTTTCTTACGCTGCGCTGTGTTTGTATTATTTAGTGCAAAGTGTAGCTACGTGTGTAGTGAGAACCGCAAGGACTGTAATAAAAGGCTGGTACATGTGGGATACAAATGCACAGTGTGTCATAGCAGAAAATTTGCCGTCGTAATGGAGAACAAAAAAATTATAGAATCGGACTGCTTGAACGAAAGTTTTGTAAAAGCTTTCTGTGAGGTTATCTGCCTCAAATAAGTACCTACCACCATTACTTATTCAATGGTACCACCACCACCTTATAGAATTTATACAAAGATTTGGTTTCGAGAAGGGGTGATAAATTGTATAAATCGACTATGCAGAAGAAACTATTAAGGAATGCTGGAAGAAGAAAGAAGGGGGAATACCGAACGAAGAAAGAAGGTTTGTATTTAAAGACTAGTTTAGAAGGAGTATAATATAATAATACTAGATAATATTAATATAGTATAATAATATAATATAGTAAAATAATGTTATTTTTCTTGAAATCGGCATTAAAATGTCCCAAAATCGTCATTCAAAGCACAGAAATCGTACAATAATGTAGCCCATTATTGTACGATTTTTTCAATAAGTAGGCCTTGGCGAGATGTAAACATCAAACGTCAGACGCGGAGAAATCGCCCGTCAAAAGTGACCAAATATTCAAAACCCGGCCGATAAAGGCTCATTTAACTTTTCGTACACATTGCGAAATTGTTTCCTATAGAAGCGCAATCCTTCAGTATACAAATTTTAGTAAATTTGAATATCAATAGATTTGTTGTGTAGGCTGCACAAGAAGCAGCAGTTTGGTTTTTCTGTCAGAAGGTGCCCTACGTCATTATACTTGTCCTAGGTAGAGCGATCGGTAAAGTCAAGCAACGCCGCACGTAGTCGGTTCGTGGACGGGTGATCCCTTATTATTATTTTCTTGCCTAATAAAACATTTTTTTTCCGATTTTAAAAAAAATATAATATGTACCTCGGCACTGAAGTTCTTTTTATGACTCATGTGGTTTATTTGCCTCGGCCAGAGGCCTCAGCAACTAAACTCCACATGAGTCATAAAAAGTTGAACTTCAGTGCCTTGGTACATAAATAACTATTTTTTTCAATAAAACTATTAAAAACAAGTAGGTGCAGAATAATTTTCTTCTCACAATTTATTACGGTTACAGTACGTTCTCTTTCAGTATTTAAAATTCTCACAGCTAATAAAATTGAACAAACATATTGCAAGATTTTCTATTAGGTAAAGGAACCTAATAGAAAATCGTGCAATATGTTTGATAAAAGGATATCATCCCCATGATCATTTCGGAATTAGACACATAATGAAGTTACTGACTGTTCAAATAGGTGGACATAATATTATAATTTTAATACCACAAATACACCATCAAAAATTATAACAATAATAAAATAAATGGAACAAAAAGTGTTTAAATAGTTATGTATTGGAGTGGTATAAAATTGATTCAAACTTAAGTTTAGGCCTGCCTCTCTAGTAAACCAGTACATTTAGTGAAATAATAGTTAGGTATTTTGGTGTACCAAGGCACTGAAGTTCAACAGTGAGGTTGAAACGTTGAATGATCAACTGTAAATATCATTCAATATCCATATAAATAAGAGTTTTTTTAATTATTTGCTCAATGTATTTTTTTGTACACATTCACGGAAAACCTGAGAAACTACTGTAAATATCATCCAAAATACATGTTCGTTCATGTTTTTTTTAATTATTTGCTCAATGTATTTTTTGTACACATTCACGGAAAGAATCTACTGTAAATATCATCCAAAATACATGTTCGTTCAAGTTTTTTTAATTATTTTTCTACGTAAAATTGCTGTTGGGAACTGAATTTTTCTTTGCAAAGCCATGTAAAATTCAGTAAGTTAATGGAATCTAGGGTATTATTACAATATATTAACATTTAAATGTTACCTTTAAAAATAATTGAATGGTTGGAAAATTCTTACATGTTTTTACTAGGAATTTTATGAAACTGGAGGTACAAGTAATTTTACCTGTACAAGTTAGGTATATTGTTGCCAATATCAGACATGGTAAAATTACCGAGAAATTTTTTACTGTGTGCATCCATTTGACAGAATCTATTGCGCAGAATTTTCCCGCCATAAGGAGTAATACTGCTGGTTGTCTTATATGCTCTGACACAACTATGGGTCAAATCAAATTTAGTAATTTCTTCAGTGGTCATAAGCTGGATCAGAATAATTTTTAACAATTATGAAAATAAAACCAATTGGCGTTTTTAAAATAATACTGTTGCTGTCATGTTACACATAGACATAATGATATCCATTTAATTTTTAATCGGGTTTTTCGCAACAGGAACTGTTAAATAAGCTCTTGCGCTTTGTCATAAGTTAGTTTAGTTTACTTTCAAAATTATTGTTGGGAGACTTGTAGGTCATTTAACGTTTCTTTAAAAGAACATAAAAAAAAAGAACATACAAATTATTAGGCACAGCATTTATTTTAGGAAGTATGGGCAACTGTGTTGCGAAGTGTTCAGTGGAATTCAGTAAAATGTATTATTGCCACTTATTCAAAGAGAAGTTATTGTAGATATAGATAATTAGATGGAACACAGGGGACAATATCAGAGAAGTGGCTAGATTATTGTTCTGTTGTCATCACTTTGGCTTGACATTTATTATTCTGATGTCATTTCACTTGGACTTGACATTTTCTTTGAGACAGGAGGAAGATTTAAGGTGGATTTATAAACTCGACGTTTGCGTTGGCGCTCGAAGTTGACGGTGACCTTCGCAGTTTGCGTCCAGAAATGTGAACGACGGAACGTGAAAAAGATGAAATTAGTTTATCTCGGACGGCATCGGACGCAGACGGCAGCATTCGACGGCATTTTATAAACGGTTACACGTAAAATATTGGGATTGAATTTTCGACGCAAACGGCAACGGCGAGCGCCAACGCAAACGTCGAGTTTATAAATCCACCTTTATTATTCGAAAGCTCAGAAAACGAAGTAGTTAAAATTAGTTTTTGAACTAACTTATGACAAAGCATCAATATCTGTAGTAAAAAAAAACAATTAAAAATTAAACGGATCACAAATAAATTTTCGACAATATTAACGTATGAAAAAGCCTCTAAAGATTACAACATGTTTTTTTAACCTTTCATAGACATAATTATTTGCACTGTTTTCTATCCTACTTAAAGATTTGGCAGTTGAATTTCAAGTTTCGGTCTTTTACTCAGAGTTTTATAAATTGTAAGATTAGTTTGGAGGCATTTTTCTTTACAGCTTTGTTGGCCTCAGCCCCCCCCCCCCCCAGCGGTCCATTTTTAGATGCTTCCTTCTTCTAATTTATAGGCAGTATACTTATTACTTATTTACTTCATGTGACAGTGCTATACCTGGCTCAATTGACCCATGTCGTTCCCTTGCCGCTTTCACCTTCCTTCCTCGTTGTGTCACTAAGTGCCCCAACCAACCAACCTCTCTTCTTAATAATTTTGGTCCCAACACCTTTTGGTACAAATTTTCATAACTATGACAGCAAACAAAATTACCTAAACGGCACACTGTAGTAACATCACGCCGTTCCATTCCTTGGTGGTTTTCTCGCGTCGGAGCCAAGAAAGTGATACGCCACTATGATACGTTTGTCTTTTCTGTTTGGACGAGACGAAGCAGTGCAACGTTGGCTGCGTGTCTTCACGGCGGCATCCATCTATTTAGTTATAATTTTTATTTATACGAGAGCAATTTTGCCCGCTGTGGAGTCGACGATTTGTTGTTGCCTTTAACTGGTGGAATGGACTAAAAAAATACACTGGAGTTGGTGTTACCCGATGGTATATTCACTGTTTCCACGGTGCGCAACTTCGCCGCGTAACATTTTGCCGTTCCACTCTTGTTGTTAGGTATAATCATTTTAAACCCGTTTAGTATCGAAATACTTGAATGTTCGCTTTCGACATGGAATTCACTGAAGTTGATTTCTTTTGCAATCTCAATTGAGGCATTGTTTCTTTCTAATTTGTTGTATCTATACTAAAATCTAGCAACTCTTTTACGCCTGGCGTAAACAATAGCACGTATGTTGAGATATTCGCCAGGGCCGCACAAAAATTATTGGCTTAATTAAAATCGTTCAAAACATCGATAAAATTATTTGTGGCAGTGTCTAAATAGCTGAAAGGAACAAGATAAAACCACATAACTACACTTTTGCGATCGAGTACGTCCCTGTTGCAGAGTCGGGTGAAATTTTATAGCCTACCGACCAATCGCGGAACGTCATTGAACACATGGTTTTATTTACGCCAGGCGTAAGGATTGCTCGATTATAGTATAGGTACAAGATTCCATCAGAACTTAACGTGTTCTATAATATCTCTAACAAGTACAATGCAACGTATTTTCTTGAGTCCATTCCATCATTTAAATGCAATATAATAACAAGATCGTCGACTTCACCTTCATGGCAGGCAAAACTGCTCCCGTAGAAATTAAAATTATTAGGTATAGCTAAATAGAACATCCACGCCATGAAGACACGCAGCCGACGACGCTCTGCTTCATCGCGTCCAAACAGAAAAACAAGCGTAAAATAGTAGCGTATCCTCAGACAAATAATAAGCATAGACTAATAATTCAATACAATACCAGACCCTGTCAAGATAAAAAAATGTTTAGTAACATTATTATTTGTCTGAATGAGTAACAGAAATCTAAAATAAAACAATGCAATGATCGCACCATTGCCAAACTTCTTTATAAATTTATCTTGTACTTACGAAATAAATGTATAACCAACGTTAAAAAGCATCAATTTGGAACAATTAGTTGATACGTACAATCTAAATATAGTAAAAATTTGGACATTTATCATTTAACAATAAATTTTACTGATTTTGTGAATTTATTGATCCTACTTGGTCTGTAAATAATGTCCCTAATAAATTGCTTATTCTGGCTAACGTGGCAACGTTGCACGAACTTTTTGTGATCAATGCGCATTTGCCTTACTATACCCCAACAGCTGATTCAAATTTCGTTGAAATTTCGCCGGTTTGTGCTGATGTGTTTCGAGTGTTTACTTTTGCGTTATTCTTATTTTTTTGGAAGAGATTTTGGGGTTATTTGACAACAGACATAAGTATAAGGGTTGGATTTGTGGCATAGGAAACGTAACCTCTGGTTATCATATTGTCAATTGAGTAACATCTGTGAACCAATGACCAAATTATTTAAATTCATTTCTACGAAACCAATAACACATAATGATAAAATTAAAGAGTTTATACCAGGGAGAGCCAACAATCAATATATTACAAGGCCCAATCAATAAGATAAACATAAGATCGAAGTTCAATCGACGATTCAACAGAATCTTCTGCTTGTATAAAGTATAAATCTGGCACCGCGGCCACAAGCCGGGCATCAGTAGATAGATACCGCTTATTAGCAGCTACTCGATCACTGACCACCCTCGGTGGTCTGGCCTGGCAATGGATACCGCTTAGTAGCTTCCTTGTTGTGGTTGGTCTCTGAGGGGTTGGAAGTGGCAACGCACAGTCGGGTCAAAGGCGCAACTAATCAGTGCGCCCCGGTCTCCTCAAAGTACTATCGGTCGCGTCGGTTCACAGTCCGTGATACGCGATACGTGATACGTGATAGCAGTGGCGTCGCGTCGGGTGGGCCAGGGGGGGCACGCCCCCCCCCAGATTTTTTAGGTAGGAATTTTATAATACTACCTAAGGTAAAATGGAAATAATTCACAGCAATCACTTAATTAATTACATGAGCGGTGATGGTGCCAAGTTTTGGCCTCATGGGCTGCGGTAGGCACCGCATGGCCGCGCGCGCATAAATTTGTCTTAACCTGACTCGCCTCGCACTTGATATAATGTTTCGCCCAAAAAAGCAGTCGAAGAATGATGTTTTATTGAGTAAATATGATGTGCCTGTCCTGTAAAAGATGACATTGATTCAAATATAATTTGAAAACAGATGCACTTTTACTAACGTACTATAGGTAGGTAGGTATACGTATGTATGTCCACGCCCACTAGTTGAGCAATATGCTGAAAAAATGTATCCAACCTTTATGTCTGTCTGCAAGTATGCATATATTATCTAATAAAAAATATATGACAAGTATAAAACATGCAAATCTGTAACCAATGTGGCTCCTCAGAAACAGGGTCTCTGTTAGGAAGCAGCAATTAGCATTAAAGTACTGGAAGAAAAACTGTAGATATATTGCAAGTTACAGCTAGGTATAATACATAAATGATATTCTCTGCTCTCTCAAAAAGACTAGACTCTTTCGAATACCTAAATCATGGTAGTCAAGATCAATACACGCAAATAGGGTAAACTTCTAGAGACCCCCGTATGTAGATTGTAGTAGATATTTTTACAAGCTTTTATTTGACTTGTCCTGTTAGTAGGTATAGGTATGTAGGTGTAGGTATGTATGTATACATATCGATATCACTAACGATGATCCCCGCGTCACAATGGTCGATAATGTAATTTCCATTGTCGACCATTGTGAAGCAGAAATCACCGTTCGTGATATCCACTATAATATGGTGTGCGGGTCGAATCTTGCGCAAGCTGAATTAGAACCATTTCTTGACATCCGATTGAGCTGAAATTTTGCATACACCTTTAGTTCTGGTGACATAATACTCAATATTGTAATACTTTCAAAATGGCCGTCGCCACTACATGGCGGATGATGTGTTTTTTGCCAACCCCCTTAATATGGGTATCAAATGAAAGGACTTAAAGAGTAAAAAACGATAAAGTTAGTGACATCACACTAAATTCATTATGGCGACCGCCCGAAGATGGCGGATTACCTATTTCTGTACAACCTACTTGACATGGGTATATTGGGTATGCAATGAAAGGGTTTGACGAATACAAAAAATAAGGTAAGTGACGTCATACTAAATCCAATATAGCGGATGTCCCAAGATGGTGGACTAAATTTCTTTAGCACCCTCCTGATATGGGAATCAAATAAGTACTAAAAAGAACAAAATAAAATAAAAGGTAAAAAACTTTTTAAAAACAAGCTTTTTATTTAAACCATGTACTAAAACGAATAAAGTAATATAATATCTTAACGAAAACCTAGACTTATTTTATTCGTTTTACCATTGATTAAGGAATTCCTTATTCAATGGTTTTACTTAGTACCTACATGGCTTCCCAGATAGCACAATCTCATGACTTGCACATACTAATCATATTCTGTTTTAGAATGTTCACATTCCAAGTATATTCTTTTTTAACATACAGCATATTTGAGGCATGTGCTTGGCACATGTTACAGGGCACCCCATTCAGGTGACAACTAAGTGACTGGAATATGCTACATCATGTACCTGTCATATGACTCAAACCAACATTAGACATAAATCAAAGTACATGATAAGTATGTGATATTCATATTTCATTTATATTTTCACTTTCGTATACTTAGAACGTGACTAAAATGAACACTTCATTTGAATCTTGAAGCAAAGCATATGCTTTTCACCTTCCCACATTAACATTATGGTATGTAATTCGTACATACTTGTTATATGACTAAAATTAACATTTGGTTTTGGGATATGGTAAAAAAATATACACCCATATATAAAAAGTTATGTATTTATATATATCTAGGTATAATATGTATGTCCCTAATTACTATACACCTTCAATAACCATAACATTCTGCAAAAAATAAGAAAATTTAACATAAGATTAAAAAGCAAAAAAGCAGCTTTTATAGTTAACACGACAAAGTGAGACTGCTACACAACAGTAATGGTCGACAATGCAATTTCTATTGTCGACAATAGAAATTACATTGTGAGTCATTTTCTGATGTTAATAGGCGTATTCTTTCGTACTGATAGAAGTGATTTTTCTGAATTAGTTTAAACGTTCTCTATGCGATTTCTTTCATAGTGGTTTTGATTGTCATTTGGAAACGTTTTCCTTCAAGAATTCCTGGTTATGAACAGAGTAGACACGCGTTACTTATAGAAGAAATAAATGACTTTAAGTCAAATGACACACATTCAGTTCTATCACTTAAATCAACACGAAATATGTAGATATATGTATATTATGTAGATATATTATATCATTATAGAATATTCACTTAACAACGATGCCTGCATTTCATAATTGGGTAGTTATGTGTCAAAATACAGAAATAACTCAAGAAATAGTACCTGTTGACGTCTGTCGCACCTGATGGCTTTAGCTTTCACAAGCAATCCTTTTATTATCGTAATGATTTCGTGCCCAGTGCTATCATTATGGCATAATTTCACACTTTCTGAAAAAACAGCAAAAATTTATATTTACAGCATGTACGCAGAATGGACACCCGCCCATTTACCTTTTTTATTTTTGAAGATAGATATTCGTTTCTTAAAAGCGGGGCAATCTAAACTTCCTTTTTTTTTAAATGGAACACCCTCTATTTGATCTCTTTTTTTAAATATACGATTAGTCACATATCTTTGATTACAGTAAGTAAGATCATTAAAAAATTCGTTTGATTTCCTGCAACTCTTGTATTAAACTTTTTTTCTATCTCCATTCTCGAATGATTACCCTGTACCCTTCACGTATTCAGTGTGACAAAAGGGTGGATAGTTTTTGTAGAAATTACAATTCTGTTTTTTATTCGAATAGTCTTATTTTTATGAAAGGCACAAGAAAAATAGGAGGCTATTGCAAATTTCATATACCTAATAACTGCTCAAGTGTTTCGATCACGACTGGAAGAACCTTGTTCCACACGTGAGAAAACGAAAAAGTGCTTCGCGTCGTTCGTGCAAATGCAAAATGGCAGCCGCGTTCTAAAAAGTACCTACCCCACACGTTTCGCCACTAGATAGAAATATACCTACTTATACTATTACAAACGATTATAGAAAAATGGCATAACATTTACCTTTCTAAAATGCCCGCGTTTACTTGCGAAAAAATGCCACGTAGGTACCACCTACCTTGCTACTCTTTTGGGCGAAGCACAAAACCAAGCCAAAACACAAAAAAAGAATGGCGACGTGACGCCAACCACAACAAACAAATCTGCGATTGCGAATGCCGATTTGCGTCGGCGCGGTGGGCGATCAGCACCGCCCCCCTTCCCACTGATTAAGTTCACAGGGTTGTCAGACTTTCGATTTTACGGTAGTTCCAAGTCCTACGGAACTGCTGGTTATTATATTTTACTATTTTGTTACAAGTTATAGGTACAACAAAATTCATTTTATAACAGTAACGTAACAAAATTATAATAATGTTTTAAATAAATATTAAATATTTTGAGGAACAATATAGATATTTACTAGCTTTTCACCCCCGCCTTCGGCGGGGTTTGAAAGCTAGACCTGCGGCTTTGCCGCCGCAACTTTCTTTTCTGGGGCTCCGCCGCCGCTGAGGCACGGCCGCTACGCGGCCTCGCACCCGCCTCGCGCACGGTTTCGCCTCTTAGGCCATAAACTATCTGTGTACTAAATTTCATTCAAATCCGTTCAGCCGTTTTTTCGGTAGATCTGGCAACGCTGCCCAATGCCAGATCCCCTATCTCCTTGTTCGGGCCTCCTCGGTCGCTCCTCGGCCACCATCGCCATCGAGTTCGTGTGAATACAGGGCGATCTCTGCTCTACCCGCGACGTCGTTTATAATCGGGAAGTCGTTATTATATGGGAAAGTCGTTTATATATCGGGATAAAAAGTATCCTATATGTTGGAATCCAAGTTATAAACTATCTGTAAATCCGTTCAGCTATTTTTGCGTGATTGTTCCGCAAAGATCCAAACAAATATATATTTACAAACTTTCACATATATAATATTAGGATAATTAGTCATCCCAAACAGTAAGTCTAACAACTATGGCATCTGACATCACAGCACAGCGTTGATAATTTTAAACTTTTGGTACTATTTAGATTTAGTGATTTAGGGCCAGATATACATATTATAAAAGTTATTTAATTTCAATCCGGGATTACTTAACAACGATTGTTGTACTTTGTACCAATGGAAATATCAATTTAAACCTTCAATCAGTGCATACATGCTTACTGCATACATGCCGTTTCGACGTTACTTTTAATTGTACCTTTTGTGCCGTACCTATTATTTATTATTTCAGATTTCAGCCAACGTTTTTAAGCTTGTCGCTGTACCATATGATTGCACCCAGGTGGCTGGTTTTATAAGTTGGAGAAAAAATATATTTTTTATAATTTAAACGTTCTGTCTACCTATTTCGGCGCAGGTTGACTTTTTTTATTGATTATGCATGTTCTAAAAAACATCATTATGCACTTCTATGGCACATACTTGGCAGGTGACAAAGGTACCTGTAAAAAATATGTTTTTTGGTATGTATTTGTCACATACTTTGAAGGAATATACTTTATGTGCACTTTTATGGCACATACTTGGCAGGTGACAAAGGTACCTGTAAAAAATATGTTTTTTGGCATGTATTTGTCACATACTTTGGAGGAATATACTTCATATGCACTTTTATGGCACAAACTTGGCAGGTGACAAAGGTACCTGTAAAAAATATGTTTTTTGGTATGTATTTGTCACATACTGAATATGATAAGTATGCACCATTCATATGATAAAATAATATTCCCTAATGGCACATTGACGGTACATTTTTAGCATATGCTAGGTGCCATTGTGTTAACTGGGTTAAATAAAAGCTTGTTTTTAAAAAGTTTTTTTTGTTTTATTCTTAGATGTTAATTATTTTTTTCTTTGTATTAATGGTAGGACAGTACATACAAGTTGTTTTATTTTGGAAGTGTTTTTTGACAGTGACAGTACAAGTTTTTTATTTCGGAAGTATTTCTTTTGTTTTTGTTTCATGTATTAGGTATTTGTCTCGTTGGTTTATTAAAAATATGAAAATAAAAGAATAATTGTTTTCTTTTTCCTTTTTTGTTTCAGGTAAACTAAAATTGCGATAAAAATATTGAAATGTTGTTCATTGTCTTGAGAAAAAATTTAAGGTGCCCCCCCCCTGCTTCTGAAGTCACGCGACGCCACTGCGTGATAGGTACTCATTTGCTATTCCGGACTCGGCTAACAATAATAATTCATCCTGAAAAATCTTCATTTTAGGTACTTGTAACAAAAATATCTATATTGTCCCAACCCAACTCTCCCTATCCAGGAACCTTAGGTGTAAGTATATCTATACTATAACGCACGGGAATGACATAGGTATAACTAGATATCTATGTAGGTGTAAGGTGTATATCTTTCGGGCGAGCTATGAGCTAAAGGCGCTTTCCACACTAGCGTGCCGTGGGTAAAAGGGCGGGGGCGAGCTATTTTAAGGGCGCCAAAAAAGTCATTTTTTTTTGTTTCAACGATGTAAACAAATTAATAGTAATTAAAATAATAATCTTCTTGTTTTTTACAGATTTAAGTTGGTTTGTTTCTGATTCAATACTAAGTAATGATAAATTATTTGTCCTTTCCTGAGTCATTGAACATATTTGGAAATTCAAAATTTTGTTTAACCTGCTAAACGACCTTTCTGCTCCAGGGCAGTTGCAAAGTATGGTGGAAAATATTTTTAACAAAACAGTGAGAGCAGGAGAGCTAACGGTGAGTGATGAACTTGCGAGGTGGAGGTAACGACAACTCGAAGAGCTCTTTTAAAGAAAATGTTGGCCAGGGAAATAATAGACCATAATATATGGTCGTGATTGTACGTTCAATTGTGCAATTGCACTAGAGTACAAAGGGCGGGTTAGAGCTGAGGGCGGGGGGGCACGACAGCCCTCCACCCCCGTGCCCCCCCTACGGCACGCTACTGGTTCCACACTATATATTTTTTACAATTACATAGTTTTAAATATCTATAAAAAAGCAAGCTGAAATGAAATCGTTCTGAACTGCGCGACTAATACCTAGATACCTAATAATTTATTTTCCCTCGCCCCTGATGACTGACGCAGTTCTGACTTGATGACGATGACGTGAATTCTTCTTCTCCGCTTCAAGCGCCCGAAATCATATGACATACTGTGCAAAGTAGGTACCTAGAGTTTTTACATTGAAAATATTGCCTTATTTACTTCGATCTGACATTGTTTTGCAATTTTCATTAATATTGATTTTTGTTGCAACTTCTCCGGTTTATATATGGTATCCCGGGAAAATAAATGTAAAGACCGTGTGGCCTAATGGATAAGGCGTCGGACTTCGGATCCGAAGATTGCAGGTTCGAGTCCTGTCACGGTCGCTCAACTTTTTTTATATACATATTTTTAAAAATTTTTCTGCCGATTGTTTATTATTTTCGATAAGCATGACATTTTGTACAATTTGGAGTTGGTATACATGCCATTTGAAATTAATATTTTTTAATATTTCATCTTCATACTGATGACACCATCTACCAACCGATCGCTACAATTAAATACAACAATGGTGTATCCACCGTCGCTTGCCCCATCTGTGAGTCAAGCTATCAACTAAACCTGTCCAAGCGCCTGAGGTATTGATCCATTACAGAAACTTATACCGTTTCCTTGTGGCGTCCTCTGTGGTTTCTGCTTTGACCGAACTTAGCCCCGAAAAGATAGCTCTGAGAAAATTTTATAGTTGGCACACGATACTTCAGAGGTCTCTGCCTGTTCTAATAGTTGGTAGATACGCTGGAAATTGAAATTTGGGATTTGGCGGTGAGGAGGTGTAGGTAGGTAGATATAATTGATAACGAGACTAAAATAAAAATCCCTGTAGAAAGTTGCGATTTGTTGTGTTGGTCTGCCAAGGTGAAAATATTAAATACTATAGCTTCCTCGATTTCGCTGGAAAGCACAATTTTTTTATGCGCGATAAAGACAACAATATCGAACAACTTGCGTGTGGTGCACAATGTAAAGAAAAGTTGACAAATACTTTTTTCCGCGGCAACCTATAATTTTTTGGAAGCGAATAATTTTTTATTAGCAAATAATGTTGAAAGGCAAATTACAAAAACATACTTAATGTTTTCCATGGCACTCTCAGTTTTCTCAACAAAGATAAAAGAACAATTAATTTTTTCCATGATCATACTTTAATAATTTTAGTGATAATTACTATTTTAGTTACTCAACTTTTAATAAATCTATTTTCCAATAAATTGTCAAGTTTTTGTGAATCGAAAAAATAAAAATTTCCTTTCCCTGCTCCCCCCCCCCCCCCCCCCCCCCCCCCCCCCCGTAAGTACACTTTACATACTTGCCAGCTCGCCTGAAAGAGTAAATCAAATGTCAAACGTTCGGTGCTCTGTTAGTTTAGACGATAATTGCGAAATTGGTTGCTAGATACGCGAAAATTGTTTCCTAGCCACTCGCAGCTGGGACCTTATACAGCCATGAAGCGATACTACACTTATGGCAACTTTGTTTTTATTTTCACAACGCGATAATCGCTTTATAAATTGGTTTTAATTAGAAAGAAATACGAATTATATAAACGATATATTAATATTGTCAATATTTCCCCAATGTCAAATAAGAGTGGCGAATCAAATAATGTAGATACCTATAGGAAACAAACGATAGACAACTAATTTGGCTGTCGGGTTAAAGTAGGTGTCTATAAAACCCTCAGTGGATTGTTCCAATTCCACCCAAAGCCCAACATTTTTATATTGTCGCTGCATTCTGCCTCTTCTATTTTAGGACATGCACAAGCGTTATTATGAAGTTTATTTAGATACTTACAATGTAGATAGTCAAAATCTGAATTGTTACTGACGTGATCACATCAAAGTCACACCCTCAATTTTTTTCATGGCTAACAAGAAAGTTACGAGTAAAATCACGACCCAAAAACAGCGCAAGTGGCGCCCTCTGTGAGGTACGGCGAAATTGACATTTTCAGCGTATTCTCCATCGACAAAAACACAGCAGTGCCAAATTTCAGTTCAGCAGCTTGATTATTTCGGGAGATGTAGCCATAATTCACACCCTGTATATTTTAAACAAACAACATTTCTATAAGGCATATTAGCCTCAATTGAAATATTTTGACCCAAAATATATGCGGTTGCACTTTGTACCATTATTAATGACTCACCCTGTATAGGTACACACTTCAATGACGAAAAAAAATTCCGCACAGTCTACTTGATTTTCACAGCTTTTTTATTAGCGGAGATACAAATTAGTTTTTTCTGATACATAATGACGTACTTTTTTTATCTTACAAAATTTAAATTTAAAATAAATCTGTTGTCCAAATTATAAAAAAATAATATTGTATATAACACGTTCCACGTTCCTGATGTGGTAACAAATACTAACCTATTAACAAATGGATCAAAATTTATATTTTTCCATTGGGTACATAAAGACGGTCAATCGCTTTTGCAAGATGGCATAGATTAAATGGTATACAGAGAATCTACCGAACAAACCTAGTACTAGCCAAGATTACCAGTATTTGGGTGAGATTTACCTATGAATTATCTATAATTTTTTTCCTTTAGAAAATTTTTGTAATAAATTATTTACTGTGCGGGCATTCCACCAATTAAAATTTATAATTCGCCCAATTAAATTTTTTAATTGGTCTAATAGCCAGTAAATTAGTTATGTAATACATACATGAATTAAATATCATCAGGAATTAAACAAAAATTGTTTAAAGTGAGAGAAAATTAAAAAGACATTTTTGTTATCAAGAACTACTAATTTCTAACTTGATTATAAGCGTCACAAACTCTTAAATTTTAGGAAACTTTATTCGGTCATTATCATCAAGTTTTTGGTCAATATTTTACTTCTTTTTAACTCTCTGGATGCCCTCTAAAAATGAGGGAGGTGGTAAAGATGTAAAAGACACAATTATTATTATTTTGTCTCAATATTAGCGTTGACTGGCGTATTAATAATACTTCTCACGGCTGTAGTTTCATGTCCTGGAAAGTAGATGGCGCTTATGGTCAACAATGTATTTTGCATTGTATTTTGTCTCCGGGAAGCGCATTGTGAGCCAGAGAACTGTCAAACATGACAGCCGTGAACAGTCTTTATTAATACTTCAGTCAACGATATTAGTCTTTGTGGGTTAAGTAAAAAATAGGTATAGGTTAGATAGTTAGGTAAGTAATTTAACCTCTACATTCGACCTGTTACCTATACAGGTTTTTTGGCTTTGTACAGGGCGATTTGTTCATAAATACATTAACTTTAACAGTGGGTAGGCAAAAATATCCTGAACGCGAAATCGCAATTATTTTTTTTGCTAAACCGCATTTTTACCTATACATATATATTGCGCACTATTTACGACTGCCACTGCCTCGGCCACTGATGACTTGTTTCCAGCGCATTTGGTTTCATGCAGAGGACGACGCTTGCCGTTGTGCGCGTTAGCATTGATGCCAGATATGCGAAACTTTTGGAAATTTAATGGAATATTTTCAGTACAAGAATATTCATAAGATCAAATGAACTTACCTTAAGCGTTGAGTGAGGAATAATAAAAGGCGCAACCTTACGGGAAGCAGCGTAGCCGAAAACGCGGCCCGAAAAGCGTCCGAGATAAGAAGCGTCCGAGACAAAAATATACATATTCTTCCAGTAAAATATAAAATATATAAAATTGTACCGTTAGCCGGTTGTAGAGGGATCGGTGTTCTCGAAAACATAAACAAGTAGTAAAAATCCGTGGTCGCTAAGCGACTATAGCGAGTGGGGGCAACGGTGGGCTTCAGGGTAAGCACATGAAAACCGGTCACGCAATTTTATACGTGCGCTGCGCCTCTTATTATTGCTCATTCAACGCCTTAAGTGAAGTTCGATCTTGATTATATTCGGCCTCGTCGAAATAAATAATTAATTGTAGGCGAATGTTCTGTAAAATGTTAACACTTACCTCTTCTAACGGTTAGTTTCGGCCTTAGACACCTTAAGGGATAAATGCAAACGAGAAAAATAAATGAAACGTCTGCTCTTACATGACCCTTTGATTTTTGCGGCAATGCCAAACGAATACTTCAATTCCCCGAGCCTTCTTAGATTTTCAGGGGCGTTAACATGAAAAATGGGACATACTGTAGGTATACAGTTTTTAAGGGCGTATTTGTGAGGTAACACAGATTTTTTCCTATAAACATGATATTATGTCCTAAAATGCACCCTCTCTGAGCGAAAAAATTAGATTTGCGCCATCTTTGAGGCAAAAAATTAATAGAGTGTCTAAAGGAATATATGGGTTGGCGAATTTTCAGGAGATTTGATAAGTAACTGTAATCACAGTTAATAACAGTCAAAAATACGCCCGTTAGAACTTTGTAGTGAATTTTGAAACGCCCTGTATGGCCATTTATGCTTTTGGTATGTTCTTCAAGGTACATTTTTGCAGATAGCAGTTGCTTTCTTTTTTTAATCTGGCTTCTCTAAGATTTAAATTTGAAATTGCCTTACCCCTGGAGAAAAATAGAATTATGCAGACGAGACATTTCACAAGAAAAACAAAGTAAAAGCCAGTAATTTTTGCAGTTTACATAGTGCAATAAAATTCTGGTAGCCAGTGCAGAGAAAATGAAATTTCCTTGGAGTTATCCTTTTGTCGTCAGATAACACCGGCGTGGAATATTCATTTCCGCTTTATTTTCGAGTTAAGAGGACGAAATAGCTGGAACAGTATCCACCAAAATAAATTTTGAAATGAAGTAACATCTGTTTGCCTTATTTGGTTTAAATAACGAAAACGTGTTCATAAATACGGAGTGGTAGGTATAAAACGCCTAATAATTTTGAATAAAGTTTTTAACAAAAAACAATTTTTATTCTGAGCTAAAACTGTCTCTTTAACATTTTTTAGGTACTATTCTTTTGAAATACGAGAAGAAAAGTTATTTAATTTGCAGAAATGACACCTACAGATTTATACTTGGCCATCAGAGGATATTATACCATGTGTTAGGTATAGTTGAGAAAATTAAAACTTGCCGATCAAAAACCACTTTGTGGGAGATTAAAAATAAGTGATTTATATTGGCGATTTGATTTTTGGTTTTAAAAGAAAAAATATTTGACAAAATTAGTTCGCATTGGATGACAATATTGTTGTGTTGAATCACTATAATATTTTAGTAAGTTCTCGTCAGCACTGGTCAAATCTATAGGTACTATATCCAAGTTACAGAGACAGTGAATGAAAATATTAGCAACCACGTGGTCGCGATGTGACCTATTATCTTGGTCTGAACGTCGTAAAATCTCAAGTGTTTACGCGGCGAGCAGAATGCAGGGCCGGCTCTTCCCTCAGTCGATTTTCCTTCATAGGTGGGATCGCGAGCATACTTGTTGCAGAATCTCATATACAGGGTGTCCAACTTTAAAACTGTACAAATCCGTAACATCTTCATTTTTGGAGATAACCGCCTAAACTTTTTTTTGTTTGAAAGGCCTTCAAAAACCGCTTCTTTTGGCCTTTCTGCCATTTTCAAAATGCAAATCCAGGGCCGGCTGCGATTTTTTTATATCTTCGATTTTCACGAAAACCATTTAGCGATTTTTTTATTTAAAATCTGACACCACAGCGTCAATCAGAACGCCCCAAAACCCCCATATACCAAATTTGAACAGAAAATATACAGGGAGTTCCATTCCGCAGGGTGTCAAAGTTGAGCAAAATAGGAATTTCAAAGACATCTGGCGAGTCAAGTGTGCCATGGAATCCCTTCAAAACAGTTGAATCGTCAACAGGACCACTCAAAATGTTGGTGTGAAAAGAATTTACTATAAAAATATAAGGGTATTTTTCTCTGAGCCAACTCAAAATTCTGAAATTTTATGAAACTTATTCGGATCAAGAGTGCTCTGGAATTATTGAAAAAAATATTGATAAACAGAAAAGTAATGTATTTCTGTACAAAATGATCACTAACAAATAAAAACAATTTAAATTATTGGACCTTTCTCAACAAACTCACTGTCTAAAATGATACATTTTCTGTGCGTTTCTTGTTGTGGCACACCAGCCACCTTAACTAATATCACAGAAAATATTCGTAGTATAGATTCTGTGCTAATATTGACTTACTGGCTGGCAGGCTTCTGTATTTTTTAGATTTTGTTCGTTTATAGTGTGTGAAGCGGTTTTGATATACTCGATTTTTGAACCGCCTAAAGTTCCAAAACTTTAGTAATTTGAGATGGCACAGATAAGAATACTCTGTATATTTTGTATTGGACCTTTGCACACCAACAACTTGAGTGGTCCTATTGACCATTCAACTGTTTTGAGGGGATTCCATAGCACACTTTACTTGGCAGATGCCTTTAAAATTCCAATTTGGCTCAATTTTGACACCCTGCAGAATAGAACTCCCTGTATATTTTTTTATTAAAATTTGGTATATAGGGGTTTTGGGGTGTTCTGATTAACGCTGTGGGGTCAGATTTTAAATAAAAAAATCGCTAAATGGTTTTCGTGAAAATCGCGGGCATAAAAAAATCGCAGCCGGCCCTGGATTAGTATTTTGAAAATGGCAGGAAGGTCAAAAGAAGCGGCTTTTGAATGCCTTTCAAACAAAAAAAGTTTAGGCGATTATCTCCAAAAATGAAGATTTTACGGATTTGTACAGTTTTAAAGTTGGACACCCTGTATATTAGTCCGACCCTGATAGTCGATCGCAACGAGTCCATGTGATTTTGTTTATATCTACTGCCGCTGTAACTTGGATAGACGATAGAGCTAAAATGTGTTTTTTTTTCTCAAATGAAATAATTAAATTTTTTTAATTCCAAAAAGGCAAAAAAATATTCATGTTCCCTTGGAACTTTGGCAGATACAAAAAAATGTCAGGAGACAATTATTGCTTAAAATAAAAAAAAGTTATCCAAGTGCATAAAAGATAATTTAAAGAGCCGTATTAGTATTTTTTGTATTATTATTATTTGAGCAATGCTTGCTGTGTTGGAAAAATGAAAAATTAAACATTAATATTTGTTGTAATTTAAACACCCTGTATTTAGAATACAGGCGGATGTGGATAAAAAGTTGTACCTACCCTACCACAAAATAGTCATATTTATGGTTTTCTATCCCATGTTAAAGTGTATTAGAATAAAACTGAATCGCACTGTATATATTACAGGGTCGCCCTGTAAACACAGGGTAATTCAGTCATGATGTAACAAATGTTAATCACAGGCAGTCAAATATTAAGGAAATACGAATCCGAAATTTAAAAAAGTTTAATGTAAATAAAATAATAAAGAAATATTTTTAGAAGTGCATTTGAACCCCTAATTTACGGCGCTTCTGGCTGGCCGAGCTGGTAAACATCGCGTGGAGGCTTGCAACTACCGACGCGCTGTTGCCAGTTGCATACACGTATCGCAAATTTATTTCTTTTTTACTTATTCCAGAAATTTAAAAAATGTCTAAATATTGAGAAAACACTTAAAACTTGGATAATTTTTCGATGGTTTTAAATTTTTGGAGAAGCAGTTTTCTGAGGTGACGATAAACTTCAGCATGGCCTCAGTTAATTTATTATTTATTACCTTTTTGATTTTAATATGTAAATCGATTTTTTCCTTTTTTAAGGTATCCAAAAATTCCCGAACAGTAATTAGTGCGTTGCGTTTTCCTCGGCCGACCCAAGTTGTTTGCGGCCAGGTACTCAGTCCGACGACCACGACTAAGTGGGTAACTTTCGGCCGGGAATCGGGAATACCTACTGCGAAGAACTGTGCAGTGACAAACCAAACACAAAACTAAGCACAATAAGTGCAAACAGGCACCAAAACACAATATCACAATTTAGAAAGGCGGTTTGAAAATGCCACCATTAACTTGAACAACAAGTCTTAGTAATAAGTTATTAATTCTGTTCGTAAGAGATCCACGAACAGGCGCAAATAATCCGGGATTACTGCGGATTCGAACGGCAGCATCTTCAATTCGCGCACGTAACTCTTGACACACTGTCAACTTCGCACGATGGATTTCATGTACCCTACCACACAAGGGGTTCGCGCTAGCCATGGCACAGGTCCTTCTCTATAGCAATCCAGCATCCAGCGATTCTGGCAGTGCTGGTCCAAAAATTCGCGGACTGGCCGTCGTGGAGCGTGAAGCCCATCCTGCATAAACCACATATCGCGGAGAATACGGTCAAATCACATGGTCATAGTCGACATTGGAGTCATCAGAACTTGCCGCCCTCTGCCGTATAAGAAATCTGTAAGCCTCCTAGCATAAGAAAGTGACAAATACCTGCAAAATGTCAAGGTGTTTCTGTTGCTGCTTCTATCACTAGATGGCGCTATCAGTCATAGTATTGTGGAGATTGGATCTAGTAAACACGATGAAGTAATAATAGGTTCATTGTTAATTGTTAATATTTAATTTGTCACATTATTATTAACAACTAGGTACATATTTCATTTCAAATACCAAGTATTTGTGACATCAGAGCCATCGATTATCCGGCTTTGCAGACAAAACTTTCCGACCGCTCTGGCGTAGGTATACATTAGTTGTTGTAGATTAATTGTAGACATAGTATAAATTTTAAAAACAGACCGCTCTGGCATAGGTATACATTAGTTGTTGTAGATTAATTGTAGACATAGTATAGATTTTGGAAACATTTTGTTGGTTTATTTGATTCGTGAAATGTATTACTAAAATCTAATATTCTTAAATAAATCGATAATTACCGAACTAAATGTACCTATGATTAGCACCGTTGGAAAGCATTTGTGAAGAGCTTTTCGACGACGTATCACAAGTGGGGGGTTGCCACTTAATATTTTAAAGGTGGGGCCTAGAGTGTTGGAGGAAGGGCGTCACTTAATACGCCATTTTGGTTCCCTTCCCTATCTATTTATTTATTTTCGGAGATATAGACCATTGAATCTTTTCAAAAGATCACACTGTGTAGTAAAAATAATAAATAATAATAAAATTTTGTAAGCGTTGAGTATATTATGACCCGTGGGCCGTATAATAAACTACGGACTGTAAACTACCTTAACGCCCGCTATTATCGATGGCTAAAAGTACGACAGCAACGACAATTATTGACGGGCCACAAGGATTCCTGATCGATAAAAGCGCCGGTTCGAAAGACGCAATCAGCGTTTATGGTTCTCTCCGTGTAATAGCCGTTGCGGCATGCACCTTAGGCTATTATCTTCACACTGCAGACCATAAGTGTCTTCTATATATACCCTTGATACATAAATAACATATGTAATGTATATAGTTTTGTTTATAAATCACCTCTTTCAATCTGCACAAAATGTCAACGTATATGCCATTACTTTGTCCCGCAAAAATTATAGGTTTATTATCTTGACTCTATTTTAATATGCAAAGGCCTTTATAGCATGCAAATAAGACCATAATATTTGCTACCTTGGTGGTAGTAATAATTATACCATGTTACGGGTCATTCTTCGCACCTATACCATTATTGATTGATATTTTAGATAAATTGCAAAATTTTTCGATTCCTGGCGAAAGCGCCGGGACTTCTACACCCGTTGATTTACCGGCCTCCTGCTCTCTCGCTATATTTGAATTTCGTGGCATAAAATGGTACCGGAAGGTATCGTGCACAGTCAGTGACGTGGTTCCCCACCCTCCTTCAGAGGTTTCCGGCAAAGCCATTAATCGCAGAACCACGCTCGGAACCACTGGCAGCGAAGTCTTTTTTATTCATTTCGAAAATTCGGCGTTTTCACAAGTTTTCATACCCATCGAGGTTCTTTTGAAGTTACATTTTAAAGGTGATTTGTTGGGGAAAGTGTACCGAGATATTTTCTGCCGAAAAGTGAGTTTCCGTGCTGCTTCGCTGCCACCAGGCCACCTACCATCTCCAGTAAGCACGTGTCATTTTAAATAGAACGAAATTATTTCTTTGGTTTTTCACCCTCAGACGGATTGTTGGGTAATCTCGTTGTCGTTTCTTATAGGCCTGTAATTTTGGGGTCATTCATAATAAAAGAAGAGATCATTGCTGAGGGTCCTTATCCTGCGTCCACCCCCAAGGGCGCGTCCCATCCGCCTGAAAGGGGGTCAATCACGTTTTACGGCTGCTGCCGCCTTTCATTGGACGCCTGTTACGTCACCTGAAGCCCAGAAGGGCTAATTCTTGTCATCAACTGCCACCAGCAGGAGCCGAGGGCTACTCCTGTCCTCTTCTGGTACTGCCAGAGTGCCCACCACTTGGCCAGGCACTTCAGTCATCATCAAGTGAACGAGATAAGTCAAAATATCCACTGTTTTATCATAATAATCTTTATTATTTAATCAGTTAATGAATCTCTTTATAATTAATGGGCCAAATATTAAAGTACTGCAGACACCCATTTGTCAACCAAAGTGTAGCTACATTTCGGGGAGGGCTTGACAGGGCTTGAAAAAGCTGAATAGCTTGAATACAGATTCTGAGTACTTATGATTGTGGTAGCCTAAGGCGATCGTGTTGGTTAACTTGTGTCTGAATCTCATTTTAACACCATAGGCTAGACAGTTGCGTAATATATCTCCATTAAAAACTATAGTACAATAATAATCTTGGTCATTAAAAGAGGCATAGAGGCCCATTTCCCGTTTTAGGGTACTTTATTCATCTCTGTGGTGTCCCTAGGGCGGAAGACGGGAGGCGCTAAATTTCCTTTTTCTATTATTTATATTATATTATTATAAGCCCCACTCCCCCACGGCGAGCTAGCTGGGGCTTGCCCAACTTACCACCTCACAGATTGCAAAACTCTGCCATCCAATTTTATTGTTACGTAATTATAGTTACTTTATATAAGTTTGCTAAATAATGTTGCATAACTTTTTCTTTTTTTTTTTGTAACAACCACGCACACAACAATTTTGTAGATCAGTAATAATAAATAGTAAATAGGTACATTTTTGTCCAGAAAAACCAACAAGAAAGTGTAGAGATAACATTCCGCGGATTTATTTCACCGCTAACAAATATTAGATCGATGTGACAAATTTAACATAAAAGTTAAAGTTCTCATAAATAATTTTCAAAGGTATAATAAAATATAAGTTCAAGTTTTCAAAGGTATAATAAAATATGAGCATAGAAGAATCTACGTAGTAGATCTACTACGTAGATTCTTCTATGATATAAGTGTACGGAATTTTGTCAGCAGAAAACTAAAATATAAAATAATTTGTGCTAGATGAGTTATGTTTTACTTAAACTTGGATAATTTAGATATTCCTAAACCCACAATATGAAACAATTATTATCATATGGCATCGTACTAAATCTATTTAGAGTAACAAAATCTCCACCTTTAAAATTTCTTATGTTTTCTCTTCTCTTGTTATTTCCAGTTGACGTACCTCCATATTATCTATTCTTCGACACAAAATATATTTCTTCGAAAAAGAACACCGATCGACACGAACCAAACAACACGAACGGCATAAACTAAAAACTGTGACTTTTTTGCCCCCGGTTCCGTTTAATGTGAAGGAGTGAAACGATTTCTCACCGCTGCGTTGCTCCTTGCGACAGACAAGGACAACAGTACCTATTCCCCAAGGTTAAGGTTGAACGGTAACTTTTCGGTTCATGCGATGACGTCACATGTGGATATCGTGCGCATATAATATTAGCGTGTACGTGGCTTGTACGCCTGCAAGGTTAGTAAAGAGCTAAATATCAGGATAATAATATCTAATTATTTGTTTTACAATACACCTGCATGATTTTTATGTTTTAATTAAGGTAATACACTAAACAAATATAATATCTATAAAACTGTCCAAAGATAGTGTAAAAATCGCTACACACGTTTAAACAAACAAGCTAAAATCGAGAGAACGCTAAACCATCTGAATGCATGTAAACTCTAAGCTCACATTTTATCCCGAGACCAACGATAAAGACAGGCCACGGCGCTAACGCATAATCGCGTAGTCACGTGACCAACTTAGTCCTATATAATGAAAGGCATTTTTGGAGATAAGTAGAAAAAACAAATTTCGCAACAATTTGGCAAGTTTTCTTTCATCTATTACATTATTGGTTTTGTGCATCCAAGCTTTCTCTAATTGTTTTTTCAAAATTTTCAACCTGCCTCAGCTGTTTTAGGCTGAGAGTTAAGGCGCTACGATACCCCCTATTTTCAAGGGTTTCGTAGTTTACATCTCCTACTTGCATTTCTTAATATTTTCACTTGTTTTTTTTTGTGGCTTAGATAAAACTATGAAGAATCGTCGTTGTGTATCACGAACTGTGCAGGACTAATGCGACACTGTTAAAAAAAATGCCAAACATACCCGAAATTCGACTATATTCGGTTAAGAATTTCGAGTATTTCCGCCGCTCAAAAATAATTCGAAAGACACAACGACGATTGAGGCATTCGATAACATTATTTTAAGACTACTTTCAAGTCGATACGTTTGTTAGTTTGGCTATGATTTGAAAACTACGAACCTATAGGAATTAGACGTACGGAGATAGACGGGCGGGCGGGCGTTCGCTGGAACTCGTGGTTCCCCTACTCCCCCTACTTCGGCCTACCTCACCGGGCTCGGGAACCACGTCAGGGGAACTTTCAATCGATATCAGATGTTTCATTTTTCATTTTATTAGTCTCAGTCTTCCTTATTTGCGTTTCGCTTGTTTTGAATGTTAGAATATTACATTATGTATGTCGACTGGCATATAATAATACTCATTATTATTATTCCTCGGAGGAATAATAAATAAATAATTATTATTCACAAAGTACTTTTTGCTTTTGTGTAAAATGGTTTAATCCCTAGGGCATAAAATGGCCTGGTCGTGCAAAAAGAGTAAATTTAAATTCTAGACCAAATTGTGCGCTTGATTTTTACTTTAAAAATGTGATAGGTACAAATAATATTTTTGTCAAATAAATGGGTCATATGAAGCATTTTTTGAAAACGAATAATATCCTATGTAATACGATTATTGTGTCAAATCGCTGCATGATAAAAGCTAATTTAAATACTTTCCAGAGGGAACGATAATAATTCTGACACCCAGTCAGTTTTAGAAACTTCTTCGTTAGAAGATTGTTCGAAAGTCATTTGAGTTGAAAATCGGGCAAAATAAAAATAGAAGGTACATTTTATTGTTCCAGTCTGTCGAATTTATGACATTTTAATACATTTTTTTAGGATGTTCGATAATTCAGATTTGTCAGAAGGTTCTGAAACTGAACGGCAGTCATTGCAAGAATACCTATAATGTTTGATAATGATGTCGCAACAGTCACAGTGAAACCAATAGGAGTAATTTGTGGGCTTGTGTGCTTTTATTCCCGTACCTAATATGGTTCCCAGAATTTGAGAGAGGGGTACTAGGGTACTAACACATATTTTGCATTTTGCACACTTATTATTCGGATTTAGGTATAAGTGCAGGTACATAGGGTTTGAGAAACAAACTTTCTGGGAAAAACAGGGCTTTGAATGAAACATTTACAAGGGATTAGGAATTAATAGCTCCTATTATCTCAAAACTATTACTTTATTTAAAAACGGAGACCGGTTTCGCAACTCTATAAATTTACCTACAACCTCAGGGCAGGTAGTAGGTATATGTATAAATAAATAAAGAACCTTTACTTACCTAGCCATTATATATTTGAAATATATACATTCAGCCACAAGTCAAAGTTGAAACAATTAAAAACATTTACATAATTATAACCTTTTTTCAAGTATCTCCTTCAAATTTCCTGCAAGCTCTTGGACTATAAGTGATTATCCTTTATTTATTTACTTTTTTAAATCTTATATTGTAGTTCTTGATGATGTAATTTTATAGATTAACGAAACCGCTTACTGTTTTTAAATAAACAAATCATAGTTGTGATATAATATTATACCTATGACCTATTCACTCTAATCCCACTAAAGTGAACTCTTACCAAAGTCTAGAAAGTATATCTCTGGACGCTGCTCTTACAGTGTAGAAAGTTTTCAGTTAGATTTATTTATTATTACACAAATATAAATATGGAATACTAGGTATATAAAACATTTTATAGAAGTAGACTTTAGACGCACTTTTTTAGTCGTAACAATACTATTATGCAGAACAATAATTATCCAATCAAACATCGATAGATGTTCAACTCACCCTAACGTGGTTCAAGAAGAATTCGGTAATCGAATCGTTAATTTAGATTTTATAATTGAGCAATTACAGAAGTTTTTTATACACTATAACTCCCAAAAAATATCATTTTTGCAATAAAGCAAACAGGCCACCGCCGCTTTTTAAATATTCGCGCTTCTTCGTCGGCATCGGCGAGACTCGTGTGACCCGTCGGCGGCGGCCGGCACCTGACATTATTTCATATTATCTACACAGGAAAAAAAAACTGTTGTGATTTTAGTGAGTTCGTGTATATAGTCACTTTTCTAATCTAATCTATACTTTTGACGTAGATAATTGCAGATGAACCAATAAGTTTAAAATAGTTTAAATTTCCGTTAAGAAGACGTATTGCCACTGATACTAAAATTGGCATACTACAATGAAAGCATAACCTCGGTTTTAAAATGTCTCATGTTTTATTTAAACAATTAAATTTATTTTATTTAAATAATAATAATTCTCACCCTCAGACTACTCCAAACTATCTAAGAGTACCCCAGAAGCAACTGAAAAAACACTATAATTCATTGGATGAACAAAACAACTTAATTGCAACTTTTATAGGTATTCATCAATATAATCAGTAAATCATGTTTTTCAATTTTTATGGTATTCAAGAAATTCTTAGAATTTTCATATTAGAATTCATGTCAAATACAAGTTAGATTGAATCAAGAACTGTTTACTCGACTGAACTAATATCCTATTACAAACACGTTAGTAAAAAAAGCTGTGACCTTGACTGAGTAATTTACCAAAATTAATGATCGCAAAGGTTTTGAATCAACCCTACATTTTATATCGTTCGTAGTCATAATGAACACTGTGCAAGTGAATGGCTATTAACAAACTGGAGGTTACTAGAACTTGTATCCACTAATATTAAATGTTATTAATTTAATGATCTCATCTGCTACATTTCTGTTTTGTCAATTATAAGTTGCTACACTAGCAACTTGATTTGCATTTTACACATCATTTGCTTATTATTTAGGCAATAATATGATATATTACTAATAATTATAATTGATATTAGTACCCACAATTATTACAAATTCAGCAAAAATTCAGTGACAGTAGTTGTAATTTCAGTATAATGAACAGTCAAATGTACCCCTATTCAATTCAACACCATGAAACGTTATGTTATGTTGTTCTGACAAAAGAATGTGCTTAGAAAAGAGATATTGTAGAATCAATTCCAGAACATGCTATTTATTGAAATAAAATATTACATTTAAATTATTCATTAGAATTCAATATCAATTGTCATTGAATTGATTATTGTTAGTTACAAAAAGCTTCTGCTTGAGTTTGAGGAATAATATCTCATATTGAATTAAACAGGGTTTTTTTACAAAGTGGCAGATTTTTCTCAGTGTAGTAACTACGGCCGGCTGTCCCTCAATCGTAGCACTATGAAGGGGCAGGCTGGAGTGGGGAGTCGTGGGGACTAGAGGAAGGAAAAGGATAGGCATATCTAATCGAGCAACGTTTGTCCTGAATTGAGTCGGGCACTTCAGGCGGATTTCATAAGTATCGTAGCCTCTTAAACGGCACTGCACTCACAATATTTTGGCATATTCTCAAAAATTGTTGGGACATCACCTTACTTTAGCTTAGGTGATATTCTCTATAGGTGTTTTCCTCCCACAACCCACAACATATTAATTTGTCCACTTTAATTGTTTCACATTCTTGAAAATGTGTTAGCCACACGAAATTAAATCTCAGTTGGGATTTGACGAATCCATTTTTGGCGGAAATTTTCATCCCGAGGCAAAACAAATGTTTGTTATGGCGACACTTTCTTCCTGGCTTTTGTAATATGTATAAATATAATATAAACAGACCCAATATTTGGTATTTAGGTTATTTTTTACGAAATAAAAATGAAAACTAACCTCAGTAGGTATACTGTAAATATTGATGAGGTCTCAGTTGATCGGCAGCGTGAAAGACCGAATAGAAACCGTATCAGGGCGTGGGTAGACAACGAAAATCCTCGAGTACGTTACAACACTGATTTATTTCGCACAAGGTGAATGGTGAATACAATAAATACACAAACCCGAACGTGGTCAACGGGAACGGCTTCCAGCCACCCGGACCGTCTGATCTCGCGGATCTCCCGTAAGCAGTTCACCCCTCTGTGTCTCAGGCTCCACGCTCCACTGTCCCATGTCCATAATAGTCCATTCCGGGTTCCCTATTCTGTGGTTCGGGGGAGAATTCCCCTTACAGCGCTCACGCATCGCGTCGCGTCGGTGCGAGCGGCACCAATACTCTTGGACGGCACGACTCTCGCCCAGAGGCCATAATAACACCTGGGCGGTTCCCCTCCGCCAGGACACACGCGCACTAGATACAAACTTGTTTCTAAAATATAAACTAAGACGTTTAAAAACACTTTGAACATTGAAAACTTCTCAAAACTCTAGCTGCCGCTTTCTCGGACTAAGATGGTCACGTGATTTTTGTGCGCCAGGGCTTGTCTTTATAGTAGGCCTTGTTTTATCCACATGTGACGTCACAGTCTTCCCCTCCCCGCTCGCCTCACCCAAGTTACCGTTCAACCTGTTCTACTTACTAACTATCCTAAAAACGTCAGTCCGTCGGTGACATGTCTCGCTTCGAGCCTGCTATTGTCGAACCTACTTCATTGGAAGTATCATTGACCCAGCTGCAACTGCTGTTACTCCAAATTGATTGATTTATGATTGATTGAGTTTATTGCGAAAATAAATTCACAAGCTACAAAATACCTATTTATAGTAAATTGTAGGTAACTTATTTTTTATTTCTCTGCCTCACAGGATGAGCCGTTTTTGTTTATAACCTTTTGACCATATCGTAAATAACGTGACGTGACTGCTGTCAGTGCTATCCCTGTTTTCCTCCGAGATCGCCTGGGTGTTATCAAGCGTTATTTTTTTACCTAATAATCTATTTCGTCGAAAAGGGCGCGCTTTTCTACCTGCGGGGCAGCTATCCCGCCCCTTCTGATCCGGACGTTTTCCCAATTAAGGGCTGCCCAACCGGGGCCAATAATAAGTCGGCGATAAAGGCGGTCAGCTCGGCTTGGGCCGGCCGCTTCCGCGTTAATTGCCGATATCGCGGCGCGCGATCCTGCGGGAAATTGCCCCGGGACCGACTCCGGCTTTCCGATAAAGGTCCCATCCGACCGCTTTTCTTTTCGTGGAAAAATTCTGGGAATGGGAGGACTTGGTCTAAAAGCTTGACAACGACATGATTTTTTTTAATTATTTTTTTGGCATTGATGGCGGTTGTACAGTGTAGCTGTGCATCTGTGTCTTTGGTCCCACTTTGTAAGGGGGGCGTGCCTTATTAACTGAACCGCGATCCATAGCTTTGGTGCAATGAATGTGCTTGCCCTACCATAAAAATCAAGCGAGGCGTTTTTCCACATCGTCCTACCTAATAATATCGCGAGCTGAGTCCTAAACTGACTATATACTTAGGGGAGACCGGGACTAATTCGCTACAGGGGCAAGTTGGTGTCTATTTCAAATGTGTTTTGGCCTTTTAACACTAGATGGCACCTTATATTACATCGTAGTAGGATTCTCTGTAGTTCCTCTATAGTGTATTACCGAATTTCGATCATGAAAGTCGGGAAGGATTAAAAAAATTGCCAATAAGAAAAATATACTCAAAAAATATACCTACCATTCCAGTAGCCTATGTACTAGGATTTGGTTTGAAGAAAATATATTCAGCGAGTTGTGAAGACCCATGGACAAGCAGTTTTCAAAAATTTTTAGCTCAAAATGATTCCTTGACCAACGCCACTTCATGCCACGATGCCAATTTTTAAAAAAGTGCTGTCGATTTCCAAAAAATACAGTGTCCTTAAATTTGGATCATCCTGTTCGCCGCACCGTTTCGAACGCTAAAATAGCAAAAATAAAGAAGAAACAGCAAGAGAAAAAATTACCACCAGTTAATTTACCTTTTTTTTTGCTCATAATAGGTTACTTTGACTTTTCTTCATTCACTTCAATTGTCCGAACATGAACTTTTGAAAAATTTTCGACTGCGGCGCAATTCAACCACGAAAATTAAATTTGAAATCAAATAAAATAATTTTTTAAGTAAAATTTTGGAACAAGTATAATTTTCTACCTCCCTGTTCTTAGATAAGCCAGTGCCACAAACCACCATTATTACTAGAGACGCCATTTTCTTCAATATCTTGATATCGATATATAGGTGTTGTATATTTGGTTCAGCTATTTGAAATTTTGAATTTTGCACTTTTGATGCCCGTATTGTTTCGAAAATTAAATGTTTGCGGGTATATCTACTTCAAATAATATTACAAATGACGATGAGAACTCGCATTTAAAGTCCAGCAGCACAAAAAAGGCAACATCAACCTCATCTACAATATACGATATCTGTATGTACAGGGTGACCCCCCAAAGATTTTTTCTTAATTATAGGGTATTTTAACCAGAGAAAAGGCATTTCTTTAATAATTTTGTCCCAATTTTCAGAATGTGCCGTCAAGAAAACAATTGAGCATCAAAAAACAGTTACGGACCTAACTTCACTTTTTTTGAAATTGAAGCCCAACTCTTTGGATACGCAATTGAAATCTCTATACGACGATATATAATTATATATATACAGAGTGTCTCACTTCTCACTTAAGAGTGAAACAACCTTATAACTTCTTTAATTTTTAACTGACGAAATTTTTACCAAAGGTAGACGACATTGTGTCCTACTTATTTCCAAAAAATTAGTTGCCTACTTCAAAGTCAAAGCCACCTGCGATGTCACAATCGAGGCTAAAAATCCGAAAATCATATTAGTTTTTTTTTCCTTCTTATTAGATACTTTTTTCTGTCAGAGATGACATTATTTGAAATAAGGATGTAAGATTAGTGTATTTTATTTTTCTTGTATATACATTTACACTTACTAATCTTACATCCTTATTGTCATTGTAGCTTGAGTTGTGGATATTTCCACGCAGGTCGCTTTATCAGCCTCCGTGGCGATATTAGTACAAGCCCCAAATCCAGGGGATGTGCTGACTGAAGCTGCAAATGTGCTGTTGGCTCCTGCCTGGGCTTCATTTGTTGCTTCCCGAATCAAGCCTATCAGTTTGATTTGGTCAATATTACACGGTACCTACTGATGAAATAGCATGAAATACGTATATGCGGTTACTATTTTTGTCATTATTTGAAATAGTTGTTAAGAATTAAAAATTAGTACACCCTATCACAAAATTTCAAAATAAACGGCCTAGTTTGACCTCTACACATTTTTAGAATTTTCGATATTTCTGGTACGTAGGTAACCTCTTTCGTAAAAATTCGAAAAAAGTTGTTTGTAACTAAAATATAATTTTCAGTACGACGTTTCAATATAAACAACCTAAATATAAGTACTTTTAATATTTCTATACTTTGCATTTTCGAAAATGAAAAAATGAAGGTATATATGCGCCTGTTTACTATGTAGTAAAAAGTAAATTTTCATCTTGGAGCATAATATTAAGTATATTATTAAATGAATAAATTTCCACGAAATAATATTATATACACACGTGTCGTGTATAGCCGGAATTCTTAAAATACAAGAAAGTTGAGGAAATGCTGGAAGTAAGCGGAAATTCTGAATATATTTTTGTAGGCGGCATACAAAAGAATGTGGCGGATGTGAGCTTTTAATATCATACCGTCTGTATAAAGTTGTATCATCATTTCTGGGGGGCAGAAATAAAAATGAATAAAAAAACGAAATTTCCATGGTATTATAATGTGCTTCTAAGGAATTTGAAATTATATATACAAGGTGGTTCTTAACCTATAATACATAATGTTACATATTATACGCATGAACTTGGGAAATTGTAAATTTTGGCAAGTATAAAGTTTTTTAGTGTTCAATATACAGGTATATCCCAAAATTTAATAGTTATTTATTTTTCGTTGAATTTATGTTTTAAACCTTCACTAATTATTCCTTCTTGTGTAAATACGAAGGACTTGGTTTGGGGTACACAACCAATGATTAACCGTAAACGTTTTTCCTGTACTACATACAGGGTGTCCCAAAAGTCAATGTCACCCATTGGAGGGCTAACAGGTCAGCCAGAAAATCCAAATTTCAACATATTATATTGGCCCTTTAAGCAATTTCGTGAAAACTGACCACTTAGATCAGTTTTTAGAGTGCTATAGTTATAAAATTCCGCATATTCTAGATTCCAATTTTTGTTACATAACGTTTTGGACATCCTTTATACATAATTAACTATTGAAAATTCAAAATCAAAAACATTTTAAGTTTTTTTATACCCTTCGTATCTACTTAATGTTTATTTAGGGACTATGCTGAAAACATCAATCCTTTGCTTTGTTTCTGATTCTCGAATTCATTATTCATCTAATTTACATCTCCACCCCTCAGACTGTGAATTAATGGACGATGAATCAGATTTCTGCCCCGAAGGTGAGACATTTCCCTCCCACGAAGTTCTCGCAACTATAGAGATCTATTCCCAAATGAACGGCCTCAATTGGCGCGTCAGGCGCTCACTACTTAATTCAAGTCTCCCTCTTCCCAGATACGACTGTCTAATGTCTGGTCCGGGAATAGAGAGATTCCCACTCATTTGGAAACGTCCGATAATCCCCCGGCGCTTTTTGGGAATAGTAGGCTTGATTCCGGGCGTTCGTCTATTGTTTTGCGTCCGATTCGGTAGTCGGTTCGCTTCACATCGTGAACCAACCTAAGCGGAGCTAAGGATTACCAACAAAAGGAAGAATTGCAAGATAGATAATTCATGGAGCGCAGGGAGCCGTGCATATGTGAAAAGATGTCTTAGGTTTTAATAGGGAACATATATTGGGAGATAGAACTCTTAAAAATAAATTGAAAAGTTCATTATGATAACTTAAGTTAAAATGTTAAAATTATAATAAAACTACTTGGGCCGATTTTGATAAAACTTGTCATGCTTTTAGCACCTAACAAGTAGGAGCTTGATTTAATTTATTTGTTTTAGAGGCAGTGCTGGGCATCCTAGCTAAATAAGAGTATTTCATGAAAAAAATTGAGCACAGCACTGCTTTTTTTATAAGTTTCGTATTTGTTTTATTCATAGCTTAAATAATTATAAAAACGAGTAAATACTTATATTTAGGTATGTCTCAATTCTCGAGGTGCCACATTAAATAATGAGATGCCGGAGAGTATAAGCTGGGGGAATCTATTTTATTCGTGATGACTTTGCGCAAGTGCAATTACGTCATCATCAATCTGCGATTTTCCAAAATGGCGTATGACAATGTTTAGATCATCTGTGACCGCACCAAAATTTTTGTTTGACAGAGATTTTAGGAATCGCCTCTGTACACTCTCATCAATCTTATTGATGTAGGTATACATAATAGACAAGATTCCAAATGACAGAGGCGAAATTTATTTTACTCTTAACGTAGTTATACTAGAAACAAGAATAAGTTGTACTGCTTTCAAAATATTTTTATTGTCTATTAATGAATCCTAACATTTTGAAGTACTAAGCAACGAGAGAGTTCACATTAGTATCGGACAGGATAACGTTGAATCAAACAGTTCCCCCCACATATCGCCAGTATTGGTTAAAGAGTTGAAATAATTAAAACATTTAATTACATCATTAGTGTAGATAATAATGAATAGTGACTCCTGGGGAATTCCAGAAGTCACATGTTGAGATAGACTCAATGAATAAAGAACCCCAGGAAGGAGCCAAAGCTCTATGGGCATTATAAAATACGTGAGACGGAAATCGCCCTGTATAGAGACTGAATTTTGACAAAATATTTTTATATTTGACAGTTGTCACGGTGGTTTGTGCTATTAGATATTTGTGTAGTTCTTCGATAAGTACTTTTTGGAGATCTATTATGGTTAGCTGTGCAGCCTGCGGCTATTCCGTGACTACCAGAACAAAATGTTTGGGGGATAACATTCCATCGGTCATTCCAAATTTGCTCCTTCCTGGGGTTCTTTATTCATAGGATAGACTAGATAAATACATAATTATTATTAAAAAACGATGTTCTATTGATTCTAAATGGACATTGAAGGTTTTTAGATAGTCATAACTTGTGGTATAATTTTGCCATACCGCTATAAAGGATTTTTGGTTTAATTTTGTCATACTTCTGTAAAGGATTTTGTCATAAAAAAAGTAAACAAAATTATCTTTTGGGCTTATTTATAATCGTAACATTGTCTCAATGACGTATTCACTTCTGGAATATTTCAAATAACTAAGTGAATTTAGTGCTGTATTATTCAAAATGATGATCCTGTATATGTAAACTAATATGGACAACTATTATTATTCGTTATGATATTAGCAAGTTTTCTCGAATTTTAGGGTCCTTGTATCGGCACGGTGGTAATCGCCCAAAGTGAGCGTTCGGCAGGAAAATTTCTCTATGAGTAATGGGATGCGGATTAATCGAATCATGGTCTGTGCTATTTCCCCTATTATAGTCTGCTTGGCCGGAAGCAGGCAGCGAAATTTCTGATGCTAACTTTAGATTTCCCCTAATTTCAGAGCTGGAACTAGAATTATTGCCCTCTGACAACAAATTACTTTCCTGACTCCAAGGTTATTAAAGTAATATAAAAATATTCTATGACCATTATACCTACTTGTACCGTTAGCACCGGAAAGATAAAGGGCTCGGCGCTTTGAGAACTTCTTTAGGTGTGTCGTGCTCACTTTTTTCCCGGGTAGTGTCAATAATTTCATGAATTGTAAATATTATTACTTGGTGATTAAAAAAATAAAAAAATAAATATTACTTAAAATTATAAACCCCTTATAAATTTTCGCTTCTGTCGTGTGGTCTTAAACGCACACACAGTGGCGGATCTACTACAGGGGCTATAGCCCCCCCCCATGGCCTAATACCGTCTGCCAGATGGCAATACTGCTGATACGGCTCTTGAGTAAGTGAGTGGGCTTGCGCGGAAATAACCTCAATAAGCAATAAGCATGAATAAAATGAATAAAAAATGTGTTTCCTATTTTATTACAAAAGTTCGGAAATAGAAGCCCCTCCCTTGACTCCAGCCTAGATCCGCCACTGCGCACACACACCTCTGCATGGTCAATTCCTGGCATAATATGTACCTATTTATGTTTTTCAGGACATCGCCTGAAAAAATGTTGCATCAACAGAACGCTTTTTTATATTTTCGGCAAGTACCGCAAAGTATAGCTAGATTTCCGTGATTACCCTCTCAGTCAAGTAATCGCATAAAATTTCTGCGAAGTCAGGATCGCATTGCAGCCATAAAATAAGGCCGATTTCAAATCGAATTACCTCTAGATTCTTCGTATATAGTCTGCAAGATTAGGATCACATTGTTGCACGGTCTTACTGTCCTTCCGAATTTTATTATCTAATATGAATCTTTAATTAATATTTTAATTTGGGTTTAGACAAACTACTTAACTAATAAAAATTCCCATGGTCAGCATTTAAAGAACGAAAACAGGTTTCTTACCTACAGTTGCGGTTAGAGGATTCTATTTTGCCCACTGCGAATTTTTATTTACTTTGGATAAATTGTTATATAGGAATTTGTCAAAAGGGAAGGTTTTCAAATTTAATTGACCATTTCCCGCGAATGTATTTTTTAGTTATTACTCCAAAACAGTAAAAAATAGCATCCATAAGTTTGACACTAAAAAAAATGCACGGAATATGACTCTTCTTAATAGAAAACCCTTTATAATATGCACAAAGTCGCATATTATATATCCATAAAAACCAAAGTGTGTCCCTATAGTGCATAATTAAAAGGAAATGACACTGAGAATCCCCTCTCGTACTCGATCTTTCAGTAACGACAAACCTAATTAAGCTGGATCTGAAATTCTAATGGCATTATTTTTGAATGTAATTGTACATCTCAGACTAACTAATCCAGACAAATCGCTGCAAGCTTTTCTCCGTCTAAGCACACAGCATTAATATTTCCTTCGACTATATCCCCCTCATTCCCACCCGAATACCTAATGCTTCCAACCCCTTCGGCAAAGAAAGACCAGCTTCAATGCCGAGCGCACCCCATCGCTCGCACTATACCGAAACAATCACGGTTATCAAATATTTGAGCGTCCCCCATTTATCAACCCGTTCAACCCCCATTTGTGGAGGGAGGAGATGGAGGGGACTGACGCAATTAGCGGCATTCGACTTTAATGCGACCTTTAATATTTACCTATGTTTGAAGAGCGGCCATTAATTTGTGATATCTATATCTCCAGAACGCCGGTGTGATTAAAAATATGCCGTATTTTCCTTGGGGCGATAATTTCTCAAAATGTAGGCCGGTGTCGTTTAATTAATAAATCAATTTTTTTATTCATAAGCTAACATTAGTGTGTACTGTGCAGGTAATTCGATATTTCAGTTTCTTTCTAATTCACGTTAACGCGGAGGTATAGGTACTGGTGACGATCGTGCCTTTCCGTTTGATGATTTTTGGTTAAATGCTAACGAGAAAAAATTAATTATTTGGGTGTTTTCGATTTATAAGGTACGCTGCACACATTTGGTGGTTTAACGATTATTATTAATGGTACCTCACGGTGCTTATTGATGTTAGGTTACAAGAAAATTTTTGTTCAACGATTATTATTTGAAGTTTGGACAAAAGGTGGGGCGATTTGTCATGTCAAGGACTAATTTGCATCGGGATCTGTCAATGCCGCAGTAAAGTACCAGATGTATTTCTTATCTATGGTGAAGTACCTATAGTTCCCTCTCTTCAATCTCCGGTCGGCTAAGTGATACAGCTGCAAGTTTTCGCAAAAATCAGATCTACGTATTGATCGACACCTCAAAATATCTACTCTTGCCATAAAAAAATAATAGGTCCAATGCTGTAGGCATTGGACCTGAACAGCTAGCACGACGCGTGTGCGTGGGTCGGCTCTCTTCACACCAATATCATTGAGAAATACTATCTTGTTGGGCTCTCCTAGTTTGTATTTGTTTATTCGCGATGTTTCGATCATTTCAAGTGAAATGAGGAATTACAAGCAAGTCGTTTTAGCTTTATATAATTACGCTAATCTTAATCCCATAATGAGCTGGCGTGAATTGGCGCCACTGGTTTCGCGTTATATTTGCTTGGTATTTTGAATGCATACGGCAAATATAAATTTCCTTTTGTTCAAATGTGGCTCGTTGTGGATGATCTTAGCATTGTCCCAATGGATCTAGTGATGATTGGTTCAGACGTGTTTCTCCTCTTTGTGTGTTCCTTCAACCTCACGTTCAGGAGAGGCTTGGTTTCGCCGATGTATAGTGTGTACGGATTTATACCGTTGACGTTTCTAATATAAATCAACTACCTGATAATAGCCCATTGTATATAGGTATAATATATTATTGGGGTGCAGGGTCGGCATTATTGAGATATTATTTATATATTTTTATTTTAAAATAAGTAGACATTCTGAACTAAATGAAAATACAAAACAATGAATAATAATATTTTATTAAATATATTAAATTATACGTCCTCGAGATCACACTGTAGTTTATGTTTCTTCTGTGCTCTTTTTGTCGCGTACGTTTATAGAAAAAAGTGTTTGGTAACCCGCCGTATCGATATCCCCGCGCCCGCCTGATATTCATTATGTTTCATACGCTCGAACACGTCGCGTGTTTCTTTGTGTGCGGTACCAAATCATGCCGAATCCACGGAAAAGAAAACTTGCGGACTTCAAACACAAAATCAAGAAGAAAATGAAGAAGATACACCAAATGCTGACTGATTTCTCCTCAAGTAAGTAGGTTTATAGATATCCTGCATCACCCTGTTCCGCCGTTCCCTACCGCTGGGTCCACATTAAAAAGGACACAGACAGAAGGAAGGAGGGGAGGGGAGACATATGGGACAAACAAATACAAGAAGGCGACAAACTACAAGTACATCAAGCCGAACCGGCGTTAAAGGTGTGTAATGCGATGCGGGCAGAATAAGACATTATATTCCCAATTGGGAATTAATTACCCAAAATAAAGTTATATTAGAATGGGTAAAGGGTTACAAAATTCCTTTTATAACCAGCCCTGTCAAAACAAATAGCAAAAAGTAATTACGGTCCTGAATTTCAAGAAAGCATTACCAACCTCCTCACAGCTGGGGCTGTTATAAAAAGCACAAACAAAATTTAATATACAAGAATTGTTACATGGCAACCATAGACCTTAAAAAATTCAGGTACATATAATTGGACAGTTCTTGTTATATAATTGTTGCAATAATTATTATTCCATAAGAAAAGGAAATATATATGAATATAATAGGAATTATAAAAATTGTTTTGGTGTTGAGATAATACAAATATTATTTATATAAAATAAGGTGACTTTATATTAAAATATTTAAAGTTTGAGTACAAGGGCCAGCCTTATGAATTCACATGTTTGCCTTTCGGGTTATAAACCACCCCGTTTGTATTTACCAAAACATTCAAACCTGTCGTCAACCATCTACGCTCATTACGGTTTCTTTCGGTCATATATTTAGATGACATCCTACTACTCGGGGAAAACTAACAAAAATGCAGCAATTTAAAACCAACTCAAACCATAAAATACTTATAGGAATTAACTATGATAGTATCCAAATGACCATATCAATACCCAAAGGAGAAACACAAAATACGCTTTCTTTCATACAATCCATAAAAACGAAATCAAAAATAAAAATTAGAAACTTTGCAATTTTCTGTTTGACGCAGATTTCGCAAACAAATACAAATCGGCGAAATCTATTGAGGCGACGGCCAAAGAATTACAAATCCAATGGAAAAAATCTTGGTGAGGCATATATAGAATCTCGTATAAGTAAGACTAAAACCTTACATACAAGACAAACTCGAAAGTAATTACGTAAACACGAGTAATATCTCATTACAGTCATTGTGCACACCACTGCCTCCGTAACCTCGTCCAATGAGTAAAATCTTAATGAGGCATATACAGGGTGTTATTTAAGTACGTAGCCAAACTTCAAGGGGTGATCCTTTGAGTGATTTTAAGATGAAAAGTTTATATAAACATAGGTCCGTTATCGCTTCATTGTCAAGATACAGGGTGTCAAACTTTTTTAAAAATATCTTTTTTTCAACAACATCTTAATAATCCTTTGGCCGATTTTGCTGAAATTTGGCATTGTTATTTACCATAGAGAGGGGTTAATTTAGCCCTAAGTAGATTCAAATTATAAAATCCAGTGGCGTCCCGGGGGGCACTGTGACCAATATTTTTGAAAAAAGAAATGTACGCCACTGACTTTTTTAAAACTTTTATATGTTTTTCGAATTAAGAAACTAAGAATACAACTTTTTCGTCTCTTGAATTTTTTTCGTATCTGGCTTCTTTTCGAGAGAAAAAAAAATAATAAAAACCACGTTATTGCATGTCATTGCTTTGTTGTTGCATTGCTGCTTTCTCGAAAACGAAGCAAGATACGTACAAGATACAAAAGACAAAAAAGTTGTATTCTTGGTTTCTTAATGCGAAAAAAATATAAAAGTTTTAAAAAAGTCAGTGGCGCACATTTTTTTTTTTCTCCAAAATATTGGTTAAGGGACGCCACTGGACTTGATAATAATTGTAATCGACTTTTATATTTGTTTCACATTAAGCAACTAAGAATACAACTTTTTTGTCTCTTGAATTTTTTTCGTGTCTTCCTTAGTTTTCGAGAAAAAAATAAAAACCACTTTATTGCATGTCATTGCTTTGTTGTTGCATTGCTGCTTTCTCGAAAATGAAGCAAGATACGAACAATATTCAAGAGGCCAAAAAGTTGTATTCTTAGTTTCTTAATGTGAAAAAAATATAAAAGTCGATTACAATTATTATCAAGTCCAGTGGCGTCCCTTAACCAATATTTTTGAGAAAAAGAAAATGTGCGCCACTGACTTTTTAAAACTTTTATATTTTTTTCGCATTAGGCAACTAAGAATACAACTTTTTGGTCTCTTGAATCTTGTTCGTATCTTGCTTCGTTTTCGAGAAAGCAGCAATGCAACAACAAAGCAATGACATGCAATAAAGTGGTTTTTATTTTTTCTCTCAAAAACGAAGCCAGATACGAAAAAAATTTAAGAGAACAAAAAGTTTTATTCTTAGTTTTTTAATGCGAGAAAAATATAAAAGTTTTAAAAAAGTCAGTGGCGTACATTTTTTTCCAAAATATTGGTCACGGTGCCTCCCGGGACGCCACTGGACTTAATAATTTGAATCTACTTGGGGCTAAATTAATCCCTCTCTAGGGTAAATAACACTGCCAAATTTCAGCAAAATCGACCAAAGGATTATTAAGATGTCGTTGAAAAAAATTTTTTTTTTAAGTTTGACACCCTGTATCTTGAAAACGAAGCGACACCGGACCTACGTTTATATAAACTTTTCGTCTTAAAATCACTCAAAGAATCATCCCTTGAAGTTTGGCTACGTACTTAAATAACACCCTGTATAGAGTCTCGTACAAGTAAGATTAAAACCTTACATACAAGACAAACTCGAAAGTAATGACGTAAACACGAGTAATATCTGATTACAGTCATTGTGCACACTACGGCCTCCATAACCTCATCCAATGAGTAAAATTTTGGTGAGGCATTTATAGAGTCTCGTATAAGTAAGATTAAAACCTCACATACAAGACAAACTCGAAAGTAATGACGTAAACACGAGTAATATCTGATTACAGTCATTGTGCACACCACTGCCTCTGTAACCTCGTCCAATGAGTAAAATCTTAGTGAGGCATATATAGAGTCTCGTATAAGTAAGATTAAAACCTTACATACAAGACAAACTCGAAAGTAATGACGTAAACACGAGTAATATCTGATTACAGTCATTGTGCACACCACAGCCTCCATAACCTCATCCAATGAGTAAAATCCTGGTGAGGCATATATAAAGTTTCGTATAAGTAAGGCAAATACCTTACATACAAGACAAACTCGAAAGTAATGACGAAACATGAGTAATATCTGATTACAGTAATTATGCATATTCAAAACCATAGTAGGCAAATGACTAACGTCTATTTCTATCCCCACAGGCGATAGTGGCTCAGACGGGTCCGAACGAGCCGCAAGCGCATCTGATTCGGAGGAATCTCACCCGTCAATACTCCCCCAAACAGAAGAGTCGACGAAAAAACTGATCGAGCAGTACCTACAACGTAACTACAAAACGATTTTTTATGGTGGTCACTTAATCTCCCAAATAGTAGAATGACCCTGAAGGAAAGGCCTTAATTTTTCACCATATTCATAGATGCTAGCGGCTCAGGCTGGGGGGCAAATATGTCAAAACAAAATAGGAAAAGGGTTCTGGAACTCTACACCCTACAGAACTTAATTATCACATCAATTTTTTAGAACTTCTAGCAGCCTTCAGGGGATTACAACCCTTGTTAAGAACGCGAGAATTGTAGCATATTATTGGAAATAGATAATGGTTACGTTTAAGACTCCCAATCTTAAAAAGCGCTTTAATTGCAGCGCTTTCTACTTTCGTTTGATGGCACTAGCATTTCGTTAAACGGCTATTTTATGACAGTAAAGCTAGCGCCCGAAATATCGAGATGTAAAAATAAATTAAGCTCAAACACAGCATCAAAAAGTAAATCACGAAATCGAAATTTTACAATGGCTTTTACCACACCGAAATAACATAAACAAAGTCAATAAAGGGAACTGACAGAACAAAGTAAGGTTAGAGCAAACCCCGTATAGCAATCACAGGCGCAAGCATCAAACCGCTTGCAAGCGATTGCAATCGCTTTGTCGTCTTAACCGCACCCAATGTCACCGGAGTCACCTATATAAACCGAATGGGGGGTATAAAATTCCAAAATTGAACGAGATAACGCAACAAATATGGAAGTGGTGCGAAAAGCGTAAAATCATGATTTTTGCATCATACATAAACACCAAAGAAAACATACTAGCAGACAAAGAATCTCGTCAGAAAAATATTGAAACGGAGTAATCTCTACATCCCACTGTTTAATAAAATCAAAACAATTTTGGCATTCCACAAATCGATCTGTTTGCTTCATATGCAAATAAAAAATGCGAAACCTTTATTTGTTGGCATCCCGACCCAGAGTCCAGGGGTGTTGATGCCTTCACATTTACCTGGTCTAAAATGTACTTCTACGCTTTTCCGCCTTTTACTTATCTAGAGTAATTAAAAAATAATAATAATAATAATAAAAAACTGACAAGGCAGAAGGCATTGTCGTATTCCCAATTTGGAAATCACAACCCCGGTATCCAATAATAGAACAACTCATGCTCTCCAAACCGATCATATTCCCCCCACACCGCTTATTGCTGTTACCTCCTTTCAGGAAACCACACCCCATGTGGCAAAACTTTACCCTGGGAGCCGCAGTATTATCCGCCAAGCATACCTAAAAAGGGGAGTTTTTAGAGAATGCCATCGATGTATTACTATCATCCTTAGCTGACAGTACCTTAAAACAGTACAATGTGACTTATGAAAAATTGTGGCCATACTGTAAAAGTACCGACGTTTTTGCAGCCACACCAAATAAAATAATCGATTTTCTAAATAAGGAATTGGCCCAGGGTGGGAACTACAATGGCCCCAATCAACCCAAGTTTGCTCTAAATATTCTCCTGCAAAACACCGATCATCCAACGATAGCTAGATTCATGAAAGGAGTTTTAGAATGAGGCCAGTGTTCCCCAGATACAATGAAATCTGGGATCCCAGCCCAGTCTTAACATGCTTTGAAGCCCTCGCACCAAGTGACTCCCTATGCAAGCTTATTGTTTTGCTAGCTCTCATCTCCAGCCACAAAGTTCAAATACTGACAAAATTAGATTAAACAATATCACTTATTTTGAAGATCGATTGGAAATATATTACCGATATCATAAAAACCTCAAAACCTGGAAAATGCGAACCTAAAATAATAATACCTTATTTTCATGAGAAACCGAATTCATGTTTAGCATCACTGTTAAAATATTACATAACCGTAACTAAAGACAGCAGACACGGGCATGATCAGTTTATTACTCACCATTAAAAAAAAACACATACCTAACCCAGCTACGGCACCAACCGTCTCAAAATGGATAAAAAAAGGCCTTACAATAGCTGGTGTAGATACAACTATCTTTAAATCGCATAGTACCTGCCATGCTTCCACCTCGGCAGCTTTCAAAAGAGACCTAACTATTGAAAATATTAAACGTACAGTGGAATGGACTGAAATTCAAATACGTTTATAAAATTCTATAATAGACCCATAATTACAAACTCACAGTTCGCAAACATTCTAATAAATAACTTAGAAAATACCGAGTGGCGCAATACTTAAAATTACAACCACAGAAATAACAGTATTATACCTATATACTACTTTATTAAAATATACAATATACATTACCAAATATTTAGTTACGTAAGAATTTATAAAATACGGTCTACAAATAGTGTTAAATTATCTTGTGAATTTCGTTCCAGTGATTCACATGTAGATCACATACATGGTGTTCTACATTGTATTGGGTAAGCTGTGTTTATATAATAAACAATTTCGTTGCGAATACGTGACGAGTTTCATTTCGCAAGTCACGCACACAAGGTCGAAGCCAAAGAAACACCTCAGATCGCACCAAATCTTTTAACATCTACAGTGTGATCTCGAGGACGGGGCCATCGACGTATAATTAGAGGTTAAACGACTTACCTGTAAGGAAGTTTAATCCTCAATTATACGAGATGGCCCCGTCCGAAGAGATCACACCCACCCGCCACTATTCATCCCCAAAATACTGCGATCTGAGGGGCAACATAATGAATATCAGGCGGGCGCGGGGATATCGATACGGCGGGTTACCAAACACTTTTTTCTATAAACATACGCGACAAAAAGAGCACAGAAACATAAACTACAGTGTGATCTCTTCGGACGGGTCCATCTCGTATAATTGAGGATTGAACTTCCTTACAGGTAAGTCGTTTAACCTCTAATTATACAGGTACGATATAGAATTTAATAAAATACATACTTAAATTTACACATTTAGATTAAAACAGAGCACAATGTAGGAGTTTTACAAATTGACTTGTCGGTATGAAGACATAATTAAATTTGGAAATCCCCAATTGTTCCTTACTCCATTAGTTCTGTGTCACTATCTTTATTATCCTCATCTAAACCTAAACGTATTATCAGTGGTTGAACATTTGTACGCATATACACATATAAGAATTTTCCACGTTAATTACATGTTGTAAACAGTTTTTCCAAATGTCCGCAGAGATGTTACTTACTACGTTTTTTATTAATTCTACTACAGATATATTTAGTGTGGGAGAAATATTATTTCTTCTAATATTTGATTTTAATTGGTGCCATATTAACTCAATGCGGTTAAAAATACAGTAGTAAGTGGGAGGGCAACACTACATGTCCATTTTCAGCTGCAAGTTTGTCACAGACGTATTCCCTATCAATTTTGAAAGCTTTTAAGACTTCCAAAAGATCCTGTTTTTTGCATGTTTCTTCAAAATAAATATCATTTTCTATCATGAAATGTTGAATCTCCGCTTTAGTATCTACTGCTACAATTGGGGATGGTTTTTAGTTGCCTGCTATGATAACGCGCATTTTCCATTACAATAACGCTATGTTTTGGTATATTTTTCAAAAGACGATGTTGAAACCAATCTTCAAACAGTTTTGCGCCAGTTTCTTGGTGCGGTAATCTAAGGAAGAGACTGCTATGTTTTTAGCTGAAAGGAAAAGACAGTTCGGAACAAACCCATTTTCTGAACTTGCATGAATTATCGTAATTCTTTTGCCTTTATTTTAAGGGGCCCTGGTTTGACAGTTTTGTGAAAATCAACCCATCCTTTTTTTGCAGTGTCATGGGTATCAAAGTAGATAATTGGGCGATTTTCTGCTCTATATTGTGTAATAGCTGTTAGATATTGATGACGCCATTCTCGTAAACGTTGAGATTCCATTAAAGTTTGTCTTTTATTAATTGTGCGTTATTTAAATCCCATTTTGAGCAGCATTTTTTTAAGGGTCGTAATACCACAAGAAATGTTTGTTTCGTCGTCGATCAGCCTCTTCTTTAGGGAAACCAAGGTGGGTACAGATTGTTCTTCATACATTTGGTATACCTTTCTTCTTAATAAATCCAAATCATACTCGTCAATACTTCTTATTGTGCCGGAGTCACTGCGCTTTTTTTGGGAATAATAGGTTTTAATTACAAGAAAAGGTGATAATGGGCAAACACTCAAAGTTAACAAAAAGAAAAAACTAGTAACCGCATACACGTGTTTCATGCTATTTGGCAATCATCAGTAGGGTGTAACATTAACCATATCAAAAGATAGGCATGATTTGGGAAGCAACAAATGAAGTCCAGGCAGGAGCCAACAGCACATTTGCAGCTTCAGTCAGGTTTTAATACTATGTCCCTTACCGAAGTTAGAGGAGTATTTGTTAAAGCAGACGTCTCCGCTAAAGCATCTCTGGAATTAAGGCCTCTTGACAGCAACGATTGATACAAATTTTTAATTATTTCTTTAGCATCGAGAGATAAATGCTTTCTTCTGAACATGACACTAGATGACCCACTATCAGCACAAAGCACAAGCACCAGAACGCCACACTATAACACTAAGACAAGACTAATACAAAATACAACGCTGATACAATTAGCTATATTTATAAGTATAAAAAAATACCTGCTTAAAATTCTTTTTATATTATGAATTACTCCAACCCTGTACGAAATTCGAGGCATTTTATGGTCAAAGGGATATTGACCGTTTTATGGTAGGCAAAAGATCAACGGTATAAATACGTACGTACTATAAATTTGGCCACATTCGCATGGAACCTTTCAGATGTTTTTTTTTTGTAGACTTCGATGTTGCGTTTGGTCTTTACAAGAGCGACTTTTAATATAATACCTATGTGACGACTTGAAGGCGGTCCAGATGTTGTAGCGTTTGTCAATTATTCTTCTTATTTTCTCTGAGGATCCTTGAACGTATGTTTTGGACATTACTTTCGGCAATGCATGTTTCGATCGTTTTGCGAAGGTAACCAATGGCCCGTATATCTATCTTGATGTTCTGAATTTCTTCATTGACTGAATGTTCCGTGTTGCAGATTGTTGTCTCTCGACGTGGAGTGGTTAGATTCGTTGTTTTTAGGCGGCTGCTTTTTTTTTTTCATTGTGAACTTGATCGTGTGGTCCATGTTGTTTAGGTGGTACTAAAACATTTAATTCATTGTCACCCTTGTTGCAACTGATAAACCTATCGTCTACATATCTAATATGCCAGATCTTGGATTGTGCTTTGGCAGTACTTATTGCTTTTTTCTCGAATCGTCCCATGTATATATTATAGTCACAACTGAAGAGGGTGATAATCCCATCTGCTAGCCATATTTCTGTAAAAGCTGTATCTTTCAGCTTACCTAGACAGAATATTAATAACTCCATTATTTATTCCAATGGTAGCGATGTCTTTCTGGCACTGGGTGGTCGTTGTTCAGGCTTTTCTTTGATTATTCTCAGTTAGTGGTCTAGCGGAATATTCGTGTACAGGCTCTTGGCGTCGAAGCTTACGAAACAGTATCTTCTTGGTTAAGATTTATGTTGCTGATGATTTCTACGAAATTTGCGGAGTTCTTGAGGAGAAGTTTTTGGAGCTTGTTATTGGTATATGTATGTTTTCTTTGTGGGTTTTTGGCAATCTAGAATAAATGTTTGTATGTGGCACATCAGATTGAACTATTTGAAAATATCACACCTGAAATTTTGAACTCGAACCTCTAGCCTTCCGTAGTTACGCCACTGCCGCTGACCCCTCATTCGTATCATAGCATCTTCCTAAGGGTTGACTCCTTTATTTATAGCAAAAAAGGTCGTAACGTGTAATCCAGGTCCCATACTAGAATCGATTTTCCTAGGGGGGGACCCTAACAAATAAATGCCCATTGCAGGCCCGATATTCCCGAATTTACGATGTTTCTCAACCCTCGAAATACCTACAAGCCGTAATATAATTTTTTTAAGAGCGCTTGGGGACAGCCCAAGGGTTGCTCGTCGGAATTAAGAACGGTTCTTTTTCTCACGATAAGGTAGGCAGGATATTTACAGCGCTTGGTGAGAAAATGGTAGGGCGTTCTCTGTGTTCGATTAAATTCCCGCTAGAACCTTTCGTTCGTCCCTAGAGAAAACTTTCAACAGAAGAGTTCAGGTTTGCCGTCATCAAGTATATAGTAATCGAAGATTTAATTTGACATTACGCCTGTCCTTAGGCTGAAGGTATTGTGCTAGAGTTTGTGCAGTTTTACGGATAGACGCAATAATTAAGGAGTAGAGAAATTTTGTTTTTTTTTTCCTAAAGAAAAACATCTTCTAACCTCTTGGTAAGATTGGGATCTATGTCCAGGCGAGGCATTTCCTTAAGGTCATTTGGTCAAAGACCCACCTAATTTAGTTAAAAAAAATTTGAATGTTTAATAATAAACTATCTTTAAAAAATGCAATTTAATTTTTTGCAAAACTCCCCAATTATTACTAATGGAGCCAAGATTACTAATGTGTAATGTCTAATTCACAGGTTCTTATGGTAATCCACTTGGATAAATGCATTGTAAGTGAGAACGAGACACCAGCATACGCACCCCCTCTGTAGCTGAAAAGAGACAAGTAGAGTCGCTGTCGTCGACGGCCGACCACTCATAACGCAAGCATTTAGTTTAGTAGACCGCCGCGCCGCGTCGCGATAGTCGCGTCAGCCATAGTTTCGTGAAAATAAACCCAAACAAACGGTTCGGGCGGTTCGGGCGGTTCGGCACGTGCTTTGTCGGTTCGGTTCAAGTTATTTACGTTTTTTAATTGTTTCGTCTTGTGTTTCGGTGTACGGATTTTCGAAATTTTCTTTTCTTGGCGATCTATTCAGATATTATTCCGTTTGTAGACTGTGCAGTCGTGTATTGTTTATAGTTATCAAAATTTTACCAATGGCTTCCTCCTCTGTAGTGACTGTGCAAGAAATACTAAAATAAGCGACACATTGACTTATGAAAAACGTTTAGAAATAAAAGGAACCTCTTCTATATCGAAAAAAAACCACAAAAGACAGAAGAAAATAAATGAATAGGTATTTTAAGCCAGGTATGTACAAAATTTCTGAGTGGATTTGAGGATGCAATGTAAAAACGCGTTTTTTACTGTTTTCCCTGTTAGGTACTTTGTTTTGTACTGATGATTCGTTATGCACTAAAACTGGCATTACTGACATAAAACATTTAAAAGAAAAAGTGACAAAACAGACTTCTTCTACCATACATAATATACAGGGCGAATCATTAATAACGGGAAATAGAGCAACTACATATATTTTGGGCCAAAATATTAGGATTGAGGCTAATATGCTTTATAGAAATGTTGTTCGTTTAAGATATACAGAACGTTGAAATTTGTTTGTTGGAATTACATTTTGGCTACATCTCCCAAAATAATGAAGTTGCTGAACTGAAATTTGGCACTGCTATGTTTTTGTGGATGGAGAATAATCTAAAAATGTCAATTTCTACTTATCTCACAGAGGGCGCCACTTGCCCTGTTTTTGGATTGTGCGTTTACTCGTAACTTTTTTGAGGTTATCTTTTTGGTCCTGCAGGTCCATCATTTTAGTCCATCTTTTCATTCTACAACAAAAAGGTAGGTACTCTGGTTTCATAACAGTCTAATCAACCGTTTGCGTTGAAATTGCCAAAACGTGCCCAAAAACGCCTGTGGACCCCAATATTCGAAAAATAAAATTTTCACCTACTGCTTTCAAATATTGCACAACGAATGTACCACTTAAAGTGAGAAAAAAACCCATATGAACAATGTCCCAAAAAATGTTCACTTTCAAAATGGAACAGATAAAATTTGGACACAATTTTTAAAGAAAATGAATGTGTTTCAATCAATGTTCATTTGGATTTTTTGTCATCATTTTCAATGTAGAGTTGATCTGCAACATTTGAAAGCGGTAGGTGGAAATTTTATGTTTCGAATGTTGGAGTCAACAAGTGTTTTTGGGCACATTTTGCCAATTTAAACGCAAACGGTTGATTTTATCGTTATAAAACAAGAGTACCTCTTTGTCGTAGAATGAAAAGATGCACTGAAATGATGGACCCGCAGGTCCTAAAAGATAACCTCAAAAAAGTTAAGAATAAAAGTGCGATCCAAAAACAGCGCAAGTTGCGCCCTCTGTGAGACACAAGAGTACATTTTTTGTTGCAGATTGAAAAGAAGCACTAAAATGATGGACCTGAAAGACCAAACAAATACCTAACTTCAAAAAGTTACGAGTAAAAGAAGGATAAAAAAACAGTACAGATGGCGCCCTCAGTAGATAGAGGAGCCGGGGTAAGGGAAATTTTTAGAATATAATATGTATTTTTGTGAAAAATAAAATGATTTATTTCTCTAGAAAAGAACAAAAACAAAAAATTTTTACCCAAACAAAATAAAAAACTATAATGTACTTATCACAAAATAAAGTCATATTTTCTCTTCCTTCGCGCAAACTGATCTTTTCTTCATTTATGGGTACATTGCAGTGTATATTGTAGGCGCACTGAGAGCGAAATTTATAGTTTTCACAACTAATAGATTTCGACGCGCACGCCTAGGGATAATCAGTGCTCTGCACCTCGCCTTGGTTCTATTTTTAATTGCGAATACGAAAGCGCGGTGCATTTTTTCACTGTTGCGGTCGGCCAATAGCGACAAATCGTTCTCCGCGCTCCCCGCTTCCCCGCGGACGCAATCTCTCAGTGCGCCTACAATACTTAATAGGGCTAAATTACTTAGTCTGTCTTGGACCATATTGATACGTAACCAAGTTCTAATTATTTTAAGTGAAGAAAAATTTATTTCCGCCGATGCATTGCTTATCGGGAAACTGGAAAGTATGCTCAAAAATTTTCTTGCCGTTGTCGCCTCGGACTAATGAATAAAGTGGACGAATTTGTTTACAAATTTAAGTGAATTGGTGACAGGCATAGTTGTTTATTACTATCCCCATGTTTACAAATATTGGTCTTACTGACCTGCCCCAAACATGTTGTCACATTTAAGAGTAACAATAACTAGGAATATCATAAATAAAACCGGCAATTTCTTTAGTAGATGCATTGAACGTAAAATTGCCCCCCACTTATAAAATTCAGGCGGAACAGTAATGTAAAACAACCTTTTCGTGTTCAAGAAAGATTATGTAGGTGTTTTATTATTGACAAAATGGTTATATAGTAGAGAACACCCATTACTTTTCGCACTAATTGGCAACGTTGCGGCAGTTTGACAGGGACCAAAGTTAGCGCTTGCTCAAATTGTTTGTTTTCCATTTTGTTTGTTTTGGTTTGTGCTTCGGTATTTGCTTAGTTTTACCAGAAAACAAACGCTAAAATCGAGTTTTTCGTGCGGTTCCAAGTTTAAAATATTAAAAAATGGTAAAAAGGTGCATAAAGTGCAAGTGTCTTTCCTCTAAAGTGAAAAAAGAGAATATTTCGTTCCATAGGTAGTATTTGTAAATACATTTATCTCTTTCATAAAGTGAAAAGGTTCAGCTTACTGCTTACATCTGTATAAAGACGCTACAATACGGTGTCCCCTTTATTCATTAGTCTGAGGTTGTCGCTATGCGACTTCGTACTGGTGTTGCCAGAACAAGCTTTATTGAGAAACTGAGGAAAATATGCTAAAAACGCTTTTTAATTGAAAATTAGATTATGACAGGTAAATATTTCATGTCCCTAGAATTCCCTAAAAGGCGGCCATATTGATAATATTGATAGGTGACGGAGGACAGGGCCGTAATCAACAGAATTTACATTTTACACACACGAATCCTAAATTTAAATAGATAGAAATTAACATTAAACTGTGTTCATTTGAAGCATAGAAAAAGACTATAGTTATAGTTTCTGTGTTTGAAGTTAGGTTAGAGCCACAGACACACAGATCGAATATCAAGGTAAAAGATAGGCAATGGGCATCTGTCACAAGTTCTGACATTTCTGCCGGACATGGTAAATACGTCCCTGTAGGCGCCCAAAACATTGCTGCCAACCTTGTATTAACAAATTAAGAAATGTCATTTCTAGTGTTTTTAGATTACCTAATACCTAATACTCCGGTTGTAATAATGGTTGTAGAAAAAAGCGTCACCGCCCCCCCCCCCCTGTATGCGTCACTGTTCTGCATCCCCAAAAACATAGCAGTGACAAATTTCAGTTTAGTAGCTTGATTACTTTGGGAGATGTAGCCATAACTCAATATTCAATTTGAAAAGAAGAATTTCAACGCCCTGTATCTCTCAAATAAACATCATTTGTCTAAGCAATGTTGGGCTCAATCGCAATATTTTGGTCTCCCCTACCCCCAGTTTCGCGATTTCCCATTCCCAATGAACGACCCTGTATAGTGTATATACTGCTCATATGAATAATGCTCACAATAATGCTATGAATTTCGGTAGCCTTGGACGCTTTAATATATCTAAGAACTCAATTAAATAGTGCTTATTGTAAATCTATAAAAACCTACAATGATAAAGTAATGCAAAATAAGTACACTTATTTTTAGAAAACTTATTGACTGTGTAAAATTCAGCAGTGCATTTGAACTCCAAACACAAATGATTTCTCGTAACTAAATAAAAGGTGAGTTCATTATCAATATTAGGTATTATTTTTCAGAATAATTGTCTAATGGATATATTATAATATATTTTTCTTGAAATCGGCATTAAAATGTCCCAAAATCGTCACTAAAAGCACATAAATCGTACAATAATGTAGCCCATTATTGTACGATTTTTTCAATAAGTAGGCCTTGGCGAGATGTAAACATCAAACGTCAGACGCGGAGAAATCGCCCGTCAAAAGTGACCAAATATTCAAAACCCGGCCGATAAAGGCTCATTTAACTTTTCGTACACATTGCGAAATTGTTTTCTATAGAAGCGCAATCCTTCAGTATATATATTTTAGTAAATTTGAATATCAATAGATTTGTTGTGTAGGCTACACAAGAAGCAGCAGTTTGGTTTTTCTGTCAGAAGGTGCCGTGTCTCATCATACTTGTCTGGTTTATTTGCCTCGGCCAGAGGCCTCAGCAACTAAACTCCACATGAGTCATAAAAAGTTGAACTTCAGTGCCTTGGTACATAATTAACTATTAATTGCTCCATTTAAAAGTCAGAAACATAAAAAAATACCTACATAAAAGTTAGGGTGTCCCAATAAGGACTCCCGTCGCTGATATCTCCGGATCAAAAAGAGATATTTTAATTCTGCAAACGCCGTTTGCTAGGACGTGAAGAGGGCTTTATTCGAAACTGATAAGCGTTCATTTTGATATTACCGTATAGATGGCGCTGCGGTGCAAAGAAATATTTCGATCTTAGGAATGTTGGAGCGTAGCGCATTTGAAAGACTGTGTAATTTGGAGAAACTTTTGTTCTATGGAGTATTTTCCTAATGTCACTAGTTTCTGAGATAACCGATCCACAATGTCATTTATAAAAAATGAGCTAACTCGCTTAAAATTAACTTTAGAGGAAAAAAATATCTTCGTCCTAGTTCACTAGGACGAAGAAAATAGCGACACGTGTCAAATTATTACACATCCGGTTTGACCGGAAGTACCGAAAGTTACCCATTTTTCGGTTTAAAATGAACATACTGTATAATTTATCCATCAAAAGTGAAAAAAGGTAACTTCCAGTGTCATATAATAACAATAACACCATGTGGCACTGTTTTTACTGCATTCTCCATAAACTAATACCATATTTTAATTTATCCTCATTATTATTATTAACCATTATTACAAAAATTAATAAACTAATTAGGCAAGAAACAAATTGACAACGATAGAGAATTACCTGGGCGACCAGTTGAAGCTCAATACAGAGACAGAGCCACCTTCGGTTAATAAAAATAGATTCCGTCAAATTCTCGTTGTCTACATGTATCTACAAGGTGTTATTGTTGTTAGGTAGGTATTTTTTTCCAATTTTGAGGGAAAATTGTACAGTATGTTCATTTTGAACTGAAAAATGGGGCACTTCCGGTGAAACCGGATGTGTAATAATTTGACACGTGCCGCTATTTTCTTCGTCTTAGTGCACTACAAAGATATTTTTAATAACTTTTTCCTTTAAAGTTAATTTTAAGCGAGTTAGCTCATTTTTTGTAAATTACATTGTAGAGCGGTTATCTCAGAAACTAGTAACAATAGGAAAATAGTCCATAGAACAAAAGTTTCTCCAAATTACCAAGTCTTTCAGATACGCTACGTTCCAACGCTCCTAGGATTGAAAAGTTTCTTTGCACCGCAGCGCCATCTATACGCCAATGTCAAAATGAATTCTTAGCAGTTACGAATAAAGCCGTCTTCACGTCCTAGCGAACGGCGTTTGCAGAATTAAAATATCTCTTTTTGTTCCGGAGATATCGGCGACGGGAGTCCTTATTGGGACACCCTGTATATCAACCCGAAAAATTTTCGAGTGCGGGCCAGCGCCACCTGCGCCTGCGGCACTATCCACCACATTTTGACCCACCTCTACAGTACCTTACTCACGAGCCGCGCCTGTCTATGTCTCAAAAAAGATCTGCGGAAAAGCACTAAGCAACTAAATGCCAAGAGTGCTGGACAAAAACATAAATTCGCGATAGGTATGTACCTACTGTTCTTTAGGTAATATAATTATCTGCGTGATTCGTGATTTAGTAATAGTTATTATCCTACACTCGGCTGGGACTATTAAGGTTTTCTATAAGATAATCCGAAATACTCCAGAAAACGATGTTCTATAGTTTTTTTTACTGTAAAAGTACCTTCATAATAATAATTATTGTAATAAGTATTCGCTAGGAATACGCCTATAAAATAAATTACAAGTCGTCGAGTATTATATTAGCTCGACATTAACAATGAAATTCAATACGCAAATCCATTCCGATAGGGTTTACGATTTCCCGGAATATAAAGAGATGGAATTTTCCCCTTAAAGAAATTTCGTTGAAACCAGGATTTTCATCCCTCAATTGCTTTAGGGAGAAAGAAGGTGAAAAGTGGCGGAGCGATGAGAAATCAAGTGGGCTCTGTATTTGGACAGAAAAGAATGAACGACGCGAGGAGAATTATTCATATAAGTATTTGCTTGAAAGGCAGAGGCGTAATGAAAGAAAGATCACATAATCAGTACCTATAAATTTTCGTGTCTAGAAAATAACAAATATAAAAACAGAAAAAGAAAAAAATTAAAAATTTATTCCATGTGACGTCTTTTAGTAAATATATACAGAGTGGTCCAACAATAAGTGGATTTTCATATAAATGTATCGAAATCTTAAAGGTTTTCGTTATACCGATAATCAAAGTTAATTTTTTTAAATTTTCTTCTATTTTTCCTAAAGGAAGACAGTTAAGGCAAATATATTTGGTCCAGTTTGTAGTCTAAGAGCTGGCTACATAAAAAATGCTTGAATCTGGTACACGGTTAATTTGTATTGAAAAAGGTACCTTTGATGTAGCCGCCAGGGGTGAAAAAGTTAATAAAAAAATCCCGAGTTACAATGATTTTATTTTATTATTTAAACATTAATAATTCAATTTACCAAATATGGCAGACGGTTTGAAAAAGCGCGTTATAATTCAATATTTTTAATTGCTCTCCGACGTGGTTTTTTAAATGTTTAAATAATAAAATAATGTTTGTTTATGTACCTCGTGATTTTTTAATAACCTTTTCACCCCTTTGGCGCTGTCTGGCGGCACGTTAGCCCCTAGCAAATTGCCTGCCAATACTTTTCCGCCTTTCTAGAGTATAAATAAAAGCTTTTCCCGTAATGAGAATCTATGTAGGTACCTTATAAAATTTTTTACACATAAATTTCACATGTTCAACCACATGTCCCCGCTTTATGCCCCAACTTCGCCATGGCAGACGGCAGAATTATATCCGGCTACACCAAAGGTGTACCTTTTTCAATAAAAATTAATAACCGTGTATACCAGATTCAAGCATTTTTTTATGTAGCCAGCCCTCCGTCTATTAGACACACATTAAGTAATGCTATAAATTAAAAATAATTCTAGTCTAGTTCCACCAGTGCCGGAGAGGCGAGGGTCAACCATAATATTTTTTAATAAAAAAGTAATAATTTTTGCCTTCATTAAGTTTCCCTATCAATTATAAGAAAAAATATATTCTCGATCTTTTTCTAAAAACGTACCGTTTTTGAAGAATTCATTTTTGTGCGTTTTAATTTTTTTGGCAGAAGAAAGTCAAAGTAGGTCTAGGCTTTTGAAATTTTGCACAACTAGGTACTCAATTTTTAATTCTAAAGAACTTTACTAAATACCTAACATTTTGCAGTAGCACCCTTATAATATAAAAAGAATCGTATTTAAAATGCAGAAAAATGATTTTTCAGAAAACTATACTTTTTTTAAAAAGTCAAGGATCGTTTTTTTCTTATACCTAATCGATTGGAAAATTTAGTGGAGGCAAAAAATATTATTTTTCCACTGCCGTACCCTCTTTATTAAAACATATTATGGTTGACCCCAGCCTCTCCGGCACTGGTGGAAGTGGACAGGCCGAATTATTTATTTTAGTTTATAGCAATGTGTGTCTAAACTGTACTAAATACATTTGCCTTAGCTGTCTTTCTTTAGGAAAAATAAAAGAAAACTTGAAAAAAAGGGGGAGACTGTTGTACCTAACCTAGGGCCACTTTTTTTATTTGATGTCGTAACTTCGGATTAAATTATATTATTTGAGTTGCTTTCAAATCAGGAAATTCTTCGATAGTCTCTTTACTTGAAAACAAACAATTGAACTCGGCCTTAAGAAAGGGTAAAAATCAAAATAAAATATTGTACTGAATCTCAACAATATCAGTCCAAACTCGTTGCCTTGGTTACCACCTTTATTGTTTAGCCTTCAAAAATCACAAATAAACTTGTCAAATTACTGTCACTGTTCAAGAATATCCTTTCAGCTCCAAAATTCACACAAAATCGCTTTCTAATTTCTAACCTTTCACACTTCCCTCCAGGCCCAATTCCCAGGGCTTATATATTCAAAAGGAATACTGGAGAATACTCTATAGTGAAGCGAAATCGGGCTAAAAAGTCGTCAAATTTTGTCTCAACAACTAATGAGTAGTTTACATGCGCAAGTGAAACTATCACAAGTATAAATATCTTTTGAGTACTTCTTAATAGTTTGCCAATGTAAACCCTCTCAGGGATAACTCTCTGCCATAAAAGAGTAGGTAGGCTATTTATTTCGTATTACAGTTTTTGTCGAAACAAAAGAACTTAAACTTTGGCGTACAATGTGTGGTAGGTATGGATTCTTGAGATGAAAATATAGGGGAAGCCAATTGTCGTTTACTGCAGTCCATCCATAAGATCCAGGATCTACAAATTGTGACTTCGCAACATTACTTGAATACCATATTTTTAACTGCTACGGGCACCTGCAACCTGCAACTGCCAATAATTAAACAATCCAATATATAATTTCAAACTAGTAATACCTCAAAAAATGTTGATAAAAAGCACAGTCAGTAGGGGGAAGAAGGTTTATTAGATTTGGTGGCCATTGCGTTTAGTGACTAGGGCCACATTTTTATGTTTACAGCTCTTTGTTTTTGCATGATTTTAAAAAGTCACGAAACTTATGCACCTTTCTACCACCATGCACGTTAAAATCTATAAAATAAATAAACGTTTCATTTCCAAAAACAAAATTGTACAAAAATAAGGGCAGACTTTTTCGTCGATGCATCGTTTGACGGGATGCGATACTACAAGCGCATTTTAGAAAATTGAAAAAAAAAACAAGTTCTACAAAAGAATATAAATTTGCTTGAAAAATTGTCACAGAAGGTACAAAATGTTCTCCTATTATATAAATACAAAAATGTGGCCAAGTCACTAAACGATTTACGCCTAGCAATGGCCACCACATCTAATAAATTTTCTTACAAACTTCCCCCTTCTGACAGTGCTTTACAAGTTTGACATTATATATTGGATTGTTTAATTATTGTCAATTGCAGGTGAACGCAGCAGTTAAAAAGATGGTATTCAAGTAACGTTGCGAAGTTGCAACTTGAAGATCCTGGATCTTATGGATATAGACTTCAGTAAACGATAATTGAATTATCATATTTTCATCTCAAGAATCCATACCAAACATTGTACGCCAAAGCTTAAGCCTTTTTGTTCCGACAAAAAGTGTAATACGAAAAAGTGCAACAGTATCAAGGAAAGACTGAAATGCTGTGATCAATGTAAATGTGGCAGGTGCAATAATAGTCATAGTAATGTAGAAAATACCGAAGATGAGTCTGTTGATAACGTGAAAGAGATTTTTTTTAATATTTATTTTATACCTATATTTAGGTGCTATTATACATATAGGTGCAGCATGCTCAAAGATTTAATTATTATAAAAAATCAATATAAAAAATGTTTATTTTGCAGTTCATTAATAAATGGTGACTTTAAACAGATACATAAAATAAGCATGTGGTTGTTTGTTCATCTGGCAACTGTAATTATTACTGCTCAAAAATTGCCAAAAATCAACTATTTGCTTATTTTATTTCTTATTTTATTTTATTGGTCTGCTTGAACCCACATTATTTGGTCTAAAATTATTAATCTATTTTACCAGCAATCTGTTATAGAATAGTCTACACGGAGAGGTAAAACTATCACAAGTCGTATATCTGAGGTACTTCCAAATAGTTTATATAAACGCTCCCAGAGACGTACCTACTCTTTTAGAGATCGTTTACAATGGCAGAGAGTTCTCCCTGAGAGGGTTTACATTGGCAGCCTATTAGGAAGTACTCTAAGATATTTATACTTGTGATAGTTTCACTTGCGCATGTAAACTACGCATTAGTTGTTGAGACATGCCTGCCACGCGTGGATATTCTCACCCAAAGGATTAATTTTGCGTTCCACGTGAGAAGAGCGCCACAAAAAAATTCACAGTTCAAAAACTATAGGCGCTATAGGTAATTTTTTTTACCAAAAATTTCTTTCTTGTTTTGGGCACATTTCCCTTGCAGCATGTATATAAAAATTTCCGCAAATAAAAAAGTTTCTCGCTTAGTGAAAATTTCATTACACTTTTTATAACCTTGCAATTTTGTTGCTATTTAAAGTGGTTAGTAAATTTAAAAAAAATCGAGTCGATAGCTCAACTTCTCTCAAAGATATGACGATGGACACGTAAAAAAACATAATTTCCGTAAATTGCCAATTTCGACAGTTTTTTCGAAATAAAAAAGGTATCGACCACAAAAAAATGTCGTAAATCGCCATTTCGTATGCAGAGTGATGTACTTAACAACACCTATGGGGTCTGATCTAGTTCTACCCTCAAAAATTTTTTTTCGAGAACGGAGCGACTTTTTAGCCCGATTTCGCCCCACTACTATATAGAATATTCCTGGCCAATGATAGTTCACAAATCATAAAGTTCTAGCAAACTTTCTAGAAAGTTATGGAAGCTTTACAGGGAAAACAATGAAAACTAAAGGAAAATGGGGCCCTGGGGGCCACAGGCCAACAAAGATGTGACGGAAAATGCCTCTAAATTAATTACAAAAATTATATAAGTAGAATACCCTAACTTAAAATCTATCTGCTAAATCTTTGAGTAGGTTAGAAAACCGTGCAGACATATTCATCGAAAGCTGATATAACAACTTTAGAGGCATTTTTCGTTACAATATAGTGCATAGTGTAGTAAATAAAACAGTTTTTTTTACACAAATATTGCAAAATTATACTGTGATGTACAAATGTCACAAATAATGAAAGTTTTCCAATCACTTATTCCTTCTATTCCAGGAGACAGATAATGAATCCAGCGCCACAGTAGTTGATACATCTCCACTACGATCAGCTTTCTTTTCTCTATCAGAAGATTTTCCTTTAATTCATATCTCTGTGTTTAATACATAGATACATCAATACAGATCGGCTCGCCTTGTACCATGGACCGGTATCAAGGTACAAGAGCTAGTTGTGGCTCAACGTACATTAGTGGGTATACTGCGAGCAAAGATGGACTCCTCTGACGCAATACCTATACAAACTATAGTAACAAGATATTGTGCTTAATTTACTCACCAAATAGCAGCGAATCCACACAGGAAGCATACAACGTAATCCATGCACACCTTTCGAGAGTACACTGGCACTTAACCACTCGCAAATAATTTTACTTTGCAGCCACAAACAGTAACAGAGCACTATTCTCCAACGCACGTTTCCTTAATATAAACACGACTAAATGTCGGTGGATGGTCTTCACGGTCATAAGGAAATACATAGTTTGGCTACTGCTCAGAAGATGGCAGCAGCTCCGAAACGTTCGGTGTGGTTCAAGGTACACTATGGTCTTGGTACAACCAAAGGTATATATAGAACCTACAACCCCCTATAACGGAAACCGATTAGGATCGGTATAGTTAGTTTGACGTTTTCAATAGATTCCTGAAGTTTTGCCCTTAAAAGTTGAACTACCCTGTAAAGTACCTAACAAATGTTTGCAGATATATGTAATCAATTTATTTATATTTAAACAAATTTTCTTTAAGAAGGTGTGTCGTAATTAAATAACAATCTTTACTTCTAACACTAATTGCAAAGGCAACAAGCTGCGTCGGGTAATAAATTTAGTGTACCTAAAGTTCGGACTTGCGGGAGAGGCAACATGCCCTTGGCTATTTGGCCAAAGCTCGGCCCTGGATTAGGAAACAATGGCCACTTTAGAATCTAAATAGTTTGCATACTTCCTGCACGTGAGGCAGATAATATAGCAGAATTCTGGAAAACCATATGCGTGACAATTATTAACATGAACTATAACTATAAACATAATACCTATATACATATCTTGTATATAGAGTAAAGGAAACGTTGAAAATCAATGTCGATTATATAATTATGTATACAAAATTTTTTCAATAAAAATTTTATCAATGCATAGAAATAGAATAAGCCCAAATGTGCAAATTTATAAAATTTGTAATACCTAGTCGAGTGAAAGTTGCCCCAACGATCCTTGGAGTATTTTCCTAAAAAAAATTTATAATTTTGTAACATTTGCCTTAGGGTTTCACAAAATTCTGTTCTTTTTTTGTGATCTAAAGGCAATAGTTCTTGTATACAGGCCAAAAAAAATGCGTGTCTGCGATCTTTTTTTAATATTTTGCTTACAGTTTTCTGGGAACATAAGTTTGCCTACTTAGGTTAGGAGTACTACTATTCTCGTACTTTAGTAGGATCATGGTCTAAATTAGTAAGTACTTGATTTTTTCTTTCGGGGTCTCTATTTAATGCATTTTCATGCCCTCTTGGCCAACAGGATCCGCAAGTTCTGAGGCTGTTGTAGCTTCTTGCAAAAACTCTTGGCCCCGGATACTTGTTTCTATTCGGGAATCGTCTTCGGTATTCCCTTGTAGCAACCTCAGCATTTCTATGTCACAAAACCCACAACAAAATGTTATATCGTCATATTCCAAGTTACTAAATTTGTATCTTGGCATATTTGCAAACGCAGTAAACAATAATAAACTTATTTGACACTTCAAAAAATAATCAATACTAGTTTTTCATGGACAACTCGATACGGACAAAATTAAATTCCTGTTAGCTTGTTTAAAAATAGTAAATAGCAAAAAGAACGAAAAATTTATTAGAAAAACTTTTAAAGCATTAAGCAATGTTCAGTTCTGTTCAGTTGCCATCTTAAACAATAAAATGGTATTTACTTTATTTTAAGTGCCAGCATAATCGCCTTTGCAGTATATAGTTTAGAAAATCCGAAATTACGAAAAAACTGTACCAGGTATAAAAAATACCAAAAGGCGCTTTTTGTTCTAAATTGTATGGGCTAACCAAAAATTTTTTTTGTTTGGTACAGGACCGTACTACTTTTTTCACAATTATTTAGAGTACCTAACTATTTGTATCTACGCCACTGGTCATCTGAAATCTCATCTCAAATGGCAACTCAACAATGCATAATGCGTACCAAAGTTGGTTGGATTTCCTTCATGGGCTCGAAAGAAATTTAAAAAATATTCTATTTCTAGAAAATTTTCAACAAGCTGTATATGGAGCTGTATATGGAGAACCAAGCGTTTTCGAGGTAATGTTTATTAAGCATATATATTATTTGCTTATTTTGAGAATTCTACTTTGTGTTTTCGGCTCTGCCTTTAGATGTGACTCACCCTGAATAAGCCAGCCTGTGTTATTCTAAAAAACCCTGTTTATCTCGGAATCTGTGGTTTTTAAGACAAATTTTCAAGACAGAGTTGGGGGGGATAGAAGATCATGTACACGCGACTGTCATTTCTTTTTGAGATACAGCAATGAGAACCAAGTGGTCAAATTGGATATAAATAGTAATAACTATCTCAGTTGACAAAAATATAACCACTAACCTATTTTTCAACTGTAACCATCTGTGTCTTTTAAGGGAAGCATTTTGTGTGTGGTTAAATCGTCATATTTTGACGTCAATAAAAATCTGGGGTTAATGGATTGGCCGCCTTTCCTGGGACTGTGGCGACCTGCTTGCCACCTGTTCAGCAACCCAGATAACACCAGTATGGATGTCTAGGAAGCGGAACCCCGGAAACAAAAATAACAAGAAAACAACAACGAGAAGAAATAATACATTCGCATAAAGTCTTGTAATTGATCCTGATTCGTTTTTCTAATGTGAGGTATATTAGTTTAGTATCGTACCCACATATTGGTGACCCCGACAAGAAAGAATCACAAAGATAAGATAGACATCAAATACTTCTAAAGTTAGTCAATGGAAGCTTACCAAGAAGCATTCGACCAACTCCGGAAGCAAAATGAGGAGCTTCAACAGCATCTTTTACAACAAAGTTCCTCCCAAATGAATCAGCCATCAAAGTCAGTGTCATCGAACATATAACACATCCTTTTGTGTTATGTGGTCATCGAATGCAAACGTTCTTCGTGTCACTGTGAAGCTTCCTCCCTTTTGGAAAAACAGGCCAGCTCTCTGGTTCGCCCAGGTACGAGAGGTAAGAGAGTACAAAATACTCGTATGTAATATCTCATCTGGATGAATGCTACGCCAGTGAGGTTGACGATATCATCAGGTCACCACCTCCACCTCCAGAAAATCTTTATATGACTTTAAAAGAGGAACTTATTAAGCGTTTATCTGCATCTGAAGAGCAACGTGTCCGACAACTTCTAATGGAAGAAGAATTAGGTGACCGTAAACCATCGCAATTTTTACGTCACCTACGATCACTAGCAGGTTCAATCGCCATACAGGATAACTTAATGCGCACTCTGTGGATGCAACGTCTACCAATCCAAATTCAAGGAATCCTGCAGACTCAAGCTGAATTGCCGTTGGAAAGATTAGCAGTTACCGCAGATAAAGTTATGGAAGTCCAACTAACCACATCCCCGATTTCAATTTCCCAAGCACCTGCAGTAAATGCTTCATCAACTAACAACTCATTAGCCGACAAATTAGAAGAAGCATGTCACCAGCTTACCGCCCTACAAACCGAACTTCAAACTCTGAAACGTCATCGTCAGCGGTCTAAGTCCCGCAGCAGCTACCAACAAGCGAAAGGCAACAATAACACACCAGTCTTCAATTAATCGAACCAGGTTTGTTGGTACCACCATAAATTCGGCCAAGAAGCTAAAAAATGCAATCAACCCTGCAAATTTGAATCAACAAACTCAACGGACAGTCAGTAGTGGCGACGGCCGACTGTCCGCAGCAAGAAAGTCGTCTCTTCGTTTTTGACCAAATCAACAAGCAAAATTTTCTACTCGATACGGGATCTGATTTGTGCTGTTTCAAGCAGCAAATAACTCAACAATTCACATCTATGGCTCCAAACATCTAAGCTTAAATTTTGGCCTACGTCGAAATTTTAAATGGATTTTTGTCGTCGCTGATGTAGCAGTCCCTATCATAGGCTCTGATATTTTGGCATTCTATGGACTGCTTGCCGACTGTCGTAACAAACGAATTATCGACGGAACAACTGGTCTCACCACTCGTTGTCAAATTGCCAACACCCAACAGACTAGTGTCAAAACAATAAAAAATGTCATCAATGCAGAATCTTTCTTTCGTGACATTTTTGAAAATTTTCCCGAACTTACCAAACCTGCAGGAACGCCTCGTGAAGTACTGCACTCTACACTGCATCATATCAAGACGACACCTGGCCCTCCTGTCTTCTGTAAACCACGTCGACTTGCTCCAGATCGTCTTAGAATAGCAAAAATCGAATTCGAAAACATGGTACAAGAAGGTAGGGGAGACCGGGGGAATACGGGCCATTGGGGTAATATGGGCCAGGCTATTTTAACCTTGATTAGTCGACTGTACGTGGCAGAGTATATGGCGCCCTCTCTGTGAGACTAGCGAAAACATTCTCCCAAAGTTTAATATGGCTGCTTAGTTTATATCGTGAATGTTTCGCAAAAAACTTGATCGCCTACTACTGACTCTTAGGTTTGAAGATTTTGAATCCAGGTAAGAAATTGTTTTCGCCTGTAATATTGCTTTCGTTTTCTGGTGTTTAGTTACAATATTTCATGCTTTTTAAAACATGCTATGCGGAAAATTAATTCTAACCTAAAATTCACGCTGATATTTAGTTAAAAACATGTGTTACATATGGGGGAATATGGGCCACCTATATTGGGGTAAAATAGACCGGCCCGAATTACCCCGACAAGTAATTATCTTCTATTGCAGATGCCTCGAAACTAGAAGAAAATCAGAAAGGGCTTCGTGGACAGTCAAGGCCCTGAAAAGAGCAATTGAGGCAATAAGAGGAGGATGTTCAACACGGAATGCGGCTCGTACTTTTGGAATTCCAAGAAGTTCCATACAAAGAAGTATAAAGAACAATGACACAAAGGCGTCTTCTTTAGGCAGAAACCCCCTTTTTACTGACGAAGAAGAAAAGGTATTAGCTAATCGCGCACTAAAATTGGCCAAATTATTTTATGGAATATCACGTAAAGATATTAAAAAATGTGCCTACGAGTATGCGGTTAAAAAGAACATTAGGCACCCTTTTAATCCTGCAAAAGAATCTGCGGGAGATGATTGGCTTCAAGGATTTCTTAAAAGGAATCCTACTATATCGCTTAGAAAGCCTGAAGCTACTAGTTTATCTAGAATTGCAGGTTTTAATAAAGAAGAAATCTATCTTTTTTATTCAAATTTGGGAACATTAATGCAAATACATAGATTTCAAGAATCTAGGATTTTTAACGCTGATGAAACAGGCATTTCAACAGTGCAAGTTCCGCAAAAAAATTTAGCACCAAAAGGACAGAAGCAGGTGGGGTTTGCAACGAGTTGGGAGAGGGGCAAGACAATAACCGTAATGTGTTCATTTAGCGCGTCTGGCACATATGTGCCCCCCATGTTTATTTTTTCAAGAAAGCGTCTTAACCCACAATTGAAGCGAAATGGCCCTCCTGGCAGCATATTCTGTTGCTCCGATAGTGGCTGGATCACAGAAGAATTATTTATGGAATGGCTTCATCATTTTCAGAAAACTGTTAAGGCATCTCCAGAAGATTCAGTTCTTCTAATTATCGATAATCATGCAACTCACTGCACACTGGAAGTTTATACTTTCTATAAGGAAGAAGAGATCGTGATTTTAACAATTCCCCCACACACCTCTCACAAAGTGCAGCCCCTGGACGTATCATTTTATTCACCACTGAAAAGGGCATTTAACGTTGAATGTGACAAATATTTAAAGACACATCCTCACGAGAAAATCACACCGTTCCAAATTGCGGAAATTTTTCAAAATGCCTATAGTAGAATTGCGACTCCTGAGAAGGCAATGAGTGGTTTCAGGGCCACTGGAATTTTCCCGTATAATCCGGACATTTTCCAAGAAGAAGATTTTGAACCTGCAGCAGTTTTACTCACTCAACCTACTATTTACAATACTGTTCAAGATGGAACCGATGCATTTTTACCGTGCGCTAATAACATTGTTGCAGGTGCTCCTCACACCACTGGCCCACAACCTGCTAATAACAGTGTTCTGCTCGGAGAAGCAGAGGAAGAAGCTGAAGTTTCATTTGAAACTCTCTTGCCGCTACCTGGACCCTCAAAACCAACCTCTACAAGATCCAATAAAAAAAAGCAACACTCGATTATATTAATTATAACACCAAATAAATCATTATTAGAAGAGAAAGCTGCTAAAAAATTAAGAAAATCAAAGATAGAGACAACAAAAACCGGAATAAGGGCTATTTTTAATGAAGAACTTTGCAATGTAAAGAAAAAAACCAAAGCCCGGGAAGTGTAAGGCATTGCAAACGGATAGAAAGGATGCAGGAAGCGAAGAGGAGGATGTAGATGATGAAGAGGTTGACAAAAACGTAACGATTGACATTTGCTTAGTTTGTGGTGAATTTGGGGAAAATGGGGAGATTTGGTTAAGGTGCACAATTTGTGGACAATGGGCTCATAAAGCCTGCACGAATGCGGGTAAAAAACCATATGTATGTGACTTTTGTGCCTAGATATAGCAAAAATGTTTTTATGTTTTTATAGAAAAGTGTTCCGATTTGTTTCTGGGGTAAATCTGGCCACCTGCCATTATTACCCCATTTCTATGGGGTAATATGGGCCAGCACCGTTTTTTTTAAATAAGCCAAATTTTTGTTTAGTTCTTTTTAATAAATTTTTTAAATGAGATATTGATGTATATTACTTGTATAATACCTAGACTTCTTCCATTTTTCGATTTTTCTTTAAAAATAAAAATGTCACAGGCAAATTTTCTTAAGGGGCCCGTGTTCCCCCGGTCTCCCCTACAGCACGTCGATCCGAAAGTCCCTGGTCGTCACCTCTGCACATGGTTCCTAAAAAAACCGATGGCTGGCGACCCTGCGGAGATTACCGCGCTCTCAATGCGAGGACTATCCCAATCAGATATCCGGTACGTCACATTCATGATTTTGTTCACCGGCTTCGAGGATGTTTTATCTTTTCAGTAATCGACCTCGTCAAAGCTTATACGCAGATTCCAGTGAACCCAGACGATATTCAGAAAACAGCAATAACCACGCCCTTTGGTTTGTTCGAATTTCGATTTATGTCTTTCGGATTGAGAAACGCAGGACAAACATTTCAACGTTTTATGGACGAAATACTTGTTGGACTGGATTTCTGTTTTTGCTACATTGACGACATTCTTATTTTCTCGAAAAACCCTGAAGAACACCGAGAACACCTGCAAATTGTCTTCAAGCGTCTACCAAACTCTGGAATCTTAGTAAACACAAAAAAAAAGTGTTTTAGGATCCTCTACAATCACTTTCTTGGGTTATGAAATTTCTCCTAGTGGCACACGTCCTCTACCAGAACGTATTATTGCGCTGAAAGATTTTCCACGACCAAGCATGGCAAAAGGACTACGCCGATTCATGGGTATGCTGAATTTTTATCGTCAGTTTCTTCCTCTTGCTGCAAAACATCAAGCACCCCTCCACACAGCCTTAACTGGTTTACGAGGCAATCAACCTGTCACCTGGACTCCAGAACTAGAAGATGCTTTTACCACGTGCAAAAGAAATCTTGCCAACGTCACTTTATTGGCCCATCCCAAACAAGACGCTCCTTTAGGACTATTTACGGATGCGTCCAACTCTGCCGTTGGAGCTACCCTACAGCAACGCATAGATAACTCATGGCAACCCCTCGCATTTTTCTCCAAAAAGTTGACGTCACGACAAACAGAGTGGCCAGCTTATTACAGAGAATTGTTTGCTGTCTACGCCGCTGTACAACATTTTCGCCACGTCTTTAACCTACGCTTTTCTACAACGCCGAGAGAAACTACCACCTGTACAACTGAATCAGTTATCTTTCATTGCACAGTTTACAACAGATATTCAGTACATAGAGGGATCCGCTAACGTAGTCGCTGATACTTTTTCCCGTGTTGATGCTTTTACATGCATCGCACCTGTCGACTTCCGCGCACTTGGAAATGCTCAAGAGGACGATGCCGAACTCCAACGCCTTCTCTCAAACGGCGCAGCGTTGAAACTCGAGCGCATCAGAATACCTGGCACCGATTATCAAATCTACTGCGACACCTCAACACCACTACCTCGACCCTACGTTCCTGAATCATTCCGACGAAAGGCGTTTGACTCTCTGCACAATAGTCATCCAGGTACCAAAGCATCTGCAAGGCTAGTTTCCCAACGTTTCGTTTGGCCCCATATACAACGTGATTGTCGCAATTGGACCCGCATTTGCCAACACTGTCAAAGAGCCAAAGTTACTCGCCATGTACATTCTCAGCTTAGTACTTTCACGTCCCCATCAGCTCGTTTTCAGCATGTCCACATCGACATTATCGGCCCGCTGCCAACAGTTGGTCAGTACCGATATTGTTTAACTGCGGTGGACAGATTTACACGATGGCCAGAAGTTTGGCCTATGGAAACAATCACCGCCGAAGAGACAGCGGAAACTTTTACCTCCTGCTGGATTTCCCGATTTGGCGCACCATCCTGTATCACCACAGACCAAGGCCGCCAATTCGAGTCTTCTCTGTTTCGTTTACTTGGTATGACTTTCGGCACCTGTCGAAAAAGAACCACAAGCTGGCACCCTTGTTCCAACGGAATGGTAGAACGCATGCACCGGCAGCTCAAAGCAGCAATCATGTGTCACCCAGAAATGACATGGTTACAGCCTCTACCATTGGTCTTCCTTGGAATTCGTAGTACGTTCAAACCAGACTTGAACGCATCATCTGTCTGCCGAACTCGTCTATGGTGAACCTCTTCGCTTACCTGGAGAACTGCTGACATCACTATCAGATACCAAACGTTACGAAGATGCCAGCAATTACGTCGTACGACTACGCCAACAGATGTCCCAACTTAGCCCTATTTCTGCCTCGCGACATTCCAATAACAAACCTTTCGTGTTTCAGAATTTGACCACGTGGAGTCATGTCTTTCTACGAGATGATACAGTACGTGGTGCCCTACAACCTCCATACAGCGGACCCCACCTTGTAATGGACCGCGACGCAAAAACTATCACCGTCCTGGTCAAAGGAAAGAACGTCCGGGTCAGCAAAAGTAAAACCTGCATTTGTCCTAGCTGACGAAGGTGTACCACTCAGACAAATCCACGACGTACCTTCGCAATCTCCTAAGTTCACTACCATCCCTTCTACACGTGACCCTACAAAGCAGCCGACGCCCTTTGACCAAAACCAGAACCAAACAGAATACACTACCCGTTCCGGCCGCAGAGTTCGTTTCCGTCTCCCTGACAGTGGCAGTTAACCTACACTGTCATATTTTTTACTCTCATCCCTAACCTCCGGTCTCCGCGGGGAGCTGGTGTGGCGACCTGCTTGCCACCTGTTCAGCAACCCAGATAACACCAGTATGGATGTCTAGGAAGCGGAACCCCGGAAACAAAAATAACAAGAAAACAACAACGAGAAGAATAAATAATACATTCGCATAAAGTCTTGTAATTGATCCTGAATAAATATTCGTTTTTCTAATGTGAGGTACATTAGTTTAGTATCGTACTCACAAATTCTATTCGCTCCGATTCTAGAATTTCCCCGAGCACACGGGCCCTTATCGGACTGTATTAGAACTGTATATCAGCGGGCCCTTGTGCGATACACGTGACTGCCCCAAGTGCTTCGCATTGCCCCAATAGTGAGCCCGCAGACGTGACCCTCCCGGAACTGGGCTAACGGGCAAATAATTTGTGGCGCCACATACACCGCGACGCGCAGCGACGTCAAGTGGTGTGGTAAAGGTATAGGCACTGCAACGTAACTTGCACTCGATTTAACTAGACACTTGGCACAAATATACTTGGAATGCATCCTCGTGGGGCTTCGGCGCACCATTTGCTGCCTTAAATACCTACTTCGATCGCCATTAGTAAGGTTATCAGTATTAGTTGCAACGCTACCCTGACTTCTTAAAAGAAAAATACACTATATGCGTTTAAATGCATCCATGTTTCTATATCGTACTTTCACCGTTTTAATAGACATAGGTGATTAGGCCGCGCGTCGCCGTGCGTCCAGCTAGGTTTGTCAGTCGTTGGCGGGGGGAGTACACAGTAGTCCCGCACCGCTTATCAGTCGAGTTTTGCGAGCAAAAAACACGCCCCGCCCCCCGCCAACGACTGACGCGCGCCGCCCAGCCATGGCTATGTACCTATACTAAAACGGTGAAAGTACGGCATATTTCAGTTTATAATAATAATTTTAAATAATAATAATACATTAACTTCTCTGTACCCTTTTATACTCATTAGTTATATTTTCTGGTAAAATTTTAAGATTTAAAGAAGAAAATGTTACATGGCCTATTTCATCTTTTGAAGCCAACAAATACAGGCTCCCCCTGGAACTTTGGCTCATTGCATTTTAAATTCTCCTTTTTCTTTACAATATTCTATTATTCGTTACTAAAGTAAAATAAAATAGGTATATTTTTTGCACTTGCAAACTATGCCCTACTTTCAACTCTAATTTGAACTACAATACTTGAAGCAACCCCTTTAGCAAGAGCCAAAGTACATACGTCGAGTAAAATTCAACAGAATGTTTTGTATGAAAATATTTTTGTTTGTCGTCGGACATCTGCAGCGAGTCGATCAAGCATAATTTTGCATTAAACATTTTGTTGAACATACAAACAGGATCCGTTGTTTGAAGGGCAAACATTTCATTGTGTATCCAGTACAAATTTCGTTAATAGGGAAAGCCAAGCCCTAAATACTGTAAAGAGAAACTGTGTGAGAAGAATCATTGAAAAACGGGTGGACTAGTGTTGTTCCTCTCTTCTAGTCTCCCTGAAATAAAACAATTTCTCTTGCCATCTAAAAACCAAAACTGGCAAAAATATCTAACAAACGTATCTGATTCCGGGACATTATTTACTCATTGGTAATTGGTATAATAATTAACATCATTATTAACATTCTATTAATGATTATAGCAAATGCCTTTTCCGTATAATGACCCTCTCAATTCTTATAATAAAGACATACAGTTTGTCCGCTGATGCGGTTTACAAGAGGACCACATTTTTGTGTTTATTATGAATCAAAAACTTTTATCAGGAATGACTTTTCGTATCTTATAAAATAAGGTATATTTACTAACTCTTACGCAAAATAACATTTTTGTATTTTTTTCCACGAGGTACCCACCTCGTGCTAAAGAAATGCGACTTTGTGAAAATGAAAATGTCTACTTTTTTCGGGTTATCTTTTTATTCTTGCCGGGTAGTGCATCTTTTCATTCTGCCACAAAAGTGTACCTACTCTTGTTTCGTAACTATATTAAATAAATCAACCGTTTGCATTGAAATTGGGAAAATTCGCCCCAAGACAACTCTTAATTGATATTTTCAGTGCCGCAGTGCCAAACTTTAGTTCAACAGCTTGATTATTTTTTGGGAGATATTGCCATAATTCAATTATAAAAAAGAATTTCAACGCCCTACATGTTCAATATTCCGGCGTCAGCAGCAAAAATTTGAGGTGGCATAAATACCAAGTTTCAAAACTTTGGGAAAACTTTTGAGGCAAATAAACCTACTGCTTAGACTAGAGGTACTCATATGTGACAGCATGTAATTTAGTAAATTTTGATAGGTAATTTTGAAAGAAATTATTTCTCGAAAGCGTCAATAATTAGTTTAGCATACCGGACAATTTACGGCCCATGACGTGCTTTCTTGAAAAACTTCGATGATTTATAGCGATACCAACTATAGGAATTCCATCCATTAAAACTTCATTATCCCATAACTTACATTAGTCTCTAAGTCCTCCCACGTGCTTGTATGATCCTCCTCAAACCAACAATGAACGTTACACGCCCCCGCCAGCCTCAACTTTTCCTCATTTCATATTTATCCGCTTCCGACGTTATCTTACAACCCTCGGCTTGCCGCCGTTTGTTTCCACTGTTCCGGTGTATTGCAGTTTGCTTCTTGCCATGGTGACTTTCGCGAGAAGTGGATCGATTCTTCAGATGACGAAAATAGCAATGGGCTGGGAGACAGGAGATATAAATTGCGAAATTCCAGTTATCGGTGGATGTAGCCAATACCCATTGAAACTAAGGGTAAATAAGTGTTTTAAGTTCAATTACATATCTCTTCAGCATCATTTTTCATAGTCCCTTTGCGATTGTCATGCTTCTGCATTGCCAAAGACTTTGCTTAAAAGTGGTTATGCTTTTCCCCATGTTGCTAGGTTCCTTATACTTATTTAAAATTTGACGAATTTAAACTTATTTATCCAAGGTCCCAGCTAGAAACTCTCCTAAGAACTTTAAAGCTCGAATGAATATATTTTTGATTTACTGACATTAGTTATAGGAAATCATTCCATCAGAGCATTTAAAGTCTTAAATTAGGCGTCCCAGGTGCTTACCTTACGCCGACAATGAATAATGTACATCCCCACGTCCCACGAACCTAAACTTTTCCTCATTTCATATTTATCCGATTCCGACATCCCCTCGCCACCCTCGATTTGGCACTGGTTGTTCTTGCCATATGGATTTCCGTGAAAAGGAGAGTGGCTCCCAGTTGACGAAAATACCAATCGCCGGGTGGTATATAGTATACAGGGTAGCATATAGTATACAGGGTGAGTCAGAATGTATAGTAAATACTTTAAAGGGGTGTTCGGCAGGTGGTTTTAAGGGGGCCTTTCATATATATTTTTTCGATTTGGGCTTTCCTTGCCAAGTTATTTGGGTTTACAGGGTGACCTTTTTATTTATATCTCAATAACGGCGCTATTACTTAAAAATTTGAAATTTGGTATGTTATGTGTTATCTACTTACTGGAAGACGCCTTAGGGTAGTTTAGTCATTTACACAGTGCCCTAAAAAAGGGTAAAAACTAACAACCCAAACTTTTTAAGGTTATTTTTTTGGTCTTGCAGGTCTATCATTTCAGTGTATCTTTTCATTTTGCAACAAAAGCGTACAATTGTTTCATAACGGTAAAATCAACCGTGTGCGTTGAAATTGGCAAAACGTGCCCCAAAACACTTGTTAACTTCAACATTCGAAACATAAAATTTTTACCTACCGCTTTCAAACGTTACACATCGACTGTACCATTTAAACTGAGAAAAAAATTCCTATGAACAATATACCAAAACTGATTAGCTTTCAAAATGGAAAGGATTGAATTTAACAAAATTTGAACATCCTATTTCAAGAAAACCAATGCTGTTTTCACCAATGTCCAATTGGTATTTTTTTTCTTATTTTGAATGTACAGTCGATCTGTAACGTTTGAAAGCGGTTGGTAAAAATTTTATGTTTCGAATGTTGAAGTTAACAGGTGTTTTGGGGCACGTTTTGCCAATTTCAACGCAAACGGTTGATTTTACCGTTATGAAACAATTGTACACCTTTGTTGCAAAATGAAAAGATACACTGAAATGATGGACCTGTAAGATCAAAAAGATAACTTCAAAAAAGTTTGAGCAAAAAAATTAATAGGGGTTGTTAATTTTTACCCTTTTTTACTGTGTAAATGAATAAACTACCCTAACTCGTCTTCCAGTAAGCAGATAAAACATACCAAATTTAAAATTTTTAAGTAGCGCCGTTATTGAGATATAAATAAATAAAATACTTTTGGATCACCCTGTAGACCCGAATAACTTGGCAAGGAAAGCCCAAATCAAAAAATTTTATATGAAAGGCCCCCCTTAAAACCACCTGCCGAACACCCCTTTAATGTATTTACTATACATTCTGACTCACCCTGTATAGTGGTGTATAGTCTGTCTGGGCGCATGGAAACATTAATTAAGTACCTTGATAAACTCCTGGACATAATTAACGCAACATCATAAATGTGCCACTTATTTGATGCTATTTTTTCTCTGAATTTATGATCCGATATGAATGATTTTTTTTTGCATTGTAGGTTGGTTCCTTGACAATGTCGTAGATTTCGCTGTTTATGATAAAAAGTTCATTTTCGATTTATACCGGGTGTAACAAAAATGTTATGTTTTTTCCGAAAATTCGTATCACCCTGTGGAGTATACTAGCAACCGAAACATATAGCAGTTGACATTAGACGGTAGGTCCATCTTTCTTCAACATTTTCTTTTTTGGTTTACTTCATTATCTCTGTTATTAAAGGAGATACACTGTTTTATATCGTAACATGTTTTTATAGGCTTTATTATTCAACACAGTCGTTGTTGAATGTTTTCAAGGAGGCTATGGAACTTTTCTGACATTTCAAGCGATGTGTCCACAGATGTTGTGTTTTAAAGTTACAAAGGTCAAATAAAATTCGCCATACCGATAAAAACTGTTCGGAAACTGCTTATTAAACGTTCGTTTCATATGCCCAGTTGCCCGACTATTCTGTCGTTTAAACCAGCCTCATTTAAACGTCTTCTGATTGTTCGAGACGATATTGTATGATGGCGAGCAGTTCTAAGCTCACTTTTTAGCCTAGTACTAGTGATATTCCTGTTTCTTAGAGCAGTTTGCCTAATAAAACGCTCATCCCTTGGATCGGTACATCGGTTTCGCCCTTGGCCTGACCTTCGAGAGTAAGATGCTGTCTCATTAAATCGTTCAACCATACGACTTATAGTCGAACGATGTCTTCCTATCACATTAGCAACATGCCACATCGAATAGCCTTCATCCACCACAGTTAAAGCTCTTACTGCTTCTTCTGCCGATAAATTTTTTGGTCGATTCATTTTTCAATTTTAAAATACTCGTCGGGCAACTGGGCATATGAAACGAACGATTAATAAGTAGTTTCCGAACAGTTTTTATCGGTATGGCGAATTTTATTTGACCTTTGTAACTTTAAAACACAACATCTGTGGACACATCGCTTGAAATGCCAGAAAAGTTCCATAGCCTCCTTGAAAACATTCAACAACGACTGTGTTGAGTAATAAAGCCTATAAAAACATGTTACAATATAAAACAGTGTAGGTATCTCCTTTAATAACAGAGATAATGAAGTAAACCAAAAAAGAAAATGTTTAAGAAAGATGGACCTACCGTCTAATGTCAACTGCTATATGTTTCGGTTGCTAGTATACTCCACAGGGTGATACGAATTTTCGGAAAAAAAAAACATTTTTGTTACACCCGGTATAAATCGAAAATGAACTTTTTATCATAAACAGCGAAAACTATGACATTGTCAAGGAACCAACCTAGAATGCAAAAAAAAATCATTCAAATCGGATCATAAATTCAGAAAAAAAATAGCATCAAATAAGTGGCACATTTATGATGTTGCGTTAATTTTGTCCAGGAGTTTATTAACCATCGTATATGGAATATTCTTCTGGACTATTTCACAAAAATACTGTCAACATTCCTAAGAAACAAAGAGTCAAGCAATTTAATATTGTTTATTTTCATTCAGAGCCAGAATTCTTCTAATGTAATTGTCCAAAACAACCTAAATTTCAAGCCACGGACAGGCATCGAGCAGCGTCCCAGCAAGGCGATTCAATATGTCTATACACAGCTACAGCGGGACTAAGCGGGCCTTTTTAACGAAATTTCTGTCTCTCTATGACTTAGTTTCTGTTTTCCAATAAATGATCAACATCTTTATTTCAATTACAATCAGATATATTGGTAAATTTCGCTTTAATAATTGAATGTGTGGGTGCAGGGTGTCCCAGATAACGTGGTAAACCCGATTTTCTCAGTAATTTTAAAAATAAATGTATAGTTCAAAAACCAGATAACGATCTACAATTTTATACAGGGTGAGTTTTTTTCGATGCCCACTATGGGGATCTCGGAAACTAGCAGAGCCAGAATAAAGGTTAAATGGGGAAAGAATTGCAGTTTTCAAAAAAATGCATGGATCACTGTCTGTGATTTTTTGCTATTTCATCAGATCTCTGTAGCTCCGTTATTTCTGATTATACAGAAAAACTGTAGAGATAAAAATTGTAGATAATTTTGGGCGTAATAAGATAATCTAATCCATTTTTTATGTTGTTTGTGATTTTTGATATATGACATAAACTTGTGTTTTTTTAAATGTGGCCTTATAAAATAGGCCATTTTTTGAGCTTTCCAAAGATATAATACTCGGAATAGTTATTATAAAAAATTAAAGGGCTATGGCTAATTTTCTGATTTTTTTTAATTTTCACATAGTCTGTAGTCAGGCATGGCATATTTTTATAATTACGTTCCATTCCAATTAGACATACTTCAAACTTTCTAATATTTTGTTTTTAGCTGGTAACAAAATGTAACAAAAGAGCTCCACCACATAATTATTTGCCCGTAAGAAATTATCTAGATCAGCTCTATCAAAATAGTTGGATAGGGAAAAATAGACCTATTTCCTGGCAGCCCCGATCCCCAGATTTGTCTGTTTTGGATTTCTTTTTGTGGGGAACAGTACAAAATAAAGTATGAGAGAATTGTTGAATTAAGAGCAGCTGTTTTAGAAGCAATTGCCAGTATTGACAGGCGGTCTCTAAGAAAGGCGACAAATTCAGCTTTAAAAAGATGCAATATATTTGCATAAATAATAATGGTGGATTGTTTGAACACCTTTTTTATTATAAAAGGTGACATTTTAAAATAATAATAATTTGAATTTGAGTTTTTAAATTTTTGTTACATTTGTTACCAGCTAAAAACAAAATATTAGAAAGTTTGAAGTATGCCTAATTATAAAAAAGAACGTAATTATGAAAATATTCCATCTGACTATGTGAAAAATTAAAAAAAAAACAGAAAATTAGCCATATCCCTTTTATTTTTTATAATAACTATGCCGAGTATTATATCTTTGGAAAGCTCAAAAAATGGCCGATTTTATAAGGCCACAGCCAACTATGATTTACGTTTAAAAAAACACAAGTTTATGTCATATCTCAAAAATCACAAACAACATAAAAAATTTGATAAGATTATTTACGCCCAAAATTATCTACAATTTCTATCTCTACAGTTTTTCTGTATAATCAGAAATAACGGAGCTACAGAGATCTGATGAAATAGCAAAAATAACTCTTTTCAAAATATCTAGTGAGCCATGAACTTTTTTAAAAATCCAAAAGGGGCATTAGATTGAGTATTCAAAACTGCAATTCTTTCCCCATTTAACCTTTGTTCTAGCTCTGCTAGCTTCCGAGATCCCCATAGTGGGCATCAAAAAAACTCACCCTGTATAGTTATCTCTAACAATAGGTATGTTATTAGCATTCATTTTAAAAATGCAAATCCAGGGCTGGCTGATGTGATTTTTTTATACCCCCGATTTTCACGAAAACTATTTAGCCAATTTTATTTAAAATTTGACACACAATATTAATCAGGACACCCCCATATACCAAATTTGAACAAAAAAAATTAACAGGGAGTTCTATTCTGCAGGGTGTCAAAGTTGGAAAAAAAAGTAATTATAAAGGCATCTGGCGAATCAATATGCCATGGAATCCCCTCAAAATAGTTGAATGGTCGACAGGACTACTCAAAGTAGACCAATGCCTGCAAAGATTCATTACGATATTATTATAAAATTTTCAGACGACCCAGAAACAAACATCCTGCATAATACATCCTGTATAATACAGGATGTTTGTTTCTGGGTCGTCTCAAAATTTTTCCAGTGCATCCTGGAATTATTGAAAAACTGCTAATAAACACAAGTAATTTATTTTTATTTTACAAAATCTACATTGGACTCATCTCGACAAAGCCACCCTCTAAGATGATACATGTCCATAAATAATATTCTAATCTCTTCTCGATTTGATGTCGGTGAAAACTTTATTTCTTATTTCGTTTTATACATTTAACTTCTTTACAATAAATCACCAAATTCGCAATTAAAAAAAAAATTGGATTTATACTTTTACATTTTTGCACTACCGTTTTATTGTTTTGAGTTCTCTATGTCTAGTGTTCTCAAAAGAGATATATGAAAATATAATTATATTTTCAATTAAAATTACACCTATATTAGACCAGTTCAGGTACTAATAAAAATGTTTGGCTGACTCTAATATAATGTATATAATGAATTTAAATTACTCGTCTAACCGGTGAAAATGTGTCCTATCCTGAAGTCGCCAGAATATTTAATGTACGTCATAACCGTAACATGCATTTCACAACTGTGGCAATAATAAACAGGAGATTTGATGAAAGAGGTGGAATAAGCTTTAAGAAGTTTGGAAAGTATGTAATGTGCTATATAAACGGCAATGTAAGACGAAACCCACACCACCCAACGCCAACCAAAGATCTGAAAAATATTTGGAATATTCCCGGAATAACCCCAATAAATGATGCACTCAAAGATTTAAATCAGAAAAAGTCTACCATCTGGAAATGTTCAAAAGCAAACAAAATAAAGCCATTTAAATAAATGTATTTGCATACATTAAAAGAAGGTGATATGGATAAAAGATTAGAGTATTGTTTGTGGGCACAAGGGGAATATTTAAACGATGACCGTTTGTTAAAATAGTATTATTTACGGGTGAAGCTACTTTTACTACAAAAATGGTATAGTATCATTTCAAAACACCCGCCACTGGGCGGAAAACAACCCCAATTTTGTCGTGCACTGCAAGAGTCAGTTCTCACATAAAATAAATATATTTTGTGGAATAACATGCCAAAGGGTGATAGGATCTTTCTTTTTTAACAGATCATTAAATACTTCCCGTTTTCTTGAATTATTAAGAGATGAGCTCCAAAATACACTTGAGGAGCTGTCACTAACTGGCTAAACGCTAATGTTCTCAACAGGTACCTATTGTTAAACTTATAAGTTTCCAGTTTCTTGAAACATTTATTTTATTGTCTTCTTTCAGACGTATAGACTCGTCCCCGATGGACTTATATGTTTGGGGTGCGATACAAAATCAAGTATGTCACAATCTCCCCAGAAATACATACGAACTACTCCTGAAAATTACAGAAGTCTGCCGGTAAGTGAGTCGAGATGATTTCAGGCGGGTAGTGTTCCATAACAGGAAACGCATAGAAAAATTTATCTGAGAGGGTGGCTTTGTCTAGAGGGGTCCAATAATGTAAATATTTCTTTACATGCTGGTTGATATTTTGTTAAATAAGAATAAATTATTACTTTTGTGTTTATTATCAGCTTTTCATAATTCCAAGAGGCTCTGGACACCAATAAAGGTCAAAAAAATTCTGCATTTTAAGATGACTCAGAGACAAACATCCTGTATAATCTTGTTTTGAATATTTGCACGCCAACACGATTCCAAGGCATAATCGATTCGCCAGATGCCTTCAAAATTCCTATTTTTCTCAAATTTGATACCCGCCAGAATGGAACTCATTGGATATTTTTGTCCAAATTGGGGTTTTTGGGTGTCCTGATTAACACTGTGGGGTCGGATTTTAAATAAAAAAAAGCTAAATGGTTTTCGTGAAAATCGGGGGTTTAAAAAATCACAGCCGGCCCTGGATTTGCACGTTGAAAAAGGTAGAAGATTAGAAAGAAGCTACTTTTGGAGGCATATTATATTATATTATATTATATTATATTATATTATATTATATTATATTATATTATATTATATTATATTATATTATATTATATTATATTATATTATATTATATTATATTATATTATATTATATTATATTATATTATATTATATTATATTATATTATATTATATTATATTATATTATATTATATTATATTATATTATATTATATTATATTATATTATATTATATTATATTATATTATATTATATTATATTATATTATATTATATTATATTATATTATATTATATTATATTATATTATATTATATTATATTATATTATATTATATTATATTATATTATATTATATTATATTATATTATATTATATTATATTATATTATATTATATTATATTATATTATATTATATTATATTATATTATATTATATTATATTATATTATATTATATTATATTATATTATATTATATTATATTATATTATATTATATTATATTATATTATATCTCCAAAAATAAAGCTATTATGGATTTGTACAGGGTGTTCCCGTATATTTTGACTCACGCCTAGAGCCTTTATTTTTCGAGTTAGAAAAAAATTACTTAAATGCATTGAATTGACAAGTAGATGGAAGGAGTGTAGAGAGAGAAACTGGCAGCCAAACTTGAGTAAGTGAAATAGTAAATAAATCAGCTGATTCCGGCAAAAACCACATAACACAAAAGAGGTGTTTGTCCTAACTTTCTATTTTTGTGTCCTGTGCTTCAAACGAGTTCCGTTGTCAAACGTCATTTTAATTTTCCTTCTGTCCCAAGTCCCAATACGAATAGGAGTAATTATTGTATTATTTATATTTCATTTGAGTGCGTGTCGTGGCGGCAGTTTCGTATAAAACGGCGTTGAGTTTTCTTAGTTGGTGTTTGGTTTAATATTATTTTTAGATCGGAGAGAAAATTTAATTTAGCTATGTGGCTATATTCTCTCTGTTGTAAATGACAAAAAAGAGGGTCAACTCCTGTGTTGTATTTGGATGTACCAAAGTCTTAAAAATCTTTGCTAATAACTTTGCAGTTTTCCAAGAGATAAGGTGATATTAGAGACAAGTGGATTGCAGCAATAAAAAGAAAAAATTTTATACTGTCTACAAGTATTTAGGTACTTGCATTTGTAGTCAACAATTTATTGAGAGCAATTTCATAGAGAATTTTGGGCAGCGCAGACATAAAAAGTATGTAATTACTACAGTTTTTTATTTTCTAAGTCATGATAGAAGCTCTATCAAGGGAAAAACTGGCAAAATATTGTGCTAATGAACCTAGATCTTCGTAGTCAAAGATGGAATTAATCTTGAGGTTCTGGTCCCTTTAATAAGATAATTATTTGTAATTCTTTTTGTTAGATGCCTCAACATTAAAAATTATATAAAAATATGTAAAAGCTACCTGTCTTACATGCTTTTCCTATTAAATTGAAATTTAAAATTAATAAATCAGTTAAGATAAATAATTAAAGTTGAAAATGTATACCTTATCCTAGATATTTTGTCGCCTTTATTTTAAAATAAACTTTTATTTTGGAATTTGTATTTTATTTGTCTCAATTTACTTCCAGGTACATAAAATTGTCATGTAGGTAATGTTTTTTAATCAATTCCCTACTTTTTTCTATGCAATATTTACATAATTGTGGTTACATAGACAAATTCTCATTCCTACAAACAAGCCCCGAATTTCGGAATACAGATCATACAATAAAGAGAATTACGGAACATGCCCATTAAATTCCCCATTAATATGCAACATCCCTATATACCTCCTTTGCCTGAATCAGCAGACACGTTCATTAGGCGTCCTTGTCTTACTCATTGCCATTTGAAACCTATCTCTCTCTAGAGTTGGCTGCCCCAAACAACAATGAAAGTGGTACCTGTACGACTTCCATTGTACTTATCAATTCGATGCTTAAATGAAAGTTGTAGGGTTTTTTCTGAACCGCTAGGATCTGTTACTAGATAAAACAAATGAGCGTCGCAAATTTATGAAAAAATATGAACTTACTTTTTTTAATGGAACAACCTGTATATTTGTGGATTTTTTAATTGCAGGCATTTTTTCGATTCCAACAATATAAATATGTTATATGTTTGCTCTAAGCATTCGCATTATATTCCAAATTGCAGATAAATACCATCTTTATATTTAATCAAGGTTGCCATGGAAAAACATTTCAACTTAGACAAGAGCATTCCTATCAATCCATTATTTTTGGGACAACACACCTTGGTACCCTACAAGTTTCATTTAAGTAATTTTTCCAACTTGAAAAATAAAGGCCCTAGGGGGGTCAGTACAGCGCTATTCATAAAGTTTGCACCAAATGGGAAAAAATTGTATTATTCTATTTTTTGAAAATTTGATTTTGTGATATGTTGATGCATGTTTTGTTTACACTGTTGCGCCTAAAGAGGGTCGTCACGTCACAGCCCATGCCTGTCAAATTTGACAATAAAATAAAAAAATGTGGAAAATCAGGTTTGCCTTGAAAATATCGGAAAAAGTTATTTAAAAAATGTGTTATTGTACCCCTATGCAAATTTTTAGAAATATATCAGGATATTGGTTTTTCTTTCTTGATATTCCTGGAATTGAAACTGAATACATAAAATTCGATACAAAACTGTACCTTATAATTTTGTTTCACTGAATTTCAAAATATGGATGCATTTTATGTAAAAATCTTCCAACACTGGCCCAGGGAATAAACTTATCTTAAAATAAAAGAGTCTTTGCACCAAAATTGCGTTTTTACACAATAGCTATTTTAAAAAATCTCATGTTTCTCCTTTACTTTGCATTGAAATTTATTTGTATTGTTATGATTTAGTAAGAGAGGAACCACTAAATAAGTTTCTCCAGTTATTTGCGGGAAAAAAATATCGAGTACCGATTTGAAGAGAAATAATAATAATTAGTTTGGACAAATTGTATATTAAATTAAAATTAAAAAAATAGCTAATGCAAGCTTTCGCACAATTTTTGTGCTTCTTCAGGCGAAGCTATTGGCTATTTATAATAAATATCAAGTAACAATAATTATTATTATTATACATTAAAAATAAATGTAAAATATTGGCCGAATTTTTTTTATTTTTTTTTTAATTTTATTGACAGAATTTTTTTTATCAATATTTTACATTTATTTTTAATGTATACTAATAAGTATTACTTGATATTTATTCTAAATAGCCAATAGCTTCGCCTGAAGAAGCACAAAAATTGTGCGAAAGCTTGCATTAGCTATTTGCAATCGTGATATCCTTCTGAAAATTTTCATAGGGGCATAGTAATGCAATAAAAACGTATTTTCTTAATAACTTTTCCCAATTTTTTTATTTTAAATGTGAAATTTGACGGGCATGGGCTGTGACGTCACGACCCTCTTTCTTTAGGCGCAATAGCCATGCACCAACAAATCCCAAAATCAGATTTTCAAAAAATAGAATAATACAATTTTTTCCCATTTGGTGCAAACTTTATGAATAGCACTGTATAGTAGTGTATTATAGGTATGTTTGAAAATAGACACCCTGTTTGTAAGTAAAGTTAATGTACCTACCTAATATAGTGTTTATAACTCACTTATATCAAAAAATACAAACCATTATTGAGTTTCAAATCCGAATTTACATTTTAGTATTTATAACGATTATATCTGCTTAAACTCAGCCCTGCCTTGAATTAGCCCCTAAGCATTCTCGCATCCGTGCATGAACCTTCTACTCACCCCCAACAATGAATTATGCGCGACCTCGCTAAAACTTTTCCTCATTACATATTTATCCATTTCCGACGGTATGCCGTTCCCCTCTTCGACTTGGAGGATGAGGTTCCGGTGTATTTTATTCCGCTTCTTGCCCTGAAGAAATTTCCTAAAATAGCGGTTAGGTGGGAAGGCAGTCGGAGTCCTTCAACGAGTGGCTCACCGGGCGGCTTCATTTAAAAGTTGATATTTACTTAGATTTTAGTAAATACAATGAAGTATACTATATTTAGATATTTAGATCTATATTTATACTATACCTGGAAAATATAGGCTGCACGTCATGCAATTTTAGTACATTACCTTACAAAGATCCGAAAATAAATGCTGGGTCTCCACGGGGTTTGGTTATTGGAAGTCACATTAGTTTATTTACTAGAGGTACCGAACGAGTTATCACACGTTCATTTTATTATTGTTTATGATGTTTCTAATTTTCATGTACAGCAAATCTGAAAGGAAAATTAAAGATTACTTACTATTGGAATCCTGGGAACATGAATTTAAGTATATGCGCATGAGATATCTGCTACGTTTGACTGCCATCAGTTCTTGGTTCGTTGAAATACAGTGAAGCCTGCAAGGTTCGTATTGGCGGACGGCTTTGTCGCTTTTTATGAAATATTTATTGAAATGGGCGACCTATATTGAATTTTTCATGGCTGGTGGGATTACGTGGACTATATGGGATAGAGATGTGGGCGAAATAGGCGGCTTTTCGTGTTAAAAGTCGGCTTTATGGCCATTCGGTCGAAGTGAGAATGATGGCATAATAATATGTAAAACATTTCTGTTTTATTGGCAATAGCACTCAGAAACAAGGTGAACTTAAATTATTCTGTAATATACAGGCTGTCTTAAAGTCAGTAGTCGAAACAAAGCCTGTGGATAGGGGACCACTAGGATGACCTTGAAAATATGCAGGGTTATTCGAAGTTTAACGGTTTAGAAGTTATTTAAACTTTTATAATTTTCTAGAAACTTCTCCGCAGAAACATCAATATATTTCTTTAAAACTAATAATAATAATAATAATAATAATAATAATAATAATAATAATACGCAGGGGGGATCTGACCTGTGAGAGAGGCAGATCCACGGGTGTGACAATCCCGCGCTCCCCAGTTACGCAGGGATGGGTCTGGCCTGTGAGAGGGGCAGATTCACGGGTGTAACGATCCCGCGATTCCCAGTTACGCATGGAGAGGCTTGGCCTGTGACAGGGGCAGACCTACGGGTGTGACAATCCCGCGATATCCAGTTGCGCAGGGAGGGGTCTAGCCGGTGACGGGGGCTGATCCTCGGGGGTGACAATCCCGCGACTCCCAGTTACACAGGGATGGGTCTAGCCTGTGAGAGGGGCAGATCCTCGGGTGTAACGATCCCGTGTTTCCCAGTTAACGCAAGGAGGGGTTTGGCCGGTGACAGGGGCAGATCCTCGGGAGTAACGATCCCGCGTTATCCTAGTTGACCCGTATGGGTAGCGGGTTAGAATACTCCTATCGTGGCTCCGCGAGTCGTAAAAGGCGACCGAGGGCCGTCACTCCCACGTTACGGGAGAAAACTATGGAATGGAGAATAATAGGATAATTGTCATAGGGCCGCTGCCTGGGGATCGCCAGGGCATGTCTGGAGCCGGCGCTGGGCATGACAGCGAGCGGGACGTCGGTGACAGGGCGCTGATGAGGCGGGCCCCTGTTGCACAAACAGCTACAGCCCAACAACCACACGAACATCTACAACATGGGAGCCAAACGAGAACTAGGGTTCCACCCACCGAAGGTGCTGCGCGGGAACTTCAGCCAGCGTTCACAGAGGCGGGATTACAACGACGACGCATGAAATGGACTGTGTCCATGAATGAATCGATTATGCGTATTTTTTACAGGGTGACAAACTTAGGACAAGAGATGATCGGCTACCGACAACAACTGCATGCCGAGTTCTGCAGGGAGTTTCCACACATGCAAGTGTCTGAACAAAGAGTGTCAGATCAGTATCGAACTATTCTAAGAAATAACCGAATTCCAGAAACGCGACTTAACGCTATCAAACGGGAAGTTGAGCTAGAGATCCACGGCGAACACATAGACATAGATGACAACAACAATGGGGAACTTCAAGAGCCTGGACAACAACTAGAAGCCGAAACGGTAGAACCAACAACCGAGAGTCTGGAATCGGTTAACGAAGAACATTTTGAAGGCTTGGACACACATATGAGACAGGCAGTATTGTGATACGAAGGCACAGACCCACTTAGCAGGCCACCGCTACCAAGATTAAATTCTTCCAGGAAACTTGCGATCGTGCTCGATCTTATGAACACAAGAATTTTACCAAGCTATGTTTCAGTGACACCAACATTAGAACGTATGCACATGTTAATCTACTGTGCCGCAACGGCAGTCATCACTGTAATGGGTGCCAAGATCCGAACGGCCCAAGAGTTGAATCGTGCAAGACCAGAACCACGAATGGCTCAATGGGAAATGCGACTAAATCGGAAGATCGAGAGTCTCCGTAAAGACATAGGACAAGTGACGGAATATATCAGAGGAGTTAGAACTAGAAGGATCCAGAGGGCGGTGCAGGCAATAATGAGCCGCACCCAAATGCATTCTCGGCATGACCCCGCGAACATCACTGCTCAACAATGTCTTGACACATTAAAACAAAAACTTTCTGTTTTCGCAGGGCGTCTGAGGAGATACAAGGCTAGTAACAACAGGAAACGAGACAACAAACTCTTTGAACGATCAGAAAAGGGTTTCTACCGTGCTTTTAATTCTAGCGCCGATGCCACAAATGCGAGTTACCCTAGCAGAGAACAGGTCGACGGTTTCTGGAGAAATCAACTTGTCATACCAGGTCCATACAATGTCAGTGCAAGCTGGATCAGCGAAGAACGCGAGATGGGCCGGAACTATAGCCAGATGCAACATGAGCAATTCACAACCGCTGAGGTCTCCGATGTCATCAAGAATTCCCACAACTGGAAGGCACCAGGTCCAGATCATCTCCAAAATTATTGGATTAAGAAGTTGTGGTGCACGCATGAACAGATAACTACCTTAATTAATGAAGTCTTGCTCGATCCTCTGAAAATGCCATTGTTTCTTACACAGGGTGCAACCTACCTGTTACCAAAAGACCAGCGGAATATGGATAACCCTGCCAAGTACCGCCCAATAACCTGCTTGCCTACGCTGTACAAGATAATCACATCTTGCCTTACGCAGCGAATATATGCTCACTGCGAGCGGAACAACATCATTGCAATGCAGCAGAAGGGCTGCTCGAAGGGCGCAATGGGATGCAAAGAGCAACTCATCATAGACTCTGTCATCTGCAACCAGGCTCATTCCAAGCAACGAAACCTCCACATGGCTTATGTGGACTACAAAAAAGCATTTGATTCCGTACCTCACGACTGGCTCACAGGTATCTTAAAGCTGTATAAAATAGATCATCATACAGTTTCCTTTTTAGAACACGTTATGACAACCTGGCGCACTAAGATACAACTCAGAACCGCAGACAGTAACATCGAGACCGACACAATCAACATCCGAAGAGGGATTTTCCAAGGAGATTCACTCAGTCCACTGTGGTTCTGCATGGCGATGAACCCTCTATCACATCGGTTGAACTCTACAAAATATGGCTTCGCTATCAAAAGCAACAACGCAGAAGCGATCAAGTTGAATCACCTATTATATATGGATGATTTAAAACTGATCGCAGCAACCAAAAACCAACTAACGCAAATGCTTAAAATTGTAGAGGAGTTCTCCAGGGACATCGGAATGCTGTTTGGACTGGACAAGTGCCGCACCCTTAATATCATCCGGGGAAAGCTCGAACAAAGCGCACACGAGATGCAGGACGGCCAGGAGATCGAAGCAATGAGCAAGGGAGATACATACAAGTATCTCGGGATGAAACAAGCTCAAAGGATAGACCATCGAACAATGAAGACTGATTTAACGAATGAATTCATCAAGAGAGTAAGACAAGTAGTGCGAACTGATTTTAACAGCAGGAATTTGTTTAAGGCCCTGAACACGTATGCGTGCTCTGTACTCAGCTATTCGTTCGGAATAGTGAATTGGACCAACACGGACATCAACAACCTGCAACGAAAAGTTAGGACACTACTGACAAAAGCTCATAAACATCATCCCCGTAGCGCCGTAGAAAGAACAACTCTGCCACGTCAACTAGGAGGAAGAGGATTGGCAATTATTTCTACAGGCAGGCCAACAGCTCCACACTACAAAGGGCTATATGCGGAGCAGACGTCTCAACACCGCTACGTCTGACGGAACACGAGCGTCAAAATCACCACCGAACCGACAACGATAAACTACAGAGGTGGTTGGGGAAGCCGCTGCACGGGAGGCATCCTAATGAGGTTAACCAGGAACATGTCGACAAGTTAGCGTCGAACTATTGGCTGACCTCGGGACGAATGTTCCCCGAGACTGAAGGCTTCCTACTGGCCATACAAGATCAGGTTATACCAACTCGCAACTACCTAAAATTCATTGTAGGAGATGCATCGGTAGTGGATGACAGATGCAGATACGGGTGCCCAACTTCAGAAACAATCCAGCACATAACAGGAGGATGTCAGATGTTCGCATCAACGGAATATAAGGAACGACACGATTCGGTTGCCAAGATCTTGCACCAGGAACTGGCGGAAAAGCTGCTGCTTGTGCAGGCAGAGAGGGTCCCATATTACAACTACACACCTGAGCCTGTTCTTGAGAACAGCAACTACAAGATGTACTGGGATCGTACAGTTCTGGCAGATCAACGAGTTGCCCATAACAGACCGGACCTTATAATAGTTGATAAAATTTCTAGGCAGACAACTCTGATTGATGTGGCCATCCCGAACAACAACAACCTGCGTGTGAAGCAAGTCGAGAAGATCGCGAAGTACAGAGATTTAGAAGAACGAATTAGAAGGCAATGGGATCAAAAAATGTCACCTAAGGCCCGATAACATGGCAAGGGTCTCGTCCGAGCCAGATCCTTTTGGTATCCGGGATACCCGGGATCTGAGTGAATGTTCCCCGTAGAGGGAGTGCGAATGCCTTTTGGCTAAGTCGAGATAATAATAATAATAATAATAATTATCACCCTCACAATATGAAAGAATTGATTCGAAATTTAGTCCAATAGTACTCTGGTGTCGTCGTAGCTATATCTGACCCAACCCAAACTTCTGCAGTTATTGCAGATTAGATATGTAGGTAATTTTTATTTTTGACAGAAGTTCAATTGTAGATAAGAAATAAAGGTTCAACGCAAATTTGTAGAAAGTTAGGTTGTTCTATCAACGTAAACATCAGCCTAAAAACTAGTTTGGGGATGGGTTAGTCTATAACAAAAACTAAATGTACAGGTTATTTAGGTATATTTAGTGACTCCTACAAACTTTATATTTTGCGTGCGAAAAAAAGGTGTTTCTTGAAATCGGCAGTGAAGTGTCTCAAAATCGTCATTAAAAGCTCAGAAATCGTCACTGAAGTAGCCCATTATTGTACGATTTTTTCAATAAGTAGGCTTTGGCGAGATGTAAACATCAAACGTCAGACGCGGAGCCATCGCCCGTCAAAAGTGGCCAAATATACAAAATCCTGCCAATACACATTGCGAAATTGTTACCTATATTATCTTTCAGTATAAATATTTTGGTACGTTTGAATATTAATCTATTTTACATGGAGGCTGCACAACAGGCACCAGGATTTTCTGTTGTTAAAGCCGTTTTATGATTGAGGCATATTTCTCTTATTTAGATTTATCGATTCTGGTTACAACTGGAAATTAGTGGACACACATATTTAGGTACATCTTTGTTGATATGCAGATTGCAGACATTTAACAGCCTTTTCCACAAAAATTAAGTAAAATATTATTTCAGTCAGTCGTTCAACACTTTTTAGTTACATTTTTTTCGATTGATTTGTAAAAACTATTGAACTCGTCTGTAAAACAAAGAGGTCAAGTAGTTTATTATCATCAATGTTCAGATTATTTTAGTTAATGAGAAATCGTGCACAAACGAGGTAAATTTGTTATTATCAAATTCCAAGAAACTGTGCTGGGAATTGAAAAGGAATTAGGTAGGTACAGAGGTTGACAATATTCTAAAATCAGCCCACAGGATACACCGCCAAGTTACTAACCGCAACTGTACTTTCACAAAGTTCAACTTATACTTTCGGAAATGCCAACTTGGCACTCGCACTACGAGCATCACGGGAGCCCTACTTTCCACAAAGCCTAAATCCCAGGAGGTCCACCTTACGTTACAGCGGTATTGCTAAGGTGTGCCTGGCGCAAGATCTATAAATAGAATGACAGCACTCGGTATATAACATGTTTGAACCTCCCAAAAAGTGGAAGACCACTGGTATTTACAGCAGAAAGGGCAGGAAGGTGGGTGAGAAGAGCAAAAAACTAGGTTAGGATACCCGTGGTCTTCCACTTTTTAGGAGGTTCAAACATGGTAATCCCTGCTCGCACTCCGCTATTGTGCGATCAATCGTCCTACGTGAAATATCTTCGTTCTCCAAGATCCGGAATATTTCAGCATCGAGAACGCGCCCAACCAATTTATAGATACTTTTTCGGAGTTCCAATTTATACGACATTGTAACGTCACAACTTGACAAAAATCAACTGTCATCTCAAAGTCAACAACTTTGCAACATCTAAGCAATGTTTTGTTTCCAAAGGCAACTTAATATAATTTTATTTTTACTTTTATTTAAAGTCGTTGAATGTTGTGCCAAAGCTTTTAGGACATACGTTATTTACCTACGTTTTTATGAAATGTTCATTCACCTTTCTAATAATACTATCAGGAAATTTCTTTATAATGCTTACCTTTGAACTTTAACTTTGAAGGGTTATGAGGAACCCAGTATATGAAACCAAACTAATAATTTATCTATATAAATATTGTCACTCTAAGATGAAATAACACCTCCCCAAAGCAGTGGCGGCTCGTGGGTTAATGCACAGGGGGGGCTATGTGTTAAAAAGAACACACTCGTGCGTCACTTAAAAAAATAGGGGGTACCGAGGTGGAGGTGGGTACCTACTTTCGGCATGGGCTTTTTAATTCTTTCTTATTAGTAGAAATCACTTATTTTTGCATAATTAATATAAAAAGTAAAAAGTGCATAAAACAATAATTCCCGTTTTTCAAAGAAAAAGTTAATAATGCAAAATCCGTAATTCCTACCAAAAAATCTATAAGCCAAAGTAGGTAGGTACTTACCACTTACATCTATCTAAATATCTAAATATCATTACCATTTGACAATGATTCGAAATGTCGGTTGTTTCATCACACTGTATCTGTATGGCCAAAAAGTCTGTTTTATTTATTTGCTCTCGAATTTCTTGGCGACAAACTCCCAGCATGCTTGTCAAAATTTCATTTTGTACCATTTTTGATGTACCCTTGAATACTGTAGAACTTTTTAAATGTTCTTTCATAATATAATCTAACTCGGATGTAAAATCTATTAATTCTCGAAAAATCCCACGATTTTGAGAGTCTTTTTTTTTGTCGTTCCCTCGCAACGCTAATTCTAGTTTGCCACAAAATTTTATGCAGTTTATTATTCTTTTTAAAATATATCTATTTTTATCCACGGTTTCGTTATGTTTAATAATGTTTTGCCGGTACGTGGAATCTAACTGAGCGGCAATACTAATAACCTTGCCTAAAAATGCTAGTTCTGTAGAACAATTATTCATGTGCCGAATAGAAAGCTCGTGTTTTTTTATTTTTTGATTTAAATGTTTTAAATCTTTGAATCCTATTCTAGTCCATGTCTTATCCATTCCCATTCCTTCAGTGCATTTAATTTGTCGCTTTCAGATATCCACTTGTTCTTGTCGTACGTACTTCTAGAAAATTGTCGCCTATAATTGCCGTTTGCATTTTTATTCGGTTGAGCTAATTGTAAAACTGGAGTTGGCCTGCCAAGAGATTTTATTTCAACTTTTCAGACAATGAAAGTCTTAAAAAGTTTCCTTCCAAAATGTCCTGTACGCTGTTCTTCATTTTGTTTATACAATAGAATACAAGAACGAGAACACGAGGTTGCGAGGTACGCGCTAGGAGTCTGGAGGCGGCCAACGTTGACGCATTCAATAGAGCAGCTCGCGATCGACTGGAAGGGGGAAGGGCGATTGGGTGGATCGCCGTCTAACTAGCTAGCGCGGCGGCATCAACTCAGTGCCACTAACGGCGTAGCGGCCGAAACATGCATAACTACGTCCGGGCGGTGTACAATGGCGGCTAGTCAGGAGGTTAGCCGCAACGCCTGTGCCCGCCTGTACGGGGTACAGGGCAGTACAGGCGTTGCGCTAATTTATAAAGAATAGTAAATATTATAATAGTATAAATAGCGGAGAAGGAACAGGAACAAAGAGACAAAATAAAGAATGTAGCAGTCGCGGAACTAATTTTTTTCCCATTTTCTACTGGGAGGCTGTAGCCCCATATGGACGAGCCGCCACTGCCCCAAGGCAATAAAGCAAAAATACACGAAAGTAATTCACAGGACTACACGGTAAACAAACTGGAGTAGCTAGGAATTATATACCTGATGACAAGCAACATGGGGGCGATTTTGACCTTGAGTTTTAACGAGGCAACCTCCTACTGAATAGACCTTGGGTCTGGCGAGAATTGCGGGAGTGCTGGGATTTAGAAGTCGCGGTAGGTGGGCGTTGCGTAGCGCACTCCCTGCACGTTATACTTCCCCTACAGCCTTTAAACCCTCTCTTCCCGTCGTCGTCTCGTGCTGGAGGCCGTTTCCGTTTCCTATGGTGGAATGCATCTTTCCACAGTGCCTAATTGACGAGTCTGGTGGCAATAATTTCGCGACGCTACATTAGCGACGAGGCATTGTCGAGACATAAAACCGAACGTGGCATTTTTTGGCGGAGCAATTAATCAGAAATGAGGAGAGGCGTGGATGGGGTTAATCGCGCGAGATGGTGGAGTATAACGGAATGGGGTTAATGCACAATGAGGGCGTAATTAGTGATAGTGCTAGTTGAGTAAAAAGTAGCAAATGCAGTAGGTATAAAAAATCGACTTCAGAGAAGGACTCTAAGGTCCAGAGTCTGAAATATAAAAATGACATAAGTTCGCACGAGGAAGTTGAGTACCTACTTATATAAGTAGATAGGTGCGTGGATACCACGAATCTTGATCCCTGCGTTACAATGGCCAACAATGTAATTTCCATTGTGACATAGGGATTTTTCGCGATATCTACTTTACTTCGTTTATTCCAAAATACACGGAGTTTTTCGGGAAAGGCTTGTTTGAGGGGGCATATTTTGAAGTACCTACCTATCTATGCTACATCTCTATAATAGTACTGGCTTAGTATTTTTTTGTCATGTCGAAGGCAATGTAAATCAGGCTAGCGCATGGGGTATGTAGCACTTTTGACCGATATATCAATATCGGTCAAAAGTGCATAAAATAGATATTTTTTTAACATCATGGCCTGCTATAATTCAGTGGCTTTTTTAAGTGCTCAAAGAGCATCCAACATCTCTCGGGGGGGGGGGGGCACTCCTTTATTACTCTCTGGGTGTACGGTGTTTTTGGACTCGCCGGCAAGAGGCAGCACCTCACAGTTAAAAATTAAAACATGTTAGTTGTTCCATTCTAACGTTGCTAACTTTGCATTATATTGAACCTTACACTTACATCTAAAAGCTAATGAGTCACTTGTAAATTTTGTATCTTTCCCAAAAGAAGCCAAGTAGACATCTTATATTTCTCTTTTTTAATGTTTAGCTAAAAAGAACTAATTCCCAATTCTTCTGTTCAATTCAAATACATTTGGGCAAAACCGCATTAATGTAGCGCTTTTTGTAAAAGAGTTATCGTGGAAGTACGTCTCGAATAGGTATAGAAGACCCTTGAATCAATCGGTTTTTTCCCACTTCTTCAGTAACTCGTAAAATAAAAGATTGCAAGCCAACCATCATCCGGTTTTCAAAAATATGTCAGAAAGTGGGCCATGGATCTCGAACGTATTTTTACACAAAACTAGTATAATATCAAAGAGGAAATTTTTTCTCAGATTTTCCAAGATATTCCAAAGTTACCCTGGATCAATAGATGTCTTCCTATTTAAGAGATCACTGTATTCGCTAGATTCAACTCTTTGACATCATTCCCATGCGTAGGGGTAGGGTAAAAACTCTATAGAATCGAGATGAAAATAGGCATTATATTTGACCCTATAACTGTTATTTCAATTAGAAGAGATTGCTCTTCTTCACTATACATGCAGTTTTCTCTGTTCTCTGTTTGTTTATATATATTTTTATGAAAATTTAATCATAAAGGAAGATAATCATCATCATTTGCGTGACTGACTGACTTTGCGAAAAGTTCTCAAAAAATTCGACTCTAGACTGCATCGTTGAGTGATTATTCTTCACTCAACGACTGCATATAGCCCCTTTGTACCGTCCCGCCGCGGCGTTGCCACATATTTGCACAGGGCTTGTAAGTTTGAGAAGATTGTGGCTATGTCCAAAACTTTCGGTACACGCATATTTATACGAACTTTTTCAAAATTTCTCTATAAAACCCTGTATTTTAATTTACAGAATATTCACTCTAGATGAATTAGTTTATTTGCATAACATAGAATTAGTTCACATCATGTACCATAATCAATACACGTCCCTGCGCACTCTTGCTTTTATCTGCGTGCTGTATTTTTTGCGCTGGTTCGTCTAAACATTTATTTTGCTTGAGTTGCAGCGTGTTTATCTGTCAGGCTCTCTTCTCGGTGTCTGTAACTTAGGGAAAATCCCGGAGAAACAATTAACAATTCCTTTGTCCTCCGCCAGCGTTTCGGTGTGCAAATTTAAAACATTTCCAGGCGGTTTTTTTAATAAAGGGGGATTAGGCCAAGAAGAAAACGCCTTCCGCTATCGTTCCACTTTTCAGTTCAAATTAGTCCAGAATTAAATTTTACAATTTCGGATCGGTAATTAAACGGGTCGGGCGTTTACCTTACACGTAGCCGTTTTGAATAGAATTCCGGAAAATGCCTGGTATTTAATTTTAAAGTTTGGCTAACAAGGGAAAAAAGGAAGAAAATAATAGCTGTTTCAAGAACTAGGTTACTCTACACTCCTCGAAACTTGATTGATTAGGTATTTGCATAATGCAGAAAACTAGAAACTTACTTCGACATTAATAATTTGAAGGGACCAAATAAAAAGTGAGAATGGTTAGAAGTGTATGAAAGTTGAAATTAGTGTCAATATATGGGTATATACATACCTATTCATCATCATCATCATCATCATCATCATCATCATCATCATCATCATCATCATCAGTACAAGGAGTGGCAGCCTCTGATCGGCCCGACACGTAGGCCTCCACGGGCCCATTGTGCCCCAACCCCCCAACCTGACACCATACACGTCTTCATCGCACAGCCTAGCCATGCCTAAGGACTCGAATCTGACCCTGTCAAGCGCAGGGCACACTTCCTCCAGGCACCATCTGCACTCCCGCTCCTTCTCCACCCCAATGAGGTGTAGGTGGCGGGCCAAGCGTGAGGATCCTCACCAAACACTTAATCTCCTTTCTTGGCAGACCCAGCAATTCCCGGGACAAGGCAGGCGAAGGCCCACGAATCATGAGCCTCGTCTGCCTCATCCCCGGAGCTCTGAGCTATTCGTCGACGAATCAGCCCTGCAGACACTCGTCCAAGACTCCAATAATTGCTACCCGAGGTGCGATCCCCAAAAGGGGTTCCGTTCACATCGGCCTGCTCATGGATCCCTACCTGGCCAAAAGGTCGGCGGTCTCATTTCCCTCGATACCCGAATGCCCAGGCACCCAGGACAGAATCACCTTATTCCCTTCGGCCACCAGTTTAATCAGACTCGCCCTACATTCCTCCACCAGAGGAGATGTGGAGGAATGTAGGGCGACAAATAAGAAGGGATTTAAGAAAATTATTGTCAAAGTAATGATTCCAGATACAATAAGATCGTTTTCGTAGATACATTGAGAATGGCCGGCATGTGTATCTGAAGTGCAAAGTCCCCATTCGCTATTATCTCGAAAACTAAGCGTCATAGCGAAAACGTCATTGTATACGAAATGAAATCAAATTAAATTTTCTACACAAAGGCCCCAATCATTTTTTTCTCTAGGAGCAGTAGTTAAAGGTGTATGATACTTTTAAAATGAGAAAATTATGAAAAACCACGGTTTTGCCGTTTAAAGTTCATGTTCCGTTCAATCATATCACCTAATTTCAACGACTATATCCCTCGTCTTAATTTCCACCAATCACAAACGCGCAATTTTGAATTACAAATAGTTTCTAGATGGAAAAACTGTATGACAGCACCTGTCAGCAGTTTTTTCGAGTTTACCCGCGGCAAAACTTGACAGCTGTTGTATAATAGGTAGTATGTTTTGTAAGCTATGTGTATGCAGAATAATCTGTTACTCATGAAATAGTCTTGTCAAATACCATTCGGGCATATAATTTTTCCTGTGAAAAAAATGCAATGCTAAGTAATATTTTTTTTAACAAAATGCATTCGGGCAGGTGCAAAAATTCTCGTCTTCGACTCGTGGTTTTGTTGCCACCAGCACTCAAGCTTCTTGTTAAAATATTACTTAGCAACGTGTTTTTTCTTTTTTTTTTTTCGAAAAATTAGATGCCCTTATGATATTACTTACGAAAAATGAATGTTTGTATTGCGAGCGACATCTTGCTTCGAAAAAGCTAACTAGACTCATTGTCACATAGTACAGATTGCTAGGCATGAAGCTGTAGCTTCACTCAAGAGCAGGGGAGGTGTGGTGAAAGTATTTTTAAAGGCCGAGGACAAGGTCAGAGACATCTACAAAGTCTTCGGTGATCCATCAGGAACACAGGTTGCTGATGCAGGAGAACGCCTTTTGTTGGCATTGTACCAGGCCCCAGAAGAAGCAGACCCGAACCGGGTTAGACACCAGACCTTATAGCGAAAAGGTCATTGTATACGAAATGAAAGTAGGTAAATTAAATTTTCTACAAAAAGGGTCCTAATCATTTTTTTTTTCGCTAGGAGCAGTAGTTAAGGTTGTATGATACTTTTAAAATGCGAAAATTACGAAAAACAACGGTTTTGCAGTTTAAAGTTCATGTTAATGGATAAATCATATCACCTAATTTCAACGAAAAATTGAATGTTTGTATAGCGAGTGACATCTTGCTAACTAGACTCATTGTCAGATAATACAGATTGCTAATAGTCCGGGAGGCAGCGACACTTTTGATGTAGTTATTCCTACAAAGGTGATTTTTTCTCATTTTGTATCTTTGATATGGGAAGTAAACGGAACGGCAGTCTACCGCGCCAATATGGGGGCAAACATTAATAACAATTTTTTAAACCTGTAAATAATTAGGACGTAAATGACTTATTCCTACAAGCATAAAACTTTTTTAGACTTGTCAGTTATACCTAAAAGTGCAATATAATGATAGTCTACCGCGCCTGAGAGGAGGCCATCATAGGTCTACCACCCACGCAAGATGTTCAGAAAAATTTTTTTTTACTTATTTCTACAAGGCTGAAATTTTTTTCTCAAATACTTCAGTTCATAAAAGAACAAAATAAATTAGTCTACCGATCATATAAAAGGGCAAAGCGTTGATAGACGCAATGGAATTCACGATCTCCCCAGCGCAGCCGCCGCGCCGATTTGCTATAATATTGCATACCGGGATTAAATTAATACCTAAAAAGTTGCCTTTTTATCTATATTGACTGTTGTCAACTAAACGTGTTTTACCTTCGATATAACGTGGCTAAAGCTTCGGTAGAAGTAGGTTAAACTTTTGCGCGGAAATGTGCAAAAACCGTAACAAGAAATACAATTCCTAATTTAAATGTTAATTATACTTTTTGGAGATTACACCATTATTAAAAAGTATGATATAGTAATAACGAAAGTCGCTAGCGAGCGAGTTTTTTACTAGTATAATATTAATATAGGTAATGAAAGTTTAAAATATATTCTTTTAAATAACTTTAATTTTGTTCTTTTTTAACGCTGAATAATTTATTTGAATTGAATATAATTGAGTATAATGTCTAAAAAATAAATATATTATATGCAATACGTTATTACGGTTAGTGATCCAATAATTTATCATGTAGATGTACTGGTTGGGTAGGGATCAAAAATTACGAAGGAAACTAGTTTATTCTTTTGCCGACGTTTCGGTTATATTTTTAACCATCTTCAAGGCTCTACAATATTAAAACATCGGTAAGTACAATAATAAAATGTACAATAATAAAAGCGTAAACTGACAATAGTAACAATGACCAAAACCACAAAAATCAACACAAGATGCTTGCCAACAATAATCGAATAAGAATATATACAGGGTGGTTCACTTTTATGTGGTAGGACTTTAACATTAGATAGAAAAAGATAATCTAAAATGAAAATTTTATATCAACATATATCGGGGAAAGCTTAGTTTCCGAGATACAGGGCGTTGAAGTGTTGGAAAAAATATGAAGTATTTTTTACACTGTCCGAACCAGTGGAAATATTTAAACCAAATTTTATGTGTAGTACCACCTTTTTGACTACGATATTTAGTGATAATATGAAGGTCCTGAAATAACCAGTGGTGGAGTTATGGCTTTTCACTATCACTAAATTTAAAAAGTAATTAGTACGGACCTGTCTCACATCAACATTGCATGGCATTTTTTTGTATCTGCCACGGTTGTGTAGTAAATAAATTATTTCGTTTCCATCTCAGCCTTTTTTGCCTAAAAATGTGTTTTCTAAGATTATTGATAAATATCGCAAATAACAGAAATTAATTATGGAACACTTATCGGATTCAGCTATTTTATTTTTAATTTTATGGAAACAGTTTTAAAAATAAACTGACACTTGGTTTGAGGTACATTACTTTATTATCATTTTAACATTTTTATCAAATCTAGTATTATTTCTTAATAATTTTTATAATTCTAAATTTGTACAATATTCAACAATTGTTCAAAATGTGATCCAATCTGTTGCACACATAATTCACTTCGACGCCTAACGGATTGAACAGCATCGATTAAATTGCCATTTCTCAATTCATCGCACGCATTTCTGATACGATCAATAAGTTGTTCCCTTGTTTCTACAGGAGTCGCATAGACTTGTTCTTTTAAAAATCCCCATACGAAGAAGTCCAGAGGTGTTATGTCCGGAGAACGTGGTGGCCAAGCGACCGGTCCCCCTCGTCCGATCCACCTATTTGGAAAGTTATTATTTAACCAGTTCCTCACATTTCGGTGAAAATGTGCAGGACAGCCGTCAAGTTGGAACCAAGCCAACAATCTTAAGTTTAAAGGAATCTCTTCCCACATATTATTATGCTCAGCTACTAAAAACTCCAAAAAATTGTCACCATTCACTCGCTGTGGCAAAAAAAGGGTCCAAACAGATGATGGTTGTACAGTCCAATCCAAACATTGACATTAAATTCGACCTGAAAATTTCTTGGCCGGATTGCATGTGGGTTTTCTTGTGCCCAAATATGCTGATTATGAAAGTTTACTACTCCACGACGAGTAAAACACGACTCGTCAATCCATAAAATGTTATTTAAAAATTGTCTATTTCCCTCAATTGACTCCAAAATCCATCGGCAAAACACTAATCTTCTTTCTGCATCGCCGGGCCTTAAACCTTGTACGGGTTGTAGATGATACGCATGCCTGTGATCTCTTTTTAAAGCTCGCAAAATTGCAGACTTTGAAACACGTAGGGCCACTGACACTCTTCTGCTACTTGTTGTAGGATTCCTATCGAATTCACGAAGAATCTCATTGTTGCGTCTGACTTGTTGGATATTGTTTTCATTTCCTCGTTCGACGATTCTAGTTCTCAGACCGCGAGTTCTGAATTGCCGGTGCATGTTAACAAACACCGAGGGACGCGGATGGCGCCTATTTGGAAATCGCCTCCGGTATTCTCTGGCTGCTTCCGCAGAGTTCCCATTTGCAACTCCATAGCAGAAATGGATGTCAGCCTGCTCTTCATTTGTAAATTGGAACGGCATTTTAATTATTAACAAAGACAAACTGCGGCGCTGCTACGTTCATCTACTGGATGACAGATTATTGTATTATTAACTGTCAATAAGATTTTCTTTTCCATGGCACACTTATCTTCACCAGTACGGCGATGCAGAAAGAACATTAGTATTTTGCCGATGGATTTTGTAGTCAAAGGAAATAAGACAATTTTTAAATAACATTTTATGGGCGGAAGAATCATGTTTTACTCGTCGTGGTATAATTTAGAATTCTACAAATTTAGAATTATAAAAATTATTAAGAAATAATACTAGATTTGATAAAAATGTTAAAATGATAATAAAGTAATGTACCTCAAACCAAGTGCCAGTTTATTTTTAAAATTGTTTCCATAAAATTAAAAATAAAATAGCCGAATCCGAAGTGTTCCATAATTAATTTCTGTTATTTGCGATATTTATCAATAATCTTAGAAAACACATTTTTAGGCAAAAAAGGCTGAGATGGAAACGAAATAATTTATTTACTACACAACCGTGGCAGATACAAAAAAATGTCAAGATACACTTTTTGTAGAGAATTGAATGAACTTTACGAAAAAAAAATATTACCGAATATATTTTTTTAATAATTAGCCTCCCCCAACCTTACATTCTGGTTACGCCACTGACAACAGTTATTGTAAAATGGATATAGATAAAAAAGCAGCTTTGTAGATATTAATTTAATCCCGGTATGCAATATTATAGCAAATCGGCGCGGCGGCTGCGCTGGGGAGATCGTGAATTCCATTGCGTCTATCAACGCTTTGCCCTTTTATATGATCGGTAGACTAATTTATTTTGTTCTTTTATGAACTGAAGTATTTGAGAAAAAAATTTCAGCCTTGTAAAAATAAGTAAAGAAAAATATTTCTGAACATCTTGCGTGGGTGGTAGACCTATGATGGCCTCCCCTCAGGCGCGGTATACTATCATTATGTTGCATTTTTAGGTATAACTGACAAGTCTAAAAAAGTTTTATGCTTGTAGGAATAAGTCATTAACGTCCTATTTATTTACAGGTTTAAAAAATTGTTATTAATGTTTGCCCCCATATTGGCGCGGTATAGACTGCCGTTCCGTTTACTTCCCATGTCAAAGCTACAAAATGAGAAAAAAATCAGCTTTGTAGGAATAACTACATCAAAAGTGTCGCTGCCTCCCGGACTATAAGCATAAGCATGCAGCTATAGCTTCACTCAAGAGCAAGGGAGGTGTGGTGAAAGTATTTTTGTAGGCCGAGGAGCTGGTCAGAGACATCTACAAAGTCTTCGGTGATCCCTCTTCAACACAGGGAGCTGATGCAGGAGAACGCCTTTTGTTGGCATTGTACCAGGCCCCAGAAGGAGCAGACCCGAACCGGGTTTGACACCAGGCCTTATAGCGAAAAGTTCATTGTATACGAAATGAAAGTAGGTAAAGGTTGTATGATACTTTTAAAATGCGAAAATTACGAAAAACAACGATTTTTCCGTTTAAATTTCATGTTAATGGATCAATCATATCACCTAATTTCAACGAAAAATTGAATGTTTGTATTGCGAGTGACATCTTGCGTCGAAAAAGCTAACTAGAGTCATTGTCAGATAATACACATTGCTAAGCAGGCAGCTGTAGCTCACCCAAGAGCAAGGGAGGTGTGGTGAACGTATTTTTGAAGGCCGAGGAGCAGGTCAGACACACCCACAAAGTCTTCAGTGATCCCTCAGAAACACAGGTAGCTGATGCAGGAGAACGCCTTTTGTTGGCATTGTACCAGGCCCCAGAAGAAGCAGGTACGACACCAGGCCTTATAGAAAAAACACTTGTTCTTTTAACGTTTTTAGGCAGTTTGTACAGAGTGAAGCAACATCGTGTGTTCGTTGTAATTGAGGATGAGATGGATATATGGTTAAAACTTCCAACTCAAGTTAAAACTACTTAAGTATATAATTTGTAAGGAATATATATAGGTGCCATGTATTGTAGGTAATTTGTCGCTATAGCAAGAACCACACTTTTTCAGATTACTTTACCCCGGAAAACTCAAAGTAAAACGGCTATACCCAATCCTTTGTCCTATACACGGGTGTCCCGGAGCACGAAATTAAAAACATTTTGCTGAAGTTTTTTAATAAAGGAGGATTAGGCCAAGAGAACGCTTTCCTCTGTCGACCTGCCCTTCAGTTCAAATTATCCCGGAATTAAATTTTACAATTTCACATCGGCGATTTAACGGAGGCACTCGGCACCGTTTACTTTACACGTAGACTTTTTCGCTCGTCGCGAACGGGCGATTAATTTTGTTTTGAAATGGCGGTATTTCATATTAAATCCCGCGCGCGCTATCTCGTTGAAAAAGGAAAAAATGATAAAAGCAAAGCACACTCTGTTATTAATGCGGGAGGGGCATTCTCAGTTGGACCGGTTTAGATATATTATATTTCTTGCCTTCAGAAAGTTCCTGGAATGTAACGAAGTTTGCTTTACAGCTACTTGTCTAATTCGTTATTTTTAATGGGAGTGAGGGAGTCTTAAAGACTACAACATAGTTTGTAACTGCATGTTATACAGCCAAAATCCTACATAAGAAATATTATATTATTATCAGTAAGTGAAATTCGAAATTTCTGAAAATAGTTATATACATGATTCTCTGAAAGATAAATGAACGATTCAGGAGGCGCGTACCCCGTAAGTTTTTATTTTTTTTATCCCATTTTTTGCAGAACGTTTGCATCGATGTCATTTTGATAAAAAGTAAGCATAAAATGTTTTAAAAATATTTGTAGAATCAGCTACTATTAGATTTATTTGTTTTTTAAATGTCACCCACAAAATCGTTTAGTCAAAAAGAGGCAAAAAGTAAGCCATTTTCCTTTTTCCAAATCTATGGAACTGGAGATATTAAAATAAAAATTTGTAAAAAGTTTCAATTATCTATTATTAGGCCCTGTTTTTAAATTTTGTCACCAAATTAAAAAAAACTGTTAAAGAGTTAAAGAGTTAACACTTTAAAACAATCGATATATCCCGCAAAGATACAAATTTATTTAGAATACACTTGTTTTATACCGGGCCTTTGTTTTCGAGATACCGATGATTAAAGAAAACAATAGTTTTTCCATATTCAGTTTTTTTTTCTCCAAAGCAGTTAAATTAACGGTTTCCAAAAATAACTTTTTTAAACAATTTTTATTCTGATAGTTACAGGGCAGCGATCACTGTTACAGATGAAGACTTAAAGCTGATATATATGGAACAGAGCTCGAATTTATAGATTTACAATATGCCACTTAGCACTTTAACACTTTAACTTTAACACAAACAGGACCATTGTTCATACGGCCATAACTAAGCGGTATAAGATAACATTTTTTGATGGTGTATCGTCACAGCTACATTTCAAATCCAGACTACAGAGTGCGTGCTCCTCATATTTGATCTTCTCTTTAATAGGTAATAAGATAATAAATGTCACTTTTTCCTTATTTTTAAAATTATTATATTTCACGAATCTTTTATCTTCTGCTGGCAGCCTTACTCTGCATTCGTTCATATTTTTACACTCTTCATAATGCAGTTAGCTTTTTCTCAGAAAAAATGGTGTAAGCAACTAACGCAAATCCACTTTTTCTCATTACGTTTGCTCTGCTTCGTGAATATAGAAGGCGGGAAAGGTCCTTAATCCAAACAGAATGGTATCTGACTGTGGTTTTACTTGCTTCTTCACCTGCTTCGATCTCGTTGAAATATTGATTTTGTATCATTAGCAAATTTACATGTTTAGCCTTCTTGTTTTTAGTGAGTAGGGTAAGTGATTGAACTTTCTATCGAACTTTCAGAGAATGTAAACATTGATTGATAATATCGTTTTGCCTTTCAAATCATGGTATCTATCGTAGTGTCATAGGGAACTTCAGTCCTTCTAAAATAAGAACGGTTGTGGGGTGGGGATAGGTGTTAGGCCTATCACAATTCAATCTGGTTGCATATAGAGCGGAAATCACAATGCATCCAAAGCAGAGTTGATCTTCGTTTTTTACATTGATAGAAGCTTCCTTTCTTTTAAGAGTTGAAAAATAGATCTCCGATGATCCTAAAAGTGGATTGTACTTGTTCATCCAACCTACAATGAGATGAAAATTAAAGTAAATTAATAATTAATTTGAGAAACGTACCAGAGTCCTCATCCTGAAATTCGTACAATTCAATGGAAATGGAGTCCTCGACATTGACCTTAAACCATTTAGCCAGGTCTGTGCCACGATATATTGGCATATTTTTAGTGCTAAAGAACTTTAGCTCTTGAATAATTACTTCAAGAAAACTTCTAAGAAAAAAATTGGGTAAAAGGGTAAAAATCAAAGTAGGTCTAGACTTTTGAAATTTTGCAAATCTGCTCATTTTTTCATTCTGAACAAGTTTTCTTAATCACGTTTTGTCTTTGAAAATCGATAATAGGGTTTCTTGAAATTTTGCTATTTTACAAAATCATAGCAGGCCATGAAATAATTACCCCATTTAAATACCGCTGCCTATGAGATGTTCTCTCTTGGGACTACAAACAAAAAATAGAGACCATTTGTTTCCTCGCCCTTTATCTATTTCTGAGATGTCCAGTACCAAATTGGGACATATTTTATATAAAAGTGTATGATCAAATCTATCCCATTGGACGTTCTATTTTTATCTAAGCAGAGAAAATTGTTCTTTCATTGACAACCTGTCCTGACACGCCCCGGGAGGGGATGTGAGTCATCCGCCCTTGCCCGACTCCCACGCATTACCATGTTGGCTTTGGAATGCGGGTTAAGGTTCGAATCCAGGCAAGATAGGTATTTTGTTTAGAAGGATTAAGGATTAACACGGGAATCGTGCTCCCGAACTCTCATAGCTTACCTACTGTTGTCATCAGAACAATTTAAACGATCAGTTAAAAAAATTGCTTTGTATCAAAGCATTTGTTTTCTCCTTTCTCCTAATCCAACGTAACAACAAAGATATTACAATCTTTGTTGGGACACATCCTGACATACTGCAGGCGCAGTGGATCATCAGATAGGCGTAGGCAACAATCCTGGATGGATAGGTTTCAAAGGATAGAAACGACAGAAACAACTATAGGTACTCCGAGGGCAACTACCCCTACCGGCATTGAACTACACTCTTGGTTCTGGATTTTCGTTGGGAATAACACTGTAGATTAACGTTTTCTCCTTCTCCAACGTAACGAAAAAGATATTACAATCTTTGTTACGACTCGTCCTGACATGCTGCAGGCGCAGTGATCTCATCCAGCCCATTACCGGTTTCATCCTATATTTGGGAATCATCAGATGGGCGTAGGCAACAATCCTGTATATGGATAGGTTTCAAAACATAGAAACAACAGAAAGAACTACTCCGAGAAAAAACACCCTACCGGAATTGAACTACACTGCAGCATGACAGGACGTGTGTCCCAACAAAGATTGTAATATCTTTGTCGTTATACGTTGGAGAAGGAGAAAACGTTAATATACAATGTTCAATGCCGGTCGGGGTATTTGCCCTTGGAGTAGTTGTTTCTGTTGTTTCTATCTTTTAAAGCATTTTATAGTGTAGTGGAGTTCATGAGTTTCCTCGAACGCAATGAGATGTTTTTACCATAATATACATTCTGTAACAGTTAAATGCAAATAAATGATTTGATTTGATTTGAGTCGCTCGAGCCAAACTTACTTTCACGGAACCTCTAATTAGAGGCAATCATTTCCCTTAGTAAAATCTTTAGTCTAATGTTTACCGGCCATTTTTTGCTCTAGGATAAGCCTATGACTTATTTCATTTAATTCAGCATACTGGAACGCAAGCGACCTCAAATCTTTCATTCGCTTTCATTTATTAGACATAAATAATAATAGTAACAAGATTTTTTAGATGATCCGCCAATTCCTTTTCCCGATAATTAGAAGTAAAAACTAGCTTAAAACGCCAAAAAGCTGCTGGAATAGTTCCTAAAGTCAGAGTTTTCCTTAGAGTGCACTCGTTGACACCTAACCTGAACTCAATAACTCTAACATTGACAAAACGTAACAAAAAACAAATTCCGGACCCTGTATAACCAAAATGCCGAAATGCGTAAATTTTTTTTAAAATATACATACCTCATCGTCATTGACAAAAGCAAAAAAAATTGAGGACCATAATAGATATAGAAGAGGGAATAAAATGGAAGTAAATTGAAGGAAGCATTAAAATCCCATCATACATAATACTTACCTACCTTCTCGACTATTCCCTCGTCTCTCTCAGCGCACCGAGCAACATGGGAACTCGCGAATTTGCATAGCGCGGCCGCACATTGGACAATGGAGGCCGCCTTCGCTGCCGCCGTCGCCGCCTTGATTAAAACTTCCAAGAAGTTGCATGGCACACTTTAATTGCGTCATCCCGGCCCCCTGATTTATTGCGCGTCTGCATCCGGCGGCGTGGCGGGGACTCCATTAAGAGACTCCGGGCGAAACAGGGCGGAATTATTAATTAAACCGCGGAAAAGGGGGTGGTTTTTCAGAGGTCGGGGGAAGTTTTGAGATGTCTCGGTCGGATTTTAAAGTTGATTAACTTTTACCGAGGTATTTGCATTATGGATGCAATTTAAATCGAACAGGATATTTAGATTATGCGGAAAGTCGATGAATTAGTTAGTTTGAGTCACTAAATTACGAAACTTTTCGTTAATTTGTTAAACTTCAGCAACGTCGTTGTTATTTGTGTCCGACTTTAACCCTTGTAAATTAAATTTTAGATTTTAGGTGGGATGTAGAAAGAAAAGCACAGCTAGCTAGTCAGTTTCTCGGTTGTGTACAAGATGTCTGACCATAGCTAATATATACCGGTAATTTAGTTTTAAATGCACAAACTCTTAGGATCAGTACAATATCAAAAAATATTGACAATTTGGTCTATAATTTTTTTACTTGGATATTAGAGTGCTAGAATTTTAAAAAATATACGGACTATACTGAACATTGCGTACCTATGTATTTGATACATTACGTCGTATTTTTGTTATAGATCACCCTATGCATACCGCAGGCGAATTTTACCTATGTCACCAAATTTATCGCTTAAGCCAATTGATTTTATTGGATCTAGTTATTAAAATTATTTGATACTTAAGTCACTGATATACAAGCAATCACTTAAAAGCTTTTGAGAGCCCTGAAGCACATATTTTGGGAATTAGGTATTCAACGAGTGTTGTCGCAGAAAGCTGAGGAGCTTTTATTGTCGTCGCTAAGATTATACACATTTTATATCAGAATTTTGAATATTATTTAAGCCATTGTTGAACACTTATTTTTTAGTATCCTTGGTAGAACCATGCCAGATATAATGCAATTATTCGCAGTAACGAGATAAATATGGTCTCAATTCTCTGATTACGCTAGGTTCTTGTCAGTGGCGTAACCAGAACGTAAAGTTGGGGGGGTGGGGCTAATTATTTAAATAAATCTTCGGTAATATTTACGGCAAAACTGTTGTTTCAAAATAAATGTTAGGTATATAACCAACAACAATGAATGGTTAGCCTACACCCTCTAACCCCTTCTAGTAGCTGTAGAAGACGCAGAAGTCTCCTACATCTCACCGCTACTAACTAAATATCAATTGGAATAAATAACACCTAGCTGATGGAACCCGTATCTCCGGTAGCTTAGTTGGTTGAGTGCCTACGGCCACAGTAGGAGTCCCGGGTTCGAGTCCCGGCTATGGAGTGTATTTTTTTCAATTCATATCCTTTACCTGATATGCCACTAAACATCATTTATTATTTATAATTACAGGTACTAAAAATCTTTCTATCTTATTCTTTATATCGTAGTTTTTTTCTAGAATCATAGTTTGGCTAATGCAAAATTAATTAACTGGTGGAGATTTGCCAAATCATTTTTGACAGACTGAAAGTTATTTGAAAAAGAATCCCTTTTAAATGCTATATAATGCAATCCTGGATCTACTTCGCAATTATGTAGAAACTGCTTCACGGTTGAATAATTTAACGTCTCGAAATTATTGCGAGAGAAGTCGAGTCGTCGCTGTTTTTTGCTCGTTGTGAACAGATTACGCAAGCATTCATCAGTTCGCTGAGATGCATTTGTTTGGGGATATTGCCGGGGTTCTCAAGTTTAAATTACAACTTGAAAAATTACTCCGAAGAAAGTTCGGGAGAATGATGGTTGTAGTGGTGTAGAGCAATAACTGCCAAAAATAGTAAACTAGTATCTATGTAAGAATCATTTAAAAAGTAAGATTTAAACAAATATGGTACTCCAAGGTGCATAATTAATAATGTATAGGTAGGTATCGGTACAGATATTTAAGTGTCTCGTCTCATATTCGTTCAAACAAGCTTTGATTTAAGCCATTTACTAAAACGAATAAAATAAGTTTAGGTTAAGATAATTTAATGCCAAATTTCGACAAGCTTTTTGAATTTAAAAAGCTGGTAGCAAAATTCTTTCTGGCGCAAACAGATCCATTTAATTTTTAATTGTTTTTTCGCCACAGGAACTCAGAAATAAGCTCTGACGCCTTATCAGAGGCTTTATAAGTTTCAACTTTTAAATTTCATAAAAGCTTAACATTAAAAAAACGAAACTTTGATTCAAAAAATAAGTCTGTTTTCTGCGCTTCCGGAGAAAAAAATCTTTCTCCTTTATCAAGTTATAAAGTGAAATGACAGAATATTAAATGTCAAGTCAAAATGTCATGACAACAGAACAATAACCTAGCAACCTGTCTGATATTGTGTGTGTTCTATCTAATTATCTATATACTAACTTCTCTTTGAATAACTGCCAATAATATTTTACTGAATTCTACTATGAACATTCAGCGACATAGTTGCGTATTAAATACTTCTTTGGGAATTGGACAAAATTCTATGATTATTACTAAAAAAGTGTTCACATATTTTTTACTTTTAAATTTGATTTTGATGTTCTTTTAAACGAACGTCATATGGCCTACAAGCCAGAGCTTATTTAAAGTTCCTGTTCCTGTGACGAGAAACTCAACTGAAAATCAAATAGATCGAACATCTTGTCGCAATTTGGCATTGGATTTTTTGTATTATACTTATCCATAAAATTAGGTAGGTATACCAATTAAATTTTCACGCTACAAAATTTTTGGTTTAAAAAAATAAAAAATATAACTTCAAAACAAGCTTTTATACTAAAACCACAGAATAACTAAAACAGAATTCCAACGCTTACCGCGGCAATAATCTCGGTTTGCCGGCCCGTCTCAGGTCGACGGGACCAGTGAGGAAACAAATTTTGAGACAGCGCTCGGTGCCAAGCACGATCGCCGCCTGCGGAGTCATCAAAACTACTTACCTGCTTCTTTGCGCAACGAAAACGGTGCCCGGCCCGCCTCGTCCTATTTAGTGAAGCGAAATCGGGCTAAAAAGTCGTCAAAAAATTTTTCAAGGTAGAACTAGATCGGACCCCATAGGTGTTGTTAAGTACATCACTCTGCATACGAAATGGCGATTTACGAAATTTTTTTGTGGTCGAGACCTTTTTTATTTAGAAAAAACTGTCGAAATTGACAATTTACGGAAATTATGTTTTTTTACGTTAACATCGTCATATCTTTGAGAGTAGTGGAGCTATCGACTCGAATTTTTTTTTAAATTGAAGCTAACATATGAGCGCTTACAACGAATGCCATTTTTGTTGTCCAATATCGTTTATTAACCACTTTAAATAGCAACAAAATTGCAACGTTATAAAAAGTGTAATGAAATTTTCACTAAGCGAGAAACTTTTTTATTTGTGGAAATTTTTATATACATGCTGCGAGGGAAATGTGCCCAAAACACAAAAAAAGTTTTTGGCAAAAAAAAAATTACCTATAGCGCCTATAGTTTTTGAACTGTGAATTTTTTTTTGTGGCGCGCGCTACTCACGTGGAACGCAAAATTAATCCCTTGCCTGAGAATATCCACGCGTGGCGGGCATGTCTCAACAACTAATGCGTAGTTTACATGCGCAAGTGAAACTATCACAAATATAAATATCTTAGAGTAATTCCTAATAGCACATAGGTCTGTGCTAATAGTTTGCCAATGTAAACCCTCTCAGTGAGAACTCTCTGCCATAAAAGAGTAGGTAGGTACGTCTCTGGGAGCGTTTACATAAACTATTTGGAAGTACTCTCAGTACGACTTGTGAGTTCATGTAAACGCTCCCAGAGTTCTTCCTGAGAGGGTTTACATTGGCAAACTTTTAGGAAATACTCTAAGATATTCATATTTGTGATAGTTTCACTTGCGCATGTAAACTACGCATCAGTTGTTGAGACATGCCTGCCACTCGTGGATATTATCACGCAAGGGATTATTAATTTTGCGTTCCACGTGAGTAGCGCGCGCCACAAAAAAATGCACAGTCCAAAAACTATAGGCGCTATAGGTAATTTTTTTTACCAAAAACTTCCTTCATGTTTTGACCACATTTCCCTCGCAGCATGTGTATAAAAATTTCCACAAATAAAAAAGTTTATCGCTTAGTGAAAATTTTATTACATTTTTTATAACCTTGCAATTTTGTTGCTATTTAAAGTGGTTAATAAACAATATTGGACAACAACTATGGCATTCGTTGTAAGCGCTCATATGTTAGCTTCAATTTTAAAGAAAATTCGAGTCGATAGCTCCACTACTCTCAAAGATATGACGATGGAAATGTAAAAAAACACAATTTCCGTAAAATGCCAATTTCGACAGTTTTTTCTAAATAAAAAAGGTCTCACACAGTGATATACTTAACAAAACCTATGGGATCTGATCTAGTTCTACCCTCAAAAATTTTGTTTTTTGAGAACGAAGCGACTTTTTGCTGATATATTAAAAAATATATTTCAAAGTTATTTAAAAAGTATTAAAAAAATAGGTTTAGGAACAAAATTTAGGATAGCAATACGTTATTGAATATACGGAGACTGCTACAAGCTAAAATGGTACAAACAGATTTCTAATATCTTTTTTCGTTTTTGAGTTATTTTGAAAAAAGTGAAAATTTGCATTTTGGATTTTATTTTTTTCTGAAGTTGTTATCACAGATAGGAAAAAAGAAAAACACTTTCTTATGGCACTTTTTAACGGGCTTTAAGATGGCGTTTTTAGATTTGTTCTACAACTTTTCGTTTTTTGAAAAACCATTTTTAACTTAATTTTTTTAAATACGGACCTGGATTTTTTGCAGATTTTGAAAGCACTTTCATTCCAAATACCATGATGTATGGACAATATTTTTAAAATGTTTTGAGACAATTATACTGAAAATTCCTTTTTGTCTACTCATTGTTTCCCTGTATTTAAATGTTGATAACAACTTCAGAAAAAAATAAAATCAAAAATGCAAAATTTCACTTTTGTCGAAATAACTCAAAAACGAAAAAATATATTAGAAATCTGTTTGTACCATTTTACTGACCTCAAAATTGCGCAACTTTTTCCGCATTTGTTGTTTGTTGTTGTTCTATCTCTCACCGTTTGCAAGATTCCCATACTGTTCAACATGCAATCTTAAAATTTTCAAGTAATTAAAGTGTAAATTTCAATAAATAGTCCAAAATTTTAAAAAATGATTAAAACCAATTTTTCGATATCGAGTTTTTCGTTTTTTTGCATTTTCTGAGAAAATTTTCAAAGTGATGTATATTTTTTACACCATCAGAAAGTAGAGGTTTCAACGAACAAAAAGCGAACCGACTTTTTTTAAAAAGCAGCTTTTTTGACGTGGGTATTTTCGATTGAAAATGAGGTTACTTTTTCGGTTTAAAATCAAAAAAGGGGTAAAAATAAATATTTTGATTCGAAAAAATTACAGCGTGTTCGAGACATAAGAAGGTAAGTTTCCACCAAATTTCGTAAAATTTTTTTGTGAGATAAAAATTAAAAACCAAAAAATCGGTTATTTTGATTTTTCGTGGATATTTTGAGGTTATGTGAAAAAAGTGTAAATACAAAAGTTGTAGATCTTTTTATTACCTACAACTTTGCCATTTAACTTTTTTGATAGGAGTTGCAGTTTTGCCGGATATCGTGATAAACCTTTTTCCACCCCTAAAAGATCACCCCCTACAACACCCGTAGCTTAAATGGCCCTTAAATTATTTTTTCTGTTATTTTTGCTATATTTTCTTCCTTTTCCAATGGGTGTCATGCTGTTCTAGATTTTTTTGTTCTCAAAAATTATCTACCCTGGCCTAATTGCCACTCCTATACTCCAATTTTTATTTGTTTGAAAACAATTATTACTAACCCTGTACATAAATTCTAAAAACTTCCTTGGAACCGCCCAGAATTTTAGAAAATCTTAGTTTTTATAAGCAATAATTTTGATGTATACAGGGTGTCCAACTTTATAACTGTAGAAATCATTAAAATCTTCATTTTTGGAGACAAAAGCCTAAACTTTTTTTGTTTGAAAGGCCTTCAAAAACCGCTTCTTTTGACCTTCCTGCTATTTTCAAAATGCAAATCCAGGGCCGACTCCGATTTTTTTATACCCCCGATTTTCACGAAAACTCTAGCGATTTTTTTATTTAAAATCTGACCCCACAGCGTTAATCAGAACACGCCAAAACCTCTATATACTAAATTTGAATAAAAAAATATACAGGGAGTTCCATTCTGCAGGGTGTCCAAGTTGAGCAAAATAGGAATTTTAAAGTCATCTATCTGCCAAGTCCAGTGTGCCATGGAATCCCCTCAAAACAGTTGAATGGTCAATAGAACCACTCAAGCTATTGGTGTGCAAAAGTCCAATACAAAATTATAGAGTATTCTTATCTGTGCCACCTCAAATTACTAAATTTTTGAGATATTATACGGGTCAAAAATCAAGTAGACACATCAAAGCCGCTCCACACACTATAAACGAACTGAATCTAAAAAATACAGAAGCCTGTCAGTCAGTAAGTCCATATCAGTTAAGGTGCCTATGGTGTGCCACAACAGGAAACACACAGAAAATATATCATCTTAGGCAGTGACTTTGTTGAGAAAGGTACAATAATTTAAATTGTTTTTATCTGTTACTTTTGTGTTTATCAATATTTTTTCAATGATTCCAGAGTACCTACTCTTGATCCGTATAAGATAAAATTTCAGAATTTTGAGATGGCTCAGAGAAAAATACCCTGTTAATTTTTGTAGTAAATCTTTTCACATCAACATTTTAAGCGGCCCTGTTAACCATTCGACTGTTCTGAAGGGATTCCATGGCACACTTGACTCGCCAGATGTCTAAAATTCCTATTTTGCTGAACTTTGACACCCTACAGATTGGAACTCCCTGTACATTTTTTGTTCGAATTTGGTATATGGGGGTTTTAGGGTGTTGTTATTAACGCTATGGGGTCAGATTTTAAATAAAAAAAATCGCTAAATGGTTTTCTTGAAAATCGGGCGTATAAAAAAAATCGCAGCCGGCCCTGGATTTGCATTTTGAAAATGGAAGGAAGGTCAAAAGACGCGGTTTTTGAAGGCCTTTCAAACAAAAAAAGTTTAGGCGAATATCTCCAAAAATGAAGATTTTACGGCTTTGTACAGTTTTAAAGTTGGACACCCTGTATACAGGGTTTCTCAAGAAAAGTGTTTTAAAAAGTCCGATTATTTCCTTAGTCAAAAGAAAAAGGGTCTGCTAAAACCCGGGTGAGTTTTTCCGGGGAATCTGAATGTAGCGTCACAATTGACATACTGGGTGTCCTCGAAAAAACAATTTTTTCGAAAAATAAAAAATACTGTTTGTTTCTATTTTTAATATTACGGACAAAATACATATATTAAAATCTGCTCGTTTGTAATTTATACATCATTCCCGGTTTAACGGGAAGTAAAAAAAAAATATTTTAGGAAATTGTTATTTTTCTATACAAAATTATAGGGACATCTCTTGCCGTTTTTGAGATATTCGCCCAGGTTTTCTGATTTGAATAGAATAAGGGAGCGTATATTACAACTACCTGAAAGTAGTCCATAACTTCATTTTTGCTTTTTAATACATAACACTAACCGTACAGCACAAAATATTATTCTGTGACCACAGCTATAAGTAGGTCATGGACCGAAAATTTGTTTTATACAATTAGAAGATACGCTTCCTTTTTCTACACCAACCAGGAAAACAGAGGCGAACATTTCGAAAGCGGTAAGAGATAAATCGGTAATGTTATACAGTGCCACAGAAAGTTGGAACCATATGGGATTTTTTTTTTATTTTTGGGCTAAGATGAAACTGCTCTGGGGAGATCATCTCTGCTTGCAAAAATATTCGAAATGAGATAATTAAACGTCGTGACGTAATTTGACATATCTGTCAAAAATGACATTTAATTAAATAAATAGCCAAAATCGAAAAATGTTATTTGAAAAAGTTGCTTGGAATTTTATTTTACCCCTATGTACAAATTTTCAGCCAAAAATTCTGACAATGATAAATTTTTGATCTTTTGAAAAAATATAAAAATTGCACCTTGTAAGTTGACTTTTTCTTGAAACTAGCAGATTACGACCTAAAAACGGTCCATAACTAAAAAATACCACGTTTTGATGATAGACAAACAATAATAAAGTCAAATAATGTTATATATAGTTCTTTTTTGTCGGGAATCAAAAACGAAGGGTTTTTAAACTGGCGCGAACACAAAACTTTGTTTTTTAGGGCCGAATAGGGTAAATTAATTAGGTCGAAATTTCCAGAATTCTGTACCCATATTGCACGGATAAAGTCATTTTTGGGAAAGTCGAAAAATATGTTCGTCCTACTCCTTCGACCAGTCCAGAACTGGTGCAGTTTTTAAAACTGCACCGCTTTGCGGCCATTGCTGCTCGGCAAAAGAACAAAATCACAAAACATAACTTAACAGCAAATAATAACAGCCACAACAACAATTTAACAGCAAACAACAGTACTTAACAAATCCACAACAAAACAACAACTTAACGCCAAAACAGAACAATTCGCTTTTGAAACACAGGAACCAGGAACAAAACTTCCAATACAAGTGTAGGTAATACACCGGCTCTGACTACGAGCAGGCGGTAGCACACTGGAGGGAGAAGCACGTGCGTCCCACACGAACCTCTACGTCGCCGACCGATATAAGCCGAGCCATCGTCCGCCCGATGGACTGCAAAGTGGGGCGCGCCGCGGGTCGCCCAAGCCGATACTCACGAATATGTGTGCCAATTACTTGCTTGGGTGACTATGATCTACACAGTACTTAAGGAAGCACATAGATGGCGATACTAACTCTGTCCTTAACAGGTCGCCGTATGCGCGTATACGGACGCTACAATTCTGTTTAGTTATTCTGTGACTAAAACTAATAAAATAAATTTAGGTTATCGTTAAGATAATTCAATATCAAATTGCGACAAGCTTTTTTGATTTTAAATAGGTTCTTTTTTATTTTTTATTTTATTTTGTGCTTTTTAATATCTATTTTATTCCGATGTCACGAGGGTGGTAAACAAATTTCATCCGCCATCTTGAGGCGTCCGTCATCGTGGGGCGTTTGCCATCTTCGGGCACCTGCTATGTTGGATTTAGTATGACGTCGCTCATCTTATCGTTTTCTACTCGTCAATCCTTTTCATTTCATACCCATATCAAGGATGAGGTTGTGAAAAGGGGGTTGTAAAGAACAAAAGTAAGCCTCCATCTTGGAGCTGCGGTCATTTTAAACAAATCGTATTGTCACCAGCACCAAAAGTGTGTGCAAAATTTCATCTCAATCGGTTGGGTGAAACTGGTTCAAAATTCAGTTGCAAGAGTTGATCACATATACGTACCAACAGGTGAAGTTAAACAAAAGGTTGTAAAAAATTGGCGTTAGTGGGGTCCGTATACCTATGTCACACGCACCACCTTAATGGCCTTTCTATCCTCTAAACAACTATTTACTAGATAGTTGATACTTCCTTTTCTAAATTGCAACTAAGTCCTACAATTACACTTTAATTTGCCAACAACTAGAAACTCTAAGAATCCCATAAGACTCCTTTGTTTCCTTTGCAGCACCAGCTATAAGTTTCTTTTCCTATGTTATAGCCTAGACCTCCACCATATAGTAGCATTACACGCCATCACAGAGAAGGCCAGAATACAGAGAGTTCATCTTGTCAAATATGTTAAATGAAGCCCAACTTTAAACGGTAATTTTAATCCATTGTATATAGGTCACTGTGGGTCTTCTTTCCCAGTTTTAAATTAATCTATAATAAATGAAGAACGCAGTCTACTTCATAGTTTATATGAACCATCTTATCGGGTGTGTGAAAAATTACGTATAAAAGTTGGGCTCCATTTGACATATTTGACAAGATGGACTCTCTGTATTCTAGTCTTCTCTGTGAAGCCAGTTGCGCACTTGATTATTAGACTTAATTTTTAATATATTTTCGTCAAAAACCAAGCATCAGTTTCTTTAGTTTGGTAATCTACCCATAGATTAAAGGAGCCATAGATAGTCAAAATCACCAACTATCAAACTTTGAAGTTGGAGAATAAGCTGAAAATGTCAATTTCACCGTATCTCACAGAGGGCGCCACTTGCGCTGTTTTTTGATCACGCTTTTACGCGTAACTTTTTTGAGGTTATCTTTTTGGTCCTGCAGGTCCATCATTTTAGTGCATCTTTTCATTCTGCAAGAAAAAGGTACTCTTGTTTCATAACGATTAAATCGACCGTTTGCGTTGAAATTACCAAAACGTGCCCCAAAACACCTGTTGATTCCAATATTCGAAACATAAAATGTTCACCTACTGCTTTCAAATGTTACAGATCAACTGTACATTCAAAATGATGAAAAAAATGCCAAATGGGCATTGGTCAAAACACCATTGGTTTTCTTGAAATAGAGTGTCCAAATTTTGTCAAATTCAATCCTTTCCATTTTGAAAGCGAATAATTTTTGGTACATTGTTCATAGGAATTTTTTTCTCAGTTTAAATGGAACAGTTGATCTGTAAAACTTGAAGGTGGTAGGTGAAAATTTTATGTTTCGAATATTGAAGTCAACAGGTGTTTTGGAGAACGTTTTGGCAATTTCAAAGCAAACGGTTGATTTAATCGTTATGAAACAAGAGTACCTTTTTCTTGTAGAATGAAAATATGCACTAAAATGATGGACCTGCAGGACCAAAAAGATAACCTCAAAAAAGTTACGCGTAAAAGCGTGATCAAAAAACAGCGCAAGTGGTGCCCTCTGTGAGATACGGTGAAATTGACATTTTCAGCTTATTCTCCATCCCCAAAAACATAGCAGTGCCAAATTTCAGTTCAGCAGCTTGATTATTTCGGGAGATGTAGCCAAAATTCAATTTAAAAAAATGAACTTTAACGCCCTGTATCTCAAAAGTTGGGACGTTTACGACATACGTTCATATGAGGTTTTTTTCTTAAAATGGGCCCAAAAATAACTCCCTTAAGTATTAGCATGTTATTAAGGAACACCCTGTATATGTAGCTTTGATATAGCAACCTATACCGCACAAGAATGACGTCCGACCGGGGGAATAATTTGGCGGCCATTTTTAACCCTAAATGAGGCGGGAAATTTGAAACAATTTATACGGGTGGGTTCCATAAATAATGTAATGTCTTGGTTGTCGTTTTTTGTAAAATGGAAATTATTTTAGTTCAAAGTACAACATAGGTCCAAGATTTTTGTTGTTTTTGGTTTTTTAGGTTGAGAAATTATACAATTTAACCAAAATAACATATTTTAATCATCATAAAAAGAACTAATTTAATTCTTATTGTACATTATACTTTATACAGTAGCTAAATTATAATTAATTACTTATAAAAAACTTGAAAATATTTTTTATTACCTAACATTTTCATACAATATTACTTGGGATAATTATTTCTTTGAATACTTTTAATAATAATAACCTATTTTCCAGGAACATATCTTTATAGGTACCTATCAGTCGGGATCACTGGGTACGGGAGTCACGAAGCGTAGGTTGGAGAAGACAGTAGGTATGCAGTAGGGTGTTTATTCTTCCACTTACAAGGATGCCTCTAACAGTATCTGGCCATGGCAGGGGTAGCGGTTGGTCTGTGGACCAACGCGACCGATTTGACCTTGATTACGGACACGGTTATCCCGAGAAGAAGCGCGAACTTTCGTCACGTCGTTGGTTGGGACTACGACTGTGCTGCGCGTCACGATCACCATGTCCCTCCCACGCACTCCAACAACGCCCCGAAGGACCCTGTTGTCGACCCTCCAGAGGTCCGATCCGTACAAGGTTGCTAAGGCCGGCGTGTACTTTGTCAGGCCAGACTCACCGGAGGTGGTCAGGGGTTGGGTGGTTGCTATGATGAGCGGTATACACTGATCTAGCTCTCGAGCGGAGCCGATTTTATATCCGTCGATTCTGCTGAATCGGCGGTTGAACTTTGATCTATCTAGTGTTTATCTTGTTGAACAATCCTCGTATGTTTTATTATTGATTGACCCCTGTATTTATAAATTTGTATAATGTTATCTTTATGCTTGTTTTGATTGAGTAGAAATGAATTTAAATAGTTTGGTCATCGGTCCACATATGTCACTTTGTTCACGGGTAAACAGTGAAGGAAAAGCTTACATTTGGGGCTAAATAAAGGACTTGGATGGATGCATGAAACAAATAACAGTTTTATTTAAAAAAATACACTGGTTACATGAAATTCATTAGGTACCTACATGAAATCAGGGGGGCAAGCTTGCCTATTGGAAACGTGCTCACACAGAAAAATCTAGGATCAAATTTGAAACTAATGTTAACATCAAAAAAATAAATTCAGATTAAGATTACTTAGAAACATAATTACTTTATTCTACAGTCGCCATAACTATTAGTTTAGTTTCAAATTATAATTTCAGGTTAAACATAGTTATTTAGTATATGACTATAGGCTGGGAATAAATTAAAACTAACTAAAATTTTTATTGGTTATTATATTGGTTCAAATCTAAACAAATCTATAATCCCGCGAATATAGGGTAAATGTGACCCTAAAAAATCGCACTAGTTTCATTATAATCCTATATCCCCACCCTTTGCGTTGGGACCGTTATCGCTTGAGTAGACAGGTATTGACAGAGAACAAGGAAGGTTTGTACTGGTCGTACCAAATATCGCTGTGTGAGTGTGTCGGTTTGGTTTAGTGTACACGAGGGCCGAGGCCGAGAGCCATCGCAAACTATAATTATTTAGTTACCTATATAATTCTAATTGGTGAACGATAATCGTGTTTTTTATGCAAGAGTGCTCCATGGAAGATTTGCTGATTTCGTGGGGTTTTTCTCCGGAAATATCTCAAAAATTTACAGGTAAGTAGAATTTACTTAATTTTGGATCATTTTTTACATGAAAGTCTTTTCTTAACATGCGTACCAAGGATACTCCAGTTTCAATTTTTATAACTATTTTTTAAATATGCTGTATTGTGGAGATTTCTTGCACATTGTATTCTTGTTAACCTGGAGGTTAAACTTATTTATCTATCTGCATGATAAACATAATAGGAATTGCAATTAACAATAATTTTGACTCATTATCTTTACAGGATTTGTCTCTAATCGAAGAAAAACTGTGGAGAATTAAAATTCAAGCGGAATCTCACAAATACACGATCCAGCCCTATCTGCTCATAGTGGGAGATTTACAGGCTCCCACCTCTTTTTTCGTGGTCGTTGATGCAATCAATTATCAGTTCAGTGGAGCAAAGAAAGCTGTAGATTTCTTGTTTAAATACTTTCATGTGGTCTCAGCGAAATACCCCATTCAAAGTGAGTACCTTTTTTACCTGTGGATTTTAATTCAAAAGTCTATTTTCCAAATACACACACTATATGATAAAGTACCTTCTCGTCTTGTGAAAATCCTGGCTTTATTACAAGAGACTATCAATTAAATGTTATATACATATATATTTATTTTAAGTTACTACATAATAATATAAAGTTACAATGTGTATGGACTGTATGGACTGTGGTAAAAACTTTTCTAATGTTAAAAACTGACTTTTCACGTTGAATATTTTCATAAAAAATAAATTGTTTCATGTGGTTAGACAGAATTATGGAAGTTTATTTTTTATAAATAAATATTAAATATATTAAACATTACATATTAATATTTATTCTCAATTTTTATATTACAGCCTCCCTATAAATTTGAAAATTAGTGACAAAATACTTCAACTATTTCAAATATAATTTTAATTACAAAATATACATACTCCTATTTTCAAAATAATAAATATATACAGAGTGTCTCACTTAAGAGTGAAACAACCTTATACCTTCTTTAATTTTTAACTGACCAGAACGAAATTTTTACCAAGGTAGATGGCATTGTTGTCTACTTATTTCCAAAAAAATAGTTGCCTACTCCAAAGTCAAAGTCACCTGCGATGCCACAATCGAGGCAAAAATCAGAAAGTCATATTAGGCATTTTTTTAAAACAAATTTACTAACAGAAGTTGTTTAGAATCGATCCAGAACCCTATATCCAAAATTTTGTCAAAATAAAAAATAAAAAATAAAAAAAATTAAAGTCCAAAAGTAGCAATTTAATAATTTCCTGCGTTTAGAAATGTGTGCCATGAAAGTTTCGAAGGCAAGTTATGACAATAGACATGACAGCAAACAACTTGCCTTCAAAACTCCCATGGCACACTTCTCTATAAACGTAGGAAATTATTAAATTGCTATTTTTGGATTTTAATTTTTTCATATTTATTATTTTTTGATTTTGTCAAAATTTTGGATTTAGGGTTCTGGATCGAATCTGAACAACTTTCTTTAGTAATTTAAAAAAAATCCTAATATGACTTTTGGATTTTTAGTCTCTATTGTAGCATCGCAGGTGGCTTTGACTTTGGAGTAGGCACCTAACTTTTTGGAAATAAGTAGGCAACAATGCCATCTACCTTTGGAAAATATTTCGTTCTGGTCGGTTAAAAATTAAATATACAGGGTGTATCTTTGATAGGTACAGAAATTTTAACCACGTAATCGGGGACGTTCATAAAACCGAAAAATGAAAAAAAAATTTTTTTAATCGATGTTTAGAAAATGGGGCAAATCAATCTTTATCCGTGCTCAATGCACGCCGCTGGATCGTCACTAGAAGCGCTTAGAGGGGAGGTCTAACCTCTCCCTAGGAGATGGAGGGGAATAACGTTAGATTAGGAAGGGGAATACCGCGACGTTGCCGCATGTCAGAGTGGAATAAATCTGCTTGCAGAATTAGGTACCTAGGTACCTTTGAAAATTACTGCTGGTAGGTATCCACGTTTTTTTATGATGTCGGTTGCTGTGACGAACTGTTTATTGCTTTCTTCACAGGCGCACACAATAATTTAACAAACACGTCAGTTTTTATCACTTTACTGTTATTTTAAGTCCCTAGGCAGCAGAAATGTATCCGAGCGCCGCTCGGAGAAGTCATTGCTAGAAAACTCATTGCTGATTTCACACTCATAATTTTTTGACAAGTCTTTTGTGGAGTAGGTATCTACCTACCTACCTATTTTACAACTGATTTTCAGGCCGCAATTTTTTTATACTAATAATTAGCCATCTCTTGGGACACCTTGGGATAATAAATTTCTGATCGGCAATCAACTGAATAAAGTATTTGTTTTAAAATACAAATTATCTGTAAAAATTGCAAATTTCCACAACCACCCATAGGGTAGAGCGTAGAGCAGCGGCGCGTTACTTTTTTTTAGCGAGTGTTCGCCTGTAGCCCTATCATCTCGAAAAAAGTGGGGGGAGACTGTAATTTGACGTGAATTTAACGCGCGGCTTCGATTTGTTCATAGTTTTTAATATTTTTCAACCCTTGCCCGATAGTGCGCCACCTTTAAACCACCTCAGGGTTGTGGTCCTATGTATTATCTACAATTAAAAAATTATTTGTTTCCGAAAAAAGTGGGGGAAGACTGTCATTTGATGTGAATTTAACGCGCGGCCCCGATTTGTTCATCGTTTTTAATATTTTTCTACCCTTGCCTGATGGTGCGCCACTTTTAAACCCCCGCAGGGTTGTTGTCCTGTCTATTGTCTACTTTTAATAGTATATTACACACCGAGGTGTCTCGAGATAAAGTAAACTTTCCACCCGGGCGGGAGGGCGGGAAGTAAAAGTAAAAAAATTGACACTTTCAAACTTCTAAAAAGTCAGAAATGTCGATATTACATACATGGTTGTAAATAAAAAATTATTCGGTTCCGAAAATAGTTGGGGAAGACTGTCAAATTGGCGTGCTTATCATTTCCGCATTTTTTAACCCTTTGCCGTTTCGGAACTCTCTCAAGTTAATTCCTTACCATTCCTCTTACTTTTCGTAAAAACTTGGTGGCGAAATGTCGCGTAATGTCCCCAAAAACCGAAAAACAGCGACTCCTCCTGGTGAATTTAAGCTTCTGCGTGCCCTTGACTACTGCCCGACATTCCTTCGCCGAGATTCGCCAGGCGCGGGCATATGACGTTGGCGTCGGGCGCTGGCGTCCGACGCCAACTTCACACAAAAACGACGCCGCGCCGAATCGCGCAATAATTACAATTACGAATGAATTCACTGGCACTGATTCACTCGATTTTGCTCCATTTCCACGCCGCCCGGCCCGGCCGACCTACTAAATTACAGCTGGGCGAGGAGCGCAAGCGCGGGGCGCCACTTGACATCGACACTACAGGTGATCCCCACTACTCATAGCTTGTGCGCGATATTAGCCAATCGCAGCTCGCGGCCCCCACTTCTCTCGGGGCGGCGCTACTATGTTGCCAAGTGTGCTGAAAATTTACCTGATTTAGTAATTTAATTCCGTATAAATTTAATTGTGTAGTGGATTTTTACATGGATTTACCCGTTTTTGTGCGTAATAATTATACGAGATAGTAGATTAACTTATAACGAATGAAACCCCGTATAAATCCGCGAAAATCAAAAATCGGATTTAAGGGACTTTAAGTCAGTTTGGGGACATGTCGGAATAAACGGCAACACCGAATAGTGGTATTGAATGGTATGGGGGAAAGCTTGTGCGCACGTACAGTCGCGGACAGTTGGTATCGAACGACCTGAAGAGGTTTCTCGTGGCTATCGTTACAGGGCGCGCGGAGACGGCAACAGCGCGCGCCTTCGGCATCGGATGGTTCGAACGGGTGTCTTGTTCCGAGAATTCTTTGCAAGCGATTAAGCCGATGTCACCGAAAGGGTTAAAAAAAATTAAGGAATCAGTATTAAACTATTTATTAAAACAGTTCACAAGTATACAGTATGATTTTTTAAACTACCACCGCGATTTCCTCGCTTATTTTGCGCCCTACAAAAAAAACATGAGAAACAAAAAGGTGACAATTTTGGACAGCTAAGTGGCCCTGAAAAAGTAATCAACATCCATGGTCAACTTGTCGCGCAATATAAAAAAAAACTCCAATTGAGCAAAATTATTAAATAGCCGTAACATACCTATTTATTTTAAGATACCGAAGAAAACTTTTATATTGAAAATTGATGGCACTGAGAAGCTTTATGCAACTGGGTGCTCAGATAGTTTCTGAAAATTACACAGGCTCTTCGGCTCTGTTGAGGCCATTGTTTTAGTTATTAAAGGCCATTGTTTTAGTTTATTAAAGTAGTTATTTGGCTCCCTACTGAAAAATCTTAAGAAACAAAAACGTGTAAATTTTAGATAGTTGGTTAATGTTAAAAAAAGAAGTCGGTATCCATGGCCAACTTTTCGCGCAATACCAAAAAAAACTTAAATCAACAAGAATCTGAAAACAATCAATTTATTTTGAAAGTCGAGGGAAAATTTTAATTGGAGATTAGCGGCAATTAGATCACGCAAGAACATTGACAAAAGAAAATTTTCATACAATTTGTACTAGTTTTCCCGCTAATTTGTTTAAAGTGTGAAGTCGAAATAGCAATTAAAAACATCAACAGTTATTCAAATTAAAGACAAATTTTCTCATATTAAAGATCTTGTTTGATCAAAAAAAAATTAAATAAATTGATAGTTTTGTTTTCACATTTTTGTCGACTTGAGTTTTTTTTTGTATTGCGTGAAAAGTTGGTTATGGATGCCGATTTATTTTTTAACATCACCTAGCCGTCTAAAATTGCCATATTTATTATGCTTATATAAGCTTACTTACATAAAAAAAATATATTTAATGCAGTGATAGGGCCAAGGCGAAAAATGTTTTTCAAATAAATCAAAGTGTGCCAATTGTTTCTAAAATTGGTAGTATGGAGTATCCTTTACTTTTGAACAACTTTTCCTAGCAACTTATTTCCACATAAGAAATGTTAGCAAAGTTTTTATCAAGAGTAACTTTTTGCGGTAAAATTAAAGATAAGAAAGTGTTCCTATTCAACACCTCTTCTGTGGACATACTGTATATACATAGTGTATTTGGAAATGAAAGGAAGGTTTATGGCTTATTATAAATATAAATGCAAATTCTTTATCAGAGGCTCGAGAGTCCGTCATAAAATACTACATAACTCGCCCGAATATTAATTTGCGTATTTATCCTCATCAGATTTTTAGCAAAAGAGCACGCCACTGAAATGGTCGAATTTTCCTTCTCAATCAATATTTATGGCCTCCTTTCATTTCCAAATACACTAAGTATAGTTGTCAGCGGTTTTAGACATTAAGTTAATAAATATTTTGCGTTGCAACAAAAATGTATTTTTATGTTATAATAAAAAAATATGTAGTAACACTAAAAATATATTTAGCTAATAACCCTAGAATTAAAAAAGTTAATTAAAAGGATTTTCATAAATTATTCTTTTCTTTGCAAAATAAGTATTTGTTCCAACATTTAGTTGTTAGGTCTCGTAGTCCTAAACATAAATGATTATAAAATAAAAGGGGTGTCCCTTTTATTTATTTTTTCTTATTTTTGAAGAAATTGGTCAGAAGTTTTAATAAATTGGTTTTCGTGGTGCTGCAATGCTCCATTGTTTCTCATAAAATGCCCTTCAACAGATAAATGAGATTAGGGGGTCACAGACATAAAATTACCCTTGTAACTTAATAGAGAGTTATTGCAGAAACTGTTTTTGGCATTAAGCAGTATTTAAGACGACCTTATTTGAATACTCTCATACGTTATTTATGATTCTGACAATAGTTATTGCAAGTCGTAATTTATGTATCCAAATTAAGGGCTTGTTTACGTTTACTTTATTGTTTTGTATTTCTACACTTTCACTAGAATATTATGTGCTTTTATAATTTTGCTCCGGAAAAAACTGGGAAAACAGCCAAATAACCACGGAACACCAAGGTGAAAGACTAATGAAAACAAACAAGGTGCAAACGCAAACAAGCAACGAACATTTTAGGTTAAGTCCTACTTTCACAGAACACTAGCGTTTTTTGACAAATCAGAATTTATTTTAAGAATTGTGACAAATAAGGTAAAAATAACGTATATTATGGTATACACAATAAACAAAAATAAAGGAAAATAACCTTATTATGGACGACCTTATGTCAAACTACGACTGCGCATGCTCAAATGTCAAAATAACGTCAAAAAAGAGCGCGACGTTATTTATTTCTGCAATAACTCTCTATTATTTAAATTGCATACCTTTATCAATAACATCAGAAGACACACAGCAGGGACACGTGTCAAGCTTTACACACCTCCCTGGACCTCAATGTGATTACCTGGATAAAATAAAATAATTTCAGGTGATTGAGGACTTCCACAAGCTGGATATAATGATTACGAAGTTTTATTAGAACCACCGACACAGGAAGAATCCGAAAAAACTATAAACCCATTAAAATCTTTATGACTATAACATAATTAAATAAAGGCAAGAAATCAAATGCATTTTCCATTATTATATTATATGTATATTAATATTTAGTATACCCACCTTGGGATAGGATGACTTTCTGAACTCTCCTGCTCATCGAATCTATGAGTTGGCAGCAGAGATCATGGGTTACGACTTCATCCCACGTTTGTTGAATCTTCTGCCAAAGTGCCTCCCTATTTTCGGGTACGAAGTTCTCCATTGTCCGCGCCATTCTGCCCCACACATTCTCAATGGGATTCAAGTCAGGACTCTTCGCCGGCCATTGCAACTTTTCTACGTTGTTTTCGGTGAACCATTCGCGAACTATTCTTGCTGTATGCACAGGAGCGTTATCATGCTGGAAAACGAAGCCATCGGGATACATTTCCGTTGCAGTTGGTAACAATCCGCCTTCGAGTATCTCGCAATAGCGAGCTGCTGTGAAGCGGTCGTCGATTCTCCAACAAATGCCAGGTCCACGGTAGCTTATCCAGGCCCATATGTTGACGGAAAAATGCCCACTCCTTTTCCTGGGTGACACAAATCTTTCGTCATATCTTGAACTCACCGAAGGTCTATATACTCGCACTTTGCCATTGTAATGGCTTTGAAAGATCTTTTCGTCGCTAAATATTACCTTCTCCCAATAATGTGGCGGTAAACGCTGAAACTCTCGGCATATCTGCAACCTGACTTCCTTATTAGCCTCGGTCAGCTGAATTTTGTTGCTGGCCGTGCGAGATTTCAGATTGGCTGCATCTAATCTCCTTCGGGCAGTTCTAACACTTGCTGGAAATTGTGTTGCAGATACTGCTTCAACGGCGGATTTAAACGGATTTGCAAGGCAAAAATTAGCTAGTTGCTCATCTTGTTGGTCAGACGTAATTTTCACATTTCCTCCTCTATGTATGTTTTCCACGCTTCCGGTTTCGTCATATTTCTTCTTTATATTGAAAATGGTGCTTTTAGATACACCAAATTCTTCGGCCAGTCGGGAAATAGCCAACCATTTTCTAGTTTGGCGATGATACGGTGCTTGACGGATTCACTCAAACGAGGCATAACGAACACTGTTAGTTACTCTCTCGAATTAGGATACTGACTAAATAATTTTAGCCCACCCACCTTAGTATTTATACAAAGGGCTAGGAGCAGGTATAATCGATATTTTCAAAATCTACATCCAATTCAATATTACAATTATTAAGTTAATCCCCTAAATTTAATTATATTAAGTGCAGGTAGGTATAATTAATAAATACCTATTTAAAAAGATATAAATATCTATGCTAAAATATTTCAACTCAGGTAATCCGATAATCCATTAATTTTGTGCCATACATTTTCTAATTAATATTAAGAGCCCCCATATCTACTTTTAAACATATTATACAAATCCTTGAAATCTTTAATTTTTGAGATAATCGCTTGATCTGTTTTTTGTCCGAAAGGACTTCAAAAGCCGCTTATTTTAGCAATCCTGCCATTTTCAAATTGCAAATCCAGGGCCGGCTACGATTTTTTTATTCCCCCGATTTTCACAAAAACCATTTAGCCATTTTTTTATTTAAAATCTGACACCACAGCGTCAATCAGGACAGTCGAAAACCCTTTATATACCAAATTTGAACAAAAAATATAGAGAGAGTTCTATTCTACAGGATGTCAAAATTGAGCAAAATAGGAAATTTAAAGAAACCTCTTCAGGCATCTCTGGCGAGTCAAGTCATAAAAATTCAGCATTTTCAGATGGGGCAGAGAAAAATACCCTGTATTGAATCTTTGCACACCAACACTTTGAGTGGTTCTGTTGACAATTAAACTATTTTGACGGGATTCCATGGCACACTTGACTCGCCAAATGCCTGTAAATTTCCTATTTTGCTGAACCTTGACATCCTGTAGAATAGATCTCTCTCTAAATTCTTTGTTCAAATTTGGTATATAAAGGGGTTTTAGGGGGATCCTGATTAACGCTGTATTGGTAGATTTTAAATAAAAAAACACTCAAAAATCGTAGCCGGACCTGGATTTGCCTTTTGAAAATGATAGGAAGGCTAAAAGAAGCGATTTTTGAAGGCCTTTCACACAAAGAATGTTCAGGGATTATCTCCAAAAATAAAGATTTTATTAATTTGCATATGTTTAAAAGTAGACACCCTGTATATTAAATTATTGTTTTTGAGAAATTCTTCGGAATTCTATTGTGGCTCAAATTGACTATGGATTTACCTAATTTCATATTCCTAATTAATACAGGGTGCTGGCAGCAAAGGAAGGAAACTCGAGAAAAAGCAACTTTTATTGTGGTGTTGATTCTAATCTCAGCCTTGATATTTATTATTTTTTTATTTCATTATCATAAATACTAGACGGTATAGTAACATGATAAAATAGTACGAAATATTAAATACCAACACTGGGGTTGGAATTATTACCAGCACAAAGTTGCATTTTCCTCGAATTTTGTTCCTTTGCTGTGAGAGGCTGGAGGCTGTAATTTGCATTTTATGGTTCTATTTTTAGCAGACCGGCCGGCTGCAGACTCCAGCGCGATGTTGCCGTCTCCGCGCGCCCTGTAACGATAGCCACGAGAAACCTCTTCAGGTCGTTCGATACCAACTGTCCGCGACTGTACGCCGTCTCCGTCACCGTACCGCCGCGCCGTAGCCGACGCGCTAGTCGAAGATCGTCCGTCCGATTTTGGGATTTAACAGCTGATTGATATCGATCCGCGTCCGCCTGTAATTTTTGGGAGCGCCAGCTTCAACAAGCAATTTATTATTATACAGAATGCCTTACGTGTGGCTATTCTGTGGTATAACAATTCTGTTTCCAAAACGTGGACGCGTATGCAAACGTCGCGTCTTGCTAACCGATATTGTTCCGTTACTTTGCTTTGTTTTACGAACTGTCGTCGGAACTGGACCTGCTTCTGTACATTTTTCCAGATCCGTTCGCCATTTTTTGGACCAGCAGTGATGTCCAAACCTGTTGCAATTGCCGCTACGAATTTGCAGTGAAATAACAAGTGATTTTTTCATATTTCCGTTAAGAAATGCAGTGTTAAACGTTCGCGGCCTTCGTATGAAAACAGTGCTAGATAGGTTCCTACTAGGTACCCCAATTATGCGCGAGGATAAAAGAAGCAGCTTCAAGGGTTCGCGAAAATTCGGGTTTTATTAGACGCATACGGTATGGATCTAATTGTACAATCCACCTAGTCGAGTCCCCGTTGGAATAAATCAGCTGAGGGAAACCGAGACGTCCCTAATATTTGGCATCGCGCCGCTTTAAGTGTGCAGTGAAAAAAAAAACAAGTGTTTTGTTCGTATTTCCGTAAAAAGAGACTATGAAGTGTTATACCTTCGCGACCATCGTATAAAAACAGTGCCACTAGTTAGGTAGGTACTTAGTGCTTTATGTGATTTTGTGAAGATTTTTGGATAGTATCTAAACACAAGAAAATAGTAAAAATAATCGATGCATCTCAAAGGTAGGCTTTTTCATGCTATTCGTCGAGCTATTCGCTAAAAGAACCTTTAAGGAGTTGTCCAAAAATTATTTATTTATTTATTTAATCTCCACATACACCAAATGATACATGGTTGCGTCAATATTCTTCAAATACTGCGAAAAAGCCTCGGAAAAAGCGATTCGACTGGCAACCAGTTACCTAGTGCTTCTTGTGATTTTCGAGAGGATTTTTGGATAACATAAGAAAGGAGTACGACACCCGCAAGGAAAATCATCCAGGCATCCGAAAGGTAGTTTTTTTGCATGCTATTCGCTAAAAGAACCATTAAAGATTTGTTCAAAAACTAGTTGAAAGACTATTCCTGAAATACTGTGAAAGAGCTATACGTCTGACAACGCTGCACGGCGGAATTGGGGGGGATCCGCCGGAACCGGCCTCAGTTCCAGCTGGTCCCGGCAAGGTCAAGGACCCATGGCCGTAGCGTCGGAAAAAGGGGTTTTAATAGCGTTTTAAAAAAAATTATTTCTGACGTTAATATGCACTTTAGAAAAATTTTAATTGCATAGGCGTAACAAGTGCATTTTTCCCGACCTGCCCTTAAAATTTCTGTACTTATCAAAGTTACACCCTGTATATAAAATTAGGTAATACTTTATCAAATTTACTATACTTTATTTTCTTATTTAATTTCACTTGAATTAAGACTAAATCAGTTCGAAGACGATAATAATAAAGTGCTTAATGACGATAGGTTGCAGTAATTTTGAGAGCAATCTAGAGTCAAAATGATCTTAGAATATTTCATATTAGACCCCAATATGGGGTTAAAAACAAACTAAAGTAGTTCTGAGACTATGATAATAAAGTGCTGATTGACAATAGGTTACAGTAATTTTGAGAGTAATCGAAATTCAAAACGATTTTAGTATATTCTACATTAGAGCACAACATGGGGTTAAAAACAAACTATGCGTATATACTGTAATTAATCTTAAACGATAATACAATTTGAAACCATATTAGATTTAAGGCGATCTTGACAATACATAAAACTCAAAATAACTGTTCACTACAATCAAGGATTGTCTAAGGTTTGATCTGAAGATTAGAATCAATCTGTGGCTAACTTCGTGTGGGTTGTATAGGGTGCCTACGATAGGTTCAAAATAACTCTTTTATATTAAAATCAAATATAGATTTTTTTGATTACAGTATCCGTTATCTGAAATACTTCAAATTAGAAACAATTATATAACCTAAAACTCGTACCAAAGACGCAAAAATGTCTTTGTATAACCCGAAAGTCTTAGCTAACTAAAAGTAACAATTTACTTCGTTAAAAAATAGTCCGATATTTTAGAATTCAATAAATTGCAATATCAATCCGACAGCTTCACGGTAACGGTCTTACCAATTAAAAATCAGTTACCTATGTCCATGCAGCGACGCTAATGCACTATAGTCTGGTGGGGCTGTACGACATTGGTGGCGGTCAAAAACGAGAACCAGCGACTGGCGTCGTGGCGTAAGTGTACGATGAGACAAAATAATAGTAATTGCCCCCCTCCCCCGCACAAGCATGTGTTTGCTTCTGGGGTACTCCTAGTTTGGAGTATTGTGAGGGTGAGAATTATTATTATTATTATTATGGCAACGATGGCGGCACACCACGTGTCTTCATTTGGTTCGTAAAAGAGCACAATTAATTAATTACATACTTCTTAAATGTACAGAGAATCTTTAAACTCTTGCACAGTTGTCACAGAGAGTCTATAGACGTGTGGCTAATTCCATGACCTGGGTGTTGCAATACATCCTCATCGAATTCTATCGGACAACTGGGAACGATAAAGGGAGACTGGCGTATCCATGTCGTAGATTTCCCCCACTCCGCACAATTTTGGATTATATCTTATAACAACTACGAAAATGCGATTTTTAGACTATAAAACAAGTATGTTATAAAATCGCTCTTATTTGTACTATTTCTATTATTAGAAATAAAATCTTATAAAATAGGATTATAAAGGTAGAAATTTAAAATAATACCTGTTATAAGCTGCGCGGTAATAAAATTGTGTTTATTTATTTAGAAAACTAAATTATGAGAGTTGCAACTCTTTTTTATACCAGTAACAAAATTTATAGTAACTGTCATAAATGAATTCGTAGCAAAACTTATATAAATTCATTTTCCTCTGTGCATACTGCTTTTTTTAATGGCAAGTGCTTGCGTCCGAGGTTCTAGGAATTTTATTAAAATCACGAATATTCACAAAAATTGACCCAAGCACCTTTCCGATTTTTATTCACCCTTTATTTCACATTACTACAGCTGTCATTGTTCATCATTGTTCCAAACATAGCATGCAGCTTGTTGCAGCTAGATATACTGGAATTGGAGATATTGAATGGTGTGTGCGTTATATCCTAAGACATGACTCACATGCTCACATGCAGCAAGGATGGTCGGGTATAGGGCAGGCAGACCCGGATGTGGCCACCGTGAACAGGACGTCCCGTAGGGACGTATTCAATATTGAATGGGTGCATTTACATGCTGACCCCAGGCATCTTATAATTATTGTGCGGACAACGGACCGAAGTCGGGCCATGTCAGAGTACGGAGCATAATATATCCTATTAGTAATGCTATAGCTGGTATGGGAAGTGGGGATTGTGGGGATTTCGGAACAGAGCCCCAGCCATAACATTGAATTATTGCGTATATACAGAGTGACTCATTTATCTATGGGTCACACTGTAGAAAGTTTATTAATTCTGCGATTTGACCCCGATTTGCTTTCATTGTATACCACAACTTGCTTTTTGAAGGCCTACTATGCTGTTTCTGGGAGCAAAAGTTTAATAAATTACGTTGATTTTTTTATAAAAAAAAATCGGTGGGTGCCACTGGATTCAGCAAGTCTCAAAATGGGCCTATATCAAATTTCACCAAAATATTTGAAGTAGGTAGGTATTAAAGATTTTATAGAAAAATTCAAAAAGCACATTAGGTACGGGGTGGTCCATCCAAGCGGAAAAAGTGTGTTACGGGGAGACATGTTAAGGACGGAAATAAAACGTCATCACCTCGCGACGACCTTCATTTGACCGTGTTCCTAACTAGGATAAATGTTGCTAAAACAGAAATTGGATACTGGAGCGCAAAAATTGCGCAAGTGTCTGTAAGATGGCGCTGGAGTTGGAGAGCGGCCATTAATACAGAGCGAGAATAAAAAGTAATGTTTCGCCTTGCTAAAATAAGTTTCCGTTCCTTATAAGTTGTTTTGTTGCCCGGCAAGGTCGTTGGTCGGAACCAGGGGTCTAGGGGGAGGCAGGCGGACCGACCCCCTTTTTTATACAAATAACAGCACATCGCTTCCATCCTGGCGTATTTTGGGATTGAAACTGTGAATTGTTAAACACAAAATAATAATATGAATATTTACGCTCCTTTATTTTTCTATATTTTTTCATAGTTATTAAGAATATTGTTGAGTAAAATATTAAGTAAGAGGACTACCTACCGGCTGTCAAATCTACTGTCATGACATAATAATTCTCCCTCAAAACCGCATGAATGATCACAATACTTACCCTAACTGACATTTAGAATTTATGTCACTATAGTTTTATCTTCTATCATTCTATTAACTTTTCATTAAGTACTTAATATTGATAAACCGAAAGAAATTAAAATTCTGTTGTATTTGATCCAAAGTTGACGTAAAGTTGTGAATTTTGTTAGATACGTGAAATACCTACTATTTGCTGATATCTTAATATATGTATTATTTTGGCATACATTTAGAGTAATGGAAAATGTAATGTAAATAAATTTATAGGTACTACCATAGAAGAATTTACGTAGTAAATGTGCTTTTTGAACCTAACAAAAAAAAGTTTATCAAAATCGGTAAACAAATAAAGATATTTTACCAGGGTGGTAACTCCTTAACGGAGGTCACACTGTAGATGTTTAACATATAGGTACAGAAGATGTTCTTTCGCATCAATATATCGTTTTCTTTTTTCATTTTTTATTTTCGAGATATGTATTTATCTTAATTATTGCGTTACTTAAAATGTGTGTTTGAATGTAGTGTTAATGCAAACGAAGAAACACCTTATGTACACATAAAAGACCATGTTTCATTTCATTGAAAAAACTAAACATAATTTTGTAGAAATTTTAAGCCAGCAATACTATACCTACAGAAAACGTGCCGAATAACATTCTTTAACTAAAGGTATGCCTTTAACAGTAAAAAACACAGTTGACATTCAAGTGACCTTGAAAACGTCGTCTGCCTACAAGTGAAAACGTGCGTCTTACATTGCACCTCATATGCTTCAACTTTTATGTGATTTTTTGCGATTTTCGTTTTTGAGATATTTATAATAGCTGCATTTATTAAAATGGAACACCCGGTATAGATAATTTTCGACATACCTATACATATAGAGACATAGACATATGAATTCTCCCCTAATGTCAGTTTATATGCTAACGATTGTGTTTTCCTCACGAAAAATACATAACGGCGACATACGTATAAATAATGCAAAGTCAACTAAAGCAGTTTTTAGTGCCGCCGTGTACCTTTCACGCTAAAAATCAATGAACCATTGCTAAAAAGAGAGGGGTTAAAATCACAAATCGGAGTCTTTGAGCTACGGGGGTCTCCCGAATATACCTTTTGATGTTTTATATTATTTTATTATTAAAAATTCGCAATTCATAGTATATAATAATATGGAAGTAATAGAAAAACATAAAAAAATAATCAGACAGCTTAGTTGCTTAAATATTATATCGCCAAAACGTAAAATTGATCATATGAACATAATATATGTAATTATTAAACTGGACCTGTAACAACAGCGTCAACCGTTCATCGATCGTCTGTTTTTCGCGCCATCTGATAAACAATAGCTACACTTTTGGTATTCCCGCTGCATAATTTAAGGGTATTTTGCCTATGTTTTTTATTTACAACAAGACTGGATAATTACAATGTTTACTACCGGGTTTTCGTTCCGAGCATATTCGGAAACCTCTGCCCATCTTAACGAAGGTAAAATTCCGGCTCAAGAGACAAAATAGACGAATTTATGCCGGCATAAAGTTTGAAATTCAAAAAAAAATCTCGCCCATAACTTTTAAACTAGTGTCATTAGTATCTATGGATATTTTAAAAATACCCGTGTTTTTTGTAATCCTTTGAAATTCGCTACCTTTTCCAGCTAGTTGGAAATAAAAATACATTGATACAGGCAACCAAACATACAATGGCGAGGCCCCCCTTAACATAAAATCATCATTCATAAAATGAGCTTATAGTACAAATTAAAAGGAATTCGACGGTGTAGAGCCGACTTTTTTTGAAGAAGTCCTTACTATACTAAAATAGAGCAATTCTGATACCTGGCGTAAATAAAAGCACGTGTTCGATGACGTTCCGGGAAACAAGGCGATTGGTCAATAGGCCATAAAATATCAGCCCGTCTAACAACAGGGACGTACTCGATCGCAAAAATGTATTTTCGCGATTTTATCTTCTTGTTTTCAGCTATTTAAACACTGCCAGAAATAATTTCATCTATGTTTTAAACCATTTAAACTAATCCAATATACAATTGTAAAACTAAAATTAAATAAAGGTCGTGCCTGAGTGCGGCTCTGGCGAATATATCAACGCACGTGCTCTTACGCCAGTCGTAAGCGACATCCTAAGTTGGCATCAATGCAGCAAAAAATGCAACCGGCTTATAATTTCAGGTCAGTAACGAGCCCATTTGCACACTGAATAACTACTAATAACACGAAAAGTAACACGAACAAGAACAACACATATACCGGTAAAACTCACGAAACGTACAAATTCAGCGAATATTTTCACTGCAGAATGTTTGAACCAGTTTGAACGATCCGGAAAACCTTCACTCTCACTTTGACACACCGAAGCTAAATTTGCCTGAGTCCGCATATAGACGCTTCCGAAAGCAGCTGATTATACAAAATAACAAAATGAAAAGTGTTTACATGACGTTTTAAATTATTAATAAAATGAGTTATAGTCATAATAATTATTATCTATTGTTATTTGTAGAGGTATAATCGTGATTGGCAATAGGGTTTTTATTTTTTATGCTCTTTTAGTATCACTTGGGAAACTTTTACAGCCGTAAATCAATGAGCGTCGTGAGAAAATTCCTAGGAATTTTAGAATTGTCATCTGACAAAATCCGGACTACTTACAGCAATAGGGGTGTACACGCATTTTGTATACCGGAGTCGGTAAAGAAGTTATCGCGAAAAAACATTTTTTGCAAAATAAAAAAAATGCCTACATGTCCTGTTGACCATGCAACTGTTTTGAAGGGATTCCATGGCACACTTGAGTCGCCAGATGTCTTTAAAATTCCTATTTTGTTCAACTTTGACACCCTACAGAATCGAACTCCCTGTATACTTTTTGTTCAAATTTGGTATATGGGGGTTTTGGGGTGTTCTGATTAACGCTGTGTAGACAGATTTTAAAAAAACATCGCTAAATGGTTTTCGTAAAAATCAGGGGTATAAAAAAATCGCAGCCGGCCCTGGATTTGCATTTTGAAAATGGCAGGAAGGTCGAAAGAAGCGGTTTTTGAAGGCCTTTCAAACAAAAAAAGTTTAGGTGATTATCACCAAAAATTAAGATTTTACGGATTTGTACAGTTTTAAAGTTGAACACCCTGTATATTCAGATACACATCACGTACATTTTACTTTACAAGACTATTTTCTATGCATTATGTTGACCAAAAGTTGCTATTTCCTAGATTTTTATTTGCTATTCATTACACATCCCCTTTAAGTTTATTAAAGGTGTCGAACCAATTTCCGATTGTTTCTACTTTTCTACAGTGTTTCATTAGATTTTCTCGAAAAGTGTCTAGCTATACTATTTACAATATTGTCTGTTGCATTTGTTTACCAATCAAAATATCTGTTAACAAGATTTCAATACCTTTTACTGTTCTATATACCTACCTTCTCCGGTCGACTCTTTTCTCTAGTTACACAAAGAGTCTAGTCCACTGTTTTTCTTAGCTATTTAACCTTTCATTCACATCACGATCTCTGCCAAGACTCGCAAAATATCTGTCGGAACTGTGGAAAGACCATGTACTAACTGCGGGTGATCCATCCATCACTAGTCAGAAATTGAATGGATCATGCGTGGTGTCACGCGAAGGGTTGAGGTGGGGTAGCGACGGCATAAATAACGTACAGGCATCCGCCGGATACGGCCGCAACTGACAGATCCAGCCGCGTTGCGCCATTCAAAATTCAATGGACGCATTTACATGCTGACCGCCGGCATCTTGCAATTGCCCGGACAAGTCGGTGCCATGTCAGAGTTCGGGCAGTTAATTTATCAATTTTATCATCATACTAGTGGTGCAGATGGTCAGAGATTTTGGAGGTTTATAATTAGATCCACATAACATTGCGTTCGCCTTCAGGGTGTACCTACCCGAAAAGTAGGAAGTTCCGAAACTGTGGCGCCTTTAATACTGATTTTTTGTATGATGCAGATGTCCCGATATTGAAGAAGTCCCGAAATTAACCTGCCATAATTTACCAGCGCTTTCTGCGGACCCCCCCCACAAATTTTCCTATAAACATATCGTCAAAAATGCTCCCTAACAAATGTAAAATTCTGAAATTTGATGTGTAATATTTATGATATATTTACCCGGGTAGACATAGTTTGACAGCCTTCATCATAGGCTACCCAACTGAGGGGTCAAGGGGTTGAAAATAGACTGGAAAAATTTTCCTAAACAATTTACTTCCAAATAGATAATCAGGCTTTCGTCATAGTTATAGTAACCTGACGGAACGCTATCATTATGTAGAATCATTATGTAGAACGTGGGAATGGTTGTTCTATTTTTTTTGCCAATCTCGGGTGGTGTGCCTCAAGGGTCTGTCTTTGGACCCTTGTAATTTTTTTATATACTGCAAATATTATTGATTACATCAGGCATTGTGATGCTTACCAATACGCCGATGACGCACCCAGTACGATTTTCTTTTTTTACCTTCGGATGTTGATCACGATAATATGTACATTAATGAAGATATTCGAGTAAATATTGCCTAGTCATCCAGTTCTGAGCTACGTAGTCTCTAGTTCTTCAGGAAATTAGTTTAAAATCGATTGCAAAATTTGACGAACAGGCAAACACGAGGACAAGAAAGCGACTTTATAAAAACATGGTAAAAATTGCTAAATGGTTTTAGGAAAACTTTAAGCTTTTCCTAGATTTGCATTTTGAGGACGCCAGAAAGGCCAAAAAAGCGATTTTTGCAGACTTTTCAAACAACCAAAAATTGAAGCAAATACCTATCTCCAAAAATAAAGATTTTTATGGGTTTGTAGGTATGTGTGTAGTGTGTAGTTATTACCATTGAACGGGGCCTTTCAAAGGGTATTACGATAAGTGTATTTTTGTTATAGTAAGCACAGAATAAATAACATCCCAATAATGTGTATATAAATTTCTAAAGAAAGTAAGAAATCAATTTACAAACTGAAACCATTCTCGATGAGCGAATGCTCGATATTAGGATCATAATGATTGTTGTTAACAGTCAGCTATATATAAGAACATTCTCTTCCTTATTGAAATCCTCTCTGGACAATGGGATGTTAAGTCAACGATGTATATAACAATAAAAAAACTGCCATTTTATGTTAAAAAGCATGGTTAGAACAGTTGGATATAGTTTATGAAAGTTAAATAGAACGATAAATAGAAAATTTAAAATTATTAAGATTTTTACCAATATTTATATCTTAAAAGTTTATAGCTTGATCGTCTTCAATCTCGAGAGTCAAAAGATATCTTAGGGTGTATATTATTTAATTTGCTAAGTAAATTTAGGACACTATCACCATTTAAAAGGCAATGACAATCATCGACATATCTAAACCATTGTATTAATATTTCATTATTGTTTCCGATGACTATAGGTTTATTCTCCAGACAGTCCATAAAAATGTCTGCAAGAAAGGGTGAAAATCATCCCATAGCTAGATCATCGGGTTGTTTGTAAACAATATTGTTAAAAGAAAAGAAGTTTTGTGCGAGGCAAAAATTGAATAAAGGAATGTCAACTACGAGGTCTTGATCAACTTTTTGTTCTCAAAAGATCCCCCATAATATTTACAGACTCTGTTTTTGGCACTGTTATACAGGAGTGTTCGTAAAGCTTACGACAGTTCTGATGGGAGATCCCACCTTATGAATTTTCGGAAGTCCATAGGCATAAGTAGGTACTTGGATTGCTATAAGGTGACAGTGTATGTGGAGCGTTACGTTATTTTCTTTAAAGAAATTGCTAAAATGTTTAATAATATCAGTTGTTCCCCGAACGAAGACACAAAAGGGGTTATAGAATTCAAGGTGTTGAATTCATTATTTGTTAGAAAAGACTCCACCTTATTGATGTAATCTCTCAATTCCATATACCTAGGCAATTGCCCTTGTCAGTTTTAGAGATAATAAAATTATGGGGATACATTTTATTTATTTTTAAGTTTTAGAAAAAGAAATGGGAATCTGTGAATTAATTTTATTTAAATTTGTAAAGAATTTTTCCTATGAGAAGCAACTTGAAGTTGTTCGATAAGTAGGTACATCAAGTTCTACTGCATATTGTAGAAAGTCATTCTCGGAAAGTAGGGTCTCGAAGCAATGCTTTAAGTCTAAACTAAGGATGTCCAATTATTCGTCATCATCAAAAGTGACACTCGACAGATTCTCAATCCTGTCACGAAATGAAAATTTTATAGATGGTAACCAAGGCAACGAGTTTGAACTGTTATTGTCGAGATTTAGTACAATACCAATGCAGTTTTATATTTCTAATAATTCGTTTTATAATGCTTATATAATGAATTATAAAGGATTTAATTTCTTTATAAAGAATAAAGCGCATTTCGCTCAGTGAAGAAGACAACTTTTTTTCGATGCCAAACATCTCTACTAATTACTTTTCATTCACAAATAATATAAAATATTTTGATTCTTTCCTGTCACAGACAGACGTTTGGGAATACATTTAATTTTATAAAATGTAGGCATATTATTATTCTCTGCACGGTTTTGGCGACGCGGGATACATTATTTCATAAACATTGTCAAATGCACGTATCCGATCGCCCGCCCATTTCATTCAGAGTTAATTATGAATGTCGGCCGCCGATCCATTTATCCCTAATTGGGGCACAATGAATGTCGAAAATTATATTTAGCCGCGCAAAAACCCGGCCGTTTAATTATGGCGGTCGACCGCAAACAAAATTTCAATTATCCTGTCAGCGGATCAAAGCGGTGCGGCGATCCGTAGGGTATAAACACAAGAAAAAATATCCCCTATGGGATTCAATATTAGGGAACATTTATTTGCGTAGATATTAGTTCAAAGGAGGCCTTGAAGTAACCTGTATATTATTATTTCATCCACGTTCTAGTCACTATTTTTTGTCCCCTATAAAAAGTGTGAATCGCAGTGGCGGTTCGTGGCATTGGGCAACGGAAAAGGAAAAAAAAGAATTTTTATCGTGTTCAACAATGGTATTAAATTTACCAATGAACTTAATAGACTCCCGACTGAAAGGTATAGGTACCAAAATTCAAAATTTGAATTTGGTGATAATTAATAATTATTATGGGAGGGCACGATTGAATTTCCCAAACTACGCAGTGCCCGGTTCTCCAGCCGTCCCAGCCGATGCCGATGGGCAAGCCCGTAGGGGCCCGAGCGGTCGAATCTAGCCAAGCCATACGTCTGCGACGAGAGCTAACGCGCCCGAGCTGCGCGAAGATATAAACGTAGGTTGCGCATATGTTCGGCATTTAACTATCAGGGCGGGCGAGCCCAGCCGACCCAGCGGCGAGCGGCCGGAAACAGCGACCGAACGTGGCCGTCTGCGTCTGTTATTTAATTTACATACGTTAAATTTAGTCGCGAAAATTCAGAAAAAATGAATCCATGTTTATGTGAGTGTGTAACTACTAGTAACTAACAGTCAGTTATTAACTTAATTTTTGTTTTGGTAAGGTATGTAAAGTATAATACGTATATTTACGTTCCGTTAATTAATCGCGCCTGATCGGTCCAATTTTAAAGAAATTAGAATGAAAGTAAAGGGACACCCGATTTAGAATTACATTCGAATTGCAAAAAAAGTGATACTTTTATAACTTATACTTTATATTTGTCCTTATCACTTATCATTTTATCAATCAAATCAGAAAGTAGAAGTAGTAACGTAGGTTCCTTTGTTTTTTCTTCAAATCTCAAATCTTATTACTTAGGAGTACATTACAAAACAAACAGAATTTTCCAATTTTCGGATCAGCGCCCTGAATTGAATAGCATTATTTCTTATTCTTATTTCTCAGTCTCCGGCCGCGACCGGCAACGCGGGCGGCGCGGCAAAGACCAGGCGGGGCTAGCCCGGGCTCGTCCATTGATGAACGCTAGGGGGAGGAAGGTCTGACTTCAAAAGTAAACTAGAGTGACATGTCCAACGATATAAAGGTATAGATGACCCAGTCTAAATAAATCGGTTTTATTTTGCTTCTATAATTAGCGGGTCGGGGGGAGGGGGGGGGGACGAAGGTAATTTGTTTACATTGGCATTTCTTAAATTCAGTTTCGTATTTTGTATTGCATAATAAATCGTTTTTTGATAGACTTGTATATCGTATATATGCTTTGAGATACCTACTTATTATTTACAAAATAACCTAAGTCGTATAAAAAAAACTGGCAAAACTTGAATGTGCCAACAATAACATCTTTTCAATATCATGAAACAAAACAAGTTGCCTTTGGTAATGTATCTATACCTATATATCGTTGGGCATATCCCTATTTCCCTATTTCCGGGGAGGATGTCACCTGTTATTTAGGCTTTACCTCTTCTGCACCTTGCCCACCCGCTACCAAAACGCACGCGGACCGCCACTGGTGAATCATACACCCGGGCCAAACCTATAGTGTCAGAGCGACTAAACGTAAATTAGGAAACAGATTATTAGACATGGCGTAGCAGAAAGTATAAAAACAATATACAGGGTGACCCATTTCAAATGGAAGCATCATTTAGCGTTTTTTTTTATTTAAAATCTGACATCTCAGTGTTAATTAGGTCGCCCTAAAACCCCCACACACCAAATTTGAACAAAAAATGTAGAGGGAGTTCCATTCTGCAGGGTGTCAAATTTGAGCAAAATAGGAATTTTAAAGGCATCTGGCAAGTCCAGTAGTGTGCCATGGAATCCCCTTAAAACAGTTGTTGAATGGTCAACAGGACCACTCAAAGTGTTGGTGCGATAACAAAACAAATACCTACTCCAAATTATGCATTTAAAGGATGCTAACGCAATTTTACTACAAAAATTCCATTACATCTATGGATCAGTGATAATGTTACTTTCTACTGGGTAATCAAAGCAGATATAATGAATCAACAAATTATCGTATAATTTAACAGAGGGCACTATAGTCTAAAGTCTAAAGGAACATTTGCAATAAGTAAAAAATCTGATGTCGGACTTCAATTGTCTTGATCAAAAATCAAGACAAAAGACAAGGCATATTCAACAACGGACTTTTACACTTTTACCCATCAACCTAACTTCTCTATAAACTTCAAGCAACAAACTTGCTAACTGAACATATTTTCGGTTATACAGCGTGAGTCTGAAATAACTGGCATCCTTTTTTTGGGTAATAGAGATGATCATTCTGAAGCACTTTTCTTAATAATTTTTTTCCTAGTGCCGACATTTTTCTATAATTCATCCCTTCAAAATCCCCCCTCTATGAAAACACGGCACTGGCGCCCTGCCAACAACCAAGTAGAAAATGGTAAATCATCAACTAGTATGGTATTTTGAGACCGAGTTTACGCTATTCTATCCGCTGTGTATGAAATAAATGTTAGTAAATTTAAAAAAAAATAGAGAAAAAAATTATTAAGAAAAGTTGTTCAGAATGACCATCTCTCTTACGCAAAAGGAAGCCAGTTATTTCAGATTCACCCTGTATACAGGCTAGACTATAATAGTATATTTCATTACGAGTCTGGAAATAAAGATTTTTCCGTGCGCGCGTGACAAAGTCATGCAAGCACGGAAAAATCTAATAAAATCCAAAATTTAAAGTGCTGTAACTTTTTAATTCTAGAGGCATAAAAAAGTTTAGCAGTTTAGCATACAAATTATATACAGTATAGTGAATTACATTTGATCATTTCCAAAACAGAATTGACGAATCTGAATTACATGCGTGATCGTTTCTGTAATACACTTGAGTAATCTTAATCAGAATCCAAATATTACCTACATCAGTTTTGAAATATTAGATATGATTAAATTTGGGCTCCCTTGGGAGTCTTGGAATCAAAAATTAAATTATCTGGTAAAAATTTAATGCAATTTTTTTTAAAAGCCAAATATCCCATATAATTTTATGTATCATATCATAGTTACCAGTTTGTTCTGTATTTACTATAAAAATTTGAGACAATATAATATGGGTATATCTGTGATTGGCATAAGATCTAGTTATCCATGGAAATAAATAATCGATTATGATTTAAAGTGGACAATAAAGTAGGCTCTCGTAATTAGAAAATAAAATGGTTTACATTCACTTCATCGAATGTCGAATAGCTAATCTAGAATTGTTACTTTAAATAATAAAATATGCGAAACTCGTAGACGTTCTTTCCTGTTATAAAAATAAATTATAAATACCTACCTAAGTATTATTTTCAATTTAACGTAGCACTTAACAGGTAATGTCGTAGCATTTATCTTAAAATTAACATAATAACAAATTATTGCACAACTAGAATAAATGCTCAGTGAACACCTACGTCAACACCAGAAGTTTCACTTACTTTTCCCATCACACAACACCACACTGTTCGCCATTTCATCTTTTCTGCTTAAGCATGTCATCTTTTCAGCTTCATGTGGAAATGAATATGAAGAATAACTAAAGAAATTGCAGAAATATCTTTTCAATTAAGCAGGCAATGTCTTATTTTCATATTATATGTTTACGTAGAAATAAAATTCAGTGTAGTTCATTCTAATGTGGAAAATAAAACAAATGGTTGTGAACATTAATGTGGGTGTATTTTTTATTAAAATTCTTCTCTGTAGGTAGGTATATGTTTAGAATTAATTCCTGCTTTTAATAATGTGGACCGGGTTGTCATGTTAATTAAAATTACATCCCCCAGGCGAATTGCTCGCAAAATTTTCCCATTGTGGTCGCATTTTGTGACTTTATATTATAATATTTCCTTCGGAACGAACGTGGAACGTATGCTTAAATAAACGTTGGGTATGATGAATATATTTGAGATGCATATAATTATTATTTTTTACATTTTTTAGGACATTTTTTTGTAGGAAAAGATTTTCTGTATTTGTTACTGTTTAAAATTCACAGGGTCGGATGTGCAAAAAAATATGGAATCTTCTTCTGATCAGCAGGATCGGTTTTCCGAAGTTGAATAAATTTAAGGGAGTACAAAGCGCCCTAACATACTCTTAAATAATTTCGGACTATCGACTGTTTTCATGGCTAGCTAGATTTCGGAAAATCGATCTATTAGTTGGTTGGAAAAGATTCCATGATTTTTATTTGACCCTGTAGATTTTCAGCAATAACATATTCAGAAAATCTTTTCCCACAAAAGTTTTTGAGAATGATAAGGACTTTTAATAAAAGATTTTGATGCAATACTTTTGAGGATAGTGTTTTATATAAATAAATTGTTTACAATTCTATACGTGCTTTGGTTACTAAAATGACTTCAAATCATTGGTTCCATCGCATTAATGAATGTACGAGATGACTGCCATCTTATGCTTACAAACTCGAACAGGAGAATCGGAACGTTTGGTCACAGTAAATTTTATATGGTGATATTTAAACAAACACATAGTTTTTTCTCTGGAACGTTAAAATATAGGTAGGTATAGGAAGTAGGTATTACAGATTCTTTTTATTTAACCATTGCATCTTGCATCTTGCACACAAGCCAGACACTACCATTCGAAAGATCTCACTTCCCTCGTTAAGTTTTATTTCTCTAATCACGAATAGAAAAGCCAAAAATTGCATTATATAGATACCGTGGCTGGGCCCGGGGCATAATAAATGAAAAACACTATACCAAAGATCATAATATTCGATATTACGATCTTTGGCTATACCATTGAATAAGGAATTCGTCTTAATCAATGGCTATACCTATTGTATATCGTCAACATACTAAAGAATTAAAAAGATGATAAAATTTCACGTCCCCAATAGATTTTTAGAGAAAGAAATTTGCGGCTTTATGGGACTATAAATTTTGGCAACTGGTAATATCATACCAACATCCAAGTTCTAATGGATGTGCCGGTGTTTTTATATTTGAATCATTCGAGAAGGTAGACTACGACAGCTGTTTCCCCTTATTAGGTTCATCAAGGCAGCCATAACCTTCCCGAACGACTCAAACCGAAACGGTAGCACTTATAATAGTGTAACTTGCACTTGGAGGTAAGAAACCAACCAGTGGCGCCATCTAGCATCAAGCTGGTAGTACCAGAGCCGAAATTTCACAAAACATAGTAAACACCAACAAGAAAAGTTAGGTTGGTGTTTCCTGTGTCGCTTCTTCTTCACATTATTTTGTAGTTTTTTGGATTCAACACCAACCTAACTTTTCTTGTTGGTGTTTACTATGTTTTGTGAAATTTCGGCTCTGGTACTATCAGCTTGATGCTAGATGGCGCCACTGGTTGGTTTCTTACCTCCAAGTGCAAGTTACACTATTATAAGTGCTACCGTTTCGGTTTGAGTCGTTCGGGAAGGTTATGGCTGCCCTGATGAACCTAATAAGGGGAAACAGCTGTCGTAGTCTACCTTCTCGAACGATTCAAATATAAAAACACCGGCACATCCATTAGAACTTGGATGTTGGTATGATATTACCAGTTGCCAAAATTTATAGTCCCATAAAGCCGCAAATTTCTTTCTGTAAAAATACTAAAGAATACTCACCCAACGATACTATAGATACCCTGGAAACTACAAAACAAACCTTTCGTGTCGTCTGGCATACAATCAGTAATAAAATATAGCCGCGCGATATTGCTCCTTTAAAGCTTCATCTGTGTGATTTACTAATTATTGTCATACAGTCGGATTTCCATAGGGTTTTCCGTAGGACTTGAGCGAATGCTATCCTAGTTCTATCGGGAAAAGTTGGATCTAGCTGCAAATGACAACGAGACGAAATAATGGTAATTGCTACCCCTCCCCCGCACAAGCTTTTGGGTATCTTCATCTTCATATCTATCCCTATTATTATACATACCTGATTTCTTACTATAGCTACATTCTTACGCATTGTTGGTCAGACGGCACCTTTATTAGTTGCCAGCCCAGTATAGGGTATGTCTCTTGACAACTCCGATCGATTTCCTCGATTATCCAATTAAAAATAGAACGGACAATTACATTATAAGCATTTCCAATTAATTGGTCCCGAAATTGCAAATTTACCTTTTTTATCGGGTATTTTTTGTGTCCCGATTGGATTCCCTGGTTCTGTGAATTTCTGCGTTGGAATGGAAATAGAAAATAGCGCGCGGCGATAGTAAATAATGTTAACTTTGTAACTTTTTCGAGCACATCCAGTTTGCTGAAGTTAACATTGCTTGCAACCAGTAGCGGCTCGTGAGCATTTAAACAGGTGCGGAGCTAAATATCAGAAGACATTTTAAATATCAATGTGCGTAACTAAACCGCTGTGAAGTTAGCAGCAGATTTTCTGGCAGCAAAAATTTTTTATAACCTTCCTTATTTCTATACATTTATTTTGATGAAACCTTCTAAGCACATTAAACTTGAAAATGAAGAAATATTAATAAAAAAATAAACCTTGAAATTTTTGGTTGCCAGGAAATTGGCTGCTAAGTTTACACCGCCTAATACAGGAAAAGATACCAAAGTTTTCCAGTAGCATTTATTTCCATGGGCATCTGACATCTCGGAAAAAATTAACATCAGACACCATCGCAAAATGTAGACTATTAAAGTTAGATTTAAACAAGTTTTTGAATTAAACCAATTTGTTTTTGAATAAACAACCAAAGAAATAAATACAAACTGAGACACAATTTTAAAAGTTCACCTCGGTTGTCCGAGACATTTCAAAAGGGAAAGTATCCAAAGCAATACAAAAAGTTTACGCCTAAACTAAAGTAAACAAGAAACATGACAGGAGGCGTCAAGTGAATATGCCAAAAACGTATGTGTGCGCGTTAAATGTTTAGGGAGTTACTAAATCGCCAATTCACGTGAAAATTTCGTCCCCTTGAATCTCTCACCCCCTTCCCTTCCAAGTCGTCGAATGTCTCAGCCTTCCTATAAACTAGCCTTGATGTACAACAACAGTCATGTATGTATTTTGGTGTTACTTATCTCGAGAGCACATTTGGCTGATATTATCTTTCACACATAATCGCCATGTACTAAATAACATGATTCAATATAGAAATAAATTTTTTAAAATAGCATTGTGTTATTTACTGTTAACATCGATCCGTCTTATAAACACCATTTAAAATGATCTGGTCTGTTAATCAAATTAACTAGCACCCAAAAAATAGTTTAAAACATTTTAGTAATAAGTGACATAAAAAATATTACCGTCTCACCAAAAAGATATATATTACTGTCTTGTGTTAACGCCACAAAGAAAGAAATGAATACAGTCCATCTCTCCTACCCCAGGTAATTCGTCTGTTCTCTATCTGGTAGAAGAGCTTGACCATTTTGACCGATATTCGTTTTTTTTTGTAATTTTGAGAAAACATATTTAGTTATTTTGTTTGTGCCAGAACGAAAAACAAAGATTAAGTTTGTGGTGTAGATATTTTTCGATTTTTGATTCTGATCAATAAAAAATATACTAACGGTTTTTCTAAAGTTGGCCCATCTCTAGGTCTACATATATTAATTAAACACATATTTTCGTTTGTTATTTGTTTTTTTACTAAACGAAGATTGTTTATTATTGTCATTCCCTGAGTTGTAATATGTTTTTGTTATTGATAAGTAGGAATAAGGAAAACAAATAATTGCCTCAAATACTTAGAAAGAAGGGTGTTATATGAAACCCCACTGAACGTCCAAATAAATTTCTGTTGATATTTAAAGCTATTTAAAATATGACAAATTTTATTGCCAATCCAATAGCTGAGACCAGGCTCTGTGTGTCAGTTTTTATTGGCATTTTTCGGTACTAAAATATTCTTTTATTTTTTATCTGTTTGTTGTAGCCATAATGCCGAAATCCAGAAGTAAAGAAACATGTTTTCAAGAATGTCTCAGAAGTGCTTTAAAGGAGATTGACAAAGGAATGCCACTCGCTACTGCAAGAAGTTCATTGGGAATTCCAAGAACTAACCCTATCGTATAAAAAGTGGAAAGTATCCGCAGAGTGCAGGAAAGTACCATCGACAAATCTGACTAAATTTGAAGAAGAATCGTTGCTAAAATGGCTTCTTAATATGTAGGGGATTTTCCGCAAGCAAATTGCAACTTTTTTACTCTGTGGAAAGGCTATTCAAGGAAAATAAATATGTAAAACAATAATTTTGTTGGTGGCAGACCAGGATGCTTTTTTTTTTAAAGGCAAAACATTGTCGTCAGGTTTTAGCTGTGAATGAGGAAATAATTCGCAATTGGTTAATAAGTAAGGTCGTATTTGGAGGAAAGCAATTACCTTGCAACTTTAGAAAATTCATGCGGGTATTCAGGAAATAAAGTACCTACTTGTAAAAAGGATCTTCCACGGTGTATTTTACAGTTAATAATGACAAAGAATGTAGTTATGACAGCTTTACTAAATGCTAACGCAGCTGGTGTGGCAGCTTTCCCAATGGGTATTAGTTTGGGCGAATCCCTCCTCATATAACTTGGGATGGGCAAAGCGAAAAGGGATACTGGCTGGTTGAACGGACAAACTTATAATGAATATATAGGCGCAATATCTTTCTACCTTGGCTAAAAGAAAACAAAATTGATTTGCCAATAGGCTTATTTGTTGATAGCCACTCCAGTCACTTAACTCTTCCTATCAGTAATTTGTGTTCATAAATTGGAATGATTTTAGTTTCATCAAATTCCAGTCATATCACTCAACCCATGGATGTGGCCATTTTTAGCACTTTGAAAGGTTCTTGAAGGGAGGAAGTACAACGTCTACATCCATTTACCCCGACTCCATCAACTATGGCAAGTATTTTAAAATTGGTAATGAAAACTCTAGACTAGTATCCAGTTAACATATTTTGAAATTTTTATTAAAGAAGAAACGCCTCCTTTCAAAACAATATTGGTGATCAATGGAACCGCGAGACAAAATTCTCTGTAGATACTTTGTTTGGAAAACCATTAAAAATAACAATCTCCATGAAATCGTTATTGACAGAACTGCGCAAAAGGGAGGGACATTTGGCCATAGAGTGTTATCCTGACAAAATGAAAATTTTATAAGAATACCAATTCTAATTGAAATGGAGAAAATTTAATGAAAACATCCTACGTACTACGTATGAACCCAGATGTCCCTGGACCCTCCGCATCCGTAATTAATTTTAGTGAAGCTTACTCCTCAAGACATACCCACGGTCATAAATGAGAATATCCATCAACTTTCCAAATCATAAATTAATGGGAATGAAAATGGTAGCCCTCCTAAAGATGTTCCTAAGCCATGCAAAAAATGTCTGCTTTGGTCTATTTATGGTTTTAGGGTCTGAATAAGAGTTATTGTATTATAAACTTGAAGTATGAGGAGGAATATAGTCCTGGCGTGATCATAAAGCACTTGCAGAAGAAAAAGTGTTTATAAGTGCGATGCAGAGAAGTCTTTCAAACACATGGAACTGACCTTTAAAGGGGGATTGCTTAACATATGGTGTTGGAGTTAATATGGAAAAGATCCAAGAACCGGTAAAGGCAAATAGGAAAGGGGCATACAAAGTTCCAGGATTTGTAAAATACCCTGATTATGTTTATGTGCTCATATTTTTATGATGATTATGCTTATTATGTGCTTATATTGGACATTATAATAAACAAATTTTGTTTTTGAGAGTGCCAGTTGTTGGATTATCTATTGCATATTCCTTAAAATGGAAGTGTCAGGTAGTGGGGTGGATGCTTATAAAATAAACAAAAATGCTACCCTATTTCTCCACATTTCTTAAAAGTTGGTCATAGGTTGCTAAAAGTTTAATTATTTTTTTATAGTATCAGGTATTGGTTCCGTTATTGCTTATGCAAAATTATGAATGGTGAAAGCCAGTTCATTCAGATTTATGCCAACATTTTATCATGAATGTGTGCTTTTTTCAAAGTTAGGTATATCTTGACTTCCCTCATTGAGAACACTTTAATGAGAACTGCACAATACATACGATACAGAAGAAGAGGGGTCAATTTCCTAAACAAAAAAGGGAAAAATAAGCTGTAGTAGTGCACCTAGAGCTATACCTCTATCTACTGAGCGGCGTGCAGCAATTGAAAAACTGCTCATCGAATCCAGCTGGTGCATACAACAAAAAATTTCGGTTGATTTCCTGATTAGCAGATTAAAAATAGAACGCGCAATCACATTATGTCCATTTCCAATTACCGGCCACCGAAATTGGGAACTGACCTTTTTTGTGCCCCGCCGATTGATTTTTCGGGGCCCTGCACTTTTGTGCTGCGATAGAAACAGCGAGAGGTGATGTGTTGATATAGGTAACAAAGTTGGGACATTACAGAGCGTGCGAGAGTACTACTGCCTCTTGTTGATTGGCCTAACGGCGATTTAGTTGTCGTGAAATATCATAATTTGTTTAGATGAATAAACATGAGGTCATACAAGAAAATATATCAGTTCGCTAGCAGCAGACTCGGAGGTATAAAATAATGAAAATTTTCGTATGCCATTTTTCATTTAGTCTTTTCTGGCTTCAAATAAAAGGAATTGAATTTATAAACATGATCTTTTCTAGCGGGCACCTGGAAAATGTTAGCTGATTTTGCTTTGAAATATTTTGACAGAGGTATATTTCCTTGACACACATTTTTGAGAATACCGCCTGGTTAATCACCGCATTAGTATAAAGCTTAATTAATAAAGTTATACAAGCAAAAAATTTTAAATAAATAATATCTACAATTAAGTGAAGAGGCGAAATCAAGATGTGCTCCATTCCAGTAAGTTAGAACATTCCTGTTCTACTTAATCTCAGATTTATTATTAGTAAAAATAAAACACCTTGGGCAAAAAATATATTACCTATATAATATAAATAAATACATATGGAAATGTAATGGAATAATGAACTTCAACCGAGATCTATTAAATTTTTTTGAAACTTACCCCATATCTGCATGGGTAGCGACAAGTTTACTTACCTATTAGGAATATAAAAAATACGGTATCGGCCAAAAGTAAACAAACAAATAAATAATTTATTAATGATTTACAGATATTGATACATAATATTTTGGAATCGCTGAGTATAATAATATGTCTCTTGGCCTCAAAAAAAAAACTTCCAACATGGCAAAAACGCGACACGATTCAGTTTTTGCTAAATACATAGTCTCATTGCTTATGTTACTAGAGTTGGTAGTACCAAAATTTTGTGGTTCTGAGAACAGTTTTACTATAACATGTTTAAAGGGAAAAGTTTGTCAAAAGACATGAGAAAATCAATTATCGAAACATTTCGCTCTGGCCAGAAAAAGGTTGAAATTGCAAGGCAAATAAAATTAAACCTTTGTGCTATCACAAAAAAATTGTAATGTACAATCAACGAAGAACGTAATAATCCGCGTAAAACAATAAAGCTACCTATCGCAGAATAAAACTGATTTCTTCAAGAAATTCATTTTGGCATGCATGGGTGAATAAAAAAGGAAATTCGACAAGTGAGTGTATCGGTAAAGTTTATTAGATGTTGGTTGAATGAATTCGGTCTTTGTGGGCGAAGAAGCCTTTTATTTCTGCTAAAAACAGATGAGCCACGTTAGAATTTGCAAGGAATCATATTAACTGGGAAGTTCGTCAATGGAAAAACGTTTTATTTTCTGATCAAACAAAGTTAAACTCTTTTAGTTCTGATGGAATACCCACTGTATTCCATCTAGACGTCCAAGGAATGAAAGGTTTATCCCTAAATACAGTAAGGGTACACTTTAATATGGCGATGGAAATGTGATGTGGTTTTTTTTTTGGACACGGAGTGAGCCCCTTATTTTATATCGATGGTAGCATGGACAGATTTGTTTATCTAGGTATACATCTTAAAGAAAAAAATGCTTCCATTTATTTGGACAAGAGAATTTGTCCGTGGATTTTTGAGCACGACAGCAATCCGAAGCATACCGCCAAGATAGTAAAAGAAAGGTTTACAACTGAAACATAAAATGTAATGAAGTGGCTTGCTCAAAGTCCTGATCTTAACTCTATTGAGAACCTCATATTGATAGGAAAATAAGAGAAGAAAACGATGGCAAATATGAATCTAAAGAAGAACTATTAGAAGCTGTGATGAGAGCATGGAATAATGTTTCGCCAGAATATATTGATAAATTAATATCCTCTTATATCCTATATCTATAGAAGATATATTTATGCAGAAGTTATAAAAAAATAATGGATATGCGACTCGTTATTAAAATATCCGTTGTTAATTAACTTGTTATTTAACTAAATTGTTCATTTACTTATGTCCGCCCAAATATTATTAAAAAATACAGACGCTAAAGGAGTTGCTTTTTATTATTAAAATTATTATATTTTATAACCTTATAACATATAAAATTGCTTTCCAAAGTTTAATAAAAATTTAAAATTTAAATAAAATTAACAGAATGGTATATGATATAAAGGGAAAACATTGACAACATCGGTAATTAATCAGTGGTTTTCTTATGATATAACTTACAGGTTGACACCAATGGAAGTATAGCCTTACAGCGTTCGAAATCCACTGCTTGATCAACCTTTTCAATGTAATGTGTGCATTAATTTTACTGATTATACATCCGCGGGCAACTCGTTATACACCCTATGGGTGCAAGAAAAAGGAAGCATGTCTGACCAATACGTTTTGTAGCTTTCGCTAATCTTATGGCAAAAAATCAACATGTGCAATGTAAATCCCACCTAAGATTGCAATAGAACAGCAATTAACAAATCATTAAAGTAAATTTCCAAATGTTTAAATTTTGGCAAGATAGGCGCAAAACTTGTGAATGTCATAGAGCGTGTTTTATCTAAATTTCTGGTAAGTAGTTTAGAATGAAAATATTCATGGATACTTTTAAAATCGGTTTCCACATTATGTCTCTCATGTCTCTCATTTGATAAAAAACATCCATGTCATCCGCATAGCTGATAACATCTCCACAAAATATTCGTAAATTAAAGTGACTATTAATATACAGGGTGTATTCTTGATTACCTAGTACATAAATTTTAACTGGCGGTAGGTTCCTACCCTAAAAGCACGCGACCATGAAAAAATATTTTTTTAATGTGCAGAAGGTAAAACGTTTTGGTCTTTCAAAAATTGTCCTGAATTTTCACAACAGTTTCACAGCTGTTTGTGCACCGGTATGCACAAACATAAATAAGGAAAAAACAATGGTCGCTGGAAAGAAAATAAATATTACTTATACCATGGTGGTGTTGGTTTCTGGTTTCGATTTTGTTCGGTTGGAAGAAGGGAAAAGGTGACAATAGATAGAGGGAATGAATTTTTGGGAGAAAACACCTATCAAATGTCCCTAATTAAACTAATAGAGTTATAACCGTAAATCAAATACCTATATGGGGTTGCGAAATCAAACAATTCTGGAGCTCCCGCCGCGTCGCGTCGCGCAGTTGGTTGACTTCTAAACCGTACTGATTATAATGACTTATTTATTTAGGTTGCACAAAAAACGGCCCACTCGTCTTCATCGGAATCGGGAACGGCGTTGCCAAATGTAGTACCCCAATTTCCCGACATTAAGAACGGATTACTAACCCTTAAATAAAAGATACAACATACCCCCACCCTGAAATAACGGCACATAAAAAATAAAATAAATAACCTGAGTATAGGTGCGTAATCATTATTAATGGCTAATGTAATAGAGAGCAGAGGTGTTATCCTCTTTTAGAACTACCATGCTGTTTCCAACTGTGATATTAGCAATCTTAGCAGTCCATTTAGCCCGAACTTGTAAACTAGTTGAATATTCCAAACTCCGTCTTTTCACAGATACTGAACCATCCGATCAATTAACTGAAATCTATATCTAACCTATGTATTTATTGGAACATATATGTGCAGGGACGGATGGGGTAGGGTCAACCGGCCCGGGAAGTTTAGTCGTTCCGGCCCAATAAGATATGTTGCAAGAAAAAGCAGGTTTATTTTTATTTGGATATTATGTACATATAATAAAAATAAATTCTTCACCAAAAACTAAAAAAACACCAAAAATTAAAACAGCCGTATTCTCTATAATACAAAAATAATATAAAAATGACAAACTAGACTAGATCTATTGATTTAATAAATTAGTGCTTTTTACCACGTTTTTATTAACTCGCTTTCTTTTCCTCCTGTTCGTCTGTTCGTCAAATCTTGCAATCGATTATAAACTAATTTTCCGATGAGTTAGAGACTTGAAACTTTAAACATAACTCAGACCAGGATAGCAATGCATAATTAATGGGTATATATACTACATATTATTAATATGTTATTTTTTACTAGAAAATGAATGAATACCTAATAAATAAAGATATTTGACTAATGGAAATTTATCAACAGATGATAAGCACATGCATTGGTAAGTATTAATTAATAAACTTGAAATTTGCCACTTCAAACAAGACTAAAAAGCAGAAAATAATAAAATTTAAATATATTATTTTAATATACCACGTTTTTAAAAAGGACTAAAAGTATAAAATAATATAAAAACTGACCAAAAACATATAATTTCTCCCAGCCTCATAAAGATTCGAAAAACGTGGGGCGCATGCAACAGATTGCAGTGTCGAGGGGTAGCTGCCGTTGAAAAAACATATATTTTATACTAAAAAAAATTGTTCATTATCAATTTGATTTAAAAAAGCTTTCTCTATAATCACTATCATAAAAGGCTCTAATCTAGTATCTTGTAATCTACAGTATGTCCGAGTTTGCTTGTGAACACTCTAGAAATCTGTGAAGATATCTCACAGACACTACTATTTTGATTGGATGATTGATTATTCCATGGCTAACTATGTTTTTTAAATAACCAATTTTCAGAATATCATATTAGGCATTCTTTTAAGAATGAAATGGATGGTGCCATCGAATTGGCTATAGCTCAAAACCCTTTGTACAAAATATCAGTAGGTACTCTAAGTTATACAAAGTTCACAAAGTGGGGAACAAATTAAAAAAAAAATAGATTTTCCAGAGTACCCTGTGTAAACCACAAGGCACAGGTTGGAAATCTTTTTTTTGTAAATCGATTAACTTTGCCTGAGGTATTATTGTATGTACGTAGTATAGCCAGTCTAGCTCATACAGGGTGTTCGCAAAAAAATCAGATTTGACCAAAAAATCATTTATTAAAAAAAATATAAAAAATGGATTTTACATTAGGCCCTGTCAAAGATGTAGGAGCTTTGTTTTTGTTTTCATGGCATTCCATTCATGGCACACCCGATTTGATTGATATGTGATATGTTGATGAATAAATCATAATTAAGGATTGTGGATGATGCGCCTCCAATTGTTAGGAAAGTATGTTTTCCAAGGGGGATCGACATAATGCAGTAGAATCCCTAATTTTTTCTTTAAATATTTTTTAAATACATGATTTCATCAAATTTGATTTTTTTACGAACACCATGTATGAGCTAGACTGGCTATAGGTACAATAATACCTCAGACAAAGCTTAATCGATTTGCAAAAAAAGATCACCAACCTGTTCCCTATGGTTTATACAGGGTACTCTGGAAAATCTGGCCCTACTTTGTGAATGCCATATATAACTTAGAGTACTGATATTTTGTACAGAAGGTTTTGAGCTATGTCCACCATCCATTTTATTCTTAAAAGAATGCCTAATATGATATTCTGAAAATTGTTCGTTAAAAAACATAGTTATCCATGGAATAATAACGCAGTCGAAATAGTATATAGTGTCTGTGAAATACGTTCCTCTAGGTGAATCTAAAAAAATATATGATAAATTTTACTCGGCTCTTCATAGATTTCTACAGTGACACACTATATTCCTTAATCTATTTTTATATCTTAATGTTGAAGACGACTATTCACATTCAACTTGAGAAATAGGCAATGCCAAAATGTACTGATATGCAGAAGCCAAAGCAGAAGATGGCCCTTGGAATATATTAGGAAGGGAAGAAAGGGCCGGATTGGGCATATATAGGGACGTCGCGTCATCGTTGACTGCGCTGCGGCCGCGGTGATGATTATTTTGATATTTTGCGTATGCCGTATGCCCGCTAGCTGTCCAGGCCGGCCCAAGTCGGCCCGATTGCGACCGGCCTTTCGGGCATTTGCCCGACTGCCCGACCGTCCCATCCGTCCCTGTATATGTGCGATGTCTTCCCCTGGGGGTCTCTGGAGAGGTGATAATGTCAAAAAATGTGACGGGGTAGCACCTCCGGAGCCGAATAAGTGTCTTTAGAAAGCCTATACGAAGGACGAGAATTCAGGACCGATTCAACTTGAGTCAAAGGTAAAGCAAATTCTTCGTATGTGGACAACGAACTTGACAGATGAAGATGAACTGCTTTTATATTCATCGAAATAAAAAGGCACACATAGGTATGTCTTATGGACTGTTTTTCTACCCAAAGTTATATTAATAGGTCCGAAATAATCTACCCCGGTATGCAGAATTGCTTTACTAACCACTGATACTCTATGACCGGTGCTATAAGAGGGTTAGGAAAAAAAGAGTTTTAACCGAAAGCAAGTATTACATTTATGCACTCGCTGCCTAATAAAGTTTCTGTCACCTACAATTCAATATTTTTGTCGGAGTGTGGCCAGAATAGTCGACAAGGGAAATTGCGTTGTTGACTATTAATGTTAGGCAAGGTTCAAGATTCGTGGTACCTATGCACTATAGGGTCCAGCATGAACATGGATCTGGTGATTCAACTAATCTTTCTTCTAAAATATCTTTTCCGGATAGAATTAAGGAATGCTTCTGCTTTAAACTTAAATTAGTATTAGAATGACGCGGTGGCGTCGCTCGTACCGGCGCTGACTTTTTAGATTGCAGATTTTTCTGCCTTCGATCGACCTTGGTTCGAACCGATGTCGAGGCAGGTGCATGCACATGTCTTTCACGGTATTGGTCCTAAACAGCTTTATCCGTGTGATTTACTAATTGTCCTACACTCACTGGGATTACTACGATTTTTTAGAGTTTTCCGTAGTACTTGAGCGAATTCTATCCTTGTTCTATCGGGATCAAAGTCGGCCCTAGCCGCAAATTGCAACGAAGACAAAATAATAGTAATTGCCCCCCCCCCGCACAAGCATTCAGTTGCTTCTGGGGTACTCCTAGTTTGAAGTATTGTGAGCGTGAGAATTATTATTTTTATTATTACCTACCTTTGTTACGCCGACAACATGGCCCAAAGTGAGTGATTGATGGTATAATGATCCAGATCAAGCTTCGAGAATTTCTCGGAATTGGAAGGCCCATAATGAAATTTTGGTAGAATCAAAAGTAAAGCCTTAACTGCCAGATCTCGCCATCAAGTAGCCATCAAAAGCTAGAAGAAGCCCACTAACCGTTGACCTGACAAAAAAATAGATTTTGTTTTGTTAATGTTTTCTACTACAGAGTTTAGTTTTTAATTATTTTTACTAATTTGTTTTAACTTTTCACAATCAGGGGCGGACTGGCACCTAAAAACGGCCCGGGCGCTTTGTATGAGACCGGCCCATGGACTGGAACTGGATGCGATGCGAGGGTTCCGTAGGGTTCCTTGTAGCCAAAGTTCAGGAGACGCCAGAAACAGTTGGTTTCCAGATTTTTTTATTTTTTTAGGTATTTTTATATTTTGGGGAGGACCAAATTGTCAAAATCAGTTTGTCAAGGTAACTCTTAAAAACAAATAAAACCAATGTAAACATAGAAATCACTCTTCATCTGTTGTGAACAATTTAAAATATTAAAAACATAATACATTACGTACCTATGCCTTTGTACTCGCCGACTAGATAGTTTATTAGATCTTCAGTATCATCATTGATTAAGGTATTCCTTATTCAATGGTATCATCTAATGAAATTAAAATAACTTTTTCACAAGCCATTAACATGAAAGCTTCCAAAAAATGGTCTTGGGTTAGAGAACTTATTAGCCGGTTCAAGATTATTTTTAATTTGGAGAAAGATCCTTCACATATGATACTTGGTCTTGGGTTAGAGAACTTATTAGCTGGTTCAAGATTATTTTTAATTTGGAGAAAGATCCTTCACATATGATACTTGTGAAATATAGACAAAGTTAGTAAATATTTAAATGTCTTCTCCAAAATGTGGTAAGTTTCCAAATACAAGTCGCGGCGCGGTGACTGCGTCCAAGTGCATAGCGTGCGCGTGATATTATTATTGCGGTGTTGCCATAATGCCTATAAGCGACGACGCGGCGGCACTAGTGTCTAGGGAGCGGTAGGTCAGAAATGATATGTTTATTCGGCGCGCGCCGAATGTCGGGCGAAAATAGGGCGGTAGCCAAATAAAAAGTGGCACTTTAGTCCCACAAAATATGGACTAAATATGAAATTTTAGTTCAAAATTGACATAGTAGTTTTCACAAACTTCTATCATTGTCATTGTAAAAAGTTCTAAAACAACAATATAAATATTAAAAATATTTTGAACAAAATATTTCTGACTACAGACACTTATTTTTGTTTATAACTTATAAAACAAAATGTTATAAAAATTGTAAAATTTGTTCTATATGTTTTTCTAATTTATTATAACATCCTGTGTAGATTTTTTCACATGGTAGCCCAAGTAGGTCCGGCCGATCGGGCTAGCGCCCGATCGCCCGATGGCCCAGTCCGCCACTGTTCACAATAAAACTTTCACGACGCAGCATACCGGCATGTCGTAAATGATGTGGTTTCATGATTTATCATTATTTCTAAGTTGTCATAATTGATTAGTTTGTATCTATAACACGTAAAACGCAAAAATAATGCTTTTTCATAGTTAATGGAAAGTAGTGCATTACTGAGCCCTTCAGTAATATTGGGTAGATCTTGTTCCACTTTTAATTTATGTTGTTCCCAAGATATAAGTTCGTAAAATATAGCTAAATATAACTACTAAAATTATAACAATACTTTCGGCAGAGTTTATCAAATATGGTCCATTTATGTATATTTTAAATAATAAGGGTGAGGTGTGGGCCCAGTTCTGTTCCTTGGCGTGCTCCGTATTTTATGGCTTTTGCAGAGCTAATCGTTTCCAGAATTCTCACCTGTTGTTTTCATTGACAGCTATCTGCTCAGTAGTCTGTAAATGGTCCGGCGAAATCCAATATTTGCTATGTTGCGGACAGTGTCAAAAGCCCTATTAGCTTAATCTAGGAAGACACATAGGGATGGTTTACTTTTAACCAGTGCATTGTAGACGTGTTTTATTAGAAATGCAATAGGATCTTCAGTCGATTTCTCTGACCGACCTAAATCCATTTTGTTTAACGGACAAAATATTATATTTATCTAAGTAAATCATCATTTTTTGTGTAGTCTTTTCAAATAATTTGGCTATAGTTCTTATTAGAGTTTTAGGTCTACAGATATTTATCTCCGAATTCAAAGATGGGTATGATTAAACCCACTTTTATATAGAGCCTCTGCGGGAAAACACCCTCATTCATGCAGGTGTTTATAATGGTGTCGGACCACTTGCGCCCGGCCCATTTGCGTCCGTGATATTTTTACCTAATTTTGAGCCAGAGCATTTGCGCCCGTCATCAAAAACGTACCTATCTAATATGCAGGGTGGTCCATAAGTAACGGTACACAGTAAAATAGCAGATTCTTTAGGTTAAAAGGGTAGGACATCCATGATGCCCTTTTTTATTTCAGACGCTTATTTATGTAGGACGTCAATGTTTAAAATGGTTTCTTTAAATAATTTCCAGAAAAAGTTATGCAGTTAGGTAGGTATATACAAATTTATGGTAAAACGACATATGAGAAAAATATATAAACAATATTTTAAATTTTTAAAATGTCTGAATTTACCAATAAGAGTTATAGGGCCAAGAATATAAACAAAGTAAGCACCTAAATCACACGAAAATGAAACAGGTAACAATAATACAATGAACTCGTTTACATAAATTATAAAATGATTTTTAAAGAATAATAAATATGAATAAAGTATCAATGTTGCAATTTATGAATATAACTTAGAGATTTTATACATTTACCTAAGTTCATTATAATCCTGAAGAATTTTTCTATACCGCTACTCGTATCAAGTCGCATATAAGTATTTTGATTTGTGGCGCTTCCCACTTAAATTTAAAGAATGTCGTTGATAAATACAGGGTGACTCAGTCATGATGCAAAAAATTTTAACCACACAGTGGGGGACGTCTACTAAAAAGGAAAATGCAAAAAAAGGGAAAAAAATTCCTGGGGTCGAACGGCTTCCACGATTCGGACGCCTTTTAATAGGGTTGTTGCCCATGAGCTCGGGCGACCGTGCGCCAAATTTGGGCTCGAAATATCGAAAACTGCGTCCTGTAGACGAGAGCATAGGTATACGTATTACTACACAGGAGCAGAGGCCAAAACAAGGCCTATATGGTCCGCTAGGCGCTTGTTAACAAGGAGAGTGTAAAAATTTATCTTGTTGCCGTTTACGGAATACCTGAACCGCATTCTTAATTCCCCCCTCTGATGTTGTCATCTTGCGGCAATTATAAAACGACGGCCTAGAATTAGGCGGCCGTCTTCCGCAAAACGCCAGAGGACACCCCCGTAATTGAATTGTGTCCCCGGGGATGCCGGCGCCGCGTTTCTTTTTAATCCGGACCCAGATTTTCCGGGGAGGGGCGCCCGGAACCCGCCGGAGCCGCTATTTATGAAAATGGCCCGCGAGGGCGAGTCAGCAGGTCGGGGATCCCCCGGGCAAATTTGGTTGGCGAGAAGGGGGCCCGTAATGTGGGCGCTTACGTAATTTTTCGCATTCCGCATAAATGTAAAATATATATAATGAAAACGTGTTTTCGGAATTTATTTACAGAAATACAATCTTTATAGTCCATTTAAAGATTGAGTAAAGAACAACACTGGCGACAGCGTGATCACCTCATCATCGGCGACAAACTGCGCTCCTATTATTGGACAGGTGGTCGTAAAATACGTAGACCCAACGTGCTGAACACAGGGACGAACGCAGTCAGTCAGATTATTCGCAACGTAATGGTAGATAGATAGATAGATAAATAGATACCTTTATTCATCCAGCAAACAATACATTTTTGGACATGTCAAAATTATTATTGAACAAATCAATATTATTATTATTACGTATTTGTACATTGGTTAAAATTTCTTTTTTTATATATATAGCAAGTTAACGCATAAAAACAGATAAAACCAGCACGGTGTAGTTCACCGTAACTTAGACATAATCGTGGATTTTATTGCAGAATTCGTCAATACTGTATGGACACATATCTTTAAGTATACTCTGAAGAGCACTTTTAAAAGGTTTTTTTGGCAGCAAATGAAATCGGCCTGGTAAGGAGTTGTAGAGAGGAATTCCCAGCAATTTGCATTTATTTACCCTGTTTCTAGGAGGTATTATATTTCCCTTTCCCCCTGGTATTGTAATTGTAGACATCTTTATTACACGCAAATTTATCAACGTTGCTCTTGACATACATAAGATTTTCCAAAACTATGACAGCGAAAAGTGACGGAATGCCCAGTGACCCAAAAAGTGGCTTACAGTGAGCATCACGTTTGGCTCCCACAATACTCCGCACGCAAGCCTTCTGAATCACCAAGATTCTCTGTAGCTGTGCGTGAGAGGCACTGCCCCAACCCAGAATGCCGTAGCACATCACCGAATGAAACAGACCATAGTATGTCAGAAGTGCAGCTCTCAAACCCACGAGGCAGGTAATTCGCCTGACAGCAAACACAGATCTAGAGAGCTTAATACACAAATGATCTATCTGAGGAATCCAAGTGAGACCAGAGTCAATATGTATCCCCAGAAACCTCACTTGCTTTGCATATTCGTCAAAATTAATTGTGTTAAATACACAGACTTCTGTCTTATCTTTGTTTAAAAATAATTCATTTTTATTGAACCACTGCTGAGAATGGTCAGTGGTATCTACTATTTGCAATTTTATCCCATCTACCGTTCTGATTTTGGTTTCAAACAGGAAGTTTGTGTCGTCTGCGTACATAGTAGTTAATATATCATCGCTAAGCCCTGACATATGACAAGCAACGTCATTTACATAGAGCAAAAAGAGCACACATCACTTGAGCCCCCTCCTTGTACAACTGAATGAATGAATGAATGCTGGTACCTGAATTACTTACCTAATTGATATTGTTTTAGACGTGGCTTAATTGTAAAATGTCAGCTTCCAGAAGAGAAACCGAAATTGGCATCTGCGCACTCTCCGTACTCTCAAACCTATACGGTTTGCTAGAAGTTCGTCGAACAACTCCGAATGATGCGGCCGTTTGCTGTAATCAAAACAATGAAAACGCTGGCGGCCTTTCAAGAGATATTTTATAAGATCCCTCGCTTCTTCGATTTAATAACACTTTACTTGTTGTTTTTTTGTTGGGTGGTCGAAGAGTGAATTCATAATTTATTTTTCCTCCTCATAATTCATCAATATACAGTGTGTCCTCCGATTGTTTGACTCTTGTAAAAGACAAAAAAATTTCGAGTTGAGTTTTGAGCTTCTGAGCTTGGTTAGAAAATAATTTGTGACATAATTTTCATTTCGAAAAATCAAGGGTGCCTTTGAAATGTTCGAAAAATCTTTTTTGCTCACCAGTAAAGTGCCCTTTATATAGAGACGAGATACGCAAAAATGTTATTAAGAAAAGTTGTTCAGAATGAAAAAATTAGTAAAAGTGCAAAATTTCAAAGTCCTAGGCCTACTTTGATTTTTTTGAGGTTTTTATTTTTTAACCGGGTTTTTTGAGGAAATCCGGAAAAATGTTACTTAAAAAAACTGTTCAAAACAAAATGTAATGACCATGTAGCAAATTTGAATTTGATAATATTGCGTTTTGAATTGCGTTTTTCAAGTCGTCCATATTACCTAGCAATCTAAGAGGGTGGCATGAAAAAACAAAGTAAGCTATTGCAACTCGCAATAGCGAAATATCAAACAGGTAAATTTTTTCTTGTTTGCAACGGTGCCTGGAGGTTCTGCGCATTATTTTTTGTCATATTTACACTTAAAATGTTAACATTAGCAGAAAATAAATTATTTAATTCAGTGTTACGGCATTGGCGAAAGATCTATCCCAAGTGTAATAAATCTATTTCACGAAAAATATCCCGAAACACGATGGTTGTCCGGCCCATTCGACTCAGCTCATTATCCAATGGCTAAATGACCACTTCGGCGAAAGATGGATTGGCAATAATTCAGAAACAATAAGATGGCCCGCACGATCGCCAGATCTTACAATTATGGACTTTTTTCTCTGGGGCAGATTAAAACAAATATAGTTTATTCGGAAAGAATTCCTAATAATATGGATGACTTAAAAAATGCAATTTACTTAATAATTAAGTGCTTTTTTTTATTTTTATTAGTGTTAATAAATTGTTAAGTTCGCAGTTAGTGCCGTGTTTTTAAATATTTTAAATATAATATCGAAGTATCCCAATCGGCTTCAAAGTTGCTACACGGTCATTAGATTTTGTTTTGAACAGTTTTTTTAAGTAACATTTTTTCGGATTTCCTCAAAAAATCCGGTTAAAAAATAAAACCTCAAAAAATCAAAGTAGGCCTAGGACTTTGAAATTTTGCACTTTTACTATTTTTTCATTCTGAACAACTTTTCTTAATAACATTTTTGCGTATCTCGTCTCTAAAGGGCACTTTACTGATGAGCAAAAAAGATTTTTCGAACATTTATTTCAAAGGCACCCTTGATTTTTCGAAATGAAAATTATGTCACAAATTAGTTTCAAACCAAGCAGGGCTGAACCCCAAAAGCTCAAAACTCAACTCGAAATTTTTTTGTCTTTTGCAAGAGTCGACCAAACAATCGGGGGACACACTGTATAAAGCTAAAAGCAGATGCTGATACTACTGATCATTTCATAGGTAAGTACCTATGTTTTTATTAAATAGCGAGCGGACCGTTCTACGCACTGACTGTCCAATTCTAAAACAAACCATCCGGCCTCGACATCTGTAGCCTAAATAGACTATTTATAAGTTTTCTCCACTGGGCCATTAGATTTTGTTTCTTTTTGTGGACGCGTTAAAATTATCATCTTATTATATTTTCTATGTCTATGTATAAAGGTGTAAGCATTATGTGGATACAACTCGTGTTAAAATTCTAGTAAATTTCTACATATTGGAAGTCGCTGGCATAAAAGTTGGTCTTCAATATGCGTTTTGTCTTATCTGTTTTGTGATTGGTAGTAGATATTTGTAATTTTAAATACCTCAATCGTTTTCGACTTCGTTTAAAGTTCTTGGTATTTTCGATTCCTTACAGAGTTAACTAGGTAGATGGCATTTTATGCATATTTTTAGCTACTGCCGTGTGAAAAAGCTATAAACAATCTCTTAACTTACCTTTGGACGATTTAGCATGTAACCATGCAACACACTACAATATTGGATGTTAGTTTACTTTATTAGATATAGACAATAGCTCGAAAAATAGTTTTGTCCCCTGACCCAATTTAAATAAGTATGGACCAGTTAAATTCTGCAATTGAGGACGAACCTGACGTGTATAGTAATAAATATGTTTGTCATTTGATGCAAACTTTATGAATAGGTAACACTGTTTATATTTTTGTTAAAGTTGGTTCGATTGTGACAGGTTATCATTATTTTAATACCTATTGGAAAAACCTTTCTTCCCCTCAGTCATATCACCCCCGCTTTTCCTTCCAACTCGTCGAATGTCCTAACCTAAATAGGAAGATTAGGACATTATTTCGATTTCCAAAGAACCAATGAAACAGGATGGTGTGTAACAAAGTCATCAGATGCCTAAAATATGCACTCGTAGATTTGGTAATGTTGATGATGGCATGGAAAGTTTATAAAACAATTTGTACAAAACAAAACACTAATAAGTGCGATAGGAAATTTTCGTTGTTCAATTATTAGGTATTAAAAAAGGTAGAGGAAATCCGTAAGCTCCTCTTGCGAGACCCTAAGCCGTGCGTGTCCCTTACTGCTTACTGCAAATAAAGGCAGGAAACTGCCTTGAATATTTTTTTACATATTTTTGCATTTTACGCAGAATCAATGCCATAAAAGGGTATATAGGCGTCCGCATTATGGCTACCCTTTTCGCTAGCCAAATTCGCCCAATTTCATGGGATCCCCGATCTGCTGAATCGCTGGCGGGGTCCATTTTCATAAATACCAACTCTGGACCCCGGGGGGAAATCTGGATCAGGATTAAAAGGAAACACTCTGCCGGTACCTACGAGGCCCCGATTCCATTTTATACAGTGCGTGACGCGATTGGAGTTTGGCGAAATGGGTGCCTAATTCGAGCAATATTTTTTTTATGTGCCCATACAGATCTGGTCAACATCCAGAAGTTGTTTTATGGCTATCTTACACATTACACTTCTGTAATGACCAAATACAGTTTACAAACTAAACTTCATTGTTATATTAACATAAAATTAATAGTCAAATATTTATTTCTATGATTAGTACCTATTATTATGAAGGAAATGTGTGTGCATAATAATATGCAAATGTAGGTATATTGAACAGAGATCTAGCCTTTGATAAAAACCTGTTAAAATGAAAATGAAACATGGAACCACCTGGAAATAAAATCCAGTTTTCGGAATGGCTGTTTTATTGAAATCCGGGACAAATTAAAAATTTCGTAAAACAATAACACTTATACGGATCACCGAGCCTGCAGAGAGTGGGTGCATTAAATAGGACAAACGATCGAAGTCAGCTGGTTTGAACGGCGCAGAAATTAAAATTACAGGAAAATTGATGGAAAAGATATTTCTTTGCTAACTTTTATATTATTTTTTGCGGAATATACTATTTTTTAACGTACTAGAAATACAATACATATATAGGATTATAAAGCTTTCTAAACACACATCGTGTATATTTAACATCCGTTCCCGTTCGTGTATTATCACAAGGTTTTTTTTTTCAATAAATAGATTTGCCAAAAGTAAGTTGTAAAAATAATCCATTATTCTAACGAAATGTGGTGTACAACTTTACACGAGAAAAGTTTAATACCAGCAATTTTTTATGCTTTACACGGCCACATTTTTTACAGGGTAAGTATTACCTAGCACTTTTTATCGTCGTCAACTTCTACTTTCTGGAACTGCTGGCAGTTCTAGAACGTAGGTATTAGTGCTACATACTCCATTGTTTACTTTTATTAGAGAACGGACTTTTAAAAATATTTAGCTTTTAATTATAATATTTTGTGCCTCATATCAACACATTGAAATAGTAAATTAACAAAGCTACGTCGATAAGTACCAGAAACTAGATCGCATCAGAACCATTTAAGTAGGTAGGTACCCCACTATTCTGAGAAGTTCCGCAAATATAACCGGGAACACATTGGAATTAAATGAAATTATTGGGTGTATCTCTGTTTTAAGACTTTAAATCAAACTCCTTGTACCAATAATGTTCATTCTCATGGCGTAATTGTTCCTCTTATATATTACCTAAAAGATCATTTTGTCAACCCTTAAATGTGTGTCTGTGGAGATATTAACTATACAATAAATTACAGGAGAATCCAAGTTGTTACATGATAGATGGATGGATGGATGGATGGATGGATGGATGGATGGATGGTTGGATGGATGGATGGATGGATGAATGGATGGATAGATAGATAGATAGATATAGATATAGATAGATAGATGATCTTTTCTTGTATCCCTTTTTCATTAGACAGTCTTCTTCATTTTATCATTTTTATGATATAAATATGTAGGCAGCATGTTCGCAGACATTATTTCAAAAATGTAGAAATTCTGAGAAAATCCTAAAAGGTCGATATTTTTTTGTTGTGGCGATAAAAACATCATGGTCTAACTTAATTTATTACCTTTTTGACTCGCTTTTTGACTTTCAAATGTATATCATTTTCTTCTTTTGTAAAAAATATCATTATACCTAATGCCCAAAAATGTATTGAGAATTAACACTGGTCACAAAATGCCACCAGCAACTTGACCACACAGATTAACGGCACAAGTTTATTCTGTTCGTGAGCGTCAGATCTTAGCATCTCCTAGCCCGTAGGTATAAGAAATCTGTTGTGATACAGTAATAAGCCCACTAGCGTATAATAAAACTGCCAATTTATGATGAGATAACTACTTCTGTAAGATTGTAGCAATTTTCTCGTGCAGCAGGCGGGTTCTACCTGCGCAGTCGCCTGTCGTACACGGAATGTGGGAGCACGAGCATGGTGAGGATGGTATCCAAGAATCTGGCGGTAGCAGCGGTTCACAGCGTCGATCCACGGAAAGATTACAGAGGCACGTACATACTTCCCTCTGCCTTCCACTCGACACTAGCGGATGTGGCGGGTGGCCGCCGGCCGGGTGGCGGTACTGGGTACTGACACTGGCGGTGGCGGCCCGGCCTGCCGTGAAGGGGGCGTTCACCCGATCAGGATCAGCTGTCTACACAGCTAGTGGGCTGTTGGAAAGGGCGGCTCGAACAAGTGGCAACGCAGCGCCGAGTTACTGGGGACTATATAAGGTTGATTTGCCCCAAGTTTTAGACTTCTTCAAAAAGAAACGCATTTTCCTTTTTAGTATTTTTTTTATTTTTTTAATTTTTTTACAAGAACTCTGCGCGGCGCGGTGGAAAACACCGAAGAGGCATACATATACCAAGAAACTCAATTGGTTCATCACCAACTATCTTCTAATGTATAGAAATCAGCAAGGATCGAACCGTGAGTTTCAATCTTCGTGTGGTTACGTCTATAGCCAAACAATGATAAAACAAAATGAATAATTAACGTCCCCAATAAAAATTTAAAAAAAGGGTCGTGTCTTATGGGAAAAAATGTTGAAAGACCCATACTAAATTTCCATTAGATATTGGAAACTAATTTGGTGTTGCCAAGAACCAAAACGTTTTGTCCCATTTCTCTCTAATTGTTTTTGCGGGAACGTTAAATATTCACTTTATATTTGTTTATGCGTTGTTTTTATTTAAATTTTATTTTTTTGGTTGTATTATCGTAAGCGAAGTTTCTGTTTTTCCCGGGAGAAAGCCCCGGGCATTTTTCTTCGGCACCCGCAAATCGAGCGTCGTTACCTTCGCGCACACGCATGGTTCACGCGCGCTTCCCCGTAATGGCTTCAGTAAATCTTAACAAATCCGCGCGATTTTGGCGCCTCCATCACGGCGGGACTTCATTTTTCTGCGGGTGTGTTTCCCCCGGCGCTGTGGCCGGATTACGTTATTACGTGATTTTTAAAATGAACGCTCCGCGGGGAATGCTCTCGCTCGCTGCTCATTGCACCGTCGTTTTCCGGGGACCTACAGGGAGGCCCAAGCCCAACTAATATTGAGCAACCTTATTTTTCCGACCACCGAGGAACAATGCTCGGGGGGACATGTCGATTTAGCTTCGGCGGGACCGGGTGTATATATTCACAACACCACAGCACAATCGTTTACTTGACGACTGTTCGCCAGTTTCCGCACACAAATTTCTTATAATTTTAAATTTGCCAGAGAAAATTGCTACCGGCAATACTCGAGTACATGTACTATAAAATAGTACCTACTTGATACTATTCGAGCACATGTACTCACGAGTACTTTTTTGCTTATATTATGTGCGAGTACATAGGTACTCCCTCGGGTACCTACTCCCATACAATTCTGATAGTCTACCCTAACTGTACTCCTGATGTACAGTTGTGAATTTTACATTTCATAGGAATATAGGCTTGTCTGCTCTCCCACCAGTCCCCTATACAGTATGTCCACGGATGGGGTAAATAAGACGACAAATGGACCAAAAAGTGAAAGATACGAAAAAATGTTATTCTTTATAAAAGCTTTTGCTTGCTTTAAAAATAAGATCCACGATGCCAAAAATTTGTTTTTTTGTACAGGGTATGCAAAAAATACAAAAACGTAAAATTTGATGAAGAGTAAAGTTGGCTTTTTATAAATTTTAATGCAAAACGTTAAATAAAAAACTTGTTTGAAATTTTAAAAGAATTCTTATTCCAGATTTTCAAGGAAAAATTTGAAATTTCTAAATTACTCTTTTAAAACCGAAATTTTTCCAAGTCATATTCTGACCTTTTTATTTGATTACACCTTCGATAACTGTGGCGTATTTTTCAAAATAAGAAAGATGTTTTTGGAGCAAAGAATATTTATAATCCAAAATTACAGACAGGTTAAATAAAATTACTAATGGAATATTAAATAATAATTGTAATAATCGAGAAATATTTCTTATTTTATTAAACTTTAAAACAATTAGGGGCACATTATTTTTATTTTTCAAAAATTTCTCCTCCATATTCTACGCATTTTTCTAACTTACGTCGTAAATGGCTAACGCTGCTTCTTAATTTTTCTCCTAGTGAAATTGATTCTATCGCTCTTAAAATTCTCTGCTTTAAAACTTCTTCGTTATTTTCAATGGGTCTTTCATATGTTAGTTGTTTAATGCGCCCTCATAGAAACATATCACAAATTGTCAAGTCGGGACTCCTAGGGGGTCACAAAATTGGACCATTTCGGCCCATCCATCGATTTCCAAATTTGCGATTGAGCCAATCCCTGACTTCTGTAGCATAATGGGCAGGACACCCATCGTGCTGAAAATACATAATATTTTGGCGATATTGAAGAGCCAATTCTTCTAACTTGTCTGATAGAAATGACTCCAGCATATGCAAATAAGAATGTCTGTTACACGTATTATCAAAAAAATATGTTATAATCCCATAATATAGGAAATGGCGCACCAAACATTTACTTTTTTAAAATACTGACGGCTGTTCGCAATTCTAAACTCTGGGTTTGTCCTACTCCAGTATCTCACATGCTGAGAGGCTACATTGCCGTTTGTACTGAAGGTTGACTCATCTGAGAACATTATCAGCTTATGAAAGTTCACGTTGTTATTTAGAATTTCATCACCGACCCACAAACAAAAATCCAAGCGTTTGTAACTTTCCCCATCTTCCAAAATATGGTTAAAAATTGGTTTAAAAGGATACATTTTATTTTCCTTCAACACATTTTGAGTATGGCTTTTTTACAGATTTGTAAACTTTGGGCTCGTTTTCTTAAAGACAACATAGGATTTTCATCAACAGATTGCAAAATTAATACTGTAGAAGCATCGTTTTCGTCGTATCTTTTCTTCGTCTTCTTTAAATCATTAACGGATTCAACATCGTTCTCACTTTAACAAATATGTCACAGGAACAGTTATCAATGGCGTAATAAAATAAAAAGGTCAGGATATGACTTGGAAAAATTTCGGTTTCAAAATAGTAATTTAGAAATTTGAAATTTTTCCTTGAAAATCTGGAATAAGAATTCTTTTAAAATTTTAAACAAGTTTTTTATTTAACGTTTTGCATTAAACTTTATAAAAAGCCAACTTTACTCTTCATCAAAATTTACGTTTTTGTATTTTTTGCATACCCTGTACAAAAAAACAAATTTTTGGCATCGTGGATCTTATTTTTAAAGCAAGCAAAAACTTTTAAAAAGAATAACATTTTTTCGTATCTTTCACTTTTTGGTCCATTTGTCCTCTTATTTACCCCATCCGTAGACATACTGTATATTCTATCCAGCTCCCTTAGTAATAAAATTTGCTTACAAATTAGAACGAGTGCCACAGTCGCCAGTCTATACGAGTACCGGTTGAACAGTAAACTCTGGAAACGGGTAGGCCAGGGCGCCAAGTCGAAGTCTTCAATCTACGACAGGCTAAGCCAACCTCTTATGGGCAATGCTTTAGGCGCCACAGTTGCGAGGGGTGAGAGGCAAGGAGAGAGGTTGAGAATGCGCATTGCTACACTTACCACCATAACCTGCAACGTACTGATGACTGGTCGTGACACGTGTATGTATGCATATGTGTAAATGTAAAGATGGAACTAGAAGGAAATTTATTATGTATTATTGTATGATTAAAATTAATACAAATTATTAGAACTTTTTTAAATAGTATTTTACATTGAGTCGAAATAATTCAGTATTTTTCGAAAGATGGGCCGATTTTCAAACAACTTTTTTCCAGCTTATAATACTCGAAGAGCTCTACATTTCGGTATATAATTTTTTGAAATAGTCCTATTCCATGGTCTACTGTTATTAAAAGAAAACACCCAAAAATCACAAAACCACATTAGACATTTTTTAAAGCATAAAATGGAGGGTGCCATCGAATTGGCCATAGTTTATATAAGTTGTTGAAATGCCCAAGAAACTTACCAATCTTTTAGATTTTTTCTGAATACTTCAACTCTTTCAAAATTCTAAAGATATTTTTTCTAACTACCCTTTTAATTTATTGGTATAAAATCAGCCCTTCTCAGAATGATCGAGATCGCTTAGATCTTCTTCATTTCCTACCACGGTCTTGATATTTGTATTCGTAAAATTGTAGGTATTACGATACCACGTAGCACATCTTGTAATTGATGTTTTCCCAAAGTAGCCCTTTGCGACTTGTAATAATGTGAAGCGTCGTCCGTTTATTTCTAAATACCGACCATCTGTCTGTATTTCCAAGACTGTATTGCTTGCCGCAGCAGCCAAGTATTCTCGTTTTTCAAAGGAAAACACAGAGATTTATTTTCGGCATTCGCAAATCGGTCGTCGTTACCTTCATGCATACGCATAGTAGTTCACGCACCTCGTGTTGTTGGTATATTAACATCCATTAGGACGAGACTTCATTTTTCTACGGCTGTGTTTCTTCCTGTGCTTGAGCCGGGGTTACGATATTACATGATTTTTAAAATGAACAACTGGGAATACCTGCGTTCGTTATGGCTTCTGCTTTCACAACGAGCTTACCGCGCCGTTGCTTTATGACATAGAGGGTAACTTTAACTTGATTAAATTCAGAAAAAAAGAGAAAATTTTCTCAAAAAAATCCCGAAGTTGGTTGTTTTCTATTTTTAGTCGGACGTATTTTGATACCATCATCGAATGTGTCCGTATCCGGACGAAAACCAACCCCAGTTTTTTTTAATACACTGATTGATGGCTTGTGTGGCACCTCGTTGGAAGTCTCGTTGAATGACAAATTCGGTGTATTATATGTGAATGTGAAATGTGTGCAAGTTGTACCTACCAAATGTTCTTTTGAATACGTCCAGCAAAAAGTGTCTATATATTAGTTATTATTGCAAACAAATATCGTTCAAATGTGCAATATATTCTGCAATAGCCGTATGTGCGGGGTGCGTTGTAGTTTGCATCCGAAACCTTCGCTTTCTACTGGAATTTGTTCGGAACTTATTGAACCGTTGGCTATTGTTTTTTGTCGATTGGAACGGGACAGCACATATTACACGGAGGATCAGTGTTTAACGAATGTGATATGGCCGATGAATGGGGAGCACTTTTAAGAAGTATCAAAGAAGACGTACTAAAAAATAGGGCAGAAATCAAATCTTGTAGAGGCCTCGGAAGCTAGAGTACTGCTAAAGATTGAAGATCTGCATCAGCGCGTCAACGTATTAGAGCAAGAAAACTTGCTTCTAAAATCAAAAATAGAACACCTAGAACGCTCTTCGAAGAAAAATAATATTTTGATTTTTGGCCTACAGTATCAGCAAAATTCTGCAAAATCTGTGTGTGACAAGCTGGAAGAACTGCTAGAGGTACAAATTTCTATTACCGATCTAAACAACGTATATCCTATAGGAAACTCACAAAACACAGTAAAAGTAGAGTTTATATCATACTTTAAAAAATTAGAAATTTTGAAAAACGCTAACAAACTTAGAAGTACCGGAATATCTATAGCACACGACTTAACTCTCATTCAGAGAGAGGAAAACAAGCTGCTAAGAAAATATCTAAAAAAAGCCCGTGAAGATTCTGCAGATAAATCCTATATAAAGAGAAACAAACTGTATGTAAATAACACGTGCTATACTTTGGCGAACTAGAAGTGCTGGACAACAGCTTAGAGGAAGAGAGAAGAGTGAATAGTGCCCCCCCAACACCAACTATTAAGAAAAATTTAGAAGAGGAAGGAGGACAAGACGAAGTATTTGAAAAAACGAAGAAAGAAGAACACAAGAAAGTGGAGAAAGCTACGGTACCAGAGAAGAAGACAAGTGCAGCAACTACCATCACACCGAAAACCTCAGCAAACAAAAGCAAACCAAACCATAAACCTTTCGCATCACTAGCGGCAAGTAGACATTTAAGATCTGGATCCCAAGGGGCCCAGAAATGATTTAGATTTGCCTGTCAGTTTAGATGCATAGTGAATCAGCAATTTTTCACTGAAAGTATCACATATCTATTCTGATGATCTGTCATACTTTGCATGTCTGGGCTCCTCTTCTTGATATTCTTGACTTTTATTAGGTTTAAATTGTATTATGTTTTTATTAATTTTATATTCTTGATTTTTATTGGTTTTAAATTGTATTATTTTCATATTTTTATTTGTGTCCACAGAGAACCTTGTCCTAGACTGTTAACTGTTAAAGCTCAGTCTCTTATTAATTTATGTTCTTATTAATTTATTATCGCTGCTAGCTATTGTCTTTGTGAATACAAAATGGACCCATTTATCCGAAAGTATAATGTTGATGTAATTGAAGCTACAAACTTACAAAATATAAATGAGATCAATAACAGGATAGAACCAAGCAATAACAAAATTAAATTACTACACTTAAATATCCGCAGTCTCCAAAAACATTTTGATGATTTGGTCGTAATGTTAAGTCAATTGAACTTCGATTTTCACGTTTTGGTCCTCACTGAAACTTTCAAAATTTCGGACATAAACATTTTTCATATTCAGGGTTATAATATCGTGTATAATATGGGCACTCTCAATTCACATGATGGCACTGTCATATACATTAAATCATACTTAGATTATAATTATCAATTAGTTGATCTCGGAGAAACGAAGGCAATTGAGTTAAATCTTACTAACCTTCCTGAACTCATCACTTTAACAGCACTATACAGATCTCCAAGCACCAATTCTCGAAATTTTAATGAAGCTCTATTAACGTATTTAGACCTCTCTCGAGCTAAAAAACCACATAATAACAGGTGATATTAATTTCAACTTATTGGACGTTAACGATCAAGACGTAGAGGAGTATAAAACTATACTTGAATCATTCGACTTTGTGTCTTATGTGAATCAAGTAACTAGACGGTCAAGCGTAACCTGTCTAGATCATTTCTTTGTCAAAAATAATTATACGGACATTACCGAAATTCAATCTTTTATTGCTGCTCTTGATCTTACTGACCATGACCCTATTGCACTAACAATACGCATAAAATGTAAGAATAGGGAACCTACTTCACTAACTAAAACGAAACAGTTTGTTAACTATAAAAAACTAAGACTTGAATTAAGCAAAGAAAGATGGGAGCTGTTGTATGAAACCGATGATATGGACGTGGCCACTGACTCTTTTATTGAAACTTTAAACAATCTCGTCAATAAATGTATCCAAACGATAATATTAAAATCAAATCAACAAGCAAAAAAACCGTGGATAACAAAAGGGCTCTTAACATCTATATGTCATAAAAACAAACTTTATGAGAGGTTGAGACTGAACCGGAATAATAGGGAGTTAGAATTGGAATATAAAAACTACAAAAATTATCTAAACCGTTTAATACAAAAATCGAAAAAGTCATATACAGTGTGACCCATTTGTTTTGGGGTCAGTCTGTAAAAAGTGTATCAATCGTGCGATTTGGCTGATTTTTTTTTAAATTGTAGAGCTCGATGAACTGCACATTTTGAACAAAAATTGCCTGGTTCGCATAAAATCCAAAGCCTACTATGACCGTTTTTATGAGCAAAATTTTAAGAAACCATATTAGCGTTTTTTTTTGAAAAAATCTGTGTGCGCCAATGGATTGAGCACCCCTCGAAATGGGTATGTACAAAATTTCATCAAAATATTTCAAGTAATAACGATTTTGTAGAAAAATTAAAAATGCAGCCAAGGTACGTCTTTATTTTCAAAAATTCAAAGTTGGCCATGGAAAATAATTGAATTGTAATAATACAACCTTATGCTTATAAACACAAAACATAAAAACAATTAAAATTATAAAATTTTTGTAACTTCTACCAAGCCTCCATTTTCTACAATGCATTTGTCGTTCCTCTTGCGTACATTCAAAATTACATTTCGTATTTGCTGTGGAGTAATTTCCTCACAACTACGGTTTATCCTAGCTTGCAGTTCTTGTAAATTATGGGGTCTTGACTTATAAACATTTCGCTTAAGTGTACCCCAAAGAAAAAAATCTAAAGGAGTTAAGTCCGGAGATCTCGGTGGCCACTCACAGAAAGGACTATTTCGCCCTATCCAACAGTTTTCAAAATTATTATCTAGCCAGTTTCGGATTAAACGAGCATTATGAATAGGACTGCCATCTAACTGTAACTTTAAATTTAAACGGTATCTTAATGGTAACTCATCTAAAGCATTTCTAAATTCAATTTCTAGAAAATTCAAGAAGCCAGCCGCATTCAAATTCCCTTCAAAGAAAAATGGGCCAATTATTCTGTCGCGTAGTATTCCACACCAAACGTTAATTTTTTGTGAATATTGTCTCCTTGCATTTATTATAAACTCTGGATTTTCAGCTGACCAGTGACGGCAGTTTTGACTTGATACTACACCATTTGTAGTAAACGTGGCTTCGTCGGTGAATAAAATTTCATTTAAAAAGTTGCCATTATGGAGATATTCACCTTGCAGCCAATAGCAAAATTCTAATCTTCTCTCCTCATCTCCTGGTTCCAGGGTGTGCAAAAATTTTGGCTTAAACGGTTTTATTTTGTTTTGTCTCAAACATCTCCTTATACTCTCTCTGGGTATATGAAGGTCTAAACTAGCCGTTCGAACACTATTTCGAGGATTGTCACTAAAGTATTGCAGAATTTGATTGTTATTTTCAACAAGTCCACGGCGTCCATTTTGCCTAGTTTTTAATAAATTTTTAGAAATCGATCCAGTTTCATCAAAAATATTGTTTATACGTTGTACAGTACTTCGACTCACTGATCTACCTGGGTGTCTATTGTTAAATTCGGCCGCAGCTTCTGCTGCCGAGCGCTCGTTGTCGCCCACGAGTCGAACAATTTCTATTTTGTCTCTTATGCTTAAATATTCCATAATTATGATAATTAATTGTATTGAGCACAAACAATTTCTGAACTCAATTTAGACAGTTTGACACTTAATAAAAGTAAACAATTCAATTATTTTCCATGGCCAACTTTGAATTTTTGAAAATAAAGACGTACCTTGCTGCATTTTTAATTTTTCTACAAAATCGTTATTACTTGAAATATTTTGATGAAATTTTGTACATACCCATTTCGAGGGGTGCTCAATCCATTGGCGCACACAGAAATGTGCAGTTCATCGAGCTCTACAATTTAAAAAAAAATCAGCCAAATCGCACGATTGATACACTTTTTACAGACTGACCCCAAAACAAATGGGTCACACTGTATAAACAACATAATTAAGAAAAATAAAAATAGCTCTAAAGGTCTTTGGAGCTGCGTAAACACCATCTGTGGAAAAAGTAAAACTCAAACAAAAGTAGAGAAACTGATTAATGGGGATGAAATATTACATGACAAAACAAAAATTGTTAATAAGTTCAATGAGTTCTTTAGCGACTTGGGAAGAAACTATGCTGATAAGATCACTAAACCATCACAGTTTAAAGACAACGTTTCTCAGTTGCAACAAAGCATGTATTTATCGCCAACAAATGAAACTGAAGTCATGAAACTTATACAATCCCTCAAACCTAATAAAGCACCTGGAATTGATGGCATAAGATCAGAAACGCTTAAAAATGTCTCGAACCTTATCGTAAAACCGCTTACAAGAATATTTAACAAATGCTTAGAAATAGGCCACTTTCCCAGGTCCCTGAAGATAGGACTCATTATACCAATACACAAAAGTGGAAGCCAATATGAAGGTAATTGATGGCCCATATCTCTTATATCCACCATATCAAAAATCTTTGAGAAACTTTTAAAGTGTCGTATAACTAAATTCCTGGATAAATACGGGGTCATCTCAGAACATCAATACGGCTTTAGAGAGGGTCGATCGACGGAGGATGCTATATGCTTCTTAACATCCAAGATACACGAAGCTATGGATGGAAAACGGCCGGCAATGGCCATTTTCGTGGATCTATCTAAGGCTTTCGACACCGTTTCTCACCAGGGTCTGCTTACAAAACTATGCAAATATGGACTAAGGGGCAGAATACTCGATTTACTAAAGAGTTACCTGACAGACCGACAGCAACAAAACTCATTACATGTGTTTCACATCTTATGCCAATAACTTACCACATATGGGAAATCTTAAAGTAGGAGGTAGCGTAGTGATTCCCCAGGTGGAGTCTGTCAAGTACCTAGGCCTAACTATTGATAGTCATTTGAGATGGCACTTGCACATAGACAACTTGGTGAAGAAAGTTAGGGGTTTAATTGGACGGTTTAGGTACCTAAGGCAATTTTTGAGCGAAACTCAACTGAAAACTCTCTATTTTTCCTTGGTTCAGTCGCAGCTAACATACGGCATCGTAGGGTGGGGAGGAGTAAATAATACTCACCTGGAGAGATTGAGTACTTTGCAGAAGTAAATACTGAAAGTCATCTACAATAAAGAACGCAGTTTTTCCAGTGATGAGCTGTTTCGTAGTAGTGGAGTTTTTGACATTCGCCAGCTTTATTGTCAAAAAATTCTAATTAACATCCAGACGAATAAAATTACTGTACAACAAGTAGATCATCCATACTCAACTAGAAATAAAGACAGTAAAGCTAAGGTGCCTAAATGTAGAAAGACCTCTATGCAGAAAAGCTTCAATTACCTTGGTCCAAAACTCTACAATACACTGCTTGTAGAGCTTAAAAATATACACAACCTAACAACATTTAAATATAAACTTAAGCTTTGGATAAGAAATACGGAAAGATCACTTTTTGATAGAATCGTAACTCGGAGATGATGTGTATACCTGAAGATGCTATTGCATATTATAATACTACAAATATCTAATAATACTCATACCTACTTATGAATTTATTAAATAATATTCTTATTATTGTCAATACATTCCCCGATTGTGTCATCCCTTATTTTTAACTATATCTCCAAAATGTGACTTTCAACCCGATCGTACAATTTGTACCAATCTGATATTATAATTATATTACTATTATTATTGTCCTCACGTACAAGCAGTTACATACTGCTTCTGTGAGTTTTTCTATGTTTATTTGTAAATTTATATTTATAATTGCTATGTACAATATTAAGCAAATAAACGTTATTATTATTATTATTATATCTTCTTTTGTAATTATTACCAAAAAAAAGCGTCGGTTTAAATAAAAATGAATATTAGCAACTATTTTTAGTATGAATTATTGCAGCTCTTTTTTGTAAGGAATATAATATTATTTAGCAACCCTGTTCCAATAGTAGTAGTAGAAGAGCTGTACCTATTACATAACCTAGTCAGATTTTATCCTGATATTTTTCTAAAAATATTGTGGGCTGGCGCTGTAGATCCTATATTCTTGGTAAATGGACTGTCGTTCGTCGTAAAGCGTTTGCTCAGTCGCTCGCAAGAAAATTAAATTATCGTTCTATACCATTCTTGGTACAATATATCGCATTATAACTTAATGTCGTACAACGGAAAAAGGGAGCTACAGGCAGGTATAGAGCTTCCTTTACACAATGCTCAAACACAATTTTTTTCTTAAGAAAAGTTAAATAATACTACATGATAATATAGTTTTCCGAAAATCAATCAGAAATATTGACATTTTTGATAACATTTTTGAAAGAAAAAGTCAATATTTCCTTGCACTTAGTCGTTGCCAGGCAACGGAAAGTAACTGTTAGGAAATATTTATTTTTGTATTGTAAGGAAATATTATTTCCTTACAGTTATTTATAAACTAAAAAAATGATTGAGAACAAGTTTTTCGAATTTATGTTCTTTGAGTAATTTTCGATTTTCGGAAAAATAGTATGTATACCTCGTAGGAAAAGCCACATTCCCCGACTCCGTATTGCCAGTCTCGGCTTACGCCTCGACAGGCAATCTTTACGGTCGTCCGGGAATGTTCAGCTTTTCCTACTAGGTACACAATGTACTATTATTTGTAGAATTACATAAAACAGAAACAAAAAACAAAAGGCATAAGTTGCAACAGTCTGCAAACAAACATACAGAGAACCACAAACAGATAAATGGAGATGAACAAAATGTAAAATGTAAATATTGTAAGACCCATAAATGAAAAAAATTGTTATTATAGCTTGTGCCAATGGCCTAAACAACAAAATGATTTGAGGATTATAATAAAAGCTAGGAATTATTCAAACTTGAACGATGCCATCAGAGGTGCGCAAGATGAATAACTCTTGTTAGGGGTTTCTAAGCAAATGTTTCATAAGCGCCCTAATAAAATTGGCATAGGGATTTACATAATAACTCCCGTAGAGGTGTAAATAGAGCAAATTTTCAAAATACATTTTGAAGGGGTTCTACAAGCTATATAAATAACTCAACTTACAATACAGCATCAAAGAACTATGATAAATAACCATTAATCGAGATTTCCAAACACGACAAAGTCGAGCTCAAGTAGTCAAAGAAGAATATATTTTAATAACAACCGTGGAGGTAGTAACCAAAGAGGTAGAGGTAATAATAGAATAGATTTTATGCATAATAAGGGCGAAATTTTGAACAATAGTTGCAATACAATTATTATTCCCAGTGATAGTTGTTCAATCTCTGCACAAACTGCACAAATATACCTACTACCGTTTTTCGAGACTAAATATCCACTTTTGTATTTAAGAGGTTTGAATTTTATAATCGTACAATATGAGAACAAACCTTTAAAAAGTGGAGTATCAGTATGTGTTATTTTTAAAGAATACTTAAGCAAACTTAAAAATCAATTATTTACAAAAAGTTTAAATAAGCAGAGCATTTCTGATTTGAAAACTTCAGAAGATTCAGCTGAGATATATTTTAAAGTAAATAATATTAATGTAAGCCATAAGTTTGCTGTTAGATAGTTTTGAAAGTGACCGAAAAAGCCTGTGTCATTATTGCTGACGCAGTATAGCTCAAGGTATATTTGTAGCAATTGTAGCTGGCACACATTGCAAGGATAAGGCCAAACTTGATACCGGTAAGATTATTAAATATAAAACTGAAAAATTTTAGACAAAAAAGAGATTTATTGGATCAAATAACACTCATTCTGCAAGAAGAGCAGAAAAACTTAAAAACTGTTAAATCTTAAAAAAATTTGATCATAATGGATAATAAGGAAAAAATCTAAAAAAGTATTCAGATGTTTTTCTTTTGGATCTATAAAAGGTATGTAGGAAGTATTCAGATATGTTTCTTTTGGAAAACGACCGCCGGAGGCGTCTTCTGTATACAGGGTGTTCCAGCGGAAACGTAACGCCCGGGAAATTTTTTTCTTGGAAAAACGCAAAAATAGGTCAATTTTGTTTGGCAGGGGGGCATATTTTGGCATAAAATTGATAGATCTATCTGCAACCCCCTGAGCAGGGGTTGAACCCCTTCAAAAAATTTAAATGGGAAGGGGGTTCATGTCGCACACTTTTGGAAACGTCTCTCAATTCTCTATACACCTGATGCATCAGATTTTCGAAAATCGATCGACTTTTCAAAAAGATACACCGAGTAAAATGCAAAACATTCATTTTCAATTATTGCCTGGTATTGTTAAACAATTAAGCCGAAAGTGATGGTCGGGGGCCGTAAGTTATAGAAAGCATGTTCAGCAACATTATTTTGACGAAAATTTGATAAACGGGGAAGAAATTGAAACTTTATTGCAATAAATGCTCAAATGTTGGCCATTCACTTCCATGAAATAATAAAGATTTTGTTCAAAACGCTGCCGAACATTGGGCAACATTTCAGGGGTGATTTGTCGACATTCGTTTGTAATACGGAGACGTAGATCTTCTATTGTTTAACAGTACCAGGCAATAACTGAAAATGAATGTTTTGCATTTTACACGCTGTATCTTCTTGAAAAGTTGATCAATTTTCGAAAATCTGATGCAGGTGTATAGGGAATTGAGAGACGTTTCCAAGAGTGTGCAACATGAACCCCCTTCCCATTTAAATTTTTTAAGGGGGTTCAACCCCTGCTCAGGGGGTTGCAGATAGATCTATCAATTTTATGCCAAAAGATGTCCCCCTGCTAAACAAAATTGACCTATTATTGCGTTTTTCCACGAAAAAAGTTTCCCGGCCGTTATAGAGCCTGTTACGTTTCCGCTGGAACACCCTGTATGTTAAACAATATAGGTTGCCTCACGCACAGAAAGATGAAATTAATAAACAAGTAGTTAGGATGTTACAAGATGGGATAATTGAGGAGGCTGTCAGGATGATCTTCGCCACTTTTATTATTTCCCATACGAGTAGAGAACAATGGTTGTAGTAGATTATAGATTTATTAATAAGCAAATTAAAGATGAAAAATGGCCATTACCTTGCATTTCTTAAATCTTATATTCCCTTTCGTTATTCTCAGATAGAGTTAGAAAAATCTAGTAGACATTATACCGCTTTCACTGTAGGAAGTAAAGGTCAATACCAAATGAAACGTCTCCCCATGGGGCTAAAAATTAGTTCTAGTGTTTTTCAAGACCGATGACTATTGCAATGTCAGGCCTTTGCTATGAAAGTTACTTCATCTATTTAGATGATCTTATTGTATTTGGAAGGGATGATCTTTGATCATAACAAAAATTTACAAAGTCTTACAAAGAATTAGAGATGTTCAATTAAAGCTAAATCCGAATAACTGCAAGTTTCTCAAAAAAAAATTTAATTAATTTTTAAACAGCCCGTATCCTAAAACGTTCCAAAATTGCAAAACCGATTTGTCCAAAGTCCGAACTAACGTCCCTGAAAGCACTAAGATATTGTAACTTTGAAGGCGGATAAAGGTAATGCCACCGTTGTTATGAACCATTAAGATTACAATACCAAAGTGGATTTTATCCTTAACACTGACTTCGACAAACCAATCAGCAAGAATCCTACTTCTTTACTTGAACGCCGCGTAACTCATCCATTCCCGACAGCGACAAGAAAATCCCTTATTTCCCGCGAATCCCAAATCCCTCGTTTCTACGGTCTCCCTAAAATCCATAAAAATTACATTCCTTTAGGACCTATAGTTAGCACTATTAGTTCTCCTCCATACAAACTCTCCAGATTGAGATTGAGACTCAATTAAAACCTATTGTAGGAAGTACCGACAGCTTCATAAAGGATTCGTTTCATTTTGTGGAAAAAACATAAACTGGAGTCTACTGATATACTGGTCAGTTTTGATGTAGAATCTTTGTTTAAGAACGTTCCTGTTCCAGATACTTTAACAATACTAAACGATATTTTTGCTCCTCATAGTATTTCCTCGGATATCCCAGAACTTATTGAATTTTGCCTTAAGTATTGCATTTTTAATAATCGACATTTTGAACAAACTTTTGGCGCTCCCATGGGTTCTCCCTTGTCTCCCGTGATAGCCAACATATTTATAGAAACTCACAAGCTCTCGAATCCGCAGATCTAAAATCCAAATGTTGGTTTAGATATGTGGATGACACTTTTGTAATTTGGCCTCCCGGGGAGGATACCTTTCCAGTTTTCCTTCATCACCTTAACTCCCTGTACAATAACATTAAGTTTACCATGGAGGTTGAAAAAGACGGGTTTCTTCCTTTCTTGGATGTGTTGGTCTCACGGAGCATCGATGGTTCTCTAGGACACTCGGTCTACCGGAAACCAACACATACAATATCCCTCTCCGATTCTGATAATTTTGATAGAGAACTGGATCATCTTACTAATGTTTTACATGGCAACAATTATATATTCTTTTCGTAGTATCCATCGCTCTATTAAGAAGTTTACTAACTACAACAATAATACTAACAGACGGGTAAATGACCCGCCGCCTACTATATGGCCTTCCTTCCTTATATCCATAACATAACCGATCGCATCTCCAAAATTCTAAATCGACATAACATACTAATAAGATTTTCCACACTCCGTAAATTATCCCAATATTACCGACCCATTAAGGATATTATACCATTAAGCACGAGTGGTGTACATCGTGTACCATATGCTCATGAGGACAAGTATATATTGGAAAAACGGGACGTACTGTATCAACGCGTGTTAAGCAACATGAACGTTGTATACGTTTGCGTCAACTGGGCCATTCTGTACTTGCCGAATATTATCTGGACACGGGGACCGAGTCTTGCTTAGTGATACTAAGATCCTATCGAAGTCGGCCCATCTTATCCAAAGAAAAATCCTTGAATCCATTGAAATCCCTAAAGATCCTAATAATCTAAACCGTGAGCAGGGTCTATTTTAACATAGTTCATAGTTTTTGGCGCGCGTTTTTCACAAATACGCGTTTAAACCAATTACCTTAATATCATATCATACATTTTCCCTCACTTTCGCGTGTTCCCTCCATTTCCGTTTTCCTATAAATACCATCACAGTTAATAGAACAATCAGTCTCAGTGTGATCGTCGCGCCCTAAAGATGTCCCGTGCAGTCGAGGACGAAAGCTTGGAACGAGAAGTTTCGCTGACGCAGGATCCATCCGGAAGACAGTCAGATTCAACTTTTATATATTTTTTTTTATTAGGAAGGAGGAAGGAGTTGTCCGATCCAGATAAAATGAAAGTTGTCCGGTTTTTTTCTATAGGTTTGCCTTGGCGAGATCAAACACCTGATACGAAGTTGTTACTTATACCAGTAGCGACGCCACGGGTGGGCACTTGCTTACCCAGAATTGTATAGTAAGGTGCCCATCCGAAAAATGGAACATGGGCCTTAATTTTTGGAAAAGAAAATAACTGCTTAAGATACACATTATAAAAAAATTATTTATGTTCTATAAAATACAACCAATGTTTGTATTATAGTAACTATAGGACATTATATAAGGGGAGGGGTTGGGGGTTCAACTCCCCTAATTGAGAAAAACAAATAAAAAATATATCACGATGATGTGATTGCGGTATTCCTGTGCCTCTTTTTTGTCCTCATGTGACATTGATCAGTAGAGAGTGTTTATGCAAAAGTCTGATATAATGTGGCCCTTTGAAATAAATTTAAATAAATAAATTTAAGATTTTTGAGACATTTTATAGACAACACGCAGGCTAATGAGTGTTGTTGTTACTGATCTGATATATAATTTTTGTCAGTTAAAAATCAGCAATAAACAATAACTTAAATAAAGTATCTGTTTTGTGTGAGGTATCAAAATTGCATTGACAAAATATGTCTACACGAGAAGTTTCAAATATTTTCTTTAACTCAATTTTTGTGGTTTATCGGGGCCCAGCGCTTTCAAAATAGCAAAAATAAGAAAAAACTATTCCCAATAATATGGTGATGGAATCCTTGTATCTCCGGTAGCTTTATTAGTGGTAACTGATTCGCGATCTAAGCTTGATTCGGGATTGATTCACAGTTGATCTATATGAAAAATAACTTGCTCTAGTCTGTGAGTAGTCTAGTCTATAATAGTTATACTTAGTTAGTAGATAAGACTATGACTTTTAACGTTGCTTTTACCTGCGCCTCAGAGAAATTTTGTCTCATTTTTACCACGTTTCGGCCTTATGGGGATTAACATGAGGAAAGTGTGTTAGAACATACATAGTCAGCTACTCAAGTTAATATTAATAATCAAATTGAAATATCACCTGTTTCTAGTGTGATTATTTATAATTCTACCAGTTTGTATATTTAATCAGGCGACTGGGTTCCTGTTATCTATACACCGAAATTAAATTCAAACGGAATTATATTCAACGAGGCGCCGCGTCGCGGGCTGTTCCATTACGGCCCGGGCGAAATCGCGATTCCATGATAAAACGTTTAATTTCAATAATAAATGATGTTTGCTTTATTACTAAATACTCATAACTCAGAATTCCCATGGTGTTTTATCGCGTTATTGTGATAAATTGTTTTAATCCGCCAGGAGGGCCGAGGCCGCAGGGGCCGGACGGATTTGATTTAGGCCCCGCCTGGCCGACGCACGCCACTGTTTGCTCACCTAATTGGCTCCCGTATTTACGTGTTCATCGTTCGTTGTTCATTAGTTGCTATTTTTCCGAATGTTTAGGCCCGATTGTACATTAAATCACAGAAAATATAGCCTACGAGCACAGAAGTCTGATGGTGTCTAACCTAACTCTATATCTATCGAATTTTGATAGGCTTCTCATTAATAGGTGCGGCGCGTGAATGCAGAATCGTAGAGTTCTTCGCTCTTCCAAAGCCAACGGCAGCTAACGGCCTGTCGTCGATCTTTGCCACTATACTGTTATCTGTATCAGTGGGGAAAATATGCACAATCTGACAACAAGGTGCCAACATCTGGGCGTCGGTGTCTGAATGGATTGCCGCGGCATATCTTAGAGAGGTAATTAAGAGATAAATAAAAGTTTCAGTAAACAACTAGAGGACCAAGTTATAAGAATATTAAATTTGCGGAAGGCCAGCAAGATGCAGCTTGGCAAAAGCACTTTGCAACTGAAAACTTGCCGTAAGATGAATTTAATTAGACGTTCGACCATTCCTTAATGTCTAGGGCATAAAAAGGGGATTTCCTAAACAAGAAAAGGTACGTTTAGTCTCAACCCAAACTCCTGTTATACGATGAAACGCGGTAGCGTCGCTCGTACCGGCGCTGACTTTTTAGACTGCATGTTTTTCTGCCTTCGATCGACCTTGGTTCGAACCGATGTCGAGGCAGGCGCTATGACCAAGAGCGCTGGACAAATGTGCTGCTAAATAGCTTTATCCGTGTAATTTAGGGGAGAGTTCCCTTGAAGCGGACATTTTTTTTTGTTTTGGTTGTTAGATATTGTATGATTTAAAAATCGTCATAAATGACTGGTTATATGATCACTGGTAGATCGGTGAACGTATGTGTTAACGAGAAAACTGTAAAAATGTAAAATCATTGTAAAACATCAACTTGTTTTTACTTTATAAAATGTCCGTTTCATGGTCTGCTCCCCTTGATATGGACAGCTATGCCTATGAAGTGGACAGTGATACAAAAACCATTTTAAGAACAAACTAAACTTCTAGCTCGGGTTTAAAGTATTAAATATATTTAAGAATAAAACACAACAATAAAACACAACACAATTTATTACAACAAAATGTAAGTTTCCACTTATTCCGCTATAGCGTAATTTTCGTTCACGTCCGATTTTTCCCTTTTGTGTACTCACCGGGGGGCTTCCTTATAGCCTCTTTTATTTAAGAAAGGAAAAATCGGACTTTCGGAGAAACGGGTTGCTCAGGCGCCAGTTTTTTAGAGCGGTATGCTCCGCTTTATACCCGGGATAGCATTTGTCAGAGAAAAATTAATTCCAGAGTTCAGTGGTGCGTCGAGGATGGGGTACAAATAAGGAAGATTTAGCAAATTTTAACACGGTTTATTAACTGTTCAATTAACAATAATAAGTATCGGATAATATTGATTTAACAATGTTAACCCACGTCCACGGCCGGTCCAGAGAGATCCACGTAAATATCTGGAAAAAGAAACGTGCAGGTTAAGCCTCTATCGCGGAAAGTCTGTTTTGTTTTTGACACGGTTTTGTCTACAGGCGGTAAGCAAGCTCAAAACTATTCAGGACAACTAATCGAAAATACGGCAAATTTAATAAGACGCGGGAAGAGTCATACACGCCCAGTCCAAGCGGTTCTATTCGACTAAGCTTGGTGCAAACGGTACTTAAATAATTTTCCAGTGTCGGTGGTAGATGATACTCGCGCCACCAACACGGTACCAAGCCTAGCTTCAGTTAACCTTGATCTGGGGGTGTAATGAACCGGTGTCGGCTGCGGATAAATGACTCACAACAGCAACACGGTTCGGGACAGTTTCTAAATCTTAACCTAATAATGCTCACCAGGAAATATGCCGGAAATCAGAGAGGAGCGAGAGAAGAGAGCCTCCTCGGCAGCCGCAGCGTATTTATCGGGCTCGGTGGCGCCCCTCCCTTCGTGAGTGCGCCGGCCGTCCATTGGTCGGAGCAGTGGCGAGACATCCGGTGATCGTCCCCACTCTTCTGGTACCCAAAACGGCTGCCGGGGGCTAGAGTGGCCATTAGGGGTGGTTGCACCCTTCATAGGGCTCGGACGGTGGTCTCTCTGGATCGGGCATGTCCAGTATACCCGGTTTCCCAAAAAGAACGGCGGCTCTAGCTGTAATTTGAATTAATATCCCGGTTCTACCCCTAGCCGGTATCCCTTATCCCTTATGAACAATTCTTTACAAGCGGCGGACAGCCGGAAAATAATCAAAACCAAAGTCTAATTAAATGCAATTCGAAATATCGCCGGTCTCCTATGTAGAAAAAAAAGAATCATTCGTGAATATATAAAAACTACGGCGGTCGGCCGGTTGTTCCAAACAGCGCGGCGAAGAAATAAATGAAATAAAACGAAAATTTAGAACTAGCGGGAAATTTCTAGTAACTTCGTTACACCGCATAACTTGTGAGTCCATTTTAGACACAGACGGCACTGAAGCCATTCTTCTTTACTTAAACGGTATTTTCCTTCACAAATTATACAATCAGAATCTTTTTCATCTTGACTGCTTTTGTTTTGTTGTTAAGATGAAGAAACGTCAACCAAATCAGCCAATAACGATTTAGAAATGCCTGTACCTTTGACAACCCGTCTTATGGATAGGTTTTGATTTACAACAGCCTCCACTGCGTCTCGAATTTCCTCGTCTGACTTCCTAACTCTTTTAGACATTATTATAATTCTAGAACACAAAATAACTTCAAAATCCATGGATAAAAAAATTGAAAACGCAACACTAAAAACACGCTTGTTTTCTACGAAAGCGTATAGCGGCCACATGAGATTTTTTTTATCCTTGACACTTTTTCCTGTCAATTATACATAATTGACACTTTTTTCTCTCAATTATACATAATTGACACTTTTTTCTGTCAATTATGTATAATTGACTTTTTCTGTCAATTATACATGATTTTTTTTTCTGTCAATTATGTATAATTGACTTTTTCTGTCAATTATACATAATTGACACTTTTTCTGTCAATTATACATAATTGACAGTTTTATAATTGACAGAAAAAAAGTGTCGATTATACATAATTGACAGAAAAAAGTGTCAAGGATAAAAAACTCTCATGTGGTCGCTCTACGCTTTCGTAGTTTTCTAACAGTTCCATGAAACAGACATTATGATGTCCATGAATCGGACGTCCAAATCATGGGCGCCTCTCTGTCCGGTTCATAGAAAACTGAGTCCGTTCACATAACCTCAAAATATTGTTCTTAAAGATCATCTTATTTTGTCGTTCTCTTACTTGTCCAATAGTGCAACATGTGCCAAACGTTTGCAGGTAAAATTCGTTTATAATCGCCTCCGTTAGGTCAAGTTATTCACTTCAGGAAACCTCACAAATATTTACTATAAACCTTGGAAAAGATTTCACGACACGAGTTGCATATACAACCATCGACGGATAGATGTCGTTAGTTGAGACGAATGCGGGGATTATCCAAACGATTTAAAATTGCAATCGGTTATATAGGAGTATTCAAGTGTCCAATTCATTGGCTGCCCAATTCAAGGAAACTCTCCCCTACTAATTTTCTTACACTTACTGGGATTACTACGGTTTTCTAGGGTTTTCCGTAGTACTTGAGCGAATGCTATCCTAGTTCTATCGGGAAAAAAGTTGGCCCTAGCCGCAAATGGCAACGAAGACAAAATAATAGTAATTGCCTCCCTCCCCCGCACAAGCATGTGGTTGCTTCTGGGGAACTCCTAGTTTGGAGTATTATTGTGACGGTGAGAATTATTATATAGTGTATTATATAGTTATTAAGTGCAGAAGAAAGAGATGAAACACAACGCAGTAAGAATGGTATGGCCGGGACCGGTAAAAAAAATTTAAAAGAAGAGATGTTCATAAGTTATAGTTTATGAGACGTGCCTTATGCAGAAGTAATTCTCCCGACGAATTTGGAGCAATCTCTAAATTCATTTTTTTAAATAAATCTGTGGTTCTTAAACTTCCCCTCTCTCGACAAGTTTGAGGTAGCCAAAAAATGGCAGAAATGTTTATCTTAAGATAATATAAGATGGGAAAATTCTCTTTTTTAGCTTTTATCTTGCAGTATCAATATGGTAGTATCAAGCATGGGTGCTGCAACTCATTTTAAACATTTTTTTATATTGTAACAGTTTTAGTTTATCTTAATAAAGAAAAATATATAATAATAGATAATGAACAACAAAGGTAAAACCCAATTTATTGCCCTGTAGTCTCTTTTTCATCCAACATTCCAAGCTTTCGTAAAACCCCAAATTGGTTCCATTCACGCGGCCCAAATATAAAATAAATGTGGAAATGAAAGTAACAAATACAAATGTGGACCATTCCCACGCAAAAGTTAACTGGTTGGCGGAATGGAGCAAAATAACGCACGCATCGTTCGTCCTCATGCAAATTAAGTTAAATCGTTAAAGCTGAATTACGTTGAAGAGAGTTTACGTATAGGTATACTAAAGAAACACGCCCTTGATGAAACTTGATTGATTAAATCTTCACCAAAGGATAATATTTCTGGCTTCAGCGCTCTTATTTCCATAATTGTGGTCCATATTATACATTACACACTTCTCGGTTATCGCATCGCAAGGAAAGAAAAGTTAAGTTTTGTCCTCAATCAGATGATAAACAATGCTTCTTGAAGCATTGTTTATCATCCACAGCCACTCTAATAAATACAGATGGGTATATTCCAGTAAAAAATGAAAAGACGTTCTCGGAGCCGGGCAACACCTCAGGCGACTACCGCTTAGAGCCGATCTATAGGAGTAACGATGTTCTCATTGGTGGTGTCTCATTAAAAAATATATGATAAGTGATAGCAGATTCCAATGATTCAGAAAAAAAATCTACAACTATCGTACAAGAAGTTTTTTTCCAGCTCCACAATTGTAGAGGTACCGAAAAATAGTGACACGGGAAAACTCTGTACCTATGCATCTGGCAAAAGCGTGTTTATGCCATGCTATACCCTTAACGAGGCCGACAATTTCCAACATCAGTCTGCAACCTATCCCTGAATCGGCGCTCTCGCTAAGCCTCAAACAGGTTCGAATTTCACTGTAGAAATATGGAAATAAAAGTTACAAATACAGATGGGGCCCATTCCAGCGAAAAAATGGACTGGCACAAGATCGGCGCAACACGTGCCTCGCGCTTTCGCGAAATTTATGCTCTATTCCGAAGGCACTGAGCCCCAGCTGTGCCCTGTATGGAAACGGCCCCGCTTTTCGAGGGAACCGATTCGGGCTTTTACTAGCAGGTTTTCGTAGAAAAATATAAATTGAAAATATCGTATTTTTATTCGAAAATTTATAAGATGGTCGTTTCTATATTCTCTGTTCCACGTCGAAGGTACACGTAGGATATAGAGTCAGAAATAGTGCCCAAGAAATAACTGTCAAAATTTTACTCATCAAAAGCAACAACTTTTTTCAAATATATTTTTTCTATAACCTCTTAACTGGGGCATAAGTCGAAACTCTTAGTAGTTAACTAAGTAATAACATACGTAATAATAAAAAAGCACAAAGAGCCTGGAGTCCCGACATCATGTTAGAGAGTTCGTTATTATCGTAAAGGCGGGCATTGCCAAAAAATGTTTTATACGTGATATTGGCGCTTGTTTTTGGGATACCCTGTGCTATAGATAGAACGTTACCAAGTGTTAATTTGATAGATTCTTTGGGGGTGTTTTTTCATCTTTGGCGTTATTGTCTACGTGTAGGAGTTCTGGATGGATTTGCGAAGGATCATCATGCAGAGCTGATGGGGGTTCCGGGGCACAGCAAAGCTACTATATACAGGGTGATTCAGGAGGAAATGTCAATATTTTAGGTACGTATTCGGGGACCCAAAATAAACATAAAAGTTCCTATAAACATGGGTCCTATTCCCGGCCGTTACCGAAATACAGGGGTAAACAACATTCAATTTAAGGTTTTTATTACATTATTTATAACAGGTAGGCTAGGTTTTGGGTGATTCAGGCGGAAATTCCTGTTGCTTAGCAATAGTAGACCTTAATCCTCTGGATTATTGTCTTTGGGGGTGGTTTAAATCATTGGTATATTCAAGTAAAGTAAACACTAGAGATGCATTACTCGATCGAATAATAAATGCAGCAGCAACTATAAGAAACAGGCCCGTATCCATTCATAGAGCGACCCGAGCTATTCACCAGAGAGCTGACTTATGTTTAGAAGTAAACGGTGGCATTTTTGAAAACTATAAAACCTAGCCTACCTGTTATAAATAATGTAATAAAAACCTTAAATTGAATGTTGTTTACCCCTGTATTTCGGTAACGGCCGGGAATAGGACCCATGTTTATAGGAACTTTTATGTTTATTTTGGGTCCCCGAATACGTACCTAAAATATTGCCATTTCCTCCTGAATCACCCTGTCTAGTAATGATGAGGATCTGGAGAATCAGACGTGGGATCAAAATATTCAAAATCAGTTTTTACAATCACTGGGAAATGGATTAGAATGCCTTAGTAAAGCTGGGTCCTTCGCAAGCTCTTGGTAGAGTTGTTCGATAGTGAGTAACGGTTTACATCATAGACTTATGAACAAGGTTACATTGTAGTGTAAGAAGACAGCAAGAACTTTGTAAGTCAACAGTAGACCCACAGGAGGACGTTGCTACAGCAACGTGTTTACAAGTTCCTAGAGTTTCAAAACAGCGTGTCTGCACTGAAGGAACTTGTTTCTTGTTATACTCTCAGTTGCGCGCTCCGAGTTACTAGAGGAATGTGGTGCGAAGATTATTCCTAAGTTGTCGCAGAAGCTTTTGTTATAAAGGGTAAAAAAAGAGCTTAATGGAGGAAAAGGTAGAAAATGCTGGCTGCCACCTTATCTTTAAAACAGGATCCCAGGGGTGAAGAAGGCCATTTGTGCCTTGGACCTATCGGATCCCATTATGCATTTGGCTATTATACAAAAGATAATATAGACGAAACTTCTAATACAAAACTTTGTGGCCAACATTTCTATGTTTAGCAATACAAAATTTTGTTGTATTGACACTTACTCTATATAGAATTCATTGGAACATTTAAAAACACATTAGAATAGAATGGAGAACAATAGAACGGTTAGCTTCCTTATGTTTCAATTTTGATTACGTTACATAATAATGGGATATTTAAATAAAAATAAGTGAATAACTTTGTTTTATATATTTTGTGAAAAAACATATCGAAAAGTTAGTAAGTTGCGCTGAATTGCACAATCCGGCAATTCCGCAATCGGAGCCGCCGCGCCGCATTGCAGCCGGTGGTTAAGCCTGTTGCGGAACACGAGAAAGAACCGCGTTCTTTATTTTCGGGGTTCTGCTGGTCGTTACCAATGATCGAAAATTGGAAATAATGCCAATCGTTGACGGACAAGCTTTTATTATTAATTGGTACTTTCCAGTATCTAAAAATGAATTACATGGATAGAAATATTCATGAGACAATAACACTAACATTACATACCTAAAAATGACCAGGCGCAACCATGAATTATTATGATAAACAATATTCAACAGTTCTTTGGGAGACCACAGGTTCACCTTATCGATACCGGCAAATACTCTCGGGCAGCGCGCCTCGCGAAGAAATTCTACCGGCAAAAAATATCAACGGGGGCAGGCAAAAACATTAAATGCGGCCGAACGGTACTGCTGCCGCCATCTGGCAAAGAGGTGAGAAAGCCAAGCCGAAAGCAATACAGGGCGTGTTATGCTACAAGCCTTGTGCTTTTGTTGTCGTGGTGTTTCACATATCTACAGTTTCGTGCAATTTTTTCCGTTTGTGTCGTTTTCTGTGATCGATAGATTGTTTATAAAGTTGAACAAGGAACATTCAAAATGGGATACCTAAAGTGCTTTGTGTGTGGTATGAGTAATTTACAGAACCGCATAACCTTTCACAGGTAAGTTAGGTTACAATGAGTTCAGAGGCGATGCACCTAGCACCTAGGAAGGAAACTGCCTTACGCATTATTGTAATTTCTTGTGATTTTTACATGAATTCCACCTGAGAATCTGTATTGCCCGAGTTACTATTAACTCGGGTTACTTGCACCCTATGGTGCAAGTAACTCCTTGATCGTGAAAAAATTCATTCAAATTAATAAACCATAAATACCTAGGCCTCAATGATATAAATTTTCCTTGTTCCATTTATTGCTTTAACCATAACAATATTCTTTGCATACACCACTGGTGGGCTTTGTCCAACCAGCTGCTCCACTATCACAAGGAATGCTTTGTTTTTGTATTGTATATGCTGGTTGATTACAATGCCATAAGAAAGGAGTGTCTATATTATCTTTAGTCTGAGATTATGATACTTACTTCTTACCTCCCTGGAGGGCACTACATGCTTACAACATATTTGGGTTATATTGCCAGCGTTTAGATTGGATTTCTAGAATGACTTTTAGGAATTTAAAACTAGGTCAAATACCGACGAGGTTTTACCTTGATGTATTGCAATTTTTTGTTTCACCTATAGTATCACCCGACACATAGATATGGTTATCATTGCCAAATATTCCATCAGCATCCATGTGAGCAATTTTCTGACCCGGTTGATTCGCCAGCTGTGTGTGTTCGGCGAGAACGGAGTGCATCGTTAAGGGTTAAGGGGTGTTTATCTTGTTGCCGCCCTGCACTGGCTGCCCCAGCCGGTCCTTTCTTCCATCGTAATTCCAGCCGCTTTGAAGCCGATTACAGTCGCCCCCTTTTCTTGTTCTGCAATTAAATAAATGGCTTCAAACGATTCGAGAAATGTAATTTGGTGTAGTTGTTCGTTGAAACAATTAAAAGAGAGATTATAAAATCAAAAAATCTAGAACCGGCCTGCTCTCAAGATATTTATTTCGCCCCTTTGCGTATTTTTATTATTTATGATATAAAAAAAAACTTATGGTGTTCCAAACAGGGAGGCCAATCAGTGAACCGTAAAATATAGGAACTTTTCCTTCATAAATTGTCACTGGAACGTTAATAATTCTTCGACATACAGAATGTCAAAATTCCGTTTAATGTGAACGTATATTTTTAAACTCGGTCTCAAGAAGAAGAAAAAATTTAGTACATTTTAATAGTTATTTATGTACCAAGGCACTGAAGTTCAACTTTTTATGACTCATGTGGAGTTTAGTTGCTGAGGCCTCTGGCCGAGGCAAATAAACCACATGAGTCATAAAAAGTTGAACTTCAGTGCCGAGGTACATATTATATTTTTCTTGAAATCGGAAAAAAAAATGTTTTATTAGGCAAGAAAATAATAATAAGGGATCACCCGTCCACGAACCGACTATACGCGCGGCGTTGCTTGACTTTACCGATCGCTCTACCTAGGACAGGTATAATGATGTACGGCACCTTCTGACAGAAAAACCAAACTGCTGCTTCTTGTGCAGCCTACACAACAAATCTATTGATTTTCAAATTTACTAAAATATGTATACTGAAGGATTGCGCTTCTATAAGAAACAATTTCTCAATGTGTACGAAAAGTTAAATGAGCCTTTATCGGCCGGGTTTTGAATATTTGGTCACTTTTGACGGGCGATTTCTCCGCGTCTGACGTTTGATGTTTACATCTCGCCAAGGCCTACTTATTGAAAAAATCGTACAATAATGGGCTACATTATTGTACGATTTCTGTGCTTTTAATGACGATTTTGGGACATTTTAATGCCGATTTCAAGAAAACTAAATTTAAGACTCGTCATTAAATCTGAAGCTTTCGTTCTCGATTGCAAGAAACATCCTCAGGGCGCAACGGTCACACTGATACTGATTATATATCTATTACTTGTGACTGTATCTATTTAAAGATACACGGAAAATTTAAGGAACAGGCTAAAATGCGGGAAAATGAAGGATAGGATTTAAGACGATTTGTTTTGCCGTGTAAAAATAAACCCTGACCACGGTTCAGATTGTTAGGGTGTTTAAGGATTTCAATGGATTCAAGGATTTTTCCCGTGTTCAGAATGCTCGGCAGGTGCAAATTGGCCTGGTTGACGTAACCGTACATATCGTGTTCTATAACGCGCGCGTTGATACAGTATGTCCCGATTGTTCAATATACAGGGTGAGTCGAAGTTAAACCGCCATACTGAAAACTTGAGTAGTATTTTTAAAAATAAATGGGGTTCTTCATATAACATTTTGTCCAAAAACGCTTCGTTTTCGACATACAGGGCGTCAAAGTTTTCTTTTAAAAACAGAAAAAAATTAGTATTTTCGGTTCCATTTATGCTATCGAGATGAAAATTGGTACTTTTATGTTTTCTGCGACGGCGATTATGAATTTTCTATCAACTTTCTTCTAGCCGCTAGAGGGCGTTGGCTACGTCGTTACTTTCGAACAAAAGTGTTTTAAACTTTTTTGTCAGCGGAATATTAATTACGATTTTGAACAAAAAATGTCTCTTGTAAAAATACGAAAACCTTAACCGTTTTCATGAAAAACGCAATTTTGTGTCGCGGTGCGCGTGAATTCGAAAAAATTAAAATTTCGTAGTAGGCTGAGAAATGGGATTTATTCATTTGGAATTCTTTATTTACAGTAGGTATTGTCCTAAATTAACAATTTTTGTGAAATTAGTAATAAAAAGAACTTTAACCAAGACAACTTTTATTAGCAAATACATAACGAAAAAATTAAAATAAAGCTGTCTTGGTTAAATTTCTTTTTATTACTAATTTAAAAAAAATTGTTAATTTAGGACAATACCTACTGTAAATAAAGAATTCCAAATGAATAAATCCCATTTCTCAGCGTACTACGAAATTTTTAATTTTTTCGAATTCACGCGCACCGCGACACAAAATTGCGTTTTTCATGAAAACGGTTAAGGTTTTCGTATTTTTACAAGAGACGTTTTTTGTTCAAAATCGAATGTAATTTAATATTCCGCTGTCTAAAATGCAGATTTTTCAACGACAAAAAAGTTTAAAACACTTTTGTTCGAAAGTAACGACGTAGCCAATGCCCTCTAGCGGCTAGAAAAAAGTTGATAGAAAATTCATAATCGCCGTCCCAGAAAACATAAAAGTACCATTTTTCAACTCGATAGCATAAATGGAACCGAAAATACTATTTTTTTTCTGTTTTTAAAAGAAAACTTTGACGCCCTGTATGTCGAAAACGAAGCGTTTTTGGACAAAATGTTATATGAAGAACCCCATTTATTTTTAAAAATACTACTCAAATTTTGAGTATGGCGGTTTAACTTCGACTCACCTTGTATACTTGTCCACATGTGCATATTGTGCATGGCACACGATATACACCACTCGCACTCAAGGGTATAATCGTTGGGTGAAGATTTAAAAAGAGAATCTACGCCCATGGAACAGCGTGCCGATTTAAAAACATCTCCGGAGCCCGCTGGCACCCTCTACATTCCGGACCAGAAATTAAAGCGGATCGATATCGAAAATCTTCTGGCATTTTCGCCGGAGTCATCTTGCGGCTAGCGGAAGTAACAATTATTCACAGTCGGTGTCGCTGACTCGAAAGCAAAGTCTAGAAAACAGCACACTGTTTTCTGGGGTATACTGGGATAGCTCGGTGGGAATTACAGATGGGACATTTCGAGTCTGGCAATATCTTGATTTTGACTTTTGACAGGGTTTTACTTGACATTAAGACCTGGGAATTGGGCCTGGAGAAAGTGAAAGGTTAGAAAGCGATTTTGTGCGAATTTTGGAGCTGAAAGAATATTCTTGGGCAGTGACAGTAATCTGACAAGTTTATTTGTGATTTTTGAAGGCTAAACAATAAAAGTGGTAACCAAGGTAACGAGTTTGGACTGTGATTTTTGAGATTCATTACAATATTATTTGCCCCTTTCACTGCTCCCTTTCGCGACCAGAAATTTACTTGGGGAAAGGACCCGCCCAAATACACTTATTAAACAGGGGTATCATTCCATCCTTTTCCCTTTAATAGAAATCGTATATTACATCAACCACACACGAGCAGAAAATACAGACACAAAATTTTATATTTCCAGCTCCATAGATGGTGTTTATTTTCAACGGGTACGTTGGAATCTATAGTAAACCCTAGAGCTGCGGGCGAGACTTCGAATTTTTTTTAGCCTTGAAACTCTTTTTACACATTGTGAAACTATTGACTAGTGGGGGACTATTATTATTGCCAAAACAAAAACCATACAGTGTGTCCAACTTTAAAACTGTACAAATCCGTAAAATCTTCATTTTCGGAGACAATCGCCCAAACTTTTTTTTGTTTAAAAGGCCTTCAAAAACCGCTTCTTTTGACCGTCCCGTCATTTTCAAAATGCAAATCCAGGGCCGGCTGCGATTTTTTTCTCGATTTTCACGAAAACCATTTAGCGATTTTTTTATTTAAAATCTGACCCCACAGCATTAATCAGAACACCCAAAAACCCCTTTACACCAAATTTGAATAAAAAATATACAGGGAGTTCCAATCTGCAGGGTGTCAAAGTTGAGCAAAATAGGACTTTTAAAGGTATCTGCCAAGTCAAGATTGCCATGGAATCCCCTCAAAACAGTTCAATGGTCTATAGGACCACTCAAGGTATTGGTGTGCAAAGGTCCAATACAAAATATACAGAGTATTCTTATCTGTGCCATCTCAAAATGCTGAATTTTTATGAAACTTTATATGGGTCATGAGTGCTGTAGAATCATTGAAAAAATATTGATAAACACAAAAGTAATGTATTTCTTTAAAATTCCTATTTTGCTCAAATTTGACACCCTGCAGAATAGAACTCCCTGTATATTTTTTATTCAAATTTGGTATATAGGGGTTTTGGGGTGTTCTAATTAACGCTGTGGGGTCAGATTTTAAATAAAAAAATCGCTAAATGGTTTTCTAAATTGGGGTATAAAAAAATGGTAGCCGGCCCTGGATTTGCAGGAAGGTCAAAAGAAGCGGTTTTTGAAGGCCTTTCAAACAAAAAAAGTTTAGGCTCTTATCTCTAAAAATGAAGATTTTACGGATTTGTACAGTTTTAAAGTTGGACACCCTGTATAATAATTGTATATGCGTTAAAATGTTCTTACTTATATAATTTATTTATGTTGACAATATTTCTGGACTTGGTATTTAGGTGTTTTTTTAATAAATGTGTTTTCTCATTTAACTATTTTATTTTATTCCTCTCTGTCAAAAAATGTTCAAAGGTAATTCTGACTGAAAATGGGTAATTACTTTCTGGCGTGTTCAGTCAATACCTACTTAAAAAATCTCAATTCCTACATGTAGGTACAAACATAGTCAACAGTTTAAAAAATCCTTATTTACCTACTTTTACTATTTTTGTTTATATCACTAATAAAAGTAGCATTTCATAAAACAGTGTTAGTTTTTTTTATTAAGGAATTCATTTTCGTCAATGTAATTTGAGCAAAAACTGCAAATTAAACAGTTATAGAGGGCAGGCCGTTACCTTGATTTAACTATAGAGAAAAATCAAACGGCAGAACATAAAAAACGCGATCACGTAAATTCAACAAAAGTGTCTACTTAAAACTGAACTTAGCACTTAGCAGCCAATTTTCTAGGAGCCAAAAATTTCAACGTTTATTTTTTGATGAATATTTTTCTTCATTCTCCAATTTAATCTGCTTAGAAGGTTTAATAATAGTTACCCTTTCTACTTTATTTTTATCAAAATAAATTTGTGGAAATAAGGGCGAGGAAAATTTTTTGCTGCCAGAAAATCGGCTACTAACTTTACACCGGTTTAGTTAGGCACATTGATTTTTAAATGTCTTCCGATATTTGGCCCCGCCTGTTTAAGTTTAAATAGTTACGAGCCGCCACTGATTAAGTGGTGTGGTATCATAGTTTGGCAGATATAAGCAATAATATCGTTTTAACGTCCTAGCTAGCTAGCTTTTAAAATTGAGGGTACAGTTTACTCCAGCCTTGTTTTTTTTCGACAAAAATACACCCTGTATACACTGTGTACTGATAGCAAAGTCTAGTATTCTCTAGACTTTGCTGATAGGTTCGGCCAATTATTGGGGCAACACCAAACAGAATGTCAACTTACAATTAGAATTTTTTTATCGTTTACACCCCTTGGGCACTGAATCGCCGGACACACAGTATATATTTTTATTAGTTACTTAAGCTAAAAAAATAAAAATAAATAACAACCTCTTTCTGTATTCAACATTTTTCCAGAAAAACGCCTAGGTACATTAAAAAATACTCCCTAATAGAGGGAAGGCAATCAGTTTTTTCACTTTTCTCAAAGTTTTCATTTTGGACATATGTTTTGTTTTTCAAATCAACGTAAGAAATTGAAGCAACATAATGTAGATCACTATATCCTAAAAAAGAGAATTTTAAAAATCTGCCAATCCGTTAAAATCGTCAAATATCAAACTGAAATACGCCCAACCCTGAATCTATTCCTAATTTTATAAAAGCCAAATCGTAGAATTATTTCACTGGCCCCTTCTCCCTTCTCCCCCCCTGTCTATTTTTAGACTTGTTTGCCCCGCCCCGAACACAAACGAGCCTTTTGGAATACGAAATTGTCGAGTACGAAACCTACCACTAATTATCGATTTTGTTAGAGTCATTGTAATTATCGAAAATAGATGGTGCTAAACAGTAGTACTGGACGAGAGCTAAATAGAAATAATAATACCGCTATACACCAGTAGATGGAGTTGGTGCGCGGAGGCGAATGACTAGGATCATTGGAAAAAGTTCGAATATCCATAGTCCTTCGCCTCCAAAAGCGCTCGGCATTTTATCTGGATCCGTGAGAGGTCTTTTTAAACCTTCAGTCAACGGTATAATATCCTTAATCTGTCGGTAATATTGAGATAATTTAGTGTGCGTGGAAATTCTTGTTAGTACATTATATTCATTTAAAATTTTGGAGTTGCGTTCGGTTATGGTATGGATATAAGGAAGGAAGGCCATAGTGGTCGGCGGGTCTGTATTGTTGTTGGGGTTACTAAAATTTCTTAATAAAGCGCTGGATACTATGATAAGAATAATTATTATTGTTGGTAAGTATAGAATATTAGTAAGATCTAGTCTATTTACGCTTACGTCAACCGGGCCAATCTGCATACTTGCCGAAAATTCAAATAGATTCTGTCCCAAAAATTAGAAATGTACCTAATATTTTGTTCAACATTTTCGAGTAAAGAATTTGCTCCATTTTTATGCATACCACCCATATTGGTCCGTAGGCGTATTTAACATGGTGTCAGATATATCGGTCAGCAGGCTGTGTGCCAAATTTGTATCTGGCAGAGATGTCAGTCATACTGGAAAATATACATAAGTATAGGTAAAAAGTATTTATGTCTATGCATCTAAATAATTATGTATATAGCAATATGTTTTGACATTTAGTTTTGAAACTGTTGTCAGAAAACAATTGATTGTTCTCTGCTATTGTGTTTATCAATTATTAAAGGAATTGGATAATACCACAACAACGTCAAAAGTTTTACGAAATTTTTAACGAACTTAAGAAATATCACATGATAAAAGCAGCTCTAAGCTTGATATAAATACCTAATAATGTTTAAGCCTTACTCAACAATTATATCTATGTCAATTATGTCATAGCTACGATAACCATAAACATATCCTTGACTCTCTATACCGTGCAAGAAATTGCCGCTAATTAAGCTATTTTATTTTTTTATACATTTGGAGAAATATTTTTATTTTATATTATATAATAAACAAGTCCATAGCAACCGTATAAGCGTTGACTGACGTAATTATAAAGACTTCTCACGGCTATAGCTTCATGTCCTATGGAAAACAGTTTGCTCTGATGGCTAACAATTTGTTTTGCATTGTATTTTGTCTCCGGAAAGCGCATGGTGAGTTGAAAAAGTGTCAGGCCTGACAGCCGTGAGCAATCTTTATTAATACGTCAATCAACGGTATAAGCTATATAAATAGTTCCAAAAAACCCGACATTTTAATTAAAAAAAAATTAAATTTAAATTTTCTTTGAATTTATGTGTATGAACACTGAACCGTATGGGGAATAATTATCTTTAAACCACGGAACATTTTAATGTTAATAACTGCTATGGTCCATGACTAACTATTAGTGCCAGAAAAAGGAACCAGTGCTTTCAGTTAATTTTGAGAGCCTCCACCATTTTGAATTTTGTGAACAAAGCCCTCTTCTATCATATATTCATTTCCACCCTTTATACCTCCTACATTTCCTTCCAATTCCAAAACAAAATTAATGTTTTACGACGTTTCCACAGAGCTTTCCTTGGGGTTTTCATCGAGAAATGGAGATTTGATCTGCACGTGCCCAACAAAATATACGTAAGCCAATTCTAATAATTCAATTAGTCCCAATCGGCGGTTTGTTCATTATTTACCCCCTTGTCATTGAAAAGGGGGAATCAACGAAGTTTAGAGTAGTTGGGAAACTTCGTCGATTTAATTCCGTTATTGTGGGGCGGGCGATGGAGGACCCGGACGCCCCTTGTTTGGCCAAGAAACTTTTTTCTGGTTTTCCATATTGAGGAGTCCCAATATAGTCGGGAGACGACTGTGGAATTTTTCGATAATGGAAAACCATCTATTTGGACCGGGAGATAGTGACAGATTTTTGGACGTGATTTTACTCAGTATGACTTTCAAAGGGCCATTATGTTGCGTACAAGATATAAATCAAAGAGTCATCCCTTGTTCTTCATATGGAAAAGCGAGGCATACCAAGGGCTATCATTGTCACGTGAACATATATTTTAATACTTAATTTTTCCACGTTTCTGGACAGGCTGCCAATAATAAGTAAGTATGTAAGTTCTTGTCATAAAACTGCCGAAGAAAAAATGGCATACCATTTGCGCATGTCCAAGTACATTTTGCATCGAATAAATCCTTTAAATGATTAAATAATATTCAATTTAAACTGTAGGTACTTGGACATGTCCAAACGTTATGCTATCCTTTTCTTCAGCAGTTTCATAACAAGAACTTGCACACTTCTCATTGGCAGCCTGTTCAGAGACGTGGAAAAATTAATTATTAAATACAAGTTCTCGTGACAATAATAGCCCTTTGGGCCCACGTTAACGGTATTATGTCACCACCATTTTTAAAAAATTCATTTAGTTTCTTGGGTAAAAGCCTCCCTTTTCAACTAACCCCTTTTTTTCACAACCACTTAGTGAGTTAGGACTACCTCTAGGAAACTTTGTTAGGTTATCCAAAATATTTTATTGCTAAAGGTGGCCCCCTAGGTGAGTTTAAACATATATGTACAGTTTTTCCTGTTACTAGATTGTGTTTGTGGAGCTGAGACTGTGAGTTGTATCCTTAAAGTCATATTCTTCTACTCCACTTCGAAATATGGACTGTTTCCTCCGCTTAAAGTCTAATTTTCAAAGTTTTATTTGCAAATATTTTAGGTTAGTCAACGGCATATTGTTAGCAGGCACCCAAAGGTGCAACTTTGACCCAATTTTACCGATTCGTATCTGTTAAGGTTTCCGAGATCCCCATGTTGAGATCCGAAAGTAAATCACTTTGTATATACTTGTGGTACTTCACAATAATAAGGCGTATACATAACTTAAAATGCAATGTCTCTCAGTAATGGTTATTACAGGGATATGATGGGAAGACGTTTATGTAGCGATTTTTTTTAACTTTGCTTTACGGATATACATACGTTGAAAAATTACCTCTTCCAATTACCTATGTGTTTCTATTTTGTTTTCCTCTAAGATTTCCTGGTAAAATTATTGCTCTATCTGCACGAACCAAACAAAACATAACTAAGTCAATCCTAATAATTCGATTACCCCCTGTAGGCGGTTTGTTTATTATTTACCCTTCTTGCCTTTGGAACGGGGACCCCAGAAAGTTTAAAGTAGTTGGGCAACTTCGTCGATTTAATTTCATTACGATGCAGGCGCCTTGTTTGTCGGGAAAACTTTTTTCGGGTTTTTCTTAGTGCGTTTCTATATTCCTAGTCGGGGTTCTTGAATGGGGAGATAGGCGGGATATTCGGATCCCATCAGTAACGAGATTCCGATAAAGTAGATTTCAGTACCTAACGAAATTAAGTTCACTTTTTAAGATGCAAGAAATGGATTTTGATTATTTTTGTTTGACAATACAGACAATACTTAATAATTAAGGTAGTCTTGCAGTTAAAGGTTTGCGTTGGCGCTCGCGGTTGACTGTGACCTTCGTCGTTGCCTTCCGTAGCAGACATTTTATAAACTTTCCGTGTGCGTCCAGAAGTGTCAGCTAAACAAAACACCACGTAACCCCTAAACTTAATTTTTATTGGACTACGTCGAATTGCTACGAACGGCTTGACTTGAAAGATTAAATTGGTTTATCTCGGACAGCATCCGACGCAGAAAGTAAAACGTTCGACGACGTTTATAAACGGTTATAAATCCACCTTAAAACATCTATTATAAAACATTTTTCTGAATATAGGATTTTCAAAATCATAAGTACGTATATCTACGTATACAGAATTGTATTAAAACGCTTAATTAAGGGTGCTTATTGCTGGTCAGCTGATAAACACCCGCGTCGAAACTGGTTGCCGGGCCTGGCACCAGTGACTATAGAAAGCTATAATCTCTGCTGGCAGCAGTTTGGCAGTTGCACAACATTATCGTAAACTTGTATTTTTAAATTCTTCTCATATTTATATCTAAAAATAATGTAACGTAAAATGCCTCTAAAGTTGTTATCAGCTTGTAGCGAACACGTTTGCAGTGTTTTCTAAAATACTCAAAGATTTTGCAGATAAATTTTAGGTTTCGGTATTCTACTTACAGTTCAATAATTTTTAAGATTCGTTTGGAGGCATTTTTTGTTACAGCTTTGTTGGCCTGAGGCCCGCGGGGCCCCATTTTCTTTTAGTTTTTCATTGTTTTCCCTGTAGAGGTTAGTAGATATACTATGAGAGTTCTGGGCCACTTGCCCCATGTTAATCTCCATAAGGCCAGAAATGCGTACATTTTGGCTACGTCACAGCCGAGGTCACGTGACGTCACAGCTTGACCTCAGTTGACCTTTACGTGTGATTCTTGGAAGCCGGCCCCCACCCCTGACCCCACTCTTGCCGCCGGTGCCGGTGGAGGGGTGACGCCTATATATTTGATGGAGCGCAGTTCCTGCACCATTCTCAAGCCAGTTGCAGTAAAAAAAAAACAATTCCTCATAAGACCACAAATGCCTGCATTTTTGCTACAGGGTGATCCCACTTGACGTTTAGACCGCCTGTCACCCCTAGTTCACCTCTAGATCCTACGATATTTCTAGACAACGACCACCGTGTAAATCTCATACATGACAGGAACACGTGTGACCCCCCAGTTGACCCCTAGAACCTGAGAGAGTTCTAACTCAGTTCCCCATGTAAATCTCCATAAGGCCAAAAAGCTGCATTTTGACAGGTGGTCTGCAAGATTTTCTCAAAGTATGTCATTTTTAAAGTGGTCACTGTCGTAGCCACGAATTTCTGGGCCACTTGGCCGCCGTCTTTCGAGCGTGATTAGACCTGCGTGGGACTTGTTCCGACACGAAATTCTTAGAAGTCATCGCCGACACGTGTGACCCCCAGTCGACCCCTAGATCCCGAGAGAGTTCTAATTCAGATCCCCAAAATTTTTTAGACCACTCGCATGGCATCCATCGTCCTAACAAAGAATTTCTAGGAAATCGCCATGATGCAATAAAATACAACAGTAGTAATAACGCACGTGGAAAAAAACCATCCGAGAGTCGCCTTGAAACGACCGACGGATCTGTGTGCGTGGCTATTCCATACAACAATGGGTGTACACATTTCAATAGAAATGCTAAAATATCTCCAAAAATCTGAGAAAATCCTCAACGCAAACGATTTTGATAAAAAAAAACAGACAACGTAGTTTATTTAAGGTACCTCAACGGCTAACAAAAATATAATTTCTTTGTATTAGTGCATATAAAATTTTGCCTTAAGGTAAAATCAGACGCAAAAAAAATGTCAACCTACTTTGCCCTGAAAATCGAAAATTTTTAATCATTAAAGTAATGAAATATATTAGACACACTTTGAAAATAGTATAGCATAAGTCATGAAATTTTGATAATATGAAACTAAAAAAGCTTGTAAAATATGAATTAACCCACCGGGTGAGATTTCGATTCTGCAGTTTATTTAACGTACACGGCTTTAACTGCTACCAAAAAAAAAATCTGAGAAATTTCTACGTATATTAGCCAGGTGTCTCAAAAAAATTCGACTTTACCTTGGAAAATCGAACATTTATTTAACTGTATACTACCTCATGGATGATAAAAAATCTAAGATATTTCTGTGTATTATCCTGGTGCAAAAAATTCGTTTTCGGGTAACTAAATGAAAACAAAAAGATTTCAAATGTTGGTAAGTGTTGGGGGTGGGGAAAGGTTAGCGACTATAAGAAGGGTCACGCTAACTGCTCTTGACACCCTAATATTTTATTCACAACTAAAACCTGAGGAGGTAGAAAAGGGATTTCGTGAATGTGTGAAAATTATGAAAATTGTAAACACGCTAATAAACAAATCCAAAATAACTTCTGAAAAATAACATCTAACTACTGTCCTAGCTCAAGTTTGCAGTTTTAAACGAATGTTTAAAGCCCTACAAGTTGTGGGAAGTGGATCTAGAAAGGAAACTGCATACCAGCGTGTCAAGTGGGTAGGATTCGTACTGGATTATTTGTCAATTTGAAGCACAAGATAGATGTCAAAGCATTTTTTAAAGATTGTTGTTTGTTTGTTTTCAGTAGGAGAATAAAAAATAGTATAAAAAGAAATGAGATGATCAAGGTCAATACAATGTTCTGTGGATTGTTTGAACGTGGTACAAAAGAGATGATCGTCGAAGAGCTTAAATATTTCAACACTAAAATGAGATTATTTCTCATCATATGAACATGGTACAGTGGTTTCGGGATAACGTGGAGGATCCTATATGTAACGATCTGGATGAATTTGAGCATAGAGACTATGGCTGGACTCCGAAGGCTATTGTAAATTTACAAATAAACATTAACAAGTTAGAGTTTTTTAGGGGACAACACGCAAAAATTTCTATTGAAAACGCTTCGAAAGATTACTAATGATATGAATTCACATTTTTTAGAATATGTAGGATTATATTACTTACAGTTAAATCATTGTACCTATCGTGTTTAAATATATCTTGAATGCTACAACATTGTTTTATTCTTAATTAAAAAACACTTAGGTTTCAGACCTGTTTGAAATATAGTGGGCTTATTTCGTTTTCATTAGTGGAAATTTTTAAGCAAAAGCCAAAGAACCGCATATTTGGAGGATTTGTGTTTTGAACCCGTACTGATTTAATAAGATGTGAGAATATTTGGACACAGCGCCTAGAGAACAAAGAAGAACAAAGGCAACTGAGAAATTTTTTTTACTAGGATCCATGCACTATAGTAAAAAATATGTAATTATGTACGAGGAGAGAGAATAAGTTAGAAAATATACTTACCGATTTTATATATTTTTTTTAGAACTGGGGTTTGGACAAAAAAAAACGAAAATAGTAAAAAAATATGTAATTAGGTTAAAAAAATGTCAAAATACAAAAGGATAATAAACTTAAACAAAAATATATAACTTAAACAAAAATATATATGAGAAAGAAGCAAAAAAGCAGGAATAAAAGGGTGCCATTCTAAAACAATACCTTAAAAAATGCTATAATTTAAATCGTTTTAATAGTCTCGCACCGACAACCAAATCTTTTTGTAATTGTTGAATTAATTTGTCACCCTTTTTGTCCTGTTTTTTTAATCGCTCCATTTCACGTCTTCTTCCTGCCTTGTTATCTTGTTCCACCTGTAGCTTCCGCTTCGTCGCTTCATACTTTCGTTTCAGCTCACCTGTCACCCCTTTGACATATGAAGATATATCGCCGTTTCCTTCCGTATCTTCGAACTCATCTTCACTGTCTTGAGTTGGTGGCAGCTAATCACGCTGAAGGCGTCGTCGTCTTGAATTTTCATTTTCTTTTGTGGCCGCACCCATACAATAGCGGTATCGTGAGTCACATGAGGACACCGGGGGCCCCAACAAATCGTCTTGACTTGACGGCAGGGATGGACAGGCTGTTGACTGAAAAAAAAATTAGTGGGTATTTATAATATTTCTATCGTTCATAGGAACTTTTTAACACATCTGTTTTGATAAAACACTTACTGGTATTATTATTTGCTGATGGATGATTGGTTTCCGGAAAAACGCAACTCGGGGATCACTAGTTGAGGGTTGATCTGTGGTAATCGGTGGCAAGACCGACGAATCCTGCCGACCAAGTGATGCAAGGGGTGGGCACGTTGTAGACTGAAAAAAATTCGCCTTTAAAATGTTTTCAACGGACTTTTTAACACATTTTGAAAATAGTACTTACTGTTTTTTTGAGAGACAGGCTCGGTCTGTTGTTCATGACGGATGGAAAAGTGTGAACAGGTTTCTGGCAGGGCGCAGGCTGTCCACTAGTTGACGGCTGAGACTCGGATTGAGACTGCGACAGGTCCGTCAAATCCTGACTCAGTGACGGCATGTCAAGGCATGTCTGAGAAAAAAAACACTAGGTTTTAGGCTAAAAAATTCTCCTTTAAAATGTTTTCAACGGACTTTTTGTTTATCTAATCGGCTATACTATATGTTATGCCGCGCAACAGCTGATTTTCATTATATGGGTGAATATCCTGCGTCATCTGTGATTTTTTTTATAAACATTTGATTAGCCCCTTGATATGCCACGACTTTTATTTAAAACATTTTTGTAGAGTCCTTAGTCAATCAGTAACTCATTGAAACTGAATTAACACAAGAACAATTTTCAGAGGACAAAAATCCATTGAAAATACAATTTTTGTAAATTTACCACCTAGCTTGACCCAGGCTAAAATTAAGATAAAAACAGCAAAAATTACCTTGAAAATTTTCTAAAATTGCTGAAAACCTATAGATCCAAGAAAATTGGTGTGTCTTCCCTCGACAACGATGCTCCACAGGGTGGGGGAAATATTAGTTTTAACCAACGAAATTGACAAAAATAGGTAAAAAAAGACTCCAGTCTGAATGGCAGTCGACCCTCGACCAAAATACAGTGTGCCAACGGATGGACAAAAATTGGAAGACTGGAAAATTTCCTTTTTTAGTAACTTCTTTGGTTTGAATAAATTTTTATCGAATCCGGGCACGATTTTCGAAAACTAAAATTGGGTAAGACAAGTTATTTTGTAGTTGCGTCGATGGTTGGTCAGAGCGTGGGACTTAATTACGATGGTTCGAATCCAGGTACGATTTTTGTCGAGGTGAACCCCTTATATATCAATTACGACGATGGTTGGTCTGAGCGTCGATTTAGGTTCGAATCCTGGTGCGATTTTTTTTTTGGCGCCATGACGTCAGATGTGCGCAGGGTCAGAACGTCGGTGTAGGTCAGGCGGGAGTCTGCTATATTTTTTGTCAACAAAACGGGTTGATTTACCGGTGTCATCGCTATGTATCGGCTGCAAAAGGACAAAAATCCGTTTGATTTTTTTTAATTATAACGAAATATGTCCTGGAAATTATGTGGAGCGGATTTCTGTGACCTCGTGACCAAAATGGAGATATTTGGTAGAGACGCGTCGACGGTCGGTGATGGTCTTAGGTTCGAATCCTGACGCTATGTTTGCCGTCAACAACGATTTGCCTAGAGGTTAGGGCGACTGGAAATTTTTATTTACTCGTATTGGTTTTTTTTATTGGATCTTATTCGATCAGAGGCATTTCCTATCTTATCTGAATTTTTTTTCTAACATTTTTTTTTGGTCAGTGTCCGTTTTCTGTATATTTCCACTTGCAACGCAGTCTTCTACGTTATGTCTTGTCAAAGTTAGTGGCTTATTTGAGGCCTTTTTGTCACTTTTTTCTCAAAATTTCACCCTGCAATCGACTTAGGACCTTTTAAAAATTCATTTTTTGAAAAAAAAATTTGAAAATTTTTGGAATTTTCATAGGTATCGATTCTGTGCTACTGCGCATGCGCGAAAATCTTGACGCGTTCGTCCAACCTCAATTGTGTTCCGGCCAGGCCTTCGGCCTGGCACGGGCCACAGTTGGGGACCTGTTCCTAACCAATATTCAACTTTTTTGCTTTGGTGAAGATGTCACTTTTAGAACCTTTTCTAAATTTTTTGCTGACGCATCATTTTTTTTGCTGACTCTGCGTTTAATCCCTATAAAGTGCATCGCATTAGATGATTCCAGTTAGTTTATCATCTACTTTGGCGCTCGTGTATGAGTAGTTTTTTACCGACCATCTACTTTCGCGCTACAGCCATCTACCAGCGGTTCTCCAGCCATGAACAACAGGCCGTCGCTGTCCCTTAAGAAGCCAGTAAGTACTATTTTCAAAATGTGCTAAAAGTCCGTTGAAAAACGTTAAAAGTCGCGAATTTTCAGTCCACCGCCTGTTCACCTTCAGACATACGGTCGCTTTATCCGGAGGATTTGTTGGGTCTGGAATCCCAACCTTCAACTAGTGGACAGCCTGCGCCCTGCCAGAAACCTGTTCACGCTTTTCCAGCCGTCATGAACAAGAGGCCGAGCCTGTCTCTCAAAAAACCAGTAAGTACTATTTTCAAAATGTGTTAAAAAGTCCGTTGAAAACATTTTAAAGGCGAATTTTTTAGCCTAAAACCTAGTGTTTTTTTTTCTCAGACATGCCTTGACATGCCGTCACTGAGTCAGGATTTGACGGACCTGTCGCAGTCTCAATCCGAGTCTCAGCCGTCAACTAGTGGACAGCCTGCGCCCTGCCAGAAACCTGTTCACACTTTTCCATCCATCATGAACAACAGACCGAGCCTGTCTCTCAAAAAAAAAACAGTAAGTACTATTTTCAAAATGTGTTAAAAAGTACGTTGAAAACATTTTAAAGGCGAATTTTTTTCAGTCTACAACGTGCCCACCCCTTGCATCACTTGGTCGGGAGGATTCGTCGGTCTTGCCGCCGATTACCACAGATCAACCCTCAACTAGTGATCCCCGAGTTGCGTCTTGCCGGAAACCAATCATCCATCAGCAAATAATAATACCAGTAAGTGTTTTATCAAAACAGATGTGTTAAAAAGTTCCTATGAACGATAGAAATATTATAAATACCCACTAATTTTTTTTTCAGTCACCTGCCTGTCCATCCCTGCCGTCAAGTCAAGACGATTTGTTGGGGCCCCCGATGTCCTCATGTGACTCACGATACCGCTATTGTATGGGTGCGGCCACAAAAGAAAATGAAAATTCAAGACGACGACGCCTTCAGCGTGATTAGCTTGCCACCAACTCAAGACAGTGAAGATCAGTTCGAAGATATGGAAGGAAACGGCGATATATCTTCATATGTCAAAGGGGTGACAGGTGAGCTGAAACGAAAGTATGAAGCGACGAAGCGGAAGCTACAGGTGGAACAAGATAAGAAGGCAGAAAGAAGACGTGAAATGGAGCGATTAAAAAAAACAGGACAAAAAGGGTAAAAAAATTTCTCAATTGCCTTTGTTCTTCTTTGTTCTCTAGGCGCTGTGTCCAAATATTCTCACATCTTATTAAATCAGTACGGGTTCAAAACACAAATCCTCAAATATGCGGTTCTTTGGCTTTTGCTTAAAAATTTCCACTAATGAAAACGAAATAAGCCCACTATATTTCAAACAGGTCTGAAACCTAAGTGTTTTTTAATTAAGAATAAAACAATGTTGTAGCATTCAAGATATATTTAAACACGATAGGTACAATGATTTAACTGTAAGTAATATAATCCTACATATTCTAAAAAATGTGAATTTATATCATTAGTAATCTTTCGAAGCGTTTTCAATGGAAATTTTTGCGTGTTGTCCCCTAAAAAACTCTAACTTGTTAATGTTTATTTGTAAATTTACAATAGCCTTCAGAGTCCAGCCATAGTCTCTATGCTCAAATTCATCCAGATCGTTACATATAGGATCCTCCACGTTATCCCGAAACCACTGTACCATGTTCATATGATGAGAAATAATCCCATTTTTAGTGTTGAAATATTTAAGCTCTTCGACGATCATCTCTTTTGTACCACGTTCAAACAATCCACAGAACATTGTATTGACCTTGCTCATCTCATTTCTTTTTATACTATTTTTTATTCTCCTACTGAAAACAAACAAACAACAATCTTTAAAAAATGCTTTGACATTTATCTTGTGCTTCAAATTGACAAATAATCCAGTACGAATCCTACCCTTAAATGCAGATTGCATATCGGCCCACTTGACACGCTGGTATGCAGTTTCCTTTCTAGATCCACTTCCCACAAGTTGTAGGGCCTTAAACATTCGTTTAAAACTGCAGACTTGAGCTAGGACAGTAGTTAGATGTTGTTTTTCAGAAGTTATTTTGGATTTGTTTATTAGCGTGTTTACAATTTTCATAATTTTCACACATTCACGAAATCCCATTTGTACCTCCTCAGGTTTTAATTGTGAATAAAATATTAGGGATCGCAGTTGATCAACTCTGTGGTTAACCGACTCCATTTTCTTTATTATTCCAGTTTGACTTCCAAAGTGTGTCAAGAGCAGTTAGCGTGACCCTTCTTATAGTCGCTAACCTTCTCCCACCCCCAACACTTACCAACATTTGAAATCTTTTTGTTTTCATTTAGTTACCCGAAAACGAATTTTTTGCACCAGGATAATACACAGAAATATCTTAGATTTTTTATCATCCATGAGGTAGTATACAGTTAAATAAATGTTCGATTTTCCAAGGTTAAGTCGAATTTTTTTGAGACACCTGGCTAATATACGTAGAAATTTCTCAGATTTTTTTTTGGTAGCAGTTAAAGCCGTGTACGTTAAATAAACTGCAGAATCGAAATCTCACCCGGTGTGTTAATTCATATTTTACAAGCTTTTTTAGTTTCATATTATTAAAATTTCATGACTTATGCCATACTATTTTCAAAGTGTGTCTAAAATATTTCATTACTTTAATGATTAAAAATTTTCGATTTTCAGGGCAAAGTAGGTTGACATTTTTTTTTGCGTCTGATTTTACCTTAAGGCAAAATTTTATATGCACTAATACAAATAAATTATATTTTTGTTGAGGTACCTTAAATAAACTACGTTGTCTGTTTTTTTTTATCAAAATCGTTTGCGTTGAGGATTTTCTCAGATTTTTGGAGATATTTTAGTATTTCTATTGAAATGTGTACACCCATTGTTGTATGGAATAGCCACGCACACAGATCCGTCGGTCGTTTCAAGGCGACTCTCGGATGTTTTTTTCCACGTGCGTTATTACTACTGTTGTATTTTATTGCATCATGGCGATTTCCTAGAAATTCTTTGTTAGGACGATGGATGCCATGCGAGTGGTCTAAAAAATTTTGGGGATCTGAATTAGAACTCTCTCGGGATCTAGGGGTCGACTGGGGGTCACACGTGTCGGCGATGACTTCTAAGAATTTCGTGTCGGAACAAGTCCCACGCAGGTCTAATCACGCTCGAAAGACGGCGGCCAAGTGGCCCAGAAATTCGTGGCTACGACAGTGACCACTTTAAAAATGACATACCTTGAGAAAATCTTGCAGACCACCTGTCAAAATGCAGCTTTTTGGCTTTATGGAGATTTACATGGGGGACTGAGTTAGAACTCTCTCAGGTTCTAGGGGTCAACTGGGGGGTCACACGTGTTCCTGTCATGTATGAGATTTACACGGTGGTCGTTGTCTAGAAATATCGTAGGATCTAGAGGTGAACTAGGGGTGACAGGCGGTCTAAACGTCAAGTGGGATCACCCTGTAGCAAAAATGCAGGCATTTGTGGTCTTATGAGGAATTGTTTTTTTTTTACTGCAACTGGCTTGAGAATGGTGCAGGAACTGCGCTCCATCAAATATATAGGCGTCACCCCTCCACCGGCACCGGCGGCAAGAGTGGGGTCAGGGGTGGGGGCCGGCTTCCAAGAATCACACGTAAAGGTCAACTGAGGTCAAGCTGTGACGTCACGTGACCTCGGCTGTGACGTAGCCAAAATGCACGCATTTCTGGCCTTATGGAGATTAACATGGGGCAAGTGGCCCAGAACTCTCATAGTATATCTACTGAGGTTCCATAGGTTTTCTAGAACTTTGCTAGAACTTTATGATTTGTATAGGTATATATCGTTGACCAGGAATATTCTGGAGTAGTCTCCATTTTTCCCATAAGCACTGGAAATAGGACCTGGAAGTAAGTAAAAGGTTAGAAGGTTATTTTAGTGCGAGACCTCAGAAATATCCTTGGCCCGTGGCAGAGCCTGACAAGTATAATTTGTGAAGTCTACAAAATAGGGAAAGGAGTTTGGACTGTGATTATTGAGATCCGGTACATCTGATGTCACAAAAGAGATTTGAAGAGGATTGCTGGGTGAATGACCACAACCAGAAAACAAACCGCAATGAACAAGTTGTTGGAAATGTTAAATGTTTGTGAAGAAATTTGACGAATTGAACAAGAACTATAAAGAAAGAGAAAAGAAAAACGAAGGGAAAGAAGAAGAAAGACGCAAGAGATAAGAAGAAAAAGAACGGAGTTATTAAGGCCATTCAATCCGAGACAATAGAATATCGGGCGCAGTTTTCGATTTTTCCAGTCAAAATTTCGCGTAGGGCGGCGCATGCGCCCGAATCTGAAAAGCTGTTTGGCCCTTAGAATTTTTTTTATTGTCCTAAATGGGCCGTCGTAGATCGTCGATCGAGTTCAACTTTCGCGTGGCGTTTCGGACCCATAAGCCGTTCGACGCCATTTGGGCCATTTTTCCGACTTTGGGTTTCGCGATGCTGCAGCGATCGCCTTGTATACACCCATCTCTAGAGCCACTACTCGGCTCTATTAGGTCGCTTTCGGTTTCGCGCGGCAAGTGAAATTAGTAGCACAGTGGTCAGAATATCCAATAAACTAACCGGATGCCCTTACTGGTAAAATAATTTTATCCTGATGCACACCATAATGATCATAGATAATGGCATCTATGTTTTTACCAAATTAGGGCCAAAAATGGGGAAAGGGAGTGAGATTCTAATGGAGAATGCGTTTGAATAAAAAACTAAAGTCACTTCCGCTGAGATTAAACATAAATAACTGGGTGTTACTATTGAACTGTGTTGTTAGTCAGGTTTTTAAAAGAACGAGCTCTAAGTGTTAGACATTTATTATTTTTGTTTGTAATTTCACTCTTTCACCATCGTTTTTATTTTTTAAACGAAAACGAATGGCGCTGGACATTTCTAAGTTAAACATTATTAAGGCACTTTTTTACAGCGAATCTAAATATGATCTCGCATTTTTTTCTCGCCTCCCTGGACAAAGATATGACGATCAACTTTTATTTTTCTTATGGGCGCCATATTGGATTTTTGCATTTTTGAAAAGAGGATTTTTTTGTTTTTCTTTCTGTAATATCAAATTAATCGTTTTTGCATAGTGTCTTGGAAAGGTTGGCCCCATAATGTTTGACGTTTTTGCATAGAGTGCCTTGGAAACATAAGCCTAGTTACCCATTGTTGTGAAGTGTGCTTTGGAATATTGTTTAACGGTTCAGTAAAAAATCAGTCAATGTTAAATTTATTGATTAAACAAATCATAAACGTCCCGCGAGGACAAGAGAATGATCTGAGACCTTGTTATTTATTCGCTACTGTCATATAACACATTAACACTAAAAGAGTCAAACTGAAAACACAATGAACAACAAAAACCTAGACGAATATACAATCCTATTTTACAATAAATGTTCAATTTGTCCTCATTGTTCCTCAAGGCACAATGCAGCACGTTTCTTTAAATTGTTTATGGCTCGTCCAATATCCCTTCGACGTCATTTATATTTTAGAAATAATACATTTTTGAATCATGTCACCCTTTTCTTCATGTGAAAATGACATTTTTTCAGTAAAATAAAGTATCCGTGACATTTAAAATTGTACTAAACTATCAAACGTTATGTGGCTTATGTTTCCAAGGCATTCTATATGTCTATGCAGAAATGTCCAAACATTATGGGGCTTATGTTTCCAAGGCATTCTATGCAGAAATGTCAAACATTATGGTGCTTACGTTTCCAAGGCACTCTATGCAAAAACGATTAATTTGATATTACGGCAAGAAAACAAAGTAAAGCATAATGTGTGACATATGATTTTAACCAGAAAAAAATCCTCTTTTCAAAAATGCAAAAATCCAATATGGCGCCCTTAAGAAAATTAAAAGTTTATCGTCATATCTTTGTTCAGGGAGGCGAGAATAAAAGTGTGAGATCATATTTAGATTCCTTGTAAAGATATGCCTTAATAATGTGTAACCTAAAAATGTCCAGCGCCATTCGTTTTCGTTTAAAAAAATAGAAACGAAAACGACAATTTTCAGTTTTTTCGCATTATTTTCAAAACGAGAAGGGCCAGCCAAAATATTTTTACTATGTTATATACTCGGCATCAAATTCCGCAACTTTGCCCCAATTTAACCGACCTCGTTTCTCTTAAGATAATCAAGATCCCTATGCAAAGACTCGAAATACGATCACCCTGTATATGATCTGCGCGGGACGAAGGTCGGCCCGCGCGCTGTAGCTTTTGTTTTGTTTTTATTTTGATAATAATCATTTTAGGTGTACTGCAAGCCAAAAACTCAAAAACAAAAACAAAAATTTCCAAAAACAGGGATGGAAGTTTTTCGCAAAAGTCTTTTGATAAATTCGAAAAGTGCCGTTCTAAAAATCAAAGGAGGTGGTAACTTTCTTAATTGGGTCTTGTACTTTCCTCCTCCAAAAGAAACCTCGAAAATCCGAACCGCGCTCTTAGAAATTGCGTGTTTGTTCTCATTTTTTTATTTTTTCGGGGGCACTGGAAGCATCTGCACCTGACCTGAAGACTTGAGGGAAGCTTTAAAAATTCCGACCCCAGAGCCCCGAGCCGAAATAACTTAGCTGTAACTCGGCGAAAAAGGCAATTTCTGACAGTTTTCGGACTTTGACCTTAAATATGTTGACCCGTTCTCCGGCCATCTCGCCGTACCGTCAAATCTCCCGAAAAACGCGGTTGAAAAATTTTTTTCCTGGGCATCGGACGGTATGGCACTGGCTGTATAGCGGGACTTTGCACACAACTCGCGTCCCCGAGGTCCAGACTTGCCCCCGTCTTTCGCGCCATATTTAACAGCGGAGGATTTTCCGAGCCCCGAAAATACGCCTATCGGATTTCTAAAGGACCGAGGGACCCTTTTTTTATCTTGTTCTACAGGGTGAGTCTGAAATAACTGGCATCATTTTCTTGGGTAATAGAAATGGTCATTCTGAACCACTTTTCTTAATATTTTTTTTCCTAGCGCCGAGATTTTTCTATAATCCATCCCCTCAAAATCCCCCCTCTATGAAAACACGGCACTGGCGCCCTACCAACAACCGAGTAGAAAATGGTAAATCATCAACTAGTATAGTATTTTGAGACCGAGTTGACGCTATTATATCCACTGTGTATGAAATAAATGTTGGTAAATTTTAAAAAAATTAGAGAAAAATTTCGGCGATAGGAAAAAAAATATTAAGAAAAGTTGTTGAGAATGACCATCTCTCTTACCCAAAAAAAGATGCCAGTTATTTCAGACTCACCCTGTATAATAATATGGGAGTAGATTTGCCTAAAAATTAGCCACAACTTCTTTAAATAACAATGATCGGGCTCATATTAATTAAGGCAACCTACGCGCTTCAAGTAAAGAAATATAATGTCTACATTTTACATAACATCTTATTCTATAATCTTATGATAGTTGAAATCATGCGGCCGGCTCTCATACTATTACACCCTTAAATAAATGGTGCCGTTTTGTGCACAGAACACCCTTGGTTTTGTGGCGATCAGCTGTTCCATCGATTCGCGTTTGGTGGGTAATAAATATAAAATCGAAGCAACCTACCGAATTCACATAATGGATTCGTACAATGAAACACAACTTAGCGGGCAAAGCTGTGTTTTGGTTATCTTAACGAAATCCAGTGTGTACCTAAATCTACCTTCTGAGCGGTAAGCAAAATGGATAAAAAAATACTATCAATGGCTGTCAACTTATACCTTCTTTTAGGCACCAATTATGGGAACCACGCAAACGTGTAATGAACGGGTTATTGGCGAAATGTGTTAATCGGAAGCTAAAAGGAGAGTATTTAACAAAAACGCCGAAAAAAAGGAATATAAATAACCTTCAAGTGACTTCCAGCAGGCGTCTTGGCGTTACGTTGTAATACCTACATGCTTTAAATCTTAAATGTACTTTTGAAACTTGACGTAGGTAGGTATTCGATCTTTGCAAAATAAGAAAAAGCGTTTTATCAATAAAACTTTATGGTCGTGTATCGCCGAAACAAAGCTGCTGTCCTAAAATCGTCAATGGAACAAAATATACTTAAGATAACCTAGGGAATAACTCCTTGAATTTTTGCTATATGTTTAGTATATGGGTATAGGTCGCAAAAATTGTACACGGAAAATGGTAAATTTTACACTGAAAGCGTGTATTAGTTACACACGCCCGTGTAAATATTCGTGAAAGAATTTAAATTGTATACCAAAATGAAAGTGGTTAATTTAACCAGAAACGGTGTGGGCTTAATGTGACCAATTTTAGTGTTTTAATTTTACCAAATTTTATTACTGTGTACATTATCGGTGGCAGGCGCGTTGCGGCAATTTAATTAGGAAAGGAACATGGAGGTAAATATAAAATACTTATAATAATAGCGGTGCAAGTAAATTATTTTTTCCCATTTCTACTGGGAGGGCTTTAGTCCCAGATCCCCTATAGACGAGCCGCCACTGCTACACAGATAGAAAGAGACACTTGAATCAAATAAAATTTATTTAACTCAAACAAATAAATTTGATTCTTTTATATGGCGAACCCTAAACTAACTTTGAATAAAACATTTGGTTTGTTTCAATTTAAAAGCAACATTTAATTTGAGACAATATTTGAAATATTTTTTGGTTTAGTTTAGTTGGGAAAAGGGTCAAAACGCAACTAAACTAAACCAAAAAATATTTAATATTTGGGTCACCAACCTTTACTAATTATATTTGAAATATTATTTGGAAGAAATTAATTTTTATTCCCATGAAAATACTAACGATTTGAATTGAATAAATGATATATTTCGAAGCAACAAATCTACAATGTTAAAAACATTTATTCTATTTAAAAAATTAAGAAAGTTGCGTCAAACAACTGTGATGGGTTGAATTACTCATTCAGAATATCCACTCAAATAAAATATTATTTATTTAAAGTAAAGCAATCTTTGTCTTTAAAATTATTCACAAACTTTACTTTTTATCGATTCGAATAAAAAACAATAAGTTTATTCAATTCATAAAGATGTTCTGTTGAATGGAACGTAAATTGGATTGGAAAAACACGATAATTTCTAATGCTATAATAGTTATTTATGCAACAAGTGCATAAAGTAGTACTTTTTTTCATGAATGGGAAAGTTCAATCCCATGAATGAAAAAAAGACACTTTATGCATGAGTTTCATACATTATTTTTTATACGATCGTGCTTAAACATTGAAATATTTGGAATGGGATTTTTGTGTTATATACTAAAGGGCATATAAATGCACTATGGTTTTCAATTACGAGGATTATAATATTTAGATCGCGGTCTCACTACGTTTACACATAGTATTGAAATCGATTTGAATATGTTTCTAGAATTATTGAAAACCGCATGAAGAGATTTTGAGATTGATTTGAATCTCAAAATAAATTTTCTTATTTTCGGGATTTAACGCCACATTTACCATTTATGAAAACACCAAACTGCATTACACTGAATTCGATTCCAAACTCCATGTAAACGTAGTAAGGAAGTTTAGAGTGAAAAAAAGTTAACTTTTTTTCACTCTAAACTGCTCAGAGTAAAAAAAAAGTAAGTTTTTTTTAACTTGTTAAAAAAAGACATACTTTAGGCATTTAAAAAGGTTAAAAAAAGTAAAGTTTTTATAACGATCGTATAAAAAAATATTTATTTAAATACAATTAAAAACAATATTTGGTATAAAAAAATATACAAAACTCACCAAGGAAAGCGCTTCATACAGGTGGTCTATTTGATACATTTCAAGTAGTTCCTTGAGATTTGTATCCGTTATTGTTTATGGGTATCCTACTTACAAAAGAAGTTGAAAACACACAATACACAAAATACACAATATAAATAATAATAAAACTGCTCGCACAAAACCTCTAGGAAGACTGCAGACGCGTACTTACACGGACATGGAATAGCGCGGAACTCCGACACTAGAGTGCGCCCTCGTCCTCCCATATTTCCTCTTTCTTTCTATCTTTCAGTCTCCCGAGCGAGGCAGGAATAAAAATGATCTATCTGTGTAGTCTGCTATAAGAGAACTTGATATTCACGAACTATATTCCACTCTATGAAGGAACCCTGTTGTACTTCTTTTGATGTTATGCCTCAAGTTTTTAAGTTCCGAATTAACTTTCCCTATTAAGTTTACTCTTCCAGTTTTTGAAACGCTTGTGAGTGATATTCTTATGCAAATATTTCTTAAGATACACATTTTCTCCCACTTCGAAAATTACCTTTTCAAATATGTTTGTATTGGGTTTCCCTCGGAGGCTTTCCCACGAAATTCAAGTTCCATCTACATGGGCCGCACAAAACACAAATAAACCAATTTTAATAATTCGATTGCCCCATCCCAAGGTTTGTTTATTATTTACCGCAGCGTCGTCAGAAAGGAGGGTGGAGAAAGTTTTGAGTATATAGTCGGAGAACTTCGTCGATTTAATTTCATTACAACAGGGCAGACGATGGAAAAGGGGCGCGCGTCTTGTTTGTCTGAACTTTTTTTCAAATTTTCTTATAGCGTCTCGATAAACACAAACCCAAGGCAAAATATTCGATTAGCAAACTACGACTTATTATTAAGAAACATTATTGTGTCGAAACAAAATTATACCTATATTGACAGTCCTATTTGTAATATGTGCTTAATATGGACAAATCGCATAAATGTATTGCCTTTTTTTCAAACATACGAAAAAGGTCTCATGGCAAAATCTGCATAGGTACTAAATGAGTTGCATTGACTGATGCTGATTACACCTACACCAACTTGAAAAACGTGTTAACTGACAAATCGAACGGGATCCAGAACAATGTCGTGCTTGTCCAAAATGCACTAAAAAAAATGGCGTTGCAATTGGTTCGATTCCGATCTTCGTTTCATTCAACATGCAAAAAGTCAGTTTTGCCAGATTGCGTGCAATATTCTTATCCACATCGACAATACATAAGTTCTCGTAAGTTCTGCTTGAATCTATAATTAGGTATATCACGATAGTCGAGGTGTATTGTGACAATGCTTTGCCTTTTGCATTAAAGTAATTCAAGGAATGCAAAAGTCTTGCTTTAGGCTTCCTTATATTCTAAAATTTCAACGAATCACTGACTATACGTTTACCTCGTGACAACTCGATCGGATTGAAAGGGATCCGATTGAGTTATGTCAAATTTTTTATAATTCTACGTTTACATAATCAGTATTGGATCCTGCGGTTTTCAATCCTCTCTAGGGACATTAACTTATTATACTTATTCCACAGTAGGTTGGTGCACATTCTGGCCAACTTCTGTTTGGAAATAGCGGCTTGAGTTCAAATTTTAAATATGATTGAATTTCAATCTGTAGGGTTTACGCCGTCTATTTGAGTCCGCTCCAGTGAATTCAAACCTCTCTCAATCGTATCAAACGTGTCGAGATAAACCTAGTCATATATAATATACAATAATAATTAAAGAGCCTGGTAGACTGACCTTGAAATCTCTTAAACAATTTATTAGTACTCATTCAAAAAGTTATTTTGACCAAAAATTTACTATCTTATTTATCCAAGAATGTAAAAATGTTTCAGAATGTCATTAATTCCCGAATTGAAAAACTTTGGTGATTCCAGCACATGAGACTACACTTTCTACTAGGTCCTTTTCTTACAATGCTCCTAAAATATATAATATACCTCCAAATGATATAACGTGCTGCTATTAGAAAACTTTAAAACAAGACTAAAATGCTACTTGAAATTTGAATAAGTAACCATACGGATTACTGAGAGTTTACTGAATTTCTTGTTATTGTTGCTTGTTGTACCTTTTTAATCACCATAAACCTTAGACAAGGAAAGAGAGAGGACACCACGCTTGCCTACCCTGCCGTGTATAGATTTTGTTACGTTGTGAGTTAATTTCGTGAATTTGTGAATTAAAAGTAACAGTGATAAGCGGAAAATATACTCTTACGATGGTGAATTTTTCAGCGTTTGGTTGCAAACGCAGAAGTGAAAAGGATTGGGATTTCGTCTCAGAGGTAAATATTTAACAAGCTACCTTTAAGAGATTCCCTAAAACTTTATTTTTTCTCAATATAACTTCCTTAAATTCCTTCTACCTTTTAGTATGATAAACTGCATTGTTTTGTTTGTAAATAGGACCAATGTAATTATTTTTTAACTTCATTTTTATTGAAAATTTCTTAATTGGTTATGATAATTTCATAAAATATGGCTTGTTTCCATGGGCGTGATTTATTTATTTTAATTAGATTGATACGAAATCGCCGAAAATAAATATATTTCAGCACTTGACACTATAGCTTTACATTTGGGAAGATATCTGCAAATAAATAGCAATATTTCAAATTACATTTATAAGTCAAAATTAACTACCTTTTAATTTCGAACATTTTTGTGATATTGGCTAAGAACGCGTTTCATGCTACGCCACTGGCCTCTCTCTTTCTTTGTCTAAGCCATAAGTATATATTTTTTATTAGGTATGACATATTTATAAATCTTGTGAACGGTTAGTGTAAAATAACTAAAAATTCTGTTATTATTAGTAGAGCACTTTTTGTTTGGTACTACACTTAGGTGTTTTTTTAATGTAACTATTTTGTTTTATTTTATTTTATCACCTCTTAAATCGATCGATCAAATCTTAAATAAACTGCTTGGATTGGGAGGCAATTTCTATTCTAGTGAAACGTTTACAATAAGAAAGCCTATATTTAGTCGCTATGGGGTCAGATTTTTAATAAAAAAAAACTAATATATATTATTCTCAAAATTGTGTGTTTGAGGTAGATATATCTTCTCTTTGTCTTCCGTTAGGCCAATCTAGAAAAAAAAATAATGCCGAATTTTTCTCAGCAGCTCTTCATAAATTTCTGGAGTGTTCACAAGCAAACGAGGAGACCTGTTTACGCTGCAAACAAAAACTAGGAGTGTGAAATGAATCATAACCGATGTAAGACAAGTTAAAAACGAAGATAAACACCCGTACAAGGAAGGGGTTCGGAAGCCGGCAGGTGTTTCTGGTAAATAATTAAGAGCGGTAATAACGCGGGGGAAACCGGAGGAGTCCGGGCAAAAACCCGGAGCCGCGCTCGTACATCATCCGGCCGTCGCGGCGCGTTGCCGCCCGCAAGAAGTCTTAATAAATCAAGGGCCAGGTGCCCGGCATCAGCCAACGGGAAAAACTGAGAAAAGGGAGGCTGGAGATACAAAAAAACATCCATGTCGAGGAACGCCAAGAAATACGACAATAAAACAATACACCCACAAAAAATATTCTGGGAACTATGGAAAAGCACATCTACCTACAGCATCTTTCAAGTTGTAACGGAATTTTTTTGTTAAAACTCCGTTACCACGTTTTTAAATAATTATTATCAACCTTTGAACACATAATTTGAGTATTTTGTTCTGAACTCGCAAATTCGAACCTTATTCAGTCGAATTCCAGTTCTGCCAACTCGTTTTGATATCGGTTTTTGGTGTGACGTAGTGAATACGAGCCCATTTCTAATAATTTAAGGTATGTACTGCTTCAATAGGGTACACTGATTCACACTTGGTTCCAGTGGTCTGTTCGCAGTGCAATCTGCGGGTTTTGTTCTTACTCGGTGCTACTCTTTTAAGCATTCGTACGGTTCGGGGCCTTAAGTTCTGACATCCGGAGATCACGGACCTAACTTGGGTGTTTGTTGGAATTGACCTTATGAAAGAGCACCTCCCACCACTCTCGTTCTGTTCATTTTGGTCTTCTCTTGAATTAGCATCTAAGTGGTTCTGTCCTGTCAGGTAACAAGGTAGCATCAGGTAGTTTTCCAATTGAGATTTTTATCTAACTTTATCGCCTGCCTGATACTATCTTTGGACTATATTATGTGCATTTGTTGTGTAGATTAATTTTCTGAACCCGATTAACGGTATATTTTCTGTTTACATGTGAATACCGGCCGTCCTGAATTTTGGAGTTTTCAAGAAGGTTATAGCAGCCGAGTAGGTAGGTAGGTCGAGGCTGAAGCGTGGTCGTGGGAATCTTGCATTTCAATTTCTTGGACGAGGCACAGGGTAGGAGTGGAGCACGCGTTGCAGGTGAGTTTTTTTGAAGTTATCTTGATATTTTTTTGGTAGAATCCATATTTAAAAACTCACCTGTAGCTCACTCCATTGCACGAATATTTCTTGGATAGAGTTCTCTACGCTCTCATAGCACCTTTACCTCAAGAAAATAGTAGCTATCTTTGTCCTGGCCTGTGCAGTTCAAGTTAGTGCCTTTTTCAGTTTGTTTTGTAGTATTTTGGCGGTATCATTCACATGAGTGGATGCATATAGTAAGTCGATACCAGACGGAGGGCTACTGTTTTCTTGTAATATTTTTGTAGTTCTCAGACTATTTTGGTCAATTTTAACTTAAATTTGTTATTAAGATCACCGAGAGCAGCTTATTTTCATAGCTGATTTTGGCCAATAGTTATCGTTGTAGTTTCATGCAAATTTAAGTAATTTCTGAAAGAACCGTGACCTCATAGTTGTTTATTTCGAACTTTTAACTTATCGTTAGTTAAGAGGGGGTTGCCGACAGCGAAAGTGACATTAGATTTCGTATTTTTTTAAGTTGTATAGCATAAAATCTAATAACATTTTACCTGGCAAAAATTTAGTACAAACATCTCTGTCTTCATTTTAATCATAAGATCTTAAAAGCAATGTTTTGTTTTATAGGTTATGAAAACCTTGGGAAAAATAATAATTCCAGTGCATATGCTTTTAAGATCTTATGATTAAAATGAAGACGGAGATGTTTGTACTAAATTTTTGCCAGGTAAAATGTTATTAGATTTTATGCTATACAACTTAAAAAAATACGAAATCTAACGTCACTTTCGCTGTCGGCAACCCCCTCTTAATTTATTTTGGACTCGCAACTAGTCAACTAAAGTGATGATTAATTGCATAATATAAAGGGGGTGTATTCATGAACATACTAAATAGTATCACTGGGATTTAATTTAACTTGTATTTTTGGATTTATATAATTTCTTTTAAATTTTAAATCAGATTTAATTATTATTCTCTAACTTCTTTTGTCAATAAACAGTCACAGTGTCTATGACTGTATAGATAGAAGGTTATAGCACTGTCTAATTCGCCTGGAATGTTTTTCATGTACACGGAGCACGGAATACCTGAACGATGGACGAGTCGTTATACCCTGAGAAAATTTGGCAGACCACAAGCTGACACAGTAGTGGCTGAACTTGGCGGACACCACAACAGAAGCTTGTTCGAGGACTGTTAGTCACTCCCAAGTGCTTCAAACATTCATGTAAGGTGATTCTCTGTTGAAACTTTCCAAAATTAAGATCATATCAGTGCTTATCGGCTTTGAACTTTCAGTATTTTACACGTAACAATTCCGTTCACATTAGTTAACCCTGATTTTGTATTTAACCTAAACCTGTAATTTTATTAAACCAACATTTAATTGTAACCTTTTCTATTGTAAACGAACTCAGGTTCTCTAAAATAAACCACCTTTGTAAATAATTTTTTAAATGTGTGTTTTATTTCAAGTATCATCTAACCGAGTCATATAACCAGTTTCCATAGCTGGGCCGAAACTGTCGTTATAGAGTGCCCACGCAGTAACAATATATTCATTCTAGCGCAAATGTTTATAACAGTTTAGAAAAGACACGTTTCTGCTTCTCTGCTTCAAGCAACTATAAGCCGAGGGTTTTGTGGGGATGGTGCTTACTATACATATACACAGGCCTAGTATAATAGGTCTGTGCAATATAATTGCTATAAGAAACAGATCCATCAGTGTCGTTCTCGTAAAACGCCCGCGATGTGATATACCTGAAAAAATCAATACACCAACTACGCACGGCGGTTGTTTTGCGTAGCGGGTGGCGACTTCGGTCGCGGCTTAGTAATTATCGCCATTTCGCGGGGGTGTCGTGCTGTCGCGATCCCGAATCCCATGCGTGAACTTTGTATAGATTTTTATAATATGATTAGCATGTTCTCGTTCGAGTTGTGATGGTTCCAAAGATAGAGATATAAATTCGGTGGAAAATATTAAAAAAAAAAACTTTTCCACTTTCGGTTTGAATACAAAAATTAAAATTAAAAGTTAGGAAGGCCAACTTGCATTAAAAGCTAGAAATAAGGTCAAGTTTTCAGATTTCGATTTTACTGCTTATTGTTGTAGCAGGGTGTCCCCAATTTGGGACACCCAAACCCCAAGGGGACCAAAATTTTAAATTTTCGAGAAGGAGCAATCCTTCATAAAATAACTTGCTTACCTTAAAACCCTCAAAACGATAGTTAGTTATTTAAAAAGCTTGAAAAGTAAAGTACCGGAAATCTTAACCCTATGTAGAATAGGTATCAATGAAGGAAAGTTTTATGGAATTAAATTTTGTGCTAAAATTAATGCTTTTGAACACGCAATTTCCTTTAAAAATCAAATACAGCACAAAAAGTAAAATAATTCAATTCAAGTGTTAAAGATTGCGAAAGTGATTTTATGCACATTTTCCTAATAAGTTTCCATGTAGCTTTAAGGACTTTAATCTTCATTGTGTCTAGACCCTCTCTATTAAATCGAACAGATATTATATTTTCCAGGGTTTCAAGGCAAGGAATTTTTTATATTATATTTTTTCTATTTTTCTCGAAAATTGAAAATGTATGTCTATTTTGTGCTATTGACAACCTGAACTGGCGGACTTCGGTTTTCATGATGAAAATTTTTGCCCATGGCCATCTACGAAAACTATGGCCAAAAATGGGAATAATTCGAAATTTGTAAACTGTTAAGCGTAAAGCGAGCCGTAAAGTTTATACTATCTTCGGCCCGAAAATTAAACTATCTGTAAAATTATTTAATTATGTGTGTTTTCTAAAGCAAAATGTCTCATTCAATTTCACTTGCCCACTTGCTCTGTATGCAAGAAAAGCTATTGGTAATATTTGTGGTTGACATAAAGATCTAGTTACCCATGAAAATAAAATATGCAATGATAGCGTTATGACATTAGTAATGACATCCCTATTGAAATTTCGCAAATGAGGCAATCTAAACAGGTGAGTTTACTCAACAGCTCCGCAAAATGTGTAATACTAAAAAATTAGAATACTTGAAATATGCAGCAGCTGAAATGCAGATGCTCAAAAGGTTAAATGTTGAAGAATGTGCGGTGTGGTTTGTTGTGAAAACTAGGTGTAGATACTCTAGGTATTTACTGACATTTTTAGGATAATTGCTATGGCACGTGTTAAGTGTTACCTACATTAAATTGAAAATATTACCTAGGTAAGTATTTTTAATTTATATTCATAACCGAGGGGGAAATCGGTACCCAAATCTTGTACAGGGTGTTCCCGTATATTTTGACCCACCCCATGAGCCTATATTTTTCGAGTTAGAAAAAGTTACTTAAATGAAAGTTGTAGGGGTTTTTCTGAACCGCTAGGATCTGTTACTAGATAAACCAAATGAGCGTCGTAAATTTATGAAAAAATATATCTAAACTTACTTTTTTTAATGGAACACCCTGTATATTTGTGGATTTTTGAATTGCACGCATTTTTCCGATTCCCATACAATATAAATATGTTATATGTTTGCTCTAAGCATTCTCATGATATTCCAAATTGCAGATAAATATATACGATCTTTATATTTAATCAAGGTTGCCATGGAAAAACATTTCAACTTAGGCAAGGGCATTCCTGTCAATCCATTATTTTTGGGACAATACACCTTGGCACCCTATAACTTTCATTTAAGTAATTTTTTTCTAACTCGACAAATAGAGGCTTTAGGAGTGGGTCAAAATATACGGGAACACCCTGTACACTAAAATTCACCTTTGAGCAAAAAATGCCCAAAATGCACCGAAATTCACCGAAATGCGTCGAAATGCCCCAAAATGCACTGAAATGCCTCGAAATGCCCCGAAATGCCCCGAAATGCCTCGAAATGCACCGAAATGCCCCCTATATTTGTACACCGAAATGCTCCATGAATTTCTCCATCGGGACACTCTATTTGCTATTTTATGGCAATGCAAAAGTTCAATCTTTGGCAAAAGAGGTTGAAATATACCTACCTATACAGGGTGATTCACGTAAGTGGTTCATTAGAAGTTTAAAGGGAAGGAGTGCGAATTTTAATTTGAAATTTTGGTCACTTATATAACAGGTTGTAAACTTTCTTTCTAAAATATTTTCAACTTCCGATCACTTCCGGTTATACCGGAAGTCGATAGGAACTTTGTTATTTCAAATAGAACACCCTATATATTATTACACCGTTTGGTTCCCTATTAAATTACAAATCTTTTTTTTGAATACAATGTGTACCCTATTCCTAACCCTTTTCGAGATATTCGCAAATTTTTGATTTTTTTGAGTGTTGCAGCCATCGACCATAGTGATCATAACTTTGAAATTTATGAATCTGGAAAACTGAAATTTTGGACTGTCGGAGGCGAAAGTCAACTTTATTAAATGGTCTGTATGCCATTTCAAAATATTGTACAGGGTGTTCGGGAAAAAATTCCCAATATCAACATCGAAAAATTGAAAAATCTCATTTTTTTCAAATGGAACCCATATTTTTTTATTACACCATTGAAATGCTTGTTAAAATACAGTTCAAAAAGATATAACACACTATATGTCTAAATGAAGCGGTTGCTTCGTTATTACGCCAAATACGTATTTTTTCTGCTCTGTATCAACAAAGATGCCATTTCTCAAGGAGCGTCACATTATAGGGGGCCAGGGAAAATGAAATAACGCAATTATATGACAAGGTTAAGGGCTATTTAATAATATTTTTTTTCTGAGAAGCAACAATACAAAATTAAATAATACTAACAATTACATAATAATAGGTACTAGAAGAAAAAACAAGAAACTACATAGGTATAAGTAAAACATTTTATTCATATTATGCTATTTACCTATTACGTATTTACATTTGCTTATCTTTGTTTGGACCTTGCCATGGACTATGAAATTTCGTTCGATGTTTCTGAATTTTCCTTTCGTCAAAGGTGGTAAATAATGTAAATGCCTTTCATTAAAAACTCTAATTATTCTTTCTAAAATTCTTTTTCACTCTCCATGAGTGTAAAACATATGCAAAATATCTTCACTTCAATAAATCCATGGCCGCCTATTAGAAAAGGTCCGTTGTTTCTTGATATGGAGCAGCAAAAATACGTATTTTGCGTAAAAACGAAGCAACCGCTTCATTTAGACATATAGTGTGTAGAACTGTCTTTTCACAAGCATTTCAATGGTGAAATAAAAAAATATGGGTTCCATTTGAAAAAAATGAGATTTTTCAATTCTTCGATGTTGATATTGGGAATTTTTTCCCGAACACCCTGTACAATATTTTGAACTGGCATGAAGACCATTTAATAAAGTTGACTTTCGCCTACGACAGTCCAAAATTTCAGTTTTCCAGTTTCATAAATTTCAAAGTTATGATCACTATGGTCGATGGCTGCAACACTCAAAAAAATCAAAAATTTGCGAATATCTCGAAAAGGGTTAGGAATATTATATTCAGAAAAAAGATTGGGAATTTAATAGGGAACCAAATGGTATAATAATATATAGGGTGTTCTATTTGAAATAACAAAGTTGCTATCGACTTCCGGTATAACCGGAAGTGATCGGAAGTTGAAAATATTTTAGAAAGAAAGTTTACAACCTGTTATATAAGTAACCGAAATTTCAAATTAAAATTCGCACTCCTTCCCCGTAAACTTCTAATGAACCACTTACGTGAATCACCCTGTATAGTACCTACCAACTAAGACAAAATCACAAGAGCAATTTAAATACCATTTATTGTAAAAATAAAAGTCCTCTTTTATAAATAAATATACACTTTAAAACATAAAACAATATGCCAAAATAAAAATACTCTCTGTTATAAAAAATAATACCTAAATAAAATATTTGAAAGATAATAATCGAAATAATAATATACCTCTTGCCTATGAGAAAATGCCTATCTCTGTTTAACTCGTACCTTTTCAAAATGCCCACTCTTTATCAAATTGAGTAGCAATCTTGCAGAAATGTCCTTGAAAGGATGTCTTCTCTTTGGATACCGCTCGTAGTATAAATTGTTCGTTGCATCTGCATTTTCCCCGGGTTATTATAAAACAGACTATCATATCCCATTTTTCATAACTTTCAAATTTTTGTATAAATTGTTTAAAGTTTATAAATTACACAAGAATAGAAAAATCTTTACACTTCCTTAACAGCTCAACTGAAAATTTGACAGGTATCAGTAAACATTTTTCCACGGTTGTTTCATTGTCTCACCGTCCAAAGCCTACTTGTTGAAAGGGCGCGCTTCCAATTTTATACATGAAATCATAAAAGTTATTAGTAATTGAAAACTACTTATGTAAACCATTAAGTGTTATATATTTTTGGAATGGTAATTTTTTGCTCTATTAAAAAATGCAAAAACATATAGGGCGTTCCATTAAAAAAATAATTTTTTTCATCGTTAACTCTTAAACCATTGATAATCCATTTTTAGTAAATTTTGCTTCATCTGTCCAAATAATATTATTCAAAAAATGATTCATCCTCTTGAAACTTCGTCAGAATAAATTCTGCAAAATTCACTCGTTTAGGGTTTCAACTGTTGAACCATTGAAAATGAAAACGGGTGAAACTTATGTTTTTGCAATATTCTGTTAATTGAACATCATGATATTCCTGACTCTACAGAACACTGTCTTATAGATTTATTTGGATATTCCCAAAACGTCAATTTCATTATCTGTGTTGTTTACAAGTGGCTTATTATTTTGTATTGTTGCCTTGACGGCACCGAAATTTTTGAAGCTTTGCATTATTCGCTTAACAGTCTTTGATAATGGTTCCGGTTTTTCCGGATATCGAGCAGCAAATGTATTACAAGTTCTTGATATAACTCTGTTCCATTCTCCATAAATAATAAATAAATTTAAATAGTCTTCGTTTGTGTAATTTAACCGTGCCGGCATTGTTTACAATAATTTTAAACTAAATTACATTTCTTAATTCTCTGACAATCGTATAATCAGCCATGGCCAACTAGATTTATCAAACTTAAAAAACGCCCCCTTGATGAAGAAGTGGAAAATTAGTTTTTTGTAAATAAATCGAAAATGATAACATTTAGGTATAGGGAGCCAAACCCAAACTTGCCCTAATTTTTTGTGCTGAATACAGCTACTACAAATAAAATGGGGGTTTCCATTTGAAAATTTTTAGTTTTTGGTATTTTTTAAATTAATATTTGAATAATTTTTTGTGAGCACCCTGTACAAGATCGGAAATTATCTTTATGGTATTTCTCTGCACCAAGCCTTTGACTGCAAAATTCCAAGAGCACGTTACGAAATATGTAGCCGTTATGAAGAAACTGTCAATTAAGTACGGGTCTGCATCTGTCATTTTCTCTCTAAAATGGCAAATATCTCAAAGACGGTTGAATTTAGGTATAGGACATGACATGAAATGTACCTAGAATTTTCCGTAGAATCCAAAAATGCAATAAAATATAGGGTGTTCCATTTAAAATAACGAAGTTGTCATCGACTTCCGGTATAACCGGAAGTGCCATCATTTGATGCGTTCGACCAGGGCGACTGCGAGTGCGGGTCTGCGGGCTGCAGCGCTGCCAACCTTTAAGTTACACATTACCGTATTTTGGGGTTATATCTGGTTTGCATGACTGCCATCTTGTATTTAAGAGCGAAATTAAGTGCTTTGTGTTTGGGACACAAACAGAAATAATTATAAATAAGTACAAAAAACGACATATATCAATCAGTGCAAATATTTATAAAAAGTTTTAAATTTGTCTTTCCAGTTTGCAAATAACATTCAATAAAATAAATAATATTTAAACAAGATATACATTTATATTGTATAATTACCGTACAATTGCGTAAGGTAGCCGTAGCCACGTTCGGACCGTAGACCGCATTTTGGGTTTAAATACCGCACCACTGGCGCTGGCGGGCTGGGAACGACCGAACGTGGCGGTTACCGGTTACCCCGCTTGGCCTTTCTCCCCACTTCCCTCTTTGCGCATGCGTATACGTAAGAAAAGCACCGAAATGCACCAAAATGCCCCGAAATGCTCCGAGATGCCCCGAAATGCACCGAAATGCCCCGAAATGCCCCGAAATGCCCCGAAATGCACCGAAATGCCTCTGACTTGTACACTAAAATGCCCCAATAATTTCCCCCTCGTTCGTAACAGACCATAATGTCGACGAGTTTTGCATTTTTTTATTATTTAAAATATTATTCGACATTCAATGAAGTGCATAAAAACCATTTTTTTTTCAAAATTTGAAAGCCTACTATTACTTTAATTTAGCATCATAATCGATTATTTTTTATTTCCATGGGTATAACTAGACCTTTTGCCAATTACATATTACAAATAATTTTTTTTAATCATTAAAGTTGATCAAGCCGTTTGAAAGATATATAGCTAACAATGAAATTTTAGGGTCTGTTTTAAGGGCCCTATAGCCCTTAATATAGAGTTTTGTACAAAAAGAAAAAACATAAGTAACTTTATTTTTCTAGTAGACTACCACTGTGCTACGCGTGGCATTTGTTTTTGTATACAGGGTGGCCCACCACGAACTGCATCGATCTATATATGGAAAACTAAAAGTAGGAAAATTCTGAAAATTTGGCACCTCACCAATGCCGATGGGCGCTGCTCAACTAATATATTTTGGTGAATCTGGCACTTCCGGTTATACCGGAAGTCGATATCAACTTTCTTATTTCAAATGGAACACCCTGTATATTATTGCATTTTTGGATTCTAGGCATCATTGTGTCCCGTGTCTAAATCCAACCGTTTTTAAGATATTTGCATTTTTCCGAAAAAAAAAATGACAGGTGCAGACCTAAAGTCAATTAGCAATTTATACGAGGAAACCGCGAAATTTCAAAAGGAATTTTTGGCATCGTGTAACAGAAGTCCTGACCTAGTGATCTCTGCTGAGAAATAAATCCTTAATCACAGTTCGACCAAAAAAGACCACCAAACTGGGCCAGAAATCTAAAAATAGAGAATATTCACATACCTACGATATTATTATAGAGGGGACAAAGTATTCTACCTGTAAATCTTGTCTGATAGCGACATTAGGCGAGACTAGAGGATTTTTATAACTTGTTGCCAAAAAGAAAACAGAATCTTCTTCCGGAATTGTACCACCTGATTCTCGCGGTTTAACTCCAACAAATAAAAAGAAATCCGAAGAAGATATTCGAAGAGCAAGAAATCACATTTCGTCCCAATGTACGAAAGCCACTATTGTCGACAAAGATCCAATGAAAAGTATCTCTCAGCAGATTTATCAATAACAAAAATGTTTGAGTTGTACCGTCAAACAACTGAGTCTCCAGTTTCGTTTACTTTATATCGTCAAATCTTTCATGAGCTAAATTTATCTTTTAAAAAACCGAAACAAGACACTTGTTATAAGTGTGATATATTTAAAAACAAACTGCAGTTTGTAACTGGCGAAGAGAAAGAAAACGTGTTAAAAGAAAGAGACCAGCATCAGAAACTTGCGGAAGAAGCATATAGCACTAAGAGAAGCGATAAAGAAGCTGCAGTGCTAAACTCCAACACAAAAGCATATGCTTTTGATTTGCAACAATGTCTGCCAACACCTTTTTTGACCTCAAGTACTGCATTTTACAAACGCCAATTGTGGACTTTCAACTTAACAGTCCACGATTTAGCCACAAACGAAGCAACCTGCTTTATGTGGGATGAGACTGTTTCAGGGCGAGGCGGGAATCAGATAGCTTAATGTATATTTAAATTGCTGTCTGGACTTGACCATAATATACGAGAGGTCACATTATATTCGGACACATGTGGTGGCCAAAATAAGAATCATCACATGGCTTTTATGTTCAGTTACGCTCTGAGAACATGCACTAAAAAAAAGATAAACCATAAATTCTTGGTTAGTGGACACACACATATGGAATGCGACACATATCATGCATTGATAGAGAAAGAGAGAAAAAGGACAGGTATTAAAATAAACCATCCAAATGATTGGTATCAGCTGGTGCGATCATGTCGAAGAAAGAAACCACTTAAAGTGGTTGTAATGAAAAAAGAAGACCTTTTTGATTTTGGCAGCCTTAGCAAAGGATTGTAAAAAGATTAATACAGTAGGTGAAAAATTTTTGTGGCGACCTATTCAGTGGCTGCAATATACCGATGAGATCGGTGTGGTCAATTATAAATTTTCCTTGAATATTTCAGAAACGTTTAAGTCGATAAATTTTCGCACCTTGTACCAAAAAATACTATTCCGATTAACAAGCTCAAGAAGCAAAATCTCTTGGAGTTGTTGCCATTGATTGATGTCGTATTTCACAACTTCTACAAAACTTTACCTACTTCTGATGAACCGGATCATGACCCTGATTTACAAGAAGTTGATCCAGATGAGGCTTGATGTTCGAAAATTCATATTTTTGTCAACATACATAATAATATAATTGTAGTTTAAAAAAGCTCAGTTTGATGACGTTGTTTTTTGTGTCATAGTCGTTATAAACATAAATAGGTAACTCGAGTAAGTGGGAAAATTGGTAGTGAATAAGTAGGAATGTATCTAATAAATCCTTAAAAATAAAAGATATATTTATGACATTGATAGTATGTTACCTACATGCAACACCCACCAACTTAATCCAGTAATAAAGTTATCATTGATATAAATCAATTTTGGGAAGAATGGAAAAGTTTAAACCGCCTTCCTGTAAAATGCACTTTTTGGAGTTACCTACGTATTCACGGATGCTACATATTCCATATTTCTGTAAATCTTCAAGAGCATTTTTTTCGTTAGAATACAAAAACTGTTTTCGTTAGAAAATTTTTAACGCTACGCCAATGCATAAATGAGAATCACAATTTTTTATTTACTGGCTACATTAACGCGGAATTCTTTGTGACCTGGTTGCGGCACTTTATTGCTACTGTCAAGCCATCCAATAATTATCAATTTCAACACCTTGCATGACGAAAACCATGAAGTTTTCGATATTTAGATTTTAATAATTCGCAGATAACACTTGAACTATTGGACATTATTAATCGTATACATACGTCCCATCAATTTTCACAAAGAAAAATGCATCCAGAATTTTTCTTCCAACATTACGCACAAAATTATTATAAATTTAGCTACTCCAGGATTTATTTTGCTCCCTAAATATTTTTGTAGGCCCATTTGCGCAAATGTTACACGAAACAATGTAGAGAAATAACGACTACATCATTTATCTAAATCTTCGCGACTGCGGCCCTGTTCCAATAAAGAATGCCGTTGTGTGGATATGCGCGGCTGGCCTATTGTTGAGCATAAATATTACTGGAGTTTCCCCCGAATTATTATTTTCTTTTATTTTTCCACCGCTGTTTATCAAAAAAGATTTTTATGTTGGGCTTGATAAAAAGGAGCTAATAAAAAAGTTGAGGTTTATTGTTTCCCTGGCTGGAATGCTGACACTTCAAGAAAACAATTCCCTGTAATATCAAAGTCTAGGGAATACTGTAAGACTTTGGTAATATGTCCGGGATCAGACCCCAGTTATGGGTGTCCAATATTTTGTTGAGAAGATTCGGCTCAATATGACTTTCTATCCTAGGTAGGTACTGTTCGAAGAGTTTTTTGGTATAGTATTGCAAAAGTTACTTGAAACAGCATAAAAACTCTAATTGGCGTCACAAAAAGAATATAGGACATAAGCGTCAGGCAGTTATACATATTATAGTTATAGGCAGTTATAAATTACAAGAAAAGGTGATAATGGGCAAACACTCAAAGTTAACAAAAAGAAAAAACTAGTAACCGCATACACGTGTTTCATGCTATTTGGCAATCATCAGTACGGTGTAACATTAACCAAATCAATAGATAGGCATGATTTGGGAAGCAACAAATGAAGTCCAGGCAGGAGCCAACAGCACATTTGCAGCTTCAGTCAGCACATCCCCTATTTCGGGGCTTGTACTAACATCGCCACGGAGGCTGCTAAAGCGACCTGCGTGGAAATCTTCATAACCCAAGATACAATGATAATAAGGATGTAAGATTAGCGAGTGTAAATGTAATAATTACAAGAAAAGGTGATAATGGGCAAACACTCAAAGTTAACAAAAAGAAAAAACTAGTAACCGCATACACGTGTTTCATGCTATTTGGCAATCATCAGTACGGTGTAACATTAACCAAATCAATAGATAGGCATGATTTGGGAAGCAACAAATGAAGTCCAGGCAGGAGCCAACAGCACATTTGCAGCTTCAGTCAGCACATCCCCTATTTCGGGGCTTGTACTAGTGTTTGCCCATTATCACCTTTTCTTGTAATTATTACATTTACACTCGCTAATCTTACATCCTTATTGGCAGTTATAAATATACATATTCTACAAGCAACATAATATTTCACTTTTAAGTTTTTTTTAAGGATGTCGTTAAACACAACATAAAAGTTAATATTGTCAAAAGGGCTCCAAAAAGCTACATCGATTATAACTATTTACGCTAATAGATCCTGTAAGATCTGTGAAATGGCACGGCTATCCACCGCATTTCGCTGCACAAGTGGCCAGCCGTCAAACAGTGTAACCCATGCAAGTATTGGTGATATTATATTAGATGAGCTTGCAGTCACTTCTTTTTACTACAATATCTATCTTCTTTATCTCCTTCATCTCTTTTTACTACTAATACCAGGTGCGGTTTAATATGGGTAAAAATGTGTTTTGTTTCGTATTTTTTGCTGAGGCGCCTGTTCTCGAGCTATACCCCGGTAAAATATAAATAAACTCACTTGGAACAGAGTGATATACGGGGGCAATCTAGTTAATAGCATTTACCACGCTCTGCTACTGGTAAAAATCCCAGACTTATCAGCAGAAATCATCCGTATAAAATTCAAATGTTTTTATGCGGTCGAAGTCGACCTAGTCAAGGAGACAGCCAATAAGAAAGCGAGCGTAGCGATTTGATTGGTCAGCGTTTCGCAGATTCACGGAGCAGGTGTCGACGTAGGCCAGTATAACCAGTGCCGTGCACGGAAACAAGGATTGCGCTTTATTTTACTGATTTTGGTTTTGTGTAAAGATTTTTGTGTGGTGTTGTTTTGTGTGAAACAAAATTATTGGTTTGCGTTTGTTTGAATTATTTCATAGTTTATTTTATTATTTTTTAGAGCATTTAAATAATTTTTTTATAATATTATTAAAGGCCGCGCGCCGCCAAGGCTCGGTCTTGTTTTACAAAGCAAACGCCGCCCAAGCTTTTTTATGATGTTCCAAGTGACTTCAATTATTATACCATATAGGTACCTACTTGAATTAGGTATTATTGATAGAAATAATTCTTAAAAAATTATTCAGCTATTTATGAAAAGATCGAGCCAAGCGACATCGAAAAGTAGAAGTAGTTATAGCTATTTATGTTTCAGCATAGAAGAATATACTACGGAGTATATTTTTCTATGGTTTCAGATAGAATTCTAGGAGAGATGGGGTACTAGGTGAGATGGCGCACGGCCGCGGTTTCTGTAAATCTAATTATTGAAGTTGATTTAAGGTGGATTTATAAACTCGACGTTTGCGTTGGCGCTCGCCGTTGCCGTTTGCGTCGAAAATTCAATCCCAATATTTTACGTGTAACCATTTATAAACGCCGTCGGATGTTGCCGTCTGCGTCCGATGCCGTCCGAGAGATAAACTAATTTCATCTTTCACGTTCCGTCGTTCACATTTCTGGACGCAAACTGCGAAGGTCACCGTCAACTTCGAGCGCCAACGCAAACGTCGAGTTTATAAATCCACCTTAAATCTGACAACGGCGTCCATTGACTTGTGACTTATACTTAGGGCAGTGCACACATACGCTCGGACAAAAAGCAAATAGACGATTAGTATCATGGACGATGCCTGCCTCGTTCCAGATGGTTGCATCTAGTTATACCTACATGTTAAATTCATAAATTTGTGTGATGTGACGCAAGATATAACATGCTAACAAGTTAAATTTGTCATTTGAAAAAGCACCCTCCATTTCTAATAATACAAATTATTAACTAAATGATACAGTGGGAGTTATGACAAATGACAAGGGGTTGGTTCCGTTGTTTCAAAGCCTTATAGGTGGAGGACTTTTATTTATTTTTTATTATCGTATGTGACTGTTATTAGTCATTGCCGTCCTTTTTTTGGTTCTCCGATTGAAAGATAAGTTGTATGTTAAATGGTTGTCAATACTGATTAATATTTAGACTTCTTATTATTAAATACAGCCGCATTAGAAAAAAAAGAATGGAAAAAAGGAATTTTCAGTATAATTGTCGCTAAACATGATGGTATTTGCAATGAAAAGTGCTTTCAAAATCTAAAAACGCCATCTTATAGCCCGTTGAAAAGTGCCATAATAAAGTGTTTTTCTTTTTTTTTTCTATCCATATATTTAAGGAACTGGTATAGTTCTACAGAGACATAACCTAAGACTAGGTATATAAATACTTCAAAAGAAAATTAATTGTTAGTCATATTTCTAAAACTAAACACTTCACAACTAACACGCTGAAAATCTGGCAGTACTAGTGCAAAACGCACAATAGCGAAAATACAAACATTTATTTTTGAACAACTTTTGTAAACCAGAAGTATGGCGTCAAATTTATTGACATCTAAAAAAGTTAATGCGAAGAAATTAGGAAAAGAAAAGCTACGGTTCCGTGCACATGGTGAACCACACACATCCTAAGGATACCTTCAAGCCATATAACAGGAAATATATTAGCTATTTCATTAGGGCATACCTAGAAAACTTTTAACGTCCTACATACTGGGCTACTGGAAATTAAATAGATACCTACTAAATGCCACTGCGACACATTTTTCGAAAGTAGTATATTTCTCTCAGAACTCTTCTCAGTCTAATGAACTTGGATGTTAACTGCATGATATGGATCATTTTCGAGACTATCCTTTTTCAAACATAAGGGTATTACACAATCGATAACAATCTTCATCACAAGGGTAATTGAGATGCGTGGGATCTGATGCCAGTGCCTTTAAGGTAAAAGGTGGAACTTCTGCGATATAACTTTTTGTTTGTCTGCCATGCGGCGTATATTGCTGTTTTTTAAGATCTGATTTTTGTGAATTTTTCGTTAAGGTCATTCTAAAAAGAAAACATACTAATAAAACTATTATGAATTCGCGCGAATCCTCATTGGGGTCAGTCCGCGCAGTCTACCCAGATGCGATTCGAAATATTTATAGCCCTTGCGGAGGCTTCATTATTTTTATATATTACTCATCAGTGGATTGAGATAGGTCAAAACATTTGCCTATGCGATCAAGTCATTGCGGTTGATCGGACGATTATTTCGTCCCATCAACGGTTTTGAAGGGATTCCCTATTTTCCCTATTTTCCTCAACTTTATGTCACCCTGCAAAATGGAACTCCCTGTATATCAGATCCCCGGTGTCAGATTTTAAATAAAAAAATCGCTAAATGGTTTGGTGACGATCGGGGGTAAAAAAATCGTACCAGGCCCTGGATTTGCGTTTTGAACGTTTGAGCAGGCTCTGAAGAAGCAGGTTTTGATGCCATATTTAACAAAAAAGTTCATTCAATTATCTTGATAAATGAAGATTTTACGGATTTGTACAGTTTTAAAGTTGGACACCCTATATACTTTCTATAGTAGGTTGGTTAGATGAAGATACCAGATCATGCATTATTGATTACTGATAGTAAAAGCAAAGGGATTGAAGTTTTGCGGTGCCTTTTCGATACATTGCGAGCCTAGTTTTTGCAAATAAAAAACACAGTATCTAAAGGTGACATCTTATCTAACCCACCCCTAAGGAAAATGCAATGACTGGAAGTGCAGAAATGCAACAAAATCTAAAAAATCTAAATTCGGACTTTGAAGTCGGAATTCGGACTTTAAAGTCGGAATTCGGACTTTAAAGTCAGAATAATAAAAAATATATAATAGGTGGCCCTTCTACGCTTCCGTAAGAATCATTGTAGTCAATCAATAATAATTGTTGCCTAGAGCTTCCTCAAATTTAATCTCAACCGAATTTCAAAAATGATACACTGTTACATTGACAAGGCTTTAAAATGATGAGAGGCTAGTGGGGTGGTTTTAAACATGCGGGGTTGTTTAGAGTTCAATGAATGAATGAATCACGACGAAGTAATCGCCAAGAGACCTCAACTTTGCAGGAAATATCGACCTGGTGGCATGTTTCTAAATCCGTACCTATACGTATACAGAATTTCCCACCTTGCGTGTATTTACTTGATTTCTTTGCGCATCGCTTCAATTAGTCTCGAATTCTCTCCTAGGTACTTCCCCTGCATTTCTATAGCCGGCCCAATCTCTCGCTGCACAGGTCGTTGCCGAGCCTGCTCACGTCCCGGCCTGTTATTTACACTGGCGGCCCTTTTGACAGATGAAAACGTGCATGCGTCCCTTCGTAGGTTGCCGACGGGCCGGCCCGGAATTTACACCCACAAGAACGCGACCGCCGGTTGCACTGTTATTTATGGCTATTGTGAGTTATCGTCGCGAGAATTGGAGGTGCACGGGCAGGTGCATCCGTTACTTGTTATTACGAAGATATGGGATCGTGTCCGTTTAAAGAAATTACTGTAGGGGCCATCTTGGATCTTGTAAGTGCAAAATGGGATAATTTTTATTCTTTAACTTCAAGACACTCACTAAAAGTAAAATTTCATAATGAAAAAAATTATATTGCAGAGGATGGTTCAGTTTCATTCTGGGACAATCCAGAACTTGAAATAAATCCGACTATTTTTCGGTATAACTCTTTTTCGACAGCCCCCTAGTTTTCTAGGTACATGGGGTAGATATATCTGTTCAAAAGTTAGATGATGTCACATTTTTTCCGATTTCTCATTTCTCGCTACTATTTTTGAGATGACTCTTCTCAGTTTAATGAACTTGGCTGTTAACTGCATGTTATGGATTTTCGAGACTATCCTTTTTCAAACATAAGGATATTACACAATCGATAAAAATCTTCATCACAAGGGTAATTGAGATGCGTGGAATCTGATCCCTGTGCCTTTAAGGTAAAAGGTGGAACTTCTGCGATATAACTTTTTGTTTGTCTGCCATGCGGCATATCTGTTTTTTGAAGATCTGATTTTATGAATTTTTTCTTAAGGTCATTCTACAAAGAAGACATACTTATAAAATTATTATGTATTCACGATAATCCTTCCTGGCGAAAAATTATATTATATATTATATTATAAATAAGTACAAGTCTACCCAGATTCGATTTGAAATATTTATAGCCCTTGGGGAGGCTTCATTATTACTCATCAGTGGATTGATATAGGTCAAGACATTTGCCTATGCGATCAAGTAATGACTTGTCCGAACCAATGTTGATCGGACGATTATGTCATCCCATCTAGCTGTCACTTTGACCAGTATATAGCTGCTTCTTCAAAGCCTGCTGAAACGTTCAAAATGTAAATCCAGGGCCTGTTACGATTTCTTTTATGCCCTCAATTTTCACGAAAACCATTTAGCAATTTTTTTATTAAAATCTTGCACACCAAAGCTTTGAGTGGTCCTGTTGGCCATTCAACGGTTTTGAAGGGATTCCATGGCACACTTGACTCGCCAGATGCCTTTAAAATCCCTATTTTGCTCAACTTTATGTCACCCTACTGAATGGAACTCCCTGTATATCAGATCCCTGGTGTCAGATTTTAAATAAAAAAATCGCTAAATGGTTTGGTGACGATCGGGGGTAAAAAAATCGTACCGGGCCCTGGATTTACAATCTGAACGTTTGAGCAGGCTCTGAAGAAGCAGCTTTTGATGCCCTATTTAACAAAAAAAATTCATACGATTATTTCGATAAACGAAGATTTTACGGATTTGTACAGTTTTAAAGTTGGACACCCTATATAGGGTAATTCGAGGATAGATGACGCAGAAGGTGAGATGGCGCAATGGTGTTACCGCGCAAGCGTCAGTATTAGAGACCCGTGCGAAGGTATGGACATGCCTTAGTTGATATTGCACGCTGTCCTAGCTGCTGTGGTTCGCGAGTCAAATCTAAATAGAATAAATTTAAAATATTTGTATTTAGATGTGCCAGAAATTTTTTGGGTACGTCTTATTTTGATACATTGACACTACAATTTAACAAGAAGTTCACCCGGATTAACACCTCAGGTAAGTAAAAATACCCAACTTTAGTTGCATAACCTCAAAATGTCCATTTTTCTAAACGTTTGGTGTTTTCGGAGTGCGCCATCTCCCCTTATAATTTGAGGAGAGATGGTTTACTTTAATTGGAGGTGAGATGGCTCATTGCATTTTCCCTTTATTTCAGTATGCCTACAAAATATAAGCGTGTGTGATTCTTCAGATGATATATGGGCCAGGATGATGATGCTTGCGCTGGTTGTGGCGAGATCTATTTACAAACGACAAAATCTGATGACTGGGTAAAATGCTTACACTGCTCCAGATGGTTTCACGATTCGTGCCCCAAATTTGTCAATTTTTGCCACGATTGTGGTATTGTTATGTGTAAGAAAAAGTGATGTTTTCGACTAAAAAAATATTTTCTCATCGCCTAATTATTATAGTTCCAATTGCGCCATCTCTCCTTAGCATTGTGGGTGAGATGTTTTTTTTCTAAATTTGTTATTTTTTTATTAGAACTTAATGTTTTATATTTTATGAGTTTTACTTAGTTAAAAACAATTCCGTAATGAATAAAGAGTTCCAAAAAAATAAATCGTAATTTATATCCAAAATATTGCAAAGTTAAGACAAAAATAAAAAATGTGAGCCATCTATCCTCGAATTACCCTATTTTCTATAGTATAGTAAAGGCAAAGGGATTGAAGTTTTGCGGTGCCTTTTCGACACATTGCGAGTTAATTGCTGAACCTAATATTTGCAAATAAAAAACACAAAACATGTAAAGGTGACATCTTATCTAACCCATCCCTAAGGAAAATGCAATGGCTGGAAGTGCAGAAATGCAACTAAAATCTAAAAAAGTCCAAATTCGGACTATAAAGTCGTAATTCGGACTTTAAAGTCGGAATTCTACGCTTCCGTAGCAGGGTGTCAAAGTTAAGCAAAATAGGAACTTTAAAGGCATCTGGCGAGTCAAGTGTGCCATGGAATCCCCTCAAAACAGTTGAATGGTCAACAAGACCACCTATGATGTTGGTGTGAGAAGATTTACTACAAAAATATACAGGGTATTTTTCTCTGAGCCATCTCAAAATTCTGAAATTGTATGAAACTTTTACGGATCGAGAGTGCTCTGGAATCATTGAAAAAATATTGATAAACACAAAAGTAATGTATTTCTTTACAAAATGTCAACTACCAAATAAAAACAATTAAAATTATTATACCTTTCTCAACAAAGTCACTGTCTAAGATGATACATTTTCTGTGCGTTTCCCGTTGTGGCACACCAGCCACCTTAACTGTTATGGACTTACTAACTAGCAGGCTTCTGTATTTTTTAGATTTAGTTCGATTATAGTGTGTGGAGCGGTTTTGATATACTCGATTTTTGACCCGTATAAAGTTCCAAAAATTCAGTAATTTGAGATGGCACATATAAGAACACTCTGTATATTTTGTATTGGACCTTTGCACACCAACACCCTGATTGATCCTATTGACCATTGAACTGTTTTGAGGGGAATCCATAGCACAATTGACTCGGCAGATGCCTTTAAAATTCCTATTTTGCTCAAATCTAACACCCTGCAGAATGGAACTCCCTATACATTTTTTGTTCAAATTTGGTATATGGGGGTTTTGGAGTGTTCTGATTAACACTGTGGGTCAGATTTTAAATAAAAAAATCGATAAATGGTTTTCGTGAAAATCGGGGGTATAAAAAATCGCAGCCTGCCCTGGACTTTCATTTTAAAAATGGCAGGAAGGTCAAAAGAAGCGGTTTTTGAAGGCCTTTCCAACAAAGAAAAGTTTAGACGATTATCTCCAAAAATGAAGTTTTTACGGATTTGTACCAGTTTTAAAGTTGGACACCCTGTGTATATACAAGTATTGGTAGGTACTTATCTGCAGTTTACAGATGCGAAAATTATAAATGCTTTAGCTGACGATGTATAATTTCCGTTACGACGTTTAAATGCAATACTTCATTCCAATTTGTAAAATACCTACACCCAGTATATTATCACGCCTTTTAAGAATACTATCTGCAACCCGATATACAAGCTGATATACAAGCTGATAGTATAGTATATTGTCTACTCGATAGAAACTTATTACTTTAAAACCAAAATATTAAACAGTTTAAACACATATAAGTATTTGTACTACCGTTGTTTAGTTGCTAAGTTGCTGAGTTACCGTCGTAGAATTTATATTCCTTATCTTCTATGGTCCATTCTGTAGGCGTCAGAATTTGTTAAGTTTAAAAACGCGGGAGTGGTCTGCAAACATTAATCAACAAAACCATTTATATTGTTGAAAATTATTTTTGAATCACACATGCGTTTTTCGCGAAAAAATAACTGTCAGATTTGACAGCAGTTGTTCCTCTTTATGTGAATTGTTCACTCAACGGTTGTGGCCATATTTTGGTTACCTGGATGCACCACGCTAAAGGTGTTTGATTCTGGCGTGAAGTCTACAACAAGTTTTATATAGATAGCCTATAAGGCTTGTATTTTGTGTTTCGATTTGAGATCGTATAGGGAAGTCGCCAATAGTTTTGTATTTAGTTAATCTTGTAATTTAGTTCAGTCTTATAATTTAGTACTTATTGTTAATTTATTAAGTCAGGTTGAGTCAAGATAATTGATCGTTTTGAATATTAACTTTTAACTTTAATTTCAAAGTCGATATATTACCTTACCACTTTCACTAACAGTCAAGGTTATATCATTTAATAAATCGCTAATTAGGTTTGATTATTAAGTTATAAGTTTGGGTTATGAGTCTGTACAGATTGCTGTGTTTTGACAGATGCTTTTCCCCTATAAGTAATTTAAATATTCAACCATTGGAAAAGCATCGGCTTTTCGACTTATTAATTAAACTTTTCCTACGTAAAGTGACCATGAACCAATTTAGAATGGTGAACATTTTTTGTCTTTTACACTCTTTGTTCACCTATCTGGGAACACACTAGGCAGGAAACGTCCCAAAAACAAAATGCGCTCTTACATCTAAAATCAGAAATTGTCTCATTTGAATCTTGCAGAGTGTAAGAAACTACCACAGCTTTTAATTATTTCTCGAGTACAAACCATTCCTTCCATCAGGTTTGGTCACAGTTGTTAGTGTTAGTTGAAGGGAACCTATATATGTCGGAGTAAATACGATTATTTCATGAAGCAGATAGAACATAATAATTGTCTGCAGTATTTCTAGCCGCTGGAATACCCATCTGGTTACGTATTGTCCAATTATAATTTATACAATATACTGATTTAATATTGTTCGCGGTTTAATAAATAGTGCACTCTATGGGCTAACCTAATTGGCCCTATTTACTGTCCGAGCCTGTTTTTGTTATGCGTTTCGTGTGATTTAATACAAGCAACACGATTTCACGCAGCTCTTGCCAATTAATACAAATATGGTAATGAGACCGCTGGCCGCCGGCAATTTGTTTCCGATTTAACGTAATGCGGAAAATTCGATTTAATTTCGCAAAATAAAATTGGACATAACTCTGGATTCGATAGTGGTTGCAACTCGGGCTAAATGATATAATACTTCACCTCATATTTACAGGTCACATTATGAAGTAGATATGGTATGCCGCAGGGGAGAGGTGTACAAAATGACATACAGAAAAATGTTCTTTAAAAAGTTACTAAACATGAATAGTTTCGGAAGTTATGTAAACACAACACTTCTGTAACATTAGACAATGTGTATTTCTTGTCAAAACGTTGAAAAAATAAAAACAAATTTAAACAAAAATATTCCAAATTCATTTTACCCCACCCATGTGGGTAAAAGGAGGTAGTTAAAATTCTTCCAGTCCACAGCATTCTAGCGTTTTTCCAAGTACGTGTAGAAGATGCAAGAGGTTAGTTCTTGTGCCAAAATATTACGATTGAATTGAAATTTGGCACTGCTTTATTTTGGAGATGTAGAATATGCTACATATCTTACAAAGAGCGTCACTTTTGATATCTTTGGATCGTGCTTTTACTCGTATCGTAACTTTTTTGAGGTAACAATAAAATCAACCGTCTGCGTTTACATTGGCAAAACGTGGCTAAAACACCTAAAATTTTCACCTACCGCTTGAGGGTCGCGGAAAAATCATCGAAAACATTTGACGAAAAATTTTGATCGAACAACATTTGATCGAAAAACAATTGATCGAAAATGCAATTGATCGAAAAGGCAATAATTGATCAAAAACCATTTGATCGAAAAACAATTGATCGAATTTTATCTTTCAGGATGGATAAGGTTTTGCGGTGTAACAAGTAGAGATAAATCTGAAAAAATAAACACTCCAGGCACAAACCCACTTTTTTTAAATACCAGTTTATATTAGGCTAAACTACTTTCTGTCATGTCATTTACCCCAACAAATGCCAAATCCTTATTACTAATACAATACTATTCTGAGGGCCGATTTCACAATTAAATTAAAGGAGCTTTTAAATTAAATTGACTTTTGCAACAATATTTAAACAATAGGCACTTTTCATTGTTGTTAAAGTTCCTTTTACTAAAAGGCGCCTTTAATTTGATTATGAAATCGGTCTTTATTTCTTAAAAAGCTGAGTGAACCAGGCCTGTATCTGACTAATTATAATAGGCGCTTTCGAAAACTAATCTCGAGTATTAACCAGATCCTTCAAAATTGAATTTACCCGTGTTCGATAAATAATCTGATCATCAAACTCTATACTATCAAATCTGATGAATCCTAAATCTGTCAATCGGCTGATTTGGTTAGATCAACTTTTTGGGGTTACTTTTCGTATCTGCCTATAGTATATTATTGATTTGCGATTTGCAAGTAACACAACAGCGATAATTAATAAAAGATGGCACTAACTTAGAATACTCTAATAAAGTGTGGTTTGGATGCGGGTTTTCTAGCAGTTTTAACATAAAATGTCTTGCAAACCACAATTTATTGGACCTTACACCAATGAGGACATTGTTTATGATGCCGAGAACTACAATATTCCAAAGTTTGACCCTCCAGGTGTAAGAAATGGTTTTTCGTCATAATATGATTCTGACGTCGACTTTTCGTTTAAAGTGAAACTTCTGAAAGCAATTTCCCTTTGTCCCCCTTGCCTACGTAGAAAGCGCCTTTAATATCATTTTAGAACAAAACCTATTGCCAGCGGACATGCAAAGTTTCGTTGATTATTTCGAAGACACCTGGATAGGCAAATTTGAACGCAGGCAAAGAAATAAACCCATGTTCGACCACTCTATGTGGAACGAATACGAGAACATTGTAAATAACGCTCCCATCACAAATAATATACTCGAAGGAGGGCATAGAGGCTTTCTTTCGCAAATAAATGCGAAAAAACATAAATTTGGGCCTTTCTTCGTTCCATAAAAATAGAACAGAATATAACAACAGAACTCAAAATTCAAGAAGCTATGATAGGGAAACTTGCTCAAAGAAAATACAAAGATTTAAGCAGCCGGGTAAAGGAAATATATCACTCTTTTGATCCTACCGAGTTAGAAGAGTAGGTACCTAGGTACTGGCATTTTACCCGCTGTAAGCCGTTTTACCTCATTATGTGAAATTTAGTTAACATGTATAATAATTGTACCTATTCAGCAAACAGAAAATTGATCGGTATTAAATACAAATTACTAGAACAAACAATTAAGTTACCAAATAATGTATGGTTCAGACAAGTAATTACCTGATAAAATTTCGCTTGTCAAATATTTTGCACCAACCAAAACCAGAAACTCGACAAACAAATAAATGGCCACGTAAACCGTCCGTTGGGCGTTGAGTGATCATATTGATCATACACGTAAATGTCTTTCAAATGGTTGTATAGTTAAACACTCGTAGATGCCACTAGCATACGAGATATATTGGCTGGGTCGATTTACCAAACTATGTCATTTTGTACACCTCTACGTATAGCCGCCATACCCTTTTCAGGCATATGTATAGTGTTAGATACAAAGATTTACAGTTTTACTATTCGGAGAATCAGCGGCTCGCGCGGAGCTATCGTTCGTGACTAACTCGCCCGACCGATCCGGCTTCCTCTCCCATTTTTTAGCAGTTGTTACATAAATACCAACAAATCATACAGAAACTGAATAGATACAAGACAATTATATTACATTTAGGTAAATATTCAAACAATACATCACCAAAATATTAAACTAAATAATTGACAGATCCATAAATTGTAAATCGGTCCTAACAATAGGCTAATTCAGAGAGGTAGGTATAATATCTACTTACCAGTGGCGGCTCGTGGTTATTTAAAATGAGGAGGCTAAAACTAGATAGGTAATTGACTCCTTCTTTGCCAATAAATTACATTTTTTTTTGTATTCCTGGTAAAAAATACGCGGCGATAATTTAAAAGTAAAATTCCGAGAATAAAAACCTTTCTACAACTTCTCCATTTTTGACATACCGAAACACAATAATTGAAAGTTGAGAAGCACACGAAATATCTCTGGATTCATCCACTTGCCAGGAAAAAAATTACGATTCCTTTATTTCCTTATTTATATGGTTTTTTAAAATAAATGAAACACAGTCTATTAAATCATTCTGAATGGTTTTGGAAATACGGAAATAGTTATTTATGTACCAAGGCACTGAAGTTCAACTTTTTATGACTCATGTGGAATTTAGTTGCCGAGGCCTCTGGCCGAGGCAAATAAACCACATGAGTCATAAAAAGAACTTCAGTGCCGAGGTACATATTATATTTTTTTTTGAAATCGGAAAAAAATGTTTTATTAGGCAAGAAAATAATAATAAGGGATCACCCGTCCATAAACCGACTACGCGCGGCGTTGCTTGACTATGACGATCGCTCTACCTTGGTCAAGTAAGGCAAGACACGGCATCTTCGTACAGAAAAACAAACTGCTGCTTCTTGTGCAGCGTACACAACAAAACTATTGATATTCAAATTTACTAAAATATGTATACTGAAGGATTGCGCTTCTATAGGAAACAATTTCGCAATGTGTATGAAAAGTTAAATGGGCCTTTATCGGCCGGGTTTGAATATTTGGTCACTTTTGACGGGCGATTTCTCCGCATTTGACGTTTGATGTTTACATCTCGCCAAGGCCTACTTATTGAAAAAATGGAATTGGGCTACATTATTGTACGATTTCTGTGCTTTTAATGACGATTTTGGGACACTTTACTGCCGATATCAAGAAAAAGATATTACTTACTTCCTAAAAAATTATTAAAGTTTGGGTCATATTTAGCCAAAAGTACAAGAAGTTCTTTGTAATTGCCACGATTTACAGATTCATTTGTTTCGTCATGTCCTCGAAAAGCCAAATCATGGGAAGCCAAAAATATTGTCGTAGTCGTATCGATGAGTCTTTTTATATTAGCACGATTTTCTTTTACTTGATTATTATACAAAACAATTTCATGTTTTCGGGCGCTGTCTATGGCAGTGGCAAAGTTTACAGAATAAAATAGGCAGTGGCAATACCTAAGTATTTTGTTTTCCAAAAAGTTTGATTTTGCAAGAACATGAAATGTGTTCTTTTGCTTTCGAATGCCTTTCGACCGAACGTGTCAATTTTTTTAAATCTGCCCGTTTTTGACCATGATGTAGGTATATTCCGTTTGTTTGGAAAATAATAAACACGGCCAACAAAATAATTTTTCTCGTTTAGTAAAGCCTGTTAACCATTCACATTTACCATACCAAGCAACACTGAAACCGCGATTTTGTCGACAGTCTGAAGATTTTAATGAAATTAAATTTGGAGGAGGTTTACCTAACGTTTTAGCAATGCATAATTTGGTTTCTAAGTTCAATGCGCCAAAAGAATTACTTACAAGCCAATCTCCAATATCCGGGCAGTGTCTGACTTCTTCCAAGATATCCATCTTTAAATAACACTCCGAGAACACCTTTTTAAACCACAAAATAATTATTATTTGGATACAAAACCCGCCTTCCTATCTAACTAGGTACCTAACCTAACAATACCGAAGCGGCCATGACATGAAATCTGTGCCGACTGCTAATAGAGATAGATAGAATAATAGAGGTATGAGGTGTGACAAAGCACAAACTAGCACCGACGAATCAAGGGCAAAGGAAGTCAGCCTCCTCTGGTAGCTTGGGTGTTGCCAAATGTACCGAGTAATAAATTAAAAGTAAAAAAATATTTAAAAAAAAAGCTTTTATTTAAATGCGCTAAAAAGAATAAAATAATCTTTTCTTTTAAAACTTTTACTATCAACTTATAACGTCATTCCACAATTTATATGATATAAAAGCTTGTCGCGAGATTTAAGTAGTGGTATTTACTTAGTTTGAAAACTTAAATCTCGCGACAAGCTTTTATATCATATAAATTGTGGAATGACGTTATAAGTTGATAGTAAAAGTTTTAAAAGAAAAGATTATTTTATTCTTTTTAGCGCATTTAAATAAAAGCTTTTTTTAAAAATATTTTTTTACTTTTAATTTATTTTGTAATTTTTAGTTTGGCCAGGTGTATGAGTCTATTCATCTCAGTTAACGCATCATTGTTGCAAGGTCGTTTGCCGGTTAGTTTAGAACAGTCTAGCTCTTCAATGAGGAGACCTTCTAATGACCATCTTGGGTGTTCCGCCATGTTGGATTTAGAATGACGTCACACATATAATCATGCATTGTCATCCAAATTAAACGTGTGTACAAAATTTCAGCTCGATCGGTTGAAATTTAACTAGTCCGCCATCTTGAGTGTTCCGCCATGTTGGATTTAGAATGACGTCACACATATAATCATGCATTGTCATCCAAATTAAACGTGTGTACAAAATTTCAGCTCGATCGGTTGAAATTTAACTAGTCCGCCATCTTGAGTGTTCCGCCATGTTGGATTTAGAATGACGTCACACATATAATCATGCATTGTCATCCAAATTAAACGTGTGTACAAAATTTCAGCTCGATCGGTTGAAATTTAACTAGTCCGCCATCTTGGGTGATCCGCCATGTTGGATTTAGAATGACGTCACACATATAATCATGCATTGTCATCCAAATTAAACGTGTGTACAAAATTTCAGCTCGATCGGTTGAAGATATCTGCTTCAAAATTGAGTTGCAAGATTCCACCCGAACAAATTACATACATACATACATACATACATACATTGCAAGTTAAATAAAAGCTTTAAAAAAGGATTGAACAGTATGGTCACAAACACAATAACCCGGCGCTTCCACCAAATGTTTTTTAAATCAGGTGAAGCTAGCCTTCATTGCACGCTTTTAAAGCTTGTGGCGGCGTTGCCGGACATAGCGATCTGTAACGAAAATTGACTCAAATACGATATAAAATAAACTATTGTATAATATTTTGTACGTATGTATCTGCATAATTTATCAGGCTTATTTAGTAGAAATGAGGTTGAAATATGCAAACGGGACAAAATTACTCTGTCACTCTGAAGGAAAATAGTTCTGATTTTGAGTTTTTTTTATGGGGAGGCTTAGCCTCCTTTGCCTCCTCTGACGAGCCGCCACTGCTACTTACCTATTACCGTCGATGAATTCCTCAATCAACGCTATTACAACAACCCAACCCCTGGCCCCCTAAGGTACCAAATAAAGGAAGCTATAAGTGGCAATAAATCCAGTTTAATTGGTCGGGACGACCTTTTTCTACGTTCCACTTGTTTATTTGTAACCCGAGTACCTTTAAAGGTAGGTAACGGAATTTTTGTTTTAAAACTCCGTTACCAGATTTAACGTTTAATTGTTGATTAAATACGAAATATTAGAATAATCGTAAATTCGGTGCGATCAACTACATCTAGCGGTGAATTTAAAGAATTTCTTCGGTGTACCCGCGACGGTTTTTTCTTCTGACTCAATGGTAATCTTTCGTGCACTCAAGAAGTCCAGATTTTTTTGAGTTCTGGCGTCCTAATATCAAGGACCTAACTTGGGTGTCTTGTCGAATAAAGCTTTCAAAGATCACCTCTGGGAAGGTCTATTCTATTTGGTCCCCTTAAACAGTCGTTTCAAGTTTCGGCAGGTTCTTATATCTTCGGCTTGGTACTACGATTTAATAATCCTTGTGACACAAGACTTGTGTGCATTTGTTGTGTAATTTATTTCTGTTTCATCAATTAATAGTGTATTTTTTGTGTTTCATGTGAATCTACGGCTTTTTGGGAGCATTGTATTTTCTTAGACGCGAAACAGATCGACCATTTTGAAGGTAAAGGGCAACGCGTGGAGCAAAGATTCTGAGGTAATGCTCACTAGAATAAATTATGTAGTACTATACAACATGTCTATAGGAATGATTTAACTTAAGAAGTTCAAGAACACTTTCTTAATTTATATACGAGTATGATCTCTCACGCGAGAGGGTAATCTCTCATGCAAGAGAAGTACCCACTTAATTTTAAGATAAAAAGTTCATGAATATTGATGATACGAAATTCAAATTACTTAGTTTTTTTGTTTAATGTTAGATTGTTGTACCTTGGATTTAAATATCTAACCATAACTTTCTTGTGTCAAGGTATAACATTGTAAGTGGCGCCCAACAACATTAAACAAAAAACTAAGTACATATTTGAGTTTCTCCTCATCCATACTCCAAAAATTAGTCAAGATTCACCCGTTAAAATTTGTACAAGTACTACTTAATAAACTCCTGGTCCTCTACAGATTGCTTTAAAAGTAAGCGTAAACCTAATGCGGATGAAATCCTCGAATAAAAATAAGACAAAAAGTTTTTATATCCACGTGGGTTCGGAAATATTCTCTAGGAGCTACGTTATTTCTTCGAATGGGGCACCCTGAAGACGGTGTTTGCTCAATATTTCCGAAAGCGTTAACAATAAAATTTCTAAAACACATACACTGTATAAATTTTTTGACGCTAAACTCGATTTTGAATTTAGAATTTAAAAATTTTAGTCAGGGTTGTCACATACCGGCAAGGTTAAGGGCTAAGAAAGGCATTTCCGGGCTCACCCTGACATGAACTTTTTGTTTTATTTTTATCAGAGTTTTACGCCCCCAGAAGGCTTATGCTTACTTTTAAACACCCTGTATATGCCTCAGCAGAATCCAAAACGAAGGTTTAATTGACAGTGAGTTTATGGACTTCATTATTATTATTTTGTGGTTTGTAAGAAGCCGCTGACAAAATAAGAGCTGCATAATAAACAATCACGATTGTTTTAAAATATTGTTTTTATAATATGTCTGTAAGAAAGTGAGAAAAACCACACATTAATGTAATTAAGAGATTATCGATGATTATTCCCGACGAGAACTAAGTATATCCACTAAGTAGTAAATAAAACAAAATATAATATATTACATAACAAACATACCATGACGAGATAAAAGAATACAGTAAAGTTGAAGTGAGAAACATTCACCTAAATTCGGGGTTTCTCAACTCATCGAGGGTTAAGACGCCACTGCGTCATGGCGGCTAGCACGGCACACAAATCACCTCAATACTTGAGGTTAACACAGTACACAGGTGAACAACACAGTTGAACTAAGCTCAAAAGTAATAGCAAAGCTAAAGATGAAAGTCACATGGTGGCCATGGGTAAGGTGTGCACAATCCCCTGGTCAAGGAAAACTCTCTAAAAGCCACTGAGAAATTCGTTTAAATGCCCTGGGGACGCCTGGTCGAAGCGGCCTTCTCCGTGGTATCTGTTGAACCATACATTACATTTAAAAATGGTATATGTACGGAATTATTGTTCTATCAATTTAAGTGCTTGGGATTTTATAAAAAAAATCGAAATGGACGTCAAAGAAAATGATTTCCGATGGATATTTTATTTATTTTTTGAATTTTTTTTCTAAATTATCATAATTCTATCTAACGTCCATTGATTTAATCAGGTTTACAACAATAACAATAATAAGAAACTTTTGAAAGTAAAAAAATATATATATTTAAAAATTTGACGTCCTGTATCTTAGAAAAGAGTTTTATTTTGTCAAGACTTTTCAAGCCTTGAGGTTCTAAACAAAAAAAGTTAATCAGCCTGTATTTCACTAGAATAAAAAAATGTTGAGCACTTGTTGGCAACGCTGCTTTCATGTTCGATTCAAATTGTGAGATATTTTATTTTACTAAATAAAACTTTTGTAAAACTGACTTTGCTTCTGACAAAATTACAATTTAGTGTCCACTACATTGTTTATTAAACAAATCAAAAATTCTCTCAGTCAAAACTCCACAAGCAGTTTTTAATTAAAACTCTAGGGGTTCATCTTCAGCAGTAAAAATTCCTTTACTACTTCAGAATAAAAAAATCAATTTTTTTTTTGATGTCACTATATCAACATAAAAAAATTGAAAAGCGTGAAAAGTCAAGGACCAGTAAAATTAATCAAAAAATAAACGCAGACATCAAAACCCAAGAAGTGTACATGGCCACAGGTCTAGCGGTTTGAAACATGTACAGTTTTAATTAAAAACTGCTTGTGAAATTTTGACTGAGAGAATTTTTGCTTGGTTTAATTTTATAAGGGAAGATAGATGGTACACCTACATAGGTACAGTGTAAGTGAAGTCCTTAAAAACTCCCTTAAAACTGCACGGTGTTACGCCAAAATCTCATTAGGAAAATATGCTCGACATAATTCACAGACCTCGCATCTTACGCAAGTATCTTAAGGGTATTGAAAATACCAGAGTAACATCCCTGTATTTGTACATGTAGCTAAAGATAACATTACGCTGAGTCTGCTTCTCTGAATTTATAAATATAACCCATGTAATTTCAACAGACACTTCTTGTTCGCTGCTCGTCATTAAACATTGTTTTTAAAAACGGTTTCTTTCATTGACAGCCCTTAACTGGCGCAGTCGGTAGGATTTTTAGCGAAACGAAAAACCAAAAATCGGTACCTTTCGGTCTCTTTCAAGAGTTCATTCGCAAAAGAACCAATCGGTCGGCGATTCGCGCGCGCGGAATCCAAAAATCGGCACTTTCGTCACGTGAACGTCGATACCAAGGGCCAACGGTCAGTGAAGCAGCCGTCGAGACGACAGGAGCAAGATAGTCAGCAAGGGTGGTCTAGCATCGATCCAACCCTCCTCTGCAGCAGAACAAGCATCGTCTGTGAGCAGAACCCTAGGTTAAGAAGCCTGGGAGGAGACACACATCGCTCGTCCTAGAGGCACCGTAGTTTAAGAAGAAAAAAAAGAAGAGTGAAAATGAGAATCATCGTTTTTCTACTAGCGTAAGTGTAAATTGTGCTTTTTGTTTTAACTTTTTGTGCGTGTTTTACCCAAACTGGAAGATTTAGAAAATTTAATATCCTCTGTAGAAAACTTAACTTTAAATTTAAATTCAGAACTTGGAAATCCAATAATCATGCCAAACGGTAATACAATCAATTATAACCTTTTAAAATATCAAGCTGATAATATACCCCCTTTTGATGGTAACCCAAAACTCTTGCAAAGATTTGTAAACGCTTGTGAAAATTTTCTGAAAGCCTTCCAAAATGTCCAAAATGCAGCAGACCCGATTAATATATGTTTATTTGACACAATTTTGAGTAAATTAAGAGATAGAGCGGCAGACCTTATTGCATCACGTTCAGAATTAAATAATTGGATTTTAATAAAAAACGCACTAATAGCTACTTTTGCCGATCAACGAAGTATTGATTGTCTTATTCAGGACCTAATTTCGTTAAGACCATTTCGTAATGAAACACCCTTACAGTTCGGAATGCGAATCCAAGATACGCGTAGTCTCCTTTTTGCAAAACTTAATGGCACTAACGAGGACCGCAATATAAAAATTGTTAAAATTAATCATTATGAAGAATTTGCTCTGAAAACCTTCATTAACGGTTTACCTTACAATATGCAGCTTGTAGTTAGGCTTAAACAACCTGATTCTCTTGAACAGGCAATGTCGTTTGTGACAGAAGAAGAAAATTTTGTTTATTTCAAGACAGGCCAAAATCAAAATTTTAGACAACCAGTACATAATAGTATTCCATACAGACCAAAACCAACAAATTTACCGAGACCTAACAATCCTAATTTTAAACCACCACCATTTCCACAACCAAACTTTAATTTTCCACAATATATTCCCCCAACATTTAACCAACCACCTACATTTGGACGTTCTCCCACATTTGGAACACCTTTTAATCATTTTAATCAACCCAGACCAAGTTTCCCAAACTTTATGCAACAAAGACCGAATTTTCAAAATTTTACTCAACAAAGACCAACTTTCACACAAAACTTCCAAAGACCTTTCCAACCCCAATTTAGACCAAACTTTCCCCAAAAAACTAATGTTACTAACATGTCTAGAACGAAACCAGAACCAATGGATACCTCAACAAGTACACTTGTAAAACAACCCCAACGTACATTTCAAAGTCAGGAACTTTTTAACCAAGACGTAATCGAAAATTTCCCCAAAACTGACTCAGTTCAATATCCGGAATATACTGATTATTCTCATCCAAATTATTATCCCGATTATGACTATTCTTACAATGACGCTTACGAAAACTATTGCTACCCTCAATACGGTATATGTGAATTCCCGAACCAAGAAGAAACCCAACCAGAAATTACTGAAAATCAGGATTTTCCAGATACTGGTCAGGATTCCAATACGAAATAATACACCTGAATAATTTGTCGATAAAACTTACTTATATTTATATACCCGGATTAGACGCTAAATTTTTAATCGATTCTGGAAGCACACGTTCCTTTTTAAGCCCAAAATTAGCCTTTAAATATTTCCCAAATTATGTCAAAAGTGAACTTTTCTTAGTACAAACAGCGCACGCGACATCTTTCCATGACAAAATTGCTATTTTGCCACTATTTCCAATTTTCAATACAGAAGGATAAATACTACATATTTGATTTTTCAGAAAAATTTGATGGACTTATAGGTTTAGATTTAATACTTCAATTAGGCGCAGATATTTGTTATAGTAATAACACTTTAGTTAGCCCAAATTCAATTATACCAATTTATAGGCAAAACGAAAATGATTTAGAACCACAAAATTCGACACAATTTGAAACAATAACTGAAATAATTCCTCCGAGAATGGTAAAAAAAATTAAAATACCTGTTAGTTTACGTAACGGCACAGGAATCTTAAATTACACAAAACTAGGAAAAGCTGAAATTCCCGAATGTTTAGTTAATGTTGAAAATAATTTTGCTCTTACCACTATTTTAAACCCAACGGAAAACCCCATTAAAATCGATATTTTTGAACCATTTTCTATAGAATCAGTAAACCCAAGTGAACTGAATTTTTTCGAAAATGTTGAAGGACATGCCCTAGATAAATCTATCGATAATCGATTAAAAGCTAATCTCAGAAATTTAAGACTAGAACATTGTAACAGCGAAGAACGCGAACAAATCAGAAAGCTTTGCTTAGAATTCAGAGATATCTTTCATTGTGAAGATATTCCCTTGAGTTTTACCAATCAGGTCAAACACGAAATTAAATTAACTAATGAGTCCCCAATTTTCACTAAAAGCTACAGATATCCAGAAGTTCACCGACAAGAGGTAAAAGATCAAATTTCAAAATTACTATCACAAAATATAATTCAAAATTCCAATTCACCTTGGTCATCCCCGATATGGGTTGTCCCAAAAAAAATGGACGCCTCTGGAAAACAAAAATGGCGCATGGTAATTGACTACAGGAAACTCAACGAACGAACAATAGATGACAAATACCCACTACCGAACATAACTGACATTCTAGACAAATTAGGACGCAGTCAGTATTTCACTACATTAGACCTCGCGAACGGATTCCACCAAATTGAAATGCAACCAACCGATATCCCAAAAACAGCTTTCAGCACAGACACAGGGCATTACGAATTTTTGAGAATGCCCTTCGGCCTTAAGAACGCGCCAGCAACTTTTCAGCGAGTTATAAATAATATTTTACGTGGACTACAAAACGAAACCTGCTTTGTTTATTTGGACGATATCATTATATTTAGCACATCCCTTCAGGAACATATTCAACGACTAAAAGACATTTTTGTAAGACTTGGTAATTCTAAATTAAAAATACAGCTCGATAAGTCAGAATTTCTCCGAAAGGAAGTACAGTATCTCGGACACATAGTAACACCTGATGGAATTAAACCCGATCCTAGTAAAATCTCCGCAGTTAAGAATTTCCCGGTACCTACCACTTCTAAAGAAATTAAATCTTATCTAGGCTTATTAGGTTACTACCGTCGCTTCGTGAAGGATTTTGCAAAGATAACAAAACCTCTGACACAATGTCTTAAAAAAGACGCTAAAATCCAACATACTAAAGAATTTTTAAACGCATTTGAACATAGCAAAAATTTATTAATTAATTATCCGATTTTAATTTATCCCGATTATTCCAAGCCATTTATATTAACTACGGATGCAGGTAACTTTGCTTTAGGAGCAGTTCTTTCACAGGGCCAAGTACCTAACGACAAACCCGTAGCATTCGCTTCGCGCACCCTAAATGAATCGGAAATAAAATACTCGACTATTGAGAAAGAACTACTAGCAATCGTTTATGCCTGCAAGTACTTTCGGCCATATTTGTTTGGACGAAAATTTTATATTTACACGGATCATAGACCACTTGTTTGGTTATTTAACTTAAAAGAGCCAAATTCAAAATTAGTCAGATGGAGATTACGTTTAGAAGAGTTTGATTATCAAATTATTTATAAAAAAGGTTGTCAAAATAAAAATGCGGACGCACTATCACGAATTCAACTTAACATATACGAAAATCAATCTACTGTAAATAATCCCGGTGAAGTAGATAAAGACATTTTAGATTACCTTCAAAATTTATGCGAAAACACTGAAACTTTCGAAGAGCCAACAACGAGCGAACAGGAACCCAAAATTAAAATATTGTCGGATATACAAATTAAACCCCCACATGACACAATTACTGACACGGTACATACTTCGAACACGGACACTAGAAATGACGGAATCAGCGTTCTTGACGAAATTATAAACAATAAATCCCATCAATATTTAATAAAAAGAAATCTACACGACCAAATAAAAGTAACCTTTGAAATCCTCGACAAAAACGTCATTAACCATTGCCAAATTCCCAAAAACCCAGAAATAATAAATAAATTCATAAAAGAATATATTTCAGGTGACAAAAACTCGTATTTATATTTTTTCGAAGAAGATCTATTTCCCCTTTTCAATAAAGTTTACATGAATAATTTTAAAGATTTAAAATTAATTCGTTGTACTAAACTAGTAAATAACGTTACAAATGAAGAAGACAGAAAAATGTTTATTATGCATCAACATGAAAATAAAACTAATCACAGAGGCATTTCTGAGACATATGAAAGATTAAAACAAAATTATTATTGGCCAAAAATGAAAGACGATGTTACCCAATTTATCAACGATTGTGTAAAGTGCCAGACCCAAAAATATAGTCGACAAAAATCATACATCCCTTTAGTTAGAACTGAAACGCCAACAAAACCATTTCAAATTTTACATATGGACACATTTATATTCGAAAATCAAAACTTTTTAACAATATTTGACAAATTCTCAAAATTCGGGCAAGCCTTTCCCTACGATAAAAATGCAAAGTCAGTATGCGACAAGCTAATAATATTTTTCTCATTTTTTGGATGCCCAGAAACAATTGTGTCTGATAGCGGAACAGAGTTTAAAAATGAACTTCTCAAAGAACTACTAAAAACTCAAAAAATTAACATTCATTTTACCACTCCGGGCCATCACGAGTCTAATTCCCCAGTAGAGCGCTTTCACTCAACTTTAATAGAGCACTTGAGATTATTAAGGCAAAAAGATAAGTCCAGAACAATTTCTGAGTTAATCCCCTACGCAATAATAGCATATAACAGTACCACCCATAGTACGACAAAATTCTCCCCTCATGAACTCGTGCTAGGTCATACTAACTCTAGAGATCCTTTCGACCTTATATCAACCACTTTTTACACAGATTACGTCGACTCACATAACGAAAAATTAAGTACCCTATACGAAACAGCGTTGGAAAATACAGAAAAAGTAAAAACTAAAATGCTAGAAAGAACAAATGTTAAAGGCGAACAAACTGAATTTAAGTTGAACCAAAAAGTGTATAAAAAATCTTCCGCTCGAAATAAAAGTAAACAAAAATACATCGACCCTTTTGAGATCATTGAAATTCTTGAAAACAACAAAGTCAAAATTAAAAACTTAAAAATTCCCCAAAAAACGGAAGTAATACACATAAAGGAATTAAAACGCCCACTTGTTACAGATGGTCCGCCCGCAGAATCTCAGTAGAATCAGCTGCCGGATCAAATTTCCACAACATGAACGATAGCCCAGGCATACTGCCTTATAAACTTGGTAACGCGCATAAGGTTATTAACCATTGGACATTCATACAGATATTTAATATATCCAGTATCCTTACTGAATTTAAGGCTTTATCATTAAAATATAATATGATTATATCTCACATAAAAAACAACACGGACTATGACAGGGAATTCTATAATTCGTACATACTTATCAACAATCTAGAAAATAAAATAGAGGAAAAAATTTCACAAATAACTCCTTCCACGAACTTATCTAGGAAAAAACGCGGCTTAATTAACGGTTTAGGGAATATAATCAAGAGTTTAACAGGAAATTTAGATCAAGAAGATGCAGCTAAATACGATAGTGAAATCTCAGTTTTAAAAGAAAACCAAAATAATCTGAAATTATCAATGGATAAACAATTAACAATACTATCAAGCTCTATTATAACATTCCAAGAAATCGTAGCAAATGTATCTCACAACCAACAAATTTTGGAATCAAAGATATCTGAAATGATAAGGATAATCCATAACTATGAACTAGAAACTTTAGATATTTCTATCCAGACAAGGATGCAAATGGTTTTAACGCAAATTTTAATGATGTATCAGAACATTTATGATATTTTAGACAAAATTAAAGTCGCTGTATCTTTCGCAAAAATTAATAATTTCCATAATGCAATAATACATCCTATTGAACTACTAAAACAAATAAAATCTGTTGCCTCTTCTTTACAAAATGAAAAATTACCGTTTGACCCGGTTATGGAAAATATTTTAAACTTTGAAGAAATATTGGAAATAAAATGCTATTCTAAATTTGAAGAAATAATTTTTATTATAGAAATACCGTTAGTTGAAAATGAGTCTTACAATCTTTTTCACATGTTTCCACTACCAACCCCTAACCAAAATTTCTACAAGGTAATATTTCCCAGTTCAAATTATTTAATGTACAATCAAAAAAGATATGGATTTTCGGACAAACCCTGTAAGAAAATTATAAATGATGAATTTCTTTGTTTTGATAATATACACACAGAATATGTTAACGATGACTTACCCTGTGAGATCGGATTATTAAAATATAAACATAAGAATAATTGTAACCAAATCGCCATCAATATATCTGAGATTCAAGTACAAAAAATTGACGAAAGTAAATGGATAGTCATTATTCCCAGTGAGACCTTAGCTGTCAAAAATTGTTACAATACTAAAGAAACTGTTCTGCTTAGCGGAACCTACTTAATAGAACTGGAATTCCCTTGTTCCCTAAAAATCAACGAGACAATTATTAAATCTTATAAAAATGTACAAACAATGTTTAAAAAAATACCATTACTAAAAATGCAAATCAATGTATCAGATAATTATATTTTACAGAAGATGTCTCCAGTAAATTTAAATGTAATTCATACTGACAGACTAAATAACTTGTTGAATGAAATCAATACACAAAAGTTAGAAAATTCTAAGTTACTTAATTATCCAGTTTATTATAACAAAATAAGTTTATGGACAATATTATTGTATGTGTTAATCATAATTGCAGTTTTATATTTTATATGCAAGTATCTAAGACCTAGTTTTTCAAAACTATCTATTTCCAAAAATAAAAATAATACAAAAGAAATTATTGTCTAGGTCATAGAAACTTATAAAGTTTATATGTCCCTCTAAGGGTGGAGGAGTAACATCCCTGTATTTGTACATGTAGCTAAAGATAACATTACGCTGAGTCTGCTTCTCTGAATTTATAAATATAACCCATGTAATTTCAACAGACACTTCTTGTTCGCTGCTCGTCATTAAACATTGTTTTTAAAAACGGTTTCTTTCATTGACAGCCCTTAACTCCAGATACAAATAATTGTATTTTACATTGATTTTTATAAGAATAATAACAGTGACAGTATAAGAATTTAATTATATGGCAAAATTTCAACTAGAAAGACACGGAATTTTGTATTTTTTTAAATTTAAGAATAATATCGTACCAATAAAACTCATTTTTTCATTCATAAAATACAGATATATTTATTTTGTTTAGCATGATATATCATTATAACAAAAGGTATTGCATAAATTATTATAACATTTAAACATTTTATTAAACACTGAACATTAAAACCCAAACTCTAAAATTTGATTAAACACATTCATATTATCATATTTCATCTAATAATTAAAACCTTAATTAAATACTTCAATATTTCGAAAACAGTTAAATTTACATATTATAGATCATCATTCCCAAAATTATTTAAAATATATTGTGGAGTTTAAATATGTAATTATATACATAATACATGGGATAATACTTGGGTAGGTACTCTTTCCCTCTTTTGCATTGCTTAATTGTTTCAGCTAATAAAAAATCATCCCAATGATTTAGAAGAAACCTAACTTATATCTACTAAAATCGAGCAATTCTTACGCCTGGCATAAATAGAAGCAGCATGGCGTTCCGCGAAACAAGGCGATTGGTCAATAGGCCATAAAATATCAGCGCGCCTGGCAACAGAAACGTACTCGATCGCAAAAGTGTATTTACGCGATTTTATCATGTTGTTTTTAGCTATTTACACACTGCCACAAATGCAGATGATTTGAAATTATTTCGTACAGTCAGGAGTACAGAAGACTGTTCACTACTGCAAGAAGCTCTCGATTCCGTATCTGCCTTTTGCAAAGTCAGTCTCTTAAGCTTAAATGCAAGCAAATGTAAATATATGTCAGTTACAAGAAATAAGCAAAAAATTCAATTTAACTATAATACAAACAATACTGATTTAGAAAATGTCAAAGAAATAACACAGATTTAGGAATATTTTTTAATGACAATTACAAATTTTCTAGTCATGTTGAATATCTAGTATCTGATTGCTCAAGAAGACTTGGCTTCGCATTCTTCGAACAATTAAGGAATTCCAAGGTAGTGACACTTATGTCAACATATTTAATTCATTAGTTAGATCCAAATTGGAGTACTGTTGCCTGATATGGAATCCGGATGCTGTAGTGTATTGTGAAATGCTTGAAAGAGTCCAAAAAAGATTTGTACGGAGTTTATATTTTAAAAAATTTAAAGTATATCCTGTTTTCCCGAATCTTGTCTCATATGATAGCCAACGAAAGGAATTTATGATTAAAACTTTGTCTGCCAGAAGAAATCATGCAAAAACTATCTTAGTTCACGATCTTTTAGAACATTTATTATGTACCAGAAATATTAGCTAATTCGCTCTTGCAATGATCTGTTATTGCAAACGGAAATTGACTTCTTCGTTATAAAGAAAAATGCCTTGTTAAAAATTTTAACTATACATATATCGTATCTGTCGGAAAGCATTCGTTTTTCAAGGAAAAAATATAATATAATTACCTAAAAAAAATTGGATCTCACAGGAGCCATAAATATTAAAATGTGGATAAACAAACTTTAGAAAACAATGCATGAAATAATTACTCATTTTTGGTTACCAATATTATGCTTTTGGTCGGCATTTAATTATATGCAGGGTGAGTCACATCTAAAGGCAGAGCCGAAAACAAAAGGTATAGAACTCGCTAAAATAAGCACATTAGCTCAAAAAAACGCTTGGTTCTCCATATACAGCGTGTTGAAAATTTTCCAAAAATAACATATTTTTTGAAATTTTTTTCGAGCACGTTTAAGAATTTCAACCAAATTGGTACACATTATGCATCGGTAGGTTGCCATTTTGTGCAATAATTTGTCCCCATTCAGATGACCAGCGGCGTAGATACAAATAGTTACTTTAAATAATTGTAAAAAAAGGAATACGGTCCTGTGAAAAAACAAAAAAAAATTGCCTTTTTCGGAAAGCCAATTCAATTTGGAACAAAAAGCGCCTCTTGGTATTTTTTTATTTCTGGTACAGTTTCTCCTTTTAATTTCGGATTTTTTAAACTAGTGTCAAGGTGGTTATGCTGGCATATAAAATAAAATTATTTGTAGGTATCTACGCCGCTGCTCATCTGAACAGGGTAAAATTATTGCACAAAATGACAACCCATAATATGTATCAAATTTTTTTGTAATTCGTAAACGGGCTCGAAAGAAATTAAAAAATATATGTTAAAAGATTCAACACGCTGTATATGGAGAACCAAGCGTTTTTGAGCTAATGTTTATTAAGCATATGTGCTTATTTTAGCGAATTCTACCTTGTTTGTTTCGGCTCTGCCTTTAGATGTGACTCACCCTGTATATAAACAATTTTAATTGTTGTTTGTGCGGTTAGATGCACCCTCTATACCACCATGATTTGCCGCATTAACTGTCCGCGTCTGTTTTTGTCGTGCGTTTAATTTTATGGAATCATGACGACTTCATACAGCTCCTACCAATTCATACAAATGTGAGAATGCGGCCGGCGGCGGCCGGCAATAATTTGTTTCCGAAATAACATCCCTGTATTTGTACATGTAGCTAAAGATAACATTACGCTGAGTCTGCTTCTCTAAATTTATAAATATAACCCATGTAATTAGATGCACCCTCTATACCACCATGATTTGCCGCATTAACTGTCCGCGTCTGTTTTTGTCGTGCGTTTAATTTTATAGAATCATGACGACTTCATACAGCTCCTACCAATTCATACAAATGTGAGAATGCGGCCGGCGGCGGCCGGTAATAATTTGTTTCCGAAGTAACATCCCTGTATTTGTACATGTAGCTAAAGATAACATTACGCTGAGTCTGCTTCTCTGAATTTATAAATATAACCCATGTAATTAGATGCACCCTCTATACCACCATGATTTGCCGCATTAACTGTCCGCGTCTGTTTTTGTCGTGCGTTTAATTTTATGGAATCATGACGACTTCATACAGCTCCTACCAATTCATACAAATGTGAGAATGCGGCCGGCGGCGGCCGGCAATAATTTGTTTCCGAAGTAACATCCCTGTATTTGTACATGTAGCTAAAGATAACATTACGCTGAGTCTGCTTCTCTGAATTTATAAATATAACCCATGTAATTAGATGCACCCTCTATACCACCATGATTTGCCGCATTAACTGTCCGCGTCTGTTTTTGTCGTGCGTTTAATTTTATGGAATCATGACGACTTCATACAGCTCCTACCAATTCATACAAATAATGTGAGAATGCGGCCGGCGGCGGCCGGCAATAATTTGTTTCCGATTTAATCAATGTAATGCGCGCCACTCAAATAAAACTGAACAGGACCTCACCATGATTGCGTTTACAAAGTTTAGACCATCGATATTTACTTTGATTATAATAATTATTGATTTACACTGACCGTAGACTAAGATTTTTTTTTTTCAAATAACTTCCTTACATTTTTATGCTTTCAAAATGATAATACTCTTATAGGTATTTTTAATCGGCAGTATTCAATTATTTAAATTTTATTTTTGTTTTAACAACATATAATTTTCTAGCTATACATTTTTAATGATAGCAGGTGCATAAGGAAACTATGAGAAAATTCTACTTTTCTAATTACACCTCTGTTCAAACTAACAGATGTAATTCATATCAAATTGGTTATAGGAAACAATTATTGAAAATTTCATAGAGTTGACAATTTTTTCTACCAACAAAGATGGAACAAAAGCATCAAAGATGGAGCAAAATGCAGAGGTTTGTAGTCAACCAACATATACAGTGTGTCCCCGGATAGGTGTAACTATACTTGTAAACTTTTTTATTTTTCATTTTTCGGCAAAAAGTCATTCTTTATCAAAAGTTTTGCTTGTTTTGAAACTGGGAAATCCAATACCAGATTTTCGAAAAGTTATACAGGGCGTCCGAAAAGTTCAAAATACTAAAATCGTGTCAAGAATAAAGTGCTATTTTTTTCAAAGTTAGCGAGAAATGTTATTTGAGAAAGTGGTTCCTAATACAACAAAAAGTCCAAATCTCCGATATTAATAGATTCTAATAAACTTCAAGAAATATTATATTTTTAACTTTTTGACGTTTCTTTTTTGTAAACAGACCCAGATCGGATGAACCTGTCTATGGTACGCCTCAAACACTTCAGGGCTTACGCTTACATGTTTACTTGTTTTCCAATGCCTCCTGGATAAACCGTAATAACACATTATTGCTCTTAATATCTTAAACCACATTTTAAAAAATCGACTATATTTCTTGAAGTTTATTAGAATCTATTAATATCTGAGATTTGGGCCCTTTGTTTTATTAGAAACCACTTTCTCGAATAACATTTTCTGCTAGCTTTGAAAAAAGAGCACTTTACTCTTGACACGATTTTAGTATTTTGAACTTTTCGGACGCCCTGTATAACTTTTCAAAAATCTGGTATTGGATTTCCCAGTTTCAAAATAAGCAAAACTTTTTATAATGAATGACTTTTTGCCGAAAAATGAAAAATAAAAAAGTTACAAGTATAGTTACACCTATCCGGGGACACACTGTATAACGAAAATTTACCAAAGTAAATAATCATTTCGCCCGTGTCTACAACGTTTACCTGTGATAGGTTATGCAATGAGAAATATGAAATTCGCCACATACCACACACTTTCTGCTTTCCATTGTATACCAAATCAGTCACTATATTTGAAATACTACTAAATATAGTTATAAATAATTAACAAAAAAACTTGAAAACACCAAAAATACACACGTACATACAATCAGAGAAAATGACACACTGTGGTAAACAACACAAACAATGCGGAGAAATTGAATGCGACGGCGGACGGCGGCGTTGCCATGTTCTCGATTTGAAGTGTCTGTTGACGATTCTATTACAGTGATACTATAGCATACTATAATTACAGAGCAATTTTGTTTTAGTTTAAAATTCTCACATGCAAGAAATTAATAGCTACGTTTTTTAATATTATGGGAGGTGTGTCTTCCTTTAATCTCATTATTAAACCCATCTCTTTTGGAATAAAATGATCTAACGAATGGAGTACGTGGCATCAGTCAAAAAGATGCCTTGCTCGTTGTACTTTTTGTTCTTACTCTCTCTATCCTTGGTTATTTCTCCGAGGTAGGAACAAATAGTAGATTGGCCAGTGGAGCCATGATCACAACCCTCGGACTCATTTCTTTCTTTATAATGAAAAAAAAAACGTGAAAAACGGATCGATGTGTAGACACGATTTTGTAGTATTAACGGTAGAAAATGTTATAATGTAATTAAAAAATTATGACAAATATCTTTTCTAAAAAGATATGTAGGTATATACTAAATGCTCGTGCACGTGACATGAATACAATTTACATCTTGCAACGCTAGTCATTTTTTGTAGAACGAAGACTGGCAACACCAATCCATCAGATGAGTGATAAGTATTTCTTATTTCTTATTTAAATAACCTTCAACGAACAATAACATGAACAATGAAATATGGCAACAGCGTTTACTAATATTCGTTTGCTTTCAACCATGACCGTTAAGTTACTCGGCTAGCGGCCGTCTACCTAAAATCGAATAACTCTTACGCCTGATGTAAACAAGAGCGTATGAGTTGATATATTCGCCAGAGCTGTACGGAGGCACGATCTTTATTTAAGTTTACTTTTAAAATTGTTTACGTTAAAATATTTCGGAAAAAAATTATTGGCTTAAGTAAAATGGTTCAAAATATCGATAAAATTATTTGTAGCGGTGTCTAAATAGCTGAAAATATCAAGATAAAACCGCATAAATACAATTTTGCGATCGAGTACATCCCTACTGTTGCCAGGCGCTCTGATATTTTATGGCATATTGACCAATCGCCTTATTTCGCGGAACGACATCGAACACGTGCTTTTATTTACGCCAGGCGCAAGAGTTATTTGATTTTACTATATAATCAAAGGCAATCCCATCTAAGGATTGTCTTTGCTATAATATTAACATATACCGCTTCTGGCGCAGAGAACGAAAAGAGATAGAATTCGCCACCATTTTTAACCATATACAGGGTGACCGTATTTCGAGTCTATGCATGGGGATCTTGGTTATCTTAAGAGATACGAGGTCGGTTAAATTGGGGCAAAGTTGCGGAATTTGATGGCGAGTAACATGGTAATTGCGGAATTTGATGGCCCTTTTCGTTTTGAAAATAATGCGAAACAACTGAAAATTGTCGTTTTTGTTTTAATTTTTTTAAACGAAAACGAATGGCGCCGGACATTTCTAAGTTAAACATTATTAAGGCACTTTTTACAAGGAATCTAAGTATGACCTCGCATTTTTTTTTCTCGCCTCCCTTGACAAAGATATGACAATCAACTTTTATTTTTCTTATGGATTTTCAAATTTTTGAAAAGAGGATTTTTTTCTGGTTAAAATGATATGTCACACATTATGCTTTACTTTGTTTTTCTTGCCGCAATATCAAATTAATCGTTTTTGCATAGAGTGCCTTGGAAACGTAAGCCCCATAATGTTTGACGTTTTTGCATACAGTGCCTTGGAAACATAAGCCCCATAATATTTGACATTTCTGCATAGAATGCCTTGGAAACATAAGCCCCTATAACGTTTGATAGTTTAGTACAATTTTAAGTGTCACGGATACTTTATTTTACTGAAAAAATGTCATTTTCACATGAAGAAAAGCGTGACATGATTCAAATTTATTATTCCTCAAATATAAATGACGTCGAAGGGATATTGGACGAGCCATAAACAATTTAAGGAAACGTGCTGCATTGTGCCTTCAGGAACAAGGAGGACAAATTGAACATTTATTGTAAAACAGGATTGTCTACTCGTCTAGGTTTTTGTTGTTCCTGTGTTTCCAGTTTGACTCTTTTAGTGTTAATGTGTTACCTATATGGCAAATGACGAAGAAATAACAAGGTCTCAGATCACACTCTCGTGGTACGTTTATGATTTATTTAATCAATAAATTTAACATTAACTGAATTTTTACTGAACCGTTAAACAATATTCCAAAGCACACTTCACAACAATGGGTAACTAGGCTTATATTTCCAAGGCACTCTATGCAAAAACGTCAAACATTATTGCGCTTACGTTTCCAAGGCACTCTATGCAAAAACGATTAATTTGATATTACGGCAAGAAAAACAAAGTAAAGCATAGTGTGTGACATATCGTTATCGTTGTCCAGGGAGGCGAGAAAAAAATGCGAGGTCATATTTAGATTCCTTGTAAAAAAGTGCCTTAATAATGTTTAACTTAGAAATGTCCAGCGCCATTCGTTTTCGTTTAAAAAAAATAAACGACAATTTTCAGTTTTTTCGCATTATTTTCAAAACGAAAAGTGTCAGCCAAAATTACTTTTTACCATGTTACTCGGCATCAAATTCCGCAACTTTGCCCCAATTTAAACGACCTCGTATCTCTTAAGATAACCAAGATCCCCATGCATAGACTCGAAATACGGTCACCCTGTATATTGGTAGTTTGAATGGTGGTTACCTTATTCCTTATTTAATTTTTTTATACAGTATGAACAGGATTTTTTAATGCAACACGAAATAACATGAAAAGTGGGCTCCTACCATCTAGAAACCTAACTGAAGACAAAATAATTGATAAGGGCACCAAAATTGATAAGAGCACCAAAGAAATTCATTCCAATTCAGGAAGTAACAAACTAATGAAAATCAGGAAAATGGAGAAATTAGATTCTCGATACGACGAAGAGTGCCGCATTTCTGAAGCAGATAGAATTAACCGAAGAAATGGATTCAGCAGTAAGTAAACCTGTTAACTGCAGATCTCCGCCAGCTAAATTATTCAAGCTTAAAAGAAAGAGCGTAATTAGACATCACTTGACTTTACTGCGTTTTGTAGCAAAGGCTAAAGTGGTAAAAATTGAAATTAAAGTCCTTTTTTGCTTGTATTTTCTAAACAAGCAAAATGAGAAATTGTATTACATTAGTAAAAGTTCTAAGGAATAAAGCAGGCTGCCTAAAAATTCAAAAAAGTTATATCTATCTATTTTCCTGGAAAATACGTTATTATGATTAAAAGTATTCAAAGAAATAATTATTGTCAAAGTAAAAGTGTTAGCTACTAATTTAAAACATTTTAATGTTTTTATAAGTAATTATTTGTAATGTATAAGGTATAATAATATGTGGGTTCAATAATAATAATTATATTATTTGTTCTATTTACATGATTAAGATAATGTTGTTTTGATTAAGCTGTATAATTTCCAAACTTAGTTAATTGCTTAGTTTCCATAATGCATTAATCAGGGCCGCAACAAAGAGGGGGCGAACGGGGCGACCGCCCCGGGCGCCAAAGCCAAGGGCGGTAGCATAAAACGCCGAGGCCGAACGAGCACCAATATAAGCGCCGCGCCGGGACACCGAAATAAAAAAAATGCTAACGGCAACGGCAACTTGTAATTTTGCTGGGAAAATCGGCAATGCTCAGTTAAACGCTCCAATGGCTAAATATCACCCACGTGGGCTTTCCATGGCGAGCGATGCTGCTTACGCAGGACCGTAACTAGGGGAGGGGCAGGCAGGGCGTTGACGAAAAAGACATCATATTGTGATTTTTTAAGTTATTATACCTCATTTAAATTTAATTTGTCCTTTAATTTTCTAAAAAAATCTTTATTGCCCTATACCTTCAAACAAATTTCAATTTACCTACTACACTAGCCAGAAAAATGTTTGCAAAACTTAGACATATAATGTGGTCCTTTGAAAGAATATGATAATTTATAGAGCACTATGAGCACTAACTTTAATTTTTATTTCCATATCACAAAGGGGTGTTCAGTGTTGTTATTGATAATTGAACTTTTGTCAGTTAAAAATTAACAATAAGATATAGAACTTTGTTACCACTTTCGTATCCTCTATGAAAGAAAACAGAGTATTCTTGCTTACTGCACAAATGATTATAGGTCCGCATAATATTAGCAAAAAAAATTGCCATTGACATAAAATTTTATGTTAATACTATAGATTTGACCTGAAAATTTCACAAATTCTGGCCTGCGCGGCGCCATGTTTAGCAACAGAAATGACATTTCATTCCCCCCCTCTTCGCATCGAGAAAGTACCGCGCTGTAGGTACCTATCCCTCACTTTTCAAATATGTACTGCTCTGACAAGAAAATCGTTTGCCCTGAAGTTCCTCTCTGGCTACGGCCCTGGGCTTACGCTTGATCTTGGCTGTTTTACAAGAATAGCAAATTTTTGTTGTTGTTTTATTTGGAGGGGAAGGGGGATGGTAGCAGAGCATATAAAACAACCAGCAGTATAACTTACTCTTGAGAAATCATCCGCAAATTCAATGACCTTGAGCCATATTGGTGGAATAGAAGTCAGAGGTGTAGTCGGGAAAATCAATTCAGAAATACAGAGTAATATTAGTAAAGTATATAGTGTGTGGTAAGCACAAGCAGCTTTTCCTCCTTCCTAGGATTCTTTATTTAAAGATACTGGCAACAAGCACAATTTACAAAAAAGCACCCTCCACGGCACTGTAATATCTAATATCTCTCATACAGACAAAAAAACTGCCCAATCGCCCCGACACTGCATCAATTTGACAGAATCTATTCCCACATGGCGGCTGCGCGAACAGGTGCGCAGAATTTTCCCGCCATGGGAAGTGATACTGCTGGTTGTTTTATATGCTCTGATGGTAGCGAGGCAGGGGGGGGGGGGGCGCAAAAGGCTTGGCCTATGGCCCCGGGCGCACAAACACCTTGTTACGGCCCTGGCATTAATAACTTAAAGTGGACAAATATCTTACCTATGCCGTACTGTCCATTAAAATAATTTCCATTTTGCATAAAATGAGATTAAGTAGATTATTTCTAGAACCCACCTGTGTAAATTATTTTAAAATTCCCGTCTCATTTAGGATTACTCTGCGGTTCGGACGTCTCTTTTACGAGGTGTAGATTGCTATAGAGGTATATGGTCTACCTTTTCCACTTTCGCCTCTGTCTGTCATACCAAAGACAATCCCATCCATACGTACACAGGTCGTACAGGACAGTGCACGTGTTTGGCATCATAATTTGGCATAGTGTAAAGTTAACATCGAGCTAGATCGCCATTTCCCTTTTAAAGGCGCTCTCGTAATATCTAGTGTTGTATACAGTGTGACCCATTCTGATGTTGGACACCCTCATAAAATCTGTATTTTTTGTCCGATTTTATCCGTTTTTTTTTTCTAAAAATAGGTCACAAAAAACCCTATTTTGGCGCAAAGTTTCAGATCTTAATCTCAATTTTCAAGGCCTACTATGAATTTTTTTCTAGTAAAAAAAAAGACGAAAACCCTTTAGCGTTTTTTTTATTTAAAATCTGACAACACAGCGTTAATCAGGACACCCCGAAACCCCCATATACCAAATTCTGCAGGGAGTAAAAGTTGAGCAAAATATGAATTTTAAAGGCATCTGGCGAGTCAAGTGTGCCATGGAATTACTTCGAAACAGTTAGATGTTCAACAGGACCACTTACAGTGTTGGAATACAAAGATTCAATACAAAAATATTCAGGGTATTTTTCTTTGGACCCTCTCAAAATGCTGAATTTTTATGAACCTTTATACGGTTCATAAGTGCTGTGGAATCATTGAAAAAATGTTGATAAACACAAAAGTAATGTATTTCTTTACAAAATGCCAACTAACAAATAAAAACAATTTAAATTATTGGACCTTTCTCAACAAAGGCACTGTCTAAGATTATAAATTTTCTGTGCGTTTCCTGTTGTGGCACACCAGCTACCTTAACTGATATTAACTTACTGACTGGCAGGCTTTTGTATTTTTTAGATTTAGTTCGTTTATAGTGTGTGGAGCGGTTTTGATATACTCGATTTTTGACCCGTATAAAGTTCCAAAAATTCAGTAATTTCAGATGGCACAGATAAGAACACTCTGTATATTTTGTATTGGACCTTTGCACACCAACACCTTGATTGATCCTATTGACCATTCAACTGTTTTGAGGGGATTCCATGGCACACTTGACTCGCCAGATGCCTTTAAAATTCCTATTTTTCTCAACTTTGACTCCCTGCAGAATGGAACTCCCTGAGTTTTGTTCAAATTTGGTATATGGGGGTTTCAGGGTACCCTGATTAACGCTGTGTTGTCAGATTTTAAATAAAAAAATCGCTAAAGGGTTTTCGTCTTTTCTTACTAGAGAAAAATTCATAGTAGGCCTTGAAAATTGAGATTAAGATCTGAAACTTTGCGCCAAAATAGAGTTTTTTGTGATCTATTTTTAGAAAAAAACGCGGCTAAAATCGGACAAAAATTACAGATTTTATGAGGGTGTCCAACATCAGAATGGGTCACACTGTATAACTCTATATCTTAGGTTTTTCCTGCCATCCCCTTTTTGAAGTTGAATAAACGAAGGACTGGGTTATTCCACAGCCACTCCCGCCGAACTTTAGCACTTTGTCCGCAATAAGAACGGCATTCGTCGGAATTGCCGCCCCGTAAAAAGGGGCATTATTAATTTATTTGCCGGCCGGCGTGTCGCCATCTATCTTCCGGGTCGTTTGTCTCTTGTCACCGCGCCACGGCCGCGGCCGGACCTGACCGGCCGTCCGTCGTCCGTCCGTTGTTTCTTGTCGCGCCAGGGCCGCCTTGACGTCGCAAAGGCCGTCTAGACCGACGGACAAACGACTGCGCATTGCGGGATCGCTTTGGGTTTGGATTAATGGCGGAGTCGGAGGTCACACTAGAACCCAGAACAAAAATAAAAAATTCTAAACTAGTATACAGAGGTGCTTTTTTACTAAGAAGTTATAAAGAGTTTTAAGTGTGCTGACATCAAAGGGTTTGTACCATAAAGTGCATTAATTTTTGTTGGTCGCAGCACAGGGTGATTTTGGATGGGGGTCTTTTAAACCATTTCTATTTTTGAGAAATTAAAACGCGCCAACTAGGCTTGTAAGTCAAATAAAATTTCTTTGCGAACATTAAAATGTTTCACAGAAAGATTTTTAGTACCTGTAATAATTATAAATAAGAAATGATGTTTAGTGGCATATCAGGTAAAGGATATCAATTGAAAAAAATGCACTCCAGCCGGGACTTGAACCCGGGACTCCTACTGTGGCCGTAGGCACTTTAACCAACTAAGCTACCGGAGATAAGGGTTCCATCGGCTAGGTGTTATTTATCCCAATTGATATATAGTTAGTAGCGGTGAGATGTAGAAGACTTCGGCGTCTTCTACAGCTACTAGAAGGGGTTAGAGGGTGTAGGGAAACCGTTCATTATTGTTGGTTATGTAAACTTCCTATTTGTTCTTCCACCCACAATATTCGACATATAGCGACTTAATGCAAGTATCGAACGTGGAAATTCTAACCTACAATGTCAAAGCCGAATATGAAACACAGAAAGATTTTTAGTACCTGTAATAATTATAAATAAGAAATGATGTTTAGTGGCATATCAGGTAAGGAGTCCCGGGTTCAAGTCCCGGCTGGAGTGCATTTTTTTCAATTGATATCCTTTACCTGATATGCCACTAAACATCATTTCTTATTAAAATGTTTAAATTTATTTTGCTCCGCCAATTGCTATTTATCATGATTATAGGCCTGTTCCATCAGAAATAAAATAATAGTTAGTTTCAATCTAATTGGTTAAATATAAAATTCTTTGTTTCTGACACTAACCTATAAGATAATAGAACGGGATGGACCAAGCATGAGGAGAATAGGTTGTAGCCGGGGGAATGGGGACGATTAGAAGCAAATCGAGGGTCAAAGTGCGTTGTCGCCTTTTTAAAGGAAATTTAAACAAGTTAAACATTTGCATAATATAATTGCAAAATTTATGTATACATTTTAGGATTACTTATACCATACCGAAATTGGGTACTTTTAAAATCGATGGCTCTATAGTGATTTATAATTAGCTTAGCGATTAAAGTGGATATTTATTATGACATGTAGACTCTAAAGTCTATCCATCAAGTTACAGAGGCAGTAGATATAAACAAAATCACATGAACGCATTGCGATCGATCACCAGGGTGGGACTAATATATGAAATTCTGCAACAAGTCTGCGCGCGATCCTATGCCTATGCAGGAAACACGACTACAGGAAAAGCCGCCGGCCCTGCATTCCACTCGCCGCCTAAACACTTGAGATTTTACGACGGTCAGACGCCAGACCAATAAGAGAATAGGCCACATCGCGACCACGTGGTGTTTTGATTCACTGCCTCTGTAACTTGGATATAGTATAGTAGACCATATTTACAATCTCTTCTATAAAGAATACTAATATCTACTGATCCTTTAATACATCTAAATATCCGTATACACGCCGACTTGACATTCTTGGTTCTTCAAGACACTCAGAGATATACCTATCGTTGCTACAGCCACATACATAAACAAACCAATTGCTTATCTATATGGTACGTTGTTGTCTTCTATCAAAAATCACTAGCATTTTCAGAAAGTTTTGCTGATGACGTACCTGTGTCCTGGATTTGTATCCATAATGCCAAATTTTGCTAATATTTTTTTCTGTATACATGAGCTTTGCTTCACAAAAATATGGAACCATGTTTGGTTATGGTTATGGTATATGGGCGAACAGTATAACGATGAAACGAGACCAGGAAGTGAAAAATTGACTGTAGCAGAAAAGGCTGAGGAACTCCTATAGTGAAAGAAGTGGAAAAGTGATGTTAATAATAAGTAAGGACACATTTATAGAAAGCTAAGAATTTTGTAAAAAGGACACACATCTTGGCCTTGGGGACCAAGGCTCATTAGGAGGGGGGCATATGTCACAAAAGTGACACTGAGAACCATCTATGTTCAAATAGTCAAACTAATTATTTTTACATCTGGAGGCGGGTGACCCTAATTACTAAAATGTTTAGAAAACATCCTCATCAATGTATGCAAGGGGAAGTCGATAATGTAAATACGAGGAACAATTTATAAGTAGTAACAATATAGCAAATCAAAGTCCACCGCCGATTCGGCAGAATCGACGGGTCTAAATTCGGCGCCAGCCAAGAGCTGGACGTCAGTGGCATCGGCTTCTTAGTCACCACCGGGGTCGAAACAGGTGGAGGTCCCCCTAGTTAGCTGCAAAGGCGTGTTCGCCACCCTTGGAGCGCTGGGGTAGTTGAGGGTCGAAGGGTGTTCTGAGAAGTCCGGTTCCCCGGATCCGCGGCCCGCTCGCCGTAGGTCCGAACGGTCGCGAAAAGCCTGCCTCCCTCGCCCGTCCGAGTCGCCGCCCTGATCGCCAGGATGCGTGTCCTAAGAGTCATACTGTGAGTCGTCTGAATAAAACCAAGTTTTTATAATTACCTCGTGTCGTTAGTAACGCGTATATTTTCCTGGGATTACCTACGTCCAGCATCCACTGCCAGTCGTCCCCCTCAAAGATCCCCGGCAAGTTGCGAGGGACAACAGGGTTCTCTCGCGGCACACACAGGGCATTTCCAGCCCGGTGTGACAATATTTTATAATTTCCATTCCCATAAAATAACAAACAATCTAAATATCAAACTTTTCATTTTCGGTGCTGCTCAAAAGTTATATATTTCAGATTTATTGGTTCCAACAACAAAACCATCGTCAATATAGATAGTTACATCGACAATATAGATAGTTACAAGTTCTAACTGTATCAAAACGTGCAACAGGACTCGACGTTTCATCATAATCGATATCTTGTTTTCTTCCCAATTTTCTACATCAACTTTACCTTGAATAAACACATCATGAACTTTCTTTTCTATTTTTTTTCCAACAAAAACTACATTACGACTACTATGACTTAGTTCTTGTTCTCTAACCAAATACGGCATTCATATTTTTTTTACAGTAACCTACACCTACAAATATACCAACAATCCTCTTCTTATCAGACTTTCTTCTATTTCGTTCAGGGATGTGAACAAAACATGTTCCAAATATACGTATATGGTTGATATCAACAAGAATCTTCTCAAACCATACTTCAAAAAGACAACTCTTTTACCTCTGAAGAAGTAGCAGTGCTATAATATAACACGTACGCTGCTGTGTTAACAGATTCTGCCCACAGTTTCAGTGGTAAACTCCTTCAATGCATCATGCTTCCACGATTTTCCTTTTCTGCTAATGGATTTTATTCTGGAGTGTAAGGCATAATCACTCTCATATTAATACCTTTCTTGTATAACATTTCGGAAAAAAAGAATTATTATTAAATTCTTTACCGCCATCGCATGTTACTTATTTTCTGATATGCCCAGCTGCCGAACATTCAGCAAAAAAACTCTTAGATATCTCGAAAAATCATCCTTAAACATGGTACTTGGTTTAACGTCCTTCAAATATAGATGTTGAATGAAATCTAGCGGGATAAGGGCAATAAAAACAATATCTGTTGCCGACGTTTCGACGTTTATTTTTCGTCTTTCTCAGGGCTAAAAATATACATGATGCTGTAATGTTTGAACAGATCAAAATCAGACAAATAAATAATAATTAATCACAAGTAGTATTATGTCATACCTCATTAGCTTACTTTTTCTTGACTACAGGTATACAAGGGAACACACGTTCAACCTGTAACACGTGACTTTTAACAATCGGCGACCTCCCACAACTTCGTTCAGCAGAACAACAGGACTGGTAAAATCGTGTTTTATACTGGTAGTGTGTACTATATAGTACTGGTAAAATGGTATCATCAACATTCTCAGCTTAAGAAATAATATGCCAAACATGGTATGACTAAATCTGTCTAAAGTAATTTCATTGATCAAATTCTATGTCAAAACAAACAAAACATAAAATCAGCTCTGAAACTGAACTATCATATTATATAAACCTAATCAACAGAATAAGTATATCAAAACAAGCAAACAAAATGTGTCAATAAACGTGAAAAAAAAGTGCTAGTAGACGAAATCACACTTTCAAATATCCAGTAAATTGCAAACCCCCCCTTGTCTCTTTGCTTGCGAGTTGCTAATCATAATCTGCAGTTTCTATCCTGGGATTAGCTACTATGATTTTTAGGCCAGGGAAATTACGGTAAAAAATAACGAAACCTAGGCAAAATACATAACCGCATTTTTATAATGCCATCACAAAATATTGGTAATAAATAAAGGGCGGAATATATGCAAATTGCATATATATGCATTTTTTGCATATTTTATTCAATTTCGCAAAACATTGCATATTTCTGGAAAAACTATATTTTTGTGCATATCTGCATGTTTTTCCTGTACTTATTTATAAATATAAGATATAACTAAGATTATGAGAACCCGCAGAGACAACTCGCAGTGTGTAGTGCAAGAAATCCTGAAAAATGCTGATGTAGCTAACCAACTTGTATTTATTAGAGTCAATTTTAGTTTTATACCAGATATAATTCTTTCATTAGAAAGTAGAAATTTAGGTTTAAGCGAATCGATTGATTTTGTTCAAACATTTTCCGCTAAATGTAGAAAGGTTCCCAGTGGTGTAGGTATTAACGTTAGAAAAAAATTAGATGCTACCAGTGGCGTAACCGGGGGGGGGGCCTTGGGGGCTTTAGCCCCCCAAAAGATCTGTCGCGTGGTATTTATTTCTCAATAAAATTTATTTTAAAACAATAGTTTTGCCGTAAATAATACCGAAGAATTTTTTGAAATAATTAGCCCCTCCCCCAACTTTACATTCTGATTACGTCGTTAGATTCTACTGTAGAAAATAATGAAGGGTTCAAATCTTTAATGGCAGTAAAGAGTATTTTTGATGGTAAATCATCCAACGAAGTTGTTGTCTTGTTGTAATAAAAACGGCATAAATATTAACTGCGAATTTTAAGCTGCATTTATTAGTAAGTAAGGTATATAAAGTTGAGATTGATAAATTATACAAATTACGTTTGCGCAACTATCCGAATGATGTAAAAATGACATTTTGCGTAATATTTTGTTGGCAGAAATATTAACTACGTTTTTATTATTTATAATTACCTTAAAAATCAAGTATTAACAGTTTGTTCTGAAATTAAACATATTGTTTCGCCGGAAATCGCATTTAAAGAAATTTGAAGCTGTCTTTGAGACCAAAATTATTAACTCGCTGATTTTTGTTAGCTTTGTAAGTGGATACTAAGTATTGTTAAATTTTTTGAAGTTAAACAAAAATTGGTAACGGAAGTATTTTTTTCTTTAAAAATAAATATTAAGGTGGATTTATAAACTCGACGTTTGCGTTGGCGCTAGAAGTTGACGGTGACCTTCGCAGTTTGCGTCCAGAAATGTGAACGATGGAACGTAAAAGATGAAATTAGTTTATCTCTCGGACGGCATCGGACGCAGACGGCAACGTTCGACGGCGTTTATAAATGCTTACACGTAAAATATTGGGATTTAATTTTCGACGCAAACGGCAACGGCGAGCGCCAACGCAAACGTCGAGTTTATAAATCCACCTTTAATCAATCGATCCTATACAAATGACAAGTGACAGTTGACGTAGTGAGGTAGTATATGTATATGCACCGTAAATAAATGTTTAATTGTGCCCTATATGATTCAATACAGTTAGGTATATTGTAAAAAGTTTAAAAAAGAGTCAAGTAATATTTTTGTTCCACCTATACAAATGGCAGTTGACCTACATGCGCCCTTAATAAATGTTTAATTTCGTTATAATATGTGATTTAATATAGTTACATTGTAAAAAGTTAAACAAAAAAAACAGTTAATATTTTTACTTTTCCTGAAGAAATGACAAGGGACAGTTGACCTATATGCGCCGTAAATAAATGTTTAATTTCGCTATATATATGATTCAATATAGTTATATTGTAAAAAGTTAAACAAACAAAAAACAGTTAATATTTTTGCCTATTCTATACCAATGAGAAGTGACAGCTGACGTACATGCGGCTCAGATAAATGTTTAATTTTGTATAAGTTACATTCTATTTGTAAAAGGGAATCATCATCTGCAATAAAAACGTAGTTAATATTTTTGCTTTTGCCGAAATAGAAAATTATCCGATTTTTATCTCTCTTTGTCGATCTAATATATGTTAGCAAGGGAAGTTTTTTACCTAAAGAGTCTAAAAAAATCCAGTAACATTTTTGCTCGAAATTTCTAATGAAAACTAGGTGTTTTTTGAGGTAACTCAAGGTTCCGTTGTTTTAAAATGTTTAACTTTTGGTTTCTACCAACGTATTTACTTTTAACTTTGATATGGTAAAACAAAATTGCAGTTAATATTTTTGTCTAGGTCAAATTCTATTTTCCCTGGCCTATTTCTAGGGTTTTACGTAGTACTTGAAGCGCATGCTATCCTAGTTTTATCGAGAAAAGTAGGCCCTAGCCGCAAATGGCAAACATTCAGTAGTTGCTTCTGGGGTACTCCTAGTTTGGATAACTAAAGCCAAAAGTAACGTACCCAGACTGTCTAGTTTTTCATCAATGAAATTTTTAGACGGTTACTCTGTCATGTATAAAACAATTGCACACAATACAATCATGATCCCAAATATTTATACGCACTTTTGTACACTGCAGTGCTGATTTCTATCCCCCTGTTGCAGCAAAAGACAAATATTTGAGGGAAGAGGGAATTTCCAGGGGTAGTTATAGAGGGGTGAGCTGGTCAAACTTCCAGACCTAACAAGATCAGCAATCGCCGCCGATGGGCGAGTCGGCTTATTATTGTGAGCGGATTACGAGGATTTGATTTTTATCATCGACGGTCGGACCACTATGTTGGCTGAGATAACATGCTGTCAAATTGGAGAACATGTCTCGGCATTTCCACGCTTCACGCGAAACTGGAGAACCACTACGTGACGGTTAGTTTAATAAACAAAAGAATCTTCGTAGCAGGGAACTAATAATACAGTTCAATGGCATAGCTTGTACATGGTTTTTAGGGACAAAGTTGAAAAATTACACAAGTTCGAAAGCCCTGCATTTACCGGAGGAAATATTGTGGTGACATTTTTTAGCAATTAAATAGGGACACTTGAGGAAAAATCCTGATTTTTGTATTAGGTTTTTGAATTATTGTAATCCACATTGAAGATTTTCAGTTTAATTGTACTAACATTTCATCAGTAGAAAACACACCTTTGTATATACACGTCCAGTCAGATCAAACGTTTTTCAAATGCATGCCAAACATATATTTGAATATAAATGCCATGAATGTGCGAATGAAGATAATTTTAGGCGCCGCTCGCGTGCAGAAGGGTGTGCAATTACATTTTTCGTTTGTATGAAAAATCGATGCCTCAGAACGATTTTAAAATGCATGCCAATATGTTATTCGATAAATTTGCACTGCCAAACGATAATTTACTGCATGCAGTTTTGCAATGCAGAACATTATCAAAAGGTAGTGATAAAAATGCAAAAAAATTCAGGTATATCTCTGAACGATTTTAAAATGCATTCCATTGACGTATGTTATTGGCAGTCAGTTTTGGGATGCTTAAAATATTTGCCGACAACCAAATATATAACAAAAAAGTTCCAGTATCCTGAACGATGTTAATATGCATGCCAATTAGTTTAATGATAAATTTTCACTACCAAACAACGATTTAACGATTTTCATGCAGTTCTGTAGTGCAGAACATTATCAAAAGGCAGTGCTAAAAATGCAAAAAAATAAAGTAGGTAGAGTAAAGTGCCCTAATATCGGATAGTCCTGTTTTAAAGAAATCTGTAATCTAATAAGTAAGAAGCCTGTCTACAGTTTAGCATGGAGCTAAACCCAAGCTACGGAATAATATTTTAACGCCACTGATAAAACATAGAGGGCTCTAAAGTCACTTATCCCGAACTGTGAAATTTCGAGTTTTTACACGTGCTGATCGGTAAGTAATTTTTAGATATTCAGATAAGTTATTAAATTGGACTCTGTAGCTTAAGATAGTCTGTAATATGTCTACTTTAATTTAGTGCATGTGGACAATGGATGATTATAACTTTTATTTGTTCCATAAACTTCATTTTAAACTTGAGACAATTTGCCTAATATCGGATGGTCGCATTGTCTATCCGATATTAGGACAAAATATTTCTTATTTGACTTTATATAGAATACTACCATCTTTAGGTAGCTAAGGCCTTATTCCCATGCAGCATTTTTAGTCGCCGTTACGTTCCGGCGACTTTTGTTTGCAACTTTAAAGTTGTGATTACTACTGATAGGAACGTAATTACTACGTTCCTATTACGTCCCTGCGACCAAAATGGGGAACATTTTGAGGGTGATAGATACGTAACGGCGACCACCTAGCAACTTACACCGCTACGACGCGCTTACGTTCCGGCAACGTGGTGGAGACGTAGCAGCGTGGTCACCGCTACTTTGTTGGATTTGTTTGCTTCTTTACATTCGCGTCCTCGCTTTGTCTTTGTCTAAATAACTAAAAAGTAGTCTAGCCCAGCATCTTCCGTCATTTTTTAATAACCGTGGAAAATGGAAGTACCTAATATTTATTTTTAACTTATGTCTATGAATAATGCTAGGTATAAGAAAGGTATTAATTTGCTGATTTATTTCTCGTTGCTAGATTCAAGAAACTAAAACGACTGAAAATTTTCTGTCAAATATGACGTTGATAGATTGAAAAGTAACAACGCGCCCTCTCAAAATGCATGTTTTAACACTTTTTTATCGGGAGGATAAATTACGAAAATGTGCGAAATTACCTAAAAATGCTGAAAAATGCTTTTTTAATATTTCTATAAGTTATACGAGTTCATTTTTGCTCATTTTTCTCTTTTTTGGGACAATTTTAAAGAAATAACTATTTCAGTACCAAAGGAAATTGACATTTGATATTAATGGCGTCTATCATTTTATAAGAAAATATGGCGTAATTTTCAGTAGTTACTTCTAAGTATTATTTACCTTAAAATGGGTGTTTGAAGGCTTTGCCACTTTACCGGTAGTAACGGCAACTAGACTTTTTTCACTTTAAGGTAATTCCTACCTTTAAGACGACAATTAGTTTTAGATATTTTAAACTCTAAAGTCCTAATTACTAGAAGAGAACTTCAAAGTTCCAGAAGCCTCGTTTAAGTTCCGAATGCTACTACTAGGTTCCATTTGGAACTTTAACCTATAATTTTTATATGTGAGTGTTGTTTTCAGCCGGTGTATGTTTCGTGCTATAATTTGAAATGTTGATATTTAAAATTGTAGCCACTCAAGAGAAGCGTTTTGTAATTTTGTATTGAAGACAAATGCTCGTGTTTCGATTCGTTTCATCGAACTGCTACTTTAATTTTCTATAAAATGTGAATGCGTGTCTATAATTTTTCTTCTTTCTAATGGCTGACATTTTCATCACTTCGCAAAAACGACCCAATCCTTCAAACGATTGTAAGGAACTAAATGTAATTTCCATTTTGGTCCCTATAGAAGTGACAGTTACTTTAAAGTATTTTTTTTGTAGTAATTGTAACTTTCTAGTAATTTTAAAATGGAGTGAGAAGTAAAACTTACCATACAGTAGTTTTCTCGAGTAGCGGGAAAGTTAATTTCACTTTAAACATGACTATATAGTTCCGTAACTTTGGAGGTATTCCGAAAGTCGCTAAGATGTAGAAGTTACTTTCACCGTTACCATAAAGTAATGAAAACTTTAAAGTGATAAACAAGTAACACAACAAAGTAATTGCGACCATTGAATATAACTTTAGAGTTAACGTGACTTTAACGTAATTTTGCATAGTAACAATTCCGTTCCAGATACTTCCAAAACTACTTAGAAGTACTGAAACCATAAAGTTCCAACTTGTAGTAATAAATACTACGTAATTACTCATACTTTTCTCAATACAAGTAATAAAAACTAAAAAGTCTATTTTTAAGTAATAATTACGTAATAACTACTTGTTCAAAGTTCCCATCTCAGTTACCGCAACTTTAATGCTGCTATTAACAACTACATTTTGATATTTTTGTCAAAATTTATTTGTGATTTCTCTCTCGACGGCTAATTTCATATTGTTAGCCTAATATCGGATACCCTATTCGGACTTAGGAATAATTTTTTTTTTCAACGAAAATTGACCATTTTTCGTAGAATTTGGATTTAACTTTTTCACAGCTGGCAATGATTTATTTTGCTTTAATGTTTTAATAATATGATTCATTATAGCACTTTTGCCCTAAAAACATTGAAGATTTATTGACAAATTGAAATTAATATTAGTGTTAATAAAAAAGTATCCGATATTAGGGCACATTACTCTACCTATTATCTTCGAACGATTTTAAAATGCATGCCAATTAGTTTTATGATCAATTTGCACTTCCAAAGGACGATTTACAGATTGGTATGCAGTTCTGTAGTGCAGAACATTATCAAAAGGCAGTGCTAGTTAAGTATTAAGTATTATTGTTTAAGTATTATTTTAAAACTGAAGGATGGTGTTCGTTTTCCGTTGTCTCTATTATTAGTGTGACATTTTCGGGATGTTTCGATTAGTTTACCCGATTTTCAGATATTTCCCAAACATTCCTGATTTTTAATTGAAAATAAAAAACAATTTTCTCAAATTTAATCCCCCCCGAAATTTTAGTAGGCGATGTAAATTAATAAAACTTGGGACATTGGGGCTCCATATAGTGCTGAATAAAGCTACTTAGCCAGATTTCTGATAAAAAATCCCTAATAGCATTTTCAGATCATACTTAAGGATGGCATATTTAAGCATTATTTTAAATCGATAAAACGGTGTTCTTTGCAGTATTCTTTATTAATAGGACATTTTTTGGACTCGTTTGAATAGGTTTGTCCGATTTTCCGATATTTCCAAAGCACTCGTGATTTTTAATTGAAAATAAGATAATTAAATTTTCCCAAATTGAAGGCACTGTAGAAATGTTACTTGGCGAAGTAAATTAACAAAACATGCTAGTACCTAGTTTCTATGATCCAAAATTTAAGTAGCTATGTAATATTGTACATTATTTTAAATATCAAATGAGTTGATATACGATATACCTAGGTTATGATTAACATATATACCTATGTTACACCTCCAAATTTGAAAGTAAATAGCTAGTGCCCTACTTTTTTCCATTAGGAACAGAAAGTTTAAAGTAAATAAGAATTATATTAAATTTATGGGGCAATACAAACGAAATTCTGCCATTTTCTATTGTCTCAAGCAAGATAATCAAACCGAACTCCTCGAAATTTTCGCAATAAAGACTGGCGGAGTGCTCCCACCTAAAAAAATAAAGGAAAAACCAAATTAGAAACGAAAGACTTATTACGTTTGCAGAAACTTTTTAATATCTGCCATCAGTGCGGCTATTTATTTACCCTGGCCGCAGAATCATAAAAAGCATCCCCAGATATTATACTTCAATAACTTCGTTAAGGGGATGAATAAAGTGGGCAAAAACTTCGGAGAACTCCTCAGAACGGGGCCAGTGGCGTAGAACGCGCATTAAGAAAACTATTCTTGTTTGGGAATCGGGAAAATTAGATTTGGTTAAAAAAGGCAATAGAACAGAGTTCTGGAAAAACGACAAAAACCGAGACAAAAACTTAACACGAAAATTCTGTCCTTATTGTTATATTTGGCTTGACATTGTATAGGTTAGAGCTTCCACGTTATGGAAAGTGTTGATAAAAATGACACGATTTTTAATTGGAAGAACAATTTGCGGTCAAGAAAATTAATATATATACTGAAATTATCTTGAATAAATTACACTTTGAAATGTCTATACCTTCGAGAATATTATCCAACATCTAAATTTGAGAATGCGGTTATATTCCCTTATCCATCTTCTAAATTTTACAATAGAGTTATATTTACAATTATAATTATGTCAAAGGTCACTGCTATATTGATATAATTCATTGATTAAAATTCACAGTTCTTTTACCAAAACAATGGTGTATTATAACATGACACCATAGCTTTCAGTTATCCAAGCTTTCGCTTTTACTTTGAGACTTTCGTCAGGTCTAAAAAGTAAGTAGTAATAAATTTATATTTTTAAAACCATTAAAAATGTGTTTAGGAACAAAATATGTGCGTCTATACTCCAGCAAGAAAATCTTTCTATATTTTTTGCCATAGAAAAATATTTCCTCAAATTATTATTATATCTATTGTTTGAGTTGACGAACAATTCCAACGCCATATTCCAAAGCCATACTTTTATAAAAACCCATAGTTCAACTATATCAAACATCATTGCTAAAAATATAATTCACAAGATTGAATTTCACAGTATGCTGTAGCGTAAACAATGGTATATTATAAATTATAACATTACACCACAACTTTCAGTTATCCAATATCCAAGCTTTCGCTCTTACTTTGAGAGGATCGTCCAGGGCTAAAAAGTACCCAGTAATAAATTTATATTTTTAAGACCATCAAAAATTTGTTTAGGGGCAAGGCCAATGCGTCTGACGAAGTTCGCAAAGTAAGAGCGAAAGTTTGGATATCTGAAAGTGATGGTGTAATTTTGTAATATATCATTGTTTATGCTAAAAAGCCTGTGAATTTCATTTTTCTGAATTATATTCATAAAGCAGTGATTTTTGATATATCTAATTGTATACTATGGGTTTCTATATGAAATTAAGGTTCCTACTACCTATACCATATCATTAAGTCGAAGTTTACCTATAGAATCTCCACAGTAGGAGCCAATAATAGTAGTCCAAACAAACAGCAAAAAATTTGCAAATTTATACTGCTACATTATAAATTATGAGAATATTAAAATGCCTATATATTTTAGAACCCGACATTTTCAAGAATTAATTACAATAACAGAAAAAGCTTCGAAGTTAACTTCTGTTATAATATTTTGATATATTTTTATATTATGTTCAAAAATATAGGCAGCAATTAACTTTTACACAAAATTGAATTCTCATAGTTTTTAATGCAGGAGCCGATATGTCCAAATTTTGCGGGTATAGCCTGGACTATTATTATTGGCATCAACTGGTTAGTTCAACGTAGGTTTCAACTTGAAAATACAATATTCTCAGAGTGAAGCTATTATGCTACTTGGAACAAATTGCCTTAGAGTTAATATAACTCTGAAAATCACTTATATCAAATAATTTTAAATATTTCAATGATACTCATATATCTTCATTGTGAATATAGATTAGATTTAAATAGAAATATCAATAAAAATGAATATTTTATGCCTCCAATAATAATTAAAGAGAAATGGCTCCTGGCTATTTAGTGCAATTGATTATTAAAATGAAAAATGGAGAACTTTCATACGTAAACGTCGTAGACCAATAGACATGAAAGCGCCGGGGGTCGAACCCGGGACCTCTCGCTTGCTAGGCGAACGTTCTACCACTATATACTACGCTGAACCGTTGAAATAAGTCGGTCTGTTTTTATAGTAGCTGAACGGAGAAGCCATCGTTCGCGCCGTACCACAGAAAATACTCTCTAATTTCCTCCGAAACCCACCAGACTTATAGACACAACCTTGACGTTAGATACCGTTGTACCACCATACATCTTGAAAGTCATGCTGGTGTAGTCCCTCGCATACGAATCTCTCGTAAGGAATTGATTCATTGATCCATGAATCACCTGTATATCACCTTTGTGACATTATTATATTAGTTTTATAGTAGTGCGTGCATTTTGTTGGATATTTTATAGGTATTCTTGCAAGTTGTTGGAAATTATTTTTGAACACAATGTATTCTATTCTAAAAAAGGTTACACTTGGGTCTGGAACCGAGCTGAACAGGAATTCATTATCTTTTTTAATTAAAAATGGAAATACTTAACCACAACTTAACCACAACTCCCAGTAAAATTCCTATACATCAACGACAGATGATATAAACACTACCGTTTCCTGAAAATCCCATTCTTAAATCTAAAAAATTTATGAATTGCGCCATAGACAAAGCTGCACATAGACTGCCAGAACCATTGTTGAAATTTCCGCACGCTACACCAAATATTTTTCATAAAATTTTATATAAAAACTAATAACTAAATTAAAATACCTATACCTCAACTTAGTATCAAGTCCTAAGAATTGCAAGACATTACAAAATTTTTCTGTTTTAATTTGTTTCTGCTCCAAAATTAAAGGTTGAATATTGATGTAGCAAATTTTTTTGCGGACTGTTTCAACAATGCCTTTGACTATCTTATCTCCTTTAATCTATGACTGCACTGAATATATATTGTTTTCTTTGTCCTCAGGATAAGTAACTATTAATTTAGGCCTAATATACGCACAGCACAGAATTAATTGGACTATACTTTGGGCAAACCTCCAATCATCCAACGATAAATAGTGTAATTTCAGATTAATTCATAATTTCCTAGCTCGTATTAAAGCCATTGTTGACATGTAGCGCGCTTGCAGTCTTATTATTGGTGTTCGTCTTCAGGGATGATGAAGGTCGCTGTGTTGCTTTTGGTGGTATTCGTTCTCCAGTCGACGGCGGTGAGGAAAACGGTAGAGAAAAGGTGACGATACCAAAGATAAGTTTTTTAGATGTCGGAAAAACAACTTCAGGCAGCGGTGAAACTGGTGAGGAATATGTGCTTGGGGAAAACTAAATCTACACCAGGTAACACGTGAAATAATATATATAAGACCCGTGAAAAAAATGTGCGTCAAATGGCAGTTTTCCAATCTAAAACATAAAATATTGAACCTATACAGGGTGGTTCACTTTTAGTGGGCTAAACTGTATATGAAGTGACAGATCTTCAAAAAATAACCGCACTTTTTCGTTTAAGGCCTCATAAAAAAGTTACAGGGTGTTAAACTTTTTAAAAATATGTGGACTTTATTGAATATTTACCAAACTAATTGAGACATTTAAGAAAAATTTGGTACACGTTATAACGGCACGAGTTGGCATAAAACCTATTAGCAAAGTCTTGAGAACTATTCTCTAGACTTTGCTATTAGTATCAAACACCTTAAGCAACCAGTGGCGTAGAAGTGAGTAATTATTAGTACAATAATTGTTTTACAATACCTTGTACAGCAAAATAAATTGTATTGATTTTTATGTGTATATATTTTAATTGTAAACAAAAATGTTCTCTTGGAAATTTTTCGTATGTGTGACGGTTTCGTGTCAAATTTGATTTTTTTTAGGCATAGATTAAAGAAGCCATAGATAATCAAAAGCATTGTTGAAACAGTCCGCAAAAAATCCTGCTACACCAAATTCCAAACTTTTGGAGTGTAATCAAATTAAAACAGATAAATTGTGATGTCTTACAATTCTTATAGGACTAGATACTAAGTTGATGTGTAGGTATTTTAATTTAGTTATTAGTTTTTATATAAAATTTTATGCAAAATATTTGGTGTAGCATGCGTATATTTCAACAATGGTTCTAACTCTCTACGAGTACCTATGTATAGCTTTGTCTACTTATGCTTCAGGGTATTTCTGAAAAATTACCTAAAAAATTTGCTCAATAGGTTAAACTGAAAGTAGAAAATGTGTTTCTAAATAAAGTAGCTTTTCCAATAAACTAACCTATTTAAGGCTATAATTTTGAAGATACAGGACCTAAAATATTTAGGGAAAATAAAACTAATGTTAAGTAAAACCTTGAATCGGTTAGTTTATTGGATTACTTTATTCAAAGTAATAAATTAATTTTTTCCACTTTGAGTCGTACCTATCAAACAAATTTTTTAGTTAATTTTTCAAAACTTCCTAGCAATAATACGAAAAAATTAAATTTACCATGAAACCATGATACATACGAAAAATTGCCGAGAGGACATTCTTGTTTACAATAATTAAAATCTACATAAAAATCATCACATTTTATTACTATACAAGGTGATTAATTTTTTTTGTGAAAACAATAAATGTACTAATTACCCACTTCTACGCAACTGGTTGTTCAAGGTAACGGATAATAACATGGTTTATGCTATCTCATGCCGTAATAATGAGTACCAAATTTAACTTAAATAACTCAACTAGTTTGGTAAATATTCAATAAAGTACGTATATTTTTAAAAACTTTAGCACCCTGTAACTTTCACATGCGGCTTTAAAAAGATACAGTTTATATGAGAAAGTGCGGCTATTTTTAAGATCTATCACCTGTTGCAGTTTGGTCAGTTAAAAGTGAACCACCCTGTATACTAGGCCGAACCGAAATAACTTTTTCTTTAAATTGGTACATATTAAGGCACAGAAAAAATCAGCTGGCTAAATCAAAATTAAACCGGGCCCACGGACCCTTAGAAAGGGCCAAAACTTTTATTTTTTTTCTTTAGGCTATAAAAAAAGTTTGTTTAGGTGCTTCCCATTACACCAAAAAAAATTCAATTTTAGCCGGCCCCATATTTTTATTTGCATATTTACTTAGGTACATATTATATATGCCCAAAGCACCAAACATTTTTCGTTTAAATTATTATTAATCTAATGCCCATGGGGTTGGTTTGTTTATATTTCGTAGAAGTAATTTGAAGCACTTAAAGAATATATTTTTCAATAGCGCAAATTCAGTTTTGACAAAAAAATTGAGTTCCTTTAGTGGCCTTTGGGTCCAAATTAATTAGGTCACAATTTGATCTAGGTCATCCAGTTTTTAACAGACTCAATATAATAGCCATTCACAGCTTTCTATAACGAGCGCGAAAATATTATCAAAAATAAATGGTTGAAAAACTTATATTTTGAATAAAGTAACAATTTTTTCTAAATATTTTTTATTCTAATAAAAGTTTCCTAACCGATGCAAGTGCACTGTTAGAAAGTATTCGGCCAAAACCATTTATTGGCATAACAATAATAAATTTTGAATTTATCAACTTTAACAATTTACCTAGGTACTTAGTAAATTACTTATTTTTCTTTATCATGACTGGTCGTAGAAAATATAGTGTACGTAAGGGTCAACGCATAAGGCTAGGCTGGCGAGGTGAATCAAAACTTAAAGTTTTGTTAACTTATTCGATAGACGCCACCCTTTTGACTATATACGAAGTCAACCTGGCCGAGGTGAAGAGGAATCATCCGAGCTGTTTTCCTGTTTTACGGCGACCAAACTATCAATGTCTAGCATTGTCCTTCCACGTAACGTGTCTGAAGTTCCGATAGGTATTCGTTGCTCCATCTATGCCATGATGGAGCATTTGTTGCAGTCTTCTATACTGCGTAAAACGATTTTCGGGTAGGTAGGTATAAGAAGTAAATTTGTTTCGGGAAGGGAAGTTATTGAAGGGTTAATTATAGAAAGTGACGAGGGGTAAGGGGTATATGTAGTATAGTCATCGGGGTTCTAGGAGAGGGGACTTAGTGGTCTTGAATCGAGTATCACCTCTGTTTGAGTAAGTATAGTTGAAAATGTTCGTAGTGTAAGTGAACATTACCAACGAAGAACTTTAAATGGGTGTTTTAAGCTCTTAACCCCTGCTTCTCATAAACCGCCAAATGTGGGAGATCTTGGAGGAATGAACAGCCGCTCCACTGATTCGCTATATAGGCAATGTCGTACCAATGCTGCCTTTGTTAGTTTTCGCGCCAACAAAGGTAAAACCGTTGCCCTATCGCATGCTATATTTTCGATTATTAGGTATTAGGCTGTACTGATAGCGGGAGCAAATCCGGACAAGCTGGAATAAATTTTATTTTGCTTGATTTGGGGTTAGAAAGCACGTATTAAATTTACACCCCCGTCAAAGCCCAGATTTGGCCGCCATCTAGGAAAAAGTGTCTAAAAGTGCATTTGTTTTCATTATTTGTGAATAACTCGATTCCTATCAACTTTAGTGCAAAATATGTAGTTACCAAAATTGAAGAAGAGTAAAAACTCAATAAAAAATTTTCTAGGTGTTTTTTTCTGTGCGACTACTTGAAGTATCGAATTTTATGGGAACAAAACTAAAGTTCGATTAGCCGGGGTTAACTGGTACCTACTTGTTTCCCCACCACCTTGAGCTGGATCCCCGAGATATAAGGCCTACAAACTTAGTTTGCTACTGGTTGGCATAGCAATGAAAATTAGACCTGCTGCGACCATTTTGAAGTTTCCATAGAAACGCAAAGGAAATTTCACTATGATGGAAAGGTGGCTAAATTTGTAATGTTGCGCGACTGGTGGAAAATCAAGTTTAATTGCATTATCTCTCGGGTGCTGCCTTGAGGTAAAGTACCCTACGCGTTTTTTTAGCGGTCTCCCCAATAGGCCTAATCCACTATGTCACCAACTTAAGTTTCTTTTGAGGTGGAAGGCTTATCAGAATTTCTTCGTTTTTTTTTTATGTTACCGGTTGTTCAATATAATCCGCAATATCATCCTGAATATATTAAACATCTGTATCATATAAACAAAATATGTCTAGAATAGAGAAAATAATAAATGCCTAAAATATATTCAACCTTTTTAAGCCGATATAACTTAGACACGGGTAGTCGTATTTAAAAACAACACAGAACATTTTTTATAGAGTTTTTACTGTTCTTTAATTTTGGTTAGTACATACTTTGCTCTAAAGTTTATAGGATTCGACAAATAATGAAAAAAAAAGCAATTTTTTAGCCACTCGTTTCGAGATGGGAGCCAAATCCAGGCTCACTGAGGGGTGCAAATTTTATACGTGCTTCTTAACGTGAAATGAAAAAAACTAAATTATTTCCAGCTTGTCCGGAATTGCTCCGCCATACTTGGCGACTGGCCTATATGTGCCTCAAGAAAACAACCAACGGTATGTTTCTTGGAACAGCAACGAAAGGTGGCGGCACTGAATTAAACTTTACAGGGATGTCCTAGTGTAAGGTCAAAACTCGAAATCTTGTCACGACTGTTTGTGGTTAAAAGCAGCAACAACGAGAATGATCAACTGAAATAAGTGAATTCTACCGTATTATGCATCAATTTTAAAAAGTGAAACTCCAAGGTATTCTTGATTTACTTCAGATGCCATTTGAGCATTGTCTATCTACTAACGAATGTGATTCAACGACTGATTAGTATATAGGGACAGGTGACGACTATTCCACCGTGTCCAACGCTTTCTTATCTACTAACGTATCTACTAACCGAGGCCAACGATAAAGACAGGCCATGGCGCTAACGCAGAATCGCGTATAGTCACGTGACCAACTTAGTCCTATACAGGGTGTTCCTCAACCTATACGCATAAACTTGGGAAATTGTAGAAGAGGACAAATAATGGCCACTTATCGAAAAAAAAAATGTAATAAAATATTTTTTGTCTTGGAGAAACTGTTTGATGTGATATTCCAAATTGCGCTGAAACTGTTCTAGTACAGTTTCTCTGCGCCGCTGAACACGCCAAAAATCCTCACGTCCTGGATGTAATCTTTGAGCGTAAAGATGAGATGCAGCATGCAGCCACTGAATTTTGGTGTGCTTCTCCATATGCTGGTACCATATGCCCATAAGTTCTTCGTTTGTGAAACTACGTACCATACTTTTGTTCTAATCGCGTGAAAATAAACACGAATAGCGTCTTACAGTTAAGATGTCATTGAAGACAGCTAACAACAAAGTATACTGCTAAATACCGTACGTGCTATCTTCTTAATTTTTTATTATCTGTACATATTTTTTCACTGTATCTCCGAAACAAAAAATATTTTATTACATTTTTTTTCGATAATTGGCCATTATTTGTCCTCTGCTATAATTTCCCAAGTTTATGCGTATAGGTTGAGGAACACCCTGTATAATGAACGGCAATTTTGGAGTTAAGTAGAGAATACAAATTTCGTAATAATTTGGCGAGTTTTCTTTCGTCCATTATATTATTGGTATTGTGCATGCAGGCTTTCCCTAATTGCTTTTTGAAAATTTTCAACCTGTCTCAGCTGTTTTGGGCTGAGAGTTAAACGGCACTGCATTCAAATATTTTGGCACGTTCTCAAAAATTGTTAAAGACAGCAGCACCTTCCTTTCGCTTAGGTAATATTCTCTATATTCTCCTAATACAACATATTTGTCCACTTGAATTATTTCACTTTCTTGAAAATGTGTTAGTCACATACGAACTTAAGGGTTCTTTAGAAATAAAATCTCAGTTGGAATTTGACGAATCCATTTTTGGCGCAAAGTTTCATCTCCAGGCAAAGCAAATGTTGTTATGGTGACATTTTCTTACTGGCTTTTGTAATAAGTTTTACATCCTACAAAACTACAGTGTCGAGGCATTTTAATAGTCCCAAAAATGATATTTATAATTTAAAAACAATTAACAAATATAGAATTATTTAATAAAACTAATATGAAATATGACATTTTTATATGCAAAATATACCAGTAAAAGATAGTTATTTTTCTGAAGTGGAACATCTTTATTCAGAAATCAAAGATAGAACTATGGAATTTATCGTTATTCATATACCTAGTTTCATGATTCATTTAACTAGTTTGAATTGAATATCAGCATATTTAATGCACAATAAGTATATAGGAATACATTACGGAAAAAATCAAATAGGTAATGTAAATAGACCCAATATTTGATATTTAGGTTATTTTTTTCGAAATAGAAATGAAAACTCACCTCAGTATACTGTAAATAGACGCACTAAGGACAAACAAAGATTTATTTAACACTTTAAACACTTAAAACTTGTCAAAACACAAGCTGTCGCTTTCAGTTATGCGACAAATGACATATAACGTCGGACTAAGATGGTTACGTGATTTTCGTGCGCCATGGCCTGTCTTTATAGTAGGTATAGGCCTTGCTACTAATGGCTAGTCAGTAGACAAAGCATTGGATACGTTGGAGTATTCAGATAGGAAATAATCAATGAAAAATTTCTCTCTGAGAACGCCACCTGTCCCTGAATTCTCCATTACTAACCAGTGGTATAATGATTTTGTCAGTCGATAGGCAGGGATTTGAGGCCGCATTTTAACGAAGTCTTTAAAAAATATTGTTCGCTAAAATGTCTGGCAAATGCCAGTGCGCGACATTTTCTTATGATTGCCATCTACCTCATTTAAGCATTTGCATTTTTTAATTCTCCTGCTGCCGGCATCATCTCTGATTTGCACTGTACGATTCTCAATCAAAAAACAGCGATCTATTCTTAGCATTTGCTTTTCCCCTCTGAAAAACTGCCATTTAGTTTTGCAAACGGCGCACGGCCCGCCGGATGCCGAATTAATCCCCGCTTTAAACGAATCACAATAAAAACAATGCGAGCCGTAATTGCGTTTTCGCAATTTTCAGAGGAAGTGGACAAAATGCACGCTGGAAACTGGGACATCGACCACAGTGCGATGGTATACACGAAAAACGCCACACCGAATAAATCACATTTTACCCGCTCTATTTTTCAGTGCTACATGTACTGCGCCTTGAATTCGTATAAGCTGGTAAGGCGTGCTGCTGGTTTTAATTTTAAAATTTGGGACGAGATAAAACACAGTGGACGGGCGTTTTGCAGACAGAGGGGATGAGGACATGGCTGTAATTTCAGGGAAGTAAAACTATCTAACCGGTAGTTACACGGTGATTTATTTATAAGCAATTTTCTCGAAAACTGCTGGACGAAAATTCCTTCCGTATAACGTATGTTATTGTGGAACACCTTCACTAAGTAGCAAAATCCGAAGCCATCGCTAGGCGTCGCTACGCCTCGAAATGTTTTTTCTCAGAACCATAATACCTCTTTTACTGCATATTTTAAAGAATTGCTCAATCAGGGATGTAACAGATACATTTTTTCGGTATGTAGATACAGATACAGATACTGTCTGGCAGATGTATCTACATACAGTCCGTGCACTCTAAGTTGACACGCGAGAACCTCAGTCTAAGCGTCGCACAATAAGCTGCTTATGGATCGCTGGCGCTTACGCTGAGGTTTTCGCGTATCAGATTAGATGAATGCACGAACTGTACAAATACCGATACATTCTTTCCAAAGTATCTGGATACAGATACAGATACGTTAAAAAAGTATCTAGATACTTCCAGATACTTTCAGATACTATCAGTTAATTAAGAAAATTTCAGATCAAATTAGATATTTATGCATCAAGTGCGTGTGTGTAGGTAAAGTAGAATTGTTTAGACGAATGTGAAGTTAGATTGTGACTAATCAAAGCAAGTTGTGAGTTAGTAGTTAGTAGTTTACCGTGTACATCACACCAAAGTGAGCCCTGAGTAGGTATTTTAACCACTAAATCACACCCCATTTTATTATTTGTATTGTTTATTTTTTTAAATAATAATAATAAAGGCACGTGGCACCCCTTGACATCTTGGCTAAAAAATGTATCTCAGCGTTTTTGTGAAAATCTGGGTATAAAAAAATCGTAGCCGTCCCTGGATTTGCATTTTGACAAAAGTAAAACCGTCAAAAGGATCGTTTTTTGAAGACCTTTCGAACAAAAAAAGGTTTTTGAAAATATCTCACGAAATACATTTTTTATCGATTTGTATACACTTAAAAGTAGACACCCTGTGTGTAATTTGAAATATTGGTATTTATTTGCAGAAAATTTCCCAATTGTAAAGCTAGTGTCAAGTGCTGAAATATATTTATATGTGGCTATTTAGAATCAATCAAAATAAAATAAATAATGCACGCCCATGGAAACTACCCCATATTTTATGAAACTATCATGACCAATTAAGAAATTTTCAATAAAAACGAAGCGAGTATCATGCTACATTGTGATGCCATTATAGAATTTACTTAACTACCCGCATTTAAACTTAATTACCTCGCTTAAAAGTTGAAGTCTAATAATTGACAGCTGCCATTTAGGACGAGCCTTCAGTTTTGAATGTATTTGTTGTGTTAATAGATATTTAACGATCAATGTGTTAACTGAAGTTGTATCTTCTAGTTCTATATTACGAGTAAATTTGGTACTGTGGAGAATTTATCGTGTAACCGATCAGTTTATATTATACCAGTGACTATCTCCCTCGTCTTAATTTCCACCAATGAATATAAGAAATACGCCCCCTATAGGCTCAATGCTAAACTAGTAGTGCAGACCCAAGGCTAGCACCGTTCCCATGGTGACGATGGCCCATATATTAGTTCGCATAGTCCCGTCGGGCCGTTGGCATCTTAAATTCAGTCGCGTATCACAAACGCGCAATTTTAAATTACAAATGGTTTCTAGATGGAAAAACTGTATGACAGCACCTGTGAGCAGTTTTTTCGAGTTTACTCGTGGCAAAACTTGACAGCTGTTGTATACCGTACTTTCACCGTTTTGGTAGACATAGGGGATAGGCCGCGCGTCGCCGTGAGTCCAGGTAAGTTTATCAGTCGTTGGCGGGGGGGAGTACACAGTAGTCCCGCACCGCTTATCAGTCGAGTTTTGCGAGCAAAAAACACGCCCCGCCCCCCGCCAACGACTGACGAACCTAGCCGAGTACACGGCGGCGCGCCGCCCTATGTATAGGCCGCGCGTCGCCTGCGTCCAGCTAGGTTTGTCAGTCGTTGGCGGGGGGAGTACACAGTAGTCCCGCACCGCTTATCAGTCGAGTTTTGCGAGCAAGAAACACGCCCCGCCCCCCGCCGACGACTGACGAACCTAGCCGAATACACGGCGGCGCGCCGCCCTATGTATAGGCCGCGCGTCGCCTGCGTCCAGCTAGGTTTGTCAGTCGTTGGCGGGGGGAGTACACAGTAGTCCCGCACCGCTTATCAGTCGAGTTTTGCGAGCAAGAAACACGCCCCGCCCCCCGCCGATGACTGACGAACCTAGCCGAATACACGGCGGCGCGCCGCCCTATGTATAGGCCGCGCGTCGCCTGCGTCCAGCTAGGTTTGTCAGTCGTTGGCGGGGGGAGTACACAGTAGTCCCGCACCGCTTATCAGTTGAGTTTTGCGAGCAAGAAACACGCCCCGCCCCCCGCCGACGACTGACGAACCTAGCCGAATACACGGCGGCGCGCCGCCCTATGTATAGGCCGCGCGTCGCCTGCGTCCAGCTAGGTTTGTCAGTCGTTGGCGGGGGGAGTACACAGTAGTCCCGCACCGCTTATCAGTCGAGTTTTGCGAGCAAGAAACACGCCCCGCCCCCCGCCGACGACTGACGAACCTAGCCGAATACACGGCGGCGCGCCGCCCTATGTATAGGCCGCGCGTCGCCTGCGTCCATCTAGGTTTGTCAGTCGTTGGCGGGGGGAGTGCACAGTAGTCGCGCACCGCTTATCAGTCGAGTTTTGCGAGCAAGAAACACGCCCCGCCCCCCGCCGACGACTGACGAACCTAGCCGAATACACGGCGGCGCGCCGCCCTATGTATAGGCCGCGCGTCGCCTGCGTCCAGCTAGGTTTGTCAGTCGTTGGCGGGGGGAGTGCACAGTAGTCGCGCACCGCTTATCAGTCGAGTTTTGCGAGCAAGAAACACGCCCCGCCCCCCGCCGACGACTGACGAACCTAGCCGAATACACGGCGGCGCGCCGCCCTATGTATAGGCCGCGCGTCGCCTGCGTCCAGCTAGGTTTGTCAGTCGTTGGCGGGGGAGTACACAGTAGTCCCGCACCGCTTATCAGTCGAGTTTTGCGAGCAAGAAACACGCCCCGCCCCCCGCCGACGACTGACGAACCTAGCCGAATACACGGCGGCGCGCCGCCCTATGTATAGGCCGCGCGTCGCCTGCGTCCAGCTAGGTTTGTCAGTCGTTGGCGGGGGAGTACACAGTAGTCCCGCACCGCTTATCAGTCGAGTTTTGCGAGCAAGAAACACGCCCCGCCCCCCGCCGACGACTGACGAACCTAGCCGAATACACGGCGGCGCGCCGCCCTATGTATAGGCCGCGCGTCGCCTGCGTCCAGCTAGGTTTGTCAGTCGTTGGCGGGGGAGTACACAGTAGTCCCGCACCGCTTATCAGTCGAGTTTTGCGAGCAAGAAACACGCCCCGCCCCCCGCCGACGACTGACGAACCTAGCCGAATACACGGCGGCGCGCCGCCCTATGTATAGGCCGCGCGTCGCCTGCGTCCAGCTAGGTTTGTCAGTCGTTGGCGGGGGAGTACACAGTAGTCCCGCACCGCTTATCAGTCGAGTTTTGCGAGCAAAAAACACGCCCCGCCCCCCGCCAACGACTGACGAACCTAGCCGAATACACGGCGGCGCGCCGCCCAGCCATGGCTATGTCTACTAAAACGGTGAATGTACGGTATGTTTTGTATGCTATGTGTATGCAGAATAATCTGTTACTCATGAAATAGTCTTGTCAAATACCATTCGTGCATCTAATTTTTCCTGCGAAAAAAAAAAAATAAAAAAAAAACACAATGCTAAGTAATATTTTTTTAACAAAATGCATTCGTGCAGGTGCAAAAATTTTCGTCTTCGACTCGGATTTTTGTTGCCACCAGGACTCATGCTTCTTGTTAAAATATTACTTAGATGCCCTTATGATATTACTTACGAAAAAACATAGAACTGTACATTTTACAGAATCGGAATGAACAAAAACATGAAAAATTCTAATTGTGCCTATAAAAGTGTCATTTCCATACACGAGTCAAAATGTTCATCATTTGACGCCTGTGTTATTTTTTTTTTCAGGCTAGCGATTTGTTTTCACCTGTTGATCGGGGGACACATTGTATGTGTTCGATAATTGGATTCTGCGTGATACTTATTCGTTCTGTTGAAATGTAATCACAATATAATATTTCACTAATAAATAATAAATATAATACCTAATAAATAATGTACCAAACCAATATTCAATAATTATTATTGATTGTGTGTTTGCATACTTCTTTAGATTGGAAAAGACAATAAGTTTGACCACGATTCAGCAATGGCCCAAATAAAGCAAATCCCAGATTCTTTGAAGGACTACACGTTGACATGTATGGAGAAGTGTAAAGATTCTGGTAAAATACATTACTTTTTCTTTGCAATATTAGGCTAGTCTACTTTCAGTGATTTCGAAAGTAAATTTTGTTCATTTGGCATTTCATTATAATGACTACGTTTATCTCGACGCGTTCGATCCGATTGAGAGAGGTTTGAATTTACTGGAGCGAACTTAAATAGACGGCGTAAATCCTACAGATTGAAATTCAATCATATTTAAAATTTCAAGTCAAGCCGCCAAACAGAATTTGGCCAGAATGTGCGTGCACCAACCTATACTGTGGAATAGTATAATAAGTTAATTCCCCTAGAGAGGATTAAAAACCGTAGGATTCAATACTGATGATGTAAAAGTGGAATTATAAAATATTTGACATAACTCAATCGGATCCATTTCAATCCGATCGTTGTAACTAGATAAACGTAGTTAATTATAAATTAACTTTAGTAATGACAGTAAACTTCCCTTTTTGAGAAAAGTCAAATTATGTTTTCCATTACGAGGTGTGTTTACTATTTCTACTGAAAACCCCTATAGCGACCAATTTAAATATTCGACTCCCTTTATATGCTTGGCCCAAATAAAAGAGCAATATTTTTACGTTTCAGCGGTTACCCTGAATGACAAATGTGTGGCCGCCTACGAACTCTCCAAGTGCATGTACGATTGCGACCCAGTTCAGTATTTCTTGCCATGAAGTTGTAAGACGCCAGTGTTTCTCCGTTCGCCACCGGAATAAACGAAACTATTGAAAATATTGGGTCGTTATTCATTTAACCCGTATCCCAGTGTTCTCTGTAGAAGGTTAGAACAAAACATATTTTCAAATATTTTTGTACATTTCAGGAAATAACAGTAGTAAATAAAGGATACCTCAGCATTGACATTGTTTCTAATATTGCCAATCCCATTATATTATTTGGTTTTGTTAGATTGTATAAAAAAGTGATGTAATAATACTTACCCCGGATATCCCAACCGTGAGACTATGTGGTGCCTATATATACAATATTTTGAAATTTGAATGTAATGAATAAAAATCGATTAAATGTTTACTCACAGCCACAGCATGCGTACACGGTGATTCAGTCATGATGTAACAAATTTGAACCGTGGGGGAGTGGGGGAGTCCCACCACTAGGAGGCAAAATCCCAGTGGGGGAATCCCACTAGGAGATAAAATGGCGGCTTGTGTTTGTTTGTTGTGTAACGACACTTTATGCTAGCATGTGCCCGTCATAATTTCATTCACATTCCAATTTCTCGCCCACTGTTTGGAGACAAAATGACGTCAATTGCGGTACTCTGACAATCCTATCATAAATTAAAGGAGCCATAGATAGTCGAAAGCATTGGTGAATGTTGAAACCGTCCGCAAAAATCCCACTAGACCAACTTTCAAACGTTAAGTTTGAAGCGAAAACAAATTAAAATAGATACATTATAAGGTCTTACAATTCTTAGGACGGGGATACTAAGTTGAGGTATAGGTATTTTAATTTAGTTATTAGTTTTTATACCAAATTTTATGCTAAATATTTGGTGTAGCATGCGGAAATTTACTTCAAATAGAGGTGAGACGGGCGGATAAACCTTGATTTGAAAAAATGCTGCTAAATCCGGTTTGGTTTAACCGAATTGGTTGAATTTGGGCTTGTTGAAGAGATATTTCCTTCATCTATCAAATGATTGTCCAGTAAGATCATTTTGAATTTCGTGTTCACTTTTATTACAATTTTCTCCGAAATTTTAAATTCAATGACATATTTATTCTGTTATAATCGAAAAGTAGATTACTTTTACAACAAAAAATACTAATTTAATATCTTCATTAGTTTCGGAGTTATCGCCAAAAGAATAATTTATAAACATGTTTTTTGAAAGAAGAAGGTATATAGGTATTTGTTTTCAAAGATTTCCTTGGTCAAGCATGCCATGAAATAAATAAAAATCTGCTTGAGCTTTTCGTATATAGCTAGATTTTCTAATTTAGTCCTGTCGTATTGATATGAGATTATGATGATTATGAAGAAAATTCGATTATTCTTGCATTCAACTTCATTTTTATTAGGCGTCATTTTGTTTTTCATTTTTTTACTTCATATTCATAATCGGCATCTCAAAAAACATAAAAGTATACATTTTCATTGAAAAATAATGATTCTACAATTAATTGTACACGATTTTTGAGAAATTTCGGTGAAAAATCGATTTTTTTCGTTTTTTGATTTTTTTTTAAAAGCGCTCATTCAACTTGCGGACGTTTAAATAAAAGTATGTTTGAAGGTGTTTCAAAAGGTTTTATTCAAATCCATGACTTCCCTAATTAATTCCTAATTAACACCATTTTTCGTCTACGTTGACTCCACTAGTAGCTTTGTCTATGATCCTGTGAACAGAGCTTAGAGTACGTCACCCATGTGACGTGTGAGTTTCAATGATCGTAGAGGTTAGTGAGTTTCATCATTTATCTCAAATACAAAGTAGGTATTCCTAGAATTGTTTGGTGCTTTTGCGTTGTGTTTGTATTATTTGCGTGCAACATGGTCTACTTAATATACTCATGTGCCAAGTTGATGCACAATATTATTGTTCAATGCTTTTTTTGGATATTAACATTGAAGAAGGAATGGATGAACATTGTAAAATCGATGAGGTAATAAATAATTAACCTGGAATTTAATGGACGTGCTATGTAGGTAGGCATAGGCGGTTCTATAGAACCTTTGTTTTGGGCTGCTTAAGCCCCTGGGCCCTGGCAGATACAGCATATTATAATATAGTAAAGGTGACCATATTTGTGATTATTATTACAAAAGAATTTTAAAACTAAATTAAAAATAATAATCGTTCTTAGTTGTGTTAGTAGCGGTTTGGTATAGCGAAGAATAAACCCCCACCTAGAACCTCCTATGTAGGTAGGTATTTATCTTTACGGACTAATTTTCCCCCAAAAACGTAAGTATAAACTCCAGAAAAATTATCGAATATTTATGGTTTCCTCAATGTTTGGTATATTTTTAAGACGTTGGGGAAAAACCCAAAGATATAGGTAAGTAAATTTATGGCATGCTAGTATAACTGGAAACTGCATGCCTGTAGCCTGTTGCCGCACGTGATGTTTACTAGTCAGCCATAAGCGCCATTAATTAAGGGTTTTAATACAATTATTTTTTTTTTGTTGATTTTGGACATTTTTAAATTTCGGATTACCATTAAACTAAACTCCTGGACAAAATTAACGCAACATCATAAATGTGCCACTTATTTGATGCTATTTTTTTTTCTGAATTTATGATCCGATTTGAATAATTTTTTTTTGCATTGTAGGTTGGTTCCTTGACATTGTCGTAGTTTTCGCTGTTTATGATAAAAAGTTCATTTTCGATTTGTACCGGGTGTAACAAAAATGTTATGTTTTTTCCGAAAATTCGTATCACCCTGTGGAGTATACTAGCAACCGAAACATATAGCAGTTGACATTAGACGGTAGGTTCATATTTCTTCAACATTTTCTTTTTTGGTTTACTTCATTATCTCTGTTATTAAAGGAGATACACTGTTTTATATCGTAACATGTTTTTATAGACTTTATTATTCGACACAGTCACTGTTGATTGTTTTCAAGTAGGCTATGGCTATCTGTCAACAGATGTTGTGTTTTAAAGTTACAAAGGTCAAATAAAATTCGCCATACCGATAAAAACTGCTTATTAAACGTATTAAACGTATTAAACGTTCGTTTCATATGCCCAGTTGCCCGACTATTCTGTCGTTTAAACCAGCCTCATTTAAACGTCTCCTGATTGTTCGAGACGACATTGTATGATGGCGAGCAGTTCTAAGCTCACTTTTTAGCCTAGTACTAGTGATATTCCTGTTTCTTAGAGCAGTTTGCCTAATAAAACGCTCATCCCTTGGTTAAATCGTTCAACCATACGACTTATAGTCGAACGATGTCTTCCTATCACATTAGCAACATGACACATCGAACAGCCTTCATCCACCAAAGTTAAAGCTCTTACTGCTTCTTCTGCCGATAAATTTTTTGGTCGATTCATTTTTCAAGTTTAAAATACTCGTCGGACAACTGGGCCTATGAAACGAACGTTTAATAAGCAGATTCCGAACAGTTTTTATCGGTATGGCGAATTTTATTTGACCTTTGTAACTTTAAAACACAACATCTGTTGACACATCGCTTGAAATGTCAGAAAAGTTCCATAGCCTACTTGAAAACATTCAACAATGACTGTGTTGAATAATAAAGTCTATAAAAACATGTTACGATATAAAACAGTGTACCTATCTCCTTTAATAACAGAGATAATGAAGTAAACCAAAAAAGAAAATGTTGAAGAAAGATGGACCTACCGTCTAATGTCAACTGCTATATGTTTCGGTTGCTAGTATACTCCACAGGGTGATACGAATTTTCGGAAAAAAACATAACATGTTTGTTACACCCGGTATAAATCGAAAATGAACTTTTTATCATAAACAGCGAAAACTATGACATTGTCAAGGAACCAACCTACAATGCAAAAAAAATCATTCAAATCGGATCATAAATTCAGAAAAAAAATAGCATCAAATAAGTGGCACATTTATGATGTTGCGTTAATTTTGTCCAGGAGTTTATTTCTCACCTACCTACAAAAACTATTAATTATTTAAAAATCGCCCATATAACAACAATAATAATTATGGTCCCAAATCTACCGCTCTTTGATATGCGCCACATTATATGTTTTACAATAGAGGGGAAGTGGAAAAGTTCCTTTGCACCGCAGCGCCATCTATCTATAACTATCTATAACTAAGTCTATATAAGGATCGATATTATTCAAAAATATATCTTTACGTTACAAACATACCGGCCCAAGCAATTTTTATTGGGACAGATAAAAAAATTTCTCCTAGATCCAAAAATAAAGGCTGTAGATACCTAAATGATATGCGGAAAAACTCATGTACCTACATTGATTTTTGTATAATAGGTTGTTCCATAATAGAACAGAATAACTCATAGTATGCATACTTTCACAGGAAAAGAAACGGTATAAAACATAAATAATAGCAAAGGTCTTAGCTATTATCGATTTCAGAATGCTACTGCAACTTGCTGTGCCAATTTCTCATCATTTCGTCTAAATCCGAGTCTAAATCCTACTGGAGCCCGACCCCTAAACATTGAACAAACTACCTCTACGAATCACCATTATCCCTGTCTAGGAAGGACTAGCTTATTCCCCCCCTAAAAATAAAAGGATTCATCAGCTCGACCCTTAACGGTCACCCCAGGAAGGTGCGAAGCGCCGGTCACGTTGCCGGGTGACCGGGGGCGCAAATCCCTTCGTTATCTCCGTTCGCCCTTCGGACGGCGGACAAAAGACACCGACGATCGTTTGTTTTTCGGCGAGAACATTATATGATAGCTAGCCGCCCTCGATGATCTTGATTCTGGGGATCGCAGATCGCCTTGGTATCGTGGACTGGAATAATAAGGCCACAGAGGAATGACTCTGAATTTCAACATTTTGTTTATAGTTAGTATATTATAGTTATATACACATCCAACGCAGTTCCTTTGCGGTGCAAGTATTGACTAATTAGGTTAGTAGTTATTGCTTACTTGCAATCTGTAAACTTATAATAATGTACGGACCCAAGGTATTCAATATAGTAATCTATCAACGACCAAGCAGCCCAATTGTTTATATCCACCATGCCTTCATGAACCTGAGATCTTCACGTGATTTGAACGGAGAGACGTATATTATAATAAATATATGGGGCGTTAATTTTAAGTTAACCTCAAGTTTTCGCTGGAAATTCAGCGTAGGTATATGTCGTCTTTATAATAAGTTTCCATATATTGTTATCTCACCTTTGACAACTTACACGCCCTTAGAAGTTTGAAAGAGTCCCAGAAAATTTTATTAGGTATGTCAGAAATTGCCCAAGTGGAAATAAAAAACACATATTATACAAACTCTCAACGGTGAATGAACTTCTGATAAACTTCTTATAAAAAATTTTTGTGTCTCTAATACTTAAGGATCTACAAGGGCATTATTACTACAGGACTGGTCTTGTAAAAAAAATTTAACAAAAAATTACCTTAATAAAAGTTGGAGAGGGGTTAATGGTCTACATTTTTGTTTTAAATTTTTTTTCATTATCGCGACTACTTAACAAGTTACAACGCAAGGACACCATTGGGAGTGTCATAAATGCGACCTGAAGTTCATCCTCTAAAACTTTGATTAAGGTCATATTTTTGCAATTCGAGTTCGAGTTGAAAATACTTACTAAAATTTAATATTGTTTATGTTTTTTATTAGGCATAAGTTAAAAGTGTAGAAAAAATGTAAGAAAAACACCAAGAGAAAAAATGATTTTTTCGATTTTTGTATTTTTATTGTAAATGCCCAGTATAAGGCAAGACCATGAAATCGTGGGAATTGATGTCTTATGTGAGTCCTAATCAAACTGCGAAGAAATAATTTTAAAATATCTCTCCGTGTTTGTACAGGGTATCCGAAAAACCATATTTTTGCTATGTTTGAAGATATTTTGTGCTATGACCGTGAAACTTGGTATGTGGCGTTTTCGTTTATGGGCAATACGACTGTGCTATTATTTTTTTTTCCTAAAAAATGCCTATAAGGTACTTTTTCAGTTTTTGTGTAATTTTGATCGTGGTAGGGTCAAAATGTAGATCTTTCGGAGTACTATATTTAAAAAAGTTTTTGAAAATCCGTCAACCCGTAAAAAATAATGAATTGCCTCGACTCGAAGTGAAATGCACTGTATAATCAAAGTCTAGAGAATACTATCTCTAGACTTTGGTATAATGTTCTCCTAGTTCTTTGTGTCATCTCTGCAAAAGACGATATTACTAAAATGGCGTGTATGCCATAAACTGATCATTTAAACCAGTGCTATTACGTAATAGTATATTACATAGCGAGAGTTGTAAACATCTTATTACGCATAAGTGGAAAAGTTGCGCACGAGCCGCGCAGCGGCGAGTGCTGTAATTCCACGAGTATGTAATATAAGCTTACAACTCGAATTTTGTACTATAATTTTTCTTCGACGAAAGAAAAACTATTATAATAGATAAATAAAGGGCGGAATATATGCATTTAATTTCAATCGAAATATGCGCATATATATGCATCATATTTATTTAAAATATGCAATAATATGCATTTATTTTGCCAAATATGCAATAATATGCATTTATTTTACATGTACAAATACCTTAAAAAAACCAAAACTGATTTTAGAGAAAAGGTTTATTTTAAGAAAAATGAAAGGAAGACCAGTACATAAAATACCTACTAAAATACCTATATGAAAGCAGAATTATAAAAACATTTTAATTAGAAATTGTATAGTAGGATACTATTCAAAGTTTTCCAATAAAAATCTTTGCATTCTGTCGATAAAAATATGTTTATATATAGAAAAGCCTTCTCTCAACATCTGCCGATGTAATAGGACAATATTTTAATTTGGGTAGTAAGGTATAAGGCCAAGTGCAATTTCGTTGGATAATTTACCATTATAATACTATTTACTGCCATTAAAGATTGAACCCTTCATTGTTTTCTACAGTAGAGCATATAATTTTTTTCTATTTTTTTTGTATTTACTGCTTATTCCACAGCCAACTTAAAAGTTGATTACAGGGAATCTTAACACTATTTACAAATTCAAGTGAAACAAAATAACAACAACAAAAAAGTCAAAATTCAACATTTCATAGATTTATAATTAAGTCTTTGCAGATCTTTTTAAATTTATAAAAAAAATTATTTTTTTTAATAGTTTGGCAAAGCATTATATATTAAAATACCCTTAACAATAAAATACTTTAATACCTACATCACCGGGAAACTTTCTACATTTACTTTCTAATGAAAGAATTATATCTGGTATAAAACTAAAATTAACTTTAATAAAAACAAGTTGGTTAGCTACATCTGCATTTTTCAAGATTTCTTGACTTTGTACTACACACTGCGAATTGTCTCTGGGCTCTCATAATCTTGGTTATATCTTATATCTATAAATAAGTATAGGAAAAACATGCAAATATGCACAAACATATAGTTTTTCCAGAAATATGCAATGTTTTGCGAAATTGAATAAAATAGGCAAAAAATGCATATATTTGCAATTTGCATATATTCCGCCCTTTATAGATAAACTATACTTCTGATTATCTGACAGGCAACAATTAGTATTTTGGTTGGTTGCTATGGTGGCGCGGATGCCGCGCTAACAAGGCACCCGCGAGAATTGTGTTTTAATTAAGAACAGATATGTATTTGTTTTATTACGTGTCAGTCATTACGTGTCAGTGTTCGTTACAATGGATTTATTTATAACCTAAACCATTACTTAATAGGTATGTTACTAGTATAGGAGTAGAAAAAATTTATTTTTTTGGCTGCAAAATAACACTTACGAATGCTCTTTTTACTTTTTCTATCCGAAAGAATTTCAATTCCTCCAAACTTTGGCTGGCTGAAAAATCGCCTCGGCAGATCGCAGCGAGTCCCTTAAACACATAACCAACTTCGTATAGTGAGAAGGGAACGGACAGCCACCATATTAGACTGGCATAAGCATTAAGAGCTATCAATCTTTTCTGGCGGCAGTTTAAAGTAAATGAATGGGGTCAGAGCTGAGCGGCACGGGAGAGTTCCGAACAAATACTCCGAGAGTAAGTAGATAGTCAGCAATAACGTTGCCTAAGAAATGATGCACAACGATAAGAAGCAATAATTTTTTTTTCATTTTAATATTAATATTTTGTAGTCTAAATTCGTAAATTGTGGCTAAGAAGAAGAAAGAGTACCTATGTCGAGTTTTCATTCAAATCTAAAGGAATATTTAGTACTTACCCAAGTAGGAGAGGCCAAGTTTGCCTCGTAACTTGAAAGTGGTAGGGCCCCCCCCACTCGCCACATTGCGCATAAACATCGTTTGTATCATATTGATATTGTGATCTTTGCCATTGGTCTTTAGCTTGTATTTCCTGTTATTTTATACTAATGATTAGAACAATTTTTAGTGTAGTGTTTAGTTTACAATTTATTAATTTCGTTTTTGGTGTCATTGAACATCTAGGTATATTGGACGGTAAGTGCACATAACGTCAAGTTAGGTTAAGGGTGTGAAAGTGCATATTTTAAAAAATATGAAGATTGTGGAGTAATATCGAATTTTTTGGGCCTTATAATACTATTATTGTATAACTCCAATAAACATTAGGTTCTGGTTATATAATTTCTAAAACTATTTTTTTATTAGGTACCCATGCCTGGTGGAACTTACTGTAGTGTTGCTTCTTGCCCTCAGAAACAACAATTATTGTTGATGTTGTCGATTAAACAAATTTTATTCCATCACATAATATTTCATCATTTTACCTATTGCAAAAGATTACCTATTGCAAAAGTCATGATGGGGTGACAGTGGTCGAGGAAGAGGATATACATGAGTGTATATTTTGTTCTGAAGGAGTTCATTGCTTTTGGCTATACAGGATGTTAGTAAATAAGTGCGACACACTTTAAGGGGTGATTCTACATGAAAAAATAATGACAGTTTGCTATATAAACGTAGGTCCGCAAATGCTTCGTTTCCGATATACAGGGAGTCAAAGTTTAAAAAAAATTATAATTTATTTATTGCGCTGAAACGGATTAAGATATTCAAATGAAATTTGGTGGGTTTTGAGAGGACTAGAAAGCGCATTTTTTGACACCCGATTAAAAATTTTATGTTAATCAGTGGCGTGCATAGGGGTAATGGCCTCGATATTTTTAAGAAAATAAGTGATACGCCACTGAGATAATTTAAAATAAAAATTATTATTAAAATCCTCGTTTAATTAGTGACAAAAAAGCTCTCCTACCTTTTTTTCACAGGGGCCATTTTTATGCAAAAAAATAAAACAAGATAACGTGTATTTTTAATTTCTATTACAACAATATCAAAAACCTATCCTATACAGCAACAATCAAAACAACAAATAAAAATAAAAATATCTCGAATAAAACATTTTTAGTTAGGTGCGCATAGCTATAACAATAAATAAATTATCTTTTTTTTTTTAAACTTTGACTCCCTGTATATCGGAAACGAAGCATTTGCGGACCTACGTTTATAAAGCAAACTGTCATTATTTTTTCATGTAGAATCACCCCTTAAAGTTTGTCGCACTTATTTACTAACACCCTGTATATGCGTAAATATGATAAATATGCCAACACTGTCTTTGGTTTCTGAGGATGATTTTCACTGAAGGGCTTGCTTATATGAAGTTTTGTGTCTCCCGATAAAGAGTTTCCCGGAGGTTTCTGTATTAAGGGTTGTGTCGAGGGAATAGTGGATATATACATACTACTCATACAGATGCGTGGACTTTAGAGAGAAGTGGGTGGCAATTTAGATTTACATTGCTTGAAATGATTGGAATAAAGGACTTTAACTTGGTGTTTATCCGGAGCTAAGGTCGTGACCATTATAATTCAAGCTTCTTCGTTTATTCCTTTAACGAGCATGAGGCATCAGCCCAAGGCTGCTAGTAGACGTTCTTTTATAAATTTATTTCAACAAATTAACAGTTTTAGAAACTGTTCTAGAGGTTTCCAGTGGCATTCATTATTTCCCAAAACCGTAACAGCGTTCTGCTACACATTCACCCACCCTGTAAGTATATCGGACATTATGCTCCAGCATCCTACGGCAGGCCTCCTTGATCAACATCGTCCTCTTAGAGCCCTTAGTTGCCGGCCACTTCCCTAATGCCTTCACGCTGCAGCGGGCGTGGACGATAACGACCTCCGGCCAAAGCAAGCGCCTCTGCTCGCTTAATCGCACAGAGGATCATGAATAAGGGAATCTCGCCAAGCTTCCGCATGGACAGCGACGGCCCTCCTCTAATTTAAAATATAATACTTAATGCAAAAGGTGCCGTAAAGAGTACAAACTTCGCGCCGAACGTTAAAACAATTTAATGGTTCTAAAAATGTAAATCTCTATGGATGTGTTTGTTGACTTAGATTTTTCTAAATATTTGTACAGTATCTCTTTGTCTTACACAAGTTTAACCTAGATGCATTTTTGTTTCAACATGGTGCGAGGAACCGGAAATCAGAGGTGAGTCCATTCATGCAGTTGGTGAAGTTTTGTAAATGATAAAATGGCAGCCTTATTGTTAGAAAAACAGTATCTCTGATGTATAGTAGTTCTAGACTATAGACATATAAAAAACAATAGACGGATCTGTTTACAATTTTTTATAGACGCCGCAATATCACTGCAAATACAACAATTGGATATCTATAGTACCTATAACAGTATTGCCGTTGATACGCAAGTAATAATCATGGATCGTGTTGCTAACCCAAACGTTTTATATGTAGCTATGTATTAATTAAAACAAATTGTAGGTAATCTCCTACATATTGTGCAAAATAGACTTAAATTCTAGTGTTCAGTAAATTTCATTGGGTCTCAATGGCGTTGAGGCAGACCCAGAACTTCTACGCTCTATCAGGTCATGCTTGGTTCAAAAACCCAACCCGGCAACACAGTGGCCACTTCCATCTCTATGTCACCTCTCTTCATTCATAAGTTTAAACGGCGCGGCGTCGGTTTGACTTTTCGGATTTAAAAGATTTTTTTTGTTGATATTTATATTAGCTATTAACACTTATGTGTAAAGAATGGTTCGGCAGTATGGCTTGCCTTAATAATGTTGGCTTGTGAATATTTGGTACCTATTTCTATTGTTTTTTTTTATATGTTTATGTTCTATAGGCCAGTGTCTTGCAATGTTTCAATCGAAGATGAGAATGTATATTTATAGGTACGACCCTGCCTGAACCGTCTCTTTTCTTTACTGTGATCTTCAAAACTCGTGGAAAACAATGCTGATTTTGATATACCTATATACAGGGTTAGTCAGAATGTACAGAAAATACTTTAAAGGGGTGTTCGGCAGGTGGATTTAAGGGGGGTCTTTCATATACAATTTTTCGATTTGGGCTTTCCTTGCCAAGTTATTCTGGTCTACAGGTTGACCAGAAAGTATTTTTTTTATTTTTATCTCAATAACGGCGCTACTTAAAAATTTGAAATTTGGTATGTGTTATCTACTTACTGGAAGACGCCTTAGGGTAATTTATTCATTTACACACTGCCCTAAAAAAGAGTAGAAACTAACAACACCTCTTAATTTTTTTTGCTCGAACTGTTTTGTGGGTCATTTTTACGTATAACAAAAATATGATTTGTGTAGCCCTCAGAGAAATAACCAAGGATAGAGGGAGTAAGAACAAAAAGTAAACAAAGCCAACATCTTTTTGAGTGATGCCGCGTACTCCATTGTTTACGGCATTTCATTTCAAAATAGAAGGGTTTAATAATGAGATTCAATGAAGGCACACCTCCCATAACGCTAAATTAACAAATGTAGTTATTAATTTCTTGTTTGTAACAATTTTAAACTAAAACTAAATTGCAGTGTAATTATAGTATCTAGTTATCACTTTAATAAAATCGTCACAGATACCTCAAACCGCCCGACATGGCAACGCTGCTTTTGCTGCCGCGGGCGCCGCGTCCGTTAACACAGCGATATTTGTTTTGTGTATGCCCAGCATGCCAAGTTTTTCGATTGTTTACGTATGGATTTTTCCCGTTTTTAATTGTTTTTCTGTTAATTTAAAGGCTATTGATTAGTATTTAGGATATAGTGACTGATTTTGTATACAATGGGACGCAGAAAGTGTGTGGTATGTGGCTAAATTGATATTTCTCAGGTAAACGTTGTACACACGGGCCTAATGTTTGTTTACTTCGGTAAATTTGCATAAGATGTTGGTTGACTACAAATGTATGTATTTTGAGGCTGTTGCTCCCTCTATCCTTGATTATTTCTCTGAGGTGTAGCCCTTTTATTTAAGAAACTTTTTTCCCTCTAAATTTAGTTATTTTTATTGAACATTAAAACAACAAAAATATCAGGTAACAACATTTCAGCTTCAGGACAAAAAAAATTGTTTGACGCCCGCCTACTATGAATTTTTACTTGATTTTCTGGAACAGTCAGGGGAATTGTATTTGGCATGAAATATTTTTTTTGTAGGAAAAATATTGTGTTTTCGAGAAAAAATGTAGAGGGATAAAAGTTTCTTAAATAAAAGGGCTACACAAATCATATTTTTGTTATACGTAAAAATAACCCACAAATAAGGAACGGGTTAAATTATGTTTGACAGTTATTTCTTGTGGTTTAGTCCCAAAAATGTATTCTTCATCTTCTTTGGTAAGACCGACGCACTCCTTCATGTATCCATGCACACTAAAAGCATAATAGCCGATCGAGTAAACCTACCTAAACACTGCTAAAAGTTCGTGTTCTTCATTGATAGCCGCACATAACCACGATTCACTTTTAAGATATAGTGTCACTTTTTTGGGCTCTTTTGGCTGCTTGCTGTTAGTTTTTGGTTTGCAGCCTTGCGAAAAATGGATACTTTTTTAGTCATTTACGTTCTACAGTATTTTATTTATTAAAATATTTAAACACCGACGTGAGATATTCGAGTAGGTACCGCCTATGAGAGGGCCGGCTGGTGGTCGGACCGTAAGTCAGGCTGCTGCTTGTGTCGCAGAAATTCGGGAAACACTTAACTTTGGTTTACGGTTGACGCGACAGGATTATATGCACCGCTGAGGACCCTTATGTTGATTCAGGGAGGTCCCGGCCCGTCTCGCAGTAGCAAACGACCAAAGCGCAAATCGTATTTGCGTAGCAGGCGATTGGTTTGGGTTTGTTTGGTGGCAACAAAAAGAGTTTTCTCTTAGGTCGGGTAGATTGGAAACTGACCTTTGTTTATTTGTCTCCTCACTTTCCACACTGACAAGAAATGCTTGTCAATTGTTGCCGATCTCTTCTATTGGCGGAGGGCCACCTAGGAACATAATGACAAATAAATATGTATTTTTCGGAGAACTTTATTTAAAAAAAGCATTTTTAATGGATTGGGATTACCCAATCAAAAATGCTTTTTTTTATAAAGTGGTACAAAGCTTTATAATGCATACTTGTCAAATCATTTCCAAATAACCCTTCGTATTGTTTATAAACAAATTTGTAACATAAAGCTATCATGCAAATTTGTTTCAAGATGATTTTCCAATTTGGTCTGATTAAAGCAAATTCGAGAAACAAAAATTTCATACAAATAATTCATCAAAAACAATGTAATTTTTGTCGTTTCCGAGATGAGGCTAAAACCATACTTCACTGATCTATATAATCTATTATTTTCTATCAAGGGGGTATACCGAAATTCACTTTTCAGCGGAGCTAATTTTAGAATCTTTTGAAGGTCTCTCAAATCACTACGTTCATACCAAATTATGCGGTAAGCATAAATTTTCTCACCGAATAGTGAAAATACCTGGTTACTAAATAGTAAATAACACCCGTGCTTGTATAATAACAATAACAACTTTGCTGCAATTTCACGCATGCCGTAGGTTGAGTATCCTGTTATTATTCCGTGTATGTTTTTTGTAACAAAGAAGAGTGACATACGAAACCTAGAATGTGCAATAAAATCAGGTATACTTATTTCTAGTTTTTTTATGTGCTAATCGGCGATATTCAACAAAATTGCCGACATTTATACCTAATAGACAAATAATTCAAATTAGCGTAATTTTATAGGTTTTGACCTCGAATGATTTTGCGGTCAATGATTTTGACAGTATATAAAATAATTTTGAAGGAGAAGTGTTGGTCTTTCGGAATATTATGTAAAAAAAATCATATGCAACAAGCTTTGGATACCCATTTTTAAAAAGAATCAATTGGATATAAGTATCCCAATAAAATTTCTTTGGAGATTTGGATTTCGATATTGCAAAAAAAAACAATTTAATATGTGCAAATAAGCAAATAAAAACTGTCCTGTTACGTTTTCCTACAAAGGTTTTAATTTTCTGCATTTACGGTATTTTTAGATGTTGACACATTGTGCACGGCATGCTAATTAACCAATTTCGTTGCTGTCAAAATAACTTTATGGAAACCTCTTTAGAATGCAGTTTAAATAGCACTTCCGAATACTACGTACATTTTAGTAGAACGCAGTACCTGTTCTTGTAAACTTACTTAATGTACTATAAATAAATAAAAATCAAAGTATAGACCATTTATTTTGTTTCCAACAACCTTTTCCACCTATAGGTACCTACTAGAAAGTGTCGAAAATTGATACTATGTATTAGGACGATTATTCTAATATCATGTTTGGTGCAGTTTATAGAAAAAATTAATTATAATATTAATACAAATTTTCGTTATCTCCTACCGGCAAATAAAAACAAAATTACACTACAGATGCATGTCAAAGAGCTTTATGTTGACACGGGAGACAACATAAATTTGCTAAAAAAATGGAAAAAACTTCATGCTTTGGGTTACCCAGAATAATAACTACCTACCTATTAATTTGTAGATGAAGTCTTTTTCCTTGGTTACCAGGTTTCACGCTAGTTACGTCTGGCGTTTTATGTTGATGCAGTCATTAGACTAATTATTATTTAATTGCTTATTTACTGATGTTAGATTTTGGGCACTATTCTCAATCTTTTAAGAATTTAGCCTATAGTTTGCCCAGGCGCCAGTTTTTTATATAGAGGTTGTCTCGGCTTTTGCTGTGCTGTTCTGAGGGATAGGAGCTAAATTAAAGAAATAAACAGTTGATCAAAACGACTTATTAAATTAAACAACCATGTAAATAAGGTAATAACATAAATAGACGACCGGCCTCGGGTCTCGGGGAGTGGCTCGGATTTTTCTGTAACAAAACAGCGATAACAACTAAGCACTCGGTTTGTGGCTACGGGTCGGTTTTGGTTATCTAAGCGGTCCAAGTCTACAATAAACAATTGGATTATGGCAAGCAGTCTAAATCGGTATAATCAAGCAAACGGCTAAGCTGCTCCCAAGATATTCTGGTTGTTTATAGAAATGACCTCTTAATTTTAAGTACTTACTACGAAATATCTAGATTAAAAAATAGAGAATGCCTTATCAGATACAGCCTGGGAGGTTTTAAATGGCACACACCGAGTGAACCAGCTACACTCACCACAGTCCGAGGTAGTCTCCTTTCGCGGAAAAGCCGCAGCTTTTAGGTTATTTATCTACCAAAGCAGTGAAGTTCAACTTTTTATAACGAATGTGGAATTTATAGTTGTCGAGGCCTCTAAGGCCGAGGCCAATAAACCAGTTCAGAAGAATACTTTTTTAAATTCGGGTTAAATAAATTGTATTATGTAAAATATTTTAAAACTTCAGCTCTATAGATGGTACCTACATTATTGAAATTTGGCACTGCTGTGTTTTTAGTAATGGAAAATAAGCTGTAAATGTAAATTTCTACGTATCGCACAAAAGGGCGCCTATTGCGGTATTTTTGGATCGTGCTTTTACTTGTAACTTTTTGATGTGAGAAAAAAAACCCTTTGGACGACATACCAAAAATTTTTTGTTTTCAAAATGGTAAGGATTCAATTTGACAAAACTTTGACGCGCTATTTAAAGAAAACCAATGGTGTTTTGACCAATGTCCATTTGGCATTTTTTCATAATTTTGCATTTACTGTTGGTGTGTACTGTCCATGGTCCATGGCCGCAGGTTCACTGGATAGGGCATGCCCCATTTTTCCCCTGCCTCCAAAAAGAACGGAGTTTTAGTTTGAAGTCTGACCTAAATCTTTATCCTACCTCTATATACAGGGTGTCCCGATAATAACGGTCCATAGAGCAACTGCACATATTTGGGGCCAAAATATGACGATTGAGGCTAATATGCCTTATAGAAATGTTGTTTGTTTAAGAGTTGAAGTTCATTTTTTGAAATTGAGTTATGGTTACATCTCCCAAAATAATGAAGCTGCTGAACTGAAATTTGGCACTGCTATGTTTTTGAGGATGGAGAATAAGCTAAAAATATCAATTTTGCTGTATCTCACAGAGGACGCCACTTGCGCTGTTTTTGGATCGTGTTTTTACTCCTAACTTTTTTGAGATTGTCTTTTTGACCTTGCAGCATCCATCATTTTAAGGCATCTTTTCATTCTGCAACAAAAAGGTACTCTTGTTTCATAACGATAAAATCAACCGTTTGCCTTGAAATTGGCAAAATGTGCCCCGAAACACGTGTAAACTCCAACATTTCGAAAAATAAAATTTTTACCTGCTACTTTCAAATGTTACAGATTCACTGTACCATTTAAAGTGAGAAAAAAATTGCTATGAACAATGTACCAAAAATGTTTTGTTTTCAAAATGGAACGGATTGAAACTTGGCAAAATTTGGACTCTCTATTTCAAGAAAACGAATGGTGTTTCGACCAATGCCCATCTGGCATTTTTTTCTTCATTTTGAATATACAGTCGATTTGTAACATTTGAAAGTGGTAGGTGAAAATTTTATGTTTTGAATATTGAAGTAAACAGGTGTTTTGGGGCACGTTTTGGCAAACGGTTGATTTTATCGTTATGAAACAAGAGTACCTTTTTTGTTGCAGAATGAAAAGATGCCTTAAAATGATGGATATGCAACATCAAAAAGATAACCTCAAAAAAGTTAGGAGTAAAAACACGATCCAAAAACAGCGTGAGATACAGCAAAATTGATATTTTTAGCTTATTCTCCATCCTCAAAAACATAGCAGTGTCAAATTTCAGTTCAACAGCTTCATTATTTTGGGAGATGTAGCCATAATTCAATTTCAAAAAATTAACTTCAACGCCCTGTATCTCTTAAACAAACAACATTTCTATATAAAGCATAGTAGTCTCAATCGTCATATTTTGGCGCCAAATATGTGCAGTTGCTCTATGGACCATTATTAAGGGGGCACCCTGTATAGGTAATGGGTTTCCTTAGCCTCGGTGACCTGAAAAGTATATATTTATTTGTCAGCCGGTGGAAATTCGTAGATATCCTCCACAACTAAATTAAACTTGATTAAATCGAATAAATAACTGAATAAATGTAATAAATAAAATGATCGGTTTACGGCTCGAGAAAGAAAGGAAATAATTCGGTTAACGAATAAAATCCTGGAAATCAAGTAACTGAGTTACATGCTTCACCACAATTTGCCATTTCACTTAGGTACCTATAGGTAGAAATCGAAAAATAGTAGTTAAGTGGATTCACAGTTTGACGATGAAGGATAATAATTTTTCTAATTACATTGTGGCTAGGTGTTAATTTTAAGGAAACCTTGTTAAATCTGAATGAATATTGCATAAAAATGTTATAATTTCAATAAATTGATTCATATACCACTGAACGCGTTGCGGTTTCCTATATTATGTTGCACCCATATACTTATTGTAATTTTAGTTTGACTTCTAAACCCATCATCATTCATGCAATTAAGGTATAACAGTATTGCTCAACGAGCGGGTTTGAGTTTTGTACACAGTATCTACACAGTAATATAATTTGTTAAAATTAATACACATCCTAATATTAAGTTCGCACCACAAAATTTACAAGGATGTGTGTAGCATAATACACGCATTTAGTGTAATATTTACCATTTTCCCTGTATATAATTTCTGACATCTAATGATCTATAATACTGTTTTTTTACGCTTATAAAGGGTATTTAGTAAACATATGGCAAGAATTTAAAGTTTTATTCCCTGGGTTATTTTAAGTATATTTTGTCCCTTTGACGATTTTTGAATAACAGATTTGTTTTGGTCATACACGGCGATAGTTTTCGCAGAATAATTCTTCGTGTGAACTACTAATCCAACAAATGCATTGAAATTAGTTGAATTAATTGTTTAAAGTTGATAGATAACATTAAAAAGATTGTTATTATCGAAAACCTTTATATCCCTGTATATCTTCGAAACAATAGCGTCTTTCCGAAAATCATCAAAGGGAAAAATATCCTTAAAGTAATCCAGGGAGTAACCCCTTGATTTCTTGCCTTACGTTTACTAAACACCCTGTATAGAATTAATAGAATGGGAAATAATTATTACACCTACTGGTAGAACGTGCATTGTGGGCTAGATGCTGTTTTTACTTCTGGTATAAAGTACAATAATCAGGAATTCTTCAGCCTTGGATTTTTAAATGGACATCCCCGTTCTCTAGATGCAAAGTCAGAATTTGCAATATACGAGTCGCTAGTGTGGTAAGATTGTTATAGAAAGTCACTTATAGTTTATAGGTTTATTTATTTAACAAATCATTAAAAATTTAACGCAAATAAAAATAATTTAACTTTTGTTATTTAGTTGAATTAGGTTAGGTTAATAACTTGATCTGTAAAAAAAAACGAAAGTGAATAATCTTTTAGTTGTTGGGCTAGATAATTGCTTTAGTCAGCATTTCTAAATAAAGTCCTAGCGGCGTCAGACGACGGATATTTAATAAGGATAATCGCTGTATAATATTCTTTCCGACCTGCAGACCACGACGCGCAGAAATCCAACTATAGAGTGACTCAGGGAGGAGAAAGTCCAAACATGCCATTATTTTGACGTTGATCACAACGCGGGCTGCGTGTTTAAAAACCAGAAGGCTGTAAATTAAACACGAGCGATGTTAAAAAGACAGCCATGAATAGCACTGAAATTTCAGATATGTAGGTATGTTTTTTGGCGCAATAATAATTTTTTAATATAAAATTTACTTAAGTTTATATATTATATTGATTTCGCCGTCTTTGTTGTTAACGGTTCAATAAGAAAAAAGTAAATAAAACATAATATATCATATTTGAAAGGCTTTATTAACCAAAGCAAAATTTGATGCTTCAGCCCACACAAGCAGTTTTCTTTTAAGTTATTCCAAAGTTCAAGTTGTCAGATTACTCATCAAAATCTGATGATAATCCATATCCCATTTCCTTATGTTTAATATGTTCTTTGAATCTATCGCAGGCTTCCTGGTTTTTGATTTCGGATTCTGGACAGCTCATTTGGAATTCTCTGCAATAATAAGCAAAGCTGTGTAAGATACCAACTAACGTATTACCTGCGAGTTGTAAAAACGTCTTCCTTTTTTATTTTTATTTTGAACAAATCTTCAAGAAGGTTTTTAAATTGTTAAGTGATATGGGGCAAGAACAGTGAGATAACTCAAAATAGTTATTTCCACTGCAAGGTGTGTAAATACAGTTTTTTGGCCGAGGAAGTTGTTTAAAAGGAGCGAGGTAAAGCCCACGTAGCGTCGGTCCCTAAATGTACCTCCGAGGATTCGAACCCGGGACCTACGATTTACTAGCCGGGTGCTTTAACCCGGCGCTATATAAAGCTGCCTAGCAATTTTGGTATATTAGGCCACTCTTATTTGATAGTGGGGAAATACTGTTGTTATTAATTTTTCTTTTGCATAATTTGTATTATCTCTGATCATAACCAGTTTCTAAAACGTTCACTATGAAACATTTTAAAATTTCGGCTTGCTACACTATATTTTATTAATTGTTTTAAGGTCCTTGTATAGTAAGTGTTGTTATGCAATACTTTTTATATCCAGGAACCACTTTCGCACGTAGCAACCAAACTAACATTGCACCTCGAACATTTGACTCAGTTTGTAAAGTGTACTGAAGGAGGGAGTAGAAAGACACAATTTAAAAAGCCGACAATATAACATTGGAGTAATTTTCTGTTTTGTTCCTCAATTTGTTAGTAAAATAAATATCGAACAAAACTTTTTGATATTTTCTGTGTTCCATATACAGTGCCCGCCAAAAAGTCTGCACCATATGGGAACAATTTTTAGTAAATAACTTACGGAAAATTTGTTTGCGGCATCAGGTTTTGCTTGCTCTAGAACCAAAATTTACATAATCAAATGTTGTGACGTAGTCTCTTTTATATGTCAAATTTGACATTAATGAAAAAAATGTCCGAAAAATGGGCTTATTTAACCGAATTTTGAAAAAAGTCATAAGAAAAATATGTTTCTTTCGTAATTTTATACCCCTGTGCAAAATTTCAAGAGCCTACTACGATTTTCATATTTTGTCCTTTGTTGGATATTATTGGACATAATATTTTAAATTTTCTAGATATTTCTGATCAGATCATCATGACAGAAATATTTGTGTGTTTTTACAACCATTTACTATAGAAAGAAGTTTGTAAATAGAATTTATGTGTTTATCTGTAAAAATGAGATCAGTTTTGCACCAAGCGTGCTTCTTCAACAAGTCCTCATTTTAAGTTTTTTGCAAAAAAAAAAGGAAAATAAGGATATTTAGACCGTAAACTAAGTATTGTGCAGTATGTATTCAGTAAATGAGTGTTTTAAATTACATAGGATCGACTTTTATGGCTTAACAAATACGGAAAAGGGCAACAAAGGGCAAAATATGAAAATCGTAGTAGGCTCTTGAAATTTTGCACAGGGGTATAAAATTGCGAAAGAAACATATTTTTCTTATGACTTTTTTCGAAATTCGGTTAAATAAGCCCATTTTTCGGACATTTTTTTAATTAATGTCAAATTTGACATATAAAAAAGACTACGTCACAACATTTGATTATGTCAATTTTGGTTCTAGAGCAAGCAAAACCTGATGCCGCAAACAAATTTTCCTTAAATTATTTACTAAAAATTTTTCCCATATGGTGCAGACTTTTTGGCGGGCACTGTATATGTACAATCGTCAATAAATATTTTATCTTATTGAATCTCGGGCAATAAGAATGTGTGCTCTCCACAAAAAAGTGGAATGCTGGGTTTTAAAGTGATTATTATACCTAATAGACAACATTTAAGACTATATCTGCAACAAATTTTTGGAAGAATATGCCCAGATTGCATTTGCATACTATTATAATAGTAAGTAAACTGACAATTTGAGAATTTAGAAATTATTTTCCATAGTTCAATATTTTTTATAATACTGATATTAGTGTATACTTACCTAAAGAGACAATGTCTTAAGGTTATGCCTGCAGGATTGCAAGATGCTTCGGTAAATTCCTGCTTGGCTTTTGCTTCCTCGGCTTCAGCAAGGCACTTGATAATAATGTCCTCTTGACTATCTTTAAACCATGCTGCATCAGCAAAAACTGTCTCTCCGGCATACCTTTTAATTTCATCGGCTATTGGGTTGCCATCTTCGTCAAGCTGAGAAATAAGAACGTAAAAAAGGGATGTGGGAAGTCATAGATTTATAGATAGATTTATCCTAGATATACAGTGTCCGCCATAAATATTGCCACATGGGAAAAAATGTATTTCCAATTTCTAAAAGTTTGATAAAAGTTTCTGCTTCTTCTGAAACTCAAAATGTACTTATAACAATTTAAATATCTGCTTCTGTATTCGAAGGAAGGTTTAAAAATATAGAACTTGCTCAAGAGTAAATTGCCCTCATTTTTAAAAATAGCGGCAACAGTTGTTTAAAAAAGCTGTTTAGAATTAAAAGGTTGTTTCAAATACCAAGTCAAGCCGCCTACTGCGGAATTTTTATATTTTATTTTTTGGATTTTTCATGTACGTTGCAAAAAACTTAATAATGCAGAGGCAACTTAAGGTTGGTGAACATAACAATTTACCGGCAAAGTTGAATTAAGTTCACTCATTAATGGAAAACTTTCTCCAATAGGAATTATTATTTTCATACACTGAGAGAAATATCTCAGTGTATAATATTCTATATAATTTACAGTGTGTCCCCGGATAGGTGAAACGAATCTTGTAAAATACAAAAAAAAAATTAGAGTTGAAATTTGAGCTTTTGGGGATCAGCCCTGCTTTGTTTGAAAATAATTTGTTACATAATAATTTTAGTTTAGAAAAATCAAGTATACCTTGGATATTTCGAAAAAACTGTTTATTTTAAACTAGTAAAGTGTTATCAAGAAAAGTTGTTCAGAATGAAAAACTAAGTAATTGTACAAAATTTTAAAAGCCTAGGTTTACTTTGATTTTTTGCTTTTTTTACTAGAAAAGTAGAAAAAGTGCTTTATTGGTAGAAGATAAAACATAATGTTACTAGGAAAAATTGTTGAGAATGCAAAATGAATCAGACAGCAACATTTAAAAGCAAAAGGGCACTTTTCCCACTTGTTTAGTAAAAAAGCAAAAAATCAAAGTAGGCCTAGGATTTTGAAATTTCGTATACTTACTCAGTTTTTATTCTGAATAACACTTTTCTTAATAACATTTTGCAGTAACTCCTATAGGAAAGGCACATTACTAGTGTAAAAATCAGTTTTAAGGAAATATCTAAGGCATACTTGATTTTTCGAAACTAAAATTATGTCACAAATTACTTTCAAACCAAGCAGGGCTGATCCCCAAATGCTCAAATTTCAGCTCTAAAATTTTTTGTATTTTACAAGAGTCGTTTCACCTATCCGCGGACACACTGTATATATCTATGTGATCCCAATAAGATTAAAATATTGATTTAAAATATGGTTAATTATCATTACTTTTCATCCGATTTCAATTTTTCTTTTACCGCTGTATTGCTAAATGAAAGGGCTTCCAATGATGCATCACACGTGTAGCATAGTCCCATTTTAAAATAGAGGTGGCTCTGGACTCTGGAGCGCGGAGGGGTAAACTTAATGAAATATACGATTATAAAAGTTTCTCCCTCTATAAGGGGTGGAGTATAAGAAGCCAGACTTTAGCAAGGTAACTAAAATTTTCAGAAAACCAGCATGGAAGCTAGCCTGGAAAACAATAAAATAAAATTTATGCGAGCTTTTTGGTTCCTATAAAAACTAATCCAAACATGACAAAGTAGAAAGCGGAGCTAATAAAATATTATAAATAATATTATAACATTTTCCGTATTGGTAAATTGCATTTCCTGTAACGCCGTGCTTATTAATTTTCTATAGCATTTTTTGCGCATTTTCTATGAAAATATTTTGTACCTATGTATTTTTTTCAATTCAGATGATGATTTGAAACCATTTATAAAGAATTTGACATCACAAAATCATACATTTTAAAAATATATAGGTATATGTTTGCTTCTGAGTGGATTAAAAATAATAATAAATTTCCGTTGTAATCAATGGAACTATTCTAGGCACCGTTTGGTTTCTAGCTAGAATATAATATTATCTAGCTTAATTTTCCTAACTACGTTTTAAGTCACCTCATGAATCTTGAAATAAACTTATTTCATCTTACTCTTAAAAGTTACCTATAACTATACATAGGTACTTATTTAAAAATAATAAATAAATAGTAATACTTACAAAGTTTCTTTTTTGCCCAACACATTGCACGGAGCACTAAAAATAAAGACAAACTATAAAAAAATATATAGAACGATAAATGCTAAAATTACGTATTATAAATTCAAAATCCATAATTTCGTACAGTCGAAATAATAAATAATAAAATGGCAGGCAATTAGAAACTACTTATATATACCTGCACATATATACTCAGAATTAGTCATTGGAAAAATATCGGAAGACGAAAGTGTACAACTGGGGGAGCAAAGGAAGAATAAGTGCAAAGAAATACCAAGAAACTTACCACAGCATGTTTTCTCCTCTTTTCCGCATTTTGACAGCTGAAGGGATCTTTCGGTGGCTCACCGCCCTCCTTTTCCATAACTTCCTTGATACATTGTCGATGAATTTCACTCCGCTCCTCCAACAGTTGCTTGATCATTTCTTCGCCGCAGCATAACTTTCTGCTCTTGTAGCCCCACGGGTGGTGGGGGCACTTGTGGTCTTCCTCGTCCGACACTTCCCGGCGATCGCGAAGGTGGAGTGAACGTTTGGTCAGTTGGCGGTAAGCGTTATCGAGTTCTTCTATCAGGAGGTCGTCTATTAGAAAAAAACGATATTTTACTGATTTACTTGAAATTTATTTACTCTGACAAAAGCGCGACCGTCTGAACAAGTTCTTATGTCCTGCGGATAGGGTAGAGACAGCACAGGACTGTCAACACTGGTATCCAATGACATATTTTGAAGCTAACATGTACGTGGGAAAGCTAAGGGGCACGGGAAAAGCCGCGTTTCTCGAAATGTCTATAGATGGTGGACCAGAGATTTGCGGGGGAAATTTTATTTCAAATTCATGGGTCATCAAAATTTCAAAGTTGCTGTCCTTCAGGCAGGTATCGAAAGCGCCAGTATTTTTGTGATTTTAAGTAAAGTTTTCATCCAAGTAAAAGTAGTTTTAATACTACCTACCTAAACTTTACTAATCGATGGCCCGAAACTGCATACTGTTGGCGGTATCTTGAATGAAGCGCCGAGTGAAAATGAAGATGGAATGTCAAATAAATCGTTTAAATTATTACCCAAAAAGCACAGAGTCCCAGTTATAAATTTAATTAACGGCGTAGTTCGAATTCAATATTTCCCACCAATTTGAAAAAAATATATCGTCATAGTAGATAATACCAAAAAAATTGGATTTACAGTTTGCTGTTGATTACCGGCCGATTAGTCGAAAGAGTTGTCCTAAGCAGATTACGGGCGGAAGCTGATTGGTTAGAAATTATCCAACATGAATAGTTTGGCTTTTATGCGGGCCACAATATACGGAACAACAGGTGTGCGGACTTATTGAGAAGGTTACACAGGGGTTTTTTGGTCTGGTGTTATTGGACATCTCAAAAGCTTTTAATAAAGAGTGTGGGTGTAAATTCTGCATTCAGGTTGGCGGAAAATCCTCGAACCTGTAATAAATGTAAAGGCAGAAGTCCCCCAGGGCTCTGTCCTTGGTCCTATCTTCTACACTGTTTACATTGCGGATCTCCTCACCACACCTGACACTTAGGTACATTTTTCTGTATTCTGCATTTTCTGTTGCAGTTCTTGTAATGGATAGCTCTCTGCAGTGGATAGGTCTTTGCGTTACCTGCATTATTCATCACTCATCAGCAACAAGCCTTGGACATAGACTTGCAGATTATTTCGCAAGATGGAAAATAAAACTTAACGAGCGAAAAACTCAGGCTATAGTAAGAAGTAAGAGTAAAATGAGCCGTTTACCAGCTGTCAGGATAATTAATGTACAGGCATAATACAGAGTAGTACAACCATGACGCACCTCTATTCTCTTTTGGCACCCAATTCTCACAAAGTAGACCACTGGTTTATGTGTCTATTGTCAACCAATTCATACTTTTCATTCATTCATACTGGATTCAGTCTGCAATAATAATGGTTAAATTTATTTTTAAATGGATTATTTTATTTTAGATACCTACAATACCTACATAATCTATCGATTTAGGTATCTGTATGGAACATTTCATAAAAATGGATTTGATCCACCATTATGATTTATTCAGTTTATAACACAGTACTACAATTTACCCCGACAACGTTACAACTTAACCCAAAGAAGATGAAAATTGCAAGAAATTCTTGTTCACCTATTTTTTGTTATTGAAAAATAAATACTCGTAGTTCATATTTTGAGAAACTGACCTCCTCTATCTGTGACTAAACTTGTACTACCTATACCTAATAGTTCTACAAAATTGATGAAAATGGTAAAAAAATGTTACAATTAACTTGCCCCGTCTCCTCTACAAAATTTTAGCAAAATCGTGCTACTCGAGAATATCTTGACAAATCTGCATTTTTCGGAGAACTTTATTTGAAAGAGAAAATTGTTTTTGTGTTCACATTCGAGGATCATGGCCTATTTTCTAAGAAAAAAGGGTATCTACATCTACTTGACGAAATTTTACAAACCTGATAAAACCATTCTTCGAAATTTGGCGGGAAAGCACTTATGACGTTAGAAGTGTATTAAAAAAGCAATTTGCCAACATAGCGATAGGTACCACTGAAGTGCTCTGACACATAACCTTATTCTGCGGTGAAAGTTGCAAGGGAAGTTGAAATTTCAGAATTGTAACCTCAAACCCCCAGACCTAGGATGCCCCGTGAAGCTACATTTAGCCAAGAAGTACTTTTTGTAAATATTCAGTGGCCCTTCATTTCCGTATAATATATAAAAACATATAATAGGCACTTTATAGAAGGTCTCTTGATGACCAAAACAATGAATTTTTTATTTATAGAATTATCGCTTATTGTTTATCGTTTTCGATCCGAAAACGCCCAATAAAATTTATTTTAGACTAATATTTAGAAACAACAAAAAAATATTACACTCGATTGTATGTTTTTAAAATGATGTACTAGCTCATAGACACCTACCGATTTGCACTATTTTCATTAATATATTAATATAAATTATTTTAAATATGGAATTCTAAAGAAGACAAAGCAGTATTAGATACTATACTGATATGACATTGATTCAAAAATTATTCGCTTATCCTTCAACAAACATGTTTCAGATACAATGATTCTAAAGCACAACAAAGAAATGTTATAGGATCTACATTCAAAGTTAAATTTTGCAATTCTGGGATCTAAAATAGGCAATACAAAAAAGGAAAATAGGATTTTTTCAACTATTAAACTCTGCTTCCTAGGCAACGTCAAATATTGTTCAAGAATTACTTATGTATACTTAGTAAACTTACTGTAAACAGGATCGTCAAATTGATAGCCGTAAACGTAAACACTAATCAAAGCCACGAGGCTCAATAATGTATAAGCACGTAAAACCATCTTTTCGCGTTGTAGTGATCACTGGTACTGATCGTTTTCGTTTTTCCGGGGGTATTTTATATCATACACAATATGCAACACATTCCACTTCCTGCTAATAGCAGAAACTGATTGCGTTTTTTTCCAGTTGGCACAGTTTAATCACCATCAGATTGTGTAGGTATTGTATAAATACTGCGCAACAAAATACATTGTAGTAACCTTTATAGAAATTAGTTTTGGGGCGGACCCACAATTATTTGCAGTGCACTTTTTAACGGATATTTTTAAAAATATTTGCATCCCGCTATAATACATACTATATTCCACTGATTGACGGTAAGTACTTTATTGAAATGACAGTCCCTTATCTTTGATGAAACAAGATTGTCTTCTGGAGTAATTTTTTAGTCTCAATAAATAACATACACAACCATAAACAACTTTAAGATAATCGGCAGCGCGTTCTGAAACGATTGCCGAGAAAACCCAAGTAGAAGTAACTTTTTGACTACTTACCTAGATCTCGTTGTTAACTTTTTGATTACATATAGGGGAAAGTGGCCCAAAATGATCCCTCTAAGGCAAAAACTCAAGGAGCTTTCACGGTAAGTGTGGTGGCGAAATATAAAATTGTCCCTTGCGTTCTTTAGTGCTTATGCCGGTAAATTAATATCAGTTTTTTGTTTCAAAACTATTGTGTACCGTTTTTTTTTTCAAAAATGTAAAACTGTGTAAAAGGATCATTTTACCCTAACGGGTTGGGTAAAATGATCCCTTAAGGTAGGGCAAAACGATCCCGCCATTTTATTACCGAAACAATATGTACGAGTAGGTAAATTAAATGAAACAATCCAGATTTGCCTTTCAGTCTTGCGCTTGTATTTATGCACCATTTTTACCCATGCAATGAATCTGCAAAAAAAAAATTATTATTTGTTTTCATTATTCCAAAGTTCGGGTAAAACGATCCCGATATCATCATTTTGCCCAAGATTTTGAGGGATCGTATTACCCGACAGAGCGTTGTTGTATTTAACAATGGCATTCTACAAAAAAATGGCTACGCCGGCACAAGTATTAAACCTTCTAAATTATAGTCAAATACATGTGTTTGTTACAGGTAATTAGCAAAATTGTGAGAGAGTGAGAGATATCCGTTATACGCGCTATACTAATTGTTTTGTATAACTTACCTTAGATTAAAATCACAAAAAATCACTTTTTTAAGTTATAAGCGAATCACGATGTCACCAGCTCGCTAATTGTTATACTACTGAAAGCAGCGCCACCTAAGACAATATTAATGATGTTAGAACCTGGATAGCAGCACTAGTTTTACGAATAACATGGGAGATCATCTTACCCGCTTGGATCATTTTGGGCCACTTTCCCCTACCTAGATCTCTTTGTAATTTCTTTCAGGTATAGGTACTTTTGAATATTATCGTATACTGTGTATCCGCGTTTGCTTGTGAACATTCGATAAATCTATGAAGAGCCGAGAAAAATTTACATTACCTATACTTTCTTGGATTAACCTAAATGAAGATATCTCACAAACACTATAAATTGTATATTATTTCGATTGAGAATATTTAATACGAGTACGCAACCTTATGAATCTTCCATATGGCAACATAGCGGGGTGAAACAAATACAAAATACAAATACAGCACGTGCTGTACATTGAGTCTTAAAGGAACTTGTTCAGCATGAAAAACTGAGTAGATTTCCAAAATTTCAAAAGTCTAGGCCAAGGTACTTTGATTTTTAGCCCTTTTCCCACTCTTTCTTAGGAAAGTGCATATTATGGAAACTTATACATAGTGATAAACTAAAATGTTGACGAGAAAGAAGTTTCTAAGGACCTCCTCAGCCAAAAAAGTGGACTTAGGCATCTTGCAATGTACAGTTTGTTCAGCGAATGTTCGGCCCTACGTCACAACTTCCGTCCTTATGTCTTACTTATGAATATACGATGGATATCGGTATTATATTCCTTATGTCTTACTCATGAATATAGGATGGATATCAGTATTATATTCACGAGTCAGACAAGGACGGGAGTTGTGACGTAGGGCCGAACATTCGCTGAACAAACTGTAAATAACTATTTCAATTTGGCGTTTCCTTGGAAAGTTATTTGCTTATACAAAGCAAAATCAAAATTTTATTGACTTTTTCAAAAACGGTTTACGCTAAAAAAATGTAATTTGGTACTTGTATCTCAGTAATCAAATTGAGTTTTCGGGTAAAATGCTTATTTGGCTATGTCATATACAGAGTATTCAAACAGCAACACAACTTGCAATATTTTAGATAGGCGATTATTAATTTTCATAACAACCACATCCTATGGGCAGAAGAAAATCCACATGCGATAGTAGAAGCTCGTTACCAAGAACAATTCTGCTTGAATGTAAGGGTGTGTAGTAGGGGTGATCAAAACGTGGCCGCCACTATCACGCGCACGCTAAACGTTTCGTTATTTTAAGATATGTTTTAGTGATACAGTTTGGTCGCCGCCACCATTTCCACTTTGAAAGTATAAGAACTTTAAAGTGATTTTCGGTAGTAACCACGACATTCCAAACACCTTAAGCACCACTAAAAAGTTATGAAACTATATGTATAGCGACTTGACTACTAGCGCTGAAATTCACGTGCGATTACCACTATTTTCGTAGAAAAAGTGCCTAAATCTTTCTGCAAAGTTGTAGATTTAGGGGTGATTGCATAATGGCCACTCCATAGAAGTGGCGATATATATATTGGAAAGGTGCGAAGTCCTCTTCTGTAAACATCTCCGGGATATAGGGATACCTAACAGCTACCTAGCAGCTACCGTCAACATCCCAGTTTCATTCATAGTAAAAATAAGATGACCTGGGGATTTTGTTTTTCCATAACGTTGCCTCAAATTATCAAAAAATTTGTTCCATTGTTTTTTTATAATTCAGTCCCTCGAGTAATTACGTAAATTTACCTGGAAAAATTTGCGGAAATTTTGATATTTTGTAATTCTATGTATTTTAAGCTTCTTTTTAAGCTTATTTTTTAAGATATCTCACCTTTGAGGTCAAAGGTGACCTATTGTCAGAAAATGAATTTACTGGCAAAGTTGAGTTTCGCTTCCTTAGCAATTAGAAATAGTATGAGAAGTGCTGAAAATTCCATTAAAGAAGAAACACAATAAAATTCCCTATATAAAGATATTATTTACAGAGCAAATAGGATCAGTAAATTCACAAAATCAGTAAAATTGATTGTTAAATGAACTGTCCAAATTTTACTATGTAAGATTTTACATATCAACTAATTGTTCCAAATTGATGTTTTTTAAGGTTGGTTATACATTTATTTCGTAAGTACAAGATACATTTCTGAAGAAGTTTGGCAATGGTGCAATCATTGCATTGTTTTGTTTTAGATTTATATTACTAACTCAGACAAATAATGTTATTAAACATTTTTTATCTTGTCACGGTCTGTATTGTATTGAATTATTAGTCTATGTTTATTATTTGTCTGAGGTAATAATATCATAAAATACATACTATAGGTACTTACTTACCACCTTTTTGGATATGGTAAGGATAAATTTTGTTTTTGATGCCTCATCGTTATTCAGGTTTTTTCTCGGAAAACAATAAAATACTTCGGTTAACATTTGAAATTATTTATTAGCAAATGCTCTGCTTTATGTTGTCAGCATTATTTGGATACAATATTTTGTAAAAGTTGAGTCTAAAAGTTTACTTCTCCAATGGTGGTCCAAAGAAGTCTATATTTTCATCTCCTTTATCTTCTCCTTGAAGTTATCGCATGATACCTGATCTTTGATCTCGGATTCGGGACAACTTAATTGGAATTCTCTGTAATGGATATTAGATATAAACAATGTACTATAACTATAACGGATGTTGCCATAAAGTGGTAAGCTTTCGTAACCTCAAAACCTCTTAACTACATTAATTTATTTTCCAAATATGGGTACCTACCTAAAAAAATCTATAAGGATGTAAGATTAGCGAGTGTAAATGTAATAGTTACAAGAAAAGGTAATAATGGGCAAACACTCAAAGTTAACAAAAAGAAAAAACTAGTAACCGCATACACGTGTTTCATGCTATTTAACATTAACCAAATCAAAAGATAGGCATGATTTGGGAAGCAACAAATGAAGTCCAGGCAGGGGCCAACAGCACATTTGCAGCTTCAGTCAGCACATCCCCTATTTTATTATATTTATATATTTATTTTATAAAAAACATATTGTTTTAGTTTTCCGGTAAACATAAAAATAAATGTGTCCTGGCATGTGAGACAACAGATTTTGGTTTTTCCATATTTGGGCCTTTCGGTGGGGTGAGCTGCGTCTGACTGATGAGGGCCAACAAGTCCGAAGCAGGTGCCTGTTGTGGTCTGCACTTCTCCGAAAGACCCATGCAAAATTTCCGTTAGATATTGGAAACTAGTTTGGCATTGCCTAAAACCAAAATATTTTGTCCCACATGGCACAAGCCATTTATTTTCAAGTGAATAGTAATTTTTAAATTTTAATTCCAAAATGGGCTTATTTTGGGAAACGATACAATATTATATAGAAAATCTGAATTGAGCGTCTTAAATGATGAGCTAGATATCATTTTAATGTATTTTTTTCGGAACAGGTAGGTATATCTATACAGGGTGATTCACTTTTAAATACCAAAAATTTGAGAGTCGATAGAACACGAAAAAATAATGTGAGTTTCCTATATAAACTTAGTTCGTTTGGGCCTTAGTTTTCAAGATACAGGGTGATCAAATTTTGAAAAAAAAATTGTTTTAGTTTTTCCTTTGCAAATATTAGAGATATCAAAACTAAATTTAGTACACAACATACATGGACATAGGAATATAAAAGTACAAAACATCACATTTTAAAATTTACCAGTGGCGGGCTACAATTTTATTATTTGTACATATAGGTATCATTGGCCAGGAATATCCTAGAGGAGTTTCCAGTGTTCCACACGCAACAGAAATTGGGCCTGGACGTAAGTAAAAGGTTATAAAGCGATTTTGCTGCAAGTTTGATAGTAGAAGGACATTTCTGGTCAGTGACGATTCCCGAAAAGTTAATTTCATGACACAATTTGTATGTTCTTAATTTATTTAATTTCATTTCATTCGATTGTTTTTTTTAATTTTCATTATATTGTTTATATTGCAGTTAATTTTTATAATTTAATTGTAATTTGTTAATTCTACAATAAAGGTGGTAACCAAGGCAATGAATTTGGAGTGTTATTGTCGAAATCCGGTACATTATTTATAATCCGTTGCCATTTAAAATTCTCTGAATCGACTTACTCTTTAAATTCAAAACTCGACCAGCATCACTTATAGAATTTCTTGGGTTATTATCGAAATATTCCCTAACTTTGGCTACGGTGTGATCAATATGAACTCGTTTTCTTTATATAAGATTTCCCTTTTTGACAAAATTTCCCCTTCTTGTTCCAAATTTGTTCCAGCTTATAGTAAACATTTTTGAATCCGCAATGTGTTGCTGTGTATTTGGATTCCTTGCAGCTGTACCGTAGAAATTGCATATCCAATTTTTCGGCGTGTCACTATTATTTATAGATAAACTTCAATATAGTTGGAGGGTTAAATTACCAAGAAGATCACCAACTTAAAGTACGTTTCCCGAATTATGGCGTACACGTCATCAATTTTTGTATCAATCAGAGACACAAGACCTATTCTTATACGCCCAGAACTGATTTACTGCATACACCCTTTTGACTTCGATTAGTCGACATACGTTCGGCTGGTTTCAATCCGTCCGTGCATGTGTCAGACAAAGACGCCAATAGATCGTATAGCGTAGAGTTCATAACCGCCGTCTCGGGAAGGATATGCCAGCTGTCACAGCATAAATGTATAAATTCTGTCATTTTGTGCGTATTTTTAAGAATTTTCTTTGTTTTCAAGTTTGGCTCTTAGTTTTTGCTTGTTCTTGTTGTGGATTATTTTGCTATAAATTTTGTAATAATAGTTCGGCTTTGGTAATATCTGTTACTGCGTTACGGGTTTGTGAATAAACATTTCCTAATAATCTTAAGATGCTTGGCTACAGACTATTTAATTTGCAAGCCAGAGAAACTGTAGCGAAGTTATTAAATTATTTCAAAGATGAAAAACGCAACGGAGGACCACTTTTACCAGTTCACGCAGTCCAAGATTGCAAACATTATGGCAGTAGATAGTGATTACGGAATCAAATATTTTTCAGCTTGTTTCTCAAGCTTTGGGCATTAGTTTACGCACTGTTTCACGCATTTCCCACGAAGTGCAGAGAGCAGAGGGTCAAGATGGTCCCCAGGAAAATCCAAATACTTCTGCCGCGAAATATGGACCTCGACAAAAAAAAAAAAACAACAAAACCAGAGACTTGCCAGAGGAAACGAAAATGGAAGTCAGAAATGTTATTTATAATATGTATTAAGAAAGTAAGTTTGCATTCTAGTTGAATTCGGTGTGTGTGTGTGTAGTTAAATGTTAAATTTTCTTTCACGTTTCTACATTGCTATAACTAGATAGTCAGACTATCACTTTACAAGGCGCGGTAAAATTTATAATCATAATATATAAAAGTAAAACCACACACATACCTAATATTATAACTTCTCTAAAAAGGTGATGGTAAAACGCATTATTTTACAATTTAAATTTGGGTGAATTCATCGGGGTGGTATATCTGATTGTGTTTTACACGTAGAATCCTTGTTTATATAAATAAGGGTAGAATGTGTTAATGCAAGGAAAAGAGCAGAAAAAAATATTCTAAAATGCAAAAGATATTTAGGAATTTTTGTATCTGCGTTAATGTTTTAGACACCAACTTTTAAATTAACAAATTACCTTTTTTTTCAACGTAAATTTTTACAGGAATTCACCCAATCCAACACAGAGTGAGAATAATGATAAATTCAGGCGTATAAAAATACGCCTGCCACTTTTTAGTCTTATTGTTAAAAAAATATATCTAGTTTAAAAATAAACTAAACAAACACGGTTTAATAGCAAACCCAACTAATAAGTAAAAAATAATAATAGCAAACCGAATTTTATTGTAAAAAAGAAGCGTGGTGTACATGACATCAATTGTTATAAATATTTCATTAGTAGCTATTGATAAAAGTATAGTTATTATAAAAATATAGTAAAAAGCACCCATGCTTTTTTTACAATAAAATTTGGTTTGCTATAATTATTTTTTACTTTTTAGTTCGGTTTGCTATTAAAGCGTGTTTTTTTAGTTTTTTAAACTATATTTTTAAATTTATTTTTTTTATGTATCTGTTATTAATATACCTATGTACTTTACTGTGTTCATATATTTATTTAAAAATTTGTTTATTTACCCTAATATGTTTATATTCTTTGTGTTTAATAAGTTCTTAAGAGATGTGGTCAAAATTTTGATTTTGGATTTAGTTGTATCTACTTATCTTTTGTCTTTATAACATCCTTTTAGTTAGCTACGTACATACATTAGTTAGCAACATTGCTATAACTGGATAGTCAGACTATCACTTTACAATTTCAAGGCATGGTAAAATGTATATAATATATAAAAATAAAACCACGGACCTAATATTACAGCTTCTCTAAATAGGTCTGTGATGGTAAAACGCATTATTTTACAATTAAAATTTGGGTGAATTTACCGGCTAAAACGCATTATGTTACAATTAAAATATGGGTGAAGTCACCGGGGTGAAAGGACTGGTATATCTGGTTGCCTATACAAGTATAAATTTTCCCCATTTAAATCTACGGCACTGGAAGATGCAGCCTTTATTTGATTGATTCAGTGACGTAAATTGATGACGTGTACGCCATAATTCGTGAATCGTACTTTAATTGTGTACCTACCTAATGACAGCTACAACAGGTCAAGAACTAGATATAAGCCTACTTGATAATAATAATTATTGTTTTCAAAGCCTATTTGACTGAAATCCCCTCTTCTTGGCACAACGACGAATCCGTATTATTTGCCGTATCATTTGCGTACAGCTACCTGATCAGTGTTACTTGCGTACAACGGGGCTCGGTACGAAAATTCAGGTAAAACGATTATAGCCCAAGAGTAGCATTTGCGTACAACCCTTGTATGGTCGACAAATTCTCTCAGTGGGGGACCTATCCATTTTTTAGGGCAATTTTAAGGATATACCTACGTATACTACATACTTATTTTTATTTACATACACCCTTGTGTATTTGTGTTACACAATACATAATAAATTAAATACACATACAATAATATATTCACTATGTAGGTACTATTCTAGTTTCGTCACATAAGCTAGAGCTCTTAAACATTGTGCAATATTTTTAGACTCAGCGTACTGATGTAATATTTTTGGAATCCGTAAGTCCAGTTTTACATAAGTGGTTCTTCTTCTCTTCCCCTCCAGGTTTAACTGGCTGCGCCTTATCATGAAATCGCTGTACTCAGCTTCTTCTATAATATTCTAATATTGTAACTAGCTGGATAATTCCTGAGTGGTTCTTTCCAATAATATGGCTCAAGCGATTATTCCAGCCTTCGACAGCATTGTTTGTACGATGCATTTTTCCATGAGAATTCCACATTGTACGTAAAATGCCAGGATCTTCCAGCCACTGCTTCACAAAACAGTCGTAGAATTCTTCAAGTTTCGTGACTCTCGGATATGTTTCTTGTATTGTGAGCCATCCGTCATCTATATCTTCTAAAGGCAAGTAAGCTAGAACAGTGCACATGCGGATGTGAAGTCTTATTTCGTCGTTGTTCTTGTAGTCCGCTACCAATCCCAATTCTTGGATTTTCCTCCAAATGCACTGAGTGTAGTGAAAATGACAACCATGCATTTTCTTTCACACACAACCAACTAATAACATTATCTCTTGTGATTCTATGTTGTCTGTACTGGTATCCTTGTAAAATCGCGGATGGTTTCCCTTTCGTAGTCTCGATGATTTCAAGTTGGTTCATAATGATAGATAAAAATCTGGAGTTTAATGCAGAGTGGACCGTAGCAGCTTGTTTGGAATAAATAAAGATTCGAATTTTACAGACATTTATATCTTGTCAAAACCAATTTAAATTTAATCCCTAAATCCAAAAAATCGTTAAGTAGGTATTATTTTTGTATTTACCATTATGATTTTAGATTTGGAAATAATTATTAATTAATAATAATTAATAATTCTCTCAATTACCTGTATTACCCTAAACAGGGTTAGTTTTGGTGCATTTTACTCTTAAAAAATATGTACCTAGGAATTATTAATATTCGAATAGATATAATACCGAAAAATCAAGGATGTCATGGAAAAAAATATGAAATAGATATTATTAGATATTCAAAACTGAGAAAAATAATATATTTTTTTAATTTTAAAAATAAAAAAGTTGCGGGGATTTAGGATTAATCTATTAACTTTTTTACCTGACGTTTCCAAAAAACAATAATTGTTCCCGTATGTAAGTCAGCTGCATGTAATAAAAGGCGTGTTCCGAAAAGCATTCTATCTTAGAATACTAGTAGTATTTTGATATATTAGAAGTTCCGTTCCGTTTTGAATTCAATTTCTAACGGATCATAAGTAATCATGTCATCTCTATGTCAGAAGTAAGATTCTTTTAAATCGGAACACGCCTTTAATGATGACCGTATGCCACACAAACACAGTTAAGTTGTATACTATGTATAATAGCACCCAACGAATATTGAGATAAACTATACCTTCAGAAAAATACAGTCGCAAGTTTTGCCGTACAATTTTGCAATTATTTTTTCCAAAGGTATCATAATATCCCTTGTACGCAAATGCCACCCTGGACAATAATCCTTTTACCTGTAGTTTGCCTAAAGATCCCCGCGGTACGCAAGTAACACTAAACAGGTAGATGTACGCAAATGATACGTACGCAAGTAAGACGACACCCACAACGACAACTTACTTTGATAGTAACTTTTAAACGAAAGCAAGCAGTTAGGGAAAATTTAATCGAATAAAAAATTTTAGAAAAAATCTGAATGTACATTTTTGTAGAAAAATACCACTGCTGACTTCATAATTCGCAAAAAAAAAAACTGCTGTACAAGAGGTTGTCCTGCTGTAAGCTCCTCCGGAAGTACTTTTGTACCGGGACCAGGTCCTGCTAGAAGGACTTAGTTCCGCAAATGCATTTGTCCTTCAACGAGGACGACAGAGTCCTGCTAGCAGTACCACAGTAAAAGGTATATTGATTCCAACCTCTCCGAAATTTATTACAGGAGTCCAGTGGCGTGGTTTAATATAAAGTGGAACATTAAAAAAATATATATTTATTTATTTATTTGGTAAATAAATATAAAATACAGGGTGATTCAGTTTTATTCTGCGACACTTCAACAGGTGATAGAAAACTAAAAAATAACCGCACTTTCTTTTATAAACAATATCATTTTAAGGCCTTATTAAAAAGTTACAGGGTGTTAAAGTTTTAAGAAACATGTGGTCTTTATTGAATATTTACCAAACTAGTTGAGATATTTAAGTCATATTTGGTACACGTTGTAACAGCATGGGTCAGCATAAAACCTGTTAATATCAAACACCTTGAACAACCAGTGGCTTAGAAGTAGGTAATTAGTATAGTTGTTTTTAGAAAAAAAGAACCACCTTATATAGCAATAAAATGTATTCAATTCCTTATGTATATTTTAATTTTAAACAAAAATGCCCTCTTGGTAATTTTTTGTATGTGTCATGGTTTCGTGGCAAATTTGATTTTTTGTATTATTTATTAATATAATTAAAGTTCTTGTTTTTTTATTAAGTAGATAGGTAAAGCCCTGTCCAGACAGAGGCAACATGTTTCTGAATTTTGGAACACGTCTCGATAAGAGGAAACAATCCGTCCACTCAGAAGCAACTTGTTTCGCTAGTCGGTAAACATGTATCTAGTTTGGAAACAATGTGTCCACACAGAAGAAACACGTTGCCCTTCTCTGTGATGCACGTAGATGCCTTTTTGATGGACGACTGATTACTGACGCTGTCGCCAGTCGACACGGCCGTCCACATAGAAGCAACAAAAGTAGCAAGTCGGCGCTTGTCGCTTAATTTTCTTTGATGTTTACCGCCCTCGGAGCGGAAACATGCGACTACCGGCGACCAGTAGCAACATCCCTCAACACAGAGCAACTTTTGTGGTGGAGACATGTCGCATCTACAAAAGTTGCTGCATGTTGCCTCTGTGTGGACACGGCTTTAGTCTACAACGAAAGAAAAAAAAAGGATACATTTTATGATAAATTCAAAAATTACCTTGTTCACAGTCTTCCACTCGTAGGGCATCAAGTGAAATTTTGACTACCTTTTTATCAATATCCCAAAGCACTAGAGCCAAATTCTTCGATTTAATAATTTTTCTAATTGTACCATCACACCGTGCCGACCGCCACTGGTCACCAAACTGAGAAATGCTCCACGAATTGTAATATTTTGCGTCAAAACAACTAGCTAAAGCGGAAACACGCTGCCCAACTTGCATCATTTTGGCGACTAAAATACGGGAGATTCGACAGGTCATAACGTCTCTGTGATTTGACGTACAGTCCTGATCAAAAGTTGCGCTGGTAGCCTGAATTTTGACGAATTTTTTGATACTACTTTTAGTCCTGCCAGAAGAATGGAAAAGCCTTAAATATTACGATTTTGCAAGTCCTCAAATGAGTGGTTTTCGTCCTGCCGGCAGTACGCTGTACATTCTCAAAGTTACATTCTATCATTAAAATGAAGCAAAATTCATATCATTTCAGGCGTCCAATTCAGATTTCAGATTTTGCGGTTTTTTGTTTTTCTATAATACCTAGGTCCAGGACCTCGAGAAACAGCGGTGGACTAATTGCACACCGAGCCTCCCCCTTTAATAATTATAAAGTTGAGTTTTAAAATTATTAGTATAAAGTCATATCCATCAAGTAATTCACAAAGTTAGTGGTTCTTTGAACCGTGGTTTATTGTTGCTAAAGTAGGAGCATACCTAAAGAGGCAGTATCCCAAAACAACGCTAGCTGGGTTACAGGATGAGCCTTCAGTAGGTTTGGCTTTTGCTTCCTCAACTTCAGCCAGGCACTTTTTAGTGATATTCGCTTTGCCATATTTAAGCCATGGTGCATCGGCAAGGACAAACTCTTTGCCGAACTTCCTAAGAGCATCTGCTTTGGGGTTTCCATCGTTGTCAATCTGAGAAACGGAAAGTAGTAAAAACAGTATTGTTCGTATTAATATTAAAAATTCTACTCTCTTCTAGAAAGTTGGAAAAACATTCAATTCTCCATGAACTGGAGATCTTTTAAAATTTTGATAACAATACGTAATAAGTAATAATTAATTAACTTTGAGCTCCTGGGTCAGTTGCACGGGTGTAGGCCCAAGTCCCGACGCAAAATTCGCCAAGTTGATACATTGAATATATATATGTCTAGTAATTCGAGAAAAAATATACTATATACTACTAACATAAATAATGAGGTATGCTTACGTATTTTCTTTTTTGACCAACACATTGCATGATACACTGAAAACAAAAATAAACAATCGATACATTTATAGATGAATACAGTACCTGCATAATGTTCGTGCCATAAAATAAAGTTTAAAAAAATTTGTATGCCTTCTTGGAGGAAAAATATCGACGCGCGTCATGTAAAATTTTTCATTGTTTTTACTTAAAACTGTTCTCTATCACGGCATATTTTACGGAATATTTTTCTATGTTTAGTTTCCCATAACAACCCAAGGGGTGCCAACTCTGGAACAACTTCCTATTGGAAAAGAAGGGAAGTACAAAAAAGGAAATTTTATCTAAGAGCGCAAAGCCAGCAAAAGACAATGGAAAGAAATAACTTACAATGGCGTCTTTCTTCATCTTCTCAGCATCTTGGCATGTGAAGAAATCTTTCGGTGGCTCACCGCCCTCCTTCTCCACAGCTTCCTTGATACAATTCCGTATAAATTGGCGTTTCTGCTTGGATAATTTCTTGACAAGTTCTTCTCCACAGCATGGTACGTTGGTTGTGGGTCTCCAGGGGCGGTGGTGACACTTCTGATCCTCCTCGCCTGGCACTTGCCTGCGATCGCGAGGACGGAGAGACCGTTTACCGAGTTGGTGGTAGGCGTTGTCGAGGTCTTCTTTCAGAAGGTCGTCTAGGAAAAATATGATATTTTACTGTTTTATACAAACTAAATTTGTTTTGTTGCAAATGCCTGCTCGTACTATATTGTGCAGGGTATGTAGTATAGTATAATATAGGGGGAATGCACGACTTACCGCGGTTAGTTCGCCGCAACCGTTTCATCGACAGGGACCAGGGACAGAAACAAGAGTTAGAAAGAGAAGTTAACAAACAGTACAACATAAAACAAACATTTTCTTACAATACAGTGTTCAAAAATATGAAGTCAAGAATCTTTTTGTCGGTCAACTTTCAAACCTAAACTATCTTTAGAAATATGGTTGTTGTCTAACAAATGAGTAGCATAAAATATGCAGAATTTTGTTTTTCTAACACTCATCGATTTTGTTTGGAAAGGGGACATATTTTGGCATGAATTTAACAGTTTTATCTTCAACCTCCTAAGCGGGAGATGCATCCCTTCAACAATTTTAAATGAGAAGGGAGTTCCAGTTGCACATCGTTGGCAAGCCCTTTCAATTCTTTACACAACGGCGGGTCATTTTTTAAAGTTGATGGATTTTTCAAAAACTTACTGGCGATCAAACGAAAACGAAATAAAGGGTTTTTCAATTGGGAGAGATCGATGGCAGCCATGTTGTTTTGGTGGCGTCTGTCTAATCTGGTATTTACTATTCAGTTACTGATGCCAAATCACCATGAAAAGTTACGCCATTGAGCAGCACGTCCAAATGATGAAACTTTATTATCAAAATTAGTGTTCGTTAGTGCAAACGTTGCGCGCGTTGCGCCCATTTTACGGCAGACGTGGTGGCCCTTCAAAGTCGACTCTTCAATGTTTGGTGGCCAAATTCGAGACAACCGGTTCGGTAAACAAGCAGCCCACACCCTTACGTCAAAGGAACGCCGATCGGCCGAGAACATTGCCGCAGTTCGTGAAAGTGACCAGGAGAACCCGAGGCAGTCAATTCCTCTCCGTGCACAGGAACTAGGCTTTTCCAAGACTTCAACTTGGCGAATTTTTCGTCGGCACTTGGGCCTACACCAGTACAACTGACCCAGGAACTCAAAGTTAATGACCATAGACAACGCCGTTTGTTCGCTGACTGGGCTTCGGAGCGTTTGGAACAGGACCCTAATTTTGGCCGAAAAATCATCTTTAGCGACGAGGCGCATTTTTGGATGAATGGCTTCTTTAACAAGCAAAATTTCCGTGTATGGGACGACGCCAACACACTCGAGGTTCACCAAGTGGCAATGCATCCACAAAAAGTTACTGTTTGGTGCGGATTTTGGGCCGGCGGTGTCATTGGTCCGTACTTTTTTGAAAATGACGTTGGTGAGGCCATCGCCATTATTAAGGGCGAGCGCTACAGAACAATGCTAACAGATTTCTTTTGGCCCAAATTGAACGATATGGAGGGAGGCGACATGTGGTTCCAGCAGGACGGGGCTACGTGGCACACAGCAGACGCCACGATGCGACATTCTGCATGAAAGATTTGAGGGTAAGGTGACGTGAATTGGCCACCAAGATCGTGCGATTTGACCCCGCTAGACTTTTTCTTGTGGGGTTACCTGAAGTCGCAGGTCTATGCCAATAAGCCGCAGTCGACCGATGCCCTTAAAGCCAACATAACCAATGCCATCACTCAAATTCAGGCGGATCTATGCGGCAGAGTCATTAAAAATTAGAACACTCGAATCCGTACCACCGTGAGAAGCCGCGGCGGACATTTGAACGATGTTATATTCCATACATAATGGCATACATGAGCCTTTCAAATAAAAAAGATTTTCGTTAATACTTCACACACAGCTTGTTTTATTCCATTTCAACATCGACTCGTCCTTATTGAAAAACCCTTTATTAGGCGTCTTCGGGCATCCAGATATTTAATAAAAAATAAAATAAATCTTTAAATCGAAAAGAGAGTCGAGAAGGTACCTTGTTTGGGAGGTCTTTAAATTGTCTTTACAACGATACTCAACTTCTAGATTCAAATGCATACTAAATTTAAAAGTTGGGTATCATTGTAAAGACAATCAAAAGACCTCCCAGTTAGGGATTCTACCTACTCGACCACCTTTTCGATTTAAGGATTTGGGGGTTAAGTTCACCCCCGCGAAATGGTTGATATTTGGGAAGAGCTTTCCCCTCGAAAAAAAAAACTGACGTGTCCCAGCGCTTTAAAAAAAATTGAAAGGGCTTTTCAACGATGTGCAACCCCTCTTACCCATCTAAACTTGTCGAAGGAATGCATCCCCCGCTTACAGGGTTGCAGATAGAACTGTTAAGTTCATGCCAAAAGATGTCAAAATCGACGTATTTTTGCGATTTTCTAAGAAAAAATTTCCCTAGTTATTATTGGGTGTGTTTCGTTTTCGTTTGACCACCCTCTATGGATTTCTGAAAGAAAAAAGGACCACAGGAGAAATTAATGAACCTAAGAAGAGAGCAGGAAAAAAGCGAGCTCAAATCGACAGCGATGCTAAGTGTGCCATTAGAACCATAGTCCTTAAGGACATGAATTTTCGCTAGAAGAAACAGAACCGAAAGTTTATTCTCATAGACAAACCCGAAATCAGTTGTTGGAGAAGGGAATACCTACGGGCGATAAGAAAATTTTGAAATGAAGGAAGAAACCTGGATGAACCTTGGTTAAACGAGGGACACACTGTTTCAAAAGTATGGAAAGGCAAAAATGCCTATTCAAAGTTCTCAGCAAACTTTTATAGAAGGGTGGTCAAGACGTATAAACCCTCCATCTGGAAAAGGTCGTAGATTAATAATAACATACGTTGGAAGCCAAGATCGATTTGTAGATGGCGGTTTATTAGACTTTCCATCCAATTCTACTAAAGATTAACACGAGGAAATGACGGCCGATCTATTTGAAGCATATATTTTGAATGGCTGAACGAGAAGGGGCTGCAATTTAAAGAAGGAATGGTAAAAAACGAACTTTTAAAAATAACCAGGCAACATACGTCAGTATTTAAGAAATATATGTAGTCGGCGACATGTCAAAAGAACGTGGCAATCGTAGCATAATTGTTGTGCAGCGACTGCCGTCATACCATTGCCAGCTTAACCCTATTATAGAGCAAATGAAACGACGTTCCAAGACATAACACTTAACACTACTTAAAAGCATAAATATGTACGGCAGCTGATGATCAATTCACTAGACATCATTACTGCAGATATTTGGCGAAATGTGATACAACATGTTATTGCGGAAGAAAATAAAATGTGGAATCTTGATGAATTGATTGACGACACTCTGGAAATTGAACCTCTTATTATTGCCTTAAAACACGACGACTCTTCCGAATTTTCCGAAGACGATCCTTTATATTTTGAATTGTAATATTATTTTAATAAATAAAATTCTTTATGTGAAATTGTTTTGCCAACATTATTATAAACATCAAATAGTTTGTTTTATTAGTGTTTCAAAATTTAATATTTTTGCAAAAATATTCGGTTGGTTTTAGGAACAAGTACAAATGATAATAAATGAGTTAACTTTTTATTTTCTTTACCTGGCCCTTAAACCAAACAAACCATTCTCAAGTCACTAACAGTGCCCTGATTTTACTTTCAACAAATTAACTACCCGACCCTCCGCATATGGGCTTACAATTTCCTTTATTAGGATTGTATTTCCTATTGTGCGCCCGATGAAGAACGTAAGCAAATACATTGACCAAATGGCAAAGCCTTTGGGGGCACCCTGTATAATGCACAGATATGTTTGTGATGCTATCCGGCATTATACTGTAGTTACCTATCAGAGTCTCTTTCCAGCTGATAAAGACCCAATATACTAGCATTTAATAGGAGAAAACACATTTAAAAATAGATAAACTTATGGTCTCTATACATAACACATAATACCTAGCTTCGGAAAATGAGGTTCCGCTGCACTGCAACTATAATATAAATGCAAATTATATAATACAGGTACAATTAAATTGTGCGGATGGTTTGAAAGTGCACTGATAAGTACGAATTCATCGGACTGGATTTTTAGAATTATTATCAAATTCAATTCTTTGCGTAAGAAATACCTTATCAAATTATTAGATCAACGAAAAATAAATTATAGGTGCTAGTAAACTTACTATAATAATGAGGATCGTCAAAGTTATAGCCGTAAACACTAACTAAAGCCGCGAGGCTCGATAACATAATATAAATAGCTAATATCATCTTTTCGCGTTCTAATGATCACTGGAACTAACGGTTCTCACTTTGCCGGAGATGTTTTATAATATACGCTACGCGAAATTTTCTGTGGTTCACAGATTTAATCATCACCGAAACACAGTGGCGACAAACCTTTTTTTTAAATAACAGCTAATTATTTTTCGATAATAACTTTATGTTAACGACTAATAAATTAGCAATCACATAATACGTGTATTATAAGGTTGCCTCTTTGTATGAAACTATGAGCCTTAAAAGTCAAGACATAGTGGGACATACACCTACTGAAAAACAGCTACAGCAAACTTCAGCCGGTGGTTACAAAATCCTTTGCCAACTTCAGATCGTGGCTTTAGGGAGCTTTCCCTGAACTGAATTATTATGTATTTTATTTTGAGCATTTCTGTAAAATCTTAAATAACTCCCAACAACGAAGCGGTGGGGACGTAAATAGCATCGCGAACTATTTGGACTGTACGTTTTCCTGTCTTCCATCGACTTTGGCTCGACTCGGGGCGAAACCGTATGCATATACTTCTGTCGTTATAGAAAAACACCGGTTATGGCCAAGAGCGCTGAACAAAATGTAGATTCACTCACTGTATTGCTTCTCAATAGCTTTATCGGGCTGATTTACCAATTTTACTACACAAAAAATGGCAATGAAGACGAAATAATAGTAATAATTGGTAATTGCCACGCACCCCCCCCCCCCCCCCGTACAAGAATTTAGTTTCTTCTATCTTAGTTTGGATTATTGTGATGGTGCAAATTATTATTATTGTTAGATTATAGAGAATATTAGTTACATTTTCCTTTAGTTCAAACAAAAAAATGTTAAAATGAATATTTCAGAAATGCAAAAATATATAGGATAAGTTTTTAATAAAACTTTTATATATTTTATTTTTTACTAGGGTGGAAAATAACGAATTAAGAGAGTTAAATTCTCGCGCGATGATCCTGACACTGGTTTGGCTCACCATGGACTTTCCTGGGATAAAATCCAATGCAAAATAGGTACATTGTAAGCCATCAGCGCCATCTATTTTCGACGACATGAATCTAAAGCAGTGAGAAATCTTTATAAATAATTCAGTCAACGCTATAACTTTCTGATTTCCTAAAATGTGTCTCGGTAGTATTTTTTTCATCTACTTTATTGAGAATCATAACTTTCAGATATATTTGCTGTGACGAATAGGTAATTATTGACTGGTGACTGCCCTTTCAACGATAGGTAAAATATAAGTTTTTACTTTATCAAAACGTTTTAAAGAAAAAGTGCATAAATGTGATCTTCACTCTTAAATGAATTAACTATTGGAATGTGTAAAGTACAACAAGTTCATCTTAATGTTAGAAAAGCGAGAGCATAGAGTTGTTGGGTTGAGTGAGACAAATAATAATTTTCATGCTACGGAAGCAGTTCACACCACACTATTATGGCGACCAGTAAAACTTCAGAATCCTCTTAGTTATTATCAATAAAACTAGTATATAGCGCTATGGAGGCACTTAACTTTATTGATGGCTCATGTAACTTTACATTTGGGGAGTTGTTAACAGATAAAACGAATAAAGCAGTCGCCTAATTTAGCGTGACGATGTAAATGGAACGGTATATTGTATAGTTGGCTCATTTTGCTAGTAATGTCTCTTCTGGCATAAAGACAACGAACGATAATGGGAAACCCTAAAATACCTACGACTTCTGATGTATTTTTCCCCTCGTTTTGTCTTTTAGTAGGTACCTGTCGAACGTATAGGTATAGGATGCCCATGAAATTTATATTCTGGGAATATCCAATAAAGATTCATTACAATAGGTATAAAATGATCTTTATAAAACTGCTCTTTTAGTTGGGTATATAGGTATATTGTGATATATTTATAGCTAACATTTCTAATGAGGCACTTATTATGTATCAAATTTGGTTAGACTGTGAGTTCACAAAAACAGTATGATATCCTCGAAACATCTGAAACTTTCATTCATTCTCATACAGATTTGCAACAAATTCAGATCCCGCATTACCAATTTGTTCATATGCATAGGGAGGAGGGAGGGGAGGTGTGGGTTTTTATGTGAGAAATGAGCTTTGCTTTAGTGTTGTATTTCAAAAAGTTGACCAGGCCCTATAGGGCAATTCTGGATAAAACAAAGCTGCAAAAACTAGTCGTAGGCGAATTTAAGTCGGAGATTTGGGGCTCTGGGTTCTGGAGGGCAATCTTTCAATTGTTTTGCCTGTATGCGATAGGATTGTGATCACTGGGGATTTGAATGTTGATTTTATGTCTAACAATAGTAAAACTAAATATTTTTATGATTTTTTTCAGCACCTATAATTATAGTCTAGCTGGTAGGTCAGCCAACGCGACACTTATTTATATTTTTTTTTTCCAATGAAGATATATTCTTCTTTTATCTTTGACTGATTGGGACTATTTAGATGATATAGATGCCCTGCTGTTTTTCATTCGTTCCAAATTATTAAATCCTTTAAATATGACATATTATTTTTCTCCAGTAAGAACAGTGAGAGTAAAAAAACACGTGCTTCAAGGTTTACTCCGTCTTTAAAACATATGATGAAAGTGAGAGATGAAGCTCAAAGAGGTCTAGATTGGTTAATGCTTGGAGTTACTATAAACAACAGCGTAATAGTGTGTGGAGAGAAAAAGCATTACATGGAGCTCGTAGATATTGGCAACAAAAAATACTAGGGATACATGGAGGTCACTGCGCCAGTTGGCTGTATTGAGGGGTGGACAGGATAGGACTGTGCCCTAGTCACTCTCAGATGTAAATATAATTAATATCCATTTTGTTAATACCCTTACCGTTTTAAAAACGACTCATCAAAAACAGTTATTACTTAAGTATGAGGGCAAAGTTTCAGAATACAGTTTGCTTTTTAGCCTGTTTAGGGGTTAGAGGTACTTATAATATATCCAAGTTACAGAGGCAATGAATCCAAACATTGGCCACAACGTGGTCGCAATGTGACCATTCTCTTATTATTCTGGCCGTCGTAAAATCTCAAGTGTTTAGGCGGCGAGTGGAATGCAGGGCCGGCTCTTCCCTCAGTCGAGTTTCCTATGTATAGGATCGCGCGCAGACTTGTTGCAAAATCTCATATATTAGTCCGACCCTGGTAATCGATCGCATAATGCGGTCATGCGACTTTGTTTATATCTACTGTCTCTGTAACTTGGATAGACTATAGGAGTTTCAATCTAATGAACAGCAATCCTGTTGGCTGTGATTTTGAATTGAGTAGGTATCTTTGGATCATGTAACTTTTCTAATAAATTATACGCTTACCAAAGCGAGTGTTTTTATTTATCTAAATTCTTTCTAAGATTGCAGAAAGAATTATGAAAAATCTGCTTTTAGATTATGGTTTTCCATAACAAAATAATACCCGATGTCCAAATCCGGATTCAGAGAAATGCATAGCACTACTACAGTTCTAACAACAATAAGTGATGAAATATATGAAGCAACTGATTAGGACAAAGTTACTTGTTTGGTGTTATTATTGTTTTAGTGAAAGTGCAGTATGATTGATTTATAGTTATGTGAATGGGAGAGGGTTATTAGGCTTGAATCAAATGACACACAAGTTTATTTTAGCTGTTTATCGGAGGGCATTTGAGGGTTTTGGTAAAACTAAAATTCGTGAGATTGTAAGTTTTGCTTTAAAGATAACAAATTGTGATGATGACATCTACACAAACACTGAAAAGCTGAAACTCAACGGACCTAAAATTTTTTACTTACCTACTTTGTTTAACGCATAAAATTTTATCTTCAGACGAGCCTCCGTAACTTAGGGCAAAACTAAAGAAATTTGAAAATGTCAATTTTTTTCTCACAAAAAACAGAAAATTTTTGGTCATCTCTAAAAATATCTTCAGTTTCATTTTCAGCTACATTAGAGAAGAAGAAGCTAAAAATCATTTATGGATGTCATGATGGGTGTACTCTGCTAGTTAAATATTTTCTATTTATCGAATGGTTTATCTCTGCATTACGATTTGTATAAGCATTGTGATTGTTAGTTGTGTTATTGTTTAATAATTAATTGATAAAAAATCCTTGTAGGTTAAGTTGAAAAACTCTTGTAAGCCTGTTCATGTGCTGCATGAACAAAGACGTGCTATTATTATTATTACTAGCAAAATGAGCCAACTGTACAATATACCGTTCTATTTATATCGTCACGCTAACTCCCCAAGTGTAAAGTTGCATGAGCCATCAATAATGTTAAGTGCCTCCATAGAGCTATTGCCTAGTCTTATAGATAATAACTATGTGGATTCCGAAGTTTTACTGCTTGCCACAATAGTCTGGTGTTGTACCTGCCTTAGACATTTCAATAATAATTAATCTATTTTGATCTACTTTTCGCACCCACGCACCCATTATTATTTTACGCACTAGTGTAAAATGCAATTTTACCACGGCTGTGGGTAAATTCCAATTTTACGCACAGGCGTATAAAAATTATTTTATTATTGACGTCGCCGTTTAGGTTGTATGGTAAAAATAAAATGACAAGATGCGATGAAATGCTTTTATTAACACTTTTATACTGCATATAGATATGCCAACAACACGTTCCTGCACAAATAAGTTATTCCGAAGTTGGATCTCAAAGTTTACTCGTCAGAATCTGATTGTGGTGGTGGTGGTGGTCCAAAGAATCCTAATTTCTTATTCTTCATCCTCTGCTTGAATTTATCGCACGCTTCCTGGTCTTTGATTTCTGATTCAGGGCAGCTTAATTGGAATTCTCTGCAATAGTCATTAGATATTTATTAATGTATAAAAAAAGTTGTGAACTTGGGTAAGTTTAAATGCACGCCTATACCGAATAGTATGAAATTGGGAACCAATTTTTTAAGTGGGTTGTACAAAATGTATATTTAAGAGGTTTCTGAAAAAAATTAAATGTGTGTTGAAAGAGCCAATATGTATCTACTTCTGTGGTGGACTAAGTTGCCATCGCTCCAATGCGCCTCTCCCGTTAAATGAAAGGTTTAGATTTAAATGTATTAGTTCTTCGGCCTAATGATTTCCTTGGTTAATTGGAATTAATAAATATATGCGATATGCGTACCTGGAGAAGCAATGTTCCAAGACAATACCAGCGGGACCACAGGAACCTTCAGTAGATTTGGCTTTTGCCTCTTCAACTTCAGCAAGGCACTTGTTAATTATGTCCTCATGGCGATCTTTAAGCCAGGGTGCATCTGCAAGGAAGGACTCTTCGGTGAACTTCTTAGTAAGTTCATCTCGTATAGGGTTGCCATCTCCGTCAAGCTAAGAAATGGCGAAGTAATTATTAAGTATGCACTGTCACAAATTTATCTTAGACGTAACAGATATAGGGATTAGACGTTTACATAAAATTCTACAAATTTAATTCTAGAAACAAGTCAACATTACCATCAGATAAAAAATAATAAAATACTCGTATTTTCAAGGTATAAATTTAAATATGACTGCACACCTTTTCTGACCGAAAAGTTAATAAAAGCACCTATATTTATGTACATCACTGAAAGTAAAAAAGGTTATAGTAGCACAAATTGTACCGCCTCCCAAATTGATCCCTCTATATTCTTTACTTATTTTTTTGGACCCTTTCAAATGTTTAAGGGCGTCCGGGCGTCCGACAACGGAATTTCCACATGATTTTAAATATTATTATTATTATTAATAAACAATCCTGAAAAAATCGGCTTTTAAAAAATCAGCTGTGAAATTTTATTAAGTCATAAATTGTCCATGTTAGGGGTGCCACAGCTGATTTTTTCACAACTAATTTTTTCAGGACCATTTAATAAAAATATATAAAATCAAGCGGTAATTTTGTCCGACAAAAATTTTCGGGAAGTTCCGAAATCGGACGCCCTTGAAAATTTAAAGTGTCGGAAATTGCCCAAGTGGACATAAAGAACACGCATACGCAAAGTCAAGGGTGAAGTAATAAAAAATTTTTGTGGGCATGGGCCCCAGGACTACTAGCTAACCATTTGTAATAGTCACAATCTGCTAACTTAATAATCTTAATCAAGCAAAACAAAAAAATTCAGGACGTTGAAGATGTTATAGGAAACTAATGGAAGACATAGGTATGTAACTCTACAGAGTTTTTTCTTTAAGTAATTAGCGTTGACTGACGTAGTCAGTCAACGTAATTAGTGTTATTCTATAATAACACTAATTACGTTGACTGTATAGTGCTATTCACAAAGTTTGCACCAAATTATTATTAGATTTTAAAAATCTTATTTTTCTACTTAATCTTGCGTATTTGTATTGTTATGATTTAAGCAAAAAATAAGTGTATTTGCGTTATCGACTACCGGCTTGAAGGCAACTAATTAAGGAAAACCAATATCCTGATATTTTCTGAAAATTGGCATAAAGGCACAATAATAAAATATGAACACATTTTCTTCATTACTTTTCCGATATTTCCAAGGAAAACCCGATGTTCTCCAATTTTTTTTTTTAATATCAAATTTGACAGGCATGAGGTGTGACGTGACGACCCTCTTTAGACGCAATAGTGTGCCCAAAACAGGCACGAGTATATAGCCACAAATCAGATTCTCAAAAAATCGAAGATACCTATATATTTCTCCATTTTGTGTCAACTTTATGAATACTACCAACATAATTATGTAGGTACAGAAAATTTTAAGAAAAATAGTTGCCATAAATAATAATAGATATACTTACGAACTTCTTCTTTTGGCCAACACATTGCATGGCGCACTGAAAAAAAAAAGTATATAATGATCAAAACACTTCTAGATCAATAATTATGTATTATGTACACCATTTATGATAAAAAGAATCTGCAAGCCACGACCATTTAGGTTAGTATGTCGAAGTAAGTAAGGTACGAGTATAACTACTTTATAAATATTCTTATAAAGGTAAATGAACACTATGAACAGTATTACTTATACTGTTTCAAATATACTTATACGTATATATACAAGATTTCGATCTAAAATTCAGGCTTAATTATTAGCGTAAATACAAAACAAAAATATTTGCACTGATTTAGCCAAATAATCGAAAAATTTTATAAACTAGACAAATATTGGTATATAGATAATTACTGGAAAAGACGGTAAGCAGAAGCCTGGGAGACAAATCCGGACAAAGCCATGTATTTAGAACCGAGAAACATACCATGAATTGTTTTTTCCTCTTCTCTACATCTTCACAGCTGAAGGGATCTCTCGGCTCGCCACCATCCTTCTCCATAATTTCCTTGAAACATTCCCGTTTCTGTTGGCGGTGCTCCTTGGACTTTTTCTTGATTATTTCTTCACCGCAGCATAGTTTCCTGTGTCCCCATGGGTGGTGGTGGCACTTGTGGTCTTCCTCCTCTGACACTTCCCTGCGATCGCGAGGGTGCAGTGAACGTTTAGTCAGTTGGAGGTAGGCGTCGTTGAGGTCTTCTATCAGGAGGTCGTCTGAGAAAAAAATCAAATAATTGAAACTTATATTCTGATAAAATGATATACTAGGTATATCACATACAGAGTGTATTCATTTGAAAACTAGTCACCCTTAATATTTTTAAAGATAACAAATTTTAAAAATCGCCGAGACCCGTTGAAGTGAGGGGACTCTTCCAGTTTCGGTATATAGCTGGTCCTAAGCAACTCTAAAATCTTGTTGTTGGTATAGCGGAAATATAAAGTAAATTATATGAACTTCTATTTTCAAATTCTGCTCTCACTTTTGCAAAAGTTTGCCAGTTAGTCTTCTATATTCTTGAGTTAATCTGCCTTTTAGATCGTCGGTATCTGCAAGGAATATCTTTACCGTTACTAACAACTAATAATTGAGTCTATATGTGACCAAGTGCCCAAAGTACTATATATGCTTAAACGATTTTAAAAACTGTCCTGCATTCCTATAAAAATTACCTTTAAATGAGATATCACTAGCACTATAGTCCCATTTAAGATTTTAAAGTTAAAGGTAGTGGGGGTAATGGCTGAACGAGGTTCCTCTTCCAAGGAAAATTGACCGGTCTCGCCGATTTTCAAAATTTATTTTCAATACCGAAATACCTACGGTGACTAGTTTTCAAATAATGAACACACAGTATCTGTTTTTGTTATGGTGCTTCGGATTATATATTAACTTTGCTCCGAATCTGAAGTAGAAATATATTTGAAGTTTTAACTATGTTAAATTCAAGAACTGCAGCAAATTTTTTGTTGGTAGGTATATTTTTTGTGTAAGTATCTTTGACGATTCCAAAAATAGAAAGTCGAAATCAATCCTCTGCGGGCGAATCAAAATTCGAATGTGATTAGGTACAGGGTGGTTCATTATAAATTGACACCCCTTAACTTGTTAGTTTTTGAGGTTAGAAAAAAAAGTTATTTACAAAAGTTTTAGATACTAATACAAGGTTTTTTTTTAAATCCAGAAGGGGCATTAGATTGAGCATTCAGAACTGCAATTCTTTCCCCATTTAACCTTTATTCTAGCTCTGCTAGTTTCCGAGATTCCCATAGTGCCATCGAAAAAAACTCACCCTGTATAAAAAAAGTGAAAGCCGTGATATTGAATTTGTGTATACTTTTTTAATTGCACACAACTTTTTCCTATCCCATTTTTTTATAAGACGCCCAAACTTTACTCTTATTGTGCCGCGTTTAAGTTTTTGACTCCCCCTCGTATACCTCCATATTTGCGTGAAGTTTTTAGGGCCCTATATTGGTTTCAGGACATGCCTAATGCAGCCCTATAGTCCGTTTTTTTGTTATTTCGGTACAAAATAAAAATAAATCCATTATGTTGGCTACTTTCTGCCGGTCACTGTAGGTTCTGCTATCCAGACCCATTTTAACGCACAACTTTTTAAGGTTAGGAAATTAAGGTTAAGAAAATTTAGTTGAGAATGTTAGTGTAACGTATGATTAAAATAATAGGGGAGATATACTCGTAGGTATAAAATATTATCATTTGAGTACCACTTAAAGAATATGTTTTTCTGAAAATGGACCTAATCTAAGAAGTTTGGTCATCTGAAAGTTATCGATTTGAACTATCAAACTTCGTTTCCTAGGTGACGAATATCAAGTTAGGAAACATCAAAATTTCATCCAAAAATATCTTGTGTAAACTTACTGTAATAAGGATCATCAAATTCGTAGCCGTAAACACTAACTAGAGCCACGAGACTCAACAACGCATAAGTAGCTAAAACCATCTTTTCGCGTTGTACTGATCACTTGAACTGATGGTTCTCCTTTGCCGGGGATACTTTATATACACACGCGTTACATCGCAAATCCTGCTAATAACGGAAACCTATTACTGTTTTCCCCAATTCGCATTGTTTAATCGCCTCAAAATTTTTTATTCTATAAATATTGCGCAACAAAACAAAGTCACCATAAGTATTTTATTAAAATGACACCATATTATTTTCGATGACGATATTATATTGTATTCTCTAGAAGTAAATTTGAAGTCTAACAATAATTATTATTATATGTTTATTCTTGGGAATTAAACATAATAACAGCAATTTAAAGACACTCAAAGGCGTCGCTTATTTTCTCATACACATTCTTTTCAGAGTCAAATTCATAGAAATTTAAATGGGATTAACTGAATTGAACATACTTTTTATTAATGTATCACTTGTAGCACAGACCTATATAGCTTCGCATATAGGTCTGTGCACAGCACCGCACAGCACAGCACAGCACAGACCTATATGCGAAGCTATATAGGTCTGTGGTTGTAGTTAGTGCAGTCTTATAGATTTCATATAAAAATCCGTTTATATACATTTTCAAATCCGTTTTTGAAATCTATTAATATTATTGATTTTAGGACGAAAAGTAATTCTTTATAAAAAAATTATGTTTGTCGAGAAAATTGATTACCATATAAAACTCTTAGATCAGATGTGAGTATACAAGGTGTTCCGAAAAACATTCACCTCCGTCCGGAAATAATAGGCCAGGGAAAATAGAATTTGACCTAGACAAAAATATTAACTGCAATTTTGTTTTACCATATTAAAGTTATAAGTAAATACGTTGGTAGAAACCAAAAGTTAAACATTTTGAAACAACGGAACCTTAAGTTACCTCAAAAAACACCTATTTTTCGTTAGAAATTTCGAGCAAAAATGTTAACTGGATTTCTTTAGACTCTTTAGGTAAAAAACTGCCCGTGCTAACATATATTAAGAAATTAAACATTTTAAGAATATGGAAGTAACTTAGATTGACAAAGAGGGATAAAAATCGGATAATTTTCTATTTCGGCAAAAGGCAAAAATATTACCAGTTTTTTGTTTGTTTAACTTTTTACAATATAACAAACTATATTGAATCATATATAGCGAAATTAAACATTTATTTAGGGCGCATGTAGGTCAACTGTCATTTGTATCGGTATAGAGCAAAAATATTACTTAACTCTTTTTTAAACTTTTTACAATATACCTAACTGTATTGAATCATATAGGGCACAATTAAACATTTATTTACGGTGCATATACATATACTACCTCACTATGTCAACTGTCACTTGTCATTTGTATAGGATCGATTGATTTATTTATTTTTAAAGAAAAAAATACTTCCGTTACCAATTTTTGTTTAATTTCAAAAAATTTAACAAGACTTAGTATCCTTTTGCTCTCAAAGACCAGCTTCAAATTTCTTTAAGGGGGGCCTCGCCATTGTATGTTTGGTTGCCTGTATCAATGTATTTTTATTTCCAACTAGCTGGAAAAAGTAGCGAATTTCAAAGGATTACAAAAAACACGGGTTTTTTTAAAATATCCATAGATACTAATGACACTAGTTTAAAAGTTATGGGCGAGAATTTTTTTTGAATTTCAAACTTTATGCCGGCATAAATTCGTCTATTTGGTCTCTTGATCCGGAATTTTACCTTCGTTAAGATGGGCAGAGGTTTCCGAATATGCTCGGAACGAAAACCCGGTAGTAAACATTGTAATTATCCAGTCTTGTTGTAAATAAAAAACATAGGCAAAATACCCTTAAATTATGCAGCGGGAATACCAAAAGTGTAGCTATTGTTTATCAGATGGCGCGAAAAACAGACGATCGATGAACGGTTGACGCTGTTGTTACAGGTCCAGTTTAATAATTACATATATTATAATCATATGATCAATTTTACGTTTTGGCGATATAATATTTAAGCAACTAAGCTGTCTGATTACTTTTTTATGTTTTTGTATTACTTCCATATTATTATATACAATGAATTGCGAATTTTTAATATTAAAATAATATAAAACTTCAAAAGGTATATTCGGGAGACCCCCGTAGCTCAAAGACTCCGATTTGTGATTTTAACCCCTCTCTTTTTAGCAATGGTTCATCGATTTTTAGCTTGAAAGGTACACGGCGGCACTAAAAACTGCTTTAGTTGACTTTGCATTATTTATACGTATGTCGCCATTATGTATTTTTCGTGAGGAAAACACAATCGTTAGCATATAAACTGACATTAGGGGAGGATTCATATGTCTATGTCTCTATATGTATAGGTATGTCGAAAATTATCTATATCGGGTGTTCCATTTTAATAAATGCAGCTATTATAAATATCTCAAAAACGAAAGTCGCAAAAAATCACATAAAAGTTGAAGCATATGGGGTGCAATGTAAGACGCACGTTTTCACTTGTAGGCAGACGACGTTTTCAAGGTCACTTGAATGTCAACTGTGTTTTTTACTGTTAAAGGCATATCTCTAGTTAAAGAATGTTATTCGGCACGTTTTCTGTAGGTATAGTATTGCTGGCTTAAAAGTTCTACAAAATTATGTTTAGTTTTTTCAATGAAATGAAACATGGTCTTTTATGTGTACATAAGGTGTTTCTTCGTTTGCATTAACACTACATTCAAACACACATTTTAAGTAACGCAATAATTAAGATAAATACATATCTCGAAAATAAAAAATGAAAAAAGAAAACGATATATTGATGCGAAAGAACATCTTCTGTACCTATATGTTAAACATCTACAGTGTGACCTCCGTTAAGGAGTTACCACCCTGGTAAAATATCTTTATTTGTTTACCGATTTTGATAAACTTTTTTTGTTGGGTTCAAAAAGCACATTAAACAATGTGTGTAACTTTACTTTTGGGCTGTAATCACGGCCACCTGTCAACACATTGGCTCAATTTCAAAAAGTACTATTATTTGTTTAATAATATTTTTATTAGGTACAGGGTGTCCGCCTGAAGGTGATAGGAACATTCACTTTAACCATTCCGTATTTTTGAGACAAATTAATGATTTAAAAACCAGTTTGTTGCAGTTTTTTCCAAACAATGTAATGTCGTTTGGAAAAAAACAATCGAACGTCAAACAAAAGTTATAACCAAAAAACCTTTTTGGAAAAAATGACGATGGTGCAAAATGTATCTTTTTATTAATTTAAACATATTTTTTTTATTAACGGATAATAATAGAACACATATGCAGTTAACTTTGGGGTTACCTTTCGATTAAAAACGAGGAAACATAACTGACTCAAACGTGGTCACGTGACTTTCGCTATCTGTCAAAAATTATATTTAAAAAATAAAATCCCTAACGTTTAACTTGAAAAAGTCGTTTCTATTTTAATGTTACATAAGCGCCTATTTCCTATTTATAAAATTTCTTAAAATTTTAAAAAGTCATTACTTCGTAAAAACTATTTTATATCACTAGCTATACAACATAATATACGAGTATCATTCTATAATTTTGTTACTTTTTATTATTACTAAAAAATATCGATAAGAATATGTCTTTTTCAAAATTATATTAACGCTTTAAAATTCTGTTTGACACAAAGTTGATGTACCGGCAAGCATTTAGGTAGTACCATAGAAGAATCTACTACGTAAATTCTTCTATGGTAGTACCTATAAATTTATTTACATTACATTTTCCATTACTCTAAATGTATGCCAAAATAATACATATATTAAGATATCAGCAAATAGTAGGTATTTCACGTATCTAACAAAATTCACAACTTTACATCAACTGGATCAAATACAACAGAATTTTAATTTCTTACGGTTTATCAATATTAAGTACTTAATGAAAAGTTAATAGAATGATAAAAGATAAAACTATAGTGACATAAATTCTAAATGTCAGTTAGGGTAAGTATTGTGATCATTCATGCGGTTTTGAGGGAGAATTATTATGTCATGACAGTAGATTTGACAGCCGGTAGGTACTCCTCTTACTTAATATTTTACTCAACAATATTCTTAATAACTATGAAAAAATATAAAAAAATAAAGGAGCGTAAATATTCATATTATTATTTTGTGTTTAACAATTCGCAGTTTCGATCCCAAAATACGCCAGGATGGAAGCGATGTGCTGTTATTTGTATAAAAAAGGGGGTCGGTCCGCCTGCCTCTCCCTAGACCCCTGGTTCCGACCAACGACCTTGCCGGGCAACAAAACAACTTATAAGGAACCGAAACTTATTTTAGCAAGGCGAAACATTACTTTTTATTCTCGCTCTGTACCAATGGCCGCTCTCCAACTCCAGCGCCATCTTACAGACACTTGCGCAATTTTTGCACTCCAGTACCCAATTTCTGTTTTAGCAACATTTATCCTAGTTAGGAACACGGTCAAATGAAGGTCGTCGCGAGGTGATGACGTTTTATTTCCGTCCTTAAATGCGATTTCCGGCGAAACTATATATTTAATTTCAGAACAAACTGTTAATACTTGATTTATAAGATAATTATAAATAATAAAAACGCAATTAATATTTTTTCCTAACAAAATATTAGGCAAAATGTCATTTTTACATCATTCGGATAGTTGCGTAAACGTAATCTGTTTAATTTATCAATCTCAACTTTATATACCTTACTTACTAATAAATGCAGCTTAAAATTCGCAGTTAATATTTATGCCGTCTTTATTACAACAAGAAAATATATTTTTCTTGAAATCGGCATTAAAATGTCCCAAAATCGTCATTAAAAGCACAGAAATCGTACAATAATGTAGCCCATTACTGTACGATTTTTTCAATAAGTAGGACTTGGCGAGATGTAAACATCAAACGTCAGACGCGGAGAAATCGCCCGTCAAAAGTGACCAAATATTCAAAACCCGGCCGATAAAGGCTCATTTAACTTTTCGTACACATTGCGAAATTGTTTCCTATAGAAGCGCAATCCTTCAGTATACATATTTTAGTAAATTTGAAAATCAATAGATTTGTTGTGTAGGCTGCACAAGAAGCAGCAGTTTGGTTTTTCTGTCAGAAGGTGCCGTACATCATTATACTTGTCCTAGCTAGAGCGATCGGTAAAGTCGCGCGTAGTCGGTTCGTGGACGGGTGATCCCTTATTATTATTTTCTTGCCTAATAAAACATTTTTTTTTCCGATTTCAAGAAAAATATAATATGTACCTCGGCACTGAAGTTCTTTTTATGACTCATGTGGTTTATTTGCCTCGGCCAGAGGCCTCAGCAACTAAACTCCACATGAGTCATAAAAAGTTGAACTTCAGTGCCTTGGTACATAAATAACTATTTCTAAAAAACGCCCACACGCGTATGTTTGTTTTGTATAAAAAACAATTCTGGTGTTCATTTATTACCAATATTTTGTGATGGCATTATAAAAATCCGGTTATGAATTTTTTCTAGGTTTCGTTATTTTTTACCGTAGTTTCCCTGGCCTATAAGTCGAAAATCACCTATGGAAAATGTCGAACAGACGCTTCGTAATAAAGTTATGTTTTAGATAAAAAAATCATTGTTCAGAATAAATGACTGAAGTTAGTGCTGAACTCAACTATAAGTAGGCCCTGATATAAACGCCATATTAATTTATAATAGCTGCCAAATATGTTTAATAGCTATTAAACGACGATAATAAATCAAGAAGAAATTTTCTTGTAGTAAGAAACACTTATTTTATTTTTAACGAATGGGCGAAGATTACACTAATCAAGAATATCTGGATATGTATATAATTAAGTTACTGAGAGCCAGCAATAACAATTCCCAACTAATAAGATAGGATCACTTGGGGAATGAATTTTGAACCGATCTGTATATCCATAGAGCATTTATATCCAATTCAATATCTTCATCCAGCAGATAGTGAAGTACGACTACAATTTTTATCAGATATTTTGAAATGAAAACTTCTTTGCTGATAAAAGTGATAAAATTCGCGAAAGACGTCCTCAAGTGCGCTGGACCGTTAATGTGTGGATTGTCCTGTTGGCCCATATTAGGTGCATATTATAGGTAACTTTTGAGAAAATGTTTTACCTGACTTACTGGGAGAAATTTCTCTAGCGCAACAAAATAAACATTTGTTATCAGCAATCAGCATGATGGATCACCCGCCCATTATTCCAGGAACGTTCAAGATATATTGGACCGTCACTTTTTCAACAGATGGATCGGGGGGGGGGGCGTCTCCTGGCCTCCTAGATCCCCTGATTTGAATCCAATAGATTTTTGGCTCTAGGGATACTTAAAAATATGCCATTTATTCCGCATCCCACCTGACACCGGAGATGATGTCATTGTGGGTAGAAAATGGCGGGCACTGTCAGATTTTGAACAAGCATGACCTGAGAGCGTACAAGTTGTGGGTTCACCTCGACACCATTCAAACCTAATGAAATTGACTAAACGTCCACTAGAATTTAAGTCTATGATACACAATATGTAAAAGATCATATTGCTCTGAATCTCAACAATAACACTAATAACTGTCCAAACTCGTTGCCTTGGTTACCACCTTTATTGTTTAGCCTTCACAAATAAACTTGTCAGTTAGTGTCACTGACCAAGAATATTCTCTCAGCTCCAAAAATCGCACTAAAATCGCGTTATAACCTTCAACTCACCTCAGGCCCAATTCCCAGGGCTCATAATAAATTCATACGGAAGCCTGGAGGCTACTCTAGAATATTCCTGGCTAATGACAGATGCACAAATCATAAATTTCTAGCGTTGAGTGAACAATTCACATAAAGAGGAACAACGGCTGTTAAATATGACAGTTATTTTTTCGCGAAAAACGCATGTGTGATTCAAAAACAATTTTCAACAATATAAATGGTTAAAAAATTTCTTGTTTTTCTTTCCTGGTCGTTTTTGTAGTATTATAGTTTTCTTTTGGTTACTGGGTTGGCGACCATTAATTACGCATTTTTAAAAAAATTTTTTGTCATTTAATGAACAATTATAAAAAAAAATTTTCCATTACACAACACGTGTTTCGGCATAGGGCCATCATCAGGTATATCAAACTAAAAAACAACATGTTTCCTACTATAACAATGTGTACATTCAAAACGGTATCAACAAAAATGATTTTTTTTTCCTTCAATTATAACAATTTTCTTTTATATTTATACAGTATTGCTAAACAATTCCAAACATTTAAAAAAAAAATTTTAAATTTAAAAAAAAAATAGATTAACGAAACAGGAAAAAACATCAGACTGAAATTAAAAATTATAAAGGTAAGTACTTACGTAGTGTTTGTTAACATTTACGGATTTTTTCTTTTTATTTTTTAAAATTTATTAATAAGTTAGGCAGACATGGAAGAATATATCAAAATTTTTAAGTGTATCATATGGACGTCTGCAGGTATATGAATTTCAATACGGCAGGCGGTACAAAAATAGCATGGTTGTAGTAAAAAAGAATGAGAGTTTTTTATATAAAGTGAAAATATTTAATTTAATAGGCGTAGTAGAATTATTTTTAGATAAATCTTTCTATAAATAGTAAAAGTAAAATGCAAGAACGGATTTCTAGTTATTTTATGAATATGTATTTTTGAAAAAAAAAATTATATTAATTTATTAGATTTAAATATATGTGTGATAGGTTTTCGGTGTCTGTTCTGAAATTTATGGTGTTATTATGTTTTTTAATATTTAACATTTCTAACACATTTCTTTTTGAGTAATCATTTTCTTTACATAATATTTCGGTGTTGTTAAAATCGAAACTATGAACATTTTCTAAGGCATGTTTGCATAATGCGGTGGCATTTTTATTATTAGTTTTAATATCATATTTATGTTTATAAATACGTTTGTGTAAATATTGTTTAGTTTGGCCTATATATATTGATTGGCAGTCTAAACAAGAAACTTTATAGATTAAATTTGATTGCATATCTTTGTTTACAGTAGGTTTGGGGTTTGTAAAAAAGTACGGTTCTAGTCAATTTTTAGAAAACCCATGGAAGCTCTACAGAGAAAACAATGAAAACTGGGGGCCTCAGGTCAACAATGATGTAACGGAAAATGCGTCCAAACTAACCATAAAAAAAATAAAACTGTAAGTAGAATATTGAAACTTAAAATTTATCTGCCAAGTCTTTGAGGTTATAAAACAGTGCAAACATGTTCACATAAAGCTAATATAATAACTTTAGAGGCATTTTTGTTAGAATATTTTGTATAATTTTTTATAATTTTAATACAAATAAAACGTCTCAGGGGTAACAACAGAAGCCATCATTATTAGTTGCGTATCAAGGGCAACATTATAGGTAAGTACTTTAAGTATCCGCATACATACTATTGGGCGTGCTAACAAATTGTAAACAAATCCTTCTATTGTTTTTATTTGTATATAGAAAATTCCACTAATTGGAAAGCGTAACGAAAATGCTTCAAATGTGAACCAATCTAAAATAATGGTACTATATCGAGGGAACATTTTTTTGTCGGCAAAATTTGTATTGCAAGATTGTTGCTAGGTATCTGGTAATATCCTGAGACAAAATTTCGATCAAAATCCAGAGCGACGTCAAAGATTTTGTGTGAATTTTGAAATTTAGAAAAATATTTTGCCTGGTATAAAAGTGGACCCAAGGTAGGTTATATACGATCAAACTGTTATTTCCTTTACTTGCGTTCTGCTTGGATCCTGGATTTGTTGTAGGTTAGGTTGAATCTAGTCGTTGAATGATTCCTCACTCAACGATCTAGTGTTGGTCTGCGAAAATAGATGCGCTGGTCTTTAACGTCAATGAGAGAACAATTGCTACAACGTTTCAGCTATGAATAAAGCTAAATCTACAGTGTTTCCCAGAGGCGAACAAAGAAATCAAGATAGTGTTCTAATGTTATTGAAGGAACTTTGCCAATTTGCCTACAGATATAATAATTATAAGCAATTTTGATACTATTATCTTTACTAGTTTGTTGTTGTTTGTTTCCCACTACGATTACCTAACTTACCTGTTCCCAAAAAACATCTCATCAATAGATAAAAAGTTCCATCTTCTGGCAATAATGTCCACAATATTCCCGTTTCAAAAGAACTTTTAATGGCGGACGGAAAAATCGATTTGGCTCACACATCGGAGAGTGCCTGCATTCGAGATCAAAGAGATGCAACCTGCACCGAGTCCTGCAGGCTTGCCGGCACACTTCGGTCGTCCGGCGCTCGCCTCATATCATATTGCGACTCGTGATTCAGTTAGCCGAAATGCAGGGACACTGTCTTGTCACTGGACCTAGAGGAAACGAGGGTATTTGTTATGAAAATAACGAGATTTGATCCTTCATAGAAAAGACGATCATAATAACGTTATTATTCGCTGATTATGGCGCACGTACGTATCCATGTATCCAGAACAAGCTAAGGATGACTAATTATTATTCCATACCTACCTTTTTTGACCAATCAGAGGCTCGTTTTTCGCTTCGTTGTCATGGCAACTCAAAAAATTTCCGGAAATATTCTCACTTGCTCTAGGCAGGAGGAGGTGATTACAGCGGAAATTTTTTGACAGATGTCATTATTATAATGTAACATTGTAACATACACTCAACAAAAATTTTGATAATAATTTGATTTAATTTACGTGTAGGTATGGAATTTTCTTACCGAATCCCCCACGTTCTTGAATTAATATCCAACACGATTTTTTTAGAAAATTCGTGTACTCGAAAAATTTCCGGGAATAATTCAAGCACTAGGGCGATAACTAGTGAAAATATTCGTGGGTGAGGTCGCGTATGACACGAAAATTGACAGTTATCCAATCGTTTTAACAGAAGTCCGACAATTAAATTAAAGCTCGGTTTTATCTCTTTTCTGTGATAGGCTTTATTTTCCACATAATAATATAATGCATTTCGTGAAACACACATATACATTAATTTTAACCACATAAAACAACATCAAAAGCAACAACTTTTTTCAAATAAATTCTTTCTGAAACTTAATACTTTATCAGGGATTTTTCCCATTTTTTCCCAATAATGCATAAGAAAACAGCAAAATTCATATTTTTTGCTAGCCTCCTGCTGGTCATGCTTGAGTTATTTATTAATCCTTAGTTGTATTTATACATATTCGGAGTAAGGTATGGGTGCAGGTACGTGAATATTTTGTGACTATACAGGCATTTACAACAATAACGAATTCTCTATATTTATGGTATTAGGTTTTGTCGAAACCCATGGAAACTGTATTCGGGACATAATAGGTATACCGGGACCAACACATATTAAAGACCTGTTCATAGCGCTGTTTCAAAAGATCGCCACTGGCTCCACACGACGAAACAAATTTACACGGTGGTTTAATGTTATAAACCATCATTGTTGAAGAATCTTTTATAAAATAAAAGCATGCAAAGGTGTCTGAATTTAATATCCAAAATAAAATAAAATATTAGTTTGTTATGTCCCTCACATGGCATATTTCCATACATTTTCTTAAGAAAAGCGAGTCTAAAAAGCAAGCATTAAACGCATTAGATTTTCAGTTTCTTCTTTATATGGAGGACTATTGGTTCGCTTTGGAGCTATAAACAAAATTTTCTATAATCATTCTTGCATTCGTTACAAAATACTCTTTCAAAATAATATATCTAGAATTTTCGCTTCTTCAGCTGGTTGATCAGATCATCCCATAATTCCAAAATAGTGTTAATTTTTCTGCAATTCACCTAATGGTCTGTGCAGTGTGCATACCATTTTCTTCATGTGCATGGAAATGTCATGTAATCACAAACAAATCTACCTATAATAGCTGTGTTAACAGGATAAAACTGCTAAATACTGGATGCAAAAACAATTCGTTACCGTAAAAAGAAGGCAAATAGTAATAAAGCTGGATATTTAAAATTTGGGACATTTTAAACATGAGTAACTGACATACCAATAATAACTACAGGATACCCCCCTATAACCTATAATAAGTCGCCATTTTTTTCGTCGAGTGGCGCACCCCAGTCCGTAAATAACAATGAAATATGACGTCATGCTTTAATATAGTGTCGGTCCAGGGTATACAGAAAGATTCCCGTATTGTCGCGCACATCCCACGTTTGTCCCTGTTGTATCGACACCGTCGCAATAGCAAGGCCCGCCAGCTGAAAGCGATCAGTCATCCAAGGGAGGTGAGCCTAAGGCGCCAAATTCAAATTTCAAGATGTCAACTTGGTAAATTGGGTAAAAAAACACTTTAAAATGATTGTTTACATATATAGCTCATGGTTTTACCACACGGATAATAATCTACAAGAGTGAAAGTCACATTTTCAAGGGCTTTAGGGGAATTTAGATATCTACCGGTAAAATTTTTGGAAATGCCAATTATTTCTTATTTGCCTGCCTAGGTACAACTAAATTCAAATAAATAAAACCATAAAACTTACTGATTTCAAGGTGGTTACGTTTAATCACGTAAAATTGTTAGTTCTGAACAAAATCTCTTTCGATGGCCTTAACCCACTTTTCCCTTAAAATGGGGTCTTTATGGAGGAAAAAGCGGACACATTAGGATCGCCTTTGTAGTTTCCCTTGCAGTTGGGAACGGAACACGGCATGATTTAAATTAGTCCGAAACTATAGACACATCCTAAAACCTATAAACTAAAATTAAACTTTAATCGCTTTATTCTGAACCACTGCTGTTTTACCACCTTATTAATAAAACTCCAGGTCCTATATTACTGAAAAACACAGTCAGGAAAATCGCCAGACAAGTAAACGTAAACAACTACAAAAAGCAACCTTCCGACCTCCCTGTGATGACGTAGTGACGTTTCGCGTCGCCAGCTGGCAGGCCTTTATCATTGCGACGGTGCCGGCACTACGCCACAGATATTTTCCCCATCGCGGCAGACAGCATCGGCCCAATCATATTATTGTATAAGTGTTGCAAATTATTCTGACATTAGCAGTCGCAGTGAATAGAAGACTGGGTTTACAGTACAATAAAAAGTGTTTGTAATTGGGGTCTTTCGGAAATTACGGCAGTTAGTACCTAACTATAATAACGTTGAACGTCAAAGTCAAAAATATGGCCGATTCATGGTTAGTTTATAGGAAGGTTATATAAGATATTTCCCCTTTCCCCACCCTTAAACAAAACCAAAGGTAGCCCCCCCCCCCCACCAGCGGCAACGTCGGGCCACGGTGCCGCCTCCACCAGCTGTTCTTCTTATCATAGCTTGATGCTAGTGGCGTATCAAAAGGAGTAAAATTTACGTGTAAACTAAAGTAAACACTAAAAAAGCCTTTGGCTGCAAACGTCAAAGGAATATGCCAAAAACGTCTGTGTGCGAGTACGACTGGAAACGTTAAATGTTTAAGGGAGTTACTAAATCGCCAAATCGCCTGTAAATGCTACCTACCACTTAAATTTACCCGTTCGTTCCCTTCCCTCTTTCACCTCTCTAACTCTCGACGTCGTCGAATGTCCTAACCTTCCTATAAGTAACCTTGAGCTTCAATAAATTTGTCCTTCCTTAGTTTATCACAGATGTTATTATTTTGAAATAGTAAATAGAAACTTGACGAACCAATTCATCCCCTTTCTTTGTGCTTTTTTATTATTATGTATGTTATTATTGTCTAGTTAGTCAGCCAAGTGTTTCCACTTACACAATTCCAAATTTTTGCATATACATTGGAACTTGGAGATAAAGAGAAAAGGTTAGTGTTTTGTTACTGGCTACAGCGAGAATAGAAGCCACCCATACCACAAATGGGGTGACAATCTAACAATTACTCATAAATGCAAGTGCACGACAGTATTCGCAAAAAAATAACGCTTGGTATGGAATACTAAACGATAAAATAATTGGTCATTTTTTTAAAGGTAATTTGTCATGAAATTTTCACTTTTTTTGTTTTCTTTTGTTTTTTGTTCTGTATAAGCGTAATTATTTTATTTGTTTATTTCGTTGCTAGCAGATTAAACGAGCCATAGATAGACAAAAGCTTTGTTGAAACTGTCCGCAAAAAATCTTGCCACACCAACATTCAAACTTTAGTTTTGGAACGAAAACAAACTAAAACAGATAAATTCTAATGTCTTAAATTCTTAGGACTATTACAGTCTATGTGTGTCTATGTTGCTAAGTATGAATTTTTGAAAATAAATAAGTATACACTGTGTCCCGGATAAGAATGAACAGCATGGGGATATTGCAAACGGTGAGAGATAGGGCAACGGTTAAATGGGGAATAAGTTGCGCAATTTTGAGGTCAATAAAATGGCATAAACAGATTTTTAATATCTTTTTTCGTTTTTGAGTTATTTTGAAAAAAGTAAAATTTTTCGTTTTCGATTTTATTTTTTTCTGAAGTTGTTATCACAGATAGAGAAAAAAGAAAAACACTTTCTTATGGCACTTTTTAACGGGCCTTAAGATAGCGTTTTTAGATTTGTTCTACAACGTTTCGTTTTTGAGAAACCATCTTCAACTTTATTTTTTTAAATACGGACCTGGATTTTTTTTGTACATTTTGAAAGCACTTTTCATTGCAAATACCATGATGTATGACACGAAATATTTTTAAAATGTTTTGAGACAATTATACTGAAAATTCCTATTTTTCCATTCATTTTTGTCTAATGCGGCCCTGTATTTAATAATAAGGAGTCTAAATATTAATCATTATTGACAACAATTTAACTTACAGTTTATTTTTACTTCGAAAACTTAATACTTTTAAATTTTACGGCCCTGCGTCTGGTAAAGTGTTTTCCTCTGTTGTTGTACAGCAAACAGTGTCGCATTGTGTTTTGGAGTAAATTCTTCGCTTTTCCTAATTGCGAGAAGAAAGCTTTAAGCCAACGTAATCAATAACTTTTGCCATTTATTAATTGCAAAAGTACATTCGTTCGGCCTCTACACTATTTCTGTGACACAAGATATAACATGCTGACATGTTAAATTTGTCGTCATTTGAAAAAGCACCCTCCATTTGTAATGAAATAAGTGGGAGTTATGACAAATGACAAGGGATTGGTTTCGTTGTTTCAAAGCCTTCTAGGTGGAGGATTTTTATTTATGTTGTATTATCGTATGTGCCGTCCTTTTTTTAGTTCTCCAATTGAAAGATAAGTTGTAAGTTAAATTGTTGACAATACTGATTAATATTTAGACTTCTTATTATTAAATACAGGGCCGCATTAGAAAAAAATTAATGGAAAAAAGGAATTTTCAGTATAACTGTCTCAAAACATTTTAAAAATATTTCTTGTCATACATCATGGTATTTGCAATGAAAAGTGATTTCAAAATCTGGAAAAAAAAATCCAGGTCCGTATTTAAAAAAATTGAGTTGAAGATGGTTTCTCAAAAACGAAACGTTGTAGAACAAATCTAAAAACGCCATCTTAAGGCCCGTTAAAAAGTGCCATAAGAAAGTGCTTTTCTTTTTTCTCTATCTGCGATAGCAACTTCAGAAAAAAATAAAATCGAAAACGCAAAATTTTACTTTTTTCAAAATAACTCAAAAACGAAAAAAGATATTAGAAATTTGTTTGTGCCATTTTATTGACCTCGAAATTGCGCAACTTTTTCCCCATTTAACCGTTGCCCTATCTCTCACCGTTTGCAATATCCCCATGGTGTTGTATATACCTAATAGTGCGCATTCTTAATTTTTGGTATTTTAAATTTTATGCTAAAATTTGGCACAGGCCAAAAGTGCTGAATCCAATAGGGTGCGCAGATTTTTTTCTAAAAAAAGGTCAAGTAACAAGTCTTGGATTTTGCATTTATGGAAAAGTTCAAAAAATGCAGGTTATCAAGCTCCACAATTTTAAAAAAGTATGCAAATCGCACCATTAATACATTTTTGACAGGGTGATCCGAAAACAAATGGGTCCCAGTGTACTTTTTTAGATTAACCTAAGTGAAGATATCTCACAGTTCTATTTCAATTGTCAAACTGTAACAGGAGATAGATCTTCAAAAAATAACCTCACTTTATTGAATAAACATATCCTTTCAAGGCCTTATACAAAAGTTACAGGGTGTTAAAATTTTTAAAAACATGTGGAGTTTATTATGCATATTTTACAAACTAGTTGAAATATTTTTAGATCAAATGGTACACGTTATAACGGCATGAGTTAGCATAAAACCGGTTAATATCAAACACCTAGAACAACCCGTGGCGTAGAAGTGTGTATTTATTACTTAGTAAATTTTTATTAGATAAATTATTAATAAACTTGTATACCTAGTAATAAAATATACTGGTTTTTTATTTACATTTTAATAATGAACAAAAATTTTCTTTTGGCAATTTCTCGTATGTGTCATGGTTTCATGACAAATTTCATTTTTTGTATTATTTCAACATATTTCTAAAATCTGTCGACATACTGTATATTAGGGAGCTTTTTTTAATAAAAATCTGACCCCATGGCGTCGTTTGGCTGTACTTTAAACCTCTTGAGGTTAGGTAACCAAATCACATGAAAAAAAATTTGATTGCTTGTCTTCCTAAAAAGATTTCCTTACAATAGAAACTGTCAACTAAGGCAAGCAATTTATCGCATGAAATGTCAAGTGTGCCTTCACTGTCACTTTGACACACCGAAGCTAAATTTGACTGAGTCCGCACAAAGACGCTGCCGAAAGCAGCTGATTATACCAAAATACCAAAGTGAAAAGTGTTTACTTGTCGTTTTAAATTATTATTAAAATGGCTTGTAGTCATAATTATTATTTTTGTTATTTGTAGCAGTATCATTATGATTGCAATACGGTTTTTATTTAATTATGACCTTTTAGTGTCAATTTGGGAAACTTATCACCATAAACCAATGAGTGACGTCATTAACTGGTTGCGACGCATATATGCCAATGTTATACTCATGGGCAACAGAAATTTCCTATGGGTTTTGTGAAGAATTGTCATTTGACAAAATCCAGCAATCGGGCTATATTATGTTGTCCATGTTTCAAGGCACACTTGACGTCTGATGAGGCGAACCGCTTGGCTTGGGCGGGAATTTCTGTTGCGATTAAACGTTTTTAAAAAGGAAACCGATAACTTTTTTCCGTGACTTTTGGCATACAGGGGTTTGACGTTATGCCAAATGATGCCATATGCCATAATATGGTATTTTCAAAATTGGTCATTTAAAAAAATCATAATTTGTCATATAGTCACCCAATCGAAATAGAGATGTGTGCGATGTGAGGTATCTTCCATTAGCTCAATTAAAAAATATATATACAGTGTGTCCCAAGATTCGACCCTCACTATTGGGAACTCGGTAAGTATAGTAGATAGAAATTTGATTAAATGGGAAAAGTTTTAGACAATTTTATGGGCAATCTGATGTCGTTGAGAAACCGAGACTAACTGCGAAAATAATTTAAATTCTCCATTTGCATTTTTGCCAAATATCTTAGAAACAGATGGTTACGCAAAAACAGGACTCTGACATTACATATTAGGGCACGTTTACCCAACCTTTTTTTCCTTAATGTCAGATTTTTAAAAAAGCTTTTGTTTTTTTAGATAAGACGCACCACTTTTGATTTTCTTATGGACGCCATTTTTTGTTTTTTAAAACTGACTTTTCTAAAAAACTGATACATAGTATGGTTAAAAAGGGTGGATACAAATGCCCTAATAATGCCCAAGTCCTCTCCTTGTGTAACCATCGGTTTCTAAAATTAGTAACAAAAACAAAAGTGAAAATTTTCAGTTCTTTTGGAAACAACTCGAAAAAGATCACACGTAGCCGTTTCTCAACGGCATCAGATTCCCCATAAAATTGTCTAAAAATTTCCCCCATAACTGACTTTCTATCTCTTGTATAGTTACCGACATCCCAATGGTGAAGGTCGAATTTCGGACACAGTGTATAATGAATAATTGCCGAATTTTTATCAGCTCTCCATAGATTGCCTACAATAGGTAGTTAACTCTCTTGTTTTAAAAGTTAGGTACCTAAGCAACAAATAAGCCGTTTAAAAATACATTATCCTGTGGTATTAAAATAATCTTCTTCGAATGTTTCGGCTTGTTATTTTAGCGGCAATTTGACCAAACAGAAAGTACTTATTTAAATAATTTGTGCTGAGTAAACAATGATATTAGTAGAGGTATTCTATCTGTACTAATTTGAAGTGTCGCGGTTTTTCCTATTTCTCAATAGTTAGTAATTAAATGATTTATTTTCATTTACCTTTATGTACCATGTGTTACTTTTTCACTGGAAAATACGCATTTTTGTTTGTATAGGCTATAATATAATGATTTCCGCAGAATAACAAATACAATTAGGTATGTCCAGTTACTGGGTAAACGAAACATCTTGTTTGAGCGTGATTCCCAATTGAACAAATTGAACGGCAAATTTATTCTATGAATAACCCAAATGACTGTGTACCGATACTCCATAATTTGAAAATGATGTTGCCTTAGATTAGATTTTAATTAACACTAGTGTTTGTTCTTCATTAATAAGTATCAAAAAGAATATAACTACGGATTAAGGAATACTTACTATAATAAGTGTATTTTCGCCAGGAAATTTATCCGTGTGTATATGTATCGTGTGAGGTTAAAATCACGGAAATGGAGAAGGGATTTTTTTTTTTCGCTTCTTCATGTTTCTCTTTGATAATATATTATATCAGTTTAAAACAGCTTTCCAAAAATACCCATTTTTGTGATACCTACTTACAAGAAAATTTACTTGGGGGAGGAATATCTTCGCATGACGTCAGACTTAAAATCTTACGTCAGGTGTGCACAAATAACTAGAATTCAGGTATAATTCACATATTATATCAACTGTGATTAAAATCCTTTGGAAACACTTTTACATAGTCAAACAATTATTATTAAAAACTTTTAATTTTTTTTTGTTAAGGGGGGGCCTCGCCATTGTATGTTTGGTTGACTGTATCAATGTATTTTTATTTCCAACTAGCTGGAAAAAGTAGCGAATTTAAAAGGATTACAAAAAACACGGGTATTTTTAAAATATCCATAGATACTAATGACACTAGTTTAAAAGTTATGGGCGAGATTTTCTTTGAATTTCAAACTTTATGCCGGCATAAATTCGTCTATTTTGTCTCTTGAGCCGGAATTTTACCTTCGTTAAGATTGGCATAGGTTTCGGAATATGCTCGGAACGAAAACACGGTAATAAACATTGTAATTATCCAGTCTTGTTGTAAATAAAAAACATAGGCAAAATACCCTTAAATTATGCAGCGGGAATGCATAAGTGTGGCTATTATTTATCAGATGGCGCGAAAAACAGACGATCGATGAACGGTTGACGCTGTTGTTACAGGTCCAGTTTAATAATTACATATATGTTATATCCGACCTCAAGCATCACCTTGATCATAACCTTGTTTTTACCCTTGATTCTGTTTACTGTTGGATATTATGTTCTCATTCTCTATTGTTCAAGATGCTTACTACACAGATATCATTTTCCATTGTATATTGTTCTAGAATGATTACTAGAACATATCATATTCCTTTTGAGTATTGTTAAAACTTGCTTACTGCAAGAATTGCAGAATTTGATCTTCCCTTTGTCTTTATTTTCTTTTCCCATGAGAACCACAACACCTCAGCATAACAGATCTGTATAAATAGGACCTAGTAAAGTAAGAGTGTTAATTCTAGTCTTGTCTGTAGTCTAAGCCGAAACTCTGTAACTCGCGTTACTCAAATAAAAGTTTTTTTAAAAAGTCTTCGTCGTCACGTCGCCCGTAACATATATTATGTTCATATGATCAATTTTACGTTTTGGCGATATAATATTTAATCAACTAAGCTGTCTGATTACTTTTTTTATGTTTTTGTATTACTTCCATATGATTATATACTATGAACTGCGAATTTTTAATATTAAAATAATATAAAACTTCAAAAGGTATATTCGGGATACCCTCGTAGCTCAAAGACTCCGATCTGTGATTTTAACCCCTCTCTTTTTAGCAATGGTTCATCGATTTTTAGCTTGAAAGGTACACGGCGGCACTAAAAACTGCTTTAGTTGATTTTGCATTATTTATACATACGTGTGGGTTGGGTACTGTTATGTTCTTATATCTTATAGTTATGTCGCCGTTATGTATTTTTCTTGAGGAAAACACAATCGTTAGCATATAAACTGACATTAGGGAAGGATTCATGTCTATGTCTCTATATGTATAGGTATGTCGAAAATTATCTATACCGGGTGTTCCACTTTAATAAATGCAGCTATTATAAATATCTCAAAAACGAAAATCACAAAAAAATCACATAAAAGTTGAAGCATATTATGAGGTGCAATGTAAGACGCACGTTTTCACTTGCAGGCAGACGACGTTTTCAAGGCCACTTGAATGTCTACTGTGTTTTTACTGTTAAAGGCATATCTTTAGTTAAAGAATGTGATTCGGCACATTTTCTGTAGGTATAGTATTGCGCTGGTATTGCTGGCTTAAAAGTTCTACAAAATTATGTTTAGTTTTTTTCAATGAAATGAAACATGGTCTTTTATGTGTACATAAGGTGTTTCTTCGTTTGCATTAACACTACATTCAAACACACATTTTAAGTAACGCAATAATTAAGATAAATACATATCTCGAAAATAAAAAATGAAAAAAAGAAAACGATATATTGATGCGAAAGAACATCTTCTGTACCTATATGTTAAACATCTACAGTGTGACCTCCGTTAAGGAGTTACCACCCTGGTAAAATATCTTTATTTGTTCACCCATTTTGATAAACTTTTTTTTGTTAGGTTCAAAAAGCACATTAAACAATGTGTGTAACTTTACTTTTGGGCTGCAATCACGGCCACCTGTCAACACATGGGCTCAATTTCAAAAAGTACTATTATTTGTTTAATAATATTTTTATTAGGTACAGGGTGTCCGCCTGAAGGTGATAGGAACATTCACTTTAACCATTCCGTATTTTTTGAGACAAATTAATGATTTAAAAACCAGTTTGTTGCAGCTTTTTCCAAACAATGTAATGTCGTTTGGAAAAAACAATCGAACGTCAAACAAAAGTTATAACCAAAAAACCTTTTTGGAAAAAATGAAGATGGTGCAAAATGTATCTTTTTATTAATTTAAACATATTTTTTTATTAACGGATAATAATAGAACACATATGCAGTTAACTTTGGGGTTACCTTTCGATTAAAAACGAGGAAAAATAACCGACTCAAACGTGGTCACGTGACTTTCGCTATCTGTCAAAAATTATATTTAAAAAATAAAATCCCTAAAAATTGGCTTATTTGTTACAATTTCAAAACGTTTAACTTGAAAAAGTCGTTTCTATTTTAATGTTACATAAGCGCCTATTTCCTATTTATAAAATTTTTTAAAATTTTAAAAAGTCATTACTTCGTAAAAACTATTTTATATCACTAGCTATACAACATAATATACGAGTATCATTCTATAATTTTATTAACTTTTTATTATTACTAAAAAATATCGATAAGAATATGTCTTTTTCAAAAGAAAATTATATTAACGCTTTAAAATTCTATTATGTTTGACACAAAGTTGATGTAAAGGCAAGCATTTAGGTAGTACCATAGAAGAATCTACTACGTAAATTCTTCTATGGTAGTACCTATAAATTTATTTACATTACATTTTCCATTACTCTAAATGTACGCCAAAATAATACATATATTAAGATATCAGCAAATAGTAGGTATTTCACGTACCTAACAAAATTTTTTTTTTATCAATATTATCAATATTTTTTATCAATATTATGTACTGAATGAAAAGTTAATAGAATGATAAAAGATAAAACTATAGTGACATAAATTCTAAATGTCAGTTAGGGTAAGTATTGTGATCATTCATGCGGTTTTGAGGGAGAATTATTATGTCATGACAGTAGATTTGACAGCCGGTAGGTACTCCTCTTACTTAATATTTTACTCAACAATATTCTTAATAACTATGAAAAAATATAAAAAAATAAAGGAGCGTAAATATTCATATTATTATTTTGTGTTTAACAATTCACAGTTTCGATCCCAAAATACGCCAGGATGGAAGCGATGTGCTGTTATTTGTATAAAAAAGGGGGTCGGTCCGCCTGCCTCTCCCTAGACCCCTGGTTCCGACCAACGACCTTGCCGGGCAACAAAACAACTTATAAGGAACCGAAACTTATTTTAGCAAGGCGAAACATTACTTTTTATTCTCGCTCTGTACCAATGGCCGCTCTCCAACTCCAGCGCCATCCTACATCTTTGCACTCCGGTACCCAATTTCTGTTTTAGCAACATTTATCCTAGTTAGGAACACGGTCAAATGAAGGTCGTCGCGAGGTGATGACGTTTTATTTCCGTCCTTAAGTCGGTGGCCGAGTTTCGTGTTTGAACATTGTGGAGGAAGCAATGACATTTTTAATTTTAACGAAAAGTGCACAGGATGAAAGAACGGGCAGAAACGGCGCTAAAGTCAAAATTCAAATGTGCCAGGTGGTTTAGTTTTGACAATTTTAAGTGATAGTAAAATAAGAAAATCGCAATAAAAATTTTTTTAGCTACTGTTAACATTGATATATGAATATTCTAACTTCAATACCTGTAAAAGGATCTGTAACGCCACTTTATGTGAATAACGGGTAGATTTGGCAACATTGTAAATTAATTTTTATATCTATGATTTTGAGATCCCTTTATTTATTGGGACTGGCAAAATCCTTCTCGCTTCCCTTCCACAAAATGAAGAAGAGCTGAACTTATAACCTAAAAAAGTTGTTAATATTTTATAAAATTTATTTGTGGCGTAAACAGATCCATTGAATTTTAATTATACCTATCTTCAACAAATTTGTTTTCTGAACTTTCGGAGAATAAATCTTCCTCCTTTCTCAAAGATCATGTCACGTCCAAGTGAAATGACATTCACGTCACTTCAAAGTGAAATTTTAGCTGATAACAGACTACCTACGTTTATCTCGTGACAACTCAATCGGATTGAAATGGATCCGATTGAGTTATGTCAAATCTTTTACTGTATATGGTCGACTATCACTCTTTTTGTTCTTTCGATGTTTTCGGTTGGTTAACCGACGCCGTGGAGACGGCAGATGGCGGGTCTCGGTAATTGTGGCGTGAGCCTTTGCCGATCAAGACCAGTGGCTTTGTCCCGCACCTTCGGGTGTGCTATCATTATAATACTCCATGATCAATTAATTGCTTCGGTAGACGATAGTAAATCTATCGTCTAGGCACGTTTGTCTACAACATTTGATAGTCGGGTGAGCCATACTGATGAGGGATTACCGTCCCGAAACAGTACTGGGTATGGTCGACTCTTTTTGTTCAAATCTTTTATAATTCTACGTTTACATCATCAGTATTGAATCCTACGGTTTTCAATTCTTTTTAGGGACATTAACTTATTATTCTTATGCAACAGTAGCCTGGTGCACAGTCTGGCCAACTTCTGTTTGGAAATAGCGGCTGGACTTGAAATTTTAAATATGATTGAATTTCAATCTGTAGGGTTTATGCCATCTATTTGAGTCCGCTCCAGTGAATTCAAACCTCTCTCAATCGGATCGAACGCGTCGAGATAAACGTAGTCACAGTCAGGTTTAAAAAATACTTGACACGAAGTAGGAAAGTCCAGCCCCAATTAGCTACTAGGTATGGTAAGTGAAGTAAAGGTAAGGTAAGTACAAGTATTGAGATTTAACTAAACTTACCTTCGTCCCAAAAGTGATGGAGAATTAAGTACCTACTATAAGAGGACCTACAACAAATTGTTTATTTTGATTTTTTAAATATTTCTCAAAATAATAATTTAGTCAGTCGGGCGAAATTTAGACTTTAGATCTTTTGTCACCCGTCACACAGAAAATACGAGTTAATGATTAGTCCATACAGCTTCTTTATCTCTTAGTTTTACATACTTTATTTTAAAGAAATTTCAAAAAACATTGATAAGTTCAAATTAAGAAAAATAGTTATTATTTGTCAAAATAAACTAAAACTAAAATATAAAGCAGCTGTATGAACCAGGAATAATATGTGCATGATCTTCAATTGAAATTATTTGTAGGAAATAATATACAGTAATAAGTTAAGAAAATGCTTTATTTCAGTTCCAAAAATATGGACAATTCCTACAATAGGTATAAAAATATCAACGTTTTATTTCTAAAAGCTATAAATAAATATTCATTCCCACAGCCAAAAATATTTGGTTACAAAAAGTTATAGTATAATATATAATATCGTACGAATTCGTAAGAAACGTGTACCTGACCACAAACACAACAAATGCATTATGTTGGGAGGTTATTTATACTTACTGCAAACGAGCAGTTTCGAACAAATTCGTACGATATTTTGATGCGACCAAACTATTTCGTACAAATTCTCACACAATGTACTTAAGCAATTGTTGCCTTACAGAATTGTCAGTGTGACAAAACAAACTTCAAACGTTGCTACACAGCGATTTAGTTAGATAGGCCTGTTCTCACAAGCAGTCAGATAATTTAAAATCCGTTACACGACACACAAACTGATAAGATCCGTCGCGCACGACGTTCGACAAACGAATGATACCTTGGCTTCGATTGTATCATCTTTGACACCCGTAACTCGCGAAATACCTCCCCACTCATCTCCCTAACACGAACTTGTGTTAATACGTTCGATTTAACACCGCTTAGCGCTAAGGGACACAGAATAGTGTTAAGGGACACCGCGTGGTGTAAACAAACGCGAAGCCGTGTTAGAAATATAAAAAAATACACTCCTAGGTGTTAAAATTAACGAATTTGTTGTAGTGTGAATTTTACCAAATGAGGTTTGGTTATGATATTTGGAATCCACCAATTTTTCATACCAAATTTCTTTCACCACTTACACGAAGAGGGTTTATATGTAATTACAAGGCTTCGGCTCAATATAATGCAAAGTTAGCAACGTTAGTATGGAACAACTAAAATGCTTTAATTTGAACGGTAAGGTGCTGTCTCCAGCGGCCGGATCCAAAAACGCACTACACCCAGGGAGTAATAAAGGAGTGTGTGCCCCCCCCCCCCCCCCCGAGGGATGGAGGGGAAGAATTATTCAGTAAAGAAAAAATACCCTTATTTTAGCAGGCCATGGCGTCAAAAAATTACCTATTTTATGCACTTTTGATCGATATATCACAAGCGCTAGCCTGATTTACAATTTTTTTGACATGGCGAAAGAAAAATAAAATTACTATAGAGGAAAGTCGCCTAGTATGGGTTAGTCCCTAATATGGGGTACCTTAATTTCTCAGGATCTAAGGGGTGCTGCCATCTATTTGGTGGGGACTATACTGAGCTTCTAGAAGTGACATGTAATTAGTAAGCATCTCACGATGCAGAGAGCTACAGTTCCAATTCAAGATGACCAACAAAATTAGTGAGTGTATTGAAAATTTTCAGCTTCTAGAAAATCGTGTGAATTTGGCTACAAAGAAGGTAAGTTAAATTATTGCTTGTTGTTCAAAACGTGTATTATGCTCTAGTTTTGGCTTAGACTGGTTCTTTTATATATATATTTGCTTATTTTTTAAAATCTACTGTTTTTTTACTACTGCCCTAGGCCTAATAGAGAATCCTTATTTGGGGTACCCCATTAATAAGCTGCATTTAGTTTAATCTGGCTTTCCTTTTTAATTTCAGATGCCAAACAATCCAAAAAATATGATAGCTGCTACATCAGCTTGTAGGGAAAAAATAATGGGATACTTTAAAAGTTCCCAAACACATGGAGTGCCTCAGACAACGTTGGAAAGATGTAAAAATGAATGGAGCAGCAGAAGATATTGTTTATGGTAGTCTTGGGCTGAAACCTGTTTTCCATTGACATGGAAAATTCAATCGTCAATCATGCTATGCAAACGGAGAAAAAAATATTTACTTTTGTACGAATTGAAAATTTAAATAGTTTTATCATTGTTTTAAAGAACTATTTTTTGATAATTTTTGTTTTGTTTTTAAAATAACACCCAAATAAAGACATACTTACCCAACCCACCGTGTTTCTTTAATGGTATTTTATTTAAACACAAATTTTATTCATTTCTTAGGTACGCCATATTAGGAAATAGAAGTACCAAGTACCCCATATTAGTGTTTCCTAATATGGGGTAGTTGCCTAAAAAAGTTTAAAAGCAAAAACTAAAAAGTTAGAACTTTAATTATAGTTTCAAGTAGACAATCAGATTGCGTAAGGGATGAAGTCCAATTTTGAAAAAAGTTACGTCGATTCTTTTAAAAACACTTAACTTTTAGGGGGATTACAAAAATGTACCCCATATTAGGCGACTTTCCTCTATATACATTTTAGCGATGTGGCATAGATAGGTAGATACTTCAAAAAATGACCCCTCAAACAAGCCTTTCCAAAAAAAATATGTGTATTTTGGAATAAACGAAGTAAAGTAGATATCACGAAAAATTTCTGCCACACGGTGACTTGCTTTTCGTTAGGCTGCCCTACAGGGAAATTAACAATACAGGGTGTATCTTTGATAGGTACAGAAATTTTAACCACGTAATCGGGGACGTTCATAAAACCGAAAAATGAAAAAAAAAATTTTTACTCGATGTTTAGAAAATGGGGCAAATCAATCTTTATCCGTGCTCAATGCACGCCGCTGGATCGTCACTAAGAAGCGCTTAGAGGGGAGGTCTAACCTCTCCTTAGGAGATGGAGGGGAATAACGTTAGATTAGGAAGGGGAATACCGCGACGTTGCCGCATGTCAGAGTGGAATAAATCTGCTTGCAGAATTAGGTATCTAGGTACCTTTGAAAATTACTGCTGGTAGGTATCCACGTTTTTTTTTATGATGTCGGTTGCTGTGACGAACTGTTTATTGCTTTCTTCACAGGCGCACACAATAATTTAACAAACACGTCAGATTTTATCACTTTACTGTTATTTTAAGTCCCTAGGCAGCAGAAATGTATCCGAGCGCCGCTCGGAGAAGTCATTGCTAGAAAACTCATTGCTGATTTCACACTCATAATTTTTTGACAAGTCTTTTGTGGAGTGGGTATCTATCTACCTACCTATTTTACAACTGATTTTCAGGCCGCAATTTTTTTATCCTAATAATTAGCCATCTCTTGGGACACCTTGGGATAATAAATTTCTGATCGGCAATCAACTGAATAAAGTATTTGTTTTAAAATACAAATTACCTGTAAAAATTGCAAATTTCCACAAACACCCATGGGGTAGAGCAGCGGCGCGTTACTTTTTTTTTAGCGGGTGTTCGCCTGTAGCCCTATCATCCCGAAAAAAGTGGGGGAAGACTGTAATTTGACGAGAATTTAACGCGCGGCTTCGATTTGTTCATAGTTTTTAATATTTTTCAACCCTTGCCCGATAGTGCGCCACCTTTAAACCCCCTCAGGGTTGTGGTCCTATGTATTATCTACTTTTAAAAAATTATTCGGTTCCGAAAAAAGTGGGGGAAGACTGTCAAATTGGCGTGCTTATCATTTCCGCATTTTTTAACCCTTTGCCGTTTCGGAACTCTCTCAAGTTAATTCCTTACCATTCCTCTTACTTTTCGTAAAAATTTGGTGGCGAAATGTCGCGTAATGTCCCCAAAAACCGAAAAACAGCGACTCCTCCTGGTGAATTTAAGCTTCTGCGTGCCCTTGACTACTGCCCGACATTCCTTCGCCGAGATTCGCCAGGCGCGGGCATATGACGTTGGCGTCGGGCGCTGGCGTCCGACGCCAACTTCACACAAAAACGACGCCGCGCCGAATCGCGCCATAATTACAATTACGAATGAATTCACTGGCACTGATTCACTCGATTTTGCTCCATTTCCACGACGCGCGGCCCGGCCGACCTACTAAATTACAGCTGGGCGAGGAGCGCAAGCGCGGGGCGCCGGATACCCACTTGACATCGACACTACAGGTGATCCCCACTACTCATAACTTGTGCGCGATATTAGCCAATCGCGGCTCGCGGCCCCTACTTCTCTCGGGGCGGCGCTACTATGTTGCCAAGTGTGCTGAAAATTTACCTGATTTAGTAATTTAATTCCGTATAAATTTAATTGTGTAGTGAATTTTTACATGGATTTACCCGTTTTTGTGCGTAATAATTATACGAGATACACATAGATAAACGGCAACACCGAATAGTGGTATTGCATGGTAGGATGGGGGAAAGCTTGTGCGCACGCACGCCGTCTCCGTCACCGTACCGCCGCACCGTAGCCGACGCGCTAGTCGAAGATCGTCCGTCCGATTATGGGATTTAACAGCTGATTGATATCGATCCGCGTCCGCCTGTAATTTTTGGGAGCGCCAGCTTCAACAAGCAATTTATTATTATACAGAATGCCTTACGTGTGGTATAACAATTCTGTTTCCAAAACGTGGACGCGTATGCAAACGTCGCGTCTTGCTAACCGATATTGTTCCGTTGCTTTGCTTTGTTTTACGAACTGTCGTCGGAAGTGAACCTGCTTCTGTACATTTTTCCAGATCCGTTCGCCATTTTTTGGACCAGCAGTGATGTCCAAACCTGTTGCAATTGCCGCTACGAATTTGCAGTGAAATAACAAGTGATTTTTTCATATTTCCGTTAAGAAATGCAGTGTTAAACGTTCGCGGCCTTCGTATGAAAACAGTGCTAGATAGGTTCCTACTAGGTACCCCAATTACGCGCGAGGATAAAAGAAGCAGCTTCAAGGGTTCGCGAAAATTCGGGTTTTATTAGACGCATACGGTAGGTATGGATCTAATTGTACAATCCACCTAGTCGAGTCCCCGTTGGAATAAATCAGCTGAGGGAAACCGAGACGTCCCTAATATTTGGCATCGCGCCGCTTTAAGTGTGCAGTGAAAAAAAAAACAAGTGTTTTGTGCGTATTTCCGTAAAAAGAGACTACGAAGTGTTATACCTTCGCGACCATCGTATAAAAACAGTGCCACTAGTTAGGTAGGTACTTAGTGCTTTATGTGATTTTGTGAAGATTTTTGGATAGTATCTAAACACAAGAAAATAGTAAAAATACCTAATCGATGCATCTCAAAGGTAGGCTTTTTCATGCTATTCGTCGAGCTATTCGCTAAAAGAACCTTTAAGGAGTTGTCCAAAAATTATTTATTTATTTATTTAATCTCCACATACACCAAATGATACATGGTTGCGTCAATATTCTTCAAATACTGCGAAAAAGCCTCGGAAAAAGCGATTCGACTGGCAACCAGTTACCTACCTAGTGCTTCTTGTGATTTTCGAGGGGATTTTTGGATAACATAAGAAAGGAGTACGACACCCGCAAGGAAAATCATCCAGGCATCCGAAGGGTAGTTTTTTTTGCACGCTATTCGCTAAAAGAATCATTAAAGATTTGTTCAAAAATTAGTTGAAAGACTATTCCTGAAATACTGTGAAAGAGCTATACGTCTGACAACGCTGCACGGCGGAATTGGGGGGGATCCGCCGGAACCGGCCTCAGTTCCAGCTGGTCCCGGCAAGGTCAAGGACCCATAGCCGTAGCGTCGGAAAAAGGGGTTTTAATAGCGTTTAAAAAAAAATTATTTCTGACGTTAATATGCACTTTAGAAAAATTTTAATTGCATAGGCGTAACAAGTGCATTTTTCCCGACCTGCCCTTAAAATTTCTGTACTTATCAAAGTTACACCCTGTATAAGTGCTGAACTTCCTAGTGCGAACTTGTATCGTTTTTATATTTCGTTCTCCCAAGTCGATTTTTTTTGCTGCATTTTGCCTTTCAACTTTTTACTCAACTAAGCACTATCACTAATTACGTCCTCGTTGTGCATTAACCCCATTCCGTTATACTCAACCATATCTCGCGCGATTTACCCCATCCACGCCTCTCCTCATTTCTGATTAATTGCTCTGCCAAAAAATGCCACGTTCGGTTTTATTTCTCGACAATGCCTCGTCGCTAATGTAGCGTCGCGAAATTGCCACCCGACTCGACAATTAGACACTTTGGAAAGATGCATTCCACCATAGGAAACGGAAACGGCCTCCAGCACGAGGCGCCGACTGGAATAATGGGTTTAAAGGCTGTAGGGAAGTGTAACGTGCATGCAGGGAGCGCGCTACGCGACGCCCACCTACCGCGACTTCTAAATCCCAGCACTCCCGCAATTCTCGCCAGACCAAAAGTCTATTGAATAGGAGGTTGCCTAGTTAGAACTCAAGGTCAAAATCGCCGCCATGTTGCGGGTCATCTGGTATATAATTCCCAGCTACTCCCGTTTGTTTACCGTGTAGTCCTATGTGAATTACTTTCGTATGTTTTGAATAGAAGTGAAAGGATACGGTGACAATATTTAGATAAATTATTAGTTTGGTTTTATATACTGGGTTCCTCAGAACCCTTCAAAGTTAAAGTTCAAAGGTCCTACTAGTATTTTCTTTGGCATTATACAGAAATTTCCTGTTATTATTATTATTAAAAAGACGAATGAACATTTCATAAAAACATCATTACCTATCATTTGGGGGAAACGGATCATATCACATAGAAACTACTTGTCCACTATTATATAGAGGCAGTCTGGTAGGATGCAAAAAATGGTTCTACCTATGGATTGTTTTCTTAAAATATTACCTACATGCTATATATAACTATACTGAGTATAAGCACATCTATTACATATTTTATTATGTATAACATAAAACTGAAATCTCGAAGGTTGTAAAGCTGTCTGCAAGGAAAAGGAACATGATGAAGATATTTTTTAAATTCCCGAAGGGATAACAAGTACTGAAGGAATGGGTTTGAAGATGCTATAGGAAATACAAATGTTCATAGGAAAATAAACGCATTTGTAGTAGATACTTCCATATGCGCAAGATTTTGAAGATGAATTGAAAACCAGATTGTTCGGTATTCGCCCCAGAGTATCCAAAAAGACAGGTACCCATTTTGGAACCTCTTGTTCCATTCTTCTGAATCACATTGAATTCAAGCGAATATAGGTAATTTTTGTAACGATTGTACTTTTTGTATTTAACCGTCGAATAAAAGAATAGAATTACAATCATTTAAACATTCAGTAAAGGAATATATTCTTTTACTGAATGATTTAACCAGTCACTAAAGAATAATTATATTATTTACTCAGTAATTTGACTAAAGTCTGCAATTCTCTGCCTAAAATTTAAACAGTTTAGGTTTACTCCCAAAAATTTTCCCATTTCAAAATATATACCCACCTACTGTGTACTTACTCTAATATTTTTAATAATGATTCCTATTCTCTAGCTGGTTCCATTTTAAAGGAGTAACCCCACACCTTATATTAAGTCAATTTTGAGTTGCCCAAGTTTAAGCACTTTACTCATTACTGAGTACCCTACTTTTAAGACTTTCATTTCTATTTATTTGTAAATAAAATTATATTTAATTATGAACAGTTCGGTTCGCCTTCTTATTACTACCTATATACAAATCATTCGCCAGTTACTATTTATTATTCGAACGCAGGATCTGCCTCCATTATAATAAGTTTAGGCAATAACTAATACAGGCCCCGAAACAAAAAAGGATTTTAATCGGTTAACCACAGATTCTGTGGGCAAAAATATGTGACATCTAGACGCCTCTACTTCAAACTGAATTTTAAAAAATGAATTTTCTTAATATATTCTGTGTTTTTCTGTTATTACTTCACTGGAATATAGCAAGAAATTCTTTCTTGTAGGGTGGCATTTTTTGTGTAATTTCAGTCAACATAAGTATGGGCGATGAAAACTGTAGTTCACAAAAATCATTTTATAGATGCCAAATAATTAATTTCCCGTAATTTTTGACTTTTGTAATGATATTTGCTTAAAAATTGAGGTTATTTATTAAATTAGAATAAAAAAAATTATTAATATTAAGATCTAGATCTAGATCTTAATATTAATAATCTTTTTTATTATAATTTAATAACCTCAATTTTGAAGCAAATAAAACTTGACATAAGGCATATCCCATTATTTTAGTCCAAATGTGGACCTCTACCTTGCATATATCTTCCAACGTCTACGCAATATGGAATATGCTCGGCTTATGACCTTGATTTTGTTTACACTATTTTTTGTAAACCTACCCAAGGAAAAACACCATACTAGGCATCCATGAAACCTTCTATTAGAAAACCGCTATAGTTGTCCCTTGGTTTAATGCGCTCAGAGCGTTATCATGCTGAAGGCCTACAGCGTGAAATTAGTACTTTCATCAGACGCAATTAATTCAGGCAGAAAATGTAACGTGATACAGTTTATCCGACGAGTAATATGTGCTAATATCCTCGCAATATAGGATATCCCAGGGTTTATGTCGCCCGGCGTCATATGCCCTGCCACAGGATCGTATATAATGCCACTCATGCGCCCTCTATGGCCACTTTGTAAATTACGGGCGATGTAACTGCTTCTGGCAGAGCTGCCTCGTGGTAATATTAACATTAGGTAGGTACAATTATTTAAGAAGGCAGTTGCAATTAGGAGTAGGTATATAATTTTTAATCGTGCTGTATATTCCCTGTATTATATACAAGTATAAGATGACGACTATATAGCTTCATGTCTTGGAAAACAGATGGCGCTGATGGGTAACAATGCATTTTGAGAGTAAAAAGAGTGAAACGTGACAGCCGTGAGCAGTTTTCATTAATATCTCAGTCAACGGTATTGGCCAATTATTAATTGAGGTTTCAAGATAGTTGAATTACAGAAAGCATTGTTGACGTACAGGGTGATCCAAATTGGTCTGTTTTAGGGAGTTTCTCCTATTTCTCGATGAAATAGACAAAAATTAGCTTTTGGGCAGTTTCTCGTATTTCCCAAAAAGATATACAAAAAGTTGCCGCAAAACCGCAACTCGATATCTTGATAAGTTTTTCTTCGAAGCCACTTTTTTATTTATGATTTTTTTCATTTTCGTTAAAACACTTTTATATCCATTTGAAGGGCTCTATGCAAAAAGTCCCTATGTGACATTTTGGCTGTTTTAGCCTAGAGGCGCCATCTAGGGTAAAATTTGTTGTACCTACTTTCCATTGGCATCATTGGTTTGTCGCCTAGAACCCAAGTGCAAGATTTATCATTCGTTCTGTCGTTCAGACAACTGTAATTTCGTGCAAGAAATACCTATATTATGTTAAAAAATCCCCTTATAGTTAGAAAAGTCCCTAAGTGACAGCAGATCACGCCATGTTGATTTTGTTTGTTAACGGGAAGTAATGCTAGCTTTTTAAGTGTGATATTAAGTCCTATAAGTCCCTTATAGCTATATGTCTGTGCTTATAGTTAGAAAAGTCCCTAAGTGACATCAGATCACGCCATTGCGATTTTGTTTGTTAACAGGAAGTAATGCTAGCTTTTTAAGTGTGATATTAGTTTCTAAAAATGAGTGATAGCCATAAAAATATAGCTGGTAAGTAGTTAAAGTACTTAGTTTAGTGTACCTACGGACTAACATTTTGTTAAATTTTAGACCCTTATTCTACCGACGAAGATGAGGTGTGGCTTCCTTCTGATTGTGAGGTTAGGAAAAGTGTGGTAAAAGTAAAAGTAAGTTTATAGACCAAATAACTAGGTATTATATTACATAGGAATTTAATATTATATTTTAGAAACTATACCAGCAAATATTACATGAGGTAATTAATATCAGGGAAGAAGTTGAACCTGAGGAATTTGCACGCAATGAAAATAATGATGATTGTGAAACAGGAAAAAGTAAACCAAAGAGAAAAAGATCTAATCCACAACAGTAGGAAAGGGAAAAGAAAAAACTAAAACTAAGACAACCCAGAGGTCAAAATGAAATGCCAGAATGTCGCTGTAAGCTGATTTATATAAGCACATACATGCGAACTTTAAGAACCTAAGCAGTCATACTGAGCAGAATCTGTACTTAAGAGGCTGCGTTAATACAAAACTTGCTGCACGCCATTTAAATAAAAATAAACCACCAAGAAATGTATTTCAGTATAGTGTTGTAGTTAGAACAAAGTCTGTTAATGTTTATCAAAAATTTTTTCTTGCATTACATGGAATAAAAAGAGATATACTCAGAAAAAATATACTAAAATTTGATTTTAGAGGAAAGCACTCTAACCGAAGAAACAAACTACCCCCGGAAACTCTTGACAAAGTTAATACTTTCCTGAAAAACCTACCTAGCATTGAATCTCACTACAGTCGCTCCCAAAACAGATGTAAAAAGTATCTCCAGTCGGATCTATCAGTGGCCCAGCTCCATAAGGATTATATCAAAAGTTTTCTGAATAATCCAGTGAAGTATAGAAAGTTTTAACTATTCATTTGCCCACCCAAGGAAAGATATATGTGCCTTATGTACTACACATATTATTGCAGATCTTAATTCAGCAAAAATACGAAATAATGAAGGAGATATAATATATATTACTGCCGCCAAAGAGCTGCATCTACGTCGATCCCAAGTCTTTTTTGATCTATTGAAGCAAAAGAAGCAAAGGAAAGAAGAGCAAAGTATGACGGAACTAGTCATTTGTTTTGATTTTCAGAAAATCTTACCTTTGCCCGTAACCAATATTGGTGATGAATACTATAAAAGACAACTATGGCTGCATAACTTTGGTATTAATAACGTGGTTACGAATCAGGCCACAATGTTTTTATTCACTGAAAATTTCGCAACAAAAGGGCCTAATGAAGTTATTACAGCTCTGCATTATTATATCATGAAATACAAAACCGACAAGCAGACTATACTATCCATTTTCTGTTATAACTGCTTCTCACAGAATAAAAACAAAAAATTCTTATTCTCCTATTTAGATTCTCTCTGCGCATCCAGAGTTTTTGAAAATGTTGTAGTGTACTATCCTATTCCACGACACTCTATGATGCCAATAGATCGCTGTTTTGCATTAATTGAGAAAAAGAGGCTTAAAAGCGAAAAAGTAGATAACCCGAACTACTATATAAAACTTATCCAAAGTGCTCGAACTAAAGATCCCTTTGCAATAGAATTCTTGGAACATTCTCTATTGACAAAATACAGTGATATTCCCGATACTTTTGTGACACTAAAAGTGAGAAATTACAAGAAAATGTATTTAGATAAAATAAAACAGTCTATTCCGGGAATTTCAAAATGTCGATCGGTAATGTTTTCTGCTACTGGTAAACCTAAAATGAAAGAGACTATGACTGAGGATCCTGTTACTTCTTTCATCCTATATAAGGTGGGTTACCAAAGACTTCTTGCAAACATTATTCCAATGGCTGCATATACAAAACATTTTTAAAAATCAAACAAGGAAAGCTTGAAAACGTTAAATTTCTCGTTAGACATATCGAGAAAGAAGAAAATCGAGAATTTTATAAGGTGCTTGATGAAGATTCCGAGGAAAAAACAATGAGGGAAGAAGAACAATCAGATGTCGAACAATATGAATAACATGCAGATTTTGTTTTGATTGATTTAATAATATTAAGATTTTCATAAGACATTTTGTTACCAATTTAAATTATGTTATTTAACGTTTTCGCCATTATAGTCTACCATTTTTTCAAATAAACTTATGAAACGTGAATTATATTGTTTAATATTGGAAAAAAGTCCCTATGTGTAAATTATTAGTATTGTTTACAAGAATACTACAAAATACTTATGTGTGATAACTTGATCATATTAAAGCTGATGGTATGTATAATAATTATTAAAAAATATAAAATTAAGTAATATCGAAAGGACAATATTTCCAGAATAATTTAAATTATAAAATCATTAATATCTCAAAACACTAAAAAGTCACTTAGGGACTTTTTGCATAGAGCCCTTCAAATATACAGTGTTTAAAATCAACTTTGGGGTTTATCATTTGCTGTAAAATGACATTTCAAAAATAAAATCGCTATAAGTAGCTATATGGGTTTGTTTGATAAAATTTCTAAAAGTTTTACTTGAAAAAGGTTTTTTTTTTCAATCTTACATCGGTTTACGGGGTTGAGCGGTGTATTAAAAGGTTTTGCTTTTTTGTATTTTTTTTAATAATTTTGAACTTTCTGGAATAATTAAAATCTTGTAACTGCAAGAAAACTACTTTATCATTCTATTCACTTTTTATTGCTAAATATCAATAGGAATATGGGTTTTTCAAAAGAAAATGATTGTGGCTCACTCAAAATATCATATTTGACAAAAGAAGGATGTCTGAAAAAGCTTTCGATCGCACATGCCACCGATTTTTTCTGTCAAAAAATGCCAAGATATTTCGAATAAGCCACTTATATAAACCATACCTTATATCCTTGGAACGGGAAAATGCGTAAAAAATTCACAGGGGGTTCCATTTAAAAAAACGTAATTTATGTCTGCCATGGCTTTCCAAAACACACTGTATAAGATTCCGTAGCGCCACAAAACCATTGCATTAGTACCTAAAACTTTTGTAACATACTTTTTCTATTCTTAAAACTAACAAGATGAGGGGTGTCAATTTATAATGGACCACTCTGTACCTAGCTTTCGAGAAAGTGTATTGTAGAATTTTTTAAGATCTGATAACGTTGGTATAATACCTTGCCAAAAAAGTGTTTCTTTGATTTTGAAAAATCTTATAGGAATTAGACGTTTTCGGTGATTCAGTAGGTTTAAAATATTTCAATTCAAAAATCCGAGTTAAACTAGGCCTAAAAATATATCAGATTCTTTTTGGAGCCATTGTATGTTGTAGGTAATTTTAAACGGGAAATTTCCTGTGCAAGTGGCCCCAAAATAAAAACGATCTGCGGGTGGCGCACGGCCGCAGGAGTAAATAACGGCAGCTGTTCCTGCTGGCCTAAATTAACCCTGCGGGGCGGCAGAGCAACCACTTCAAACGCTGCCGGGATTGACCGATCCGCGGCCCGCGCCTTGCCGGTGGCACCAGCAACCACCGTTCGCCGCCAAGCCGTAGTTTTTTTTTTTAATCGGCACTAAAGTAAGTCATTATTGTAGGGGAAAGTGGGGCACATTCACCCTAAGGGCACATTCAACCATCGCTTGTAAATTCTCCCATGATTTAAATTTGGTGCCAGAAAAAATTTTCAGCAGTTGTTAGCACCTATATACATGTTCAGTGTAATATGAGTGCTCTCATGTTGGTTTTGTGCTAGAAAAAAAATAAATTCCAATTTTGTCCGATTAAAGCTGAGTTTTTAATTATTAGTTTTGTCCAATTTTTATTTCCATTTATGACACTCTATGAACTGTATACTTATGAATGTTTTCGTATGTCATTAGAGTTCAAAGATTTAGATGCAACCTAACCTACAAATAAAAATTTTAAAGGTAGCATCTGATTTTCTACAAAAAGTGGGTATGGGGCACATTCAACACATTCAGGGTGGGGTACTTTCAACATAAGATGTATGTATGGGAGTGCTCTTTCTGAAATTTCTTCGACGTAACGTAAAACACCTGGTTACAAATTCTATTATCCTCTAGTCAATGATCTACAGTTGAACGTTTTGATCTAGTTTTGAAGTTACCAGAGCCTAACTCTGCTAAAATTGAAAGAACGTCGTCCCTGTTAACGTTCAGCATAAATTTATCCTAATATAATAATATGAAGTAAACAGACTGTTCGTTGTTATTTTATAATATAACATCAAATAATGCATTTTAGATTTTTAAATATAGCACATAAGCAAGTATAAAACTAGTTTCCTTCTTTTAAGGTGTTGGTTGAAACTGCCCCAGATGGTGGTTGAATGTGCCCTACTGGTGGGGCACTTTCACTCATATTCAGACATGTTGTAAAATGACAGTTTGGACAGTTAAAAATAAATTCTGAATTTTGTTCTTCATCTCAATAATTGCCAAAAAGTATAAATTTTGTCAGTGCATGGCAACACGAGTGGTTGTCAATAATGCCCCATTTACACAGGGCATTAAGTGAAAAGTGGGTTAATGTGCCCCACTTTCCCCCACATTTTTTCCTATAAGTTGGTCTTGGCGAGATTTGAAAATCGAACGTCAGAGGGGCCCGTCGCCTGTCAAAATTGGCCAGATATTCAAAAACCGGCCAATATCAAGACAAATAAACATAAAGGTAGGTATGCTCAAGACGCGAACGAAAATTCGACAGCGCCGCGCATCACGTCACGTTCGATGCAGAACAAGCGAGGATCGTCGGCTTGACGCGTTAGATGAGCTGTTTACAAGGTGCTGTCAAAGTCAAATGTCATGATCTTTGGTGCTGTTTATAATTTACCTTGCGTAAAATAGTATATTATTCAACGAGTGATGAATGATGGTTATTACTCACGAAAATAAAGTTTGCAACACGAGCGTTAGCGAGTGTTGTAATTTATTGAAGTGAGTAATAACTAAAGGGCGGAATAAATGCAATTAATTTCAATCAAAATATGCGCATATATATGCATCATTTTTATTTAAAATATGCAATAATATGCATTCATTTAGCCAAATATGCAATAATATGCATTTATTTTACATGTAAAAATACCTTAAAAAACACCAAAACTGATTTTAGAGAAAAGGTTTATTTTAAGAAAAATGAAAGGAAAACAAATACATAAAACAACTCGTAAAATACCTATATTAAAGCACAATTATAAAAACATTTTAATTTGAAATTGTATAGTAGGAATTTATTATTAAATACTTTCAAAATTTTCCAATAAAAATCTTTGCCTTCTGTCGGTAAAAATATGTTTATAGGTGCAACCTTCGTTGGATGATTTACCATCAAAAATTCTCTGTACTGCCATTAAAGATTTGAACCCTTCATTCTTTTCTACAATAGCATCTAATTTGGGCTCTCATAATCTTGGTTATATCTTATATCTATAAATAAGTATAGGAAAAACATGCAAATATGCACAAAAATATAGTTTTTCCATAAATATGCAATGTTTTGAAAAATTTAAAAAAATATATGCAAAAAATGAATATATATGCAATTTGCATATATTCCGCTCTTTAGTAATAACCATTGCTTACGAGTTAAATACTATATTTTTTCTACGGCCATAACAGCGAATAAAATTTGTTTACGTATAAGTATAATATATGGATCACACATAACAAGATTGCGTCTATCTTAAATTTTCGAAGATATGTGATGATTTAGCGTAACTGTACTTCTTAGCATTGAATAATGCGACCATAAGGACGATGCTTTGTATTTTTTCGACAATTCTTCGAAGTATACAAGAACAACACTTTCGGAAAATGATTGTGTGTGTTTTTTGCTTCTCTATTCCATGAATTGTTTATATACCAATTCGTACTTTTCCTCGATTTTTCGGGTAACAAATTAAGTGAAGCCTCTTTCGCCGCATTCTGTATTTCGGGAAGAGTGCTTATTTTGGTGTCTTCGTCACTAGAACTCATGTTAAACAGGAAAGAGTTAAAAATACCATTTGACAATTGAGCTAATTTATTATGGAAGCTTCCCCTTCAATCAAAGCATACGTGATTGTTGTGATTTTATTGGAACAAAATTACTCAGATTGCAAAAAATGTGATTTACTTAATTTGATTGGTTCATAGCCCGTGAGTAATGGCCATTACTCACCGGTCATTACTCACGGGAGGAGTAATAAGTCTTATTACTTTTTTTAAAAGAACCCATATAAAGGACAAATTACTAAATGGCCGTAGAAAAAATATATTAATAGTTGATAAAGGCGGCCTTTTCTAAATGGGGTCGAAAAGGGGCCGATTTAACGCGACACGAAAGGCGACGGTAGGTCTGGGCTCCTCGAGGTGTGCGGTAAAGAGGTGGATCGGGTAATACAGTGGCCTGTGAAAATGTCGCGAAATTGTCAGGAATTGACCGTTTTCGTCGGGCCGTAGCTACGTTATTTCGGCTCCGGGCCGCGAGGTCGCAATTTTTAAAGCTTCCTCGATGTCTTCAGGTCATGTTCGGATGCCTCCGGCGCCCCCTAAAAATCAAGAAATGAGAAAAAAACCCTCATTTCCAAGAGTGGTTTCGGAGGATTTTCCGTCGATTTTGCCAATATACAGCCGTCCCATTTCTCGGAACAATAAAATCGAAATTGCGGAAATCTGGTACCTATAGGTATATCTTAGCAGAAAATGTATATTTTTCAAGATCCTTCATTTGTTGCAAAAAAAAACTCAGCCTACTCAAAAGTAAAGAAACCAAAGAATTTACCTTGCCTTGATACAACCTGCGAAATTACAAAATTCCTGGTTATTTTTTGAACACACCTCGTATATTTTTGCTCGAACGTGAAGTCACGTCGAGATGCGCGTTAGCATACCTTTGTGGTCTGTTTGCACAACCACAATATTCTATGTAGACTACAGTTGCGCCGTACCTACTCGTGCTCGATCTAAGGTAGAGGGTGACCGCTTTCTTTGAATTATTTTGCGTCAAAAAACATTTTTCCCCTCGGCAGTCAAGTTCCTTTTTATAACTCATGTGGTTTATTTGCCTCGTCCTTGGAGGCCTCGGTAACTAAATTCCACATTCGTTTTAAAAAGTTGAATTTCAATGCCTTGGTTTACAAGTAACCGCACTCTCAAACGATTTCACAAGGTAAGTTTAATCTAAAACTGTTCTAGGTGTGTAGCAAATTTACAGAAGAGTTACTTAAATAAATTCATTTCCAAGATCCAGTGCACATAAACATTGATACGCACGTCATCCGCTAGTCGACCTGGATGAAGGGAGGAGCAAGTAAAATATATTTAACAGGTCTGGACTTATGTCCACACCCAACCAGAAAATTTGTTTATAATTTGAATCCTATACGACAATTTTATTTTAACTATTGTTTTTTTTTATTGTTTCCAAAAAGCTAATCTATACTAATATTATAAAGAGAAAAGATTTGTATTTTTGTTTCTAATGAATAAACTCAAAAACTACTGGACCGATTTTAAAAATACTTTCACTAATAGAATGCTACATATCACTGGGTAACCTATTCTATATTGTTAATCGAGTGCGAAGCCAGGACAGGCCGCTAATTCATTATATTATTAGAGTTATGGAAAACCCTATTTTGTTATCTGCAACTAAATAGTCTTATACATTTTTCCTCTAATGTTTCTTCAGCAAAATTTTCCATTATTATATTATAAAATATTTCGGTTTATATATAACTAAATAGTTTTATCACACGATCATATGAACTATGGAGCAAATTTTTAACAGCCTGATAAATTAACTTTAAAATTATGTTTTATGTGTTCCCTACCACCTTATAAAACGGTTATAGTGTTGTTGAGAACCAATTTGCGTTTAAAAGTAAATGATTGTCCCAGACGTTCTAAAAAAATATTAAATATATAGTTATTCAATCTGCAGCATTATGGAAACATCAACGAAGCTGTTATAAAATAAAATAGTTTGCTTAAACACAAAAATGTTGCGAATAACCACACAATAAACTATTTTAAAGTAGAAATTGATTCTCTATTTACATTTCTCCTATTTTCTATTTTGTCACAACTGTGAAGTGGTAGCAGAACGTAGATTTAATTTAAAATATACAGGGTGATACAGCTCCTTTTTTAAAAAACTTGAACATAATACACCTAATAATCCTACTTAGAGTATATTATATAGTAAAATATCAACACACTTTATATTTTATAGTGGTGAAATAATAGTTATATGTGTACCAAGGCACTGAAGTTTAACTTTTTATAACGAGCGTGGAATTTATTTGCCGAGGCCTGTAAGGACGAGGCAGCTCTTCATAATTCGAGCATGACGTAACTGACCTGCAGGTGTCCTTTGGCCACTTTCTTGTAGTCTACATAGAAAGTATTGGCGTTGTATATTGTTCAAACCAACCAAAACTAGTTATACTAAAAGATTGCGTTGTTATAAATAACAATTCCGCAATGAGGCTGAAAAGTTAAATGATTCTTTATTGGACACGCTTGATGGGCGACCGACCCGTTTGACGTTTGGTTTTCAAAATGTCGTCAACTTATAGAAAACTTCGTACTATAATGGCTTGCTGTAGTACCAGTTTATGAGCTTTTATCGATGATTTTGAGACTCTGCAATGCCGATTAAAAAACATTTTTATAGCATGCCTTTATTACAAGATCTACAAAAGTAAAATAATATAAATAGTATAAAATTTGTGTATGAAATATTTAAAAAACTGATCATTTTAACTGTCCTAAACATATTATTTTTGAAATGTTCCATTTATAAAATCATCAGGTATTAGGTGTATCACGATTTTGCGAGAGACTTTGTATATACAATTTAGTTGATTTTATGGGGACAGAGGAGACGCAATTTCTTGGTGGTTTGCGGAAATAACTAATAAAGAGGGATTTAAAAAGGATAACATAATTCTGGCCATATATTTTAAGTTTATTGTTTAATATAAAATATTTCAGTTTTTATTTTAAAGAATTATATAAAGTTAAGCTATATTTTAATTTATAACGTGCATTGCTGTTAAGGTCGGATTTTACCTTCTGATAGGGTACTTTTCATTATTTTCGGTGGGCTGAACAGATGCTCATAGGCGTCAGTTTGTTAAAGCAGAATGCTCCGCTATGCTCAGATAACTCTAAGTCAGAGAAAAATAATTTCCAGAATTCGGTACTGATGGTTTGAGAAACAGGAGCAAAATTAAACAGTCAGTCAAGTCTTACATAAACGGTTTATTGGTATCACAAAGTTTAATACGACTGATTATTAATTGCACAATGGGCCTGTTTCAAACTTTTTTTTATTTTTGATTACGAATCTTAATAGTAAATAAAACACGAAAATATTTTTTTCCGATTTTTTTCGGCCGGGAAATGCCCTAAAAACGTTTTTGAAATTCAAATTTCTTGGGCCCGTGACGTCACGGGCCCAAAAAGCTGATTGACTACTATTTTGCAACGTTGACACGATTTACGGCAATATCGATATGTTTCTAGTATATGAGATTTGTGAAGACTGAAGAAGAAGAAAATATACCTAACTTATATTTTGTGGCGGCGTGGCGGTGCACGAGTGGGTGGGTGATCTTTCATGGTTCCCCACGCTTTGGCACCGTATGTCGCCCCATAGTGGCTAGATTGCTCGAAAATAGCAGAGGCCATAAAACGAAATAAGAAAAATAACCTCAATATCAATTAATTTAATAATATACCACAATCAAATTGATTTAAAAGTTACTTGTAGAATGACCACCAACTTGTAAGTTGTTCAAACCTAAATAAATCTGGTTTATACAACTAGATCTAATCTTGACAATCAAAATTTAATTTATCAACTCGAAATATTCTGACATCATTGGTTTTTACCGTTGATCTTCTTCATTTTGCAATTATTCTTAAAGCTAACTCTCGAATGTGTTTTCTATCATCCCCTGAAATGGCTATCAAAAGGTTTTCCGGATGACCAAAATATTCCTTTCTCCTTTCTCTCAATTACGGGATCTATAACTTTTTTCAGTTCTTCAGGGAGGTAACAATACTGATAATGCTAAATAAGTGCCTAGTACCATCACCATCCTTATTACAAGACCAATCAAATTCAAATCGGCATACGGTATACACTTTAACTTTTTGCAGGTTTTCTGAAAAACATTTAATTTTATGACACACGACCCACAAAACAACTACCTGCGTCTGTACGGTCGAGTTCGGACAACCATTTATACAACTGTCTTTCTCTAGAGAATCGATTTCGATTTAATGTGTACGTCTGAGATTAGAACGGAGATCGAATTTTTAGGGCTTTGATTACTAGTATATAACCGGCAACATCGCAAACGCAATTTCATTCACTGCGCAAAATCGACCAATAAGAAAATCTTGCTAAGATAATCTGCATTGTGATAAGTATCTTTCTTATTATCCGTGCAATGTCGTCTACTAAGGATAAGAAAAATTATTTTGCTAAGACGCCCTTGCTACCACAGCTAGACCAATAACACAGTGTAGCGACAACCGTGTAACTCCGGTTTCCAAGTAACGGGGATATTTGGATGATTGTTTTCACATTTGTCAATATTATGTTATTGAGAGAATAAAGATTCTTATAAAAGAACTGTTGTTCCCATAGTGGTCATGAAACTGCCCCCATTCTGGGCTGACAGACCAGCCCTCTGGTTTGCACAGATCGAGGCCCATTTCTCCCTGTCCGGCATCACGCAGGAGGCTACCAAATACACGTATGTAGTATCGCATCTTGATGAACGCTATGCCCAAGAAATGGAAGATGTTATCAAAAACCCACCTGCTCAAAACCCTTACACCACACTCAAGAATAAGCTCATTGAACGCCTCTCAGCATCTGAAGAGAAGCGCGTACGACAGCTAGTTACGGAAGAGGAACTCGGCGACCGCAAGCCTTCGCAATTCCTTCGTCATCTCCGCTCACTAGCTGGTTCCATGCCTATAAGTGAAGATCTGCTACGTACCTTATGGCAGCAGCGTTTACCATCCCACGTCCAGGCCATCCTTCAACCACAAAACGGTCAATCATTGGATGACATCGCCGCATCCACCGACAACTTAAAATCCGCTGATCTATTGGTCCTTACACTTTCTTTGTTAATGGCAATACGATGACTTATTGCTGTAAGTAGGTGCCCTTAGCTGAGATCCACTTATTAACGGTTAAAAAGAATATTCCTAAGGTTAAAAGGTTCCAACCTACGACAACAAAATAACTTGCTGCTCTAGGCATACAGCTGCTTTGAGGCCTATTAGATTGCGCAAGCGCAGTATATTTTTGGACCGCGTTTTTTTCCGTTAAAACGAGCTGCCACATTCTGTGCTCGACTGTCGACGAGGTAGGAGTTTTTAATGAATTTATACGGATAGAAAAGTGTGCCATGGAAATTTGAAGTCAAAAAATTAACTTTGCTAACCGTAAAATGTGATTTTTGGACCTTCAATTTATTTTTTTCGGAAATTTTTTATTTTTTGGTTTTGATAAAACTTTGGATTTGGGATTTTTGGTTCATTCTAAACAACTTTTTTTAGTATTTTTTTTTATAAAAAAATGCCTAATATGATTTCTTGAATTTTGGGGGTATAAAAAATGTCGCAGTTAGCCATGTGTTTGGTTTCCAAAACAATTGAAAGGTGTGTCGAATGGTATTTTCAGAGATCTATCTAACAAAAAAAAAAAAAGGTTTTCAAAATCGGAGCAAAAATAACAATTTTACAGAGGTGTCTCCATTCCAAACGGGCCACACTGTAGGTCTGTGTTATTAGAAAATATAAGCAGGGCATATACGAGTGGAATATAAAGTGTACATGTTAGCATCCATATAATGCTTCATTACGTTTGTGAGTCCAGATCGTCGTTATAGACCGTTTCTTCTCTACCTTTAGTTTTCTGAAGTTTGCCGTTTTTAACATTTTAATTAAGATTTCCCATTTAAAAAAATATTTGTTTTCTACTTTAGTAAACTACACATAAAAAAGTGTTGTCGGAAATTTCTTTGTGGTGCAAACAGATCCATTTTTGCGTAACAGAAACTGAATCAAACTAACTAAAAGACAGCTTTTTCGATCTGCCAGGGAAATTCATAAATAATGCACACTAAAATAACGAAGCATTGAACGTTAACTCAAAAAATAACTTCAACAACTTTGTTTTCTAAGCTTTCGAAAACTACATATTCCTCATTTCAATAAGTAAATGTCAATCAAAGTAAGGTGGCACAATTAGGCCAAGTAAAATATTACCAGTTATTCAAAGTGAAGTTAGGATAGATAATTAGCTAGAACACAGGATACAATATCAGACAAGTGGCTGGGTTATTGTTCTGTTGCCATGACACTTTGACTTGACAATTAAAATTCTGTTATTTCACTTCGACTTGAGAAATGAGGAAGATCTATTCTCCGAAAGCTTAAGTTGAAATAATTTTTTGAGTTAACTTTCAAAGTTTTGTTCTTTCATTTATTAATTTTCCTGGAAGCTTATTCTGTGGCGAAAAATACAACTAAAAAATAAAATTTGGTCCATCCGTTTGGAAAATATTCGATCTCAAATCTTTAGTTTGCACTTATTGTGTGTGTTTTGAAAATGAAACCTTTGCAGGTAGCTATACTTGGAAAAAATACCACAAACTTAATGATGGAAATTACTGTGGTTGAAATTTAAATTGTTTCAACTTGAATGTAATTTGTTAACTAAACAACAGATTGTGTATTTTAACCCATTAATGCCCAGAATTATTGATGTAAAAACTTTTGTTTAATTTTTGGATATGTTGTTACTAGACTTATCAGAAATTTGGGAAAAATAGCTGTTTTTTTGAGAAGCTGAGGGAACTAAGTTTTTTTTGTCGTATGATATATCATACGATGGACCAAAGAGGGTTGAACAAATAAATTTTTGAAATTTATTCCACTACACATTTTTATTATCTACATTCAAAAATTTTCAATATAAAAAAGCTTTAAAGCAAAAGTAATAGTTCAATTTTTATTTTTTATGGTATAAACGAAAACACGAGTCTGGATGTAATCCTACGTTACACTTCAGACAGGAGAATTTTGTGCATTTTCCGCATTTCCCGCAACGTCGTTGAGTATGTTGCTTATCTATCCAGTGCTCAACTCCATCAAACCTAATTTCTGGTAATACTTTTGAAAGTACTTTAGGTTTTGGTCCAGTATTTGAGTTTATAGGAGGGCAAGTTAAAATTGCCAGAACAATTCTTCTTCTAAATTCCAAAAGTGATAAGTAGTAATACAAAGAGAGTACGGGACCACTTTGACCTCAGTTGACCCCTTGATTCTGAGAGTCCCCTACGGCCCGAGGTCACGGGAGCAAAGTGGCTACGTCATGCCCGAGGTCACGTGACGTCACCGGATGACCCCAGTTGACCCCTAGATCCTCATAGGTTAACCTTTGACCTTTGGGCCACGTGTGACCCCCAGTTGACCCCCCCCCCACTCCAACGACGGGGCAACCCCCACTCCAACGGCTTGGTGGGGTGAGGTCTATATATTCGTGCGCAAGAGCAGTTTTCCCGTTATATACACTTACAATTTCCCACAGTCTGATTTGCCGAGTTCAAAATGCAGTCGTTCCTGAATCACCTGAACAAGAATTTGATCGTCAAGAAATTCGAAAGCGTTCAAAATATGGACGTGGATGAAAATTTTCAAATCACGAGCGTGGACAAAGTGAACACGCAATACGGAGAGAAGGTCTACGTAGAGTTCGAAGAATTTAAGACGGTGCTGCCGCAACGATACACGGCCGAGTTTACGCCCCAACGGATCGAAGAAATTAATAGGGATATCGGTAACGGAAGGAGGTATTACATGAAGAGTCTTGGACCCGTCGGCCGATCTACAAATATCGAATTTATTGTAGAACCATGACGAAGCTGGAGTACAGAAGAAAACTGCAACAATATTTGAAGAATTTAGAAGCATTGAAATATGAACTTATGTTATATGAAATTAAAATGAAGATAAAACATATTGACTTACACAATTAATTTTTAATAAACGTTTAAAAATCTTTTGTTGTGTTTTTTTATAAGAATCTTTGTGTTGAAGGGAAAACACCTGAAGCATCATATTATAATAAAACTCTCACTCTAAGCAATAATATCACTCTATTCCACTGTTATGTGTATACAGGGAGATTCTTAACTTATACACATAAATTTGGAAAATTGTAGGTTATGTCAAGTAATGGCTAATAATGAAAAAAAAGTCTAATAAAATTGTTATCGATAAGGTCTGCGTTTGTGATCTTATGAACCATAATTTTTAATTTATTTGTGCAAATAAACCCCGAATTGTTCAAGTACACAAAATTATAACTCAGCTGTTGCGTCGCATCGGGTTACTCGCTGCGAACGCGTGACCGCATAGTAAATATATAGTAAGAGAAAACACGTGGAATAGTTCACGACAGACGCCTGCTTTGTTTGGTCGAGCACTCAGCGATTTTGCTGAAACCGCATATAGAACAATAGGCTACAAATATCACCCAATTATCTTCTAAATAAAAAAATCTGAAAAAATTGCAGATAGAATAATAAACGGAAAATTTGGGAAAATCAGCATGTAACGCAAACGATTTAGGCCGGAATCTTCAACTAGACACGTGGAAATCCGAGGTAGACTCCTTGGTATCAGGAAATGTGATACATTATGGTAAATAAGTGGGCAACTACGTGCCAGGAGGAACGGAGGCCGAAGGCCTCCGTCCGACTGGCATGTAGTTGCCCGAACATAATCCACCCTTCCCCCTTGCACGCGTTTCGCGCATGCGCAGTTCCGCACTTTTGATACCTATGAAAATTCGAAAAATTTTGAAAATTTTTTATTCAAAAAATGTAATTTTAAAAAGGTCCTGATCCTATAATCCCGATAACATTTTGGGAAATTTTCATTTTTTGACGGTGAAATGTACAAGACAAGACTCAGACGAATGTTTTATATACAAGTGCAGATAGAACTTTTTCGAGTGACTGATAAAAACAGTTATTATAATAGTTAGTCGGAAGGCCCCAGATAACATAGGAAATTTTGTTTGAACAAAATCTGTAAAAAAAATCCAAGACGTGAAAATGTAGGTAGAATTTTCGAATAAGTTTTGTATACCGGTAAAAATATATGTAAAGGTAAAAATAACGTCAGTTTCACTTGGAGAAAAAATGATGAAAAAATTTCAGTAAAAAAAATACGATGTAGAGGTTGTACCAAAAAAAAATTGGAAATAATTATTTATTCCAGTAAAATATACACAAGACCGAAAAAGGTAATTGCGCGGCTGTCCCATTTTATACACCCTAGCTGTTTCAGTTCATCTCGTTTGGAAAAATTTTAGGGGTTATTACTTTTTTAAATACCGGTTTCCTCAACCTTATTTGAAAGTAAATATTTTTTAGTTCCCCACAGAAGGAAATAATGACGATATTTTATACCGGTGGATTCAAAAAATATATAAGGTTAGGAAAAAACCTTGGTAGGCAAACGCGGCTCTGCTGACCAGACAAAAAAAAACCTTAGTCGACAAATAATGGCCTATAAGAAGGGTGCGTGATTCCACGTATCAGTTCGAGTGCTCCAAGATGCAAGTATATACCAGCTGTCCCATTTTTAAACAGCTAGATATTTGGAAACCTTTCGTAAAAAAATTCCCAAGGATTACATGAGCAAAAGAAAGAAAAAAATGTAAATATACCAGCTGTCCCATTTATAAACCGCTTGATATCTTGGAAACGAAAACTTATATAAAGGAAGTAAAAGCTATATCTTAATAGGCGGAGGACCGACTGTCATTCAGACAGGTGAAAATTTTTTGTGATTTTTTGTAGAAGTTTTTTGCCGAAATTTTTTTTTGTCAATTTTTTTTTGCCAAAATTTTTTTTTGCCAAAATTTTTTTTGCCAAAATTTTTTTTACCAAAATTTTTTTTTACCAAAATTTTTTTTTTGCAAAATTTTTTTGTCAAATTTTTTTTTGCAAAATTTTTTTTCCCAAATTTTTTTTTCGTCAAAATTTTTTTCCCCAAATTTTTTTTCGTCAAAATTTTTTTCCCCAAATTTTTTTTTCGTCAAAATTTTTTTTTGTCAATTTTTTTTTTGACAATTTTTTTTGCCAAAATTTTTTTTTGCCAAATTTTTTTTTGCCAAATTTTTTTTGCCAAATTTTTTTTTGCCAAATTTTTTTTTTGTCAAAATTTTTTTTGCCAAATTTTTTTTTTGTCAAAATTTTTTTTTGTAAAATTTTTTTTGACATTTTTTTTTGCCAAATTTTTTTTTGTCGAATTTTTTTTTGCCAATTTTTTTTTGCCAAATTCTTTTTCGACAAAATTTTTTTTGATACAAATATAATTGCTAACGTTTAATTTGTTTACCCCATTTACGAAAATGATAACAAAATTGGATCAGACAAGATGTTTTTTCGAAGTATAGTTTTTAAACACAGGGTGCCACCACCGGTTTTACGATATAGGTTTCAAAATGCGACGCAAGTACATAAAAAAAATACCCTAGAGATAAGAAAACAAAATACAACTCACCGAAAGATTCTTGATGATGTATAAAAAGAAATCAGGTTACATCTAATGCCCCAGACAGTAAAATAAACATCCCCGAGCTATCAGATATAACCAAACATCATTTTTCTAACGGCACAGTCATTTTCACGGGAAAAACAACCAGTAACCGTTCAAATTCCATAGATAGGTACTGCCGTAATCCAAAATTTCACTGAACTACGCGTCTCTATTATACTGAAGTAGGTACTGATACACTTCCATCTTTCCAAAGAAAAACAAACACGAAACTCAGACTTTTCATATATTTATTACAACGCCTCGATAGAGTCTTTATCTGTGGCCACGACCGAGAATCTACTGAAGCAAGTGCGACGCATAGGACGTGAAAAGTGCCGAGTTGGTTTTATTAAACAATGAAACTTATACCTACGTATATATAAAATAAATGAGAAATATGCCAGAGATGTGAAACCTAATTGTGTTGCAAGTTTGAGGGTCCAAAAAAAATATTGGCTTTAATTTTTTAAGGTGAGAAACACATCTAACAGCCAGTTTGGAAATATACAAGGCAAAAAAAGTAGTGATGTGGCTGTCCCATTTTATGTTTTATACAGGTTGGGTTATTTTAGAATAGTTGTTCAATAGACCGAGACAACATCATAAACGCTTCCCGTTAGAACAGAATCTGATGAAAAGAAAAATTCCATCTGGGTCAAGCTACTACATAACCAAAATAAAAAATACTGAACGTTATAAAATTTAAAAAATCATATTTTCAACGGATTTTTATCCTCTGAAAATTGTTCTTGTGTAAAATTCAGTTTCACTGGGTCAAGCTAGGTGGTAACTATATAACCAAAATAAAAAATACTGAACGTTATAAAATTTAAAAAATTATATTTTCAAGGGATTTTTGTCCTCTGAAAATTGGTTTTGTGTAAATTGAGTTTCAATAAGTTACTAATTGAGATAATAGGAAAAAAATCTTAAGAATCTCTTATAGAATTCTGAGACAACGACCCTGAGAGTAAATATCATACAAAAATCTTTGTGCGTTGACTTTCAACTCAATTTAATAATTAGGTTTAATAATGACAATTTTCTCGATTATCTAGAATCAAAAATATTGCGAGTGGCAATTCACAATTTTCTAGATATCATGTGAAGCCTTAATTTTGCGTCGTAAGTTAGAGGATCCAAAAATATTGGCTTAAATTGTTTAGTAAATGCGATTAAAATATGTTTAGTTTATCAACAGTTAATTGTAACAGCTTATAATCTTAGAAGCTAAACTCTTTAAAAAAATTTTTAGACAAAAAGTTGTAGTTTAATAATGGTCAGTTGGATTCCTTTTGAATCATGTTTGCATATTACCTACAAGGAGTTACAACCTCAAAACATAGAAATCGCTCATTTTAAACCGATTTAATAAAAATTTCACCAAAACAATACTTTCACTCATATGATACACTTCTGATTAATAAAAAAGGCACCATAGGTAGTAATAATAAGATATTCAACGGAATTTTTATCGACTGTTTGCCCATTTTGCTAGCTTTTGGGGGTATTCCTTGATATTTTAGACTGATAAAAATGAATAATAAAAATTTCACCAAAACAATACTTTCACTCATATAATACACTTCTGATTAATAAAAAAGGCACCATAGGTAGTAGTAATAAGATATTCAACGGAATTTTTATCGACTGTTTGCCCATTTTGCTAGCTTTTGGGGGTATTCCTTGATATTTTAGACGGATAAAAATGAATAACTAAAATACAAAACGCACTGTTGACTTTACTTACGTGAAGCCTATAATACGTATCGAAAACAGAGAAATATTCAGGTCAAGAAAAAAATGGCCTAATTTACAAGTTTGTAAATCAAAAACTACCTTTTGGCTTTTCATTTTGATGAGAAAATACGTCTAATTAGTAAGTCAAATAAATGGGACATCATGAAAGATATACTAATAATTGAACAAATGCTATCTTAGTTCTATAGGCAGAAAGGTACTATGGGTAGTAATAGTTTTGGGATCAAAAGACGACCTGTTAGCTTTTAAATTTGTTAAGAAAATACGTCTAATGAAATCGAAAGTAGTAACTAGGTTTTGGTTAACATTTCGTTAACGCGTTGATGAATAAGAATGCAAGTGAAAAGTAGACCGAATTTCCCAAAAAACGGTGAGTGACCAAACAAGTTATTATAAAAAGTGGCTCGGGAGACCGATGTAACCTAGAAAACGCCTTTCCTTCGAATAGAAAGTAAAAAAAAGTTGCAAAATGGGACTTAGATGAATATTTGATGCAAGTGAAAAGTAGGCAGAATTTTCGAAAATCGGGGACGGATCAAAAAATATTAAGTTGATCGGGAGGTTGAGATAACCTATGAAACACCTTTCATACCGACAGAATCTGACAAAAAATTCCAAGAAAATTTTAGACGACTGTTTGCAAGTGAAAAGTATACATAATTTTTTTGAAAAACTGAGACTGACCAAAAAAAATAGATATTAGAAAATTTTGCTCGGGAGATCGAGGTAACATAGAAAACGCCTTTCATCCGAATATAATCTGAAATAAATTCCGAGATGGGACTTAGACGAATGTTTGATGCAAGTGGAAAGTAGACCGAATTGCCGAAAAACGCGGGAGGTCGAGGTAACCTAGGAAAAACGCCTTTTATTCGAACAGAATCTGACAAAAAAATCCAAGACGAATGTTTGATGCAATTGAAAGGTAGACAGAATTTTAGAAAAACGGCAACTGATCAAAAAATATATATTCGAAAATTTTGGTCGGGAGCCCGAGGTAACCTAGAAAACGCCTTTCGTTCTAACAGAATCCGACAAAAAAAATTCCAAGACGGGATGGTAGTGGGACGAATGTTTGACGGAAGTTAAAAGTAGACAGAATATTAAAAAACGAGAACCGACCAAATAGTTATTAGAAAAAGTGGCTCAGGAGGTCGAGGTAACCTAGGAAATGCCTTTAGTTTGAAAAGAATCTGACAAACAAAAAATCCAAGACGAATATTTGATGCAATTGAAAGGTAGACAGGATTTTAGAAAAACGGCAACTGATCAAAAAAATATATATTCGAAAATTTTGGTCGGGAGACCGAGGTAACCTAGAAAATGCCTTTCGTTCGAACAGAATCCGACAAAAAAATTCCAAGACGGGATGGTAGTTGGACGAGTGTTTGACGCAAGTTAAAAGTAGACAGAATATTAAAAAACGAGAACCGACCAAATAGTTATTAGAAGAAGTGGCTCGGGAGGTCGAGGTAACCTAGGAAATGCCTTTCGTTCGAACAGAATTCGACAAAAAAAAATTCCAAGACATGACTTAGAAAAATATTCATTTGATGCAGATGAAAAAGAGACAGCATTTCCAAAAAAAACTTCGACTGACCTAAAAGTTATTAGAAAAAGTTGCTCGGGAGGCCGATGTCTAGCAAAATATAACACCATTGCACCAGAGTTATTTCCATCTACGTAACATTATTGGCGTGGTGGTCGACTAATCGCGTTCACTATTAAATTAATTATGACTGGTCAAATACGTATATAATGCAAATTAAAAAACGCTTTAACGAATCGTTTACAATGCGTTAACGAGGATTGACAGCGCGTTAACGAGGCGTTACCAACGCGTTAAACGCGTGAAAGAAGCGTTATCAACGTGTTAAACGCGTGAAAGAAGCGTTATCCATGCGTTACGCGTTAACGAAGCGTTATCAACGCGTTAACTACTAGTTATCGATTCGTTAACAATGCGTTAACGAACAACGCATTAACGAACAACGCGTTAACGAAACGTTAACGACGTGTCAGCAAAGTTTTAACAAAGCGTTAACGAAGCTTTAACATCGCGTCAATGCGTTAAGACGCGTTAAAACCGCGTTAACGAATCTTTGACGACGCATTAACGAAGCGTTGACGAGTGTGGAAGTGCGTGGACCCTCCAACTCCCAGAATCGCAACTTACACCAGATCAAACTCAACTGTGGAATCTTGTGACGTCACAGAGATGCTACTTTACATTTCTTTTAAGTAGTTAACCTAACCTAACATTATTGTCGCGGTGACCAAGAGGTTATCGACTGGTGAACCGATTGCCATTGGATTTGGGAGAGGTGTATCAAAGGCGGATTAAGTCAGTTTTGACCAATGGTAATCGGTTCACCAGTCGATAACCTCTTGGTCACCGCGACAATAATGTTAGGTTAGGTTAACTACTTAAAAGAAATGTAAAGTAGCATCTCTGTCTTGGAATTTTTTTGTCGGATTCTGTTCGAACGAAAGGCATTTTCTAGGTTACCTCGGGCTCCCGACCAAAATTTTCGAATATATATTTTTTTGATCAGTTGCCGTTTTTCTAAAATCCTGTCTACCTTTCAATTGCATCAAATATTCGTCTTGGATTTTTTGTTTGTCAGATTCTTTTCAAACTAAAGGCATTTCCTAGGTTACCTCGACCTCCTGAGCCACTTTTTCTAATAACTATTTGGTCGGTTCTCGTTTTTTAATATTCTGTCTACTTTTAACTTCCGTCAAACATTCGTCCCACTACCATCCCGTCTTGGAATTTTTTTGTCGGATTCTGTTAGAACGAAAGGCGTTTTCTAGGTTACCTCGGGCTCCCGACCAAAATTTTCGAATATATATTTTTTGATCAGTTGCCGTTTTTCTAAAATTCTGTCTACCTTTCAATTGCATCAAACATTCGTCTTGGATTTTTTTGTCAGATTCTGTTCGAATAAAAGGCGTTTTTCCTAGGTTACCTCGACCTCCCGCGTTTTTCGGCAATTCGGTCTACTTTCCACTTGCATCAAACATTCGTCTAAGTCCCATCTCGGAATTTATTTCAGATTATATTCGGATGAAAGGCGTTTTCTATGTTACCTCGATCTCCCGAGCAAAATTTTCTAATATCTATTTTTTTTGGTCAGTCTCAGTTTTTTCAAAAAAATTATGTATACTTTTCACTTGCAAACAGTCGTCTAAAATTTTCTTGGAATTTTTTGTCAGATTCTGTCGGAATGAAAGGTGTTTCATAGGTTATCTCAACCTCCCGATCAACTTAATATTTTTTGATCCGTCCTCGATTTTCGAAAATTCTGCCTACTTTTCACTTGCATCAAATATTCATCTAAGTCCCATTTTGCAACTTTTTTTTACTTTCTATTCGAAGGAAAGGCGTTTTCTAGGTTACATCGGTCTCCCGAGCCACTTTTTATAATAACTTGTTTGGTCACTCACCGTTTTTTGGGAAATTCGGTCTACTTTTCACTTGCATTCTTATTCATCAACGCGTTAACGAAATGTTAACCAAAACCTAGTTACTACTTTCGATTTCATTAGACGTATTTTCTTAACAAATTTAAAAGCTAACAGGTCGTCTTTTGATCCCAAAACTATTACTACCCATAGTACCTTTCTGCCTATAGAACTAAGATAGCATTTGTTCAATTATTAGTATATCTTTCATGATGTCCCATTTATTTGACTTACTAATTAGACGTATTTTCTCATCAAAATGAAAAGCCAAAAGGTAGTTTTTGATTTACAAACTTGTAAATTAGGCCATTTTTTTCTTGACCTGAATATTTCTCTGTTTTCGATACGTATTATAGGCTTCACGTAAGTAAAGTCAACAGTGCGTTTTGTATTTTAGTTATTCATTTTTATCCGTCTAAAATATCAAGGAATACCCCCAAAAGCTATCAAAATGGGCAAACAGTCGATAAAAATTCCGTTGAATATCTTATTACTACTACCTATGGTGCCTTTTTTATTAATCAGAAGTGTATTATATGAGTGAAAGTATTGTTTTGGTGAAATTTTTATTATTCATTTTTATCAGTCTAAAATATCAAGGAATACCCCCAAAAGCTAGCAAAATGGGCAAACAGTCGATAAAAATTCCGTTGAATATCTTATTATTACTACCTATGGTGCCTTTTTTATTAATCAGAAGTGTATCATATGAGTGAAAGTATTGTTTTGGTGAAATTTTTATTAAATCGGTTTAAAATGAGCGATTTCTATGTTTTGAGGTTGTAACTCCTTGTAGGTAATATGCAAACATGATTCAAAAGGAATCCAACTGACCATTATTAAACTACAACTTTTTGTCTAAAAATTTTTTTAAAGAGTTTAGCTTCTAAGATTATAAGCTGTTACAATTAACTGTTGATAAACTAAACATATTTTAATCGCATTTACTAAACAATTTAAGCCAATATTTTTGGATCCTCTAACTTACGACGCAAAATTAAGGCTTCACATGATATCTAGAAAATTGTGAATTGCCACTCGCAATATTTTTGATTCTAGATAATCGAGAAAATTGTCATTATTAAACCTAATTATTAAATTGAGTTGAAAGTCAACGCACAAAGATTTTTGTATGATATTTACTCTCAGGGTCGTTGTCTCAGAATTCTATAAGAGATTCTTAAGATTTTTTTCCTATTATCTCAATTAGTAACTTATTGAAACTCAATTTACACAAAACCAATTTTCAGAGGACAAAAATCCCTTGAAAATATAATTTTTTAAATTTTATAACGTTCAGTATTTTTTATTTTGGTTATATAGTTACCACCTAGCTTGACCCAGTGAAACTGAATTTTACACAAGAACAATTTTCAGAGGATAAAAATCCGTTGAAAATATGATTTTTTAAATTTTATAACGTTCAGTATTTTTTATTTTGGTTATGTAGTAGCTTGACCCAGATGGAATTTTTCTTTTCATCAGATTCTGTTCTAACGGGAAGCGTTTATGATGTTGTCTCGGTCTATTGAACAACTATTCTAAAATAACCCAACCTGTATAAAACATAAAATGGGACAGCCACATCACTACTTTTTTTGCCTTGTATATTTCCAAACTGGCTGTTAGATGTGTTTCTCACCTTAAAAAATTAAAGCCAATATTTTTTTTGGACCCTCAAACTTGCAACACAATTAGGTTTCACATCTCTGGCATATTTCTCATTTATTTTATATATACGTAGGTATAAGTTTCATTGTTTAATAAAACCAACTCGGCACTTTTCACGTCCTATGCGTCGCACTTGCTTCAGTAGATTCTCGGTCGTGGCCACAGATAAAGACTCTATCGAGGCGTTGTAATAAATATATGAAAAGTCTGAGTTTCGTGTTTGTTTTTCTTTGGAAAGATGGAAGTGTATCAGTACCTACTTCAGTATAATAGAGACGCGTAGTTCAGTGAAATTTTGGATTACGGCAGTACCTATCTATGGAATTTGAACGGTTACTGGTTGTTTTTCCCGTGAAAATGACTGTGCCGTTAGAAAAATGATGTTTGGTTATATCTGATAGCTCGGGGATGTTTATTTTACTGTCTGGGGCATTAGATGTAACCTGATTTCTTTTTATACATCATCAAGAATCTTTCGGTGAGTTGTATTTTGTTTTCTTATCTCTAGGGTATTTTTTTTATGTACTTGCGTCGCATTTTGAAACCTATATCGTAAAACCGGTGGTGGCACCCTGTGTTTAAAAACTATACTTCGAAAAAACATCTTGTCTGATCCAATTTTGTTATCATTTTCGTAAATGGGGTAAACAAATTAAACGTTAGCAATTATATTTGTATCAAAAAAAATTTTGTCGAAAAAGAATTTGGCAAAAAAAAATTGGCAAAAAAAAATTCGACAAAAAAAAATTTGGCAAAAAAAAATGTCAAAAAAAATTTTACAAAAAAAAATTTTGACAAAAAAAAAATTTGGCAAAAAAAATTTTGACAAAAAAAAAAATTTGGCAAAAAAAAATTTTGCAAAAAAAATTTGGCAAAAAAAAATTTGGCAAAAAAAAATTTTGGCAAAAAAAATTGTCAAAAAAAAAATTGACAAAAAAAAATTTTGACGAAAAAAAAATTTGGGGAAAAAAATTTTGACGAAAAAAAATTTGGGGAAAAAAATTTTTACGAAAAAAAAATTTGGGAAAAAAAATTTTGCAAAAAAAAATTTGACAAAAAAAAATTTTGCAAAAAAAAAATTTTGGTAAAAAAAAAATTTTGGTAAAAAAAATTTTGGCAAAAAAAATTTTGGCAAAAAAAAATTTTGGCAAAAAAAAATTTCGGCAAAAAACTTCTACAAAAAATCACAAAAAATTTTCACCTGTCTGAATGACAGTCGGTCCTCCGCCTATTAAGATATAGCTTTTACTTCCTTTATATAAGTTTTCGTTTCCAAGATATCAAGCGGTTTATAAATGGGACAGCTGGTATATTTACATTTTTTTCTTTCTTTTGCTCATGTAATCCTTGGGAATTTTTTTACGAAAGGTTTCCAAATATCTAGCTGTTTAAAAATGGGACAGCTGGTATATACTTGCATCTTGGAGCACTCGAACTGATACGTGGAATCACGCACCCTTCTTATAGGCCATTATTTGTCGACTAAGGTTTTTTTTTGTCTGGTCAGCAGAGCCGCGTTTGCCTACCAAGGTTTTTCCCTAACCTTATATATTTTTTGAATCCACCGGTATAAAATATCGTCATTATTTCCTTCTGTGGGGAACTAAAAAATATTTACTTTCAAATAAGGTTGAGGAAACCGGTATTTAAAAAAGTAATAACCCCTAAAATTTTTCCAAACGAGATGAACTGAAACAGCTAGGGTGTATAAAATGGGACAGCCGCGCAATTACCTTTTTCGGTCTTGTGTATATTTTACTGGAATAAATAATTATTTCCAATTTTTTTTGGTACAACCTCTACATCGTATTTTTTTTACTGAAATTTTTTCATAATTTTTTCTCCAAGTGAAACTGACGTTATTTTTACCTTTACATATATTTTTACCGGTATACAAAACTTATTCGAAAATTCTACCTACATTTTCACGTCTTGGATTTTTTTTACAGATTTTGTTCAAACAAAATTTCCTATGTTATCTGGGGCCTTCCGACTAACTATTATAATAACTGTTTTTATCAGTCACTCGAAAAAGTTCTATCTGCACTTGTATATAAAACATTCGTCTGAGTCTTGTCTTGTACATTTCACCGTCAAAAAATGAAAATTTCCCAAAATGTTATCGGGATTATAGGATCAGGACCTTTTTAAAATTACATTTTTTGAATAAAAAATTTTCAAAATTTTTCGAATTTTCATAGGTATCAAAAGTGCGGAACTGCGCATGCGCGAAACGCGTGCAAGGGGGAAGGGTGGATTATGTTCGGGCAACTACATGCCAGTCGGACGGAGGCCTTCGGCCTCCGTTCCTGGCACGTATTATTGCTTAGAGTGAGAGTTTTATTATAATATGATGCTTCAGGTGTTTTCCCTTCAACACAAAGATTCTTATAAAAAAACACAACAAAAGATTTTTAAACGTTTATTAAAAATTAATTGTGTAAGTCAATATGTTTTATCTTCATTTTAATTTCATATAACATAAGTTCATATTTCAATGCTTCTAAATTCTTCAAATATTGTTGCAGTTTTCTTCTGTACTCCAGCTTCGTCATGGTTCTACAATAAATTCGATATTTGTAGATCGGCCGACGGGTCCAAGACTCTTCATGTAATACCTCCTTCCGTTACCGATATCCCTATTAATTTCTTCGATCCGTTGGGGCGTAAACTCGGCCGTGTATCGTTGCGGCAGCACCGTCTTAAATTCTTCGAACTCTACGTAGACCTTCTCTCCGTATTGCGTGTTCACTTTGTCCACGCTCGTGATTTGAAAATTTTCATCCACGTCCATATTTTGAACGCTTTCGAATTTCTTGACGATCAAATTCTTGTTCAGGTGATTCAGGAACGACTGCATTTTGAACTCGGCAAATCAGACTGTGGGAAATTGTAAGTGTATATAACGGGAAAACTGCTCTTGCGCACGAATATATAGACCTCACCCCACCAAGCCGTTGGAGTGGGGGTTGCCCCGTCGTTGGAGTGGGGGGGGGGGTCAACTGGGGGTCACACGTGGCCCAAAGGTCAAAGGTTAACCTATCAGGATCTAGGGGTCAACTGGGGTCATCCGGTGACGTCACGTGACCTCGGGCATGACGTAGCCACTTTGCTCCCGTGACCTCGGGCCGTAGGGGACTCTCAGAATCAAGGGGTCAACTGAGGTCAAAGTGGTCCCGTACTCTCTTTGTATTACTACTGTGATATATTTTGATTCTGCATTTGAAGTGCTCGGCGATATAGATACCACATATTCACTATAGCACCATCTAGACAGAAACGAAATAATGGCCAATACTATTTTTTGGCTCTAATCCTAGACCTATACGAGCCTCTCATCTGATCAAAACGGTCTACACCCCCCATTCCCTTATTGTAGAGTTTTATAAGAGTTGGTTGATCAACTTGTACTGCAGATTTTTCCGTCTTGGACCAGCGTTTACAGCTTCCTCTAGTTTTGTACAGATTCTCATTTTCTACGTTTGATATGGCTGTAACTTGGTTATTGTCATGCCAACGAGTCAGTGTGATTTTGGACATCTCGTCATGAATTGTGTAATGAGTACCACGTTTTTCCTTTTTCAAGTCTTTCAGAGGAGCTCTTTCTACACGATCGGCTCGTACCGTCCCCACACAGAAGAGTTTGTTCTCTGTTAACGTCTCCAATAAAGGAATTGATGTGAAATAATTATCTATCAAAATGTAACTTCCTTCTGGAAGGAAGCTCAAACACATTTTTTCCGTCACACTGGAGCCTAGAGTTTTTCCAATCATTTTGTCACCAGCGCCAGTATAAACATCAAATTTTATAAGATACCCATCTGAAGTGCATAGACACCAAAATTTAAAACCGAATCTTATGGATTTTCCACGAATAAACTGTTTCATGTTATGCCTGCCATAATATGGTTCCATAGCCTCATCCAATGAAAAATATTTTCCTAGAGGGGAAATACACTTTTGGGATACTTTGTTGAGATGGTTTACCAATGGCCTAACTTTGTATATTTTGTCAGTCTCATCAATTTTTGAGTTGTCATTTAGGTGAAAAAAATCTATGTATATTTTCAAATTTATTCCTTGACATGGTATTAGTTACCAAAGGTTTGTTGGTGTCGGGGCGAACTTCCCAGTAGCACCGTCTTGAGGGGACAGGACTATAACCAGACAAAAGAATTATTCCTAAGTATTTATATATATCATCGTGTGTGACAGAAAAGTCATGGAAACCTTTTTGATCGGCATACTTTTTCGTTTCAGTGCATATTAGCCCAATGATCTCTTCGTCAAAAAACATTTTGAACATATCTATGGGGGTCATTTTTTATCGATTATTTCTGTTAGGATTGATGGTGCGTTATTCTTTCTTAGTTGAATTTTTGGTTCACATGCTGTAAGATCTATTACTTTCCATTGTTTCTTCAGTTTCTTTTTGGGATCAGTTTTTTGTTTTTGAAGCCTCAATCTTTTTTGTGTGACGGCAAGTGGTTCGTTATCGCTATCGTCACTTACATCACTTCTTTGAGGGCACTTTGGATGAATTATAAGTGGTTCTTTTTCTTTAGCTTGGCAAATACACAACACATCAACTTCTTGAGAAAGCATTCCTCTTCCAAGGTCTCTAATATTCGGAGCAATCTCTTCGTCGCTAGGGGCGTCATCTTGGTCGCTATCCCCGGCATCAGTAGGTGGAACTAACACAACTTCCAAAGATTCAGCCTCAATAAACTGCTTATAGCACTCATCATCTGAATCTAAGCTGTCAAGATAGTTTAGCAGTTCCTCTGCATCTCGTGGATCACTAGGATCAAACAATTTTTTTCTGGAAATAATAATAATAAATAATAATAATAATTCTCACCCTCACAACACTATAAAATATATAACTATATAATATGCCATAAGTATGACATATACATATATACATGCCATCCTATATAGGATGGCATGTATATATTATATATATGCCATACTCCTTTCTGCCCAACGTATGATATAACATACGCAATATTTAAAGTTATCTCTATATCTCACAATGATTATTTTTGTCTCATTATGCATTAGAATAGCAAGAAGACATTCAAAAAAATCTATATTTCTGTATATGTTTGTTTAAAATAATAATAAAACATATATACATAACCTAGAACCTACCTTGAACTCATTTTGGAAGATTTTTCCGCTTGCTGAAGTTTCAAACTATTCCACAACACAAATAACACAACTCAATTCAGTTTTAATGGTCTAGTAGTATAACTAGTTCTTATTTTACACAAAAGTATTGCAGAGCAACACTAAAATAGTCCATTGGCCTGACTAACCTAACCTCAAATGCAGGCGTGTTTGACGTATGACATATAATACGGTGGGAACTAATGGGTTTTAAGGGCTAAACATGTTCATCGTCATTTATGACATTTTATGTATTTTTGTCACAGTAGGTAGGCTTATGTCAATTATTATTTTATCATCGTAGCTGGATTGCAGCTAGACTTTGTCAATGGGGGAAGAATTCACAAATAAAGAAAGAAATGAAATGTGCGCTAAAAAATTGCGCCTCAGGCATATAAAATTACAAAATCAATCATCATTATGTATTTTCCTCGTTTTTTTTTCGTTACATTTAATATGTTCTAATTTTTAGGGAGGTCTTGGCCTTGGATGGAAATGTTTTATATCAAACACCCCCCATAAAATCTGTCAAAGACAATGCAGTTTAATTTTTTAGACCTACTTCCGTATATTCTCTCATGCTTTTATTTCATATTTACATAAACCTTTGTGATTGTGACTTTATAACAATATTCAATAATACCTAATCATCCATAATTTCTTAGCTTAAAAACCATAACAACTTTAAAACGGCAAACACAAAGTACTTAATAGTAATATAATTTTCATACCATAAAAATAATTTCCGTCGTTCTAAAACCTTAGAATCTTCGGCACTATAATAAGGTAAATGTCTATGAAACTACAAGAGAGTGCCAAGGCAGCACTTAAAAATTGTTTATGACTCATGTAGGAGTTATGAGCAGATAAAATGAATTAAGCTAACCGTCCCCATAACACAGACTATCCCAATTTAGCTTGACTATATAAACGGGACTGTGTATTATAGATTGTAGCTTATAGCTGCTCCCTGTTTTATTTTCTCCGACATAAAGAAAATTAATGGGAACGGGGACAAGAAACCCTAAAATATTCCGACACAACAAACAAAAACTTGACTATTTATTTACAGTTGTTTCTGCTTTTTCCTTTTTTTCGTATTCCTTACAATGCTATCTAAATATACACAGCGTGAATAGGTCATGTAAAAAAATTTAACTACACAGTGGGGCAAAGGCGTATCCAGGGTGGGGCACGGTGGGGCAGCTGCCCCACCTTCCAAGTTGTTGTAAAAAAATATTAAAAAGATTAATTCGGATGAGTCTATATCGGTACGCGGTACGCTTTGAACCTGGACCAACACTATATTGAAGACCTGTGCATGCATGCATAGCGCTGTTTCAAGCGATCCCCACTGCTGGCGCCACACTACGAAACAAATTTACATGGTGGATTAATGTTAAAACACCATTGTTGCAGAATCTTTTATAAAATAAAAACATGCAAATATGTCTGTAACCACGAATTTAATATTCAAAATAAAATAAAATATTTGTTTGTTATGTCCCTCTAATTTGACAAGTTCACATGGCATATTTCCATACATTTTCTTAAGAAAATGGAGTCTAAAAAGCAAGCAAGAGTATTTGGTACCTTTTGGTTTTTAATGAAATTCATGGCTATTTTCATTCTTGCATACGTTACAAAATACTCTTCCAAAATAATATATAGAATTTTCGCCTCTTCAGCTGGTTGATCAGATCATCCCATAATTCCAAAATAGTGTTTATTCTTCTGCAATTCTATTGGTCTGTGCAGTGTGCATACCATTTTCTTCATGTGCATGGAAATTTCAAGTTATCAAAACAAATCTACCTATAAAAGCTGTGTTAATAGGATAAAACTGCTAAATACTGGACGCAAAGTCAATTCGTTACCGTAAAAGAGGCAAATTTTAATAAAGCTGGATATTTAAAATTTAAACGTCGGAAACTGACAACCAATGACCACAGAATACCCCCCTATAACCTATAATAAGTCGCCATTTTTTTTCGTCGAGTAGCGCCACCCCAGTCCGTTAACAACAATGAAATATGACGTCATGCTCGGGTCTTTAATATTCTACGATTTGGAAGGAATTTTGGTTCAAAATGTGGAATGAGATAGTGAAAACGCGCGAAATCATCGAAATTTTAAAAAAGAGCATTGTTTTTCCGACTATTCGGAGAGCGCTAGTGATAGTGCTTTCTCAGCCCTGCACAATTAGTATGTAGAGCGTTCATTTAGCTCCCTTCGTCGAATTAAAGAAGTACCTACTATTGGTGAAATTAGGTTAAACCGGTTAGCTACGGTGCATTGGACGTCAATGGGTTTTCGCAAACAAGGAGCAATTAGTGGAAGATGTAGTAAAATAATTTAGTAATAATACTCCCAAAACTATTGTTCAAAAATTAATATTAGTGTTTTATAGTATTTCCCATAATTCCCATAATTTTTATATTACACGATGATAAAATATTGCTAATGGTAACACTACAAAATTGTAGCGACGTCCACACAGTGATCGGTTTTGAACGTTTTTTTGGTATTATCTTGTTTTCTTTTAACTAAGAAAGAAATACCTCATCTTGAGAGTATATGAGTGACAATCACGGATTTAGTCGCCATGTCTAATATACAGGGTGGCCCACCACGAACTGCATCGATCTATATATGGAAAACTAAAAGTAGAAAAATTCTGAAAATTTGGCACGTCACCAATGCCGATGGGTGCTGCTCAGCTAAAATATTTTGGTGAATCTGGCACTTCCGGTTATACCGAAAGTCGATATCAACTTTCCTATCTCAAATAGAACACCCTGTATATTATTGCATTTTTGAATTCTAGGCGTCATTCTGGAACAAAAACATTCAACATGTCCTACGTCCAAATCCAACCGTTTTTGACATATTTGCATTTTCCCGAAAAAAATTACAGGTGCAGACCTAAAGTCAATTAGCGATTTATACGAGGAAACCGCTAAATTTCAAAACGAATTTTTGGCATCGTGTAACAGAAGCCCTGACCTAGTGATCTCTGCTGAGAAATAAATCCGTTCTTATACAGGGTGTTCAAAAAATGTGAATAAAAATTACATTCAAAATGTGCTTAAATCTCGAAATTTTCAAATGGAAACCCCCATTTTTTTTAATGCGATCTTATTCACCACTAAAAATGATGCCAACTTTGTGTAAGGTTTCCTATACCTAAATGCAGTAATTTTCGATTAATTTACGAAAAACCCACTTTTCGCCCGTAAAATGCGGGGTTTGCTTAACGCTTGGAAAATCATATTAGCCGTGGACGTTGAAAAGACAATCGCGGCTGAGGAAATGTCACTTGGTTTATAAATTATTGTCAACAATAATGCCGGCGAGCTTAAATTACACAAACGAAGATTATTTAAATTTGTTTATTATCTACGGAGAATGCAACAAAGTAATATCGAGAACGTGCGATACATTTGGGGCTCGCTATCCTCAAAAAACAAAACCGATGCTCTATAAGCGCTATAAGCACATCACTACTATTGTAGTGATGTGCTGACAGAAGAAGCAATGTATGCAAGAATTATTACTTTTATTACCTCCCCGGTGTTAGGAATGTACGAGGCGTAAGGTAGATATTTTGAAAAAGTGGTAAAGTTTATAAGAACAGAAGATTTTAAGAACAGAAGTCGGCTGGTTATGTTCTGTGGGGTGATAGAACAGTGTATCTGGTGGAACGGCCTGTGACGCCTCGAAGAAAAAAGCGCGACACCGCGGGATTCCCTGCAACATTCAGCATTTTCGGCGTTTTGCGGCTCCAAAATGATCCATTGTTAAAGAAATAGTTAAAGTCACAATTTTTAAAATTTGCCATGTTCCAATTAACGATCTTTTTATATTAGAATAATAAAAGTTTCCTCTACCCGTATTCTTCTTATTGGCCAAACAATATTAAAACGCACCAGCCGCACCGACGAGAATATGAAATTACGTGCATATAGTCCGGCACTCGCGGTAATTGCGTTTGGCTCACAAAAAATCCTGAGTTCCGGCCCTGCATTTGCGGAGCGGGGGTTTCATACATGCCTAATTGGGACGGCGCGAGAACTAGATTAAAACAGAAAATAATAATTATGAGGCCCGCGGCTCCGGCATCAACGTTGGTCTACCAAGTTCAAGTTTATACCTTGAATTTCCTGCGCTATATAAAGTGTAATATTTTTATTAAGGAATTTCACTATGAATAATAACATTAGAATAAGTCCTTGCATGTCTCTAAGACAGTAGTTGAACTGCTAACTTCAGTAATGGCATAAATTATAATTAATTTAATTAAATTCACAGGTGAAATTTTAAAATAGAGTGTGATTCAGTTTTAAGAGACCCATCTCTAACAGGCGATATATCTTCAAAAATGACTGAATTATTGGTATAAACTAGGTATATCTGTTTTAAGGCATTATAAAAAAGTTACAGGGTGTTAAGGTTGTGTAAAAAATTACGATTTTTCCATGTACCTTTCTCCTAAACTAGAGGAGTTATCTAAACCAAATTTGTTTATGAAGGGAGGAGGTGCAATATTACTGCACAATATGAGCTTAATCGAGCATATATGGCGTACATAGGGGATTTATTTATATTTATTTGGGTCGAAAAACATCAACGCCCTGTATACTCAAAGAAACAAAGGCAGTTTTTAATGCAAACATTTATTGTTAACAAAAAAGTAGCCCTTGGCTTCTTTTTGTAACTGCCACCGTTTTACGGCAAATTATGATTTTTATGATTCGTGTTTTTGCCTTTAATTAATAAAAGCCCTTAAAAATCAGAAGCATTTTTTTTATGTAAAATTATTTATTATACGAGAAAAACTAGACCAAAAATTTGAAATAAACTGTTCGAACTTTTGCGTCTATAGAAGTTTGGAAATGGAAATTCAATGGTCAAATACAGGGTGATTCAGTTTTAATCCGCAAAACTTCAGCAGGTGATAGAAAACCAAAAAATAACCGCACTTTCTTCTGTAAACTATATCATTTTAAGGCCTTATAAAAAAGTTACAGGGTGTTAAAGTTGCAAGAAATATGTGGAATTTATTGAATATTTTACAAACTAGTTGAGATATTTAAGTCATATTTGGTACACGTTATAACGGCATGGGTTATCATAAAACCTGTTAATATCAACCATCTTGAACAACCAGTGGCTTAGAAATAGGTAATTAGTATAATAATATTTTAGAAAAAAAATAGAACCACCTTGTATAGCAATAAAATGTATTCAAATTCTGATGTAAATTTTTATTGTAAGCAAAAACAAAAAAACTCTTAGCATTTTTTCATATGTGTCATGGTTTCATAGCAAATTTGATTTTTTCGTATTATTTCGGGGTACTTCTGAAAAATTAACTTAAAACTTTTCTCCATAAGTAACCCTCAAAGTAGAAAAAATGTGTTTTTTACTTTAAATACAGTAACTTTTCCCAATAAACTTACCCATTCAACGTTTTACTTTTCAAGATACAGAGCGTAACATTAATTATTGTATGTTATTGTTATTGTTCCTTAAATGTTTTAGACCCTGTATCTTCAAAAGTATAGCCTTAAATAGATGAGCTTATTGGAAAAAGTTACTTTATTTCAGGTAGCAAACACATTTTTTCCACTTTAAGTGTTACTTATGGAGAAAAGTTTTAAGTTAATTTTTCAGAAATACCCTGAAATAACGAAAAAATCAAATTTGCTATGAAACCATGACACATATGAAAAAATGCTAAGAGAACGTTTTTGTTTACAATAAACATTTACATAAGAATTTGAATACGTTTTGTTGCTATACAAGGTGGTTCTATTTTTTTTCTAAAATAAATTATACTAATTACCCATTTCTACGCCACTGGTTGTTCAAGATGTTTGATATTAACAGGTTTTATGCTAACCCATGCCGTTATAACGTGTACCAAATATGACTTAAATATCTCAACTAGTTTGTAAAATATTCAATAAATTCCACATATTTCTTGCAACTTTAACACCCTGTAACTTTTTTATAAGGCCTTAAAATGATATAGTTTATAAAAGAAAGTGCGGTTATTTTTTGGTTTTCTATCACCTGTTGAAGTGTTGCAGATTAAAACTGAATCACCCTGTATATATGAGGAGATTCGACTGAACTATTGAATGGGATGTCCACTATGTCCAGCCAGCAATAATTAAACTATTTTTGTTCTCGCTTCTTTTAGTAAACAGAGACGTAGACACATCATTATAGCCGAATTAAAATAACAATTACGATACCTAAATGTGTAGGATAAAAAATATTGTGTAGCTACATCGATCATCGGCCCGTGCAATGTTAACTTCCTACGACCGCCAGCAAAAGTTTCATGAAGCAACCTTTTTTTGCTAATTTATTTGGGGAAGTGCTATTTATCATCCTTTGTTGGAAGGTATACGAAATTAGAAGTTTGAGATTAATGATCTTAATTATGTAGTATAGCTCTACAGAGTGGGTCTCCTTAGATCAATAAAAAGAAAACTACTTAATAATTTGCTGACGTTTCGTATAATATGTATACTTCTTCAGGGCAACTGAAAATACAAAAGAAGGACTAGAATGCAACATAGACGCAATTACAATCAGTTGCCCTGAAGAAGTACCTACACATATTATTATACGAAACGTCGGCAAATTATTAAGTAGGTAGTTTTTCTTTTTATCGATCTAAAGAGACCCACTAACCTGTACAGCTACGCTATACGAAATTGGTTAAAATAAAATCATTTTTTTTATCTGCGCCACTGTCAGAATCATTCCGGTTATCTGGTCCTGCATTTTTTTTGTCGTGTCTCTAATGCAATAGCAGCGACGCGAAAACAACCACCGCTGTTTTTAGCACATATTTCCCTTTCGGTAATTGCCATGACATTGTGTAAAATGTAAAACTGTTACTGTGACAAGTTTATTTCAAAGGGCACCTAGTGGGACTGAAAATGGAGCGGTCCGACCGGCCGGCTGTTCAATTTTTATTTTTATTCGTGCTGACCTTTTCTGACAAAAACATCTACCTAGGTGAATTAAAAGCATAAAAATAAATTCGCCAAATCATATTATGAATAATAATTGACCTAGTTGCAGTGACTAATACCTGGACCTACACTATATTTTTTGTTGGTCCAGTACACCAGAAAATCGACACACCAAGGCAAAAATGTTATGCATAGTACTTTAGAAAAAGGAACTTGAATTTAATTCTAATTCTCACGGAGTTCCTGTGTGTCCGACCTTGAGTTCTCGCAAGGGAGCTAGCGCTTTAAAGGGGCCCCAGGGACATCCCCCTGAATAATACATCGCCCCTCGCGACGGCTGCGAGGCAACAATGAAAAGTTGCTTGATATTTTCTTAGTCTTCTGCCCGGTGGGATGATTTATTTAAATGTGGGGCCCACGAGCGAAAAGCGCTGCTGCCAAATCTCCAAATTAAGGAGATTGTTTCGTAATAACTATACGGCGACAAGTAAACGTCCGCCAGTTTTTAAGTGTAATAAGTGGAGATGCTGATCCAAGGTCCAAGCTAACTACCTATAAGTACAGTCATTTTCTATTTTCCTTAGTTTTTTGATAATGTGTCTTTTTGTTGGGAGATACCACAAAATGTTACTATTAAAAATTTCTCAGAATGCAAAATTGGGAGCATTGGTGCCCTCTGGCCACTCCCCTACTTTGAATTTTTAATTTTTTCTCCTATTAAGAAATTAAAGAAGGCCTAGGATTTTGAAAATTTACTTATTTTCTTGCTAAGAAACGTTCCTTAATATCATTTTGTCGTACAGCCTACAGAACTGGTTCTTTGCAGCTGGGGAAATAAGTTTTTTTCAAAATTTCCAAGGCATACCTGATTTCTCGAAACTAAAATTATGTCAAAAATTAATTTCTAATCGAGCAGGTCTTATTTCAAAATAATCAAATTTCAGCTCAAACATCTTTTATCTTTTGCACCTCTTTGTTTACTTATCACGGGACACACTGGATACCAAGTTCGATCAATATCAATCGAATTATTTAATACTCCATCAATTTTCTTCATGGGAAAGGTTGTTGCCTGTTCCTACATACTAATTGTTAATATACCAAAGATTGTTTGATAAAAATTGACACGTCTTTCCTTAAGGTATTTTATATTTAACGCCTGTAGTACAAAATAATTTCAATTCAAAGTTTATAAAAACAATTTCTATAAATAACTGTTTTTATTTAGTTACTGTGTAGATATATATTTACTTGAAATCTTTATTCTAAAAATTCGAAGAAGGGAATGGAACAAAAGGAGAGGCGGGGCTGTGAACATTGACCGCGTAAGTTTCTTTTTTACCGTTTTCTGCGTTTCAAATATTTTATTCAAGACAAAGGAGTTGGTTTACAACATAATACTATTGCAATTATTTGGCGATGTATCGTAATTTTTTGTTAAAAAAATATAGTTTCTTAAAATATCGCAATCATAATCCAAGTGACTTGATCTTTTTGGCTAAACACAGAAATTATGCAAATGGCTATACGGTCAAGGCACCTTTATTTTTCAAAACTGAAAATATGATAATTTAAATCAAACATTTTGACCCCAGATCGACAAATTTCGGCTGAGAAAATTTGCGCCGTCCACACCCTTTTCCATTTATCTTTGGAGCCACTCTAAATATAAGGAAAATAGCATTTCGACGATGAAAAAAAATTAACAATGAAAACAAAACATAATTATCTACTATTCAAATTCACATAAAAATAAAGGAAATAGAGATATACGATAGATAGTACTAGACTCAGTGGCTACAGAGAGTGAGCACGATGAGTAAATAAGATGAATTATGTAAATGGCGACAGGTATAATCTATGTTTATGTATAATAAAAGAGAATTATCATTTTCAATTATTATTAGATATTATTGAAACCCCCTGTGGCAACGCTGTATATAAGCCAATTGAAATATTTACAGGAGGGAAACGACCTTCACAAAACTTCCCCTGAAGAGGATCAAGAGTATTATTTCAGAAAGAAAGGATTTGGGGAAACCTGAGAAAGTTGATCCCATTGGGAATGTGAAATTTAGGAAATTTGTAGGTAGGTAACTTCATATATATATAAACGTATAGTGAACTAAAAGTAAGTATTAGGTTAAGAGGAGCAGCAGGGGGAGGGAGTCCCAGTGACACAACGCAGACATGGATTTCCCTCCGTGCTCCCCTCGACTGTCGGTCGGTAAGCCATCCAGCAGTTAGGGTCGATTGGAAATAGCTATATTATCAATAAAACTATTTCTGAAAAATAATATATTCAAAACCAAATTTTGAAGTTTATGTTTTTTTTATATGCCACTAAAACATCCTTTATTAGTTTATGTTTACTTCACGGAGTCTTGGACATCATCCAAATTCAACTCTATACCCCCTGCGTATAGAGAATATCTTGATTTTTATTTTAATAGAGTAGGCCTTGAAAATCCTTTGGTGAACTGGTTCATCTTTTAAAATTTATTTTTTAGAATTGTGGTGTTGATTCAACTGATTTTAATGGCCTTCTCCAATAGAGATAGTCTCTGCAGACGCAGACCATTGAGTGATGATTGACTATACCTTGTTATTATTCAGGGCCAGTTTAAAAATCAAGTTAGTTCTGGAATTATTTTCGTGTATTTTTTTATTGGTTCGAGCCGAAAAAATGTTTTGCAATAATACCCCGGTAGGAAACTTAACTTTTAGGATTGAAAAATGCTTGCATATTATGTATGTCATTATTCTTGGGGAGCCACTTGCATTAACTTTCTTTTGTGCTACTTTTGTTGGTTGTAGAAGGCTTAATATACAGGGTCTAAAAGGTCTGTACAACATTTTACCACATATTCCTGAGGTGAAAATAAACCGATTTAAAGAAACTTAGCTTGGTCCGAAATTGCTTCGTTACCGAAGTACAGATTGATTAAGTTAAAAAATAAAAATCGAAAATTATAAATTCTAAAAACAACCCATTTGGCATTACTTACTAATTTACTGACCAAATTTCTTATTAACTGTACCATTTGGGGAGAGGGGGGTATTTAAACATTCGGAAAAAGATCATGCCCCCCTCCCTTACATAACAATATATTATTACAAAATATATAAAAAAGCTATGCTTTACATTAAATTATTCCAAATATTGCTTATTGGTAGCAATGAACAATATTTAAGATGCTGTACATGCAAAAGCTAACTAATAACGCTTTCAAACAGAAAACCGAATACCCGAAAAGATTGGAATAAAAAAATATGATAGCAACCCCCGCAGACAAAGACAAAAAATTGTTTCATACAACACCTATTTAACAACATTTATGGTCCAAATTGAAAAACCCTAAAATAGTTCCTTAATTTTAGATAGATAGATAGATAGATATATATTTCGCTTCAGAATATTACAAAATATTACAAAAATAACAACTCCGTAATATTACAAGCTCGTCCTAACTTTAGTGTAACATAATACAATAGTGAAAATATTACAACCAGAGGTATTTACTCAGTTCATATACACATATAACCTATATATAACGTTAAACATGTTAAAAGCAAAGTGCAACTTAAAAGAGGAAACAAAGAAATCACGAGAAAAACTCGTCAACAGAATAAAAACATTTGTCTAAAAAACATTTGATTTTCTTTTTAAATTTATTTAGTGTCTCGTTTTCATCGAAGCATTTGTAGTGATTGATGGCTCTGTTATATGCTTTTAATCCCAGATATTTAGGACTTTGTTGCCCTATTTTAAGTCTGGAAAATTCTATGTGGAGGTTGTTTTTATTTCGAGTGTCATGGGAGTGCATCTGAGATCGTTTATTCCATAACAACATATGGTTTTTTACATGCATTAGAAGCAAAAATAGGTAAAAAGAAGGGAAGGTCATTATCTGTAAATCTTTAAATAATGTAACACATGAGTCTCTTGGTCCAGAAAGGGTCATGTATCTAATAACTGTCTTTTGTGCTCTGAAAACCCTATTCGATGTGGTAGCTGATCCCCAATGAATTATTCCATAAGCGATTACGGATTGAAAGAGACCATAATATACCAACTTTAGAACCTTCATGGATACTGTGTCTCTGATACTTTGAACCAAAAAGAAACATGAACTAAGTTTTGGTAAGATTTTATCTATATGGTCCTTCCACGTCAACTTGTTATCGATATACAGGGTGTTCCTTAATGACATGCTAATACTTAAAGGGGTTATTCTTGGGCCCATTTTAAGAAGAAAACTTCATATGAACGAATGTCGTAAACGTCCTAACTTTTGAGATACAGGGCGTTGAAGTTCATTTTTTTAAATTGAATTTTGGCTACATCTCCCGAAATAATCAAGCTGCTGAACTGAAATTTGGCACTGCTATGTTTTTGGGGATGGAGAATAAGCTGAAAATGTCAATTTCACCGTATCTCACAGAGGGCGCCACTTGCGCTGTTTTTTGATCACGCTTTTACGCGTAACTTTTTTGAGGTTATCTTTTTGGTCCTGCAGGTCCATCATTTTAGTGCATCTTTTCATTCTGCAAGAAAAAGGTACTCTTATTTCATAACGATTAAATCAACCGTTTGCTTTGAAATTGCCAAAACGTTCTCCAAAACACCTGTTGACTTCAATATTCGAAACATAAAATTTTCACCTACCACCTTCAAGTGTTACAGATCAACTGTACTGAGAAAAAAATCCCTATGAACAATGTACCAAAAATTATTCTCTTTCAAAATGGAAAGGTTTGAATTTGACAAAATTTGGACACTCTATTTCAAGAAAACCAATGGTGTTTTGACCAATGCCCATTTGGCATTTTTTCATCATTTTGAATGTACAATAATTGATCTGTAACATTTGAAAGCAGTAGGTGAAAATTTTATATTCCGAATATTGGAATCAACAGGTGTTTTGCAGCATGTTTTGGTAATTTCAACGCAAACGGTTGATTTAATCGTTATGAAACAAGAGTACCTTTTTCTTGCAGAATGAAAAGATGCACTAAAATGATGGACCTGCAGGACGAAAAAGTTATGCGTAAAAGCGTCATCAAAAAACAGCGCAAGTGGCGCCCTCTGTGAGATACGGTGAAATTGACATTTTCAGCTTATTCTCCATCCCCAAAAACATAGCAGTGCCAAATTTCAGATGAGATGTAGCCAAAATTCAATTGAAAAAAAAAATGAACTTCAACGCCCTGTATCTCAAAAGTTAGGACGTTTACAACATACGTTCATATGAAGTTTTCTTCTTAAAATGGGCCCAAGGATTACCCCCTTAAGTATTAGCATGTCATTAAGGAACACCCTGTATAGCCCAAGAAATTTAGTTGAGGTTACATTTTTGTAATCGAACGTCTGTCGACTCTTATAAGTAAACTATAATCAACTGTGGCTTTTTTGGAAAAATTTCCATGCCTATAGATTTATTTTTATTGAGCTTTATGCCATTATTTTTGCACCAGCTATCCACATGTGATATTCCGGGCTGTACTTTTTCAGGGAGATCATTTCGACTGGTACTAGTCACTATAATATTTGTATCGTCCGCGTAGAGCACAAAGGAAGTGTTTGGTATATGTTTTGGTAGCTTGTTTATATAGCAGTTGAAAAGAGTATAGGTGACACACACGAACCTTGGGGTATTCCTCGGTTTGTTTTTAATTGCGATGATACAACCCCACCAACCGTAACTTGTTGTGTTATTTCAGACAAATATGTTCTCACCCAAGAATTTGCCGGTCCTCTGATACCCATATTATGCAACTTTCGCAGAAGAAGGTTGTGATCAACCGTATCAAATGCGCGGCTCATATCGAAAAACAACGCCAATATGGATTCTTTGTTGTTTAAACTATCATATATATGTTGCAGCGCACAATTCAAGGCGGTGCCTGTAGTACGATTGTTTCTGAACCCGTTTTGGCAATCCGTTAAAATTTTGTTGGACTCTAAAAACTTCACTATCCGAGAATTGAAACAAGCCTCAAAAACCTTTGTCAGGTGGCACTGAAGAGCGACCGGCTTGTAGTTTTCTAAGTTCTGTGCACTACCTTTATTCTTGAAAACCGGTATAACTTTTGGGGTTTTGAGTGCTTCGGGATATATGCCTTCTTCAAAACTCAAGTTGATTATTTTGCTCAATATTGGTGCTACCAGTTCTTTTATTGCGATATATATTGTCCCGGGGTTGGCATCTATACCCGATGACTTTTTTTGACATACCCTTGAAATGGGTCTTTCGACTTCAGTTGGGGCTGTTGGGTATAAAAACAGTGATGCTTACAATTCACAATTGAAAATGAAACTAATAAATGTTTAAATTTTTTAGATATCACTATCAAATATAATAATAAAGGTAACATTATTACAAATTGGTATAATGGTATAATAAAAATATTTGGTCCGAAAGATACTTGAATTTCGAATCTGACGTACCTATATCTTATAAAAAAAAAGTGTTATAAACTGTCTCACAGACCGTGCCATTGTCTTATCACGTGCACAACATAGACCTAAAAATTTAAATAAAGTCAAACACATACTAGCAAAAAATAATTATCCTAGATCTTTCGTAAACCCTATAATTAAAAAACGAATCCATAAAATTTATAATAGAAACATAACTTCTAATAACAAAACTAACAACAACAAATATTTCTCTATGCCATATGTAAAAGGTGTGTCTGAACCAATCGCAAAAATCTTTAAAGAGTTTAATGTTTGTGTTGCACATAAGACCCAAAATAATTCAAAAATGTTTTTCTCAAATTTAAAACCAAATATTAATACTAACTTCCTAACAAATCTTATTTATAAGATAAACTGCTCAGATTGTCAAGCTTCTTATATCGGTCAAACAAAACAATATCTTCACAAAAGAATTTATGGACACCAATATGATGTAAAAAATAAAAATTTAAACTCAACTGCCCTTTGTAAACATGCATTAGATAATTTCCACAATTTTGATTTTAATAACCCTGTTGTTCTATGTAAAGAAAATGACCAATTGAAGAGAAATGTTTTTGAAATGATCCACATAAAAAAACAACAAAATTGCGTAAACTTTAGAACTGACACAGAAGACCTCGCACATATTTATAACAATCTAATTTCTTAAACTTTGTTTCATGTTTCCTTTCTATTTTGTTTTTTGGACCTCACCAATGCAATTTGTTAAAAATTATTAAAAACTATTTTTTGAAAAATTTAAAATTATTTTTGTCACGGTATATTTCCGAAATGTTGATAAAAAAAACCACTACGTATCACTTCCACCTTTTTTATTTGTATAAAATATTTTAACGCAGAGCATACCTGAACACATTTCGAACCATTTGCTAACATGTAGCCACCTCTGAAACATCTCTTTGTTTAAAATAATTATATCCTCCACAACAAATATGTTTGAATTTATTTTGACTTTTTAAAGAAACTTGTTAATCATTTTGAATGCGACGTAGAGGTTTACTTAAAGAACCGTATTTATAACATAACGTTCATATGGGCGTTATAATTCAAAAATAAGTAATTTTAACGTTTTTCTGACTATTTATGTTTTCCTTTTTCGGTATTATATTTTTATATAAACTTTTAAAAAATTTTTTAGACTGACAACTTTTTAACATGTACCTGAAGATGGCTTAAAAGCCGAAACGTAGGTTGTAAACATTTTTATATAAAAAAAGAATGGTTTTTGGCTCTTCGTTTTTTAAATACAAATTGGTAGAATACCCAGGAATTTTATTTGAATCTGACAGTGGAGGGTCGCTTCTATTAGCAAAATCTGCAAAATATTCGGGAAAGATAAATAAAATATCAAAAGTTTGCCTGTTTCACCAGGCAACGGTACTCGAGGACTTTGTTTCTGAAAACCAGTATATTGAAAGGAAAAAATTATAAAATGTTAGTTACCACCAATGAATAAAGAACCCCAGGAAGGAGCTCCATGGGCATTATAAAATACATGAGGCAAAAATTGCCCTGTGTAGGAACCAAGTTTTGGCACAATATTTTGATATCTGACACGGCGATATGTGCCAGTATGCGTGGCGCTTCGATACTTTTTCCAGTTATTATGCTTAGCTGTGCGGTTTGTAGCTCTTCCCTGACTGCGCCGAAACTAAATGTTTGAGGACAATAATCCAACTATAAGTCATTTTGTAAATTAAATTAACTTTCGAGGCCATGCACCAAAGTGGCATAGGCGTTTTTGTAGGTACCTAATTCTTCACGATTGGAACTGTAAAAATAGAATTGCTTTATTATCAAGGATTTCTAAATTTAAAGACAGAACGTTCTAATTAGTGCTAAATAGATACAATTGATAGTGGAAATCAAATATTATAGCCCTTTACTAGCGCATTAATAATAATAATAATAATAATAATAATAATAATAATAATAATAATAATAATAATAGGAGCTGAATCTAACTGATAGTCTTTACAGGTCCATGCAGAAAGCGGTACTACTTGCGACAGCCCGAACCGTCAGGAAATTCATGGGGAATGCAGGATCGTCCAAGAACATCAATGTCACCTAGGGCCCGATAACATGGCAAGGGTCTCGTCCGAGCCAGATCCTTATGGTATCCGGGATACCCGGGATCTGAGTGAATGTTCCCCGTAGAGGGAGTGCGAATGCCTTTTGGCTAAGTCGATAATAATAATAATAATAATAATACAACAAATACAACAAATACAATAATAATAATAATACAACAACAACACGAACATCTACAACATGGGAGCCAAACGAGAACTAGGGTTCCACCCACCGAAGGTGCTGCGCGGGAACTTCAGCCAGCGTTCACAGAGGCGGGATTACAACGACGACGCATGAAATGGACTGTGTCCATGAATGAATCGATTATGCGTATTTTTTACAGGGTGACAAACTTAGGACAAGAGATGATCGGCTACCGACAACAACTGCATGCCGAGTTCTGCAGGGAGTTTCCACACATGCAAGTGTCTGAACAAAGAGTGTCAGATCAGTATCGAACTATTCTAAGAAATAACCGAATTCCAGAAACGCGACTTAACGCTATCAAACGGGAAGTTGAGCTAGAGATCCACGGCGAACACATAGCCATAGATGACAACAACAACAATGGGGAACTTCAAGCGCCTGGACAACAACTAGAAGCCGAAACGGTAGAACCAACAACCGAGAGTCTGGAATCGGTTAACGAAGAACATTTTGAAGGCTTAAACGCACATATGAGACAGGCAGTATTGCGATACGAAGGCACAGACCCACTGAGCAGGCCACCGCTACCAAGATTAAATTCTTCCAGGAAACTTGCGATCGTGCTCGATCTTATGAACACACGAATTTTACCAAACTATGTTTCAGTGACACCAACATTAGAACGTATGCACATGTTAATCTACTCTGCCGCAACGGCAGTCACCACTGTAATGGGTGCCAAGATCCGAACGGCCCAGGAGTTGAATCGTGCAAGACCAGGACCACGAATGGCTCAATGGAAAATGCGACTAAATCGGAAGATCGAGAGTCTCCGTAAAGACATAGGACAAGTGACGGAATATATCAGAGGAGTTAGAACTAGAAGGATCCAGAGGGCGGTGCAGGCAATAGTGAGCCGCACCCAAATGCATTCTCGGCATGACCCCGCGAACATCACTGCTCAACAATGTCTTGACACATTAAAACAAAAACTTTCTGTTTTCGCAGGGCGTCTGAGGAGATACAAGGCTAGTAACAACAGGAAACGAGACAACAAACTCTTTGAACGATCAGAAAAGGGTTTCTACCGTGCTTTTAATTCTAGCGCCGATGCCACAAATGCGAGTTACCCTAGCAGAGAACAGGTCGACGGTTTCTGGAGAAATCAACTTGCCACACCAGGTCCATACAATGTCAGTGCAAGTTGGATCAGCGAAGAACGCGAGATGGGCCGGAACTATAGCCAGATGCAACACGAGCAATTCACAACCGCTGAGGTCTCCGATGTCATCAAGAATTCCCACAACTGGAAGGCACCAGGTTCAGATCATCTCCAAAATTATTGGATTAAGAAGTTGTGGTGCACGCACAGATAACTACCTTACTACCTTAATTAATGAAGTCTTGCTCGATCCTCTGAAAATGCCATTGTTTCTTACACAGGGTGCAACCTACCTGTTACAAAAAGACCAGCGGAATACGGATAACCCTGCCAAGTACCGCCCAATAACCTGCTTGCCTACGCTGTACAAGATAATCACATCTTGCCTTACGCAGCGAATATATGCTCACTGCGAGCGGAACAACATCATTGCAATGCAGCAGAAGGGCTGCTCGAAGGGCGCAATGGGATGCAAAGAGCAACTCATCATAGACTCTGTCATCTGCAACCAGGCTCATTCCAAGCAACGAAACCTCCACATGGCTTATGTGGACTACAAAAAAGCATTTGATTCCGTACCTCACGACTGGCTCACAGGTATCTTAAAGCTGTATAAAATAGATCATCATACAGTTTCCTTTTTAGAACACGTTATGACAACCTGGCGCACTAAGATACAACTCAGAACCGCAGACAGTAACATCGAGACCGACACAATCAACATCCGAAGAGGGATTTTCCAAGGAGATTCACTCAGTCCACTGTGGTTCTGCATGGCGATGAACCCTCTATCACATCGGTTGAACTCTACAAAATATGGCTTCGCTATCAAAAGCAACAACGCAGAAGCGATCAAGTTAAATCACCTATTATATATGGATGATTTAAAACTGATCGCAGCAACCAAAAACCAACTAACGCAAATGCTTAAAATTGTAGAGGAGTTCTCCAGGGACATCGGAATGCTGTTTGGACTGGACAAGTGCCGCACCCTTAATATCATCCGGGGAAAGCTCGAACAAAGCGCACACGAGATGCAGGACGGCCGGGAGATCGAAGCAATGGGCAAGGGAGATACATACAAGTATCTCGGGATGAAACAAGCTCAAAGGATAGACCATCGAACAATGAAGACTGATTTAACGAATGAATTCATCAAGAGAGTAAGACAAGTAGTGCGAACTGATCTTAACAGCAGGAATTTGTTTAAGGCCCTGAACACGTATGCGTGCTCTGTACTCAGCTATTCGTTCGGAATAGTGAATTGGACCAACACGGACATCAACAACCTGCAACGAAAAGTTAGGACACTACTGACAAAAGCTCATAAACATCATCCCCGTAGCGCCGTAGAAAGAACAACTCTGCCACGTCAACTAGGAGGAAGAGGATTGGCAGATCTCAGCAAGCAATTGGACCAACAAATATTAAAGCTGCGTAATTATTTCTACAGGCAGGCCAACAGCTCCACACTACATAGGGCTATATGCGGAGCAGACGTCTCAACACCGCTACGTCTGACGGAACACGAGCGTCAAAATCACCACCGAACCGACAACGATAAACTACAGAGGTGGTTGGGGAAGCCGCTGCACGGGAGGCATCCTAACGAGGTTAACCAGGAACATGTCGACAAGTTAGCGTCGAACTATTGGCTGACCTCGGGACGAATGTTCCCCGAGACGGAAGGCTTCCTACTGGCCATACAAGATCAGGTTATACCAACTCGCAACTACCTAAAATTCATTGTAGGAGATGCATCGGTAGTGGATGACAGATGCAGATACGGGTGCCCAACTTCAAAAACAATCCAGCACATAACAGGAGGATGTCAGATGTTCGCATCAACGGAATATAAGGAACGACACGATTCGGTTGCCAAGATCTTGCACCAGGAACTGGCGGAAAAGCTGCTGCTTGTGCAGGCAGAGAGGGTCCCATATTACAACTACACACCTGAGCCTGTTCTTGAGAACAGCAACTACAAGATGTACTGGGATCGTACAGTTCTGACACATCAACGAGTTGCCCATAACAGACCGGACCTTATAATAGTTGATAAAATTTCTGGGCAGACAACTCTGATTGATGTGGCCATCCCGAACAACAACAACCTGCGTGTGAAGCAAGTCGAGAAGGTCGCGAAGTACCGAGATTTAGAAGAACGAATTAGAAGGCAATGGGAAATGAAGAACGTCCAGACGATTCCAATCATCATGTCAACAACTGGTGTTATACCAAAAAGTTTGCTGAGAAACATCAAGGAGCTGGGTCTAACTGATAGTCTTTACAGGTCCATGCAGAAAGCGGTACTACTTGCGACAGCCCGAACCGTCAGGAAATTCATGGGGAGTGCAGGAACGTCCGACAACATCAATGTCACCTAAGGCCCGATAACATGGCAAGGGTCTCGTCCGAGCCAGATCCTTTTGGTATCCGGGATACCCGGGATCTGAGTGAATGTTCCCCGTAGAGGGAGTGCGAATGCCTTTTGGCTAAGTCGAGATAATAATAATAATAATAATAATAATAATAATAATAATAATAATTTATTTAATTCTTTAGGCTAGTGACAATGGACTAGGTAGAACAGGTCAAATGGCATTTAAAGAAACTGCCAAAAATTTAAAATTATAAAACAGAATACGACATATTAAAATACGATACAAATCATTAAACAAACTGCTTTGTCAAATATTCTTCCAAAGTGTAAAATACATTAGAGATCAAGAACCTTCTTAATTTTTGTTTGTATTCATTCAGGGAAGTACAGTCCCTTACAACAGCAGGAAGTTTGTTAAACATATATCCGCCGGCACACATCGGTGACTTTTTATATAAAGCCAAATTATACTTGTCAATATATATGTTCTCCTTATTTCTAGTAGAATAATCATGATCATACTTTTTAAATCTGTGGTTATTCGTAAACATATAAGTCAACAATTTATACAAATATATTCCAACTACAGTTAGGATTTTCTTAGTTTTAAATACCTCTCTACATGATTCCAAATTTTTCATACTAAACATCATCCTTACAATTCGTTTTTGTAATATAAAAACTCTGGATAAGCCGGGGCTCTGTCCCCAAATTACAATATTATATGACATTTTTGCATAAACTAGGGCATAATATACATTAATTAATGATGTTTCATTTAGGTTATCCTTTAGCACTCTCATAGCAATACACGACTGGCCCAAAGCTGAGCATAAATTATTGATGTGGCTGGTATAGCTCACATTTTCATCAACAATGATTCCCAGAAATTTTACTTCCTTTTGAAGTTTTAAAGATGTGTTTCCCAATATAATATTATAACGATGTGCATCTTTTTTCTGTTTTGTTTTAAACAAAACACAGACTGTTTTTTCAATACTAATGATTAGACGGTTTTTAGAACACCATTCTGTAAACTGCTGTAGTATATGATTTACTTTATCTTGTAGATCCAATGCAGTTGGTGCAGAAACCACCATAGAGGTGTCATCTGCATACATAAATACATCAGCAGCGTCCATACTATGCGACAGATCACACTCCCCTGAGGTGTTCCTAGGCTCATGTTAAAATTGCTTGAAAGTTGTTTTCCAATTTTCACAACAACACTTCTACCGGACAAATAGGAAACTATTAGTTTATTAATGTTGCCCCTTATTCCCAGGCTCTCTAACTTGTCCACAACAAACGACAGTTCGAGCGTGTCAAAGGCACTAGTTAGATCGAAGAAGATTCCCATAGTATAAGCACCCAAGTCTATTTCATTATTTATAAATTGGATTAATTCCAGAGCCGCAGTCTCTGTTGATAAATCCTGTCTATATCCGTGCTGGGCACTGGAAAATAATCTATTGTGGTTTACAAAGTTTGTAATTCTGTTGGATATTATCTTTTCTATTACTTTTGATATCACACTCAGCAACGAAATAGGACGATAATTTTTTATGGCGTTTATTTCCCCATTACACTGTGCTATCCGGAACGAATATTCCTCAGAACGGGTACCTATAGAGCCCCAAAACTACAATTCTTAAATTTCTAAACAAACACTTCACGAAGTGGCTAGTGCAGAAAAGGGTTCTTAGGGTTATCACCTTCAAAAAGTATCGGGATTCGTGGAGACCGATATTTAAGGAATTAATAAATCCAGTTTTTAGAACGAGGAATGAAGGTATCATGGTTCCTTATTTTATATTGTTTAAGTGCAAAATTTTATAATGAGCTTTCTAAAGAATGGAGACGACTATAGTTTAAAAGGTTTTAAATGACCATAAGAACTTTTCGAAAATGTATTTTATAAGTTTTGTGAATATCTGTCTTATTTTAATTGACATGCATTGTGTATAATAATGTTCAAGGTTATAAGGAATAATATGTTTTATTTGACATGTGCAAGCATTATATACCTACAGTGTGTCCACGGATGGACTTAATATATCTACTTGTAAAAATTTTTGATTCTTGACAAAAAAAGTCTGGTTATTCTTATTGGCATATAAAAAGTTAACACTATTTATATTGGGTGACCAGAAACTTGAAGAAACTTTAAGCATAAGAGTAAACTAAATCTATTTGTGGAGATAGTGAAAAAAGTTATAAAGAATATTTGTTCAGCGTGGTAAGCTACTTACGCGTGAAAATTTTGAAAGCGTTATGTCTACTTTGATTTTTTGATTTTAATATCTTTTTTCAAATAAATGGTTTTCTGTAAATAGTACGACAAAACTGTGTAAAGAAAACTTCCTCTGAATGGAAAACTGCGCATGATGACGAAATTTAACGATTCTAGGCCTACTTTGTATTTTGAAAAATATTGAAAGAAACTCAAAGTATAGTCCCAGGATTGTCATCCTACACAGTTCCCTACTCTGAGTAACTTTTATTTATAGAGTTTTGTCATACAATCTGCAGAAAGGCTTAAATATGTGCGTTATTCAGAGAAAGAGTTGCATCTCTACCACACTCTTAGTGTGTTCTGAGTAGTTGCGTGCAAGAGAAGATGTAGCGAAAATATTATATGGTTATCAGGTACACGGTCAGTGCAAGGCATCGAAATGCAAACAAATTTATTGGCCACTAACGCACATTCTCATTTCTGTTCTCCGCATTTTCGGGCTATTGTTTAAAGATATGGACCGGGCTCGAGACACACTGTTCACTGGCTATATAGTTTCACGGAAAGCGCAGAAATCCCCACGCTAGACACTTCGGTCCGATTGCGCCAGAATGGACCAAGGCTCATGCATATTGATGCGGCATTGCATTACGATATATCCCAGAACGTTGCGACATAACATTCCTGGACCAAGTTTTTAATACTTACGTCTAGTGACTGTTTAAGACTTCAGTCTGATTTAAATCAGTTATAGTGGCTTGGTGTACCCGGAATGGCATGGAGCTGAATGCCTCTAAGTGCCACTCTGTCACCTTTCATAGGTCAAGGACAGCTTTCGAACAGCCCTACTTGATCGGAAACACCACTCTTTCTAATGTTCCAGAAATAAAAGATTTGGGCGTTGTCATGGACTCTAAACTTACCTTCATACCCCACATCCAGAGCACTATATCAAAGTCTTTGCAGCTCCTCGGATTTATAAAACGTACTACCCGCGAATTCACTAATGTTGGTGCAGTTAAGCTCCTATACTGCTCATTGGTGAGAACCCATCTCGAATACGCTTCTTGTGTCTGGAATCCTTGTTATAACATACACATTCAGACTATTGAAAAAGTCCAGCATAAATTCTTAAAATACATAGCTTTCAAATTTAGCTAACCACAATTGACATATCCCCAATTAGAACATAACATTCAAATTAGAACACTCAAAGAACGTCGGGATCTGAGAGATCTAAAAATGCTTTATAATTTGCTACACAACATATATACCTGTCCCCATCTGCTGAGCAGGATAGGTTTGCATGTGCCGTCAAGGGAGACTCGCCAAACATACACTTTCTCGATACCTGTCCATAGGACTAACTACGGTCAAAATTGTTTTCTGTCAAGGTCAGGCAGACTTGCCAACGAGCATCCCAGACTTAACTTATTTTCCAATGGCTCGGCCTTCATAAAACAATTATTGCACGCTATTGTTTGAAAACCTTGTATACACTGGCAGGATACCTACATCATTATACAGTATTTGCATTTAAACTTTCTTGCATTCATATATACACTGTAAAAGCTGTGCTATGTTTAAACAATTTAGATATAATACCCCCTGTTACTATTTGTTAAGTTTTGATCATGTACCCCTACATTGTGAAATTGGGCAATGCCCGTTAATAAATGAATAAAATAAATAAAATATTTCAATGGAAGTTATCAGTGCAAAGTTTCATACAGTGATCAAACCGGTCCATGAAGAATCATTATTCTTTTCAAAATCATCGCAGAATTGCTACTTAAACAACGAAATCTTTCTTTATGAGTATTAGTTCGGTAGGTTTAATAACGATACTGTTCGTATGTAGACTGCAATCGATATTAGCTTAAGGTCGGCTATGCGTATCGGACCCACAGGGAGTGGTCCATTAGCTTAATCTAGCAAGACGAAACATATACAGATAGGAGAAAGTGCAGCAACGGCGGACACGGCCGCCTCATGGATGTATGACCGCGTTCTACAGTATGTCCACGGATGGGGTAAATAAGAGGACAAATGGACCAAAAATTTCATTTTTCGTCAAAAAGACATTCTTGATAAAAGTTTCTGCTTCTCGAAAAAATATGGTCCTCGAAGAGAATTTTCGTTTTTATACAGGGTGTCCAAAAAAATCAAAAACATGAAATGCGATCAAGAATAAACTGCCTTTATTTTTAAAAATATCAAAAAATTTTACTTAGAAAACTTGTTTAGAATTAAAAGATGTGTCCGATTGTCACTTTTGAAACAAATCAGCCAACTCCTATTTTTTTAATTTCCATTTGTCCTCTTATTTACCCCATCCGTGGACATACTGTACATATAACTCATATTATCCCCTGCTTTTTTTATTCACGACATTGCAAATATTTGTTTCATTAACCAACATAAAAAAGTTATCCGTAAAGAACGACACTAAAAATCGGTTTTTCAAAAATTGCAAGAAATGTTAAAATAATATGTATGAAAATAATTTATATTGTGTGGCCAGGCAGCATTTTGCACAATAAAACTTCTCGTTTCCCAATTCCAAACAAATATAATGTGCACCTCGGCACTAAAGATCCTTGGCATTCATGTGGTTTATTTGCATTAGCCTTGCAGGCCTCGACAACTAATTAAATATTATAATTTTATAAAATAAATCAACCGAATTTACCAACAATACCGGCCCCCCATTTTTCTATAGAACCGTTATTACAACCGGAGTATTATTAGGTAATCTAAAAACGGTCTTTAATTGTAACCTAGAAATAATATTTCTTAAATTGGTAATACAAAGTTGACGGCAATGTTTTGGGCGCCTACAGGGACGTATTTATCATGTCCGGCAGAAAAGTCAGAACTTGTGACAGATGCCTAACTTTAACCTTGAAATTCGATCTGTGTGTCTGTGGCTCTAACCTAACTTCAAACATATCTGTCACACATTATCCGCCTCTGTTCTAACTCGTTTCCTTGGTTACGATCTTTATTGTAGCCTTCAAAAAATACACTTGTCAGACACTGTCACTGACAATGAATCTTCTTCAGCTCTCAAATTCGCGTTATAACCTTCAGCTAATTGTCAAGCCCAATTCTCAAGCCCAGTTCCCATAATATATTCAATAGGAACATTGGAAATTGTTTCAGAATATTACTAGCCAATGATAAATCTAGGAATCACAAAGCTCTAGACTATTTCTGGAAAACCAATGGAAGCATTACAGGGGAATAATGAAACATTAACTATTGACTTTGGGCATTTTACTTAGTAAAATACAACAACTCCCAACACAAAACAAACACAAATCGAGGCCGACGTGATCACTTCAAAAGCAGAATCAGAAATAAAATGCAGAAATGGATTATCCTTCGTATATAAATATTTATTAAATATCAATAAATAGCTAGTTTACGGCTGTGTAGTCTTACTTAGTAGATAAAATAACGAGTTTTGCAGCCAGAAAGGTTTATATTAACTTCTTTTTATAATACCAAGCTTTCGGTCTACTTCGTGACCTTCATCAGGGCTAGAATTTTTTTTTAATTATTAGAAAATATTGAGAAAAGGTTGAAATTTTACTCACAATTATGTTGACGTTTTTTACCAATATTAAAACCAGATAGATTTTAGGTTTAAAAGGGCCAGAAAAAGGTTTTTACATAATTTCGTGTGAAAATTTATACCGTCAATTTTGTTTGTAATTGTTTTTTGTTAATAAGGTAATTTAGTTTCAAAAAACAAAAGATAAATTTATAATAAGAAAAAATGTTTTTTAGGTTATCATCAAAAAGTGTCAGAAAACTTGGTGTGATACAAGGTTAGAAATAACCTTAGTTGATATAAGGTTATGTTACAACATTCTGGAAATCCAAATTTTTATATAATTATTATAAGATGTAAGAGTTACAATGAAATATTAATACATGTATTGTTATTAGAATTATTTAAAGATAAAATAAAAGAGTATATGAAACTTAAATCTTTGATGTCTGTTTTTTTATTAATTGACTTGTTATCATTATTAATTTCAACCATTTCAAGAAATAACCTTTTATTAAGATTTTTTTCCCTATGTAATATTGAAACATTGTCAAATTTAAAATGATGACCTGTTATAAAAGCATGTTCACTTAATGCAGTAGTAGTTTTTTGTAATTTGACATCACTTTTATGTCCTGAAATTCTATTTTTTTAATTTTGTGTTGTTTGACCAATATATGAATTATTACAGTTGTTACAAGGTATTGAATAAACAACATTAGATTGGTTAATTATAGGTGTCTTATCTTTTAATTTTGTGTATAAACTTCCAATCGATTTAACATTTTTTAGAGTTATTTTAACATTTTCATTTTTAAAAATTTTAGTTATTTTAGGGGTAAGTTCTTTAATATAAGGTAATGACCTATAAAAGAAATGATCAGGAATATTATCAACCTCTTGAATTGCAGTAATATTATCATTATTATCATTATTATAAACATTATTTGAAATTTCGTGGGGACGTGTATTGAAAAGTAATTTGTTAAGGAATTTTTCGGGGTAAGAATTATCCAAAAATATATATTTAATTTTGACTAAATTATTATGCAGTAAAGTTGGATGAACTAGTTTTATTATTCTATTTTTTAAAGCCAAGACAAGATTCGTTTTCATTTTATTGCTATGATAAGAATGATAATTTAAGTATCTATTAGAGTTAGTCGGTTTGATATACCAAACAGTAATTAGAGTGTTATTAGCAAGTTTAATAATTTTAGTGCCCAAAAAAGGAATAGTGTTGTTTGTTTCCATTTCTATTGTAAATTGTAAATATTGATTATAATTATTGAAGATATCTAAAGTTTCTTCAATTTTATTGAGAGGTATACAACATATAATATCATCTACATATTTTTTTAGAAAAATAACGTTATATGAAAGTCTTGAAATACAGTAATCTAATAAATCATCCATAACATACTGCGCAATAATAGGAGAAATTGAGTTACCCATAGGTGTACCAAAAATTTGTTTGTAATATTGATTGAAAGAAAAATGGTTAGAGTTAAAAATAAAATTCAAAATATCAATAAATTTTTCTTTGTTGATTGTACAATTATCTTCAATATCGTCCCAATGTTTGTTAGTACTGTTAACAATTAAATTTATTGGAATGTTAGTGAAAATAGATTTAACATCAAGACTAGTAAGAACATGATAATTAGGGATTTGTTTGTTATTAATAAATTCTGCAAATTCAAAAGAATCTTTAATATAGTAATCATTAGATTTATTGTAAAAACGTGTCAAAATATCACATATTAAGTCGGTGATTTTATTATTAGGTGATTCAATACAGGAAATTATAGGTCTAAGAGATAAATTAGGTTTATGTATTTTGGGTAAACCGTAAAATTTTGGACATGTAGAGTTATAAGTCATAAGTTTTTTAGCAAAATTAGCATCTGGCTGCAAAACTCGTTATTTTATCTAATATTTACCTATCTATAATTTATTCTGTCCTTTTCAATAATTGTACTTTATTAAATAGGTATAAATACCATCTTTATTCGTTTTCAGATCACCAGGATTAGTGCCCATAAAATTATAATTTACCTATATTATTTTGGGGAAACCAGGTATGTACCTACCTAGACACCGACCACTGTTCCCAAAAATGAATGAAACGCCTGCCAGAGATTTAAATTATCCTAGCCCAAACCCAATTCTCAAGCACAGTTCCCATAATATATTCAATAGGAACATTGGAAATTGTTTCAGAATATTACTAGCCAATGATAAATCTAGAAATCACAAAGCTCTAGACTGTTTCTGGAAAACCAATGGAAGCATTACAGGGGAATAATGAAACATTGACAAAAGCTCTCCAAACTAATCTTAAATTATAAAACAATAAGTAGGTAGAACAACGAAACTTAAGATAAAACTACCAAATCGTTCAGCAATTTAGAGAACAGGGCAAATATGTTCATTAAATGCTCGATAAAACAAATTTAGAGGTATTTTCGTCACAATGCAAACCCTAACCTAGATTTTAAGATGATCCCCTGAGAAATATTCTAACAGAGAAAGGTTATCGCCTCATATTGATCTGGTAAAATAGGCATACAAAAATGACGACATGGTGAAGTCAGCTAAGACAAAATGAGTGAGCTTGACCGCAGTAGATAAACCAGAGATAGATTTGACTTTTCTGCGTTTTCTTCTATACAAAGGAGTTGATCAAATTTTCGTTAGAGATCTCCACCTACATCGTTAACCCTCGAGCTAAGTGGGTATATCTAGTTGTGTCAAGTCGTTGGTAGGTTCTAGCCGTTTATGCATGCGCCCATATATTACGTTTATCATATTTGTACACAAGTTGCGAGCGGAATCGTTTACGAGTTAATTCCGGGGATTAACGGGAATTCAGAATTCGCGCCTCCCCAGCCGGCACGAACGTTTTCGTTAACGCCCGATGTGCGGACCCAAGCGCGCGAGACGCGCGATTCGGAATACGGAATATTCATATTGCTAATGCACCCATTAAAATAAACGCGGGCACCAAATTCGTTGAAATTATTTTCCAGAAATGGATAATTTCGAAAACATACAACGCAATTTAGAAATTTTTGATTAATTTGCAAATGTCTGAGCTGTATAGTAACGCTTTATAATACGCTTAGTTTTTTTTTATTCAAGTTGATATTTTCCTCTTTGTATATGTAGGAGTTTTAACCATGGAATTTTAGTTAGATTATTCATCTTGACGTGACACAACGCCACCTAAGGCCAAACAACTCGCCCAGGGACCCTTTAAAGTAAGGGGACCCAGCATTATACTTTCCAAAGTGAGCTTTCTTTCACCATCCTAATGGTGTCAATGATGCCAAGTATGCCATTTTATTGGAGAATCTATGAATATAACAGGTACTTTGATTGTTAGTAAAAATTAATAATGATTTCTAAAAATTAGGCTTGACAATGTTCTGTCAACAAACACAGAATATGGCAAGTGCCAAATGAATCAAATTTATTTTATATTTGAATTTGGTTTCCTGCAATTATTTCCAGGAATTTAAGTAATATAAGTATGGTAAGTCAGTGCTGATTTTGCTTATTTGAGAATTTGTCGCTGTTGCACCTTGTTACCAGATTCCTGAATCCATTTGTAATAATATGTGTACTTGAACTTTCTTCCCTTGTTGAATGTATCTACCCAAAGAACTTTCACAGATTTCGGGATGGACTAATAAGATTAGGTCTTGTGCTTAGTTCTAATCATGTAGTTTTTCTCGGTGCTCACTTTTGTAATTTTATTTCTCTTCCAAGGTACCTCACAAACGTAAAATAAACTTATAGTTGTAGATAAAAACTGTTTAAAAAAAGACCTGACTGAAGCTACCTGCTTAATAATTTAAAATTTAGGGAATACCATTTTTGTTTTGAACTACTTACTCATACGTAATGCCCACGTAATTGGAATTGTAGGATTACTAAAGGTGAGACATGAAAAATCTGGTTGCAATTATTGGGACTACTACAGGCGGCCGCATTACCTTTAATTGACTATCTGGAAGTTAGAAAACTTAAAAATTGTGAACTATGATGGGAAATATTTTGCCTCTTTGGAATCTATGGCAACTGGCATGTCACATAAAACCTGATGGCAGTTGGACACTGACATATAACATAACCTTGTACCAGCCCACTTATGTGGTCTCCTTGGAGATATACAGAAAACAAGGCTTCACTTTTCCTATGTGATAGACTGTGACATGCTGAGTCCCCTTATTTTAAAGAGTCCCTGAACTCGCCTAACCACGCCTAACCGTACGAGGATGATTCATCGTAATTTGGCCGACGTCTACGTGACGTTTATCTGCGTCGCTCTGAATTGTTGGCGATATTTTCCTGTGTTTGTGTATTTTGGTGCGTTTTACAGCTATTTTGCAATTAATTGAACGCCGGGCTTTTTTACAAGAGCACTAGGACCACAACATTACAGGTTAGAAGGGCTAAAATTAATTTAGTTTTGAATGTAGGTATGTGAAACAGTGAAACATGTTTTTAGGCGTGCGAACAACACTGAGGATGAGGATATTGATGAAAGAAGTATACCTTGGGATTATGTACTTTGTGGAAGCCCCCTCGCTTGGTCAAAGTTATGTTTTTATTTGATAGTTCTTATATTTGTAAGTAAATGGATTACCTATATATTTTTAGATGTACCTACTGTTTTTTGTTTTGGCATAATTATATAAATAAACGTACTACACAGTACTACAAAACGCTAGACAAAGTGTAAGAAATAATGGTAGAACTTTTTTTATTTTATTCCCCTAATTTTGAAGTTAACATTTAAAACATTAACTTTTTTTGCAATATTATTAAAATACTTAATTTAAATAATAAGTAATAACAACGGTGTTAGTTGGACAAAGTTTGTCCTCTGCTTGGGTTGTTCCTCAAGATCACATTTGTTTTTCAAAATATCAATTCATTTTTGCATTTTTTATACTACTTATAACTACTTATACTGGTACTGCATCTAAAAACATTATAATCAATTTGCTAACAAATAAGAACTATCAAATAAAAACATTACTTTGACCAAGCGAGGGCGCTTCGCAACTTAGCCGATTCCAGGAAGTACGTAATCCTAAAGGTTATCTATGTGAAACGCCCATATAAAATTGCGTGACCAGTTTTCGTGTGCTTACCCTGAAGCCCCCAGTTGCCCCCACTCGCTATAGTCGCCTAGCGACCACGCATTTTTACAACTTGTTTATGTTTTCGGGAACACCGATCCCTCTACAACGGGCTAATGGTACATTTTTTATATTTTTTATTTTACTGGAAGGATATGTATGTTTTTGTCTCGGACGCTTTTTATCTCGGACACTTTTCGGACCGCGTTTTCGGCTACGCTGCGTCCCGTAATGTTGCGCCTCTTATTATTCCTCACTCAACGCCTAAAGGTATATAATACTTCTTTCATCAGTATCCTCACTCTCAGTGAGACAAAGTTGTTCACACGCCTTAAAACATGTTTCACCTACTTTCAAAACTAAATTAATTTTGGCCCTTCTAACCTGTAATGTTGTGGTCCTAGTGCTCTAGTAAAAAAGCCCGGTGTTCAATTAATTGCAATTGCAGGTAAACGTCACACAAACGATGACTCACCCGCGTGAGTTAACTGGCTTTGTCTATTTAGGCGGCGTTGCTTGACATGAATAGATAATAGGTTAGAAAACTGAGACATTGATGGATACATGCTGCTATACTGCTAAATTTCTGTACCTAAATCTAACAATTTTATCATTGCAATACGTAATATTTGGAAGACACTTTTCAATTAACCCGAAGTAATCAATGATAATGTGCGCCAGATCGTCCTACTTACTGAATATTTGAATTTTTTTAAAGAGGTTTTAGCCATTGTATATCACTGACTTGTAACCACCTCCATAATATGTGGATAACGCCAAAGAACCTTGGGTCAAATAAACTACTGCCCATAAAATAGGTTACAAATCTGTCATCACTGATGGACTATTTGTCAAATTTGCTAAAATTTATAGGTTATACTACTGCCATTCTTGGTATTAATTGTAACATAATCTTAGATTTGGAGATAATAGATACAAAATTTAGACTGACCATGTTGCCAAATGAACCCTCTTTCCAAATCGTGACGTCACAGTTTAAACAATAAAGCCCCAAATTATTTTAATCTAACGCGAAAAACCAATTTCTATCTATCTATCCATCCATCCATCCGTCCATCCGTCCATCCGCCCATCCTGTCTGTCTGTCTGTCTGTCCGTCGGTCTGTCTGTCTGTCTGTCTGTCCGTCGGTCCGTCCGTCCGTCCGTCCGTCCGTCCGTCTGTCTGTCTGTCTGAATTTTATCGAATTTAAACATTATTGGCAATAAATAATCTGGCAAAAATAGGGTAGTTTCCTCTAATCAAATTTTCAAATAAATTGCACATAACTTGATTCATCAAGTCCTAAGATAGCTTTAACCATTTTTTATTTCCCGAAGTTAGAATTTTCAAAATAAAATTTGAATTTATTTGAATTTGCGTTCGGGACCCGACCGCGTGTTGACGTCATAATAACGAGCCGAACATTTTCATTCGTTTTTTTTTATCATGTGGTACGGACTTGGACTGGAGACCTAATCTTATTATTTTGTGATTTGATATATGTCACTAGTCAAATAATATCAGCTGGAGTTTTGTTTACATTTCAAAATTTGTAATTTTATCAAAGTTATTGAGGGGTTCCAAACGATTTTGAATTTTATATTTTATTAAAACCATTGTTTATCGCCTCGTCATAATAGTAAAGGACCAAATGAGGTATTAATTCATTTTTATACCTGACCTACGTGTTCACAAATCAACGATTAAAATAAGGTAAGCAAGTAGGCAATCTAAATTTTTATCATTGCACCTTTCTTATAATATAATTAAAAATTGTGCTTGTGTTTGAAATTGAGAGAGATAGTGTAATAAAATCTAATTAATTACAAATGCAAATCTTAACTTATGTACATGGTACAATCCTAAACCCTATAGTTTCAATTACAAAGAAAAATGAATAGGTACCTTAAAATTGATATTGGTAGTAGGTAGTTCAATCCCCAGATAAAAGTGTTTGAGAGCAAAGTATAATTTAGTAAGCACTCTTTCTCAATTTGATTGTAGGTAGGTACCTAAAGAATATAAATAGGTAATCATTTAAATTCCAAGAAATACCTACCTACCTGATGCATTTATATAGGTATGAGAGTAGATAGAGTGTTTAATTTGCTTTCTGTTTCAGTGCGAAGAAGTTGACAAAGAGTAAAGTAATGGCTCCTCCTGTAGTGAATGTGGGTTTGTTAAAGCAAGTTCAGACAATCTTCCGGAAATTGACATACCTATTTATGCTCTCACAATTTTTAAAGCGAGATGCCAAAGCGAAACACGAAAACCGCAAAGCTAGAAAGCTAGGTTATGTTTCGATAGCCACAAAACATCAAGATTAGGTTAGGACGGCACCGTTATCTTTACTAGTTTGCTGCACCGTTGCCAGATCCCCTTTCGGACTTGTATTCAGAAGTAAATCCTGTACTCCAAAGACCGACTATTCTTCTCAACAAACATTGAGAAAGTATATTATATGTTTACGGAATATAGTGTTTTTTTATAAAGTTAACTGCTGTTCTTATTTATTGCAATTAATAGGTTTGTTCTAGGAAGCAATCTCAAACTAGTCCGAACCAATAACCAGAGTTAAAAACAGTCAGAGAATTTGAACTGTATAATCAACTTTATGTTGACAATTTGAGTTTCCATACTAGAACACAGCTATTCTAATAACAAAATATTCGACCAGCAAGGAAAAATCACACGAGTTGGCAACGTACAATAAACGAATAAAGCTTCAAGGCTTCGCGGTCCTATTCACATAGCTCAAAATTATTATGACGTCAAAATTAAGAAAACCGTTAAAAACGGAAATAATTTTGAACTCAATTTTCTCCCAAAGGAGGTAAAATTTTTAGTTTAGAATTTTACTAGTGTAGTCTGCATCAATACAGGCTTTCAACAAAATAAAATTTGAAAAACGGTTAAATACCCTATTATATATGTTGCCGAGTCCAGAAAATATAAATTTCAGATTTGAATCTTATCAAAAAATGTCGGGTGGATTTCATCTCAAGCTTACTATGCGGGAGGCATTTAAGCAAAATGTATCTACATGGCGTAAGCACCTATATACGCAGTAATGAACGGTTTTCATTGGTCGGCACCGAATATAAGTATCGGATTGCCGATAAGGTGCTGACCGCGCGTACGTTTTGCTCTCAATGCTGTCAATTGAAATCCATGTATCTCCATATTTTACAACATATTTCTATTAATTAAACTAGTTTATCGATTACCGATAAAATCTCCGAGCTAAATCAACGAATTTTTAAATTATCTGCGCAACCCGCATTTAATTTTTGTATTAAAAACCACAAGAGAGTGAAGTGAGCAAATTTTTAAATTGTCCGCGTTATTACCTATTTATCTTTGGAAAACGATGCACACGAAGGTTTCGGCGCCATACGGAACTAGGTACCAGTATTTCTCAAAGCGCATTTCGTGATTGCATAGGCTACAATCGAAACTAAGACCGAGTCACAAAAGGTCAAATTACAAATGGTCGGAGTGAATAAAAAATTAATTCATTTTTTTTTGATAGGTGGAAAAAAGGTCGAAACACAAAAGGTCGAAATTTAAAAAATAGTCGAAAACAGAATAGGTCGAATAATCTAAATATGGCAAAATATACAGGGTTTTTTAAAAAACCGTGGCACTTACTTCTGGTCTGGTCTTTTTCAGCTAACTATTATTTTCACTTATCCCCTAAGAATTGAGACTCATTTCTTAATCTAACTACCTTTTGTAATTCGACCTTTTGTGATTCAGTCTTTTGTAGTTTCGATCTTTTGTGATTCGACCGTTTGTTTTTAGATCTTATGTTTATTCGGCCTTTTCTGTTTTCGGCATTTTTTTTTTAAATTTCGACCTTTTGTGTTTCGAATTTTTTTGCGCCAATCCTTGCCATGTACGTTTTGCTTAAATGCATCTGGGAGAGGTGGCACAAATTCTGTTTTAGTAAAAATCATATTAGTGAGGAACAAAAATTATTTCCCTTCAAAACTAAATAAATATTCCTGGAAACTATATAAGAACGAAACGATTGATTTTGTCAAAACCAAATATCTAAGATCTAACATTTTACTGACATTGATATTTTAAATTTTCTCCTCACCTGCACATCTGGTATGGGCTCATTTGTGACATATCAAGCACTGTAACTACGATTCTTTAGCTTTTGACTCAGAGAACGCAATACATACAGCGGATTTGTCTTCGCCACCATTAAGATAATAATAACTAACACCCCGTATAATCTAACGACATTGCCTGACATTACGCAGAACTTCCTCTGCCGACTTCTGCAGTTAACTTAGTTATGACGTCACGGGGGCGGTCGGCACCAGCTCAACCGGCCGTTCAGCGCCTCCTTTGATTAAAACTTGATGGCCGCGCTAAGTGTCCCTGGAAATTGGCCGTAAAGCTGATTGAGATTAAAAGATCTACATAGTAACTTCGGAGATATAGTCGGGCTAAAGCGACGATTAATTATGAAACAACAGTTTAGGTCGGGTATCTGCAGAGGAGGGTGAGACGAAGAGTGGCCTATGAAAATCTTGGGGTAATTAGGAAGGGACTAAAGTTAAAACATCATAAATTGGTGAGGTGGAAGACAGTTTGATGTGGTCTTTCTGTCTCAAGTTTAAAGGCGAGCCTATTATTTAACTCAGGAGCGAAGCAAGTTCTGTAGTTCATTTAATACGTTTTCCTTTAGAAGCTACTAGAACAGGGTGTCTGGAAAATAGGAGCCCAAATGTTAACCACTTATTTAATCATCAGAAGCAACAACTTTTTCAAAAAGATTTTCTTTTCGAAAAATTAATTTTTATATATTTTGTCTCGTTAAAATAACGCTAACGGCTAGCTTATGGATAAAACCACAGACCTATATATATATAAAATAAAACACCGAGATAACGTATGGCAATCGATGATTTAATATTATCATATTGTTTCATAGCCTCCTGGCGGTCAAGCCACAGTTATTTATAAATAGGTGCAGGAATCTTTTATGACAATGCCGCAATGCCGGCATTTACAATAATAACCAATTCACTACCATAAGATGGCAAAACCTATATGGGAACTGTCTTTGGGATCTGATGCTCTTAGGAAGCAGGTAAACAAACGATCCTCGAATTGTCTTAACCCACATCACACACTTGCTCTTGTTGTACAAGAACTTTGAGAAAACGCATATTTTCCCGATCGCAGAAGACAACGGACAAATCGTTTTGTAGTGAGTGCAAATTATTCTGGCATTAGCACTCGTAGTGTATTATTATAGTACATGCAGAAAATATAGTCTACGGCAACAAAAGTCTGATCAGTAGTAAAATAGCTATATTTATGCCTATCGAATTTTGTTCGACTTCTCAATATTTGGCTGGGTGCCCAAGGTACACAACCTCCCGCAAAATGTTATTAAAATTTTGTTTTTATTTATAAATATAAAATAAAAGTGATGATTAAAAAACAAAACGTAAATAGAATGAAATAAAATAAAGGTATTTCTATAAGAAAGCCCTCGTTTTAAAATTCAGCGGACTCTCATTCCGATGAATCAGCTGGATACCTGTCTCTTACTTCCTCCAACAAATGAAAGGGGAGATATCAGCTAATTCATCCGGATGAGAGTCCACTGAATTTTAAGACGCGGTCTTTAAACAAAAACAAACAAAAAACAAAAGAAAATCAAAATCAAAAAACGACTAGTTACCTAACTTTGCGTAAATAATGCAAAAGTGCTTAGTCTTATGGACGATTTCTTTGGGAACATCTGATCAATATTTTCAAATTGTGTAGTTGTCTCCAGAGCTGGGCAGTAGTTAACTACTTTTGTAGTTAACTGCGTAGTTAATTACTTTTTCAGGAAAAGTAGTTGTACTCAAACTTTGAAGAACTGAGTAGGTTTGCGAAATTTCGAAAGTCTAGACCTACCTTGATTTTTTGGCATTTTTTCCCACTTTTCTTTAGAACAGTGCAGTTTGTGTAGCTTTCACATTAAAATGTTATTAAGAAAACTTGTTCAGAATGAAGAACTGAGTATGTTTGCGAAATTTCGAAAGTCTAGGCTTACTTACTTCTATTCTGATTTTTACGAGTTTTAAATTTTTTAGCAGAAAAAAAATCAAAGTATACCTAGGCTTTTGAAATTCTTTCACACCTATCCAGTTTTTCATTGTGAACAAGTTTTCTTAATAACAATTTAATGCGAAAGCTACACAAAGTGGACTTTTCTAAAGAAAAGTGGGAAAAATGCCCAAAAATCAAAGTAGGCCTACACTTTCGAAATTTCGCAAACCTACTCAGTTCTTCATTCTGAACAAGTTTCCTTATTAACATTTTGTCGTAAAACCTACAGAAAGGGCACTTTACTCATGTGGAAAATTAGTTTTTTCAAAATTCCCCAGGCATATGTGATTTTTCGAAAGTAAAATTACGTCACAAATTAGTTTAAAACCAAGCAGGGCTTATCCCCAGAAGCTCAAATTTCAACTCGAAAATTTTTTGTCATTTACACCCCACGTGCACTCAATCCGTGGACACACTGTATACCTGGGAGAAGAGAGGTCATGAAAAAGGCAAACAAAAAAACTTAGTTTATTTTTAACCCCTTGACCTCCCATTTTGGACCCCTATGATGAAGAATGCCAAACTATCTCGACCTGTGTGATGTCAAATCTCATATGTATATCACATACCAAATTTCGGAATTTTATCTTTGCTCGTTCTGGTAATATTTAGAAAAACCCGTTTGCGAAACTGTCTATTTCGGGGCTATAGTCCCGTTATATAGCATTTTTGAGACCATGTTTATAATAACTTTTTAAATTTTTAATTTCAGAATTTTCGTTCCGGAAATATTTAGAAAAAACCTTTTGCTAAAGTGTCCATTTATTATTGGTCATTTTTGAGGCCATGTCAGGCTAATTTTGGGACACCCTGTATATCGCTGTACTCATCACTGTATCAAAAATGTAGTGGTTAATTTATTAGAACATTTTTCTTCTTGTTTTTTTTTGTTTTTTATATAGTCAGTAATCAATAAACTTACGTGTTCTACCAAGTTTTTTCAAACTAGTTAAAAAAGTAGTTACCATACTTTTTAAGCCCGATAGTTAGATTATCATGTAGTTAAACTACTTTTTTGTTGAAGTAGTTAGTAGTTGAATTCAACTACTTTTTAAAAGTAGTTTGCCCAACTCTGGTTGTCACCTTGTCACCTTTGGCCGGGTGCTCCGCACCCAGCCAAATTTTTGGCCGGGTGCTCGAGCCCCGGAGCACCCGCGGAGTCGGCGCCTATGCTCGTTAGTAGGAAGCACGTGGGTGCAGAATCGTAGAACCACCCTTCACTCTTCCAAAGCCGATGACAGCTGCTGGTACCTGGCAGTCGGTGTTTAAACGTAACTTGATTGCCGCGCCATCTCTTAGAGAATATTCTAATTTTCGCTTGCGTACAAGAAAGGAAGCACGTCTGCTTTCTTTCGTGTCAATGTACCGAAAGGTTTTGCAACTGGGACCTTGCGGAAACTACGACAATTGATAGTTGAGTAATAACAACGTTGTTATTTTTTTTAAGTCAAAAGTGTGCCAATTTTAATAATTTTGATCCCTTCATAGGTACTTAGATTATCACAGACGTTATTATTTTGAAATAGTAGATAGGAATTTGACAACCTAATACGTCCCCATTGTGCTGCCATCTGATAATTAAATTTGCTTAGATTTATATCTCAATATCACTTCCGATGCTGCCATTGATATCGACTTAATGGAGACAATAAATACAGTTTTCACAGCCATCTATAAATTCCTTTATTGACTGTATTCCGGAGTTTATTTATAGTCGCTTGGTCTCGAAGTTTGTTTTTGTCCCGCCTTAGCCGAATATTCCCTGGGTCGGTCGCCTTGACGAAAAAGCTTTGATTGATACCGAATACATTCGTTCGAAGGGAAGATCTGTCGCCGATGAAAAATAGAGAACCGGAAAAATAAGCCCCATTATGCACATTTCAATAAAAGCCGCGCGACTGTATAGTGCTATTATGTATATGCTTTCCTATCGCCTCCTATTCTCCGGCTCTGATTGATTATTGGTTCCTATATATGCGAGGCATTGAAGACGATTTACAGCTTTAAATTTGTTGTGTATTGAAAGAACCAAAACAAAAAGGCATGAAAATATTATAATGTTTAAATAAAAACGGTGGAAGTAGACTCTGACAAAAAATGTAGGTAGGTACTTATATGCGTGGGCCGATCCTTGACTCATTAAAACTATCTATACCTAGAGCGCAGTCCTCATGCGGATGACGCACTCCGCACTGCGCACGAATTACCTACTCTGTAGGTATAAATATGATAAATGTGCGTATTCTACGAACAGCGCACTCCGCATGCGCACACAAGCAATCGATATTGGATTAAATGGGGCGCATCAGTGCAACAGAGATTACTATTTTTTATTTATGGCATTTTAAAAATATGAGCACAGAAAAACTAAAAATTCTTGTAAGTGTTCGAAATAAATGGATAAAATGTTGCCTGTCCGAATAGATCATTCTGAAAATCCATATACAGTGTGTTTCATTATTTTATAACGGGTAGGCCGATTTTCGAAACTTTTTTTTAAAAACTATAGTATTCCGAACCTTCCATATCCTGGAATAAATTATTTTTCTTGAAATCGGCAGTGAAGTGTCCCAAAATCGTCATTAAAAGCTAAGAAATCGGCACTGAAGTATAGCCCATTATTGTACTATGTTTTCAATAAGTATAGGCCTTGGCGAGATGTAAACATCAAACGTCAGACGCGGAGCCATCGCCCGTCAAAAGTGACCAAATATTCAAAACCCGGCCACAAAAGGCCCATTTAGCATTTAGTACACATTGCGATGCGAAATTATTACCTATAGCATCAACGCAATCTTTAAGTATAAATATTTTAGTAGGTTTGAATATCGGTAGATTTGTTATGGAGGCTGCACACTGCACAACAAGCAGCAGTTTGGTTTGTCTGTTCGAAGGCGCCGTGTCTTATCATACTTGACCTAGTTAGAGCGATCGTCAAAGTCAAGCAACGCCGCGCGCAGTTGGTTCATGGACGGGCGATCCCTTATGATTATTTTCTTGCCTAATAAATTTTTTTTTCCGATTTAAAAAATATATAATATGTACCTCAGCACTGAAGTTCATTTTAGGACTCATGTAGTTTATTTGCCTCGGCCAGAGGCCTCGGCAACTAAATTCCACATGAGTCATAAAAAGTTGAACTTCAGTGCCTTGGTACATAAATAACTATTAAGATTCGCCTTTTCCATATAGCCTATTATAGGTACTACCACAGACCTATATAGCTGGCGAAGCTATATAGGTCTGTGGTACTACCAAAAATTACGAAAGCATAATTAGGCATTTTCTTAAATAATAACAAATACCTTTTTCGATTTAGGTACATCTGGCACCCACAAATCCCAAGTTTCAATTTCGTAACTAATACAGAATGTTTACAACTTAAGTGCAAAAAATAAAAACTTGGACTTTTCTTAGAGTGCCCTGTGTAAACGCTACTGAGTGTCTTGCAAATATTAGATTGCCAATGGTTTAAGAGTCACCTGGTGTATCAATTCACACCATATGATCTGCATAAATATCTTATAATAAATAAGGAAATATCGAAAAAAATTGGCCCGACGGTTTTGTTACTACATACGCCACGAAGTTTTAAACATAAGTCGACATGCCAAATAATATGAACTGAAAAACAGTAGACGCTACATTTATGTTAATGCTCACTTTTTCAAAATCAATATTATCGTCACCGACATTAATTATTTATTTTTTTAAAGTTTTACAGATATTATTACAGTGGAGACGGCAGATGGCGGGTCTCGGTAATTGTGGCGTGAGCCTTTGCCGATCAAGACCAGTGGCTTTGTCCTGCACCTTCGGGTGTGCTATCATTATAATATTCCATGATCAATTAATTGCTTCGGTAATTGATTGATTCCTTATATAGTAAATATATCGTCTAGGCACGTTTGTCTACCACTTGATAGTCGGGTGAGCCATACTAATGAGGGATTACCGTCCCGAAACAGTACTGTATATGGTCGACTATCACTCTTTCTGTTCTATCGATGTTTTCGGTTGGTTAACCGACGCCGTGGAGATGGCAGATGGCGGGTCTCGGTAATTGTGGCGTGAGCCTTTGCCGATCAAGACCAGTGGCTTTGTCCTGCACCTTCGGGTGTGCTATCATTATAATACTCCATGATCAATTAATTGCTTCGGTAACTGATTGATTCCTTATATAGTAAATCTATCGTCTAGGCACGTTTGTCTACCACTTGATAGTCGGGTGAGCCATACTGATGAGGGATTACCGTCCCGAAACAGTACTGTATATGGTCGACTATCACTCTTTCTGTTCTATCGATGTTTTCGGTTGGTTAACCGACGCCGTGGAGACGGCAGATGGCGGGTCTCGGTAATTGTGGCGTCAGCCTTTGCCGATCAAGACCAGTGGCTTTGTCCTGCACCTTCGGGTGTGCTATCATTATAATACTCCATGATCAATTAATTGCTTCGGTAACTGATTGATTCCTTATATAGTAAATCTATCGTCTAGGCACGTTTGTCTACCACTTGATAGTCGGGTGAGCCATACTGATGAGGGATTACCGTCCCGAAACAGTACTGTATATGGTCGACTATCACTCTTTCTGTTCTATCGATGTTTTCGGTTGGTTAACCGACGCCGTGGAGACGGCAGATGGCGGGTCTCGGTAATTGTGGCGTGAGCCTTTGCCGATCAAGACCAGTGGCTTTGTCCTGCACCTTCGGGTGTGCGTGCTATGATTATAATACTCCATGATCAATTAATTGCTCCGGTAATTGATTGATTCCTTATATAGTAAATCTATAGTCTAGGCACGTTTGTCTACCACTTGATAGTCGGGTGAGCCATACTGATGAGGGATTACCGTCCCGAGACAGTACTGTATATGGTCGACTATCACTCTTTTTGTTCTATCGATGTTTTCGGTTGGTGAAAAGAAAATTGTTTACGAAGTTACTATTTCAATTTATATTAGTCAGTTAAAATATTTAATCAAATTTAGGTTAAGACCTACAGTATGTCTACTATTTTGTGAATAAACGTTGTCGATATTGGTTTTTACCTTATGTCCAATTTTTGTATGAATTACAAAGTTTCAAAATCATATTTGGGAAAATAACATAACGGGATTGTAGCAAAAAATGCACACAAAAGCTTGTATTTCGTTTTTCAACGAAAAGGCCAAAATCAAATTTACCGTACGTTTTTTCTGGGAATTATTCGTAATTGTTACCAAATACCTCGGAAACACATACACACACCATTTTTACGGTCTGATATTTGTATGCGGTTCAACAATTTTAAAGTTTCAATGTTTTTCACGATTCGTTTCCCATTTTTGTTAGCCAATATCCAGGTTGAGACGATATTACAGTATGTAGCCCTGAACATCATTTTAAGTGCGGTGTATGTAATGTAGTAGAGGCTGTTTACTGCTTCTGAGTAAAAGATTTCTTCTTCTCGTTGTTTCCTTTTCTGGCCTTTGTTCGTTGAGAAAAATGTAACCACTCGGGTAGTTCGCCCTTCACTATTAGGTCAGGAATTATCTGGGCCTCGTTCCTGTCCATCTTATAATCTTCTAGATATCCTGATGACACTAACGCTTTTCCACACTACTCTAATTCTTGATTCGAGGTCTACGGTAACAACATTAAAAGACAACACAACAACATGGACACACTTTTCTCGCTCGAGGACAGCAGCCGAGCTGTCACGACACCCAAAAGCCGCCTCGGATAGCCCAGGAACTGGAAAAGTTAAGAGATTAGGGATTTAATAACGTTAATCTAAATTTGTTTGGGAAATTTCAGTAGCTTTACCTGATCATACCCGACAGTCCTGGAGCCCGTGTACAAAAGTGCAATGATTACCGGATAGTTTCTTTATATTTTCATTCGATTGTACCCACATTGTGCAGCTACGTTTGGGGTGTCAGCTGGCTAGGTGGCGGTGGGGGTAGTTGCTAAGGGGTTGAAAACACTTGAACAAATATATTTTTTTCAAGTTTTCTTTTATTTTTCCTAAAGGACGACAGATATGGCAGACATATTATTTGGTACCTACAGTTTAGACACACATTAAATGCTATAAACTAAATGGTACGCCACTGGTAAGTAATATTTTTCTGCCTTAACTAAATTTTCCAATCAATTCTAAGAAAAAAGTATTCTTGACTTTTTTCAAAAATGTATTTTTCGAAAAATCAATTTTGTGTATTAAATTTTTTAGCAGAGGAAAATCAAAGTAGGTGTAGGCTTTGGAAATTTTGTACATCTACTCAGTTTTTAATTCTGAATAACTTTCCTTAATAACATTTTGTCATAAAACCTACATAAAAGGCACTTTACTGGTGCAAAAAAATGGCTGTTTCAAAATTTCCAAGACACATGATTTTTCGAATCTAGAAATCCTTTTTGTAGGTTTTATGCTAAAATAAAATGTTGTCAAGGAAAGTTGTTCAGAATTAAAAACTGAGTATAGGTGTGCAAAATTAAAAAAAAAACATTTTTTAAAAACGGTATATTTTTAGAGAGACAGTCAAGAATACTTGTTTTCTTACAATTGGTTGTGAAATTTAGTGGAAGCAAAAAAGATTACTTTTCCAGTGGCGTATCATTTTTTTATTAAAAAATATGATGGTTGACCTCCGCGTCTCCGTCACTGGTGGAAGTAGAGTGGTCAAATTATTTTTATTTATAGAACTTAATGTGTCTAAACTGTGCCAAATATGTCTGTCGTAGCTGTCGTCCTTTAGGAAAAATAAAAGAAAAGTTAAAAAAATTGAATTTTGACGATCTGTGTAATGAAAACCGCTCTTTTTCTAATTATTGATATAATTTTCCGTTCATAAAAGTTTCGTGCTGCCCAGAAGAAAATCAAAGTAGGTCTAAGTTTTTGAAATTTTTGCACACCTACTCAGTTTTTAATTCTGAACAACTTTCCTTAACAACATTTTACCATAAAACCTACCAAAAGGATTTCTAGATTCGAAAAATCATGTGTCTTGGAAATTTCAAAAAAGGTAATTTTTTGCACCAGCAAAGTGTAAAGTGCCCTTTACATAATGTAGGTTTTATGACAAAATGTTATTAAGGAAAGTTATTCAGAATTAAAAATGAGTAGATGTGCAAAATTTCAAAAGCCTACACCGGCCTACACCTACTTTGATTATCTTCTGCTAAAAAGTTTAATACACAAAATAATTAATTTTTCAAAAAAGTACATTTTTCGAAAAAAGTCAAGAATACTTTTTTTCTTAGAATTGATTGGATAATCTAGTTAAGGCAGAAAAATATTACTTTTCCAGTGGCGTACCATTTTTTATTGAAAAATATGATGGTTGACCCCCTCCTCTCCGGCATATTTAGTTTATAGCATTTACTGTGTGTTTAAACTGTAACAAATATGTCTGCCATATCTGTCGTTCTTTAGGAAAAATAAAAGAAAACTTGAAAACAAATTATTTGTTAATGTGTTTGCAACCCCTTAGCAACTACCCCCACCGCCACCTAGCCATAGCTGACACCCCAAACGTTGCTGCACAATGTGGGTACAATCGAATGAAAATATAAAGAAACTGCCCGAAATCGTTGCAATTTTGTTGGAGTTTTCGTATCTACTTTGGCTAATCCGTTGTACAGTGAGAAATCAGAGGTTTGATTTCCAGGAGCAGAAAGAGTTGTCTGCCAACCCAACTTTGAATCTATATAGATTCGTTAATATGTTTCCTGTGCGCATTGTTATAAAGGAGTTTCACTTTTTTCACTTTTTGCAGCTGAAATGGCTGATGCCATGGGTTACTTGGAAATTATTGTAAAATTTTCCCTTCTGTAGATATTACCTTCGTTTTCCATTCTTCCTGTCATTCTTTCAATATATCCACTTTCCGTTTTGCAAGAAGTTATCTCCGATCCAGTGTTCCCCTTTTTCTATGGCTTGATAAACAGAGCAACACAATCTCTACGTTTTTTTTATTCCTTAGATTGCCGATTTCGAGTTTGTCTCTGTCTCCCTGCATCTGCATCTGCAATCTGTCTTCACCTCGTAAATCCCATATTCAGCTCTGTTCGTATTCGTGCCACTGATCCATCAGTGCATATTATTTTATGATCCTGAATTTTGTTAAAGATCCTTGTTGGAAGTTGATCCTACTCTCTGTTTTCCACATTGACTATCGATTCTTGCATTTTGGGTTTCCAGGCAAAACTTGAAGCATCTCTAAAATTATCGACTCTGCCTATAAAGTGGCGGACAGCGATTTTTCCAATACTTTGTTTTTTCTTCGCAGTAATGTTTATGTTCTCCCAACTTTCGAATCAGAAGTCCTTGGTCTCAGATATCGTGTCATAATAGTTATTTATGTACCAAGGCACTGAAGTTCAACTTTTTATGACTCATGTGGAGTTTAGTTGCTGAGGCCTCTGGCCGAGGCAAATAAACCACATGAGTCATGAAAAGAACTTCAGTGCCGAGGTACATATTATATTTTTCTTGAAATCGGAAAAAAAATGTTTTGTTAGGCAAGAAAATAATAATAAGGGATCACCCGTCCACGAACCGACTACGCGCGGCGTTGCTTGACTTTACCGATCGCTCTACCTAGGACAAGTATAATGATGTACGGCACCTTCTGACATAAAAACCAAACTGCTGCTTCTTGTGCAGCCCATACAACAAATCTATTGATTTTCAAATTTACTAAAATATGTATACTGAAGGATTGCGCTTCTATAGGAAACAATTTCGCAATATGTACGAAAAGTTAAATGAGCCTTTATCGGCCGGGTTTTGAATATTTGGTCACTTTTGACGGGCGATTTCTCCGCGTCTGACGTTTGATGTTTACATCTCGCCAAGGCCTACTTATTGAAAAAATCGTACAATAATGGGCTACATTATTGTACGATTTCTGTGCTTTTAATGACGATTTTGGGACATTTTAATGCCGATTTCAAGAAAAATATTTTTTCTCTTCTTGCATCTCATCTGACTCACCCAAGTGGGACAGGATCGAGGTCGGTCCGAGACATCGCAGGACTACCCACAATGCTTGATTCTTTTTCCTATACTTTGAATTATTACCCGACAACTATCACTCCAAATGTCTTCTTCCATTGTATTAGTACAATTTGATCTTTTTAAGTTCTAGCAATACGATTTTCTTGCTTGATTTGCTCCTCACAAAAAAAAAACAAACCAAAAACGGGGCATCTTGGATAGCTATATAGATGGCGCTGAAAATGAAATCGCCATCCACGGCCAACTTGTCGCGCAATATAAAAAAATGATGTCACTGAGAAGGTTTATGCAACCGGGCGTTCAGATAATTTCCAAAAATTACGCAGGGTCTTCGGCTCTCTTGAGGCCAGGATTTTTTTTTGTAGATTTGAGTTTTTTTTTAGTATTGAGAGAAAAGTTCGTCATGCATTCTAAAGTCACCTATCTGTCCAAAATTGCCTTATTTTGTTAGGTATACTTTTTTGTCGAGTGTAAAATAAAGGACAAAATCGGTTTAATAAAAAAATAAATATAAACATTTCATAGTTTCAGGACAGCTGAAAACCCTGTACAATTGCCTGAAACTGACTGAGCACTCGGTAGCATAAACCTTCTCAGTGCCATTAATTTTCAATACAAAAGTTTGCTTCTATCTCTTACAATAAATATGTTATGGCTACTAACAGTTTTGCAAAATTCGAGTATTTTGTTGTTCATGGATGCCGATTTCTTTTCCAGCACCACAGCTATTCAAAATCGCCACGTTTTTGTTTCTTATGTTTTTTTTTTTGTGGAATAGGTACCTAATAAGCGAGAAAACCGTGGTAGTAGACCTAAAAAAATCATCGGCGTCGATGGGTTTGAACTCAAATTGTTCTTGCTAATGGTTCTCAGTACGTTGGTAGCCTTCTTTGCTTTGTGTTGATATTTTGAATGTGCTCTGTACGTACACTTCAATCGGGATTCTATCGTTACCCTATAGTTATTTTGCTGACTTCGTCCAATTATTAGGTAGGTCCTGACCAATGACGTCAGAACCTATAGACAGGTTTGTTTTGATAAACGCTTGACGCCCAGAACTAATCACAATCTAAGCGCTCCATTAAATTATTCCGAAAATGTCGCGAGATTGTCAGATATTGCCCCTTTTTGTCGAGTCGTAGCGAACTTATTTCGACACTGGGCTCTGAGGCTGGCGTCGTTAGACCATCCCCCGAGTCTTCAGGTGAGGTTCCGATGCTTCCGGCGCCCCCAAACAAGAAAAAACATGCGATATCTAAGTGTGATTCTGGAGGAACTATAACCGGGAATCACCGGGTGTATAGTTGGTTGATGGTTGACTTTCTGTCTTTGTTTGTAGCATGTTTTTAGAGTAGTATGGATATATTTAATCTTGGAGTCAAAATAAAGGGCATTTTAACAATGGGGCACCACGTCTATAGGTTTTGACGTCATCGGTCCTGACATTTTTATGTCTATCTTCTCTGATTTCTTCCTCCCTTTCTGAGATGATTTTCGTTTTATTTTTATAGATATATTATCAAATTGTGTTCTCTTATCCATTCATCCAATGTCTCCATTATTTCATTCCTTCTACTTGCTCTTCTACGTCATTTCCCATTGTCAGAACTAAGATCCACTTTATCTGCATATTGTATTATTAAAAATTTTCATCTGGAACGGTGTCGTGAAATGAATTTGTGTAAAGATTGAACAAAATTATTTAGGTTCACAATTGGATGAACTTGCCTGTAGTTCGATCCTAATAGTATATGAGACGTGCAGTCCGAAGTTAACAATTGTCTGCGCACAGATTTTGAAGATAGAAAACAGAAAACGTTTATCTCCGTTGTATGCAAGGATTTTATTTTAGCCCAGTGTAAAATAAGAACCTATAACTATATTTGATGAGGGCTTGCTTAGAAAATAATTTCAGATAAACATATTACACGAAATCAAACTGTTTCGCTGAAATATTATTTGGTATACAGGGTGGCTCATCAGAGGAAAAAGTGTATTACGTGGAGACCTTTTAACATAAAATAATTTCAGGAAATGAATTTGCAGTAAAAATTAAGGGAAACTTCGTATTATATGTAAACCGAGGCCGATAAAAAAGTTATCGCCAATTTTTTTACAAAATACCAAAATCTAATTTTTCACGTACACGTCCATTAGAGAACTTTAAGCAGTATTCCTGAATATTATTCAGTTTTTTTGCAATATCGTCCGGTTATAGTGGGAATGGAAGTGAATTTCTGTATTTTACAACTCAATTTTTCATAAATCTGGTGCTAATATTTGGCTTACTGCGATCGAACATCAGACACTGGCACGTATTTATAAGAGACCATAATGTAGGTATTTAGTTTGATGGATTTATCTATCTATCTCGGAAACGGTTGGAGACAAATAAATAGGACAAATTACCCAAACAGGGTGTCTCAACGAAAACTAGACCCCCCCCCCCAAAAATTAGAAAACCGAAAAATATTTGAAAAATCGCCGAGACCCGTCGATTTTTGTTCTTGGGGGGAGCTTCTTTTACAGTCAAGCCAACTCGATATGTTCATCCCCCTAATCCCTAGCAAACCTTACTTTAAAATTTCAAAATGAACTTCCCCACTTGTGGCGCATCACTTTAAAGCCCTTTTAATTTCGAATAGAGTGATGCGTCGTTTTTAGAAATCTGTTGAGATTTGACAGAATTATTAGCTAAAAACGTAAAGTTGACAATCAACTGTACGCGTAGTAATTTCTTACACAAATGCTCGCCACTAATAGGTTTTTTATCTACTACACACGACCAAATTACCTAGTTTTTATTGACGTGTCGATCAGTTTACAAAAAAGTCACAAATGAAGAAGCTAAAGCGAAACAAAAAAAGTTCATACGAATTCAAACCTTATATCTGTTTAAAACAACAAAAAGTCACTGTCACAAAAAAGTCCCCGTTTTTTGCTTGTAACTACGAAATCGTTAGTTTCAGCCTGTTATTGAAAGTTCGTAAACGTGTTTTTGAAATGATTTATTCTATCGCGGAAAGGTTAGAAATTGTTGCAATTCGTGCTGTAGCTTTAGGGCAATCATACGATTTCGATAACAAATTGCAACAATTTCTACCCTTTCCTTGATAGAATAAACCATTTCGAAAATACGTTTCCACTTTCAATAGCAGGCTGAAACTAACAATTTCGCGATTACAAGCAAAAAAACGGGAACTTTTTGTTACTGTTACATATACATAACGGGGACTTTTAGTTACATGTTATTTTAAAAAGATATATCTAAGGTTTGAATGAACTTTTTTGTTTTACTTCAGCTTTTTCATTTGTGACTTTTTTGTAAACTGATCAATTTGGTCGTGTGTAGTAGATGAAAAACTTATTAGTGGAGGGGCATTTGTGTAGAAATTACTACGCGTACAGTGGATTGTCAACTTTCCGTTTTTGGCACATAATTCTGTCAAATTTCAACAGAATTCTATAAACGGCACATCACTGTATTCGCAATAAAAAGGGCTTTAAAATGATGCGCCACAAGGGGGGTAGTTCCATTTGAAATTTTAAAGTTGGGGTTGCTAGGGATTAGGTGAATGAACATATCGGGTTGGCTTGACTGTCAAAAAAGCTCCCCTCAAGAAAAAAATCGACGGGTCTCGGCGAATTTTCAAATATTTTTTCGGTTTTCTAATTTTGGGGGGCCAAATTTTCGTTGGAACACCCTGTATATCGTTGGATTCAAAATTAAAACAGGAATGTGTACGTGGTATTACTAATTCTGTAGTGGTTCACATTTCACACAATATATCTATGACATTTTGCTAAAACTTCAGCCATTGTTTATCGCCGTCAACTGACTGAAATCTAAATATATGTATAAAACAAAACGTCTTCGTGTTATTTACTTTGTGTTCCTACGGATACTCACCACGGAATCGCGCCCCTCGCGAAAGCTATTAGCCGAGTAATTGCGTTTCTTTCCCCCTGGAGGCACGCGAGGTCCGGAATTGATGGCTTCATTAAATATTATACAAATGAACTGTCACGCCTCGCCTCGTGATTTAGTACCCGCAAAGTAGCTGGAAAAGTGCCCTGCGGATTTTTTCGTTTTCATTCTGCAACCCTCAAAGCACTTTTTGTAACAATAATTATTACATGCTTTCTTTAGTGCTTATGCCAGTAAATTAATATCAGTTTTTTGTTTCAAAACTAATGTATACCGTAAACTGAAGAAGTAGTCCATATCTTGCAGTTGAGTAGGAGAACATGGAGGGGTAAAACTTACAGTCTCTGCTCCACAAACACAGTTCTTTTTAATTTTCAACTTTACATAATTATGTTTGGACTCACCTAGGGAGTCATCATCAGCAGTGTGAAGTTAAAGAATATTAAAACTTCCTAGACATAATCAAGTTTAGTATGTGAATGCGGAAAATTGATGTATGAAAACATCTAAGATAAAACGGCTTCGTAACAACTCAAAAAACTTCAAAACCTAAAGTTAATATAAAATGGCGGAATCCTCAAAGTTATTATGTAGCATTAATCAATATATATATATATACATATATATATATATATATATATATAAATTCCACATAGTTTTGAGATCTATATATATATATATATATAAATTTCCACATAGTTTTGAGATTAATGCTACATAATAACTTTGAGGATTCCGCCATTTTATATTACCTTTAGGTTTTGAAGTTTTTTGAGTTGTTACGAAGCCGTTTTATCTTAGATGTTTTCATACATCAATTTTCCGCATTCACATACTAAACTTGATTATGTCTAGAAAGTTTTAATATTCTTTAACTTCACACTGCTGATGATGACTCCCTAGGTAAGTCTAAACATGTACAGTTGAAAATTAAAAAGAACTGTGTTTGTGGAGCAGAGACTGTAAGTTTTACCCCTTCGTCATAATGTAGGTATACCGTGTTTTTTTTTTTTTCAAAAATGTAAAACTGCGTAAAGGGATCATTTTATCCTAACGGGTTGGGTAAAATGATCCCCTAGGGTATAGGGCAAAACGATCCCGCCATTCTATTACCGAAACAATATGTAGAAAAATTAAATGAAACAATCCAGCTCTGCCTTTCAGTCTTGTGCTTGTATTTATGCACCATTTTTACACATGCAATGAATCTGCAAAAAAATATTTATTATTTGTTTTCATTGTTCCAAAGTTCGGGTAAAATGATCCCGGGATCATCATTTGGCTCAAGATTTTGAGGGATCGTATTGCCCGACATAGCGTTGTTGTATTTAACAACGGCATTCTACAAAAAAATGGCTACGCCGGCACAAGTATTAGACATTCTAAATTATAGCCAAATACATTGTGTTTGTTACAGGTAAATTGCAAAATTGTGAAAAATATCCGTTATAGGCGCTATACTAATTGTTTTGTATAACTTACAAGTATAAAACCTACACGAAATCCAAAATAAAAGTTTGTTTTCAAATAAAGGTGACAAAATATGTCCGTGAAGTTAGCGACGGTTTTCCAGCGACGAATTTTTAAAGCGGAGGCAAATTGCGGACATGGACAATCCGCACCAAAGCTAATCCTACAAATTAATTGCTTTATTTTTCCTTAACCTGGGGGTGGGTTAACCCCCAAACTTTTACAGGCGACGTACAACACCCCAGGGCTTAAGGCGAGCGGAAAAAATCGACGGTGATTACCGTCGAAGGGTGTCAAAACGAGGGTGGCACGGCCGAGCGCAAATTGCGCCGCCGGATAAAATAATTTTTTTCTCAAGATTTTGGGGGGGTTACACCTTCAGCTTTTTGCAGGGAACGGACAACACCCCAGGGCTTAGGGCGAGCGGAAAAAATCGACCATGACTACCGTCGAAGGGTGTCAAAACGAGGGTGGCACGGCCGAGCGCAAATTGCGCCGCCGGATAAAATATTTTTTTCTCAAGATTTTGGGGGGGGGGGGGTTACACCTTCAGCTTTTTGCAGGGAACGGACAACACCCCAGGGCTTAGGGCGAGGGGAAAAAATCGACCGTGACTACCGTCTAAGGGTGTCAAAAAGAGAGTGGCACGTCCGAGCGCAAATTGCGCCGCCGGATAAAATAATTTGTTTCTCAATATTTTGGGAGTGGTTACACCTTCAGCTTTTTACAGGGAACGAACAACACCCCAGGGCTTAGGGCGAGCGGAAAAAATCGACCGTGACTACCGTCTAAGGGTGTCAAAACGAGGGTGGCACGGCCGAGCGCAAATTGCGCCGCCGGATAAAATAATTTTTTTCTCAAGATTTTGGGGGGGGGTTACACCTTCAGCTTTTTGCAGGGAACGGACAACACCCCAGGGCTTAGGGCGAGCGGAAAAAATCGACCGTGACTACCGTCTAAGGGTGTCAAAACGAGGGTGGCACGGCCGAGCGCAAATTGCGCCGCCGGATAAAATAATTTGTTTCTCAATATTTTGGGAGGGGTTACACCTTCAGCTTTTTACAGGCAACGGACAACGCCCAAGGGCGTAGGGCGAGCGGAAAAAATCGACCGTGACTACCGTCTAAGGGTATCAAAACGAGGGTGGCACGGCCGAGCGCAAATTGCGCCGCCGGATAAAATAATTTTTTTCTCAAGATTTTGGGGGGGGGGGTTACACCTTCAGCTTTTTGCAGGGAACGGACAACACCCCAAAGCTTAGGGCGAGCGGAAAAAATCGACCGTGACTACCGTCTAAGGGTGTCAAAACGACTCAAGTCACAAGAAATTGGTGTGGCGCAGTCGTTATCAAACTCTTTTAATGTATGCTTTCGATATTACTTTTATCTGGAGTCACGGCGTTCACTAAATTCCCAAAGTTGTCATTTACATACATTTAGTCGGGCGTTTGTGGTCTGCTAAATTTCGTATCAGAATCGAAAACAAATTCAGGCTGTTCATCATCAAGTTGCGCAGGGAAGTTTGAGATATTAGAAATATTTTTTGTATTTGCTTGCACCGGAGTTGAAGTGCGAGGATTAAGAAATTTTGGATTTTTTTGCACCGGAGTTGAAGTGCGAAGATTAAGAAATTTTGAATTTTTTTAAATTATAAAATTATATAGCCTTAGCCGGTTAGTTTTATTATATTTTATAGCCAAATAATCACACAATTGTTGGAAAATGGCGCTTCTCTGTCGAGCCGAGATTCTAAAATCCTCGACTTTTAAGCCAGTCTTTGACAAAAAGCACTGGATTTTTTCCGTTTTCTACAATGGTGAAAGTTTAAAGAAAGCCATTCTGTGAAAACTAATGTAGGTACAAAAAAAAAACAAATGCGAACACAAAACAAAACAAAAATAAGATTATCCTAAAAATAAAAACCTATTCCCAATATTTTAATTTACTTAATTACTAAGTATACAGAAATCAACGAAAACCAAAGATACAATTTTTAATCCGTGTAAACCCCCAAAATCTTGAGAAAAAAATTATTTTATCCGGCGGCGCAATTTGCGCTCGGCCGTGCCACCCTCGTTTTGACACCCTTAGATGGTAGTCACGGTTGATTTTTTCCGCTCGCCCTAAGCCCTGGGGTGTTGTACGTCGCCTGTAAAAGTTAACCCACGCCCAGGTTAAGGAAAAATAAAGCAATTAATTTGTAGGATTAGCTTTGGTGCGGATTGTCCATGTCCGCAATTTGCCTCCGCTTTAAAAATTCGTCGCTGGAAAACCGTCGCTAACTTCACTGACATTGACAAAATTAGTAGAAGAAGGTGTACATTTTTACCTTTAATTATTTACTTTGAGTGACTTTTTTGAATTTGTTTGTATTGCTACGCACAAACTAACTTTTATGTATTTTTTATGTTTATGAATTTTAAATAGAGCAAATAGAAGATAATGTCCCTTAAGATTTCCATTAGACAATATTATTATGAAAAATAATACCTAATATTGATAATTAGAGGGTAATTCACTCATCTTCTATATGTAAGTTGTAAATTACGAGAAATCACTGATGGTGTTTGGAGTTCAATGCACCGCAGAATTTTACACAGCCGAATAGGCGCACATCGCATATATTTTTGTTTATGTTGTACAATCACTTCGACGAACAATGGTGTTATTATTGCAACTGTTGCAACTTATTCTGGCACTATCACCCGTAGTGCAGACTGGCTTTACAGAACAATGTATGAAAAGTTGTTGCAAGTGGCGTGTTGCAGAAACTACGAAAGGCGATAATTGAAAAATAACAACGTTGATATTTTTGGTAAGCCAAAAGTGTGGAAGTTTTAATAATTTTGATCCTTTCTTACTTAGTTTATCACAGATTTTATTATCTTGAAATAATAGTAAATATTAGCAATTTGAGAACTTCATTTATGTGACGTATTACCTTATGGCACTTACTTCTGTCACACTTTGTATAGCAAGTAAATATTAAAGAGTGAAACCAAAGTCCATAAATTTTGTAATATAATTACGAGTAGCGATTTTTCGGATTGGGAACGATAATTGTCCAATAATTCGTCGCTTCTGTAACGACGTTCGGCGCCGTTAATTTTTGCCGCGCGAAAAACCATTTCCTGATTGAAGATGGGCCAGCTGGCGACCTTTGTGCCGCCCCGCAAAAAGAATTAACATGCAAATAAAGGTAGGGCTGGGGGCGGGTAGGGCGGTTTCCGAACCAATTTCCGAACCGTTCGGTCCTTAATAGAGCCCACCCCACCCTTCGTCGGACTTTCAGGGCCGAATCGACCGCTTTTTCGAATAATACCAGAAATTATTGTAACAATGAGGGTGTTACTCAAAAATATATAGAGAGAGCGAAATGCCGAGAGCAAGCTTTCCTCTTGGAACCAGTTGTGAGGCGATCAAATAAAACACAATGTTCTAAAAACAAGGTTTATTATAATTTTGAAAGTACTTGCATTAAATTGCCTTAGGTACAATTTGAAAATTTAAACAGAAGTAAATTTAAAAGTTGAGTTTAAGCAATCGCCTTAGGTTACATCGACTGGGATTTTTACTGCGTCTCAATTTTGTCCTTTCGACTTGGGTAAAAGTGATATAGTCCAACACAATACCTCAGCTCCACACTCGTGTAAGTCTGTGCCCAATGTGCGAGTACCAAACCAGACCACTTATAGCTGCAACGCTGCAGTGCCGACTAGCTGGGACGTGGGTGTTTGTTGTGGCTGGTGGATCTGTCGCTTAGCTGCACGTGACCAAATCAGAACTTGTGATCCCAAGTAACATTTTAAATTCCAATTGGCATCTAGTATGTTTTATCAGAGTTTTATGGCTACTTAGAAAAGCCAAAGAGCTTTAAAAAGGCTCTGATAAATGCAAACTTTACTTGAGGCAAAATGGTTTTATGATAAAGTTTTATAGCAGCCCTCAAGAACTATATTCAAGAGCTTTTTTATCTTGAAGTGCTCATGCCCTTCTAGATGCTTCTTTATCTTTGCCTGACAATAAGAGCTTTACAAAGCCACTTGATCTTAAGACGGTGTTAAATGAAAGACAGTTTTATTAGGGCGGAAATAAGCATTATTGCTTTAATGACTGGTTTTATAGCGTCCTTGTAGTCTTCTATAAAACTACATCAAGTCAGGCTTTATGCTTGCTTTTAATAAGAAGCGGAAAGCATCATTAAGTCAAATTGGAATATAAATTGTCCCTAATAAAACTATTGTGCTAGCAAGAAGGTAGATTAAAACCTTTTGATCTTTAAATAAATATAAACGCCATCTTGACCATAGACACACCACGGATGAGTGTCAGTAGAGTAGCGCATACATGACGCGGTCAGCTAGTGCGAGTGCATTTTAGTAATAATTATTATTATGTCCACTTTTTTGGATAACTGGATGCTTAAATTATTTTATCCAGACAGGCACACACATACCACTCAGGATCACATGAAAATAATTTGAGGTTATAAATGCGAATGCGGCCACTCAGAACACACGAGTCAAGGGCACTATAAAACTATTTAGCTTTGTGGTGTACTTATACAAAGCCAAAAGGTTCTGAAGATCTAAAATAGGACTAAATACTCTTGAACAAATGAAAGTTTCAGCCTTACTACTCAGTTTAATGAAGGTTTTATAGCAGCTTTATGGACGGTTTTATAGATACCTTGAAGGCTTGGCACCTAAGGTGGAGATAAGGCAAAAAGGTTTTATGGCAGTTTTATCATTTTACCCTTAGAACCTTCATAATGTTCTCCACTTTTGATTTAAGGCCGTTTTATCTTTGCCTTCAGAACGTTCTGAAGGCAAAATAGCTTTAAGGGATACCCTTGAAAACTGGTTTTATAGCTACCTTGCAAACCAAAATAAAACTTGAAATGTTACTTGGGATGTTGGAGGAGGTGTGGTGTAACAGCTTCGATGTGTCTGTGAAGTCGAAAACCAAGCAGTACCCAATCTCTTAAGTCGAGAAAATATTCAGACAACTAATAAGCGATGTTGTTTATGTTACTTATAATTTTAAACTTGTAGTCAGTAAAACTATCTTATTTACAACAAAGAGTGTGACTAATTTAATAATGTGATATTTATAATTATTTAAAAAAAACTGTGTACAGAGATAGGGAACATAATGCAAAATATTTACTTGTTTGAAACTTGATATTTGATATTTAAAAGAAATCCGAACCTCAGACTAGGACAAGAGAATTTTTGTTTTTGATTAAAAGTTATATCAACACACACTTATATGTTCTCTAGGTAAGTAAAACAAGTTTAGTTCGATAAAAGAGAAAATTTAACGATATAATGATAATAAAAAAAACTGAGGCGACTCTACGTTACGTTCCTTCGGGGATCAGGCCTAGAGAAGTATCGTTGAAAGTTAAGAAAATTTAAAATTCAAGATACGGTAATGGTAATATAACCAGGTGCAAAACCCAGGCCGAAATCCAGAGGACAGCTCGAGTTCGTAGAACTTAGGTGAGTAGATATTGTCACAACTGTGTGCCTTCACACGGAGCCTTTACCATGTGACGCACTACTTGTGTGTGCCGGAGGGTTGGATTAACCCTCACAGCTTGCCGGGATCACTGGGTGCGGGAGTCGCGAAGCGCAGAAGAATGACATCAGGTACAAAGTAGGGAGATGTTTATTCTTCCACTCACAGATATGCCTCTAACAGTATCTGGGCCATGGCGGGGGTAGCGCGGGCTGTGGACCGAGGCGACCGATAGTACGTGGAAGTGACCGGGGCGCGAGCTGAGCCCTTGACCCGACGGCGCGTTGCCGCTGCTGACTCACTGACGACTTCAACAGTGCCCAGGGGCGCTGTCGTCTGCCCCTCGGAGCCCGACCTGAACAAGCTTGGATACACCTCGCGCCACCATCTTGAGGGGTGCTGAGTTGTCGCCTCGCTGAAACCGCGGCAGACTTACAAACGCCTACGCGCAATACTCCATTTATTAAAGTTGTTTCACAAATAACAATTTTCCCCCAACAATCCCCCAATAAATCGTACAGTTTATTACATTAAATTATTCCAAAATTCCAGAGCTGTCAACACAAAGCATTCTGCTGTTTGCGGCAACTTGTGGCTAATTTCGAGATTTTTCTTTTTTACTGTATAGAGGTTTTTTTAACGAATTTTGATATTAAATGTTGAATTTCTACTGGGAGGGAATTTTTTATCATTTATTTTACTTTGACGGGGCTTATCTTAATTCAAATGTTGTATCAGTTTCGATAGAACTAAGATGAGTGCCATGGAAAACCCAAGTCGTTTGTATATCGCTAATAATAATAAACTTGTTAACCTCCAAACAATTCTGAAAATAAAAAAATGTTAAATTCCCTTATACATTCCAAAGACAATGCAAGTTGTTCCAAATTTTTATCTTTAATAATAAAAAAAAGTTACGCCTCTTTCGAAAAATAATTGAAATATTGACCGTTCGGATTGCTTTCTGTCTATAATAATACACTAACTTCAGAATTTTTGCGCTTACCATCGATGAAATAAAAAATATTTTTCAAAAACTATTCTTTTTACGGCCGTTTTCTTCCTTTTGATATGTGGGGTCAAACAAAAAAAATCCCATGTCTCTACCTGCTCTAATAATAAAAAAGTGATTCACTTCCAAAAAATCCTTGGTGGCCATGAAAAAAATTTGGTTCAATCCCTTTTTACATTCTCAACACAACGCAAGTTATTGTCTTAATTTCTATCTTCACTAATAAAAATAAGTTAGATTTTTGTGTAATGTCATGGGATGTTTTGTTGATCGACATTTAAAAATCGCACTTTTAATTGGAGATTAGCGGTACTTATATCAAACAAGTCTGAAATAAAAATATAGTTTAAAAAACTAAAAAAAAAACACGCTTACGCTTAGCAAACTGAACTAAAAAGTAAAAAATAATAATAGCAAACCGAATTTTATTGTAAAAGAAAGAAGCGTGGGGTGCATAAGTAGTAGTAATACAAAGAGAGTACGGGACCACTTTGACCTCAGTTGACCCCTTGATCCTGAGAGTCCCCTACGGCCCGAGGTCACGGGAGCAAAGTGGCTACGTCATGCCCGAGGTCACGTGACGTCACCGGATGACCCCAGTTGACCCCTAGATCCTGATAGGTTAACCTTTGACCTTTGGGCCACGTGTGACCCCCAGTTGACCCCCCCACTCCAACGACGGGGCAACCCCCACTCCAACGGCTTGGTGGGGTGAGGTTTATATATTCGTGCGCAAGAGCAGTTTTCCCGTTATATACACTTACAATTTCATACAGTCTGATTTGCCGAGTTCAAAATGCAGTCGTTCCTGAATCACCTGAACAAGAATTTGATCGTCAAGAAATTCGAAAGCGTTCAAAATATGGAGGTGGATGAAAATTTTCAAATCACGAGCGTGGACAAAGTGAACACGCAATACGGAGAGAAGGTCTACGTCGAGTTCGAATAATTTAAGACGGTGCTGCCGCAACGATACACGGCCGAGTTTACGCCCCAACGGATCGAAGAAATTAACAGGGATATCGGTAACGGAAGGAGGTATTACATGAAGAGTCTTGGGCCCGTCGGCCTATCTACAAATATCGAATTTATTGTAGAATGAGAAAACTGGACATTTGAAAAATTTGAATGTGATATGCTGTAGTTAATAGGAAAATATAACAAATATGTATAATAATTGATTTCTAATAAACGTTTAAAAGCCATTTGTTTGTTTTTTCAAATCTTGGAAAAAGGTATAAATAAAACTCATCGTTGTTCGTTCAGCTCAGTGTGATGTCGTCTTTCGCTGGAAGTGGATTGGTTAATAGCGTCATCAATAGGTTGCCAGTCGAATTACACCTTCCCGGCTACCAGTACTGCGGTCCAGGAACAAAGTTGGAGAAACGCCTTGCTCGTGGAGATCCCGGCATCAATAAGCTAGACGCCGCTTGCAAAGATCACGACATCGCATATTCCAAAAATAAGTCTCTGGAAGAGAGACATAAAGCAGACAAAGAATTGGAAAATCGAGCGTGGGAGCGAGTGGTATCGAGGGACGCTAAATTCGACGAAAAAGCTGCCGCGTGGTTCGTTACAAATACGATGAAGGTCAAACGCAAGGTCGGTATGGGCATAAATAAGCGCCCGGTTTCGTTTAAAAGAGACATCGTCAAAAAAGTTGAAAGATCTCTGAAAAAAACTTTGAGCAACAGTCAGTTGAATGACATGAAGCACTTGAAGAAAGCGTCGTTGGTTGCTTTAAAAGCTGCACGAATAGCCGTTAAGAAGGCGGGTGGAAAGAGGAACGTGAAAATTCCTCGCACAATTCCGTTCCAGCATACCGGCGGATTTCTTCCTTTACTGCCCCTCCTAGGTGCCTTGGGCGCCCTTGGTTCGGTGGCAGGCGGTGCCGGTGCTGTAGCCAAGACAATTATCGACGCAAATAATGCGAAGAAGCTTTTGGAAGAACAAAAACGGCATAATCGGTCGATGGAAGCCATCGGAAAGGAAGGCTCCGGCTTATATTTACGTAAAAATAAGAATGGATTAGGACTGTTCCTTAAGAAACAAAAAAACTCCCAATGAAGCTACCCAATAGACCACTGTCCGACGAAGATATATTGAATTACGTCGAAATTTTAAAAATACCATATTTCAGAGGCGTCTTTATGAGAGATACACTTCCGTCGACGCCGAAAAATTACGAAGCGGCCATTTTAAATTTAGACGTGCAACGCAACAAAGGAACGCATTGGGTAGCTTACAAAAAAAGAGGCTGTGCCGTAGAATATTTCGATAGCTTTGGCGCTTTGAAACCGCCCAAAGAACTGATTCGATATTTTGGAAAGGGTGTCAAGGTCACGTACAATAACGACGACTATCAAAATTTTAACGAAATAAATTGCGGTCATTTGTGCATTGAATTTCTCTATAAAAGGTGGGGGACAACTTAAAAGTCGCCAGTCATGTCATTGTTGTTTACTCTACACGGACGCACATCCACGCTCTCCATCGATTTTGACAGTCCGATAGTTTTGGACCCAAACGCCGAGTACGGTTTAGCTTTGCTGGGATTCCACACGTTCAACAGCATACCGAATATCGAAGAGGAGAGCGGCGACAACAATTTTCGTTATCTAACCGGTAGTTTCGGTGCTAGCAAAGAAATATCACTTCCCACCGGTTCATACGAGATAAAGAATATAGAAGAGCACATACGGAAAAATTTGAAAAAATCGGAAGACGAAAACGATAGCGGTAGCATATCGATACAAGCGAACAAGAGCACTCTGCAGTGTGAGATCTACAGCGATCAATATACCATAGATTTTGTTACAGCCGGGTCTATTGGAAGACTTTTGGGGTTTTCCGAACGATACTTAGATAAAGGGAAAGTACACGTTTCAGATTTGCCGGTAAATATCATTAAAGTTAGAACGATACATATAGATTGTAACATCACAGCCGGTGCTTATTACGTAAACCGACCTACGCACACGATTTACGAATTCGCCGTTGGGGTCGACCCCGGTTACGCCATAGACGAAACCCCTAAAAATTTACTCTACGTGCCTGTCACGAAACGTGAAATAAACAACCTGACCATAAACATCCTCGATCAGAATTTCAAGCCTGTCAATTTCAGAGGTGAAGAAATTATCGTTAGATTGGAAGTGAAACGACTGTCTATGTGAAATGCGTTTGGTTTTTGGAGGCAACTACCAACCGTATAAAAGGCGGTTTAGTGACCTCCGACCCTCATTGACGAAGACGTCATCGAAGTGGAAACACCATTGCAACTTGAATCTAACGCCGGAAAACCGTCGATTTCTAGAAGCACTCGGCTACCATGTCGTTAACGCCGCAAGTATTCGACGTGCACCGCACTCCAACCTTCGATGAGTCCATTCAGCGATTAGAGCAACGAACATATTACGCGTTTGTGAAATCTTTTCTGAATAATGACATTGTGGAGATAACGATTAACCAAGGAGACACTTGGTTATTGATGTATGACGCTGCAATTTATATCAAAGGTAAAATAGAGAAGAAAACGGGAACGGGGAAATGTAGTTTTGCTAATAATGGAGGTGCGTTTCTCTTCGATTCGATTTCATATGAACTGAATGGAAAGGAATTGGAAACAGTTCGAAATCCTGGAATTGTGAGTGCTATCAGAACATATCTATGCTACGCCCCCAGCGATGAAAAATTCCTGGTAACTGTAAGTTGGTCTGGTCCAACCAAGCCTTTGACCGTAAATTTGGATGGAACATTTAGCTTGAGAATACCTCTGAAACATTTGTTTGGAATATTTAACGATTATCAGTTGGCCACTTGCGGAAAACAAACTTTAAGATTAACACGAGCTAGAAACGATAACAACTCTTTACTTCTGGAAGATGATCCTGCATCTGCTGCTGAATTGACGGCAGAAATAACAGTTTCCAATGTCGAGTTAAAAGTGAAACATATTCAACCTAGCGATTTCATTAGATTGGATCTGCTTCAGTCTATTAAACGTGATCGCCCTATAATTATACCGTATCGTAAATGGGAACTTCACGAACTGCCAAGTCTTACGGTCAATGCCAACAGAGAAATTTGGTCAGTCAAAACTTCAATGTCCGTGTCGAGTCCTCGATACGTTATAGTGGGATTTCAAAGGAGTCGCAATGAAAATGCTAGAAAGGACCCTTCCGTATTCGATAATATAAATATAGCGGATGTCAGATTGATTTTAATTGGTGAATATTTTCCTTTTGAACGGCTGAGATTGGATTTTAATGGCAATGACTATCTGGAGGCCTACCATAATTACGTAGACTTTTGCTCTAGTTATATAAATGAGAGGCACCCCTTGCTTAGCTACACCGAATACAAAAATAACGCAGCTCTCTTTGTCATCGACTGTTCCCGACGAATAGAGTCCATGAAAAGCACCACGGTTGACGTAAAGCTGGACATCGAGAGTAACGAAGGATTTCCAGCCTCAACCCGAGCTTATTGTATTATTATACATGATAGTACCATCAAATATTTACCATTAAGTGAAGTAGTTAGGGAACTTGTGTAGTTTAATTTTACGGAGAGTTTTTTTAGGTGTAAGGTATTATTGTACTTGTACTTAACCTAATAAAATAATAATAAAAAAAATATCGGTGTTTCCTTTCCCTCCCATTACCATACATTTTCCGAAATCGATAAATAAAGTGGTTGGGGTAGACAGATCCCCATTAAGATGAAAGTCGCCGTAGTGGACGCACAGGGATTTATGATAGACGGACGTTTCTGTCCTAAAGAGCTGACAATAAAAGTTAACGATGAAACTTTACATATTCTTATAAGACCTCCGAAAACCTTTAGTGATCTCAACGAACACGACAAAAGACAAGTGCGGTATTTGGAGAAAAATCATTTGGGGATCGCATACACTAGCGGCCATGTGGACTACGTCGAGATGGAAGGTCTCCTAAAAAAATATCTCAGTGTCGAGCGCGTCTACGTCAAGGGTCAACAGAAAGAACGCTTCCTACGAGAAACCATCAATGCCGAAGTAATTAACCTGGAACGTCATTCAGGCGTACCTAAATTTGAAAAAAGCATTTCGATGTGTGCACACCACAACCAAGAGTCAATGTGGATGTGCAGTTTCATAAATTGCGAGAAATTATTTGCCTGGCTCGGTAGTGGGAGGCAGGCGCCTCCCATTAAGATTCCCCCCACCACAAACGCCTCCCACTTCTGTTTCATACCTATTTAAACACAGCGAGCATGTCCCTACTGTGTATAAAATGGAAGAAGTGTGTGACTATACAAACCGAAATGATAGATTGAAATCTTTCGCGAAGTGGTCAAATCCGTCGATTTCCCCAATACAATTGGCTGAAGGCTGAAGGCGACGATCCATTGCAAGACCACGCAAGTTGGAACCCCAGTTGCCCTTTCATCCAAGCAAGTAATGCGGGACTTAATACGACGTTCGCGGATATTAAACCCTTGCCAGTGGTCGCAATACTACCAAACTCCGTCGTCGAAGATACCGTAGTTCGTCAACCTCAAACCGCATCAAAAAGTAATTTATGTAAAATTTGCTACAACAACGATATACAGGTTGTGATGATTCCCTGCGGACACGTAATGCTTTGCATAGAATGCGCACTTCAAATCTCCTCATGTCCTTTGTGCAGAACGATGATACTTGAAAAAGTGCGTGTCTATCTACCATAAGCTATTTATGTAGTAAATGTATAAAACAAATAAAATTTTAAAACAAAAACTTGTTTTTATTTTGGGGTCAGTCGCCTATATATTGAGAAGTAGCACGCAGAATTTCTCAGTTGACAAGATGCAAGTTCAGCAACAGCAAGTTTGTCTCCCTATCGAAAATCTAGATGTCATACAAGGGGGTACGGTAAAATCAAAACACGGTACCCTACTACCAGACTCGTTTAGGGCAATCTTGTGTGGACCTAGCGGGTGTGGTAAAACGAACGCACTCCTTAGTTTGATTTTCAACGAAAACGGTCTGAAATTCGAAAATATCTACTTATATACGAAATCGTTGTACCAACCGAAATATCAATTATTGCAGGATGTAGTAAAAAAAGTCGGTTGCATCGGCTTCTTTCCGTATACGATAAACGAGGACGTCATCGATCCGTCGGAAGCTCTAGAAAATTCGATATTCATATTTGATGATGTGGCCTGTGATAGACAAAATAAAATCAGGGAATTTTATTCGATGGGGCGCCACAAAGCGGTGGACGTCGCTTATCTATGTCAAACGTATTCGAAAATTCCGAAGCAGCTCATACGCGATAATTGCAACGTGATCGTGTTATTTAAACAAGACGACGTAAATCTGAAACACGTTTACGAGGAACATGTGTCGCCAGACGTCACGTACGAAGATTTCAAAAAGCTGTGCTATCAATGTTGGGACGACAGCTATGGCACTCTGGTCATAGTTAAGGATTTTAGTCTGAAAAACGGGCGGTATAGGAAAGGTTTCGATAAGTATATAAGGCTGTGAGTACTTCTCTGACGTTAGTGGTCAACATGCCGCTGACGTCAGAGGATCAAATTCTAAAAGCGCACCGCGCAAGGAAAATCAGTGAACTTGCACGAGCGATTAGAAAAAAACACACGGCTTTGAAGTTGGGGAAATTCGATGAAGACGAGACGCTGGAAAAAATATTCAAACCAGTGACGCAATCTATCAAAACGTTACAAATAAAAAAAGACATTCTAGACATCGAACCGAAGAAAGAAAAAACTAAGGTGGAAACTAAAAAAGAAGAAGAAATTGGGGAAAGCAGTGATACAAGAATACAGAAAAAAGTAGAAACATTAAAGCAACGGATTGAAAAGTTAAAAGGAGATTTTACCCCGAAACTTCCACCACACGCCGAAAAGGCAACGGCAGATTTTAGTCCGACATTGCCATCAGTCGAAGAGAAAAATGAAGAGGAAGAGGACATTTTTGAAGATGTATCTCAGTATTCTCCTACCGTTGTAAAGGACTACCTAGAAGCATATCCGGAAATAGCTCGACCGTATATTCAAAAATATAACGCAAAGGCACCCCAAATCGATATTGTATACGGACCCAAGTATAGCGCAAGCGAATCAAAATGGACCTTGGGAAAAGAAACTTTAGATTTCGATAGAAAAACGTCGGATATAATAGTGGGTAGGAAGAGATATAAAGGTACCAAAGGACTTTTCCAATTGATTTTTTATAACGATCCTCGAGCCAATTTGGTGGAGATGAAAAATTATAGTAAAATTCTAACTGAAACGTCGGTACATCTGAATAGCGCGGGTAAATTTAGAGGTTCATCTCGATATAAGTACACGAATGTTATTAAACCGTTACTAAAACGCGGAGAAGATGAGGGGGCAAGCGGTAAAGGTATGCGTCTCACTTATAACGAAAAACCGGTGGAGTACATGTTTTGGGACGACGTCAACGAATTAGTTGACAGATTGCGATTACTGGTGGCATCCAAAAACGCCGGCAACACTTCTCACGACAACGAAATCGTAGCCATTATAAACGAACTGAAGGAAGCTAAAGTCATCAGATAACTTAGTCGCGCTGAAGAAAGCGGGTCACAAATTTCGATATGAACTCTAAGTATACCAAGGAAAAAATTCAACTGATTAGGGAATTGCATAAACCGATACGAAAAAAATACCCTAGGCGTAGAACTATTATTAAAGGTTTGGATGATCTTTGGCAAGCCGACCTAGGACAGCTGGATCAGTACGCCAGCCGCAATAGAAACTTTAAATTCATACTAGTCGTGATCGACTGCTTTTCCAAATTTGTCTGGTGCAAACCGTTAAAATCCAAGTCGGGAGAAGAAGTCACGAAGGCTTTCGCCGATATTCTCAAAAATTCCTCGGGGCGTCGACCTCGAAATCTCCAGACCGATCAAGGCAAGGAATTTTACAACTGTCATTTTAAGAAGTTATTGAATACTTTTAACGTCAACCACTATAGCACGTTTAGCGACACGAAAGCGGCGATAGTAGAGAGAGTGATCCGCACCTTGAAAGAACAACTGTTCAAGTATTTCAGTTTAAGTGGCACGTACAAGTGGATCGATATTTTACCGACGCTAGTTGACGAATATAATGATAGGAGACATAGAATCATACGTATGAAACCCAAAGATGTGAACAAAACAAACGAACGGAACGTTCTTAATGCCTCTTTCAGTCACGTAAAGACTTTCGATAAACAAAAGTTTAAACTAGGCGACATAGTTAGGATCAGCAAAGTCAAGCACGTCTTTCAGAAGGGATACACGCCCAACTGGACGACTGAATTGTTTAAAATCTCAAAGGTTCAAATTACGAACCCTCCCACATATCTCTTGGAAGACTTGAACGGAAGACCTATCTACACCGAGGAATTGCAAAAAACGTCCGATCCAGACGTCTTCTTGGCAGAAAAGGTGTTGCGTAGAAAAGGAAAGAAGATTTTGGTCCGTTGGCTGGGGTTCGATAAAAGCCACGACTCCTGGATAGACGCAACAGACGTCTTGTAGTAGTGGCGGAGCATGGGTGACAGTAGTGGCTACGAATCTGACGCAGCCGGCGATGTCGACGACGTTCCACAGCAAACGACTCAAAGAGAGAGACTTCTTCTGTTGAAGACATGTTTTCATTTGGCACCTGGTCACGTATATACCGTACATTGTGGGTTGAGTCCACTACGATTTTTTACACCTGCTGTAAATATCGTCTGCGGACAAGGTACCCGAGAAGAATGCGTTATGACCATGGACCACGTGGAGTGGAAAGAACTTATATTGCACCTGTATAAGTTTTTCGAACACGGTGATGGTCTGCCTGTGAAATTTGGTTGCGACATGGAATTGGACACGATTAATTCGGACGGACTAGAAATCGTGTCGCTCGGCAGAAACGGCGTATACTTTTACTTCAGCGAGGCATGTTGTATCGAACTGCTACGCATAGATAAGGATGTTTCTTTTAAAATCGCTTTATTGCACAGTTTTAAGTTAGTTGATTTCTATTTTAATTTTTTAGATACGGTAAATGAGATGTTGATAAAAAGTAATTTTAGAATAAGTATTAGAGATACTATTAAGTTACTTTGTAATCCAATGTGTAACATAGAAAAGTATTGTATTTATGAACTCTTTTATCTTGATAGGGAGTTTTTGTTAGCTGACTTGTATAGGAGAAGGTTTTCTTAAATAAAACGACATTTTAAAAATATTTTTTTATTCACACACCCACACATTCTCACATTTCAATCTACATCTATGATATCCTTATAACCCCAAGGCAGGGTGACTATATTGTCGACGATATATCTCTTATTATCGAAAGGGTTGAATCCGACTTTGCTTTGTTCGATACTAAACACTGTATGGGCGTACGAACGTATGGTGCACTGGCTGGCGATTTTTTCCCTCTTTTCGAACAAGCAATCGACGTAATCCTGGTACGTGATTTTATTTTTTACCACGCTGTATTTGACTCCCTTGGCTTTTTTCACGCACTTCTTTCCCCCGTCCACCAGATAAGTATACATTTTCGATCGGAGTCCGACGAAATGGGTTAAGATCCTACCGTTTAACTCGTCCTTCATCAGTCCCGGCACTTTTTTATTTACTAGCGGAATTTCGTAACCATTATTAGGTGGGAAGTCGGAGGTGTCGAAACGAGCTAAATTTTTAAGTATGACATCGCGGTAAACGTCATCGCAAGAAATTTCATAGATGAGACTGTCCGTGTCCGTGTACAATAATTGACAGTCGGAAGGCGAGGAATTTTTTAGCATAAAATCGTAATGAAATTCGTAGACGCAGGTTTTGGATATGTCTAGAATCGCCATTCCTATATACAGCGGCTTATTAAAGTTAATACGCGTCTTATTCAATTCGACGCTAATTAGGTTTTCGTCGAATATCGATCTGGATCTAAAAGCCGGACACGAAATTAAATGTTTCGCTCCGTACCTGCCCTCCCACTTATTCACCAACTTAACGATTCTGTGTTTCCTAATATTTTCCATGGTTTTTCCGTAGATAGCGTTGTTCATAAGTTTAATGATGGTCTTTTCGAAATCAAACTTTGCCTGCGCCCTCAATCGCGTGTTGAACTTTATGTATGGCGCCAAAAAAGCGGACTGTTTAAATTTTAAAATTCTGTGCGTCTTTTTTAAAATCAGACCGTGATTCAGGGCCTGCTTGAGCGCCCTGTAATGTATCACGTATTTTTCTTTAGGATAAAGGGTGGTCATGAGTTTAGACGATTTCGCTTCCGGCGGTATGCGATGTTCGGCCGCGAAAGGTAGATCTTTGTGCGAGTCATGTAGTCCCTCCGGATATTCTAAGTCCACCTCTAACACGTATCCCTCTTTAGCGTCGTCGGGAATTTTAGTGACGTCGATGGCGTCGATATTGTCGACCCAACGAAAATCGCCCTGTGGCAGACACTCGCACATCGCCCAGCCGTACAGATTATTAACGTCTAGATACAAGATATATTTGGAGGGATCGCTCGGATCGTACTCTTCCATGTACTTGTTATTAGCTCGCGCGAAGCGCTTACAACACTGACTCAGTCCGCCCCTAACGCCCCTCTCGAAAAATAGCAAAATATCTATATCTTGAAACGTCTCCAGTCGACAGCCGGTGAATTTTAACATACAATCATAAGTATACCCTGGCATGGTGTAATACCAAGCGGGATCCAATCCGTAATTAGCGTGACACGACTTTCTGAACGTTTCGAAGATGTCGGTCAGCAGCATTATGTCGGTTTTTAAGTACAAATCCGAGTACTCGCCGATAGTCTGTATGTGGAATTTTTCTCAAACCAGTTGCGCGTGCGCGTAGTCACTTTCGGCAATATCGGTGTCGTTTAGTTTGTTATAGAATTTATCGATGGGCGGAAGCGAATTTTCTCGTAATTTCTCCAAGTCGTCGATGTAGTCGTAACAAAAAACGCCTTTTCTAGTTAACAATGCCAAATCGTCAGAGGGAACCTCACGAAATTCCTTTCCGGTATTGACGAAATCCGCTTTTGTGAGAGAGGAAGCTAGCGTGTCGAGTGAAAACCCCATGAATCTGAGGGAATCGATAAAGCGGAATTTTACGTTGGTGTCGGCGTCGAAAATCGTAAAACTTATGTATTTTTCTTTATTTATGGGAAGCAGGGTGATATGATTGCGTTTGGCGAGATCCCTGATTATGAAATGACTGTCGTAACCGCTGAAATTGTGAAATACCACGGGGATCATGAACGAATTTCTATAATTTAGATTACAGCTCTGATGGGCGTACCCACGAAACCGCGAAGTCAAATGACAATGATCGCGAACTATGATGTCATCGGGAGTGAATCTTTTCTCGCAAATATGGCAATTCGCCGTGGCATTTTTCAAACTTATGTTTTCCTTCATCGGTTCGACGTTTGTCAGTTTCATGGGAAATTCTAACCCATCCAGATTTAAAACCTGTGTGAAATAGGGGTATGCACTAGTGCGATCCGAATGACGGTCTACGGAGTATAGCGCCATTTCGACTTTGCTTATGTTAACTTCCAAACTTAAAATTCGATGTAGCGCCCAACCGGAATCGCGCTCCTGGAACTCCTCCAGGCTCTTTAGGATGCTATCGGTAACGTGGTCGGCGAACCATCGTTTTAGGTCCGTCCCCCCGTCGATAGTGACATTTTTCGTGCTGAAATATTTATTTTCCAAAATTTCTTCGTCTCCGATTTTTTTTATAAATTCACCGCAGAAAACGGTGTTGATCTTGATCATCCTATATTCTCTCACGATCGTAGGTACGCGACGTTTTAGAAGGAGAAAAGCGTCATTCAAAAATTCCGTAATGTCTTTATGACTCAGATTTATAATTATGCCAGAACGAATTCTACGTTTAAATGCCGACTTAGTTTCCTCCCATTTCACCCGATCGCGTCTCGTCAAACCGCTCCCCCTGTGTCTCGTTTTTAAGTAAGCTCTGAATCTTTTTAAATGCCCCAAATTCGTTTGAAGTTTAGTCATCGTACCGGGATTGCAATCGTATACTTTTATGGCGGCGTAAACCAGTCTAATATTTCTGTTGATTAGCTTCAGCCAGCGCTCTCGCGTCGTCATGTCCATACCGTTTGTTAGTAATCGAAAAGCCCGTTTGCAAACTTCGACGATGTCGTCACTCACTGCGGAGATCTCCGCAGCCATGATGTTCGTCGTGCGGTCGCAGACTGGTGCCGTTCGATGCGAGACCTCTTTATATACCTATCGGACGGCACATTTGCTACACTAAAAAAATAGAAAAAAAGTGAAAAAGTTTAAAAAACATTGGGAAGATATAAATTTACATATTATAGAAAAAATTTTGGCAAAAAAAATTTTGATAAAAAAAAATTGACAAAAAAAAATTTGACAAAAACAATTTTGGTAAAAAAAAAATTTGCCAAAAAAAAATTTTTGTTAATAAAAATTCTGCCAAAAAAAATTTTGCTAAAAAAAATGTGGCAAAATAAAAATTTAGCAAAAAAAAATTTGGTAAAAAAAATTTTGTAAAAAAATTTTGGCAAAAAAAAATTTTTGGCAGAAAAAAAATTTGGCAAAAAAAATTTGGCAAAAAAAATTTTTGGTAAAAAAAAACTTTCAAAAAAAAAATTTGGCAAAAAAAAAATTTGACAAAAAAAATTTTTGGTAAAAAAAAATTGGCAAAAAAAAAAATTGGCAAAAAAAAATTTGGTAAAAAAATTTTTGGCAAAAAAAAATTTGGGGAAAAAAAAATTTTGCAAAAAAAAATTTGGCAAAAAAAAATGTTGCAAAAAAAAAATTTTGTAAAAAAAAATTTGGTAAAAAAAAATTTTGGCAAAAAAAAATTTTGGCAAGAAAAAATTCTGCCAAAAAAAAATTTTGGCAAAAAAAAATTGACAAAAAAAATTTTGGCAAAAAAACTTCTACAAAAAATCACAAAAATTTTTCACCTGTCGGTCCTCCGCCTATTACGATATGGCTTTTACTTCCTTTATATAAGTTTTCGTTTCCAAGATATCAAGCGGTTTATAAATGGGACAGCTGGTATATTTACATTTTTTTCTTTCTTGTGCTCATGTAATCCTTGGGAATTTTTTTACGAAAGGTTTCCAAATATCTAGCTGTTTAAAAATGGGACAGCTGGTATATACTTACTTGCATCTTGGAGCACTCGAACTGATACGCAGTGGAATCACGCACCCTTCTTAGAGGCCATTATTTGTCGACTAAGGTTTTTTTTTGTCTGGTCAGCAGAGCCGCGTTTGCCTACCAAGGTTTTTTCCTAACCTTATATATTTTTTGAATCCACCGGTATAAAATATCGTCATTATTTCCTTCTGTGGGGAACTAAAAAATATTTACTTTCAAATAAGGTTGAGGAAACCGGTATTTAAAAAAGTAATAACCCCTAAAATTTTTCCAAACGAGATGAACTGAAACAGCTAGGGTGTATAAAATGGGACAGCCGCGCAATTACCTTTTTCGGTCTTGTGTATATTTTACTGGAATAAATAATTATTTCCAATTTTTTTTAGTACAACCTCTACATCGTTTTTTTTTTACTGAAATTTTTTCATCATTTTTTTCCAAGTGAAACTGACGTTATTTTTACCTTTACATATATTTTTACCGGTATACAAAACTTATTCGAAAATTCTACCTACATTTTCACGTCTTGGATTTTTTTATAGATTTTGTTCAAACAAAATTTCCTATGTTATCTGGGGCCTTCCGATTAACTATTATAATAACTGTTTTTATCAGTCACTCGAAAAAATTCTATCTGCACTTGTATATAAAACATTCGTCTGAGTCTTGTCGGGCAACTACATGCCAGTCGGACGGAGGCCTTCGGCCTCCGTTCCTCCTGGCACGAGGTTTCTTATTTACCATAATGTATCACATTTCCTGATACCAAGGAGTCTACCTCGGATTTCCACGTGTCTAGTTGAAGATTCCGGCCTAAATCGTTTGCGTTACATGCTGATTTTCCCAAATTTTCCGTTTATTATTCTATCTGCAATTTTTTCAGATTTTTTTTATTTAGAAGATAATTGGGTGAAATTTGTAGCCTATTGTTCTATATGCGGTTTCAGCAAAATCGCTGAGTGCTCGACCAAACAAAGCAGGCGTCTGTCGTGAACTATTCCACGTGTTTTCTCTTACTATATATTTACTATGCGGTCACGCGTTCGCAGCGAGTAACCCGATGTGACGCAACAGCTGAGTTATAATTTTGTGTACTTGAACAATTCGGGGTTTATTTGCACAAATAAATTAAAAATTATGGTTCATAAGATCACAAACGCAGACCTTATCGATAACAATTTTATTAGACTTTTTTTTTTCATTATTAGCCATTACTTGACATAACCTACAATTTTCCAAATTTATGTGTATAAGTTAAGAATCGCCCTGTATACACATAACAGTGGAATAGAGTGATATTATTGCTTAGAGTGAGAGTTTTATTATAATATGATGCTTCAGGTGTTTTCCCTTCAACACAAAGATTCTTATAAAAAAACACAACAAAAGATTTTTAAACGTTTATTTAAAATTAATTGTGTAAGTCAATATGTTTTATCTTCATTTTAATTTCATATAACATAAGTTCATATTTCAATGCTTCTAAATTCTTCAAATATTGCTGCAGTTTTCTTCTGTACTCCAGCTTCGTCATGGTTCTACAATAAATTCGATATTTGTAGATCGGCCGACGGGTCCAAGACTCTTCATGTAATACCTCCTTCCGTTACCGATGTCCCTATTAATTTCTTCGATCCGTTGGGGCGTAAACTCGGCCGTGTATCGTTGCGGCAGCACCGTCTTAAATTCTTCGAACTCGGCGTAGACCTTCTCTCCGTATTGCGTGTTCACTTTGTCCACGCCCGTGATTTGAAAATTTTCACCCACCTCCATTTTTTGAACGCTTTCGAATTTCTTGAAGATCAAATTCTTGTTCAGGTGATTCAGGAACGACTGCATTTTGAACTCGGCAAATTAGACTGTATAAAACTGCAAGTGTATATAAGGGGAAACTGCTCTTGCGCTCGGATATATAGACCTCTCCCCACCAAGCCGTTGGAGTGGGGGTTGCCCCGTCGTTGGAGTGGGGGCTGACCCCCACCGTTGGAGTGGGGGGGGGTCAACTGGGGGTCACACGTGGCCAAAAGGGCAAAGGTCAACCTATCAGGATCTAGGGGTTACCTCGGGCATGACGTAGCCACTTTGCTCCCGTGACCTCGGGCCGTAGGGGACTCTCAGGATCAAGGGGTCAACTGAGGTCAAAGTGGTCCCGTACTCTCTTTGTATTACTACTTGCATAATATCAATTGTTATAAATATTTCATTAGTAGCTATTGATAAAAGTAGAGTTATCATAAAAAAATATATACAGGGTGATTTATTCATAACTACATTAATTTTAACAGTGGGTAGGGAAAAATGCTATGAATGCGAAATCGCAATTAAAAAAATTCCAACTTTTTTTTAAAGCCGGAATTATTTTTTTTCTAAATCGCATTTTTACCTATTTGGCCCTCTATTTACGGCTGCCACTGGATTGCTTTCAGGGCGCATGAGGCATCGGACGACGCTTGCCGTTGCGCGCGTCAACATTGTTGCCAGATGTACGCAACTTTCGTAAATTTAAAGGAATGTTTTCAGTACATAATTATTTGTATTGTAGGCGAATGTTCCGCCAAATGCTTGCGGAAATTATGGACAAATGTTAACGCTTACCTCTTGTAACGGTTAGTTTTGCCCTGAGACACCTTAAGGCGAGCCTTAAGGGATAAATGCCAACGAGAAAAATAAATGAAACGACTGCTTACGTGACCTTTTGATTTTTGGATGCTTTATTAAGTAGGTACCTATTCAACTAGGTGGCTTACATGATTTCGTGGACCTCGACACCACTGAAGACGATTTTTTCTCGATAAAACGAACTTCACTCACTTTCGCTTGGGGCACTAATATTTCCGCTCACTAGTTCACTGATAATCCTTTTTACTACACCAAGACGCTCCTAGAGTAAGTAGTTGTGTTCTGTGATTGTTCTGCTTCCTCTGAAATAAGAACGTCAAAATTAGCCAACATCTCTGGGATACAGTTGCTTAAAATTACCTTACTTTCCGCTTAAGTTGGTTACCATCACCAACGATACACTTCTCATTCCTTTATTTCTCGTTATGTTTGCTTTTCATTGTTACTAGGGATCCATATTTGCAATAGAATCGTTTCCGTGGGGGTGGTCCTCCTCTGTGACATTGGTTCAGTCGTAAGTACTTGAATCTTTCTAATTTCCACCTTTCGATCTTTACAGCTTTTTCTAGTTTCTTTTCCTGCCGTTAGGTATGTTACCGGGTATAGCCTGATGTGTAACCTACCGAATCTTAGTATTATTTCTGGGCGAGTTAGGGATGATGGGTTGCTAAAAGTCCTTAGCTTTCTTGACTTCTGTTTGTCACAACCCTTGTCGTGCAGTCGTTAGTAGGAGTAGGAGGATGTGTGTAGCCCGAACTCCGCAAAAGGAGCTTGGCGATTGCCCGTGGCCGAGAATTTCCGGCACGCGGCGCGTTGGTGTTTGCGGCATTGATCCTTGCCAAGTTTCTGCAGAGTGCACTGTGAATTTCCTTTCGTTTCTCGCACTCCGCCTCACTAATCGCACATGTGATGTTATTGTTTCCCGTATTTCACAGTGCACATTCTCCGTATTTTGGTTTGGATATTTTTAAAGGTTATGTCCCATGTCGCATTCATTGACACTACTTCGTTCGTAGAAAGCATTCCCGTAATGAAACGTCGTTGTGGTTTCGTACTTAGTTTCGCTACCTGCCGATAGGTGGCGCGCTTCTAAATAGTTCCGCGGTAGCTTGACTGACATTCTGCAGGCATTCTCCATGAAGGATCATTATTATGTCTATCATTTCCGCATTTGTCTAGAGAACCGTTTTGGTAAAAAAGCAAAAATGTTGCACAAAGAGTACCGAATATACCTACAGAATGTAGGCAACTCTGGTTTCTGTAGTACGTGCTGCCATCTATTAGAAAAGTTCGCTAGTTACCGTGTCATAAAGCGCGCTGTAGACTTTCGGTTTTGAACACACAGAGGGTGACTGAGAGCTCAACCACAGATTCGGCGACGTTAATACCAACGAGATGGCGCCACATACAATAGAAACCAGCAGCAGATCCTTGACAATGACAAGTTTGACGTAATAAATAATAGTTGTGGAATGCGGATGGGACGCCTGCGTTCTTTTTAATAAAACTTTTGTCTTAAATCTCAAAATCTAGCGAATTTCGGAGACAGTTTCAGTCTTTTGAGGTTTCAGTATTTTCCACCCTCTGTAGACACTGAGTGCGTTTTGTGCGTGTGATTGTGGAGGCCTTTTGTATTGTTATAGCGGGTGCTGTGAAAAGTGTAGTGATAAGGGTCTCTCGAGTTAGATGCTGAACACGCCAAGTCCAAGGTGTGCTAACACCCTGTTATTGGCATATCAACTAGGTAAATAATTCATAAACTGAATATTTTTTCGTAATTAAATTATCAATAAATAATGGCAACGTCGCGGCCGGTGCCATGTGCTGCAGCATAACGTCGTAGCCACATGCGTTCAGGTGCGCCTCTTTACGCGGGATTTGGGATAAATTGCCCCATTATTTAAACATGCAGCAAAAATTTTTTTTTTTTGCGTTTTCGGTATATATGTACCTCCCTGATGACGTGGTTAAAATTAATGTATTTATGAATAAATCACCCTGTATATATAATAAAAAAAGCACCCCGCACGCTTCTTTTTTACAATAAAATTCGGTTTGTTATTATTATTTTTTACTTTTTAGTTCGGTTTGCTAAGCGTAAACGTGTTTTTTTAGTTTTTTTTTAATTTTTTTTAGACTATGTTTTTATTTCAGACTTGTTTTGAGTTGAATAATTTTTTTATAATTGGGGATATATGTAAATGAATAAGTGCGAAAAAATTCAGGAGGTGATTGCCTTTTTAAAAATAAGGGGGGTTCTCGTATAAAATTTTTCGATTTGGCGTTTCCCTGCAAAGTTATTCGGGTTACAGGGTGACCCAAAAGAATTTTTTTTATTTATATCTCTAAATAATCAAGTTGCACAGCTGAAACTTTGCACTGTTATGTTTTTGGCGATGGAGAATAAGCTGAAAGTGTCAGTTTTTATGTATCTCATAGAGGGCGCCGCTTGTGCTGTTCTGTGATCGTGCTTTTACTCCTAACTTTTTTGAGGTTATGTTTTTGGTCTTGAAGGTTCGTCATTTTAGTGCAACTTTTCATTTTGCAACTAAAATGTACTCTTTTTCATAATGATAGAATCAACCGTTTGCGTTGAAATTGGCAAAACGTGCCCCAAAACACCCGTTAACTTCATCATTCGAAACATAAAATTTTTATCTACCGCTTTCAAACGTTACAGATTGGGCAAAACACCATTGGTTTTCTTGAAATAGGGTGTTCAAATTTTGTTAAATTCAATCCTTTCCATTTTGAAGGCTAATAAGTTTTGGTACATTGTTCATAGGAATTTTTTTCTCAGTTTAAATGGTACAGTCTATCTGTAACGTTTGAAAGCGGTAGATAAAAATTTTAGGTTTTTAATGTTGAAGTTAACAGGTGTTTTGGGGCACATTTTGCCAATTTCAACGCAAAGGATTGATTTTATTGTTATGAAACAAGAGTACAATTTAGTTGCAAAATGAAAAGGTGCACTAAAATGGCGAATCTCCAAGACCAAAAACATAACCTCAAAAAAGTTGCGAGTAAAAGCACGATCAAAGAACAGCACAAGTGGCGCCCTCTGTGAGATACGTAAAAACTGACACCTTCAGCTTATTCTCCATTTCAGTTCTGCAACTTGATTATTTTGAGATATAAATAAAAAAAATACTTTTGGGTCACCTTGTAGACCCGAATAACTTGGCAAGGAAAGCCCAAATCGAAAAATTTTATTTATTTTATACTATTTATTTACACCCTGTACATTTAATAAATGGAGTATTGCGCGTAGGGGTTTGTAAGTCTGCCGCGGTTTCAGCGAGGCGACTACTCGGCGCCCCTCAAGTTGGTGGCACTCCGAGGTCTGTGCTTGTTTTGAGTTGAATAAATATTTTATAATTAGAGATAAATGGAGTATTGCGCGTAGGCGTTTGTAAGTCTGACGCGGTTTCAGCGAGGCGACTACTCGGCGCCCCTCAAGTTGGTGGCGCTCCGAGGTCTGTGCTTGTTCTTCTGTGACCATTAAATTTCCATTGATGCAATGTGAATTACACATAATTTCAAATAGAAAATTGAATTGAATACTTATTTTTTGTATCTATGGCGAATGCGCTGGGATAGTTAAAAGAAACATTAAATGAATTACGTGAACGATATCTAGTCTTACTTTTCTGTGTAATTTCATTTGGAGTATTTTGTATATTCCATCATTAGTGTTAAATTTTTCGTAAATAAATAATACTTCCAGGACCTCTTCACTGCAGTTTATTTTAAATAAAGTACACATTGCATCAGTTCGATAACTTCTCGACAAACATAGGGTAAATACTCCTGCAGCTGTGGTCCATATCTGAGTGTACTAAAAAGGAAATTATATTTAGGTGATTATTCACAACTACTGAGCCAAGAGACTAACCTTGTAGCTTTGCATTAACCCGCCTCGCCGATAAGGTGCTTTCAGTTTTTCATTTAAACACGTATAGACAACAATAACAAACTTTGAGGTTATGGTTGGTTGGCCGAAGGATTGAGGCCTGTCATTTCTGGCAGTTCCGTCTAGCTGTCATTTCTGGCATTCAATATTTGCGTTCACTTTTAATACAGAAAAACAGAAACTAAGAAATTGTCTCTATGTCTCGTCAATCTCTGCCGCTACTTCGGGAGATGTACATGACCCAGGGGCCGCTGTACTTTACGGTTAAACGTTTGAGGTCCTTAAAATAAGATAGAAACTGACGGTGGTGTTTCGTAACCATAAGACTAACTAATCAAAACTACCCCACAACTTTCTCGCCAGGGGTTCTTTTGAGCACACATTGACTGTATTATAGGCGAAGAGGGCTAGTGCGAGCGTTCTTCACACCTGAAACAAAATTTATGTATTGAGATATAATTCTGCGACAATTAAGCAGATATTTAACGTAACATAACCCATATCGACAGAAACAGGTTCGAAATATGTATATGTGCTTTTTTAAACGGCAAAAATATATCTAGAAATATCTACTTACGACAAAGTTTTCCGTCGGGTTAGACTTGCCAAAACCCATGTAAAAGGACATTGTCTAAGAAACCCTTTCTTCGGCACAAGCATCGATCAAGTTTAAACGGCAAATTGATACCCCTCAGTCTTCCGCATATATTCTTTTAACGGTGCATTGTCCTCGCTTCGTTTCGCAGGATTATTAGACGGCAACAAAGACCCCAGAGTACCTAAAAATCTGAAATAGGTGAAGCAAATCGTATCTAAAAATGCTCTCCATACCTTTCTGTACAACTCAGTTTTCCATTATTCCTGTTAAGCCGGAAAGCGCCAGATCACCACTAGAGGGACAAGGGCACGGCCATAAGTTCGTTCTAACACGGGTTTCTGAGTTTCTCAAGCCTGATTTTCCAAGAAAGGCAAAGTAATAAGTGGATCTCTCCCGTGGCGTTTTCTAAAACCGAAATTTTACATAAAAACCTACATACATACATACCTAACCTACAGTGCGCCCGTACCTGGAAAACTTACCCATGGAATAACAGATGGGTTTCTGAGCTCCCAAACTCCCAAACCACTACGAATGTTGGAAATTTGGAAATTGTCCACACCAAAACCAAACGACAGCTGATTACCACCATTTTGTTTCTGAATTCTAACTAATCGATATATTATCTAGCGCGTGCACCTCGGCCACGATGAATATACAGGGTGTTCTCGGGCCCTTTCTTTCCAAAATAGTCTAAAAAAGTCGGAAAAAAAATTCCGGGGGGCCGAACGGCTCTTTTAATCCGGACGCTTTTCAATAGTCTTCTTCCTCATGTACTCTCGCGGACGTACGCGAAATTTGGGCTCGAAAAATCGAAAACTGCGTCCTGTAGAGTGTTGCCAAGACAGCCCGGACTAGCTAGAGGCAAGGGCCATAACAAGCGCCTTTCAGGCGTTTGTTAACAAGGAGGCTACTTAAGCGGGCTCCATTGCCAGGTCAGACCACCGAGGGTGGTCAGTGATCAAGTAGCTGCTAATAAGCGGGGCTTACTGATGCCCAGCCTGTGGCTGGTGCCGAATTTATATTCGCAGATTTTGCCGACTCGGCGATTGGACTTTGATTTATCTAATGTTTATCTTATCGAGTAATCCTCGTATATTTTGTTATTGATTGTCCCCTGTATTTGTATAATGTTATCTTTACTTGTTATGATTCAGTAGAAGTAAGTTTGAATAGTTTAGTCATCGGTCCACAGATGTCACTTTGTTGACAATATCTCGAGAAAACGGTACGAGAAATACGACAAGGAAAGATAAATGAGATAAAATCTATTCACCAGGGATTCCACGGACTTCCACGGCGCTCGAGCCCCTGTGGACTCCTCCTGTGATGGCTGAAATGTAGCTGAACTCCTGGGGCGGTACACGTGGTTGACTACACGGCAGAAAACCAGGGCTCCAGTAGATAAGTTTCACATGAAATTGAAAGATAACAAATTTTAATTAGGGTTGAAAAGTCGAAAAAAGTGGTCAAGCCAAAAAACACGATGCGAACACCTCAAGAACGCAACGAAAAGTGTCTTGGGAACGAGAACTTGTCAGAACTTTTCGTGGTACGATATCCGGTTTCGAGATTATGGAACATTCTCTCGAATTCTATAGACAACCCGCGAAAATTTTTAATGAAAAGGCATTATGAAAAAACCAACATTTTGAATAGGTACAACTTCCGTTTCTGTTTTTGATTCGCACCACAAAAAGGTTAGGTAGATCAATGACAAAATTGAAACTTGACCGAGGGATTGACTGTAATCACAAATCACTTTAGTTAGACAAATTTGATATGATCGAAATATTATCAGCTATCCGTTTTCAAAAGTAAGCACAATAAATTAAAAGGTATTTTACACTAGCAGGCAATCGACGGGAATTATTTAATTACATACCTGAACTTTGGAATCTGGCTCGCCGACTAATATTCAAACAACCACAAAATAAAAATCACTGTCAGAAGAAGAAGAGTCTAATCGTATGCGCGATAGGCGTAGAATTATCTTTCGGTTACAGGGGTGGTTCAATAAGGAATTGATAAATTTAATGAAATTAAAACGCTGTAACGGAATGAGACAAAATTTCCGTTACATTATATATCAATAAAAAAGTAAAAAAAAATAGTAGGGGCTCAGAAAATTTCCGAGTCAATTTCACCAAGCTTTCATAATGATATTTTGGTGCATATATATTTCAAGCTTTAAATAAAGAAATATTCGATATCTACTCTTTATCTTACTTGCTTCATACTATCTTGTCTTTGCAAACACTATGTCTTTGGGAATACAAAGTAACGTGAAATGAATCCTAGCTTGAAAACATGTTAAGGTATTCAAGCTAGGATTCATTTCACTTACGAATCAAATAATGATTCTACATTGTAATCCAAACTTTACTGTAGTAACATCACATTTTTATAAAATTCCTATAGCTATAGTAACTAAACATTATTTAAAGACAGGGTATAAGACAGCTATTAGTGTTATAATTTATTATTAAATTTATTATCAAAAATGGGTCCTACTTGTATACAAAACTAAAACATTATGTGTGATATTTAACAACAAATCATACAAAACTATTGCCCAAAACATGTGAAATTTTTAATTCGATGTAATATACATTTTTATTAAATTTGGGTCTTGCGTTGTAGCCAGTTAAAAGAATATAATATTATTCTTTTAACTATGTGGTTTAGGTAAGTCTATCTTTGGTGCAAAATATTCGGATCAAATTTTTGTTAATCTTTTGTTGCCCTCACATTTCATTAATTATTTGTAAAATAGAAATTAAAAAATTGTAACATATAAATGTTTTATTTATCTAACACAATATCTTTGCTTTGCTTATAGAGTAATTTGAGTGTAGTAAAACAATTTGTAAAAATGTATATACGCTATATTTATCAATATGAACATTAAAAAATAATATACCTTTATATCGTTACCATAATTACATAAGGGCGTATGTAAAGTTTAATGTTTTAAGATATAAACATTATCGTATGTAAAAATGGTCTATTTTACAATATAACAGAAGATTATATTAATGCGGAAAAACCTAAAAATTAGAAATACTTGAATCACGTATCTGCCAAAATGATTTTTACGATACCTAAGAAGGTCGCATATACCGACAATCATGCACAAATTAATAATACGAGTATCACATAAAGTCGTATGTGCATGCATATTACACATACACCATACACGCTCATATAATTTATATAAATTATTGACATAAAGTCGTATGTATCCAATTACAACCTTCTGACAAAATATTACTTTAAGTTTAATTTAACGAATATGAAAGAACGGCGAATGTAGGCACATTTGATTTTATGTCACGACTATTTAAAACAACAATTATTTTCAAAATTTGAAAGCCTACAATGCCTACTTTAATTTAGCGTCATAATCGATTATTTATTTTCATGGTTAACTAGGCCTTCTATACAAATATTGCAAAAAAATTTTCTTAATTTCTTGTAGTAAATACAGAACAAATTGGCAACTGTGACATATCAAATTAAATAGGATATTTCGCTTTATAAAAAATGTGTCAATAATTTTTTTTCCAGATAATTTAATTTTTGATCCCAAGATAGCCCAAAGTTAGTCATATCTAATATTTCAAAATTGACATAATAGTTGAATTCTTGTATTATTATTACAGTTGTTGCAAACAAATTTCATATTAAACTTCTTTCTGTACCTACCTCTAGAAATAAAAAAGTTACAGCTGTTTAAAAATTTTGAATTTTTCTGATTTTTGTCCATAGTTTTCCTAAGTGGTCATGGACAGCAACTTTCATCATGATGGCAGACGTAATTTTTTGAAATTATTTCAGAATTTTTTGGATAGTAATCTGAACTATATTTGATACATAATAAATAAGATTTAAAGAACAGAAAATAGCAATTTTATATGTTAAGACTTCAGGTTCAAGATAATATAGGTATAGAGAGTTAATTAAAATTTTCTTTATATAAATTATTGATATATACCCTGTGTCTTCGTAACAAAGCGACTTCGAAACTTATTTTGATGGAAAGTGTGTGGCCCTGAAGCACCCTGTATAACCTGCCTATTTTATAATAAACTGTGAACATCAATCACTCAATTTGCCCCAGCAGTTTTATCAGATAACTGCGACATCATAAAAGAAATATCTAGCAGCTTGTAAAGTGCTCTAGAAGAAAATGGGTTTTACACTATCTGAACATGTGCCCCCAGATTGTTTCAGAAACAGATTGAAAGTTAATTGAGTGTTTAAATCCAATTATGGTTGCAGGGTGCAGGAGCTGCAGTGTAGTTAAGGTTTCAGCTAGCGTAGGCTGAAATAAATCTTTCCTGGAAAGTAGGAAGCATTGTATAATTAAAGGCGTAATAAGGAATTAAGATTAATATTCTTCGGGGACAAAACTTTCAAAATTTTCTTCCCAATATAATAATACTGATAGAAAAGAAAAATTATTATGATATGTACTATAAAAATATGTAAATATTCTCCCATTTATTGATTAATCAAGCTTTTCTCCACAGTAACCAGAAACAAACCTATGTTAAGGAATAAATTGTTCAAGTTGCTAGGAAAAATATTCTCTTTTTAATTCTTAATTTGAGTCGCCGTATAATATATATTGTTGATTTATATTTTCGGTATACACCGCAATACAAATTTGGTAAAATTAAGACGCGAAAATTGGTCATATTAAGCTTACTTGGATAAATAATTAACCACTTTCGTTTTAGTATTTGAATTTTTACAGGAATATTTACACGGTCGTGTGTATCATAACACACGCCTTTACTGTAAAATTTACCATTTTCCGTGTACATATTTTACGACATCTAGTGTTTCATAATACGGATCTTCTTACCCACATACAGGGTGTTTACTAAAAATATGGCAACGGGTTATTCCCAGGATTATTCTAAGTAGGTATATTTTGTCCTATATATGACGATTTCAGGACAGCATCTTTGTTTCGGCGATACACGGCTATAAAAGCTACAGGGTGTTTCTAGATTATGGAGCCAACGTAATATGACAGGTAGAAAATATCATTTTGAACAAAAAGTTTCCTATAAACATGGGTCCGAAAATGCATAATATAAGAAAGTTATTAATTTGCAGTTTTACTTAGCTCGGATTCATTGTGAGTAGGTTTTGACTTATACAAAGAAATAAGATGCTTAATGCTCTGGAATTTCGAGGAATCGTTCTTGTAAACTCATTTCCAAAATTGCAAAAATTACTGGTTTATTATAAATATGTATTAATTAAAATTTATGATATAAAATATTTTTGGAAACATTTAAATCTTTTATTTAAAGTTCTTTGGGGCTTTCCTAAAAGTAAAAAAATGAGAATTAACATTTAAAAAAGAGATGCTTTGGCACAAAGTATACAATTACAGAAATTTGTTGCAGAAATTGATTGATGTTTGTGATTATTGTTTACCTATTTTTGGGAATCCACTGTACCTTTCTATTAAACGCAATGCCAAAAGAATGCTATACTTCCCATATTAATGAATTTTAAAATATTAATATTATAATAATATTAAAATCAAAAAGAGTTCCTGTCAAAGTTATATTTCGGTAAGTAATAATAGAACGTAATGCCTTTTGTATTAATAGGTATCTAGAACGTTTTGTTAAAAATCAATTTTTACTCTATTTCAGGTACAAAATGTAGGTACTGTATCTATCACCTGAATAACCAATTAGTTTCTTTGCAAAAATTTGAATAAATCAATTATCTGAGTTTTTATAATGTTAATAAATACATTCGTTAATTCAACCCAGAATGTTCATAGTATCAATGGACACATTCATTGTTTCAATGTAAAGCGTTTTAAAATTAAAAAAACGTATTCATTAATTCAGTGTTCAGTTTTTATAATATTAACAAATACATCCATTAATTCAATGCTCAGTGTTCCGCATTCATCAATTCGATGAACAGAATTCATACTATTAATACAAGCGTTAATTGTTTTAACGTATGCAGTTTTCAAAGTTAACGAATAGCGTTCATCAATTCGTTCGTAATATAAATAAACATCTATATTGATATGAAAATTAACGTATAGCTATTCATAATATTAGCAAACTTTTGCGTTGGACAAATATTAATAAACCTTTTGTTGGCTAAACGAACTTTTTTATTAATATTACGTACCCTTTTCGTTCAGTGTAGAAAACCACAAAACAATAATATTTTCTGGTATATATTTTCACAGCCGCCTTAATTTCGAGATACCTAATGGTGATGACATTTAAATTTTCGAAAATTAACACGGTTAATTTCAATTTCTCCAAAGGATTCACCGAAATGTTGATCAAGTCTTACAAAATATTGAGGCACCAGTTTTTCCAAATAGCCATAGTGCCAGAAACACTCACTAGATGGTTCGATAAGTCGAAAATCAAAGTAAACGCTGCGGCAAAACCCAAGCCGTAGTCATTTCAGAACGACGTCAATTTCCTCCCCACAATAGCTCTCTCACATTTTTGCTAAACATATCGAACTCCAGAAGCGGAAAGCTATTTTTCTCTTTCCATATCTAGCAAGCTTACATACAAATCAGTCAATCGCTTCAACCTGGTGTTCAAGCTGATTATTTTATTTAATCGCCATGTATGAAAAAGAAAAATATGACATTGTCGATAAAATATAATTGTTGTTGTGCCAAAATAAAAAACAGGTCAGATAAAAATACAGTCCTAAATTTGTAATTGATTTATTTTGTAAATGCGCGAAAAGAGTTTAAATAGAGAATTAAAATATCGTTTTTTAATTTCACTACAACGCGTGAACATAGTGGTCCTTACGACGTGGATTTGAAACCAGGGCCTGTGAAATTTGGCATATTTGGACGTTTTGGACTTGAGTGACGCGTTGGATTTTTTGTGTTCTTCGCGATCATAGCAAAACTATTTGGATTGGGAGGATTGTTTGTGTCCTCGTATTGCTCTTCATGGGATGTCTTTGAAGAACCATTTAGAAGAGTTTCAAGCTACTGGTTCTAATTTGATAAAGATAGATTTCCTGGCATATCCACCTAAAGCTGGTTTGGATTGCTGGTAACATTAGAATCTAGTAGTCGTTATTGGAAATTTGGTTGGTTCGTTTGTTGGATCTTGCTTGTTATTTTGATTGGGCAAAATTGAGAACGAAGTACAATTCAATAAGTTGGTTAAAAAACGTGGAATTTTGAAAGGTAAACTGACATTATTTAGCATCTTTCTTAACCAAAATAAATATATTTTTGAAAAGGAAGATGCAGATAGAGGTATTTTGATGGAATTATAAGCTCGAGTTAAATTAACGATTTCGAAAAATACGTTTTTAAAACAATTTATTTTGACAGTTACAGCAGGGCAGCGATTCACGCTACAAGACAAGACAAGACTAGATATACATGGAGCAGAGCTCATATTTATAAGTATACAAAAAGCAAGCTTAGCCTACACGTGCCCGCGCACTCAGCACTTTGTCCGCACTTTTACACAAACGGGACCATTGTTCATACGGCCATAACTCCTCCACCCTTAGAGGAAAATATCAACCTGGGGGTTGTTTTTCCGTTTCTTCTTTCTTCTCTACCATTTCGAATTTAACTTGTCTTTTCTTCTTCATACATATTCTCTGGTATATCTTCCATATTATATATGTAGTAATTAATAATAAAATAATGATAATACTAGTGGCAAATCCATAGCTTAAGGTGTGAATTTTCTGAATGTCGGGAACTTGCAGAAGTGTAGACTTTTCGCGGGAATGGCGATGACATATTCGCTGTTGACGGCTTGTATTATTGGGTTAATTAAGTTGATTGATAAACCATGACAAAATTTTCCTTCGGCTTCTTTTATCATGGAGATGATACATTCATTTGAGTGAGGTGTGAGTAAATTTTGACAAATGTAGAAATGTTCTATCTTCGGGCATTCTTCATTCTCGAATTGTTGTTGGTTTGAGCCAAGTACAAGGTAGGGATGACTCGGGATAATAATTGAATTTTTTATAGGAATTGGGAATAATCGATAAGTTTGGAAATTTTCGTGTAAGAAAATTGGAAAGTGGATTGCAAATATAATTTTGTCATTTTTAAAATTTACTTGAATTCCAGCAATTTGGTAGTAAGAGATAACATTTTTTAATTTTAAAATAGAGTCAGTAGGATATAAATTTTCCAATGATTTAATCATAGAACGTAATTGTGAAGAGGGGATAATAGAACTATGTAAGGTATTTAGTTTTGTGAACATTATCGCGTTTTCCAAGTTATCTAGAAAAGTCACCAAATTTTGACAATTAAGGATAGTTTGATCTAAACTATTTTGTGCTTGCAAGTATGCTGAAATGTCGTTAATCGTTTTATTTATATTCAACTCAAAATTTTCTAATCTTTCTTTTATTAAATTTTGGTTTGATTGTAATATAGTTATAGTAGAATTATAGTTATTAATAAGCTGTTTGGTCAACGAAATTTGTAAAGAAACTTCCTTTGTAAAGGATTGTTGATTATTTTGAAGGGCGTAAATTGCTTTTTCATATTTTTCACCGTCGTCGGAATCTAGCGTTCCAAAAAGCCATTTGGAAGCTTTGCCTATTATGTTTACTAAGCCTCTTTTATTCCTATTATGTGGAGTTATGTTATCTAACTTCCTTTCTACTTCCATTATTAAGTATTCTACATGCTGTAGTAAATTATATAGAACATTAGAGTATGAGTTAGTAGTAATTTCTGATATATTACTCTTATTTAAGGATAACTTTATAATAGTGTAAAATTTTCGAATATTATTAAGCTGTTTAATTATAGGGTTAAATCTAATATAATGAATAAAAGTGTGTTTAGTTTTTACAATCTTCGTATCTCCTAGCTGAAAGGGTAGCAAAGGAGTTTTTATCGGAGTAAATGTCATGTCACTCGTCGTCAGTACTGGAGTCAATGTTAATAATATTGTCGTTGTCAGGAATAATATGACTGCACGAAGGTTCATTTTCATTTTCCTGCAAACAAGGAATCAAATTAGGTTTCGGCCTTTTTAGTTGCGATTTATGAACTATTTTATTGTCATAAGTTTTAACTTTTGTTCCTAAATCTTCTTCAATTTGAATTTTCAAATGTTTTGGTTTAGTTTTATCTCTTAGTGATGCCTTATTTTTCTGAAATTGAGTAGTATAAGGTTCGTAATTTTGTGGTTCTTCTCTATCTTTATTGTGTCTTGTATTTTGTTTATATTTTTCACTTAATGATACCTCATGAATTTTGTCAAAAATTATTTTTAATTTATTCTTACGTTCGTCTATGTACTGATTTAATATTATTTCATCCGTAATATCAAAGGGGTCGAGTGCATTTGTATGACCTGTAACGATATCAAAAGGCTTTTGTTTTGTTACGCTATGAGTGGAATTATTGTATCCTAGTATAGCATACTGCATTAATTGTTTTATATTTGAGTTCGGATGAGTAAGTTTAAGTACGCGTATACTATCAAGTAATGTGTTATGCAATCTTTCTACGGGGCTGTTACTTGTCGAGTTACCGTTATGAAGTTTACAAAAATCAGATAAAAGAGTTGTTTTAAATTCAGTACCATTGTCACATGTTATTGACTTGGGTATGCCAAAATGAGAAACAAAAGTGAAGATTCCTTCAATCACATCAGTAGAATTACAAGATTCTAAGTAATAAGCTTGTGCATATTTTGAAAAAACATCAATTATGGTTAGAAATTTATTTCCTAAGACTTGAAAAGTATCCATATGAACAGATTCGAAGGAGTAGGGGTAAATGCAAATTTGATTTTAGGTGGATTCCTGTCATATTTAGCGTCACAATATTCGCATTTATTAATATATTCAGTTATATCGATTTTCATGTTTGGCCAATAATATAATCTTTTCAAAGCTAATAAGGTTTCATTTATGCCTCTATGACATGTCTTTGTTTCATGATGGTATTGTAATAATTCTTGTTGTCTATCTCTTTCAGTAATGTCAGTTAAGAAAATATCAGAGAAATTAAGTTTATATGCATGATTTTTGAAAGTTTTTGCTAGTAAATTGCAGATTCTCGGTTTCAAATCAATTTCACTTTTTTGAATATAAATACTGTAAACTGATTTTGGATTTATATACTCTTTGAAAAATTTAATTAATTCATAAGCGTAGTTTTTTAATGTTAGATTGACAGTTAGCCTCATTTTATTGGGAAAAGGGTGTGTTTTGATAACGTGGTATCTTCTTGAATCTTTTAGAATAAATATAATTTGATTTGTGTAAGTATTTAAGCAATTTTCGGTTATTGGAATAGTTAAAATTGGGTCTTCAATAGCAGAGTGAACTGTAGAGACTGGGGTATTGTGATAAACTGTTTCAATTTCACCTGTGGGTTTTATACGTATATCCGAAATAATATTTATTTTTGGCCTAACTCTGTCATTATTTCAGAATTCAGAATCTAAATACTCTCTTATTTCATCATTGGTTATAGGGTTATTCAAAAATCTATGAATTTCTTCATCAATATCACCGGGATTTCCTAAAATTGACTGATTCTCAATAGCGTTAAGGTCATTATTATTTCGACTTTTCCTAATTTTTTCTTTTTGTTGTCTCAAAAATTCATTCTGCTTTAACTCAAATTCTAAATCTGCATTACTCGCTTGAACATTATTTTCGGGAATATATTTTACTGTTATTTCATTTTCGTTAACTGTACGTTCTCTATAGAATTTTATCGGTTCCTCAAAATTAACTGTGCGTTGATTTTCATCTATAGAAACTTTTACATTTTTTGGTAAACTGTATATAGGTTCAGGTGGGTCTTTGTTTGTAGAGAATATTGGGTAACTTTCTAAAATATCATTGTTTATAGAACAAATAATTATTTCTACTGGTATAAATTCAAAAATAAAATTAGTAAGTATCTGATATTATTTTTAATTATATGATCTCTTAAATTTCTAAGACATTTGAACACATTATAGTATGTAGGTTTCTCGTAAAAGTACTTTTTGGTTATTAAATAATAAACAAATCGTTTTTTGTCATTTAAAATTGCTATTTGACCTATCTTCATATTTTGGTTTCTTAAATATTCAATATTATTATACCTCTCTCTAAACTGTAGGGCTATCCCAGCGCCTAACTTAAAATCTTCTGATACACAGTGAGCTAAAGAATATGTTTCAGGCATTTCAAATAAATCATTCCTAACTTCTATAATTTTATCGCTATTATTATCGGTATTTTTCCTAAATTCTTGATATTCTGAGTCGATATCATGAAATAGAAAATTATTAATGTTATTATCACTCTTTAATTGAATTCTAGATAGTGAATCAGCGTTAGTGTTTGTTTTTCCTGTTTTGTACTTAATTTCGTAATCGTATTCTTCGAGCTTCAGCCTCGAGTCAACTAAACATGAATTTAGTTTTTCGAGATTTGGTTTTAATTTTGTTGTTGGAAAACTAGTTCGATGGAGACTGAAATTTTTGTTTTTAATTTTTACTCTTTTCTTTATCTTCACCTTCTTTTTATTTTTGTGTAAGATAATTTTCCTATATCTATAGCTTATAGGAACTTTAAACCTGAAATTTTGATTTTTATTTTCACTTAAATTAGTAGAAAATATTGGAAACATTGCATGTACATAACTATGGGAATTATTATTAATAAAAACTTCTTTATTATCTATATCATAATTATGAACTTCATTAACTTCATTAATAACTTCATTTGTAAGATTATTATCATCGCTATAAGCTTCATTATTATTGCAACTTAACACTTCGTTATTTTCTCTTATAACATCTTCATTATTTATCTCAACTTTATTTTTATTCTTCTTAACTCTACTTTTATTTTTCCTAACTTTATTTTTATTTCTTTTAACTTTATTAGTTCCTTCTGTAAAAACACCATTTATTTCACAAGTTTTATAAAATATATCGTCATTTACATTATCATTATCATTATTAAAATCTTGAAAATCTAAATATAGTGAATTAATCATATCATCAGAACCATCGTCGTTATTTAAAACAATGTCTGTTGTTTCTGGATAATAAAGATTTCCTATGTTGCACTCGGGAACAATAGCGTTATTATTAAATGTATTTACCGGGATTCTAGCTGAGAGTGTATTAATCGAAATGGTGTGACAATCTTCTTTTGTGTCACAATAAAAGAATGGGATATTTGTTACATTATTTGTTAAAAATTGTCTGTCGAGGTCAATAATAAATTTTAACTTCCTCATTTCACGTAGTCCTAAAATTCCATCGAAAAATTCATGAAAATCAAAAAGTGTACATATAAACATTTGATCTGTTTTAAAAATATCAGGAGCTGGTATATTCGCTCTAAATTGAACTTCGGTTTGGCCTAAACTAGTTCGAATTCTTGTTGGACAGGTATAAATGAAATTTGGGTAATATTTTTCAACAATAGAAGGTCGTAAAAGGGATTGAAAACAACCAGTGTCAACTAGTAATTTTAAAGGGGGATTTTCTACAATAATATAGGGTAAACTATTGCAGATTTCAGTGTGGATTTCAATAATTTCGGGTTCTATTTCTTCCGTTTCGGGGACAACCTGACTTGCTGAAAATTTCCGGGACTTATATCATTTTTGTTTTGAACTTGAACTTTATTCTGAGAGGGGACCAAGTCATACGCATTGCGCATTGACTGGCTTCCATTATTAGCATTTTCGCTATTAATCTGATACAACTCTTCGGTTATAGTATTTTGTGGCTGAAAATTATTTCTCGGGAAATTATTTTGTCTAGCAGAGAAACTCCTATGAACATTAGAGGGTACTCTAGAATTTGTAGACATAGCTTCGTGATTTCTAGGATTAAAAGCATTATTATTTCTACTGGTTTGGGAATTAGTTTGCATAGGCTCGTATTGCCTTTGTATGTTTTGTCCAGTAGGTCTGAAAACATTACGAGGTGGACCAAAAACTTGTCTGTTGGTAGGGAAACGTCTTTGTTGGTTATTATAATTTGGTTGTACATTAATAGGTTGACTTGGGAAAACTGGTCTAGGAGAATAATTTTGGTTTTGGAAATTGTTCCTAGGTTGATGGTTGTATCCTTGATAATTATTCCTTGGGAAGTTATTTTGGAAATTAGGGCGAGAAAAGTTGTTTTGGTAATTATTTTGGTACGAGTTCTGTCTGTTCGTCCGTGGGTTATTTTGTGGTGAGTTAGAAAAATTACTTTGTGGACTATTCCTAAAAATATTCTGAGTGTAATTGAAATTTTCTTCCTGTATAATTAAATTCATAGCATCTTCTAGGGATGCGGGTTCCTTCAAACGAATTATCGTCTGTAAGGGACCTGATAAACCTCTAACAAATGTTCGTAGACATAATTCATCATACTGCCTACCATAAATATCTTTAGCAGCTTGGTTTAAGTAAATATCAGAATTTACCTTTTGTCTTAAGTTACTACGCATGACTTGTAAACGTTTTGCAAAATCTAAAGGTGATTCGTTTTTAAAGGGTCTAGCTGTAAATACGTCTTGCTCTAGGCACTCTAGATTCCTACGATCGCCAAAGCATTGTGTTAACGCGTCTTTTATCTTTTGCCAAGTGTCCAATTCGTTACGACAGCCTATCAATAATTCGGCACGTCCAGTCAATTTCATCTGGACTGCTCTAATTAAATAGTTTTGCAAAAATTCGTCATTAATTCTGCTATATGTTTCGAAAAGATAATCGCAAGAAGAAATAAATTTGGGCAAAGAAGTTGCATTGCCATCGAATTCAGAGATCGTTTCAACATACATCTTAAGCATTGGCAGGTCAATTTTTTCGTTCGTTATTAATAACTTGGGTAACCTCGGTTACGTTACTTTGTTCCTTAAAGCTTAAATTATTTGTGAATAAACTTGAAAGACTCTCTATATCAATAGAAATATCGCTCTCGCTCATCAAAAATATTCAAAACTCAAAAATATGTTATAAAAATCAAAAATATCTCAAAATATCTTAAAAATAAAGGGAAATAGGGTAAAATGGGAACCAAAGGAGTACTCAACTCTTACCAAATCGATGGTCGCAGGCCAAGGTCCTCTGGTGAGCAATGTCTTGTTGTAGCTGCTGGTCGTGCTGTCTGCCGGGAGTTGGGTTGATCCAGGGGCTGCCTCTCTGCGATGCCTCGAAGATCAGGGTTGTTGGACGACGTCTTCAAGATAAAAATCTTTCAGCTTCTCGCGACGCGGTAGAATGCGGTTCCGATACCGTGGGGATTCCAAACTTACGCACGAACGCGGAAACTGGACGCACGTCCTACCGACTGCGCCAGTTAAATTAACGATTTCGAAAAATACGTTTTTAAAACAATTTATTTTGACAGTTACAGCAGGGCAGCGATTCACGCTACAAGACAAGACAAGACTAGATATACATGGAGCAGAGCTCATATTTATAAGTATACAAAAAGCAAGCTTAGCCTACACGTGCCCGCGCACTCAGCACTTTGTCCGCACTTTTACACAAACGGGACCATTGTTCATACGGCCATAACTCTCGATTTGAAAAAAAAAAAACAGAGCTGATATTTTCAGAATTTGATGAAATTCAACAAAACCTTGAATTGTTGGATGATGATCCCAATAATTTTGAAAACTCCTTTTACCAGCTTGTAGCAACTTTCAAAGAGATACTTGGAAGATTTAATGATGAAAATGATAGCGTAAAATCAGCTAGAAGTTTTGCTAAATCTAGTGGAAGTTCTAGTTTAGGTTTCAAGGTTGAAAATTGCCCAGAAAATTCAACAGCAGTACCAAAAACTTTCCCAAAGTTACCCTCAATTCCCATTCCTAAATTTGATGGGAATGCAGAGTCCTGGTTGGAATTTCGAGACACATTTTTGCCGTTGATACATAATAATAATGAACTAAAAAATATTGATAAATATCATTTTCTTCGTGGTGCTTTAATCGAGAAAGCACGAAAAGTACTTGACAACCAAGAATTTTCTGCAGCGGCTTATGAAACGGCCTGGAAAGCAGTTTGTGATGAATACAATAATAGTTCAATAAATAATAATTTGAATTCATTAGTTAATTTGCCTCAATTGTCAAAGGAAAATATCTCAGCTATTCGTGATTTGTTGCACGCTATGGTAAAAATCATCCGATCTCTCAATTCTTTAAAAGTAAAAACAGAAGGTTGGGATGTAATTGATATATTTTTAGTTAGTAAAAAATTTGATCCTGTCAAAAAAAGAGATTAGAGCTCTAGAAACAATAAACTCTTACCAACTTTGGAGGAATTTAAACATTTCCTAAAGAAAAGACCATGTTAGAAGGTTTAGAGGTTCAGATATATTCGGGTAATTCATTGTTTCAACAAAGAAAGCGTGACGATAAATATCAAAAGAATTCAAAAAAGGCTTTTGCTACATTTCAGCAAAAATGCGTAATGTGCCGTGGTAACCATTTTGTGCAGAAATGTAATAGTTTTTTAAAGTTGAATGCCTATAATAGGTACAAGGAAGCAAGAAAACATAACTTATGTTTGAATTGTTTAAAATTTGGTCATGTTGGACAAGAGTGTCCACAAAATGGTTGCTCTACATGTGGTCAAAAACACAATGTGTTGTTGCACTTTATTGGTGTTGCCAATAACAATGGTGAATCTCAAAAAGAAACTGGTGTCTGCTCAAAATGTTATTCATGACTGTGATAGTGAAGGTGTGTTGTCAACAGCAATAGCTAGGGTTTTGGCCAGAAATGGTACATACCATGAGTCACGAATTTTATTGGATCATGGCTCACAGATAAATTTAATTTCTGAAAAAATGTCAAAAAAGTTAGATTTAGAATTATCTGAAACAAGTTCGTTGATAGGCTCTGTAAATCAGTGTGTCACTGAAATTACATCCAAATGCAATGTAACTGTTCAGTCATTACATAGTAATTTCGAAACAATTGTTAGCTGTTTTTTGATGCGGGAAATTGGGGATATAGTTCCAGGACAGAAAATAGACAGGTCACAGGTCAATATTCCAAATAACTTGGTGTCTAAATTAGGTGACCCAATTTGGTGGGAACCTAGGGAAGTAGCCATTTTGATAGGTTCCAGTTTGTTCTTATCTTGTATTGGTAGGGTTATTGTAGGAAAAAATGATTTAATCTTGGAAAAAAAACAAATTTGGTTGGGTACTGGGTGGACCAGTCTATGTTCCATCTATATCATTCAATAGGTGTAACCTGGCTTTGGTTGACATTCATCAACAATTGGAAAAGTTTTGGCAAATTGAAGAACCCTTCTTAAATAAAAAATCTGTATTGTCGGAGGAAGATTTAATTTGTGAAAAAAGTTTCATTCAGTCTGTTCGTCGTTCTTCAGATGATGGAAAATTTATTGTTGAAATTCCATTATCTCGACCAGTAGAAGAATTAGGAAATTCTCGAAGCCAGGCCCTCAATAGATTTTTTCCTTAGAAAAGAAATTGTCTAGAAATCCAAAATTGTGAGATAAATATACAAGTTTTATGGATGAGTATATAAAACTCAATCATATGTCTTCTGTAAGCTAGGGTCCAAGTAAGCGGTCGTATTACTTACCTCATCACGGGGTCATTAATGAAAGAAGCTCTACCACAAAGCTTAGGGTAGTGTTTAATGGCTCTATGCCAACAGATTCGGGGTTATCATTAAATGACATACAGCACAAGGGTCCATGTCTTCAGGATGACTTAGTTGATATCCTTCTTAGGTTTAGACAGCATAATATTGTTGTAAGTTTGCTGACGTTGAAAAAATGTATAGGATGGTGTGGGTAAATCCTGATCATAGGCATTTGCAGAAAATATTTTGGCGGAGCGATCCTGGTGATGTTCTCCAGGAATACTCTTTGAATATTGTAACGTACGGGACAAAATCTGCTCCCTACCTTGCAATAAGATGTCTAAAACAGTTAGGTATTGAAAATAAGGATAAATATCCAAAGGCATCGGAAACTATTTTACATAGTTTTTATGTTGATGATTTGCTTTTTGGACATACCACCATCGAGCTATCAATATGTGTCAACAAGTAGATAGGATTCTAAAGGGTAGTGGTTTTATTTTGAGAAAATGGATTTCAAATGAGCCGCAAGTAGTGCAAACATTAGAACCTGATTCTTGTAAGATAGAAACAGTATTATTTGGCGATAAAGATACATCGAAAATTCTTGGTCTTTTTTGGTCGCCTAGTCAAGATATCTCGAAATATGCAATAGATTTGGATGCTCGTCGGTCGGTAGTGACAAATAGATCCATAGTTTCAGATGTGTCAAAAATATTTGACCCATTGGGATTGGTAAGTCCTTGCACATGTCTTGTTAAGGCAAAATCTTTGGTCTCTAAAAATATCGTGGGATGAATCTCTTCCACCAAGTTTAGACTCTGATTGGATAAATTTGAGACATCAATTATTTGAGTTAAATAATCTTGAAATAGGTAGACAAATAATTTGTTATAACCCTGTAAATATTCAAATTCATGGGTTCTGTGATGCTTCAAGCCAAGCATATGGTGCTTGCCTTTATGTGCGAAGTGTAAATAGCAATGGACAGATAACTGTATCTTTGTTATGTTCAAAATCTCGTGTCTCCACTAAAATCATGAACAATACCACGGCTGGAGCTATGCGGGGCGTTAGTCTTGATACAGTTGTTAGAAAAGGTAAGAAATTCCACACATTTAAAAATAGATGCTGTCTTTCTTTGGTCAGATTCAACAGTGGTACTTAGCTGGATAGCCATTTCGCCACATTTATTGCAGACTTTTGTATCGAATAGAGTGTGCCAGATTCAAGAAATCACAAACGATGCAACTTGGAATCATGTGAGGTTTGAACATAACCCAGCTGACATAGTATCTAGAGGGTGTTTACCAGTGAACCTCATTAGTTGTCCTGAGTGGTGGAAAGGTCCTAAATGGTTAGGACAACCAGAACATAACTGGCTCTCTAGAGAAATTAATGTATTGTCAGAAATTCCTGAACGAAAAAAGGTTTCCATATCTTTTCAAATTTCAAAAATTGCGAAATTAGTGGATTGGGAAAGATTCTCAAATTACCAAAGATTGATTCGTTGGTTTAGTTACTGTTTGAGATTTATTTCAAATTTGAAAATTTTGACATCTTTAAAGGTGGGCCCTTTAACTGCAAATGAACTAGATAATTCACTGGTGACATTGGTAAATATGGTGCAAGCAGAAGCATTTAGTGTTGAAATTTCTGATCTAAAAATTTCTAAGACTCTAAAGTCTTCAAGGCTCATTGGATTGTCACCTTTTGTTGACCCCTCTGGTATTCTCAGGGTGGGGGGTAGGCTCCAATTGTCAGAGAAGTCATATGATGCAAAGCACCCTATTTTGTTACCACAACATCATCGTTTCACATATTTATTGGTTTTGTTCGAACATAGGAAATTGTTGTATGCTGGGCCACAGTTCCTCTTAAGTTCCATTCGTGAGAGGTTTTGGCCAATTGCAGGAAGAAATCTTGCAAGAAAGGTAACACGGGAGGTGTTTCAGGGTGAAGCCTCTCACAGCAAAACAAATAATGGTAAATTTGCCAGGACTTCTTGTGCGCCCACAACCACCATTTTATTCTGTCGGCATTGATTACGCGGGTCCAGTTAGTTTAAAAAATAAAGATGGTAGAGGATCGAAAACTCTGAAGGCGTATATAGCAATTTTTATTTGCTTTGTTACCAAATGTATTCATTTGGATTTAGTAGGAGATTTAACTTCTGCTTCTTTTATCGCATGTTTGCGTTGTTTTGTGTCTCGTAGAGGAAAACCACGATTTGTGTTTTCTGATAACGGATCAACATTTGTTGCTGCAAATAGAGAATTGAGGGAGTTAGGTAATTTTTTGGTATCTAAAGAATTTGAATTAAAAGTGTATTTTGAAAATGAGGGAATCACTTGGAAGTTTATACCAGCATATTCCCCAAATTTTGGTGGCTTTTGGGAAGCTGGGGTTCGTTCATGCCATAGTCAGTGTTACGATAACTATGGTTCATGCAAATATCATATAAAAAGGTTTATTGGATTATCATTGTTGACATTGACACTGATACCTTGCTAGCTCAGATAGAAGCCGCTTTAAATTCACGACCGTTGACTCCAATTTCGTCTGACCCAAATGACTTGGATGTGTTGACCCCTGGTCACTTCATGATCGGTAGACGTCTAACTGCAGTTCCCGATGACGACTACACCAACACACCAGACAATAGATTACTCAAATACAAGCATATTCTGAAGATGTATCAGTCCTTTTGGCCCCGTTGGTCTAAGGACTATTTAAACGAATTGCAAGTTAGATCTCATTGGAAAGTTGCCCATGAAAGTCTCAAAGTGGGACAAACGGTTGTTTTGAAAGAGGATAATGTCCCACCACTTCTTTGGAAAATGGGCAGAATTGTGGAAGGTGTTATAGGACCTGACAACAAAATTCGTCTCGCCCTGGTCAAAACTCAATCTGGGATTGTAAGACGGGCACTGTCCAAATTGTGTCCTATTCCTGAACCTGAGAAGTAACAAGATATTGGAAGAAGCTTCCGAGGTGGAGGGAATGTTCAAGCTGATTATTTTATTTAATCGCCATGTATGAAAAAGAAAAATATGACATTGTCAATAAAATATAATTGTTTTTGTGCCAAAATAAAAAACAGGTGTGATAAAAATACAGTCCTTAATTTGTAATAGATTTATTTTGTAAATACGCGAAAAGTGTTTAAATAGAGAATTAAAATATCGTTTTTTAATTCCACTACAACGCGTGAAGACCTGGCAACGCATTACACTATAAAAACTAACAGGACGTTCAAAACAAAGTCTTCAGAAAATCGTAATTTCAATATCCCTTTGCCCGAACGACTTTGCCAAGGAACTGTCTCGGAAAATCTACATTCATCCTTGCACATTTCTCTCCATCTTCCTTATAAACAATCCTGCTTTACAATTTGACGTAAATAGTCAACAATCCTCCTCCGATTCCCCACCCCAAATCGACCCAACTACCTTTATAGGCAAGCTCTACGCTTCACTTTGCACTATAAAAGCGGCAACAAGCCCACACCACCAAACCAAGTGGTTTGTTTTTCAACGGTTTGGACGAAGGCTCAATTGATGAGAAGTTTCACTATTCCCACATAAAGAGACTTCCACACTAACTTTGACTCAGTTCCTCGTCATTAATGGATTTCCTTTCCTCAATGCGGCCTATCTTGCAGATGGAGGCTACGTTTTCGACTATAATAGTCCTCACATATTCGAATTAAGAAAGCCCTATCCTGTGAATTCATCGTAGAAATTCAATAAGGGCAACAAAAACGCCCTCTCCGCGCGCCCTAACGAAGGAACTCGCTCACACTCTCTGTTCAAAAAACCGTTGAAAGCCCGTACGCCCTCGCCGCCCCCCCCCCCCCCATTTAATGATGGATCGGGACATGAATAACAAACGCCTCTTCGGCAGTTTACTTATCGTCAGTGGGGTGCCGCCGTGGGGGTCATTTATTACGGCTACGCGAAAATATAATCTTATCGCTCGGAGAAGTGTAGGTGCTAATTTATCGTGGGAGTTTTTAAATTTCCGCCGACGCTAATTGGAAAAAGCAACTCCACTCCATTAATCGACATTTGTCGCAAGTTCACGAAGCAAGTTGTGCAATCCGGAATATTTTTAAGTGCCGATAAAGTAGTTCATCACCCCCTCTTGTTTGATGGTAAATAAGCTGAAGACTTTTTAGAAGCTTTTATTTAACTTCACCTGTTAGTATGGTGGCGTCAGTGGTTAAATCTTGCAACGGAATTTTAAACCAGTTCCACCCAACCGATTGAGCTGAAATTTTGCACACACTTTTGGTACTGGTGACAATACAGTCTAAGTCTAGTATACACAATAATTGTATTTCTTTCAAAATTGCCGCCGTTCCAATAAGGCAGGTTAGGTACCTACCTTTTTAAGAACCCCTTGATACGGCTATCAAATATGAAAGAGTTTGACGAGTAGAAAACGGTAAGATGAGTGACATCATAATAAATACAATATGGGGGCCATCCCAAGATGGCGGAGACAATAATGTTGCGATAAGAAATCATACATTAAGCCACTAACTAAAAACACAAAGTAAAATAACAATTAAATATCTTTTTTAAAACAAGCTTTTATTTAAGCAATGTACTACAACGAATAAAATAAGTTTGGTTTTCGTTAAAGTAATTAATTCAACGCCAAATTACAAAAAGCTTGTCACGAGAAATGTTCATAAAGGTGCCAATTAAGCTCATTGAACAGTGATAAGTTGATTAGCAAGTACTTGCGGAAGATATGTATTTTCTTCCTTACAGCTCCCGCGACAACTTTTGTCATTTGGCATTGAATTTTCTTAACGAAAAAGTAAACTCATTTTAGGTAGTAAGATAAAATTCAAAGTCTTGAACCACAATAAATCCAATATAATAAGTATAAAGTAGTATAATGTTACTAGTTTCGGCTACAAGACATCGTCAGATGTAAAATGTGTATAATAACAATAAATTATGATATTATTAATTTACCTTATTGTAATATGGTTCATATATAAAATAAAATTATAAGATGTCAATATAATAATTTGACTTTTTTAAAGAGACATTGGCAGAAGGTGAAAAAAAGTGCTGAAAATAATAATAACAATAATTCTTACACTCACAACACTCCAAACTAGGACTACCCCAGAAGCAACCACATGCTTGTGCTGGGGAGGGGGGCAATTACTATTATTTTGTCTTCGTTGCCATTTGCGGCTAGGGCCCACTTTTGCCCAAAAGAAGTAGGAGAGCATTCGCACAAGTACTACGGAAAACTCTAGAAAACCGTAGTAAGCCATAGTGAGTGTACGACAATTAGTAAATCACACGGATAGAGCTATTTAGGAGCAATACCGTGAACCCACATTTTTCCAGCGCTCTTGGCCATTAGCGGTGTTTTTCTTTAAAGACATTACACAGATTACAGGATCTGTGACATGTGCATGCGCCGGCCTCGACATCGGTTCGCACCAAGGTCGATCGAAGGCAGAAAAACATACATGGTCTAAAAAAGTAATTAGGTATAATAGTTTGCAATAAAGGAAAACGGTGGGATTTACTTGAAATATTAGAGATTTATAAAGCTGTATATAATTCTAATATTATTTGTCTCAATAATTACGTTAATTATTTTGAATTTAATATTTTCCTAGATTTAGTTTAATTTTTAACCTTCACAGCTATTAAATTACATAATCATCACATTGACATCTTTAATATTTTTTATATGTGAATATTGTGAATCATGATAATTTATATTGTATAACAATATTATCATAGTTTTTTGTTACTACATATTTTAGGTCTGACGATGGCTTATAGCCGAAACTAGTCAGTTTATACTACTTTATACTTATTATAGTGGATTTATTGTGGTTCAAGACTTTGAATTTTATCTTACTACCAATTATTAACATGGACGACTCTGAGTTTTCCCACAACCTTTTTGGCAAACTGGCTATAAAAAATTGCCAAATTGAAAGTCAAAGTATTTATAACAAAATTGTAGTAAATTAAGAGCAAAAAATTACTTACAAAATAAATATCACTTGTTATCACCAGAATATGATAAAGATCGTGAAAATAGTACAGGGTGGCCCACCACGAACTGCATCGATCTATATATGGAAGACTAAAAGTAGGAAAATTCTGAAAATTTGGCACCTCACCAATGCCGATGGGAGCTGCTCAACTAAAATATTTTGGTGAATCTGGCCTAAATCCTACCGTTTTTGAGATATTTGCATTTTTCATAAAAAAATTACCGGTGCAGACCTAAAGTCAATTAGCAATTTATACGAGGAAACCGCGAAATTTCAAAACGAATTTTTGGCATCGTGTAATAGAAGCCCTGACCTAGTGATCTCTGCTGAGAAATAAATCCGTTCTTATACGGGGTGTTCACAAAATATGAATAAAAATTACATTCAAAATGTGCTTAAATCTCGAAATTTTCAAATGGAAACCCCCATTTTTTTAAATGCGATCTTATTCACCACTAAAAATGATGACAACTTTGTGTAAGGTTTCCTATACCTAAATGCAGTAATTTTCGACTAATTTACGAAAAACCCACTTTTTGTCTTTTTGCCCATAAAATGCGGGGTTTGCTTAACGCTTGGAAAATCATATTAGCCGTGGACGTTGAAAAGACAATCGCGGCTGAGGAAATGTCACACACAAGAAATATTAAGAACGTGTGATCCATTTGGGGCTCGCTATCCACAAAAAACAAAACCATCGCCAAGCACAGTTAAAAAATAATACAAAATTTTAAACAGCATGGATGTGTCAGAGAAAAATCACGTTTGGCGATGGTTTTGTTTTTTGTGGATAGCGAGCCCCAAATGTATCGCACGTTCTTAATATTACTTTGTTGCATTCTCCGTAGATAATAAACAAATTTAAATAATCTTCATTTGTGTAATTTAAGAGCGCCGGCATTATTGTTGACAATAATTTATAAACCAAGTGACATTTCCTCACCCGCGATTGTCTTTTCAACGTCCACGGCTAATAATATATGATTTTCCAAGCGTTAAGCAAACCCCGCATTTCATGGGCAAAAAGTGGGTTTTTCGTAAATAATCGAAAATTACTGCATTTAGGTATAAGAAACCTTACACAAAGTTGTCATCATTTTTAGTGGTGAATAAGATCGCATTAAAAAAATGGGGGTTTCCATTTGAAAATTTCGAGATTTAAGCACATTTTGAATGTAATTTTTATTCATATTTTGTGAACACCCTGTATAAGAACGGATTTATTTCTCAGCAGAGATCACTAGGTCAGGGCTTCTGTTACACGATGCCAAAAATTCGTTTTGAAATTTCGCGGTGTCCTCGAATAAATTGCTAATTGACTTTAGGTCTGCACCTGTAATTTTTTTCGGAAAAATGCAAATATCTCCAAAACGGTTGGATTTAGACATGGTACATGTTGCATGTTTTTGTTCCAAAATGATGCCTAGAATCCAAAACTGCAATAATATACAGGGTGTTCTATTTGAGATAAGGAAGTTGATATCGACTTCCGGTATAACCGGAAGTGCCAGATTCACTAAAATATTTTAGTTGAGCAGCGCCCATCGGCATTGGTGAGGTGCCAAATTTTCAGAATGTTCCTACTTTTAGTTTTCCATATATAATAATAATAATAATAATAATAATAATAATAATAATAATAATTCTCACCCTCACAATACTCCAAACTAGGAGTACCCCAGAAGCAACCACATGCTTGTGCGGGGGAGGGGGGCAATTACTATTATTTTGTCTTCGTTGCCATTTGCGGCTAGGGCCGACTTTTTTCCCGATAGAACTAGGATAGCATTCGCTCAAGTACTACGGAAAACCCTAGAAAACCGTAGTAATCCCAGTGAATGTAGGACAATTAGTAAATCACACGGATAAAGCTATTTAGGAGCAATACCGTGAATCCACATTTGTCCAGCGCTCTTGGCCACAGCGGTGTTTTTCTTTAAAGACATGTGCATGTGCCTGCCTCGAACCAAGGTCGATCGAAGGCAGAAAAACATGCAGCCTAAAAAGTCAGCGCCGGTACGAGCGACGCCACCGCGGCCCCAATAGAGATCCATGCAGTTCGTGGTGGGCCACCCTGTATACCCACCTAATTACCAACCAAAATGATTTTTGTCCAGGAGGGTATATTTTTTCTTGATACATTTTTCAATAATAGTAGGTATCCCCAAATAATAAAACTACATACGAAGTAGAGGAAAAAATTGTGCATCAGGTTTCATTGTTCTGGGTGATATCAGGGCAAGTGGTCGCAAAAAAATTCTAAAGCAGAATAAAGTTTCTTACCTTTTTAGAAAGTGTTCTGTAGTCTTACAACGAAATGTATAAATCAACTAGACAGACGAATTACCTAGTCTGTATAATAAATGAGAACAATAGAGTAAAAAAATCACCACTTCCGCGTTTTTCGTGAGAATCTTGAAGAAAAATCTTTAAAAAATCTAATAAGTGAGGGGGTGAGTACTGTTATTCCTTAGTTATTTTGTAATGGGCCTAATACCACATTTTTCCTGATATGGTCGTTGTGATACTTCGGATAAAATATATGTAGGTACCCGTGTTTTTGGTAACATTTTATTGAAGCTCGGATTGTCAAAAGTTAAATAAAAAGTCTACGGCAAACCGTTAAATGAAAATCAGAACTTTTTTAAGATCTGGAAACATCGAGAAATCAGCTCCAAATTTAAATAAACTTCTCAAACGAGGGGATAGTTTATTCTAGGGGCATGCTGACGTCACGTCTCTAGAAAATTGTAAGTTAAAGTTTAATTAATTTCTCGATCGCGAAAAATCGTAAAATATATTTTTGAGCTTTATTTTCAACACACATGCGATGCACGTATAATAAATATGTGAAAAAGGCCCACCTGAGATCTTACCATAAAACTGTATATTATATTTTTTAAGTGAAAGTTAGAAAAACGCTAAATTAACTAAATGTATAACTATTATAACTACTTACATAAAGTTTGAGATTTCAGTGGAGTTATCTACTTTCTACTACCTAGGTATATTTGTCTAGTTCTCTGAAACCCTGTCTGGGCTGCCCCTGGCCCCAAGGGGGTGTTTTCGCTGGCGCGAGTTTCACCGGGATTTATGTCAGCTACTTTCTTTGTTGCAGCTTATATTTTCGCGCAGAGCACCTAGGAAGGATAATGTGGTATGTTTTCTAATATATGACGCATTTGGTCGTTATAACGTTTTTGCATGTCCTTATTGTTTTCTTATGACCGGTTGCCCGTAGTTACAGAATCTACAGTGTGGTCATTTCAGTGTGCAACATATGGGATTTTTTTTAGTAATTGCACAACGAAAATACAAATATTCCCGAAAGATGGTGCATGTTCAATAATCATATTAGGCGCACTTATAATGGTTGCAAGTCAAATAGCATACAGGTTAGGTAAAAAAATATAAAAATTGTACAAGAGTAAAGTACCCTTATTTCAGAAAATTCAGCAAAATGTTATTAAGAAAAGATGTATAGAATTAAAAGCTATGTCTAAATACCAAAACATGGCCTCCTAGGAACAAATATATATTTTTCTGAAAAACAATAATTTCCTAAAAAAAAATTGTTTTAATATTCACCCTAAACAATTTCATAAATCAATCAAAATTAAATCAAGTTCGCATAACCTTGTTCAAATTCAACAATATTTGTAGAATTAACTTAAGATTTTTAATTTTTTTGGGAATCACAAACTTCATGTTTGTTGCAAGGATAATAAACAAAACTTTAAAATTTCGCAAAAATTCTCTGAACAAGGTGAAACATTAGTAATGATAATGTGCATATTAAAAAACTTTCATTTAAGGTGCAAAATTTTTATTTTAAATGTTTATTAAGAAATTGTGGAAATTAATTGACGAAAAAAAATTTTTTCTTTGGAGGCTATGATTTGGTATTTAGTCATAGCTTTTAATTCTAAACAACTTTTCTTAACAACCTTTTGCCGAGTTTTTTGAAATAAGAGTACTTTACTCTTGTACAATTTTTATATTTTTTGACCTACCCTGTATGCTGTTTAACTAATTTAACAACCATTCTAAGTGCACCTAATATGATTATTGAACATGCATCAACTTTCCGCAATATATGTATTTTGGTTGTGCAATTAATAAAAAAAAGTCCCATATGTTGCACACTTAAATGCTGACCACACTGTATATGCAGGACGTTCAGTGGTAAACCACAGTTTTGAAATAACCAATAGAAAATTCGATTTTAAGCAAAAACTTCACGTCAACATGAGGCCGGAAATGCTAGATAGAAAAGATACAGGGTGCTAAAGTTTATTTTTTAAACGGTTTTTTAATAGTAAATTAAGGCAACCAAATGAAGCTACCGATGTTTTGTTGTCATAACCAGTGGCATACGGGAAGGCGAGACAAGCCACCTTTTCAAGAATAATTTCTACGCAAATGGTTTTTGATGAAGTCGACAGCATTTTTTAATTTACCATTCATTTCTCCATAAAAAATGTTTTTTGTCAGAAGTAAGTTAGATTTTTGAGCAAACAATGCAAATTCAAGTAGCTGCCCAGGAAACACAATAGCATCTAATAGACATCTAATTTCGGTAAATATAGTCTATTTTCCGTCTTCATCTATTATTCGATCATTTTTATCAATCTATTTTTCGACATATTATAGACCCTACGTCTAACTAATGTCTAATAAACGCAAGTTACAGATGGACAAAGTGACTTGAAAATATTATGGTTAATAGAAAATCTTATTACTAACGAATCACATTTAAAAACTGCCTATTTTATACAGAATTGTTACTGATATGTTTTTTAAATTTAATTCAAGTAAACAGAATATATATTATATGTGTTTATAAGATACGTGTAACTAAAATTACACGATAGATGTCTAACTTGAGTCGAAACGATCCACTATCTAGAAGTCGATGGTTTTTGTACATCTATTTTTCGATTGTTTATAGACTTCATGTATAATCAATGCTTACTAAATGTATATTATAGATATAACTACAAAATAATTTGAAAATCTTTAATTTATAGCGAATATAATATTGCTAATATAACAAAATAAAAAAGCTGCATATCTTGCGAAGAATTTATATCGATATGTCAATTAGTTTAATAAAAGTAAACAAACGATATTTTATAGGTGTATACAAAATACGTGTAACAACCATTTAGATGTCTAACTTAAATCAAAGAAATCCAATTTCTGTAATAATCTAGAAGTTGATGATTTTTATACATCTATTTTTGGATTGTTTATAGACCCCACGTATAATCAATCTTTAATAAACCTATATTACAGATACCTATACAAAATAATTCAAATTTTTTTAATTCATAATGAATTTAATATCAGTACCTAATATATCAAACAAAAAAACTGCATGTCTAACGAAAACTGTATATCGTTTATTAGTTTATTACAAGTAAACAATAGATATTTTATATGTGTTTACAAAATACGTGTAACCACAATTAGTTGATAGAATATGCATTACGCAAAACTCAATAGTTTTTGAGATATTTCAATTTTTCTTAGTAGACAAAAAATCTACCGATTTTTTTTTAACTTTTCAACTGGATTACTTGCCCAACACTTGATAACGTGTCCGGACACATTTAGATCATAGGAAAATTTTAAATAATTTGTTATCAAAAACATTAAAAAAAGTGTTTTGCATAATGCATATATAGGCATATAGGAGTAAATTTACTCCTTACCTCCTCCCCTATCACATCTCCAAAGGAATGTATCGAATTAACATTAACCCTGTACATCTTGAGTCAATTGGAACGGATCCACTTTATGTAATAATGTAGAAGTTTATGACTTTTATATCTATTTTTCTATTATTTATAGACCCCACGTATAATCAATGTTTAATAAACGTATATTACATAGATATTATATAAAATAATATGAAAACCGTATATCGACATGTTTATTGATTTATTACAATAGTTATTTATGCAACAAGTGCAAAAAGTACCTACGGGTCTATTGCACGGGCGGGAGTAAAAATTACCCTCGACGCTGTGCAATGACCGACTTTTTGCACAAGATTGCCCATAGTTATAACTATTTCTGAGTGAACAAATATAAAAAAAATAAAAAAAAGTCAAAGTTCAGCGACGAGATTCCATATTTTACAGTTATTGCTTTAATTATAATGGGTAATTTTTGAGCGAAATAGGTATCGCCAATAGTATTGTAATAAACAGTTATTTTAAACGAGGCATTCTTACAAATAATTTGTATACCGACACCGACGAGTGCCTTATACATAATAGGTATTAGTTGTAAGTATAATTAATGGAAAGTTTCGAAAAGTTTTTTCCCAATTATAGGCAGTTAAAACTAAATTAGAATCCTCGGTAAAGGTAAAATCAAAAGAAATCATAGACGTCTTTTAAACGCCCATTAAAAATAGAGGGTTCATGCGCAAGCGCCTTGGCGCAGCTGACGCAGGTGCACTAGTCCGCATCTGGTAGTGCTAGTCCGCGTAGGAAGTAGGAAGCAAAGGCAGCCGCCAGCCAGGCAAACGTAGTTCGCAGTAGTGAATCCGTTGAAAACCGTGTTGGAGAGGAGATCAATCCCAGTTTTTAAATTGGCAGCTGGGTAAGTATTTCATATTTTGTTTTGTTTCACAACGGCAAGTGTATATTTTGATAAACAACGAAAATGTTTTGTTACTATACCTACTTACTTATTTGTGAGCTGTGAACGTGAACAGTACAATGGCGTCGATGTTGAATCCAAAAGGTGCATTTGTGGTATCTAGTATTAGTGTGTTGAGTAGACGATTCGGAAATTTATAAAAAGCAATGTCTGTTAACCTTACCGACAAAAAATTCTTGGGTAATGCTAAAAGCACACCCAACAATTGATTTTGTTTATGTAATAAAAAAGTACGTCTACCGCTTTTTATAGACGTGCATCGTCATGTAGACGTAATATAGACGTTAAAAAGAGGTTTTAGATATCAAACCTATTATTAAGCATATTATAGTAAAGTTGATTAAAATAAAAATATTAATCTTTGAGTCCGAAAGTCTTACTTTATTGTCATCATACAAGGGATTCAATTAAAGAAAACTGTGTTTAAAAAAGATCCAAGAAATTACAAAAAATCATACCTATTAGCACAGACTAACCTTGCGAAGTTATTATTTATTCTGTGCTATTAGGCATTTTTTTGACAAAAAAAAATGTAGCAGAGCCGATTTAGCCGTATCTTTAAACCACAAATGACAAATGCAAATTTTCGTGACCGTATAGGTACGGGGTGTGCAGAAAATAATGCTAAAGTTAACAAAAATCCGATATGTAGAAGGATATTTTGACAAAAGAAAACCATAAGTGCTTAGTTAAGGGTGTACCTGGAGTGTACACTCACATAGTTTCATTCTTGTAGAATGTACAGGGTGTTTACAAAATGGAGCCAAACTTGACAAAAATTCTATTTTTAGGAACAAACTGTGTTAATACCAGAAAGTAGATATTTCGCCAACAAACTCGTTTTATGGTGATATGTAGCTACAGTACCTATCGTATTATAATATGTAGCTTATACAGACCGCATCATATAGAAATATATATTTTATCTATTTTACATTAAAAAACTTTGCGTCTCAACATTCTGCAATATTTTTTTTTACGTCGAACATTGCATTTTATAGTTATAGGTAAAGTTAGGTACTTGCATTTCTTTTATTATTTAATAAATTTATCGATTTCATAGTTAGTTATGCTTAATAATATTACCTCCGCTACCTACCACTATGAAATTTAAACTATGTGGCGCCTTCCCTTTTTAATGAAACCACCTCTGTGGGCAGGGAATTCGGGTAAATACATAAGGTGGAGCGATAGGTACCTTTTTTGTTTTTTTTTTGTTTCGTCAAAATAATATTATCTACAACCAAAGATCTGGGATACATTTTTACTTTTATTAGCATACCTACTGTTTATAAAACAAAAAAGTACCTATATTGTTGACTGTGTGTTCAAAACTGCCAATTCTTTGCAATATTAGGTAATTTATAGAATTCTATATTCATATAGTAGGTACCGATATACTTAGTTTTTTAATTCTTATATTACCCTCGACTTTAACTTAACTAATTTCATAGCCGCATAACATGTTTCTTCTAAAATGTTTTATTTTGTTACAGAGGTGCCGATACGAAAACGAAAGTAAAGGAACAAGTACATAAAATATTATTTATCTTTTATTATTGCGTTATACATAATATTTTTATCAATATAACATAATAGTATAAATATTTGTGTTTTTGTCATCTAACATGTAACCAAAGGGCGTATTTTTTGTTATTTTACAGGTGTATATTTCAAATGTCTATATCTAAAATATTATTAATTAGGTAATTAAATCTTATATACTTTCAGGGTGAGTTCTTCTTGATGATCAGTATGATAATCTCAGAAACTATCATAATAGAAGGAAGGTTAAATGGGGAAGGAATCGACGTTTTCTGGGATCACTTTAATGCTCCTTCTGCTTTTGTAAGTTCATGGGTTAATTACCTAAATATATCGGGAAGAAACTGAATTCTAGCTATTTCTTCAAATTTCTTTCATTCCTGCTCTTAAAAAAATGGTAAATACAAAAGGAAATAATTTTGTGTTTCGCGAGATTTCTAATTAAAAATTTGTTTTTTATAAGTGGGTTTCTAAAGGTCCTTTTAAATGCATTACACTGCACAATGGGCACAATTTGCAGAAATATTCAGTTTTTTTAATATCTAGGTAGTAGCTAGTTTCTCTAGTTGGTCATTGAGGAAACTCCCGCGGAACTAGATGCGTTCAAATAATATTTTATATACCTCTATCTCTATACAGGGTGTAACTTTGATAAGTACAGAAATTTTAAGGGCAGGTCGGGAAAAATGCACTTGTTACGCCTATGCAATTAAAATTTTTCTAAAGTGCATATTAACGTCAGAAATATTTTTTTTTAAAACGCTATTAAAACCCCTTTTTCCGACGCTACGGCCATGGGTCCTTGACCTTGCCGGGACCAGCTGGAACTGAGGCCGGTTCCGGCGGATCCCCCCCAATTCCGCCGTGCAGCGTTGTCAGACGTATAGCTCTTTCACAGTATTTCAGGAATAGTCTTTCAACTAGTTTTTGAACAAATCTTTAATGGTTCTTTTAGCGAATAGCATGCAAAAAAACTACCTTTCGGATGCCTGGATGATTTTCCTTGCGGGTGTCGTACTCCTTTCTTATGTTATCCAAAAATCCTCTCGAAAATCACAAGAAGCACTAGGTAACTGGTTGCCAGTCGAATCGCTTTTTCCGAGGCTTTTTCGCAGTATTTGAAGAATATTGACGCAACCATGTATCATTTGGTGTATGTGGAGATTAAATAAATAAATAAATAATTTTTGGACAACTCCTTAAAGGTTCTTTTAGCGAATAGCTCGACGAATAGCATGAAAAAGCCTACCTTTGAGATGCATCGATTATTTTTACTATTTTCTTGTGTTTAGATACTATCCAAAAATCTTCACAAAATCACCTAAAGCACTAAGTAGGTACCTACCTAACTAGTGGCACTGTTTTTATACGATGGTCGCGAAGGTATAACACTTCATAGTCTCTTTTTACGGAAATACGAACAAAACACTTGTTTTTTTTTTCACTGCACACTTAAAGCGGCGCGATGCCAAATATTAGGGACGTCTCGGTTTCCCTCAGCTGATTTATTCCAACGGGGACTCGACTAGGTGGATTGTACAATTAGATCCATACCGTATGCGTCTAATAAAACCCGAATTTTCGCGAACCCTTGAAGCTGCTTCTTTTATCCTCGCGCGTAATTGGGGTACCTAGTAGGAACCTATCTAGCACTGTTTTCATACGAAGGCCGCGAACGTTTAACACTGCATTTCTTAACGGAAATATGAAAAAATCACTTGTTATTTCACTGCAAATTCGTAGCGGCAATTGCAACAGGTTTGGACATCACTGCTGGTCCAAAAAAATGGCGAACGGATCTGGAAAAATGTACAGAAGCAGGTTCAGTTCCGACGACAGTTCGTAAAACAAAGCAAAGTAACGGAACAATATCGGTTAGCAAGACGCGACGTTTGCATACGCGTCCACGTTTTGGAAACAGAATTGTTATACCACAGAATATCCACACGTAAGGCATTCTGTATAATAATAAATTGCTTGTTGAAGCTGGCGCTCCCATAAATTACAGGCGGACGCGGATCGATATCAATCAGCTGTTAAATCCCAAAATCGGACGGACGATCTTCGACTAGCGCGTCGGCTACGGCGCGGCGGTACGGTGACGGAGACGGCCTGCGTGCGCACAAGCTTTCCCCCATACCATTCAATACCACTATTCGGTGTTGCAGTTTATGCCGACATGTCCCCAAACTGACTTAAAGTCCCTTAAATCCGATTTTTGATTTTCGCGGATTTATACGGGGTTTCATTCGTTATAAGTTAATCTACTATCTCGTATAATTATTACGCACAAAAACGGGTAAATCCATGTAAAAATCCACTACACAATTAAATTTATACGGAATTAAATTACTAAATCAGGTAAATTTTCAGCACACTTGGCAACATAGTAGCGCCGCCCCGAGAGAAGTAGGGGCCGCGAGCCGCGATTGGCTAATATCGCGCATAAGTTATGAGTAGTGGGGGATCACCTGTAGTGTCGATGTCAAGTGGCGCCCCGCGCTTGCGCTCCTCGCCCAGCTGTAATTTAGTAGGTCGGCCGGGCCGGGCGGCGTGGAAATGGAGCAAAATCGAGTGAATCAGTGCCAGTGAATTCATTCGTAATTGTAATTATTGCTCGATTCGGCGCGGCGTCGTTTTTGTGTGAAGTTGGCGTCGGACGCCAGCGCCTGACGCCAACGTCATATGCCCGCGCCTGGCGAATCTCGGCGAAGGAATGTCGGGCAGTAGTCAAGGGCATGCAGAAGCTTAAATTCACCAGGAGGAGTCGCTGTTTTTCGGTTTTTGGGGACATTACGCGACATTTCGCCACCAAGTTTTTACGAAAAGTAAGAGGAATGGTAAGGAATTAACTTGAGAGAGTTCCGAAACGGCAAAGGGTTAAAAAATGCGGAAATGATAAGCACGCCAATTTGACAGTCTTCCCCAACTATTTTCGGAACCGAATAATTTTTTATTTACAACCATGTATGTAATATCGACATTTCTGACTTTTTAGAACTTTGAAAGTGTCAATTTTTTGACTTTTACTTCCCGCCCTCCCGCCCGGGTGGAAAGTTTACTTTATCTCGAGACACCTCGGTGTGTAATATACTATTAAAAGTAGACAATAGACAGGACAACAACCCTGAGGGGGTTTAAAAGTGGCGCACCATCAGGCAAGGGTAGAAAAATATTAAAAACGATGAACAAATCGGGGTCGCGCGTTAAATTCACATCAAATGACAGTCTTCCCCCACTTTTTTCGGAAACGAATAATTTTTTAAAAGTAGATACTAATACATAGGACCACAACCCTGAGGGGGTTTAAAGGTGGCGCACTATCGGGCAAGGGTTGAAAAATATTAAAAACTATGAACAAATCGAAGCCGCGCGTTAAATTCACGTCAAATTACAGTCTTCCCCCACTTTTTTCGAGATGATAGGGCTACAGGCGAACACTCGCTAAAAAAAAGTAACGCGCCGCTGCTCTACGCTCTACCCTATGGGTGGTTGTGGAAATTTGCAATTTTTACAGATAATTTGTATTTTAAAACAAATACTTTATTCAGTTGATTGCCGATCAGAAATTTATTATCCCAAGTTGTCCCAAGAGATGGCTAATTATTAGTATAAAAAAATTGCGGCCTGAAAATCAGTTGTAAAATAGGTAGGTAGGTAGATACCTACTCCACAAAAGACTTGTCAAAAAATTATGAGTGTGAAATCAGCAATGAGTTTTCTAGCAATGACTTCTCCGAGCGGCGCTCGGATACATTTCTGCTGCCTAGGGACTTAAAATAACAGTAAAGTGATAAAAACTGACGTGTTTGTTAAATTATTGTGTGCGCCTGTGAAGAAAGCAATAAACAGTTCGTCACAGCAACCGACATCATAAAAAAAAACGTGGATACCTACCAGCAGTAATTTTCAAAGGTACCTAGGTACCTAATTCTGCAAGCAGATTTATTCCACTCTGACATGCGGCAACGTCGCGGTATTCCCCTTCCTAATCTAACGTTATTCCCCTCCATCTCCTAGGGAGAGGTTAGACCTCCCCTCTAAGCGCTTCTAGTGACGATCCAGCGGCGTGCATTGAGCACGGATAAAGATTGATTTGCCCCATTTTCTAAACATCGATTAAAAAAATTTTTTTTTTCATTTTTCGGTTTTATGAACGTCCCCGATTACGTGGTTAAAATTTCTGTACCTATCAAAGATACACCCTGTATAGTAGCACTAGATGTATAAAAAAAACGTGCATGTTAAATGCATATCTTTCAATAGTAGGTTTAATAATCAGAAATATGCCTCAATTAAGAACGTATTTTAGGAGTCGCCTAAAAAGCATCAATACAACATTAACTATAAATTAAAATAAGATGTACTTAAATAATATATTTTAGACATTTCAAAACATACCAAATATAGATTATTATTAAGAGACATTTTAAAAATGTATATTAGAGACGTCTGTTTCAAACTAATACGATTATCAAAAATAGACATATAATTATAAATTAAAATAAAATGTATTTAAATAATGTCTTTTAGACATCTCAGAACGTACAAAATATAGATTAATATTCAGACATTTTAAAGAGGTATATTAGAAACGTCTATTTCTAACTAATATGTCTATCAAAAATAGAGGTAAATTTTGCGGACATTAAGTTGCATATTAGACATCTATTAAGACCATCGATAGAGTCACCGTCGCACAGTATTTTTAACGTATATTAGATGCTATTGTGTTTCCTGGGTGCTCAGAAAAAGTGATTAATTCAGGAATCGGTATTTAACTCTGTATGTTCATAATCACGTTTATGTTCTTTTGATGCAAAAAGTTAATTGTCAAAGTTTGAAAGGAGTACTTTTTTAGTAATTCGGAATTTCGTTTGGAGTATCAAGGAATAGGCAGATTTAAATAATGTATTAATTTGTCTATGCCCTTCGAGACTCAACAATCGATTGTTTGTATCAAAAGAGTAAAAAAGTGTTAATAGACGTTGCCTCAAAAATTTTATTTTTCTAAAAGCGGAGTTGAACTTATTCTCGATTTATCACTGTTTCTGACTAGCAACTTGAATTTGCCTTGTTTGCTCACAGTTCAGTAGCTTTAGGGCAAATCAACAAGAGATATTTTATGGAAACATGAATATGAAATCCAAAAATGCTGACAGCTTGACCAAAAAAAGCCTGAGCGTAGATTTTTTTTGAAATTTTTGAAAAGGTAGCGTGTCCTACCGTGCGCCACTAGTTAGGCAGCAAAATTCGTTAGCTTCATTTTATTCTATTTTATATCTACAACCTACATAATATACTGTGTAGGTACAGGCGCGGCCCTTGAAATTGAACAATACGTGCGGTCGCAAACGAGTTCAACTGACAACGTTGCAATTACCCATCCCCTCTCTCGCGGTTTGAAAGCCAGCCATAACCTCAAAGGCGTAAATGAAGGCAAATCTAACATATTATTACGCGACATTGCATTGCGAAAAACAGTAAATTCTGCGTTGTTAGGTTGGCCCTAGATCGCCTGAATAATAGTGGAAAATCTTAGAACCCTACCCACGAGCATTGGCGGCTTATTTCGCAAAAGTCTTTCGTTAACCTCGAATAGAGCAGTTCTAGAAGTCGAAGGAGGTGGTAAATCTCTTAATTGGGTGTCGTACTTTCCTCCGGTACCAAAAAGGGCCTCAAAAATCCGATATTTAAGAGAATTTCCGGATTCACGATTAACCATTTTCGAGAAACGGCACGGCTGTAGAATCGACGAAACCGACGAAAAATCCTGTGAAACTACTCTTGAAAATAGCGTTTTTTTCTTATTTCTCAATTTTTCGGGGGCCCGGGAAGCATCAGACATAACCCCACCCGAAAACTCCGGGGAAGCTTTAAAATTATATTAAATCAAAGTTTTAGTTTACGGTTAAGTTAAAGAAGTGTAGATAATAAACCAATGCAAAAAAACACTAGGTACGAGATTCTTATATAATAACACAATCATATATCTATACCTATATTATTTAACTAATAGTACTTTGACAATCAAAGAAATCCGCGTAATTTCACGTTACGTGAATCTCAAAACACCAAGAAACAGTGTAAAACTTTAAATTCAACTTTATAAATTGTAATAATAATGCAGCAATTTAACCTATTGACTGATGTATTAAATTAATGTCAGTCAATGCTATTTTCTACATACGGTACGTGAAGGAGCGGGGTGGGGGGTGGTGCAAGGAAATTTATAAGGGTAAGTTGTTGATTCGAGAAGCCGTAGAATCGGCGCAACGTTGCCGCACTTACCTGAAATTCTTGATTTCTTGCTCATTTTCATGCCTAGTGGAAACATTTATGAGGCCGCGCCTCTGTACCAAATAATGTTAAGTTAATATAATTAGTCGTTTAACCCTTCGTTGCACGGGTGAGGCCTATCAGTCCATGTGAAAATAAAAATGCCTGATAACTTTGAAATTATTTATGCTACACAGCTTAGTTTCTATGTACCTTTCAGACCCTTAAGAGCCTACTATTACACAAATTTGCAGAAAAAAATCTCTACCAGTTTTTGACATATTGTCACATATTATGTCCTCCCAGGCCTCACCCGTGCAAACTTGTAAGTTTATTTGAAGAGGTAAAATCTCGAGAAGCATTGCTAAATTAGTGGTTTCAACAGCTCTTTCCATAACTAACCAACGTTCTCTTTGTTCTCTCTGTCTATAATATTGCTTGTCTCACTCTCGCCGGTCAACCGAGCCCGCCCAACCAGCTCAGTTTGTTTTAGAGAAACGCGCTCTCATTGGCAGGCCGACCAGCACTGCCAACCTTCAGCCAATTGCCAAACTCTCGCTGGAGCGCTGGCTACTATGCAGATAGCTTTAGACAGTCAACTAGTTAACGTCACGTCGGCGTCGATGTTCTTATTCACTGCTTCAAATTGATTTTATTTATATGTTCTTAGAATTCTGTGATTAGTTTGAGTGGTTTTATTGTGGCAGGTATGTTTAGAATATATTTCAAACACAATTTGCTAAAACAAGCGTATTATTTTAGTAATAACAATGGATCCGTATGAACAAGAAATTAAACGCTTGATAGAGCTTTATGAAACTGTACCGAGTGACTTTGAGGTCGATGAGTCTGACGAATCAGATTGTTCCATGGAGGGTGATTTAACTCGCGATAACTTTTTATTCAGTGACCATTCAAACGATACCGAACAAGAGTATAAGAGTGATGTAAACGATAGCCATGAAAATGTAGACCAACAGGCAGAGCTGGGCAAGTAATTAGGCGAAAGGAATTGAACTGTCAATTAATTCCTTTTCATGTAATTGTACTTAGTTGGAATTACTTTTGAAATAGAGAGAGTATTTGTAATTTAATATCAAGTACTTTTTGAAAAGGAATTGTACTTGTAATTTAAAATCAAATACTTCTGAGAATTGCAATTCCTTTTTAAAATCCCTTTAATGCAATTACTGTTTCAATTACAATTACTTTTCCAATTACAATTACTTGTCCAATTACAAATACTTTTTCAATTACAATTACTTTTTCAATTACAATTACTTACACAATCTCCTCTTGCGGTGCCGGCCGGCGACGGCCCGAGCTGATTAATCAGGGAAACCTGGATTGATTTTGGAAATATTGCAACGTTGTTTGGGCCAACCTCGCCAACAAAATGCAATGCAAAATAAATGCGTCATCACTGACAAATAGTCCGTCAGACAGTGACAGATTTTCCTTACTGTTTTTTTTTTTCATTTATGCCTTGGAGAGGTAAGAGGAAAGGTAAATCGATGCTGAGTCGGAAAATAGTAATTTTAAGTTTGGCCCCCGGGGAAAACATATTATGGAAAATTAAATTTTTCAAAACAGAAAAAAGGTACTAATTCTCACTTATGCCATGTTCATCGTATGATTTCTTATATTATTCCGACCTCGAAAACCCAAAGGCATAAGTGTAGCGTGTGGAAAAAGGGTTGAATTAAGTCATTTTTGTGTGATTTGCTAACCCTTGCGACAATTCTGAATGCCTCCAAAAGGCATGCTCTAACTGATAATAATTTTGAAATGTTGGTAATAATGAAAGCTAACAAAATTTCTTAACAAAGAGGCCTGTTTTTTATTTTTCTTATATCTCTTGTAAAGCCCATATGGCACGGCCTTAAGATTTTTTTGTATACATTCTAAAAGATTTATTTTATTTCTCTATTCATGTAGCCGTTTATTTTCAGTTTTATTTTCATTTCTCAGTTTTATTTTCATTTCTCTGTTTCTACTGAGTTGTGACTCTGTGAGGCCATTGTGTTTTTAGACATAGGTATTACTATATTATACTGTTACCTACTGAATATAATTCGTTTTGTTCATTAAAATACTCTACAGGGTAGGCCAAATTGGACACTTTTAAAGGGAAACTCCTGTTTTTAACGGAGATAGACAAAAACTGATATCGGTGTCTGAAACTCATTTTGTACGATCAACTTAATGGCGAAAACCGCAAATCTGTATCTTTCACCGTTCTTGAGTTAAAGGGTGTTTTTCGAATATGTGCGTTTTCGAAAAGTGACTGTAACTTTTTTCAGGATGAAAATTTTGTGTTTCTGTAAAAACATTTCTAAAGCACTGTTTCACGTAAAATCCAATGCAGCTACTACTTTTTTTTCAAGTCAATGGTTTAAGAGTTACTGATGAAAAAAATATTTTTTAAATGGAACACCCTGTCTATTTTTGCATTTTTTAATAGAGCAAAAAATTAACATTCCAAAAATATATAACACTTAATAATAATAATTCTCACCCTCACAATACTCCAAAATAGGAGTACCCCAGAAGCAACTACATGCTTGTGCGGGGGAGTGGGGGCAATTACTATTATTTTGTCTTCGTTGCCATTTGTGGCTAGGGCCGACTTTTTTCCCGATAGAACTAGGATAGCATTTGCTCAAGTACTACGGAAAACCCTAGAAAACCGTAGTAATCCCAGTGAGTGTAGGACAATTAGTAAATCAGACGGATAAAGCTATTTAGGAGCAATACCGTGAATCCACATTATTTGTCCAGCGCTCTTGGCCATAGCGGTGTTTTTCTTTAAAGACATATACATATTATACATGCGCCTGCCTCGAACCAAGGTCGATCGAAGGCAGAAAAACATGCAGTCTAAAAAGTCAGCGCTGGTACGAGCGACGCCAGCGCGATTTACTTAAGTAGGGTAAACCAGCCGATAATTGACCACCTGCCAGTGGTTGACCAATATTATTTAAAATTCGCTCCATAAGGTCCTTTGACCTTGTAGATACAGTCTGATTTAAAAATGGTGTTCCTGGAGATAAGTGGTTTACTGCATTTCTAAGGCGCCATCCAGATATAAGACAGAGGCGTGCAGAATCCATCAATATGGCCAGAGCAACTGTTTCAGAAAAAGCTATCAGAGATTGGCACCATGAGCTCTACCAATACTTAGTAGAAGAGAATGCTGCAGATATTTTGAATGACCCAAACAGGATTTTTAACTCTGGAAAAAACCGTATTCAAAACTATAGAAAATGATGAAAGCGTTGTTGATGGAAACCAAATACTAAAAAAAATGGAAAATCCTGAAATTATTACTGTTGGTGATCGCATAAAATATAAGTTCAGGAAACCTATTTATGACGTTTAAGTCAATTGGTCAACCACTGGTCATTTTTCTGGACAATTATTGGAACTTTCTCTGTCAAGTACTAGCCAAATGTGGTTTTGTTTAAACACTTTTTTTGTAGAAAAAACTATATGCTCTTGATGTCTTATGTAAATGTGTATACTAATAGTGAAAACAATAAAGAGCATGCTTATCCCATTCAAACGTGTTTTTTAAGTTATTTTTACCCAGTTTTTCCTAAATATCAACTTCAGTTGTCTTACGAGGTCAACCACTGGCAGGTTTACCCTAGTTATCAATTACTAACAGCTTTTATGAATTTTTTCATCATTAAGAAATATTTTTACAGAAACAATAGAAGTTTCCCTTTACAAGTGTCCAATTTGGCCCACCCTGTACATTTTATTTATTTTAATTTGAATATTTGCCATTTACAAAGACACAAAGACTAGAATTTTTTTGCATCACAGAACAAATAATGCTTAATATAGTTATCAGTTATGGTTTTTTAAGTAACTAGGTAAGTACCTACCTACCTTATTTTGGTGTCTACAAATTTAATAGAAAATAAAGCAAACAAGAAGTAATTGAAAAAGTAATTGTTTACATCAATTCCAATTCCAAATACAAGTAATTGTAATTGTAATTCAATTACATTTCAAAATATCAAAGGAATTGTAATTGGATCTAATTACATTCACGCAAAAGTAATTGGAATTGTAATTGGTCAGTTTTTAATTGTAATTGACCCAGCTCTGCCAACAGGATGAATCAGACCGGCGCCTTTTTTATTTTGGCAAAGACGGTACAAAATGGCGCAAACTTCCTCTTTCTCGTAATGTTAGAACCAGGCAAGAAAATATCATTTCTCACTTAACCGGTAAAATTCGAGAGGGCAGAAACGCGAAAACTCCCATAGACTCCTGGAATCTTATGTTCGACAATGTTGTCGACTTAGTTATTCCCTATGTGAATTTGTACATTCAGAAAATTTCTGTAAATTATAAAGACAAAGACGATGCACGGCTTACTTCTAAAGAAGAAATGAAGGCTTTCTTAGGTCTGCTCTACCTTGCAGGAACAGAAAAAGGCTCCAAAAAAATATTATCTGACTTCTGGGCGGATGATGGCATGGGTTCCGAAATTTTTCCAGCTGCTATGGCACAAAGAAGATTCCGTTTTTTATTGAGAGCTGTCAGATTTGATGATACCGATACAAGACCACAGAGAAAAGTTGCAGATAAACTAGCAGCTATTCGAGAAGTTTTTGAAACATTCAATCAGAATTGTAAATTCTATTACTCTGTACGGGAATATGTGACACTGGATGAAATGCTTTTGCCATTTCGTGGAAGATGTGGATTCAAGATGTTTATTCCAAATAAACCGGCTAGGTACGGGATAAAAGTTTTTCGATTGCCAACCCTAGATCATTTTATACATCCCATATGGAAATATACGCAGGCGTTCAACCGGATGGTCCATATAAAGTAGAAAATACATGTTCCGCTGTTACTTTGAGAATGTGTCAACATCTGTCAGGTTCAAGGCGAAATATTACAATGGATCGTTGGTTTACGAGTTTCGATGTAGTCTACAAGCTTTTCAATGAACATCGACTTACGGTTGTTGGAACCATAAAATCGAATAAAAGAGAGCTTCCTGATATAATAAAACAAGTAAAAGGCAGACCTGTACCTTCTACGATTTTTGCTTTTGGAAACAATATGACTGCTTTGTCGTACTCGCCAAAAAAGGGAAAGAATTTTGTGATGGGCTCCTCTTTCCACCGAGAAAATGATCGAATTGATCATTCTACAGAAGATTAACAGAAACCTGAAATCATTACATTTTATAATGGTACCAAAAGCGGAGTTGATGTAGTAGATAGAATTGTTTCATCATACTCCGTGGCCAGAGGAACCAGACGATTGCCGTTAGTAATTTTTTTTGACATGATGAACGTAGCTGCTATTAATTCTTTCATCATTTTTCGTCATAATAATCCAGATACTGAATGCGCCAAGAGCAGAAAACTTTATCTTAAAGCCTTAGGACTCGAATTGGTAAAAGAGAATTTGGCTAAAAGAGCACTTAGCAAAAATTTACCTAGAAGCATACGCCAGTTGGCAGCAAAACATGCCGGGTTACTGTTTGAAGATGAACAGGATCCTCTGCCCAACAAAAGAAAAGAGGCTATTGCAAATATTTCAAAAGACGAAAAACACGTTATTTTTGCAGATTTTGCAAAAGTTGGCTCTGTATGGAGCACATAACTGCCTGTTGTAACGATTGTTTGACGAAATAAGCATTTTTTCTCTCATTATTTTGCGCGCTATATTTTCTGTATGGAAGACTCTAGAATATTTTAATTCCTTTGATTTTTCATTTTGCCATATTATAATGTATGTCTCTTATGAAATAAACGATTTTATTTGACAATTCTGTGTTTCTTTGAAGTGTGAAAAAAATATGTCACAAAATGACATATTCAATGAATGGCGTGATTTTATAACGCTATATTAGATACATATATATATATATTTAAATTTTTTTTAAGCCAAAGGGTACTAAAATACTTTACACATGACAATTTTTCGAAATTAAAAAAAATACAAAAAAACATGCTAAACAATATAATGGTCCTGAGAGGCGTCACCCGTGTATTCGTGTAACAAACGACTCACCCGTGCAGTGGTTCTGTGAGGAAAATTCGGTCCTAACGACAAACAGCAATGGAACAAAATAAGAGTGATTATTTCCCTCATACTGCTTGCATCCAATAAGGTAGTTCCTTCCATAAAAATCCAACCAATGATATGCCACTGCTAGCGATAATTTGCACTAGTGCAATTACCGGTAATTGCACTTGTGCAAATTATCACTTCGTTGCTTAGCAACCGCGAATCTGTTGGATACAAACACGTACCTACTTCTTAAAGTTTGTGTGTTTCAGACGGTTCTAAATTATGCAGCTTATAAATTATGTTGCGGTATTATTAAGCATTATATCAATGAATTGATATAACTTTTACATTGCTAAATTCTTGTTATTTAGACCTCCGCCTCCGTTTAAATTTATGACACATTTAGAAAATAAACCAACGCCATCAGGGTGTATAGGTATAATCGCATTTGCCTTGGATTTGGATACCCAAGCGTCATGTTTGTTTACTCGAACGCTACAGTCGAAGCTGTCAATAAACTCGTTCAAAATGAGTCGTTTTGGAAATGTAAACATAGAAAAAATCAATACAGAAATTATTAAATCGTATTCGTGAAATAATCTCGACAAATACCACTCGTGCCGGAAATTTTTCTAGATAATTTTATCCTCAAGCCCTATTTTGCCCATTAGCAAAACCACTCGTACAAATTAGGCTTTTATTTTCAGAGATAAAATCCCTCGAGCTTCGCTCTCGGGGTTTTATCAGAAAATAAAAGCCCAATTTATACTCGTGATCTTTCTAGGCAAAATAGCGCTTTCGAAAAAATTACCGATAAAATTTCTGGCACTAGTGATATTAGGTACATACGATAATTACATAACTACATTCAGCACATCTTCGTTGATGTTCGTTTGCTGTAGCGCACTTTTATATCTGTAGAACATTTTGTTGGTCGTTAGCATTCCGTCTATAATATTTTCGTATTTTTTTATTTTGAAGCAGTTTCAAAAAATATGTGTAAGTTATAAACATTGCTTGTGCATTTAATCAAGACAGTAATTTTGTTTTTATCCGATTTTGAACCGCTACTGGTTGTAGGGATTGGGACAGTAAGTAGTTTTTGTCTGCGTGCGTTGCACCTTCTTTCTTTGTTGCAGCTTATATTATTTTCGCTATGGGAGGGTCGCGGAAATGCGGGTGTGCTTCCCAGATGATATATTCGGTGGTTAAAATGCTCTTATAGCAATGGTTTTTGCACAGCCGCCGACTGGGAGGGTCCGGAAAGAAACGGCAGCGTAATTTATGGATAGTCCCTATAGTTTGAGGTTGGTGGTAAATACCTGAAATATTCTGTGTGCGCCTCGGAGCGAAGCCTCGACTTTCCAGAGGCGAAGTGAGAATAATAAATTCTCGCCCGGAAATTGAGAATGCACGAGATATACCTACGCAACACTCGAAACTCTTGACGATAAAGTTGGAAAGTTAGAATTAAGTGAAATGCAAGAGTTGGAAAAATGAAGCAATAGCATGTTTTGGCTAGAAATATAACCCAAGTCGTGATGTACAGTTTTTAATAAATCCAGTGTCTGGCCGTTCACATAAATTCACCACTACTGAAGATTTGCCGGCGTCTCGACGTACTATTGACGTCTGATAAAGACACAGCTACCTTTATTGTTTCTTGTTTAATTTTAATTATTGCAATTATTATTGTAAAAAAGTAGGCCGTTTCTTCTATAAGAATTGGCGTTTCGGCATATAATTCTATTCCAAGTAACTTTCCTTAATATGTTATAAACTGAAAAATATAATGTAGTACTTTCCTCTTAACCGATTTTTACATAATAATATAATAAATATGTTTAACGCATCCTGTATATTTGAAGTAAGATTTGTAAATTACATTCATATTTGGCATACGTGGGCATATGAGTTATAATACAGTGTGTCCACTTTTAAGTTTATACGAAACGATAAAAAAATTATTATGTGAGATATTTTCAAAAACCTTTTTGGTTGGAAAGGTCGTTAAAAACGCTTCTTTTGACGTTATTAATTTTGTCAAAATGCAAATCCAGAGACGGCTTCGAAAAGCATTAAGCAATGTTTTTATTTAAAATCTGACAGAATAGCGTTAATCGGGACACCCCAAAACCCCCACAAACCAAATTTGAACAAAAAAATGGAGGGTGTTCGGTTCTAATTTGAGCAAATGCAAACTTTAAAGACACCTGGCAGTTGCAGAATTACCTAACAGAAGCACCCAAAGTGTTGATGGATGAAATTGCAAGAAGAAATATACGGGATGTTTTTCTCTACAGTGTCTGAAATTTCCGACTTTTTTCGAATTTTATGATGGTCGGTCAAGTTTGCCTTGGATTTTTTAAACAATCTTACTAGGTAAATGTAAAATAAATTCATTTACAAAAAAAAATATCAAGTAAACGAGTCCATCAATCATTCCCCTTGTGTCTAAGGCAGGCATGTGCAAAAATTTAAAAAACAAGTAGATAATATAAAACATAACCTCCCTGTAGCCGTCCTCCTTTTACAGTTTTAAGTCATCTCAAATCGATTCCGAATCACTTTGAGATCACGTCAGCTGACATCTAGTGTTCCTTTTACAAATGTTTAGTTGATTATGAAGTGATCAGTTTACGCAGCAAATCGATTTTTATGTAATTTGTGTTAGTTTTTAGTGTTTCTGGCGTTAAGGTAGTGAAAAATATTAAATAATTCATTCAAGGGTTAGATTATAGATAACGTGGTCGTACACTGTTCCATTTACCAGTAAAAAGTCATTTCACTGTCAGATCACTTCATGTTCATTTCACTTCAAATTCACTTGTGCAAAAAGTCGAAAGAAGGACAACTCTTGTGTTCAAGTTTTCAATTGCTGGTGTAATACACGGTTTTTTACATTAGTTTGTCCTTGAAGTGACTTCATGAATTAGTTCATGTAATTAATCATTTATTTTTTATAGGTATGTCAATGATAGAGTGAAAGGTTATCGTTTGCGAAATATTGTTTTGTCATTGTCACGAAAGCATTGCCTTTTCCTAGTGTATTTATGGAAAACTAATATATTAGTCTATTTTTAATCGAAAAAATAACACCGTAGAATTATTCGATATCCCACAAAATAGCAATTTTGATGGAAAAATATCCATTGCTTATTTTCCTGTGTATGCTGCCAAACTTTAAAAAAGTGAATAATTGAAATTCGTGGTATATGAATCGAGGGCGATGAAATCAAAAACAAAAATTATTCCGCCAATTTGCCTCTGTTGTTTTAAGATTTTTCGTTCCCAAGTTAAAAGCGAATGAAAATTTAAAAATAAATAAATAAAGATATAATACACAAGTGCAAGCTTTCCTCGTTTGTTAGTATTGTTCCCTCTTCACCAACTTGGAAAATCTCTGGATAGTCATGTGTGACAACCCCTTCTGGGCTGCCACTGCCCCCAGGGGGGTGTTTCCGTCTGCGCGCATTGCACCGCGATTTATGTCGGCTCCCTTCTTTGTTGCAGCTTATATTTTCTCGGCGGGTGGGAGAGGGGGTAGGGGGTGTGTCTCCCGATGATATATTCGTTGGTTAAAACGCTCTTATAGGGATTGTTTTTGCGCGGCCGCCGTCTGGGCGGGCACGGAAAGAAGCGGCGTTCGTAATTTATGGGTGGTTTCTAGTTTCGGGCGGGTTCGGATCGGGGATAAACACCTGCATTGTTCTGGATGCTTCTGGGAGCGACGATGAATAAAAAATAGTACTATGCCACTATGCCGGTATTTATGCAGGGTGTTTCAGTCATAATCTGAAAAAAATTAACCACACAGTGTGAGAGGCTCATTGAATTAAGCGATATTGCTGTATTCCAATTGGATCGGGAGTCGATAGATTTTGTTCTTAGAAAATATTTATTGTTTGACTCCATTTCCCGAACTAAACACAAATTTTATTTTTTTTATTCCGAATGCCATTGATATTTTTTTCTATAGGTATTATAACGAAAGATGCCTCTAAAGTTGTTATATCAGCTTTCAATCAACATTAATTAGAGGCATTTTCCGTCGCATCTTTGTTGGCCTGGGGCCCCCAGGGCCCCATTTTCTTTTAGTTTCCATTGTTTTCTCTGTAGAGCTTCCATGCAGTCTCTAGAAATTTGCTAGAACTTTGATTTGTGCGTCTGTCATTGGCCAGGAATATTCTGGAGTAGTCTCCAGGCTTCCATAAAGGTGGTAACCAACACTATATTAAAATGTCGGTCCGGGTATAATTCATACTTTATTTTTTCATTTTCATATCTATACAATATTCAGGTTTCAAGAAGTGGGGATTTTTTTTTCAAAGACGGTATAACCAATACACCTAATGTTCTTATCTCTATTAGTCTAAAAATATTAAGCAACGTTTCCTCGTCTCCTTTGGCTTTTAGCACGTCCGTGGTCTCGGCCAGAAAATCTATTACTTGATACTTTATTTCCAAGTAATATTGAAAACTTAAACCTTCATCACTGAAACGTAATACCATCAGGAAAGTAATTTTATTACGTTCGTGCTCCCGGAAGATCTCCGCGTAGCATCGGCGAATCGAACCGAATTGAACCGTTCGGAGGGTTTTATCCGGCGGCAGGAATTAAAAACATGGTCAATTAGCGCCCGGCACCCGCCTTATTGTTCTCGCGTAGGCAATTGTCGATAGAGTGCCCTCCCGGAGCACTCGGGGCCTGTCGGGCGTAATTACTCAGAGGAGCGGATTCCGGGGTCGTCGGAGAACCGCATAGCCGGATGTATCTGTGAGGATAGGCATATTACTCGTACATACTCCTTGCCAAATAGTTTGCAAAATAACGCTTTTAAAATAGATTTGGGTGTCTGCTACCTGGCCTCGTTAAAATATTTAGGTATAAATAGATTTATAGACAGGCGGAAAATTATGATAATTAAATTGGCGACTTTCGTGTTCTGCTGTTGGCAATGGCTTGCAAGGGCTTACACGTAATGCGCGTCCTACATTCCATGCCATGTAGAATGCATAATATTATGAATGCGTCATTTTAAAGCGCCGCGTTAGGCAACCAGTAATACAATACCAGACAATCAAACTGCATAGTGTAACACAACTGTAAGCTAAAAAAGTTCGTTATTTTGCTAGCCGTTTGGCGAGGAGTAGTAAACAACAAAACCATTTATTTGTATCAAGGCATACTGAAGTACTTACCTACAGCTTTTTATAACGAAGGTGTATAGGTAATTTAGTTGCTAATACCTATATAAAGGCGAGTCAGATAAACCAGTTATAATAAAATAATAAATAAAAAACCTTTTTAAAAACAAGCGTTTATTTATTAAGCCACACAGATAGAAATACAATTCTTCATAGAAAAATATTTGTTGTTTGATCACGAATTATTTGCCAGAAATAATATTTATTTCCGTAAAAACGATGTTATTTAAATGAAGATTTATTTTTTTCAATTAAAAAATAAGTGCTATTTGGGTAAGGTATTTGATTTTTTTGACACATTATTGTTTAGTAGAAGCATATATTATTTTCCTGAAATAAGGTATTACTTGGTGCAAACAAGAATAATTTTTATTTACAGTATTAGCTTTTGGTTGTTTGGGTCAACCACACTGGTATTTGGTTTAAATTTAAATTTATTATCATTTATAGCCACCGAGTAGCCGTGTTGTGTGGTGTAGGTGTACTGTGTGTATTGTGTGTTTTCAACTTCTTTTATGAGTATACGCATAAACAATAATTTAAACAAATCTCAAAGAACTAGGTACTTAAAATAGGTATATCAGATAGATCACCTGTATGATGATGAGGCGCTCTCCTTGGTGTGTTTTGTATTGTTTTTTATATCAAATATTGTTTTTTTAAATAAATATTTTTATAGCATTACAAATTATCGTGTTTTTCCAATTCAATTTCCATCTTTATGAATTGAGTAAACTTATTGTTTTTTTATTTGAATTTACAAAAACTAAAGTTTGTGAATAATGATAAAGATAAAGGTTAGTTTTATTTGAGTGAATGCCCTGAATGGGTAATTCAACCCACCACAGTTGTTTGACGCAACTTTCTTAATTTTTTAAATAGAACAAATGTTTTTTTAACATTGTAGATTTGTTCCTTCGAAATATATCATTTATTCAATTCAAATCAATAGTATCTCCATGGGAATGAAAATTAATTTCTTCCAAATAATATTTTATTTGTCTCAAATTAAATATTGCTTTTAAATTGAAATAAACCAAAAGTTCTATTCAAAGTTAGTCTAGGGTTCACCATATACAAGAAACAAATTTGTTTGAGTTAAATAAATTTTATTTGATTCAAGTATTTCTTTCTATCTGTGCATGTAGGTACTAAAATGAAAAAAAGGATAGGTCTTCGTTATTGTAATTCTATATTTTATGTTGTACTTATTATTTGTTTTCAAAAGCTCGTTCCTCGAATTGTAACGAAAATACATACTTACTATTCGGCAAGAACTTGTTTATTAACCATTCACTGTCCAATGAAATTAATTGGTAGGTACTTACTTTTATGTGTGAGGTCAAATGACCTTGAGGGCCACACTTCTCCATTTCGAGCCGCAATTCATTGAATTTGAAGAGAATTGTCCAAAAACAATCGGACTTCCACTAAACAATAATGTGTCAAAAAAATCAAATACTTTACCCAAAAAGCCCTTATTTTTTAATTGAAAAAAAAAATCTTCATTTAAATAATATAGTTTTTACGGAAATAAATATTATTTCTGGCAAATAATTCGTGATCAAACAACAAATATTTTTCTATGAAGAATTATATTTCTATCTGTGTGTCTAGTCCATTACTTACGAGAAGTGAGAAATTATTTGGACTTAGACCAGTTTATTCTCAGGGTCTTGTTTCTACTTTGTGGAACTGGAGTTGCATAAGGTTTTTGCATTATTTGCTTTATTTTGAACTGTGTTCAATAGCTGGATTAATTAATTGTACGTAACAAAAATTGGAATCTTCCTCGCTAGATAATTAATTATAAAAGTTTTGTTAATAAGGATCTCTAAATAATATCCAATTTATAGTACGCAAACGAAACAACGATTATTTTTTATAGAAAATGTTCGAAATGCGAACCACTTTCATCTTGCATCTAAACATTTCTCTCGTTGTTTAACTAGTCACCGTTTTGGAGAAAAAATAAATAAAATACAAAAAGAAAAGGTTTTCTTATGTAGGTAGTAACTGTTTATCTCCGCTCAAGAAACTTATTACTTATTCTCGTATTCCGTATTAAATAAACGAAATACCAGGGAAAAACTAATTTTATTAGTATATTATGCCCTTCCGAGAAAAGCCGCAATGCGCCAGCGAATCGAACCAAATCGAACCGTTTGGAGTGTTTTATCCCTCGGCCAGAAGTTAAAAACACGGACAATTATCGGAGAGCTTCCGCTGGTCCGGCATCGTCCGGGAACGGCCGGCCGAGGGCCCTCCCGGAGTACTCCGGTCCAGCCGCGCGTAATTAACGAATCGGCGTAATTAGTGGCCCGGGAAGAGGGCTCCGGAGTTCAGCCACTCTATACCATATATAGTTTTCGAACAAGCGTAGTTGGTCGATAATAAATGCAATAAGAAGTTCTATGCATGATGTCACATAACCCTCTTGTAATTTTTATTTGTATAAGTATAAATATATTTTGTACACAGAGTTAACTATCACTTAGTACAAAATATTTTATGGTAGATAAAGAAAAATTAGACTTGCCAAAAAAATTTTCAAAAATTTTCTAACATTTGTCTTAAGCACAGTTTTTTTTTCAAATTGTTTTAAACTTCTCAAAAAACGCCGCCTATGGACGCCCGCCGTGACGTGTCTTAAAATTTCGCCTATGTCGATGGTAGTGACAGGTAGTGAAATAGCGCGTCGTTGCCACGTCTATCAATTTATCCGCGGATTCAATACGAAATTTCGATTTCCTGTTGGAAACGAGTACTTTCTAAGGAACATATTATAGAATGCCTATGAAACACATACCTTCCTGACATTTCCAGGATTGCATATTGCACTATTTTCTGTTTTCTTGCTTTTTTAATTAAAATCAATCAATATATTTTTGCGAAACATTATTCCATGCTCTCATGAAAGCTTCTAATATAGTTCTTCTTTAGATTCATATTTGTCATTGTTTCCTTCTCTTATTTTCCTATCAATATGATGCCGGAGGTTCTCAATAGGGTTAAGTTCAGGACTTTGAGCAAGCCACTTCATTACATTTATTTTTCAGTTGTAAACCTTTCTTTTATTATCTTGGCGGTATGCTTCGGATTGCTGTCGGGCTGAAAAATCCACCATAATGACAAATTCTCTTGAGCAAATGGAAGCATTTGTTCCTTTAAGATGTCTAAATAAACAAATCTCTCCATGATGCCACCGATATGAAATAACAAAGGGGGCCACACACACTTTCATTCTTCTTACCCATTGTATTCCATCATAACTAAACAAGTTAAACTTTGTTTGATCAGAAAAGAAAACGTTTTTCCATTGACGAATTTCCCAGTTAATAAATATGATTAACTTGCTCATCTATTTTTAGCAGAAACAAAAGGCTTCTTCGCTAAAGACCGAATTCATTCAACCAATACCTACCTAATAGATCTTACACATATACTAACTTGTCGAATTTCCTTTTTTATTCTCCCTGCATGCCAAAATGGATTTCTTGTAGAAATCAGTTTTACACTGCGATATATAGCTTTATCTGTTTTACGCGGCCTTCCTGATTTTGGAGCAATACTTAAGCTTCTTCGTTGATTGTACATTGCAATTTTTTTGTGATTTTAATTGCCTTGCAAATTGCAATTTCACTCGCCAGATCGAAATTTTTCGATAATTGATTTTCTCATGTCTTCTGACAAACTTTTCCCTTTAGTCATGTTAGTAAAACTGAAATTGTTCTCAGAACCACAAAACTTTGGTACTACCAACTCTAGTAACATCTTACAAATCTGTTTTACTTATTCTATATAAAGGCTTCTAATACCGCTTTTACGAAGTAAAAATAATGCTATATAAAATGACGCAATGAAGCACCTTTATAAAAATACTGTAAAGTTGTTTTAACAGCAACGTTATTTGGCTAATTTACTGAATAAGTAATTTGGTATCATATATTTCCTTAATATAACCAATTGGCCATATTAATTGAAGCAATATACCTACTTTTTATAAAGTTATAAGCAGAATAGCGCACCGAATGTGCTACTTGGGTTGTGCGAGGCGTTATAGAACTAAATACATCACACTTATTTAAACCTAAAGCTAAATTTAAATACAGTCGATAATATATCCAGTTGGATATCGAAGAGTTGGTAACAGGTAAGTAAGTTGCGTCCGGTAATTCTATGTCTAATATCGGGTAATTCTATGTCTAATATCTGGTACAATAAGTTCAAATTTGCTATAAAGTTGTTTTAACGAAGTTTAGCGTTTGTTCTTTTTTATGTAACTACTATTGGTTTTTTTATGTCTATAGATTTCTCTTTTTCGCTTCGCGTTTGCTGTGAAAGCCATTTATTTAATCGGGATTTAAATATTGGGTAAGATGGTGGACTTATTACACTGTAGGGTAAACTATTGTATAATTTTGGACCTAGGTACGTGTGACACCTGAAAGAATATCTGCATGAGATCGTATATAATCCAGTCTCTGAGTAAAGCAAGTCAGAGGGATACATATAACTCTTGTTACACATTACTTTTAAGAGCCATTTCTGTGAAGTTTCGAGTTGACTTAAGTGACATTTTTCCACCCCTCCCCATCCAATTATGCCATACGAAAAGTGAGGCTGTACAAGTGCATAATACACTTTTTTTAAAGTTGCTATGTCTAATATGTGTTTAAAGAATTTAAATATTGGAGATAGAAATGACTTGCTTTTGACATTTCAGATGTTGATCCAAATTTACCCCCAGATATTTACAGCATTGGTTGATGTGAGGCTAGCGGTATCCTTTATTCCGATGCCTATTTTAATATTTTCATATTCAGGTCGGGAAACTGCATATGATGAAAATGCGATGTACTTAGTTTTAGTAACGTTGACAGTAAGTTACTTATTAGAGAAGAAGCTTATGACAGACTTCATTCCCTTAGCAACTTTTCCTCTTAAAGAAGTCCAAGTATCGCCTGTAAAAAATATAGCAGTGTCATCGGCAAAAGTAGTTATTCTTCCATCTATAGAGAGACTAAAAATATTGTTCACATATAGTAGGAAAAGATTCAAATAGCTTTGTGTGACTCACTGAATCAAAGGCCTTAGCTAGGTCGACGAATACGCAGATAGATGGCACAGAAGAATCTAAGGATTTATAGATATTTGCTGTGAGGTGCGCTATTGCATCGTCTGTAGATCTGCCTTCAACAAAACTTATTGATTTGATGATATTATATTATATTTTTTCAGAAATGACCACATTCTTATTTTTAAAACTTTTTCGAAGACCTTTGTCAGGCTTGATATAAGCGATACAGGCCTGTAATTTCCCATATCTTGCTTGTCCCCTGATTTGTATAAATATTTTAAAAGGTTTAAATATTAATCCATTTTCATGGAGGCGGCACAACAGGCAGCAGTTTGGCGTTTCTATTGGGAAGCGCAGTGCCTCGTCATACTTGATCTAGGTAGAGCGATCGTCAAAGTCAAGCAACGGCGCGCGCAGTCGGTTCATGGACAGGTGATCCCTTATGATTATTTTTTGCTTAATAAAACTTTTTTTTTCCGATTTAAAAAAATAATAGATATGTACCTCTGCACTGAAGTTCTTTTTATGACTCATATGTGGTTTATTTGCCTCGGCCAGGGGCCTCGGCAACTGAATTCCACATGAGACATAAAAAGTTGAACTTCAGTCCCTTGGTACATAAATAACTATTTATTGTACATAAAATGGTGGCATATAAAAGGGAAAAAGAAATGTGGTTAACAGGTAGAAAATGGAAGTAATATCAACGAGTAGCCATGTAAACCAAAGTCGTTTGTCGAAACAATCATAAAAGACAAAAACCTTGTAGCGTGATTTTTTGGAGATTCCTTCGAACCAAAATTTCATAGTTAATAAAAATTTGATTTCAAACATCAAGTCGCCATGGCCGTTCTAAAAGTTCAAATACGTCTGGTCCCGTCGACAAGGCAGAAATAGCTGAAACGTCATATCATGAAAAGTGTCATAAGCGAGATATTATGGGTTATATTTCGTTATTGCTTATTGGTAACTGAACAATATTATATGAATAATATTATAATCTACAAGAAACAAGAAAATCTACATTTTTACAATGTACAAAAGAGACAGTAGACTCGTCTCAATTTGAGTTAGACGCAGTTTTAAAGAATTTAAAATATGTGTTAAGTATGGACGTTCACAAAAAATTGTATAAACGCCAGGAAAAACCTGTAAATAGCCTGCAAATTCAATCTGTAAAATACAAAAACATAAAAAAAAATTGAAAAATTCTAATAGCAGGCAATTGGAAGCGCACTTATTTCTATAAATACTTGCTTGGGTTTATGATTACCGCAGTAGAGAAACTTAAGTATCAAGCATAGTGTACAGGGTGGGAAACTCCTATTTTTGACGGAGATAGACGAAAACTGATATTGGTGTCTGAGGCTCATTTTTTATGATAAACTTAATGGCGAAAACCACAAATCGATATCTGTCACCGTTCTTGAGTTAAAGGGCGTTATTCGAAAATGTGCGTTTTCCAAAAGTGGCCATAACTTTTTTCGTGTTGAAAATTTTTTATTTCCGTAAAAACATTCCTAAAGCACTTTTTTACGTAGAATCCAATGCTGCTACTACATTTTTTTTCAAGTCAATGGTTTAAGAGTTACCTACCGCCTACCGGTGAAAAAATATTTTTTAAATGGAACACCCTGTATATTTATGCATTTTGTAACGCTTTATTTTGCGCATATCGAATTTTTATTTAAATCGCACTTAAAAGAAAATGATACTAGTAAATTTTTCGTAAACGTACCTAAAATTTCATGCTTTGGAGCTGGGTCTCGGCAATTTCAGTATTGTTTTATTGTTTAATTTGGTTCTAATTAGTCAAGTCTCGATATCAACAAACCAGTATTGGTGGTTTTGTGGGTGATATAAACATCAACACTGCCGATGCGAGCGGAACGTTGTGGGTGAGGTCAATTTGGAGAGTGCCGGCAAATTGTACCTTTCACTTTATTGTACTAAAGTGTAGCACAAAGTAACTAAGTGTGCACCGAAAATTTCTGCCGTTTCTGCGAAAACGTTTAACCCGACCTTTACTACAGCAGGGATACCAATCTAAACGACAGACAATTTAAACCGAAAATCCGTTAAAGACCGGGAGTGGGGATTATTGGTAATCGATACTGCATCGTGGATGCGTGAATAATTTTTGTTCGATAAAATAAGCAAATTGGGATTTGGCGAAGATCGGGGAGTAAGCATTTTACCCCGTCCCAGAGGTTGGAGATTCGAGCGATTCACCATTTCCCAGATATATTTGCACTGTATTACTAAAAAGAACCCCCTCTATTCTCAGATGGCCACCCTACATCCAAGGCCTTATTCTCCTGGCGGGGACTTGCCCCATTCAACTTCGGCACCCTTGTGTCGGCAACCCACCCCAGTACTTACCTATAGAAGCACCCCTATCGCAGCTCCGGACCCGGGCTTAGAGTTACCTGCTGTTTGACTGGCTTGAGCTGCAACCACTTTTCCCGAGCTATTAGGCAACTACTCCGAGGTCCAAAGTTACCTTACGCAATATCGACGCTGGAGAGCCAGCACATTTAAACCGGTGTCCCCTACATACAGACGCCTAAGTAGGTAGATGTTACGGGTATGTAATATTTATGTAAACAAGGTACCTTGGTCTCGAATTTGTTACGTATCAGATCAACTTAATTTAATATAAATAAAAAAAAACGCAATAATACGGGAATACGCTTTGCCACGGAGTAATTGGCTCTAAAATCAATAAGAGAGAATACGTTTGTGAAAAATACTTAATATCGTCACACCTTTAAATAATAAAGCAATATTGACTTCCAGAATATTTCCCGTTTAGATTTTGTGTTTGTGCTAGTTGTCAGAGTGAGGAAAACGGGTGTCGCTTTTCTTAATTACATAATTAAAAATTAGTTATACTTATATTTACCCACTCCCCTCTATCCGACTGGGCTACGGGACGCCACTCTGACAATTAAAAAAAAAAAGATCACCTTTATTTTACTAGGCGTGTAGTACGTGCGTATTTCCTTTTCTTTGGCCACCCATTTTCGACCCTCAAAAAAGAACCACCACCACCTAACAGTTCCCTTGCAAAAGAACTAGGTCCTAAATTTTTATCCCTGTCCTCGAATCGCTAGTTTCAATTTGTTAAAAGAGCAAAAAATTACCATTCCAAAAATATATAACACTTAATGATTTACTTAAGTAGTTATCATTTACTAAGAGCTTTTATGATTTCATGTGTATGCTCGCTAGTGCTTGAAGGGTGAAGGGGGAGGTAAAAAATTAACTTTAACTCACATTCTCACTTGTAAAAGGAACTGCCACCAACTGAGATAAAGTAAGAATTCTTAATTCTATTTTTGTGTAATTTATAAACTTTTTAACATACCTACAATGAAATTTAAAAGTTATGAAAAGTGGGATATGATTCTATTTTACACAATGTGGGGAAATGCCCATCTCTGTTTAACTCTTACCTACCTTTTCGGCCTATCCTTTTCAAAATGCCCACTATTAATCAAATTGTGTCGCAATCTTGCAAAATGTCCTTGAAAGGTTGTCTTCTCTCTGGATACCGCTCGTAGTATAAATTGCTCATTGCATCTGCATTTCCCCGGATCGTCTAAAACAGACTATCATATCCCATTTTTCATGCATTCAAATTTAATTTCAAGTATGTTTTGGTCTATCTCCGTCAAAAATAGCAGTTTCCCTTTAAAAGTGTCCAATTTGGCCCACCCTGTACGGTAGTGTACAGTAACGTGACCTAGCCGAGCCTGGCCAAATTCGCTGTTTCTGTCTCGCAATTACTTCTTGAAACCTAATTGTTTCTATAGAGTTAGATCTATCGATTTTAGTTACTGGAAATTACTGAACACAGAACACAAACACACCTTATTATGCCTATATGGGTGCCCCGTTTTGAGGCGACACGTTGGAATGGTAGGTAATTACAGTGGTCGAACGGGAGCGCCATTAAGTAGTATAGCAAAGGGGACTCCAGGGCGGAAGTGACGTCACAAGATGGCCGCCAAGGCGGGAAATTTGAAAATGACCTTGACCTGCGGGTTCAATGAACTTTAAGGGGTCACCTTGTTAACCTTGACCGGTCAATGAACTTTAAGAGGTCACCTTATTAACCTTGACCTGAAGGTCAATGAACTTTAAGAGGTCACCTTGACACGTGGCACTTTTTCTGGGAACGGAAGTGACGTCAATATGGCCACCAAGGCGGGAAATTTGAAAATAACCTTGACCTGCGGGTTCAATGAACTTTAAGGGGTCACGTTCCATTAACCTTGACCTGAAGCTAGAGGTCAAGTGGTTACCAGATCGATAACCTTTAAGGGGTCATTGACCCGCGGGTTCAATGAACTTTAAGGGGTCACCTTGTTAACCTTGACCTAAAGGTCAATGAACTTTAAGAGGTCACCTTGTTAACCTTGACCGGTCCATGAACTTTAAGAGATCACCTTTTTAACCTTGACCTGAAGGTCAATGAACTTTAAGAGGTCACAGTTAACCTTGACCTGAGGGTCAATGAACTTTAAGAGGTCACCTTGTTAACCTGAAGGTCAGTGATCTCATCACCTTGACACGTGGCACCTTGATATAAAAAACGTAAGCAAAAATTATGCAGATGTTTGCACTAAAACAGTTGACGTAGCATTTAGGTGGGGGGCATTGGGGTTATAAGGAGGACGCCGTTGGGAGAGCTCACTATACCCAGTCAACAGTGCTTGAATAATATTGAAATATGTCTTTACTCAAACAGTTGAACGAAAATAACTTCGTAAAAGAAATTGTGAGTGCAAGAGAGTTAGTGGTTGGTGAAAAACATAAAATTTTATCTTTTAGAAGAATTGAAACAAGGTACGGGGAGAAAGTGTTCGTCGAATTTGAAAATTTTCAAACTGCGCTACCTGCACGGTTCGTAAAAGAATTTACGTCTGAACGCATCGAAGACATAAACCGGGAAATCACCAACGGAAAGAAGATCTTCTTGACGAGTCTGGGTCTCATTGGTAGGACAACGAATATTAAATTTGAGGAAGAATGAATCCCACTGACAAGAGGCGACGCAGACAACACTACAAAAGAAGATTGGAATTTTATCTAAGATCTCTTCAAAATTTGAAATATGAAATTCAAATGTATGAAATAAATAAAAAGTTCAAAAACATAAATTTAGAAAATTGTAAAAAATAAAATATGAAATCTAGTCTATCTTTTATTTACCCCTACAAAATTGAAACTCAAATCTGAATGTTCCGATTGCTTCTGAGCGCCGAACATATAAATACGTCCAAGTGCATTTGACAGGATTCATTGACACTTGATAGACTATATTAATAACAATTTTGGGTGCGGTTACTTTAATTCCTAGTATATTTTTGGACATTTTCGTTCATTTTATTTACAAAATTATTCTTCCTTATTTTTTATAAGATTATAAGTTGGCTGAAGTAGCTGCATTAATGTTAAGAAATCTAAAAAACGTTGAAAAGTTATAAGTCTAAAGGAATAGCTCTGGATATTCTTATCTATTAATAAAAGTATTTCATTTTCTGACACGTCAGGTCAACAATCTACCGAACAGCGAAATTATACGCTGGTTTCTTGACGCAGCGGGTCAATAATCGACTCACATTGCAAACTGCAACATCAGCTAAATATATGCTAACGCCGCAGGTCAACAACCATGCTATGTCGTCAGATTGTTTTCTGCCGAATAGCATGAAATTTGAAACCGGAAATGAAACATGATACCACGGTGTCAGATTACAAAGGTGTCAAATTTCATGGGTTTCTTGACTCATCGACTCACATTGTAAACTGCAACATCAGCTAAATATATGCTAACGCCGCAGGTCAACAACCATGCTATGTCATCAGATTGTTTTCTGCCGAATAGCATGAAATTTGAAACCGGAAATGAAACATGATACCACGGTGTCAGATTACAAAGGTGTCAAATTTCATGGGTTTCTTGACTCATCGACTCACATTGTAAACTGCAACATCAGCTAAATATATGCTAACGCCGCAGGTCAACAACCATGCTATGTCATCAAATTGTTTTCTGTCGAATAGCATGAAATTTGAAACGAATTTTATCTAAGATCTCTTCAAAATTTGAAATATGAAATTCAAATGTATGAAATAAATAAAAAGTTCAAAAACATAAATTTAGAAAATTGTAAAAAATAAAATGTGAAACCTGGTCAATCTTTTATTTACCCCTACAAAATTGAAACTCAAATCTGAAAGTTCCGATTGCTTCTGAGCGTAGAACATATAAATACGTCCAAGTGCATTTGACTCGGATCAGTTCAATGTCATCCTTCACAGGTGAAGGGTTGGTGAACACGCTAATAAATAAGTTGCCCGTCGAATTACATCTTCCTGGATATCAGTTTTGTGGTCCTGGCACAAAATTACAAAAAAGAATTGCGAGAGGTGACGCTGGTATAAATAAGTTAGACGCTGCGTGCAAGGAGCACGATATTGCATATTCAGAAAATAGATCTTTAAAGGAGAGACACGCAGCCGATTTAGAATTGGAAAATAGGGCTTGGGGACGTGTTAAATCAAAAGACGCAAAATTTGGTGAAAAGGCTGCCGCTCTTCTAGTCACGACCGCAATGAAAACTAAACGAAAATTGGGAATGGGAATAAAGCCGAGAAAAGGTTCGGTTTCTTTTAAAAAAGATATCGTGGGAAAAGTCTCGAGATCATTGAAAAAAACATTTGATAGAGATCAGCTTAATGATGTCAGGAATTTAAAGAAAACTTCATCGGCAGCTTTGCGCGCTGCACGATTAGCCATCAAGAAGGTGGGAGGGAAACGAAAAATTCGAGTACCGAGAGTGATTCCCTTTGAAAAGAAAACAGGGGTTTTTTTTACCCCTACTGCCCCTCTTAGGAGCTTTGGGGGCCCTCGGTTCGGTAGCTGGTGGTGCTAGCGCTGTTGCAAAAACCGTTATAGACGCAAAAAACGCGCAGAAAAAAATGGATGAACAAATACGTCATAATAGGGTAATGGAAGCTATTGGAAAATCGGGATCTGGGCTTTACTTAAAGAAAAATAATCACGGAGGATTCGGTTTATATTTAAAGAAAAAAAACTCCCATTGATGCTACCCAATAGACCTCTAACGGATAAAGATTTAATTTTTTACGCTAAAAAGATAAAAATACCTTATTTTAGAGGTGTCTTTATGAGAGACACGCTTCCAAAACTTGGTCCAAACAAAAACGAATCGGCAATTTTGAATTTAGACGTCAAAAGTAATGCTGGAACACATTGGGTAGCATATGAGAAAAGAGGTAACAACGTTGAGTATTTCGATAGTTTCGGGGCGCTGAAGCCACCGAAAGAACTGATCCTATACTTGGGGAAACATGCTAATATCGTATACAACAATAACTCGTATCAAACATACGATGAAATAAATTGCGGACACCTCTGTTTGGAATTTTTACGTGGAAAAACCCTATAAAACAGAAGAAATTATCATATTTTTGCTCAGTCATGTCGCAGACGTTTACTTTGACGGGTAACGGTAGCTACATCTCCAAATCGTTTTTTCCGCCCCTTGAGCTAGATCCTCAGTACGAATATTCGCTAGCGTTAATTTCTCTATCTACTTGGAATTCAATTCCAAATATAGAGGGAGGACACAACAAGCTATATTTCGTAGATCACAGAGGAAGCGAGATAGAAATTGAGATTCCGACAGGAGCATATGAGATTCGGGATATTGAGAATTACGTTCAGAAACAACTAGGAAGTTCGCTGGATAATCAGCAAGAACTAGACGAAATTTTTTCGTTGAAACCTAACAATAATACTTTAAAGTGTGAACTTAAATCTCTGTATAACGTAAATTTTAAACAGCCCGATACTATAGCTAAATTGCTTGGCTTTTCCAATAAAATATTGAAATCCGGAGATTTACATCAATCAGACCTCCGAGTAGAGATTGTGCAAGTGGTAACAATAAGAGTGGAGTGCAATTTAATTTCGGGATCATATTACAACAACGCACCTTCGCATACTCTTTTTGAGTTTATGCCTACAGTAGACCCGGGATACAGTATCAATATCGAACCTAGGAATCTAATTTATTTGCCTGTAAGTAGGAAAACCATCGACAATATTACAGTGCAACTTTTAGATCAAGATTCAAGATCGGTAAATCTCAACGGGGAAGAAATCATAATCAGATTGGAGCTGAAGAGAAATGGTGTTAGTTTTTGATGGTAGGTACCGACCATATAAAAGGAGTGTCGGTCGGTCGAGAAGTTCACAACCAGCAGAGCTGTACAAGAGTAGAGATCGTAATACGAGTCTTACACCTGAAAATCGCTTGTTCCTAAAATATCTCGGTTATCATGTCATTGACGCATCAAGTGTTCGACGTGCATCAGAAACCAAAGTTCGATGAATCTATTCAACGTTTAGAAGCACGCTCCTATTATCCGTTCGTAAAGTCCTTCATGAACAATGACATCGTAGAAATAACCGTTAATCAAGGTGACGCTTGGTTGTTGATGTATGATGCTGCAATTTTCGTAAAAGGTAAAATAAGCAAGAAATCAGGCACTGGTACTTGCAAGCTTGTAAACAATGGTGCATCGTTTTTCTTTGATTCTGTCTCATACGAACTTAATGGCAAAGAGTTGGAAATGGTGAGAGATTCTGGAGTTGTGAGTGCCATGAGGGGATATTTATGTTATTCTCCTAACGATGAAAAGTACTTGGTAACTTCAAGTTGGAGCTATCCCAAGGACAATGCGCCAATCTTGAATAAGGACGGAACATTCAGAGTAAGAATACCGCTTAAACATTTGTTTGGGCTCTTTAATGATTATCAATATGCCATTTGCGGTAAGCAAACAATAAGACTAATTCGAGCCCGCAACGACAATAATTGCCTGCTACTAGAGAAAGCTGCCGACTCCACTACAGAGTTGACAGCAGAATTATTGATTACCAATATAGAACTAAAAGTGAAACATATACAGCCAAACGATATGATTAGATTAGATCTCCTGCAATCCATAAAGCGAGATCAACCCATTATTATACCCTTTAGAAAGTGGGAATTACATGAATTGCCAACTCTTACGGCAAACTCTCGTAAAGAAATTTGGTCAGTGAAAACATCTGCAGCAGTGGAATCTCCTAGGTTTGTTGTAGTTGGTTTTCAAACTAATCGCAAAGAAAATAGCAAAAGCGATCCCACAAAATTCGATCACATAAGTATATCAGACGTTAGGTTAATTCTAAACGGTGAATATTTCCCATTTGAAAGGCAGAGGCTGGATTTCAAAAATAATGATTACTTAGAAGCTTACAATAGTTACATTGAATTTTATTCAAGTTTTATGGGCGTTCGTGAGAAACGTCCACTGCTAGATTACAAAGATTACAAAGATAACGTAACTCTGTTTGTTATCGACTGTTCTAGAAGAAATGAGACCCTTAAGACCAGCACTGTTGACGTCAAACTAGACATAGAAAGTGATGTCGGTTTTCCTAAAGACACTCGAGCGTATTGCTTAATTATTCACGACAGTCTTATGGAATATCTGCCGCTAAGCGAAGTAGTCAGAAACTTGATGTAAGACCGTTTACCTCAATAAACTCCCAGTTGCTAGTTTGACTCGGAAGAATGAAGATCGCAGTCGTAGACACTCAAGGGTTTATAATTGACGGACTTTTCTACCCCAAAGAATTGTCGATCAAAATTAACAATCAAATTTTACACCTGCTGATAAAACCCCCTAAGGATTATTATTTGCTAACTGCGGTGGATAGAAAGCAAGTATCTTATTTGGAACACAATTTTCATGGTTTATGGTATTCCAATGGATATGTGGAGTGCAATCATGTGCGAGAAATTTTAGAAGAGTTTCTTTTCGATGTCGACATCATCTACAACAAAGGATATCAGAAAGAAAAATTCTTGCAGACTATCGACATCGATCCTACGAAAATAATCAATATTGAGAAACTGGAGAATAATTTTGGAAATTTACCGAAATTCGAAAAAGATGTACCCCTTTGCTTGTATCACCTAAAACATTCTAAATATATGTGCAGTTTGAGAAATTGTGAAAAGTTGGACAGCTGGTTGAAGAATTTTCTATTTAAAAGGAATATCGAAGCGACGACTTCACAAGGGTGGAAGGGGTAAAAGAAAAAATGTTTTTTAATATATATTTAAGTGTAGAATGTAATATCTAAAAATGTTAAAAATAAAGCAAAGCAATTTTTAATTGTTGTTTCATATTTCACCTTACACTTGAAATTTGAGAACAAATGAACTCGACACTACCCCTCCTCATATTTCACCTTACACTTGAAATATGATAACAAATGAACTCGACACTACCCCTCTTCATATTTCACCTTACACTTAAAATTTGAGAACAAATGAACTCAGCACTTCCCCCCTCCAACAATACTTATATATAAATAACGATCTGCGGAATCTCTAGCCAGTAGTACTCGAATCGTGTATTAAAAAATGGAACTAGTGTCATATAAAAATATTGATGACAGACTCAAATCGTTTGAGTCTTGGCCATCAAGTAGTGTGATTGCGGGGCAAAAACTGGCGGAAGCTGGTTTTTTCTATAAAAATAACGAAGATGTGGTTGAGTGTCCATACTGTCATATCGAAGGATATCATTGGGAACCTGAAGATAATCCTATGCTCGATCACGCAAGTTGGTCTCCGAACTGTCCCTTTGTGTTACAAGGTGGTGATACTGATGCGGAATTTCCTGAAATTCGCCCGATTGAAATTCGCCCGAATGCCATTCCCGAAGATGAGGTGTGGACTCAAAAAGTTTATGCTTATTATCAAACTGAGCAAACTTGTAAAGATGAAGAAAAAAATTTATGTAAAATTTGTTTCTCTAACCCTATAGAGGTATTAATGTCTCCTTGCGGGCATTTAGTTTTTTGTATGGAATGTTCAACATCAATAAATAGATGTCCGTTGTGTAGACAAGTTATATGGAATAAAATGAGGGCATACCTTCCATGAAAACATTGTATTTTTTCAATAATAAAAATTACAACAATGTTCATTTTTGACTGCCCCTTATCCTACCAAGAAAAAGCTTAAAGCGTCTAAGCGACTCAAAAAACGACTAGACGACTTGTATAAACGACTAGACGACTCGGAAAAACGACTAGACAACTGGAAAAACGACTCGGAAAAACGACTAAACGACTTGAAAAACGACTATAACAACGACTAAACGACTCTAAAAACGACTAGACGACTCGAAAAACAACTAGACGACTCAAAGCGACTCGAAACTATAAATACTGACGTATCTTTGTCGGATCAGTCAGACTGATTCATAATGCAAATCGAACAACAGCAAACATCGCTCCCTATTGAAAACTTAGATGTTCTGGCTGAGAAGCAGCTTAAGTCGAAACATGGTAAACTAATTCCAAATTCAATTCGTGCATTTTTTTGTGGTCCAAGTGGATGTGGAAAAACAAACGCACTTTTAACTTTAATATTTAACCAAAATGGTTTGAAATTTGAAAACGTGTATGTATGTAGCAAATCGCTCTATCAGGAAAAATATCGGCTACTACAAGATGTTCTAAAAAATATTGATTGTATCGGATATTTTCCATTCAAAGCCAGCGATGATGTAATAGATCCATCTGATGCTCGAGAAAATTCCCTCATTGTCTTCGACGATGTGGCTTGCGACAAGCAAAATAAAATCAGGGAGTATTATTCTATGTGCAGACATAAGGGTATTGACGCGGTGTATCTTTGCCAGACTTACTCCAAGATACCCAAGCAGTTGATTCGAGATAACTGCAACTTTATAGTACTTTTTAAGCAGGATGAGACAAATCTCAGACACGTGTATGAAGAGCACGTGTCACCTGACCTAACCTTCGAACAGCTTAAAGATATATGTCGCCAGTGTTGGAATGATAATTATGGCTCTTTGGTAATCGTGAAAGACTTTAGCATAAACGAGGGACGTTATCGACAGGGATTCGACAAATATATAAGGTCTGGACAATAGCTTCTACGGATCATTAGCGCATCTGACGATATGCCGTTAACATCTCAAGAGCAAATTGCTGAAGCCCAACGCTCAAAAAAAATTAAAGATCTTACTCGCTCTATCAGGAAAAAGTATACGGCTTTAAAATTAGGTAGATTTGAAGAAGATGAGGTCTTGGAGAAGGTATTTCAACCTATTACCAAATCTATTACAAAAATTGAAAAAAATAAAAATGAAAGAGCGGAAAACATGAAGTTTGAACTCAAAAGAGATAATGATGGTTTATGTAAGGTTGAGAAAAAGGAAGGAAGCGTCGAAAAAAAGGAGGAAGAAAACGTTGAGGATAGAATCAGCAAGAAACTCGATAAGTTAATAGCAAGCATTAATAGAAACAAGCAACAATCCCTCAATGAGTCACATTATGAAGCTACCGTACCAACTGATAACGATACCGTTCTCAACGAATCATTTAACATGAGTACATTTCGACCGGAGGTTTTGGAGGAGTACTTGGATGCCTATCCCGAAATAGCTAAGAAGTACATTTTAGACCACAATGAAAAACTTCCAAAAATTGATCCGGTTTATGGACCCCTTTACAATGCGTCACAGTCACAATGGATGCTAAGAAAAAAAGTTATGGACTTCGATAAAAGTAGCGGAGACATTTTGATTGATGGACACCGCTATAAAGGTACCGAGGGACTCTACGATTTAATTTTCTACGATGATCCACGTATAACTACTAAAGAGGAGAACGATAGGTATAGACATATTTTAGTTAATACCGAAGTTCATCTAAATACTCTTGGAAGACTGAAAGGCACAAATCGTTCAAAGTATGTTGACATCATAAAACCTTTCGTTACGACTTCAACATCTAAATCGAGGCCCCGTGCGAATACAATATCTGGCTCGGGTACTTCCGGGATGCATTGGATTTTCAATAAAAAACCCATAGAATACGTTTATTGGGATGATGCCAATGAATTAGTTCACCGTTTAAAATTGCTCGTGGCATCTAAAAACGCAGGCAATACATCGAATAACAACGAAATTGTAGCAATAATAAATGAGCTCAAAGAAGCTAATATAATCAGATAGATGCACAAAAGGTGTTTAGTACCAAAATGAGCTTGAACAAGTTCGGACGTTCTTCCAAACCGCCTAACGAAGTCAAAGTTTTTCGTACTCAGAATTTGTTTGCGGTAACCAAAGAAGGAGACTACGATCTTCAAAACCGTAAATTGTGCAACGTTGAACTACCGACTGAAGGTGGCGACGCCGCAACAAAAAAATACGTCGATGCTAGCTGTACTTCTATAATGAATTCGATCGATGAAAAATTTCAAAATATCTCTAAGATCTTTACAAGCAATTTCGATAAAAAGATTTCGAGCTTGACTAAGATAGTATTGAGTTCATCTTCGACGTCAACCGATAACACGACTCTACTCAATAAAAACGTTGAAAAAACTTCCGTGATTGACCAGAAAGTGACATCCCTGCAGACTCGAATCACTAATTTGAATATAGAATATCAAAATCGTTTAAAATCAATATCCATTCAACTTGATTCGCTAAATAGCGACTACAAAAAACTAACTACCATACTTAATAGTCTGGATGCAAAAGGATCGTCTCAAAAGAAATCGACATGAACTCCAATCACTCAAAAGAAAAAATTCAAATAGTTAAAGAGCTTCATAAGCCTGCACGCAAAAATTATACACGACGACGAACTATCATCAAAGGGCTGGACGATCTCTGGCAAGCCGATCTTGGACAACTTGATCAATATAAATCCTATAATAGAAATTTTAAATTTATACTTGTCGTTATTGATGCTTTCTCAAAATTTGTTTGGTGTAAACCGTTGAAAACGAAAACTGGAGAAGAGGTTACGAGAGCGTTTGCAGAGATCCTTAAAAGTTCAGAACGGCGGTGTCCGAAAAACCTTCAAACTGATCACGGAAAGGAATTTTACAACACTCATTTCAAACAGTTGATGGGAGCGTATAACATTAATCACTATAGTACATTTAGCGTCAAGAAAGCTGCCATTGTTGAAAGAGTGATACGTACTTTGAAGGAAAAGCTTTTTAAATTTTTCAGTTTGAGCGGAAAATATAGATGGATCGATGTATTGCCTACCTTGACAGATGATTATAATAGTCAAAAACATCGCACTACACAAATGAAACCTAAAGATGTAAGCAAAAGTTGCGAAAAGCGGTAATAGAAAATTTAATGTTGGTGATATAGTTAGGATCAGCAAAATGAAGCACGTTTTTAACAAAGGTTATACCCCCAACTGGACTACTGAATTGTTTAAAATTGTGAGGGTTCAAATCACCAATCCCGCAACATATTTGCTTGAAGATATGAACGGAAGTCCCATAAAGGGTGGATTCTACGCTGAAGAACTACAGAAAACGGTTAATCCCGACGTCTATCTAGTTGAAAAAGTGTTACGTAAGAAAGGAAAAAAAGTTTTAGTTCGGTGGCTTGGTCTTGACAAATCTCACGACTCGTGGATAGAGAGCAATAACGTTTTATAAAAATTTAGAGGGGGTAGATGGAAGGGGAGAGAGTGGAGGGGGTAGAGTAGAGGGGGTAAGAGTAGTGGGGGTAGAGTAGAAGGGATAGAGTGGAGGGGAGTATACTATAAGAGACAACTACATAAAAAAATACTACTTACCTTCAAGAAATATCTACAGTAGCAGTTCGAATATTTTAAAAATGAGTGACAGTGCTTACGCTTCCGAATTTAGTGAAGATACAACATCTGTAGATGCTGCCAACGATGATGATCTTATTCTAAATACGTGCTTTGTGTTGAAGCCCAATCATGTGTTTACTGTTCATTGTGGATTGAGCGCCGCACGATATTTCACTCCAGCTATCAAGATTGTAATTCTAATTTTGACAGGATGCGTCGAAGATTTTTTCAATAAACCTAATTCGTCTGCCATATCGAGGGGATTTGTATCCAATGAAAATGTTAGAATTAATACAATGATTAGAGTGGATGGGTTAAAAGTTGCTATGCTTTCAAAGGAAGGCGTCGACTTCTACTTTTCTCATTCAGATATTTTAGAATTAATAAGCCGATAAGATAATTTCTTCTAAAATCGATGTAATGTTAAAACTAAATATTTGCGAACATTATTTAAACTTTTTAGATACAGTAAATATGCTTTTGTTTAGATGTAATTACATGTTGAATCCTATAGATTTAATTACAGCATTATTTAGTTCAACGCTCAATTTAGAAATGTATTGTATTTTTGAATTTTTTAATTTTAGTAGAGATAAGTTTTTAATTGACTTGTATAACAGAAGGTATTTTTGAAATAAAACAATATAAAAATATAAATGATTTTTATTTCTTAAACATATATACATACAAACAGTAATACAAATCGTGCGAATACTAAAGGTAAGTAAGATATTCTGCTTCTAAAACAGTAATACAAATCGTGAGAATAGTAAAGGTAAGTAAGATATTCTGCTTCTAAATAGTTGCTCGGAAAGTAAAAAAGTGGTGTTAATCTATTATACTATAATGACCCCAAGGAAGCGTATCGTGAGAATGCTTTAATAAAAATCGCTTATCATCAAAAGGATTAAGGGCGATTTTTTTCTGTTGCACGCTGTAGACATCGTGGTTGTAAGATCTTATACAGCGTTGTGTTTCACTATTAATTTTAAAATTTTGAAGGGCGTGCAAATAATCTTCAAACCGAATTTTTTGTTTAACTACATTATATTTAACACCCTTAGCCTTCTTAACGCATGTTCCACCTTGAACTTTATAAGTGTATTGTTTAGAACGTAAGCCGACAAAGTGAGTCATGATTTTTCCGTTATTCTCATCTTTCATAAGGCCCGGCACTTTTTTATTCGCAGATGGTATATTATATGGGTTGTCAGCTAAATAGTCGCTGGTATCAAACCGATGTAGATCTGTTTTTATAACATCTTCGTACACATCTTGGCAATGTATTTCATAAATCAATGAATCCGTGTCGGTATATAGCAGCTTACATTCAGACGGTTGAAATTTCCGAAGCATATATCCATAATGAAAATCATAAACACAAGTTTTCGAAATCTCTAGAATTGCTGCTCCAATATAGAGGGGTTTATTGAAAATTATTTGTGATTTGTTTAATTCTACGCTAATCAAGCATTCGTCGAAGATCGTTCTACTTCTAAAGTGTGGACTAGAAATTAGATTTTTTGCACCATATCTACCCTCCCATTTTCGAACTAATTTGACTACGCGATGTTTTCTTATATTCTCCATCGTTTTGCCGTAGACCGCGTTATTCATTAGCTTGAAAAGATTTTTTTCAAATTCGTTTTTGGCCTGCGAGCGGAGTCGTGTATTGACATCTATATATGGTTTCAACCACGGTGCCTGACTGAATTTTAAAACACGACGTATTTTTTTAAGCACTAACCCATTATTCATAGCTTGTTTTAAGTTCCTATAATGTAAAATATATTTCTCTTTAGGATGTAAGGTTGTCATAAGTTTTGATAATTTCGAATTTTTGGGGGTACTATGTTCGGCACAAAATGGAAGATCTTTGTGTAAGTCATGCAGACGTTCCGGATAGTCTAAATCTACCTCAAGCATATAGCCTATTGGACCTTCGTCGGGAACGGTAGTTACATCGATATTTGAATCGATCCATTCAAATTCTCCGTATGGAAGGTATTCACTCATGGCCCAACCGTATAAATTGTTTACATCTAAATAGAGGAGATACTTTGAAATTTCGATGGATTTAAAATTCTCCATATATTTGTTGTTTGCCTCTGCAAAGCGATTGCAACATTGGCTTATACCTCCTCTTATAGATTTCTCAAAAAACATTAGCATATCTATATCTTGAAAAGATTCAAGCCTACACCCCGTATATTTGAGCATACAATCCCAAGTGTATCCCGGAACTGTGTAATAATGTGCAGGATCCAACCCGTAAGTCTCGTGACATGTTTTACGAAAATTTTCAAAAACGTCGACTAACAGCATCACATCAGTTTTAAGGTACAAATCTGAATATTCACCTAAATTTTTAATATTAAATTTTTTCCAAACGTTTTGAGCATGTATATACTCATTTTCATCAATATTAACATTGTTTAGTTTGCTATAAAAATCATCAATTTTAGGTAAAGATGTTTCCTCTAGTCTTTCAATTGTGTCTATATAGTCATAAGGAAAAATACCTTTTCGGGTTAACAATTCGAAATTTTCTTTAGGTAAACCGCGAAACATATTTCTGGTATTTATTAAATTCCTTTCATTGAGATTTGAGACTAGAGTGCTCAGTGATGAGTTCATAAATCTAAAGGAATCTATAAATCGAAATCTAATATTAGTAGTAATAGTAGTATTGTGAAACTAATATACTGTTCTTTGTTTACGGGAAGCAATGAGACATTATTTCTCTTCGCCAAATCTCTAATTATAAAATGACTATCGTATCCAGAAAGGTTGTGAAAGATAACGGGAATTACAAAAGAATTGGTATAATTTAGATTACATTGATTATGCGCATATCCCCTGAAGTTACCTGTTAGGTGACAATGGTCTCGCACTATCTTATCGGTAAGCTGGAAATTTTTATTGCAAATATGACATGACTTTTTAGCGTCCTTGAGACTTACGACTTGATTCATTGGTTTCACGTTTTTCAATTTTGATGATACTGCAGCGGCGACTTCAGCCAACTGGTCTGCGCACCAACTCATACAGTCTGTATTTCGATAGCTTTTGTAATAAGAGAGACTATCATCATAACTGCATTTAAAGAAATATCCTGCACTAAACGCTTCATGCTTCTGATATTTTTCAGTCTTTAGCGTTCGTTGGGAATCATTGTATGGTTTTAAGATGGACTCAAAATCGGAGTACATTAAAAATGGAACGCTTTCTTTGTTAACGTAGTTTTTAAATTCAATATATTTTTCCGTAGGGAAAATTATTTTACATTCATTCATTTTTTCACATTCATCTGTATGCTCTTCCAACTTTTGTTGCGTTTGAAAGTAATTTAAACATCTGTCACAGAGAAACTTTTTACACCGATGCTTATTTAATTGCTTATATATTAGTCTAGACATATCCTTTATCAAAACGTAGTGATATTTTATTTCAACATTTTCATCGTCGTTGGTGTCCCAGTTATCGTAATTTAGTTTAGGAAAATATTTATCTTGAATTAATAAGAGGTTAACGTGTTTGTCTACTTTCTGTTTGGTTAGACGACTGGGCACAACAGAGAAATTATATTTTGTATCCATCTCTAAACAAAAAACATTAATTGAGATGTAGTTGAGTTTTTCAAATTTTGCAATTTGAGGAATAGTCATTGGAAACTGGATTCCAGTTAAATTCAAAATATCGGAATAGTGAGGGTACGAAGAAGTTCTACAGGTTTTTTTGTTTGTCGGATATAGACCAGCTACTATGCTCCAGGCAAAACATGCCTCATCTTGATTTTGTATATTTAAGCAAGCATTTCTATTAGAAATTTGTTCGGGTAACCTTATGAAAGATGAAGCTCCATTGCCCAATTCATATTTGTTAATATTTACTTCAAGATATATTATTCTGTTAAGAGCATACCCGCTTTGTCCTTCTTCGAACTCTTCGAGCGAATTTAAAATTTTTTCATATACGTTCGTTCTGAACCAGTAGTCTAAATCTACTCCTAAATCGATCTCACAGTTTTTGGTGTTAAAATACTTATTTTCTAGAATTTCATCATTTCCAGACTTTTTTATAAACTCTGCACAAAAGCAAGTATTCACTTTAATCATGGAGAGAGATTTTATTATTTTTTTTATTTTTAATTTAAAAATTGTGGAGCAGTCGTTTAGAAATTCCTTTACGTCTTTGTGTTTTAAATTGATTATTATGCTCGTCTGCAGTCTGTTCGCGAAAGCCGAGGTGATATTTTCCCACTTTATGCGTTTTGCTAATTTCCCCTGAGCTAAACCCATTCCTGTATGAGTATTTTCATTTAATAACTGCTTGATGGAGGCTCGAAATGCTTTAATCAACCCTAAAGAAGATTGTAATTTTCGACGAATACCCACCGAAAGATTTTGTTTCTTAAGACATTTATTGAAAAGAGTAATATTTTTGTTCGAAAAATTAACCCACCTATTTATTTTTATCGGTAATGGATTTATGTGTAATAACTGATAGGCTTTGGTAGCATTCTCACAAATTCCTTTAGTAATTTTAGTGATTTCTTGTTCATCGTTACTATTTGAAATTATAAGCATCTTTACTTAAATGAGCAACTAAATTAACCTTACTTCTAAAACTGATGACAAGGTTCTTGGAATCTTAGACCAATTGCGCGACCACTTGCATTGGCTCTTCGCCGACTAATATAAAAATTAAACCATTTTCAAATATTTATACATATCCAATCTGATGACATAGCATGGTTGTTGACCTGCGGCGTTAGCATATATTTCGCTGATGTTGCAGTTTGCAATGTGAGTCGATGAGTCAAGAAACCCATGAAATTTGACACCTTTGTAATCTGACACCGTGGTATCATGTTTCATTTCCGGTTTCAAATTTCATGCTATTCGGCAGAAAACAATCTGATGACATAGCATGGTTGTTGACCTGCGGCGTTAGCATATATTTAGCTGATGTTGCAGTTTACAATGTGAGTCGATGAGTCAGAAACCCATGAAATTTGACACCTTTGTAATCTGACACCGTGGTATCATGTTTCATTTCCGGTTTCAAATTTCATGCTATTCGGCAGAAAACAATCTGACGACATAGCATGGTTGTTGACCTGCGGCGTTAGCATATATTTAGCTGATGTTGCAGTTTGCAATGTGAGTCGACCCGCTGCGTCAAGAAACCAGCGTATAATTTCGCTGTTCGGTAGATTGTTGACCTGACGTGTCAGAAAATGAAATACTTTTATTAATAGATAAGAATATCCAGAGCTATTTCTTTAGACTTATAACTTTTCAACGTTTTTTAGATTTCTTAACATTAATGCAGCTACTTCAGCCAACTTATAATCTTATAAAAAATAAGGAAGAATAATTTTGTAAATAAAATGAACGAAAATGTCCAAAAATATACTAGGAATTAAAGTAACCGCACCCAAAATTGTTATTAATATAGTCTATCAAGTGTCAATGAATCCTGTCAAATGCACTTGGACGTATTTATATGTTCGGCGCTCAGAAGCAATCGGAACATTCAGATTTGAGTTTCAATTTTGTAGGGGTAAATAAAAGATAGACTAGATTTCATATTTTATTTTTTACAATTTTCTAAATTTATGTTTTTGAACTTTTTATTTATTTCATACATTTGAATTTCATATTTCAAATTTTGAAGAGATCTTAGATAAAATTCCAATCTTCTTTTGTAGTGTTGTCTGCGTCGCCTCTTGTCAGTGGGATTCATTCTTCCTCAAATTTAATATTCGTTGTCCTACCAATGAGACCCAGACTCGTCAAGAAGATCTTCTTTCCGTTGGTGATTTCCCGGTTTATGTCTTCGATGCGTTCAGACGTAAATTCTTTTACGAACCGTGCAGGTAGCGCAGTTTGAAAATTTTCAAATTCGACGAACACTTTCTCCCCGTACCTTGTTTCAATTCTTCTAAAAGATAAAATTTTATGTTTTCACCAACCACTAACTCTCTTGCACTCACAATTTCTTTTACGAAGTTATTTTCGTTCAACTGTTTGAGTAAAGACATATTTCAATATTATTCAAGCACTGTTGACTGGGTATAGTGAGCTCTCCCAACGGCGTCCTCCTTATAACCCCAATGCCCCCCACCTAAATGCTACGTCAACTGTTTTAGTGCAAACATCTGCATAATTTTTGCTTACGTTTTTTATATCAAGGTGCCACGTGTCAAGGTGATGAGATCACTGACCTTCAGGTTAACAAGGTGACCTCTTAAAGTTCATTGACCCTCAGGTCAAGGTTAACTGTGACCTCTTAAAGTTCATTGACCTTCAGGTCAAGGTTAAAAAGGTGATCTCTTAAAGTTCATGGACCGGTCAAGGTTAACAAGGTGACCTCTTAAAGTTCATTGACCTTTACGTCAAGGTTAACAAGGTGACCCCTTAAAGTTCATTGAACCCGCGGGTCAATGACCCCTTAAAGGTTATCGATCTGGTAACCACTTGACCTCTAGCTTCAGGTCAAGGTTAATGGAACGTGACCCCTTAAAGTTCATTGAACCCGCAGGTCAAGGTTATTTTCAAATTTCCCGCCTTGGTGGCCATATTGACGTCACTTCCGTTCCCAGAAAAAGTGCCACGTGTCAAGGTGACCTCTTAAAGTTCATTGACCTTCAGGTCAAGGTTAATAAGGTGACCTCTTAAAGTTCATTGACCGGTCAAGGTTAACAAGGTGACCCCTTAAAGTTCATTGAACCCGCAGGTCAAGGTCATTTTCAAATTTCCCGCCTTGGCGGCCATCTTGTGACGTCACTTCCGCCCTGGAGTCCCCTTTGCTATACTACTCCATTATCCTTCTCTACATGAATGTAGAATGAATCCTAGAACATAAAACGGAAAATGGCAAAACACAAAACCCAGAGCGAAAACCAAAGCTACTCCAGTAATCCGACGCCCCGGCGCTACACCTCGCGTCCCGGGCGGCGCGGCGCCAAAGGGATTAACCGCCATCGTAATAGCCGCCGGCGGGGTCAGATTATTTAATCGGGAAGCCCCTGAGTCGCCTTAAGCCCGGGCTCCACCGACACCTGATCCAGCCCGGCCCGGTTCGACGGCAGCTTCGATTAATTACGTTGGGAGGGGCTTCTTTCGATTTCGGATATTTGAACTGGACCTACTTACCCGTGAACACATATATGATCCTGGATTCGCGAGAATACCTGTTCAGAAACAACTTCAGTCCGATGTCTAATAAACGTGATCTTACTGGTATATTGTTGTCTTGCCAGGACGGTTCGTGGTTAGGATATTTAGATAATGGTGAAGGCGACGGAAACGGAGCTACGGAACGGAGCTGTAACTAGTTTCTGCATCTTTTAGTGCACGGCCACACATAAGGCGGACGGCGGAACGGAGAGCAGAGCGGAGATGGTAGCGGAGCTTTCAAAACGATAGAAAGCCTACTATAGTGTCCACAAATACCGCAGAGAGAAGAGCGGAGAGTAAAGCGGGTAGCGGAGCGTTCAAGTCAGTTTGACATTTTCCGGCGTATTGGCGCGTATTTACACTCGAAAATAGAGCGTTGTATTCTTATATACCTACTTAATAATAAACAATATGGCTCTTGAAATGCTAATTAGTGAAGTTTTTAGTCGCAAACTCCTATGGGACATAACTCATGCACATCACCACCACCGAGGTGTTTTAGACAAACTTTGGGTCGAGATTTCCAAAATTATTTTTGTACAGATGATGGAATTCACCAAGTGTATCCCTGGTTAGGTTTATTTCATGTACCCACACTGCACGTTTATTTTGCAAAATCCGAAATGTGAGTTGTGAATTTTCACATAAAAATAATGTAGAAATCGACATTTTTATAGCTGTTCCTAGGAAGTTCGACCTGTCAATGTATCCACTTTACTGCCAACCTCTCTGCGCAATACGCCTTTTAAAGCTGTTACAATCCGCTGACTGTGTGTACACTAGCCGCACTACTCTCCGCTTTCCGCTCTGCTTTCCGGTCCGCCGTCCGTCTTATGTGTGGCTGTGCACTTACACGAGACGGAACATACTGAACTGAACCAGGTGATGGCGGTTGCGCGTCAAACTGAATAGTCAACTTAAATGTACCAACTGTAACACCTTTCAGAAGATACCTAAAAAATTAGTTATCTAATTAGCCAATAGAACAACTTCAGTTTTGACAGTAGTTCCTTAAAACAAAATTATATTCCTAATGTTTTTCTGAAGCAGATAATTTTATTACTTTTTACAAAACGTGGAAAACTTTTTTCATTCCGCATCCCACGTACCTCATTTCTCGCTGGTCCCCTGGAGCCGCACGCGCCTTTTTGTCTTAATTACTTCGGCGAACTTCGTTAATCTAATAAGTCGGTGTCTGTCGCACCGGCCCGTTTTTGTAATTAGGAAGAAATGATACAGGTTGCGTAAGCGGGAAACGAGAAATGATCTCAGATAAGTTTGCACTGAAACTGAATTTCCCTTTTCTGCGTGGTTGACCACTAGAAAATAAGCTGCATTGAATTTTAATATAATTGTAACGAAGTTACTAAATTTCCTGGCTTCTATTTTTATTTTACACCGGTTTGATTCTTTCTAGCTTCCGGCCGCCGTAGTTTTTATATCCATGCCGATAATTATTTTTTTTGTTGCCGCGTAGGGCCGCGTTCTTTAATCCGGGTCATTTGCAATTAATACAATTAATTGTGTGGTCGTTTCCGGCTAGAATTCATTTATCAAAAATGGTAGATCCGAAAGGGATGCTTAATCTGGGGCTAGAATCGGTACTGCGTCTTAATAGCTTAATCTGTGTGATTTACTACATTCACTGTTACTACCATGGTTTTTTAGGGTTTTCCGTAGTACTTGAGCAAATGCTGTCCTAGTTCCATCGCGAAAAGTTTGCCCAAGCCGCAAATGGCACCAAAGACAAAATAATAGTAATTGCCCCTCCCCCGCACAAGCATTCAGTTGCTTCCGGGGTACTCCTGGTTTGGAATATTCTGAGGGTAAGAATTGTTATTATTTAATTAATATTCGGTTACATATCAATTAATGTTATTTGGAAGAGGAGAGGCACTGCAAGAAGCCCATTTATTTTTAAACCTTACGCCATAGAGTGTTCAGTTAGGAAGAATTTGGGTTGTCTTCTGAGAGTCGAGGGATCGGAGCATCATAGGAGCCCCACTTTCCCACTTTCGGTTACTCAGATTCCGTTGCTCAGATAATCTACGCCCCGGAATCTTAAATTATGTTCCTTCTTTTTGCGGTAATATTAACTTGTGGCGAATGCGCCGGTGTTGCGAAGTGTGACCTATCCAGAAGTGGGCATGGCGATAGTTGAAACTGCTGGTTGAGATTTAGAAGGCGCAACGGGTGAGCCCCGCAGTAATTTAAAATGTTCCTTCATCTTTTCGCGGCAATATTATCGTGTGACGAATGCGGCTTTTTGTTGACCACCCTAAAATCAAATATTTATTAACATAGTTAATTAATATTAATCAACGATGTCGCAACAAAAACAATCACTTTAGAGATCATTTATATACGGAAATATAAGGCAATTCTTGTTTTCTTTATTTTGTAGAAAAAAGGTCTCTTGTTTTTATACGACGCAGAAATGGAATTCACCTTGTTGTTCCATAAATTAAACGTGCTCGCCGAGATAACAAAAACAAAACCGTAACGAAAACAGTGCTCTTCATCGCTTGATGCGCAATCTCGTTGTTAAACAACCCTGGCGGAAATTAAATGGCAGATATTATTCCGCGCAGTTTTTGCGCGTCCCTTGACATGGCGCGTCCCGGGCTGGTCCCTCGGGACCGCACGCGTCCTCCAGCCTTAATTAGTTCCGCGAACTTAGTTAATTTAAGTCGGCGCCCGCTGTTCGCCGTTTTTGCAATTAGGAAGAAGCTATAGGTTGTGCTGGAATTGAGCGGAGAGAGATGTCCCAAAAGGAAGGATTTTGAATTTTTCTATAAAAAAAAACGCCACCGTTACTAAATTTAACCACATTGCACCTCTGAAAAATGCCTCACTCAGAGCCGTACGCAAGAAAGAGTATAGCGTATCCAAGGAAGGATTTGGGGGCTTCAGCCAACTTCCAAAGTTTTACTATTATTTTTATAGTATTTTCTATATAAAGTGCTCTCTAAACTATTTTATTTGTTACGACACCCTGGAGCAATAAGACACAACTCAGAACCTCAAGCAGTAACATCGAAACCGTCACAATCATACCATTCGAAGAGGGATATACAAAGGAGATTCGCTAAGTCCTCTATGGTTCTGCACAGCGATGAACCCGCTACCACATCGGCTAAACTCTGCCAAATACGGCGTCACTATCAAAAACAACAACGTATAAACGATCTAATTCAATTATTTGTTGCATATGGATTATTTAAAACTGATGGCCACAACCAAAAACCAACTAACATAAATGCTTAAAATTGTGGAGAAGTTCTCTAACAAATGAATCTATCATAAGAGTAATACAAGTGATGCAACTTGATCTTAACAGCAGGAATTTGTTTAAGGCCCTAAACACGTGTATGCGTGCTCTGTAGGTACTCAGCTATTCGTTCGGAATGGTGAATTGGACCAACACGGACATCAACAACCTGCAGCAAAAAGTTAGGACACCACTGAAAAAAGCTCATAAACATCATCCCCACAGCACCGTGGAAAGAACAACTTTACCACGCCTGCTAGAAGGAAGAAGATTGGTAGACCTGAACAAGCAATTAGACCAACAAATATTTAATTTGCGTAATTCTTTACACAGGCAGACCAACTGTTCCATGCACCCTACATCAGACTAAATGCGGAGCCGATGTCTCAACACCGCTATACGGCTAAGGGAACACGACACCACCTAACCGACAATGATACATTACTGATTTGGTTTTAGAAGCCGCTGCACGGGAGGTATCCCATTGAAGTTAACCAGGAACATGTCGACACGTTACCGTCGAACTATTGGCTGACCTCAGGACGAATGTTTCCCTAAACAGGAAGATTCTTACTGGCCATGCAAGATTAGGTTATACCAACTCGTACCCACCTAACATTTATTGTAGGAGATGCATCGATAGTGGAAGACAGGAGTAGATACGGGTGCCAAACTTCAAAGACAATCCAGCAGTCAGAGAAAGTCCCATATTATACAGATACACCCCGAAGCCTATTCTTGAAAACCGCAACTAGAAACTGTACTAGGACCGTGTAGTCTTGACAGATCAGCAGGTTGTCCATAATAACTCTGATGTGGCCATTCCAAACAACAATAACAACAACAACAATAACAACCTGTGAAGCATGCCAAGAAGACCGCGAAGTACAGAGACTTAGAAGAACGAATAAGAGAGCAATGGGAAATAGAGAGCGTCCAGAAGATTCCATCATCGTGTCAACAACTGGTGTTTGTGTTTGAGACAAACATTTCTTTACAGGTCTATGCAGAAAAAGTGGTAATACTTACAACAGCCAGAACCATCCGGAAATTCATGGGGACTGCAGGAACATCCAACAACGTCAACGTCATCTATAGGGACCAATGACATGACAAGGACCTTGGCCGAGCCATATCCTTATGGTTTATTCAAATAAATTTAATTTTTATCCAAAATAGTTGTAATGAGCTTTACTCCAAGAGTAGGGGAGCCCAAGAGAGGATTTTGGGATTTACTCAAGCGCGGCAGATTAACATATGGGGGGATACCTTGCACCCTGTTGAATACCTCCACCATATCTAAGCCCTCTATACAGGGCCGCGCGTGTACGGCAGCCGATCAGAATAGTAAAAAAAATCGATAGGTGGATATACTCGAGCGCGTCAGATTAAGATATGATGGGTTAGTTACATGCTGAAAAGTGTGCATTTCAATAATCTGATGATTTGAGCGTGACGTGAGGGGGTGGGAGGGTCATAAACTTGCAAAAAAAAACGTTACCTTGACTTTCTCGAGCGCGGTCGAATATTTTTTTATTTTGAAAGAAATAATTCAAGGATGACGGGAAAAATATAATCTGCCGATTTCCACAAGCCGAAGTAACAAATTAATATCGTCGATAGAGTTTAGCGCGTGCGGCTAGCTGCAGTGAAGCATGTATTCCCCACTACGCGCCTCTCTTTCCCTTTCTCGCGCACCGTCCCCACACGCCAGCCATCACGCCATCACAGCTGATCACAGCACTCGTGGTATTATATGTACAGGGTTATTCAAACTCGATGTCTCTGGCCTATTGTCGGCAAACGAAAAGAGAAAAAATATATCTGCTTCCGGGGTCTTAAATGGGACCAAACGAAGACTGAATTAAGATAAAATTGAGAATATTTGACAAACGACGCTCTGCGTCGATTTTTTTTAACGAACGTTCATTTTTTATTTGATATTTAGATAGATCTGCTTTTTATCTATAAGTTTTATTTTAGACGTTTTGTCAAATTTTGTTTAGTTTAAGAAATATAGGTAATAAAATATTTGAAAAGTCCACGTTCAACACCCTGTAATATAGAAAATAAATTATTAAGTGCATATGTTTATAGACAAAAATTCCTTAATTTTTAACAGACAACATATTTTTCTTATAAAACGCAAATCCATCATTAAAAAAATAGAATGAAAAATTTTTTTATCAAACCGTCAGATTAAGAAAACCCCTACAAATAATCGTCAGATTATGGATCAGCACGACCAGGACATTAAGCTGAACCGTCTATATGAAAATCTGACGCGCTCGAGTATTTCAAAATGGCGATTTTTTTTGCATTTTCAAAAAGCCGCCATACGAGCTGGCGTCACATCCGAATCGTCAGTCTATTGAGTGGGAGCTTTTTTTCGGGTTCACTTAACATCCCTTCTGAATATCTGACGCGTCCGAGTAATTTTTTTTTCTTCCCATTTTTAACCCTTCCGTACGGTCGCCCCCACCATACAAACCGGCAGATTAACATACCTACGTCATCGGAGACACGTGGGGCATATACACTATCAATACCTGACGCTCTCGAATCTCTCCATGTGACTATTTTTTTTACATTTGTGAAAGCTTGTAGACGCTCGCTCCACCGGTGGAAGGGTATATATCATGTAACCCTTTTTTTCTTTCTACCATCTAATCTTCAAAATCCAATAGTTCCCCACGACGCTCGAGTAAATCCCCATTTAGCATCGTGGGTTCCCCTACTACAAGTTCACCACACCAGTATCAATAGTATTCCGGCATATTTTTGGAAATGGCAGGTATAAGCCTCTACATCACAATCAGAAGGCGACGATACTGTAAATTCGAAATCTTAACATACCTACTTCTATTTTAAAGTGCTTTCTGAGTACTATAAATTAGGTCGAATTTTTTTTAAACTATTGCCTATATGAAATATCTCTCAGCGCCAATCAATTTTACGTAAAATATAAACAAAAAATGTTTTGACCGGAATTGGATACATTCACGAACCGCGACAAAACAAGAAATGTCCCAAACGAAGCGAGATATCAGGATGCGGTTTGTGACATTCACCTTTCCTCGAAAATCGAGCTTTTGTCTATTTATTTCTACAAGTGCACAATTTAGGATTCCCCGTACACAGAAAACATAATATTAAAATTAAAAGTATGCGAAGATTGTCGCCTTCTACCTATAGGTTGTGTTGCCGATGCCTGCCTCTTCAGATGAGCCTGAATACTACTGGACCTGATGTATTTTTTCCTTACAGGAGGTATGAACTTTACAGAGTGTTAGACTAACAAAGCAACCAGAAAACTACTTTCAACGGATGTTGTAACTGAAGAACACTAAATTGGTCACACTGCGGTCGTCCAACAGCAACGCTAAGGTGGTCAGCTGCATCTTTCTATATATAGCTATAAAACGGTTAGGGATAATAAAAATTGAATAACTATGGGAAAGTGGCCCAAAATGATTCCTCCTGGCGATATCGTTATTTATTTACACTTGTGATATACATATATTTTATTATATTTTGCAATTTACCTCTAATAAACACATGCTGTTGAGTATACTATTGGGAAGGTCTGACAATCATGTCAGGGCAATCATTTTTTAGATAACGTTGTTAACTTTAACAACCTCCTATAGGTTTAAAGGATCCTTAAGAAGTTGGGCAAAATGAACCTGGGATTGTTTTAACCGAGTGCTAAAACAATTTAAATAAATAATTATTTTTTCGTAGATTTATTCGATACATGAAGATAATTCACAAATGGAAGCGGAGGACTCAATTGCGATGGGTTGAGACATGATAGGGAGTGTATATAATGTAGTGGATTAGGTACCTACAAAAATCAGCTGCGAGAGACTAGAAGATCAACAGAGAAAAGCAGGGGACGAAGAAAAAAAGCAAAAACAATAGCGGTAAAAATGCAAACAATATAACAGAAAAATAAGAGAAACAAAATACAAGATAACAATGGATGACGATGACAGTTTTTTTTATTTATATTAGAAGTTTTTTAAGAATAGTGAAAATACGTAAAAATGACCCAAACCCAATAGGGGCGATGTCAAGAGTATTCCCAAAATGAAAGTGAGCTTGGTAGACTTATAGGGAAACTTGATACTTGTCCAGCTTACTTGTTATCTGCCCTGAGAAAATCTCGCTGGTTGCCTGGTCTTCTCTAAGTAGGTACTTCTGATACAGTCCGGTTGCAACAACGGCTTCTAGCTGGAAACACTCTCGCACTTGACACAACACCAAGAAATTTGAATTGTTTTCCGGACAAAACAATGAACTCAACAGTTCTTTTCAGCGAGCAGATAAGTAAAAAATGGAAATTACACGTGGCGCGGCGTTTTACATCAATAAGTATCTGAGTCCATGTGCACGGGTAATAAGGAAGTCTCTGTCTTCACACATATTCTGGCCAATCACAGCATAGAATGCGCATGGGTAGGCATTCAGGAGCCTTCGAAGTATCCATTTACAAACGCACGGTTTTGTTAGAATAAAAGATGATGCATTAACCAACAGACAATTAAAATTCATTTTCCTATTTTATTTAGTATTTATAGACATTTTTTCGATAATAGAAGGACGTGAATTTTACCCTATAGCTTAAGGAACCATTTTACCCAACCCGCTAGGATAAAATGATCATTATGCAATAAGTTTTTCTATTTTTGGCAGAAATTCTAGTTTACATTTTTACTTTATCGAGATACACGCGAAAAAAAAAAAACTGTCGCACATTTTGGGAACCTCTGGAGGAGCTCCCATTGCAGATCCACAGACTTTTGCTATATTCATCTCCAGATACCTCCAAACACAGCCCAAAAGTCAAAAAAGTGCTCACAAAAGTCTGCCTATACAACCCATTTTTGGGCATTCGTCGACTGTATTATCATTCCAGTTTCCTCCGTGTATATGATATATTCTTGAGACGCAGTGCTGTAATATTATAAGTCCCGGCGACGTCGAACCCCCTCACCCACGAGTAGCTCCCGTATACGTTCAAATAAGTAAATAAGTTAAATACACCCCACGGAAGTATCGACCCGACACCGGCGGTCCGCCGCCGGTGGAGAATTTGTAGCTGGGATTCAGGCCGCGATATAAAGATATAAAGCGGCCCGCTCCCGGCCCTGGATGCCGCCGTTAAAGTACGTTCAGGGAGATTCACGATGAATATCTCTTCCTGTTTCACCCACTTCCCGCGCTCTCCTACATTGTAGCTAATTTTTATACCAGGGCCGGGCGAAAGCGAGACTTTTCTCAGGAAGTTGAGCTCCCGCATAACACTTGAGATCTAGGATGCACAATGCACAGTCGAGATGCATTTTTATTTGTGAATCTTTTCAGGGCGGGTTGGGGGCCCAAGCCTCCCCCCCCCATTAAGAAAAAACATAAGGAAATAAATCATGGTGATGTAATTTTATAATTTTCTGTTCCAATGAAACTAGTTGTCCTTAAAATTTCTACAAAATATCGCCTGTGGTCTGTGGCGCATTTCCTTAAACGTCCTTTTAATACCTGCACCAGGAAATAAATTTCTATTCTTAAAATGTGTAGGTATATACTAACTTATACTTACTTTTACAGTGGCGCAATCAGGAGGGGGGCAGGGGGCCTCGGCCCCCCCCAGGCCTCTCATATTTTAAAAAATTCTCGAGGTTGGTATCGTAGATGTACTGTCCTCTGTGCGACTCTCGGCGATTATTTTCCCAATCCGAGAGATTTTGTACGCAATGCGTCAAACTTCTTTAGTTACCCCCCCCCCAATCATATTTTCTGGGTGCGCCACTGGTCTTTCCTCTAAAAGAAAAAGTGTACCTACATACTTCTTATAGTTACTGCATAGGTACTTAAATCGTTATGACTATACAGTTAACAACGAAAAACATTGCCATCAGTTGACTTACATAATTTTTTTAGAATTCTTTCTTTCATTCGTTTAAACTGTGACCTTGAAAATTTTAAAAAAATTCGGCGCAATTCTTAACAACAAAAAAATATATATTATATGTTTTAATTTGTGGACCTCTCCCCTGCGGCCGGGCCATTTGCGGCCCGTCATAAATCTGTAGCAAATAATATTATGTTATAATACTGCAATGGTTAAGTTTTTGTATTTAAAGATAAGAATCCGCCCTTTTAGAAACAGTAATAAGTGATCAGTCAGTGTCAGCGATTAAAAAGTGTTAGAAATTAAAAAGTTAGTACTTATCGAAACCAGTAAGGGCAAACCTTGTGCGTTACTTGATGGTTATCAGTACCGATTGAAAATTGAAAAATCTGGTAGCAAAACGTGGGTTTGTACCAAAAAAAGAAGGACAAGTGTCGCGGTAGAATGATCAGTGACGAGAATGATGTGTTCAAGACAATGGTGACTGCTCACGTGTGTAAACCTGATGAAGCTCTGAACGATGTGCGAGTTTGCATCTCTAAAGCCAAGTAAAGGGCCCGCGAAGAAGAGAGCATTGCAATTCCTATGTCGTCAATATATGAGTCAGAAGTTCGACACCTTTATGATCGAGGGCTGGATTTTGTAACAACTCTACCTAAATTTGAGTCTGTTAAAAGTGTATTGAACAGGCATAGATATAAAGCAAGGGGGACAATCAAAGATCCCAAGGATTGCGATAATTTGGATAGGCCGACAAACATCTTTAAATTAGGAGAAAATTCCACCTTCTTGTTAGCTGAAGATGGGACTGGCAAGGACAAAATAGTGACAACAAATAAAATTTCTTCATTGAATTTTAGGCAATATTTTGTACCCACGCGTCAAACTTTTAAAGTTAGCCGCCCCCCCCCCCCCCAATTATATTTTCTGGGTGCGTCACTGGTCTTTCCTGCAAAAGAAAAAGTGTACTTCTTATAGTTACTGCATAGGTACCTTAATCGTTATGACTATAAAGTTGACAACGAAAAGCATTTCGATCAGTTGACTTACATATATTTTTTAAAATTCTTTCTTTCATTCGTTTAAACTGTGACCATAAAAATTTTAAAAAAATTCGGCGCAATTCTTAACAACAAAAAATATATATATATATTTTTAATTTGTGGACCTGTCCCCTCCCACATTGAAAAAGTCTATCTACTGCCCTGCATCTTTTGCCGGCACTGAGAATTATTGTATGAGAGACATTTATTTGAGAAATTGCTAAATGTAGGTTGGTAGCTGGTATAATACAGGAGCAATGCTAGCCGCAGTAATGGCTAGTTTGGTTACAATGTCATATATAAAACAATATGAAAGCAGATAACAGAGTTAGAAGATTTCGCTAATAGCATATTTCCTTTATTTATCTTAGTTTTCAAGTAAAATAGAATGCATGATTTTATAAAGTACTACTCCTCTTAAATTGAGGAACTAGTCCGGAGTAGGAAAATATCTCCACAAAAACAGATTATTTAACTGTACATATCTTCAGCACAATATTACTCTGCCGAAGATTACCCCTTAGGTGGTTTGAAACATATATGTACAACTAAATAAACTGTATTTGTGGAGCTGAGACTGCAAGTTTTACGCGCCTTTCGTCATACTTCTCCTTTTCCTTTCAAAAGATTGCGATGTATACAAATAATGTGAAGAAATGAGGTTGAAACCCATAGGAACAAATTATTCTAACAAAAAGAAAAATTCAAAGTCAGCCTTTCTTTTATTTTTTGTTCGCAGTTTGGCCTTCAAATTATCGATTTATTTTATTGAAATGTTCGTACCTTACTCTGGCGATGCTATTAAATAAGCCATATGAACTACAGGGATATTTAGGAATTAGGTAATGAATGAATTACCTAATGATTATTAAAATGGACAGAAGCAAAAACGACGCTATCTGTTGTGGCGCCAAAAAGCCATAAAACGTTAATTTTATATGATCTAGTATAGGCAGCTGCCAAGAAGACACATTCTAAAAAGATAATCTTCGACTGTTTTCCACGAACAGAGGCCGGACATCTAACAGTGATCACTTTGTGTTTGTACAATCTCTATATTTTATATTGCTCGGGAAAGAAGAACTGTTATTTTTTAAACTCAAGGTGCATGCCTATAGCGGCGCGAGAACTTCGCAGAACGGTACAATTTAAAAAGCCATTTGTCTTCAACCGGGAACTAGTCATTGAAAATGGCTAATCCATTGTCACAGTGGGAATTTATTGCGCTGGCGGGATTAAAAACGCAACCAACCGTCCCGACGGAATTTTCTCTTTTTGCGGCAGCCAGATGAGGCACACGAAATCGCCTGGCTAGTAAAATACAGCCTCCGTACCTACACAAGCACAGTCCCACTATTATTGCAGGAGTCTTCGTTTTATTCGATTCTACATCAAGAGGTAGTTTATACAAAGAGCCCGGCACTCACGTTAGTACCTATATTTCATAGCAAGAGGGATGACTAGGCGCTACTCTACTACTAGGCCGTTTATAGCTTCACTAGTACTAAGTAAATGCGGAAGGTACGTGGTTTATAAATTACCAGCAACTACCAGGACAAGGTATTGCGTATCATCAAGTGACGTCAGTATGAAACATCATCTCGTTTGCTCGCAATAAGCCACTTTTGCATTCTTCAGCTTTTGGAAAGGGAAAATACTTAATATTGGTTCCCTTTGTTACCCTATTTTTATAATTATTACACGTCAAAACTGCATAACCAGGCATGGTAGAAAACAAATATTTACTCTGAAATTAAAAACCTTATATTTAGCACGGCATATAGGAGTAACCTATTCACTTTTGGGGCTGTAGAATATCAAATATTCTATTGTGATTCTAATAGCGGCACTCGCAGCCGACCTGAATTTTGCTTCACGCTCTAACTTGAGTATTTAGCGCCGGGAGTAGCATATTATCATACCATGTCTCTTTATACTGTAACTCAGAAGATACATTGACCTGGGCAAGAATAAGTAGATAACCGTATGCGTGTCTACAGTCGCATTCACAGCAAGAGGCTCTAAATGTAACCAAAAAATCCACTCTGCAGTATAGACCATTTAAATCAACTATACCATTTGGACCAGGTTGCATTTATTATCTCAGAAATTACAATTTTATATAGTATAATAATAATACAGAATAATTAACTTAATAATAATATTAGCCATAATTCTAGGATTTTAGCTGAAAACATAAATACCTAAGCGGACTTCCACTGATATCAAACAAGGTGGTATGTGAGTGGTTAAATCCAAGTATTTGTAGTAAATACAACCCGCTGTATACAAAGGTGTCACTAAATAAATGTAGTAGATGAGCAGCGCATGTGGGTGGATGTAAGTTGATATACCTATATATGTGTTTTGGTTCAGGTAAGTAGATTGTAGCTATTTAAGTATATTGTTGAGTATCTGTTTATCAATTGCAACCATATTTTTGTTTCTTGTTTAAACAAGTTTAGTATATTGTTCTTATTATATAAGCAATAAGCAGTATATACAGGTATACACATAACTTCAACATTCTACTCGAGAGCAAACCAACAAAATAAACTGGTCACAAAATTGGCATTTTATTGGTTTTCTGACGAGTTTGAGAGAACACTAAAACTTATAGCAATAACAACTAGTAATAATATAGAGTTATGCTAACATAGATTACATTTAAAAATCTTCCTATAAAATACTGGGAAAAACAGCTTTAACGTATTGGTTATGCAGTGTTTTGAACATTGTTTCACTCGTTTTTCTAAGAACTCTCTGAGAAACAGAGACAATAGTGTGTCCTATGGTGATCTTGAAAGTGGTGTGAAGAGGTGATATGATCTAGATACCAAGATTATTGGCCGAAATCCATACATACAGCAGGCAAAGCTTATGTCGCCAAAATTGCTTATGCCAACTGATTTTATTGTATCTATGTTATTAATTATTCTAAGACTAAGTCGCTGCTACTATAAAAAGCAATCATTGAAAAGCCCTGAAAGCAATTTAGTAACTATCAAATGTGTGCTAATTTAGAAGGCGGAAGAACTTTTATTGTCGTCCTTAAGGTTATAAATTTTTCATGTCAGAATTTTGAATATTGTTGCGACTTTCACGGGTCTCGACGGTCTCGAACAAGAACACAGACGATATAGTAAAAATTTTGTGTCAAAGCGTTGGGTGAGTATTATTCTTTAATCAATGCTCAGACTTTTTATAAACTCGACCTGTTATTCTCGAAGTTTGAAAATAAAATGGTATAATTTGTACGGGAAATCCGTAATAATTTAAATATTTCCGAAACTTGTGTCGATTGTTAGAAAAATCACAAAATACAAAAATTAAGCAAACCATATACAGGGTGATTCAGTTCCGGTGCTCAACATGGGGATTTCGGAAACCGTAACAGATACGAAGTCGGTCAAATGGAGGCAAACTTGCGCCTTTGGGCGCCTAACAATATGCCGTTGAGAAAGTTAAAATATTTTCATGGCTTGCTGAGATATTTAAGAAAAACCGAATTTTTGAAAATTAGATTTTATTTTTTTCTGGCGCCATTTGCAATAATATTGAAAAATAAATTATACTTTTTCATTGCAACTTTTTCTGGACTACGTCATGGTATTTTTAGAATTTCGGGGCGACGTTTTGTTTTTGAGATAGAGGGATCATCTTCATTTTTTTAGATACGGACCTGGATTTTTTATTCCATATTTCGAAATAAATCGTTGTCCTGAGTACAACGATGTATGACACAGACATATTTTTTCCAGTTTTAGCTGCTAAAATGCACATTTACTAAGAAAAAAATTAGTACGGTCCTGGACTATGCAGTTTTATCTTTTTTTTTTCAAAGCTATTCCAATTATAACAGGTGGTCATTATTTTAATACCTACTGGATTAATTATACTCCATGTTTTTCGTATTTTGAAATTATTTTTTATACTTTAGGAAAATGACAACAATAATAATTATTAACAATAAATGCATTTTACGTAAAGTATAAAAAAGAATTTCAAAATATGACAAACATAGAGTTTAATTAATCCAGTAAGTATAAAAAATGATCACGTGTTATAATAATTTGAATAGCTTCGAAAAAAAAAAGATAAAAATGCATAATCCAGGACCGTATTAATTTTTTTCGTAGTAAATGTGCATTTTGGCGGCCAAAACGAGAAAAAATATGTATGTGTGATACATCGTTGTACTCAGGGCAACGATTTATTTCGAAATATGGAATAAAAAATCCAGGTCCCTATTTAAAAAAATGAAGATGATCCCTTTATCTTAAAAACGAAACGTTGCTCCGAAAATCTAAAAATACCACGACGTAGTCCATAAAAAGTTGCAATGAAAAAGTATAATTTATTTTTCAATATTGTCGCAAATAGCGCCTGAAAAAAAGAAAATCTAATTTTCAAAAATTCGGTTTTTCTTAAATATCTCAGCAACCCATGAAAATATTTTAACTTTCTCAACGGCATATTGTTAGGCGCCCAAAGGCGCAAGTTTGCCTCCATTTGACCGACTTCGTATCTGTTACGGTTTCCGAGATCCCCATGTTGAGCACCGGAACTGAATCACCCTGTATATGACAGATCAGCATCAGCAACGAAGTGGGTGGAGGTTGTTGTTGGCGCTATACATCAGATAATTAGGGTTGTATTTATCCATAAGATATATACCATATACCTACCTTATTTTGATTACATTGTTTATAGAATAATTAATTTAAAAACATTTTCATGTAACGGACTTAGGTACCTGTTAATAATGTCAACAATTTACCAAAAAAATTACTAGTGTCCAATTAGGAAACACATGCAGTAATCAAGCTTGCGTATACCATATACATTATAGACTGTCAGAACCATTGTTGAAATTTCCGCACACAACACCAAATATTCTGCATAATAATGCATATAAAAACTAATAACTAAATTAAAATACCTAAATACAGGATGACCAAATATTTTGCATACTATTTCATATAAAAACTAATAACTAAATTAAAATACCTAAATACAGGATGTTTTCTTAGATTATATATGAAATCATTGAAATGACAAGTAGATGGAAGGAGTGTAGAGAGAGAAACTGGCAGCCAAACTTGAGTAAGTGAAATAGTAAATAAATCAGCTGATTCCGGCAAAAACCACATAACACAAAAGAGGTGTTTGTCCTAACTTTCTATTTTTGTGTCCTGTGCTTCAAACGAGTTCCGTTGTCAAACGTCATTTTAGTTTTCCTTCTGTCCCAAGTCCCAATACGAATAGGAGTAATTATTGTATTATTTATATTTGATTTGAGTTCGTGTCGTGGTGGCAGTTTCGTATAAAACGGCGTTGAGTTTTCTTAGTTGGTGTTTGGTTTAATATTATATTTTTAGATCGGAGAGAAAATTTAATTTAGCTATGTGGCTATATTATTTCTGTTTAAGTTGTAAATTACAAAAAAGAGGGTCACCTCCTGTTGTGTATTTGGATGTACCAAACGGGGCGGAAAGAATAATAAGAATAGTGGGGTTTCTTTTCATTTGTAAGTCTTAAAAATCTTTGCTAATAACTTTGCAGTTTTCCAAGAGATAAGGTGATATTAGAGACAAGTGGATAGTGGATTGCAGCAATAAAAAGAAAACAATTTGTACTGTCTACAAGTATTTACTTGCATTTGTAGTCAACAATTTATTGACAGCAATTTCACAGAGAATTTTGGGCAGCGCAAACTTAAAAAGTATGTAATTACTACAGTTTTTTATTTTCCAAGTCATGATAGAAACTATCAAGGGAAAAACTGGCAAAATATTGTGCCAATGAGCCTAGCTCTTCGTAGTCAAAGATGGAATTAATCTTGAGGTTCTGGTCCCTTTAATAAGGTAATTATTTGTAATTATTTTTGTTAGATGCCTAAACAAATATAAAAAATATATAAAATATGTAAAAGCTACCTGTTTTACATGTTTTTCCTATTAAATTGGATTTTAATATTAATAAATCAATTAAGATAAGTAATTAAAGTTGAAAATGTATACCTTATCCTAGATATTTTGTCGTTTTGTTATTTAAAAATAAACTTTTATTTTTTAATTTGTATTTTATTTGTCTCAATTTACTTCCAGGTACATAAAATTGCCATGTAGGTAATTTTTTTTAATCAATTCTCTACTTTTTTCTGTGCAATATTTACATAATTGTGGTTATATAGAAAAATTCTCATTCCTACAAACAAGCCTCGAATTTCGGAATACAGATCATACAATAAAGAGAATTACGGAACATGCCCATTAAATTCGCCCATTAATATGCAACATCCCTATATACCTCCTTTGCCTGAATCAGCTGACACGTTCATTAGGCGTCCTTGTCTTACTTATTGCAATTTGAAACCTATCTCTCTCCAGAGTTGGCTGCCCCAAACAACAATGAAAATGGTACCTGTGCGACTTCCATTGTACTTATCAATTCGATGTATGAAATGAATTTGTTTTTATTGAAATATGTACCTATCTACAGTGCCCGCCAAAAAGTTGGAACCATAAGGGATTTTTTTTATTTTTGAGCTAAGATGAAACTAATCTGGGGCGATCATCTCTGCTTCCAAAAAGATTCGAAATGAGATCATTAAATGTCGTCACGTCATTTGACCTGTCAAAAATGACATTTAATTAAATAAATTGCCAAAATACGCTTTATTTGTGACTTTATCGAAAAAAGTTATTTGAAAAAGTTGCTTGGAATTTTATTTTACTTTTATGTGCAAGTTTTCAGACCAAAAATTCTGACAATAATAAATTTTTAATTTTTTGAAAAAAATAAATAAAAACTAATAAATTTAATTTTTTTTCGGTGTGCCATATTTGACTTTAGAATTGTTTGCCTATCATCTAAATGTGATATTTTTTAGTTATGGACCCTTTTTGGGTCGTAATCAGCTATAGTTTCAAGAAAAACTCAACTATAACAAGGTGCAATTTTAGATGATTTATTTTTTGTTACAATGTATTGCCAGATGTAATTGCTCCTTGTTAGTTGAGTTGAGCTAAACTAAAAAATATCACGTTTGGATGATAGGCAAATAATTCAAAAGTCAAATATGGCACACCGAAAAAATTAAATTTATTAGTTCAAAAAATAAAAACTTATCATTGTTAGAAATTTTGACTGAAAATTTGCACATAGGGGTAAAAGCAACTTTTTCAAATAACTTTTTTCGATAAAATCACAAATTTGATGTGATGATTTGAATGATCTCATTTCGAATCTTTTTGGAAGCAGAGATGATCGCCACAGAGTAGTTTCATCTTAGCACAAAAATAAAAAAAAATCCCTTATGGTTCCAACTTTTTGGCGCGGGCACTGTTATAATGCGTACACCCAAAAATATAATTTTACACGTTTTTTATAGTAAAACTTTTGTACAATTATTGATTTATTACTAGAAATTTATAACAATCTGTCGATTAATAAAATCTCTTCAAATACAGGAACAGACACATTTACCGTTTTTATGAATAAATCACAGATAAGCTCGACTCGACTCTGTTATTACATTCCTTATTCAATAGCTTCCGTTTCTCCTGAAAGTATTCCGAGACGGGTAATTACAATGCTTGTAATAAGTGATTTATTTACGGGCTTTACTGCATACAATATTCTTACAAAAACGATTACCAATTGAATGACATGATCATGATAGATATAGTTACCTAGGTACATACAAGCCATGTTGATTTGTCCTCAGAAGTTCCTGTTCAAACTTATACAATAATAATTAATAAACCGTGGCATTTTTTTACAGATTTGAAACATTCGAGATCTTATCTTACTTTGCAGCGAAAAATACCCTCGCGGCACGTTGTTATAATTGAAATTTTTGGCGTGCTCATTTTTCAACCGCCGTGGCAAATGCTTAATTTTGCCCACCGGCGGCGCAGTTTCATAACTCGGGGCCGCGTTAAGTGCCCCGCAAATATAAATTCCAACGGACGGATCCATTTCAGGAGAAACTCCACTTGTCTGGTGCAATCCGGGGCGAGAAAGCCCCATCGAAAACACGCACCATAGCGGGAGTGTTTACCTACCTATCTCTCGGTTATGGCAGAGACAGATTTGTTATGTGTTGTGTCGATACAGTCATCATTATACTCGCAATTATTATTTTTAATATTAAGGGTATTATGACAATAAGGATGTAAGATTTGGGAATCATGCCTATCTTTTGATTTGGTTAATGTTACACCGTACTGATGATTGCCAAATAGCATGAAACACGTGTATGCGGTTACTAGTTTTTTCTTTTTGTTAACTTTGAGTGTTTGTCCATTATTACGTTTTCTTGTAATTATTACATTATTTACACTCGCTAATCTTACATCCTTATTGTCTTTGTATCTTGGGTTATGAAGATTTCCACGCAGGTCGCTTTAGCAGCCTCCGTGGCGATGTTAGTACAAGCCCCAAAATGGACTTCATTTGTTGCTTCCCAAATCATGCCTATCTTTTGATTTGGTTAATATTACACCGTACTGATGATTTCCAAATAGCATGAAACACGTGTATGCGGTTACTAGTTTTTTCTTTTTGTTAACTTTGAGTGTTTGTCCATTATTACGTTTTCTTGTAATTATTACATTATTTACACTCGCTAATCTTACATCCTTATTGTCATTGTATCTTGGGTTATGAAGTTTTCACGCAGGTCGCTTTAGCAGCCTCCGTGGCGATGTTAGTACAAGCCCCAAAATAGGGGATGTGCTGACTGAAGTTGCAAATGTGCTGTTGGCTCCTGCCTGGACTTCATTTGTTGCTTCCCAAATCATGCCTATCTTTTGATTTGGTTAATGTTACACCGTACTGATGATTGCCAAATAGCATGAAACACGGGTATGCGGTTACTAGTTTTTTTCTTTTTGTTAACTTTGAGTGTTTTTCCATTATTACGTTTTTTGTAATTATTATATTATTTACACTCGCTAATCTTACATCCTTATTGTCATTGTATCTTGGGTTATGAAGATTTCCACGCAGGTCGCTTTAGCAGCCTCCGTGGCGATGTTAGTACAAGCCCCAAAATAGAGGATGTGCTGACTGAAGCTGCAAATGTGCTGTTGGCTCATGCTTGGACTTCATTTGTTGCTTCCCAAATCATGCCTATCTTTTGATTTGGTTAATGTTACACCGTACTGATGATTTCCAAATAGCATGAAACACGTGTATGCGGTTACTAGTTTTTTCTTTTTGTTAACTTTGAGTGTTTGCCCATTATCACCTTTTCTTGTAATTATTACATTTACACTCGCTAATCTTACATCCTTATTGTCATTGTATCTTGGGTTATGAAGTTTTCACGCAGGTCGCTTTAGCAGCCTCCGTGGCGATGTTAGTACAAGCCCCAAAATAGGGGATGTGCTGACTGAAGTTGCAAATGTGCTGTTGGCTCCTGCCTGGACTTCATTTGTTGCTTCCCAAATCATGCCTATCTTTTGATTTGGTTAATGTTACACCGTACTGATGATTTCCAAATAGCATGAAACACGTGTATGCGGTTACTAGTTTTTTCTTTTTGTTAACTTTGAGTGTTTGCCCATTATCACCTTTTCTTGTAATTATTACATTTACACTCGCTAATCTTACATCCTTATTGTCATTGTATCTTGGGTTATGAAGATTTCCACGCAGGTCGCTTTAGCAGCCTCCGTGGCGATGTTAGTACAAGCCCCAAAATAGAGGATGTGCTGACTGAAGCTGCAAATGTGCTGTTGGCTCATGCCTGGACTTCATTTGTTGCTTCCCAAATCATGCCTATCTTTTGATTTGGTTAATGTTACACCGTACTGATGATTTCCAAATAGCATGAAACACGTGTATGCGGTTACTAGTTTTTTCTTTTTGTTAACTTTGAGTGTTTGCCCATTATCACCTTTTCTTGTAATTATTACATTTACACTCGCTAATCTTACATCCTTATTGTCATTGTATCTTGGGTTATGAAGTTTTCACGCAGGTCGCTTTAGCAGCCTCCGTGGCGATGTTAGTACAAGCCCCAAAATAGGGGATGTGCTGACTGAAGTTGCAAATGTGCTGTTGGCTCCTGCCTGGACTTCATTTGTTGCTTCCCAAATCATGCCTATCTTTTGATTTGGTTAATGTTACACCGTACTGATGATTGCCAAATAGCATGAAACACGGGTATGCGGTTACTAGTTTTTTTCTTTTTGTTAACTTTGAGTGTTTTTCCATTATTACGTTTTTTGTAATTATTATATTATTTACACTCGCTAATCTTACATCCTTATTGTCTTTGTATCTTGGGTTATGAAGATTTCCACGCAGGTCGCTTTAGCAGCCTCCGTGGCGATGTTAGTACAAGCCCCAAAATAGAGGATGTGCTGACTGAAGCTGCAAATGTGCTGTTGGCTCATGCCTGGACTTCATTTGTTGCTTCCCAAATCATGCCTATCTTTTGATTTGGTTAATATTACACCGTACTGATGATTTCCAAATAGCATGAAACACGTGTATGCGGTTACTAGTTTTTTCTTTTTGTTAACTTTGAGTGTTTGTCCATTATTACGTTTTCTTGTAATTATTACATTATTTACACTCGCTAATCTTACATCCTTATTGTCATTGTATCTTGGGTTATGAAGTTTTCACGCAGGTCGCTTTAGCAGCCTCCGTGGCGATGTTAGTACAAGCCCCAAAATAGGGGATGTGCTGACTGAAGTTGCAAATGTGCTGTTGGCTCCTGCCTGGACTTCATTTGTTGCTTCCCAAATCATGCCTATCTTTTGATTTGGTTAATGTTACACCGTACTGATGATTGCCAAATAGCATGAAACACGTGTATGCGGTTACTAGTTTTTTTCTTTTTGTTAACTTTGAGTGTTTGTCCATTATTACGTTTTTTTGTAATTATTACATTATTTACACTCGCTAATCTTACATCCTTATTGTCATTGTATCTTGGGTTATGAAGATTTCCACGCAGGTCGCTTTAGCAGCCTCCGTGGCGATGTTAGTACAAGCCCCAAAATAGAGGATGTGCTGACTGAAGCTGCAAATGTGCTGTTGGCTCATGCCTGGACTTCATTTGTTGCTTCCCAAATCATGCCTATCTTTTGATTTGGTTAATGTTACACCGTACTGATGATTGCCAAATAGCATGAAACACGTGTATGCGGTTACTAGTTTTTTTCTTTTTGTTAACTTTGAGTGTTTGTCCATTATTACGTTTTCTTGTAATTATTACATTATTTACACTCGCTAATCTTACATCCTTATTGTCATTGTATCTTGGGTTATGAAGTTTTCACGCAGGTCGCTTTAGCAGCCTCCGTGGCGATGTTAGTACAAGCCCCAAAATAGGGGATGTGCTGACTGAAGTTGCAAATGTGCTGTTGGCTCCTGCCTGGACTTCATTTGTTGCTTCCCAAATCATGCCTATCTTTTGATTTGGTTAATGTTACACCGTACTGATGATTGCCAAATAGCATGAAACACGTGTATGCGGTTACTAGTTTTTTTCTTTTTGTTAACTTTGAGTGTTTTTCCATTATTACGTTTTTTGTAATTATTATATTAGTTACACTCGCTAATCTTACATCCTTATTGTCATTGTATCTTGGGTTATGAAGATTTCCACGCAGGTCGCTTTAGCAGCCTCCGTGGCGATGTTAGTACAAGCCCCAAAATAGAGGATGTGCTGACTGAAGCTGCAAATGTGCTGTTGGCTCATGCCTGGACTTCATTTGTTGCTTCCCAAATCATGCCTATCTTTTGATGTGGTTAATGTTACACCGTATTGATGATTGCCAAATAGCATGAAACACGTGTATGCGGTTACTAGTTTTTTCTTTTTGTTAACTTTGAGTGTTTGCCCATTATCACCTTTTCTTGTAATTATTACATTTACACTCGCTAATCTTACATCCTTATTGTCATTGTATCTTGGGTTATGAAGTTTCCACGCAGGTCGCTTTAGCAGCCTCCGTGGCGATGTTAGTACAAGCCCCAAAATAGGGGATGTGCTGACTGAAGTTGCAAATGTGCTGTTGGCTCCTGCCTGGACTTCATTTGTTGCTTCCCAAATCATGCCTATCTTCTGATTTGGTTAATGTTAAACCGTACTGATGATTGCCAAATAGCATAAAACAAGTGTATGCGGTTACTAGATTTTTCTTTTTGTTAACTTGGAGTGTTTGCCCATTATCACCTTTTCTTGTAATTAAGGGTATTTGTCATAAATCATAACCCTGTACTTAGGGTTATATTCAAGGTGCGTCAGTTTTATAAAATATGATTATTTTGTGATATAACCCATTTTCTATAGTTTCGTCGTTCTGGTAAAAGTATTTTTCTTGAGATCGGCAGTGAACTGTCTCAAAATCGTCATTAAAAGCTAAGAAATCGGCACTGAAGTATAGCCCATTATTGTACGATTTTTCAATAAGTACCTACGTCTTGGTGAGATGTAAACATCAAACATCAGACGCGGAGCCATCGTCCGGCAAAAGTGACCAAATAATTCAAAACCCGGCCAATAAGAGCCCATTTAACTATTCGTACACATCGCGAAATCGTTGCCTCTAGCAGCGCAATCTTTCAGTATAAATATTTTACTAGGTTTGAATATCAATCTATTTTTCATGGAGGCTGCACAACAGGCAGCAGTTTGGAGTTTCTGTTGGGAAGCGCCGTACCTCATCATATCATACTTGAACTTAGGTAGAGCGATCGTCAAAATCAAGCAACGCCGCGCGCAGTCGGTTCATGGACGGATCCCTTATGATTTTTTTTCCCTAATAAAACATTTTTTCCGATTTCAAAAAATATTATATAATAACGTACCTCGGCAGTCAAGTTCTTTTTATGGCTGAGGTGGTTTATTTGCCTCGGCCAGTGCCTTGGTACATAAATAACTATTATTTACATTAAAAAGTGAAGGAGGAGATACCGGTAGGTATCCAATACTATTTCATAAAAAAATACTGATACGGCCCTTTGATTTGGATATCTTTTTTATTTTAAAGGAAAACTATATTTTTTTTATCCGCCACAGTTTCATAAAAAAATTAATATTTTGGTCACCTCTCCCTCCTGTTTATGGGGGCATAAAATATGTAGTTTATATCGACGATTTGACTTGCGTTTAAAAAAAAGAGGTATATATAGCAAAATCAAAATAATAGTAGTTTGACATAGACGACGTCGTTGATTTTGTTGAACTACTATGACATTTTAGTCAGTTCTCGTCAGTTCTGGCCAAATAAGAAGCGGTAAGCCAAATTTGCCATGAAACTATTGCAGATATAAAAAATGTCAAAATATGCTTATAATAAAAGAAGTTAGCCAAGTGCACAAAAGAAAATTCTGTAGAGGGGTATTAGTTCGTATTTTTCTTGATAAAACAAATGTAATGTACCTATACCCATATCTCTACCACGAGCTATTTCGGGAACTTGGTATTATCACATTTTGTGTCACTTGATCAGTGCATGCAGTCTACCAAATTTAGTTTGAATATCTTTAAAGGTTGGAAAAGTAGAAAACAAAAAGCTAAAATTTTTGAGAATTTTAACACCAAAAATGTATCTCGTAAACGATCTTAAAAAATAAAGTTGGCCAGCTATTTTCTTTTGTAGATTTAAATAGAAAATTAGTAACCAATGACCGGTCTGCTTTAATCTTTGACGCCATCCATCTTCTCCTGATATTCATTATTGCTTTCAAATTTATATGACAATATCATACATGTCATGTCCTGTGCTTTACCATAGATACAATTGAGTATAATTACTTCTTAGAGTAGACAACTGCAATGTTGTAGGCATAATAATATTACGTTGTAAAAAAAATTAAAAACAAAAAATATATTATATACTTATTCAATGTTTGCATGATTGCGTTGCTTCGTCAGCACGGAACTGTCAGAAAACAAATTTACGCAAAATTGATATAATTTTGGTACAGCGTTATAAAAAAGCATTTAATAACTTTAAGCATAAAGTAACTCACATCTCCATATAACAATTTACAAGGGGGATTGTAATCATCTGAAAGGATTTCTTTGCAGATATAGTGCACCCATACAGGAAGTTGCAGTACTATCTTTTATTCAACCGAGTATACTTACACAGCTTAACGAACACCTTGGAATAAAGACTAAAAGACAATAGGATCTATTTTAGTGTTTCTGCCTGTAACTCTTGCAGGAGAAAATTCAGCGTTATACTTAAAAATATGTTATTGCTATTTTTTAACAGCCATAAACAGTTTCTAATTTTACCCGTCGGAGTTTCATATCTCTTTAAGTGTGTCGCAAGACGCGGCGCAAATGTAAATTCCGCTGAAAGGATCCATTTCGAGCGAAAACGCCGCCGCTTGTCCCACACAATCCATCGTCAATTCTGCCAGAAACGAACCCTCTCAAATACACGCATCATGTCGGTTCTCGTAAGGGAATTGTCGTGTTTCTGTTGATATAGCAAGTAGTAGTGAATTGAAGAAGGCTGGGGAATTCTTAAAGCGAAGAATAAACATTTTCAACATGCAGCGAATACACACGCACACAAGCATTGACACTAGCTGAACAGGGCCGCATAAACCACACCGGATGACATTGCGTAAATGTGACTATATTGAAACTAATACAGGGTGTCCGGTAAGTAAGAGGCAAACTCGCGGGATCAGGTACGGGACGTCAAAATATTTCGATTGAGCTTAACAACTACGGGTTAAATCCTCTGTAGATACTGCGATTCAGGGCTTTGTAGATCTTTTTTGAAATTGGATTATGGCAATATCTCCCAAAATAATAAAACTGCTGAATGGTAATTTGATACTCTGCTGTGTTTTGAGGGATGGAGAATAAGCCGAAAGTGTCAATTTCTACGTATCTCACAGAGGGCGCCGCTTGCGCTTTTTTGAATCGTGCTTTCACTCGTATCTTTTTTGGGGTTATCTTTTTGGTCTTGCAGGTCCATTATTTTAGTCCTTCTTTTCATTTGCAAACAAAAGTGTATACTTGTTTCATAACAATAAAATCAAACGTTTGCGTTGAAATTGGCAAAATGTGTCCCAAAACACCTGTTAACTCCAATATTGCAAAACATACAATGTTCATCTACCCCTTTCAACTGTTACAGATCTACTGTACACACAAAATGAAGAAAAAAATGCCAAATGAACCTTGGTCAAAACAGTATTGATTTTCTTGAAATAGGGTGTCCATATTTTTTCAAATCAATCCTTTCCATTTTGAAAGTGAATAATTTTTGGTACATTGTCCATACGGATTTTTTTCTCACTTTAAATGGCACAGTTGATTTGTAACATTAGAAAGATATAGTTGGAAATTTTATTTTTTGGATGTTGTAGTTAAAAGGTATTTTTGGAGCACGTTTTGCCAATTTCAACGCAAAGGGTTAATGTTATCGTTATGAAACAAGAATACACTTTTGCTGCCAAATGAAAAGGGGTACTAAAATGAAGGACCTACAAGACCAAAACGATAACCTTAATAAGTTACGAATAGCGCAAGTGGCGCCCTCTGTGAGATACGTAGAAATTGACACTTTCAGCTAATTCTCTATCCCCAAAAACACAGCAGAGTACCAAATTACAGTTCAGCAGTTTTATTATTTTGGGAGATATTGCCATAATTCAATTTTAAAAAAAGAACTACAACGCATTGTATCTCATAACTATAGAGATTTGATCCGTACCGGACACACTCTATTTAGAAACAAAGGAATAAAAAATTTCAAGTAAATAAACATAGTTATGGACAGTTAATCAAGAAAGGCAATAATATCCATAATATCTAGTGGCATGTAGGTTAGGGTGGAACGAAAATTTCGATTTTTTACCCCAAAAAATTCAGTAGGTACTTTTCAGAGAGCACAGAGAAAGACACCTGTAGAATGGAATTTCCTGTATATTTCTTGTTCAAGTTTGATGTATGGGGGTTTTGAGGTGTCCTGGTTAACGTTGTGGGGTCAGATTTTAAATTAAGAAATTGCTAAATGGTTTTCGTGGAAATCGGGAGTATAAAAAATCATAACAGACTCTGGATTTGGAAAATAAGAGGAAGGCCAAAAGAAGCGCTTTTTGAAGGCTTTTCAAACAAAAAAGTTTAGGCGATTATCTGCAAAAATAAAGATTTTATTGCCTTATTGTATATGTTTAAAAGTAGACACCTTGTATGTTTGAAATAATCAGATTTTTTCTGGATTTTATGCTGGCTTGAATAAATCCTTGACGATTTTCACGGCCTCATATAGCTAGCAGGCCTACCTATAACAGGCGGACGCATCGCACAATTTCTTGTGTGTTGCATATGGAAAATTTGGTAAACTATAGGAAATATTAAATCTGAGAACTTGTAAGGCCATTTCCATGTTTGCAGTTATTGCTGGTTCAGTCAAGTTTACGTCATTCTAAAAAATTAAACCCGAGTAATGTACCTAACTTACGTACCTACCTCTACTGTTTTAAACAATTGAAATTTCAGGATACGTCGATTACGAGATCCCTGTATTTTCGTTAGTTATCTGTAAGCAAGGAAAGCAATACATTTTCTGGATGTGCGAAAAACCCATTGCTTTACTATTACTGGATGTATAATTTTCAATACATGTGCTGGTAAAAATCTGCAAGATTCTATTACTTCAGCTCATGAAGGTTGGTGTTTGGCTCGAATTCAAAATTAGGCCTAAACTTTCATGATATAGGTAGTTAACTAAAATGCACAGCAATTCTGAAGGGCTTATATAGTTGCGATGTAAAGTCTTAAGCGGTCTTAAGAATCTGTTGGCTGTGATAAGCCATCGTGCATGAGAAAGTTTCCATGGGTTTCTTATAGCTGCGTAACCAGAAACATTGCAATTTTTAATCACCTACACTATCTCAAAGGGGTAATTTTAAATATATGTTTTTTTACTTTTCTATTGAAACATCTCCAGCTTGTCTATGAATATCTATTATTTAATGTAAGTATTTTCCACCTTTAGGCATTAACTAATGCAGTTGCACACAAAAATTCACATAAATATATTTTTATTACAAATAATGTGTTCCGTGTATTGACTCCTCTATAGCAAAATTGTGTCTGTTTATGATGCACACGCAACTATACCTCATCTTTGTCACGTGACACTTAAAGTACATAATATACGATAAATATTCAGACTTCAATAATGCGGAAATATTTGCATTCCATAAGACGACTAGCCATTAGCAACTCTATATAGCACTTGGCCCATGACGTGTGTATGTTTATGTGAACTGCATCTTGGAAATTAATTTACTTCAAGACCTACTATCGTTATAAAACATTTAAGGGTCTGGGGAACACTTAAAAATAAACTCGTGGGATATGAAATGGTGATATATTATGCAAAGGAAATTTTTTTTAGAAATATCTTCATAGGTTATTTTCACGTACAGTCTATTTCATACAAATTATCATAAATATTGTTCGTCAATGTTTAATTCTATTATTATATAGGCTTTAAATTAACGAGCATGCGTGCTCGCCTAACAGCTGTATTTTAAACTCATCTTAAGATAATAATAATTTGAACATTAGTACGTGTGCTAGACAGATACATCCTCATTTCACCATGATCACCCTATTTCTAATTGGATTAAACCTCCCTCGCTCTCGCTCTACAGAAAAATGCCACGTCGGCTGGATGTTATAATTGAAAATTTTTCGCTCAGGCGGCGACCGGGGAAATGCTTAGTTTTACTCACGTTTGCAATTTTATAATTCCCCAGGCATGTTGAGTCACTTGTTTCCTACAACCGTTCATAATAAAGGCGCCCTGCTGTGGGGCCTCTCAAACACACGCATCACACAGGGAGGTCCCCACAAGGGGATTGGGGGCGGACCTACAATATGACCCATCCAAATGTCGTACATTAAATTAATTCACTCTGACGGATAGCGATGAAAGAGATACTGCAGAAGATCATATATAAAGAAGTTCAATCAAACCTTGTGGTAAGTTCGTTAGTCTTGGTTGCTATTACAGAAATGATCAATTATTAGTTATCTGCAAAAACCATTTTCCAATCACTTTTATAGTGTAAAACTCCAGGTGGTAGGTATATGTCCCCGGATGGGGTTTTCAGGAGGAAAAATATTTTTATTATTGATTTTTTTATTATCGAAGTTTTGCACAAAATCGCAAAGACTTAAAGGGGTATTAACTTCCTTTATTTGAAGGATAATTAAAAATACTTTGCAACAAAACTTGCCTGGAATATACTTAGCCTGAATCTAGATTTTGGTACAAAGAAATTTACCCTGCGGTTTTCATGAACAGAGGAATGAAATTTCCAAAAAAATCGGTCAATTCTTCACCATAAACAATGTCAAATGAAAACAAAATACCTATACCTACTTGAAATAAATATGAGATCTTTTATGTCTCTCGCAAATCACAGAATAAGATTCTGAAGAGAAAGCTCAATTTTTCCAGTGGCGTAGCATTTTTCTTAAATCAATGTCTAAAGAACTCCCCTATCTACACCACTGGCGACAGCACGAGATTGAAACTTTTAATGCAAGCTCACCCTACAAACTTGTAGTAGCCCACATGAAATTCCAGCAAGATACCTCTGCGGGTATAGTCACAGTCATGAAAACTCTAGCCCGAAGGGATAATATAGGATAAGTGTAATAATTAGTTTTAATTCTCAAACACAGTTTTGTTTAGCCATATAGATCAATGTTCGAAAAGTCGCTTGGATCGGGCAGTGGAAATTTTGAAGGCTAGGTCTAGGTAGGTAGGTACCTACTTTTCCTTTAATTGGAGTTGCAATTTTATACTGTTTTCCTGTTATGTGTAGCCAACGATATAGGTACAGAAATAGGTGACTCACGTTAATACAAAAACCATGTTTTGTTTTGCTTCTACATTAGCGGGTCGGGGGGAAGAAGACGAGGTAATTTGTTTAAATTGGCATTTCTTAAATTCAGTCTTTCCTATTTAATAATGTTTAATATTTAATAATAGAAATGCATAATAAATAGTTTTTTGATGTATTTGTACAGGGTGTTCCCGTATATTTTGACCCACCCCTAGAGCCTCTATTTTTCGAGTTAGAAAAAAATTACTTAAATGAAAGTTGTAGGGTACCGAGGTGTATTGTCTCAAAAATAATGGATTGACAGGAATGCCCTTGCCTAAGTTGAAATGTTTTTCCATGGCAACCTTGATTAAATATAAAGATCGTATTTATCTGCAATTTGGAGTATCATGTGAATGCTTAGAGAAAAACATATAACATATTTATAGTGTTGGAATCCGAAAAATGCGTGCAATTCAAAAATCCGAAAATATACAGGGTGTTCCATTAAAAAAAGTAAGTTTATTATTTTCATAAATTTGCGACGCTCATTTGTTTTATCTAGTAACAGATCCTAGCGGTTCAGAAAAAACCCTACAACTTTCATTTAAGTAATTATTTTCTAACTCGAAAAATATATAGGCTCTAGGGGTGGGTCAAAATATACGAGAACACCCTGTATGTCGTAGGTTAAGTAAGGTTAGGTTTGAGATACTTATATTTACTTATATTTAAAAAATAACCTAAATCGTATAAAAAAACTGAAAACCTTGAATGTGCCAACAATAACCCCTTTTTAAAATCATGAAACAAAACAAGTTGCCTTTGGTAATGTATCTGTTCCTATATATAAGGTGCCTTCGGGTAATATCGCCCTCGTAAGACATTTTACTTCTTAATATCCTTAGGTTTATATTAAAAATAACAACAATAAACATTTTGGACCAGTAAAGCCATGTTCTTTATTAACTATTTGACAAAAATAAAATACATCAATTTTTAGCAAAAAAAAATTATGATTTTTAAAAACGCCGTAAATGGACGATATTTTTGCCCGATGTTGAAATTTCGCCCACTTGGTTTGAAATATCGCCCGTAATATAAATACCATTATGGCGAAGATTCTGGACACTCAAAGGAATCTAAATCTTCTTCTGTGAGTCCGACACAATTTTCATGCACCCAATTCTTGCATTTCACACATTGTCTCATATCATATTTTACGTATTAAAGTAAAAGGCTGAAATATCGCCCATCTTATTTGTAGGTACCTTTTAAATGACGGTACTTTGCTGGAAACGTTATTATATGATAGGTATCTATTAATTTTATAAAAAATGTTCATTGTGCCCTCTCACGCAGTTTATTATAGACTGTGGGGGTTGGTTATTTAGATTTAAATGCGTTGTTGCTATTGGCTGTTCAAAACACGCTATTAAAAAGGACTATAACCTCATTGGTTAGTAGAAAAACTTCCGCAAGGCGCCAAATTCAAAAGTGGGCGATATTTCAGACTGGGCGATATTACCCGAAGGGACCTTATCGTTGTGGGTAGCTGTATTTCACGTATACAGCAACGTAATTATTCATAGAAATCCAATTTGTTTGAAATTGTTCCCCGAATTCCCGCATTTTGCAAATTGCACCCTGATAACTAAATAAAACTTTTAGATTCCCAAATTCAGACATATTGTTGCTAAATTAAATGCACCGCACGGCGTGTCCGATCTGTTTTTTGCGCAGAAACGGAACCGTGGAACATTGTCGGTAGCGCGATTCATTATAGGGATGCGCACGCCGCAGGCGACGCGGCCCTAACGCGAACACGGAGCACCGGTTTTAAAATAAATTAAAACGAATTACTCGCATTTATATAAATACTGGCGAACGTGTACTTGTTTCCAGGGTTAAGCATGATTTGTGATACGCGCGCGGTGGGTGTGCAGGGGCGGGGGAGATATAGCTTTTTGGTGGACAGTTCATATATGACCCGTGAAATTATATTATAAGGGGCGTCATTTTAAGTACTCGGTTGGAAAGAAATGAAGTCAAATTTACAGCAATTTTGTTCATCAAATCATCTGTCGTCTTAAAGTTCCAGGTAAATTGAAAAGTTGTTGTTGTAGCAGAAAATCCAATTTTGCCCATTACAAGCTGTTCATCAGTAATTCATAATTTTATAAACGATGGCCTATATCTTATCTTGAATTATTACGTGAGATGAATCTAGAGACAATATTTATTCCAAGCTCTACGGTGCACAACGACCCCTCAAACTAGTACAGAGTGGTTCCTAGTTGTTGCTCCGCTGACACCGCTGTAAATTTGTAGATGCCGCGATTTATAATTTACCTTTAAAGTAATTCTTTGGCCTAAAAATTGTCGATGATGTCAATATTCTCGAAGGGAGTCTACGCAGTACTAGCATAAATGTCGTAGTCAGTTTTTCTATCTTCTATGGTATCTAATCGGCACCGTCGCAATGACAAGGCCCGGCAGCTGAAAGCTATGAGTCATCTAAGGGAGATGAGCCTAAGGCGCCAAATTCAAATTTGGCTTGGTAAATTGGTAAGAAAATACTTTAAAACGATTGTTCGCATATATATAGCTCATGGTTTTACAACACGGATAATAATCTACGAGAGTGAAAGTCACATTTTCAAAGGTTTTTGGTGCATTCTGATATTTACTTAATTTTTTTAAATTTTCATACCTATATGTCAATTATTTCTTATTTGCGTGCCTAGATACAACTAAATTCGAATGTATAAAACCATAAATCTTCCTGATTTCAAGGTGTTTACGTTTAATCACGTAAAATTGATAGGTATAACCCTCTCCAACAGTCCAAACCAAAACTCTGGAAGACTGGAGGAACAAAATCTCTTGTGATGGCCTGAACCTACTTTTCCCTTAAAATGGGGTCTTTAGGGAGGAAAAAGCGGACACTTTAGGACCGCCTTTGTAGTTTTCCTTGCAGTTGGGAACGGAACACGTCCACGGCATGATTTAAATAAGTCCGAAAGTATAGATACAACCTAAAACCTATAAACTAAAATTGAATTTTAATCACTTTATTCTGAACCACTGCTGTTTTACCACCTTATTAATAAAACTTCACGTTCTATATTACTAAAAAACACAGTCCAACACACAATAGGTAAGCACAACAAACGTTCTTTAAAACAGGAAAATCGTCAGACAAGTATATAAACGTAAACAACTACAAAAAACTACCTCCCTGTGATGATCTAGTGACGTTTCGCGTCGCCAACTAGCAGGCATTTATAATTGCGACGGTGCCGATCTAATACCCTTGTTTATAGATACTTTAGTAAGCAAATGTTTGAGACACTGACATAGGGACATGATAGAAATACAGTAGATACAGGGGACAGATTTGAAAAAAAAAAGTTGGTCAACTATTTTTTGATAGATTTTAATAGAGGAAAATTAGTAGGCAATGACTGGGTCACTTTAATTTTTGGCGCCATCTGTTGTTTGTATTCAATATTGCTCTGGTAACCTTATGACCATAAACAAGGCCAATACCAGTGACTGTAGACTATAGTCACTGCCTATACGCTTGCGACACCTAGAAATTTGTAAAAAGACATGTAGGAAAGGGTTGGACACCGTGCTAAGCACATTGCACACAAAAACTTTTGGCGTTGACTGACGTATTAATAAGACTTCTCACGGCTATAATTTCATGTCCTGGAAAGTCAATGGTCAACAATGTATTTTGCATTGTATTTTGTCCCCGGGAAGTGTATGGTGAGCCAGAGAACTGTCAAACATAACAGCCGTGAGCAGTCTTTATTAATACGCCAGTCAACGCTTTCGGTTAGAATTTAAGGAAAATTCTGCTTTGCAAATAAGTTGAAAAAAATGGAAAATTTAATCGATTATTCAGTACACAGTAAAAACGAGAATTGAATATTACATTAAAATCATGGTTTTTACTTAGTTATTATATGAATTTTTTCCTTATAGGTACACGTACAACTAAGAACTTACTTGTCGTGCCATTTAATTTTAATCCTACTAGGTATCTATTATAAGATATTCCATGAAGCCAGTGACTATAGATAGTCACTGATGAAGCTAAACGTAATCTATGAGAAATTTACTTTTAAATTACTTATTATTCCATTTCATTACATTATTTTACAGATTCATATATTTTACATGAATATGAATATTATATTACCCCAGCAGTCAATACGAGTATATTAACATGTAATAATTGCAACGCCGCATAGCCGTCTTCCCCCGAATTGCGATAGTTCCAGTAGTCATCCATTCAGTTCCATTCCGAAGAGTTCTCTAATAATTATTATTTATTGATAGTATTAGCAATTTTCTTACGCTGTGTTTGTATTATTTAGTGCAAAGTGTACGTACCTACATATTGTGCGTGTAGTAAAAACCGCAAGGACTGTAATACTGTATAACAGGCTGGTACGTGTGTTTCTTTATTGGAAACAATAATAAACATACAATAAATGGAAATTGGATACAACTGCACAGTGTGTCATAGCATATTCTGGTAAAGATGTTAATCAACTAAAGGCAGGTATGGAAGCGAAATTTGCCCAAATAAATAAGTATGGTATAGCTAAAAACCAGAGAAGAAACCGGAACACATGAGACGTCAGATCTATTAAGTGCCCTGAAGAATGCAGCAGAACATTTTAAAGAAGATATTACATATTTGTCAGGGAAAACTGAGGTAAGCCTAGTAATATTTATGGGTCTTTATATACAGTGTGTGACACTTAAGATGAAGACACCACTGTATTTTGTTTGTTTTTGGATATATAAATTTCCGACTTAGGACAGTTATAGAACTCGATGGGCACTATTTTCAGTTGTGCTCGACTTAAATGTCAGGTGCACCTCCAGCCTGCTATGACCTCGCGTATAGGACCAATATTCAATATTTTGTTTCGCATTAGAAATATCGAAAAGTGAAGTGTCTCTTAATAGAACTAAATCACCCTGTACAACCCATGACCTAATGTTAAAATATCAGCCTTTATAAACTGTTGCATGTTCGGCCCCTCAGCTCTCGGACTATTAGATTTATCCCAGACAAAGTCTTCCCTATTTACTTTCTTCTTCTAACAAAATATATTTTTGTATTCATAACATCTCAACACTGTAGAAATCCCACTGCGAAATCCTTAGAAATCAATGCAATTGTCGCGAGTTTTGGGCAATTATTGGAAATATAGCGTAATAATCAGAAATCAGAAATCACACTCAATCATCATAAATCTCGTGCAATCATCGGAAATCTCCCACCATCACCCGAAATTACGCGAAATCTTGCGAAATCGCCAGAAATGCAGGATTCTGCAAAATACTGTAGGTACATTTTTTACCCCAGTGGTTACCCCCTCGTATATTTCGAACCTAAACCATCTGGGGTACTTATAGATACCTAACATGCACATTGTTTAATTATATTTTCTCAAGAAAAAGAATAATTTCTCACCCTACTTTGGAGGAGTACCCAAAAAGCGTTCTTTTTTATTTTTATTCATAGCTCCTATTCAGTGGATATAAATTTTTGCAAAATTTATTAACTGAAATCCTAGCAGTGGTGCTTAAATAAACTTTAACTTCAAATGTCTCAATTTAATGTTTTCGCTAGATACGGGGATTTTACGTAGGAGGACAGTAATTTAAACGATAAAGACTTAATGAGTCGGTACAGTAAATATTATATTATGACATAGAAACAAATATTTTATTTATTAAAATAAAAATGCCATATAATTTATTGTATATCTCTCAAATAATATAATTTACAAACAGTAAAGAGGTTGATGTAGTCCATGATTTATTTCTTTGGCTAGTTTCTTATTGTCTAGTGTCTAGTAGGTTATATTTGGTCCGGGTAATATGCACACACATATTTTATGGTTTGTTCAATACCTGGACATATATACAGGGTGTAAATGAATAAGTGCGAAAAAATTCAAGTTGTGAATGTTTGAGTGATTCTAAGACGAAAAGTTTATATAAACATAAATCCGGTAATGGTTCCTTTTCAAGATACATTATATGGTAGAAAGAGGCTAATTTGGCCCCTACTAGATTAAAATTAACAGTGTACAGTGGCGTCCCGAGGGCACCTTTACCAATAATTTTGTAAAAAAATGTGCGCCACTGACTTTTTAAAATCTTTTTTTTTTCGCATTCAGCAACTAAAAATACAACTTGTTTGTCTCTTGAATTATTCTCGTATCTCGCTTCGTTTTTGAGAAAAAAAAAATAAAAATCACTTTATTGCATGTCTCCGGGACAACATAATAAAAAATTAAAACTACCAATTTTAAGAAAAACTAGGGTATACCCGATATTTTTTCCATATTGATAGTTTATTCTAGTCTTACAAATTGCTATAAACGGTAATGCTAGCTATATATTTTTTTGTTTTATTATAATAATTATTAAAAAATGTTTGACACCCTGCATTTTGAAAACGAAGCATTAGCGGACCTATGTTTATATAGACTTTTGGTCTTAGAATCACTCAAAGATTCACTCCTTAAAATTTTTCGCACTTATTCATTTACACCCTGTATAGCTACACTACGTTATCTACAAAGAAGGGAAAATAATCGGGGACATTCTGTATACTGATAAAATTATACCAACAGCTATCGACTTCATAACCAACATCCCATATTAAATTCCCCTTATATTTCCGAGTACATGCATATTTCCAATTTAACATACCCTCCAGGGTATATTATGTGGGCAGACACTCATATTTCTTTTCCATATTTATGCATAGTCCGCCACCAAACGCGCAACTATTTTTAGAGCGGTGGTGGCAGGGATGGCCCCGACCGCAAAATTAAAATACATTTACATACTTTTTTCGAGTCCACGCGCCCCATGCGGCCGCCGCAAGTGCGCAAAAAGATTCGCATAAATATTTATCAGGGGGCGACGGGCGGCCGGGGGATGAAGCGCCCCAAACAAGTTTAAAACAGCCCCGGTCGCCTCGGGACCCGCCACTCGCAAATTAACCCCATTCTGCGCCTCCCTGCCAGAGAAACCAAGGTAGAAGAGCTCGAAGTAGAATGGGCTCGTTGAAATGTTTCAATTATAGGTATCAGGATGCGCGATTCAGCGACCACACTTTTTCGGATGTTTACAAGAAGTCGAGTCGAAACGACATTGATTTACCTGTTTTTGTATTGTTTCTGTCTGGACGCCCGGAAAAACAACTTTGGAAGAAGCAGCAATACATTTCTGTTTTGCGGTGTAAACAAAAAAATGTGAACTAAATGAAATACGGCCCTGGCACCTTTGATTTGGCAAGACAAATATAAAATATTCTTAAATATCTAAATACCTACTTAACCCCCTCCCGCATGTGTTGAATTGTCTACATCGCACGAAGAAACCACAATCACTATACTTTTTGTGACACTGAATCAATGCATACAGGGTTTCCCAACGAAAACTTAACCCCCTCAAAAATTCGAAAACCGAAAAATATTTAAAAATTCGCCAAGACTCGTCGATTTTTGTTTTCGAGGGGAGCTTTTTTGACAGCCAAGCCAACCCGATATGTTCATCCCCCTAATCCCTAGCAACCCCAACTTTTTATTGCGAATACAGTGATGTATCGTTTTTTGAATTCTGTTGAGATTTGACAGAATTATTGGCTAAAAACTGAAAGTTGACAATCCACTGTACGCGTAGTAATTTCTACACAATTGCCCGCCACTATTAATTTTTTTTTTCTACTGCACACATCCAAATTAGGTACCTAGTTTTTATTGACCTGTCGATCAGTTTACAAAAAGTCATAAACGAAAAATCTGAAGCAAAACAAAAAAGTTCATACGAATTCAAACCTCATATCTTTTTAAAATATGCAACCAAAAGTCACCGTCACAAAAAAGTTCCCGTTTTTTTGCTTGTAACCACGAAATCGTTAGTTTCAGCCTGTTATTGAAAGTGGAAACGTATTTTCGAAATGGTTTATTCTATCGCGGAAAGGGTAGAAATTGTTGCAATTTATTATCGAAATCATTATTGCGATAAAGCTACAGCAAGAATTGCAACAATTTCTAACCTTTCCGTGATAGAATAAACCATTTCAAAAGCACGTTTACACTTTCAATAGCAGGCGAAACTAATGATTTCGTTGTTGCAAGCAAAAAAAACGGGGACTTTTTTGTGACAGTGACTTTTTGTTACATATTTTGAAAAAGAAATTAGGTTTGAATTCGTATGAACTTTTTTGTTTTGCTTCAGCTTTTTCATTTGTGACTTTTTTGTAAACTGATCGACACGTCAATAAAAACTAGGAAATTTGGTCGTGTGTAGTAGATATAAAACTTAATAGTGGCGGGCATTTGTGTAGAAATTACTACACGTATATGGTAAAATTATTTTAAGAAGTCCTTACTGGGACTGTCAAATGGTAATTTCGCCATCCTAAGTTGGCATTAATGCAGCAAAAAATGCAACCGGGTCATAAGTCCAGGTCAGTAGCGAGCCCATTTGCACAATTAATAACTACTAATAACACGAACAAGAACAACACAGATAACGGTAAAACTCACGAAACGTACAAAACCCACGAATATATTCACTGCCCAAAGTTTGATCCTTTTTGAACGATCCGGAAAACCTTCACTGTCACTTTCACAACACCGAAACAAAATTTGCCTGAGTCCGCCCCATAGACGCTGGCGCAAGTGGCTGATTTTAACAAAATACCAAAATGAAAGTGTTTCCATGACGTTTGAAATTATTATTAAAATGAGTTGTAGTCATAGTTACTTTTATTTGTAGCGGTATAATCGTGATTGCAATAGGGTTTTTATTTTATTATGTTCTTTTTTCGTATTACTTGGGTAACTTTTCACATTATAAATCAATGAGTGACGTCATTAACTGGGTGAGACACATATACCATTGTTATGCCCATCGTTAACAGAAAATTCCTAGGGATTTTGTGGACACTGTCATCTGACAAAATCGGGACTTTTAGCCAATAATTCTGTCAAATCTCAACAGAATTCTGAAAACGATACATCACTGTATCGCAATAAAAAGGGCTTTAAAATGATGCGCCACAAGGGGGGTAGTTCCATTTGAAATTTTAAAGTTGGGGTTGCTAGGGATTAGGGGGATGAACATATCGGGTTGGCTTGACTGTCAAAAAAGCTCCCACCAAAAACAAAAATCGACGGGTCTCGGCGAATTTTCAAATATTTTTCGGTTTTCGAATTTTTTTTTGGGGGGGGGGTCAAGTTTTCGTTGGGAAACCCTGTATACCTAGGTACTATGTACCAAATTTCATTTGACTGCCGAAAAAATAAAAAATAAAGGGCTAAAAAAGAGGCGGTAATGGAAAAGTTATACCTACCACAAAGTAAATTTGTTTTATGGTTTTCTATGACCTGTCGAAATCAATAAAACTTAATCACCCTTGATGATGTACTTTTTCTATGTTTTCTATGACCTGTTGAAATCGATAAAACTTAATCATCGCTTTAACGCACATTCTGCCGCGTAATAACAGGTGTTTAAATTTTAATGACACATGCCTTTTCATAACAGTATTATAACCATAGTAAGAAATATGTATTATTCAAAAAGAGTGACAGCGATATATACAGTAAAATAGTGCTTGGACATAGTTTGGCGGATTCTACGACACAAATTTGTGGTGTAAATACAAAATTTTCGTAAGATCTTTATAACGCCTGCCCTTTGTAGAATCAAGACTGAAAGCATCAATAATGCAGATGAGACGTATTTCTTATTTTTTCAGTTTCACCTTTCACGAAAAGATTCATTGAAATGTGTCTACAAAGCTTTCCAGAGCCAACCTTGACCATTAATTTGAAGCAGGAGCGTCGAGTTACTCGGGTGCTAAGGTTTATTTCTCTCACGTTCTAAACTTCGAGAAGAATAGTTTTGTTCCGCACTTTATTTTTAGTAGGTCTCCCCCACTGTGTATTTAATTTTTTTTAATTCATGCCTAAATCATCCTGTATAAATTTTACTAAATATTGACCAAACTTCTTGAGACCTTCAAGTCATATTTGGGACAAACAAAAATGTACGTCAGACATATATTTTCAAATTGGTTCAGTTAGAGTTTCACGGCAAATTTTATTTTTGAAATTTCGATCGGTCATGCAGGCAACATATATCACTACTGCTGTCATAATTTTATGTATGTATATAAAACTTTTATAAAAAGCATAAGATACATTCTAACCTAGACGAGTCTGTTAGTATTTTCATTTAGAGTAAATCTTAAAAAAACAGGCATGGTCTGTTCTGCGTATCTTAACTCCATATATTGGTCAATCTTTTATTTTACCTCCTGGCGATTTTCCATGGTCTCGAGTTTGTTTGATTTGCTTATGAATATTAAGTTTCTAGGTTGTTTCGTATTTCCGCACCTCGTCTGGCAGCGAGAAGAATAATTGGCGTCGTCTTAAGCAAATTGGCAAACACTGAATATAACAGGAATGAAATGGGACTAACTTCCACTTTGATAATAAAACGTCCTGATAAAGGGTAATTGTTTTAAGGGGAGTATTTCACGTGCATAATAGTAGACAAACAGACAAATGAAAACTTTTTATACTTATCTACGAAGATGAGGTAACATCTCTCTTACATTGTGCACTAAAACTTCGTAACATTTTCTTTCTGCCTGTCCAAATGCAAGTTAAAACTTGTCTAGATTTCCTTTATGCAAACTTCATGGAGGCAAGAAACTCGGCTCCGGAATTTTGACTTGCCTCCTATTCGCCGGCCCGAAACTCCGTTTCAGAGTGTCAGATCTTCAAGCTTACGCCTTTGCCTCTTTGGTCTGCACGTTTATTGTGCTCAAAGAAGAGATAGTTTTAAAGTGCTATATAGCCGGAATATAACAAACATAATTCAAAAAGCGCGCAGGATTAGGAGGCATTGTGTGCCGTGTGCATGAAGTGGCGCCATTATGTTCTGCAGTCCTAGCGATACAAATTTTAGCAGGAGCAGAATGGGCCCGTGAAAAGCAGGATATGGGGGAATTTTCCGTGGATATGACTGAAATTGTGCCGGTCCTTACACAGGGTAATTGAGTCATGATATAAAAAAATTTAACTGCACTGTGGGGGAGGCCTACTAACAAGGAAAATGCGAAAAACAATGGAAAAAAATGGAACAAATCAACCTTGGTACCCCAGTAACTCGGCACTCCGGTATGCTGTTCGCACCGCGCAGCTACGGCGTACCAATAACCAGATAGTACATAGTATAAGTAGAATCGGGCTGCTACATGAAAAAATTGCTTCCATTACAATCTTATCTCATCGTGGATTCGCAGTTTTATTATACGCCAGTGAGCTTATTACCGTAGGTACCATTACCGATTTCTAATACGCGCTAGGGGATCCTAAGTTCTGAGGCTCACGAACAGAATAAATTGTGTGTGTAGTCAAGTTGCTGGTGGCATTTTTGAAGAACTCTTCTAAGCACTGACAGGTGGTGCGTTTGTAGGTACATTTAGTGCGCAGTTTTAATTAGTGCTCAAAATTTTTGGGGTGCATTGCTATTTTTTATAAAATAATAAAAGGATTGACATTGTACGGACATCAAAAAGCGAGCCAGAAATGTAATGATTATAACTTACACCATAGCACACAAATGTTTCCCTAAAAATTTAAAGGCCACAAAAGATTCTCGACTTTCTAGGTTTTCCCAATATTTCGAGTTTTTTTTTTTTGAGATTTCTGTGAAAACGTAAAAATAAGTATAGGTACTTACATTTACGATAGGTATTCTGTGCAACTGTCAAGTGGCAACTGCGCACCAGTCATGACACAGGAGCTTACCTAGCTGACTAGGAAAGCGCCGCGCCTTTCAGTAGGGGTTTCAATGCACTTCTGAAAATATGTTTTTTGTTGACTTTAGAATTTTTTAAATTTCAGATTTCTACTTTTTTTTCCATCTGTCGTTAATTTTTTTACGCCGATGTTTGCATACTTCTGATGCATTTCGACATTTGTTATAATATTTTTTAAAGACGGTTCGAATGAGTCAAATATTGACGTTTCTCGAACGGAACCTATGATCGGAAGAAAGGACATTTACGTAGTGTAGTGATTGGCCCGTGAGCGCGAGCAAAAGTACTTTTCGCACACTTTTAATATTATATCATCTTCACTTCATCAGTATTTTTTTTTTGTTTTATTAAAACTAAAGTATTAGAACTGATTATCACAAGCACATCGACAGTTTTCTGTTCCATGGCTAACTAGAAGTTCATAGGAAATTAGATTTATTTTAAGGAAAAAGGGAAATACTTTCTTAAATATATTTAAGTACATTATCAGGGGTAATATAACAAGTGGTGTTCCTATTATCGATAATACCTTTCGTTAATTTTACGAATTATAATCCCAAAGCTGAAAATACCACGACTGCGCAGCAGGAGTGGTATTTTCTTAGCATTGGGATTATAATGAGTGATAAATTAAGGAAAGGTATTATATATTATTAGGCATACCACGAGTTGTATTTAAAAAGATAATTTAACAACTGCAAATAGTTAGTTTGACAGCTAGCTGTCATTTCGATTGAACTTTCGGTTCTGAATATGTTTTTTGTGCTAATAGATATTTAAAGATCAATGTGTTAACTGAAAACCTATCTTCTAGTCCTATATTAAATTTGGTAATGTGAAGAAGTTATAGGGTTATCAGTTTTAGCTGCCACAATATTGGTTTAGCGTAACTAGGACGTAACTAAGAGAGTAGGATTTCAGCGATTATTTCCCTCATAGTGCTTGCATCCAATAAGGTAGCTCCTTCCATAAAAATCCAACCAATCATATGCCTCTGCTAGCGATAATTTGCACTAGTGCAATTACCGGTAATTGCACTTGTGCAAATTATCACTTCGTTGCTTAGCAACCGCGAATCTGTTGGATACAAACACGTACCTACTTCTTAAAGTTTGTGTGTTTCACACTGTTCTAAATTATGCAGCTTATGTTGCGGTATTATTAAGCATTATATCAATGAATTTATATAATTTTTACATTGCTTAAATTCTTGTTATTTATTAGACCTCCGCCTCCGTTTAAATTTATGACACATTCAGAAAATAAACCAACGTTGACAGGGTGTAGGTATAATCGCATTGCCTTGGACACCCAAGCGTCATGTTTGTTTACTCGAACGCTACAGTCGAAGCTGTCAATAAACTCGTTCAAAATGAGTCGTTTTGGAAATGTAAACATAGAAAAAATTAATACAGAAATTATTAAATCGTATTCGTGAAATAATCTCGACAAATACCACTCGTGCCGGAAATTTTTCTAGATAATTTTATTCTCAAGCCCTATTTTGCCCATTAGTAAAACCACTCGTAAAAATTGGGCTTTTATTTTAAGAGATAAAATCCCGAGAGCGAAGCTCGAGTTTAACTTTAACAGTATAACTTTCATAGTATATAGATATATCTCAATTATCTGGAACTGAATCTCTCATTCCAGTCCCATTCTTTATAGATCATTATGTGTCAGAATTAAACCTTTGGTATATCTTCTCATATTGTATTTCTTTCGATTTTCTTCATTTCTGTGAAATTTCTTCTTTGAGTCATAAGTATTTTGTCAATCATTTTGATTTTTTTTTCTACCTGTTGGTGTCACTAATAAATTATCTTAATGGAAATATACAGTGTATATGTTTTAATTTATTGTTAGTTCTTATTGGAGGCGAGGCTTGGATAGCACCTTGAGTGTCCAAAAATAACTAACTTACTTTGATGACCTTCACGTAGGCTTATAAAGTCAGGTAATATTTTAACGGATCTATGGTTCTTTTTATGTTATCCTGTGTATTTCCCAATACTTCTAGGTGACTTTCATTTATTCAAAAATACTCAACTTTGAGTTTGGTATTTTACACTGGATAGGTTAATTTTTCGGCAATGCTTGCATTAATGCTAGCTAGCTGAATTAATTGAGTATGTAGTTTAATTGTTTTTTTTTCAAGTCCATCGGCAGAAAACATTTGGCCATATATTATATTATTATTGGACGCTAAAAAGCATTTTTCAAGTAAAGTAAAAACTTGTTAAACTTCTTTCCTGGTGTATTTTGAAGATTTAAATATGTGTAATTTTCTGATATCAGGACTGTTTTAATATGGTTTAGTCAGGTTATAGAAATAAAATTTAACCATGTGCGACTCTATAGCTTTTATCTAGGGACGACAACTGCCTCAATAAGACAAATTGTAGCCTTACTTTTTCCGGTTTTATTCAATTTTTATCCCAAACACTACCTTGCGTTTAAACGTTATACATAATGATATATTTGCAAATGCAAATAATATAATCAATATAACACAGAGTTATCGGGAAATCAGCTTAACGCGGAACAGTGCGCTAATGTTGACGGTGTGTAAAATTCGCATATACGCGCTCGAATTATAATTTCAAATCAGCGCCAAAAATAATTATGTCCCGCGATTGAAATTCAATCACCGTTCCATCCTGCAGCCCGAATTAATAATTGTCCAGATAATCGGAACCGTCCGGGAGTGGATACGGCGCCGTAGGCAACGCAGCCTGATTTTCCCGACGGTTTGCGTTTAACCGGTGTTGGAGAATCGGCGAATAATTACAGGAGACAATCGGGAAAATCGCCCTTTGCGAGGGGTGGTATATGAGTTGGAAAGATAAAATATTGGAAATTAAAACAAATTGATACCAGGATAAATTGAGCTGTTTGAAATGGAAATGTGTTTATTTCAGACTAGCGGAAACTCTGTCACAGATTAGCAGTAATTTCGCTCCAATGCCATAATACAGGGTGAATTAGTTTTTTGTAGCAGGACTTTAACAGGTGATAGATCTTCAAAAAATAACCGCACTTTTTCTTATAAACTATATCTTTTTAAGTCTTCATAGAAAAGTTACAGGGCGTTAAATTTGGAAAAAATATGTGGACTTTATCGAATATTTACCAAAGTAGTTAGGATATTTAAGTCATATTTGGTATACGTTATAACGGCACGGGTTATCATAAAACCTGTTATATCAAACATCTTGCACAACCAGTGGGGGAGAAGTGGGTAATTGGTACATTTATTTTTAGAAAAAAAATAATCACCTTGTATTTTAATAAAAGGCATTGAATTTTTTATGTAGATTTTAATTGCAGACAAAAATGTCCTCTTCATATTTGTCCTCTTTGTATTTGTTTAATGGCAAATTTTATTCTTTTGTATTATTTTAGAATATTTCGGAAAAACTAACTAAATTTGCCTCATAAGTAAGACTCAAAATAGAAAAAAACGTGTTTCCTACTTTAAATAAAGTAACTTTTTCCAATAAACTAACCCATTCCAAGTTTTACTTTTCAAGATACAGAGCGCAACATTAATTGTATCTTCCTTAATTGTTTTAGACCCTGTTACTTCAAAAGTATAGCCTTAAATAGGTAAGTTTATTGAAAAAAGTTACTTTATTTAAAGTAGCAAATACATTATTTCTACTTTAGGTGTTACTTATGAAGCAAATTTTTTAGTTAATTTTTCAGAAATTCCCCGAAATAATGCAAAAAATTAAATTTGCCATTAAACTATAACACATTTGAACAAATACCAAGAGGACATTTTTGTCTGCAATTAAAATATACATAAAAATTCAATACCATTTGTTAAAATAGGCACAAGGTGATTCATTTTTTTCTTAAAAATAATTTTACCAATTACCCACTTCGCCGCCACTGGTTGTGCAAGATGTTCGATATTAACAGGTTTTATGCTAACCCATGCCTTTATAACGTATACCAAATATGACTTAAATATCTCAACTAGTTTGGTAAATATTCAATAAAGTCCACATACTTTTTCCAGAGTTAACAAATTAGCATCAAATTAGCATCAAATCAATATTTAAAGTTATTGTTTACTACTTTTAAATGAAATAGCTAATAACGCGAGAAAGTGACAATAAAATTATAACAAAGTTTAACAGAAGATATTGGCGACGCCTTATTAGCTTGTACCTACTTTATCAGAGTTGACAATACACCTGGCGCTTCAGCAACTACATGCTCAGTGTTTTTCCGCTTTGTTTCTTAGTGGGGTTCAAAGTTCAAACCCTTCAATCTGACCTACGGCTATGCTACCTATATTATATGAAAATAATATCTACCCAATTTTACAAAAAAAACCTCTTCCATTGAAGAATATGCCACCCCTCTGATGTCTTTATTAAAATATCTCACCTATATTAACAAAGTTCGATAACCCTAAAAAACCTTTTTCTCAATTAAGTTTCCTTTCGTTCTCGTGCTCAATGCTCATCCATGATTCTTCCTATGAATCACCTATCAGTTATTTCTAGCGCTGGCGTTTTCATTCAAGAGCTCCGCCGGAGCCACGCACCTACCTACCGCGAGTTCTAAATCCCAGCACTTCGAATTCTCGCCAGACCGACTTCTCGACAGGCCGACTGTTACAACACCGCATTCGCCACAAGATATCGTCGTTGACACCTAACTCCCAGGAGTCAGACTTTCCATGACACCGAAGTCTCGCGAGGCAGACTTTTAGTTTGGCAACGCTGCACGTGGAAACGCTCGCGCTTGCTACGGAGCAAGCGGCCATATATTGAGCCTAGGTCACCCATGCAATGCAACGTTGTCATATCAAAAGTCTGCCTCCAGAGACGGCGACATTGTGAAAAGACTATTTCCTGGCATTTAGGTTTCGCGAAAAGTCGGCCTTGAGGGATACTTCGATCGAATTATTACGAAATTATCTTGGAATTTATGCAGCTAACAATACCTACTTACATTAAAATACTTAACTTTTGAATTAGACCTGTTGCCTGTTTTATACTCACTAGTAGTAGTTTTAGGGAAATCTAACACCAAGGATGTGATATAATTTAGATATAATACCGAGCAAATAGCTGAGATAATGGCACATATAACTCTACAATGCTATCACGCCTAAACAAATAAAATAATCTATTTTTGAAAATTTCCGAGCCAGTGCTGCAGCTCCGCAGGCTCTTATCGAAAAGCGGCCACTGATTGTGGGCAAACAAAAAGTGAAAATATCTGCTTCTCTGGTCTTAAATGGGACCAAAAGAAGAGCAATATGAGACAAAATTGAAATTTTTCGTCGTGACTTTTATTTTGGACGCTTTGTCAGATGTTGTTTAGTCATAAAACAGATAGCTAACAAAATATTTAAAATGTTCACTTTTAAAACCCTCTAATATATTTCGTATTAAAACTCTTTAGTCTGTGTCAGTAAATATAATTTTCTTAGCTAATGCAAATATTCAGAAAAAAATGTATGCAGCACCCATATTTTTTCTAAACAGGGAGAATTAAAAATATTTTTTTATAAAAAATTATATGCCAATCTATGCAGGTAACAGTATACCAAATGGCACTCATTTTCCACGAAAATGACAGGTTGTGACACAAGCCACATGCGTATGAAATTCGAAGCATATTCAGACCACAATATACAGAAGATAGCGGTGTATGTCAGCTAGGCGAACGAAGATTCTGCGGACCTACGTCACTTCGACAAAAGTGCGGCCAAATGATAAAAAAATAGTCCTGAAACTGGTCTCACTGATATAGACATCAATCATCAATAATTATCGAAATTATTTCACGTCAAATTAAATCGAAAATGTCTGAATTTTGATATTAAGAAAATGAAATGCCAACTTGTGTGTTCCAGAACTTAAAAAATTGCAGCTTGAAGGCGAAGGGAGGTAACGTAAAGTATTTACTGTAGTTTTCCCAAACAACAAAGATGGATTGAGGCTTTTATGGCCGAACTATTATAATGAATTTGAGACAGGTAAGTACCTATAGTATCATTATCTGTTCGAAAGTAATGATTGTGTAATATTCATTAAATTATGTGTTGTACTAAAACTAATTACAACATAATTTTATGTTATATTATGTTCTAAAAATTTCGAAGAAAGCTACACGATTCATAGGTTGGCAAAAAATGCACGAAATTTAAATGCTGACGCGGAGCACTTCACTGTAATAGAGCTACAGATGCTTGAGGCTAATATAATAGAATAATAGTGAGAAAATAATAGTTACCTCAGATAGTTGGATTTGCACAAAAAATATGCCCTAATTTATTTCCATGTGGTTTTTCTTCGAAAATAATAAGAGTAGAGTGCCCCTCTTCTGTTTCCTCTACGCACCTTATGGTGTCACCTATTGGAACCGCACCAAATCCTATGTCATCTTCAGGGAATTAAGGAAACTCATTCAACTATAGTCATTGCACAATGAAATAAGTGTTCCAGAGTTAGGTTTACTCCCGGGAATTTTAAAAAAACCCATTCCTCACAGCATAAAACTTTCTCAACGTGCACTTAACCTCCGCCATTTCACAAGAGTTTTGAAAAACTATTTTTTACTTATATTTGGGGTGCTTTTGTAGAGACAATCTATTTAAAAACAATCACGCGTGAGTGTTAGTAGAGTACGTGCTTTTAGATAAGAGTATTTGTAATTATTCAAAAATAATTATTAGATTATGTATGTTGTGGGCTCGGTTGTGGGTAATAAAGTAATATTTATTTACATATTATTATTTGTCCATGTACCTACATGTAAATAAAAATATGTTAAAAATATGCTTGGCATTTGGGAATATGTTCAGATATTATGAGAAACCTATAAATTGATGAGTCCACCAACCGATCCATAAGTACCTTATAAAAAAGATCGTTTATTTTTAAACCGTATTCTTCATTTTACAGCTACTTTAGCTACTTTTTTACTTAAGAAATAACATTAATTAAAACCGATTCTTAGGTCCAAATTTAATCACTGAACAATGGTTTTAATATGTTTTCTAGATAGTAAAAAAACTGAAATGCATATAAATGGTATAAACCAAACAAACGCATACACACACCTTATGCCTTCTTCAATTATTGAATAATTTCGATATTTAGTGTTACTTTTTAAATTATGTTGTATAAGTTGTTGCCTATCTAAAGGTAGCCATGATTTTGTCGAATAATCGTCACTGTTGACGTCAAAGCGCGGACATACCGTTAGCTGTGTATCGTGATTCCAAGGGCGTATTCAAGGGGGGGGGGGGTTCAGGGGGGCAATTACCCCCCAAGCCCATCAAATGTCCAATTTCTCAACTCTATATTTAGGTAAATTTAGTCAAGAGTCTGACGAAGTAATAAAAATTAAATTGCAAGGAGAGTTAGATTTATGGCAAAAAACATGTAGAGTCGACAATAATATTTGTGATATATCCTTACAAGTTATAAAGACTGTGATGAAGACATATTTCCTACTATAAAAAAAATTCTACGCATATTAATTGTTCTGCCAACTAGTGTTGCATCAGCAGAACAAAGATTTTCTTGATTGAAAAGACTGAAAACCTGGTTACGCTACGCTCCACTATGGGCGAAGAGCGATAAGTAGGCTTGGCACTGCTATTTACCCACAGAGAAATCAATGTACTTATAGATGTTTCTCGGGTTATTGAGCGATACGCCAAAAAAAAACAAAAAGAAAAATTTATTTCATATTATAATAGATAACTATATTCCTATTTCTATAATCCATTGTGATATGGATGTGATTTTTAAGAGTTTTATATTCTTTTAAAGAATTTGTATTTCAACAATCACAGACCAAACTCGTTGCCTTGGTTACCAACTTTATTGTTTAGCCTTCAAAAATCACAAATAAACTTGTCAGATTACTGTCACTGTCCAAGAATATTGTTTCTGCTCCAAAATTCGCACAAAATCGCTTTCTAACCTTTCTACTTCACTAGGCCCAATTCCCAGGGCTTATATACTAAAAAGGAAGACTGGAGAATACTCTAGAATATTCCTGGCCAATGATAGTTCACAAATCATAAGTTCTAGCAAACTTTCTAGAATGTTATGGAAGCTTTACAGGGAAAACCATGAAAACTAAAGGAAAATGGGGCCCTGGGGGCCTCAGGCCAACAAAGGTGTGAAATTAAACTAAATTAATTACAAAAATTATAAAACTGTAAGTAGATTACCCAAACTTAAAATTTATCTGCTAAATCTTTGAGTAGGTTAGAAAACCGTGCAGACATATTCATTGAAAGCTGATATAACAACTTTAGAGGCATTTTTCTTTACAATACCTATAATAATGTTTTGTATTTTTTTATGTAGGTAATAAAATACCACCATATTCAGTTGAAATTGCTTTTACGAACGCACCAAACTCCTAATGCTAAAAAATATTTTATATTACCCCTCCCAAGGCGAAATCCTGGATACGCCCTTGCGTGATTCAGACCATCTTCATAAGAAAAAAAAACAATAGTATAATTTTGGTAGTTTTATTAACATATTATTATACATATACACAGTGAGCCATTTGTATTCCATCCTACCTGACTATGTGATAGTATTTTTGAAAATAAATGAATTATTGCTCTAAAGTTTTCTACAGAAACACTTTCGTTTCCGCGTTACAGGGTTTTAATTTTTTTCTAAAAAATTATTGTTATATTTCATAATTTCTAAACCAAAAATGGTGTTGTAACTAAATTTGGTATATTGTATACCTAGATGGATTGCTATATTATGACGCATTGTTAAGTCTATTATTCAACCAGTGGTGGAGATACGAGTAATTGATTCGCTAAATTAAAACAAAAATAATGGGGTAATATGTTTTTTTGTACAAAAATGTTTCTAGATATTTATTAATGCCAGCTACTGTTTCGCCTAAAATTTAATATTACCATGGAAGTAGATTTTTCTATGATATTACTTAATTGCCACTATAATATATCTGTTATTCGAGAAATTTAATTTTTTTAAATTGCCACTCTAGATAATATGCAATCTATGCACGTAACAGTATAGCAAATTTGGTTAAAATACCTCTCGGAAATTATAAAATAAAACAATATTTAAATAAATTAAAAGTAAAAAAATATTTTTAAAAAAAGCTTTTATTTAAATGCGCTAAAAAGAATAAAATAATCTTTTCTTTTAAAACTTTTACTATCAACTTATAACGTCATTCCACAATTTATATGATATAAAAGCTTGTCGCGAGATTTAAGTAGTGGTATTTACTTAGTTTGAAAACTTAAATCTCGCGACAAGCTTTTATATCATATAAATTGTGGAATGACGTTATAAGTTGATAGTAAAAGTTTTAAAAGAAAAGATTATTTTATTCTTTTTTAGCGCATTTAAATAAAAGCTTTTTTTAAAAATATTTTTTTACTTTTAATTTATTTTGTAATTTTTAGTTTGGCCAGGTGTCTGAGTCTATTCATCTCAGTTAACGCATCATTGTTGCAAGGTCGTTTGCCGGTTAGTTTAGAACAGTCTAGCTCTTCAATGAGGAGACCTTCTAATGATCTAACCCTACTTAAGGCCACGTATGCTTGACCAGGCGCGAAGAGTTTGGAGCCTAAATATACAACGAGACAGGTTGCAGACCAATGCTGTTGACGCCTATCTCACCAAACTACACAAGTCAAAGTTAACTAGTCCGCCATCTTGGGTGTTCCGCCATGTTGGATTTAGAATGACGTCACACATATAATCATGCATTGTCATCCAAATTAAACGTGTGTACAAAATTTCAGCTCGATCGGTTGAAATTTAACTAGTCCGCCATCTTGAGTGTTCCGCCATGTTGGATTTAGAATGACGTCACACATATAATCATGCATTGTCATCCAAATTAAACGTGTGTACAAAATTTCAGCTCGATCGGTTGAAATTTAACTAGTCCGCCATCTTGAGTGTTCCGCCATGTTGGATTTAGAATGACGTCACACATATAATCATGCATTGTCATCCAAATTAAACGTGTGTACAAAATTTCAGCTCGATCGGTTGAAATTTAACTAGTCCGCCATCTTGAGTGTTCCGCCATGTTGGATTTAGAATGACGTCACACATATAATCATGCATTGTCATCCAAATTAAACGTGTGTACAAAATTTCAGCTCGATCGGTTGAAATTTAACTAGTCCGCCATCTTGAGTGTTCCGCCATGTTGGATTTAGAATGACGTCACACATATAATCATGCATTGTCATCCAAATTAAACGTGTGTACAAAATTTCAGCTCGATCGGTTGAAATTTAACTAGTCCGCCATCTTGGGTGATCCGCCATGTTGGATTTAGAATGACGTCACACATATAATCATGCATTGTCATCCAAATTAAACGTGTGTACAAAATTTCAGCTCGATCGGTTGAAGATATCTGCTTCAAAATTGAGTTGCAAGATTCCACCCGAACAAATTACATACATACATACATACATACATTGCAAGTTAAATAAAAGCTTTTAAAAACTAATCATTACTGGAGAAAACCTTATACCAAAAACCCCATTTAATTTCAAAAATATCACATACTGTCTGGTCGGACGATAGAAATCGCTCACCCTATATATAATTTGGATCTGCATTAGCATTGTCCAAAGACAAGTTACCTAAGTGACGAAACGATAGTCCCGACAAATTGTTTGGCATTACCGGACGGGGTAGAGTTTATTTATGAAGGCCTGTCTGGGCATAATGGGTTCTCTATTAGACCATTATCTGGCGAGTGTCCAACAAGGGTATTCCGATTAAGAGGGTCGCTTTCGTCTATTTTAAAAGCTTTTATTTAACTTGTTTAAACCAATGTTACTATTACGGAGGAATGTGCCATTCAACATTAAACTTTGTCCGAAATAATGGTTTCGTTTTTGCAGGGGTACAAACTCCCAACTGGCCTAATCACTGAAAGAATAAAGCGTTGGTCAGCAAGCTTACAGCACTCTCATTTGCGACCAAACTAGGATACACCAAGTAAAATGATGGATAAATATGTTTTTTCCTGCTCAGACCAGAGTCGGTTTTTTGTTTGGGTGGACATACGTGAGCGAATTGCTATCCAAAGAGTCTCGTACCAGATATGCGCTTTTTTTTTCAATTAAAGAGAATCGGGCTTGAAATTGACAATATAAACAAACTTCTAATCAACTCGTCTGTTACACATGCAACCGACTTTTGTCAATGGTCAACTTTATATACCTTCTTACCTTCTTTAATTTTTGATACCTCAGCTTCTATGAATTCCTGACTGGTGTTCGTGTGGTTACTTATTTTCATTGCCCGACGGTTAACCAAAATGTCATTAGGTAGTAACTAGCTATTTTGAGCTATAGTTGCTACTAATATTTATTAAGTCTAAACATATCACATGTAGACTACGTTTATCTTGACGCGTTCGATCCTATTGAGAGAGGTTTGAATTCACTGGAGCGGACTCAAATAGACGGCGTAAACCCTACAGACTATGGAATAAGTATAATAAGTTAATGTCCCTGGAGAGGATTGAAAACCGTAGCATTCAATACTGATGATGTAAACGTAGAATTATAAAATATTTGATATAACTCAATCGGATCTATTTCAATCCGATCGAATTGTCACGAGATAAACGCAGTCAATGTTTAAAAATGTGAATTCTTTACTTAATTCACTTCCATTGCAATAAGTTTGCAATTTTAAAATGTTACTGCTATGTGCAGGCTTAACCTGTATGCCACTTTATTTATTTATTTATTTCAAGTTTCTTCGTTGCGTATTCTCAACTCATTAGCGTACAATTCGGTATCGGAGCTCGCTACATGTCTAAAACACACTCCATCCACCTTAATCAACATCCTCATGTCCTACACTCTGGAAATGTCCATAATTAAATACGTTCCGTCAGTGATGGGTTCTGATTTAATAATGACCCAATCGAGGTCCCATTATGACCAGCCAGTCCTCACGGTCGCCGCATAATAGAGTCCGTCTACTGGGGATTAATTTGTCAGGACATCGTCATCGTGTCCCGCGCGACCCCGATCAGATCGTTTCCACTCTATATTGTTCAAGTTCGTGCTCCAATACCGTAAATGGGTTTGTTACAATATCCTGCTGCTTCCATTTTAGCCCGTATGGGCAGTAAATTAAAGAAAAGGTTGCAATCAAATTCGATAACTGAATTAGTGACTTGTTTCAAGCGGTTATGTGAATTTTCGTTTTTTATGAGACATACAGTGTGTCCACAGATAGAGTTTGGATAGGGTGTAAATGACAAAAAAATTTCGAGTTGAAATTTCAGCTTCTGGGGATAAGCCCTGCTTGGTTTGAAAATAATTTGTGACATAATTTTACTATCGAAAAATGACGTATACCTTGGGAATTTTGAAAAAACTAATTTTCCACATCAGTAAAGTGCTCTTTCTGTAGGTTTTTCAACAAAATCTTATTAGGGAAACTTGTTCAGAATGAAGAACTGAGTAGGTTTGCGAAGTTTCGAAAGTCTAGGCCTACTTTGATATTTTGGCATTTTTCTTTAGAAAAGTGCACTTTGCGTAGCTTTCAGATTAAACTGTTATTGAGAAAACTTGTTCACAATGAGAAACTAGATAGGTGTGAAAAATTCCAACAGCCTAGGTCTACTTTAATTTTTATGCGTTTTAATTTTTTTAGCAGAAAAAATCAAAGTATACCTAGGCTTTCGAAATTTTTCACACCTATCCAGTTTTTAATTGTGAACCAGTTTTTTTAATAACATTTTAATGTGAAAGCTACACAAAGTGCACTTTTCTAAAGAAAAGTGGGAAAAAATGCCACAAAATCAAAGTATGCCTCGACTTTCGAAATTTCGCAAACCTACTCAGTTCTTCATTCTGAACAAGTTTCCTTAATAGCATTTTGTCGTAAAACCTACAGAAAGGGCACTTTACTGATGTGAAAAATTAGTTTTTTTAAAATTCCCAAGGCATACGTGATTTTTCGAAAGTAAAATTACGTCACAAATTAGTTTCAAACCAAGCAGGGCTTAGCCCCAGAAGCTCAAATTTCAACTCGTAATTTTTTTGTCATTTAAACCCTATCCGAACTCTATCCGTGGACACACTGTATATATGAAAATTGGGGTAGCTCACTTCTTTTTATGTCGGTTACAGTTTTGTGGAAAATTGGCTATTTTAATGCATTTCACTGTTTATTTATGTAAAGCCAATTTAAATAATAGGGAAGTTGACGGTTTTTCAAATTTAGTGCAAATGAATTCCCTTTACCATCAATAATATTGTAATACATGTTATTTTTTTTATTTTTGAGCTCTGTTAGAGAAAAAATCCACTTTCTGTTTCCCCGCCAATTTGAGTAATTTTTAAAAATATACGTCACAATAGTTTTTCCTATTTTTGGTGCTATGTAAGTCGTTCCGCAATCTCTTCTTCTTCTAACCTGGCTGTGTAGAATAACATGCTTGACCCAAGCCCGATTATTAACTCCAGTGTTGTCGGACTGTGCGTTTTACAGAAGATTTATAGATATTAGGTTGTTTTGTTTATACTTTTTAATAACTTTAAAATTGTACAAATCCGTAAAATCTTCATTTTTGGAGGTAATCGCCTAAATTGTTTTTTGTTTGAAAGGCCTTCAAAAACCGCTTCTTTTGACCTTCCTGTCATTCTTAAAATGCAAATCCAGAGCCGGCTGCGAATTTTTTATACCGCCAATTTTCACAAAAACCATTTAGCGATTTTTTTTATTTAAAACCTGACCCCACAGCGTTAATCAGAACACCCCAAAACCCTTAAATACCAAATTTGAATAAAAAATATACAGGGAGTTCCATTCTGCAAGGTGTCAAATTTGAGCAAAATAGGAATATTAAAGGCGTCTGCCAAGTCAAGTGTGCCATGGAATCTCCTCAAAATAGTTGAATGGTCAATAGGACCACTCAAGGTGTTGGTGTGCAAAGGTCCAATACAAAATATACAGAGCGTTCTTATCTGTGCCATCTCAAATTCCTGAATTTTTGGAACTTTATACGGGTCAAAAATCGTGTATATCAAAACCGCTCCACACACTATAAACGAACTAAATCTAAAAAATACAGAAGCCTGCCAGTCAGTATGTCCATATCAGTTAAGGTGGCTGGTGTGCCACAACCGGAAACGCACAGAAAATGTATCATCTTAGACAGTGATTTTCTTGAGGAATGTCCAATAAATTAAATTGTTTTTATTTGTTGGTTGGCATTTTGTAAGGAAATAAATTACTTTTGTGTTTATTAATATTTTTTCAATGATTCCAGAGCACTCCTGACCAGTATAAAATTTAATAAAAATTCAGAATTTTGATATGGCTCAGAGAAAAATACCCTGTATATTTTTGTAGTGAATCTTTTCACATCAACATTTTGAAAGGTCCTGTTGACCATTCAACTGTTTTGAAGGGATTCCATGGCACATTTGACTCGGCAGATGTCTTTAAAATTCTTATTTTGCTCAACTTTGACACCCTACAGAATGGAACTCCCTGTATATTTTTTATTCAAATTTGGTATATGGGGGTATTTGGGTGTTCTGATTAACGCTGTGAGGTCAGATTTTAAATAAAAAAATCGCTAAATGGTTTTCGTGAAAATCGGGTGTATAAAAAATTGCAGCCGGCCTTGGATTTTCATTTTAAAAATGGCAGGAAGGTCAAAGGAAGAGGTTTTTGAAGGCCTTTCAGAAAAAAGTTTAGGCGAATTATAGATTTAAGTTACCTTATTACTTTTGTGACATAGAAGTAAAACGCTTAAGACTGGTAAAACTAAAATACACACAACGCATGTTTGTAATGATGCTCGGAATAAATTTGACAACTAAGCTCGACCCTATTGACATTTTATACCAGAGCTGTTTGAGCGGGCTGTTTGTTTACAATTTCCAGGCGTGATGCGTGAATCTTTTTTTTTTCTTGAGGTCCAAAGTTCAAAAAATTACATTTATAAAATTCCTTGCGAATATGGAAAGTTCTATGTTGGGGAGACTTGTAGGCCATTTAACGTTCGTTTAAAAGAACATAAAAATTATATCAGGCAAAATCAAATTTCGAAGTCGCAAATATGTGAACACTCTTTTAATAACGATCATAGGATTTCGTGGGATAGTTCCAAACCAATACTCAAAGAAGAAGTAGGAAATAGACGAAAAATTAAAGAATCAACATTTATTGTAGGAAATACACACAACTGTGTTGCTGATGTTCAGTGGAATTCAGTAAACTATTATTGCCACTTATTCAAAGAGAAGTTAGTATATATATAGAACACAGGGTACTCTTACAATATCAGACAGGTGGCTAGGCTAGTGTTTCTGTTGTCATGACATTTTAACCTGAAATTTATTAATCTGTCATTTCACTTTGACGTGACATGATCTTTGAGAAAGGAGGAAGATTTATTCTCCGAAAGCTCAGGAAACAAATTTGTTGAAGATATTTTTTGAGTTACAAGTTCAAAGTTTAGTTCATTTACTGTTAAGAATTTATTAATTTTCCAGGCAACTTGAAAAAGTTTTCTTTTAACCAGTTTGGTGGCGAAAAACCCAATTAAAATTCAATGCATGGATCACTTTAAAGGAGTTGTATATTTTGTGTGAATTTACTGGATTTCGTTGAAAAAGTGCTTTGTTGGTTATTGTATTGCAAAAATACATCTTATAATATAATACCAACAATTTTTTGTGAATGTGCCCGCTGCACCAGATAAAAAGAAACTGTGGCTTGAAGCAGCTGTTCCACGCAACCTCCCTACGACTTTAACAGTAGATTTCTGTTATGAAGATCATTTCCAGTCCAGTTACCATAAATATGTCTATGCTGGGCAGATTGTCGGTACCTAGTTGCTTTTACAAAATCACTACTTTGACCAGGTGCCATTTCACTATTTTATTAATACCCTTTCTAGCATAGTTTTTTACAGTTAGTTTCACAGTTCAATTATGTATACTAGTGGTTCTACCTGTAATAATTGATAAATATAAAAGGTGTAAACCCCATAAATGGATTAAATTAAAGGATCATTTAAATCAGGAATTTCCTACCTACCTTTCCCCACAGTAAATTGACAAATAAATCTATATACATGTGCTTTCCTTATTTTATCCTCAATAATTTTATAAGCAGGTATATTATTCATTCTTCAATTATTTAGACCAGACAAAAATGTTCATAACCAAACGACAAAAGCTACGTTGTCTGCACAGAACAGGTTACGTTATGCGCTGTCAGCTGAAAGATATTTTACGATGTATGTACAGTGTGGCCATTTTAGTGTGCAACATATGGGAATTGTTTTTATTAATTGCACAACCAAAATACAAATATTGCCGAAAGTTGGTGCATGTTCGATAATCATATTAGGTGCCCTTAGAATGGTTGCGAGTCAAACAGCATACAGGGTAGGTCAAAAAATATAAAAATTGTTCAAGAGTAAAGTACCCTTATTTCAAAGAATTCAGCAAAATGTTATTAAGAAAAGTTGTTTAGAATTAAAAGTTATGCCTAAATACCAAAACTACGAAAGCGTAGAAGGGCCACCTTGTAAATATTTTTTCCCGAACTAAATTCCGACTTATAAGTCGGAATTCGACAGTTAGTACCTAATAGGTTAGGTTAAATTATTCTAGACGCACCAATCCGCGTTTGAAAAAATTTGGCGGACAAAACTACCCCCTGCATCCCTTTAAGGAAAAAATTGATAACTCCATTGTTTCTGCTCCGAATTTCGCCGTTTTCACAAGAACGTTCAAAGGAGTCTCAGAAGTGAAAAAATTGCCAGGCAAAAAACTACCCCTTCCCAGCCCCGAAGTTGTTTTTGGTCGAGTTCTGGCCATTTTCAGCAAGGACGTTCAAAATTATCCCAGATGCATCAATCCGCAGTTGAAAAAATTTGCCGGACAAAACTACCCCCTACACCCCTTTAGGGAAACATTTGATAACTGTATTTTTTCTGATTCTGTGATTCTAAAGTCTCAGAATTCAAAAACAAATTTTTGGGGGATGCAGGGGTAGTTTTTATCCGGCAAATTTTTTCAACCACTGATTGGTGCGTCTGGAATAATTTTGAACGTTCTTGCTGTAACTGGCGAACATGGCGAACAACTTGGGGGGTGGGAAGGGGTAGTTTTTTCCGGCAATATATTTTTACTTCTGAGACTTTTTTGAACTTCCTTGTGAAAACGGCGAAAATCGGACCAGAAACAATAGAGTTATCATTTTTTTCCTAAAGGGATGCAGAGGTAGTTTTGTCCGGCAAATTTTTTCAACAGCGGATTGGCGCATCTGTAATCATTTTGAACGTCCTTGCTGAAAATGGCGAAGATCCGACTAAAAACAACGTCGGCGGTGGGAAAGGGTAGTTTTTTACTTCTGAGATTTTTTCAACGTCCTTGTGAAAACGGCGAAAATCGGACCAGAAAAAATGTGGTTATCATTTTTTTTTCCTAAAGGGATGCAGGGGGTAGTTTTGTCCGGCAAATTTTTTCAACCGCGGATTGATAAGTGCCTCTGGAATAATTTTGAAGGTCCCTGCTAAAAATGGCGAATGCATTTTGAATTTCTGAAATATTGTTTGGAAACAGGTGATGCATACGCACGGCACATTGTACAGGGTGTTTCAAAACTATGCGGCACCCTTTTAAGGGTCTACTTTACTCATTAAAATAAGACGAAAAGTTCATATTAACATGGGTCCAAAAACTCTTCGTTACGAAGATACAGGGTGATTAAACTTCCAAAAAATACCGTTTTTTTTTATATAACCAAATTTGGTACACAATAAAACCATCATGGGGTGACATAAGAAATGATAATATCAGATCTCTAAAGTACCCAGTAGCTGAGCTAAGGGTAATCGGTACCATAAATTAAACAAAAAAAAATAGTATGGCCCTGTACAATACAACAATTTATTATGTTGTTGAATAAACAATACAGTTTGGAATTTAATTTTTTTCATATCTCTCTCCCTTTTGCGGAAAATTTGAGTTTTCGGTCTTTTTGGACGCTTTTTCGGATTGAAGTATTATAGTCAAATTTGGTTAAGAGTCCTTACTGGGACTGTCAATTGGTAATTTCGACATCCTAAGTTGGCATCAATGGAGCAAAAAAATGCAACCGGGTCATAAGTTCAGGTCAGTAACGAGCCCATTTGCACAATGAATATAACTACTAATAACACGCGCGAAAAGTAACAAAACAAGAACAACACAGATAACGGTAAAACTCACGAAACGTACAAAACCCGCGAATATTTTCACTGCCCAAAGTGTGAATCACTTTGAACGATCCGGAAAACCTTCATTGTCACTTTCACATGCAACGAAACAAAATTTGCCTGAGTCCGGCCCGCACCATAGACGCTGCCGCAAGCACATGATTATACCAAAATACCAAAATGACGTTTGAAATTACTATTGAAATGAGTTGTAGTCATAGTTATTTTTATTTGTAGCGGTATAATCGTGATTGCAATATCACTTGGATAACTTTTCAGATCATAAATCAATGAGTGACGTCATTAACTGGTTGAAACACATACACCAATGTTATACCCGTGGTTAACAGAAAATTCCTATGGATTTTGTGGAGAATGTCATCTGACAAAATCGGGACTTACAGTAATCGGGGTATATTATGTAACAATGATTATTTTAACTAAACGAAATGATTTTCAAATGGAATGGCAGTAGGAGTATGTAATTTTTGTTACTAATAAGGCGCTAAGGCATAAAAATAATAGCATCAAAGCTTGTTAATTGTTATTTTTTTAATGTTCACCCTGCATCTTCGTAACGAATAGTTTTTAAACCCATGTTAATATGAACTTTCCTTCTTATTTTAACGAGTAAAGCACGCCCCTGAAAGGGTGCCGCATGGTTTTGAAACACCCTGTATAATTCCATAAACGCGTGGCTATACATACGTTTTATAAGGCATACTTAAGACAGGGTGCGGGCCCGGCCGACCCTGCCGCGCTTGTAGAGCCGCCACTGTATTCTACCACCACAAAATATGCAGATACTACAGTATTCTGCTCCGGAAAAAGAAAAAGGTACCTAGATCCAATAATGATATAATATTTTTATCGATGGTTCTTTCCTTAGCAGTATTACCAAAGTCTAGAGAATACTAGAAGTCGGGGCACTCGGCCTTGTGTAAACAAACGTTTCCCCCTCTCCCGCTCCCTCGGCCCGCCGTCATTGGAGTACGGCGATCGATATATTATTTAATAAGAAAATAAGCTTACACAGTATAGCCGAGAGCGGTTCGAGGCTGATTTACGACCAGCCGCAAAAAAATGTTGTTTTTTCCGAGAGAACAAAGAAGTGAGCCGACTTATAGTATTCTCTAGACTTTGGTATTACCACTGTCAGTACGTTCGTACTAGAATCTAGTACTATTTTTTAAAATTTAGTACGCTTGTACGCCGCTCTAAAATCTAGCACTTTTTTTTCTATCCTTCCTTGAGCCAAGATGGAGTAGGTATCGCCTTACTTGAGACAGACAGGCCGCAGACGCCCGCAAAGCCGCGTGACCTTCGCCGGCAGTGGGCTGGCCACCTGACCTGTCGCGACACGCTTGACCCCGACTAACCCCCCGCCCGACTAACCGCTGTCCTAACCTCTGGGCCAGTCGTTGACCCGTCATGGGGCCAAAAAAAAAGTCGCACTAGGAATCGAACCTAAGACCAATCCGACGCTCTGGCCAACCATCGACGCAAAATATTAAGCTAGAATCTAGAAGTATGCCAGCGAGTTATGCCGACAGGCTGCGACCAGTCGCCCGTAGCCTCTGGGCAAATCGTTGCTGACGTCATGGCAAACATTCCAGGAAATCTTTCGTTATCACGGATTCCTTTTTGCAGTCGATAGCGATGACACCGATGGACCCGTTCTGCTGGCAAAAAGTAAACAAAGGTACCTATCACGATTCTAATCGGGCATTTCCAACAGAGATGCCTTCCCAGAAAAGCACCATGTGGGAGAGCCTAAATATCTCCGGTCCCGAAGTCACCTGGCCGCCGCAATTTCCAGTAAATCTTTCGTTATAATTAAAAATTCAACGGATTTGCAACCGATACATAACGATGACACCGCTAAATTGACCAGTTTTGCTGGCAAAAAAAATAGGTATCCTGGCAAACATCGCGCCAGGATTCGAACCTAAAACCATCGCCGACCATCGACGCGTCTCCACTAAATATCTCCGTCGCACCCGAGGTCACCAGGGCCGCGGCAATTCCCAGGAAATCTTTCGTTATAGTTAAAAAATTCAATCGGATTCCTTTTGCAACCGATAGCGGTGACACCGATTGACCCGTTTTGCTGGCAAAAAGTAAACAAATACCTATCGCGATTCTAAGAAATCGGGCAGCCCGAGGGGTTCACCTCGACAAAAATCGTAGCAGGATTCGAACATCTTACCTAATTAAGTCCAAATAAAAACTAGGTGCCAAATCTTCTATTGTTTACAAAATAACGCCCATGCTACTACAGACGTTAATAGATTACTAATAAAAAATATAGCAGACAACATAGCGATGACACCGATTGACCCGTTTTGCTGGTAAAAAGTAAACAAAGGCACCTATTGCGATTCTAATCAGGCATTTCCAACGGAGATGCCTTCAACACGCCCACGTGGGAGAGCCGCCGGTGTTTCGTCACATGCAAATCGCCGCTCGAGATGGAAGCATCTCGGCCTTTCGACGCATTGCGCGCCACTTCGTTTGTTGAAATCTGGCCGCCGCGCCGCCGTCAACTTGCCCGGAGATGCCTGGCTACGTGGTGCGTCGCATACTCGCCGTCGCGTGGTGTATGGGCGCCAGCTTTTGGCCAATTTCAAGGGAATCGTTTTTCATATTTTCGACGGATTTTCGTCCTTTTTGCAGACGTTACACTGCTAAATTGATCCGTTTTGCTGGCAAAAAATATTTCTATCGCCATGACTGAGTCACGACGCTTGACCTTATGCAATTCGCTGCTGGCGCAACTTCCAAACGCTTCCCCAAATATCTTAACATCTCAAATGGGTCAAGGTTTCGGCTAGTTTAAAATTTATAAAAGTGGTGGGGGTAACGTCTTAAAAAGTGTATGGAAAAATATAAAAGTGGTGGGGGTAATGTCTTAAAAGTGTGTGACCGATGATTTTTCATTTCATTTCATTTCGTCTGTGCAACATGGAGGAGATCAGATTCTTTTTTGGTCGACAAGCAGTAAACAAAATAAGACAAGAAGTCGTGAGAGATGGTATTGCAAGAAGTATGTTCGATCAGTGGTGCCTAGATAAAAAAATATCGTGCTATATATTATACGTTGATGCTAAACCGGTTTCATTCGTCCTAATGTCAAAAATGGATTTCGACCCTTTAAACAAACACTCCAACCCGAAAAATCTCAATTTTGTTTTTACCCATGAAGAATATCGTCGAAGAGGATATGCGTCAAGACTAGTGAATCATATTAAGAAAATTAATCAATTTACGTCTTTCTGTTCTAATACCAATTCAGAAAAACTTTTTGAAAAATGTTCATGTATTAATTACGGAGAAATAAATTATAACACCATGTATAGATACCCCTAATAAAATGTTTGTGTCAATTTTTCTTCGTTTTTTTCACAAAGCACCTCAAAATCGGGTCCATTGCCGAAATCCTCCAACATTGATGATTCAGCAAGAAATTAGACTACACCCTGATGTACGCCTCTGAAATCCGGGTGTCATCAAACATCTGTGCTCCCACGATCCAGGTACGAGCGCGGCTGAGATATTTTGCATCGGAACCCTAGACGCAGCGGCACTCCGTGGCGCCCGGCGTTTGCTGTGCAAGTCTCGATAAAAAATTTGGCCGACGAGCGTGGCCGAGAAATTGAAGAACCACGTCGCATTTAACTGACAATCATCATGCGTTCGTTTCCTACTTCGAGGTAGAATACAGAACGCAATAAAAAAAAATCGAAAATGTTTCACACCTTCAACAAAAATTTTTAATCGCAAATTAGACGTACAGTTTCATATGGATATTAGTTATAAATAGGTTGAATTGTTCTTTTATATATATTTTTAAATTGTAACAAAACTATATGCATTCATTTTCCCACCACCTTTGAGGTAGAATGCAGGGCGCAGGAGGTCTAATCCATGTTTGATCAAACATATTAGAGAGATACAAAGAATAGTGTAATTTAAAAATATGGGATATTACCTTATAAGCTTATATTATGAAAGTATGGAATCACAAACAACCGTTTCGAGCTGCAGGGAGAGTCGCAAACTTGATGATACAAAATTCATTTTTTCATACAAATCCTAAACAATATAGACTAGAAAAGATTAGAGTAAAAACTAGATAATGCAAGTTGGGGCCTTCCTTCTTTCGCCACTGGGGTTGAAACCCAATCTTGAGAGAAACAAAACCATATGAAGGGTACACGGGAAAAACAGGCCAAGTCAATTTTTGTTGAAATTGGGATTACAGTGCCATCTTGTGGTAAATTGTGTGCTCTTTCAAACCAACGTAATAGTCAGGGGAAAAACAGGCTAGGTCACAATATACGTATTACTTTAAAATACCCATACACGGGAAGAATAGGCTAAGTCAGCGCGGAACAGGGGAACAACAAGCTAAGTCATAATAAAAATCGCATAAAATCGTCAGCTGTTTTGTTTAAGGTTAGCAGTTAATTATCGTGATCGTGTTTGCGCTGGCGTCTTTGTACAATCATTACATCACAATAAAATCATTCTTCTGAAAAGTGAAGTTTGCGATAATTTGTCTAACAATAATCAAGACCAAAACGAGCTATTTTTCATTATATTTAAACAAAATTGCCAAATCCCACTGGTGAATAAACTTCACTATAAAATGTGCTATTTATTCACGATTAGTAACATATTGTGGCGTCGGGTAGATGAATCGAGATTAAAATGGTGGAAGAAGATAACAGAAAGAAGTTGGGTTAACAAAAGCTGACTCCTATACAAAAGTATGCAATACCTATCATAATGACATGTCAAGACTTGGTGGGGTGTGTTCAAAACAGGCTCTGGAAAAACGGCGGCCTTTTTACTACCCCATCATCCACTAGATCGTTTCTGACCAAACACCGCTCTTAAAAACTGAGAAATATCTGAAACGTTGTTTTTCACAGATATATGTGATACAAACACCGTACAATATATTGGAGAGGAAACAAAATTAATATTATAAAATGTACTATTTAGGCATTGGAAAAGAAACAGAACCAAGCCGTAGATAAATATTTAATTATAGCAGCGTAGGTAATAGAAGATTTTAACGATGATTACCACAGTGACTTCCTTCCAAATTTCGATAAGTGGAACCGTTTATCAATGACTCCACCGTGACTTTCTACCCCTGCGATTTTCGCTACCTAAAGCAAGCACTCTAACAATTTTTCTAGAGAACACATAGCCTAAAAGTCTGCCTAATATCCTTACAGAGGTATCTTTTAATTAAAAATATTATACTATTTTAGAAGAGTGCCTTTTCTGTAGCTTACACGTTAAAATGTTGTTAATGAAACTTGTTCAAGATGAAGAATTAGGTAGGTGTAAAAAAAAAATTTCAAAACCTTAGGCCCATTTTGACCCATTTTGACCTTCTAGCCGAGACGCCGCGATCAACCTCATTCGTACCCCAAAATGTAAATTTTCAACATACACCCCAAAAGTTCAGCTTTTACCTTGGAAATATTTTTCGACTAAAAGAAAACACCGATACGAAATTTGAGTGCGCTCGGATAAAAATATCGACTTTTTTGTTTGTTTATGAAAGAATATTATGTCGCCTACAGAAATGCAAGCTGTTTAAATAAGCGATCAACAATGTATGCGGAGAAAGGTGCTTTTTTCATGTCAATAAAATTCCTCGGACAATGCTGAAATAAGAACTGACTGTTTTTTAAGAATGCAATGTATGTATGCTCTAGAACGAAATGCACACCGAGCTACGGTGTAGAGGAGAAAGTAATGTAAGAAAGTTAGAAAAAATATACTTACCGATTTATATCTTTTTCATAGGATTCACTTTAATATTTCAGTTCTGACACGTTAAAATGTCATTAAGGAAACTTGTTCAAGATGAAGAATTAGGTAGGTGTAAAAAAAATCAAAACCTTAGGCCCATTTTGTTTTTTTTAAACTAATTTTTCACACCTAAAAAGTGACTTTTTTATAGGTTTTACGATAAAGCGGGATCTTATACTAACAGTATTTTGAACTAGCGATACTTACTATAGTTTAGGATCCCACAACTGAGGGAAACACCGTGAGGGAAACACCGTTTTGTAATTTTTTCTTTTAAAATCTTAGATTATACTGAGACTTAGTTTTAGCGAAAGCGTTATTCTCAACGATAGATTGAATTATTGTGTGAGAACCACCTTCTAGTGGTAATGTGAAAGCATTATTGTAAACCATGTAAACTGACTGCTAGCCTTGTTTATGGAATCCCTAGTTAGCCAATGTGTGACAGAGTCATAAGGATACGAGAGCAATATTGGATACAAGCAACAGATGGTGCCAAAAATTAAAGTGGCCCAGTCATTGCCTACTAATTTTCTACTATTCAAATCTACCAAAAAACAGCTGGCCAACTTTATTTTTTACAAAATCTGTCCGCTGTATCTACTTTATTTCTGTCATGTCCTTATGTCAGTGTCAGATATTGGCTAACTAGAGTATCCATAAACAAGGCTGCTAGTCTTTAAAAACGGGAAGCATAGTAAAAAATACGTAAATTCAAACAAAACACTTGATTATGTTTGTAACTTGAAATGTAATTAATATAGAATACGTTCCTAAGCTGAATAAAGCTATGAAAAGTATGATATCACTTGAAAATTGGCAATTTGCATTGACAAACGGAAAAACTACTACAAGTATTTGAATGCCCCTGCTCTGAAGTAATTTGAACCAATATTTAGTTACATTTGTTTTGAATAAACGTGTCTGTGTGTGTGTGTGTGGGTGGAAAACGAGGAGAGAAAGCCATACATAATCGCCTCAGTGAGTCAATGAACAATGAGAAGAATTTCAGACCGGCATAAAAAATTGCTGGGGAGACGCTAACTAAAAATAACCATATGTACAGACTGGCTCAAATAAGATAGAACTAAAGAATTTTTTTCAGTAAAATATCTGAGTGATTTTTAAACTAATTTTTGTTCATTTTCGAAGTAGAGTTTGAGAAAAAAAAACTTTTTGAACGGATAATATTTTTATTAAGAATATGACTTATTTACAGGTTTACACAAATTTGTACTTTAAAAATGAGCTAAGAACTAAATTTACAGATTGTTTGGTAAATAGCAGATTAGTCTAACACATGTCAAATAACGAAATAACGATTACATCAATTTTAATTTTTTATAGCCATAGGGTACAGAATCGTAGTCTTCCACACGACACCTTTTTCTAAAGTTAACGCGAAAGATTTTCTTTTCTTGTACGGTAACTACTTCGTGTTCTTTTGTGCGTCTGATGTTTGTCCCTGTTATATACACCGGCGGGTTTTCCCGCAAAATCATGTCTCTCAGTTTGGTGAAGTTTACCAGCTTTGAAGAGTCGTACGTGATCCTAATACCCTTCGCCTTGCACACTTCATGGTATTTATTAGTGGAAGGTGTGTAAGCGATGTAGGCGTACAGTTTAGGCCCACCAGATGTAAATTCCGTAATATAAGTACCGGGGCCAAATTCCTCTAGTTCGTCGGTCATTTCACCCAAACTACTTCCCGTGGTTATGTCATTTTCGCCCGGTTTTGATACGTAGATAACGCTATCCGTATCGTAGTAAAGGACCCTCTCGCCCAGTTGCTCCAGGTAGCTGTACAGTTTGAGACGAGCTTGGGTTGTTGTGTAAGAAGCGATAGCTACATTTACGGTGGAAAGAGGGCTGAAGCTCTCTTCCTTAAATGACCAATTTACTATCAGCGTGGTTTCATTAATAGCGATCGCTGTATTGACATCTATTGCGGGATCCTGAAGCATGTTGAAAAATTCGTCAGGTTTGTTGATTATGCTCGTTTTTGTTTGGTTCTCTCTTTGTCCAAATTTTCCCCAAAAACTGTTAAGAATAAGCTTTGCCAAACATCCCAGTCCGGGGTTTTTGACAATTTTCGCAAACTCCAGCTGAATACCTTCGCTACTTAGGAATGCTTCTATGTACGCTTCCTTTTCCGCTTTGTTGGAGCATATAGAAGGCCAACCGGACGCTTCCTGTTTGGTCTTTATAAATTTGTTCATCATCTCGGCAAACAGACCTCCGGTATTTGATTCTTTGTCGTACTGATTAATGTTGTATTGCCAAATTTCGTTTATTTCTATAAGTCTGTACCCTTTTTCTATGGCCTTGAGGACTTCATCTATAACCCATGTTCCCTTTAATGCCCTCTCTTCATCGCTATGATTACAATTTCCTTCATTTTGCTCCTCGCAACAAGTGCAACATAGGGCAACCATTAATTTTTTGTTCATTTTCATGGGTAGCACGGGATGATACAAGTTTGTTGGTGGAAGAATTTTGCATTTAACCAAGCCGTCTGTCTTAGTTAAATCTAACAGGTCACACTCCTCCCCTACGTGTACTTGTGGGTGCCCAACAGGGTACTTTCCATATTTACACACCCAGGGATAGAGAGAGCACACGTCGATATACTTGATTTTCTCTCCTGGTTTTACTTTATAATAAAGTTTTGCGGCACCAGTTCTACCACCATAGAATGTGTCTCGAGGATTTAAAGGAAGATTGGCGAGTAGGGCGTGGTTCTCTAGCAATTTTGCCAGCTCAGGAGTCAGTTCTTTGCGAAAGTCGCATTCCCATTTCTCGACAACTTCGTAACCTAGACATCGCAGACGTTCTGTTTTGGCAACTGTCGTCTCGTATCTATTCTCCATTGTGGCTGTGGGGTCGTCGTAGGTAGATTTTTCCCTATTGTATTTAAAACAACGTGGGCAACCGTGAAAATAGCAACCGTGAAACTCAAAGACTTGATTTATCGACTCGCAATAACCGTCGACTTTCACTCCAGCTAAAGTAACTTCTCTCCCTTTAGCTGCGTGCCTTATTTCTACGCCTCTATTATTTTCCTCACTAATGAGCCACATGGTTGCTATTTTTGACTGATTATCTCGCCATCTGTATCCGTTCTTAGGAATAACGCCTATAGTTTGAGGTTTCAGAAAATTACGCCTGAAAATTTTGTTACAGGCAGAGGGTATGGTGCACGCTTCCGTGAAAGGGCACACGTTCCCAACTCCCATCAGTTGAGTCCTGAATATAAGGCAAGCTTGCATCAGAATTTCTACGTCCGATACGCAGTAATCTACGATTTCTTTTTGAAAGTCAAATACGTCGCCTTTATGATTATTATGCCAATTCAAAAATGTGTCTCTGTCCTCCGGTTTCATGGTATCGGGGCTATAGAATTCGACGGCCGGCAAGGGACCTACGTAGTTTTGATTTTCAGTCGTGTTAAAAAAGTGTGGAAAATAACCCTTTTTGAGCTCTGTAAGACCGAATGCTTTAGGTAATTTGGACAGGGCCATTGGAAAGTAGTTTATCGAGTCCAGAAAATTGACGTTGCCCAGAGTCATAGTAATTAATTTTGTACCTCTAGTAATCAGTTCAGGAGTTATATTTGTCTCAGTTAATAAATAGTTCAATAGAAATTGATGGTCAAAGGCTTTGCCGTTATGGGCTATGACAACAACGTTCTTGAAAATCTTTCTTTGATTTAAAACAAACTCTACAAATCTACCCACTGCATTCATACCTATAAGTTTCTGTAATCTTAAGCCGCACGTTGAGCAAAGTTGTTCGTCACTGCAGGTGTTTATGCACACAGAGCAGCGTTGGGCAAACACGCATAAATTCGGCTCGTGTAATTTTTGGTTCTCATTTATAAATTTTTCCTGCATTGTCTCTAGATCATAAAATATAAACAGGAGATTTTCCGTTTTTGGACGTCCCTTATCCACCTGCATATAACATAGATGTTGTCCAGGCTGGTGTTTTTTGCAAACCATGCAGTAAACCTCTCCACAAACATGGTTTCTGTTTTTCTTTACCGTTTTTAAGCAAAGGCTGCAGCGTTTTAGCTCAGCGCAAACCGAATCCTTCTTTTCTCGAACACTTTTATGCTTGTCAAAACAGTTTTTACTTTTAAAAATGCGATTGCATTCCCGACACAGTATCTTTTCTTCTTTTACACACGGTGGCGACTGCTGGCACGCATAGCAAGTTCCTCCGCAACGATGGTCATCTTTGTGATCGTAAGGCATGTTACAGCTGTCACAAAAATAGTTACAAACAAAGGCAGCCGTCAGTGACGTAATGACGTTATAGTGATTGGCATGATACAATAAATTTAGATTTCTTCCCCCTCCAGTTCCTTTAAAAATTACGTCACGACCTTTCACTCCGTATTTGTATACAACAATATTAAAATCATTCAAATGTTGTTGAAACTTTTGCAATTCAGAAATTCCCGCCCCGTCTACAGGTATATTAACTTGGGCTTCCTCCAATAATCTATTGGCGCGTTGTGTTTGTAGTTTTCCAATATCCCTACGGACTTTTATATAATCTCGATCTTTGTTTACGTGAGCGATAGCCACCACTAAGGCCCGGGCCAGACAGAGGTTGTCTTTATTATTAATTACAACAATACCTCTTCGCATACCACATTCCTCTGTAAAATTGTTGTATTTCGACCCTCTACCTTTCCCTGCGGGTAAACGAATCGTCGTGACTCCCAGCACGAAGGTATCCGTATCCAAGGCTTCGCCGTTGCTTTGAAAAATGTCGGAAAGTACGCCCCATACCTCTTCAACGGTAATTTTCGAAGCTTCTTTGAATCCCATCCAACCCTCGCCCTTCTGGAACGCGGGGCTGTAGAACGAGAAAGCTACCCTGTCGGCTGCCTGCAGATCACTGGTCGCGTGCAAGATGGCATCCTTGATTGCTTTCATAGCCCAATCACTGGCGTCCTTGTTTTCAGGTACGGCCTTGATCTTGAAATGAAAACGTCTACCAGACATATTAAAACGTCTGACACGCTGCGTACAATCTTGAATAACTTCAAATTTTTCCATTTTTACTAATTTGTTGACACTCTTAGATTCGCCAGTCAAAACGTTGAAGCGCTCAATGAATTCCGTGCGGGACTGAACCACTCGTAACGACAGCTAAACACGGAATGACAAGGCAGGTTTGCCGCTCCTCCTTTTATAGAGAAGCGCGCGCGACCAAACATGTCTGGACAAATATCTCAGTTTTTCTCAGTACTCGACGCAAGTCCCAACAAATCTCTCCGTTTTTCTCGGTATTCCATACAAGTCTCGACAAGCTTTTCGGCTTCTACCGTCGACCAAGGATCCACGCGACAAACGCCGAGCGCCGAGCGCTCCTGAGAATCGATGTGCAACTTCACCGATATGCTCGAAAATTTTTATCGAGACCTTCAACCTGCACGCTAAACGTCGGGCGCCGCCGAGCGCCACCGCGAAAAAATATTTCCTTTCGACCAAGGTTGAGGCAACCGTATTTAAAAAAGTAATAACTGAACTGAAACACCTAATGTGCATAAATGGGACAGCCGCACAATTACCTTTTTTTCTGTCTTGTGTATATTTTACTGGTAATTATTTCCAATTTTTGACACAACCTCTACATCCTATTTTTTCTGAAACTGAAATTTTTTTATTTTGTCATTTTTGTGAAACTGGCGTTATTTTTATCTTTATATTTTTACCGGTATACAAAACTTAGTCGAAAATTCGACCTACATTTTAAAGTCTTGGATTTTTTACAGATTTTGTTCAAACAAAAGATCAATGTTATCTGGGGGCCTTCCGACTAACTATTTTTATCAGTCACTCGAAAAATATATCTATTTGCCACTCTCGCAAACATTCGTCTAAATCTTGTCTTGTACATTTCACCGTCAAAAACTGAAAATTTCCCAAAATGTTATCGGGGTTATAGGATCAGGACCTTCTTAAAATTACATTTTTTGAATAAAAAATTTTCAAAATTTTTCGAGTTTTCATCAGGTATCAAAAGTGCGGAACTGCGCATGGGCGGAACGCGTGCAAGGGGGAAGGGTGGATTTTGTTCGGGCAACTACATGCCAGTCGGACGGAGGCCTTCGGCCTCCGTTCCTCCTGGCACGCATAAAATGGGACAGCCACATCACTACTTTTTTTGCCTTGTATATTTCCAAACTGGCTGTTAGATGTCTTTCTCACCTTAAAAATTAAAACCAATATTTTTGGACCCTCAAACTTGCAACACAATTAGGTTTCACATCTCTGGCATATTTCTCATTTATTTTATATATATACGTAGGTATAAGTTTCATTGTTTAATAAAACCAACTCGGCACTTTTCACGTCCTATGCGTCGCACTTGTTTCAGTAGATTCTCAGTCGTGGCCACAGAGACTCGAGGCGTTGTAATATATGAAAAGTCTGAGTTTCGTGTTTGTTTTTCTTTGGAAAGATGGAAGTGTATCAGTACCTACTCCAGTATAATAGATACGCGTAGTTCAGTGAAATTTACGGCTGTACCTATCTATGGAATTTGAACGGTTACTGGTTGTTTTTCCCGTGAAAATGACTGTGCCGTTGGAAAAATGATGTTTGGTTATATCTGATCGCTCGGGGATGTTTATTCTACTGTCTGGGGCATTAGATGTAACCTGATATCTTTTTATACATCATCAAGAATCTTTCGGTGAGTTGTATTTTGTTATCTTATCTCTAGGGTATTTTTTATGTATTTGCGTCGCATTTTGAAACCTGGTGGTGGCACCCTGTGTTTAAAAACTATACTTCGAAAAAACATCTTGCCTGATCCAATTTTGTTATCATTTTCGTAAATGGGGTAAACGTTAGCAGTTATATTTGTATCAAAAATCCTTGCAAAACTGACAACCAGTACCTATGATAATTGCATTACTTTTTCCTAGCTAAAAAATATTTCCTTACATCTTCACCCCAATAAATTCAGTTTCGGCCATAATATCAATATAATATATTTATATATAATTTTTACTTATTTCCGACTCGCTATTTAGTGGTAGTTTATAAGGTTCAAAGTTTTCAATTATTATTTTCACTGAATATTGGGGCCAGGTTTTGTTTTTAAATGATAACTGGTAAACTAAATCGCCAGAAATTAATATATTTTTTGATCAACATGTTTGAGCTCATATATCTATTCTTAATATTTTGCGTGCCGCATGTTTGTATGACATTATGTTAAGGTTTTAGCCATGAATTTTAAGCAAGTCTGGTGCTTTTATTAAAACGGCTTACAACCCTCTAAGTAGTACGTGCAGTTTAGGCATTACTTTTTCCTAGCTAAAATATTTCCTTACATCTTCACCCCAATAAATTCAGTTTCGGCCATAATATCAAAATAATATATTTATATATAATTTTTACTTATTTCCGACTCGCTATTTAGTGGTGGTTTATAAGGTTCAAAGTTTTCAATTATTATTTTCACTGAATATTGGGGCCAGGTTTTGTTTTTAAATGATAACTGTTAAACTAAATCGCCAGAAATTAATATATTTTTTGATCAACATGTTTGAGCTCATATATCTATTCTTAATATTTTGCGTGCCGCATGTTTGTATGACATTATGTTAACGTTTAGCCATGAATTTTAAGCAAGTCTGTTGCTTTTATTAAAAACGGCTTACAACCCTCTAAGTAGTACGTGCAGTTTAGTGAAAGTTAGATTAATGTCTCTCATATCGAATCCAGTCCAATTTTCTTGCTATATCAGTGAAAACGTATAATTCAAAATGAAAATGTTTGGAGATTGAGCCGATATGATATTTTCTAGTCCAGAGGATACCGTGACCTCGAGCGATCACGCGGGCTATACGAAAATTTAGTCTATACTTTCATATACATCAAACTTTATTTATTCATCTAAGCCCCGTCATGGATTTTTTACACCTTATTAAGCAGAACGCATTTTTGATAGGACACGCTAACGGTGTCATCGACGGCTATATTATGACATCGGCGTATTTTCTAATAATAGTTGATTTTTGGCACCCTGGTTTTTAGAACCTCTAGCAACAATTTTCAGTTTAGCTTTCCACATTATCAAAAAAAAAACATGATTTATACTATATTTAGAAGGGTGTTTAAAATATGTTCGATATTTTATTCATTAAAAATGTTTTCCAGGGTAAAATTGGTTGAACTTCTTAGGGACGTATGTTGAATTTTCACGCCTGGTTTTAATGCGGCAAATTATCATTCGCATTTTAAACGAATCTCATAGCGTAAATAGCTTTGGACTTACAATCGCAGTATTTATTTTTATTCCTAGAAATCAAGAAAATGTCGGGGTTAAACAGTTGACCGACAAGTTTTTTTTTTACTTTGAACGTACATGTTGATTATGTCTGGTTTGAAATTTTCATCCGTACTGTACCGGGGGATTTTAGATTCTATGCTATGAAAGGATGATTTACAGGGGTTTTTTAGATTCTACATCAACTGGGTCACACGTGTCCCTAAGGACAAAGGTCAAACCTCGAGCAGTAGCCACTTTGCACGTTTTGTTTTTGTCGAGCGATCACGTGGGATGGGCATTTTTTAAACATTTTTTTATGAGTGTAGTTTCAATCGTTATCGAGCGATTACAAGAGCTAAAAATCCAAATTTGTGGGATAGGCAATGAATAAAATAACAACTTGGATACGCGATTAAATATTTTAATATACAAAAATGCCACGAACATTTTATCAGTTTTGTATACTTTTTCATCAGGTGACGGGTACCTATAACTTTTTTATTTGCTGAATACGGATACAATTATTTTGCGTAGACTCCTGTCGATAGTATCAAATGTTTATTACCTTTACCTAAAGAAATTAATATCCATGTCCATAATCTAATTGTTTTGCTATATTCCGTAAATTGACCTTGCATTCATCCGGCGGTATTTATATTTTTAAATATGTGTGCGTCTCAAGTTTGATTATAACATTTTTAGTATACATCAGAGCTGAGCTTCATATTGTATTTGCTACTGCGGCATCCCAAGTCTGCCGCTTTAGTAGGTACCGAATTCACAATAATAAAACTGTAAAGAACGAGCGAGTTTTGTTTGTCTACGAAGTGTTGAGATATATTACCCATGTAACATAATACCTCATTCAAATTCGAACTATATGGGTCTTAAATATTTTATAATATTCTAATATATACTTATATATAAAAGTGTGTGAAAAAAAAATCTTATTGGACATTCTATTTTTATCTAAGTAGAGAGAATTGTTTTTAGGTTGTCAACCTGTCCTGACAAGTTCCGGCTAGCGGATGTGAGTCATCCGCGCCCGGCTGCGATGCATTCGCAGAAATACTACTGCCGGGTGTTTGGCGTTGGAATGATGGTTATTGTCCGGGTATTTTATTGTTGATAGTAATTTTTTAATTTAGTCGGGGTCTGCGGTACACATCGTTAAAGGGACCTGCTGAGTCTACAGAGACCGGCGAGGCCTGCGGGAGCCAGTGGAGCCCTGCTACAACAGCGCGTCGAGATTATTGCCCCACTGCCAAGCATTTCCTAGAATTTTACTTACATGCAGAGTGTTTGGCTTTGGAATGTGGGCTAAGGTTCGAATCCTGTATGGAACATATACTAGATGAAACCATAGGCACCTAAACACAAATACTTTTAAAACCTGATTTGTTGAACCTATCGAAAATTAGTAATCAACAATTGTTTGTATATTTTTAGGTCACTCTCATTAATACCTTGTGGTTTGTTCTTCAAAAGCAGTTGAGACAGACCTGGTGTAAGGGTAATTTTGATCTCCAATACATAATACGTTATCTTCAACAGTTACTGGTATTTGTCCCATGACTAATCCGTCATTGGTGTGTTGGATACCATAACTCCTAGGTTCAATCTCAAGTGACAAAAACATGTCTTTAACTGAGAGTGATTGTATTATCAAAGGCTTATATATCTTTCGATCACAGAGCATCGATCACGGATAATTTCCTTTTATGCTCTCCCCGAGGCAAATTTTATCCAAGACCATTTATGGTATTCCGTGGTTTTCGATAGTATTCCATGGTCTTTGATGGTATTTCATGGTATTCGATGGTATTCCATGGTACTCGATGGTATTCAATGATATGTCGCTTTTTCAAGTCGTCTAGTCGTTTTTCAGAATCGTCTAGTCGTTTTCCAGAATCGTTTAGTCGTTTTCAGAGTCGTTTAGTCGTTTTTTCCGAATCGTCTAGTCGTTTTTCGAATCGTCTAGTCGTTTTTTACGAGTCGTCTAGTCGTTTTTTAGAGTCGTTTAGACGTTTTTAGAGTCGTTTTTATAGTCGCTTAGACGCTATAAGCTTTTTCTTGGTAGGATAATGGACAGTCAAAAATTAACATTGTTTTAATTTTCATTATTGAAGAACATGTTGTATGCCCTCATTTTATTCCATATATAGACCGTTTAAGGGTTTAAACCCTTAATTCCACCTTTTTCCACACGCTACACTTATGCCTTTGGGTTTTCGAAGTCGGAATAGTATAAAAATCATACGGTGAACATGGCATAAGTGAGAATTAGTACCTTTTTTGTTTTGAAAAATCGAATTTTTCATAAGTTTTCCCCGGGGCCCAACTTAAAATTACTATTTTCCGACTCAGCATCGATGCAATCCTCTCCAAGACATAAATGAGAAAATGAGTAAGGAAAATCTGTCACTGTCTGACGGTCTAATAATTTGTCTACACAACTGGCACGTATTTATTTAAGCTGAACATTCCATGCTTAGTTTGAAGCATCTCGAGCGGCGATTTGCATGTGACGAAACACCGGTGGCTCTCCTACGTGGGCGTGTTGAAGGCATCCCCGTTGGAAATGCCTGATTAGAATCGCAATAGGTGCCTTTGTTTACTTTTTACCAGCAAAACGGGTCAATCGGTGTCATCGCTATGTTGTCTGCTATATTTTTTATTAGTAATCTATTAACGTCTGTAGTAGCATGGACGTTATTTTGTAAACAATAGAAGATTTGGCACCTAGTTTTTATTTGGACTTAATTAGGTAAGATGTTCGAATCCTGCTACGATTTTTGTCGATGTGAACCCCTCGGGCTGCCCGATTTCTTAGAATCGCGATAGGTACCTTTGTTTACTTTTTGCCAGCAAAACGGGTCAATCGGTGTCACCGCTATCGGTTGCAAATCCGATTGAATTTTTTAACTATAACGAAAGATTTCCTGGGAATTGCCGCGGCCCTGGTGACCTCGGGTGCGACGGAGATATTTAGTGGAGACGCGTCGATGGTCGGCGATGGTTTTAGGTTCGAATCCTGGCGCGATGTTTGCCAGGATACCTATATTTTTTTTTGCCAGCAAAACTGGTCAATTTAGCGGTGTCATCGTTATGTATCGGTTGCAAATCCGTTGAATTGCGGCGGAAATTGCGGCGGCCAGGTGACTTCGGGACCGGAGATATTTAGGCTCTCCCACATGGTGCTTTTCTGGGAAGGCATCTCCGTTGGAAATGCCCGATTAGAATCGTGATAGGTACCTTTGTTTACTTTTTGCCAGCAGAACGGGTCAATCGGTGTCATCGCCATCGGCTGCAAAAAGGAATCCGTTATAACGAAAGATTTCCTGGAATGTTTGCCATGACGTCAGCAACGATTTGCCCAGAGGCTACGGGCGACTGGTCGCAGCCTGTCGGCATAACTCGCTGGCATACTTCTAGATTCTAGCTTAATATTTTGCGTCGATGGTTGGCCAGAGCGTCGGATTGGTCTTAGGTTCGATTCCTAGTGCGACTTTTTTTTTGGCCCCATGACGGGTCAACGACTGGCCCAGAGGTTAGGACAGCGGTTAGTCGGGCGGGGGGTTAGTCGGGGTCAAGCGTGTCGCGACAGGTCAGGTGGCCAGCCCACTGCCGGCGAAGGTCACGCGGCTTTGCGGGCGTCTGCGGCCTGTCTGTCTCAAGTAAGGCGATACCTACTAGATGGCCCTGGATTACAAAAAAAGAAAAGAAAATAGATCTCTGTTTCCATTAGTTCTGTGTTCTAAGTTAGAAAGTTTGTTCGCATTTCGTTCCCAAATATCAAAATACACACCCTCTGTCTAGCGAAATGAACCCTAGGGCACGTTCACTGCTGTAAATAATATGTGTTGACGGACGAGGTCCAGTTTTGTAGATCTTTTGAAGGCAAAAAAAAACTTTACTTTTTTATTGTGGACAACCTGATTTTTCGTTAAAATATAAAATAGTAGTTTTTATGGGCCTGTAAACAATAATTTTACCCTCCGACTTTAGGCTACGGGTAGTAGCAAAGATTAGGTAGTAGGTAATTGCAATCTTGTTATGTCACCCTATATTTTTATTTTTGACTTCAGAAACCAAAGTTCAATATAAAAGTTGTAAAGGGCGGTCCACTGCACTGGTTGTTATTTTTGAGCTAAAAGTAAAATTTAAAGGAGAATTTTATGGCGAATCCGAATATTATTTCAGGTTTTTTGTTATGGAGTTATCAAATGTTTCCCTAAAGGGGTGTAGGGGGTAGTTTTGTCCGGCAAATTTTTTCAACCGCGGATTGATGCATCTGGGATAATTTTGAACGTCCTTGCTGAAAATGGCCAGGACTCGACCAAAAACAACTTCGGGGCTGGGAAGGGGTAATTTTTTCACTTCTGAGACTCTTTTGAACGTTCTTGTGAAAACGGCGAAATTCGGAGCAGAAACAATGGAGTTATCAATTTTTTTCCTTAAAGGGATGCAGGGGGTAGTTTTGTCCGCCAAATTTTTTCAAACGCGGATTGGTGCGTCTAGAATAATTTAACCTAACCTATTAGGTACTAACTGTCGAATTCCGACTTATAAGTCGGAATTCCGACTTGTAAGTCGGAATGACCTTATTCCGACTTATAAGTCGGAATTCCGAGATGTAAGTCGGAATTCCGAGATGTAAGTCGGAATTCCGACTTATAAGTCAGAATTCCGACTTGTAAGTCGGAATTCCGAGTTGTAAGTCGGAATGACCTTATTCCGACTTATAAGTCGGAATTCCGAGATGTAAGTCGGAATTCCGAGATGTAAGTCGGAATTCCGACTTATAAGTCGGAATTTAGTTCGGGAAAAAAATATTTGCAAGGTGGCCCTTCTACGCTTTCGTACAAAACATGGCCTCCTAAGGAAAAAAAATATTTTTTTGAAAAACATTAATAATTTTCTAAAAATATATATATTTTAATATTCTCCCTAAACACATTCATAACTTAATCAAAATCAAATTAATTTTTCATAACTTTGTTCAAATTCAAGCATATTTGTAAAATTAATTTAGATTTTTAGTTTTTTAGGGAATCACAAACTTGATGTTTGTTGCAACGATATTAAACACAACTTTAAAATTTCGCAAAAATTCTTATAAACAAGGTAAAACATTAGTAATGATAATGTGTCTATTAAAAAACTCTCATTTAAGGTGCAAAATTTTTATTTTAAATGTTTAATAAGAAACTGTAGAAATTCATCGACGAAAATTTGTTTTTTTTTTTAGGTGGCTATGTTTTGGTATTTAGGCATAGCTTTTAAGTCTAAACAACTCTTCTTAATAACCTTTTCCTGAATTTTTTGAAATAAGGGTACTTCACTCTTGTGCAATTTTTATATTTTTCGACTTACCCTGTATGCTGTTTAACTTGCAACAATTCTAAGGGCACCTAATATTATTATCGAAAATGCACCAACTTTCGGCAATATTTGAATTTTGGTTGTTCAATTAATAAAAAAAATTCCCATATGTTGCACACTAAAATGGCCACACTGTATACAATTATTCGATTTTTCTTCTTCTCCTGAGCTAGCGTTCGGCAACTTTCTGAAAATATTGTGAGGTAGGAATCCACGTCGGCTACCCGAATGAAGGTTTAATAAATCTACATTTTATTTTTAAATTACTACAATACTATTAAGAAAAATTATATATGCTGGTAGTGTAATTTGATCATACTACATCCACTGATTAGCATTTTATTTCGAAATTCAATAAGAGGAAACTTCCCTATTGTTTACACTAAGTTAGTTCTTGCAGTTACCTCATGCCGTAGTAAAACTTGTCTGGTGTACAAACTTGTATGGAAAGTGCTCATACTTAAGAAAATTTTACCTATACACAATATGCTCTTCCTTCTGCTAATGGAAACTGATTTCACCCAAAAAATTGGCTATAGGTTATAAATTAATAATAAGTGGAATAATAACTGAAAATATATTATTAACAGAAAACGTATGTTTTACGAAATATTAACGAACACGTAAAAAAACTATTTAAATTATTAGATGTTTCCAAAATACATTTTTCTATGCTTTTGTTGTGCCACACCACTCACCTTAACTCATCTGAACTTGCTAACTGGCAGGTTTCTGTAATTTTCTTATGTATTTCCTTTACAATATTTCTGCGGCAGTTTTGATATGCTGGATTTTCATCGCTTTTGACCCCTATAAAGTTTTAAAAAATTCATCCTTTTCAGATGACACAGAGAAATACACCCTGTATGTTTTTATTGGATCTTTGCACACCGATACTTTAAGGGACTTTCTTGACCATTCAAGTGTATTGAATTAATTCCCTGGCACACTATTCGCCAGATGCCTTCAAAATCCATATTTTGTTCAAATTTGGCTCCCTGTAGAATGTATATATTTTTTGCTTAAATTTGTTATACGGGAGTTTTGGACTGTCCTAATTAACGCTGTGGTGTCAGATATTGAGATATTACAAGATCGAACCGTCACTGGATTTGCAATTCGGCAACAGTAGGAAGGTCAAAAGAAGGTTTTATGGATTTGTATAGTTTCAAAAGTAGACACCCTGTATCTTCAACACGATGTAAAGTGGCTAAGGTTTACACCGCGTATTATAAAAGTGTGTTCGGGGAAAATTTGTGCAATAAATCTAACAAGCTGTTCTTGGCGTGACTCGGAATAAAAGTTATTACAGGCCAAAATATAAGGAAAGCCCAAGGGCCACAAAAAATTTAATCTTAACTTGACACCTCGGAGATTTCTTTAATATGTGTTGGCACCCCAACAGTGCGCGCGAAAAGCCAAGCACGAATCGTCGCGATATTAAAGTCAACTTTTCAGGATCAGTTACCCCGATGGGGGGGAAACTCCGGATCCGGTCGCGACCTGCGCCAGTAGATTGCGGTTGCCAAGGTCCCAATCACTCTGCTCCACTTCTCCCCCCTGCGAGAACCCAACACCCGCAACCCCACAAGGGTCGGGAATTGAAAAAACGCCGGCATCGATTTACAGTGAGAAGCCGACAAAGCGTCGACCGTAGAAGTTTTGTGGGGCGGTGAAAGGCCCCAATGTAGGTTTATAAAATCTTTTTGAATAAATTATAGGGGATGTCACGTTAGTGTGTGTGGATGGAGCATCGACATTTTAAAATTCATTGGCTTGTTTTTTTAAAGGGTAGGTAACATACTATATTTTTATTTTGAATTTGAGTTTGATTCAAAGCTATATGTTTTCTACTTTTGATTAATAGTTGAGTACGTATAAATAAAGTTAGGAAGCTTTAACTATACAGCGGGTCCCTAGAAGGTCTTTACAAAACTTTAGTAAGTGTAGCTCTAAAGCCACTTTCTATCCAAAAAGCTGTTGTTTTTTTATAACAAATAATATTCAAAATGAATATTTAGTGTCCCCATTATAATTTTAAAAGAAATGGCTCCTGGCATATGGGACAAAATGCTTTGGTAATCGGCAACACCAAACTAGTTTCCAATATCTAATGGAAATTATGTATAGGTCTTTCGGAGGTGTGCAGACCACGACAGGTATACCTGTTTCGGGCTTGTTGGCCCTCATCAGGCAAACGTAGCGCACCTCAACCGAAAGACCCAGACACGTTGGCGCTAAGTGGAATAGGAAATAGTATAATGCGGTGAGCATTTACCATCCAACGCCATCTAGCTGGCACTGCCAAAACCAAAGCAATGTGAGTGTGTATTATATGGATAGAATTTTGTTCTCTGATTTTTATTTCATTTATAGTTTTTTTTTGCCCAAGTTGGTTTCCCTTATTAATTTGTGCAAATAGTTTTGGTATTGACTTCTTCTCTTTTGGTGTCATCTTAAATATTCGCGTAGTAGTCGACGTTGTATTTTTTAGACTACTACGGCAAGAGATTTTTAAACACTTATTTGCTTTTGCTATCTCCAATATTTCGGTGAGCATGTGAATGTCTTCATTTTCACTCTCACCTTAAAGAATTTCAAATTCTTAACTTCTTTTCCTACAATTAGATGACTAATTGACACATTGTTTTCTTTATATTATTATCAAGCTTTAATGATAGAATGTACAGCGTACTGCCGGCAGGACGAAAACCACTCCTTTGAGGAATTGCAAAATCGTAATATTTAAGGCTTTTCCATCCTTCTGGCAGGACTGAAAGTAGTATCAAAAAATTCGTCAAAATTCAAGCTACCAGCGCAACTTTTGATCAGGACTGTACGTCAAATCGCAGAGAAGTTATGACCTGCCGAATCTCCCGTATTTTAGTCGCCAAAATGATGCGAGAAGGGCAGCGTGTTTCCGCTTTAGCTAGTTGTTTTGACGCGAAATATGACAATTCGTGGAGCTTTTCTCAGTTTGGTGACCAGTGGCGGTCGGCACGGTGTAATGGTACAATTAGAAAAATTATTAAACCGAAGAATTTGGCTCTAGTGCTTTGGGATATTGATAAAAAGGTAGTCAAAATTTCACTTGATGCCCTACGAGTGGAAGACTGTGAACAAGGTAATTTTTGAATTTATCATTTCATGATAAAATGTATCCTTTTTTTCTTTCGTTGTAGACTTACCTATCTATTTAATAAAAAAATTAGAAATTGAATTACCTACAGGGTGTAACTGAACTGATAGTCAAAAATGAAACCACGTATTCTTGGAGTCAAAATAAAGGCACTTCTTCATATATTTTATTCTCCTACGGGCCATAGTTTTTTTTATACAGAGCGTAGAAATTTAGAGAAAAATACACATATTTCTTAGTATCTCTAGAAGTATACGAGATATTTTCTTCAAACTTGACGTGTCACATGAGCGGATGAGTTGTCAAATTTAAGGTTAATATGAAGCTTGTGAGGCCCCCGGTTGCGGAGATACAGGGTGTTATTAAAATTAATTAGTTCAGAAAAATATGAATACCCTGTATAATCGCATTTTTTAAATTTGTTTTGATTGGTAAATTCAATGGTTAGCAAAAAGTATCTCTTAGTATTTTTTCATATTCTCAGCCGTTTTTTTAATTATTTTCAAAAAACGGCAATGCTGCAATAAAAAAGTCATTTTAAGAATAAATCTAACAATCTGTGAATGTCAATTAAACTTGGCATTATGTGAATCATTTGGCTGCCAACTTTGCACCCTAGTATCAATATTTTGAAAAATTATATTTTCATTTGAAGAATTGACTGATATGCACTTTTGCTATGGACTTGCGAATGGCAATAATAAACATGCGGAAACGCAAAGTTGCGTGTATTGAAAGAGACGGCGGTCATTTCGAACATTTAATAATTTAATTTTCTAATAGCAATACGTTTCTTTTATTATTGTTTTTGCTTTTGTATTTTGTTAAATAAAGTTTAATTGACATCCACAGATTGCTAGATTTATTCTTAAAGTGACTATTGTTCATTGCAGCGTTGCCGTTCTTTAAAAATAATTAAGAAACGGCTGCGAATATGAAAAAATACTAAGAGATACTTTTTGTTAACCATTCTATTCACCACTCAAAACAAATTAAAAAAATGCGATTATACAGGGTATTCATATTTATCTGAACTAATTAATTTTACTAACACCCTGTATCTCCGCAACTGGGAGCCTCAGAAGCTTCATGTCAACCTTAAGTTTGACGGCTCATCTGCTCATGTGACACGCCAAGTTGGAAGAAAATATCTCGTATACTTCTAGAAATACTAAGAAATATGTGTATTTTTCTCCAAACTTCTACACTCTGTATAAAAAAACTATGGCCCGCAGGAGAAAAAAATTTATAAAGAAGTGCCCTTATTTTGACTCCAAGAATACGTGGTTTCATTTTTGACCATCAGTTTAGTTACACCCTGTATATTAATAAATAATACAAAAAATCAAATTTGCCACGAAACCATGACACATACAAAAAATTACCAAGAGGGCATTTTTGTTTAAAATTGAAATATACATAAGAAACTGAATACATTTTATTGCTATACAAAGTGGTTCTTTTTTTTTTCTAAAAACAATTATTATTCAAATTACCTACGCCACTGGTTGTTCAAGGTGTTTGATATTAACAGGTTTTATGCTAACCCATGCCGTTTCTTAAAACTTTAACACGCTGTAATTTTTTAATAAGGCCTTAAAATGATATAGTTTATAAAAGAAAGTGCGATTATTTTTTAGTTTTCTATCACCTGTTGAAGTGTCGCAGAATAAAACTGAATCACCCTGTATTTTAAAAGTATGGCTATATACAGTGTGTCCCAATTTGATACTCAGAAATATATGAAGGACAAGGAAAACAAATGGTCTTTATTTTTTTATTGGTAGACCCAAGGGAGAGTATCTCGTAGGCGGTGGTATTTGGATGGGGTAATTATTTCATGGCCTGCTAGGATTTTTTAAAATAGCAAATTTTCAAGAAACCCTATTAGGGATTTTTTTACGACAAAATGTTATTAAGGAAACTTGTTCAGAATAAAAAACTGAGTATAGTTGCAAAATTTCAAAAGTCTAGGCCTACTTTGATTTTTAGCTTTTTCGTCTTTTTCTTCCACTTTTTTCTTAGAAATATGTCCTTTCTTGAGCTTTTACGTCAAAATATTATTAAGGAAACTTGATTATCGTGAAAAAATAAAATTTTGACGTGAAAGCTCCAGAAAGGACACTTTTTTTAAGAAAAAAGTGGGGATAAATCTAAAAATCAAAGTAGGCCTAGACTTTTGAAATTTTGCGAATCCAATCAGTTTTTCATTCTGGACAAGTTTTCTCAATAACATTTTGTCGTAAAAAAATCCTTAATGGGGTTTCTTAAAAATTTGCTATTTTAAAAAATCATAGCAGGCCATGAAATAATTACCCCATCCAAATACTACCGCCTATGAGATACTCTCCCTTGGGACTACCAATAAAAAAATAGAGACCATTTGTTTTCCTTGCCTTTCATATATTTCTGAAGTGTCCAGTATCAAATTGGGACACATTGTAGGTTGGTTATTTGAAAAGTTTTTTTTTGTTTTTCAAATTTTATTTACCAAATAAATAAATAAATATTTGTTTTTTAATGTTCCACTTTATATTAAACCGCGCCACTGGACTCCTGTAAAAAAATCGTGAGAGGTTGGAATCAATATACCTTTTACTGTGGTACTGCTAGCAGGACTCTGTCGTCCTCGTTGAAGGACAAATGCATTTGCGGAACTAAGTCCTTCTAACAGGACCTAGTCCCGGTACAAAAGTACTTCCGGAGGAGCTTCCAGCAGGACAACCTCTTGTACGTTCTATCATTAAGTGTTGAGTTATAAAACTATAGGTTCGTGATTGGCCAAAAGGTGCGTGGTTATGAGTTCATAGCTCAGGGGTAACAGGTGCAATTGTTTATCAGTTTGCGGACGCAAGAATCGAGGGAATAAATTATTTATTCTTGTTTTTTGAAAACTTCTTACTATAGAAAATGTGATTTGTCTTTGTGATATTAGTATTACTTTAATATTATTTAAATATATTGATTAATTACGAAAAAACATTTTGACCTACCAGAAATATCCAAAATGCTTAAAATGGAAAAAGATCAAGTAGGTCGATTACTACCAAATTTGGTAGGAGGGTGTAAATTTTAATTCCCAAAACCTTTACCTAATATTTTTTTACGATATGTACAGAAAAAAATAATAATGCAACAATCTAACCTCAAGAGTTACAAATACTTTACTTTCAAGATGATATTAGGATTTGCACACTCAGAGATTTAAGTGGCTAACTTTATATTTGTCACCTTTCCTCCCATTGTGAAAGATGTTGCTTTATACTTGTTAAATTTTGTTTATTCCTGTTTTTGAAGACTTAAATACGTGTGGCTTTGTTATATCAGGATTGTTTTCATATTAATACTTTAGTTAGGTTACAGAAATAAAATGTAACCATAAGACAAATTGAATTCTTGTGATTTAGGATTTAGTTTTTTCCGCCTTTATTCAAACCTAAACTTTACGTTTTTAAACGTTATACATGATACATGATAATATATTTTCAAATGCAAATAGTATATAATCGATATAACACATAGTTATCGGGAAATCAGCTTAACGCGGAACAGTGCGCTAACGTTGTCGGTGTGTAAAATTCGCATATACGCGTTCGCATTATAATTTCAAATCAGCGCCAAAAATAATTATGTCCCACGATTGAAATTCAAGCACCGCTTCATCCTGCAGCCAGAATTAATAATTGTCCAGATAATCGGGACCGTTCGGGAGTGGATTCGGCGCCGTTAGCAACGCAGCCTAATTTTCCCGATGATTTGCGTTTGACCGGTGTTGGAGAATCGGCGAATAATTACAAGGGACAATCGGGAAAATCGCCCCATGCGAGGGGTGGTATATGAGTTGGAAAGATAAAATATTGGAAACTAAAACAAATTAATTGCAGGATAAATAATTATTAAGCTGTTTGAAGGGGAAATGTGTTTACTTCAGATTAGCGGAATCTCTGTCACAGATTAGCATCAATTTCCCTCTAGTGCATTTGTTACAGACCGTATAATATGTAAAACAGGCCGTATACAAAAGGACTAGTCCACATTTAAACGGACTGAAGATATTAGGCCATATGTGTAGGATGAGCTTATCCTTCAACAAACGGACTAGTCGGTTTGCAAAAGGACTAATCCATTTATATACGCTCCACCTGCAACTGGACCATATATTATTATCACAGAGAGAATTAAACAAAGGGAATGTATGTGCAATATTTTCCGGCCGGTTACGATGTCCGTTATTTCTGAATTTCCCTTCCTTTTTTTATATAGGAACCAATTTTTATTTTTTTTTCTTCAAAATACCAAAAAGAAGGCTTACCCTTCTTTAAAGAGCCTAATGCAGGGTGATCCAGTCATGATGTAATAAATGTAATGTTCCTATACAGTGGAAGAGGACTAGTAAAAAGGAAAATTCGAAATGCTGAAGTCTAAAACACGGAGCAAATCAACCTTAGTAGGTTGTATTTTAAATAACGCAAAAAATATTAAAATCAATAGCAAGATCTATACCGTACTACGGAAGCGTAGAAGGGCCACCTCATAAATAATATTTTTATTTTATTTGACTCCGACTTATAAGTCGACATTTCGACTTATAAGTCGACACTTCGACTTATAAGTCGACATCCCGAGTTATAAGTCGACATTCCGACTTATAAGTCGACATTCCGACTTATAAGTCGACATTCCTACTTATAAATCGACATTCCGACTTATAAGTCGACATTCCGAATTATAAGTCGACATTCCGACTTATAAGTCCACACTTCGACTTATAAGTCGACATTCCGACTTATAAGTCCGATTCGGATTTCGGAAGCTAAAAGAGATAGAAAGTAGGTTAAATGGGCTAAATTCTAGCAAATATGCGCCGATTCAAAATTTTTTGGAAAATCCACGGGAAAATTCTGGAAAAACTGAAAGCGCATTTTTGTTCTCATATTTGGATGGCCCTATGAAAATGCAGCAAAACGATTATGGCTTATAGGGATTTTAGCCGTTTTCTCTGTAGGGGCTCTTAACTGAGTAGAAAACAGGTTTATCCAGAATAATACGGTGGAAACGATCTTCTTCACGAATTGATTTAGATTGTGAAAAACGCTTAATTTAAAATATATGGTAGTCGATTATGCAAATAAAAAAAATAAAAGAAATGCCCCATTTCTGTTAGTGGTTATCGAAAGTAGACAAAATTACCTTTTTAATGATGCCATATTATGTGGGGTTATTCTTGATAGTTAATGAATAATCTTACTTTCAAAATTAAATTTTATAATCCTATTTATATATCATATACAATAAGGTTGTAATATTAATGAGTGCAAGACTGTTTACTAGAAATAGCAATAATGGGCAAGCACTCAAAACAAACAAAAAAGTAGTAACTGCATACACGTGTTTCATGTTATTTGGCAGTCATCAGTACGGTGTAACGTTAATCATATCAAAAAGATAGGCATGATTTGGAAAGCAACCAATGAAGTCTAGGCAGAAGCCAACGGCACATTTGCAGCTTCAGTCAGTACATCCCCTGGATTTGGGACTTGCACTAATGTCGCCACGGAGGCTGATAAAGTGACCTGCGTGGAAATCTTCATTATTGCTATATCTTGTATTTCTTGTATACAATATCATGCCTTATCTACTTAAAATAATTTTAATTATTTTAATAGGTATATATACAGGGTGTTTCAGAAAAACCAGGCAAAACTTCTAGAGCATATAAAATTCTTATTGAACATGTGTCTATCGTCTTTAGTTTCTTAGATACAGGGGTTCGACCATCAGTTGAAAATCCCGAGCATGCTAACCCCACATAATATGGCATCGTTAAAAAGGTAATTTTGTCTACTTTCGATAACCACTCCCAGAAATGAGGCATTTCTTTTATTTATTTTTTTTTAATTTGGATTTGCAGAATCTAATACCATGTATTTTGAATGAAGCGTTTTGTGACAATGTGACAAAGATTTTTATAAACTTTAAGGCCGTTTTTCACCATCTAAATCAATTCGTGTAGAAGATCGTTTCCACCTTATTATTCTGGATAAGCCTGTTTTCTACTCAGTTAAGAGCCCCCGCAGAGAAAACGGCTAAAAACCCTATAAGCCATAATCATTTTGCTGCATTTAGATAGGGCTATCCAAATATGAGAACAAAAATTCGCTTTCAGTTTTTCCCGAATTATCCCGTGGACTTTCCAAAAAATATTGAATCGGCGCATATTTGCTAGAATATAGACCATTATTTAACCTACTTTCTATCTCTTTTAGCTTCCGAAATCCCAATCGTGTCAGAGTGTCGCCTTATAAGTCGACATTTCGACTTATAAGTCGAAGTGTCGACTTATAAGTCGGAATGTCGACTTATAAGTCGAAGTGTCGACTTATAAGTCGGAATGTCGACCTATAAGTCGAAGTGTCGACTTATAAGTCGGAGTCAAATAAAATAAAAATATTATTTATGAGGTGGCCCTTCTACGCTTCCGTACCTCTCATCTATACATTTAGTATTCCATAATTTTAAATCAGCCAAAAGAGTGAAGTCGAACGGTGAAATTTTTGAGTTGTTACTTTGCGCTACGGTGTGGATATTACCTATATTTTATGCACTGAAGCTATAGTCCATATGTATGTGATTTGAACTCTCTTGTTTTGGTTCAAGAGTTACCCGTTAACTATTTGAAATAATTAAATGTACCTTTGTTGTGTGCGATTTCGGTTTACGAAAATCTAGGCTACGTAAACGCCAGGAACACACACAATTGCCCGATCTCTATTCAGTAGTTTAGTATTTCAAAGAGGCTTTGGGAGCTCCGACCGTTCTTTAAAATCCGAGGGAAATGTAGGTCGCTCACGTTATGCTCGTTGAAAAATAAACGGTCGAAAATTTGTTCATCACGTATTTCGTAGCGGAAAACGAGAAAAATATGCTCTTTAAGTTTTCTCCCTCTATGCAGGGAAAAGCATATTTTTCTAAAGTAGAAGTCTATTTCTGAAATGAGCACGTAGTATGTGATGCACGTGTCATGGGTATACAGTTGCGGCGAGTAGATTCCGAATAGATTCCGTGAAGTAGGTATACATTTTTGTTCACCAAAATGTAACTTTTTTATTTTTTCGCTACTGAACCTACCCTTTACTCAAAAAAGCAATTCAATAAAAGTTTTTTTTAAGATGATTGACCACTCGGTAGTCGATAGTTTAGTTAAGTTTTTGATTTGGAACTCGTCTATCATTTTCATAATAAAGTCTATTGTTTCTAGGGCCGTAACTCCTTCTCCCTTAATAGGAAAACAAGAATCTTGACTTCTTGTTATCGAGCTCCACTTCTATTTAGTTTTCTTCCAAATTTTCTCCATATTAGGTAAAGTATTGTTATTATCATTAAAATTAAAATAGCGGTTCCATAACCTAAGTTAAAAAGCGTTTTTTTTTATTTCGGGTATTTCAAGATTTTGTGATTTTTCTTTAAGGTTATTTATAGCTTTTATGTCTTGGAGTTGTAAGTTTTTTTTATGAAAGTAATTAGGGTTTAAATTTCTATTTTTTATATCAGGCAAATTAAGTGGTTTTCCTTGGATTTCTTCTTATTTAACATTATTTTACTTGCAATATAATAAAAAGTCGTTTCTTGCTTCTTAGACCTTATTTCAATTTTGATTTTTCAATTATTAGGTTTTCTATAGTATACAGGGTGATTCAGTTTTAATCTGCAACACTTCAACAGGTGATAGAAAACCAAAAAATAACCGCACTTTCTTCTATAAACTATATCATTTTATGGCTTTATAAAAAAAGTTACAGGGTGTTAAAGTTGCAAGAAATATGTGTAATTTATTGAATATTTTACAAACTAGTTGAGATATTTAAGTCATATTTGGTACACGTTATAACGGCATGGGTTAGCATAAAACCTGTTAATATCATTCATCTTGAACAACCAGTGGCGTAGAAATGGGTAATTAGCATAATTTATTTTAGAAAAAAAATAGAACCACCTTGTATAGCAATAAAATGTATTCAAATTATTATGTAAATTTTTATTGTAAACAAAAACGTTCTCTTAGCATTTTTTCATATGTGTCATGGTTTCATAGCAAATTTGATTTTTTCGTATTATTTCGGGGTACTTCTGAAAAATTAACTTAAAACTTTTCTCCATAAGTAACACTCAAAGTAGAAGAAAATGTGTTTTTTACTTTAAATACAGTAACTTTTCCCAATAAACTTACCCATTCAAGGTTTTACTTTTCAAGATACAGAGCGTAACATTAATTGTATCTTCCTTAAATGTTTTAGACCCTGTATCTTCAAAAGTATAGCCTTAAATAGGTGAGTTTATTGGAAAAAGTTACTTTATTTTAGGTAGCAAACACAATTTCTACTTTAAGTGTTACTTATGGAGCAAATTTTTTAGATAATTTTTCAGAAGTACCCCGAAATATTACGAAAAAATCAAATTTGCTATGAAACCATGACACATATGAAAAAATGCTAAGAGAACGTTTTTGTTTACAATAAAAATTTACATAAGAATTTGAATACATTTTATTGCTATACAAGCTGTTTTTTTTTCTAAAATAAATTATACTAATTACCCATTTCTACGCCACTGGTTGTTCAAGTTGCTTGATATTAACAGGTTTTATGCTAACCCATGCCGTTATAACGTGTACCAAATATGACTTAAATATCTCAACTAGTTTGTAAAATATTCAATAAATTCCACATATTTCTGGCAACTTTAACACCCTGTAACTTTTTTATAAGGCCTTAAAATGATATAGTTTATAGAAGAAAGTGCGGTTATTTTTTGGTTTTCTATCACTTGTTGAAGTGTTGCAGATTAAAACTGAATCACCCTGTATAATGTATTCCTAAGGCGCGAGTTTTCTGTAATTATCGATTTATTAACGCCTTTTTTGTGTCACTACTATTTTTAACTATATTCTGAATTCTTCACATCCCATATATTATTAATTTCAACCATTTTGTTCTTAACGCTTTAGTAGAAACTGGTGATTTCTTAACACCTCTTGCTTTATTGTAACATTTCATTTTTTGGAAAACGCTTTGATGTTTATTTAACATTATTTTACTTACAATATAATAAAAAGTTCTTTCGTATTTCTCAGACCTTATTTTAATTTTGATTTTTCTATTAGGTTTCCTATAGTATAATGTATTCCTTATGCGTGACTTTTCTTTACTTATCGATTTATTAACGCCTCTTTGGTCTTTTGTGGCACTACCATTTTTTTAAGTATATATTCTGAATTCTTCACAACCCATAATATATTGTTAATTATTTCAACCTTTTTGTTCTTAACGCTTTATTCTATTAACACCTCTTGCTTTTTTCTAATAGTTCATTTTTAGAAAATGTTTTGATGCCAATTTAACATAATTTTACTTGCAACATATACAATTGATGTCAACTAGGTTCCCAGTGATATGAAAACTTTCTTATAAATTAGTTTTTTGAAAAAAGTCAATAGCGATAAAATTCACAAATATAACAATTCTGTGAAGTCGCCAAATAATTGTCGGCACTGTCTTTGGGAATTAGGTACCGAACAGTAAAAATTGAAAAGCCGTTAGATGCATTTTTCCGATAAATATACTTTTCAATAACGCACGTTAGATTTTTCAAGCAAAAGCCAAAGTTTCCTTTATTTCCCTCTTCGATTTTAAAAGATATCAATGGATTTTTCCCTAATATTAGATTCCATTTTATCGTCTTCCTATTGTCATTTTGATGCTCCAGGTGTATACATGAGGATGACTTCGAGGTGATACATGTTGGATTTAGAAAGTAACGAATCATATATAATGAAGTCCCCATTCATAAATAGCTCCTGTAATCCCCTATAGTAGGTATTAAAATTATTGCATTCCCTTTCAGTTAAACAACCACGATAGCAAAATTAGAGTAGAATTGAGCTGTACGAAACTAACTATACACGTTGAAAATTTTAAATTCTGACTGGAAGGCCCTTACCTATATTCAATAAAATTTCGAGTTACTTACCCTATTCCTGCCGCTCGAACCGAATATAAATATCCACCGAATGTAAATATGCTTCGATATGTCTTTTACGTGCGGTCGGAACCGACTTGTACGTTTTGTTCGGCGATCGGTATCGAAGGAGGCGCATTTCATACTCCGTTCGTCCCTTGGGACTATTTTCCAGCGTAATTTAAACGTGTAAATATGCAGATGTTCTGGTTTGATCGGAATGAAAATAGTAACCAAATAAGAAGGACTATTTTAATCTTGGGAAAGCCAACCTTAATACTTTAATATTTTTCAACTGTCATAAAAGACTGCTGTATGTATAACTAAAAATAAAATGCATCTGCAAGCTTCAAGGAGTCATCGTTTCAGAACACATAACGGCCCATTTTCAAATCATATTTAAATATACAGGTTTTCATACTTCCTTTACTATTGCCCTTGATTTCCCTAGTTTGGTTAGTCCAAATGTTTTCTGGCGTACAGTATATATGAATAATATCCAAGAAATCAAACGAGTAGGTACCTATAAAGAACGATACGGGTCTATGCGCGAAAACTCCTATCCCCTATTATTTCCCTAATTTTTGAAACAAAAAAAAAAGGTTTATATAAAAGTTGCAAGTATCGGGATTTACAAAGGTACTCTTGCGGATTATACAGGGTATATCTTAAAAGTGGGACAACAGATATACAGTGTGTCCCGTTTTTCATGTTAACACCCCTGAAAATCTAAGTAGGCTGAAGGAATTGAACGGAGCAATTTTTTTTATAGATATGTCCCTAAAAGGTCATCATATGCGAAGTATTGGTTTGGCATTGCCGCGAAAGCCTGGCCTACTGCGATTTTTTAAATAGGTGCGTTTTTCAAAAAACCATATTAGGCCTTTTTTTATTTAAAATCTGACACCACAGCGTTAATCAGGACACACCGAAACCCCCATATACCGAATTTGAACAAAAATATACAGGGAGTTCCATTCTGCAGGGTGTCAAAGTTGAGCAAAATAGGAATTTTAAAGGCATCTGCCAAGTCAAGTGTGCCATGGAATCCCCTCAAAACAGTTGAATGTTCAACAGGACCACTCAAGGTATTGGTGTGCAAAGGTCCAATACAAAATATACAGAGCGTTCTTATCTGTGCCATCTCAAATTACTGAATTTTTAGAACTTATATACGGGTCAAAAATCGAGTGTATTAAATCCGCTCCACATACTATAAACGAACTAAATCTAAAAAATACAGAAGCCTGCCAGTCAGTAAGTCCATATCAGGTAATGTGGCTGATGTGCCACAACAGGAAACGCCCAGAAAATGTATCATCTTAGACAGTGACTTCGTTGAGTAAAGTCCAATAATTTAAATTGTTTTTATTTGTTGGTTGGCATTTTGCAACGAAATGAATTACTTTTGTGTTTATTAATATTTTTCCAATGATTCCAGAACACCCCTGACCAGTATAAAGTTTAATAAAACTTCAGAATTTTGAGATGGCTCCGAAAAAAATACCCTGTATATTTTTGTAGTAAATCTTTTCACACCAACATTTTGAGTGGTCCTGTTGACCATGCAACTGTTTTGAACTGATTCCATGGCACACTTGACTCGCCAGATGTCTTTAAAATTCCTATTTTGCTCAACTTTGACACCCTACAGAATGGAACTCCCTGTATATTTTTTGTTCAAATTTGGTATATGGGGGTTTCGGTGTGTCCTGATTAACGCTGTTGTGTCAGATTTTAAATAAAAAAATGCCTAATATGGTTTTTCGAAAAACGCACCCCTTTAAAAAATCTCAGTAGGCCAGGCTTTCGCGGCAATGCCAAACCAATACTTCGCAAATGATGACCTTTCAGGGACATATCTATAAAAAAATTGCCCCGTTCAATTCCTTCATCCTACTTAGATTTTCAGGGGTGTTAACATGAAAAACGGGACACACTGTATTTTTTTTTAGTAATAAACACCCTATATATTTTTGGATATTTGAAAAGAGCTACTTTTTCTGATTGCAATGATAGGAACATGTTAATACTTGCATTTCACAGCAAGTTATATGTACCTAAATTAAAAAAAAAAAACATTCAAAAGATTGCAGTTAGCCATGAAATTAAGTCGGACTTTTGATAGTTATGCTAGATTATCTCTTCCTTACTTTAGTGAATCAAAATAATAATAAAATGGCAATAAATATTCAATAATTCACTATTTTTACTTTTTCGCCTATCCTGGGATATACAGTGTGTCCCCGGAGTGAGTTGACATAAGTTGTAAACTAACTTAGACAAGAGAAGAGAGGGAACACGTCAAACCAGGAACTGTTGTGTTACCAAATCGGACCAAAATCTTGAATGAAAAGTTCAACAGACCTAGTGCAAATTACAAAAAAGTAGCTTGAACTATGGCCTTAATCATACTTTGAAATAGAGTATACCTTTGCACTCTCAAAGGAGATATATAACATAAAATAAAAATCATGCAAGAAGCCGATATAGAATATTTTTACCTATGGAAGGTATATAATTCCTGCCACACACGCGACAGTGCACCATATTACTACCAGAAAATGGATGGCTTTTAACAACAAAAATCTCGAAAATCCAGAAAGATTTCACCTCAAATGTCTGTCACACGTTTGATATCCGTATAAAGCCGGATTTACTCTTCCTTCATCTAAGAGGTGTAAAAAAAATCGAGTTGAAATTTGAGCTTCTGGGGATCAGCCTTGCTTGGTTTGAAACTAATTTGTGACATAATTTTACTTTCGATAAATCGCGTAGGTATGCCTTGGAAATTATAAAGAATAGTATATTTCATTACGAGTCTGGAAATAAAGATTTTTCCGTGCGTGCGTGACAAATTCCCGTGTGAGGCGCAGCCGAACATGGGAAGTCATGCAAGCACGGAAAAATCTATTTCTGGACTGTAATGATTGATATTTTTTATTATACTTCTTTGAAAACGGAAACTTAAAACATTTTATCCGCATATTATAATAAATTTAATTGACAAAAAATAAACAATGCAGACAATATAGTGTTTGGTATGTATGATGCGTTTCCATGGTTACTCTCAAATTATTTCAAAGGTGCTTTGTCGTAAATTAGTTATTGTCAGATAAGGTGAATAAAATGTCAAAAATATTACAGAAATGTATCTAAATATTGAAACACTTACGAATTAAAATACAAAATAGGTATATGTTAAATATCAGAGAGCATATAGAGTTTCTTAAATTTAGTTTACTTTGCTGTATATTTCTATTTTAAAGCCATATATTCGGTATTTTTATTAAGCGCACGGAAAGTTTTTCCATGCGCTGTTTCCGTGCGCTAGCCCGAAAAACCCCATCTTTCATTATTGCTAAAACAGATGAAAATAAGGTGTTTTCAAAGAAGTATAATAAAAACTAATTTTCCACAACAGTAAAGTGCCCTTTTTGTAGGTTTTTGTTTCTGTTTTTTTTTTTCACTATAACTGATAAACAATAGCATCTGTTACATACGCCTTAGGAGCCAAAACTGTATGTTGCTATGAATTCACAATCACACATCTTTTATCCTATCATGAACCTGAACTTTTCATCAGTTTAGACTAAATTTTTGTTACGCAAATTGGGCTATATAGGCTCCGACAACATATTTGAATTTATGGTAGAAAAGGGCCCTGAAAACATTTGAGTACCTATTTATAGTAAGTATCAATTTTCGCCATCACCTTAGAATTATTGCTCATGGGTACTACTGGGCACGTTGGTAGAAAGACTGCGACAAGCCATGGAAAGTCGCCTTGCGCTAGTTCTCGGATCCTCTTCTACATCATTTAAAACATCTGGCTCTAAATCTCTTATTATTCTCCTGTTTTATTTCTGCCCTGGTCACCTAAATATGGTATAAAACTTTTAGTATCTATGAATCTTTGCACCAGCCTAGGTAGTTCAGTTCTTTGGTACATTTCTATACGGATATTGTCTAGCCTACATAGTTCCGTTGGGCTTCTAAATTGTTTTCTCAAAAGGTACCTATGCGCCTTTTAAGCTATGAACCATTTCGGTATTTGTTATCTAATAAATTAAGGGACGTTTTAGTGGCATAGCAGATAAAGGATAATCAGCTGAGTGCATTTTTTCCTTATTGATAAATTATAATTCGCCATCTTAAATATTTTAAGATGGCGAATTATAATTTAGGTATTATTATTTATTATAATTTATTAACAGCAAGCTACGGAGCTAGGGTTCTTCTGCAATATTATGTCTAATTTACTTGAAACGGTTCAGGATTTTTTATTTTGTGTCGTTTCAAATTATTTGAAATAACAGATTGTTTACATTTTGTAAACGACTAGGGAGTTTGCAGCTTCGGTAGGAGCGCCCTTATACAGTGTGGTCATTTAAGTGTGCAACATATGGGACTTTTTTTTATTAATTGCACAACCAAAATACAAATATTGCCGAAAGGTGACGCATGTTCGATAATCATAAGTTAGGTGCACTTAGAATGGTTGCAAGCTAAAGAGCATACAGGGTAGCTCAAAACATATAAAAATTGTTCAAGAGCAAAGTATCCTTATTTCAAAAAATTGAGCAAAAAGTTATTAAGGAAAGTTGTTTAGAATTAAAAGCTATGCATAAATATCAAAACACAGCCACAATAATTTCTTAATAAACAATTAAAATAAAAATTTTGCACCTTGAATGAAAGTTTTTTAATTTACACATTATCATTACTAATGTTTTACCTTGTTCAGAAGAATTTTTGCGAATTTTTAAAGTTTTGTTTAATATCGTTGCAACAAACATGATGTTTGTGATTCCCTAAAAAATTAAAAATCTAAATTAATTTTACAAATATTGTGGAATTTGAACAAAGTTATGAGAAATTCATTTAATTTTGATTGATTTATGAAATTGTTTAGGGTGAATATTAAAACAATTTTTTTGGGAAATTATTAATGTTTTTCAAAAAAAATATATTTTTTTTAGGAGGCCATGTTTTGGTATTTAGGCATAGCTTTTAATTCCAGACAACTTTTCTTAATAACATTTTGATGAATTTTCTGAAATAAGGGTACTTTACTCTTTTTTTTTACCTACCCTGTCTGTTTGACTTGCAACCATTCTAAGTGCGCCTAATAATATGATTATCGAACATGCACCAACTTTCGGGAATATTTGTATTTTCGTTGTGCAATTAATAAAAAAAAATCCCATACGTTGCACACACGAAAAATGACCACACTGTATCTATACGTGGTATGTCCATAATTTTCTAATAAATAGACAGTGAAGTGAACCGTCAAAAATACATGCTGGGTTAGATACATTTGGCATTGGACAGTTGACAACATTCCATTTGCGTCTAGTTTTCTTCTAGTTACCCAAAAAAGTGCACTCAATTTTTGAAAACGTTATCGTCTAGTTTATTTTTGAGTTAACTTCATAGGCGTGCTCTAGGGGTTTAGCTTTACACCCGCCTATTAGAATTTTTCTAAGGGTCAAAGACTCACACTGTATATACAACTATATAGGTTTTCAGGGCAAAAATTAAATTAAATTTATTAAATAAACGCACATATCATTATCCTCTATTATTTTTTGTTGTTTTAACCAATGAAGAGGCAAAAAACATAATTAGGTCTTTTATTACTACGAGAAGGTCAAAAATTATGTGATGTCTACAGAGGATAATTAATTTAGGATTTGACGAAAAGTCTTCTAACAATATAATGACGCATTTTTGTGCCTGTAAATAAATATCAAGTGGGACGTTTTGGCGGCAGAGCATAGGTAAATGATAATCAGAACCCGGGACTCCTACTGCGGCCGTACACACTTTAAACCAGGGCATAAAGGGTTACATCTGCTACAGCTATTTGGTTGGTTATACTGACTATTGTATAGCAAGTAGCGGTGAGATGTTGGAGACTTCGACTAAGTGGTGCTGTAAAAGAAATCGGCATCCATGGCCAACTTGTCGCGCAATATTAAAAAAAACCTCAAATTGAGCAAAACTATTAATAGCCGTGGAATGTTTATTTTAACAGAGAGAGGAAAACTTTTATATAGAAAATTGATGGCCCTGAGAAGCTTTATCCATCCACATAGTCAGATAGTTTCAGCAAATTATACAGGGTCTTCGGCTCTCTTGAGGCTATGAAAATTTTTTTGTTTATTTCTTATTAAGCGATTTTCTCGCTTATTTTAGGCCGCACAGAAAATACGTAAGAAAACAAAATATGGCAATTTTGGTCAGCGAGGCGACTTTAAAAAAGGAATGATCCTCCATGCCCAACTTTTCGCACTGTACTAAGAAAACTTAGAATCGACAAAATTTTTCATTGTCTCAAGAGAACCGAAGACTCTGTGTAATTTGCTGAAACTATCTGACTACGTGGATGGATAAAGCTTCTCAGTGCCATCAATTTTCAATATAAAAGTTTTCCTCCGTCTCTTAAAATAAACATTCCACGGCTATTAATAGTTTTGCTCAATTTTAGGTTTTTTTAATATTGCGCGACAAGTTGGCCATGGATGCCGATTTCTTTTACAGCACCACTTAGCTGTCCAACATTGCAACATTTTTGTTTCTTACGCTTTTTTTGTAGGGCGCAAAATAAGCGAGAAAATCGCGGTGGTAGACCTAAAAAAATCATCCTGTATATACTATATTATAACCCAGTTGTAAGTATTATTTACAATCTTATCTTAAACTGTATGGACGAGGTAACTACGTGTACAAATTTGAAATCTATAACTCTTCAGAGGTCTCAGTCTTCACGTGATGTGACTAAAACAAGCATTGAAACTCAATATGGCCAACGATAAATCTCTATATTTGGGAGTACCTTCTTATTCTCTGCACTCCCCTGCCTCGAGTTCAATATAAATATCCGCCCGAATGGAAATATGCCTCGATTTTCTCCGGGAAATAATAAATTTGGCTGGAGACGAGGGTCTAGTAAAGGGCTCCCGTATAGAGAGAGGAGGAGGGTTGCAGCAGAGTAACGCTACTGTGTGCCTTTTATGTGATCGGGGCCGACTTGTACGTTTTGTTCGGCTATCGGCTTTTGGGGGCGGAGTATTTCAGGCGGTGCAGGCCCCTAGAGAGTGTTCCCCTTTAATTTGGGCACGGAAATATGTGCGGGAGATGCTCCCGACCGATCGCAATGGAGCAAACGGGAGCTTTACTTTCCGTTCGCCCGAAGGAGGATTTATTTACACCTAAATGATTACGTGCAGATTATAGTGAGATACTTACGGGAAGGAGATACGTTTTCAAAAATCGACGTTTAACCTTGTAATTTATTTGAGTCCCGTGCACGGTTGGTATTTTGACGCATTGTACGTTATTTTCTATAAGTTGGCGTCGGGCAGGCCCGTCGCTCGTCAAACGTGGCCAGATTTCAAAACCCGACCAATAAAGTATCATTTAACTTTAATTTAAATCAGGTATAGGTATGTATGAAAATGTAGCAATGGTTATTTTTGTTATTCTTAGTTTGTTGAATATTAGCGCATGTTAGTAAAACTATATCGTCCGCAACGATCCAGTTTATTAAAGGATAACTGTGCACCATAACAGAAAATCAGAAAAAAGTATATTTCTTATTTAAAAATATTTCTTTACAATTTATTTGACCTGAAAGTACATACAGTTCTTACAGTATTAATAATGTTCCTTTTAGGTTCGAGAAAGAATTGATTAATAATTAATAGTGGGCACCATAGCGGTAGCAACATCCTTGAAAATAATACTCTTAATAATAATAGTTTCGGGTTCGAGATTCATTAAAATAATTAACTTGGAAAACTTAGTTACTAGTCCAAATTTAATTCATATTTAAGTTTTGAGCAAACTTCAACTTTTAGGAGAATCTATTAATATTTAATATTTCACCAGTCGTTTAACTTACTTCGGAGCAATTTGATTTATTTTCAGAGGTTTCACGGTTTGCTTGGCTAATATTAGATTAGTTTTATATGACTTGAACTCGCAAACAAAAAATAATTATCGTCATCATTACAAATAAGCGTAAATAAGGTTATACATTTTTATACCTACTGGAAAAGGTTATGTTTATAAATATAATATGGAATAAGTATTCTCGACGATATTCTACGCCATAAAATATCTATTACCTAATTTTGTCGAGGTTTTTGTTAATCGCTGCTCAAAAAGGGGGAAATGTACCTATATTACGAAACCTATTTTGCAAGCAAATATTTTTTTTGGTCGAATTTCTAATTCATCATTTTAGGCCGAGTAACCTTGAAAGTTGTAAAAATTTTGTACACTGTATTTAATTTGTTCTAAACAGTGACATTTTGGAGTAAAATTAATTCAAGAGTAGCTTGATTGCTAACACGCGCCCGAGAAATCTTAACTGTGATTGATTGACTTATATCCTACCTAGGGCGGATAGTAACGATATCCATTCAGTTAACTGGAATTAAATATTATATTTATCCATTTTGTAGACTGTATGAAGAAAACCACAAATCCACGTGGGATTATAGAAGAAGCTGACCTGTGATTGATTGCTTTCGATTTCATATCTGTATGGATCGATATGAAAAATCACGTTCGTTCAGGTAACTGGAATTTTCTACTTATCCTTATCCATTCAGTATTTTGTAAATATAAAACAGCACCTATAGGTACATGTGACAGTTTTATGCAAATTTTTGACACAGATAGTCAGGTTGACTTAAACTCAATAATCACGCACGCTTATTGTGCATACCCAAACAAAGATATAACTTTTGAAGGAGCATGCGTACCTACCTAAATAATTTTTGTGTGGGAAATTAAATGAAATAAGCGCAAACTAAAATTGGGAGACAAGAGCAGATATTTAAATTTAAAGAAAATCAACCAATCATAAAATTAATAGTTAAAATTGCTAAAAGCACGCCTTTATTATTGATTAAAAAGTAAAAATGCACTTGATTAAAAAGTAAAAATGCACTAAATGCCCCACGGGCCCTTAAAATGGGCCATAAAATTTTTTTTTTTTCGCTATATCTTTTAAACCGCTTGATCGATTTTAATGATCTTTTGCACACGTTCATAGATAATTATGTCACATAATTATGTTATAGTGCAGTATCCGCAACCGCCAGAGGGCGCCACTCGTGCCAACCAGTTTCATTTATTATGCTCAGAACTTTTTTGCTTACAGTTAACTATGTAAATTAATTTGAACCACTTTGTAAAAAATTCCATTCTCTACAAAAAATTATTATACCGTTTTTTTTTTCATAAATTTTACGGTTTCGGAGATAACGCCCAAAATTCAGCCATCATGCACGTACCACGAACCCACTCATATTAAACATTAGTGGCATAATGATCTAGTTATTTTTGGAAACAAACAATGGAACAATCACATTTTTTACTTTTTTGACCATGTTTCCTAAAATTCAAATACAGTTTTGTTGTAATTTATTACATTTAGTTAAGTTTCCCTAATAAAATATAATGATATAAATACCTAATATTGAAATAACTACAGGAAATGCTCAAAAACTTTCAAATTATAACATAATTATGTGATATAATTATCTATGAACGTGTGCAAAAGATCATTAAAATCGATCAAGCCGTTTAAAAGATATAGCGAAAAAACGAAATTTTAGGGTCCCTTGTAAGGGCCGGTGGGGCCCTTAATATAAAGCTTTGAACAAAAAGAAAAAACACGGGTCACTTTATTTTTGGAGTAGAATACCGCTGTAGTACGGGTGGCATTTGTTTTTGAATAACCCTGTGTATTCGAAATTGTCATTTTGTCAGATGGACACAAAGGTCTTAATTTTCATTTGATGATTCCGCCACTTGTAATTTAAAGTCATTATTTTATATGTAGGTATATTTCTACAGGACTCTGGAGGATTCTTGTGTTTTTCTTATTTCATTAGAAACTCCAGACTTCTTCAGTCTCGAGACTCATCAGTATTTTTATTCAAACAATGTAGCCTAATATAACCAGGTTTGTGGTATTTGCTCGGGTATAATTTTGTAGGTTTCGTGTACTCGAACCCTTGTATGCATGTATGTATGGTTTGGGCAATTTTATAAACCTTTTGGCGCCCTCAATAAATATAATAATCTTTCAGTTATTTCTTTGATTTTTCTTTTGAGAAAACCCACTCCATTCTTTGACTGAGTCCAGTCGAAAGGCCATACCTTTTTGCACGTAACAACTGGATGAACGTATATTTTTACATTATGTCTGCTTGTCAATAACGTGCTTGTAAATACAGAATAATAACTCTTCAACATAATTAGTAAACGTTGTGAGGCACATGGTCGAAATTTGAAAAAAAATTGCAAAATTTCAGGTCGAAACAATTAGAAATGGTTGAATATCGATTTGATACATTTGTTTATAAAGATACATACATATATATAATACAAGTGACGTTATTAAAAGCGTGTTAATATAGAATATTTTCCAACTGTACCGATTTCTGAGCAGTATTTATTACTATTAGTGCTTATCCGAACGTCAATTAACTAGTCAAGGAATTTACATTTTCGCCAGCTCCCTCTATCATCATAAAAGCTCGATGGTACCATATTATATATAGTGTCTTCGAAATTGAAATAGCCAAATCGAGCTAATAAAAGCGTGTTAAAAACAGTGTGTATCCAGGAAAGAAATGGCTCTCTTCAAAAATGTGTTAGGTCATTTTCCGTTTTACAAAAAGGATATTCATACAAATAAAAATGGAAGTAGGTACCTACTCCAAGTTCCCAGAAACGAGGCCTTAAAACTCTCTCGCTTATCGACTTAATGTAGACATGATTCTATGAAAAATTAAACAGTTTTCTCTATATCTTAGCTCTATTAAATCTTACTAAAAAAATTCTGAAAATTTATGGATTTTTCTAGGAATAAGGTAGGTATCTAGGTGCACCTACGATACGTAATTTTCACCTCATCAGATCTTCTTTAAATCGCTTTTCAAAATAGGAACTATGTCTCCATTTCTACAATTTTCATCAAAGGTATACAGGGTGAGTTTTTTTCGATGCCCACTATGGGGATCTCGGAAACTAGCAGAGCTAGAACAAAGGTTAAATGGGGAAAGAATTGCAGTTAATAAGATAAGGTAATCCAATATTTTATGTTGTTTGTGATTTTTGAGATATGACATAAGCTTGTGTTTTTTAAATGTAAATTATAGTTGGCTGTGGCCTTTTAAAATCGGCCATTTTTGACCTTTCCAAAGATATAATACTCGGCATAGTTATTATAAAAAATAAAAGAGCTATGGCTAATTTTCTGTTTTTTTTTTTAATTTCCACAGTCAGCCATGGAATATTTTAATAATTACGTTCTATTTTATAATTAGACATACTTCAAACTTTCTAATATTTTGTTTTTAGCTGGAAACAAAATGTAACGAAATAAAACAAAAATAAAAACTCAAATTCAAATTATTATTATTTTAAAAGGTCACCTTTTAAAATAAAAAAGGTGTTCAAACAATCCACCATTATTATTTGTGCAAATATTGCATCTTTTTAAAATTGAATTTGTCACCTTTCTTAGAGAGCGCCTGTCAATACTGGCAATTGCTTCTAAAACAGCTGCTCCTAATTTAATTCAACAATTGGCTCATATTTTATTTTGTACTGTTCCCCACAAAAAGAAATGCAAAACAGACAAATCGGGGGATCGGGGCAGCCAGGGAATAGGTCTATTTCTCCCTATCCAACTATTTGGATAGAGCTGATCTAGGTAGTTTCTTACGGTCAAATAATTATGTGGTTGAGCTCCACCATGACAATAATTTTTGTTTTATTTTGTTACATTTTGTTACCAGCTTAAAATAAAATATTTGAAAGTTTGAAGTATGTCTTATTATAAAATAGAACGTAATTGTGAAAATATTCCATGGCTGACTATGTGAAAATTAAAAAAAAATCAGAAAATTAGCCATATCTATTTTATTTTTTATAATAACTATGCCGAGTATTATATTTTTGGAAAGCTCAAAAAATGGCCGATTTAATAAGGTCACAGCCAACTATGATTTACGTTTAAAAAAACAAAAGTTTATGTCATATCTCAAAAATCACAAACAACATAAAATATTGGATTACCTTATTAAGCCCAAAATTACCTACAATTTTTGTCTCTACAGATTTTCTGTATAATCAGAAATAACGGAGCTACAGAGATCTGATGAAATAGCAAAAAATTACTCTTTTCAAAATATCTAGTGAGCCATGAACTTTTTTAAAAATCCAAAAGGGGAATTAGACTGAGCATTCAAAACTGCAATTCTTTCCCCATTTAACCTTTGTTCTAGCTCTGCTAGTTTCCGAGTTTAAAATGCACATATACAGGGACTACAGGGTGATTCATTGGGACTGGGAAAACCCGAAACCGGACCAAAATATGACGAGGCCAATATGCCTTATTCTTATTCAAATATTTTTTATTTAATAGATACGGAAGTTCTATTCTTGAAATTGAATTATGATTGCTATACCTACCAAGACAACCACGCTACTGAACGGAAATTTCACACTGCTGTGTTTTTTGGAATGTAAAATCAGCTGAATTTCTGTCAAATTTAATACCACAGAGGACGTAACTTGGGCTGTTTTTGGATCGTGCTTTTACTCGTCACTTGCTTTGTGTTATCTTTTTGGTGTTGCTTAAATTGAATAAATTGAGTAGGTATGTCAGTATGCTTTCAAGAAAACCGATAGTGTTTTGCCCAATGCCCATTTGCCATTTTTTCTCCATTTTGATTGTACAGTTACTCTAAGAAATTTAAAAGAGGTAGGTGATAATTTTATTTTTCGAATTTTCGAGTTAACAGGTGTTTTGGGGCGCATTTTGCCGATTTGGACGCCAACGGTGCACTAAAATACCCAGCAAGACCAAACAGATAACTCCAAAAAAGTAACGAGTAATAGCACCATCCAAAAACAGCACCCTGAATGAGATTAATGCAGAAAATTGCTTGCATACTCATGCATACATCTTGTAGTGAACCTTGCCTCGGTCTTTTGTCCAAGAATACACCTTTTTTATCTCACTACACTGTGCGCTGGGTGGTGTATTAGCGACCCACTTCCTCGTGCGCCGCGGCTGTCTTGCTATACTTTTTGGGGCAATTTAAAAATTTTATATAGGCGGCCTTAAAAGCCCTCGCGCTTATAATAACTCGGCTTTTATATCCAGTAATTATCGCACAAAAGGAGGATCCCTCCGTTAATAGCTGGAGTGTTTTATGTTGCTACACGGGGTTGGGAAAATTGGGAAAAGCGCGCCTGGGGATTGGGGTCCCACGCAAAAGAGGAACTCCGTGAAATATTCGATTTCGGATACAAAGAGGGATTTTGTTTTGCTTATTGACGCCGAAGCTTTCCCTTTAATTTGAATTTTATGGGGAATATTATGTCGTGGGAAACTCTCGGAGAAAGTGAGCGCAATAAAAACAATTATTGACAGAAATTCCACAGCCCCCCTCTTATGACTTCACGATGTAGACGGGTAACGTCAGAACTAGATATATTTATCAAAGAGTGGTTTTTCCTCGTTATTAGTTATTACTTATTTGTATGGATTGAATCATTGGTCATTACTGATTTGCGTATCGATTGAAATGAGTTTAATTTTTACTGTTTACAGAAAATTTATTTTGGACAAATCGATCCTGCAAAAATAATCCCACATAGGCAATTTTTTTTCTAATTTTGACCTATTATTATAAAGCAGGGGGCGGAAACCAAGGAAAATATTGGTTTGCGTTGTGCCTTCCTCCAGTCATAGATGGCAGCAGGTAGGTATACGTGGTCGAATCAAAAGCAGCATGAAAATGTGACACTAAAAGCATGACACTGTGATTTCAACTTTAAAATAATGCATTAGTTGCAGCTTCCGGATTACTAGAAATTACCAAATACATGGTATGGCGAAACTAATATATGGTTTAGCGCACACGCGGGCAAGAAATGTTAAAACTCATAAATACCATAGTTAGCTCCCTTCATTATTTATTTTAACTTTATCTTTATTCTTCCTAATTCTACTTTCATGTTTCCTTCAATAATTATTTTCGTATAAACTCGATTTATTTCATAACTTTTCTCATACCATAAATCATAAATCTAAATCATTATCATTATTAAAAACTATATATAAGAGAGTATATAAGAATCTACTAAATTAGTCATTTTAGGAGCATTATTGCTATCTAGAATTGTCGTGAGATATGAGGAAACAAATTCTATTTATTATTTTAGCAGAAAGTGAATTAACCAAAATATTATAATTTTAAATGACATCGGAATATTGATTTTTTCTGTTTGGGAGATGGCCTCGCTTGCCGAAAACTTTCAGAACTTATGTTATTTTGGGTTTGAATTTGGTTTTCATTATCAGTTTGGTGTAATACTTCCGAAATAAGATTTCTAGATTTCTGAAAACTAATTGGGAACATTTCGTGGAATATTAACCTTATTAGAAAAACTTCTAGTAAAAGAGCCGGCCGCATGATTTCAAATCTAATAAGATTATAAAATAAGATGTTATGTAAAATGTAGACAGCATATTTCTTTACTTGAAGCGAGTAGGTTGCCTCAGATAATATGGGCCCGATCAGTGTTACCTATTTAAAGAAGTTGTGGTTAAATATTAATTTTTTAATGGGTAGGTACAACCCGTCTCACGAATATATTTACTACTTTTTCGCAGAAGTCTCTTGATAAATTCGAAAAGTGCCGTTCTAAAAATCGAAAGAGGTGGTAAATTTCTTAATTGGGTCTTGCACTTTCCTCCAGTACCGAAAGAAACCTCGAAAATCCGATATTTAACCAAATTTCCCGACTCCCGATTTCGAGAAATCCTGAGGAACCGCTCTTGGAAATTGCGTGTTTTTTCTATTTTTTTTTATTTTTCGTGTGCACCGGAAGCATCTGATACTCACCTGAAGACTTGAGGGAAGTTTTAGAAATCCCGACCACAGAGCCCCGAGCCGAAATAACTTAGCTGTAGCTCGGCGAAAAAGAACAATTCTGACAGTTTTCGGACTTTGGCTTTTAGGTGACGAGAAATGCCGACCAATCACGTTAAAAATATGCGTCCCACCTGCGTTGGTCGTTTTTTTCGCCGAAAATCCTTAATAACTCGAAAACTGGAAATAATTTACCTAAAAAAGTTTCGTTAAATATGGTTGTCCCGTTCTCCGGCCATCTCGCCGTACCGTCAGATCTCCCGAAAAATGTGTTTGATTTTTTTTTCCTGTGCACTGGCTGTATAGCAGGATTTCGCACACAAATCGCGTCCCCGAGGTCCAGACTTGCCCCCGTCTTTCGCGCCGTATTTAAACAGCGGAGGATTTTCGGGGCCCCGAAAATACGCCTGTCGGATTTCTAAAGGACCAAGCAACCCTTTTTTATTATTGCTCCATGGGCCTTCTTTCCTATCTTGTTCTATAATCATATGAGAGTAGATTTGCCTAAAAACTAACCACAACTTCATTAAATAACAATGACGAAGTAAAGAAATATATACGGTCTACATTTTACATAACATATTATTCTATAATCTTATGAGAGTTGAAATCATGCGGCCGGCTCTCATACTATTCTGCGTATACAGGGTGGACCCAGATGAGACTATACGGTAAGTGTAAAAGACAAAAAAATTTCGAGCTGAAACTTGAGCTTTGGGGGATCAGCCATGCTTGATTAGAAACTAATTTACACCGTATTTTTATATTTTAAAAATCTAGCAGGCCTTGACAGGGACAATTTATTCATTTTCAGGTCAGGTAAGCTACTTTTTCCCGAACTTTTTCCTTAAGAGATATAGAAAAATTTTATTAGAAAAAGTTGTTCAGAATTAAAATCCAATCCAATTAAATTTTTTAAATTAAATTTTTTTGAAATGTTTGCTGTTTTAGAGCAAATTAAGTACCTACGTTGATCGAAAAATTTTATCAGAAAAAAAATTCAGAATACAAATTTAAGGCCCTGTACTAAATTTTTAAACAATCATACTTTGATTTATTCTTTATTATTCTTTTAAAATTCGGTACGGGGACTTTGAATTCTGAACAACTTTTTCTAATAACATTTTTCGATATCTCTTAAGGAAAAGGTAGTTTACCTGAACTGAAAATGAAAAAATTGCCGCTGTCAAGGCCTGCTTGATTTTTAAAATATAAAAATAGGGTGCAAATTAGTTTCTAATCAAGCAAGGCTGATCCCCCAAAGGTCAAGTTTCAACTCAATTTTTTTTTGTCTTTTACACCTTATCGTATAGGCGATCTGGGTCCACCCTGTATTAAAAATTAGAAGGTATGCATGAGTTAACCGACATTACCTCGTTATTATTTGGGAGCCTTGATACAGTAGAAACTTGTATGTTGTTAAATTGTCTTTGGGAATTTTGTCCTGTCGGTTTAAAAACATTCCTAGGAGGTCCAAAAACTTATCGGTTTGTTAGGTAGGTAGTGTCTAAAGTCTATCCAAGTTACAGCGGCAGTAGATAATATATATATATGAGATTCCAAGTGGCTTGTAATTCTGAACTAATTCTTTTAGAAGTTCTAAAAATTGTGTTTTTACCCTTCGTGGATCTTTATAAATTTCCTTAAATTAAGTAGCAAAATAAATTTACAGAATAAACTGCTCGCGATCCGATCTAAAATATGCAGGAAACTCGACTGAGGGAAGAGCCGGCCCTGCATTCTGCTCGCCGCGTAAACACTTGGCATTTTATGACGGCCAGACCAATAAGAGAATAAGTCACGTGGTGGCCAATGTTTTGATCCACTGCCTCTGTAACTTGGATAGACTTTAGGTTGATTATTAGTGAGATGAACATTTCTAGGTTAATTGACTCAGTCTAGTTAAAAAGTTTTGATTTTGCAAATTATTCCTAGAAGATCGTTTATTATTATTTTGAGTACAACCTCGGTAATTACATCTGAGAAAATTATTTTGGTAGATAAGACGAGAAAAATTACTTTGATAAGAATTTTGTTTGTTTATTCTTTGACTATTTTGTAAGGAGATTATAAAATTACTTTCATTACTTTTAAAAATAGTTTGAGTAAAATTGGAATTTTCCTGTTGTATAATAATTAAAGTCATTGTATCTTGAGAGATGCATGATCCTTCAGTCTGCAGGGAACCTGTCAACCCTCTAAAAATAGCCCTTAAATATAATTCTTCATGGGGTCGCGGCGGCGGCGCCGCTCGTACCGGCGGCGCTGACTTTTTAGACTGCATGTTTCTCTGCCTTCGATCGACCTTAGCTCGAACCGATGTCGAGGCAGGCGCATGCACATATATTTAAAGAAAAACACCGCTATGGCCAAAGAGCGCTGGACAAATGTGGGTTCACGGTATTGCTCCTAAATACCTTTATTATTATATATATTAATAATTGTCCTACACTCACGGGGATTACTATGGTTTTCTAGGGTTTTCCGTAGTAGGTACTTGAGCGAATGCTATCCTAGTTCTATCTGGAAAAAAGTCGGCCCTAGCCGCAAATAGCAACGAAGACAAAATAATAGTAATAGCCCCCCTCCCCCACACAAATTACGTGAAAGTAGGATAAAATCTAGGGATTCAAAGGAACACTTGACTCTTACTCGCAGGCCAAATTCCTCTGAGTAATGTCTTATCTGTAGCTGCTCAGCTGCTGTGGTGTTGACTGAATAGCGGTGGTTGAGCCAAGAGCTGCCCGTTGCGAAGCTCTAAGACCACCAGGGTTTTAGGACGTATCTTCGGAATTGAAATTCCTCAGCTTCCATGACGCGGTAGAATCGGTGCCGATGCCGTGAACTTTTACGGATCTAGAAAACTGGACACAATCCTACCGACTGCACCAGTTAAGATAACAATAATATGATGGGGAATGCGGTGTCGGGAAGGTCGACCTGCCGAAAAGGCAGACTGGCGAGACTTCTAAGCGCTGGGATTTTGAAGTCGCGATAGGTAGGCACGTCGTAGCGCACTCAGCTGAATCGTAAAGAAAATTACTGATTGCTCTTACTAATTAATATTTTTTAAATATTTTCAAATGATATTAGGATTTTTGTTAAGTATGGCAACATTGTCTTTAAATTAGGATGGTGAGTGGAACAAGGAACAAGGTCAATGTTCCCAAAAATTTAACAATAAATATTTCAAAGAAAAACAAAATTTTTATTTTTGAGTAAAAAATAACTTGAGAGATATGCTCCAGATCTTCAACTTTAACCCTGGGTACAATTTATGTACTGGTATATATAATACATTAGGAAATGTGATCTTGTGCAAGTAGTAGGACCAATTTGACCACTGCAAGGTGAAAATCAAACTAATTACCAAGTCTGCCCTCTACCACAATATAATCAAAGATTTAATATTTTAGAAAAGCTTTGTGATCGACTGATCAATAAGGCGCAGTATAGTATATCCAAGTCACAAAACTATATCAACTATAGTAGTTACGTTTTGGTAAGTTATTTATTAAATGGAGATAATGTAACGTCATTGGTTAAGAATTCGCGGTACGCTTGTGATCCACTAGCGACCTATATACTTCCTGATGCGAGCATGACTGTCGTATTATGCTTTTTGCATCAATTTAAATTTTTTATAGACGGTTCTAAAAGCCCGCGCGCTTATAATAACTCGGCTTTTATATCCAGCAATTATCGCACCAAAGGAGAATCCCGCTCCGTTAATAACCGGAGTGTTTTATGTTGCTACACAGGGTTCAGGGAATTGAGAAAAGTGGGCCTGGGGCCCTGGTGGATTGGGGTCGGGTGCAAAAGTAAAACTTCCTGGAATATTAGATTTGAATCCCAAAAGATTTTGTTTTACGAGAAGATTTTAATTTTACAAGAAATATCCTAATAGGAAAACATCCTGTAAATTAGGCATATAAAACCTATGTCAGTTTTGGACTCGCGAACAATGAAGATTGCGCAATCTAGATGCAATGTAATTGATATCTTTGTTTTGCGAAGTAAAATGTTCATGTTTCTCAAATGCTTGAAATTCTTTTCAGGCAAACAATAGATAAATATTTTCACCATGTTCATTTTTAGCATGTTGAAATAAGTCAGTTTACTCTTGGCAATATTGATATTTGGTGCTCTTTCATGAATATTATGTTTGAAATGCCTGCTTATCTGGAGTGGGATTTTATCACAGCATAGAACTTTAATATTCCATTGGGGCAGTTTTTGCAAAATGCAATAGGTATAGGTAGATATACAGGGTGTCTACTGACGGAGGGCCACTTGGAAATATCTCGACAAATATGCATTTTTCGGAGAACTTTATTTGAAAAAAAAAATCTTTTTGATGGCCCAACTTTGTGCAAAAACAAATTCTAGGTTGATGGCCTACTTTCCGAGAAATTTTTGAAAAACCCGAAAATTGCCGAAACTTCTTTGGTATGTAACTTTTTTTTATTTCAAGAGTTATCGAAAAAGTTTCTGAATAGAATCTGTAGGCAAAATTGATTACTTTAAGCCTGCTTTATCATAATTTGGCAAAATGCCGCGGTTTAGGGGGTGCTGTCTTAGCGCTTAAAAAAAGTTACTCAATTATAGCAGGCCATGGCGTCAAAAAAACTACCTATTTTATGCACTTTCGATCGATATATCACAAGCGCTACATATCCCTTGCGTTAGCCTGATTTACAATTAAAAAAAAATTAAAATTTATATGTCTTGGAAAAATGCTTCCAAAGTTCGGTTAAATAAACTGCAGCTATCGATTTAATTAATTTCACAACACATTACATTGCAAATCTTTTGTCGAAATGAAATTTGTTGCGAGAAATCTGCATCTCCCACATTTTTGAAATTTTCTAGTATGCCTTGAAAAACAATAGCAACCAGCTTCTGTCAGTCAATCAATTGGATCTTTCAAACATTATTGTTTGATAGAAGTTGAAAGAATAATTTATTCAAGAAATAGGTACTTGTATACAATTAGCATGGCATTTTCAAACGAAGACACATTCAATTTATTTGTAATGTACGTGTAAAGCAACTTTAATTCAACGCTAGCGTTAACACAATATCAACATAGATATCCAAACGCCCCTAGTCTAAATAGAATCATATTTAAAAAGTTATCAAGTAACTTAAAAAATCATCAAATCGGAGATGTGTGTGAAAACGCGCCATGATTTTTTAAGTTACTTGATAACTTTTTAAATATTGGTCTATTTTGACTAGGGGCGTTTGGATATCTATGTTGATACTGTCTTAACGCTAGCGTTGAATTAAAGTTGCTTTCCTACATTACAAATAAATTGAATTTGTCTTCGTTTGAAAATGCCATGCTAATTTTATACAAGTACCTATTTCTTGAATCAATTCTTTCAACTTCTATCAAACAATAATGTTTGAAAGATCCAATTGATTGACTGACAGAAGCTGGTTGCTATTGTTTTTCAAGGCATACTAGAAAATTTCAAAAATGTGGGAGATGCAGATTTCTCGCAACAAATTTCATTTCGACAAAAGATTTGCAATGTAATGTGTTGGGAAATTAATTAAATCGATAGCTGTAGTTTATTTAACCGAACTTTGAAAGCATTTTTCCAAGACATATAAATTTTAATTTTTTTTCTAATAAAATTGTAAATCAGGCTAACGCAAGGGATATGTAGCGCTTGTGATATATCGATCGAAAGTGCATAAAATAGGTAGTTTTTTGACGCCATGGCCTGCTATAATTGAGTAACTTTTTTTTAAGCGCTAAGAGAGCACCCCCTAAACCGCGGCATTTTTCCAAGTTATGATAAAGCAGGCTTAAAGTAATCAATTCTGCCTACAGATTCTATTCAGAAACATTTTCGATAGCTCTTGAAATAAAAAAGTTACATGCCAAAGAATTACCCGCAATTTTCGGGTTTTTCAAAAATTTCTTGGAAAGTAGGTCTTGGATCCCGAATTTGTTTTTACACAAAGTTGGGCCATCAAAAAGGTAATTTTTTTTTTCAAATAAAGTTCTCCGAAAAATGCATATTTGTCGAGATATTTCCAAGTGGCCCTCCGTCAGTAGACACCCTGTATATGTAATTTGGGAATTTCTTGACTTCTTGCTTCTTGGCACTAATACCCAACAAATCTTCAAAGTTAAAATTACCTAATTTTTACCACCCACCTAGTCAGAAATAAATAAAAAATAAGAATAAATGTAAAAAAAAAATAAATGTCATCTCTGCCGTTAACCCTATAACCAATAACCAATAGATATGTGGAGAGGTATGGAATTATTAAAGGTGTTTCGATTTTGTTGTCTGTGCAAAAATTTCCTTGCGCCTAAAATATTTCTGTATAATAGAAGTGAAATACTTCGGAAAAACTCGTGCGCCTCTTATACAGAGTGTCTCACTTAAAACAACCTTATAACTTCTTTAATTTTTAACTGACCAGAACGAAATTGTTACCAAAGGTAGATGGCATTGTTGTCTACTTATTTCCAAAAAATTATTTGCCTGCTCCAAAGTCAAAGCCACCTACTGCGTAGCCACAATCGAGGCTAAAAATCCGAAAGTCGTAATAGGCATTTTTTCCAAAATAATGTACTAAAAAAATTGTTGAGAATCGATCCAGAAACCTAAATCCAAAATTTTGTCAAAATCAAAAAAATATTAAATAAAAAAATAAGTAAAATTTAAAAAAGGATTAAAATTTGTTTTGTTGCTTTTAATTTTGTTTTAAAATGATTACTTTTTTTTAAAACAACTTGCTTTCAAAACTTTCATGGCACATTTATATAAACGCAGGAAATTCTTAAATTGCTATTTTTGGACTTTAATTTTTTTTATTTATTATTTTTTGATTTGACAAAATTTTGGACTTAGGGTTCTGAATCCATTCTGAACAACTTCTTTTAGTAAATTTTTTTGCCTCGATTGTGGCATCGCAGGTGGCTTTGACTTTAGAGTAGGCAACTAATTTTTAAAGGAAAACGCCACCAATAAGTTAAATAAAGTGATTGTTAGGTCTGTTTAACTGTCTGCACTTCTGTAACAATCGCAGACTTATCTATCTGGCCATTTTCAAAGGCTTCATTTTTTATCTTCCTTAAGGTCCGATAAAAAGAACAGGAATGACAAAAAGCCTTGTGTTGTTTAGACAAATCTTTATAGAAAATGATGCAAGATTCAAATTTTAAATAACTGCTTATATACCTACCTAATAAAACAAGCCACTTCTCAATCTTTATATTTCCAGTTTTCACGATTCATTTTCACACTGCAAAAGATTTTTCTACTTTAAAATCTGTTTTGGGATCATTTTACTTCATGGGAATTTTTATAAGAAATATTGACCTTCTTTAAGCCTTTTTTACTTTCAAGCCCATAAAATTAGTCTTTTTGAACTTCACAGTATTTATTAGGTTACTGTATATACCTAAAAACGACCAAAAACCTATAGAGATATAACAGGTCGAATATAGAGATTAAGTTACTTAACTGTCCAACCTATTTTTGACCAAACCTACTATGGGACAAATATTGAGAAAAAATTTATTTCTTTATTACCTTATAAGTCCTTAAGAATTTCTTAAATTATCTAAATTATCTTTTGATTATAAGGGTATCTAGAAAGTTAAAAATAAGTAGGTAAATAATGACCAAAAAAATGCTGATAAAATGTTCCTTGTCTTCAATGCCTGATTTTAGGTAATAATAAACTAAATTAAGAGGATATAAAGTTTTCTAAAAGTTGAGCGTTTATGTAGTTTATAATTAAGATAGAAATTAGTAGTTTTAGATAACAAAAATTTCTTCGAGGTTTTTTCAAACATTGAACGATTTTCTAAAGAAAAAAATAATTCGTAGGTAATTCTCACCCAAACATTGATAAACTTGACTAGACCTATTTGTTGGGTACAACAGGGTGTTTGTGAATTATGGCACCAAATTAAAATGTCGGGTAAACAAATTTTCTTTGAGACAAGATCGTTACTAATAAGCATGCGTCCGAAATGCTTACTCCAAGTGTTACGTAATCGTCCCCGTTTAATAATTGGCCGGTGGGCAGGTTGGTCGCCGGAAGGAAGGGTTGGTCGCGTCCTTACCTTTTCGAAGTAACAAGAAAGGGGATTGGTATTTGGAGTGCCCGAGGGGCCGAAGGTGTCTCGGACACTACCCGACTTGAGTTGTCTCAAGGTTGGTTCGGTGGGTAGTCACACTACTGTTTCTCTCTAATATAAACTTCAATAAAAGGCACGACTGTCTCGTTTTACTTTACTTTAATGAATCAATAAATAATGAATATCTCAAATGGCCACAATATTTGGCTCCAAAAACTTACTAGTAAATCGCTGCCTCAGGGGTAAGTATGATAAATAATCCTTATTTTATGGTAACGCAAAAACATGCAATAAGAAAGAAGTGATCACTCCCTAACAATATGGTCACGCCAATGCGCGAGCAGAGACGTTTGTAACGTTATTACCCTGCTAAATTACCCCTATTTTATACCCTCGAGCAACAATTAATTTACTAAATTGAGAAATGTTCAACAATAATGTAAAACTAGAATGGACAATATACAGTGCGCTTAAATCTAAAAACAATTGGGTGGACAACAAGATTAATATGAATTGGCTTATCTGAATCCTTCTGGTGGTGGTCTATGAGTGGTACGTCACGATTGAATCTCCAAAAGCTCGTAGTATTTCCAACAACTCTGCTGGCTGGCTGACTAGCTGCCGAGGGCCCCCCGAATGGTTCATGAGGTACCCTGGTGAAGGCACCCTAGCCTACACCGTAATGGACTCCAACATGATCTGATCGGCAGACCTGGCCTTGAACTGCACCTGTCTGTGACTGCTTGATGTGTCACACTCCTCCTGTTCGAACGTCTGACGGGGAAACTTGAAGTCCCCCCACATAATAGCCCTAAAGAAAAAGACTTAGGTCCACCTCGAGTCCCAAGTTGATTCCCACTAAATTACTCACAATGTTGTTGAGTGGCTAAAAGGTAGCTCCTTGATGTAGGAGACCGCTACAGACGCCCAAAATCGATGCTATAAAGGAGAAAATCCCATTAGAACACCTCAACTTTCCTCAACCACAAAATAGCGTCTCACCTGACACGGGAAACGAATCCGAAAAAGCTCCCGATAACCGACTAACGCAAACTCCAAAAACGTACTCAAAAACTCCACAACGAACGCTAGAGGGCAATATTTACTGCACATTAAATCCCGAAACTTCGGATAAATTATTTCGACGAACGACAGACACCGACGTCGACGTCAAAACGGCAGTATGGCGGGCAAGTATTGCCAGTCATGATCGTATGCCGAATATATTCCGTCAAAACATCATTTCGCACACGACAATCGAGTATCTAGGCGCCTAAAGTCAAGACGAAACCTACGCCGGGTCGGACACGTAAGTGTTTCTCGAAAAAATGCGCGACTCGCGAGTGTCAGCATTGTTTACATCTGAGTGTTTTCTAGAGTGTCAACAATGGGCGAAATAAGGCCGAAAACCCACAATCTCGCAGTACAAACGGCAAAACTGGAGGCAGAAATGAACACAAGACAACCGGCCACGAAATAGAACACAATTCAGGCCAAAACATTAGCCACTGGAAACACAACAAAAATCCAAAAACAATCCCCCACATAACGCAACAAAACACGACAAAATAGGCTTCCCCAACCAACAAACGAACCAGGCCAATTCTCCAAAGTGAACAGGGACGACAATACCACCCCAGTAAAAGAGGTAACCCAGTTATTTCCGTGCAAATCTCGCAATTAATCGTTTACAACTTTGTAGCCTCACTACGTCTCGATAGAGTGCAGTAGTTATGTTCAAAGGTGGCCCAAACGTCGTTTACCAAGGCACTCTACAAGCGAGGAAAAACCAAAACAATACTGTTACGACAAAAATTATATGAATAATTTCTAATAAAGGTCAGTTTCTCACTACCATTGGGCTACTACTTATTTTTAATATTTGGGTTTAAAAGTCAATTCTGAACGTAACGCAAGGTATTAAAAACCACGATTTTAAAACACAATTTTCACAATAAACTCTAAACAACATTTATTTCTTACTTCTTTGTAATCAAAAAGAAAGTTAACGTCTTTACGGCATCTGGTAATATCATACACCAGCATCCAAGATAATGAATGTGTCGTTTCATATTTGAAACGTTGAAGAAGGTTGACCTGCGACAGGTGTTTCTCCTTATTTCCTTTATATTATAATGGGAAACAGCCGTCTTATTCCTCTTATATTATGAGGGAAAACGACTGTTGATTCTATTAAGTGAGAGCCTCCAAAATAGGACTATGCGCTAAAGATCTAGGGTACAATGTGAACAATAAGATCTATCTAAACCATGATTTAACAAAAATGAATTTACAACTATTCAAAGAGGCGCAGGAATACAAAAAAGAAATGGGCTACAAGTTCATATGGATTAGTGATGGAAACATCTTACTCAGGAAGGACGACAGTGATAGAGTGATACTCGTTGAAAAACCAAGCGATTTAAAAAACTCACCCACAAAAAGAATTTAAAAGTTCACTACATGAATGTTCAAAGTTTAAGGAACAAATTCGACGAAGTACAAATTTATGTGAGTAACAATAACTGTGATGTATTAGTCCTAGTAGAGACCTGGTTAAATAAGAACGAATCGTTCCTTTTTCAATTGGATGGATACAAGGCATTCCACTCTTGTCGTCAAGGTAGGGGTGGCGGTGCATCTATATATGTTAGAGACGATATTAAATTCAATGTAATCGGCACGTCTAGTGATGATCAGGTGGCCAATTGGCTATGTGTATCTGCGTGTGACACTAATCTAAAAATCAGTGCAATATATAAACCTCCGTCATTCAGCAATACGGAATTTTTGTCGTATCTTGAAAGTATATTGTTATTGTATCCAAAAAATCATATTCTGGTAGGAGACTTTAATATAAATCTTTTATCGCCAGATAATGTAACAAATGACTACATAACTATGCTAACCTTAAATAACTTTAGCATTTTAAATACTGTTGACGTCACTCAAGCTACAAGGGTAACAACGGCGTCAAAAACTATAATAGATCATGTTTTGTGTGATAGATCAGGAGTAAATTGCGTCGGGTCAGTAAATGTACAACATAATCCACTGTCAGATCACAATTTGATAACCTTCAAAATAGCACAAAAAATAAGAACCCATAAACCAAAAACTGTACATAATGTTACTATTGTTGATTATGTAAAGTTCAAGAAGTCTTTCCAAAAAGAAATACAGTTAAAAAAAATCGACACATTTGAGGATTTAGTGGAAGTTATTTCCTCTACAAAAAGTAAATGTATGTATAGTAGATCTATTAAGTGTCATCAAAATAATACTTGGATAACGAAAGAATTATTGAACTTGATTGACAGGAGAAATAAACTTTATAAAAAAATTAAAAGTAATAATAACTCAAAAGAAAAATTACAGTAATTTAAAATGTTAAAAAATCAAATAAATAATAAAGTGAAGACACTTAAGAATCAGTTTTATAGGAAGGAGTGGGAGAAAACGGGCACAAATGTAAAAAAGCAATGGAGGTTCGTGAACAATTTTTTCAAAGAAAAAAAAACTGGGCTTGATAAGATGAGTTTGTCGATTAATAATGTCTTGATAGAAAATGAATTTGAAGTAGTAAATCATTTTAACTCTTACTTTGCAAGCGTAGGTAAAAATATTGTTGAGGGGATAGAAGCTGAAATAAATAATAAAAAATTAACATTACAATTTGAGGAAATTACGTGTGAATCAGAGATGTCGCTGGAACCAACTAATATAAAAGAACTCACCGACACAATATCACAACTTAAAAAAACATCGGCACCAGGGTATGACGGCATAACCGTGTACGACGTCACGAATCTTATAGATTATATTTTACCAGTACTAGAGAAACTCATAAATGAAGTCTTCCTATATGGAATTTTCCCGGACAAACTTAAAATTAGTAGAATATCTCCTATATATAAATCCGGAAGAAAAGATATAATGGCTAACTACAGACCAATTGCGGTTGTATGTGTTTTTTCTAAGATTATCGAAATCATTTTGAAAAACCGAATGTTAATTTTCATAAATAAGTACATACCTATAGATGATTTTCAATATGGATTTACTAAAAATAGTAGTACGCTCAGTGCGACTACAGACCTAATTAATCAAGTGTCAACAGGTTTGGATAACAAAAATATTGTGGTGGCTATATTTGTTGATCTAAGGAAAGCCTTTGATGTGGTAAACGTGGATATTCTATTAAAGAAATTGTCTGGAATGGGATTTGGTGGGGTCGTGCACGGTTTGATCGAGACTTACTTGAGGGGTAGGCAACAATATGTAAAAATAGGAGATGTTAACAGTAACTATGAATATAACAGTTTTGGCATCCCTCAGGGGTCCGTTCTAGGCCCGCTCCTCTACTCCTTATATGTGTTGAGTTTAAAAATATCTAATATAAAAGCCAGATACTATACTTACGCGGATGACACCGTGCTAGTTTACTCTGGTTCTAACGAAACTGAGCTCGTTGCACTAATATGTGAGGATGTGGACCTGTATTTGAACTGGCTGATTAATAATAAATTGAAAATAAATATTGATAAAACTAACTATTTAGTCTTTACCCAAAAAAAACAAAAATATAGCTAATATAGAGATAATAATTGACAATAGTTACATACAACAAGTACCGAGTGTCAAATATCTTGGTCTCGTTATTGATTCTAAATTAAACTGGAAGGATCATTTAATTCATATTAAGAATAAGATAGTTCCAATGCTCTCAGCCCTGTACAGGTGTAGATCCTATCTATCTAATAACAGTAAGATGAATATATACAACGCTTATTTTGCATCACAATGGAGATATTTGATACCGATTTGGGGTACATGTTGTGACACTGACTTCAAAAGAACACAAGTACTTCAAAATAAAGTAATAAGGGTATTATTTAATTACGACAGACTCACAAGCACTCAAGTCCTATACAATAATTTAAACATATTTAATCTGGCGAAAGTCTTGGAGGTTGAACAATGTAAATTGATGTTTAAAATAACAAACAATATGTTAAAATGTAACACTAACATAAGGATGAACAACGAATTGCATTCATACTCCACCAGAGGATATCACAATATTCATCAGGATATAATAAGAACTAACAAGGGTCGGAATAATCCAATATCACGAGCTTCCACTGTATTTAACCAGCTGCCCGAATCTGTAAGATGCCTCAGTAATGCTAATAATCTAGGGCAATTTTCTAGAAAAATTCAGACATATTTAAGTACTCGATAGTTGTATTTTTATAACATAGTTATATTATTGTTATATCGCATATATATACGAAAGATGATTACGCTGAAACATGTCATATATATGTTAAATTTATAATTACCTCGATACCAAGGCTACAAGCATTGATTAGAGGATGTTTTGCTATATTGTGTACTATGGTTTATTGTTAATAAAGTTAAAAAAAAAAAGTACTTATATGGTATGATAAAGAGGTAGGTATATACTTTTTTCAATATCCCTAATATATCCCCCGTTCATACTTTAAGATACTGGAAATCAACTCTGTTGTTAATAGCGGCTTTGATCTGAGCACTTTTCCTGAAGCGACCGCCAAAATCTTTGTTTTGGACGGAGTCCAAACGAAACCCTACTGGGGACCGCAAACGGTTTGTTGGCGACACTGCGACCACCCGCGGCTTTACGATCCTGCGAGTTTATGTCGCGTCCCCTCTGAACGGGCTTCGTTATTACCCAACATTACGGAGAAGAAGTCCTACAGGTCGGTTGGTCACCGATCAATGGGTCGAAATTTTGACAAGGTAGCGTCAGAGAACAACCAAGAAAGAGAATACAAACGCGGGGTGCGGTCATTGTTGTCGCTCAGCCAGCGGCCGCCATTACTTTGGAGGAGAAGTCAGACCCGTAGTTAAATAAAATCGAAATAGCTGGTTCAGGTCTGTAACGTAAAAATTAAACTTAATGTATTTAGAAAAACATAAAACTGGAAGTCACAATATTACATTAGAAACGAAAGGTGTGTAAGTTTTGAAAAATAGCAATAATATATCCACTAATATAAGTGCCTACATAGGTACAAGGGATTTTGTAGAAAGAAAGCAAAATTATTTTTAAAAAAATTTATAGGCGCTTCCATACAATCATTGTATTTTTATTAATACATTTAAAATTTAAGTTAATAATAATTTAACGTACAAAATATAATTTAATAAGGTGAGATATTGGAAAATTTTTACACGGGGAGTCAAATTATTGTATTTGTGTATTGAACGTTAAAAGATTTTTTATTATATTAATTGTGTACATAATTTTTCGAAATTATCGTTGAATAAAATTTCCAATTTTCGTATGCTTTAAAATAACAATATAAAGTACTGTCATCTAGTTCTTTAACTTGATGGGCATATCTTTCACAAATTGTGCAAGTATGTACTTGTAAACATTTTCTAATAAGGTAATCACATATATATTTGTGAAAATTTTCTTGCAAAACATCATGTTGGCGATAATCGGTATCAATAATTATTTCATTGGGGTCAGGTGGCAAGGACTGTGATTGATCAGCTTCCAATATACTCCTATCTTATATTTTATTATATCGTACATACTTGTACAATTTGTGAAAGATATGCCCATCAAATTAAAGAACAAGATGACAGTACTTTATATTGTTATTTTAAAGCATACGAAAAAGGTACCGTCAACAGTTTTGGCAGCTGCCCGATAATAATTTTATAATATTTGTTTCAAAATTGGAAATTTTATTCTACGATAATTTCGAAAATATATCTACACAAGTTAATATAATACAAAATATTTTAACGTTGAGTACACAAATACAATTTGACACCCCGTGTGAAAATTTTCCAATATCTCACCTTATTAAATTATATTTAGGTTAAGACTATTTTTATACGTTAAAACTTATTAATAGAAATTTTAAATGTATTAATGAAAATAAAATGATTGTATGGAAACAACAATATTTTTTTTTAAACATAATTTTGCTTTATTTCTACAAAATTCCTTGTACCTATGTAGGCACTTATATTAGCGGATATATTATTGCTATTTTTAAAAACTTACACACCTTTCGTTTGTAATGTAATATTGTGTCTTCCAATTTTATGTTTTTCTAAATACATTACGTTTAATTTTTACGTTACACACCTGAACCATCTATTTCAATTTTATTTAAATACGGGCCTGACTTCTCCAAAGTAATGGCGGCCGCTGGCTGAGCGACAACAATAACCGCGCCCCGAGTTTGTATTCTCTTACTTGGTTTCTCTGGAAGCGTCATGTTGCATATACATATTGTTGCACATTGTTGCATATAGGTACATATCGTTGCATATTATATTGTTTTAAAAGGTTGGGTGACCATACTCTTCCAATACTTATGAATTAACCCCAGCTAAATTAAGAAGAAATAGAATAGGCTCAACTCGCATAATAATTAATAATTACTCGTATTCGTTCCAATCCTGTCTGAAGAAACTGCCTGATTATTTCAGCATTTTTTTAAAATTTGCAGATGCTCAAGTGACTTCGTTATATTTTACAACAACTATACATAGATTACTATAATACTATATGCTTTAGGGTACAGTGTGGCCCGTTTGGAATGGAGACACCTCTGTAAAATTGTTATTTTTGCTCCGATTTTGAAAAACTTTTTTTTGTTAGATAGATCTCGGAAAATACCATTCGACACACCTCCCAATTGAAAACCAAACACCTGGCTGACTGCGACATTTTTTATACCCCCAAAATTCAAGAAACCATATTAGGCATTTTTTTATCAAAGAAATTTACTAAAAAAAGTTGTTTAGAATGAACCAAAAATCCCAAATCCAAAGTTTTATCAAAATCAAAAAATAAAAAATTTCAAAAATAAATAAATTGAAGGTCCAAAAATTACATTTTAATGAATTTCTACGGATAGAAAAGTGTGCCATGGAAATTTGAAGTTAAAAAATTAATTTTGCTAACCGTAAAAATTTATTAAAATGTAATTTTTGGACCTACAATTAATTAATTTTTTTCGGAATTTTTTTATTTTTTGATTTTAATAAAACTTTGGATTTGGGATTTTTGGTTTATTCTAAACAACTTTTTTTGGTAAATTTTTTTGATAAAAAAATGCCTAATATGATATCTTGAATTTTGGGGGTACATAAAATGTCGCAGTTAGCCAGGTGTTTGGTTTTCAAAACAATTGGGAGGTGTGTCGAATGGTATTTCCCGAGACTTATCTAACAAAAGAAGTTTTTTAAAATCTGAGCAAAAATAACAATTTTACAGAGGTGTCTCCATTCCAAACGGGCCACACTGTATAAGTAAGTATAACAAATTGCTAACTAGCCCTATTTGTAGTCTTTGTTCCTCTATTAGTGGAAATAAATGTGCGGGGTATTTGAGTCTTGATAAATGGAGGTTCATTCTATTTACATCAATTATTTATCTATTGAAGCAAAAGACAAGTTAAGTATTAGCGAATGAAGCAGATAATTATTAACTATTTCAATTACCTTTGAAAGCCTCCACTGTTGCTCACTCGCATCAGTCTGAATCAGTTTCACGTAATTTATTGTGGTATTTCCCAAGTATTTTGTCTAGAAACACGGAATCCAATCGTGTCGGTACGCAATTTTATTATTTGCAGAAAACTGGCGATTTTGTTTGAAATATAAATGAATTTTTGCATAAAACTGCAGTAACTCAATGAGGAAATTGTGTACCTAACAGTATTTGCGACATTGTAATGCGAATTAAATTATTTACTAAAAAGTGTATATTCTATTTTATCAATACTGCGCTGCGTGAATTACAATGAGGATTTTGTAATTTATTTGCAGTTATTTGGGGGGTTTGGTAACAATACGATTTGATTGAACTGTAGATAAAAATTAAGTAAATTGCGCATGGAAAGCATGCATTTTAATGATTTTTAATGAAATTCATTTGGAATGCTTTAATATAGGTATTGTTTTTCATTTAGCTATATTTTGTCTGCGGTTCTATGGGGCCATCGCAAAATATTTAGAGAAAATTATTTTATTGCAAAATTGATATGAAACAATATCAAAATTAAAACAAAACTAGGTATTTCAAATAACGACATTCTACATCTTGGGTTGATATCCAAAATTAGTAACAACATTTTCTCAATTTTTTCTAATAAATAAAGACAAACTCGAACTGCATTGTAAAAAAGAGCAGTTAAAAATTGTTGCGGATTAAAATGTTGATCCTAAGATAGTCAAAGTTTCACATTTCGAAATTATGATTATAGTAATGGATAATTCGAACAGAGAGTTGGCAGACTCCGTTCGGATTACCACATAGCATGGATTTATTTTCAGTATTTTCGGAGCAAACACTCTTTCAAGAAGCTCAACTAAAAAAAATCGGTTTTCTCAAAAAAAAAATAAAATTTACTAAGCATCAGTGGACACATCACAAAAAGATCTTTCCAACGGTACCATACGAAGTTTCTATATTAATTTGGCTACAGAATACGAATTCTTCTTTTTAAATCAACTGACTTACAAAGAAATTCTGTAAAAAAAGATGAATAGTTGTTTCGGTTTTCTGCCCTTAGAGTACAAAAAATAATTCTATACCGTAAAGTATCTTCCAACTTGCTGGTAACGTAGGTATCCAAATATTCGAGTTTTTAGATTCAACCATTTCAGGGGAGGCTTAAATTAATTTTTTTAAAATTAAATACTCCCTTAAGGCCGCTATTACACTATAAAATTTCTTTGTCAAACATCTTTTATAAAAGATCTTTGATGGAAAATTTGACAGTGTAATATACCTTCTTTTATAAAATATTTCTTTTATAAAAAATAATAACAAGCTATTATATTTGATAACAGATTTTACAGTTCCAAAACAATATGATGGAAGACAGGTTCGTCATCTGGTGCGTTTCGGCAACAAAATTGTTAATTTCGGAATACGAAAGCTACGAAATTATGTACAACCATCAGCATCCCGAAAAGTAGAAATAAAAGACTGGACATACTTATATATAAAATGACTGCATATTTAAGCAGACTGAATTTAAGGACTTAATTTAACACAGGTAAGGCAACTATTGTGATTTGATGGAAATGTCTTGTGTCTTGTGCATTTACGTCAATTTACAATGGTTGCCGCAACGTTAAGTTAAACCCTTAAATTAATTCTGTATAAATGGACCCCTTACGTTTGTTACACTGAATATACAGTGTGTCCCAGATTTGAGCTAACAACATTGTTATCTCCGTTATTATTTGAAATACAAAGTCTGCTAAGTTAACCGGCTTTGTAACACAAATAATGACGTAGACTGCAATGCTGTTAGCTGAAATCTGGGACACACTCTATATGCATATATTTTAAACATGATTTACTTGCCATAGATCAATAAATAATAATCTTTGTTTTATTTTCATTTTTTTTTAGATTATCGGATTATCAGGAGCATTAAAAGGGGATCCGAAGGGGACGATGTTTATGAGCCTAAGGTCTATTGGTTTCTCTTCTTAAAGTTTTTAGATAAAACAACTGAGGCTGATGAATGAAGGGCGGAATATATGCAAATTGCATATATATGCAATTTTTGCATATTTTATTGAATTTCGCAAAACATTGCATATTTCTGGAAAAACTATATTTTTGTGCATATTTGCATGTTTTTCCTATACTTATTTATAGATATAAGATATAACCAAAATTATGAGAGCCTAGAGACAACTAGCAGTGTGTAGTGCAAAGTCAAGAAATCCTGAAAAATGCGGATGTAGCTAACCAACTTGTTTTTATTAAAGTTAATTTTAGTTTTATACCAGATATAATTCTTTCATTAGAAAGTATAAATTTAGGTTTAAGCGAATGGATTGATTTCGTTCAAACATTTTCCGCTAAATGTAGAAAGGTTCTCGGTGATGTAGGTATTAAAGTTAGAAAAAAATTAGAGGCTACGGTGCTACTGTAGAAAAGAATGAAGGGTTAAAATCTTTAATGGCAGTAAAGAGTATTTTTGATGGTAAATCATCCAACGAAGTTGCACCTTGGCCTTATACCTTACTACCCAAATTAAAATATTGTCCTATTATATCGGCAGATGTTGATAGAAGCCTTTCATATAAACATATTTTTACTGACAGAAAACTTTGAAAAGTATTTAATCATAAAACTCCTCCTATACAATTTCAAATTAAAATGTTTTTATAATTCTGATTTAATATAGGTATTTTACGAGGTATTTTATGTATTTGTTTTCCTTTCATTTTTCTTAAAATAAACCTTTTCTCTAAAATCAGTTTTGATATTTTTTTATGGTATTTGTACATGTAAAATAAATGCATACTATTGCATATTTGGCCAAATAAATGCATATTACTGCATATTTTAAACAAAAACGATGCATATATATATGCGCATATTTCGATTGCAATTAAATGCATATATTCCGCCCTTTACTGATGAATCATAATCATATTTGGTTTATTTATTTATATCTTCAGATCGTAACTCTTTGAGTATATTTTTACTCATAGTCGCCCGGAAATTGCTTTTTCTTTTTTAGCACCACACACACGTTGTAACCGCAGCAGCACTTTTCGCAACTGCACAAGCTAGTAATATAATATCAGTCATTTTTTAACGAAAATAAGGCCGCATTTCTTTAAAAATTTACGCAACTTCTATATGGTAATGTGTAATACTAGTCTCACTTCAAACACTTTCTTTTTAAAGGAAATATCTTCAAAGAAATTATAAATATATTTTACGAAATAAATTTTACAAAGAAATTTCATGGTGTAATAGCGGCCTAAAACAATCTGTAAAACGCTTTCTCCAAATATATGCACGCACTATTATGGAACGTCCTCTATATTTATAAAATATTTATAATACTTGTCTTGTTTTCTGGGGTCTATACGCAAGTTAGAATGTATGTTCTTTAACTTTTTAGTTTACGTGAGAGAGAGAGAGAGAGAGAGAGACACTCGAACGTCTTAAAGGAATAACGAAAAGAATTCTGTGGGCATAAAATGTCCCTAAATTAAATTTGGATGCAACAAAATTAATCTAAATAGGCACTCATCAAAGAAACAAGAAAAACTGACGTCTTCCCCCACCGTTACAACACCCTAATCCAACTTCTTACAATATGCACACCCCGCTCGAGAACAACCCGAGGCTGGCAAGTTTCGCTGCCGCGACATTCACATCAATTAATCAACGTCATTCCGTGAATGGGGAACTCTGCGCAGATAATGAGGGGCAAGACCCGGCGCGCCTTATCGGGGGGACCCCTCCACCCCCGGCCCCCACTATATAGCATTTCATTATCTGGCAGTGTCTCCGCCCCATTATCTAAATATTGGGGCTGCTGGCGGGTCATTATCTACGGAGATAAGTTGGAGCCCGTCTCGGATACGGCGGGTGATTTTTCATACGACGAGACGAACGACCGAGCGAGAGGGTTTCAAACCGTCGAATCTATACATCGGATAGTTCAGACCTCTATCGTTGGTTCAATGTCATTTCTTAGAGAACAGGCAAGGATGCCGCTTTCGAAAATCGGACATCTTTCTATGTACGCAAGCGCAAATTCTAATGCGGGCAGTGCTTCTCTCCGAGAGATGGCGCGGCAATTAGAATTAGGACAAGTTTAGACACCGGTGGCCAGACCTTGGTACCTTGATGCAAGATTATATGTGTCTTTTCGATAGATGAATAGCTATTTTACCTACTTCATGACCATTAGACTTCTGTGCCGTAGGCTATACCTAGTAGATTTATTAAATCCTACAGGCGGGTGTCTTTTGCAAAAGAATATATAGTTTGGCCTACGTGCGTACTTACACAATTTAAAATTATGGAATAATTGTTTGAGGTGGTATACAGACTTATTAGTTCTTTATGAAGACAGCCATAACCCTTCTCGAACAGGGCAAACCGAAATGGTTGCAGAGATGCTAGTACCTACCTATACCTAACCTATCAAGCTGATAGTACCTATACCAGAGCCTATAAATTCACAAAACTAAAACCACCAACCCAAAAAAATTGTGGTTGGCTATGGTACACGAGAAGCTTTGGTTTCCACGATTTCATTTGTCGACTCAAGGTTACCTGAATATTAAGCCTCTCGTCTTATATATTCAATAGCTCGTTGTGACATAAATTATGCAAATGAATTAAGAAATAACGTCAAATCCGGATGAATTTTTACTGTATGCAGCTCAAACTTATCGCCACCCTATGTTGCACCTTTTGCAACATCGAAACTTGGCGAATACCCGCGGAAAATACGAAATTTTGAAAGATATGTGCCGTGTTTACGTCCGGCCCGGCCGCTGTTTTCGCCCGACATTCGGCGCGCACCGAATGTCACAGCGGCAGTTTCGATGTTGCAAAAGATAGAAAATAGGGTGGTGATCAGTTTGAGCTAAATTCATCTCCATTATAGAGGTCAAATTCGTGTTCAGGGACCTCGAAAATGGGGGGGTAGCCAAAATTTCAAGAAAATCGCGCGGTGCATACGGTAGTGATTAACTAAGACATTGTTATGCTGGAAGGAACTATTGCAATGTGATTCTAAACAACCTCACGCAAGCGTACAATGTTCAAATTAACGTAACCTTGAGTCGACCAATGAAATCCTGGAACCCAAAGTGGGTTTTAGCCTCTCGTCTATGGTACTACTATACCACAAAAAGAACGAATAAGAAGTGACACACACACTGGGCTGCTACCTTCCAAAATTGTATAAATCAACAAAAATTATTTTGTGAATTTACTCTTACTTCTCTGTATTTCGGCTATGGCATCTACTATATCTATGCCAGAGAACCTCTGTGGTAGGTGTTCGGTTTTCTAACCTCAGAGTAATAATATAAACAATTTTATTTAACAAGACACTAATCAATACATATTTTTTATAGTTTTGTGGTCGTTGGAAAGAAAATAAATATCACTTACTAATAATATAATGTGGTGTTGGTTTCTGGGTCCTGTTTTTGTTCGGTGGTGGTTGGAAGGAGGAAAAAAGCGATGATAGATAGGAGACAGCAATTTTTGGAAGAAAACACTCAATCAATATCCTTAATAATTAAACTAATAGAATTACACCGTAACTAAAATATAGGGTTGGAAAATCAAAACACTTCTGGAGCGACCGCCGCGCACGTTCCAGTGGTTGACTTCTAAACCAGTGCTGTTTACCCTGAGTTTATTTAGGTCGCAAAAAACGACCTACTCGTCTTCGGAACCTGACGCGGCGTTGTCAAATGTAATTTATTTATTTATTTAGTGTACACTGTTCTACAGGCATGCGCCCAATTACAGAGCAGAAAGACTTAAGACTCTCCTGAAACTAAGTAAAACAGCGAATATATAACAGGTATAATCTAATGCAATGCAGCATTTAAATGAAAAGATAATGATTAACAAGTCAATGAAGTAGAATATGATATTATATTATCCATTTACAAAACAAAATATGCCCACAACCACAAGAATACCAAAATAGAACTAATTTATGTGCGAAAAAATTCCCTTATAAACTGTGGATTGCAGTGAAAAATATCGTACAGGTTACCATTGCAATTGTAAGTTCAACACATGGAGAATATTGGCGAAAACTTCAACAAGTTAGTGCAAAAAGATGGTAAATAAAATGTTTCAGTGTTCCTGGAATTATGCTTAGGATATCTAATATTTAGCTCTTGCAGTAGATCCCCACATGTAATTGTGTAATGAAGTAGTTTATAAAGGAACAGTTGATAACTACATAATCGTCTTCTGTCTAATCGTGTTAGTTTAAACCTAGTCAAGAGCTGATCGTGCGGTATTCCTACTGGGGGACCTTGTGGGACCTTGATCAAAGTCTAGAGAATACTGCCTTGATTTCCCTAAATTAAGAACGGATTACAAATTTCAATTTAAATTTTTTGAATGGCAAAATTTTTAAACTATACTAAAATCGAGCAACTCTTCCGCCTGGCATAAACAAGAGCACGTGGGTTGAGATATTCGCCAGGGCCGCACTGAGGCACGACCTTTATTTAATTTTAGTTTTACAATTGTTTACATCAAAATATTTCGGAAAAAATTATTGGCGTAATTAAAATGGTTCAAAACATCGATAAAATTATTTGTGGCAGTGTCTAAATAGCTGAAAACAACAAGATAACGCCGCATAACTATATTTTTGCGATCGAGTACGTGCCTGTTGCCAAGTCGGGTGAAATTTTATAGCCTACCGACGCGGAACGTCATTGAACACGTGGTTTTATTTACGCCAGGCGTAAGGATTGCTCGATTTTAGTATAGTTTCTAAACTATTGAATTGTTGAAAATCTTAAAAAAAAATTTGTGATTTTTGTTTTTATATCCTCTAATACCTATTATACAATATACATGGATTTCATTAAATTTTACAACCACACTTCTCAAATACGGATCAGACACATTGGATTTAATTTAGTGTATAAACAATAAAGATCGGTATCCTATAACTTTTTCAAAACTCGTCCTCTTTAATTTATCCTTTATATTATAATTCTATACCATCCTAAGATTATCCTAATAGCCCTATTTTATAATATCAGCATCCTGTTGATATTAGATTCAAGTGACACTGCTGCAATCCTTTAGTTTGAATTATTGTTTGAGGAGGGTTGTGCATCGATGAACCTAATGAAAGGAAACAGACGAAATATTTAGTCCTCTAAACTCATCACTATTTCTTTACAATAATACATAACATTCTGACAATAATTACAATAATTTTATCCAGGAATTCAACATAGAACGAATAATATAGAACCTAACGTAAATCGTCTGTACAACGGGTTCAGCCTATTCAGTACCTACCTGCTCTTTGCTTAAATAATTTGCTACCCCATTTTAAAGTTTGTAATTCACCCGTCTATAAAAATCTCAGTTATCCCATTCTTAAAATTTCATTTCTGCGACTCCCTAGAGCCCGTTTCGCACCCCATAAAGAAATTAAGCCCATCTACGGCCACCGTAAAGAGTAAAGCATGATCCAGTGGCGGAGCAGGGGGACCTCATACCGGTATGCCGGTTTTATCGACCCGGACTTTCCGGGCGGCAGTTCCGGGAAAATTAACCCGTCGAGATTTTATTGTCGGTGGTAAAAACTGGGTTAAACGGAGGAGGTTTACAGTGGGAGTTAGTGCCTTTCAACGGCTCGACAGTGGAAATTACAATCGCGAAAGTAGCAGGAGAATCTCTAGTCGTTGGCATATGCCTTTATTTTACATGGTGATTTAGGTCAGTCTCTCTCCAGAGCAACCTGAAACAAACCTTGTACATATTGCCACATATTAATAAGCTCTGATCGGTGGTTAGTTCAGGTTTAACTTAATAATAAATGCCTAACATTCGACAAAGGACAAATATGCCAAATAAAATTTACATTCTTGTAGTATCAATACCTATCAAGTTGTCTGAATTATTTATGATATGTAATCAAAATGTAAAACGGTAATTGCCAAACATATATGTAACATTTCATTTCGAGCAAGGTAAATTATGGAAACAACAGTAGAAGTACAAATATGGGTTAATTACAAAGGCCTTTATAGATAATATGTATTTAAGGTAAATATAAGAGAAATCTATATTTCACTTTAACTTTGCTGAATTTCAGATATGCCCACATACAGTGTCTAGAGTTAGAGGAAACGATTCACGACAAACTTGATAAGGTAATTTCCGACCATTTTACATCAAAGTGGCAAACTCCACCATCAATTAAAGGATTGACGTATCGATTCTAATTATTAGTTATTATTGTCAATCAATGATTTTCCCATAATTTCTTCATCTCTCAACCAATTTCCAAAAGCGACACTATGTGGTATTCACAATAAAAATATAATGTATGGCGAGTTAAGATTTGAAAGTTATTTTTAAAACAGACAAAACAGCAGGGCCGATTTTTTACATATTTCGGTATTTATTATGAACACTCTGTATAAGATATGCGGATGATATTGTGTGAACTGATCCACTAGGTGACTCTTAATCCATTGGCATTCTATAATATTTGCAAGACACTCAGTAGCGTTTACACAGGGCAGGGCATTCTCAAAAAGTCGATTTTTTCATTTTTGTACTTAAGTGGTGAACACTCGATATACGTTACTATATTGAAACTTGGAATTTGTAGGTTCCAGATTGCCTGAATCGATAGAGCTATTTATTTTTTCTTAAAAAGAACTAATATATATTTTCGTCATTTTTGGGGTCTTATTTTTTGTTATCGTATTAGGCTATGGAAAAGGCGAATCTTAAAATAATGCATACCACGATGTACAGCTTTCGGAGTACTATGTTTAAAAAATGTTTTTGAAAATCGGTCAAAATAATGAATTGTCTTAAAGTGAAACACATACTGTATACAAAAATAATTTAAAAATTTTACTCTGGACCCTTCATAGGCATATAAAAACAACATGTACATGGAGCAATTCATATTCGTAAATTACCAAATAATTACCCACCAACATTATTATGGCAAGAAGACGAGTTTAAAGTCAATTTGCCGACAAACTGCACATTGCCGAACCATTTTTTTACACTTAATTGTTAATAACTAATACAAATCTTAATATAAAAGATGTTTTAAGCCCGAAAAGTTAAACCGATCGGTAAACGTTAATAGCAAAAGACGCTAAACCTTTCAGAACTGTAGCGACGCCGTTCAAATTTATGAATGGAGGTCACTATTTTGCCTGGTTGGGCGTCTGAACCAAGCAAGACATGATAGCGTAGGCGTTGTGTGTTTGGCTCGACACCATTAATATCCAGTGAAATTCACCAAACATCCACAATAATAATTATATATTATATTATTATATGTAGGAGATCATATACACTGAGGCCAGGATAAGAATGAACAGCATGGGGATATTGCAAACGGTGAGAAATAGAGAAATTGGGAAAAAGTTGCGCAATTTTGAGGTCAATAAAATGGCACAAACAGTTCTCTAATATTTTTTTTCGTTTTTGAGTTATTTTGAAAAAAGTAAAATTTTGCGTTTTCGATTTTATTTTTTCTGAAGTTGTTATCACAGATAGAAAAAAAAGAAGAACACTTCGAACCTGGATTTTTTTTTGCAGATTTTGAAATCACTTTTCATTGCGAATACCATGATGTATGACACAAAATATTTTTAAAATGTTTTGAGACAATCATAATGAAAATTCCTTTTTTCCCATTCTTTTTTTTTTTTTCTAATGAGGCCCTTTATTTAATAATAAGAAGTCTAAATATTAATCAGTATTATCAGCAATTTAACTTACAACTTATCTTTCAATTGGAGAACTAAAAAAAGGACGGCAAAGGCTAATAACAGTCACATACGATAACAACCCCTAGAAGGCTTTGAAACAACGAAACCAACCCCTTGTCATTTGTCATAACTCCCATACTGTATCATTTAGTTAACAATTTGTATCATTAGAAATGGAGGGTGCTATTTCAAATGACGACTAATTTAACATGTCAGCATGTTATATCTTGTGTCACAGAAATAGTGTAGAGGCCGAACGAATGTATTGTTGCAATTAAGAAATGGTAAAAGTTATTGGTTTCGTTGGCTTAAAGCTTTCTTCTCACAATTAGAAAAAGCGAAGACTCCAAAACACAATGCGACACTGTTTGCTATACAACAACAGAGGAAAACACTTACCAGACAGGGCAGTATTTAAAAATATTAAGTTTTCGAAGTCAAAATAAACTGTAAGTTGAATTGTTGTCAATACTGATTAACATTTAGACTTCTTATTATTAAATACAGGGCCGCAATAGAAAAAAAATGAATGGAAAAAAGGAATTTTCAGTATAATTGTCTCAAACCATTTTAACAATATTTCGTGTCATATATCATGGCATTTGCAATGAAAAGTGCTTTCAAAATCTGCAAAGAAAAATCCAGGTCGGTATTTAAAAAAATAAAGTTGAAGATGGTTTCTCAAAAATGAAACGTTGTAGAACAAATCTAAAAACGCCATCTTAAAGCCCGTTAAAAAGTGCCTTAAGAAAATGTTTTTCTTTTTTTTTCTATCTGTGATAACAACTTCAGAAAAAATAAAATCGAAAACGCAAAATTTTACTTTTTTCAAAATAACTCAAAAACGATTCATAACATTTAAATTTTTACCTGAACATAATATCCTTGTTTATGGAATCCCTAGTTAGCCAATATGTGACAGTGATGAGTCATGAGGATACGAGAGCAATATTGGACACGAGCAACAGATGGCGTCAAAAATTAAAGTGGCTCAGTCATTGCCTACTAATTTTCTACTATTATATTAAAATCTACCAAAAAAACCGCTGGACAACTTTATTTTTTGCAAAATCTGCCCCTTGTATCTACTGTATTTCTGTCATGTCATGTCAGTGTCAGACATTGGCTAACTAGAGTATCCATAAACAAGGATAATATGTTTTGGGTACAACACTCCCTTCAGTATTTGTATGCATGTCCACAAAATACTACATAGTAACACTTTTTTTTAGCATATATACGTGTGTATTCATCTGTTGTATTCCTATTCGTTTGACAACGACCATAGAATATACACGGGGTGTTTCAGAAAAATCTGGCATAACATCTGGAGTATACAGAACTTAAAAAAATAAAAATAAAATTCTTATTGACCAGCCTATCGTCCAAGTTTAATTTTTAAAATTGAATACTGACCATACCTTCTACTTTATACTAGGTACATTATTGTAATTTGGCACTGCTGTGTTTTTGGCGATGGAAAATAAGCTGAAAATGTCAATGTCTAAGTATCTCACAGAGGGCGCCCCACTTGCACTATTTTTGCTTGTGTTTCTACTCGTATAACTTTTTTAAGTTTATCTTTTTGGTCTTGCAGGTTGATCGTTTTAGTGCACCTTTTAGTTCTACAATAAAAATGTACTCTTTTCTAATAACGATAAAATCAACCGTTTCGATTGAAATTGGCAAAACGTGCTTCAAACCATCTACCTGTTAACTCCGACATTTGAAACATAAAATTTTCACCTATCGCTTTCAAATGCTACAGATCAACAACTGTGCCATTTAAAGAGAAAAAAAATCCTTATGAATGTTGTACCAAAAATTATTCGTTTTCAAAATGGAATGGATTGACTTTGATACAATTTCGACACCCTATTTCAAGAAAACCAATAGTGTTTTGACCAATGTCTAGGAATTTCCGAGAATACCACGTGCTTTCATAGCTGTGGCCCTCTCTTTCTTCTAAAGTGTTTATATAATTTTTAATGGCCTTGAGGCGTTAAATAAAATTAATTCTGAAAAAAAAAGAAAAAAATAAAAAAAACTACCTCCCCTTTTCTCGTCAGTCGTAGATTATGGACTTGCGCAGTCGGTCATTACTGTCATTACCTTACGGGAGGAGTGCCGGTTGGATGGGGGTTGGAGAGGATTACTGTGGAAATAATTATTATAAGCGACGAATGATTCCCCGTTCACAGTAAATAACTTTCACGTACACGCGCGGCCTCATAAATCGTTCCACTAGGCATGAGAAATAAGCAAGAAATCAAGAATTTCGGCTAAGTTCGGCAACGTTGCGCCAATTCCACGGCTTCTCAAATCAACAACTTCCCCTACATTCCCTCGTACCGACCCGCTCCTCCCCGTAGAAAATAAAAATCGCGTTACGTCAGTCAACGAAAATAGGTTAATAAAATCATTATATAATAAAGTGGATTTAAAGTTTTATACAGTTTCTTGGTGTTTTGAGATTCACGTAACGTGAAATTGCGCGGATTTCTTTGATTGTCAAAGTGGTATTAGTTAAATAAGGTATAATGTCTAAGTATAGTTGTGTTATTATAGAAGAATCTCGTAGTGTTTTTTTTTACATTGGTTTATTACACTTCTTTATCTTAACCGCGAACCAAATCTTTGGTTTATTTCAATTCTTAAAGCTTTCCTGGAGTCCTCGGGTGAGGTTCTGATGCTTCCCGGGCCTCCAAAAATCTAGAAATGAGAAAAAAACACGCAATTTCCAATTTCCAAGTGGTTTCAGAGGATTTTCCGTCGGCTTCGTTGATTCTACAGCCGTCCCGTTTCTCGAAAGTGGTTAATAGTGAATCGGGAATTTCTCTTAGATATCGGATTTTCGAGGTTGTTTTTGGTACATACTGGAGGAAAGTACAACACCCAATTAAGAGATTTACCACCTTCTTCGATTTTTAGAACGGCTCTATTCGAGGTTGTCGAAAGACTTTTGCAAAAAAAGCCACCAATGTCCGCGGGCAGGGTTATAAGATTTTCCACTATTATTCAGGCAATCTAAGGCCAACCTAACAGCGCCGAATTTACTGTTTTTTGCCGTCACTTACGCTTTTAAGGTTATCGCTGGCTTTCAAACCGCGAGAGAGGGAAGGGGTAATTGCAACGTTGTCAGTTGAACGCCTTTGAGTCCGCACGTAATGGAATGATTTCAAGGGCCGCGCGTGTACCTAACAATTCAATCTTTAATTATGTTCTAATAATTAAATTAACAGTCTGGCTTTCCATTGATTCGCAATCCTGAGTTCTTCGATCAAAATCGAAAAAACCGCTATTCACACTGCGGCGGCGAATGGCCCTATTCAAACGGCGACAGTGGCGGGCGCTAAATGGGGGAAAAGGGGTGAATTAATCAACGTCGATCGCTGAATGAGAACCCGCGCCCCTTTGGGGTGTTATAAATCATACCGGAATACGCATATCCGGGGGTGCGTGAGGGAGATTATGTCCTAAGCGGTGTCTGGATCCCCCACCGGATTTCGAATTTTATAGAAACGGATACAAGCAGAAACGTATGCGCGTATGCATGGATTATGTTACAAAAGGAAGGTAATGGAAAAGGGACATGGTCCGAACGGTTATGGAGACAGGTATAGAGAGCTAGAGACCCTATCATAGAATAATCCCTATATACAGAAAATTGACGTTACTCGTTTTAACGTAGCTCGGACGACTAATATTATGTTGCTATTTTGTGTGCCAAGTTGTCAAAAAATATTGAGCGTAACGCAATATTAGATATTTTAAAAAATCTGCATATACAGTGTGTGCCAGAGTCAATAGTCCAAACGAAGCTTGTGGCTAGGGAACTAGGATGACCTTGAACCTTATAAAGGGTATGTCGGAAAAATTTAATAGGCGAAAAATAAGAAGAAAAGTTGATACGAACTTGTATCTTTTGAAGCTACGTTTTCGAGATACAGGATGTTAAATTCAGCATGAAAAACCTATTTTCCCAAAAGTCTCAAAACTACTTGGCCGATATTGATAAAACTTGGCATGTTATTAATAATAAGTATGTAACGAATTTAATTCTTTGATGTACCTAATTGGATTTGATTTACTTCTTTCAGGAGCGGTCCTGGGGCATCCTAGCTAGATACCTATATTAATAAAAATTTTAAGCACACCACTGCTCTTTTATGTACGTTTCTTGTTATTTTAAGACTACATAATTAAAAATACATTTAAAACACAATTTTTATTTTTACGAGTTCTATGGCCTATTAAATTTTCCAAGCCCAAGGCAACTATGAATGGGCTTACCCAAAGTATTACGGCTTAGGAGTTATTTGTAATTTTATTATTTTCCTGAAACTATCTTGTTGAGACTAGTGAAAGAATTGAGATGATATATAATTTTTATTTTTACTTTCTATAAAAGTGTAAACATGGTATCGGAATTGCCTACTTATAGAAAACGACAAAAGTAGGAGTAGAAAAAAAAACAAGAAAAAAAAAATAAAAAAGCTTTTTAAATTCAAGCTTTTATCTAACCCACTACTAAAATGAATAAAATTATATTGGGTTTTCGTTAACGTAATCCAATGCCGAGGCCAACAATAAAGACAAGCCATGGGGTTAACGCAGAATTTCGTAGTAACGTGACCAACTTAGTCCTATATAATAAACAGCATGTTTGTATATAAGTAGAGAAAACAAATTTCGTAAACACATTTTGTGTTGTTGGCTAGTTATCTTTCATCTATTATATCTATTATTGGTTTTGTGCATCCAGGATTTCTCTAATTGCTTTTTCAAAATTTTCAACCTGCTTCAGCCGTTTGAGATGAGAGTTAAACGGTACATTATCAAGAATTGTTTGGACAGAACCTTTCTTTAGCCTTAGGTATTTTTCTGAGATAATGTCTATATTCTCCTCCCACAACACATTTGTCCATTTTAATTATTCCACTTTCTTAAAAATGTGTTAGTCACACATACTTAAGGGTTTTTTTAGAAATGAAATCTCATTTGGTATTTGATGAATCCATTTTTGGTTCAAATTTTCATCCGGAGGCAAAGCAATAAATGTGGTTATGGTGGCATTTTCTTCCTGGCTTGTGTATTATGTTTTACATCCTACAACGCTACAGTGTCGAGTCATTTTAATGGTCCTAAAAATGATATTTATAATTTAAAGCAATTTATTCACTGGTACATTTTTACAGAGTTATTTAATAAAGCTAATATGAGATAAATATGACATTTTTATGCAAATATAACCAGTAAAAAGCAAGTGAAAGCTGGAAATAAAACGAGCAAACATTCGAGGATACAAGCGAGTTATTTTTCTTAAGTGGAACTTCCTTATTTAAAAATCAAAGATAGAAATTAAACCGCAGAATTATGGAATACATCATTATTTTTATACCTAGTTGCATGATTAATTGAACTAGTTTGAATTGAATAGCATCATATTTACTGCACAACGTTTACGTGATGTTTACCCGCGTCCCTCTGAACGTTTCAAAGTAATATCATAAAAAAATAGGCTTATAAGACAAATGTTAGAAAATTTTCCAAAAAAAATCGAAAAAACACGTTGCTAAGTAATATTTTAACAAGAAGCATGAGTGCTGGTGGCAACAAAAATCCGAGTCGAAGACGAGGATTTTTGCAACTGCAAAGTAAAAAATTCAAATAATTTTGATTTAATTAACCCATTAGTGCATAATGTCCCTTTAAAGGGACGGCAATTTCTTAGTCAACCAGGCTCACACTATTCAGCCAACTTAACCTAGAATTTGTGAGAGGCATATTTTGACGTTGTCGCATCCACTGTATATTGAAAATCAAGTGCAATTTGTGTTTTGATTGTGAAAGATACAGTACGAATCTGTCATGGATCCAAGTTTGTATTCGACTAGGCGCGGCGGGTAAGTGATATTGAGTTTTTTTATTATATCCTTTGTAGATTTATTTACAAATTTTAGTTTTCTGTACACTATAATGTACAGACAAATGGATAACTTATTGTTTGGTGGTAGTTGATGAACCGCAGTGTCGTTTTTGTAGCCCAAAAAGACGTCATGCAGTAAATACCACTGACATTTTACAACCTATTTCAGGTTGGCTTTGCATGAACCATTAGCAATTATAAAAGAGGATAACACGGAAAGTGCTGACATATTTATGGTGCCTCCCGATGAAGATGGTGACCTGACAGATGCCGGCAGCGATAAATCCGATGATGAACACGAAGCTGATCCGAATCATTTTGGTGCAGCAACCCTCAGAGCCGAGTGTGAAGCTATAATTCTCACAAAAACTCCTCCAGAATTTGACTCGGATGACGAAGTTCCCCTGTCACATTACATAAGAACTAAAAGTCCAGAACCTATGTCTCCAGAACTTTGATGATGTGATTATTGTCCAGTGGAAGGACAACAAGGTTGTAATCGTAGCATCAAACTTTGACACAGAATCATCTTTATCGACAAGATCTGTCATGCGGTATTCTCGGGAAACTAAATCCAAAATAAAAGTTCCTCAACCAGGTGCAATATATAATTACAACCTTGGAATGAGAGGACTAGATAAGTTGGACAATATGGTAGCAAATTATAGAACTCGTATCAGATAATGCAAGTGGTGGTGGCCAATTTTTGCTTACCTTTTTGACATGAGTGTTGTCAATGCTTGGTTGTTAATGAGGAAAATCCACCCTGACAATCCCGTCTGTCCCAGTTTTCTACCATTTACAAGGAATATTGCCATTTTATTATATTTATACGGTGTCAAATCCAACAAAGGAAAAGTTATTCCACGACATCCAGATGTGAGATTTGATAGAGCAGATCATTTGGTTGATTATTCCCAGACTGATCAAAGATGTGCCTTATGTGGGAAAAAGTCAAATTTTGTTTGTACTAAATGCAACATAGGGTTACATCCTAAAGAATGCTTTAGGTCCTATCATACTCGATAGTATCATTGCGCATGAGGTCCCTTAAAAGGGACGTCCCTTATTTTTGAAATTTTAGTATGTTCTCTAGTTTATATTTTTTGTGTGTTTTTAGGTATCTTTAAATAAATATATAAGCAAAATTAAAGTTAATTTTTCTTAAATTATAACCTCATGCACTAATGGGTTAACCGAGTGAATTTGTGCATCGAGGTTAACGGCGGCCTCTTTGAACAGCTACTGTAGTGCTTTGCATGTGCAATGTGTGCTAGCGCAGTTGTGTATTTTGGTCGCCCTTCGGGGTTTTCCTGGCGGAGGGGATCCACCTCGACGTGGTCGTCAGGCTGAGTAACTCGCTTCAAACAAAAGGAATGGCGGAGAGAAACAAGAGGTACCCAACAGATTTAGAAAATGTGATGAATGTTGTGTTGTGCGACTTTTAATGTAAAAAAAGCAAGAAAACAGAAAATGGTGCAATATTCTATCCTCGAAATGTCAGTAAGATAGGTGTCTCATAGGCATTCTACTTCTACATGTTCCTTAGAAAGTAATCGTTTTCAAAAGGAAATCGAAATTCCGTGGTGAATCCTCGAATAAATTTATAGACGTGGCAACGCCGCGCTATTTCACTACCTGTCACTAGCATTGCCATAAGCGAAATTTTAAGACACGTCAAGCGGGCGTCCATAGACGGCGTTTTTTGAGGGGTTTCAACTAATTTGAAAAAAAAAATTAAGCTTATAAGACAAATGTTAGAAAATTTTTGAAAATTTATTTTGGCAAGTCTATTTTTTTTATCTACCATAAAATTTTTTGCACTAAGTGATAGTTAACCCTGTATATCTGGTATTTGGGTTATTTTTTAAGAAATAAAAAAGAAAACTTATCTATACTGTAAATAGACACACTAACGATAAACTTGATTCTAAAATATTACTAAGACGTTTAATAATACTTTATTTACGAATAATTAGAGGTTAAACGACTTACCTGTAAGGAAGTTCAATCCTCAATTATACGAGATGGCCCCGTCCGAAGATATCACACTGTAGTTTATGTTTCTGTGCTCTTTTTGTCGCGTATGTTTATAGAAAAAAGTGTTTGGTAACCCGCCGTATCGATATCCCCGCGCCCGCCTGATATTCATTATGTTGCCCCTCAGATCGCAGTATTTTGGGGATGAATAGTGGCGGGTGGGTGTAATCTCTTCGGACGGGGCCATCTCGTATAATTGAGGATTGAACTTCCTTACAGGTAAGTCGTTTAACCTCTAATTATACGTCGATGGCCCCGTCCTTGAGATCACACTGTAGATGTTGAAAGATTTGGTGCGATTTGAGGTGTTTCTTTGGCTTCGACCTTGTGTGCGTGACTTGTGAAATGAAACTCGTCACGTATTCGCAACGAAATTGCGAGAGAAAAATATAGAGTGAACAAATATGAAGAGAAAAATATATAGAGTGAACAGAAGTTAGGTTAAATATGATGAGAGAGAAATATAAGAAAAATGTAAGATTAAAAGAGAAAAATAAATACAGGGTGAGAGAAAAATATAGGAAAAATGTAAGATTAAGAGAAAAATATATACAGGGTGGTAGTTAGGTCAGGCTTGGTGAGAGAAAAATACAGAGCAAACAAATGGTATGTAAATATACAGGGTGAGAGAAAAAATGTAAGATTAAGAGTGAAAAAAAATACAGGGTGAATAAAAGTTAGACCAGGGTGGTACTTAGGTATTTTATATTGGGAGAGAGAAAAACTTAGATACAGGGTAGCCTTTCAGGTAAATGTAAGGTGATATTGAAAATATAATAATCTTAAAATGTTCAGTTGATAATAATCAGGTATCCGACAGGTTGCCGTTAAACAAGATACAAAAATATTCAGACATGATCAATCACGTGGAAAACCGAGAAAGCCTGCGCAGGCGCTTGCACCTCGAGGGGCACCTGTCAGGCAACGTTCCAGGGGGCGGATCCGGGGGCCGTAAAGGATAAATAAAAATATATCGTTGGCCTTAAAGGTTTGAATTCATCCGACATGTAGCAATGTCATCTTCCAGATATCTCCACGGCGCGTCCTAAGAGGATCAGGCTCCAGTTAACTAAAAATTCCAACAAGCCTTTCAGGAGGTAAAGGTAGGTAATCAAGATTTCAATTTTCGGGTAACATTAAAGGGGTGGGGGGTAGAGGACAAAATGGTCTTGTGACATCTCGTTCTAAACGTCTCTTCGTCAGGAAAAAGGATCCAATGTTAAAAACCCCTAATTATGCCTTAATTTCGATTAAGATGGCTTAGAATATTTTATATCAATGCAGCAGAAACACAAGGGTCGGTTGTCACCAGGTTACGGTGGTTCTATTTTTAGAATTTTAGTTCAGATAAACAGGTATCCAAAAGGCGAATATCATGACATAAATCCAAAAGGTATCTTCAGGTAAGAATGGGTGCAAAACGTTATCTGCGCAGGCGCTTGCACCTGGGTACGTTTCAGGTGGCGGTTCCGGGAGCCTTAAAGGAACTTCGAAATGTCTTGAGACGGTCGTGGAAAAAATGTTAATTATAACATAAAATATATGTAGAGCTATCTTTAGCTCTACAGAGTGAACAAAAGTAATGTAACATGTGGCGTCACGCAACAGAGCGAACGAAAGTTTATTCATAAATACAAACAAAAAATTTTTGGGTGTGACCCCATGATGTTATCAATCATCGTATCATACTCAGATCATAGGGCGTCAAAGAGGGGTGAATATTAACGTCAGTCATACCAACCGCAACATTTAAGGGATGGGGGGTAGTATGAACCAAAAAGTCATGTGACCACTCGTTGTACTCATCTCATCGTTGGAAATGGCAATCCGCTATTCAGAACAGTTAACCCAACGGCCTCTACCATCGATAATATATAGGTAAAAATATAATTTTTTTACAACGACTTCTGGAACGCTCAATATCAGCTTTCCGCTTGCGGATGTGGGTGGTATGAAATCACACATTACATTATATTAATAGGAGTAAATATTAGGCGACAGAAAAATATTTTTAAAAAATAACAAACGCTATTTAATGCGTTTTTACCTTTATTGGACGAGGGCTTCCTCTATACGTCTATCCATGATTCAATTCGCGCATGCGGTGTACAAAGAAAAATATGCATAGAGTGGATCGAAAAATCGTTGGTTAGCCACTTAGACCCTTAATAATTTAGTCCTACGACACTGTAGAACTAAGAACAAATACTCTCCATACAACTGGTTTTAGCGGATTCCATGACACACTCGCCAGATGATTTAAAATTTCTATTTTGCTCAAAAATTTTACGGAGGTGCTTCCATTTTAATTGGACCACCCTGTATAATGCTCATAAAACTGAAAGGTAGCTAGCCAACGAGTAGAGATTCTATTTTTAAAATTTTAGTTCAGAATAAACAGCCAAGCCAAAACGGATAATGGGCGCAAAACGTTATCTGCGCAGGCGCTTGCACCTCAAGGGTAGCGTTTAAGGGGGCGGATCCGGGGGCCTTAAAGGCAAAGAATTCGGGTAATCTTAAAAGGTAAATTAGGTTCAATAAGCTTGCGTTGGGTCAAGTTGAGGGGTACTTGCATGAATGTGTAAAAAATTCCTAGGAAGCCCACAAGAGGGTTGAGGAGAACTGATAAGGTGAGAGCGTATTTTCAGTTAACTTGAATGAAGATGGTCTTGGAAATATCAGCTTTATGTACCCCAAAATTTCAGGTAAAGTAATCTTAAAGAGACGAAAAATGTAATGTCAAGAATCTATCCAAGAGCCTTACAGATATCGTTTCGGGGAACCTTTTAGGTAAAACAAAAAAGCTTTTGTTAGGTGTGTATGCTTTATGGTAGTGAATATTTTCCAAATTATAATTTTCTGTGACTTACCTACTTTGTTATGTAGATGTAGATTGCACATGATGATTCAGCAAAAATATGCTTCAGCACCCAAATATTACCAGAATCGTAAAAAAAACACCCTGAGAATAAGGTACTGAGAAATATTAATGCATTCCACAAAACATTTCACACTAACAATGAACAGAGCAGACCTGAATTTCAAGATTATTAGAATAAAACTAAACGTATATATTTGAACAAGCACTGCATATTTTGTTATCACAGCGGAAGTGCGGAAGTATTGATATGAAACCCGGGTTTTGTTTTTCTAGAGCTTCGGACGGTCGACGAAACGAGAATTTTATTTAAGACAAAATCGGGCAACGGGGAAAAATAAAAACATTACTCATACATCTATTAAAAATTCACACTAAAATTATAATTAGTCATACCGTTCGCGGGGAACGCTGGGCCCCGATCGGATATCTTCGGACATCCTCGAGTCCATCTCGAAATATGATTGACATCTCAAGGAGGTGGAGTGATGGGGGAAGCCTCAAGAGTGCCTTTGTTATGAGATCACACCCGCCTGATGCGTCATTATATCGTTAGATACCTGATTAGTTCACATCTACTTACGATGCCGCTTAAAGATAATTTGAAATATTTATATTTTAATATATCTAGTATATTGAGTGCTATTCAAGTGCTATTTAACAACGACACTGCTGAAAATGGACTTCGCCAATGTACCAGGGCGGTTCGACATTTAAAGAATCAACTAAAAACTACAAAAACTATGGGTGAAAAACAGAAGCTTTTATCAACACTAGCCAACGTGAAAACGCTTCGAAGTCAAATAAAACATCAACAAAAACTTGGGCTAGGATTAAAAAGAAGAAAGGAAAGAGCAAGCAATCGTGTGAGTTGGAATGATTCGGAGACAGCTTTTAATAGTCGCATCCGTACTGGAATAATATCTAACCTAAAACACATAGAACCTAGCGATTTTCTCAGTGACTGCTTTATGTTGTTCAAACGACGTGTTACCAACATTTTGAAAAAAGAGGAGGCTGTTAAAATTAATTCAGTATTTGCTGGAGAATTTGAAGCTACGAAGGCAGATAAGGTTGAGAGAGAAATTAAATATTTCACAACATCCAACGCCCCAATCTATAGAGATACCGATTTAAACCAATGGTTTACTAAGAGGATAACCGAACCAATTTTGACGGAACTGGAGGAATTCCAGGAACGGGATTCTGGTTGGACTCTAACAAAAATAATACATTTGGGGATAAATATCAACAAATTTTTACCACAACTAGGATCGTCGTACATAGAGCTGCCTGCACCAATTAAAAGAAAAGAAGCATGCGTCAACATCAAGAATGACGACACTCTTTGCTTTGCGTGGGCTTTGGTCTCGTTTTTGCAACCTGCTGATATTCACAGTGATAGAACTACCTCATATCCACACCCATCAACGGTTTTGAATTTGGAAGGATTGAGCTTTCCTATGACCATTAAACAGATACACAAATTTGAAAACCAAAACATGATATCTGTTAACGTTTACCTTCTCAAGAAGAGTAATAGTAAGTTCAAAACATACCCCACATACCTCACAAAAAATAAAAAGGAGAAACACGTCAACCTCCTTATGATACAAAATCATTATTTTGATGAAGAGGCTGATGATGGACAAGATCAAACCCCTATCCATTACCACTATTGCTGGATCAAGGACCTTTCCCGCTTGCTGTCTCCCCAGCTTAGCAGGCATCATGGGAAAAAATGGTTTTGCGATAGATGCTTCCATTACTTTTATTCTGAGGAAAAGCTGCGCCAACACTATGAAGAGTGCAAGCATCAAAATGATTGTAAAGTGAGGTTGCCAACAGGTGATGATAAATTTATCCGCTTTAAGAATTTTAAAAATAAGGAGGCTGTACCATTTGTGGTATACGCCGATCTAGAAAGTATACTACATCCGATTGATTCAGGCAATAAATATCAAGAACATGTACCAGCAGCTATTGGATATTATGTAAAGTGTTCATATGACCCCTCTTTATCATTTTATCGATCTCATCGTGGCGAAGATTGTACATCTTGGTTTGCTCAACAAATGAATGAACTAGCCGAGAATGTGGAAACCGTTTTTCTCTGTCCCTATGATATGGAGTTAACACCTGAACAACAAGCTAATTTTGATAATGCCACACACTGTCATATTTGTGAAAAGGCATTTAAACCCAACGACATTAAGGTTAGAGATCATTTTCATTTAGTACCAGAAAATAATTATAGAGGTGCTGCACATAACAATTGCAACATTAATTATAAAGATGGAGTCATAATACCTGTAGTATTTCATAATCTAAGCGGCTACGACGCGCATTTTATTTTAAAAAATATTGCTAACGACATGCCCGGCCGTATTGATTTATTACCGATTACAAAAGAAAAATATATATCGTTTACGAAACATATTAATCAAAATTTAATTAAATTTAGGTTTATTGATTCATTTCGATTTATGGCAGGAAGCTTGGATTCCCTAGCCTCGTATATGACAGAATTCTCCAATTTAAAATCAGAGTTTACAAATCTGAATATTGAGCAGTTTAATTTGTTAACTAAAAAGGGTGTTTATCCATATGATTTTATGGATAATTTTCACAAATTTAATATTGAATCGTTGCCGGACAAAAAACATTTTTACAATAAGTTAGAAGATAAAAATATTTCTAGGAAACAGTACGAACACGCCCAGTTAGTTTGGGAGAAATTTAATATTAAAAATTTAGGGGAATATACAGATTTATACATGAAAAGCGACATTTTACTTCTAACTGATGTGTTTGAACAATTTCGAAAAAGTTGTCTCAAAACATATGGACTAGACCCCGCCCACTATTATACACTTCCCGGGTACACCTGGGATTGTATGCTCTACAAAACCCGTCAGACTCTAGAGCTCCTCACGGATATTGATATGGTTAGTTTTGTAGAGCGAGGCGTTAGAGGTGGCTTAAGCCAGTGCTGAAAACGAAAAAGTGTGGCTAATAATAAGTATGTACCAAATTTTGATTCTAGTAAACCATCAAAATATCTAATGTATTTTGACATTAATAATCAATATGGATGGGCTATGAGCCAGTTTTTGCCATATGGGGGTTTTAAATGGTCAGATTCAAATATTGACGTCACCACTATACCTGACGACTCGTCCAAGGGATACATGCTTGAGGTAGATTTGGAATACCCGGAATCATTACATGATCTCCACAAAGATTTACCATTCTGTCCAGAGCATAGAAAACCGGGGAGTCATTAGCATCTAGAAATATAAAAAATGTAAAACTATTAGCCACACTTCACAATAAAGAAAAATATATCATACATTACCGCGCCATGAAGCAAGCTCTAGCTCATGGTTTAGTTTTAAAAAAAATTCATCGCGTTCTACAATTTAATCAGTCTCCATGGTTAAAATCTTATATTGATTTGAACACTAAGTTAAGGAAAGCTGCTGCTAACGAATTTGAAAAAAATCTTTTCAAACTCATGAATAATGCTGTGTTTGGTAAAACAATGGAAAATATACGTAAACACTCAATCGTTAAACTGATAACTAAATGGGACGGTCGATATGGGGCTGAAGCACTTATCAGCAAACCAGAATTCAAAGCAGCTGTCATATTTGGGGAAAATTTGGTTGCTGTTGAAATGAAAAAGAGTGAGCTTTATTTTAACAAACCAATATACAGTGTGACCCATTTGTTTTGGGGTCAGTCTGTAAAAAGTGTATCAATCGTGCGATTTGGCTGATTTTTTTTTTAAATTGTAGAGCTCGATGAACTGCACATTTTGAACAAAAATTGCCTGGTTCGCATAAAATCCAAAGCCTACTATGACCGTTTTTATGAGCAAAATTTTAAGAAACCATATTAGCGTTTTTTTTTGAAAAAATCTGTGTGCGCCAATGGATTGAGCACCCCTCGAAATGGGTATGTACAAAATTTCATCAAAATATTTCAAGTAATAACGATTTTGTAGAAAAATTAAAAATGCAGCCAAGGTACGTCTTTATTTTCAAAAATTCAAAGTTGGCCATGGAAAATAATTGAATTGTAATAATACAACCTTATGCTTATAAACACAAAACATAAAAACAATTAAAATTATAAAATTTTTGTAACTTCTACCAAGCCTCCATTTTCTACAATGCATATGTCGTTCCTCTTGCGTACATTCAAAATTACATTTCGTATTTGCTGTGGAGTAATTTCCTCACAACTACGGTTTATCCTAGCTTGCAGTTCTTGTAAATTATGGGGTCTTGACTTATAAACATTTTGCTTAAGTGTACCCCAAAGAAAAAAATCTAAAGGAGATCTCGGTGGCCACTCACAGAAAGGACTATTTCGCCCTATCCAACAGTTTTCAAAATTATTATCTAGCCAGTTTCTGATTAAACGAGCATTATGAATAGGACTGCCATCTAACTGTAACTTTAAATTTAAAGGGTATCTTAATGGTAACTCATCTAAAGCATTTCTAAATTCAATTTCTAGAAAATTCAAGAAGCCAGCCGCATTCAAATTCCCTTCAAAGAAAAATGGGCCAATTATTCTGTCGCGTAGTATTCCACACCAAACGTTAATTTTTTAAGAATATTGTCTCCTTGCATTTATTATAAACTCTGGATTTTCAGCTGACCAGTGACGGCAGTTTTGACTTGATACTACACCATTTGTAGTAAACGTGGCTTCGTCGGTGAATAAAATTTCATTTAAAAAGTTGCCATTATGGAGATATTCACCTTGCAGCCAATAGCAAAATTCTAATCTTCTCTCCTCATCTCCTGGTTCCAGGGTGTGCAAAAATTTTGGCTTAAACGGTTTTATTTTGTTTTGTCTCAAACATCTCCTTATACTCTCTCTGGGTATATGAAGGTCTAAACTAGCCGTTCGAACACTATTTCGAGGATTGTCACTAAAGTATTGCAGAATTTGATTGTTATTTTCAACAAGTCCACGGCGTCCATTTTGCCTAGTTTTTAATAAATTTTTAGAAATCGATCCAGTTTCATCAAAAATATTGTTTATACGTTGTACAGTACTTCGACTCACTGATCTACCTGGGTGTCTATTGTTAAATTCGGCCGCAGCTTCTGCTGCCGAGCGCTCGTTGTCGCCCACGAGTCGAACAATTTCTATTTTGTCTCTTATGCTTAAATATTCCATAATTATGATAATTAATTGTATTGAGCACAAACAATTTCTGAACTCAATTTAGACAGTTTGACACTTAATAAAAGTAAACAATTCAATTATTTTCCATGGCCAACTTTGAATTTTTGAAAATAAAGACGTACCTTGGCTGCATTTTTAATTTTTCTACAAAATCGTTATTACTTGAAATATTTTGATGAAATTTTGTACATACCCATTTCGAGGGGTGCTCAATCCATTGGCGCACACAGATTTTTTCAAAAAAAAACGCTAATATGGTTTCTTAAAATTTTGCTCATAAAAACGGTCATAGTAGGCTTTGGATTTTATGCGAACCAGGCAATTTTTGTTCAAAATGTGCAGTTCATCGAGCTCTACAATTTAAAAAAAAAATCAGCCAAATCGCACGATTGATACACTTTTTACAGACTGACCCCAAAACAAATGGGTCACACTGTATGTGGGGATGTCAATATTAGATCTGGCTAAAACCACAATTTATAATTTCCACTATGGATATATGGTTCCAGAGTTCCATGAAAAGTGCTCAATTCTGTATACAGATACCGATTCGCTCATTTATGAAATCTGTGAGAAAGATATTTATGAGATAATTCGTAGAGATTGTTATAAATATTTTGATACCTCAGATTATAGAGAGAACAATGTTTTTGACATTCCACAAGTAAACAAAAAAGTTCTTGGATTTATGAAGGACGAAAATGGCGGTATCCCTATACAAATTTTTGCCGGTCTCAGATCTAAAATGTATGCAGTTAAGTTGGTTGTTGGTGAAAAAGATTTAGAAGTTAGGCGGAAAAAACTTGAGGAGGATGGGTATGACGATGAAGAGATTGGGGTGGCATTATTAAATATTGGTTTTACAAAGAAAATTAAGGGTGTGAAAAGGAGCGTAATTACCAATAAAATTACTCTAGAACATTATTTAGAATGTTTAGATAATTTTAGCATAAAACATATTAATCAAAATTTAATAAAATCAGAAAGACATGCTGTTTATTCATTAGAGCAAAATAAAGTTGCTCTAAGTCCGCACGATGATAAACGAGTTCTGATTGAGGGGTCATATAATACTCTACCCTGGGGCCATTATTCTACGAAGAAACGCTCTATTGATGAAAACACAACGTCTCCGAAGAAATTTAAAGAATTATAATTTTTTATATAAAAATAGTAGGCGGGGGGGATAGCTCCATTCGCAAAATATTCGCTGAGCCGTCAATATGCCTAAGGAGTGCGATTGGGGTAGACCTTGTAGTTGTAGGGACTGCACCCCGAATTGAAAGAAATGTGTGAAATGTGTGGGGAAGATAAGGCATACAAAGTTGGATCTCACTATGCAAGGGATAGAAAATGCATATCATACTATAATTTTATATCATGCTGCTATAAATGTTATCAACTTTACCATGGAATCAGAGAGACGGCGCGGTTTCGTGAAATGAATAATCAGGTGATGGGGCTGCCAGAAATTTTAGAGACAGATAATCTACAAACAATTCTCAAGAAATTTTTTATTTTACAAATTGCAAATATTGAAGATTTCCGTAAAATTACTGAAGATCCCCTCTTGGTGAAAATATGTGTAACTCTTCGCAGCAATAAACTACGTTATGCTAGATATTTCCCAACAATGTGTTTTATCCAAAGAAGAGGATCCACTCCGCTGGTTCGAGAACAATCTACTTGATAAGGCTGTCCAAGAACTAGATGCATACAAAAACCCTGCTATACAAACTATGTCATTAGAATGTGTTGTTATATAGAATTTAAGACTAAAAATTGTATACCATAAATTAATAAATAAAAATTATATATTTTTAATAAAATTGTTTTTGATTAACATTATTACCAAGAAAAAGTTAAATTCAAATATATGACAAGGTACAAACTTTCAGACAGACACGTTCTGACAGATACGTTTTGACAGGTACATTTTGACAGTTACGTCACGTTTTGACAGTTACGTGACATTTGACGTTTACATGACATTTTTGACAGTTACGTTTTGACAGTTACGAACCGTTTTCACGGTATCCTTTAAAGGATTCGGCTCCGGGGGCCTTTCAGGCTACCTCTTAGTGTGAGAATTTTTTAGGCTTAGGAGTGGTATGTTCAGCTTTGGGATTATTGTAAAAAAAATTCTCACACTAAGAGGTAGCCTGAAAGGCCCCCGGAGCCGAATCCTTTAAAGGATACCGTGAAAACGGTGCGTAACTGTCAAAACGTAACTGTCAAAAATGTCATGTAAACGTCAAATGTCACGTAACTGTCAAAACGTGACGTAACTGTCAAAATGTACCTGTCAAAACGTAACTGTCAAAACGTATCTGTCAGAACGTGTCTGTCTGAAAGTTTGTACCTTGTCATATATTTGAATTTAACTTTTTCTTGGTAATAATGTTAATCAAAAACAATTTTATTAAAAATATATAATTTTTATTTATTAATTTACGGTATACAATTTTTAGTCTTAAATTCTATATAACAACACATTCTAACGACATAGTTTGTATAACAGGGTTTTTGTATGCATCTAGTTCTTGGACAGCCTTATCAAGTAGATTGTTCTCGAACCAGCGGAGTGGATCCTCTTCTTTGGATAAAACACATTCATGCAAGTACCCCTCAACTTGACCCAACGCAAGCTTATTGAACCTAATTTACCTTTTAAGATTACCCGAATTCTTTGCCTTTAAGGCCCCCGGATCCGCCCCCTTAAACGCTACCCTCGAGGTGCAAGCGCCTGCGCAGATAACGTTTTGCGCCCATTATCCGTTTTGGCTTGGCTGTCTATTCTGAACTAAAATTTTAAAAATAGAATCTCTACTCGTTGGCTAGCTACCTTTCAGTTTTATGAGCATTACACAGGGTGGTCCAATTAAAATGGAAGCACCTCCGTAAAATTTTTGAGCAAAATAGAAATTTTAAATCATCTGGCGAGTGTGTCATGGAATCCCCTAAAACCAGTTGTATGGAGAGTATTTGTTCTTAGTTCTACAGTGTCGTAGGACTAAATTATTAAGGGTCTAAGTGGCTAACCAACGATTTTTCGATCCACTCTATGCATATTTTTCTTTGTACACCGCATGCGCGAATTGAATCATGGATAGACGTATAGAGGAAGCCCTCGTCCAATAAAGGTAAAAACGCATTAAATAGCGTTTGTTATTTTTTAAAAATATTTTTCTGTCGCCTAATATTTACTCCTATTAATATAATGTAATGTGTGATTTCATACCACCCACATCCGCAAGCGGAAAGCTGATATTGAGCGTTCCAGAAGTCGTTGTAAAAAAATTATATTTTTACCTATATATTATCGATGGTAGAGGCCGTTGGGTTAACTGTTCTGAATAGCGGATTGCCATTTCCAACGATGAGATGAGTACAACGAGTGGTCACATGACTTTTTGGTTCATACTACCCCCCATCCCTTAAATGTTGCGGTTGGTATGACTGACGTTAATATTCACCCCTCTTTGACGCCCTATGATCTGAGTATGATACGATGATTGATAACATCATGGGGTCACACCCAAAAATTTTTTGTTTGTATTTATGAATAAACTTTCGTTCGCTCTGTTGCGTGACGCCACATGTTACATTACTTTTGTTCACTCTGTAGAGCTAAAGATAGCTCTACATATATTTTATGTTATAATTAACATTTTTTCCACGACCGTCTCAAGACATTTCGAAGTTCCTTTAAGGCTCCCGGAACCGCCACCTGAAACGTACCCAGGTGCAAGCGCCTGCGCAGATAACGTTTTGCACCCATTCTTACCTGAAGATACCTTTTGGATTTATGTCATGATATTCGCCTTTTGGATACCTGTTTATCTGAACTAAAATTCTAAAAATAGAACCACCGTAACCTGGTGACAACCGACCCTTGTGTTTCTGCTGCATTGATATAAAATATTCTAAGCCATCTTAATCGAAATTAAGGCATAATTAGGGGTTTTTAACATTGGATCCTTTTTCCTGACGAAGAGACGTTTAGAACGAGATGTCACAAGACCATTTTGTCCTCTACCCCCCACCCCTTTAATGTTACCCGAAAATTGAAATCTTGATTACCTACCTTTACCTCCTGAAAGGCTTGTTGGAATTTTTAGTTAACTGGAGCCTGATCCTCTTAGGACGCGCCGTGGAGATATCTGGAAGATGACATTGCTACATGTCGGATGAATTCAAACCTTTAAGGCCAACGATATATTTTTATTTATCCTTTACGGCCCCCGGATCCGCCCCCTGGAACGTTGCCTGACAGGTGCCCCTCGAGGTGCAAGCGCCTGCGCAGGCTTTCTCGGTTTTCCACGTGATTGATCATGTCTGAATATTTTTTTATCTTGTTTAACGGCAACCTGTCGGATACCTGATTATTATCAACTGAACATTTTAAGATTATTATATTTTCAATATCACCTTACATTTACCTGAAAGGCTACCCTGTATCTAAGTTTTTCTCTCTCCCAATATAAAATACCTAAGTACCACCCTGGTCTAACTTTTATTCACCCTGTATTTTTTTTCACTCTTAATCTTACATTTTTTCTCTCACCCTGTATATTTACATACCATTTGTTTGCTCTGTATTTTTCTCTCACCAAGCCTGACCTAACTACCACCCTGTATATATTTTTCTCTTAATCTTACATTTTTCCTATATTTTTCTCTCACCCTGTATTTATTTTTCTCTTTTAATCTTACATTTTTCTTATATTTCTCTCTCATCATATTTAACCTAACTTCTGTTCACTCTATATATTTTTCTCTTCATATTTGTTCACTCTATATTTTTCTCTCGTCATAACCTAACTTTAGTTAACTCTCTATTTTTCTCTTAATCTTAAATTTTTCTTATATTTTTTCTCACCATCTCTGACATAACTACCACCCTGTATTTTCCCTCTTAATCTTACATTTTTCTTATATTTCTCTCTCACCATATTTAACCTAACTTTTGTTCACTCTATATTTTTCTTAACCTAACTTTTGGTCACCCTGTATATTTTTTCTCTTAATCTTATATTTTTTCTTTAATTTTTTCTCACCAACCCTGACCCAACTACCACCCTGTATTTGTTCTCTTAATCACGCATTTTTCTTATATTTTAAGACATTTCCAAGAAATGAGATTTTGCGCTCGAATTTTGTCGCTGGGTATAATTCTAAAAATAGAACCGTCGCGATAACTGAACGCTTCCGCTTTCGGAATACGGGTTTTCCACATTAGATTTTTACTAGCTTTAAATCTAACTCTTCCTATAAGGCTCCCGGAGCCGCCCCCTTTAACGCTACCTGACAGGCGTCCCTCGAGGTGCAAGCGCCTGCGCAGATAACGTTTTGAAATGAAGTTCCGACGAGTCTCCGAAGGTTCTATTACGTCATACCTGTCAGATACCTGATCTTACCTGAATATTTTTCATTTACCTGGATATTCTCAACGGAATATTTTAAGATTATTATATTTCAAGAAAATATTTACCTGAAAGGTTACCTAAATGACATCTCGGAATTTCCCGGAATTTCTATTTTCACACGATTGACTGCGCTCTTATTTATAGCCTACCATATTAACGCTACCTGACAAGTCCCTTCTTAGGATGCTAGCGCTTGCGTAGATGTCAAGAGATTTTCTAAGATTTTTTCCAAATTTTTTTTAGTCAACAAATCCGTTCTAAATATGTCCGATTTCACCCTATTTACCCATTAAGGTTCCCGAAAGGCGAAATTCTATATGTTTTTCTCTCTTAATCTCACATTTTTCTCATATTTCTCTCACCCTATATAGACGCAGCCTGACAGGCCCCCTTTAACGCTACCTGAAATTCTATATATTTTTCTCTTACATTTTTCCTTATATTTCTCTCTCACCCTGTATATATTTGTCACTCTTACATTTTTCTTATATTCCTCTCTGACCCTATATAGACGCAGCCTGACAGGCAGCCTTTAACGCTACCTGACAAGTCGCTTCTTAGGATGCTAGCGCTTGCGCAGATGTCAAGAGATTTTCTAAGATTTTTTCCAAGTACCATTTTCAACAAATCCGTTCTAAATATGTCCGATTTCACCCTATTTACCCATTAAGGTTCCCGAAAGGCGAAATTCTATATGTTTTTCTCTCTTAATCTCACATTTTTCTTATATTTCTCTCACCCTATATAGACGCAGCCTGACAGGCCCCCTTTAACGCTACCTGAAATTCTATATATTTTTCTCTTACATTTTTCCTTATATTTCTCTCTCACCCTGTATATATTTCACTCTCTTAATCTCACATTTTTCTTATATTTCTCTCACCCTATATAGACGCAGCCTGACAGGCCCCCTTTAACGCTACCTGAAATTCTATATATTTTTCTCTTACATTTTTCCTTATATTTCTCTCTCACCCTGTATATATTTGTCACTCTTACATTTTTCTTATATTCCTCTCTGACCCTATATAGACGCAGCCTGACAGGCAGCCTTTAACGCTACCTGACAAGTCGCTTCTTAGGATGCTAGCGCTTGCGCAGATGTCAAGAGATTTTCTAAGATTTTTTCCAAGTACCATTTTCAACAAATCCGTTCTAAATATGTCCGATTTCACCCTATTTACCCATTAAGGTTCCCGAAAGGCGAAATTCTATATGTTTTTCTCTCTTAATCTCACATTTTTCTTATATTTCTCTCACCCTATATAGACGCAGCCTGACAGGCCCCCTTTAACGCTACCTGAAATTCTATATATTTTTCTCTTACATTTTTCCTTATATTTCTCTCTCACCCTGTATATATTTCACTCTCTTAATCTCACATTTTTCTTATATTTCTCTCACCCTATATAGACGCAGCCTGACAGGCCCCCTTTAACGCTACCTGAAATTCTATATATTTTTCTCTTACATTTTTCCTTATATTTCTCTCTCACCCTGTATATATTTGTCTCTCTTACATTTTTCTTATATTTCTCTCACCCTGTATATATTTGTCACTCTTACATTTTTCTTATATTCCTCTCTCACCCTATATAGACGCAGCCTGACAGGCAGCCTTTAACGCTACCTGACAAGTCCCTTCTTAGGATGCTAGCGCCTGCGCAGATGTCAAGAGATTTTCTAAGATTTTTTCCAAATAGCATTTTCAACAAATCCGTTCTAAATATGTCCGATTTCACCCTATTTACCCATTAAGGTTCCCGAAAGGCGAAATTCTATATATTTTTCTTATATTTCTCTCTCACCCTGTATATATTTTACTCTCTTAATCTCACCCTATATAGACGCAGCCTGACAGGCCCCCTTTAGCGCTACCTGAAATTCTATATATTTTTCTCTTACATTTTTCTTATATTCCACTCTCACCCTGTATATATTTATCACTCTTACATTTTTCTTATATTCCTCTCTCACCCTGTATATATTTACCAAATTTTATTTGTATTTTTCTCATATTTAACCAAACTTCACTCTATTCTCTCTCACATTTTTTCTTTTATTTTAAGACATTTCCAAGAAATGGAATTTGGGCTCGATTTGGATTATTTCACTCGACATAATATTCTAAAAATAGAACCGCTGATAACTGAACGCTTCCGCTATCGGAATACGGGTTTTCCACATTACATTTTTATTAGCTTTAAATCTAACTCTCCCTCTCAGGCTCCCGGATCCGCAGCCTGACAGGCTCCCTTTAACGCTACCTGACAGGTGCCCTCTTAGGGTGCAAGCGCGCGTGCGCCCAAACGGATGACCGAGGTACACTTTCCCTCCAATAACCACGCCCGACGAGGATGGCGGGAACGCACCATCTTCGGATGGGGTCGGATATCTTCGGACACTCTCGGACCATCTCGCGACCTGATTGGCTGTGACGTCACAAGGAAGCGGACATCTTCGAGTCTGATTGGGGGAAAGGAGCTTAGGAGGAAAGTGGAGGGGGTAATTTTGGTCGAAATTTTGCAATTTTATCTTATATGGGAAATTAACATAGGATTGGTGGTCCCGTACTCTCATACCTTTACTACTTCTGCGAAATCTGCGCCAAACAGAAAATTGCAACGCAAGAATTTTTTTTTGGGTTGCAATTTTTTGTACCGAGAAATTGAAATAATTATACCTATATTTGGTACTTCCTATGAGTAGAGAATGTGTGAAAGATGTCTGTCAGAGTCTACAGTCTACCAAAGCTTCGGTTTCACTTCTAATATTTTGCAAAGTTTCTAATTTTTATTTCTGATTTCGTTTTTATGGATTGTATGAAAGAAAGCGTATTTTGTGTTTCTCCTTTGGGTATTGATATGGTCATTTGGGTACTATCATAGTTAATTCCTATAAGTATTTTATGGTTTGAGTTGGTTTTAAATTGCTGCATTTTTTATCGTTTTCCCCGAGTAGTAGGATGTCGTCTAAATATATGACCGAAAGAAACCCTAAGGAGCTTAGATGGTTGACGACAGGTTTGATTGTTTTGGTAAATACAAACGGGGTGGTTGACAACCCGAAAGGCAAACATGTGAATTCATGAGGCTGGCCCTTGTACTCAAACTTTAAATATTTTAATATAAAGTCACCTTATTTTTTATAAATAATATTTGTATTATCTCAACACCAAAACAATCTTTATAATTCCTATTATATTCATATATATTTCCTTTTCTTATAGAATAATAATTATTGACAACAAATGCAACAATTATATAACAAGAACTGTCCAATTATGTGTACCTGAATTTTTTAAGGTCTATGGTTGCCATGTAACAATTCTTGTATATTAAATTTTGTTTGTTTGCTTTTTATAATAGCCCCAGCTGTGAGGAGGTTGGTAATGCTTTCTTGAAATTCAGGACCGTAATTACTTTTTGGTATTTGTTTTGACAGGGCTGGTTATAAAAGGAATTTTGTAACCCTTTACTCATTCTAATATAACTTTATTTTGGGTAATTAGTTCTCAATTGGGAATAAAATGTCTTATTCTGCCCGCATTACACACCTGTAACGCCGGTTCGGCTTGCTGTACTTGTAGTTTGTCGCCTTCTTGTATTTGTTTGTCCCATATGTCTCCCCTCCCCTCCTTCCTTCTGTCTGTGTCCTTTTTAATGTGGACCCAGCCGTAGGGAACGGCGGAGCAGGGTGCGATGCAGGATATCTATAAACCTACTTACTTGAGGAGAAATCAGTCAGCATTTGGTGTATCTTCTTTATTTTCTTCTTGATTTTGTGTTTGAAGTCCGCAAGTTTTCTTTTCCGTGGATTCGGCATGATTTGGTACCGCACACAAAGAAACACGCGACGTGTTCGACCGTATGAAACATATCTAATGAATATCAGGCGGGCGCGGGGATATCGATACGGCGGTTACCAAACACTTTTTTCTATAAACATACGCGACAAAAAGAGCACAGAAACATAAACTACAGTGTGATCTCGAGGACGGGGCCATCGACGTATAATGTATAATATATGTATTATTATACTTGTGGTTTTGCATTATAATGCCATATATTAATCCCTTAGGGAATAATAACGAGGGATTAATAGTCCAAATGGAAACGATATAATGAATACAAAAAATGTCAGTGTCAAACGCGTAGTGTTTTAGTCCGGCAGCCACGGGGGTAAACCCAAAAATATGGGACGAAGTTTTTTCAAAACGGATTTGAGATCTCTAGGACTCCTAGTTTTGATATCCAAGTGATGACAAACTGTCATCCTTGAGCAATTTGAGATACAGGGTGTATGTTTTAATAGGTACCATGTGATCACGTATATTTTTACACCCCCTTATTTTATATATTTTTGAGGTTAGGAAAAAAGTTTCGGATACAAAAAAAAGCAAGTTTTTTTCAGCGTTTATTTATTTTTATACAGGTTGTTCAGAAAAGCGGTGCCAAACCAAACTTTTGTTTCTTTAAATCGAATACCCTTCATATTTTTAGATATTTGAAATCTGCTCATTGTCACAGTTTCAATGATGTATATACATGTAATATGTTTGTTTCAAGCGTTTGTAAAGTATTCGACCTTGAAACTTTAAATTTTGCACTTTTGATGTTTGTTTTTTCGAAAATGAACCTGGCGGGTATCGTTCTTATATTTAATTAATTTATTAAAACAGCTATAAAAAACGAAAGACAACTTTTTCTGCTCTACATGCTTTTATAAGCATTTTAATATACAGGGTGCTATTACAGATTCCTCTCGAGAAATTATGAAGATTTAGTGAAGCGGCCCCATGTGGGGCTATGATCCCTCAAAGGGGCTCCTCGAAGGTACTTTTTCTTAAATTCAGAACCGTTTAACTGATCGCCCTCTAATTTTATACACACTGTACTCTCAATAATACCCACTAACCACCTTTAAATGGACCCCCTGGTATACAAAGTGTCTGTTTTTTAGGTGACTCATTACTATTCACTGTAACAGCAACCCATCGTAATCGAACATCAGCAGCCCAGGTATCATTCTGTTCCACACATGTTTGTAAAATAGATTCCTGCATTGCTTTTTCGTATTCTTGTCTTCCACGACTCTGAACGATGGCCATCATTGAAGATTTTTTTATTTTTTCTAAATCGCACTTTTGTCCACAGTACAAACCTTGATCTCTAAAATTAAAGCTTGTCACTTCTGAATGTCGCTGCTTTTTTACAGTTGTTGGAGTTCCAGTATCTGAGAAACAAAACCCTATTATAGTTGTGCCACAAGACACGATAAGGCTGTTTAAATAAACAACTAAAGTCTATCCAATTTAGGCAGTGGATCAAAACATTGGCCACCACGTGACATATTCTCTTATTGGTCTGGCCGTCATAAAATATCAAGTGTTTACGCGGCGAGCATAATTCACGGCCGACTCTTCCCTCCGTCGAGTTTCCTGCATATTTTAGATCGGATCGCGAGCAGTATATTCTGTAAATTTATTTATTTATTTTTTTATTTATAAAGATCCACAAAGGTACAAACACAAATTTTAGAACTTCTAAAAGAATTAGTTCAGAATTACAAGCCACTTGGAATCTCATATTACGCCAACCCTGGTAATCGATCGCAAGGCGGTCATGTGACTTTGTTTATATCTACTGCCGCTACTTAAATTCAGTGAACGCAGATACTGGTTTTTAAAAAGATTTATTTTTCTCAAAAGGTACAATTTACAATAGATGTGAACCGTGAAATGGCTATGTCGAGACTGAATACACAAGAACGGGTGAAAACGTAAAAAGTAACATTACTGCTGACAAAGGTGTTACATTACAATTATTACAAGAACTGCTTGTTTAACAAGTGTTTTCTAGTTGGCGTTGATATAACTCCTCCATCCCCAAATCGAGGTATATTTTTCAGTGGTTTAAAAATATCCGAGGGTTGGCTTGTGGATTTTCTTCCGCTTGGGCCGGTGCTACGTCTGTACATCTTCTTTTCTTGACTTGAATTATTAAAATGTACAATAAGGCAATCAGAATAAGTCCATAAATTGGTAATGTCCAAAAACTGGTTAATCGTTGTTGGTCCATTTGAAGCTTATGTATTTCGTCAAGTCGAATATTTTGTAGCTTTAGTGTTGGTAATTTTCTGGGGTTTTCGGTTGTTGCAATTTTGATTTCTGGTAATAACAAGGGTTGTCCCTGATTTACGGATTTGTCATTAATAAAGTTATAATGTTTCAGTCGGAATTGGCATCCAGGCGGGATATTGATGAGATAATTTCCTTGAAGTGTTATGAAGTCGGTAGTTTCACATAATGTTTGGATTTTCGTTTTATTGGGAAAAATTCCAATATAGTGTGAATTGTCAATTTCTTGTACGAATTCTTCGTTAACTCGAACAGGGGTGAGCTGGCAGTTCCTTGGCGTAATCGTCAGTTGAAGTAATTGGAATAAACAATCTTCTTTAACTGCTCCTTCGATGAGAGAGTTTTCGGGACAGTAGAATTTGGGATGCAGGTTGGTGCAGGGAAGTGATACATATTGGTAGAAATTCTCATTCATGATCAGGTACGTATTTTTAGGAATTATTGTGGTGGAATTTTGTGTTGGAATAGAAAATAAGTGATAGTATGAAAACGATTCTGGCTTAGTGATTGGAAAGTGAACAACGAAAATTATTTTCGATCCTGAATAGTAAGATTCTACATTTAGAACATCGTAATATCGATGAATGTCTGTTCTTAAGGGAAAAATTAACTGTTCAGGCGAATAAAGAGTTTCTAGAATTTTTATAATATGTTGCAAATCATCAATTTTTAGTATGCTACTATGAACTTTACCTAGTCGGGAAAATGTCACAGCATTTTCTATGTCGTTTAATAACTGTAAAACCACGTTTAGTAGTAAATTAATTTGGTCTAAAATATCTCTCATTTTTGTATAAATTATGAATTCTGATTCAAACTTATTAACAAAATCTTCTATTACTATATTTAAGCGTTTTGTTATAAGTTCTTGATCATGTTTAATTAATGAAACTGTTTTATTAAAATTATTGATTATTCTTGCCGTCAATGAGATTTCTTTGTTTAACTTTTGGACAACAATTTTTTGATTGTCCTGTAGATTCTTAATAGCTTGATCGTAATAGTAGGCATCGTCTGCATCTAAATTTCCGGTAATGGTTTTTATTATGGAACCTAATCCGTTTTGTTCTACCAGCTGGATTGAGTGTGTCGAACTTTGTTTCTGCTGTATGTAACTGATACTTTAAAGCTTTATCAAAATTAATTAGGTCAACGGCGAAAGCATTTTTAAAGAAATCTTTCGCAACAAGGGAAATATCACTGTACTGATTTTTAATGAGTTCAATTTCATTTTTTATGGGGTTAAGATCAATGTAATGAATAAAGGTATGGGTTCGGGAGTAAACTTTGGCAGTTCCAAGTTTATAAGGAAGGATCCCTGGATTTTTGTCGAGTTTAGTTATGGCAAAGAAAATGGTACGTAGTACCATTTTCTTTGGTTATGGTTATGTCTCTCTGTACCTGCACTGTCAGTACTAGGTGGAACCTGCAACAATTTTTTATGCTTTACTTTTGGTCGTCTAATATTTTGTTTGTGAAGAGTCTTTTTCGCGGTTTTTACCTGAATACTTTTATTTCGAACGACTTTACTTGGTACTTTTTGCATAATTGATTACGGTTGTTAGAAACTACTTTTCGATAGACGTCATCGTCTGGTTGATAAGTTAAAGGATCTTCGCGATTTCTATTATGATACTCTATAGTTTGTCCTTTGCGTTCTGTCAATTGTTCGTTTAATTTTTTATAAATTTGTTTTGTAGCTTCGCGGTGTTCTTCGATATAGTTATTCATTAGTTGCTGGTTAATGTCGATGTCAAAAGGGTCTTTCGTATTTAAATGTCCATTTATAATGTCGATAGGTTTTTGTTTGATTGTAGAATGTATTGAATTATTGTATCCGAGTATTGCATAAGGCATTTGATTTAGAATGTCGATTTTTCCTTTGTTTTTATGAATTATTACTCTTAAATGTTCAAGAAGTGTTGAATGAAAACGTTCTATGGCTTCGTTTGATTGAGGGCTATTTATAGTGATATAGTGAGAGTTAATTTTATGAGTTTTGAAAAATTCTTGTATTATAGAATTTTTAAATTCTGTACCGTTATCCATAACAACTAAAGAGGGTAAGCCGTGATGGGTCATGAAAATAACAAAAGCTTTTACAATTTCTATTGCGGATAACCCGTTTAAGGGGTATGCTTGACTGTACTTAGAGAATGTATCTATCATCGTTAAGAATTTTTATCCGTGTTCTTGAGAGGTATCTACGTGAACAATTTCGAATGGTTTCGAAGGTGTGGGAGTTAGCATTAATTTTTGTTTAGGTGGATTTCGATCGTACTTATTTTGTTGGCATATTTCGCAGAAATTTATGTAGTTAGCAACGTCGTTTTTTATTCCGGGACAGTAATATTTTCTTTTTATTCGGGTTTCAGTTTCTAGGATTCCGCGGTGGTTCGTCTTGCTTTCGTGATAATTTTGAATAATCTGAGTTTGCATATTTGCATCTGTTACATCTTCTAGGAAAGTATTACATTTCATTAACTTGTAAGCTGCATTTTTAAATGTTTTCCTGAGAATCTCGCATATACGTGGAGCATAATCTTCTTTATCAAATTATATAGCATAAGTGAATTTAGGATCTAAATAATTTTTAAACAAGTTAATTATGTCGGTTTCTACATTATTTATGGAAATTTGGACATTTAAACGTTTTTTATTAGGAAAAGTGCTTTCGCGTTTAGGCGTCGCTGGGGAATGTAAAACAAATTTTATTTTAATTTGGTGGTCAAAAGAATTTAAACACCTGTCCGTCGAGGGTAATTCTTGTATTGGATTTTCGTGGCTAGTATGAACCGTGTTATCGTCGATTTCCTCGGCTGATATAGTTTCTTCTGATGAAGGATCCTGATTTGGGTCTTGATTAATTTGTGCATTATTTGTCGATGGTTCGTTTTGTACATGGGTTGTGCTTGTAGATGGTTCGTTCACGTCATTTAAGTCTGGTTGCTCGTCAATGTTTCCTGTAGTCGAAAAATTGTCAGTTTCTTTTTCTTTTGATTTTTCGAGAGATTTGTTAAATTCTTCTATGTAATTAAAATTTCTTTGGTGTGTATTTCTACACGTGAAAGTGCGTTTGCGTTTGTGTTTGTCTTTCCTTTTTTGTATTGTCTTTCATATTCAAATTCTTCAAGTTTTAGTCGCCATCTTACTAGTCGTGAGTTGGGTTCTTTTAGTGACATAAGCCACACGAGAGGTCTATGATCTGTTAAAATTTTGAATTTGCGTCCAAATAAATATGGTCTGAAATATTTTGTTGCAAATACGATTGCTAAAAGCTCTTTTTCGATGGTGCTGTAATTTTGTTCCGATTCATTTAGAGTCCGAGAGGCGTATGCAATAGGTTTGTCATTTCCGATAGGTCCTTGTGATAAGATAGCGCCGATCGCGACGTTACTTGCATCAGTGGTCAAGTTATTAAACTGTTTCGTAAAGTCGGGGTATTGTAAAAGTGGTTCATTCATTAAGAGATTTTTACAGATTTCAAAGCATTTGACATATTGGGGAGTTAATTCGATTTTTGCATCCTTTTTTAAACATAAAGTGAAGGGTTTAGTGATACGAGCGAAGTCTTTAATAAATTTTCTGTAGTAACCTAATAAACCTAAAAATCCTTTTATCTCTTTTGTTGTTTTTGGTAAGGGATATTTTTTTATAGCAATAATTTTGTCTGGGTTTGGTCGTACTCCTTCTGGGGTAACAACATGTCCGAGATACGCGACTTCTTTTTGTAAAAATTCCGATTTATCGAGCTGAATTTTGAAATTTGTTTCTCTTAGGCGTTGAAATACTTTTGTTAAATTTATTAAGTGTTCTTGAAGCGAAGTGGAAAAGATTATGATATCGTCGAGATATACAAGGCATATCTCGTTTTGTAACCCTCTGAGGATATTGTCTATTACCCTCTGAAAGGTTGCAGGTGCGTTTTTTTAAGCCCATAGGCATTCGAACGTATTCGTAATGCCCGTTCTCTACGTTAAAAGCGGTTTTAGGGATGTCTGCAGGGTTCATCTCAATTTGATGAAATCCACTTGCCAAGTCTAGTGTCGTGAAGTAGTTACAACGTCCAAGTTTGTCTAGTACGTGTGTAATGTTAGGGAGAGGGTAGAGGTCATCGATAGTTTTTTCGTTTAATTTGCGATAGTCGACGACTATTCGCCACTTTTTCTGTCCAGATGCGTCGGCTTTTTTGGGGACGATCCATATGGGGGATGACCAGGGTGAATTACTTGGTCTAATTATACCTTGGTCTAACATCGAGGATATTTGTCTCTGTACTTCGGGTTTATGTATATACGGGTACCTATATGATTTGGTGTATACGGGAATTTCGTCTTTGGTCCTTATGCTTCATTTGGTTCTTAAAAGTAAGAGGTAATTCGGGTCTATGAAAAATGTCTGAATATTTTCTGAACATTTTTAAAATTTGTTTACGTTCTTCTTCATTCATGTGAGAGGTTCTAATTAAATTTTCTATGTCTGAATTTTCTAAATAAGTGTCATTGGGAATAATTTCTGCTGAGTAAATAAAATGTTCGTCTAAATCAAATTCTGATGTAGGTACAGGGTCGGTCAAAGAAATTTGGATAACGTCATCTGAATTATTAACTAGTTCAGCCCACGCTAAGTTTTCGTTTGCTGTAGAGAGAGAGTTTTTTAAAATTGCGCCTTGAATTTTCTGATATTTAATAATATAGGTCCATATTCTTCTTTAACGGGTAATTTAGCAGGGGTTATACTATGTGGTTCTAACTGTAAATGGTAAAAATGTGATTGATTGGTTTCGTAATATCGAAGTGGTAAAATAGCATTTTCAGTTATAAGCTGATTTCGATTGTCTCTAAAATCTAAGAGTGCTTGTATTAATTTTATATTGTCCATCCCAATTAATCCATGGAAGGTTTTGTGAAAATTGAAAAGATAAAATTTCATTGGTAAATTTGATTTAAATTCTTGAAAACTTGGTATATTTGAGAATAACTTTGGAAAACTGAAGATACAATAAATGGATCATGCTGTATAAAATTTTTAAAATTTTGAAAAGCAATATTCGGGTTAATAAAAGATTTGGTGGAACCAGTGTCGATTAAAAGTTTGATTGGGGGGTTAGAGATACAAATATAGGGTAATATTTTTTGTCAGGGAAATAGTGCAATTCTATTACGTTTCTAGTTCGTAATTTTGAGCTTGTTGAAAATTTCCGTCTTGCTCGGTGTGCGGTTCATAGAACTGTTCGTTATTTTCGGTTTCAATTATTGTGTCATTATAGGGTTCGTACTGGTTTAGATCAGATTGATTTTCATAGTCAAGTTCATCGGTATGTTCGGTATTAAATAGTTCTTCAGATGCGAAATTGGGTTTTTGTCCGTAATTTTGGAAGTAAGAATTTGGTCGAATATTAGAATTTGGTTTTGGAATAGTTTGATTAATTCCAGACATTGGTGTAGGTCTGTTAGTGGGTAGTTTATTGGTAGGTTTAAATTGGTTTTGGGGTCTTCCAAATACTTGTGAGTTTGTGGGATATCTCTGTGGAGGAGGATTTGGATTTCTTTGGATATTGGATATAGGTCCGCGAGGAAATTGAGAATTAAATTGTCGGGGTTGAGTCCAGTTCGATCTTTGCATTATTTGGGGTTGATTTTGGGGTAAAGAGTAGCGTTGTTGTGGTTGTGGTTGAAAATATTGGGCAGGAGTAAGTTTTCTTAAAATTTGAGTTTGGGGTGTATTAGATTTCTGATAATATTTTATATTTTCTTCTTAATAAATAATAATAATAAATTGTAAAGCGGATGCTAGAGTAGTAGGTCTCATAGCACGAATTATAGGTCCCAGGGGTTCTCTTAAACCTGTTAGTAAAGTTTTTAATGCTTGTTTTGTGAAAAAATCGCGTTTAGACGGTCGACTTGCATCATCACATTTTAGATCTATATGGTTACAAATGGTATTTAATAAATGCATAACTTTTTCGTGAAATTGGTAAGGAGATTCGTTAGGTTTCTGTCTTAAGTTTACAAGGTCTTGATTTAGGCAATTTTCGTCTCTTTGATCCCCAAAATTCAAAATGAGAGTATTTTTTATATCGTCCCAAGTTTTACAACCATTAATAGCGACAACTTCCTCTGCTCTACCCTCTAGTTTGTTTAAAATTCCATTTAAAAGTAAAGTATTTTGAAAATTTTGAGGGTTCACTGAGTCAAAATAGTACACTAAAATTGATTCTGCTGAGGAAATAAATCGATGTAACTTATTTGGGTTTCCATCGAACAATGGAATAACACTAATATTTTCAATATCTAAGGCTGGTGCCATTTTAACACTACTTTCAAAAACTGAATTAATTTGTGATTGTTTTAATTTTATTTGATCAGATTCGATCGATAAATTTTCAAGTAATTTAGAAACTAAGCCTAACTCAGTGCTGGAGTAATCGTTTTCACAAAAGGAATCGTTACGGGACAAAGGCGAGTCTGACATGAAAGAGAAAAACTAACTCACAGTATCCACGTCCTTTCTGTTTCCATCTAGTGCCTGAAGTTCTTCTGGTAGGTGCTGGTGCTCACGGATGTCCACGTTGGAGTCCGAAAAAGTCCAAGCCCGAAAACAACTTCGTACACGATAGGTTACTTTTTTTTCGTAAAGCGTTGAAACGCACCGGTTATCGATATCGATTCCGACGAAAAATCCGTACGACTGCGCCACTTAAATTCAGTGAACGCAGATACTGGTTTTTAAAAAGATTTATTTTTCTCAAAAGGTACAATCTACAATAGATGTGAACCGTGAAATGGCTATGTCGAGACTGAATACACAAGAACGGGTGAAAACGTAAAAAGTAACATTGCTGCTGACAAAGGTGTTACATTACAATTATTACAAGAACTGCTTGTTTAACAAGTGTTTTCTAGTTGGCGTTGATATAACTCGCTGTAACTTGAATAGACTTTAGACGCGAGCTGTTTTTCAAATGCCTCCAACTACTATTTTTCTTAAATCTGCATTGCACAATGACACTCCCGCACAGTTTGCTGTGGCAACCCGTGGACAATAACATTCCCGCACTGGTTGCTAAAATGATATTATACACAATGACTTACATTTCTCAATTAAAAACGAACATACAATGCAATGAGGCAATTTCTATAGTCTTAGAAAAAGCGCGTTTTTTGTTTCTTAATATAAATATAATAAATTAAAAAAGCATTCTTCTTAAGCACTAAAATTAAAATATAGTAAACGCAAACTGAGAAGGTGAGTTTTGGAAAGGGGATGAGGGACTAGTAATGTAACACAGGAAATAAATATTTAACAACCAATAAAAGGGTTTTATACGTAGGCCTAGCTGCTATTAGTCCTTCCCCATAATTTATCATCTCATTTCTGGATATTATAATATACCGAGTAGCGAATTCCATTAAATTAAGTAAGTACATTCAATTACACTAAAGTAAAAAATCGTAATTTGACGTCAGCATGTCATCAGTCGGATATGGTTAATAGACATACAAATCTGAAAGAATCCGTTAAAAAAAGAACTTCGTCCCAAATTTCGCACTTCAGGCAAAAAACCGGTTCCGCTGCCGGACTATTTGTAATTGTATTGAGATGGATGAAAATGAAGAGACTTTTACTTGTACACCTCCAGAAATTGTACAATTAATCGTAAATAAAGTAGAGTATACTGCTCGCAATAATGGCTATTATTCTCTCGGAATTTTACTCCCTGGTCGCTAACGCGGCTCGCTTTGTAAATATTCCTCGGAATTAATAGCAGCCATTATTGACTCGTGGTATAATCTGCTGTTAAACACTCAAAACACAAGCTGCCGCTTTCAGTTGTGTGTAAATGACATCTCACGTCGGACTAAGATGGTCACGTGATTTTCGTGCGCCCTGGCCAGTCTTTATCGTAGGCGTCGATCCAGTGCCAAATTACGACAAGCTTTTGAAATTTAGTATGACGTATTACGTCCCTCACCTTATCGTTTTCTACTAGCCAAACCCTTTCATTTGATGTCCATGTCAATGAGGCTGGTAAAGAAAAGGGTATATTATCCGCCATCTTGGATCGACGACCATTTTGAATAAATTGCAATACTGAGTATATCCTAGATTGTATTGCCAGTAGCACTAAAAGCAATATTTCAGCTCAATCGGTTTGTTAGAAATGGTTTAAAATTCAGTTGCAACATTTGACAACATACTATGACTAAACGCCTCTGATTGTTGTGTAACTCTACCTTAAGGGTAGTGCACAATGCGTACGGCAGCTATGGGGTTGGTGAAGAGCAGGGTTCGTGGGCAAAGAGATTTTCAATTCAATTTATTTTAACGTAAAGCAAATGTTCATAAAAAAAGAAAAAGGGCGCCACCGAGCTTTTTTTGGAAAACTGGAAAACTACATTGATTAAAAAACAAGTGTCACTTTGCAATGATGTGAACAATGAAACACAACTTGTATGTAAAACACATTTTTAATAGGCGTAGGACCTACCTACAAACAAAAGTCATCCATCTGGATGAACTCAACCGTCTACAAATGGATATGAACTTATTTATGACATGTCATTAGAGACGTGCACAAAAATATATTAAATTGCATTATAGTAACTAGTACTTTTCAAGTTCGAACTCTTAAAGTTTACACTTTTACTTTTATGACAAAAGTATTATGTAATAATATGATCACTATTCAAAATAAAATGAGGGGGTCTTATTATGACCACAGTAAGTAGGTAGATAGTAAGTTTGCTTGTAGTGTGCGAGAAAATAACTCGATTGTAACGTCAGACAATAATACGTGTTCACCACTTATCTGGTTTGGCGTTGAGTCGGGAAGAGCCGGAGGAGAAAACCAAACTGGCAGAACCGCTTGTCGGGTGTAGGCAGGAGTTCGCTGCAACCGTCTTTGCTGCACCCTGCGTAGGTTCGGACGCCACTGAATCCAGGGATAGTTCTCTCTCTATCTATTCCAATTAATGCAAGAAACTATAGCAACTGTCGTAAGCTCCATCCCAATAGAAATCCCTAAAATAGGCACCAATTCGACCTATCTCATAGTTATGACCTAACTTGTACACTTACCACTTTCTTGTGGGTTTTCTTAGATAACTAGACAAAGCTGCAGGCTTTCTGTGACACAGGGATGAAAGAACTGGATATGGGAATAACAGTCCCAATCACTCGGGCAGGAAGTATGCCTACAAGATCATAAAAAAAATGTCGAATTCAAAAAGAATAATAAAAACGAGCTTACCCACTTAAAAAGAAACAGTCCACTAGGCGATACTGGCTCTCCAGAATGCAAACGATAGGCAAAGTAAGGCAGGGCAAGGTACGGCACTCCAGAAGATATCAAAAATATTCCGAGGACGAAATAATCCAAAGATTTCGCCAACGGTTCAGCCCAGACTGCCTTTTTTTTTTCCAACAAAAACGGTAGGTACCACCGGACGCCACAAAAACTTAAGTTCGCCACGGAAAAACCGGCGTTGACCAGGTAAGGACTTACCAATCTAGTTTGCCCTAATTTATTCCAGAGAACAAGCGGTTTTAGACGGCAGAGTACAATTACTAACCTTTCTGAATATGATGGGAAATGCACAGCGAAGTGGCAGTGGAAAACTCAATCATTTTCTCTCCAATAAGCTCGACCCAACCTATAGCATCTAACTTAGTGACTTTAACACATCTACAAATCAAAAAATAAGGCGCGATATTTTTGAAACGCTACACTATCCCCCTCCAAAAAAGAAAAAAAAGGTATTCACCTTTTTTTTTAATTTCTTTTGAGAGGATCCGTGGCATGATAACTTCGTGTATCAACCGTCCTAGAAGGAATCAAAATGGGGGAGCAACAAATCGGGTAAGGTCGAAATTTGGAAAAAGTCAAAGTCGGTAAAGTCCAAGAACCACGGGCCTCTCTATTTACCTAGTAACGAGGATTTCTGCAATCCTCAATACCCATAACTACAATAATAATTATAAGAAAACTTAAATAAAAAACGTATTTACAATAAACTCATTAGCCCTAAAACTACATGTGTATCTAACTGATCATCCAATAATTATAAAGTGACAGAGACATGGGGTTGGAACAGCACAGAGCCAGCAATGTTTGCCACTACATCCTTCCCTATCGCGGGAAACCACTACCTATTCTGATGAGTGCTACTCCAAACATCCGAAGACTATTTATAGCGCCGCCCATACTCCGACACAAATTCTGGTACGAATAGGTAACTAAAATGATAAATTAACCATCATGATCATCATTTGAGGACTCCTCTGAGAAGTCAGGGTCATCATCTCCCGCATACGGTTTCATATCCTTAATGTGCCATTTGCCGGCATTTGAACCATCGGGATTGACCAGCTCATAAACTAATCTTGATATTTTCTTTTGCACGGTACAGAGTACAAAACGAGGGGCTAACTTCGCAGAAAACTTGTCTGCGGCACTAGATAAGACTTTATTTCGCCTCCAAACTTTATCACCTATGTTAAAAGAAGCGTCACGTCGGCGCAGATTATACTGCTTCGCATTGCGATTATAGGCAGCGTGTAAGCGATCTCTAACTTCGGAGAAAATGTGGCGAAGGCCTAGGAGATTTGTCGCATAACTTTCACGATCACCGGGAAGAATTTCCACATCTTCGAATAGAGAAATCTGGTCTGAATAGAATCGGCCAGAAATCGGGAGGTGCCTGCCAAAGACGAGAAAAGCGGGGGAATGGCCAGTGACAGAATGTTTTGCCGTATTGATGGCGTATTGAATTTTTGACAGTTCATCATCCCATCTATCATGGTCAGATACATATGAACGAATAGCCGTTCCTATGGTTTTATTCATTCTCTCCACGAAGTTACACTGTGGAGAGTATACGGCATTAAACCATATTTTTTCAACTTCGTACCGCTTTGATAGATTCCTAAAAATTCTCCAAGAAAATTGGGTGGCATTATCTGCGATAATAAACTGAGGCACGCCGTATACCAAAAATACTTTGTCCTCCAAGAATCGTTCTATTGCGTGGGCTTTAGAAGTCCGCAACGGAACGAGCAACGTATACTTGGAAAACCAATCTCCAACCACCAATAACCACTTATGGCCCTTCTTTGATCGAGGAAAAGGTCCCATAAGGTCTAATGCGATAACCTGAAAGGGATAATCGACCTTTTTCTCTTTACCAAAAAGGCCAAGAGGCGGGTTGGTGGAGGATTTTTGGGCCCCACATATGACACAGTTACGGATATACCTTTGTACGTCGACTCTCATTTTAGGCCAAAAGTAAATCTCTTGTATCCTGGCAAGAGTTTTGGAGAATCCAAAGTGTCCTGCCGTCGGAGGGTCATGGCATGCTTTGATGATATCATTTCGTTGGGGCTTTGCCACTACATATTTCCATTCAGAAATATTGGAAGAGAGCGGCAAACGAGACGGGATAAATTTGAAAATAAAATTATTCTCCACCTTCCAGTGGGGGTAATTTTCGGGGAATGATTTAATTTTCTGCCTTAACTCGTCATACCATATGTCGATACGATCTGTATCTACTAACACTAAATTTTCATGTGAAACCTTATCTGGTGAATCAGGGTGAGGAATACGACTTAGGAAGTCGGGAACTACATTTGAGCTACCCTTCCTATGAACTAAATTAAACGTATGCTGGCGCAGGCGTACTGCCCAGCGGGCCAATTTACCAGTTGCATTTTGCAAACGGTTTAGCCATAATAAAGAAAAATGATCGGTCACTACCGTAAACTTAGTTCCTTCTACCCAGGGACAAAACTTTTCTATTGAAAATATAACCGCCAAACACTCGAGCTCGGTAGCCGAATAATTGCGTTCAGCCCGAGAGAGTGAACGACTGGCGTAGGAAATCACCCGTTCGGTACCATCTATTTTTTGAACCAGCACACCGCCTAGACCAGTACTACTAGCGTCGCATTCAACTATAAATGGTTGCGAAAAGTCAGGCTGGGAGAGAATAGAGCCTGAAACTAAAAGTCGCTTAATTTCTAAAAAAGAAACTTCAGCTTGGGGAGTCCACAAGATCGACTGCTTTTTCTTTTTGCCCCTCAAGAGATCATTGATAGGGGAGACTAGGGCAGAAAAATCCTTGATGAACCTACGGTACCACGAGCACTTACCAATAAACCTTTTTATTTCTGTAGTTGTGGTAGGGCGTGAGTAATTTACTATACACGCAACCTTGTCAGGATCCGTCTTAAGTGAATTGGAGCCCACTATGAAACCAAGAAATTTAAGGGATTTCTTTAGAAATTCACATTTCTTCCGGTTTATCGTCAGTCCAGCCATCTTAAGTCGGTCCTTCACTTCGGTAAGGAGTTGCATGTGTTCCTCAAACGTCTCGCTACAGACAATTATATCGTCGAGATAACAGAAAACTCTCGGTTCATACTTTGGACCGAAAATGGAATCAACAAGACGTTGTTGCATTTGGGCTGCATTGCACAACCCAAATGGCATGGTTACAAAATGAAATTGACCCCTACCAATTACACTAAATGCCGTTTTTTCTCTAGAGGCAGGAGATAATGGAATCTGCCAGAAACTTTTCCGCAGATCTATACTGGAAATGAAATTTGCTCCCCTCAACATATTTAGAATCCTGTCTATGTTGGGCATCGGGTACCTATCGTGCTTTGTAATTTCGTTTAAGGCCCGCCCATCAAAACAGAAACGGTATTAATTATTGGCTTTTTTAACAAGCAACACCGGGGAGCACCACGGGCTCTGTGAAGGTTCTACCACACCCAAGCTCAACATATCATCAAGTTCCCTATTTAGAATTTTCATCATATATGGTGACAGTACATACGGACGTTTTTTGAAAGGTTTGGCATCACCAGTGTCGATTTCCATCGAGACCAAATTGGTGCGTCCTAAACCTTTTTCACTACAGATATCATTAAAAGAGTCAATAACTTTTTTCGCAATGCTGCGGTATGCAAACGTGAGATCGTCTAACGTGAAAAGAAAGTCCGATGTTAATGGCGGCGATATGTTTAGCAGAGAAATCTTAATACCAACGGTATATTTCTGTGTGTTCCAGGTGTTATTTTTATAATCGACGAAAATGTCGAATTTCTTTGAGAAGTCGCTGCCCAATATAAACGAATGAGGTAAAGATGGAACGACTAAAACTTTTAAAACTTCACAAATGTTTTCCACCGTGATCGGCAAATCAACATAACTTTCAACAATCCTCCGCGTTTCATCAGCAGTCACAACTACAATATTAGAGCTATCGTTGAAAACTAGATTCCAGGACTTCAATAAAGGTATACCTGCTGCTCCTACAACGGATGTGGTACAGCCCGTATCTAAAAGAGCAGTGATCTCTTTGCTATACACACTTACTACTATATATGGCCGGTTGTCATCTTCCATTGTACTAAAAAGTTGAACAATTTCGTGTTTGTTTGAAAAAAAGAGTTTTAGCTTTTTCAGCCAGTTTGAGCGGTCCTTGAGATCAGTGAAATTATTTCGCGACGCCGATGGTGTCGGATTAGTGCAAAGAGGAAACGACTTATTATTTTTTCGTGACGGAAAAGTTGAGGAATTACGGTAATAGAAATTTGTAGCCACCGTAGGTGATGAGGAATGCTGGGGGCTACTCCCAGGTTCCTCACTCACTCGTTTTTTGAGGAACATTTTGGACATTCCGAAAGTTTGACACCTGGATGTCCACACCGATAACAAAGTACTTTGCGTTTTAGGCAACAATTATTATACGTATGGTTTAGCTGTAGGCAATTCCAGCAAGTGACTGCACTTGGCATTTTTGTAGGCGCATTACTACTTCTGGTTTCAGAACGAGAAAATGCGGACGTTAAAGCGTTATTAGACACAGTTTTGTTATACAAACTTTTTCCGTTTGGAGAACTTTTATTTTGATTCGAAGCATTCGAGTTCGATTTCTGTGTTGGCACATCTCGGATGGTAGATACTTCTGTCATGGCGTACGCTTTCGCTTTAAGTTCAGAAGCTTCTTCTAATTTTCTACAAAGTAAACTAAGCTGATTTACTGACTCGATATCTGAGAGAGCAAGCTGAGAAATAATATCTGGGAGCAAGTTCTTTCTTATATGCTTAACCTTAGTTGACTCTAGAGGTGGATGTGACAACCTACAAAAAAGATTCTCCATTTGGGCAATAAATATTACGACAGACTCTCCCGATTTCTGTTTTCGAGACTTAATTTGTTCCCAAATGTCCTCCTCACAGTGAGCAGGCAAAAAGTCGGTCTTTAACCTATCTACCAGAGTTCCCCAGCTATTAACATAACCCTTTATGCTCCTGAACCAAGCGAAAGCGCTGCCGGTAAAAAGTTCGACTGCAGACTCAAATAATTCTTCGTCAGACACTTTGCGAGAATGAGCCAACTCAGAAACACGTTCGATAAAATCGTATAATTTTTTCGAATCGCCAGAAAATTTTACAGGCCATTCAGAAATGTTAGACTTATGTGCGTAAGTCACTACAGTAGGAGGCATAGGAAGGACAGGAAAAGAATCAGCCTTTGGCTTAAAATTTGCCTCTTTAGGAAGCTTATCAAATAAGTCACCCTCTAACTGGAGAGTCGTAGCAAAGGATTCCATTTTGAAACGCTCTGCTTCTTCGTTATCCTCGGGGATTTTCACGCGCTTGATACGCTTAGTAATATGTATAAGTCGCGATTTGAGACGTGCAAAAGCTGAATCTGATTCATCTCCCTCAAACTCCGAAATAGCAGATGTAATGGTATCTAAGCAAGCTTTAATTTCCGCAGATTCTTCCGCATAAGTTTTTTTGTATTTAGATAGGTCGACTTCCGCATCTGGTTTAGCCGACTCCCTAGCCAACAAACGTGCTAACATTTTTCTTTTATCGGTAAGATTTCGTTTGGTAACTATGCCCCGTATAGCTAATTCGTAATCAATTTCGTCACTAACCAGATATTTGATCTGAAAAGTGTCCTCCATTTTCAGAGACTGTACACGATACCTACTATTATCAACAACCAAACTATCGAATTTCAAATTTTATAACAATGTTTGTAAACAAGGTTTTAAACGCCCCTGTATAGTTATAAATTTAAAATTAGAGGTAAATATCGCTGTTTAGAACGAGAAAAAACTGACCACCGATTCCAAGTGCCTTAAAAAATCTTCGAAAAGGCATACGACAAAAAAAACTAACAAAAAAACAATGTCCAGCACTTCCAACCAGAACCGAATAACGTTAGATGTTTTATAGAGAGTTTAAGCCATCCTAGTAAAATTCAGGACGTCTTATCTACTACGTCTACTCACTATTGTTTAGATAGTAAAAAAATCTCGAGCCTATGATATCTCTCACTCTCCCCGAGACGAATAACCAGACAAGTTATTATTTTTTTTATATATTGCTAACATCACTGCAAAGGCAAAAAACGAAAAAAAGTAATTTCAAATAAACAAGGAGATTTTTAATTCAATTTATTTTAACGTAAAGCAAATGTTCATAAAAAAAGAAAAAGGGCGCCACCGAGCTTTTTTTTGGAAAACTGGAAAATCACATTGATTAAAAAACAAGTGTCACTTTGCAATGATGTGAACAATGAAACACAACTTGTATGTAAAACACATTTTTAATAGGCGTAGGACCTACCTACAAACAAAAGTCATCCATCTGGATGAACTCAACCGTCTACAAATGGATATGAACTTATTTATGACATGTCATTAGAGACGTGCACAAAAATATATTAAATTGCATTATAGTAACTAGTACTTTTCAAGTTCGAACTCTTAAAGTTTACACTTTTACTTTTATGACAAAAGTATTATGTAATAATATGATCACTATTCAAAATAAAATGAGGGGGTCTTATTATGACCACAGTAAGTAGGTAGATACTAAGTTTGCTTGTAGTGTGCGAGAAAATAACTCGATTGTAACGTCAGACAATAATACGTGTTCACCACTTATCTGGTTTGGCGTTGAGTCGGGAAGAGCCGGAGGAGAAAACCAAACTGGCAGAACCGCTTGTCGGGTGTAGGCAGGAGTTCGCTGCAACCGTCTTTGCTGCACCCTGCGTAGGTTCGGACGCCACTGAATCCAGGGATAGTTCTCTCTCTATCTATTCCAATTAATGCAAGAAACTATAGCAACTGTCGTAAGCTCCATCCCAATAGAAAACCCTAAAATAGGCACCAATTCGACCTATCTCATAGTTATGACCTAACTTGTACACTTACCACTTTCTTGTGGGTTTTCTTAGATAACTAGACAAAGCTGCAGGCTTTCTGTGACACAGGGATGAAAGAACTGGATATGGGTATAACAGTCCCAATCACTCGGGCAGGAAGTATGCCTACAAGATCATAAAAAAAATGTCGAATTCAAAAAGAATAATAAAAACGAGCTTACCCACTTAAAAAGAAACAGTCCACCAGGCGATACTGGCTCTCCAGAATGCAAACGATAGGCAAAGTAAGGCAGGGCAAGGTACGGCACTCCAGAAGATATCAAAAATATTCCGAGGACGAAATAATCCAAAGATTTCGCCAACGGTTCAGCCCAGACTGCCTTTTTTTTCCAACAAAAACGGTAGGTACCACCGGACGCCACAGAAACTTAAGTTCGCCACGGAAAAACCGGCGTTGACCAGGTAAGGACTTACCAATCTAGTTTGCCCTAATTTATTCCACAGAACAAGCGGTTTTAGACGGCCGAGTACAATTACTAACCTTTCTGAATATGATGGGAAATGCACAGCGAAGTGGCAGTGAAAAACTCAATCATTTTCTCTCCAATAAGCTCGACCCAACCTATAGCATCTAACTTAGTGACTTTAACACATCTACAAATCAAAAAATAAGGCGCGATATTTTTGAAACGCTACAGTTGGTCGCCAGATAAATATACTTTTTTTTGTATATATAACAGAAACTGAGTACAGAAGATGGATCTCAAATAAAACAAGACAATTAAAAATTACAAGATTTAATGATAACTTTTTGAGTTACGTGTTACAAATCTGTAGGAAATCGCTCAGCTTTTTACAACAACTATTTTTTAAAAGTTAGCTAAAATTATCGTTAGAAAGCTCTTTATATAAAATTGCACTTGTTAGAACAGTCGACACGTAAAATGTTCTTTGGAATTTTCGACTAGCACTGCTTTTGGAGGATACCTCGAATTAGTTGACGATAGGCAGCAGCACAGCCACACGTCACCCAGACTCCTTTGGATACGGTGTGCACTTCCACAGCTAGCTCTCGCTGGAGGCAGGTCGTGAGTTTTGAGTGGGGTTCCGTGGTGTGCTGCGATAGGTACCAATATGGTACGATCGTGGTTGGTTGGTGGTAGTGCTGCAATGCGTAGTCCTTCCCTTGTTGGTGTGGTTACATGTAAAGAGAAATCAAAACCACAGTGTCTGTTCTAACACTCAGAAAATAAGCCGGTGGCTTTTACAAAGATCAACTAGGTATAATAGCTATGTAATAATGGTGAAATTTTATATTATAATATTACAACTGTGCACAGTGACAGCCTAAGTAATTTCCAACAAATTATAAACTATACTTAAAAATCGACAATCAAATTGTGATATTCCTGACTTGAGAAAAATGGTTAAAACATGATGCAATATAAAAGCTTGTACTGCTATATTGTACAATAAGAACTTGATTTCCTTGACACTTAATAGAAAACAAATATGTAATCACTTTAAATATTAACCAAAAATTACTGAAATTTGATCAGCAGATAACAGAAAAAATCAGGCTTCTTCTCTACTCAAGACTCTAATAGGAATATAAAAAACAATTTGTCATATAACCAACAAGGCTACGGTACTCAGAAAGCGGCTGATTTAGTGCAAAAGAATAATAAAAATACTCCAAAACGATATAGTAAATACTCCGAGCTAATGAACTATTTTACCGTGTGCTACTGAATCAAAAACGGTGAGTTTCTTTCACCACAAAATTCAATATTAAAATAACAATAATAACGGTCTGATAAGGCGATCAGCCGATAGCTAGTGGTCCCCAAAGGTACAGCCAATCTGGTGGTGAGATATTTTTCGCAAAGACGGCAAAGCCAATATTCAAAAAAAATGAAAAAATCGAAAAATACTCACCCCAAATTGCTGTGTTGTCGCAGCCAGAACCAAACGCTATCAACCTTCGCTGCTCAGCCTCCAACGGTGTCCTCGAGACCGCTTGGCCCGTGGAAAACCTAACACGACCGACGAAACTCCGATGTGGTCACATGAAAAATAAAAGAAAACCAAAATATCAGCCTAGCACGCAAAACTTAATGATAACAGTCTTTTTTTACACTAAATCACGCTATTAAAAGATGAAACCTATGCACGATGAACAAAGATTGAAAAATTCCGAAGGAAAGATCAAACGTGCATAAGCTGAATCAGTACCGCACTTGTTGTCTCGACGACAAGCAGAGAGGAAAAGCGAGCGGAAATTGCCTGTCACTCCCACCTATCCTTGTGGTTTCCTGACCACCAAAACAATAAAGGTTAGGTTCGTTTTCTTCAAGCAACCAACATATTATTTGAGGCCTTTGCTTTTATACATACCTCATTAATTTCAATTTGTTAATTATATGAATTTGTTTAAGGCTAAATTGGAAAGGCAAAGAAACAACGTACCTGTATATGAATAAACTTGTGAAATTTGTAAATTCCAGGTATTACGGATACTTTCATTCACTGTGTATGGCTGGTTGCCTAATGGTGGCGGTAATTTGTAGTTCAAAATCCGCGGTATATCGGGAGAGTCAAAAGGTTATTACCGTAGTAACGAAAGTTGGCATAAATTTCGTTACAATACACATTAAGTATAAACTAACAGATCAAGTTCAATAAAAGCTTGTAGAGAATTTGTAATACCTATATGGGAACACTGCCGTTTTTGGCGAATGTAAAGCAGCACCTGCGCAAGCGATACAGCACGGATACACGCAAATTAAATGTGCAGAAATTTACGATAAATGCGAGTTTCCCGCTGAATAAATCCGTCGGCGGTTAATGAAAATCGGCGGACGAAAATACGAAACAATTAATAAGTCACATCTGGATGAACCCATAAAGTCCCCAATTAATCGGAGGTTTTATTCCCAACGTCGGGCTGTTTTTATTGTAAAAACTTGGACGTTTTCAGGGGACATTTTCAGCCAGCAAGCTACAAGGCTTGTCAAAGGAATTTTAAATCGTTTATTCATATAATCGAAACCCCGCTATCATTGATGCCTGACAGCGCGACAGCAATGGCAGCGTAGAGCGCATGATGCGTTTGTAGGTTATAACCAATTTGGCTTGTTTGAGCACCAGAAGTTTGAACTATAGTTTGAATGTTAAATAAAAGGTAAAATTTTGCTACTTACAAGGTGCAATTTAGACAATTAAGTCCGAAGAAATATATATTTAAGTTAAAAGAATGTATCCTTGACTTAATGAAATGTTGATGAACGTTGGAAAATATTAGTTTCACTATAAAATAAAAGTGAAAAATTGATACCTACTGAAATATGATCAAATACCTTGACTTCGCGACTAATCGTTTTAAATTATTTATTTAAATAAATTCATAGGATAGGTAAAACAACAACTTTTCGGCGAATCATCACAAAATCAAACAACCTATGTGTTGGCGATCTAGGCAATTTTGTGCTAATTTAAAGCACAAATTAATAAGCAGAATAATAGCCACAACCTGCAACGTTAAGCTCCCAGAACAAAGTGAACAGATCCCTAGTAAGAATCGCCGCGAAAAAGTCGGAAAGTGGCGTTTTAAAAAAATTGAAAATCTTCGGCCTTGCCATGTGCTTAAGTATTTATTATTTAATTTGCAGATTTGATATTTATTATGCAGTTACTTATGATAGAATACTACTACTACTATATCTACAAATGTTTTTAAAATAGTATGACCAAATTAGTGTCGTTATTACAACGGCATATATTATGAGATTTTATATGGACAATGTGGGCTTCAGCTTTTATTTATATGGGATTTTGTGGTAAAAATGACACAAACAATTTATTTGAGGAATCAGGAGGTAGATACTAAATTATTTATTTATTTATTGTAACTATCATTATTAAGTAATTAATAATAATAATAATTCTCACCCTCACAATACTAGGAGTACCTACCCAAGAAGCAACTGAATACTCGTGCGGGGGAGGGGGGCAATTACTATTGTTTTGTCTTCGTTTAGATAGCATTCGCTCAAGTACTACGGAAAACCCCAGAAAACCGTAGTAATCCCACTGACTGTAGGACAATTATTAGTAAATAACACGGGTAAAGGACAATAATTAGTATATCACACATATATTGTCACAAAAGTGACACAGAGAACCATCTATTTTCTAATAGTTAAACTAATTATGTTTTACACCTGGAGGCGGGTGACTCTAATTACTACAATGTTTAGAAAACATCCTCATCAACGTATACAAGGGAAAGTCGATAATGTAAATACGAGGAACAATCAATAAGTAATAGTCATAACAAATCAAAGTCCACCGCCGATTCAGCAGGATCGACGGGTATAAATTCGGCGCCAGCCAAGAGCTGGACATCAGTGGCATCGGCTTCTTAGTCACCACTAGATCCTCGACTACTCCCCTGTGGAAACCAAGGCATCGGCGTATTCGCCACCGGGGTCGAAACAGGTGGAGTTCCCCCCAGTTAGCTGCAAGGGCATCGGCGTTGTCGTTATCCTTGGAGCGCTGGGTAGTTGAGGGTCGAAAGGTGTCCCGACAAGTTCGGTTCCTCGGATCCGCGACCCGTGTGTCGAAGGTCCACTCGGTCGCGAAAAGCCTGCTTCCCTCGCCCGCCCGAGTCGCCGCTCTGATCGCCAGGATGCGTGTCCTAGTAAAAGCGATACTGTGAGTAGTCTCAGTAAAACCAAGTTTTTATGATTACCTCGTGTCGTTAGTAACGGGTGTGTTCTCCTGGGATTACCTACGTCCAGCAGCATCCACTACCAGTCGTCCCCTCAAAGATCCCCGGCAAGTCGCGAGGGACAACAGGGTTCTCTCGCGGCACACACAGGGCATTCCCAGCCCGGTGTGACAATATAATAAAGCTATTAAGGAGAAATACCGTGAATCCACAATTTGTCCAGCGCTCTTGGCCATCTGCGGTGTTTTTCTATAAAGGCATTGTGCATGCGGTCTGCCTCGACCTTGATTCAAACCGAGGTCGATCGAAGGCAGGAAAACATGCAGTTGGCAATGCTTCAAACATCGCGATTGTGGTACCATAGCCCTACTACATTAAATATCAATTTAAATGTTCCTTTATTCTTGGGTGCAATACTTAATTCAGAATTAGTTTAAGCATATTATTATTTGCTTCACATAACCATATCACAATATGGAATAACTCTAGTCTGCATAACTTATAGCCAACATATTTTTAATCTTTTTGATACTTAATCGAAATCTGAAATACATTGTGAATCCAACAATAGATGTAAATTCACCGATGTGTGGTGACAGCGTAGGTTTAGGTATCTAATGGAATGCTTTGACAACCGTTGCCCTTACTCTCAGTAACTACGACTGTTCAATTCAATTTATTGAAGAAGGCACATTTTTACAACCAGCTAACATTTTAGATGAGTTGGAGTATCAAAAATCAAATTAAAATAGATTGAGAATAGAAAGCTTAGATACTTCTCCCTCCCAGAGCTCAGAATTTGTTTATAACGATTATTATTTATTCTTTCATTGGTAATAATAGATATTGTAATGTAATGGTTCTGTAGAAGCCGGATCAATGTTGGTCACTTGTATATAGGTATAATATGCTTAAAACGTAGTAGGCATTACGTGTCTTAGTACAATCACCATAAAGTTGTAAATTTTTGCATCGGCGGAAATAGCACTTTTAGATATGTACCTATACAGGGTAACACAAGAAGTAGCAGATAAGTAGCCCCACATCTTCCCGAAGTTTTCAAATATAAATTTAAAATTTTGAGTTTAATCATACCTTTGAAATTACTTGCGGTTAAACCGAAAGTAATATTGGATTTCTTGTTTTAAATATCATTCCCAATAATTAATTCCATATTTGAATTATGAAAACAAAATTATTTTGTCAATTTCATGGCCATTAGGAGGAATAGAAATTTTAGGTAGAAAAAACTGAATAAAAATTAGGGAGTTCCACTCAAAATAAAAAAGATAGTGTTACTTCAGGTTAAACCGGAAGTAGTTCCGAAGATCTGATTAAACTAAATATAAGTATATCCGCACTATCCCTGAAAAAATCCAATTGCTGTTTAAAAAAACTGGGAAAAAAAGTTGGGTGAAGTTACTTCCTGTTCCACCCGGTATAAAAGGTCAATTTATTCCTATTAAAATAAACCCGAATCGCGACATTCAATTTAACATCGGTTCATATTTCACGCAACAAAATGTGGAAGAATATTTTTCCGAGAACCCCTGTTCAGAAAACAAATGGTGCTTTAGAATTGCCTCGGAGAGTGTTTGATGCGGTCGGCCAAATGAAATGTAGATATGACCGCCCCAGCCAGTCCGCAGCGCCAGCCCGCCCTCTGCGTTAATCTCCATAAAAACGGAAAATAAGTCATTCCGGACGCCCGGAGTCCCGGAGGCGCTCCGGGCCCGGAACGAACCGGATCGTCCGCATAACAAATCGGAACAAGCCAAAGATAACCTCGGCCAGCGTCAGACGGACATACTGGATTGGTGGGGATTAGTGTACGAGGTCCGGCAGAGAAGTATTTTTGACTTTAGGTATATAATATGCAGGTTGTTCCAAAATTACTTGTGAAATATTAAATGGCAAAATCGTTCAATTTTTCGCTTTAATCCAAATAGTTCCAACCTGACATATTTCGGGGGTAAAATATACTTACTTTTAATTTTTTTATCGCCGACAGTCTGTAAAACTATATATTACCGTACAGATTTCCGGAGGTAAACAAACGCTTTATTTTACAGTGAAATTAAGAACTTTACCTGCCGCATTTGTGGCATTTGAACTTAAATCTTATACTTTATCAACTTAGCCATGACCGCGTTTGACAATAGACGAAAATCGTTCGCCGCTGACAGCCGCTGTCACGACGCGTCGCCGCACGGTTTAGTTGAAAGCAGGGACTCTTTAAGAAGGGGTTGCCGACAGCGAAAGTGACGTTAGATTTCGTATTTTTTTAAGTTGTATAGCATTTTACCTGGCAAAAATTTAGTACAAACATTTCTTTGAATCATAAGATCTTATAAGCAGCGTTTTGTTTTATAGGTTATGAAAACCTTGGGAGAAATAATAATTCCAGTGCATATGCTTTTAAGATTTTATGATTAAAATGAAGACAGAGATGTTTGTACTAAATTTTTGCCAGGTAAAATGTTATTAGATTTTATGCTATACAACTTAAAAAAATACGAAATCTAACGTCACTTTCGCTGTCGGCAAGCCCCTCTTAAAATAAGGGGACCCAGCATGTCACAGTCTATCACATAGGAAAAGTGCAGCCTTGAGGGGAAGTTTGTTTTCTGTAGAATCCAAGGAGACCGCAAGGGAGCTGGTACAAGGTTATGATATATGTCAGTGTCCAACTGCCACCAGGTTTTATGTGACATGCCAGTGCCATAGATTCTAAAGGAGGCAAAATATTTCCCATCATAATGCACAATTTTTAACTTTTCTAACTACCAAATACTCAGGTGTGTCAATTAAAGGTAATGCGGTCATAATAAATTTGTTTCATTTGACAGTTGCCATATTCTGCACTTGTAGACACAACATTGTCAAGTCTAATTTTTAGAAATCATGGAAACCATTATTAATTTTTACTACTACTACTCAAAGTACTTGTTATATTCATAGATTCTTCAATAAAATGGCATAGTTGGCATCACTAATACCATTAGACTGATGAAAGAATAGGCCTCACTTTGAAAAGTATAATGCTGGGTACCCTTACTTTAAAGAGTCCCTGGTTGAAACAATTTTAAGTTTTTCATCACAAAAATAATGGAAGAATAAGACATTCATATATCAGCACGCTGCCTGATATTCAAAAAAGTCATTGCACAGTAAAAAAATCGGCATAAATCCCCTTCGTGTAAGTGTATCTTAACTAGACCTCATTTGGTGAAATTCACACTACAACAAATTTGTTAATTTTAACACTTATAGGGGTGTAATTTTTTTTATATTTTTAACACGGCTTCGTGTTTGCTTATACCTCGCGGTGTTCCTTAACACCATTCGGTGTCCCTTAGCACCAAGTAGTGTTAAATTGAACGTATTAACACCATCGAATTGATAAGTACAATGGAAGTCGCACAGGTACCACTTTCATTGTTGTTTGGGGCAGCCAACTCTAGAGAGAGATAGGTTTCAAATAGCAATAAGTAAGACACGGACGCCTAATGAACGTGTCAGCTGATTCAGGCAAAGGGGGTATATAGGGATGTTGCATATTAATGGTCGAATTTAATGGGCATGTATGATCTGTATTCCGAAATTCGGGGCTTGTTTGTAGGAATGAGAATTTTTCTATGTAACCACAATTATATAAATATTGCACAGAAAAAAGTAGTGAATTGATTAAAAAAAATTACCTTCATGGAAATTTTATGTACCTGGAAGTAAATTGAGACAAATAAAATACAAATTACAAAATAAAAGTTTATTTTAAAATAAAGGCGACAAAATATCTAGGATAAGGTATACATTTTCAACTTTAATTACTTATCTTAATTGATTTATTAATTTTAAAATTCAATTTAATAGGAAAAGCATGTAAGACAGGTAGCTTTTACATATTTTTATATATATTTTATATGTTTAGGCATTTAACAAAAGAATTACAAATAATTACCTTATTAAAGGGACCAAAACCTCAAGACTAATTCCATCTTTGACTACGAAGAGCTAGGTTCATTAGCACAATATTTTGCCAGTTTTTCCCTTGATAGTTTCTATCAGGACTTGAAAAATAAAAAACTGTAGTAATTACATACTTTTTAAGTTTGCGCTGCCTAAAATTCTCTATGAAATTGCTCTCAATAAATTGTTGACTACAAATGCAAGTAAATACTTGTAGACAGTTCAAAATTTTTCCTTTTTATTGCTGCAATCCACTTGCCTTTAATATCACCTTATCTCTTGGAAAACTGCAAAGTTATTAGCAAAGATTTTAAGGACTTACGAATGACTTCTTCTTCTTATTCTTTCCGCCCCGTTTGGTACATAAAAATACACAACAGGAGTTGACCCTCTTTTTTGTAATTTACAACTTAAACAGAAAGAATACAGCCACATAGCTAAATTAAATTTTCTCTCCGATCTAAAAATATAATATTAAACCAAACACCGACTAAGAAAACTCAACGCCGTTTTATACGAAACTGCCACCACGACACGAACTCAAATCAAATATAAATAATACAATAATTAGGTATTCCTATTCGTATTGGGACTTGAGACAGAAGGAAAATTAAAATGACGTTTGACAACGGAACTCGTTTGAAGCACAGGACACAAAAATAGAAAGTTAGGACAAACACCTCTTTTGTGTTATGTGGTTTTTGCCGGAATCAGCTGATTTATTTACTATTTCGCTTACTCAAGTTTGGCTGCCACTTTCTCTCTCTACACTCCTTCCATCTACTTGTCATTTCAATGATTAACACAAGTTCCTTTAAGAGAGATGACAGAGATACAGAAGACACCGAAAGAAACCTGGCAAGAAATTTCCAAGATTTGAGTTAAAGTGAGTAGGTACATTTTTTGGATGGGTGCTAAGAGAGCACCTATTAAACCGTGCCATGGTATTTCATGGTACATTATTATAGGGCGTATAAGTAATAATAACTTTAAAATATCGACACTAGGCATTTCTCACGTATGTTTTTAGAAAAAGAGAAACAGTTGCAACCATAGTATCATAGCTTTCTGCAGGAGGGTTCTACTTTTGGTGATCGACAGTATGAATAGTAATATGTGGTGGTACCTAAATACTTTATAAGAACTTTTTGAAAAACCATCAAATCTCATTTAGGTACGATATTTTTCACTGAAACTACAACCCTATAATACACTACACTGTGTTAAGCAAGAGCTGGCCGGAGCTCAGCTATGATTTACTGAGCCGCCCCGGGCCGTTAACAACGGCGGCAGCCCTTAATTAAAAGTCGCGAAATATCGGCGCGTGCGGCGGCGGCGCGGACCATTTTTCTCCGGGTAATTGCCCCGGGATTGAATATATTTACATTAAGCGGGTCCGCCGGGACGACGCAGCCGCCTTTTTTCGATTTTAAACGGTTTAGCCGCCCATTTACATACCATTACCGCCGGGAGTCGTTACTCGTGACGTATTTATAAGTGCTACGTGATACGTGCCTCTTGCAATCACAAATTCTCATTGCAGGAGATTCTCGCCACATCGGCTTAAACTTTGTACTGTATACACTACATTACTGAACGGGAAATTACTAATAGGTTTGCTCCAACAACAGTTCTGAACCGATTCTCCGCGATCTATACTCTATTGAAACTAAACGCAAGTGAAACATAAACACTAGTTGTTGCATGGCTACAGCGTGATACGCACGTGATCGGCTTGCTATTGGTTAGCCGGCAATAAAATATGACCCGGCGGGCGAGTGCTAGCTGCGAGTCGGTGTTTCTTACAGAGGTGTATTGAGTTGCAAGTGGAAATTTATGTTTTCCGATATAATTCTGACGCTGCTTATTAATTGTTGGAGCTACGATTTGTGTTAATAGTAGAAATTTTCAGGTAAGTGAATGACTAGGTGTGCCATACAAGGTTTTTTAAAGTTCTTAATACTGGGGCATATGATTTTATTATTTTATATTATAAAATTCCTTAATACGGCTCTGCCTCGTATTAGCCCTCAGAATTGTTCACGTGCTTCCATCGTGTAAATGTTTACGCGCCACTTGCATTTAGTTTGAATATAGAGTGTAGTTGGCTGAAAACAGTTCTAGAATTATTACTTTTCTGCATTCTGATTCGCTAGAACTGGTTTGGAACTATTGTTGGAACGAAGCTAATATTCAAAACTCTATTTAAGTCCCTATTATGTGGTCAGATTTTTGGTATATAAGTATAGTGTGGATAATACGACCCTTAATCCAAACTGCTCTTATAATCCGAACCCCCTGAATTCCCTGATCCGAAGTAACGCTTTTTATCTTTGTATATGCATGTCAAATATTATCCTTTGTTATTTAAATGTGTATATGTTTATTAAGGTCTCTATAATACGAACAAGTATTGGGATTATACTCCGAACAAGTTCAGATTATAAATATCATTATTTATTATTAAAAATAATTCCATAATCATAATGTTTGGGTAATCCGAAGCGTGTCTGCCAACTTTCTGTTCGGATTATCCATTATTTTTTTGACACACATCTTAAGGAATGGACGATGCATAATGTGATTTTTGACTTTGTATAGAAAGACAGTTTTCTATACGATATTTGATTTCCAGGAAACTACGTTTCGACCGTAACCAAGTTCAAAAAATCAGCATATAAAATGTTTTCCCCATGCTATTATATTAAAATCTACTAGTACTTAGTAAACATATCTGCTAGAAATATCTTGGTACTGAAGTTCTTCTTTATTTCATATATTGTGATTTATTTGCCTCGGCCAAGCATACCTCGACATCTAAATTCTACATCCATTATAAAAAGTTTAACAGTGCCATGGTGCACAAAGAACTATTTTGTAGGTATGAGTAGATTAGTCTTTCAACGTATGCCAAATATAATAATATAATTTAGCGAAATCCACCGACATTTTTGTCTTCAATTTCAATATTCTCGTTAGCAAGAATTTGTTTGCATAAATATGCCTTACTTACAATTTTTTCTTAAAAGAAGATTCTAATATTACAGTTTCGCAATCTTCTTCACAAAATGAGTGCAATAATATGTCTATTATTTAACGGCCATTGAAAAACCGTACTTCTCTTAAACAATTTATCCGACATACTCTCATCGCCTAGGCCCATTCTTTATACAGCATTTATACGGTCTTAGCTTTCGATAAAGCTCCAAGCCGCACGGCGCCGCTCCATTGACTGAACAAAAATAAGTTTAAGGCCCTCTGGCCCAATTCTTAGATTCCGTTTAACTAAATGCGGTATATTGAAATAAACTGGAAAAGGAATAAATAGATATTTTTACGCCGAGATGTTCTAGTGCACACAATATTCCTGTTTATACATAGGTAAACATATACTATGAATATCTATGTGTATACACGCCAGTGAGTGCCTTGTAGGTCTCTGCCGAATCGCCTTGGGAAATCAATCAGGTGTAGCGGATCTGTCTAGGAGTGCTCCTTATTTACATACATCTGTAAGGACAACAGAATAACATAACATGATATCGAGACAATAATACAACTGTCAATAGAGCTCATCTGGTACACAGAACTACGCTAACAGAAATTGCTTGCGATAGTTGCGCTAAGTTATAGAAACAGTATATTGGATTATAATGTCTACATTGACGGTACAAGCGCACGTTTAAGTCTAGGTTATATACTATACCTCGATTTTCTATACTTGAAAAATATGTATTTAAATTATTCCCTAATATTTCAACGTTATTGATTTTAAAAACTCTGCTTCAGTTTTCCAACAGTGGCAAATCTTACGGATGGTGTATTTTCTCAGAAATATTAAACTGGCTAATATTATCTCAATGTCCCTAACTTTTAACTACCATAATAAAATGGTTTATGACTGTCGTTCCAATGTCTATTCTATTGACAGTGTAATATAAGTATAATATCAGTGGTATAAGGACAAGGAAATGTAAGTGCTTTCGGGGCTCATAAAATAATCTTTTATGTTGTGTGCACGTTCAGATAATGGATAGTTTTTGTGCAGCGACGTAATATTTTTAAGAATATAGGATAGGAACATAATAAGTAATGAAACATGAAACAGTTAAAATTTTAAACTGAATTATTTCACTCTATGGTGTACACACCCTTACATAGTCGATACTACGTAGATGATGAGAATTGCGACGTGCTGTTTTGTGCTCGTGAGAATAGGTGCATATGCGCGTACGCTGATATAGAACGTTCGCGAACGTTCGCGAATATTCGCCGAGCAAGAACAGGAACGTTCCCTTCTTTGCATCTCTAGGTACACTTGGATTTGAGACAAGAATAAATTCCTTAGTTATCAGTTTTTGTCTAAAAAATCGCCAATAATAGTAGTACTTTTCGACTTTTAGGCCCAAACTTAAGATCGCGGTAAGCATTGATATAGATTTTAAAACTATCTAGTATGTGTTTAGGATACCTGTTTAGGATACAACATATTTAACAAAAAAATGATGTTCAAAATCGGTCTGTAAATAAAAATCTTTTGGGGGGATATAGGTCTTAAGTGGAACCCCCTGTATGTAAAACATACTTCTTTTCCGGTTCTTGCTATTTTCAAATTTATATAAGCAAATAAACAGAATATGTATTGAACTTAATTTATGACATATCTAAAGAATCAATTTATTCCACGGACGCCAAAATCTAGTTTTAAGTACTCCATTAATTCTGGATAACACACTACGCTTGAATTTCGCAATTTATTATTTAAACAAAATCGTTTTGTTTCACGGGATTTCACCATAAAGTACACAGAGATTATAGTATAAACCTACTGAAGTTTAAAACTGGTTTTATAAAATTGTAGATTTGCAGTTGCAAGTAATTTTACGGTACTTCGGATTGGTTTGTACGTAATTTTAATTTTGCTGGGAAATTAGAATTGCTAACTGGAGTCTTTTAACGCAGTGAAAATAATTGTTGACAGCTTTTCTTTTTACCACGTTATTATTGTCTTCCTGGTTGTTCATTAAATTTTGCAATCGATTTTAAACTAATTTATCGCCAAGCTAGAGGCTTGAACCTTATGCAATGCAATATTAAGTCGCTATATAGTTACATAGTATTATTATGTTATTTGATATTACAAAAAATTATTAATATTAAATAAAAATATTTGACTAGTGGAAATTGATGAACAGATAAACATGGTATAAGCTGGTAATAAAAAATACCGTGTTACAAACGCGCTAAGAAGAAATTAGGGGAAACAAACAAACAGACACAAGAAACTAGTTATATAACAGTTTGCAAGAATGTGACAACTAGAACCTCCAGCAACATAAATTGGTATCTAAGAAGGATCTGGAATTAATTTGTTTTAGTATTGAAATAAAAATTGTATGACATTAATTTTGATACCTTTTTTATTTTATTTTTCAGGAAAATAACAATTAAATATATAGATAAATTATTGGTAGGTAGATATAACAATTTTCTCTTTCAAATATGATCAGGTGAAGAGAAACTATGAAATAAATCTGAAATTTGCCTCATGCCCCTGTTATAACCTCATCAAGATGTTTAAAATCGATTGCAAAATTTTAAACACACGAATAAAAAGGAAAAAAAAATAAAATGTTCTTAATTTTTCCTAGCCCTATAAGTATTTAAAAAACGTGGGGCGCATGCAATAGATAATTATTGATGCATGCACTTAAGTCCCTAACAATAATTATTATTCTATTGTCCTGAAAATATGTGTACCTACTCCTCTACACTCTACACTCCTACTACGTGCCCCGCGTTTTTTGAATCTCTGTGGGGCTAGGAAAAATTACTTTATACACTTTCTTATTAGTCCACTTTTTATATTATTATACAGAGTGTTTCTAAATTATGGCGCCAACATAATATGACAGGTAGAAAATATCAATATGAATAAAATGTTTTCTATAAAAATGGGTCCGAAAGTGCATAGTACGAAAGTTACAGGGTGATAAAGTTATAGTTTGAAAAACATATTTTTCGCAAAAATTTCCACAGATGTTATGCAATTTAAATCAAACTTGGTGCAGTTCTTTAGTCGCTTAAGTGCAACAATTTATTGTGTAAAAACAATTTATTTATTTATTCCCATCGCCCAGAGGAGGAGCTACCCTTAGCTTAATGGGTTTTATACTAATAACTTTTTTGAGGTTATCTTTTTTATCTTGCAGGGTCATCATTTTAGTGCATCTTTTCATTTTGCAACAAAAGGGTTCTCTTTTTCGATAATGATAAAATCAACCGTTTGCGTTGAAATTGGTAAAATGAGCCCCAAAACACCTGTTAACTCCAAAATTCGAAAATAAAATTATCGCCTACCGCATTTAAATGTTACAAATGAATTGTAAGTTCAAAATTAAGAAACAAATGCCTTATAGACATTGAGTCAAACATCACTGCTTTTCTTAAAAGAGAGGGTGTCAAAATTTTGTCAAGCTCAATCCATTCCATTTTGAAAGTTAACAATTTTTGGTACATTGTTCATAAGGAGTTTTTTGTCACTTTAAATGGTACATTTATTCTGTAAAATTTGAAAGCGGTAAGTACTTGAAAATTTTATTTTTCAAACTTTGGAGTCAACAGGTGTTTTGGGGCATATTTTGCCAATTTCAACGTAAATTGGTCGATTTTATCGTAATTTAACAAGAGTAGCATTTTGTTGCAAAATGAAAGAAAGCACTAAAATGATGAATCTGGAAGACCAAAACATAACCTCAAAAAAGTTATGAGAATAAAACCCATTGAGCTACCCCACCCCTCCGCCTCTGGGCTATGGGAATAAATTGTTTTTGCACTAAATTGTTGCACTTCAGCGACTAAAGGACTGAACCAAGTTTCATTTAAATAGTTTAGCTTCTGTGGAAGTTCTTGAGAAAAAGATGTTTTTCTAACTGTACCTTTATCACCCTGTAACTTTTTTATTATGCATTTTCGGACCCATGTTTATAGGAAATATTTTATTCAAAATAACAATTTCTGCCCGTCGTATCACGTTGGCACTATAATTTAGAAACGCCCTGTATATTATCCTCTTATACTTCTAGTCCTTTTAAAAACGTGGTAGGTGTATTAAACAAATTACTTAAATTTTATTTTACAGGTCCACATCCAGGCTCATTGAAGTGTATAGCTCCTATTCTTGTAATGAAAATTTTATCTAATTTCCGTTACAGCGTTTAAATGCATTATTTAATTCTTATTCATTCGTCACCCCCGTATAAACGTACCATTCTTATGAATGTTGCCCTGCTATCTGCAACCATCTATACAGGCTGATGCATAATAAGTTGCCTACCTTGGTGTTCTTAAACAAACCATTTACTAAAGGGTATGCGGTGGTCGCAGAAGTGTTTACATTTTATTCATCGATTGAAGGCATGTATTACTAAAACAGTGACATTGTTGTAATCACTGTCTGACGTTAATTATAAAGATAATATTCACTTTATTCAGTTTGCGATTGACTAAGTGCCACGGTGCTTCCGTGTACTAACGTCAATCTTTGTGTTCGACGTTTCTATCTTGTCGAGTATCAGTGGTAAGAGTTTGGCAGAATTGACAGTTGACACTGCTATCTGTTTTCCCTGATCTGCGAGTATAGTATTTTTGAATTTTTTGCGTTAATAAGTTCACTTAAAAAACATTCTAAAGTGTACTAGAAACCGGAAGTCGTCATACATTGTTGAAAAGGTTATAAATAGAACCGGCGACAGACATGAGGCCACTTCCCTATCGACAACTAGTGGTGATCTCACGTCAGGTGAAAGTTCGGTTTTGATTTTCTGTCTAGAAGATTTCCGTGTGAAAACTCTTTTCAAAGCCTAACTTTCAGCCTTACGGACGGCTTAAGTGGTTCTGTACATGGTGTGCATATATTTTCGCCGTGCTAATTTGGTTTTTCTGTTTTTTATTACATGTGCTGAGACCACGTGTATTGATCTGTGGGAGTGGATGATTTCCACGCATTTTTTGAGTTCAACAGCGACCTGCTGCAGGTGGAGCCACGCAGAGGACCCCTGGAAGCACAGTCTAGGTGAGTAGATGCTCAATTTTTAATAATTTCTTATTAATAACGTCATTTTGACGACTTCTTGAGCTACTCTCACCTAGGCCTGTTACCACTTTTCTCTGTGTGTTACACGTAGTAGGCTGTGGTCATAATTTGGTTGTATATTTTTGTTTATTAGCACAAACGTAGCGAAACGAACCCTTAAGTTGCCCGAGATACACGTAAATTTTACCACGGTTCCTTTTTTGGTTATTTAGCTTTTGTGGCTGATATATGTTTATCTAGTGTTTCGAGATCGAACGGGGAAGTCGCCAAACATTATTGTATTTTATTAATGTTACCTTTTATCTTGTAAATACAGTAAACTTATAAGGCAGGTTTAGTCAGGATAGTTGGTCGTTTTGGTTATTAATTTTTAATCTGTTTCATAGTCAGAATTCTAGGCACATTAAGTCAAAGTTACGTCTCGTAATCAGTCTAGAGATTATAACGTGGAGTATAAGTAAACTTTAAGTTACGAAATCTGTATAGATTACTTCGTAATTTCTTTTTATATAACTTAACACTGAACATTGTAAAAGCATCGATTTTTCGACTGCAGTGTTTACGGAGACTGTTCGTTGTGTTTTTTGTTACATGCACTCTGGTACGTGAGCGAAGCACCATCGGAGTACGGACACACACCATCCTTCGACACAGGTCTGACAGTGGTCGCACATCATCTAGCCCCAGATTGGTACATTCACGACCCAGCCTTGAGTCTCGAGTTTAGGCAAGGTCATAGCAACAACTGCTACGTATAAGAAGCTTGGAGCAACGGTGGCCATTCACCGGTGTCAACGACCCAGGAGTTTTAAGGTACTCTGTAGAACTGTCGTCCAAATTTTCAAAGTGCTCGTAAACAAGACTTTAAATGCTCACGTGAACTTTTCGTGCTAGTAGTGTTGTCATATTAAGCTCTTTGATTTTATATGATTAAGATTGAACATTTTTCGTAGTGTTTTCTAGTAAGCTCACGAACTTCTCCGATGTTGTATAAACATTAAACAGTTTTCAGTTTTTAACAAATTATAAATTGTAAGTATCAAAATTAACTACTCAGCTTACCTACTGCACTTTCTGTTAACCACTACATGTACAATTCCAACTTGTAAATACATTGTAAATAGAAAAATGTGCTTTTGGTTATATTCTATGATTGAGCAAGTTGTCTATCGTCACACAACAACCGCTATGCATTTCTTCGCAAAAAATGCATTTCGCTTCGATTGCAAAAAAAGCGGGCGCCCGCCCACCCGGCAGTCCGCGTGCGCCCAGCCCCAGGAGGAGAGGCCCAAACCCCGCCGTTCCCGGCAGTTGTCCTGCGGACGCCCACCGGTTCCTCCGTACCGTCGCTCCCGCATCCGGACTCCGCTGACCGACATCCCCGCTAGGACGTCGGTTGAGGAAGGTTAGGTGGTATTGCGGCCGCCGTGTCACATCTCGTACCTCTAGATACTTGTAATGCGTTAGTTATTTGCTGACAATTTGTGAATAAATAAAAACTATCATGATAACAGATTGAATTTCTTGACAGCTGCGTACCGGTAAGTGGTATATTTCTTAACTTTTGTACGAGGCAAGACGCATTCTATATACTATTTTCTAGTGGATCGACGTGTAAACTTGCAAGTGGTAGTTTTGAAAAAAACAACTCGCTTAAAGAACATGATATGATAACAATTAACTTGAATTATACAATCCTTAGGTAATATTGTTCATGAATGATTTGAAATCAATATTTACGTGGGAAACCTGTTCTATTTCTGGAACCACTTGTTGATCAAAAAATAAAACCCGTGAGATAAAATATTATTATAGGCATCCATATAGAATATTTTCCTCCATCCAGAATATTTTAGAGAAACCCTGCAGATTGCCCTATTTACATTGGCATGTAAATAGAAATGGCTGAAAGTGAATATAAAAAATATAAAAACTTGGACGATTTTATGTGATAATAATATAATTATGTGATAATACGTGTGCAAACACTGGCATTATTGTAGTTTGAATAAAAATGTGCTTAGCTTGCACTTACAATATTTTTACTACCTGTCCCTTAGACTTTCACACCTTCAAACGCTAGGTGGTACTACTTAGGTATACCACTTCCTATAAGTTTCTGATGAGAGCAGTTTCACTTTTACTCATGTATCAACATCCAGGTAAGAAAATATTGTGGCGGTAATTAACTGACCTTTTGCGATTGGTGGATTTTATAATTTTGGCACTCTCATCCTTTGCCATTTACATGCTTCAATCTCCCTTGACATAAGATATCTGATATTTTTGAAGATAAAAAAATTATCCAAAAGCATTTTGAATGAAGAAAAATATAGGTGCAGATCGAACCAAAACCCGCACGCGGTGGAAACTTAAAATCGAAGAATAATTTCTCCCGCATCCGAACTTCGCCCCGACGACCCACTGATCGACATCCCCACTGCAGCATCGGTTGAGAAAGGTTAGGTGGTATTGGGACGTATCTCGTACCTTTAGAAACTTATACTCGTAATAATATGCTAGTGATTTACCGACATTTGGTTAATAAAAAAACATTCCGGAAAATAGTTTGAGGTTCCTTGAACAATATTATGTATATTAATTAACTTAAGTGAGACCATCCTTAGGTAATACCTACTACTATTCTTTTTTGTTTTGTTTTTAACATTTAGATAAAAGGAAACCTGAACCTGGTCTATTTCTTTAGCCACCTGTTGCTCAAATAAATCTGTAAGGTATTATTATAGGCCTTCAGACTATTTATTTTCCACTCTATCTAGAATGTTTTAAATGAAATAATACATATTGTTCCACAATTGTCCGGTGACATAGGATATCTTTGAAGGCAAACAATCAAATAATTTGAATCTGATAACAAAAAGATGATAGTTTTTCAGATATTAAGAAATTAACTCACTTAAGGTACATAGGTACATTCATTCTTTGACGAATATCATAATATTAACGTACATGACACTCTCCTTAAGTAAGTCCCACTATCCTAGTTTATTTCTGTAATCACTTCTCGATCAAATAAAACCTGTAAAATATAAGTTTAGGCATCTCGTGTATTCTTATTTTCCAATGTCTAGAATCTTCTAAATGGGCTACTTTGAACAGATTGCTGCACAGCATAAAAATATTGATGTACAAGGTCTTCACGCGAAACCCCGACCCCGCTATTGTCTCTCTAATTTTTGCAGAAAAAAAGTTTAAAATAAAAGTGCAGGATGTATCCTAAAAGTGGGACAAAATGTTTTCTTGCTTTTAATAATAAACATCCTGTATATTTGTAAATATTTAAAAGAACAAATTTTTCTGATTATTACGATATACGTTAATATTTGCATTCCCCTGTAGCAAGATATATGGACTTAAATTTACAAAAAAAAAGTTTAAAATATCCCAGTAGTTAATCACCAAATTAAGGCGGATTTTGGAGATTATTTCTCAGAGATACTTGTTTACTTTATTAAATCAAAATAATAACAAAATGGCAATAAAGATATTAAAAAATTCTTCCTACCATATATTTTAACTATCAAAAATTCGCCTTAATTTTATGGATAACTGCGTTCCTTTAAATGATTTATTTTGTTAAAGCAAATATCGACATGTTAAATATCGTTGCAATCAGAAAAACTAGCTCTTTTAAAATAGCCAAAAAATATACAGGATGTTCATCATGAAAAACAAAAAAATATTTTGTCCGAACTTTATAATATACACTCTGTATAATCCACAAGTATACATTTCTAAAGCCCGATATTTACCTTGCAACTTTTATATAAACCTTTATTTATATCTGCAAAAATTAGAGAAATAATAGTGTTTTAGGTGTTTTCGCGTGAAGACTCTTTTCGTGTTAAAAAATGATTTTTAGTTTGTTCGAAGGGTTGGATCATTCGCTACGCTCGTGTTCCATTTTCTCTCCTCACAAAATTAAATGCCACTTGTAAGAATTACATCATAAATTAATATTATTCAAATCCATACAAAATACCAAAGGCATCGTATCCACGATGCCTTTGCAAAATACCAACTAGAGACCCTGTATAAGACTCTCTCTATCTCTCTCTAGCTATCAAAATTGTCAAAATTGTATTGTTGTATTAACAATGTGGTAGTTTCCAGATAACTATTTCTTTCATAGTTTTTGGCTACCGAGAGAGAGAGCAGGCGTTAAAATGAATATTAAAATCGAATTTTAAAACGCTGGTTGATTATATTTTAGCGCTGTTTTCAACTTCAACAAACACCTGAATTTTATATTAGAAAATGTAAAGATATATAAAGATATATTTAAATTTTGTAAACAAAAACATAACAGAAACAAAAAATTGTTTTTGTTTAAAGAAAAAGTCTTATTTTGATCTCAAAAATACGTCGTTAAAATGTGTGCATACGGAGGTAATAAATTGATTGCACATATACCTATCACAGCTGATGGTAATGATGAACAATTTGGTACAATAAGTGAATAACTAACCCTTAAGAACATACTTAAATGAGCATATACACATATATCATAAAATATGAATCAACAATAATCATATTCACATAAAAATACATAATATATTTATTACATTACAAGTACGGAGAAACAACAAATCAAAACAGATTGATATTCTGGAAATTTTTAAGGTCTATTGATAGAGTCTACTATACAGTTTAGGACTAAGAAAATATGTTGACTTTTGACCGATCGCTTTGGACGTAGAGGTTGACAAGTAACTAGTATTTTTTACGGGTTTCGTATTTTAAAATTGTTTTATATTTTGTGGTGATAAGTATAAAAATTTTGCCACGATAAAAGTAAAATTGCCTGGGGTCTAGCTTCCCAGTTTCTCTGTAAAGTTCATCACATGAAAAAGTCCTTTCTTTATTAAAGAGAATTTGTAGAAGTTTTTTTACCTCCTTTAGGCTATTTAGATATGCTTTACTCAACTAGTTTTGATTTATTTGTTTGATACTTATATGCGTCTCAGATCTTTTTAACTATATTTCTCAAAGAGGTCCTATCGAGCGTTGTCCATGATAGACTAAATTATGTGTATAGGTACAATATAAAGTAGTGTTTTGTGTGCATTTAGTTTTTTGAAAACTTAATAAAAAAAAACAGCAAAAAAGGTAGTATTCAAAATCATTTTTTGTGAAAATGTCACCATCTTAAAGCTCTTTATAGTTTAAATTTATAGGTTCGTTCAAATTGCAATTTCTATTAATATAAAAATGAAGTTTGATTTGCTAAGGAAATTCTAAAAGACACGGGATAGGTTTTACCAACGGATCCCAATCTGGTAAATTTTTGAGCTCGTTTCACTAAGAGTTAAATATTAGTTTAACCAGAAGGCCTACATAACTTGTGGCATAACTTAATGGCATACATTGATATTGCTTTATATTGATTATTTGATCAAATGCGTGGTTAATTTCCACTACCTATCCCTATATGTTTACCTGCATAAGTCATCATATATGAGCTAAAAATATTTTTTCGTTTACCTCTAATTTATGCCTACAATGGTAATAATTCAATTTAATTTCAAAGTGGCATCAGTTTTCCTACCAGCTTTCGCAAAGCAAAGAATACTTCTTCATCACTTTGACACTCGAGTTCCAGCAAACCCTATTTTACGCAAATACTACGATACTCCAGCAAACAACCCTGACGCTTACAAGCGCATTTGTTAAACTAGTCGCTAGGAATTGCAGTATAATTTTGCGGAAGTGTCTCTCGAGTGTATAGTTTTATCTGTGCCATAACTCAGAGAAACGGGGTCAGCGGTGCACTGTCATAAAGGCATATTCCCGCATAAACATAAACTTTAGCGCATCACATTCCGGATTGAATTGTGTGCCGTTATATCCCATAACGCGAGCCCCTAATGTAAACATGTCTTTAGCTTGAAAAGCCCGTTTTTGTTTCGAGAATGGATAATGCGGCTCTTAGGTTGTTTTATGAGTCCCCTTCCATGGCATCTGGGCCAGAATAATCCCGTTTCAGCCGGAAATATGAATTTGTAAGTCTCGACGATATTCGCCACATTGTAAACCTTTGGCATGATATTTATAAAAACATTTATGACAATAATGGCAAGTTCTATTGTTTTAAAACCGTTTACTTTTTACTTCGTGCTTAAATAACTTTAAGCAGGTTCTCTAGACGAAGTTTTGTGAATATTTTGTCATTTTTATGATTTTTGATATGTTAGGAACGACCACAAAGAAATTAATTCCATATCTCATGAAATCAAGCCTAATTTTTCAGCATAATATACTCTTGATTTAAAAATTCTCTGTTCTAACAGAGAATTTTTAAATCAATCTATTTTTATTGTGTTATCAGAGCAATAATTATTTATGTACAATTTTCTCTGTTCTAACAGAGAATTTTTAAATCAATCTATTTTTATTGTGTTATCAGAGCAATAATTATTTATGTACCAAGGCACTGAAGTTCAACTTTTTATGACTCATGTGGAATTTGGTTGCCGAGGCCTCTGGCCGAGGCAAATAAACCACATGAGTCATAAAAAGAATTTCAGTGCCGAGGTAAATATTATATTTTTCTTAGCAGTAAAGTGTCCATTATTGTACAATTTTTTCAAAAAGTAGGCCTTGGCGAGATGTAAACATCAAACGTCAGACGCGGAGCCATCGCCCGTCAAAAGTGAATAAATATTCAAAACCCGGCCAATAAAGGCCAATTTAACTATTCGTACACATTGCGAAATTATTATCTATAGCAGCGCAATCTATCAGTATAAATAGTTTAGTAGCTTTGAATATCAATAGATTTATTATGGAGGCTGCACAACAAGCAGCAGTTTGGTTTTTCTGTTCGAAGCCGCCGTGTCTTTGTCATAGTTGACCTATGTAGAGCGATCGTCAAAGTCAAGCAACGCCGCGCGTAGTCGGTTCATGGGCGGGCGATCCCTAATTATTAATTTCTTACCTAATAATTTTTTTTTCGATTAAAAAAAATATGTACCTCGACCCTGAAGTTCTTTTTATGACTCATGTGGTTTATTAGAGGCCTCGGCAACTAAATTCCACATGAGTCATAAAAAGTTGAACTTCAGTGCCTTGGTACATAAATAACTATTTTTGAAATCGGAAAAAAATGTTTTATTAGGCGATTAAATTAATCATAAGGGATCACCCGGCCATGAACCGACTGCGCGCGGCGTTGCTTGACTTTGACGATTGCTCTACCTAGGTCAAGTATGACGAGACACGGCACTTTCTGACAGAAAATCCAAACTGCTGCCTGTTGTGCAGCCTCCATGTAGAATAGATTCATATTCAAACCTACTAAAATATTTATATTGAAAGATTGCACTCTATAGGCAACAATTTCACAATGTGTACGAAAAGTTAAACGGGCCTTTATTGGCCGGGTTTTGAATATTTGGTCTCTTTTGACTTGCGATGGCTCCGCGTCTGACGCTTGATGTTTCCATCTCGCCAAGGCCTACTTATTGAAAAAATTGTACATAATGGACTACTTCAGTTCCGATTTCTGAGCTTTTAATGACGATTTTGAGACACTTCACTGCCGATTTCAAGAAAAATATCTTTAGATATTGCAAATCAATTTGAAGAAAAGGTAACTGTATGTAGGTACACATATAGTAATAATTTAAGATCTACCTCGAATATCCAACAAAAAGGCACGTAATAAAATAAAGCTATTTTTACTTTTTACATTATTTTGTACTTTAAACCTGACATCAGTGAAAGGAGAAATTTAATAGTATTACGTCTTTTACGTAGATAACATAATATGAGTGGGACAAGAAAGCTGATAGGTATACACCAAATGAAAACCAATACGAAAGCGTTGCGTTGTGATATCGAAGTATGCGGCTACAAATTTAAGTGCCAACATTGAACGCTTTTTCACTTTTACAGAAATAGACAGTTACAATAGTTCCAACCTAAATATGTCTATGTAGATTTTGTATACCCAAAGCGTAATGTGTAAAGGGAAGCATATTATGTTATAGAAAATTGAGGTATCGAATATCTGTATGTTTCCCTTTTATGGCAAATGTGTTTCGTTACTTAGCTAGGGATGATAGAAGGCCTGCATTTAATGCTTCTTTTTGGAAATTATGAAATATACAACAACTGAAGCTTCGTTCACCATTTTGTAATTCGTATAATAATATAATGGGCGTTTGCAAGCTCACGGCTTCTTCGCTTGGGTACGGTGATAGCACCCAATACATCAGATGTTATGTACCACTAGAATTTTTTTTGTTTTTTCGTGAAAATATCACATTCTAAACGACACAATCGACCAGACAATTTCCTAAATTCGTTGACTGACGTATTAATAAGACTTCTTAAGGCTATAGTTTCATGTCCCGGAAAGTGCATGGTGAGCCAGAGAAGTGTGTCAAACATGACAGCCGTGAGTAGTCTTTATTATTAGGTCAGTCAACGCTAAATTGTAATGATACATAAAGTTTGTTCAGTGAATGTTCGGCCCTACTTCACAACTCCCGTCCTTGTCTGGCTCGTGAATATACGGCCGATATCCGTCGTGTAGTCATGAGTAAGACAAGGACTGAACAAACATTAGCTACTATTAAAAGAAAGGTTTGTTTATATTCCCACACCTGACACCATTAACACTGATTACCTATGTTTTTTAACACGGAATTTTCAAGATCAAATATTGCCTCAGAATTCACTGCGTTTATACAGGATCTAGAGTTATAATATATGTATATGCTATATACAGAGTGTCTCACTTAAGAATGAAACAACCTTATAACTTTTTTAATTTTTAACAGACCAGAACGAAATTTTTACCAAAGGTAGATGGCATTGTGGCCTACTTATTTCCAAAAAATTAGTTACTACTGAGCTACTCCAAAGTCAAACAACCTGCGATGTCACAAATCGAGGCAAAAAATCCGAAAATCATATTATGCATTTTTTTTTTTTCAAAAAAAAAATTACTAAAAGAAGTTGTTCAGAATTGATCCAGGACCCTAAATCCAAAATTTTGTCAAAATCTAAAAATATTAAATAAGAAAATTAATGTCCAAAAATAGCAATTTAAGAATTTTCTGCGTTTAGAAAAGTGTGCCATGAAAGTTTTGAAGGCTAGTTGTTTTCAAAAAGTGATCATTTCAAAATAAAATTAAAAGCTAAAAAACAATTTTTTTTTTCGAATTTTTACTTAGGTATTTTTATTTATTTAATATTTTTTTATTTCAACAAAATTTTGGACTTAGGGTTCTGGATCGATTCTGAACAACTTTTTTAGTACATTTTTTTGAAAAAAATGCATAATATGACTTTCGGATTTTTAGCTTCGATTGTGGTATCGCAGGTGGCTTTGGCTTTGAAGTAAAAAAGTAATTTTTTGGAAATAAGTAGGCAACAATGCCATCTACCTTTGGTAAAAAAATCGTTCTGGTTGGTTAAAAATTAAAGAAGTTATAAGGTTGTTTCACTCTAAAGTGAGACACTCCTTATACAGGGTGATTCACGTAAGTGTTTCATTAGAAGTTTACGAGGAAGGAGTGCGAATTTTGATTTGAAATTTTGGTTACTTATATAACAGGTTGTAAGCTTTCTTTCTAAAATATTCCGAATCTTTTTTCTGAATATAATGTGTACCCTATTCCTAACCCTTTTCGAGATATTCGCAAATTTTTGATTTTTTTGAGTATTGCAGCCATCGACCATAGTGATGATAACTTTGAAATTTATGAATCTGGAAAACTGAAATTTTGGACTGTGGTAGGCGAAAGTCAACTTTATTAAGTGGTTTGTATGCCATTTCAAAATATTGTACAGGGTGTTAGGGAAAAAATTCCCAATATCAACATCGAGAAATTGAAAAATCTCGTTTTTTTTTCAAATGGAACCCATATTTTTTTATTGCACCATTAAAATGCTTGTGAAAAGACAGTTCAAAAAGATATAACACACTATATGTCTAAATGAAGCAGTTGCTTCGTTATTACGCAAAATACGTATTTTTGCTGCTCCACATCAAGAAACAACGGGCCTTTTCTAATAGGCGGCCATGGATTTTTCATTTGTGATTGTCATTTATTGTGTTCCAAACAATAAAATATGAACTGTTGACAAGAATGGCTCTAATTAACTATTCTAACGAAGATATTTTGAATATATTTTACACTCATGGAGAGTGTAAAAGAACATTCATTTCTTCAATTTGGGTTTCAATCAATTATCTTTTTTTGTGAAATATTATATTATGGTTTAATGGCAGATGTTTCGTCAATAATTCTGTTTTATGTTTCCCTATATCTGTTGAACCCATCTCACTAGCTTCTACGGCAAAAACGACACCGTAAGAATTTACTACATTGCTGGCTTGATTTTCTTTTTTCTTCCTTAAACTATCTTCGAAGTTATAAGTTTTTTCTAACTTAACTTGATTATTCCATTCTTGAGACCGCGTATCGCATAAATTGTATCATCAATATCTCCTTCTTCCCAAAATGCAATAATTGTCGCTCCCTTGTGCAATACCTGAGGCATATTTGACGTATTCCTTACCTTTATCTATTATCTTGCAGATTTCCGCAGTTATTAAATTTGTTGACTTAATTAACAAACCACTTTTTACTAAATAATTTTCAGAAGTATCCAGTTGCTTTTGGGGTACTCTTAGTTTGGAATATTATTGTGAGGGTGAGAATTATTTATTATTATTTAGTGCGTGCTTTTTTGGAGGTACATTTTTTTATTTTATGAGCCCCTAACCTACTTCTTTCATTTATTGCTTCTTGGTTTCCCTTTTATACTTTGCATTATTCTGTATTTGGTCGGAACCCTTATTTTCATTAAATTTGCAAACTATAATTTGAATGTCGGTATGTTGAAAAATACAGGAAATAATATTTTCCAGGATATATCACTCTAAAATAACCTAGAATTTTAAATAATTGTTATTGGTGTTGATTTTTGGTGGTACGTAGTTCATGTTATTAAAACTATGAGTTTTGTTTTTGAAGGTAACTGGACTAGTTTTGTAATTTGAGCCGTGTACATCTGCTGAATGCGAAAACATGACCCAATGGCCAATGCGGCCTATTTTTGGAATTAGAATTTGTACAAATTTGTTGTGGACTCATTAGTTGTTTTAAGAGTTATTTTTCCTTCACTAGTATATACATCCATAAAAAATTAAAACCATATTATCTGACCTTTTATTTCAAAAGTTTCACTCAAAATCCTACTTCGAGGTGGGTGAGTGGCTGCGCTATTGCAGTGCTGGGTGTTTTTTTTTACGCATCAGCGTGTGATTTTTTATACAAATTATACATCTGGTGTTGACTTTATACTCTATTCGGTAAACATTACAAAAACTGATGTTACCAAATATTATGGTAAAATCTAATTGTATAAATTTAACACCGAAAACGTTTATCCTTTAAAATTTTGGCATTTACACGGAAAAAATTTGAACTGTGTTTACACTGTACCTATAGGATCTTCCACATAACGTTTTACCCTCTTAATTTATTTATTTGACTATTCTAGATTTGACTATCCCAGGCAATTTTGTCTGTGCTTCCACAATAGGCGCCGTGGGTGACACCGACGTGCACTCACTTTAGCCGGTTCAGAGCAGTGCCAAATTCGCTAGTTCTATTTTGCATTTATTGCGGTAAGATTTTTATTTGAAGCCATTTTATGTTTGATGCATGGTTTCTACAGGCATAGATCTAAATTGAAAATTATTGAACACACCTATTCAGTGAAAAGTTTAAAATCAATTTTTTAAAATTTTAAATGAAATATTTCAAAATTTATTGGTCTTTTCTCCAATTTATCATTGTTACCTGACAATGGGTTTGTTCCAGCAGCAGTTCTCAACCAGTTTGCAGTGATTTAATTAGTTGAAAACAGTTCGGGAATTACTTTTTCTTCATCCTGATTCGCTAGAACTGGTTCAAAAATATGTGTTGGAAAAAATGAATAAAGAATCCCAGGAAGGAGTCAAAGCTCCATGGATTTTATAAAATACAGTTTGTTCAGCGAATGTTCGGCCCTACGTCACAACTCCCGTGAATATACGATGGATAACGGTCGTATATTCACGAGTCAGACAAGGACGGGAGTTGTGACGTAGGGCCGAACATTCGCTGAACAAGCTGTACGTAAAATCGCCCTGTGTAGGAACCAAGTTTTGACACAATATTTTGATAACTGACACGGTGAAAGGTGCCAGTATTTGGTGCTTCGATACTTTTATGCTTGTTTGAGGATAATAATCCATCGGCAAGTACTTTTTTAATTTAAATTAACTTTTGAGGATGCCCTCCAAGGTGGCATAGCCGTTTGTGTGTAGGTACCTAGTTCTTCGTAACTGGAAATTTAAAATTTGAATTGCTAGGTATATAATCAAGGATTCCTATAAACTTATTAAAGACATATACGTGACTTATAATTTTTGGCCTGTACTGTAGGTAGCGATTGAGGATTTCTGCCTCGATTACTTTGTTGAAACCACTTAAACGTGCACGCCCCTGTGAAACCGGAAACGGCATCTCGTCATATGCAGGAACTATCCCGGTCGCGTGTTAATCCCAAACATGCAATTATAAAAAGGTTGAGTTGTATTGTCGAATATTGATCGGCAAGATTCCAGTGGCGGATCTGACACATTTCGAGAGGAGAGGCGACCATAATATTGAAACTCAAAAGAAACCTTCGGGCTGTGAAGGTATTATTTTTCAAGAGCCCAAAAATTTTAAATCTTATAGTTTATGCAAGACATTTGCGAATAATAATTTTTCAAAATTTTCTCAACGCTTAAGGCATCGGCGGAAGTTGAAGCTGATATCTTAATCCCTTTGAAAGTTATCGTGGGCACACGCACATACACTTGTTCATATTTTGGTTTTCGGCGGTTGGCGAATACCTATATATTTTTTTAATTTTTTTCTTGAACACTACTTCTACTCACCATATTACGTGGTGATCTGAAGGTAAAATATTACGCAAATGCGTGGCAAAGGCAAAACAAAGATATATTTTTTAACAGTGGTACCCTTTAACCCTAAATATTATGTGTGCTTGAATATTAATTCTACGGGTATTTTTTGTATATCCCTGTACATCATTTATGCATTTTTCAAAGCCACTGTCTATTATTAAATGTCAATAATTGAAACTGTTAGTCCCTGGCTAATTCATTATAAGTTAATAAGTGAATTTTATAATGCACAAAAGGTCAGTGAAATATTTTTGTTGACACTTTCAAAAACTGTAAAACTGTATATCTATTACATACATGATATTCCTGAAATTACAAAAAAGTAGAATTCAAAATTTAAAGAAGGAGGCATTACTATTTAAAAAACTCAACTTTGTTTTGCCACGCATTTGCAAAACACCCAGTAGGTATAAAATTTCTTACTATTCCAGAAAACTGCATAAAACTCCCTAGGACATTTATTATCTAAAACTTATATTTTTATCACAAACAATTTAAAAATTATAGTGGTGGTGGGACACTATTCGCGTGGGCACCCTGTCTGTACCAAACCCTAACCCTACATAAATAATGTTCATCTTCATATAAGCTAGAAGCATCAATAAGTTTAATACTAAATAATTAAAATAATAATAATACCTATGCTACGTGGAAAGAAAATGCGACTACTAGGTATTACTAATAATTATAATATAAATATAATAGTTAAATAGACTTTAAAAATAGGGACTTACCACCGCCCTTTTTGTCTAAAACCAATCCGCCTAATGCTGGGGTTGGTTTCATCTGAATGATTTCTCTTTGCTGGTGTTCTGGCCGACGAGCAAACGGCACTGATTTTAAGCCTACAATAATATCGAGAATGGGATACTGATGTAGTTCCATTGAGTAACAAAAACCGAAAAACCCCAATAACGTCAATAAATAATAGGTAAATAATTGAATATTATCCAACAAGCAGCTTTGATGCACCCCGAAAAAACGTAGCTAATCGTCGTAAACAATACGGACGGGAGATGGGAGACGAGCGCGGACCGACCACGTGCCTGGTTCCGAGAACGAAGATGGTCGATTATAGCTGATTGTAGGCGGAGGCGCCCGTGTTCGGAGCTTGAAAGGAACATTTTGAAACGGGTTTCTCGTTGAATACGCGCGCTATAAATGATAAATAATAGTCCTTTGACGATTGTAAAGACAGTGGGGGACTGATTGAAAATTTCAATATAAATAAAAATTATGATCGTTGGTAAGCTCATCACTTGAGAACGGCCGGAACGATTTGGTTAATTTTTTTAAAACAATGTTCGCAATGGGTGATAATAAGGGTTTTAGTGAAAGGAAAATTAGAAAAGTTGCCCGGAACATTGGAAAATTTTGAAAAACTGAAAGTGCTTTTTTAAGGGGGTACCTATACCTACGGGACGAGGTTTTTCCACGCAGAAAAAGTCACGGGAATCAATTAATAAAAAAAAATTGCCTGATTTACTTTGGTGAGGCGCCGCCTCACTTGCCTCCCCTGAAAATCCGCCACTGCAAGATTCGCGTTTTGTACCTATTAAAGTTTCAAGAGATGAATTGTTGGATTTGAATGTATAGCGCAAATAAATCGCATTTGCACTATTCATTGTGTAGTGTGTTTAAAGTTCGGATTATTTTAATTTATAGCTACACCATCAGAATAAGTACGTCAGTCTGGAAATGAGCTTGGTATACTTATTAGATATTATTGTAATGCAAACGTTTATTAAAGGCTATTTTAATCATCGTGGTTTATCATCATCACTTATCTTGTGGAGATTCAAAGCCATTTGCTTTTAACTCAGAAATTCAATGAATATAAAATTTCAGCATTATAGCAAGAGCGACGTTTCACGCAAAATTGTTATCGAGAGACAAGGCGCAGTTTTCATATTTATCCTGATGGCTTCAATCCATATCTCTTCATAACTTTAGGTACATTATTATTCTCAGGAATATCGTTTGTCACCGAGAGCGCTCAATTTTTAAATTCTCTATTTTAGTATCGACACATTGCTTTGAAAATTCCAGACACCTTTGACTGATATACAACTGCCTAAAAGCTACGTATATTGAGTTCTCACCAAAAATAGTAGGTATGCTTCAATAATCTGGACGTTGACGGCAGTTAGAAAATAGATTAACAATTTTTGCGAAACACTTTAATAGATTAAGAAGACGTTTCAATATGTACCTATAATAATATGAATTAAATCTATAATTTGGATGCTAAAAGCATATTCCTTTGGAATTTATCATACCTACTTGTGTTGTACGTAAAATAAAATTTCTAAATAGATGCAGTCTTTAGAAAAAAAAGTAGTTTGTGCGTTGTTATTTTAAACTTTTGCAATAATAGTTATTTGTTTATGCAATGGTTGTTCGTGATATTTTTCTTTGGGAGTGCGCTCTTATAAATAAATAAGTGAAACATTTCTTCACGTAATATGTATTTGAATAGATTCGCCATTTCCTAACATATTTACAGACAGGTAGGTACATGAGTAGGTGCAACAGAATAGTATACAGGGTGTCCCCAATTGGGGTTGCTATATGCTTCTAATAGGCAAACGTTTTTAATTTGCGAAATAATCGGTAAAGGCATCTCGCCACATGCTCCTTCCTGGAGTTCTTTATTCATTGGTCACCACCACTACACATGGGAGAAGAAATGTCCACGTTTGGAGAAAATTCCGCGACAGCAAGACCTAATGGCGATGCCGCTTCAAGATATTTACTATTTCCTCCCAATATACGTAACTGATTTCTTTGTGAGTATTGCGAAAGTAAGAATTATTATTAATGTTATTATTTCGGAAGGAAGTGGAAGTATGTATCTTGAGACATGCGCGGGCAATCCAGCCATTTATCGCCATACTTCGTAGATATTATTCATCAATTAAAAATTAATTGTCTTCACAATGTACTCCGTGTACTTCAACAAGCCCCAGTGGTGCACAATAATAATTATTACTAGCGATATTGTTTCCCCGTTAAAGCAGTTAAATTCGGAACGGCCGCCGGGGAGCGATTTGTCGCCCAGCGATCGGCAGCGCGTTGTTTATGTGCGCTCGCGAAGCGGTTCGGGAATTGGGACGCTCGTAATGTTTACTGTTATTTTACCCTGGTGTGATATCTAATAAACGGATATTGATTTCGGCACATTTTTCCGATAGTGTTTGGTATTGTGGCCCAGTTTGGATTGATTTTTTAAATGTGGATAATATTTTACCTACTATTGTAAGTTTGGTTATTGAGACCATTATTAAATACCGGGTACTTTTTTCTACGAATGTAGTTTATACAGGGTATACAAAAAACTATCAGATTGTTGGCGCTAAATCTTCAAACTATACAATACCTGTTGTCTTTAAAAATCACTTTTATTCATGAATTATTGGTTCCTTATTAGGATACACGCTTGAAATTTATGTAATTTTATTAAAAAAATTGATGAATAAAAGGAATGCGAAGGAGATGTTTTACCGTTTCAGCTCCCAATTTTGTTTCTGAATATGCCAATGATATACGAGTATTGTTTTACTATTTTACTTGAGATTACTTACTACCTACTTTATTTACGACTAGGTAAAGAGATATTTTGCAACTTATTTGGCTAATTGGAAGCTTTTGCTTCTTGGTACTTTGCTATTTTGAACTTAGGAAATGCGTATTGTGCATTTAGAAAAGGTTTTTTGTGAAAATAGCAATGGACTAATACAGCATGGAAATGCTAGGTAATACTATGTATTTTTTAAATTTTTTTATGCTTGGTTTAGCCTTTTACTTTTTTCATTCTGATTCGCTAGAACTGGTTCAGAACTATTGTTGGAACAAAGCTATTATTATTATTATGGAAAAAGTGAGGGTTGAACCTAGTTAAGTATCTCTGTTGCATATTCCCACCTTTACTATTGGTATTTTAATTTCAATTATTTACTCGCTTTCAACGTGACGTATCTTTTAGAAGCTAACTATAATTTTATTGATTTATTTCTAATAGAATCTAGAATTTGTTGGCGTTGATTTGTATATTAATTAATAAAGTGGTGTTTAACTAATCTGATATAAACAACTTTCAATAAATATAATTTGGTTGCTTACGAGAAAAATAAACTAATAATTTCGTCATAGTTTTCCTGAAACCAGTTATAACTATTTTTCGTAAATTCCCCAATAAAATATTAATGAGAACATGTGGAACTTCTTTTAAGATAAATGGGGTAGAATCTTCGGGTAGAAAGATACAAACTTAGCCATTGTGCACTGAACAAATAGGTAGTAAAGTGTTGTCTGCTATAAAATTTGTAATAATTAGCCATTATAAGAAATCGAAAAAGTATATACGTAGGTATACCTAAATGCTTTGGATAAAGAATCCTAGGAAAGAGTCAAAGATCTATCTATATTATAAACGAAGACAAAAATAATAGTAGTTGCCCCCCTCCCCCGCACAAGCATGTGGTTGCTTCTGGGGTACTCCTAGTTTGGAGTATTGTGAGGGTGAGAATTATTATTATTATTATTAAATACGTCAGACGGAAATCGCCCTGAGTAGTAACCAAGTTGACATAATATTTTGATATCTGACACCGTGATAGGTGTCAGTATGTGGTATTTAAATACTTTTTCGAGTTATTATGCTTAGCTGTGCAGCTTGTGGCACTTTCCTGATCGCCAATACTAAAATGTTTGAGGATAACAATCCATCGGTAAGTAATTTTGTAATTTAAATTAAATTGTGAGGCTGTGCACCAAAGTGGCATAGGCGTTCGTGTAGGTACCTACTGTTTCATAATTGGAAATTTAAAATTTGAAATTTGCGTCTTCCTGGGGTTCTTTATTCAAAGACCTAAATGTGACGATGCCACTTACTGCTGGTTTCAGGAAACGAAATTTATTCTTTACGCCGGGCATCACTTCATCATTGGTGACCTATTTTTAACTTTATTAATTAAATGCAATGCGTAACTTTCTTTAAATATTAGACCAGTTTTATCAAAAGGGATTTAAACTTTCCCACAATTTAACTTTAAAACTCCTATGTGCGAAAATGTACGGCTTTGTGGAAGTAGAAGTCGAGGAACTGGCCATTGAACTTCGACAATCGCCCGTAATACCTGCACAGTAAGCCCGCTATCATCCCTCATTGATTATTGAAGCATTGTTTTGGCCGGTTAAGCAATTCCGCTTAACAGAAGCTGCTTGCATGATTGTTCCGCCGGTGGCTGACCCAAATATTTTATGAGATGCGGGCAAGCCGAGTGACAAACTTAGTTCGGGGACGGCTTCAGACCTGCATCTCCTTTAAAACGTATAGGGAAATGGGAAAACTTTGCTACCATATGAGAAATAAAAAGAGTCTCTCCTAGAGCTAGGCATACAATTTTGTCCACTAAAGGTACTATTGTGTCTTGTTGGGAGAATTTAAAGTATATACCGAGAATAGTCCGATTTACTTTTGGAGAAAAATTATTAGGTATGCGGTATTATTTTTTTTATTAATATAAACTATCTCTATTTGGAAGATATAAAAAGTTTTCTTAAAAACTAATTAGGAAAAAGTCGGGTCTACACCAAATAAATCTGAAAAAATCGGCCACATGAGATTTTTTTTATCCTTCACACTTTTATCTGTCAATTATACATAATTGACACTTTTTTCTGGCAATTATATATAATTGACACTTTTTTCTGTCAATTATAGATAATTGACACTTTTTTTTGTAGATTATGTATAATTGACACTTTTTTCTGTCAATTAAAGATAATTGACACCTTTTCTGCCAATTATACATAATTGACACTTTGATTCTGTCATGTATACATAATTTACACTTTTTTCTGACAATTATGTATAATTGACACTTTTTTCTGTCAATTATACATAATTGGCACTTTTTTCTGTAAATTATATATAATTGACACTATTTTCTGTCAATTATAGATAATTGACACTTTTTTCTCTCAATTATACATAATTGACACTTTTTTCTGTCAATTATACATCATTGACACTTTTTTCTGTCACTTATACATAATTGACACTTTTTTCTGTCAATTATAAAATTATCAATTATGTATAATTAACAGAAAAAGTTTCAATTATGTATAATTGACAGAAAAAACTGTTAATTATGTATAATTGAGAGAAAAAATTGTCAATTTAATTGACAGAAAAAAGTGTCGATTATGTATAATTGACAGAAAAAAGTGTCAATTATGTATAATTGACAGAAAAAAAGTGTCAATTATGTATAATTGACAGAAAAAGTGTCAATTAGGTATGTATAATTGACAGAAAAAAGTGTGAATTATGGATAATTGACAGAAAAAAGTGTCAATTAGGTATGTATAATTGACAGAAAAAAGTGTGAATTATGGATAATTGACAGAAAAAGTGTCAATTATGTATAATTGACAGAAAATAGTGTCAATTATGTATAATTGACAAAAAAAAGTGTCAACGATAAAAAAATCTCATGTGGCCGCTCTACGCTTTCGTAGATCAGCTTATTATTTATGTCAAGTTTCAATGAAATCTTGCACATTCAATCTATCGTTGGAGACAGAAAACATTCAGGGAAAGCCGAATTTTTGATATGTTGTTGATTAGAAAGGTCAAAACCAAAATTGGCATATAACCTGTGGCCGCTATTATATTCTGCTGCTATTGTATTTGAAACAAAAAAGGTCGAATTACAAAAAGTCGAAATACAACAGGTCGAAACACAAAAGGTCGAATTACAAAAGGTCGAATTGATAAAAACAATAATTCTAATTTTTAGCAAGTAATTGAAAATTATGGCGAGAACACCAATATTGTGGATTGGCGGAAAAAATGGTCGAAAATAAAAGGTCGAAACACAAAAGCAGGAAGAGCTTGTTTATTTTTAAACGAAAATTATAGTCAGTATATAGGTACCTACCCATTACAGATTTCAGCTTAGGCCAGAAGTGAGCGTCACAGTTTTTTGAGACACCCTGTATATTTTGCGGCAACAAAAAACTGTGATGCTCACTTTTGGCCAAAAATTTTTTTGAGATACCCAAAACATACTCTAAAAAATCTTAGGCCAAATAAGTGAGCGACACAGTTTGCGCACAAGATACAGGGTTTCTCAAAAAATCTTGGGCCAAAAAGTGAGCGTCACAGTTTTTGAGTCACCCTTTATATTTTGCCGCAAAATAGACAGGGTGTCTTAAAGAACTGTGATGCCCACTTCTGGCCTAAGCTGAAGTCAGTAATGGGTACCTACTGACGATATAATTATTTTCGTTTATACATAAGAAACCTTCGGCATCGGCGTATAGCTGCAGTATAGCCTTTTTCTGCTCAAAATGTAGGTACTTTCAATTGAAGAGCTATTATTACATACCGAGTTTTAAAATGTCGATCTTTTGTGATTCGATCTTTTGAGTTTCGAACTTTTGCGATTCGATCTCTTGTGATTCTACCACTTGTGATTCGACCTCTTGTGGTTCGACCTTTTGTGACTCGACGTTTTGTAGTTTCTATATTTTGTTTTCGACATTTTGTGATTTGACCTATTGTTTTGTTTTCGATCTTTTCATTATTCGACTTTTCGAAATTTTTTAAAATTCCGATCTTTCGTGTTTCGACCTTTTTTCAGCCAATGCAATTATCTCAAGCGGTTAAAGTTGCAACTCGCAATTTTACGCGACACTTGTAGAAATATGTACGACGAGAACAAGTGGACAAATTAAATGCACTCATTTACGTTATTAACTAAAACGGGAATTATTGTTTTATGCACCTTTTATATTATTTATAATGCAAAAATGCGTAATTTCTACAGAAAACAAAAAATTAAAAAGCCCGCAGGCTCAAAGTAGGTACCCACCTCGATATCCATCTTTTTTAATTGACCATAGAGTGTATTCTTTTCAAAACGTAGCCCTCCTTTCCTATCACCAACCCTCCCCGTTTCGCTGCCATCTTGAAAAATGTTGAAATCGATTTGAAAGTAAATTATGAGGAGGACAATAATTGTAAAGTTTTCGATTTAGGTAGGTACATTCAATTCAACAATCTTCTTCCGGGACTAACTTTCTGTAGTTCATTCTCAAAAAGATAGAAGGTGCCAAAATTGTAAAAAAAAACTTTTTTGCATTTAATTTAATTTTTCAACCGTCTGAAATAAACGAGTTGTTTGGTAGATATAGGCATTAAAACGAAGTGTAATTTCTGCTGTTATCACATAATTCTTGATGTTTCACGATGAATTCTTGAATGTTATTCATTGTTGTTGAAAATGTATTATGTTCGCGGTGATTAAATTACAAAAAAATATTATTATAAATTATTAAATATAATTATAAAAAAAACGAAAATGGTGCTTTGGGAACTTTGGCTCCCTCTCTAAGGGACTCCCTCTCTTTTTTGGGAATAAACAATTGCAGAAGTGTTGCAAATTCGAAGCTCTATAATTTTTATCCCCGGACATTTTTCTCCAACCAATTAGGGAACGAGATTAATCGATTCCAAAATTTTGTCGAGGAAGTGTGGGAGGTGTGTGAAAACCCAAATTGGGTTAAAAAATATTAAAGTTTTCACACAGCAACAAAATAACTCCTAATTTTCATGTTGGACTGCAGTGTTTTCAAATTGGCAAGTTAGTTATCGCATCTATAACAGTCACACCTGCCCCTTTTTGTAGCTTTTTTCATCGCGAACAAATTGCTTTAACATTTACCATACGAAGTCAGCCCTGATGAGAAATAAGAAATTGTATCGAAGAATATTTTGAAAACGGCTATTTTTATCTTTATCCCATATATATTATTATTCACATTATTCTAAACAGATTCCACGATTATTTCAGCTGTTATGACGAAAATCCACTTTTTTAGGTACCTACATATTATATTTTTCCAAACTGAAAATATTAAACGATGGAAATTTTTTATACCACCTTGTTTATCAGAAATATTTGGAAACAAGAAGATTATGTGGAAGAAAAACGATAAAATATTTTATTGAGCCTCTGCGGGGTTCGTTTTCATCTCTGCGGAAATTACGCATCCGCCGTCAAGAGTTTTCCTTGCTACCGCAATAACATTAAAAACAAACTAGACGTCATGTTCGATGTATTGCAAAAGTTTTAATCGCTTTTCCATCCCTCTAGAATCAATACTAGAATCTTTATGGGGGTCCTGTTTTTTCTGGCCGTTGGACGTTGGACGTTGGGTTGGGGAAATATTTATTTTTCCCCGTTTTTTCTTTGGTAAATATTTATCCTGTTTTGCGAGGGCTGCGGTTTTCAATTTTAGCATTGTCGGAGATGTCCTGGGATTTACACACGTGCCACTTGCGTGCGGCTTACCCCGTATTATTGAAACGAAGTTGTCAACCGTCTTCCTTTATACTTTATCCTCGCTTTTTGAATTTTAGACGAAAACTCACAAAGAGATATTTTTTCAATAATATAATAGGTGCGATTATATTATGTTCCGTTAAAAAAAATGACAAGATAATTACGAAAAAGGTTGTGGGGAAACTCGAAGTGGTCCATTGTTAAATTATGAAGATATAATTCAAAGTCTTGAACCACAATAATATAATCTAGTATATAAGTATATAAAATTGTAACTAGTAAGTAACTAGTTTCGGCTGTAAGCCATCATCAGACCTGAAATATTAAAATAACAAGAAACTATGTTATTATAGTTATACAATGTAAGTGTTCATTATTGGGGAATCTAGTGATTAATTATTAGGTAGTTGAAATTATTAATCTCCCTTTTTGCGATTTTCCTGGTGTATGATTAAGCGAGAATAGCTTCTCTAAATTTATCAATTCTTTCTTTTTTTTGTTGTTTCTTTTTCGCGTTTTTTATCAGTAAGAGTACGGTTGCTCGAATACCTGGTGTGAAGAGTTCAGTCGTATACGGGCGCGCGCCGTGAAATCATTGTCTACTCATCTGTCGGTTTGAACCCAGATTTCTCATCCAAAAAAAGGGCGGAATGTGGCCACAGAAAAGAGAACAGCAAACTGGGTAAGTAACCAGATCTTACTGAGCTCGCACATTCCACGAAATCTCGGGAAAAACATTCTCTCAATTTCTTTGAAATTTTCTCCACTCATCTCTCACTCAAATACGCTACATTTTTGGTCCATCAGAGCCGGATCATTCCGTTATTCTCGTTTATTCTCGCACTCGCATCTCGCAAATCCTAATTTTCTACGATACAATTGTCCGTATTTAAAATTATCTAGGTATAAAATTAAATATCAATATCAAAACTCAACTTAAAAGCTATCGTTCGGAACTCCCTATTTTTAGACCCTTTTTTTAGGCACTCGCGCGCCTCGAGCCAGTTCGCAGGTGTTTGTTTACTTTAATAGTTTTTTTGCGGCATTTCGGTGTTCAGCTGGGATTTATTTTGATGTGTATAGTGGATTTTTTCCCACATTAAAAATACTTACAGTATATCGGCTGTTTGTTTACCGCCGGATCGTCTCACATTAGCGCTTGCAATTTATCGTTCATAACTCAAAAGAAAAACTCTATAAACATGACAACTACCACTAAAATAAAACAAGTGGATGCTTTATGCCAAAACGCGATTAAGCGAATGGAACGATTATACTCTTTTGCGGGCGCCGCGTCAGATGCCGTCATAGCTTAAGATAAAGCAAACATCCAAATCGAATTCAAAATACGATGTGACCAGTTGGAAGAGATTTATTCGGAGTTTAAAAAACATCATTCCTCTCTAATTTCGTTAGTCTCACTCACTGAAGCTCCCAACTTAGAACAGTATGAAGAAATACAAAAGGGGGTAGACGATAACTATTTTTTTATTAAGGGGTTATATTCCAAATTATTTGTAACACAGATAAAGGAAGAAACCTCCGAAAATCACGCGCTAAAATTAGCAAAAATAAATCTCCCGACATTTGATGGAGATTATTCAGAATGGCCCGCATTTTTTGATTTATTTTCTTCTCTAGTGGACTTAAATGATTCTATTCCAAAGGTTCAAAAGTTTCAGTACTTAATTTTATCACTTTCAAAAGAACCCCTTTCTTTAATAAAAAATCTTTAAAGGTGACTGCTGATCATTATAGAATTGCCTTTGATACACTCAAGGAACGCTATCAAAATTCTCGTTTGCTCACTGATCATTATTGGCATCGCATATTGTACTTGCCAAAATTGAAATCTGAAGATCGAAGTGCAATCGGGCGTTTGTTGGATATATTACATGAGAATTTAGAGGCTTTGCGTAATCATAGTTTACCGGTAGATTCAAACGATTTGAGCTTGCTTACAGTTCTAATGAGATACCGTCCTTTGTTTTATTGCGAGAGTTTCTTCAGAACCAGTGCATAGCCTTAAGATCATTCGCTTTAGCATGTCCTCAATCTCATAAATCGGTTGCGTTTGGTCCCAAACCAAAACCAAATCGGAACATACCATGTCGGGAAAGGCAAAGTTCATCCTTTGTTGTTAGGACAGACGAAAACAACCAGTCTAGATCCTTTTGTTCATTTTGCTCGTCCAACAGTCATACAATCTATAAATGTGCCTCCTTTTTAGAAAAATCGCCTCAAGAACGCTACAATCTTGCCAATCAAAAGGATCTCTGCATAAATTGCCTTTGCAATAATCATGCAGTCCGTAATTGTAGCTCGGCATCAGTCTGTCGGGTGTTTAAAGACCCTCATCATACCTTGCTTCATTTTCGATCGTCACATGTTAGTTCTCGGCCCTCAGCGATCAAAGCTGATACGCCCCGCGATGTCGACCCACGTCCGGTACCTTCGCAAGCAACTTTTCTCACTAGTACGTCAGTCTCTTCATCAGGTACTATTCTCGCCACAGCTCTCGTCAAAATCGCTGATGCTTATGGCGGTTATAAACAAGTTAGGGCTCTTTTGGATCCTGGAAGCCAGTGCAGTTTCATTACTGAAAAATGTGCTAACAAACTTGGTTTACGACGCTATAAAATCCAACTAACAGTTGTAGGAATTGTCCGACAAACTTTTCCTTCAACAAAAGAAATTTGCAGTACGCTCCATCCATGTGATGTCCAGACTCACTCACTTCCTATTGAGGCAGCAATTTTACCCACTATATCTTCTGATTTACCCTCAACTCCTTTTGATATTTCTCAATGGCCACATTTGGCAAGTCTCAAATTGGCCGATCCTGAATGTGGAACGCCTAGTCCAATTGATTTACTCATAGGAGCTGATATTTTCCCACTTATACTAAAGGATGGACGAATAATTTCAGACATCCAAGCTCCTTCGGCTCTATTAACTATCTTTGGTTGGGTAATTTTGGGCAGACCATATCCTGTTGGCTACTCTCCAAAGGTTTCTCTATGTGCTTTTCTCAATATAAATAACTATGAATCGTCTCTAGAAAATAATCTAAAAAGATTGTGGGAAATTGAAAAACTACCTCAAACCGAACATAAGTCACCTGATGATGTCTTGTGTGAAAATCATTTCCTAGAATCATTCAGTCGCGATGAAACCGGAAGATTTTCAGTTTCCCTGCCATTTAAAGAACCAAATCCAGTCTTTTCGGGTTCTCGCTCGATTGCTTTACGTTGTTTTCTTTCCATGGAAAGACAGTTGAGCAAATCTGAATATTTCGAAGCCTACGCAGACACAATAAATGACTATTTGGCAAATGGCCACATGGAAAAGGTCCTAGCACCCTCCTCAGATTGTGGAAACTTCTTTTACATCCCTCATCACTTTGTTTTGAAACCTGACAGTACCACCACAAAGGTACGATTGGTTTTTGATGCGTCGTGTCGAGACGTGAATGGAAATTCCTTAAATAAAGCTTTGTTTGCTGGTCCAAAGCTTCAAAAGGACATTGCCGTTATTCTGCTCAATTTTCGAGTCCATAGGTATGTCCTCACCGCGGACATCAAACAGATGTATCGTCAGATATTCATAAATTCACAGGATCAAGACTATCAGCGCATACTATGGAGGATTTCTCCAAATGGCCCTATTGAAGATTTTGCCCTCAAAACTGTCACCATCGGAGTATCATCATCACCATATTTGGCTCTTCGCACTATACTTCAACTTTCAATTGAAGGTCGTTCAAAATTTCCATTGGCCGCTCAAGCTCACGATTCTGACATATTTGTTGATGACGTGGTAACAGATGCTTCTTCACTTCAAGAAGCAAAACGCTTACAAATTGAGCTCATCGAATTATGTGCTTCAGCAGGTTTTATTTTACGAAAATGGGCGAGCAACAGTCAGCAGCTCATCTCGCATCTTGACCAAGGACATTGTCAAGATGTGCAATATAATTTTGATTTTGAAAAGGATGCGGTCATAAAAATCCTTGGATTGCAGTGGTCTCCTTCCCAAGTTATATTTTCGTACAAAGTGGCTCCTCTGGATAGAACCTGCAGTAAGCGAACTATTCTCTCGGAATTGGCTCGCATTTTTGATCCTTTGGGATTTCTCGCCCCACTAACTTTGTTTGCTAAACGACTAATTCAGTATTTGTGGACATTAGGATTGACGTGGGATGAAACCCCTCCAATTGAGGTTACTGATGTTTGGAATCAATATAAAGCCGAGCTTCATCATCTTGTCGAATTGAAGATTCCTAGACACATGGTTGAAAACAGCGTGGTAGATCATGAATTGCATGCCTTTTGTGACGCCTCAGAGAAAGGGTATGCAGCCGTCGTTTATCTTCGGGCTTTGCACCATAATTCGACATTTACCATCTCCTTCGTCTGTGCAAAATCAAAGGTTTCTCCTTTAAAGCATCTCTCCTTGCCTCGGCTAGAACTTTGTGCAGCGGTTTTGCTGTCTGATATTGTAGGGTTCGTTTTGTCGACAATGACAAACACACTTTCTATAAAAGAAATCTTTGGCTGGACAGATTCCAGAGTAGTCATTTCATGGCTAACCTCATCTCCTCACAGATGTAAAACCTTTGTGGCCAACTGTATTAGCCACGAACAAGAGGTGGTCGCTCCATCATGTTGGCGCTACGTGCAATCGTCTCAAAATCCTGCAGACTGTGGATCAAGAGGTCTCCTTCCTAGAGATCTTGTGGACCATAAGTCATGGTGGGCGGGTACTCCTTGGCTTTCGCTTCCTCAGGACGAGTAGCCCACGTATAAGGCCTCCTCTCTATCTCTCTCTGATGATTGTCAATCGTCTCTCAAAAGGGAAGAACAAGTCTTCTCTTTCTCGATTTTTGTTTCCTTAGAAGCAGTTGATTCCTTATTTTCTCGGTTCTCGTCTCTCTCCAAGATCCAACGGATTTTTGCTTATGTCCTCAGATTTATTCATAACTTAAAAAATCCCAGTGATCGTTCTAATAGACCTTTCTCAGAACAAGAGCTTAAAGCTGCTTTGTTTATTTTGGTGAAGAGGGCTCAACATGACACCTTTCAGAACGAAATGGCTAGTTTACAGGCTAATCGTCGAAGTTCTAAATCTCTGAGAAAATTGACACCCTTTATCGACAAAGAAGGCATTCTTAGAGTAGGGGGTCGTCTTGCCCATTCGGATTTAATATTCTCACAAAAACATCCAGCGTTACTACCTCGCAATCATAGACTTACTTACCTCATTATTGAACAGGCTCACTTAAAGTATTTGCATGTTGGTTTGCAAACTCTCCAATACCTTCTTTTTCAAACGTTTTGGATACTCTCACCTCGACGAGCAATTCGGCAGGTTTTATCGAAATGCATAAAATGTTTTCGAGTCTCTCCCCGCTGCCTTTCTCCATTAATGGCTGATTTGCCTTCGCATCGCATTCACCAAGTTAAACCATTTCAGACAGTCGGCGTTGATTATGCCGGACCGTTTCTCATCACCCTTGGTAAGCATAGAGGGGTTAGATCACAAAAGGCTTATTTGTGCTTGTTTGTGTGTTTTGCCACAAAGGCGCTCCATTTAGAATTGGCTACTGATCTTTCCACTGATTGCTTCCTCGCAGCACTTCGAAGATTTATAGCCAGGCGTGGCAAATGTAACCTAATTTTTTCTGATCAAGGGATGCTTGCGCTGAAGATAGAATAAAATGGTCACTCAACCCTCCGTCTTCTCCTCATTTTGGGGGGCTTTGGGAGGCTGGGGTCAAATCGGTGAAGTCACACTTACAACGAGTGGTCGGCAATCAAGTATTAACATATGAGGAACTGTATACTGTGCTGGTGCAAGTAGAGGCCATTCTGAATTCTAGACCTCTCTGCCCACTTAGTTCAGACCCGAATGACCTTTCTACTCTCTCTCCTGGACATTTCCCCACCCTTGCTCCACTCTCATGTCTGCCTGAAACTGATCTCAGTGATGTCCCAATCAACAGATTAAATCGTTGGCAACTTCTACGGAGAATCCATCAAGATTTTTGGAAAAGGTGGCACGTAGAGTACCTTCATACTTTGAACCAACGTACCAAATGGACTGATAATGCGGATAACATAAAGGTTGGCGCTCTAGTTTTGATTAAATGTGAAATGAATCCGCCTTTAAAATGGCCGATTGCTCGAATAACAGCCTGTCATCCGGGAGCTGATGGTATTTGCCGTGTTGTAACCGTGCGAACTGCTCGAGGGATTCTGCGCAGACCTGCGGCGCAAGTCTGCCCATTACCTCTCGAATAGATAGTTGAATACATAGCTTGCTACATAGGTATCTATTTTTAATGCTAAGTCGAATTTCTTTTAATTTTCTAGGTTAGTACTCTTTAAAAAATATTCATTTTGGTGGGCGGTATGTTCATTATTGGGGAATCTAGTGATTAATTATTAGGTAGTTGAAATTATTAATCTCCCTTTTTTTTTAATATTTTAAGATTTGCGATTTTCTTGGTGTATGATTAAGCAAGAATAGCTTCTCTAAATTTATCAATTCTTTCTTTTTTTTTGTTGTTTCTTTTTCGCGTTTTTTGTCAGTAAGAGTACGGTTGCTCGAATACCTGGTGTGAAGAGTTCAGTCGTATACGGGCGCGCGCCATGAAATCATTGTCTACTCATCTGTCGGTTTGAACCCAGATTTCTCATCCAAAAAAAGGGCGGAATGTGGCCACAGAAAAGAGAACAGCAAACTGGGTAAGTAACCAGATCTTACTGAGCTCGCACATTCCACCAAACCTCGGGAAAAACATTCTGTCAATTTCTTTGAAATTTTCTCCACTCATCTCTCACTCGAATACACTACAGTTAGTGCTTACCTTATTTTTATATGGTTCACAAATAAAATTAAGTTGTAAAGTCAATATAATATTAATAAATTTGACTTTTTGAAAGACATTTGGTAGAAGGTGTAAATAAAGGTAATAATTTGGTAATCTAATAGTTGTGGATGTTAGAAATTTCTGACCAGATCTAGGAAAATATTAAATTCAAAATTCACGTTATAGTTTAGACAAGTAATATTAGAATTGTTTACAGCTTTATAAATTTCTAAAATTTCAAATAAATCCAAACGTTTTTCCTTTATTGCAAATGTGTAAAGCTCTGAAATTATTATTAATATCAAATTTATGATTTGTCTCCAGAACGTGATTTGAAAAATGAGAATTAGTGAGTGCCAAAAAATTGTTTTTGTTTTTTTCAATAAGTTTAACATGATCATTAATTCTAGTTCCAAAACTTCTACCAGTTATTATACTTCTTTGAACACACCTTATTTTCATCTGTTTTAGCAATAATGAAAGATGAGGTTTTTTGGGCTAGCGCACGGAAACAGCGCACGGAAAAACTTTCCCTGCGTTGAATAAAAATACCGAATATATGGCTTTAAAATAGAAATATACAGCAAAGTAAACTAAATTTAAGAAACTCTATATTCTCTCTGATATTTTGTATTTTAATTCGTAAGAGTTTCAATATTTAGATACATTTCTGTAATATTTTTGACGTTTTATTCACCTTATCGGACAATAAAGCACCTTTGAAATAATTTGAGAGTAACCATGGAACCGCATCATACATACCAAACACTATATTTCTGCATTGTTTATTTTTTGTCAATTAAATTTATTATAATATGCCGATAAAATGTTTTAAGTTTCCGTTTTCAAAGAAGTATAATAAAAAAAATATCGTTCATCACACGTCCAGAAATAGATTATTCCGTGCTTGCATGACTTCCCGTGTTCGGCTGCGCCTCACACGGGAATTTGCGCACGGAAAAATCTTTATTTCTAGACTCGTAATGAAATATACTATTTCAAATTAACAATATAAATAAATTATTTCAGAACTTTATTTTAGTACCTACGTATTATCTATGGATATATTATAGGTAATGAAGATTCAAATCAGTTACAGGTCATTCCGTCTGTAACCATTAAATTTTCATCTTTTATAAAGTCACATGTGTGTGAGAGATATTTTGTGACAAAAATTTTCCATCCACACATGCAAACTGTGCTGTGTGGCCGTTCGAAAAAAAAAACGAAGAAAAAGCCGAAACCAAGATTTTAGTAAAAACGACAATGTTGCTCAAATTACCTTGGTCATCAACTCCAATTCACAAAGGTTATTACGAAAACAAAGAAAACTAATCCCAAACCAACAACTTTATTTTCCAATGCTGCAATTTTATCTCTAGTCCGCCTATAATAACCACCTTGACCGACATCAAGAGCTTGAAAAGGCAGTGAACAACGTTCATTTTTGAAAAATTGACAAAACTGTTTTAAACAGCTAATTTTTAATGCTTTTAATCAAGTGGACAAAATAGAAAAATATTCCAAAACTAGGTATTTTATGACTAAAGGGATAAGACTTCGTACGTATGTTCATTATACAGGGTGTTCCAGCGGAAACGTAACAGGCTCTATAACGTCCGGGGACTTTTTTTTTTGGAAAAACGCAAAAAGATGTAAATTTTGTTTGGCAAGGGGACATATTTTGGCATAAAATTTATAAATCTATCTGCAATCCCCTGAGCAGGGGTTGAACCCCTTCAAAAAATTTAAATAGGAAGGGGGTTCATGTCGCACACCATTGGAAATGTCTCTCAATTCTCTATACAAATGATTTTCGAAAAACGATCGACTTTTCAAGAAGATACACCGAGTAAAATGCAAAACATTTTTTATTTTCAATTATTGCCTGGTATTGTTAAAATAATTAAGCCGAAAGTGGTGGTCGGGGGCCGTAAGTTATAGAAAGCATGTTCAGCAACATTATTTTCACGAAAATAAATGCTCAAAATGTTGCTCATTCACTTCCATGCAATAATAAAGATTTTGTTCAAAACGCTGCCGAACATTGTGGGGTGATTTGTCGACATTCGTTTATAGGAGGGAGACGCAGATCTTCTATTGTATAACAATACCAGGCAATAATTGAAAATGAATGTTTTTTTCATTTTACACGCTGTATCTTTTTGAAAAGTCGATTGATTTTCAAAAATCTGATGTGTATAGAGAATTGAGATACGTTTCCAAAGGTGTGCAACATGAACCCCCTTCCCATATAAATTTTTTGAAGGGGTTCAACCCCTGCTCAGGGGGTTGCAGATAGATCTATCAATTTTATGCCAAACAAAATTGACCTATTTTTACGTTTAAAAAAAAATCCCGGCCGTTGTAGAGACTGTTACGTTTCCGCTGGAACTCCCTGTATTTTATATAGAATAGACTTTTATTTATATACAGTTTGAAATAAATAAATAATAATAATATTAAAACACATTCACACTAAGAATGTTCATTCCTTGCACACCGAAAGATGCTTGCATTACTAGAATCTGTCGACAAATAGCTTTTGACAATGCCTAAAAACAATTTCGTGTAACGAAAAAAATATAGGTAGTAATCTAAACTAAATAACTACCAATAATTTGGCAAAATTTTTTGGGTTTATACAGTTTCAGAGAGAGACACGTGATTTTTGGTTTTAGATCACAATTTCTTGTAATGTTAGGTGTCTTAATATTAATATTCCTTTTGTCTTTATTTGAAAACAGGGACTCCATTATTTATCTAAACACGACCCAGAATTTTTTTTGGTTGGTAAGTTTACTTATTACCACCTAGGTATGAAAAAACTGCTTATGTTTTTTTAGATAACAGTTTATGAATTAAGAATTTTAATTATATTTCTCCACGTCTAAGAAACTAGCAGAAATAGGTAGATATACCTAAGCAGATAGAGACGCAGACAAAGGAAACTGAGAAGAAAACCATTTATATCCTAAACCGTTTCTATTTTGTGTTGCAAAAATGCAAAACAATCTTTTTAACGAGCCAGAAACGTTTTCATTGATAACATTCTAAAACTCTAGGATGGCAATTACCCTTTTATTGTTTCAGATGTAATCCGGGAAAAATTTAAATTTCCATCTTGTCACTCGGAAAACTTTTCTACCAACAGCAGAGCAAGAAGAAACTTTTTAATAACCCAATCTGCTTTTATAGCCTCGTCGATATTGCGATAAAACCGGATGGCTAGATCTGTAGTTAAGGACTAATCGAAACGTACGATAATATTGTGGTCGTTAGTAGGACAATGGACTGCCATTGGGTTTTACTGGGATATTGCACGGGATTTTAAATTCAAAAAATTCACCTGGGTAATGAATTGATATTAGAAAAACTGTATTTTTTTAAATTTTTCATACATTTGCATTGCGGTATAGAGGTAGGAGAACTATATAAAACACCAGTCTTCGTTTTCAGGATATAAGGTACCAAAGTTTTTTTTAATATTAGATATTTGATTTAGACCTCAGTTTACCATTTCAATTGTCAGACCTTGTCGCTTATAAATTATATTGTTGCTGCGATATTGAAGAATCCCCAAACACGGTTTATTTAATGCAAACTGTACTTGGGTATACGCAAATGGTATGCCATCCTGTTCTTCAGCAGTTTTATAACAAGGACTTGCATCCTTATCGCCGGCAGTCTGTTCAGAAACGCGGAAAAATTATTTATTAAAATACAAGTTCACGTGACAATAATAATAGCCCTGGCTCCAAGTTCACGTTATGCCTATGGTTTTCCGAAGAACCATCTATTTTCAACTTCATTTTAAAACACACGGGCCTTATGTTTCCATGTGAAAGAGGCAGGATGACTCTTTGATCCACAACTTATTATCGTGAGATAAATGCATCGTAATGCCCTCTGAGAGACATACTGAATAAATTCACATCCAAAAACCTGCCACTAACTCCCGGTCTAAAAATGAGATATTCACCGTTTTAAATTTTTATAGACATAATCAGGGAGCAACTGGAGGGGAAAATGTTTAAAAAATATATTTTAACTTCTTATTTTAGGTTACTTGTTTTGTGAGGTATCACTATTTCTACAGCACGAAATAAAAAACACTTAAAAACTTATTTAACGAGAGGCTCAAAAATACTTCTTTTTTTGGTCTCACAATATGTTTGGACATCGCAGAGGCCAACAAATTGTGCCTCTCATGCCAATGGGGTGTTCAGGACTATTAAGTTTATTCAAGAAAGAAACGGTAGATTGTGCATCAACAACATGATATAAATAAATCAGTGTATAGTGTATATGTACAGGGTGAGTCACATCTAAAGGCAGAGCCAAAAACACAAGGTAGAACTCGCTAAAATAAGCACATATGCTTAATAAACATTAGCCCAAAAAAGCTTGGTTCTCCATATACAGCGTGTTGAAAATTTTCCAAAAATAATATATTTTTTTAATTTCTTTCGATCCCATTTAGGAATTCCAACCAAATTTGGTACACATTATACACTAGACGGTTGCCATTTTGTGGAATAATTTGACCCCGTTCCGATCACCAGCGGCGTAGGTACAAATAGTTACTGTAAATAATTGTAGAAAAAAAGTAGTACGGCCCTGTGCGAAACCAAAAATTTTGCCTTTTTTGGATAGCCCATTTAATTTGGAACAAAAAGTGCCTCTTGGTATTTTTTTTATTTCTGGTAAAGTTTCTTCGTAATTTCGGATTTTTTAAACTAGTGCCAAGGTGATTATGCTGGCATTTAAAATAAAATTATTTGTATCTACGCCGCTGCTCATCTGAACAGGGCCAAATTATTGCACAAAATGACAACCCATAATATGTATAAAATAATTCCTAAACGGGCTAGAAAAAAATTAAAAAATATTTGGAAAAGTTTCAACACTCTGTATATGGAGAACCAAGCGTTTTTGAGCTAATGTTTATTAAGCATATTATGTGCTTATTTTAGCGAATTCTACCTTGTGTTTTCGGCTCTGCCTTTAGATGTGACTCACCCTGTATAATTACTATAGATGGTTCCCCGTTCATTGTGTATAGTCAAATCATCGAGCACTACTTACCAAAAATAAATAATAAGCATTTAACACAAAAGTGACCCATTTCTTGAGAAATGAGGAATTTACGTCAGTTAGCCGCACGAAATCTGCCAGGATTTCTCTGTTGTTTCTCTGGTATGAAATCGGGCTGTTTGGCAGGTCGGGCCGAGCTAAGGCCGGCCCGCTGCCTTGCCAATGTCTGAGTTATGCCCTTTCTTTCCCTCGGTTATATTAAATTCCTCTCTGGAGTATAAATCTTTCGTCGTCAAAGCCGCCGCTTCCAGAACAATCATTATTTCGAGGCTTCCGGCGCAAACTGCCTGGGATAATTTGTTTTGAAACATAACATAACAATAAGTAATTATTAGGGATTTATTTAAACTTTTAAATCGTATAATGACTGAAACGGGGATACCCAAGGCAATAAAGTAAGAAGGTTGCCTCTTTTGATAATGAGCAGTCTTGACGTCACGGGAGTGCTGAAAATAACTGGCGCACATTGTAGTTATACCCCGATTACTGTAAGAAGTCCCGATTTTGTCAGATGTCATTCTCCACAAAATCCCTAGGAATTTTCTGTTAACCATGGCTTTAACATTGGTATATTGTGTCTCAACCAGTTAATGACGTCACTCATTGATTTATGATGTGAAAAGGTACCCAAGTGATACGAAAAAAATAACATAATAAAATAAAAACCCTATTGCAATCACGATTATACCGCTATAAATAAAAATAACTATGACTACAACTCATTTTAATAATAATTTCAAACGTCATGTAAACACTTTCATTTTGGTATTTTGGTATAATCAGCTACCTACTTGCGGCTGCGTCTATGGTGCGTACTCAGGCAAATTTTATTTCGGTGTTGTGAAAGTGACAGTGAAGGTTTTCCGGATCGTTCAAAAGGGTTCAAACTTTGGGCAGTGAAAATATTCCCGGGTTTTGTATGTTTCGTGAGTTTTACCGTTATCTGTGTTGTTCTGGTTCGTGTTATTAGTAGTTATTCATTGTGCAAATGGGCTCGTTACTGACCTGGACTTATGACCCGGTAGCTGCATTGATGCCAACTTAGGATGGCGAAATTACCAATTGACAGTCCCAGTAAGGACTTCTTAAAATCATTTGACTATAAGTTATCTGAGATTAATTACAGTAACAACATATAGATATAAGAGGTGCCTTATCCATAACACCTACCTGTGTTATTCATAAGAAAGTTGAAAATCTATAAGAAATAGTATTTTCATATACAGGGTGGTCCAAAATTTATCCACAATAGCTACTTTAAAAACTGCTAGAAAATTTGAAAAAAAAAAGACATCTTCCTATAAACATATATCGAAATCCTTATTTTTTTATTTACAGGGCGTGAAAGTTCAATTTTTTTCCAAATTTCCTTTTCTTTTTCCTAAAGGAAGACAGTTAATGCAAAGATATTTGGTACAGTTTAGACACTCATTACTCATTAAATACTATAAATTAAAAATAATTGAGCCCATCTACTTCCATCAGTGCCGGAGAGACAGTGGTCAACCAAAATATTTTTTTAATAAAAAAATAGTAGTCATTTTTGCCTTTACTAAATTTCCCAATAAATTCTAGGAAAAAACTATTCTTGACTTTTTTTCGAAAATGTACCGTTATTGAAAAATTCACTTTTGCGCGTTTTAATTTTTTAGCAGAAGATAATGAAACTAGGTCTAGGCCCTCGAAATTTTGCACACCTACTGAGTTTTTAATTCCGAACATCTTTCCTTAATAACATTTGGCCCTAAAACCTACAAAAAGTTTCTAGATTCGAAAAATCCTGTGTCCTGGGAATTAAAAAATCTAATTTTTCGCACCAGTAAAGTGGGCTTTAGGAAGGTCTTACGAAATGCTTGTGGAAATCCTCGTTGTCGTGGTGTTAAGCTTATCTGTACGTCTGCACAACTGGATTCAATATATTCTGACTAAAAAGAAACCTAAAAGATTTTACTACTCCAAAAGTTCTTTTTGTTACTTCTCTGTTGCTTTGCAACTAACAACGGTACATATAGGTACATATAGTTCCAGTTATTTTTTTAAGAAGCAAACAAACTCATTTGCACATTATTTACTTACACTTGCCTTTGAAAAGCGAGTAAGCTCTGAAAAGTAAACGATATAATATTACAACAAATTATTAACTAACCATGAACTGAACGTGAATAACCCACAAGAATACCAAGAAATACTTAACGGAAACAAGAGATTTGTGAAAAAATTCGGCAGGAATAATTTTATGGAAAACTAATCGTCATGGGCCGGAATCCCTGTGACCTCCCTCTAACGATACGTTCCTCTCTACTATAAGTAGGTACCTCTCTTACTTTACGAGTCTTGCGGATAAGTACGTCTTTATTTAACTAATATTTGGCAAAAAGTAACATCTTTAAAATTTCTAATAAATCATCAGTGCCACCTAAAAGCAAGTAAATAGAACAGAACTGAAGGATCCAATTTTTAAAATTGATGAACAATATAACGAATTTATTGTTATATTTATGTGAGGTTATAAATATTTACTTGACAAGGCAAGCATAGGAAGAATTTATCATCGAGGAACACATCGAGATATCGGTATTCAATTCAGTTCAAAATCGAGCTCTAGATACCCCAGCTACTTTTTGTCTATCTCTTCGGGAAATATGACAAATCCCACAAAAGTGTACAATTTGGGACACCCTGTACTATTTCGGTCGGGGGCAGACCATTTGAAAATATGTTGTAATAAATGATATAATAATAATAATGCTGTGTTGATATTTTTTCAGAACCCCTCCAAAATTTTACTCAATTTCAGTTAACCGATTTTTAATATCGTCAAATTTTTCAATATTAAAACGATCATTTAACACACTTTTACGATGGACATTGTACATTTTTTATCTTTTTGCTGTAGACTAACCCTACTACAGTTTATAGACTAATGTTCACGTTGTTCTACAATTTTGCTTTGAATCTTGACTTTTATTGTACACATAAAATAAAAATTGCATACCTTCTTCAAGTACAGTAGTTAAATCAAAAATTTAAGTTAAATAGTGATCTTTGTGCGGAGAAGTATACAAAATTCATATAACTTGTAAACCGTCAAATTTCGGGTAGCCCTATGTAGAGTTTAAGGTCATCCCAGATGTCCCTGTATGTACCGGGTGATTCAGTTTTAATCTGCAACACTTCAACAGGTGATAGAAAACCAAAAAATAACCGCACTTTCTTCTATATTACCAAGAGGGCATTTTTGTTTAAAATTGCAATCTACATAAGAAATTGAATACATTTTATTGCTATACAAGGTGGTTCTATTTTATTTTCTAAAATAAATTATACTAATTACCCATTTCTACGCCACTGGTTGTTCAAGATGTTTGATATTAACAGGTTTTATGCTAACCTATGCCGTTATAACGTGTACCATATATGAGTTAAATATCTCAACTAGTTTGTAAAATATTCAATAAATTCCACATATTTCTTGCAAATTTAACACCCTGTAACTTTTTTATAAGGCCTTAAAATGATAGAGTTTATAAAAGAAAGTGCGGTTATTTTTTGGATTTCTATCACCTGTTGAAGTGTTGCAGATTAAAACTAAATCACCCTGTATACCACAATTTCTGGTGTCAGGTGTGGGGTAAATTTAGGTACGTGTGGTGAAACTTTGATATTGTATTGGAAATTATTTCAGTATTTAGTTGTGCTACTCGTGCCTGATGAAACAACAAGAGTCGGTCTTGCAAACCGAAAACGTCACTACCATGTTTATAAACCTTTTCCATCAGGAACAGGAATATTATTGTACCGGATTTTCAAAACTAACAGTCCAAACTCGTTATGGTGGTTACCACCGTTATGGTGGATACAAGTACACGCGCGGCCTCATAAATGTTTCCACTAGGCACGAGAAATGAGCAAGAAATCAAGAATTTCGGGTAAGTGCGGCAACGTTGCGCCAATTCCACGGCTTCTCAAATCAACAACTTCCCCTACATTTCCCTCGTACCACCCCGCTCCTCCCCGTAGAAAATAAAAATTGCGTTGACTGACGTTTTAATACGCCATTCAACGAAAATAAGTTAAATGGCTGCATTATTATTATAATTATTATAAGTGGATTTAAAGTTTTACACTGTTCCTTGGTGTTTTGAGATTCACGTAACGTGAAATTACGCAAATTTCTTTTATTGTCAAAATGATAATATTTAGTTAAATAAGGTATATCTAAGTATAATTGTGTTATTATAGAAAAATCTCGTATAGATAGTGGTTTTTTACATTGGTTTATTACACTTCTTTATCTTAACCCCAACCAAAACTTTGATTTTTATGAATTTTTAAAGCTTCCCTGGAGTCTTCGGGTGATGATGCTGATGCTTGCCGGGCCCCCGAAAAATCGAGAAATAAGAAAAAACACGCAATTTACAAGAGTGGTTTCAGAGGATTTTTCCGTCGGTTTCGTTGATTCTACAGCCGTCCCCTTTCTCGAAAGTGGTTAGTCGTGAATCGGAAAATTCTTTTAGATATCAGATTTTCGAGGTTCTTTTTGGTACCAGAGGAAATTAAGATGCCCAATTAAGAGATTTACCACCTCTTTCGATTTTTAGAATGGCTCTATTCGAGGTTGTCGAAAGACTTTTGCGACAAAAGCCGACAATATCCGTGGGCAGGGTTGTAGGATTTTCCACTATTATTCAGGCAATCTAAGCGGCCAACCTAGCAGCGCCGAATTTACTGTTTTTCGCACAGTAACTGGCAATGTCACGTAAGGCAATGTCGCCTAATAAGATGTTAAATTTGCCGTCACTTACGTCTTTGAGGTTATGGCTGGCTTTCAAACCGCGAGAGAGGGGAAGGGCAATTGCAACGTTGTCAGTTGAACGCCTTTGCGACCGCACGTATTGGAACGATTTCAAGGGCCGCGCGTGCACACTATCAGACTAACACTGGCCAAGAATATTCTTCAGGTCTCAAGTTCGCACTAAAATCACGTTCCAACGTTCAACAATAATTCCTTTATAGGGCTTATATACTCAATTTGAAGATCGGATACTATTCTAGAATATTCCTGGCCTAAGATAGTTTTACAAATCATACAGTTTTGGATCATTTCTAGAAATCCTAAAAGACAATTAAAAATTGAGGCCCTGGGTGCCTCAGGCAAAATGTAAAACTGTAAGTAGAACGCCGAAATGTAAAATTAGTCTGCCAAATCTTTGAGTAGGTTAGAAAATAGAGCAAATGTGTTCAATAAAAAAATGATAGAATGACTAAGAGTCATTCTTCGTTACATTACAACATTGTTTTTAATATTTTGCAGATATTTAAGGACTATCCCAACATTCCGAAAAAGCCGGTTTTCGCTGCTTGTTTTCCGGCCGGAATTTGCAGATTGTTTCTGCGCGGAATGCGGTACGGCTTTCAGCAGGCCGCAGCCGGTATAGACGAGCGCGGTGTCTTGTCAATATCTGAGTTATGCCATTTCTTTTCCCGGTTATATTAGATTCTTCTTCGGAGCATAAATCTCCCGTCGTCAAAACTGCCGCCGCCAGTCCAAGCATTATTTCGGGTTGCGTAGTGCTATCGTTTCTAGTGGAAACAGCATGAGGAAAATTCCATTTCGTGCAATGCAAGACAAATTTATGTATTTACTCTGCGGAAAATTACTATATTGACTATAACTTTGTTTTCCTCACAAAACACAGTAATATCTTTATATGCCAAATTTAATGCACTTCATATTAACATTTTTCTGTATCTCTTTGACCAGATTTTTCAGTTTCTCGTTTATAGGTACATAGCAGTAGACTCTTGATTTCCTTTTGGGGTTTAAACATTTTTTTCTATTTTCAATCTTTCATACTTTATAAATAACACAGAAAGATTTTTAGTACCTGTAATAATTATAAATAATAAATGATGTCTAGTGGCATATCAGGTAAACGATATCAATTGAAAAAAATGCACTCCAGCCGGGACTTGAACCCGGGACTCCTACTGTGGCCGTAGGCACTTTAACCAACTAAGCTACCGGAGATAAGGGTTCCATCGGCTAGGTGTTATTTATTCCAATTGATATATAGTTAGTAGCGGAACCCATATCTCCGGTAGCTTAGTTGGTTAAAGTGCCTACGGCCACAGTAGGAGTCCCGGGTTCAAGTCCCGGCTGGAGTGCATTTTTTTCAATTGATATCGTTTACCTGATATGCCACTAGACATCATTTATTATTTATAAATAACTTTTCCAAAATACAATAGGTATCAACATCTGCAATTCTCCCTTATTCAATTGGGCAAACAGATCATTCCGTAATTCCAAAATAGTTTTTTTTTTTTCGGAAATTCAGGTAATACGATTTTCTTCATGTGCAAACTGCGAAATATTGACCGCAAAAACAATAATTCGTTTCCGTAAATAGAACGTAAATATCAATAATGGTGGATATTCAAAAATTGATGTACAATAATAATTATTATAGCTCATAATAAATCCCTATTTTGTTCGTCTACTAGCGCCATTCCAGATCGCAAACAAGATCGCTTGGATAGCTTTTACTGAATTATTTTCAAATTTTGGTTTTTTACTTAGTTTTTAACTTTTACAGTAACTTCATAGCATTTTCTGTACCCAGAAAAAAGGAAGGAATGTCCCAGTTTTGTTTATTTTCATTCACTTTATTATATTTGTTACTACGTGTTATCACTTTACTGAATACTTCTTTTGCCTAACTGCACACACCAAAACTTTATTATTTTTTTTATCTCGTCGCGCATAATCAGGAGATGATTAAGTCTAATCTATTTATTCCTAACCTATTCTATTTATACTGTGAACTACCTACTATATTATTCCTAAGTTTCTACGTGTCAGTTTATTAACATGTATAAGGGGCTGTAGGGCATTGGTATCTTCGAAATTTACATTTTGAAATTTCCAGACTTTCATAAGCGTCTAATAATATACTATCAGGGAGATACTTAAGTAATTTTAAATTTTCCTTTGTTATTCTACGATTATTTTCAAAAGCATGTTCGGCAATGCTAGATTTTTCCAATCGACCATATTTTAAATATTCCATAATGTTCGTTAAATCTAGTTGTTATGGAACGTCTAGTTTGTCTAAGATACGTTTTATTACAATCTGAACAGCTAACTTCATAGATTCCACTTTTTTCTAAAAAAATAATTTTGTCCTTGGGGTTACCTAGTAGGTTTTTAATATTATGTGAAGATTTATATGTACAGTGTGTCCCCGGATAGGTGTAACTATACTTGTAAACTTTTGTATTTTTAATTTTTGGGCAAAAACTCATTCTTTATCAAAAGTTTTGCTTGTTTTGAAACTGGGCAATCCAATACCAGATTTTCGAAAAGTTATACAGGGCGTCCGAAAAGTTCAAAATACTAAAATCGTGTCAAGAATAAAGTGCTATTTTTTTCAAAGTTAGCGAGAAATGTTATTTGAGAAAGTGGTTCCTAATACAACAAAAGGTCAAAATCTCCGATATTAATAAATTCTAATAAACTACAAGAAATATTATATTTTTAACTTTTTGACGTTTCTTTTTTGTAAATAGACCCAGATCGGATGAACCTGTCTATGGTACGCCTCAAACATTTCAGGGCTTACATGTTTACTTGTTTTCCAATGCCTCCTGGATAAACCGTAATAACACATTATTGCTCTTAATATCTTGAACCACATTTTAAAAAATCGACTATTTCGTGAATTTTATTAGAATCTATTAATATCTGAGATTTGGGCCCTTCGTTTTATTAGAAACCACTTTCTCGAATAACATTTTCTGCTAGCTTTGAAAAAAGAGCACTTTACTCTTGACACGATTTTAGTATTTTGAACTTTTCGGACGCCCTGTATAACTTTTCAAAAATCTGGTATTGGATTTCCCAGTTTCAAAAGAAGCAAAACTTTTTATAAAGAATGAGTTTTTGCCGAAAAATGAAAAATAAAAAAGTTTACAAGTATAGTTACACCTATCCGGGGACACACTGTATACTAATTTTAGTCCAGCATGGTTAACACTTTTTCTAGACCTTTCGTGAACCGCGAGTTGTACCGAATGGAAATATATTTAGTATTATCTGTTTTTTCTTGTATTTGGGTTTATTGATTAACTTTATTACCATGTTTGTGTCGTAACCAATGATCTGTGTTATGTTCTTTATCCTAGTTTTTTCTATATTATATTTTCCTGAATTAAGAGGTTAATTTACTAATCTCTGTGTTAAGAATTTAAAACTTGCTAGTTTATGTTGGTTGCAGTGAATAGAATCGTAAGGAAGGTAGCGGTCTGTGGTTGTGTCTTTTCTATAAGTAAACATAGGCGCCGCCTCCGCGGGTGCTCCGGGGCTCGAGCACCCGGCCAAAAATTTGGCTGGGTGCGGAGCACCCGGCCAAAAGTTTGGCCAGTTGTTGGAAGCTCAACGAGGGGGAAATTACTGAGGAATTTTAGTGTACACGCGCCTGGAATTTTTGGCATTTTTGTTTTTTTCTGGATTTTTTTTTGGCATTTTCTTGGAATTTTTTCGTATTTTCTAAACAATGCGCATGCGCATGCACTGTCGGGAAGTTACAAGACTGGACTGTGCAGTCCGCGAGGGGGAAATCATTGACGAATTTTAGTGTACAGGCGCGTCGAATTTGTGGCATTTTTTGGTATTTTTTTGGAATTTTTGGGATTTTTTTGGTATTTTCTGGAATCTTTGGCATTTTTCGCATTTTCTTGGAATTTTTGGTGTTTTCTTGGAATTTTTTGGCATTTTAGTGTACAAATTTTGCCAGGGATTTCCCCGAATTTTTTGGTATTTTTGGTAATTCTCTGGTATTTTTTTAAATTTTTTAACCTAAATCTTGAATTTTTTGTATTTTTTTGGCATTTTAGTGTACAAATTTTGCCAGTGATTTCCCCCTCGAAGCTCAAGCAAAGGTGACAAGGTGACAATGAGTCAGAAAAGGCTGAGTGATATTATGCTTTTAAATATTTATAAAGAATTAGCAGACATCATAATTCCTGGATGAATTTATAAAAAAATCGTCCATAAGATTTTCTGAGCACTTTTGCGTTATTTACCCAAAATTAGGTAACTAGTCGTTTTTGTTCTTTTTTTGTTTTTGTTTAAAGACCGCGACTTAAAATTCAGCGGACTCTCATCCGGATGGATCAGCTGATGCGATATCATCCTCTCATTTGTTTCCCTTTGGAGGAAGAAAAATACAGATATCCAGCTGATTCATCGGGATGAGGGGACGAGGCCTTTCTTATAGAAACACCTTTATTTTATGTACTCTTATTTAATATTTATAATAAATATTTACAATAAAAAATGTTTTTTAAAATAAAATTTTTGAGGGTGAGATTGTATACCTTGGGCACCCAGCCAAATTTTGAGAAGTCGGCGCCTATGTAAGTACCTAAATATTGAACTCTAGCCTATTATTCGTTCTTATTATTAAGGTGTCTAAAAATGGTAAATGTCCGTTGTTTTCTAATTTGTAAGTGAACCTAATACTAGGGAAACGACCATTCAACTTTTTAAGAAAATCATCAATATTGGCACGTTTTGTATCAAAAACAGCAAAAATGTCATCTACATACCTGCACTGTATTCTTGGAAAACAATTTGAATCTTCTTGTAGCTTTGTTTCAAAATTGGACTTGAAAAGATTTGCTAAAAACGCTGAAAGGCAATTGCCCCTTCAACTTGTTGATAATAGTTATTATTATATTGAAACTAATTATGGTCCTTGCATAATTTTGTAAAAGTTTGCAATTATTGTATTCTAAAAATTCTTTTATACTCTAGTGTTCTTCGAATTGGTACATTAGAAAACAACGAACGAACGTCAAATGAAATTAAAACTTCGCCTTGTTCAAGCACAGTGTCTTTGATTTAATTAATGAAGTCTAATAAATTCAGGATAGTAGTTTGTTTGATTTTTTGGAAAATTTTCAAATTTGTTTGCTAACCATTGTTCTCTCGTCAGAACACTCGATACGAGACAAGAGAACACGCTTCTGACGTCGAGAATTATCGTTTCTCTCGAGGTCTCTTGTTATCTCTAAAGACGAATTATCAAAAATAATAGTGTCTTTATTTTCGATTAACCTGAGTTAGCCCTATCTCCAGTAGCAATATGTCCGTTTCCGACACCCTCTATACCTCCCTAGGCAAGTGATGATGTTATTAAAGTTTTTCCTAAACACTAAACATGAAATAGGAAGAAGGGGGTATAAACTTTAATGACAACTTTTCTGGATATTATGTGCAGGAGTGGTCATATGACCTTACTCAGACTATGACTATGTTAAGATGATATTTTAAGAGAAAACCTATTTTTTTATCGATAATCGATTACATTATTACATAATCGTTAAGCTTTAGCTCTAGAAATAAAGATATGAATCCGTAATATTAGTCTCATTTAAAAGCTGTATGTTTTTAATTCAACGCGCACCTCATTATGAAGGCTAAGTGGTGCACTTACCCCAGAAAGCGGGGTAAGAATGCCACCCTGAAAAAAATTTAAAAAAATTAAAATTTATATCAACTAGTTGGTTTAACACCCATTGTTCACATTTACATTAATGTCACTAGAAGATAACCCACTTTTTTCTTTGTAGTCTGCTGTAATCTGCTCTATAAAATGATAATCAAGCGACAGAGAAGTTGATAACGAGTGCTGCATAAAGCCATCTTTAATAATTGCTGAATTTCATTGAGTCTATTATGTTCATTACTACGAACTTAATATACGAATGCATTAGTTTTTGCAGTGCATAACAGTTTTTGGTTTCTTATGGTATGTGTTAATAAATAATCTGGAAAATAAAAAAAAACATCTCTAAAACTCCCAAAAATACCGTAACGCATAGAATATCTTAGTTAGAATCGTGTGTTAGAGTGTGTGACGTCATCGATCGAGTCGGCAGGCCTCTGTTCCCATGTGCCGCAACAGGGTACTTGCACAAATTTTGTTTTTTGTTCAATTTATATTTAATGAAAAGTTTTTGTATGGAGAATAACATTCCTCAAATAAAAACTGCAAAATAATTGTTTCCTTTTTGGCAAACTGATTCTGAAAATGGCTTTTTGAATGCGCGCTTAAACAAAGCTCTGACGTCACTTATATCTAAACATGGTAAATTTGGCAACATGGGGTTTTGGCTGGAATATTTTGTGTTTTATGGAATAGCAGCTGTCAGTGTCAGGCTTCAAACTGAAATCATAACCTTATTAGTGAATGCTGATGTCGATAGATGATTATTTGCATTTGGAAATTCAGTGTTCAATCAAATATGTACTAATGGCCATTAGGAAGTGTTGTTGTCGTATTTTGAACGTGATACAACAATGGAAGCAAATTTTGTGAAAGCTTATAATCAAATAATTTGCCAAAGCTAGATGTCTTCATTGTGTCAGATTATTTTACAAATAGCAAGCTCTATAACTCAGCAGAAATTCGTGGAGTTAAGACACAGAGGTAAGCTAAAAAACAATATTGTTGATTAGTTAAGTACCTAATATATAATATTTCTTTCAGTGCGGCAAGAGATATGATGATTCAGCCGTTTGTTATGTGCACTTAAAGATACACTCAGGAAAGTATACTGTAAAAACCAAAATATGCCCAGAACACAAGGTTCGTTAAAAAAATTATGCAGTAGTTTGTGAAATGGATGAAGTGGCTGAGAAGATCATTCAAGCAGAATGTCTAGACTGCGCGGCTTCCCAAGGAGGTTGCAAACATTCCGTGGCATTTTTAACGTGGCTGCATAGACATAGCCAAAGTGAATAAGACAAGTGTATCTACTATCCACTCGTGTGTGGTCGCCGGGCTACGAAAATGAAATGTTATTGACGGCCAGGAGTGGGAGAACTAGGCCGAGCGTTTGAGCGATATTTACGGGCGTAGGCAGTGTAAAGATAATAATTGTATAATAATTATAGGTAACAAAACGTGCTCAAATTATAAATAAAGGTGGCCAATTAATGGATTTTACTGTATTTTGTAGTAATTTGAACTTAAGACATACCTAGGCATAGTAAATAGTGCAGTTGTCAGAAATCAATGTTTATTTTTAACATAATTTACCTAGACAGTTTTTTCTTTTCTCTGCTCTCTTTCACGAGGTGTATATCGGTGCTTAGAATAAAATCCAATATGTAATTACGAAACAAAAATGCCAACACATGATTCGTGACTTTTACGTTCAAATTTAAAAGCACTACAGTTATTTAAGAAGTCTTGTAAAGTTGAATCATAAACATCATTCGTATCAATATGTTCAGAGAAACCACTCTAATTTTCCTAATAAATAATTTATGTAAGAACTGGGATGCACGCACCATTTACAACTTTCCATCATATACATAGTTTTCCATATCTTCTTTTAGCTAAAAAGCATTATATAAATGCAAACCAATAAATATCACCTGGCTATGACTTACATAAAAATGATCTCCACATACAAATATAAGAGTTTTAGTGGAAAAATATTTTTTACGTTTTATAGCTTCTAACAATTTTGTTCTTCTGTGCCAAGTCTGTAGAACTTGTATAAATGTTTAATTTGAATTTAAGGACGTATTCTCATACGATTTTACCACCAATAATAATACATTTCGCAGTCTCTTTTAGGCAAGTAGAACTCCAGTTATAAAAGTACACAACACTGAGAAGACAACACAACTAAATATTTTGACAATCAATATGTTTATAATTATAATCCAGCAGGTAGTATAATGAATAATAAGGAGACTATAATAAAAACCTAAGGCCTGGGCTGGGGGAGTTAAAACAAATAATTTAGGTATTTTTCTGAGTTTATAGGTTATAACCAGAAAACAACTTTTTAGGTTAGAAGTTCACTCTTCTTCTTCATTTTGTGGAAGGGAACCGAGAAGGATTCTGCCAGTCCCATTAAATAAAAGGATCCCAAAATCATAGATATAAAAATAAATTTACAATGTTGCCAAATCTACTCGATATCCATATAAGTGACGTCACCGGTTGTTTTACAGGAATTGAAATTAGAAAATTCATATCTCAGTAACAGTAGCTAAAAAAATTTTTTTAATGTGTTTTTCGTATTTCACTATCACTTAGGTATAGTTTAAAAATAGTTTTGAAAAATCGTCAAGTTCCCTACTGTACCCATCACACAGAGAGTTTCACGAGGCTTACGATAAAGACAGGCCATGACGCACGAAAATCACGTGACATATTTGTCAGATAACTGAAAGCGGCAGCTTGTGTTTTGAGATGTTTTAAGCGTTTAAAGTGTTATTAAACGTCTTAGTTAATATTTTAGAAACAAATTTGTCCTTAGTGCGCCTATTTACAGTATACCGAGATGAGTTTCAAATTTTATTTCGTAAAAAACAACCTATAATTACCAAATATTGGGTCTGTTTACATTTGGTATTTGATTTGTTCCGTAATGTATTTCTATATATTGTGCTCTAAATATGCTGATATTCAATTCAAAGTAGTTAAATTAATCATGCAAGTACGTATATGAATAATGATAAATTCCATAATTCTGTTGTTTAGTTACTTTGATTTTTGAATAAAGAACTTCCACTTAAGAAAAATAGCTGACTTGTATCCTCGAATATTTGCTCGTTTTTTTTGCAGCTTTAACTTGCTTTTACTGGCATATTTTGCATTCAAATGTCATATTTATTTCATATTAGTTTTATTAAATAATTCTGTAAACATTTTATCATGAAATAAATTGTTTTTAAATTATAAATATCATTTTTGGACTATTAAAATGCCACGATACTGTAGTGTTTAGGATGTAAAACATATTACAAAAGCCAGGAAGAAAATGTCACCATAACAAGATTTGCTTAGCATCGGGATGAAAATTTGCGCCAAAAATGGATACGTCAAATTCCAACTCAGATTAATTTCTAAAAAACCCTTAAGTATGTGTGACTAGCATATTTTCAAGAAAGTGGGCAAATGTGTTGTGGGAGTAAAATACAGTGAATATCACCTAAGCTAAAGGACGGTGCTGTCCCAGCAATTTTTGAGAATGTGACAAAATATTTGAGTGCAGTGCCGTTTAACTCTCAACCCAAACATCTGAGGCAGGTTAAAAATTTTGAAGAAGCAATTAGAGAAAGCCTAGATGCACAAAACCAATAATATAATAGACGAAAGAAAACTCGCCAAATTATTTTTTTCTACTTATATCCAAATATGCCGTTTATTATGTAGGACTAAGTTGGTCACGTGAGTACGCGATTCTGCGTTAGCGCCATGGCCTGTTTTTATCGTTGGCCTCGAGAGTTTCATAAGTGACATTATACATTATGTCAAATCGAAATGATTGAAATCAACTTCCCTTTTTAAGAGATCCATCAAATTTAAACAGCATTTAGTTAAGTATTTATTTGCACACGAAAACATAGGTTCTAAAAGCAAACTTCCGAAACTAGCTTTTAAAAGTGTCGCATTATGGTTCCCTGTTTCCCAGCTATTCTCTGTGAAAAGGGGGCAATTCATTACTGTCAGGTGTGGGGTTGTTACAGATAAAAAAAATCACAAACAATAGAAAACAAACATAACACATATTTATTGGTCATTCTAGAAAGCAGAAATATTGGGTTGTCAAGTTTTTTTCTTTAAAATGCTATTGGAACAGTTTAGAAATTAGCCCATAGAAAACACAATGCAGAGAGCTCATTTTCTCAAATATGTCAAAGGGAACCCAACTTTAAATGATAAGTAATGTACTGTAGGTCATCATAGATCTTCTTTCTCAACTTTGAGTTAAATTATGACAAATGAGGAATGTAGTAGGTACTTTATACTCTAGATCTAAACAATATATCGGGAGTGAGAAAAATTAAGTAAAGTTGGAACCCATTTAACATATTTTACAGGATAGGATCTCTATATTCTGTCTTTGTGAAATTAGTAGTGTATATTTTATGTATTTTTAATAATTAGGACATTCAAGAACAATGTCTATCCGTGTCAAAAGCAAAAAGTTGCTATAAGTTCTCAGACCAGCTAGTATCTACTTGCAGCCACTATCTACTTAATCAACTAATGCCCACACATCATATGACAACCTATACATTATTTATTCGTTGTACACGGTTCGCTTCAGAGACTTGTTAACTACTTAATTACAGTTGAATCTTGAGATTAATCATTAAACTACTACCACCTGCAATAATTAAAATAGTTTGAAATACAACAAAGTTCCATGTTAAAGAAATACTAATTTCAGAAGTAAAAAGTGTATCCTTGCTTGTTATATTTATCGACAAAGTTTCTTCTTAAAATACCACCCAGTTCCGCCGCTGGCACAAACGAAAAACAACAGGAAGAGAGCGTTTTCTCCGAAAAATAATACAGAGGCACATTAGACCCGAAACTCCCGGTAATTTGTACACGTTTTTTATTTTCTCATGCAAATGATTGTTTCCCGGGTTGGTTTCCAGTTCCACACAATGGAGGCCAACGTTTTTATTGGGGTGTTTTTCCAAGTAAATCCTAATGAACGCTATAATTTTGCTGGCGTTGCGCGCAAAATGAACTACATTCATTATCAGAACTGGGTCTCGTTTTTTATTGGGCGTTTCCGCTATTCTTTGAAATAAAGTCGCAAATAATTAAATATGCAATTGTGAACGCGATCAAATTATTCGCCAATTCTGCCAGTTATTTACAATTATTATATTATTGTGTATACTAACGATGTAGCAAATTTAATTTTAATGCTGGTCGGGGTTGAATGTTCTATCAATATTGAAGAATTGAAAATGCTCTAAATAATGTATTAGGTATATTTTTATATAACTAATAATATACAGGGCGAGTTTTTGTTGATGATCAGTATGGGAAACTAACGGATATAGATAAAGAAGGTTAAATGGGGAAAGAATTTCAGTTTTGTGGACCCATTTTAACGCGCCTTGCGAATTTTTAGAAGTTATGGCTTATTAGATATTCTGAAAAACGAAATTTTGGCGGTTTATTCTAATCCGCTTAGCTTCGTTGTTTCTGATTTTAGACAAAAAGTGTAAATAAAAAACTGGAGGGAATTATGTCCCCAATGCGGTTATCATGTCCTAATTTCCTCGATAGCTGCTATTTTCGAGATATGACACAAACTTTTGTTTAGTTAAATGGAAATTATAGTTATTTCCGTTATTTTTCTCAATAACCATCTCGAGTATTATATCGTTGGAAAGCTCTAAAAATGCCTTTTTTTTTTGGACCATGACCAACTATGGTTTCCATTTAAAAATACACAAGTTTGTGTCATATATCGAAAATGACACCTGTCACGGAAAGTAGGACATGATAACCGCATTGGGGACACGAATTCTACCAATTTTGGTATTTACATTTTTTTCAAAAATTAGAAACAACGGAGCTAGACGGATTAGAATATAAATCGCCAAAATTACGTTTTTTTCAAAATTTCTATTAAGTCATGACTTTTTTATAAATCCACAAGGCGCGTTAAATTGGCCCACAAAACTGTATTTTGTCCCCATTTAACCTTTCTTCTATCTCTGCTAGTTTCTGATGAGATCCCTATACCGATAAAAAAACTCACCGTGTATATAAATATAAATAAAATACCTATGAAACTGTTAATATGAGTTTTAAAAATGCAATGCAAAACATTTTTGTTTTGTTTTTCAATACTCAAACGAATATAAGCAAGAATCACCAGCTTTCCCTAAAATAATTAAACTAAGTAGGTACTATTCTTAAATTCTCACTAAGATATCGTTAGTGTAAGTGCGCTAAAAGATATCCTTGTGTTATTTAGAAAGCTGTTTCAATAAAAAATTGAAATACTAAACAGATTGGGAATTATGAAAACAACCGAAAACATTGGAAACTATATTATTTTGCAAGAAAACGAGCCAAATGAAGAAAAAAAAGTAAAAATTAATGGTTAAAGATAAATAATTTGGCAAAATTGTCATAACAGTGACTATAGTCACTGTTCATAACAAATCGAGTACTAAATTAAAACGTTGAGTGAAAGATGAATAGGGTGTTTTCTTTAAATTCAATTCAATTTCTGTTGATTTCGAGCACAACACAGACAGGTCAAAAACTAACGCCTTATGTACATTCTTCTTTATACTCTTAAGTAGTGTTAAAATAAGTAGTAAACTAACATACTTGAAAAGAGATATAGGACACGATCAAATAAGGAAATACATAATATATCATCTGTCACCATAATATTATATCTAGCCACAGTAAGATAAGCAAAACCATACCTAAACATAATTTTTACGTACCTTTAAGGACCGAGGCAACTCTTACGTTGGCTTGGTCCTTATAAATAACCTCGTCGGCCAAAAAAGTGCACTTACGCATATTGCAATGTAAATAACAATTTCGTGAAGATCATGGATGTTGTACTAAAAAAAATTATGGCGTTCACAGAAAATAAGCAAATTTCACTATAGCAAAATAGCTTTAAAACACACCAAAATACACAAATACAGGAAAATATCGCCGAAAATTTAGAGGGACGCAGGGAAACGTCGAGTAAACATCGGCCGAAATACGATGATTCACCCGCGCGTTATCTGACCTTGTCTTGCAGGCAACCAGACCAGCGCAACAACTAGTGTGAAGTGTGACGCAGGCGTAGAGATGCGAATAAAACTATGCATCGATTCGATACACATCGACGTTCAGTCTTTGTATTGCAAAGTGTTCAGTCCAATAACGCCGGCATTATGAAATCACAGATATCTTTTTGTTTAGTTTAGATAGATTTTCAATAAGTTTTCTTATGAAAATTATTTTTTTTAAGACGTAATCAGCTAATCTAACATTGACATCGATATCGATCATTATTACGCACCACTCCAACCTCTACTGTTTTGTGCGTTTTGTGACCAGTGAAATGTCAGTAACCAGTAATCCCGTTGGGGCATAAACTGCTAAAAGCAACTGATTTCTTAACTGTTCCAACTTTATAATCCGAAAAAACAAATGCAACCTCCTTAAACCGCTTGCTATATATTTTAAGTTCTCCCCCACCCCCATACAATTACCCGATATAACATTTACGTGGCAGCGCATTGCCGTAAACTTTCCGCATCCACGTACTTTAGGGCGGCCATATATCTAGGAAAAAAGCGCCCCTATTTATAACAGGGCCGCGGCGGCGCTGTTTTTAAATTGCCGCGGCTAATGGACCGTGCTCTACAATTTATGGAGCTACTTTACAAATACTTAGGGAGGAAGTTCGGTTTTTCTCCTGGATGTAAATTAAAAATTGCCCCGGATTACGGCGGGGGAGCTTTCTTCTCCGCGCGCCCCCGCGGCGGAGCCGGGGCCGACCCGGAGTCGTATCCGGGGGAAAAGTAGAACGCTGAAAAATTCTGATCCGCCGCCTTTTCTGGAAAAAATGGGATAACCTAAAAAATAATGCAAGAGAAACTTAACTTATTAAGATATAAAATTTTCTTTGCAAACAGAATTTGTTGTTTGTACCTATAATGAAATAATGGGGAATTTGAACAATTTTTTTATTTCTTTAATATATTTGCCTCCTCGGCCAAAAAAGTGCGCTTACGCATATCGCAATGTACTCGTAAATAAATATTTAATACAGCACACTCTATTCAAACAGTATCAACAATTTTAAAAGAAATGGCTTGTGGCATATATGGGACAAAATGCTTTGGTAATTGGCAACACCAAACTAGTTTCCAATATCTAATGGAAATCATGTATGGGTCTTTCGGTGGTGTGCAGACCACGACAGGTACCTGTTTCGGGCTTGGTGGCCCTCATCAGGCAGACATAGCGCACCTCAACCGAAAGACCCAGATACGTTGGCTAAGTGGAATAGGAAATAGTATAATGCGGTGAGCAGTACCATCCAACGCCATCTAACTGGTACTGCCAAAACCAAACAATGTGAGTGTGTATATATCGACCGGTCGATCGACATATAAAAAGAACTCGGCAAAGCGGCGCGGTGGAAAAACCAGAAGAAGCATACATACGGGGGCCAAGAGTATCTTCTAATATATAGAAATCAACAAGGATCGAATCGTGAGTTTCAATCCTCGTGCGCTTACGTCTATAGCCAAACAATGATTAAACAAGGGCCAACAAGCCCGAAACAGGTACCTGTCGTGGTCTGCACACCTCCGAAAGACCCATATATGATTTCCATTAGATATTGGAAACTAGTTTGGTGTTGCCAATTACCAAAGCATTTTGTCCCATATGCCACAAGCCATTTCTTTTAAAATTATAATGGGGACGCTAAATATTCATTTTGTATTATCAACAATATCAAGACTGAGATATATATAATAAGACGGATAGACAAGAGTGGGACGTTGAGCTTTCTAAACAAAGCTTGCGTGGTGCTCTAGTTATTATACATGTGCCCCGTATTAGTTTATACATGGTGCCACCACCCACCAGAGGCACCACCACCAACGATCTACTTGACGTCACAACCAAGGAGGGCGCGTTACAAGAATGATTTGAATGAGGTATGCAGTTTTTAATTGCTTATATTTTTTGCATAAAAATAAAAAATTAGTTTTTTTGTGAACTGTGGCTCATTTAATGGCAATAATTTACGTTTGAAAGTAACATTTTTCAAATTTAATTTTTGTGCAAGTTCCCCATTTAAAAATTGTTGAAAATAAACATAACATCTATGAATATTTCTTAATTCGGAGTTCGGAACTCGGAAACCGACGGTTTCAGTACTACTTTACCCTTCGCAAGCATTTCATTGTGTACGCGAGATTGATTTCGTCTTCGGTAAACAAAAGTTAACGAGAGTTGAAATTGATAAGGGTGTTTCGAGTTTGCAATTAGGCAGGATCCAATATCAAGTAGTTGAATTATAAAACTTGCATTGAGGGAGAAATGGGGCACATTTAAAAAATTAATCGATTTCCAACGGTTAACCTAAAAAAAGTATTGTAACAAAAAACTCAAAAACAGGGCAGTTAAATTTTATGTTTCGGTGTTCTACTTACGATCTTATAATTTAATATTAGTTTGTTAGCTTGATGAGGCTCCCAGGGCCCCATTTCTCTCAATGTTTTATTGTTTGCCCTATAGTGCTTCCATATAGGAATTCTAGAAATATTCTAGAACTTCTTGATTTTGTAGATCTCTGATCTACATTGTAGAAAAGTCGCCAGTCTTCCATTTGAATATACAGGGTGTTTCCTATAAACATGAAGCAAAAATTCAAGGGATTATTTTTTGGGTCATAATGAAAAATCCTATAGTCATTATGTCCAGAATTTTTTACAAAATTTTAGCACCATTTATTTCGGAATTGAAGCCATTCTGGACATATAGGTATATGTTTATAGCAACTTTTTTAAAATTTTGACCCAAGGAATATTGGCAAGTAGGACATGATAACCGAATTGGCTATACAATTCCCTACCACTTTTGTATTTACAATTTTTCTCTAATTTCAGAAACAACGAAGCTAGATGGATTAGATTAAATCACCAAAATTTCGTTTTTTTTTTTTCTTCAAAATATCTAGTAAGCCATGACTTGTTTTCAAAAATCCACAAGGCGCGTTAAATTGGACTCACAAAACTGCAATTCCTTTCCCATTTAACCTTCCTTCTACCTCCATTAGTTTCCGAGTTCCCCATATAAAAAAACGAAATTTTGGCGATTTATTCTAATCCATCTAGCCTCGTTGTTTCAGATTTTAGATATAAAAAGTGTAAGTCGGAGAGAATTGTGTCTCTACTGCGATTATCATGTCCTACTTTCCATGACAGCTGTCATTTTCGAGGTATGACACAAACTTGTGTTTTTTTTTAATGGAAACCATAGTTATTTCTGTTATTTTTCCAAATAACCATATCGTTGGAAAGCTCTAAAAATGCCTGATTTTTGGAGACCATGGCCAACTATGGTTTCCATTTACAAACTCAAGTTCCTCGAAAATGGCAGCTGTCACGGAATGTAAGACATAACAACCGCATTGGGGACACAATTCCCATCAACTTCTGTATTTACACTTTTTATCTAAAATCAGAAACAACGAAGCTAGACGGATTAGAATGAATCGCCAAAATTTCGTTTTTTGAAAATATCTAGTAAGCCATGACTTTTTTCAAAAATCCACACGGTGCATTAAATTGGGCCAACAAAACTGCAATTCCTTCCCCATTCAACCTTCCTTCTATCTCTTCTAGTTTCCGAGATCCCCATGCTGATCATCAAAGAAAAAACCCACACTCTATAGTAAATAGGTAAAAGAAAATGTGTAAACCATCCAAAATTTAATTAAAAGTTCATAGGAAAGCGCTTTCGCTCTATAGGTCATCATCAATGCCACCTGAAAGCGAGTAGAATGTTGGATTTATTTAAGAAGTGAACTAGAAACAAAGATTTTTTTGGTTATACTCACATGTCAGGTGTGTACAGAAGGTTATTAAACACGAAACTAGGTATAATACTCTTTAGGTTGTTGTACAGAAATGACTAAGGAGGCCTTTATTAAGACCGCATTGAACACATTTATTTATAAGCTATAAGCACGATTATATCAATTGAAATAACTACTTTTTGGAGAATGATGCAGAAGTTCAGAAAAAAACACGTAGATTTTTGTGTGATTTTAAATAGTTTCTATAACGGTATAACTTCAGTACAAATTTAATTACTTATTATATGTTTATATGTTAATAATAAAATATATAAGTACCTCTCTTTATTATTCTGTGTCTTATTTTCATTAAGTAAAAATTTAAATTTATAGGTGATAAGAAATGTTACTTCCAGTGGGGGCTCGTCCATGGGGGCTGTGGGATTGCAGCCCCGGGTAATTTAACATGTAACTAACTAGATAAGAATGCTTGGAAACGCCCTGTGTATCGTGCTTGCAATGCATCTTTGTCCGGTCAGTGGGGATACGGCATTCGCTGAGCTTTCTATCCCTACTTCAATCGGTGTCTCTCTCTTCTGTCTCTCTTACTCTTCTCTCTCTCTCTTCTCTCTCTTCTCTCTCACTGCGTTGGTCATTGCCCGTGAATTACGCAATAGAGGAGGGGGTCCGTGAGGGGGGCGGGAGGGGGCAAGACGCAGACGCTCCTCGGGCCAACTCGGCTTCCCCCGCCAATATTTCAAGTAAACGAAGGGCTCCTAATCTCTATGCCCAAGTCTATTATATTACATTAGTGGTCTCGCCACGCCCGCGTCGATCTTCGCGCTGGCCGTCCTCTCATTACGCGAACGAGTGTACAGGATATTTTGAAAGGTAACTTTTTAAGCCTTTCATTGACAGAGAAAGTTGAAATAAAACTTTTGGGAGACCAACTCCAGATTTACAATTATCTCAACCAGGAAAAGCTGCTCCTATATCAACAGCCGAATCAGAGCGTTGCTTTTCCACTTTCAAGAGGATGAAGATATTTTTAAGAAATTCCATGAAATTCCATTTCGGAGAAAAACAGAAGACTAGATTTTACATATATTATAAAATATAAACATTAATAAGTGTTAGTGTGATAGCATTAGACAGTGCCAGTGTACAATATAAAAAATTAAAACAATAATTCCGTACCCGTACCTGCATTAACTACTTCAAAGCTTCAAAGCAAAGGTGAGTTTTAAAGTTTTTAACTACATAAAGTTTTTTTACCGAAGTTTTTACGTAGGTCTATTTACTATTTATTTTTATATAACAAACATTGAGAAGGGGTAAGTACCTACTTCGGCGCAAGGTTAGGTATTTTATAGGAAGGTTAGGGCATTCCCCCACTCTTAAACAAAACCAAAGGCTGTGCCTTTGCACCGGCAACATCGCGCGACGGTGGCGCTCTCACCAGCTGGCCTTCAGCTTGATGCCAATGGCGTATCAAAAGGAACAACACAGGTATTGAGAACAAACATAAAACGAAAATGCGATGCACGAACGTACTCCACAAAGTTCCGTTATTTTATTGCACAAACATTAAAATGAAGAAATAACCGAAAACAGACAAAACAACATACATAATATACGCCATAAACAAAGTACATTCCAAAAACGTCTGTGTGCGCCTATGGCTGGAAGCGTTATTTAGAGAGTTACTAAATCGCAAATTCACGTGTAAATGCTACCAACTGAAATTCGGCCCTTCTCCCCCTTGCCTCTCTCACCCCCCCTTCCTTCCAAGTTGTCGAATGTCCTATCCATCCTATAAACTAACCTTGCTTCGGCATATATTTTTTTAGTAGGAATTACCTACGGATTTTGCATTATTAATTTCTTAAAAAAACGCGTGAAAAAATGGGAATTATTGTTTTATACATTTTTGTATATCAATTATGAAAAACTACGTAGTTAGGTACTACTAAAAACAAAAAATAAAATGCCCATGCTGGAAGTAGATACCCACCTCGATACCCACTTATTTTTTTTATTTATCACGAGTGTAATTTTTTTTATTTTTAAAACATAGCCCGCCCTTGTGCTTTAACAAACCGCCACTGGTTATTTCAGCGAATTATGTGCAGTATTATTAGAATATGGCACATTTCACAATAGAAATAAAATTCGAATTTGTCATTTCAAATAATGACGTTTTTAAATTTCCCGCTTTAGGGCTATCAGTAACAACTGGCAATAAATATGAGGAGTTTCTCGTCCATATTCCACCCTTTGTTTCATCTACGCCCTTGTCACGACAAATCCAACAATATAAAGGCTTGACGATTTGTCATCAGAATTTTTGGAGAAACGGCAATTTAAAAGAAAAAACGGAATATAGTTTGAACGTGAAAGGAAAGATATCAAAACAATCACGGAGCATAGTAGTATCGACTAGTACCTATAATTTCGACTACAGGGATGTTTCCGAGAAAAATAATAAATAATTGATGACTCTCCTACTTCCAAGGTTCTATAAATAACTCTTTCGCGTAAAATCGACCTGACATTCTATTTAAGACGTTTTCGTTTTTCTGTTGTTTACAATAATAGCCTTGAGACGACAACAATTGGATACCCTGTACATACGTTTCCAAATAATTCAAAAAATACTCACGTAATCGACTTACTTGAGTACATTACATTCCCTTCATCATTTTTCAGCAAAAATTATTTGTTTTAAAAATCATGGAAAACCAAATATTTTGATAGAATCGAAGCATGTTTAGCATGTTTAGTCAATTTGAACATGTTTTATGATGACCTTTGGGATAAATAAATTCTTTGTTTTGAAATATCTTATGTTATGTTTCGTAGTGTTTTTATGTTTAGTTTCTAAGAATTAATTTTTTCACTGCTATAATACTGACTGTTACCTGTCACTTCTCAGTGGGGAACTTGTTTGTAACTTCCATGGCACACTGAGATAGTAAGTACTTATCTTAAATTTTGTGCAAAATGCATTGTGTCTCCGAAAATGTTTATTATCTTCATAACCGGCCATTTTTGGAATAGGACTTACTTAATAAAAAAGGTGCAAATGATTTCCTGAATACGATAAAGTGATAAAAAATAGGGCAATGCATTTGAAAAAAAAAGTTATGGTCGTTAGAACTTCCAAAATTTTGAATCGCCACTAAAAAATAACGGAATGAAATAAAGACACGTTTCTAGTAGCAAATAATACGGAAAAGTGTTCTCTACAAACGCACCAAATCTCAGTGCAATTAAACAAAAAATAAGTCTTCAGTCTTCATAACTTTTGATTGGCTAGACCAAATTTCAAAAACAAAACGGCGTTATAAAGCCTATAAAACGGCGAATTTAAATATGTAAAAAAATTATAGGGTGCCATTTAAAAAAATTAAGTTGAGTATACGGTCCTGCAAAAATGAGACGACCTGTTTAGTCCAAAATAATTTTAAAAGATAGTCCTTATATGGTAGTAAATTTAACGGAACTTCTTGCATATATGTTGAAAGGTATAAGAGAACTTGAGCTTTCCCATACTAATGACTCACCCTGTATAAGACATAATGTCAACAAGATTTTCTATTTACTGGGACATATCACAAAAAATATATTTTCTTCCTGGACCAGTAAATTCCAGTCAGCACAAAGTTATATATGGGTCGCGTCTAAGGACGTCTTGTGTTTAAGAATGGCTTGGTCATAGGACGTTTATATTGAGGTCCTGTCCCTGTATATTTGACGTCTTTTGACATTGTGTCCGCGCACGTGTTAAATAACCTGGACATAGCTAACGCAGTGGTTTCGACATTAGATCTTCTAACTACATAATTTATATATAGTGTGCCCATTCCACAGTTTAAACGGTATCATAAGGCTACTCCTTGCATAGCAATTTTCGACAATGTCCGCAACGGCGGCTATATAAAATGAACGAGCTGGTCGACTCTACCAACAGCACAGATTTACGGGCGCGCGTCTCCGGAAACCCCGGAATATAATCCCGGGGACACAACAAATACATTCCGGGCGCCGTTACCAGCTTAACGAAAATTCAATTACGGCGCCAGTCGAAACACGGAAATGACCGCCGTTCGTTATGTTGACACTTCGGCTGCGGCCGCCAAAGCGCCTGCCTCCGTGTTGGATAGGCACAACTTTGAAATTGGCACATATTATGTGGAAAGTGATAATATTTAACTTTATAGTTAAGAGTTTTATTTCAACCTTCTCAAGAATATTGTAATTTAATAGAAGATTCATCGGGCCACATTCAGTCTATAACGTAAGTTCGGCCCAGCAAGCGAACCTCGTTATATGACTCGATTATTGACACAACGGAATAAAATACACGTTTAAACTATTTTTTACAGAAGTTGTTTATTTAACAGTTGAGAATTATTGAACAATAAAAATTGTGAAAAAGATTACAATAAATTTGGTTAATAATCTACAAAATTACAATTAAAATATGAGGAAAATTTACAAGTTTATAATGAAATTAAATAACTTGCAAGTTAGAATCAACCTTGAAGTGAAAAGATAATAAACGAGGACCAAATCAACTCCACACGACAAGTTTAGTCCAAAAAACTTAAAGATTCAAAAAGTAATGCACGTAGGTACGATTTTAAACACCTTATATGGGTGTTTCATCTTAAGTGCGAACACCCCCGAAATATATGTATTCTCCATCCGATTTTAGCAGCGTTTTTTTTTCTAAAAATAGGCCACAAAAAACTCTACGTTGGTGCAAAATTTCAGGTCTTAATGTCAATTTTCAAGACCTACTACAATTTTTTTTCTAGTAAAAATTGACGAAAACTATTTAGCGATTTTTTTATTTAAAATCTGACACCACAGCGTTAATCAGAACAACCTAAAACCCCCGTACACTAAATTCGAACAAAAAATATACAGGGGGTTCCATTCTGCAGGCTGTGAAAGTTGAGCAAAATAGGAATTTTAAACTCATCTGGCAAGTCAAGTGTGCCATGAAATTACTTCGAAACAGTTGGATGATGAACAGGACCACTCACAGGGTCGATGTGCAAAGATCCAGTAAAAAATATACAAGGTGTTCTTCTCTGTAGCAACCCGAAATGCTGAATTTTTTAAACTTTATACAGGTCAAAAATCGAGTACCTATATCGAAACCACCCCAGACATTACAAACGAACTAAGTCTAAAAAATACAGAAGCCTGCCAGTCAGTAAGTCCATACGAGTTAAGGTGGCTGGTGTGCCACAACAGGGAAGCACAGAAAATGTATCATCTTAGACAGTGACTTTATTGATAAAGGTCCAACAATTTGAATTGTTTTTATTTGTTGGTTGGATGATGTAAAGAAATAAATTGCTTTTGTATTTATTAATATTTATTCAATGATTCCAGAGCACTTCTGACCAATATAAAGTTTAATAAAAATTCAGCATTTTGACATCGCTCAGAGAAAAAGACCCTGTATATTTTTGTATTGAATCTTTGCATACCAATACTTTGAGTAGTCCTGTTGATCATTCATCTGTTTTGACGGGATTCCATGGCACACTTGACTCTCCAGGTGCCTTTAAAATTCCTATTTTGCTCAATTTTGACACCCTGCAGAATAGAACTCCCTGTATATTTTTTGTTCAAATTTGGTATACAGGGATTTTAGGTTGTTCTGATTAACGTTGTGGTGTCAGATTTTAAATAAAAAAATCGCTAAATGGTTTTCGTCATTTTTTACTAGAAAAAAATTTGTAGTAGGCCTTGAAAATTGATATTAAGACCTGAAATTTTGCACCAACGTAGAGTTTTCTGCGGCCTATTTTTAGAAAAAAACGCATCTAAAATCGAATGGAGAATACAAATTTTACGGGGGTGTTCGCACTTAAGATGAAACACCCTGTATATGAATGTTCCATGCACTCAGGACTACGACCACTACGACCAGGCGAAATAGTCTGACAGCTGCAGTAGTGGCGTACGATGGTACTAGCTCATGATTTCAGGGTTGAAATGCAATTCAATTGTTATTTATCGTTTTAAATAGAGAAATATATTTATGCTGGGTTCCCTATTAAAATATGGCCGCAAGTATTTTTAATTAAAATAAAATTAATTAATTTTTTCAAAACGATTTCGTTCACTTGTTTTTTAAATAAATTATAATTCATTTCCGAGCAAAATATGTAAAGAACTTAAAAAAAATTGGAGGATTGCCATTGCTCGCTTGGCCGCAACCTTACGGAAGCCAGGTGTAAACAAGGATCAATCAGGTAAATATATACGTGCTGCGCTGAGAGTCGGGGGTTGGGCTTCAGACAGGAGGGAAAAAACGTGGATGGATGTCAAATTAGTAACGGTTTTTATTTTCTATTTTCGTTTACAGCCTTGCTCACCAGCTCTGAAGTAAGACATACCGATTGCAGGAATTACTTCGATTTTAACTAGTTCTAACTCACCTGATACCAGGCACAGCGATCGTACTTTTAAGAAAAATCTGTCCCTTGACACCCTGAAGGTTATCAGAGCGTGGGTTGCTCGGCCGCCGCAAAACGTCGAATACCTGAACCGCGAAAGGCGAAACCAAAAAATGTAGTTCACGGCAAAAAATATATTCGACGCCAATCCGACAGTCAAGTGGTACCGCTAGCGCCATCAGGCGGCGAATCACCCAACTTAGACACACAGAGGCTATTCTAAAAACCAAAACTATGTTCTGGTACATCTTGCACCCCTAATCCAACAGGCTCAAGGAACAATCCTGTGGACTATTGGATTAATCGGAGGGTAGTAGTTCTTGAGATGGCAAGCGTGAAAGGAACCGCGCTCTTGTTTGGAAGTGGGATCTTCCAGAATATATGTGGCAAAACTGATAGGTTTTTTTATTCGAAATGGTCCCTCGAACAGAAGGAGAAACTTTTTAGTCTCTGACCTCAATGCTGACGAGACCGGATTGGCCTTTAACAAAACTAAATCGCCTGGTTGAAATTTGGCAAAGGGCCTACCAGGATGTCGAAGCCGTCGACGCTCCGCACTAGACTGTAGGGTTTCCTGAGCCAGAATCAGTTTACTTGGACTAGAAAGCGGCATCTCTCCGGTAGGAGGTCCTCTAAGCCTTGGAGGCATAAGTCCAGACTTATCTTTCCCCAGTTGCAATTCAGAGGGAGAAAAGCCTGTGGACTCGTGAACTAAAGAGTTTATAAAATTAGCAAAGGTAGCTAATTCGTAGGCCCACCGTTTATGTTGGTCGTGACAGTATGTCCTACATAATCGCCCAATTTCCCGCATAACTCGCTCGCATGGGTTAGCCTGAGGCCTTCTTACTGATGAAAACGAAACCTTAATCCCCAATCCTTCGAGCGTTTGTCGCCAGAGTTTCGCGGTAAATTGTGTCCCATGGTCGGACAAAACTCTCTTTACTTGACCCATTTTTGGCAAATAATCTCTGACTATCCTATTAAGTATAGCTTTCGTAGTAGCCCGCTTCAATGGATAGAAAGTGACATATTTTGAAAACACGTCTACCAATACCAAAATACATGTAACACCCCCGCGACTCGTGGGTAAGGGTCCAAAAATATCGAGCGCGACAATTTCATTCTTAGCGGTTGGAATGATTGAGGCTAATTCTGGATTTGGCAGGGGCGATATCTTTGTTTTTTGACAGATCTGACAGCTACGAATAACGCGCTTGATGTCCCTATACATATTGGTCCACCATAGTTCTGCTTTCAAAGCACACCAAATCTTATAACTGCCAAAATGACCATATGTTTCGTGATATGACTTAATTATGGACTCAACGAGAGTTTTCGGTAAACAGAGCAAATAGAACGAGTGCTGACTTTGGCGAATATACAAAATTCCATTTTTTAACACGAATCTTACTTTTAGTTTATTATCGCAGTCTAGTTTTTCAATAATCTCCCGTAGTTTCGGATCTGCGCGTTGATGGTCAAAAATATCTTTAAGTAGACTCTGGGTTTCTTGAGGCAGCTTAAAAGTAGCTAAAATTTTGAAATATTTATCACTAGGTGACGGCGGCCTTAGAGCAGAATGTCTACTTAATGCATCAGCGATGACATTTTTAGAACCGGGAATATGTTGTATCTCAAAATCGTACTCTTGAATGGCTAATGCATATCGAGAAATTCGCGCGGATAACAATCTACAGGTTTTTAAGTATGACACGGAGCTATTATCGGTAAATATAAAAAACTTCCTACCCAACAAATAAATACGAAACTTCTGTAATGCCCAGACGACGGCAAGCGCCTCCTTTTCATTGGAACTATAACGCGTCTCTATACTAAGCAGCAACCGCGAAGCCCATGCTACCGGGCGCCTCTCACCCTCAACCAACTGGTACAGCTGACGGCCCAGAGCGACATCGCAAGCATCCGCCTCCAGATAAAATGGTAAATCGTCCCTAGGTCGATATAAAAGTGTGGAATCGGCTAAACCTTTTTTAAGATTTTCGAAAGCTTGTTGTTCGATTTCGGTCCATTTCCAGGCGGTACGTTTTTTCAACAAATTTGTTAGCGGAGCCGCTATAGCCGCGAATTTCTCACAGAATGAACGGTCAAAATTTGCTAAACCTAAAAATCTTTGCACTTCCTTAGCATTTTTAGGTGTTTGATAATCAATTAAAGCTTGTGTGCGACTTGGATCGGGACAAATACCGGTACTATTCAAAATGTAGCCCAAGAAACACATTTCCTCTCTAAAAAAACAACATTTTTTTAGTTTTAGCGTAAATCCAGCTTGACGCAATTTCCTGAAAACGATTTCTAAATGTTGCATATGTTGATCGAAACTTTCAGAAGTAATAAGTATGTCGTCGACGTAGATGGTGAGAAAATCCGAAAATTCAGACCCGAAAACTTTATTCAAACAGCGGGTGAATGAGCTCACAGAGGTAGATAACCCAAACGGCAAAGTCCGAAAACAATAAGTTCTACCATTAAATCTAAACCCAGTATATTTTTGGGAACTTTCGGTTAGAGGAATCTGGTAGTACCCACAAGAAAAATCTAACGACGACATGTATTTTACATTTTTTACGGAGCGCATTATTTCCTCGATCGGACGCGGGGTGTCATGTTCTTTCTCCATTACCGAATTCAAAAAACGCGCGTCTAAGCAAACCCGCACCGAATTATCCTTTTTTCGTACTACCATAATTGGAGAAATATACGGCGTAGGCGCCTGTTTTATAACTCCCCACGACTCCATAAGATCCAATTGTTCTTGTACATCGTTTTTAAAAGCTAAAGGAACGGGATATTGTTTACGAAAAAATTCCCTGCTATCATTCAAGCGAATCTCGTGTTGGTAAACATCGGTCTTTCCCGGCCTATCTGAAAAAAGATGTTTATATTCCTCCAACAGCTGACGGAACCTACTTTTTTCCGTTGCATTTATCCTAGCGGTTTTTACTACCGATTCTACATTATTTCCGATAGCGCTCTCGTCCCGAAAAAACACAGTTTTTTTTCCGTTTATTACTTTCACGCTTAAGGAGTCCACACACGAAAACTCCTCGCCTATCTTTATTTCCGGGACTTCAACCCACTGATCGCGAATTTTCAAAATCAATCGGTTAAACTCGAAATCTAATTTAGCCTTATGCATACGCAAAAAATCGACACCAATTAAAATCGGTACAACTAAATCTGGAATTAAAAGAAATTCATAAATTATCTTGCCTTGGCCAAGAGAAAAAGTTACTAGCGACTGTTGCTTCACCTTTCGCTGCCTGAGTTTAAATGCTCCCGTCACCTTTATTCCCGAACAGGAAAATGAGGGAATGGTGAAATGGTTCTAATTGAGACCATACTTGGTCACTAAAACAACAAACATCACTACCCGAATCTACTAAGGCTGGAAAATTATAATCAAATATCCGAATTTGAATCATTTGAGATCGCGTGCCTGTGGTATTTACTTCTGACTCATCCGGTTCCAGTAAATCTTCCCGATGAGAGAGATTCATGAATTTTACCCCCACTACCTTGTCTGTTCGTGGGGGGCATCCCCGTTTCCCGGATTCGCGTCCTCATCGGAGAACGATTCATCCACTTGGAGCAGTGCTACCCTCGGATTTCTTGGAGGGAACCTAGTATTCCTATTATTATCCTTAAACTGACCACGTGCACCGTCAAACTCTCTTAACCTTTCTACATTAACTGAGTTTGCCGGTCCCTGGTCCGAGACGTCCGAATGGTCAACATATTCATCTGCTTGTCGAAGTTTGCTCATTACATCAGCAAAACTACTAGTATTTACCAAAATACAACTGACAGATGGGGGGAAAAGTTGCGAAATAATTTTAATCAAACGTCTCTCATTGTATTCTTCGCCCAAATGTTTGGACATAGTCACACAGTTCATAAAGTGTTGTGTATACGACCCCTTAATATATTTGTTGGATCTCAATTTAACCACAGCCTGCCAACGCACCGAACTAGACCAAAAATGCTCTATAAAGTCTCTATTAAATGAGACAAAATCTGTAAAATTATTTAAATAAGCTTGGCTCCAAACACGCGCATCACCCCTAAACAAATCAATTATCATCATTTTAAAATGGTCAAAGGAAATGTTATCCGAATTGTAACAAAACTCCAACTGTTGCATAAAATCCATTGGGTGTATGGACCCCTTATTGTCGAAAACCGGAATACGTCTATACGTTTCGCTACTCAAACTATTTGAGTTCCTATTATTTGTACTTGTGCTGATACCAGGTAAATTCAAATTCTGCATTGTTGCAGTAACCACTTGAGAAATAATTCCTGCTAAATTATTATTATCTAACATAGAATTAAAATTTGTATTAAAATTTGGATAGTTATTACGATTACTATTACACTGAGAATTTAACAAATTTGTTAAATTGGACGACTCTACAGTAAAATTACGAACATTGGAAGTAACATTGTTGTTATCCCTTATAAAATTATTCGACATTTCATAACTCGGAGGTGGAATGTTATCAAACAATACATTATCAGTACACTGACGCCCCAAACTTTCTCTAGTATCTACAGTTATGTAACCCGTAGCTTCTTGGTTGGCACCAGCTTCATCGTTTTGCAAACTACGCCCCAATGCGGGCGATTGAAGATCAGCACACCTAGCTCCTTCGCCTGGTTGGCCCACCAACGAACTCCTGTTGCGAAATGCACCCCTTCCACGACTTGGGGACATTGGCGCCGACAAAGATTCAGATAATCTAGGCCTACCTTGGATGGGCGGCGTTACCGTAGGTCCTACTGGTGGTTGTGACGATGGTGACGTCACACGTCTTACGGCTCCAGACTCCGGTAGTGGTCCATTGCTCCTCAAACTATATCTCTGACCTTGATCCATCATTTACGACAAAAAACCTCCTGCCACACGTGGGGGCGACAAGTTGCGCTGAGACTCGGGGGTTGGGCTTCAGACAGGAGGGAAAAAACGTGGATGGATGTCAAATTAGTAACGGTTTTTATTTTCTATTTTCGTTTACAGCCTTGCTCACCAGCTCTGAAGTAAGACATACCGATTGCAGGAATTACTTCGATTTTAACTAGTTCTAACTCACCTGATACCAGGCACAGCGATCGTACTTTTAAGAAAAATCTGTCCCTTGACACCCTGAAGGTTATCAGAGCGTGGGTTGCTTGGCCGCCGCAAAACGTCGAATACCTGAACCGCGAAAGGCGAAACCAAAAAATGTAGTTCACGGCAAAAAATATATTCGACGCCAATCCGACAGTCAAGTGGTACCGCTAGCGCCATCAGGCGGCGAATCACCCAACTTAGACACACAGAGGCTATTTTAAAAACCAAAACTATGTTCTGGTACAGTGCATAACGTATCCTCTTAAGTTACATATCAAATTAAAGGAATTTTTTTCTCTATACGATGGAATACGGTTGTCTATATCAAAGTGGCCGCAAATAGGGGTTGCTAGCTAGGCACCACCAAGAAGAAATGTTAGTGGGTATGCCCCCCAAGTGGAAAGAGACTTCCATATTAACTTTGATCTGGGTGATCCAATAAGATCTTCTGTCTGTAATAGATTTCCTATAGCCATAAAATTTTCAGGGTTTAATGTTTAATGTATTCATATAAAATAACAAACAGACTTAAAACTGGTTTTAGGGGTGTACCTAACGCTACTAATGCCTTTTGGGTTCGTGAATACCATAAAACCAATCAGGCTGCAATTATACTGCTGCAAAAATTGACCTAATCAATTTGTAAATTGGACATTTTAAAATAAAATATTATATAAGAAAGCATTTTTTACAGTTGTTGATATGTTTTATAGGCAGAGACGCCATTGCAAATAAGGTGTGAAAGCGACTTCTACCTACCTACCATATTAACGACCATATTAACGACATGTGCATAGCACTATTTCAAGCGAATGCCACTGGCGCTACATGACGAAAAAAATCGACAGGGTGGTTAAAAACACCATTGTTTCAGAATCTCTTATAAAATAAAAAATATGCAAATGTGTCTGTTACAAGGAATTCAATATCTAAATTAAAATAAAATAAAATGCTTCTTTGCTATCTCTCTTTAATTTGACAAGAACGGGTCTAAAAAGCAAGCAAGAGTATTTTGGTACCTTTTGTAGTATAAGTAGGTAATAGATATAAAACTAAACGCGAATTGTAGTTTTATCATTGAGTACTTTTACTCAATGGTTTTATGGAATTCCTGAAGTAAGCCCAAAGAAAAGCAATAAAATCCTCTCTTAAAACTTCTAAGGTTTTAATAGTATAGTCCAAAGCACGATAGAAAACGTTTCTAAAGAATGCGGGCAGCGTTGCGAGATTTCCTATACGAGTAGTCGTTATTTATTGGCGAATACATGTTTTATCATATTGAAGCCGAATTTAAGCTCGCGGTGTGATAAAACACCTATTATATTATATATTTTCAACATCGTCGCGTCTACCATCGCCTTTGAAATACGGCAACACAGCACTTATACCAAGCAGTCGGCTGACAAAAGCAGTTAGCCAACGCGTTTTGTGCCTGTTTCTATAGTACGTAAAGTTAACTGCGTATTTGGTCTACCACACAGACCTCATTTTTTAGGCCGCTGGCAAGTTTTTTCCGCCGGCTCATAGAGCTCAGTGGCGTTTCGCATGTTCGGGAGTTAACGTGTGCAAAATGAGTTAACAGGGAAGAACGTTGCATTCTCAAGCACGAGAAATAATTGCCAATGTTATAAGGGTTTCCGTTCCTCCATAGTCTAAGGCATCACCGTTAAGAATAATATTAACAATAAATTAAATAACAATTGCATGAAAATTAAGTCAGTGAGCAGGGCCGCGCCGAGACAGGGGCAAAGCGGGGCACCGCCCCAGGGCGGCCAAAAAATAGGGGCGGCCAAACGGGCGTCAAAATAAATTTATTTTTATTTTGTTGATGTTTGGATGCCCTCAGTTTCAGAAAGATTTCAGTTGTTAAAGAATGTAAATAGAATATTTACATTTCTTAATCAACTTTATAGTATTAGAGCCCGCCGCATGATTTCAACTCTCATAAGATTATAGAATAAGATGTTATGTAAAATGTAGACCATATATTTCTTTACTTAAAGCGAGTAGGTTGCCTTAATTAATATGGGCCCGCTCATTATTATTTAAAGAAGTTGTGGTTAATTTTTAGGCAAATATACTCTCATATGATTATAGAACAAAATAGGAAAGAAGGCCCAAGGAGCAACAATAATAAAAAGGTCCCTTGGTCCTTTAGAAATCCGATACTTATAGGCGTATTTTCGGGGCCCCGAAAATCCTCCGCTGTTAAATACGGCGCGAAAGACTGGGGCAAGTCTGGACCTCGGGGACGCGAGTTGTGTGAGAAGTCCCGCTATACAGCCAGTGCCATATATATACCGTTTGATGCACAGGAATTTTTTTCAAACGCGGTTTTCGGGAGTTCTGACGGTACGGCGAGATGGCCGGAGAACGGGTCGACATATTTAACGAAACTTTTTGAGGTAAATTATTTTATTTCCCGTTTTCTAGTTATTAAGGATTTTCGGCGAAAAAAACGACCAACGCAGGTGGGACGCATCTTTTTTACGTGATGGGTCGGCATTTCCCGTCACCTAAAAGCCAAAGTCCGAAAACTGTTAGAAATTGCCCTTTTTCGCCGAGCTACAGCTAAGTTATTTTGGCTCGGGGCTCTGGGCTCGAAATTTTTAAAGCTTCCCTCAAGTCTTCAGGTGAGGTGCAGATGCTTCCAGTGCTCCCGAAAAATCAAAAAATGAGAAAAAACACGCAATTTCTAAGAGCGGTTCCTCAGGATTTCCTGTCAATTTCGCTAATTCTACAGCCATCCCCTTTCTCGAAACTTGAAAATCGGGAGTCGGGAAATTTGGTTAAATATCGGATTCTCGAGGTTTCTTTCGGTACTAGAGGAAAGTACAAGACCCAATTAAGAAATTTACCACCTCCCTCGATTTTTAGAACGGCACTTTTCGAATTTATCAAACGACTTTTGCGAAAAACTATATAGTAAATATGTTCGTAGGACAGGTTGTACCTATTAAAAAAATTAAAAATTAACCACAACTTCTTTAAATAACAATGACCGGGCCTATATTATCTGAGGCAACATACTCGCTTCAAGTAAAGAAATATACTCTCTACATTTTACATAGCATCTTATTCTATAATCTTATATGAGAGTTGAAATAATGCGGCCGGCTCTTGGACTATTACTCTATTCCATATTGTTAAAGTGCTGTAAAGACCTACACTTGGCACTGACTGATGATTCTCAAAATCACAGTGATATTCACGGTGTTCAGTTATACTGAGAGATTCTTTACAAAAACAAAAAACAATTATTTCTGAAGAGTTACTCAAATAGGGTGATAACCTAATAAATTTTTTTCCAAACTTCGCAATAGCTTTAAGAATTTATTTGACATTGCCTGTGTCTGTAGCTGACGGAGAAAGATCGTTCAGTAAATTAATGGAATTAATAAAAAAACTTTTTAAGATCTACCATGAGTCAGAAAAGGTTGGTAAATTTAAATAACAAAAACTTTTTCTGAGTCTAAGGCAAGAAAATGTTCCTTCTCTTAGAATTTAACTGTCCCTGTGTTTTTATTTTCTTTGTATAGAGTATATTTTTATTTTCAATTTATCGTTGTTGATTTTTTCTTTTTAAAAAATATTTCCGCAGGCTTGCACTCATCCTCGTTGTTAACTTAATACCTAAGGGGCACAAATTGGGGAAAGATTGGTTATACCTTGCAAGGGGCGGCGAAATCAATCTTTGCCCCAGAAGAAAAAATGGCTAGGCGCGGCCCTGTCAGTGAGTTATACACAAAATTGAGCTACGCCCCTGAACTGTTACTAATTCTATAATATTTGCGAGTTCTTCCCCCTTACGTCGCACGCATTCTGCCGTAAGGAGGACTATAGTTTTAAAACAAGCGCGCACAACCTTCTCTAGATGGGCCCTTTTGCACTTATAAACGTATTAGTTAAGTATTTTCTGACTACTTGACTTTATATGTAGTTTCACAAACCAGCTCTTCTAGAGTAATTTGAAACCAAAATTGTTACTTTGGCATCTTGCATAGCAAACTTTATCTGGGAGTTTTCTACGATGAAAATTGGCACGTAGTCGTTTTCAAGGACGCTAATTAAGACGACGATCTCAGATTTTTGGTAAAAAAATCGCTAATAATATTTTTGCAATTTTAAGGGTATATAAACATGATCTTAGAGAGACTTGTATAGATTGGCAAATGCTCCCAGAAAGCATGTATCCACCTCCCATCATCTCAAACAAAAATTATTTTACTAGGATGTTTACACTTATGATGGAACACACTGTATGACAGTAAAAAAATATTTGCAAATATCTAGATAATATGAATATTATTCAAATTGAATAAAACATTAACGGAAGAAATTCGAACCAGGCGCTTATACTCTTCCCCTCTTTCGTCCGGTTTTAAGCTGGCGTCTAAATTCGTATTTATCCCGACGGAGTTGGCGGCCACACGTTGAGGAGAAACATTTTGCTGCGCCCGGCGGCTCGGCCGAGGTACGTGTCCGGGAAAGTTACCCGCCAACTTCTGCCCAGCCGCACGCCTGTAGTCTGCCCGGAGTGAAACTCCGTCTAGTTCCGGCGGACGGCAGAAAAACTCCCGACCGATATACGGAGTTTTATCGGAGTTTAGCTCGTTCCGCGCGCATCCAACGCGAGAACAGCTTGCCAGATAGCGGCCTTTGTGAACCCGACGGATCGCTCCAATGTTTGAAAATTGCGTATACGTCGCAGTCGACCAATAAAGTCGTTCTATAAAATTTCTAATACTTTTCCAAATGACATGGTAAATTGTAAAACGATATTTATGAAATTGAAGTTAATTTTATCCACATTTCAATCCTTTATATTGCGACGGTTGCTTCCGCTTCGTTTCTTAGCGGAAAACGCATAGTGATGCGTACTACGCCGTTAGAGGAATCGTGAGTCGTCAGATAGTAGTATTTTTAAAATAATATGCCAGTTCGCTATTATTATGACTAGGCGTTTTATAAAAAAGTACCTACACAAAACAACCTTGGAGTATTTTTAATCCATTGACCCCCCATTTTGGATGCCTATATGATGAAGAATGTCTCTACTATGTGAGTGTCAAATCTAGGTATATCACATACCAAATCTTAGAATTCTCTCTTTGCTCATTCTGGAAATATTTATTTGGGAATTTTAATTGTTTGTACGTCGTGTGCGAGTGTCGGGTAAATAAAGGGGGTATGTAGATACCTAGGTATTCTGTTTTATTTTCTGTTTTATTATTTGTTATATGTCATTTGAAAGTGGAAAGCAAAAAGTCTAAATGGATCTTGGTGGATTTGTGCAACTTCCATAGCAGTAAGATAGCATGTACAGAGTATATTATATTATTATTATCATGTTTAAAAAGAAATAATTTAAAAAACTTGGATTAAAATGTTGCATACCAAAAAATTATTTTCTCTTAATTAGATTATAGTACCTACCTAGGTACTATCCTATTTATATCATCCGCACTCTTGTAAAGTTTCTTATATTTGATTTCTACTGAAAAAGTTATTCTTGATAAAAAGTTTTGCTTGTTCTTAAAATAAGATTGGCATGGAAAAAGTTAACATTACTTATACTGGGTGACCAGAAAACTGAAAAAACGTTAATTAACTTAAGAGTAAACTGCCTCTATTTGTAGAGATACTGAAAAAAGTTATAAAGAAAATTTGTTCAGCCGTGTTAAGTTACTTAGGTGTACAAAATTTCAAAGGGTAAGGCCTACTTTGATTTTTTTTTCTTGTTTTTCTTCGATTAAATGTTTTTCTGTAAATAGTATGACAAAACTGTATTAACAAAAGTTACTCAGAGTAGGAAACTATGTACGATGAAAAAAATTTTGACAATCCTGGCCTACTTTGAGTTTCTTAAAATATTTTCCAAAATACAAAGTAGGCCTAGAATTGTTAAATTTTGTCATCAGGCGCAGTCTTCCATTCTGGGAAACCTTTGGTAAATATAGTTTTGTCATACTATTTACATAAAACCATTTACACAAAGAAAAACGAGAAAAAAATGAAAAAATCAAAGTAGGCCTAACTCTTTGAAATTTTGTACACGTAAGTAACTATGCTGAAAAACAAATTTCTTTATAACTTTTTTACTATCTTTACAAATAGAGGCAGTTTACACTTAAGATAATTAACGTTTTTTTCAATTTTCCGGTCACCCAGTGTAAGTAATGCTAACTTTTTCCATGCCAATCTTATTTTAAAAACAAGCAAAACCTTTTATAGAGAATAACTTTTTCTCGAAAAATCAAATATGAGAAACTTTACAAGAGTGCGGTACCTCATCTGGGGCACATTGTATGTTCTACATTCTACAGATGTGCTCTGTATAGTAGATGTGCTCATGTGCTACATACCTAAATGAGAAGAAAATTATAGGTAGGTAAGTGTGTTTTGATTTAAATATCGTTAATGCTTATAAGGTAAATAGAACACAATGTATAACACAATAAAAAAGGCCATTATAATGAATATACAGTGTTTCCACGGAAAGAGTTCGGATAGGGTGTAAATGACAAAAAATTTTCGAGTTGAAATTTGAGCTTCTGTGGATAAGCCCTGCTTGGTTTGAAACTAATTTGTGACGTAATTGTACTTTCGAAAAATCACATATGCCTTAGGAATTTTGAAAAAACTAATTTTCCACATCAGTAAAGTACCCTTTCTGTAGGTTTTATGACAAAATGGTATTAAGGAAACTTGTTCAGAATGAAGAACTGAGTAGGTCTGCGAAATTTCGAAAGTCTAGGCCTACTTTGATTTTTTTGGCATTTTTCCCACTTTTCTTTAGAAAAGTGCACTTTGTGTAGCTTTCACATTTTTTTATTAAGAAAACTTGTTCAGAATGAAAAACTGGATATAGGTGTGAAAAATTTCAAAAGCCTAGGTCTACTTTGATTTTTGCGCATTTTAATTTCTTGGCGATGACGATGATAGTAGAGGTCAAGACTTAGTTTTGGAACCATAACTGAAATTTTTAAGTCCACCGTTTGGTTTTTCCTTATAAAAACCAAATGAAAAACGAAGCTTTAGCGTATTAATTATTTAACGATGGTTCACAGAAAATATCAACATTTTATTTTATTTTTAGTCAAAAGGCCCATTATAGTTCATTCACTTTTCTGTAAATACATCGACAGCTCCTAGTTCCTGGCGAATGTTCCGCAAAATTAAACTAACATTCTTTTATAATCACAACAATTTTATACACTATAGGTTTTGAACCATATAATTAAATAGTTGGGTAACAGCTTAACTAACTATTTCAGAATTAAAATCTCTACTTAATATGAAAAATAATATATTTTATTTTCTTACAAAAAGTTTGTGCAGCTTGTGGAAGATTTTATTCGCTGGGTCACACTGAAGTTTTCTATTGCTAATAATTGTAGATGGCACTGTGGTCGAAAGAAATTTTGCGACCTTGAAAAGTGGTGCATCCGAATTGGTCTTCAGTTTTAAGCAATTTATTATATTATATAAACAAATTTTGGAAAATCGACAGCTTGTTAGTTATCGCAACATAAAATTGGCTGCGCAAGCATGCGGATAATCTGTAGGAGATAATCGTAAGAATATTTGCGAAACTATAAAAACGAGAAACTTTTCTACGGTATATAGTGCATTATACTTTAAAGTACGCACTGTTTGTCACTTTACGCTCTGCCCAAAGAAAACACAACATTTAACTACAATTGTTTAACATCTCTGTTAGCACACCTATCTGACATTGCTTTCTTTGCCGCCTCATTTATTCTGGCTGGAACACTAATCGCACCAGGATTTATTGAAAAACATTTATATTTATTTGATAGTACCTAATATTTTAAAAATTTACGTAGGATTTACAATTTTTTCATGCCATGACTGCCGAATAGGAAAAATATTGTATGAGACACTTGAGTGAGGAGTGCGGACTTTTTACATAAATTATTATTTCGAGGAGTACCTACAATTGTCCTAATATCATACAGAGTTATTTTCGCATTTTAGATAAACGGTCAACGTATGCGGGCAAAGATGAAGAGTTTGTTAACAAAAACCGTTTTTCTAGTAGTTTTTGCTAGGAAAAAACAAAAGTAACTCGATGAAACTGTCAAAATAGTTTTATTAATTACATATGTGCCACCTTTAGAAAGGGTTTCTTCTTTTTTTAATTTAATTATTGTTCAGTACAGCTATGTAGCACATAATTTGTCTCAAATTAAAGGACAGTTCGGATGAACCACTTTTCAAGTTAACTGCAACCGAAAAATTTCTTTCGACCTCACCGCCATCTATAATTTGCAATATAGAGATAGTCCTCGACGAGCTTTCCAGCAGTTTTTTGCGGAACTAAAATATCTTATTTCGTTGCTGAGTTATAAAGCCGGAGAATTTTAGATGAACCACCCTCATATTATTATACCTAATAATGCCAAGATATCCAGTCATATATGCAAATAACGAGTATAGTATAGATATACCTAATGCGGCAAACTGCTAAAAGCACGGCTTGCAACTTTTCCTCGCTAATTTGCCCCGGCGCGCTGGATTGGCGGGCCAAGCCGTGCGCAAAGTCTAACCCTCATTTCGGAATTCGCGAGTTATGAGCCACGATTTCCGACGAGCGAGCGCAACGGCGCCGTACAAGGGATTAATTGGTAAGTTACACAGAAGCAGGTTCCTTCATTATCGGCCGGAACGCGAACTCAAACACACTCCTCCTCCTTCCCGGCTTTGCCCTAACTTTCGCGTTTGCGTGCAGGTAAATATAATACCCGGTTCGCGGCGGAACTTGGCGAAGAAAAATTTGCTAATTTTGTACACGAAGGAACCGGGGGGGGGGCGTTTTGCAGAACATTAAACACCGTGTATGGGCCAATAAAACGGCATAATTTTAATCACGTTTAATCCCATTTTCTCTGTGATTATTATATTGGTTAGGTATATAGGTTTTTCCTGCACAAGATAAAGTACGATTCACTAATTGTGGCGTACACGTCATCAATTTACGTCACTGAATCAAGCAAATCGAGGCTGCATCCTCCAGTGCCGTAGATTTAAATGGGGAAAATTTATACTTGTAAACGCAACCAGATATATCAGATACCCAGTCCTTTCACCCCGGTGAATTCACCCAAATTTTAATTGTAACATAATGCGTTTTACCCGGTGCATTCACCCAAATTTTAATTGTAAAATAATGCGTTTTACCATCACAGACCTATTTAGAGAAGCTGTAATATTAGGTCCGTGGTTTTATTTTTATATATTATATACTTTTTACCATGCCTTGAAATTGTAAAATGATAGTCTGACTATCCAGTTATAGCAATGTAGGTAGGTATGGGTATGATGCTAACTATGTATGTACATACGTAGCTAATTAAAAGGATGTTATAAAGACGAAAGATAAGTAGATACAACTAAATCTAAAATTTTGACCACATCTTTTCAGAACTTATCAAACACAAAGAATATAAATACATTTGACTATTTAATACAAACGATAGCTTGACCACCTTCAGGGTAAATAAACAAATTTCGAAATAATTATATGAACACAGATAAAGTACATAGGTACATGATACAACAAAAGAGAGATATGATATTGCGCAGGTTGGGCACCATATTGGCGCGTCACGCGGTTATAAACAATGGTACAAGCTGTATCATCTGGTTATAAACAACCGAAACGTCAGAAACGTCTGAGTGTCATTGTAGTGTGTTCTCTGCATTTTCAGCCAATTTGCGGAAGTTTGCGTTGTAAAATTACTGTTAATTACTCTTTGGTCCATTTGTCCCTTTGTAAACTCAATCAGTGGACATACTGTAATACTTTGCATGTCATAAGTGGGCGGGAACTCACCGCGTGACGTAATTGCGCAGAAGGGAACGAAATTGAGGCGGCTAAATATCATATCTCTCTTTTGTTGTATCATGCATAGGTATATTAATAACAGATACATCAAACCAAAAATAAATTATTATAAAGCGCTTTCCTTGGTATCCCTCAGATCTTCGAACGCTCTTTATGGATTCATCCTGCCAAGATCGTTTTTGGTTTCCTCTTGCAAATATCTCAGAGTTTTGATTATTTTTATATTTCCGCAGAAACTCTGCTCTTCTCAAGACAATCTGACCCTTTTCCATTAACGCCCTGCGGTTGTCGTCTTTTTTATATTTAAAAGCAATATGTGGTAATAAACATCTTCAGATTTAAGTGCTTTTCTGTAAATAATAAATGAATTTAAAATTTAAAAAGTATATATATTTCTGACTTCCATTTTCGTTTCCTGTGGGAAGTCCGTGGTCTTGTTTTTCTGTCGAGATCCATATTTCGCGGCAGAAGTAGTTGGATTTTCCTGAGGACCATCTTGCCCTTCTGCTCTCTGCACTTCGTGGGAAATGCGTGAAACAGTGCGTAAACTAACGCCCAAAGCTTGAGAAACATGCTGAAAAATATTTGATTCCGTAATCACTATCTGCCATGTTTGCAATTTACCTCTTAGACTGCGTGAACTGGTAAAAGTGGTCCTCCGTTGCGTTTTTCATCTTTGAAATAATTTAATAACTTCTCTGGCTTGCAAATTAAGTCTGTGGCCAGGCATCTTAAGATTATTAGGAAATGTTTATTCACAAACCCATAAGGCAGTAACTGATATTTTACCAAAGCCGAACTATTATTACAAAACTTATAGCAAAAGATTCCACAACAAGAACAAGCAAAAACTAAGAGCCTAACTTGAAAACAAAGAAAATTCTTAAAACTACGCACAAAATCACAGAATTTCCAAATTTATGCTGTGACAGTGACATATCCCTCGCGAGCCTGCTATTATGAACTATACGCTATACGACCTATTGGCGTCTTTGTCTGACACATGCACGGACGGATTGAAGTCAGCCGAACGTATGTGGACTAATCAAAGACAAAAGGGTGTATGCAGTAAATCAGTTCTGGGCGTATAAGAATAAATCTTGTGTCTCTGATTGATACAAAAATTGATGACGTATACGCCATAATTCGTGAATCGTACTTTTTAGTCCAGTGGGTAGGAATGAATATCGAAAGTGCATTTTCTAAATAACAGCTGGAATGATGGTGTTCAGAATAATGTGTAGAACAGTTTTTACTCGAGAACTAAGAGTTATTTTTAAGTGGCTGTGAAAATTAAACGAAACTCATGCAAAACGCATGCTTTAAACTATTTACAATAGGTAAGAATCCGGAGCTACACCATCAGGTATATGAAAAGGAAAACTTTTTTTAGCCAGGTTTTATACATCTAGCACGCCTATAACTTTGAAATACAATACAATGCAATCTGCGCACATACTATTAATTGAGATTATGCGTAAATATATTAGTACAAGATGTTAGGAATCTAACTATTTTTGCCAAATTCGATTTTGTGTATTTCTACAATTTTGGTGACGCCTTATATATACGGGTGCATAGTTTTCACGCGTTTGATCCCATTGAATCCGAACAGCTGAAGATCAATCACATAATTAAAAAAACTTTAATTTTTATGTTTCGTTCGCGAGTTATGTGTAATATTTTACATAAACACATATAAAAACAATAGGCGGATTTATTTACAGTAACTCAGCACGCCAACATAGCTGCCAAACACTACGTTTAGATATTTATAGTACCTATATAACAATGTTTCCGTTGATACAAATGCAAGTATATACCTAACAAACTTACTGCCGGTTGACCGGTTATCTTGTTAATTGGTCAAAACCAGTTTTGTCTAATTTTTGACCGTGGTTTTCTTCAGTGTAAATATCCGGTTAACCGGTTTTCGTTGACAGCCCTAGTACGTATTGTAAATATAGTTTGAAATATTTTTTATGTAAGATTTGTTTATTTTGATCAATTATTTAGTTTTCACAGCAACTTAAAAATATTTATTAATTTCTGTGCAAAAACTAGAGTTTATTTTGCACTCATTACATTTATATAGCAATCACACTGTTGCCATTTTGTTTTCATTACAAATAAATTCACTTAGGGACATTTTTACCATAGGAAGGCATCCTAATGAGTTATTTAAGTAGATGCAGTGAAACATATTTTTTAATAATTGTAATTTCGTCTTAATTTGTCAATAACTTCTTTAATGGCGCACGGATTTAGTACACGTTTAAGTTATATTGTACCTACTATCTACACATATAATATTATTCCGACCAGATTCCATCATGAATTCCGCCGACTCGTCTACCAGTATTTGAAACAATCAAAATCACAATACAATAAACTAAATAAAATTATCTCCACATCCAAATTTTTACGGAATAACCTTTGTATAGATGATAATTACCGTGTGTGTACTAACTGCAGAATAATTATTGGAGGGTAGCAAAAAGTTGGACACTGCATGCCCCCAAAAGTCCGGAACTGCATTTAACTTGTAAATTAAACTAAACTGGAAACGGAAAGTTGGTCTAGTTGGCTTTAAATTAACGGATGAAATTCCCAGCAGCTGACCAAGCGGGGCAAAAATAATGTATTGTTCTATTTTTGCGCCAATTATATGGCTGAAACTGCAGCTTCCCCTAAACAATAATATGTTTTGCAGGAACTTTGAACCGCATGAGAAATATACCTAGGTAACTAATTTTTATGATACATGCTCGTACTTTCTCTAGTATATTCTACTCTTTCACCGAGACAGGCCACTAAAATGATGCTACCTTTCTGACGCGTCATTTAAAACCATGTCTTTTTTTATAAATAATAACGCTGTAAATTTGATTTAAAATTTATTGTAATACATAGCTCCCCACGCCTTTACATTAATATTTGCATATTAAAAAATATAAAGCATATTATCAAAACAATTATTTTTTACTTTTCAGTCAACGATAAAAACATGTTTCTAGTTTTTAAACTATTAATTTTATTTTTAACTTTTTAGTCTTGAATAGACTTAGAGTTTTACGGATCTAGAGTATAGATCAAAGTTTTCTCCTTTACCAACGTAAGGTCAAAGATATTGCTATCTTTGTTGGGACATGTCCTGACATGCTGCAATGTTTATTCCCAACGAAAATCGAGAATCAATATGTGTAGTTCAATGCCGGCAGGGGTATTAGCCCTCGGAGTAGTTGTTTCTGTTGGTTCTATCTTTTGGATCTAGAGTACTTAGTTCCAGGGTCTTTTACATCTAAATCTAATCAGGCATCTGATATGGAGGACCAAACTCTTTCAATAGGATCTCTGCGCGCGCATTCCCTCCATCTTTAATAATGCGTCACTATTACAAGGAACCATCGAGGAGTCCCTATGACTAGAGTTCCTGGATTGGGAGAGTTAGGACAATAATGTAACTTTTAACAGAAAAATAATTTTTCAAGTCATATTAATTTTGTGGATGAAAAATATCTATATGTATTAAAGTGGTCCGTGATACACGCGCGACACATAATTTGAGGTGAGGAATATACTAAACAAACGACGGGTTATTTGAAAAGCTCATCCTATGCATTTAATTACTATTATTATTGTTAGTAAATCGTATTTGTTGGCAAAATCTATTGTTATATTTTGAAAAAGTGAAAAGTGTACCTAATGAAGGTCACAATTAGACTGAAAGTTTTGCCAACAAATACAACTTAGTAATAGAATTGAAGATTTGTTAAAATTAATGTGTTACATTTAACTATCACTTAGTACAAAAATTTTTATTGCAGATAAAGAAATTGTATAAAACCCCTCAAAAAACGCCGCCTATGGACGCCCGCGTGACGTGTCTTAAAATTTTGCCTATGTCAATGGTAGTGACAGGTAGTGAAATAGCGCAGCGTTGCCATCAATTCGCGGGCGCATGGGGAAAAGGTCATAAGTACCAAAACTCACTTTTCTAGAAAAACGAGTTTAAAGTTTTGTGTACTCTGTAAAATCAGCAAGCACAATATTTTTTACCAAACATATTGCGTTCTAGGGCACTTGTCATACTTTTTTAAGTAGGCTGTCCAAACAAATTTGAAAATTGCAGATATTTGAAAAAAAAACGAAAAATATGACTTATGCGTTTCAAAATAAAACAAAAATATTGACTTAGATCTTTTTACACAGAGAAAAAACACAACTAAGGTGAACAGTTTTTTATTAAACAAGTATTAAGTACAGGGTGTCAGTTAACGTGATAAACCCGATTTTCTCCTAATTTTGAAGGTAAATTTATGGTTCAAGACTAAACTTGTGTAGAATTTTCCGAGGAATTCGCACACGACGTTAAACTTAATATGCAGGCTGGTGTTAAAAAGTTATTTAAAAAATACCCTTTCCAAAAACTTATAAAGTTGGATTTAAATACGGAATATTAGCAATGAGTATACAGGGAGTAACAAAAAAGTGTCGATTTTTATTTCTGACTTTCGGATTGACCGGAAATGAGCAGCATCACTTAGGTAGATTTTTAAGACACACTGTATATTTTGGTTTTTTTTGTTCCTCTTATTCTCCCAATTCCAACCATATATTATAGTTTTCTGTAGTTATCTCTAAAAATAACCAAGCAGCGAATTTTTATTTTTTGATAAATTTCGTCAAATATGATAAATTCACAACTTTGTATGGAATGCTAAAAATATATTGTTAGTGGTAACTATATAAAACTATATATCGTTGCAATTGGGAGAAGAAAGGGAACCTAAAAAAACTCAGTGTACAGATCACTTCCGCTCAAACCGGAAGTCATAAATGAAAACCGACACCTTTTTGTTACTTCCCGTATTCTTATTACTAATATTTCGTGTTAATATCCAACTTCACATTTTTTTAAAAAAGGAATGTTTTTAGGATAACTTTTTAACAACACCCTGTATGCTAAGTTTGACTTCATATTTTAATTTCTCGAAAAAGTCTACACAAGTTTGGTTTTGAACCATCAATTTATCTTTAAAATTAGCGAGAAAATCGCGTTTATCATGTTAACTGGGACACCCTGTACGTTATTTAACACTAAATTTTATTATAGAGCATCTGCTTTGTCACTTGAGCCACCGTTATTGTGATAGATATCAGCCATGTCAGAGCCAACTTTTAAATACGCGTTTATGTAAAATATTCCAAGTCAGAATTAGAACCTTGAGCACCAATAAAAATATAAACACTCTTTAGACCGATTAGTTCTAAGTCTGACATAGAACATTTTACCCATACATAACAAATATTCAGCTGCTCTTTATGTGAATATGTCAGACATAATTCATTTTTTCCCATGCGTATCAGCTAAAATTTAACTTAAATCTTTACACACAACAGAATAGTTTTGATAATATGTAGTATACGTTGTAAACCGTTTTCCCATCCTAGGAATTGACTTATGGGAAGCTACTGTTGACTTAACCTCATTTTGACCAAAAAATGACTTATGACCTTTTACCCATGCGCCCGCGAATTTATCCGAGGATTCACCACAAAATTTCGATTTCCTGTTGAAAACGATTACTTTCTAAGGAACATGTAGAATGCCTAGGAAACACCTACCTTACTGACATTTCCAGGATTGAATATTCACATTTTCTAAATTTGTTGGGACCTCTTATTTTCCTTCGCCATTCCTTTTGTTTGAAGCGAGGTACTCAGCCTGACGACCACGGAGGAGGATCCCCTCCGCCAGGAAAACGCCGAAGGGTAACCAAAAAACACAACTGCACTAGCACACATTGCACATGCAGAGAACAACAGTAGCTGTTCAAACAGGACGCCTTTAACCTCGATGCACAAATTCACTCGGTTAATTAAATTAAAAATGTTTGCATTTTTACTTCAGGATCTTCTCTTCTACTTATTCTGGGCCAGGCCAAATAAGTGGGTCAATCGAAAAACATTACTTTGACCAAGCGAAGGTGCTTCGTAACCGTTCGTAACTTAGCCGTTAAGTTTGCCTGGTCGATGCCACAAAGTACATAATCCTAAGGTACTTCTTTTTTCATCAATATCTCCAGTGGAAAAATGTTGGTCGCACGCCTAAAAACATGTTTCACTATTTCACATAGGTAGGTACCTACTTTCAAAACTAAATTAATTTTAGCCCTTCTAACCTGTAATGTTGGGGTCCTAGTGCACTAATAAAAAGCCGGGCGTTCAATTAATTGCAAAATAGCTTTAAAACACACCAAAGTACACGAATACGGGAAAATATCGCCAAAAATTCAGAGGGACGCAGGGAAACGTCAAGTAAACATCGGCCCACGATACACAAACAATGTATAGTGCATGGGCCGAACTACGATGATTCAGGCGTTTGCGTTACCCTACCTTGTCGTGCAGGTTGCAGACAACCAGACCAGCAACTAGTCTGATGCGTAGAGATGCGAGAGATGCGACGTCGATACACATCGACATTTTTTGTAATGCAAAGCGTTCAGTTCAATAACGCCGGCATTAAGAAATAACAGCATTCTTTTTATTTAGTTTAGATAGATTTTCAATAAGTTTTATTAATTTTTTTTGACACGCAATCAACTAATCTAACATTGACATCGATATCGATAATTATTACGCACCACACCAACCTCTACTGTTTTGTGCGTTTGTGTCCAGTTTTTACGTCTGTCAGTCCGTCATCTCTACGAAATTTTCGTGGTTTCGCGAGGCGAGAAATGTGTATGTAGTTTTGTAATTCGTTGGTGCTGCTATGTGAAAATGCAAAAACAAAAAACGCCTGGAGATTCAGGATTACCTAGTCTCGGGACCGAGCTCGGGACTCGGGATTCATATCCTGTTCTCTGTTTTCAAATTTCAAACGAAGGTAAGCTGAATGCAAGCGAACCTCAAGTACCTAAATCTAGCAGCGCTGCGGCTGTACAGATTCAAATCGATTGTTATTTATGTATTTTTTAAATTTGTTTGAGTAAAAAGGTATTTTCATCCTTTCTAAAACAACGGCAACACCGCGGACAATCACTTACAGCTGATCGTACGTTCCGAAGCCATATTGGTTGACGTAATTAGAGGCGGAGATTTACAGGGAAAATAGGGGTTTTTACCCTTTTTTTAAAGATCGTAAAAAAATCTAAAAATATTTTTCTGTTTTCATAAGCCACCCAGCGCACGTGGTAAATTTTTTTGTACTCAGTGATAGTTAACCCTGTATATAATATAATCTTGAACAAATCAGAACAATGTCTTCTAATGTAGGTAACCTCTGCTCTAGTTTCTGTCCAGTTCCAATAATTTTATCAGCTGCACAAATTACTACTACTTTTTGGATTCAATCCAAAATAGATAGTTTATTGGCGGTTGTGGTTGTGTGTTAATTTTTAATCTAAAATACGAGATACATAAAATACATCTTATTATGCAGATACTTAATTACCATTATCAATATCTATTTATTCTATAGGACATATTCTTTGCTCTTTTCTCTAGTGTTTTCTGTAATAATAATTCCCAGAGCTTTAACATTTCTTAACATTTCTTACTAGCGCGCCAAAAATATTATTTTCGCCATACCAGGTATTTGGTTATTTATAATAATCGGGCAGCTTCAACTAATGCTTGAAAGATAATGTGCAATTTTTTACATTTTCTTTTGAATTATTTTAAAGTTGAAAAGTTCTTTTATTTTCATATTTTTATGCTGCTATTTTTGTCACCGTAATTGAATAAGTTTGCGAAATTTCAGATCCATATACGACAATTTAAAAGTGGGCGAAAATCGATTTGCCAGATATGTTATAAGTTATAACGTAATGCGTCCATTTTATATCCACCAAGACGGTCAGTCGGTTTATATAAATTTAAGCCTTTACAACAAAATATAACCGTTGAGGGAATGAATCCTCACTCAATAACGATATAACTGATAGAACATTATACCGCCTTCATAAAAATATTTTATTACCAATATTATTACGAGATATTTGAATTTTTAATTAACGTTGCATGGGACTGTGCATTCGTTGTTATACTTGTGATATTTCACGTGGTGGGGGTATAAATCCTGTCGCGCACGTGTAAAATGTATGGCTGGCCGCACAAACTGCCATTTTTAATAAAAGCGGGCGTTTTTTCCACAGCTACGAAATTAAACATGTTTATCATCGAAATATCGCAATATTTCCCAGGCAGCAAAACAACTACAGGGGCAGTTACAGTAAAGTCGACATAAAAATTGTTATCTATACACCTACACGCGTATAGCAGTATAGGCAAACTGAACTACGGTTGAAACATGAATATGAGTGGCTTCTGGATAAAAATTTCCACATGTACTGCATTTCAACCAGGGATTTATTTTTCATCCTTTTACAAATAAACTTAAACTTACTTTTAACGAGAATATTAGAGAGAGAGAGGGCCTTTTTTAAAAGAGCCTATACCATTTAATAAGAGTTGTCGATTTAAAAAAAAAAACGTTTCATACCGAACCAGATATACAATGTATTTTTTAAGTCTAAGATAGAAAATAAAGTCCGAAATTGTTAAGCAAAAAATAAGAATTAAATTTTAAATAAACTAAGGTAATGAAGATGCTATGAAGCGATTTGTCAAATTAGCCTCGAAGAAACATTCACAGGGTGACGTTTTTGACTAATATTTTTGAGTAGATCGTGAGTGACAATCTTCTCAATAATCATAGTTCAAGACATTAACACAAGCGCTCTGACTTGCTGTATAGTCTAAACTTACTAGTAGTCGCTATTTTTCCTTCATATTGTAAGAAAAACTGCCTCTAAATTTGTTATATCAGCTTTCAATGAACATGTCTGCATTGTTTTCTAACCTACTCAAGGATTTAGCAGATAAATTTTAAGTTTGGGTATTCTACTTAGTTTTATAATTTTTACGATTAATTTACAGGCATTTTCCTTCGCATTTTTGTTGGCCTGACGCCCCCAGGGCCCCATTTCCTTTTAGTTTCCATTATTTTCTCTGTAGAGCTTCCATCAGTTTCTAGAAATTTGCTAGAACTTTAATTTGTGCATCTGTCATTGTTCAGGAATATTCTAGAGTAGTCTCCAGGCTTCCATTTGAATATAGTATAAGCCCTGGGAATTGGACCTTAGGTGGTAACCAAGACAACGAGTTTGGACTGTGATTGTTGAGATTTAGTACAATATAATTAGGTATTGGTTTTATGGATACACCAGATCTGAAGTTCGTTCGTAAGTTATCCGGGAGAGATGGCCCATAGGCGAAATAAAATGAGCTATATCACCCGGTTTTACAGGAGAGAAAGTCATCAAGATGTCTGTATTCCACCGAAGCAAAAATAAACTAATAGCTTTAACCAAATTGTGAGCTCAAGGGATTTAAGTACAACCTCTGTCCACAGGCACACTATGTAGATACAGTCTTATTATACGCAGTGGCGTATAGCTATGCTAGGGCAATTCGGTGCGGCGCCCCGGGGCCCCGCGGGTTTAGGGGCCCCCTAATCCTTGACATTCCTTTCGTACTTGACAATATTTCTCTCCCGAAATAAATATATTTTTTAATCGCCAAAAAGGCGAAAACATTTTTATTAAAAATGTAGGCAATCCTGATTGCGTCTCTTTTAAATATATTCCTTGCTACATCAGCCTAACACTCAAGTATTTTTTGTGACAAACGCGACACCGCTCGCCGGCCGAGTATTCCTACATTCCCAGACACAACAGAGTCGTTTTGTTCAACACTCAGTAGCGATTATTATTATGTTTTATGTTACGTGTGTATATTAATATTAATTCTCAATAAAAACTATTGCGAACAATGCGGACCATCTGATTTTTTTTACCGTTGTTCTTGGATTGTATTCCAATCAAACGATGACACAGTGCTGGTTTATCCACTGGGCGCTCGGGACGGCCCCCAGGGACCCGGTTCCGATCTGCACATTATGCGCATGCAAAAACATTATAACTGACAAAAGTCTAGTTTTCAGGAGAGAGGTTTAAAAACTTTGGCTATTAAAAAAGATAATATTTTAAAGATATATTTTTAACTAATGGATATTTTTTGTATTTTTTTCAATAGAAGGCTTTTAGATGAGTGGGTATTAACTACTATTATACCTAGTTACTTTTTCAAACAAGAGAAATTTTCTACTTTTTTCTGTACTTCCAATTCCAAAAATGTCATCAAATTTATGGTAAAAACATTGCACAGTGCTTTACAATGTTTTCCATGATACAATTTTAAATAGTAGAAGTTACAATGTATTTGATTTTAAACAATTTAAACATTGTAACACCTTGTGTCGCAATGTTTTTGCACGGTTTTTGTGGCTTTCTTAAAACAGACCATATTCGTTTGATTTAACATACAGATGAAAAAATTAAATGGCTGCAGTAAATAATTATTGTAAAACAGGTAAAAATGGAAAAATTTACTTCTTTTAGTCTATAATAAGTATTATAATTGTAAACGTATCGTGTCTCAATAAAACTTCGTAAGAACATTGTAAATGCCATTACCTTTAAAAAACATGTGGTTTTTCCAGACAAAAATATAGTGTTACCATGTTTTAACAGTCGAACTAATGGAAACCCAAAATTGTAGCTGTCTTTACATCGTAAATTATAAGGACTGTTGGAATTGTAATTACCTTTACTATGTTTTTACCGCTGAAAACGTCCATTTTGTCAGATACAATGGGATGACACATCAAAAATTTTGGGAAAATAATGCAAAATTGAAAAGTTTTGTATTTTTATCCAAAATTATACAGTAACTAGACCCGAGAAAACCGAAAAAGTGAAAATCTCAAAAATGTCACTTGCAATGTTCTTGCATGCGTGTATCGATATGTAGAACTTAGAAATCAAAAATGATATCAATACAAATAAAAGTATCTACTGGGAAAATAAAAACCACGCAAATTATTTCATCAGTTTTGCGAAAATAATCTGAATGCACATTTATGTTTTTATTTTCTATTTTGTAATAAAAAGTGAAACCCAAATTCGGTGTCAATTAAAAGAGTGGCCCTAAATATATAGTGCCCAGGGCCCGAAGTTTAGCTAAACCGGCACTGCGATGACACTCAAAATCCCGTAATGAAGAATGCAATAGAAGTGGCTTCGTATTTATATTTTAACAAAAAAAAAGTTTATTTGTAACTTTTTTATTTTAGGAATTATAGAAGGAAACGTTAATGAACCCATAACTTAAAGTTATAAAAGAAATTCATAAAGCAAGGTTGCAGACATTTTTTTTATCTACAGTTTTTATTAGTGTTTTTTTTTTGTTAGAAATAAGTAAGAAATCATTCCTATTGCGAGGTCTATAACGAGGGTCTAAGTGTGATCTTTTTGGTTGGATAGGTTCTCAAAAAACAATGAGTAATCTTAAAAAATTACTTTCCCGCAATTTTTTCATTTGAAAAATTATATCGTTACTGGACTACAAAAGGGAGGGCCCCGATGCAGAATTCTGCATCGGGGCCCCAAGACCCCTAGCTACGCTACTGATTATACTATATCAGTGAATCTAGAAAGACCCGCTTATCCTATTCGTCTACGCCCTAAGCCAAGTTATATGCTTGTTGTGCCTAAATGGTCTCTTTCCGACTTGAATTTGAAGCATTCCATTTTATAACCTTGGATTCCGAGCGCGCATGGCATGTAAAATCACAAATAGGTACAATTTTTCACCTTTTGCGCTCTATCTTCGACCCTGTCACGAAACCGTGGAAAATTATAGGGTATTTTTTGTTGTCTATAATAAATCGAACTAGCTAAAGGAGCCACTTGATTTGGAGATATGGTAAATCAATTATTTTACCTGTCTATTACCTAACCTATTTATTTTAGAACAATTCTTTCCTCTAGCCTCTCTCACTTCTGTAGTGAATTAGTAGGTTATTTCAGTAGCAAATTTTTAAAACTTTGTCGTTATTTTCGTATTCTATTCATATTTTCTTTTGAATATTCGCGTTAAAGTTAACTAGTTAATTACGTAGAACCCTTCGCTCAGGCCCGTGTTAGACGGGACGGGGCGAAGTCCGTCCTAAGTGCCCAGGAACACGTTTTTCCCGCATCCCCACAAAATTGCCGACGGTTTTCCGCGGAAAATTCATGAATATGAAAATTAGAATTATTGCGAGGAAATGGTGGGCTAGATAAAATCGCACCGAGGGCCGCACCGAAAGACGGCCGTGAAAATATGAGAGAATTTCCGTAATTTGCATTTTGATCGTTACAATAATTGCGCTGCTATTGGTTGGGGTCTATGGACGGTATGGTAGTGTGAAAGGAGATCACATTTGCAAGCCTCTCAAGAAATGCCACTATGCAGTTTTTTGTTGGCCTGAACAATTTTCATTGCTTTAGCTTTTGCTTTAGTTATCGTTATTGAAATGATGTCTATGTAAGGATATATGTAACACAATGTGTTTGTAAAGTTCTTTTCACCAAAAGTGGTTCTGGCTCAATAACTACAATAAGACTAACTGGGTCGATCCCATTGTGTAGTTAATGGTTGGAATTTAGATATTATCTAAACTATTTTACTTAATACAGGTTTCAGTTTCAATATTACAAATTTTTAAATACTAGTTCTACAAGGTGAGTCAGAATGTATAGTAAATACTTTAAAGGGGTGTTCGACAGGTGGTTTTAAGGGGGGTCTTTCATATAAAAATTTTGGCTTTTCTTGCCAAGTTATTTGGGTCTACAGGGTGACCCATCTACTGTAACATCTTTTTTTTTTATCCTGAAGGTGAATAATTGTTGTTTCCTGATATTTTTGTTGTTTTCATGTTCAATAAAAATAATTACATTTTTTGACGCCCGCCTACTATAAATTTTTACTTAATTTTCTGGAAATCAGGGGAATGGTATTTGGCATGAAATTATTTTTTGTAGGAAAAATATTGTTTTCGAGAAAAAACTTAGAAGAAAGAAAGTTTCTTAAATAAAGGGGCTACACAAATCATATTTTTGTTATACGTAAAAAGGACCCACAAAAAGTTCGAGCAAAAAAATTAATAGGGGTGGTTAGTTTTTTAGCGCAGTGTGCAAATGAATAAACTACCCTAAGGCGTTTTCCAGTAAGTAGATAACAAATACCAAATTTCAAATTTTTAAGTAGCGCCTTTATTGAGATATAAATAAAAAAATACTTTTGGGTCACCCTGTAGACCCTAATAACTTGGTAAGGGAAGCCCAAATCGCAAAATTTTATATGAAAGACCCCCCTTGAAGCCACCTGCCGAACACCCCTTTTAAGTATTTACTATAAATTCTGTATATATTTACATTTATAATGTTATTATATTCGGTTCGGTTTCGCTGTAGTCAGATGTAACTTATAATAATATGTTATAGTCAAATCACATATCTTACTCGCAGCAACACTAGCGTTAAGTAAAGAACTATAAACAATTTATACAATTTCCTAGCACCATCAATGTTTTTCCACAGACATCACATAATAATGCTGTTTTATACGTATAATATTTATAATTTATAACAAAGCAACATCGGGTGCTTCGGGATAGCACGAATTGACTCGACACTTGGGTGCTAGAGGTGTTAAAGGAAAGGTGTGAATCTGCACTATGCAAAGATTGTTTCCCTTCATCGTGTAAGTCTAAGCTAAGAGGGTCCAAGTCAAATAAATTAAGCGTCAACATGTACGTGCAACATGTAAGTACCTATTTTTTTTATTTTTTTTTATAATAAATTAGGTTTGTTTTTCTTTGGTTGTCTTACTTTCTAAGTCATTTCATAACCAGTCATAGTCAGCTTTGCGACAATTATACAGGGTGGCTTATACAGTGGCTCAGTCAAAATATCTCACTTGTTTTTTCTTTTTAACAGAAAAAAAAATCGATGGCGGGTGTGATCAAAAGCCCTTCCGGGCGGCCTTCTTTTCTCATAATGAGAGTTGTTGTCTATACAGTATTGCTAGGTTTGCTTTGCAAGTCCCAGATTCAATGTACTACTCATATAGTAAAATCGAGCAACTCTTACGCCTATGGCGTAAACAAGAGCACGTGAGTTGAAATATTCGCCAGGGCCGCACTGAGGCACGACCTTTATTTAATGTTAGTTTTACAATGGTTTACATCAAAATATTTGGGAAAAGAATTATTGGCTTAATTAAAATGGTTCAAAACATCGATAAAATTATTTGTGGCAGTGTCTAAATAGCTAAAAACAACAAGGTAAAACCGCGTAACTACACTTTTGCGATAGAGTACGTCCCTGTTGCCGACTCGGGTGAAACTTTATAGCCTACCGACCAATCGCGGATCGTCATTGAACACGTGGTTTTATTTACGCCAGGCGTACGGATTGCCCGATTTTAGTATAGTATTAGTTCTAAGAAGTAGGAGATGCTAGTAGGGAGACAGACGGTGGGGGTGACGCGGCGCGCGCAGTGGGCGAGATCATCCGCTTGATGATTCCGATTGACTCCTACGCTTCAAAATCCCCACTCCCCACACAGAAAGAAATTCTTGGCATGATATTAATCACCACTAGTGATTAACTTCAGAGTCATTGTCACAATGCCCTTTTCATCGACACAATGAACAAAAATGATTGTAACAATGAATGTTAGTGATTAGGTAATTAACATGTTAGTTAACATAATGACCCAACGAACATTATTATAATGTACTAAAGTCGTTAACTCAATGTAAAAAGTGATGTCTACAGTGAATAATACGTTGTGCGAATGCAAATTGGGCATTGAAACAAGGCACAAATACATTGACTTAATGATTTCAAGGTGTTTAATATTATGTACCGTTCATCACTGTATGTTGTTGCTATGATGTATAACGTAATTGTCTAATGTTTAGTGGTGATTATGTCAACGTACAGTTTTATAGTTTAATACAACTGTATTATCATAGTAATGTTCAAAAACATCAGCCAATGTACCCAAGCATAAATATAAAGAACAATATCATTAGTTAATATATTAATGCGTGCTGTTAATGTCCTTGTGCCTTGCGACAATGTCCTAAGTTATCAATACTGGTCTTTTTTATTTATTGTGGACCTGCCACGTCCCAACGCCATCAGGCTGTACTCTAGTATGAAACTTTCTGCCGGTGTGTTAACTTGTCAAGTGATCCTGTGTCTGTGCCTATAGTACTAATACGATCTGTTAGTGTGACGATTCTGTTAGAGTTTTGCTAAGGTAAGTCATCTGGTATTAAATATGCAAATTTCCGATATTATGGTTAAAGCAAAGTCTAGAGAATACTCTAGACAGTAACAGAAAATACAGTGATTTACAGTGGTCCCCACCGCTCGCCGCGTTTATTTTCGGTTTAAACGCATCTTTAAAAAAGGTTAACCTTTAAGTTATGATAAGTCACGATCAAACGCCCTCGAACAATTTTGTTGATCCAAAGAAATTTAATGGATTTTTGATTGTGTGTGTGCACAACCAGCGAAATTAAACTCTGAAAACTATGAAAACTTTCACACACATTTAAAATATTATACCTACAGACCTATGCTGTTTTCATTAATTTATTAGATATCTAATATCTAATCATAATTGTTTTAGTATGTACCACTCAGAAGATACAGACGAAACACTATAAGATCATTGAAATCTGACCATTGCTGGAAAGCAGGTATCGTCTAAATGAAATTAGTGCGATAGACTCAACTCAGCTGTCATAGAAAAATTACCATTTTACAAACAACCGTCAAGATTTAGGCTGGAAGTTTATACTTCAAATTTTGATATATACCTACATAATGTTGGAGATTTGGAAGACTCAATGGTGTCAAATCGTCCTAATTAGGAAAAGTAAGAGACTTTTTCCTAACTCGTTACACAAACAGCATTTTTGAGGCTATTTTTAATTTAATTTGTTGTATTTTCAGAAATATGGACTTTACTATGGGCATAGGACCTGAGAATGGGGTCGAACTTCTAATAAGCTCGGAAAAGGAAGTACCACAATAAAAGTTATACCTAAAGGCACAGTCGAGTATATGAATGATGAATGGTAAGGCAAGACTATCATTAGAACTCTACTAGAGAGATTGCAACAGGAAAAAATTGGGCAAAGTAGTACTTCCATTAAGGTACAGTGTGATGATGTAAGTACCTATAGTCACGAGTAATGACAAAATGAAACCTCATAAAAATGTTGCTTATCTAAAAATATAAAATAACATGCCATTTCATAAATAATTACTTTAACTCCCAGCAATTTTCCAATAGCGTTATGTTTCACACCTTTTTAGACAATTTTTTTATATAGAATACAGTCTACAAATTCACTCCAAAACACATGTTTATGGGAATATTTAAAAAATGTTTAATAAATGGTTCTATAAGAATTTCGCTGTTGTGTTCTTAGTTCTTTTGACCTAGATTTTACCTATCCATTGTAAATTTTATGTAAGAAATTGGTTTCTAAATAAAATTACAGGTGAGAGTTCTTAAAATATCCTTTTTTATTTTCTGTTCAAAAAACGTTGGCACTCAATGGTAAAAACTACTGAAAAAATTCAACGTCCAAAATTAAAAAGTAAAAACAGGGCACTTAGATCAGAATTACATCGAATATTGAACCAAAGGTCCGAAGTGATAGAAGTATGTATACAGGGTGTGTCATTACTCGTTTTTTATTGATTATATTGCTAAACATGTTAACGGATTTAACGAATTATAAAAAATAATAATAGAAAAAATACAAACCATTATATAAGTTATGATGAATATACAGGAAGTATGATAAAAATGTCAGTTGTCATTTTCGATTTCCCATTCAGCCTGAAGTGGCGGCCTTGAGCTACCTGGTATATATATATATGTATATTCCAGCGATTCCAGCAATATAATATATACACAACATGACTATAAATATTTAAAAATAACCAACATATTGGTTTTTACATGTTCATTACAGTATATACAGAAGGTAATATTCAAGTATAGATCAAGATAGGTACTGTCTAAGTGGCCGCTACTTCCGTCTAAATCAGAAGTCGGAAATGGAAACTGACCTACCGTACCTTATACTCAGTATTATGCTCGGTATATACTCATTATCAAAAGCTGTTAGCATAATTTGACTTAATTTTTTCGTACAATCTGTTTTTGATACTTTTTATAGCAACGTATGAACATCCATTAGGTTCCATTTTTTCTGAATCGAATAATTTGTCTAATAAACAAAATCCGTTCATTTTTACCAAAATAATCAATAAAAAAGAGTTCTGACACACCCTGTATAATAAATCGTCATGACGAATCCTAATATTAATGTCATCGAACATTAAGCCAATGCCCTGAAGTGATTGACCAATGATAATAGATCATCATCAATAGATCATCATCAATAGATCATCATGATCATCATGTCTGTGATATCATAATATTAATGTCCTCGAACATTAAGCCAATGCCCTGAGATGATAGACCAATGTACAGGAAATCACTACGAGCATGACCGTTTCGACATAATAATAATGACTTGTAACATTGAGCCAATGTCCTGAAGTGATAAAGCCAATGTAAAAAAACATTACGAGGAAGACCATATTGACATAGTAATGATGCCTTCGAACATTAAACCATCACCCTGAAATGATAATCACAATCACCTTAAGTTCAAGCAATGACCAATAAAACATCATATTGATCAAACCGGGCATCGGTTAAAATTTAATATACAAATTCATTACCACAATGTCTTTTTTAATTATATTTACGTAGGTTTTTCGTTCTGTGCACGTTGGTCTGTGATTCCCACTATGACGCCACGGAGTGCAACGGAAGCCAGAAATTGTTTTACCTTCATTATTTGTGTAGCTGGCCTGGAGAGCACATAATAAAACATTTTTGTGAGAAAATGCCGGTAACATAGACGACGAAAGAAAAAGTAGCCGTTATAAAATGGTATTACATGTCCCAAAGTGCCAGTGAAGTTGTTGGGCGTTTCGTATTTACCTTCCCGGATAGACCAGTGCCGGACTGTAGCACGATATCACGCATTGTTCACCGTTTTGAAGAAATCGGGTGTGTATATGGCTACAGAAAATGTAGATCCGACGTTGAAAATCGAAATCGCCCCCCTATTTCTGCAGCAAGAGAACAGAGAGGTCAATTTTTGTGCCGTAGTGGAAACAAGTGAACCGTGTTCAAACAGCCATATTTCCGATGAAGTCGTCATTCCGAGTAGTACAGTGAGGGAAATATTGAAAAGAAATCGGTACAAATGCCTTAGGGTAGAAGAAACCCAAGATATTTTTCCAGATGACCATTTGAGGCGACTGGAATTTTGTGAGGCCATGAGAACCAAATGCTATGAAAACGATAGTTTTCTGGAAAACGTTTTATTTACGGACGAGGCAACATTTGCACTTCTTGGCCATCACAATCATAAGGTTGTTCGTTAATTGGTCTACGGAAAATAAACATTTAAGTATCCCACGACGAACGCAGTACCCAAGAAAAGTAAATGTTTGGACTGGTATTTTTGGAAACCATATTATAGGCTCCTTCTTCATTGAAGGTAGCCTAACGGCCGAAAAATACCTCCAACTTTTGCAAAATCAGATTGTTCCCGCTATTACTGCTCGTAGTATAGACTTGAGAGGTGTATGGTTCCAGCAGGATGGTTTTCCGGCACATAATGCCCGGATGGTTCAGGATTATTTAAACACCACATTTCCTGAACGACTTATTTCCACTAGAGGGGCAATTAATTGGCCAGCCCGATCTCCCGACCTAGCGCTCAACGATCTTTACCTTTTGGGGTTACTTAAAAAGTAGTCTCTACGGACATTAACATGAAAGGCCTCAAACGGTAGAAGAGTTGCGAGATAAAATAATAAATTTATGTCGCAACATTCGGCCTGCAACCTTAGTTGATGTTCGTAGAGAATTCTACGACAGGTTAGGCTATTGCAAGGCCCAAGGGGGGGCATCTTTGAGCCTCTCCTGGGATAATATTTTTCATTCTTTTTTAATTTTGCTTTTTTTCTTTTTATTTTAAGAGTTTTTCTTTCTTTTGTTTTCTCAGAACTGTGTTTTATTTTATGCGAAACCCAGGCGATAATATCCAAAAGAATTGGTTTCATTGGTTTCCTCTCCGTACTAGGTGCTTACTCCCTCCCTCCCTGCCCTTGCCCCCTCTACTGGTCGTGCCCGCGTATTGCGCGTATTGGCGTATTGGCTAGAGGAAAGCCTCCCCTCCTAGTCCCATGCCGTGCGCCCGGCGGGCCCCCTCCCCTGCTTTCTCCCTACTTATTAGTAATATCATATCCGGGACTTGCAAAGAAAACCTGTTAATGGTATATAAACTCAAAGCTTTTTGGTTAAATTCTACCAAAACATAAGTGGTAAGAAGGCCTCTATACCGCAGGGTATATAAATATGGAATATACGCCGTGTATAGTTCCTAACACTGTGGTGATTTACTCTGATGTAGAAACTGGAGATCTACAGGATTAGGTGTAAAAACAACACCTACTGATGTGAATATTTAACACAATTCGTGTAAAATCAACCAGACGCGTAGAGTTCTATTAAAAAAATTGACACTTGTACATATTAAGTTTACCACTGTTGACACTAAAAGCTTTTTGGTTAAATTCTACCAAAACCGAAGTGGTAACAAGCCGTACCGCCATATAGACTAATTTTAGTATTAAATTCTGCACCAAATTTTAACTGTGCAGTGTGCAGTGGCATATCCCATACAATGTCCACGTTTAAAGAAAATTCTAAAAACTACAATATACTTATGAAATCCTTTTTATTAAATGTTTGCCTTCATCCGATAGTATATTATGCACATCTCCGAATCCATTTATTCATGCTGAATAAATTTTAAACTTCCCATGTTATCCATACATCTAGAGCAAATCGCACTTCGTGATTCTGGCGGACTATGACGTGTAAGCGGGCACCCGCCGTTAATCCGATGGCGCAGGCATAAATTAAAACCATCTGAGCTTTGAACACACTCTGTAATGAATACTGCACACTGGCGCATATGCTAATGAATTTGCTCTATAAATCTGAACCTAAATTTGTTGGGAACATTAAATTCAAGAATTAATACCATACTTTAGAACAAAAATAATGTAGACAATAATTTCTATCAATCAACGTATACCCGCATATTCCCAGGCAAAATCCTTTTTTGTAAAAGATAATGAATAAAGTAATCAATAATGTAAGGAAAATTCCCTTCATTAAGCTTACTCCGTACAATCATTACTACTTAGCCGCACTCTATTAATTCCGGTACTAGGTATAGGTACTTATGGATTCTGAGGTTTATACAGAGAGCACATAAAGGTTGGAATAAATTCGGTAAAATGTTGTACTGTCCGATTTAAAAAAACCGCTTCGACACGTCCAACATAATTTTAAAAGGCGCATATTTTGACAAATTTGTCGTTTTTCATTACTAACCAAGCTATGACGTCATCTATATATTTTTTAAATGGCAACCTCTTTTTTTATAGCGTCATTTAAAAGAACGCACTTTCCTTGTATCGGTACGCAAATAATAATAATAATATATTACATAAAAAAATATTTTCATAAATTATTAAGTTTTTAGACATTTATTTATAAGACGACTGTACCTACATTGTAGTGGTTATTTTTTGCTCAGTTCCATCTTTAAGCAGGCTTAATTTTTAATCGAACAGTACAATATTTTACCGAATTTATTCCAACCTTTACGTGCTCTCTCTATAACCTGCATCCAAAAGGCATAATAAATTATAATGATTACCTCCTAGCCATAACGTTCCTGATCTCACTGTGACCGTTAACTTACCTATGGAAGGTTATACTTCCATTAGTATAGGTAAATACCTACCATGAACAATTTTAAATGTCAAAAGGTATATTTTAACTAAATAAATATCTGTAAATCAGGTTTGTCACCGGAAGTACTAAAAACGCTTAAAAATGTAAAGGTGGTCATGCGCCATAATAAATCTACAGCGTGGGACGACCGTATCTAGAATGTGGCGGCATTGCCGTCTTGTGTCGGCGCAACTTATAACTACGGTATCGTATGTTTCTTTACGTAATATAAATAATAAACTATATGTTATTATTAACACGCTTTTATTATGAGTTTGAGTTTAATGTATACAATAATTATGTATGTAACATTTTTAAAAAATCTAGCAAATCGATTGTCCAGTTCGAATTGTCGCAATTATTGTGCAAACTTATGCAATTCCAGTGACAATACAATATTATGCTATCATTTTGCGTTTGATGATGAAGAAAGGAGGGAAGTGGAGAAATATAAATTCCTTCTTTAGTGGAAGTTTATGACGAGATAAGCACCTACCGAGCGGCCCAAAAATCCATTACAATTAAAAAATATTCTACATTAACACGCTTTGAATAGCTTGACTTGCATGTTCAGGGTGCCCACGCTAACTCTCCCGTTACCACTAACAATTTTTGTGCTTGAAAAAAGTTTTATTCGAAAGTTGTTGGGAATTTTATGTACTTTTCTGGGATAGTAAGAAATTATATACAGGGTGTTCCGCAAAAGCCTGGCAAACAAAAGATATGTTCTTTAAAATGGATTGCCCCATATATTTCTGTATCTCGTCAGGGCAATCAAGACGATATAAAACTTGGTCCCTTAGTCTTTTTTCGTTTTTGAATTATTCCTTTTTCAAATTGTATACTAAATTCATAAATTCAGAATTTATTTAAAAATTAATTGCAGCAAAACGGGGGCGAATTTTTTCTTTAACAAAATACAGCAAGTATCTCACCCAATACTATGCGATGAGCAAATAAAAAAATTTGTATATTAGTCCATTGTCCTTGGGGAAGGACAGTGGGCATATCTAGGTGAAATAATTTCATATTAAGGAATATCAAATATATTACCAAATTAATTATTTTTTAATTTTTAGTTAACAACAATTAAAGCGTGTTTTTCAGTTTTGTAATTATTTTTTTATTAAATAAATTAGTCAACAGCACCACCTATTGTTAGCCTTGTTCAATCATTGCAGATATGAGGTCTTCCATAGAAATGGGTTCGAACCAATCAAAACAAAAACATAATTTCAGGACTTTTTTACATGAATCAGATGATTGATAGCTGATTCACAACTCAGTTGGAACAAACATAATTGTTGTACCTACATACTTCAATAAATTATATATTAAATTTTAAACAAAAACTGAATATGAATGAATATATGACACGTTTATAATAAAAACTATGTTTCAGTTTACAGTGTGTCCCGTTTTTCATGTTAACACCCCTGAAAATCTAAGTAGGCTGAAGGAATTGAACCGGGCAATTTTTTTTATAGATATGTCCCTGAAAGGTCATCATTTGCGAAGTATTGGTTTGGCATTGCCGCGAAAGCCTGGCCTACTGCGATTTTTTAAAGGGGTGCGTTTTTCGAAAAACCATATTAGGCATTTTTTATTTACAATCTGACACCACAGCGTCAATCAGGACACACCGAAACCCCCATATACCAAATTTGAACAAAAAATATACAGGGAGTAATGGAACTCCCAGGGTGTCAAAGTTGAGCAAAATAGGAATTTTAAAGGCATCTGGCGAGTCAAGTGTGCTATGGAATTACCTCAAAACAGTTGAATGGTCAATAGGACCACTCAAGGTGTTGGTGTGCAAAGGTCCAATACAAAATATACAGAGTGTTCTTATTCGTGCTATCTCAAAATACTGAATTTTTGGAACTTTATACGGGACAAAAATCAAGTATATCAAAACCGCTCCACACACTATAAATGAACTAAATCTAAAAAATACAGAAGCCTGCCAGTTAGTAAGTCCATATCAGTTAAGGTGGCTGATGTGCCACAACAGGAAACGCACAGAAAATGTATCATCTTAGACAGTGACTTTGTTGAAAAAGCAGTAGCGGTCATAAAGTATCCGGGGCCCCTCTGCGGTGATGCGTCTTGCTGCCCCCCCCCCCCAAACATTTCTCTAACTACTATAATGGTCTTTTAAAGCAAAATTAAAAATAATAACAACGTATAAATAAAAAAAATTGCAACTGTAATATAATTTTTTTCGGGTCGAAACAATCTATTTTAATGCGCCTTTTAGTGCGATTAAAAAAAGACTCCACAATCCAGTCAGTATCCACCTGAAAAGTAGTTTCCGATTCAATACTGAAAAGAGCCAGAGAACTTAAGCGGTCCTGACTCATAGTCTAGAGAATCTCTGGACGCTGATTGTACCACATAACATAGCTTCGCTATAGGTCTGTGGTTGTACGTAAGTAAGATTTAATTAATTTAAGTTTCTAAAAAGATCTCTCGGCACTAGCTGTTGGCTGTTGTTACCGGAATTGTAAAATAATAGAATAACTGTACACAAATCTGGTAAAGCTGAACATACATAGGTATTTGCTTTTAACGAATAAAAATTCTGTTAAATATCTAATAGTTTTCAGCTCTATTAGTTCTTCCTTGGGGGTTTGTTCACTGAGAATTAGCCCCCCACCTAACTTTTTTGTTTTTTAAGATAAAAGGGTGATTCAAAAAACAAAATCAATGGTTGGGAGAATACTTTTTTATGCCATGACCGTTTAGTGTACAGGGTGTTCCAAAAAAGTAGGACGAGTGGCAACTTAATTTTTTTAAATGGAACACCCTGAATATTATTAGATTTTTGAAATCTGCTCATCAAGGCAATCAAAATGATATAAACTTTGTGGCATTATCTTTTTCCGTTTTTGAAAAATTGAACTTGACTTAGAATTTTGTAAGGAGTTCAAAAATCCAATAATATGCAGGGTGTTCCATTTAAAAAAATTAAGTTGCCATTCGTCCTACTTTTTTGGAACACCCTGTACACTAAACGGTCATGGCATAAAAAAGTATTCTTCCAACCATTGATTTTGTTTTTTGAATCACCCTTTTATCTTAAAAAACAAAAAAGTTAGGTGGGGGGCTAATTCACAGTGAATAACCCTGTACAATGAAAAAAACTTACAAATTTCTGGAATCAAATTTATTGAAATTTCTTCATTATATTTTTCCAATTAATTGCTGGCAATGGTTGGCAATTTCTGTGTCGGTAACATTCAGCAAAATTTCAGGTTGCAGTATTTGAAATATTTAACATATTTTAAATAAGCTCTCAAATGTGTTAGATATTTGATTAATTAAAATGTCCAAAGATGCATTAAATACTGTCACTTCAAACTTCTTACTACCATTCTCCATCATCTCATCTGAAGCTAACTCATCGAAAAATAATTTTCTTTTTTTAACTCTCGTATTTTTGAAGGTTGTTGTTATTCCCCATTCGTTTGCAATTCGTTCGGAATGTTCTATAGTTCACGTTTATAGTTAGAGCGCAACTCTAGAAATTATTTCCTTATTTTCTTCAATATGTCAGCAATCTCCCCGCATTTATTTACAGTCCAATAAGTGGACTATTTAATTTTTAAGAATTCTGGTAAAGGCCGGGGCCCCTCCGGGGCCCCTGTGGCCCCTTCAGGGGTAGCTTCGCTACCCCTGCTACCCCGTTATGACCGCCACTGTGAAAAAGTCCAATATTTTAAATTGTTTTTATTTGTTAGTTGGCATTTTGTAAAGAAATACATTACTTTTGTGTTTATCAATATTTTTTCAATGATTCCAGAGCACTCTCGATCCGTATAAGTTTCATAAAATTTCAGAATTTTGAGATGGCTCAGAGAAAAACACCCTGTATATTTTTGTATTGAATCCTTGCACAGCAACACTTTGAGTGGTCCTTTTGACCATTCAACCATTCAACTGTTTTGAGGTAATTCCATAGCACACTTGACTCGCCAGATGCCTTTAAAATTCCTATTTTGCTCAACTTTGACAACCTGCAGAATGGAACTCCCTGTATATTTTTTGTTCAAATTTGGTATATGGGGGTTTCGGTGTGTCCTGATTAACGCTGTGGTGTCAGATTGTAAATAAAAAAATGCCTAATATGGTTTATCGAAAAACGCACCCCTTTAAAAAATCGCAGTAGGCCAGGCTTTCGCGGCAATGCCAAACCAATACTTCGCAAATGATGACCTTTCAGAGACATGTCTATAAAAAAAATTGCCCCGTTCAATTCCTTCAGCCTACTTAGATTTTCAGGGGTGTTAACATGAAAAACGGGACACACTGTATATAGCAATTCGTTTCAAACCTGTAATTTTTAATTAAATATATTTTCTTGAAATCGGCAAAAAGTGTCCCAAAATCGTCATTAAAAGCTCAGAAATCGGCACTGAAGTAATCCTATTGTACGATTTTTTCAATAAGTAGGCCTTGGCGAGATGTAAACATCAAACGTCAGACGCGGAGCCGTCGCCCGTCAAAAGTGACCAAATATTCAAAACATGGCCAATAAAGGCCCATTTAACTATTCGTACACATTGCGAAATTGTTACCTATAGCAGCGCAATCTATCAGTATACATATTTTGTAGGTTTGAATATTAATAAATTTATTACGGAGGCTGCACAACAAGCAGCAGTTCGGTTTTTCTGTTCGAGGGCGCCGTACGTCATTATACCTGACTTAGGTCACCGAACATTAACAATGTTCGGTGCTTAGGTAGAGCGATAGTCAAAGTCAAGCAACGCCGCGCGCAGTCGGTTCATGGACGGGTGATCCCTTATTATTATTTCCTTGCCTAATAAAACATTTTTTTTCCGATTTCAAAAAAATATAATATGTACCTCGGCACTGAAGTTCTTTTTATGACTCATGTGGTTTATTTGCCGCGGCCAGAGGCCTCGGCAACTAAATTCCACATGAGTCATAAAAAGTTGAACTACAGTGCCTTGATACATAAATAACTATTTTTGGAATTAATACGTACGTATTTAATTTTGCGATGTCATCCGCTTTTACATCTATATTGCATTTGCGCGAAACGTTATTCAAAGTGAATACATTTTCAACTTTCCCATCCAACTTCCAGAACTTTAAACACATTTAATAATTACTGCATACCAATGCACGTTATGCTATGTATCATTTATTGCATTCATCATTAAAGCCACGTTCTTAGGAATTCAGAATAATTCGTAATAAATTTCAGTGTAAGATAAAAAATGATTTGAAGTACACATTTCAACACAAAAACCAACGATAATTTCTAAGTGATATTTTCTGGAAAAGAAAAATAGTGCGACTAATGCACAATAATTTACCTAATGATAGAGCCAATTTAAGTTTTTTTTAGGAAATGAAGAAGCCGCAGTTATTATCTAGATATTCGGCAGTATTGGGCTTAGTTGAGATAATGCAGTAAATTAAATCCCTTCTACATTAATATTCCACTTGGCCCATAGCCATAGATGCACTTCCCTGCAGCATTCATCCAGCTTAAATACCAAACTTTCCCATACACAGGTTTTTTTTATGATCAGTATGGGGATCTCGGAAACTAGCAGAGATAGAAGGAAGTTTAAATGGGGAGAGAATTGCAGTTTTGTGGGCCCAATTTAACGTGCCTTGTGGATTTTCGAAAAAGTCATAGCTTAGTAGACAACTTGAAAAAACGAAATTTTTGCAATTTAATCTAATCCATCTAGCTTCCTTCTTTCTGATTTTAGATAAAAAGTGTAAATACAAAAGTTGGAGGGAATTGTGTCCCCAACGCGGTTCTATTATTCTGCTTTCCGTGACAGCTGCCATTTTCGAGATATGACAAACTTGTGTGTTTTTTTATGGAAACCACAGTTCGCCATGGTCTTAAAAAATCGGATATTTTTAGATATTTCAAACGATATAATACTCCATAGGGTTATTCAGGAAAATAACGGAAATAACTACGGTTTCCAATTAAAAAAAAAACAAGTTTGTGTGTCATATCTCGAAAATGGCAGCTGTCATGGAAAGTAGGACATGACAACCGCATTGGGAAAACAATTCCCTCCAACTTTTGTATTTACACTTTTTATCTAAAATCAGAAACAACGAAGCTAGATGGATTAGAATAAATTTCGTTTTTCTAAATACCTAGTATTAACCTTCCTTCTATCTCCGCTAGTTTCTGAGATCCCCATAAAAAAACAGTATGATATATATATATGCCCGAAAGAATATGGGACCCAATAATAAAAGTATTGTTTATTTTTCCTTTTCTCTATCTGTTAACTATTCTAACCTATTAAAAAGAATATTGTGTGCCTTAGTTAAATCTAAGAAGATTGCCAGAATTTTTGTTGTTGTAAATATTATTATTGTAAACGTTTCTTATTAATTCAAATATAGCATCTTTCGTAGATCTGTTTTTGTCGAAACCAAAATTGATTAATGAATAATTATTTTCAAGATTGTAGCAAATCCTTTTTTAGGTACATCATATTCAAGTAATTTAGCAAAATTATTTATGACCGATATGGGCATATAGTTTCTTGGTTGACTTTGATCTCTTGCTTTAAAAATCGGTGCAACTATAGAAATTTTCCAAGTAGGTAGGTACTTGGTATCACGTTGGAATCCAAACACTTATTGCATAATATGTACTTACAATGACAAAAGTTTTGTAATAAATGTATGATTATTTTGAATTGAAGTGACTAATTCCATCTTCGCCAGGTCAATAGTGAACATTTAGAGATTTGATAATATAAGTATATCTCGTTTCCGATTATAAGTTTTAGGAATATTTATTTATTTTTTCTGATAGGTTGGTTATCAGAAATTGGCAGGTGTAAATCTTGATCAATGTTATTTTGTAGTTCTTTGCCTATGTTTATAAAGAAGTGGTTAAATATATTAGCAATACCTTTTTCGTCTTCAAAATGTCCGTTGTGTTGAGAAGTAAATTTTTGTTGATTTTATTAGTTTATTTACGAAATTTATACTCGTTTGCAGTTCTAATGAATAATTCTTAATTAACTCTTTCTTAAGACCTTGGATAACCCACGGTTTCTTTTTCTATTTTTTCTTATAAAGCCTCCTAATTACAAAGCTTATAGAAAAACTGGCTATATTTTTCGGAATTCTACTGCTTATAAATATAGGTGTTCATTTAAAACTGAATCACCCTGTTATACGGTGGAGCTTATTTTTGGTACATTCTGTGGTAAATGTAAAACGGTTCATTACACAAAACAAACAGAACACTGTTTTTTTCGATTAAAAAACAAAAAAAGCGGGTGTCTCAATTTTTTGCACTTATTACGGCTATGTATAAGGTGGAACTCATTTCTGAAACACCGTGTATAAATCTCAGTACCCCGTTAATCTCTACTGCAAATCCTGCTTCGTCATTCCAGGACGTGTAAGAGGACATCCGCCGTTAATCTGATTAAAAGTTTGGACGCGGGCATAAATTGAAGTCAAGGGAAGTTTAAACACACTTCGCAATGAATACTGCGACCCAGGCGTGGTAATCAATTATCCGTTTGTACTTTATAGTTAAAATAAGCTACATGCTGCCAATTATTTACTATATACGTCTGTCAGTCTTCCTCAATATGCAATTTAACATGGGGAAAACAACGTATATTAACATATAGAAATTAATATTATATTGGAATGACTCTACATAAAAGACAAAGTCACATCTTCTGTGCCTTAAAGGTATTGCATTTTCCTTCAGTCCCGGTTTCGAGTGCAGAAGCAACGAACGATATAATAATACCTATGCCACAAACTCTAATAAACTTATGTAAATAAATCGCATATTCTTGACTGCAAGTATTGCATTTCAGGAAAACAGGTAAATTCCAGACATATGAGATTTCTGGCGTCGACATAACGATTTGCCTCGTGCGATGTAAACTAGAACGCTCTGCTAATCTATGAAAATGCTTCGGCTAGTAAAAATTGGTTATTCCTTCCCTATACGCGCTGGTCAAACGTCCGTTTTATAACGAAATGTCTCTACTGGGCCGCGGTGGCGATGTTCGTATCGTCGCCGAACTATTTTGACTGCATGTTTTTCTGAATTCGATCGACCTTGGTTCGAATCGAGGTCGAGGCAGATGCACGCACATGTCTTTATAGAAAAACACCTCTGATGGCCAAGAGCGCTGGACAATAATAATTATTGTGGATTCACGGCATTGCTCCTTAATAGCTTTATATGTGTGATTTACTAATTATTGTAGTACACTCACTGGGATTGCTAGGGTTTTCCGTAGTACTTGAGCGAGTGCTATTCTAGTTCTGTTCTGTTGGGAAATGTCGGCTCTAGCCGCAAATGACAACGAAGACAAAATAATAGTAATTGCTCGCCTCACCCGTACAAGCATTCAGTTGCTTCTGAGGTACCCCTAGTTTGGAGTATTATTGTGAGGGTGAGAATTATTATTACTAAATTCAATATAACCGCGAACCAATTATTGCTTTGTTATGATCAGGTATAATCTTTCAAGTATTTTCCTCCATACGAACTTGGAAAATTGTAGACTACCGGAGGAATATTTTGCTAGGTCTATATTTTATGGTCTGTAAGCGGTGCGTTATAAGAACTAAAAATTTATATGTTGTAATTAATTCTCGTATGTACTTCGCAGCTTCCTTGCGTATCCTGTGCAAATTTAGATCATGATTCCCGGACAGGCAAGAAGACACTCGCCATTAATTATTACAATAAAAGTTTGTGGTCTGGCATAAGTTAAATTCACCTTGACTTTGAAGAGTATTTACCCATATCAATATAAACATGATATTGCCTGGATACGAGCCTGGAAATAGAGATTTTTCCGTGCGCGCGTGACAAATTCCCGTGTGAGGCGCAGCCGAACACGGGAAGTCATGCAAGCACGGAAAAATCTATTTCTGGACGTGTAATGAACGATATATTTTTATTATACTTCTTTGAAAACGGAAACTAATAACATTTTATCGGCATATTATAATAAATTTAATTGACAAAAAATAAACAATGCAGACAATATAGTGTTTGGTATGTATGATGCATTTCCATGGTTACTCTCAAATTATTTCAAAGGTGCTTTGTTGTAAATTAGTTATTGTCAGATAAGGTGAATAAAACGTCAAAAATATTACAGAAATGTATCTAAATATTGAAGCATTTACGAATTAAAATACAAAATAGGTATATGCTAAATATCAGAGAGCATATAGAGTTTCTTAAATTTAGTTTACTTTGCTGTATATTTCTATTTTAAAGCCATATATATTCGGTATTTTTATTCAGCGCACGGAAAGTTTTTCCATGCGCTGTTTCCGTGCGCTAGCCCGAAAAACCCCATCTCTCATTATTGCTAAAACAGATGAAAATAAGGTGTTTTCAAAGAAGTATAATAAAAATAAATTTTCATATTCGAAATTGAAAATGTGACACTGACGTGGTTTCCATGTCGAAATAACGAGATTTTCTCCATGCTTCGGACAACCGAGATGATAATGCAATATTCTGTTGTTAATACTACAGGCGGACATGCAGTACGTATTAATATGTTTCGTAGAATCAAGCATATTTTTGTGAGTTAAGAAACATCTCGTACCCCTCTAAAACTCAGCGTGTGCTGTTTAGCAAACGTTGATTGTGCTTTAAGATTATTGCAATTGAGGAGCCTTAATATGATAACAAATTTTAATGGAAACAGCTGAGGAGTTATACATGACGAAATCTGTTTTTGGATTTCAACACTCTGTATCTCCTTTATTTCTCGTTTGCTGCCTATATATATATATATATCGTAACAAATAAAAATCTTCATCGTAAGGAAACATTTTTCTATAAGTACAGAACCCCCGATCAAATATTTGATCGGAGTACAGAACTATTTGATATTTGACTTTGTCAGCAATTTGTGCTTCTAAATGGATCAAAAATGACGTATGCAAAGTTGGTCACGTTGCTTGCGGTGACTTGCAAATTTGACATTAAAAAATATCAAAAGGGCAACCTTACAAATGTCGAAAACCATGCTTTCTTTATAATTATTTACTTATAGGTACACCAATGGGAACCGACTCATCACAACATTCATGACTTCATGTGGCACATTATGAAAATCCAATGGGGACACCGGGACACCCTTCTTAAGGAATTATTACTTAACAAATTATTTTGATGTTTTTCTACTTGCACGTGTATCTACTATTGATATTCATGGTTAAATTAGATTATTTTATTAAATTGAAGAAATTAAATCCACTTTGCTTCGAGGGACACAAAATTTTCAAGCATTAAATATATGTGTGCTATAAATAAATATAGGCTATAAAAAGTGCTTGCGTTTTTTCTTTAAAATAAAGGACCACGTGTATGAAGAATCTGTGAAAAAAAGTGAAACAAAATAATTAAAAAAAATAAAAAAATAACAAAAAATGAATGTTGCAAGTTAATTTTGTTTTCGATATCTAAACAAATAACTAAGTGGCGTTTTCAATTTTTTTTTATTAAATGTCAAATTTGACAGTTCCCACAAGTCACGTTACCACTTTTGAATAACATGCCATTTTTTATTCTTGTACATGCACACACTGCTGGTAAAATCTAATTTTAAATACCTACCTACTTCAACATGAAGAAATTAGAATGTTATATTAAATTACAGAAATGAAATAAATTTTACAGGCAAAACCAAATTTTGGAGTTTCAAAAATGGGTTTGCTATAAATATGTTCCAGAAATATTAATCACCTAAGGAAAAGCATATAAACTATAAGTTTCTTAAAAAATATTAATTAATAGTTATTTACATTGCCAGATGCGTAAGTGCACTTTTTTGGCCGAGGTTAAAAGTACCTCCGAGGCCAAAAAAGAGCTTACGCATCGTGCAATGTATTACATTTTTCCTGCTACCGAAAATTTCAAGTTATAGGTACTTTGAATAATGCTCTAAATACATATGGAGTAGATTGTGAGTAATAATGATCTTCAAAATAACCTCTGTTCAATTACTAAAAATGATAATCAGTGATAAATACAAGAGACAGAATGCAGCGATAATAAAAAATAAATAAATAATGTTGAGCTTTGTATGGGATTTGAACCATGGATCTACGAATTACTAATCGCGTACTCTTACCCCACCGGTAGCGCGGCTCTTATTTGACTCCAGAGAAACATTCAATTTACTAATTTTTCTTTGGTATAATTCGTGTGCTTTATGATTATAACCAGTTTTTAAAACGATTGTTGTGAAACATATTAAAATTGACGCAAGCTTCGCGTTGCTACATATACAGGGTGATTTATTCATAACTACATTAATTTTAACAGTGGGTAGGGAAAAATGCTATGAATGCAAAATCGCAATTAAAAAAATTCCAACTTTTTTTTAAAGCCGGAATTATTTTTTTTCTAAACCGCATTTTTACCTATTTGGCCCTCTATTTACGGCTGCCACTGGATTGCTTTCAGGGCGCATGAGGCATCGGACGACCCTTGCCGTTGCGCGCGTCAACATTGTTGCCAGATGTACGCAACTTTCGTAAATTTAAAGGAATGTTTTCAGTACATAATTATTTGTATTGTAGGCGAATGTTCCGCCAAATGCTTGCGGAAATTATGGACAAATGTTAACGCTTACCTCTTGTAACGGTTAGTTTTGCCCTGAGACACCTTAAGGCGAGCCTTAAGGGATAAATGCCAACGAGAAAAATAAATGAAACGACTGCTTACGTGACCTTTTGATTTTTGGATGCTTTATTAAGTAGGTACCTTTTCAACTAGGGGGCTTGCATGATTTCGTGGACCTCGACACCACTGAAGACGATTTTTTCTCGATAAAACGAACTTCACTCACTTTCGCTTGGGGCACTAATATTTCCGCTCACTAGTTCACTGATAATCCTTTTTACTACACCAAGACGCTCCTAGAGTAAGTAGTTGTGTTCTGTGATTGTTCTGCTTCCTCTGAAATAAGAACGTCAAAATTAGCCAACATCTCTGGGATACAGTTGCTTAAAATTACCTTACTTTCCGCTTAAGTTGGTTACCATCACCAACGATACACTTCTCATTCCTTTATTTCTCGTTATGTTTGCTTTTCATTGTTACTAGGGATCCATATTTGCAATAGAATCGTTTCCGTGGGGGTGGTCCTCCTCTGTGACATTGGTTCAGTCGTAAGTACTTGAATCTTTCTAATTTCCACCTTTCGATCTTTACAGCTTTTTCTAGTTTCTTTTCCTGCCGTTAGGTATGTTACCGGGTATAGCCTGATGTGTAACCTACCGAGTCTTAGTATTATTTCTGGGCGAGTTAGGGATGATGGGTTGCTAAAAGTCCTTAGCTTTCTTGACTTCTGTTTGTCACAACCCTTGTCGTGCAGTCGTTAGTAGGAGTAGGAGGATGTGTGTAGCCCGAACTCCGCAAAAGGAGCTTGGCGATTGCCCGTGGCCGAGAATTTCCGGCACGCGGCGCGTTGGTGTTTGCGGCATTGATCCTTGCCAAGTTTCTGCAGAGTGCACTGTGAATTTCCTTTCGTTTCTCGCACTCCGCCTCACTAATCGCACATGTGATGTTATTGTTTCCCGTATTTCACAGTGCACATTCTCCGTATTTTGGTTTGGATATTTTTAAAGGTTATGTCCCATGTCGCATTCATTGACACTACTTCGTTCGTAGAAAGCATTCCCGTAATGAAACGTCGGTGTGGTTTCGTAGTTAGTTTCGCTACCTGCCGATAGGTGGCGCGCTTCTAAATAGTTCCGCGGGAGCTTGACTGACATTCTGCAGGCATTCTCCATGAAGGATCATTATTATGTCTATCATTTCCGCATTTGTCTAGAGAACCGTTTTGGTAAAAAAGCAAAAATGTTGCACAAAGAGTACCGAATATACCTACAGAATGTAGGCAACTCTGGTTTCTGTAGTACGTGCTGCCATCTATTAGAAAGGTTCGCTAGTTACCGTGTCATAAAGCGCGCTGTAGACTTTCGGTTTTGAACACACAAGAGGGTGACTGAGAGCTCAACCACAGATTCGGCGACGTTAATACCAACGAGATGGCGCCACATACAATAGAAACCGGCAGCAGATCCTTGACAATGACAAGTTTGACGTAATAAATAATAGTTGTGGAATGCGGATGGGACGCCTGCGTTCTTTTTAATAAAACTTTTGTCTTAAATCTCAAAATCTAGCGAATTTCGGAGACAGTTTAAGTCTTTTGAGGTTTCAGTATTTTCCACCCTCTGTAGACACTGAGTGCGTTTTGTGCGTGTGATTATGAAGGCCTTTTGTATTGTTATAGCGGTTGCTGTGAAAAGTGTAGTGATAAGGGTCTCTCGAGTTAGATGCTGAACACGCCAAGTCCAAGGTGTGCTAACACCCTGTTATTGGCATATCAACTAGGTAAATAATTCATAAACTGAATATTTTTTCGTAATTAAATTATCAATAAATAATGGCAACGTCGCGGCCAGTGCCGTGTGCTGCAGCATAACGTCGTAGCCACATGCGTTCAGGTGCGCCTCGTTACGCGGGATTTGGGATAAATTGCCCCATTATTTAAACATGCAGCAAAAAAATTTTTTTTTTGCGTTTTCGGTATATATGTACCTCCCTGATGACGTGGTTAAAATTAATGTATTTATGAATAAATCACCCTGTATTTTATTAATGGTTTCAAGGTCCTTGCTGCGTAAGGGTTGCTAAGCAATACTTTTTGTACCTAGCAACCACTTTCGCAGCTAGCAACCAAAATAACAGGGCACCTCGAACATTTGACTTTCGCTTTCGGGCCTGTTGGCGAGTATGTCAAGTGAACTTACGGGGGAGGGAGCAGGAAAAATAATTTAACAATTGACAAAAAATAAATTTTGTAAGTTCATGAAAATTTGTATATTATGTATATACCTACTGATAAAGAATTGCAAGGAAGACATTTTTTCTAATAAGTTTTTTTGATATTTCCACAAAAAGGTTTTTTAAGTTTTCTTAATGTCAATTTTGACAGCTACCGCCAGTCACGTGACTAATTTTTGCAGACGTTATTTTTCTCCTTGTATAGCAAAAATTGCTGGTAGAATTAAAGGCAAATTTTTAAAGTAGTTTTGCAAATAATTTTTGGTCATGTTTATAAAAAATGAGCACTTAAAGGGCTTTTTCTAGTTAAGTACTATTAATTGTATCCCGTTAAAAAGTGAGACGGAAACTATTCCATGTTGTCCTGGGATGTGTATAAGCGGACGTCCGCGGTTAATTCGATGAGAAGTTTGACCGAGTGCATAAATTAAAATCATTAGAACTTTAAATACATTCAGTAATGAATACTGGGAATAGACGCACGCCATTAAATTTCCTCTGCATATAAATTGAGAATAAAACTCGAAATATCTACTAAAAGGGAAAACATTCTGCTCACGCAGTGACGTGAAGGTAGGTAATAAGTATAGCACATAATATTTTTACCGAAAATATATTATCAGTGTTATATTTCTAAAGAAAAGTGGCAAATAAAAAACAACTTATTTATGAGCCAAAGCAGAAAATTTTCTCTTAAATAAAATGTCTTGTTTTTCGATGGAAATTAATCCAAGATCGTATACAACCTTTTAGTATCGACGAAAAAACTGAACTACCTTGTTTATACGCTAGAAACTTGAATTTACGAAAGCATTAATATGTGAAAATAATTTCGCTTTTCTCTTGGAAGGAAAAAATATATATTTTGTAGTAAATGTCGCTCTTCATATTATTGTACATGAGCGAATTTCGTATGCATTGCTTTTATATTTCAGTATAAGTATATAACAACATACAGGACGATTCTTCTATTGACATAATAATATGTGGCGTCCAATACATATTATGTTAAGTCAAAGAACGTGTATTCAAAATCTATAAATATCTTTTTATGCAGATCATGTGACCTATATATATCTTCGTTTCGCTAAATTATTATAAGATGCCCTTACTGGGACAGGGCAGCAGCCACTTATTCATCCTATATAAGCCACCGAAGCATATATTATGCGAGGTGTAGAAAACTCCTTGGTTTCTATACACGGAAAGCGAAACAAATTCCACATAAATACATAAATAAATAAAAATTTGTTGCGGAAACTGTCCTGCGAGCATTCTTCATTTATTTATTTACGTGAAATTTGTTTCGTTTAACTGTTAAATAGAAACAGAATCTCGAAACTGCTTTTAATATTTCCAGTATCGAGATACTGTTTCCACTTTGATATTATTTGCCTATTATTTCCTGTAGTAGTAAAAATAATCTTTGTACTTTGCACAGATATTTATTTTTTATAATAATGTCAGAGCGCTTTCGGTTAAACATTAACCATCATCAGTGTCATCTATAATACATACAACTAAAGTATAAAATCACAAAATGAATTAAGCTTATAGACTTACTTGTCGAATACAAACTCTAAGAAACGCGAAAACCACATGTTGGTAACATCAAAGGTTTATAAATTAAGAATTATGAGCAAAGACGTAGTAAAACTCCATCAATCAAGCTGCTGAACCCACCAACCGGTTCAAAATTAAAACTATAAACGTTTTACGAAGTTTAAACTTAAATAATAACAGACTTAAGATTTTATAAATAAAATTACGTTGGACAAGACATAAGGTTAAAAAGTGTTCCGAGACGATATTTCAGCAAATGGCCGCTATTACATCACGTGATAACAACTGGTGCCCTAGCGGCTCAGCGTGAAGGTAAAGAATGATGAGCAAAAAGTACAAACGCTCAAATATATTTGACACAACTATAAAGATTAATTCGAGTAAGTAACTCATTTAGGTATATTGAATTTCAGATTTAAAAGGTGTAATATTTTCGAATTTTCTTTCTTTTTCAAAAATTTAAAAACTTTTTCCATTATATTTATTAAAGGGAAATCGCACAAAGGAGACTGTCAACTTGGTACATCAAGTCAAAGCTGAAAAGGAAGAAGAAGAAGAAGAAGAAAAGAGCTGGAGCTACAAGTTAGACACTCCTGATGTCCCCGAATATGTTTTCATCACTGAGAGTTAGTCCAACAATCTATACGGTGTAAAGGGATAAAACTTCTGTTCAAGTTAACTTGGACATTAAGGCAATTTTTATTAATTTGTAGTTCTTTTTTACTTTTTAATTCCTCAAAAAAATCCAATTTATTATAATTTTTGGTAAAAGTTTGTATGATTATTTTAGAATTTTTATGAGAAGTAAAATTGTGGTGCGAATTTTTTAAATGATCTCCAAAAACCGACTTGTCTCTTGTGAGATGTTCATGAAGACGGGTCTTTAACAGGCGACAAGTTCTGCCAATATATGAAGCTGAACATGACTCACAATTAAACACCACTCTTGTTCAAGTTTTCCGCTTTATCCTAATTATTAATAATAAACTAACCTGTTACGTGTCTTAAAAGAAACTTGAATATTATTAAAATATTGCTGAAGGCATTGGGCAACTTCTTGTGACAAATTTCCGTCAACAAAAGAAATAGAAATATACCTTCTTTCTGTTAAGGATGCCATTTTATGTTGATTTGGGTCGTTTGAAGTAGAAGGTATGCTATGTTCTTCCTGTGTCGGTTTTCTAAAAATAGAGAATTCCAATTTGTTAATTCCTTTTGAGATAGTAAAACCTAAAAGTTCAGCATATTATTCACCTCGACTTCCAAGGTAAATGTAATATTGTTATGTAATGAAAATTAACTTTAAGTAACAAGTTATTGGCTGTGCTAATATCACCCTTAATGAAAGCTAGACCATCATCTACATGCCGGAACCAGTGAAGGATTTCAACATTATTAGGCGTTATAATAGACGTGTTTTCCAAGTTGTTCATAAAAATCTCGGCTATAAAAGAGCTGTGAGTAAGATTTATTATTAAAGGAGAAAACATTTTGAGAAGGACAAAAGTTTAGTAAAGTTAAGACTATGTTGATAATATTATCGTTAACATTATTTACACGTAGGAGGTCTAACCTAACACTTTCTCCCTTTGGAATGGAAATGACCAAGTTGCTAACGTCAAGGAAACTTATATATAAGAAGTTGTTATGTTAAGCTCAGTTAGCTTTTTTGTTAAGTCAAGGGAGTTCCGTATGCCAAATTTGGAAGAAAATTTTGTGAGTTCCTGAATCAACGACAACACAAACCTAAAGTCTATCCAAGTTACAGCGGCAGTGCATATAAACAAAGTCACATTACCGCATTGCGATCCATTACCAGGGTCTGAGTAATATGAGATTCCCAGTGGCTTGTAATTCTGAACTAATTCTTTTAGAAGTTCTAAAAATTGTGTTTTTACCTTTCGTGGATCTTTATAAATTTCCTTAAATTAAGTAGCAAAATAAATTTACAGAATATACTGTTCGCGATCCGATCTAAAATATGCAGGAAACTCGACTGAGGGAAGAGCCGGCCCTGCATTCTGCTCGCCGCGTAAACACTTGACATTTTATGACGGCCAGACCAATAAGAGAATAGGTCACGTGGTGGCCAATGTTTTGATCCACTGCCTCTGTAACTTGGATAGACTTTAGACAGAATAGAGACAGGGGTGTTAGTAAAACTTACTACAGGTCGTATAGGTATTTCTGCCTTGTGGATCTTAGATGGATTACTAGATAAAAGATCTCTCTTAGGACAGTTTATTGTTAATAATAAGGATAAAGTGGAAAACTTGGAAAGTGTTCATAAGCTTAACTGTGAGTCATGTTCTGCTTTATATTGGCGGAACTTGTCGCCTGTTAAAGACCTACCTCAGCTCCATTATTTTCATTTCTGCATGGTCTTCCTCCTGTTAATCAGTCTTCTTTTGACCTTCTGTGCGGCCTTTTCCAACTTCTTCATTGTATTCCTCTTCTGGATAACCATCATTTTCTTACAACCTTCCCTCGCTTTTATACATTTCTTGAATATCAACCATCTACGTTGTGGTCACCTTACTTTAATTTTATCAAAGAAAAACACAGATAAAGCTCAGAAATATGATAATACACACATAGACTAAGCGTATATCCATAATAAGGGACAAGACGAATGACGGATCTGTAGAATGACGCCGTCATTATGAAATCGATACAATAAGTCGATTCATTATGACAAAATTTGACGAAACATGGCGGAACCAATGACAAACCGGACCACGGCTGTCGCCACTGTCTTGTATGTAAAGCCACTGTACCTATACCGAGCCGCTAACAACTTGAACTGGCTGAGGGAAACCAGAAGGTCCCTACTCATCCCAGCAATTATTTTTGGACACCTATTAACACTGATACTATTAACAAAAAAGAAATTAATATGCATTGGAAAATCAAAAAAGTAATAAATTAACTGTACCCATCTGTATTTATCGTATTTAAAAACTCCACGTATTGGCGTATTGTAAAATCAATCAACTCTTGAATTTATTTTATTCCAAAACTTCAGTGTAATTCATCAAATTATTGTTCGAATCCCGATTGGGGTTATAGTTTTTGTCAACAGATTATTATGTACCTGTATGTCACATAATCATCCGTTTCATTTATAATTAATTATAGAAGGTACAAAATCCGTCCTTCTTATCTAGGTGCAATAATTTGTGTACACTTCTTCATCATCCTCTATTACTAGTAAATACGTTTTTAAACCAACTTTTTAACTGCCTAGATGGCGCTTATAATGCCTGTGTAGGTATTTAGATCCACCCTAATATAGGCAGATATATATTATGGTAATAATTTTCGCTTAAGGATTTCCTAAAATAAATTTAGTGTCGAATTAATTAAATCAAAACTCTCCGATGAACTGCTTTGTTGCAAGTAATTCTCGCCATAAATAAGGTCCCTAAATTAAAGGTGGTAATAAAGGCATTACAGTCCCCTCTGTTAATTATCACTTTATTGAATTAACTTCGAATTTTATTAAAATCATAAATCCAACCATGAGACCGACGGGGAAATGCTCCGCACCGCAGGGACGTATCTAGAATAAATCTGTAGAGTGGATTTGGACTGATCTTGAAATACTGAGGATAATCCCTCAAATTGTAGACTATAAGCATATTAGAAAAATACGAGATTCATTGATGATTGACCACATTGATGATTGACCACGTTTGTTAATCTGTGGTCTTTATTACAAATTTGACTTTGCTTTCTCATGAATTAAAAGACCTGATTGTAAGTCTCGTCGCCGATGATGACAGAATTCAGGAAATTTCCTCTGAGTTGGTTTTAAAAGTTTAACGCGATAAATTTATTTTCTGTATATGGAAAAAGTGCCTTTTCAATAACTATTGTCTTAAAGTTAGTTGCTATATCATGTTAACATGTTACTTGTTGAAAGTTTCTCTGATTTATAGAGGGGTGACTGATACTGATTTATAACTTAATAAACGTCGTCGTTAAATTATTATTTTAATATTAGGTAATATTGTATGAGCGATAGCAATTACCAAAAAATATTATTGGAAATTCAGAATATATTAAATATAAATATAACAAGGTATATCATTCAAGGATTAAATTCATGTGAAAACAAGGCTGAAGTGTAATTTTTTATTTATTACTGGACCACTAACTTTATGTTTCACGGAGACCCACATCACCAAGGAAACAGAAGATGAAGAATTAACGTTTGATAGAAATTACCAGCTTGTACGATGTAACATAGACATACTGGTGGCATTTTGGTGTACTCCTTGAGGGAGTGTAACCTTAATTTTGTCGGCACACCGAATGCAAGGTATGAATATTGGTTTGTGCATTTTAAAATGGAAATTATAAGTAAACAAAACGTAAATTTATGTGTCTACTACCGGTGACCAAATGGAAGCATACCAAATTTCTTGAAAACTTTTTTGAAAATAAAGATGAATATTTTTTTGGAATTTGAATTTTAATATTATATATAATTGGAGATTTTAACATAAATTACAATGATGAATTTTATACAAAAAAAATTAAAAATATTTTGAAATTGTATATGGCATGCATTGACATAGTCATGGATCTATCAATTTCAAATAATAAGTATCGTCGAGGAATAGTGCCACATATTCCAAAAATTCGTGGCCATTCATGGGTGTCTTTGGATTTAGGATGTTCTGCAAACATAAAGAAAAATGAAGAAATTGGAATGCCTAGTTGACTAAGAAATTAAACGATGATTTTAAATTGCGCAACTTCAACTTTAATTTTAATTTAAAGTCAAAATTTGGTACAAAATGCTGTAAAATCCAAAACAATATCAAAATTAGTTAGTCTAAGAAGATATCAAACAATATGATTTAACCGTACTTCCTTAAATGTTAAAAAGCAAAAGCATGGTCAGTATAAAAATTCGCAAAAACAAAGAATGCAGAAGATCATAACTTATACAAAGTTTTGAGAAATAAATGTGTAACAGTGCTGCGAGAAGCACAGATACGATAGCAAGAAAATGTAGCAAGAAAATGTGGAAGACACTCAAGCAAATAGTAGTTAAAGAAGACGGCAAAGTTGTAATTTCTGAGAAAATGAACCAGTACTTTATAGGCATAGATCAAAAAAGATGCCAGTTTTGCAAAAAAAATTTCAAACAGGGTGTTTTTTTCAGGGTAGCTTCGGGACTGTTTCCTGAGTGTCCAACCAAAAGATCACACTCGAACACCTGGTACGAATTGCGCTATAGTGTGGTTCCCTAAACATTTTTTTAGAGCAAAATGACCCTAATAAAAGTTTTCCTCATATTTTTTTGCATATCTCTAATAAATAACGACTTACAGTGCATTACTTATATGCCAAAAATTCCGCGCCCTGGTCTGTAAACATTTTTTTACAAATAAATAACTTCAATAAAAGCTTTATATGACAAACAATTCGTATACTACAAGACTGGCCTTGTAAATATTTTTTACTACAAAAGACTGAAATGAAATGAAATCCACGAAATATTGACAATTACAGCTCTATGTGGCATAACTTTGACCTAAATGTAATCATTTACCCATCGTTATATATTTTCAGTTTATAATATATTTAGTGGAATGAAGTTATACCATAATTAAATTTAATAAAATACATATTATTTTTAGCAGCTCACTTCAATTCCTATAATTTCCGTTAATTATGCGTATATAGTTTTGTTTGAAAAAGATGATAAAATAGTGAGTAGAATTCCATATTGGATCTAACAAATGAATATTCATTTTTCTGCTAATTTGGAAGGCATTGGGGCATTGATTATCTAGAAGCCGTCGGTGGTTTCTGATTATATTTTACAAGCCAGTTTTCGTGCCAGATAGTTTTAACCTTTTACTTTCAAGGCAGATTTGGTTCTAATCGGTTGAGGGAGGAATGAAAACGTATCAAACGTATGTTTGGATGCCAGTATTAATATAATTTTCTTTACAACTTAGTTGGAAAAACTAGTGCATTTAAAAAGTTTACAAAGTATTAGGGTTTCAAATATTCATGGATACTAATGACTAAAGGGCGGAATATATGCAAATTGCATATATATATATATATAAGAAAAGGTGATAATGGGCAAACACTCAAAGTTAACAAAAAGAAAAAACTAGTAACCGCATACACGTGTTTCATGCTATTTGGCAATCATCAGTACGGTGTAACATTAACCAAATCAAAAGATAGGCATGATTTGGGAAGCAACAAGTGAAGTCCAGGCAGGAGCCAACAATGTTACACCGTACTGATGATTGCCAAATAGCATGAAACACGTGTATGCGGTTACTAGTTTTTTCTTTTTGTTAACTTTGAGTGTTTGCCCATTATCACCTTTTCTTGTAATTGTTACATTTACACTCGCTAATCTTAGATCCTTATTATATATATATATATATATATGCATGCATTTTTTGCATATTTTATTCAATTTCGCAAAACATTGCATATTTCTGGAAAAACTACATTTTCCGCTAAATGTAGAAAGGTTCCCGGTGATGTAGGTATTAAAGTATTTTATTTATATAATGCTTTGCCAAACTATTAAAAAAATTAACATTTTTTATAAATTTAAAAAGATCTGCAAAGACTTAATTAGAAATCTATGAAATAGTTGGATTTTGACTTTTTTGTTGTTGTTATTTTGTTTTACTTGAATTTGTAAATAGTTTTAAGATTCCCTGTAATCAACTTTTAAGTGGGCTGTGGAATAAACAATAAATACAAAAAAGTTAGAAAAAAATTGCTGTACTGTAGAAAACAATGAAGGGTTCAAATCTTTAATGGCAGTAAAGAGTATTTTTGATTGACAACGAAGTTGCACTTGGCCTTATACCTTACTACCCAAATCAAAATATTGTCCTATTATTACATCGGCAGATGTTGAGAGGAGGCTTTTCTATATATAAACATATTTTTATCGACAGAAGGCAAAGATTTTTATTGGAAAACTTTGATAGTATTTAATCATAAATTCCTACTATACAATTTCAAATTAAAATGTTTTTATAATTCTGCTTTAATATAGGTATTTTAGTAGGTATTTTATGTGTTTGTTTTCCTTTCATTTTTCTTAAAATAAACCTTTTCTCTAAAATCAGTTTTGGTGTTTTTTTAAGGTATTTGTACATGTAAAATAAATGCATATTACTTATTGCATATTTGGCCAAATAAATGTATATTATTGTATATTTTAAACAAAAACGATGCATATACAGGGTGTTCCTTAATAACATGCTAATACTTAAGGGGGTTATTTTTGGGCCCATTTTAAGAAAAAAACTTCATATGAACGTATGTCGTAAACGTCCTAACTTTTGAGGTATAGGGCGTTAAAGTTCATTTTTTTAAATTGAATTTTGGCTACATCTCCCGAAATAATCAAGCTGCGGAACTGAAATTTGGCACTGCTATGTTTTTGGGGATGGAGAATAAGCTGAAAATGTCAATTTCACCGTATCTCACAGAGGGCGCCACTTGCGCTGTTTTTTGATCACGCTTTTACGCGTAACTTTTTTGAGGTTATCTTTTTGGTCCTGCAGGTCCATCATTTTAGTGCATCTTTTCATTCTGCAAGAAAAAGGTACTCTTGTTTCATAACGATTAAATCGACCGTTTGCGTTGAAATTACCAAAACGTGCCCCAAAACACCTGTTGATTCCAATATTCGAAACATAACATGTTCACCTACTGCTTTCAAATGTTACAGATCAACTGTACATTCAAAATGATGAAAAAAATGCCAAATGGGCATTGGTCAAAACACCATTGGTTTTCTTGAAATAGAGTGTCCAAATTTTGTCAAATTCAATCCTTTCCATTTTGAAAGCGAATAATTTTTGGTACATTGTTCATAGGAATTTTTTTCTCAGTTTAAATGGAACAGTTGATCTGTAAAACTTGAAGGTGGTAGGTGAAAATTTTATGTTTCGAATATTGAAGTCAACAGGTGTTTTGGAGAACGTTTTGGCAATTTCAAAGCAAACGGTTGATTTAATCGTTATGAAACAAGAGTACCTTTTTCTTGTAGAATGAAAATATGCACTAAAATGATGGACCTGCAGGACCAAAAAGATAACCTCAAAAAAGTTACGCGTAAAAGCGTGATCAAAAAACAGCGCAAGTGGTGCCCTCTGTGAGATACGGTGAAATTGACATTTTCAGCTTATTCTCCATCCCCAAAAACATAGCAGTGCCAAATTTCAGTTCAGCAGCTTGATTATTTCGGGAGATGTAGCCAAAATTCAATTTAAAAAAATGAACTTTAACGCCCTGTATCTCAAAAGTTGGGACGTTTACGACATACGTTCATATGAAGTTTTTTTCTTAAAATGGGCCCAAAAATAACTCCCTTAAGTATTAGCATGTTATTAAGGAACACCCTGTATATGCGCATATTTCGATTGAAATTAAATGCATAATATATTCCGCCCTTTACTAATGACAATATATTTTAAAAGTTGTGCGTCTAGAAATGAAAAAATATATACTTAATAGTTAATTTAGCAGCGATAACTTTTAAATTAGATACTATCATTAGTATGTATGGATATTTTAAAATATCGTTACTTTTTGTAACCCTTTCAAAAGCATTCGTTTCTCCAACCAGTTAAAAAATAAAATTGTATTCATATGCCAAACACATTCTTGATGACGTTATTTCCCACCGTTAAGCCATAAGTTGTAAAGTATAAAAAACTAAAATTGATTTGCTTAATTTCTTTCTAGAATGCCAAATAGAGAATTAAACGGTAATAATGGAATGAAATTTACCTAAACCCACAGAAAAGGCGGCTTTAAAAATTTTCTCCTTTCCGATGGGGCACTAAAATCGACCCTTTTTATTTATTTTACAAATATGCGCCCTTTACACCGAGGTGGCCTTAAACTTAATTACGCCGGAAAAACAGACCGCAGGAACTTGAGCTGGGACGTTTTTTGAGGTCCCCGGACAAAATTGTAAATTATGTGGGGCCTATGTCCCTAGTGGGGACCTCCGGATTCGGGCCTGTGTAAACGCCGACCCTCGGCCCCTATAATTTATATTGTTCGAGACGCAAAGGAGGCGGAGGGTTCGGAGCAGGGGCGGACCTGCCCACGTCAGGTGGCGCAGGATCCTTTTTGGGGTTTTGCAAGGACGGTCGAGTGCTATTTGGATACAAATTTGGAGTGGGCAAAGCTCTCAGCCGCTTTTATTACGATTCTCAGATCTGCCCACGGTTTTTGTAATACCCGTCCATCCCTCTAGATGATGTAAAATTAAAGAAAACACATACAGTGTGACCCACTTCAATAAATCATAAAATTTTTTTTTTTTTTTTAAACTATAGGGGATCGGGAGCTGTACTTTAGAGCAAAACGACAAATTTTGGAGAAATCATATTAGGAATAATTTTTATGAAACTGCTTTCTACGCCACTGGACTGGACATCCCTTAAAACGGGTTTGTTCGAAATTATGTTTAAAAAACATTGAACCATAAAAAGTAGAAAATATATTGTACCGAATTTCGACAGTAACTTTCCAAACTCGTTTCTTTATGGGTACCAAATTTATTTTGGTAGTCTTCACAATAATTAAACTGTCAGGTACTGTCACTGACCAAGAATATTCTTGTGCTTTCGAACTTTCAGCAAAATGGGTGACAGAAATATTATTGACACAAAAGATAGAAAACAAATCATTGAATGCATAATGTCGAATTTCGAAACGTCGAATGGTAATTACATAACTATAAAAAATATTAATATCGAAGCTATAAAAGATAGAAAGGTATTATATGTAACGACAAAATGTCAAGAAGTAAATTATTGAAAAGCAAAATGTCGAACAAACAATCTAATTCTTAAGATCGAAATACAAAATGTCGAAATATAAAATATAGAAAACAAAGAGTCGAATAAACCAAAATACAGGGTGATTCAGTTTTAATCTGCAACACTTCAACAGGTGATAGAAAACCAAAAAATAACTGCACTTTCTTCTATAAACTATATTATTTTAAGGCCTTATAAAAAAGTTACAGGGTGTTAAATTTGCAAGGAATATGTGGAATTTATTGAATATTTTACAAACTAGTTGAGATATTTAAGTCATATTTGGTACACGTTATAACGGCATGGGTTAGCATAAAACCTGTTAATATCAACCATCTTGAACAACCAGTGGCGTAGAAATGGGTAATTAGTATAATTTATTAATAAACAATTAATGTTACACTCTGTATCTTGAAAAGTAAAACCTTGAATGGGTAAGTTTATTGGGAAAAGTTACTGTATTTAAAGTAAAAAACACATTTTTTCTACTTTGAGTGTTACTTATGGAGAAAAGTTTTAAGTTAATTTTTCAGAAGTACCCCGAAATAATACGAAAAAATCAAACCATGACACATATGAAAAAATGCTAAGAGAACGTTTTTGTTTACAATAAAAATTTACATAAGAATTTGAATACATTTTATTGCTATACAACGTGGTTCTATTTTTTTTTTCTAAAATAAATTATACTAATTACCCATTTCTACGCCACGGATTGTTCAAGATGTTTGATATTAACAGGTTTTATGCCAACCCATGCCATTATAACGTGTACCAATTAAGACTTAAATATCTCAACTAGTTTGTAAAATATTCAATAAATTCCACATATTTCTTGCAACTTTAACACCCTGTAACTTTTTTATAAGGCCTTAAAATGATATAGTTTATAGAAGAAAGTGCGGTTATTTTTTGGTTTTCTATCACCTGTTGAAGTGTGGCAGATTAAAACTGAATCACCCTGTAGATCGAAATACAAAATGTCGAATACTTAAACCTTTCAGTATTCTGAGTTAAAGTGAAAAATAATGTGTCTTAATTATTTTATTTATAACTATCAACGATATTATTTAGGTACAGCAAAATTTAACAAACCTATAAATTTCGGATTATCTCAGAATTTCTTCATTTTTGAAATAATTTCTGTAAAAATTTCTGTAAAAAAAGTAAATTTACCATTTGTTATGCAATTTGCAACTGCGCACAAGGCTTGACGCGCGAGCTTACCAGCTGACTAGGAAAGCGCCGTTAAGAAGGGGTTTTAATACAATTCGGAAACTATTTTTGTTTCCTTTTGGTTGACTTCAACATTTTTTAATTTCGGATTCATATTAAGCAATTTTTTTTCTACCTGTGGTTAAAATTTTTTGCAACATGACTGAATCACTCTTTATTCAGTATGTCCCAGATGGGTTATAATTACCGCACTATTGTAAAGTTACTTATATTTGATTTTTCGAGAAAAAGTCATTCTTGATAAAAAGTCTGCTTGTTTTTAAAATAAGATTGGCATGGAAAAAGTTCACATTGCTTATACTGGGTGACTAGAAAATTGAAAAAACGTTTATTAGCATGAGAGTAAACTGCCTCTATTTGTGGAGGTACTGAAAAATTTATAAAGAAAATTTGTTCAGCATGGTAAGTTACTTAGGTGCACAAAATTAAAAAGTGTTATTAGGTCTAATATGATTTTTTGATTTTTTCTTGGTTTTCCTCGATTAAATGGTTTTCTGTAAATAGTATGACAAAACTGTGTTAACAAAACTTACTTTGAGTTTCCTCCAATATTTTCCAAAATACAAAGTAAGTAGGCCTATAGAATTGTTAGGTAAATCTTGTCATCATGCGCAGTTTTCCATTCTGGGTAACTTCTGTTAATATAGTTTTGTCATACTATGTACAGAAAATCATTTAATCGAAGAAAAACAAGAAAAAAATAAGTAGGCCTAACACTTTGAAACTTTGCACACCTAAGTAGCTTACCACGCTGTTTTACTTTTAAGCTAATTAATGTTTTTTCAATTTTTCGGTCACCCAGTATAAGTAATGTTAACTTTTTCTATGACAATCTTATTTTAAGAACAAGCAGACTTTTTTTTATCAAGACTGACTTTTCTCGAAAAATCAAATCTAAACAACTTTACAAGAGTGCGGTACCCCATCTGAGGACACATGCTGTATTAAAGGGCGAAAAGAAACCTTCGAGTCTAGCCTACAGAATATTTTATGATGGGAGCTGCTGAAACAAGGGCCTATAGGTCCACCAGGGCCGGTAGATGCACTAAAATGTTGAACCTGCAAGACCAAAAAGATATCCTCAAAAAAGTTATGAGTATAAAACCCATTGATCTACCCCGCCTCTACGCCTCTGGGCGATGGGAATAAATTGGTTTTACGCACGAAATTGTTGCACTTCAGCGATTAAAGGTCTGCACCAAGTCTTATTCAAATTGCATAACTTCTGTAGAAGTTTTTGCGAAAAATATGTTATTGAAACTGTACCTTTATCACCCTGTAACTTTCTTATTATGCATTTTCGGATCCATGTTTATGGGAAACTTTTTGTTCAAAATGATATTTTCTACCTGTCGTATTACGTTGGCACATAATTTAGAAACACCCTGTATAATCTTAATTGCACGGTATCAATAAGGAGACACGGTATGCTATTCCGCATCGTCAGGTGGGGTCAGTGCGAAGCATAACCTCATTTGTAGGCAATAACCCACTTCTTAAATTCTTCAGCTTTTGGAATGCGAAAATATTTATTTAATATTGCTTCCTTTCTTTGCTCTATCGTAATTATTACTCGACGAAATTGTACAACCAGGCATAGTAGAAAACAGGTATTTCAGACTTATACTAAAAGTTTTAATAAATTATATTTAAATTAATTAATATTAAACGGGATCGTTATAACCGCCGTTCTCTTTGACCGAACCTCGCGGCTATTCTGTTTTTTTTTTTAACCGAAACTGGCGTTGTTCGTTGGCTGTGACGTGGAACAACCGGGAGTTTTTCCCGGGCCTGCCGGTTGCCAAACGGCGCGGAACGTTAATTATTAATTTAAATTAATTTGGGGAGCGAATAACGAGAAAGGCAAAAGGCGCGTGCACGTGAAGGTTCCGCGCTGGAAACAGAGACAGGGGAAAGTCAGCTGGAAGAGTTTGTAATTTTGGATTCTAGAATAACGCTGATTGTTATGTATGAGCGCGTAATAGTGGCTGTACCTACATATTATAATATATAATATATTTGCCAGAAGAATGAAGGATGAGTTCATACATTGTGTACAAATTTTTATTTAAATTTGAGATTTCATAAAATGGATATCGCCAAGACAACTATTTCATTCATACCATATATACGGGTCTGGCAACACCAAAGGTGTTGTCTGACGTACAGTGTGTAAGAATATACAACATAATAAGAAACCAAATAGAAGGCGAGAAGGGATAGTTACAAAAAAATGTGAATGTGCCGTTGCTACTACTTCAGGGCAATAAAATATTACAACCAAAGTACGAATAGAAAATGCGATGTGATTATAATAAATTATTATAATTATGAATGAAATACCTAGTGGAACGTGGTAGGTTGAAAATTTGATTTAAAAAGGCAACGCCATGCAACCACTATGGGAGTTCTACCTAATCGAGTACTAAAGAGAAAACATCTACACCCACGATGCAACACAATCGTACTGACTTTCCACTTACATATTTTATCGATTTTGGGGGATATACAAATCTTTTTATACGTACGGTTAGTGCTCGCCAGGGACTCTTTAAAATAAGGGGACCCAGCATTTCACAGTCTATGACATAAGAAAAGTTAAGCCTTGAGGGGAAGTTTGTTTTCTGTAGACTCCAAGGAGACCACAAGGGGGCTGGTACAAAGTTATGTTATGTCAGTGTCCAACTGCCATCAGGTTTTATGTGAAAGTGGAGGCAAAAAATTTCCCATCATAATTCACAATTTTTAAGTTTTCTAACTTCCAGATACTCATTTGACAGTTGCCATATTCTGCACTTGTAGACACAACATTGTCAAGTCTAATTTTAAGAAATCATGGAAACCATTATTAATTTTTACTAACAATCAAAGTACCTGTTATATTCATAGATTCTCCAATAAAATGGCATACTTGGCATCACTGATACTATTAGAATGAGGAAATAATAGGCCTCACTTTGGAAAGTATAATGCTGAGTTCCCTTACTTTAATGAGTCCCTGGTGCTCGCCCATCCTTTATGTTCGACAAAATTATTTAGTACTTCGAAATCAATAGCCGTCCTCCTTTTACAGTTTTAAGTGATATCAAATCGATTCCGAATCAATTTGAGATCACATCAGCTGACATCGAGTGTTCTTTTACAAATGTTCAGTTGATTATAAAGTGATCAGTTTACGCAGCAAATCGATTTTTATGTAATTTGTGTTGGTTTTGAGTGTTTCTGGGGTTAATGTGAATCACATGATACGCACTGATGACATAAAAAAATGTTTGTATGGGGTGGCTTCTTCCTAACTCCCATAATATAGATTATTGTCAACTGTAAACAGTAACCTTTAGGAGAACTAGTTTAGCAGTGGCGGCTAGTGGGTTAATGCACAATGGGGGGCTACGTATTGGTCTTTACATTTTTCGTCTGCGACCAATAGTTTCCACTCTACGCAGTGCCAAAGTTGGGGGTTGGTTTGCAATTTTCAACAAAATCAGAATTCCGTCGCGGACTGTAATATTTTTTTTTCTGAAAGAGTAATGTTTTCCGAGTCTGCAGATGCCTGATTTGATACATTTGGTCGTATATAATAAAATATATGATTTTTTGAAGCACGCCACTACATACTCCGATATGGGTATTTTCTAATTGTTAATACCTACACGCCTCCACATTTATTAATTTTGGGCATACATGAAACAAGAAAAAGTCATTATCAACTTGTTTACACACCACCCTTGAGGTAGAGTTGATCGGTGCGTTTTTTTAATGTGGTATCCCCAAGAGGCCTAATCCACGGTCGATATCTTAGTTTATTTCACTTTGAGTCTCTTGCGACGTTGTAAAGCTGACTCACCTTCATTGTCATCATCCTCGAACATCAATTCAGAGACAGAATCGGCAAACTCGGCGTTGTCTCTTTGGTCCTCATCGTCCTGTATCTGATCGGAAACGTTTTCGGCATCTTCTGTGTGGTCGTCGTCTAACGCAATCAGGTCGAGAATGTTTTCGGAGGACGTCTCAGTACAGTGTAAACACAGAACCGAACATTTTAATCCTGCCTTCCGGCAACCACAAGCAGGTCCACAACCTTTCTGGCATCTGCACGAGATGCTCTTAAGTAAAACCTCTGGAGCTGGTTCCTTTGAAATACGTATTGCGTTCAGTCCTGTGGTTATTCTTCTGGAGGCTTCTGAACTTCCTGCTAGCTCCGTACTTGACAATATGTACGCAATGAATGATGATTAAATGAATTTTTGGCGACAGCCCGTACAAGGTTCGTATACCGCAGAGAGTCCAACTTACGCTGTGCGCTTCCTGCACCATACTGCCTCATTGGGGTCGTCAAATACCCGAATCGCGTCTGTTAGTGTTGTTCAATCTCGCGAAGCTGCCACCCACATCCGGCGCGTGCCATCATCATTCATTCCGTACATATTGTCAAATACAGAGCTAGCGGGGAGTTCAGAAGCCTCCAGAAGATCATGGATGGCGAAGAACAACCACAGGACTGGACGCAATACGGATTTCAAAGGAACCAGCTCCAGAGATTTTACTTAAGAGCATCTCGTGCCGATGCCCGAAAGGTTGTGGACCTGCTTGTGGTTGCCGGAAGGCAGGATTAAAATGTTCGGTTCTGTGTTTACACTGTACTGGGACGTCCTGCGAAAACATTCCCGACCTGATTGCGTTAGACGACGACAACACAGAAGATGCCGAAAACGTTTCCGATCAGATACAGGATGATGAGGACCAAAGAGACAACGCCGAGTTTGCCGATTCTGTCTCTGAATTGATGTTCGAGGATGATGACAATGAAGGTGAGTCAGCTTTACAACGTCGCAAGAGACTCAAAGTGAAATAAACTAAGATATCGACCGTGGATTAGGCCTCTTGGGGATACCACATTAAAAAAACGCACCGATCAACTCTACCTCAAGGGTGGTGTGGAAACGAGTTGATAATGACTTTTTCTTGTTTCATGTATGCCCAAAATTAATAAATGTGGAGGCGTGTAGATATTAACAATTAGAAAATACCCATATCGGAGTATGTAGTGGCGTGCTTAAAAAAATCATATATTTTATTATATACGACCAAATGTATCAAATCAAGCATCTGCAGACTCGGAAAACATTACTCTTTCAGAAAAGAAATATTACAGAATTGTTTAATAGCGATATTCGTCTTAGTCCGCGATGGAATTCTGATTTTGTTGAAAATTGCAAACCAACCCCCAAGTTTGGCACGGCGTAGAGCGGAAACTATTGGTCGCAGACGAAAAATGTAAACACCAATATTGTGTACAATTTTGTTCTCTACATATTTCATTTCAACTTTTTTTCGATAGCGCTTACCACAACGGCGCAGAGTTTTCATTCCCCCACCCCTCGAGCGGCAACACCCTGAGGTCGCAAACTCAGGTTTACTATCAGGGTACCTATGTCTACCATCCCACCAAATTTCATTTCTTTCCGACCTTTTGCGAATAGAAACTCCCAAACTCCATATTGCCTGGCCTATAAGTGGAGTGGTGCTAACTTTCGTGACATATTTAGTAGTAGAAAAATTAGTAATAATGGTGGTAATAACTTTAGCAATAAAAGTTCTCTCCCGAAATTTCTCCCCCCCCCCCTCAACCCTCATGACGTAACGCAATCGTTTGGAGTGCTTGCCAATAGATACTTATTTTTATAAAAATTGTCCTTTTTACTATTTTTAATAAGACAACCACAAAAAGACATACATTCGTGTTTTTTATTCAATATGTCACAATTTGTAGAAAAAGTCGCTATATATATTATAGGATAAAAAGTCCCTTAAACTTCAAGATACGCGGTACGCGGCTTTAAGGAAATAATTAATTTCGAATTTTTTTTATCTTGCCTTAAGCAACCTTCCAGACCTAGTTCGGGAACTGAAAAACACAATAATTAATACAAATAATTTACATATTAAATTGCGTATGTATTCGTTACCTAAAATTTGCTTATAATAGGCTTCGGGCTGATTTTCTTAGGTTTTATCAACGAAGGGGTTTTCTGCCTTGAGGTTTTATTAAAATTAGTATCTGGTGTCTATTCGTATCCATTTTTGGGTGATAAGCAATAAAAATCTTGGTGGGGAGAAGGTTAACGAATGGATACACCCACAATATTAATAAAAACTGAGGATATTGATTCAATGTATGCTGTTATTAAATCAAGTACCGTTCATTGAATTGATGTACGGATTTTATATGCATTCATGAATTCTATGTAGCGTATTTTTGAATTAACAAACAGGTTTTTAAATCAGTGTACCACATGTTCTTTTAATGTAATTTGTTGTTGGTTCAACGAAAAATTTTATTGGATTAAAGTTTTCATTTATTATATTAACGAACAATATTTAATGTACGCGAGGTTGGTATACATATTAAAATACAGAATATTTCCTAATATGAATTTAATGAATCATATTTATGGCATTATGGCATTATGGTTTTATACATTGCCGCAATGTAAAATTGCTCAACAATCGGTGTACAATAATATTAAGGACGATTTTTTTGCAGTTCGATATATGGCAAATATTTTCAACGTGGCGCCTTAAGAAAGGACAACTCGGGTGACTTCACCAAAAATGTTATTTGTTGATTTTTAGGCTATTGTTGCAAAAAAGTAATTCATAAGAAAAATTTTTTTGTCCAGTCTTAATATCGGACGAGCCGCATTTGCAGGATTGATGCGTGGCTATGCCGGTGCCGCCTTCGCCGCCACCGTCCTTCTCATAAATATTCATAGGCGCCGAATAATTGTCAGCTTCGGGTAGCTCGCAATTTACCTAATGAATTGTGCGGTAGCCCAGTTCCGCCTGTGGATCTAACAAATAACCTGGCAGGCGCCGACTGGAGTTTGTTAATTTGGTGCATTATTTATCACGCCAACTAAGAAACGTAAAGTACCACAAAGAACGGAAAGATGGGTCTTAATTTGTAAATACTGACAGTTATCGTGTTACAGAAAGAAGCGGCGCTTACATGTGGATAGCTCCATACACAAAAAACAGTAAATGATGGAGAATATGCCGTAAGTGGTTGGCTGGAACGGGGACTTTTGTAGATGTGTTTATTGAAACAATAAAACAGGGTAACCCACCACGTGTAAAAACATAAGGTTCTATTTTCCCTTTATGTTACTTACATACGTGCACAAATAATGGAGAGTAGGGGTAACCTTGAATGGGTCACTCTTCACCCTGTATGATATCCCGAAGAGACGCAACATTTTGGTCTCTTTTTGTATTTACATCTTATTTATTTGAAATTGATGGCCTGCTAAATTTACTTAATTTTCATTTCAGGAAACCACTATTAGACTTCTAAAGGATTGGGACAGGTGAGTAGCAAAAGTATGCGAATAAGTACCTTAGTATACAAAATCTTAGCATTTTTTCGTGGGACCACCTCGAAAGGAGTAGTTTCGTAATAACTGTGTCACCTTTATTTTCAATGCTGCGTCTGGGACGGCACGCTTCGGAAATCTCTAGTTTACATTTCAACTAATCCCTCTACTCATCTCACCACAGAAATAGATTTTTTGCAAAGTGCACCTTCCTGTGTGCTTCATTGAATATACTATTTTAAGCATTGTCAAATTGAGAGAACAATCTTTCACAGTGGCTGGTGATACATTTTCTGTAGCTATGATATATGTTTATGTTGAATCTGTTTCAGCATAGATTCAAGAAGGCATAGAGAGCCAGAAGCATTATTGAAACCGTTCGAAAAAAATCCCGGTTGACTAACTTTCAATCTTTAATTTTGGGATGAAAACAAATGAAAGCAGATTAATTGTAATGTCTTACAATTCTTTGGGACTCGATACTAAGTTGAGTTATAGAGATTTTAATTTAGTTATTAGCTTTTGTATAAAATTTTATGCAAAATATATGGTGTGCCTTTTAAAGCGGAGGATGTGTCTTGCAGAAAATAATAATTATTATTATCTGCAAGAGCAAAGGTATAGAACGTTATGTTAGGTGCTTGTTAATACATGGCAGCAATTTTAAGTAACTCTTACCTTGATTGATAAAATGAAGAGGCTATGTAATTATTTCTCGTTTTAACTTTCCGAATATATATTCGTTTTACTATTTGTATTATAGATGTTCTTAGTGAATGTTTGGCAACATTCTTCATGTCTTCTCTTGTGATTTGAAATAATTTGGACATTAAATTTGTTTTTCATTTGTTTATACCTAAATGAATGATTAGGGTTTATAAACCCTGTGTTTGTTGCTTTACTGAATTTAAACGAAAACCATGAGCTATTTTCACCGTCTGGAATTTGGACATGTTTTCTTCGAATCGCCATTTATTTATACATGATCTTGAAAAGTAGGTAAGTTAATCTAATGCTAAGATTTTATATAACAAAAAAATCGATAACACCTTTAATCAATTTTGGAGAATATCCTAGATTCCTGTGCTTCAGAGTACAAGTTTACGATTTACGTGACAACCAAGATTTTGAAATTTCCTAAGCCCCACTTTAAAATTCTAAAAAAAATTTCGCCTGCTCCGCATTTTAACAACCACCTGCCTACAATATTTTAAATGCCAGCATACAAAAATTTAAGTCCAAAAAATTATAGGCCGACCTTGAAACAAATTTCTATGTACGTCACTGCATTAGGTATCTGTTGAAGACAAAATAGCTTAAATACAACATGAAGACTAGTTAGCTACCTTAAAGTATTTTATATTTTAGTGTACTACAAAAGTGCTTATCTGGACATGGAATTAAACTAGTCAAAAATTTATACAACAAGATTTTGAAACTTTACACCTCTGCGATATCCAATACTCACCTTCCTCTTCCGTACATTAGACTAGTGCCAATACATTTTAAGAAAAATAAAATTAATAAGAGCAAGGACCAGCCAAAATAGTGATGTTTAGGGGTTGAAACTGTTTTTTTTTGCGATTTTCGGCGAAACGTGATCTCTCACAAAAGTTGTATGTACTAAAAATATAAAACTTTCGTATCAGGCATTTTCAACATCACCAAAAATTTTCTAAGAAAATGGCGGAAAACCGATTTTTCAACGTTTACTTTTTATCTCGTAAAAATAACTGGATTTACATGAAATTTTCTGAAAGTATACTTTTTTCCATAAGTAAGTAAGTTAGCATTAAGTAAGCCTGATTACTGGAATTTGGAAAACAAGTAGTTTCCGAGATATTTAAATTTCTCGAAAAAAAAATCAAAATCTTTCACGAACAACTTTATTGGTTTTTTCGATATAAATATAATATACTATTTTAAAGTAGACATTTCAACAGTTAAAATGAGCCTGGGCAAAATATTTAAATCGAAAAAAAAACAATAAAGTTTTTAATGGAATATTTTCGTTTTTATTTTTAATTTTTCAAAAAATGTTAATCTCGGAAACTACTTTTTTCTCAGAATTCGGTAAAATCAGGCCTATTCAATGCAAAAAAGATATGCTTTCACAAAATTTCATGTAAATTATTGAGTTATTTTTATTAGAAAAAAAATAGAAAACCGTAAATTCGGTTTTCCTCCATTTTCCCGGAAAATTTGATGTTACATTGAAAAATTCCTTACACAACAGTTCTAGGTTTTGGCAATAGTAGATAGGCTATGGGGCTACGAGCCCACTTTCTCCATGTATTTCTTATGGGGCCTAAAACGTGGTAAAAACGTGACCAAACTTTCTCCGGCGCGACTGCGCGAGACCCCCGACTTTCTCCCACGCCCCCGTCCAATCAGATCGCACCGACTAGGGTCTGCGCTAGCCCGAGGGGTGCCGAAGATGCCCGAGGGGTACGACCCGAGCGCGAGAAGATGCCCGAGGGGTACGACCCCAGCGCGAGGTCATTATCAAACCGTCCGCCCGCGGCGACGGTTCGAGTGTCCAGCCGCGACCTTCAAGCAGGGGGCGGACAAAAATGGTCGCGATTCCACCCAACTAAATCATCAACCTCGACAATTATTCTGCCGGTAGACCAACGCCCAGAAAATTTTTTTTATTACGAGTTATTTTTGCGTTTATAATATGCAGCAAAGTTTTGCTGTGACTTGTCTGGAATACTGAGAAATCACGCGGCAGCCGTGACCTTTGAGATATAATATTACATTGCAGCACAGCGAGCTACGGATATCCCCGACTTTTTTCGCGCTTTCTCTGATGTAGCGAAACACATGCAAATAAAACTATACGCCAACCTATTTGCGCCTGGATAAAAATACCGACTTTATTGTTAGAGAATATTATGTGGCCTGCAGAAATGCAAGCTGTTTAAACATCAACAATGTGGAGAAAGGTGCTTTTTTCACGTCAATAAAATTCCTCGGACAATGCTGAAATAAGAACTGACTGTTAATGCAAGTATGTGTGTTCTAGAACGAAATGCCGAGCTAGAGAAGAAAGTAATGTAAGAAAAAATATACTGATTTATATCTTTTTCATACACTTTAATATTTGAGTGTGTTAACTGATAGGGGACAAGAAAAAACCAGGTGTCAAAAATCAACTAGATACACGTCCGACAGGGGGCAAGAAATGCTACTGATTTCGCTCAAAACCATAAAACACTAGCCCTTTGCACAAACGTGACTAATATTTGCTAAAATCAACGTCCCAGTTCAATCTACTTTGTCCTGGTAAACGACAATATTTTTTATATACCAGGTGTCAAACATTCTATTGCCTACAAAATACGTCATATACCGAAAATTGTTGTAAGTAAAAACCAGATGTCTAACTTTCTATTGTCTACAAAATACGTCATAGCTGAAGACAAGCGATGACCTAGCTTGTCCCCCAAAAATGATTTGCTTCCAACTATAAAATTAAGTAATAGTTACCAAAAATTGGTTAGATGTATCCAGCAAAAAGTATCTCCAGAGGAATATTACCAAACATTTTGAATTACGTTTCACTGAAAAGTTCAACCTATTTTGTTGTAGAATTTGGAATCTGATGATAAGTAAAAAAACCATTATGCAATAAAATACAAAAGTAGTATCAAAGCATGTGTATCCGAAACGGCTTGAACCGCCGACGCTCGAGATCTGCTGGCGCAGCTTCCAGTACAATGGGCTCATTTTCAGTCGAAACACGCAAATATCTCCAAAAAACCTGAGAAAATGGCCATCACAAACAAAATCATGATTTTGTTTTTACCCAGCAGGAATATTATCGAAGGGATATGTGCCAGGAATAGGGAATTCTATTAAAAGTTCAGCCTACTTTGCCTTGAAAAATCGTATATTTTTAACTACTAATGTATTGAAAATATTCTAAACAGATTTCGAAAATAGCTTAATATCAATAAATCACGAATTTTTGATAATATAAGATGTAAACTATAGACTGAAAAATTGTTGCTTAAACAACATTGAAACTACACTGATAATAATATGCATCCATGGTTGAAACTACACTCTGTTACCTTAAGGTATAAAATCAAACGCAAACACATCTCCCAAAAAGTTCAACCTACTTTGCCCTGAAAAGAATCGAACAACAGAGGACATCGCTCACAAACCCAATATCAATAAGGACAAGAACGCCGAGGAAACTACACATATAAATGTTTAAAAAATGTCCACCGCAATCGCTCGACAAAAAATCGTGCAAAGTGGCTACGGCAAAAGGCTTGACCTTTGTCCTTAGGGACACGTGTGACCCGGTTGAAGTAGAATCTTAAAAAAAAACCTGTAAACCATACCTACAGTAGAATCTGCTAAAGTAAAATCCAGGTGTCAAAAAATCAATTAGGTACAAGTAAGACAGTAAATCCTTCTGGTATTATTAGAAAATACGTCTACGTCACAGCATACCCGTTGATGGCACCGCTAGCGTGTTCGGTCAAAAATGCATTCTGCTAGGCGTGAAAATTTATGATACTATCGACAGGAGTCTATATACGCAAAATAATTGTTCAGTATCCGTATTCAGCAAATAAAAAAGTTATAGGTACCCGTCACCTGATGAAAAAGTATACAAAACAAAACCGATAAAATGTTCGTGGCATTTTTGTATATTAAAATATTTAATCGCGTATCTAAGTTGTTATTTTATTCATTACCTATCCCACAAATTTGGATTTTTAGCTCTTGTAATCGCTCGATGACGATTGAAACTACACTCATAAAAATGTTTAAAAAATGCCCATCCCACGTGATCGCTCGACAAAAACAAAACGTGCAAAGTGGCTACTGCTCGAGGTTTGACCTCGATAGAATCTAAAATCCCCGGTACAGTACGGATGAAAATTTCAAACCAGGCATGATCGACATGGATACACCTTCAAAGTAAAAAAAAAACTTGTCGGTCAACTGTTCAACCCCGACATTTTCTTGATTTCTAGGAATAAAAAGAAATACTGCGATTGTAAGTCCAAAGCTATTTACGCTATGAAATTCGTTTAAAATGCGAATGATAATTTGCCGCATTAAAACCAGGCGTGAATATTCAACATACGTCCCTAAGAAGTTCAACCAATTTTACCCTGGAAATAGAACATTTTTAATGACTAAAATATCGAACATAGGTATATTTTAAACACCCTTCGAAATATAGTATAAATCATGATTTTTTTTTGATAATGTGGAAAGCTAAACTGAAAATTGTTGCTAGAGGTTCTATTAAAGTAAAAACCGGGGTGCCAAAAAATCAACTATTATTAGAAAATACGCCGATGTCATAATATAGCCATAATAACGTGTCCGGTCAAAAATGCGTTCTGCTTAATAAGGCGTAAAAAAAAATCCATGACGGGGCTTAGATAAATAAATAAAGTTTGATGTATGCAAAAAGTATAGACTAAATTTTCGTATAGCCCGCGTGGTCGCTCGAGGTGGCGGTATCCTCTGGACTAGAAAATATCATATCGGCTCAATCTCCAAACATTTTCATTTTGAATTATACGTTTTCATTGATGATAGGTATAGCAAGAAAATTGGACTGGACTCGATATGAGAGACATTAATCTAACTTTCACTAAACTGCACGTACTACTTAGAGGGTTGTAAGCCGTTTAAATAAAAGCAACAGACTTGCTTAAAATTCATGGCTAAACGTTAACATAATGTCATACATACATGCGGCACGCAAAATATTTAATAAAGAATAGATATATGAGCTCAAACATGTTGATAAAAAAATATATTCATTTCTGGCGATTTAGTTTACCAGTTATCATTTAAAAACAAAACCTGGTCCCAATATTCAGTGAAAATAATAATTAAAAACTTTGAACCTTATAAACCACCACTAAATAGCGAGTCGGAAATGAGTAAAAATTATATATAAATATATTATTTTGATATAAATTATGTCCGAAACTGAATTTATTGGGGTGAAGATGCAAGGAAATATTTTTAGCTAGGAAAAAGTAATGCAATTATCATAGGTACTGGTTGCAGAACACGTTGTCAGTTTTGCAAGGATTTTTGATACAAATATGATTGCTAACGTTTAATTTGTTTACCCCATTTACGAAAATGATAACAAAATTGGATCAGACAAGATATTTTTTCGAAGTATAGTTTTTAAGCACAGGGTGCCACCACCGGTTTTACGATATACGTTTCAAAATGCGACGCGAATACATAAAAAAATACCCTAGAGATAAGAAAACAAAATACAACTCACCGAAATATTCTTGATGATGTATAAAAAGAAATCAGGTTACATCTAATGCCCCAGACAGTAAAATAAACATCCCCGAGCTGTCAGATATAACCAAACATCATTTTTCCAACGGCACAGTCATTTTCACGGGAAAAACAACCAGTAACCGTTCAAATTCCATAGATAGGTACTGCCGTAATCCAAAATTTCACTGAACTACGCATATCTATTATACTGAAGTAGGTACTGATACACTTCCATTTTTCCAAAGAAAAACAAACACGAAACTCAGAGTTTTCATATATTATTACAACGCCTCGATAGAGTCTTTATCTGTGGCCACGACCGAGAATCTACTGAAACAAGTGACTTTGTGCGACGCATAGGACGTGAAAAGTGCCGAGTTGGTTTTATTGAACAATGAAACTTATACCTACGTATATTTAAAATAAATGAGAAATATGCCAGAGATGTGAAACCTAATTGTGTTGCAAGTTTGAGGGTCCAAAAAAATATTGGCTTTAATTTTTTAAGGTGAGAAACACATCTAACAGCCAGTTTGGAAATATACAAGGCAAAAAAAGTAGTGATGTGGCTGTCCCATTTTATGTTTTATACAGGTTTGGTTATTTTAGAATAGTTGTTCAATAGACCGAGACAACATCATAAACGCTTCTCGTTAGAACAGAATCTGATGAAAAGAAAAATTCCATCTGGGTCAAGCTACTACATAACCAAAATAAAAAATACTGAACGTTACAAAATTTAAAAAAATCATATTTTCAACGGATTTTTATCCTCTGAAAATTGTTCTTGTGTAAAATTCAGTTTCATTGGGTCAAGCTAGGTGGTAACTATATAACCAAAATAAAAAATACTGAACGTTATAAAATTTAAAAAAAATCATATTTTCAAGGGATTTTTGTCCTCTGAAAAATGGTTTTGTGTAAATTCAGTTTCAATAAGTTACTAATTGGGATAATAGGAAAAAAAATCTTAAGAATCTCTTATAGAATTCTGAGACAACGACCCTGAGAGTAAATATCGTACAAAAATCTTTGTGCGTTGACTTTCAACTCAATTTAATAATTAGGTTTAATAATGACAATTTTCTCGATTATCTAGAATCAAAAATATTGCGAGTGACAATTCACAATTTTCTAGATATCATGTGAAGCCTTATTATTGCGTCGTAAGTTAAAGGATCCAAAAATATTGGCTTAAATTGTTTAGTAAATGCGATTAAAATATGTTTAGTTTATCAACAGTTAATTGTAACAGTTTATAATCTTAGAAGCGTAAACTCTTTAAAAAAATTTTTAGACAAAAAGTTGTAGTTTAATAATGGTCAGTTGGATTCCTTTTGAATCATGTTTGCATATTACCTACAAGGAGTTACAACCTCAAAACATAGAAATCGCTCATTTTAAACCGATTTAATAAAAATTTCACCAAAACAATACTTTCACTCATATGATACACTTCTGATTAATAAAAAAGGCACCATAGGTAGTAATAATAAGATATTCAACGGAATTTTTATCGACTGTTTGCCCATTTTGCTAGCTTTTGGGGGTATTCCTCGATATTTTAGACTGATAAAAATGAATAATAAAAATTAAAAATAAAAATTTCACCAAAACAATACTTTCACTCATATAATACACTTCTGATTAATAAAAAAGGCACTATAGGTAGTAGTAATAAGATATTCAACGGAATTTTTATCGACTGTTTGCCCATTTTGCTAGCTTTTGGGGGTATTCCTTGATATTTTAGACGGATAAAAATGAATAACTAAAATACAAAACGCACTGTTGACTTTACTTACGTGAATAGTAAGCCTATAATACGTATCGAAAACAGAGAAATATTCAGGTCAAGAAAAAAAATGGCCTAATTTACAAGTTTGTAAATCAAAAACTACCTTTTGGCTTTTCATTTTGATGAGAAAATACGTCTAATTAGTAAGTCAAATAAATGGGACATCATGAAAGATATACTAATAATTGAACAAATGCTATCTTAGTGCTATAGGCAGAAAGGTACTATGGGTAGTAATAGTTTTGGGATCAAAAGACGACCTGTTAGCTTTTAAATTTGTTAAGAAAATACGTCTAATGAAATTGAAAGTAGTAACTAGGTTTTGGTTAACATTTCGTTAACGCGTTGATGAATAAGAATGCAAGTGAAAATAGACCGAATTTCCCAAAAAACGGTGAGTGACCAAACAAGTTATTATAAAAAGTGGCTCAGGAGACCGATGTAACCTAGAAAACGCCTTTCCTTCGAATAGAAAGTAAAAAAAAGTTGCAAAATGGGACTTAGACGAATATTTGATGCATGTAAAAAGTAGGCAGAATTTTCGAAAATCGGGGACGGATCAAAAATTATTAAGTTGATCGGGAGGTTGAGATAACCTATGAAACACCTTTCATTCCAACAGAATCTGACAAAAAATTCCAAGAAAATTTTAGACGACTGTGTGCAAGTGAAAAGTATAGATACATAATTTTTTTGAAAAAACTACGACTGACCAAAAAAAAAAGAGATATTTGAAAATTTTGCTCGGGAGATCGAGGTAACATAGAAAACGCCTTTCATCCGAATATAATCTGAAATAAATTCCGAGATGGGACTTAGACGAATGTTTGATGCAAGTGGAAAGTAGACCGAATTGCCGAAAAACGCGGGAGGTCGAGGTAACCTAGGAAAAACGCCTTTTATTCGAACAGAATCTGACAAAAAAAATCCAAGACGAATGTTTGATGCAATTGAAAGGTAGACAGAATTTTAGAAAAACGGCAACTGATCAAAAAATATATATTCGAAAATTTTGGTCGGGAGCCCGAGGTAACCTAGAAAACGCCTTTCGTTCGAACAGAATCCGACAAAAAAAATTCCAAGACGGGATGGTAGTTGGACGAGTGTTTGACGCAAGTTAAAAGTAGACAGAATATTAAAAAACGAGAACCGACCAAATAGTTATTAGAAGTGGCTCGGGAGGTCGAGGTAACCTAGGAAATGCCTTTCGTTCGAACAGAATCGGACAAAAAAATTCCAAGACATGACTTAGAAAAATATTCATTTGATGCACTGACTGACCTAAAAGTTATTAGAAAAAGTTGCTCGGGAGGCCGATGTCTAGCAAAATATAACACCATTGCACCGGAGTTATTTCCATCTACGTAACATTATTGGCGTGGTGGTCGACTAATCGCGTTCGCTATTAAATTAATTATGACAGGTCAAATACGTATATAATGCAAATTAAAAAACGCTTTAACGAAGCGTTTACAATGCGATTAGTCGACCACCACGCCAATAATGTTACGTAGATGGAAATAACTCCGGTGCAATGGTGTTATATTTTACTAGACATCGGCCTCCCGAGCAACTTTTTCTAATAACTTTTAGGTCAGTCGAAGTTTTTTTTAGAAATGCTGTCTCTTTTTCATCTGAATCAAATGAATATTTTTCTAAGTCATGTCTTGGAATTTTTTTGTCCGATTCTGTTCGAACGAAAGGCATTTCCTAGGTTACCTCGACCTCCCGAGCCACTTCTAATAACTATTTGGTCGGTTCTCGTTTTTTAATATTCTGTCTACTTTTAACTTGCGTCAAACACTCGTCCAACTACCATCCCGTCTTGGAATTTTTTTTGTCGGATTCTGTTCGAACGAAAGGCGTTTTCTAGGTTACCTCGGGCTCCCGACCAAAATTTTCGAATATATATTTTTTGATCAGTTGCCGTTTTTCTAAAATTCTGTCTACCTTTCAATTGCATCAAACATTCGTCTTGGATTTTTTTTGTCAGATTCTGTTCGAATAAAAGGCGTTTTTCCTAGGTTACCTCGACCTCCCGCGTTTTTCGGCAATTCGGTCTACTTTCCACTTGCATCAAACATTCGTCTAAGTCCCATCTCGGAATTTATTTCAGATTATATTCGGATGAAAGGCGTTTTCTATGTTACCTCGATCTCCCGAGCAAAATTTTCAAATATCTCTTTTTTTTTGGTCAGTCGTAGTTTTTTCAAAAAAATTATGTATCTATACTTTTCACTTGCACACAGTCGTCTAAAATTTTCTTGGAATTTTTTGTCAGATTCTGTTGGAATGAAAGGTGTTTCATAGGTTATCTCAACCTCCCGATCAACTTAATAATTTTTGATCCGTCCCCGATTTTCGAAAATTCTGCCTACTTTTTACATGCATCAAATATTCGTCTAAGTCCCATTTTGCAACTTTTTTTTTACTTTCTATTCGAAGGAAAGGCGTTTTCTAGGTTACATCGGTCTCCTGAGCCACTTTTTATAATAACTTGTTTGGTCACTCACCGTTTTTTGGGAAATTCGGTCTATTTTCACTTGCATTCTTATTCATCAACGCGTTAACGAAATGTTAACCAAAACCTAGTTACTACTTTCAATTTCATTAGACGTATTTTCTTAACAAATTTAAAAGCTAACAGGTCGTCTTTTGATCCCAAAACTATTACTACCCATAGTACCTTTCTGCCTATAGCACTAAGATAGCATTTGTTCAATTATTAGTATATCTTTCATGATGTCCCATTTATTTGACTTACTAATTAGACGTATTTTCTCATCAAAATGAAAAGCCAAAAGGTAGTTTTTGATTTACAAACTTGTAAATTAGGCCATTTTTTTTCTTGACCTGAATATTTCTCTGTTTTCGATACGTATTATAGGCTTACTATTCACGTAAGTAAAGTCAACATTGCGTTTTGTATTTTAGTTATTCATTTTTATCCGTCTAAAATATCAAGGAATACCCCCAAAAGCTAGCAAAATGGGCAAACAGTCGATAAAAATTCCGTTGAATATCTTATTACTACTACCTATAGTGCCTTTTTTATTAATCAGAAGTGTATTATATGAGTGAAAGTATTGTTTTGGTGAAATTTTTATTTTTAATTTTTATTATTCATTTTTATCAGTCTAAAATATCGAGGAATACCCCCAAAAGCTAGCAAAATGGGCAAACAGTCGATAAAAATTCCGTTGAATATCTTATTATTACTACCTATGGTGCCTTTTTTATTAATCAGAAGTGTATCATATGAGTGAAAGTATTGTTTTGGTGAAATTTTTATTAAATCGGTTTAAAATGAGCGATTTCTATGTTTTGAGGTTGTAACTCCTTGTAGGTAATATGCAAACATGATTCAAAAGGAATCCAACTGACCATTATTAAACTACAACTTTTTGTCTAAAAATTTTTTTAAAGAGTTTACGCTTCTAAGATTATAAACTGTTACAATTAACTGTTGATAAACTAAACATATTTTAATCGCATTTACTAAACAATTTAAGCCAATATTTTTGGATCCTTTAACTTACGACGCAATAATAAGGCTTCACATGATATCTAGAAAATTGTGAATTGTCACTCGCAATATTTTTGATTCTAGATAATCGAGAAAATTGTCATTATTAAACCTAATTATTAAATTGAGTTGAAAGTCAACGCACAAAGATTTTTGTACGATATTTACTCTCAGGGTCGTTGTCTCAGAATTCTATAAGAGATTCTTAAGATTTTTTTTCCTATTATCCCAATTAGTAACTTATTGAAACTGAATTTACACAAAACCAATTTTCAGAGGACAAAAATCCCTTGAAAATATGATTTTTTTTAAATTTTATAACGTTCAGTATTTTTTATTTTGGTTATATAGTTACCACCTAGCTTGACCCAATGAAACTGAATTTTACACAAGAACAATTTTCAGAGGATAAAAATCCGTTGAAAATATGATTTTTTTAAATTTTGTAACGTTCAGTATTTTTTATTTTGGTTATGTAGTAGCTTGACCCAGATGGAATTTTTCTTTTCATCAGATTCTGTTCTAACGAGAAGCGTTTATGATGTTGTCTCGGTCTATTGAACAACTATTCTAAAATAACCAAACCTGTATAAAACATAAAATGGGACAGCCACATCACTACTTTTTTGCCTTGTATATTTCCAAACTGGCTGTTAGATGTGTTTCTCACCTTAAAAAATTAAAGCCAATATTTTTTTGGACCCTCAAACTTGCAACACAATTAGGTTTCACATCTCTGGCATATTTCTCATTTATTTTAAATATACGTAGGTATAAGTTTCATTGTTCAATAAAACCAACTCGGCACTTTTCACGTCCTATGCGTCGCACAAAGTCACTTGTTTCAGTAGATTCTCGGTCGTGGCCACAGATAAAGACTCTATCGAGGCGTTGTAATAATATATGAAAACTCTGAGTTTCGTGTTTGTTTTTCTTTGGAAAAATGGAAGTGTATCAGTACCTACTTCAGTATAATAGATATGCGTAGTTCAGTGAAATTTTGGATTACGGCAGTACCTATCTATGGAATTTGAACGGTTACTGGTTGTTTTTCCCGTGAAAATGACTGTGCCGTTGGAAAAATGATGTTTGGTTATATCTGACAGCTCGGGGATGTTTATTTTACTGTCTGGGGCATTAGATGTAACCTGATTTCTTTTTATACATCATCAAGAATATTTCGGTGAGTTGTATTTTGTTTTCTTATCTCTAGGGTATTTTTTTATGTATTCGCGTCGCATTTTGAAACCTATATCGTAAAACCGGTGGTGGCACCCTGTGCTTAAAAACTATACTTCGAAAAAATATCTTGTCTGATCCAATTTTGTTATCATTTTCGTAAATGGGGTAAACAAATTAAACGTTAGCAATCATATTTGTATCAAAAATCCTTGCAAAACTGACAACGTGTTCTGCAACCAGTACCTATGATAATTGCATTACTTTTTCCTAGCTAAAAATATTTCCTTGCATCTTCACCCCAATAAATTCAGTTTCGGACATAATTTATATCAAAATAATATATTTATATATAATTTTTACTCATTTCCGACTCGCTATTTAGTGGTGGTTTATAAGGTTCAAAGTTTTTAATTATTATTTTCACTGAATATTGGGACCAGGTTTTGTTTTTAAATGATAACTGGTAAACTAAATCGCCAGAAATGAATATATTTTTTTATCAACATGTTTGAGCTCATATATCTATTCTTTATTAAATATTTTGCGTGCCGCATGTATGTATGACATTATGTTAACGTTTAGCCATGAATTTTAAGCAAGTCTGTTGCTTTTATTTAAACGGCTTACAACCCTCTAAGTAGTACGTGCAGTTTAGTGAAAGTTAGATTAATGTCTCTCATATCGAGTCCAGTCCAATTTTCTTGCTATACCTATCATCAATGAAAACGTATAATTCAAAATGAAAATGTTTGGAGATTGAGCCGATATGATATTTTCTAGTCCAGAGGATACCGCCACCTCGAGCGACCACGCGGGCTATACGAAAATTTAGTCTATACTTTTTGCATACATCAAACTTTATTTATTTATCTAAGCCCCGTCATGGATTTTTTTTTACGCCTTATTAAGCAGAACGCATTTTTGACCGGACACGTTATTATGGCTATATTATGACATCGGCGTATTTTCTAATAATAGTTGATTTTTTGGCACCCCGGTTTTTACTTTAATAGAACCTCTAGCAACAATTTTCAGTTTAGCTTTCCACATTATCAAAAAAAAATCATGATTTATACTATATTTCGAAGGGTGTTTAAAATATACCTATGTTCGATATTTTAGTCATTAAAAATGTTCTATTTCCAGGGTAAAATTGGTTGAACTTCTTAGGGACGTATGTTGAATATTCACGCCTGGTTTTAATGCGGCAAATTATCATTCGCATTTTAAACGAATTTCATAGCGTAAATAGCTTTGGACTTACAATCGCAGTATTTCTTTTTATTCCTAGAAATCAAGAAAATGTCGGGGTTGAACAGTTGACCGACAAGTTTTTTTTTTACTTTGAAGGTGTATCCATGTCGATCATGCCTGGTTTGAAATTTTCATCCGTACTGTACCGGGGATTTTAGATTCTATCGAGGTCAAACCTCGAGCAGTAGCCACTTTGCACGTTTTGTTTTTGTCGAGCGATCACGTGGGATGGGCATTTTTTAAACATTTTTATGAGTGTAGTTTCAATCGTCATCGAGCGATTACAAGAGCTAAAAATCCAAATTTGTGGGATAGGTAATGAATAAAATAACAACTTAGATACGCGATTAAATATTTTAATATACAAAAATGCCACGAACATTTTATCGGTTTTGTTTTGTATACTTTTTCATCAGGTGACGGGTACCTATAACTTTTTTATTTGCTGAATACGGATACTGAACAATTATTTTGCGTATATAGACTCCTGTCGATAGTATCATAAATTTTCACGCCTAGCAGAATGCATTTTTGACCGAACACGCTAGCGGTGCCATCAACGGGTATGCTGTGACGTAGACGTATTTTCTAATAATACCAGAAGGATTTACTGTCTTACTTGTACCTAATTGATTTTTTGACACCTGGATTTTACTTTAGCAGATTCTACTGTAGGTATGGTTTACAGGTTTTTTTTTAAGATTCTACTTCAACCGGGTCACACGTGTCCCTAAGGACAAAGGTCAAGCCTTTTGCCGTAGCCACTTTGCACGATTTTTTGTCGAGCGATTGCGGTGGACATTTTTTAAACATTTATATGTGTAGTTTCCTCGGCGTTCTTGTCCTTATTGATATTGGGTTTGTGAGCGATGTCCTCTGTTGTTCGATTCTTTTCAGGGCAAAGTAGGTTGAACTTTTTGGGAGATGTGTTTGCGTTTGATTTTATACCTTAAGGTAACAGAGTGTAGTTTCAACCATGGATGCATATTATTATCAGTGTAGTTTCAATGTTGTTTAAGCAACAATTTTTCAGTCTATAGTTTACATCTTATATTATCAAAAATTCGTGATTTATTGATATTAAGCTATTTTCGAAATCTGTTTAGAATATTTTCAATACATTAGTAGTTAAAAATATACGATTTTTCAAGGCAAAGTAGGCTGAACTTTTAATAGAATTCCCTATTCCTGGCACATATCCCTTCGATAATATTCCTGCTGGGTAAAAACAAAATCATGATTTTGTTTGTGATGGCCATTTTCTCAGGTTTTTTGGAGATATTTGCGTGTTTCGACTGAAAATGAGCCCATTGTACTGGAAGCTGCGCCAGCAGATCTCGAGCGTCGGCGGTTCAAGCCGTTTCGGATACACATGCTTTGATACTACTTTTGTATTTTATTGCATAATGGTTTTTTTACTTATCATCAGATTCCAAATTCTACAACAAAATAGGTTGAACTTTTCAGTGAAACGTAATTCAAAATGTTTGGTAATATTCCTCTGGAGATACTTTTTGCTGGATACATCTAACCAATTTTTGGTAACTATTACTTAATTTTATAGTTGGAAGCAAATCATTTTTGGGGGACAAGCTAGGTCATCGCTTGTCTTCAGCTATGACGTATTTTGTAGACAATAGAAAGTTAGACATCTGGTTTTTACTTACAACAATTTTCGGTATATGACGTATTTTGTAGGCAATAGAATGTTTGACACCTGGTATATAAAAAATATTGTCGTTTACCAGGACAAAGTAGATTGAACTGGGACGTTGATTTTAGCAAATATTAGTCACGTTTGTGCAAAGGGCTAGTGTTTTATGGTTTTGAGCGAAATCAGTAGCATTTCTTGCCCCCTGTCGGACGTGTATCTAGTTGATTTTTGACACCTGGTTTTTTCTTGTCCCCTATCAGTTAACACACTCAAATATTAAAGTGTATGAAAAAGATATAAATCAGTATATTTTTTCTTACATTACTTTCTTCTCTAGCTCGGCATTTCGTTCTAGAACACACATACTTGCATTAACAGTCAGTTCTTATTTCAGCATTGTCCGAGGAATTTTATTGACGTGAAAAAAGCACCTTTCTCCACATTGTTGATGTTTAAACAGCTTGCATTTCTGCAGGCCACATAATATTCTCTAACAATAAAGTCGGTATTTTTATCCAGGCGCAAATAGGTTGGCGTATAGTTTTATTTGCATGTGTTTCGCTACATCAGAGAAAGCGCGAAAAAAGTCGGGGATATCCGTAGCTCGCTGTGCTGCAATGTAATATTATATCTCAAAGGTCACGGCTGCCGCGTGATTTCTCAGTATTCCAGACAAGTCACAGCAAAACTTTGCTGCATATTATAAACGCAAAAATAACTCGTAATAAAAAAAATTTTCTGGGCGTTGGTCTACCGGCAGAATAATTGTCGAGGTTGATGATTTAGTTGGGTGGAATCGCGACCATTTTTGTCCGCCCCCTGCTTGAAGGTCGCGGCTGGACACTCGAACCGTCGCCGCGGGCGGACGGTTTGATAATGACCTCGCGCTGGGGTCGTACCCCTCGGGCATCTTCTCGCGCTCGGGTCGTACCCCTCGGGCATCTTCGGCACCCCTCGGGCTAGCGCAGACCCTAGTCGGTGCGATCTGATTGGACGGGGGCGTGGGAGAAAGTCGGGGGTCTCGCGCAGTCGCGCCGGAGAAAGTTTGGTCACGTTTTTACCACGTTTTAGGCCCCATAAGAAATACATGGAGAAAGTGGGCTCGTAGCCCCATAGCCTATCTACTGGCAATATCTACAACTTTTGTCTAGGACATTTTCCGATAGGAGGTAGGTATCACGCTTCGCCGAAAATATCAACAAAACCGTTTCAACCCTAAACAGCATCCTCATTTCACCATTTCGACTGATGTGTTTTTTCTCTTAAATTTTCCGGCTGGTCCTTGCCTGTTAATAATTTTATTTTGGTCTAGGCCTTTAAAATCCGCCTTGGCACTGGCCTAGATCTCTAATATAAGATTACCGCCGAGTGTCGAATTGCTACAACATCGTTCAAGTCTCATTAGCGATTTTAATAAGGCCCTATTAGGCTACGCTGAAGGAATGTTCCATTTCGGGCGAGACAGGGGTGCAGATTGGACAGAGCCAGAGCACTTCCCTATAGATGAACAGATTTGAATATCTTAAGTAGGATCTACGCCAGCTGGGCGTCACATTTGGAACAAACGTGAGACTTTTCCTACATGAAACGGTCTAACGGAGAATGTATTTTCTGTGAAACTGTAGATGAATGTATAGGTTTAGATAAAGTCAGATATTTTGTTTTTAACCTCGGGAAACAACGTTACAATTTGCAAGGAGAAATAAAATCCTCACTATCTTAGTATTTTTAAATATAACAACAATACTAGTTAGGTACTTCTCCATCTTGCCAAGTAATATCTTATATAATAAGTCTACTCAGCCATTCAGAAACTTGTTTCTTAAACCACATGTTTAATATTTTTTTAATCGGCATTAAAAATCCTAAAACAAGTCATAAAAAGCTCCAAATTCGGCACTAAAGTTAGCAATTATAGTACTCTTTTTTTCTCGTTCATCTCCCGGAAAAGTGAATCACATGATACACACTGATGACATAAAAAAAATTGTATGAGGTGGCTTCTTCATAACTCTCATATAATAGATTTAGACCGTCAGATAGTGGCAGATAGGCGCCCCATTTTCGCATACAAGCCTCGAAGAGGGTTGAAAAGTACATCGATGTTGAATGTTGAATGTAGAATGAAGGGAAATTTACGAGTGGCCCCTGGGGATAACATATTATGTATGGAAAATTCGATTTTCCTTAACAGAAATAAAAGGTGGCTGTTGCTCACATTTTCACGCAAGCCGTGTTCACTAAATGATTAATTAATAGAACCTGGCTTTGTAAAACCAAAAGCTTGAGTGTTGCAGGCGGCTAAAGTGTTAAAATAAGGGCGTAATATTGTAAGGAAAAATTGAGATTTTGGATTTTTCCACACAAGCCCATCGAAACTATGAAAATGTACAACGTCACTACCCCGAAAATATAAAAAAAAAACATATTATACATAATTAACATAAATATTATACAGGGTGAGTTACGTAGGCCGCGGTGTACTATATCTTCTACATTGTTATTAATGCTAAAAAAGGATAGACAAAACTTGTAGAGAAACACGAGTACTACATTCCGAAAATATTTTCCAATATACAAGATGATCCGATAAGTAGTGGCGACCTAAAGTTATGTTTTCTTAAATGGAATACCTCGTATTTAAACGAGTGTGTTCTTTTTGGTACAGGGTATTAAGGGTCTATCTTTAAGGTTTAGGGAGGTATTTTAATTTTAAACGGCTATAACTTGGACTGGACTTTATTTTTTACGCCTAGTTAACAATAATTTTGGACCGATATTGAGATAAAGTTTTGAAGAACATACCGGGCAATTCACTTACGCAAATTCTAAGTTTACGCGCTAATTTAGCGCAATAATGATTTCGATAACAAATTGCAACAATTTCTACCCTTTTCGCTATAGAATAAACCATTTCGAAAATACGTTTCCACTTTCAATTGCAGGCTGAAACTAACGATTTTTCGTGGTTACAAGCAAAAAAAACGGTAACTTTTTTCGTGACACTGACTTTTTATTACATATTTTAAAAATATATAAGGTTTGTATTCGTATGAACTTTTTTTGTTTTGCTTCATCTTTTTTATTTGTGACTTTTTTGTAAACTGATCCACACGTCAATAAAAACTAGGTAATTTGGTCGTGTGTAGTAGATAAAAAAGTTATTAGTGGCGGGCATTATTTGTGTAAAAATTACTACGCGTACAGTGGATTGTCTACTTTCCGTTTTTAGCCAATAATTCTGTCAAATCTCAACAGAATTCTAAAAACGATGCGGGGTTGCTAGGGATTAGGGGGATGAACATATCGGGTTGGCTTGACTGTCAAAAAAGCTCCCCCCAAAAAACAAAAATCGACGGGTCTCGGCGAATTTTCAAATATTTTTCGGTTTTCTAATTTTTGGGGGGTCAAGTTTTCGTTGGGAAACCCTGTATAATTAGTAGTAACAAATAATATGAAATATGCTGCAGCGTTTTTGGTTTGTGTCGATGATAAATTTACTCAATAATAATATATAATGATAATAAAAAAAATACCTAGGTAAATAATGGCCTTCTCAACCGAAGTGTATATAGATTTTTTTTACTACTAACATTGAAATATTGCCATATTTTAGTCATTTTCGGCTTTTTTCAAATACTTCAAAATATCAAGTAGCCTGAGAGTTCAGTTGTCAAGCTGATAAAATGACACTAATTTTTAAATGTCACATAGAAAATTTTTCATTTTTTACCTAGGTATTTTTTTATTATCATTATTTGCCTAGGTAGAGAAATATTACTTCTCATTAGAGGAATGAGGTAAATAATGGTGATTTTTTAGGTTAGTAGTAAAAAATATATATATATACACTATTAGGTTGAGAAGGCCATTATTTGCTCGGTAAATAATGGCTCACTTCTCAACCTAAGTGTTTAATATACTATTTTAAATAGGAGACAAAAAGTTATTAAAGGAATTCGTACGTTATTTAATTACTAAATCGGGAAAAAATAACAAGGTCGTTCTATTAATAAGTTCTCTTCTGTTTTTTTTAAGGAAACCTGGAATCTAAAGTTGTTGATTATTAAAAACGTATAATGAGCACAATAAATGCAAAAATGGAAATTGTGCGATTGATTGGAGATGGAGTCATCTTTTTCAGATTAGGTATTTCTTAAGGAATCTGAAAATAACCTTGTTTATTAAAAATAGTTATTTTCCTAACAAGTGCAGAAAGTTTTCCGCCCCATATCAGACAACGAAAATACACTTTTTTCAAGAGGAACAAATTTTTTTCCACCAGCGTGCTGAAAACCTGTCTTAAAGTAGGACATCACTGAGAAACTATAACGTGTCTTAAAGTAGGATAACATTGAGAAACTCTTACGCTAAGGGCGCCGGGAAAGACTATCAGGGCTGTTGTGCAAAATCGGTCGCAAAAACACTGACCGACCGCAATCGGCGATTAAGGCGGTAATTCCAAGAATTACTTTTCGCACGCCGGACGGGCGTTATTGCCCGGACGAATCATGGCAACCCTCGTAAGGAAAATTTCATTAGCGCCCCGAGCAAAAAATTGTAATGGTCGATAATGGAGGTAGTAATTTTCCCGACACACCTGCGGCACCCTCGAGCGCAAGCTGGAGTCAAAGGAATGTTGTATTTTGTGCAGGACAACAAAGTTAAGTTTATTATAGAGAGAGAATAATTTCCCAGCATTCACTTCACTACGCTAGCGAAGCATCATTCGCGAAAAGGATTCTTAATATGGTTTAAACAAATATATTTTTTTCACAAATCTGTTAACAAAAGTGACACTTTTGCTTCATAAGCAACTGAAATCTGTTATAGCAAATACGGCTATACGACGACCATGTTAATATGCATAAAAAGTATGCAACCAAAGATAATACTAAAGCAATTTTCTGTTAGGTAGGTACTTTCTAAATAACGAGCGATAAAATAGTATATAAGTTTTCCACTGAAAATTAAAAAAGAGTTTTTTAACAATAACTAGATACAAACTTCACTATAAACAATAAGGACGCTATCACTCGTTACTGCCTCATACACCCATACTTTTAAGTGCCGACTGCAGCTTGTCAGTGAATTTTCTGCCTAGTTAAATCTATTTCAGCAGATCGACCAGCACAGTTTGACTCTCCTACCGGTTTGCAGTTTCAAAAAATGTCAAAAAATAAGCAAGTGACTAGTCAGAAAAAATATTCCTTAAGTATACATCGTCAATGTCAAGTAATTAAATATTTAAATTATAATTAGCTCTGCTTCCGTGTAAGTACGATATTTGGTTACCGGGTAACCAAGTGTCAACTAAAGGGTTGATCAAGCAAATTAATTGTGGCTTCAAGAAAAAGAGGGTTAATGCCATAATTAAGTAAGTATACAAGAAAATGAACAGAAAAAATTAGCAGAAAACCATTGTTTTCCCAGTGCAAATAGCGTCGCGCGCAATTTCTTTTCAGTTAGCCGGTTAAGACGAATGAGAATAGGGATTTTCACGATAAAATAATCTATGTTTAAACAACACAAAAAGGCCGTAAATAGCCTCCAAATTAAATCGGTTGAATACAAAAAAACGATCTTTTCTGTCGAAGAAACAGAATAGAAGTCCTGCATTCCTTTTAATTCGCGGAACGCTGTCTCATTGGCTTGATGTCACTGCATCTATTTGGAAGCGCGCAAATCTCTTGCGCTGCTTTTCTTTGTGCATTTGTGCATTTTACCATTAACATAGAAATCTAAGCTTATAATATAATAATATACGGGGTGTTCCATTTAAGAAAAAAAATTTCGACTCTCTAGCTTTGAATCACCCTTTGTAGCCTAAGATATTTTTTGGTGAGTCGCTCTGATGTATAATATAATTTTTCAAAATATTGATACTAAAGTGCAAAGATGGCAGCCAAATGATTCAAATAATGCCAAGTTTAATTGACATCCACAGATTGTTAGATTTATTCTTAAAATGACTTGTTTATTGCAGCATTGCCGACATTGCCGTTCTTTGAAAATAATTAAAAAACGGCTGAGAATATGAAAAAATGCTAAGAGATACTTTTTGTTAACCATTGAATTTACCATTCAAAACAAATTTAAAAAATGCGATTATACAGGGTATTCATATTTTTCTGAACCAATTAATTTTAATAACACCCTGTATCTCCGCAACTGGGGGCCTCACAAGCTTCATATTAACCTTAAATTTGACAACTCATCTGCTCACGTGACACTCCAAGTTTGAAGAAAATATCTCGTATACTTCTAGAAATACTAAGAAATATGTGTATTTTTCTCCAAATTTCTACGCTCTGTATAAAAAAAACTATGGCCCGTAGGAGAAAAAAATATATGAAGAAGTGCCCTTAGTTTGGAGTTTGTTGGTGCTGAATAATAAGCACGAACTCCACTTAAAATAATAACTATGTTGTCGATTTGACAAATTTTATTAAACTGATTTTACAACTGTTTACTTAGTTACTAAAATATTTTGTTATTTTTGTAACCGGCCAAATCTTCATTGTTGTGGCGAGGATCGCCACACCAGCGAGGGTCGCCACACCATCCCCTGCGGAGTGAGTTGCTACGCCTTGTAGAACTCAGTGAAACGAACACGTCGGCCTGAACGTGTGACGACTGTAGGGCGAGAGTTGTTCGTTAGAGGACATGGAGATAAAGACTTGGTGCTACCATCTGGATGTGCAGGGCAAAGTGGAGATGGAGTCGACAACGATTGGTTCTTGTTCTTGGACGGAGGAGACTTATTCTGGTCGGCTAGGTAGTAAGCGGGCTTAAGCTGGTCCAACGACACTGTTGATCGCTTGCCCTGGACCATGATGTCGAAGGTCTTGTCAGCTCGGGACAGCACTAGGTAGGGTCCAGTATATGGGGGCTGCAGGGAGGTGCGGAGGGCGTCGGTGCGTAGCATGACGTGGGTGCAGGTAGCCAGATCACGGTAGATGAAGACACCGGGTGAAGCATGTCTTGATGCTGGGACGGGACGGAGTCTAGACATAAGACCCCTCAGGTGTTCCACGAAGTCTGAAGGCCCTAGGGAAGAGGGCGACGGGGAGAGGAACTCGCCAGGAACGCGCAGTGGTTCACCTTAAACCAGCTCGGCGACAGATGATCTGATATCCGCCTTCCAAGCAGAGCGCAGGCCGTGAAGAACCAAGGGTAGCGAGTCTGTCCAGGACGGGTCTTCGTGGCACATGATGGCGGCCTTCAAACTGCGATGCCAAAGCTCCACCATACCATTGCTTTGGGGGTGATAACTCGTCGTTCTAGATAAAGAAATACCACACAAATTAGCAAGTGATTTGAAAAGTTGATACTCAAACTGTCGTCTTCTGTCAGAAGCGATGCGAAGTGGACAACCGAAGCGGGAAATCCAGGTAGCCAGAAGAGCCTTAGCGACGGTTTCCGCGGAGATATCTTGCAAAGGTGCGGCTTCTGGCCAACGAGTATAACGATCCACGGCTGTCAAGCAGTAGCGAAAACCGTTTGAAGAAGGAAGTGGGCCTATCAAGTCAATGTGCACATGGTCCAAACGGATCGGAGGAACAGCATAGTCACCTAGTGGCGTAGAAACATGACGGGATACCTTGCTGCGCTGGCATGGGATGCAGGAACGAGCCCAATCGCGTCTATTCGTGACAGGGCATCAGCGACCACGTTGTCTTTTCCGGAGATATGTCGGTAGTAAACTGCGAAATAAAATCCAAATGATTAAACTGGCGAGGAGAAAAGTTTTCTTTCTTCTGTATGAAGGCGAATCTCAATGGTTTGTGATCCGTGAAGATGGTAAAGTTGCGTGCCTCCAACATTGGTAGAAAATGCTTAACGGCTTCGTAGAGGGCTAGGAGCTCGCGATCGTAAGCACTCCATTTTTGCTGCGAAGGACTGAGGTTCTTCGAGAAAAAGGCGAGCGGCTGCCAAGAAGTCGGGGGTTTCTGTTGGAGTGCCGCACCAATGGCTTGTTGACTGGCATCGACGACAAGGACCAAGGACGCCGAAACATCTGGATGGGCCAGTAGAGTAGCATTTGACAGGGCGGCCTTGCAATCCTTGAAGGCTCTATCTAAATCTGCAGTCCAAGTGATGGGATGTGAACCTTTTACTTTTGGACCAGAGAGGATAGCGTGGAGAGGCGCCTGGGCAGCAGCAGCGTGAGGAAGATGGCGGCGATAGAAATTTACCATGCCTAGGAACCTTCGAAGCTGACGAACAGTAGTAGGTCGCGGAAAAGTCTCGATGGCAGCAACTTTGTCGGGCAGAGGTCGACAACCGGTAGCTGATACGGAGTAGCCCAGGAAGATGACGTCGTCGGATCCCATCACGCACTTCTTTAGGTTTATAATGATGCCGTGTTCGTTGAGACGGCCAAACAGCGTGCGCAAGTGGTCTTTGTGCTCTTCTTCAGATTTGGAAAACACAAGAATGTCGTCCAGGTAGGCAAAGCAGAATGGTAGGTCTTGTAGGACGTGGTCTATGAAACGCTGCCATGTTTGCGCGGCATTGCGCAGGCCAAAAGTCATAAAGATGAACTCGAACAGGCCAAACGGGGTGATGATGGCGGTCTTGGGCACATCTTCTGGGGAGACTGGAATCTGATTGAAAGCTTTTGCACAGTCAATCACGCTGAAAAACGTGCAGCCGGAGAGCGCGTGCGAGAAATCTAGAAGGTGGCGAATGGGATACCGGTCTGGGTACACCGGGCGGGCGAGTGATGTCTGGAAACTCGTCTAGGAGATTACGAAACGGTGAGTTGTCTGCAATTGTCTTTATGCTGGACTGGCCACAGTAGGCACGTCGCCCTGTAACAGAGAGACCAGTAACGGCATCGATAAGTTTAGCAAGCTTAACATCCGGAAGCAGGTGGTAATGGGCAAGGAAATCAGCACCCAGAATAGGTTCTGCAACATCCGCTATGACAAAGCGCCACTGAAAGCTACGGCGAAGTCCAAAATCGAGCTTGAGAAGCATGGTACCGTAGGTCGCAATCGTAGAGTTGTTGGCTGCGGCGAGGTCGTAGTTTGCACGCTGGAGACGGTTCCTCATAAGCTTCCTGGGGTAGACAGTCAAATCAGAGCAAGTGTTCAAGAGAAAACGATGTTTGGAGATCAGATCAATGATGAAGAGGCGAAGTGAAGATGGTTGGCAGTCAGACGTCGCCCCAACTACTGACTGCTGTGGGCGTTTGGGGGTACAAAGCTGCATGGGGTGGTGCATTTCTGTGCTTTCTTACCATACCGACGATGGTACCAGCAAAACGGCGAGTTTTCTGTTGAGGATGACCTGGGTTCATCTTGATGGCGACTGCTGGGACGAGATCTGCGGTTGGTACGACGAGCAGAAAGAACAGCAACTTGGCGCGAAAGCTCTTCGATTCCTTGTACGAGGTTTGTCATCTCCATTGATGAGGAGGCAGGGGCTACAGTAGCAACCTGGTGATGCGGGACAATTTCATGCACTTTATCCGCTAGTTCAGCGATGGATTCCAAAGGCGCATTTTACTGAGTTGTGATGACTACTTGAACATACTGGGGCAAGTGGCCGATCCACAGAGTTCGTAGAAGCGCGTCCGGGACGGTCTCAGTACCAGCAAGACTTCGAAGATATCGGAGAAATTGTGACGGTTTCCTATCACCAATGTCAGCTTGAGTAAGTAATTGACGTACTTGTTGTTCTCTGGAAGCTGATACACGGCGGATGAGTTTGATGTATCGATCGGCGGGTGGGGGAGAGGTGATAATGTCCTCCACTTCGGCAGCATACCTATGATCCAACTGGGAGATTACGTAATTGAACTTCGTTGTGTCCAGAGTTACACGAGTGATCTCGAATTGAGCTTCTGCTTGTGCAAACCAAAGCGCAGGTTTATCAGGCCAGAAGGGTGGAAGATGAACTGCAACTCTGAAGATGCCTGCAAGATCAGTTGGCACGGGGTCCATCATGGTCGTGGGTCACCAGTATGGAGTTTGTTGGTGCTGAATAATAAGCACGAACTCCACTTAAAATAATAACTATGTTGTCGATTTGACAAATTGTATTAAACTGATTTTACAACTGTTTACTTAGTTACTAAAATATTTTGTTATTTTTGTAACCGGCCAAATCTTCATTGTTGTGGCGAGGATCGCCACACCAGCGAGGGTCGCCACACGTGGTTTCATTTTTGACCATCAGTTTAGTTACACCCTGTATAATAAATTTGATTCATTTGGCAGTTGGCATATTTTGCACTTGCTGACAGAACATTGTCATGTTTAATTTTTAGAAAGCATGGGAGAAATCATTATTAATTTTTAACAACAATCAAGGTAGGTACAGGGTGGCCCATCCAAGCGGAAAAAGTGTGCTACGTGGAGACAGGTTAACATAAAATCGTCATTCAAAAAATGAGGTTGTAGTAAAAATTAAGGGGAATTCGAGGGTGTACCCTAATTTTGTATACGGGGGTCGGTAAAAAAGTGATCGCGAAAAAACATTTTTTGCAAAATAAAAAAAATATATTTTTTTACCTACACATCCATTAGAGAACTTTTAAGTAGTATTCAGTTTTTTAATATAACTTCCGGTTATAGCGGAAATGAAAGTGGTTTTCTCTATTTTACAACTTACACATTTCACTTAACCATCACAGGATTCCTTTTTTAATTCCGAATCCAACGATATATAATTTGACCTATTTATCTCCAACCGTTTCCGAGATATTTATCAGAGAAGCTCCATCAAACTAGATACATGCACTGAAAAAAATCCTATGATTACATTGTGATTTAACAGTGATATTTGCAGTAATAAATACAGTATATTTGCAGTAAAGTATGGTTTACCGCATATTTGCTGAAAATGCACAATGAACTTGTAAAATAGTTGTACAATATCGTAAAAATTACGTACTAAATGTAAAATTAACAACTATTCTTGTACTATTTCAATATTAGGGAATAAAACATATCTAAAATTACGTTAAGTTTGTAAATTCACGCTGTGTTGGTATTTTCACCGTTATTTTTTGTCAGTTTCACAAGTTATTTGTGATTTCAAGTTGTTTGTAATTTGACGTAATGGTTTTACAAAGATACTGTAGAACTAAATTTCGTATTGAAAAAATACATGGATATTTTGTAATCCTATTTAATAATTACGTTGTGTTGGTATTTTCACAGCTATCGTGCCATTGTTACCAAATATTTGTGATTTCACGTAATTTTTTTACAATGAGTTGTAAAATTAAATTTTATATTGAAAAAATACAAAAAACTTGTAATTATGATTAGCAATTACATATGTTTTGTATTTTCACAGTAGATTTCACAAGACATTTGTGATTTTTCGTAGAGCTTTTACAGCGAGACTGTGAAACTAAATTATATATTGAAAAAATACAAGAAAACTTTGTAATACTATGAAATAATTATATTGTCTTGGTATTTTTACAGGTGTTGCTACATTTTCACAAGATATTTGTGATTTCACGTGAAACGATTACAACGATACTGTGAAACTAAATTTCATATTGAAAACTACAAAAACATTTTGTAATTATGTTAAATAGTTATTACATTGCGTTGGTATTTACACAGTTATTTTGCCATTTTAACAAGATATTTGTGATTTTACGTGAAGCGTTTACAAAGATACTGTGAAACTAAATTTAATACTGAAAAATACAAGAATATTTAGTAATCTTGTTAGATACCTACCTAATTATTTCATTGTATTGGTATATATTTTTTTGGTATATTCACAACATTGCTGTGAATTTACAAAACTTACCGAATTTGCTTCAATAATGACCCAATCCCATGCAAGCATGCTCGGTTTGACCTACATTTTTTATTACTAACGTAGGTACCTAATTCAGTATTGTTTTGGACGGCCACCGTCGCGCGCTGGCTGGATTCTACATTTCCGTGTTCCGAGTGCATACTCTGCGTGTTATAGTTGTACCCTTTTGATAATAGCACTTTGTCTGGAAAATAAGGTAAGTAAAAAATAATAAATACTTACCTATCGAAATGATTTCTTGCGACATTTGTGGGATCCAAATAGGTACGATTAGAAAATATGAACTCCACAGTTATTATCATAGAAATATTCCAAAAATAACTGTACAAATGTATACGAGAAAATTGCCGTGCAATCTTAAATAATTATGTATCTTTTAGAAATCACATCGTTAGACGTCATGTGAATTTGAACATCAAAAAAATAATACCGTCAAATACACGTGCCCCATCGAAAATTGTAAATTTGAAACACAAATAAAAAAAATTTTTTACAAGCATCTTTATGGCCATATAAGAAATGGTCTTTATATAAATTGTCCCTTTAATTGTAAGTCTAAAACACTTTTTAAAAATGCTTGGGAAAATGACTTTATTGCAGGGTGGGGGAGAAGGAGACACCGAGGGAAACACGCCGAATTTTGACAATTTGAGTAAAAGACTTTTTAGTTCCATGTATTTAACATTGTAAGCCAGTTTTATGGTTTCAAATAGAGCTATCAACTTTTATATAACTGGAATGTCCGACGTGCAGGAATTAAATAAGAAATACTTATTAACAAAACATTATTATATACAGAAAATTATAAATGTTTGTTTTCTTTTTTACTTCATTTTAAATAACATTGTACTTATTATGTTTGGTATTTAAAAGGCAGGTACAGGCGAAGTTCTGGAAGAGACAAAAAACACAGTCTAAACTATACGTATCTATAGGTATGGTAGGGAGTTAAGATATTATGTATAATCAGGTGCGACTTAAACATGATTATTTTATATAAAAACAATCTATAACTTTGAATTTTGGGCCCAAATTTTGAGTTATAGATTGAAATTGTATAACATATTGAAAATACACAAGAAAAATCATTTTGCATAGAATTCTTCCAAGCTTAGGTAACTTTGTTCCTATAATTATTGTTTTTTTTTTGTTTTTTAGTTTTGTTTAGTACGATATCTACTTACTTTTAATACATGTATTACTTGCACTTTATACTTTGTTGTTTTATTTTAGTCATTGTAGACAACCTAATTCAGTAGATATACATAAAGGGTACGAGTCCCCAGATTGAGTTAACAATAAGATAAAAAAAATCGTGTTGAAATTGAAGCTTCTGGGAATCAGCCCTGCTTGGTTAGAAACTAAAAGACGGCTCGTATACCAGCACTATACGCGACTGCTACGATACTGCGACTCGTCGTCACTTAGAGGTCGCGGTATACATTATTTTAAAGATTTACCTTTACGACCAGTACAAAAAAATATTTCTGCTCAAAGTATTTTAAATAGAAGCGCGCCCACCAAAGATACGGCGACGCGATCACTACGCTAGTTATAAGATACTGGTCTAATTTGCCATAGTTTTAGTTTCAAAAAATTAAGTATAGATGTATGCCTTGGACATTTTGAAAAAACTTTTTTCGCACCATCAAAGTGCCATTTCTGTAGCTTTTCCGACAAAATGTTATTAAGAAAAGTTGTTCAGGATAAAAAAAACTGAGTCCATAATTGTGTCAAATTTCAAAATCCTAGGCCTACTTTGATTTCTTACTCTAAGTTCCTTTTTGGTAGAAGATACATACAACAAAACAGATAACAACTGAAAAGATCCTACTTCATCCAAAAATATACTGTCCGCGGCAAATCTGTAGACCGGGCCTTGTAAAATCTACAGCATGGCACCAAAGAAAATGAAATTCGGTATGGGAATATCGGACATATTTGCGCATTATATTGTGATGTCAAAGAGCGTTTTTTTCCGTTTCATTGTTTACAATTATATTGGAATTGCATAACAAAGAACTGAGGAAGAAAATAAAATGTGAATCCGTTTCTTTCAATCGCTTAAGGGTTGCCGACAGCGAAAGTGACGTTAGATTTCGTATTTTTTTAAGTTGTATAGCATAAAATCTAATAACATTTTACCTGGCAAAAATTTAGTACAAACATCTCTGTCTTCATTTTAATCATAAGATCTTACAAGCAGAGTTTTGTTTTATAGGTTACGAAAACCTTGGGAAAAATAATAATTCCAGTGCATATGCTTTTGTGATCTTATGATTAAAATGAAGACAGAGATGTTTGTACTAAATTTTTGCCAGGTAAAATGTTATTAGATTTTATGCTATACAACTTAAAAAAATACGAAATCTAACGTCACTTTCGCTGTCGGCAACCCCCTCTTAATGATTTTGTCGTTTTACCCACAATTTTTCTAGTAATGGGGAGTCTTTTGGGGTTTAATTCATTAAATAAATGCCCAAGCCCTCTAGAAAGCTGTCTGTCTACATAACCTTGTATAAAATTAAAATTTGTATTCGCATGTTTTCTGCTTTTCAGTTAATTGTGTTACTTTACACTTTTTTTGTTTTTTTTTTTCTTATGTAATTTCAAGAAAATTTTACATTGTTAGGTGCAGAAAAAAACGCTCTTTCAGAAAATGTCAAAAATTACCCGTTGCAATTTAAAAAATATGACCTTGACTTTGTATCTTCCATAATAAACGGGATAAAAACTTCAAAAAACATCACAATATGCACCAATATGTCCCATATTCACATACAAAATTTCATTTTTTTTGGCATGCTGTAGATTTTACAAGGCCGAGTCCATACATTTGCCACAGGTCATGTGTGCGGGAATAAGTAGAAAGTTAAACCATAGAAGAATCTGACTACGAAGCATGGTTCGACAGCAAGTAAGTATCAAATACATTAATTTTTGGAATAAATCCTTTACAAAAAATACAAAAATGAGATGTAATTTTAGCAAAAGTAAACTTATAAAATAGCTTCTTATTGTGGGTGGGGACATTTGGAAAAGAAAATAATCTCCTGTGCCATACTCAACGGATTTCTACCTCTGAAATGCTTATTCTACCTCAGAATGTGCGATAACGTTTTGAATAACATATTATATTGTAACAGTTCTTAGTTATACATATGTATATTGTTGCTTGCGGGAATAAAAATGTATTTTCACAGCTATTATAGCTATTGTAAAATGCTATTTGTGATTTTACCTATACCTGAACTTCTTTTGACCAATTGGACTTAAAAACGTATTTTCACCGATAATTATGTATCCCAAGCTAATCGGTGAAACTACGTTTTGTTATGTAAAATCCCAAATTAATAGCAATTCACATGATTAACGTTTCTGTATGTAAAATCACAAATGGTATTTCACAATGTATAGCGGTGAAAATACGTTTCTACATATGTAAAATTACAAATGATATTTCACAATCATAAGCAATGAAAATACGCTTCTGTATGTAAAATCACGAATGGCATTTCACAACAATTATCGGCGAAAATACGTTTCTGTACGTAAAATCGCAAATGGAATTTCACAATGATTAGTGGTGAAAATACGTTTCTGTATGTAAAATCACAAATGGCATTTCACAGTGATTAGCGGTGAAAAGACGTTTCTGTACGTAATATCGCAAATGGAATTTCACAATGATAAGTGGCGAAAATACGTTTCTGTATGTAAAATTACAAATAGAATTTCACAATGACTAGCCGTGAAAATACGTTTCTGTATGTAAAATTACAAATGACATTTTACAATAATGATAAGTGAAAATAAAAAATTTATATGTAAAATACAAATGGGATTTCACCATAATTAGAAGTGAAAATACTCCTTTACATGTAAAATTACAAATGGCATTTCACCCTAGCCATTGTGTCACAAATAACCAGTAATTTCACAGTTACTGTACGTCGTACAGTAACGTTTGTAATTTCACTTTAGGTTTGTATTATCTCAAATGAGACTTAAAGGCTTTTACAATGTTGTTGTGAAATTACGGCAAATATCATAGGACACAAATAACCAGTGATATTTGCCGTAATTTCACAATTTCCTTTTTTCAGTGTGGTCTCATGGTCGGTGTCTGATGTTCGATCTGAGTAGGCCAAACAATAAAACCAAATTTATGACAAATCAAATCAGCCATGATAATAAAACTGACAAGCGAGTAGGCTGAAAGTTAAAGTGGCATAGCCATTCAACTGCATTCAACTTAATTAAAAATCTCGTGGAAATTATGAAACATTTATTATTTTTACTACTGTCATATTTATTATAACAACAACAATATGATTAGTTATTAAAAATTAGTTAGAAGTTCATTTACATTAAATGTTCAAAATGGTTTCCATTATTATTTACACACAACCTAAATCTTTTTAAGAAATTTTTTCGGACATTTTCAAAGATTAAGGGACGATTGTTTAAACTATCAATTTCTAATTTTACTCGTCTTTTAATCTCATCTAGATTTTCGGGGCGGTTCTTATAAACTTTATTTTTTAAATGCCCCCCACAAGAAAAAATCCAAGGGGGTTAAATCTGGACTACGTGGTGGCCACCTTATCGTTCCATGTTTACCAATCCAATTTTCAAACGAATTGTTAAAAAATTCCGTTATGGGCCCACAGTTATGGAAGGAAGCGCCATCTTGCTGCCATATTAATTGTCTTTCTTGGAGTTGGTTAAGAAAAATTAATGGCAACTGGTAAAAGTATTGTTCCAATTCGTTCTGGATTAAATGTAGGTATTTCCTACCTGTCATACTTCCTGAATAAAATAGAGGGCCCATTATAAAATTTCCCACAATTCCGCACCAAAAACCCACGGAATTTCTGCCGGATTTCACAACTTCACGAAATGCCCGTCGATTGTCAACAGACCAAAATATACTATTTTTCCGGTTGTATATTCCCGCCGTTGTAAATGTAGCTTCATCGGACCAAATAATTTGTTTAAAAAATCCAGCTCCACCTCTTGCAAAATAAAAGTTTAACATTGTTTGACAATATTACAGTCTTCTTGCAGCATCTCCAGGGAATAGCCTTTGAACAGGTTATATTTTAAAGGCTTTAAATTTGCTTAAATTCATTACCCTTTGTATTGTAGACCGGGGAGTTTGTAAGTCTCTCGCTGCATCTCTCTGAGATTTTTCGTTATTTCTTCTGAAATAATTTAAAATTCGTTCTCTCTCGTCCTCACTAATTCTAAACCCTTTTTTTCTCTTGCTAATCACACTTCCTGTCGATCTGAATCTTCGATACAGCTTACATATAAATGAAGCACTCGGAACATTTCTATTTGGATATTTAGGAGAATACTCCCTCAAAGTTTCTACGTATCTTTTATCATTTTTGATGAAGATCTCTAAAATATCACAGCATTCTTCTTTCAAAAACATTTTTTAAACTGCAACTACTAACAGCTTCAGCAACAAAATTTTAGGCTAATCTGACACGTAAATAGAAATATTGAATTGACAGCCTACTCGATTGTCAGTTTTATTATCATGGCTGACTTGATTTGTCATAAATTTGGTTTTATTGTTTGGCCTACTCAGATCGAACATCAGACACCGACCATGAGACCATGTATCTAGTTTGATGGAGCATCTCTGATAAATATCTCGGAAACGGTTGGAGATAAATAGGTCAAATTATATATCGTTGGATTCAGAATTAAAAAAGGAATCCTGTGATGGTTAAGAGAAATGTGCAAGTTGTAAAATAGAGAAAACCACTTTCATTTCCGCTATAACCGGAAGTTATATTAAAAAACTGAATATTCGGGAATACTACTTAAAGGTTCTCTAATGGATGTGTAGGTAAAAAAATATTTTTTTTTATTTTGCAAAAAATGTTTTTTCGCGAGAACTTTTTTACCGACCCCCGTATGCAAAATTAGGGTACACCCTCGAATTCCCCTTAATTTTTACCACAACCTCATTTTTTGAATGACGATTTTATGTTAACGTGTCTCCACGTAGCATACTTTTTCCGCTTGGATGGGCCACCCTGTACCTATATAGTATATTCATGAATTCTCTAATAAAATGGCATACTCGGCATCACTGTTACCATTAGGATGTAGAAAGAATAGGCCTCACTTTAGAAAGTATAATGCTGGGTACACTTTAAAGAGAATCTTATATAATTTCTAGAAATTAAGCTGGTAAAAAAAGTAAATGGAATCTAGTTACTTCATTAATTGGATTTTCCTGTAACTATGGAGAACAAAAGAGTTGTCGTTTTAACTGCTGATACGAAATGTCAAACTAATCATCCCGATTTAGAGAATCACGTAACGATTTTCATGGCCATTAAGATCGACTGATCTTAACCCAGCGGATTACTGGCTGTGGGGTTATTTAAAAAATTTGGTGCCCAAAAACGCTGGAAGAATTAAAAGATTCTATTAGGGAGCAAATTGCTGCTATACAACCAGAAATGCTGTGTATAATTTGGAGGAACGGTTCGTGATTCAGGGCAGCAAAATGAACGATATATGGGACATTTGCCTTAACACTGTTGGACATAATAAATCCCATTATTTAAGCAATCGAATTTCTTTCTTATCCTGTTGTTTAACTTAATTTGTTAAATATACATAATAAGCTGAAATATACCTGTCCCTTACTTTATGATAACCTGTTATATGAATTAAGTTGTTGGTTTTGGTGATTTAGATACGTGCGTTTAACATTTCCATATAGATTTATATCTATTTCCTCGCGTATTATACCGGACAAAATAGCAAGAACTACGTATAAGCGGATTCGCTTTTGCCCTGAAAAAACTCGCCCGCTAATGCAATGATTACGAGATAATTGAACAGATAACCGCCATATTTCAACATCATGGCGGCCTTTGTTTAGCAGGGTGCTAATTGCTCTTCTGGACCCCGCTCGCCCGCGCCACTTCGTTCCAATTAACCCCCTGGCGGAGAACTAACAACGCGGCAACAACGCATTTTTAATTATGGCAACGCCGTGATTGCGTACGGATACGGGGCAGAGAATGGCAAAGAAATTCTGCTTTGTGTTGAGGATGGGATATAGAGTTTTTTAATTATAGTTATAAATATGTTATCTTTAATAATAATAAATAATCTATTACAATACTCCAAACTAGGAGTACCCCAAAAGCAACCAAATGCTTGTGCGGGGAGGGGGTGGCAATTACTATTATTTCGTCTTCGTTGCCAATAATTGCCGTAGGGCCGACTTTTCTTGATAGAACTCGGGTAAAATTCGCTCAAGTACTAGGTACGTAAAACCCTAGAAAACCGTAGTAATCCCAGTGAGTGTAGGACAATTAGAAAATCAAACAGATAATGCTATTAAGGAGCAATACCGTGAAACCACATTTTGCCCAGCGCTCGGGGAAATCAGCGGTGTTTCTCTATAAAGACATATACCGGGTGATTCAGTTTTATTCTTGGACACTTCAACAGGTAATAGAAAATCAAAAAAGAACCGCACTTTCTTAGATATATCTTTTTAATGCCTTATAAAAAAGTTACAGGGTGTTAAAGTTGTAAAAAATATGTAGACTTTATTGAATATTTACCAAACTATATTTGAGATATGTAACTCATATTAGGTACACGTTATCCCATGGGTTAGCATAAAACCTGTTAATACCAAACACCTTTAGCAACCAGTGGCGGAGATGTGGGTAATCAGTACAATTGTTGTTAGAAAAAAAATAATAATTACCTACCTTGTTGTCATTTAAATTTAAGTGTTCAACATATGGGATATTTTTATTAATTGCACAACGAAAATACAAATATTCCCGAAAGTTGGTGCATGCTCGATAATCATATTAGGCGTACTTAGAATGGTTGCAAGTCAAACAGCATACATGGTAGGTCAAAAAATATAAAAATTATACAAGAGTAAAGTACCACTATTTCAGAAAATTCAGTAAAAACAAAAGTTGTCTAGAATTAAAAGTTATGCCTAAATACCAAAACATGGCCTCCTCCTAAGAAAAATTAATATATTTTTTTGAAAAACATTAATAATTTCCTAAAAAAAATTGTTTTAATATTCACCCTAAACAATTTCATAAATCAATCAGAATTATATCAATTTCGCAGAAATTTGTTCAAATTCAAGCATATTTGTAAAATTAACTTATATTTTTATATTTTAGAGAATCACAAATTTCATGTTTGTTGCAACGATATTAAACAAAACTTTAAAATGTTGCAAAAATTCTTCTGAACAAGGTAAAATATTAGTAATGATAATGTGTATATTAAAAAACTGTCATTTAAGGTGCAAAATTTTTATTTAAAATGTTTATTAAGAAACTGTGGAAATTAATTTACGAAAAAATGTTTTTCAGGAGGCTAGGTTTTGGTATTTAGGCATAGCGGTCAATTCTAAACAACTTTTCTTAATAACCCTTTGCTGAATTTTTTGAAATAAGGTTACTTTACTCTTGCACAATTTTTATATTTTTGACGTACCCTGTACCTATGCTGTTTAACGCAAGTGCACTTAATATGATTACTGAACATGCATCAACTTTCGGCAATGTCTGTATTTTGGTTGTGCAATTAATAAAAAAAGTCCCATATTATGTTGCACACTTAAATGACCACACTGTGTAGCAATACAATGTATTCCATTTCTTGTGTAAATTTTAATTGTAAACAAAAACGTTCTCTTTGCATTTTTTTCATGTGTCATTGTTACATGGGAAACTTGATTTCTTCTTATTATTTCTGGGTATTTCTGAAAAATTAACTTAAAAATTCGCTCCATAAGTAAAACTCAAAGTAGAAAAAATGTGTTTCTTACTTTAAATACAGAAACTTGTCCCAATAAACTTACCTATTTAAGGCTATACTTTTGACGATACAGGGTCTAAAACATTTAAGGAAGATAAAATTAATGTTACGCTCTGTACCTTGAAAAGTAAAACCTTGAATGGGTAAGCTTATTGGGAAAAGTTACTGTATTTAAAGTAAGAAATATATTTTTTCTAAATTTATTACCCTGTAACTGTTTTATAAGGTGTTAAACATATATAGTTTATACAATAACGTGCGGCTATTTTGTGGTATTCTAACACCTGTTGAAATGTACCAGAATAAAACTGACTCATGTATACACGATTTTTCAGAAAAACCTAGCATAACTTGTAGAGCATACAGAACTTAAAAAAATAAAAATAAAATTTTTATTGACCATGTATGTATCGTTTTTAGTTTCTTAGATACAGGGCGTCCAAGTTTAGCTTTTGAAATAGAATATTACCCGTACTTTCTAATTTATACTAGGTACCTTATTGAAATTTGGCAGTTCTGTTTTTTGGCAATGGAAAATAAGCCGAAAATGTCAATTTCTAAGTATCTCACAGAGGGCGCCACTTGCACTATTTTTGGCTCGTGTGTTTGCTCGTAACTTTCTTGAGGTTATCTTTTTGGTTTTGCAGGTCCATCATTTTAGTGAATTTTTTCGTCCTGTAACAAAAAGACGCATGGTCAATAAGAATTTTATTTGTATTTTTTGAAGTTCTGTATGCTCCAGAAGTTATGCCAGGTTTTTCTGAAACACCCTCTTTATATCTAGGTCAGGGGTGGCCGCTTCAAATCGCCCCGGCACATAGGCCTCCGTTGACCCTTGTGCCCCCACAGCCAGCATCACAAGGCAGCCATCATGTCGGCCTTCTGAATGAAATCCCTCGGCTCCCCCAACCTGACACCATGACACCACTTTCTCCTCGCTCAGAATGTCTGTGCCGAATATGACTCAAACCTTAGCGTGTCGAGCGCAGAGTACACGCTGTGACTAGATGGTGTGAAGTTTCCTCGTCCTACATACATACATACATCATCTGCATTCTCACTCCTCTCCCACCCCAATGAGGCGTGCAGGTGGCGGGCCAGACAGCAATGCCTGGTGAAGGCCCTCATCAATCCTTTTATCTCTCCTCTTCGCAGACCGTATATACAGGGTGTCCGGTAATTATGCGGCAATCTCGCGTGAGCAGGTAGAGGACATCAAAATATTACGATTGAGCTCAACAACTACGGGTCAAATCTTAATAGTTACGGAGATACAGGGCGTTGTAGTTCTTTTTTTGAAATCGAACTATGGCAATATCTCCCAAAATAATCAAGCTGCTGAACTTAAATTTGGCACTACAGTGTTTTGGGGGATGGAGAATAAGCTGAAAATGTAAATTTCACCGTGTCTCACAGAGGGCGCCACTTGCGCTGTTTTTTGATCACGCTTTTACGCGTAACTTTTTTGAGGTTCTCTTTTTGGTCCTGCAGGTCCATCATTTTAGTGCATCTTTTCGTTCTACAAGAAAAATATAGTCTTGTTTTGTAACGAGTAAATAAACCGTTTGCGTTGAAATTGGCAAAAGGTGCCCCAAAACACCTGTTAACTTCCAATATTCGAAACATAAAATTTTCAACGACCGCTTTCAAATGCTACAGATGAACTGTACATTCCAAATGAAGAAAAAAATGCTAAATGGATATTGGTCAAAACACCATTGGTTTTCTTGAAATAGGGTGTTAAAATTTTGTCAAATTCAATTCTTTCCATTTTGAAAGCGAATAATTTTTGGTGCATTGTTCATAGGGATTTTTTTCTTCGTTTTGAAGGTACAGTTGAACTGTAGCATTTGAAAGCGGTCGGTGAAAATTGTATGTTTCGAACGTTGGAGTCAACAGGTGTTTTGGGGCACATTTTGCCAATTTCAACGCATACTGTTGATTTTATCCGTATGAAGCAAGAGTACCTTTTTGTTGCCGAATAAAAAGGTGCACTAAAAAGATGGATCTGCAAGATCAAAAAGATAACCTCAAAAAAGTTACGAGTAAAAGCACGATCCAAAACAGCGCAAGTGGCGCCATCTGTGAGACACGTAGAAACTGATATTTTCAGCTTATTTTCCATCCCCAAAAACATAATAGTACCAAATTTCAGTTCAGCAGATTGATTATTTTGAGAGATATTACCAGAATTCAATTTCAAAAAAAGAACTACAACGCCCTCTGTATCTCAGTAACTATTAAGATTTGACCCATAGTTGTTAACTCAATCGTAATATTTTGACGTCCTCTCCCTGCTCACGCGAGATTGCCGCATAATTACCGTCACCCTGCCCAGATAGCAAAATTAACTCCACAAGTGCCAGAAAAGCACTTCTCAAAAGTAGTCAAATGCTTATAAAGCACATGTAATATTCACTTGGCAAGTGCTCCAGTGCCAGCTCAAAAAGCGCTTAATAAGTGGTGGTCTACAAGTAGTATGCGCGCGCATCGTACTGCAGTGAAGTACTTTTGAAGCATTGTTAAAGCGTCCTGACTGTTGATATTATATACAAATCAGGCACTTCTCGTGTACTTTATTATTATTCTACAGGATCATACTGTAATCTTTTATATGTGCTTGCAGAATGCTTTTTCTGTACATTTACTTTAAATAAATATGCATTTCATTTTGACACTTTGTTTGCATTCACTGAAGGTATATATTGTGTATGCTACTAAATTGAATAAGTACAAATTAATTTTGATTGACCTTTCACATTGATTTTTTTCGAGAAAAATATATCTAAGAAAGTATACAGGGTGTAACATAAATGTTAGAAATAAAATAAACTGTGGATTTTTATGTATTTTTTTTTATAATTCATATATGGACTTATTATACTCTACCGGTTCTCGTTTCCAAGCTACAAGGGGCGCTAAAAATTAAAAAAAAATAGTTTCTCTAATAACTTTCTAACATTAGATCATGTTAAAATTATTCTAGCTGTAGCTAATTTTTTTGATGTTGTTAGCGCCCCTGTAGCTTGTAAATGAAAATTGGTAGAGCATGATTCCATATATAAATAAAACATTTTTTTGCCTAAAAATCCACCGTTTAATTTACTCCCAACCTTTATATTACACCCGTAAAAATTTGAGTAAAAAGTAATAAGACAGTGAATATACCTTCTGTGATAAATGCTCTGTTGTTGATGATGGGGGTCTTCTAGTGAAACACCATAACGAAACTAAATAAATAAATATCTTCATTAAAATATAAATATATTTAAGACTCATTTTGCTTTCCACAAATGTTCCTTAAATATAGTTTAATTACATCTTCAACCTCCTTTTCTGTTGTATTTCTCGATTTCTGCGTACTGCTACTGCAATAAAAAAATTATTTCAAAACAAAATTACTCAGAAATTTGAAAAATATGAAAGTAAACTATAAATGAACAGGTGTATACCTATATCTTTCATGTTTTGATTTAATGGGTTTGTTTGTAGATAATTATTTTTTATTATTTTGCTTACATCTCATTATCAGACCATGCAGGAGTGATTTCCAGAATATCAAAATCTTCTACATATACAGTGTGTCTGGTTTTTCGTGTTAACACCCCTGAAAATCTAAGTAGGCTGGGGGAATTGAACGGGGCAATTTTTTTTATAAATATGTACCTGAAAGGTCATAATTTGCCAAGGTCTATAGAGGATAGGTTGCCTCACTTTGGTGAGTGACGTCAGCTAGTATGCTGATTTGAAAACAGAATGAGAGCCTTAAACAAATACCTCGTTTTATTGATGCAAAATATATTACCATTTGTGTAACTTCTAACATTCCTGGTTCAATGTTAATAAGTGGTTCGAATTTCACTTCGAATACTGTTTACATGCCGCCCCTGGGTCGCCAGCATACTACGTGACGTCATTCCCCCCGGCAAAGTGAGACAACCTATCCTCTATAGACCTTGATAATTTGCGAGGTATTGGTTTGGCATTGCCGCGAAATCCTGGCCTACTGCGATTTTTTAAAGGGGTGAGTTTTTCGAAAAACCCTATTAGGCATATTTTTATTTAAAATCTGACACCACAGCGTTAATCAGGACACCCTAAAACCCCCACATACCAAATTTGAAGAAAAAATATGTAGGGTGTGTTCCATTCTGCAGGGTGTCAAAGTTGAGCAAAATAGAAATTTTAAAGGCATCTGGCGAGTCAAGTGTGTCATGGAATTACTTCGAAACAGATGGATTATCAACAGGACCACTCACAATGTTGATATGCAAAGAACCAATAAAAAATATACAGTGTTCTTATCTGTGCCATCTCAAATTACTGAATTTTTATTAAACTTTATACTGGTCAGGAGTGCTCTGGAATCATTGAAAAAATATTAATAAACACAAAAGTAATTTATTTCTTTACAAAATTCCAACCGACAAATAAAAATAATTTAAATTATTGGACCTTTCTCAACAAAGTCACTGTCTAAGATGATAGATTTTCGGTGCGTTTCCTGTTGTGGCACACCATCTACCTTAACTGATATGGACTTAGTGACCGGCAGGCTTCTGTATTTTTTAGATTTAGTTCGTTTATAGTGTGTGGAGCGGTTTTGTTATGCACGATCGATTTTTTACCCGTACAAAGTTCCAAAAATTCAGTAATTTGAGATGGCACAGATAAGAACACTCTGTATATTTTTGTATTCGATCTTTGTATATCAACATTGTGAGTGATCCTGTTGATAATCCACCTGTTTCGAAGTAATTCCATGGCACACTTTGACACCCTACAGAATGGAACACCCTACATATTTTTTCTTCAAATTTGGTATGTGGGGGTTTTAGGGTGTCCTGATTAACGCTGTGGTGTCAGATTTTAAATAAAAATGTGCCTAATAGGGTTTTTCGAAAAACGCACCCCTTTAAAAAATCGCAGTAGGCCAGAATTTCGCGGCAATGCCAAACCAATACCTCGCAAATGATGACCTTTCAGGGACATATTTATAAAAAAAATTGCCCCGTTCAATTCCCCCAGCCTACTTAGATTTTCAGGGGTGTTAACACGAAAAACCAGACACACTGTAGGTATCTTTTTTTTTGTTATTTAGATCTATTCCGGCAATTATCCAGGACACACTGTATTAAATACCTTATTTTTATTCCTACTATTAAAATTGATATTGCTGCTGGAATTCAGAAAAACTCTATAGATTTTCCCAACTTGCGGAAATTCACGAGAGTTTTCGTTGTATAATTTATACATGAAGAAATTCACAAAGTGTAATATATGTAATACACAACCATGTAAGTACAGAAAAATGTTGATATACCTATTGGATAATTAGCGAAGCACAAAAGTTATTACAAGGCCCAGTTTTTAAGGTCCTACCTACACGCTACTGCTATATGATGGAGAACCGAGGTTATTGCAAATAACAGTACGAAATACCTACACGTGTCTTTTCTGGGGAAATACATACCTACACGTAGTTATAATAATAATTGATTTTACCTTTGCTGGCTGAGCTGGCTCATAGTAGACTCAAACGACGAGACGACTACTTGAAAAAAATAGGCAACAGATGCTGTCTAAAACTAGACCCGTTGGAGCTGGAGTGGGAAATGGCGGGTAGCGGTCGGCGTCGGTGGATGGCGGAGGGTGAACGGCGCAGGCGCGCAGGCGCACAATTAGAAACTGCACCGACCGCCAAATATGTGCTTATTTTGCAATTCTAAAGTGCTTTAGTTTTAATACGATTTTCGGCAGCATTAGTTATGTGCTCTAGATGCACATGAATGTTTCTATTTAATATATAGTGCTTCTTATGCGTTTACAAAGCACACATATTTCAATAATAAAATGTGATTGCAGAAAAAGCACTTACGATGCACTGTTCTGGTTCAACTACTTGTACTAGGGTGATTAAAAGCTATTTTTATTGCGCATTTATTTGAATACTTATTTGGTGATTACTTTTTTCACATTTTTTGCACTTGACTGCAGTTTGTGCTATCTGGGTGTATAGTGATAAAGATAGTCGATCAATGAAATAACAAAAAAATATTTGCTTTAACCTAGAGAGTAACATAATGAAATCTCAAAATACTTAGGACCTTTTAAAATTTTCCTGAAATACTTATTTTATTTGGAGCATATTTTTCGAGCATCTGAAAAAGTTCCTGAAATTTTATTATGTTATTTTCTTGGTTAAAACCAAAATTTATTGCATTGATCGTCTATCTTTATCACGAGATCTACAAATGTAATTCATGTTAAAAAAAATTTAGTATATGAAATTTGAAAATGAATATTTTTCAAAAACGAAAAAAGTTAATGCATAGGGTGTTTGTCACGCATTTTCAAAGTACCGCATATAACATTTCTTGCTGTCCCAGAAAACTGAATAAAATTCCCTACAAGTTTATCTAAATCTTTCTATCACAAAAAAATTAAAAAGTTACAGGGGTAGTGGGACATTTCACGTGAACAACCTGTACCTGTACGTATGTACAGGCGCGGCCCTTGAAATCGTTCCAATACGTGCGGGCGCAAAGGCGTTCAACTGACAACGTTGCAATTACCCCTCCCGTCTCTCGCGGTTTGAAGCCAGCCATAACCTCAAAGGCATAAGTGGTGACACTGCCATGGGCGGAATTGCCAGTTACAGTGCGAAAAACAGTAGATTCGGCGCCGTTAGGTTGGCCTTGGATTGCGTGAATAATTATGGAAAATCTTACAACCCTGCCCACGGACATTGACGGTTTTTTCGCAAAAGTCTTTCGAAACCCTCGAATAGGGCCCTTCTAAAAATCGAAGGCGCTGGTAAATCTCTTAACTGAGTGACGTACTTTTTTCTCCGGCACCAAAAAGAACCTCGAATATCAGATACCTAAGAGAATTTCTCCATTCACGATTAACCACTTTCGAGAAACGGGACGACTGTAGAATCAACGAAACCGACGGAAAATCCTCTGAAACCACTCTTGAAAATTGCGTGTTTTTTCTTATTTATCGATTTTTCGGGGGCTCGGGAAGTATCAGAACCTCACCCGAAGACTCTGGGGAAGCTTTAAAAATTAAAAGGGAGAAAAAGGGGTTACGTTCAGGGTCGCCAATTCTGGGCTTTTGAGGAGGGTGTAGGGGGTGACTTATAGTCTCTGAAGGAAGAATCTTTGAAATATGTCTATTAATGGCATATTTTGACGTTGTCACATCCACTGTATATTGAAAATCAAGTGCAATTTGTGTTTTGATTGTGAAAGATACAATACGAATCTGTCATGGATCCAAGTTTGTATTCGACTAGGCGCGGCGGGTAAGTGATATTGAGTTTTTTATTATATACTTTGTAGATTTATTTACAAATTTTAGTTTTCTGTACACTATAATGTACAGACAAATGGATAACTTATTGTTTGGTGGTAGTTGATGAACCGCAGTTTCATTTTAGTAGCCCAAAAATTCATTGTCCCTTACAAGGGACGTCATGCCGTAAATACCACTGACATTTTACAACCTATTTCAGGTTGGCTTTGCATGAACCATTAGCAATTATAAAAGAGGATAACACGGAAAGTGCTGACATATTTATGGTGTCTCCCGATGAAGATGGTGACCGGACAGATGCCGGCAGCGATAAATCCGATGATGAACACGAAGCTGATCCGAATCATTTTGGTGCAGCAACCCTCAGAGCCGTGTGAAGCTATAATTCGCACAAAAACTCCTCCAGAATTTGACTCGGATGACGAAATTCCCCTGTCACATTACATAAGAACTAAAAGTCCAGAACCTATGTCTCCAGAACTTTGATGATGTGATTATTGTCCAGTGGAAGGACAACAAGGTTGTAATCGTAGCATCAAACTTTCACACAGTATCATCTTTATCGACAACATCTGTCATGCGGTATTCTCGGGAAACTAAATCCAAAATAAAAGTTCCTCAACCAGGTGCAATATATAATTACAACCTTGGAATGAGAGGACTAGATAAGTTGGACAATATGGTAGCAAATTATAGAACTCGTATGAGACAATGCAAGTGGTGGTGGCCAATTTTTGCTTACCTTTTTGACATGAGTGTTGTCAATGTTTGGTTGTTAATGAGGAAAATCCACCCTGACAATCCCGTCTGTGTCAGTTTTCTACCATTTACAAGAAATATTGCCATTTTATTACATTTATACGGTGTCAAATCCAACAAAGGAAAAGTTATTCCACGACATCCAGATGTGAGATTTGATAGAGCAGATCATTTGGTTGATTATTCCCAGACTGATCAAAGATGTGCCTTATGTGGGAAATTTTGTTTGTACTAAATGCAACATAAGGTTACATCCTAAAGAATGCTTTAGGTCCTATCATACTCGATAGTATCATTGTGCATGAGGTCCCTTAAAAGGGACGTCCCTTATTTTTGAAAATTTTAGTATGTTTAGTTTATATTTTTTTGTGTGTTTTTAGGTATCTTTCAATAAATATATAAGCAAAATTAAAGTTAATTTTTCTTAAATTATAACCTCATGCACTAATGGGTTATGTATCAGTAATTTTTTGGAATAAAAATAACATTTTTATACATAATATGTTTATCGAACTAACTTACCTAGGTAACTTTAAATCCGCTTATAAATTATTAGATATAACAATAATGCAGCGATTTAACCTATTTCCCTTGACTGAGGTATTAATAAGTCAGTCAACGCTATTTTCTAACTACGGTACGGGGAGGAGTGGAATGGTGGGAGGAAATGTAGGGGAAGTTGTTGATTTGAGAATCCGTATAGCACAGAGCACAATTTGGTGCAACGTTGGCGCACTTACCCGAAATTCTTGACATTTATGAGGCCGCGCCTGTATGTACATGTATCTGTCTGTCTTAAGTGCAAACACCCCGTATCCTGTATCGTCTTTCTTCTACTCTGTGTGAACAATATGAACGCAAATTAAATTGTTTGATCGTTCATTATCTGAAGAAACCCAAACCCGAAAATCGATGTTCTAGCGAATCAAAGCGATATTCGGCTGAATGCTCGGGCTCGCGGTCGTTTGCATTCGTCCCCTCGTGTTCTTCTGGTATAAACGCAACTTTTATAGACTGAATAGGATGAGGATGCCTGCTCGAACCAAAATCCAAATGTAAAAAATATGTCAAGAGGAATGTTCTTGTGGCATAGCAGGTAAGGCAGATACCTCTTGATTTATAAAGGGTTATTCATGTAGGGTTTCCACATGGTAAAGGTAAATATTTTCAAAACACCAAGATATCTGTGAATGCCAAACTCTAAAGATATACAGGGTGGACCCGCAGATGGACTGTACGATAGGTGTATTAAAGGCAAAAAAATTCGAGTTGAAACTTGAGCTTTGGGGGATCAGCCTTGCTTGATTAGAAACTAATTTGCACCGTATTTTTATATTTTAAAAATCAAGCAGGCCTTGAGTGGGGCAATTTATTCATTTTCAGTTAAGGTATACTACCTTTTCCTTAAGAGATATCGAAAGATTTTATAAGAAAAAGTTGTTCAGAATGCAAATACACGTCCCAATACCAAATTTTAAAATAATCGGCACACTTTGATTTTCTTTCAATTTTTTCCATTTTTGCGGTTTTAGCGCAAATCAAGTACATTTATCGAAAAATTTTATCAGAAATTTTTTTTCAGAATGCAATTTTAAGACCATGTACTAAATTTTAAAACAATCGGCATACTCTGTTTTTTTTTCCAAAAAAATCAAGTGGAAATTTGAAAAAATCAAAGCCTGCCGATTGTTTTAAAATTTGGTACGGGGACTTCGATTTGCATTCTCGACAACTTTTTCCACTAAAATTTTTCGATATCTCTTAACGAAAAGGTAGTTTACTTGAACTGAAAATGAATAAATTGCCCCTGTCAACGCCTGCTTGATTTTTAAAATATAAAAATACGGTGCAAATTAGTTTCTAATCAAGCAAAGCTGATCCCCCAAAGGTCATGTTTCAACTCGAATTTTTTTTGTCTTTTATACCTATCGTGTAGTCGATCTGGGTCCACTCTGTATAAACAAAATCATGCCAAGACAGAATACATGGCAGAACAACCCGCGGATATCGAACAAAAAGCAAACCGACTTTTTTAAAAAAGCAACTTTTTTGACATGGGTCTTTTCGATTGAAAATGAGGTTCCTTTTTTTGGTTTAAAATCAAAAAAAGGGATAAAAATAAATATTTTGATTCGAAAAAAATACAGCGTGTTTGGGACATAAGAAGGTAAGTTTCCACCAAATTTCGTGGAATTTTTTTTGTGGGAGATAAAAATAAAAAATAAAGAAATTGGTTATTTCGAATTTTAGCGGATATTTTAAGGTTATGTGAAAAAAGTGTAAATATAGAAGTTGTAGATCCTTTTATTACCTACAACTTTTCTATTTAACTTTTTTCGATAGGAGTTGTAGTTTTGCCTGAAGTCGTGATAAACCGTTTATTCATAAAAGTTCACCCCCTTCCACCCCCCTACCTCAAATCGCCCTTAAATTATTTTTCCTGTTATTTTTGCTATATTTTCTTCGTTTTCCAATGGGTGTCATGCATGTTCTAGATTTTTTGTACTCAAAAATTATCTACCCTTGCCTATACATATGTATATGAAATTGTCGGTAGCATGAAAAATTTAACACGATGCGTAATACCTTTTTTTGATTCAATTATTTCAAATAAAAAAAAATCCGTCTTTCACACCTCATTTATGTAGGTACTGTAGTTTGGTTAAGCCTCGGGTTAAGCTTACCTATTACAATTTGTTTTTTAAAACATTTTTTGTACGACCCCTATTTATTTAGATGTAAAGCTGTTTCCATGTAAATAGAACACTTGCGCTCTATACAAAAAAAAACAGGATATCTCCACCATATTTTTGCCCCAGATTTTAAAAATTAATTTGTTCGCTAATATTCGGGCGCACAGTTTTTCATACCGACCATTTCCATTATCATACATTTTCTTGCCGCGGCGCCCCTGTAAATACGATATTTAATGCCCCATTACCGTCCCGGGGCGAACCCAAAGGGTTGCGCAAGCAAATTCACTTTGGACCCGAAAAAACCGTCAGACCGCAGGCTTAATGTGATAATTGCCCGAAAATGAACAGATATCATATTTTATCATCACGGTAGGGGTATTGTATAGCCGGGCGCTAATTGCCCTTTCGGTTCCGCTATTTACTCGCCATTTCTTTCCAATTAACCCAAACTGAGATTTAACTGCGCAACAATGGCGACGTTGTAATTGCAACTCGCCGTGTGTTTGATAAAATGGTTGCCGTGTTTCGAATCGTTTTAGGATCATATAGACGGAGTGGACTTTAGGTTATGGACAATAATTATTTCTAACTGCGTGGTGTTTAACGATGAACAAGAATTTTTCCCAGAATGTTAGAGTTTGACGCTATCCTTACTACTCTAAATATAAGTTCTAGACACTTCCATGAAAAGGAAACTTATAAAAGCAAACTTAAAAGCAAATGACAACTGCATTAGAGAAACTTGCAGCAAGAACTTGCATGGCCAAGACGGACTTATATTAGCTTCGCAGACCAACATCCAATGATTATAGTGCCTATAGGGCATAAATAGTCGTCATTGGACTAACTATAATAACTTGACATTGTCTCATATTTATATATTTATTGGCATTGGGTTACTCATAGTTAAAAAATACATTTTTTCCAATTTTGCATAAAAAACTCTACCATATACAGAAATGTGTTTGTTTTGAAATTTTGAAGCTTCTAAAAATTGGAAATATCAAAAACACCTCAAGAGAAAAAAGGACTTTTTTAAAAATGCAGAAAAGTTATTATTTTCCCTAACAATAACACTTGTGAGTAAACGGAAAAAATATCACGAAAAAGGTTGTGGGGAAACTCGAAGTGGTCCATTGTTAAATTATGAAGATATCATTCAAAGTCTTGAACCACAATAATATAATCTAGTATATAAGTATATAAAAAACTAGTTTCGGTTTTAAGCCATCATCAGACCTTATTTTTATATGGTTCACAAATAATATTATTAATATATTAATAATAATATTAATATTAATATTATATTGACTTTACAACTTCATTTTATTTGTGAACCATATAAAAATAAGGTCTGATGATGGCTTAAAACCGAAATTAGTTACTTTACACAATTTTATATACTTATATAATAGATTATATTATTGTGGTTCAAGGCTTTGAATTATATCTTCATAATTTATGGAAAAAATATCGTTGCTGGCCTGGAAAAAATTAAGAATTTATATGGACTCTTTTACTGATTTAACTTTAGGTTATATGACCCAAGGAAGATTAGCATGCAAGCAACAACGATATTTTAAATCAATAAACAAAATTTATTCAATCTAGAGATTACAGTTTTGGTTAATAATGTTAAAACAATAGTTTTAATTTAAGCAATGTGCAGAATACATTGTTAGCCATCAGAGCCATCTGTTTTCCAGGACATAAAGCTATAGCCGTGAGAAGTCTTTATAAATACGTCGGTCAACGGTTATGAGTTGTTTGAGCGCCAAAATATTGACCTAGTCTGGAGGTTAAATAAAATAAAACTTTTTTCTATTTACAATCTATTTACACGTTGAAATGTTTACATCAAATTTGTTACAATAAGGTGTAGAAGTTGAAAAGTCAAAATAAATTATTTCAGTTTGAATTTTGAAATTTACAATAGAAAGTTTTATTTACTATTTAAGTTGAGAAAAGCCACTACGGAAATTACTCGATCTAAGAAATATGAAAATACATTTCCGGTCCAATAATACGAGAACAACTGTTACCAAGAATAGTTCAGGTGAGCGATTAAAGTTACTTGGTAAGCGCTGGGAAAATTTGGACAGTTGGAAATTGCAGAGAACCTTAAAACCTTCAATCAGCAATCAGTCTTATTATAAGGAGTAATATGTTTTGGGTCTGGTAGAATTTCCAGACTGAAAGGACCAAGGTAAATGTTTCTTTAAAATAAAAAATGTTTTAAAATATTTAAAAAATTACAAGTAAAACATAAAACATCACTTACACTAGAAAAACAGCCTTTTTAAACAAAATAAAAATGCATACATAAAATTAAATAAATAATTTTCTAAGAAAAAGAAACTAAAAATGTAAAAAGAATTAGGTTTACAAAGTAATAATACAACGGAAAATAAATATATTTTGCATCGGAACTTGTACTTGTAAAAATAAATAAAACATTTTCTTCTAAATGAAACAAAAAAGTAATATATTTCTAAAATATTAGGGGTTATCCCTTAAGTAAAAGGCACAAGATACAAGTTAAACGAATTGTACTTCTCTGGCTTTAACATTGGCAAACTCTGATATTATATCACTGATATTTATTGTATTAAGTAGGGTACTTTCAATGGAAATTATTGCTAAATTGGTTAATCTCTCCTGGCTCATAGAAGACCTTAGATAGTTTTTTATAATTATTTTTAATTTTGAAAATGATGTCTCCGCGGATGCTACGGTAACTGGCAAGCACAAAAGTATTCGGAAAACTATTCGTGAGAGAATTTTTGAACAAGTACCTACTCCAAAATACTTCTTGGACTTGCAGTATATTCTGATGGAAGAAAGATATTTAAATTTTTTAGCTCGCTATACAGGTCTGAAGCGTCGATATCGCCTACAAAATTTGCGGCCTACCAACGTCACGTCACGCCGCGCCGCGCAGTTGCCACAGAGCAAAGATACCAGAATAGAGGTAATGCCGACTGCCGACGGCCGACCGACGCCGCCGACGAGTTACGGGTTCATATCAATATGGTGTTGTTGCATTGTCGACGATATTCTTTTTGAGGGCGAATGCAAGTAATGTAGAGACTTACTGTGGCCGCCCCTGGATTTGGCCGCCCGTCTGCGACGCAGAACTCTGCTGCCGGGTCAGCTCGCCCCTGCTTACGTAAGTAGATTTTATAACTTCAAAATAATTTTCTTTGTATAATTGTTGTTTGTATTACTTTATAGTCTCGGCCTGATGATGTAATTGTTTGAATAATTACGAAACCGGTTGCCAAAATTAAAGAGAGTTATGAGAAAAAAAATAAGACCTTCCTTTCATCTCAAATAAATAATCATCTTATTAACTTAAGGATGGATATAACCTTAACGAGTGATAAAATGAAAGTTGTACGATCTATATTTAGTATGAAATAAACTTAAATTATTAAAAAAGCAAAATTAAACGCACACTAAATACAAAACCACTTAAGCTTAACTTAACTTAAACTTAAGGCTTAAGGCTTGATTTCAGGTAATGCGTACTCGACGAGTAATAGAACGGGAAGCAGATTCATGATTTTTTATAGGATTTGCTCAAAATGGACGAATTTCCGGCTTCTATAGAACCTCGTGGAACGTTTTACAAGTAAAAGTTATAGGTATACGTAATGAAAAAATTCGAAAGCCACGGAAATTTTATATATCATACAAATTATGTTGCAGAATGAATTACCAAAATAATAAAAATGAAGTTAGCAACGTAACGCTAATCAAATAGTGAATTGTGGATGGAAGCAAGTATTGGCAGTATTGTGTATACCTAGATACCTACTATTCGCTTCCGAAAAGTTAGTAACAATGTAATTGTTCTAAAATACATACCTCAAATCTCAAATTGATCCACTGTTTAACAAAGAAAGTAAAAATACTTTTGCACAGCTGTTTTATATTGCGCTTTTTTAGTAACTAATTGGGTAGGCAATATAATATGATATATTGACTTGTATGCATGGTTGCAGATGGGCAGGGCAACATATATCCAAACCCAAGAACGGGTCTACCGCTCTTGACCAAACCGAATGGCAAGTGCTTATACCGAGTGCATCAAGAAAGTATTTTACAAAGCGGAATAAATGGTAGGTATGTTAAAAACGGTGTAAGCGGAAAGTAGGCAAAATTTTCATTCCAAAAAAAGGATAGGTAAGGAAAGTGGACTATCTATATTTTCAATTTTACACAGGGGGCATAATTAAGTATACGTAACGTAAATATTCAAAACTTTTACTAATGGAATCTTTCGACATATTTCACAAAAATGGCACTCCTTAAACTAAAAACAAGTTTATGAACACTCTCAGGGCCTACGCGATTTCTGAAAAATAACAATATGACTCAAATTAATTAATTTAAACAGATACATTTCTTCACATCTATAGTGCAATCCGGACAGTTTCTATACATATACTCCAAATACTATAGGTACCTATCTACCTCTATCCCCTATTCAAACTGACTACAAGAAAATTTTAAAGTTAGCTAGTTCTCTCAGAATGAAACAAAGATCTACCTATACTTACCGTACACATTTCCCAAATTATATTTATAATATTTTTAGTTTGACGCAAGCAGGCACTAGGACACAGTGCATTGTTGTCTTATGTGACTATTGAACTACGGCAATATAAAGGAAAATTTGTTCAAGTTGAAATTTGAAGACTCTCTGAAGTCCTAGGAGAGCTATACAAAGACACTTTATTTAAAAATAAAGTGAAAAGCGATGTCTAAAAATAAGCAGATTTCCCATTAACTTCTTTGCTCTGTTTGTACGCGAATTTACGTCAGAGCTGGTGTATTCATTTCCAGAAGCCACAATACCTGTTTGCTGGCATTCTTTTCGACCATGAACGCGCGGCCTGTCATGACGCGAAATTATTTTCATAGCCAGAGGCGATATGAGTTAGTAATGTAAAGCAGGTTTGTTTTCTCAGTAACTCCAGCGTTTTTTCCTAATAGAAAGATATTTCACAAAAAATGCCTCCTCAAAATAAACGTGGAGCCCTTGAAGTGGAAATAATTTTTTCTACTCCCACATGGATATTTGTCGTTTTCTTTTCAGTGTACAAAATAGAAAAGTGGTCGATTCCAGTTACCTGAACGCAGATAATTTCATATCCGCCATAGGTATGGTTTGAAATCTACCAATCACAGTTAAGCTTTCCTCGGCGCGAGCGTTGACATGTTGGAAAATCAAGCAACTCTTATTTAATTTATTCCAAAACGTTAGTGCGTGTTCTTCCAAATTATTTTCACCGTTTATAAAAATAATCATTTATAACAGCTATATTACGTGTAGAAATGTACACTGTACAACTTGTGCTCGGCCCTCCTCCTCGTGAGATGTAGTCATCATGTCCAGGTAGGTAGGCCGAGACGCTTCTAGCATGTTATGGCGCCATCAGTCGGCCATAACCCAGTCCAAATACCCAGGATCGATTCATGGCTCAAGTTAAACAGCTGTAGATGAATAGATGTATAGTAAGCCCATCTAGTTACCGAAAATAATTCGTCCCATAAGTCGCTAATATTTATTTTGATGTATATTTTGGGACGCTAGTTATCATCTCATTTTCATTTTTTCATTATCTCTTAACACTCTGTATCTAACCTACCATAAATCCGAAGCGACAACAAAAAAGCCGTGTTTTGAACGTAATGAGCTGTCGTAATGGAAGTCATGAAAGTTTCAGCTTGCCCGCTAAAATATGCTCTACCGCGACGGCGCCTGTGTTTTGTGGCAGTATAATATGGGTTTGACATACATTACAGTGTTGCAGGATGGCTACGGGAAAAAAGTCGATATGGCGTGCGAGTTATTTTGGCCTTTTAAATAAACGCCATGGCATGTGCCCGTCGTGCATCTTTTGTGGTGGGATAATGGCTGTGAATTTGTTACCTTCCGCATATTCGTCAAAAGTTTGTGCGAGCTAGTCATACATATAAGAACACTTTGGGGCTTGTTCCCACCGAGAAGTGAAGGTATGTTTTTCATAGCGATCACATTATGAATGAAAAATAATGACAAAATGTTGAGCCTTCATCTATCTAATTAATTGTTTTTTCAAAAAATATAGCTTGGGCTGTTCATTTGCTTTAAATAGTCTTTATGACCAAGAGCATGGGTAGCATAATAAGGCGAAACCCCTATAGTAAAAGGTGCTCAATAATGATTACCACTTACCTACGTCATTTCAGGATTTTTAATTCTTAATGCTGGTTTGTTGGTTATGTTGTTAACAGAGGAATAATAAAAATCTAACTTTAAAGTTTTTCCTTGTATTAAAAAAATAGGAAAAATACAAAACTCCTATTAAGTTTCAAACATATTATGAAAGATTGCTCCATCTTTAGCAAACAAAAATAACATTATTATGTCAAACATATTTTGCATTAAAATAAAAAGTGAGGTCGATCCAAAATATTAGGCCAAAGTTGTTAAAATATCCTTTAAAATTAAAGGCTCTTTTGTAACAACAGAAAGTTTTTTTACATATTGTTGCAAAAGTTTCTTTAATTTAGCGAATACTTTGGTTGTAGGATGAAATTGGTCTTTAATGAAAAATTTTGAAGGTAATATTGGCCACGATATTGTAAATAAAGATTATCCTTGTTTTCTTTCCCCTGGAACTTATGTTGGGGCTGGGATAACCATCAGATATGAAACATTAATTACTGAATAAGTATCAATTTACTTTATTTTGTATTACCAACACAGGTTTCGATATTCATTAAAGAAACTACCTAGAAAAAGAGGGGAAATTAACATTTTTTTAACCCTTAAATGCGCATTTTTTCTTGGTATTTCTTGAAAAATATATGGGATGTAAAACTGCTTCTAGATATCAGGAAAAATAATAAAAATAGTCCAGATTAGGGAAAATTATTTATTTTTGTATTTCTTAAGTGTTGCATATAGGTACTCTACAATGCACTTTTCAGCTGAATATGTATACTCGTATAAACAGCTGAGACAGGATAATACCTACTTAGTATTTTACCAAAACGCATTTAAAACAAATTGATGATGAAAATGACGGAAACAGTTTTTAGTTTTGTTAACAGAGAGTGCGGTCTGATATTCTTCGCACATGATATTTGTAAATCCTCCACATTTAGTAAATTTACAACGAAGAAGTTTTTCCATTCATAGAGGCCAGTGTGAGCTCTCATCAACTCGTACTTCCCTAGGAGGAATAGCACAGTAGTGGGACCGCTGTTTTTGTTGAAGTTGTTTCTCCAAATCTGATTTACGCCCTCTTGAATTCTGTCGAAATCCCATCTTGCAAGGGGTTTTCTCTAATTCTATTCTAAAATTTGCGAGACCAAATGTTTTGGTATTCCCTGTTTGAATATGAACCCTCCTATATATAAGAGCAATGCGTTGGTAATATTGGCCACGATATTCTAAATAAAGATATCGTAAATAAAGATTATCCTCCTTTTCTTTCCCCTGGAACTTATGTTGGGGCTGGGATAACCATCAGATATGAAACATTAATTACTGAATAAGTATCAATTTACTTTATTTTGTTTTACCAACACAGGTTTCGATATTCATTAAAGAAACTACCTTGAAAAAAAGGGGAAATTTAAATTTTTTTGTTAACCCTTAAATGCGCATTTTTTCTTGGTATTTCTTGAAAAATATATGGGATGTAAAACTGCTTCTAGATATCAGGAAAAATAATAAAAATAGTCCAGATTGGGGAAAATTATTTATTTTTGTATTTCTTAAGTGTTGCATATAGGTACTCTACAATGCACTTTTCAGCTGAATATGTATACTCGTATAAATAGCTGAGACAGGATAATACCTACTTAGTATTTTACCAAAACGCATTTAAAACAAATTGATGATGAAAATGACGGAAACAGTTTTTAGTTTTGTTAACAGAGAGTGCGGTCTGACATTCTTCGCACATGATATTTGTAAATCCTCCACATTTAGTAAATTTACAACGAAGAAGTTTTTCCATTCATAGAGGCCAGTGTGAGCTCTCATCAACTCGTACTTCCCTAGGAGGAATAGCACAGTAGTGGGACCGCTGTTTTTGTTGCAGTTGTTTCTCCAAATCTGATTTACGCCCTCTTGAATTCTGTCGAAATCCCATCTTGCAAGGGGTTTTCTCTAATTCTATTCTAAAATTTGCGAGACCAAATGTTTTGGTATTCCCTGTTTGAATATGAACCCTCCTATATATATAAGAGCCATGCATTGGTAATATTGGCCACGATATTGTAAATAAAGATATCGTAAATAAAGATTATCCTTCTTTTCTTTCCCCTGGAATTTATGTTGGGGCTGGGATAACCATCAGATATGAAACATTAATTACTGAATAAGTATCAATTTACTTTATTTTGTTTTACCAACACAGGTTTCGATATTCATTAAAGAAACTACCTTGAAAAAAAGGGGAAATTTAAATTTTTTTGTTAACCCTTAAATGCGCATTTTTTCTTGGTATTTCTTGAAAAATATATGGGATGTAAAACTGCTTCTAGATATCAGGAAAAATAATAAAAAAGTCCAGATTGGGGAAAATTATTTATTTTTGTATTTCTTAAGTGTTGCATATACTCTACAATGCACTTTTCAGCTGAATATGTATACTCGTATAAACAGCTGAGACAGGATAATACCTACTTAGTATTTTACCAAAACGCATTTAAAACAAATTGATGATGAAAATGACGGAAACAGTTTTTAGTTTTGTTAACAGAGAGTGCGGTCTGACATTCTTCGCACATGATATTTGTAAATCCTCCACATTTAGTAAATTAACAACGAAGAAGTTTTTCCATTCATAGAGGCCAGTGTGAGCTCTCATCAACTCGTACTTCCCTAGGAGGAATAGCACAGTAGTGGGACCGCTGTTTTTGTTGCAGTTGTTTCTCCAAATCTGATTTACGCCCTCTTGAATTCTGTCGAAATCCCATCTTGCAAGGGGTTTTCTCTAATTCTATTCTAAAATTTGCGAGACCAAATGTTTTGGTATTCCCTGTTTGAATATGGACCCTCCTATATATAAGAGCAATGCATTGGTAATATTGGCCACGATATTGTAAATAAAGATATCGTAAATAAAGATTATCCTCCTTTTCTTTCCCCTGGAACTTATGTTGGTTCTGGGATAACCATCAGATATGAAACATTAATTACTGAATAAGTATCAATTTACTTTATTTTGTTTTACCAACACAGGTTTCGATATTCATTAAAGAAACTACCTTGAAAAAAAGGGGAAATTTACATTTTTTTTAACCCTTAAATGCGCATTTTTTCTTGGTATTTCTTGAAAAATATATGGGATGTAAAACTGCTTGTAGATATCAGGGAAAATAATAAAAATAGTCCAGATTAGGGAAAATTATTTATTTTTGTATTTCTTAAGTGTTCCATATAGGTACTCTACAATGCACTTTTCAGCTGAATATGTATACTCGTATAAACAGCTGAGACAGGATAATACCTACTTAGTATTTTACAAAAACGCATTTAAAACAAATTGATGATGAAAATGACGGAAACAATTTTTAGTTTTGTTAACAGAGAGTGCGGTCTGACATTCTTCGCACATGATATTTGTAAATCCTCCACATTTAGGAAATTTACAACGAAGTAGTTTTTCCATTCATAGAGGCCAGTGTGAGCTCTCATCAACTCGTACTTCCCTAGAAGGAATAGCACAGTAGTGGGACCGTTGTTTTTGTTGAAGTTGTTTCTCCAAATCTGATTTACGCCCTCTTGAATTCTGTCGAAATCCCATCTTGCAAGGGGTTTTCTCTAATTCTATTCTAAAATTTGCGAGACCAAATGTTTTGCTATTCCCTGTTTGAATATGAACCCTCCTATATATAAGAGCCATGCATTCCAAATTGTCATGTCCAATAGGTGACAGAACACCTGAAATAGTATATTTCATTACGAGTCTGGAAATAAAGATTTTTCCATGTGCGCGTGACAAATTCCTGTGTGAGGCGCAGCCGAACACGGGAAGTCATGCAAGGGACTGCCTCCTGAGTATCCAACCAAAAAAACCGAGTGTGATTTTTTGGTTGGATACTCAGGAGGCAGTCCCCGACCAACCCTGAAAAAATCAGCTTGCCAGCATTTATTTTTTTGCACAATGGATAAATATCCTGGATTATTGAGCTTGATTCGATACCGACCGATCAAACTATCCCATGTGTTTGTTATATTTTTTAACAGTCTTATAGGGCATTCGATTTCCAGTATTATTTTGTTTTGGGATTTATCATATCTGTCTACTATGTATTTCGGAAGTGTTCCACAGAATGTTGACACACGAGACACGGTTTTATTATCCTTCCATACAACTGGTGGAATTAATGCACCTTCCATTTCAGTAAGAAATTCGTTGCTGGTACCTCGATTTTCTTTATTCATTTCCTTATCTCCGTAGTATAATAATTATTAAAATACACATAATAATTTAGGAGATTGGGTGATTGGGTAGATTGCGTAGAACGTAGTAGCCTGGTACTTATAGACTTACTTCGTTTTGGCGGTTTTGACATACTCAATTTTTAACCCGTTTAAAGTTTCAAGACATTCAGCACTTTGAGATGACACAAAGAAAAACACCCTGTATATTTTTTATTGGTTCTTTGCACAAGAACACTTTGAGCGACCCTGTCGACCTTTCAGTTTTAAAGCAATTCCATGGCATACTTGACTGACTTGATTTTAAAATTAAAGTTAAATAAAAGCTTGTAATAAAAGTAGACACCCTGTTATAGGTAATACTTGCTGTATTATATTATATTTGGAGATGTTCCCATGTACCTATGCATATTATGACAAAAATTATTGCGGAACTAAAAGAATACCTTTTGTGGCACACTAATGGAAAGTTCTTGTAAGATGACTATTATAGCAAACAGTAATTATTATCTATTGCCGCGTCTATGACACAATAGAGCGCGCCTGGCATAAACCCCCTATTGGCGCAAAAACGGTCAAAACGTGCAAAAACCGCCCCATTCCGATGATTAATGGCAGCTGATTACAGTGGCCTCGGGCCGGGGTCGGCAGGGCACAAGTTGTTTACTCGTTATCGGGCCTGAACGCGAATAGACAGAGCCACGCCAATCGGGAGTCCCCTCAGGTCAGAAATAATTTGCTTTTTTGTGGTTTTGGGGACACAGACGTAGAATTTACCCTCTCTAGAAGGTGGTCTGGCGATATATTTTATTTTTTGCGGCGTCTGACAATCTGACAGATGATTTTCGTTTTTGTTGTTATAACAAGGTGTTTTACCAGACTAGAGAATTCATAGAGAGTGTTTCATTGTAGCACAGACATATATAGCTTCGCTACAGACAGTGCCTGGGGCCTGGGGACCCAATTGTTTGAGCTGGCACCAATAGAGGGCGCCGCATGCGGGAAACTCGAATAAAACTATAATCGGCGGGCCTGACGACAATAATTCAGTGGCCTTGAAAGCACCTATCCCATAAAAAACGCTGCAACGTTGTCAGTGCAAGAACATGTGGATAGAAGCTATATAGGTCTGTGATAGAAGGAATAGCGGGTATACGAGTATTAATAATACCACAGACATATATAGCTTAGCGAAGCTATATATGTCTGTGATAATACGGCAGCCACAATTTGAAATTATTAGATTTATTCCAGATGCACCAATCCGCGATTGGAGAAAATTGTCTGCCAAAAACTACTCCCTGCATCCCTTTAGCGAAATAACTTCATACCTCCAGTAGGGCGTTCAAAAAGTCCCAGAAAAAAAAACTGCGGGAAAAAACTACCCCTTCCAATTCCCGAAGTTGTTTTTGGTCAGATCCTCACCATTTTTAGCAAGGACGTTCAAAATTATTCCAGAAGCACCAATCCGCGGTTGAAAAAAATTGCCGGACAAAACTACCCCCTGCATCCCTTTAGGGAAAAAAATGATAGTTCCATTGTTTCTGGTCCGATTTTCGCCGTTTTCACAAGGATGTTAAAAAAGTCAGTCTCAGAAATAAAAAAAAACTGCCGGAAAAAAACTACCCCTTCCAACCCCCGAAGTTGTTTTTGGTCGGATCCTCGCCATTTTTAGCAAGGACGTTCAAAATTATTTCAGAAGCACCAATCCGCGGTTGAAAAAATTGCCGGACAAAACTACCCCCTGCATCCTTTTAGGGAAAAAAATGATAACTCCATTGTTTCTGCTCCGATTTTCGCCGTTTTCACAAGGATGTTAAAAAAGTCACTCAGAAATAAAAAAAAAAACTGCCGGAAAAAAACTACCCCTTTCCACCCCCGAAGTTTTTTTTGGTCGGATAATCGTCATTTTTAGCAAGGACGTTCAAATTTATTCCAGAAGCACCAATCCGAGGTTGAAAAAATTTGCCGGACAAAACTACCCCCTGCATCCCTTTAGGGAAAAAATGATAACTCCATTGTTTCTGGTAAGATTTTCGCCGTTTTCAAAAGGATGTTAAAAAAGTCAGTCTCAGAAATAAAAAAAAACTGCCGGAAAAAACTACCCCTACCCCTTCGGGTTTGCTCTAAATCTAGTACTTATAGGGCAAATTCAGAAGATAGATTTTTTATGGAGAAATGGATGGAAAATTCAAGAATGCTGTCGACTTCATCGGAAAGCCATGGTCGTAGAAATTATTTTTAAAAAGAGGTGGTATACTATAGTAGTAAATATCGTTTGTTGTTTTTGAGAAATTATTAAAAACGTTTAAAAAAATAAATTATAACATCCTGTATATTTTTTATTACGCATTTCCGGACCCATGTTTATATTAACTTTTTTGCTTAGAATCGAACTTGCTATCGTTTGTTACAAAATTATTGTGATTTACAACTTGGATATGTATATACGGACTGCAACTCGTACTGCAATTATTGCATTTTTAAAAACACAAGAGTTATTTGATGTGGGGATACCAACGAAAACGTCTCCTCTTACTAATTATTTTCTAGATGCGCTCTACATCTGAAATGTAGATATTTTAATTTTGCCTGTCGAATAAATTATACGTGTGTTAAAGGATATATAAATTTCCCCAAAAATGCTTAAGTCATAAAAAAATATCAACCGACAATGTAATTTCACTTGTCCGTTACGGTATTCAGAGAAAATAATATATATTTTTTTCTCTTCCCACACGTAAATTTATTATTAAAGGGCGGAATATATGCAAATTGCATATACATGCATTTTTTGCATATTTTATTCAATTTCGCAAAACATTGCATATTTCGGGAAAAACTACATTTTTGTGCATATTTGCATGTTTTTCCTATACTTATTTATATATATATATATATATATATATATATATATATATATATATATATATATAAGATATAACATATAACCAAGATTATGAGAGCCCAGAGACAACTCGCAGTGTGTATATAGTACAATGTCAAGAAATCCTGAAAAATGCGGGTGTAGCTTACGAACTTGTTTTTATTAAAGTTAATTTTAGTTTTATACCAGATATAATTCTTTCATTAGAAAGTAGAAATTTAGGTTTAAGCGAATCGGTTGATTTTGTTCAAACATTTTCCGCTAAATGTAGAAAGTTTCCCGGTGATCTAGGTATTAAAGTTAGAAAAAAATTAGATGCTCTACTGTAGAAAATAATGAAGGGTTCCAATCTTTAATGGCAATAAAGAGTATTTTTTATGGTAAATCATCCAACGAAGTTGCACCTTGGCATTATACCTTACTACCCAAATTAAAATATTGTCCTATTACATCGGCAGATGTTGAGAGAATCTTTTCTATAATATATAAACATATTTTTACCGACACAAGGCAAAGATTTTTATTGGAAAACTTTGAAACGTATTTAATCATAAATTCCTACTATACAATTTCAAATTAAAATGTTTTTATAATATAGGTATTTTATTTTATGTATTCGTTATCCTTTCTTTTTTCTTAAAATAAATCTTTTCTCTAAAGTCAGTTTTGGTGTTTTTTAAGGTATTTATATATGTAAAATAAATGCATATATTGTTGCATATTTGGCCAAATAAATGCATATTATTGCATATTTTTAATAAAAATGATGCATATAATATAGGTATGCGCATATTTCGATTGAAACTAAATGCATATATTCCGCCCTTTATTTATTATTATTCTTTACAAGCTACAGAATGGATACGTAGACAATTCCATATACGATATAAATATATTATGATTCCTGTTGGTACTACCTAGGGTTCCTGGATAGGGAGAGTTATGGGACAATAAAGTTATTAGTGTCATTATTCGCCGATTTTGGGCATTATAGAGATAGCTAGATTATTTGCTCTTTTTTGCATTCGTAAAAATTTTAGATATCCATTGAAACTGTAGGTATGTAAAATTAGAGGTTTTTTGTATTTAGGTTATGATTTATGTCAAATTACAGAAAATGATGGAAACTAATGAACGGAGTGTTTTTTTATAGGAAACTGAGACATGTATGGCTGGTTGCCCTCAATAAGAAAACTTATTAGGAGTAAATATATGAATAACGTTATCGAATATTTTAAGTTTTGAGTTCACAAAAATAGCTGGAAGAAAATATGACACTAAAGAATGGCACTGAACTTTAAAATAATTTAAAAAAAGTAAAATATTGCACATTAGGTTTCAAGCATTAGTTGCAGCTGCACGATTATTTGGTAGAAATAACCAAATAACTGGTTTAGCGCGCATGCTAGCAAGAAGTGTAAACGCTTTGGGAATCATTTAAAAAATGACTCCAGTAAGACAAAATGTTCTGCAGAATTATTATTACAGAAAACACTAGAAAAAAGAAAAAGAGTATGTCCTAGAGAATAAATGGAAAATGATAATGATATTAAGTATCTGCATAATATAATAAGATGTATTTTATCTCGTATTTTAGATTAAACTTTACTCCACATTCTAGTGCACCACCACAACCGCCAATAAACTGTAATATATTTTGGATTGTACCCAAAAAGTAGTAGTAATTTGGCAGACCATGCAATCTTTAATAGCTGATAAAATTATATTGTAACTGAACAGAAACTAGAGCAGAGGCTACCTGATTTAGGAGACATTGTTCAGATGTGTTTTAGATTGAATTATATAGAAATTTAATACATTAGTTTTAACAAATTTGCATTTTAATCTTCAAGTCGTATTTGTTGGTAAAACTTAAAGTTTAATTGTGACCTTCATTACACTTTTCACTTTTTCATAATTAAACTGTGGATTTTGCCAACACACATGCTTTAGTAACAGTAATTAAATGACTAGGAGGAGCCTTTCAAATAACCCGCCATTTGTGCGCGTGTATATCAAGGACCAATTTTAATACATAATATATAGTCAGAAGTTTGTTACGCCCATGGAATCTAGCCCAAATTATTTTTCCTCCACAAAATTGATGTGACTTTTGAAAAATTATTTTTTTCGCTTAAAAATGGCATTATTGTCCTAACTCTCCCAATCCAGGAACTCTAGTCCAACCTAGAGTAGATGCATGGCAACCCTTACATATTTATTTTATTCCAACGTCAGTGTGATCTCTCAAAAAATTTTAACCGTTTATCCAAATATCCGTTTATCAGCAGCTATCCCACAGAAAAAAATATACTGTAGATACATCTCGTATGGATTGCCCACTCAAGTTGTACAAACTGCTATGTCCGATGATTTGAGAGCCGCTTACTCCGCTTACTAAATGCACAAACAAACTTACAAATAAATAACTGCCTGTGGATAACCTTTTACTGATGTAAAATAGAACGTACCCTATATCCATATCCATTCCACAATACATAAAACGGCACAAGTAAATTTTGCAAGGAAGCCCATTAGGGCTCAAATGGAGGGAGGTACTGCAACTAGGTATGCTATGCGAAAATTGAGCTCCCACATTATGGAAAAACCGGGCAAACTTTTCCATTAAACTTTTTTCATTTCTCCTGGACGCGCATTTACGCCGCAGCCAGTGTTTTCGTTCTCAAATACCGGAAAATCCTTTTGCCGGTATTATTTTCGTACGCCCGCTGACGCGGTCTGTCATCCCGGAAAATTACTTTCATCGCCAGAGGTGATCGGGATCTGGACGGCCGGAGTGATGGCCCACGCAGGGCCGTAACTCGATCATTTTCAGTCTTCTTTTTTCGTAAACATATGACTGGTTTTCTTCATAATAAGCTAGCATATAATATAATATTAGCTAGCCTACAAGGTAGGTACCATAATAGAGCCCCAATTGAAAAATATATTTGGCATAATAGGATTCTCCATTAAGAGGCGCCACATTAAAATAATTAAAAATATATCAGGAAAGTTGTTTTGAAATAAAAATTACGCTGCCTTATGTGTTTCCATACTTGATAATACGCTGGTTTTAAAATGTATGCAGTGTGTCCCCGAATTGTTTGGAAGACTTTTCGAGTTAAAATTTGCTCCTTTATGTTCAGCCCTGCTTGGTTTTAAACTAATTTGTTACCTAATTTTAGTTTCGGAAAATCATGTATGCCTTGGAAATTTTGAAAAATCTAATTTTTCACAACAGTAAAGTGACCTGTGACCTGTTTGTGGGTTGAACGACAAAATATTATTAATATGACTTGTTCATGATGAAAACTGAGTACGTAGTGGTGACAATTTTCAAATGCCTAGACCTACTTTGATTTTTTCTCCTACAAAAATTAAAACGCACAAAATTCCCCTTAAAATTTGAGTGGGAACCCAAATAAAAAATATAAATATGGTCCTAATGCAGGGTGAGTACGAACACAATTTTTTTAATGTCATTTGCAATTTTTTTAATACTATTTTATATACTTAATCCAAACATCCAGATATGACTTTCCGTATGATCCGAATTGCAAAAAGTAATTCGAATTTTTTGGAATTACATCAGGTCAGTCTATTGGCCCCCTTTTACAGTACTTACATTTTGTTCATGATAAGTATGAGTGCCGTAGAACAAATGATGTATGAAACACGTGCGTAAACGTGTTTAGACGCACACTTAGCCAAAAAAAATTTTTACGCACTTTTTATATAATTACTATTATCATATACTTATTTGTCAGAGGTAAATAAATGTGATACATTATCTACTCCGTTTCATTTCCTACTTAGTTACGGCATTAGAATAAAAAATAACTAATCATATTTCGGTGGCGTCGCTCGTACCGGCGCTGGCTTTTTAGACTGCATGTTTTTCTGCCTTCGATCGACCTTGGTTCGAGGCAGGCGCATGCATATATGTCTTTAAAGAAAAACACCGCTATGGCCAAGAGCGCTGGACAAATGTGGGTTTACGGTATTGCTCCTAAATAGCTTTATCCGTGTGATTTACTAATTGTCCTACACTCACTGGGATTACTACGGTTTGCTAGGGTTTTCCGTAGTACTTGAGCGAATGCTATCCTAGTTTCATCGGGAAAAAAGTCGGCCCTAGCCGCAAATGGCAACGAAGACAAAATAAGAGTAATTGCCCCCCTCCCCCGCACAAGCATGTGGTTGCTTCTGGGGTACTCCTAGTTTGGAGTATTGTGAGGGTGAGAATTATTATTATTATTATTATTATTATTATTATTATATCCTCTATAATCAATATGTCTATGGCGATAATACCTAAGGTGAGAGTTGTCAAATTCTCTAAAGAACCGAAAAAAGAAACATGAAAAATGTTGATCTTATATTCCTGTATTTATTTAAAAATATGTTGGTCGTAGAAAAGGAATAGTGTGCAACTAACAGGAAATGGCCTACTCGGGTGATTTGTAGCACGAGCCGAAAGCGAGGGCTATGACTATAATTTAGTGCTCATTACACAATGATTATACCTATCTACTATGTTTTAACAAAGTCTAGAGAATACTATCTAGACTTTGGTTTTAATTCAGAATAACTTCTCTTAATAAAATTTTTTTCCATCATAATATTATGGAATGGCTCTTTGCAGTACCACAAAACTTTAAATTTTAGATATTCTTCACATCAATTTATCAAATTTGTCAAGCGAACAGCGTACTGCCGGACGAAAACCACTCATTTGGGCACTTTACAAATCGTTATAAATATTTAAGATTTTTGCGTTCTTCTGGTAGAACTGAAAGAACTGTCAAAAAATTTGCTAAAAATTAAGCTTTCAACGCATCTATTGATCAGGACCGTACCTCAAAGCGCTGAGAAGTTATTACCTTTCGAATATCGAATATATTAGTCACAAACATTAACGCGAGGGATAGCATGTTTCTGTGTTCGCTACTTGTTTCGGCCACTGATCAGCGGCGATCCGCGAGGTGCATAACTTAAGAAATGTTAAATACAAAAATTGCTCCCTAGTGCTTTGGGATATTGACAAAAAAAATAAAAGTCTCAATTTATCCTCTACGAGTGGAAGATTTTGAAACAGGTAAGTGATGAATATTTAGTTGGAATTATATGAGTTTTAAGAACAGTACTAGGTCTATTGTGTCCATTTTATAGGTTATTGGACGAAACTACTTTTGTTTTATGTATGCATATTACAAAACTTAATTGTTTCGATGTTTTTTAATCAATTTAATAGTAGGAAATTACTTAAGAGTTTTGTATTTATTTTGTAAGCTGAAGCTACTCACTGTTTTATTATTCTATGAAGAGTTTCATTTTTATTTCTCGCCACTGGATTCCCATCAATAAACCTCTAAGATGTTGAAATCAATCGAACTTTTACAACAGTACCGTCGGCAGGACTCTGCAGTCCTGTCTATGAAGGACAAATACATATGCGGAACTAAGTCCCTATACAGCAGGACCTAGCCTCCTGTACAAAAGTACTTCCCGAAGAGCTTCCAGCAGGACAACTCCTTGTACGTTCTGTCATTAAGGTTCTTGCTGCGAAGGAATTTCTATAGGCCACACTTTCTGTACCTGTAACAGGGCACCTCCAAGAATTGTAATGTAAAATGTATAGGAAAAAATTTAATAGAGAATGTAAAGGGTGTAACACACTTTTTCAAGTATCTATGCCATATAGGCGTGAGTAATTTTCTAGACAACTTTTATTGTTTCATTGCATTCCATGCTCTTATAATAACTAACAAATTGTGGACCTTTTGTCGTTTTTGTACTCATATTCTTATGAATTTTTTTGGTTGAAATGAGATTATCTACCTTAAGTTTTAGTTATGAAATTTACCACCGAGAAATTGATAATTTCGTGGTCCACAATAATAAAATTACCTTTATTAATGCTCATATATAGGAACTACCTAAAATTTCTTTGTCAAATCTTATTAAAATACGGAAAAACAATCTGCTACCAGACGTCCAGCAGGTTTTAATTTCAAACAATTCTATCTACCAAGCATCACCTCACTTAGAAGTAGGACATAAAGCAACCACAGTGTATCTTGATAACAGGTTAATGCTAATTCAGATGTAGGTGGGACTCGGAATGCAAAATTTATGTAGTGCGAGATTTCCGTGGGGATAGGCATGAGTAAGCCTTAAATGGCGGGTTAAATATTCTAAAGACGCACGAAATCTGATTACAGCGCAAACAAATTAAGTCTTGTACACGTAAGGGGACGAAGAAAGAAGGGAAGGGGTGGGGGATCCCCACATCCACAATATGTTTCCATACAATTAAGTTGTCAGAATGTCACAGGAAGCTTGGATTAAACGAACTAAGCAAATAATGTGCATGCTTAGCAGACATTATACTGCTTTACAATTATTCAGAACCCGAACTAACTATTATTAGCTTCTTAACATAGAAACTAATATTGTTTTGGGGCATTTTGCGACATCAAAACGCCTCCACATAAAAAACACACATCATTTTTATGATCTGCAATCATGAAACCTTAACCTGAGATAATCTAAAATAGAATATTAGTTTGTACAACGAGGGTGGATATGGCACGAGAACGTGGCGGGGAAAGCTTAACTGTGATTGGTTAATTTCAACACCTATATAGGATGGATACTTTTGCATTCTGTAGACAACGAAGAAAACACTCATTCAAACAGTCATTACCTCGGTCATTACTAACTGATAAAAAATTAACTAAAGTATTAACTATTTGAAAACTAATCATACCCGATTAGTTGAGAACGATATTATGGCATAGCGGAATGTTTTGCTTTTATTTTTTTCAGTAGTAGTTAAACCTACTTAAAAACAAAGTCGTCTCAGACATATACCTCTTAAATATGCCCTTTGGAAATAAAGGTAGGTGCAGGTAGAAGTGGTCCTATATATACCTACCCATGTTGGGTATATGAATTTAGTGTGATGTCACTAACTTTTTCGTTTTCTACTCTTCAAGCCCTTTCATTTGATACCCATATTAAGGGGGTTGACAAAAAATACATCATGCGCCATCTTGGAGCGGCGGCCATATTAAATTTAGTGTGATGTCACTAACTTTATTGTTTTCTACTTTTCAAGCCCTTTCGTTTAAGGGGGTTGACAAAAAATACATCATCCGCCATCTTGGAGCGGCGGCCATTTTGAACGTATTACAATATTGAGTATTTCATATTGTATTGTCACCGGGACTAAAGGCGTATGCAAAATTTCAGCTCAATCAGATGTCAGGAAGTGGTTCTAATTCAGCTTGCAAGATTCGACCCACCAATACATAGGTATATATACTAACAGGTGGAGTTAAATAAAAGCTTGTAAAAAATCTTCGGTCCGAGTTGGGAATCATCCGCGGGAGGAGATGATATACGCACTTATCTCCCTAGAAATACAAATAGCTATTACAAGTCTGCTCGCTTTTACACAAATCCTTAACTGATGTCTCCGAACCGAAATTCCAAAATAAAAGACTTACTCCCTCAAACTTTTTGCTTTTATCACTCCGCAGTTGTGTGGCCCTGTTCGGCTTTTGATCGCCGGATGGCCGAACTCGCGCCCAACTACTCTCCGCTGTTCCTGCCGTAATGGCGCGCTCCAATAGCGTACGACTAAAAGTTTCCCCCCTGCGCACACACGCCTAATTGAATCCATCGTCCCGTGATAAATCCGCAGAAGTTCCTAAAGGGATTTATTTAAACATTCGTCGGAATGGCGGAAATAATCAAACAAAGCAATGGACGACGTTTATCGCATATACCGTCAAAAACTTGGCTATAACGGGATATACCGACAGTGGCGTAGCATGGGGGGGCTACATCCGTTTTAGGGTGGATACGAAATCATGTTGTACAGAAAGCGGCAATGTGATAAGAAAAACCTGTCAAAATGTGTTGTCCAACACCTCTTAAAACTACTATCTGCCTCTAATTTTCTTATATTTGTTACACAATTAAATGTAATTTGATTTTGCTCAAATGTATCTAGCGTCTTCCATCCCCCTTATAAAGCTCCATCAGGAGAAGGTCCAAAGAAAAAATATGCGGGGGAGCCGTTATTTATCCGGGGCGGGGGCCGGCAAGATGGATCGCCTTAATTATCATAATGTGTGGGCCTTCTATATTTCGCCGGTGAGCGGCGCGTAAGTGCCCGTGAATTTTTAATCTAGACACTCGCGGCTAATAGCGGGAATTTTTCCATCGGGCGCTCTTGCGAGAGAAATGCTGGTCGGCAGATTAAAGCGGAATGGGAGAAAATAAATGGGATGTTTTGTATTTTCAAGAATAACACATACCATAATAAAATAATAACCGTTGATGACAATGAAATTTGATAGAAAATACACTTTGAATCATCAGTTGTTCGACCGTTGGTTGAAAAGAATAATAATAATAATAATCTGAGCTGGTCCAAGAACAATGAAAGTATTTATGTCATCATTAATATTTTCACCTATTATTACAACCAAAATCCAGTCGTTTGAATTGGTTGGTCATGTATAGACCTAGTAAAAAGCTAAGTATATATAGTGTAAAATTTTTTCATCGTTAACACAATTCTTTCCCGGGACATAATTCAGTCATGACGTCGATGGAGGAAGGTAAAGATTAGTTTCCTAATGCGAAATACCGACTGAGTCAATACTCTTCGGAAGAAGATGGAGCCACCGTCGAATACTTCTCGGCGCGGTGGGGGAAACGAGGCTTCCCAGTCCGACACGGTTGTCCGGTAGATGGCGCACTTGCACCATCCTCGGATTACGTCTCGGCGTTGAGGTGGAAGAGAGGCTTCTGTCCGGTAGATGGCGCACTGCGCACTTGTAATGCGGCTTCCCAAGACGAACTTTTGTTCGGCAGATGGCGCGCTTCGCGGCTTGCCAAATCTGTTGATTTGACCTTGGTTGTTTGCGTTTTTTGTGCTGGTACGATTGAGTCATCGCCATCGATCGACGGCTGGAAGATATATTTTAGATTTTGTATTCCAGCGTTCGATTCGAGTCGCCCGGCCGCGGCCCCGCCCCCCTCTTTGCCTATGGAGGCGGTTTTTTTAAAGTAGCGAGTAACGTTATTGATTGTTAATGACAAATGTCTCGAGTCTTTTTAAAATAATCTTTTTATAATGGAGTTATAACGTTGATTGATTCCTTCCTCCATCGACGGTTATAACATTCATATACAAAAAGGTGACCAACTCCTGGGGCTGACGAAAACCGGGACAGTAGTTAGGTACCTAGCCAGGGGCGGATGGGACCACCGGGACACCGGGCAAATGTCCGGTGGGCCGGTCATTCGAAGGGCCCCGGAGGGCCGCCGCAGGCTGGAAGGCTCACCGGCCATCGCATCTTAAATTTTAAGACGTCTTAACTACTTGACAAAACAAAAGGCAATCATTGTTACAATAATTGTTGTAAGTAGGTAGTTAATTTAAGATAGGACGGTGCACCTGGCCATAATTAATTATTTTTGTTTTGTTATTTTTTGTTCTATTATTTCTTTACGTGTTTTACGGAAACGTAGAAGGGGCACACCATTATTTTATTTTTATTGAACTCGAAATTTCGACTTTTAAAGTCGCAGTCCGTCTTTGTAGTCGAAATGCCGATTTTGAGCTCAAAATTTTGACTTTGAACTTCGGCTTTGAAAGTTGGAAGTTCATAAAGTCGAAACTTCGAGTTCAATGTCGGAATTTCGAGTTCAAAGTCGGATTTCGAATTTCAAAGTCGAAATTTTGAGTAAAAAGTCGGAATTTCGACTTTATAAAGTCGGAATTTTGACTTCAAAGTTGGCCTTCGACTTTAAAAGTCGGAATTTCGAATTCAATAAAAATAAAATAACGGTGTGGTCCTTCTACGCTTCTGAATGTTTTGTTATTTTTATCTCTTTATATTTAGAGAAAAAAGTTTTATTTGTTTTACGAGAGTTATGATTTTATTTATGTTTTCATAAAACATGTATATTTTGTTTTATTAAAAAAATACATTATCTACTTTTTTTTTAAATTGTTATTATAATAATAATTAAGAAAAGAAAAATCTAAAGCCAAATGAGACATTTAGGGGCCGCTTGGGAGACAAATGCCCGGGCTGGTTAGGTAAAGCCCATCCGCCCCTGTACCTAGCTATTTTTTACCTATAATATGCAACTGTCAAGCTTTGTAGTTTAATCAACTTATGATTTTGTTAGAATTATTGATCTAGTTCATGCTTTTAACCAATAAATACCACCCAAGGGAAACAAAAAAGAATTTGTGATGAACTAATATAACAAAAATAAAATTTAACACAAAGCCACAGGTACATAAATTAAAAAAAAAAACAAATACTGGCTGTTTACAATATACAGGGTGGCCCAGGATAAGTGAGCCAATATGTATAAAAAAAAATTTTTAGCATATTTTCGTTTTTGAAAAATCAAGATGGCGTCGACAGCGACCATTTATTTATTTTCATTGTAGGTGAAGTGCCTTTTCCTTTAAAGATAAAAAAAATTCATTAAGAAAAGTTGTTCTTAATTAAAATTACCCCAGGGTACCAAATTTTGGAAAGATCGGCCTACTTTGTTTTCCCACTTCTTTTTCTAAGGCGCTAAAGAAAAAATGAAAAAATTAAGTAGGCTGATTGTCTCAAAATTTGGTACACGGCAATAAGTTTTAATTCTAAACAACTTTTTCTCATAAAATTTTTCGATACCTTGTATTTAGAAGCCACTTTAGCGCGTTAGAAAAAGGAAAGAGTGAGAAAAACAAAGTAGGTAGGCCCATCTTTCCAAAATTTGGTACCAGATGGTAACTTTTAATTGGGTTTTAACAAATTACATAGGGTCTTCGGCTCTCTTGAGGGCATGAACATTTTTGTCGATTTGAAGTTTTTTTAGCACAGCGCGAAAAATTGGGCATGGAGGCCCATTTATTTTTTAGCGTCACCTGGCTGGCCAAAATTGCCATATTTTACTTTCTCATCTATTTTCTGTGCGGCCTAAAATAACCGAGAAAATCGCTTAATAAGAAATAAACAAAAAATGCATAGCCTCAAGAGAACCGAACACCCTGTGTAATTTTCTGAAACTATCTGAGTACCCAGTTGCATAAAGCTTCTTAGTGCCATCAATTTTCAATACAATGGTTTTCCTCTATCTCTTAAAATAAATATGCTAGGGCTATTAAATTGTTTTGCTCAATTTGAGGTATTTTTTATATTGCGCGTCAAGTTGGCTATGGCTGCCGATTTCTTTTGCAGCACCACTTAGCTGTCCAAAATTGCCACATTTTTGTTTCTTCACGATTTTTTTATTGTAGGGCGCAAAATAAGTGAGAAAATCGCGGTGGTATAGTTCTAAAAAAATCATCCTGTATATAAAAAATAAGTTGATCAGTTATATAAAATTTATAAAAAATATTACAAAAAGTAAAGTATGAAACAAACATTAAAAAAAAAACTATAAGTTTTAAGTACAGGGTGGACCAACGTTTGGCGCCCTGCCGGAGGGGTCACCCATGGGGGCCCTGGTTATGATGTATGTAGGATATGATGTATTCATATCTAAATAGATGTAAATTCTTTGCCTTGACTGTCACCAAATCCAAAGGTAACTCAATTTAGAAAGAGAAAAATATTTCTAAAATTTTAGTTGAAATGTGCGTACGGGCAAATTTTTGAAGTCAGTTTTAATTTTTTCGTTAAAGTTTTGTTACATTATTTATGCTGTAAACCGTTGATTGAATCTTCCGTCGACGTCTAAACCAAATTTTCTGTATGAATGACAACTATATAAATTTAGCTAGACATCATATTTTTTATGCTTAGGTATGTCAGTGTTAATACTTATGCTTATGAAATATTGTGTATAATAAACGATATGCTTTACTAGGTATGCTACTTCAGTACCTATATCACATAGATAATCGAATAACAAAACATGAAGATAATATTATAGGTATATTCCGTTGTTTGAGAATCGACGATATAAACTTTGATTATATACCTATTATAAACAAGGATTAAAGGTATCAAAGCGTTGATGTAGAACTTTGGAGAACAGATACGTCATTGTTCCCTTCCTCCATCGGCTGCGAATATGAAAAAATACTAAGAGATACTTTTTGTTGAACATTTTTCTGAAGTAATAAATTCTAATAACACCCTGTAACTGCAACTGTGAGCCTCAGAAGCTTCATTTCAACCTTAAGTTCGACGGCTCATCCGATCATGTGACACGCCAAGTTTGAAGAAACTATCTCGTATAATTCTAGAGATACTAAAAAATACGTGTATTTTTCTCTAAACTTCTATGCTCTGTATAAAAAAAAAACTAAGGCTCGTAGAAGAAAAAAATATATGAAGTGCCCTTATTTTGACTCCAAGAATACGTGGTTTCATTTTTGACCATCAGTTCAGTTACACCCTGTATACAGTGTCTTAAGACTATTTTACGGTATAACTTTCCAATACCGCCCTGTTTTCGAGATAATAATAATAATGACAGAAAGTTGGACACAAATGGGAATTTTCTTTATTTGAAGTTTCTCAAAACAAATTATTCTTGATAAAAGTTAGTGCTTGTGCTTAAACTCAAAATCGACCTGTAAAAATTTTAAAATTTCTATTCGTATACAGGGAAGGTTGAAAAATATGAAAATGCCTCAAAAGTAAAGTACTCTTATTTTTAGAACTACAGCAGTATAGCACTAAGAAAAGTTGTTTGGAATCCCAAGAAAATGTCAAATATGAATTCACAGCCACCTATTCAAAAGAAGAAAATCACACTTTCGCATTTTTTATTCACTGTATAATAGATAATATTAATATTAGCTATGCATTTTGAGGCACATCTTCAAGCATGACAGTACGATACCAACGATTTTTATTTACGTTCAACTAGCATCTTAAAAACACTTAATAACTGAAACTTCTGCAAAGCTTGTCGTTTTTTTGTGTCCAGGTAAAATACTACTACAATTTCAAACATAACTTAGCAACTAATTTGTGGAACACAAAAATATTTTAATAGAGCAATAATTTAAGTTATTTAATAAATGACAATTCAACAATAAAAATATCACAACAAAAAAATTATTACGAGAATAAACATTTCATGACTACTCTACATGTGACCCTTCCTTCGCTTCCTTTCGCCTTCAACCAGCGACTATCCCACTAGGCAATATAACAAATTTTTGAGGTAATTATGGAACGTAGTGTATGCACCGCCCGATTTTCTTGAAATTTTGGCTACCCACCTATTTTCGAGGTCCCTGACCAAGAATCTAACCTCAGTTTTTTGAGGCCGGACGTAGTTTCCGACAAAATGAATTTTCAAATTTCCTTTTGACACCCGACACCCCATTTTTCACGGCGACATTTGTGGTTATAATCCAGATACATTTTTAGTGTACGCAGCTTAAACTGATCACCACCCTATGCTGCAGAAGGCGCAAAATATGGTGGTGATCAATTTGAGCTAAATTCATCTCGATTATAACCAAATATTACCGTGAAAAAGTGGGGCGTCAAAAGGAAATTTGAAAATTCATTTTCTCGGAAACTATGTCCGACCTCAAAATACTGAGGTCAGATTCGTGTTCAGGGACCTCGAAAATAGGGGGGTAGCCAAAATTTCAAGAAAATCTCACTATGCTCCATAATTACCATTTTTGAATACGCTTTGAATACGATTTTGCAGACTTCTAAGCTTCACAACTCACAACGCTTTCGGCTACGGCTTTTTCAACCTGTCCAAGTACAATTTTTTGTTTTTTTTTTATTGGGGACCTTCCCTACGACTCGTGCTCGATTTGGACAAATAACTTGGGCAACCTGGTAACTTACAAAGTATTGCACCTAAAAAGTAAGTATATTTTGTAAAAATATAATGAAATTAACTAGCCATGAAAATTTAAAACCTTTAGCTAAACGTGGAATTTTTAAAGGTGCACGCAGGGTTGCCACCTTTTCAATTTTAAAATACGGGACGTGACGGGCGTTCGGGGGGGGGGGGGAGGGGGGCTACAAAATGTTTTACTGAAAAAGGCCAATGAAAAGGAATAAAAGAAAACCACTATTTTTTGTTTTTGTTTTTTCTTGAAGATAACACAAAAACAAAACAAAACAAATTATGAAACTAAACTAAATAGATTCTTTAAAAATAAAAAAAAAACCAGAACATTTTTTGTTTTTTTTTCGTGAAGGGATAAACTTCCAAAAACAAATTATCATGGCTGGCTAATCACGACTAACCAAAAATAAATAAATCCTTTAAAAATAAAAAGAAATCACAGAACATTTTTTGTGATATATCACATAACACACAAGAAATTGACATTTACCAAAATTGTAGTGTGGCGCCAATGAAGGCATGAAGGACTATAATTTAGTAAATTTTGTGTTCACATGTGAGTCGCGGCTTGGACTCTAGATGGTGGTGATTGTGCAAATGCCGTTCGCATGTAACATTTTTAATTTTTCACCTTTAATTGTGAAAATACGGGATTTATAGCGTCCCGTATGAATGTTTGCCGGGACACGGGACATTTTACTTAAGGAAGTGGCTATTTATACGTCCGACGGATACAAACGTCAGTATACGTCTTGCGCTCTCATTGGTTGAGTCACGTGACACATAATCTTACTTCATAACCTTACTTCTACCGTTCGATGGATTATGAATCGGCTTGTTTACTAAGTCGATTGGATGATGTCCGAGATTATTCAGACCTTATCTTGTCTCATTTTGTATTGCGTATGCCCTACTTTTTCTGCGATGGGCGCTGCGGAATGAAAAATGAAGTGGTTATTTTATTATTTACAATGATGTAATCCACCCGACATTCGGCACCGCGCCGAATGTCGGGGCGTAGCCACAATTTCAAGAAAATCGGGGGTGGGTTACAACGCCGTACATCGCATCGGGCGAAAATACGGGGTACCTACCTAGCCAAAATTTCAAGAAAATCGGGGGTGGGTTACACCATTGGAAATTATTACCACTTCTTTTTTCATACGGCAGCGTCTATCCCCCAAAAAGGAGCAGTGCATACGCTCCTTATTGCAAAGATGCTTGAGAAAAATGCACTTCCGACGTATCTAAATATTAGTTTACTTCGGCTTCGGAGTTAAATGCACGTCCAAAGAAGTCACGTGACTCAGCCCGCCAATGAGAGCGCAAGACGTATACTGACGTTTGTATCCGTCGGACGTATAAATAGCCACTTCCTTTACTTAAATACGGGACTGTCCCTTGAAATACGGGACGGGTGGCAACCCTGGGTGCACGTAAAGTTTCACCAGTCGATTCTACAACACACCGTTGATTAAGGACCATCGACGAACACACGTAGTCTCCCTTTCAATGTCTTGTGTCAAAAGTGTTGTTCACAGACCTACAATAACCCAAAGCTTTATGAAAAATATATAAAAATGTAACATGTAACTTACCTTAGAATGTTTTTTGACTACAAAGTCAGCCCTTTCTATGGCCTGCACCCATTTTGCGTTCAAAACCGGATCCTTAGGAAAGGCAAAAACGGACACTTTTGGCTTTGGCTCGGTTAGGTTAGGCAATTTGGGCGTCGATTAATTCGTTCCTTCATCGACGAATTTGGGACACAACACTTCTCGGGCATGGCTGAGAAAACACAAGAAAACACCCATTTTGATATTATACATACAAGCAGAGACTTGCCTTGATGGCAAGACTTGCCTTGATGGCAAGACTTGCCTTGATGGCAAGTCTCTGTATACAACAAAACACACTTTCACTTCCTAACCTCCGTATTTAGGTATCCTTTATCTGATGGCTCAAAACATGAAATGCTTTTGATAGGCACACACTAATTATCGGACTAGAACACCACTGGTCCTCTGCACACTACTGTATCCACCAAATACACGTAATAACAATCACAGATTACCCAGTAACGATAATATAAGTGGAAATAAAAATAAGTAAACGAGGAAAACGAGGAACAGATACAGATCAAAAACAAAAACTGCTGGACGTCGTCGCCTCGGACGACAGTAGTTGTATGGCCTTGTCCATAGGTGGCGGTGCGCTGACCGCGTAGTTTTCTGCGCTCTTCCGTCGTCGATGGAGTGACCTTTTGCCCGAACCGTTGATTGAAGATTCCTTTCTCCATCGACCGACTCGAATGGTGGTTTCGGAATTTGGCGCCACCGTACGGACGCGTGTCGGTGAAATGTAAGAGAACGAGACAGAAACATTTAGTAACAAGTGGGAATGTGACAGACAGACCATAAGGATCATATTCGCATGCCACCCTAAGGGAGGATATCTTCCCCTTCTTCAATCAACGGTCATGATGTAAACACTTCTAACTACACAGTGGGGTAAATGCGACAAATATTTTTTGTCAAAATTTTAAATGTGGGGCAAATTAATCTTAGCATCTAAGTAACTCGACGTTCATGGTTGACAGCAAACAACAAAGATGAGAGCCATTGACACATTTCATTGCTGAAGGTTATATAAAAATAAGAAATGCATAAAGCCTGTTTTACATTAACAATTTCTTCATGAATTAATTCATGAATAAGTTTATGAATAAATTCATGGATTAATTCACGACAAGTTCCATTTTACACTGATGAAGAAATTGATGAATTTTTTTTGGCACCTTATGTCAGATTCTAGCAAATACCAACACAAGAGAATAAATAACAAAATTATTTTTTTGTGCTACATTTCCCCTATCAAAACATATTTTCTAACCATATCCATCTTCACCCAAAGCATCTTTAACTACAGATTAAGTCTGGCTAGAAGAGTAGTTGAAAATGCATTTGGCATTTTAGCCAAACGATTTAGAGTTTTTTTGACTACGATTAATATGAATGTGGAAAAAGTGCAAACCATAACATTGGCATGTTGCACATTACATAATTTTTGAGACCCGAATGTCCCAGTTCCATCCTAGAAGAGCTTTATTAAGACTATATAATATTTCAATTTGGACTTTCTTACCAAACATGCTCACCGCAAGACATGCTTGCGCTGCTGCCCGAGAGGAGTTTTGTGATTATTTCGTGAATGAGGGAGCTGTGCCTTGGCAGCGGAATACATAAATAAAACATTGTAACATTTCACACACTTTTTATCTAAGTAGATTATCGTTGGGTGCGGATTATCTCTTCAGTCAACAACATTATCTTTATAATTATGTACTCTCCTCTATTCCTCGTCTAATGCCTCAAACTAAAACCAGTATCGAAATATAACCTTCCTTGTGTTCAAATTTTCAATGTTGGTACTCCTGAAGTTCACGCAAAACTTGACGGAAAATTGAACATGCTCTAATTCGTGAAGTAACTTCATGAAGAAATTCATGAATTAATTCATGAAGAAATTTATAGTTTAATACACAATTTTTTATATTAATTTGTCCTTGAAGTGACTTCATGAATTAATTCATGAAGAAATTGTCAATGTAAAACTGGCATTATTATGCGTGCTCATCTGCATTATGGGTGCTGTTAGTCATGATTCTACAAATGGCAAGAATTATAACCTTGAGAAAATGTTGCATTTACATAGTGAATTACCGCGCACCCATTTATCATAGTTTTTAAATTACATGAGGAATGAGAATATTTCCACTTACCAAATCGTAGCCATACTGTGTTTTTCTTGGTTTTCTAAGCTAGAAAATAGCTTGACAGTTTATTACTCCTGATTTACTGGCCAGCCTATATAATATATTGTCTAGTAGCACTAGCACTAGCACTGTCAGATGTCAGAAACAGGTAGGTAGGATGTTTCTTACAGATGTAAGTATTAGGTATACGATCACCGTATTATTGATGGCTCAGGCTTGATATATTACACATTTTGATGCCAGCTAGAAACAATACGGATTATTGAATCGGTGTTGTTTGGAACGTGGTGTTGAGAGGTTCGCGAATCGCAAAGAAATTGGAGGGCCAAGTTGACAACGGTATTTTTAAACAGCACGTTTTTTTGCATAGTTTTGAGTCTGTTTGTAACTGCAGTCGCGATAAAGAACTTGCATCCGTTGAGGGAAACCAAGAGGTCCCTATGCTCCCCATGCTACTACTGTTCTACGTAGTTTTGTATATTACATCGATATTAACAAAAGAATAAATGAATAATCGTTACAGCAGAAAACCATCCCCAAAAATTTAAAAACTATAGAAAAGTTTATCGAAAATTTCTCAACGTTTTGACATTTTTGGGAAAAGTAAAAAAATATAAGGCTGGATTTTTTTTACCTATATAAATAAAAATCAATAGGAATGTTTTAGTTGCATAGCAGGTAACGGATCCTTTACCTGCCATGCCACTAAAACATTCCTATTGATTTATATTTACATAGGTATAAATATCTATCCTTAGATGTTTGTATATTCTTGACATTCTAGGTTAGAATTTCCACGTTAGATACTTGCATTAAGTCGCTATATTATGTCGAATACTGTGGGTTGAAAATAATAAGAAGTTAACGTAACCAGCAACAATGAATGATTACGATACACCCTTTAACTTACCTACTACATACTCACTACATACATGCTCAGTTGAATCAAATAGCACCTAGACGATGGAACCCGTTTACATCGGTAGCTTAGTTGGTTTAAAGTACTTACGATCCCAGTAGGAGTCCCGGGTTCGAATCCGGGTTAGAGTTCATTTTTTCAACTGATTATATATCCTTTACTTGTTATGCCACTGAAATATTCCTATTAAAAATAAGATGTTTACCAGCCCGGTCAATCAGAAGCACCATTAAATAATAAACAGATAAATATCCACGTATATTATGTTGCTTTTTGCAGAACGAAATAGGAATAATTGAAGAATTAGTACCAAGAATATAATAAAATTGAAGAGAAATATAAACAATATGAAAGGTTTTTGAATAACATGGTTATCTTTAGTCTTCAAGTTCTTGAAACACAAGTGGTGAGATTCGTAACAGACCACTTGCAGGAACATGTAGAAGTAACAGTATTAACGACTCAATTTAATAATGTCCTATACCTATCAATATCTAATAAATCCAATGAAATATTAAAGTTGGGTTCCTTAAGTACTTAGCCAAAGAGAAAGTTTGCCTACCAACTTAAAAGTAAAACAATATCACTAGTACGTGATAAGATAATAATATGTGATGTGAAGGACAAGAAAACAAAATCCTAAGAAAACATCGACTAGCAAAATCGCAACATCGGAATGTGCAATTGAAGAGTATCAACCGTTTGGTAATAAAGGGCTAAATTTTCAATGCAAAACAACTCGAGGAACCTGTAAATAATATCACAGAAAAAGAACATGCAGAAATCTAGTTTCAGAGTGCTCCCTATATTTAATCTTTGACGATTTAGAAGAACCAGTAGATGCACCTGGAAGCTAACCATGGATTTTACCCTCTTCGCCAGCAAACGGAAGAAAGCAATGTTGCCCTTTAAAAAAATAACAAAAGCGTAGGTGGCATCCAAAATAATGTTATCAATAAATAGGTACCCCACGAACGCATTGTGCTGCATTGAGTGTCTATCAAAAACATATAGGAATAATAGATGACTCATAACTAATACAAATAACATGGTTTTATTTTGCTTCTACATTAGCGGGTCGGAGGGAATTTGGAGGTAATTTGTTTACTGGCATTTCTTAAATTCAGTCTTTCCTATTTTGTAATGCATATAATAAATAGTTTTTTGATAGACTTGTATATCGTATATATGTTTTGGGAAACTTGTATTTACAAAATAACCTAAATCGTATAAAAAAACCGGAAACGTTGAATGTGCCAACATTAACATCTTTTTAAAATCATGAAAAAAACTAGTTGCCTTTGGTAATGTTTCCATTCCTAGATATCGTTGGTGTGGCTTTAAACATGTTCTATAGTCCACTGTCTCCGCTGAAGAAGAATTTTATAACGAGGTTGCATTTATACTTTTATCCCTAGATCCCCTTCCTTCTCATTTTTATTAACCTGTACCTAATGAACCAAATTGATAGTTCGATGACAAATTGTCTTGTCACGTTTTATACTGTAAATGGTATTTATGAATATTAATGGTGCCTTGTCGGCTCCACGAAGCCTAGTCGATATTTTTTGCTTACGTAATTGGTCCGCCCTTTCCAAAGGGTATGCGGAAACGGTTGGCGCTGCGTAGGTTGAAAATAATATTATATTTCACTCTAAAAAAAAGGTCACTAGATGGTACAAAATGAAATTATATTCTAAAAGTAAAAAATGTCACTACCGTTCAAAAGAATGCAATTTGTCTAAAAATTTACATTTAGGCTTTGAGAAACTGTTACACTTGAAGTGATTCCTTTTATTTTTAATATTCATTTTGAGTCAACAGCAGTTCTGAACCGGTCCTCAGCGATCTAATTGGTTGAAAACAGTTCTGGCCTTACTTTTCTGAATCCTGATTCGATAGAACTGGTTCAGAACTATTGTTTTATATAACGAAATGTCGTTTTAAATAAAATTAGATATGCTATTAATATCATATATTTATTTTATAGCAAATTTTACCATTTTAAATTTCTCGAAGCAAATTTTATTAGAATGTATTGAATAACTTATCTTCGCAATATTTCTATAGACTTCTATTACAGACTACAGGTATCTATTTCTGTCTAATTTGGTTATAGTTAGTGAACATATCTACCTATTGTTTAAATTAGACAAAATATTTAATATATGGAATTCTGGAAAGTTTGGTGTTGGTCTTGCTATAAAAAACTACATCTGTGTGCGTTAAGATAATCTTTCCGAGCTCTTTCACGTTTTTTATTTGTGCAATTCAGTCGGGAAGAAGTATTGAAATTGGAGAGTTAATGTACCTATACCTATACGTAATTTTTCAATATGAAATTATTGAAACAAAACATTAACTAACCTTTTCTAGGAGTGTGGCTAAAATTCCACAAATAAGCCAAATATTGACATATTTCGATCGGAAAGAAGAACATTTACATGATGTGCGTTTTGATTGGCCCGTGAGCATCCGCAATAGATCGTCAGATATGACAGATTTAGGTGCCCTATTTTCGCATACAAGCCTCGAAGAGGGTTCAAAAGTACATCGATGCTGAGTTGAATAAAGGGAAATCTACGAGTTGCCCTTGGGCATAACATATGGAAAATTCGATTTTCCTATAATAATATATACTTAGGTATAGATAATATTATATTAAATATGTATAATATTTTTTTATGTTTTTCAGGCTAGTGACGATGTACACTTTCATACTTCTCGATTTTTCTGTATAAGATCTACGCCCTTATTTCAATCCTTTAGCCACCTGCAATACTCAAGCCTTTGATTTTCCGGAGCCAGTTTCTATTAATTAGTCGTTTAGTGAACACGGGTTGCGTGAAAATATGAGCATCAGCCACCTTTTATTTCTGTTAAGGAAAATCTAATTTTCCATATGTTATCCCCAGGGGCCAGTCGTAAATTTCTCTTCATTCTACTCAACATCGATGTACTTTTCAACCCTCTCCGAAGCTTGTATGCGAAATGTGGCACCTAAATCTGCCACTATCACTTCAAACCATATACCTATAGCAACAAGGTATATGCTTTAAACTAACCAGATTTGCTGTTTATCTTATCTCCTAAAGTGTACCCATAATGTATTCAGACCAACACCGCAACATCATTTTGTTGTATTTAAATGCTGGAATGGACTAAATACGTTGGAGTTGATATAGGGTAGATTCTTTGGAATATGGAATCTTGTCTATTACAACAAAGTAGAAACAAATGATGCATAATAATTATGGATGTTGAACACTGAATATTTACTTCGATACTGAACGGCTTTAATAAAGATTATAATAACAACAAAATTGGAACGGCAGAATGTAATTATAGGGTAAGGTGGGGCAAGCTGGCGAACGGGGCAAGATGACTAATTAACATTTTCTAAAAAAGGAAACAAAGAGAACTGGGCACTGAAATAGCTATAACATTCTAACAGGCACATTACTACTCACTACTCCCTACTCAAAGAGATGGCACTAGAGTTAGGTTACTGAGTGTGTTTACAGGAATAATGTTCTAAGATTCTTTGAGTATAAAATAAGGATTCCCAGAAAACTTAATGGTAGGTTTGCATGTTTCTATTAGTAATCACATCCAATAGGTTAATACAAATTATAAACTTGATATGGCGTGTGTTGATTTTTTATTTTGTTTAGTATGACGGATTTTTATTTTTAGGGCACTTGTGGGGCAAGATGGCGGAGGCAAGATAACATAATCGTCATCTAGCCACAGTAGTACTCGTCATCTTGCCCCGTGATTTGTGATAGGTAACTGGATTCGTGCGAATCATGGCGCGGCATGAATCGTGCACAGGGTAAGAAGGACAATATCTATTTAAGTGTGACATTTGTACATAATCGTCAACTTGCCCCAATATGCTCGCCATCTTGACCAAAATTATAAATTATTTTTTAAAACGTTATAAAGCAATAGTTACATCTTTTTTCTTTCTTCATGCCTAGCAAACATGTGTACCTTTAAAATCATTACAAATTAGTTAAAAAAAAATTCATAATTCTTTGTTAGAATCCATTCTGTCTTAACCACGTCAACTTGCCCCACCTTACCGCAGGGGAGATAGGGCGGCAAAGTTATACGCAAGATCTAAACTGCGAATATTAAAGAGTTAAAGCAAAGCTCTATACGTAGACGTTTAGGCGTATAAAATGCCAGCTACGCATGCGCGTTGAAGAATTTTCGAACGTACGTGCCTTGATTTATGGTTGACGTAAACTTGCGCTGCGTTTCGAGTGTACAGGGTGGGCCAAATTGGACACTTTTAAAGGGAAACTCTTATTTTTGACGGAGATAGACGAAAACTGATATCGGTGTCTGAGGCTCATTTTTTATGATAAACTTAATGGCGAAAACCGCAAATCGATATCTGTCACCGTTCTTGAGTTACAGGGCGTTTTTCGAAAATATGCGTTTTCGAAAAGTGGCCGTAACTTTTTTCGGGTTGAAAATTTTGTATTTCTGTAAAAACATTCTTAAAGCACTTTTTTACGTGGAATCCAATGCTGCTACTACATTTTTTTTTCTAGTCAATGGTTTAAGAGTTACCGATAAAAAATATTATTTTTTAAATGGAACACCCTGTATATTTTTGCATTTCTTAATGGAGAAAAAAATTACCAATCCAAAAATATATGACACTTAATGATTTACTTAAGCAGTTATCAATTACTAATAGCTTTTATGATTTCATGTGTATAATTGGAAGCACGCCCTTTCAATACAAGTAGGCTTTGGACGGTGAGGCAATGAAACTTGGGTTGAGAAGTGAGCCATTATATACCGAGCTTTTTTATATCCTGAGGCGCGTAGCGAGGTAAATAATGGCCTTCTCAACCGAAGTGTATATAGAATTTTTTTTACTACTAACATTAAAATATTGCCATATTTTAGTTTATTTTATTAGTCATTTCTCGCTTTTTTCAAATACTTCGAAATATCAAGTAGCCTGGATGTTCAGTTGTCAAGCTGATAAAATGACACTAATCTTTAAATGTCATATAGAAAATTTTTCATTATTTACCTAGGTATTTTTTTATTATCATTATTTACCTAGGGTGAGAAATATTACTTCTCATTAGAGGAATGAGGTAAATAATGGTGATTTCTCAGGTTAGTAGTAAAAAAATGTTTACTGTTACCTACTTGTCAAATTTTCAGTTAGGCTGTTTAGGCAGGGTAAAGATTTATATATTTTTGTGTAATTTATAAACTTTATAACATACCTACAATGAAATTTGAAAGTTATGAAAAATGGGATATGAGTCTGTTTTATACAATCCGGGGAAAAATCTGATGGAACGAGCAATTTATACTTCGAGCGGTATCCAGAGAGAAGACATCCTTTCAAGCACATTTTTGCAAGATTGCGGCACAATTTGATTAATAGTGTTAGAGTAATAATAGTTAATAGATTTGATTAATAGTAGGCCGAAAAGGTACCTAGGTACGAGTTAAACAGAGATAGGCATTTTCCCCGGATTGTATAAACAGACTATCATAATATCCCATTTTTCATAACTTTCAAATTTCATGGTAGATTCTTAACCTAATAACGGAAAAAATGTAGTAAAAGTTTTTTAGTTTCCGAAATATGTGTATCTATATATGTAGATATGGGGATATTGAGAAAAAAAGTAAAAACGTCAATTTAAAAACATTTATTGAAAATACATTCTATAAATATCACAGCAACTGTTTGAAGTTATTTCCACCATTCTAAATACATTATAATTGACCGTAAACCAAGCTATTTGGGGAATGCCTCGGAGTTACGTAAAACATGGTATTTATGTGACCCTAAAAATAAAAGTCGAACAGATTGAGGTTTTAACTAATTTTATATTAATACTTTGAAATACAATATCCCTGTATATTTCGGAAACTAAAAAATTTCTATCTACTATAGGTCCAATATTAGCCACTACGAGCTAAAAGCTAAAATTTCCTAAGTTTATGCGTCTAGATTAAAAATATCCCTGTAGGTATATTTTTAAATTTCCTATTTACTTAAGACGAGGCTCATCTTAAGGAAATAGGTTAATTGTATAATTCTGTATAATCCTTAAAATACCTACCAATAGTTATAACAAAGACTAATTTCATAATTAATCTGATTTTTTCTAGATTTTTCTTAATTTTATTCATAAGCAACGGAATAAGCAATTACTGCCCCGAAATATTTGATGAGGCGGTCCCTGCGGCATGCTGATGATGAACTAAAAAAAGTCAAACAAGAGCCCAAGGTTTTTCCTGAATATTTGATAACTCTCTATAATTACCTCTTTTCATTATGGCCTGGTCCTTAATGCAGACTTAATTATCCGACGCCAAACATGGGGTGGCGCCTTTGTCTGATTCGGAAAAACTTCCCCGCCTGGCAACTTTGTATCTCCCAGATCCGGGAAGATCAAAAGAATTAATCTTTATTTAATTTGCCGGGCAAAGATTGCGATCCCGGGGTCGAGCAGTGCTTCTGTGAATTTTTTATTCGGACATATCGAGAACACGACTGAGGCCTCGGAAGTTCCAGTTTTTTCCTTCGTAATAAAGAAAATATCGACCTATTCGGAGAACCAAATAGTTCAAGTTAAGTTTATAAATGGGTGTGTGTGCGTGTGTGTGTGTGCGCCAAATATTAAAAAAGCATAAAAGTTTAATTATTATAGCTTTTCCTGCTTTAAAATCTTTCGTGGATGCGTTGTTCTCCATATTTTCCGCCGTCTCGCATTACAGGCGCTTTCCTATAGCAAGTAACAAAGTTTCCCTTCATTTTTAAAGGGTATTTTTCTCGCGAAATATCGATTCTCATAAAAATTTCATCCTCGATAACCCGAATATTGTAGGATAGGAAAACTTAGTATGCTACTTTAGAATTATCGTGCTCCTGATCGCGTCATTTGCTGTAAAAATGTTGTTTTAAAGAGGTTAAAACTATTATAAAAGTTTTATGGAGAATTCATAAAATATGGGCGCATGAAATAAACTACATGAGGAAAAGGTATCTACAGTTATTAGAATGCTTTAATTTATATTTTACAAAGGTTCACCGTTCATAGCTTGAACGAAATAGGTACTGATAATTTTATAAAATTTATTCGACACACATAATAACATACAATATATAAATTTGTGATATACGCTTATATTTGGGTATTTCGATTTAATATACATATTATACATACAGTTACTTTGCAGAAAGTGTGCATCATAATATGGACTTTTCTCTATTTTTGAGTTGAATTCAGTTCAAATGCCGTGGATAACTTCTGCATGTTCGTGAACTAAAGCGTCAATGTTCGAACCCAGAAAAGTGTAATATACCTCCATGTACGAGGGAGGGTCAAGAATTAAAAAGTACCCTTCATTAAACTTAGGAAAATATTTTACGAAGAAAAGTTGTTTAGAATTAAAAGCTATCGAACGACATTTTGTAGGTATTCATACCAAATTTCTTTGTAGACAAAGAAATTCATCCGGACAATATAACTTTAAATTTTAAAAAAATATTATATAGAAAATATTATTATTATAATTATTTGTATTTTGAATATTCATATACAGTGTGTCCGAAATTGGTGATGCATGTATTGCGATCTCGGAAACTGTTAGAGATAGAGAAACGGTTAAATGGGAAAATATTTAGATAATTCTGTTTGTAATTGAATGCCGTTTAGTTTGCGACTTTATCTCTTTTGGTTTTGAAGATATTTTGAAAAAATTAAAATGGTGCATTTTCGAAAATTCCCTGGGAGTTCTTTATTTATTAAAATTTTTAAATTCTGTAAAAACTTTCTTGTGGCAACTTTTTACGTCTAAAACGTCTGTGTAGTCAGATTTTATTTGCAACGTTTCGGTTTTTTGGAACCATCATCAACTTTGTTTTTTCACATGGGCGCCATATTGGATTTTTACGGTTATGAAAAGCCCCTTTTTTAGTTTTCTAATAATGTATCACACCTAGTAAGAAAAAGTTCGTTCATGGGTAAAAAAACAAAATCACGATTTTGTTATAAATTTGGCAACGTCGCACAATAAGGAGCTCATAGTGGATTTAATCTCTAAACTACAATTAATAAGAAAATATCCTTATAATAGTTTCTCCTATTGAAAATGTTTTTAAATCGTAGAAATAACCCTTTTTGAAATCTTAATGCAATTATATTAATTGAAATAAAATTATCTAATCTTTTGCGCCATTCTACACACTAGGCCCGAGTCGAAACAAAAACCACGTTTAAATGAAAAACTTTCACATTTGTGACAGATTTAAACTAGACATTTGTTTAAAATGCGAAGCCTACCGATATTAAAGAAAAATGTAGGTATCACGTCAAATTATCTACTGAATTTTTGTTTATTGTACATAACAATTAAATGATTTTTGGGTCAAATTGGGTATTCTGAAATAGTATATTTCCTAACAAGTGCGGAAAGTGCCACTTTTCCGCTACGCGTCGTTCAGCCAAGAAATCGAGTGTGGAAAAGACACTTTCCGCAAGAGTTAGGAACACTATTTTTTCTACAAGCGTGCCGAAAAGTAAGACACTTTTCCGCACTAGTGCGGGAAAGTGACACTTTCTAAACTAAAATGCGTGCGGAAAAGTGTACTTTTACTTGTAGAAAAAATAATAATTAGGGTTTTATTGTGCGACGTTGCCAAATTTATAACAAAATCGTAATTTTTGATTTTTTACCAATATTAGCCGCAACACAATTCATCGTGTTACCAGATTCGTGGTAAAACAATGTCGGAAATGAATGGAAGCAAATGGGCCGCATTTGATCACTAGACTAGATAATTTTATCTCAGTTATTATAATAATTGCATTAAGATTTCAAAAAGGGTTATTTTTATGATTTCAAAACATTTTCATATAGGAGAAACTATTATAAGGATATTTTCTTATTAATTGTAGTTTAGAGATTAAATCCACTATGAGCTCCTTATTGTGCGACGTTGCCAAATTTATAACAAAATCGTAATTTTTGTTTTTTACCCATAAACGAACTTTTTTTACTAGGTGTGATATATCATTAGAAAGCCAAAAAAAAAAGCTTTTTCAAAACCGTAAAAATCCAATATGGCGCCCATATGAAAAAACTAAGTTGATGAGGGTTCCAAAAAACCGAAACATTGTAAATAAAATCTGACTACACAGACCTTTCAGGCGTAAAAAGTTGCCCTTTTACAGAATTTAAAAATTTTCATAAGTAAATAAATTACAGGGAATTTTCGAAAATGCATCATTTTAGTTTTTTCAAAATATCTTCAAAACCAAAAGAGATAAAGTCGCAAACTAAACGTCATTCAATTACAAACAGAATTGTCGAAAACTTTCCTTATTTAACCGTTTCTCTATCTGTAACAGTTTCCGAGATCGCAATACATTCATCACCAATTTCGGACACACTGTATAGGGTACATTTTTTTAAATTGCATGGGCAGAACACTTGATTCTAAGGAAAAAGTTAATATATCTAACAAGCCTTATAACCGAGAAAGCGAAACGTTGAAATTTATTTCAAATTACGGTTTTTGAGTAGGTACCTCCTACTTACATTTTAGTTTAGTAATCTTTCTAAATATTTAGAAGGCAATAAAAAAGTAAGGCGCCAAATAATTTGCCGTTATTTATTAGAACAGTGACAAACGTGCAATTGGCGTAGATGATGGTCCGATTGTAGATACCGTCATACTGATTGAGGAAATTATGATTTTATTTGGTAGTCTAATATAGTTCGTCTAAGCAATGACTATTAAAAAATGGGGGGTTGCTGACAACTATGTTTCTCAAGATGTTAACTAAGCACTTACACAATAATAATATAATTTTTTTTCTTAAAATAACGTGTTAAAGTTAGGCAATGTGAAGAGGTGATACCCCGTATATTTGTCGTTTATAAACAAACGCGGAAATAAAAGTACCTAAAAAAATACAGTTATGATAATGTCATGTCAATTTCGGATTTCGGATGATAATGTCATGTCAATTTCGGACATACTGTATAGGGTACATTTTTTTAAATTGCATGGGCAGAACACTTGATTCTATGGAAAAAGTTAATATATCTAACAAGCCTTATAACCGAGAAAGCGAAACGTTGAAATTTATTTCAAATTACGGTTTTTGAGTAGGTACCTCCTACTTACATTTTAGTTTAGTAATCTTTCTAAATATTTAGAAGGCAATAAAAAAGTAAGGCGCCAAATAATTTGCCGTTATTTATTAGAACAGTGACAAACGTGCAATTGGCGTAGATGATGGTCCGATTGTAGATACCGTCATACTGATTGAGGAAATTATGATTTTATTTGGTAGTCTAATATAGTTCGTCTAAGCAATGACTATTAAAAAATGGGGGGTTGCTGACAACTATGTTTCTCAAGATGTTAACTAAGCACTTACACAATAATAATATAATTTTTTTTCTTAAAATAACGTGTTAAAGTTAGGCAATGTGAAGAGGTGATACCCCGTATATTTGTCGTTTATAAACAAACGCGGAAATAAAAGTACCTAAAAAAATACAGTTATGATAATGTCATGTCAATTTCGGATGATAATGTCATGTCAATTTCGGACATACTGTATAGGGTACATTTTTTTAAATTGCATGGGCAGAACACTTGATTCTATGGAAAAAGTTAATATATCTAACAAGCCTTATAACCGAGAAAGCGAAACGTTGAAATTTATTTCAAATTACGGTTTTTGAATAGGTACCTCCTACTTACATTTTAGTTTAGTAATCTTTCTAAATATTTAGAAGGCAATAAAAAAGTAAGGCGCCAAATAAATTGCCGTTATTTATTAGAACAGTGACAAACGTGCAATTGGCGTATAGATGATGGTCCGATTGTAGATACCGTTGTTACGGTTAAAAAAGTTTCAAGCGGATAAAGGGAAAGAAAAAAAAGAAATTACCTTTTTTTTACAATAGAACACTTACATTTCTTCTTCAAATGCCTTTATTTATTTTGCTATAACTTTGTTGCATTTAATTTGGTAATGCTTTAAATTCATGTTGGCTTTCCTATTGTCCGCTAATGTTTTCATAAAATTGGTTTCGCCTCCTAAAGTAGAGTAAAATAATTTTCTTTTATGACTAATTAAATTAATTGTTAACTTACCTGGAAATCCTTGCATTATACTTCTATCCGTTTCGCACTGCTTAGCGCGACCACTGTGTAGGCGCATGTTTACCTTTTTCTGCGGGCTCGGGGACAATTTGCGATCGGCTTTACGAATTTCGCTTTCTTTATTGAAATAAATTTACTGGCTGACCATTGTTTTCCAGCTATCATAGATAGATATAGGTAGTAGTTTCGCCTCACACGCCCTACCTAAAACAAATAAAATAACCGACTGATTAGTTTGATGGGTAGACAACAAACACATAAAATATTTAATAATTACAAGTGTTGCACTCACCTTAGCGTCCTTCTATGATATTATTTCGTGGCCCCGCATCATTGTTGCTGTTATTGTTGCAACTATCTGTTATTTTTCTTCCAATTTCCACATATTTCGGAGAACCGACTTGCCAAACACGTCAATTGTCGCAAACGTCAAGTTCCCGATTTGATCGAGCAGTGTGTCATTAATTCGGTTTCTGCTAAAAGTCCCTAAGTCATGGATTTTGGCGCCTTCACGGAGAGGCTCGCCTTGGGGGGAAGTGCTTCCTTGTTTTTTTTTTGGTGATGGTCGGTTGAGGTGAGAGTGGTCGAAGAGGACACGTTTTCTACACCGGGCAGTTTGCCAATTTTTCTAGAATCCATTCAGCAATACCGCAAGATTACTAGTCGCCAAATAGTTTAGTTTTGGGCTAGTCACGTATTTTACGTAATTTTCTTGAGGAATATTGTGACCCACCTTATTTTCATATGGATTCGTCTTGACCATCACCACACCCTTCTCCACACCACGAGGCCACCTCCAACTTGGTAAGTCAGTTCGGAGTACAGTAATATTCCCTTATTTGTGCCCTAAACGCTAATGTGAGTAATGTAACATTTTAGGCCTTTTTCTCCATACCCCGGACGTCTTTCCCGGACGACAGAGTTAGATTGTCTCCCCATTGCACAATCAGTCTTCAACAAACCTACATACCATACTCAGGGCGAAGTCGACCGTTCTGGGCAGCTACCCGCCACTTTATGTAATCACAAGAAAAACCCGCAACCAGACTGGGTGGATAATCGACTTACCGGCAAGTCCTCTCCAGTTTATTACTATTATTATTTTAACTTAACATAGTGGCCAAGCGCGAGATAACTGCACAAAATAGTCAATTTATCAATTATTCTGCACCCTTAATTAGCCATTATAAAAGTTATCTGCTATATTTTGCCAAGTTACGTACCTTTTTATCATATTTATGCGTGTGCATCAGGTATAATATTATACACCGGGATTCCTTTGTTCTTTTTTTTTTCTTTAAGCCTGCCTGTTAATAATTATTATGCCATTGTTTGTAGCTTACCTAATTAATTATCTGTGATATTTGGTTGCTTTATCGAGATATCTATTTTATGGTGTGCTGTATTTTATTATTAGTAGCTTGGCCGATGTTCTCTAGGTTTACAAACTGCGAATATACCCTATAGTTGATAATTTACATATTTTGTTGTTATTGGCAAACAATATTTATTTCCCGTTTTATAACCCCAGTCACCTGGGTTATACCTCTTTGTACTGTGTTGGGCACCACCAAAAGAAAAACGGGTGGCGCACTCAATTTCAAAGTATACCTTTCTCGATAAGGTATTTTACCTATAGGAGCTAGTCGGTGCATAACAAAGAGGTACCTAATTACTTTGTCAATCCTACAAGATACCGATAAATTTGATCATTCTTTTTTTTTTACTCGAACCCAGATATTAGGTAACACCGTCATACTGATTGAGGAAATTATGATTTTATTTGGTAGTCTAATATAGTTCGTCTAAGCAATGACTATTAAAAAATGGGGGGTTGCTGACAACTATGTTTCTCAAGATGTTAACTAAGCACTTACACAATAATAATATAATTTTTTTTCTTAAAATAACGTGTTAAAGTTAGGCAATTTGAAGAGGTGATACCCCGTATATTTGTCGTTTATAAACAAACGCGGAAATAAAAGTACCTACAAAAATACAGTTATGATAATGTCATGTAAAATAAATAGTGTATCATGAAAAAAATCCAACAAAAAAAGCTGATATCTTTCAAACTCACTGAAAAATGCACACCTTTGCCATGGTTCTCGATTAGAGCCATTCTTTCTCTTACATACAACAGCAGCTACAAAGTTTCCCATCATTTTTAAAAGGTTTTTTTCTCTTGGAGCATCCATTCTGACGAAAACTTTTTAGATATATCGACGGAACGCGTCGCAATCTATATCTCGAATGTTGTGCGGTGCATGCCAGCCTCTCAAAGGTTGAACGTGAATGAAAATATACTTTTCTTTTGTCGGCCCTTACTTAAGTAGCTCCAAAAAGCGGTTTGTATGTCGTCGCAGCTAAGAGGTTTTTTATATTTAGAAGGGAAAGTATATAGGTAGGCATCCCACGCAAGTTGCTATTTCCATCGAATTGACAAGTAGTATATGGAAGGAATCTAGAGGGAGAAACTGGCAGCCACAGTTGAGTAAGTAAAACAACAAATAAGTCGACACATCCATAATACACAAATATGGACAAAATGTTTTGTGGGAAAAACGCAAAAATGTAGGACATTCACAAATATGAAGGATGCTTCGAACTTCGCAAAATAATCACTAGAAATTTACTCAGAATGATACTATTCATAGAGGAATAAGTTATGATGCTCCAACCGAAATGATCACTAGATAAAAACCTGCGGCCAAACCCTATGGAAACGGCTTTAATCGTATATTTCTACAATTTTCAGTTTATTAAATTATATCCAACTCTATTCTTTCTCTCCAATTTACACAACATATAATGTAAGTCTTTAACGACTGATTCAAAACAAACCTCACGGAAACTGCTTGTAACTTTTCCCGTATTTAACGCTATAAGAATTTCAGTCGGTACGCGTTGCTACCCCCTGATATTATAAGTTATACCACGTGCCCTGCCCTTGCCCTGCATCACCCCTCAATTTAAGATTCCGTGCACGGCCTCAGGAAGTATATATGGAAGGAAATCTCGCAGCCTGATTAGAGTCCAACCTGCAGTTCGTTTTTGTAACCTATATCTCTCGTTGTTTCTTTATGACCAGGGATATCGACAAACTGCATTGAAGGTATTCCCGCTGGGCTTGAATTAAAAAAGACGATATTGATTGTGCGAAAAACGTACTAATATTAAGCGGCAAAAATAGTTGCTAGTACACCATCATTTATTGGCATTTTTATACAATGTTGCAGCTGAATACAGCCCCCGTCGGCATCCAGTAGAAAATGTCACTTTAGATTTTCAACTACTGATATAGATAAAAAAAAAAGTAAGGGTCCCAATAGAGAGCCCTGAGGTACTCCTGCCAATAGGCAAAATCGGACCTGTATATATTGTTGTCTACAAGCGGAAATAGGACTCAATGAGCTTCAACAGCACTTCGGTTACGCCATGTTGATGGAGCTTACCAAACAGAATATTGTGGTCTAGATATTTTCTGTCACTTCACTTTGACGTGACATGATCTTTGAGAAAGGAGGAAGATTTATCCTCCGAAAGCTCAGACAACAAATTTGTTGAAGTTATTTCTTGAGTTACACGTTTAAAGTTTCGTTCGTTCAGTGTTAATAATTTATGAATTTTCGAGGCAACTTGAAAAAGTTGTCTTTCAATCAGTTTGGTGGCGAAAAAAAAAAATTAAATGGATTGTGGTCTAGTCTATCAGATGCCTTACAGAAATCTATATGTAGGTATAGTACGGCCATATGTATTGTTTTCATCCACATTTGACACAGTGAACGAACAGCCATGTACAAAGCATTAAAATAACAGGAATTTATTTGCACCATATCACTTTTCACTCCCTTGACAGACCAATTACCTAACCTCAAATTGTTCGCATATGAAGTTAGGTGAGCATTACTCTAGACAGAGTGTGTATTGACGTAGGGCCACTTCGAAATATCATGACAAATATGCATTTTTCGGAGAACTTTATTCTGGTAATTTTTTGAACCTGTGTGGGGGCCTACTATAATTGAATAACTTTTTTAAGTTCTCAAAGAGCATCCACTAAAACGCGGCATTTTCTAAATTCCGATAGAGTAGCTTTAAGGAATCAGATTTGTCCACAAATTTGATTAAGAAACTTTTTCAATTAGTCTTGAAATTAAAAGTTGCAATAATTTTCGGGTTTTTCGTTTCCCGAAAAATGCATATTTGTCAATATATTTCCAAATAGTCCTCCGTCAATAGACACTCCGATAGCTTTAAAGCAATACCTAGTAAATTGGAGATTGACCACTTTTAAAAATTGCTTTCTCACAATCTGGTATTTTTTGAATTAGCAAAAAACAGCAATGACACAATCGCCCAAAAACAAATTTAGATGTTTTTACTTTTAATACTTAACAGGTAGCTAAAAATTGATCCTTCAGAGAATGGTCTGATGTAACGACACAATTATACTGCAAAGGCATGAAAGGCGGATAGATAATGAATGTGAAAAATTATCAAACCTTTTACAAATTATAATAAGTAACAGGTGCTGTCCACTGATGGACCTATGCACAGTTTTCTGTGATTTTCATGATAGTACCACACAAAGGGATTAGAAAGCTCGTCGAGTCCAGTGTAGGGCGCAGTTCCAGATGTTGGGATGCAGTATTGCATACAAAGTACGGAAGGAAAGTATCCTTGTAAGAAATACCTATAAGCGACAAATTTCCTGTTGTTATACTTTGTTTTAATTTTTTTGTCGTTTTCCAAAAGTTTTCGATTGTTATATTTCCAATATTTCTGCATATCGCTTTGAGGTTCAGGTTGGTACGGCTAATAATGGCAAGCCGTAAATAAAATACCTGAAATCGTATACTATACACTTTTAATTGACCAAACTGTAACAGGTGATAGGTCTTCAAAAAGTAACTGCACTTTTTCCTATAAATTATCATTATATCTTGTTTTATGGACTTAAAAAAAGTTACAGGGTGCTAAAATTTTAAAAAATATGTGCACTTTATGGAATATTTACCAAACTAGTCAAGTTAATTGTAAATAATAATTTCCTCGTGCTATTTTTTGTATGTATTATGGTTTCATGGCAAATTTTATTTTTTGTTTAATTTCAGGGTATTCCTGATAATTAACTAAAAAAATTGCTTCATAAGTAAGACTCAACGTGGAAAAATGTGTTTCTTACTTTAAATAAAGTAACTTTTCAAGACACAGAACATAACATAAATTTTATCTTCCCTAAATCTTCCCTAAATAATGTTTTAGACCTTCTTCAAAAGTAGCCTTAAATAAGTAAGTTTATTTGAAAAAGTAACTTTATTTAAAGTAAGAAACACATTATTTCTACTTTGAGTTTTACTTATGGAGCAAATTTTTTAGTTGATTTTTCAGAAATATCCTGAAATAATACAAAAAATTAAAATTTTCCATGAAACCTTGACACATACGAAAAAATGCCAAGAGTAGATTTTTGTTTTCAATTAAAATCTATATAAATAATTCAATACATATTTTATTACTGTACAAGGTGATTTTCTTTTCTAAAAAAGTTTTACTAATGACCCACTTCCCCGTACTGGTTCTTGAAGATGTTTGATATTAACAGGTTTTCTGCTAACCTATTCCATTATAACGTGTATCAAATATGACTTACATATTTTAACTTGTTTGGTAAATATTCGATAAAGCCAACATATTTTTTAAAATTTTACCACCCCGTAACTTCTGGCTTAAAAGGCCTTAAAAAGATAGAGGTTATTATGTTACAGTTTGGTCACTTAAAAGTGAATCACCCTATATACAGGGTGTTTCATCTTAAGTGCGAACACCCCCGTAAAATTTGTATTCTCCATCCGACTTTAGCCGCGTTTTTTTCTAAAAATAGGCCACAAAAAACTCTACGTTGGGGCAAAATTTCAGGTCTTAATGTAAATTTAAAATCTGACACCACAGCGTTAATCAGAAAAACCTAAACCCCCGTATGCCAAATTTAAACAAAAAATATACAGGGAGTTCCATTCTGCAGGCTGTGAAAGTTGAGCAAAATAGGAATTTTAAACTCATCTGGCGAGTCAAGTGTGCCATGGAATTACTTCGAAACAGTTGGATGATGAACAGGATCACTCACAGTGTCGATGTGCAAAGATCCAATAAAAAATATACAAGGTGTTCTTCTTTGTAGCTACTCGAATTGATGTATTTTTTAAACTTTATACCTACAGGGCAAAAATCCAGTATATCAAAACCACCCCAGACATTACAAACGAAGTAAGTAAAAAAATACAGAAGCCTGCCAGTCAGTAAGTCCATATGGTTTAAGGTGGCTGGTGTGCCACTACAGGAAACGCACACAAAATGTATCATCTTAGACAGTGACTTTATTGATAAAGGTCCAACAATCTGAATTGTTTTTATTTGTTGGTTAGATGATGTAAAGAAATAAATTGCTTTTGTATTTATTAATATTTATTCAATGATTCCAGAGCACTCCTGACCAATATAAAGTTTAATAAAAAGACCCTGTACATTTTTGTAATGAATCTTTGCACACCAACACTTTGAGGAGTCCTGTTGATCATTCATCTGTTTTGACGAGATTACATGACACATTTGACTCTCCAGATGCCTTTAAAATTCCTATTTTGCTCAATTTTGACACCCTGCAGAATGGAACTCCCTGTATATTTTTTGTTTAAATTTGGTATGCGGGGGTTTTAGGTTGTTCTGATTAACGCTGTGGTGTCAGATTTTAAATAAAAAAAATCGCTAAATGGTTTTCGTCATTTTTTACTAGAAAAAAATTTGTAGTAGGCCTTGAAAATTGATATTAAGACCTGAAATTTTGCACCAACGTAGAGTTTTTTGTGGCCTGTTTTTAGAAAAAACGCGGCTAAAATCGGATAGAGAATACAAATTTTACGGGGGTGTTCGCACTTAAGATGAAACACCCTGTATACCGGGTGTTCCATTTTAAGTAATGCAGCTAAATATCTCCAAAAGGAAAACTGCTAACGAAAAATGTTTCAGATAAGAGGTGCAGCATTTCACGGGGGCAATCAGGCTGGTATATCTGTTTTTGAATAGATGGCATTTTCAGTCAGTTCATGGTCAACTTTGTTTTTTCAAATGGTAGGATGAAATTTTTATTATGAAATATGATTCAGCGAATTTTTATACACAATACTGTCAAGTTATTTTGTAGTTAGGTTTTTTTACGATTGCCATGAGTTTTTTTACAAGGTTTACAAGTTTTACCTTTTTAGACAGAATATCGCAGTGTATACCTTTACAATGGATGACTATCAACTAAGTGAAATCGTTGACATTATTTTAATTCTTGGAGAGTGCAACCAAAATTATCAGCTGTAATAGTGTATAGAAGAAGCGAAGAAGGTGTCCGAATTGGCTTTATCCAACTGATCCAACTGATGTTATACAATTATTATGAGACTTGTGAGACGGGCTAGACGTGAAATGCTGCGACTCTTCTCTGAAACATTTTTCGTTGGCACTTTTCCTTTTGGAGATATTTAGCTGCATTACTTAAAATGGGACAAACGGTAGGAATGGTATTCTTTATCCAGTAAATTTCAGCTTGCAGCATTTTATATGAAAACTTTATCAATAAGTAATAAGTATTTACTATTTTCGAATAAACTTTTTTTTAGAAGAAAAGTTACGAAAATAGTGTATCACGTACCACTGAACTGAAGCTAAAGGCGATCTTTCAATCAACTATTTACATATACTAGCACCGGGTCAGTACAGCCGATGAAAGTGGCTATAAATCATTTTTCTGGGCCAAGGGTAGGTAGTTATTGAAAAAGGAAACATTTCGATGAAAACCGTAGGCTGAGGCCGGAAAATCCCCGCACGCCGACAAAAGCCGATCGCAAACAAACGAGCACCGACCGACAATAAAAATGCAAATGGATCTAGTCGGCCGGAGAGTATGAATTTTTCACGGGATTCCCCTCGACCTCCTCCTGGAAATTACCGCTGGATCGGAGAAATTAAATTCTGTCCTTTGCCCTTTTATGGTAATTTTAGGTAATCATTGCTAAAGTCACTAAGAAGCTTTGCTTCATCTTCTTTTATAAGTCTGTGTCATCAGGCAGTCGGATGTATTTGAGACCATAGACGAAGTAGTTTAGCTTATAGTTGTATGTAACCCAACAAAGTAACCGACAAGAAGGCACTTCAACTTTCAGAGTCTACTTATATAAATTCTGTATTTTTGAAAGATAAGCTGAAAATGTTATTTATACTCGTATGCCTTTCACTTCACAGAATAACCACAGGGCAAAAAAACTATATCAGTTTTTCATTTAATTCAAACGAGGAACCTTCTTAATTTAATAGGTATTTGTAATTATTTAGTGCCGGGCAAGTTTGATTTGCTTTTAAATATTTTATGATGAAGATATATCATTTGGAACGTGAAACGATGTTACGTGCTATTGGTATGTTGGAGGCTGAAATTTCATAAAGGGATGTCGCAGAAGTCCTTGACACATCCTAGAGTGTTATTAATCGTTTATGGATAAGATACCGAGAAACAGGAGACGTCAGAGAACGGCATACAGGCAGTACAAGGGTAACTACCCCAATTCTGGATAGATTGCTAGACTTGCAAGAGCGCAGTATCACTGCGTCGCAATGGGTTGTTCGGCTGCAGAATACTCACAATATACGGGTTAGTGACCAAAACAGGCCGCAGCAGGAATTGCCAACAATTTTATTTTCTGATGAGTCCCGATTTGGACTTTGGCCAGATTCAAGGAGGCATCGCGTGTGGAGACGATCATGGTATATGGGGCATGGGGCCGTAACAACATCGTCGGACCAATCTCGTTTGGTTGGAGCGGTATCTGAACGCCATTGATTATCAAAACATTACTCTCCGGCCTATTGTTATTCTATATGCTGGGACAATAACATAGGCGCCGACTTGTCAAAATTTGGCTGGGTGCCCAAGGTATACAAGCCCCCCCCCCCCCCCCCAAAGGTTATTTTAAACAAATAATTTTATTTATAAATATAAAATAAAAGTACTTAACAAAAAACGAACAGTTATCACCCTGATGATTAAAAATCAAAACTTAAATAGTATGAAATAAAATAAAGGTATTTCTATAAGAAAGGCCTCGTTTTAAAATTCAGCGCACTTTCATCCCGATGAATCAGCTGGATATCTGTATCTTACTTCCTCCAAAGGGAAACAAATGAGAAGGAGATATCAGCTGATTCATCCGGATGAGAGTCCGCTGAATTTTAAGACGCGGTCTTTAAACAAAAACAAAAAAAAACAAAAACAAAAAACGACAGGATTAGTTACCTAACTTTGCGTAAATAACGCAAAAGTGCTTAGACTTATGGACGATTTTATGGGGAACATTTGACATATTTTCAAATTGTTTAGTTGTCACCCTGTCACATTTGCTTAAGCTTCCAACAACTGGCCACACTTTTGGCCGGGTGCTCGAGCCCCAGAGCACCCGCGGAGTGGGCGCCTATGGACAATAATTAGAGCAGAATTTCAAGACTTTTGATGCAAAATATTGTGTTTCAAACTGACCAACAACAACTATTCAAGTGCCTTTCAAATGAATGAAACGCCATCGAACATGACATTGACAACGTAATTCTGAGTATTCTGCGTAGATGCAGGGCGGTTGTTAACAGTCGTGAATCCCTACATAAATATTATAAATCCTTTATTTATGATGGTCGAGGTGGTAATACTCTGTATTTAATTATTATTTTTTGTTGCTTGATTGATGTCAATTACGTGTCGCAGAAACATGCATATTTTTTTCTGGAAACCATGTAAATTTCTTAATTATTTAAGGTACCTATAATGTAAATAATATACAGTGACCGGCAGAAAGTATGCACCATATGGGTTTTTTTATTTTACATTTATCAGAAAATTTTATTCTCGATAAAAGTTTGTGCATTCCTGCAAAATCAAAACGCAGGTTTCGAAATTTGAATATCTCATTTCGTATACGGAGAAGTTTCGAAAATATCAAAAAGGCTCAAGTTGTTTAGAATTAAAATATAAGCCCAAAAATGACGTTTCAAGTTTCTATTCCATAAAACACCTTTTCGGCATTTTTTATGATTTACCCTTTATAGAAAATAAAACCACTTTATTAAATATGCCAGTTCGGTTTCAGAGAGGATTTATTATGTATAAACGTGAGTGCTATAAAAATTAGGATCAGTTTATGAACTTTCGGAAATAAAACAAAGTTTGCCTCAAAATTAATAGTATTTTTTTTTCTATTTTGAGAAAGAAGTAACTATTGTTCAAACAAATTAATTTGTATGGCACTCACGTTTATAAATGATGAATCCTCTCTGAAATCGAACTGGCATATTAAATAAAGTGGTTTCATTTTCTATACAGGGTAAATCATAAAAAATCTGAAAATATGTTTTATGATATAAAAACTTTAAACTTCATTTTTGAGCATACCTTTTAATTCTAAACAACTTTTCGTAATGCATGTTTTCCCTAAAATTAAAAATAAGGCTATACTTTACTCCTGACCCTTTTTCATATTTTCGGACCTCCCCCGTATACGAAATGATATATTCAAATTTTGATAACTGCGTTTTGAGTTTGCGGGTATGCACAAACTTTTATCGAGAATAAAATTTTCTGATAAATGTAAAAAAATCCCATATTATTGTGTTGCTTTCTTTCTGCCGGGTGCCGGGCACTGTACGAGTATGACAGGATATTGTAATTGTAATTTTTATCCTTGTCGCTTAGATTCTTTTGATGTGCGTAGGTACCTACCTACTCGAAAACTTCTTTCTTTGGAGCCTTTGGTACATATCTACATATTGTACCAGATTTCAACAATAGCAGGCCAAACTCGTTGCCTTGGTTACCGCCTTTATTGTTTAGCCTTTACAAATATAAACTTGTCAGATATTGTCACTGACCAAGAGTATTCTTTCAGTTCCAAAACTTGCCCCAAAATCGCGAGACAACTTACTTCCAGGCCGAATTCCCAGGGCGTGTATCACAGAATAAAGAACCTCAGGAATTAGCAGACCGGGACAGTCTCTGCATATGGCGGGATGCCGTTTCCGTTTTTACAGTGGCGCGCAACTTTGAGTTGTTTCGACAAACTAAACGAGGCAGAAATCTTCATTTCTCATGGAATCAGTAGATACCTACAATGCAGGCAAAAAAATTATAAGGCACGTTTATGTCCTTAAGTTTATGAATCCTTGATAATATAGCAATTCTAATTTTAAATTTTCAATTATGAAGAAGTAGGTACCAACATAAACAACGCCTATGCCACTTTAGTGAATAGCCTCAAAAGTTAATTTAAATTGCAAAATTACTTACTCAAAACATTTTAGTTCTGGCGGTCAGGGAAGTGCCACAAGCCGCACAGCTTACCATAGACATACCCACGGTATGTGATTGCGCATCAAGGCCTACTATAAAGACAGGCCCTGGCGCACAAAAATCACGTGACCATCTTAGTCAGACGTTACATGTCATTTGTCACATAACTGAAAGCGGCAGCTTGGGTTTTGAGAAGTTTTTAATGCTTAAAGTGTTTTTAAACGTCTTAGTTTATATTTTAGAAACAAGTTTGTGACTAGTGCGCGTGTGTCCTGGCGGACAAGAGTATTGGTGCCGCTCGCACCGACGCGTGAGCGCTGTAAAGGGGAATTCTCCCCCGAACCACAGAATAGGGAGCCCGGGATTCCGGAATGGACTATTATGGACATGGACCGTATTGGACAGTGGAGCCTGAGACACAGGGGTGAACTGCTTACGGGAGATCCGCGAGTTCAGACGGTCCGGGTGGCTGGAAGCCGTTCCCGTTGACCACGTTCGGGTTTGTGTATTTATTGTATTCACCATTCACCTTGTGCGAAATAAATTAGTATTGTAACGTACTCGAGGATTTTCGTTGTCGACCTACGCCCTGATATGGTCTTTCACGCTGCCGATCAACTGAGACCTCGTCAATATTTACAGTATACCTATGCGGTTAGTTTTCATTTTTATTTCGTAAAAAATAACCTAAATACCAAATATTGGGTCAGTTTATATTATATTTATACATATTACAAAAGCCAGGAAGAAAGTATCGCCATAACAAACATTTGTTTTGCCTCGGGATGAAAATTTCCGCCAAAAATGGATTCGTAAAATCCCAACTGAGATTTAATTTCTAAAAAACCCTTAAGTATGTGTGGCTAACATTTTCAAGAAAGTGAAACAATAATTAAAGTGGACAAATGTGTTGTGGGAGGAAAATACCTATAGAGAATATCACCTAAGCTAAAGGAAGGTGATGTCCCAACAATTTTTGAGAATGTGCCAAATTATTGTGAGTGCAGTGCCGTTTAACTCTCAGCCTAAAACAGCTGAGGCAGATTGAAATTTTTGAAAAAACAATTAGAGGAAGCTTGGATGCACAAATCCAATAATGTAATAGATGAAAGAAAACTTGCCAAACTGTTACGAAATTTGTTTTTTCTACTTATCTCCAAAAATGCCTTTCAATTTATAGAACTAAGTTGGTCACGTGACTACGCGATTATGCGTTAGCGCCGTGGCCTGTCTCTATCGTTGGCCTCGATTGCGCATCTTGTGACGTCAGCTGCGAATCAGAATTTAAATTGCTCCCTATTATGTTTTACACAGCAATAGATACTTTTTTATGGGTTTTTGCTTATTTTAAACGTTTTCTTTTAAATAAATGTTGTTAAAAATATGTAGATTATATTACTAGATAAATGAATGAATATTCTGTTGATAAAAAACACATTTAATTTGATAATTATAATTTTACAAACAATTTGTTTTCTTTGCGCTTTAGCTAATCGTATGCATGCAAATAAAATTGATGTATATTATGTTAAATTAACAGGATTTTTCTTTATATTGGTAGACAATAAAAAAATATCATATAGGTATCTAAATAATACATTTATTTTGTAAGTAAGTAAGTAATCCTGGACTAAGTTTGGGCTTCTATCGACACAAACTCTCCATCGAAAAAAAGTATTTTACAGATGACTTGTTACAGGCAAAGGTATTGATAAATAAAATTCAAAGCCTTACCAAAAATATACCTTTTTCCTTCCAGTGTTTATGTCGGTTTATGTCAATTAAAGCCTTATTTACCAATTAATGCACACAAAGCCTCGACACAAGCACAACCTGCACAACTAATGCTTAGTTTATAGTTAAACAACAAACAAAACAATATAATAATAAATAGTAAATAAAATAGGGATCAAATAATAATGATTCCCTTTTACCATAACAAGACTAATTTTTTATTGCACATTCTATTTTATTTGCCGTATAAACCAGGCATAAACTCTGTTGAGTCCCCTATTTTTAATGCTCTGTTCTATAAATAATCTCTTTCCTTACCATTTTTTAAATTGATACTGTCTTGTCTGCGGCATGCAGCAATCCATTTTTTGGCAAGATTATTGTCCTTGGGAAATGTATAGTACCTACTTAATTTACGTTCCCTTACTGTTTCTATTATTATTTGGACATACGCTGACTGCACATCCCGGCATTTTTGGCCTATTTTAAAGCACTGTCGAGCTGGACTGACGACCAGTCAGTTGTTTACACTTTTTTCTTGACACCTTAAATTGTAAACTACAAAAAAATCGTAAAACACAACCGCAACCGCCCATTATATTTTGAATTCGTGATTCGCAACTGACGTATAGATGCGCAGATTTGCCTTGTTTTCGGATTCGTTAGTGACATACCGTGATTAAGTGTATCGTGGCACAGCTAAGCACAATAAGTCAAAAAAGTATCTAAATATCACATACTGACACTTATATCACCGTGTCAGATGCCAAAATATTGTGCCAAAACGTGGTTACTTCTTCGTTGCGATTTCCGTCTCACGTATTTTATGATAGACATAGAGCTTTGACTTCTGCCTGGGATTCTTTATTCAAAGGCTTATATTATACTCAAATGAAAGACTGGAGACTACTCTAGAATATTCCTGGCCAATGATAGTTGCACAAATCATAATGTTCTAGTGAATTTCTAAAAAACCTATGGACGCTCTACAGGTACAGGGAAAACAATAAAAAATAAAAGAAAATGGGGCCCTGGGGGCGATGTAACGGAAAATGCTTCCAAACTAATCATAAAAATTATAAAATTGTAATTAAAATACCGAACCTTAAAAAAAGAGTACAAACATGTTTTGGTATTACCTATTTATTTTCTACTCAAAAACACGGTAAGATTTAGCAATGCATATTTAAATAAATATGAAAGTCGCCTTAGCTTTCGGGGCCCTTATAAACTCCATTTTCGAAGGATATTTAAACAGGAAACATCGCTGGGGCCGAGCCGAATAGAAAAGTACCTTTTTATTTCCTTTCAACCTTTGAGAGGACCACATGCATTACACCACTTTCCGGATAGATATAGATTGCGACGCTACCCTCCAATATATTCCGAATGAAATTTTCATTAGGAGGGATGCTAGGGGAAAAGAAAAATACCTTCTAAAATGATAGGAGGCTTTATAGCTCAAGTGGGAGACTGTAGTGCCCGCCGGCTAGGAAAATGGATAGGAAATGCATTTTTGGGTGAATTTTAAACGCAAAACGATTAGATTGTGGGGAGGCGTTTTCAAGCGGCTGAAGTGTTTTACAGTCTGCCATGAACTTTAGACATGTAGGTATAGCTGTTGCTGGTTTCATGTGATTTAGTAATTATTGATTATTTTACTGGTACATGGTTCCGAGCATGGTTCCTTAAATTCTAACAAATATAAGAGTTAAAATTTGACGTTTGAAAATACAGGCATAATGTTCTCAGCCACGACAGAAAAAAAAAAGAAAATGAATTGAGTATGGGAAAAACAAAAGAAAAGAGTTAAGGAAAACGTTTAGTCAGAAGCTAAGGAAAACAAAAAATATATTAGAATTAAGGATAAGCCGACAACACAGTATATAATCACTAGTATCAAGCGTAGAAAATTGTCATTTTTTATAGAGGTAGAAAAAAATAATTCTTAACAGGTAGATATTTTCAGGGTTGCGGGTAGCGTCCTGAGTATAATCCCAAAAAATCACCATCGAAGTCGTGTGACGAACCCCGCAATAGGGGTGGTTTTGCAAATAAAAAATTCAATTTCTTTATGTGTACATTTTTTTTCTTATGTGTACATTATTACATTCTCTACAACTTTCCCTTATGAAGAAGTTTTTTCAACTTCAATACTTCACGAGATATAGGTAAAAGATCACCACTAGCTAAAGTGCTTTATATAAGGGTGAAAAAAATTCTTTAAAACAAGCTGATTTTTTCAGGGTTAACTCGGGGTGCACTCCTAAGTTAACCCCCAGTATATGATTTAACGTTGTTTAAGTCTTGTTTTTAAGTTTTTTTTTTATGGCATCTATATTTTATTAGAGGAGAAGGTCCGAATATGGGCAGCCCTTTTGATTTTTGCTAATAATTTTTAAAGTTTTGAAAATAATAATCTACAAATTGGTCTACTTTTAGTTTAATCAATTACCAACACTTTGTTAAATGTTTTATTTTTAATATGTTATAGGGATCATGGTTTTTATGTGTCAAACTTTTTTGTATTTCTTTGCTTTGAGGTAGAGTGTTTGGAATATTGGCCCATAACAAATTAAGATAAAAAATCTATACCTTACAAAGTAAGATGTATTTTATATAATAAAAAATAAAAGTAACACATTATTGAGAAAAAACGCACACATAAAAATCTTTTTCAACACCTAAACATGCAAATGAGCCCACATACTGCATATCATACACTAGACCCAAACCTCACCTCTTTGATCATTTTCTTTATTGTTTACTGCCTCGATAGGTATAACCATATCATTGGCGTTCCAGGTTTTCCTTACATTTTTAGATGAAAACTTAAGTTTCGTTCATGGCAAAAAAAACGTGTTGTATAGAATTGTTGGTAATATGGGCCCTGCCCATATTAGGACCCCTCTATAAAAGCTCATATTAGCAATATTTTCCCACGTAATTTTTTTTATAGGGCATGTAAGATAATTTCGCTGTAAAGGCAACACTCCTTGACCACAGTTTATTAGAATTATGCAATAATTACGAACAAAAATATATAATGCTATAGCTATATTTATTATAAAGGCCTTACCTTCCAAAGTTTTCACAATCTCACGAATACGTTCCCAGTCACCTATTTACACAAGAAACGGACCTAGCGATATCTCTAAAACATTTTGTCAACAAAAGCAAATATTTTGAACCTTCGCAGACAGATGGAGCGGGCTGCCTAAATTGTTTTTTAGGGGGCCCATATTATATTCAGGGCCCATATTCGGACCTTCTCCTCTACAAAAAATAATTTAAAATATATATTATAGGTCCAGTGTATCTCAAGGTAAGTGAAACCACAGGTATGAAAGACAACATTTTTCATTTGAAATTTTACCATTTGGGTCAAATTTACTTCACTTGAAAGTAATTTCTGCCATAAATCAAAGTGGACCTAGGCATGAGGAAAAATCATTTGCCTTTTCTGTTCAAGATGCAGGAATATTTTAGTAACGGAAATTGTTCAAGATACGCAAAGACATTATAGAGAAAAGTTGTTAGGGAATAAAAAATCCCTGTATCCTATCCTGCACAGGACAGGCATTTTGCCTATTGAAAAATGAAAAAAATGGAAAAATCGAATTAATTTGATTTAGCCTTGAACTTTGCACATGGCACTTTAAGTAGGCAGAAAATGATTTTTTCCTCATGCCAAGGCCTACCTTCATTTTTCGAAACTGAACATATGACAGAAATTACTTTCAAATCAATTGGGGAGGGACCTGAAATGGTCGAATTGTCTTTCGCACCTCTTGCTTCATTTATCTTGGAACACCCTGTATGTTTTTGCTACAGGTGAATTACAAAATTCCGTTGTGGAGATGCCAAAATTTGAATTAGTTTCTGATAGAAATAATTTGTTTTTTTTTTCATACACTAATAATCCAAAGTAGGTAATGATCTTGAAAACGCACTGAAGGTCAAAAAATAATATTTTCGTTTTGTGCTCGCACAGAATTAGACAACTTTTATGTCAACAACTTTTTGAAATCTATATGAATGTATAAAGGTAATTCGACCACCCATACGCATTATAAAAAAGGTGCAATAAAAAATACCATATTGCATGAACAGTGCCTTTTCACTTAATTTGGAAAACTACAAATTTGAATTTTATATTATTTTTGATATATCTATGACATGCATTTTTTCTGATTTTTTTAACCATATAATTTTATCAGAAGACATTTTTTTTAAATCAATCATTTCCAATTTTCCTCACAAATTACGTGACTTATCCCTGGAATCCGGGATATTGAGAACTTAATTTGGCAGTAATGTTTTACCACAGACAGCTAAACAGGGTGACCGTATTTCGAGTCTATGCATGGGGATCTTGGTTATCTTAAGAGATACGAGGTCGGTTAAATTGGGGCAAAGTTGTAGAATTTGATGCCGAGTAACATGGTAAAAAGAAATTTTGGCTGGCCCTATTCGTCTTGAAAATAATGCAAAAAACCGAAAATTGTCGTTTTCGTTTTTATCTTTTTAAACGAAAACGAATGGCGCTGGACATTTCTAAGTTAAACATTATTAAGGCACCTTTTTACAAGGAATCTAAATATGACCTCGCATTTTTTTTTCTCGCCTCCCTGGACAGAGTTATGACGATCAACTTTTATTTTTCTTACGGGCGCCATATTGGATTTTTGCATTTTTGAAAAGAGGTATTTTTTTCTGGTTAAAATGATATGTCACACAATATGCTTTACTTTGTTTTTCTTGCCGTAATATCAAATTAATCGTTTTTGCATAGAGTGCCTTGGAAACGTAAGCCCCATAATGTTTGACGTTTTTGCATAGAGTGCCTTGGAAACGTAAGCATAGTTACCCATTGTTGCGAAGTGTGCTTTGGAATATTGTTTAACGGTTCGGTAAAAATTCAGTTAATGTTAAATTTATTCATTAAATAAATCATAAACGTATCACGAGAGTATGATCTGAGACCTTGTCATTTATTCGTCATTTGCCATATAACACATTAACACTAAAAGAGTCAAACTGGAAACACAAGAACAACAAAAACCTAGACGAGTAGACAATCCTATTTTACAATAAATGTTCAATTTGTCCTCCTTGTTCCTCAAGGCACAATGCAGGACGTTTCCTTAAATTGTTTATGGCTCGTCCAATATCCCTTCGACGTCACTTATATTTGAGGAATAATAAATTTTAATTATGGCACGCTTTTCTTAAAATGACATTTTTTCAGTAAAATACAGTATCCGTAACACTTAGAATTGTACTAAACAATACAATCAAAAGTTATACGGGGCTTATGTTTCCAAGGCATTCTATGTAGAAATGTCAAACATTATGGGGCTTATGTTTCCAAGGCACTCTATGCAAAAACGTCAAACATTATAGGGCTTACGTTTCCAAGGCACTCTATGCAAAAACGATTAATTTGATATTACGGCAACCAAAAACAAAGTAAAGCATATTGTGTCACATATCATTTAAACCAGAAAAAAATCCTCTTTTCAAAAATGCGAAAATCCAATATGGCGCCCATAAGAAAAATAAAATTTGATCGTCATATCTCTGTCCAGGGAGGCGAGAAAAAAAATGCGAGGTCTTATTTAGATTCCTTGTAAAGAAGTGCCTTAATAATGTTTAACTCAGAAATGTCCAGCGCCATTCGCTTTCGTTTAAAAAACTAAAAACGAAAAAGACAATTTTCAGTTTTTTCGCATTATTTTCAAAACGAAAAGGGCCAGCCAAAATTTCTTTTTACCATGTTACTCGGCATCAACATCTGCAACTTTGCCCCAATTTAACCGACCTCGTATCTCTTAAGATAACCAAGATCCCCATGCATAAACTCGAAATACGGTCACCCTGTATAGGTCTGTGGTTTTACCTACAATTCATCTTTTCTAAAAATGTTTTAGGTAAGCGATCCTAATTTTTGTCAAATTGAAATGTGAAAACATTGAAATAAAAAATTTACATTGGTATTATAGCTCTGGCAAGTTATTTTTTTATTAATTTATTATTCTTATTATACCAGGTTATGAGATTAGGAAGACGTCTTTATAGGTCACAAAACAATATAAATTAATTTCCAACCTAATAATTATATTATGGGGTTCGTTCAGATTAAATGGATTATCATAATTTACATTAATTTATTTTAACCTTATTTAACTAGGTAATATAACATTCTAAAATGAAATTAAATTAGGATGTAATTAATTTTAATCCAATAGTGTGCAAATATGCCTTTTTTTATTGGACTGTAATGTCTCAAAACCATGAACTTATCCTACTTTTGTAGAGAGGAAAACGCTGTGGAGTTGCCACTTCAATCCGGCGGTATATTTTAAGTTCACGGTTGGGTTTTTTGCTTGTAAATAATACATAATATTATGTGCCTAAAAAAGAAAAATTAAGATTTAGGGTATTAGTTATTTAGCAATTGAAAATAGCATATTTTTTAGTGAAAAAAACCCATATCTAGGTGTGATCATATGGTATTATAGACAGTAGACAGAGTATGTCCTATGTGTTGATTGTTTGTCCTCATTTCAAACCATGAGACTTCCATACCACTTTTTCAACATCCATTATGAAAAGTAAACTTCAACTGCAATACTTCATACAAATCTTAAAGCAATATAATATATAAAATTTATTATATTGGCACTTTTTTGGACCTTCGTCCCCGGCGGGTAACCAGTCTATATCATACTTTGTTTCTTCAAAGAATCGCCGAAGTTGAATTCCCTAACCTCAAAAACATTATAAACACGAAATATCACTCGTAATTATAACAAAAATGCTGTCTATACTAATAGTTATGTACTCATGTCGTTTCCTCAAAACTATAGGAATACTCTATCACGAAAAAATATACCTAGGTATACTAAATGCTTATAACACCGTTTATTATTAATAAGAATTCGTTATTTTAGGTAGGGATATCTGTGTTCAGAGAACAAGGGGGATAACGTATCCTTTACCATAACAATTTCTCCTTTATAAAAATTATTTTCCAGCCGTAAAGTTGATTGAAATAAAAAAAATGGACAGCATTTCTTCAAGTGAGTGGTCGTGGTAACGCTTGATCTTGATCATAAAACACAAATAGCGTACTGATATTTTTTATATAAAATTCTTGTCAGAACAACGAGTTTTCCAGATATTTATAACCAGCAACAAATGAACCCATGTATTATGTAGTGGATTTCATAGTTTGCAAGCAAATGAGCTTTTGTGTGAGCCTGCAACGGGAATGTAGTTTTAAACTTCAACGTATACAAGCTGCTTGTTTTGCTACATTTTCCTCAGATCTATTATTAAAGTTTACGAGGTCTTCTAAATTATGTTAATAAAATGCGAATACTTCACATTAAAGTACACTATCAGGTAATTTCGTTCATCTAAAGCTGCCTCCACGTTGCTGTCATATGCATCTCCACAGTAACTCACGATAATATACTACTTTCCCGTCTAAATATTAAATATCTCTTAACCGTGGCGGCGCATATAAACCACTTCTCGGAGTTATCTAAATAGGAAAATATCGCCGGAGTCGCTCAGTGCAAGCAAAGAAAAATATCTTTTCATTTACGTTTAACCTTTGAGCGGCTCACGGGCATTACACCGCTTTCGGGATATAGATTGCGACGCGCCCCACCGATACATCCGGAATGAAATTTCCATCAGAATCGATTCCGCGAAAAAAAAGGACCTTTTAAAAATGATGGGAAACTTTATAGCTCCTGTGGGATGGAGAACGCCCGCCGGCGAGGAATATGGGAAATGCATTTTCCCGCGAGTTTCAAACACCAGCAAGTTTTTTTGTTTGGGAAGTGTTTTGAAGCGCTTAAAATGTTTCATAAGAGGAAAGAAAAAGGCATTTTATTCAAAATTTGGAAAAATATGGAACAACTTGAATACCTAATGGGCCAGTCACGCGAATATTATTCTAGAAAAAATGTTTTATACAGGGTGACTTACCGGAGACGACATACTACAAATACATATGCTCGATATAAAATATTGCTCGTATACCTAAAGGCTGTGGAAAGTTTTTAATTTTAAAATTTTCAACTTTTTCATGATGTTACAAAATTAGCAGTTCTAGTTTTTTTTTGCGTGGAAAATTTTGTTTGAATTTAGATATTTTAAAATATTTAGTATTTGAAAATCAAGTACAGTTCACAACCGCTTTATTCAAGCCGGTCATTTCTTACCAGAGGTCTGCAGTGCACACTCATCAAACTACCCGGAAAAGTGTTGTTTTCTAGCTAGCTTTTAATCGTTCTAGTTTGTCAATAGATGACGTAACGAATAATTTATTACTCTATTCTGCTATAAAACTATAATTATTGCGGCCGATTTGTCAGCAACTTCTATAATTTCGAGAGGACTGCAATAAATTTATTTAAATTCGCTTTCAGTTAATAAATTTCTTAATTATACCTATAATTATTATGGAGTGGATTTCATTATAGTCTGCAAGGAAATTCGCGAGAGCCTGCAACGGGAATATAATTTTAAAATTCAAAGTACAAGCTGGTTCCTGGTAAAAAAGTTGGGACAACTTCCCTAATTTCGAGAGGGCACAATAAATTTGCACCGAATGATTCCGTTTTATTCCAGGATACTTCTCCAGGTGAAAATCATAAAATAAGGCTATTTGTGGTATACATTTTTCTCCACAGCATCATTTTGTTTAATATTTGTCCAATCGTTAAGATATTTAAACGAAATATGATACACAACATGCGCATTGATTAAGTATCAAAATATTATAATATCAAATTCCTCAAAGAGCCAGTGGGGGATATATTATTATGGGTACCTATATACGCCTAATTTATTTTATCAAAACATATTGATACGGTCCGCTTAAGGACGGAAATAAAACGTCATCACCTCGCGACGACCTTCATTTGACCGTGTTCCTAACTAGGATAAATGTTGCTAAAACAGAAATTGGATACTGGAGCGCAAAAATTGCGCAAGTGTCTGTAAGATGGCGCTGGAGTTGGAGAGCGGCCATTGGTATAGAGCGAGAATAAAAAGTAATGTTTCGCCTTGCTAAAATAAGTTTCCGTTCCTTATAAGTTGTTTTGTTGCCCGGCAAGGTCGTTGGTCGGAACTAGGGGTCTAGGGGGAGGCAGGCGGACCGACCCCCTTTTTTATACAAATAACAGCACATCGCTCCCATCCTGGCGTATTTTGGGATTGAAACTGAATTGTTAAACACAAAATAATAATATGAATATTTACGCTCCTCTATTTTTCTATATTTTTTCATTGTTATTAAGAATATTGTTGAGTAAAATATTAAGTAAGAGGACTACCTACCGGCTGTCAAATCTACTGTCATGACATAATAATTCTCCCTCAAAACCGCATGAATGATCACAATACTTACCCTAACTGACATTTAGAATTTATGTCACTATAGTTTTATCTTTTATCATTCTATTAACTTTTCATTAAGTACTTAATATTGATAAACCGAAAGAAATTAAAATTCTGTTGTATTTGATCCAAAGTTGATGTAAAGTTGTGAATTTTGTTAGATACGTGAAATACCTACTATTTGCTGATATCTTAATATATGTATTATTTTGGCATACATTTAGAGTAATGGAAAATGTAATGTAAATAAATTTGTAGGTACTACCATAGAAGAATCTACTACGTAAATTCTATGGTACTACCTAAATGCTTGCCGGTACATCAACTTTGTGTCAAACAGAATTTTAAAGCGTTAATATAATTTTCTTTTGAAAAAGACATATTCTTATCGATATTTTTTAGTAATAATAAAAAGTTAATAAAATTATAGAATGATACTTGTATATTATGTTGTATAGCTAGTGATATAAAATACTTTTTACGAAGTAATGACTTTTTAAAATTTTAAGAAATTTTATAAATAGGAAATAGGCGCTTATGTAACATTAAAATAGAAACGACTTTTTCAAGTTAAACGTTAGGGATTTTATTTTTTAAATATAATTTTTGACAGATAGCGAAAGTCACGTGACCACGTTTGAGTCGGTTATTTTTCCTCGTTTTTAATCGAAAGGTAACCCCAAAGTTAACTGCATATGTGTTCTATTATTATCCGTTAATAAAAAATATTTTTAAATTAATAAAAAGATACATTTTGCACCATCTTCATTTTTTCCAAAAAGGTTTTTTGGTTATAACTTTTGTTTGACGTTCGATTGTTTTTTTCCAAACGACATTACATTGTTTGGAAAAAACTGCAACAAACTGGTTTTTAAATCATTAATTTGTCTCAAAAAATACGGAATGATTAAAGTGAATGTTCCTATCACCTTCAGGCGGACACCCTGTACCTAATAAAAATATTATTAAACAAATAATAGTACTTTTTGAAATTGAGCCAATGTGTAGACAGGTGGCCGTGATTACAGTCCAAAAGTAAAGTTACACACATTGTTTAATGTGCTTTTTGAACCTAACAAAAAAAGTTTATCAAAATCGGTAAACAAATAAAGATATTTTACCAGGGTGGTAACTCCTTAACGGAGGTCACACTGTAGATGTTTAACATATAGGTACAGAAGATGTTCTTTCGCATCAATATATCGTTTTCTTTTTTCATTTTTTATTTTCGAGATATGTATTTATCTTAATTATTGCGTTACTTAAAATGTGTGTTTGAATGTAGTGTTAATGCAAACGAAGAAACACCTTATGTACACATAAAAGACCATGTTTCATTTCATTGAAAAAACTAAACATAATTTTGTAGAACTTTTAAGCCAGCAATACTATACCTACAGAAAACGTGCCGAATAACATTCTTTAACTAGGGATATGCCTTTAACAGTAAAAAACACAGTTGACATTCAAGTGACCTTGAAAACGTCGTCTGCCTACAAGTGAAAACGTGCGTCTTACATTGCACCCCATATGCTTCAACTTTTATGTGATTTTTTGCGACTTTCGTTTTTGAGATATTTATAATAGCTGCATTTATTAAAATGGAACACCCGGTATAGATAATTTTCGACATACCTATACATATAGAGACATAGACATATGAATCCTCCCCTAATGTCAGTTTATATGCTAACGATTGTGTTTTCCTCACGAAAAATACATAACGGCGACATACGTATAAATAATGCAAAGTCAACTAAAGCAGTTTTTAGTGCCGCCGTGTACCTTTCAAGCTAAAAATCAATGAACCATTGCTAAAAAGAGAGGGGTTAAAATCACAAATCGGAGTCTTTGAGCTACGGGGGTCTCCCGAAAATACCTTTTGAAGTTTTATATTATTTTAATATTAAAAATTCGCAGTTCATTGTATATAATAATATGGAAGTAATACAAAAACATAAAAAAGTAATCAGACAGCTTAGTTGCTTAAATATTATATCGCCAAAACGTAAAATTGATCATATGAACATAATATATGTAATTATTAAACTGGACCTGTAACAACAGCGTCAACCGTTCATCGATCGTCTGTTTTTCGCGCCATCTGATAAACAATAGCTACACTTTTGGTATTCCCGCTGCATAATTTAAGGGTATTTTGCCTATGTTTTTTATTTACAACAAGACTGGATAATTACAATGTTTACTACCGGGTTTTCGTTCCGAGCATATTCGGAAACCTCTGCCCATCTTAACGAAGGTAAAATTCCGACTCAAGAGACAAAATAGACGAATTTATGCCGGCATAAAGTTTGAAATTCAAAAAAAATTCTCGCCCATAACTTTTAAACTAGTGTCATTAGTATGTATGGATATTTTAAAAATACCCGTGTTTTTTGTAATCCTTTGAAATTCGCTACTTTTTCCAGCTAGTTGGAAATAAAAATACAGTGATACAGGCAACCAAACATACAATGGCGAGGCCCCCCTTAAAGAATTTAATTTGCTACATTATATACTTCAAGGGAAAACTGCCTCTTGAATTTTTTTTCGATCATTAGATTTCTATTTGGCCAGAGGATAATATTAAACAGTGTGTTATAGTCGAGAAAATTAAAAAAAAAAAAATATATCTATCGTCCTCATTGTGATCCTAACCTACCGACTAGTAGTTTGCTTCGGTGTAGCTTTAAAACAAAGCTTTATCTTAATTGTAAATTTCTAAATGTGAAATTCTCTAGTTTATAAAAGCGACACGTTAGAAGTAGTATAGTCATAAGGCGATTTAACAAAGGCTATAGGATTGGATGATTCCAGAGATGTACATGTGGCTAGGGATATCCTTATGTCTTCTGCGCAGTTTTCTATATGTTCCAGCTTAATCAATTCGAGCATGCGGTGTATATTATATATCTCACAAAAGTATTTGGGAAAAGGTATATCGATGAATTCGTCAGCCATACTTCTCCTTCCTAAAGCCTCCCTATAATACGAGTATACTGCATACTATTCATGGCTATAGTAGTGATAGTGTGGGCGACAGCGGATGGCGGTAATCGACAACTCTTTTGAGGTTACACCAAATCAGGCTGAATCTCAGAAAGGCGTAGAGAAGCAAATTTACTGGAGTTACAACACTATATTATATTTTAAGAAATATATTTCTTAAATTCGATATGTCACTATTATTTCAAAACCATCATTAAAATGAGAATATTTAGGCGCGAGGCAAAAGATTACTAACCAGTTATTTCATTTATTTATAATCACGCACCGGGGTCACCTCTGACCAAATTTGAGAAATCTGGTGAAACTATAATGTGCTGCTTATTTAAACTATCAACTAGTTGAAATTGCGGTTCTAATATCCTTTCAAATTATAATATTTCAAATCAAAATACCAAATATCAATGATTTGGGCATAGCAACAAATATACAATGAAGCCTATTTTGAAAATAGTCTCAGTCACTTATTCACAATGTTTCAGAAAATCAATCGAGGTTACTACCTTCGTTGTTTCAGATTTTAGATAAAAAGTTTTAATACAAAATTTGGAGGTACTTGTGTCCCCAATGCGGTTATCTTGTCGTATTTTGCGTGACAGCTGCCAGTTTCAAGATATGACACAAATTTGTGTTTTTAAATGGAAGCCATATAGTTGGTCAAGCTTTCCAACGATATAATACTCGATATGATTGTTGGGAAAAATAACGGAAATAACTATGGTTTCCATTTAAAAAAAAAAACACCACCTTCGATAGGATTGACGTAAGTATTTGCAAAATCAACCAATCACAGTTACGCTTTCCCGGCGCATTTTAACGTGTTTGCAGATAAAACAACCATTGCATTTCTTTTATTTCAAAAGATTTGTCTCTTATCAGTGTCGAACTGTCAAAATCTACAAGAGTCAAAATTGGATGAAGTTCGTAAAATACAAAGACGAAAAATTCGAAAATACCCGAATCAAATCAAGTGACGGGAGTGACAGGCTATGGAGCGATGGGACCGACCCATGGTGGACCCAGAAGCCTTGCTGCCAGATTTCTCAGTTTATGGCTTTGAAATTTAAGTCCCTTTCTCCCACATAAATCAGGACCCAAGATGTACTTATACCAAGAGTGTATGTTGTTCCCTTCCGTTGCGTATATGGCTCTCCAATCTTCTTTGAATCCAATGTCTGAGATGGCGCACCTTCGCAATCATTTTTCGGGATCGTTGTTAGATAAAAGAACAGCAAGAAAGGCGTATAAAAACGAATTGACGGTTCGACGTTAAACCAAGCTTCCATATACTTCTGAGGACCGTGCGCTGAATTCGGAATGGAGGAGCAACGAGCGGCTGGAACCTGCGGGTGCGAGGTATAACTAACCTCGATCCTGAGAGGGTATCGCCCTGCTCCCACTGTAATCCGTGTGAGAGGCGATAGAGGTGTTTCGGAAACATAGTGTACAAGTTTCTCGAACAGAAAAAAGATAAAAAAATATGGAATTTAGTATGGTTATAAATGAGGGTCCATATAATATGCTTTAATTTTAGCACAGACTGGTTCGAGTTTTTTGTGCGAAATGTGCCGCGCCGAATATCTACGGATGCAAAGTTGAATATCGATAGTTGAAAAGATTCAGTTTGATGAGGTTTATCTTACAATTTAATAGGTTTTATTAAGATATTTAAAGTATACTTAAACCAAATTACTCTTTGTAATAATACGTTTTAATTTCTTGCTATAAGTGTAAATTATATATAATAATTATTCCATGTATGCTCGGAAATGTCCTCGCATAACCGGTACACCAACGTCATTGTTACACAAAAATTAAATTTTTATTTTCAATTTTGTGTTATTTAGGTAAGTCCCAAAAAACTCGAACTGCCGTCTCCTATATATCTATAGGTGGAGAATTAATTATCTCGCATACTGGATTTAGCCACAAACGCTTTGGTTCTGAGATACAGGGTGTGAAACATGAGAAAATTTAGGTTTTAACTTCTTGTATTCTAAAAACGACTGGAGCAAAAATATAATATTGTTGGTATCAGGATGGGGCGTGAATTCCGAAAATTCAATAATATACATTGGATGTTCTATTTAAAAAACAAAAGTTTGTTTTTTCCAGCTTTTACGGAACACTCTGTATCAATTCCAACTGACATTATTGCCTGCAAAAAAATAAATTATTAGGTTTTATATTTTTTCAAAAAATCAAAAATTAATCAGACAAAATTTTTGTCTGAAAATTTGCACATAGGGGTAAAATAAAATTTCAAGATACTTTTTCAAAAAACTTTTTTCGATAAAATCACAAATAAAGCACATTTTGGCTATTTATTTAATTAAATGTCATTTTTGACAGGTATGCCAAATGACGCAAGGCGTTTAATGATCTCATTTCGAATATTTTTGGTAGCAGAGATGATCGCCCCAGAGTAGTTTCATCTTAGCCCAAAAATAAACAAAATCCCATATGGTTCCAACTTTTTGGCGGGCACGTCGATGGGTAAATGCTCTCCTATTCATGCAAAGAAAGGGTTAATGAACTCTGGCTCAAAAGTTACGAAAAACCCTTATTATAAATTGAAGGTGTGTGTCTTAGGAAGGCGGAGTTTCCCTGTGGTAAACAACTCCCTTTCGTGAGAAATGTCTATCAATCGATAGGTCCACAACGAATCCCAGTTGGCGCGATGTGTTAGACCCGCAGGACCGGGGTAAGTTATACCCTCGGCTCCGCGCCGCCTCATCTTGGATGCAGCACACGGTCGTAGAAAGTATATGGAAGGGAATCTCGCAGCCTGGTTTAAAGTCGCACCGGCGATTCGATTCACGCCCCTCTTGCAGGTCCTTTATCTAACATCGATCTCGAAAAGTGGTCCCAGAGGCGCGCCAGGTCGCAGTTCAATAGACAAGAACAGGATACGAGTTTCAGGGGTTGCGGGTATTAAGATATGGAAGATTGTTTGCAGCAATGGGCATTATGGACAACCAGCTTATTTGTAATGTCTTATCAATACGCGGAAGAAAGACAAAGACAAGCCTACAGTGTCGTAAGGTGTATTATTGAGATCAAGGGAAGGGGATGTGTATCAGCATTCACACTGAAGTAATGCCAGAGCTGATGCCAGCGTGAGGTTAAAAAGGAAATGAGGGGGGGGGGGGTTTAGTCGGTACAAATCCGACACTCCCCACCATCACACGGATGGTGGGGGTTTTATTTATTTATACCCCTCATCCGAAAAAAATATAATTAGCTACACACGCGTGGATCGTGCGTTATATACTCCAGCTGCAAATAACAATATTTACCGTTGCCGTATTTTTGTATCTTGTACTTCCAATAGCACTGTTTGTGGCTATTCCAAGCTTGTATACATCGGCAGGAAGGGATTGATAAAGAAAAACAAATTTTAATGTAATTTTTAAAAGGCAGCAAGGCAATAATTTAAACACCTTTTATATTATATTTACAATAAGAAATTATACTTTTCCAATTGCCGTATTTTTTATTTATTTGGGACATGAAATATTTTGTCGTCTACTACATATTTTATTATCTTCCCTCCAAGAAACATTGTAGTGCAAAGTTTGATGCTGAATATTTGAACAGAATGTAATTTGAGTTGGAAAATATAATTAGCTTCATAAAAAAACATTTCAGACTAGGTAACGATCTTCATTCGAAAAGCCTACTGAAGACGGAAGCGGTTTAACAGGTAGAATTAATAGCTTATACGTCTCTGGAGGTTAACACTGTTTGTTTGGTGGAAGCAGTTAAGGTAAGCGGGATGTGTTGTAAATAGCAGACGTAGACGTTCCCAGTGCAAATAACGTACCTATTCGGTTCTTGGGTTTACTTCTAATGAATAACAAATTTAGTTCTGTATTCACGATGATATATCTTAGGTATAAATTAATGTAATGGTTCAGAGTATAAACACCTACTAAACCCAAAGAAATTAAATAAATCAATAGATATTTCGTTAGTTTGCAAAGACAATGAAACACGTGAGTCTACCCAATTATATAATCCCACTAAAGGGTAATGTAATTTTCGCCAGTGTTGTCATTGAAATTACATACGTGCTTGTGTATTGAAGAAAAACTATCTATACATATATCTGTACCTCAGAGGTAAAGTGTACTAAGTCACAATACATAAATTTTACAGGAACTGGGAATAAAGAAATAATAATCGAATATTTGTCACCTCATTCTTTATAAATAATTGTATGTTTTTCATAGCAGGTACTAGTAGGTTGAATACAGTGGACTCATTGGCAATTTTGTTAATTTCCCAAAATTTCAATTACAAAGGGCTTAAAGTGGACTTAGTACATGTTACTCCTAAAAGTAGTGTTTGAACAGTGGACATAGTATATAGTCAAACTATGAAAAAATTAATATTTTAAGAGACTATAAGCAAAAATAAAATTACCAATTGTTCCAGGATGGTTTTAAATAACCATAAATGATTATCATGTAAGAACACCCAATAATTTTACATATTTCTCAAAGCACACCACTTTTCTAGGTCTTTTAAAGGTAAAAAAAGAGAGTAGGCAGATTTAAAAATCTTTATTTTTTAAAGTAAGGTAATAGACTAATGTTGGTGACATATTTTCAATATTTTCCACGCTTGAAAAAAGGCAAAGCACGTAAGCTATCTGATATAAAAGTATGAAAGTAGAAGTGCTTACCCTTTCCTAAACTTAACTAGGAAGAATTATCATCCAGATTTTTACATGAGATTCCCTCTTCTTCAACAATCATAGGATTTTGTGGGATAGTTGCAAACCAATTCTCAGAGAAGAAGTAGGAAATAGACGAAAAATTAAAGAATCAGCATTTATTCTAGGAAATACAGACAACTGTGTTGCTGAATGTTCAGTGGAATTCAGTAAAATATTATTGCCACTTGTTCAAAGAGAAGTTAGTATAAATATTAGGTAGAACACAGGGTACAATATCAGACAGGTGGCTAGGCTATTGTTTCTGAAATTTATTAATCTGCCATTTCACTTTGACGTGACATGATCTTTGAGAAAGGAGGAAGATTTATTCTCCGAAAACTCAGGAAACGAATTTGTTGAAGATATTTTTTGAGTTACAAGTTCAAAGTTTAGTTCATTTACTGTTAAGAATTTATTAATTTTCCAGGCAACTTGAAAAAGTTGTCTTTTGCCCAGTTTGGTGGCGAAAAACCCAATTAAAATTCAATGAATCCATCTTCTTTATTTTGGTAAATGCCAATTGATGAGATTTGATCACAAGCATTTGTAAATTCTTGTGCCCGCTGGAGTTCTAGGTACTTTTTAGGGGAACTGTTGTTAATATTTTCGGGTTCTAAAATATTAACACGTTAAATAAGACGTAATGAAAATATATTATGCCAGGCACCTTCAAAATTTGAGACAGGAGTGATAATACTCTCGGGACTTCCAAGAAGTAGAGAGTTCCTTGTACTGGAGTCCTGTTTAGTATAACCTTAAAAAAATAAAGATAACTACTCATTTTAAGAAATATTCAAAAACAAATGATGTTATAAAGAAATAGATGTCCATGAAAAAAGGAAAGGTGGATATATTATTAATTTCTTATTCGGTAATCTACAAGTACCTAAAATACTCACTTGTGCTTTCTGACGCAGGAATCTGCTTCTTCTAGAATTTTCTTCGTTCGAGAAGACATTGTGATGCGCTCCCTTCCACTTGGACATACACACTAAGAGCTGAATCGTTTTCAAAATGTTTGTGAATCTGCATTGTGCAATATTGCTCTAAATGGCGTAATGTATACTAAGTCCATATTTAGAGGACTTTATAATATGTTTCTGAACAATACTATGTCCATATAGTACAGTATACCTCTCACTGCCTTTGGGACTAAATATTATTTATGATTTGCAAAATGCGTAACTGGTTGCATAACAAGAGTGGGAATAATTTTTAATAGTAGTACTAAGCGCCATATGTGACTTAATACAAAAAAAAACATTTTCTTAAAAAAATGGACTTAGTACACTTTACCTCTGAGGTACCGATATTTCTTTTACATTTAAAATAAAATTATAATGGGAAATTGCCCAAAAAACTGTTGGATCGTGCTCAACCTTAAAGTATAGGTATACGATTGCCCTCTCCTCTTTTGAGTGGAAGGAAATTGCATCCTTAGTTACATCTAATTTATGTAAGTAGGTTTTTGCAAAATTTAAACCACTTTTGTAAAACTTTAATATCACTTCTGTCTAATCATCGTATTTTTATCTTATACGTGAAAAACGATTTTTGTTAACGTCTGTACTTAAAATAGATACTAGAAACATGAGACACAATGTCTATATTTTATAGAAAATTCTAATAGCAGGAAATGGGAAGTTTGATGGTTTTTACTTCACTATAAAAACATGTTTTTACCGTCCAGAATTAATTTAAGGAAGTTTTGCCCCCCACAATTCGCCACCAGTTGGACCCACAACATTTCTGCTCCTGTAATTTCGCTCCTCGGGCGTTCCGCCCCCACTTATTCAGCCCCGAGATGTCTCGCGCCCCACTGAAACAGGACCCATGCAATTAAAGGTTTCCAGGTTCGAAAATAAATATTATGAATTTATACTAAAATATACAGAGTGTCTCACTTAAGAGTGAAACAACCCTATAACTTCTTTAATTTTTAACCGACCAGAACGAAATTTTTACCAAAGGTAGATGGCATTGTTACCTACTTATTTCCAAAAAATTAGTTGCCTATACTCCAAAGTCAAAGCCACCTGCGATGCCACAAACGAGGCTAAAAATCCGAAAGTCATATTAGGCATTTTTTTTTTCAAAAAAATTTACTAGAAAAAGTTGTTCAGAATCGATTCAAAACTCTAAATCCAAAATTTTTCATTTTTTCACTCAAAAAATATTAATTTAAAAAAATTAAATTCCAAAAACAGCAATTTAATAATTTTTTGTGTATAGAAAAGTGTGCGATGGGAGTTTTCATAAAGTAATTATTTTAAAATAAAGTAATAATTTTAAAATAAAAGCTACAAAATAAAATTTTAAAACTTTAAATTTAAAATTTTTACCTACTTAAATTTTATTTATTTAATATTTTTTGATTTTGACAAAATTTTGGATTCAGGGTTCTGAATCGATTCTGAACAACTTCTTCTAGTATTTTTTTTTTGAAAAAAAAAATGCCTAATATGACTTTTGGATTTTTAGCCTCGTTTGTGGCATCGCAGGTGGCTTTGCCTTTGGAATAGGCAACTAATTTTTTGGAAATAAGTAGGCAATAATGCCATCTACCTTTGGTAAAAATTTCGTTCTGGTCGGTTAAACGTTAAAGAAGTTATAGGGTTGTTTCACTCTTAAGTGAGACACTCTGTATATGCTTTGTGTATGTTTAATTATAGAAAGTAAAATGCAAAAATGACAGTATAGGTAAGACCAAAATTCGAAAAGAAAAGCGACAAATGCAACCTACCAATTAATGTTCTTCAATTTAAGGAACTGGTTTATTTCGTTAAAAAACCGCAAAACCGAAAAACGGCAGTAGCTCAAAGGACTCTATGGAAATGAAACAATAAAACAAGCAAAAAATGTCCTGAGTACAACTGTTATATTTGCTACTACAACACCGTTTCTGTAGGTAGAAACGACACTGGTCAGTAAACCAAAAGGATTTATGCAAAAGTTAGATATAATATAATGTGACTCTTTAAAATAATTAAATTTAAATTAATTAATTAATTTAATTTTTATCAAAACTAACTTACATTTTTATTTCCACATCAAACGCTAATGAGTGTTGTTATTGATAATAACTTAATTGTTGTTTATAACCTATTTCTTGGTTCCTGCACAAATGATCATGGATAGGTTTCTTCGAGATTTTTGTTTCATTCGTTTAAACTGTTTGACCTTGAAAACTTTTCTGCGGCGCAATTTTTATGCACAAAAATTTATTTTTTATTGTTTTGTGACCCCCTTCGACAAAGTCTAGCTACGTCCCTGACTATCTCCACCTCAATCCCCCCCTCAAACATCCAACTGGAGCCCATCTCAAAATAAGTACCTAGCAGCTCAAGTTGCCTATATGCACCCTGAGAAAACATGCTGGCCAAGCCACTAAGTATAATTAGGTACTATTTTTGTTACTTTCTCTAGCCCAGATGAAAAGTTCTCAACATAGGAACGAAAGCTTGGAATTTATTAAGAATGGTGCAGTTGTTACGGTTTTAAAATGCACAATCATAGGTATTTCTAGGCAAATTAATGAAAGGCCCACGCTCCTAGGTAGCGATATATTCAGAGCGTAATTAATTTGACAACTTTAGCAAAATAACTTACACTCTAAGTGTCACTTTGCCGGCAGTGGCCCTTTCCAGCTGTTGTCCATTTGTCTTCCAGTATATCGAAGGCATGGGATTGTTTAGTTACCTTGTTCCTTCCTCGTCAGTCGTCACGTCTCTCGTCAGACAACATAAAGCTGCCTTTTTGTTGCTCCAAGTGCTGGTTTCTGTCATACCAAAACCTTTCTAAATACCTCTTTTGGCTCATTGACCTGCCTTGGCATGGATTAAATACCAGAATAAATGCCTCTTATCAATATTTGTCACAAATTAATGTTAATAGACATTCTATACAAAATTAAAATTTTGATATTTGATGTTTGACATATTTGTTTGACGTATTGACACTGACATTTTCATGACACCTGTCAGCCCCCTGTCAGGACGTCGCTGCCTGGAAATTGGGAAATCTCTGTCACTTTTTGGTGGGAAGTTGCTTAAGAAGCACATGCCTTTGCCTTAGGGGCGACTCTAGAAAAGTGAGAGGGTGATGAATTAGGCAAGTTTTTTTGAATGAAAGTTATGCTTTGAGAGATCCTTTCACACCTACAACACAAGGTTGGATTCTAATTTGCACCAGTAACTCACCTAAAACCCTCTCAATTCAGATTTTTTTATCGACTTTTTTAGCCGCACTCGTGGCCACTCAACATCGCAAGTAAACGTTAAATACCCATTTTCCACAGTGCACGCCTCATTTTCTTGGAAGTAATCTCGGCCAAGTATGAGTTAAAGTCAGGCAGAAAAATAGGACAGATATTGGGCGTGTTTTAGGTCAAGTTCCAAGTACCAAAGCATCAAAGTTCGAAGTTCAAGAAGTTCCAGTTCCAAGTGTCTCGGGTTTTGACGTTTCAAGTCTCAAGTCTAACGTCTTAGTCCTTTTATGCCTCTACACGCCTGGTTTCGAGGTGCATGGAAAGTCACTGGGTCTCCGGAGAAGCACCACCGTTAAGTTCAGACTGTTGGGGATGACTCCAGATTGCAGCCTACCTACCTGGCAGTCCCAGATAAGTGGAAACACCTCACTTTACGAACATTTTCACAGTATCTTCGCACGTCCGCTCGCTTTTATCTCGTACTTGTAACCTCGTGCCTGTAACCTACAAAGAACAATTTTTATGCATTACTTTTATGCTATCCTCAATCTAGTCAATGAATGTTAACTATTTATTTGGCAATATACTAAAATCAAATAAGTCTTACGCCTAATGTAAACAAGAACGTGTGCGTTGAGATTTTCGCCAGAGCCGCACTGAGGCACGACTTTTATTTAATTTTACTTTTAAAATTGTTTACGTGGAAATATGTCGGAATAGTATATTTCATTACGAGTCTGGAAACAAAGATTTTTCCGTGCGCGCGTGACAAATTCCCGTGTGAGGCGCAGCCGAACATGTGAAGTCATGCAAGCACGGAAAAATCTATTTCTGGACGTGTAATGAACGATATTTTTTATTGTACTTCTTTGAAAACGGAAACTTAAAACATTTTATCGTTATCGGCATATTATAATAAATTTAATTGACATAAAATAAACAATGCAGACAATATAGTGTTTGGTATGTATGATGCGTTTCCATGATTACTCTCAAATTATTTCAAAGGTGCTTTGTTGTAAATTAGTTATTGTCAGATAAGGTGAATAAAACGTCAAAAATATTACAGAAATGTATCTAAATATTGAAACACTTACGAATTAGAATGCAAAATAGGTATATGTTAAATATCAGAGAGCATATAGAGTTTCTTAAATTTACTTTGCTGTATATTTCTATTTTAAAGCCATATATTTTTTTCATTTTCATTTTTCCATGCGCTGTTTCCGTGCGCCAGCCCGAAAAACCCTATCTTTCATTATTGCTAAAACAGATGAAAATAAGGTGTTTTCAAAGAAGTATAATAAAAAAAATTTTTCTCAATTAAAATGAATCAAAACATCTATAAAATTAATTGTGGCAGGTCTAAATAGCTGAAAACAACAAGATAAAACCGAATAAATACGCTTTTGCGATCGAGTACATCCCTGTTGCCAGACGGGCTGATATTTTATGGCCTATTGACCAATCGCCTTATTTCGCGGAACTTCATCGCTTTTATTTACGCCAGGCATAATAGACCGTCAGACAGTGACAGATTTTCCTTACTGATTTTCTCATTAATTATGCCTTGGAGAGGGTTGAAAGGTAAATCTATGCTGAGTCGGAAAATAGTAATTTTAAGTTTGGCTCCCGGGGAAAACATATGGAAAATTCGATTTTTCAAAACAGAAAAAAAATTACTAATTCTCAATTATGCCATGTTCACCGTATGATTTCTTATACTATTCCGGCCTCGAAACCCCAAAGGCATAAGTGTAGCGTGTGGAAAAAGGGTTGATCTAAGGGTTTGGCAGATCACACAAAAATGGCTCAATTCCACTCTTTTTCCACACGCTACACTTATGCCTTTGGGTTTTCGAGGTCGGAATAGTATAAGAAATCATATACGATGAACAAGTCGTAAATGAGAATTAGTACTTTTTTTATTTTTTGAAAAATTACTATTTTCCGACTCAGCATCGATTTACCTTTTAACCCTCTCCAAGGCGTAAATGCGAAAATCAGTAAGGAGAATCTGTCACTGTCTGACGGTCTATAAGAGTTACTTGATTTTAGTATAAAAGCTTGAATTGAAACCTACCTCAGGTAAATGTTTATCCTTGCTTTTATACACCTGGTATACCAAGGTATTAGACTTCTTGTAAGGTGACTTTATTTTATTAATTTAACTCCTTTGCTTACAACAAATAGGTTTTCAAACAAAAATTGCATAATAACGTCAACATTTTGGGATTAAATCAGAAATTGTTAAACTGGTTACACCACCGAGACATGAAGAAATAATTACAGAGCTTATACAAGGTAGAGAGTCTCCAGGGCCGCATCCCAAGTGATCCGAGTTTATCCAACTCTTTATAGTTAGCTTTTAGTTATTACTACTTAATAGTATTCTGTGCTATGATGAATAATAATAGATATTGTATCCTAGCTGCAATTTTCTGATAAATACTTACCTAGAAAAAGTAAATTTTTAAATCGTTTTTTAAAGATTTGGTTTTATTTTGCACGCTTGCTGCATATTAACACAATAGGCAGAAAGAAGTGTAACTTAAAGAATATATCTGCTAAGACCCATGATTTGCATTTACGTAATGAGTTATGAGTTATACAGCAGTGAATTTTTACCTTAAAATAATACGGATAAATGCACTAATAAATTATATAATATGTACCTACTGTGAAAGGTCAAAAGTATAATTACAAAATACAACATAAAGTTTTGGTATGGCAAATAGCAAATATCGGAAAATTTAAAATTTAAACGTCGGTATTTTTTCACATAACAACTTTCCAATGTTCTTGGGATCGAACAGTTTCTTTTGGCTTCAACGTTGAAAAGTATCATTTATCTGGGATATAAAGCTCTTCAAATAATATTTTCAGGGATGTTTATAGAACTAAATTAGATTTCGACCATATTATGTTAGTTTTATTCGACATATATTATTTTCACCCAAGAAAATCGATACTTTAGTTTTAGCTAACATTAGTTAATTTCTTCATGCTCGTTTTGCTGCGAAAGGGGTACACTTAGTTATTATACTCCAAAGCCCAACTTCGCTCAGTTTCAGAGGTGATAAAGTAAGGAACCCGTCAGGGTAACGCTAAAAGACTTACGTCGAAACGAGTATTAATAAAGGGGCTTAACTAATTTCAGCGTAACGTAGTTACCGGCAACGTCATAAGTGCATTAAGCCCCGAACTTCTAGCGAGCGACTCGCTTCAATGCTCCATGAGATAATAATAGAATATCGCGAAAAAGCCGACATCGAGTCTTGATTATGTGGCGCAAAATAAACTCCTAGAAGAGATCGAGTTTATCTCGGTTAAGAGCACAACTTTGGTAGTTCGTTCGCTCTGCGCCAAAAAAGTCATTTCATTCGAGATGAGAAATAACACTAAGGATATTATAACGATTATGGATGTTCACGAAAGATAAATGTCCGTAAATAGCCTCCAAATTAAAATGGTGAAATAAAAAAGCCAGATTATATTTTCTGTAGAAAGAAGTAGCGGCAAGTACCCTACATTTGTTTGAATTCTCGGAACATTCTCTTATTAGCTTGACGTCACTACCCCAGTTGCGAAGCCAGGCGTCCCTCGAGCCTGCTGCGTAATACCACACAGTATAAACTTAATTATCGCAGCATAAATAGGCTATATTTTATCTGTGTTCCCACAATACGTGCGGTAAATCTATGGATGATAGCGTCTGCATGCATTGTGTCCTGTGCGGCAGTGACGTGTCACTTGGCCTAGCCGCTTAATTTTTATTTTGCATTTATTATGGTAAGAATTTTATTTGAAGCGGTTTTATGATTCATATACATATATTTTAACAGACTGGGACCTATCGATTTTGGTTACAATTAGAAATTAATGAACGGACCTATTATCATCCATTCTATTGCAATATAAATTTATCTGAAAAAAATTAAGGATATTGCCGAAGATTTCGTTTTAGTTTTGAAATTAAATCTGAGTTTTAAGCCAAATCCACAATGGGCCTACAATAGGTACGAATTTAAATTTTATTGTAGACTTGGAAATATCCACTAAGATTAGGTACCTACTTTAATTACAGGCCACTATTGGATATTGATCCCAACTCGAAGATTACTAAGAACGACTACCTAAAACTGGAACTTAGGTATGTTTTGGAACTATAGTTTCTTTCTCCTAGTTATTTCTATCACCTGAATTAGCTGCCCTCAAATCGATTTTTTTTATTTAAATTATTTGTTACCTTTTCATTTGAGACATTTTGCTGCTAACCCCAATTCAAATTACCAGGATGTCTTGATTACTCCAGACATTGTCAGTAAAAGTTATGACTGCTAAAACTTTGCTTTTCCAATGTTGTTTGCTTACTATAATATTGTTTCTTGCACATCACATATTTATTTTGAAACCTGAAGTCCGATGCAGAATGCAACTTTTTGCTCAAAAAACAGAACCATTGAGAATTTACCTCCAACAATGAACGCTTTGACACTGCATATTAAGCGATGTATTTTTCAAGCAGGATTTCTTTGAGGTAACCTGTGCCTACCAGTGGTAGAACTTCCATGCCCATCTAAATGGGGCTGGACTCTCCGAAACAATAAATAGACGCCACTATGGACTACTACGAGAAATGAAAATTATCATCCGATATTGAATTAAAATGTAAAGTATAACTTATGGCCGAAAATGCAAATGTTTAAAAAAAATAAAATGCACTAGGCTATGATTGTGTGTAGAATGTTTGAATTAATTTAAGATGTTAAATATGTAAGAGGTTTCACTAGCTTTTTTATACTATTTGGTTTTAATGGTTTCTGTCCTGGTTTGTGTAAATACATTTTAAATTAAAGATTGTTAAAATATTTACTTATTTTTCTTTTATGATCTATTAATACGCTCATGATTATTTTTTTAAATCTTGTTAACCCGCACACATACAATAAAATAAATAAATCTTATTTTAAAAGAATGTAACCAAAAATATTAATTTTTAGCTATTCCTCTTACCTACTACAAGTTGAAATTTTTGTATCCTCTATTTTTTTAAGTTGTTTTAAACATATTGATCGACATATGACGTGTCTTTGTGGTTACCCCCCACCATTTTTTGTTCTTGTGGGACCTTACCTTGAAAAAATAAACAAAACTAAGTTATAGCCATTATGCAGAATTTTGTGCTATATCGAATGGAAGAAAAACCACATTGCTATCCCTTACCGTTTGTGAGAAAAACAATAAATAACACAACAATAAAGGAGCATTAAAAAAACGTTAGAAGACGATTTCGGCAATTTGGCGGAAGGTTAGATTTAGTTTTTAAAATATTATGTAGGTTCCTACCTATAATATAGGCTATAGGTTACCTATACTTTGTAAAAACATCACTTTGGCGAATTATTTTTTTTTCCAGAAATGATTATGCAGGGTGAGTTTTTTCCGATGCCCACTATGGGGATCTCGGAAACTAGCAGAGCTAGAATAAAGGTTAAATGGGAAAAGAATTACAGTTTACAGAATTTTTAAAAAAGTTCATGGCTCACTAGATATTTTGAAAAGAGTAATTTTTTGCTATGTCATCAGATCTCTGTAGCTCCGTTATTTCTGATTATACAGAAAAACTGTAGAGACAAAAATTGTAGATAATTTTGGACTTAATAAGATAATCTTATCCAATTTTTTATGTTGTTTGTGATTTTTGAGATATGACATAAATTTTTTGTTTTTTTAAATGTAAATCATAGTTGGCTGTGGCCTTATAAAATCGGCCGTTTTTTGAGCTTTCGAAAGATATAATACTTGGCATAGTTAGTAGTAAAAATAAACGAGCTATGGCTAATTTTCTGATATTTTTTAAATTTTCACATACATACAAATAGTCAGCCATGGAATATTTTCATAATTACGTTCTATTTTATAATTATTAGACGTACTTCAAACTCAATAATAATTTTTCTAATATTTTGTTTTTAGCTTGTAACAAAATGAAACAAAAATTAAAAAACTCAAATTCAAATTATTATTATTTTAAAAGGTCACCCTTTAAAATAAAAAAGGTGTTCAAACAATCCACCATTATTATTTATGCAAATATTTCATCTTTTTAAAATTGAATTTGTCGCCTTTCTTAGAGAGCGCCTGTCAATACTGGCAATTGCTTCTAAAACAGCTGCTCTTAGTTCAACAATTGTCTCATACTTCATTTTGTACTGTTCCCCACAAAATGAAATCCAAAACAGACAAATCGAGGGATCGGGGCTGCCAGGAAATTTCTCCCTATCCAACTATTTGGATAGAGCTGATCTAGGTAATTTCTTACGGGCAAATAATTATGTGGTGGAGCTCCATCATGATAATTTTTGTGTTATTTTGTTACATTTTGTTACCAGCTAAAAATAAAATATTTGAAAGTTTGAAGTACCTATGTCTTATTATAAAATAGAACGTAATTATGAAAATATTCCATGGCTGATTATGTGAAAATTAAAAAAAAAGCAGAAATTTAGCCATAGCTATTTTATTTGTTATAATAGCTATGCCGAGTATTATATTTTTGGAAAGATAAAAAAAATGGCCGATTTGATAAGGCCACAGCCAACTATGATTTACATTTAAAAAAACACAAGTTTATGTCATATCTCAAAAATCACAAACAACATCAAAAATTTGATTAGAATATCTTATTAAGCCCAAAATTATCTAAAATTGTTGTCTCTACATTTTTTCTGTATAATCAGAAATAACGGAGCTACAAAGATCTGATGAAATAGCAAAAAATCACTCTTCAAAATATTTAGTGAGCCATGAACTTTTCTAAAAATCCAAAAGGGGCATTATAGATTGAGCATTCAAAACTGCAATTCTTTCCCCATTTAACCTTTGTTCTAGCTCTGCTAGTTTCCGAGATCCCTATATAGTGGCCAACGAAAAAAACTCACCCTGTGTATTGCGATTTTTGGTGACTAACAGTAGAAATATGTGGTAATTTGCAGCAAAATCGGGTTCTGTTCCTTCTTCATTTGAGCAAAAAATTAAAACCTCATTATTTCGTAAAAAAAGTCAAGCGGAAATATTAGAAATTGTCAGAGAATTGTGAGAGCGCGAGAATTATTATTCCTTTTTTAAACGAGATTTTTTACCTTCTACGTGACCCCACATCACCAAAAATAATTTACACCATCTTCATGCTATGCGCGGAAGGCCATGTTTACGGTCGTTTCGTGTAATTTTGCGCGGAAGGGGTGTACTTAGACCACAAAGCCTAACTGCTTCGTACAGGTAATAAAGTAAGGGAGCCCCGTACGGTGGCGCTAAAAGACTTACGCCGAAACGCGTATTAATACAAGGTTTAATTAATTTCAGGGTAACATAGTTAGTTGCTTAGGACGTCATAAGTGCATTAGGCTTCGCCGCATGCTTCGAGCTTACCTACTACTACCATTCGATCCTTCACGAAGATTTTGTATAGAGCTGGAAAAATTAACTTGCGGTTTACCAGCTAAAATTGACATTGTCTGCTAGATGAATACAATGTACAGGATGTCACAGAACACAGTATAATACAGTGTCCTTCAAAAAGTTCGCACCATAGGGGGGAAATTTTTAATTAACGTTTTATTTTGAAATTTAATTTTGGGGTTACCTACATTTCGCTTAAAAAAATATGAAAAATGACCCACTCAAACGTGGTCATGTGACTTTCGTTATGTGTCAAAAATGACATTTAAAAAATATATCGCCAAGAAAGGGTTTAGTTGTTAAAATATCAGAAAGTTTTACTTGAAAAAGTTGTTTGTTTTCAATTATAAGTAAGTGTACCAAATTTGAACGCACTACTAAAATATTTAGTTTTTTGACAATTTTTAATATTTATGAAATTTCTGAGAATTTTAAAAACTCAAAACTTCGTAAAAACTATTTTATATCACTAGCTTTATCATTCTATTAATTTTTTTATTACTAATTACTGATAAAAATAGGTGTTTTTTAAAAGAAAATACTTTTGCTTTAAAATTCTGTTATATTTGTTGCAAAGTTGATGTACCGTCTAGCATTGGCGGTATAAACTTAGTTACATTACGTTTCCCAGTTCTAAATTGATTCCAAAATAATAATAAATTAAAATATCATCAAACTATTTTACGTATCTAAGCAAATTTCTTGACTTTTATGGAACAAATAGGTAATAATTATTACCTTTAAGTTTAATTTCACATTAATCTATATTGATGAGAAGGCCATGAATGGAAGCAATTGTTTTTGTTTGACAGTTGTTTTTATTTGACAGTTATAAAACTGTCAAATAAAAACAATTGCTTCTATTCATGGCCTACTCATCAATATAGATTAATGTGAAATTAAACTTAAAGGTAATAATTATTTGTTCCATAAAAGTCAAGAATTTTGCTTAGATACGTAAAATAGTTTGATGATATTTTAATTTATTATTATTTTAGCATCAATTTAGAACTGTGAAACGTAATGTAATTAAATTTATACCTCAAATGCTAGACGGAACATCAACTTTGCACCAAACATAACAGAATTTTAAAGCGTAAATATAATTTTCTTTTGAAAAATACCTATTATTGTCGGTAATTAGTAATAACAAATTAATAGAATGATAAAGCTAGTAATACAAAATAGTTTTTACGAAGTTTCGAGTTTTTAAAATTTTCAGAAATTTCATAAATATTAAAAATTGCCAAAAAACTAAATATTTTAGTATAGCGTTAAAATTTGGTACACTTACGTATAATTTAAAAAGAAACAACTTTTTCAAGTAAAACTTTTTGATATTTTAACAAATAAACCCATTTTTGGCGATACATTTTTTTAAATGTCTTTTGACTGATAACGAAAGTCACATGACCACGTTTGAGTGGGTCATTTTTCATCTTTTTTAAAGCAAAATTTAACCCCAAAATTAAATTTCAAAATAAAACGTTAAATAAAAATTTCCCCCCTATGGTGCGAACTTTTTGGAGGACACTGTATATTAGTCTTATTTAGGTATATTTATAACATGATACGTTTTCCAATGTAAAATTTACAATTTTGCAGCAAAAATGTCTTGTGTATCTGAGGCTCATCTTCAAATTTTAAAAACCGAAAAGGTTTGAAGTCAGAAACAACGCAAAAGGCTCTTATCCGGGGCCGTCTTGAAATTGATCTATGAAAACACCATGAAAATTTTTATATGAAGTTTATACGAAATCTGTCAGCTCCTCGGCCATTACCCATACACTTAGGAAGACCCTATATGATTTAATGCATAAAAAATATAAGAGAAAATGTGCGATAAGTATATATTGATGCACAGTTTGCTTAAATATTCAAGAGCTCCGCTTGATCTTATTAATGCTTACACGACATGTCAGATAAAACAAATTCCTCAACCCTATACATGATTATACACAATGCATATCAACTAAAATAAGACAGATACTCAGAAAACTGCTAAAAGAGTTCTTATTGTAATTTTAAACCTTTTAAACTCTAGTAGTCTCCATTCTTTAGGGAGCACATTATAAAATGTTGCTGATAAACATCTATAAGAGTTCAAACACTATATAGACAATAAGTATAAAATAAGGAAGCATGATACCTTCATTCCTAGTTCTAAAAACTCGATTTACGTTACTAGATAAATTTCCCTTTGCATAACACAATCATTCAACTATGCACTGAATTGTAAGAGTCATGACTCTGAATTTCCAAAATGTCGGCCTACATGAATCCCGATACTTTTGAAGGTGATAACCCTATTCTGCAACAAAAGTATTATTCTCTTAATTTTGGAGAAGTTACCTTACAACAACACTGCATATGACATCACCTTATGAGAGAGCCTAGGGCATAATAAGAGTTTCCTACTAAGAGTTTCCTACTAAGCTTACTCACGTGTGGGTCCCAACTCAGGCTACAATCGATAATCAGACCCATAGGTGTTTGACTGGATCACAATTCAAAGTGAATCGAGGCTTAAGCAATAGAACCAATGTCTGAGTGTTCTCAGTGTTACGAACTAATATCGATTGACAGTGAAATAATTTTGCACAATTTCCTGCGATACTTCAAACTTAATATCAACTTCATGTAATGCATCAACATCTGATAATACTGTGGTGTCATCAGTGTACAGAAAACACTGGGACGATGTCTAGATATAGAAAAGTATATGTGTGGTAATTTAAGTGTGCAACATATAATATGGGATTTGTTTTTATTAATTTCACAACGAAAATACAAATATTCCCGAAAGTTGGTGCATGTGAAACAGCATACAGGGTAAAACTCAGCAAAATGTTATTAAGAAAAGTTGACTAGAATTAAAAGTTATGCCTAAATACCAAAACATGGCCTCCGCAAAGGAAAATAAATATTTTTTTTTGAAAAACATTAATAATTTCCTAAAAAATATATTTTAATATTCACCCTAAACAATTTCATAAATCAATCAAAATTATATCAATATTGCATAACTTTGTTCAAATTTAAGCATATTTGTAAAATTACCTAAGATTTTTAATTTTTTAGAGAATCACAAACTTCATGTTTGTTGCAACGATATTAAACAAAACTTTTAACAAAATTTTATGAACAAGGTAAAATATTAGTAATGATAATGTGTATATTAAAAAACTCTCATTTAAATTACAAAATTTTTATTTTAAATGTTTTCTTAATAACCTTTTGCTGAATTTTTGTCCATAGAAATGTAGGTATGTTGTAAATTTGCCCTAAAGCCACTAGGTTTTGAGCAAACTATGCAAACTAGAGTAGTTGGTACTAAAAAGTGATCAATTGGAGAACGGGTTCAACAGAAAACAACGCATAGGAATAGGCAATTTTTTTATTAATTTATTTACTTTTCTATACCAAAAGAACAAAAAATTTCTTATAAATAATGTAATCCCCAATACCTATGTGCTGTTTTCTAAATACAAACTTAAATCATTTCCCAAAGTTGTCAGATTGACAGGAGATAATTTTTATGGGGAAATGAATTAGCAGTGATTCAAAAATTCTGTTGAGTTGACCAAAACATCATGGATGTAGAAATTATTTTTGGAAAATGGCGTATACTTTCTGTGCGCCACTGTTAAATTTTATTCCACTTTATATCCCATACTATGTACCAGATTTTAAGTTAATATCATTTGTCGTTCCTGAGATATTGTTAAAAACTCATTTAAAAAAAATTACCACCCTGTATCTTTTTTACTAAGCATTTCCGGACCCATATTCACATGAACTTCTTTGCTCAAATTTTTTTATCGGATATTTCAAAATTGGGGTTTACACATATGTCTTTGTGTCTGTTCATGAAATAGATTGCTTGTTGTATATTTGTTCGTTTTTATAAACAAACTCTGGAACTCAAGTAGATACATATGCTATTACTTAACAAAGGAAGAATATTCTCCACAAATTCTGCTGCTCTATACATTTCCGCAAAGAAAAATGTATTTCTCGATAAATTTAATTAAAATCGTCTTGAGTTGCCTTATGTCGCTATGAACTGTCTGTTTCCTATCCTCTTTGCTTAGCAGTTCATGATGCCTCGAATGTCTCTGTTTCTCCCTCGTTTCAAAAGCGAAACGAAAAACAGGAAAGCTTCGACATCTGCTCGTGATAATTTAGTGCAAAATACCGAACCCTGCTAGGGGAATTTAGCTCGATTGAGCTCGCAACTTCGGAAGTTCCTTCGTTGCCTTAACACAGCGAAATCCCCGTCTTAGCTTTACTTAAAGTTGAGAAATAGTTCGGGCGCTTATAAAATGTAATCAGGGATAGGATTATCGTAAAGTAGAGCGATATTATTTCGACTTAAAAGATGCCATTAACAAGAGAACACTGATCCTCTTATTTAACAGTGGAGGGTGTCATTCATTCTAGAAGCAAAACATATACCTACGGTGTAAAAAAAGATATTTGTTTTCTTTAGAAAGCTGAAATTTGAACTTACTTGTGAAAAGTAATAAATAGAGAGATTGATATTGGGAATGAAAATATTTTGTTATTTAATTTTTTGTAGAATAGTAATAGACCGTCAGCCAGCGACAGATTTTCCTTACTGATTTTCTCATTTATGCCTTGGAGAGGGTTGAAAGGTAAATCGATGCTGAGTCGGAAAATAGTAATTTTAAGTTTGGCCCCCGGGGAAAACACATGGAAAATTCTATTTTTCAAAACAGAAAAAAAGGTACTAATTCTCACTTATGCCATGTTCACCGTATGATCTCTTATACTATTCCGACCTCGAAAACCCAAAGGCATAAGTGTAGCCTGTGGAAAAAGGGTTGAATAATTAAGGGTTTGGCAGATCACACAAAAAATTACTTGGTTTACTGACTCCGTCAGTTATGCCGTTCGAAATGATGAAAACTTATATCCTCACTAGCCCAAAAATTGATTGGCAGAAGTGACACGTGGGGAAAATGCACTTTTGGGTCGGTTAATAAGTCGGAAATTTTTTTTTTCGTCAACTGATTTCTGCACTTATGAATCTGAAACTATAGAAAGTTATGGGTCTATCAGACAGTCTTAGCACATTGGCTTAAGTCTGGGAGGTGGATAAAGGCGATGGCGAAGTGTAGCTACATTATTTATTTTCAATAAAATTCATGGACAATGTTGTTTAAACAATTGGTAACAATTCCGGAAATATTCGGCCGATTTGAACGTCGGTTCTTTATTTTGCGAAATATTCAGCCGGCCTAGTCAAGCTTTTTTTATACAAAAATAGCGATTCCACCTAAATACACCACCATCTGGTCTATAAAAGTATTCTCTAAATATGCGAAACAGAATAGCTGCAAAATACGGCATAACTGACACTATGTATAAATAAATTTTCATTTGTCAGCTATTTTTTTTAACTAAATTAGTCATAATAAATATGAAAACCCCGTCCTACACTTATGACTCTTGGTAAGTAGTCCTAGAATCGCATTTTCTAACTATATGCCAAACGGCATAACTGACACTATGTGCAAACAAATTTTCATTTGTCAGTTATCTTTTTTTAATTAAATTAGTCATAATAAATATGAAAACCCCGTCCTACACTTATGCCTCTTGGTAAGTAGTCCTAGAATCGCATTTTCTAACTATATGCCAAACGGCATAACTGCTATTATTAATTAACATTTCCACGAATTTCCTGCAACTTTCCTATTTTCTTAAAATATGAAGACCCCGCTCGTTTTGAGGTTTTTATGTTAATAAGTTTTTATTGCAATTCATTTGATCCCTGACAAAATCAGTTGACGAAAAAAATATATTCCGACTTATTTTCCGACCCAAAAGTGCATTTTTCCCCACGCGTCACTTCTGCCAATCAATTTTTGGGTTAGTGAGGATATAAGTTTTCATCATTTCGAACGGCATAACTGACGGAGTCAGTAAACCAAGTAATTTTTTGTGTGATCTGCCAAACCCTTAATTCAACCCTTTTTCCACACGCTACACTTATGCCTTTGGGTTCTCGAGGTCGGAATAGTATAAGAAATCATACGGTAAACATGGCATAAGTGAGAATTAGTACCTTTTTTTCTGTTTTGAAAAATCTAATTTTCCATATGTTTTCCCCGGGGGCCAAACTTAAAATTACTATTTTCCGACTCAGCATCGATTTACCTTTCAACCCTCTCCAAGGCATAAATGAGAAAATCAGTAAGGAAAATCTGTCGCTGGCTGACGGTCTATAATTCATAGCAAACAAAGTTGGTAAATAACGATGATGTTAAAATAACTATTTTTGTCAATAATTGTGAAAAGAGAGTACGGCTGGAGGTATGCAATAGGATTTAGTTTTCGATTTCTGCGGCGATTAAAAAAATATTATTGCGTAGTGACTCCATTAGCAGAGCTGATTTTGACTTTAATATTTCGTAATATTGCAAGTGGAACTTTGTCCTAAATACATAGACCTAGTTTCGTGAACCTGTTACGGGTTACACGTACTATATACGTCAGGCGGCAGACTTGGTGTAATAATCCGTCTTTGGTAAGCTTATAATTGTGAGCGAAGACGGAAGAGGCACGGAATAGAATTAATAGGTATGCGTGTCTGCTGGGTTAACCTTGTTTGTACGTAAGCACAATGTCTTGTAATTGGAGAAAGCTCGTATATTAAAGTTACCGTATATCACATAGAGACGAATCATGATCATAATTTTTTTGAGATTAAAGATTAAACTACAACTATTCTGAATTAAATTACCAGTAAAATCTCAAACACCTGTATCTTGTAACGGAAATATTGCCATCTCCATTACAACATAATAGCAAGCAACATTTTGGTCAGTCATTTAAAATATTAACTTCTAAATTCAAACGATTTAATTTCGGCATGTATCAAATACGAATATTTTCCGCAAATTTTTTTATACATAGGTTCAAGTTTCACATTTGATAAACTTTTCGTTTAATTCAGGTATATTTTTGCCGTCTCCAATACAGACCGCATTCTTTATCGAAGTGTTTCTACTCTTTTTATTTTGGCACGTGTCTAGGGTCTCGTTTATTTTTATTTCTCACAGTTGGTATAGCTCTGATGTTCAAATAATCCTTGGTCACTAATAATTGTCGATATAGCTGCGTTCAAGTATTGTTCGGAATTATGATCCAATTTGTCCGGTACAATGTATTATTTCTATTATTTTCCTAAATTTCCCATTAAATTTATTAATTAAGCTTCACTTTTGTCTCAAGAGCTTCTGTAGCACTTTTCTATTCAGTTTATGCTGTAATTTAACATTTTGTATCACTTGATGCTACACTGAAGAACCAAAGAATATCGATTTTCTGTCCGCCTTCCTCTATGTTGGTCTGTTTTTGGACGTCTTGAACGATTTTTTGTTAAACCTAAAAATAGTATTTAACTCCGAAATTTTACGAATGTTCATTCACTCTGCGATCCAGCCAAACCAAGAAGCCGCACAACAACTACAGGTGATATACTTCTGTTACTATTTTTGCATATTTTTCTTGTTTGATTTATTGTCTTTTGTGAAAGGTATTTATGCCAAATTTTTCTATTGTCGTAGGCCTCAAAACTCGAAACTCAAAGTCAAAACTCGAATTCAAACTCGCTCAATCGCTCATTTGCCAGTCTGTTTCAAATATATATTGTTGCTGTGATATCGGGTGATCCCAAATTAGGTCCAGTTTTTGGGTTACGCAAGGTGTTTTTTATGGTGCCGACCACTGTTGCCTCTACGTCAGTGATACCTACCAGTGCTGTTGCAGTTGCCAGTTACACAGTAGGAGATTTTTTGGTTAGTCGAGAGAAGGACGAAGATTGGTTGTGTGGAAACGTATGGTTTTACGTTCGAGTAATCGGATCTGCTGTCACACCAAGATAAGTACCTTTTATTGTTTTTTTTTACCTTATATGATTATTAAAATCCATTGTTGAGCCTATTTGCACCGTTGTAACCTCAAACTGACAACATTTATGTAAATATTTGTGTTTATTTGCTTTATCGAGCTACGAAAGCTTAACTATTATCTACTTTTGTTCGTCAAGATAGGAAAACTTATCTATTTTGGTTTATTGGACTACGACTGCTCCAGTTTAATTTAAATATACATTCAAGTTATTTAATGATGATAGTATAAGATTTTGTCGGCTAAAGCCCAGAAAAGGACGAATCAGAAGTGGCACTTGCTTTCGGCGCCTTTGATGTCGCGGTTCCAATTTCCCCTCTCGCGCATAGGAAATGAACTCTCCGCCGTTGACATCTGCGCATTGGCCACGCCCACCGTAGTTTGGACAGAGTAGAACTTGCCCATTGCACGGCCAGGTCCGGGCTATAGAAAATTTTGTGTTTTATATAGCAAAATTAATTTTTAGAATAGTAAAGTTTTTTTCTGGGATTAGATCTAGTTAAATTTGAATCTCCAGAAGTGATTTTAAGTAGGTATTTTACTGACGAAAAAAATATAAATATTAATATTTTACTAAAGAGAAAAATACATTTTTTTATTGTACATGGAAATTTCACAATATTTCCTCTTTATTATTTTATACTTACCTATATTAATTAGAAACAACTATGATTTAGGTTCAAGTGAACTATTCTACTTGGGTGGTTGAAATATTACAATATTTCAATCGACTTGCGTCCAAACTCATAGCTTGGCAATTAATTTGTTTTTTTATATAGATCCATAACAATTATTATTTGCAAAATTGGTTGACCTTCGTATCACTGGTAGTAAAAAAAGGTTATTTATCAAAAATGTTTATTACTAAAATCTATAAAAAAAATTCAAAAACAATAGCACATATAAAATATAATACCTATAAATACAAAAGATATTATAAACTACTTACGTACATATTATGCACATGCACACTATACATTATCAACTTAGCCTAATAATGACCCCTGGCAGCACTTATAAATGTAAATTTCGAAGTTTATAATTTTTATTAGTTTTATTAGAAACAATATCACGATTTAAAAATTTTAAAGAAGAATAGATTCTAAATCTTACATAAAGGGATAATAAATAGGCATGATTAAAACTAGGGCATGGATGTTGATATGAAATGTTTTGCAGCTTATTTTTTAATTTCACACCAACATTTTCTTCTAAAGCAAACTTTGGAAAGAGGGTACAAAAATTAACTTCGAGAGTTTTAATATAATTTAGGAAATTATCAGGAGGTGAAAATAAATGTCCAAAGGTTTCGTTACCACTTGATTTGTATGCTTTAAAATAAGTAAACAAATCAGTATCCCCTAATGTATGACGTTTACAATATTTAATACAAACTTCACATGAATGTTGTTCCAAGCACTTTCTTAATAAATATCCACAAACATATGATATACTATTTGATTCATGTAGTTCGAAATCAATATAATCTGGTGCCACCGAACTTAAATCAGAAAAAATAGATCTTGCATTTCCCACAACAACTTTGTTGTAAATTTGTGTATGTTCGGTGGTTACGTATGACAATAATGAATCAAAATCCTCTATACAATTAGCCCCATCCGCGTGTTGGAAATAATTTAAACAAAATGATTTTTTGAAAGCCCTTTCGCATTGGATGGGGGTTGGATTCAAGCAATTTCCCCCTTGCTGCCTAATAGTGCCGAAAAATTTTTCGAGACAATCTTGATTTAAGCGTCGAGTGTATAAGGAACTAAACTCTAAACAATGAAATTTTTCCCAAAGACCTAAAAATGAATTTATTGTGATTTGCCACCCTTTCAAAAATTTAACTTTATTGGTAACCTCTATATTTTGTTTTAAAATTTTAATATTCTCAAAATATGTAAACATTTCCTTTAAAAAATCGACTTGGTAATCTGCTCCTTTGAAAGGTCTATTGTACTTGTATTACTGCCTGATATTTTTGAGGAATTTAAGATATCAAATAACTTATCAATTTTTTCTACAAATGACACTGTAGCGTTTGCCGAAGGGGGGAATTGTCCGAATTCAATAAAGGAATTAAGTGCCGCAGCTACCATTGCGCTGAAAACTTGGACGGCTAAACTAACCTTCAGTTTTTTAAAAGGATTCGAATTAATGTGTTCATCTGTAAATTTTGGACACAGCCGAAGAGCCAAAGGCTTATGTTTTTGTTTATTATAAATTTGGTCAATACCTATACGTTTTATTTGTACATCCTTCAGAGGTTTCGAATGTGTAATTGAAAAAATTATTTCGTGTTGATTTTAAGAGATGCGGCACATCAAAAATATAAAATATTTTTTCGCTATCGACATAAAAATGTGAAGAGTTTGGAGAGATACCAACTGATTTTGAAAATTGTACAAAATTTGATCCTTGATCAGACACTAACGCACTTACTAGTAATCCTACAGATTTAAGTTTCCTTATTGCTTCAAAAATAATAAATTTTAATTCCTCCCCTGAACAAGTATCAATAAAGAAATAAGCAACTGGTTGCTTCCACTTAGCAAATATTGCTCTAGCCATAATAGCTAAAACATATTTAGCAGGAGCATATCTTTTTCCCTTCAATGTATTATGAAAGCCAACAATGGTATCGGAAGATCTATTGTAAAATAAAAACATTTTTAATGACATTTCGCCAATACAAAGAATGCACTGTTTTAAAGAACCCTCTAAATTTGTAGCTTTTGATTTAATAACCTCAAAAATGAAACTGTTAAGACCTGCAGTTATATGCCATTTGCTAGTTATTCTTTGAAGAGTGCTTTTAGATGGCAAATAAAGTGGTTTCATTAAAAATCTATAAGCATTTGGGCTTAGAAAATAAATTGTTAAGGAAAATTGTTTCATATCTGAAGAGTAACGATATCCCTGTGGATCTTTTTTTGGGATTTTCTAAATAATGCCTTACAAATAGTAGCATTGAAGCAGACAGTTTTTTTCTCACAAATGGCAAGAAATTGTTCGTCATTTATTTCAGTGTCGGCACTGTCGACAGCTTGCTCCAACTTCGGATGCAACTTTCTTTGGAGTTTTTTTATTTGTAACTTTAATGAATGCTTTCTCGGACTATGTGCACTCAAACTAAGAGAAGTTTGTTGACTAGCATCTAAAAATAGAATTATTCAATAACAAAATAAGTAATACAAAAAATTACAATATATGTACACACACCCAAACTTATAATATGGAATCACTTAATATTTATTACAATTTATATTGTCGGGTTTTTCACATTTAACTGTTTTTGTTAGTAAACACTTTTGACTTTCCATGACATATAATTTTTTTGACAAAAAAAATTATCGCAAATAATGCGTGATGTCATATAAGTTTGGGTGTGTATACTATAATAACAGTTTGTGAATATATATCATTACCTTTTGATGCAACTGAAAATTCGGTAATGCTGTGGAGATCGCCTATAGGTGACTGTGACAGATGGGGTGTACTTGGTTGATCCAAAGGTTGAGCGATCGAGACTGGTTGATCAAGTTCTCGTTGAGGTTCTAACAAAGTCAAATTGCTGCATACAGACACAGAAGGACTCTGTGAAGAAGCCTCATCGATATAACCTAGTAAAAAAAAATAAATGCAGCAAAATTACAAGTATCAGCAAAAAATACATATTATTATCTAATAATGAAGGGGTAATTATGGGGTCAAAATGTCAAGAAAATCGGGCGGTGCATACACTAATTTCCATAATTACCAATGAAGGTACTTACATGATGAGAACACAGTTGGTATTGCTGTTTTCTTTAGCCCAGACTTCGACTGGTTTGCAAACATACTATTTTCAAAGTGCATTGAACAAACTTTATAATTAATAAAAAGCTGTGTGGGTGTTTTTTCTAACAAATCCTGCCGTCCACATTTTCTCGTCCATGCATAACACCTTGAAAAAAAATTAAAAACCATAGTTAGGTAGGTATTATCAGTAGGAAACCATTTGTGGGTTTTCTGGGGTAGGTAATACTCCAGTAAAAGGGGTAGTACCTACGTAGGACATAAAATTTATAATACCTAAGGATATAATAATGTGGTAACAAGGTAGGGACAAACGACACATAGGTACCTTTGAAAAAACTTATCCCAACATTTCTCGTGTTGTTAGAACATCCACGAACACAGCAATAATTGCTGGGCCATTTCGTCACAAAACCTAAGCACAAAGTGGGTTTTCTGGGGCACAATGCACTAGTGTAAATACAGCAACGAAGTATTCGAAGTAACAACACAAGCAGTCAAGTTGAGCTGAATACATATTGTACACCTTATCTGGTCCCTGTTTTGGATACTTTTATCACAGTCATGATAATAATACTGGGCTTTTTTACTTAGACATTGGTAATCGTTTTTCGTTTTATTGTTTACGTTTTATAAGGAGTTTAACCTCAATTGAACATACTGACGCTGTCTGGCGTCTGGCGTTAGGTGGCGCGTCAGTCGTAGGCCACGAACGACGTTGCCGGACTTCGTCAGCTTTTATGCCTGACAATTTCCTTAAATTCATTTAGCTATTTTTATCGCCTTCAATTTAATATCAACCAAAATACTATCAAGGACTAACATTTTTATAAGTAAATTATCATCGATTTCATTTTATACTAAATTAATTTGCATTATATTTTTGTGGGTTGCCTTGGTTACCGGCTCCCGACTGGACGATCTGGCAGTACCGCAAGAACGGAATCTGTGGTGCCGCGCCGCGCTGTTGTCAAGCATTCCGCTTTCATAATCAAGTCCCAGAAAACAGGGGTCAGGTTGTGGGTTTTCTGGGCTCAGATAAATAGAATAAATGGTTCGTAAAACATTATAATTTTATTACCGGCACACATTAGATAATATTAATTGCTTTCATATTAATTTTATTGGTATACCTACCCAAAATGAATAAATGATAGTGAAAAATATGTTGACATGTTTTAACCTTTCTAAGGATCTGGCGGCCTAGCAATACTCTCCGTCCCCACCACCTCATAAAAATACCCCTCTGCCCTCTTAAATTAGCCAAGTGCCACTTCTGATTCGTCCTTTTCTGGGGCTAAAGTTTGCCCGCATTTATATTGTTGCTTTTGAAGTTTATCGCTACTTATAAATTTTGCCTTTATCTTAACTTATCATTATTATTGTTATTTTTCTATTTGTGTACATATTTTGGTTATGTTGTAAATAATTAGTTTTAGAAACAAATTTAGTGTTTGTTTGACATTTAAAGGTTAAGCTGTGAGTTGAAATATACTTAAAAATACCTATTATTTTTGTTAAGATTTTGAAGGTAAACATTTATAAATTTACTTGCAAATTTTTCACTTGTTTTGTTAATAAATGACAAATATGTAAATATATCTAGTTAGCTTAAAGAAAATCTATATTTTATTTTGGTTAGAATCTCAGTTCTGAAAATAACTTTGATTTTAATTTTTGTAAATTTTCAATTTTTAAGTCAAGTGTGATACAAATTTAAAAATGTATCTTTCTTTTTTCTTCTGTGTCTATGAAGATGGCGCCCACAGCCTTTTGAGGTAAAAGTACCTTATAATTACCTGAACTACTCCAACAAACCCCCCGCAGTCCGGCTATATAATGTCACAAATCACTGCTTGTACATCAAAATTTTTAATTAATAACTGCGTTATATATTCTCTTAGGTACATAATAAAAAAAGGAACAGTTAAGCCGCTCACCAACATCTGATTATAAAAAAAATAAAATCAAAACCTTTTTACTATCATTACAATCTTCCTAATGAGGCATTTCCAGTTCCTTGTTTATGTTTATGAAGTTTTCGCATTAGTTTTACGGAAAATGTAGATGTGAACCAGAAAGAATGCCGCATACTTTTAAATAACCCTGTATAACACTTATTTTGAGTTTTTACCCTCTGGGTATTTTTTTGTACCCGCGGTTAAAGTGAAATTTACATTCTTTAAAATTGATTTAAAAAAGGCGGTTAATTTGGGACTACCTTCGTGAGTCGCGGCCGATAGTGCTTCGCGCTTTGACGGACCTCGTCCTTCCGGCTCGGTTAGTGTGCGAGAATTCGCACGCAGCACCATAGAAAAAATAGTTCCACAACAGAAAGCTCCTTAACAATACCTGTCAAATGAAATCCTACTTCCGACTCCAGAAACAAGCAGATTGCATTTCTTAATGAAATGATATTTTCCTGAATATAATCTTCCCAATTTGTAGATCAGCCATCATCTAATAGTGGACCTCAATATCAATGCATTTGGAAAATATTAAGCTTAAATTTGGAGTCAATTTGACAGCTGTCATTAAGGAGCCTTCTGTTCAGAATATATTATACTTATTTTCTCTGGCACCACCCGCTGACATTTTTAAGACAGATTTGTTTGGTTTGGTTTCGTTCCAAGTCTAAGGAGGCGCCAGTCCTTTTTCCCTTTTCATTAAAATTGCTGTTCTACATTTTCTACACCATGTAATGTCAGTGTCAAAGTAAAATTGTCATAAATGAGAAAAGTAGGTGTCCACAAAACAAAATCAATCATGGCTCTCTCTCAAAATAACAGAAACAAAATTTCCTACCAGTTCTCGCATCCTATTTTAATTTTGATAAAGTTTGGGTTGGATATTTTTAATCTGTTATATAGGTACATGGTTCCATATAGTCCAAGAGCCGGCCGCATGATTTCAACTCTGATAATATTATAGAATAAGATGTTATGTAAAATGTAGAGAGTATATTTCCAAAGTCTAGAGAATACTATTCTAGACTTTGATATTTCTTTACTTGAAGCGATCATGGTTATTTAAAGAAGTTGTGGTTAATTTTTAATTTTTTACTTGGTACAACCCGTCCCACGAACATATTTACTACTTTTTCGCAAAAGTCTTTTGATAAAAATACGAAATGTGCCGTTCTAAATATCGAAGGAGGTGGTAAATTTCTTAATTGAGTCTTGTACTTTCCTCCAGTACCGAAAGAAACCTCGAAAATCCGATATTTAACCAAATTTCTGGACTCCCGATTTTCAAGTTTCTAGAAACGGGACGGCTGCAGAATTAGCGAAATTGGCGGTAAATCTCATTTCTTGATTTTTCGAGGGCACGGAAGCATCTGCATCTCACCTGAAGACTTAAGGGAAGCTTTAAAAATTCCGACCCCAGAGCCCCGAGCCGAAATAACTTATCTGTAGCTCGGCGAAAAAGGACAATTTCTGACAGTTTTCGGAATTTGGCTTTTAGGTGACGGGAAACGCAGACCAATCACGTAAAAAAGATGCGTCCCACCTGCGTTGGTCGTTTTTTTCCTTAATTTTAATCCTTAATAACTCGAAAACGGGAAATAATTTACCTGAAAAAGTTTCGTTCTCTGGCCATCTCGCGATACCGTAAGATCTCCAGACTTGTCCTCGTCTTTCGCGCCGTATTTAACAGCGGAGGATTTTCGGAGCCTCGAAAATACGCCTATCGGATTTCTAAATGACCAAGGGACCCTTTTTTTATTGTTGCTCCATGGGCCTTCTTTCCTATTTTGTTCTATAATCATATGAGAGTAGATATGCCTAAAAATTAACCACAACTTCTAAAAATAACAATGATCGGGCCAATATTAATTGAGGAAACCTACTCGCTTCTAGTAAAGAAATATACTGTCTACATTTTACATAACATCTTATTCTATAATCTTATGAGACTCCTAGGATTTCTTTTTCATTTGACTATCTTGTAAGAAAAATGATACGACAAATAACAATAAATCGCCATACATTTTTTACAAAATCTTATATATTGACAGATATTTTTGTAGAACCCAATACCCTATAATATTTTAAATGAGATTAACAGCATTATGTGCTTTAAAAACGGCAACGTCCTTTCTACCAGCATTTAAAAGTGTCTAAATGTGTCAGATATACAGATCGCGGCGTTGCCAAATGTAAATTCGATGTACTGACAATTTTAGACCGTGTATTTTTCCTATTTCGGTGTACCGCCAGTTCTTATTGACTGGGTGCACCGTAGGCGGGTCGTATGCTTATCTGTGCAGGAAGTTCCACACGCCCAAAAACATTCACCGCCTTAAAATCCCCTAAACCAGAGCACACACTGTGCGTTCCGAACAGAAGCTCGTACACGGACCGGTTTACCATCGATCATAGCTGTGAGGGACAATAGTTTCCATGCGGCTAGCGGCTTGTCGGACAATAATGGCGCAGTTTAAATTACACGGGGCTGATACTAACAGAATACCAATCACACTGCAATAATGTGCGTTCACGTGCACGTGCACTGGATCCAATTACCCCGATCGCCTCCGGGAGACTATTTTCCTGGCAATGCTGGATCTAATCCAGTTGGTGACGACAAAACGGAGAACGCATGGTCCGGTGGAGTGCGGGCGATACTTTTGAGTACTTACATTTTGAAATTGTATTAATTGTCAGATTATAAGTGAATAATTTCCATAAAATTAATTATGTAGTGCTTATCCATAAAAAGAAAGCTAAATAAAAAGTAATAGTGCATGATTTTTATGACTGAGCCGTACTGTGTGTCGTATTGTGTGATTGCTAAATCATATGGAGTTAACACATTCATATTCACTGTACAGTTCCTTATGGCTCATCCCACGAAACAAGTTCATCTATAAGTGTCAAAAAATGATTTGAAAACCTCAATAAACGTGTTAGAGCAACTTTAAAGTACTATCAAATACCTTCAATATTGGGTGTTCCGCATAAGAAACGACACAGAGCAGGAGCATACAGATAAGCCCAAAATAAGGTGATTTAACGCAACTTACCTCTACACCAAGTTGCACCCCTGAGAAATTATAGTCCTTGAAAGTGGGCTTAGAAATTTCGAAAAAAATCAGTATCTAAGTTATTTTTGAACTTGGAAAAACCAAATTTGGTACAAGTTGTGGGTGTACCAAGGGCATCAATCGAATAACAAACTGAAACTTACAGAATAAACTTATATAATTTCTACTTAACATGTTCGAGGAATACAATACTTAATAGTTGTATCTGCAGTACCTGAGATAAGCATGTACAATTAATAATATTAGATACAGCCAAAATAGAGTACAAAGAGAAATTCTATATTCAGGGACTGCCCGAGAATTTGGGCCTGTGGTTAGTACAGGGATGTATAAAGGCTCCCTTTACATAAGTAATATATATATAATATCTTAATTATTTTTGAACTCGAGCAAGACCAACGAAACCTTTAGGTACCTAATAACAAAATAACAACGTGGACAACGAATGGCGGTTGGTCCAACAACATCCTTATTATTTTAATTTTTTTATCACGCCTCTTTGTGTTCCTTCAATTAACGCTTGGAAGAATACTTGTTTTAGCTTGGGATTGGGAATAACCAGAAAGTGGAAGCGGCGCGGAATTACAAAAATCTTATTTGGCCTACACGCCATATTGCAATCCATCAAATGCTGTATAGTAAGGGAATTCTGGAATATTAAACAATAGGTCCATATTGTAATTTCCTTTAGGTAGGTAGTATAATTTTTCAAGCATAAACAAAGTGTGTACGGATTTCCGTGTCCAAAATGCTATTTCGTGCATCGTGCACTATTATTTTTTGTTATTGGGTGTACTTAACTACTTATTGTATACTGCATTAATATCATTACGTATCCAGTCTAAAAACCTTTCATTACTTTATAATGAAATATCCTCATGAAGTATGTATTCTATTTTATTCACAATCATATAGATTTTATAAAAATGTTGAAAGAAAAGGTCATTGATTATTATTTTAATTAAATTTGTAAACTGTGTAGTTAGTAAGTTACAATAATTTTTCTAACAAAAGAAGTTGTTGGTTGCTTTTTATCGTAAAGCAGTTAGGACGTACATACAGTCTCATCTATTGATGACTAGAAAGTAGAAAATTCCAACTTTTTTTGGTTAACAGTGTAAAGATTGTAGCATAATCAGTTGACATTCGTTACTATTGTGGGAAATAATAAATATTTCTGCCCGACAACAAACACTTACCTACCTTGTAACATCTATTGAACAAAACCAACCCAAAGTAAAATACGTCAAGGTAAACCAAGGAAGTTTACTTTGTCACCTTTGTCCATATAAATGGCATAGATTACCACAGAAATCTATAGGGTAAGAAAAGACCGCGCGTTATAAATTTCCGGCACACAATCGAGGGGCTCCTTTGTTTAACGATAATTTTCTCCGGGAGGAACTTTCGCGGTAAATTTTCCAGGCCCGGAACAATGCGCCGTGCAGGACGCCGCCGAGTGTATAGCTGGGGCCGAATAATAAATAAAAGTTTACAGGGCGCCGCGGGGCGGCGGCTGAAATATCGCGGGTGGAATTAGGGCGGCCGTACGTCAGCGATGAGGTACGGCCAGTCTACATTGAGGTTGGCGCGTACATAACCGCGATCTTGGCATGGAAAAGAAAATGTGACCGGAGCAGTGCGGCCAATCAGGTTAGTCATAGGGTATCTACCTTATAATTTATGCGGACAAGTTAAATGGTCACGCAGTAACTTTTATACTAGTTCAAACGTTATTTTGGTAGAGTAGATGAAGCCTGTGCTACCTTTAGTTTTGCTTAGGCCAATTAGGCAGATACTCTATCGGTAGTTCTCAGCTGGAAATCGACATTGTCCCGCTCTACAAGGTTCGCCACTAAAACTAAACTTAAAACAGTGAAAGCTGTTTGAAAACTTTTTCTACTTAAGTTTACAAATCCTAAAACCGCCAAAGTAGAATATAAAGTTTGTCAGTCATTTCATCATTTTAATTTTTTTGTAATTATTTCTTCCTGTTCGAGATTTTAAAAAGTTTTATTAGAGAAAGTGTTTAGGAATTTAAAATACACCCTGATGCCAAATTTCATAAATTGGCATATTTTAATTTTTTGACATTCTTAGAATTCTCGTTCTTTTTATGTTGCCGAATCTATTTTTTCATAAGAGCTACAAAAAATGTTTATCTAGAAAAGTTGTTTGCTTTTAAAAAATATTTCCGAGTACCTACAATATTTCAGTGGATAATCAGCGCGTAGAGATACATATCTTTCCATTTTGTAAAATACAGATAATGCAACAGTTGCATACGTCGTCAACGTACTCGCAAGTATTTTTTAATTGCTAACAAATTTCTTTGGCAAATTTTTTTTCCTATCTTTTACGAAATTTATGTTTTGGTTTTTTGGCAGGTAACTTGTTTTGCCAAAAGGTTTTTAACCTAATTTTTAAAAGTATACTATAAATTGGAAAAAAAACTGAGTTAAATGTCCAGTATATTATTTGTAAAATAATTATTGAGGGAAATCAGAAAATTGTAATTAATAGTGCAGTTGCTTCTTGTAGTAATTAATAACACTACTAAGTTCAAAATATTTAAAACCGTGTAATTTTTGTTGTAATGTGTAATAACCTTTGTGAGTCATTCCTGTGGACCATTAGAAAAGTTCGATAGGTAGCGCTAAGTGTCTGTGTTTTGAATGTGCTAGTTTCTACTTCCATACATAAGTGTACAGACGTTATACCCTTGTTTAACAATCGCAAATATTTTGTTTATAATTGTTCAACAGAATTAGTGCCGCCCTGTAACAAAAGACCGAATCATTACTATGGTGTTTGTCGTAGACAGAATACCTGAAGCACACAAATTTGTCATATGATGAAAAAAGATTGCTTTGCTTTGGACTCATATTTTTATGTTATAAAAACTACACCAAAGAAAACCATAGACAAAACATTAAAAAATAATCATTGCTCTGGCGTCATTCCTCTAGCTTTATTATTTAATCCAGAGGAATGACCCTCAGGCCAGAGGAATGAGAATATTTTGTAAATACTCATTGTCAAATTATTTTCTAGGCAGGAAGGGCAATTTCAAGAGGAGAGCGGCTTTAAAAAAGAAGGTAAGCTGAAAAGCGGAGATATAATATAGGCCGAAAGGCGACAAAAGTGGAAGAGAGAAGTTGAAATAGAAAGAACGGGAACAATATTTGTAGAAAAAAGCAAAGAAAGTATTGATACCTGTTAATGAACTAAGTGAAAGAGATCAGCGCACGAAAAGAAAACAATGGAGTACTCATTCCGCAACATATCGATTAAAGAAAAAATAACATTATAAATTAAAGTGCTTTTCTTGAAAGCATCACCCAGCCCGTTTCACCCGCTCCAATTTTACCAAATGCAGAAGAGCCAAGAAGACAGAGGAGGACACCGCAAAAGTGAGTCAGGGAGAAGGAGAGCTGCAAGAAATAAAAAAATTGAAGTAGAGAAACGAGAAGACAGGATGAACTTATTAAAAAGCTCCAGTAAAATCTTACAAGGTATAGGGTAAAATATCAGACTGAAGGAGAGTAATGGTAAGAGGGCTACTGATCAACTGATGCCATCACCCAATTCAGGAGTTGAAGGAATACTTTAAACTGAAGGTGGTAAAGAGGAACTGGTAAAAAAGCTCTTAGGTATTTGGGGAAAATGTGAAGGATCAACGAACAGAAAATTATAAGGGGTTAAAGCGATAAAGTGAAACAAAGATTTAAGCAGGTGTTAGGGAATTTATAAGTAAAACACAATGTGTATATTTTTATTTGTTGGGATTAATATATTTAAAAATTTAAATTAAATTCTACGCGCGTAAAATGTTCGCCCGCCATTGCGCATGCGCGTGGATAGTACCAAAAGTGGCCGAGGAAGAAGACGAGAGTTCGAACGCGCCGGGAACGAGGTGGACAAGATCGCGTCGCTCGCAAAAATATTAAATTTTCATCTCACACAAGCAAGACAACCGATTTGCAAAAGAATCAAGAGCGAACTGGACGTCCCGTACCTGTATTTTGAAGACCCTTCATGACTCCAAGACTACAAGAACACGAAAAAAAGGTAGGCGAACATCCGAAATTTATTTGATTCGTTTTCAATTCTTACTTTCGCATTTTTCACCTTTTCAACCTCAATTTCGCAACGAACCGCGGTCCTATGAAACAGTCCTACTACTTTCCATAACAGCAGGTTTTTCCAGATATGCTGCCATGGCCATGTATTTAAGGGTATATGAGTGCAACAATGAAGAACTTTTTAGGATGAAAGAGACATATCCTGTATAAGATTTCATGAAATACCAATATTGGTTAAACGAAGAAATAAAGTGTACTATAAGTTCGTTAAAACAATTGATGTCTTTGAAGCAGCTATACAGGTATTTCAATAAATAATTAAGTATTTAGTATGTAGGTATGTTTTTTATTTACATCTTGATTTTTAATATAAATTGAACCTTTTTACGAACTTTTCTCATTCCTCTGGAGACACTGTTTCGAAGAAATGCCAAAAAATGGTCAAAATTAAAAAGTGCAGAGTGATCACATACGAGTACCTGATGCTCTATTAAAATTTGTCAAAAGTCGAATGCAGAAATCTCTTTCCTAAATACATAGTTACTTTCTTGCAAAAATTTTACTCCAAAAATGGCAGTTTTCAAAGAATGACCCATTTACAGTTTTACCTGGTCGATTGGCGAAAGAAAATGTTAATTTTCTTAACGATAAATAACAGTGTTCCTATTTATTATTCGCGATTTCGCCATATGCTATATATATTTCATTCCTGCTAATATACTATTATGTCACCATATTTTCTCTACACCGTATTATCGAAGAATCTCAACAAAGACAAAACTTAATCTTTTTATCGTGGCGGTGCGGATTGTGTCAAGCACCAAGCGGAAAATAAAGCGGCTCGAAGTAGCTCCATCATCCGCGCGTACACGCGCACATGCGTTATCGCAACGTAATTTGTATTCAGTCGGTCTCCGCCGGTTGTAATTTAAATTGCGACCATTATCGCCAGACAAGCTACACAGGCCGCGCGGAAACTACTGTCCCCTCATAGCAATGATAGATGGCAATAGCATACACTTCAGAGGGAACAAAAGGATATTAAGTTTTCCTGCTGCAATGCCTTCTTTCATTGCTTGACAAAAAGAATGCTTTCGTTAACTCTAGGAATGTTTGAGCTTGGCATAAGGATGTGACAGAAATACATTAGATACAGTGGACAGATTTTGCAATAAATAAAGTTGACCATACATTTTTTTACTCTCAAATATTTATGATGATAAACTGTAACGTTGACACAAACAAAGTCACAACCGTTTCTATAGAATGATTAGGTATCTTGCATGCTTTAAACACAGTTATTAAAAGCCCCTCAAAGCAGATCGCTATGGCTGCATCAGCTTTACACATTCTCACCAGTTTGAAATAAGCCTGTTTTGAATAAAAATGTTTACCCGTATATTCCATGAACACGGCCCGGAGCTCTTTTTGCTTTGTCGTCGTGTTCCGGATTAAGCCCGTTGCCATGGGGTAAATAATATTCCGGTGCAGCTCCGAGTAATTGGATCAATCTCGATCACACATACACGTGTATGAGCATTATCGCAATGTGACCTGATAATATACACAAAACCGCTGAACACGTGAAATAAGTGCAGATTATAATATGCAGTAGCAGTGGCTGCACTCTTAAGACCCCCGAGCTTCTACCAACTTCGACACAACTTGCTCTCAGCTAGCATTCTTTAATATCAACTATTGAGTGTTTCGGAGCGTTTTGCAAACAAAAACAGTATTTTCGTTTTTTAATTGATGTTGAACAATAGAAAGTGATATATTTTCCTTTCTCTAGTGTTTTTCCATACATCGAATTATTAAATACGGTTCTGTGATACCTGATAATAAAATACCTTCGAGTAAAGTTCAACGGGCGACAGGTAAATTGACGAATCAAAAACAAATCTATTTTGAAAAAGCTTTCAATAACTTAGACTAAGTTAGGTATGTGACACAGAAGTATCTAAAAGCGTAAAAAATAACACATTCTGTTTTTATTGCACAACATAACTTACCTATGTGTTATAATGGAGTTCTGTCCTACGTTTCCTAGTAGATATTGGATATCATAAAATTAAATTATAACTGCAACGAGATAACTGCTCGTATGGGAGATAGTTTTCAACAATATCAACGGAGTCCCGTGTATACAATAACCACGTTGCACTAGAATCCTCTCGGTATGGTAACGATATTGTGTAGCAATCTGTTATTTTATTTTGTATAGGTGAGAAATGAAAATTTCTTCTTGTCCCGATTATTGTTCCATACATTTTTGAAATGGTAAGCTCGCGAAGAAATGCTTATTATACATTTTTACAATCAGGAAAAATATAACTAGTCATAACTACTTTTTATCGCGAGCAACATATAATGGGCTTTTTCACATGGTATCCACTTGGGATAAGATTTAAATTTTGCCGTTTAAAAATAGCCACTTGGCAGAATAAGGCTGTCCTAAAGTAAGTTATCGATAGTCATGAAAAAAATGTGCAATGTTACTTTCGCTGTCACTAAATCTGAAAAGCCGGCCGCATGATTTCAACTATCATAAAATTATAGAATAAGATGTTATATAAAATGTAGGGACTATATTTCTTTACTTGAAGCGAGTAGGTTGCCTCAATTAATATGGGCCCGATCATTGTTATATAAAGAAGTTGTGGTTAATTTTTAGACAAATCTACTCTACTCATATGACTATAGAACAAAATAGGTACCATCGGAAGGAAGGCCCATGGAGCAACAATATAAAAGGGGTTGACTTTCAACTCTCATGAGCTTATTAAATAAATTCGACGCCAAATGAAAGCTTGAATTTTTCTTTACAAGATAAGGTGAGGTTTCCTGCTACAGGGTGGGTAAAATAACCAGCAGCCAGCATTTTAGGATACGGTGGGCGGTGGACCTCCTCCGTAGCCAGCGTCCAAGAGAAAGACAGAACACGCTATTACGTGCGGTACACGAGGATGCCGCTTAACTGGCAATTGAATGTACGTATGTACCTACAGGATGATCCAAATTGGTCACTTTTAGGTAGTTTCTCCTATTTCTCGACGAGATAGTCAGAAAAGTAGCTAATGTGTCTGGAACCCCATTTTAGAGAAAAGTTGAATGCCGCAAACTGCATCTCGATATCTTGATTAGTTTAGGAGATACAGAGTGTTTCTCAAAATATCTCATTTTCTTCAAAGTGCCATTCCTTTTTTATTTGTGAATAGTTTGTGCAATTGTTTGCGTAGAATCCACTAGTGAAGAGAGCAGTTTTCTGTCTTATCTCATCTGATCTATTCTCATCTTATTCTATAATCTTATGAGAGTTGAAATCATGCGGCCGGCTCTCATACTACAAAGACAAATTTTGACACTCAATCCCTCACAATTGTTATCACAAACCTTGCAGTTTCATTTTACGTTTACTTTGAAGTGAGTTATGAGTTAATGGTCCTACGAATTTCCCGGCGGATTTCCGCGGTAGTAAAACTTATAGGTATAACTGGGATTGGGATAGCCCGCTGGGGAGTTACAACTTTTCTGTGATATCAACAGAATTTCGTGTGCAATAATCCCGCTGCACTAAAATACACTCGTTTTTTGGACCCAAATCTATGGCGTTTCTTTGTCGCTAACTTAATTCGTTTAGGATGAGAATTTAATTTCTCCTATCCAATCTAAAAAGTAATGAACAAATGCGCACAAGAAAGCGTTACGAAGAAATATTAAAATACTAATATAATCTTATGTGTACGGTTGGCGTCAGACGAAACCGAACGCTAAAAATTCATTTCCTTGGAATATTTGGATTCTGTTCTAACATTTGGCAACGTCACGTTCGTCGGACACTTCTTCCTTCGGTCTGAGCTTGAATCCCTTGTTTATTGAATGGATTTTGGGTGTTATTACCCCAAAAGTATCTAGAAAATGGCTTTACGTCGTTCGGTTTCGTCTGACGCCAACTGTACGAGTATAAGACGATATTGGTTGTTGTGAACTCCGTTTAAGAGAGTTTTCCCACCGAAATAAAAAAAATCCGTTAAAAAATAGAAAAGTGCGGGTGGGAGTTTTATGGGGAGAACTAAAAAATTCATATAAATTTAAAATACAATCTTTTAAAGCTAGTGTTATCCCTAGCGTTAATGACTAGAAAATGCTAAATGCACTAGCCTCTAGATCATATACAGATATCAGAGTTGTACCCACCTATTGTTATTAATACACCGTTTAAACGATATATCTCAAAAACAATACAAACACTCTAATTGCTTTGTCGCGCTGAACACAACACTAAATTGGTTCGGATTATGACCGAAACCGGCCGGAAAATACACGTACACGTGCACGGGCATTATCGCAATGTGATTGATATTCCGTCGGTCTCAGGCGCGTGTAATTTAAATTGCGCCCAATATCACCCGACAAACCGCGGGCCTCGTGGAAACCATTGTCCTCCGAAGGCGATGATTGATGGAAACAGCGAGCGCTTCCGAGCTGCCCGGAACAGAGTGCGTATGCCTCGGAAATTGGGAACGGTTTTTTTAAACGGACGTGTCGCGGACGTGTCGCGGACGTGTCGCGGACGTGTGGAAATTCGTGGCAAGATGAGCGCGTAGAGAGGAATGTGCTATGCGATCTACCGCCATTTCCTTCTTGTTTGAAACTAAGCGTTTTGAAACTAGCCGTTGTAAATCCATTTCCAATCCTAGATCATTATCCGATTTGAGGTATCCAGTATTCTCTGAGTGATTTCTAAAATAATGGAACGGGTCATGTATACACAAATTTATGAGTATGCCTCGGTATAAAAGAAATTTTCCTTTAGAATCATTCTGGCTTTATAACTGGTTATAGTCCATCAGTTGTGTTTGCAGATGCCGTGAATAGTGCTATCAGTATTATTGTATACGAGGGTGATGTTGCCTCACTTGTGGTTCTGCACTATTCAAAGGCATTTTTGATACCATCAACCACGAGGTGATACCTTCTCTACCTATACTGCGAAATTATTTAATTGATCGTCACCAATGTGTAAACGTCAATGGGTCTTTGTCTGGTTTTGCTGCACTTCCCACCGGAATTCCACAGGATTCAATACTGGGCCTTTTGCTGTTTATTATGTGTACAGCAGAAATTGTTAGGTTAGCATTACACATACCTGGACCAACACTGTATTAAAGACCTGTGCATAGCGCTGGTTTAAGCGATCGCCACTGGCGCCACACGATGAAAAAAATCGACAGGGTGGTTTAATGTTAAAACAACATTGTTGCAGAATCTTTTAGAAAATAAAAACATGCAAATATGTCTGTTATGACGAATTTAATATATAAAATAAAATGATTGTTTGTTATGTCCCTTTAATTTGGCAAGTTTACATGACATATTTCCTAGATTTCTTAAGAAAAGCGAGCAATCAAGGATATTTTGGCTTCTTCTGGTTTGAAATGAAGTCCATAGCTAGCTTTAGTGTAATTAAGTACAGGGTGATCCAAACTCGACGCCCCAGGTCTACAGCGGGAACACGAAAACTCAAAATTAAATTTCGAAAAGGGGTTCTTAAATGGACATACTAAGGTCAAATTTTGACCGAAAATTAGCTTTTTTGATGTTTGGGAAAATGGCCGCTTTAACGTCATCGATATTATTTTCCCAGAAACATACCAGTTTTTCTCTATCCAGAGATCGGCATAAGTCAGGCAACAAATTTGCATTAAGAAAGATTTTTCGAGAGCGTTTCCTGACTTATGCCGATCTCCTGTATATGGAAAGTCCTTATCTTTCTCAACAACTTTTGTAGAGAAATATTTTCTGCATCTTTTATGGTTCAAAATATACAGGGTCAAATATGTAAAAAAACATGGAATTTTTCTAATCATTTTTCGAAATATAGATAGCTATGGAAACAATTGATAGTCAGAAATTATTTAAGAGTATGTTGGGGTGCCTTGCGCATCCTTAAATTTATTCAACTGGAATATAATTAATTTTTTTGTAACAAACAAGTTAGTAACAAGCACAATTCAGAAATTTAAAAAATATTCCAGTTGAATAAATTTAAAGGTGCGCAAGGCACCCTAACATACTCTTAAATAATTTCTGACTATCAATTGTTTCCATAGCTATCTAGATTTCGAAAAATGATTAGAAAAAATTCCATGTTTCTTTACATATTTGACCCTGTATATTTTGAACAATAAAAGATACAGAAAATATTTCCCTACAAAAGTTGTTGACAATGATAAGGACTTTCAATATATAGAGAAAAACTGGTATGTTTCTGGGAAAATAATATCGATAACGTCACAGCGGCCATTTTCCCAAACATCAAAAAAGCTAATTTTCGGTCAAAATTTATGTCCCAAGAACCCCTTTTCGAAATTTTATTTTGAGTTTTCGTGTTCCCGCTGTAGGCCTGGGGCGTCGAGTTTGGATCACCCTGTACAGAAAAGGCATTCGATTTTTCCAGATTCATCTTTATATAATGGACCATTGGTTCGCTTTGGGGCTATAGACCAAATTGTCTACTTTAATTCTTGCATACGTTACCAAATACTCTTCCAAAATATAATATCCAGAATTCTCGATTCTTCAACTAGTTAGACAGATCATCACGTAATTCCAAATTAGTGTTTATTCTTCGGCAATCCACGTAATGGTTTGTGCATACGATTTTCTTCATGAACTTGGAAATTTTTTGTTATCACAAACAAATTTACCTACAAAAGCTCTATTAACATGATAAAACTACGAAATATTGACCGCAAAGGTAATTTGTTACCGTAAAAACAACGTAAATGGTATACCATAACAGGATATTTAGAATATGGGATATTCTAAATGTCAGAAACTGACATACGTATAACCACAGAATATCCCTCTATAACCTAGGTATAATAAGCCGCTATTTCGAGTAGCGCCACCCCAGTCCGCAATTAACAATGAAATATAACGTCATGCTCGGGTCTTTAATATAGTATCGCTCCAGCACGTACACATGGCTACAGTAACAATACCCATTTATTGTACCACTGATAAACGTCCGAGCTGATGGAAGCGGAGATACTAATAAACGCTGATTTAAATAGCTTGTTTAGTCCGTCACTAGCCCACAATCTAAAACTAAATGCAAATAAATCATGCTTAAAAATAATGGTAAAATGGCAATAAAAAAAATAAGTTGGCAAGGGATATAATTAGAAAAATTGGTGTACCGCTTTCGGTTGTTTCAGGGGCAATGAATTTTGGCATTACTGTCGACGACAAGCTTAAATTCAAACCATACTTAAAAAACAAATTAAAAGATGATATCGTCCTTACGCCTTCCATACTCCTGAGGGCAATTTTTGGACGCAGATCTCAGAAAGATTCTATCAGAGTCCACTGTTCTGACACTTTTCAATTATGGCTGTTTTATTTATGGTTCCTGTTTGGACTTGGTAGATAGAACCCGAATCCAACGTGTTCAAAATAATTGTTGCCGGGATATTTTTGGTCTCCGTAAATATTTTGATAGAGTTTTTTACACTGCTGCTACGCCCAGCGTGTGAAAACTGAAGCCAGTTCCAACATTCAAAAGACTACTCAAATTAAAACTGTTAGAAAGTCAGGGCGCATATTATTGTTGTGATCAGCTTTGATAAGATATAAGGATACATATGTGTTGTTATACACATTATTCTCAACGGATTCAAACATTAACACAGATGCTATGACGAAACTGCACAAAACAGGTAGTTTTGCCCCTCCCCCCCGCGGACCGGCTTATTTATTCAATCGAGCATATTTTACAAAATCGCGTTTTCGGTTAAGGCTGTCTCTGATTTTTTTTTTTTTTGTAAATTTTATATAAATTGTTATATGTAGAGCCCGACTGTAGATTAAACATTCAACATTCATTCAACTTGCTTCGGTCCATTGAGAAGTATTGGATGCTGGGGGAAAGATAGTGGCATTGTTTTCATAACATCAACTGTACCTATCCGAAATAGCAATTTCCCACATGACCATAACTCCCGTTAATATACTAAATTTACACTGCGCTGCCTTCCCAATGGCTTTACAAGTCGGGTCGCTCCAATGGAGTGCGCAATCAAAGTCATTTGTGTGATGCATGCACGCGCCATATCACTGACAGCCCGTAAGGGGTATAGTTTACCTAAATTAAACTACACCCTATCGATCCCACATCAATCACGCATTATTAATCTCCTCGCGGTAAATCCAGTTTAAAGCCAATCATTTCGTCGATTCTATGCGCTTGGAGAGCTGATTTCGGGACACAAAATTAAGATTAAGCGGGAACTATTAGTCTCAGTACGATATTAATACGTTTCAGATGCGTTTGACACTGTAACTGAAGCGTACTAAAATCCACATAAGCGAAGGTAACGTTCAGTTAATTAATTAAGAGGTACTATGCCAAACAAGAACTCAAAGATGTAAACAAGCGCAAAGGAACATAAAAATAAATCAAGCATAAAATCAGTCAATTTTACTATGTTTTTGTTTGGAATAAAATTTGACGAAATTGGATACCTTTTTTGTAAAAGATGGGTTTAAAATTACATATAAATGACGACGTAGTAGAATAATTGAATGACTTTACTCTCAGGTTTACTAAAATTTATTTGAATGAATATCTGTAATGTGAAATTTAGAAAAAAAATCAAAGTTTTTCTAGAAAATATAACAAAACTTTTCGTTTTTTTTTTAATTTTTTTATGTCAAATTTGACAGGTAAAGAAAATCACGTGGTTGCTTTTTAACACGTCATTTGACATCAATTTACAGTAAAAAAGTTGGCTGCATCAGAATGTTCTTAAATCGAATAATAAAAGAAAATTAAAAAATTTCCAATATAACCTAATATATATTATTATTATACAGACTTTATGTGTGACACTATTGATTTTGATTACAATTAAAAATTAGTGAACACACCATTAGACTGTATTATTTAGTCCCCTAGATAGATTTTTCTACGTTTTGAAAGACTATCATAAGTTTGTTTTGAATTTCTTAGGTAAGCAAGCTGTTATTTATGATTTGGTTTCATTTTCAGTTTGAGAATTTCTTTAAAAAATTTTTTGGAATTTCAGTTACACGAGATTTGTGTGTAATTCTACCTTTTATTTTTCACCTACCAGGTATAATATACTTATCTCCTATCATTGCCCAATTTGCTCGATCAAAATCCGTTATGGACATTTCTCGTTCTATCGTTTTCTTCTATGTAGTTGCAAAGGAGGTAATACGTATACAGTGAGAAAGCAAAGGTTAGTCGATAGTCCATACAAGAAGGATAAACAAATTCGCGCACAAGCAACATCTAATTTCGATTAACATTTCGAATATGTGTTCATAGCCAAATATTCTTACGCAAAATCCTCCATTTTTGTAGCACGCTAGCCAGCATATCTGGCTAGCAGAAAACCCAGGCGGACATTACCAAATAAGAACTTGCAAATAATAACTATTATTAATATGTCATTTGGAAATCGTTTAACAGTTTTTTTTTGCAAAATTCCTTGTGGCTAATTACCGTCGCTACTCCAACCTGGATCTAGTAAAATTCGTAAAACTTATAAGCGTCTGTTGTTACGTTACTTACATACAGTATGTCCACAGAAAAGTCGTTGAATAGGAAAAACTGTCCCATTTTTCATTTTATCGAAAAAAGTTATTCTTGATAAAAAGTTTCGATGGTTCTTAAAGTAAGATTGGGATAGTGAAATCTAACATTTTTTGTACGGGGTGTTCAAAAAATTGAAAAAACTTTAAGTGGTACAAGAGTAAAGTGCACTTATTTGTGAAGATGTGAAAATAAGTTACTAGGAAAAGTTGTTTAAAAGAAAGTAAAAGATAGTCTCTAATACTAATTTTCGAAACAATCGGCCTAGTTTTATTTACTCATTCGTTCATTAAATAAATTAACAGTTCGCAAATTTTAAAAGTTCGTTACTCAAACACACTGCCACCATATTGAGCACATGTTTGTAAACGGACAAGTAATTCATCAAAACTTCTTCTAATCTCATCCAAAGATATTGAAGCAACGGCATCTCTAATCACATCCTTTAATTGGTCAATATTGGCATCTAGTAAAGGTGTGCGATAAACTATTTGTTTCAGTCTACCCCATAGGAAAAAATCCATTATTGTCAAATCTGGACAGCTAGGAGGCCACTGAACTGGTCCTTGTCTCCCAATCCACTCATCTGGAAATGTATGGTCTAACCATTGTCTTACACTTGCCGCATAATGTGCTGGGCATCCATCTTGTTGAAAATAAAATGAACGACGGTATTCTAACGGAAGTTTTTCTAATTCACTGTCAAGACAATTTCTCGACATATCTAAGTAACTATCCGCATTACAAGAAGTGTTAAAGAAGTATGGCCCTATTATTCCGTAATAATAAATGGCGCACCACACATTTACTTTAGTAAAGTACTGATGCCTCCGTGGTATCCGAGAATGCGGATTAGAATCACTCCAATATCGTGCATGTTGCGAAGCCACAACACCATTGGTTGAAAAAGTTGATTCATCAGAAAACATGATTTTTTTATGAAATCTTCTTTCCATACTGCCAACCCACAAACAAAAATCCAAACGTTTTGCTTCATCACCAACTTCAAAAAAATGATTAAAAACTGGCATGTATAGATGTACCTTATTGTGTTTTAATATCTTCTGAATTTGCGACTTTTTAACAAATTGGAGTTTTTCAGCTTTTCTTCTTAATGACATTTTGGGATGTTCCTCTACCGAGTGTAATACCAACAAAGTGCTTGCATCATCTTCATTGTATCTTATTTTCATTCCGGGTATTCGCAATACTGAGGCATTCCTTAAAAACTTCGAAATTATTCAACGGCAAGTAGCCTCCGGAACATACACGTTCGGGAATTTTTCATTAAATTCCTGAATAACTTGACGATAACATTTTTCGCTTTGCCCATAACACAGTACTAAGTAAATTTTTTGCTGTAAAGTAAGCATTTTAACCTGACAATGGCTATGGCCATAGACAAGAGATTTATATATAAATATAGGGGATAGATAGGCAACTTCGAGTCACTGCACCACCTGGTGTCTTATGTATCAACTAACGCTTTGGCGGCGCGAAATTTAAAATCCAATAGATCAGAAATATAGAAAATGGATTTTTAATTTTACAACTCAACATAACGGCATACTGGTCAATAATTAGTATTCTGAAGAACAGAATAATAAATATGAAATAGTAAGAGTCTGTTAAGATGTAAAGTTAAAATTCTATGATACCTATATCAGATTAAATTGAAAAAACAAACAAAAATTCACGATGTTTACTTCAGTAATATTTATTAAAAATGATGGGTAAAGGTAACTTATGGACTTACAACTTCATTCTTGGGAAATGTGTACATTTGACACGAATTTATAGACACTTTCTGCGCGACGTACAGCCGGAAACACAGCACACAAACCATCGGGCACTAACAAACACAGTTTTAATAAGAAAAAACAATCTCTTTTCAATGACAAAAAGCACCTCAAATGCCGAAAACACTTTCTCCTTTCTTCTTCTTGGTACAGCCATCTGGTCGTTAAGTTTTTCTGCTCGCAACCAAACCGAGATCACGTCGGGGTCACCAGTTGTAGGTATTTTGACTTTTCACAATTTATTAGATTATTTTTTGCGTATTCTTTAGACAGTTGCACTGTTATACCCTTTAGAAATCGATTAAAAGTTTCATGTTTAAGTGACAAATAATAATTAATATGACAAATTGACAATAATTAACAATACAACGACCTGTTACACTATTACTTGATCTAATCTCCACATTTATACAGGCGGTGGCTCCCCTAGGCGTCTTGTGTACCAAATAAAGAGTTTCTCGGCCGTGGCTATGGCTAATAAATTTTAACATCGAATTGTCAAACCAACTTGTCACTAGAACGCCTACTAGAACAAGATTGAATTGTTAATTTGGAATAACTTAATTTGTATAAAATAAATTTAACGACTACAAATAAATAAAAGTAGGCCGATTGTTTCGAAAATTGGTAGTAGAGACTGCCTTTTACTTTTGAACAACTTTTCCTAGTAACTTATTTTCACATCTTCACAAATAAGAGCATTTTACCGTTGACTGACGTATTAATAAAGACTGCTCACGGCTGTCATGTTTGACAGTTCTCTGGCTCACCATGCGCTTCCCGGAGACAAAATACAATGCAAAATACATTGTTGAACATAGGCGCCATTTACTTTCCAGGACATGAAACTATAGCCGTGAGAAGTCTTAGTAATACGTCAGTCAACGATTTTACTCTTGTACCACTTAAAGTTTTTCCAATTTTCCGAACACCCCGTACAAGAAATGTTAAATTTCTCTATCCCAATCTTACTTTAAGAACCAGCAAAACTTTTTATCAAGAATAACTTTTTTCGATAAAATGAAAAATGGGAAAGTTTTTCCTATTCAACAACATACTGTATTATGAAAGATAATTTTCTGTAGAATTAAACCTTAGCCTTAATTTGAATTTGGAGCTTTTGTTACCCAGGACATAGAACGCGTTCAACATTATCTTAGATAAAACTGAAACAGGTGTGCATTCACCGTCACGAAAGCGCATATGGACGCCCTTGCCGTCAGCTATACAGGGTTTCCTAAATATCATGTACATATGGAAGAGGGTCATTCTTTGGCCCATTTTAAGAAAAAAACTTCATATGAACGTATGTCGTAAACGTCCTAACTTTTGAGATTTTAAATTGAATTTTGGCTACATCTCCCGAAATAATCAAGCTGCTGAACTGAAATTTGGCACTGCTATGTTTTTGGGGATGTAGAATAAGCTGAAAATGTCAATTTCACCGTATCTCACAGAGGGCGCCACTTGCGCTGTTTTTTGATCACGCTTTTACGCGTAACTTTTTTGAGGTTATCTTTTTGGTCCTGCAGGTCCATCATTTTAGTGCATCTTTTCATTCTGCAAGAAAAAGGTACTCCTGTTTCATAACGATTAAATCAACCGTTTGCTTTGAAATTGCCAAAACGTTCTCCAAATGATTCCAATATTCGAAACATAAAATTTTCACCTACTGCTTTCAAATGTTACAGATTAACTGTACATTTAAAATGATGAAAAAAATGCCAAATGGGCATTGGTCAAAACACCATTGGTTTTCTTGAAATAGAGTATCCAAATTTTGTCAAATTCAATCCTTTCCATGTTGAAAGCGAATAATTTTTGGTACATTATTCATAGGGATTTTTTTCTCAGTTTAAATGGTACAGTTGATCTGTAACACTTGAAGGTGGTAGGTGAAAATTTTATGTTTCGAATATTGAAGTCAACAGGTGTTTTGGAGAACATTTTGGCAATTTCAAAGCAAACGGTTGATTTAATCGTTATGAAACAAGAGTACCTTTTTCTTGCAGAATGAAAAGATGCACTAAAATGGTGGACCTGCAGGACCAAAAAGATAACCTCAAAAAAGTTACGCGTAAAAGCGTGATCAAAAAACAGCGCAAGTGGCGCCCTCTGTGAGATACGGTGAAATTGGCATTTCCAGCTTATTCTACATCCCCAAAAACATAGCAGTGCCAAATTTCAGTTCAGCAGCTTGATTATTTCGGGAGATGTAGCCAAAATTCAATTTAAAAAAATGAAATTCAACGCCCTGTATCTCAAAAGTTAGGACGTTTACGACATACGGTCATATGAAGTTTTTTTCTTAAAATGGTCCAAAGAATTACCTTCTTCCGTGTGTACATGATATTTAGGAACACCCTGTATAGTGACGCTGTCTCCTTTTCCTGCTTAAAAAAGTGAGTCTTTGCCCCGTTCAAAAAAATTTAACAGGGGTGTAAAGTTAAAAGTGTGGAGCACACCTATAAAAGAAGTTATTCTTTACTGGAAAACAAAAATGATGTAATATTTTTAAAAATCGGGAGAACTTTTGAGTATCACTGACAGAAAAGTCTGTATAGCGTAGGATAGAGGGAAGAGGCCATTGGCGGTATTGAAATTGAGACACGGCAGAACTGCAACGTACACAATTTCTAACATTATAATTTTTGCTACGCAACACTGAGTAGCCCTGCAATATTTCAAAATAAAACTAATAGTGCGATGCTTTTCGGAGGAAAAAAACATTATTTTTGCCCGATTAAGGACTTAATTTTTCTATTAGTTAATTTCGACCCGTCATAATGTAAAAAATGCATTGGGCTAACCTGGCCACTTATTTTTAAAAAATGCTATTTTTGTGTCGGTTTTATAGCGATATAACACTTGCTATGTGTACTTTAGAAAAAAAACTTTCCTATTTTACTGCAAAAATAATTCATTGTCAAATTATTTCAATAATTAGGAACTCAAATGAAAACATTTGTTAAATTAAAGTGTCAGGTATTTATTTAAAACTAAACAAAACGCAAATAAAAATAGAATATTTCGTGTTGAAACTGCCTGCCACCAAGTCGAATGCAAGCACGGCATCTTTATAAAAGATTTTATATCCATCTTGCAACATTTATTTGTTGTGCGGCTTTATTAAGTTTGTTGCTTGGATTTTTCAGGGAGCGAAATGATCACCTTTTTCTTGTGAGGAAGTTTATTTCCAATTTTCCCAACAAAGTAAATTAAAACTATATTTTTTACATTTGGTTTCTTCCGCGTCGCTAAGCCATCTATGCTCTTTTTTTAATAAATTTAAACAAATTCCTTGACAGTCCCAAAACCGCTTCTTCTAATTCGAGCTGTGGCCGCCTGCGCCAGGGGCGTAGAACAGAACAAATATTTATAAATATTTTGTCTCAATTCATTTACGACATTTATTGTCTTGCATATAGGCCTTCTCCTTTGTGCAATGGCTGGATGTCTACGTCATTACGCACGAGGAGTCAGAAATTATTTGGGCGAAGCTTACCCACAGAGATATTTCGGTCGTTTTGATCTCATTTTGTGGCCACCCCGGTCCGGTCTCGTTATTTAAATCCTTTCGATTTTTTCTACGCTGATATGGGGTTGCAGCATTTTCCGGTCATCCTGTAGTATAAGAAGTAGACAGCATTGGACCATTCTATGGTGTTTGGGGAATATTTGGGAGAGTTGTAGTTATCACACGGTAGTCATGCAACTTTAGGCAGTCTTTGCACATCACGTCAAAAGGAAAAGGAAAAACTAATAATCTTGACTGACATTCGCCTTTATTTTCTTTTGTCACTTCGATATTTTGTTTGCGAGGCTTTTTCCATGAGCTTGGGCCGGGACGATATTTCCCCAGCTTCGGAAGGTGGCGACGGCGACATCTGGCGCCCGACTGCGTGACGGGGCCCCAATATTTCTGGACAATTGCAGCGACTTATTACGTTCCGATATGGCTGCCTATAACGGATGGCCGGGGATCAGGGAACAGAAGGCAGTTGACTCGGGAATTTATGCTGTGTAGGGTAGGGAGAGAAAGTCGATTGGGAATGATTCCCATATTATGAAATCGCTAAAGTTTTTTATGCGCCGATAATTTTACAATCTGTGGGCTAATTGTCAAATCACAGTGAACAAGCGAAGGAAGTGCATGCAAGCGGATTGTTAATAATATGAATGATATATCTCTCTTTGTTTCATAAGAGTAGCGGAACGGAGACAGTGTCACTTACTAATAGCAAGCGCATGCATGCGCTGTGGTGATGCACCAATTGAACATATCTTTTGGCGTAGCGCATGTAGCACAGAAGATTGAATATAAACTCCAGGACAACGCACCACTCATATTTTTCTGGGTATTGTATTTAACAAAAAGAGTGATAGTCGACCATATACAGTACTGTTTCGGGACGGTAATCCCTCATCAGTATGGCTCACCCAACTATCAAGTGGTAGACAAACGTGCCTAGACGATAGATTTACTATATAAGGAAACAATCAGTTACCGAAGCAATTAATTGATCATGGAGTATTATAATGATAGCACCCCCGAAGGTGCGGGACAAAGCCACTGGTCTTGATCGGCAAAGGCTCACGCCACAATTACCGAGACCCGCCATGTGCTATCATTATAATACTCAATTAATTGCTTCGGTAACTGATTGATTCCTTATATAGTAAATCAATCGTCTAGGCACGTTTGTCTACCACTTGATAGTCGGGTGAGCCATACTGATGAGGGATTAATGTCCCGAAACAGTACTGTATATGGTCGACTATCACTCTTTTTGTTCTATCGATGTTTTCGGTTGGTTAACCGATGCCGTGGAGACGGCAGATGGCGGGTCTCGGTAATTGCGGCGTGAGCCTTTGCCGATCAAGACCAGTGGCTTTGTCCCGCACCTTCGGGTGTGCTATCATTATAATACCCCATGATCAATTAATTGCTTCGGTAACTGATTGATTCCTTATATAGTAAATATTTAGATTAATCAACGTGGTGCGTTAATTTTGTCCAGGAGTGTACCTATAAGCATCAGTAAACAGATTAGGGTCCAAGTTATCAACAATTAAAAAATGATGAAATGAAGTTTATTAACAACGTTTAAATCAGTATAGTTAAATTTATATAAGGAGATACGTTAGCTAGTGCAGTTTATATTTCCATTTCCTCAGTTTAGGTATACACATTGGTGTCGGTGTCGGGTGTGGGGTGAAAAAAGCAAGCACTAATCAATAAAAATGATAGGATTTGACGACGGCATTTCATCTAGTGACCATCTTGTCTTGGAATTACTAACTGCTACGACATAATTTATTGCTCAATAAAACAACAATTTTGACAGCTGTCAAATCTGCCAAACTTATCTTACCTGATAATTAGTATTGCGATTATTATTAACATTACCAGAAAACAGGTCTAACAATGAAATAAAGTTAAAAATTATATAAATACCACAGTTATTATAGTAATACAGAAACTTTTGAAGTTGTGCATACACAGTGTGGAACAGCAAAATGGAATGAATTCGATATATTCATATTTCGGGAGGAAGGAAATAACGAATCACGTCAATTTTATTTTTAGTTTATTTTATTAGAATAAATAAATTTAATTTATGATTACATTCATAATATTTAAAAAAATATATAAATAAAAAAATATAGTAGTGTAATTTGATACAACGTTAAATTTTTTAATTCTGAGCAAGTTTTTCTAACAAAATTTTTCAATATTTCGCACAGAAAAGGCACTTTAACTCATGCGATTTTTATTTTTAAGCTGCTACCAGCGCCCTCTATAAATTTTTTAAAGTCCAAGATACTAAAAATAGTTTTTGGGTGAAACAAGAGCAGAATAAAAAATTGTGTTTGTAATGCAAAACAATTGTCATATACACCTATCTAATATACCGCTTTGCCGTGGACACATTGTATATGCAAAATTCAAGAAAATGCCAGGAGCACCATTTTTCCAGAAATGGTGTCGGATATTTTTTTGGTAAAATTAAAAATACAGCTGTTATCCGTGGAAAAGTTATTTACCCCTAAATTCAAGATGGCGGAAAACATGAAAGTGGCTTACGGTAGTAAACTCGGATTAAAGCATTCTATATAGTGTAATTTTTTTCCCTAATGAATTACAATATGAAACTTTAACTTTACTGGACTGATAAAAGCAATAATAGATAACATTATTTTTCTAAATTATCTACTATCTGTTTACAATTTGTAGATATAAATTGGAATCAAATTAAACTTCAAATTCAAATGTAACAAAAATCTAAGAAAATGACTATAGATCTCCACAAAACGGAAGTACTGATTGTTGTCAATGTAATAAAAAAATTCCAAAAATTATCAATTATTCTTATTGAGGCAACTTTTATGTTACTGATGAAATTAATTATTGTAGTTTACCAAGGCGGGTTTCTTAAATACAAAAATGTAAAATTTGTCCCTAAAACGTCAGCCCGTCATATTCTCGTAGTCTTCGAATTACTTTTATTCCTTCGGTTATTTGCAACAAATCCGAAAAATACCGATTGTTCACTTTTCTTGCTCGTGGCTTCCTTGATTTAAATGCCTTTCCTAATAATTTCAACTCGAGTTTATGCATATGGAGCACGGATTAGCTTAGCTTAGAATAAAGTTAGCATAATATAGTAACAAGTTTAAAATAAAGATAAGCATATGGGGTTTCCCCATGCCGCGCCAATTTCGGTACAAACCGATTTGTGCTTAGTCTTAGCTTAGCTTAGTCCTGCGTGCAATATTATTCAGAGGTGGTGGAGCTGCGCCACCCATGAGTGATTTTTCTGTTACGAGCAAAAAAGAACATTGTTTGAACCAGAGGTAGGAACACCGAGGCGCTCCAGTTAAGCAGCACTTAAGCAGCGGAAATGTCAAATAATCCTCTCTCCAACTAACATCCTACAACGTTACGGTGCCAGGGCACTATGCCTTCAATTGGGGAAGCGGGCCTAATTAATAAGGGCGGCCGCAGGCAGGAGCGGGTGGTCCGCCCTTAATTGTTCAGGGACCACCAGCCGCCACTTTATCAACCCCCCGGCCCCAACTTCCGGGGGTAAAACACGCCGGACCCGCCCGGATAATCGGCCAGCCGTTAGTTACCGAGAAAGACATGTAGGTGTCCTTCTTTTAAGTCTTAAAAAAGTATTTTGTATAGATTCTATACAAACTCCTGGATGATATTTCAGAAACGGGAACCAGTTACTTTGAATATCTCTCATAACACACACTATACACATATCTATAGTAAGGGCAGAATGTAAAGGCGAAGTCGGCCATAAAATCCAGAGAGATGGGCTATGATTTTCCTACCTGCTCTCACTTATGTTTTGGAGCGAGGGGTTCGGCTCAAAGAATCGCAAGACCCACTTTTTATTGCTCTGTCCTTGTCTGATATATTATGTTAATAAAGATAATATATTCAAATGGGAGTACGCCTATAAAACAGGGCAGTAATTAAATATTTGGTTTATTTTGGTGATAGACTTCGTGTAATAACAATGCAGCGTGAAGTATTCAGTGCCCAAAGTAGAAAATTAATATTAAATGTGTTGAAATATTTCTAAGAAAAAAAAAGAGAACACACATGAAAATTTATCGGTACTTCAATGTTCATCGGAGGCGTTACAGATCAGGTAGTAAAGCAATAATTTATTCTAGGCCGACCCTGCCTGCCTTAAACAAACAACTAGTAATACAAGACAAGTACTAGGTTTTCTATCTCTCTTCCTTTCATGAAAGGTGCTTAGCGATGTCTAATACAAATTGGAGGAGGAGACATGAGTGTAATTGTGCGAGTGCAAGTAAAGCAATAGATATAGCGCTCTGTCTTTGATGATTTATTGCCGACTTCGCCTTTACATTCTGCCCTTACTATATATGATTTGAAGAAGAAGCTTGGTTTTAATAAAATACGTAAAGAGGGCGACTCTTATAACAAAGCGAATAAAGCATACAAATTCACCAAGCATATCTAATGATAAAATACCTGGGGTGTAATCACCGCCTCCATGCGAAGGAAGCGCATGCAAGCAGATTGATATACAGGGTGAGCTTTTGACCCGTACAAAATTTTAAATCACGGGTAAAGTTGAACTCCTGGAGCATAAGCACTGTACACTGTCCCACATCAATATCGCTCACCCGAATGACAGTGCTATAGACAATGAGGGTAACAATGAACGAGTCCAAGTACCTAAGTGATTAATTAATCGCCTAGCAATTGATCAAGGGGTATCATAAATTTAGCACACCTGAAGGTGGTACACGTCTTTAGATGAAAATACACAACAAATCTCCATAAAGTGCAGTTACCAAGGATTCCCAATGACGCCGGCAAATGCGTCGTACTATACCCATCTGTCTTTACGCAGAAAAACGGAGACAGCGTCACAATACAGGGTGATTCAGTCATGATGTAAAAAAATTCTAACCACATAGTGGGGGAGGCCCACTAATAGATGGCGCTAATATCGCACATCGTACTCCTTAGAATGTAGGCCATATTGGATTTAGTACGAAGTATTGGCCAGCACCAAAAGTGTGTGCAAAATTTCACCTCAATGGTTTGGGTAGAAATGGTCTAAAATTCACGTTCCAAGATTATACTGAATCTAGGAAATTCCATCACCAACTTGAATATTTTTTTATTAATTCTTTAATATATTTTTTATTATTTCTTTAATATATATTTGCCTATCTATAGAAAGAGCACATACCAAATATCAGCCCTCAAATCGCAATGTTTAATTTGCAATAAATAATTAAAGTTGTGACCGCAAGCTATTCATTTGAAACGACACGAAAAGCGCGGGAATGGTTGTGGCGACACGTCGCTCGATCGATCGGAAGGCAGTGACAGGAATGACAGCTTCACAGAATTAGAGAAGGGAGAATGGAAATTGAACGTTAAAATAAACAGTTCGGCGACCCATTTCCAGAGGGCTCTGATGTAGTTTAAAAATAAGAACCGCCTAAAAGTCTAAATTTAAAAAGCAATTTAACAGAACGGTGACCCTACGGGAGTGTGTTCAATCACACACCAAGCCCAAGTTTTTTTTTAATATTTTTTATTATCACTGCATTCTACCTCTTAAATTTATCACTGATTATCATTTTTAGTAATAATTGGACAATGGTTATTACGAAGATTGTCGGTAGCAGTAAAAATGTGTAATACATTGCTCGATGCGTAAGCACTTTTTTGCCTTGGAGATAGTTTTAAGGCCCGTGACAACGCGGGCGTTAAACAACCTCCTCGGCCAAAAAAGTGCGCTTACGCATCTCTCAATGTAAATAACTATCTAATACAAGCACACACTTTTCAAACCTTATCAACAATATCAAGACTGTGATAGACTATAATAAGAAGGATGCCCATATTAGTTTATAGGTAGCTACATGGTGCTGCTGCCCACCAGGGGCGCCACCACCAACGAACTGCTTGACGTCACAACCAAGGACGGAGCTGTACAACAATGATTTGAATTATGCAGTTTTGAATTGCTTACATGTATTACATAAAAATTAAAAATGATTTTTTTTAAGGCAATAAATGACGTTTTTAAGTAATATTTTCCAAATTTAGTTTATCTGCAAGTTCCCCATTCACAGCGGAAAGTAGATAGCGGCAAATTCAACACATATAATAATTGACCGCGGAAACAATTCATCGCGGAAAAATTTCAACGGAGAAGATTGTGGAGAAGATTAATCGCTAAGGAATTCACAGTCCTTCACAAAGATGCAACCGGACGAGACATTGAAAATGTTGAAGTAAAAGTTCAAAAAGTCGGACAAGGATCATGAGAAGGACAACGGGGAGCCCCGGAGAACCGTCGAAAATGACACAAGAAATGAGTACTTTGAGGACTCAAGCTCCCCTTTGGCATCCTGTACCCCATACCCAGCACCGATACTCACTGCCGCTTCTAGTTGTATTGTAGCGTATACACGAGTAAAAGTCGAAAACGCGAAATAGTAGAAATCTTTCAGAAAAGTATAAAAAATCTGTTTTATTTTATATTTAGGCCAGTCATTTAAGACATCCCACATCGCAAACGGGACTGTATCTACGATTTTTTATATATTGTTAGGACCCATGAGACTAAGTTATGCTCAATTTTGCAACCCTCAAAACCCTGTGCTACTCCCGTGATACTCAAAAAACCTCAAAATTTTGGTATTTATTTCAGTTTTTTGAAAAAACTATGTTAAGAAAGCATTTTTCGAATTAATTGTTCTATACTTTTATAAAGTCAACTAAATTTCCTACAATTTGAGCCCAACCGGAACCCTCTAGGCCAATTCGTTGTTGAAATACAGCCAATCAAATATCGGCAATTTTTTTGAAAAACTAAAAATTTAGGAGTACGGTCACATTCCAAAGCACGTATCGGCTAAACTAATGGCTCCAGAGAAAAGTCATGAGAAATAAAGTTGTAGAGAATTTATTCAGCTTTAATTTGATGTAAGAATGAGGCCGCTAGGCGTCGTATTTTCCTCAAAAACCAAAATATAGTAAAACATCGAAGTTTGGGGGGTATCATGAAAACATATTTTATTAAACGTAATTAAAAATAAACAACATAAATATAATATGTATAAACTATAAAATATAATAATACAAAAACCCTACTTTACTTGGCCCTCTTAGAAGGACCGGGCCCCATCCATTCCGGATCAGTCGGAGAGGGGGGAGGAGGAAGAGGAAGGACATTCTCTGAAGATGGAGGTGGGTCCTCATATGTTAAATCGTCCTCCTCATCCAGGATGATGGGAGCAACGTTGCTGCAGCTTTGCCCTTGGCAAAAGGAACAGAGGATGGAGCACTTCAGTCCTGCTTTTCTGCAAGTGCAGGAGCCTATGCAGCCTTTCTTGCATCTGCAAGCAACCATCTTAAGCAGGTTTTGAGGGGCGGGCTCTGCACGCATATTTATTGGCATAAGACCCTGTTGACTGGTGGTCCATCCCCAGCCGGATGGATTTTTCTCGACCCCTAACCATTTTTGGACCTGGTGGTAGGTTCTTCAGAAATGATATTTGGCAGCTTCAGTAGTTGGGGGGAGGCGGGCAAGGTTTATTTTGGCCATTCCTGCCGATTTTACGAATGCCAAGTATCGCATACTGTTCATCGTGCCCTGATCCCCTCCATAGAGGTTCAACAAAATCTTCTCGCCAGCATTTCCTACTTCTTCCTGCGACGAGTTTGGATCAAAGAAAATGGTGGCGAGGTCTATCCAGTGCGGATTTTTTGTAGACATTCGCACCACTTCATTTTGCCTTGCGAGAAAAGAGCAGAAGTGGTGTCACACCCACTGATTGCATGCAGAAACAAAACCATCTCTCCTGGAAGCTGCATTTTTCCACTTAAGAAAGAATTTGCCTCATATTGAGCGCACTCAGATCCACCTCTACCGCCTTTCTGGAAGTAGACGTTTGTTTGTCCAAAGCTCAAGCCATTTAGGAGGACCAGTAAATCAACATCCTCCCCCATGATAAAAACTTGGTCGCACGATACCCTCTTGGAGAGAGCAGTTCTCACTATCTCAGCATCGGCGTCTTCTGGTGATTGATGTACCTCGATACCCTGTCTCTCAAATTCGGTACACATCATGGTGATCAGTCGGCGTTTGTTCGATTCATTTGAGAGCACTTTTGCTTGAGGAACATTGATGAGTGTTGCTTCATCAAACGAAATGTCAACACAGGAAAGAGAAGCAGATCGCCGCAGACGTTCAGCTGATTTAGTGTTTTTCATAGCCGCATCTTTTGGGTATCCATCAAAAACCACTGCAACATTTTTACCAAAGTTGTTTAAAACGTAGCTGACGTATCCAGCCACAATATCTCTGACTGAATTATTTCGATGCCAGACTGTGAACGCCTTGTTTCCTGGGATAATGTTTTCAGCGAGCGGTGTAAATGCTGAATAGAAGGAAGATTTAATACCCTTGCGCATTCCTTCTTCAGTGAACAAGGACAACGGACATTTTATTTATTTATTTATTTATTTATTTATTGCCCAACAGAAAAATCCATTTACAGGACAACATACAAAGATAAATATAAAGGGAACATAGCACCACAGAAAAAATAAAGAAAACTGATTATAAAGTAAGCACAGCTCAATCAATATAATCAACATAGTATAGGGAGCCCCACGCAGGGTATCTACCCTGTACAGTACAATTATCAGCGGACTAATACTAATACTACCCAACACATAACGTGAAATTATGAAAAGCACTCAATGGCACACCTCAAAAAGGAAGGCTTGGAGCAATCAAACAGATCACATTCATCAGGCAACATATTATGGAGACTGGATGTAAAATAAATTGGCGACTTAAACATTATATTAGTACGAGCATGGGGAACGTAAAATGTAGATGTTAACCGTGAATTAGGTCTTGGTACTCGTATGTTTAGTCTAGAAAGAAAAAAAGGAGAATCTATATTGTTTCGGATACAGTTATATAAAAAGAAAACACCAGAAACGGATCGGCGAACTATCAATGAACACATATTAAATTCATTAAGAAGTGCCTGATGGTCATATCCACGAGGAGGGTACATGCCGTGAGTTTTATAATAAAGAAATTTAAGAAATTTTCTTTGAACATACTCTAATTGCTTTTCATGGGTTTCATAAATTGGATGCCAAATAACAGAACAATATTCCAGTTTGGAACGGACGAGTGAAAAGAACAGAGTCTTCAAAGCCGCAATATTTGTGAAGCCTCGACAGTGTCTCAACAAAAAATCCAAAGTTTTGTAGGCAGACATCGAAATATTATTGAAATGCTCATTGAACGACATGACACTATCAAAGCGGACCCCGGACATGGTGCTAGCTTATAAGCAAAATGCTGCTTCAATTGCTCGGATTGTTTTGTGATGCAGACCCTCTGGAATATGGTGAGAGGATCAACATTAACTTTTTTATTCAACACTTTCACAGAGGTGGTGACTGATGCCAAGATCTTCACTTTATCCTTTCTTTTAAAACTTACTTTATCAAAGGTGTTATCAACGATTTGTTTTTCAAAAAAATTTCCGATATTTGATTGGCTGTATTTCAACAACGAATTGGCCTAGAGGGTTCGGGTTGGGCTCAAATTGTAGGAAATTTAGTTGACTTTATAAAAGTATAGAACAAGTAAATTCGAAAAATGCTTTCTTAACATAGATTTTCAAAAAAAAACTGAAATAAGTACCAAAATTTTGAATTTTTTTGAGTATCACGGGAGTAGCACAGGGTTTTGAGGGTTGCAAAATTGGGCATAACTTAGTCTCATGTGTCCTAACAATATATTAAAAAATGGTAGATACAGTCCCGTTTGCGATGTTTGCCTTTTTAAATGTCTTAGATGACTGGCCTAATTAGTGACGAATCTTCTGCGCGCTAAATTATTGTACGCGGTGATTTTTCTCCGCGATAAATGATTTCCGCGGTGAATTACATCCAGTGAATTTTGGCGGAGAATTTTTCTGATACCGCATAATATACTAACAGAGCAAGTATTTCTTCTCTTTCCAGACGCAATAGACTTTAAATCATGTATCAGTGCGGAAATTAAACAATAAATCAGACAGTATCGTAATATCTAATATAGGTAAATCATAGCTAAACATGTTGACATCGAAATTGATTCATATCAGCATATATTATATTATTATCCGCAACTTAACCTGGATGTAAACATGCGCAAAAGGAAGATATATACAGATATTTTAAAATAACAAATGGCCTTGAGTGCTCCCTCCTTTGACCTTATTTTAAGTGCCTACTTTCAACGCGTTTTACTAACTTATAACAACCTTTCCAACTTTGCTGGTGACAGTTTCCTTTAGGTAAGTTATGGAAATGAGAATTAGTTAAAAAAATGTTAGGAGAGAAAAATATTATTTAAGATACCGATATTATTTCCATACATTATATCTTTCGCCTCTTAAGTATTTTTTATACTATTATTATATCTTTTTTTACTTCTTTTAAATAATATATTAATATTACCCCTTGGGAGGAATACCAGTTGGCTGAAATTATTATATAACAGATGTCCAGACTGACAATTGACGAAGTTATTGACGTTCCAAAGCCTGCTCCGACCTCTGGCCCACCCTGTGTAATTTCTCTTTTACAACAAAAGCCGCGCTTTTAGTAATATTTCCAACGCACGTGTCAAAAGTGTAAGAGTATACGTCGGAGTAATTTTAGACTGGCGTTCACACGATTTTCCTTCGTCTAAAATGGGTGGCCAATGCCAGCGATAAAGTGTTTGAGTTAGTGACGGGCCGATACAGAAATTCGGACAGATATTATTCCGGTACACAAGCAGGAAAATGAAATGTTTTGAGAAACCGAAAATCTGGACTGCGATGTGACGGGATAAAATGGCAAATACGTATGTCACGAGACCGAGATATTTCCTTCGATTCGACCAAACAAACGGCAAACATTACATGAATCCGATATCTCTACCCGTCACATATACCTACAGTGTGAATCAGGAATATTACAGGGAACTAATTTTCCTGTGAAGAGTAATATTCTCTGATTTTTTAGTAATAAATTAAAATTAATAAAGAAAAGGTGTTTGAAAATATACGCCAAAATCAGCATTTATATATACAAGTAAAATTATATATTATACTTAATATTATATAGTGCGAGTCAGTTTTTTCTAGCTGTACTGATTCCTCAAGAAACTCAATTTGGTTGGTATTAATGTCACATAAGCGAGAAATTCTATTAGTTATAACACATTTGGTCACGGAATAGAAAAATATTTAAAAATAACTCATGTCAATAGAGGCCAACAAAACTCTTCGTTTTCAAGATAAAGTGCGTTAAAATTTCTAAAAAAATTTACAATATTTTCCATATACCTTCCTTCCTTTATATTGAAATGAATATTGATAGGGTGTTTGTCCGGGTAGGTTAGGAACATTTTGTGTGAATGCCATTATTTTCAGGCAAGTGGCAGATGTATGAAGCTTTTTGAGAGATTTTGATTAAAAAAGAAGTACGTTAATTTATAAACTTAAACCCAAGCTTAAACCTAATTATAAAATTTAATTCCAAAAAATTTTCTCTTGGTTTTTATGAAAAATTCAAATCATTTACTCCAACAAACTTTTTAAGTGGAGAATATGAAATTCATCAAAATTTATTAAAATAATCAGACCCCCACAAGCCTGCTATAATTAGAGAGGAAGAAGGAATAAAAATAGCTGTAATTGGAGCTTCTGAATTTTAATGAAGTGTATACTTATTTTGATATTACATTTTTTATCTTTTTTCTATCGAATGTTAAATTTCTGCATCATAAACTTGACTAACCTTGTATATACTGTGTCCCAAATTCGATCCTCACCATTGGGATCTCGATAACTACAAGAGATAGAAAGTCTGTTAAATGGGGAAAGTTTTTTCAACCAAGGCTAACTGTGTTCGTTTTCGAGTTACTTACAAAAAAACGAATTTTCCCATTTTCATTTTTGTTAAATATGTTATAAACTGATTGTTACGCAAATATGGGTCTTTGACATTATTAAGGCACTTTACAGACTTTTTAACGGTAATGTCAGTTTTTAAAAAAGGTTTTCGTTGTCGATACCTATATATTTTGGATGTGCGTACAAAATTGAAATCTATATGAAATTTTCTTTCCAATGACATTAATGATTTTTTTTGTTAGTTGTTATATTTAAAAGCGTTTTTTACCTAGTACTAAGTATGCCATGACAACAACTTTGGCAAAACAAATGCAACAATCTGTCAGTTTCTGTGTTATGTAGGTAGCCGTCAGGTTGGGTCCGTGACATGTGCATTTACTTTTTGCGTTGACTGATATATTATTAAAGACTGCTCACGGCTGTCATGTCTGACACATTTTTGGCTCACCATGCGCTTTCCGGGTATAAAATACAATGCAGAATATATTGTTAGCCATCAGAGCCATCTGTTTTCCAGGACATAAAGCTATAGCCGTGAGAATTCTTTATAAAAACGTCAGTCAACTCTTTTTGGTTTAAAAAAAGTAACCGTCAATGTAATTTTGTCTTATCGTGATTACTTTGTGATTACCAAAAGTACCAGTAATCAATTACTTTTTCCCAATGTAATCGAGGGCCAATAATCGATTACTTTTTTCATGAAGTTCCTAGATCTTGTGCTACATATATTTGTAAAATTTTAAAAAATTAGGTAATTAAAAATAATAATAAGTGAAAATTTAGATATAATTTAAAGGCTTTCTTTCATACGGAATGCCTTTGCGCCATTTGATACTACAAAAGCACGTTCAGTTTTCTTGGGAAAAGCACTGATGTCACTGATTTGTAAACACCACCATATGTAGCAAACGTGAAGTTTCCAAAGAGATACCTATACCATGGGACAAATCAACTACTCCCAATATAAATACCTACATAAATCTGTCATCACTGATGGACTATCTGTCAAATTTGTTTACTTTTAGGTTACCTGGCTGTCATCTTTGTCACTGTACTGTCATCTTCTGATATTAGTGATGTCAGAGGAAATGGGGTTAATAAAAAAAACAAAATCATTTAAACTAATGCGAAACAAATTCAAAGCGCTTTTGATACCTACAGTCTACACTATGGTTAAGTACCTACCCTATTCTCCATCATGGCTTACACCATCAAACTGAGTATTTACCGTCTCTTTTTGTGGGGCGTAGTATTTCAATCAATCTGTACAAATCTTAGCAACGCCATACATTCCCAGGGAACCCATCTTAATCTAATCGTTTTGCTCGTACCCCACCGAGAGCAGTATTCGCCCGCTGCGATTCTTGCGCTTTTCGGATTTTCGTCCGGCGATAAAATGTTTGACTTAGTGACGGACCGATATTGTTCCGGCGTATACTGGCGAGGGCGCGGCTCGGGAAAATGAAATGTTTGCGCCAGTGTGAAACGCGAAATCTCGGCTGCAATGTGACAGGGGATAAAGTGGAGAATATGTGCGGCGCGGGGGCGATATTTCCTTCGTATTGTATCAACAATGGCTACGAAATGTGGCACACGAAACACTGACGTGTGATATAACCGCTTCTGCGATATACCTATTGTGGAATTCAACTTAGGTCCGATATTCCCAGACAAAATATAACTAGACCGATAATAAGAAATAACTGTAATCATTTAACATAATAGAATACCAAAATAATTATTTGTTTGCTTGCACCTGCACTGTCTGTTTCCGTTGCCATTGGCGGTTTTTCTTACATGCTACACACGTTTCGTGTCCCATTGTTCAAAATTATTACAGTAATAAAAGTAACGTATATATAAACTTTTTAGAGTTAGAACAACAAGTTTGTAATCAATTCGTACTTGCTAGGATAAAATATAACATGTGGACCCATAGTTATTCGAAGTATATGATACAGATAACCAGATGTCCAACCAAAATGACGACTTTTTTTTATATAATAATATCATATTGTAATAGGGCGGAAAAGTTGCCTATCGGGGTTTTATATTACGCCTCAAAAATGGACGATAGCAAATAAAAACATCCACTGCCAGACACTGCCTGAACTTTGATAAAAATAATTTGACAATAATGCAATAATGCAACTCTGCGCATATTTTGTTTGCTATTCTTAAATTATCTGTTTCTTTCCTTACTATATAAAGTTCTGAAAAAACCGTTGGTAGAGAAAATCTCTGCCCGAGAGCTCCGAGAAAATAAGAACCTAACCGTCTAGATACCACTTTCTAAGTGTGGACTGGCCAAAAGTAAGAAACTTTGTGTTTTTGATGTCGAAGCTGCCCTTTTATTTGAATTGTTGAATTTTAGAATGTTTTATTGGGACTTAAATTAATTTTGGTAATTTCTTTAGAAATTGTTGAGTTGCGAATTTTTTTTTTTAAACTTAAAACATTTTTGATACCTATTTGACTCGACGCGATTTAATTTCAGGAATTTATGTATTTTTATTTTTATTATTTTAATGCTACAAATTTGTGTCTATTGATATAGGTACTTGGTACTGTTTTGTATTTTATTCTCAATTTACTTATTACACTACCCCTGTTAAACACTTAGACCCACACCAAAAAGAAGACCACCCTGTATATACCGCTGGCCAACTATCATCTAAAAGGGTGGGTGCTATACCGGTTACGATTGATGACGTAGAAGGCAGTGGTGAATCGTATAGTATAGTTGTAGTTTGTACAAAAAATATTTTTTAAAAAATAATATTTTTGCATTTTATTGAGAATTCAACGCCTTCCATTATGAACCAATGAAATTACATAATTTTTGAAATATTAACCAATCAGGTGATGATTTCAGCGGAAATACCACTAGTGGTATTTTCTCTGATATCCTACTCTCTTTAGTTACGTCGTACTACGTAACTACGTAACTACGACGGTCGTATAGTTACGATAAACCCGAGGCTAAACCAACATTGTGGCAGTTGAAACTGATAACCCGATAACTTCTTCACATTACCAAATTTAATACAGGGGATAGGTTTTCAGTTAACACATTGATCGTTAAATATCTATTAGTACAAAAAACATAGTCAAGTTGCACTACCAGAAATATCCTCTGTAACGAGCATCTAGTATACAGGCGGATCCAAAATGGATAATGCGGGGTTGGAATTGGGATATACATGACCCTAATCACAGGACCTCGCAGCCCCTAGGTAAGACACCCTCCATTTCCAGGCAGAACTTCAAGCCATAAATGTATGTGCCCATGTGCATCAACAGATGCATCAAAGGGGCAAGAATATACATATTATCCGATAGCCAGCCAGCAATAAAAGCTATGATACTTATGAGTCTAATGTTGCCTGGGAATGCAAAGCACATCCAAAGCAACTGTCTATAGGCAATAGATTGACCTTAATCTGGGTGCCAGGACATGAAGGTGTTCATGGCAATGAAATAGCTGCAGTAGCCTCGCTCAAGAAGGTGCTAAGGCCCCATTCTACGGTCCTGAACCATTCTGTTTTCAAAATGGCCCCAAAGAAAATACTGAGCTTTATTAAAAGATTAGGTGACCTTGGTATCTATTAGAGTAGAGTCACTCACAAAAGATCTACTTAGGTCGCAGTGAAGAAAAGCCATCAGGGCCAAACGACCCCGAGAAAATCTACAATCTAAGCGTGCTGTGCAAATTTGTTATTTGATTTACTGGTCTAATAAAAAATGCAACAAAAAAACTACACAAGTTTAGTGTTTGAATCTTCAATCTATCCTAAAAATTAAAGAGATAATCGCTTGTAAGGTTTTAGACCAACAAAAAAAGTCACTTCCGGCTAAACCGGAAGTGATATTCCAGTGTGCTGTGCATATTTTTTATCTGTTTTACCAGCTTAATGAAAAAATGCAACAAAATCTCCATCCTGATTTTTTCAAAAAATCGATTATCTTGCAACCACTTTTTTGTTCGAAATTGTTTTTCCCTGGAGGAAGTCAGTTCCATTGGAAAAAAACTACACATTAATTTCAGGATTTAAAAAACCGCTAAAGTTTAAAAAATCGATATATATTATTATCAATCTTGCATCTTGTGTGAATAGTTTGGGAACTTACCCTGTCATTTGGGATACGAGAGTTGTAACTGGAATTTGTCCTTCAAAAAACATTTTCAAAATATGATGTTCATCGTTATAGACAAAAAGCAACTTATAACACGATTGTAATTCGATAGCCCAAAAAAACATTATTGATCAAATTCCCATTTAAAAACTTTCAAAATATCAACACCGTTAGAACCAAGTATGCACTTTTATTTAAGGTTTAGAAATAAGCATAGGGATTAATAATTCCTTTCGTGAGTTTTTTTTATTTCGGATAATTTTGTCATATCCAGTAAGTGTAGGTAATCTGCCACAAAATTAAATGGCTCTCCCAAAAAAGAGCTTTTACACTCTCAGAACTAGGATAAACTAATACGTTTTGCAACACTTCGAAAATTGGTTTTCGATGTACAGGGCAAGTTAGGATATTTTAAAAGAGTTTTCCCGATAACTTCTAAAATAAGCTGATTTTTTGAAGGGCTATAATAATCATAATTTAAGTAACATAAGAAATTTTATTATTATTCAGTGGCGGAGCATTGTCATATATTTATCTCACTTATTTTAGAAGATATCAAGAAAATACTTCTATAGCGCCCATATATGAACGTACAACGAAAATCATTGGGGTCTATGGAAAAAAACTTATTTTCAGTTTTTATATCGATATTGAAAGTTTTCCTTTGCCCATAAGAAATAATACAACCGTTATTAAATCTAAAATGAAACTACCTACTGCCTCTATGTTCGTCTTTTGTAATCTAGGTGGATCCCGTAAATATATCTTTCACGTCCTAGTTTACCCAGCAATTCTTTTCCGGCCAGAAATCGGTCGGTTAAACGAGGCGCCTCTGCGCGCCAGCGGCCAATTTGTAGCGAAATTCCTGGCGGAGAAAGAAAGGAGCGGGACACGAACCGGAAGCCGCGTAATCCGCAATTTTCGCCCTTCGTCCCTCCCAAGAACGCACATAAATCAAAATTGTATCAACAGGCAACCGCCGGTCCCGGTTTTTCCCCTGCCTGGAAAAACGCGAGAAAAAGCTGGGGATAATTAACTCGCTGAATGGATGGCGTGCCGTGTGGAAAATAATTATTGTGGACTAGAATAATTCATGGCTAACTAACTGGATGTTTCTTACCCTGTTCTTGGTTTTGGAAAAACAAATGTGTTTTAATACTGAGTGTTGATAAATTAGAGGCTTTTGAAATTCATTAAAAAAATAATGTTTAGCATCTCCTGTGTTTATACCAACGATATACAGGGTGAGCCAAAGAAAACGAAACAGAGCCAACAATTCCCATGAAAATAATTTTTCATGGGAATTTTCAGCATTTTGTTTGAGAGGGGGACATATTTTAGTCTAAATTTAACACCCCTAACATCAAACCACCAAGGAGGGTTGACACCCCCCCCCCAAAAGAGCTTTCAATTCTCTATACGTCCGAGTTTTATTTTTGAAATTTTATCGATCCGTTTGAAAGATACAGGGGACGATATATTGAAAATATGCTACTTATACATTTCATTTTAACGCCTTCTAATGTTATGTAATGCATTTAATTTTAACGACTACTAATGTTAATTAAAATAATTCGAACATTTATATTAGCTAGTAGTTTAAGAATTTTCAGACGAATCTGTGCTGTTGCGAACATTAAAAGTCTCGTTAAAATAAAATGTAGTACGTTTCCAATTTCGCACCCTGTATCTTCTAAAAAAAATTATTAAGTAAAAATGAAACATAGTACTTTTTGATTTCTCACCCTCTATCTTCCACACGGATCAATAAAACAAAATCGACGGGTCTTTGCAGTTTTGCGAAAAATATTTTCCTGGGAAATATTGGCTTTGTTTCCTTTTAGTTGACCCACCCACCCTGTATAGGGAAGGATGACTCGCGCTAATGTAATTTGTTTACATTGGCATTTATTAAATTCAATATTTTTGTATTTAGTAATGCATAATAAATATTTTTTTGATAGATTTGTATATCGTATATGCTTGGAGATATATATATTCAAAATAACCTAAATCGTATCAGAAAACTAGAAATCTTGAATGTGCCAATAATAACATATTTTTAAAATCACGAAACAAAACACGTTGCCTTTGGTAATATATATATAGAGTGCCTCAAAAGTAATGGGACATAGAGCAACTGCATATATTTTGGGCCAAAATATGACGATTGAAGCCAATATGCCTTATAGAAATGTTGTTTGTTTAAGAGATACAGGGCATTGAAGATCATTTTTTTAAATAGACTTATGGCTACATCTCCCAAACTAATCAAACTGCTGAACTGAAATTTGGCACTGCTGTGTTTTTGGGGATGGAGAATAAGCTGAAAAAGTCAATTTCGCCGAGGTGTTTTTTGGGCACGTTTTTCCAATTTCAACGCAAACGGCCCAAAATATACGCAGTTTTGCTCTATGTCCCATTACTTTTGGGGCACCCTGTATATTCGTATATATCGTTGGTTTATAATAAGTTATAGATATGCCTATCTATACCTAGTTTAAATTTGGCACAAATTGTTCTTTTTTTTAGTAAACAGCAAACGGGACTAAAGGAAAAGGAGGGTGTACAGAGTGTACACTGTGCACTTGGACACTTGGATCCCACCAACTTTTTTCTGCGTACTCATACATTATAATGGCGTAATGGATAATTAGTTATATCCAGGGTATTTTTATTTTTTGTATTTTTTTAATTAAAATTTGATTTACAAAATATTGCCTGTCTATTAGGATCTTTTGTGTATTTTAGACTTGAAGCACCTTTAATTTTGATGTGTGTATTTATTTTAAATGACGAGCTAAAATTTCGAGCTAAAAGTGTCTTGCAAACACACTATTGTAATTTGCCTAACTCAATTTTGGATATTCGCAGTTTTTAAACTCATAGGCGTACATAGTAAGAAGCTGGGGTACAATGTGTCAAAATCCCCCCAAATCTATTTATTTCTCATTTGAGGTTAGAAAAGTACGATATTGTGTTTAGGGAAACTTCGTAACAAATTTTGGGTCGATATATAAAAAATACGTTTATTTTTTCGAGAGCCAATCCTAAAGTTGACGAAAAATTTCGAAAAATAGCTAAAGGACTTGCAATATCTCGTAAGCAAATTATAAATAAGAATTTTACAAAACTAAGGAAATTATGGAGTATTCGCTCCGAGATTCTAAAGAATAATTTGCTTAAACCATAGGCGTACGCAGAAAAAAGTTAGGGGCTAGTAAAGGACAGGTACCTATATTACAGCATAATTTTGTTCCATTCCTTTTTTAAATTTTCTTACTAAAAATCCTCAAAATCTGATATTGTATAAGAAAAAAAAAACCCCAAATTGCATCTAAATGTCTTAAAGAACATGAGTTTGAATGAATTCACCTAATTTTTTATAACTTCCTGTATAATGCAAAGATGCAAGTTTCACGCGGATGAATTTTCTGGATACTACGCTTAGGAATTATTATTTAATACAAACTATTTGCACCCGTGTTCGCTCGATGCTCCGATCTTTGGCCGAATGGACCGGGAGATTATAGTGACAGATTTTTGGACGTGATTTTACTCTCCACACAGCAACCTTGTATTGGCACTAGTTAACTCGTACCATTGTCAACACCGTTTTATTCGAAAATTACAAATTGCCTTTTCATAACCTAACTAACAAAATTGTCATTCGATAACTTAAAATATAATTTTGTTTTATTTGGCATAGGTACGAATTATTTAATTAGTTTAATTCTTACCTTTTATCTACAATTAAGTCATGTTAACGAATTGATTCCTTATTTTTTCTGCTGAATTTTGAATTTCACTACTGTACTCCTTCACACTCGACTATTGACCTCGACCTCAAGATACAAAAGGAAACCCAATTTTAACATATACCTACGTGATGAATGATGAAAATATTTCCCATGGTACTCTTCACATTTGTATAGTGATGTTGATAAATAATGAAAATGAATCTTCTCAGTTTTAACGCCAGTACTCACTGCTACGTTATTTGTACACAACGAATAAACTGCTGTTTTATAAATCATTCAGATTTATTATAAAATTAATAACTATAGTATAAAGTAACAAAATTCACCAATAATATCCAATAATTTGCAGTAGACTTACCGCAAGCGCAGATGCAGATGCAAACGTAGAGATATAACCTAAAACGTCGAAACTATATAGAAGGTGACTAGAAGCGCAACTATTACGCGGCCGAGGGCTTTCCATCACAGATTCTAAATATTATTACAATAAAGCGAACAAAGGGGAAATTGAGTCGAAAACAAAATAACGACAATACACCAACAAAACCTGTCACCTGTCATTCCAGGAGCCTTGGGCAATTATAGGGACATGCAACATAAATCTAGTAACTATAGATAAAGAGAGATTTAGCATAGCTTCATGGGATACGCATAAAACATAAATAATCTGGCGATTTAGGAGTTCTTGTGGTGAGATTTTCCGGTCGCATTTTTTCCGAGTAATTGCGATTTATGGAGCTGGCCGATTGGCCGTCCGAACCCCGAAGCCATATAATTTCCGCGGTGAAATATGACGGCCGGCGCGTGACGGGTGCGCGCTTCCATTTTTTTTGCCCCGTGCCCGTATATCTCTCGACGCTATTTCCAGGGGTGTCGCGGAGCGATATTTTTCCGGAAAGGTTGGTGTCCGCGCGCCAGCTGCCGTTGGCCGCATACCGCCGCGCCGGGCTTCGGTTTATGAAAAACACAACGCAGACGGAGAAATATTTTGTGGAAGTTTTCAAAGGAAAATACAAACTACAACCTTCCCGCGGGGCCTTCAGATTTCTCCAGCTTACTCGGCTATTTGGAAATGATAGAAAAGGCAGGAATTCCATAGAGACCACATACAGCTTCTCTTTTATTTTCTTTTTATTTGACCCTTTATAACTGTTTCCAGCATGGAAAAAACTACATTATGTGGATCTCCGATCAAATATGACTAGATAAGTAATACCTGGTTTTTACGTATAAAATGTTCGTGGCCTACAATAACAAAATACATAACCTCAGTATCAGTGTTGATTGCTGTAAATAGACCCAACGACATAGGCGCGTATATTCTAAGGGGCCAAAAATAAAACAATAACTATTCTAATAAAACATTGTATTTTCATTTAAGGCTACAAACATACAATACAAAAACATTTAGAAGAAATATAACTGGGTAGGTACTTATTTACATAATTTTACATAAACGATGATAAAAAAGCTAGGGTTATGGGGGATTAGGTTAAGAATATTCTAAATTTACCTAAATCAGTTTCTTATCAGATATTTAAAATTTTTGGATATTAACTTCTATGTACTAATATATTATTGTATGATTTGAATCATTAGGAATAAACTTATTTTATATTTTTTACTTCATTTTAAAAAATGTTTTCTTGCCCCAAAATATCTCTGCTTTTTTAATGTACGTCTGGAAATGAAAAAAAATATATATACTAGGGTTATTTTTAAACAAAATGTTATAATTTTATACAGGGCAATGAATTTAAGACTGTCTAATGAACAGTGGTGGAACTACCGGAATTAGTACATATAGGTATGAACTTCTTGATCCAAGTGCCCTCGTTGACATATTATTTCTCCGTGTTTGGCTGACATCGACAAACCAAAAAATTAATTGTTCATTAAATTAGCACAAAATGAAAGCAGCTAATATAAGAAAATACCATCCATTAAGTGAAGTAAAGCAAAGAGGTGCAAGTCTTCTGGCAAATTATATGGTAAGATGTTTATGGGTCATTCAAAAAAGTTAATCAAAATTTTGTTTTCATTGTTGTTATTTGGGTATACATCTTTCCACGGGACTTAACGTTTTCTTGATAAGGATTAATCTTAATAGGTAATCTTTTGAAATGAAATGAAATTTAACAAGCATATTAGTTGAGATAAGGGTCAAGAAAAGTTAGCCTAGAATTTATAATAATATACAGGGTGTAACTAAACTGATGGTCAAAAATGAAACCACGTATTCTTGGAGTCAAAATAAGGGCACTTCTTCATATATTTTTTTTCTCCTACGGGCCATAGTTTTTTTTTATACAGAGCGTAGAAGTTTGGAGAAAAATACACATATTTCTTAGTATTTCTAGAAGTATACGAGATATTTTCTTTAAACTTGGCGTATCACATGAGCAGATGAGCCGTCAAACTTAAGGTTGACATGAAGCTTCTGAGGCTCCCTGTTGCGGAGATACAGGGTGTTAGTAAAATTAATTAGTTCAGAAAAATATGAATACCCTGTATAATCGCATTTTTTAAATTTGGTTTGAATGGTAAATTCAATGGTTAACAAAAAGTATCTCTTGGTATTTTTTCATATTCTCAGCCGTTTTTTAATTATTTTCAAAGAACGGCAATGCTGCTATAAAAAAGTCATTTTAAGAATAAATCTAGCAATCTGTGGATGTCAATTAAACTTGGCATTATTTGAATCATTTGGCTGCCAACTTTGCACATTAGTATAAATATTTTGAAAAATTATATTTTCATTGGAAGAATTGACTGATATGCACTTTTGCTATGGACTTGCGAATGGCAATAATAAACATGCGGAAACGCATAGTTGCGTGTATTGAAAGAGACGGCGGTCATTTCCAACATTTAATAATTTAATTTTCTAATAGCAATACGTTTCTTTTATTATTGTTTTTGCCTTCGTATTTTGTTAAATAAAGTTTAATTGACATCCACAGATTGTTGGATTTATTCTTAAAATGACTTTTTTATTGCAGCATTGCCGTTCTTTGAAAATAATTAAAAAACGGCTGAGAATATGAAAAAATACTAAGAGATACTTTTTGTTAACCATTGAATTTACCATTCAAAAGAAATTTAAAAAATGCGATTATACAGGGTATTCATATTTTTCTGAACTAATTAATTTTACCAACACCCTGTATCTCCGCAACTGGGAGCCTCAGAAGCTGCATGTCAACCTTAAGTTTGACGGCTCATCTGCTCATGTGACACGCCAAGCTTGAAGAAAATATCTCGTATACTTCTAGAAATACTAAGAAATATGTGTATTTTTCTCCAAACTTCTACGCTCTGTATAAAAAAAACTATGGCCCGTAGGAGAAAAAAATATACGAAGAAGTGCCCTTATTTTGACTCCCACAATACGTGGTTTCATTTTTGACCATCAGTTTAGTTACACCCTTTATAGAGCTTATATTAAAAAACGATTGATATATTTTTTTTACTGCTAACCTGAGAAATCACCATTATTTACCTCATTCCTCTAATGAGAAGTAATATTTCTCACCCTAGGTAAATAATGATAATAAAAAAATACCTAGGTAAATAATGAAAAATTTTCTATATGACATTTAAAGATCAGTGTCATTTTATCAGCTTGACAACTGAACTCCCAGGCTACTTGATATTTCGAAGTATTTGAAAAAAGCGAGAAATGACTAAAATAAACTAAAATATGGCAATATTTCAATGTTAGTAGTACAAAAAATTCTATATACACTTCGGTTGAGAAGGCCATTATTTACCTCGCATATTATATCCTTCGGCGCTACGCGCCTCAGGATATAAAAAGCTCGGTGTATAATGGCTCACTTCTCAACCTAAGTGTATAATATACTATTATTGACCCTTGTCCCAATTAATACACCTAAAATAGTCTAGGTATATACTGGATATTTCCCAACTTCACACAGGGTTTTATTTTGCCCTAAGCGATTTTTTAACTTTTTAATACACTCGTTAATTTTAAGTTTGAATTATCAAAATAATTGTTGTAAAAACTTTAATATAGCATCACAGAAAATATAGTTCCACAAAAGTATAGGATTGTGGATTGCGTCTATTCTTGGAGTTTGTCACCAAGGCAGTGTCAGTTAATTCTGTGGATGAACTGTTTCGTATACTTCAGGCAATCCTTATCGAATTCCATTTGCCGAATCTCTGATAACACAGTCAGCAGATTCTTTCAACCTGCATTACAATTAAAATTAATTTCAGTTTTTCCAAATCAAAGTCTACGTTCATGTAATGATTTACTTACCTGTGCCAACTCCGCTGCTTTCCGGATCAGCGAGATTTTCGCATAGGACACAACTTTTGAACATATAATGGCAGGATTTAGTTGAAATAAAACTAATACTTTCCACCACCACTAAATACACGCGTTTTTACAAGAAAAACTTTTAGCTGCCAAACGTAATGATAGCGTCAGCAATGATAAAGGCCTGCCAGCTGGCGACGCGAAACGTCACTACGTCATCACAGGGAGGTCAGGAGGTTGCTTTTTGAAGTTGTTTACGTTTACTTGTCTGGCGATTTTCCTGTTTTAAAGAACGTTTGTTGTGTGTTGGACAGTGTTTTTTTAGTAATATAGGACGTGGAGTTTTATTAATAAGGTGGTAAAACAGCAGTGGTTCAGAATAAAGTGATTAAAGTTCAATTTTAGTTTATAGGTTTTAAATTGTGTCTATAGTTTCGGACTAATTTAAATCATGCCGTGGACGCGTTCTGTTCCCAACTGCAAGGGAAACTACAAAGACGGTCCCAAAGTGTCCGCTTTTTCCTCCCTAAAGGCCCCATTTTAAGGGAAAAGTGGGTTAAGACCATCAAAAGAGATTTTGTTCCTACACAGATTTCCAGGATTTTGGTTTGGACTGTTGGAGAGTGTTATACCTAACAATTTTAAGTGATTAAACGTAACCACCTTGAAATCAGTAAGTTTTATGGTTCTATTTATTCGAATTTAGTTGTATATAGGGAGGCAAATAAGAAATAATTGGCATTTACGAAAATTTTACCGGTAGATATCTAAATGCACCAAAACCCCTTGAAAATGTGACTTTCACTCTCGTAGATTATTATCCGTGTTGTAAAACCATGAGCTATATATGTAAACAATCATTTTAAAGTGTTTTTTTTTACCAAATTTACCAAGTTGACACCTCGAAATTTGAATTTGGCGCCTTAGGCTGACCTCCCTTGGATGACTCATCGCTTTCAGCTGGTGGGCCTTGTTATTGCGACGGTGCCGCCTTGAGCCCGTAGGGACGCCGATTTCACGGGGGGAACGGGGCTCATGCCCTCCTCAGAAATTTCAAAAGGGGGCGACGTTTTCCTTGGAAAACCCGAGTGTGGCAATGCCCGCCTTTGATAACCCCTACTGGGACATCGCGCATTGCATTGAGAATTTAGTTTTTTACAAATTCAAGAAATAACATTATTTCTTCTTGATTATATTTATTCCCTTCAGAATTTTGACAACCCGACGCCTCTGCACTTGGGTCTTAATAGTAAACATACTTGTTGATTTCTTATAATCTTGGCCACGGTTTATTTATTGTATGCTTTATCTATAGATATTTGATAGGAGATGTGGATCCTTTCTAAAGCGCATATCCTTTTTAAAGCGTATATCCTTTACGAATTACAAAATGACAATTTGTCATGTTATTTATTGTAAGGGAACAGTGCGTGGTAGTATCTAAGCACAAATAATAATATGGACAAATATACTTATAGATAGTTATATGTTATATATATAGCAAACATTATTTACTGGTTTACGTACAATATTCTAAATAAATACATAGTATTTTGGCATCTTGCAAAATTCAAGTAAAACGTTTGAAGATAGTCTAATTGAATTTTATGGTAATTTGTTTTTAGTTCTGTTGATCTATAAAGTATGGGCAATTCTACTGTTCCTCTTGGCCTTGTACCTGTCAATCCCAAAGTATTTAAGCATACCTTATCTTGCGAGAAATTCGGCACTCCTTATGAAAATTATAGTAGGTATTGAAAAATTTTAATGGCACTTCCCTAAAAAAAACGGATTTTCCATTATTTCCATCCCCATTTTTAGAAGTAATTTAGTTTTACAAAGTAACTTTGCACCAGTAATTATAAGATTTGATTGTACTAACTCGGAAGTTGTAACTTCATCTTTTATCTAAGTCTATACTCCAGTTGCGCTCATCCTGGCTTGCTCGAAACTTCTGGCCTTAATCGAATAAAATCTCGGACAAAACAGGACTAATTGGAAGTAGTTCAATTACGACCGAACAATGGGCTCTGATTAGGGTGTAAGGCGGCCTTTCTCCAGCTTAAGAGTTGCCCCTTTGTCCAATTAGGGGCTAACTACAACATGAAACCATTGCGCTTTTTTTGCCTCTAGCTTAAAGCTGTACCCGATTCAGTAGATGTGAATCGGGTACAATGCCAAAAACATTTTTGTGAATTTTCGCAGCGCATATTTGCCAAATTTGGACCTGCTGTCACGTTTAAAATTTTAAATCACATAGAATATTTTTTGTGTGTAATTGCAATTTATGACCTTTGTCTCGTTAATAAATCCACCGATGAAGCTCGTATATTTACGTAAAATCATGACAGTAGAAAAGGGGAAAAATCCTAGTACAGGTACGAATGAACAAAATTGCCATTAGCGTTAGCGTCAAAAAACGCTGCGGCATGACCCGTTCTGAGTGTGGCAGTGGCAAAAACAAAGAATCTGACAGTTTGGACGTTATTCGCAGTTTACCAAAACCAGAATGGAAAGCGACAAAGTGATTATTCAAAAATTGGAAATAAATACCTCCGAGGCAAAAAAAGTGCAATGTATATTACGTTTTTCCTGCCGTCAATTTCAGATTACTTTGAATTAAACTCTAAATACACTATGGAATAGATTGTGAATAATAATCTTCATAATAACCTTTGTTCAATTACTAAAAATGATAATCAGTGAAAAATATATGAGGCCGAATGCCCAAAAAACATTCAAAGTTAAAATTACTTAATTTTTACTACCTAACTAGTCACAAATTTATTTCGACCAAACCAATTTATGTACCTCTATATGAGGTAAAAAATTGGAAAGTGGGGAATGAACTGGAAGTAGTTTTTAAGTTAAGAATAGGTAATATAACTTTATGGGCTTTGGTCAAATTTACCACTGAAGTAGTAAAAATTAGGTAATAATTAGGTAATGTAAGTCTGTGTATACTTGGACTTAAATCTGACTATGAAGAACAGCAGTTTTCTCTTTATATTAATAGGTAGAAAGGTAGATATATATTCTATAAACGGCCGATGCAATAAATGGTGTCCGCCTTTGTTGTGTAACCTATAACTAATAGGTAAAGGGAGGAATATATGCATTTAATTTCAATCGAAATATGCGCATATATATGCATCATTTTTATTTAAAATATGCAATAATATGCATTTATTTGGACAAATATGCAATAATATGCATTTATATTACATATAAAAATACCTTAAAAAACACTAAAACTGATTTTAGAGAAAGGGTTTATTTTAAGAAAAATGAAAGGAAAACAAATACATAAAATACCTCGTAAAATACCTATATTAAAGCAGAATTATAAAAACATTTTAGTTTGAAATTGTATAGTAGGAATTTATGATTAAATACTTTTCAAAGTTTTCCAATAAAAATCTTTGCCTTCTGTCGGTAAAAATACGTTTATATATAGAAAAGCTTCTCTTAACATCTGCCGATGTAATAGGACAATATTTTAATTTGGGTAGTAAGGTACAAGGCCAAGGTGGCAAGTTCGTTGGATGATTTACCATCAAAAATATTCTTTACTGCCATTAAAGATTTGAACACTCATTCTTTTCCACAGTAGAGCATCTATTTTTGTTTAACTTTAATACCTACATCACCGGGAACCTTTCTACATTTAGCGGAAAATGTTTGAACAAAATCAACCGATTCGCTTAAACCTAATTTTCTACTTTCTAATGAAAGAATTATATCTGGTATAAAACTGAAATTAACTTTAATAAAAACAAATTGGTTAGCTACATCCGCATTTTTCAGGATTTCTTGACTTTGCACTACACACTGCGAGTTGTTTCTGGGCTCTCATAATCTTGGTTATATCTTATATCTATAAATAAGTATAGGAAAAACATGCAAATATGCAAAAAAATATAGTTTTTCCAGAAATATGCAATGAAATTGAATAAAATATGCAAAAAATGCATATATATGCAATTTGCATATATTCCGCCCTTTACTAATAGGTAATGCCTAATTGAATTATTAAATGTGTTTGTATTTTGTTATCTGAGCAAAAATTTCCGTGCGAATAAAATATTTCCGTATATTATATATTATATTTATATGTTACGGGTAAAGTAAGGTTAACGGTTAAACTTAGGTTTACTCGGGTAAACTGCAAAATACCAAAGAAGCGTGGGTAAAGTACGAAATATAACCGACACTATAGGTATTTCTGGCTTTACCCGGGTAAACCGCGTTCTATCCGGTTTTGTTTGGTTAAAGTGGGATGTAGGAATTATTATTGCGCCAAACCCGCGGAAAAACCGAAATTTTTAAAGATTTAAGTACCTATGCCATGTTTACGTCCGGCCCGGCCGCTGTTTTCGCCCGACATTCGGCCCGCGCCGAATGTCGGGCGGTATTTATTAGGTTATACTATACAAACCTAAAAACGACCAAAAACCTATAGGGATTTATAATCTCCAGAATTCCATAAATTTTTCGATTATAAGAATATCTAGTAGGTTAAAAAGAAGTAAATATTAATCAAAAAATTTATGATAAAATTTTCCCTTGTCTCAAAAGCCTAAATTTAAGTAATAATAAACTAAATTAGGACTAAATAACTTTCTTAAGAGTTTAGATGACAAAAATTTCTTCTTAGATTTTACACAGTTTAAACAATTTTCTAAAGGAAACAATTATTGGTAATATTTTGGTAAGAAATAATGACATTGGTAAACTTGACTAGGCCTGTTGGTTGGGCGATATTATTATTTTTCTTTGGTACAACTCGTGTTCTTTCTGAACCAAACCAGTTTGTAAAACGATCGCCTATTTCTCGTTGGTACATAATGTTTTATTGGTGGTTTTAAGATCCTTGCTGGCGTAAAGGTTATTAAGCAATACTTGTTGTACCTAGAAACAACTTTCGCATCTAGCAACCAAAAAACAGGGCACCTCGAACATTTGACTTTCGCTTTCAGGCCTGTTGACGAATATATAAATGTACTTACATATGGGGGGGGAGCAAGGAAACCTTTTTTATCTACTTGATATTTCGATTTCTGATACCTGAAGATTCTCTATTTTTTAATACCTTAATCTGATGATTTCTTGCTGCTCTTATGTCTGAACTTAACAAGGTTTGGCCAGTTACACATTTTTGGCATTATATTTTTTACTAATTCGTCGACTCTGTCTAACCAGCAGGGTACAAAATCTTTGCGCGTATTGCTTTTGGTGATCAGCCTCTAGAAACTTAGAGGGACTTAAATGAATAAAATCCCAAAGACAACAACACACTAATTGCAAATAGTTTAATTACGGCCGAAGAACTGGGACTGCCTTTCTCCGGCTTAACACTTGCCCGTTTAACCAATTAAGGGCTCATTGGGTACGCCATCAAGTTGAATATTGAGCGCCTCTATTTCACCTGGGACTTGTTGTGTCTAAGAGTGCCACAAGTCGACTATCTCCATCCTAAGGTATGGACTTCCCTTCCTGTAGGGAGGAAAGTATGTTGTGGTAGTAATTATACATATAAGCCACTTTGATATCTCTTTTGACATGGGATGAGATGGTTATGACTATCAGTTAGAGTAACAATTAAATCCGATTTAATGTATCTTGTATTTTCAAATGGTGTCGCAGAAAAAATCATCTATGCTGGTAATACCTACAAAAATAGTGCAAATAGCTATTTTTAGATACTTGGGAACTTCTAAAGTGGCGTCGTTATTTTGAGTTTCGGCATGATTGAAAGTTGTATGTTGCTTATAAAGAGTGTTTTGGGAAAATGAAACGATATTGTCCAGTTGTGGTTCACATGAATCTAGAGATAAAGAAGTATCCAGCAAAATTAGTATTGTTTTTTTACTAGCGGAATGCCAGGCGCGGATAAGCAAGGGCTAAAAAAATTATAATAAGCGAGGACCGACTTTTCGCGAAACCTAAATCCATCATGTAGGTAAGGGCTTTAAAGACTCAAATATCTATCTAGCTTGCTTTTGCTCTTAATTAAGCACAAATTTAGATTTTCAAATGAGACTAACTTCTGGTTGTTCAATATTTTGGATTTCAGTTCATCTTCGACAAATTTATCAGAGAGCATCAAAATTGCACTTACATTAAGATATGAGCAATTTTGGCCATATGAAGCCGATCCCTGGTGTCTATTTTCTGATCTTGGTCGGTAGAACGTTAATTTATGGTTGAAAGTTCCTTTAGAAATATATGTTTTGGTTCTTAAACAAAGAACAAGGTAGGTGGTGTTTTTGATACTAAAATTACTGTAGGTCTTTCTAATAAAGTTATTAAATCAAAATAAACACCAACAACAACTCACAATCCATACACTATAAGAATCTAAGCTACCCCTACTACAGAAATAAAAGCATTTTTGTACCTATCAACCTAACTGAACTCCTCGTATTAAAAGAGACACAAGGAAGAATCCTCCCCTTAACAGTACAGGAGTCGCTACTTGGAATTCGCCTTAAGAGAACGTTATGCGCTCGCATTACCGTTAGCGTTACCGTAAGCCCCGGGACACCCTGAAATGTAAATTTGGAAAGGGACGTCCCCCTCGTCCCTCCGCCATTTCGGCAGCCATTGTTCCCCCTTTAACCGTTTAATTGCTTTTATTGGTGGTGGTGTCGGCCTTACACAGACTTTGAAACAGCAGGTAGTTCGTTATGTTAAAAGACGTATTTTTAACGGATGAAAAATCATTGTCTGTGATTTTTCAGATACGCAATATTTCATTAGGTGTACCTACACGGTTTTTATGGACAAACTTTGACATTTTGTAGAAATTATTGTAGTTTCAATTTCCCCACTAAATTAAGATAGACACTCCGAGGTAACATACAGTGTGTCCCGCTCTGATGTCCGGAAGAGGGAAAAGTTTTTTATTCGTGAGTTTACGACAAAAAGTCACTCATTATAAAAACTCCTGCTTGTTCCAAAACGCTCAATACTATTAAAATATTTTTGATATTTTATACAAGGTGTTCAGTATTTCGAAAAATTTAGAAAATTTTGTTAGTCACCAAGAGTAAAGAACCGTTGCCTTTGACAATATCGAAAAATTATATTAAGGACGTCATTTAGAATCCACAGGGGGTTACAAATTTGAGGTTTCAGCAATTTATGTTGAATCTTTTTTAACAAGGCGGGCAGGTAACTTGTTATTTGATATTTGCAGAATTTATACAATAATCACTTTCTTCAATGCTCTTAAGTCAATTTATTGCTAATAATATGGAAAATTTAGTTAAACAAGAAATAATGTTATTAAAATTTACAAAAAAAAATTCACTGAAATTTGTTGCCTCCAACTTCTGCACAAATTTCAACTCTTCTAATAAATTCTCTATCAACATTTTGTATTTCGTGTAGAGGAATATTAATTTGCAAAAATGGTAAACATTATTTGGTTGACATAGCCACAGCCACCCGTGATTTTAAACTGCTCTGTAATACACTCACGAATCAGGTGCCCGCCTTGTTAAAAAAATCAACATAAATTGGTGAAACCTCAAATTGGTAACCCCCTGTGGATTCTAAATGACATCTTTGATAATATTTTTTGATATTGTCAAAAACAACGGTCCTTTACTCTGTATAAAAAAACAAAAATAATTTAACAGTTTTGGGCGTTTTGGAACAAGCAGGAGTTTTTATAAAGAGTGACTTTTGGTCGTAAACTTACGAACAAAAAACTTTTCCCTCTTCCGGACATCAGAGCGGGACACGCTGTATATAGAAGCATGGTATTCTTGGAACTCCACTAAAGCGCCACCTTGATGCACTCACATTACAGTTAGTACTACTATAAACTACCATGAACCTGAGAACACGCCTAAATGTAAATTCATGGAGACTTTCCCTCCGTCTTGCCGCCATTTTGGCAGCCATTGTTCTCCCCGTTAACGGTTTAATTGCATTTATTGGCGTCGGCGGCCCCGTTACACTGTCGGTGGCGGATAGTGCAAGCCGTTTTGGAGCGGGGGCCGCCACTTTAGCTCACATCGGATTAGATTTCGGGCGTATGTGCAATTTAACGAGGCTCTCGGTGCTTTGAATTGTCCCATTTTACGTAGATATATATTATCAGTTAAAAATTAAATTGTAGGTATAGAATGTAAGTATAATAAGTTATAAAACCCTTCCAAGTCGACGTCGCACGGTCATAGCGTACCGAAACATAAACTGTTGTATCAATTAAATTCGGTAGATGAAAATTTTATTTCTCGAATTTTGGAGTTAACAGGTGTTTTAGGGCACATTTTTCCAATGTCAAACTCACATACCTAAGGGTAGGCACTTGGTGACCACTGCCATCCACAGAATTCTTACACGTCAGGCAAATAAACCTAGAAAGATCAAGGGAGCCTTCTTTAATCCACCCCAAGTTCGTTCTCTTCTGCGCAATACAAAATCGCTGGCACAAGCAAGATACCCGAGTATTTCTATGTGGAATGATAAGACCCCAAAGCAGACTACATACTTGAAGGGGATGAGAGAGGAACTAGAGCACCTCACTGTTGCTGGGAAAGGGAACATCACAATTAAATACCGTCATTGAGTTTTTAAAACACCCTGCATAAAAAAAATTAAAATCGGATGAGGTGCCTACCACATTTCACCGTAACACCCCTGCATCCCAGAAATTCAGGAATTAGTTATTGCATTTGTATCAAGTTTGGTAGATACAATAGAACTTCTCGTTTAACAGCTTTTATTCTACATATTTCGGCAACGGACACTATCTAACTGTCCCCAGTAATTGGGTAGGTATTTAGGTAGATTACATTCGTTTGCTATAAAACCTTACAAATTTAAGATTCTAATACACACTTGTGGGGCAAATTTCATTGAATCCGCTCTGTATTGCTCCCTTTTAAATGTTCTGTGACCACAAGGCCTCGCAGCGCCGTTCTCCATTGCCATACTGCCTTTTGTATAATTTCCCCCTCGTATTCCGCCGGCCCCCACAACAAAAATAATTATAAAGCATGTGAATGAATGACTTGGAGAGCGGTCATTGTGAGAACTTGCGAAGAGACAAAGCTAGCGTGTCTCAATTACAAAATCCTGCTTGAAAACAAGAGTGTGTTGGTATTACTTCCTCCTTTAGAGGGAAACTCCTTAGCGATGATAATATATTAAAGAAAAGAGCAATAGTATATAATAATATTATTAATCAATTTTATTTAGAGATTGCTACAATCGCTACCTTCTTTATGTAAAAAATAACACCGAGAATTAATAATTTTATTTTTAAGAAAATATAATATATTAAGACTATTAAACTTATTTAAACATTTAATATTCAGTATTACTGGGTACTTCAATTCTGTTATATGCACAAATAAACATGAACTATTGAAAAAAATGAATTTTGAGACAATCAAAAATTCTTGTGTTCTATCGTTTTTTTTATATCCTAAAATTTTTTAACTTAGTTTTTGTAATAAATGATGGCCATAAATTTGAAATAGCTAACATGTCTATAATGTTCGTAAAAGGATGATATCTTACACTTACTCGCATAGCTCTGTTCTGTAACACTTACGACTTGTGTTTGCCATTTTATAAATCTATACAGGGTATTCCTGAAATAAATTCAAAAATTGTAACTCCGTATGTAACTCCTCAAAGGCAACAACTATTTCAAATATATTTTTTAAAAAATTTAAATTACTTTTTTTAAATAACGCCATGGATAAAACCAAAGTAAGGCGTGGGAATCGATGATTAACCATTTTCATAGTTTTTTGCAAGCCATCCGATGTATTTATAAATAATAGTTGTGTTTATGCCAGCGTTAGGACCCAGTCAAGGGCGGGTGCAGGAACATTTTGCGAACATGCCATGCCGGCTACTTATAAGGAATTCACTAATTAATATGAATTCACTGTCTTCAGTATTTCAGCTCGTAGAAAATATACTGAATGATTCCCGATTTATTGTCTCATCCCAAATATGCGCAACATAGGCCATTTGTTCCTGTCGTACAAGCACTTCGGGAAATCGGATATTTTCCGATCGCACTCGCAGCACAATAATTAACCAAAAGTTTTTGCAACTGGGGTCTCGCAGAAACTACGACAGTTGATATTTGAATAATAACATCTTTGATATTTTTGTTAAGTTAAAAGTGTGGCAGTTTTAATAATTTTGATCTATTCTTACTTAGGTAGTTTATCACAGATGTTATTCTTTTGAAATAGTAAATAGGGATTTGACATCCTAGTTCAAAACAAAAACACATTAAAATTTTAAAAATATTTATCTTGGAAACTAAGAGGTTTTCGAAAAAATTGAAAAAAGATGTTGCTTCTGATGAGTTAGATACGTTGGTTAATATTTTGGCACTTATTTTAAGGATACCCTGTCACAAAAAGTAAAACGAGAATTATAGACAGTAATTATTATTTCAAACATAATTAAATAATTCTCTACTTTTATATCGAAATCTGCGCATGTAAAAAGTGGGGATTCGTCTTCGTGCGGGGAAATATTTGACGCCATTTCTCATTGTTATAATCTTTTAAGTTTATGTTTTAAGTAAAACAAACGATTTGGAACTCGGCACCAAACTATACGAGACGGCATTGATTGAACTCAAAAACAACAAAAGATACGGAAGTTTAATGATCCGGTATTTGATCAATCTTTTGATCAGTAGCTTTTTTGTTAAAGTTGCATAATAACACAATTATAATTAGGTATATTGATATGTGAACATAAAATAAACTCCCTACATTATACTTTTCAAATCCAGTAAAAACTATTTTTTTATGAACTCTAGATAGTATCGACTGGCTGAAGCCTCTGCTCTAGGAGTTCTTTATGGCGAGGTTTGGTGTTTTTCTTGGATATTTTGGTATGGGTCATTTATCTAATTCCAAGCGGTGCCGAAATGACAGAGGCCTAACTAGATTTGTCGTTTATTTCGAGGTTAAGGTGATGACGTTTTGTCAGTCACTCGGTAAAGGCCTCGTAAGTAAACGTACCTTGTTCTAGAAATTTCTTAAGTACCTACCTATTATCGGTATTGTGCATTTGCTAAACCCTTGCACGCACCGCCAGTTTGTATAGACCCTTTGATGATTAGTTTGATTCGTTGAGGGAGGAACGAATTGTGAAAGTGGTATGCAGGATCGAGTTAAGAAAAATCCATTAATTTGGAAGGAATGTACTGCTTGAAATCAGAGCTGCTCAACAGGAATGGCATTGTTTTGTCTGAGCGGTCTGGCAAAAGTCGAAAGTGTACCGCCTTTTCAACAGGCATTGCCACAGAGAACGACAATACGCTATTTGTAAGCACCCTATGCTGCAATTTAGCCGCTTTAGTCTTGCTGAATCGATAACATCTTCCACTCCGCGCCGCCGTTCGTCTCTTGTTAAATGCGACGCGCTACCTCGCCTTTTGTGTAGTTTCCTGCTCGTATTCCCGACGGCTTGCATAACAAATAATAATTACTATTAAGCGTGAACGAGTCGGGAAGCGGTCATTGTGAGAACTCGAGGCAGGACAAAAGCAGGTCTGAAAACACGAGATTCGCAAGTTGTATACGCTTCCTTCTGCACTGGGGGGACGCCATAGCAACGAGACGAGAAACGTCTATAAAGGAGATGACGGGAGTTGTATAGGGTTAAATAGGAACAGTGGCATTATTGTAATTATATCTACGTTACGAGGGACTAGGGTAGGTAAAACCTGGTAGGTAATATACCTATTAATATGCCGAGTGAAAAAAATTTATGAAATTTACTTATCCCTCAAAACCATATTAAAGCTAGTGCTCTACAAAATATATAATCATACATTTGGTAATCCCCACTTTAGCAAAAGTAAAGATACCACTTCGAAATATTTTTTAGCGTTTCGCAGATAGAGCGCGACACATAGGAATGACGGGAAAAAATCTTATTATTTCTTTAAATGACCTTTTTAAAAATCCGAAAAAGTGTTGTTAAATCTCTTAATCGGGCCTTCCTCTTGCCTCCAATTGCAAAATACATCGCGGTATGATCTCATTTAAGAATTTGTATCTCCGAGACGGTTTCAAAAGCAAAAATAAAAAGACTTCTGTCGCTGCACTAGTATCTCTTCTTCAAACTCGAGAAATCATTTCTGGACAAAACGATGGCCGCTATCCTGAGCGAAATTTCATCTAGTTTGGATAGATACAGATAGACTTACTCTTATGGGCACCCTAGAGAGTAACGTAAAATGTACTTTCGGAGGACGTAATAGTAAAAGTAGCTACATCATTGCTCACAGCAATAATAGCATTGAAGTGGGTTACCATAAGGAGACTATTTTATTCTCGTAATTTTTGATATATTTTGTTGGTAAGATAATATTTGAGAGCTATAGAAAATACCTACATAAATCCTGTCTTGAAGCTATGAGAGCCTACTCAACAATTTAGCTTTTTTTCGGAACTGAAAGTATGTATTCCATTATACTCAATTAATGTAATTATGAGGCACTTTTATCCTCATATACAAATGAATAAAAAAAGTTTTAAATTTTTTGCGTGATTGCAGAAAAATAGTATATTTAACAAATCTGTTGATATTTCCTCCTTTCAAGTAAAATCAATGTTGGCAGTAGGTACATACCACTCTAGACTCGGACGAGATCGTCCCCTTCACCTACATTTTCCTCAATACATTATTCATACGCAATTTTCTTTGTTTACCGTCGGCAAGTATAAGCTGCTAATGGTTTAATGTCGTCCTAAGATTACTGTTGACAGACGCATGTCCGGACCCATCATTTATTTTAATATTAATTTTGGCTAAAGATTTACCGGATACTCGTCAGGGTTTAGACCCTATATAGTTGATTTCTACTTTTTATAAGGCGCATGATGAATGATTAAAAGAATTCATCCTTTTTGTTTTGTGATCGGAGCTAGGTACCAACTGTTAATTTCATTACTGTTCAATACATCAGTCGTCCTTGGCTGAATTTTCAGGTGTCTGGTGTTTTAGATTTCTGACAGACTATATGGCGCTGCTGGTACTGTTGCTATTATTTACCTATGTCGTGCGTGTATAAATCACATGACTATTTTTGTTCTAATATTAATGTACGTTATCTTTTTTTGTAGGAGTTTTAAGAAGGGTTCTGCCCACGGTCCGGCTTAAGGAAGAAGCCAATCGCCCCCCGAGCAGCAGGTGAGTTACTGTTTGTGTAGTTTGTCTTGTTTGAAAGTTCACTCCGGCTATTTGGAGGCAACTTTTCTGCGAGTTGGGAAAACATAGCTGGACTTGGAAACAGCGGAAGTTCTATCTTTTCATACCGCAGAGCAGTAAATATTTCATTTAACGTGTTGCACGTGTTTTTTTACTGTAACAAAATAAAACTACGTTTACAAACAGAAATGCAGTGTCATATTTTATGCTAATAAGGGAGAGTTTGTATCATCAATTGAATTGAAACAATTTTCGCATCTGAGTGGGACGATTTCGCTCCAGAACTTATCCCCCTATTCTTAGTAACACCATGGACATTAGTAATAAGGTTTAATTATATGGAGGAAAACATTCAAGTTAATGTAGTAATTTAGGAAATAATCATTTTTGAAACAGCTTCCTTATTTTTTATCGGATTTCAAAAAATTTACAGGGCGTTTTTTTGGTTAGTACAGGAATTTTAGCTGGCGGTAGTGTTCAACCCCAAAAGCACACCTATATCAAAGATCAAAGTATTATTAAAAAGTCCAGAAAATAAAAAAGTTACGGCCTTTCAAAAATTTCCCGAAATTTAGAGACAATTTGAAAGCCATTGGTGATGAGGTCGCATTCCGCTAAGGGTTGTCATATACCCCGATTACTGTAAGAAGTCCCGATTTTGTCAGATGACATTCTCCACAAAATCCCTAGGAATTTTCTGTTAACCATGGGTACATAACATTGGGTATATGCGTCGCAACCAGTTAATGATGTCACTCATTGATTTATGATGTGAAAAGTTACCCAAGTGATACGAAAAAAAGAACACGATAAAATAAAAACCCGATTGCAATCACGATTATACCGCTACAAATAAAAATAACTATAACTACAACTCATTTAATAATAATTTCAAACGTCATGGAAATGCTTTCATTTTGGTATTTTGACATAATCAGCTACTTGCGACTGCGTCTGTGGTGCTTACTCAGGCAAATTTTATTTCTGTGTTGTGAAAGTGACCGTGAAGGTTTTCCGGATCGTTCAAAAAGGTTCAAACTTTGGGCAGTGAAAATATTCGCGGGTTTTGTACGTTTCGTGAGTTTTACCGTTATCTGTGTTGTTCTTGTTCGTGTTATTAGTAGTTATTCATTGTGCAAATGGGCTCGTTACTGACCTGGACTTATGACCCGGTCGCATTTTTTCTGCATTGATGCCAACTTAGGATCGCGAAATTACCAATTGACAGTCCCAGTAAGGACTTCTTAAAATAATTCGACTATACCGTCAGATAATTACTTGAAAAAATATATGTAAAAATTTGTAAATTTCCACCTGCCTATGAGGTACCTAGAGCAAGCAACGCATTATATTTTAAAGCCCGTATTCGCCTATTGCCCTAGCATCTGGCATAGAGAAAATTAACATTAAGACTCACTTAGCATAGAAGCACTCAATATAACCTAGGAATAACCACATTTGCCACTTCACTAATTTGTTCTCACAAAAATACTTTCGCGGCATGGCACTCCTAACTTCTTAACGACGTATTAAATTTTTCACACAATTTGTTCCAAATGCCGTCTTCCATATTGTTTTAATTTCATTGTATTCCCACCTGCAAAAATCGTATGTAACCTCAGTGTCCAAGCATCAGGACCGATTCATTGATCACGAAATTTTTTTTCTATACACCCTCCACTATTCTTGCTCGGTGGGTTAGAGCACCAACTCGTCAATTCCTTGTGTTGATGCTTGTAGGTATGTAGACAAGGTGGTTTGATGAGTTGAAGAATCTTCTCGGACTTCCATTGTCTTAATTCGTATGAGTAGTAATAAATTCGTGTAGTTGTTTTGTTTTCCAACATATAAATAGCATCAGACCCTCCATCAATTTTACTATGGAACAACAGAAAAACGACCAACTTGCCTTCCTCGACGTACTCGTGACACGGATCAGTAACCAAATCAAGACTTCGGTACATCGCAAATCGACACATACAGGGCAATACTTACATCACACATCGAATAACTCCACAGCACTAAAAAGGGGAATCATCAAAACCCTCTACAAACGTGCAAAAACAATCTGCAACAACGAACAAACTCTACAAACGGAATTAACAAACATTAAAAACGTCCTATTATCAAACGGTTACAACCTTAAAGACATAGAAACATCCATTAAACAATGCAACACACCAATCAAAACACCGGAAGAACTTAACGAAAAACAACTGTGCATACCATATGTGAAGGGCATCTCCGAGAAAATAAAAAGATTATCAAAACAATACAACATACGAACATCTTTCAAATCATCTCATACTTTACGAGAGGTCCTAACTAAAACCAAACCAAAACACCATACCAACACCAAAGACTGCATATACGAAGTCCCATGTGAATGCGGAAAAGTCTACATAGGAGAAACAAAGCGACCACTGGAAGTGAGACTACAAGAACACAAAAAGAACACTCAACGCAAAGAAACAACAAAATCGGGCAAAGCCGACCATGTATGTAATCAACACCATATCCAATGGTCAGAAGCAAAAATATTGGCAAAATAACAGTACGGGTACAAAAGAAAATTTAAGGAAGCGGTGCTAATTGAAAAGAAACAAGCGTTTAGTCAACAAAGCGTAGACATCCCTAATGTTTGTCTCTCTTTACTACAGCCGACGATCGGCGCGGGCCAGGCCAGACTTGGCGCCAAACCTCAGGTATATAAATTGCAGCAACCGCTCGTAATCCTCATTCCCACTTGAGAACGGTCAGAGATCGCTACTGACCGAAACGTAGTGCTACTCACACGAATTAAGACAATGGAAGCCCGAGAAGATTCTTCAACGCATTCCTTGTGTTGTTTCCGTTTTACTGTCCAACCACCGAGTGTTCTGTGGTCCAAAAGAAATACAAACGACGGAGGCTTCAGCCAACAACTTTTATTGTCCACCAAGCACAAAAAATAACATTACAATTATTAATCGGAGGTGTGCGCTTCTGAGATCCCTTCCGGACTCACACGTGGTATGCTCCCATTTATGAAAACAGAGGGGGGAGAGTGAGCTTAGAAAAATTAAATAGTATTCAAAAAATATTGCCCTCTATAACAAAATCAATAGGAACAAGCGATTCCTCAAAAACCTCGCGTGCGCTAAATTACATAAGATGTAGGTAGGTACGTTTTGGAGGACGAGCGGTTTGATGACTAGAATAATTATTTACCGGAATGAAACCACTCGTTCCGAGAACATTTACTTCGATCAAAGTTCTCCCAACATCTCCAATATAATAGATACCATAACGAATTGTGCATTAGAAGCAGGTGCTCGCGGACGCAGGTCACGTGTGCCTCCCTGGGATGCGGCAACGCCGTAATGAACCCGGGCGAGATCGAGGCGAATTTACAATTTGGATTAGGACCGGGTCTGGCCAGGGTGGCGATATCCCGGTGCATGATCCTAACCCTATTAAATGGGAAGCAGGCGTACCTAGCCGGAAAATAAACTTGGCTATAACCACTTACACAAATAAATACAAAATTAAATTGTCAGAGTTGTTTAATTGAAGTGTGGGTCGGTCACGACTATACAGGAACTGAATTGTGAGCAGCTACTTTTTGTAGTTACCTACATACTGACCATATTATCTTGTATGGTAAAATACAATTTAACTTAAAAAATATGTTACTTAATCGCTTTTGGCATTATTAGTAGCAAAATAATACTATGTTTATAGACATTTTTAATGTTTATACAGTGTGGCAAATAAAATCTGCATCCCCATATATTTTTTTTTCCGGAATTATTCAAATTTCAGTTTGCCAGCAGTTTGTGCTTTCATTATACTTAATACTATACCGGATTTCAACAATAACAGCCCAAGTTGGTTGCCTCCGTTACCACCTTTATTGTAGTCATAACCAATACACTGCCGAACTCAGTCACTGGCCACCGATAAGTAATAGTATACAAGTCACTGGTCAAAAATATTAATCAGCTCTCAAATTCGTGGCAAAATTCGTGTTATAAACTTTTACTTACTTGCAGGCACAATTTCCAAGGGTTATATACTCAAATGGAAGACTGGAGACTATCCTAGAACATTCCTGGCCAAGCTCTACGCAGGAAAACAATGAAATTATCAAAAATAGGGCCATGCGGGCCTCAGGCCACCAAAGTTGTGACAGAAAATGCCTCCAAACTAATCTTAAAAATTAAAAAAAAACTGGCTTTGTTTTATACGTCGAAAAAATGAGACGGTATCACTAACTGATAGCAAGCGTATGCATGCGTCTTAGCAATGGTGATAGCAGTCATTGTACAGGGTGTCCCAAACTCGACGTCCCAGGGTTATTATAGGCAAACAAAAAGGTGAATAGTTTACCGTCAAAAATGTACCTCATAAGTCATGGCTAACTCGATTTTCATTAAAAAAACACCATGGCATCTTTTTCATATTTTTACAAATAATACGTATATAACTTTTTAATGAAACAAGATATCAAAAAAACTTATTTTCAAAAGTTTATCAGAAAAATGTACTCTTTCCAATATAAAATATACCTGACGTCATAACTATATTTACCATGGACTCTTTAAGGTAAGGGGACCCAGCATTATACTTTCCAAAAGTGAGGCCTATTCTTTCCTCATTGTAATGGTATCAGTGATGCCAAGTATATGCCATTTTGTTGGAGAATCTATGAATATAACAGGTACTTTGATTGTTAGCAAAAATTAACATTGGTTTCTATGATTTCTACAAATTAGACTTGACAATGTTGTGTCTACAAGTGCAGAATATGGCAACTGTCAAATAAAATAAATTTATTTTATAGTTGAAATTGTTTTCCAGTAATTATTTCCATGAATTTAAGTAATAAGTATGGCAAGTCAGTGCCGATTTTGCTTATTTAAAAGTTCGTCGCTATTCTTACCAGGTTCCTCAGTCCAATTTTAATATGTATACTTGAACTATCTTCCCTTGTTGAATGTATCTACCTAAAGAACTTTCACAGATTTCGGGATGGACTAATAAGATTAGGTCTAGTCGTTCTAATCATTTACCTATTTTTTCTCTGTGATCATTATAAAATTTTTGTAATTTTATTTCTCTCCCAAGGTACCTTACAAACTTAAAATAAACTTGTAGTCGTAGATAAAAACTCTTAAAAAAAAGACCTGAAGCTATCTGCTTAATAATTTAACATTTACGAAATACGACATTTGTTTTGAACTACCTACTTATACGTAATGCCCACGTAATGGGAATTGTAGGATTACTAAAGGTGATACAGGAAAAATCTGGTTGCAATTGTTGGTTCTACTACAGGCGGCCTCATTACCTTTAATTGACCCATCTGAGTATCTGGAAGTTAGAAAACTTAAAAATTGTGAATTATGATGATAAATATTTTGGGCCCTTTAAAATCTATGGCTCTGGCATGTCACATAAAACCTGGACACTGACATATAACATAACCTTGTACCAGCCCCCTTGTGGTCTCCTTGGAGTCGACCGAAAACAAACTTCCCCTCAAGGCTTCACTTTTCCTATGTGATAGACTGTGACATGCTGAGTCCCCCTATTTTAAAAAGTCCCAGATATTTACCAAATTCCTAAAACTATCTTTTTGGCCCAAAAGCAAGCTTGAGTGGTTCTACAAGAAACCCACAAGTCCAATTTTTACTGGGGCGTCGAGTTTGGGACACCGTGTACAAGCAAAAACTGCTGGCAAAGTAAAACAGGTAGTTATTGTTAAAAAATATCCCTTATTACGCGTACTTGATGACTATTTGTCACAATGGTTTTCATAATATCTGTATTTGTATTTTCTATTAAGTGCCTAACTATATTCGATTTTTTGTTTCTCCAACAAACCAACATATTAGCAATACCTAATTCAATTCTTTAAAAAATCCATCAGTATGAAAGGCAACCTATACTTTCAACATAATTAATTTTGTAGTCAGTGATAGAAATGAATCCTTATTGTAACTACTTTTATAAATGAATCCTTATTATAACTGCTTATTTCCAAGATTTATATAGATTTCTTGTTCAATTTTCAGTAATTTTATTAACGCTTAGTCCGGGCCTGGATTCGGTTAAAACTACTGGCGCCATTAAGTTCAAGAAATTTCTGCATAAACCTCTAAACCTGCCAGCTCAATGTGCAAATGAAATTCGCCCACAATAGAATAGAATTGAGCGGCGCCACTTCTTATTTTATCCTTTTAAAGTGATGTTATTCAAGAATGATGCAATAATTATAATAGCCGCCTTCAAAATATGTTTAGATGCATTTTGAAATGCTTCCACAGGAAATCATCAGGATGACTTCCTATGGTAAAAATGCCCGGAACATAATTGGTTCGCAATGAATATAGCTACAATATGGTTATAATAATTATTATCGATGAATGATTCTCAGAAATGCAATAATTAACTTGCAAACTAGACTGTAGTCTTTATTCATGAAAACTAAAAATTTGGACTTGCAATACAATACAAGCTTCGCATATAATTATTGGCACTGTGCAAAATTATAGTGAAAGAGGTTAGGTATCTAACTCTTTTTTAAAATTAGGTTATATTTATTTTGCGATTTTGGTGACTTTTAATATGGGTGCATAGTTTTTTATATTTACAGACATCAAAATTTCCGTAGACAGATACAGGGTAATTCAGTCATTATGTAAAAATTTTTAACCATACAGTGGAGAAGACATACAAAAGAAACACAAAGTCTAAAGCATAGGGCAAATCAACCTTATTACCCGAGTAACTAGGCACTCCGGAATCCTATGTTCCTCTTGTGAGGACCGCGCAGTTAGGACGTACCTACGTAATAACCAGCCCACTTGCCGCCGTCAGCTGTTCGGGCGAACGACCGGCAGGAGGCGGAGCGGCCGCTTGTCGTGCGAGGCGCCCAGTGCGAAATCGAAGACAGAGTGAAGGACTTGTCGTCGCTCTACGCTCCTCGTTGTGTACCGTATGCCTGCCAATTCCGCCGTACTGTCCGATACTTAATACTCGGCCAACTACACGAGAAAATTCCTACCCGTACAACTTTATGGAAATACCTCATCGTGGATTCGCAGTTTCCTTATAATCCAGTGGGCTTATCATAACAGATTTCTTATACGCGCTAGGGGATGCTAAGTTCTGACACCCACAAACGGAATAAACTTGAGTGTGTAGTCTGTAGTCAAGTTGCTGGTGGCATTGAACATTTCCTCTAAACAATACTGATAGGTAGTGCGTTTGTACATTTTGTGAACAGTTTTATTTGATTATCAATGCATTTTTTGACATTACATTGAGATTTACAAAAGGATTAACATTGGAAAATCAAAAAGACGAGTCAAAAAGGTAATAAATTAACTTATACAATGATGTTTTTATCATCACAGCAGAAAAATGTTTCTCTAGAAATTTAAAAACCACACACGGTTATCGGTCTTTTAGGTTCTCTTCAATATTTCAACATTTTTTGAGATTTCTGTGCGCCGTTAAATAAGGGGTTTAATACATCCTGATTTTTTTTCTTTTTGTTGACTTGAATAACCCTGTATATTCATGCATTTTATGGATTCCAGTAGCTGATAATAAAACTCAGTGTGCAATCTGTGCTTGGTTATTATTTAAAAAATAATTTTTGCATATCTGATATCGCAGTGAAGAGTGCTTATTGTAAATAGTGTAAAGTGTTTACTTGATAAGTTATTTAAATTTATCATAGCAACTTGAAAAATAACTCTTAATTTTCGTGTAAAGACTAGTGTTTTCAATTTTGCAAGTTAATTATTGCATTTATATCAGACCGGCGCCGTTTTGTAACTATTTTTATTGGAAAGAACAAATTATATAACCGACATTTTTACCGTAGTCATCCTGATGAGTTCACAGAAAATATAGCTAGCGTATATTTTCTGTGGATGAGATATTTAAAGAAATGTAGGTACCTATCGGAAAATATTTTAAGATGGTTATTCTCATCTTAAATTGTCAATAACTTTTTAGCTACGCACGGATTTAGTAGATAGGCATTCACATTATATTGTTATATACACATTATTCTGAACCGATTTCAACACTAATCCAGCTGTCATGACGAAAATGCACAAAACAGGTACACGCGCGGCTTCAGAAATCGTTCCACTAGGCATGAGAAATAAGCAACAAATCAAGAATTTCGGGTAAGTGCGGCAACGTTGCGCCAATTCCACGGCTACTCAAATCAACAACTTCCCCTACCGACCCGCTCCTCCCCGTAGAAAATAATTGCGTTAACTGACGTATTAACACGCCAGTCAAGGAAAATAGGTTAGATAATAAATCGCTGCATTATCATTATAATAAAGTGGTTTTAAAGTTTTACACAGTTTCTTGGTGTTTTGAGATTCACGTAACGTGAAATTACGCGGATTTCTTTGATTGACAAAGTGGTATCAGTTAAATAAGGTATAATATCGTGTTATTATAGAAGAATCTCCTAGTGGTTTTTTACATTGGTTTATTACACTTCTTTATCTTAACCGCGAACCAAATCTTTGGTTTATTTCAATTTTTAAAGCTTTCCTGGAGTCTTCGGGTGAGGTTCTGATGCTTCCAGGGCCCCCCAAAAATCGAGAAATGAGAAAAAACAAGCAATTTCCAATAGTGGTTTCAGGGGATTTTCCGTCGGTTTCGTTGATTCTACAGCCGTTCCGTTTCTCGAAAGTGGTTAATCGTGAATCGGGAATTTCTCTTAGATATCGGAATTTCGAGGTTCTTTTTGGTACCGGAGGAAAGTACGACACCAATTAAGAGATTTACCACCTTCTTCGATTTTTAGAACGGCTCTATTCGAGGTTGTCGAAAAAAGCCACCAATGTCCGTGGGCAGGGTTTTAAGATTTTCCACTATTATTCAGGCAATCTAAGGCCAACCTAACAGCGCCGAATTTACTGTTTTTTGCACTGTAACTGGCAAGGTCACGTAAGGTAATGTCGCGTAATAAGATGTTAGATTTGCCGTCACTTACGCTTTTAAGGTTATCGCTGGCTTTCAAACCGCGAGAGAGGGGAGGGGTAATTGCAACGTTGTCAGTTGAACGCCTTTGCGCCCGCACGTATTGGAACGATTTCAAGGGCCGCGCGTGTACTTTTGGGCCTCCGCCGACTGCGACCTATATATTGCGTAAACGGGATCCACTTTATATCCTCGTTCTCGTCCGCCCTCCGCATCTACAACAAACCGTTTATGGAGGTTGTCGCTGCCGACAGACATATCGCAGACGTATAAAATGGCTCGAGGGCCCGTGTATCCCCCGATTTCCCCCAGTAATCCCCACCGGCACGTCAGCTCCTGTCGATAAGTCGTCATTTCCGGTTCCCGAGTTGATTGATGCTCCGGTGCAAGCGCCGATACCGAAAACGTAGAGGTTCTGCGGCGGTAATCCGCGATTTCTCTGGGGGAATATACACAGGTAAACCTTAAGGCTTGCAACCTAAAGGTTCCCATTCTTTTTCGAAAACAAGTATATACTTAACTTGAGCTAATTCATATTCCCCTTCGCAGTGGGAACGTGTTACCTCCTCTAGTAAAATACGGATTTAGAACAGCTGCGAATAAAAAAATTGGTTAAAAATCAGTGTTTAAAAGATACCTACTGCAACAACTAGATGATACCTAGGTTTTATATGATTTTATCACGCTATAATAATAAAAAAAATGTAGATTTGTTAACACAATATAAATTTATTGTAGTCCTCTATATAGAAATTAGAGAAGTTGTTGAAAAAGTGGCTATAAGTTTTTTCCAGAAGATTTAGGACGTAAAGGGTTATTATTTACCGTCCTTTAACTCGCCCTTCAAGTGTCAAATAAACAACCGTTATGCGAAAAATTATACATATGGCGTTCCACTTAAGTATGGCCCGTTTGGAATGGAGACACCTCTGTAAAATTTTTATGTTTCATCCGATTTTAGCCGGATAAAAAGAGGTCACACAAAACTCTTTTTACTTTGGCGCAAAATTTCAGATCTTAATCTCAATTTGCAAGGCCTACTACGATATTTTTTGTAGCAAAAAATGACGAAAACTATTTAGCGATTTTTTTATTTAAAATCTAACACCACACCGTTAATTAGGACACCCTAAAACTCCCACGTACCAAATTTGAACCAAAAATATACACGGAGTTCCATTCTGCGGGTTGTCAAAGTTGAACAAAATAGGAATTTTAAAGGCATCTGGCAACTCAAGTGTGCCATGGAATCCAATCAAAACAGTTGAATTGTCAATAGGACCAGTCAAACTGTTGGTTTGTAAATATGTAATACAAAAATATACAGAGTGTCTTTCTCTGTACCATCTCAAAATACTGAATTTTTTGGAACTTTAAATCAAGTATATCAAAACCGCCCCAGACCCTATAAAAATGAACTAAGTCTAAAAATACAAAAGCCTGAGAGTCAGTAAGACCATATAAGCACAGGACCTATATAGCTTCGCAGCTATATAGGTATGTGATATAAGTTAAGGTAGCTGGTGTGCCACAACAGGAAACGCACAGAAAATTTATCATTTTTGAGAAAGGTCCGGTAATTTATAGTGTTTTTTATTTGTTGGTTGGCATTTTGTAAAGAAATAAGTTACTTTTGTGTTTATTAATGTTTTTTCAACAATTCCAGAGCACTTTTCACCAGTATAAAGTTTCATAAAAATTGAGTATTTTGAGATGGCCCAGAGAAAAATATCCTGTACATTTTTGTATTGAACCTTTGCACACCAACACTTTGAGTAGTCCTGTTGACCACTCAACTGTTTTGAGTGGATTCCATGGCACACTTGACTTGCCGCAGATTTCTTTAAAATTCCTATTTTGCTCAACTTTGACCACTTTCAGAATGGAATTCCTAGAAAATTGAGATTAAGACCTGAAATTTTGCGCCAAAGTAAAATAGTTTTGTGTGCCCTATCTTTAGAAGAAGAAAAACGGCTAAAATCGGATGAAAAATGAAAATTTTACGGGGTGTCTTCATTCCAAACGGGCCACACTGTATACTTGTGTTTGTTTTTAATGGAACACTCCGTATATTATAGGCTCATCTTGAAGTGCTCAAGAATGGCTTTTCAACAATATGTAATACTTGGTAATAATCATGTGGCCGTTTTTTAAATGTTAATTATTTTATTATTTTTTTTATTTTTCAGTAGGAGTCTCAGTAGACCATGACCATGAAACACAACGAGATGTCCTTCACTGCCAGATTACGTTTCTTGTCGCCTGTTTTGTAGTTTGTGACATCTATGTCACAGAATTGAACCAAGTTTTCATTTAATAATTTATTATTGTTTTAAATTGAACGTAATTTGTTGACTAAATCAACAGGTTGTGTATTAAATTTGGAATATGCGGAAAAATGCAGCCATATTTTAAACGCGAATGCTCATTGTCATTTTTGTGATACTTTTTTTTATATAAAGTATACTGACCTCGATGTCAGTACAAAGGTTTCATTTTTGAAACAAAACGGCAAAATTGTAACTTGCAAGATCGAATATCTTCTAAACAGCTGTACTGTACCAAATATATTATTATAACGTCTACATATCGTTGGAATCGAAAATATACGTAGATTTAAAAGAGAATATATTACTATGGGCTGCTCAAATTTTGGAAACATAGTTATATTTATATATGATATCTACTCTACTATGTTCAATTATTGTTCTTCTGAAAATGCATTCAAATAGCTCTGTTGAAACCCTACAACATTTCTATTTAACATTTTTTTTTTCGAAGACACAAAATAAAAAAGTTGAGGAAGGTAAAAAAATAACTACCTATACATGTACATGTACTGCCATCTAATGGCGACTAGGACTATTGAAAGCTAACCAGAATACACAACATTCCCGCACCTTGTCTGATGAGTGTTTTTTAACCTCTGGTAAGAAATGAACTTCCCAACTTTGTTTGGCAATGTAAAGATTATAATCTATTTGTGAGTAAAATAGATGCCAATAGATGGTGCTGTAGGTATTTGATTCAAAACTATTCTATTGCGGAAATATAAATAATAGCAAGATAGAATCCATCTTTCAGTAAATAAACTAATGGTTGACAAAGTTGTTTTATTGTCATTTCACACCAACGGTTAACTTGGAACATTTAAAAGAAAAAAACATAAATGCTTGTACTGAATTAGGTATTTAGAGAAATGTTATGCAAGGCTTCAGTAAGAGAAATATGGCGGAAATTGGATAAGTGTTTATAGAAGTGTTGTTGTTGTCATTGTCTTTATCCTGTATTTCTTTCTAAGGTAAAAGTAGTAACATATTATGTGTTTTTAATGTTTTTTTATCTTTTTTTAATAATTAATAATAATAATAATAATATATTATTTAATTATTGACAGATGCCGCAAATATATTATTTTTTAAGATAAAATACATTTCTTTACAAAATTTGTTCAGAAAAATTGGCTCTTTGTAAACATGCAAAAATATAGGTAGATAGTTTCCGAAAAAATCGATGACACCATTACGTTAGTTTCCAAATTTGGAAAAATATGCAAGTCTCCTTTTCTCATAATAGAGCTGAGAGGTCGAGTTTTACTCATTCTGTACATCCATATTATATTAGATAATAAAAAGTAATCCATGCCAAATTTTCACTAAATGCCCTATAAGTAGATATAGATGCTTCTAAATGAAAAATATACTAAGAAAAGTTCCATTATTTTAGCATAAATAATATGTGATTAAGAGATTAACCTTCTTTTACTATAACACCCTGTTGGGTTAGATTTTGAGATAATAAATGGAGAAGTCAACAGAATATATATACAGGATGATTCATTTGGACCAAATATATCATTATAACATCTACATATCGTTGAAATCGAAAATATACGTAGATTTAAAAACAGAATATATACCTACCTATCACTATGGACTGCTCTATTTTAACAGATACAGGACGTTAAAATTGAATTATGGTTATATCTACCAAAATAACCATAAAGTGTTCGTTAATGAAGTTGGTGAACTGAAATTTGGCACTGCTGTGATGTCAATTATCTTTTTGGTCTTACAGGTTGATCATTTTAGTGCACCTTTTTATTTATCAACATAAGTGTATAGGTATTTGTTTCGTAACGATAAAATCAACCGTTTGCTTCGAAATCGGCAAAATGTGATCCAAAACACCGGTTATCTTCTAAATTCGAAAAATGAATTTTTCACCTGCCGCTTTCAAATTATACAGATGAAAATTTTGTACATTTGAATTGAAGAAAAAAATGCTAAATAAGCATTGATGAAAACAACATTGGTTTTCTTGAAGTACAAATTTTGTCTAATTCAGTCCGTTCAATTTTGAAAGTCGATAATTTTTTGTACATCGTCCATAGTCCATAGAGAGAGATCAAAATATGGGAAAAAGAACAACAAAGAATTCTACTGGAGAAACACTCCGAGCCAAAGACAAGCGAAAGGATTTCTGACCTATTCACCTGAGAAAGCCAAAAAGCTTCTCACCCCAAACAAGAATAGGATGTCATCTTAAAAAAATGATCAAAACAGATAATGGTCTATGTATCTGCGAGTGTCCCCTCTTAATCCGAAGCAGACTCTTACACTTCGAAAATATTTATTTAAATCCAAACGAAATTGGCAACATGGCCCCAAGGAAAATACTGAGCTTTATTAAAAGCTTAGGTGACCTTGGCATCTATTAGAGTAGGCCCAGTGAGCAAAATTTCGTCCCATTTAGGGAACAGTTACGTAATTGCGTATGATTTATGCGACCAGTTGCACACACATGTTTCGAAACTGCTACTTTTATGTGCCCACTATACGTGGGAAGTGAAGCACGGTGACACAACGCATTTTAGGTAAAGATTCGGAATTCTGTCAATAAATGTGCCTTTCCCTAAGGTTTTTTTAGGAACACATTTACGAAACATTTTCCTCTTTATGCCTGAAACAAATCCTACATAGTTGCTTGACTGAAAAGTCATAGTTAACTGCTAATACACAAATAAGACACGTATTAGTCTTTTTTTATATTTCTTGAAAATTATTCTCACACATCGTTGTCGCAAAGTATAATCATGTCGCTTATTTCTTACTAAATGGCTACACAACAGAAATATACCTAAGTACTAGGAATAAATTATTTATTTAATAGTTTGTCCCTCATACAGTTGTTTTTTATGTCTTTGCTCACAATCCGATTTCTTGCGACGATAAATTTTTCGTGTAGTTTTTTCATATAGAAAAGATAGCGGCGGGGGCCTTAAAAATAATATTGTTTGGCAAATATCTTACAATTTTACAAAATATAAAATTTATAAAATTCCAACTTAAAATTAAAAAAAAAATGTAAAAAGTAATGTCTAAAATTACTTGATGTGATTTTTTTAGTTTTTTGTTCAGTTTTGACAAAAGCAGCATTTTATTTAATAAATCAAGATATAAAATTATCGAGAATATGGCCGTTAACGCAGGGTTCCCTAATATGTGCATTATTTGTGTCAGACACAATGTAGGCAATGTGAAATACACTTCCCTATTGGTTTCACGCAATTCCTACTATGCGTCATGATTGAAACAAAAACGAGGAATCTGGTAAGAATTTTCCGCAATTGTATGGTCGATATCGATCGATGACGCATTGTTTTGAAACCATTCCTATTTTGCTACTTGTCGTGACGCGTTCCCTGCAAAGTGTCTGTGGTGCATTTCTGCCAAACGAACCAGCAGCCAGGACGCGCGCGCTGCAGTGTGACAGCGGATGTATTATTGGCGGATGATGGTTCTGTTTTCACCTTTTTCATATACTCAGACAAACGTCTCTGATTGTTTTCAATTTCTCTTTTAACATTTCGGTAGTATTTTGAATTGAAAACTTTTTTGGATTCATTTTTCTTTGTAGTAAACATGTTTTGTTGATAACAACCTCGCACTCCACGGCAGGATTGTGATATTTTGTGTTAACATTAGAAAAAAGGCGCCTACTTTTTGTGGTGGTCCAAGAGAAGTGGGTTATTACAGTGACCTTAATAACAATTTTGATGCATTCTGGCACAGAATAAATAGCTTCACAACAGAAGCGTCCATAAAGACATGTGTCAAAAGGATGCTCACTTTGACGCGAAATATCTTCTAAAGGGATAAACATTGTGCATTTTATTTGATTTTACATTAATCCACATTGTAAACAGATTGTATTAGGACCAAATTTATGTATAAGTTATTGGTTATTTTTCTGTAAATTGAATTGGAGGCTCGCTTATTTTTGACACATGTTTTTATGGACGCTTCTGTTGTGAAGCTATTTATTCTGTGATTCTGGTTTTGTAAGACAGTGGCACTTTCTGATCTTGAAGGTAGTTCTATAATTTCGCATGCCTTCTATGCCTCACACTACCCATTCCACAATTACGGTTTTGAGTCTTTTAAAGACACAGACGCAGTTAGGGCATTCCCTTAACACAATTACTACTGTATGTCGCCCTACGCATTCCACAATTACGGTTTTGTGTCTTTTAAGGGCACAGACGAAGTTACGGCATTCTTTTAACACTATTCCTACTTCATGTCAATCATTGTTTGCATTTAAGTAACAATTCCTTTTGTGTCAACACAATTCCTATTCTGTGTAAAAGGATACTTTATTCCTTTTTTAAGCCAACTTAGGCACCATTCGTGACGTCACTTGTAGTTTTGTGTGCTATTTGACGCAAAAGAAGGGCCCACTGACGTAACAACGACGTCGCCTAGAACACATTTCCCTTAAAGGAATAAAATGCTCACTGGGGGGTCACTCACAAAAGATCTACATAGGTCGCAGTGAAGAAAAGCCATTAGGGCCAAACGACCCCGAGAAAATCTACAATCTATAGTCCATAGAGAATTTTTTCATCACTCTTAAATGGTACAATTGATCTGCAATGTGTTTGAAAGCGAATTTTTGATTTATTTTGTGTTTTGGGGCACATTTTGCCCAGTTCTGCTCTTTAGGTATGATATATTATTATGTATTAGTGTAAAATTGCTGATTCTCCATCCCAGAAGACACATCGGCAGTGTCAAATTTCAGTTCAGTAGCTTGATTATTTTGGTAGATACAGCCATAATTCAATTTCAAGAAAACAACTCTAACTGTACCTAAGTATCTCTTAAACAAACACAATTTGTATAGGGCGTATTATCATCTAGAGTCCCATTCCCATTGCATCATCCTGTATACAATTCAGTTTTTTCGCCCCTTACTCTATTTTTACAAATATATTAGATACTTTTACAAAGTCTATGATTATATGAATAACATACCTAGTATACACACCTTGACGGAAGTGCCATCAAACTGACATGTCCCATATTCCCCATAAGAAAGGTAATTTTAAATTTAAATGAACAAAATACATAATTTTCTGTCAATTATTTCGGTAAAAATCGCCCAATCATCGTTTCAACTTTTGAGCCAGCACCTCACGTAACAGGCTCATTATATCATTAGGTTTGCGGATTCCAAGAAACGATTCAAGAATACTGAAAAAAATTCAGCCACAGTTCGGTTCACCTGCTGAGATAATCAAGGCGGCCGTTGCGATGGGGAGATTCGGTGAGCAGGTGCACGGTGCGGTGGTGACCGGCCAAGTGCATCTCTCGGGATGACCGGACCGAGACCGCATCCACCTGCCTGCGACGTTGCCAGAATTTCAAGTAACTTAACAGCAAAAAAATTAAGGCGATTATTTCCCTCATACTGTTTGCATCCAATAAGGTAGCTCCTTCCATAAAAATCCAACCAATCATATGCCTCTGCTAGCGATAATTACACTTGTGCAATTATATCACTTCGTTTCTTAGCAACCGAGAATCTGTCCGATCCAAAAACACGTACTTCTTAAAATTTGTGTGTTTTATACTGTTCTAAATTATGCAGCTTATAAATTATGTTGCCGTATTATTAAGCATTGTATCAATGAATTTATATAAATTTTACATTGCGAAATTGTTGTTATTAGACCTCTGTCTCCGTTTAAATTTATGACACACATTCAGAAAATAAACCAACGCCAACAGGACAGGGTGTAGGTATAATCGCATTTGCCTTGGATATCCAAGCGTCATGTTTGTTTACTCGAACGCTATACAGTCGAAGCTGTCAATAAACTCGTTCAAAATGAGTCGTTTTGGAAATGTAAACATAGAAAAAATTAATACAGAAATTATTAAATCGTATTCGTGAAATACCTAATCTCGACAAATACCACTCGGCCGGAAATTTTTTTTAATAATTTTATTCTCAAGCGCTATTTTGCCCATTAGCAAAACCACTCGTACAAATTGGGCTTTTATTTTCAGAGATAAAATAAAAGACTCGTGATCTTTCTAGGCAAAATTGCGCTTTCGAAAAATTATCGATAAAATTTCCGGCACTTGTGATATTACATACGATTATTGTTGTACATTTTTATTTCGTCATTAGCTGAGTACAAGGTGTCAAAGATAACGATTGGGATATTTGTGGTTCTGGTATTTATCGAGTGCTTCGCAATTCTAACCTCAAAACGCAGGTTTGCATGAACAACATGGAGGATTATGGACAATTTTTAGTACGAACTTAATTTAAGCCTCTTTGTTCCTATACCGTATACTTTCACCGTTTTAGTAGACATAGGGGAATAGGCCGCGCGTCGCCGTGCGTCCAGCTAGGTTTGTCAGTCGTTGGCGGGGAAGTATACAGTAGTCCCCCACCGCTTATCAGTCGAGTTTTGCGAGCAAAAAACACGCCCCGCCCCCCGCCAACGACTGACGAACCTAGCCGAATACACGGCGGCGCGCCGCCCAGCCATGGCTATGTCTACTAAAACGGTGAAAGTACGGTAGAGGAAATATGGAACACTCAGGCATAGCAAAAAGAGTCTCCATTTTAAACCGCTAGTTAACTCCTTAAATATCGATAGAAATAACTTTATATATGAAGATGGATCATAAAAACCTTCATAAGCAAAACGAGATACAAGGAGTTAAAATTTCGACATATTTAAAAGACATGCATCAGTAAAAATGGTGAATAAATAAAACAAAATTACGAATAAAAAATATGGTTCCGAGTGAAAATACTTACCTATTGTGGAATCCCAGTTGGTACTTTTTGAAATTAAAATATTTTTAAAGCTGACTTGATATTATCAAGCAGGTCAAAATATACCATTTAAACATTTCCATGGGCTACGCTGCCGCTGTTCACCTGTTGTCTTGTTTTTACGATTTCATTTTCTTCTTAAGAATGATTCAGGAGACTATTTGTCAACTTCAAACAAAATTTATCTCATAAGAAAGAGCAAAATTTTAGAGGCAGAATTCCAATATGAAGCTGCATGATAGTTTAACTAATCCGAAAGTAGTTCCAATTCCAAGGTCTGATTTTATCAAAAAGTTGGTATTTCCGTACTTACTGCTGAATCCCTGAAAATTTCAAAATTTTATTCCAGAAGCTGCGGAAAAAAGTACCTATGGATTTTCTGTGGTTATAATAATTTTCTAAATACCTCTATTACCTTGGGGGATATGAATATTTGTCGTATTATAACTTTATATAGGTACCTAATCTTCAGACAGGCATTTTCCTTGTTCACTCCACTAAAATGTAAAATTTTAAAACCATTCTTTATGCGACCTGTTCTTTTCAATTTTCATTCGAAGTATAAAGTAAGCTTCATACAATATACATCGACCAACAAATCAAGTTGAAACTGCTTGCTTTGCATGTACAACTACATCCATAAAGCATAAGCAAACATGTATGGTATGGTATACATAATGCGATTTCCATAACTTTACACATCCCTTTTTAAATTCCTCATACTTGTTCATGTGATAAACAATCCAAGTTTTAACAACGAACTACGTAGTCTTATCATATAATATTTATATAATAATGCAGGGCATCTGGCACCGAGTAGATATTTTTGAAGGGCTTACAAGCTGATAAGTCAAGGCTGCCTACTGTTCCTTCCATCGAATTAATAAGTAGTATGAGTTTTAAGCAGCCAACTCCAACCACTCACGTGGTTTGTTATAAATTGATATGAATCTCTGTACCTTTAAACTTCTACGTTGATGCATACTAATCTAGTGTTTGTTGTGAATTCATTATATAAGTGAAGAGAATTATTTACATTATGATGATGGCTAATAGCGGAAACGCGTAAATGTCATACGATTTTATGTGTATTTTAAAATAAATAGTATAATATATGGTCGATTCCCAGGATTTTAATAAAATTACCAAAATCAATTACGATCAGGAAATACCTAATAAATATTTCTAGAGAGTAGAGTGCTACGTTTCCACTTTCAATAAGTAAGACAAAGACGCGCAATGAACTTGTCTCTAAAGAATATCGCATAATCAACGAATTTGATGGGAACGTTTTACACAGTAGCTGTAGCTTGGTGGAAAACCAAAACGATTCTAAAACAACATCAAATTCAATTTATTGTAGATCTTATTTAAACTAAAAACTGGCACGAAAGAACACACGCGCATAGACGTAACTAGGGGGGGGGGGCTAGGGGGGGATTAGCCCCCCCTACATTTCTATTAGCCGCCCCTAAAATGTAAAGGATGTGCGAAGATATGCTTCTCGTAAAGAGAATAGATCTAACATTCTGACAACGCAACGTTACGCAACACGGCGAACACCGCACGCGCCTTTTTAAATTCACCAGTTTCGACGAATCGCTTGCTCTTGCGGAATCTTGCGCCTTGTGTCCCCACAAAATCCGACTGAAATTGAAACGCGCAAGCGAGAGCGAACACACCGTGCCTGCTGTCGAGAGAAAGAGAGACGAGACGGGCGTCGGAGAATGTACTTTTGCTGTACCAGACTCCAAACTTTTATTTTGTTATTCATCCAGTGTATTGTTGGTTCGTTATAATATGTACTATATAAATAATCTTGCATCACAAAATAGCAGACATTCCCAACATTTTTTCTCTGGTTTCTACTCGGAAACCTCTACTTTTTCGTAATGTTTTTTCATAAATGAATTAAAGATGATTCAAAATTACCAGTAGATAGACCTATACATTATTTTTTGAAGCCTTAAAATTAACGTTTTTGGGTGTGGCACCTCAAGGGTGGTACAGGGTGATCCAATCAGTAACATATTTAGAAGGGCGGGACCGAACCCATTTCGGAATTTGAAAATATTCACTCCAGCTTGTAAATTTGAAGATATTGGGATTTCCCAAGACTAATTTTATGTAATTTTTCTTCAAATTTTTAAAAAATTTCGCATGCGGCGCATTTTTTAGAATTAATTTAAATGCCCTTGTTTAAAAAAAGACACAAAAATTGTCCCTCCACCACTCGAAATTAATTCCTGTATACGTCACAGAAGTGATCCAAACTCGTAGCCCCGGCCTACCATTTTACAGAATGACATGTAAAAAACATACCTTTGTAAGTAGCGTAACGACTTTCAAAAATTTCTTCTAATGGATTAAATAATTCCTTGTCGGGGCCCCGCATTTTCATGCGGCATCCGGCCCCGCAAAATCTTGAGCCGGTCCTGATCAGCCCCCCCTAAAAATACGACCTAGTTACGTCTATAAACACGCGTACAAAACTCTATATTGTATTTTAAAGAACGAATACTTACTAGTAATGTAATAAGGCACAATAAATGGAAATTAAAAAAGATAAAGCCAGAGAACCATTGCGACTAACACAATCACAATACGAATCTAATGTTTTGCTCGCAAAACATATTTTGCCTATTTGTGTGTTATGTGGTTGGGCTGATTTACTTGTGTTTCACTTACTCAAGTTTGGCTGCCAGTTTCTCTCTCTAGACTCCTCCCATACCACTTACCAATGTTTTTTTTTCTTTTTATAGAGGAACAAAAAAGTAGGCCACTTCATTAAGCACAGTTTTTTTTTATTCTAATATAGGTTTCCCATCTTCGGTGTAACATTACACTTCCTCAAAAACAAGACCATTCTTTAAAGGTCCTAATTTGGAACGTTTTCAAGAGTTCTGCATGTAAAAAATAATATTATAATCTAATTAAGTTGTATGCAAGCAGAAAAATATGAAATAATATATATTTCAAAATAGCCCACCTTTTTATATGCAGCCTCCAGTTTTATTAACAAGTTGTTAATATACCTAAACATTTAAAAATGTTCTTATTTTTTGGAACCCGCGATTGTCTTTTCATCGTCCACGGCTAATATGATTTTCCAAACGTTAAGCAAACCCCGCATTTTATGGGCAAAAAGTGGGTTTTTCGTAAATTAATCGAAAATTACTGCATTTAGGTAAGTATAGGAAACCTTACACAATGTTGTCATCATTTTTAGTGGTGAATAAGATCGCATTAAAAAAATGGGGGTTTCCATTCGAAAATTTCGAGATTTAAGCACAATTTGAATGTTATTTTTATTCATATTTTGTGAACACCCTGTACAAGAACGGATTTATTTCTCAGCAGAGATCACTAGGTCAGGCCTTCTGTTACACGATGCCAAAAATTCGTTTTGAAATTTCGCGGTTTCCTCGTATAAATTGCTAATTGACTTTAGGTCTGCACCTGTAATTTTTTTCGGAAAAATGCAAGTAGATATCTCAAAAACGGTTGGATTTAGACATAGGACATGTTGCATGTTTTTGTTCCAAAATGATGCCTAGAATCCAAAAATGCAATAATATACAGGGTGTTCCATTTGAGATAAGAAAGTTGATATCGACTTCCGGTATAACCGGAAGTGCCAGATTCACAAAAATATTTTAGTTAAGCAGCGCCCATCTTCATTCGTGAGGTGCCAAATTTTCAGAATTTTCCTACTTTTAGTTTTCCATATATAGATCGATGCAGTGCGTGGTGGGCCACCCTGTATAGTATCACGTCGTTTACAGATGCTTTATTGTCTTAGCCGGACGGCTTGTAAATAATACGGGCGACGTCTGTTTATGAATATTTCATATGGAGGAAAAATAACTATAGTCTTGAAAACAAAGCTCAACATTTGGCAACAGCGTGCCTCTAAATCCCATTCACCTGTCTGCAGCTGGGCGGGCCAGACACTGGTAATTCCATTGCGGCAAAGTCATTGATCATTGCCCAGCGCTGGACCCGGGCAGGTGATTCCGGAAAACAGGTAATTGCCGGGGTGACCCAACAATGCCCACAATTAAGACGGAGGTCTCGTGTGCTTAATAACAACTTAAAGGGCCTGACCAATTTATGGCCGACACTCGCGCTATCTGAAAGTGAGGCATAATGAGTGCATCTGCATCAAATAGGTAAAGGGTTTCGTCGTTTGTTAAGAGATCACCTGCCGTATTTATTATTAACTCATACCTCTGCTGTGTTGAAAAATTTAATAGTTAAATAATTTTAAGGCGTCAGTGTTGCTATTTTAATAAAAAAATATATAAAAATAATTATAAATTACAATGAATAAAATAAAATAAAATGCAAAAATAACGTTACATATTCTTCAAATATGTTTCACCAACGAACTGCGGAAATTTTATATTTTTACTACTTCTCCCCAATTTTCACGAAACTTTGCATATTTTTGGGGCATCATAATGCGTAGGGTGTCCTAGAATTAGTTTAATACTGATTTTAAAATAAATGAAATGTTGATAACATGAATATTGTCAGAAATTTCTTTGTGGTGCAAACAGATCCATTTAATTTTTGATTGGGTTTTCGGCACATACGAACCTGTGTCCTAACCAATTTTTTTCAGGTTCCTATGGTGACAACCCCATAACATAACTATAACAACACTACTTTTTTGAAGAAAACATTAAACAATAATATTAGACATTTTTTCCCAATTTTATATACATATTATATAGAAAATCACTTAAGAGTAAAAGTATATTGTTATAGAGATCGAATTATTTTAAATATTTTATCACTGGTGGCTGGAAAGGGGAAAACCCAAATTGCCCACACCTCCCCGTTTCTCCGCCATTTTGAAAAAAAAAATTAAATCGATTTATCTGTCACATCACGTCAGGAAAAAGGAATGAAAACACAACAAAAAATTGTACCTAAATACAGGAACTGTGGGAAATTTTCCTGCAAGTCTAATGGGATTATCAGTGATGTCGTTATACAGGGTGTTGTCATAATTAAATTATTTGGATTATTCAGTATAGAATTTTAAAATACTCTTAACATTTGAGTATTTAAGTTCACTTTAACTTTTACGCCTATTCAGACAACAATCTGTGGACACACACTGTAGACATATCATAATTATTGTTCTTGGAGGTTATACAGGGTGATTCAGTTTTAATCTGCAACACTTCAACAGGTGATAGAAAACCAAAAAATAACCGCACTTTCTTCTATAAACTATATCATTTTAAGGCCTTATAAAAAAGTTACAGGGTGTTAAAGTTGCAAGAAGTATGTGGGATTTATTGAATATTTTACAAACTAGTTGAGATATTTAAGTCATATTTGGTACACGTTATAACGGCATGGGTTAGCATAAAACCTGTTAATATCAAACATTTTGAACAACCAGTGGCGTAGAAATGGGTAATTAGTATAATTTATTTTAGAAAAAAAAAATAGAACCACCTTGTATAGCAATAAAATGTATTCAAATTCTTATGTAAATTTTTAATGTAAACAAAAACGTTCTCTTAACATTTTTTCATATGTGTCATGGTTTCATAGCAAATTTGATTTTTTTGTAATATTTCGGGGTACCTACTTCTGAAAAATTATCTAAAAAATTTGCTCCATAAGTAACACTTAAAGTAGAAATAATGTGTTTGCTACCTGAAACAAAGTAACTTTTTCCAATAAACTCACCTATTTAAGGCTATACTTTTGAAGATACAGGGGCTAAAACATTTAAGGAAGATACAATTAATGTTACGCTCTGTATCTTGAAAAGTAAAACCTTGAATGGGTAAGTTTATTGGGAAAAGTTACTGTATTTAAAGTAAAAAACACATTTTTTCTACTTTGAGTGTTACTTATGGAGAAAAGTTTTAGTTAATTTTTCAGAAGTACCCCGAAATAATACGAAAAAATCAAATTTGCTATGAAACCATGATACATATGAAAAAATGCTAAGAGAACGTTTTTGTTTACAATAAAAATTTACATAAGAATTTGAATACATTTTATTGCTATACAAGGTGGTTCTATTTTTTTTTTTCTAAAATAGATTATACTAATTACCCATTTCTACGCCAGCGGTTGTTCAAGATGTTTATATTAACGGGTCTAGGAAAATTCACCGCCCACAATTCACCGCGGAAAGTTCACCGCCCACAATTCACCTCCCACAATTCACCGCTCGCACAATTAGTGGCGCCCGCAGTTCACCTCTCACAATTCACCGCTAGGAAAGTTCATCAACTTTCGACAATATCTGTATTTTGGTTGTGCAATTAATAAAAAAAATCCCATATGTTGCACTTAAATGACCACACCGAATAAAGAGATTTAGTTTACACTACTCAGTTATGTACCTACCTGTACCCTCTTAGGATTACAAGATAAAAAGGTATTTACATTTAAAACGCAATATAAATGTTTATATAAATTTTTATTTAATTGACACATATTAATATGACAAATTATAATAAATTTAATAAGAAATGTAATGAGCTATGCCTCTAACAAAATCTATTATATTATTTGGATCAAAGGCTAACACTAGTTTTTTAATGCGTTTTGCAGCGTCACGATATTTGATCCTGGGCCTTTGAGCTTCATGACCACTAATATATTGTTCAAACCTAACTTCATTGAGACTTTGTTCCTTCTTTATACAGTTAATGAATTTCCATATGCTCGTTATTTGTCTTTGGTAGGTCATTCAAGACGGAATCATATACATTCCACATAGCATGCGCATAGCGTGGTTGGCGTCGTTGCTGCCTTCTTTGTGGGCGTCCAATCCATACGTCTTCAAAGTAATAAACTACTTCTTGAGCATCTTCTATTTATACCTATTTCTGTTATTTAAATGAGATAGCATTGCAAATAATGCATTTTAGTTAATCATCTACTTCTATTCAAAAACCTTATTATGTTAAAACCCTAAATATATTTTCCTACCTGGCTAGCGTTTTATTTGAAAATTTATAATCCTATAGGTACTTAATGATACACAAAGTATCAAATTTTCCTAGCGGTGAATTGTGAGAGGTGAATTGCGCGCGCGACTAATTGTGCGAGCGGTGAATTGTGGGCAGTGAATTGGGGGCGGTGAACATTCCGCGGTGAATTGTGGGCGGTGAATCTTCCTGATCCCTATATTAACTGGTTTTATGCTAACCCATGCCGTTATAACGTGTACCAAATATGACTTAAATATCTCAACTAGTACACCCTGTAACTTTTTTATAAGGCCTTAAAATAATATAGTTTATAGAAGGAAGTGCGGTTATTTTTTGGTTTTCTATCACCTGTTGAAGTGTTGCAGATTAAAACTGAATCACCCTGTACATTTTTTATATTGCTTTTTGTTATTACTCGACAAAAACACATGCATTTACGAGATATAAATATATTTGACAGTTAGTTTGCTTGGGAATGTAGATTCTGAAAATCGAAAAATATACAGGGTGTTCCATTTAAAAAATGCAAATGTGTGTCACTTTTATGGGAGGACCTGTATAATTTCGATTTCTTGAAATTGCTTGAAAAGAAGCGGTGCAAGAAGTTTAATGTGTTTAAATTCATGGCTCTCAAATCCCGACTTATCCAACTTTTGGATATGTCCAAGCAGTAGGTATTATTATTTTTTTTTTCTATATTTTGTAAGTTAAATTTTATTTTTTTGTTTTGAGTTATAAAAAGAATATTGTTTCGCTTGTTGTATTTTTAAGTTCATTATTATTTTTTTTTTGTTTTGGGTTATAACATGAATGTGTTTTGTTTGCTGTGTTTGTAAGTTCATTTTTATTTTTTTTTGTTTTATGTTTTAAAAAGAATATTGTTTTGTTTATAATAATCATAGATTTTTATTTATGATTAATACATTTTGTATGCTTTATGTGTTTTTTTTATTCATATTAAAATCTAAAGTATGCACCTAAGTAATTTATCATAGGAATTTACCTATTGCAATTATTATATTATAGTCACTAGTAAATAGAGACCGGATTTTAAGCATTATGCTCTTTGCTGAATTTTATAGGCAACCATGATATATTTAATTTCTATTTAATTTTTGCACTTTTTTCTCCAGTCTCTAGTAAAGACAGGATTTTAAGCATCACGAATTACCCAAAACTAAGAAGTATATTGCGATAGCTAACTTTTTCACGTATGTTTACATAATTTTTAAACATTTATTTTCGCTTAATTTGCCTAATTGATGCTTTTTTTGGCAAATTTTGTGCTTTATTAAGCACTTTTTTTTCAATTTTTTTGCTCCTTTTTGTCCGGTCTCTACTAATAAAACTTATTTTCAAGAAATTCAAGACAAGAAATCTAAATCTTGAAATAGAAAATATTGATTTGTCTTATAAACAGTTTCAGATTTATTGACTTGAAAATTTTCAAGATCAAGAAATTTCTTGAAAATTGTGATTGTGAAACCCTAATAATAATTATTAATATATATGAAGTCTTATCACTGTGACTCTAATAACAAGTAGTTTTCAAAAATGTAAAACATATTGTAGTGTTTACCATTTTTTGCTATGGCGAAAAAACAACAAACTTAGGGGGCTAAAACCTTAGGTACATCCAGTACATTGTACAAAATTTTGAAAGGGTTTATCTCTGTCTATTCTTAAAACAGGACAGATGATATATCATACGTACCCAATTCTTAATAGTATGATGTAATAAATCTCATTGAAATAATCCATAATTTCACTGTAAAACAGACCTCCATCTGAATCTGATAGTGATACAAAAATGACCCCCGTAACATATCCAAGCTTTCGCATTTTTCATCGGCCCATTTGAGCTAACCAGAGCTCGCCCAATTTTCCAATAAACCGGTGTCGGCCGTAATCTCTTCACATCCGCGCATAAACCACGGTTTTATTTCCGCGCGCTGGCCGTAAAACACCGGAGAAGGCAAAAAATGCTAACGCCGGGCCATGCAGTGAATGTTTTAAACTGCGACACGCACGCAAGTCACACTTGAAATTTTTATGAGCTACATGCGGTGGCTTTTTTATAGCGTTGCAGATTTAGTAACTAGGGCGTTGTATGTCCGGATTTTATGTCACTGAAATTACCTAGATTCCGGCAAAAGAGAGATCAGGGCGATAACTAATATATACGTCTGATATTTTGCCAGGTGAAATTTATTTTGTTTCCGTACAATAAACGAAGGATATGAGGAAGTTATAATATAAATATGAGAATTAAGAAATAGGATAACGATTTCCAAATTCTTAGAGAATCATTAAATTTAAGGTACTTAGTTTTACATTTTTGATAAATTCTGTTTCCTATACAAAAATTTACTAGGCTGATCCATTTTATTTTTTTTTAACTTTTACACTTTGGTCACTTATTCTGGGATTTAGATTTTGTCTGAGTTAGCATTGTCCTTTTACTTAGTGTGATATATGTTCTAGATGGATATCTAGGGGCAGGTGCCGCTATTGTAAGCAGCACTCCTGCCTGACAGATATAACAGCAGTTATCAATAAACCGTCTCACAAGAAATAAAGTTGTTTGCATACGCCTCATCTGTGCTACGTTACTGAAACACATCTAGAGCAGAGCGTATAACAAAAACAAGGACATAACATGGTGGCAGCATGAAAAGCGCTTGTGAGGTCAAAAAAACGGTTGTGCCAGCAGGCTCCAGGTTCGAATAGAGGCTAGACTTGCGGTTCGTGATACGTCGAGGGTACGTCGGACAGACAAAGGACATTTTCGGCGGAAATAAACATCGATTAATGTTTTAAGCTCATAGTGCTTGTGTTCAGGACATCTGTACTTATTAATCGTGTGTTATTGCTGATTTTTGACAATGGGTGACCACAGTAGGGCCCCGGAACCACTTAACTTCAGCGGAGACATTGCTGGTAACTGGAAATTGTGGCGACAGAAATTCGAGTTGTATTTAACTGCCAGTGGAAAAAGCCAAAAAGAAGATAAGGTTAAAATAGCAATCGTACTAAATTTTCTGGGAGATGAAGGAATAAAAATGTTCAACACCTTTGAACACACAGGAGATAAAAACCAGGACAAATTGGCTCATGTGTTAGCAAAATTTGAGAGATATTGTAAGCCACTTAAAAACCTCGTATTTGAACACTTTAAATTTTTTAAGAGAGAACAACATGCTGGTGAAAGCTTTGATCAATTCATCACAGCTTTGAGGGAATTAGCTTCAACTTGTGAATTCAAGGAAAAGGATGTTTTGATTCGCGACAGAATTGTGCTAGGCATAAAAGACCCTAGGGTACAAGAAAAATTACTACAATATCCGGATTTGGAACTAAGTGAGGCAATAAACATTTCTCGTTCGATGGAAAGTAGCGTATCTACAATGAAGGAAATTTCGAGAGAAAATGTAAGCATCAATCTGGTAAACAGAAGACACACGTTTGGTGGACACACTCCAGGACCAGGCACGAGTAGAACCACAGGTAGAGGCCGAGCTGTGCCGACAGGGGGTCCAGGAAATTCTGCAACCTACAACAGGGACGCGGGTACTTCTGGAAACCCAGGTAACTATAAAACAGGGTGTAAATGTTGCGGCCAGCAACATGAACGAGGTAGGTGCCCCGCCTATGGCAAAATTTGTAGTTTTTGCAAGCGATAAGGACATTCTCGTAAACAGTGCCCTAAAACGGTGCATGTGCATGCAATGGTTCAAGAAATCGTACATGAAATAAACGAAGGTGTTCGCGATAATTCAAACGTTGTTGAGAACAATTCTCGGGACAATTCGTGTCAAGATGTAGAAAATCGTGTTGTTTGGACAGTTACAACTAAACCAGAGACAAACTCGGTTGAGAATTCGGTTATTAGTGCTGTAAATTAGTATGAAAAAATTCTAGTTTCCGGAACAGACTTAATGCTAAAAATACCAATACCAACACAGGACACTCTGTTTAGTCAGCTAGCAGGTGCACAATATTTTACTCTGCTTGATGCATCGTCAGCATTTTTACAAATACCTTTGACTCATGAAAGTTCTGTATTATGCACTATAACGACTAGTTTTGGACGATATCGATATTTACGTTGTCCATACGGAATATCTTCAGCACCAGAAATATTCCAACGTTGCATGTTTGAGATACTAGAAGGCGCAGAAGGAGTTTTAACGTACTTTGACGATATACTAGTGTATGGTAAAACGCTCCAGGAGCACAACAAGAATTTACATTCAGTGCTGCAAAAAATCAAAAATAGTGGATTGACGCTTAATAAGGAAAAATCTGTCTTTTGTGTCAACAAAATTCGATTTTTAGGTCACATAATCGGCTGTGATGGCATATCACCTGATATAAGAAAGACTGAAGCAATTAAAGAAATGCAACCTCCAAAAAATCGTAAGGAGCTACAAAGATTTTTAGGCATGATTGTCTATTTGTCAAAATTTATACCTAACCTATCGAACAAAACAAATACACTGAGAAAACTGCTAAGTTTGAGAAACGAATGGATATGGTCTTCGGTTGAGGAATCCTGTTTCAATCGGATAAAAGAATTGGTAATGTCAGCTACGATACTCTCATACTTTGATCCTGGTAAAGAAGTTACTCTTTCTGTGGATGCTAGTCCATATGGGCTTGGAGCTGTTCTTAGCCAAGAAAATAAACCAATCGAATTCGCTAGTGTATCATTGACCCCCACACAATAGCGATACAATCACATAGAAAAGGAATTATTAGCCCTAGTGTAAGGATGTGAACGTTTTAATTACTATCTATGTGGTAGAAGATTTACGATAAATAGTGATCACAGACCTTTGATAGGACTCTTAAAAAAACCACTCGATGAGATGTCACCTCGTATTCAACGCCTTGCACTTAGGCTGATGAAATTCAATTTTACTCTTGTATATATACCAGGGAAACATCTCGAGGTACCAGATACCCTTAGTCGTGATCCCATGAAAGAAGTGATAAATACAGACTACTTAGAAACGAATTTAAGAGTATATGCCGTTATATCAACTAGGCCAGAAAACGAACTTAGGTTACAAAAAGCAATTGCTGAAGACTATGCCCTTCAAAAAATTAAGCATTATTGCTTGAATGGATGGCCAACTCACAGATCTAATGTGTCAAATCAAGTTAAAAAATATTGGCCGATTAAAGATGACATATATCTGCATAAAAATGTTCTTTTTTTATAAAAAAAAACGATTAATGATACCCGAAAGTTTACGACAAGAGTTTTTAGACATGATTCATAGATCACATCAAGGTGTTATATCGTGCAAAAAGCTTGCTCAAGAAGCTATTTATTACCCAGGTATATCTGCGGATATTGAAAAAATGGTATTGGCGTGCAATATCTGCCAATGTTACTCGAAAGCAAATCAACGTGAACCACTCATGTCACATGAGGTGCCTGAATTACCATGACAGAAAATCGGAATTGATTTCAAGGCCCTTGGAACTCAAGATTTTTTAGTAACAGTAGACTACTTCTCTAAATTCATTGTTGTTAACAAACTAACTAGTAAAACAAGCGAGTCCGCTGTATCCACATTGAAGAATGTTTTTTCTGTTAATGGGATTCCCCAAGAGATATTTTCGGACAATGGCCCACCATTCAATTCAGCTGAATTTCGTAGCTTTGCACAGAAATATGACATAAAGTTGACTACATCTAGCCCGCACTATCCTCGCTCAAATGGAATGATAGAGCGTGCTATACAGACAGTTAAGAGTCTGCTCACTAAATGTCTTCAAGATGGAGGAGATCCATTCCTTGCTGTTTTAAGTTATAACACGACACCCAAGCAAAATTTACCTGCTCCTTGTGACCTCCTAATGGGAAGAAAAATAAGGTCGGTTCTACCTGTAAATCAAGAGATTTTTAAACCTAAATTTCCAGTTAAGGGGGTAAAGGAAGAAATGCAGTTAATTCAGTCCAGACAAAAGAGATATTACGACATTTCCACGAAGAAATTGACCCAGCTTGTACCAAATCAACAGGTTATCGTTCAGGAAAAACCTCGACAATGGAAACCAGGAGTTGTTTTACATAAATCTGGCCCCAATGACTACAGTGTGCAAGTTGGACATGGAGAATACCGAAGAAATAGGCAGTTCATAAAGCCTATGCAAGTTCCTGAGAATAGACCACGGATTGAGTCCCAGAACCTGATAAGAGAATCTGCAGAAGAATCCAAGATTGAGACACCAGATTGCTCAAGACAAGAAGATGATTTGAAGAATAATACCGATTTAGGCACTGTGCTAGGGACCTCTAGTAATAGTTCAAATTTACTTGTAACTAGACACGGCAGAGCTGTCAAACCGCCTGATAGGTTAAAATATTAATATGCTTTATATAAATTATTCTTTTCTTTTAGAAGGGGCATGTGATATATGTTCTAGATGGATATCTAGGGGCAGGTGCGGCTATTGTAAGCAGCACTCCTGCCTGACAGATATAACAGCAGTTATCAATAAACCGTCTCACAAGAAATAAAGTTGTTTGCATACGCCTCATCTGTGCTACGTTACTGAAACGCATCTAGAGCAGAGCGTATAACAAAAACAAGGACATAACACTTAGCAGTCAAATTATTTTTTCTATACAGGAGAGGGAGGCACTTGTGGATATGGACACATAGGTATATGTGGACAGATTGCATTTCCCGCTTTCTCCGAGTAAAAATACATTATATATACATGCTCCAATAGATGTCCCCCACATGTTTCATTTCGTAGCAACAAAAAATAACCGCACCGGATGTCAAAGTTCATTCTTCAACGGGCATTGCTTATTTTTTATAATTAAAAAAATATAACTTTTTGTGTTTTAACAAGTTTGCTTATAATAACTAAGGATTAAATTAAAATTCTAATACCACAATGTCCTTGAATAAGCTAAGGTATTGACAAATGGTGAGTGATAATAGGACAGTCCAACAAAACAGCTGATCGAGTCCAAAATGGCATCCGGAGATCAACAAAGCTTGGTTGGTAAAGCAGTTTGTGTTAATTTTAAATAATTTTGATATATTTTAGAACATTTCGTCGTAAAAGTTGTAGTTTTGGTTTATATTCGTATGTTTCTGTTGTGTAATAAGTGCATATAAATATATAGTTGATATCGACAATGAGTAATTATTTTATAAATTTACAAGCTCAAAATCCCAAAACCTATATTTCATCTTTGAAGTTTTAGCTGTCAAGCTATTTTGTCCAGATCCCAGAAAACTGGTTGCTACCCTTGTATAGAAATATATTATTTACTCTGGATGATTTCATTGGATATGAGGTGGTGGTCTGATATGGTGCTATTAAGGTTTCTGATGAAATTTCCAATACTTTACATACTTTTAATTAGGAATCCATTCATAAGAGCTCTTCTAGTAAAAATACTATTGTTACGACAGCCACTGAAAGAAATGAACCATCAGCTTCAAAAATTGGCGATTGAATATTACCTTCCTACCCTCTCAGTGTAACGAATAGTTTCGATGACGCAGGATCCATCCGGAAGAAACTCAGGTTCATCGGTTTACCTACTATTAAAAAATATGCAGCAGCAGCTCCATCTCTATATCAGATCATCAAATTACCATCATGTAGTATTTCTTACATATAAATAGCATGATTTCATCGGTGACATATACTCGTTTCAATTGTCCTTCAGAACCCTGTTTCCTAAATTCCCTTCCCTTTATAACGGAACAAGTAAATCTTCCCGTGGAAACAGTACACCCTAGCTCCTGTACGTGAGCCTCAGCCTCCCAGGACCCGCGGTCTGTTTACAATAATTAATCAAGGAGGCCGCGGCGATGGCTTATCGCCAGGTTACGGCCAACCGCCTGGCAGTGCGGAGATACCGCCGCCCTTATTGCCCTGTCGCCCTTGTTGGAGCGCCGGGCCCCGGGCCGCCCCAGGATTGACGGCTGTCGCAGGGCAGATAATGGGCGTCTCCTCAGGACTGTTTAAGATTAGGTATGCGGATTCCGGAGAGGTAATATAACAATCTAACGGGCAGGAGCTCAAATTTAATTTTCTTTAAGAGGAAAAACGGAAATTCAATGTCGTGATGCCCGTAAGATAGGCGTGGGTTATCAAAGTTTAGTGTCTATTTCATTAGGTAGGCATATTCTGGCTGCAATGATTAACAAAGGATATTTTAGTGATTTGTTAAATTATACAAGGATTAATAGTCAAATTTTTACTGGCTGTTTTTGTTTGCCTATAATAACCCTGGGGCGTCGAGTTTGGGACACCCTGTACAAAACGAGTAATTGCTGAATTCGCAAAAACTACATTTCAAACGAAACATTACAAGCGGGGTAGATCCATTTAAAATTTTAGGGTTAGGTTTGGTAATATAATAGTTTTTATGAAAATACATTAGCATTATTAGCAAATAAAAAGAAGTTTGGTGAGAGAGGGAGAGATGAGGTGAATTTGAAAATAGAGGGTCAACTGGAACTTTTTTAGAACAAAAAAAGATTTCGAATGGTTGAAAGTCCAAGAAAGTGTCAATACGTCAGTTTTTATACAGTGTGGATAGAAATTGTGGAATATTGCTTATATTTCTTAAAATTATCCTCATATGAAAAACTTGTTTTAATAAAAGTGTTAGGGGAAATTATTTCCCGTTTAGTGATATCAAGCAATCTTTCGTGGCACAAAAAATGTGGTTGCCATGGTAACCGACTTGATTTTTTTTTAATTGCACTATATTTGTTTTTTGGTAAAAATTGATACATTGGAACTTTCTGAATACGATACAATACAATTTTAATGGGGTCGCATAAGAAAAAAAATACAAAAAAAAATAAATTTTCTATTATGCTATTGACAATGTTTATCAAAATAATTATTAACATCAAGTTAGCTATGCCTAAATCAGAACAATGGGAAACTATCACTAGCTGTCAATTGCTTGTAATTGTGTGCATTGTTACAGTAAACGTACTTTTTTTACTCAATTTTCTGTGTACTTAAGTATACTTAGTAAGTTATAATGGCGCTTGAATTAAGTGAATCGGAAAGAATACAAGTTAACATACTAAGTACTTAAGTACACAGAAAATTGAGTAGAAAAGTACAAAGTAACAATGTACACCGTTACACAGCTAGTGACAGTTTCGCATTGTTCTGATTTTGGCATGGCTAACTTGATGTTAATAATTATGTTGATAAACATTGTCAATAGCATAATATAAAACTTGATTTTTTTGTATTTTTTTCTTATGCGACCCCATTAAAATTGTATTGTATCGTATTCAGAAAGTTCCAATGTATCAATTTTCACCAAAAAAGTACATGGTGCCATTTAAAAAAATTAAATCGGTTACCATGGCAACCACATTTTTTGTGCAACGAAAGATTGCTTTATATCACTAAACGGGAAATAATTTCCCCTAACACTTTTATTAAAACATGTTGTTGATATGAGGAATATTTTAAGAAATATAAGCAATATTCCAGAATTTCTATCCACACTGTATATTAGGTACATCGGTTTAGGATTCGTTTAAAATTAACATAACGGATTTACAAACAGTTATGTGGATGATTTGATTGGCAGCGATTTTGCTCTTGTATGTTTCCAAGATCCTTTATGAAAAGATGCGAAAGATGAACGACATTGTGTTTTTCAGAGCGGGTAAGTAATTTTCGCCTTCGTTGCAACGGCAGAATGAACGATTGCACTGCTGGCATCGAACTATCTCCCTCCATCCAAGATTCCATTTGCTTGAAAGCCAGCCGATGGTGCGGGCTGGCGGACATCGGGCCGGACGGAGCACAGAGCGTAATTAGAGCCCATAATGGATCCTGGCTTTAATTAATTGGAGCTGAACTGGAGCACGACCGGACGGCATCGTTGCATAAACAAAGCCTATGTGTGTCGGATAAACACCACTCACCGATGATGATAACGCTTCGGGAAAAAGCGAGCTTCGCTGGAAGAAACTGTGGTAAATGTGTACCTTTTGCGGCGTTCCCATTAATATTTTGTTATATAGTCTCTTCGTATGTACATCTTTTGCTTCACTCCACACACCAAAACTTTGTTTTTTTTTTGCATTCGACGAGCGGTTCGCTAACCATGTTATTATACCATCATTATAGTGGAGTCAACCAGGAGGATAACTTCGAACAAATTCCGGGAGTTTTAGATTTTGTTGGAATGGGTTCGTTTTGATGTCTTAAAACAAAATCCGAAGAGTCCGCAGCGCAAAATAGTGTGCGATTTTTTTTATTTAACAATAACTGTCAAAAATTAGGTTTTTTGTTAATAACTTATTTAATAAGCGTTTTTATAGAATTTAAGTAAGACCATTCAAAAGAGCAGACAATTTCTCAAAAAAAAATGTATTGACATATTTTTTGTAAAATAATTAAGTAATGAATGAGAATTTTTTTTTAAATCATACGTTTTCATGCTTCCTCGTATTTAAGAGGCAGCCGAAATTGAGAGCGGCGCGTGGAGCGCGAGACAGTTAAACAGTAATAACTTTTTACACACACAACTAATTCATATGCAACAAAGTTTATTGGAAAGAGACACCGTAAAGCAATTAAAAAAATCTTGTAGCATTAATTTCCATGAAGGGATACGTCTGTCATATTATTGTAAAGTTGACCTTTATCAAAATTTCATGCATTTTCACAATAATTGACGTTACATGGTCAATTTCTAATATTTTTGAGCAATATTAGAGAATGTTCCTAGTAAATGTATGTACTTTTGAAAGAGCAATATAAGATTACGATATCAAACCTCGTTTTTTTTTTTCACTTTGAACATAGAGATTTTTCATAAATTCTTGCTATCGTATATTCAATATTTATTTCAAACGCTCGTAATATCCGTATAAACTTATATATTGAAACTCAATAGCTGACTTTTTTGAAGCTTAAATCGTGTGCTTTTTGATAGCATAAGTTATTTTAAAGTGTTTCTCTTTTTTCTCGTTTATTTTTGCAGTAAACCGCGTTATAATTAATTTCCCGAAACGCAGAACTCAATTTTTCTTATTCTTAAATCCAAGAATCAAGGTGAAGGAGGTTTCTTACTGGGATGAGACCAATCCTAAGTGAAAGTACACTTTTTAAACTTCCGATTTCCTAATCAAAAGATTTTTTCTACATAATTTCCGATCGTGATTATCAGCTTTTGGAAAAAAAAACTCTCTTCATGTGTTCTCAGCTTTCATACAATAATACGAATTCTCTAATAAATATAATAATTTCCGCTTTCTTTCTCGTAAATACTTAATAAATGATTTTATTTTCACTGAGAACATGCGTTTGTATGTGTGTATGTGTGTGCGTGTGTTTGTGAGGCAGGTAGTCGGCAGATGTCATTCTGTTCCCTTGGAGCACAGCTTGTATTGACGTGGGGACGAACGGCACAGTCTATATATACAGGGTGGTTCACTTTTATGTGGTAGGACTTTAACATTAGATAGAAAAAGATAATCTAAAATGAAAATTTTATATCAACATATATCGGGGAAAGCTTAGTTTCCGAGATACAGGGCGTTGAAGTGTTGGAAAAAATATGAAGTATTTTTTACACTGTCCGAACCAGTGGAGATATTTAAACCAAATTTGATGTGTAGTACCACCTTTTTGACTACGATATTTAGTGATAATATGAAGGTCCTGAAATAACCAGTGGTGGAGTTATGGGTTTTCACTATCACTAAATTTAAAAAGTAATTAGTACGGACCTGTCTCACATCAACGTAAATTTTTTTTTCGTAAAGTTCTTTCAATTCTCTACAAAAAGTGTATCTCGACATTTTTTTGTATCTGCCACGGTTGTGTAGTAAATAAATTATTTCGTTTCCATCTCAGCCTTTTTTGCCTAAAAATGTGTTTTCTAAGATTATTGATAAATATCGCAAATAACAGAAATTAATTATGGAACACTTATCGGATTCAGCTATTTTATTTTTAATTTTATGGAAACAATTTTAAAAATAAACTGGCACTTGGTTTGAGGTACATTACTTTATTATCATTTTAACATTTTTATCAAATCTAGTATTATTTCTTAATATTTTTTATAATTCTAAATTTGTACAACATTCAACAATTGTTCAAAATGTGATCCATTCTGTTGCACACATAATTCACTTCGACGCCTAACGGATTGAACAGCATCGATTAAATTGCCATTTCTCAATTCATCGCACGCATTTCTGATACGATCAATAAGTTGTTCCCTTGTTTCTACAGGAGTCGCATAGACTTGTTCTTTTAAAAATCCCCATACGAAGAAGTCCAGAGGTGTTATGTCCGGAGAACGTGGTGGCCAAGCGACCGGTCCCCCTCGTCCGATCCACCTATTTGGAAAGTTATTATTTAACCAGTTCCTCACATTTCGGTGAAAATGTGCAGGACAGCCGTCAAGTTGGAACCAAGCCAACAATCTTAAGTTTAAAGGAATGTCTTCCCACATATTATTATGCTCAGCTACTAAAAACTCCAAAAAATTGTCACCATTCACTCGCTGTGGCAAAAAAAAGGGTCCAAACAGATGATGGTTGTACAGTCCAATCCAAACATTGACACTAAATTCGACCTGAAAATTTCTTGGCCGGATTGCATGTGGGTTTTCTTGTGCCCAAATATGCTGATTATGAAAGTTTACTACTCCACGACGAGTAAAACACGACTCGTCCGCCCATAAAATGTTATTTAAAAATTGTCTATTTCCTTCAATTGACTCCAAAATCCATCGGCAAAACACTAATCTTCTTTCTGCATCGCCGGGCCTTAAACCTTGTACGGGTTGTAGATGATACGCATGCCTGTGAACTCTTTTTAAAGCTCGCAAAATTGCAGACTTTGAAACACGTAGGGCCACTGACACTCTTCTGCTACTTGTTGTAGGATTCCTATCGAATTCACGAAGAATCTCATTGTTGCGTCTGACTTGTTGGATATTGTTTTCATTTCCTCGTTCGACGATTCTAGTTCTCAGACCGCGAGTTCTGAGTTTCCGGTGCATGTTAACAAACACCGAGGGACGCGGATGGCGCCTATTTGGAAATCGCCTCCGGTATTCTCTGGCTGCTTCCGCAGAGTTCCCATTTGCAACTCCATAGCAGAAATGGATGTCAGCCTGATGCTCTTCATTTGTAAATTGGAACGGCATTTTAATTATTAACAAAGACAAACTGCGGCGCTGCTACGTTCATCTACTGGATGACAGATTATTGTATTATTAACTGTCAATAAGATTTTCTTTTCCATGGCACACTTATCTTCACCAGTACGGCGATGCAGAAAGGACATTAGTATTTTGCCGATGGATTTTGTAGTCAAAGGAAATAAGACAATTTTTAAATAACATTTTATGGGCGGAAGAATCATGTTTTACTCGTCGTGGTATAATTTAGAATTCTACAAATTTAGAATTATAAAAATTATTAAGAAATAATACTAGATTTGATAAAAATGTTAAAATGATAATAAAGTAATGTACCTCAAACCAAGTGCCAGTTTATTTTTAAAATTGTTTCCATAAAATTAAAAATAGCTGAATCCGATAAGTGTTCCATAATTAATTTCTGTTATTTGCGATATTTATCAATAATCTTAGAAAACACATTTTTAGGCAAAAAAGGCTGAGATGGAAACGAAATAATTTATTTACTACACAACCGTGGCAGATACAAAAAAATTTCAAGATACACTTTTTGTAGAGAATTGAAAGAACTTTAGGAAAAAAAATTTACGTTGATGTGAGACAGGTCCGTACTAATTACTTTTTAAATTTAGTGATAGTGAAAACCCATAACTCCACCACTGGTTATTTCAGGACCTTCATATTATCACTAAATATCGTAGTCAAAAAGGTGGTACTACACATCAAATTTGGTTTAAATATCTCCACTGGTTCGGACAGTGTAAAAAATACTTCATATTTTTTCCAACACTTCAACGCCCTGTATCTCGGAAACTAAGCTTTCCCCGATATATGTTGATATAAAATTTTCATTTTAGATTATCTTTTTCTATCTAATGTTAAAGTCCTACCACATAAAAGTGAACCACCCTGTATATATATCCCCCCCCCCCCCGAAAAATCCAAGCTATATACTATAGGTACACGGTGTTTTATTAAAGGTGAAGAGGTACCATATCTCAGGAATTAATAGTCCTGGAGCTTTGGGAAAACATCTTCTTAAGTAATATGGTCACGAAAAATAGCTGGAAGTTATTTTTAAGTTTGTAGGTCGGCCGCTAGGGGGCGTATTCGCAACAGTAAATTTCAAAAATGAATTATTTCAAAAAAATGACTAATAAATATCAAAAATAATTTTATTGCACTATTCAGCAAATTCTGAACAATTTTCGTTAAGGATTTTTTGCTCTTGCTCTTCAAATAGAGGTGAGACGAGCGGATCAACCTTGACTTGAGACAAATGCTGCTAACTTCGGTTTGGTTTAACCGTTGAGTGAGGAATAATAAGAAGCGTCCGAGACAAAAAAATACATCTTCCAGTAAAATAAAAAAATATATATAAAATTGTACCGTTAGCCCGGTGTAGAGGGATAGGTGTTCTCGAAAACATAAACAAGTTGTAAAAATCCGTGGTCGCTAGACGACTATCGCGAGTGGGGGCAACGGGGGGCTTCAGGGAAAGCACACGAAAACCGGCTCGCAATTTTATATGGGCGTTGCGCCTCCTATTAATCCTCACTCAACGGTTTAACCGAATTGATTGAATTTGGGCTTGTTGAAGAGAGATTTCCTTCTTCTATCAAATGACTGTCCAGTAAGATCATTTCGAATTTCGTGGTCACCGCTAGAGGGCGCAATTCGAAAAATTTCCCTTTCATTACAATTTTCTGCGAAATTTTAAATTTAATGACATATCTATTCTGTTATAATCGAAAAGTAGATTACATTTACAACCAAAAATACTTTGGTATTTCTATATCTTCATTAGTTTCGGAGTTATAGCCAAAAGAATAATTATTAACATGTTATTTGAAAGAAGAAGGTAGGTATTTGTTTTCAAAGATTTCCGTGGTCAAGCATGCCATTACATAAATAAAAATCTGCTTGAGCTTTTCGTAAATAGCTAGATTTTCACTTTTTATTCCGTTAAACGTATTTATAATTTACTTACCTTACCTGTCGTATTGTTTCATTATCATGAATACCCGCAATAAATTTCACGAAATCTTGAAGAAAATTCGATTATACTTGCATTCAACTTCAATTTTACTAGGCGTCTTTTTGTTTTTCATTTTTTTACTTCATATTCATAATCAGCATCTCAAAAAACATAAAAAATATATTTTCTTATTGAAAAATAATGATTCTACAATTAATTGTAGACGATTTTTGAGAAATTTCTGTGAAAAATCGATTTTTTGTTTTTTTAATTTTTTTAAACAAAGTTCACTTTTTTCAACCTGCGGACTTTTAAATAAAAGTATGTTTGAAGGTGTTTAAAAAGGTTTTATTCAAATCCATGACTTCCCTAATTAACACCATTTTTCGTCCACGTTGACTCCACTATTAAGAGATGTAGGTATGGCAACACGAGTCTTACGTCAATTTTTATATATTTCACAACGACCGTTTTATAAACTAGTTTTGCGTTTAGAAACATGAATTATACAAAAAAATCTTTAATAATATGAATATTGCCCCGCAGTGCCTCAATAACAATCGCGTATAGGCAACAATGATAGACACATATTTTGGCGCTCGGATTAGAGCACCCGTCTACTAAATAGTAGGTTCGGGGTGCAAATCCCACACAAGACGCAACTTTTTTATTATATTGAACAATGATTATATTATGAAGGCTATCTGACTATCAAGAAAATTACATCTGCGCTAACGCGGTCTGTTGAAAAACGGTTGTTCTTTTTTTTTAATTGGCCAAGAGTAGAGCTATATACACGTTTTTGTTTAGATTATAGATATTGATTCACACTTTCAAGGAAGATCTGGAAATTTGCGTTTTGTTGTTGAAAAGTGCTCCGCCCCGTTTAAAAGTGCTCCGCAGAGGGGCCTGCGGAGTCCAAAAATTTTCTTCAGAAAATTCGCATAATTTAACGGGAAAAATGCCTGTTAGAGCCATGTTCGTTGAATGACGCGCGGGTCACCATAAATATGTAGATACAATTAATTTCTCCGAAGGTTTATGGTCCTTAAGGTAATTTTCACCGTCGGGAACATAGACCGTGAAGAACAAACAGTAGCTTGCAATGCTGCTTTTTATGCAGGTAAAGATTTTTAGGTACGACAACTAGGTACTATAAACGAAACACAGAATCCTAGAAAGCAGGGGCCAGGCAAACATCAAAAATAAACACTAATATTTACTTTGCATCCTGACCACAACCTGACTTTTAAACCTTCCAATAAAGAGATATTTGTTAACTAATTATTCAATTAGTGTGTAGTTTAATCTTAATAAATATGATAACAGTAAAAGAATAGTATCTACATAACTTGAGTTGTAAAGCGATTTGTACAATTCTTGCTATGTAATACAGGTACAGGAGGCAGCTAAAAATCAGATGTTGTAATAAATATGGTTCCACCAGAGAGGGAGTTTTGTAAAAAAAGGTAGAACCTTTTGTGAGAATTTTCAGAAATGTGGGCCGACTGATTTCTTTGCCAGCCTGCGCCCACCCTTTCAGAATTTCTTAGTGCTGTAGTGCCTCTGGCAATTTTTTATTTTCTATTTATATGTTTCACGAAAGTAGTTATAACTTTGCTTTATAATCCCTTAAAAGAGTCATGACCGCGCAGACAAGATCTAAAATTAACGGTCGCGACGACCGGCTCCAATCTCAGGAATATTCTCCTCTCGTCACCCCTCACCACGCACTCTCGTCCCTTCCCCTCTCACCGGCAGCGCGTTTAGCGCGAGGAACGGTGTCGGGCGACGGACGACGTTTTTTTGGACCCGAGCGAGTCGGACCGCCAGGCAGCCGAGAGCTGAATCGGTCGGAAGGGCGCCGGTGTACAGGGTGATTCCGCGAAATTAGGCCACTTCATAACTTTTTTATTTATCAACTTAGAAAAAAAATATCAAATACAAAAGTTGTAGGGCTGCAACCTGACTATTTCATGGCGTTTTGTTGTTGACTCGGTTTGTGTATTTGTTGGGCTATTGTTGAAAAAATATAAATATTAAACACATATGTAAATATTAAACACATACCTACCCCTATTTGTACGAATTCCGAAAGTATCTTTTCGGGTATTTTTTGTTATTTACTAACCCTGTTTTTTTCTTCAGTGCCTTGCGGAAAATTGGGTTATAGAAATTAATAAAAAAAAACATAAGTTTTGTCTGTATATTTCGATATTTTCTATGCAATAATAATTGTTTTTCTGATAAGTGCACTGAATTGGAAAGAAATTTTTTTATAACTTTTTACATTTTTTTCTGACATGAAATTATTATTCCTATCAATCAAACAGCCAAAGTAGAACAGTGTTTCAATAAATTATTATTTCCACAGTAGGTAGGTAGGTTATGCTATATCTATGTGGTATTTTGGATTTCTATTACTTTTTTCTTTTACTACTTTGTGCCTCTTTAGATGTGTTGTGGTCGGATCTACCAATTCCGGGAGCAAACGTTTTAAATATAACTTCGTCAATTTTGGCTCCATCTGTTTTTCCAAAAAATCGCGACGTCTATATTTAGGTATAAAATTTTCATTTTAAAATTTTTCCCAGTCCAAATGCCAAAAAGGCACCCCACTTTTATTGGCTACTCTTAGTTGCCCTTTTACAGGGTGATTCATTATAAATTGACACGCCCCTTAACTTGTTAGTTTTTGAGGTTAGAAAAAAAAGTTTTTGGAAAAAGTTTTAGATAAATACAAAGTTTTTTGTGACGCTATTGGACCGTGTACAGTTCTTTATTTCGAGAATATAATCAGTAAAATTTTAAAAGGCTCCTAAACATTTTGGAGTTTCACTGTATTACTCTCTTGTTTAAAACAAATATTTTTTGTTATTACATCGATCATCTATCTTTATCGCGAGATCCACAAATTCGAGTTAAATAAATTTAGTATAAAATTTGAAAACGGAATTTTTCAAAAACGGAAAAAGATAATGCCACAAAGTTTAATATCATTTTAATTGCCTTGACGAGCAGATTTCAAAAATGCAAAAATATATAGGGTGTTCCATTTAAAAAAACATAAGTTATGTCTGCCACGGCTTTCTAGAACACACTGTACACGGTCCAATAGCGTCACAAAAAACTTTGTATTAGTATCTAAAACTTTTGTAAAAAACTTTTTTTTCTAACCTCAAAAGTCAATTTATAATGAACCACCCTGTACTTGAAAATACCATTTGTAAAAATTTTAAAAGTTTGATTTTTCCTACAAAAAAAAGTACAGGGTGATCATTTTTAGAGGCCCAGCCTCTCTTGGTGGAACACGGTCAAAGATATGGAGATATTATACAGGGTGAGTCAGAATGTATAGTAAATACTTTAAGGGGTGTTCGGCAGGTGGTTTTAAGGGGTCTTTCATATAAAATTTTTCGATTTGGGCTTTCCTTGCCAAGTTATTCGGGTCTACAGGGTGACCCAAATATTTTTATTTTTATCTCAATACCGGCGCTACTTAAAAATTTGAAATTTGGTATGTGTTATCTACTTACGGGAAGACGCCTTAGGGTAGTTTATTGATTTACACACTGCCCTAAAAAGGGTAAAAACTAACAACCCCTATTAATTTTTTTGCTCGAATTTTTTTGTGGGTCATTTTTACGTATAACAAAAATATGATTTGCGTAGCCCTTTTATTTAAGAAACTTTTTTCCCTGTACATTTTTTCTCGAAAACACAATATTTTTCCTACAAAAAAAATTATTTCATGATAAATGCCATTCCCCTGGCTACAGAAAATCAAGTAAAAATTCATAGTAGACGGGCGTCAACAATTTAATTATTTTTTTTACTACTAACCTGAGAAATCAATGAGAAGTAATATTTCTCTCCCTAGGTAAATAATGATAATAAAAAAATACCTAGGTAAATAATGAACAATTTTCTATATGACATTTAAAAATTATTTTCATTTTATCAGCTTGACAACTGAACTCCCAGGCTTTCGAAGTATTTGAAAAAAGCGAGAAATGACTAAAATATCAAAATCTAATCAAATATGTAAAATGTGGCAATATTTCAATGTTAGTAGTAAAAAAAAACTATAGACACTTCGGTTGAGAAGGCCATTATTTAATGGCTCACTTCTACAAGTGTATAATGTACTATTATTGAACATTAAAAAAACAAAAATATAATGTTACAGTAGATGCCCAAAATGATATGTCCATAATAAAAGGGCTACACAAATCATATTTTTGTTATATGTAAAAATGACCCACAAAAAAGTTCGAGGAAAAAAAATAATAGGGGTTGTTAGTTTTTACCCTTTTTTAGGGCAGTGTGTAAATGAATAAACTACCCTAAGGGATTTTGAATGATGTAACAAAAATGGTATGTTGGTGGGAAAAAATATTTCTTGGCGCCGCAACGCGACGCCTAGCGTCGTATTAGCAGAGAGTCGCTACATGAGGCCAATTTATTCCTTTATACACCATATATCATCTCCCATATAATATAATATCTCCATATCTTCGACCGTTTTCCACTAAGAGGCTGGGCGTATAAAAATGATCTCCCTGTACATGAAGACGAACTAACACAACCAAAATTTAAAATATTGCATTTATGGTTTTATATACTTGTGAATTCCATTGGGAAGAATTTCAGAAACATCAAATTCAGCCTATAGAAGCCTTCAATCAAGATTAGGCTAGATAACTATTGTAGATAATAAAAAATAAAAGATAAAAAACCTTTTTAAAAACAAACTTTTATTTAAGTCATGTAGTAAAACGAATAAAATAAAATACCTACGTCTTGTATCCACTAAAAGGAATAAAATAAAATAAATCTAGGTTTTCGTTAAGATAATTCAATGCCAAATTGCGACAAATTTTTGTAAATCAAAAAGCTAGTCTCGCGAATTCTAAAGAAAATACATACTGTGGCAAGTAGGTACTTGCTTATCAACCAATCACTGTATATTAAAATTAATTGGTACCTACTTTCTATGAACATTTCTTGCGACAAGCTTTTTAAATTACAAAAACGACTTGGCGCAATTTGGCACTGAATTATTCTAACAAAAACCTAGACTCATTTTATTTTATTCGATGTAGTACATGATTTATTTCATTTTATTCGTTTTAGTACATGGCTTAAATAAAAGCTTGTTTTTAAAAAGGTTTTTATCTTTTATTTTATTTTGTGCTTTTAGTACATATTTGATTCCCATATCAGGAGAGTGGTAAAGAAATTTAGTCCGCCATATTGGATTTAGTATGACGTCACTTATCTTATTATTTTGTACTCGTCAACCCCTTTCATTTGATACCCATATTAAGTATTAGAAAGTAGAAAGTATTACAATATTGAGTATTGCATATTGCATTGTCACCGGAACTAAAGGTGTATGCAAAATTTCAGCTCAATCGGATGTCATCAAGTGGTTCTAATTCAGCTTGCAAGATTCGACCCACACAATAACAGTAGTATTCTCTGGACGCTGCTAACAGGTGAAATTAAATAAAAAAGCTTGTAAAATACGATAAGCGGAAACAAGAGTGCGACGGCTAACGGGCGAACATATTGTACATATCTTTGTCTATTTAGTGTCCCCTCTACGGAAACTCGCTTGAGGAGAAGGCAGGAGTGGGGGCACGGTGTATTCATATTGATTTCGGCTTTGCAGTGTTTTTCTAGAAGTCGATCTACTTTTTTATTTTCAGTTCCAGAAATTCGATTTTTTTACCAAAATGTAACTAAAAGATGGAGGAACAATTCGTATGGACAATTTTTTTAAAAAACATTGTTGGTACTTGTAAAATTTACAAAAATGCTACCGTTTCATTTTCTCGGGAGTATTTGAAGGAGTATTTTTGTTACCATTAAAAAACTACAATTAAAAACAAAAAAATTGTCCATACGAATCGTAGACCTATATTTTCGCCACAGTTTGAGACAGGTTTGACAGAAATCAGTTTACGTAAGTAGAGATACTAAGAGAGCACCAGACCAGACTTGTCGAAACCTGTCTGGTCTGGTACTCTCCTAGGTTTTGCCCGTCTCCCCACTCTCTCCCACTCCTATTGAAACAGCTATATAGGAGAGGTTCAACTAAGATCTCATCAGACACGCAGATCATTTACAACATGTCCTTCTTAAATAGTTTAAACAATTTGCTGGTGAAAAATCTGGTGAATGTTCGAGATTTGGAAGTAAATAAAAAATTTGAGATCCAGTGTTTTAAGAGAATAAATACCAAGTTTGGGGAAAAGGTAGTGGTGGAATTTGCCGACTTCAAGACCATCCTGCCTCAGCGTTTTACGGAGCAATTAACTCAAGAGCGAATTGACGAATTGAATGGTGACAAAAGGTATTTTTTAACAAGCTTGGGGCCCGTCGGCAAGACTACAAATATTATATTTTCTGAAGCATGAGCGAGAGACTGTGGCGATATATGGAGGCACTCGAAGAGCTGAGACGCTTGATTATTATGTATGAACTAACTAAAAAGTTTAGAAATGTAAAGTTGTGAAAATAAAAAATATTATTTGTTTGTGTGTTTTTTATTTCCCTATATAAGAGGGTGTGATTGAATAAACCTGTGTCAATCCAATGCTGGTTGTTAAAGGGGGTGGAGTGTTGAACACATTAATTGACAAATTACCGATCGAGTTACATTTTCCGGGATACCAGTATTGTGGCCCTGGTACTAAATTAGAAAAACGTCTTTCTAGGGGTGATACTGGCATAAACAAGTTGGATTAATCTTGCTTAATTCATGATGTTGCATACAGTAAAAACAAATCATTAGAAGAACGACGCAAGGCAGATTGGGAACTGGAAAATCGGGCTTGGGATAGAGTCAAATCAAGAGACGCCAAATTTGGTGAGAAAACAGCTGCCTGGTTCGTTACGAGTGCAATGAAAGTTAAAAGGAAATTGGGTATGGGTATGAAACGCCCATTTTCGTTTAGAAGAGATATTGTAAAGAAGGTTGAAAAAGCCCTAAAGAAATCTTTTACTAACAATGAGTTGAATGATCTAAAAAAATTGAAAAAATCATCGTTAGCAGCCGTGAGAGCAGCACGCGTGCACATAAAAAAAGCGGGTGGAAAAAGTAAACTAAGAATACCTAGAATTATTCCCTTTGAAGAAAAGAAAGGAGGTTTTCTCCCGCTTCTGCCTATACTGGCTGCTTTAGGGGCCCTTGGTTCTATAGCCGGAGGGGCTAGCAGTATAGCCAAAACAATAATTGACGTAAATAATACAAAAAAGCTGATGGAGAATGGAAAGCAATCTATGAAGATCGTCGGTTCTGGACTCTATTTGCGGAAAAATAAACGTGGGTTCGGTCTTTTTTTAAAGAAAAAAAACTATTGAAGCCGCCCAACAGACCTTTATCCAACCTAGATTTACTTAAATATGCCGATGGAATTCCTTACTTTAGAGAGATACACTACCTAAAAAACCGAGAAAAAATGAGTCGGCCATTTTAAATTTGGATGTGCAGAGGAACTCCGGGTCTCATTGGGTGGCATATCGCAAGAGATGAAGAAAATGCGAGTATTTCGACAGCTTTGGCAACCTGAAACCGCCAAAAGAACTCATCAGATATTTGGGAAATGAGGTTGAAGTTGAATATAACAACAATTCTTATCAAAACTATAACGAGATGAACTGTGGTCATTTGTGTCTAAGCTTCCTAAGAAACTAAATAAAATTTCAAAATATGAAGTGTGTTTAATTTGTTCCCAAAAGTCGCCGAAAATATTCTGAATACCAATTAGACAATAACAATAACAGTTTTCAAGTTTTTCTATAAAAGGGGTAGTTGAGGAGAGAATTCATCAATTATGTCGCTGTTGTTCACACTACACGGATTTACTTCCACACTGTCTATTGACTTTAATATTCCTATACATTTAGAATCAGATTTTGAGTATGGTTTGGCCCTGCTAGGATTTCACACATATAACAGTATACCCAATATAGATGTTGGTGTCAACAAATTTTATTATATAAATGCTGATGGGTATCGCAAATGTTTAGTAATCCCCACAGGCTCGTATGAAATTGAGGCCCTAGAAAAGTACATAGTTGGCGCTTTAAGAAAGGAGGAGTCTGATCAGAAAAATCCAATTTCAATAAAAGCCAATAACAGTACTTTAAAGTGTGAAATTTACAGTGATAAATATACAGTAGATTTTCTACCAACAGACTCTATTGCTCATGTGTTAGGATTTTCTCCTAGTCTATTAGAGTCTGGACAATTACATACTTCTGATATATCTGTAAATATCGTGAAGGTCAGAACTATACATATAGATTGTAACGTAACATCTGGAGTATACTATAAAAATCAACCAACTCATACGATTTACGAGTTTGCAGTTAGCAGCGATCCTGGTTACGCTATAGACGAGTCTCCGAAAAATCTGGTGTACATGCCAGTTGCAAAGCGTGAGATTAATAATTTGACTGTAAATATTCTCGATCAGAACTCTCAACCTGTAAATTTTAGAGGTGAGGAAATAATTGTACGGTTGGAGTTGAAGCGTGTATGAAATTTTTGTGAAAATGGTTTTGGTTTTTGATGACAGATATCAACCGTATAAAAGGCAATCACAATGCTCCAAAAATTCACTAACAAATATTTCACCGAAGAGTGCAGATCGTCTCTCGTTGGAAAATCAACAATTTTTAAAAGATATTTCACCGAAGAGTGCAGATCGTCTCTCGTTGGAAAATCAAGAATTTTTGAAAGCACTTGGCTATGTCCCTAACACCTCAAGTGTTTAATGTGCATCGCACCCCAACCTATGATGAATCTATTCAACGTTTAGAGAAGCGCACCTATTACCCATTTGTAAAGTCATTTAGGAATAATGATACTGTGGAAATAACCATTAATCAGGGTGATGCATGGTTGTTGATGTACGATGCGTCGATTTTTGTCAAAGGTACAGTGGCTAAGAAAACCGGTGCTGGACAATGCAAACTAGCCAACAACGGTGCCGCATTTCTATTCGATTCAATTTCTTATGAACTAAATGGCAAGGAAGTAGAAGTAGTGAGAAACCCCGGAATTGTGAGTACGATCAGATCGTATCTTTGCTATACTGCTAATGACGAAAAATGCATGTCAACAGCAAGCTGGGTTGGGGTTAATAAATCTTTTGCTGTTAACAATGATGGAACATTCAATGTAAGAATACCGCTAAAACATCTGTTTGGAATATTCAACGATTATCAGATGGCAATTTGTGGTAAACAAACAGTGAGACTAATACGAGCTCGAAATGATAACAATGCCTTATTACTAACCCAAGACGCTGCAAGACCAGATCCTGCCATAACTGCAGAAATAACAATTTCCAACATTGAATTAAAGGTTAAACATATTCAGCCGAATGATATCATTAGATTGGATCTGCTTAAATCTATAAAAATTGATCGTCCAATTATAATGGCGTTCCGCAAATGGGAGCTACATGAATTGCCAAATCTTACTGTAAACTCCCAAAGAGAAATATGGGCCGTAAAATCGTCAGCAGCCGCGTCAACTCCTCGGTACGTCATAGTTGGATTTCAGACTGATCGCAATGATAATTCTAAAAAAAATCCCACGTCATTTGATCACATAGATGCGACTGATGTAAGATTAATTGTAAACGGTGAATATTTTCCATTCGAACGTCAGAGATTGAATTTTGCTGCTAACGACTTTTTGGAGGCCTATCACAACTATGTGGAATTTTATCCGAGTTACATGAATGCAATGGAGAGTCGCCCGCTACTTAGCTATGCAGATTACAAAAATAATGCAACCCTGTTTGTAATTGACTGTTCTCGCCGGAATGAATCTATAAAAATAAACACAGTTGATGTTAAGTTGGACATAGAAAATAGTGATGGATTTCCTGATAGAACTCGAGCCTACTGCATAATTGTGCATGACTGTACCATGGAGTATTTACCTTTAAGTGAAACTGTACGAGATTTAATGTAGATCCGTATATATAAAAGAACATTTACTGATACATTTCAGTTATAATCAAGATGTTGCTGAGTTTGGGTCACATTATTTTGTTCTCATTAATAAATAATGTGTTCTATATTTACAACCCTGAAGATGCTAAGGTATCTATTTGCGAACAGGATAAAAGATGTTTCCCATTTAAAACGGTAGTTGAAAAAATTTCGGTAGCAAGACTGCCTAAAAATGCTACTTAGTTTAAACTTCGAGCAGTATTCCAAAATCATACGATTGCTGAAAGTGTGTGGAGGGAGGTCCCACCTTCCACCACGCCCACAATGGCCACACCCAGAGACCTCAGTCAAGAACAACATATAAAAGACCTCGTGCCACTAATTTACTACATTACTATATGTTCTTCATTGCTAGTAGCAAAATTATTTATTGAAATAGTAAGAGTATTACTGAATGAGCGATGGAGCATAATTACGAGAGTCTTATAAGAACGTTTGAAAACTGGTCAAGCCCCCTATCATCAGAGAAGCTTGCCCGAGCAGGATTTTTTTATACGAATTACGAAGATGTTGTCCGGTGTCCATTTTGCAATATTGAAGGATATAAATGGGAAAAGGATGATGATCCATGGCAAGACCATGCTAGCTGGAGTCCCAGTTGTCCATTTATTAAAGGTGAAATCAAGCCTGTGGACATCCCACCTGAAAAAGTAAATAACACCAATCCAGACTTTTTATGTATAGTATGCTACTGCAGAAACATAGAAGTCTTGCTGGTTCCATGTGGACATTTGGCATGCTGTATGAGTTGTGCAAACTCCATGGAGAAGTGCCCGCTGTGTAGGAGTATTGTGCAGCAGAAGATTCGAGCTTACATGCCTTAAATGTATTGTAATAGTTGTAGAAAATAAATATTCTTAATCGAAAAACTGTTTATTATTTACATCCCGATAGGTATATATGCATCAAGCATACGCTATCTTATTAGATGTATACAAGATGCGTATCGAATCACATCAACTATCTCTACCAATCGAAAATCTAGATTTTGCTCGAAGTGAGAAATCTAAACATGGCGTACTCTTACCAAATTCAATTAGAGCAATATTTTGCGGTCCTAGCGGTTGTGGTAAAACAAAAAGTCTGCTTAGTTTAATATTCAACGAGAATGGCTTAAAATTTAAGAACATCTACCTTTACAGTAAATCTCTATACCAACCTAAATATCAGTTACTACAAGACGTGCTTAAAGAAGCAAAATGTGTTGGATATTTTCCATTTAGCTCAAACGATGACGTCATTGCACCAACAGAGGCTAGAGAAAATTCAATTTTTATTTTCGATGATGTGGCTTGTGGGACACAGGAAAAAATTAGAGAATATTACTCCATGGGTCGTCATAAAAATATAGATGCTGCATATCTCTGCCAGATATATTCAAAAATACCTAAGCAATTAATACGAGACAATTGTAATGTAATCGTTTTGTTTAAACAAGATGAGGTAAACCTTAGACATATTTATGAAGAGCACGTATCACCAGACATCTCATACGGTGATTTCAAGAATCTCTGCTCGCTTTGTTGGAATGATAATTTTGGAACTCTAGTTATTGTTAAAGATTTCAATATGAATGAGGGACGCTATAGAATAGGTATATAAAGTTATGAGAAGCACAATAAGCTTATTATTAATCGAGATGTCGATGCAAGAACAGATTCAAGAAGCGCAGCGCGCAAAGAAAATCAGTGAACTAGCTCGAACGATTAGAAAAAAATACACCGCCTTAAAAATAGGGAAATTTGATGAGAATGAAACTTTACAAAAAATTTTCAAACCTGTGACAAGCTCTCTAGCAAATTTACAAGTTAAGCAAGAATTAAAACCGAAAGTTGAACCCAAAGTTGAACCAAAAGTTGAATCATTTATGGAAAAGTGGCGCGAGTCGTTGAAAAGTCCAATTGCACTTTTAGGAGAAATGAATGAAACGTTAAATGATGTTGAGAAAGGAATTGACAAAGTGTACAGGCATTTTGATACTGTGTATCCTAAAGTATCTATACCATGTATAACAGACTTTATGGCTAATTCACTTAAAATCGATAGGACATATGGTCCTAAGTATGACGAAACTAAATCAGTATGGATGCTAGCAAATAAATATATCGATTTTGAAAAAACGTCTGGTGACATAATCATCAACAATAGCCGATTCGCGGGAACTGATGGTCTCTACCAGCTAATTTTCTATAATAATCCAGAAGGTACTGATGATGATTTGAAAAGTTACAGTGATATTTTAAATCTCACTGGTGCTCATCTTACTTCAAACGGACGATTAAAACATAGCTACAAAAATAAGTATTCTAATATTATTAAACCTCTTATGAAGGGCCCGGTGGCTACCTCCACACCTGTAAAGGGTTCTGGCATGCATCTTAAGTATAACACAAAACCTGTGGAATATGTTTACTGGGATGATCCTAATGAACTTGTGGACAGGTTAAGGTTATTAATAGCATCAAAAGATGCCGGAAATACTTCCCACGAAAACGAAATAACAGCAATAATCAATGAATTGAAAGAAGCAAAAATTATTCTCTAACGTTATTTATAAGATGCCTTTAAACAAGTTCGGACGTGTTTCAAGGACTATTCCTTACTCGTTGAATGACGGGGATTATGATTTGAAAACCCGCAGACTGTGCAACGTTAATTATCCGATTAGCAGCAATGATGTTGTGACAAAGCAATATGTTGACAAACAAATGAATGAGGCATTCAAAACTTTTAACGTCACGCTCGAACAACATGATGTTAATATTGAGAGTAGCGTGAAAGACGCTTTGGAGAAAGAGACCGATGAAATAAGAAAATTTGTTAAAATTGTTGAAGAATGTTATTTAAAAATGGTTGGTGAACAGTCCGGGCCAAATCCCAAATTATTAGACAGATTTGTCCCTATAGATCATTCAAGTTAGTTAAAAGATGTCCTTAAACAAGTTCGGACGTGCCTCGAAATCAAGGAGCAGGTCTTGCCCACCTGTTTACACATTAAATTTGACTCTAGAAGGAAACTATGATTGTAGCAACCGCAGACTGAGCAACGTTAATCACCCGATCGATGAAAGCGATGCCAGCACAAAACAATATGTCGATGAGGGAGTCATTCATACATTACAATATTTTTACACAAATCTTAAACAGCATTCTGATGAATGCGATCTTCATATTCGCAACACAATGATAGACAATTTCCAAGATAAGATCGATGAATTGAGAGAGTTGGTTAAAACTATGGAAGATTATTATTTAAAAATAACTGGTAAGAGCATGTAATCCTTACTATCTCTCAGACTTGCAGAGATCCTTGAGGGTGGAGCATAGTCATGCATAGTAAAGAAAAAATTCAAGTAGTTAAGGAATTACATAAACCAGCGCGAAAAAATTATCCACGTCGTCGAACTATCATTAAAGGTTTAGACGATTTGTGGCAAGCTGATCTTGCGCAGTTAGATCAGTATGCTAGTCACAATAATGGCTTCAAATTCATACTGGTTGTAATCGATTGCTTCTCTAAATTTGTTTGGTGCAGACCGCTCAAATCCAAGTCTGCCGAAGATGTTACCAACGCCTTTGCTGATATCCTATCGGGAACTCGAAAGCCTCGCAACCTTCAAACTGATCAGGGCAAAGAGTTTTATAACTCTAGATTTCAAAATTTGATGCGAAAATTCAAAATTAGTCATTACAGCACTTTTAGCATCACGAAAGCCGCCATGGCCGAGAGAGTAATACGAACTCTAAAAGAGCGATTATTTAAGTATTTTAGTCTAAATGGTAAATTTAAATGGGATGATTATTTGCCTACGCTAGTTGCCGAGTATAATAACAGAAAGCATAGAGTGATTCAGATGAAACCCAACCAAGTTAATAAAAGTAACGAACAATATCTGCTTAAAAAAGTGTATAGTCACGTGAAGATTTTCAGAGGTAGTAAATTGAAGGTTGGAGATATTGTGAGAATAAGTAAAGTGAAACACGTATTTGCCAAAGGATATATGCCTAGTTGGAGTACAGAATTGTTTAAAATAAGCAAAGTACAAATTACCAACCCGCCTACATATCTTCTAGAGGATTTAAATGGAAGTCCTATAAAGGGCGGGTTTTACCGCGAAGAATTGCAAAAAACTGAACATCCCGATGTCTACCTGGTTGAAAAGATTCTTCGTAGAAAGAGGGGGAAGGTGCTAGTACGATGGTTGGGCTTTGATAAAGACCATGACTCGTGGATCTCTGAGTCAAACGTCGTGTAGAGCTTCAAGTGTTAAGATGGTTGACAGCGGCTATGAAACCGATGGTAGCGACCATGAAGAAGTAAACAATGTAAGCGAAGATTCTCTGCTTCTATCATAATGCTTCACATTACCTACATATATTATTAATAATGGTTTGAGCATTATGAGATATTTCAAACCCCAAGTTAATATCCGATCAACAGTGCGACGAAATGTGATTTCGCTGGACTATTTGGAGTGGAAAGAATTAGTGAATAATTTAAACAACTTTACCAACAACCTGGGTACCCCGATGTTCATCAGATTTGACGATATATTGTTAAGAACCATGTTGACTGCAGATGGATATCAACGAGTGTTGCTTGCAAAATATGGTGTTAGCCAATGGTTTTCCATAGCAGAGGTTTTCGAGCTACTAAATATCGCACCATATGTGACTTTAAGGATGAGCTTTTTGATTAATTTTGAATTGTATGATTTTTACCTTAATTTTTTAGATAAGGTCAATGAATTATTAGTACGTAGTAACTATGCCATAAATGTAATGGAAATTGTATTTTTAATGTGCAATGCGGTATGTAGCATGGAAACATATTGCATTTTTGAACTGTACTCTTATTATAATCAATTTTTGTTAGCAGACTTGTATAGAAGAAGGTTGGAATAAAGCACTGATTAAAAAATATGACTTTTATTTTACAATATTTTTATTTTACAACATTTTTATTCCGGGCCAATCCTGGGATTTCTTATGATCATCGACGGCTGATTGTTGATATGTCGGTAATACTCTTCCCAATTGATTTCAGGCACATGTCCCAACTGTCGCCGACACTTCACCAGATGATTCTGCAGTCGACTTCTCCGTACCATGTGGCTGGCAATGTAGGGGCAGGGCACCATGTCTGATTCGATCTGAATGGTCTGGTTGTACATGTTGCTGCGAACTCTTGTTACAAGTTTTCAGACTGCAGAATGAGCTCGATGTCTCGGTTATATATACAAACTGGACGGTGGGACGTCAGGGGTGGGGGGGCTACAAGAGAATGAAACACTATTTGTAAAATATATTTTTTATTCATCCACACGTACATCTTTATGACCCCAAGGAAGGGTTGAAACACTATCAACTAAATATAAATATGGATTTAAACCAATCTTAGATTGACTTATGCTAAAGACGTTATGAGAAAACGATCGTATAGATCGTTGATTTACAATTTTCTCTGTCTTATCGAATAAACAATCGAAATAATCTTGATACGTTATCTGCTTCGCTACAACACTACCTCTAACACCTTTGGATTTTTTAACACACAAATTTTTTCCTTGAACCTTATAAGTATACATTTTAGATCTAAGTCCAACAAAATGTGTTAAAATACGACCATTTAATTCGTCCTTCATCAGTCCTGGCACCTTCTTATTTACAAGCGGAATTTCATATTGATTATCTGCAGGATAGTCACTAGTGTCAAACCGATGAATATGATTCTTAATTACATCCTCGAACATGTCCTCACAGCGGATTTCGTAAACTAAACTATCAGTATCAGTATATAATAATAAGCAGTTAGTTGGTGAAAATGTTTTCAACAAAAAGTCATAGTGAAATTCGTAAACACAGGTTTTTGATATGTCCAGAATAGACATCCCAACGTACAGAGGTTTATCAAACATAATATTTGTCTTATTTAATTCGACACTTATTAAATTCTCTTCAAAAATTATCCTATGTCTAAAACGAGGGCTAGAAATTAAATTTTTGGCGCCGTATCTACCCTCCCACGTCCTTAATAATCTCACAATCCTATGTTTTCTAACATTTTGCATTGTTTTGCCGTAGATTGCATTATTCATTAGTTTCATTATATTTTTTTCAAAATCTAATGTTGTCACAGTTCTTAAGTGGGTATTGAGTTGTATATAGGGAGCTAACCAGGTAGACTGCTTAAATTTCAAAACTTTGTGAATTTTTTTCAGAATTAAACCATGTTGTAAAGCTTGCTTAAGCGCTCTATAATGAATCACATAATTCTTCTTATCATCGAGAGTGGTCATGAGCTTTTTTATTTTGGAACCTGGAGGTTTACGATGTTCAGGTGCGAAAGGAAGATCTTTATGATGGTCATGAAGATGATCGGGATACGACAAATCCACTTCTAAAATATATCCTTCATCGGCATTGTCAGCAACCTTGGTGACGTCAGTATCGTTGGAGGCCCACTCAAATCCTCCGTAAGGAAGGGGTTCACACATTGCCCAGCCATAAAGGTTGTTAACGTCCGCATAAAGAATATATTTTGATGGCATACTAGCATCATAGTTTGCCATATATTTGTTGTTGGCCTGAGAAAAGCGGTGGCTTACCTGGCTTACCCCACCTCGAATTGCCCTCTCGAAAAACATTAAGATGTCACTATCTTGGAAGGTTTCTAATTTACATTTCGTATATCGAAGCATGCAATCCCAACTGAATCCAGGCAAAGTATAGTACCAGGCAGGATCTAAACCGTAATTTTGAGGACAAGTCGTTCTAAAGTGTTCAAATATATCTGTGAGCAAGAGCACGTCAGTCTTTAAGTTCAGATCTAAATACTCACCCAAGGTTTTTACACCAAACCTCTCCCAAATTAATTGCGCATGTCCGTAATCCTTCTCGTTAATATTAGTGTCATTTAATTTGTTATAAAAATGTTGAATCGATGGTAATGCGGTTTCTTCCAATTTTTCCAGAGAATCGATATAATCATAACAAAAAACCCCTTTCCTAGTTAACAAGTCAAAATTTTCGGAAGACAATCGAAATTCATTTCTAGTGTTTTCGAAACTATTTAGAGATGATGCGAGTTTGTCGAGAGGAAAGGCCAAGAACTTGAAAGAATCGATGAACCGAAATTTAATATTTGTTTCATTATCGAATACTGTAAAGCTTATATATTTTTCATTATTAACAGGAAGTAGGTTGACATGATTCCGTTTGGCAAGTTCTCGTATTATAAAGTGGCTGTCATACCCACTAAGATTGTGGAAAATGATGGGAACTACAAACGAGTTTTTATAATTTAAGTTGCACGCTTGATGTGCATAACCTCGAAACATCGATGACAGGTGACAGTGGTCACGTACAATTATGTCGTTAACATTGAATTTTTTCTCGCAAATGTGACAATTAGGGGTGGCATCTTTAAGACTTATGGCTTCATCCATAGGTTCAACAAGATTCAATTTGGATGATATAAACTTAGCAATTTCCTCTATTTGATTGGCAAACCATATCATACAGTCTCCCCCGCAATAAGCTTTGTAGAAAGAGAGCGAGTTGTCAAAAGAGCACTTGAAATAATAACCGGCACTGAATGCTTCGTGTCTTTGATATTTAACAGTTTTTAGGCTAGCATCAGAATCTCCGCAGGGTTTTAGCATTGCTTCAAAGTCAGCATACAGGGTGAATGGGGTGCGTTCTTTATTAACAAAATTTTTAAATTCGATAAACTTCTCTTTGGGAAACTCGATTTTACAATTATTTATTTGCTCGCAATAAACTGTATGCTCTTCTAACTTATCTTGCGATGAAAAGTAATTTAAACATCTCTCGCATATAAATTTTCTACCGTTATGTTTACTAGACTGTTTCGAAATCAGTCTAGATAAATCTTTAATCCAACAATAATGGTATTTTATATCAACGTGCGCATCGTCGACAGACGGTGCTTCAAAGTCGCTAGTTTTCAAAAAATAATGACTTTGAATTAGAAGTAAATTCACATGTCTATCCATTTTATTTTTAGTTGGTCGAGCTGGAGAGGTGATAAATTGACGTGGAGTCTCACTTACCAACTCCAAAATATACACATTTATAGAAATTTCATTTAATTTTTCGAATTTCGATATTTGAGATAATTGCATTGGTAGGTCTATATCATCTAATTTAAATTTCAGCCTGTAGTGAGGATATGAATTAACCCGATCAATATGCTTTTGAGAGGGGTAAAGAGCGGCAATAACACTCCAAAAGAAGCATGCTTCATCACTATTTTTTACTTTGACACATGCTTGTTTTTTGGAAATTTCAACGGGGAGTGGCAGATATGAAGCACCGTTTCCTATCTCAACTTTATTTATACTGATGACTAAACTCAAAATTTTGCGTAACGCCCACCCCGATCCATTGTCATGAAAATCTTCAAGCTTCTTTATAATCCTATCCTTTATATTATCTGTAAACCACAACTTTAAATCACTCCCCTGGTCAATTATAGCATTTTTTGTGTTGAAGCATTTGTTGTCACTTATGACTGTATCTTGAGACATTTTAACAAATTCACCATTAAAAACCGCATTTACCTTAACAATGTGAAAAGCATTTAAAGTTCTAGTTATGCGACTCTTAAAAAGAATAAATGCATCGTCAAAAAACTGGAATAAATCGATGTGCCTCATATTTACTATAACACCTGTGCGAAGACGACTCTGGAACGCTGCTTGAACGTCCACCCATTTGACTCGATGACTTCTATTGAGGTGTTGCTTACCAGATCCAGTTTTGCATAATGTTTTGAAGTATAATTGAAGTCTTTTGAGATGTTGCAGATTGGCATGCAACTTTGACAAAGTGCCGTGGTGAAAATGACATCGGAGTGCTGAGGAATGCTGTCTCACCGACAATTGCAACTTTTGCTGCCAACGTTGTAATACTTGTGGAAGTGTAGGTCTGTCACTTTCATTAAGTATGTTAAACACCTTCTCATATGCCTTTACAGTTTTGTCGCTCTCTGTAGCTATTTCATTACCATCGATCATCTTCGAAGCAATGAGTAGAGCAGTGTGCTAGAAATAGGCAGAGTTCCTACCTATATAGGGTAAGAGCGTCGAAGGATGGTCCCCTCTCCAAAATTTTAGTATGAAAACAGGATCTGAGAAAAGGTTTTTTTTTGCTCCCTTTTTTATTTTAACATTTTACCATTTTCTACAAACATTAATTTCACGAAGCACGTCTTTCCTGCAGCGGGAAAGTTTTTAAATTGACTTTTTTTCATAATCATTCTTTTCTGCTGGAAATGAAACAGCATAATAACTTTACATTTTTATTTACATTTTCACAAAAACTAAATTATTTACATCGTCTTATAAATTCAGAAAAAAACATTAGTTCTACCCTCGGGCAGTGAAATGCTTTTCCAGGCCTCGTGATGTGTCGCTCACATTGGTTTGCACGCACTCGCTCGTAGAACCTCTGCTGCTTCCGAACAAGGACGTCGAACTTGGGGCAGCCTAGATCCTCGATATTGTAAGATAAATGGGCATACCCCGCGGCCTGCAGCAGATTCCTTTCAACTTGTCCTCCCTCTTAAGCTATAAGTTCATCGCCAGCGGACTCCCCCAGACGCCGAATCTCTTCTAACGCACTTTCCTGGGCTTCATCCGTTGCACAATCTTCAAACTTCAAGCCGTGCAAGTTCATCGTTAACCAACGAGCAGTGCATGCATCCTTAGAAGATAGGCTGCGGTAGTTTCCCACACGATAATACCTGGATGTCACTTCCCTCGATTTCATATCGTATATCGACATTTCTTTTATAACGAACTTTCCACTAACTTGAAAGCCATCAGCGTCGATGATATACCTGATGTTAGACATTACGATTTGCAGAAAACTAAAGATTTGTAGAAACTATCACTGAAAGCAAAGATATGACTCTTATATTCCAATACTTCTTACTATGCGGAAAGAAGGGATGTGGGCGGTACCATGTAGGAGGGCACTGATGGGGCGGGGTTGGTGGGGACTTTCGGTAATCTGACAACGTTGCCTCCGGTGGGCGGGTCTCCCTAACGTTCAGGAAAAATCTACCAAACTGGCAACACCGTTCCGATATACACACGATGCGTGGCGCGTTTCCTCTTCAGTTCACCCGTGTTTCACAGTCGTGTTCCGAGCCGCTTTTACTCAGTTCACCCGTGTTCCGAACCGCTTTTACTCAGTTCACCTGTGCTTCGTCGCTTTGAACAGTATGGAATCATCAAAAATTAAAATTCTAAGTGATTGCCGTTTGGTAGCTGTAAGTTTTTTAATTTAATTTCTCATTCGATTCTCATTGAACCCATTTACTTGTAGCCAACTCGGAGTGCCGACGAGACGGTCAACGCTGTGGCGTCAATTTGCCCCGAACCTGTAAGTTTGCATTAATCAGTATTTTCCCATATAATGTTTTCCTTTCATAGCTGCCCAATCTCAACTCAAGCGTGTTGAGTCTGCTGGAGGAGCCATTCATCGCAGGGCTCACCAACCAGCAACTCTGCGACATGGCTCTTGATGATTATGGTTCCGATTTTGAAGTTGGACGTCTTCCATCACCGGCAGCATCGTCAAAGGTAAGCTAACATTTATAAAATTCGCTATTTTCAAATAAGATTTCTTCCTCACAGATAGATAATCAAAGCCGGTGTGGGGGCTCCAGGGCTTCATCGCGGTCGTCATGCAAGAGGTTAAGCGACGAGGCAGACGATTTGGTAGCGAAGCGACCCTCCCAGGAGTCACAGACAACGCGTGGGGGAAAGAATTTGACAATGCTAAATGAAAAGGGGAGATTTGTGAACGAGCAGCATCAAAGTGTGAGTGAAGTATTTATGAATATGAGAGAGTTGGCAGATGGGGGCATTTCAAACGCAAACGAAAAAAAGAGAAGGTTTGAATGTGTGATGAATCGAATGCAAAGGGAGTGGGATGAATGTGAAAAGAGGATGTTGAAAATAAAAGCCATTTATAATCGTGCGAAAGAAGGGCGTGCCTCATGTATGAATGAAGTTGAAAAACTTGAACGCATGAAAAAAAATCTCCCCTAAATATATTTAGTTATACGTATATGTATAGATAAGTTTCATTATTTTATCCAATTAGATGTAAGTGTGTATATATTTAGAAATTAGTGTTTATTGTATATATATATTTTTTTAATATAAAACATAAATATATTTCTCTTGTTTCATTCCACACATTAAATATCTAACAAAATCATTCTGAGCCTTTAATTTTCCAGTTTCTTAAACAAAGAAACCAATATAATTAGTCTGGAGAGCGCTCAGTCAAACACTCTGTATACCATAGAACTCTGAAAATATAAAGAAAAACTATTTTTATAATAAATAGAGAATAATTTGTATAACACAGCCGTAAAGTTTTCAAAATAAACTATAGTCGCCCCCAGTTAATTTTCAAGAATGTTTCTTAAGCATAGAAACCAATATAATTAGTCTGGAGAGCGCTGAGTTAAACACTCTGTATACCATAGAACTCTCTGAAAATATAAAGAAAAACGATTTTTATAATAAATAGAGAATAATTTGTATAACACAGCCGTAATGTTTTCAAAAATAAACTATAGTCGCCCCCAGTTAATTTTCAAGAATGTTTCTTAAGCATAGAAACCAATATAATTAGTCTGGAGAGCGCTGAGTTAAACACTCTGTATACCATAGAACTCTCTGAAAATATAACGAAAAACGATTTTTATAATAAATAGTGAATAATTTTATATAACTCAACCATAAAGTGTTCAAAAAAATAAGTTATAATCAACCCAAGACCACAGCTTCCAGCCCGAAGCGTCGTCTGTACCGCACGTCGACTGGAACCGCGCCTCGACCTTCGATGGAGCGCGTGGCGCGTGTCCGCCACCTTCTGGAATGAGAGCGCCGAGTTAAACACTCTGTATACCATAGAACTCTCTGAAAATACCATAAAGAAAAAACTATTTTTATAATAAATTTGTAAATATCGAATAATTTTGTATAACACAACCATAAAGGGCCCAAAAAATAAGCCATAGTCAACCCAAGACCGTAAGGTCGAGTCCAGTTCGAAGCGCGGTTATTCTACCTGCCTGTCTGGACTGTACCGGAGGAGCCCCGACTGAGCGGTATTCTAGCGTCCGACTAGACTGTACCCTCGGCACGCCCGCGGCAGCATCCCCCGAGAAGCGGTACCGCTGACTGTACCACCGCAGCGCGGCGTTTGATACTTTCTCCTACTGGCCCACCCACGTTGCATACCCCAAGCAGGCGACTTCAACGCGCTACCTGAATAAGAAAGGGTAGACATTTTCAAGAAACCCCTTTGGAAATACAGCCGTGGTTAAGAGACAAGCGTCTTTTGCTACCAGCTAGGTGTCTCGGGTTCAATCCCCGGGTATTTCAGAGCACTGAAAACAAAACTAATGGGGGGAGGGGGGGCCAAGGGGGCCAAGTGGCCAAGTGGCCAAGTGGCTAAGTGGCAATTAAAGCAATTGGCAATTGGCAATATTTTTTTAAATAAAAAAATAAAAATTACTTTTTCAAAAAATGTTTTACTTTTTTTTTGCATATTCTTAGAGCAATTGTCTAATTGGATATTATGTAGAATATTTTCTCACTGTCCTTGGGAAATTCGCTAGGCATTTTTTTTATGATTTGTTTAAAATCAGAATATCTGTGCCCAGACAATATTGGGATTTGTAGTAAAAAACACACAAACAAATAATATTTTTTATTTTCACAACTTTACATTTCTAAACTTTTTAGTTAGTTCATACATAATAATCAAGCGTCTCAGCTCTTCGAGTGCCTCCATATATCGCCGCAGTCTCTCGCTCATGCTTCAGAAAATATAATATTTGTAGTCTTGCCGACGGGCCCCAAGCTTGTTAAAAAATACGTTTTGTCACCATTCAATTCGTCAATTCGCTCTTGAGTTAATTGCTCGAGAGGCGAGGCAGGATGGTCTTGAAGTCGGCAAATTCCACCACTACCTTTTCCCCAAACTTGGTATTTATTCTCTTAAAACACTGGATCTCAAATTTTTTATTTACTTCCAAATCTCGAACATTCACCAGATTTTTCACCAGCAAATTGTTTAAACTATTTAAGAAGGACATGTTGTAAATGATCTGCGTGTCTGATGAGATCTTAGTTGAACCTCTCCTATATAGCTGTTTCAATAGGAGTGGGGAGAGAGTGGGGAGACGGGCAAAACCTAGGAGAGTACCAGACCAGACAGGTTTCGACAAGTCTGGTCTGGTGCTCTCTTAGTATCTCTACTTACGTATAACAGAGGAGATAGATTTTGAAGTTTCAAATTTTGTTTTGCATTTTTGGTGGACGTCCTGGGACTAATTCCATGTAAAGTATACGGTAGAAAGCTAGCGGAATTCCGTGCGTTTATCTGTACTATTTGCAGTGCCATTGCTCTTAAATCTACATAACCCTAATTAGCGACTATACATTTTTGTGGCTTCGTCGCAATACCAATATAAAACCTGGCTGGATATAAATTATATGAATGGTCTTTGTAATCAGTGTCTGTGGGGTACGGCCCTCCAGTAGAAAATGGGGAAAAATAATTTATTTCCACGACTACTATAGGTATTCTATATTTGACCTCCTCGTTCCTTCCTAATTAAATTTAAGTAACGCCAGCCGCCGATAATGTACTAAGTACTATTTAAAGGCCCGGGACGGGTAATACCTTATAATAACGTAAGATCGTCGCTTGGCGGCTACGAATATTTGAGCCCCGATTCCGCGAGGAAAGGGGCACGATCGGGCCGAGTCGGTTGCTTCCGGTATACGCGATTGTAGCGTAGGAGAGGAACGGACCTCCTAAATAAAGATGGACTGCTATTGGTGCTTTCCTTCTCCACCAATTTTTGTCCAACCGCCAGAGGGCGTTGAAGGCTGGTTTTTGGCCGCCATCATGTGCTGATTTCTAGGGGAACTGTTGGCACCATTTAGGTTCAAGTCTTCTTCTTCCTCTTTTTCGCTTCATTTCAAATAACCCGCCAAAAACGCAGCTTTTTTATTCCCTTCCCCTCTGCTGTCAGCACAACATGGCGGTCGCATGAAACGGACATTTTTAGTATATGGGAATAGCAGTCCAGCTTTATTTAGGAGGTCCGTTAGGAGAGGGCTGTCGGGTCTCTAGCCCCAGTTCCAGCCAGTCAAGTGCGTGGCACGCGTCACCGCGTCCTTTGCAAAACTTCTCTCGGTGTCTCGCGTATTCTAAGTAAGCAAAAGGAATTATAGTATGCAGGACATTTTGAAAGGTAACTTTTTAAGACTTTCATTGACAGAAAAAATTGAAATAAAAACTGTTGGGAGACCAACTCCAGATTTGCAATTATCTCAACCGGAAAAAGTTGCAACTCGCAATTTTATGCGACACTTATAGAATTCTGTGGACAAGAACAAGTGGACATATTAAATGCACTGTTTTGCGTTATTCATATCTTAACAACGGAAATTATTGTCTTATGCGCCTTTTATATCAATTCCTACCTATGCAAAAATACGTAATTTCTACTAAATAGATAATTAAACATAGGGTGTGTTTTTTTGAAAACGTAGCCCCTCCTGTGCATTAACCCACGAGCCGCCACTGTTTGTAATTTAAAGTAAATGCAACACAGAGTAGGTATATACAGGGTGGCCCACCACGAACTGCATCGATCTATATATGGAAAACTAAAAGTAGGAAAATTATGAAAATTTGGCACCTCACCAATGCCGATGGGCGCTGCTCAACTAAAATATTTTGGTCAATCTGGCACTTCCGGTTATATCGGAAGTCGATATCAACTTTCTTGTCTCAAATGGAACAACCTGTATATTATTGCATTTTTGTATTCTAGGCATCATTTTGGAACAAAAATACTCAACATGTCCTATGTCTAAATCCAACCGTTTTTGAGATATTTGCATAAAGTAAATTAGCAATTTAGACGAGGAAACCGCGAAATTTCAAAACGAATTTTTTGCATCGTGTAACAGAAGCTCTGACCTAGTGATCTCTGCTGAGAAATAAATCCGTTCTTATATATAGAATTTCTTAGTGCTGTAGTGCCTCTAGCAATTTTTTATTTTCTATTTATATGTTTCACGAAAGTAGTTATAACTTTGCTTTATAATCCCTTAAAGGTACATAACCCTAATTAGCGACTATACATTTTTGTGGCTTCGTCGCAATACCAATACAAAACCTGGCTGGATATAAATTGTATGAATGGTCTTTGTAATCAGTGTCTGTGGGGTACGACCCTCCTAGAAAATGGGGAAAAAATTTATTTCCACGACTACTATAGGTATTCTCTATTTGACCTCCTCGTTCCTTCCTAAGGGTGTTCACAAGATATGAATAAAAATTACATTCAAAATGTGCTTAAATCTCGAAATTTTTAAATGGAAACCTCCATTTTTTTTAATGCGATCGTATTCACCAGTATAAATTATGACAACTTTGTGTAAGGTTTCCTATACCTAAATCACAGAATTAGTTATTCTGTGCCTAAATGAAGTAATTTTCGATTAATTTACGAAAAACCCACTTTTTGCCTTTAAAATGCGGGGTTTGCTTAACGCTTGGAAAATCATATTAGCCGTGGACGTTGAAAAGACAATCGCGGCTGAGGAAATGTCACTTGGTTTATAAATTATTGTCAACAATAATGCCGGCGCGCTTAAATTACACATCTTGAGTTTGTGTAATTTAAGCGCGCCGGCATTATTGTTGACAATAATAATTTATAAACAAAGTGACATTTCCTCAGCCGCGATTGTCTTTTCAACGTCCACGGCTAATATGATTTTCCAAGCGTTAAGCAAACCCCGCATTTTAAAGGCGAAAAGTGGGTTTTTCGTAAATTAATCGAAAATTACTGCATTTAGGTATAGGAAACCTTACACAAAGTTGTCAACATTTTTAGTGGTGAATAAGATCGCATCAAAAAAATGAGGGTTTCCATTTGAAAATTTCGAGATTTAAGCACATTTTGAATGTAATTTTTATTCATATTTTGTGAACACCCTGTATAAGAACGGATTTATTCCTCAGCAGAGATCACTAGGTCAGGGCTTCTGTTACACGATGCAATTCCTTTTGAAATTTCTCGGTTTCCTCGTATAAATTGCTAATTGACTTTAGGTCTGCACCTGTAATTTTTTTCGGAAAAATGCAAATATCTCAAAAACGGTTGGATTTAGACATAGGACATGTTGCATATTTTTGTTCCAAAATGATGCCTAGAATACAAAAATGTAGTAATATACAGGGTGTTCCATTTGAGATAAGAAAGTTGATATCGACTTCCGGTATAACCGGAAGTGCCAGATTCACCAATATATTTTAGTTGAGCAGCGCCCATCGGCATTGGTGAGGTGCCAAATTTTCAGAATTTTACTACTTTTAGTTTTTCGTATACCTATAGATCGATGCAGTTCGTGGTGGGCCACCCGTATATTATAAGTACCTGTATATTTGCCAGTTCTCCCAGTTATTTTCGCCAAGAAATAATTTCGAGCCATACAATACTTTGGAATTATATTTTCCTCCGCCTTCGCTCTATACACCATCGAAGGGAACGGGGGAGATTTCAACAAAGCGCACAATAATTTCCTCCATCAGCCGCATTAGCCGCCTGGGGCGAAAAATGACCGCCGCTCCCGGCGGTTTTTCCGCACCTGTGGCGCCGCCGCCACTCCATTTCTGCGGGGGGATTATCGCCCCGGCCCCCCATCCCCCGTGCTGTAAACACACAACGGCTCGTAATCTCGCGGCAATGGCGGGAAATCATTTTCTATATCCCCCCGTTTTATTCCAGAGAAGCAGCGGCGGTAATTGAAAGTGGAGCTGCGGATACCAAATATTAGCTACCCGTGTTTTCTTTATACACTGCTGTCATCTATAATTTCCTAAATTTCCATAGTATATTTCTCTCCCACGGGTACTTTTCCCACGAGATGAGTTCAACTATACACTGTGGTATTCAGGTATTACCTTCCGCTTGAGATGGTCATGCGGAAAAGTGTGGGAAGTCGGACGATGTGCCCTACGGCATGCCTCGATCGCAATGTAAAAATAATCACAGTCATCTACACGGGCTTCTAATTAGTTACGTGAAATTGCATGCTTACTAAACTTGACTGTTTTATCTTTATCTCTCATAAAAAATGGCATATTATAATGGTCGTTATCCAGGGGCGGCTCGTGCGGTGGAGCCACGGTGCCATGGCCCCACCACCGACCATGCCCCGTCATCGACCCTAGTTCACACAAATTCATTTTAAGATTTTTAAACTTCCTGATATTTACTTACCGTGCGAACTGACAACGGCGAGGAAGCGGCAACGCAGCGCGCCAACCTCCAGCCGAGGCACATTTTCAGAGCCATTGCGAATTCTTTAGAGAGAGAACGAATGCGGTCTGGCGAATGTGGAAGTGAGATCGACAAAAATTGGGAATGTACATTGAGTTATTAAATGCCCATAAACAGCAATTCTCTCGCGCCAGGTACAGATCATATGTTTTGTTGCTTTCGCAAGCTGACAGACCGTGCTGTTTAGTGTAGTATGTTTGCAACGTTTTCAAAATGAACAGTATGAGTTTTTTTTATTAAGAAATTCATTTTCGTCAATGGAATTTGAGCAAAAACTGCAAATTAAAGAGTTGGGCAGGCCGTTACCCGATTTAACTATTGAGAAAAATCGAAAGGCAGTACAAAAAACACGATCACGTAAATTCAACAAAAGTGTCTACTTAAAAAATAATTGGTTGTGCGGATGTGAACAAACAAACAACTTGTTTTGTTTTGTATGTGTTTTGTTCGGCGGTGACGAAACTTGGTCAAAAAAGGGAACAAACGATGTTGTGCACATTTGGGACAAAATGAAGACACACGAAAAATCGAAGATACACATGGATAACATTTTTAATTATAGTACGCTGGGTAAAATAAATATAAAAACGCAGTTAAATTCATCATATCGCGATACACTGCTTAAACATAATGAGCAGGTTGATAAAAATCGGTACGTTTTAAATCAAATAATTAACTGTGTTTGTTTTTGTGGAGCTTTCCAGTTGGCACTTAGAGGACACAATGAGGCAGAGGCTTCCAAAAATAAGGGCATTTTTCGAGAATTGGTGAACTTTAGCGCTGAATTAGATAAAAATCTTAACGAACACATACCTACAGAAATCTACAGTTTTTAAGGGGACCTCGAACACTAAAACTATTCAAAATGAAATGGAAATGGATTTTGTTTATAAAAAAATGTAAAATTAGACATGTGAAGTGCGAATATACTTTTTTAATAACATTTATTGAAATATTTTTGACAACCGAGGTGAACTTTTAAAATTGTGTCTCAGTTTGTGTTATACGAGTATCTCGAGTTATTTATTCAAAAACTCGTTTAAATCTAACTTTAATAGTCTACATTTTGTGATGGTGTCTGATGTTCATTTTTCTGAGACGCCAGATGCCCATGGAAATAAATGTCACTGGAAAACTTTGATAAGTTTTTTCCTGTATTAGTTAGGGGCGGTGTGATCTTAGCAGCCAATTTTCTGGCAGCCAAAGATGTCAATGTTTATTTTTTGGTTAATATTTCTTCACTTTCCAGTTTAATCTGCTTAGAAGGTTTTATCAAAATAAATCAATAGATATAAATAGAATAAGGAAGGGCGAGGAAAATTTTTTACAGAAATCTCAAAAATATCGAAATATTGAGAAAAACCTGTAAATATCGATAATTTTTTGTTTTCAAATTTTTAGGGAAACATTTTTCTGCTGTGACGATAAAAACATCATGGTTAATTTATTACCTTTTTCATTCCCTTTTTGATTTTCCAAGGTCAATCCTTTTCTTCTTTTGTAAATCTCAATAATGTCCAAAAATGCATTGAGTATTAATTAAAACTGCGCACAGTACTTTTTAGAAAAGATGTTCAAAAATGCCACCAGCAACTTAACAACACAGACTACACACACAAGTTCGTGAACATCAGAACTTAACACGGTAATAAGTAGAGTAACCCAAATATGCAACACGCATATTTCGCCTATTTAGCATATATTGTATGCATTTTTTTAAATATTTGCATATATCCTTAAAATATGGCATACTCTGCATAATAATTGAAAGAATTTAGGATAATTTAAATCTTTGCCAGGCGTTTCATTCATTTTTTGAACAGGTGTCGGTGTCTAGGTGCCTGGTCGGTGTCTAGGTACCTGGTTTTCCCAAAATAATATAGGTAAATTATCATTTTATGGGCACTAATCCTGGTGATCTGAAAACGAATAAAGTAGGTATTTATACCTATTTAATAAAGTACAATTATTGAAAAGAACAGAATAAATTATAGATAGGTAAATATTTATATACGAAGGATAATCAATTTTTGCATTTTATTTATGATTCTGCTGAAAGATCTAATTTCAGAATTTTCCAACGAATCTTCCTAGTCCCTTACAAATGTTAAACAACTATTCGAAAACAAGGAAATAAAGAAACAACTTTCCTTTCTAAAAGAAAATTATAGCTTTCTTTCTAAATCAATAACACAAATGGAGGAATCTAATTTGCCATTAACCCGAAGTGTAGAACTGGTAAAACAATCTGAGGTTGCTTTTCAAAATGTCACAGGTAAAATTGGGGACAAAATATTTCAAAAATTTAGAAATGTGATGGAAAAAATAGTGGGTTTCAGTTTCTTAGCCAAGTAGCAAATATTTTAAAGGGAGATTTTACCGAATCCATCGATTTGGATCCTGTGATAGTGAGCAATTTTAAAAGCACACCTCTTACATCGGTTGATGTGGAAAGGAGTTTCTCCATTTATAAATTGTTATATTCTTATAGAAGACAAAATTTTTTAATTTTGAGCAACATTTAGTGGTTTATTGTTTTTACAACTAAATTTCAACCTGATTTTTATAATTTATAATAAATGCTTATTTAGATTTAGTTCAATCGCCCTGTATGTAGAAAATTTAAAATAAAATATTGTTACTTTTACTATGTATAAATGCATTCAGAAATTTGTATGTACATTATATATGTTTATTTGTAAATGAAGCAATAAATTTATATTTTTAATATATTTCTTAATTTGCATATTTTCAACATTTTCCTGCATATTTTTACTAAATTATTTGCATATATATGAGCATATTTTTAGGGTTTCGACTTACATATTTGGGTTACTCTAGTAATAAGCCTCTGGCGTAAAATACAACTGCGAATCCATGACGAGATGTTTCCAAAATATTATTCCAGCAATTTTCTCGTATAGCTGGCCGATCCTACCTGCACGGTCCTACACCCTACACCAAGGTACGTGAGAGCACGAGCACAATTTAAAATTATCTTCATTATCCATTCGAGTACCTAAGGCGAGTACGGTATCCTAGAGTACGGCGGCACTGTCTGGCAGAGATGCGGTTCATAACGGGGATCGTAGAGCGAAGACATGTTCTACCTTCGATTCGGCACTGGGCGCCACGCCACGTCCATTGGCGCGGGCATTGGCCGCTCCGCCACCGGCTGGTCGTTCGCCCAAACAGCTGACGGTGACAAGTGGGCTGGTTATTAGGTGGGGTATGCCGTAACTGCGCGGGGCGCGCAAGCGGCAAAATAGGATACCTACCGGAAATTACTCTGGTACTGAGGTTGATTTGCCCCATGTTATAGACTTCGGCAAAACAATTTTATTTCGCGATTTCCTTTTTAATGTACAGTCCTCCCCCAGTGTGGGGTTAAAATTTTTTTACATCATGAGTGAACAACCCTGTTTAGCAAATTTACTTATTTATTACCCTCATTTTTCATTTTCCAGAAATCTCAACAAATGTCGAAATATTGAGAACTACAGGCATGGTATAAGTTGGATGAATCGGCACGCAAAATAATAAAAATATTTTTTTCTAGCCCTGAAGATGATTTAAAATTAAATAGAAACGTCGGCTTTATGTAAAAAAACACCAGTGTTGTTATTTTAGTCCTATTCACCGAATAATTGTACCCATGAATATTATATAACAGAACACGAAAGGTTTTGTCTTTGCAATAGGTATTTTCTCAAGGTTTTTTTTGGTGTTCAACAATACGATTGAACAAAGAAATGTGTGGGGGGGCGGCGGTGCACAGATGAGTCACTGGTAGTACCAACGCTTTGGCATCGTACGTCGTGGGTTCGATTCCCACCACAGTAACAACCCTGGGTGTTGTGTGTTTGTCTTTAGGTTAAGTTAGAATAAGCTTAGGAGTAAGGAATTTGAAATTGCTATAGTTGGGGGGAATGGCTCAGAGCCTGACGAACCCCCCAACCAATCGAAGGGGGGTGTAATAGTCCCCGAAAGCTGGGTAAAATGGGCGCCGTATCCAAGCCCATATAAAAAAGAAATGTGGCGTCAGCGCTCTCCCTTCTCGTGTGCTTTTTACTCATGAGCCTCGGGTTACTCAGGTGCTAAGGTTGATTTTCCTTTTTCGTGGGCCTTCCCCAATTCCTCATTGTGCGGCTAATATTTTTTACATTATGATTGAATCGACCTGCAACTACTAAGGTGCAGGTCAACTCTGTGTGCTCTCCATCCCTTCTCACCCCTTTTGCCTGCTGCTGTGTCCTGGCCTCGAGGGCCGTAAGTCAAACGTCATTACGCATTGCGGGAACGCCGAGAAATGCCCAGGGAGGTCTTGCTGCCACGATAAGGAGCCCCGTGTGTGCTTTGGAGCTGATTCCAGAGTGGCATGGCGTGTGTTCCGGGAATCGTGTGGCACCCTAATTTGTCGTCGCGATAATAGTTGTCGGAATTGCCGTGTACACGGACGGACGCTATAGCTTGAGCAAATATTACCCAAGGTAATATTTAGGAGGGGAGAATAACGTTCGAAATAATATGGTAGTGCACTTCGAACTTGATACAAAATATCGCGGCGAATGTGGATGACGCCTACTCGGGTGACCAGATGGTTAGGTCAAACTAGAGCACTTTAGCTAGATGGTCTCCGCAAGGAAAGGCTAATTTCCCAAAGGAAGGCATTATAAAGATCATAATATATATTTTTTGCACCGCAGGGACTAAAGTGATCACTATACTCCGTCTTTTGAGGGACTAAAGTGCGGCATCTACTTCCTTGGGACTCAGTACAATAGTATACTATTTTGCACCGCAGATACTAAAACATGCACTTCATCACTTTTAGTACCTTAGGATTAAAAGGAACGACTACAATATTTTAGTCCCTTGGAACTAACAGTGGCACCTTGTTATGCCTATAAAATGAGGGAGGGAAATGAATATGGTGTAAGTTCTACTTTCTGTTTTATGTTTTTTTTCTTCTAGCGGTTTATTAATAATATTTTTCTACGATTGTAAATAAATGTCCGCTTTGTATTTTCCATTCTACAATGTAAACGGTTTTTTGCTGCCGGTGGGGGAACATCTTTGTGAACGGGTTGCCACAGCAACCGGTGTGGGAATCTCATTGTGCACGGGTCCGTTATACAAATTTGAAAACAAACCGCGACTATTATTATACACTGGTGGTGTTGAATGTGACAGATCACTTTGTTGATTTATGCCTATTTTCACTAGTAATCACCCTAGTGCTTGAATTATTGCCGGAAATTTTTCGAGTACACGAATTTTCTTAAAAAAATCGTGTTAGAAATTATTATCAAAAATTTGGTTGAGTTTATGTTACAATGTCACATTATAATGAGTACACTGGGGTAAGTGTATAAAGGGGGTAAGTGTAAAATTGTCGTGTATATTAAATAATACTGTGAATAAGTTACCAATTGTGCATGTATACAACCAAATATAGTTTAGTTTATATAGGCATAGACATTTCTGACGTTTCATACACGCTACCTTTATTACTGACACTGATTTATTACATAACCTCTAAACGCTCAGATGTAGAGTCTGTAAAGGCGGATTTATAAACTCGACGTTTGCGTTGGCGCTCGCCGTTGCCGTTTGCGTCGAAAATTCAATCCCAATCTTTTACGTGCAACCGTTTATAAACGCTGTCGAACGTTGCCGTTTGCGTCCGATGCCGTCCGAGACAAACTAATTTCATCTTTCACGTTCCGTCCTTCACATTTTTGGAGGCAAACTGCGAAGGTCACCATCAACTTCGAAGCGCCAACGCAAACGTTGAGTTTATAAATCCACCTTTACTCCTCAGCCAAATATCGTATAAAGGGTAGTGATTCAAAAATGTTTTTATTTACCATGGATATATTAATAGTTACTTCATTGATTTACACAAAAAATCAGCAACTTTCTTTTACTTTTACTTTTTACTTACTTTTTACTTTCCCTATAAAAATGTCGCTTTGGGGCAAGTGTAAAAATCATTATAAGGAAATAATGGGGGCAAGTGTAAAATATTTTTTTTTGTTATTATAGATAGGGTAGCAGTTAAGAGAAAACTGATTTTATGTTTAATTACCTAGGAAAAATAGGCATATTTTTATACTTTTATATAGTAAAACTGATGTTTTGAACGAAAAATATACATATTTTATGAGCTGGTGCAGTTTTTCTGTTATTTCTCACTTAAAATTACAATATGAACACAATCGACACAAACAAGCTGATTTTGTTCTTTTCATATATGGATCATCCACCTTACTAACAATAAAACCCGTAACTTCTTCGAATATAAACTTTTTTTAAATTCTGTAAAATCCCGCTTGTGCGGGGAGTTACCCACTTTATTTACACTTTCCCATTATACCTACCTTGTTTGAATATTGCTAGCAAAATGCATTGCGATTTTACACTTTTCCGATTTGGGGCAAGTGTAAACATTTGTGAATTATTTGTTTTTTTCTTTTAATATTAGTTATCTAGGCAGAAATTCATGCATCATCAAGAAAACTGTAGAAGCTCCAGAACCGTCTCGTCTCCTGCAAACTCAGCAATCCGAAATCTTATATATTTATTGTATCACAAAGCGCGTTCAGATTAAGACCGATCTTTGTCAAAAGCTTTTCGAATAAAGTTTTTTAAAAGCCTACTGCTGTGGCCAATCATTTAATTGGCGCAGTCGGTAGGACGTATCGCGGAAAATCGCAGAAGTTTGCGATTCGGGCAAGCCTTGCAGTCGCCGAAACTCGCGTTTTTCCTTCGGGTTCCGATTAAGCGGTTCGTCCTGCAACATCGTCTCCACCGTTAGACGACTCGGGCCAAGCAGCAACTGGGCTTCAACCAGGAGGGCAAGGACTGAGGTTCCGAAGAAGAAAAGGGCTAGCTACCAACGGTAAGAGCCATTTCCCTTCGTTGAACTATCCTATACTCTCTGCTGGGGCAAAGACTTAATCTCACTAGGTTAAGAATTCAAATTCGAAAAACGATTTTTCACATTTTCAAATTTTGATTTTCTTTTAGGAAAACTCAATTTTAAGTAATTTTAGTAGCAAAAATTTAATTTTTATGAGTAATTCAGAAAGTGAAGAGGAGAACGAAAACGTAGGAAGGTTAGGTATCGATCACGATACAGATCTAGCAATTTTAGTTGATTTGTTTGGGCAAGTAAATCTTTCTACAATGAACAACCAGCAACAAAACCAAAATCAAAATGTTAATTATCAATTACTACGCATGTATATTGAAAATATACCTCAATTTTCTGGTGATGTACATACTCTCGAAATTTTTATTGACAGTTGTAATTATCTTGTACAAACTTATACAAACCGAGCGATTCCTAACGATCCAATAAACAAATTTTTAATTCGTGCAATAATCGGAAAACTCGCTGGTAGGGCACTAACATTAATAGGGACAAGAACAGAACTTCAGACATGGGATGAAATTCGCAATGCTTTACGCTTAACTTTTGGAGATAATAGAAACATCGACTGTCTTGTTCAAGATTTGATAGTTTTACGACCGTTAAAAAATGAATCCCCTGTAAATTTCGGATCTAGGATCCAAGATGCACATAGCTTAATTATTTCCAAATTAAATTCTAGCGACTTAGCACCAAATATGAAACAGTTACAATTGAATAATTATAAACAACTAGCTTTAAAGACGTTTATAAGAGGTCTCACCGGCAGACTACAAGACATTGTGCGTATTAAAGACCCTGATAGTCTCGAAAATGCTATCGCGTTAGTAATTGAAGAACAAAATTTTCTCTATGCTCAAAATCGCCTTTTCTCCTCAATTCAACCTCAAAATAATATCCAAAAAATTCAAAGACCAATTCAGACGCAAAACTATCCCCAAAATATCCCAAAACCTAATTTTTTCAATCCTCAGATGCAATTCCCAAATACCCCAAGGACAAACTTTTTCCAAAACCAACAAATGACAAAAATATTACCACAACATGTCCAACCCCAAAGATTTCCACAAAATAACCAATTTCCCAGAGGTCCTATAAACATGCCCCAACCAAGACAACTACAACAAAAGTATTTTACAAACCAACAAGTTTTCGGGTCAAAACAACCCCAAACCAACGTATTTAAATCAACCGGACGAACAACTAATGACAAACCAACCCCTATGTCAGTAAACGCGACAATACCAAGTTTACGCCAACAAGTACCGCAACGTGTACCGAACTACTTCCAAAGTTCAGGTCCCAGAAACTTTATATCGGAAGAACTATATAATATAGAAGACGACAACCCAATTTACGACCCCCAAAATTTATTTGTCGACGAAGAGAATTCATATTATTATATCCCTGAAGAATATAACCAAAATTCAAATCAAAATCTTTTTGAACATGACTATTCAAACCTCTATAATACGGAATATGAAAGTTATACTAGTTTACCAGAAAATTCAGAACATCTAGAGGAAATAAAAAATGAAAATTCAAATGAAAATTTTCAGGAAACCAATGTCGTAGACAAAAGAAAATGACAATAATTGATCTTAATAACATTCATACTAATATCTTACCCTATATTGAGACTTATAACCCGAAATTTAAATTCTTAATTGATACGGGAGCTTCAAAATCAATAATAAATCCTTGTTTTGCAGAAAAATATTTCCCTAATACAATCTATCATGAAGACTTTCAAATAAAAACGTGTAACGGTACAAATAAATGTAGATTCAAAGCTGACATACCAATAAATGAACTTTTAGGTTTAAACGATCAGATTACTTTCCACTTGTTTCAATTTCATGATTTTTTTGATGGATTACTAGGCTTCGAAGATATAAAAAGACTAAAGTTAATACCCGATTTTGACAAAAATATTCTCTATAACGAAAATATCTGTATTAATATTTTTTATAGACACAATCAACAATCTAACTTATTTTCTATACAAGTCAACCCTCACGAAACATGTAAAGCGAAAATACCTGTTTCTGTAAATTCAGGAGATATCTATTTTCCAAGAAAAGACATTTCAAGAAATTGTTTTATTCCGGAAATTCTAACCACTGCTAAGAATGGTTATGCTATTGTCGAAATTCAAAATCATTCAGACGAAACAAAAGTCTTATCTCTAAATAAACCATTCACTACAGCTAGTTTTCAAGAAATCAATAATGATTACTCTCTTTTTAATATCGAACAAATTTTTAATAACAAAAAAAGCAAATCTAAACAAAAATATGATGTGAAAAATATAATACGATCCGATCATCTTAATTCTGAAGAGAAAGAAAAAATTTTTAAAATCTGTCAAGAATTTTCAGATTTATTTTATAATACAGGAGAAAAACTTTCATTTACGAACAGAGTAAAACACGAAATAAAAACCACCGACGAGGTCCCTGTTCACACAAAGTCTTATAGGTATCCTTATGCCTTAAAAAATGAAGTTCAAAGACAAATAAGAAAAATGTTAGATGACGAAATCATTAGACCTTCTTCAAGTCCATGGTCTTCACCAATCTGGATTGTCCCCAAGAAATAGGATGCCTCCGGACAAAAAAAGTGGCGTATAGTAGTCGATTACAGGAAAATCAATGAAAAAACTATTGATGACCGATATCCAATTCCCAACATTAATGAAATTTTAGACAAGTTAGGCCGATGTACTTATTTTACTACCCTTGATCTAGCTTCCGGCTTTCACCAAATAGAGATGCACCCCCAAAGTATAGAAAAAACAGCTTTTAGTGTAGACAACGGTCATTACGAATATAATAGAATGCCATTTGGCCTAAAAAATGCGCCAGCCACATTTCAGCGTGTTATGGACGACATTCTAAGAGAACTCCAAGGAAAAGTTTGTTTAGTTTACATTGATGACATCATAATATTTTCATCATCATTAGAAGAACATATTTCCAATCTCAAACTAGTTTTCAAAAAATTACGTGAATACAATCTTAAGATACAATTAGATAAGTGTGAATTCCTCCGCAAGGAAGTAGAATTCTTAGGACATATAATAACACCAGGCGGAATCAAACCAAACATAAAAAAAATTCAGGCTATTCAAAAGTTTCCAATTCCTAAAACGGCAAAAGAAATAAAATCATTCCTAGGCTTAGTAGGTTATTATCGAAAATTTATAAAAGACTTTGCAAAAATCACAAAACCTTTCACCAAATGTTTAAAAAAGGGAGAAAAGGTCATTCACAATGAATCTTTTATTAATGCTTTCGAGTTGTGCAAAAATATACTCACGAATGACCCAATTTTACAATATCCAGATTTTTCTAAGCCATTTAACTTGACGACAGACGCCTCAAACTACGCTATAGGTGCAGTATTATCACAAGGTACTGTAGGCCAAGATCTTCCAGTGGCATATGCTTCTCGTACACTTAATCCCGCAGAATGCAACTATTCAACTATCGAAAAGGAATTGTTAGCAATTGTCTGGGCCACAAATTACTTTAGACCTTATCTGTTTGGACACAAATTTAAAATCATCACTGACCACAAACCCCTTCAATGGCTATTTTCCCTTAAAGACCCCAGTTCACGTCTCGTTCGTTGGAGACTCAAACTTGAGGAATATCAATACGAAATAGTATATAAAAAAGGAAAATCAAATACCAACGCGGATGCACTCTCTCGAGTAGAAATAAATGCACTAGAAAATTCTTTAGAAAACGAATCAATAATAGCCAATTTAGGTGATTCAGATGACGAAATTATTACCTTTTTAGAAAATTTAGATGAAGGAAACCTTCCGGAAATCTCAAGCGAAGATGTAAATGAAATTTTAGGAATTACCCCTAACGAAAAACCTGTTGAAAAACCAAAAATTAATATTATTTCCGATATACTTATTAAACCGGCATTCAATGTCCAAGAAAACGCTCCGAGAAATAATATAAACGAAACTGTCCATACAGCAGTCGAAGATCCTGTTTTACTAATGCCAATAACAGAAAAATCGGTAAACTCATACAAAAATCAAATAATTGTTTCTTCTAACAACAAGACACAACATAAATATGTAATTTGAAACAAACCATTTAACGAAAATAAACGATTAACGGTATCTTTACCTCTCCAAAATTTCGAAAGTGAAACAATAGCTTTTATAAAAGAATACGTAGAAGATAAAAAGGTTTACTGTGTATATTTTAAAACTCCTAATATAATCCCAAAATTTTGCAACATTATCCAAAAGACATTCCAAAATTCTTCTTTTAAACTAATACAAAGTTCAACCTATTTAGAAGATATTTATACTTTTGACGAACAACAAGAAAAACTAAAATATTATCATGAAGGTAAAGTTTGCCACAGAGGTATCAATGAAATGGAAAATTCCCTAAAACGAAGATATTACTGGCCAAAACAAAAAACTGATATAGAAAAATACGTAAATAATTGTGAAATTTGTCAGTTAGCTAAATACGACAGAAAACCCGCAGAAATAAAATTTAATTTGACGCCCACTAGTACCAAACCTTTTGAAGTCATACATGTTGACACTTTCCAAATAGAAAACAATAAATTTTTAACAATAATAGATTCATTCTCTCGTTATGCACAAGCATACAAAATAAGTGGAGCTTCAGCTATAAACACCATTGATTGTTTCTTACAATTCGCAACACATCATGGTCTACCAAGAACCATTGTATCTGACAATGGATCAGAATTTAATAATACAACCGTAAAAGATTTTGTAAAACTTCACAAAATTAATATTCATTTTATTACTCCTAATAATTCTAATAGCAACAGTTTAGTTGAACGTTTACACTCTACATTAATTGAACACATAAGATGTTTAAGATTAACTGACAAAGACAGTCGAATCGACAAACTCATGCTCTACGCAATTTTGGCATATAATAATACAGTTCATTCAGTAACAAAACAAACTCCATATAACATTGTTAGTGGACATACCGATAGTTTTGATGCTTTCGATACTACTTCTGAAATAATTATAAATGAATATGTTAACGAACATAAAAATAGAACACGTCTACTTTATGACAAAATTCATGAAATCAATCAATCTACAAAGGAAAAAATCATTCAAAAAAGAAACCAAAATCGCGAAGATCCTATAGAATATAATGAAAATGAATACGCTTACGAAAGAGTTCAAAACCGTTCAAAAATAAAACCCCGTTTTAAAAAGGTAATCGTTCAGAAAAACTTAGGTATAAAAGCGAAATTACCACGCAAAATAATTCACAAAAAGAATTTAAAAAGACCAAGAAAACTGACAGAAAAATCTTTATTACAGGACAGACATTCAGACAGACATGAGAAACCACCTGATGATCCTGATATCCCTGATCCTGATATCCCAGGTCCAAGTACAGGAAATTAAAATAACGGATTTGAAAGATTCACCTGGAGTCTTACCTTTTAGATTAGGAAATGCAAAGATCATAACTAGAAAACACACTTTTCTACATTATGTTCAAATTAAAGCCTTAAGTAACGAAATAAAAAATCTTAGATCGGTTCATAATGATTTAAACATTTCTATTTTTAAAGAAACACAATTTGTATTTTCTTCTAGCTTACGAAATAACTATGATAGTCTTAAACCTTTAATCTTAGAAATAGAACGTAAATTTAATAACATAATATTTAAGAAAAATATAAATAAACGCAGTAAACGCGGACTTTTTAATGCTATAGGAACGGTAAATAAATGGTTTACTGGATCGCTTGATGCAAATGACGGTATTAGATACGACAACGCTATAAGAATACTTGAGAAAAATCAACAGAAAATTGTATCAGAAGTAAACACACAAATTTCCTTATTCAAAAAATTAATTGATCACTACGGAACCTCAATTGAAACTATAATTGATAATCAACGAAAAATTTCTGAATATTTAGAACGTTACCATGAATTAATAAAAAGAGAAACTGATATATTCTATAAATATACTGTATATTTAAGTATACTTAATCAAATTTTTATCAATGCTAATGTAATAATTACTTTCCTAGACAACTTGGAAAATGCTATAACCTTTTCACGTTTACATACTATTCACCCTGATATATTGAATATCGACGACTTACAAGAGATATTAACGGACTTAAAAACACATTATTCAGAAAACGAAATTATTAATATTAATTTTTATGATTGGTACTCTGTAATTAAAACAAGTAGTTATATTTCAAAAAATCAAATTGTTTTTGCCCTAGATGTCCCTTTAGTTCATCCAGATAATTTTGATTATTATCATTTATATCCTTTACCTTCTTCCAAAAATACCATAATTATTCCTTCCAAACCCTACATGGCTCTTAGTACTACTAGCTACCAATATATGGAAAATTCCTGCGAAGAAATAAATGGAACTTATATTTGTCTACAAGAACGGTTAGAAGCAACTCCAAAAGAAGATTGCATAGCTGCACTAATTTCTGGCGAAGAACCAAGTTGTAACGTTATGGAAGTTCAAACTCACAATCAAATAATTGAAAGAGTCAACGACGAATTTATAATTGTTGTCCCGAAAGAAGAATCGAAAATTAAATTGTTATGCAAAAGCATTTAATTTGGTTACCTACCGGATGCAGCATGGAAATTAATGGAATTTCTTATGGAAATAATAGATCAAACAGTAAAACCCATTCATTGGTATTGCCGGCGATTAAAATTGGCGAAGTTCAAGAAAACATCAATACATTTGGCAAACTCCACATCAGGAACATATCACTGGACGATATCCATGCTCTTCGAAAACATATTAACTCTATTAGTCCTGTGGTCGTCGAAGAAGTTGCAAATACGTACACAACAAATTGGATTTTATGGATAACAATGGTAATGGTTCTCTTAATATTAATTGGATATGGAATTTGGAAATATTGGAAGTTCCGAAAACCTAGAAAAGAAAAGGAAGAAAAAGCTACGGCTACTTCGATCCTCTACACTCCCGAAGAAGCCTCTTAAGGATGGAGGAGTTATCTAGGCAGAAATTCATGCATCATCAAGAAAACTGTAGAAGCTCCAGAACCGTCTCGTCTCCTGCAAACTCAGCAATCCGAAATCTTATATATTTATTGTATCACAAAGCGCGTTCAGATTAAGACCGATCTTTGTCAAAAGCTTTTCGAATAAAGTTTTTTAAAAGCCTACTGCTGTGGCCAATCATTTAATTTATTCATAATTACGAAAGTGAATGGAAAAAATTGCCTGTAACCATCAAAACTAAACATGTTTAACTATTATCAAACCAAAAATAAAGTTGCAATATTCGCACATTTTTACAGTAGCAACGTTTAAAGTTGAAATATTAAAAATCGATGTACACTTACCCCAGTCTACCCGTACACTGAGGTAAGTGTATAAAGGGGGTAAGTGTAAAATTGTCGTGTATATTAAATAATACTGTGAATAAGTTACCAATTGTGCATGTATACAACCAAATATAGTTTAGTTTATATAGGCATAGACATTTCTGACGTTTCATACACGCTACCTTTTTTATTACTGACACTGATTTATGACATAACCTCTAAACGCTCAGATGTAGAGTCTGTTATTCCTCAGCCAAATATCGTATAACGGAGAGCGATTCAAAAATATTTTTATTTACCATGGATATATTAATAGTTACTTCATTGATTTACACAAAAAATCAGCAACATTGGCGCAATCTAAATTTTGTTTTTAACTGCAGTTACTTTTACACTTTCCCCATAAAAATGTCTCTTTGGGGCAAGTGTAAAAATCATTATAAAGAAATAATGGGGGCAAGTGTAAAATATTTTTTTATTATTATAGATAGGGTAGCAGTTAAGATAGGCTAGCAGTTAAGAGAAAACTGATTTTATGTTTAATTACCTAAGAAAAATAGGCATATTTTTATACTTTTACATAGTAAAACTGATGTTTTGAACGAAAAATATACATATTTTATGAGCTAGTGCAGTTTTGCTGTTATTTCTCACTTAAAATTACAAGATGAACACAATCGCCACAAACAAGCTGATTTTGTTCTTTTCATATATGGATCATCCACCTTACTAACAATAAAACCCTTAACTTCTTCGAATATAAACTTTTTTAAATTCTGTCAAATCCCGCTTGTACGGGGAGTTACCCACTTTATTTGCACTTTCCCATTATACCTTGTTTGAATATTGCTAGCAAAATGCATGGCGATTTTGCACTTTCCCGATTTGGGGCAAGTGTAAACATTTGTGAATTATTTGTTTTTTTCTTTTAATATTCATAATTATGAAAGTGAAAGGAAAAAATTGCCTGTAACCATCAAAACTAAACATGTTGAACAATTATCAAACCAAAAATAAAGTTGCAATATTCGCGCATTTTTACAGTAGCAACGTTTAAAGTTGAAATATTAAAAATCGATGTACACTTACCCCAGTCTACCCTAATTACATCAGTCAAAAAATTTCCGCTGTAATCACCTCCTGCTGCCCTAGAGCAAAGTTTACAGAATAAATATAATTCTGTAAACTTTGCCTAGAGTAAGTGAAAATATTTCCGGAAATTTTTTGAGTTGCTATGACAACGAAGCAAAAAACGAGCCTCTGATTGGTCAAAAAAGCTAGGTATATTTTTAAAGTGAAAAATACATTAGTTAATTACTTATAAATTATAACAAAAGTGGACAGTTCCAGCGGCAATAAGATAGAATTTATACTATATCGCGTATTTTGAAAGCTGCAAAAAATAACACGGCAGAAAATTAAATTAAATTGTTTAAAAGATTTTTTATAACTGTTAGCATAGACAAAGCTACACATAGTCTGTCAGAACAATTGTTGAAATTTCCGCACGGTACACCAAATATTTCGCATAAAATTTTATATGAAAACTAATAACTAAGTCCTAAGGATTGTAAGACATTACAATTTATCTGTTTTAATTTGTTTTCGCTCCAAAATTAAAGTTTTAAAGTTGGGGGAGCAAGATCTTTTGCGGACGGTTTCAGCTATGCTATGACTGTCTATAGCTCCTTTAATCTATGCTATTTATAGTAATGATTGATATATTATTTTTTTTAATGTTGTGAATAAGTAGAAATAGATAAGAAATATTTTGTTCTGACTCAAATTTAATACCTATTTGTTCATGTTCAAAATAATTAAATTATAAACAACTGAAAAGCCAAAATTTGAACTCAAACACTTTTAGTAACAATTATTGTAGAAAGATTATATATAGTGTAGAACACGCACTGAATGTTCATTTCTCACTCATATGACTTGAAAACTGCCATACTCGTGGGAAATGAGTGCCATTCTATGCTAGTTATATACAATGTAGTAGATATCTTCTACTAAAAAGTAACAAATTTTTAGAATTTAAAGTTAGACAAACACGTATCAGCTTTAGATAGCTACCTAAGTGAGAATGAAAAAGAAATCTGCATTCGTGGCGAACTGTTTGCACAATGTAAAAAAAACTTACATTGTGCAAAATTATTCTTATTATTAATTTTTGATTATTGGGGATGAACGGCAATTAGGCTACACAAGATAACTTATAACTAAGAGAACATTTTTCTACAACTTGCACTAGTTTTCCAATTAAAGAAGTATATTAGAATTGCATTTTTTGTTTAGTGTGACGTCAAGATAACAAATAAAAATAGGAATTGTTACTTATATGGATGTAGAAAAAAACTCTCGTACCAAAGATCTTCTTTGATCGAATTGCCGCTGATATACAATATGTGATATGCAAAAATGTATAACTTCACATTTTTGTCGATTTGAATTTATATATTAAACATTGGTAAATTCATTATCTATACCTCGATATATACATTGACAACATCTTTATTTTGTCTATAATATTAAGTTAATAAAACATACTACATTATACACAAAATTCTTTTAAAATAAATCCCGTGGATCACACTCTGAATACACGGTGCTTGTGTTATGTAGGTCTGCAGTATCTTAGGAATATTATGAAATAGGTATCCATTACCTTATCTATCTAATATGAGAGTTCGACAACAAGTGAATGTTCTGGCAATACTTTTCGGTACTCTATTTCAAAACATTCTAACAGTCTTATACGGGGTGGTCACTTTTTCAATGCTTACCATTGGGATTTCGGAAAAGGGTAAAAGATAGAGGGGTAGTTGATTTAGAGAAAAGTTGCGCATTTTAATACTTATTCATTATCTGAAAAGAAATCGAAGATAGCTCAGTCCGCCTCTGAAATATTCTGAAAAAAACCGAAAACCGCCGATTCCGGAAATAGCTCATATATTTTTTATTAGAAGATCCAACTTTATGAAATTTTGTATTCTTTTGTTTTCAGACACGCTCTTTCCACTAGTTGACTCAAAAATTTTCTAGGGCTGCTAGATTTTGAGTTACCATTTACGAGATGCCAATGGTGAGCATCGAAAAAGTGACCACCCGGTATATAAACGAAATCGCTTATTTGAAAAATTTTCAGCTTTTTATACAGTGTCTGCCAGAAAGTTTGATACAAATGGGAATTTTCTTTATTTGAAGTTTCTCAAAAAAAAAATATTCTTGATAAAAGTTGGTGCTTGTGCTTAAACTCAAAATCCACCCGCAAAAATTTTGAAATTTCGATTCGCATACAGCGTAGGTTGAAAAATATGAAAATTCCTCAAGAGTAAAGTACCCTTATTTTTGGAACTACATCAGAGTGGCACTAAGAAAAGTTGTTTGTAATGTCCAGACAATGTCAAATATGAATTCACAGCCACCTACTCAAAATAAAAAAAAATCACACTTGCGCATTTTATACTCATCACGCTGTATAATACATAATGTTAGATATGTATTTTGAGGCACATCTTCGAGCATGACAGTACGATACTAATGATTTTTGTTTACATTTAACTAGCATCTTAAAAACACTTAATAAGTGAAAGTTCTGCAAAGTTTGTCGTTTTTTTGTATCCAAGTAAAATACTCCTACAATTTCAAACATAACATAGCATCTAATCTGTGGAACATAAAAATATTTTAATAGAGCAACAATTTAAGAGTTATTTAATAAATGAGAATTCAACAATAAAAATTGTACAGCGGGATGAATAAAAAATGCAAAAAGTGTGAATTTTTTTTCTTTTGAGTAGGTGGCTTTGAATTCATATTTGACATTGCCTTGAGATTCCAAACAACTTTTCTTAGTGCTACTCTGATGTAGTTCTAAAAATAGGGGTACTTTACTCTTGAGGAATTCTCATATTTTTCAACCTACACTGTATACGAATCGAAATTTCAAAATTTTTGCTGGTGGATTTTGAGTTTAAGCACAAGCACCAACTTTTATAAAGAATTTTTTTTTTTTGAGAAACTTCAAATAAAGAAAATTCCCATTTGTATCCAACTTTCTGGCAGACACTGCATAAAGCTTTAATTTGCTAAAAATGAAAAAAATTGGAAGCCATTTCCCGTAAAACTATAGTTGCCACAAAAATGTTCGATGAGTCAGTCATTTATAAATTTAATAACAACGTACTTCTGACAAATTTCAAAGACGATATGTCCCTCTAAAATTAAAAAGTTATAGTACATTAGCCAGATTTCGTTTGCACCCGTATTAAGTAGGTATACGGAACCTGAAACCTACCACACTGTACATACTTTAACACCGTATCTGATGGAAAATGCCTTCATCCAATTTCGTTGCAGCACGTGCATGGACTTATTTAGCGCTTAACGATGCAAATGCGCGAAATATACTCCATAGCTGGAGTTAATCGACCGAATATGAATATATATCTTTATGTATATCTACGATATAATAATGGCCCTCCTTCGCCAACATGTTTCACGCGATTTTCCTGGGGAGAGAAATTCAACATCCGCCTCTCGTCAAAACAAACACCGCCGCACGCACTAATGGCTTATTTGCAATCGGCCGCATGGAAATATGTACCAGAGGGGCGCATAGTGGAAATGGGAAATGGAAAGGGGTGTGAAGGCAGAGCATGATGTATTGGGTGACTCGTGAGAATGGTGCTCTGTTTGAAATTCGCGCTCATGTTGGCAGGATCCCAGTTGTTTGATTCTTTTAGGAAACAAACGAATGCAAGCAAGTTTTTCCGAATGTGAAATTAATATAGGAAAAAAGATTTTGTCCAACTGTTAAAACACCTATATTATGTAGGTATACTTAGCTTCGCGTAACTTAAAATTTAAATTTGCAGGGAGATACCCCCACAATGTTTGAAGTAGCTTTTTAAGTATGTAGCTTCATATCTAAAAGACTAGAAATACCTATAATGGAGATTTAATTTTATTTTATGTTATTTTAAAATAAGATAATAATATATAAGAGATAATATAAACACGCTTCCATTTAGCATGTGTAACTTTTGCATTAAATTATGGGATTAGAAAATATTTTTTATTTAAAAAGTCGGCATTATCGGAAATTTTGAGAAACAAAGCCATGTTTAAGCTTTTCTTGAATATGTCAAAATTTACAGATAAAGGGAACATATGTTCACTTTTGGGCACCTTACATGGTACCTATCACTTTCAAGCAGGAACTGTTGACAAAGTCAAAATTTATGTACCTGAATGAATTAATAAAAAAAATTCGTATGATGCAAACTTTATCGGTGACACTATAAAAAAAATTTCTAGGGCTAAAATGGAGGCGATTAGTTTAGAGTGTAGATTATAGATCCTGGTATTTATACCACAGAAAATATACTACGAATATATTTTCTGTGTTTATACGCAGAAATGCCGGATCCACTATATATTTCCTTGCACTCCTGGGATGATTACACAGGTATAAGTTATTCAAAGTTATCCAAAATCGGATAAGTTGGGGACTAAGACTTTCAACATTTGCTTCCAATTAGTTATTCTAATGAATTAACATAGACATAACACATCCAGATTTTGGATCAGAAAGACAAAACGGTTTGATAAAATCCACTAGAGATTAATTAATTATCACAACCACTATCTATCTTTTATGAGCACTGACGCGTTCCTATTAGCACAGACCTATAATAGGTGCCCCCATCATTGGAATCTCAGTAACTATAATAAATAGAGATCCGGTTAAATAGTTTTAGACAATTTCATGGCTAGGATCATTTTTATTTTAAAAAAACACAGATTTTCCCATTTTAATTTGGTTTTTTGTTAAATATCTTAGAGACCGATGGTTTCGCTAAGACCGGATTGTATTAAGGCACTTTTATCCAACCATTTTAATAATAATAATAATGTCAGTTTTCATAATATGTTTTCGTTTTCGACATAATATACAGGGTGAGTCGAAGTTAAACCGCCATACTCGAAATTTGAGTAGTATTTTTAAAAATAAATGGGGTTCTTCATATAAATTTTGTCCAAAAACGCTTCGTTTTCGACATACAGGGCGTCAAAGTTTTCTTTTAAAAACAGAAAAAAAAATAGTATTTTCGGTTCCGTTTATGCTATCGAGTTGAAAATTGGTACTTTTATGTTTTCTGGAACGGCGATTATGAATTTTCTATCAACTTTCTTCTAGCCGCTAGGGGGCGTTGGCTACGTCGTTACTTTCGAACAAAAGTGTTTTAAACTTTTTTGTCGTTGAAAAATCTGCATTTTAGACAACGGAATATTAAATTACATTCGATTTTGAACAAAAAATTTCTCTTGTAAAAATACGAAAACCTTAACCGTTTTCATGAAAAACGCAATTTTCTGTCGCGGTGCGCGTGAATTCGAAAAAATTAAAATTTCGTAGTAGGCTGAGAAATGGGATTTATTCATTTGGAATTCTTTATTTACAGTAGGTATTGTCCTAAATTAACAATTTTTGTGAAATTAGTAATAAAAGGAACTTTAACCAAGACAACTTTATTATAATTTTTTTGTTATGTTTTTGCTAATAACACAACAATAACACAAAATTGCGTTTTTCATGAAAACGGTTAAGGTTTTCGTATTTTTACAAGAGACATTTTTTGTTCAAAATCGAATGTAATTTAATATTCCGTTGTCTAAAATGCAGATTTTTCAACGACAAAAAAGTTTAAAACACTTTTGTTCGAAAGTAACGACGTAGCCAACGCCCTCTAGCGGCTAGAAGAAAGTTGATAGAAAATTCATAATCGCCGTCCCAGAAAACATAAAAGTACCAATTTTCAACTCGATAGCATAAATGGAACCGAAAATACTAATTTTTTTCTGTTTTTAAAAGAAAACTTTGACGCCCTGTATGTCGAAAACGAAGCGTTTTTGGACAAAATGTTATATGAAGAACCCCATTTATTTTTAAAAATACTACTCAAATTTTGAGTATGGCGGTTTAACTTCGACTCACCCTGTATATGACATACAACTTTTGATTTTCTTATGAACGCCATCTTGAATTTGTACAAATTTTAATTCTACATTAAATTCCCTTTCCAATGGTGTGTCACACTACTAATTTTTTTATTAGTTGTAACACAAAAGGTTCTTTTTACCCACTTAATGCTAAGTTGGCCACGACAAGTCTGGTAAAACAAATGCAACAAACTGGAGAGTTATTGTGTTTTTACCTAGCTGTCAGTTGTGTCAGTTGCGACCAGTTCTGGCGGATAAGTGGATATCAATTATTACAATAATTATTGTTACATTAAAAACTACCGGAATACATCAGTGGCTGAAGGAGTTTATCCTACACACTTTGGCCCAGATAATTTTTCTTACATTGAGTAGGAATTTAGTACAATATGGGAGGAACCAAACTGTCAGTGTTGTTATGTAGCTGTAGCTGTGTTCTTGGCCAGCTATAGCTGCCAGTTATGTTCATCACCCCAAATCATTCTAAATTCCTACCCAACGTAAGAAATACTGTCTGTGTCTGTGAATGATAAACTCTTTTTACCACTGTTATTCCTGTAGTTTTTGATATAAAAATAATTGTACATATATACTGTTTCACCATAATTTAACGACATTTTTACGCATATCGCACAAAACACAACTGACAGCTACTTAACAACAGAACAACTGACAGTTTGTTGCATTTGTTTTGCCACACTTCTCAAGGCCTACATCTTATTAGGAAAAAAATGCCTTATAGCAACCACATATAGGAATATAGATGACTTGGGCTAACACGGTTTTATTTTGCTTCTACATCAGCGGGCCAGGAGGAAGAAGAAGAGGTAATTTGTTTACATTGCGCCATTTCTTAAATACACTCTTTCCTATTTTGTTTTGTAATAATAATAATAAACAGTGTTTTGATAAAATTGTATATCGTGTATGAGCTTTTAGATACTTACATTTACAAAATAACCTATATCATATAAAAAACTGGAAACTTTGAATGTGCCAACAATAACATCTTTTTAAACAATGAAACAAAACAAGTTGCCTTTGGTAATGTATCTATTCATATATACCGTGGCTTTAAAGTGGTGCAACTAATAAAAAATCATTAGTGTGACACATCATTGGAAGAGAATTTCTTGTAGATTCAAATTTGTGCAATTCAAATTTGTGCAAATCCAAGATGGAGTCCATAAGAAAATCAAAATTTGAATGTCGTATCTCGAAAACTAAAACATTTTTTGAAAAACTGGCATTATAGCGTTAGAAAGGTTGGATAAAACTTCCTTAATAATGCCAAAATCCCCTCTTCGCGAAACCATCGGTTTCTAAGATATACAGGGTGTCTCATTTTGATCTGGAACACCCCTGTAAAATTTGAACTAGCTTACGGATTTTAACGATTTTTTTTTGTATACAGGGCCCTTCTAGACGCACTTATCAAACACTTTTCAATGACCATACGATTATTTCACGGCCGGATTAAAAAAAAATTTTGACCCAAATTTTCGAGTTCGAGGTATCAGCGATTTTTTTTATCGGAAATCTGATAACGTGGCGTTAATTAGCGCCCCTGAAAACCCCCAGATTCCAAATATCAAGAAATTATTCCCACGAATTATACTTTTTACACTGCATCACAATTGCAAAAAATCAAAATTTCAATTTGAGTTCAGCTATTAAGGTGGCTATGGAAACAAGTGAAAATGGTAAAAAGAGGTCCACAGGGGACAATAGTAATAAACCTGATCGCAAACTGCACTCGGTTTCTCTTTTCAGTATTGCTGTATGTACAGGGTGATCCAAACTCGACGCCCCAGGCCTACAGCGGGAACACGAAAACTCAAAATAAAATTTCGAAAAGGGTTTCTTAAATGGGACATACTAAGGTCAAATTTTGAGAAAATGGCCGCTGTGACGTCATCGATATTATTTTCACAGAAACATACCAGTTTTTCTCTATATATTGAAAGTCCTTATCATTCTCATCAACTTTTATAGAAATAAATTTTCTGTATCTTTTGTCTTTTCAAATCTACAGGATTAAATATGTAAAAAAACATGGAATTTTTTAAGAGTATGTTAGGGTGCCTTGCGCACCCCATAAATTTATTCAACTGGAATATTTATTAAATTTCTGAATTGTGCTTGTTACTAACTTGTTATTATTGTTTGTTACAAAAAATTTTTTTAAAAATATTCCAGTTGAATAAATTTAACACAATTTAACATAATTTTAACACTCTTAAATAATTTCTGACTATCAATTGTTTCCATAGCTATCTAGATTTCGAAAAATGATTAGAAAAAATTCCATGTTTTTTACATATTTGACCCTGTAGATTTGGAACGACAAAAGATAGAGAAAATTTCTTTCTATAAAAGTTGTTGAGAATGACAAGGACTTTCATCATATAAAGAAAAACTGGTATGTTTCTGGGAAAATAATATCGATGACGTCACAGCGGCCATTTTCCTAAACATCAAAAAAGCTAATTTTCGGTTAAAATTGGACCTTAGTATGTCCCATTTAAGAGAATTTTGAGTTTTCGTGTTCCCGCTGTAGGCCTGGGGCGTCGAGTTTGGATCACCCTGTACAGTACAAATTTTATGCCATTTGAGACGCAAGAGAGCTCGCTGTCGTCGCAGGCAGTCGTGCAAGTGCAAAGACTTTGAGAAACGTTAATTTTTACTTTTCTTTTGTTACAAATAATAAAGTATAGGATTATACACTACAAAGTACGTATTTGAAGAATGTAATTAAAAGCGGCAATATTTTAAACAGCAGAAATGTATTGACGAATCGATTAGAAATGACACTTTATAACCGCTAAATTATTTGTAACACCTAAACTATTTTAGCAACATCAACCCCTGAATAACATTTGTTGTAAAAATGCATAAACTGACATTTCTGCAAGCCATTGTTTTTCCACGGCTGCCTGCGACGGCAGCGAGCTCTCTTGCGTCTCAAATGGCATAAAATTTGTACCTACTGCATGTAATAATGAAAAGAGAAACCGAGTACAGTTTCCGATCAGGTTTATTACTATGGTCCCCTGTGGACCTCTTTTTACTATTTTCACTTGTTTCCATAGCCACCTTAATAACTGAACTCAAATTGAAATTTTGATTTTTTGCAATTGTGATGCAGTGTAAAAAGTATAATTCGTGGTAATAATTTCTTGAAATTTGGAATCTGGGGGTTTTCAGGGGCGCTAATTAACGCCACGTTATCAGATTTCCGATAAAAAATCGCTGATAACTACCTCGAACTCGAAAATTTGGGTCAAAAATTTTTTTTAATCCGGCCCTGGAATAATCGTATGGTCATTGAAAAGTGTTTGATAAGTGCGTCTAGGAGGGCCCTGTATACAAAAAAAGCCAGTTCAAATTTTACAGGGGTGTTTCAGATCAAAATTAGACACCCTGTATAAATAACTGAAAATAACTCAAAAACGATCCCACTCAGCTTTGATTTCTCAATAGCATCAGATTGGCCATGAAATTATCTAAAAACTTTCCCCGTTTAACCCACACTTTATCTCTTGTAGTTACCGAGATTCCAATGGTGTGAGACGAATTTGCGACACACTGTATAGCTTAGCGAAGCCCTAATATAGGTCTGTGCTATTGGCTTTGGGCATCAGCCAGGCTTCTAGTCTCCGGAGGTCCCGGACCTTTATCTAGGCGGGACCATTTGATTTCCGGCAGATTATAGAAACGGGAGCTTAAGGATCCGGAACTGCGGTTTCGACCCCAATTCCGGGATATATCTGCCCTTTGCCGAATTAAATCGCTCACTTTTGCCGGACCCACGATATCCGCACGGCTCCCACGGTCAGGTTTTAGTTTTATGGTGGAGTCCTGTGGCCGTTTCCACACAATGAAGGTCGATTCACACTGTGCGAACTGCGAAAGGAGATAATATGTTGGGTTCCAGCGTGGGAATTTTTAAAATAGAAAAAAAAATGATGGTTATAACCAAAATGGTTATAGGTATTTGAGCGCCAGAAACTTGAACTATTTGATGGTTAAATAAAATAACACATTTTCCTCTTTACAATTTATTTACAAGTTGTAATTTGTACATTGAAGTGGTTAACAAAAGGAAATAAGCACAATAGCAGCTTAAAGTTCAAACTGACAATAGAATGGTTATGTTCGTCGGGCTACAAAATCAGAAACGTTTGTTGAAACGAGAGCACTGTGTTTTTAAAAGTTCACACGAGATGTTAACGTTACTTTGAGAGCACTTAAGACAATTTGGACTACTTTAGAGAGTACCTCGAAACCTTCCACAGTAAAAGCTGAGCATTTGCCACCTCTGCGCCAAGCTTCTCGTTGATGCGACCTCGGCTAGACCTTAAGACTCGTGTGGGGTCGTGGTTTTCAAGCTGGCACCAGAAGGTGTGCAAAGTACTCTCGAGCCACGTTGTGGTGCTGGGGTAAAACAGTCTCTAACTGCAGTCGAATCGTCGCGTCGACGCTTTTACAATAATTACTAGTTGAATTTCTTAAATGTAAAAAGGGTTACAGATTTTCCAATCAAATTTGGCAAACCTTAACTAACAACCCAAAGATAGATTACCTAAAGCATGTAACCTTGAATTAATGAACCCTCAACTGACTATGAAATAGATTAAAAATGACTAAACAAAACGATCAATTATCTTGACTAAACCTGCCTTACGTTTACGTCAGACAGTGTTTACAACAATGTAATTGTTCTAATAATACATAGCTTCAATTGATGAATGAAATTTAAACACCTTTGCAAACGGCACATACCCCTTAATCAACAGTTTGGTTAAGAAACCCAAGCTCTACATCAGAGCTGGGTCAATTACAATTAAAAACTGACCAATTATAATTCCAATTACTTTTGTAGGAATGTAATTAGATCCAATTACAATTCCTTGATATTTTGAAATGTAATTGAATTACAATTACAATTACTTGTATTTGGAATTGGAATTGATGTAAACAATTACTTTTTCAATTACTTCTTGTTTGCTTTATTTTCTATTAAATTTGTAGACACCAAAATAAGGTCGGTACTTACCTATAGTTACTTAAAAAACCATAACTGATAACTTAACTATATTAAGAATTATTTGTTCTGCGATGCAAAAAAATTTTAGTCTTTGTGCCTTTGTAAATGGCAAATATTCAAATTAAAATAAATAAAATGTACAGGGTGGGCACTGACGAAAAAATTCATAAAATCTATTAGTAATTGATAACTAAGTAAATCATTGAGTGTTATATATTTTTGGAATTTTAATTTATTGCTCTATTAAAAAATGCAAAAATATACAGGGTGTTCCATTTAAAAAAAAATTTTTTCATCAGTAACTCTTAAACCATTGACTTGAAAAAAAAAATAGTAGCTGCATTGGATTCTACGTGAAAAAGTGCTTTAGAAATGTTTTTACAAAAACACAAAATTTTCATCCTGAAAATGTCACTTTTCGAAAACGCACATATTCGAAAAACACTCTGTAACTCAAGAACGGTGACAGATACAGATTTGCGGTTTTCACCATTAAGTTGATCATACAAAATGAGCTTCAGACACCGATATCAGTTTTCGTCTATCTCCTTTAAAAACAGGAGTTTCCCTTTATATTCAGTAGGTAACAGTATAATATAGTAATACCTATGTCTAAAAACACAATGGCCTCACAGAGTCACAGCTCAGTTTCTATGAAAATACAACTGAAAATAAACGGCTACATGAATAGAGAAATAAAATAAATCTTTTAAAATGTATACAAAAACATGTCAAGGCCGCGCCATATGGGCTTTACAAGAGATATAAGAAAAATAAAAAACCGGCCTCTTTGTTAAGAAATTTTGTTAGCTTTCATTATTACCAACATTTCAAAATTATTATCAGTTAGACCATGCCTTTTGGGGGCATTCACAAATGTCGCAAACGAAAATAGTCTCTCGACTGGTGCTGACGATGGAGGAATACAATTATATTTAAAAAAAAACTTTTCTAATTATTGCAGACTTTGTCAGTGATGACGCATTTATTTTGCATTGCATCTTGTTGGCAAGGTTGGCCCAAACATCGTTGCAATATTTCCAAAATCAATCCAGGTTTCCCCGATTAATCAGTTCGGGCCGTCGCCGGCCGGCACCGCAAGATTGTGTAAGTAATTGTAATTGAAAAAGTAATTGTAATTGAAAAAGTAATTGTAGTTGAAAAAGTAATTGTAATTGAAAAAGTAATTGTAATTGAAAAAGTAATTGTAATTGGAAAAGTAATTGTAATTGAAAGAGTAATTGCATTAAAGGAATTTTAAAAAGGAATTGCAATTCTCAGAAGTAATTGATTTTAAATTACAAGTACAATTCCTTTTCAAAAAGTACTTGATATTAAATTACAATTACTGTCTCTATTTCAAAAGTAATTCCAACTAAGTACAATTCCATGAAAAGGAATTAATTGACAGTTCAATTACTTTCGCCTAATTACTTGCCCAGCTCTGCTGTACATAGAGTAGGCAATATATTATGCATCAGCTTGTATAGGTGGTTGCAGAGAGTATGGCAACATTCTTACAACGCGTGGTGATATACTGAGTGTATTTTATGGAATTGAACAAAATAGTGCATTTAAACGCTGTAACGGAAATTAGACAAAATTTTCGTTACATGGTATATACAGGGTGATTAATTTTCAGTCGAAATTCGTATTTACAAAATAGGATATTTTCCATCCGATTTCATTCCGACTGTTTCTTAAACCCCTTTTATTTTGACGCCAATATCTGGGAAGTTTTAAGTGTTTGTATACGGGATGTCCACGCGAATTGTCTCACACCATTGAACTTTTTGGTATCCAACAATTAAGAAAGGTGGGACAATTCGCGTGGACAAAGTGTGTCGTAACTATTTGTTTTCCTATTATTTCGTGAAGTGAATATGGACCGATTTTAATTATTGGAAAAATGATTCGCTGCAAAATAACTAAATATAAATATAACTAGGTATGTAGGTACACTGTTGTAAAATCTTTTGAAGGTGAATTTTAAGATGGAGTATAGAGGGTGTCCCTGAAAAAAGTGCCAACATTGCAACCCCGTATCTAATTCATCAAAACAACTTGTTTTTTAAAAAACGCTTTTTGCAATTTATCTTAAAAATTACCGAGAAAATAGAGTTTTTCACGTTATCCGGGAGACCCCGTACATGTGTCTGATTTAGGAAATCCAAATCCAAGGTTCAATTCAGATACTAAAACAGGACTATACCTGATTATGTACTTGCTGTCAGTAACAAACTGTTATTGGTATTTTTCAATTTATTCCGTTTTATAGAGTGAATACATTTATTTTATTTATAGACAAAATAGACAGCATTGGTGAAAGGTATACAAACAACCATTCATGATTGTTGGTTATGTGAACTTATTATTTGTTCATCAACCCACAAAATTAGAGATTTAGCAACTTAATGCAAGTGTCAAACGTGGAAATTCTAACCTATACAATATCAAGCCAAGAATATGAACAAGGAAAGATTTTTTTTAGTACCTGTAATTATAAATAATAAAGGATGATTTAGTGGCATATCAGATAGAGGATATCAGTTGAAAAAAATGCACTCCAGCCGGGACTCGAACCCGGGACTCGTACTGTAGCCGTATAGGCACTTAACCAAATAAGCTATCGGAGATACGGGTTCAATCGGCTAGGTGTTATTTATTCCAATCGATATTAGTTAGTAGCGGTGAGATGTAAGAGACTTCGGCATCTTCTACAGCTATTAGAAAGGGTGTAGGGTATGGGTAACCATTAATTATTGTTGGCTATGTGAACTGCCTATTTGTTCATAAACCCAAAAATTCGATGTTTAGGCACTGAATGCAAGTATCAAACGTGGATATTCTAACCTGCAATGTCAAGCCAAGAATATTACCAATGAAAGATTTTTTAGTATATAAACAATAAAGATGTTTTAGTATAATATTAGGTAAATGATATAAGTATATCAATTGAAAAAATGCACTAGTTAATTTGAATTAATTTTTAGTGTTTTAATTTTACCAAATTTTATTACTGTGTGCATGTTCGAATAACTAATTGCCATATTTTGTCGAATTCGACATGGTATGTGCATTTACCAACAAAAATCAGAAACATGAATCTAAATGTGGAAGTTATTAAATGTGGGAAAAACTAAAACCTGAGCTGGAGTATTGCAAAAATAAATAACACCTATAGCCGATGGAATCCGTATGTCCAATTGCTTAGTTGGTTAAGTGCCTACGGCTACAGTAGGTACGAGTCCCGGGTTGGAGTCCCGGCTGGAGCGCATTTTTTTTTTTTCAATAATAGATATCCTTTACCTGATATGCCACTAAAACATCCTTTAATTTCCTATAATTATTCTATGTTGACAAAACTAATAAAAACTTGAAAAATTGTGTATTAAATATTAAACAATATTAAGTTAAAAGCTTTTTACTATTGTTTGTCGAAGTCAGAACGTACTCTGAAGAAATGCGAATTTTGTTGTTACATGGAAATTTTAAAGACCCAAAAAAGTTATGACGTTTTAAGACTCAATGTACAGCACGTACGTGGTGATTCAACATTTTGACCCATAAAATGGCTTTTTCGATCTGTAGCGAGCAACACGCATAATTTTAAACTTTTGGTCAATACAAATTTTAATCTAAGTAATTACTCAAATTTTGGGACAAAAATTATTTATAAATATTTATCACAATGGCCGTTATTAACATTTGCGCAATAAGCCTAATAACTACCTACCATTGTGATACATATTTTTAAATAATTTTTGTCTCAATTGTGAGTAATTAATTAGATTAAAATTTGTATTGGCCAAAAGTTTAAAATTATGCGTGTTGCTCTCTACAGATCGAAAAAAGCCATTTTATGGGTCAAAATATTGAATCACCACGCACGTGCTGTACCTACATTGAGCCTTAAATCACGGGAAATGCCGTAAGGGGCACCCCCTATAAAACCAAATCAAATATGTGCCAATATTTCGTCCTAATCTGTTGATTTGTTCAAAACTTATTTGGAGAAATATAAAATAAAAATTAAATATCGACACACTGTACCTTTTGAGGCATGAGTTTTTGACCTCACCTTTATTCGAACTTTTCGTCTTGTACACTGTTTTTTGGGACACCCCGGGGAGTTGTGTTAATCTAAAAAGTCCCCCTTACAACAAAAATCAAGGAGTTGCTGCGATTTTGAAAATTTTCGCAGTGTAGAAATTACCTATCTACCCACCTGAGACGCACTCAAATTATCTTTATCCTCTGCTATTATGAGTTTAATAACGTTCAATTTAGCTCAATTTGGAATAAAATGCCCCCAGCGGCGGGCACAAAGCAAGAATTGACACAAAATTATGAATTATTCGAGTTCCCTATTTACTTCCAAGCCGCACTTAGAGCTCTAAATAACATAGTGAATTGGATTATATCAGATTAGTCTCAATTAACAGTTGTTTCGGGTCGCCACAAGTAAATGAGTGTCTCTACCCCGCCCCTAAAACTCAATTAAGAGATTAGTCCGATAGCATGACCCGAAATTTATACAAATTACTGCAAATGTTAAAAGTTTTTCAAATTAGTAGCATGGGAATAACCTTGGCCAGCTGAAACTTTAGACGACCCCACATGGGTCGGACACATACAATTTTATATGAAATTTGAAAATTTCCTATAGTGCGACAAATAAAGCGTGCATCATAAGGGAAACATTTCTGTTTGGTGTTGCCAGCAGTTTGTGCTTGTACAAGGATAATATGCAATTAATAAAGCAGTGATGAAAATTGATGTGGGTTCATGTATTATACTGGTATACGCATAAAGAAGTATAGGTACAAGGGAAACAACGTACTAATGCACCACTTTTTTTAGTTGTTTATATGATTGTATGAGAAGACCACATTATTTTTTAATTTTTTTTCTCGACCTGGTAAAACATGCGGCAACACAACCCAGAGAAATTATTTCTGCATATTATATATTATATGCATTTCGGCGAAACCAATAGTTGGCAGCCGTAAACTACCAAGCACATAAAAAAACATTATTTTCTATTGTGAGGATTATTTTGACTTTTAAAATGTCTTTTCTTGAAATCGTCATTAAAATGTCCCAAAATCGTCATTAAAAGCACAGAAATCGTACAATAATGTAGCCCATTATTGTACGATTTTTTCAATAAGTAGGCCTTGGCGAGATGTAAACATCAAACGTCAGACGCGGAGAAATCGCCCGTCAAAAGTGACCCGGGCGATAAAGGCTCATTTAACTTTTCGTACACATTGCGAAATTGTTTCCTATAGAAGCGCAATCCTTCAGTATACATATTTTAGTAAATTTGAATATCAATAGATTTGTTGTGTAGGCTGCACAAGAAGCAGCAGTTTGGTTTTTCTGTCAGAAGGTGCCGTACGTCATTATACTTGTCCTAGGTAGAGCGATCTGTAAAGTCAAGCAACGCCGCGCGTAGTCGGTTCGTGGACGGGTGATCCCTTATTATTATTTTCTTGCCTAATAAAACATTTTTTTTTTTCGATTTCAAAAAATATATAATATGTACCTCGACACTGAAGTTCTTTTTATGACTCATGTGGTTTATTTGCCTCGGCCAGAGGCCTCAGCAACTAAACTCCACATGAGTCATAAAAAGTTGAACTTCAGTGCCTTTGTACATAAATAACTATTTTGCAATACTTCAGCTCAGCTTTTAGTTTTTCCCACATTTAATAACTTTCACATTCACATTCATGTTTCTGATTTTTTGTTGGTAAACGCACATAACCATATCGGATTCGACAAAATATGGCAATTATACTAAAATGGAGCAATCCGCACGCCTGACGTAAATAAAACCACGTGTTCAATGACGATCCGCAATTGGTTGGTAGGCAATAGAATTTCACCCGAGTCGGCGACAGGGACGTACTCGATCGCAAAAGTGTAGTTACGCGATCTTACCTTGTTGTTTTCAGCTATTTAGACACTGACACAAATAATTTTATAGATGTTTTGAATCATTTTAAATGAGCCAATAATAAAGCCAATAATTAAACCATTTTAAAACTAAAATTAAATAAAGGCCGTGCCTCAGTGCGGCCCTGGCGAATATTTCAACTCACGTGCTCTTGTTTACCCCAGGCGTAAGAGTTGCTCGATTTTACTATAGTTATTCGAACATGCATAGTAATAAAATTTGGTAAAATTTAAACACTAAAAGTTATGGTCATATTCAGTCCACGTCTGGTTAAGCTAACCAGTGCATTTTTTTTTCAAATGATATCCTTTATCTGATATGCCACTACAACATCATCTATTATTAATAATTACAGGTAGTAAAAATCTTTCTTTGATAATGTTCTTGGCTTGACAGTGTAGGTTACAATTTCCACGTTCGATTGGTGAACAAATAGGAAGTTCGCATAACCAATAATAATAAATGGTTACCCTATACAGGGTGGCCCACCACGAACTGCATCGATCTATATATGGAAAACTAAAAGTAGGAAAATTCTGAAAATTTGGCACCTCACCAATGCGGATGGGCGCTGCTCAACTAAAATATTTTGGTGAATCTGGCACTTCCGGTTATACCGGAAGTCGATATCAACTTTCTTATCTCAAATGGAACACCCTGTATATTATTGCAGTTTTAGATGCTAGGCATCATTTTGGAACAAAAACATTCAGCATGTCCTATGTCTAAATCCAACCGTTTTTGAGATATTTGCATTTTTCCGAAAAAAAATACAGATGCAGACCTAAAGTTAATTAGCAATTTATACGAGGAAACCGCGAAATTTCAAAACGAATTTTTGGCATCGTGTAACAGAAGCCCTGACCTAGTGATCTCTGCTGAGGAATAAATCCGTTCTTATACAGGGTGTTCACAAAATATGAATAAAAATTACATTCAAAATGTGCTTAAATCTCGAAATTTTCAAATGGAAACCCCCATTTTTTTTAATGCGATCTTATTCACCACAAAAAATGATGACAACTTTGTGTATGGTTTCCTATACCTGAATGCAGTAATTTTCGATTAATTTACGAAAAACCCACTTTTCGCCCATAAAATGCGGGGTTTGCTTAACGCTTGGAAAATCATATTAGCCGTGGACGCTGAAAAGACAATCGCGGCTGAGGAAATGTCACTTGGTTTATAAATTATTGTCAACAATAATGCCGGCGCGCTTAAATTACACAAGCGAAGATTATTTAAATTTGTTTATTATCTACGGAGAATACCTACATAATCTTCGTTTGTGCAATTTAAGCGCGCTGGCATTATTGTTGACAATAATAATTTATAAACCAAGTGACATTTCCTCAGCCGCGATTGTCTTTTCAACGTCCACGGCTAATATGATTTTCCAAGCGTTAAGCAAACCCCGCATTTTATGGGCGAAAAGTGGGTTTTTCGTAAATTAATCGAAAATTACTACATTTAGGTATAGGAAACCATACACAAAGTTGTCATCATTTGTTGTGGTGAATAAGATCGCATTAAAAAAAAATGGGGGTTTCCATTTGAAAATTTCGAGATTTAAGCACATTTTGAATGTAATTTTTATTCATATTTTGTGAACACCCTGTATAAGAACGGATTTATTTCTCAGCAGAGATCACTAGGTCAGGGCTTCTGTTACATACGATAACAAATATTCGTTTTGAAATTTCGCGATTTCCTAGTATAAATTGCTAATTAACTTTAGGTCTGCATATCCGTAATTTTTTTCGGGAAAATGCAAATATCTCAGAAACGGTTGGATTTAGACATTGGACATGTTGCATGTTTTTGTTCCAAAATGATGCCTAAAATCAAAAATGCAATAATATGCAGGGTGTTCCATTTGAGATAAGAAAGTGGATATCGACTGCCGGTATAACCGGAAGTGCTAGATTCACCAAAATATTTTAGTTAAGCAGCGCCCATCGGCATTGGTGTGGTGCCAAATTTTCAGAATTTCCCTACTTTTAGTTTTCCATATATAGATCCATGCAGTTCGTGGTGGACCACCCTGTATACACACTTTAACCTCTTCTAGTAGCTATATAGAAGACGCCGAAGTCTCCTACATCTCACTAACTAATAACAATAATTGGAATAAATAACACCTAGAGGATGGAACCCGTATCTCCGGTAGCTTAGTTAGTTAAGTCCCGGGTTCGAGTCCCGGCTGGAGTGCATTTTTTTTTCAATTGATACCTGTCCTTTACCTGATATGCTACTAAAACATTCTTTATTTTTTATAATTATTACATGTTTTAAAAAAATCTTTCTTTATTATTGGGAAATTTCTCACATTGTATAAACTAAAAAAAAAATTAAAATTTATTAAACAACCTGGACCAACACTGGTCCAGAAATAAAAAAGTTTTTGCTTTACAATTATGTATTACAAGGGCCGTGGAGATATTTTCAATTTTTGACAGTTTTTTTTCTTCCTCACCTTGCAGTTTGCAAGCGCTGGTGCAAGTTTCACGGAACCCAAAATGCATTATCCTTAATAATTTATGCGGTGTTTATCAATGAAAAAATTATATATTTAGCCGAAAATATGACAATTGAAGCCAATAGCAAAGTCTAGAGAATACTATCTAGACTTTGCCAATAGTATGCCCTAGAGAAATGTCGATTGTTTAAGAGATGCCATAGACGTTGAATTTCTTTTTTGAAAATGTGTTCAGGCTGCTGAACTGAAAATTGGCCCTGATGTATTTTCGCTATGAAGAATCACCTGAGGATGTCAATTTCTACGTATCTCACAGAGGGTGGCACTTGCGCTGTTTTTGGTTAGTGCTTTTACTTGTTACTTTTTTGCGATGATCTTCTTGGTCTTGCTGAAAGATAATCTTGCAAAATTATAATCTTATCTCATAACGATAAAATCAACCTTTTGCGTTAAAATCGGAAAATTGTGCCCTAAAACACCTGTTAACACCAAAATTCGGAATATATAATTTCGCATATTAATTTTATCATTTAAGTTGACAAAAAAATTCCCTATGAACAATGTACCAAAAATTTTTCGCTTTCAAATGGAACTGATTGAATTCGACAAAATTTGGACACCTTGTTTCATGAAAGTGGCTTTCCCAATGGCCATTTGTCATTTTTTCTTCATTTCAAATTTTATCGTTATGAAATAAGAGTTCTCTCTTCTTGCAGAACGAAAAGATGCACTGAAACTAACCCAGCAAGATCAAAAAGATAACCCCAAAAAGTAACGAGTAAAAGCACGATCCAAAAACAGCCCAAAACGCACCATCATAAAAACACAGCACTGCCAAATTTCAGTTCAGCCGCTTGACTATTTTGGTCGCTATAGCAATAGTTCAATTTTAAACAAAGAACTTCAATGCCATGTATCCCTCTTAAACAAATAACATAATAATAGCATTTATTGCTACCAAGGGCATATTACTTTAAGAAAAGAGCTTTCTTATTGGATACAAGCAGCATGAGGGAAATAATCGTTGTAAGTTTTCGAAATATAAGTGCGAACACCCCAGTAAAATTTGTATTCTCCATCCGATTTTAGCCGCGTTTTTTTCTAAAAATAGGCTACAAAAAACTCTACGTTGTTGCAAAATTTTAGGTCTTAATGTATATTTTCAAGGCCTACTACAATTTTTTTTCTAGTAAAAAATGACGAAAACCATTTAGCGATTCTTTTATTTAAAATCTGACACCACAGCGTTAATCAGAACAACCTAAAACCCCCGTATTCAAATTTGAACAAAAAAATATACAGGGAGTTCCATTCTGCAGGGTGTCAAAATTGAGCAAAATAGGAATTTTAAAGGCATCTGGAGAGTCAAGTGTGCCATGGAATCCCTTCAAAACAGATGAATTATCAACAGGACTACTCAAAGTGTTGGTGTGCAAAGATTCAATACAAAAATGTACAGGGTCTTTTTCTCTAGGCGATGTCAAAATGCTGAATTTTTATTAAACTTTATATTGGTCAGGAGGAGTGCTCTGGAATCATTGATTAAATATTAATAAATACAAAAGCTATTTATTTCTTTACATCATCCAACCAACAAATAAAAACAATTCAAATTGTTGGACCTTTATTAATAAAGTCACTGTCTAAGATGATACATTTTCTGTGCGTTTTCTGTTGTGGCACAACAGTTTAACTCATATCGACTTACTGACTGGCAGGCTTCTGTATTTTTTAGACTTAGTTCGTTTGTAATTTCTGGGGTGGTTTTGATATACTCGATTTTTGACCTGTATAAATTTTAAAAAAATCTGCATTTCGAGTTGCTACAGAGAAGAACGCCTTTTATATTTTTTATTGGATCTTTGCACATCGACACTGTGAGTGGTCCTGTTCATCATCCAACTGTTTCGAAGTAATTCCATGGCACACTTGACTCGCCAGATGAGTTTAAAATTCCTATTTTGCTCAATTTTGACACCCTGCAGAATGGAACTCCCTGTATACTTTTTGTTCAAATTTTGTACACGGGGGTTTTAGGTTGTTCTTTATAACGCTGTGGTAAATGGTTTTCGTCATTTTTTACTAGAAAAAAAATTGTAGTAGGCCTTGAAAATCGACATTAAGACCTGAAATTTTGCACCAACGTAGAGTTTTTTATGGCCTATTTCTAGAAAAAAACGCGGCTAAAATCGGATAGAGAATACAAATTTTACGGGGGTGTTCGCACTTAAGATGAAACACCCTGTATCTCGCCCTGTATATAGAATTAAAATTATTCCGAAATGGAATAATATGGTACAACATAACTAGTGTGTGAGTTTAGTAATTGTGACTTTCTGGTATTTCCTCTCGACTAAACATTCTATCAGAAATTTTCGTCTTTACACCATCGCATGCGGCGTTCGTTTTCCACAACAGCTAATTTACCTCGCCGTTATCACGCCCATGATCACATTTAACTAGCAGCACAGAAAAACCCCGTGGATCGCGTGAGGGCTTGTCCCGGCGCAAGATGGATCGCCACCCCTCGCCCCCACCCCCTCTTATCGCCGGCTAATTGCGAGGTTGCCCGCGAAAAATTACGTGCGCCGTGATGGCGACGCCTTATCTGATGGGAAACGCTTACGGCGGTCCGTGGAAAACGGCCAGACATCGCGAGGATTGATTGGCTGGAAAATTCTACGAATAAAGAAAGACGATGCATTAATTACCTATATAATTCTCACCTAGGTATATTACTTGACGTTTAAATTTTCCATAGCCAACTTTCTAGTGAATTGTTCCCAGATTCTGTATTCAATAGTGCGTTGCTTCGGTAGTAGTCCGAGAGGTGAGTGACAAAAAAATGCAACAGTTTTAGGAAGGCTGGTTTTTTGATACAGTGTAGTATTTAGGGTGTATAAGAATAGCCTGCCGTCAGTCAGCCAGTGAGTTTCGTTAGCGTTTGGCGCAGGGGCGGCTTCAAAGTTGTATAAAAACCAAGTATGCATGTGGCAACTGTTTCAGAAAATCTAAAACTTATTTAGTAGCAAAACAACTAAACAACGATGTGGATGTAGTCAGCCTTGAAAACATTGCAACTGGCCGCGTCAGCAGCGCTTCAAATTCATAAAAAATATACAGGGTGTCTCACCACGAACTGCATCGATCGATATCTCAAAAAGTAAACATAGATTTTTTTTTGAAAATTTGGCAGCTGACCAATGTCAATGAGTACTATTCATTTAAAGTATTTTAAAAATGGCGGCACTTCCGGTTATACCGGAAGTCGATGACAACTTCGTTATTTTAAATTGAATACCCTATATTTTATTGCATTTTTGGATTCTACGGAAAAGTCTGTATAATGTCGTGTATAATGTCCTTATACCTAAATTAAACCGTTTTTGAGATATTTGCCATTTTAGAGAAAAAATGACAGATGCAGACCCGTACTTAATTGACAGTTTCTTCATAACGGCTACATATTTCTTAACGCACTCTTGGCATTTTGCAGTCAAAGGCTTAGTGCAGAGAAATACCATAAAGAAAGTTTCCGATCTTGTACAGGGTGCTCACAAAAATTATTCAAATATTAATTAAAAAAATGCCAAAAACTCAAAATTTTCAAATAGAAACCCCCATTTTTTTCTTGTAGCCGTATTCAGCACAAAAAAATTAGGGCAAGTTTGTGTTTAGTTCCCTATACCTAAATACATTTTCGATTTATTTACAAAAAACTAATTTTCCACTTCTTCATCTTTCATTTTTCTTAAGTTTGATGAATCTAGTTGGCCCTGGCTGATTATACGATTGTCAGAGAATGAAGAAATGTCATTTAGTTTAAAATTATTGTAAATAATGCCGGCATGGTTAAATTACACAAACGAAGACTATTTAATATTTAAATTTATTTATTATCAGCAAATGTAGGTATTAGAAGTTCTCGATATAACTCTGTTGCATTCTCCATAAATAACTGGGGTTAACTTAGGAGTGCACCCCGAATTAACTCTGAAAAAATCAGCTTGTTTTAAAGAAATTTTTTTCACCCTTATAAAGCACTTCAGCTAGTGGTGATCTTTTACCTACCTATATCTAGCCAAGTATTGAAGTTGAAAAAAAAATCATAAGGGAAAGTTGTAGAGAATTAATAATGTACACATAAGAAAAAAACACATAAGAAAAAAATTGCAAAAAAAATGTTTGAAAAACCACCCCATTGAGGGTTTCGTAACACGACTTCGATGGTGATTTATTGGGGTTATACTCAGGATGCTACCCACAACCAACCCTGAAAATATCTACCTGTTAAGAATTATTTTTTTAAGTTATTACTTCACAACTGTCAAAAAATATCATCCATAAGTTTGACAGTAAAAACATGGAAAACCCTATATTTCCTGTGTTTTCCCATAGACGCACTAAAACTACGGATGACAGTGGCAGTATTTAACTTGTCTTGTGCAGGAGTGACATGTCACTAGCCATTTTATGGAGCAGAATTTGCTGTTTTTTTTTTATATTTCTAAGAATTTTATTTAAAGCTGTTTTATCGATTTTGGTTATAATTGTAAATTAAAACAACTAGTGTTTGCATTGTTCACAGAGAGCAAGGTGAAAATGTCGACCAAAAATAAAAAAGGTACAGGATGTATCTTATTTTTATCAAACGGAATTGGCTGTTTTTGACATTTAATTTTTCCACTGTTATTTCTCCCGAACTGAAAATTTCATCAGGTATCCTCAGTTTTTTTGAAAGTGATGTACAGTAAAACTCAGCGTTCGCCAAGTTAAATTACCTATATTTTTTGGGATTTCCAGTTACTATCTTACCTGGATTTATTTTCCGTTTTTTTAACACCTGAAAACTGAATCCTCTCAGGAGGGCTACCTCGCTACCTCCCCGATAATCTCCTGCAAACAACAGCGAATGGAGGCTCCACACACGCCGGCAGTCAACTTTATGCGTCGCCTCTCACCAAACATCTATAGGGCCTAGGCAGGCGGCACCGGAGGACGCCGAGCACTTCGCCCTCCGACAAATTATCCGCAAATACGCCGAGTTTGCCTTCAATTTGCCAAATGAATCGCTCGCCGGATTTATTCCGGGCATTTTTCCACTTCCTTTCTTCTTTTCCTACTTCGGCATGCGGACTGCCCTCCGGGGCACCGCCGCGCCGGGGGCATGTTGATTTTAGAGGCGGGAAAATACAGGCCTCTAACTCGACCTTTAGGGAAATGACGTGTTTGGCGAAGGAATTCTTCCAGAGAGAGGGCCTCCGCGGCCGTTTTGAAAGGGAGGAACACGTTTATATTTCGACATTGTTATGCTGGGAATTTTTACGAAAGAAAATTGAAAACATAAGTTATTCGTTGAAGCTGAACCACCACTATATTAAATATCTGTGCATACCGCTGTTTCACGAAATAGTTAATCTCGATCGAATAATTTATTCAAAAAATAATTCGAACTATCAATCTATCTGCATTACAACAGTCAAACATTGAACTATTTTCTCTCTTCCTCAAATTATTAAACTATATACCTAGAAAATCACCTCAAATCTATCTACAATAAAGCATGTTTCTTATCCGATAACATACACCATTTGAACTAATTGAAACTGCTCAAAGCACTATAATCTCTACAGAAATTCTGATACTCATTATTTTAAAAATACCTATCCGTGATGAGCTTCTATTCCCACTCTACCATATTTACCCAATCCACAACAAAGAAGATATCGTTTTGATACTCCCTGCCGTTTACTATGGGAATAATCGCCGGTATTTCACATGCACACCCACTGAAAAAAAAAACACCTGTCAAACCATGTCAACAAATAAATGTCAACTACCCACGTAAGAAAACTTCACCACAGCCATTCTCCTGCAACCGATCAGACTAAGCAAAGCCTTATTGCCAGCACAAACCATCCACTCCGTATCAGCGAAAAATGTTCAAAAACAGAAGAAATCATCAAACAACCAGCCATCATCAGTTCGCCCTGCGTCCAGTCCAAATTGAAAATATGTGGTACACCTCCACGCATGAAGAAGCTGAAATCCCAGCCATCGTTCCTGTCAAAATGAATCCCAAATATCATCTACAACTAATTCAGTTGTCTCTCCATGAAATATCACAACTCTCGGACATTCAACCTATTCATCTAAATCCAGTCGTCATCTCCACAAAAACCTGGTCAACCACACTTTTACCATCGCCCTATTATGTCTCATCATTTACTTCACCAAAAAAAAGACTCCAAACACTGTATTTCAAACCAAGAATCTCACTCACAGAACTTCAAAAACTTCAACAACTTCAAAAACTCAAAAAGTAGCCCGAGGACAAACTTCTATCCTAAGGGGAAGAGTTATATTCAACAACCCCATAGTACACCGACCCGACGAAACGATGGATCAGGACAATCGCATCATTACTTTTCTAGTACACCGCACCTCCAAATTGTGTAAATACCGCGAAATCAATCAATGGTTAATGTAGTTTGTACCTGTCTTCAATAAAGTTAAAAAAAAACGAATCGCTATCTCCATCTATAAGTGGTTTGCTAAGATACAAATATAAACTTAGTTACATGAAGAGATTCATTATGAAAAGGATCTAAAGTGTAGGCACGATTAGGTATGAGATTTCCACAGCATATTTTACTGTAGAATTTTTTAATCCAAAGTACAGGGTGTTCGTAGTTATTACTTGCCCCCTTAATAAAAAAGTTGTAGGGTTCCAATAGAGATACTTCGCATATTCCAAATTATTCGGTGGTGATTAATAACAAAAATAGGTCACCAAATAAAAAAGTTAAGGGGGGTAAAAAATAACACCTTGTACCTATATCAAGCCATTGACAATATGTTACGAAACAAGTAAAAACGTAGCTAGGATCACCTTTTTTGCAAGACTTTTTGCAAGACTTTTTTTGTGCGGCGACATTTTTGTATGGCGACATTTTTGAGGGTGACATTTTAACCGGCGACGTTTTTGTGTGTCGACGTTTGTGACCGGAACATTCTATCGCGACGACTTTTTAGTGGAGAGTTTTGTTGTGATACTGAAAGAATGTAACGTAGGAATGGAACGTAAATTTTAACAAAGTCGGATAATTAATATGAGACACTCTAAACATCAGAAACTGACAGACCTATATCCTGTAATAAATCGCAATTTGCTTTCATATATCTATCACCGTTTCAGATCGCAACATAGGTACGCTTATAATAGGTATCCACATAAGTAAATGATTTTCCAGTAAGAATGATATGATTTTAAATGAGATATTTACCTTGGTTATAATGTTATAACTAATTGGGATCTAAATCTTTGTAAAAATAGGAACTACGAATACCTGCAATACATTGAATACGTCGAAAAAATGCAAGAAGTGTAGAGAACAATGCTGTTGTTAGCATTGCAGAATTGTAAAATTACGAAAGAACGTATATTTTCATAAAATATTTGTATAATATCCGTTCTTGAAGAGTGTATTTAGCCATGATGAATTTTCAGAGTATACTAAATACAAATGACAAGTAGTGACAGTTATAAGATTTTAACCATGGTTAATATTTCATTTCAAAATCATATCATTCTTATTGGAGCTATCTTTGTAAAATGTGAATATGTTATAAAAGAAATAAGATATCTAATAAGTTTTGTAAGTAGGTAGGTTCTCCAAGAAATTTGAATTTGATGTCACAATTTTTAAAATCACCTTTGAAAAAGTTTTAACTGAAATTTACCCTTTCCCCAGCTTATGGCACCTATGGTTAAAATGCCGAAAATCTTTCTACATCAAAAATCTCAGTCTCCCACGAACCGACATTAATTATCCTACCTTTGCTGGCTTAGTAACTTATTACATTTTGTATAATCTTTCCCTTTAATCCTTTTAAGACATATTGTATCCGTTTAAATTATGTCAGTGACTCATCCCTCTCTGACAATGGAGATGTCTCCAAACGCGCGGGTACAACCCGATCCCACGGCGTCATTTTACTTAGAGAGCTAACGCATCAAGTAGGCTAGGAAACAGTATCTCCCGGCTTTGGCGCAGAGGGAGTCCCTCATTCCGATGGGGCAGAACTGTAGAGCATCGGAATTTGGAATGCGGGGTAACTATATAGTATACATAGGTATTCCAAAGTCTTCAAAACGGTGTTTAGGGGAAAACGCGCGAAGTCAAAAGGTAGGTACACAAAATCCCAGGGTGGACATTTATTTTGATTGTTTCATCATGAAATTATTTGCCAACCAGTATTGACTGCCCCAACATACTAAGTAGGTAGTTGTCGTTCAACAAAAGAAAAGTTTGCGTTAGCCGTCCTCATTCAACTACCAAACCTATCACACTGATTATTATTCTGCTAAGTCACTACTGAGATTTTTTGACATTCTCTTGCTTAGGTTCGTAGTCAGGCAATCAACGTCTTTACATAATGTTTTAAGGTCGTATTAAAAAGAGGGAAATCGGGGAGAAGGGCGTGACGGAGGAGAGAGGAGAAGGGAGAGAGGGCAAAAGGGAAGAGGAAAGGAGAGAGTAACAGAAAACTAGGAAAAAATTTTATTTCTGATTTTTTTATTGTTTTATACAGTGCATATTTTTTCTCTTGTTACTTAGAGATCTATTCATTCATTGTTCTGTCATTCTTTTTTTGTTACTCAATGTCCCGATTTATGTCTTGATTTTTACTATCTATTTATTATTTATTTATTTACACCGAATTAAAAAATGTAAAATGAGAAAATTAAATTAAAAATCATTAACTAAAATTATTGTCAAAAATGCAATGGAAACAAATTTACTTTTAATTTAATTTTATGTATTTTACATTTTTTAATTATTATGAACAAACCCGTTTGACAAAAATCGAAACATGGCATTAAAAAAATTTGGACAAACAAACCTGTTTAGACCAGCGTGATTTTTAAAAGTTTCTAATTTTATTGTGAGCACACATAAAAGTAGAGCAAAAAATCTAGGAGAATTAATACTTTATGTGAATCCGCAGATTTTTTAAATAGGTACTCCCTACTGTTCACACAGGTCACTCGAGACTGTGGGATTTTTGCCATATTTGCATATTTAGGTGTGGTAAGTTTGGGTATTATTTTAATCATAGCAGACCATGGAGAATGTAAATTTGCAAAAATTATATATCAGAATGTAGGTTTTTTGGAGTACTGTTATTATACTACAGAAAAAAATCAGAATAGCTCAACCCATGAAAAATAGTCTGGAGTTAAAGAAACATACTTGTAGAATTAAGGGGGCATTATGACACATATAGTGCCAACCCAAGTGGGTTTTTGGTGTTTGTTTTTAAAATTACTAGGTCTTTCAAAAAACCAATGCTCAACTCAAATACTACATTATATTGCGCATATTTGGACAAAAAATCAGCCAAATCTGATGTTTCGTTTGCGAAAACAATATACCTGAAATGTGTTTTCTTCTTCTTCTCTAATAAAAAATTACCAGAAACTTTAGGGATATTGTTTTTCCAAACGAGACATCAGATTTGTCCAAATATGCCCAATATAATGCAGTATTTGAGTTGGGCATTGGTTTTTTGAAAAACATAATGATTTTCAAAATAAACACAAAAAACTCACTTGGGTTGGTAGTATTTAATGCCTGTGTGTTTATGCCACCTTAAACTGCGGCAAAAATTACTATAATCAATAATAGTTATTTATGTACCAACGCACTGAAGTTCAACATTTTATGACTCATCTGGAATTTAATTGCCGAGGCCTCTGGCCGAGGCAAATAAACCACATGAGTCATAAAAAGAACTTCAGTGCCGAGGTATATATTATACATTTTTTTGGAAATCGAAAAAAAAAAGTTTTTCTTGAAATCGGCATTAAAAGCTCAGAAAATCGTCAGCTCAGGAATCGGCACTGAAGTAGCCCATTATCGTACGATTTTTTCCATAAGTAGGCCTTGGCGAGATGTAAACATCAAACGTGAGACGCGGAGCGATCGCCCGTCAAAAGTGACCAAATATTCAAAACCCGCCCACAAAAGGCTCATTTAACTTTTCGTACACGTTGCGAAATTGTTACCTATAGCAGCGCAATCCTTCAGTATACATATTTTAGTAGGTTTAAATATCAATAGATTTGTTATAGAGGCTGCACAACAAGCAGCAGTTTGGTTTTTCTGTTCGAAGACCCCGTACGTCATTATACTTGACCTAGGTAGAGCGATCGTCAAAGTCAAGCAACGCCGCGCGTAGTTGGTTCATGGACGGGTGATCCCGTATGATTATTTTCTTGCCGATCGCTCTATACCTAGGTCAAGTATGACAAAGACACGGCGGCTTCGAACAGAAATACCAAACTGCTGCTTGTTGTGCAGCCTCCATAATAAATCTATTGATATTCAAACCTACTAAAATATTATACTGATAGATTGCGCTGCTATAGGTAACAATTTCGCAAGGTGTACGAATAGTTAAATGGGCCTTTATTGGCCGGGCTTTGAATATTTGGTCACTTTTAACGGGCGATCTCTCCGCGTCTGACGTTTGATGTTTACATCTCGCCAAGGCCTACTTATTGAAAAAATCGTACAATATAATGGGTTACTTCAATGCCGATTTCTGAGCTTTTAATGACGATTTTGGGACACTTTACTGCCGATTTTAAGAAAAAGCAATTTTCTGAGAACAACCCTACATAACTTGAAACGAAGAAGTGTAACCATAGCACAGAAAATACAGGGTGTCCTCGAAATAAGTGCCAACATTTTAACAACGGTTTCACTCATCAAAAGAAACAAATTTTTACTGCATCAATGGAGAAAATATGCACAATCCGGCAACAAGGTACTAACACTTGGCTGTCCGTGTCTAAACTTAACCTGATTGCCATGCCATCTCTTAAAGAGTAGCATTAGTTTCATTTAAATTTGCGCTTGCGTACATGAAAAGAAGCCCGCTTTTCGTGTACCCTATAGAATATTACATTATCTATATAAGTTATGGTATTATTGTTATCAGTTAATGGCTTGCACTCTTTTATGACGAAGAATCAAACCCGCCGAGTCTACAATTTAAACCAATACACTTCTGAATAGACGCCACTTTTCGGTTAATAAATTCGGTCTGCCAGAGTTAAGTCCCCGAACGGGCCATATACAACGGAGCCAATCTTAATCCTATAAAAGTCTCCAAGTGTGCTGCGAGCCCTTTAAAAAAGATGTTGCCACTCCGGCGGGGCATCGGAATGCTCGTTTCGCCGTCGCTTATGGCGCGATATCAGGCGCGCGGGGATGCGGCGGGCCCCCCATAAACCATTACCGCGCGATTACCATAAGAATCTGGCCCGTATTTTTATGTAAATCCGAGGCAATTTCGTGAGCGGGCCCATCTAAATATGTAAATAAGTATCTCCTCGTCGCGGCAATTAGATATTTATAATTTATTTGTCTGCCTCTCTGACGGCTCCGAATTAATTAGTGATGAATTATTCATGGCGCTCTCGAGGTGTTAATTAGGACTCTCATGGAAAATGGCCGAGTCGAAATTATTTTAGTCGGGCTAAGAAGGTCGATTCTTGTCCAGTTTTCGGTAAGCTCAAAATTGGCGGCGGAAGATATTTTTGATTACAGGAAATGAGTCTCTAAGCTAGTTGAAGTTTGTTGGCATTTAAAGGGTAGTCCACACTTTTTTTTAGCTCTTAGGGGGTGCATTTTAGGACACATGTTTATAAGAAAAAAAGTTTTATTTTTGCCTCGAAAATACGCCCTTATACAGTGTGTCCCCAGATGACGTAGGTACCGTACTCTTGCGATGTTTCTTATATTTGATTTTTCGAGAAAAAGTCATTCCTGATAAAAAGTTTTGCTTATTTTTAAAAAAAGATTGGGATGGAAAAGTTACATTACTTACACTGGGTGACCGGAAAATTGAAAAAAACCGTTAATTATCTTAAGAGTAAACTGCCTCTATTTGTAGAGATAGTGAAAAAAGTTATAAAGAAAATTTGTTCAGCGTAGTAAGTTACTTATGTGTACAAAATTTCAAAGAGTTAGGCCTACTTTGATTTTTTTGATTTTTTTTTGTTTTTCTTTGATTAAATGGTTTTCTGTAAATAGTATGACAAAACTGTATTAACAAAAGTTACCCAAAATGGAAAACTGCGCCTGATGAAAAAATGTAACAATTCTAGGCCTACTGTATTTTGGAAAATATTGGAAGAAACTTAAAGTAGGCCAGGATTGTCAAAATTTTTCATCGTACATAGTTTCCTACTCTGAGTAACTTTTGTTAATACAGTTTTGTCATACTATTTACAGAAAAACATTTAATCGAAGAAAAACAAAAAGAATCAAAAATCAAAGTAGGCCTTACACTTTGAAATTTTGTACACCTAAGTAACTTAACACGCTGAACAAATTTTCTTTATAACTTTTTTCAGTATCTCTACAAATAGAAGCAGTTTACTCTTATGTTAATTAACGTTCTTTTCAATTTTCTGGTCACCCGGTATAAGTAATGTTAACTTTTTCCATGCCAATCTTATTTTAAGAACAAGCAAAACTTTTTATCGAGAATAACTTTTTCTCGAAAAATCAAATATAAGAAACTTTACAAGAGTGCGGTACCCCATCTGAATGAATGAATTTTGAAACACCCTATATATGTATGCATATTTAAGGCCCGCTGTATAATGTAAAAACACAGATATGTTGCAAGACTGCCACTGAAAATATATTTTTTATTAATAACGATGTCAACCATAAAAAGGCTGGGAATAGCCTCCAAATTAAATTTGTGAAACACAAAAAAACACAATATTTCTGTAGAAGAAAATAATACGAAATATCTATCTGCATTCGTCTGAATTCGCAGAATGGTTTTGTTAGCTTGACGTCACTGTTTGGAAGCGAACTGTTGTCCTTTGTGCAAATTACCACAGTATAAACTTAATTAGGTATCGCCGCATTAGTAGGTTATTGTTTTGTGTTTTTTTTTGGTAAGAATTTTAATACGGTTCTATGATAAATACATTGTTCTAAGGACAATTATCACATATTATATAATTCCGGCGAAGTAGCGTCACTTCATTCCGCATGTATCCAGTCGGCACAGATACCACACCTTTACCATAGCGTGTTATTTCAGCCAAATTCACCAGAAAACGAGCATAATATATATATATATATATATATCATTTTGGTCGATCTGTGCAAATTTATCTACATTATCTCACCTGTCAAAATTTTTTTACGGTTTTTATCTTTTCGGAACATCTTTTCAACTTATTTCTATGCTTCTGTCCAATAGGGTAATACCGATCAGACTAGTCGGTATTAGCCCACATAACCTAAAAATAGTTTTGGAACTGGATGATTTCAAATTTACGTAAATATATCAACATTTTATACTTTACTAAAATCTACATAAAATGGGCTATCAAATAAGCCTTTCACCAACAATATACGAGACTAAGTTTTAGTTACATACCTGTTTTTTTATGAGCGAAATTTATAAAGCAACCCGTGATGTTACTTAACATTATATAATAGCGGCATCTAGCGGCCAATAGCTCAGCTAGACTATTTTATAAACTTGGCCTAGGTGGGGCTGTAAAATACCATGCAGTGATAAAATAAATAATATGTTTTAGGTTTAAAGTTAATACAATGATCGCAATTACCCCGTGGTCGGTATTACCCCACCTTCCTCTAAGGCAATCATAGATCAGCTTTAACCGCTTTTGAGTAAAAAATCGAAACAAAATTCTTATTCCTTTATACTATAAAAGCGCGTAGAACACTTCCTACAAATGATTTTCAGTGCAAAATCCCCACTAGCGGAGATCCTATCCCCACTTTCGAAGTGAAAGGTGCGTCGTCTCTCGGGGACGCGGCGTTGCCAAAGTATCGCGCCCCGAGACGATTGTTATGCAGAACGCGCGGTGGTGGGCCCCGAGGGCTTTCTGTCTTCCTCATGTACTTACTCCCGGAAATAATGGGATGTGCACACGTTCTGCGACTGTAACGCCACGATTTAGTGGATGTTATCCCATGGGCAAGATGTTGGATGCAAATCCGCGTACAAAATTTGAAACGAAAGTAATCAGAATCAGCTTTCGTGTGCATTATACAGGGTGGCTCATTAATGACCCGACATACAGGATGTAGCGTGGCTAATATTAAAAGAAAGCTATCGAGTCGAACAAGTCTTCTGTCCCTATTTTCGCTCACCTGTACGAAAAACGGAGCACTTGCATTTTTTATTATAATAAGTTAAACACAAACCACAGCATGTTTTTTAAGTAATTTACAACAACAACTTAACGTTTACTTGAAAAGAAAAAGTGTTTTGTCACAAATTAAAAAACAAGGACGAAAATACCCAAATTAATTGGTGTTGTGACAAAATCTCGTTAGAATAATCAAAACTGAAACGAATTTCTACATATAGCAAAAACTTGTGAGAAGCATTTTTAAAGTAGTCGCACCGAAAGACTGCGTCCGCGGGGAAGTGGAGAAGCGCCGGGTAACAACGAGATGTGTTGCGCTTCCCTATATTCGCAATTATTATCAGTACGCGACGTTGAGAGGAGAAATGATTATCCTCAGTCGTATGCGCCTCGAAATTTATAGTTTTGAAAACTTGGTAGTATTTTTGCATGAGATCACGAGTCATTCAGGATGTACAATACATAGCCAAGCGCAATCTGGTATTAAATTTTTCTATCACTTATTTCCGCATATGAAAGTACATATATACGTAAAATAATAATTTATTTACTTTGACAAAAAGTAAGCGGATCTCCATTTCTCTTTCTTTCCACACCGCGGACGCACTTTTTGCTGCGCGTACTATAATAACGGGTGTCACCCCACGTGCTCGAAATATTGCATGCATTATCCATGGCATGCCTCAAGAAAGAGGGATAAGTTTTCATTCCTCTAACAGAGCCTGCTAAAACTGACTTAAGGTTAAAGGAGCAGGAACACGACTTCGCATTCTTCGCCCAAGCATGTCCCAAACATATCAATTGGGTTCGCATCTGGACTTAACGCTATGGGCACTCCAAAACAGGAGTGTTTAGATCATTTAAGTACTGTCGAGTGATTTTCGCGGTGTGAGATCTGGCATTATAATGCATCAGAAAAAAGTCATTTTCATTAAAATCCATAATAGAGGACATCAGAATGTTAGAGATTTTCATCAATGTACCTGGAGCCTCTTGGAATAATGTTATAACGTTCTTTTTTTACTTCGGAATTTAATTTTTTTATAATCTTGCTTTTCTTTACATTCGGTCTTATTTTCGGATATGCGAGAATTTGCAAACAGGAAATTTATAACGTTTGATTTATTTTCCGTTCTGATTTTCCTTTCTATAAGGTAGATTTCTTATTCTTTAAGAATGGAAAACCAGAATCCAGGCGGAACGGATTACTCAGGCAACTTGATTTAATTTACTCTAAAATGACTGAAAATCTAACGGGGCCGCGATAGGCAGGAGATTGTGGCAAAGTTCACACTTTTTCCCCGATAGAGAACAGGAAATTAGGCTGGGTCAGGCAGGTGGGAACACTCTAAGCGCAAAATTATTAACCTGGAAATATCTGAATCTAAAGAGGGCGGGAGAGAGCAGAGAGAGAGCAGGTCCTCCGTGGCTTCCGCAGGCCATTTTATGGCCCAGGGACCACGTGACCAAGCAGCGGACGGCGGGAGCCCATTGGACGGCGTCGCAGACGTGCACCAGCAAGCGATCCCCTTCATATAGGCCTCTCAGCGACGTCTGATGGCCGGGTGGAGCGGCTAGGGGGTGAAACACCCCTGGTGCTCCCCCAGCGGCGGCTTCCTTGGACTGGCGATGTCCTAAATACCCAAGTTTAAGCATTCCCTTCGGAACACTTATTCGGTGTTCCTACCCCTCTCAGATAGACCGAATATATATGTTTGATAAACGAATTCTAGCCCGAAACAACCCCCACAATTAATTGTATTGAATGCAAATGATTCGGAATAAAGAACGCGGCGCTCCGCGGCAACAGTAAAAAATAATTATCGGTATGAATATAAAAACTACGGCGGACGGCCGGAAGCTAGAAATAGCGTGGCGAAAGAATCAAAATATGAAAAATTTTGAAACAATCTAAATATACTAATACTAAATTATTTTGCTGTACCTATATTCAAATTTAACAAGTACAAAAAACCAACTCGGAGTTAACCCAGCATAATTTCCACAACTTCGACTTGGAAGGAGTAGTAATCCAGTGTCAAGTTGTCCATAGCGGGCCCGTAATGGTGGCAATAAAACAGGAAACTAACAAGTATGTAAAATTTAACGAGTGTTCTTGCGGGGCGCGCCTGGTGAATTGCCAAAGTTGGCGGCGGCCAGCGCCGTGCTTTTGGCCAACTATTAGATTTTATAAATTTTAATGGCGCCGCCCGGGCCGCCCCGGAAAACGAAATTAAATTTGGGGAAGCAGGGTGGGAAAGTTTCCGTGTAAATAACCCGCGGACATTCCAAACTTTTATTTTATTCCGAGGTGCAAACAAAAGTTCGGAGACGCTCGAAAATGAATTGTAACTTTGTAGCGGCCTGCGGAACTGAGACCCTGGAAAAAAGACCACCTGGATACCTGCGTATTGAATTTATAGTGCATCGGGATCCAGTTCCGAAGTTTCAGTTTGCCGGAAAAGTGGATGAAAATATGTTAGCCAATTGCTTTTTCGGGTAGAAGAAAAATGTGCTGTTGACACTCAAACCTATAGTGTATAAAATGATAAATAATTTTCGAGTAGTTTGTGCAACCAGAGTATCCAAATTACAGAGACAGTAGATATAAACAAAATCACATGACCGCATTGCGGTCGATTACCAGGGTCGGACTAATATATCAGATTTTTCAACAAGTCTGCACCCGATCCTATACAGGGTGAGTTTTTTTTCGAAGCCCACTATGGGGATCTCGGAAACTAGCAGAGCTAGAACAAAGGTTAAATGGGGAAAGAATTGCAGTTTTGAAGGCTCAATCTAATTCCCCTTTTGGATTTTTAAAAAAGTTCATGGATCACTAGATATTTTGAAAAGAGTGATTTTTTGCTATTCCATCAGATCTCTGTGGCTCCGTTATTTCTGATTATACAGAAAAACTGTGGAGACAAAAATTTTAGATAATTTCGGACTTAATAAGATAATCTGATCCAGTTTTTTTTTGTTGTTTGTGATTTTTGAGATATGACATAAACTTGTGTTTTTTAAAATGTAAATCATAGTTGGCTGTGGCCTTATTAAATCGGCCATTTTTTGAGCATTCCAAAGATATAATACTCGGCATAGTTATTATAAAAAATAAAAGAGCTATGGCTAATTTTCTGATTTTTTTTTAATTTTAACAAATTATTAGAGAGTTTGAAGTGTGTCTAATTATAAAATAGAACGTAATTATGAAAATATTCCATGGCTGACTATGTGAAATTTAAAAAAATCAGAAAATTAGCCATAGCTCTTTTATTTTTTATAATAACTATGCCGAGTATTATATCTTTGGAAAGCTCAAAAAATAGCCGATTTGATAAGGCTAGAGCCAACTATGATTTACATTTAAAAAAACACAAGTTTATGTCATATCTCAAAAATCACAAACAACATAAAAATTTGAATCAGATTATCTTATTAAGCCCAAAATTATCTACAATTTTTGTCTCTACAGTTTTTCTGTATAATCAGAAATAACGGAGCTACAGAGATCTGATGAAATAGAAAAAGTCACTCTTTTCAAAATATCTAGTGGGTCATGAACTTTTTTAAAAATCCAAAAGTGGCAGTAGATTGAGCATTCAAAACTGCAATTCTTTCCCTATTTAACCTTTGTTCTAGCTCTGCTAGTTTCCGAGATCCTCATAGTGGGAATTGAAAAAACTCACCCTGCATATACCCATGCAGGAAACTCGACTGAGGGATACCTGGTGGATACTTTGGTGATACCAAAGAATGGACGAATATTTGGAGTGCTGAAAATTTTGTGAATCTCCTTAAGAATTATTCTTTCTTTTCTTTCAATTATCAGCATAGAGACCCATAAAAAGAGGTTTGATAAGAAACACTATAAATTTGAGGGACTAACCGAATATTCGGCCGAATAGTTGGCCGAATATTATAGTAGGCCAAAATCGCTAGGCTGCATATTCGGTATTCGGCCAATGCCATATTTCACTATTCAGTGCACCCAATCTATCGATCACAGAAAACGACCCAAATTGAAAAAATCGCACGAAACTGTACCCATCTCAAACGCCACGACAACAAACGCACAAGGCTAAACAAACACCGGATGCAACGCGGCGGCGCCGGCGGCGATAACGGCATTGCCGAATTGTGCGATTCAGCGCAATTGACAACTTTTCGTTATGTTTTTTTCACAAAGTATATAAAACAAAGTATAATCTTATTCACTTATTTTTACTTAAATATCCCATTATTATGTAACGTAATCAAAATTGCAACGTAGGGAAGCTAATCGTTCTATTCTTCTCCATTCTATTCTACTATGTTTTTAAATGTTCTCATGAATTCTATATAAAGTAAGTGGCAATACAACAAAGTTCTGTATTGGTAAACATAGAACTATTGGCCACAAAGTTTTGTTTTAGAAGTTTCGTCTATATTATCTTTATCTGAGGTTAGACTCATGTCGAACGTCTTCTTCACGCTCTCGAGTCGAGGCGCACCGAGCCACATTGCTGACGGCACGGTATCCGTGCATGTACAGAAATCGTCATAATATGCAGTTATCCTTTCTTATGTAAAGTTAGGCTCAATTCAGTCAAGACCATAAATATATACTGTGTCCCGGATAAGAATGAACAGCAAATGGGGAAAAAGTTGCGCAATTTTGAGGTCAATAAAATGGCACAAACAGATTTTTAATATATTTTTTTCGTTTTTGAGTTATTTTGAAAAAAGTCAAATTTTGCGTTTTAGATTTTATTTTTTTCTGAAGTTGTTATCACAGATAGAGAAAAAAGAAAAACACTTTCTTATGGCACTTTTTAACGGGCCTTAAGATGACGTCTTTAGATTTGTTCTACAACGTTTCGTTTTTGAGAAACCATCTTCAACTTAATTTTTTTAAATACGGACCTGGATTTTTTTTTATAGATTTTGAAAGCACTTTTCATTGCAAATACCATGATGTATGACACGAAATATTTTTAAAATGTTTTGAGACAATTATACTGAAAATTCCTTTTTTTCCATTTATTTCCAAATATTAATCAGTATTGACAGCAATTTAACTTACAGTATATTTTTACTTCGAAAACTTCATATTTTTAAATTGTTCGACCCTGCGTCTGGTAAAGTGTTTTCCTCTGTTGTACAGCAAACAGTGTCGCTTTTCCTAATTGCGAGAAGAAAGCTTTAAGCCAACGTAATCAATAACTTTTGCCATTTATTAATTGCAAAAATACATTCGTTCAGCCTCTACACTATTTCTGTGACACAAGATATAACATTCTGACATGTTAAATTTGTCGTCATTTGAAAAAGCACCCTCCATTTGTAATAAAATAAATTGTTAACTAAATGATACAGTGGGAGTTATGACAAATGACAAGGGATTGGTTTCGTTGTTTCAAAGCCTTCTAGGTGGAGGATTTTTATTTATTTTTTATTATCGTATGTGCCGTCCTTTTTTAGTTCTTCAATTGAAAGATAAGTTGTAAGTTAAATTGTTGACAATACTGATTAATATTTAGACTTCTTATTATTAAATACAGGACCGCATTAGGAAAAAAAATAATGGAAAAAAAGAATTTTCAGTATAATTGTCTCAAAACATTTTAAAAATATTTCTTGTCATACATCATGGTATTTGCAATGAAAAATGCTTTCAAAATCTGCAAAAAAAATCCAGGTCCGTATATTAAAAAAAATTAAGTTGAAGATGGTTTCTCAAAAACGAAACGTTGTAGAACAAATCTAAAAACGCCATCTTAAGGCCCGTTAAAGAGTGCCATAAGAAAGTGCTTTTATTTTTTCTCTATCTGTGATAGAGAAAAAAATAAAATCGAAAACGCAAAATTTTACTTTTTTCAAAATAAATCAAAAACGAAAAAAGATATTAGAAATCTGTTTGTGCCATTTTATTGACCTCGAAATTGCGCAACTTTTTCTCCATTTAACCGTTGCCCTATCTCTCACCGTTTGCAATATCCCCATGCTGTTCATTCTTATCCGGGACACAGTGTATATATCTTCATTTAATTAAAAAAAAACAGATGCAGTACGTAATTTCAAATGTGGGAGATATGCTAAACGACAGAAAGTTTGTCTAAAAATTCTGCAAAATAAGTTGTTTTTAACAGAAGGAAATTATTCTTGCGGTGTATCTTATCATCAGTTAATTGTAAAATGTTTGGCTACATTGGCAAACATAATATCTCAAGAATTATCGAAAGATTCAAAATGATAGAATAATGGCGCAATGACTAAGTAATATTTCTTATTTTGATTCATTATATTGTATGTATTTATTTATACGTACCTACTTAATTGATCCAGCAATTAGCCTGTAAGTATAGTTTCTTCTTCTGTACTGACACTTTATCCCACTTTTTTCTATGTAGTCTGCTGTAATCTGCGCTATAAAATGATAATGAAGTGACAGAGAAGCGATAATGAGTGCTGCATAAGGCCACCTTTAATAATAATTGCTGAATTTCGTTGAGTTCATTACTACGAACTTAATTGTTGTTCAGAATGCTTTATTTTCTGTTGTGCATAACAAGTTTCGGTTTCTTATGGTATGTGTTCATAAATAATCTGTTAATAAAACATGTTTGTCTCTAAAACTCCCCAAAATACCTCAACGCCTAGAATACCTTAGTTCAAATCGGCTTGAGGGTGTGACGTCATCGATCGAGTCTGCAGGCCTCTATTCCAGTGTGCCTCGCTTTAGTCCATAACTACACTAAATTAATAAAAAATATTAAACTGCGGAAGTTTCTCCAAAATAATGAAGTATAAAGAATGTGACCATTGAATAAGGAATTCGTCCTAAGCAATGATGTGACTTAATACGTTTCATATTCCAAAATGATAGTATTAAGTCCAGGTACGTGACCTTAAATTTGGACTTAATACCGAAACAATCAGGCAGTGTTTAAATCAAGACGGTATCAACAGAGCATATAAAACAACCAGCAGTATCACTCCCCATGGCGGGAAAATTCTGCGCACCTGTTCGCGCAGCCGCCATGTGGGAATAGATTCTGTCAAATTGATGCCGAGTCGGGGCGATTGGGCACTTCTATTTTGGCTGTATGAGAGATATTACAGTGCCGTGGAGTGTGCTTTTTTGTAAATTGTGCTTTGTGCTAGTATCTTTAAATAAAGAATCCCAGGAAGGAGTCAAAGATGCTTGTGCTTACCACCTGCTATATACTTTACCAATATTACTCTGTATTTCTGAATTGATTTTCCCGACTACACCTCTGACTCCTATTCCACTAATATGGCTCAAGGTCATTGAATTTGCGGATGATTTCTCAAGAGTAAGATATACTGCTGGTTGTTTTATATGCTCTGGTATCAAATGCATCCAATAGTATATGGCTCTGTAAGATAGTATAGATAAAACTTGTATTACAAGTCTCTCAATCTCGATAAACGTTAAATATAGGATTCAATCCTCTGTGACAATGAAAAGAGCGGGAAAAAACAACTATGCTGATCGACCGTAACCTTAAAATGAGAAAAAGTGGACTTAATACTGTCTGGTGCTAAGATCCAGAATTATAGTTTACGAAATAGGGTTTATTGTTCCTAAATTTCTTCAATATTCATTTTATACTATGCACACCGGTTTTCTTATTCATCATTGTATTCATATTCTCACTTCTTTTTCTTTGATATTAATAGCCTTATAGGACTATTCATCAAAGTTAGTTACCAGTTTTCACTCGGACTTTACAAAACAGATTTTACTTATAAAACATAATTATTGTTTGGGCTACTGGAGCTAACGAATAATTCTTGATAAGCTAGTCATCTATTTTAATCTACAATAGATAATGTTCTTGCCTGCCTCAATTTCTGTTTGCTCCATCGCCACCACCAGTGGACCCAGGCCATTATTTCAGAGTCGGGTGTCGGTACCTGTTCCTTCGCCATCCATCAAAAACAACGAGCCCTATCCTGCGCAAACAGACCTGATTACGTCCCTGGTAATCGTACGGACTCGGGGGTTAATATTGTACCTTAGTCACGCAGTGGAATGACGGGAACGACGTCGATCGCGGACTTACTGTTGTCTTTACGCATTAATCGGGGACTCTGTGTTCTGTTTCAAAACAGTGAACACAGTAACTACTACCAAACAGTCACGCTTTGTGCTTGTTCCCTCTGTCTGAAATGATGTTAGGAATTTAATCTTGGGGAAAAGTAGGGCTGACATTAGCGATTTTAAGCGGAATTTTGTAGAACAGGTATAAGATGGACCATAATATTATGTTTATGAAATGCGAGAAAAATAAAGGAAAAAAAACGGAAATCTTGAATAGAATAGGCTAAACGATACAGTAGTTGGCACTCGTACAGTTGTTGGCACTCTCTGTATCTACACATTTCGGTAAAATAAGAATATCCATGGGAATCTGATTAACCTTCATTAACCTACATGTAGCGACATCTGTCGAGTATGGCTGGTGGCTGGTATTAAAAGCGCGAGTGTAGTAACACAGACATATATAGCTTCGAAGCTATATATGTCTGTGGTAGTAACAATATTAGAGAATGGATGGTGGTCGCGTTGTTGCCTCTTTCAACTAGCAGCTGTTCGCTGGTAAGTTCTTAGTAAATTTGTTAGAATCTACCTCATTTGTCAGCCAATTTGATAAGTTGTGGAAAGAATTTAAAGATGTATCAGTGTCACATGATCACACAGAAACCCAAAGAAGAAATAATCATTTGGAGGAGGTTCCTAATAGACCTATTATTTTTGAAGTTGACGAAAAGTATTAATGATATTACAATTACAGAACAACTTTTTTATATAGAAGAGATAACAATAATAAGTATTTGAAAATTTAGAATCCGAGCATTAGCATTAGGAAAGATCATTGGAAACGTCCACCGTTTTAACGAGATTACCGGCAACCCCTGAAGAACGTTCAAATAATTTACCTTAAATGGAGGCAAATAATAATCCATTTTGGCCAGAAAGTCGATCAGAAAAGGGAAGAGAAGTATAGAAAGAATGCCTTTTGTACTGTTCCCGACATCAAATTTTAAAAAATCCCATAATATGATGCGGACTTTAATGATGACACTGTATATAGCATAGAGAATATAATAATTATTCCAGGAGATATTTTCCTAAGAATATTTGTTGTTGAAGGTTCAGATGGAGAAATGTTTGCGAAACTAATTTACTCGCTTTGGTAACTTTCCTTTGAAACTAAAAATAACATTTTTTTAAATTTTCTCGACGCAAAAACTCCCCGGCTCCATAATCAGAAAACCGCCACCGCCTCCCTCCTCAAAAGGACAAAAGACATGTCGATAATTCGATTTTGGACGAGGCGGAGATAGGAACGGCGACTTTTTTCAACGGGGCGTCACCGCGATTATTCTGAAACTTGACGACATGTTGCCATGCGCGCGAAAACAATATTAGGTATCCGACGGGGAGGAAAAGCTGGAGGAACGGAGGAGGGTGCGGAATTCGATTAGGATGCTCGGAATGAAATCGCACTGATAAGACTTTTTTCATTAAATCGCGGAGAATGCGGAGTCAAACGATGGGGATTCTGTGGTTTCTAGCAGTTGTGTTTCCAATTTCAAAACTTGGGTTTTGTTAAGTTACTATACCTTCTTGCAACTATACCCCAGTGCCAGAAGTGTCATACATTAGATATTTACGCAATTATGAAAATATTCCATGGCTGATATGTGAAAATTAAAAAAAAAATCGGAAAATTAGCCATAGCTCTTTTATTTTTTATAATAACTATGCAGAGTATTATATCTCTGGAAAATTCAAAAACTGGCCGATTTGATAAGGCCACAGACAACTATGATTTACGTTTAAAAAAGCACAAGTTTATGTCATATCTCAAAAATCACAAACAACATAAAAAAATGGGATAAGATTATCCCATTGAGCCCAAAATTATCTACAATTTTTGTCTCTACAGTTTTTATGTATAATCAGAGATCTGATGAAACAGAAAAAAACACTGTTTTCAAAATATCTAGTGAGCCATGAACTTTTTTAAAAATCCAAAAGGGTCATTAGATTGAGCATTCAAAACCGCAATTCATTCCCCATTTAACCTTTCCGAAATCCCCATAGTGATCATCGAAAAAAACTCACCCTGTATGTATATACCTAGATTTAAGACTGGTGGCAACTTCTTAACGTGATACAAGCTGTATAAAAGTATTTAATTGACACATTAACTGAGAAATTTCTCTTCTCACATTTTTAGTCTATTCCTTAATCAAAAATGATTCCGGAGTCTATCCACGAAATCACCCTCCCGCGATTTTGAGGGGGCAAAAAACCTCTCAGTAATTCAATTTTGAAGGGTTGAAAGGAGCGACGGGGGCTTCTTTCGCCGGTTGTCACCACGATTATTCCGAAAGTTGACGACACGTCGCTATACGCTCCAAAACAATTTACAGGTTGATTCCGTTTTATTCTGCGACAACAGATGGTAGAAAATCGTAAAATATGATTATTTTGTGGTATAACTTTTTATCCAAACCTGTATCGTTTTCAAGATACCCAAACGGTGTTTAAATTCTCGGAAATTTTAACGTTTTATTTTTTACGAGATCTATTTGGCCAGAACCGACGAGAATTACCGACCAAAAAATCATAGTAATTCAACAAAACACAAGTGTCGGTATCGGTATTTTTTCTTATAAAATAAATTTTGTGTATATCTTCGCCACTGACCATTTACTGTAATATACCTACTAAGTTCATTTAAATATATTTAATGACTCGACAAATATAAAATAAAACTTAAATGTTTTTGGGAATTTCAACACCATGTAGGTATCTCCAAAACTAGGCGGTTGTGGAAAAAAGTTATACCTTCCACAAAATCGTCTCACTTTATTTTAAGATTTTCTGTCATCTGTTAAAGTATGTCAGATTAAAATTTTAGGAACTGCTTCAGTCTAATTTTCCTGCGTAACATAATTGAATGGATCTGCTTCTTTGCTAATTGACCAAAAATTGTTTTGGATATCCTGATCTGGCGCATTTCTGGAAGAAATGTCATGAGACCTTTTTTACTCAGAATGGACTAATACACCATTTTTTTTATTTGCTCATCGGATAGTATTGGGTGAGATATACTTGCTGTATTTTTTTTTTCGCCCCCGTTTTGTCGCAATTAATTTTTAAAGTTCAATATACGTAACTACCTGTTGTATTTTATTTTTCCCTAAATTTACCGCCATGGCACCATGTTTGGCAACGCCGCACCTCAATGCCAAGCTGTCAGCCTGCGAGAACATAAACATAACCTATTTTGTGGCGTCACAAATCGGAATATGGGATCTCGGATCCCGCGGCCCCGCGTGTTTTACAAGCTTTTATTTTTTATGATTTGAACTATTTTCACCATTCATTCTAATAATCGATGACGGAAATGAACCATTCTATTTTGCTGAGGAAAATGCTGGGAACACTAGGTATTGGTATTGATGATTCGGACGTTATGCTGGTTGGTTTACAAAACTTTTTTTTATATTGGAAACAAGTCGATTTTATCTATAAAACGACACGATTCGTAAGTACCTAACGGAACTTGCACAAATTAGATATCTAGACTTGCTGATATTTTAAAGACAATAAAGAACCAACCAGGTGTAACATTTTAGCTGACGATTTTAGATTAGTGGCTCTGCCAAATGATTTTTTACTTGTTATCAAGTATATTCCACCGACTGCTAGTTGTTTGAAGAAACTGATGATATTTTAGCCTCAATACCTAGTGTCACAGAATAAATAGCTTCACAACAGAAGCGTCCATAAAGACATGTGTCAAAAGGATGCTCGCTTTGACGCGAAATATCTTCACATCGTGCATTTTGTTTGATTTTACATTAATGCACATTGCAAAGAGATTGTATTAGGACCAAATTTATGTTATTGGTTATTTTCCTGTAAATTGAAATGGAGGCTCGCTTATTTTTGATACATGTCTTTATGGACGCTTCTGTTGTGAAGCTATTTATTCTGTGCTAGTGTTAATCAACAGCATTGATTGGTTATAAACTAAACTGAGAAAAGTCAATCCTATAGACGTCAAGCACTTACCTGGTACGAATATAAAAAAATTTATTACTTTAATTTCATGAGCCCTTACTTACAGAATTAAGTTAGTAGTTAAACCTGCATCGGTTCAAAAATGTAACGCTAGAATATTGGAGAAGGTGCCAGTTCTTGGTGATGTTAGAAATATAACATGTAAAACGCAATAAAGCCAAGTTTTCAGTCGAAAAACTTTATTGTTATAGCTTCAACTATTTGAGACCCATTTAGGTAAATTATATTGTGATTGCCGAAGCATCCTCATAAGAAATGATATAACTCTTTAGAATTTTTTCATTATACATAATTATAATTTTTTTCTGGAAAATAAATTTTCATAAGAATATTTTGTGATTGTGGTTAATGGAAGAAATAAAAAAATATAATGCAGCAGCCGGCCAACAATTAAGATTTCTTTAATTTGCAAGAAAAAATAACATTATTTTGCATTCTATGGCAAAACCCCAAATAAGTTATCTATTAAATTTAGTGAAAATATTCCAAAATCAAATAATACAGTTTTCATGTCGCATGCACAGAGTGTAACAAACTGGATGTTTTTTTGGGGGGTTTCTTCTATTCTGCGAAGAGATAGACAAAGAGTAGGTAGGTGACCTGTGCTCGATTTTTGAGGGCAGTGGAAAGCAGTTGAATCTCAAAATCTCGATTCGTTTTGGAGATACAGGGCATTTTTCGTTTTTTAACATGTCATACAGTCCCTCCTTGTTATACGTTTTGATTTTTGCCAAAAATCTTCCTTCATACTACTCCAATGTATAATAATTATTCAGGAATGTCGGTATGTCTTTGTCAACTAAATCCTGTAAGGTAGACTTTCATATTTTTTTATTGCACTTGTGTTGACTTTTTCCAATATAACAATCTACTGATGTTGTCCATGATTCTTCGCTATTTCCAGGAAGTCAGCAAAGAAAAGCAATACCTTGCTTACATTCATCTAAAATAAGTTTTGCAGTAATATGTACCTACCTGCAAAAATTTTACACGCGTAGTTCTATTATTAGTTGACAAAGTTAATGTCACTAGTGCAGAAAAGTACAACTTTCCGCATCAAAATGGATGCGGCAAAGTGTACTACTACGGACTTAATTACTTAAAAACTTCATTAGATCATACAAGAAAAAAATACCCGCAAAAAGTAGTCATTGACAGTCAAGCACTTGATATCGAATGAAACTCTGCTGTCGAACTTGCATTGTCTTTAGATTATTTAAATTAGTTCTGAATCATGGTTTTCACCTGTAGGTATCAACGATCGTTTTTACAAACGCATGATTTCTTGTTTTGATAATCGATTTCAACATTGGGGTGTGCGACACCCCCACGCCCCCTCCCCCATATCTTAACTCTAGGTATATACGCAATAAGTATTTCTTTACTGTACTAGCAACTAAACTAGAAGCACAAAAAGCTGTATCTACGTATGTGCCACGATGTATGATCCTCGTACATCGTGGTATGTGCATAATTTAGGACTAATCTGCTTATTTTGGGTAATTACAACAAAATATACCTACTTCCACAACTATTCAGTTGAATTTCTTTATTTTTAACCACAGTATCATTGACATTTTTCTTATTAATTTTGTGCTCTGGGGTAATTTTTGCCTTAACCGGGCATTATGCATTCATTGCTATGTTCTTTCCTCTGCGTGTCTCCAATAACATTGTTACCATAATATTTATTCTCTAGTCTACCTAAAACCAGAATTTAAGCTATATCATCATCATTAAGCAATATTAAAACAATGTACAAATCAAATAACAAACATACATCTTCATTTCTCCATGTTTTGCTCCCCGTTTTTATTGATAAAATCGACACACCATATCAAAATATATGCAAGGCAAGTTATCAGGACAAGCTTTAACAAATCTTGTCTTCATTATAAACCGAAAAAATAAAGTATTCACAGCAAAACTCTTTTAAAACTGAGAATAGAATTATTTAATTTTCACTAATGTTATTAACCTTGGTTTCCGCGTTCCGCGGGCGAAAGTGAGGTTATGCAAGCAAAGTGCGGCGTTGCCGACGATTTTCTTTAAAGAATTGAGTAATATGTCATCTGTCATATTTTATAGGGGGCATCTAATAAGTTCAGAATGGGATCAGTAAAATCCAAATATTTCATTGAAATGCTACGAAATTTGATTATTTCTCATCAGGCGCATACAAACTGAATCTAATAATTTGCCTGGGAATGCTTGGTTATATAAAAAAAGACGAAATAAGTACTAAGAAAATAGCAGGTACTTATTGAAACTAGGGATCGTGACGTCACATTCCCTACTTTTGCGACCGTTTTTTTTTCAATTTTTGAGCAAACTAATGGATACAAATTCCAAGGAAAAAAATTATTTTTCATTCCTAAGTATACTTGTCCATTAAGGTATACACTGCTTCTCTGTAAAAACAAAAAATACATGTCGATTTGTTTTTCGAGTAGATTGGCGGATTGAGTGTTACTTACTGTTGAATCACCCAACAATGCATTAAAATGTTCCGTTGAAATGATATTAATAGAGTAAAAAATGTGTTTTTCTGTTATGATACCCAAGATGAATTATTCGTGTCGTCAATGGCAAATATAATGACTCCAAATATATCGCAGCCTTGTAGCTATGCTTAGGATCTCCTTGTCGGGCCAATAACCCAAAATTGAATTTGGCGCCTCCGAGTTTTCCACTCCGATGTCTATTTAATTTGTTCCCTCGCCGAGTCCTTGAGAAATAGCTCGAGGCGCCTGCTTTTTTGCTCCAGAAGAAGGGTTGTCTGCGAGATTTGTGGTTCCTATTATTCCACGCCATTTCAGCTTTTTTCTTTTGGGTAAATAATAATAAATAAAACGACAGATTCTCTTTCAGATATTGAAACAATATCGTACACTTCCCAGACATCACTTATTTTCTACTATGATATTATTACTTTCCAAAATGTAACATATGTCACAGTCTACAGTAAATTTATGAAGGTTTGAGCGGAAACACCCAATAACGTCAGCACCCTACATAGTTAACTAAAAAAAGGTAGCTATTTCATTATTTCACCAATCTATGCAAATTTATACACTCTAGTTTTTAATGATGTGAATTAAAACAAATATACGATGCCATCTCTACAAAAGTATAATCTCTATAGGTCGCTAAGGACATGGCGTTGTTGTTACTTCCCGGACTTCTCTCACTCACATCAACAACCCAAAATTAAATTTCCTGCCCCCGGTTTTTTCTCGCCGATATTTATTTAATTTGCCGAGTCCTTGAGAAACACCCCGAGGCACTCGTTTCTTTTGCCACACAGCTGAAGTGTTGCTCTAGAGATGGGTCGTTTCTATTTTTCTCCACCTTCTCAACTTTTTTGTCGCCGAGCAAATAGCAAATAAACGAAAGCTTTGGTTTCAGAAACAAAAAAAAAACACCTTTCATTGACTGGGATTTATACAGGGTGTTATTTAAGTACGTAGCCAAACTTCAAGGGATGATTCTTTGAGTGATTCTAAGATGAAAAGTTTATATAAACATAGGTCCGTTATCGCTTCGTTTTCAAGATACAGGGTGTCAAACTTTTTTAAAAAAATCCTTTTTTCAACAACATCTTAATAATCCCTTTGCCGATTTTCTGAAATCTGGCAGTGTTATTTACGGTAGAGAGTGGTTAATTTAGCCCTAAGTAGATTCAAATTATTAAATCCAGTGGCGTCCCCGGGGGGCACCGTGATCAATATTGTTGAAGAAAAAATGTACGCCACTGACTTTTTTAAAACTTTTATATGTTTTTCGCATTAAGGAACTAAGAATACAACTTTTTGGTCTCTTAAATTTTTTTCGTATCTGGCTTCTTTTCGAGAGAAAAAAAATAAAAACCACTTTATTGCATGTCATTGCTTTGTTGTTGCATTGCTGCTTTCTCGAAAACGAAGCAAGATACGAACATGATTCAAGAGGCCAAAAAGTTATATTCTTAGTTGCTTAATGTGAAAAAAAATATATAAAACTAGATTACAATTATTATCAAGTCTAGTGGCGTCCCTTAACCAAAATTTTTGAGAAAAAGAAAATGTGCGCCACTGGCTTTTTTAAAACTTTTATATTTTTTTCGCATTAAGCAACTAAAAATACAACTTTTTGGTCTCTTGAATCTTGTTCGTATTTTGCTTCGTTTTCGAGAAAGCAGCAATGCAACAAAAAAGCAATGACGTGCAATAAAGTGGTTTTTATTTTTTCTCTGGAAAACGAAGCCAGATACGAAAAAAATTCAAGAGGCCAAAAAGTTGTATTCTTAGTTCCTTAATGCGAAAAACATATAAAAGTTTTCAAAAAGTCAGTGTCGTACATTTTTTTTTTTCAAAAATATTGGTCACGGTGACCCCCGGGACGCCACTCGACTTAATAATTTGGGCTAAATTAACCCCTTTCTTAACACTGCTAGATTTCAATAAAATCGGCCAAAGGATTATTAAGATCTTGTTGAAAAAAAAGATTTTTTAAAAAAGTTTGACACCCTGTATCTTGGAAACGAAGCGATAACGGACCTATGTTTATATAAACTTTTCATCTTAGAATCACTCAAAGAATCATCCCTTGAAGTTTGGCTACGTACTTAAATAACACCCTGTATAATATAACTATAATAATTTCTTGCCAAATAACAAAGTTATTACCTACCACACAAAAAAATCAGGGATAAGTTCATTTGTGTAGGAACTTTATTTATCATGTTTTTATTTCTAAGAAGGTTGGTGGATCAATAATTTGTGTAAGGAACGAAAATATGATAGTCCATATTATTCAAGTTGAACGATGTCCAATGAAAATGTGCCACAAAATACGTGTTAACTCCGAAATTTTCATCTACCGCTTTCAGATGCTACAGATCAACTGTAAATTCAAAACGAAAAAAAAAAGCGAATTGGACATTGGTTTCAACAACATTCGTTCTCTTGAAATAGGGCACAAATTTTGGTGCACTATTCATAGTAGTGGATAGCACGATCCATTTGATTCTTAAAGAAATGCCTAATATGTTTTTGTGACTTTTGTGTGTCTTTTTTTAATAACAGTAGGCCATGGAATACTATATAAAACTTAAGGTTTAATATGTAAAAATGTGAAGGCTAGAGTTATTCTATTTGATATTAAAACTTGAGTAAAATAGCCCTGATCCTTCCGAAACTAGCTGATTTTATATCAAAGAAGCGAAATACAACATTTAAATAGCTCTACGACCTATTACTATTACTTATTGACCTGGTGTTATAAACCACAACGTTCATAGTCGTTTGCAGATACTTTGTCTCGGCCAGACGGCTTGTATGCTTGTATGTGTTCACGCGTCTTAGTGGAATTAAAAAAAAACGATACTTTAATTCTATATTTAAACACTTTTCGCGTATTTACAAAATAAATCAATTACAAATTTTGGATTGTATGTTTTTCAGACCTGTTTTTCTTGTCACTACAACAACTATATTTTTTGACAATGTCATATTTTTCTTTTTTTACATGGCGATTAAATTAAATAATCAGCTTGAACATGCCCTCCACCTTGGAAGCTTCTTCCAATATCTTGTTACTTCTCGGGTTCAGGAATAGGACACAATTTGGACAGTGCCCGTCTTACAATCCCAGTTTTGACCAGGGCGACACGAATTTTCTTGTCAGGTCCTATAACACCTTCCACAATTCTGCCCATTTTCCAAAGAAGTGGTGGGACATTATCATCTTTCAAAACAACCATTTGTCCCACTTTGAGATTTTCATGGGCAACTTTCCAATGACATCTAACTTGCAATTCGTTTAAATAGTCCTTAGACCAACGGGACCAAAAGGACTGATACATCTTCTGAATATGCTTGTATTTGACTAATCTATTGTCTGGTGTGTCGGTGTAGTCGTCATCGGGAACTGCAGTTAGACGTCTACCGATCATGAAGTGACCAGGGGTCAACACATCCAAGTCATTTGGGTCAGACGAGATTGGAGTCAACGGTCGTGAATTTAAAGCGGCTTCTATCTGAGTTAGCAAAATATAATAACCTTCAAATGTCAACAGTGATAATCCAATAACCCTTTTTATATGATATTTGCATGAACGAAACCCATCTTCCCATAAGCCGCCAAAATTTGGGGAATATGCTGGTATAAACTTCCAAGAGATTCCCTCATTTTCAAAATACTCTTTTAATTCAAATTCTTTAGATACCAAAAAATTACCTAACTCCCTCAATTCTCTATTTGCACCAACAAATGTTGATCCGTTATCCGAAAACACAAATCGTGGTTTTCCTCTACGAGACACAAAACGACGCAAACATGCAATAAAAGAAGCAGAAGTTAAATCTCCCACTAATTCCAAATGAATACATTTGGTAACAAAGCAAATAAATATTGCTATATACGCCTTCACAGTTTTTGATCCTCTACCATCTTTATTTTTTAAACTAATTGGACCCGCATAATCAATGCCGACAGAATAAAATGGCGGTTGTGGGCGCACACGAAGTTCTGGCAAATTTCCCATTATTTGATTTGCTGTGAGAGGCTTCACCCTGAAACATCTCACACACTCCCGTGTTACCTTTCTTACAAGATTTCATCCTGCAATTGGCCAAAACCTCTCACGAATGGAACTTAAGAGGAACTGTGGCCCAGCATGCAACAATTTCCTATGTTTGAACAAAACCAATAAATATGTGAAACGATGATGTTGTGGTAACGAAATAGGGTGCTTTGCATCATATGACTTCTCTGACAATTGAAGCCTACCCCCCACCCTGAGGATACCAGAGGGGTCAACAAAAGGTGATAATCCAATGAGCCTTGAAGACTTTAGAGTTTTAAAACTTTTTAGATCAGCAATTTCAATACCAAATGCTTCTACTTGCACCATTTTTACCAATGTCATCTGTGAATTATCTAGTTCATTTGCAGTTAAAGGGCCCACCTTCGGAGATGTCAAACTTTTCAAATTTGAAATAAATCTCAAACAGTAACTAAAACAACGAATCAATCTTTGATAATTTGAGAATCTTTCCCAATCGACTAATTTCACAACTTTTGAAATTTGAAAAGATCTGGAAACCTTTTTTCGTTCAGGAACTTCTAACAATAAATTAATTTCTCTAGAGGGCCAGTTATGTTCTGGTTGCCCTAACCATTTAGGACCTTTCCACCACTCAGGACAACTAATGAGGTTCACTGGTAAACTCCCTCTAGATACTATGTCAGCTGGGTTATGTTCAGACCTCACATGATTCCAAGTTGCATCTTTTGTGATTTCTTGAATCTGGCACACTCGATTCGATACAAAAGTCTGCAATAAATGTGGCGAAGTGGCTATCCAGCTAAGTACCACTGTTGAATCTGACCAAAGAAAGACAGCATATATTTTTAAATGTGTGGAATTTCTTACCTTTTCTAACAACTGTATCTAGACTAACGCCCCGCATAGCTCCAGCCGTGGTATTGTCAATGATTTTAGTGGAGAGACACGAGATTTTGAAAATAACAAAGATACAGTTATCTGTCCATTGCTATTTACACTTCGCACATAAAGGCAAGCACCATATGCTTGGCTTGAAGCATCACAGAACCCATGAATTTGAATATTTACAGGGTTATAACAAATTATTTGTCTACCTATTTCAAGATTATTTAGCTCAAATAATGATGCCTCAAATTTCTCCAATCAGAGTCTAAACTTGGTGGAAGAGATTCATCCCACGATATTTTAAGCGACCAAAGATTTTGCAACATAACCTTAACAAGACATGTGCAAGGACTTACCAATCCCAATGGGTCAAATATTTTTGACACATCTGAAAGTATGGATCTCTTTGTCACTACCGACGGACGAGCATCCAAATCTATTGCATATTTCAAGACATCTTGATTAGGCGACCAAAAAAGACCAAGATTTTTCGATGTATCTTTATCGCCAAATAAAACTTTTTCTATCTTACAAGAATCAGGTTCTAATCTTTGCACTACTTGCGGCTTATTTGAAATCCATTTTCTCAAAATAAAACCACTACCCTTTAGAATCTTATCTACTTGTTGACACATATTAATATCTCTTTCGATGGTGGTATGTCCACAAAGCAAATCATCAACATAAAAACTATGTAAAATAGTTTCCGATGCCTCTGGATCTTTATCCATATTTTCAATACCTAACTGTTTTAGACATCTTATTGCAAGGTAGGGAGCAGATTTTGTCCCAAACGTTACAGTATTCAAAGAGTATTCCCGGAGAACATCACCAGGATTGCTCCGCCAAAATATTTTCTGCAAATGCCTATGATCAGGATTTACCCACACCATCCTATACATTTTTTCAACGTCAGCAAACTTACAACAATATTATGCTGTCTAAACCTAAGAAGGATATCAACTAAGTCATCCTGAAGACATGGACCCTTGTGCTGTATGTCATTTAATGATAACCCCGAATCTGTTGGCATAGAGCCATTAAACACTACCCTAAGCTTTGTGGTAGAGCTTCTTTCATTAATGACCCGGTGATGAGGTAAGTAATACGACCTCTTACTTGGATTCTCGCTTACAGAAGACATATGATTGAGTTTTATATACTCATCCATAAAACTTGTATACATATCTCGCAATTTTGGATTTCTAGACAATTTCTTTTCTAAGGAATAAAACCTATTGAGGGCCTGGTTTCTAGAATTTCCTAATTCTTCTACTGGTCGAGATAATGGAATTTCAACAATAAATTTTCCATCATCTGAAGAACGACGAACAGACTGAATGAAACTTTTTTTCACAAATTAAATCTTCCTCCGACAATACAGATTTTTTATTTAAGGAGGGTTCTTCAATTTGCCAAAACCTTTCCAATTGTTGATCAATATCAATCAAAGCCAGGTTACACCTTTTGAATGGGATAGATGGAACATAGATTGGTCCACCCAGTACCCAACCAAATTTGGTTTTTTGCAAGATTAAATCATTTTTTCCTACAATAACCTTACCAATACAAAGCAAAGATAAGAACAAACTGGAACCTATCAAAATGTCTACTTCCCTTGGTTCCCACCAACTTGGGTCACCTAATTTAGACACAAAATTATTTGGAATATTGACCTGTGACCTGTCAATTTTCTGTCCTGGAACTATATCCCCAATTTGCTGCATCAAAAAACAGCTAACAACTGTTTCGAAATTACTATGTAGTGACTGAACAGTTACATTGCATTTGGATGTAGTTTCAGTAACACACTGATTTACAGAGCCTATCAAAGAACCTGTTTCAGATAATTCTAAATCTAACTTTTTTGTCATTTTTTCAGAAATTAAATGTATCTGTGAGCCATGATCCAATAAAATTCGACACTCAGGGTATGTACCATTTCTGGCCAAAACCTTAGCTATTGCTGTTGACAACAAACCTTCACTATCACAGTCATGAATAACATTTTGAGCAGACAAAACCTGTTTTGACTTACCATCCATTATTGTAGCAGGCTCTATAGTTGGAGGGACTACCGCCAGATTCCTGGAACTGATTTTGCAGCTATCTGCAACATTACTATTTTCAACATTACCACCAGTTTCTTTTTGAGTCTCTTTTTGAGAGTTACCATTGTTATTGGCAACACCAATAAAGTGCAACAACACATGTGTGTTTTTGACCACATGTAAAGCAACCATTTTGTGGACACTCTTGTCCAACATGACCAAATTTTAAACAATTCAAACATAAGTCATGTTTTCTTGATTCCTTGTACCTATTATAGGCATTCAACTTTAAAAAACTATTACATTTATGCACAAAATGGTTACCACTGCATATTACACATGTAGCTGAAATGTAGCAAAAGACTTTTTTGAATTCTTTTGATATTTATCGTCACATTTTCTTTGTTGAAACAATGAATTACCCGAATATATCTGACCCTCTAAACCTTCTAACATGGTAGCTCTTTCCTTTAGGAAGTCTTTAAATTCCTCCAAAGTTGGTATTAGTTTATTTTTTCTAGCGCTCCAATCTCTTTTTGTGACAGGATCTAATTTTTTACTAACTAAAAATATAACAATTACATCCCAACCTTCTGTTTTTACATTTAAGGAATTGAGAGACCGAATGATTTTTATCATAGCGTGCAACAAATCACGAATATCTGAACTATTTTCCTTTGACAATTGAGGCAAATTAACTAATGAATTCAAATTATTATTTATCAAAGTTGAACTATTATTGTATTCATCACAAACTGCTTCCCAGGCTGTTTCATAAGCTGCTGCAGAGAATTCTTGGTCATCAAGTACTTTTCGTGCTTTCTCGATTAAAGCACCACGAAGAAAATGATATTTGTCAATATCTTTTAGTTCATTATTATTATGTATCAACGACAAAAATGTGTCTCTGAATTCCAACCACGACTCTGCATTCCCATCAAATTTAGGAATGGGAATTGAGGGTAACTTTGGGAATGTTTTTGGTACTGTTGTTGAATTTTCTGCTACAAGCCGGTAAAAGGAGTTTTCAAAATTTTCCCTTTCAAGAAGTTGGTTATTTGGATCATCATCCAACAATTCAAGGTTTTGTTGAATTTCATCAAATTCTGATAATATCAGTTTTGTTTTTTCAAATCGAGCCTGTAATTCCATCAAAATACCTCTATCTGCATCTTCCTTTTCAAAAAATCTTTATTTTTGTTAAGAAAGTTGCTAAATAATGTCAGTTTACTTTTCAAAATTCCACGTTTTTTAACCAACTTATTGAATTCTACTTCGTTCTCCATTTTGCCCAATCAAAATAACGAGCAAGAATCAACAAACGAACCAACCAAATTTCCAATAACGACTACTAAATTCTAATGTTACCAGCAATCCAAACCAGCTTTGGGTAGATATGCCACGAAATCTATCTTGATCAAATTAGCACCAGTAGCTTGAAACTCTTCTAAATGGTTCTTCTACGACATCCCATGAAGAGCAATACGAGGATACAAACAATCCTCCCAATCCAAACAGTTCTGCTATGATCGCGAAGAACACAAAAAATCCAACGCGTCACTCAAGTCCAAAACGTCCAAATATGCCAAAATTTCACAGGTCCTGGTTTCAAATCCGCGCCGTAGAGACCACTATGTTCACGCGTCTTAGTGGAATTAAAAAAAAACGATACTTTAATTCTCTATTTAAACACTTTTCGCGTACCTATTTACATAATAAATCAATTACAAATTTTGGACTGTATGTTTTTCAGACCTGTTTTTCTTGGCACTACAACAACTATATTTTTTGACAATGTCATATTTTTATTTTTTTTACATGGCGATTAAATAAAATAATCAGCTTGAATAGTATGAGGATGACGTCTCATAGTAGGTAGCACGCGGTGAGGTTGGTTTATTTTTATTTCATATCAGAATTAGACATATTATAGTTTAAGTACATCAACATGTAGGTATTCTGGGTATAGCTTGTGCTCTTCTGAAAAGTAGATAAAAACTCAATAAGGATCTACCGTTAGATTTTTGAACAAGTATAAACATTTTACACCCATACCAAAAATGGATGTGATAATGACCGCGAATATTCGGATGATTTCTTAGTATTCGTTTTCTTTCATTAACCTGGTGTAAACGCACTTTGAGAAGTTCTAACCTTTCATGTATACAATACCTTATCCAATTCTCCGATCAGTTATTCCAATCGCGCAGCATATTTTCCAGTTTTTGGTCGAAACGAAGTTATAAGAGCACAAGAAACCAGCGGACCCCGCGCCTCTCCCACCGCCGCCCCAGATGTTGCGGGATTTATCTTTATAAGGGGCGGCTGATTTATCGGCGGCCAGGAATGTCTGTTTTACTCAGGCCGGGCATTATGCGTCGAATATAGATTAGGCCCCGGAAAAAAGAATGGGGGCTTCGCACCAATAAACACCCCGGAGTAGGGTGTCTTACACGCTGGGATTTTCCTGTTCTAGTGTAATTTATTACCATTTGTGTATTTTGAATATATTTTTTATAAACATATTTTGTATATATTTTGTATATATTTTGTATATATTTTGTATATATTTTGTATATATTTTGTATATATTTTGTATATATTTTGTATATTTTGAATATATTTACAAATACTTAATGGTTGAAGCAATCAATAAATTATGGAATATTTTTCTTTCATTGAAGGTCTACTCCGTTACAAGGTACAAGTTCAATTCAGATGGTTGGATGGGGAACAAATTATGTTTCCCTCCTAGGCGCAATGACTCTGATTTCATCGTGACGTCTAACTGTCCCATGGAAGCCTATACATTACATAGGTCTGTGAGTTACTAATACCACAATCAATGCACATTAATGCCCCTCCTTTTGAATTACACCAGTATATTTAAACTAAATAAGTATCTGCAGATCAGCTATAGTGCTAAATGCTGAATACAATAAAGACCTCCCCCGATGGTACCCTCATTGCCGACTTTTGCGGGTTAGGTGCAAGATAAATATAAAGAAAATAATATAAAGAAAATATATCTTATTTAAATATATTTAAATATCGCCTTATTTTCTAACATAATCAAAATCGTAACATAAGGTAGCTAATTTATATTTTCGTTTGTTCTTATTTATTCTAATATGTTTTTCAATGTTCGCATTAATTCTATATAAAGTAAATGGAAATACAGTGAAATCCCTCATAACCGCGGACACTCACGGTTCCGTTGGATTTGTCCGCTTATTAGAGGTGTCCGCCTGATAAAGTGCATAGAAAAACAACAAAATGAAATCAAATACAAAAAACATGTCCGTTTAAAGGAGGTGTCCGCAAGGAGAGGTTTCACTGTACTTGTATTAGTTAACATTGAAATGCTATAGATATTCAAATTTCTATTACAAGTTTAGGCTTGTATAAGTGGTTCATTCAAAATATCTCAGCTACCTTTTGACACAAAAAAAAATCGGTGGCATCTGCCATCAAAATAGCTCTTTCGGGCGGTCTTCTTTTGTCAAGATGAAAGTTCCTACCCATGGCCACCTACGAAAACTATAACCAAAAATCTGGAAAATTCGAAATTTTTAATTTTCAACATACCGCAAGAAAACTGACCTGAAAATTGTTTGCAAGAGCCGACATAATATATGTATGGCATTAGTTTTGTTGTATGGATTACTGAAAAATGTTGACTCTCTTGGGCTCTAAAATCAATTTATTTTAATTAAATGTATGTGTTTTGTAAAGCAAAATGTTCCATTAATTTTGTTGTGTTACACTTAATAGACCTAGTGACCCATGGAAATTAATGTTCAATGATAGGGTTATGACGTTATTAATGATATCTCCAATTATTGTTACGTGCCAATTACGTAACTTGATGGTAAGAAAATAAATTCGAATTAACAAAGTGAAGTACCGAGCGGCCGCCAGATTTTAGACAGTGGAGACGGGCGAGGGAAATAATATATTTTAAACAACAGGTGCCACCTAAATTGTATGCTCTAAACCTCATACTATTCTTTTTAAGTCCAAACTAGGAAACCCTTTTAGGTTTCAAAATATTTCCAAGGTTTAGTTCAAGTGCTGTCAAGCACTAAATAATTCCAGTTGTATAAGTAAAGTTGTGATTCCACGGATATGTCTTTTGGATTGACTGACAATATTAATGATAAGAAATATACTACGTGCTGTATAGAAAAATAAGAGCGTATGGGGTCTTACAAGTTTGTTTAAATCAGCGGGCATGTACACGCGCAGTTCACACAACTTCCGTTAGGTGAAACTAAATTTATTACGTGAATGGTACACGTAATAAATTTAGTTTTACTAGTTGAGGCACGATAAAATATAAAAATATCAATTATGCAAAACTTAGCTGTCGGTGACTCTCAAAAACCACGCTGTCCTCGGGAGAAGGTCCTCCCAAGCACCCACAGAGCGATCAGAAATAATGTACAGTGTACACTCCAAGAAGAAAACATGGGTGATCTTCGCTGATAGTGAAACTGCTAGACCATGCTCCTAAGCTCGAAACCATAAAAACTTTAAGCCGGAACAGAGAAACAGTCGCAAACAACACTTCTTGTAGCCGGACGCAAAACCCAAAATAACCTTGGAAAGAAGAAAGAGCAAAATAAACCTATCTTAATTGTATTCACAAAAATAATATACGCGAGAATTAATTAATTACGTTCAAACAAACGCTTGAAAACATTTGGCTCTAACAAGAAAAAATAGCTTACCTCAATCTGAGAGTTTTTCTTCTGTACAAAACGAATAATAAATTGGTCACAATTAATGTCGACAATGTCCTAGTGAACAACAACAAAAAAAAGATTGAAGATAACTGGAATGAACTGACTTACTTCAACAAATTGGGTGCATAAAATACTGCTAAACCAGTAAAGAACTCATCAGAATAATTTCCTTGATGGAGTAGGAGGTTTCGTAGAGGCTTAACACGTCGTTAGAATCCTGACAAGCGGATCGAAGTTCGGCACGTCAAGTCACTCTCACCTCCAAATAAATCCGAAACTTTACACAAGTTCACTGGGATTCTGGTACTCCCCAACAATGGGTAAGACTCATCATCCACTCTTGAAACTAATTTGAATTCCCAGCGATCTAGAAAAACTTCCAACACTTTATGCAAATCACCAACTAAGTTGCTAAGGCAAAATCTAATGCGAAAGTTTCGAACCGTTCACGGCAGAATACAAATTTCGAGTACAACTAAAAAACTATTGACAAAAACAATTAACCGCACCGTGGATAACGTCTGGCAGGGACGAGCACAATTACTGCGTTAGGAGAAGATTTGATAAAAAAATGTTAAACTAGTTCGCGACGGATGGCGCGCAGTTCAGTCTTGACGCGAACTCCAGCCTTATCCTTACCAACCCAGTTCTTTCACCATAATTAAAACATCGCATATTTGCATTGGATTCGAAATATGAATGTAACACAATCGAATTTTTCATATATGGGGTCACTTAAACAGGAAAATTTACTTAACATATCCGTGTAACATAAATGTGTAGTACCTACTAAAAAATGAGAATACTTGGAGTATGAGCAGCTGAAACGCTGAAACTGAAAAGTTGAAGTGTAACTGATACCAGGTCACTGAGCATTTATTGTAATAGTACAATATTTTGTTATTCTCAAGATAATTATCTAGGTACGGATCCCTGCTATGGCATTATTAAATTTATTTTCTTAACAGGAAACAATGTCTACGAATTTCACTTTTTTTAATAATTGGCTATTTGACACTCGACTAAGTGCATGTATGTAAGCAACTTTATTTTAAAGTTTTAAAGGCCTACTAATGCCTCATAATTGATGGGTAGCTAGACTTTATGTCAGTCACTAATATTACCAACAATTTTTCTCAAATTCGTATAGTAAATACAGAACAAATTGGGAAGTGTGAGTGTCACACATTAAACTAAATGGGATATATGACTTTCTGCGTCATTAATTTTTTCCAGCTAATTTTATTCTTTTACCCACATTTGGTCATACCTAATATTTCAAAACTGATATAATATTTGGACTCTGATAGTTCTTGCAAAAAATTTCGTGTTAAACTTTTTTGTGTATATACCTCCAGATATAAAAAGTTACAGCCGTTTAAAATTTTACCTTTTTAGATTTTTGGCCTTAGTTTTCATAGGTGGCCATGCAAAGAAACTTTCATCATGACAAAAGTTTGTTCAGCGAATGTTCGGCCCTACGTCACAACTCCCGTCCTTGTCTGACTCGTGAATATACGACCGATATCCATCGTAATTCGAGAGTAAGACAAGGACGGGAGTTGTGACGTAAGGGCCGAACATTCTCTGAACAAACTTTGTATCCCAAATTTTGAAGTCTATATCTCATTGCGTTCGAAAGTTATGGAAGAAACACACATATAGATAGACACCAAAATTTTGATTGCTCAAATTTTAGATTTCAACGTTATAGTGTTGACTGATATATTATTAAAGACTGCTGACGGCTGTCACGGCTGACACATTTTTGGCTCATACATTGTTAGCCATCGGAGCCATCTGTTTTCCAGGACATAAACCTTTAGGCGTGAGAAGTTTTCATAAATACGTCAGTCAACGATTATACAATACTTGAAATGCGCTCCTCTACTGATGAGATGGTGACGTCAGATACATCTCTCTATTTTTTTAAATAGAAAATGTTGCTTGATATCCTTTGTGTTTCGCAAATTTGGTTTGGAGGGTATTTAGGTCCCTCTAATGGTGTCACTATTTCTTCGCTGAGGCAAACTAAGAAATATGGTTTTACTGTATGCTAGAATATAATACTTACCATAAATTCAGATTAAAATGAACTATAAAACGATAGATATAACATATAGTTTTTGCTTCTAAATAATAACGTGACACCTAACAATTTTTACTCCAATGCAATATTACTCCAATACATAACAATATGTAAAGAAACATCTGAGTATTTATAATTTTTATTTTACATTCTGTTGATTTTGGATTTTGGATAGAGATAATCTGGTAAAATTTCACTTTCTGTTTGACAAAATCGACGGTGGCGCCATCCACAGAACTAATCTTTTGACATCTGACCTAAGAACACTGGAGGAAAAAAGAGAAAAAATACCAATTGGACATTGGTCAAAACAGCATTGGTTTTCTTGAAATAGGGTGTTCAAATTTTGTTAAATTCAATCCTTTCCACTTTGAAAGCTAATAAGTTTTGGTACATTGTTCATAGGAATTTTTTTCTCAGTTTAAATGGTACAGTCGATGTGTATCGTTTGAAAGCGGTAGGTAAAAATTTTATGTTTCGAATGTTGAAGTTAACAGGTGTTTTGGGGCACGTTTTGCCAATTTCAACGCAAACGGTTGATTTCATCGTCATGAAACAAGAGTACACTTTTGTTGTAAAATGAAAAGATACACTGAAATGACGGACCTGCAAGACCAAAAAGATATCCTCAAAAAAGTTTGAGCAAAAAAATTAATATGGTTTGTTATTTTTTACTCTTTTTTAGGGCACTGTGTAAATGAATAAACTATCATAAGGCGTCTTCTAGTAAGTAGATAAAACATACCAAATTTCAAATTATTAAGTAGCGCCGTTATTGAGATATAAATAAAAAGAAAGACTTTTGGGCCTCCCTGTAGACCCGAATAACTTGGCAAGGAAAGCCCAAATCGAAAAATTTTATATTAAAGACCCCCCTTAAAACCACCTGCCGAACACCCCTTTAAAGTATTTACTATAGATTCTGACTCTGTATGTAGTGTAATAATTATAACTCACAAATCATATTAACTAGGTACCGCAAGTTTGACGTGACAACATTGAGTTCATTTTTATCGATGTGATGTGACCCCTATTATGCCGTAAAAGAGAAAGATGACCTGACAGCATATATTTGCCGCGTCACATTTAAAATTGTCCGCGAGGCGCGACCCACCTATACCCGTCCCCTCTGGCGAGAGTTTCATTTTTTATTCGGGAGCCCGCAACCGGTTAAAAGCCACCGTGAATGTTTAATCGGCCATTCCGTGATCCCGCGCCCAAACCAAAACAAACATCAATCTGGCTGGGGCGGGTTAATTTTTCATGGGGCCCGCCGTCGCCTCCCCCTGTTGACAGGAACACGGGGAGAGACAATCATGTCGGCCCGCTTTGTGGGTGGCGACACTTTCCGGAGATTCGATTTGGAAAAACTGGGGAGATCGAGAGCGGATATTGATAGCCTTTTTGATGATTAACCTGACATTAAATTGACAGAGATATACGGAAAAAATTTATTTTCACAAAAGAAGGAGTCTACAGAGAGAAAATGGCAGCAAAACTTGAGTAAGTGCAATAACAAACAAATCGGCACAACTACAAGACACGGAAATGCAAAACATATTTTGCGTAGCCAAAACTTGAGATTCTTCATTCGTTTTTGTCAGTTGCAACAATTCTGTGGCTTCGTCTTAATTTCCATTTATTGTGCGTTATTATTAGCAGTGGCGGCCCGTGGTAATTTAAAATAGATGTTCAATTTTTAATTTGATGCTCTTTACAGGAAAAAATATAATTTACACAATGCCGTATACAATATCAATACCTCGGTTAATACAGTGCGAGAAAGGAACGTCAAATTTAAACTTGAGTAGTTCGTTAGTTTATTATTAGTTTACTATTAGTATATATTATATTAGTATACCTATTAGTTTAATATTAGTATATTATTTTTCATGGGGGCTGCAAAACAGGCAGCAGTTTGGAATTTGTGTTGAAAAGCACCGTGCCTCGTCATATTACTTGACCTAGGCAAAGTTTACAGAATAAAATATAAGTAGGTATGAATGAAATTGCATTATAGGTACTTTTTGATGGCGCCGGTAAAATCTTAAAAGTCAGCGTGACATGCTTTTTTGAGAGACGCGTTTTTAGTTTTTAATCGCGATTTCTTCTTCACATTTTGTAGGGTTATTAGCTTTTCGTTTTCATATATTTACGAGTTCAAAAAATGACTTGGTATAAAGCATTGTAAAAATGCGAAGAGACTTTTACATCCAGATTGTGAAATTACATTCCATAGGTAAGTAAATAGGTAGGTACCTATATAAGTTTTGCCGAATAATATTGTTTTTTCATTGACATTTTCTGATTTCTTGCTGTTTGTTAGGTTTTCAAGAAAAAAAACTAAATTTAGAAAGTGGCTTAGTACATCGACAATAATATTCTCTGGGAGGACTCTATATATGCGTGTTCTATTCATTTTGATGAACAGGATTTTTTACAACACGAAAAAACGCGAAAAGTGGCGCTCTACCATCTTTAGAAACCTAACCGAAGAAGCAGTGGCGTCAAAATTGGTACGACCACCAAAGAAGTTCATTAGCGCTTTAAGAAGTAGGTACGACGAAGAGAGCCGCATTTCTGGAGCAAATAGAATTAACCGAAGAAATGCAAACAGCAGCAGGCAGCAGCAAGTAAACCTGTTAACTGCAGATCACCGCCAGCAAAATTATTGAAGCTTATCAAAGAACAAGGTAATTATAGAAATCACTTCACTTGCATTTTTTTAAGGAAAGATTAAAGCGGTAGAAGTTGAAGTTTTCTTTTGTTTGTATTTTTTAAACAAACAAAAAGAAAAGGTTTTAAGGAATAAAACTAGCCGCCTAAAAATTCAGAAATAGGTATAGATATGCTCCTGGAAAATAGGTTATTATTTTTAAAAGTATTCAAAGAAATAATTATACCAAGTAATATTGTATGAAAATGTTAGGTATAATAAAAAATATTTTCATGATTTTATAAGTAATTATTTATAATGCAGCTACTGTATAAGGTATAATGTACAATAATAATTAAATTAGTTCTCTTTATGATGATGAAAATATGGTGTTTTGATTAAGTTGTATAATTTCTCATCCTACAAACCCAAAACCAACAAAAATTTTGGACCTATGTTGTACTTTGAACTAAAATAATTTCATTTAGGGTTAAAAATGGCCGCCAAATTATTCCCCCGGTCGGACGTCTCTCTTGCGCGGTATAGGTTGCTATAGGTATATAGGTCCGTCACATGATATACGATCATTGCGCTTCCTTGTCTTGCTTATCGCAAAAGTTGAAACCTCTCCATCTCTAGGGTTGGCTGCCTAAAACGCGATTACAGTTTGTTCAGAGAATGTTCGGCCCTACGTCACAACTCCCGTCCTTGTCTGACTCGTGAATATACGACCGATATCTATCGTATATTCATAAGTAAGACAAGGACGGGAGTTGTGACGTAGGACCGAACATTCGTCGAACAAACTGTAATTTGTTTTCTTACATGGCGAAAACGGATGTTTTTGGAAAGCTGTTTTAAGTCGTATTTATCATATTAACGTCCCACATTGCTACAAAACAATCCGAACGAGACGTACCCCCTGATAAAACCTCCTCGCGAAAACGACAAGTTTTGGGATAAAGCAAAAAAAATTTTAGGGTTTTGCTCGCGAGAATATGCTTTTAGTCTTTGACGGAAGATTAGTTCATAGTCTATATATAGGTATTATTTTTTGTAAATAGCTATTACCAGCGTCCTGATGTTACTTTTCAGTTTTCTCTGTGTCCATATGAATAATAATACCTATAATTCACTTCCCTTTTATCGCCCGTCCCTTATTGAAAAAAATAAACATACATGAATTTATGAATGGGGTTGTCATTTTACATTTTTGAGAGTTACCCGGAAAAATACGTAGTTTTTTCGGTACTGCGAAACATATTCTCATATTTAAAAAAACTGCTACGTCTGTAGATAATGATCTGTTCTCGGATCTGTTGATATCTTCTCAAATTCTGTACACATTAGGAGAGATTATGGATATCGTTGGTTGAACAAATTCGAAAGTCATATAGGTAATTTTGGTAGAAAAACCTTTGTCATAATACCCTGTTATCCGCCATAATAATTCACCACCCTTTTTCGCCCGTCTCTTATTATCCCCACCGCGTTATTTGGACGTTGACGAAGGGTACATCTCGCGTCCGGGCCAAACTAATGCGTTTTTGCTGCAGGCCATCCCCGGACACCGTCCGGGTTTTTGTGTCCGGAATCGCCAGGGTAATTAACCGGGACGCCGATAGGGCGACGGCTATTAGAGCCCGTCATTAATTTCCACTGTACGGCAGCGATGGGTGTTACGCAGTGATGGCTTGGGAAATGGAAATTGACGGACATTTATTGTGGTACTTAATTTTCTGCATTTATGTACTGCTTTATGAAAATACAGATAATTTAACCGTATTGTGTTCAGTCATGAGGTAGAAAATTTTAACGGCATGTGTCCAAATCCATAAATGAAAAATTCTAAAATAGGTATTCCCTTAATTACAGCGCTTGTGTGTCTGGCCCCGCTGGAAAATATTGCCTGAAGACTCACCATTGCTGACGCACAGATTGCGAAATACACTAACATATTGTAAATTTACTTATTTTCATCTTTTCCCAGATATTTCAAAAAGTGTCGAAATTCAATAGGAAACATAACACTATAAACAAAATGTACAAAGATGCATCAAAACCAAAACGCACTATCACTTATTACTGTTTAGAGGAGCTTTTCGAAATTGCTCCCGCATCGACTTGATTTTAAGTTCACGGCTTCCTCCGATTTCTTGGCGAATCGCCAAACGATTTTACCGGCACCGTCCCAATAACTATATTAAACTCAAAAAAAAATTTAAACATACCAAATCAGACCGACAACATATACAGCACGGTCCAAAGAGTTCGCATCAAATTGGAAAAAAATATGAGATTTAAAAAGTATTCTGGGGAATTTTTCTGCATATCCTAAGAATAGATATATTGAGATATTTATGTCAATAAATCACCACCAATATGGTGGCAATTTAAAAAAAAATCCATATTAATTTAAGAAAAGTGAGGTGAAATGATGTATCGCAAAAAGTTATTTGAAAATGGTGTGTAGAATTTTGACCTATTTGTGCAAAATTTGAGGTAGTTGCCCAAAAAAATCGAAAATCGAAAATCGAAAAACCAAGCTTTCGGTCATATTTTTGGCCTCCATCAGGGTATTGAAATAAATATTGAAAAGTTATGATTCTTAATGGATATAAACTTCCAAAAATGGAATAAATTGTTTTGTAAATATTTTTGTTGCTGTTGTTGTATGGTTGTTATAGAAATTTTAAATTTCTATCACAACCAAATAGTTAAAGCAATATTTTAAATTTTAAATTCCTCTAACAAATTTTAAATTTCTATAACAACCATACAACAACAAAAAAATATTTACAAAACAATTTATTCCATTTTTGGAAGTTTATATTCATTAGGATCATAACTTGTCAATATTCATTTCAATACCCTGATGAAGGCCAAAAATATGGCCGAAAGCTGGTTCATTGTAAAGAATAAATAATAGCACAAGATTTTGGATGAAATAACCGTTATTTTAGTTCATTGATATATAAATACAGTCGTTATTAAAAAAGGTCTATTATTACAACATTTTTCCATCATAAAATTTTTAATTTTTCAATTAAATAGAACCAGAAGACTATTCCTAATGTATTTTCTGCAAAAAAATATTTTTTTATATAATTATAATTATAATTTGAATAGGGAGGCATTGCAACAACGCGAATCGAAAATAAAAAGTGATTTTTCAATTAAGCCTAGTTAAAAAATCCATTTTTTCTGGTTGTATTTAATTGAAAAAAAAAGCCAACTGGGGAACATATTTTTTTTTAATTGTAATTTTCATTCTTTTGTAACTACCTCAAATTTTGCACAAAGTTTTTCAAATAACTTTTTTTGATATTGGTAGGGATTTTGCATATGTCAAAATCGATTATTAGGTTCTTGTACATGCAGAGAAGATTCCCTAAAATCCTTTTTTAATATCTCAACAATAAAAAAAATCCTATTTGTTGCGAACCCTTTGAAAGACCACGCTGTATATACTGCAGATGGGAGATAAGAGATAAGTATTCATTTATTCTTTCTTCATAGTCTTCAACATTATAAGATTAAAAAATTAAATGTGGCAACATTGCTCTTCAGTCATTTGCTCTCAACTAAGAGCATCGAGTTACTCGGGGCTATTTTATTGTCCAAAAATTGTTTTTTGCATTTTCCATTTTATTGGCCCTCCCAATCTATATGGTTATATTTTTTGCATCATAACTGAAACACTCTTTGTCTTATACATATTAGTACCACATTGAAAAAAAGCCTCCAATACAATACTCTGCGATAAGAGGCCTAGAGGCCATAGCCGTTTAATGAAATCCAAAATAAACTTGAATCTGGCCGGCCTCAAGTTAAATTTTCGTAGGCCCTGTCATCACCCCCGGTGTAGACAGAAACATGGGGGAGACAATGATGTCGACTAGCAGCGAAGGTGGCGAGACTTTGCGGTATATTCGATTTTGAAGTGATGTTGCCCAAATATTTAAACCTCTTTGTCGACGAAACATTTTACATTTGAGAGTTATGCCGGAAAATACGTATAGGGTTATTTTCTATTTTGTTATAATATAGCCAAAAATACTGCTATACCTATTTGGAGACTGTTTAGTACAATTTAAAAAAACTGCTACATCTATTGTTATATTTAGGTAATAATATATGTTGCTCTATTCTCAAAGGCTATGCAGAAAGGAAAATGGATATCGTTGGTTAAAAAAATTCGAAAGTCATACCATTTGGGTAGACAAGCCTCTGCGTTATTCTCCTGTCATAATAGATCACCACCATTTTTTGCCCGTCTCTCATTATCCCTACCACGCTATTTGGACATATGGATAAAGGGTATACATCTCGTCTCAGAAAACTGATCTCGCGACCGCGCCAAACTAATGCGTGGTAAGCTACTTAGGCTTACAAAATTTGAAAGTGTTAGACCTACATTTATTTTTTGACATTTTTCTTGTTTCTCTTCGATTAAATGATTTTCTGTAGGTAGGACGACAAAACTGTATAAATAAAAGTTACTTAGAGTAGAAAACTGTGTATGATGAAAAAAAATTTGACAATCCTGGGCCTACTTTGAGGTTCCTCCAATATTTTCCAAAATACAAAGTAAGCCTAGAAACGTTAAATTTTGTCATCAAGCGCAGTTTTGCATTCTGATGAAGTTTTATTAATACAGATTTGTCATACTATTTACAGAAAACCATTACTCGAAAAACAAAAATAAAATCAAAAAATCACACAGTAAAAAAAATCGGTGTAAATCCTCTTCGTGTAAGTGGTGAAAGAAATTTGGTGAAAATTTGACACGAAAATTGGTGGATTCCGAATATCTTAACCAAACCTCATTTGGTAAAATTCACACTACAGCAAATTTGTTAATTTTAACACTTAGGGGTGTAATTTTTTTATATTTCTAACACGGCTTCGTGTTTGTTCACAACACGCGGTGTTCCTTAGCACTAAGCTGTGTCAAATTGAACGTATTAACACAAGTTCGTGTTAGGTAGATGAGAGGGGGAAGGTATTTCACCAGTTATGGGTGTAAAATCTTAGGCAATCGAAGCCATGGCATCAGTTGTTTGTCGAACGTGTTCCGCGACGGAGCTTATATCAGTTTGTGTGGCGTGTGTGACCCGACCGCGTGGGACGTATAATAGTTATAAAAGTGATTCTACCGACCGCTAGTGCAAAAATAGTGTTGTTATGTAAAGTAAAATTTCATAGTGAGTCAGATGGATTAAAACAACAGGCGAATATGCAGATGTTACGACGAAAGGTACTGTGTGATAGCCGAGGTGATAGCCCCTAACCTATACTCATCGACTGTATTGATATGAGTTTGTTCTCACCAGTCGCGAATCTGATTGACGGATTTTAAATTGTCTGACTGTTCTGATTGTTTTGATTCCTCCTGATTGGCTCCGACTTAGTTCGGACCTGCTTGTGCTTGTGAGAACAGGCCTATCTAACTAAATCGCTGTGTCGCAACGTTTGAAGTTTCATTTTGTCTCACACGGACAATTCTGTAAGGCAACAGTTACTTAAGTACATTGTATGAGAATTTGTACGAAATAGTTTGGTCGCATCAAAATGAACGAATTTGAAAGAAAATGCTCTTTTGCAGTATAAGTATAGATAACTTCCTAACACAAAGCATTTCTTGTGTTTGTGGTTAGGTACACTTTTGTTACGAATTCGTTCGATTACTTTTTTATAACCAAATAATAACTTTTTTATAACCAAATATTTTGGCTGTGAGAATCAATATTTATTTATAGCTTTAAGAAAGAAAATGTTGATATTTTTATACCTATTTGTAAGAAATCGTTCATATATTTTGGAACTGAAATAAAGTATTTTCTTTACTTACTACCGTTTACTATTTCTTACAAATAATTTAAATTGAAGACCAAGCACATATTATGCCTGGTTCCTACAGCTTCTTTATCTTTTAGTTTTATTTTATTTTTACAAGTATCACTTTTCCTTAATTTGAACTTATCACTGACATTTGAAATTTCTTTAAAATAAAGTACAGGGTGTCCAAATTTGGTTGTAAATGCGGGGTATCTCGGTGATTTTTAGAGTTCATTTTATTGTTCTGAGACAAGAGTACCTTTTTGTCGCAGAACGAGAAGGTGCACTAAAATGTTGGACCTGCAAGACCAAAAACATAACCTTAAAAAAGCTACAAGTAAAAACACGGTCCAAAAACAGCGCAAGTGGCAACCTCTGTGGGGTACGTAGAAATTGATATTTTCAGCTTATTTTCCACCCCCAAAAACAAGTAGTGCCAAATTTCGATAATCTACAGTGGAAGATACAGTCAATATTCAATTTTAAAAAGTAAATTTGGACGCGCTGTGTCTAAGAAACTAAAGACGATAGACACATGGTCAATGAAAATTTTAATTGTACTTTTTGAAGTTCTGTATGCTCCAGAAGTATATGTGTTTAGTTGCTGAAATCTACTCGTCATTGCGGTTAAAACAGTACCTATAACATTATCTTTTACCGTTTCGGAAAAGTTTTTTTTTGAGCCTACGAATAAAGTCTTCGACGGGCTCACGTAACTAAAGTATCTCATTTCGTTACTGAGATATGAAGCGAGGGAGTTTTAGGGGAATCACCCTGTATGTGAGGTATTAGGCTTATTCAGTCTTGTTCAAATATATGTGGTACACATTAGAACTTTAACCAATACTTGGTAAAAGAACGAATATTGTCATATATTTTATGTTTACCTTTAAGAACCAAGCTAAGTACTCAGTTTATTCTATGAATTGTGTGTTTAGTTTAGAAAATAAATCAACCAATATTTGCAAGTAATATATAGGGCACGTTTATATGGCGTTCTCATTTGAAATGCAATAAAAGCGCAGTCTGGCCTTTCGATTCGTTGCAAAAACCGGACCGTGCGGGCACTACTCCCTTCAGCAGCTTATATTATGTTTACGCAAGCAAAATTATTTCAGTCGCTGATAGACCGATCGTTCGCCGATCTATTTGCTGGAAAGCTATCTGGGCGAAATTGCATGAAGATATTTGAAACTGCTGGAATATGCAGTTTGGTGGAGAGAGGACATTTTATATTCTTTTAAGAATATGTCAAAAAAGTGTTTCGTTTTTACAAGCTTTTACTGCACTTGAAAAGTATGCATGTAGTTATGTATGTATGTGTGGGCGTATGGGTGTATGTATGTATGTATATATGTATTGTGTATGTATATATGTGTGTTAGTTTGTTTAGGTCAAATCTTGCAAGATGAATTAGAACCACTTCTTGACATCCGATTGAGCTTATACCTTTTTTACTTCTGGTGACAATACAATATTCAATAGTCAATATTGTAATACTTTTAAAATGGCTGCCGCTCCAAGATGGCGGATGATGTATTTTTATCAACCCCCTTAATATTATGGGTATCAAATGAAAGGGCTTGAAGAGTAGAAAATGATAAAGTTAGTGACATCACTAAATCTGAGAATTCGTTACCGTAAAAAGAAGGCAAATCGTAATAAAGCTGAATATTTAAAATTTTGGGACATTTTAAACGTCAGTAACTGACATACCAATAACCACAGACTACCCCCCTATAACCTATAATAAGTCGCCATTTTTTTCGTCGAGTGGCGCCACCCCAGTCCGTAAACAACAATGAAATATAACGTCGTGCTCGGGTCTTTACTATAGTGTCGGTCCGGGTCAGTTAGATGCTGAACGCGTTCAGGTGCGCCTCGTTACGTGGGATTAGGGATAAATTGCCCCATTATTTAAACATGCAGTGAAATAATTTCTTTTTGCGTTTTCGACATATATATGTACCTCCCTGATGACGTGGTTAAATTTATTGTATTTATGAATAAGTCACCCTGTATATTATATGAAAAAAATATAAAAACACAAGCTATCTGTTCAGCATACAGGGTGAGTCTGAAATAACTGGCATCCTTTTTTTGGGTAATAGAGATGGTCATTCTGAACCACTTTTCTTAATTTTTTTTTCCTAGCGCCGAGATTTTTCTATAATTCATTGCCTCAAAATCCCCCCTCTATGAAAACACGGCACTGGCGCCCGTCCAACAACAGAGTAGAAAATGGTAAATCATCAACAAACTAGTATAGTATTTTGAGACCGAGTTTACGCTATTCTATCCGCTGTGTATGAAATAAATGTTGGTAAATTTTAAAAAAATTAGAGAAAATTTCGGCGATAGGAAAAAAAATATTAAGAAAAGTTGTTCAGAATGACCATCTCTCTTACCCAAAAAATATGCCAGTTATTTCAGACTAACCCTGTATATGAAGCATTTAAAAATAGCATTTTTAAGTAAGGTTAGTATTGCCGCTTAGTTAAAATCCACGTGCCGGTAAAACATTATTAAACAAAACGAAGCCATGGATAAAAATAGATAGATTTTAAAGAGAATAATAAACTGCATACAATTTTGTGGTAAACTAGAATTAGCCTTACCAGGGCACGACGAAAAAGCGAGCTAGATTATGATAATGTAGTGTATAATTTACTAACAAGAAAATAATAAAATAGCCCATGCCGGAAGTAGGTAGGTACCTATATAGGGATTAGATATCTAAGACTGAAAAAAATATAAAACAGGGGTTGAGAAAAAAATTGGAAATATACATCAAGGTTTTTATGTGATTTTGTAATTTCCCATTCCTCATTTGAACTATTTTTCTTTAATATTTCTCAAAAATTTCACTTGCATCGCATTTTGACTTTTTCGAATCTAAAAAAATCAATAATTTTTAAGCAAACAAATTTCTATTGGTGACACTAGTCAGAAAAATGTGTTGTGTGCTCCCTCATCGAGAAAGTCGACTACGGCCCTGATATAAAGTGTATTGTTCCATTGTTCCTTCATTCAGCCTCCCCCCCTCCGTCCGACAAAATCCTGGCACCGCCACTAGTTAGGTAAATTATTAGGCACCGGGTTTGCTACTAAGAGGCAACTAATAACGCTTTTAAATTGCTCCTAAAGCAAACTGGGAACGCCTCTGCGATTTCACGTATTCACAACGAACTGACACTTTTTTGCTATTATACTTCTCCCCTACGTCGCTGCTCAGGACTCCTCTGGCTAGCACACAATAGTTACGAAGGCGAACTATCTTTTTTTGAAAACATTTATTTATCAGTTTAATATTACATTTGATATGTACAATTATTAATCTCTAAAGAGTGCATAACAGCTCTAGTGTCGAGAACATTAGAAATAGTTTTAGGTATATCATGTATTTTTTATCACATAATGTTATATCTATATATTATAATATTTAAGAAGCTAAGAAATTCAAGAATTCAAGAACTGAAGAATTCAAGAATTCAGGAATTCCCTCACCCCTCTCAGAAACAAGTTAATTGGTGTTATAGCTGTGATTGATCTAGCAGGTAACTGATTATAAGTTGATATTGCTTTTGACATTGGATTATGAACTCCTTTGTTTGTTCTCACTGAATCTTGAATAATATTAATTTGATTTCTTGTATTGTATCCATGCATTTCATTTCTAATTATAAGACTGGTGTTGCTTTTTTGTAGGTTGTTTGATATTTTGTATATCATTTTATATTGTTCGCTTTTTAAAATTTTGTTTAAATTATTAGTATTTAATTCCCGGTATATGATTTCAATACTCGTTAGAAAATCATAATTACCTATATAAAACTTTAAGGATTTTATTTTGCAGGATTTGTATTTTTTTAAAATCTGTAGGACAACATGTGCCCCATATAGGGATTAGATATCTAAGTTGAGATAAAAAGTATGCATTATAAATATTATCTTTAGCAGTTTTTGTTAAATAATTCCTATATTTATAAAGAGTGGAATTCATTGGCGTCAACCTATTTATGAGATGAGTGAGGTGCTTCTTCTAGTTTAAATTCTCGTCTATAATTAGCCCTAAATATTTAATTGTTGCTACTTGTTCCAAGATAGTGTCAGACATTTTTAAAGTTATGCTTCCTACCTTTTTGTTTTTCTGTTGAATCTAAAGAATCTAAAAACCAATTTCGAATAGTCGCAATTGGGCAAAGCAAACTACATCTTTTCATACACACAGAAATAGTAATAGTAATTCATCATGTTAGAAGAGGTTAATGAAAAAAGTAGCTTTGATTCGGCTCCGCTAAGTGCGTTCCAGTTGGCTTTGTAGGTTGAAAATCAAATAGAGATTCAGGCCGCATTTCGCCAGCCTTTGAACTTTAAAAAAATGCTCACATACTTTCCCGAGTTTAATTATCCAGGCCGCGCACATCAACGTGGGGATACCGGCTGAAAAGCGGCGTAAACGCCCGTGCGTTATATATTTTCGGTGTTCCCGAGAAAAAAATACAGTGCTTGTTTTGAGATTCGCCTCGGGCAACAGGAGAATTTTTTTCACGTTTATATTCTGGAAAAAAGGGATTTTTTGACTATTTGAACTGTACCCAAATTTTTTCAGAAATAGGTATACCCTTGCCTTCTGCCTTTGAAGATAAAAAAAAAATTTGAATTGAGAACAAAAATGTACTTTTTGAAAACCAGCTCTATTATACCTACGTCAACTAATCTTTAGAAACATCCCCAGGTTTTTTTAATAGAACTACCAGTTTCTTCGCTTGTAAGTAATCGTTCTAACAAATAAATATAAATTTTGAAACTTTATTTAATTTTGATAAATCTACATATTTTCTTCAAAATTTTAGATTGAGATTGAAATTTTTGTACTTGAATTCCTCAATTTTTATGAAAACTTTTAATTTTGGAGTAAACAATGTGGCAATAATTCTATATTTGCAGTTGCAGGGTGAATAAGAATTATGGAAAGATGCTTTACATTTCATGAAATATTCGTTAATTCAATAATGGTTTACAAAAGTTTTTACGCATATTTGCCCAAAATGTGGTAACTGTACTCAAAAACACCACAAAAAAATAGTTACCTCATGCACGTGTTTTATGCTATTTGATTCACCATTATTACATCCTTGTCATAATCTGGTAACATTACTTTTTTCTTGGCGTAAGCAATTTCGTTGCTATGGTATAATGGCATGGCAACCAAATTTGTTTTTTACATGTCATGATATGATTTCTTGTGTTCTGGACATATCAGTATACATTAATTTTAATGTAATGTAACATTACGAAAAATCACCTCATTTATCCAGTTTTTATCGAGTTAGCCATGAAATCAAATAAAATGTCAAACCCTAGAATGTTGTCTACAAACACTTTCCATTATATTTTGAAGAACCGATATGTAGGTAAAGTTTCCATTTTAAGAAATGTGATAAATTCTTTTGAAAGACGACTCCAATAATTGCATGTGCGCTGATAATAATGGGAAAGATTTTCATCATTGAATAGGTACACTAATAGTTCTCAGTATTTATATCGTAAAAATTATTTTGATTTGTATTAGTGATACCTACCTTGACTGTCTAAATGTTATTCAAAAGTGGGCTTTAAAAATAATCTATAACAAAGTAATTACTTATCCAAGCGACAAACTTTATAAAGAAACGAATGCTATGGACGTCAGACAACTTTATGCTTTGAAAATCATCATATTTGTTAATAGGGGTAAGATACCTTTGTACAAACCAGACCACAAATACTGTACCAGAAATAAGGAACGATGCTTTTTGATACCAAAATTTGAGAAAAGTATAGGGCGCTTACCTTGCGCCCAAGATTTATACTTTGGTTCCTGAAAGCATTAAAATGATTAAGAATCGTATTACTTTCAGGAACAAACTAAAATTATTCATAAGAACAATGGAACGAAAAATCTTTCACCAGATAGTGAATAACAAATAGAAATTTACCTGATATTGTTTTTTTTATAGTAAGATAATAATTACTTCCTTAACTAATTTTATGTAGGAATTATTTTGATACTTACCAAATTGTGACCCTTGCACCTGATTTTGATACTTACCTAATTCTGACACTTAACCCGATTTGATACATCATGCCTACCTACCGAACTTATGAATTTATTTACTCAAACTGTGATGTTTTTGTTTACAACTGCACGTTGTAAAATAACAAGCAATGTCATCCACAAATAAGCAGCATTAGTTGCTTCGTGGTATTTTCTGTTTATTTACTAATGTACTTGTACTGCACAAATTTTTGTTACTATTTCTTTTTTGGTAAATAAACATATTATTATTATTATTATTTAGATTTGTATGCCTAAACATTTCATTTGATTTCCATGACTAACTTGATATGGATTAGATATGAAGTGATTTTTAGGAAATTTTCTTATAGAACCCCCATTAAAAATTTTTTGCTGCCCTATCCAAAAATATATGGTCTTTCCAAAAATATCATGCCATTTAAAGAAACAAAATTGCTATAGCAAGTAAATTGTTTAGGTCAAGAAAAATTTTATATTGTCAATTTATGGCAAACGCTTTTGTCAAAATATAAAAAATGTATATTTCGGGAAATATAAGCACACCGTTCCATACTTTTCACTTACCCTGTATATCTGCTCTTCCAGATTTCTACACGGGGTACGATTTTCTCTCACTAATTGTGTTTATGTGAGATCGTCACATCAATCATTGTGTTTTTCAATAATTAGAGTTTTGAAGGTTATAATTCTGAGGCACAAGCAGTTTGTGTTGGAATATTGACAGCATCATCTTATATTTCGTTCATGAAAGCACTTCTGACAGCCTCCTACGTTATGCCAGTATCGACGCATATCCTATACAATAAATTTTAACCCCTCGTTTGCGTAAAAGAAATCCACATTCCACAGCTAGTGGCGACTTTAATTATCTCCACAAAAAAAATGATCCAAGAAACATTATTTAGTCTAATGCATAAGCACATTATTAATTGTCGACAACAACATAGACCTTTGCAGTCAGTCGCTATATTATACTTATATTTTTTTAGAGAAAAAAACACTGTTTGTTTTGAATTTGGCCAAGGCAGACCGAGGGAATTCGCGCTTATACTCCGCGCTTATACTCCGAGAAAGTGGATAGACTGTGTCTGATGGCACTAACTTTGTTGCCACAGTTTGGGGTTTCGGGGGAGGGAAGTTTCATGCACGAAAATGGCAGCAAGTTTCTATTACGAGGCTCCAAGGATGAGAGGAATCTTCCTTGTAAAAAAATAATGAAACGGCGTCCGTTTTTCATCTTTCGTGGATAAATTGTGTCAATATGCCAAATTAGTTTATGGGCACAAAGTAAGTGTGGGAGGGACGTTAAATAATGAGTTAATAAGGATTTTCCCTTTTGAGTTCATTTTGTGTACGGTACCGGGTATTCAGAAATTATATAACGTAGGTAAGTATAAATTATGAAACTTGACTGACTTCAAGCAACTTTTGTTTGTCAAAGTCGTAAAAATTGCATTAGGGACTTCATTTTGACGAGTCTACCACACTGTAAAATTTTCAGAGTGCGGGATGGGCGCTTTCCCGCACGCACAGCACCTAAACCTGTCATTCTAGCGGGGTTACGGTTTTTTTATTACAAAACTGCAATTTTTATGTTAATTAAAAAATTATCCGTTAAAATGGAAGAAAAATTTTTTTTTGTCCGAAAAACGAGGGCGCAAAGCGGTAAACGTGAGTGTCATTTCAAAAACTTCCACGCGTGAAACAAAACGAGAATAAAACAATTCAACTATGACTGTTGCCCACGGCCAAAGTACATTTTAGTTCAAGAGACACTTTTTGTTCAGAATAGAATGCTCTCTCCGAAAATGGTACTTGTATGATTTTATTCAGGGCCGTACTCCTTTTTTTAATCAAATTAGTAGTACCAAAGATATATACAACCATATCTTTGGTAGTACCGATTACCCATATCCCCGCCATTGGTTCATATAAAAACTTCATATTATTCATATAGTCGTAATAAGCTCAAAAAATTAAGAAATCCGTGTTTTTTTGTTTTGCTCAAAGCCCAAAATTCAGAGCCCAGGGGCACTAAAAAAGGGGCCCCAAATTTAGTTTTTTGGTCATAACTTTTGAAGACATCGGCCGATTTCATTCAACTTTAGAATAAGGATTGTAGACTACCGAATTGGAGGCTTATAAGAAAGACACATTTACAAGGTTATAAAAAATAATTATAAGTGTGTTATATTTTTTAATATAAGTCTTTATTAGAAGTCCTCAAAATAAAAAGTTTTTAGTACCAATTGTTAATATTTTTTGGTGTTCTACTGATCCTAGGAATGCATTTAAAACAGAATTATTGCCTTGTATATGGTAGAACTCATTTCTGGTACAACCTGGGGTACATTCACGATTTTTTCTAAAACTCTTAACTTATACATATACACAAAAAATATGGGGACACTTTCTAAACTATTTGAGGAAAAGCAACATTTATTTTAAAACACGCAGGGGCAATGTGCGATAGAGGCGCCCCCTAGAGGCGACTGCAAACTTGACCATACCAGGTCATGCATGATAATGTTCTACCAATCCTTGCCAAAGCTGAATGAAATCGGTCAATCTATTCGAAAGTTACGGCCGAAAAGCTAAATTTGGGGCACCGTTTTAATGGCATTTAGGCTAATGTTCCCACGTTTACAGGATAATCCAATTTCTACCGTTTTGATTTTTCTTGCACAATTATTGCACTTTTATCAAAAATAAATATAAAAATTACAAAGCTACAATAATTGTAAGTAAAAAAAAATTTAAGTTCGATCAGATATCTACAAGGTGTCTACTTTTAAGTGTATCCATAGAAATCGATAAAAAATGTATTTTGTGAGATATTTTCCAAAACCTTTTTTTGTTCGAAACGCTTCTTTTGACCTTTTTACTTTGGTCAAAATGCAAATCCAGGGACCGCTACGATTTTTTTTTATACCCCGATTTTCACAAAAACCATTTAGCGATTTTTTTATTTAAAATCTGACACAACAGCGTTAATCAGGACACCCCAAAACCCCCATATAGTAAATTTGAACAAAAAATGTAGAGGGTGTTCGGTTCTACACCGTGTTAACGTGGAGCAAAATAGGGACTTCAAAGGCACCTGGCGAGTCAAGCCTGCCATGGAATGATTTCAAAACAGTGGAAGAATTAACAGGACCATAACATAAAGTGTTGACGGAAGAAATTGCAAGAAGAAATATACAGGATGTTTTTCTCTACAGCGTCTCAAATTGCCGATTTTTTTCGAATTTTATGGTGGTCAAGTTTGCCTTGGACTATTGAAACAATGTTACTAAGTGTAAAATAAATTAAATTTTACCAAAACATCAACAAATAAAATACTTAAGTCTTGAGTTATCGAGGTTTTCTCAATATAATCGCCTTCTAAGGTTATACATTTGTCAATACGCTTTTTAATGTTACAAACAACATTTTTTAGAAGTGTACTTATACCAGAGTATGCTTACACCAAATTTCACTAGTTTTAACAAAATAGTGATCTTTGTGTTGAGAAATGCGAAGCTTCTGGAAAATCTTAAAACTTAGGTAAGTATATAATAACTTCTAAACCGTCTAACTTCGTTTGAATTACCGACTACTTACTCTTGGACAAATCTGTATATGAAATAAGTGAGTGAATAATTTTTGGATTCTATTTGACACAAGATTTTACGTTTTTTGTGTTGGCTCGTACATTCGTGCAACTTCCACAACCTCGTTTCCTTAACTAAAACCTCGCTAGTTAGTATTACTCATTCCGAGGCACTTAGCGCCAGCCCGCTCCATACGCAAAAAGCGGCAGAGCCGTTTTTAATCGTCGCATCCCCTTGCCGGGCTATTAGCCTCGAGTTAGCGGCATAATGCAGGCCATTACCGCCGGCCAGATAATCGACTGCGCCTTAAATCGCTAATTACTCCGTGTATATGCTTTTTTGTCCTATATGCAAATTACGCAGGCAGGAAAAAATGAGGGAAGCACGTAAGGCGCTCGTCAAAATGCAAATGTACGCATTGTAATTTTCAAGTGGTTCATATTTCATAATCCAGCAACAAAGTGTAGGTAGGTACTTAGTTCTTTAACTTACTTAGGTACTTAAGTTGACAGGTAATTTGAAATAGTAGTAATGCATTTTAATGTTTCTTTTCAGATTATTTAGTCTCATCGAAGGTAAAACAAGCAAAAGGGAAATACTCGAGTTGTCTTACAAAAATGAGTAAAAACCGCAATCTGAATTTTTTATTTAACATTTTTCCAAAATATTAAAAACAAATACTTATTTCTCTTGCATAAAAATCATTAGCATCGAAAATAATTATTATTTTACGAGAAATGGCTTTATCGAATGTTCGTTTCTAATTATTGTAATTATTGAAAAAAGAAGTAGGTATATAAATTCTCGTAAAATTGATATTAATAACTATTATCGTTAATAATAATTATTATTATACTTAAACTATTTTAGATAATCTTATTCTTTTCTAAATTTTGGGTTGAAGTTTACTTGTATTGTTATTATTTAGTAAGAAGGCAACAAGGCAACCTAGGTTATTTCCGGAAAAAAATATTGATTCATTAAGAAAAACGAATATCCTTATTAATATATTATCAAGATTGTTTTTTTGTGACGATTTGGTTGTTAGGATTCGATTTTTGTTAGTTGGATTATCCTCTTTGGTTACGTCAGAAAACTATTATTTTATCTTTGTCGACGTTTCGACCTGTCTACTCGGTCTTCGTCAGGACACTACAATTTGGAAAATAAACATAAATGTTGTCAAGGATATATACCTATATATCAGTGACATAAATGAACAAGTAAACAATGTAAAATTGGTAATCTCAACAATTTAAAAAAACAAAAACAAGTACTTTTATACAGTTAAACCGTTAAAAATTAAGAGAAAGAAAAAACAGGTACTTACATATTATAAAATTACCTAGATTTCTTTGCTAGATGCGTCGATAAAAATACTTTCTCTGGATAGATTTAGATACAGCTCAGTGTTAAAAATTTTTCCAAAACATTAATAGCAGTAGAAACCTTTTCTGAGAGAAAGAATGCAGCATAGACGGCTGTACAGGGTGTCTCAAACTCGACGCACGAGGGTTATTATAGGCAAACAAAAGGAGCCGGTAAAAATTTGACTTGTGGGTTTCTGGTAGGACCACTCAAGCTTGCTTTTGGACCAAAAAAAAAGTTTTTAGGAATGTGGGAAATATAGGTTATGTCGTCATCAAATATATCCTGAATGTGGTCTATTTCCATGATCTTTTTATTGAAAATCTGCCCCATGGCGTCATTTGGGGTTATTAAAACCTCTGTATTCCAAATTCCACAAAAAATTGATCGGTTTCTTTTTAGAAAAGTTTCAGTCAAGTGTGCCTTAAAATATGAACAAAATAAATGAAACCGTATTTTCAACTTTGATTGACTTTGACTTTGCTTGCCTTTGCTTGCTTGCTTCGTGGAGTAGGGTCCAGTAATATAAAATATTTTTTTACATGATGGTTGATATTTTGTAAAATAAAAATAAATTACTTTTGTGTTTATTAGCAGTTATTCAATAATTCCCGGATGCTCTGGATCCCGCTAAAGGTTAAAAAAATTCTGCAATTTGAGATGACCCAGAGACAAACATTCTGTATAATATTGTATTGGATCTTTAAGGCACACCAACACTTTGAGTGGTCCTGTTGACTGTCGAACTGTTTTGAGACGATTCCATGGCACACTTGATTCGCCAAATGCCTTTATAATACCTATTTTTCCCGAATTTGACACCTTGCAGAATAGAACTCCCTATACATTTTTCGTTTAAATTTGGCATATTATGGGGGTTTTGAAAATCGGGGGTATAAAAAATTGCAACCGGTCCTGGATTTGCATTTTCAAAATAGTGGAAAGATTCAGGCCATTACCTCCAAAAATAAATATTTTATGGATTTGTATGTTTGAAAGTAGACACCCTGCATATTACATTGTGATCTAGTTCTGAGCTATACTTAAAGTTTCAAGTCTCTAGCTCATCGGGAAATTAGTTTACAATCGATTGCAACATTTGACAAACAGACAAACGGAAGGACAAGAAGGCGAGTTAAGAAAAACGTGCTGGTAAAATCATGAAAACATTAAAACAAACTAAATATTAAAATTCAAGATTAAATATAAATAATAACAAAAAAAATCTGCCAATAATTAAAAAAAATCATTGACCCGCCTCACCGCGGCTCTGCAGCGCCTCATATTTTTCAGATATTAGTGAGTAAGCAAAAATCTACCTAAATGTAATAAAATTGGACCGATTGGATGAAACTTGGTACGTGAGCATTATTTATGTTATTTGAGCCTTAACCACAAATCGTTAACTTGACCTTTTTTTTTTTTTTTGTATTTCACTCATTCTTATCATTATTATGATGTGTATATAATATTTGAATTTTACCTACCACATGCTGAAGGTGACTAAGTTATAAAATTCCCGATGTGAATTATTCTCGTAACCGGCGCTAACACAGTGGATACGTGGCTAACAGGAATAATAATTCTCTTTAAAAAGGTTCAAGTTGCCTGCGCGGCGGCGGCGTTCGACTACTCTGCAAAGAAAAACGGGCGCTGCAGAATTAGCCGCACCTGTCGGGAAGTAGGTATAGCCGGAAGTTCCACTTTGGAAGTTATCGCGCCAATCTGTGCGGAATTACCTGAAGAAGGCATTCGAGAAGTTCGGGGCCCATTTTTACGTCCGCCGACTAAAGTTTATGCCGTGTTTTAAAAGTACGGAAATTTTCTTGGCATTTTTCATGTGGCGTGAAAGAACTTAATGCCCGTAATTCCTTAGCGGGTTATTGGAGCGAATTTTCCAGATGTATGGCCAAACGAACTTTCAACGAACTCTTGATGCATGGCTAGGAGGTACACCGTGTTCGTTTGAAAACTGACCATACACCATATTTTGTTTTATTTTTAAAAATATGCGCAAGGCTTGTTTGACTTTAAGATTGGTATTTTTTGTGACGATTTTTTTGATTAAGGTTCAGTTTTTTTGCTGGATTATCGTCTAAGTTATGTAAGAAACCTAATATTTCATCTTTGTCGACGTTTCGACCTGTTTATTCGGTCTTCATCAGGACACTACAATTTGGGAATAAAACAATTAGAAGTTGTCAAAGGTAATACATTTATTAGTGACATAATACACAAGGACGAGTAAAATTGGTAATCTTTAGTTTTCTTACATAACGATAATCCAACAAAAAAAAAATAGTTTCCTTACATAACTTACACGATAGGTAATCCAACCAAAAAAAAACTGAACCTTGTTTGACTTTGTTTTCTAATGAGATGAGTTGAGATAAAAATGCCAAAGCATGTAGTGAAATCCGTGGATTCTTAGTGTGAAGTCATCAATAATACTTCATACTAGAGTGCTTAACAGATGCTTTTTTGGTTAATTTTGATCAAGTTGATAAGATGTGTCAGTATATGCTCCGTTCCCAATATGAATGTAGTTAAAATTTACAGAATCTATGTTTTTTTATATACAGTGTGGATGGAAATTGTGGAATATTGCTTATATTTCTTAAAATATTCCTCATATCAAAAACATGTTTTCATAAAAATGTTAGGGGGAATTATTTCCCGTTTAGTGATATCAAGCAATCTTTCGTAGCACAAAAAATGTGGTTCCAGATGTATGGCCAAACGAACTTTCAACGAACTCTTGATGCATGGCTAGGAGGTACACCGTGTTCGTTTGAAAACTGACCATACACCATATTTTGTTTTATTTTTAAAAATATGCGCAAGGCTTGTTTGACTTTAAGATTGGTATTTTTTGTGACGATTTTTTTGATTAAGGTTCAGTTTTTTTGCTGGATTATCGTCTAAGTTATGTAAGAAAACTAATATTTCATCTTTGTCGACGTTTCGACCTGTTTATTCGGTCTTCATCAGGACACTACAATTTGGGAATAAAACAATTAGAAGTTGTCAAAGGTAATACATTTATTAGTGACATAATACACAAGGACGAGTAAAATTGGTAATCTTTAGTTTTCTTACATAACGATAATCCAACAAAAAAAAAAATAGTTTCCTTACATAACTTACACGATAGGTAATCCAACCAAAAAAAAACTGAACCTTGTTTGACTTTGTTTTCTAATGAGATGAGTTGAGATAAAAATGCCAAAGCATGTAGTGAAATCCGTGGATTCTTAGTGTGAAGTCATCAATAATACTTCATACTAGAGTGCTTAACAGATGCTTTTTTGGTTAATTTTGATCAAGTTGATAAGATGTGTCAGTATATGCTCCGTTCCCAATATGAATGTAGTTAAAATTTACAGAATCTATGTTTTTTTATATACAGTGTGGATGGAAATTGTGGAATATTGCTTATATTTCTTAAAATATTCCTCATATCAAAAACATGTTTTCATAAAAATGTTAGGGGGAATTATTTCCCGTTTAGTGATATCAAGCAATCTTTCGTAGCACAAAAAATGTGGTTCCAGATGTATGGCCAAACGAACTTTCAACGAACTCTTGATGCATGGCTAGGAGGTACACCGTGTTCGTTTGAAAACTGACCATACACCATATTTTGTTTTATTTTTAAAAATATGCGCAAGGCTTGTTTGACTTTAAGATTGGTATTTTTTGTGACGATTTTTTTGATTAAGGTTCAGTTTTTTTGCTGGATTATCGTCTAAGTTATGTAAGAAACCTAATATTTCATCTTTGTCGACGTTTCGACCTGTTTATTCGGTCTTCATCAGGACACTACAATTTGGGAATAAAACAATTAGAAGTTGTCAAAGGTAATACATTTATTAGTGACATAATACACAAGGACGAGTAAAATTGGTAATCTTTAGTTTTCTTACATAACGATAATCCAACAAAAAAAAAAATAGTTTCCTTACATAACTTACACGATAGGTAATCCAACCAAAAAAAAACTGAACCTTGTTTGACTTTGTTTTCTAATGAGATGAGTTGAGATAAAAATGCCAAAGCATGTAGTGAAATCCGTGGATTCTTAGTGTGAAGTCATCAATAATACTTCATACTAGAGTGCTTAACAGATGCTTTTTTGGTTAATTTTGATCAAGTTGATAAGATGTGTCAGTATATGCTCCGTTCCCAATATGAATGTAGTTAAAATTTACAGAATCTATGTTTTTTTATATACAGTGTGGATGGAAATTGTGGAATATTGCTTATATTTCTTAAAATATTCCTCATATCAAAAACATGTTTTCATAAAAATGTTAGGGGGAATTATTTTCCGTTTAGTGATATCAAGCAATCTTTCGTAGCACAAAAAATGTGGTTCCAGATGTATGGCCAAACGAACTTTCAACGAACTCTTGATGCATGGCTAGGAGGTACACCGTGTTCGTTTGAAAACTGACCATACACCATATTTTGTTTTATTTTTAAAAATATGCGCAAGGCTTGTTTGACTTTAAGATTGGTATTTTTTGTGACGATTTTTTTGATTAAGGTTCAGTTTTTTTGCTGGATTATCGTCTAAGTTATGTAAGAAACCTAATATTTCATCTTTGTCGACGTTTCGACCTGTTTATTCGGTCTTCATCAGGACACTACAATTTGGGAATAAAACAATTAGAAGTTGTCAAAGGTAATACATTTATTAGTGACATAATACACAAGGACGAGTAAAATTGGTAATCTTTAGTTTTCTTACATAACGATAATCCAACAAAAAAAAAATAGTTTCCTTACATAACTTACACGATAGGTAATCCAACCAAAAAAAAACTGAACCTTGTTTGACTTTGTTTTCTAATGAGATGAGTTGAGATAAAAATGCCAAAGCATGTAGTGAAATCCGTGGATTCTTAGTGTGAAGTCATCAATAATACTTCATACTAGAGTGCTTAACAGATGCTTTTTTGGTTAATTTTGATCAAGTTGATAAGATGTGTCAGTATATGCTCCGTTCCCAATATGAATGTAGTTAAAATTTACAGAATCTATGTTTTTTTATATACAGTGTGGATGGAAATTGTGGAATATTGCTTATATTTCTTAAAATATTCCTCATATCAAAAACATGTTTTCATAAAAATGTTAGGGGGAATTATTTCCCGTTTAGTGATATCAAGCAATCTTTCGTAGCACAAAAAATGTGGTTCCAGATGTATGGCCAAACGAACTTTCAACGAACTCTTGATGCATGGCTAGGAGGTACACCGTGTTCGTTTGAAAACTGACCATACACCATATTTTGTTTTATTTTTAAAAATATGCGCAAGGCTTGTTTGACTTTAAGATTGGTATTTTTTGTGACGATTTTTTTGATTAAGGTTCAGTTTTTTTGCTGGATTATCGTCTAAGTTATGTAAGAAAACTAATATTTCATCTTTGTCGACGTTTCGACCTGTTTATTCGGTCTTCATCAGGACACTACAATTTGGGAATAAAACAATTAGAAGTTGTCAAAGGTAATACATTTATTAGTGACATAATACACAAGGACGAGTAAAATTGGTAATCTTTAGTTTTCTTACATAACGATAATCCAACAAAAAAAAAATAGTTTCCTTACATAACTTACACGATAGGTAATCCAACCAAAAAAAAACTGAACCTTGTTTGACTTTGTTTTCTAATGAGATGAGTTGAGATAAAAATGCCAAAGCATGTAGTGAAATCCGTGGATTCTTAGTGTGAAGTCATCAATAATACTTCATACTAGAGTGCTTAACAGATGCTTTTTTGGTTAATTTTGATCAAGTTGATAAGATGTGTCAGTATATGCTCCGTTCCCAATATGAATGTAGTTAAAATTTACAGAATCTATGTTTTTTTATATACAGTGTGGATGGAAATTGTGGAATATTGCTTATATTTCTTAAAATATTCCTCATATCAAAAACATGTTTTCATAAAAATGTTAGGGGGAATTATTTCCCGTTTAGTGATATCAAGCAATCTTTCGTAGCACAAAAAATGTGGTTCCAGATGTATGGCCAAACGAACTTTCAACGAACTCTTGATGCATGGCTAGGAGGTACACCGTGTTCGTTTGAAAACTGACCATACACCATATTTTGTTTTATTTTTAAAAATATGCGCAAGGCTTGTTTGACTTTAAGATTGGTATTTTTTGTGACGATTTTTTTGATTAAGGTTCAGTTTTTTTGCTGGATTATCGTCTAAGTTATGTAAGAAACCTAATATTTCATCTTTGTCGACGTTTCGACCTGTTTATTCGGTCTTCATCAGGACACTACAATTTGGGAATAAAACAATTAGAAGTTGTCAAAGGTAATACATTTATTAGTGACATAATACACAAGGACGAGTAAAATTGGTAATCTTTAGTTTTCTTACATAACGATAATCCAACAAAAAAAAAATAGTTTCCTTACATAACTTACACGATAGGTAATCCAACCAAAAAAAAACTGAACCTTGTTTGACTTTGTTTTCTAATGAGATGAGTTGAGATAAAAATGCCAAAGCATGTAGTGAAATCCGTGGATTCTTAGTGTGAAGTCATCAATAATACTTCATACTAGAGTGCTTAACAGATGCTTTTTTGGTTAATTTTGATCAAGTTGATAAGATGTGTCAGTATATGCTCCGTTCCCAATATGAATGTAGTTAAAATTTACAGAATCTATGTTTTTTTATATACAGTGTGGATGGAAATTGTGGAATATTGCTTATATTTCTTAAAATATTCCTCATATCAAAAACATGTTTTCATAAAAATGTTAGGGGGAATTATTTCCCGTTTAGTGATATCAAGCAATCTTTCGTAGCACAAAAAATGTGGTTCCAGATGTATGGCCAAACGAACTTTCAACGAACTCTTGATGCATGGCTAGGAGGTACACCGTGTTCGTTTGAAAACTGACCATACACCATATTTTGTTTTATTTTTAAAAATATGCGCAAGGCTTGTTTGACTTTAAGATTGGTATTTTTTGTGACGATTTTTTTGATTAAGGTTCAGTTTTTTTGCTGGATTATCGTCTAAGTTATGTAAGAAACCTAATATTTCATCTTTGTCGACGTTTCGACCTGTTTATTCGGTCTTCATCAGGACACTACAATTTGGGAATAAAACAATTAGAAGTTGTCAAAGGTAATACATTTATTAGTGACATAATACACAAGGACGAGTAAAATTGGTAATCTTTAGTTTTCTTACATAACGATAATCCAACAAAAAAAAAATAGTTTCCTTACATAACTTACACGATAGGTAATCCAACCAAAAAAAAACTGAACCTTGTTTGACTTTGTTTTCTAATGAGATGAGTTGAGATAAAAATGCCAAAGCATGTAGTGAAATCCGTGGATTCTTAGTGTGAAGTCATCAATAATACTTCATACTAGAGTGCTTAACAGATGCTTTTTTGGTTAATTTTGATCAAGTTGATAAGATGTGTCAGTATATGCTCCGTTCCCAATATGAATGTAGTTAAAATTTACAGAATCTATGTTTTTTTATATACAGTGTGGATGGAAATTGTGGAATATTGCTTATATTTCTTAAAATATTCCTCATATCAAAAACATGTTTTCATAAAAATGTTAGGGGGAATTATTTCCCGTTTAGTGATATCAAGCAATCTTTCGTAGCACAAAAAATGTGGTTCCAGATGTATGGCCAAACGAACTTTCAACGAACTCTTGATGCATGGCTAGGAGGTACACCGTGTTCGTTTGAAAACTGACCATACACCATATTTTGTTTTATTTTTAAAAATATGCGCAAGGCTTGTTTGACTTTAAGATTGGTATTTTTTGTGACGATTTTTTTGATTAAGGTTCAGTTTTTTTGCTGGATTATCGTCTAAGTTATGTAAGAAACCTAATATTTCATCTTTGTCGACGTTTCGACCTGTTTATTCGGTCTTCATCAGGACACTACAATTTGGGAATAAAACAATTAGAAGTTGTCAAAGGTAATACATTTATTAGTGACATAATACACAAGGACGAGTAAAATTGGTAATCTTTAGTTTTCTTACATAACGATAATCCAACAAAAAAAAAATAGTTTCCTTACATAACTTACACGATAGGTAATCCAACCAAAAAAAAACTGAACCTTGTTTGACTTTGTTTTCTAATGAGATGAGTTGAGATAAAAATGCCAAAGCATGTAGTGAAATCCGTGGATTCTTAGTGTGAAGTCATCAATAATACTTCATACTAGAGTGCTTAACAGATGCTTTTTTGGTTAATTTTGATCAAGTTGATAAGATGTGTCAGTATATGCTCCGTTCCCAATATGAATGTAGTTAAAATTTACAGAATCTATGTTTTTTTATATACAGTGTGGATGGAAATTGTGGAATATTGCTTATATTTCTTAAAATATTCCTCATATCAAAAACATGTTTTCATAAAAATGTTAGGGGGAATTATTTCCCGTTTAGTGATATCAAGCAATCTTTCGTAGCACAAAAAATGTGGTTCCAGATGTATGGCCAAACGAACTTTCAACGAACTCTTGATGCATGGCTAGGAGGTACACCGTGTTCGTTTGAAAACTGACCATACACCATATTTTGTTTTATTTTTAAAAATATGCGCAAGGCTTGTTTGACTTTAAGATTGGTATTTTTTGTGACGATTTTTTTGATTAAGGTTCAGTTTTTTTGCTGGATTATCGTCTAAGTTATGTAAGAAACCTAATATTTCATCTTTGTCGACGTTTCGACCTGTTTATTCGGTCTTCATCAGGACACTACAATTTGGGAATAAAACAATTAGAAGTTGTCAAAGGTAATACATTTATTAGTGACATAATACACAAGGACGAGTAAAATTGGTAATCTTTAGTTTTCTTACATAACGATAATCCAACAAAAAAAAAATAGTTTCCTTACATAACTTACACGATAGGTAATCCAACCAAAAAAAAACTGAACCTTGTTTGACTTTGTTTTCTAATGAGATGAGTTGAGATAAAAATGCCAAAGCATGTAGTGAAATCCGTGGATTCTTAGTGTGAAGTCATCAATAATACTTCATACTAGAGTGCTTAACAGATGCTTTTTTGGTTAATTTTGATCAAGTTGATAAGATGTGTCAGTATATGCTCCGTTCCCAATATGAATGTAGTTAAAATTTACAGAATCTATGTTTTTTTATATACAGTGTGGATGGAAATTGTGGAATATTGCTTATATTTCTTAAAATATTCCTCATATCAAAAACATGTTTTCATAAAAATGTTAGGGGGAATTATTTCCCGTTTAGTGATATCAAGCAATCTTTCGTAGCACAAAAAATGTGGTTCCAGATGTATGGCCAAACGAACTTTCAACGAACTCTTGATGCATGGCTAGGAGGTACACCGTGTTCGTTTGAAAACTGACCATACACCATATTTTGTTTTATTTTTAAAAATATGCGCAAGGCTTGTTTGACTTTAAGATTGGTATTTTTTGTGACGATTTTTTTGATTAAGGTTCAGTTTTTTTGCTGGATTATCGTCTAAGTTATGTAAGAAACCTAATATTTCATCTTTGTCGACGTTTCGACCTGTTTATTCGGTCTTCATCAGGACACTACAATTTGGGAATAAAACAATTAGAAGTTGTCAAAGGTAATACATTTATTAGTGACATAATACACAAGGACGAGTAAAATTGGTAATCTTTAGTTTTCTTACATAACGATAATCCAACAAAAAAAAAATAGTTTCCTTACATAACTTACACGATAGGTAATCCAACCAAAAAAAAACTGAACCTTGTTTGACTTTGTTTTCTAATGAGATGAGTTGAGATAAAAATGCCAAAGCATGTAGTGAAATCCGTGGATTCTTAGTGTGAAGTCATCAATAATACTTCATACTAGAGTGCTTAACAGATGCTTTTTTGGTTAATTTTGATCAAGTTGATAAGATGTGTCAGTATATGCTCCGTTCCCAATATGAATGTAGTTAAAATTTACAGAATCTATGTTTTTTTATATACAGTGTGGATGGAAATTGTGGAATATTGCTTATATTTCTTAAAATATTCCTCATATCAAAAACATGTTTTCATAAAAATGTTAGGGGGAATTATTTCCCGTTTAGTGATATCAAGCAATCTTTCGTAGCACAAAAAATGTGGTTCCAGATGTATGGCCAAACGAACTTTCAACGAACTCTTGATGCATGGCTAGGAGGTACACCGTGTTCGTTTGAAAACTGACCATACACCATATTTTGTTTTATTTTTAAAAATATGCGCAAGGCTTGTTTGACTTTAAGATTGGTATTTTTTGTGACGATTTTTTTGATTAAGGTTCAGTTTTTTTGCTGGATTATCGTCTAAGTTATGTAAGAAAACTAATATTTCATCTTTGTCGACGTTTCGACCTGTTTATTCGGTCTTCATCAGGACACTACAATTTGGGAATAAAACAATTAGAAGTTGTCAAAGGTAATACATTTATTAGTGACATAATACACAAGGACGAGTAAAATTGGTAATCTTTAGTTTTCTTACATAACGATAATCCAACAAAAAAAAAATAGTTTCCTTACATAACTTACACGATAGGTAATCCAACCAAAAAAAAACTGAACCTTGTTTGACTTTGTTTTCTAATGAGATGAGTTGAGATAAAAATGCCAAAGCATGTAGTGAAATCCGTGGATTCTTAGTGTGAAGTCATCAATAATACTTCATACTAGAGTGCTTAACAGATGCTTTTTTGGTTAATTTTGATCATGTTGATAAGATGTGTCAGTATATGCTCCGTTCCCAATATGAATGTAGTTAAAATTTACAGAATCTATGTTTTTTTATATACAGTGTGGATAGAAATTGTGGAATATTGCTTATATTTCTTAAAATATTCCTCATATCAAAAACATGTTTTCATAAAAGTGTTAGGGGGAATTATTTCCCGTTTAGTGATATCAAGCAATCTTTCGTAGCACAAAAAATGTGGTTGCCATGGTAACCGATTTTTTTTTTTTTAAATGGCACCATATACTTTTTTTGGTGAAAATCGATAAATTGGAACTTTCTGAATACGATACAATACAATTTTAATGGGGTCGCATAAGAAAAAAATACAAAAAATTAAGTTTTCTATTATGCTATTCACAATGTTTATCAAAATAATTATTAACATCAAGTTATGCCAAAATCAGAACAATGCGAAACTGTCACTAGCTGTGTTACTGTGTACCTCATTGTTACACTAAACGTACTTTTTTACTCAATTCTCTGTGTACTTAAGTGCTTAGTATGTTAACCTGTATTCTTTCCGTTTCACTTAATTCAAGTGCCATTATAACTTACTAATTATTTAAGTACCCAGAAAATTGAGTAAAAAAGTACGTTTACTGTAACAATGCACACAATTACAAGCAACTAACAGCTAGGGACAGTTTCCCATTGTTCTGATTTTGGCATGGCTAACTTGATGTTAATAATTATTTTGATAAACATTGTCAATAGCATAATAGAAAATTTAATTTTTTGTATTTTTTTCTTATGCGGCCCCATTAAAATTGTATTGTATCGTATTCAGAAAGTTCCAATGTATCAATTTTCACCAAAAAACGTATATGGTGCCATTTAAAAAAATCAGGTCGGTTACCATGGCAACCACATTTTTTGTGCTACAAAAGATTGCTTGATATCACTAAACGGGAAATAACTTTCCCTAACACTATTATTAAAACAAGTTTTTCATATGAGGAATATTTTAAGAAATATAAGCAATATTCCACAATTTCTATCCACACTGTATACTCCAAACTACTTGAGGTATTTAACCAAATTTGGTACACCTAAAGACAATACCTTTAGTTCTTTACAGCTTTAAGACCGTCGAGCAGACAGTGGCGTAGATATGGTCCGTGAGAGTTAACAAACAAAAAAAATTTTTTTCTCGGTTTGGGACGTAGAATTCGTTGTTCTCGGGTTTGTCTTTTTATAACCTTTTATCTACATTCTGGTCATTGTAATAATTTGATTTCTTATTTCCTGCTACTGAATTCTGAATTTCTCTACTAAATTCCTTCATCACTTCGACTATTACTTCGATCTCAAGATACAAAAGGAAACTCAATTTTAACATATATTATTATTATTATTTTGTCGCTTATACCCTTGTTCCGAAATTACCAATTCTGCGTCTATACGTGAGTTTCTGGGTAGCCGCCGTTTTATTTCCATTCTAGTCGTAAATATCAATATTCCGGCAAACCAGGCACGTGCTTTATAGTGAAAAGCCATCCGCAGAATGTCTGTTCCGATCCGGCTGCGCGCCCCAAGTTAATTCCCGCACGACCGGACTGTCGTGGCATGTCTGGAGGAACGCCCACACTGTTCTGGGAAGTTCTCCAGGCTCCCCAGCCATCTTGAGACCGGCATCCGGTATGTATCCCGCAGTTTCCCGGACTTTGACTTGCCGCCGAAGATACGAGACGATAACTCACACGAATAACACTCCTCTTATTATTCGGATGGAAAGGGACGCAAAAAAGACGGCAGGAGCAAAAATGGCTGGATCCAATAACGATATAAACCGTGATCCGCTTTCTCCTCGATGTCTGGCAATAAAAGAAAAGGAGCGCCCAGGGTTTTTGCCCAAGTTTTTCAATTGTTTCTGTAGAGGGGCTCTTTGGGGGGAGAACGCCCACTTGACTTTTGTGTATCTAAATGAAATAAACGAAGTACGGGGAGACGTTGAAAGAAAGCATACGGATCAAGGTCACAAAGTAGAGAGAACAAACTTTTTTCCGAAGTTGCTTTTTTAAATTGTATCCTGAGAACAGTTAGTTGAAATGACAATTATTATAACTCATTCGACGGAACTAGAAGTGCGTGTTGGCCCTTTTAGATTTTTAGATAAATTAGTAGATATCTATAATATTTATATAGGGTGGATAATATATGAAGAGTATATAGTATATAGGTACCTACAATAGATCTATCTTTTGCTATAAACTGACGTTTTTCATTCAAAGAAAAACTGATTTGCATTAGAAGGAAATACGAATTGTAGGAGAGAATTAATAATACCCAATAATATTTACCCAATGTCAAATAAGATTAGGAAAAATAGATAAACAGTTAATTTCGTGCACGTAAAACAGTCACTCGGTGGTTCAAATTACATACAAAACGCATCTTTTTATTTTTTACTATCGCTACATTCTGCCTCTTCTATGTTCTCACTGATTATTATTTTTAGTACCTACTTCAACAATAATTATTATTGTTACTACTCACAGTTTACTGAAAAATATTGTAGCGAAAAATTCCTCTAAAGTTGTTATATCAGCGTTCAATGAACATGTTTGCACTGATTTCTAACCTACTCAAAGATTTAGCAGATACATTTTAAGTTTGGATATGTTACTTATAGTTTTATAATCTTTTTGATTAATTTATAGGCATTTTCCGTCGTATCTTTGTTGGCCTGAGGCCCCCAGGGCCCCCCATTTTCTTTTAGTTTCCACTGTTTTCTCTGTCGAGCTTCCATCAGTTTCTAGAAATTTGCTAGAACTTTGATTTGTGCATCTATCATTGGCCAGGAATATTCTAGAGTAGTCTCCAGGCTTCCATTCCTGGGAATTGGGCCTGAGGGAAGCTGAAGGTTATAACGCGATTTTAGTGCGATTTTTGGAGCTGATAGAATATTCTTAGTCGCAGTGACAGTATCTGACAAGTTTATTTGTGATTTGTGAAGGCTAAACAATAAAGGTGGTAACCAACCAGTTGGGACTGTGGTTGTTGAAATAATAGTACAATATTTAACAAAATATAAATTTTCAATTGTCAATGACGTGCCACAGCGAACGTAACACCGTAATATTTTATCATGGCTAACTTGGTAACTTACATAGAAAGGCAGTATCTCCGATCAAATATGTGATCGGAGGGCGGTAATACATATATAAAGGGGTGGCGTTATTCAAAAACGCATTATTAGAAGTTTAATTTAAAGTAAAATATTGAAATTGTGGGTAACAAGAAAAATTGTATCCATTACATGGTGCGAAAGGTCTTTTTTGCATGGCAGTTACATTTTAAGTCACAAGCAACTACATGTAATTGCTGGGTTTATCGAAGCCGGACTGTTCCCATGGACTATTCTTTACTATATTAGTATGTTGCTCATTTTTATACCACTATTCCAAAACAGAAAGTTTCTGTACCTACAGGGCGACACATTAAAAAACAGACTATTTTATTAAAAACGGATACATTAGCATCTGCTGCAAGATTGGATCCAATCAATAAATGACAAATTTTGAGGTTCAATAAAATGGCATGTGCGCGGAAGGCACTATAGAAAATAGCTATTGCGATCGGTATCAAATTGTTATTCAAAACAACCTCAAACAAAGGCCTAATTTCGTGACCACAGAGCGTAGTATACAGTATATACTATGTCCGCTTATCCTTTGATCGGCTGTGTAGGAAATCACGTTGGGACCCAAAAATCCGGCCGCCAAAGCTCGCATCGCTCCGGTAACCTGATTACCCGGATCATTCCGGCGGCCTTCGTTGATTGGCTTTTGAGGTTAAAGCAGGTCGTCCATGGGTATCTTTGGTGCCATACAGTTTATATGGTTTGAATTTGAAAGGAAATGTTTCTCTATACATATACAGTTTACAATCATCAGGTTGCAAAACGGACGAGCAGAAATTTGTTTTTTGACATGATAATAAACAAAGTTTTTACTACAACCTCAGACTATAGCTGACCTCTCCAGAATTTGGAGAGTTACGGAAAATAGTTTTGTACAAAATTTATTTGTAATCAAGGGATCTTCCTATTTTTAAGTTTTTATTTTTGGTATAGGTATACATAATGTTGTAAAATTAGCAAAAACATAACAGTTGCATTTCTTTAAATGGAATGACTCTTTTTATATGCCATGTTAAAATAATTGGAAAATCAGTGATATCCTTGTTTCTGCTTCATACTTTTCGAAGTTGAGCCATATGAGGATAACTACCAGTACCTCATAGTATAGTGCACCCAAAGTTGAATTTAGGTATAGGATGTTCAATTATGATCGCTTTTTTCTTATTAATTTGGAGTCTAAAACTTTTTTCAAATGAAACGACTATACATTTTTATTTTGCGCGACGATTGTAGGATTCAATATATTATACGTGGGCCACCTTTCACCCCGTGAAATATAGATAACGACTTCACCTTCCGTCACAGTGGATTAATTTTTGCTCGCAAAAAAAGACCCAGGTTACAAGTTTGTTTGAACCTTAAGGTGTTGTTGGTCTCTTTGGGCAGTTTCCTCAGGCGCCAGGAGTTGTTTTTCTCGGTCCCGAGTTGTTCGAGCCAGCAAGGTTTGCAGGGGGGGGGGTGGAAGTAAACCAACAGTTAACACCAAATTAACCCATCTATTGACCCCCCCAAAAACTATGTATAAAAGATCAGTCCGGTTAGTATATAGCTTACACTCTATTATATGTCTAATCTATCTAATACAGGCGATCCTATATGGAAATGGCACCGCGGTGGAAGCTACGGGTCGGCGAGCTTATAGACTAGGGGTGCAAATGGTATTTTTTTACAAGTCATACAAATTTAGCGCCAGTCTGTGGATAGTCTCAGCAATTGTTACCTATACTCCTCAGACAGCGGACGGAAATGTTAAGCGGACGGTGTAGAAGAGTCCCGGCGATTGCTACAAATAATATCCTACCAACAACCAACACCAACGCAAAACAAACAGTCGGCCTTTTGTGAACCTCGAGATGGGTTACGGCTTTATCGACTCAGGTCTCGCTTGGGGGCAGAATCGAGTAAAATTATCGATAGTACTCGTAGTTTTCGAGTACTGGAGTACGAGTGCCGTGTACGAGTACTCAGTACTGCTATTGAATAACGATTACGGTATCGAAAACACAAAACATAATAGAGGTCCAGAGTTATTACGGTAGATTTTCTGGTGTTTGCCAGAGATTGGTTTTCCTGTACTCGACTCTCGGGTTCTCGGCACAATCACAATATACTCTCGTCTGTCGTGGACGACAAAGACAAAACTCGACAAAAGTAAGAAAACACAAAAGTTAGGTTAGGTGTTAGGTCACGAGTCACGATACACGCATCCACGCATGTATCGTAGGTTTTATTTTTGCTCTTATTCTAAAAAGGTTTGAGTACTTTTATCGATTCTTAAAAGTACTCGCATACTAAGTACTCGAATCTTAAGTATTCGATTATGCCCATCACTAACAATAATTACTACTCGCTGTGAGATACCAGCTTTATCTGGAAGGCTTACTGAGGGTGGGGATGGGAAACATCAGACGGACAGAACAGCCGGCTTATTATCGCCCGAGAACTAGTACTCAGCGGTTAGATGTAACCCGCGGTGCCATCTATCGGCATTCTAACGAAGTAGGCGGACCACTAGATTAGGCGAAGTTTCAAATATAATCTCGGCGGTGCGAGATACAAGCTAAATTTGTAAAATTTACCGGTCTCGTCGTTAAGGTGATACGACTGTTACCAAATTCGTTTGATTTTGATAATAAATCGAACGTTTCGTCTTCAGTTTAAGGCATTTTCAAAGATACAATTTTCCAACAGTGGAAACAGTAGAAAATCTAAAATAACACAAGCTGGTGAGCTTGAAATGAAAACTGAAAATCCGTGCTGTTATATTCCAAAGTCTAAATAGAGCCATGGTGGGCAGTATGAGCACGAACGTGGACAAGAGCGATGTTCTACGTGCTATCGATCCTGCGATAGCCATAGCCACGGGGCCGACTGCGGAGGAATTAAACTAAACTAAACGAGCTCGGGAGCAGAAAAGGAATCCTTGCCTCTAATAATACGTATATTTGATACCGACACGGTCGAAGGCTGGCGGAATAATTGAACGCAAATTCCGAAAGAGACAAGGAAATTTCGTTTAAATCTTTTTTTGTTTTCCAACCGCACCTTTTAAACAAACACGTCGTTTTTCCTACGTCCTAATTTGCGTAATGTGGTCAGTCCTCCAAACGAGGTTAATAACAAATAGCTGACGGCTGAGTGTGGGTTCTTTGAACGTTGAATTAGGCTAATTTTTGACGTAATTCATCCGTAAATGTTTGCGGGACGACACTCGGCGCTAAAGCAACACGGAGAAGTGAGCGCAAAGGTTCGCGAAATCCCAAGCCGGGAACACGGTTCGGCTTTTAACTTTTGGGTGGCGGCCTAATTTTATTAAAAGCAAGGGTTCATATCCCGCCCAGAATATGTCCACGAGAACCCTCGGGGATAGATTATAAATTAATTAAAATGCCACAGAAAAAAAGGTCAGAACACGGCAAAGCATTCATTGTAAATGCATAACTTCAAATTAATCTTAATCTCGCATGTACAGGGTGGACCAAAATGGACCCTTTTAAAGGGACACTCCTATTTTTGACGAAGATAGACGAAAACTGATGTCGGTGTCTGAGGCTCATTTTTTATTATAAACTTAATGGCGAAAACCGCAAACCGATATCTGTCACCGTTCTTGAGTTACAGGGCGTTTTTCGAAAATGGGCGTTTTCGAAAAGTGACCGTAACTTTTTCGCGTTGAAAATTTTGTCTTTATAAAACCTATTTTAAGGAAATTTTACAGAATGAAAACGGTAAGCAGTAATTAATTTTTTTTTATTTAAAAATGTTTAGGTATATGAGTAACCCACCTGAGTTTTGATGAGTTTTTCTACAAAATGTCAAAGCCTTGATCAAAAAACTTCGGAGACCCTGTAAATACCCTTGTAATACATTAAGAATGAATGTGCATCCTTCTTTTTTGTTAAATAGGTACGTACCTACAGTATTATGTGTTATTATATTATTATTATCCTTGGTCTTGCACTACTTACCAGTGAATGCCTGAGAATTTGAATTTGAATGGAATCTTGAAATCTTCAGAAAATTGTCTAGGTAAAAGTATAATTAGTGGAAAAACCTAAGAATTCTTTGCCTGCGGCTCATTCGAATGCTGAATGAATATGTTACGAAAAAATGATCAGTATATAGTGATGTAATAAGGATACTAGTTTCGACAATTTCGATCATTTAAACACATCACGCATCAGGAATCTGCCAATTTTAACAACAGTGCTTCATACCTCACAAAAATGTCAGTACTAGTAACATTTTACTGATGATGGAAACCGAAAACTTTAGAAATATCATTCTTGGGCACTTATTAGGCTGAATAATTTCTGAAGTTTCCTCTTGTTCGGTGTTATCATAACATTCGTTCGAGCTCTTCTTCGGCAATATAATAACTAATCGAATGATTTCTTTTCAAAGTATGCCTAAAATTATTTAAAAAGTTTAATAACGCACCTTAGGTATCATCCAAATAATTTACCTGCTATCTTTTTCCTAAAATTTCCCATTGAAACTTTCGAACAATCTCACAGAGTAGGTAGTTATCACATCGGTTTAAATTTTATAGGTTAACTAACAGTATAGTCGCGTGTGTATCAAAATGTATATCAGGAGTAGGGTTGTGCCGCTTGAAAATTTCATTTGAAATTTTCCCATTTGAAACTTTCAAAAGTGAAATATTTCGCTTATCCCATAAAGTGAAATTTCACTGAAATTTTTGAAAGTTTCAAGCGAAAGTTTCACTTCATAAATTTCCCAACTAAACGCGAAACTTTCTCAGAAATTTCCTTAAAAACGCTAAACTTTCTCATAAATTTCGTTAAAATCTGGAAGATTCGCTAATACATACAGAGTGTACATTTTGTGAAAAAAAATTCATAATAATACTTTCGGATTTTTAGCATCGATTGTGACATCGCAGGTGGTTTTGACTTTGGAGTAGGCAACTAATTTTTTGGAAGTAAGTATAGGCAACAATTCAATCTACTATTGGTAAAAATTTCGTTCTGGTCGGTTAAAAATTAAAGAAGTTATAAGGTTGTTTGACTCTTAAGTGAGACACTGTGTAGTGTGTATATGGACGCGCCCGCGCCAGCTGTTGCTTTACCCAATGCCCAACCAAAACCAAAACATTCTGTGATCTGAAATTTCGTTTAATCGAATAATCATACTAGGCATGGCATATTATATGGCATAGTTTTTTGCCCATAACTTTTGTATTTGTTGCTCGATTGTTTTTTCTTTACGGTATTCGATTTCTTGGAAAAAACTACACCAGCTTAGTTTTTGAACCATCAATTTAGCCCAAAAACTGCCGAGATAATCGGGCGTAACGTCTTATCTGGGATACCCTGTACCAATTGGTGCAGGCTGTACCTATTCATACACATACATAATTTTTCCGCTTGGGTGGGGTGGGGACCATTGATAAGAAATAGTATTAAAATGTATCAGGGGCAACAAATCTGTTTTATAAATTTAAAGGAGAAAATTCTTTTGTTATAATGCTCTTATACCTACTATTAAATAGGTACCTACTCGTTCATGAGTCACAATAGGGCATAATAGGATAGCTACATCAAACCAACCGCAAGAAATGCAAATTTAATTTCCTCCCGTCAAAGAATGGAATGTATCTGCCATGTTATGATTCTCTTCGTAGGTATTTCCATCGGCCACAGCACCCTGCGGCCTAGAATTCCCCACAGACGGGTCGTGACTCATGAAAGATTCGCCAGATTCGCGGCATAAGTAACATTCGAAGAAGGCAATGGCGCAACATTACGCCGGTTCTTGCGTCTTCGCAAAATATACCTAACTTCAGTAGAAAAACCAAAGAAAGCCTAGCACATTTTTGAGTTTTTTCTTTATTAAGAAATATCATCTCTGGATCCAGGCAGCAACTATTAGGTAAATGGTCGCCTCGAGTTCTTCTTGCAGATGGTGAATATTTTGAGGAAGTTGTACATTACGATTTTTCAACGAGCCTACTCCGCGAAGAACGGCACGAACATTATAGTCTGGAATCATTGTCACGGACGTTTTCCTCAACATTAAAAAGAAAAATCAAGCGATGTTAGATCCCATCTCTAACTAGCTGGTCCGAGATATATACATTCTGTGATTAGATTCAACAAAATTAGATACGTCTAGACCAGAGAAAGGTGCTCATGCTGACCGAAAAAACAATAAATACGGAGAATAAAATTAATAACCACACTGACAAATGTTAGTCTTCTGCGTCTGCAAAATATAATACTGTTTTCATTACCGGGCTCAGGTAATAACAGATGCACATGCAAGTCTCTCTAGTAATAATTACATTTCATTTTTCCTCTCTGAAAAAGCCAATTAGGCGAAGCGCTCATATTTACGCTAAATTAATGTTCCGTGCCGCGATATTTTGATAGGTGTTTTGTCTGGGGAAGCCCCAATTGAAACAAAGCATTCCCCGCAGCCCTCGCAACAGTTTCCGTTCCCACGGCATTATTTTGGCAAAATTTTACGTTCTAGATAAATATAATTGTTTCTTTTTTTTATTATGGTATTGCAGCATTGTCTTAAAAGTATGTGTGATGCCCACCCTGGTTGACGTTAGTTGGCGAGCGGTATATACAGAGTGGTTTACAAGTTTACTTACTTGTTAGTGAAAGGTTTTAACGAAAACACAATAAGTGTACTAAAAATAAAATACGAATTACAAACAGTACAAAATATAATAATTATATAGTTCAAGGTTTTTAATTTGGTAAATGGCCACTTACTATTATGGGAAATAGAATTATGGTACCCAATGATACACACCCTTTTTACATAAGACAATCAAAATTTCAGAAAGTTACACGGTAAAATATTCAAAATATGGCATAAAATATGCAAAATTCAGAATAATAGTACAAAAGATGAATAAAAGTTTCCCAAATAGCATAAACATTAGATAAATCTCACAGTAGGTCAATTGACACAATTGCAATTAAAATTTACCCAAATAGTAAAATACAAAGACATAGTGCCTGAAATTAACGGCAAAATAATTTGGCTTAAAAAATGCAAAATTGTTCCAATAAAAATTACAAAAATTCGCGAGTATACTCCCGACACTCCCGTGGCGTTTTGTAATTTGATAGGTCGGCAATAATTCTGAAGGTTAAATGTAGGGAATAAGGTTTCGAATTAATTGAAAACCTTTCCAGTTGGGGTCACTATAATATTTGTGTTGTGTTTGTATAATCGAAAAACGCTCTTTAATTGTGCACTACAAATGACATTTCTTAATTTGGTAATCCAAGGTTGGCAGCATTGTTTTGAGGCGCGTCTAGGGGCGTATTTAGCATGTCTGGCAGAAATGTCAGAACCTGTGACAGATGCGTAGCCTTTTTCTGTGCTTCAAAGAACAGAGCTGAATGTTAATTTCTATCTATTCAAATTTAGGATTCGTATGTTCGTAAAACGTAAATTCTGTTGATTACGGCCCTGTCCTCTGTCATCTATCAATACAGTAATCCAAATATGCAAGTCGAAATTCTAAAAATATGCCTATAAATATGCAAATAATTTAGTCAAAATATGCAGGAAAATGTTGAAAATATGCAAATTAAGAAATACTTTAAAAATATAAATTTATTGTTTACAAATAAACATATATAATGTACATACAAATTTCTAAATTCATTTATAAATAGTAAAAGTAACAATCTCATTTTAAATTTTCTACATACAGGGCGATTTAACTAAATGTAAATATGCATTTATTATAAATTATAAAAATCAGGTTGAAATTTAGTTGTAAAAACAATAAACCACTAAATGAACTGAAACCTACTATTTTTGAAATTTGGCAATATGAGTAGAAGTTTTCACATGTTGGTCTACGTAGAATTTTTTATCGCATGGAATCCGCAATGAAAGAAAAATTGAATTATTAAACTAAATATCAGTAGATACGTAGGTAGGAACTTCGATAGAAATGTTAAACGAAAGTGTCGTGATTCCTGAGTGTCCCAATGGTGCGAAATCTGTTGATATAATATGTGTATCCCAAGAAGAATTTTCGAACGATTTTGCACCATTTTTACACCCTGTATATTGAATATTCAAAAACTATACTTACAATTTTAACGCACTCAGAACGGTAGACTTTTCCCATATCTATTCTTAGTTCTTTGTATGGCTTAATCCACACTGACGCACTATTGACTTTGGGCATTTTACTTAGTAAAATACAACAACTCCCAACACAAAACAAACACAAATCGAGGTCGAAGTGATCACTTCAAAAGCAGAATCAGAAATAAAATGCCGAAATGGATTAGCCCTCGTATATAAATATTTATCTGTCTATAATTTATTCTGTCCTTTTCAATAATTATTGTACTTTATTAAATATGAATAAATACCTACCTACTTTATTCGTTTTCAGATCACCAGGATTAGTGCCCATAAAATTATAATTTACCTATATTATTTTGGGAAAACCAGGTACCTACCTAGACACCGCCCCCTGTTCCCAAAAATGAATGAAACGCCTGCCAAAGATTTAAATTATCCTAAATTCTTTCAATTATGCACAATATGCCATGTTTTAAGGATATACTCGTATGCAAATATTTAAGAAAATGCATATAATTTGCTAAATATGCAAAATATGCGTGTTGCATATTTGGGTTACTCCACTATCAATAATATCAATATGACCGCCGCTTACGGAATTCTAGAGACATGAAATATTTACCAGTCACAATCTATTGTACAATTAAAGAGCGTTTTTAGATATTATATGATGGTGAAACAGTTTAGTTTCGAAATTCGAATTGAAGGCATACAATTAAGTACCTACTTATATTATTATCTTCTGCTCAAAAAGTCGCAAATATTTTGTCAAATTTCTTTTTTGAATCTACCAAAAATTGGAGGGATAGCAATTCTTTGAAACAAAAATAATATGAATCCTAATTTACAAACATGCTGATAATGCATGTTCTTTTTGTTGACGAAAAACATGTTATTTCCATCATTTACGCGAACACATTGCTAATGGAATTGCCTTAAAACGTACCTAGGTAGTATAGATAATTTGAATAATGGCAAAGTATGCACCACACACGCTATGCAATAATAATTATCGGGGTAATTCTACAAAGGGACCCGATGGTGCTGTTGACAAAAGCTTCGGGATAGAGTTCTCGTCGCCACAGCGTTATTTTTATTACTCCATTGCAAAGGGAGTTTCGCGTGGCGAAATTCGTGCATTTTATTGGATTATAAAATGTACACGTCCAGGAAATAGAATAACGGGGGCGGGCTGCAGCAAGTTCCCATCGTAAAGTAGCGGAATTTACAGTCTCCCTCGAATAATATTCGGCTTTACGGCCAGTTTTACTGTCTCCACTTAATAAATTACGTCCTGTAGGGGCGGGCGCGATTTGAATTTTTATCAGTGGACTAGACGGGTATACAAAATTTATTAAATTTATGTTGGACAATGTTTAGAACAAGGGACTATTGTTGTTTTCAGTTCAATAACATTCAGATAACATTCAAAACATTTTTCCAAATTGAATGGGCTATCCAAGAAAGGCAACATTTTTGGTTTTGCGCAGCAACGTACTACTTTTTTTACAATTACTTAGAGTACCTAACTATTTGTATCTACGCCGCTGGTCATCTGAACGGGGCCAAATTATTGCACAAAATGGCAACCCGCACCAATGCATAATGTGTCCCAAATTTCGTTGGAATTCCTAAACGGTTTCGAAAGAAATTAGAAAAATATGTTATTTTTAGTAAATTTTCAACACGCTGTATATGGAGAACCAAGCGTTTTTGAGCTAATGTTTATTAAGCATGTGTGTTTATTTTAGCGAATTATACCTTGTGTTTTGGCTCTGCCTTTAGATGTGACTCACCCTGTATACCTATACACTATACAGTGCTATTCATAGTTTGCACCAAATGGGAATTTTTTTATTATTAGGTTTTTTGAAAAATCTGATTTCGGGCCTTGTTGGTGCATGTTTTGGGAACACTATTGCGTTTAGAGAAGGTCATAGTGTTACTTCACCGCCCATACCTGTCACATAATGTGATTATTTAAAATAAAAAAACTGGGAAAAGTCTATTGATGCAAGATATCAGGATATTTGTTTTTTCTTAATTATTTCTCTTTAAATCAGTACCTGCTATTTTTTCCAGCCAATAAACTATAAGACTCTTATTTGCTAGTTGCTCTCTTACTAAATCATAATAATATACAAATAGATTTAAACGCAAAATTGCCGAGACAAATTAAATTAGATTTTTTTTAAATAGTGTAACAGCGCAATATTGGTGCAAAGAATCTTTAATTTTAATCTACCTAACTTCATTCCCTGGATCAGTGTTGTAATATTTTTACATAAAAACCGTCGACATATCTTTAAATTCAGTGAAACAAAAAATGATAAGGTACAGTTTTGTATTGAATTTTGTAGTTTTAATTTAAATTGCAGGAATATCAACCAGAAAAAAACTAATATAAAATTGGCAAAGAGGTTGTTCAGTAATACAATAAAGTACAGATTTTCTTAATAATTTTTTCCAATAACCCATTTTTGCCAATTTTTAGTTTTAATTTACAAGCATGGGCTGTGATGTCACGGCTTTCTTTAGGCGCAATAGTGTACCCAAAACATACACCAACATAGACACAAGTCAGAATTTCAAAAAAATCTACTAAAAAAATGTTTTTCGTTTCATGCAAACTTTATGTAGCACCTTCCAATTATAATTCGAAAACCGTTATGGATATTATTTTCAAAGTTGAAATGCGTTAGATGCAGCAATGATAAGTACTAATTTTTTGTGGTTAGTGCAACATTTTTCCATAGACGCACGCGTACCCGTGGGCAATTAATAGTCATTTGCAGCTCATTCTAAATTTCAGCAAGTACCTAAACACGTGGTAGTATATAATAATATATACCTCCCCCAATTTATGGATGTGGAAATCAATTAATTCAAAACCACTTGCAACAAACATGCACAATGCGTTCGTAATATGTTGCTAATATTATGTAGCTGAAAACTGACTCCGAGCACAATTATTGTGGGATACACATAATTTGGAATTCGTTTTGGCCTAATAACAATACAGTGTTGATGCAGCCGGATAGAAAATAGTAATTAGCTAATAATTTAGTCGGCGTTTCAATTGAGAGATATCCATTAAAACACTTCACCCACGGAAACAGAATATCGTGTAATGTAACAAAATGAATGATTTATTTGCATCAGATTTAATTACCTGAATCAACAAATCGCGCCGCCATGTTTAATATTTTGAATTGTTAGCTAGTTATCGCTTTGTTGTCATGTCACAAGGTTGGTAATAATTATCGAGTCAGAATTGAATGATATAACTGGATACTGAGTTTAACACTGAAAGTATTTGATATATCCATTGGTATTTTAAATAATGTACCTTTCTTTCTTCTTCTTCTTCTCATTATAATCAAGTTAATCCGGGAACAGTTATACTGTTATACTACTGCATTTCTACAGGCACAAAAAATATCTACCTGTGGCTGACCAAATCCTTAATGCTGGATCAACTAGGATGAGTTGTGAATCTACTTCGTTGCTGCTGGAACCCAGTAGTTCTCTGTGTTGCAGGATAAAGTCTTCTGAATTGAAATTCTTCACTTTCTCTAGACGCATTAGAAAGCGGTGCAAATACCGTGGGGATTCCAATCTACGGCCAGTTACGTAAACGAAACCACAAAACTTGTTTTTTATTTAGCTTCCGTCTCAAGTTTACAATACATAGAGTACAGATTAGAACTAAATACAATTGTGGCTAGAGCTGCTTACATTATAACTTTAAACGAATAAAAGATCAGCAGCTTTACAAAGCTGCAAATTCAGCATTTTCCTTGGTTGCTTAGTGCACATATCTCACCTGTGTAAAAAATCCATTAAACATTTTACAATCGAGCCTCGAAACAAAAAATTTCTATATACCTACGCCACTGATGTCCCCCCCTTCAGTTTTAGAGGTCACGCTATGTATAATTTCACGGTTTAAAATATATCACTTAGTATAAATTCTCGCCTGAATCTTCCTGACATTTTTCTAGATGCCCGCCTAGCTATAGCTTTAGATGTTGCTAATCAAGATTCAGACGTAAAGGCTGTGCCAAAACCGCAAAATAAAACAACGCACGGGCTATTACGCCAGCACGTACACACGGTTCTTAAGGTTGCTAAACAAATCCAACCACTTCTGTTTAGGCAACGGCGGCTCTACTGAATATAAGAAGAAACTTGCCGTGCTCCATTTCCTACCTTTGTTTGAACGACGGAGAATTCTGGCATCTCTTTAATATTACAAGAAATATGCTTTTGGAAACACGAAATCTTTCAATTGGTCATAAATATTACCAATCAATGTTACTAGCCATTAAAACATTAAGTTTGAGGATGCGTTGCACTTTTGATTTTTTTTGCCTCAGAATTTTTCTTGGTGAATTATTCTCGGAAATTTTATGACCATAACTGTACCTAATTCAGCGATATTGTATAACCGCACCTTAGTGACGTTCATAATTTGAGTTTTATACAGCCGTTATTATAACGGCAGTTTCGAATAAAATAAATTTATACTTTATGCGGTTAAGAATAAAATACAGTTATAGTTTAAGTGGTTAAGACAAGTAGCTCCGCTCTTCCCTGTAACATTATTTTTCTGTCTGTCTTTACCTCATCATCATTCTCCCATGAGATGGGCGGCCTCAGCCGGTCCCAGCAACATCGTTGCATCTTAACGGCTGGCCCTGATGAAGTGGCACACCATCCGAATTGAAATTCGCATCTCGCCCTAATTAAAGTAGCTATCTCTTAAACGACGCAGGTGAATGCGCCGCCGTGGGTACACGGGGAAATGCTAATAGGACCTTATATCCCCTGTAAATAGGATGGTGTTTACAGTAAAAAGATAAATTGAGCGTTAATTAAGAAAATCTACTCCGGGTCACAGCGCGACTTTCGGAGAACGCTCCAAAATCATCCGTTGGTCGTTACTTTATGAAGCACTAGCACTGAAGACCATGCGGTATTATAGAACTTCCTATTGGATAAACCCTACATCTTACTCGTATCTTCAACTGATGATAATCATCTTCTAAGTACTATAAATATAGGCTTATCTTACATGGAACTTTCTTCAAAATGGGGCTTCGAAGAAACAACCACACTCAATTCCTGGTGTTGATCCCACACTCCACTATAACATGTGATAATGAATCTGTTGACTCATAAAAAATTTGATATGCAAATGCACAATTGTCAATGCCATATGGGGGCAATAGTAGAACGGTAGATACCGACTCTAGAACTCCAATGTGATTTACGCAAAGTGTCTATCTAATTGGGACATTAACCTCAAGAAGAGTAACTGTCTGGATAATGAATAAACTGCCTGCCCAGTGTCCAGGATGAATAGGAGTCAGGTGTCAGGTCAGCTATTTGCAAATCCGTCTATATCCAGAAGACCGTCGATGTAGATACTCCCGTCGTTGACTAATAATCCTCACTCAATGCTTCCGTTTTAACTGATTACTTTAAAGAGTGCATATAATATCATCTGCACTCTTTGAGCTTTACAGTAGGTATAAAAAAAACAGCCAAGTAAAATTTGGTTTGAATCGGATGCAGTAGAATTTAGCAACGTATTAATGTTTATTCCCAAGATAAATTCATGGCTGGGAAATTCAGAGAAAAAGAGTTGAGAGTGATAGAGAGAGATAATCGATCTGTCCAAAAGGGAAACCAAGGCGCCTGGGTATGAAAAAATGCGTTCTGCTTTGTCAAAGGACAAATTTGAACTCCTCGGATCTACCATAAACGAGTGTCTATATAGACACTATTGGAGAAAATTTTACACCACAGGGCCAGCAAGGATTAGTATCGGCAATCTAAAATTTTCATCTTTTTTTTTTCAAATACAAATGTGTATTTTACGTACTTTGTTCAGCACACGGAAATTTTATAGAGCCGAGATCGGTATATGGCAACTGTGCATAGTATAATGGTGCGGGCGAGTGGACCTCCATTATGGCAAAGGCAACTACTGGATATATAGCCATTAGAAAGCAACACTTCAAGATGTCTTCAGGTGTTTCTGTTATTTCTTTCTTTTTCTTTCTATTAAACACTCGCTCGGCTTCGCTTGTGCCAAAATTAAAAAAGTCTTAAGTAACTAAAATTACATTTATAAAACTTGTTGCATAATATGCTATTAAAGCATCAGTTATGATAGCGGCTTCACCATATGGATAAAGCGTTCAGCACATTTAACGAATCCACTCTGAGAATGGCATCTTCAATAAATTGGATTGTTTGCCAAGTAGGGATACAATGGTTGGTGTCTCAGTATAGGTATTTACGCCTCTACTATGAGAACGACATCTTCAATATTGTCTTTAACCACCGGGATTATTGTTTGTAAACTTTGTGTACAAGTTCTTGGTGTCTCAGTTTCCAATGTGCATCTTCATTTGTTCACGATAATATTTTCATGAAGGGGTGAAATAAATTTGTTATTTGCCATGGCTATATACCCATTAGAACAAAAAGATAATAACGTTGTATTCCATTAATTTATAAACTTCAGAAAACATATACAGTTTGTTCAGCGAATGTTTGGCCCTACGTCTGAACTCCCGTCCTTGTCTTACCTACTCATGAATATACGATGGATATCTGTCATATATTCACGAGTCAGACAAGGACGGGAGTTGTGACGTAGGGCCGAACATTCGCTGAACAAACTGTAGGTATTTAATATCTCGAAAAAGGTGTCTTAACGTGTCCCTTTATCGGTATTCCTTACTAAAAAGTTGGGTGTCGTTGTAAAGACAGTTAAAAGACCTCCCAAACAAGGTACCTACTCGACCTCCTTTTCGATTTAACGATTTGGGGGTAAAGTTCACCTCCGCGAAAGGGTTGAAATTTAGGAGTTCATTATGCCGGACGAGCTTCCCCTCGAAAAGAAAACTGACGTGTACGAGCGCTTTTTTAAAAAATCTGGATGTCCGAAGAGGCCTAATATTTCATTTTTGTTTGATCGCCCATAACTTTTAGAAAAAGTTTCAAAAAGACTTTCTATCGATGTGCAACTCGACCCCCCCCCCCCCTTCTTATTTAAAATTATTCAAGGGATGCATCCCACGCCTAGGGAGTTGTCGATAAAACTATTAAATTTATGCTAAAAGATGTCCTCCCTCCCAAACCAAATCGACGATTTTCCACAAAAAAACCTAATTGTCTGTTTCGTTTTCGTTTGGCCACCCTGTATATCTAAATTGTTTCGAAAAGTGACATAACCTTATCAAGTTAGACTTTTTCCATAATAAGAAACTGGGGAAAATTGATGGAGTATTGACCTCTCCCTATATCATTTTTCTTCCGGGGGAAAAACCCGCCTTTCCCGACTTTCCTCCTCCTTACGTCCCCGAAGTCGTTTCGGGCGTCGGGATTAACAGCCCCGGTGCAGCCTTAATAGATTCCGGGGGCAAAAAACCCCGGCTGCGAGTGATAAATTTCCGCGGACAGAAGCCGACGGATTAAGGGGGGATCAAGTGCGCCCCCCTTCCCGCCGCTCCACACCCTGACTGTGGAGTACGGGGTAGTAAATCCCCGGCCGTCCGGAAGGGCGCTATAAGGCCATAGGGGTTGCGCGGGGCGTTGAGCCGGAGGAACTGAGTATAATTAAAATAAATATTGTGGGTGGTTTGACTTGCGGCATTAAATAAATAAAAACATGACGAAAATAATACATATTAACGTACCTATCTATGCGGGCAGGGTGTCTGAAAAGTAAACAACCACGGGATATAGCCACATCTATGAAATTCAATTTGGTCTTGGTGCAAAAAAGTATAATAAAATCTAACATAATGCCTACCTCGCAAACAACAAATGGTAAAAATCTGAAAATTTTGAAAGAAGCCTCACGGCAGCCTAAATCCCAGGAGGCCCACCTTCCGTTACAGCGTTGTCTCGCCCGGCCCACCTGGCCAGAATATAAAATGTTCCTTCTTTTTGCGGCGATGTTATAATGTGGAGAATGTGCTGCTTTTACGGAGCACCCAATATCACTTGCGACAATACCACGGAAATGCATACTAAAAATACTTCTGTCTCTAAATTTTGTTTCCCTAAAGATAAAAATGGGATGGCCCATTCTAGCGTGAACACCCTGCACAATGGGAACGTGAATTTTTTTTATTTCTTTAATATATTTGCCTATCTATGGAAAGAGCTGATACCAAATATCAGCCCTCAAATAGCAATATTTAATTTCCAATAAATAATACGTCACACCGCTCGATAGATCGGAAGGCAGTGACAGGAGTGACAGCTACAAAAAATTAGAGAAGGGAGAGTGGCAATTGAACGTTAAAATAAACAGTTCGGCGACCCATTTCCAAAAGGATCAGATGTAGGTCAAAAATAAGAACCGCGTAAAAGGCCAACTTTAACAAGCACTTCTTTAACTGAATGGTGAGGCCACGGGACTAGTAATTCTTAGGTCCCGGGTTCAATCCCACAAGAAGTTTTTTTTTATTTATCACTTATTTATCATTTTTTAGTAATAATTGGACAATGGTTTTTACTCACAATCTACTCCATAGTGGATTTAAAATCAAAGTACCTACCTGCCTAATATGAAATTGTCGGTAGCAGGAAAAAGGTAATACATTGCTCGATGCGTAAGCTCTTTTTGGCCTCGGAGGTAGTTTTAAGTCTCGAGGCAACACGGGCGTTAAACAACCTCCTCGGCCAAAAAAGTGCGCTTACGTATCTCCCAATGTAAATAACTATTTATTACAGCACACACTTTTCAGACGTTATCAATAATATCAAGAGTGAGATTAGACTATAATAAGACGGATAGACAAGGATACGATGTTCTCGTTGCTCTTTCTAAACAAAGCGTGCGTGGTGATGCACTTTTCATACATGTGCCGTCCACGCATTAATTTATACATAGTGCTGCCGCCCACCAGAGGCGCCACTACCAACAAACTGCTTGACGTCACAACCAAGGAGGGCGCCTTACAAGAATAATTTGAATTATACAGTTTTTAATTGCTTACATTTATTACATAAAAATAAAAAAATGGGTTTTTTCTAACTGTGGTTAATTTAACGGCAATAAATTGCGTTTGAAAATAATATTTTTCAAATTTAATTTTTGTGCAAGTTCCCATTGATTGTTCTGGTTCTGAGATATTAGTGAAAGCCTATTTTAAAAATAACCTTGAATTCTCCATATATTTGTTATTAGGCTTTTAATAAGCTACCTTCCTACCTCACAATGTTTTAAAAGTAGGTTGATCTATAGTTTTTGAACAGATATAACTACCTATACCAACATCGCTTTGAAATTTATTTTTCTCTTTAGTTTAAAATATTTTTGGGTTATAGTGTTAACTCCATGTAAAAACACCTCTGACGTCACTGATTTGGAAATAGGGTACATTTGATCAATCTGAATTTTTAATGTCAATGATCTTCAACCTCTTTCCTGCTGAGAAATGGTGTACCGTTGACTGACGTATTAATAAAGACTGCTCACGGCTGTCATGTTTGACAGTTCTCTGGCCCACCATGCGCTTCCCGGAGACAAAATACAATGCAAAATACATTGTTGACCATAGGCGCCATCTACTCTCCAGGACATGAAACTATAGCCGTGAGAAGTCTTAGTAACACGTCAGTCAACGGTTGTATGTTAAAGATGGCATAGTAATATAACATATAATTAAACAAAGAAAGATGATAGTTTATCAGTGATGTTTTTAAAAATTAAAGTATAGTACAAGGAGAAAATAACGGATTTGAGACCTTATTATTCCCCAGAAAGGAAAAACTTTGTCAAGAAGCCTATTGAAAAAATTCTCCATAAAACTTTAATCAGTACCTACAATTAATTTAAACGAGAAAATGTAAGGTGTCTTTGCGTCGCCACTATAGGGTTAAGAAACAGAAACCCGACAGTAAACTTCAAAATAAATCTGATTATTTTGCGCTAAGTCTGATCTGAGCAATATAAATTATTATGTTGTTGTGCGGCGGCGACGTTTGTAGCGTCGCCGAACTATTTAGACTCCATGTTTTTCTGCCTTCGACCGACCTTGGTTCGAACCGAGGTCGAGGCAAATGCATGCAAAGTCTTTATAGAAAAACACCACGGTATTGCTCCTTAATAGCTTTATCAGTATGATTTACTAATTGCCCTACACTCACTGGGATTACTACGGTTTTTTATGGTTTTCCGTAATATTTGAGCGAATACTCTGCTCAAATCGCAACGAAGACAAAATAATAGTAATTCCCCCCTCCCCCCATAAGCATTTGATTGCTTCTGGGGTACTTCTAGTTTGGAGTATTGTGAGGGTGAGAATTATATTATTAAAATATGCAACGAGAACGTAAACGGTAGAATAAACTTAGATTATTGTACGTGTTCCATATTAGTTTCTGTTCCGCATGGTTTGCTATAATTTTGTTTCATAACTATCCAAATGGCTCGTATAAGATTTCAAACTGAAACCTTAGTTTTTCTGCCGATTTTGGTAGATTCTAATGTGGTCAAAAAATGCTCTAATAAATGTTGATACAAAGAAAATTACCGATTTACACATTTTCTTTTTCTTTTGCATGTATACCTCCGGGGAAAATGGCTTAAATGAAAACAGAAAATTTTATTTAGGTTAGCAGTTGCATTAGAAACAAATAAAAGGAGCCAAATGCAAAAAAGCTAGGTATGGTAATGTTCTTTTTAAAACTACCAAGATACGATACCAGTAGCTATGTTCCAAAATGCTTAAATTATATTTTTTATAACATCAATTTTACGAAAAAGTTATTAGAAATTTGAAGACACAAGTAAAACTATGTTGTAAATATCCAGATCTTCCTTCACATATCTATAGGTACTTTAATTACGTTATAAAGAGCCATTGGACAATAATATTGCACAGTAATGCACAGGGCGTCGTACGCATAGCATTTACCACGCTCCGCTACTGGTAAAAATACCATACTTATCAGCAGAAATCATCCGTATAAAAGGTTTTTATGCGGTCGTCGTCAACCTAGTCAACGAGGTAGCTAATAAGAAAGCGAGCGATTTGATTGAAATTATTGGTTTGCTTTGGTTTCAATTATTTCAAAGATAATTTTATTCTTTTTTAGAGCATTTAAATAAAATTTGTATAATATTGTTAAGGGCCCCGCGCGCCGCCTATGACTCGGTCTTGTTTTACAAAGCAAACGCCGCCCAAGCGTTTTTATGCTGTTCAAAGTGAGTTCATTTATACCATACCGGCTTCTAGTGGTTAGGCTTCGTGCTGAACACAGAGACGAACTCGCTCCGTTTGATTATTTGCCGCGTATGCTTATAGTTATATTACTTAATAGAGAAGTTTTTGACGTAGCTTTATTAGAAAATTTCAAGCTCAAATACAAAGAGTGCATATGCATATGTGGCAGCTCCAACTCGCAGTGTTCCTCAGAGAAAAAACTAAGTAGAACCAAATACCCGCGCGCTCCCCTTGATACTTAGTGCGACTCTGTGAAATTGTGCTTTCGCGTGGTTTAAAAAATGAGTGCGACACACACACTTTGTACAGGGTTAACTATCACTTAGTACAAAAAATTTTACCACGTGCGCAGGGTGGCTTAAGAAAACATAGAAAAATATTTTTAGATTTTTTTACGATCTTTAAAAAAAAGGGTAAAAACCCCTATTTTCCCTGTAAATCTCCGCGTCTAATTACGTCAACCAATATGGCTTCGGAACGTACTATCAGCTGGAAGTGATTTTCCGCAGTGTTGCCGTTGTTTTAGAAAGGATGAAAATACCTTTTTACTCAACAAATTTAAAAAATACATAAATAACAATCGATTTGAATCTGTACAGCCGCAGCGCTGCTAGATTTAGGTACTCGAGGTTCGCCTGGATTCAACTTACTTTAGTTTGAAATTTGAAAACAGGATATGAATCCCGAGTCCCGAGCTCGGTCCCGAGGCTCCTGAATATCTGGGCGTTTTTTGTTTTTGCATTTTCACATAGCAGCACCAAGGAATTACAAAACTACATACACATTTGTCTCCTCGCGAAACCACGACACGAAAATTTCGTAGAGATGACGGACTGACAGACGTAAAAACTGGACACAAAACAGTAGAGGTTGCGTGTAAAAAAAAAATTTTAATAAAACTTATTGAAAATCTATCTAAACTAAATAAAAAGAATGCTGTGATTTCTTAATGCCGGCGTTATTGAACTGAACGCTTTGCATTACAAAAAATGTCGATGTGTATCGAATCGACGCATAGTTTTCTTCGACGTCGCATCTCTACGCCTCAGACTAGTTGCTGGTCTCGTTGCCTGCAACCTGCACGACAAGGCAGGGTAACGCGAACGCATGAATCATCGTAGTTCGGCCCATGCACGATATATTGTTTGTGTATCGTGGGCCGATGTTTACTTGACGTTTCCCTGCGTCCCTCTGAATTTTCGGCGATATTTTCCCGTATTCGTGTACTTTGGTGTGTTTTAAAGCTATTTGGCAAGTAATTGAACGATAGGCTTTTTACTAGTGCACTAGGACCCCAACATTACAGGTTAGAAAGGCTAAAATTAATTTAGTTTTGAAAGTAGGTACCTATGTGAAATAGTGAAACATGTTTTTAGGCGTGCGACCAACATTTTTTCACTGGAGATATTGATGAAAAAAGAAGTACCTTAGGATTATGTACTTTGTGGAATCGACCAGGCAAACTTAGCGGCTAAGTTACGAAGCACCCTCGCTTGGCCAAAGTAATGTTCTTTGATTGACCCACTTATTTGGCCTGGCCCAGAATAAGTAGAAGAGAGGATCCTGAAGTAAAAATGCAAACATTTTTAATTTAATTAACCGAGTGAATTTGTGCATCGAGGTTAAAGGCGGCCTCTTTGAACAGCTACTCTAGTTCTCTGCATGTGCAATGTATGCTAGTGCAGTTGTGTTTTTTGGTTACCCTTCGGCGTTTTCCTGGCGGAGGGGATCCTCCTCCGTGGTCGTGAGGCTGAGTACCTCGCTTCAAACAAAAGGAATGGCGGAGGGAAATAAGAGGTCCCCAACAAATTTAGAAAATGTGTGTATTCAATCCTGGAAATGTCAGTAAGGTAGGTGTTTCATAGGCATTCTACATGTTCCTTAGAAAGTAATCGTTTCCAACAGGAAATCGAAATGTTGTGGTGAATCCTAGGATAAATTGATGGACGTGGCAACGCTGCGCTATTTCACTACCTGTCACTACCATTGACATAGGCAAAACTTTAAGACACGTCACGCGGGCGTCCATAGGCGGCGTTTTTTGAGGGGTTTTATACAATTTGAAAAAAAATTTTTTTAGGCTTAAGACAAAAGTTAGAACATTTTTGAAAATTTATTTTGGCAAGTCTAATTTTTCTTTATCTGCCATAAAATTTTTTGTACTGATAGTTAGCCCTGTGTAGTAGGCATTAGTATATATCTGATACACGAAGATTTTAGTGAGAAATAACATTGTGAGCTTATTATTATTATTTAGGATTGACCCCATGTACGTTTATGGCCATTTTTATTGCGTGATGTATAAAACATCGTCTAGGAGCTACAGTACATTTATTTCCAAGATAGTCGTTTGCAGATGCTTTGTATCAGCCAGATGACTGATGCGGGCCATGTCTGATAGTGTGATCACGTGGGCACCACGCAGGGCGGCTTGTTTACGTTTATTTCATCTGTGGATAAATAGTCTGTAAGCTTGCTACTCGTTATTTCCAGAATGTCTAAAAACAATCATGCGGTGTCTCAGAAACCAACATATACATTCCGATCCCTGTACGTGTTTACGCCCTACTTAAAATAATGGATTAATCCGTTGGCGGATATCCCCCCTTTTGTAACCGACGGGTCCTGGGCTCCCGGACCACCAGGACTAATTACATTTACGTCTCGCGTCCGCGAGCTCGGCTCCCGGCCCTTTTAATTGGCCGCGGATTAGCGCGGGGCATTGCAAATTAATTTCAGAAAACACAAAGGGTTTTTTCCGCCAGCTCGCATTAATCAGTTACTGAACACGGCCCATCGAACAATGCTCAATTACTGCGATGGATAAGAAGATAGTTTGCTATGTATGTGTTTATGCAAGCTAATTTATATTGTGTTAGTTTCATTGCTTTCAAAATTTAGTAAAAAAATTTCGTATAAAATATTCTTATTTTCCACTGGAATAAAACAAAAAACATTGAGAATTTTCTTTATATCAAATCACCTTTCGAAAATATTTTTTTTCATATAAATATTATTGCTCTATATCTTTACAAATTGGATTACAGATTTAAATTATGGTTAAGCTTTGGTCTTCCAAACTATTAGTTTTCCGATAATTAAATTTTATTATGACAAGTTATACAGATAGATGAAACGACTCTTCCAAAAACAAGACAAGTTGAAATTTGAGCTTCTGGAGTTCAGCCTTGCTTGCATTGAAACTAATTTGTGACATAGATTTTAATTTCGAAAAATCACGTATGCCTTGAGAAAAACTAATTTTGCACTCTAGTCTCTATGTTCAAACTCTTATTAAGGACTTGAAAACTTAGTAGGTTTGCAAAATTTCAAAACCTAGGCCTACTTTGATTTTTATCTTTTTTCCCTTTTCCTTAGAAAAGCTTCCAGTTATTAAGGAAATTTGTTTATGATGACAAACTTAGTAGCCTGGGCGCATTTTGAAATGTTTCAAACCCATTCAGTATTTCATCAAGTTTTCTTAATATTATTTTGACGTGAAAGCGATTAAAAAGGCACTTCTTCTGTGAGACAAAAGGCAAAAAGGCAAAAAATCTAAGTAGATCTAGGCTTTTCAAATTTTGCTCAACATACAAAGAGGGCACAATTAGTTTTTTGGAAATTTCCAAGGCACGCGTGATTTTTCGAAACTAAAATGACGACACAAACTAGGTTCCAAACGAGCAAGGCTGAACCCCAGAAGGTCACATTTCAACTCGATTTTTTTTTGTCTTTTACAAGAATCGTTTCACCGATCCGGCTACACACTGTAGATATATATCGTTGTATTCAGCTGATAGATTGTTAGAAGAAATCATGGAAATGATATTTGAGAAAAAAGAAGAAGTTGAGGGTGGCATCTGGCGGATGAATGTTTCTCGTGGTGGTTTTCTGTTTATTTTCATATCCAGGATCAAAACGTATCCTAATTGGTAAGGAATTTGAGGTATGTCGGCTATCATTTATTAAAACATTAAATCAATTTTCTAAATAAAGTATATAGGTATAGTGTCTGCCAGAAAGTTGGACACAAATGGAAATTTCCTTTATTTGAAGTTTCTCAAAAAAAAAAATTCTTGACAAAAGTTGGTGCTTGTGCTTAAACTCAAAATCCACCCTTAAAAATTTTGAAATTTCTATTCGTATCGGTACAGGGAAGGTTGAAAAATATGAAAATTCCTTCAGAGTAAAGTACCCTTCTTTTTAGAACTACAGAAGAATGGCACTATAAGAGAAGTTATTTGGAATCCCAAGACAATATCAAATATGAATTCACAGCCACCTACTCAAAATAAGAAAAAAATCATACTTTCGCATTTTTTATTCATCACGCAGCATAATACATAATATGTTAGATATATATTTTGAGGCACATCTTCGAGCATGACAGTACAATACCAATGATTTTTATTTACGTTCAACTAACATCTTAAAAAGACTTAATAACTAAGTTCTTCAAAATTTGTCGTTTTCTTGTGTCCATTTAAAATACTCGCTGAGCTCGCCCCACTCGTTTTAGCCGTGCCAAATTCTCTGCATTTATTTCGGTGAGAATGGGATTGCATAAAACGTTTTCGACCATATCAGACGACCAAAAATCGCTACACGACAAACACATTCCGATCCATGTCCGTGTTTATGCCGTGTTTAATAATGGATTAATTCGCGGGCCGCAATCCGGCCTTTTGTAACCGACGGATCCGCGCGGCTCCGGGGCCCGCCCGGACTAATTACATTTGCGTCTCGCGTCTGCGAGCGCGGCTCCGGGCCGTTTTAATTGGTCGACGGCCGTGTTACCAGAGCCTTGAGCAAATTAATTTCGGAAAACACAAAGGGTTTTTTTTTGCAAGTCAGAATTAATAAATCACTTGGCGAGTAAAGTAGAATTATGGCCGGAAGATCGAGCGCGAACTTGGCGCCTTCAGAACTGGAAATAGAAAATATATGTTTTTTTTTAAATGTTGGATGAAAGTAATATGAGTAGTTACTATTGTCGAATATTTTTACAGGGGTGTTCAAATTGTTGACACACAGGTAAGAAGAAGTTTAATTTCACATTAATTGATATTGATGAGTAGGCCATGGAGAGAATAGAAGCAATTGTTTTTATTAGACAGTTTTATAACTGTCAAATAAAAACAGCTGTCAAATAAAAACAATTGCTTCTATACTCTCCACGGAATACTCATCAATATCGATTAATGTGAAATTAAACTTAAAGGTAATAATTATTCGTTCCATAAAAGTCAAGAATTTTGCTTAGATACGTAAAATAGTTTCATGACATTTTAATTTATTATTATTTTGGCATCAATTTAGAACTGGGAAACGTAATGTAACTAAATTTATACCCCAAATGCTAGACGGTACAGTTTGTCAAGTGTAGCATAAAGCTTGGGAAAAGTTACTTCGCGCAACAGAAATAAAGAAAGAACGCATTCGGATGACAAAGGCAACAATAGAATCCACACATCGCGCAACTCGAGTGCAGTCATGGTAAAAAAATTTCGCTTGTGAGATTATTTTGTCCCTGAAAATTTAAACCATTTCCTGCCCAGGCTTGCAGCTAGATTTGACAAGCTGTATATCAACTTTGCAAGAAACATAACAGAATTTTAAAGCGCAAATATCATTTTCTTTTGAAAAATACCGATTCTTATCGGTATATAGTAATAAAAAATTAACAGAATGATAAAGCTAGTGATATAAAATGGTTTTTACGAAGTTTCGAGATTTTAAATTTTTCAGAAATTTCATAAAAAATATTAAAATTTGGCAAAAAACTAAATATTTTAGTGGAGCGTTAAAATTTGATACACTTATGTAAAATTGAAAAACAAACAATTTTTTCAAGTAAAACTTCTTGATATTTTAACAACCAAACCCATTTTTGGCGATATATTTTTTTAAATGTCATTTTTGACAGATAAAGAAAGTTACATGACCACGTTTGAGTAGGTAATTTTTCATCTTTTTTAAAGCAAAAGGTAACCCCAAAATTAAATTTCAAAATAAAACGTTAATTAAAAATTTTCCCCTATGGCGCGAACTTTTTGGAGGACACTGTATAAACGCCTATAAGGGCTGGCAGGGCCGGCGTAGGCATTTATAATAAGCCATAGCTGCTTCCTGTATATTAAATTGTAAATAATGCATCTGCAAATTACAAATTATATACAGAATATTCTCAGAACTACCCCAGGTTGCATGTCTCTTTTAACTCCAAAGTATAAGCTTACGAATCGGGGAAAGTAATGAATGCCTAGCTTTCAGTTCGACCTCCGGGTGCCTGACTTTTTTTATTTATTTTTAACCTCTGTTTAAAAATTTATTACATCAGTCTAGAATTCCATACTTTGCTTGGTTATTTATTAAAAACTCGTTTAGTGAGAAGCACTGAGACAATTTCTTGACCCAGGTGAAACAATATCTGTATCTTATCAATAAGTGATATAGTACCGCACGGAAAGATGTTAGAGATTATAGGATCGAGAGTCTTACCTATGTATAAAACCCTAATCAACCTATTTCACACATTTGTTGCAAGATCTATTTGATAAGAGATTATTCACATCGCAGTGTCATTTTTAGGACTAAAACCGTTGACTGAGGTATTAATAAAGACTGCTCACTTCTGTCACGTTTGACAGTTCTCTGGCTCACCATGCGCTTCCCACAGACAAAATAAAATGCAAAATACATTGTTGACCATAGGCGCCATCTACTTTCTAGGACATGAAACTATAGCCGTGAGAAGTCTTATTAATACGTCAGTCAACGCTAAAACTGTAATTAGAAAATTGTTATAAGTATAGTAAGTTGTTGGTAAAAAATGTCGCTTTGTACTGAAGTCCCCTTTAACTTTTGTTTCTCTCAAAATTTCCCCCGTATCGTACTTAAGATCTCGATGGGAAGACTGATGACCAGCCGTTCGGTTTTTCTACGGCCTCCACGTGGATTTTTCCATTAATCTGACACTCCAATTAAACGGGAAAAAGCGGCCGAGACGTCGCGTCCGTTCCGCACCATCAGTCTCTGTTTACGTCTGGGAGTGGGAGCAACGACTTGGTATGGACGACGCAAAAATTCAGAATTTCATATAAGTGATGTCTAGTTTAATTAACCTCAAGCTATTGTTCCGAAGGATGGAATAAAGTATTCTGAAAGCTTGGTTATATAGCAAATAGTTTTTTATCTGCGCTTTCAAGAATGTGTTTTATAGTTTGAGGGTAGAGACAAGTCTGGAAATATATTTCATACAATATAATAATACATGGTTATGTCCAGTGAAATTTTTTAAATCCTCCACTCTCCACTTCGTGATGGTATACATTAAAAAGTTAATTTTTGACTGATGAATATCGGTCGTATATATTCATGAGTCAGGCAAAGACAAAAAATTTCTGACATAAGGATCAAAACTCGTGATAGGAAGTTTAGTATACAGGGTGAGTCACATCTAAAGGCAGAGCCGAAAAAACAAGGTAGAATTCGCTAAAATAAGCACATATGCTTAATAAATATTAGCTCAAAAACGCTTGGTTCTCCATATACAGCATGTTGAATCTTTTCCAAAAGTAACATATATATTTTTTAATTTCCTTCGAGTCCGTTTAGGAATTCCAACCAAATTTGGTACATATTATGGGTTGTCATTTTTTGCAATAATTTGGATCTGTTCTGATGACCAGCGGCGTAGATACAAATAATTTTATTTTAAATGCCAGCATAATCTCCTTGGCACTAGTTTAAAAAATCCGAAATTACGAAGAAACAGTACCAGATGTAAAAAAATACCAAGAGGCGCTTTTTGTTCCAAATTGAATGGGCTAAGCAAAAAAAGGCAAAAATTTTGGTTTTTCACAGAACTGTACTAATTTTTTTACAATTAATTACAGTAACTATTTGTATCTACGCCGCTGGTCATCTGAACGGGGTCAAATTATTGCACAAAATGGCAACCTTCCAATGCATAATGTGTACCAAAGTTGGTTGGAATTCCTAAATGGGCTCGAAAGAAATTAAAAAATATGTTATTTTTGGAAAAATTTTAACACGCTGTATATGGAGAACCAAGCGTTTTTGAGCTAATGTTTATTAAGCATATGTGCTTATTTTAGCGAGTTCTACCTCGTGTTTTCGGCTCTGCCTTTAGATGTGACTCACCCATATTGCCTTTTTTTCCAAACAGGCTTTGTACCGAAAAAATGTAAGAACTTCCCCTCAATAATTCTAATGTAAAAATGATATTACCTGGTCATATGGAATCAATAAACAATAAAACACTTAGGTTTCGACCATTAATTTATTTGTTAATTTACGACGTAAGTACTATATACCTACGTTCCGGCACAAAGGCCATGCTCAGGTAAGTAACTAAAATTATGTATATTTTAGTTGGTAGATATTTACAATAAAAACAAATTAAAGCATATTTAATATTAAAATATCTTAGTTAAAATAACACAGTGAAGCAGGTATAGTCCTCCTTACGACAGAATGCGTGCGACGTAAGGGGGAAGAACTCGCAAATATTATAGAATTAGTCACAGTTCAGGGGCGTAGCTCAATTTTGTGTAACTCACTGACTTAATTTTCATATAATTGTTATTTAATTTATTGCTAATATTTATCTTAACGGTGATGCCTTACATTATGGAGGCAACATTGGCAATTATTTCTCGTGCTTGAGAATGCAACGTTCTTCCCTGGTTACTCATTTTGCACACATTAACTCCCGAACATACGAAACGCCACTGAGTTCTCTGAGCCGGCGGAAAAAACTTGCCAGCGGCCTAGAAAATGAGGTCTGTATGGTAGCCCAAATACGCAGTTAACTTTACGTACTATAGAAACAGGCACAAAACGCGTTGGCTAACTAGTTTTGTCAGCCGACTCCTTCGCAGAAGTGCTGTGTTGCCGTATTTCAAAGGCGATGGTAGACGCGACGATGTTGAAAAAAATATAATAGGTGTTTTATCACACCGCGTTAAAAATAAATGATAAACAAAAATGGGTAAGTGGTACCGTGATTGGAGCTTTATTTTTTCGGTATAACAAAGTTCAGAAATTCGGTTTCAATATGATAAAACTTGTATTCGCCAATAAATAACGACTACTCGTATAGGAAATCTCTCAACGTTGCCCGCATTCTTTAGAAACGTTTTCTTTCGTGCTTTGGACTATACAATACAGAACGAACAGCAAGCGTGAAAGCACTATTGAAGAGCAAAAAAGAGAATTTTTTCATATTAATGTTGTTTTTTATGTTTTCTTTACTAGATAGATATATGAAACTGATGTTGTAAGGATGTCTCTTTATATTAACGATTTCTAATATTATGTTTCTCTTATGCTAATCCTTTTCCCTGCAAACAATTTGGGTATTATCAAAATCGAAGACATGGTTGTTTTCTAAATCATGAAGACTTATTAGATCGGAGAAATTTGGGTTTTTATTTTTGATTTCATATGTACCTATGTCTTTATGTTAATAAAGTACGTCACGAAATTTCAAGTTAAGATTTCTGTGTATATTTTACTATTTTAACTTCATACGAACACAGTATCTTAAGAGCTTCCTGTTTGCGATACAGGGTGTTGATATTTTCAGAAAAGTATCGAAAATTTTGAATAATTTTTCTGTAAATGAATCAATCGAAGCCAAATTTGGTAGACGCAAGCATTATTACTGTTTTGTTACATTTCCCAGCAGGTAAAATGTACCTATAATTCTATGTGGGGTTTAAGAAATTCTTTAGTTACTCTGATAAGAAAATTATATGGTCTTTTAAAGTTTTTCTAAGATTATTCAGTTTATTTTTTTGGTTTTTCCCCTATTAACGAATTTTGGTTCGTACTTCATTCTTGTCAATATTATCTACAAAAGAAAGGCCCTTTTCGACACTTTCGGAAGGACAATATTGGTTTTATATTTATATTATTTATTTATTGTTATTACAAGAAATTATTTTTATTTGTGTATTATATTACGAGCATGCAGTCACTTGTTTTTACTACAATATCTATCGTCTCTTCATCTCTTTTTACTGATAATACCAGGTGCGGTTTAATATGGGTAAAAAAGTGTTTTGTCTCGTATTTTATTGCCGAGGCGCCTATTCTCGAGCTACCCTCGTAAAATATAAATGAACTCACTTGGTACACAGTGATATACGGTGCGCGATATATTTTATAGCATTTACCACGCTCTGCTATTGGTAAAAATACCAGTCTTATCAGCAGAAATCAAAATTCAAAGGTTTTTAAGCTGTTCCAGCTAACTTCATTTATACCATACCTGCTTTTCTGCGTAATTTTAACTGAGAGATTTTAATTTTAGTTATGCATTCCATTATTTAAATTGTATTTTTTCTCTGTTTACCTCTCGTTTTTAATGTTTTAATGTTTTATTGTAAACATCCACTAAGTTTTATAGAAAAATGTTTGCCATATACAGGGTGATCCAAACTCGACGCCCCAGGCCTACAGCGGGAACACGAAAACTCAAAATAAAATTTCGAAAAGAGGTTCTTAAATGGGACATACTAAGGTCCACTTTTGACCGAAAATTAGCTTTTTTGATGTTTGGGAAAATGGCCGGTGTGACGTCATCGATATTATTCTCCCAGAAACATACCAGTTTTTCTCTATATATTGAAAGTCCTTATCATTCTCAACAACTTTTATAGAAATAAATTTTCTGTATCTTTTGTCGTTCCAAATCTACAGGGTCAAATATGTAAAAAAACATGGAATTTTTTCTAATCAATTTTCGAAATCTAGATAGCTATGGAAACAATTGATAGTCAGAAATTATTTAAGAGTGTTAGGGTGCCTTGCGCACCCTTAAATTTATTCAACTGGGATATTTAAAAAAAAAATTGTAACAAACAATAATAACAAACAAGTTAGTAACAAGCACAATTCAGAAATTTAATAAATATTCCAGTTGAATAAATTTAAGGGTGCGCAAGTTACCCTAACATACTCTTAAATAATTTCTGACTATCAATCGTTTCCATAGCTACCTAGATTTCGAAAAATGATTAGAAAAAATTCCATGTTTTTTTACATATTTGACCCTGTATATTTGGAACGACAAAAGATACAGAAAATTTATTTCTATAAAAGTTGTTGAGAATGATAAGGGCTTTCCATACATAGAGAAAAACTGGTATGTTTCTGGGAAAATAATATCGATGACGTCACAGCGGCCATTTTCCCAAACATAAAAAAAGCTAATTTTCGGTCAAAATTTGACCTTAGTATGACCCATTTAAGAACCCCTTTTCGAAATTTTATTTTGAGTTTTCGTATTCCCGCTGTAGGCCTGGGGCGTCGAGTTTGTTACTTATATGATGGCCTTTGTGCCGAAACGTACGTGGTAAATTAACAAATAAATGACTTATTTGTATGGTCGAAACCCAAGACTTTTATTGCTTATGAATAATTCCGGTAATTTTTTTTACCCTCCTATTGTTAGTTTCCGCGTATTTTATTCCCATGTTCCCATCGCCCTAAAGACATTATCGACATTCAGTTTAGCCAGGAGGGTCCACTTCAGTAGTTTGTCTTTTTGCCCATTTGGAAGACGCTGTATTTTATTTCAAAAGGAAATTGACACTCGCCCGATTACCTATTCCGAACACCCTGCCTATTTTAATCAGCCTTAAGTGCACACGCAATACAGCTATACATAAAACGGTCTGATGCAGTCTCGCTTTCCCCAAAAACGTTAAACTTGCACCCCTCTCAAATTTACGGCCCATAGTTGCTCCGCAGGGGGTCTCTTAATTCTGGAGAGGGGGCCCTTAAAAGTGCGCCATCCATCTGTCCATCTGTGAGAGCGCTACTCTTCGTAATTAGGTTTTTAAGGGTGCTTCGCCGATTTCCGTCGGTGCGTGTATAGTTTTGGATAGAGCGCTGTACATGTTGGCACAGATGGTCTGGAGCAGCCTGAAGGCAAACATGATTTCTATTCGGAATTACAATGCTGTTATCTACGAGTCACTAAATTCAGTTTTATAACATTTTCAGTGTGATAAATATGTGCATTTTTATATTTCCAGAATATATAGAACATTTTCGATTCTTTTATTAAATATATACAAAAAAATTGTTGCAGACCATAGTTTTCTCCTTCACCAACGTAACGACAAAGATATTGCTATCTTCGTTGGGATACGTCCTGACATGCTACAGGCACAGTGATCTGAGCCAGCCCATTACCGGATTCATCATTTTTGGGAATCATCAGATGGACGTAAGCAACAATCCTAGATGGATAGCTTCAAAGGATGGAAACAACAGAAACAACTACTCCATTGAATTTTAATTGGGTTTTTCGCCAAACTGTTTAAAAGACAACTTTTTCAAGTGGCCTGGAAAATTAATAAATTCTTAACAGTAAATGAACTAAACTTTATTTTAACTATTTATTTATGGAAGATTTTGAACAAAATGAGTTGACTAGATATGTTCACCAACCTAATGTTTGGTGGAGATATGTCTAGATGACATATTTGTTATATGGGAACATGGAGTAGATGATTTAAATTCATTATTAAATTTTATAAACTCGCAAAAACCTTCTATTAATTTTACCTTAGAAATTGAAAATAATAATCAATTACCTTTCTTAGATGTTTCTATACTGAAATCAGATGGTATAGAAACTAGTGTCTATAGAAAACCAACACATACTAATAGCATAGTTTACAGAATAAACTTTGCTAATAGATATCTCCATTTTAGTTCCAATCATCATATTAGTGTTAAAAAAGGAGTAATTAAAAGTTTGTATGACAGGGCTAAAGAGATTTGTTCTAACAACACAAAATTTGAGGAGGAAATTAAACATATAAAACATGTTCTTGAGAAGAATAGTTATCCTACTGAATTTATTTAGCAAGTTTTTCAGGATTGCCAACAAAATAAAAATGCTAATAGAATTAGAAAAATAAATCTGGTGGACCGACCAGTAAATTTAATTATTCCTTATATTCCTGGACTATCGGATATGCTAAAATGCATAGGCAAATAGGCAATCGTTTTAATGTCAGAACAGTATTTAAAACCAAAATACATTAAGATCGATGCTAGTTAAAACGAAACCATTTACTGAGGTACAAAGTTCAAAAAATTGCATTTATAAAATTCCTTGCGAATGTGGAAAGTTCTATGTTGGGGAGACTTGTAGGCCATTTACGTTCGTTTAAAAGAACATAAAAATTATATCAGGCAAAATCAAATTTCGAAGTCGATAATATGTGAACACTCTTTTAATAACAATCATAGGATTTTGTGGGATAGTTCCAAACCAATTCTCAAAGAAGAAGTAGGAAATAGACGAAAAATTAAAGAATCAGCATTTATTCTAGGAAATACAGACAACTGTGTTGCTGAATGTTCAGTGGAATTCAGTAAAATATTATTGCCACTTATTCAAAGAGAAGTTAGTATAAATAATTAGGTAGAACACAGGGTACAATATCAGACAGGTGGCTAGTCTATTGTTTCTGTTGTCATGACATTTTAACCTGAAATTTATTAATCTGTCATTTCACTTTGACGTGACATGATATTTGAGAAAGGAGGAAGATTTATTCTCCGAAAGCTCAGGAAACAAATTTGTTGAAGATATTTTTTGAGTTACAAGTTCAAAGTTTAGTTCATTTAATGTTAAGAATTTATTAATTTTCCAGGCAAGTTGAAAAAGTTGTCTTTTAACCAGTTTGGTGGCGGAAAACCCAATTAAAATTCAATGGATCTGTTTACGCCACAAATAAATTTTGCAAATTTTCGATTTTCATCGGGAATAACAATAAATTTTCGTTGGGAATAACAATCCATCCAGGATTGTTGCTTACATTCATCTGATGATTCCCAAAAAGGATGGAACCGGTAATGGGCTGGCTGGGGTCACTGTGCCTGCAGCATGTAACATTGGTGAAAGAGAAAACTTTGATCTGCAATGTTACTCCCAACGAAAATCGAGAAGCAACACTAATAGTTTAATGCCGGTAGAGGTGTTTGCTCTCGGAGTAGTAGTTTCTGTTGTTTCTATTCTTTGAAGAAGTTGTTTCTTAGGACTGCCCAAGTTCATTAACTTAAACTAACGAACGACGTGTCAAAATTTACTTTATCTAGAACCACTAGGTATATTTAATATGGCTTGAATTGGGGCTCTTGCTACGAGTGTATTATATGTATAAAAACGTCCATCCGAGTATTTGTCTCAGGTTCCATCCTTGTTCCGAGGAAAAAACTCTTTTTGCAACATTTTTCCCTCGTTCGCTTTTCTTCAGCTTTGCAAAAACATATTTCTCCAATATTTCAAATATCGAAGAGTATTAGTATTTTCTGCTCCTGTACATAATAATATTGTGTAGAACTACATATACAGGGTGTCCAACTTTAAAATTGTACAAATCCGTAAAATCTTTATTTTTGGAGATAATCGCTCAAACTTTTTTTTGTTTGAAAGGCTTTCAAAAACCGCGTCTTTTGACCTTCCTTTGACCCTTCCTTCCATTTTCAAAATGCAAATCCAGAGTCGACTGCGATTTTTTTATACCCCCGATTTTCACGAAAACCATTTAGAGATTTTTTTATTTAAAATTTGACCTCACAGCTTGAATCAGAACACCCCAAAACCCCCATATACCCAATTTGAGCAAAAAATATAAAGGGAGTTCTATTCTGTAGGGTATCAAAGTTGAGCAAAATAGTAATTTTAAAGACATCTGGCGAGTCAAGTGTGCCATGGAATCCCTTCAAATCAGTCGAATGGTCAACAGGACCACTCAAAATGTTGATGTGAAAAGATTTACTACAAAAAATATACAGGGTATTTTTCTCTGAGCCATCTCAAAATTCTGAAATTTTATGAAACTTATACGGATCAAGAGTACTCAGGAATCATTGAAAAAATATTGATAAACACAAAAGTAATGTGTTCCTTTACAAAATACCAACTAACAAATAAAAACAATTTAAATTGTTTGACCTTTCTCAACAAAGTCACTGTCTAAGATTCATTTTCTGTGCGTTTCCTGTTGTGGCACACCAGCCACCTTAACTGATATGGACTTACTGACTGACAGGCTTCTGTATTTTTTTAGATTTAGTTCGTTTATAGTTTGTGGAGGGGCTTTGATGTACTCGATTTTTGACCCGTATAAAGTCCCAAAAATTCAGTAATTTGAGATGGCACAGATAGGAATACTCTGTATATTTTGTATTGGACCTTTGCACACCAACACCTTGAGTGGTTATATTGACCATTCAACTGTTTTGAGGGGATTCCATGGCACACTTGGCAGATTCCTTTAAAATTCCTATTTTGCTCAACTTTCACATCCTGCAGAATGGAACTCCCTGTATATTTTTTTATTCAAATTTAGTATATAGGGGTTTTGGGGTGTTCTGATTAACGCTGTCGAGTAGATTTTAAATAAAAAAATCGCTAAATGGTTTTCGTGAAAATCGGGGGTATAAAAAAATTTAAGCCGGCCCTGGATTTGCATTCTGAAAATGGCAGGAAGGTCAAAAGAACAGGTTTTTGAAGGCCTTTCAAACAAAAAAAAAGTTTAGGCTTTTGTCTCCAAAAATGAAGATTTTACGGATTTGTACAGTTATAAAGTTGGACACCCTGTATGTGAATGTGTAATAGATCCGTGCACCGCTAAATAGTTATTTATGTACCACGGTACTGAAGTTTCACTTTTTATGACTCATGTGGAATTTAGTTGCCGAGGCCTCTGGTCGAGGCAAATAAACCACATGAGTCATAAAAATAACTTGGGTGGCTGTGGTCAAATGTCATTTTGTGTTGCCAGCACAAATTTCGCTTCTCCCTAGTATGCACACATAAAATATGCCCAAGAGGGCAGCTTACCAGGCGGATGCCAGCGCCCTCTGCCGGAAGGCTAAAAATTGGTGGAGGGACTAGTACCCAAGGGCGGTCCAGTTTATTTTACTAGGGCCGTGGGCCAGATATTTAAAACTCCTTCAATAAAGTAGGTATCATTTATAACTTTTCATGCAGCCTCATTGCGGAATTGTTACCTATACCAACGAAATCTTTCAGTATAAGTATTTTGGTCGAGTGGAAGTTACCGAGGGACTCTGTTTCTATTTCACCAAATTAGCAAAAAAATGCAATTTTATCAGGTCTTCTTCTCAGTGCGGCTCTGTTCAGCTAGAGTCCCCGCCTGCCTGTTTTCATCCACTGCAGTCTCTACTAGTTTTACTCCTTCCAGAGCCACGGAGCTTTTACTCAAACAGTATTATAAGGTACCTATATGGCGTCATCATAAAATAAGGGATATACTTTAAAGTATTATATAATTTAAGAAATTAGGCTTGTAGCAAAAAGTACATGGAATCTACTTGCTTCATAATACCTAATTGACATTGTACTGTAAATATTGAAAACAAAAGAGTTGTCGCGTCTGCTGATACAGCATACAGCTAATACAAGTTGTGTGAAATATAATCATCCCCGATCTTAACCCAGCGAACTATTGGGGCTGTGGAATTAATTAAAAAATTTGGTGTTTAAAACACGACAAAAAACGCAGGAAGAATTAAAAGATCCTACTAGGGAGCAAACTACTGCAATTCAACTAGAAATGCTGAATAATGCTATGTACAATTTGGACTGTTGGACACAAAAAATCCCGTTGTTTAAGCAATAGAATTTCTTACATATCTCATTGTTAACTTAATGTAAGACCTTAAGTTATATCACTTACTTTATGATAACTTTGTATGTCAAGGTTTATTTTATTGAATGGTATATTTATTTGGGACCTGCCCCAGACATAGTTTATAGTTTATCGACTACTGTCTATAGACTTTCGTTTCTGTTATAAACGGGAGATAATAGACAAAAACTTACATCTATTACTCATCTCCGGTCTCGTTTTACTTCCCCAAACTCCCATATCCTTAAATTTCGCCACTGAATATACCCCTCCATCGATTTCATTACCCTCGATGGGGCTCGCCCTTAAAAATGACGGAGAGCCCCACTCGTCTTCGAGTGGCGGGGAGTTTTCTATTAATTTGGGCCTATAAGGCGCCTCCATAGAGTGGCGCACGAGCACAATAATTTATAGGGTACCACGCCCCAGACAATATATATAGTCTTAACGCGAAATCGATGCCAGAGGTTATTAATCTGCTTACATTGGCTAAAATAGGACAACTTTGCTGACTGAATTACATAATATGAGAGTGGATATGCACTTCGAAAAAGAAAATGGCTAAATGAGCAGTTTCAGCAAAATTATTACGATATATCACCAGACGCAGGAATTCAGTATTCAAACAGTCATGGAGTAGGTACCAAGTCATCATATTATACTGAAAAAAAGTACACTATACACGGTGTTCGTTTGACTAGTGCAGAAATTTTAACTGGCGATAGGTTTCGACCCCGCAAGCACGCCTACGAAAAAGTGTTTTAAAACGAGCAGAAAATAACAAAATTAGGTCCTTCCAGAAAACTTTTCCGAATTTTAGAGACATTTTGAGAGCCACTGGTGGCGGTCGCTTCATTACTGAAGGGATCGCTTCCTCCCATACTGTTAGTTAATTCGTTAAAAAAATATGTAAAAATTTGCAACTTTCCAAATTTCCACACCACCCATGGGGTATAGCAGCGGCGCGTTACTTTTTAAAGTGGGTGTTCGCCTGATGCAACCCTATCATTTTGCATAAAAAATATTCACTCACCTAGCATAGAAGCACTCACCATAACCTGGTGCTAATCACATTTACCACTTCACTAATTGGTTTTCAAAATAATACTTTCACCACGCACTTCTTAGCTACGTTATTTTCCAACAGAAATTGTTCGAAATGTCGTTCTTCATTCCTAATACAAGCTTCAACTCTTCGGCGCATATAGCTTCTTTTATTTTACTTATTATCATGATTTCATTACTAATATACGAATATACTAATTTGCTTCATGTGACCCCATACAAGAACAAAATCACACGGATTTAAGTCCGGTCACCTCGGTGTCCAAGCAATAGGAGCTACTGTTATACTTACTATTCTTTCTCGGTGGGGTCGAGCACCATGGTGCTCTATCCACAAATTTCTAATCAAGTCCAACAGCCCCGCGATCGCAAAATCCCTAGAATCACAGGTATAGGTACATACCGACGTGGTCGCCACCTTTTATATACCTATACCTAATTTGCAACAGTGGCACAATATGAAGCAGTCTCTAAGTGTGATAGCACACGTAAACTCTCTTTTGGAGTCAAAACCCACCGACAACTAAAATTTTTGTAGTAATCAACTAATAATTAATAATAATAATTTTTATTTCCAAAGAAAATTCAATTCATTACAAAAATTATATATACATCACATTATTTAGTCCGGCAGTTACGTATGTATAATGAACCTTTTTCACACTAAAAATATAGAACCCAAACCCATTTTTTCCTATTGTTTGCGTCCGGGAAAGGGGCTACAATTAAATATTAAAATTTTCTAGGGCTTTGAGGTTATGTCCCTAATACGTTGATTGCTTCAATTTTACCGTTATTATCAATATCCTAAACCAGATACAGATCTGGTTCTCACGTTTTCTGAGTTGTCAAAAAAGTACATATTTCAAATTTTGAATGGATGAGAAATAGCTGACTTTAATATCTGAAGTGTCATTGATCCAAAATATGGTTAAAAAAAAATTGCCCGATACAAAATTATTATGTGGTACCTTAATGAAAAATGGGTCTCTACTACATGAAAGTACGGAATATGTTCTATCTATTTAATTACCCAAATTACCTTCAATGAATGTTATAACGACATTTTTAGCCCGGCCATCGAACCTGTTTTCCTTTTACTCGATTATTGATATCTACGAAGGAACTAAACACATGTCTAAAATATTACAAATAATGCTGTTTATTGAGAAACACTTGAGAACAATAAAACTGAATACATTTTAAAATGTACCTACTTGGTTAATGATCCAAAAAGTCTAAAGTCAAAAAGTTCTGCACGTATGAACTTATAAGGATGGAGTGCCTTAGATGAAAAACACCTTACATGAGAGTTCGAGGTAATTGTGAGTAACAAGCAGTTTTCGCTAAAATCCGACGAAGTCACCAATCAGCCCCCCTCGATTGAGACTGACCAAGCCTAACAGCCTGAGAGCTACGGTAGTGGCGTTGATGTTGCTAGCTTAGTTTGTTGCCGAGTCCAGTTGCACTGTACCAGCTGTTGGTCTACAGATCTTCAGTGGGTGGTATTTCATTTCGGTTACTTGGTGTTCATATTCGTTCTTGGCCCTTGAAATACAGAAATTATGATATTAAATTAAGTTAAAAATATTTGACAACAACTAGGTATAGAAGATATTTCGATAATGATAAAAAGAAAACAAGGCTCTCCGTCACTTTATGCGTCTCGACTTATGTGAATTTACCGCCAGAATACTACTAGGTACCCAATAGGATATGGGCATAAAACGAGCCACAAAGGACAGGAAAAAGCAGCTACGTATAATTCTCGAGGTATAGATGCTTTAAAAGCGATCGAATACAAATGAAACCAAGAACTAAACGTGCGATACAAGCAAGTACCAGGTAAGTTTTAAACAGATACCTATGGAGTTAACCGACAAAACGTATCAAACATAATTCTCAAAAAAACTCACCTGCTACCTAAGTATGCTTTGATCCTGTCCCAAGCCTTGCTCCGGAAAATGAAAGCGCATCAGTTTTTCCAACCACGCGTTGTCCATGACCACAGAAATGGCGTTCTCCGTAATTCCAACAAGGCCGACAATTCTCATGAAAATACGCAGTGAACCGAATTCACCAAAATAAGTTACATAAATACTGCGCACAAAACAATCATTCAGGCGAGGGATAAAATTGGATGAAAATCTGAATGAGAAGAACCACCTGAGGCCACCTTAAAAACAGACAGAAATTGCAACCGAACGTTCGGTAGTAAAGATCAAGATGAAACAGAACTTTTGTAGAGGGAGAAGTGATATTTATAAGCCTCGTTTCACAAAACTGCCAAGTTAGGCTCTTTTATCTGATGACGTCAGGCCCACAGAAAAACCGATCCTCCGTATGCACGAAATAGTAGCACTGAGTCCAAAAGCAGACCCGTCGAGGGTACACAGAGCAAACCACCTGAATCTGAGCGCCGATTTCGATAGATCCATGAGTGAACCAACTAGAACTACTCTGTCCAGCGTGAAACAGTGTGCCCTGTAGAACAGGTACGTATACCTTGGATCAGAGACGGTAAACGCACCTGTTGTACTACGTCACAATAAAAATCGATATTTAGGCGTGCTATCTCTAGTTGCCGCTAGATGTAGTCGATAGCAACAAATTTGGGAGTATTTTGAAATTTCGTATTTTATCAACAAAGTATTCGGAGGATGATAGTAATTACTTAATTCAAACATGGTAACGAAGTTTTAACACAAAAATTCCGTATGTAAAGTACTTTAGCCAAATGTTTCTTTCTGGTAAATATTATAGGGTCATTTGGTAACTTAACGAGAAATATGGAGTAATATAGGTTATTCTCTATCCGGTGCTAACTTTAGATCTTTCGCCATTGACATTTCTCTGGAAGAAGGTGATCTCGGTGATTTGATTGGTTCGATATTTTGTCAACATTAAAATACGAAAAATTCACTACAAATATACAGTGCGTCCCCGGATTGAGTTCACATAAGTTGCAAATAAAAAAAATCTATTTGAAATTTGAGCTTCTGGGGATCAGCCCTGCTTGGTTTAAAAAAAAAACACGTATGCCTTGGAAATAATGAAAAAAATTATTTTCTGCCTTAGTAAAGTGTACTTGTTGTAGGCTTTACGACAAAATGTTATTAAGGAAACTTGTTCAGAAAGAAAAACTGGATAGTTATGTAAAAAATTTCAAAAGCCTAGGTCGACTTTGACTTTTTCTGCTAAAAAATTAAAACGCACACGCAGCAGGCTTTTGAAATTTTTCACACCTATACAGTTTTTTATTATGAACAAGTTTTTTAAAAACATTTTGCCGTAAAACTTACAAAAAGGGCACTTTTCTAAAAAAGTGGGAAAATGCCAAAAAATCAAAGTATCTAGACTTTCGAAATTTCGCAAACCTACTCAGTTTTTTATTCAGTCAGTGTCGTACTTTTTTTTTCAAAAATATTGGTCAGGGTGCCCCCCGGGACGCCACTGGACTTAATAATTTGAATCTACTTAGGGCTAAATTAACCCCGTTCTACCGTAAATAACGCTGCTAGATTTGAATAAAATCGGCTAAGGGATTATTAAGATGTTGTTGAAAAAAGATTTTTTTTTTAAGTTTGACACCCTGTATCTTGAAAACGAAGCGATAACGGACCTATGTTTATATAAACTTTTCATCTTAAAATCACTAAAAGAATCATCCCTTGAAGTTTGGCTACGTACTTAAATGACTCCCTGTATATCCACTGTATTTATCGCTACGCAGTTGGCCTGCCGTCGAACAGTGTAACCCATGCAAGTATTGGTGATGTTATATTAGGCGAGCATGCACCCACTTGTTTTTAGTTCAGTACCTACCTTATCAGTCTCGTTATCTTTCTGTTACATAGACCGGGGGCAAAACAGCGCGCTTTGTCTTGTATTTTATTGCCGAGAAATTAGATAAACTAGTATACCAGGTTAAATCGAGAATAAAGCATTGATGTTGGAATGGCTAGAATGCCCTGCCTGGTATGATATTATCAGATGCCGAAATGTACAGTAAGGCGGAACTTTTTCTTTTACAGGAAATTATAATGGAAGTGTTGTAAAAAAACTTCACCCAAATTGATCACTAATTTCGACTTAGGCCTATTTTTTATTCATTGCCTCATTATACGGGAAATATCCCTAGCGAATTACACAATGAAAATCCCTCGAAAACTCATTACAAAAAGTTCTGTTTGCGGGTCAAATATTAGCCGACGTTTATTTCCAGTCCCCTCCGAATCTTCTTAAGAACTTTTACTTCCAGGGAGGCGTAATTGGCACGCAGTTTAGAAATCGCTTTTTTAGAGATCAAATGGGAAAAAGGATAAAAATTTAGAGATTTCAGAATATGCGAGACCATAAAATGTCATTAATAATAATTTATTATTGAATGAGAAATCATGCCGATCATTATGAATGTAAACGATAAATATGATTTGTTTAAAACACCAATGCAGAGAGTTCCGCTCATTTAATAATATCAGAGCTAAAATAAAATGCAGTAAAACGCATAAAGCTTGTGTACATGACTATAGATAATATATTATGATTGACAATAACAAAATTACGGTACATTTTATGGGATATATATAATTTGCGAATGTTTCGCATAGAAATTTTAAAATATTAGTGCATGAAATAATGGGTTTGTATAAATTGCACGAAAATGTTGAAAACTATATGGAAAGCAGGGGCGTGCGGTGACATTTTAAGTAAGGGAAGCAATGTTTAAAAACTTACATATTTGTAATGTAATTCGATTCTTCGATCGCCTTTTTGCGAATTCGTCAATGACGTCATCATAAAAACGTCGATGCTCTAACATGTTCTGGAGAAGTATATTCTCAATAGACAACAGCGATATCTGTGAAAGTCATTCATTCATTTTTGTGGTTAAATTTTTCATAGGGGGTTTTGCTCTTCCGTTTATAATTAATTGAAGCTTAGCCGCAAAGTTTAATGTTGAAAATCCCTTTATTATTAAGGCATACACTACACATTCACACACACTCTTCTTACTTAATAATTGTCCAACTTTAACATTTTCAACGTCATGCCCGACAACCGCAGTTGACGGTATTTGCATGTCCACGTCTGTATTATTGTCTTCAATATCGCCCGAGATACGACGCGCGCGACGCACCGACGCAGATCAAAACCAACTAAATTAAAGAAAGAACCTACTGCAACGACAGCTTCCACGCCCGCTTAAAACAGGCGTTCTCATTCGCGTCAGCCAGTGCGGTGGAGGCGGAAAGTTCAATAACCTCTCGACTATCGAACGCTACAGAAAAGCTGGCGGCCGGCATAGCTTACATTGTACTGTACTGTCGCTCGGTAGGATGGGCGCAATCGGAGTCAACGCCGCATTTGCTATAGGCATAACATATTGTAGATTTGATATATGATATATAAGATAATTTTTAGCGTTTTTGATATACCTAGGTAATTGCTTCCTGTTTAAAAATTCAAAAATTACATTTTATCATTTTACATTGTTTTGGTTTAGGGGAAGCACTGCTTCCCTTGCTTTCATGGACTGCACGCCCCTGATGGAAAGTAGGTACAAAAAGCGTGACATTATATTGGATATTTATTTAATGTGTGGAATGTCTTATATCGCAACGAAACAAAATTTATACAGGGTGCAACTTTGACTAGTACATATATTTTAACTGGCGGTCGCTTTCGACCACAAAAGCAAGGCTATGGTGTTTATATAAAAAAAAACAAAAATCACCAAAAATAAGACAAAATTGCTCTTATACTTAGAAAATTTTTTGGTGCTGCTGGTTCTATCGTCACTGTCACCTAATACGCGCCGCCAGGCGCGACTGCTGATTGCAGCCAGCGGGCCCGGGACAATGATCGATAATATATGGATTTGCAATAGATCGATAATAGGTTCAAGTTGCCACTCGACGAGCTCGTGTAAAGACTACAAGCCGCTGCGAATGAAATAAAAAACAGACACCATACATTATTCTTTATGCGGGATGATAGGGCTACTTACAGGCAAGCACCCGCTTAAAAAAAGTAACCCGCCGCTGCTATATCCCAAAATGATCTGACAGTATGGCAACGCTGTAGTAGGAAACCATCGCTTCAGTAATAAAGGGACCTTGCGACCAGTGGCTCTCAAACTGTATCTAAAAGTCGGGAATTTTTTTTAAAGGCCATAGCTTTTTATTTTCTGTACATTAAAAAATACTTTCATGTCAATCAAAGTTACTTCGAATAAAAGCTTAAACCGTTGAGTGAATTACTCCTGACTCAACGCTTAAACTAACTATGTGGATTTTTCATTATTTCAAAGTGTGTTCGCAAAGGTAGAAAATTGCACACTATGATTTCGGCGCTTGACGCGAAGAAGATGAAGAAACGTCGTCATAGAACTTCCATTTAGCGCGCGGGTAAATAATAATTTTATTTGTCGACTAGTTTATAGAACGATTTCAGCTTGCTTTTTTTGTATACTTAAAATGAAACTCATGTGCAAAGCGCCTTTAGCGCTCCAGATGGATATTTTGACTGGGCCTAAAAGAGACTGGAGTTCACGTTTTAGTCTATTCGAAGGTTGGAAAAATAAATAATCGTAGTAGGTCGGTATTATGGTTTAGCGCGCATGCTAGCAAGAAGTGGAAATTATTTCAAAATGACTCCAGTATGACAAAATGTTCTGCAGAATTATTATTACAGAAAACACTAGAGAAAAGCGCAAAGAAAATGTCCTATAGATTAAATGGATAATGATAACGATAATTAAGTATCTGCACAATATAAAAATATGGGTTTTATCTCGTATTTTAGATTAAATATTAACTCCAAATCCTAGAGCACAGCCTTTACCGCCAAGAAACTATGTAAGTATTCTGGATTGTATACAAAAAGTAGTAGTAATTTATGCAGACCATGCAATCTTCAATAGCTGATAAAATTATTAGAACTGGACAGAAACTAGAGCAGACATTGTTTGGATGTGTTGTAGATTATATTATATGTAGGTAAATTTAATAGATTAATTTTAACAAATTTGCATTTTAATCTTCAATTTTATTACTAAGACGTATTTGTTGGTAAAACTTACAGTTTAATTATTGTGACGTTCATTACAGTTTTCAGTTTTTCATAATTAAACTGTGGATTTTGCCAACAAATACGATTTAGTACTCGTAGCAGTAATAATAGTGATTAAATGCATAGGAGGAGCTTTTCAATTCTTCACCTCATAGATGGCGCGCGTGTATCACGGACAACTTTAATATTTAGGTATAGATGTTGTTACACCCATGGAATCTATCCCAAATTATTTTTCATCCAAAAAATTAATGTGATTTTTGAAAAATTATTCTTTGATATTATTGTCCTAACTTTCCCAATTCAAAGACTCTAATTCAAACCAAACGTTACATAATATTGTAGTTTTAGCCCTGATCATGACTTGGAGTCGAAACGTTGGTATGATTTAGTAATAAACACTTAAATTTGTCCAAGGAAGCCGATATTTTTGTTATCCTAAGATAATAATTGTAGACGATAAATTTACAACCTGATGATTACATCATATTGTAAGGTTATCAAGTCATTTTTTTATGATGTTTGCAGAATGAAAAATGGTATGCTCTACTACTATTTAACTTTATACAAAGGAATTAATAGAAACAAAATTCATGCTTTTCTATATTTTGGCTTCTCCTTACTTTACGTCATTATTTTACGTACACACCGAAAGCACTTATAGTTATGGATCCTGTCTGAGAAAGTGTAAAACGTACAAGAAAATATAATATAGATATTTTTAGTGCGAAATAAAACTTCCTATAAAATTTATCAGCAAAAATAAAACTTATGTTTCTTCTATTCACTTCGCGCGTACATAACCGTTATTATATGTTCCTTCGTGGATAGTTATTTCCCCCGAAAGCCATACATATAAAATTCAGAAACAGAACACTTCATCAGAAAATTCAAGAAAGGACGTTATATCCCAGGGAAGTTTTATATACCCTCTGATGTTTTACAATTGGCCTAGTCCCTTTATTTCTAAGATGTATCTACTGTATAATAAAAGTTTTTATTAAAGCCTCAAAACTTTTGTCTTCAGGGAGTTTTAATAGGGCAGTAAAGAAAATATATTGCTAGTGGAAATCCTTGCGCAGATGAACTGAGTGCTACATTTCACACTGGTTTGTGGCTGACATTTTTAAGCTTGAAAAGAACACTTGCACATGTTTAAAAGAGTCGCTAGATTAGTATAAATACCAGCTGCCCGAAATTCTGCACTTAACCATTTGCCTCCCATAATAATAAGAACCGGTTGAAGAGAAACCCTATTTTTTCTACTAAACTGTTTATAAATCTTAAATAGAAATGTATATGCTCCAATTCCTTCTCTTTCTCGGAAAGCCAGAAAAAAATAAATCAGCGTTAGCATCATTGATTTCTAGCGAGCTTATCTTTTTATTTCCTACTGCGTTAGCGTAATTGCAACTGTGGACCGGGCAAAGAAAATTCGTTTTTATGGTAGTTCGAACTACCGGGATTAGGGCTTTAGCAATTTGGCGCTATTACCAACGTACAGCCGGAAAATGGCCTGTTCTCGAATGCAAGTTCTTAAATTTTAGGATTTTGCTAGCAAGGTAGGAAATACGTACAAAGCCAGTATATCTTTTACATTTATTTTTAGGAATGTTTGAAATTTTATGCAATGGAGACTGTTGTTAAATCGGACAAGAAATGTCGTTTTCTCGTATTATTATGAGAAATAGCGTCCAGTGTACAGGGTGAGTCAAAAAGTGGGGCAGTTTTTTCACATGACACAAATCTTCTTACCAAAATAAATTATTTGACAAAATAGTGTTTACCTTTATCAAAGTTTTAAAATAGTGGAAGTATTTACATTGTTGTTTCGTATTGCTCTCATAATTTGGCCAAGGCGCTTAATCGCAGGTTACAGGTATAGTGCTATCTACGTAAGGGTATATTCAGGTTAAACTTCACCAATATTAATTTTGACTGCAAGGGAGGGATCAGAGGACATCTGCAAGTCAGTTGGGCCATACCGCATCGTACTCGATCTATGTAGAACGATATAGAGGCAAAGTAACAACGCGCGCTGTCGGCTCGTGGATGAGCAACTTTTTTAATTATTTTGCTTAATAAAACATCTTTTTTCCCGATAAAAAAATATAATTTGTCCCTCTGCACTGAAGTTCCTTTTTATAACTCGTGTGGTTTATTTGCCTCGGCCTTAGATGCCAAATAAATTCCCCACTTGTTATAAAAGATTTCATTTCACGGCCTTGGTACACAAATAAATACCTATTATTCTGAGGATTCAGTAAAATTGTAATCGCACCAATCCCCGATCTTTCTCATGAGAACCACAAATATATACAGTGCTCCGTTTAAAATATATAAGTTTGGTTAGATCTTAACAACACTTTGCGATGTAAAGGATATTAAGAAAGTGGGGAGAAGTGCTAAAAAGACAAGGGCAAACAAATATTTGAACTAAACACCGTGGGGGCAAATCAACATTATTAGCACCCGAATGACTCGACGTTCTTGGGTGAAAGCAAGTGACCCAAGGTGAATTCAGGAGAGCATTGTGGCCACATTTCATAACTTAATCTCATTATAGAAGATTAAACTGAAGAAATACGTAGATACCTACCTCTATAGGTATACCTATGCATTATCGGTGTTGTTGTCAGGCAATAAATTTGAGTGAAATTAATTTTAAAAAATTTTAATAACATTATTCCTTGTTTAAGTAAATTTTCCATATTGTTGGTAATAAATTGACGTAATAGCATTGAAGGAATTGACTATTGTATAAATTCTGCAAATATCAAATAATAATAATGATAATAATAATTCTCACCCTCACAATACTCCAAACTAGGAGTACCCCAGAAGCAACCACATGCTTGTGCGGGGGAGGGGGGCAATTACTATTATTTTGACTTCGTAAAAATAAAACGGCACAAACAAATTACCTGCCTGCAACATAAATTGCTGAAACCTCAAATTTGTTACCCCCTGTGGATTCTATCCTTGATAATATTTTTCGATATTATCAAAAGCAACGGTACTTTACTCTTGGTGACTAATAAAATTTTTCGAAATTTTTCGAAACTGAACACCGTGTATAAAAAATCAAAAATATTTTAATAGTTTTGGGCGTTTTGGAACAAGCAGGAGTTATTATAAGAAGTGACTTTTTGTCGTAAACCCACGTTTTCCCTCTTCCGGACATCAGAGCGGGACACGCTGTCGTTTTCCCTCTTCCGGACATCAGAGCGGGACACGCTGTATATGGTACCTAGAGTGAGAAATATAAAAAATTTTAGAGTTAAAAAGTTTTTGAGCAAAACCCATTTTCATCATTCATCTAATATGGGAGCCACTTGTTTAAAAAATCTCACTGGGCCAAGATAGGCCAGTCCGGCACTGCCGGTAACACTACCAAATCTTAAAAACGTCCATACCATTATCCGTTTTGCAGCACAGCAACCCTCATGAAATTGTGATTCCACACTTATTACCTAACAGATTTCTAAATGAGCGAATCCGCGATAATATTTATATTTCAGGAGATTTTTGTTTCTCCGGAGAAAAACAGACAAATGGAAACAGTATCATATCAACTCTATCTCTATAAGTGTTATTATTGACTCATTGTTGATTCTTCTCATTCACGAAACTAAAATCTTATGGAAAGCTCATCGTGAATGTGATGCATCTGTTACAGACCGAATATGTAAAACAGGCCGTATACAAAAGGACTAGTCCAGATGTAAACGGACTGAAGATATTAGTCCATATGTGTACGAAGCTTGTCCTTCAACAAACGGACTACTCAGTTTGCAAAAGGATTAGTCCATTTATGTATATACCGTCTATCTGCAACTAATAGACCATCACAGAGAGATTTAAACAAAGAATGTAACTGCAATGTTTTACTATATCAGTTGCGACGTCCGTCATTTCTGAATTTACTGTCTTTTTTTATATAGGCCCATCAAATGAGGATATTACTTCTTGCTGGTACGTAGTATTTTGACGGAAAAAAGGTAATTTTTTAATATAGTGTATACCCTAGATTTTTTTTCTTCAAAATACTTACCGAAAAGGAGGCATATCCTTCTTTAATGGGCTTATATAAAAAGAAGGATAATTCACTGCGATGGAACATACAATCTGAATGGCAATAGTCCGTATGTTAACGGTCTAGTCCGTATATGAAATACCATGTCACTTACATACGGTCTGCACCATTTAGATTTAGGCCATATACAGTCTGTTTTTATACATGACCTGCAACATATACACTCATTTTATTTTCTCGCGAAATGGGTAGCTGCGTTTCGCGATTCACGAAGAAATAGAGGAGGCCCTGAACTTCACATAAAGTTGGTAGTATTTTCGAACATTTCCTTCAAACAGTGATGATGCGATTTTGTTTTGGTTCGGGTTTCCACGTTTTCTGCTTAGTTTTGTATTTTGTTTGATACTGTAGTCCCACGCAGTATTCCCCGAAAACAACTGGCATCGGCTGAGGGAAACCAAGAGGTCCCACGCACACCTCACCAATTAGGCACTATTGTTAACATCAATTAGATAAAATTTGTTAGCATCAAAATTTATTAACAAAATCAGAAATGGGTTGCCCTTTGAAAATCAAAAAATAATCAGTATATCTTCTTCGATCATTTATCGTCATAGCGTTATTTCGGGTACGTATTAAGTTCGCACCTACCTTATTTTATATCATGAACCTTGTACACTGTCGATTCACTCGAGGGGAGTATACGTATGCCGAAAATGTTGTCTCGCGAATTTACCAATACACTTCCGAAGCCTTTCATCCAGTTCCCAATTTTCCCGAAATGATTCGAAACAATCTAGGGCGAGATTAGAACCTCGTCGGACAAATTCTCGCGTCTCCAACCCCCGCCCTTTCTCCTCGCTCTCTTCGCGTCTATTGTTTCGTGAAGGACCTATTTCGACCGCTGGGGCAATATCTATTCTCTGTTTCTTGCCAATTTCGGGTCTTCCGCGCCTTAATCGAGACCTGAAGTGACTCGCGATTATTCAAGTGTTTGTGTTCCGCCCGGCCGCCGCTGTTTGTTCTGGCTTTTATTGGTTTTTTCCCCGGCTGTGGCTTACCCGGCCGACGTTCCTAGAGAATAACGAAACTGAAGAGCATACCTCCTTGAGAAGTAGGTGAATTGCGGGTTGTAAAATAAATACAGGGAATTCTAGAGATATATAGTCAAAGAAGATGGGTGCCGTTGTGTAGTGAAAGGTATATAGGTAGAGGTTGGGTCACTTATAGAACCAGCTACGCCCGAAACTTTTTCAATTTTTGAGCGATTCTATTGGACCTTGGTATCGATCTAGCAATCCTTGTAAACTCTTTCTATTTAACAACTTCTAAAATCGACTTATCTACAAGTAAGGTTTTATACTGTACCTAAGTTGTTTATTAATATTTGTTAGTGATTTTTTCCTATAACTCCTAAATATTGAGGGAAATTAGGGGAAACTGTTAGGAATTAAAATGTACAACCTGTCACAAAATGCCATTAAAATCGGTCCATTCTTTTTTGACATTTTTAGTTTTTTCTTTTTTTTTCTTCTATGGGAAAACTGTTTTGTCATAAAAGATAAGAGATAAGTATATTTGACTGGTTTGCAATAATTAAAAAATACTTCATAGTACTTACTATATTAACGCATACTTACTTATTTTTCTTAATATATGCAAAGAGTCCAAATCATAGAAAAGAAGGTAGTAGGCTGTTTTTAACCTTCTTTCCAAAATTAGGATAATAATAAATATATAGAGATTCTCGAATACAGATAATCCCCCTCAGAATTTTCAACGGAGCGTTGGAATGTGTAAAATCCATTTCAAATGTAGATTACAAAATTATTTCATTTACTTCATTTAATAATATTTTTATTAATACCATATCACCACGTGAAAAGTGGAAGTAGTATAGTTTATGGTAAAAAAATTCAATAATTTTTATTCGCTAAAGAAGTTTAAAATGCTATAAAACTTTCGAACGAATTAAGATATCGGCTTCAAATTTGGTACAAGTAGTGATCTTAATAATAGTAAACACATTTATTTAGCATCAAATTGCTATGCAACGAATTACATCATTAAAAAATTAAAACTACAATATTAAAATACTGTACTTTCACTACCCGTGCGTCCATTGAATTTTCTTGTTGAGAAAAACTGTAGTATTGTTGGCTTCTTGTGTAATATTTGGTTTTTTGAAATTTTGTTGCCACTATGGCAACAGCCGCTTTGTCGGTTGGTACCAAGGTAATAAAGAGACTAATGGTCCTCAATATGCAATTTTAAATTTTTACAGTGTCCGCACTATGTTTAGAGTGCTTTTTTAAAAAAAAATTGGAAGGCTTTGCCAAGAAAATTATTTTGACTTTGTTTTTGATTTTCTTGTTTTAACGTTTTTCACTCATGTCTAGCGAACAGCTTTTATTTGATATAAATTTTCAATGAACTACGAGTATATTACTAAAAAATTAACCTTTTGTTGAAAGTATAGGCTATAACATATTTTTAGAACTCCTCCCTCACTGAGTGGATAAATTTTTTTTCATCATGACTGAATCTCCTTGGTGATCCGGCAACAGCACTATCTTAACAAAACTGCGTCTACACCGTTGCATGTTTTTGTTGTGATTACTGACCAGTAGGCCAATAAACTTTTAATAATAATTATAAAACTAAACGCTGTCGCCTGTCTGCTGTCTGCGTCTAAAAGTCCCTAGATATTTCTCCTCCGTACAATAGTGCAACCTAGTGACAGAAGAGAAGAAGCAACCCTGATGGCACCGGTGTATTCGCCATCGACTAATAGATGGCTCTGATATTCCACATCGCAATCTCTAGAATCTCGGGAGCGACAATCAGATTGTCGGTTGTCATTTTCTCATTTTCTGATTTTTCGAGGATGTTACGTTGCACTTCTGTAACATGGTTTACTCAAATCTGTGCCGATCTGATAAACATGGTACCTAATGTAGGTAAGTATGCAGGCTGCTGCGGAATAATTGAAGACAGAGAGATCAAGTTTGCAGTGTGCGCAATAACCACAGATTATTTGACCGTATTCGAGGATCGCTCACAAACATTATTTTATACAGGGTGACCTCATTTCAAGTCTATGCAAGGAGATCTTGGTTACCTGAAGAGATACGAGGTCGGTTAAATTGGATCAAAGTTGCGTAACACGGTATTAAAAATTTTTGGCTGACCTTTTCATTTTGAAAATAATGCAAAAGACTTTAAATTGTCGTTTTCGTTTTTATTTTTTTAACGAAAACGAAGGGGGCTGGACCTTTCTAAGTTAAACGATATTAAGAAACTTTTTCTAAGGAATCTAAATATGACCTCCACAATTTTTTGTCGCCTCCCTGGACAAAGATATGACGATCAACTTTTATTTTTCTTATGGGCGCTATATTGGATATTTGCATTTTTGAAAATAGGTTTTTTCTGGTTAAAATGGCATGTCACACATTATGCTTGACTTTGCTTTTTTGCCGTAATATCAAATTAATCGTTTTAAGTTATTTCGCATTATTTTTGAAACGAGCAGGGCCAGCAATTTTTTTTTAAATGTTAGTCGGCATCAAACTACGCAACTTTTCCCCAACTTAACCGAACCAACTACGGTCACCTTGTATATGTTAATAATTAGATTGTAATGGTGACATTTTCAAATAGATCCTTTAATCTGAACAGTGTTTGGTGCGTGTTTGCATCATATTGGATTGGCATAAGAAAATCAGAAGGTGATAGGGGAAAGCGGGGTAATACCGCGCAGTAAGGCAATATCGCGCACCCAGAAATATAAGTGGTGGGACTCAAAACGCGGAGTATGACCACGTGTACGTTATTGCGCAGGTGCGGCAACTATGCTACGAAGGTTGGCAGCCATTCCAGAGGATTCAGTTGGATGCAGTAATAAAAAGTGTACTTGTGCTTCTATCCGTATTAATTTTGTGCCGCTAGGAAATAAGCGAGGTGAGTTGCAATTTTTAGCGAATCTAAATGTAGTAGATACATATATTTTCATACATTCTTAAGTAATCTTTTTATTAGTGGTTTCTTTATTTTTCATGATAAATAACTGAACTATGGTTAGAAAACACATTCAAGGTTGAGGCGGGGTAATATCGCGCGGAACTGCGCGGTATTGCCCCACATCAAGTTTAATAGTAAAATTTCTTTTCATTCCAGATGGTCAGAAAATACAGCCGAAAGACCCAACGACAGAGCTAGTCGATTGAACATCTTAGCAATGCTATAGCTGCAATTCATTCAGGCGCTAAAATACGTGCTGCTGTTAAGTTTTTAATAATTTTTGTAAATACGTCCTTCTGTTAAGTTTTTCATAATTTTTGTATTATAGATTAATATATCAAACTATCCCCAAGCAGTTTCTATTATTTTCCGGCCTCAAACAACAAAGACGATATTACCCTATCGGTGCGCGATATTGCCCCACCAGATGCGCGATATTGCCCCAGTGGGTGGGGTAATGCCGTGCATAGCAACTGCTGGGTGTTTTCAAAAATTGTAAACGATGTGTTAATTTTCTTGAAATAATTCATATACTATCTTAAACTAAAAATATATAAGAAATGTTTACCACGTTTCCAACCCTACACTATAACAGATGTACATTTTCGAAAAGATTTCGCTTAAGTGCGTGGTATTACCCCGCCTTCCCCTACCTAAATTAAATTGGACCATGCTGTAGTTCTATGTCAGAAGAAAATCCACAAAAAATTACCGAACGTTTAGTTTTTTCTCTAAATATTTCTATGCAAACGTAAAAAAATTAGAGATATCGGGTAGGTTGAGCAACTGGCAACTCCGCGCCCCGGGGTCGTCAGCCTCGACGTGTGAGTTTAACAACTGATCAGGTGAGCGCCGTTTTGACATGGGGTTTTAATACACTTCTGAAAGTATATTTTTATATATTTTTGGTCGACTTTTAAAGAGTGGAAAGTCATTAACGTGGACGCACTGTATTATATAAGAGAGGAGAACCACAGAAAAGCAGCTGAACAACAGCTTGCTGTTTTTCGGTAGAAGAACTATGTCTTTACATCGCCTCTACTGCCAAAATACAAGGTATTCTATCCCAGAGAAGCATAATACTTATTGTATTCTGACAATGTAATGCAAAAATCAGCAAAAAGAAGAATATTACCAGACCACTATAAAAAGTCGATGTAAACTTATCGTTTGCAAACTTGTAAAGTTTAACATGCTTTTATAGGTAATTCTTAGATACTATATCTAACCAATTATTGTAAACAGTAAGTACCTATACTGAGATGAATTTAAAATGTCAATTTAGTGTTAACAAATAATATTATTGATATTTTTGTTACATAAACTTTTAGGTAGGTATTTTGTTAGTAGGTGTAGGTACTCTCTTCATTTTGTGACTTTATCATCATTTGTGGCATTTTGCCTAATATGTCTCTGATCTCTCAGGAATCATAGGCAAATTAAGAGAAATATCTTTTAAGTTTGTTACTGTTTTCTTTACAAATATGATTAAATAGTTTGTAGCAGAGGAGATTTTTTATTATGTTTGTACAACATAACCGGACTGCGTTTGGTGCCCATTATATTATTACAGAATTTGTGAGAGACATGTAACAGATCGCATCCGTCAGAGCTGGTCAGAATTACTAAGTGATATCTTTTGTACGGGGTGTCCCAGTTAACGTGATAAACCCGATTTTCTCGGTAATTTTAAAGATAAATCGATGGTTCAGAAACCAAAGTTGTGTAGAATTTTCCGAGGAATTCGAATGTGATGTGTCAAACTTAATGTACAGGGTGTAGTTAAAAAGCTATTTCAAAAAATACCGTTTTCCAAAAAATTGTGAAGTTGGATTTTAACACGAAATGTTAGTAATGAGTATACGGGGAGTAACGAAAAAGTGTCGGTATTCATTTCTGACTTCCGGTTTTACCGGAAGTGAGCATCATTTTGTCAGATGTTTGAAACAACCTGTATATTTTCTGCTTTTTATGTCATTTTTCTTCTCCCAATTTCAACGATATATACTGTTATATAGTTATCTCTAACGATATATTTTTAGCATCCCATGCAAAGATATGAATTTATCATATTTGACGAAATTTATCAAAAAATAAAAATTTACTGCTTGGTTATTTTTAGAGAAAACTATATAAAAATATATATGGTTGGAACTGGGAGAACAAAAGGAACTTAAAACACCCAAAATATAAAGGTTGTTTCAAAAATGTGACAAAGTGATGCTCACTTCCGGTAAAACCAGAAGTCAGAAATGAAAACCGATATTTTTCGTTACTCCCCGTATACTCATTACTAACATTTCGTGTTAAAATCCAACTTCAAATTAAGTATATTAAGTTTGAATTTTATTTGTTTTTCTCGAAAACGAAGCGACATACGAAAAAAATCAAGGAACAAAAAAAGGTTGTATTTTTATTTGCTTTATTAAAAACAATTCCTAGATAGTAATAAAAAAATACGTTTTTTACAAAACTTGAACAACCTGTATTTCGGAAATAAAGCTTTCTGGGCATTTTTTTTATAGAAATCATTTTTCTTATTTTGACTTTATACTTATAGGAATAGCCCCTTAAATTTGTGCCACATGTTTAGGAAACACCCTGTATAGCCAGCTATCGGTGTAATCGACAACGATATGTAAAAAACGGATATGTAAAAAACCACAGTTGTTAATAAGTAACTTTACCATAATTGAAAGATAAAATATTCATACTTCCATTAGTAATATTACAGATATTTATTAAAATTACTTACTTACCTAGGTAATTTCTTGGACGATAAATCGTAAATACACATTTATATTCCTGTAATTTTATCTTTAAATACTAAATTAACGTTAAAAAGCTACTCTATTTTACGCTTGAATTTAAGTGAAACCGAGAGTGAAACTACATGAACTAATTTTACACAAATGCTGTGAATTCTTGAAAGTAAACCTAATGTTGCACGTAAATATACATAATCGATGGGGGATAATTAAGTGCATTTACACGGTACGTATATTATGTATAAAGGGCGGAATATTATATGCAAATTGCATATATATGCATTTTTTGCATATTTTATTCAATTTCGCAAAACATTGCATATTTCTGGAAAAACCTTATTTTTTTGCATATTTGCATGTTTTTCCTATACTTATTTAATATAAGATATAACCAAGATTATGAGAGCCCAGAGACAACTCACAGTGTGTAGTGCAAAGTCAAAAAATCCTGAAAAATGCGGATGTAGTTAACTAATTCGATTTTATTAAAGTTAATTTTATACCAGATATAATTCTTTCATTAGAAAGTAGAAATTTAGGTTTAAGCGAATCGATTGATTTTGTTCAAACATTTTCCGCTAAATGTAGAAAGGTTCCCGGTGATGTAGATATTAAAGTTAGAAAAAAAATAGATGCTACCAGTGGCGTAACCAGGGGGGGCTTTGGGGGCTTTAGGGGCTTTAGCCCTCCCCCAAAGATCTGTTGCGTGGTATTTATTTCTAAATAAAATTTATTAAAAAACAATAGTTTTGCCGTAAATATTACCGAAGAATTTTTTTGAAATAATTAGCCCCCCCCCCCAGTTTACCTTCTGATTACGCCACTGGATGCTACTGTAGAAAATAATGAAGAGTTCAAATCTTTAATGGCAGTAAAGAGTATTTTTGATGGTAAATCATCCAACGAAGTTGCACCTTGGCCTTATATCTTACTACCCAAATTAAAATATTGTCCTATTACATCGGCAGATGTTAATAGAAGCTTTTCTATACAGGGTGTTATTTAAGTACGTAGCCAAACTTCAAGGGGTGATTCTTTGAGTGATTTTAAGAGGAAAAGTTTATATAAATATAGGTCCGTTATCGCTTCGTTTTCAAGATACAGGGTGTCAAACTTTAAAAAAAAAATCTTTTTTTCAACATCTTAATAATCCTTTAGCCGATTTTGCTGAAATCTGGCAGTGTTATTTACGGTAGAGAGGGGTTAATTTAGCCCAAAGTAGATTCAAATTATTAAATCCAGTGGCGTCCCGGGGGGGCACCGTGACCAATATTTTTGAAGAAAAAATGTACGCCACTGACTTTTTTAAAACTTTTATATGTTTTTCGCATTAAGGAACTAAGAATACAACTTTTTGGTCTTCTGAGTTTTTTTCGTATCTGGCTTCTTTTTGAGAGAAAAAAAAATGAAAACCACTTTATTGCATGTCATTGCTTTGTTGTTGCATTGCTGCTTTCTCGAAAACGAAGCAAGATATGACCAAAATTTAAGAGACAAAAAAGTTGTATTCTTGGTTGCTTAATGCGAAAAAATATGAAAGTTTTAAAAAAGTCAGTGGCGCACATTTTCTTTTTCTCAAAAATATTAATTAAGGGACGCCACTGGACTTGATAATAATTGTAATCGACTTTTATATTTTTTTCACATTAAGCAACTAAGAATACAACTTGTTTGTCTGTTGAATTTTTTTCGTGTCTTCGTTAGTTTTTGAGAAAAAAATAAAAATCACTTTATTGCATGTCATTGCTTTGTTGTTGCATTGCTGCTTTCTCGAAAACGAAGCAAGATACGAACATGATTCAAGAGGCCAAAAAGTTGTATTCTTAGTTGCTTAATGTGAAAAAAATATAAAAGTAGATTACAATTATTATCAAGTCCAGTGGCGTCCCTTAACCAATATTTTTGAGAAAAAGAAAATGTGCGCCACTGACTTGTTTAAAACTTTTATATTTTTTTAGCATTAAGCATCTAAAAATTCAACTTTTTGGTCTCTTAAATCTTGTTCGTATCTTGCTTCGTTTTCGAGAAAGCAGCAATGCAACAAAAAAGCAATGACGTACAATAAAGTGGTTTTTATTTTTTCTCTGGCCAGAGAAGCCAGATACGAAAAAAATTCAAGAGACCAAAAAGTTGTATTCTTAGTTCCTTAATGCGAAAAACATATAAAAGTTAAAAAAAATCAGTGCAGTACATTTTTTTTCAAAAATATTGGTCACGGTGCCCCCCGGGACGCCACTGGACTTAATAATTTGAATATACTTATATTGAATTGAATATACTCTTTACCATAAATAACACTGCCAGATATCAGCAAAATCGGCTAAAGGATTATGAAGATGTTGTTGAAAAAAAGATTTTTTTTTAAGTTTGACACCCTGTATCTTGAAAACGAAGCGATAACGGACCTATGTTTATATAAACTTTTCATCTTAAAATCACTCAAAGAATCATCCCTTGAAGTTTGGCTACGTACTTAAATAACACCCTGTATATAAACATATTTTTACCGACAGAAGGCAAATATTTTTATTGGAAAACTTTGAAAAGTATTTAAATTCCTACTTTATAAAATTTCAAATTAAAATGTTTTTATAATTCTGCTTTAATATAGGTATTTTACGAGGTATTTTATGTATTTGTTTTCCTTTAATTTTTCCTAAAATAAACCTTTTCTCTAAAATCAGTTTTGGTTATCTTTAAGATATTTGTACATGTAAAATAAATGCATATTATTGCATATTTTAAATAAAAATGATGCATATATACGCGCATATTTCGATTGAAATTAAATGCATATATTCCGCCCTTTAATTATGTAAATTTACCTATTCAAGGTAAACTTACATATGCTTAGTAAATATACATAAAAATGCATTGCATTAAAATTACCCATTTAAATATATGTAAATATTTTTTACTGTGAGTAGGTAATCCACCTATTTCCGACGCCTTTTATTCGGACGATTCGATGCAAACTGCTGCAGGATTAGAAACTCTCCTGACAAATTCTCACACCGCCTCTCCCCATCTTTCCGCTTCGCTCTCCGCCTCTATTGTGTGCCTCGCCGGTTCCAAGGAGGACCTATTTCGTCCGCGGAAGCAATATCTAGTCGGCTCCCTCCCAATTTCGGCCTTTCTGCGCGTTAATCGGAGCCTGGAGTAACTCGCGATTATTCGAGGGTTTGTGTTTCTCCCGGTCGCTGCTATACCAGCTCTCTGATGGGCTGTTTGTTCGGGCTTTATTGAGTTTTTCTCGGAATTTGAAGTAGAGGATCTACGAGTTAAGTTTATTGTTGTTTTCGGGACAAGTTAAAATGTTCATGAATATGCTGATTTCATCTTTATATTAAAGGGCAAATGTTTGGAAACCAACTTTTATACAGAATGGCGAATAAATTTGAGGTACATTTTAGAAAACCAGGTCTTTTATAGCTTTATGTAAATTAACATAATATAATATAATCCTAACACTCAGGTCGAAATAGAATTATCTGCGGCACCACTGGCCGCTCGTTGCTAGGCGCCGTATCCAAGGGGTGGTGCTTCCGGTACGTAAACAACCATGACCTAGGTGCACCTATGTTATAGAAATTGAACTATACCTGGAGAAATGGATCTTCGGACTGACGTCTTGGCACGTCAAAAAAATATCGCAACAAAGGAAAATGCACATATTACACAAATTCATTTAAAATCAAAAGCAACCCGTATCTTTTCTCAATTCAATTGTCCCTGTTGATGACTTAACACAAATGAGTCGTTAATGTAAGTTTGGTTTTCTATAGGAAGTATTAGATATTAAATAATCTTTCTTTTTCCAGGTAAGTCACCAAGGCCTTCCATGCTATTTTATTTTGGATCATTGGTGAGTTATTGTTGACTATACTTTAGTAAAATAAGTACAATTTTAACTTTTCTCTTGGTACCTTGGATATTGAAAATAGAAATATCTACCCACATTGTGTTGCTCGCGTAGGAAAATATATAAATTTGTATTAGTATAAATGTTACAGACTGAACGAAAAGCAATATCAATATTTTTGATGGCGTCGTTCTTTCCGGTTCAACGAAGACGCAACCTACAAAATTTTATCGCTGAATGAAATCGGCAATAAAATTTATCGGCGCGAATAAAATTTACGTCGCTAGATTCACTACGCGGGTGTACATCTGGATGAGGGCGTAATTTATATTTTCACCTGAAAATTGTTAGATTATCTCTAAGAAAACTGTATATACATTGATGCAAGGAGATTGCTATACTCTGGGTGGCCGTTTGGAAAATGTTCAAGGAAATGTTTTATCAGTAGTAGCAGACAGTATTATTTTTGCTCACAATAGGAGCGGGCGGGAATTGAAAGAACTTGACTCCACAACAAAGTCATGGGGTTTTCCAAATTGATTTTTGCTTCATTGCCCACATAATACGAAGGATACGAAAGAGGTAGGTATATGAATGTTGCATATTGTGAAACATTATTTATTTATTACTACCTTTTTACTACCTATTTATAAGTTTTTTTAAGATCTTTTGGAGTTGACCTTGACAGACGCAATGTTGTAATTTTCTGTTAGTTAGGTGAAATGTCGATACCGATGGATCCGGAAACTATATTAGATGAATTACTTGCGAAATGTTAACATTTTCATGTTTCTTTAATTATTTCAAAAAACAAGATAATTTATAAAAGTATAGAGGTACCGGATGACCACGCTAAGTCACCCACTCACTCACTACCTCATATATGTTTTTTGTGTGATAGAAATGGAAGTTTTAGATAAAAGTTGTAGATATAGGTTTCGGAAAATCGATCCTGGTGATGTTTTATACATATTTGACCCTGGAGATTTTGAGAAATAAAAGATACAGAAAATTTTTTCCTATATAAAAGTTGTATGTTTCTCAGGAAAAAATATCCACGACGTCACTCACAGCATCCATTTTCCAAACATCAAAAAAGCAAATTTTCGGTCATAGTTGGACCTTAGTATGTCCCATTTAAGAACCCCTGTTTGAAATTTTATTTTATATGTTCGAAATTATGAGTATTTTATTCCACCTGCTTTATTTCGTGCTGAGTTCTCTAGAACGGACTCTACTGTATAATTTTGCTATGCGATTACAAATATTTCCAGTAGTTAAAAGTTGGGTAAGTGCTCGATGATCAGTGTGCATTTTTTGCATTTTTGCGCAGTGTAAAATTTATTGCTTCTAAGTACAACCTGAAATGTTTTACAGCCTTTACGTTCCCTAAACATTCCTTTTCAGAGACAGAATAATTCTGTTCACGTTTTGAGAATGTGTCAGAACAATATCCAATTACTCGCAACTGTCTACTTTTAATTTCATTTGGATCCCTTTGGTATAAGATACCACCACATCCTTAATATGAAGAATCAGCTGACAATTCATAATTTAGCTTGATGATATCTGGCACTCATAAAATTGGCTCTAATATAATCATGTCTAACAATGTTTTAAAAGTGTTTTCTCATTCCTGTGTCCAAATAAATTTTTTGTTATTGCTTTTCAATTGTTCCATTATGATACAACAAACGAACAATATTTGTTTTTGTTAATTTTCAAATCATTTTCTACTAACCTCTTCAATATTTTGAATGTTAAATTTTCACACTCTTTATAAGTGTATCCACTCATTATTCTAAACAGGAACTCCAATTTGCCGAAACCCGCCTTTCAAATCGATTTTCGTAAAAAAATTACGACCTCAAAACTTCTGAATTATATCGTATATCATTGGAATTGGAAAAGGATCTAGTTCTGTTTCGAGTAATAAATACAAAGTCCATAAGAACCATTTTCCCTATAGTTCTAATTACACAAGATGATGCTAATATGGAGATTTAGTTACTTGTATTATTTCTTTATGTAACATCAATTTTAATTTTCTTTTTAACCTCTTATCTGTTGAGTATACCTTTATAGTATCGTCTTTTTATTTCAGTTCAAAGTCAACAATAAATTTTGGGGTTGAAATTTCTTCAGTGTTTAATATACCTGGAAACCGATTTTCTATCCGTGTTATTGAAAATGCACTCTGAACGTTAACATTTTTGCTATATAAATTAAGTTTTTTTATAGTATTTTTCCAATTATCAGATCAAACCAAAGTAACAACGGGATTAATTTTGGTAATTCCTTTGTCAATCACTTGTGCTTTTTAGTTACATCTTGTGGTACCAGCTAAACTTTTAATTATAGTTTTTTTTTTATGGCAAATTATGACGAACTAACCGATATCTAATTGAGATCCAATATCTAATAATTCTTTACATATTTGTAGCCACTAAGATAAACAGTAAAGTAAACAGTAAATAGAAAAACGGGAATAACTTTCATATTTAGTTACTCAAGCGATATTTTCCTTCTTAGAAGCAGTTCTTTTATCATCATTTCTTCTAAAATATATTTTTTGAATGTTTCTATTGCTACCTCCCTTCGATGGGGTTTGTCAGTATTCTTGTATCCTTCTTTACTCCTTTTAATGAACTAATTAAATCTTGTTTGCCAATAGAACAACTTTTGCTTTTCATACAAATATTCTATTTAGAGAAATATTGCCTGAACTTTTTCCATTTATCCCAATTAAATTATACTTGAATTGTATTCTATAGTTTAATTTTTTTTATAAATTATTAATAAAATTCCACAAGCCTGACATAAACAGTCTAAAGTAAATCTTGGTTTGTCTGTTTCGGTGTGGGCCCATCCTGTTTTAGTTTCATTTCACCCCAAGTATCAGCGATGGCAACAAGTTCGAAGTCGCAATTAAATCGTTGTCAAGTTGTTGTTCCGCGCCCGTGCCCCTGCCTTCTGTTTGTCCGCACTCGATGCAGCCTAATGCCAATTAGGCAAGGCCGTCCCTCTCCCGGATTCCATTTTTTACGACTAATTCGCACTCCTCGGCTAGAAGGACGCTAATAAGCTGCAGGCTAATTTTGTGCCGACACGTAATTATATTGGTTTAACAAGGAAGGAAAGGCAGGGATTAACTGCGTGACAAACACTTGTCTTCTAGAAAGTTGATTGCTCTCGTAAAGTAATGGTTTTATACGGCTTCCTTGATTGGAGCATTTCAAGACCGAAACTACCTATATAGCCAGTTACAAAAGTTGTATCCGACAGCGCGTTTGATTTTTTTAGTGTAAATCGAGGTGTATATATGTAAATATTACCAAAAGTGTGTCTGGTTTTTCGTGTTAACACCCCTGAAAATCTAAGTAGGCTGGGGGAACTGAACGGGGCAATTTTTTTTATAAATATGTCCCTGAAAGGTCATCATTTGCGAGGTATTGGTTTGGCATTGCCGCGAAATCCTGGCCTACTGCGATTTTTTAAAGGGGTGCGTTTTTCGAAAAACCCTATCAAGCATATTTTTATTTAAAATCTGACACCACAGCGTTAATCAGGACACCCTAAAACCCCCACATACCAAATTTGAACAAAAAATACACAGGGAGTTCCATTCTGCAGGGTGTCAAAGTTGAGCAAAATAGGAATTTTAAAGGCATCTACCAAGTCAAGTGTGCCATGGAATCCCCTCAAAACAGTTGAATGGTCAACAGGACCACTCAAGTTGTTGGTGTGCAAAGGTCCAATACGATATATACATAGTGCTCTTATCTGTGCCATCTCAAATTACTGAATTTTTTGTAACCTTATACGGGTCAAAAATCGAGTATATCAAAACCGCTCCACATACTATAAACGAACTAAATCTAAAAAATACAGAAGCCTGCCAGTCAGTAAGTCCATATCAGTTAAAGTGGCTGGTGTGTCACAACAGGAAACGCACAGAAAATGTATCATAGACAGTGACTTTGTTGAGAAAGGCCCAATAATTTAAATTGTTTTTATTTGTTGGTTGGTATTTTGTAAAGAAATAAATTACTTTTATGTTTATTAATATTTTTTCAATGATTCCAGAGTACTCCTGATCAGTATAAATTTTAATAAAAATTCAGAAATTTGAGATGGCTCAGAGAAAAATACCCTGTATATTTTTGTAGTAAATCTTTTCACACCAACATTCTGAGTGGTCCTGTTCACCATGCAACTGTTTCGAAGTAATTCCATGGCACACTTGACTCGCCAGATGCCTTTAAAATTCCTATTTTGCTCAACTTTGACACCCTGCAGAACTCCCTGTATATTTTTTGTTCAAATTTGGTATGTGGGGGTTTTAGGGTGTCCTGATTAACGCTGTGGTGTCAGATTTTAAATAAAAATATGCCTAATAGGGTTTTTCGAAAAACGCACCCCTTTAAAAAATCGCAGTAGGCCAGAATTTCGCGGCAATGCCAAACCAATACCTCGCAAATGGTGACCTTTCAGAGGTATTTATGAAAAAAATTGCCCCGTTCAATTCCCCCAGCCTACTTAGATTTTCAGGGGTGTTAACACGAAAAACCAGACACACTGTACATATACTATAAATTAAGTGTGTTCACGCAGTAGTGTGTATGCAGGGTCTACAACGACATATATAAATAGATGACTCTCGCTATTAATACAAATAACACGGTTTTATTTTGCTTCTACATTAGCGGGTCGGGGGGAAGAAGACAAGGTAATTTGTTTATATCGGCATTACTTAAATTCAGTCTTTCCTATTTTGTAGTACCTAATAATAATTATTATTATTATTCTCACCCTCACAATACTCCAAACTAGGAGTATACCCCGGAAGCAACCACATGCTTGTGCGGGGGAGGGGGCAATTACTATTATTTTGTCTTCGTTGCCATTTCCCGATAGAACTAGGATAGCATTCGCTCAAGTACGACGGAAAACCCTATAGAACACCGTAGTAATCCCAGTGATGTAATGCATAATAAATAGTTTTTTGATTGACTTGTATATCGTATATATATGCTTTAAGACAGTTATATTTACGAAATAACCTAAATCGTATAAAAAAACTGGAAACATTGAATGTGCCAACAATAACTTCTTTACAAAACAAGTTGCCTTTGATGACGTATCTATTCCTATATATGTCGTTCAGACTCTATGTCTGAGCCCAATTTTTTTACCATGTTACCAGGCATCAAACTCTGCAACTTTGCCGTAATTTAACCTACCTTTCATCTCTTCGGATAACCAAGATCCCAATGGATATACTCGAAATACGGTCATCTTGTATACTAAGGTGTGAACTGGAAAATGGGTAATGCCAATATTTCGACATGTTGTGAGCCCCTGTTTTGCTTTTGAAAGTTTTTCATTGGTCTCGTTATAAATCATTATTTGTCATTATCATTAGCGTGCAGAAATATGCGGTTTTATTTACTAAAAACAATTTTTATGAATTGCGCTATTGAATAAAAGATTCCGGAGAAAATACTGGAAATAAAATGTGCATTACCCTGTATATAGTGTAGGCAAATTCAACAAAAATGTAATAACAAGGACTAAAACTACAATAGTACTACTATTTTGTTAGTAAAGGTACCTTTTTGATATCTTTATTAATACAGGGTGTATTGTTATCTCCAAAAATTCTGGCAACCCCCCTCCCAACCCTTATATCGTTTTATTAGCCATTATAAGGGCTGTCCAAAAATGAAAAAATATTGGGTGTTCCATTTAGAAAGAAAATGTAACTTTGATAGACCACTGTATATCGGGTAACCGCTGGATATCAAAACTGTTTTTAAAATATTCGCACCTTGTCCTCCACCATCGTACCAAAAATCAAGTTGCTATTTTCAAAACCTTATAGGAGCTAGGGTCCATCACACGAATAGTACACCCTGTATGTGGCCATACCAGTCAGCAGTATCAGCACTATTCAGCACTGACAAGTTCTAAGGAAACAAGCTGCCATTTTTGTCTATCCTGAGGATAGCAGATAAAGATAAATAGAGTTCTGGAGCAATAAAGGATTAATTAGGGTAGTGTGGGGCAATAGAAGCCATCTGATAAAAATCTGAAATAAAATATGACTTATTTCACCGCTGGCAACATTTTTTTTTCTATATCATTCATGATGTGTAAAATGAAATACGAGTATCAGTTCTTTGTTCTAGATAAACATTACTGGTTGGCAAAAAAAAACTAAAACATATGATTGGCTCTCATTAGCCATGGCAATGGGGAAATCGGAGCCACTTTATTTTACAGATATATAGATATGTAAGGAACATTCTAAAACAAAATTTAAATTATTTTAGTTGAAACAAAAGTCGCAGATGTAGTTCTTCGCCTTATCCACTCCCGAACACTCTGCATGAACCCAATGACCGCATGTTGTACAACGGAACCAGAGTTCGCCGTCTTTACCTGAATCTAAGCAGATAAAACATAACTCTGCTTCCTTTTCATTGTCTGATTGACATCGCAAAGATCTTTTTCAGAAATACAATCTTCGTCTGACGGTTCGCAAAAAAATTGCCTCCTTACTTTTTTTATTATTTATTAGTTGTTCTTTGTTTCTTTTCTTTGTTTCTTCTGTTTGTCCGTCTGATTTTTGTTTTGTTTGCTTTTTATTTCTTTATTTTTTCCCAGACTTGCACTCTTTCTCTATCTTCTCTTGTCTTTTCTGTTCTTTCTCTTCAAGGTGGAGCTTCATCGGGGTAATTGTTATTATTTCCGAATGTTGTTTCAATCTTGTTTGTCTCTTTGCAGGCTGATTTTGCGAATCTGGTAACAGAGAACTTTTATTAAGGACCTCAATGAAAGTTCTTGGTTCTTTGGACTTATCATCAAAGGAATTTAAGTAAGCAGGTAGATGCTTTGAAGCCTTAGGTGATGCTGTTCAACGTCTTTTCGCACAATCTTCACTTGACCAAAATGAGCACCCCGCAGCTGGAGATGACGGTGTTCGATGACGTTCAGATAAATATTTTGTTGTCGATGATTCTGATACTTCACCTACAGAAGTAGAGTTTCCGATATTTATGAAGTCTTCATTTGAAAAAATATTGGGTTGGATAGGAAATGACCCGGTTGTTCAAAAACCAGACACAACCTTTTCTATGGATGCTACCCCACTATATATGATTTTTAGATACCTACATGTCACACTCGGAATTATATGCTTTCTTCAGAGGCCCAAAGAAGGTCACATCTAACGGTTGCATGCGATGTGACGAGTGTGGTGGAAGGGACAGCAGTGTAATATTATTTTCTGTGCAGTAATTATATCCAGCACGTGTATCATTTGTATTCGTTTTGGCATGTTTGACAAAATTTTTGAACCCCACAAGGAAAAAGGTCCAACCACTGGGCGTTACATGGTATTGAGCATCAGGTGGTCCATCTTTTTCTAAAAGTGGTGTATGGCGTTTCCTTGGAAAAATGAAGAAAGGTGGTATAAATTTTTCCGAGGCACTCATAGCACAAATGAGAGTTATGTTTTTCCCGCTCACTACTTGTCACTGCACCAACTCTTCGTTTTCCCTTTTGAGCTAGCACCTTTACCTTTCCAGGATCATGTACGATAGAAATCCTTACTTCGTCCATGTTGTGCTTGGTCATCACATTCTGAAGATTTTCAAAAACCTGGATACTTCCTTCTTATTAAAACCTTTGACTCTGTTTAGACTTGTCGCCTCAGCTTTACGTATACTCAAATTAGGATTTCTTTTTAGGAAGCCGCTCAGCCAATCAGTTCCAGCTAACCGCTGCTGTTTGTTGAATGGGTGATTAATGTTGAGTTTCTCAGCACATTCAAAAGCTAAACGACGAAGTTACCATGCTGTCAGGCCATAAAACAAATTTGACAAAGTTATCAGACGCGATGCAATCCCTTCCTCTTGTTTATCCGTAAAAACCGCACTTCTACCCATTTTTGAGTTTACGCTTCAATCTCTTTTGGAGTGTTTGATAAGGAATTCTACATTTCTGAGCGGCCTTTCGAATAGATGTTCCATTATTAACTAAATTTGAAGTTCTTTATGGGGTCCAAGTGTACTCTTCTGCTCGTACTCGCTTTTGCCCCTGTATTTTGGCTTGAATTAACCTTACTACTGTGTAGGTACTGTTTAATTCTTTGAAAATAATATAGAATTTAGTTTTGACACATTTTCTTCTTTTTTGCCTTTTATTATGACATTGATTATACCTAATAATATTTGTTTGTTATATACAGTATGAAACCCAAACACCCTCCTTAAATCTTCCAGGGTCCATGAAGACTTATTTGTTGTTCTTTGCCGGTTTCTCACCATCTGAAAAAACGCGGGAAATACTACAAAATTAATGTCGACTATGGGGCAATAAGAGCCACCATGGGGAAATGAGTGCCAATCTGGCTCCGATTACCCCGTTTGTTTAAAAATTTACAAATTATAAATAACAAAATTAAATGCGCTAACAGAATCAAAACAACTACACATATCGAACCTACACTTCAGTAAGTTTCATTTAACACGGCTATTTTTTTCAAAAGCAAAATACGAATACAACTTACCATTAATTTTTTAACACGTGCACGCTATAAGAAAGTCCCGTAAACACGATGTGTTCCCCAACACACTTTGAACGTTACTAAATCAATCATCAGCACAGGGCGCGTTATTCAAAAATTACACATTGGCTCCCATTACCCAATGGCTCTCATTACCCCGCGCTACCCTATCAAATAACCAAATGTGGTCAATGGGAAAAATGAAACATGAATTATGAAGATTCCAGGAAGTTCAGAATGAACTTTAAAGTGTTAAATTTTTCAGGAAAGTATCCACCGTGCGGTTATTCCCTGCAAGTGCGAACATGAGCGAGCAGTCGTTACGACATGGGGATTTAACAACTCGACAGTATTTTTTTATGTGACTCATAAATGCGCACATTCATTGTATCTTCATTACGACCAATTACGGAGGGTAATAGAATGCGCGTAGTAAAAAACGACATTTGTTACGATGGCACAGACACAAAAATTGCTTTTAATTTGGCGTAAACACCCAACTTTACAGGGGACTATCGAAACGTTTAACCCATTACAACATCGGTAATAATTATGGTTAAGACGGTAGAATACTTTATAGCATTATCTTTTACCGTTTTTGAAATATTTAATTTTCAAATGTTATAATACCAAACCTATTTAACTTTGAATAACGGATCGCGCATTAAAGATAGACAATCCATATGTATATGCCGTAACGAGAAGAAGAAAGCAACCAAGGTAAAGCCGCGCAATAAAATTTTATAACGTTGGAAGCTCTTTAAGATTTTACGGAAATTCTCTAAATAACAATATTTATTTTATATCTGAATTTCAATAATATCTAAAATGGCACCTAACATCTAGCATTATACAATTTTAATGACATATTCCTTTGGTTACATCAAAATTTTTTTTTATCCACAAATCCAAGATAAATAGGTTTAGTATAAAATTTGAAAATTAAATCTTTCAAAAACGCGGTAATAGACGATAATATAAAGTTTTATAAATTTTTAACCGATCCCATTAAAAAAACCTATGTTTGGTTTGTTACGCTTTTCAAAAATGCCCTGTATATTCATCATAAAAACTGTTAATAATAAGCTACAACTTTTGTTTGAAAGTTTTTTTTGTATCTCAAAAACTTAAGGAGTTAAGAGGGGTGGGACTGTTCCTTGGGACAACAATGGGAATACCCTGACATTCATTAATCTGTCACTTCACTTTGACGTGACATGATCTTTGAGAAATTACGAAGATTTATTCCCCGAAATAAGCTCAGAAAACAAATTTGTTCAAGTTATTTTTGACTTAGATGTTCAAAGTTTCGTTCATTTCTGTTAAGAATTTATTAATTTTCCAGGCAACTTGAAAAATTGTCTTTTAATCAGTTTGGTGGTGAAAAACCTAAACCGAGCAAAACAGGATTTTTAATGAGTTGCTTTGTAGTTCTACGCCTTCCCCGGTATAAGGCAACAACCCCATTTGTTTCAATGCGTCGCTAATAAAGATGACTCCCCCGATATAGTACAATGGGAGCCTCCCTTCTGCCCTTATATGCAGACGTCCCTTTCGCCATTACCGCCCTTTGTGATCGTTTCAGGGGCAGTTTAAGCGGGAATTCCCCTAAATGCGGCTAGGTTTTCGCATTTATAACGCTACGGAACTATTCAGACAAAGCGGTGTTTTAGGCATAATACCAACAGTTTTCAAATGTTAATAAAAAATTATAATCTGACTAAATAATATGGGTATATTTGGCTATGGAAAACTAAATCCCTAACAACAATCAATAAAACTAGATGATCTCTCCAATTCTTTCAAGATCAACGTAATAATTAAAAGGACATTAGAAATATTATGCGCAATCGAATAATTAAAAAAAACGCTGTCAATGGAATCACTACTCTTTACACATACCTACCTAACTTTTTTGAAACCCAAAAGTAGAAAAAAATGCAGTTATTTTGACATTAATTCTTGGCAGCCTCTCATTCACCTTCTTTATATACACAAAATTATGGCACCTATATACAGGGTGGAACTGAATCATGCTACACCCCACTTTTTTTCCTTGTTTTTTGAGATACAATTTTGAAATTTAGCACGTCGATGTTACTTTATAAATGTCACTTTTTGACGTGTAAATTCATTTATTTCCGCTTCCGGTTTTACCGGAAGTGACATTCACTTTTGTTTTTTTAATGGAACACCCTGTATATTATTTAAGTTTCGGATTCTCCTCGATGTACTGAAACCAACGATGCCTCACAAGTGACATTTTGGCTGACAGAAAGTGGTTTTTCTTTAACTTATTTGGATTTGCAATAAAAACTAAAGGTGGCTATGAAACAAATGAACTTCGACAAACTGAACATCTTTAATGAACTGTCAAACCGTCTGTCTACAGAAAAGTATTTCTCTTATAATAAACTACGGTATCAATGTTTTGTCAATTAAAACAACTGCAAAAATAGTGTTTGCAAAATGCCGCAAACTTACACAAGATCAGAAAAAGTGGATATGTTGAATCCAAAAATGCATTCAAGTGAATGGCGGTCATTTCGAACACTTACTATAAAATCGGTGCAGAGTTGCCATTTGTTTGTATTGACATTGTTTTCAAGCCACCTTTATAGTTTATTATTGCAAATCCAAATAAGTTAAAGAAAAACCACTTTCTGTCAGCCAAAATGTCACTTGTGAGGCATCGTTGGTGTCAGTACATCGAGGAGAATCCGAAACATAAATAATATACAGGGTGTTCCATTTAAAAAACAAAAGTGAATGCCACTTCCGGTAAAACCGGAAGCGGAAATAAATAAATTTACACGCCAAAAAGTGACATTTATAAAGTAACATCGACATGCCAAATTTCAAAATTGTATCTCAAAAAACAAGGGAAAAAAGTGGGGTGTACCATGATTCAGTTCCACCCTGTATACATAAATATAGGAAAAGTTTTTTTTAGTTTCCGAAATATATACAGGGATGTTGAGAAAAAAATGGAATAGATACTTTGAAATTTAATAACCTTGTATATTTCTGAAACTAAAAAAAACTGTAATTTTTTTTAATATACCTAAAGTATTAGGTACTCTCCAAAAGCTAGGATATCCCAGGTTTATGAATAGGTTAAGAATTTCTGTACTGGTATATCCTAATGGGTGGACCCCTTCCTTCTCTTGGAACGATTGTCTAAAAACAATCCGTATTGTCGTGTTGATGCCAACATTGTCTTTTCAACTTCTGAGATTCTCGGCATCTTTTCATTATAAAATAAGGAAAACTTAGGTATATTTCAGCCATTATCTTTCTTCATCCAACTCTCTTCCCATAATATTGTTATTCTGGTCTTTGCTAATATGCAGGGTGTATCGGTCATCAGTACATTAATTTTAACCACGTAATCGGGGAGCCCCATAAAGTCAAAAAAACACAAAAAAATTACTCGATGTTGGGAAAATGGGGCAAATCAGTGTCGCACAAATTGTAAGAAATTACCTACATGCTTCTGTATACAAGTATTTTCTTATCAACCAATCACTGTCCATGTAATAAAATGAATTGGTACCTGTACTTTTATGAAAATTTCGCGCGACCAGCTTTTTGATTTCAATTGTGAAATTTGGCAATTTGGCATTGAATTATGTTCCTACCAACGATATATAGGTATAGATACATTACCAAAGGCAACATGTTTCATTATAATGAAAAGATGTTATTGTTGGCACATTCAAGTTTTCCAGTTTTTTTATAATATTTATGTTATTTTGTAAATATATGTATCTCAAAGCATATATACGATATACAAGTCTATCAAAAAACGATTTATTATGCAATACAAAATAGGAAAGACTGAATTTAAGAAATGCCAGTGTAAACAAATTACCTCGTCTTCGTCCGCCCGACCCGCTAATTTCGTCTCAGCTATTCCTTTATATCGTTGGTTCCTACTTACTTTAAGGAAAACCTAAACTTATTTTATTCGTTTTAGTTCATGGCTTAAATAAAAGCGTGTTATGTAGAAAATGTCATAAATGGTAAAACGTCCCGAAGAAATAGCTCTTTTGAAAAATCGTCGCCACGCTTACATGAAGTGTGAAAGCCTTCATTTTGTCGACATGTCGCCATAAACGGCAACACCGTGTAGTGGACGGCTGGGAAAGGGATTGCGCGGACGTCAAGGCGTACGGGATTAGACAGGTGATTAGGTGATCACGCCAGACATCGTTCTAATTCTAACCGTCACCGATATTGTTCTGCTGTTTTGCTATGTTTGACGATCTGTCGTCGGAAGTGCTCCGTAAAATGTGCATGACGGAGCTCTTGCACATTTTCCCAGATCCGTTGGCCATTTTTTGGACTATCAATGATGTCGAAAATTGTTGGAATCACCGCTGCAAGTTTTCAGTGAAATAACAAGTGATTTGTTTGTATTTCCATTAGAAAAGGCAATGTTAAACGTTAGCTGGCGGTGAGGATCCACTTCGTCGTGGTCGTCGGCGACAGGCTGTGTACCACGTTGGAATGAAATTATCAGTTGGGGAAAACCAAGAGGTCCCTACTGTTTGGGATCGCGCCGCTTCAAGTGTGCGGTGAGTGTTTCGTTCGTATTTCCGTAAAAAAAGACAACGGCGTATAATACCTACCTACGTGTCGCGGCCATTGTGTAAAAACAGTGCTATTCCTGATATACTGTGAAAGAGCTATACGTCTGACAACGCTGCACCAGGGAATTGGAATAAACCGGCCTGAGTCCCAGCTGGTTCCGGCAAGGTCAAGGACGCCTGTCTGTGGAGTGGGAAATAGGGGTTCTAATAGCGTTTTTTAAAAAAATATTTCTGACGGTAATATCACTTTAGAATAATTTTAATTGCAGATTCGTAACGAGCGCATTTTTCCCTACCTGCCCTTAAAATTAATGTACTGATCACCAATACACCCTGTATATTACACTTAGAGACATGATGGAACGTGTCCCAAATGAAAATTTTTTGTAATAATCTGTCAGTGTTTGAAAAGTGACGTAAAATAATGGCCTCACTTATGTGCGTTTTAACAACGATACCACTTATATTAGAGCTAATAAGCCTGCTAGGTCAGGACCTGATAAATACGTATTTCTAGTGTCGATTGATGCGAGTGTCGGAATTTAAAATAGACTTAATACTATCCGAAATATGCGAGAGATAAAACTGGAAACGGTCGCAATCACAGAGCGGGATTTCCGTGTCGGGGCGTTCGGGGTAACGGCTGGAATCGCCGGAGGGGGGCGCATATTTCCAGAAAAATTAAACTTCCACGATCCCCGATTCCGGGGACCCGTCTGGCGCGCCATTGTTATTAAATAAGTGTGGAGTGGAGCGCACGTAATCGGGGCACTCTCTCAGAAAACTCCCTCGAAAAGCTTCAGTAAGACTTTCGGACGCTCGGCGCGCGCCCGCCTCGGACGTCTCACAACTTCGTTCAGTCTATAATCGAGACATCCGGAAAACTCCGCTGGAACCGTTAATGCTCGAATAAAAATTGTCTATAATTTGTTTTGGCTCGTTCTTTTTAATTTCGTGCAGATTTTTTGTACCCAAAACTTTACTAGTTTTTTGTGTCGCTTTCTTTGCAGTCTCTGAAATACTATAATTTAGGTAGGTACCTAGTAAATAATTGAAAGTGCCACATAATAGGGTGGCTTATTATATATAATGGGACTTTCATAAGAGGAGGTGACTAAATAATTTTGAGTTTTGGGTCTATACTGGAAATTTAAATAATCGAAAAAATCCGGTTTGGATTCAGTTTATACAGGGTGTATCGGTCATCAATGTCAAATTGACGTGAAGTTACTACACGGCTCCGATTTATTCATAATTTTTAATATTTTTCAACCCTTAGCCCATGAGGCGCCACCTTTAAGTCCCTTAGTGTTGTTGCTCTTGTCTATTTTTAAAAATTATCCGGTTCCGAAAAACGTTGCGAGACAGTCGTCTCAATTGAATTTAACACGCGGCTCCGATTTGTTCAAAATTTTTAATATCCAAGGGAACAGAATGACATCTGCCGACTACCTGCCGACTAACACGCCTCACAACACAGGCACATACATACACACATACAAACGCATGTTATCAGTGGCTCGAAAATAGGGATTATAGTAGTAGGTATACAAACATATTTATGTATGAAGTATTTACGAGAAAGAAAGCGGAAATTATTATATTCATTAGAGAATTCGTATTATTGTATGAAAGCTGAGAACACATGAAGAGGTTTTTTTTTTCCAAAAGCTGATAATCACGAGCGGAAATTATGTAGAAAAAATCTTTTGACTAGGAAATCGGAAGTTTAAAACGTGTACTTTCACTTAGGATTGCTCTCATTCCAGTAAGAAACCTCCTTCAGCTTGATTCTTGGATTTAAAAATAAGAAAAATTGAGTTCTGCGTTTCGGGAAATTAATTATAACGCGGTTTACTGCAAAAATAAACGAGAAAAAAGAGAAATACATTAAAATAACTTATGCTATCAAAAAGCACGCGTTTTAAGCTTCAAAAAAGTCAGCTATCGAGTTTCAATATCTAATTTTATGCGGATATTATGCGCGTTTGAAATAAATATTGAATATACGATAGCAAGAATTTATGAAAAATCTCTATGTTCAAAGTGAAAAAAGAAACAAACGAGGTTTGATATCGTAATCTTATATTGCTCTTTCAAAGGTACACGCGCGGCCCTTGAAATCGTTCCAATACGTGGAGACGCAAAGGCGTTCAACTGACAACGTTGCAATTACCCCTCCTCCCCTCTCTCGCGGTTTGAAAGCCAGCGATAACCTTAAAAGCGTTTAAGTGACGGCAAATCTAACGTCTTATTACGCGACATTGCCAGTTACAGTGCAAAAAACAGTAAATTCGGCGCTGTTAGGTTGTCCTTAGATTGCCTGAATAATAGTGGAAAATCTTATAACCCTGCCCACGGACATTGGCGGCTTTTTTCGCAAAAGTCTCTCGACTACCTCGAATAATTACCCCAAAAATTTATTTATGGATGGAAAAATGGAAAGGCATTTCTATTGAAAGTATCCCAAATTCAGCCATAAGCGCTTTGCATAGCAATAGTTATTTATGTACCAAGGCACTGATCAACTTTTTATGACTCCTGTGGAATTTAGTTGCCGAGGCACCACATGAATCATAAAAAGAACTTCAGTGCCGAGGTACATATTATATTTTTATTGAAATCGGAAAAAAAGTTTTATTAGGCAAGAAAATAATAACAAGGGATCACCCGTCCATGAACCGACTACGCGCGGCGTTGCTTGACTTTGACGATAGCTCTACCTATAGGTCAAGTATGACAAAGACACGGCGGCTTCGAACAGAAAAACCAAACTGCTGCTTGTTGTTCAGCCTCCATAATAAATCTATCGATATTCAAACCTACTAAAATATTTATACTGATAGATTGCGCTGCTATAGGTAACAATTTCGCAATGTGTACGAATAGTTAAATGGGTTTTGAATATTTGGTCACTTTTGACGGACGATGGCTCCGCGTCTTGCGTTTGATGTTTACATCTCTCCAAGGCCTACTTATTGAAAAAATCGTACAATAATGGGTTACTTCAGTGCCGATTTCTGAGCTTTTAACGATTGACGATTTTGGGACACTTCTTTGCCGATTTCAAGAAAACTTATTTACCCTAGAATTAACGTAGCTCTGTCTTTGTTGGTGGTATTGCCAGTAAGCGTTGCTAGTGCAGAGCGTAGTTTTTCTTATTTAAATAGACTATATAAAGATCTGGCTTAGGTCAACTACTCACCAAGAAAGATTAATTGAATTTGCGCTTATGTATATAAATAGTGATATTAAAATCGACCCCGAAAAAGTTATCGATAGATTTTCAAAAATTAAAAAAAAGAAGATTACCCTTTGTCTTGTAAATATTTAATAAGTTTTTTTTTATTCAAAAATGTTTGATATTAACAATAACAAATAGTTGCAGATTATCTTGTGTGCAGACTAGACTGTAGTCTTAAGTGTTTGAAAATGTTCAGAGTTTTGATTAAAAATGAATTTTTTTCTTTTAATCTTTTTTATTTTTTCATATAGGTATAACTTAGCTCAACCCTTTATTACCCCTCCCAGAGTGATTGTCACGCGTCGCCACTGGGTAAAAATGTCTTAATTGGATGTCGTACTTTCCTCCTGTACCAAAAAAAACCTCGAAAATCCGATATCTAAGAGAAATTCTTGATTCGCGATTAACCACTTTCGAGAAACAGGACGGCTGTAGAATCAAGGAAACCGACGGAAAATCCTCAGAAACCACTATTAGAAATTGCTTGTTTTTTCTCATTTCTCGATTTTTCGGGGGCCCGGGAAGCATCAGAACCTCACCCGAAGACTCCAGGGAAGCTTCAAAAATTGAAATAAACCAAAGATTTGGTTCGCGATTAAGATAAATAAATGTAATAAACCAATGTAAAAAAGCCACTACGAGATTCTTCTATAATAACACAATTATACTTAGATATTATACGTTATTTAACTAATACCACTTTGACAATCAAAGAAATCCGCGTTACGTGGATATCAAAACACCAAAAAACTGTGTAAAACTTTAAATCCACTTATAAATTAATATAATGTATATAATGTAGGGGAAGTTGTTGATTTGAGAAGCCATGGAATTGGCGCAACGTTGCCGCACTTACCCGAAATTCTTGATTTCTTGCTTATTTCTCATGCCTAGTGGAACGATTTATGAGACCGCACGTGTACATACATTTAGTAGAAACATTCTGTAATATTGCTCAAAAATATTACAAATTGACCATTTAACATCCATTATTGTGAATATGCATGAAATTTTGATCCAAGGCCAATTTTACAATAATATGACAGGCGTATCCATTCATGGAAATTAATGCTACAAGATTTTTGTAATTGCTTTACGGTGTCACTTTCCAATAAACTGTGTTGCATATGAATTAGTTGTGTGTGTAAAAAGTTATTACTGTTTAACTGTCTCGCGCTCCACGCGCCGATCTCAATTTCGGATGCCTCTTAAATGCGAGGAAGCTTGAAAACGTATGATCTTAAAATAATTCTCATTCATTACTTAATTATTTTACAAATATAATATGTAAAATACATTTTTTTTTTGAGAATTTGCCTACTCTTTCGAATGGTTTTACTTAAATTCTATAAAAACGCTTACTAAATAAGTTATTAACAAAAAACCTATATTTTTGACAGTTATTGTTAAATAAAAAAATCGCACACTATTTTGCGCTGCGGACTCTTCGGATTTTGTATTAAGACATTAAAACGAACACATTCCAACAAAATCTATAAAACTCCCGGAATTTTTTCGAAGTTATTTTCCAGGTTGACTCCACTATCAGACAAGTGTTAAAAGGTAAATCGATGCCGAGTCGGAAAATAGAAAATTTAAATTTGGCCCCCGCGGAAAACCTATGGAAAATTCGATTTTTCAAAACAGAAAAAAAGGTACTAATTCTCACTTATGCCATGTTCACCGTATGATTTCTTATACTATTCCGACCTCGAAGACCCAAAGGCATACGTGTAGCGTGTGGAAAAAGGTTTGAGTTAAGGGTTTGGCAGATCACACAAAAAATGACTTGGTTTACTGACTCCGTCAGTTATGCCGTCCGAAATGGTGAAAACTTATATCCTCACTAGCCCAACAATTGATTGGCAGAAGTGACGCGTGGGGAAAAATGCACTTGTGGGTCGGAAAATAAATCGGAATTTTTTTTTGTCAAGCCGTTAATGCTCGAATAAAAATTGTCTATAATTTGTTTTGGATCGTTCTTTTTAATATCGTGCAGATTTTTTGCACCCAAAACTTTACTAGTTTTTTGTGTCGCTTTCTTTGCAGTCTCTGAAATACTATAATTTAGGTACCTACCTACTAAATAAATGAAAGTGCCACATAACAGGATGGCTCATTATTTAAAATGGGACTTTCATAATAGGAGGTGACTAAATAATGTTGAGTTTTGCGTCTAAACTTATATCCTCAACCCTTTTTCCACACGCTACACTTATGCCTTTGGGTTTTCGAGGTCGGAATAGTATAAGAAATCATACGGTGAACATGGCATAAGTGAGAATTAGTACCTTTTTTTTCTGTTTTGAAAAATCGAATTTTCCATATGTTTTCCCCGGGGGCCAAACTTAAAATTACTATTTTCCGACTCAGCATCGATTTACCTTTCAACTCTCTCCAAGGCATAAATGAAAAAATCAGTAAGGAAAATCTGTCACTGTCTGACGGTCTATTAGCCCATGGTGCGCCACTTTTAAACCCCTCAGGTTGTTGCCCTATCCCTTGTCTACCTTTTAAAATTATCCGGTTCCAAAAAAAGTTGCAAAAGACTGTCAAATTTACGTGTTTAATACCCGATTTTTTAACCCTTTATCGTTTTTGTGACGTCGTGGAACTCCCTCAAAGATAATCCTCTATCCTCCCTCTACTTTTCGTAAATATTTGGTGCCGAAATGTTGAACGCTTAACATTGATTTTTTCAATGGAAATACGATCAAATAATTTGTTATTTCACTGCAAACTCGTAGCGGCGATTCCAGCAAGTTGCTAGTCCAAAAAGTGGCCAACGGGTCTGGAAAATGTGCAAGAGTTCCTTCGTGCACATTTTACAAAGCACTTCCGACGACAGCAAAGCAATATCGGTTAGAATTAGAACGACGTTTGTGTTATTATACATACAAAATTCGAGACGAAGACGAAGGCTTGATCATCTAGAGATGGATTGTTATTTAACGATCTGTTACTTTATAACGGTTATTTGGCAACAACAGTTTGCAACTGTTGTTTTTTTACAAAAATGACAGATATAAAATAACAACAATAACGAATAACGGGAATAACGAAAGCGAAGCAGAAAGCAGAAGCAGATCGAACAATCCGAACTAACCGCTTACCGCTGCTCTGCTCGGTTCAGTTTCGGGGGTTTCGGCCGTTTTGGGGCCATTTTGTTTTCCCGTCTATGCACTATGATAAATCAGCAGTAGATACGCATACGCATAAAACCATATTCTCAACGGCGCATTGAAAGTTGCATACCCAATTAAACAAACTAAACAACGATGCGTGCCACTTTTCCTTTTCCAATCGCAGTTCAGCAATTATTCCTCTGAGCAATGCAGTGTCAAATTGCGCGTTTGTCTGGCAAAGCGACCTAAGTAATGTAAAACTATCAACTTTGACAAAATAGACAACATTGCTGATAAGTCGTACACAAAGTTAGATTTCACAATATTTTATGGACAATGGAAACATCTGAGAAAATGTCTGTAAAAATCAAAATAAAATAAAATAAAAAATAAAATAAGTCTAGGTTTTCGTTAAGATAATTCAATGTCAAATTGCGAGTTTTTGTAAATCAAAAAGCTTGTCGCGCGAAATGTTCATAAAAGTAGGTACGTACCAATTAATTTTATTGGACAGTGATTGGTTGATAAGCAAGTACCTACTTGCCAAAGTATGTATTTCTTTTACAATTCGCAATTTGGCATTGAATTATCTTAACGAAAACCTAGACTTATTTTATTTTATTCGTTTTAGTTAATTGAATTTAGTGTGATATCACTAACTTTATCGTTTTCTACTCTTCAAGGCCTTTCATTTGATACCCATATAAGGGGGTTGAAAATAAAATGTAATCCGCCATCTTGGAGCGGCGGCCATATTGAATTTAGTGTGATGTCACTAACTTTATCGTTTTCTACTCTTTAAGCCCTTTCATTTGATACCCATATTAAGGGAGTTGACAAAAAATACATCATCCGCCATCTTGTGGCGACGACCATTTTGAAAGTATTACAATATTGCGTATTGAAGATTGTATTGTCACCAGAACTAAAGATGTGCGCAAAATTTCAGCTCAATCGGATGTCAGTAAGTGGTTCTAATTCAGCTTGCAAGATTCGACACACACATATATACATACCTACTAACAGGGCAAGTAAAATAAAAACTTGTAAAACACTGCCAATGAAATCACTGCTTCTACGTCACATTTTTAAAGTGATTAATAATCTACAAACCCTTATTTCACGCAAATCCTAAAATAGAAAGGGACATATTGACACGTTCTTTACTATCATCCCCACACAAACATTCGCAATCACTTTCTGTCTCCGAAATAGTACATTTTTTGCTCACCGTTTTAGTATTTTCTTTACATTTTACCGTCACCAAAAACTGTACGTATGCGCGTGCTTGACTTGTGACGCCGTCGCAGTTTCTATATGCCTACCTACCTATTATAAAAGACGGTTATAAAAATCTGCTTGCAAACGCTTTCTTCGCGTGGTGACGGTGATTCCACCCGTCTTTAAATTTTTTCCGGAGCAATACTATCCCTTAAGTTTTGATGTGGAAGTAATAGATCCATATAACAAACATTCTTCCGCTCTCACAAAGTGTTATCGTAAGATCCAAGTTTTAAAGTTGTGACTGAGTTAATGTGCCCCGCTCCCGTAACCGCGTTATGTCCACCCCGGGGGCGCCCAGTGTCACTGCCGGCACCGCATTAGGGCCTACAAAGGGCGGCGCAGTGTCCGCATGCTGGTGACAACTGTCCAGACCCGGAATTGATGGGGCCCGGAAAAGTTCCGGCAAACCGGAGGATTAATCTGGCCCGGATCTGCGGGAGCCGCAGTTCCGGAGTTGTGGCAGACACCTAAAGATAAGGGCGGGAGGGAGAATCGGAACTGGAAGTTTGCCGATGGTGTGCAGATACTGTTACAAGAAACTTACTATTTAAATTTATTAGACTTGAGCAGGTACCTCTGAGAACCCTTAGATATTTTTTAGCTTTTCCTTGAAGCCAAAGTTTGTATTGGCAGACAGGAAATACCTACAGGAAGACTGCTTGTGAACAAAAATGGCGTGTCTAAATCACTAACTCTCAATGGTTTACAAGATATTGTATTTTATTTGGCATTCTCGTATTCTCGTCGTTTGTTTGACCTAGTTGCAAACTTCGCATTTTGACAGTCATAACAATGAGCTCTGTCAAACCGAACTTGTATATTTTGTGGTCAAACCCACAAACCAGTGGTATGTGGTCAAATTAACTTTTATATTTTGTGGGTCGTCCGCTGTCAAACCACAGAATAGATACCTATAGGTCAAACCCACATAAACACATTTTATCAAGGAAACGGTCATATGATTTGCTGAACACTCAGCGCCTGCAGTAGTTGGTTGCGGGACTAATGCTGGAATGCGGCGGTTTAGCGGGAAATTTAAATTTATGATTTAAAAAAGGATGTGCAATATACAGGATTGTGCTCATTATCTTTCACCAAATATTCTAGACATATTTTTGTATGGAAGAAGATTTATTGTTTCAACAAACTGTAAATATAACATAATCGGTAAATATGTATCTGTAATTTCCTTTTTCCTTACAAAAAATTTTGAAATAATTTGGTCATCAAAATATACCTAATAAGCGCATCCTGTATATTGCAAAAAAACTTATAATCATCACAATTTTGGTATCTTAATTTTATATCTTTTTTTGCAATAAACCTTCATATTCTATTTTATAAGCTAAGACTTTTATGGGTTCTAGTTCCAGTGATTTTGGATTAGATGTATTTAAATATTGGAATTTAACATCCCTATACCTTTTACACAAATAAAGAGGATGCGTTTTTGCATATTATTTGTCCCTAGTTATGTCATAGAAGTATTCTTGCTGTTGCAAAGAACAGGGGAGATCTGGTCAGGTCAAGTTCTGGCAAATTCCTTGGCAAGTAAAGCTGTGTACAAATATTCACTCATTATTTACATTGTTCACATTAACTTAAAGAATATTCTTACCTGTTTTTCTTGGGAGGTTCAGATTCTGTTGTTTCCAGTAACGATTAAATTTTTGAAGGTTCAGTGTCTTCGGATGTTCTGAAGCGTCCTTCTGGTACTTTCTCAGGCTAGAGTTGGATCATATATGTATCTTTTTAATGAGAGCGTTCATTCTGTTCAGCTCAGTCAAGAGAGTCATTAATTTGAACGATATAGAACAAACTGCCAAATAGATAATCGACGGCTCCACTTTTGCTCCACGAAAGAAAAATAATTCCAAAAGTGCAAAGTAGTGTGTTTGAAGGAAAAGGAACAAAGTTAAACAAACAGACTTTTTTTAACAAAACTGTATTGATTCAAACAATTATCTCTACCTACTATTTACAAAAGAATTAATTAGTATAGACCGGCTCGGGGTGGGTTCTCGGCAAAGTTCTGTAACAGAATTCGAATTAAATAAGCAGGCGGTTACTGACTGCCGGACGGATAAACAATACACGATTAAGTGAGAAATTAAAAGCAAAGGATTTAAGCGTAACGTTAGGCGATTAATCTATTATTAAGTTTCGGAAAAAGCTAAAGCGCATGCGGCCAGTCTGCCGTGACAGGTTTTGACCTAAACTAGACAAGCGGATAGTTACGGAAAACAAAAAATGAGACTAACTGGGAGACGTTGGATCGGCACCGTCGCAATGATAAAGGCCTGCCAGCTGGCGACGCGAAACGTCACTACGTCATCACAGGGAGGTCGGGAGGTTGCTTTTTGAAGTTGTTTACGTTTACTTGTCTGGCGATTTTCCTGTTTTAAAGAACGTTTGTTGTGTGTTGGACTGTGTTTTTTGGTAATATAGGACGTGGAGTTTTATTAATAAGGTGGTAAAACAGCAGTGGTTCAGAATAAAGTGATTAAAGTTCAATTTTAGTTTATAGGTTTTAGGTTGTGTCTATAGTTTCGGACTAATTTAAATCATGCCGTGGACGTGCAAGGGAAACTACAAAGGCGGTCCTAATGTGTCCGCTTTTTCCTCCATAAAGACCCCATTTTAAGGGAAAAGTGGGTTAAGGCCATCAAAAGAGATTTTGTTCATACACAGTTTTCCAGGATTTTGGTTTGGACTGTTAGAGAGTATTATACCAACAATTTTACGTGATTAAACGTAACCACCTTGAAATCGGTAAGTTTTATGGTTTTGTTTATTCGAATTTAGTTGTATCTAGGCAGGCAAATAAGAAATAATTGGCATTTACGAATGTTTTACCAGTAGATATCTAAATGCACCAAAACCCCTTGAAAATGTGACTTTCACTCTCGTAGATTATTATCCGTGTTGTAAAACCATGAGCTATATATGTAAACAATCATTTTAAGGTGTTTTTTTTTACCAAATTTACCAAGTTGACACCTTGAAATTTGAATTTGGCGCCTTAGGCTCACCTCCCTTGGATGACTCATCGCTTTCAGCTGGCGGGCCTTGTTATTGCGACGGTGCCGGTTGGATCCGGTCGCGCACCCAGTGCGTCCCCGATAATCACCGGTTGACGACTTGTCAAAAGAGTCCTTTTTCTCTTCCGAGTGCCGGGTTTTATACGATACAGCACGGTGATCGCCGCGGGCGGCGGTCTAGTGCGGGTACAGATGATGTTCGCAGCATTCCTTGGTTGCCACTGTACTGGGCGTGTTCTGTTACCCCAGTTTTCAGCAAGAACAAGATTTCTATCTTAAAAATTACCCAAAAGCTTCTCCAACCTCTTTCTAACTCTATCAGTCCCTGGCTACCCTCAAAAATATTCTCAGAAATCGGAAGAAATTAACTGAACCGGAATAAATAAAAGAAATAATTGTTCTAAACATATAAATCAAAAATAAAATACGGAAAATCTAGTAACTTCGTTACACCATTAAGTAGAGAGTTGCTTCGTTGCTTGTCCCTTTTAATAACAACAATAATATACCTACCTATTTCTGTTTTGTTTACTTTCTGATTCTGAGTTTTCCCTATTTGACAGACGAAATGCCCAATCCAGTGGCGTAGTCAGAATTTTTATAAAAAAATTGCCTCGGTCATGTTCGTGCTCTTGACTTCTGTGTGTTATGTCTTTGGTGGTCGTCTCAGTGGAACAGCAGGTCATGTAAAATATGCTGCGGAGATTTATTGCTTTAAAATGTTCACCGTGTTTCTACATTATATATATATATATATATATATATATATATATATATATATATATATATATATATATGTATACCATGGGGCAGAGATGCAAAATTCCGCGAAATCTTCCACGGATGCCGGCGGATAAAATCTGAAAGGGCAGTCCCCTTAAGTTCGAACCTAACCGTAATCCTGCTAATGGAACGGGTGAGGGACGAGCTGCAATTGATCCGAGTGCATGCCGGGCGAGCATTGTCGGCGCCGCCTGGCAAAAAGTCGCAGTCGCGCGGTATTGAGAGGCGGCATTGGAAATACGGGCACGCAGAAGGGTTGAGATTTCTTACCACCAGCTATGCCGCCCGTAACAATGTATCGGAATTTATAGGAGTGCGGCTAGCCACGAGCGGCGCTGGAGAAACATTACTTATTTGGGGGAGAAGCTAGAGGAAAGCAATAATTATTGAAATACAGGGTGCGTAATCAGATAACTGCGGTAAAATTTACAGAGTGGTTCAGAATACATCACGCAGAAAAAATGAAACATAGCTCAGAAAATTTTTAATAAAAAAGGTATAGGATGCTAAAATTTAAATTTTGTTTTCTTCCAATTACTCTTGTAAAAATTGAAATACCTATTTGGTATCAGGGTTTTCTTGGAGCGAGGAAATCGATTGTGGAGAGTTACACAGATAAAAATTGTCAATATTGTTTCAACTATAAATGAAAATAAAGTGAACTAAATTGCTCTTATGCCACGTCGCTAATCATTCTTCTTTTTAAGAAAAATAAAAGATGTTTTCAAAAAGGCGTCGCACTTTTTATAGATAAAAAAACCGGCTAACTTTTCTGAGTAAATCCCTGCATATCAAGAAATATAATTAGTCTCACATTTGAATTCCTCGCCCCCCAAAAAAAACTTCACTTTAGGTACTTATTTACACCCTGTCCTTATAATTATTACTATAATACTATAATCAGTTTCTTTACCTGCTATGCCACAAAAGATCCCTCTTGATTCATATTTACAGATAAAAACTTTCATCCCTACTTGTTTTAATGTTTTTTGCTTGATATTGTAGCTTATAATTTCTGCGTTGGATGCATTATTTGAGATGAAGTCGCTATACAGTGTGTCCCAATTTGATACACTGGACGCCTCAGAAATACATGAAGGGCAAGGAAAACAAATGGTCTTTATTTTTTTATTGGTAGTACCAAGGGACAGTATCTGATAGGCGGTGGTATTTGGATGCGGTGATTATTTCATGGCCTGCTATGATTTTCTAAAATAGGAAATTTTCAAGAAACCCCATTAGGGATTTTTTTACGACAAAATGTTATTAAAAAAACTTGTTCAGAATGAAAACCTGAGTACATTCGCAAAATTTAAAAATGCTCGGCTCACTCACTGATTTTTAAGAAAAGTTGTTCAGAAGGACCATCTCTCTTACCCAAAAAAAGGATGCCAGTTATTTCAGACTCACCCTGTATATATGCCGTAAACAAAGGATATGGCATAAACACGTTTTAAACTGCACTTTTTGCCCGTTTGCCTCTCTCACACCCTCTTCCGTCCAATTCGTCGAATATCCTAATTTACTTTGGTGTTTAGAAAAGGGCCGACTTTAGTATATAGTGTTGTAATATACGTAATACTAGTATAGGTGCAACGAGTCGACATATTACCCTGGTGCGGCAACAGCAAACGATAAAGTAAAACAAACCAACATTTTCCAGTTGTGTAGTGAAAAAATAATTAAAATTATTACATCTACAAAGAATCCTCGGCTGACTTTTATACTTCATAAATACTTGCAGGCTAAAAACCAGGAAGCGTTTGTGGGAATTGCCGGAATTTTTAACAACCACCTCGGCGCTGGCGGCGCTATCTCCTTTTGTCTTTCGACGAAAAATAAAATTCATAATGTCGCGACCCTGGGGCCTTGGGATTCCCGGACCGGCGAGGAGTTTCTCCGCGGAAATTAAATAAAGTCCGACCTCGTTCCTTAATGGCGAATTATAAAACTTGCAACTCCGGAATTTACGTGATCAAAGGGGACGGGCGACGGGCTCACGTTCGACGACTTTTCCGCTGGGAACTTCAGAGTTCAGAAACGTTTTGTGAAACTATCGAAAACTGATAAAACTCGTAACTTTGTACAGGTACATTATGTAGGTACCAGCTCCCACTTGGAAGATGTCCATAGGTATACCTAGATCCATTTACAATAGGAGGAATTGCAAATCTAACTAAAGGAAGAAAATATAATTTTTATTAATTTACAAAGATTCTTCTCCTCATACTATTTGTATCCAATACGAAATACGACAGCAATTTTCTTAAAGCAACAACCAATCATATGCTTTTGCTAACGATAAATGCTCTTGCAAAGCGATAAATTCCAAGGGAATGTATCACTTCGTTGATTGGCAACCACCGATCTGCTCGATACACTCACCGAGTTGCCAAAATTGGTCTGTTTTTCACTGTTGCTGTATTACCACTATTACCAGACATTGTACAGACTGAGTCATTTTCGATGGTTTTATGGGGTATCTCCGTTATTTGTATAGATAGAAAAAAACAAGGTAGGTGTTCATGAGTCAATTTTTTGAGATATTTACGATCCTCAAAACAGATCTCTGATATCTCCAATACTTTAGGAGATACAGGGCGTTTTTGAAATTTTTGCAATTATCATAGCTCATTTGTTTTAAAACCTATATATTTCGTTGAAAACGCTTTATACGCACTTTTTTACGTAGAATCCATTGGAGTAAACAGTTTTTCTATAAAATAGTTATTTATGTACCAAGGCACTGAAGTTGAATTATTAAGTTGAACTTCAGTGCCTTGGTACATAAATAACTATTTTTTAGAAAAACTGTTTACTCCAATGGATTCTACGTAAAAAAAGTGCGTATAAAGCGTTTTCAACGAAATAATAATAATTGTAAAAAATAGCAAAAATTCCAAAAACGCCCTGTATCTCCTAAAGTATTGGAGATATCAGAGATCTGTTCTTAGCGATAATTCAAAATAGTAAATAGGTTCAAAACGAATTTCTCTGTCGGGATTTTCTCAGAGAATAAAGAGACTAACTTTCGGCATTTGTGATCTTAGATACACCTTCATATATTATTATGTCAGTTGTAGAAATAATCAACTACAACAAGTTCATAATTCTTCTAAACTCAGACTTCTTATAATGGGTGGGCCATTAAGAACTTTAATTTTGCTCGTCTTACCAAAATTGCAGAGTTACAATTAATTTTTATTGCATTGATATATTTCTATCGTGAGATCCACAAATTCAAGTTAAATAAATTAAGTATAAAATTTGAGAACGGAATATTTCAAAAACGGAAAAAGATAATGATACAAAGCTTTATATCATTTTCTTTGCCTACGCATGAACACTCGGTACAATAATTAATAAACGTTCCTGAAAAGTGTAACGCGGCATTTTCATAAATATCATGTACAAAATATGGCCGACTAAACATTTGACAGTTAGCCATGGCAGGCTATTCAAAACTAAAGTTCTTAATGGGACACCCTTCAAAACAAATAGCTTCGAAATACCCGTATAATACGCGCTATTAACATGTATTGCTCGTGGGGCTGCCAAATAATATCAAACACATGACGTCACCTTCACCACAATACTATTGTATGTTACAAGTATGTTAGGTATACCGTAATATGTTGTAAGTATTTTATAACTGTCAACTGCTTTGCTTTATATACCTCCCATTGTAATGGTGTTTTTATTGGTCAGAAGAGTTTGCGTGAACTGCCATAATTTATAACAACCACCTCGGCATCATTTTTTTTTGATTCCTTGGACTAATAAAATTTATAATTCTACGGATACCAAGGCGCCTTGGGAATATCGTAGGGAAGAGTTCCGCGAAAATTGGGTACGGCCTGACCTCATTTCTAAACGATAAATTAAAAAACTTACAACTCGCGTATTTACGCCATCAAAGAGATGCACAGTGGCATTACGTTTCGAAGCGTTTTTGAAATTATTACATCCAAGCTGTAAAGTTACGCATATTCAAACATCTGATAGTCGAAATCGTTCTACCTTCAATTCTTTTGATAGTTTTCCATTCTTATAATATTGTAATGAAACATAAAGTAGTGCGTAGTGATTGAATGCCTTATTTCCGCTAGACAGTCTATGGTCTATCCAAGTTACAGAGGCAGTAGATGTAGGCAAAATCACATGACCGAATTGCTATCGATTACCAGGGTCGGACTAATATATGAGATTCTGAAACAAGTCTGTGTGCGATCCTACCTATGCAGGAAACTCGACTGAGGGAAGAGCCGGCCCTGCATTCCACTCGCCGCCTAAAGACTTGAGATTTTACGACGACCAGACTAATAAGAGAATAGGTCACATTGCGACCACGTGGTGGCCAATGTTTTGATTCACTGCCTCTGTAACTTGGATATAGTGCTCATGTGTTTCTAGTGAATGACAATCAACTTCTTCGATTCAAGATAAAGTTAGATAAAGTACCCCAAAAGCAATCAAATGCTTGTGTGGGGGGTGGGGGAGGGAACACCTTTGAATAAAGAACAACAGGAAAGAGCAAATTTTGGCTTAACGCTCGACCGGGACAGTTTCTCCATATGGCGGGATGTCGTTTCCATTTTTAAAGTGGCGCATTTTTGAGTTGTTTCCATAGGCGCAAGATAAAGATAAATAAAACGTACCATTAAATAAAAATATGTGTACTTAAAAAATAACAAAAATAAATATAAATATATTCGTTAAAATAAGAAAAATATATACAAGAACATAACCAAAAAATACTAATATATGTATAACAAAAACATCACGCAGGAATAAATTTGGCCTAGCTCTCATGGGTATTAGGGAAGGGGGAGAGGCCCCCCTGCCCCCCCCCCCCGTGCACCCCTATGGTTGTTACAGCCAGTGACGTCGCGTCGGGGGGGCCAGGGGGGTCACGGGCCCCTCCAGATTTTTTTTAGGTGGGAATTTTATAATACTACCTAAGGTAAAAATGGAAATAATTCACAGCAATGACTTAATTAATTCGCCAATAGATAACGGATGATGTGTTTTTTGCCAACCCCCTTAATATGGGTATCAAAAGAAAGGGCTTGAAGAGTAAAAAATGATAAAGTTCGTGACATCACACAATCACACCAAATTCAATATGGCCGTCGCTCCATGATGGCGGATTACATTTTCTCTTTAACCCCCTTAATATATGGGTATCAAATGAAAGGGCTTGAAGAATAGAAAACGATAAAGTTAGTGACATCATACTAAATTCATTATGGCGGCCGCCCGAAGATGGCGGATTACCTATTTCTGCACAACCTACTTGACATGGGTATGAAATGAAAGGGTTTGACGAATACAAAAAAATAAGGTAAATGACGTCATACTAAATCCAATCAAGGCCTACTATAAAGACAGGCCCTGGCGCACAAAAATCACGTGACCATCTTAGTCCGACGTTAGATGTCATTTGTCACATAACTGAAAGCGGCAGCTTGAGTTTTGAGAAGATTTCAATGTTTAAAGTGTTTTTAAACGTCTTTATTCATATTTTAGAAATAAGTTTGTGTCTAGTGCGCGTGTGTCCTGGCGGAGGGGAAGCGTCCAGGTGTTATTTTGGCCTCTGGGTGGGAGTCGTGCCGATATATATTATCAATATTTACAGTATACCTACTGAGGTTAGTTTTCTTTTTTATTTCTTAAAAAATAACCTAAATAACAAATATTGGGTCTGTTTATATTATATTTATACATATTACAAAAGCCAGGAAGAAAGTGTCGCCATCACGATACACTTACCCACGGTATGTCAGTAACGAATCCGAAAACAAGGCAAATCTGCGCATCTACGTCAGTTGCGAATCACGAATTCAAAATGCGGTTGTGTTTTATGATTTTTTATAGTTTACGGTATAATGTGTCAAAAAAAAGGGTAAACAACTGTCAGTCCAGATCGACAGTGCTTAAAATAGGCCAGAAATGCCGGGATGTGCAATGTGCAGTCAGCGTTTGTCCAAATAATAATAGAAACAGTAATGGAACGGAAATTAAGTATTATAGATTTCCCAAGGACCATAATCTTGCCAAAAAATGGATTACTGCATGCCGCAGACAAGACATATGGAGCAATTTAAATTATGATTCGCAACTGACGCGACACAAGATGCGCACTGACATACCGTGGATAAGTTTATCGTGGTCGCCATAACAAACATTTGTTTTGCCTCGGGATGAAAATTTCCGCCAAAAATGGATTCGTCAAATCCCAACTGAGATTTAATTTCCAAAAAACCCTTAAGTATGTATGGCTAACACATTTTCACGAAAGTGAAACAATTAAAGTGGACAAATGTGTTGTGGGAGGAAAATACCTATAGAGAATATCACCTAAGCTAAAGGAAGGTGATCTCCCAACAATTTTTGAGAATGTGCCAAAATATTGTCAGTGCAGTGCCGTTTAACTCTCAGCCGAAAACAGCTGAGGCAGGTTGAAAATTTTGAAAAAACAATTAGAGAAAGCTTGGATGCACAAAACCAATAATGTAATAGATGAAAGAAAACTTGCCAAATTGTTACGAAATTTGTTTTTCTACTTATCTCCAAAAATGCCTTTCATTATATAGGACTAAGTTGGTCACGTGACTACGCGATTATGCGTTAGCGCCGTGGCCTGTCTTTATCGTTGGCCTCGAAATCCAATATGCGGATGTCCCAAGATGGTGGACTAAATTTCTTTACCACCCTCCTGATACGAGAATCAAATAAGTACTAAAAATAACAAAATAAAATAAAAGGTAAAAAACTTTTTAAAAACAAGCTTTTATTTAAACCATGTACTAAAATGAATAAAGTAGGTAATATAAAATAAGTCTAGGTTTTCGTTAAGATAATTCAATGCCAAATTGCGACAAGTTTTTGTAAATCAAAAAGCATGTCGCGCGAGATGTTCATAGAAGGAGGTAGGTACCAATTAATTTTATTGGACAGTGATTGGTTGATAAGCAAGTACCTATTTGCCAAAGTAGGTATTTTCTTTACAATTCGCGCGAAAAGCTTTTAGATTTATAAAAACTTGTCGCAATTTGGCATTTAATTATCTTAACGAAAACCTAGACTTATGTTATTTATTTTAGTACATACAAAAGCTTGTTTTTAAAAAGTTTTTTTTTATTTTATTTTTTTAGATGTTATTTATTTTTTGTTTGTATTAATGGTAGGACAGTACATAAAAGTTGTTTTATTATGGAAGTGTTTTTTGAGAGTGACAGTACACGTTTTTTTATTTCGGAAGTATTTTTATTTTTGTTTAATGTATTATTTGTCTTGTTGGTTTATTAAAAATATGAAAATAAAAGAGTAATTGTTTTCTTTTCCCATTTTTGTTTCAGGTAAATAAAATTGCGATAAAAATATTGAAATGTTGTTCATTGTCTCGAGAAAAAATTTAAGGTGCCCCCCTGCTTCTGAAGTCACGCGACGCCACTGGTTACAGCAATTCTAATTTTAAATTTCCAATTATGAAGAAGTAAGGTACCTACACAAACGCCTATGCCACTTTGGGGCATGGCCTCAAAAGTTAATTTAATTTACAAAATTACTTACCGATGGATTATACCTTCACACATTTTAGTTTTGGCGGTCAGGGAAGTGCCACAAGCTAAACATAATGACTGGAAAAAGTATCTAAATACCATATACTGACATACCTATCACCGTGTCAGATATCAAAATATTTGTCAAAACTTTGGTTACAACTCGTTACAACGTATTTTATGATACACATATAGGACTTTGACTACTTCCTGCGATACTTTATTAAAAGAGTAACACCTTTATTATGTCACAATCGCATCTTTATGTCACAATGGCACTACTTTACTATCAGAAGCATTTTTGGTATACCTACCATGATAAGTGATTCTAACCCCTCAATAATTTTCCTGACAACCTGTCAATAATTAAGAACTAACGTGCATATTTTATCTTTACAAGAATATCTAGCTAACTTTAAAGTTTTTTTTAGCAGAGGTTGTCCTGGATACAGAGAAAAATTTAGCTGTAATATTGTAAAAAAATAGAGAATGCATTGTGAGGAAAATTCATAGAGGAAGATAACACTTTACTTTAGCGGTTGACTGTGCAACAATATGTTGACAAAGACATAACTCTTGAGGCGCTTTTGTTCGGCAAATAGTAATATTTCTCGGTCCGCGATATTGCTCTACTTCCATTACTCCGGTTGGTTTTATTTACGTGTTTGTTCCCCGGACCGCATTTTACTAGCCTCAGTCAGTCTTCAGTCGCTGTCTAAACAAACCGGCATTTCCTTATCTTTGTTCGGATTTATCTTATAGTTGTTTGCGAAGGCTCATTGCAGACCCTGCTAGTGTAAACAAGTCGTGTGGTGTAGGTACGTCAGGTGGCATATGGCAAACGAATGAAAATTACCTAATATGCTAACTTAGACCTTAACACTTTCCCTCGGTAATCAGCTTTTGCACGTTCTAGAGAGTATACTACGCGACGCCCACCAACCACGACTTATAAATCCTCGCACTCCCAATTCTCACAACGTTGTCATACCTATATAAAGTGGGCCTGGCGAGACATAACGATGTAACGGAAGTTGGGTCTCCTGGGAACTTTGACAGCTTGTAGAAAAGGTCATATTAGGACAAAAAGTTGCTTGCATGAACCTTTAGTTTTCCAGATACATCGCGTTTAAGAAAGTATTTATTTACATTATTTTATTATTATTTTTAGTTTCTTATTTTGAATATTATTTATTTACAGAAAGTTATGATAATTTTATTATACAGGGTGATTTATTCATAACTACATTAATTTTAACAGTGGGTAGGGAAAAATGCTATGAATGCGAAATCGTAATTAAAAAAATTCCAACTTTTTTTTAAAGCCGGAATTATTTTTTTTCTAAACCGCATTTTTACCTATTTGGCCCTCGGACGACGCTTGCCGTTGCGCGCGTCAACATTGTTGCCAGATGTACGCAACTTTCGTAAATTTAAAGGAATGTTTTCAGTACATAATTATTTGTATTGTAGGCGAATGTTCCGCCAAATGCTTGCGGAAATTATGGACAAATGTTAACGCTTACCTCTTGTAACGGTTAGTTTTGCCCTGAGACACCTTAAGGCGAGCCTTAAGGGATAAATGCCAACGAGAAAAATAAATGAAACGACTGCTTACGTGACCTTTTGATTTTTGGATGCTTTATTAAGTAGGTACCTATTCAACTAGGGGGCTTACATGATTTCGTGGACCTCGACACCACTGAAGACGATTTTTTCTCGATAAAACGAACTTCACTCACTTTCGCTTGGGGCACTAATATTTCCGCTCACTAGTTCACTGATAATCCTTTTTACTACACCAAGACGCTCCTAGAGTAAGTAGTTGTGTTCTGTGATTGTTCTGCTTCCTCTGAAATAAGAACGTCAAAATTAGCCAACATCTCTGGGATACAGTTGCTTAAAATTACCTTACTTTCCGCTTAAGTTGGTTACCATCACCAACGATACACTTCTCATTCCTTTATTTCTCGTTATGTCTGCTTTTCATTGTTACTAGGGTTCCTATTTGCAATAGAATCGTTTCCGTGGGGGTGGTCCTCCTCTGTGACATTGGTTCAGTCGTAAGTACTTGAATCTTTCTAATTTCCACCTTTCGATCTTTACAGCTTTTTCTAGTTTCTTTTCCTGCCGTTAGGTATGTTACCGGGTATAGCCTGATGTGTAACCTACCGAATCTTAGTATTATTTCTGGGCGAGTTAGGGATGATGGGTTGCTAAAAGTCCTTAGCTTTCTTGACTTCTGTTTGTCACAACCCTTGTCGTGCAGTCGTTAGTAGGAGTAGGAGGATGTGTGTAGCCCGAACTCCGCAAAAGGAGCTTTGCAATTTCCGGTGGCCGAGAATTTCCGGCACGCGGCGCGTTGGTGTTTGCGGCATTGATCCTTGCCAAGTTTCTGCAGAGTGCACTGTGAATTTCCTTTCATTTCTCGCACTCCGCCTCACTAATCGCACATGTGATGTTATTGTTTCCCGTATTTCACAGTGCACATTCTCCGTATTTTGGTTTGGATATTTTTAAAGGTTATGTCCCATGTCGCATTCATTGACACTACTTCGTTCGTAGAAAGCATTCCCGTAATGAAACGTCGTTGTGGTTTCGTACTTAGTTTCGCTACCTGCCGATAGGTGGCGCGCTTCTAAATAGTTCCGCGGTAGCTTGACTGACATTCTGCAGGCATTCTCCATGAAGGATCATTATTATGTCTATCATTACCGCATTTGTCTAGAGAACCGTTTTGGTAAAAAAGCAAAAATGTTGCACAAAGAGTACCGAATATACCTACAGAATGTAGGCAACTCTGGTTTCTGTAGTACGTGCTGCCATCTATTAGAAAGGCTCGCTAGTTACCGTGTCATAAAGCGCGCTGTAGACTTTCGGTTTTGAACACACAGAGGGTGACTGAGAGCTCAACCACAGATTCGGCGACGTTAATACCAACGAGATGGCGCCACATACAATAGAAACCGGCAGCAGATCCTTGGCAATGACAAGTTTGACGTAATAAATAATAGTTGTGGAATGCGGATGGGACGCCTGCGTTGTTTTTAATAAAACTTTTGTCTTAAATCTTAAAATCTAGCGAATTTCGGAGACAGTTTCAGTCTTTTGAGGTTTCAGTATTTTCCACCCTCTGTTGACACTGAGTGCGTTTTGTGCGTGTTATTGTGAAGGCCTTTTGTATTGTTATAGCGGGTGCTGTGAAAAGTGTAGTGATAAGGGTCTCTCGAGTTAGATGCTGAACACGCCAAGTCCAAGGTGTGCTAACACCCTGTTATTGGCATATCAACTAGGTAAATAATTCATAAACTGAATATTTTTTCGTAATTAAATTATCAATAAATAATGGCAACGTCGCGGCCGGTGCCATGTGCTGCAGCATAACGTCGTAGCCACATGCGTTCAGGTGCGCCTCGTTACGCGGGATTTGGGATAAATTGCCCCATTATTTAAACATGCAGCAAAAAAAATTTTTTTTTGCGTTTTCGGTATACAGGGTGATTTATTCATAACTACATTAATTTTAACAGTGGGTAGGGAAAAATGCTATGAATGCGAAATCGCAATTAAAAAAATTCCAACTTTTTTTTAAAGCCGGAATTATTTTTTTTCTAAACCGCATTTTTACCTATTTGGCCCTCTATTTACGGCTGCCACTGGATTGCTTTCAGGGCGCATGAGGCATCGGACGACGCTTGCCGTTGCGCGCGTCAACATTGTTGCCAGATGTACGCAACTTTCGTAAATTTAAAGGAATGTTTTCAGTACATAATTATTTGTATTGTAGGCGAATGTTCCGCCAAATGCTTGCGGAAATTATGGACAAATGTTAACGCTTACCTCTTGTAACGGTTAGTTTTGCCCTGAGACACCTTAAGGCGAGCCTTAAGGGATAAATGCCAACGAGAAAAATAAATGAAACGACTGCTTACGTGACCTTTTGATTTTTGGATGCTTTATTAAGTAGGTACCTTTTCAACTAGGGGGCTTACATGATTTCGTGGACCTCGACACCACTGAAGACGATTTTTTCTCGATAAAACGAACTTCACTCACTTCCGCTTGGGGCACTAATATTTCCGCTCACTAGTTCACTGATAATCCTTTTTACTACACCAAGACGCTCCTAGAGTAAGTAGTTGTGTTCTGTGATTGTTCTGCTTCCTCTGAAATAAGAACGTCAAAATTAGCCAACATCTCTGGGATACAGTTGCTTAAAATTACCTTACTTTCCGCTTAAGTTGGTTACCATCACCAACGATACACTTCTCATTCCTTTATTTCTCGTTATGTTTGCTTTTCATTGTTACTAGGGATCCATATTTGCAATAGAATCGTTTCCGTGGGGGTGGTCCTCCTCTGTGACATTGGTTCAGTCGTAAGTACTTGAATCTTTCTAATTTCCACCTTTCGATCTTTACAGCTTTTTCTAGTTTCTTTTCCTGCCGTTAGGTATGTTACCGAGTCTTCGTATTATTTCTGGGCGAGTTAGGGATGATGGGTCGCTAAAAGTCCTTAGCTTTCTTGACTTCTGTTTGTCACAACCCTTGTCGTGCAGTCGTTAGTAGGAGTAGGAGGATGTGTGTAGCCCGAACTCCGCAAAAGGAGCTTGGCGATTGCCCGTGGCCGAGAATTTCCGGCACGCGGCGCGTTGGTGTTTGCGGCATTGATCCTTGCCAAGTTTCTGCAGAGTGCACTGTGAATTTCCTTTCGTTTCTCGCACTCCGCCTCACTAATCGCACATGTGATGTTATTGTTTCCCGTATTTCACAGTGCACATTCTCCGTATTTTGGTTTGGATATTTTTAAAGGTTATGTCCCATGTCGCATTCATTGACACTACTTCGTTCGTAGAAAGCATTCCCGTAATGAAACGTCGTTGTGGTTTCGTACTTAGTTTCGCTACCTGCCGATAGGTGGCGCGCTTCTAAATAGTTCCGCGGCAGCTTGACTGACATTCTGCAGGCATTCTCCATGAAGGATCATTATTATGTCTATCATTTCCGCATTTGTCTAGAGAACCGTTTTGGTAGAAAAGCAAAAATGTTGCACAAAGAGTACCGAATATACCTACAGAATGTAGGCAACTCTGGTTTCTGTAGTACGTGCTGCCATCTATTAGAAAGGTTCGCTAGTTACCGTGTCATAAAGCGCGCTGTAGACTTTCGGTTTTGAACACACAAGAGGGTGACTGAGAGCTCAACCACAGATTCGGCGACGTTAATACCAACGAGATGGCGCCACATACAATAGAAACCGGCAGCAGATCCTTGACAATGACAAGTTTGACGTAATAAATAATAGTTGTGGAATGCGGATGGGACGCCTGCGTTCTTTTTAATAAAACTTTTGTCTTAAATCTCAAAATCTAGCGAATTTCGGAGACAGTTTCAGTCTTTTGAGGTTTCAGTATTTTCCACCCTCTGTAGACACTGAGTGCGTTTTGTGCGTGTGATTATGAAGGCCTTTTGTATTGTTATAGCGGGTGCTGTGAAAAGTGTAGTGATAATGGTCTCTCGACTTAGATGCTGAACACGCCAAGTCCAAGGTGTGCTAACACCCTGTTATTGGCATATCAACTAGGTAAATAATTCATAAACTGAATATTTTTTCGTAATTAAATTATCAATAAATAATGGCAACGTCGCGGCCAGTGCCATGTGCTGCAGCATAACGTCGTAGCCACATGCGTTCAGGTGCGCCTCGTTACGCGGGATTTGGGATAAATTGCCCCATTATTTAAACATGCAGCAAAAATTTTTTTTTTGCGTTTTCGGTATATATGTGCCTCCCTGATGACGTGGTTAAAATTAATGTATTTATGAATAAATCACCCTGTATATGTACCTCCCTGATGACGTGGTTAAAATTAATGTATTTATGAATAAATCACCCTGTATAATGTCTGCGGGAATTAAGAACACATGTTCTTTGAAGCCTTTACCTACCACCCACAATCGTGACATCACGTCACAGGGTCCTTGTGGAAAGCCCAAGTCCAGGAAAATAGAAAAAAAAATGAAGTCGAAAGAAACGACCGGGTCTTTATGATGCCATCTCAAGCTTTGGGGAAAAAATAAACAGCAAAAAGGGGCAAAACTAAACATACGGAAAGAAACACCGCAGCTTTTGTTTTTCAAAAGCATTTATGGCATAATAGTATATTACATAGCGAGAGTTGTAAACAGCTTATTACGTATGAGTGGAAAAGTTGCGCACGGGCCGCGCACCGGCGAGTGCTGTAATTCCACGAGTATATAATAAGGTTAGAACTCGAGTTTTGTACTATAATTTTTCTTCGACGAGAGAAAAACTATACTTCTGATTATCTGACAGGCAACAATTAGTATGTTGGATAGTTGCTATGGTGACGCGGATGCCGCGCTAACAAGGCCTATGGTCCGGCAGGGCCGGTAGGCGCTTGTTAACAAGGCACCCATGATAATTGCGTTTTAATTAAGAACAGAATTTTTTTTATTACGTGTCAGTGTTCATAACAATGGACTTACTTATAACCTAAACCGTCACTTAATAGGTATGTTACTAGCATAGGAGTAGAAAAAGAAATAAAAACCGTAAATGCTAAGTGGGATGTTATGAGCTGTATATTTTAAAATAGGTAGGTATAGGAAATATGAGTATTTTTTGTAGAAAAATAATAACCAACGTATATTTAATGCTAAAATGCTAATAATAATCATGGTAGTGATGTGGGGTGTCCCACTGAAAATTGCCACCCCCTGAAAAACCGACTGAATGGAATTTCAACTACATTTTCAAAATATGCGCGTGAGCTTATATTCTTATGTCATACTATCATTGTTAGGTACGAACCTATATAGTAAGCTTGGATATGCCAAATTTCTGTCAGTGAATCCAGGATACTATGTCCTCTAATAGTTTTGGCTCTGCCTCTGCACTTCAGACAGACGTTGGGTTTTACTGCATTATCGACTGTGAGCGTAGCAGCGCTCAACTTGACAATCGCCCCTAGTTGCGTGCGCGTGGCCGCCCTCCCCCCATATTATTTACTAAATGTTATATGAGAGCCTCGGATAGACCCTAAATTTTAATTGGAGAAAAACGCCAAGGGGGTCGTTACGGCCGATGACTTGCGTCCACCGAACCGTCGAGCCAGATTATTCCATCAGCCCGGAGAATGGGCGGCTAAAAAGGGCCCGGACGTAAACTAATTACAAAGATAAATATTTCGATTCGGTGCATTCAGACGTGCAAATTTCGGGCGGGTGGCTGCGACGGGTGGATATTGTTTGAAGTGCCCATTCGCTGGGGTATGAATGGATGACGTCTATCCGGAAAATATGGAATTTATCGTTTCTGCCATCCTTTTCAATTGCAGATGTATAACCTGGACTACACCCGCTAGCAACAGGCAAGGATAGCTCTTTTTATTCTTGTCCCGTTTTTATTTTATTTTTAATATACGTATCTGATTAATTACCAGTTGGTATACAGGGTGTCCCAATAAGGACTCCCGTCGCCGATATCTCCGGAACAAAAAGAGATATTTTAATTCTGCAAGCGCCGTTCGCTAGGACGTGAAGAGGGCTTTATTCGAAACTGCGCTGCGCTGCGGTGCAAAGAAACTTTTCGATCCTAGGAACGTTGGAGCGTAGCGCATTTGAGAGACTGGGTAATTTGGAGAAACTTTTGTTCAATGGACTATTTTCCTACTGTCACTAGTTTCTGAGATAACCACTCTACAATGTCATTTGCAAAAAATGAGCTAACTCGCTCACAATTAACTAATGAGGTAAAAGTTATCCAAAATATATTTGTAGTTCACTAGGACAAAGAAAATAGCGACACGTGTCAAATTATTACACATCCGGTTTGAAAGAAAATACCGGAAGTGGACCCATTTTTCAGTTTAAAGTGAACATACTGTATAATTTATTATCTCGCAAAAGTGAAAAAAGGTAATTTCCAGTGTCGTATAATAACAATAACACCATGTATATATACATCATCTAGACAACGGCAATTTGGCTGAATTTATTTTTTTAACCGAAGGTGGCTCTGTCTCTGTCTATTGTTTCAATATGATATTTAGCTTCAAACGCCCAGGTAATTCTCTATCGTTGTCAATTTGTTTCTTGCCTAATTAGTTTAATAATTTTTTTAATAATGGTTAATCATAATAATGAGGATAAATTAAAATATGGTATTAGTTTCTGGAGAATGCGGTAAAAACAGTACTGTAGCCGCTGCTCGTATTTTGGTATGGAAATAAGTTTGAACATATTTTTTGTAAACATACATGTTTAATTTCTATAATTTCGGTCAATAAAAATAAATTCAGCCAAATTGTCGTTGTCTACATGTACCTACCTACAAGGTGTTATTGTTATTAGGTATATTTTTTCCAATTTTGAGAGAAAATTGTACAGTATGTTCATTTTGAACTGAAAAATGGGTCACTTCCGGTACTTCCGGTCAAACCGGATGTGTAATAATTTGACACGTGCCGCTAATTTCTTCGTCTTAGTGTGCTACAAAGATATTTTTAATAAGTTTTTCCTCTAAAGTTTATTTTAAGTGAGTTAGCTCAGTTTTTGTAAATGACATTGTAGAGCGGTTATCTCAGAAACTAGTAACAATAGGAAAATTATCCATAGAACAAAAGTTTCTCCAAATTATCCAGTCTCTCAGATGCGCTACGTTCCAAAGTTCCTAGGATCGAAAAGTTTCTTTGCACCGCAGCGCCATCTATACACCAATGTCAAAATAAACGCTTAGCAGTTACGAATAAAGCCCACTTCACGTCCTAGCGAACGGCGTTTGCAGAATTAAAATATCTCTCTTTGTTCCGAAGATATCGGCGACGGGAGTCCTTATTGGGACACCCTGTATATTTACTTTGAAATCAGAAAAATATATCAACGATACGTTAGGTAGTTTATGAACTTATGTAGATGTAGGTACATATAACAGTTAACTATGATACTAGAACTAATAAGGTATGATAACTTGTGGAACGAATTTTGAAGCGATTCGCGCATGCCGTCATCGCGGGACAAATTGTATGTCGATAAACTTCTCAACGCTTTGCCAGTTATATTTAAACCGAGAACGATCGCCGAACCTCCGGACTGCCCTACTTGCTCCTTTTATCTTTCTTTTTGGAGTGACGGGCGTTAGAGGGGCCGGCTCGATGGTCGATATGAGAGGCGATAATGAAAAAGCGGAAATTTGTACACTTTCTACAATGTGGCATTGAACGGCCCATAAATACTCAACAAACCATGTTAAAAATTATGTATTTTAATCCCAAAACCTACTATGAGTGGAATTTCAACTATTTACTATTTGAACGATTTTTATCACACAATAACGTATATCCGAAACGTCAAAATATGCGCGTGGGCTTATCTTGTTATGTTATGGTATCATGGACTCTCGCTATATAATGAAGAGGTAAAATAACTTAAAACAATTATTCAAAATTTATAGTTGTGGCAATATATTGTGGAAAGATAGAATAGCAATTAACTGTAAAATCAGTCAGTTGCTATGGTCATTCCATAGTGCAATTTCCACCCAACTGGTACTTCTCCCACTAGGTAGGTAATAGCTGACCGGTGACGGGGAGAACAAGCGCGACCAGCCAATTGCCAGTATTGACAACTTCATTGATTTATTTTAAGTTGTTGATGCACAATCTATTGGGTTTTTAGAAATAGGGAAATTGGAAAAAATTTTGTAAATTTAATTTTTCTGAACATGGTATTCGGGGGGCTATGGAGGTAGAGATAGATATAATACTGTACTGAATCTCAACAATCACAGTCCAAACTCGTTGCCTTGGTTACCACCTTTATTGTCTAGCCTCTAGCCTTCAAAAATCACAAATAAACTTGTCAGATTACTGTCACGGCCCAAGAATATTCTTTCAGCTCCACAATTCGCACAAAATCGCTTTCTAACCTTTTTTTCCTTCAGGCCCAATTCCCAGGGCTTATATACTCAAAAGGAAGACTGGATAATACTCTAGAATATTCCTGGCCAATGATAGTTCACAAATCATAATGTTCTAGCAAACTTTCTAGAAAGTTATGGAAGCTTTACAGGGAAAACAATGAAAACTAAAGGAAAATGGGGCCCTGGGGGCCTCAGGCCAACAAAGATGTAACGGAAAATGCCTCTAAACTAATCATAAAAATTGTAAAACTGTAAGTAGAATACTGAAACTTAAAATTTATCTGCTAAATCTTTGAGTAAGTTAGAAAACAGTGGAAACATGTTCATTGAAAGCTGATATAACAACTTTAGAGGCATTTTTCGTTACAATACCTACCTACTGTAATAAATTAACTACTTCATTTTCGTTACAAATATTATTTCTAACAACTGTATCTAATGGATTAGCCATATTCGACGGCTGGATATTCGATCGCGCCCTCGGCGTTCAATAATTATGTCCCGGTTTTTTTTAGACGACAGCGGACGTAATGGAATATGTCCTTCGCATGCTTCAATAATTGAATTATAGGTATATGTCAATCAGCGACAAGGCTATGCGTTAGCGGAAATGTGCAAGGATACGTAAACATTCTAAATTGCTTACACTTCGCTGCCCCTTTACCGATATAAAAAATATATATATAATCCTTTAACATGTGTAGGTTGTTTATTATGGTATTAAACATATAAAGTGGAAAACATGTTGCAAAATGCTCAAGGGCGCTGATAAGATGGTATTTCATATCATAACAACTTTTATCCCATAGAGTTAGAAGGTAATGGATCGATTGAGGCAGACAGTCCACCAGACATGCTCATTCTTATCTCTAAACCATTTAAGTAAATATAGCTGTCTCCCTCTACCCTCTAGACGCGCAATCGAGGTTTGCCGTGCGCGAAAACGTCAAAACGTGTATTAAAACGTGCGTCAAAAAGTCACATAATGACAAAACGTAAAAACTTGCATCAAAACGTCACTTAAGCGGAACATAATATCGGGCCGACTGTCTCAACCGATTCGTTACCTACTATAGAGTTCTAATATTCCTAAAAATGTGAGAAAAATAGTAAAAGTTTTTATCTTTATCTTCGTGGGACGAAACTGGTTTTCTGTCAAGTAGCGTTAAATATACAGGATCCACTATTACAGATTAAAAACACCCCTTGTCTACCCAATCGGACTCTAGCATTGCAACAAATAATACGGCCGTAATATCCTTCAAACGAACGACATAAGATGCTTATCCGGATCCATCTGTGATTAGCCCGACCCGGCCAATTTCTTTCCCGGCAGCTCCGTCCCTTTATCAGCCTCTGCGGACCCATTGCACGGCTGTGACGTCATCCCTCCGCCTCCCTTATACCGACGCCACGTCTACGTCGACCTCCGTATCCCTGCTGGACACGTAGCGATAAGATAAGTACATTACAAGCACTAGCGCACATGGAAAAGCAAAATAATAATTATTGGTTAGAACCGTGCGCTACACAGGGCTTCCTAGAAAATATTGCCAAAATGTAAACACGTATTATTTAGCTCATCAAGAGCGACTACTTAGAAAAATACATTTAGATACTTAGATACTGTGTTTATTTCTAGTGGGGTATTATACGTGATCTACTTGTTGTATAGTCATATTATACGTCTAGATATTAATCATAACTTTTTGACAATAAAGCTGACTAATATTATAATATTATTGTAGATGTCTTTTAGTATCCGCTTCTGTAAACTTTAATTTTTCTATGTGAGCAATGTTGACTCCTCCCCACTGGCGTATGGTGTAGGTTGGTTGCGACTGAACGAAGAAAATTTTTTCAGTTGAGTTTCGCTCAAAAACTGCCTCAGGTATCTAAACCGTCCAATTAAACCCCCAATAGGGAAGTTTACGGTTTTTCAAATTTAGTGCCAATGGATTCTTTTTACCTTCAAAAATATCGTAGTATATGTAATTTGCTATTTTGCAGACTTGTTATAGAGAAAATCCACTTTCTGTTTTCCCGCCAATTTGAGCGATTTTTTAAAAAAAGGTTTTTCCCTATGTAAACATACTCTGCGATCTCTTCCTCTTCCAACTTGGCTGTATCGGTTATGCCGTAAACCGCTGTGAAGCATGTCACAGAACGATGCCCAGATTAGAAGTTCCACTGTTAGATTAGAAATTCCACTGTTGTCAGGCTGTGCGTTTTCGAGCAGATTCAACTATGATACCTAGTTCATTTGCTATATTTTACTTTTTAATAATATGTATAATCGATATTTCAAAATATAATTTCATATTTAGAATACATATTCTGTTGTGACATGAAAGTGAAATAATTTAGGATTGGTAAAACTAAAATAAACATAAAGCATCTTTCTAATATCATACCCCGATTAAATCTGACAACTGAGTAAATAAACGCTTGACGTTCGACAGTGCACACCACTCCACCGTTAGTGTGAACTATTTCGACGACGAAGAATACTGAGAATCATCGAAAGGAGTTATATTTGAGTGTATTTCTTCACAATGACGTAAAAGTGCTTTGTTAGCTATTGCACAAATACCTACGTCCGATAATACTAACAAAATGTTTGTGACAGTGCCCACTGCGCCAGATAAAAAGAAACTAGGGCCTATTTTTTATTTTACCAGAAATCTCTTACTAATACAATGTATACACACTGCAAGAATACCTATAATACTGATAAACTTGTACCTGTAAACGATAAATATATACCTAAGCTGTAAACCCAATAAATTAATTACATTAAGATAATTTAACCTGGGATTACCTTTCCCCACAGTAAGTAGAAAAATTAATCCTTTACACTCCTGCCTTCCTCTTCTTTATTATTGTTTAGACTAGAAGATAATAAACAATATGTTTCTACGACACAAGCTATCATCAAAAACAAAACTGTCGGAAGTTTGGATTTCCTGGTTATGTTGATGTCCCCTGTCAGACTGTCAGCTGAAGGATATTTCACAATGTCCAATTATTTTTATTTCTGCTTCTTCTGAGCTAGCGTTCGGCAATCTTCGGGAACTATTATGACGTAGAAATCCCCGTCGGCAAACCGAATGAAGATTAAAAAAAAAATAATAAAAAATCTTCATTTTATTTTCAAATTATTAATTAATGCAACACTTTTGAGGAAAGTTATATGTGCTAGTAGTGTAATTTGGTGAACTTCATCCGCTGATTAGCATTTTATCTCGAAATTCGATTAGAGGAAACTTCCCTATTTTCCTCACCAAGTTCTCTACTTGCAACTGTCATCTTAGATGACTAATATCAATAGTTATGCCTAGGTACCTGACAGACTCTGCCTCGGGTATCACTACGCTACCTCCTATTTTAAGATTTCTCATAGGTGGTAAATTTTTTTGCATAAAATATGAAACAAATGTAATGAGTTTTTGGTATATTTAATGTTAGTTAACCAATAAACGATATTTTGAAAATCCATGTCAGCCTCGTGTTTTAAACTCTACCAGCTGGTATCCTGATAATATTATATAGTGATGTCGTCAGCGAAACTGAGAACAGTCCCGTTCAACCACATACCTGTATATTAACAATAGGTATATGCGTTCAACAAACAGTGATCGAGAGAATGTACGCAACATATGGGATTTTTTTTATCTTGTGCCGAAGTAAAGAAATTGACTCTCGGGCTGCATTATAGGCATGTACTGAAACCAAAATGTGGCCCTAAAATTTAATGCAAATATCGCGGTATACGAGAGAGAGTCAAAAACTTAAATGAGGCGCAAGCGTAAAGTACCCTTACTTTGCGTCGTATAGAGAAAAATGGTATACGAGGAAGTTGTTTGCAATGAAAAAGTTTACATACATACAAAATCAGGGCCTTCTATTAAAAAATTTATCTTTTTTGCCGGTCACTTTATAAAAGGTAAATAGCAGTGGTCCAAAAACTGTTCCCTGAGGAATGCCAAAGGTAACCGCTCTAATATCCCTGATACATTTACCAAGAACAACCTGTTGCTGTGGGTCTGTCAGGTCAACTTTTAGTAAATCAACTATTCTGCCCCTGAGCCCATATTTACAAAGTTTCGTGAGCAGACTTTGGTGGCAAACGGTGCCAAAATCCTCGACAGGTCCACGAAAATGCCCATAGGCAAGCGTAGATATGTAAAACGGAGATGGATTTTGATCTTCCTGGCACTAATACAGGGTGTTTCTAAATTATGGTGCCAACGTAATATGACAGATAGAAAATATTATTTTGAACAAAAAGTTTCCTATAAACATGGGTCCTAAAGTGCATAATAAGAAAGTTACAGGGTGATAAAAGTATAGTTGGTGCAATTCTTTTATAACTGAAGTGCAACAATTTTGTATAAAAACGATTTATTTCCATCGACCAGAGGCGGAGGGGCGGGGTAGCACAATGGGTTTTCTACTCATAACTTTTTTGAGGTTATCTTCTTGGTCTCTAAGGTTCATCATTTTAGTGCATCTTTTTATTTTGCAACAAAAATATACTCTTGTTTCATAACGATAAAATCAACCGTTTGAGTTGAAATCGGCAAAATGTGCACCAAAACACCTGTTAACTCCAAAATTCGAAAAATCAAATTATTGCCAACCGCATTTAAATGCTTTACAGATGAATTGTACGTTCAAAATTAAGAAAAAATGCCTAATGGATATTGAGTAAAACATCACTGGTTTTGCTGAAATATGGATTTCAAAATTTTGTCGAGTTCAATCAGTTCCATTTTGAAAGCGAAAAATTTTTGAAGCATAGTTTATAGGGAATTTTTTGTTACTTTAAATACTACAATTATTATTTAAAATTTGAAAGCGGTAGTTGAACATTTTATTTTTCGAATTTTGGAGTTAACAGGTGTTTTGGAGCACATTTTGCCGATTTCAACGCGAACAGTTGATTTTATCGTTATGAAACAAGAGTAGCCTTTTGTTGCAAAATAAAAAGATGCACTAAAATGATGAACCTGTGAGACCAAAAAGATAACCTCAAAAAAGTTATGAGTAGAAAACCCATTGTGCTACCCCGCCCCTCCACCTCTGGTCAATGGGAATAAATCGTTTTTACACAAAATTGTTGCACTTCAGTTACTAAAGAGTTGCACCAAGTTTGATTTAAATTGCATTCAAACTATACTTTCATCACCCTGTAACTTTCTTATTATGCATTTTAGGACCCACATTTATAGAAAACTTTTTGTTCAAAATGACATTTTCTATTATTACGTTGGAACCATAATAATTTAGAAACACCCATATTGACTTTAATTTTTAGTGCCATAGGTTGCCACCAGAGATGGGTCGTTATGCCGGTTATTATTAACGATCTGTTATTTTATAACTGTTATTTGACAACAACAGTTCGCAACTGTTGTCTTTGTACAAAAATAACAGATATAAAATAACAGAAATAACGAATAATGGAATAACGAAAGCGAAGCAGAAAGCAGAAGCAGATCGGACAATCCGAACTAACCGCTTACCGCTCCTCTACTCGGTTCAGTTTCGGGGGTTTCGTACGCATACTACCATATTCTCAATGGTGCATTGAAAGTTGCATACGTAATACCTACCCAATTTCCAATTAAACAAAGTAAACAATGAAGGAATAATATAGATACATTATTATATTAGGATACGTCGTAGTCGTATTTAATTTTAGTAGAATATTTCAGTTCAGAGATGACTGAAATACGGCCAGTGGCGCAGCGCGGGGGATTAGGAGTTTTTTTAAAGATAATTTTATGAATTGATGGGGGATCGCCCTATATTTTTCCATTATACGGCAAATTATAATCTGGGGGAATTGGGGAATGAATGAACATCGAGCTGTATAACTGAAAAAACTACTACTACAAATTAAAAAATAAAAATGTATTCTGATAAAAAAGTTCTACAAATATATTATACATAACAAAAAAAAAATCACAAATACTTTTCGTTTTATCACAATTGTTACGAATCTTCATTCTGACTAATAAGCATAATTTGTTTTACTTTTGTACTTGAAATTCGATTGCGACGATCGGAAATTAATTGGCCACTTTTTGAAAAAATCATCTCACACGGAACAGAAGTTGCTACTGTACCAAATTTAAATTTAACTAATTTACTTAAATGCGGAAAATTGTAGGAATTTGTTCTCCACCAGTCTAAAGGATTTTGGGAGCGTCTTAAAAGAAGTTCTTCTAAATACCTTTGAATTTCCATAATTGCCCTTGCCTTATTATTGTTTCCAGGAGGACCAAAAGTTGTCGAATGAGCTCCAAATGGACACTTTTGAGCCTTCCATCTCCTGAGGCTGTTTATCGGAAGCATTATTTGAAGTTAAAGCAGCAGGGATTACTAACTCATCATTTACTTTGCTTTTTTGTTCAATTAAAACCGTCAAAGTATTGGTAGCTAGCGTTCTCGCCTTTTCTGCAGATGACTCGGTTGTAAATCCAATATGTTTAAATCTCCAAAAAAGTACTTAGTAAAAGTGTTGAACTTGTTTCCATGCTTTTTAAGCGATTTTCAATTCCATTTAGAATATTTTCTAATACACTTCTAGCTAAAGTAGAAAATTTGTCATTTTTTGTTAAGTCTCTGTACAGGTCACGAACACCGTTAGTGATGATAATAACTGAGGAAAGTGTTACTTGCTTTTCACTACTCATAATTACTGTTATCGATTCCATGGGAGCAAGGATTTCGATAGTTTCCTCAACATATTCAAACTCCTGGTTTTAAAGCATTGGCCAGTCTTCTTTTCCGAGAGCAGCTAGCGACGCCCGTACTTCTTCCTTCAATTCCAGGATTCGTTGCAGCATATAGTATGCAGAATTCCACCTGGTTGCAACTGACTGGATTAATTTTTTTGGCTGTTTGTCGTTTTGCTTCTGGTAAAAGTCTAATTTATTTTTTGCGACGGTACTTCGTTTAAAATGAGACACAATTTCATATACCTTAGTTATAAGAGAATCAACTAGGACTAATGCCTCTTTAACGATTAAGTTAATTGTATGGGCGGTGCAACCTAAATGTTTCCATCGCAGTTTATCACATATGGCCTTTTTAATGTTAGCCGCATTATCTGATAACGCTAACAAAATTTTGTTTTCTAGGCCCCATTCAGAGATAATCCTTTCTAACTCATTTGGTAAATTTTTACTAGTGTGGCTTGTACTACAAGAACCGACTTCTAATAAAAGTGACTTTATTTGGAAATTATTATCTACAAAATGTCACAGCTATAAACCCATCGTTATTGCATGAGGTCCAGCAGTCTGTTGCAGGGGCGGATGGGCACCTAAAATTCATACCGGGACAGAGCCCGGCCTTTATTTTTAATTCTTTGACTCTATAAATAATATACAGGGCTTTCATTTCAAAACGGACCACCTTTTAAATATCTTTTAAATTCTAAGGAAAAAAAATTCTGACAAAAAAACAGGTCAATTGAGATATCGAGGGGGAACTTCATTGGCATATTCCATTTGATTCTAGCGTTTACCCCCTCGCTCCCAACCACCCCACTTTGAAATTTTAAATGGCAACCCCCATCGAGTAATAACAACGTTTTGAAAGGCACAAAATTCCATATTCAACGGTACCTGAAAATATGAAATCAGATGAACGTTTTAATATTTATGCTAATATTAGGTATTTTTATTCATAATTAAATCATTTTATTTTATTAAATGTTCAAAATGTTCGCCATTATTAGCTAGACAGTAGTACAGTCTGTGCTGAAATTCTTCTCGGACATTGGCCAAAGTTTGCGAAGAAACGCTCCTACACTCTTGTGTTATTCGGTTTCTGAATACTTGAATACTCTCAGGTGAAGTTTTGTAGACTTCTGTTTTCAAATCACCCCACATGAAGAAGTCAAGTGGCGTCAAGTCTGGAGACCTTGCTGGCCATTCTACTGCACCCCGTCTACCAATACATTTCCCGGGAAACTGTCGATTTAACCATTCTCTAACGGGTAGAGCATAGTGAGGTGGAGCTCCGTCTTGCTGGAAGTGGAGATTTTCTTTGTCAAGTAGCATGGCTCCATTTTCATCCACTTGATTTTCCAAAGATTGAATAATAAGTGGTTCAATCACATTTTCCAAAAGATTGAGATACAACTGTCCAGTTAAATTTTCTTCAATAAAAATGAGGCCTAAAATTCCTGCCCAAATATTATTTTTTTGTGGATATCGAGTATGGCCTTCTGCCTTCTGTAAATTGCCGCGGATTTTCATTATCCCAATATCTACAATTATGTTTGTTTACAAACCCATTTAAGAAAAAATTGATTCGTCCCTACAGATATTTTTTTATGAAATTGGGGTTTTCATCAATTCTTTGGCACATTAGTTCACAAAATTCAATTCTTCTGTTGTAGTCGTCTTCCGTAAGTTCGTGTACAAGGTGTAACTTGTACGGAAAAAATTTGTTATTTTTCAAAACTTTGTGTACAGAGCCCACAGAGATATATTCGTTAGTCTAGCAACTTTTGGAATTGATAAATGTGGATCTGCAGCAAATTGGCCGAGTACCTCAATTTGACAAGCTTCATCCACTATCCACAAAATATATGGTTACCACTATCTTTACTGATAGATGATCAGCCCATTGGCCCACCAAGTAGGCGGCCCACCGGGAAATCTCCCGGTAGTCCGCCTGTCCCATCCGCCCCTGGTCTGTTGTAATGGTCACTGATTTAGCACCCTTTAGTAATTCCCTTGTCTTTATTTGTACCTCTTCAAATTTTGCTGGTAATAATGTATTAGATAGCGTTTTTCTACTGGGTAATGTGTATGACGGATTCAATGCCTGAGTGTAGTTTTTAAAACCAATATCCTCTACTACAGAAAAAGGTTGGAAATCTTTTGTTATTAATTTTAACAACTTTTCGTCAATAGCTTTTTTTTGGGAAAATCCTATTTTTTTGGGTGCAACTTTTCCTTCCTTCTTGCAAGCGTACCGGATGATGCCGTACTTGGCAGAGAAGCAAGACTCGCATCAGGATCAGGAACGTCCAAATTATCTGGCGGAAGTTTACGGAAAGTAGGTTTAAATACATTACTTGCAGTGTCTGTGTCTGAGCCTTCTGAGGTAGGGTTTTGTTGACTTTGGGTTTGGGTTTCATCTATTAATTTTATTGACGGATGTTTTCTTTGAATGTGTTGTTTTAGGTTGGTTATTGTAGATTTGTACGAGAGACACTGTTTGCAAAAATTGCAGGTTGCTTTAGTGTCACTTGTTATAGTAAAAAAGTTCCAGATTATTGATCTTTTTCCTTTCAAATGATCCATTATTAAATATTTATAGATATTCCTAAAAATACAAATAAATATGAAAAAGAAACTAGTCGTAAAAATATAAATCCCTTACCCTGCGACCTGCGATGACTTGATTTAACTAGTAATTTATAAGAGTCGTGATTATCACAATATCATTCAGTCTTCAGTTTCAGTTTGCATAAAGTTTACAACAACAATAAAAACGTAGCCTATCCATCCGCACCCGCACATCGTAGACAAGGACAGTCCGCGCCGCCGCCTACGATGCGTGTCGCTTTTCCTTTTTACTTTTCCAATCGCCGTTCAGTCCACGATATCCAAAGATAGAATGTAGGCACCTTGAGACACTTTGGTATACAGTGTGTCCCAAATTCGATGCTCACCATTGGGATCTCGGTAACTACAAGAGATAGCGAGTCGGTTAAATGGGGAAAGTTTTAGACAATTTTATGGTCAAACTGATGCCGCTGAGAAATCAAGGCTAACTGGGATCGTTTTCGAGTTACTACCAAAAAACCGAATTTTATCATTTTCGTTTTTCTTAAATATCTTAGAAACCGATGGTTTCTCAAAGACAGGACTTTGACATTATTGAGGCACTTTTGTCCAGCCTTTTAAGCGGTAATGTCAGTTTCTTTAAGAAAGTTTTCATTTTCGAGATATGACTCACAACTTTTGATTTTCTTATGGATGCTATCTTGGATTTTTACAAATTTACATGAAATTCTCTTTCCAATGATGTGTCACACTAATAATTTTTTCGTTAGTTGTAACACTTAAAAGCGTTTTTTTTTTTGCTTAATACTAAGTAGGCCATGACAAGTCTGTCAAAACAAATGCAACAAACCAAACATTGAATCCAAATTTTTGTTGAGATCTGGATTCCTTAATACCATATAGGTTATTAACAGCCCAGTAATGGTGCTTATGTTTATTAAAAATGCCATTGTTATGAAATCTTGTTTCATCGGTCCAGCAAATGTTTAATGGAAAGTTATCAATAACTTCACACTGATGGTTAAACCAATGACAGAAATCAAGTCGGCGTTCAGTATTTCCTGGCCTTAACTTTTGCACTATCACGGGTTTATACGGGTGATATTTTTTGTCAAGTATCTATGAATAGTCGTTTTCGGCAAAAGAGTTCTGCGACTTATCTCTCGAAATGAAATCGTCGGTGCTTCATTAAACTTTGTTCAATGTTTTCAACATCTATTGGCGCAATCGAATGGAACCATATTTCGGTCTGGGCACAACAAAACTCTCATGTTGTTCTAAATTCCTACTCAATCTAAGAAAAATTTAACGGTGAGGCTGCTGCCTTTCAGGGAATAATGTATGATAAACTCTTGTTGCCACTGTACTATTTCTATAGTTTTTTGTGTAACAATAATTGTACATATCCACCTTTTCGCTAGTACTAAACGGCATTTTTACACATATCTCAAAACACTGACGGCTTCATAACAATAACAACAACTGAGAGTTTCATTTGTTTTGACAGACTTGTCATGGCCTACTTAGTATTAGACAAAAAAACGCTTTTAAGCGTTACAACTAACGAAAAAAATCATTAGTGTGACATATCATTGCAAAGAGAATTTAATGTAGATTTCGAATTTGTAAAAATCCAAGATGGCGTCCATAAGAAAATCGAAAGTTGTGAATCATATCTCGAAAAATGAAAACTTTTTTAAAGAAACTGACATTACCGCTTAAAAGGTTGGACAAAAGTGCCTTAATAAAGTCTTTGAGAAACCATCGGTTTCTAAGATATTTAAGAAAAACGAAAATGATAAAATTCGGTTTTTTGGTAATAACTCGAAAACGATCCCAGTTAGCCTTGATTTCTCAGCGGCATCAGATTGACCATAAAATTGTCTAAAACTTTCCCCATTTAACCGACTCTCTATCGCTTGTAGTTACCGAGATCCCAATGGTGAGCATCGAATTTGGGACACACTGTATATGTGGTTGCCTAGCTCACTATAAAACGAGTCATATTTCCGTTTAAAAATAAAAGCATCGATGGAAAAGTAAGCCATGATTTTGTGGAATAAGCATCACCGTTGACATCACAGCACCTGCGCGCGGGCATACCGTTTCCTGTGTACCTTGGTTCAGCCGTTCTCTGGCTCTGGCAACCGGTCCATTACAAATAAACGCAATAAAAAAATAACGGAATAACGTTAACCTGGTAGAGGAAAGTCGCCTAATTTCGGATGGTTTCCTAATTTCGGATAGTGGTTTATCTAAGAAGCCATCTGTTGTTTTAAATTGAAACCTCACCCTATACAATGCAAAAAGTCGTTCCAGAATTTTGTGTTTGCGTCCTAGGTAAGTTAATATATTAATTAAGCCGGTATTCTAGTCACAATTAAACAGATTTAAAAAATAACAGTACTGCATTACTCTAACCTAAAAAGTGAAAAGGTGCCTAATTTCGGATAGTCTGAAGTTCCTAATTTCGGATACCAGAAACCAAAAATTCTGGATTAATATAATATGCTGGTTGCGAGTAAATTGTTTATTTTCAGAAAAAGTGACAGATCCATTGAAACTGGCCATTATAATGAGGTCAGAGGAAAACAAATGGGATACCTACCTATCCTAATGTCTCCAATTTTGTTTCGGTCCCGAAACATTGAAAATTACATCAAACAAGCTAATAAAGAAACTAGAAAAAACGTATGTATGCGAATTTTGTTTAAATATATAGTTTTTACACTTGTAGAAAGTAGTCTCTTAATTTCGGATACAGTGTCCGAAATTAGGAACCTTTTTTCAGTCGCACCAAAAAGTACCGAATTCATATACCGTCGTTTTCTTGGAAAAAACAAATGTAGTAAAATTCTTTTGACAATAATTTCATTATAACACGTTGCATATGCTTATATGAAAAATAAATAAAAAACACTTCTGTATAATAAATTCTTAGTAAATTTAAAGTGGTATCCGAAATTCGGCGTCTTTCCCTTATTTTAAGCAAGCTGTTAAATAAAATAATCGCAATAAAAAAAAAACGGAATAACGATAACCTGTTATTTTAAGCTGTTATTTTAAAATAACAGTAACGGTTGCGACAATTATTATATAATTGCCATCTCTAGTTGTCACTATACACTGTCACACATTCTCGAACTGGGGTTTCCATAAACAAGGGCAGTATGAATGATATTAACCTTTTGAAATAATGTAAATATGTAAACTAAAAATTACGATATAGGTATGTCTCGAACGACAGTTGTCCTTATTTCCGAAACTTATTAAGTCGAGTCCCACATAAAAAATAGTGCTCGTCAAAAAGTGTCTCATCCAAAGACAGTCATTGGTCTCATCTCACACAAAATAGACCAATCCAGAATGTTATTAATGTAATTAATAATAAATGGTATACATCTTTGTGTTCGATTTGCATATAGCTTCTTCTCTCTTCTTCTATCGAGCTCTAGTAAAACGAGAAGCTTATAACCCGTAAAAGTGGGCCATTGTTCTTTCGACGCCACCTATTGCAAGCCCTTGATTTATTGTACACAATAAGACTACGATTGCCAAGTGCGCGCGACCTACCGCCGCAAATCCCCTGATCCCTCCAATCCCTCGCACCCCAAATTTCCATAAAATGCCGCTCGCTCACCCGCGCCGACCCCCAGCCGGTCGGCCCCCGAGAAATGTCAGCGGCGACGCGGGGATTGATTCCCCCCGGTCACGGATCACGTGACCCCGAAAAGGGGCTCCAGACAGAGGGGGGAGGGGGATAAAGCGCGGGAGCGGGAGGGGGGCGTTTGCCGATCCGCCGCTCGTTGTCGTGGTGGAGCATAAAGCATCAACGAATTGTAGATTAGTTAAAATCCTAGACAAAATATATCATTCAACATACAAAATACCGAATCAAAACAAAAAATAATGTGTTTTGGTACACGGACTGGTTCCGTTGCCAGTACCTAGTGGTTTTTCTTATATTTACACCACGCTCGTTGCCTGTAATAGGTATTGTTTAAAATTATTACAGTAAATAATTCACTATAAACTTTTTAGAGTTAAAAGGACACGTTTGCACTCGCTTCGCACTTATTAGGAAACAAATATATAACTTCAAGTGTGCACCCAGTCAAATCGAAGCACAGGAAACGGGCGCAACGGGCGCTGCGCTGCTACAATTTTAGCACACCTCTGTTTTTTTACAAGTTTGACGTTATTTTAGAATGAAATAATTCAGAATACATTTGTCTAAAATTTAACACATAGAAAACGAAGCTTTAAAACATACAAAGTCATATGAACTTTTCTTTTTGTTTTTACCAGTTGTTAGCGTCTCCCACATTTTCACGATTACTACCTGAGATATATCATAGTATCAATAATTCCCACAAATCCAAAACTATATCATGTAGAAACCAGAGACGTCATTGACCAAATTTTGATTTTTCATTTGTGAGAAAATAATAATTACGATTCACTGGTTTCTCATATTGCAATGTTGTAGTCCAGACGAGATTACTACAAATAATAGGTACACATGTACAAAGATTTATTCGAATAATAAACTTTAGTTATGATAATATTTACAAAATATTAATGCCATTTATAATTAATATAAAAGTGCCAAGAGATTGGTACATTCTGGTGTTCCAGAAATACTTAGAATTCTTTTTCCTTTATCAAGAAGTCGTTTAAATGTTATTTTTTACTTTCAATGTAAGCAGCAATACAGTATAAAAAATATGGAAAGCGATTTTAGACGAAACTCTTTGACAAAGTTGTTCAAAATGAAATAAATATTTAGTAGCAAAGTGCGTGACAACTTGCAATGCAATATTAAGCGTATTTGACTGTTGTTACAAATGTGGGTTCAAGCGAATGTGCGTTTTTCACTAGGTAGAATAGGTAGAAGGTATAGGTGATTTGTATTGTAGCGAAGAAATATCCCGACCCATTTTGAATTAATGATTGTGCCTCCCGATTTGCCCTGTTGTCAGAATTATGATGGATATTTTCAATATTATTGTTAGCTGTTTGTAATAAATTCAAAATTTGAAAATTTTTGATTACCTACCTACTGAAAAAAGCGAAAACCGGATAATATAGTACCCTTGTTTATGGATACTCTAGTTAGCCAATGTCTGACACTGACATAAGGACATGACAGAAATAATGTAGATACAGGGGACAGATTTTGCAAAATATAAAATTGGCCAGCTGTTTTTTTGGTAGATATTAATAGTAGAAAATTAGTAGACAATGACTGGGCCACTTTAATTTTTGGCGCCATCTGTTGCTTGTATCCAATATTGCTCTCGTATCCTTACGACTCTGTCACACATTGGCTAACTAGAGATTCCACCATAGACGTAACTAGGGGGGGGGCTAGGGGGGGGGCTAGGGGGGGGCTAGGGGGGGGGGCTTAGCCCCCCCTACATTTCTATTAGCCCTCCCTAAAATGTAAAGGATGTGCGAAGATATGCTTCTCGTAAACAGAATAGATCTAACATTCTGACAACGCAACGTTACGCAACACGGCGAACACCGCACGCGCCTTTTTAAATTCACCAGTTTCGACGAATCGCTTGCTCTTGCGGAATCTTGCGCCTTGTGCTCCCAGAAAATCCCCCTGAAATTTAAACGCGCAAGCGAGAGCGAACACACCGTGCCTGCTGCCGAGAGAAAGAGAGGCGAGACGGGCGTCGGATAATGTACTTTTGCTGTGCCAAACTCCAGACTTTTATTTTGTTATTCATCCAGTGTATTGTTGTTTCGTTATAATATGTACTATGTAAATAATCTTGCATCACAAAATAGCAGACATTCCCAACATTTTTTCTCTGGTTTCTACTCGGAATCCTATACTTTTTCATAATGTTTTTCTTAAATGAATTAAAGATGATTCAAAATTACCAGTAGATAGACCTATACATTATTTTTTGAAGCCTTAAAATTAACGTTTTTGGGTGTGGCACCTCAAGGGTGGTACAGGGTGATCCAATCAGTAACGTATTTAGAAGGGCGGGACCGAACCCATTTCGGAATTTGAAAATATTCACTCCAGCTTGTAAATTTGAAGATATTGAGATTTCCCAGCACTAATTTTATGTAATTTTTCTTCAAATTTTTAAAAAATTTCGCCTGCGGCGCATTTTTTATAATTATTTTAAATGCCCTTGTTGAGCCGGTCCTGATCAGCCCCCCCTAAAAATACGACCTAGTTACGTCTATGGATTCCATACACAAGGATAGTGCCTAGCAGGACTAAAAACGCTATTTGAAGCAATCAGTGGTTTAGGGGCATGACTTCTCGCCCCTAGGAAATTTGATCTTTATATACATTATATAAATATGTGGTCCAACAGGGTTGTCCAACATATAAGGATATGTAGTAGTTTAATATATAGATTCCGCAAGAGATCTATCGATAATAATCTTTTCTGTCAACCATATATTAACTAGTTAGTTTAACGAATGCAAAATCGTTTAATAATAACCCCCATTAATGCATGATTTCTCATTAATAATCGATAAGTATTTCAAATGAAGTTAGCCGAGGCGCTATGTTTTAAATTTTCAATATATATGCCACTGGTCACTGTCAAGCTTTATATAGTTTCGTAATTCTCAAAGGTGTTGTGGAATAATGTGCAATAAAGTGCATATTATAGCATCTTCAAGATTATTGCCGGGAAAAAAGCAAAGTAACAGATTCTGTGGCAAAGTCCTCTATCAGAAAACTTACGTCGAATTTATTTCGTAGTGCAGAGAAAAGCAAGTAACGCGTTACTCGGAAACAGTAGGTATTGCTGGCATACTTCTCGTTCTCGGCCATTGCAAAAAAGGCTAATCGCAAGTTATTTATGGCCAAAATATACAATGCTTAAAACAACCTTAATCTTGAAAGGAAACGTTGGCACAGCTTACCGTAACATAAGGGTAAGCTGTGACGTTGCATAACGGTTTTTTATTTTTTATATAAAAATGACACCCCATAGTCGGGGTAAATTCATTTTCTAAATTGCCCTCCGCTATAGCTACCTTTTTGCAACTAGAGCAGCTGCATCTTGTTACTAGACACTGTTTTCGGGGTTCTTCTGCCTTAATATTCTCAGACCATGAAGCAGATTTTTCAGCTATTAAACGGCTTAGTGGTTGGAAATCCACCGCACTGGGGATCTTGATTTTTTTCGCAATTGTATACTAGCATTCCAACAAGTTGGCGGAGAACATCCCCCTACGGTGTTTACGCCGTCGAACAAGGCCTTTGTAACGCAATTTCCCGGTCGGTTGTAACTTCTCCAAGTTAGTTGGGGAGGGGCGGGCACAGCCGGGGGCGCCGCGGCATCGTAAGCGTAACGAGGCGCCCCCTTTTGGGAGTAGACCTGTGGGCCGCCCTGGCCGCTGTCCGACCACCTCCGTACGCTGTTTACGGAGTTAGAAGTACTTGAATTAGTTCTATCCAAAGACAATAGTTCGCCTAATTTAGCGGGTTTTGTAAGACGAAAACTATAACCACAGACCTATATTATAGCTTCGCTAAGCTATATAGGTCTGTGCTATAACAAAACATTCGATATTCTTGTTTTGAGCACGGTAGGTATTGTAGATCAAATAACGCAGATTAGCTCGCTATATTTTTCAAACCATATATATATATATATATATATATATATATATATATATATATATATATATATGTCTGGTTATATTTAATTGAAAAAAGTGTCAGAAAACAAATTTGTTGAAGTTTTTTTTTGAGTTACATGTTCAAAGTTTAGTTCATTTACTGTTAAGAATTTATTAATTTTCCAGGAAACTTGAAAAAGTTGTCTTTTAATCAGTTTGGTGGCGAAAAACCCATTATAAAAATTAAATGGTTTATCGCCTTTACTTGAAAATAAACTTTTATTTTGGAATTAGTATTTTATTTATCTCCATTTACTTCTACATAGGTACATAAAATATCCATGTTGTAATAACACTGTAATTAATTCACTACTTTTTTCTGTGCAATTTTTTACATGTTATATTTAAAATGCTGTTGGAAACATCGAATTGAACATTGTTACAAACAAGACCCCAACGATATACAGGTTGTCCCAATAAGGACTCCCGTCGCCGATGTCTCCGGAACAAAAAGAGATATTTTAATTCTGCAAACGCCGTTCGCTAGGACGTGAAAAGGGCTCTATTCGCAACTGCTAAGCATTCATTTTGACATTGCGTATAGATGGCGCTGCGGTGCAAAGAAACTTTTCGATCCTAGGAATGTTGAAACGTAGCGCATCTTAAAGACTGGGTAATTTCGACAAACTTTTGTTCTATGGACAATTTTCCTATTGCAACTAGTTTCTGAGATAAGCGCTCTACAATATCATTTACAAAAAATGAGCTAACTCTTAAAATAAACTTTAGAGGAAAAAATTATTAAAAATATCTTTGTAGTGTACTAGGACGAAGAAAATAGCGGCACGTGTCAAATTATTACACATCCGGTTTGACCGGAAGTACCGGAAGTGACCCTTTTTTCAGTTCAAAATGAACATGCTGTAAAATTTTCCCTCAAAATTGGAAAAAATATACATAATAACAATAACACCTTGTAGGTACATGTAGACAACGACAATTTGGCTGAATTTATTTTTATTAACCGAATTTGACATTATGGAAATGAAATAAATATGTATGACAATAAGGATGTAAGATTAGCGAGTGTAAATGTAATAATTAGAAGAAAAGGTGGTAATGGACTCCTGCCTGGACTTCATTTGTTGCTTCCCAAATCATGCCTATCTTTTGATTTGGTTAATGTTACACCGTACTGATGAATGATGATTGCCAAATAGCATGAAACACGTGTATGCGGTTACTATTTTTTTCTTTTTGTTAACTTTGAGTGTTTGCCCATTAAATACGAGCAGCGGCTACAGCACTTTTTTGACCACATTCTCCATGAACTAATGCCAAATTTTAATTTATCCTCTTTATTGTGATTAACCATTATCACAAAAATTAATAAACTAATTAGGCAAGAAACAAATTGACAACGATAGAAAATTACCTGGGCTAAATATCATATTGAAACAATGGACAGACAGAGCCACCTTCGGTTAATAAAAATAAATTCAGCCGAATTGTCGTTGTCTAGATGTATGTGTTATGGTGTTATCATTATGATATGACACTGGCAATGACGTTTTTTTCACTTCTGCGGGATAAATTATACAGTATGTTCATTTTAAACTGAAAAATGGGTCACTTCCGGTACTTCCTGTCGAACCGGATGTTTAATAATTTGACACGTGTCGCTATTTTCTTTGTCCTAGTGAACTACAAAAATATTTTTTATAACTTTTTCCTCTAATGTTAATTTTAAGCAAGTTAGCTCATTTTTTGTAAATGACATTATAGAGCGGTTATGTCATAAACTAGTGACAGTAGAAAAATAGTCCATAGAGCAAAAGTTTCTCCAAATTACCCATTCTTTCAAATGCGCTACGCTCCAACGTTCCTAGGATCGAAAAGTTTCTTTGCACCGCAGCGCCATCTATACGCCAATATCAAAATGAACGTTTATTAGTTTCGAATAAAGCCCTCTTCACGTCCTAGCGAACGACGTATGCAGAATTAAAATATCTATTTTTGTTCCGAAGATATCGGCGACGGGAGTCCTTATTGGGACACCCTGTATATATAAGAATACTGTACATTATCAAAAATGCAACTTGTTTGGTTTCATGATTTTAAAAAGATTATTATTGGCACATTCAATGTTTCCAGTTTTTTTATACGATTTAGGTTAATTTGTAAATATAAGTATCTCAAAGCATATATACGAGATACAAGTCTATCTAAAACTAAGGACTGAATTTAAGAAATGCCAATGTGTTTTTGGGAGTGCTTTTTAAGGAAATAACTTTAACCTAACTGTAACTAAAGGTTCATCAAAAATAGTAAGTAGGCCATCTAAACAGCCGACAATGTTTTTTATTTTTCTTTGCAATTCAACTTGCTTGACTTCTCACCTAATGAACATTCCAAATATATCTACAGTAAATTTTGAAAACGTTCAAACTAGAACAACTTTGCATCGAATTTGAGGATATTTTCTTTGTCCATTTTTATTTTTAAAATTTTTTAAAATAGTAGACTTTTAAAAATTGGTATGGAGGCATAAAATAAACAATTTTGTCTTTTAGCATTATAAAAAAATTTGAGACGTTAAGCATTCTTTTTTGGTATTTTAAAACAAATTAAATTTGGCAGATAAACATTTGCTTCTGGACACCTTATTTATTTTCACAAGCTGCGGTGTATCAAATTTGAAACACAGGAATTTATTTCCTTTGAAACCGCTAATCAAAGAAAATATCTCACTATACACCCATGAATTTTACATAAAAAATAAACAAGCATATTCATAGCGAAATCGACAATATTCACAAACAAAAAAAGTTATCGCAACTTTAAGAAACTCGACAAAACTTCTTAGCTACTTTTTGGGCCGAAATTGTTTGTCAGCATAGAGTGACTCGATTAATATTCACGCAAAAAACGACCACGCATCCCCGTCTTTTTTTTTTGTGAGACAACTTCACGGTGCTTATAATTTTTTTTAAATCGTCATTTGTTCCGGCGTCGCACCAACCACCAACTAGGAATGTATGGTCGACTTTTTCTAGCGCGAATATTATATCAATAATACCAAATATCATTTTTAAAACCCATAAATATATTCTACGGGGTGAGTTTCTTTATCCGTACACAATTTTTGTTAGAAAACACGAAAATATTTATGTCTGTTTTTCCATGAATTTTTTGTTCAGTTTTGAGACCGCTGACCTCGATCCTTGTTCCATCCATCATCCTAATTTAAAGTCTCCAATATTCCCACACTAAAACATTTAAAAAAATATTAATTACTTATGGCAACTTGCAATTTTTAAAAATTGTATATCTCGTTTATTTTTGTGTTTTCAAAAATATAACTGTTACGAGTAGAATTTGTCCTTATAGAACAGAGCTGGGCAAAGCACTTTGTAAATGTGCTTGAAGCCCTAAGCCCTAAGTCCTTGCTTAATGTGCTTCAATCTTCAAGCACAAATTACAATTACCTAACTTTTTGAAAGAACTTGAAATTACCAATTACTTTTATAAAGTAATTGAACTCCAAGCACAAAGCCCAAAGCCCAAAGCCCTGCTAAAAAGGACTTGAGTATAATAAGAGTGCTTAAAGTGAAAGGGCCTAAAGCACAATGAGAGAGCTTAAAGCACACTGAAAGGGCTTAAATCACAATCAAAATGAAAGGACTTTAAAGCACTCGAAAGAGCCAAAGCACTTAAGTAACTTGTTTTCTTATTTATAACAAAAGTGGGATATGATGTGATATGATTATGATGTGTATGGGTTATGGGTATATCGTTATATAGTTATGTTATATCCTATATATACCTACTTTAAAATTAAAAGTAAGATTGAAAAAGCAGAGGGCAAGTTTGATTAAATTAACCTCAGTCCCTCAGTTACACAGTGCCTCAACTTGGTCTTAACGTTAAAATAGAAAAAGACCCATATATAGTGTATTTCACTTTGAGTCGAGGCAATTCTGTATTTTTCGAAAGATTGGCCGATCTTCAAATTTTTTTCTTCAACCTATAGTACTCGAAGAGCTCCACATTTCAGGGTATAATTTTTTGAAATGGGCTAATTCTATGGCCTACTATTATTAACAGAAGACCCACAAAAATCAATATTCCTATTCCTTATGACGGGCTGGCGGCGCTGGTTACTGGACACTGGTAACGTTTTTTCAATAATGCTATAATTTTTTAAAAGGACTCGTAAATATTTGGGAGGGCTTGAAGCACTTAAAAAGTGCTCGAAGCTCTTGTTTGTGCTTACAAGCCCTTGTAGAAATTAAAATGTAATTGAAGGACATTGAAAGGGCTTAAATTCCTTTTTTTCAATTACAAATTACCAAGCACTTTTATGAAGTAATTCGATTACCAAGTCCCGATTACAGAAATAAGAAAGAGCTTCGAGCACAGGGCTTTCAAGCTCTCAAAGAGCTTGAAGCACTTCTGCAAGTACAAAGCACTCAAGCCCTGCCCAGCTCTGTTATAGAAGTTAGCGATTAGTAGCCTCTTCCTTAGTCGAGATTCGATGAGTTTCGAAGAGACTTCTTTTCCGTAGTAAGAACCAACACAGTACATAGTTGAATCATTGTATTTGCCATTAACATCTTTGTAAATTGTTTCACATGGGTCGCATGTATTTTCACAGATCACTTCATTAATCACTGTCACCGAGCTCCATTCTAGCCGCAGATGTAGAGAGTTCATCGAGCACTAAAAAGAATCGTTATTAAAACCCAAAAAGGTCGAAGCTTGGAAATTCTTACTGTTTCATGCATTGCGGGCCACAGTTTTTTGCCTGTATACGAGGCCTTGGTGCTGCTGGGAAGTGCTAGTAATTTTGGCAGTCATTTGCTCCGTTGCCGGGCTTGATTCTCAGAATTTCACCGTTTGATACCTGTGGAATATTTTTGAGATATATAATGGGGTTTTTAGAGTGTGCTGAATGTGAATTACCATGCCGGAGATCATGGGAAAAGTTCCATTTATTTTCTCGAACCTTTGTTTGGATAATTGGTAGATTTAAATGTTTTGTGGTTCTGGTGAGTCATGTGTCATTCGTACAATACCATTTCCGATTTCCGGGTCCTTCTTGGAATTCGGGCATTTCCCATCAGCAAGGGTGCTTGAAGAGGTTGCACCGGTGTTCTCCGTAAAAATTCATGGTAGTTGAGTACCGTGAGTAATCGATAAATTCGGATAAATCGGAAAACTCCGTGTAAAGAAGAAACCGAAGTAGGTTATTCTTCATTTCGACAAGGGATTCGTCGGATATTGCAGATTTCTTCAGATGTACCTTGGTAAGCCTTGACCTTCATGGCCACGTGCCGCCATTTCACCAGCTACTTTCTTTCCAGCAGTGGATGATACAATCCTTTGGACATTAAGTTACTCCGAAGGTCACCAGAGGCCACACAATATCTAAGTGAGTTAATATTTCCAGACCTTGCCATATTTCATAGGTATATTAAGACATGGTTCTCCTTTTAGGGCCTGTGTTTGTGTGCCTGTCTCCCTGTGCCTGTCTGTCTGTCTGCCCTGTTCAGTGTCCAGCTCTGTCGGTCCGTGTGTGGACGGGCGTAGGTACTGTACGTTCCTGCCGGTCAATATTGGATTTAGCCTGTCCACTCTTCGTTCCGGTCCTGTCTGGTTGCCGTCTAGCCTGGGCTGTTGGTGCAGTCGTGTACCGTAACCACTGCGTGGGATTGTAGCCCTGGGTTGGAGCTTCAGGGATCATAGCTCTTGTCAACGTAGATTGGAGGCTCGGGACAGATAAGTTGTAATCGTAAGATTTTAGGGAAGGGAAAAACAGTAGCACTCTGGGAATATAACGTGAGTCAGTGGGCCCGTGAATATTTTTGCACTCAATATTCAATTTCTATTTAAATCTCAATTTTACCGAGTCTTAAACGATTGGTCAACCGTCCGTTAAATGAAATATCTCCCGGTCGCCGTAACGAGTTCGCACATATAAGACCAGCTCAGTTATTTAATCAGTCTTATTTAGTTAACCGTACTAATCCCCCCTTTTAGAATTACCTTTAAATATTTTTTAATACAGCTTTAATTTATTGTAATTATATTATTATATATTTATTATTGTTAACCAAAATAGTGTTCCTTGTTTTCATTTTGAAGCCCTGCCACCACCACAAACCTACTCCCCCCGCCGACTGGAGCTACCCGTGGGCCACAAGCTAGCGTATAATTTTACTACAATAGTTTTCTTAAAATCATTACAACAAACATAAGTTATAACTAGTCATACCTTCAGTGGCGCACGTAAAAACAAATTCTTGCGTTAGGGTATTTTTTTTTATTTGTCAATATAATTAAGCTCTTCAAGCACCGAACCCTGTTATTACTATTTTCTTGTGGAAATTGATCCCAGTTTCCTGTAAATTAATTAAAATTCATAAAAAAAAATTAAAACTCTTGTCTTTCCCCCTTTTACACCCTAACATAACTTCATAGGAGTGCTGCCGGGTTTCAAATTTACCCCTGGTTAAAATATTTGTATGGGTCAAAGGCTCACAGAGAAAGGAAATTCTAGAAACCACTGCATAGCAAAGGGCACTATGGCATAATATGTCCTAGTACAAAGCTCAATTCCGTGAATAAATTATCTTTAATCGGCGATCGTTGAGTAGGTACCTATACCTAAAACTTGCCGAACAGTATAGGAATAAAAATAGAGATCCGACGAAGTTATCTGTGTTTGAAATTGCAATCGTCCAGATGCGCTGCTTTATATTGAATACCAAGCATAATACCTACCCCGTACAATGTACAAATGGCGGCCATATACGAGAGCGCCCGTACAACAATGCGCTGCCAGATATTGGAAAATATAATAATACTGTGGGAATCATCCTTATGGTATGGTGCGGGAAAATCACCAAATGGGACCCCGTAATGACGGACATTAAAATGCCTGGCTCCGGAAAAAAGGGGCGTATGAACGCAAATGGCGTCTCGTTGCGTCGGTATTCGAGCTCTGGATGGGTGTTTCTGTGCAAATAACAACGTGTGTGCGATATTAAGGTTTATATTATACTAAGAGGAGCATCATTATGGAAATAAAAATAGGTTAAGGATGGTGTACATTGGTAAATTTGCTTTTTAGTATGAGATAATCTCATAAGATGATCGAGTCAAAATATAAACAGCAAAACAAGGGAATCCTGGTGGATTAAGAACCGATAGAAGACATGACTCTCCGGAACCTTTCACATACGGTACACAGTACAAGAATTTGAGACATCTTACACCTTCAAGTAAAAAATGAAAATAAAATCACGTACAAGAATCGATTCGCAATTCATCAAAAAAGTTATAAAAAAATAGATTTTTGAGAATCTGACGGATGTCGATAAAATTAATGTGTTTCATAAATTCTGTCAAGAATATACAGGGTGTCCCAGTATGTAGTCCCGTCGCCGATATCTCCGGAACAAAAAGATATATTTTAACTCTGCAAACGCCGTTCGCTAGGACGGGAAGAGGGCTTTATTCGCAACTGCTAAGCGTTCATTTTGATATTGGCGTATAGATGGCGCTGCGGTGCAAAAAACTTTTCGATCCTAGGAACGTTGGAACGTAGCGCATTGGAAAGACTGGGCAATTTGGAGAAACTTTTGTTCTATGGACTATTTTCCTACTGTTACTAGTTTCTGAGATAACCGCTCTAAAATGTCATTTACAAAAAATGAGCTTACTCGCTTAAAATTAACTGTAGAGGAAAAAGTTATTAAAAATATCTTTGTAGTTCACTAGGACGAAGAGAATAGGGGTACTCGTCAAATTATTACACATTTGGTTTGACCGGAAGTACCGGAAGTGACCCATTTTTCAGATTAAAATGAACATAGTGTATAATTTATCTCTCAAAAGTGAAAAAAGGTAATTTACAGTGACATATAATAACAATAACACCATGTATTATCTAGACAAATACCTACAATTCATTCATTCACTCAATACCAACAAATCATAGTAATGAGGATAAATTAAATATTATAGTATTTATTTATGGAGAACGCGATAAAAACAGTGCTATAGCCGCTCGTATTTAGGTGTGGAAATAATTTGAACTCATTTATTGTAAACCTACATGTTTAATTTCTATAATGTCACCTTCGGTTAATAAAAATAAATTCAGCCAAATTGTCGTTGTCTACATGTACCTATAAGGTGTTATTGATATTAGGTAGGTATCTTTTTTCCAATTTTGAGGGAAACTTGTATCTATAGTATATTCATTTTGAACTGAAAAATGGGTTACTTCCGGTACTTCCGGTCAAACCGGATGTTTAATAATTTGACACGTGCCGCTATTTTCTTCGTCGTAGTGCACTACAAAGATATTTTTAATAACTTTTTCTTCTAAAGTTAACTTTAAGGGAGTTAGCTAATTTTTTGTAAATGGCATTGTTAGAGCGGTTATTTCAAAAACTAGTAACAATAGGAACATCGTCCATAGAATAAAAGTTTCTCCAAATTACCCAGTATTTCAGATGCCTTACGTTCCAACGTTCCTAGGATCGAAAAGTTTCTTTGCACCGCTGCGCCATCTATACGCCAATGTCAAAATGAACGCTTATCGGTTGCGAATAAAGCCCTCTTCACGTCGTAGCAAACAACGTTTGCAGAATTAAAATATATTTTTTTTGTTCCGGAGATATCGGCGACGGGAGTCCTTATTGGGACACTCTGTATATAATCTTCTACATCACTTTCACGATACTGCCTTGTTCTATAATGATGCCAATGAAATCACTACTTTACACTACATTACTTTTTCTAAATCCATTATGTTAAATCGGATGTGACAACGAGATATTATCTGCATGGTTACCACAGTTGTGGGATCACTGCTATCAGTGCAATCGTAATTTATTATGTTATGCTCTCAGACAAGGAAAGAGAGAGAGGACGCCTAACAGCGCTCGCGGCCGTGTTACCAACAGCCACATCGCACGACAGGCCAGTTGCGTAGCATGAAACGCTTTCTTAGCCAATATCACAAAAATGTTAAAAATGAAAAGGTAGTTAATTTTGACTTATATACATGTAATTTTAAATATTGGTATTTATTTGCAGATAGTTTCCCAAATGTAAAGCTAGTCTCAAGTGCTGAAATATATTTATTTGTGGCGATTTCGAATCAATACACATAAAACGATAATGCACGCCCATGGAAACCAGCCCATAAATTGTGAAACTATCATAATCAATTAAAAAAATTTTCAATAAAAACTATGTTAAAAAATAATTACCTAACCGATTATATTGCTGCGTCAGATTGTCTCCGGCCGAGCCGTAATACCCGTTCGTGTTTTAGTAGTACATCGTTACAACATAAATAATAATATTAGGGGATATTACGCAACCAAAATTTGATTTCCAATAATTGCTTGTTTCAGTCATCAAATTGTTTGATGCGGTCTTCTGCGATTTTAGACTTTCTGGCGTTGAATGACCTTGAGTAAAACTCCAGTGGGAGATCGATATTCAGCTGGGTCGAGAACAAAGGATCAGCTATCCCAGTTATACTACTTGAATATTATACTGTGATTATACGTTGAATTTGAGTACGCTATACTTTAACTAGATATGCATGTTTTTAATTTATTCTATTAAACATCTGTAGTATAACCTCACAAATTGTATAAAATAGTAACCTGATACGCAAGAGAGCATATTATTATGTAGACAAGGGTATAGTTTAGTTCACCGGTCAGGAATTATTGGGCGACCGGAATTACCCTCATGGCCGCTATTGACCCCACTCACCCTAATTCCTTACGGGTCAAAGTATATGATACCTACCTATACAACTTTCCAAACAACAGGGCAATTTTATTATAATTAAATCATGGTGTCCGGATTTTCCTGTAATAATCTTTAGTAATCCATACAACAAAGAGAAAGTTCATAAAAAGAAATCAGTCTATATCTCTAATATTAATAATTTTGAAGATAAAGGACCAAGAAGTCATCTTTACCTGTATTACCAATATACAGGGTGATGCAGTCGTGATGTAAAAAAAATTAACCACACAGTGGGCGAGGTCTACTAAAAAGGAAAATGCGAAAGACAATAATTATTGTTTTCTCGAAGTTTAAATATCCAAGTAACTCGATGCTTCTGCTTCACTGTCAACCGTCAGGGTTGGCACTGGAGAGCTATGTTGCCACACTTCAATCATTTTTTTGTGGAAGGGGAAACTGAAGAAATAATCTCAGCATCTATATTGTTGGTGTATTCAGTCTTGATTCTACAAAGGGCAAACGTTATAACACTTCAAGCATCTTAAGAAAATGTTGTATTCACATCTTAAGCACTAGTATTTTCTTAAGGTCTTTTCGAGAATTTCCGAACTCACATTTTTAAATCGCACGAGAATGTTGCTAGCGGCAACGCGTCACGACGCTTACCGAGATTCATATTTTGCACGTTTTTGTTTTTTTATTGTTTTTTCTATAAGCAACAAAACAGCCTGCGCAGCATGATTCTTTTGTTTACAGACTGGCCGGCCACTGGGTGCTGACGGCGTTGGTTGTCGGTGACTTAGCGCATTGGATGCGCCAGTAGTGCAATTATTACAGATTACTTTATACGGGACGGCAAGTTGAAGCACCGCCAGATAGATGGCGATGGCTCCACTCATCTCGGAAAGTCGATTTGATTTTAGTTATGTGTTTTACGTCACCCCCGAGATCCCGCGTTACATAAGTGAATCTACATGGTTTGTCCATGGTATTTTATGGTCCATAATTTACTGCCGTCCGATATACAGGGTGATTCAGTCATGATGTAAAAAATTTTAACCACACAATAGGAGACGCCAATTAAAACGGAAAATGCGAAAAAAATTTTTTTTGAAGAAGTCTAAAACTTGGGGAAATCAACCCTAGTCCCCAGCAAATCGGCGCTCTGTAGGCTGCGAAGCGCTGCGTTGCCAATTGTTCGCGCCGCCCGTTCCAACAGCCCACTAGCTGCGTACACAGCTGATCCTAATCGGGTGAACGCCCCCTCCGCGGCAGGCCGAGGTGCCACCGCCTGTGTCAGTACCCAGTACCGCCACCCGGCCGGCGGCCACCCGCCACGTCCACCAGTTCGAGTGGAAGGCAGAGGGAAGTGCACGTGCCTCTGTACTCTTCCCGTGGATCGACGCTGTGAACCGCTGCTACCGCCAGATTCTTGGATACCATCCTCACCATGCTCGTGCTCCCACATTCCGTGTACGACAGGCGACAGCGCAGGTAGAACCCGCCTGCTGCACGAGAAAATTGCTACAATCTTACAGAAGTAGTTATCTCATCATAAATTGGCAGTTTTATTATACGCTAGTGGGCTTATTACTGCATCACAACAGATTTCTTATACCTACGGGCTAGGAGATGCCAAGATCGGACGCTCCACGACGGGAACACAATAAACTTGTGCCTTTAATCTGCGTGGTCAAGTTACTGGTGCCATTTTATGCACAGTGTTAATTCTCAATACATTTTTGGACATTATAATGATATTTTTTACAAAAGAAGGAAAGGATTTACATTATAAAATCAAAAAAGGGAGTCAAAAAGGAAGAAGAAAATAAGTTAGACCATGATGTTTTTATCGTCACAACAAAAAAATGTTTCCCTGAAAATTTAAAAACCACAAAAAATATCGCCTTTTAGGATTTTCTCACAATTTCTACATTTTTGAAATAATTTCTGTGAACAAGTAAAAAAAAACAAGTAAATTTACGATATGTTGTGCAATTGGCAACTGCGCACAAGTCTTGGCGTGCGAGCTTCCCAGCCGGCTACTAAAGCGCCGTTAAGAAGGGGTTTTAATGCAATTCGGAAAATATTTTTTATTTTTTTTCGTTGACTTCAACATTTTTTTAATTTCGGATTCATATTAAGCTATTTTTTTTTCTACCTGTGATTAAAATTTTTTACACCATGACTGAATCACCCTGTAGAGAGATAGCGATATTTTTTTCTTTTTGCCCGCAAGTCCGGAAGGAGCCCTAAGGAGTGGGCCCAAATTTTAGTTATTCGGCTATTATTGGATAGATTGGCCTGTCACTTTTAACGCTATACTCAGCAATATTTTCGTATTTCTAGATCGTTGGATAATTTCACAGCATATTTAAGTGTCTGCTGTGTATTCTATTAGATAATAAGGGAAATGCCAGAGTAACCTAAATAAAACCGTTTCACATAGTGTCCCAGACGGCGAGGCGTAGTTCGCTTGTCGAAACTGCAGCCGGAACCGACCTCGGCCGCTTGCCGCGTTTTCCGACCCGGAAAACAAACGAGGCTCGTTGACAGTTGACGGACGCCGGCGGCGGCGGCGGCCGCCCGGTTCAGATTGATAGACGGGAGTCGTGCCTGCGCCTGATTAGGTACCCTCCGGGTTTTTTCGTTTTGTGCAATGATTTCGTTGGATGCGTTATTTAACAGTCACAGTGGTTTATTGTGCCGACCGTTGTTTTTAGCTAAACACTGTTTCCAAAAATTACTATATATATTTCTTATTTTTAATTTAGATCTACGATTGCATGCCAGTAATAAAGGAAGCTTTTTTCTTAAAGAAACAACCAATCATATGCTCTTGATGCCGTGCATTTATCGCTGCATTGTATATAAATTAATTTATACAATTTTTACATCACTAACTGTTTATTTTAGACATTTGTTTAAATTAATGAAAGGCATTCAGAAAATTATACCAGTGTTAAAAAGATGAAAAAATCGGGTCTGCCTAGAACATCCAAGCGTCATGATGTTTGTTTACTCAGACGCCCCAGTCGAAGCTGTCACTTTCGCGACTATTCAAATCAGTAAACACTAGTGATGTAAAAATTTCTTGTTATTGTCTTGCTCTTTCTTGTTCTTGTCTTGTTCTTGCTGCAAGAACAAGACAAGAAGTAGTGGAGCAAGAAGCAAGACAAGACAAGAGTAGGTCCAGCAAGAAGACAATATTTTTGTCAAGAAATTTGCAAGAAACAAGATTTCTTGCTTTCTACCGATGGCAAGTAAATGAGACAAATAAACAAGGGAAACGTGATTTATTTAAATCATATTAATAAGAAACAAAGTAGGTAATTTTTTTATACAAAAAAAACTGAAACTACAGTTTGTTCAGCGAATGTTCGGCTCTACGTCACAACTCCCGTCCTTGTCTTACTCATGAATATACGATGGATATCGGTCGTATATTCACGAGTTAGACAAGGACGAGAGTTGTAACGTAGGGCCGAACATTCGCTGAACAAACTATAGGTACCAAGGTAGGTACCTACTTAAATCTTAAACGTAAACATGACATTACTGACATTACTAGCAACTAGTTATCTGTATTTCTTACACTGCCCCATGAATTTAGACAGAGAAGGCATGATTCAGAATTTAGCCTATTTCGGTGTTTTCTTATAACCAATGATGCCTTCTAAAAAAGTCTTTCGGCAGGAACTGACGTTGCCATAGTACTTAGAATATCCCTGGCCATTTTAGATAAAATAGGGTGGCTCGCTCGGCGCCGGCGAGCGCGCAGAAGGCGTAAAATAAAGGGAATCCCCGAAAAAGAGTTGGGGAATCTCCTAAAAAGCAAGCACAAGAAGTAAGCAAGAGTCTTGCTAGCAAGACAAGAAATAACTGTGCAAGAAATTTGCAAGACAAGAAGTAGTTTTACATCTTGCCTTGCTTAGCAAGACAAGACAAGAAGTTGCCGAGCAAGACAAGAAATCTTGTTTTTTACATCACTAGTAAACACTCTAGATATCAGTAGATATACAAGAAATTAATAAAGCAGGGATCGCATTCCCGAAATATTCTCACCAATAAACGCACGTGGCGTTATTTTTCTTATATAAATTTATTCTCCGGCGCTATTTTGCCCTCAAGCACGATTACTGGCGCAAATTGGTAAAATCCTCTCTCGACATTTTATCCGAAAATAAAGAGACCAATTTGAACTCGTGATCTTTTTAGGCAAAATAGGAAAAAATACCCCGTTATTCATGATCGCTCCACGAACATAGCTATCATTTGCCCTATATTGTGTGAAGATCCGTGGGAAACATTGAGATTTGCTGTTACGTAATGAAATATGATAAATTAAATACGATATTCGTTTTGTAGTTTGTTTATTAGAAAATCCAATGAGTTAATTTTATATTTCCCTGTAAATGGATTTAATTATTAAAAATGTACCATTATAAGGATAATGTTTTTTTCTAAGTTTTTTCTTCATTAGGTGATAAATTTGAGTAAATTTTTCATATATTCGGGAGGTACCTATCTATCAGAAAATTATTTTTACTAAAAAAAAATTGTCATTGAACTGTGCAATAAATAGAAGCCACCTTAAAGAGTAGGTAGCTTTTGTCGGTTGTAGCATGAAAGATAGGCAAATTATTATCAACCCAAATTTTTCAACAAAAAAATCTTAAAAAATTATACAATAAAAAAACATTGAATGATTAAACTTATGTTTTTGACCAATGCATTCGGTTGATTTCCTTCCTCCATCGACGGTTGATAGGCAGGTCTCGGTAATTGTGATGGTGATGACAGTCTTTGCCGATCCAGACCAGTGGCTTTGTCGCGCACCTTTGGGTGTACTGTCTCTATAATCAGGGCCGTATCTGAGGGGGAGTTTTGGGGGTTCAAACCCTCCCCCCCCCCGAAATATCATCAGAATATGCTTTCAAATAAAATAAGAAGAAATCTTTTACCATACCTACTGGCAATTGTAAAGGTGTTGTCAGGCCAGGCGAAGAATGTGCAGGAATATATCCGTAATAATGAGAAATCAAATAAGTAGAAAATGGATAGGTATAAATGCAAAAAGGAAGTTACAGCTCTTATTATTTAAAGTTGTCTCAACTGCGAAGATTTTCTTTTCTCTTTAATGTTTATGTAATCTTACTGCTGCATTGCTGGAATTTGCAGTTTAAAGTCGGAAATGTAAAATTTTGCATCTAGTTAATATATTGTATAGAAATGAGTGATAGACTTGCGCTCCCCTTATTGTTGTCTTTATTGTGGATTGCTCGTACATTATAATTATTTGTATGTGTATTTGATTTGTTAGCCTGTCTTGTAATTGGGATCTTTCCTGTAAGACAATGTACCACCTCTAAATAAATAAATAAATAAATTATTAATTATTTTTAAAGTTTTAATGTTAAACTTGTTCAACTTAAACCTGTTTCAGTTTTTTATTAAAAACCATTTAAAAATAGTGTTTTTTTTTAACCTTAAAGCTCTTTCAACTTCAACAGCCACTGGTGTAACCCCTCCAGGGCCGGCTCTAGGCGGGTGCGAACGGTGCGGCGTACGCGGCCTGCGCTTTGACCGGCCCCGCGCGAGACCCAGGGTTATCTAGTCAGAGTAGCGTATTTAAAAGGGCGGGGCTGAAACCATTTCAGAAGTTGAAAATATTCACTGCAGCTTGAAAATCTGAAGATATTGGGATTTCCTGAGACTAATTTAAAGCAATTTTCCTTAACATTTCTAAAAAATTTCGCCTGCGGCGCATTTTACAGAATTATTTTCAATGCACTTGATTGGAAGAAATTCACAAAAATTGTCCCTCCCCACACCCGAAATCAATTTCTATATACGTCACTGAAGTGATCTAAACTCTTCGCCCCGGCCTAATTTATTAAAAAGTGGCAAGCAAAAAATATACCATTCTAGTGGCGTATCAATTTTCAAAAATTTGTTCTTAATGGATTAAATAATTCCTTTCCGGGGCCCCGCACTTTCATCCGGCACCCAGCCCCACAAAAGCTTGAGCCGATCCTGAACCCCCCCCCCCCCCCCCCCGAAATTTTCTCTAGATACGGCCCTGTCTATAATACTACGTGAACAATAATTGATTGCATAGGAGACTGATTGATTACTTCTCAGTTCGATTCATTGTTATACTCATTGTCTACTACTTCCTGTAAAGCAGTCGGATGAGAGATCCCTGTCCCGAAAGGGTGCCATCTATGGTCGACTGTCATCTCTATTCATATTTTTTTAGTTTTGGTCCTAAAATTTAGTTAACAATAATTAAAGCTAAAACAATGTATTGCTGCAAAACTTTGAGACCGCTTTTTTTTAATTTTTCATATTAAGAAATCAATTGGTGCTGAACGCAGGTAAAACGGTTTAATGAATTTTCATGTTCAGAGACGACTGATTGCAGGTGGGAATCAAGTAGCAGTTCAACTAACAGAAAATACTAAGTTCCTAGGTATTAGAATTAATGAGAAGTTAGATTGGGCTGAGCATGTGAAGTATGTTTGCTCCAAATTAAACTGCGCTTACTTTGCCATATTAAAAATGAAAGCATTAATAGGAACCAGGGAGATAATGAATCTGTATTATGCCTTAGGATACAGCTATATAGCTAATAATATAGTTTTGTGCACATTCACAAAGAGTTTTTATCTGTCAAAAAAGGCTTGTTCGATTGATGTTTAACATACCGTCTAGAGAATCGTGTAAAAATGCTTTTAAGGAGAAACGAATCCTAACTGTCCTGTCCATATTTATTTTAAAATGCTTATTGTATGAACATAGAAACAGGGGTACTTTTGGACAGCTGAACCAAAACCACGGTTATGACACGCGCAATTCTGATGTTTTAATGATTCCCTCCCACAAAGGTGCTTTCTATACAAAATCACCGAATTATTCTTTCATTAAAATTTATAATGGGTTACCACTGCCATTCAGGTTAATACAAAGTTTTGTTGTATTTAAGCGAACAGTGTCTAATATGTTACTAGATAATGTATATTATAGTGTAAATGACTACTTGGGTATCTAATTGTGTACTGGGAAATTGTTTTTTTTTTTCCTATATGTGTATTGTTTTAATTATCTATTATAGTACAGCGGAAACTAATTACTTTGGAAGAGGAGAAATCAGAAAAATCTAAACCTTTATATTCACGTTGGTGTGTATCGACGAGCTCAACAGAACATATCTCCATATGCTCGCCTCTTAAAAATAGCACCTGATCGCAACGACACCTGATTTTTATTGCAGCCTTCCTGGAGGTTTGTTTGCAGTGGATCTTCAGGAGGAACTCGTGCGCATCCGTCTGGAACTGCTCAGGTTTACTGGACCACATGCGGGCCCAGAAATTATTAAAATATTTACGATTTCCGGCCGTGAAAATGATAATGGTTTACGCCCGGCCGTCAGGTGCTCGTCCCGGTTATTATGCCCGTAAATATTCCCGGTTTAATGTGGCCGTTTTGCTTTGATGCTTAATAAAATTATTCAGCCGCAGCGGGCGTCCAAACAGAACGCGCCTGGGCTATTTAAGGATACCAATAAAAGGGTCTAGCGTTTGGTGATCGTAGATAATCGACGGTGCCCATTTGAATAATGGGAGGTTATTTTATTATTCAAACGCCAGAAACAATTCAAGGATGAAATAAATCAATAAGGACCGAAGGCACAGACAAAGCCGCATTTAGACTTTCAGAGCCATTGTTGAAATTTACGCGAGGCACACAAAATATTATATGAATATAAAGTTTTATATAACTAATAACTAAATTAAAATACGCGCCACGCCACAAGTTAGCATCCAGTCCATAGATAAAGGATTTATATATATAGGAATAGATAGGCAACTCCCTATAATTTTTAGATGCCATACGCCCTCTGGTGACCTAAGTACAAACTAGACTATTTAGGCGGGAAATTTGAAATCTTTTATACTTATTATACTTACAATTTTTAAGACACTTTTTAATTTTATAACTCCACATAGACATATGATAAATATCTATTATATCATTATAAATATCTATGTCTGTGTCGAGTTATAAAATTAAAACGCGATAAGTGACAATATTAATATATATATATATTAAAAGCAAAAATTATATGGGAATAACTTTATATATTACAAACATTTTGTAAAATACGTGCATCACAATAATGCTAAACATTACAGATATATTGCATTTTAGTCTTCTTAAGGTTATTTATAAGTACCTAAATTATTAAGAAAGAAATTATTGTTTAAAGAGATAAAATCTAAAATCTGCATTTTCCGGTGAAAAATGTTTCCAAGTATTGATGGTTCAGCTGCAGGGGACTCCCAACTAGTAGGTACCTACTAGCTATTAGTGGAATTTTAAATTGGGTAAATCCTCGGATCAATTTCTAGGGGAATCTGTAGAAAATATTAAATAATAATTATTAGTAGTCTTAGCCTGCCTGTGTGGTAAACATAGCGGCACATACACGTGCCCCGAGTCACAACGTTTGAAGAAATAAACACCATTTTTAATACTTCTTACCAATGCAAACTGTGGGCAAAAATAAAGATGGCACAGCATCCCTCTTAACCTTAGAGTTTGACCATTTGCCTCCTGGGTATGTACATGTACAATCTGGCGTAAAATGCATGTCACAAACCCGGTACATAGCATCTTCTTAATGATTCAAGGGGAGGATCATTTAATTTTTTGTTTCCATTTTTTTTTTTCAGACCAAGTTAACAAAGCTGTAAAAATAGCAGTTTGTTTTATCACAGTAAAATCGAGATATTTTACTTACCGTTTCGTCTTTGGGAAAAATAAGCATTTCCATCTTCGACCGCCGTGTCGCGTCGTCCTTCTTCACAACCAGGTACACAACAAACCAAAACCATTTTAAAAACCAAACCAAATAATATATGAAAATAACGATAAACATATAAATGAAGAAAACAAACACTAAAAAACGCAGAAAATATGAATCGTACACGAACAACTATAAATAAAAAGAACCGAGAATCATAAGCAAAACATGTCAAATGCAACACCACAAATTAAAATAATGGCCGCTGGCCGCGGCCTACAAATTTTTGATAATAATTGACAGAAATAAGCTATAAGCGCCCTCAAGCGACCTAAGTACAAACTATTGGGAAGGCTTTGCTAAGTACAAGGGGGAGTTTCCAGGCCCTGATCCAGTCTTATGAATTGTAAAACATTAAAATTTAACAATCAATAGTTTGAAAGTTGGTGCCCAAACAGTTTCAACAATGCCTAAAACTGTCTACCTATATACAGAGTGTCTCGCATAAGAGTGAAACAACCCTATAACTTTTTTAATTTTTAACCGACCAGAACTAAATTTTTACCAAAGGTAGATGGCATTGTTGCCTACTTATTTCCACATTTCCACACGATGCCACAATCGAGGCTAAAATCCGAAAGTCATATTAGGCTTTTTTTTTCAAAAAAATTTACTAGAAAAAGTTGTTCAGAATCGATTCAGAACCCTAAATCCAAAATTTTGTCAAAATCAAAAAATATTAATTTAAAAAAATTAAATTCCAAAAACAGCAATTTAATAATTTTCTGCGTTTAGAAAAGTGTGCCATGGACATTTTGAAGGCAAGTTGTTTTCATAAAGTAATTATTTTAAAATAAAAGCTACAAAACAAATTTTAAAAATTTAAATTTTAAATTTTTACTTTAATTTCATTTATTTAATATTTTTTTGATTTTGACAAAATTTTGTATTTAGGGTTCTGAATCGATTCTGAACAACTTTTTCTAGCAAATTTTTTTGAAAAAAAATGCCTAATATGACTTTCGGATTTTTAGCCTCGTTTGTATCATCGCAGGTGGCTTTGACTTTGGAGTAGGCAACTAATTTTTTGGAAATAAGTAGGCAACAATGCCATCTACCTTTGGCAAAAATTTCGTTCTGGTCGGTTAAAAATTAAAGAAGCTATATGGTTGTTTCACTCTTAAGTGAGACACTCTGTATATGTCTCTTTTAATCTACGTAGAAGATCATTTTTTTCCAAATAACATTAAATATACCTACGGTAATGGATTTTCCAACAATAAAAGTTCAAACTCATTGCCTTAATTATCACCTTTTTTTACCTTCAGAAATACACTTGTCGGGGGCACTGTCACTGACCAAAAATATTCTTGTCTTCTATAGGTCAATTCGCTGCAAAATCGCCTAACCAAAATACTCTTCAATTAACTTGCAGGCACAATTCCCAACCCTTATATACCCAAAAGGAAGATTGGAGACTTTTCTGTGATATTCCCGGCCAAAAAGTTCTAAAGTATTTCTAGAAAACCTATATAGAAGCATTACAGGGAGAACAATAAAACATTGATAAAAAAGGCCTCAGTCCAACAAAGTTGTAATGTAAAATGCCCCCAAACTAATCTTAAAATTACAAAAGTGTAATAAGTACTCCGAAAAAATTTAACCGTCAAATATTTGATAGGTTAGGAAACTATTCAAATCTGTTAATTAAAAGCTAATAGAACAAATTTAGAGGCATTTTTCTTTACAATACCGACCTATAATTAAAACTATAACTTAGATTAAGCAATGAATTTTAAACATACTTGACATAACCGATATATTGCTTCCTCGCGAACATTATAATTATAAAAAGCGATAGGTACTGGGTAAAAAAGAATCATCCAACTCTTAACCTGCAGATTGCCTCAACTCATACCCAATCTATGACCTCAACCGCGAGATACAAAATCTTAAAGTCAAAGTCATAATTAATGACATGTCAGGCGGAGAATCCGTATAAAAAATCTAGGAATGATATTAGGTCCTTTCCCCGACAATATTGCCTATACTACTATTATTAGTATTTTTTAATCACATAAATTTAAGATTAATGTCTTGCTAAAATGTATTGATTTCTAAAAAGTACAACTTTTCGCGTTAAAATATGCGCGGCAAATAGTACTTTGCGATTGCGTCAATCGACTTGTTGTTTGGCTCGAAAATTAACGAGAAAATAATAGTTAATAAAGTAGGTACTAATAATTATCCAGGAAAATTTTGAAGTAGAGCGAATCTCATAAAATTCGGTTGTACACATCTTATATTAGTTTTAGAAATAACTCGAGAGCATACCAAGAATCCAGTATTTTTCCACCGGAAACAAAATAGACTCGCTATATAGTCGTAGTTAGGTATCTACAATAGTGAACGAACTGGAATTGCTTGAAGCTGGCTTCTTTTCCAGCAATCTTCATCGACAGTGGCGGTCCTATGCTTCCTAACATAAAGCTACCTGAGTAGGTGGTACAGGGTGGCCCATCCAAGCGGAAAAAGTGTGTTACGAACATAAAATCGTCATTCAAGAAATGATATTGTAGTAAAAATTAAGGGGAATTCGATGGTGTATTCGTATTTTGTATACGGGGGTCGGTAAAAAAGTTATATCGAAAAAACCTTCTTTGCAAAATAAAAAAAAATAATTTTTGCACAACCACTAGAGAACCTTGTAACGAAGTTACTGCGCTTTTCTTCTTTTTCCATCAATCACGGTCATTATCAAAGTTACCACGCTTTTCTTTTCTTAAATTAGTTATTTATATTTTTGTACATAGTTTGGGGGGGGGGTAATAATAAATAGGGTAACTTGGTGAACTGCTGGTTTGATTTCACCCCCCTGCAAACTTCCCTGGCTCGAACAATTCTGGACCGCACGAGTACCACTCCGGGCGCCTGAGCAAGAAGACGATAAGTAAAGAGGCTTAATAACACCTAAGGCCCAAAGCATCGCTACAACCTTCAAATAGAATTCCTGAATATTTAGTTTTTTGAAATAACTTCTGGTTATAGCGGAAATGAAAGTTATTTTCTCTATTTTACAACTTACACATTCCATTTAACCATTATAGGATTCCTTGTTTAATTCTAATTCCAATGATATATATTATAATTTGACCTATTTATCTCCAACCGTTTTCGGGATATTCATCAGAGAAGCTCCATTAAACTAGATACATGGTCTCGTGGTCACTGTCTGATGTTCGATCCGAGTAAGCCGCACAATAATACCAAATTTATGACAAATCAAGTCAGCCATGATAATAAAACCGACAATCAAGTAGGCTGTTAATTTAATAATTATTTTATTTACCAGCCAGATAGTCTAAAATTTTGTTTCTGACGCTGTTACTAGTTACAGTTTAAATAAACCTCTTGCTGCATCTCTCTTTGACTTTTCGTTATTTCTCCTGAAATAATTTAGAATTCGTTCTTCCTCGTCCTCGCACTAATTCTAAACTCACTTTTTCTCTTCCTAATCACACTTCCTGTCGATGAATCTTCGATACAGCTTACATAGTATAAATGAAGCACTCGGAACATTTCTATCTCCATATTTGCGAGAATACTCCCTCAAAGTTTCTACGTGTCTTTTATCATTTTTGACAAAGACCTTTAAAATATCACAGCAATCTTCTTTCAAAAACATTTTTTAAAACTGTAACTAGTAACAGCTTCAGTAACAAAATTTTAAGACTAATCTGACTGGTAAATAGAAATACTGAATTTACAGCCTACTTGATTGTCAGTTTTATTATCATGCGTGACTTGATTGTCATAAATTTGGTTTTATTGTTTGGCCTACTCGGATAGAACACCAGACACTGACCATGAGACCATGTACCGGGTCACAAAACTGCCCAGTTTAAAAAACCTTTCTCATATATGGCGTCATATATATATAATATCAGGTTCCCGCCTCTCTCAAATCATCTTCATTTATATTGTTTAGGAAGCAGCTTAAGAAACTTATTCTAAATAACTCTAAATTGTCTAATATGAATGGAGCGTTATACTTGTATCTTTATATCCCTTTTGTCTGTGTCTCTGTCTCATTCTTTCACTGTACAGAGTGCTTATATATTATTAGTTAACGTATAAACTTCAGTGTCTAGTAATGTTTGTACATATTTCTTGCTATAATTTTATTTTTCATGCCCTGGTTGGACCTAATAGCAGCCATGGCTGAACTCCCGCCAGGTAAAATAAAGGCTCTTTATTATTATTATGATTATTATTATTATCTCGACTTAGCCAAAAGGCATTCGCACTCCCTCTACGGGGAACATTCACTCAGATCCCGGGTATCCCGGGTACCAAAAGGATCTGGCTCGGACGAGACCCTTGCCATGTTATCGGGCCTTAGGTGACATTGATGTTGTTGGACGATCCTGCATTCCCCATGAATTTCCTGACGGTTCGGGCTGTCGCAAGTAGTACCGCTTTCTGCATGGACCTGTAAAGACTATCAGTTAGACCCAGCTCCTTGATGTTTCTCAGCAAACTTTTTGGTATAACACCAGTTGTTGACATGATGATTGGAATCGTCTGGACGTTCTCCATTTCCCATTGCCTTCTAATTCGTTCTTCTAAGTCCCTGTACTTCGCGATCTTCTCGACTTGCTTCACACGCAGGTTTTTGTTGTTCGGGATGGCCACATCAATCAGAGTTGTCTTCCTAGAAATTTTATCAACTATTATAAGGTCCGGTCTGTTATGGGCAACTCGTTGATCAGTCAGAACTGTACGATCCCAGTACATCTTGTAGTTGCTGTTCTCAAGAACAGGCTCCGGTGTGTAGCTGTAATATGGGATCCTCTCTGCCTGCACAAGCAGAAGTTTTTCCGCCAGTTCCTGGTGCAAGATCTTGGCAACCGAATCGTGTCGTTCCTTATATTCCGTTGATGCGAACATCTGACATCCTCCTGTTATGTGCTGGATTGTTTCTGAAGTTGGGCACCCGTATCTGCATCTGTCATCCACTACCGATGCATCTCCTACAATGAATTTTAGGTAGTTGCGAGTTGGTATAACCTGATCTTGTATGGCCAGTAGGAAGCCTTCCGTCTCGGGGAACATTCGTCGCGAGGTCAGCCAATAGTTCAACGCTAACTTGTCGACATGTTCCTGGTTAACCTCATTAGGATGCCTCCCGTGCAGCGGCTTCCCCAACCACCTCTGTAGTTTATCGTTGTCGGTTCGGTGGTGATTTTGACGCTCGTGTTCCGTCAGACGTAGCGGTGTTGAGACGTCTGCTCCGCATATAGCCCTATGTAGTGTGGAGCTGTTGGCCTGCCTGTAGAAATAATTACGCAGATTTAATATTTGTTGGTCCAATTGCTTGCTGAGATCTGCCAATCCTCTTCCTCCTAGTTGACGTGGCAGAGTTGTTCTTTCTACAGCGCTACGGGGATGATGTTTATGAGCTTTTGTCAGTAGTGTCCTAACTTTTCGTTGCAGGTTGTTGATGTCCGTGTTGGTCCAATTCACTATTCCGAACGAATAGCTGAGTACAGAGCACGCATACGTGTTCAGGGCCTTAAACAAATTCCTGCTGTTAAGATCAGTTCGCACTACTTGTCTTACTCTCTTGATGAATTAATTCGTTAAATCGATCTTCATTGTTCGATGGTCTATCCTTTGAGCTTGTTTCATCCCGAGATAATTGTATGTATCTCCCATGCTCATTGCTTCGATCTCCTGGCCGTCCTGCATTTCGTGTGCGCTTTGTTCGAGCTTTCCCCGGATGATATTAAGGGTGCGGCACTTGTCCAGTCCAAACAGCATTCCGATGTCCCTGGAGAACTCCTCTACAATTTTAAGCATTTGCGTTAGTTGGTTTTTGGTTGCGGCCATCAGTTTTAAATCATCCATATATAATAGGTGATTCAACTTGATCGCTTCTGCGTTGTTGCTTTTGATAGCGAAGCCATATTTTGGAGAGTTCAACCGATGTGATAGAGGGTTCATCGCCATGCAGAACCACAGTGGACTGAGTGAATCTCCTTGGAAAATCCCTCTTCGGATGTTGATTGTGTCGGTCTCGATGTTACTGTTTGCGGTTCTGAGTTGTATCTTAGTGCGCCAGGTTGTCATAACGTGTTCTAAAAAGGAAAGTATATGATGATCTATTTTATACAGCTTTAAGATACCTGTGGGCCAGTCGTGAGGTACGGAATCAAATGCTTTTTTGTAGTCCACATAAGCCATGTGGAGGTTTCGTTGCTTGGAATGAGCCTGGTTGCAGATGACAGAGTCTATGATGAGTTGCTCTTTGCATCCCATTGCGCCCTTCGAGCAGCCCTTCTGCTGCATTGCAATGATGTTGTTCCGCTCGCAGTGAGCATATATTCGCTGCGTAAGGCAAGATGTGATTATCTTGTACAGCGTAGGCAAGCAGGTTATTGGGCGGTACTTGGCAGGGTTATCCGTATTCCGCTGGTCTTTTGGTAACAGGTAGGTTGCACCCTGTGTAAAAAACAATGGCATTTTCAGAGGATCGAGCAAGACTTCATTAATTAAGGTAGTTATTTGTTCATGCGTGCACCACAACTTCTTAATCCAACAATTTTGGAGATAATCTCTTATTATTATTATTATTATTATTATTATTATCTAGTTTAATGGAGCTTCTCTGATAAATATCTCGGAAACAGTTGGAGATAAATAGGTCAAATTATATATCGTGGGAATGAGAATTAAAAAAAGGAATCATATGTAATGGTTAAATGGAATGTGTACAATGTAGAATAGAGAAAAACATTTTCATTTCCGCTATAACCAGAAGTTATTTCAAGAAACTAAATATTCGTTAACACTATTTGAAGGTTCTCTAATGGCTGTGTAGGTAACTCGCGATAACTTTTTTAACAACCCCCGTATACAAAATGCGAGTACACCATCGAATTCCCCTTAATTTTTTACTACAATATCATTTTTGGAATGACGATTTCATGTTAACCTGTCTCCTCGTAACACACTCTTTTTCCGCTTGGATGGGCCACCCTGTACTCTTATATAACCGTGTACGTGGGACAGATATGTACCTCCATGCCTTGCCACCGTTTTTGGGGAAACTGCTAATACCCAATTGGGCTTGGGAATATCAGCCCAGGTACCCATATTCTCTGTCGTACAGGGTTTCTCTGGTAATAGTCCAAGAGCCGGCCGCATAATTTCAACTCTTATTAAGATTATAGAATAAGATGTTATGTAAAATGTAGAGTACTTCAAGCGAGTAGGTTGCCACAGATAATATGGGCCCGATCAAAGTTGTGGTTAATTTTTAATTTTTTAGTATCTACAATCCGTCCCACGAACATATTTACTACTTTTTCGCAAAAGTCTTTTGATAAATTCGAAAAGTGCCGTTCTATAAATCGAAGGAGGTGATAAATTTCTTAATTGGTTAATTGGGTCTTGTACTTTCCTCCAGTACCGAAAGAAACCTCGATAATCCGATATTTAACCAAATTTCCCGACTCCCGATTTTCAAGTTTTGACAAACGGGACGGCAGTACAATTAGCGAAATTTACGGGAAATCCTGAGGAACCGCTCTTATAAATAATTGCGTGTTTTTTTCTCATTTTTTGATTTTTCGGGGGCACCGGAAGCATCTGCACCTCACCTGAAGACTTGAGGGAAGCTTTAAAAATTCCGACCCCAGAGCCCCGAGCCGAAATAACTTAGCTGTAGCTCGGCGAAAAAGGGCAATTTCGGACAGTTTTCGGACTTTGGCTTTTAGGTAACAGGAAATGCCGACCATCACGTAAAAAAGATTCGTCCCACCTGCGTTGGTCGTTTTTTTTCGCCGAAAATCCTTAATAAGTCGAAAACGGAAAATAATTTACCTGTAAGAGTTTCGCTAAATAGGTTGACCCGTTCTCCGGCCATCTCGCCGTACCGTCAGATCTCCCGAAAAACGCGTTTGAAAATTTTTTTTCCTGGGCATCAAATGGTATATGGCACTGGCTGTATAGCGGGACTTCGCACACAACTCGCGTCCCCGAGGTCCATAGACTTGCCCCCGACTTTCGCGCCATATTTTATAACAATCCTAGGTTTGCTATACTTGGGTCTGTCCAATAAAATCCTGTTACCTTCGTTAAATATACAAGATTTATTTATCACAAATTTGAGACTCACAATTTTGATTTGACAACTTTTAAATGACAACTATAAATAATTAAATCAACTTTAGCATGAAGTTAAATTCGAGCAATTAAAATAAACTAGGAGAGTTAAATTTCGTTAATAATTGGTTTGAAAACAATAAAAGGGTTAAATTGGCTTTACAATTAAACTGACTGTTCAGCTTCTATTATGATTCTCTCTGAATCTTAAGTTTGAACTGCGTCTTCAGTCGCTTACGCTCAACCGAGGCTCGTTGTAGTGTGGGAGGTGGCTAGGGCTTCCTCCGGTCCTTGTCTGCTCAAATAGGCGTTGCAGATGTTGAGGCTAGCAGATATCTCAGGGCGTCGCCGAAGTAGAGCTGACCAGGAGTCAACACCTATGCCAACGCAACTCCACTCGATGCCTACGCAACTCTCGTCACGTTGTTCCGTCGTCAGAGGGCTGTGATCGTAGCGTCCTCAGAGATGGTGTGCAAGCATGAACAGATCAGAAAGAAAGTAGCATTAGACAAGGTCTAAGCCTTTTACAGAAATTTATAAACCAATAGGTTACGATTAATATTTAAAATTGAATTATGATACTAAAGTTATTAAATATTGACAAATAATGATAAAAATTAAACGTTTAGAACTATACTAAACTAAGGGGAACTATGCATAGTTTTTTTAAATTTTATAGATAATATTATTGAACTGACCGGAATAGCAAAGTGCTTAATATTTAATAAGAAGAAAAATTTTGAGAATGCTCCAGCCCGAATTCTTGAAATTTATGATATTTTAACTCCAATTTAACGCGAAAAATTTATTTGAGACTTGAACGGTAAATACAGAATTTAAGAAAGTTAAAAAAAATATATAAGTTAATATGAATTTACTAGAAAACTGAATTTATCGGTGTCAGATTTACTTGAGCGGCCCGGTACCACAGAATCGAGACCCAACCCAAAAAATAAGAAAGTAACGTGTGACCAATGTGACCAAAACTTGAAAATATTCAACAAGATAACAGCCGCAAGATGGTGGGTATTCAAAAAAAGGACAATGCTATGTTTTTGAGTTAAAGATGGCCGGGGCCCCGGACGAAAGGAGTCCTTCAAAAAAATAGCACGTCAAAAAAAAAACGCCACAGGTGAGTAGTAAAGTTGCTGAACTAAGCAAAAATCAAAAGAAATTACTCACCTGTGGGGTTTTCCAGGAGAAACAGCCACCACCTGCTTGCTGTGTCCCGCGCTTCCTCAGCTACGCAGCCAAAAAGGAAACGCCTCGGGCAAGCGTCGCTGCCTCACGACGCCGTGGACATAGAAAAGAGAAAAACGCAAAAATATTAGTCACACGAAGTCAATCCCCGACATTAAGATACAAAACCACTCAAATAAATCACCGATGGCAAAAATTCAACTAGATAAAAGCCGAAAATGCCGACAATTTGGCGGGAAATGGGCAGATACCTCTGCGCGACTCTACCCACACGAAGACGGGAGCAAACTCTCCTCAGGTCGGACCCTGCCGGCCGATCGCTGGCAGGACCTACGTCATCCGACCAATCAGGTTTTAGCAAGACACGCATTTAATCAACTAAACAGTATTTATGTTCAAATTATGCATCAACAGAACCGAAAAATCGAGTAATTCATAATACATATCTTTAACTACATACCTGCTGAAATGTAAACACACACTTGAATTTTCGCATTTTGAATATGCCAGGGTTCGAGGCTAGGCGAAAGTACACGGCCATTTCCGTATATAGCGCGAGAAAATTTGAATTATTTGAAATTTTAAAATTTTAAAAAGTGGTAATAAAATTGAATACAATGTTATAAATGAATTGAAACTGAACGAAGAATAAATTAGTTATTAAGTATGAGATATTATGAGATATGTTCGAAAATAATGACTTTATGTTAATAACAAAATATAAAAAACGAGTAACGGATTTTGAAATTGGAAAAATCCGTTACAATTTAACAACGGACGATTTTCGGGGCACCGAAAATACGCCTATCGGATTTCTAAAGGACCAAAGAACCCTTTTTTATTGTTGCTCCATGGCCCTTCTTTCCTATTTTGTTCTATATAGTCATATGAGAGTAGATTTGCCTAAAAATTAACCACAACTTCTTTAAATAACAATGATCGGGCCCATATTAATTGAGGCAACCTATACTCGCTTCAAGTAAAGAAATATAATGTCTATGTTTTACGTAACATCTTATTCTATAATCTTATGACAGTTGAAATCATGCGGCCGGCTCTCATTCTATGATCATGAGCTTATTAAGCTGCCCTTCACATTAAAACTGCTGCCCGATACATCAGCATAGAAACCATTCGTTTACACTCATCCAGTATAATTACGAAGTTCACAGGTAAGTTGGTTTGACCTGTAAATAATGTGCCCAAATACCAGTAACTTGAAAACGTATAAAACATATACAGCATTCGCACAAACACCTCCCACCAAAACCCCCTTGCCTAGAATTCATTTGTGGGACAACAATCGTAATTGATGTGAAAAGTTCGTCATCGATTATGATCGGTACAAATGCTCAGCGGGCAGCACATCGCAGTGGACTAATCATCACGAATTATTATAAATTCGCCCGGTGAGACGCGTTTAATCCAATCGCCGGCTATGTCCCACTCGATTTCCATGGCTGATTTCGTGCGGGGAGTGCTTCGTTGACGTCACTGTTTAGTGGGTAATGGTTGGTGGCATGGAGCCTTGTTGCGGGTTTTTGCAGTCCGCAGAGAGAACCGGTCAAAATTTCCCATTGTATAGGACAGCTTAATGGAATTGCATAGATTTTGCGATTTCGTTGACTCCTTTGTATGTACATAAATTTCCCCAGTTATTTCAGTCCAATCCTTCGCGTTAATATAAATGAAAATTAAATAGTTACGTTGAAGAGTCTGTTATTCTGAGTATACTATATCTGGCTGGATCCACTAAGATAATATCTACTGAAACCGCATACGACAACATCTAGCACCGATTTAGCCGCTGGCGTCACGTCGGCACAAAAACGCTGCTAGCGCTAGCAAAAGACAAGAGGCTAGCGGCAGCGCATCAACTTTGGCTCCCGGCTTCCAGACATGCGCCCAACTTCCCAGCGCGGGAATTATGTTGTCAGTATGATCTTTTGTCTTTTAAATTAAGAGGAATTAATAGTTTTAATGCCAGAGATAATCTTGTTATATTTATTATTATTTTTTTACTCTTTAAAAGTTTTAAATAGTAGTATATAAAATTAGAAAGTGTGATTATTTTCCTACATTAATTTTTATCACTAAAAGTAAACAGTAAATACCTATACCTAGTGTTTAGATATCTAAAAAATATCAATATACTTTTCATGGGGATATTAAAAGCAATATGCTTTTCTTTAAATTAATTATTATTGAAAGTAGAGAAACTATATATTTAAGTGCATGGCACTTTTGTATTTGATTTGAATTGTTATTATGGAATCATTTAATTGTTTAAATAAAATTTATCTGGAGGATATTTGAGGAGGATTCGGTTATGACCAAGGCAAATAAATTCAAATAAGTACATTTTATACAGGATGATTTTTTTTAAGACTACCACCGCGATTTTCTCGCTTATTTTACGACTCACGGAAAAAACGGAAGAAACAAAAACGTAAATATTTTGAGACTATTAATAGCCGTAGCATGTTTATTTCAAAAGATAGAAGAAAACTTTTATATTGAAAATTGATGGCACTGATAAACTTTATACCACCGGGTAATCAGATTGTTTCGGAAAATTACACAGGGTCTTTGGCTCCCTTGAGGTCATGAAGAGGCGTTTATTAAGGCGATTTTCTCGCTTATTTTGCTGGAAACAATATTCTATATTCTCTCTGCGACATAAAATAAACACGGCCACAGATTACAACACGACTATAACCAGAGACTTGTCTCTGACTATAACCAACAAACCAACTTATAACGACCTTCAGCAGTCGACACATTGATCTGCGCATGCCTGGAAGCCGGGAGCCAAAGTTGAAGCGCTGCCGCTAGCCTCTTGTTAGCAAAAGTAGGTATCACAAGCATTGACTTGATGTTGTAATAAGCACACCACAATATCGCGTGTTGTAAATATATGCTATACATAATATAGAGTAATATGTGATTCATAAAATGAAAGAGTTTATGCAGATCTAATCACTATATACAAAGCTATTACAACTTTGAGCCATTGTTGAGACTTTTGAAAGCCCCACCAAAAGTACAGGGTGTCTTATTTATGATTAAAATGCGTGTGCCGGTATTTCGTGCTAAAAAATGTGAGTATGTCGTATAACATTTTTCTCTTAGACGTTTATTGACTGAAATAAAATGAAGTTTTTAGTACCTACATTGTTCATAGGGAATTTCGAATTTTTGAGTTAACGGGTGTTTATGGTGCACATTTTGCCAATTTTAACGCAAATGGTTGATTTTTATCGTTGCGAAACAAGCGTGCGCTTTTGTTGCGTAATGAGAGGATGCACTAAAATGATAGACTGCAAGACCAAAAAGATAACCTCAAAAGAGTCACGAGTAAAAGCACGATCCAGAAACAGCGCTATAGTGGGCCCTCCTCAACTGCTTTATTATAGGGAGATATTGCCATAATTCAATTTTATGAAAAGACTTCAACGCTCTATATTTCAGTCAACAAGCGGCGTCTAAGAGAGAAATGTTATACCTATATGATAAACTCACATTTTTTTAGCACGAGGTACCCGCACACGGATTTTTTGAAGCATAAATGTGATATCCCGCATTTTGCATAAAGTTTTATATAAAAACGGATAACTAAATTAAAATGCCTTTACCTACCTCAATTGTATATGTTTTATATTTTTTGCGTTACAAAGTTAAAGTTTTAAAGTTTTTGTGCCAGTTTTTTTTGCGGACAATTTCAACAGTGCTGTCTGACTATCCATCTCATAAAACCCTCGAAAAAAATGTCTATATACGGTACTGGTGCCTGTTTTTATTTAAGCACTTCTCCAGAACATAAAAGGAGCTGAATTGTAGGTCAGTTCTTCGTTTTTGTGAACGAAGGAAATCCGTTGCTTGACTTCTTGAAGAATTTAGAATGACATTTTCTAACAACCCAAGATCTAAATAATGTGTGTCTTTGAAATAAGTCTCAAAATTTTACCACGTAAGTATCTCGTTAAAAGCAACTACTTTTTCAAGTACCTACATGAAAAACCAATTTTTAATTCTATATTTTCACATTGAAATACGCTAACGAGTTGCTTATGGGTAAAAAAAACTCTGAAGTCACGCATGAGAATGGATGAGACAGTATATAGTCATCTCGCTGAATAGCGAGAACATTGACAGTTCGTTTGACATTTGTCAATCTCCCTATAGATTACCTGGAATGACAGGATAAATCAGGAACGTATTATAGCAGGCGTACTAGGTAAGTTGAATTTTCGGACGTTTAGAAAAAATCGAATCGAAACGAAACCGATCTATTTTTGTATCGTTTCTGTCTAGACGCCCGGACAAACAGCTTTGGACGAAGCAGTAATAGATACATTTCTGCGTTTCGTGGTGTAAACAAATTGCGACAAAAAATTAAATACGGCCTTGGCACCCCCGACTTGTCGATTGTTATGAACTATAATAGTGTCAATATGCCTATTTTGGGGTCCCATTATTCATACTTTTTGCAAGCTATCCGAGGAAGGTATTTATAAATAGTTGTGTTTACGCGCTCGGTCGGACGGGTGCCTAAAGATTTTGTGACAATCCGGCTAAGGAATAATTCACGAATTTGATATTAAGATATTAGCAAAGATGATATAATATTCGATTATGATCTTTGATATTAGCTTATAGTGAAACCCATGGGAACGACTGCCTTAAGGCTTTTTTGGAACTAAGCAGGTACAACCCAAACATACATATTTTGTCTGGAATACATAACCATTCCCTAATGCTCACCCCAAATAGGTGCGCATCGCACATTTTATTTATTCCTGTTGTATGTACAGGGTGTCCCATTTTGGGTGTTTTTGGGTGTTTTTCTCAAAAATCTCGGTTATTATTAAAGCTAGAGGGTTGCGGTTTTCACGTCACTGTACTACTTTTTGAGAAGAATTTGGTGGACCAATCCGATTTTAGATAAGTTTTATAGTTTCCGCGCATTGGCGCAGGACTGGAAATTTTCGATTTTTGGAAACCTCTCTCCTGGCTACAAATTATATATATCGACAAATTTAATCAACTATTTTTACAGATTTTTTGGCGTAGAATCGAATGGAATAGTTAGTTTTTTGGTAGCGTTAATAGTTTTTGAGATATGAACTATGGTTTCCATTTTAAAAAAAATATAACATACACATTACAATTTTAAAGATATTTATCTTGGAATCTAAGAGGTTTTCGAAAAAAAATGAAAAAGTTTGTTGTTTTTGATGAGTAAGATACGTGAATAAAATAGGAAATGCAACCAGTACAAAATTTTTGTCTACGTTTATGATTTGTGGTGTTCATAAGGGACATCCAACATCCAATACCTGCATCAAAACTTACCTTTAGAACAGAGATGTTCATAAGGTAAATGTTGGGTAGAAGGGGTTAATCCATTATTTCATCCATTATTCACCACCAGCATTTCGGCTGGTGTCCGGTCTCAAATCCCTGCACTATATGGACCGCATAGATAAACCATGGATACATATATGTCACGCCAAACTACTGCCCACGATGTGGACAGTCGCCAAACAGCTCCGGGTTGAGGCGTGGGTTGCTTCAGAGTGATTTGATTATGTGGATCTACAATGGCCGTCAGCTGCGTTTCATCTAAGTTCCCACCGAACCGCACCGCCTTATGTTACTACGTGGACTACGCAGATAAACCATGGATACATGCTTCGCCAAACTACTAATCCAACTGGATTGGAACGTAGGTTGTGGCCACTAAAGCTGCTGACCTGGGGTGGCAGCTATTATAGAGGCTGTGGTTGTGGCGGCGACTGAGGAAAATACATTACGGGCTCTGAAAACTTGTGCTGCATCAGCTGCAATGGCTCTGGCTACGACCGTGGTGTGGTGACTAGTGCTGCTCTGGTTGACGATAGGGTTTGGATGCTGCCGATGTGGGCACCTCTGTGTGACTGATAACCTGCGAAGCTCCTATGCTACAGCGTGGGGACATGTGACCTAAAGCAGTATTATACTGTAACATCTGGGGAGGAAATATATTTTTGCCTTACACACTGCCGTGCTTGCTTGCTTGTATTGCTAAAATAGATGAAGATTATGTTATTCTATTACTCACTCACAATTAGCGTCCAAACTAGATTCAGAGAATTTTTATAAATAACGTGGAAGAAGTGTTAGAAGGCAACAAAGGCAGAATGACACTTGGTGTTGACAATGTAGTTAACTGGGTGGAAAGAGGAAAAATGAATTTTTGTATATTCATTTTATTTCGGAGCGAAATTGAGAATTATTATTTGTTAGTATTGATTTATTTATTTATAAAATTGTTATTCACAGCGACATTCGCGCACAAACGTCCATAGAATTCCTGTACCGAATTCATTGTGGAACAACAATCGTATAATTAATGTGAAAAGTTCATTAATGTTTCTGATTGGTCAACAAATGGCCGGTGGGACCGGCGGCCACACTTCGCTGAGGATTAATCACCAGGAATTATTATAAATTTAACATAATTTAAATGGCCGGTTATCCAGCTTTTCCGCTAACAGAATTAATCCATAGGTAAGCAGAAAGCAGAATATTGAAATTAGATGGTTGCTGGACTATTTAACGGTTTCCGATATCTTTATTGTTTTTAGCTCACATACGCTTTGCAAATAACTAGAAACTTTTTAAGTTTGAGACTAAAATTATAAATTGTAAAAAGACGGATAAGCTTAAAAGGTCTTGAACAGTGAATCTATGTCGTTCGAATATTGGCTAATATGATTAATAAAAAGTTAAAAATCGTAGCTGATATAGTATAAATATATAGGGAAATTTTGTACAGAAATTGTCTTTTTTCCTTTTTTATATATACAGGGTGTTTCAAAACTATGCGGCACCTTCTCAGGGGCGTTACTTTACTCGTTAAAATAAGACGAAAAGTTCATATTAACATGGGTCCAAAAACTCTTCGTTACGAAAATACAGGGTGATTAAACTTTCAAAAAAATATCGATTTACAATCAATTATTTTTTATGCCTTAGCGCCTTACTAGTAACAAAAATTACATACTCCTACTGCCATTCCATTTGAAAATTATTTCGTTTACTTCAAATAATAGTTACATACCTCAACCCGAAAAGTAAAAAAAAGACGACAAATCGGAAAACTCCAACTTTCCATGAAAAGGAGAGAGATATGAAAAAAATGAAAGAGGCATTTTTTGTTCCAAATTGTATTGTTTATTCGATAACATAATAAGTTGTTGTATTGTACAGGGCCATACTTTCTTTTTGTTTAATTTATGGTACCGATTACCCTTACCTCCGCCACTGGATACTTTCGCGACCTGATATTAGCATTTCTTACATCACCCTATGATGGTATTATTGTGTACCAAATTTGGTTTAAATATTCTTATTGGTTTGGAAGGTATAAAGAAAAATCGTTTTTTTTTTTCAAAGTTTAATCACCCTGTATCTTCGAAACGAAGAGTTTTTGGACCCATGTTAATATGAATTTTTCGTCTTATTTTAACAAGTAAATTACGCCCCTGAAAGGGTGCCGCATAGTTTTGAATCACCCTGTATATTTGTTACAGTTTCATGTGTATGATGTGTAGTTTCACTTTTTCTATTAATAATTGTTCATTCGAAAAGAAAAATTTTAAAATCGGCTTAAATTGTTTTGCTGATTAATCGTACCATCTGAAGTGAGAAAAAATCCCTATGAACAATGCATCAAAAATTGTTTGCTTTCACAAAGAGGCAGGTCTCAATTTTATTTTCGGATTAACAGGTGTTTTGGGGTATATTTTGCCGATTTCAACGCAAACGGTTGATTTTATGGTTTGCAGAATGCCTTGATACACAAAAACAGCGCAAGCTGCGCCCTCTATGAGATACGTAAAAATTGATATCTTCAGCTGATTCTTCACCCAAAAAACACAGCAGTGTCAAATTACAGTTCATCCGCTTTATTATTTTGGTAGATACAGCCATAAATTTTATTTGAAAAAAAAAAAGAACTTCAACGATCTGTAGGTATCTCTTAAACTACTATAACTGGTTTCTGGATTTCCCATTTCCAATGACACATCCGGTAAACTGTTATGAAATTCTCATTTTAAAATATCATTTTCTATCCATTGTTAAAGACCTGCAGAAAACTAACTCGACCTGCATAAGGTAACCCGCGAAGGTTTAATTTTCTGATTTTTTTTTAACACATAGGTAGTCAGCCATGGAATATTTTAATAATTACGTTCTATTTTATAATTAGACATACTTCAAAGTGTCTAATATTTTGTTTTTAGCTGGTAACAAAATGTAACAAAATAAAACAAAAATTAAAAAACTCAAATTCAAATTATTATTATTATTTTAAAAGGTCACCTTTTAAAATAAAAAAGGTGTTCAAATAATCCACCATTATTATTTATGCAAATATTGCATCTTTTTAAAACTGAATTTGTCGCCTTTCTTAGAGAGCACCTGTCAATACTGGCAATTGCTTCTAAAGCAGCTGCTCTTAATTCAGCAATTGTCTCATACTTTATTTTGTACTGTTCCCCCACAAAAAGAAATCCAAAACAGACAAATCGGGGGATCGGGGCTGCCAGGAAATAGGTCTATTACTCCCTGTCCTACTATTTGGATAGAGCTGATCTAGGTAATTTCTTACGGGCAAATAATTATGTGGTGGAACTCAATCATTATAATTTTTGTTTTATTTTGTTACATTTTGTTACCAGCTAAAAATAAAATATAAGTTTGAAGTATGTTTTATTATAAAATAGAAGATAATTATGAAAATATTCCATGGCTGGCTATGTGACAATTTAAAAAAAATCAGAAAATTAGCCATAGCTCTTTTATTTTTTATAATAAATATGCCCAGCATTATATCTTTGGAAAGCTCAAAAAATGGCCGATTTAATAAGGCCACAGCCAACTATCATTTACATTTAAAAAAACACAGGTTTATGCCATATCTCAAAAATCACAAACAAAAGAAATTGGATTAGATTGTCTTATTAAGTCCAAAATTATCTACAATTTTTGTCTCCACAGTTTTTCTGTATAATCAGAAATAGCGGAGCTACAGAGATCTGATTAAATAGCAAAAAATCACTCTTTTCAAAATATCTAGTGAGCCATGACCTTTTTTAAAATCCAAAAGGGGCATTAGATTGAGCATTCAAAACTGCAATTCTTTCCCCATTTAACCTTTGTTCTAGCTCTGCTAGTTTCCTAGATCCCCATAGTGGGCATCGAAAAAAACTCAGCCTGTATACAGGGTGTTCCGTAACGATTTGCAAATATTTGCACAAAGTGCTCTAAAGGTGGTTTTTCATGTCAAAATTTTCAAGCAACTCGACACTCGCCCCACCCCCATTTCTGCCAGCCAGGCAAACGGTCCCCATCCACCGATTAGTCAACGCGGCCCGTTGGCCCCATTCTCGAATGGAAATACGCGAGGCCCGAAGCGACATCCGCCTTCCGCGGTTTGTATCCGAGACGATTCCATTGTGCCGCCCACAAAACACGACAATAATCGCGACACTTCGGCAACGCTACACCCCGGCTGAATGGGGACGTCCCCGATATTGTCTGGCGGCTTTACCTGGCGAAGGGCGGCTCGTTTGTCATCGGGTAATGGGCATCCTGCCTTTTAAGCCGAGGTTTGACAGGCGGAGATACAGAAGCAGAAACAAATTTGTTATATAGTGGAGGATTTCACGCTGGCGCTTCGCTTTCCTTCCTTCCTGTTCAATTGTGAGAGGGGCGCTCGTTCGAAAAAGGAGACAAGAACCACTGATAGCACTTTTAAGTGCCGAGAAAATAGGATCGCAGCATAGTTAAAGTTCGGAATTATGATACATATAAATAATAATAACCAGGCGGGCAAAATAAAGAGCTAGATTATATAAATCGGTAAAATCTATATTTTTGGAGACACTCGCCCGAACTTTGAAAGGTCTTTAAAAAACGTTTCTTTTGACATTCCTACATTTGTGAAAATATAAATCCACCATTTAGCGATTTATTTATTGAAATTGAAAGCGTTAATCAGACACCCAAAATCCCCATATAAAAAAATTAGACAAAAATATACAGGGAGTTCTAGTCTACAGGGCGCTAAAGGTGAACAGTAACATGGGATTCTAAAGGCATCTGGCGAATTAAGTGTGCCAAGGTATAATTATTTCTGAACAATGGGGAACTTGCACAAAAATTAAATTTGAAAAATATTACTTTCAAACGTAATTTAATGCCATTAAATGAACCATGCAGTTATGTAATAAATATAAGCAATTAAAAACTGCATAATTCAAATCATTCTTGTAACGTGCCCTCCTTGGTTGTGACGTCAACTAGCTCGTTGGTGGTGGCGCCTCTGGTGGGCGGCGGCACCATGTATCAACTAATATGGGCGGCACACATATCAAAATTACAGCACCAAGCAAGCTTTGTTTAGAAAGATCAACGAGAATGTCCCATCCTTATCTATCCGCCTTATTATAGACTTGATGCGAGATACGTAAGCGCACTTATTTGGCCGAGGAGCTCGTTTAACGCTCCTGTTGCCTAAGAGATAGGATGTAGTGATAATTAAAAAAAAATTCTTGTGCGATTGAACCCGGGACCTCACCATTCAGTTAAAGAAGTGCTTCTTAAATTTAAACTTTTAGGCGGTTCTTATTTTTGACCTACATCAGATCCCTCTGGAAATGGGTCATCGAACTGTTTATTTCAACGTTAAATGGGGAACTTGAACATTTTTTTTTATTTCTTTAATATATTTGCCTATCTATAGAAAGAGCACGTACCAAATATCAGCCCTCAAATCGCAATATTTCATTATTTAATAATTAAAGTTGTGACCGCAAGCTATTCATTTGAAACGACACGAAAAGCGCGGGAATGGTTTTGACGTCATATTGCTCGATCGATCAGAAGGCAGTGACAGGAGTGACAGCTACATAGAATTAGGAAAGGAAGAATGGAAATTGAACACTAAAATAAACAGTTCGACGACTTATTTCCAGAGGGATCTGATGTAGGTCAAAAATAAAAACCACCTAAAAATCAAAAATTAACAAGCACTTCTTTAACTGAGGCCACAGGACTAGTAATTCTATGGTCTCGGGTTCAATCGCACAAGTAGTTTTTTTTTAATTATCATTGCATTGTACCTCTCATATTTATCACTGATTATCATTTTTAGTAATAATTAGACAATGGTTATTTTGAAGATTATTACTCACAATCTACTCCATAGTGTATTTAAATTCAAAGTACTTACCTACCTAATATGAAATTGTCAGTAGCAGACAATGCAATACAATGCTCCATGCGTAAGCCCTTTTTGGCCTCGAAGAGAGTTTTAAGAATCGAGACAACACGGCCATTAAACAACCTCCTCGGCAAAAAAGTGTGCTTACCTACGCATCTCGCAATGTAAACAATTATTTAATACAGCAGCACACTCTTCTCAAACATTATCAACAATATCAAGACTGCGATAGACTATAATAAGACGGATAGACAAGGATGGGACGTTCTCGTTGATCTTTCTAAACAAAGCTTGCGTGGTGCTGTAGTTTTTATACATGTGCCGCCGCCCATATTAGTTGATACATGGTGCCGCCGCCCACCAGAGTCGCCACCACCAACGAGCTACTTGACGTCACAACCAAGGAGGGCGCGTTACAAGAATGATTTGAATTATGCAGTTTTTAATTGCTTATATTTATTACATAAAAATAAAAAATGAGTTTTTTCTGAACTGTGGTTCATTTGATGGCAATAAATTACGTTTGAAAGCATAATTTTTCAAATTTAATTTTTGTGCAAGTTCCCCATTTCAATTCCTCCTTCTCTAATTCTGTGTAGCTGTCACTCCTGTCACTGCCTTCTGATCGATCGAGCGCTGTGACGTCACAACCATTCCCGCGCTTTTAGTGTCGTTTCAAATGAACAGTTTGGGGCCACAAATTTAATTATTTACTGCAAATTAAATATTGCAATTTCAGGGCTGATATTTCGTATGTGCTCTTTCTATAGATAGGCAAATATATTAAAGAAAACAAAATGTTCAAGTTCCCCATTGAATGGTGGAAAGGACCAGGTATTTTTCCCTGGGCGATCTCAAAATGCTGAATTTTTATGAAACTTTATAAGGGTTTAGAGATCTCTGGAGTTATTTAAAAAATATTAATAGACGCAAAAATAATTTATTTTTTTACAAAATGTCAACCAACAAGGAAAAATTATTATCATTGGACCTATTTCAACAAAGCCACTGTACATTCTCTTGGCGTGTCACACCGTCACACCAACCATCTTAACTCATCTGAACTTACTGATTAGCAGGCTTCTGTAATTTTTAGACGTAGTTCGTTTATAATTACTAGGGCTGTTTTTATATGCTTTGATTTTAATCGCTCTTCATGCGTAAGTTCCAAAAAGCACAGTTTCAAAAAACACAAAGAAAAACACTGGTATACACTAAAACTTTGAGTGAACCTGTTTACCGTTAGACTGTGATGAAACTTCACTTAGGTAAGTTCGTTTGATCGGTAAATGTTTTATAGGCATCATATCCATCTAATAACTAGTATCAAATGAGAAACTTGAATTAATGAATATTACTGAATCTATGTTTTGAGTTAATTTAACCGTGGAGCAAGTTTACAAGGCCTTATACTAGCTGGCAATTATTACTCAAAAATTTAATACTTTTTAGTTCAGTAATGATTTCAACTAATTTCATTTAACTAATGAATTTCTTCTACTTTAATTTAATATATTAGATTCTTTAAACGTGTTTCATTTATAGTAAAGTGAGATCCGCAGAGCATTGATACCTACAGACAGTATAAATGATAGTGAACTTTTCACATTAATTACGAATGCTGTCATACAACGAATTCGATTTACCGTTCGACAGAAGGATTTTGTGGAAGCAGTTTACGCGAATAATGTATTATGTGTTATAACTAGTATTTGGAGCGCTTGAATTTAGTGGTTTAAATGTAAATTATTATCAGGGATTGGATAATAAATTACTTGATAAAAATAATATACCCACCTACAATATACACTTGGACAGTTATGCAATTCGAAAAATTAAACATTTATAATTTAGGTCAAATGAAAAACATTTTCTTCCGTATATGGCAATCTTTGTAAGACATCTATTCTAACTAGAGCAGAACCTGAGTCACTTGACGCTTCTGAACCCTAGTTGCCGACTCCGTCCAGTTACCAGCCCACTTGCAGTCGCCAGCAGCCGAAAGGCGGGATCAAAGATAGAGGAGAGGACTCCTCTCCTGCTCGTCTGTTGCCTCGTGGTGTGAGTAGGTAATCTATATTCGTGGTTCTGGCTATCGCCGGAGCTTTAGACAGAGCAACACCGTTCGAGTCGTGTATACGTCCACCCTCGTACCCACCATAACCCTATTTGGACTCTGGGTGTACGATGCTTATTTATCATAATTTTTAAACGACACGAGAAAAGTGTTACACTACAATCTTATGGACATATCTCATCGTGGATTCACAACCTAATACTCCAGTGGGCTTATTATAACAGATTCCTTATTAGCTCTGGAGGGGGAGCTCACGTTCTGATGGCGCTGCGTGATAGGTTGTGGTGTTATACTCTCTTTTGAACATAACAACCTTATGCGTGTAATCCTGTAGCCTGTATAGTGTCTAGTCAATATAGTGGCATTTTTAAACAGCTCCTGCAAACAGTGACAGGTAATGGGTTTTGGTGCGTGCTTGTACATGTTGTGCGAAGTGTTGTGCATCTCACAACACTGCTCAATATATTAAAATTGATATTGACAAAAGTAGAAATGGATTGACATTGGAAAATCAAAACGTTAATAAATTAGCCTAGACGATGTTGTATCTATTTATTGTTACAATTTTAACTGCTAGATACCTAAAGTGATTTCGGAGATTTCGCGTCATCTGATAAAAAAAAGGTAAAGTTCACTGTATTCCTTTCTTGTAATTCTTCGCGTAAATCTAGTATTCCCATTAGTGGCCACAACATGATGTGTGAGGAGCGGGTGATATACTACAAACCTTCTTGATTAGACATGAGATGATAATTTATTAACGTTCCCAAATATAAAACAAAATATAGTTTAGCGGCTTTTTGGGGCAAATTATTTTCGGTATAATAATTTTCTTCGGCAGTTTCTTAGGGGAGGCCCCACAGACCTTCCAATTACAGTTTTGCCTGGACGTTACTTTCAGGCAAAACTATAATTTCAACCAATTTAAAATAAGTGTCGGACATGCTTACTTAACGTTTGCTCTACACGTTTCTCTCAAGGCGCGGAAACACTGTTATTGGAACTTCGCAGGTCTCACATTTATAAAAATAAGTGGGTAGGTAGGACTGAGACTCCTGGCGCATTCGGGCATTTTTCACCAGGCATGTTTATTCAAATTTTATCATTCCAAAATCCGCCGCGCACTTGGCAAGGGATTCGCCGCGACTTAAGGGCCTCACTCCGCATGCAAATTTCAGAAGCCGCGCCGCTCTCGATGTACGAGTATATAAGGTATTCAAGGCCAGCTAGCGGTGTATCTCTTTCGCTGTTTTCTCCCTCGCAGGAGTATATCTTCAAAATATTGTAAAGTTTTTTTTATAGGCAATATACCTATTTAGGATAGGGTACCTACTTGACGAAATTTTACAAACCTAATAAAAGAATCCTGGACACTTGCATAAGACCCTGGGATTATTTCTAAAAATAATATTTAAGTAATTAGCAAGTTTTTAGACTTTCTTCGAAAATTGGCGGGAAAGCACTTATGTTGTTACAAGTGCATTAAAATGTCAATTTGGCAACATGGCGATACCTACCATTGAAGTGTTCTGAGACATAACCTCATTCTGTGGTGAAAGTTGCAATTTCCGAATTCTAATGTCAGACTCCCAGACTTAGGGTGCCCCGTGAAACCACATTTAGTCAAGAAGTGTTTTTCGTAAATATTCAGTCACTTTTTTCTGCAATTTTTGGGGCCCAGGTACGGAATTCGGTCTCAGTATTTCTAAACATTATATGATAAACTCATAATACTTTACTATTTCTACAACATACAAAACATTTTCAGTTTTATCCCACGAATTTCGATAGACGTGAACATGGGAATATTACAGATCCATGAAAGCATCCAATTACGGCAAATTATCGGATTGCCCTTTCACGTATCGCGGATATCTAATACTAATGTTTTTATTGAGCGGCATATGGAATGACGCGGGTGGCGTTGCCACATTCGCAAATATTTCGGCATTATTTAAGTCTGAATATTTATCGTATACAGAGCTGGAATTGCCAAGTTTGATGTCTGTATTTTCAGCTCGTGTGTGTAATAAGGATGGGGTATACAGTTTCTATTGAAGGATAAAGATGGAATGTGATATCCCTCCTTAATAAGTATGTAGGCTGGCCGTTTCTCGAGGCCGCGGACGCGAGCAGTGAAAGGGGACAAGAGGCAGACTGAAGCGGGCGGAGAGAACCAGAAAACGCTAATAATAATCGGAATAATAGAAGCCATAAACTGGTGGGGACATGGGACACAATTTGGCCATATGATCCCATCTGGGTAATACTTTGTATTAGAACTTAACTTCAGGACACCAAACTTGCTTTTTCCAACTCGTATCTTCCATCAGTGCCATATACACGTATTTTATCCAAAGTGTCACGTGACAGAGATAAAGGATATCAACGTGTGCCGCATAAACATACACGCTAAGCTCCCCCAAATGTTGAATTAGCCCGCCCTCCCAAATTTATTCTTCACTACCAAACCGCTACTAACACAACTAAGAACGATTATTACTTTTTAATTTAGCACCTAATGTGATTTACGCAGTAATTTGCAAGCTGTATGTAGTTGTACCGGCGCACCACTGGCCACTGGTGACAGATAGGCGCTGCGCAGTCGCTGCTATGCAGTGTTGTCTAGATACGAGGTTAATTTGCGCGATCGGCCGGACTTGACGCAGAATTACATACGCAGTCAACGCAGTTTGCGGTACAGTATAGTACAATACTTTGGTAGCTGCATTTAAACCACTATTAGCAACGCTGGAAATGTTTTAAAACTTGTGTCTCGGTTCGGGTGTGGTGAAGTGCATTTCGTCATTCGCCTTCTATGTATTTAATCCGATTCACTTTATTTGTACCGCAGAATACCTATGTAATATGTAAGTTTATTTTGTTATGTGAAACAATTCTATTACTTGTTCTTGTTAACAAAATTTATTTTCTAATAATAATCACAAATATGGTCACCTTAGCTACTTATATGCTATGCTATAGGTATCTGCCAGGGCCCAGGGGCTTAAGCCCCCCAAACAAAAGGCCTATACATTCGGAAGAAAAAAGTATGTGTGACATATGCGTGTGCAATTGCATTAGTTAAAGATCAAAGGTTGCAATACATTAGGTAACTAATAGATATTCATACGCAAGCAGAAGACATTGGAATAGAAAAGTAAAATTTGCCTTTGTTTCACGAATTATTGCAAATGGACACCGGCAAAATTGCAATGCCTTTTCTTTTCTGACAGGCACAGAGGTTGCCACGTTTGGCGTTTTAGGCAATGAAACGACGAAACTAGATTTCAGCCTAAAGAAAAATTTTCAATTTCGTCTTCAGTTATCATAAATAAATAAGGGTTAAAAGCCGTTGTTTCATTTATTTCGTGTTATGTTGGTGCATTTACTGTAATCTGAGTATGATTTTAGAGCAATTAAAAATATTGTCATTTAAAAATATTAATAATATTGTGACTCCTTTTTCCAAACTTTCTCTAGGTTCCCGTAAAGATTTTATTTTCTGCAGAATAAGCGCTTCTTCTTCGTCCTCAGTGGCACAGACATTCTTAAACCCAAACAGGTGATACCTGGGTATTCTAGTTTGGCAACATAACTGTCAATGACTTTCTAAAAGATTCACGACAATCCTTGATTCGTCTAACGCTACTATGAAGCTAAGTTTTTCTACAGGTTTTTTTATTTTGTGAATCAAGTGCGCATTCTGCTGCAGAGGTTACTACTACTTCGCCAGCCGTGTTACTTATGTATTAGTCCGCAGCTGATCCGACACTTCTTGATTTTTTTAGGTATAATGGCCACTCGCCTTCAGAGAAACTTGAATGTTCTGTCCGAAAACGAAATTTAGGCCCAGTTTTAAAGACATATAATACCTCTATCTCCTTCAATTCTGACCTTTGTGCCAAAAAAAACACGGGTCCTATAAGTTCATGAGTACAATATGGGGAATGGGGAAATATATGTGATCTATAATTTCCATAGTATAATCATCCACATCCAACTGGTACCTACTCCTCCCACGAGGTAATAATGGTTGGCTGCACGAGTCCAATGATATCTGCATGGAATGTTTTATGGTTTTAATCTGAGCCCAGTTTTATAAGTTGGAGATTTTTATGAGCCTCCCTTTGAATAGGTTTTTAAGAGCCATTTTGTTTAATCTTTTTTAGGAATGATGTTTTATACCTCAAGGCAAAAAAGCAAATAAAGATTTTAGAAAAATAAGGAAGTTCCTGATATCTATTACCATCCGCTTGGTAACACTACTGCAAAGAAGATGAAAATGCTGGGAAGTCGAACGATGTGCACAGCGCACTCTCCGGTCGTACACAGTCTTCTAATTGGTTATGGGAGTTCTATAAGGAATGGGTAAATGGGAGGTAGTTAGTAAACTGCACTCTTTTACCTTTATCTTTCATAAATGATGGCATATTCTAGGGTCCTAGCCCACCACACAGGAATACAACAGGCACTAGATCGATACCCGGCTAATCTGTATATATGATTACAGTAGGTTATGGACAACCCAGTTTATAATAGTGTTTCGTATGTGATTTTAATGTTAGCATTTGTATTGGAGTTAAACCTGGCTGATTACCTAGGTAACTATATAACAGTCTTCGACTGCACCCAACTTCCAAGCGTCCATATGTAATTCCCAAGCCAGAGCGAAGCCGCCGGAGCACAGTGAGACTGCTGCAAACGGCCCCGTAAAGCAGGTGGTAATACGAGCTGGACTGGGGCCGCAAATGGTCATAATGCCGCCCGAAATTCTCTAGGAATTACGGCGCGCGGCTTTGGCGAGCACGTGCGAGCTCTCCTCGCTCATTTCGGGCGACTGGAATGTGGATGACGTCATTTTGTGGGGGCGCAATTGCACGGAAGCCGAGTTGAGGAATATGAGCGATAAGCAGGGTAGAGGAACGATGTTTTCTTTTGTTATGTAGGATCATAATTCCAACCCTCGTTCTAGATAATGTCTTTTGTATGTCGTTAATATTTTATTTACGGCGACTTTGGCCATTGGAATTTTTATTATACAGGGTGAGTTTTTTCGATGTCCAATATGGGGATCTCGGAAACTAGCAGAGCTAGAACAAAGGATAAATGGGGAAAGAATTGCAGTTTTGAATGTTCAATCTAATGCCCCTTTTGGATTTTTAAAAAAGTTCATGGCTCACTAGATATTTAAAAAAAAGTGATTTTTTGCTATTTCTTCAAGCTCCGTTATTTCTGATTTAACAGAAAAACTCTAGACACAAAAATTGTAGATAATTTTGGGCTTAATAAGATAATCTTATCCAATTTTTTATGTTTGTGATTTTTGAGATATGACATAAACTTGTGTTTTTTTAAATGTAAATCATAGTTGGCTGTGGCCTTATAAAATCGGCCATTTTTTGAGCTTTCCAAAGATATAATACTCGGCATAGTTATTACAAAAATAAAAGAGCTATGGCTAATTTTCTGTTTTTTTTTTTAATTTTTACATAGTCAGCCATGGAATATTTTCATAATTACGTTCTATTGTATAATAAGACATACTTGTAACAAAATGTAACAAAATAAAAAAAAAATTATCATGATGGAGCTCCATCACATAATTACTTGCCCGTAAGAAATTATCTAGATCAACTCTATCCAAATAGTTGGATAGGGAGAAATAGACCTATTTCCTGCCAGTCCCGATCCCCCTATTTGTCTGTTTTGGATTTCTTTTTGTGGGGAACAGTACAAAATAAAGTATGAGACAATTGTTGAATTAAGAGCAGCTGTTTTAGAACCAATTGCCAGTATTGACAAACGCTCTCTAAGAAAGGCGACAAATTCAGCTTTAAAAAGATGCAATATTTGCATAAATAATAATGGTGGAATGTTTGAACACCTTTTTTATTTTAAAAGGCGACCTTTTAAAATAATAATTTGAATTTTTTTTTTATTTTGTTACCAGCTAAAAATAAAATATTTGAAAGTTTGAAGTATGTCTTATTATAAAATAGAACGTAATTATGAAAATATTCCGTGGCTGACTATGTGAAAATTTAAAAAAATCAGAAAATTTGCCAGCTCTTTTATTTTTTATGAAAACTATGCCGAGTATTATATCTTTGGAAAGCTCAAAAAATGGCCGATTTGATAAGGCCACAGCCAACTATGATTTACGTTATCTCAAAAATCACAAACAACATAAAAAATTGGATCAGATTATCTTATTAAGCCCAAAATTATCTACAATTTTTGTCTCTACAGTTTTTCTGTATAATCAGAAATAACGGAGCGACATAGATCTGATGAATTAGCAAAAAATCACTTTTTTCAAAATATCTAGTAAGCCGTGAACTTTTTTAAAAATCCAAAAGTTGCGTTAGATTGAGCGTTCAAAACTGCAATTTTCTCCCCATTTAACCTTTGTTTTAGCTCTGCTAGTTTCCGAGATCCCCATAGTGGGCATCGAAAAAAACCCTGTATATTATAAGCCAACATAATAACCTTGTGCTATACCTATGCAAAATATAATCATCATTATCTGTGTTTTAGGGTTTTCAACAAATGTTGTCCTAGTTCTATGGGGAAATATGTATGTCGTTTGTTTATTTGAAAATTTAATATTCGCTTCCCAGAAATGATATAATAAAATTATATGAACTCTTATCCTTCATGTGACATATCATTTACAAAAGTTTCATTTGCAAAGTTGTTTTTTAAGTGTGGAAGGAAATACAAGTACTTATTTTTGTATATAACTAGAGTTATTATTAGCTTAGCACTCTCATTAGATATTTGCCATATGGTATATTTTAAGAAATAAAGTGAATTTTTTTCCTAGCTCAAAATGAATCGTCGATTTATCTCCTTGAGAACATGGCGCGGCGATTGTCCAATCTCGCAGCAAACATCCCCGAATCCCGGGCAACAATAGGGGATGATTAATCCGTTCTCGCCCGCGGAGTGAAACGTCGGGCCCGCCGATTCTTTCGATGGCGCGGCGGGGAGGCGCCCCCGATACAATGGAACGTTCATTTCGGCGGCGGCGGCCCGAGGGGACGATGTTCGGAAGAAGGCGATATTAGAAAAGGATTTTTTGATTAGAAGTGTATTTGTGGAGAAATTGGATCGATTCAAGTGTGTGGGAAATTACAATTAATAAGGAGGGTATCTGCGGTAATATATAAATTCGGCAAAATATAGGGTACCTAGTTGACACAGGCGCGGTCTTAGGGGGGGGGCCATGGGGGCCATGCCCCCCCTAAGACCCCCCCCCTAACAAAATGAAAAAATTGTAATAAATAAAAAATAAATACAAATATTGTTACTAATATTATGTAACAGTGTCCACGGATTGACTTCACATAAGGTGTAAATAACAAAAAAATTCTAGTTGAAATTTGAGCTTCTGTTTTCTTCAGTAGCGCACCAGGGGGGGGTCCCCCCCCAGACTCATATTTTAAAAAATTCTCGAGGGTGGTATCGTAGATGTACTTGTACTGTCCTCTGTGCGACTCTCGGCAATTATTTTCCCAATCCGAGACCCGACCTGGAAATTTCTTTTAATCATAAAATATTTTGTATGCAATACGTCAAACTTTTTAAGGTGCCCCCCAACCCAATCGTATTTTCTGGGTGCGCCACTGGTTTTCTTAATGACATTTTGATGCGAAAACTGCACAAAATGCACTTTTCTAAAAAAAAGTGGGAAAAATGCCAAAAAAATCAAAGTAGGCCTAGAACTACTCATTCTTTCATTCCAAACAAGTTTCCTTAATAACATTTTGCCGTCAAACCTACAAAAAGGGCACTTTACTGAGGTGGAAAATTAGTTTCTTCATAATGTCCAAGGCATAAGTACCTGCGTGATTTTTCGAAAGTAAAATTATGTCACAAATGAGTTTCAAACCAAGCAAGACTGATCCTCAGAAGCTCAAATTTCAACTCGGAAATTTGTTGTTATTTACACCTCATATGAACTCTGTCCGTGGATCCACTGTATACAGGATGATTTTTTTAAGTCTACCACCGCCATTTTCTCGCTTATTTTACGCCCTACAAAAAAGCGTAAGAAACAAAAATGTTGCAATTTTGGACAGCTAAGTGGTGCTGCAAAAGAAATCGGCATCCATGGCCAACTTGTCGCCCAATATTAAAAAAACCTCAAATTGAGCAAAACTATTAATAGCCGTGTAATGTTTATTTCAAGAGACAGCGGAAAACTTTTATAAATATTGAAAATTGATGGCACTGAGAAGCTTTATCCATCCACGTACTCAGATAGTTTCAGCAAATTACATAGGGTCTTCGGCTCTCTTGAGGCTATGAAATTTTTTTGTTTATTTCTCATTAAGCGATTTTCTCGCTTATTTTAGGCCGCACAGAAAATACGTTAGAAAACAAAATATGGTCAGAGAGGCGACTTTAAAAAAGGAATGGGCCTCCATGCCCAACTTTTCGCACTGTACTAAGAAAACTTAGAATCGACAAAATTCTTACAATAGAAGAAGTTAGAAATCTGTCATCACTTATGGACTATTTGTCAAATTTGAAGGTTAAACCTATAACATCCTTGCGTCGTTGTAAGATAGCAAACTCTAGAATTTAATTTATCTTAGAGACAGTTTTTTGACAGCAACATAAAGAAGCAATAATAATAATTTTCATTGTAAAACGAAACAGTCAAACTTTTCAAGAAATCGGTGTTTTGTATCTGCGAAGCAAAAAGGCTGAAGACGAGCCCGTCATCAACAACCTTGCACATTTCTCAGCTGGAAAGTGATCATAGGAATTATGTAATCATAGACATGAGATTTAGAGTGACCAAGTAACCAAATAAATGTACTTCCATGTCAGTGACGTCAAAGGTTCTGAGAAAAAACGATATTATGTACGTGCTTGAAAATAATAATTCTGTTTTTGTTAGCATCCTTTAAATTAAATGTTCAAAATATCCATAACAGCTTGACGATCAAGGTACAAATTCGTTATCGTCGTTACACAAAGTTAAATTGTTACATCTTCTGTCGAAGTAATCCTCAGACAACTTTTCTACTTAAGTACCTATATCTTGGTGTAGGTTATATTTGTGCTTTTGAACGAAACCTATAAGACAATGGAAGGTAAATAAGTGGTTTTCGTGCTCAGAAGGCCAACGTTTAGAAATAAATCGGAATTTGAAAATTTGAAATGAAAAAACTTCGTCGATATCTAATGACCGCGCGGCTTTTCAACTTGAAAAGCTACGTACAAATGATAAAATGAACTATAAAGAACCCAAATAAGGACGATGTTAAGAGTACTCTCTTGGTATGGTAGACTTATATAGAGAAACACCCCCCTCCCCCCCCCGGGATACTTGTCCAGATTACCTTTTATCTTGTGTGGAAATGTCGCTGGTTCGCTGATCTTCAGGTATTTGCAGCAACTGCTTCTAGCGGGAATCACTCCCGCGTTTGGCTTGACACAACACCAAGAAATATGAGTTGTTGTTCGGACAAAAGAGTCGGCAGTTCTTTCTTTTTGACGAGCGGAAAAGTAAAAAATTTGGAATTACCCGTGGCGCGGTATGTTTATGCGATTTTACATCAAAAATTATAAGCTTTCATGTGCACGGCCACCAAAGAAGTCTCTGTCTTCTCACATATTCTGGCCAATCAGAGCATAGGATGAGCGCTTTCCAATCATCCTTTTACAAATGCGCGGCTTTATTTAAATTAAAAATGATGCATTAATCAACAGTTTGGGAATACCTTTATTACCAATATTACCCATTAAAGTACCTAATTAAATTAAACCAAAGACAAGCTATTCCGAACCCGAACACTATGCTGGTAAATCAGTGGTTTTCGTCCTCACAAGGCTAAGTTTAGAAATAAATTGAAACATAGTGCAAAGTTTATAGTCCGGGAGTCAGTGGCAAATTTTTGCTTGTAATTTTAGACAGTAGGTATCTATGCCTTTCAGAGGGCATTATGATGTGTGGTATATTCTCTTGATAATAAAGTATAAATCACACAGTCATCCTGGGTTCTTTATTTAGGTATTGGCAAAATATGCATTTTGGTACTATTGTAGCATTGATTAAGGTATTCCCGAGGGGTACACTCCTTATTGCATGATTGTAGTTAAGCTGTCGTGCGTTTTAAACTGAAGATAAAAATAAAATATTCCACGGAAAACCATATAGACATTCACTTGAGTATGGGCCCACCAAATCTGTCACTAACTCCCAGACTATTAATTGTTATTTACTAAATATTCAAAAGTTATTCTCTGAATTGTTATACTTATAATTACGTTAAAATCAAGGAATTCGTTCATCCCCCAGTAGATGACTGTACCTAGTTAAAAATAAAATTAAAAACCTACAGTAGGGGAATAGGCTAGAGTTGTTTAACTTTGGAACTAGTTAAACATAATACCATAATGATATTCATGATTTTTGATAATACGCTCGACTAACGGAAGTCCGGGTGGGAGAGCTTTTGACAGTACATCAAACCAAGTATTAATTGAGACATATTATTGTGTTATGGCTGAATTTAAATCCTAACTTGGAGATTTCAAAGACATTGAGAGAGGTTTAATTAATTATTGTCCTAAAACATGACCTACCTTTTGCAATTGTACTTATATAATATGATATTCGCAATAGCCGAAATCAGCCACAACGCGTTGTGTGGGTACGTTAATTTACCCACGATGCAATTAGACTACCTCTATTCGGAACAATGAGTAAAACAAACTAACCAGAACGCGTTGTAGGCAGATTATGTTATACCCACAACACGAAATAAGATTTCGCGCGATTTTTTTTTTGCTTTGTGGAGCTTTACTTTTGCCCACGTCGCGTTGTGGCTATTGCGATTTGCCCAGAACCCGACTCGAATAAAACAAACAATACACCAAAATAGGACAATTAAAAGATATTTATTCTTCTACCTAAAAAACAAACATTACTTACTTGTACAGCAAGGGTTGCTCCTGTGATATTTTGAATTACATTTTATATTTAAATATACGCGAACTTTCTAATTTAATAATCCGTCATATTATACACTGAATCAGGGGTGTCCGCGATTCTCTTATAGGGTATGGAGAATTTAAATTAAAAAAAATAGCCTTAATATTTTCATTCTGTATTTTATATTGAACAGTTCATATTTGCACAGCACTAAGTGAATTCTCCACATATACATTACCAACATAAGAATATCAATGCACTACTATTGGTCAGATTTTAAAATAGCGGGAAAACCTAAAACCTACCCCTACCAATGACGGTACGAGTTGAGAATTCAAAAATTTAAGTTGGCAACAAATGTGTAGAATACTTCCACTTGATTTGCCAAAAATTGGATGCTCAGTTAAGTATAGGCAGAAGCGCATTCTCCCTACTCTATTTCTCAACTAAGAACCTCATTGGTATAGGTTTTCCCACTATTTTAAAATCTGACCAATAGCAGCGCAGATATTCTTATGATGGTAACATCTTGAAATTCGATCAATTCCAGTTGCGTGTTTTACATGTCAGAAAATCGCGATTATTTAGAAATTGCCTACAAATGTTTATAGAAAATTAATTTAATGCTCCGCAGTGTGGAAATTATGAATTGTTCAATATAAAATACAGAATTAAAATATTTAGTATATTTTTTAATTTAAATTCTCGATACCCTATAAGAAAATCTCACCTCTGATCTGTGTATAATAATGGCGGATTCGAACTTGTCTCTAGACTGTCAACTTCGTCCTTTCCAATTCTGGGTAGACCATAAAATAGATGCAACGCGACGTGGAAAAAAGTAAAGCTCCACAAAGCAAAAAAGTCCATCGAAATCTTAATTCGCGTTGTGAGTAACATACTTTGCCCTCAACGCGTTCTGGTTAGTTTGTTTTACTCACTGTTCGGAAGAGAGGTAGTCTAAATGCATCGTGCGGGTAAATTAACGTACCCACATCGGGTTGTGAGCAGATAATTCGGGCAGTGGCCGATTTCGCCTATTGCGAACAACATTATACACTCGGCATGGATGGACTACTTCCATTTTTTCTTGTTTATCCGACTTATTTTCTTATTATTTTTACTAGCAATCTCATAATTCCGAAGTATTGTCTCAAAATTTAGAGTTACTAAGTCAGAATTCCAACCTATCAACTCGAAATTAAATCCGTGTTAGTATCTCGGAATTCCGAGATATTATCTTGAAATTCGAGATGTTAAGTCAGAATTTTAATATAGGTACTAAGTAGGAATAAACAAGAAAAAAATTACATCCTTCCTACAAATCACCTCATTGTCAACCATATCGCTTGAAATTTATCTGAGGAACACACCTGAAATGTTTAATGAAATAAATGCCATTTCAGGCTTGTTGTCATCCTTAAAATATAACTGTGTTCATTTGAAAACAGTCCACCCTTAATATTTTTAAAACTACGAAAAAAATCAGAAATCGCCGGGACCCGTCAATTTTTGTTCGGAGGGGGAACTTCTTTGACGTACAGGTCATGTTGACAAATTCACCCCTGTACCCCCACCAACAATAACTTTAAAATTTCAAATGGGAATACCCCTTTGTGATACATCATTTTAAAGCTGATTTTATTGCGAATACACCTCATTTTTATTTTTTGAAATCCGATGATATTTGAAGAAATTATGGGTAAAAAACGTTTTTTTTTTTTCATAATTTAAAATAAATTACTTTTTACCCTAGATTTTCAACAGCATTGACATGGGGAAATAAAACAAACGTGTATAAAACCCCTCCCACAAAAATTGAGGATCTGAAGAACAAAATAACAGAAGAATGCCAACGTATTTCTCGCGACACATTGGTTAAAGTAAGAGCGGAATGTGAACAGAGATTGTTCTACTGTCTAGCGACTAATGGAGCTCATTTTGAAAATATAATAAAATAAGTAGCCACACAATCGTTGTGTATTATTTCCCCATGTGAATGCTGTTGAAAATCTAGGGTAAAAAGTAATTTATTTTAAACTATGAAAAAACCGTTTTTTACCCATAGCTTCTCCAAACATCATCGGATTTTAAAAAATAAACATAAACAGTTGTATTCGCAATAACATCAGCTTTAAAATGATGTATCGCAAAGGGGGTATTCCCATTTGAAATTTTAAAGTTAGGGGTGGTGGGGTTACAGGGGTGAATTTGTCAACATGACCTGTACGTCAAAGAAGTTCCCCCTCCGAACAAAAATTGACGCGTCCCGGCGATTTCTGATTTTTTTCGTTGTTTTAAAAATATTAAGGGTGGACTGTTTTCAAATGAACACAGTGTATCTCAAAAATTACGTCACACAAAAGACATACATTCAGACTGTTCTGGTGTGTTAGTAGTAAAACCAAAGTCTAGAGAATATAGTACTTATTCTCTAGACATTGGTAAAACTATAACATTCTATCACATTTAGTAATTTGCTGACTAAAAATGGAACACTTATTTATACATAATATAATTCGATGGCTTAATAATGCTGATATTATAGGAGAAGCTTTGAATTTGCTATATGTGAGAGTAAACATCACCGTGTGCAAAAGACAGGAAACGAAGGTGCGATATTCCTTTATTGTGAGCCAGCCTTCTATACCTGGGCTTTCATAAAGGGTCCCTCCATTTGCTGTGACATTGACCTAAAAAACGGCACTTACCCGAAGAAAGCCACATTCGACGGGATTTTCGCTTTGCGGACATCCATTATGAAATGTTTAGAAGTTTCTGGGATAAAAATGCGACCTAAAAAGCTCCGACGCTAAAATTTCCGTAATTTGTCATCCCCTAAATTGTGTTTCGAAGGGAAATAACAGACAAATTATTATTAGATGGCTCCGGTAATGCTTTCCATGGAAAATAACACAAATAATTCGTGCAAAAGTTGGATGGAATTATAGTAGGACATTGTAACACGGGATTAGTTGAAACAATTCCCATAGTAACAAAATCACTTAGAAAGTCAAGTTCTCACGAAATATGTATTAAACTAAATTTGTGACTCCAAAGTAAAACTCGAAGCTATAAAATAATTTTGATTATCTTCCTTTGTCTAGAACCAATACATCTAATAGAATTGGCAGCAACTTATTTTATTATGTGGTCTAGGCCATCAGAATTGTTAGATATTATACGATTTGGTGTTCGTAGAGTTGCCACGAGACGAGACGAGATAAGGCCTTGTCTTGTCTTTTTCGAGACGAGACGAGACAATGGTCGAGACGAGACGAGACAGACGTTGTCTCGTCTCGTCTCGTTTTGTCTCGTTTATCTCGAGTTGTTTTGTTTTATAATAATAATAGTAATAATAATAATACCTAATAAGTCGTTTGGAAATTTAAAAATACTTCTGTATGTTCGAGAACCAAAAACTAAGGTCAGATTCGTGTTCATGGACCTCAAAAATAGGAGGGACGAGCTGGGACGAGCCTGTTGTTTTTAATAAAACTTTTGTCTTAAATCTCCAAAATCTATCGAATTTCGGAAACAGTTTCAGTATTTTCCAGCCTCTGTTTATGTAGACACTGAGTGCGTTTTGTGCGTGTGATTATGAAGGCCTCTTGTATTGTTATAGCGGGTGCTGTGAAAAGTGTAGTGATAAGGGTCTCGAGTTAGATGCTGAACACGCCAAGTCCAAGGTGTGCTAACACCCTGTTATTGTCATATCAACTAGGTAAATTAATAAACTGATTTTTTTTTATTTTTTCGTATTTAAATTATCAATAATTAAGGGCAACGTCGCGGCCGGTGCCATGTGCTGCAGCATAACGTCGTAGTTACATGCGTTCAGGTGCGCCTCGTTACGTGGTATTTGGGAAAATTTGCCCCATTATTTAAACATGCAGTAAAATTTTTTTTGCGTTTTCGGCATATTTGTACCTTCCTGATGACGTGGTTAAAATTAATGTATTTATGAATAAATCACCTTGTATACAGGGTGTCCAACTTTAAAATTATACAAATCCGTAAAATCTTCATTTTTGGAGATAATCGCCTAAATTTTTTTTTGTTTGAAAGGCCTTCAAAGACCGCTTCTTTTGAACTTCCTGCCATTTTCAAAATGAAAATCCAGGACCGGCTGCGATTTTTTTATACGCCCGATTTTCACGAAAACCATTTGGCGATTTTTTTATTTAAAATCTGATCCCACAGCGTTAATCAGAACTTTCCAGAACCCTTATATACCAAATTTGAATAAAAAATATAGAGGGAGTTCCATTATGCAGGGTGTCAAAGTTGAGCAAAATAGGAATTTTAAAGACATCTGCCAAGTCAAGTGTGCCATGGAATCCCCTCAAAACAGTTGAATGGTCAACAAGACCACTCAAGGTATTGGTGTGAAAAGGTCCAATACAAAATATACAGAGTGTCCTTATCTGTGCCATCTCAAATTACTGAATTTTTGGAACTTTATACGGGTCAAAAATCGAGTATATCAAAACCGCTCCACATACTATAAACGAACTAAACCTAAAAAATACAGAAGCCTGCTAGTCAGTAAGTCCATATCAGTTAATGTGGCTTGTGACTGATGTGCCACAACTGGAAACGCACAGAAAATGTATCATCTTAGACAGTGACTTTGTTGAGGAAGTTCTAATAATTTAAATTGTTTTTATTTGTTGGTTGGCATTTTGTAAAGAAATGAATTACTTTTGTGTTTATTAATATTTTTTCAATGATTCCAAAACACTTCTGACCAGTATAAAGTTTAATAAAAATTCAGAATTTTGAGATGGCTCAGAGAAAAATACCCTGTATATTTTTGTAGTAAATCTTTTCTCACCAACATTTTAAGTGGTCCTGTTGACCATGCAACTGTTTTGAAGGGATTCCATGGCACACTTGACTCGCCAGATGTCTTTAAAATTCCTATTTTGCTCAACTTTGATACCCTACGGAATGGAACTCCCTGTATACTTTTTGTTCAAATTTTGTATATGGGGATTTTGGGGTGTTCTGATTAACGCTGTGTGGTCAGATTTGAAATAAAAAAATCGCTAAATGGTTTTCGTGAAAATCAGGGGTATAAAAAAATCGCAGCCGGCCCTGGATTTGCATTTTGAAAATGGCAGGAAGGTCAAAAGAAGCGGTTTTTGAAGGCCTTTCAAACAAAAGAAAGTTTAGGTGATTATCTCCAAAAATGAAGATTTTACGGATTTGTACAGTTTTAAAGTTGGACACCCTGTAGGTGAAATATTAATATTTCTAACTAACACCTGCGAATGTCGACATTTAGCATGCACTCATATATGGTGTATGTTGAAAATAAACATTTTTTATTAAATGAAAACTTTTATGAACATTTCATGGGACAAGCTGCTTTTTGATTTAAAAAAGTTGTCGCTATATTTGGCATTAAATTAACGAAAACCTAAACTTATCTTTCATTTAATTTTTAATTGGGTTTTTGGCCACCAAACTGATTAAAAGAAAACTTTTTCAAGTTGCCAGAAAAATTCAGAAATTCTCTATTTTATATTATTATTTATGTATTATTTATCGCGTCTCGGTATTCGGTTGGTGTATTTTTCATTACTGATCACTGTCGTTTTCGACATCCACCGAAGCTTATGTGTGTTTGTTGACATAGGTATACCGGTAATACCGAATGTATGATAAAATTAATAAATACTCGGTCTTCCACCAAGCATGTTGTCGAATGCCGACATTCATTAATTTCGGTCTTTCACGGTAACAAATTCATTGCAAAAAAAATAAGTGCTTTCATTATTTGTCACATTAGAGAAGTTGCAACTCTGCAAAAAAGTTTGTAAATAAATATTAAAATGTTGAGGACGAAGTTGTGTATATTGGATTATGGATCTAGGTATACAGATCATTGGTATTGCCAGATCACACCATGCAATGTTGTTTTTTATTAATTAAAATTTAAAATATTATTATTTCCAGTCGTACAATAAGTCATTACAATTTTTCGAGATGTCTCGTCTCGTCTCGTCTCGAGCTTGTCTCGAAGGATTTTATCTCGTCTCGTCTCGTCTCGAAATTCGAGACGAGACAAAACGGCTTCGAGACGAGACGTCTCGTGTCTCGTGTCTCGCGGCAACTCTAGGTGTTCGAGAAAAATAAAAAATGTTATGTACGTTTGGTACGTTTTAACATATTCCCTGGGGATACATTGTAACATGTTGAACTTATCCAGTAATAGGAATAATTATAAAAAAAAATTACAAAAAGAAAGTTGACCCCTTCACTAATTTCAATATGGCCGCCGCTCCAAGATGGCGGATTACATTTTCTTTTTAATCCCCTTAATATGGGTATCAAATGAAAGGGCTTGAAGAGTAGAAAACGATAAAGTTAGTGACATTAAACTAAATTCAATATGGCCGCCGCTCCAAGATGGCGGGTTACCTTTTTGATACCCAACATGGGTATCAAATGAAAGGGCTCGACGGGTAGAAAACAATAAGGTGAATGACTTCATACGAAATCCAATATGGCGGCCGCCCCAAGATGGCGGACTAAATTTCTTTACCACCCTCCTGATATGGGAATCAAATAGGTAGGTCCTAAAAAGCACAAAATAAAATTTAAAAACAAGCTTTTATTTAAGCCATGTACTAAAATTAATAAAATAAGTTTAGGTTTTCGTTAAGATAATTCAATTCCAAATTGCGACCAGTTTTTGCAAATTGAAAAGCTTGTGGCGCGAATTAAATGCGAAAAAATGCATACTTTGCCAAATAGGTACGTGCCGAGGTACGTGCTTATCAAGCAATCACTTTTCAAAAAAAATTAATTGGTTGGTACCTACTTTCATCAACATTTCGCGCGACAAACTTTTCAATTTGCAAAAACTGGTCGAAATTTGGAACTGAATTATCTTAACGAAAACCTAAACTTATTTTATTCATTTTAGTACATGGCTTAAATAAAAGCTTGTTTTTAAAAAGTTTTTTTATTTTAATTTTTTTTAATATTCGACCAATCGATTTTGGAAGTTTTGGACAATAATTCTGGCTTATATACAAAATTCCGGAAACCAATGGAGGAAATCAAATTTAACCTTCATTTGCGAACATCTACGGGTCCAACTGCATCTTAAAACCCCATGAAACCTTTTAGAGAACATCTATACGGTCAATTTATATCGGATACTTCTGTTTTTGTGTCATTCTAATCTTCCTAAACAAATATTGCATTTTAGGTGTTTTTCATAAAAGTTAACTGGCCGGGCATTTAGAAATTTCCAAGCTCAATTTAGACCTGATTTCCGGTTTCTATGGGTCAAACTGCATTGGATAAGCCAAAGTATCGTTTTAATTTAATTTTATTTTTTTTTAGATATCGCCAAATTTAAATTTTCAAAGGGTTGACCCCCGAATATATCGGGAAAATATTCTCAATTTCACCATATCTAATACATTTCTCGACTGGCGCAAAGTAGAATGTTGTAAGTAGCTCTAACCGTTTCGGCGCAAATGCCCTTCAAAATCAAATCTAATCCGAAAACTCGAAGTCCGGTTTTTTGTTGTGTATCTCCGGATATGCTGGATTTTTTCATATTTAATATTATATTCACATTTGTCATTTTCGAATATATTTTGTCTTAGCTATTTGAGATGGTGTTGGCTGCCCATTTAAATTTGGATCTGGCCGTTTCTCAATATTGCCAGATCTTGCGTAGACGTTTTAATTTTTTAAGACAAAAGGAGCTTTAGAAAATAAAAAAACGGGTATATTTTAAAGTGTGGTATAGGCCCATTCTACTTCCAGCACATTCCGTAACAACTTATAATCGCCATAATAACTTTTTTCGTTCTTTATTCACGAGAATATGCCCCTGAAAGGACATATCACACGAAAATTAATTAACGTCAGCGTTCCTCTAAATTCACAAATCTGAGATTTAACATACCTTTAATACTTACTTACCATCACATATCCGAGTCAATAACTATGGCTTGACGTCGAGTGGGAATTGCAAAATTGCCCCCGCGTTAGTCGGGCTTGTGCTTCTAACTAGTTCCAACTCCCAAAACTCCAACGCGAAATCCCGCGATATAAAATCAAGCGAACCGGGATTCCCCGAATGTGGGGATTTAATTTTATAACTCGAAACTGGCAAACGGCCCCGACTGTGGAATGGACTGTTTCTTTTCTTTTAGTGAAGTTGCGCAACAATGTAACAAAGGGGTTTAACTGCAGTTTAGGCCCTTTTAGGATAGCCATTCCATAAGCGAACTTTAGCTGCGGAGATAGCAATTCATCGCTATATGAAGCCCCTCAAAATCCAAGTCCTTTAATATGAAAATTAAACAATAATGACGAAATGAATTATTTTAAGGTTTTAAATAAATCATTTGCAGTTGCAAAACTTATTTAGCATCATGTCAGTTCTTGTTTAACGGAGTGTACCAACTTTAGAGTTAAACAATACACAACTTTGGGATATAAAATGAGCCGTTCTCGAAATTCTCAAATGCAGGGATTTATTTTATATCCATTACGAACTGGACCGAATCCATCCCCCAATCTTCGAAATGGACCATATAGTTTCTTTTAGTGAAGTCAAGCAACAATGTTTAACTTTAGAGTCCCTTTGGCCAACTTCAATAACTCTCAACTTTATTTGTAGGAATAACAGTTCAGCGCTATATGCCCGGGGGGTATATCAATTTTAGTTGGACCTTTTTTTAACGGGAAAGTTTTATTGTTTGTGACCAGCTTTAAATTTTGTTTTGATTTTTTAATTATTGTCAGAAAAATCAACATTGTAGATATGGCTTTATATTCAATAATGTCGGGCTAAACTAGAGGCAGTGAATTTTACACCTATAAAGATGCCCCTCTTTAAAATAATGTGTTTGTATTCTTTCAACAAAATATTTTCTTAAAGATAATAATACTTACCTACTGAGTCTGTTTCGTTTTCACATATTATCGTGGGCGCATGGATAATGACTATTAGCGGTCGACCGAGATAAATTGTGGTTCAAAATGTGAAGGGCATCTGTAACAAATTTTAACTTACCTACATTCCGTGTTTTTTGTTTTTCAATTGAGTGGCAAAAATGAACAAAGAACATTAGTAAAAAGAAAGGAAGTATTGTTCAACGCATTTATAAAATAAAATTTGACACTATCCATAGAGCAATAGGTAAATTAATATTCTACAACAAAATGGTAACTGGATAAAATCCCGATTTCAAAACACTAAAGAGTAGTAGTAGTCATTATTCTTTCAACTTGACGCTAATCGCTACCTCATACTGAGAAAAACAAAAAAAATCGGGTTACTGTAAATGTTGCTGTGGTTTTGGTTCATTGCTGTGGCTTTTGTTTATTATTATTATATTGTTATTATTAGATTTAATGAATCTAGCATTTTTCGGTCGCATCCCTAATTTTGTAAACGCGATCACTTATAAATGAGCCATTTTGTATTCCAAGGGCTACTAGGAGAAAAATCATCAGGTCAATCCCCTAACTTGCGTACTGTACAGGTTGAGTCTTTGACATGTACATACAAACATTTTAACCATTTTAACAGTTTCTTTTCATATAAAAGTAAATAAGAATATTTAAAAAAATGCTATTTGCTAAAAATTATTAATAGTTTTTTAAGATAACGATTTTTATGACGTGCGGCCACATTGCAGACTTTATAGGCTTGCTTCAGGAGTTCAACTTAACCCAGGTTACAATTTTTGTACGCCTCAAAGACTCACCCTGGATAACAAAAAGTACCTATAGCCCAGTAATTAAGTGCTGTATATTGCCTTTAGCTGGAAAAATTTTCGGAAGTTGGTGATTTTGTGTATTTTTAACTGTTCTTTTTGATTTTTCATTTTGCCACCTCGTATCTTTGCCGCTGTCGCCGCCATATTGTAAAAAATTGTAAAAAATTGCGAAAAATTGCGAAAAATTGCGAAAAAATATATCTTGTTATTCGTTGCTTTTACAGCAAAATAGTTCTATAATAAATTAAATTACACACTTTTCTCTACAAAATTGGTTATTATCATTTTTTTAATAAAACCGACCAATTTTGGATAATAGATTAAAAAAATAACCATTTAACGTGCAGTGAAAAGTAAGACCCATTTCCAAACCACTTTGAGGTAGGGTATAAGGCGCTTTTTTTTTTGTGGTTTCCCCAGTAGCCTAATCCACATGGTTGCTAAGTAAAAATTACACTAATCTTTGTCGGTTTGATAGCCCTGAGGAACCAGCCAGACAGAAATCTATTTTTTCGCAATTTTTACAATATGGCGGCTAGAGCGGCAACGATACGAGGTGGCAAAATGAAAAATTAAAAAGAAACAGCCTAAAATACATAGAATCAGAAAATATCGCAAATTTTTCCAGGTAAATTTAAGTAATTACTGGGCTACTATACCTAACCTAAATTATAACTGTGTATGTACGTACAAAATAAGTTAGGTCATGTTCTATGAAAATTAATTAAATCGGCCCCAATGTTCCTGAAACTTCCAAGTTTGGATTTAAATTCAGCCAATAGCACATATGCCAATCAATACCCGGTTTGATGTCTAGCGCAAAGTGGAAAGCTGCCCCCAGTTATTCGAGCATGTGTTTCTAACTAGTTCCAACTCCGAAGTTAAACAAGGCAAAATCCCGCTGTACCTACCTATATAAAACGATTCGAGCACGGTATTCTCCCAGAACTGTAGGGATATAATTTTATAACATCAAACTATAGCGAATGGTCGAGTGGAATGGAGGTCGAGTGAAATGGTCTTGAACTGTGAATGAACCGTTTCCTTTCTTTTAGTAAAAGGAAGAAGTTAAGTTAAGGAAGATAACAAATAAACTCCACGTGACGTTTATTCATGTATACTATACTATTTTTTATAATCCAAAATAAAGCTTTAATACAAAATTTTAAAAATCAATTTTGAATTTAATGTCTTATTTTTTACAGTTTAATCCCATATTATTCCTTTACTCAATGATTGCATTTATGAAAATCCAAAATAAAAAACAGTTCTGTTGTTAAACAAACAACAAAAAGGAAATGACAATTTGTGCCATTGCGGAAAAAAATATTCTACATATTTTCCTTGAAAAAATAAAAGTACCTACCTAATCTTATCTCCTCGACAAGGATATTTTTTTTGTAAAGAATTGCTTTTCGCCGTAAAATCAATAATAAACATATTTCTCCTCTTGTCAACTCCATCCGTGGACACACTGTATATCCGACAACGATTTTTTTCCTAAATGTGATATGGTATATGTCATATACCAAATCGCGTTAAAATAAAGAAAAATTCGTTGGCCCTTCTACGCCTTCGTACATCACTGTCTTCGTTTTCATCTTCATCACTATCTTCCAAAACTTTAGGCATATTGTCACAGTTTAAGCAAATTATAGAACAGTTGAGCCCCGATTTTTTACAAAAATGGCGGGCTTTGTATTTATGTCCCTGGTCTCTGTCATTTAAAAATATGCCAGAAGAGTACAAACCACTATCCTATATAAGTAATAAAATTCGCCAGTGTATCAAGATTTTCAAGATCAAACAAACCAGAGATTGGAGAACCAATATGAATTTGAAATAAGCCTCCTCCCAAACCGAGAACCGAGACGTCCGCGTCCGAGACTGAAAAACTCTAGACCGAGATTTGAGTCGAGCTGGAGATGTTGAATCGAATCGCTAAATTCAAAATTTGCGATATTGCGATCTCGAATCTTGAATAAGTCGTTTCTTTGTACTCGGATAATCATTCTATTCTCAAAAGTATTGGAATGCAAGATATTCGATTCTGAAAATAATCCGATTCTCCCTTCACTAACTGCGGTACGCCCGTACTGAATTATATTACCCGAGAACAGCGGAATGTCGTGTGGTGGGGAGGGCGAGCGCCGATCACGCTGCATATTTGCTCAATTTTGAAATTCTGGTACTCGAAAACGGCTGATGGTTTAATAAAAAAAATTTATATAAGAACCAATTTTGTATTAGAGAAAATTATGTAGTTTAATTTACTATGAAATTGTTTTTACTATAAAACAACCACTAACAAACACTAAGTTTCAAATATTTGGGGAGATAACAAATAAACTCCACGTGACGTTTATTCATGTATACTATACTATTTTTTATAATCCAAAATAAAGCTTTAATACAAAATTTTAAAAACCAATTTTGATTTTAATGTCTTATTTTTTACAGTTTAATCCCATATTATTCCTTTACTCAATTACTGCATTTATGAAAATCCAAAATAAAAAACAGTTCTGTTGTTAAACAAACAACAAAAAGGAAATGACAATTTGTGCCATTGCGGAAAAAAATATTCTACATATTTTCCTCGAAAAAATAAAAGTACCTACCTAATCTTATCTCCTCGACAAGGATATTTTTTTTGTAAAGAATTGCTTTTCGCCGTAAAATCAATAATAAACATATTTCTCCTCTTGTCAACTCCATCCGTGGACACACTGTATATCCGACAACGATTTTTTTCCTAAATGTGATATGGTATATGTCATATGACACAATAATAGTACATTGTGTACCTAGTAGGAAAAGCTGAACATTCCCGGACGACCGTAAAGATTGCCTGTCGAGGCGTAAGCCGAGACTGGCAATACGGAGTCGGGGAATGAGGCTTTTCCTACGAGGTATACATACTATTTTTCCGAAAATCGAAAATTACTCAAAGAACATAAATTATTACAATCAACTTGTTTTTAGTTTATAAATAACTGTAAGGAAATAATATTTCCTTACAGTACAAAAATAAATATTTCCTAACAGTTACTTTCCGTTGCCTGGCAACGACTAAGTGCAAGGAAATATTGACTTTTTCTTTCAAAAATGTTATCAAAAATGTCAATATTTCTGATTGATTTTCGGAAAAATATATTTTTGAAATAACATTGAAAATATTCCAATTAAATAAATCTGGGCACCTTGTCATTTTTTGCTGGAGCTCACCTTGAGGGAAGTTGGGAATATACTTTGAATAAAGAATCCCAGGAAGGAGTCAAAGCTCTATGGACACGGTGATAGGTGCCAGTATGTGGTACTTGGATACTTTTTTGAGTTATTCTGAATGGCTGTGCGGCTTTTGGTTCTCCCTGCCGCCAAAACTAAATGTTTGAGGATAATAATCCATCAGTAAGTAATTTTGTAATTTAAATTAACTTCTGAGTTTATGCTCCAAAGTGGCATAGGCGTTTGTGTAAGTACCTACTTCTTCATAATTGGAAATTAAAATTTGAATTGCTATATTCTAACTATCCCAGTCGCGCGTAATCCCAAACATGTTCCTTTCTGAGATTCTTTATTCAAAGGGAATATACTATTGTACTGGATGTTCCCGTATATTTTGAGTTGGGTTTCAGGCCCCAGTTGACTCACACAAATGTCTCAAATTCCTCCAATGTAGTAAATTCAGTAAACACAACTACCGCTCTGTCAATCCGCTATTACCTCGTACAGCTGAAGGACAATTATTATGAATGAAATTCCAGCAAGTATACGTTGCAGCAGTGCCGAATGTCTGGACAAATCCGATTTCCCAAGTGGGCAATTCCGCAATTCATTTTAAATATAATATTTCACTTTTGATTTACCCAAAGTTAACAACAATAAATATGTGTAATGGTGGAATTTAACTCGTGTTGTCAAGAAGGCCTTTATAAATATGCGAGCTATAAAGTGCTATTTTAAGATAAAGCGATGTGTTTCACTAGCAACCCCGCTACGTTCTGTACTATCGGGTATTCGACTGTGACCTGTTTATGGCAGCAGAACATTCTAGGGATTCCGATAACTTTGGTCTTGTTCATATCTCTCTATACTGCAAGTGAAATTATATTTAGCTGATTTACTCGCAGCTACTGAGCTAACTACTGACCTTCTAGCTTCGCTTCACCCCCTTCTGTCGATAAGTCCTTTCAGTTTTTCGATTCAGTTGGTCAGTTGCGGTCACCTTCGAGGTGTAGCAGGGTTGGTGTGGTTGGCCTAAAGGAGAAAAAAGCCTAATTAATGGTGTTTTAATCTAAGAGTCTTAGATTTAAGACTGGCAAGGTGTTCATCTTTGCCCACTTACCTTGTTCCCAGGCAATGTTGTTAATTTTTGCTACTTTATTTGAGTCCTATGGCAGTTTTGTCCGTCTGTCATTTCTGTATAACTTGCATATTTCTGACAGAAAACTTAAATTTTCTAAGCCGTTGTGTAGCTCATCGGTCAAAAAAAACTTAGTTTCGAGATGTCGAACTGACCACATGTGATTTAGTGAAATCAAAGGTATGTACGTCCTTTTTTTAAGGTGCACTGTAAAAAATAGCTTTATAGAAAAACTATATTTACCATACACAAATTATTGTACCTTAAATTTATATAATTGCGTGAACTAATCTTCAACAGAGTCGTTCCAAAATTCTAAATGCGATTGTTAATTAAAGTTTGTAAATATTTTCTGGAGTGCTACTGCATAAATTGTCGACAAAATTATAGAGTTTAATTTCTCAGATAATTTACATCAAACGTAAGTTAATTTCTTAATATAAAACAGCATTTAACCGAAAATTTGATGTACATTTTCTGTATAATTGTGCAGCATTGCTGAAATGACTGCATAGGATGTTTATATACAACTTGTGCTTTTTAATCTTCGTCGTCTTGACATTGTCGTCCGAGTGATAACAAGTCGCCACGCGTTTGCTGTCTGGTCCTTTTTTTGTTCCCCGGCCGTACCCTATTTGCAATGGACGAGATTGTAAATAATTGGCTGCAACAGTGGAAACAGGATCATCTTTTAAAGACTTGCTTTGTAAGTTTAATATATTTGCAAATAAGACTGTTGATTCCTACTTAATATTTTTGTTGTAATAAGTAGGTATACAGATATATACATATTTGAAAGAAAAAGCTTTTTTTTTGATGGGCTAAATACACATTCGAGATTCGTGGCCTACTCTCCGAGAGAGTTTTGAAAAACCCGAAAACTGTCGAAATATCTTCTGCTTGTAACTTTTTTGTTTCTAGAATTAGGTACCTACAAAATATCTTAATGACTTGTGTGTGCATTGATTTCTTTAAGCCTACTTCATGAGAATTTAAAAAAATGCTACGGTTTAGTTGGTACCTACTCTTTTAGCACTTAAGAAAAAAATACCCATTTATAACCGGAATACTACACCATTCGGGGCCACGGCCCGCTATAATAGAGTGAACACATATTTTGGATGAGTGCTAAGAGAGCACCCACCAAACCGTGGAATTTTTCTAAATTCTTATAAAGTAGGCTTAAAGCAATCAATTTTGCCCATAAATGTCATTAAGAAATTTTTTCACTAACCATTGAAACAAAAAAGTTACAAGCCGAAGAAATTTCGGCTGTTTTCGGGGTTTTCAAAAATATCTCGCAAAGTGGGCTATGGATCTCGAGTATGTTTTTACACAAGGTTAGCCCATCAACCAAGCAACTTTTTCTTTCAAATCCAGTTCTCCGAAAAATGCATATTTATCAAAATATTCTCGAGTGACCGTCCATGAATAGACACCCTATATATTTTTGTTTAGTTTCGTGAACATTAGTTTTTGAATTACTTCGATGTTTTCCGAGTTTATTTTTGTACGTGGTCATATGTTAAAAGAAATGTTTAAGTTTCGTTTTGTGAATATAAATATGTTTTGGATTTTAAAAAGATTGTAATCCTTGAACGACTAACTGTTTTTTTGGAACGTATGATTTTTGATATTTTCACATACTCCTTTTTTACATGTACTCACACAAATACGTATATAGCGTGATTCAGTTGCATGTACAAATACATTAACTTTAATTGGTGGTAAAATTTAGAAAATTAAAAAAATACATTTTATTTTCAAATTTTAAACCGGTAAAACTATTGAAACTCAATTTTAACTATCACTGAACCACCCGGTACATATTTAAAAAACTGAACAAACTATTGTTAAAAAATTGACAACTTGCGTTTAAAAATCAAACTTCAGCGGTAAAAAATATAAATAATTGTGCATATTTAAGAAAACCAAAGTAGTGATCAAAAAATATTGTCAAGAAAAATAGTACAATATATTTCCAAAATAATAAAGCGCAATATAAAATGTAAATAATTTGTTCATTTTTGTATGCGTAATTATATGAAAAACCAAACATTGTACAAAATATTTACAAGAAACCAAAGTTGTGGTATAAAATATAAACTAATTGTATCTAAATTTTAAATCAAAATCGTCTTTTTCATACACATATTTTTATTAAAATATCAACTGGCTTTGTTTATAAAAACCGAATCGTTCGTGTACGAAAAATGTTTACAAAAATATATGGAAAATATGAAATACTTAGTTTGGAAAAACCTTGACAAAATTAATCTACAAATAAATGTAGAAAAAAAACAACAAATTGGTTCTAGTTCATTTTCGAACATAATTTGTGCGAAAAAACTCAATATTTGTTTTATTAAATAATGCACACAGTTTTTAGAGCGTGCAAACTAGTTAGTTGGACCTGCCTGGCTTTCGCCTGATTTTTATTGGGAACGGGTACCTAGCTTTCGTAAATTTCACAGTTCCACCTATACCTACTAATCTAAGAAAAATAACACACGTACTAAAGGTGCATGGTCACATGGATAGAGTATTCGTGTACGTACGGTATCTTGTATGAATGTTGTCATGTTGTGTGACCTCTTCATCAACAAATTACTGTGCTCAGCAAAATGGGAAGAAAGAAAGGAGCTGCTTGGACATTTTTAATAAAACAAGTACTTCCTAAATACCCGTTTTGGGTAAATACCCACTTGGGTATTGTGGCGCACCCAGGGGGGGCCAAGGGGCCTCGCCCCCCCCCCCAGACCTTTCATATTTTAAAAATTCTCGAGGATGGTATCGTAGATGTACTGTTCGCTGCGTGCGACCCTCTGCGCACTGACTGGCTAATATCTGATTTTTTTTTATTATTTTCTAATATACCTGCCTTTATAAAAGACAGTTTGAAAATTTCTTTGAATCTGCCTGGCAGAATGTTTGCCCTGTCTGAGCCACAAGTTCACCGGTCACCTCACCGGAGCCGTAGAATAAGGCGCTGCTCCATTGAGAAACAGAAACGAAGAACAAAGACATCATGATGATTTTGTATTTATTATACTTCATTTAAACTGAATTTGCCGTTAAATTTTCTAAAGGAAACTCCTAAGTACATTTCTTATTGCCCGCTTAAAAAACAATAATCTCTATTGCCCGACCTTCAAAAAAATTTCAACCTACTACACTGGCCAGAAAATGTTATAAAATGTTGCAAAAATTATAAACATAATGTGGCTCTTTGAAACAATATGATAATTTATAGGAAACTATGAGCACTAACTTTTATTTTTACTTCCACATCACAAAAGGGTGTTCAGTGTTGTTTTTGATAATTACTGGATTTTAGTCAGTTAAAAAGTATTCTTGCTTACAGCACAAATGATTATGTATGGGCCCACATAATTAGAAAAAAGATTACCTTTGGCGTCAAATTGTATGTTCATATTATATTTGACCTTGAAAATTTCACAAATTTTCGCCTGCGGCGCGATTTGTAATAACGAAGATTTAAAATTTAATTTAATTCTCCCCTCTCCCCACCGACAAAGTACCGCCTTGTAGGTACCTATCCCTCACTTCTCAAATTGGTACTGTCCTGACTGGAAAGTCGTTTGCCTTACCTCAAGTTTCTGTCTGGCTACAGCCCCGAGTGCCCCCCCCCCCCCCCCCCCCCAATCATATTTTCTGGGTGCGCCACTGCCCAAGTAAATATACAGGGCATTTACCCCAAAAAATTTGCATACTTTTTGAAACAATATAAAAATCAGGAAATCCAATAAAGGTTTTCAGAGAAATATTATTTACATCCATTTGTGGCTCTGTATCTTTTCAAAACAAATTTTGCTTTTGCCATATAGCCAATAATTTAAAACCTGCCGTGAATCAAATTGCCCAAATATATCGTATTTGGTGCAATTCAATTTGTCACGCTATAGTGCGCTTTGTCCAAATAAAGTTTCTCTATAAAATTTAAATAAAAACGGGATACAGTAGAAAAATTAGTTCGGTTAGTAAAATATAAATTATTTAATTCGAATGAATTATAGCCTGACAGATAGCGCCTGTGTAATACGTTTACCGGGCTGCGCGATATAATATTTGAATTTCGTGTTCGAAATGATTTATTTTATTAATGGCTCTACGGTCTACGCATTGTGGAACTACAGCTAACTCCAAACTACCACATTAGGCAAGCTTTATGGGTACTTTGTAAATTAAAAATATAACTAATAAATAAAACTTTCTCTTAGCACGGATTATAAGTATATAGTCTTTTAAACTAACTGTAAGTCGTCAGTTCTAGTTGTCTTAGCTTTATGTTAATTGCAATGCTTGTAAAATTTTAACTCATTTCCTTAAATGAAAAACTATAATGGTTACTTGCAAAATCTTTTAATGGGTTTGAGTTTTACCGCAAACTGGTTTTCCGTAATTAAATTTTCCTGGACGCCAGACAGTTTCCCATTATATACCCTATATACCTACTACTATCGTTTAGCAATAATTATTCCTACTTGTAATCAATCGAAGCGATGCAAATTGCAGCGTTTGAAGCAGTTCCTCGTTTAGCGGCCCATTAAATCGATTCTTGTATGGAAAGCAAACGTGCTCAAGGCTACAAAATGAAGCTAATACAGAGTAGGGCGGAATAATAATTTCGGCAATGTCCTCCGCGCAGCTGCGAATTTCAACTAGGCGAGAACGTGGCGAGCGCCGAATTGCTCATCGAAACAGAACAGTAAACATTTTTGCTGATTGACAGTGAGAATTCGTTCGACAATATACCATAATATGTTACGTACGCCAGCAAATTATAAGAAATATACAGGGTGAGTCACATCTAAAGGCAGAGCCGAAAACACAAGGTAGAACTCGCTAAAATAAGCACATATGCTTAATAAACATTAGCCCAAAAAAGCTTGGTTCTCCATATACAGCGTGTTGAAAATTTTCCAAAAATAACATATTTTTTTAATTTCTTTCGATCCCATTTAGGAATTCCAACCAAATTTGGTACACATTATACACTGGACGGTTGCCATTTTGTGGAATAATTTGACCCCGTTCCGATCACCAGCGGCGTAGGTACAAATAGTTACTGTAAATAATTGTAGAAAAAAAGTAGTACGGCCCTGTGCAAAACCAAAAATTTTGCCTTTTTTTGGATAGCCCATTTAATTTGGAACAAAAAGTGCCTCTTGGCATTTTTTTATTTCTGGTACAGTTTCTTCGTAATTTCGGATTTTTTTAAACTAATGTCAAGGTGATTATGCTGGCATTTAAAATAAAATTATTTGTATCTACGCCGCTGCTCATCTGAACAGGGCCAAATTATTGCACAAAATGACAACCCATAATATGTATAAAATAATTCCTAAACGGGCTAGAAAAAATTAAAAAATATTTGGAAAAGTTTCAACACCCTGTATATGGAGAACCAAGCGTTTTTGAGCTAATGTTTATTAAGCATATGTGCTTATTTTAACGAATTCTACCTTGTGTTTTCGGCTCTGCCGTTAGATGTGACTCACCCTGTATAATCTTTTGTAGGTATGAAACTAGCAACTATAGTGCCTTCGAAACAATTATCTTCAAAATTCTCGCGTTCAGCACCTCAGGAAACGAAAAGGCCGACTTTTGTAATGATAAATAAATGTAAACTTTGTTGTGAACAACAAGGACGCTATCACTCGTCACTACCTAGTGCCGACTTGATCACCGAGAAAAATATGACTTCGTCGCAGTAGCTAAGCTAGTGTCTCTTACTTGCCTAGTTAAATCAACAACACTATTATTGTATGGTGCATTGTGGCGCAATTTTTGGTCCATCTACTGTCTAATTGAGTTTTTCGCCAACAAGAATAAGTTTGTTGTGAAAAGGTCAATTAGTCAAGTAAATCGACAGTATTTTGTTTCTGAATCATTTTCCGTGTATTAAATTCACTACATGGTTTCAAATATTGTAAGAATAGACATCAGCTGAATACTTTTGTGACTATCAACGAAGGGTAGGTGGTAGGTATGTCACATAAAACTCTGTTCGATTTTAATACGTGGAACCTCATTTTTGCAATGATGCAGTTGCTGATAAGTCAATATTTGCCAAGATTTTAGAATCAACTAACAGAATGTTGTTTAGAATTAAGATTTTATAAACCAAGCTTAGGTGTTTTTTTCTAGGTTTTCCAAAAGCAGTTCTAATAGTAGCGGTGCGGCACTGAACAAAGTTAAATTTTTGCTGCCAAATGAAAACGTTTTGATTAATTGAACGTACAAAACGTCGAACAAAAAATAGTATACCTACTTTTATAGTTATATACCAAAAACAAATTTATCCGCGCATGGAACTAAAAATCATATTATATTTTAATTTTGATATGTTAATAAAATGTAGAAAGCCTGTTTTAGAAGACAAAAGTTGGTAGATTTAGTTCCATATTTTGACAATGGAATATAGTTTACAAATAATAATAATTGAATTTTAATTTTTCTAAATGGTAATAGCAGATGTAATAGTATATATAAGTGGCTCTCTCAAAGTATCTCGGCTATTTTTTGACAGAAAAAATCAGTAGCGGGTGCGATCGATATTAAATCAATTTAAATTTGGCCTCTCTTCTTGGTACCTATTAAAAATTAAATTATCCGGAAAAAAATAATGAGGCATTTTCTATAAAGTGAAATTTCCCATTTAATTTTATGTGTCATATTTGTCAGTTTGTTCTGTATTTACTATAAAAATTTGTTGTTAAAATTTTTGATTGGCATAAGATCTAGTAGGTAACCAATGGAAACTAAAGTTGACATAGTAGGCCTTAAAAATTAGAAAATAAAGTGGCTTACATGCACTTACTCGAATGTACAATAACTAGGTGATCCAGAATTGATATTTCAGGTAATTAAAAAATACTAAACTCGTAGACATTCTTTTATTTTATGAAAATAAATTAAAAATACTTGATATTTTCTATTTAACGTAACAGTTAACAGGTACCTAATGCTATAGCAACTACCTTAAAAATGACAATAACAAAATATTGTACTGTATTGTATTACGATAAATGCTCAATGAACAGGTAGTATTTACACTTTCTTTTCAAAACAAACAGCACCAGATTGTTCAACTTTTCATCTTTTCAGCTTCAGCATTTTAGCTGCTGCTTACTTCAAGTATTTTTTAAGTATACCTATCATTTTTTAATATTACTCATTTTGTGGAGCTGTGGAGTAAACTTTTCTGTTTAGTTAACCTGATATGAAAAATTCCATTGGGAATTTTTGTTGTAAATAGCGAACAAACAAGCATATGTGACACATATACTTAAAGATTTTTTAAACTAATTTTATTGTTGATCCCAAGATGGTGCAAATTTTACGGTAATCCATACAACAAAACGAATGCCGCACATAAATTCTGTCGTTTTTTGCGAATATCTTTCATGTTAAACTTTTTCACATTTTACATTTTTTTACATTATTACATGACGTACATTCTCTATATTCAATCAATGTTGTATATTATGCGTTTAGTAAATTTTGTATTAAACTCTTAGAAATTTTTATTTTTGTCCAAAAATCCGGGTGGGTGGCGGCCCCCTTGACCCAAATGTAGCGGCGCCCATGAATATTGAGTACAATGGATTGTGTTGTCACCTGCGCCAAAAGTGTGGGCAAAATTTCAGCTCAATAAGTTTGGTGGAACTGGTTTAAAATTCAGTACAGTACAGTAACAGTTGAAGTTAAATAAAAGCTTGTAGTGTGTGGATATGCTAAAAATATTTGGGATTAAGTTGCTTTGGGATTACGTTGAAACATAACCATAATATTACTGACATTTTACATTATTTAACTATTATATTCCACGGTCATATTGCCTTGGCCAATTTTTCCCCATTAACATTTTATCGCGGGTTTTGACTGATCTTAGGAACTTGAAAGTAAGCTTTCCACTTAAAATTTTTTCAGCTTATAATTTTACGTCATTATACCAACTTAATGGCCCTAAAAGGAACAAAATTCATGTATTCATGAATACAATTTTTGCAAACTTTGTCAGTTATGTTTAGAAAATAAATGATGATGCAACTAATTGCAACAAAAGTGCTATTAAATATAATATACAGGGTGAGTTTTTTTCGATGCCCACTATGGGGATCTCGGAAACTAACAGAGCTAGGTTAAATGGGGAAAGAATTGCAGTTTTGAATGCGCAATCTAATGCCCCTTTTGGATTTTTAAAAAAGTTCACGGCTCACTAGATATTTTGAAAAAAGTGATTTTTTGCTATTTCTTCTGATCTCTGTAGCTCCGTTATTTCTGATTATACAGAAAAACTGTAGAGACAAAATTTTTAGATAATTTTGGGCTTAATAAGATAATCTGATCCAATATTTTATGTTGTTTGTTATTTTTGAGATACCTATGACATAAACTTGTGTTTCTTTAAATGTAAATCATAGTTGGCTGTGGCTGAGTTTGTCGCCTTTCTTAGAGAGCGCCTGTCAATACTGGCAATTGGTTCTAAAACAGCTGCTCTTAATTTAACAATTGTCTCATACTATATTTTATACTGTTCCCCACAAAAAGAAATCCAAAACAGACAAATCGGGGGATCGGGACTGCCAGGAAATAGGTATATTTCTCCCTATCCAACTATTTGGATAGAGCTGATCTAGGTAATTTCTTACGGGCAAGTAATTATGTGGTGGAGCATGATAATTTTTGTTTTATTTTGTTACATTTTGTCACCAGCTAAAATTAAAATATTTGAAAGATTGAAGTATGTCTTATTATACAATAGAACGTAATTATGAAAATATTCCATGGCTGACTATGTAAAAATTAAAAAAAAAACAGAAAATTAGCCATAGCTCTTTTATTTTTTGTAATAACTATGCCGAGTATTATATTTTTGGAAAGCTCAAAAAATGGCCCATTTGATAAGGCCACAGCCAACTATTATGATTTACATTTAAAAAAACACAATTTATGTCATATCTCAAAAATCACAAACAACATAAAAGTTGGATCAGATTATCTTATTAAGCCCAAAATTGTCTACAATTTTTGTCTCTACAGTTTTTCTGTATAATCAGAAGTAACGGAGCTACAGAGATCTGAAGAAATAGCAAAAAATCACTTTTTTCAAAATATCTAGTGAGCCGTGAACTTTTTTAAAAATCCAAAAGGGGCATTAGATTGAGCATTCAAAACTGCAATTCTTTCCCCGTTTAACCTTTGTTCTAGCTCTACTAGTTTCCGAGATCTCCATAGTGGGCATCGAAAAAAATTCACCCTGTATATATTTTAACCCACAGATCAATAAAGTCGGCCAAATAATAAAAAAGTTACACAGGTGTCTATGTAGAGCACGCCTTTTAAAAGTGCTCACATTTGCCTTCTGTACTAATTTTAATAAAAACTGCTGTTAAAGTGCGCTACAGATACACGAATCGTACCTTTATGTACAATAGCAGCTATTGTTTTCATTCGATTTATATGTGGAACTACAGAGGACAATCGAAACCTAAATTTCCCCTAACACAATTTACCCAACCGATAGTTCAAATATCAATTTCAGACAGGCGGCATGCACTTTGCAACCCCGTACGCGCGCGGCAAAAAACAACAGCGGGGTGCGCGCTCCTCCAATAAACCATCCGACACATGCCGCTTTCGGTCTGTTAACACCCTGTGCCAACAGTTCCATCCCCACGCCACCAACGCCACATACGCGGACCCATTGAAGTTTCTAATCAAGTGCGGGGTCCCGAAAAAAATACATTTGCATGTGGACCGCCCGCCAACCATTTGAATATCCCGCCCGCATGCCGAGCTGTATGGAAATTGCGGCCGCCAGATGGCGCAGTGCTAACATAGTTCGGACCGAATCGCTATTTTCTTATCTATTGTCGTGGGAATAGCTTCGCCGGGTATTTGACCAGCAAACAGAGTTTAACCACAGGTGTATTTAGCCATATTGGAACCACCACGTAAATATGAAGAGACCTATTTAAAATTAATCTCAATGTTCATTTGCACAGCAATAAGTGTTTATGGACATACACCAGGTGTATGTCCATGTATTAACCTGGAAGTACAATTGGGTGTTACACGTAATTGTGCTTCCAGGTTAATACAGACAACAGCATACATAAATATGCAAAGAAGTTGATAAGAATTTTTTTTATTATATAAAACACTGCTTGAAAAAGAAAAAATGAGTATACCGCATACATAGTTATTTACATTGCCAGATGCGTAAGTGCACTTTTTTGGCCGAGGAGGTTGTTTAAAGACCGAGGCAATGCGAGCGTTGCCTCGGTCATTAAAAGTACCTCCGAGGCCAAAAAAGAGCTTACGCATCGTGCAATGTATTACATTTTTCCTGCTACCGAAAATTTCAAGTTATAGGTACTTTGAATAAAGCTCTAAATACATATGGAGTAGATTGTGAGTAATAATGATCTTCAAAATAACCATTGTTCAATTACTAAAAATGATAATCAGTGATAAATATAAGAGGCAGAATGCAGCGATAATAAAAAAATAAATAAAAAATATTGAGCTTTGTATGGGATTTGAACCGTGGATCTACAAATTACTAATCGCGTACTCTCACCCCACTGGTACCGCGGTGCTTGTCAAATTTGTTCTGTTATGCGGCTCTTATTTGACGCCAGAGAAACATTTAAATTATTAATTTTTTTGTATAATTCGTGTTCTTTATGATTAAAACCAGTTTGTAAAACGATTGTTGTGAAACCTATTAAAATTGATGCAAGATTCGCGTTGCTACATATATTTTATTAATGGTTTTAAGGTCCTTGCTGCGTAAGGGTTGCTAAGCAATACTTTTTGTACCTAGCAACCACTTTCGCAGCTAGCAACCAAAATAACAGGGCACCTCGAACATTTGACTCTCGCTTTCGGGCCTGTTGGCGAGTATGTAAAGTGAACTTACGAGGGAGGGAGCAGGAAAAAGTTGTTTTTAATCCAAAAAAAGCTTTGATTTGAAATCTTAATTTTTTATTTTATGTTTTTACTTGAGTTGAATTTATGAACATTCAAAATTATAATCTGCACGTGTCCGTTTAACAAGACTGATGTTTACATATTAAGTAAGTAAAAATTCAGATTTGAAATTTTAACAACCGTGCCTTTGACTAAAATAATAAATAATCGTACTTCCCTTAAAGCATTTTTCGCATGTTTTCTTAATTTACTAATACCCTGAACATGGTTATGAACATAATACAAGTTTGTTCAGCGAATGTTCGGCCCTACGTCACAACTCCCGTCCTTGTCTTACTGATGACTATACGACGGATATCGGTCGTATATTCACGAGCCAGTCAAGAACGGGAGTTGTGACGTAGGGCCGAACATTCGCTGAACAAACTGTATTATAATTCACTTAACTTATTTTGAATTTAGAAAAAAACTGTAAATATGACAATTGCAGAAAAACCTTTGTTTTTTGATCGTATATTTTCGATTTTCGAATAACCCTAAATAACCCTCGTATAGTAATCTTAGCGCTGATGTCGAACTCCCTCCCGGGTACAGTCGAACTGCCTCCCGTCCACCTGGGGCAAAATAGACAAAAATATTATTGGGTGTTACATGTGGCAACGCAGTCTCAGATTTTGCTGCAATTTCGGCATTATCTCGTTCATTACCCTTTTAGGGCCCGGGAGGGAGATCGACCGTCACCTTTTTGGCCACAGGTACTTTTCTCTCTTTCGGGAGGGAGTTCGACCGTGGCCATCTCAGTGAGTATAGTATAATTAGTAAATCATATACTGATCAAGCTATTAAGGAGCAATACCGTGAATCCAAAACTTGTCCAGCGCTCTTGGCCATCAGCGGTGTTTTTCTGTTTAAAGACGTATTGTGCAATTGTGCATGCATCTGCCTCGAACTCGATTCGAACCAAGGTCGATCGAAGGCAGAAAAACATGCAGTCCAAATAGACGCTACGAACGTCGCCACCGCGGCAATTTATTAAGAATATAAAGGCAGCACAAATTCAGTCGTTCAATTGTTTTTCTGAATACGTATCTGAAATAGCATGAAAATTTTCTACCATTCTCATATTTACAACATTTTTCTGAACTCAAAAACAAAAATTTAAATGAAGTAGAATATCATGTGCATCCTGTACATCTGAAATTTTTATATGGTAAAGTATTTTTTCAAAAAGGGTAATTACTTGTTGCCATATAAAATTAAAAATTTTTTTGTCCTGTTGTCAATTCCATCAGTTGGCACATTATATTTTTACATTTTTGTTTTTGAGATATTAGAGTCCTTCTTGTCCTCTCTAGGAGTATTTAACATCTCACAAGCTTCTCACGCGGCCAACCAGGATCATGTTTATACCCAAACAATTTCAAAAATATCATTAGCGATTTTTTTATCGAAAATCTTACACCCTCAGCTTATTTAGCATCCTTAAAAATGGTTACGTATCTATTTTCATCAAAAAATACTCATTGGTAAAGTTTTTACAACAGGGTCAATTTTACAAATAAGCGCGACGTTTTGAAAATTTTATTCAAGTATAATAAGTAGACATAGGAAACATGAAACACATGACATTCATGGCACTGCCAAATTGACAAATGTGCAAATTCTTTATTAAATTTTTTAGATTGCCATATAACTGAATAATTATTTTTGTTGAGTCGATATTCGATACTAAACGTTAATTAATCACGTTCTAGTAGATGAGTCAGATGTATTGTAATCTAATGTTTAAGGAGACATTAATACAAAATACGCAGTTATTAAAAATAAAAAATCATTTCTATCAAACCTTCTTATAACCTTAAATAAGTATATGTATCAATTCCAGAATTCTCGAATTAAAAATTATTTTTTCTACAAGCGTGCGGAAAAGTACAGCGCTACGCGTCGTTCAGCCAACTCCAGTCGCGTGCGGAGAAGTGGCACTTTCCGCACTTGTTAGGAAATATACTATAGATTCAAGTAGGATTCGGAAAAGTTGTTCGATTTGTAAAAAAAAACATTTTTAAAGAAGTAGGTAAATAATCATTACATAAACACCAATCACAATGATCATGACACAAATTTCAATTGAGTTATACTATCTAGTCAACAAGTTGATGAAAAAGATTACTCTTCTTTACTCTTCCGTATTTATTTATTGTATAGGCTTCTCTTGATTTTTCTGGTACCAGGGTAGCTTAATTTGGAGTACACATTTTCCCATTTTTATGAAAATACAATCTTATAATATGAAAAATAATTATTTTTTCCTGATGTTTTTCGCTGAGCAAATATCGATAACAGTCGAGGTGCCAAACACTGAATAGCAAACAACCTAAGAAACACAGTGGAAATAGTCTTTGATGCGCGATGTGGAAGCCGCTTTCAAAGCCATCGTCAAAATTTGCGACACCAGCAACAAAAAATATTTTTCTCGAGTTGTTCCGACCGAGAATAAAAATGCTATCCCTTCCACAACAACTTCTGGATCTCCCGTTTATCTCACGAAAATGCAACGTATGCGAGGTCAACAAAATATATAAGGAGATATTGATATAATTATGGCATGGCATATTTTGTTTAAAAATGATATTTATGGTTTTGTTCTTTTATTTTTATGATTGACTTAAGTATCTCCAGTAAGTACACGTCATGCTATGGAAAGCGTGAACAAAATTAGTTGCCGGTGTGAAAGTAATGACGCAACGTCCTTACATCGTATCACCCTCCCCTATTTCCGTTTTCTCGGCTGAAAGGAAGCGTGCAGTCGATTTGAGTTCCCGTGTTAGTGCACTGTGAACTCGCGAAAAAAACTTTAATATCTCTAGACATTTTATTAGCTGTTAGATTATCTTTGCAACCCCGCGTCAGGTTGTAGCATCCTTTTGACGTGAGTGCTAACGTATTTTTGTTCTGACGCCACACATTAGGATTCACGCGAACACCGTTTGTTTGGCGATTGCAAAAAAACTCGAAGTAGATAGGTACTAATCAAACTAATAATAATATTAATAATTCTCACCCTCACAATACTCCAAACTAAGAGTACCCCAGAAGCAACCACATGCTTGTGCGGGGGAGGGGGGCAATTACTATTATATTGTCTTCGTTGCCATTTGCGGCTAGGGCCGACTTTTTTCCCGATAGAACTAGGATAGCATTCGCTCAAGTACTACGGAAAATCCTAGAACACTGTAGTAATCCCAGTGAGGGTAGGACAATTATTAGTACATCACACGGATAAAGCTATTTAGGAGCAATACCGTGAACCAACATTTTTTGTCCAGCGCTCTTGGCCATAGCGGTGTTTTTTTTTTAAAGACATGTGCATGCGCCTGCCTCGAACCAAGGTCGATCGAAAGCAGAAAAACATGCACACAATTAATATAAAACATTTAATGAAACGGCCTCGAACCAGTGACTATAGAAAGAATTTTATAGTCACTGCTTGCACATAGTTCCGAGTCGATCCACGTGGCGAGTGTTATCACAGTCGACAAATCGATTTCTATATATCTACGCGTTAGATCTCCCCAACTAACTGCCTCCACTCCCACCCTCTTTATTTTTCTAACTCTCGTCTCCGTAACAGTAATTCCGGGAGTATCCCCGCATAATCCAGGAGGCGCCTCCGCTAAGATAAAGCCAAGATGGCGGCTGCCTTCCGGCGACCCCGGTTTCATTTCCGCCCGACGCTGAGCCCCCTCTCGACCGCCAGACGTCGTGTGGCCCCGCAAAGCCCCGATGAAAAATTGAAGAGCGCCCAGAGATCTGCCGGATAATTTTGATGGTTCTCGGGAGTCCTGGAAGCCGATTATTTTAGTGCCTTGATTTTGGGTGTTTTGCAAACAAATAATTTTGATGGATCGGATTGTCAACCTCAGCCTATTTTAGAATTATCTGGTTGTTCATCATAATATGCAATTCGTCGATATATGAGATAATTCGTCTATGCGCTCAATTAACAAAGTAGGTTTATATATTTTAGTCAAAAGGACCATTACGGGTGAGTCAGAATGTATAGTAAATACTTTAAAGGGGTGTTCGGCAGGTGGTTTTAAGGGGGGTCTTTCATATAAAATTTTTCTCTTTGGGCTTTCCTTGCCAAGTTATTCGGTTCTACAAGGTGACCCAAAAGTATTTTTTATTTATATCTCAATAACGGCGCTACTTAAAAATTTGAAATTTGACATGTGTTATCTACTTACTGGAAGACGCCTTAGGGTAGTTTATTCATTTCCACAGTGCCCTAAAAAAGGGTAAAAACTAACAACCCCTATTAATTTTTTGCTCAAACTTTTTTGAGGTTATCTTTTTGGTCTTCTAGGTCCATCATTTCAGTGTATCTTTTCATTTTGCAACAAAAGTGTACTCTTGTTTCATAACGATAAAATCAACCGTTTGCGTTGAAATTGGCAAAACGTGCCAAAAACACCTGTTGACTTGAACATTCGAAACATAAAATTTTTACCCACCGCTTTCAAACGTTACCTACAGATCGACTGTACATTCAAAATATGGAAAAAAATACCAATTGGACATTGGTCAAAACAGCATTGGTTTTCTTGAAATAGGGTGTTCAAATTTTGTTCAATTCAATCCTTTCCATTTTGAAAGCTAATAAGTTTTAGTACATTGTTCATAACATTTTTTTTCTCAGTTTAAATGGTACAGTCGATGTGTAACGTTTAAAAGCGGTAGGTAAAAATTTTATGTTTCGAATGTTGAAGTTAACAGGTGTTTTGGGGCACGTTTTGCCAATTTCAACGCAAACGGTTGATTTTATCGTTATGTTGCAAAATAGAAAGATACACTGAAATGAGGGACCTGCAAGACCAAAAAGATAACCTCAAAAAAGTTTGAGCAAAGAATTAATGGGTTGTTAGTTTTTATCCTTTTTTAGGGCACTGTGTAAATGAATAAACTACCCTAAGACGTCTAGTAGACAACACATACCAAATTTCAAATTTTTAAGTAGCGCCGTTATTGAGATATAAATAAAAGAAATACTTTTGGGTCACCTTGTAGACCCGAATAACTTGGCAAGGAAATAACAAATCGAAAAATTTTATATGAAAGACCCCTCTTAAAACCACCTGCCGAACACCCCTTTAAAGTAGTTAGTATACATGCTGACTTACCCTATAGGTACCTGCTTCATGAATGTGATGTTGATTCTTGAACATTAATTTGTTCTTGCAACGTTCTTACAATGTTCACTTTCTAAACGACACCATAATAATTACAGGATCTTCCCTTGGGTGTCCTAGAATTAAGTGCCATCATCATCAAAAGCAACAACTTTCTTCAAAAATTATTTATCTGGTATTTGTTCCCATTAAAATATGGCTAACGAGTTGTTTCTGGATAGATAGGATAGATATGAATCGATGATTCACTATCCTCATATTTTTTGCTAGCCTCCTGCTGGCCAGTCACGAGTTATCTTATAAATAGTTCTGTTTACACGCGTTCGGAAAGAGGCGCGATTGCAGGAACATTTTGTTGAAATGCCATTTACAATAATAACGAATTCACCGATATGGTTATTATAGCTTACGGCAAAATCCTATGGCTTCAGGACTTCAGGCTCGTGGGAAACAATTCCCGAATTATTGTCTCATCACAGATAGGCGAGCATCTTACATTATTTGCTCCTGTTGTACTTCGAGAAAACGGATATTTTCACAATCGCGGCAGACAACGGCCCAACCGTATTGTTCTAAATGTTGCAAATTATTCTGGCACTAACACCCGTAGTTTAGTAGACTGGCTTACCGCACAATATACCTATCAAAAGTTTTTGCAACTCGCGAATTTCGAAAACTACGATAATAGTGATAGTTGAATAATACCTAATAAAGTTGATATTCATACGTTAAAATTTAAAATTTTAAATAGTAAGTATAAGAATTTTCTACCTAATTCGTCCCCATCCTTTGTGTTCTTTTATTATTAGGGATGTTATTACTTATAAGTCAACCAAATGTTTCAACTTGCCCTCCAGTGGCGGGTAACAAAAAAAACATTAAAATTTTAAATTTGATGTCGAAAACTAAGAAGTGTACGAAAAAATTATTTGTAGTCACTTTTGATGAGTTTTTAACGAGTGGTTAAAATTTTGGCACTTGTTTTTGGGACTCCCTGCATATTATATATTATTATTATACTTACTTAACAACTTTCATTAGGTTACGGTAAATGGGGTGAACATAAAGAATATTCACCCGAGAACGGAGACAAAATAATAGTAATTGCCCCCCTCCCCCGCACAAACATGTGGTTGCTTCTGGGGTACTCCTAGTTTGGAGTATCGTGAGGGTGACAATTATCATTATAAAATGGAAGAGAACATACCTATTACATAGCAGTACCCTGTAAATTATTACAGTTTTCTTATTATAATTTCTCGGTACCTTTAATTTCTACGACTATTTTTTAATATTCATATAAAAAACCGCCAAAATCTCAGATTCGATTAATGCCTAAATAACGTACCTAAACAAATCATTACGAGGTTTCGATGTCCGCATGTCAGAAGCGATTTTTCGACATTTTTGTTACTGATTTAAATGTTTACCGCAACATTTTCATAGTTATAATTGGTTTTTAACTTATAATTTTTCGCATAACCGTACTGATGAGGGTCTACGAAAAGCGCTTGAGAACAAATTAATAATGTACCTATACATGGACTTTTTACTGAGAATATTTCACGAATAAATCCATATGTTTGCTTGACTTCATTTTTTATTAGGATTATTAAGTATCAGAAATTTTTATTTTACTTCGCTTTTCTTCCTTGGTAATTACAACACGTAGTATCGCTTACTCACACCCACCGGTACGATTTAAAGCAAAAAAAAACTCCCTCGCCCGACCGCTATCAGTCATCACTTCGTTTTTCGTACCCGCCGAGTAAACAGCACGCGGAACTTAACGGTAAAAATTCGATATTAAAATTTATTTTACGCTTAAAAAATGCCCAAAAGGCATCGACAACGTAGTAGAGACGGAAAAAGGAAGAGAGGGAGAAGATATGATGATATTCTTAGGGAATTAGAACACCTAAGGAATAGAATCGACGCGTCGTCATCCTGTGATAGTTCATCTGAATCGGAAGATAGGGAGGAACAATTTGAATGTAAGTAATACCGTTGATTGAAGAAGGGGAAGATATCCTCCCTTAGGGTGGCATGCGAATATGATCCTTATGGGCTGTCTGTCACATTCCCACTTGTTACTAAATGTTTCTGTCTCGTTCTCTTACATTTCACCGACACGCGTCCGTACGGTGGCGCCAAATTCCGAAACCACCATTCGAGTCAGTCGATGGAGAAAGGAATCTTCAATCAACGGTTCGGGCAAAAGGTCACTCCATCGACGACGGAAGAGCGCAGAAAACTACGCGGTCAGCGCACCGCCACCTATGGACAAGGCCATACAACTACTGTCGTCCGACGCGACGACGTCCAGCTGTTTTTGTTTTTGATCTGTATCTGTTCCTCGTTTTCCTCGTTTACTGATTTCCACTTATATTATCGTTACTGGGTAATCTGTGATTGTTATTACGTGTATTTGGTGGATACAGTCACAGACCTATATAGGATACAGTCACAGACCTATATAGCTTCGCTTCGCTATATAGGTCTGTGATACAGTAGTGTGCAGAGGACCAGTGGTGTTCTAGTCCGATAATTAGTGTGTGCCTATCAAAAACATTTCATGTTTTGAGCCATCAGATAAAGGATACCTAAATACGGAGGTTAGGAAGTGAAAGTGTGTTTTGTTGTATACAGAGACTTGCCATCAAGGCAAGTCTCTGGTTGTATGTATAATATCAAAATGGGTGTTTTCTTGTGTTTTCTCAGCCATGCCCGAGAAGTGTTGTGTCCCAAATTCGTCGATGAAGGAACGAATTAATCGACGCCCAAATTGCCTAACCTAACCGAGCCAAAGCCAAAAGTGTCCGTTTTTGCCTTTCCTAAGGAGCCGGTTTTGAGGGCAAAATGGGTGCAGGCCATAAAAAGGGCTGACTTTGTAGTCAAGAAACATTCTAAGGTAAGTTATATGTTACATTTTTGGAAGTGGCTATTTATACATCCGACGGATACAAACGTCAGTATACGTCTTGCGCTCTCATTGGCGGGCTGAGTCACGTGACTTCTTTGGACGTGCATTTAACTCCGTACACGTCCGAAGCCGAAGTAAACTAATATTTAGATACGTCGGAAGTGCATTTTTCTCAAGCATCTTTGCAATAAGGAGCGTATGCACTGCTCCTTTTTGGGGGATAGACGCTGCCGTATGAAAAAATAAGTGGTAATAATTTCCAATGGTGTAACCCACCCCCGATTTTCTTGAAATTTATGGCTACCCCCCGACATTCGGCGCGGCGCCGAATGTCGGGTGGGTTACATCATTGTAAATAATAAAATAACCACTTCATTTTTCATTCCGCAGCGCCCATCGCAGAAAAAGTAGGGCATAGGCAATATAAAATGAGACAAGATAGGTCTGAATAATCTCGGACATCATCCAATTGACTTAGTAAACAAGCCGATTCATAATCCATCGGACGGTAGAAGAAAGGTTATGTGTCACGTGACTCAATCGACCAATGAGAGCGCAAGACGTACACTGATGTTTGTATCCGTCGGACGTATAAATAGCCACTTCCTACATTTTTATATATTTTTCATAAAGCTTCGGGTTATTGTAGGTCTGTGAACAACACTTTTAACACAAGACATTGAAAGGGAGACTACGTGTGTTCGTCGATGGTCCTCAATCAACGGTTTGTTGTAGAATCGACTGGTGAAACTTTACGTGCACCTTTAAAAATTCCACGTTTAGCTAAAGGTTTTTAATTTTCATGGCTAGTTAATTTCATTATATTTTTACAAAATATACTTACTTTTAGGTGCAATACCTTGTAAGTTACCAGGTTGCCCAAGTTATTTGTCCAAATCGAGCACGAGTCGTAGGGAAGGTCCCCAATAAAAAAAAAACAAAAAATTGAACTTGGACAGGTTGAAAAAGCCGTAGCCGAAAGCGTTGTGAGTTGTGAAGCTTAGAAGTCTGCAAAATCGTATTCAAACATTGAAGAAGCGTATTCAAAAATGGTAATTATGGAGCATAGTGTATGCACCGCCCGATTTTCTTGAAATTTTGGCTACCCCCCTATTTTCGAGGTCCCTGAACACGAATCTGACCTCAGTGTTTTGAGGTCGGACATAGTTTCCGAGAAAATGAATTTTCAAATTTCCTTTTGACGCCCCACTTTTTCACGGTAATATTTGGTTATAATCGAGATGAATTTAGCTCAAATTGATCACCACCATATTTTGCGCCTTCTGCAGCATAGGGTGGTGATCAGTTTAAGCTGCGTACACTAAAAATTTATCTGGATTATAACCACAAATGTCGCCGTGAAAAATGGGGTCTCGGGTGTCAAAAGGAAATTTGAAAATTCATTTTCTCGGAAACTACGTCCGGCCTCAAAAAAGGTTAGATTCTTGGTCAGGGACCTCGAAAATAGGTGGGTAGCCAAAATTTCAAGAAAATCGGGCGGTGCATACACTACGTTCCATAATTACCTCAAAAATTTGTTATATTGCCTAGTGGGATAGTCGCTGGTTGAAGGCGAAAGGAAGCGAAGGAAGGGTCACATGTAGAGTAGTCACTGAAATGTTTATTCTCGTAATAATTTTTTTGTTGTGATATTTTTATTGTTGAATTGTCATTTATTAAATAACTTAAATTATTGCTCTATTAAAATATTTTTGTGTTCCACAAATTAGTTGCTAAGTTATGTTTGAAATTGTAGTAGTATTTTACCTGGACACAAAAAAACGACAAACTTTGCAGAAGTTTCAGTTATTAAGTGTTTTTAAGATGCTAGTTGAACGTAAATAAAAATCGTTGGTATCGTACTGTCATGCTTGAAGATGTGCCTCAAAATGCATAGCTAATATTAATATTATGTATTATACAGTGAATAAAAAATGCGAAAGTGTGATTTTTCTTCTTCTTTTGGATAGGTGGCTGTGAATTCATATTTGACATTTTCTTGGGATTCCAAACAACTTTTCTTAGTGCTATACTGCTGTAGTTCTAAAAATAAGAGTACTCTTGAGGAATTTTCATATTTTTCAACCTTCCCTGTATACGAATAGAAATTTTACAATTTTTACAGGTCGATTTTGAGTTTAAGCACAAGCACTAACTTTTATCAAGAATAATTTGTTTTGAGAAACTTCAAATAAAGAAAATTCCCATTTGTGTCCAACTTTCTGTCATTATTATTATTATCTCGAAAACAGGGCGGTATTGGAAAGTTATACCGTAAAATAGTCTTAAGACACTGTATACAGGGTGTAACTGAACTGATGGTCAAAAATGAAACCACGTATTCTTGGAGTCAAAATAAGGGCACTTCTTCATATATTTTTTTCTTCTACGGGCCTTAGTTTTTTTTATACAGAGCATAGAAGTTTAGAGAAAAATACACGTATTTTTTAGTATCTCTAGAATTATACGAGATAGTTTCTTCAAACTTGGCGTGTCACATGATCGGATGAGCCGTCAAACTTAAAGTTGAAATTAAGCTTCTGAGGCTCACAGTTGCGGAGATACAGGGTGTTATTAGAATTTATTACAGAAAAATGTTTAACAAAAAGTATCTCTTAGTATTTTTTCATATTCGCAGCCGATGGAGGAAGGGAACAACGACGTATCTGTTCTCCAAAGTTCTACATCAACGCTTTGATACCTTTAATCCTTGTTTATAATAGGTATATAATCAAAGTTTATATCGTCGATTCTCAAACAACGGAATATACCTATAATCTTATCTTCATGTTTTGTTATTCGATTATCTATGTGATATAGGTACTGAAGTAGCATACCTAGTAAAGCATATCGTTTATTATACACAATATTTCATAAGCATAAGTATTAACCCTGACATACCTAAGCATAAAAAATATGATTTAATTTTATATGATTAAATTTATATAGTTGTCATTCATACAGAAAATTTGGTTTAGACGTCGATGGAAGATTCAATCAACGGTTTACAGCATAAATAATATAACAAAACTTTAACGAAAAAATTAAAACCGACTTCAAAAATTTGCCCGTATGCACATTTCAACTAAAATTTTAGAAATATTTTTCTCTTTCTAAATTGAGTTACCTTTGGATTTGGTGACAGTCAAGGCAAAGAATTTACATCTATTTAGATATGAATACATCATATCCTACATACATCATAGCCAGGGCCCCCATGGGTGACCCCTCCGGCAGGGCGCCAAACGTTGGTCCACCGTGTACTTAAAACTTATAGTTTTTTTTTTAAATGTTTGTTTCATACTTTACTTTTTGTAATATTTTTTATAAATTTTATATAACTGATCAACTTATTTTTTTATATACAGGATGATTATTTTAGAACTATACCACCGCGATTTTCTCACTTATTTTGCGCCCTACAATAAAAAATCATGAAGAAACAAAAATGTGGCAATTTTGGACAGCTAAGTGGTGCTGCAAAAGAAATCGGCAGCCATAGCCAACTTGACGAGCAATATAAAAAATACCTCAAATTGAGCAAAACAATTTAATAGCCCTAGCATATTTATTTTAAGAGATAGAGGAAAACTATCATATTGAAAATTGATGGCACTAAGAAGCTTTATGCAACTGGGTACTCAGATAGTTTCAGAAAATTACACAGGGTGTTCGGCTCTCTTGAGGCTATGCATTTTTTGTTTATTTCTTATTAAGCGATTTTCTCGGTTATTTTAGGCCGCACAGAAAATAGATAAGAAAATAAAATATGGCAATTTTGGCCAGCCAGGTGACGTTAAAAAAGAAATGGGCCTCCATGCCCAATTTTTCGCGCTGTGCTGAAAAAACTTCAAATCGACAAAAATGTTCATGCCCTCAAGAGAGCCGAAGACCCTATGTAATTTGTTAAAACCCAATTAAAAGTTACCACCTGCTACCAAATTTTGGAAAGATGGGCTAGAAGTGGCTTCTAAATACAAGGTATCGAAAAATTTTATGAGAAAAAGTTGTTTAGAATTAAAACTTATTGCTGTGTACCAAATTTTGAGACAATCAGCCTACTTAATTTTTTCATTTTTTTCTTTAGCGCCTTAGAAAAAAAAGTGGGAAAACAAAGTAGGCCGATCTTTCCAAAATTTGGTACCCTGGGGTAATTTTAATTGGGAACAACTTTTCTTAATGAATTTTTTTGTTATCTTTAAAGGAAAAGGCACTTCACCTACAATGAAAATAAATAAATGGTCGCTGTCGACGCCATCTTGATTTTTCAAAAACGAAAATATGCTAAAAATTAGTTTCCAGTCATTAGTCAAGCAAATCAGAACCACAAACAATCAAATTTAAACGCGAATTTTTTTTTTCTTTTACACATATTGGCTCACTTATCCTGGGCCACCCTGTAGATTGTAAACAGCCAGTATTTGTTTTTTTTTTTAATTTATGTACCTGTGGCTTTGAGTTAAATTTTATTTTTGTTATATTACTTGATCACAAATTCTTTTTTGTTTCCCTTGGGTGGTATTTATTGGTTAAAAGCATGAACTAGATCAATAATTCTAACAAAATCATAAGTTGATTAAACTACAAAACTTGACAGTTGCATATTATAGGTAAAAAATAGCTAGGTACAGGGGCGGATGGACTTTACCTAACCAGCCCGGGCATTTGTCTCCCAAGCGGCCCCTAAACATCTCATTTGGCTTTAGATTTTTCTTTTCTTAATTATTATCATAATAACAATTAAAAAAAAAACAATGTAGATAATGTTTTTTTTTTTAATAAAACAAAATATACATGTTTTATGAAAACATAAATAAAATCATAACTCTCGTAAAACAAATAAAACTTTTTTCTCTAAATGTAAAGATATAAAAATAACAAAACATTCAGAAGCGTAGAAGGACCACACCGTTATTTTATTTTTATTGAATTCGAAATTCCGACTTTTAAAGTCGAAGGCCAACTTTGAAGTCAAAATTCCGACTTTATAAAGTCGAAATTCCGACTTTTAACTCGAAATTTCGACTTTGAAATTCGAAATCCGACTTTGAACTCGAAATTCCGACATTGAACTCGAAGTTTTGACTTTATGAACTTCCAACTTTCAAAGCCGAAGTTCAAGTCAAAATTTTGTGTTCAAAATCGGCATTTCGACTTCAAAGTCGGACTGCGACTTTAAAAGTCGAAATTTCGAGTTCAATAAAAATAAAATAATGGTGTGCCCCTTCTACGTTTCCGTAAAACACGTAAAGAAATAATAGAACAAAAAATAACAAAACAAAAATATGATTGCCTTTTGTTTTGTCAAGTAGTTAGACTGTCTTAAAATTTAAGATGCGATGGCCGATGAGCCTTCGAGCCTGCGGCGGCCCTCCGGGGCCCTTCGAATGACCGGCCCACCGGACATTTGCCCAGTGTCCCGGTGGTCCCATCCGCCCCTACCTAACTACTGTCCCGGTTTTCGTCAGCCAGGAGTTGGTCACCTTGTTGTATATGAATATTATAACCGTCGATGGAGGAAGGAATCAGTCAACTTTATAACCACAGAAAATATAGCGTATATTTTCTGTGGTTATAGGTAACTCCATTATAGAAAGATTATTTTAAAAAGACTCGAGAAATTTGTCATTAACAATTAATAACGTTACTCGCTACTTTAAAAAAAACCGCCTCCATAGGCAAAGAGGGGGGCGGGGCCGCGGCCGGGCGACTCGAATCGAACGCTGGAATACAAAATCTAAAATATATCTTTCAGCCGTCGATCGATGGCGATGACTCATTCGTACCAGCACAAAAAACGCAAACAACCAAGGTCAAATCAACAGATTTGGCAAGCCGCGAAGCGCGCCATCTGCCGAACAAAAGTTCGTCTTGGGAAGCCGCATTACAAGTGCGCAGTGCGCCATCTACCGGACAGAAGCCTCTCTTCCACCTCAACGCCGAGACGTAATCCGAGGATGGTGCAAGTGCGCCATCTACCGAACAACCGTGTCGGACTGGGAAGCCTCGTTTCCCCCACCGCGCCGAGAAGTATTCGACGGTGGCTCCATCTTCTTCCGAAGAGTATTGAGTCAGTCGGTATTTCGCATTAGGAAACTAATCTTTACCTTCCTCCATCGACGGTAATACTTATTTAAAAACTTATAGCCCAGGTTATAAAGAGAATGGCCGCTCAGTCCAGTTTCAAGAAACTATTCGCTATGTAATCGTATGTAATCGTTATATTACATAATTCTAGAGATAGTCGTTATACTATCTAAGTATTTATCCAAATCACTTGAAAATTTATATTACCATATTACCAAGCAATTAATGATTTAGTTCATATCGGAGCTGTGTCTGAATGTCAGTATGAAGCAGGAGAATTTCTATCCACATATTTTTTAATTAAAAAATCTAATGGGAAAAACAGATTTATTTTAATCCTAAAAGAGTTGAACAAATTTATAGAAGCCGCACACTTTAAAATTGAAAATTACAAGACTGTACTGAAACTAATAACTCCAAATTCATATCTGGCACATATTGACATGCAGGACGCATATTATATGATACCTATAGATAGTACTAACAGAAAATACCTCAGATTTATATTTAATGGGAAACGATACCAGTTTAATTGTTTGTCATTTGGCTTGAACTTGGCACCATATATATTTACAAAGATATTAAAACCTGTCATATCAGTGTTAAGAAAGTTAAATATCTTATTCGTTATCTACCTAGACGATATTCTTGTTATTGATACAACTAAACAAAAATGCCAATGGTCAGTAAACGAATGTCTTAACTTACTTTCCCATTTAGGGTTTTTGATTAACTATAAAAAGAGTGTATTAGAACCAAAACAAGAATTAACCTTTTTAGGATTTACCTATAATACAGTTGACATGACTTTACGTCTCCCATAAGACAAAAAACAAAACATAAAGGTTAGTTTGATTGCTTTTAAAAATAAAAATAGATGTACGATTCAGACTTTCGCAAGGTTAATAGGTAAATTAGTGGCTGCTTGTCCAGCAGTTAATTATGGTTGGGTCCATATAAAAGACTTTGAGAGGGAACAATATTTATCTTTAAAAAGACTCCAAAATTACAACGCGACTATGATGATCCCGGAAAGTTTAAATAAAGACCTAAATTGCTGGATTAGTATAATAAAATCCTCTTCGCAAAAAATCGAAATCAATCATAATTTCCTTTTGGAGATATTTACAGACGCCTCTAGTTCAGGCTGGGGTGCCTATTGCCAAGGGTGTTCTATCCATGGATTCTGGTCAAAAGAACAAAAACGGTGCCACATTAATTTTTTAGAACTAACAGCGGTTTTTTACGCACTAAAGTCCTTCACAAAAAATTTAGAAAATTGTCACATATTATTAAGAGTGGACAATAAGACGGCCATAGCATGTATCAACAAAAAAGGAAGTATCCAATACAGGAAACTAAATAGTATTACTAGAGCTATATGGGACTGGTGTGAAATACGAAAAATAAATATATTCGCATCCTATATTGGATCTAAAGAAAACGCTCGGGCTGATTGTGAATCAAGGTCATTAGCGATTGAGACCGAGTATGAGTTAAATAATACAATATTTAAAACTATTTGTTGCAAGTTCGGAAAGCCAAAAATAGACTTGTTTGCCACTAAATTGAACGCAAAGTGCGAAACTTATGTTTCTTTGGGGCCCGACCCCGACTCGACGTTTATAGATGCCTTCACATTAAATTGGAATGATTTATTTTTTTATGCGTTTCCACCATTGTGTTTAGTTCCCAGGGTTCTAAATAAAATAATAAAGCAGTAGGGATTGTCATTGTACCAAATTGGCCAGGCCAGCCCTGGTATCCTCTTTTTACTAGGCTGCTGACATGCGATCCAGTCATTCTTAAACCTAGAAAACATTTACTGCTTTCTCCTTTCAGGACAGTGCACCCTCTTCACCGGAGCCTTACGTTGGTTGCCGGGAAATTATCCGGCACTCAATGATAAAGAGAGGGATTCCTGAAAACATTATTCCTATTATGACGGCATCTATTAGCGACGGCACCTTAAACCAGTATGATGTATGTTACCGAAAGTGGTGGAGTTATTGTCAGATGCATAATCACCAGCCAGTTGTATTTAACATACAGAATTTGCTCATATTTTTCCAAGAACAAATGACAAATGGTCTGTCATATTCAAGTTTGAATTTGTATAGATCGGCATTAAATCTAATAAATCCACCAGACCCGAGTGAAGAAAACACACTAAAGAGGTTTTTTAAAGGACTGTATAACCTTCGTCCTCCAAAACCCAAATATCAATCAACATGGGACCCACAACCGGTTTTAACGTATTTAAAAGGGCTTTACCCTCACGAAACTATAACCTTAGAATTACCGACAAAAAAATTAGTTATGTTATTAGGTCACAGGGTAGAAACATTATCAAAATTTTATTGAACGTAATAATATCAGAGGAAAAAACTGAAATAAAAATAAGTGAAAAAATTAAGACATCAGGAAGAAATAAACTTCAACCTGTTTTAATTTTTCCCAAGTTTATACAATTTCCTGAATTATGCGTCGCTACAATGATTACCTATTATATTAAGTTGACACAACCAATTAGAGGTTCTAACGAATATCTTATATTAACCCATAAGAAACCGCATCACCAAGCTTCAACACAAACCATTAGCAGATGGTTGAAAGATGTGTTAAAAAGAAGCGGTATTAATACCGACATTTTTTCAGGGCATAGCACACGTCATGCGGCAACTTCAGCTGCTTTTCGGGCAGGGGTTAATATAGATACCATTAGAAACTCAGCAGGTTGGACTAAAACGTTAGACGTATTCAACAGATTTTATAATCGTCCTGTGGTGCAAGACCGCACGGATTTTGCTAGAGCCATATTAGTTGCGAACAATAGCAAACAATAATATGTAGGTAATTTGTTATAAGTATATTTAAGGTAAATGCTTAATTTTTTATTTTACTCTATATGTGTATTATTTATAAGATATTATTGATTATATTGTAATTGTAATTTTATTTGAAATATATTGTTTTCACGTAGGTACTAATATATTATGTACTAATATATTATGTATAGGTACTAATCGATAAGTGTACTTATCTTGTATGTATTATAATATTACTATTATAATAAACTGACTGCATTGTGATTCAAATAATGTTGTGTTTACTAAATTGATAGACGAGATAGACACTTACTTTGATTTAAAGATTCAGATCGCACATATTACATCTACAAACATCTACGTGTTGTAATTACCAAGGAAGAAAAGCGAAGTAAAATTAAAATGTTGATCAACTTACCTGTAAGGAAGCATCAACTTTAATTTTGCTAGCTTTTCTTCCTTGGTAATTACAAACCCTTCCCGCCCATCAGTAGCCCAAGGCGATCTGACTCTTTGTTACGAATAACGAAGTGGTGACTGATAGCGGTCGGGCGAGGGAGTTTTTTTTGCTTTAAATCGTACCGGCGGGTGTGAGTAAGCGATACTACGTGTTGTAATTACCAAGGAAGAAAAGCTAGCAAAATTAAAGTTGATGCTTCCTTACAGGTAAGTCGATCAACTTTTTAATTTTGTTTAGCTAATGTTAGTATCTACCTAAACAGACTTTTTGCTGTCCCATGGGAGACGCGGTCATTTTAACATTTTTAACAGTATGACGGAAATACTGGTATAAAAATAGCGTATCGCATGCAAAATTGCCCTTTCTGAGTAGAAAAATTCAAATTGTAACCAAACGTCTCTAGATGGAAACGCTCTGCGAGTATCTTGTCAAAATTAATGCGGTTATTTTTCAAATTTAAGGCGCCATCCGTTCCTGGGATCCTATTTGCGAGGTTTGATGAAAATATCGTCAGAAATTTAAAAATCGCGAAAGGATATGAAGCGCCCCAGAATCCAATATAAGCGGGGACTTGACGGACCGGATAATTTTTCATCTCGGGGCCCAGATAGATCCAGCTAGCTGGGTATGCGCCACGTGAGAGGAAAATCAGCACCTGAGTGCAGAAATATGCGGGCTTGTTGCATGTCATGGATTCCACACCGAGATTTTTATTAAAATTGAAACAATACATTCAAATGAAATGAAATGAAATAAATTAACATGCGCGGTTTATTTGCCTCGGCCAGAGGCCTCGGCAACTAAATTGCATATGAATCATAAATAGTTGAACTTCAGTGCCTTGGTACATAAATAAATATTATTGGGCGAAACAATTCAAAGTAGGTCAACCATCGATGAGGAGACCGCTCGCTCCGTTGCTTTGCCTCTATTTCGCTCTACCTAGATCAAGCCCGATGCGTACGGCGCAACTGACCTGCAGGCGTCCTCTGGCCACTCTCTTGTGGTCTAAAGTCTATCCAAGTTATAGAGGCAGTGGATCAAAACATTGGCCACCACGTGACTTATTCTCTTATTGATCTGGCCGTCATAAAATGTCAAGTGTTTACGCGGCGAGCAGAATGCAGGGCCGGCTCTTCCCTCAGTCGAGTTTCCTGCATATTTTAGATCGGATCGCGAGCAGTATATTCTGTAAAATTATTTTGCTACTTAATTTAAGGAAATTTATAAAGATCCACGAAAGGTAAAAACACAATTTTTAGAACTTCTAAAATAATTAGTTCAGAATTACAAGCCACTCGGAATCTCATATTAGTCAGATCCTGGTAATCGATCGCAATGCGGTCATGTGACTTTGTTTATATCTACTGTCGCTGTAACTTGGATAGACTTTAGGTAGGAAATATTATTGTTGTTCACACCAACCAAAATACTTATAGTGAAAGATTGCCTTGATGTAGGTAACAATTCCGCAATTTAAATGATACTTTATTGGCCGGGTTTTGAAGATTTGGCCATATTTGACGAACGTCCGACCTGCCTGATATTTGCTTTTCTATAATCTCGCCAATAAGGCCATCTTACAGAAAAAAATCGTACAATAATGACTTACTTTTGTGCCGTTTTTTGAGTTTTTATTGACGATTTTAATACTCTTTAGTGTCGATTTCCAAAAAAGTGTTTTTTGTCGCCTAGATACTAATATAGGATTGAAAATAAATTTCCATTGAAAATAATAATAAACGCCTTTTTCAGTCAATAATGAGGTATAAAATAGTATATTTCCTAACAAGTGCGGAAAGTGCCACTTTTCCGCACGCGATTGCAGTTGGCTGAACGACGCGTAGTTCAGCCAAGAAATCGAGTGTGGAAAAGACACTTTCCGCAAGAGTTAGGAACACTATTTTTTCTACAAGCGTGCGGAAAAGTAAGACACTTTTCCGCACGCATTTAGTTTTCCGCACGCATTTTAGTTTAGAAAGTGTAACTTTTCCGCACTAGTGCGGAAAAGTAGTGCGGAAAAATACTTTTCCGCACTAGTGCGGAAAAGTGACACTTTCTAAACTAAAATGCTTGCGGAAAAGTGTATTTCCCGCACGCTTGTAGAAAAAATCTATTATCATTAAAATTTGAATTTTAGGCAAATAGTTCTGTGGATATTCCAGAGTATTTCCACAATCTACTTAAAATGCAAAACCTAAAGCACTTCCTGAATTAATCTATCGGTACAATCTACGATCTTTGTTAGCACGGCCGAAATTTTGCCTAAGCTGAAATCCCCCATTTAAAAATCCCTGATTAAAAGCTGGCTCCCTTCCAAAATTGATAGTTTATCTCGGATGCTGCGTCGCAATGTTTTCCCAATTTGGCGTGTGCCCTGTTTTTCCATGAAAACCCAAACACCGTCCACCCATAATAAAGTTTATCGCGCTCCGGTCTGATCTGGTCTATATTCCGCAGGATGCTCGCTCCAGGCCAGGGCAGAGGGTCCGGTGCTTTTAATTCGGCGGCCTGTTGTTTTCCGCGCAATGCGCCGATTATAATATTAATAATAATTCTCTTTCTCACAACACCCCAAACTAGGAGTACCCCAGAAGCAACTGAACGCTTGTGCGGGGGAGGGGGGGCAATTACTATTATTTTGTCTTCGTTTCCATATCTTGAATAATCGAAATGCAATTTCTAATTTCTAACATAAGCACGAGCCTACCAATAAGACAAGACTGATTTATAATGACAATAACTACGTCTTTTGGTTCATTCCCCAATACATAAATTCGTAGTCCCTATACATAAATTAAAATTTTTAGAATAAAAAGTTTTCTTGAAATCGGCATTAAAATGTCCCAAAATCGTCATTAAAAGCACAGAAATCGTACAATAATGTAGCCCATTATTGTACGATTTTTTCAATAAGTAGGCCTTGGCGAGATGTAAACATCAAACGTCAGACGCGGAGAAATCGCCCGTCAAAAGTGACCAAATATTCAAAACCCGGCCGATAAAGGCTCATTTAACTTTTCGTACACATTGCGAAATTGTTTCCTATAGAAGCGCAATCCTTCAGTATACATATTTTAGTAAATTTTAAAATCAATAGATTTGTTGTATAGGCTGCACAAGAAGCAGCAGTTTGGTTTTTCTGTCAGAAGGTGCCGTACATCATTATACTTGTCCTAGGTAGAGCGATCGGTAAAGTCAAGCAACGCCGCGCGTAGTCGGTTCGTGGACGGGTGATCCCTTATTATTATTTTCTTGCCTAATAAAACATTTTTTTTTCCGATTTCAAGAAAAATATAATATGTACCTCGGCACTGAAGTTCTTTTTATGACTCATGTGGTTTATTTGCCTCGGCCAGAGGCCTCAGCAACTAAACTCCACATGAGTCATAAAAAGTTGAACTTCAGTGCCTTGGTACATAAATAACTATTATTTTATATTTGCTTTTTTTCAGGTACACTCGCTTCAATGTTAAGAACCATATTATGTTGAGGTAAGTTTTATCAATTACATTCGGACCGAAGATTTTTCAAAACTTTTCCTATACAAAAAGTTCACTTCATGGGGGGAGAACTTTCTATTAATTATTTATTTTGAAATTAATCTTCGGCGTTAACCTTTGCTTTAGTAAAGGTGAAAAATGACCCACTCAAACATGGTCATATAACTTTCTCCATCTGTCAAAAATTAAAAAGCTCTATTAAAATATTTTTTTATATTTTTAATATTAATAATTTATAAAATTTCTTGCTTAGCGTTAATAATAGTATAGTAATAAAAATAATAATTAGGTATGTTAAATTGAAAATAAACAACTTTTCTAAGTAAAAATATTTAAATATAATTTTTGACAGATTTTTGACACCCGACGACGTCTCAGTGGGTAAATTTTCATCTTTTTTAGAATCCCTATGCAATATGAGTTGTATTAATAAGCATAGAGTTTTATTATTAGAATTTTATTACACAAACCTATTGAATTTCCCAAAGGATCAAAGATGATGATGATGATGATAATAGTAATAGGGTATTTGACAATTTTTCTAATTGCTCTAAAATCGTACTGCGTTCAGAGTAGATGCAACAGCATAACACGTAATAAACGAATGAACGACTTTTAACCCTTATTTATTTATGATAATTAAAGACGAATAAGTTGCACAATTTTGTTCAGGCTGAAATCTACAGTTTCGTAGTACTGTTGTCCCGAACGCCAAACGTGACAATCTCTATGCCAGTCAGGAAAAACATAATTGCAATGTTGCCGGTGCCCGTTTGCAATTATTCGTGGAACAAAGGCAAATTGTACTTTTATATTCAAATGTCTCCAGCTTGACTATGAATATCTATTATTAATTGTATTGCAACCTTTGAGCTTTAACTAACCCAACTGCACACAAAGGTGTTGTCATATAAACACTTTTTTATTACGTGTTCCGTACATTCACTTCTCTATAGCAAAATAATTTCTGTTTATGCGGCACACGCTGGAAACTAGATAGGAAACTTTTCATGGATTACTTTTTAAGAGTCATGACCGCGCAGACAAGATCTAAAATTAACGGTCGCGACGACCGGCTCCAATCTCAGGAATATTCTCCTCTCGTCACCCCTCACCACGCACTCTCGTCCCTTCCCCTCTCACCGGCAGCGCGTTTAGCGCGAGGAACGGTGTCGGGCGACGGACGACGTTTTTTTGGACCCGAGCGAGTCGGACCGCCAGGCAGCCGAGAGCTGAATCGGTCGGAAGGGCGCCGGTGTACAGGGTGATTCCGCGAAATTAGGCCACTTCATAACTTTTTTATTTATCAACTTAGAAAAAAAATATCAAATACAAAAGTTGTAGGGCTGCAACCTGACTATTTCATGGCGTTTTGTTGTTGACTCGGTTTGTGTATTTGTTGGGCTATTGTTGAAAAAATATAAATATTAAACACATATATAAATATTAAACACATACCTACCCCTATTTGTACGAATTCCGAAAGTATCTTTTCGGGTCTATTTTGTTATTTACTAACCCTGTTTTTTTCTTCAGTGCCTTGCGGAAAATTGGGTTATAGAAATTAATAAAAAAAACATAAGTTTTGTCTGTATATTTCGATATTTTCTATGCAATAATAATTGTTTTTCTGATAAGTGCACTGAATTGGAAAGAAATTTTTTTATAACTTTTTACAATTTTTTCTGACATGAAATTATTATTCCTATCAATCAAACAGCCAAAGTAGAACAGTGTTTCAATAAATTATTATTTCCACAGTAGGTAGGTAGGTTATGCTATATCTATGTGGTATTTTGGATTTCTATTACTTTTTTCTTTTACTACTTTGTGCCTCTTTAGATGTGTTGTGGTCGGATCTACCAATTCCGGGAGCAAACGTTTTAAATATAACTTCGTCAATTTTGGCTCCATCTGTTTTTCCAAAAAATCGCGACGTCTATATTTAGATATCAAATTTTCATTTTAAAATTTTTCCCAGTCCAAATGCCAAAAAGGCACCCCACTTTATTGGCTACTCTTAGTTGCCATTGTACAGGGTGGTTCATTATAAATTGACACGCCCCTTAACTTGTTTGTTTTTGAGGTTAGAAAAAAAAGTTTTTGGAAAAAGTTTTAGATAAATACAAAGTTTTTTGTGACGCTATTGGACCGTGTACAGTTCTTTATTTCGAGAATATAATCAGTAAAATATGAAAAGGCTCCTAAACATTTTGGAGTTTCACTGTATTACTCTCTTGTTTAAACCAAATATTTTTTGTTAATACATCGATCATCTATCTTTATCGCGAGATCCACAAATTCGAGTTAAATAAATTTAGTATAAAATTTGAAAACGGAATTTTTCAAAAACGGAAAAAGATAATGAAACAAAGTTTAATATCATTTTAATGGCCTTGATGAGCAGATTTCAAAAATGCAAAAATATATAGGGTGTTCCATTTAAAAAAACATAAGTTATGTCTGCCACGGCTTTCTAGAACACACTGTACACGGTCCAATAGCGTCACAAAAAACTTTGTATTAGTATCTAAAACTGTTCTTGTTCGGCAGGTGGTTTTAAGGGGTCTTTCATATAAAATTTTTCGATTTGGGCTTTCCTTGCCAAGTTATTCGGGTCTACAGGGTGACCCAAATATTTTTTATTTTATCTCAATACCGGCGCTACTTAAAAATTTGAAATTTGGTATGTGTTATCTACTTACGGGAAGACGCCTTAGGGTAGTTTATTGATTTACACACTGCCCTAAAAAGGGTAAAAACTAACAACCCCTATTAATTTTTTTGCTCGAATTTTTTTGTGGGTCATTTTTACGTATAACAAAAATATGATTTGCGTAGCCCTTTTATTTAAGAAACTTTTTTCCCTGTACAATTTTTTCTCGAAAACACAATATTTTTCCTACAAAAAAATTATTTCATGATAAATGCCATTCCCCTGGCTACAGAAAATCAAGTAAAAATTCATAGTAGACGGGCGTCAACAATTTAATTATTTTTTTACTACTAACCTGAGAAATCAATGAGAAGTAATATTTCTCTCCCTAGGTAAATAATGATAATAAAAAAAATACCTAGGTAAATAATGAACAATTTTCTATATGACATTTAAAAATTATTTTCATTTTATCAGCTTGACAACTGAATTCCCAGGCTTTCGAAGTATTTGAAAAAAGCGAGAAATGACTAAAATATCAAAATCTAATCAAATATGTAAAATGTGGCAATATTTCAATGTTAGTAGTAAAAAAAACTATAGACACTTCGGTTGAGAAGGCCATTATTTAATGGCTCACTTCTCAACCTAAGTGTATAATGTACTATTATTGAACATAAAAAAAAAACAAAAATATAATGTTACAGTAGATGCCCAAAATGATATGTCCATAATAAAAGGGCTACACAAATCATATTTTTGTTATATGTAAAAATGACCCACAAAAAAGTTCGAGGAAAAAAAATAATAGGGGTTGTAAGTTTTTACCCTTTTTTAGGGCAGTGTGTAAATGAATAAACTACCCTAAGGGATTTTGAATGATGTAACAAAAATGGTATGTTGGTGGGAAAAAATATTTCTTGGCGCCGCAACGCGACGCCTAGCGTAGTATTAGCAGAGAGTCGCTACATGAGGCCAATTTATTCCTTTATACACCCTATATCATCTCCCATATAATATAATATCTCCATATCTTCGACCGTTTTCCACTAAGAGAAGCTGGGCGTATAAAAATGATCTCCCTGTACATAAAGACGAACTAACACAACCAAAATTTAAAATATTGCATTTATGGTTTTATATACTTGTGAATTCCATTGGGAAGAATTTCAGAAACATCAAATTCAGCCTATAGAAGCCTTCAATCAAGATTAGGCTAGATAAATATTGTAGATAATAAAAAATAAAAGATAAAAAACCTTTTTAAAAACAAACTTTTATTTAAGTCATGTACTAAAACGAATAAAATTAAATACCTACGTCTTGTATCTACTAAAAGGAATAAAATAAAATAAATCTAGGTTTTCGTTAAGATAATTCAATGCCAAATTGCGACAAATTTTTGTAAATCAAAAAGCTAGTCTCGCGAATTCTAAAGAAAATACATACTTTGGCAAGTAGGTACTTGCTTATCAACCAATCACTGTATATTAAAATTAATTGATACCTACTTTCTATGAACATTTCTTGCGACAAGCTTTTTAAATTACAAAAACGACTTGGCGCAGTTTGGCACTGAATTATTCTAACAAAAACCTAGACTTATTTTATTTTATTCGATGTAGTACATGATTTATTTCATTTTATTCGTTTTAGTACATGGCTTAAATAAAAGCTTGTTTTTAAAAAGGTGTTTATCTTTTATTTTATTTTGTGCTTTTAGTACATATTTGATTCCCATATCAGGAGAGTGGTAAAGAAATTTAGTCCGCCATATTGGATTTAGTATGACATCACTTATCTTATTATTTTGTACTCGTCAACCCCTTTCATTTGATACCCATATTAAGTATTAGAAAGTAGAAAGTATTACAATATTGAGTATTGCATATTGCATTGTCACCGGAACTAAAGGTGTATGCAAAATTTCAGCTCAATCAGATGTCAGGAAGTGGTTCTAATTCAGCTTGCAAGATTCGACCCACACAATAACAGTAGTATTCTCTGGACGCTGCTAACAGGTGAAATTAAATAAAAAAGCTTGTAAAATACGATAAGCGGAAACAAGAGTGCGACGGCTAACGGGCGAACATATTGTACCTATCTTTGTCTATTTAGTGTCCCCTCTACGGAAACTCGCTTGAGGAGAAGGCAGGAGTGGGGGCACGGTGTATTCATATTGATTTCGGCTTTGCAGTGTTTTTCTAGAAGTCGATCTACTTTTTTATTTTCAGTTCCAGAAATTCGATTTTTTTACCAAAATGTAACTAAAAGATGGAGGAACAATTCGTATGGACAATTTTTTTAAAAAACATTGTTGGTACTTGTAAAATTTACAAAAATGCTACCGTTTCATTTTCTCGGGAGTATTTGAAGGAGTATTTTTGTTACCATTAAAAAACTACAATTAAAAACAAAAAAATTGTCCATACGAATCGTAGACCTATGTTTTCGCCACAGTTTGAGACAGGTTTGACAGAAATCAGTTTACGTATAACAGAGGAGATAGATTTTGAAGTTTCAAATTTTGTTTTGCATTTTTGGTGGACGTCCTGGGACTAATTCCATGTAAAGTATACGGTAGAGAGCTAGCGGAATTCCGTGCGTTTATCTGTACTATTTGCAGTGCCATTGCTCTTAAGGCTAGTGTAGTCATATTTTTTTACCTGTTAATATTTTTTTATTATTACGAAGAAGTAAATAATGTGAAGAGGTAAAAAAACTTTAAGAAGAAGGTATATAACTACAAGCCATTGTCGAATTGGGCAAAAATTGCAACTTGCGGACTTCTCATATGCCTGAATTTCGAGTTTTTAAGTGTGAAGATATCGGAATTTATAAGAGAAGATGTTAGTTAAACCGGTGCAAAGTGGCTTCTTTGGATATGACTAATAAAATAATATTTATGCCCTAGAGAAAAATGAAGATAAAGACAAAGCGAGAAACTTTTTTAAGGGAAATTTACATATCCTTTCGCATTTGCAGTGGTTCCGAAATTAGTGGAGATATAAGTATCCTTTTTTAAGGAAAATTCGATTTTTTTTTCAAAAATCACCTAATCTTAATTTTCTATATGGAATATTATTAGGCTTCCAGAGCAGAACTTTGCACCTTCTTGTTCTTTATAGTGCGAATATCATTAGTGTAATGTAGTACTTAAACATTGTTGAACAATCGACAATCGACAGCAGGCTTAACTCAGTACAAATTTTCTAGCAAGGCCTCAAAGTGGATGGCAGTCACAAAAATGTCTCATTTTTGGGTATATAGCTATTAAATTTTTTCGTCTCTAATAATTAGTCACTATAAAATTCGATGTAAACTTATCCTTTGCAAAGTGGTAAAGTTTACATATTTTTATAGGTAATTCTTTTTTTACAAGAGTATATGTAGAGGTGAAATTGAGCAAAAATGTAAATAAAATGAAAAATACATTATTTTACCATAAATGGGGTCATTTCATAAAAACAATTTTTTGTTTTCTTTGCGTTTACTTTATGTATTATGTCTTCAAAGTCCCAAAAAGTCCACCCGTTTGTTTTTATTATCTTTAACTAGGCCAAAAATTAGAATTGAAATTTGAAAATCGGGGTCCTGCTGACGTCAGCTGGACCCTTTACCAATCAGTTTCATAAGTTCGGGCTAAAAAATTTAATAGAATTACTTTTTTTTTAACACTTATTATTAATAAAAGGTATACAACTGGGGTGTATTAATTATATGGCACACCATTATAACCAGAATGTAGTTTAATTATAGTTTTATGATGTAATTTAAATAGGACATTTTAAAGTAATAAACCCTCCCAGGTAGACGACAAAATAGCCGGCAACATCCCACCACTGTCATTTCGATTGTTTACGTCTTACGTCGTCGGAGTTAACCTCATCGATAGTTGGTGATTTGTTCTTTGTGTTGAGAGTTTTTTCATTTTTCATTATGAAAACTAAGCAATGCTTTAACAAAGCCGTCTTCCATGCTGAACACTATTATATTAAGCAATAACTCACAACAAAACTTAAACGATGGCTAGCCAAACGAATAACGAATAACCAACAAAAACAAACCAACGCAATAAATAGATCACAGCTGTGATTTGACAGAAAGGTGCACGGGCTGTTTAAATTTGAACCTGACCGTTTTGCGGCGTTGCCGGACCTACAAAAAGTATCTATACTCACTCCGTGGACATTTTTATTTATTTTTTTCGGCCAAACGGGCCTTCAAAAAAATTTGAAAAAAAATCCATAAGTGTATTTTAGTCAAAGCTATCATCTGAGCTTATCGGAAAAAAACGTGAAATGTGCCCATTATGTAACTAATTTAATTTACAATATATTACGTACAATCATGTAAAATTACATGCATTTGCATGTAATAATAACTCGAAGCATGTGCATGGTGAGGCTTCTAGAAGCCTCGCACCTTCCACCTTCCTCAATTGGGCCTGGTGAGTGCGTGCGCTGTTCAGAGAGTTCCGTGTCCCTGTCGTATTCTGGAATACTGCATAGTGCACCGACAAATTTACCGCGCAATAATGATTAGAGTGGAGGACGGCGCAGCCGCCGGTGATTTCACGGCACGCCGGAGGGAACAGTCTGTGCACCACTAGCACAGCTTAAAAAATACCACTAGTGTGCATCAGAGACAACACATAGGCGTACGGAGTCAGGTCCTGCCAGTCGCCATTTTTTCAACACGCCTAAATCCGCTTGCTTTTCCGGATTCCTTATACATAATTAATTATTGTTAAAGTAAGTACCTATATAACTGAAAAGAATTTAAAATGTCATCAATAGAATTGATATTTTTGTTATATAAACTTTTAGGTATTTTGTTAGTAGGTGTAGGTACTGTCTTCATTTTGTGTCAGGGATCAGCTAAATTAAGAGAAGTATCTTTTAAGTCTGTTACTGTTTTCTCTACAAGTTATTAAATACAGTTTGTAGGAGAGAGTTTTTTTTTATTATTTTTGTATTAACATAACCGCGGACTGCGTTTGGACCTATCGATTTAGGTTGCAATAATTGGAAAATGGTGAACACACTATTAACGGCGCAATTAGCGCAAGCTCTTCCACCCTGGAGGACCCGACCGTTACCGCGCATTTCCGCGTCGCAGTCGAAGACTCAATCTTGTTGGAGTGCCTGGAATTCTAAATTCGGATTGATGCGGGAGCCAGAGAGGTGCAGGAGTATCGATGCAATTGCGTGGTAATTGGGATGCACTGGTATGTCGGTATTCGGTAATAATTGATGTTTTCAACTAGATAGAAAAGTAGCAGATGTTCAATAGCGACTGCCGTATCACAATTGACACCTTCACAAATGTAAAGCATTGAATTAGGTCTGTGTTCAGTAATTGTAGAATTGAAATAATAATAATATTATTATAATATTTTACTTATATATAAGGACAACTTGTTTGTTAATCCCATTTTCTTGTGTACTAAACATTTTTCGTTAAATGAAGAAACTCTTTTTTTTTTAACATAATATCTACCTATGTGCTGCATACCGTTACATTTGGATTTTATGATCCTGGAAATTAATACTTCAATCTAATAGTAAGTGTCTTTTAACAATTTTTATTTGAATTTTTACATTGAATACATATTTTTTAGCCCTGAAGAAGTTCAAAACATTGAACGAAAGCTCGGTTATTTGAAATAAGTGTATTAAATATTTTTTGCTGCAAACCCGTTTGCGGACTGAATAGGAATAGTAAAGAAGAGCAAAAAACCAAAGTAGGCCTAGGATTTTTAAATTTTATACAACTATTCAGTCTTTCATTCATTGGTAACATTTTGCCGTAACTGCAGTAGGAAAGGCACTTTACTAGTGTAAAAAACAGTTTCTTCGAAATATCCAAGGCATACTTGATTTTTCGAAACTATACAGGGTGAGTTTTTTTCGATGCCCACTATATGGGGAACTCGGAAACTAGCAGAGCTAGAACAAAGGTTAAATGGGGAAAGAATTGCAGTTTTGAATGCTCAATCTAATGCCCCTTTTGGATTTTTAAAAAAGTTCATATCTCACTAGATATTTTGAAAAGAGTGATTTTTTGCTATTTCATCAGATCTCTGTAGCTGCGTTATTTCTGACTATACAGAAAAACTGTAGAGACAAAAATTGTAGATAATTTTGGGCTTAATAAGATAATCTTATCCAATGTTATATGTTGTTTGTGATTTTTGAGATATGACAAAAACTTGTGTTTTTTTAAATGTAAATCATAGTTGGCTGTGGCCTTATCAAATCGGCCATTTTTTGAGCTTTCCAAAAATATAATACTCGGCATAGTAACTATAAAAAATAAAATAACTATGGCTAATTTTCTGTTTTTTTTTTAAATTTTCACATAGTGAGCCATGGAATATTTTCATAATTACGTTCTATTGTATAATAAGACATTCTTCAAACTTTCAAATATTTTATTTTTAGCTGGTGACAAAATGTAACAAAATAAAACAAAAATTATCATGATGGAGCTCCACCACATAATTATTTGCCCGAAAAAAATTACCTAGATCAGCTCTATCCAAATAGTTGGATAGGGAGAAATAGACCTATTTCCTGGCAGCCCCGATCCCCCGATTTGTCTGTTTTGGATTTCTTTTTGTGGGGAACAGTACAAAATAAAGTATGAGGCAATTGTTGAATTAAGAGCAGCCGTTTTAGAATCAATTGCCAGTATTGACAGGCGCTGTCTAAGAAAGGCGACAAATTCAGCTTTAAAAAGATGCAATATTTGCATAAATAACAATGGTGGATTGTTTAAATACCTTTTTTATTTTAAAAGGTGACCTTTTAATATAATAATAATTTGAATTTGAGTTTTATAATTTTTGTTTTATTTTGTTACATTTTGTTACCAGCTAAAAACAAAATATTAGAAAGTTTGAAGTATGTCTAATTACTAATTTTCAAATAGAACGTAATTATGAAAATATTCCATGGCTGACTATGTGAAAATTTAAAAAAAATCAGAAAATTAGCCATAGCTCTTTTATTTTTTATAATAAAATGGCCGATTTGATAAGGCTACACCCAACTATGATTTGCATTTAAAAAAACAAAAGTTTATGTCATATCTCAAAAATCACAAACAACATAAAAAATTGGATAAGATTATCTTATTAAGCCCAAAATTATCTACAATTTTTGTCTCTACAGTTTTTCGGTATAATCAGAAATAACGGTGCTACAGAGATCTGATGAAATAGCAAAAAATCACTCTTTTCAAAATATCTAGTGAGCCATGAACTTTTTTAAAAATCCAAAATGGGCATTAGATTTAGCATTCAAAACTGCAATTGTTTCCCCATTTAACCTTTGTTCTAGCTCTGCTAGTTTCCGAGATCCCCATAGTGGGCATCGAAAAAAACTCACCCGTATATGTCACAAATTACTTTCAAACCAAGCAGGCAAAACTCAAATTTGAACTAATTTTTTTTTTGTCTTTTACAAGAGTATTTTTACCTATCCGGGGACACACTGTATATAAGTGCGCTTATAGACACTTGCGAAGTTGAGGTTGGTTTATATCGTGTCAACCTTATCATCTGCGGTGTCAAATTTAAAATTTTCATCAGAGGCGAACAAAAAAGGGCGTTTTTTGAAGCACTTTCCCTTTGCGAAAGCGATAGCATTGATACAGAACTGTTTATTGATTCTTCATCTTCTTTGACTAGTAGTGACAATGAAGACTATAGTTACTACCTACCTACTAAATAAAGTAAAGTTGTAATACCTAATCAATATACCTATTTCGCAAAATGTTGCACTTTTTGTACCAATTTTTTGATGGGACAATGCAAAACAAATACCAAACGTATCCAAAAGTCTGTAAAGTTACAAGAAGCACTGTAAACGTAATTCGCACCGCTTGTGAGCGCGGTGTTAGCGCCATAAGCCATAAGCATGATTGGGATCACGACCGGAGCCAAATACAATAAAAACTCCATTCTCGACCCATCAATCTTAAACCAAAAGACTTAATATAAAAGTTTTTTTTACAAGCCTTTATTAAGTGTATGAAACAAAAATTGAACCGTATGTGAAGCGCAATTAATTGTACTTAACTAAACTTCCCACGAAATTTAAATTCATATTTTGTTTTAATTTTTTTTAGTTAATTTGAAATTTTTAATTAACTTTTCATATAGAAACAATCTGTACCTACTAGGAGTATATCCTGTTTATTGGAATTGTGTAAATATAAAATGTATAATTACTTACTTTTACACTGAAAATGTATGGTGCCGTAAATATTTTGCCATTATTGACATAAATTATTGTACCTTTGTTAATAAAATTAGCTTTATTAGTTTCACACAAAACACACAAATAAGTATATCAAAAATGAATCAGAAGTGAAGCATTCACGTATATAAAATATATATGTATTTTTAATATGTTAAGTTAATTTTTTTACTGGAGGTGTATGTACAGGATGTACCAGATTGAATGGTTTTGGGTTTTTTCCTATTTCCCGAAAAGATATTTTCATTGGTTAGTCGTTTTAAAGAAAAGAAAATTCCCAAATGTTTCAACTTTGAATAGGATTTTTTTATCTTTCCTCGTAATATTTCATCTTCCATAATTCCTGTATTTTATTTTAATAAAACCTAATACAATAAACTATCAACTTATTAGTTTGATTATTGAGTGAAACTTTCAGAATTGAGGATATCGGTTTGTTTGAGATAGAAGATTACGAGATCTTTTATAGCGACGGGGATTTCAACAGAAATGATGGGGTGGCAGTATATATTCGAAAAGAAATTTCGCATAAAACTCTCTCAATCAGTATTGGTTTACATAAAATACTTGAGACAAAGTTAACACTTGCGAATAAAACCATCATCATAACATCAATATATAGGTCACCATCATCTGACGTATTTTTATTTTTACAATCACTTGGAGAATATCTACGTATCAGTTCTGTGAAATTTCCCAGAGCTGACTACCATCTTATTGTTGGTGATATTAACATTAATATCTTAGATCCAGTAGACGCTGAGGTTGCTGAGTATTTGGATTTGTTGGGTGAGTATGATTTTCTTCCAGTTATAAATAGTTTCACCCGAATTGATGGCAATTCAAAAAGTTGTATAGATCATATTTTTATTCGTGCCAAGGAACCCGTTACTAATGACAATTGCCTACCGTTTGTACTTAATAGCACAATTACAGATCATTTTTCAACAGTCATTAATTTACCTCTTGATGCCCCAAAGAAAAAGTCACACAAAATAAAATCCATAAAATATACAAATTATGTCACCTTGAAAAACGATCTAAAAAATTACCACTGGGATGAAGTCATTCTTCCGCACGACGATGTAAATAGAATTTCGGACACTTTTGTTTCAAAGATCAACGAACTTGTAGAAGAAAATACAACCACGGTAACCTTAAAAAGTAAAAACTATAGGAGGTCACAATGGATTTCCAATGCACTTGTAAAATCAATTAATAAGAGAGATGAAATGTACAGGAAACTAAAAAATAATCCTTTAAATATGGTACTAAAACAACAGTATTCTACCTATAGAAATAAACTAACTAAATTAATTAAAGAATCAAAAACTAGGTACTACAAGACACAAATTCTAAAAGGAAAAAATGATTCTAAAAAATTGTGGAAAGTAGTCAATGAGATAGGGAATAAAAAAGACCACGAAAATATAAGCTTTATTAAAACATCAAATGATGAAATTGTGGAAAATGATTACGATATAGCGAATCAGTTTAATAAGTATTTTGCAAATGTAGGTACTGAATTAGCATCCCAAATAGGAAAACCATCAACTCCAATTCCAGAGAGAAAAAAAGTCTCAAGCACATTCCAATTCACTCCAACAAGTGCAGGAGAAGTAATAGAAATCGTGGAGTCGTTAAAATTAGGAAAAGCCCCCGGTATCGACAATATTAGAACAGAAATATTGAGAAAGGTAATAAATGAGTTATCAAGTCCTCTAACTGCATTAATAAACAAGTGTATACATATCGGAAAGTTTCCAAACAATTTTAAAATTGCTCTTATAAAACCTTTATTTAAAAGCGGCGAGAGAAGCGTTCTGAGTAATTACAGGCCAATATCTCTAATATCAACTATCGCAAAAATATTTGAAAAGGTCTTAAAAAACCAAATGGTGTATTACTTAGAAGAAAATAAATTGATATCTCCAGATCAGTTTGGATTCCGAAATGGCCGTAATACTCAGGATGCCATTTCGGCCTTGACAAAAGAAATATATTCTTCCCTAGATGAGGGTGATGCTTCTCTGTGTGTCTTTCTAGATTTGGCTAAGGCCTTTGATACTGTCAGCCATGACAAGTTACTGGAGGCCTTGGCGGATATCGGATTCACGGGTACGACCCATTGCTTAATGGAAAGTTATCTTCGCGATAGGAAACATTTAGTAATCATTAATGATTCAAGAAGTGATCTGGAATATGTGAGGTATGGTGTCCCACAAGGAACAGTGCTTGGACCGGTTCTATTTATTATTTATATGAATAACTTGCTGAATTTAAATAGCGCTGGTAAATTTGTTAGTTTCGCGGATGACACTGCAGTCTTTTATAGAGCGAATACATGGGATGAGCTAAAACAAACAACACAAGTAGACTTGAAGAAAATTATAGATTGGTTTGGACACAAAATCCTTACAATAAATTTTAATAAAACTGTATTTTTGACATTTAGCTGTGACAAAAGAAAACAACCCAAATTTTCCTCTATAAAGATTGACAACACAAATATTGAAATAAAATCCTCCGACAAAGTTAAATATCTTGGAGTAACAATAGATTGTTACCTTAGGTGGGACCTGCACATAAACAGTCAAATATCTGTGCTGCGTAGACTTCTTTACAAATTTAAATATTTTAAACAAATTCTGGACATAAGACAATTAAAAACTGTTTATTATGCCCTAGTTGATTCTAGGCTCTCGTATGGGATACTAGGTTGGGGTGGAGCCGCAACTTGTCATGTCTACCGTCTAGAGGTGTTACAGAAAAAGATTTTAAAATTGATACATGGAAAGGGTTATGCTTACCCTACGGATTTGATTTATTATGAATCCGGCGTTCCTGACCTCCGGCAGAAATATTTCATTTCTTGTGTAACATACCAATTTAAATGCGGTCCTGCCGATAGTGAGATTTACAGTCATAGATATGATACGAGGAATCAACAACAAGGAAATTTACGAACACCTTATTCAATAAAAACGGTAGGTCAAAGATGCCATTGCTTTTTGTCTCCGCGCTTGTATAATATTTTACCTATTGAGATAAAACGGATAATATCTACAAGAAAATTTAAAAAAGAAATTAAGAAATTTGTTCTCCTGAAAGGAAGAACCTACATAGCCAATTTAATAGGAATGAAACTAAATCCGTAAATGTTCGAATTAATTACGGGAGGTACTTTTGAGGTGTATATACATACTTTGGTTGGTTTTGTGCGGGCGTATTTCTGCACAGAATGCATACCTACACTCTTATGTACATAAGTATTCACATTGTTTGCTGGAACAATTTTTATGTATTATACATTATACCTAATAATGATATTTAAATGCAGCACTCGTGGTGATGAATGAACGGATTAAGTGTCCTGCGTTCAAGCTCTGTGAGCTTTAGTGGGATAATGTCTGTTTATTTTTTTCAATACATGTGTATTACGAGTATTAATTGTTAATATCACATTATCTGTCTGTTTTGATCAAATTGTTTCTTTTTTGTATTTGTTTAGTTTGTTGTATTGATAAATAAACCTTATTATTATTATTATTAATAAGCAAAGTTTGCTTCCCGCGATTTCTTGACTATGTTTCTCTAAAAGCTTTGCTAGTAAGCCCTTGACACAAAAAACAACTTCCGGCCTTTCCCGCCGGGAAAAAGCCCCGGAAAAAGCCGAAGTTAGGATTAATTAGCGGCTAACTGGAACGCCGTGCCTCCTGAATGTTCGCAGGCAGGGCCCCATTCGTTAGGGCCGGCGCCCCACCCTGATGTCCGGCACGCGATACACCGGAAAAAGAGACCCAAAAACCACGGGCCGGCTCTCGTTTAAATATCGCTTTTAATTAAAGCCCTGCCACAATGGCATGCCATAAATTACGTAGTGGGCCGAAATCGGCATACATTTGGGGAATTGAATGGAAGAATAGGTGTGTAGTTTCTCTTTCTTTTGATACGAGAATAGAGAATTAGATAATAACCTATAGACCTGAAAATGACATAGTGAGCCTGAATACATCAGTCTGTTTACTGTTTGGTAAATTTGATGGGATTGCGACATGCCCATTTTTATTCGAACAAAAGAAAAATATATATTGTAAGTGTTCAGACATTCACAAATAATATTAAATATTACCTATTGTGACGACTTACTTGCCATTTCATCTTTTATACAGTGCCGGCAGAAAGTTGGACACAAATGGAAAACTTTTTTATTATTAATTTCTCAGAAAATTTTATTCTTGATAAAAGTTGGTGCATCATTTCAAACTCAAAACGCACAAATCAAAATTTAAATATCTCTTTTTGGATACGTGGTAGATTCACAAATGTCAAAATAACTCAAGAGTAAAGTACCCCTATTTTTTAAAATACGGTAAAAGGTTACTTACAAAAGCTGTTTGTAATCAAAGGCATCAAAGGTGGATGTCAGATTTAAAGTCACAGCCACCTAGTAAGAAAAAAAGAAATTTAACTTTTTTTTGTATTTTTTTTTCGACCACCCTGTGTATTACAAAAAATAAAATACCGCAAGCGCAACTTATTATCGGATAACACATGAATTTGCTACTAGACTTTAATTTTGTTCGATTAGCAGCTAGAAATTTAAATTAATCGAAATCAGAGTTTAAAAATATTAAATTTTTGTGTCCAACTTTCTGCAGGTCCCAACAAATCGATGAAATGCGTAAAATATTGATTTTCCCAGACGATCGCACTATCCAGCAACGCAGGGACCGCCGCGCCTTCAAGTGTTCCATGTGCACTTAACTTGCCAATGTGGATAGTGAAATAAATATAACAGTCTTTTCGCGTGGAAAACAAGATAAAATGGTTTTTGTCGCCATTTTAGCGCCTACAGGAAGAAACTTTGCCAGAGAGCATGTACCTAGATTTGTTATGTTCTTATGCAACATAAATTATTGTTCTTTATTGTACCTATTTATAAAATAACTTTAGGTTCGCGTAGAGAAACACGTTCGCACGTGAATCATGTCAAAAATAACCTAAATTATAATATTATATTTCAAAACAAAAAGCATGTCGCTGGCCACTCGCGCCAGACCTTTCATTACGTTTCCTAATGAGCGTGCTACAACACGTGAAATCCAAAACAGATATTAGACATACCTAAACAAGGAAAATAAAGTAAATGGAAGATGATGAGAACATATAGGACAAATAATAGAGGAATCGTTGTTGGATTCAGAACGATTTGTGCCATTTTTGAAGATAATAGGGGCATCTGAGCAAACAGCTCGGTTCTTCAACATTGCTCTATACAATATTCGATGGACGATTTACTTATGTCGTTTTTGTAAAAACAATAGGGCATCATTGCTGTACAATGTTTTGCCAAAGAAAACGTTTTCGGTCGTCAACATGCAATGCTAAACAATGTTCTAAGGACGATCTGTGGGGTGTTTGTGAATTAAATATACAATGATAATGAATGAATTAATACAGTTTATTTCATAGACAAATAAAAAATTTTACATAAGCTACGCTCAACATTGTTCATCCGATATACCTAACGTGAGCCATATTCACAAAATTAAAGCTGGATGTCAAGTGCTGAACCTAACGAATGACTGAAAAATGCGAGGAAAAGATAATTTCTCCAGCTGCTGGTCCACCCTACGTACCCTGGATTGTTAGAGGAATATTTATCAAACTCAAAAAAATTACATTACAATAATTTTCATTTTCGAACCAATTGGTGGGTGAGGTAGCAATGTAGGTAAGCAATGTGTTATTACTTCCGTATTCTCTACAATTGGTTCATCGGACAAAAAATTCTTAAATCAAATTAAAAAGCATCAAAACTGGGGGTCGAACTAATATATCACTGATAAATTATATTGGGATATTATGGTGAATATTTGTCCTATTTTGGTGAATATTCCTCCATTTCGCCGAAAATTCGAAGCTAAGTTGGGACAGACTTATTTCATTAGTTTGAATATTGTTCGAAGGAAAATTCATATTTCATACATGTATAGGCTATGTGCAAAACTATATTTAAAAGCAAAACCGACTTGTTACTTCCTGCATTGGTTGATTCTATCTAAAGAGACATAGATTGCAGATTGTTCTTTTCTAAATTGCTCGAAAACACTTTTAATCCCGTTAAAGCGTTTTGCTGCTCTGTTCTTTATAGCCCCTTGCTCTTGTAAAGTGCACTGTCAGGGACAAACGCGAACATCACTTTTTTCCTTTTAAAGATGTGGTATACGGCGAACGAACAGAGTTTTAGATTAAATCCTTTTACCGAAATGCTTCCCGTGTTTGTTTCCTCTATTTCGGAAATTAAATACAAAAGAGAAAACGACGGAGTTCAGCTTTTGGCACGGTACACCTAGGGATATTTGTTTCGTCGCGTTAGGCTGTTTACACGGAATAGGTGTGTTGTAAGCTTGTTAGCGCATCACCAGATGTTATCGTTCGGGAGCTAAGTGATTGTTCCGTTACACAAATATTTTCGGAGGCAACCTGCCGCTATTTTTAATGGAACGTTGAACGACGAGTCGTAATACTGGAATCCGACGCATAATGGAGACATTAATATTAACATATCGGTTTGATTGTGCCACGGATTTTGTAATATTTCATGAGAGCACGTATTAAATTTATGATTATGGCTCTGGCCGGACTGGGAATGCAATTTACGACCTGTTCTAATAAATGTAAAAAAGAGTACCTGTTTCGACTTATCTTGATTTAAGAGTAGCAAGAAATAGAACCTATACATTATAGGAATTGTATAATGGGACGCGCTGGGTCCAATAATACATTTTTTGCTATAAAATATGTTAAAGGAACAAAGCACGTAATGAGTAGGTATAGTACAGACGGGACGTTACATAATTTATACTATATTAGTATTACAAAACATAAAATAAGGCTTTTAGACTGGTTTGCCACATCAAACCTTGCACTCGTTTTTGATATCTTAACAATCCAAATTATAGAAAGATGTTTACGATTCGGGTGAAAAGAAGCCCACTTCTGTTCCGTATCAGAATACCCAGTAAAAAATAATATATTATGTTACATTTTGGATGTTCCTAGATCATACACACCGCAATATGTAAAATGAGGAATATCGTGTGTGTTAAATTTAACCTTTTGTAATAATATTATGTTCATGTTACTAACGAAAAGTGTGAACTACATAGTGATCTATTCGGAAGAGCTTGTCATACAATTATTATGATCGAACTTCACTTAGGTAAGTTCGTTTAATCCTATAATTTTTAACTATTATCTCGATACCAAATAAATGTTAAATTAACATTACCAATTTGTAATAGTTGAATATTTGTTATTTTGAATTTGTTGATAGTAAAGTTAACAAGTACTAAAAATGTACTTTTATATTTTGTTTTATTCATTTTAACACTACTTATAAGTTAGTTTTACATTCGAACATATATGTTAAATTTGCAAATTATTGAGCTCGTTTAACATTTTTTATTTAACAATATATGGTTTGACGGCTTATGGGACAAATTATTTTCGGTAATTCGGTAACTGATCGCATTATTACATGCTTAATCGTTCAAAGAGGGGGTAGACTGAGGCAGTCAACTGTTTCTAGCAAAATCCAGTACAAAATAACCAGAAGCCATTAATGGCTTAAGTTAGTCTTTAAACAGCAGTAGCTGGAAAGATGTGTATACCAACGCCATCTAGTTAACTCTGTCAGAAGCAGAAAACAGTCCCGAAAATAATGACTAAGTACTAATGTTGTTATTTTCGATAACGAATTCTTTAGAATGTTAAATCTACATGTGAAATTATTCAATGAATACAAATAAAGTTATTCAAATTTGGTTAATATACCTTTACTAGTTTAGAAATTATCAAATAAACAATATATTTTTTTAAAAACTTTAACGCCCGGTTAAAACGTTATACGAAAAACCCCATTAGATTAGGTAATTTTCAAAAGTACTAAGTATCACATATTGTCGGGTCGGATGACAGAAACGGCTCACCCTGTATATTAATCGAGAAAAAAAGTTTTATTGTACGAAATAATTTAAAGAGCGTGATCGCCCACCTAACTAAATTTCAAATTACAAAAAGTTGAACTTCAGTGCCACATAGTACACAAATTAGTATATTTCATTACGAGTCTGGAAATAAGGATTTTTCCGTACACGTGTGATAAATTCTCGGCGAAGGCGAACACGATAAGTCGTGCAAGCACGGAAAAATATATTTCTGGATCTGGACGTGTACTGAACGATATTTTTTATTATACTTCTTTGAAAACGAAAACAGAAACAAAATAAACTTGTAACATTTTTATTTTCGAAGATAAACAACGCCGACAATAAGAGTGGTTTGCTATGTGTATGATGGCGTTTCCATGGTTACTGTCAAATTATTTCAAAGGTTTTATGTTTTAAATTAGTCTATGTCAGATAAGGTGGTTAATAAAACGTCAAAAAAATATCACAGAAATGTATCTAAATATTCAAACACGTACACGAATTAAAATACGAAATAGGTTGTTAAATATAAGATAGCATCTATAGACTTTCTTAAATTTAGTTTAATTTGTTGTATATTTCTATTCTAATGCTATATAATTGGTATTTTTAACCGACTTCAAAAAAGGAGGAGGTTATCAATTCGGTTGTATGTTTTTTTATGTTTGTTACCTCAGAACTCCGTCATTTATAAACCGATTTGGACAATTCTTTTTTTTATTTGAAAGGGTATGCCTATAGAATATTCCCAAGAAAAAATTCCACGCCTAAGGGTAGACAAATAGGGGATGCAATTTCATATTGAGCCGATTTCGATGATTCTTTTTTATTAGAAAGGAAGTACCTTAGAGGTGCCCCCATTTAAATTTGAAGAAAAAATTCCACCCCTAAAGGGTGGAAAAATAGGGAATGAAATATCATATTGGACCGATTTCGATGATTCTCTTTTTATTAGAAAGGGAGTGGCCCCATTTAATTTTGAAGAAAAAAATCCACCCGTAAGGGTGGAAAATAGGGGATGAAATTTCATATTGATTTGGATGATTCCTTCTTTATTGGAAAGGGTACCTTAGGTGTGGTCCCATATTTTACTTTAGGGTAGATAAATAGGGGATGAAAGTTCATATTGGACCGATTTGGATGATTCTTATTTTATTAGAAAAGGGTTACCTTAGGGGTGGTCACATTTAAATTTGAAGAGAAAAATTTCAATCCTAAGGGTGGACAAATAGGGGATGGAATTTAATATTGGACCAATTTCGATAATTCTTAATAATTCACTAAAAAATAAGAAATAAAAAAATTTCAACAAAAAAATTAAAAACGACTTCAAAAATTTGCCGTATGCATACTCCGCTAAAATTAAAAAAAAATTAACAAAAAATAACACCGACTTCACAAATTTGCCCGTATGCACATTTCAACTAAAATTTTAGAAATATTTTTCTCTTTCTAAATTGAGTTATCTTTGGAGTCGGTGACAGTAAGTTATGATGTATGTAGGAAATGATGTATTCATGTCTAAATATATTTAAATTCCTTGCCTTGACTGTCACCAAATCCAAAGATAACTCAATTTAGAAAGAGAAAAATATTTCTAAAATTTTAATTATTGAAATGTGCATATACGGGCAAATTAGTGAAGTCGGTGTTATTTTTTGTTATTTTTTTTTATTTTTACTGGAGTGTGCATACGGGCAAATTTTTGAAGTCGGTTTTAATTTTTTTGTTACATTTTTTTTTATTATTCAGTGCACGGAAAGAATCGGAGATCGAAAAAACATTTTCCGTCCGCTGTTTCCGTGCGCCAGCTTAAAAAAGTCAATTTTACATTATTACTGATACAGATGAAATATTGTGGCAAACACGAATTTGTATAAATTAGGCGGAATATCGTAATAATAATAAAATGAAAGTAAAGTATGCACTTGCCTCGTTATTCCAATAAATAATAATAGTTCAAATTGTTGAAATTAGTCGAGCTTTGTATCTTGTGTTGTTGGGTCGTATGGTATCTCAACAAACAGTACCTACCTACCTAAACTTCAACCAGTAAGGGCATGGACAAAACATGATTGTAACTTGTAACACTTGCTTAGGTATATATAATTTTTAAAGAACCGCTGCTGCCATGGGAACTAATCTGTAGAACACACATAGAATGGATTTAGTATTTTGATCGTCGTCCCAAATCCCGTGATTATCCAGCTAAATCTCATTCTCTTTATTACACTGTAACGTTCCAATTTAAAGGCTCAAATTCAATATGGCCTAATCAGCTCGACTTCTAAAGTCTAAAACATTTAAATGGTTTAATCAGGGGCTTTAGGATTCGCGCCGTAAAACCTGCGCGTTCACGAACCAATATCTGTCGGATTAAAATTTTCGCCTTGGGCGCTTTAATGCCTGAATTATGGCTTTCTGGATTCCGCGCGTAAAAAAGCACTTACCGCCAACTTATAGTGTTATCGCGAATCCAGAGAGTCGGAGAGCGGTGGGGCGCGGCCCAGATAGAGATTAATAGTTTTTAATAAATTGCCGGGAAGATATGCACGCGAACCGGTGATTTATCGTTCGGGTTTTATTTGGGAGACAAATTCCGGAATATAAATTCGTCCGGATGCCCCGCTATCTCGGCGTTACATCGCATTTTCCTCTATTTTAAAAATGAGCGAGCGTATAAGTTGCTCCTCGATAGTTTTAGAGGAATCCCAAATCCCAACCAACGTAGCCCATATTCTATATAGTGGAATAAACTTAATGTTAAAAATTGTGGGAAGAGTAGGTATATAAACGGTTTTTTACTCTCACTTGGATATTATAGATATACAATCTACAAAAGGGGTAAGTAGTCAATAACTAAACGGATATTATTTCATATCCATCCTAGGTAGGATATGATATCTATATCAACGAATTTAGATTTCCCTGGCACGTGTTGACGTGTTAGAATATCAAGCAACCTTATTTGAATTTATTTTAAATGAATTTTTACATACAAATTTATAAGTTAAGTATAAATAAACAAACTGAAAAAACGGTGGTTAGAAATCAAAGTTAGGTACAAAAGACATTTAACTACCGGTGTGATAATGAGGTTCATTATAATACAGTTTTTTTCATTACCATACACAAGTTTATAACGAATAGAAATGCAACATTAGAGGCCCTGTATGACACGAAAAGTGACAGTTATTCGTTTGTTAAAACGAATAACTGTCACTTTTCGTGTCATACAGGGCCTCTATGCAACATCAAAGCAAAATACAGCTAGTGTCTAGATTGTCATGACCAAGGCAGATTTAAAACGTATAAATTTTAATAACGGTTCCTAGTTACTGTTTATTTATATAGTAAAGTCCAAAAAATTAATATGTATATTTATAGTATTTGTACAATTATTGAAATTGAAAACTGGTGAATTGGAAATATTTTCCGTAATTTTTTTCAACACAGATTGGTTTGTAGATGTGGAGTTAACAGACGTATAGCAAGACGAATTGGAAGATGAAGGGGCAGTTACTGACGATCCAGTAATTGACGAGACTAACTGATTTGCTACATTTACTCGATTTTGTAGAGAATTTTCTATATATCCTTCTGCTACTTGAGAAGCCTCATGTCTTTTTAATGTTGTAATATTCACACCTGCGTTTACCAACGTAGTCGCTGACGTACGGCGGAAACAGTGGCCAGTATATTCTTGTGGGTTTTCTAGATTCAGGAACGTGGCAATTTGTTTAGGCATATTACCCAGTTTATTTATATTTATTTATTTATTTATGGCGTGTACATTTATTTTTTTGGAAATTAATAAAAAAATTATCAGGCGGAACAAGAGAAGGTCTGTGCCCAGTATTTCTTTACAATATTATAATAAAAATCTCCCGTGATTGTAAATTTGCTTGTTTTTTTTTTAGTTTCCGTATTAGGAACTGCAATTAGTATTGCCGAACCTAAATCTTTAATGTCAGAAACTTTCATGTTGTAAAGATCATTCTTACGATAAGCCCCAAAAACACCAATTACAAGGGCGACCTAAAATAACTAAATTTTATTAAGTTATTTGAGAGATAATTTTTACTACCTTTGTAGCTAAATATATTACATCCGGAGCATTTTCTAAGAATTGCCTAACATTTTCTTCTGTAAAAACCTTCGATTTCTTAGGTAAATAGTTTTCAGAAGAGCGTTTTAGTAAAGATTTTAATTTTTTTGTATTTTGATATATCGATATCATGTTTCACATTTATCGTTGCTTTTAAAATTGAACACATTTTCCATAGAGTCGAGGATTTCCATTTTTTAAGAAATCACCAAAAAATGCAATTAAAACATTTTCAGAAAATGAGGTCGTTTTCTTTTCTGGCAGCAGGTTCTCACTTATATTATTTGCACAATTTGTAATTTCAGGTGGAGTATTATCAAATTCCATATCAAAATCACTCGATTTTTCACACATTTTATTTATTTAACCATTGCTGTGTTTAGTTCGATTAGCGTCTTGTCTTGTCTTGTTATGGAATAAAAATATATAAAATAATGCAATGATTTATTATTATTAGTACGAAATATTAGTACCCCTGGAAATACATGCAAAACACTCGAGAAGAATATTGTGCAACATTTAGCGAATAAATTTTGTTTTGAAATTATATCATTCTTTAAATTTGCCTACAATATACAGTGTGTCTCAGGATAGGTGTGAAAGACAAAAAAATAGTTAAAATTTTACTATTTATTAACTCAATAACCCATTAATTCTAAAAAAATTTCTTTAATAAATTTTTTTGGTATCTCTTACAGGGTGGCCAACTAAGAATGCGAGGTACTGTATCTGGGAAATTATCCATCGTAGAGGCTTGCGGCAAAAAATTTTATGACTAAAACGGCCAAAAGAAAAACTTGGAAAATATTTTCAAGTTTCTGAAATGGCCGCTAGGGGGCGTAACTGCAATCTTGAATTTAAAAAAGTGATGTTTCTGTGAATTCCGCTCTATTAACCTAACAAAAAAATACCTGATCTTTAAAGTCGAGGATAATTTGAACTTTTTTGTTTGACAAGTTTTGCCGTATCTCTAAAAGTAAAGTGGTGGTGGGTATTCAAAAGTTTCCGTAAAAAACACCCTGTATCTTCGAAACGGCTGAGCCGATTTTAACAAACTTGAGCTTGTTAAAAAGAGCTACTCGTGGGCTACAAATGTTATAATATTTGAAGGTTTGGTAATTTCACATGTCGCCGCTAGAGGGCTTTTTTCGATATTCCGACAGAAATGGTTAATTTTCTCAAAAAAATTAAATGCATTGGTATGATTTTTTTTTCATGAAAATGTAGCTAAATAATGCCTAAACAAGCTCGCGAAAACCGCCTCTCGATATCTTGTTCCTAACCTAAAATTTAGGCCAAAGAAAATTTTATAAGGAAATCCCTTAAATTTTTATTTTCTGAAACTAATTTTTCCGAAATTCTTTTTATTATGTAAGTTGTGGCCCTAAAAAGGACCGATTTAAAAAATAAAAGTTTTTAGTGTCCCCGTAAATGATCGAAATGCTGACCATCACGCTCTATGCATTGCTGAAGCCTCTCATCGGTAGACAAAACTGCAGCTTCAATTTCGGCTCTCGGTATGTTACGTATTGCATTACGAATCCGGTTTTTCATATTTTCTCTGGTCGTAGGTTGAGTCTGAAACACGATGTCCTTTAACCGCCCCCATAAATAAAAATCAAGACAAGTTAAGTCTGGTGATCGCGGACGCCATGGAAACAGATTTCGTCTTCCAATCCACCGCAGATGAAATACTGCATTAATATGCTCGCGCACAATAATAGCAAAATGTGCTGGGCAACCATCCAACTGCAAAAACAAGTTCTGCCGTGTTTCAAAAGTCAAGAAAGACATTGCCATTTAGGGATTGCTCGAAAAAATATGGCCCAATAATTCTGCCTCCCAGTATGCCACACCACACATTTAAACTCCAACGTCCTTGGTGCTGAACTTCACGCAACCAATGCGGATTTTCTGCAGACCAATAATGCACATTGTGCAGATTGACTTTCCCGTTACTATTAAAGGTGGCTTCATCGGTCCAAAGAATTTGAAATAAAAATTCTCTATTTTCGCCTATCATGCCTAACATCCAATGGCAGTAGTCCAACCTCCGATCAAAGTCTTCCTCTTTCAAGGCCTGATGCAAAACGACATGATATGGGTGCATTCTAAAAGTAATTTAAAAAGAGTTAAATTTAAATAAGTCCCTATATTTTGATGGCAATTAGAACTTACCTATGGTCTTTCAAAATATTTTGAACCGTTGTTCGTGATATGCCCAACTCAAGGGATACTGCTCTTGTGCTAACATGAGGATTTCCTTCAATATATCCCAGTACGCGGTTAATATTTTCTTCTGTTCTTCCAATTCTTTGCCGTTGAAACGTAGGCCGAAAACTACCATTGGCTCGTAAGCTCGCCACTAACCGGGGAAAAACTCTCACATCGCATGGACGCCGATTTGGATATCGAGCCGCGTAAACTCTTTTTGCTACTGCGGCGTTCTGAATACATTCAAAATAAACTGCAAGCATATCAACAGCTTCGTCGTTCTTAAAACGCATTTTGTAAGCACAAAAATTGCTCAAAGTAACGCGAAACTATTCACAACTATTGACAATTTGAGGTTGATTTATGTTTTGATTAGGTATTTGTTTTGTAGTTCCATTGCCTGCTACTATTAATAATTGTCTTTTTCGTATATACCCATAACCCATAATGAATAATATGCATTTAAACAAAAAATATGCATTTTGTTATTAACATTCCTTACCTTTTAGGGATATTTTGTAATATTTCCAAAAAGGGCGATTTTAATCTGACGAACAAAAAAGAATTCCAGAAAAATTAGTTTAAGAAAATAAAATTTTAAGGGATTTCCGTATAAAATTTTCTTTGGCCTAAATTTTAGGTTAGGAACAAGATATCGAGATGCGGTTTTCGCGAGCTTGTTTAGGCATTATTTAGCTACATTTTCATGAAAAAAAAAATCATACCAATGCATTTAATTTCTTTGAGAAAATTAACCATTTCTGTCGGAATATCGAAAAAAGCCCTCTAGCGGCTACATGTGAAATTACCAAAACTTCAAATATTATAACATTTGTAGCCGAAGAGTAGCTCTACTAGCTCAAGTTTGTTAAAATCGGCTCAGCCGTTTCGAAGATACAGGGTGTTTTTTTACGGAAACCTATGAATACCCCCCACCACTTTATTTTTAGAGATACGGCAAAACTTGTCGAACAAAAAAGGTTCAGATTATCCTCGACTTTAAAGATCAGGTATTTTTTTGTTAGGTTAATATAGCGACGTTCACAGAAACATCACTTTTTTAGATTCAAGATTGCAGTTACGCCCCCTAGCGGCCATTTCAGAAACTTGAAAATATTTTCCAGGTTTTTCTCTTGGCCATTTTAGTGATAATTTTTTTTCCGCAAGCCTCTACGATGGATAATTTCCCAGATACAATACCTCGCATTCTTAGTTGGCCACCCTGTACAGGCAAGGCACCTTATCTATTGAAAAATGAAACAATTACAAAAAACGTAAAAAAAACTGAAAAAATGCTATGAAATGAAGTATAATATACTTACATGTTTTTTAAGGAGCGCCATTGAAAACTGTCCATTACATTATTCTAATTCAAGTACCCCATATGATTTTTTAGGTCCCCTCATACGAAAAGCATTGCAAAATATCTTAGCTAAGACTTTGTAAAAATTGAGGTCATTGAGGATAAACTTAGAAGGTGGAGTTTCTACAGCTATCTAAGTGTATCTTGACAACACAGACCAAATCTTAGAAACAATATATGCAATTTTCAAAAACCTAGTGTTTGTATAATGGATGGCTTTAAAAAGACAATAGCATATTCCCACAGTATGATTTAAGAAAAAAATATTTCTAAGTAAGCACACCTTTGTATATTTTTTCCATCACTTTTTCTTTGCGATGGTGACATTTGTTGGTAATATTGGAAAGTACCTAGTATCCTACCTACCACCAAAAAAATTCATAAATTGCCAGGACATTAATTACACCCATTTTTAGACATTTTATAGGGCAATTATAATTATAGTTATCTCATTCTCACAACAATAATAATTATCAATTTTGAAACAAAACCCATTGTTTAAAACTTATGATATATTTTAATATACGCTCAATTATCATAGACTTTCATTTAATTGAATATTAATCTTTAATTATATTCGGCCTCGTCTCGTAAATAAGTAAGTGTAGTACCCTCGCTTCTGTCCGTCTGACCACAACCGCCATCCGCTTGCTCCAGTTCTCGCGCCAACTGGCGTCGGCCCACTCAGTCTTCATTTTTGTGTTGTACTGACCGCATCGCTACGCTAGCCTTTAGAGAATCGTGCTACGCAGATATGCCAAAACCTTCCAAAAAGCTTCGAAGCCCCTCGCCGGATAGTAAATATATTATCACTAAGATAATAAAACGTAGATCGAAGAGGATTTACGAAGTGTTAGGTCGAATTCGCTGCACAAGAGCCGCGGTGTGAAGATTGTTGATTTGATTACGGGGAAGTGACCTCGAAGGTGCCTAGGGTGGCACTGAGTGTTACTGTTAGTAGCCACGTTCTGCCTAGGGTGGTAGACGTGTCTCTATGACCTAGGGTGGTTATATACTATTAAAAAATGTACTTCATTACAGGGAAGTGACCTCGGAGGTGCCTTGGGTAGCACTAAGTGTTACTCTTAGTAGCCACGTTCTGCCTAGGGTAGTAGACGTGTCTCTATAACCTAGGGTGGTTATGTACTATTAAAAGATGTACTTGATTACGGGGAAGTGACCTCTGAGGTGCCTAGGGTGGGACTGAGTGTTACTGTTAGCAGCCACGTTCTGCCTAGGGTGGTAGACGTGTCTCTATGACCCATAGGGTGGTTATATACTATTAAATATTAAAAATATTATACTCATGTCTACCTGCTATATAAGAATGCTGTATAGGGTGATCGACTTCTATAAGTGGCAGGAACCGTGCGGAAGCAATGCCTCAGATAGAACCAGACATCTTATCCATATTTGGAGAGGTCGGTTCTCCGGAAAAGAGATTTTCAGACCCGGATTAACCAGAGTTAGCTACACGTTGGGGTGCGATTCTCAAATCCGGACTGCCAGAGAACTTAAGGGCAGAATTAATTAAGAAATATACCCCCTCCCCGAGAATTGTCAAGAGTTATACCCACCCAAGATAAATCCGGAAGTCAAAGTAGCGCTTCCTGAGAATACCGTCCGCAGGGACTTACGATTATCACAATTACATGTACAAGAGCAAGTGTGCGCTACCACTAGTGCTATCGCAATTGTAATAACAAAAAAAGGAGGGGGGGCAGTAAATATGCAATTCATAGAGGTGCAGGTGCTTAGAGATACTGGTAGATTACTTAGTGATATCTTCCACTCTAATTCTATGTCAAGACGGGACTTGTTAATAATAAACCAAAATAAAGACACCTCAAAAGATACCCTAATAACCGAATGACTATTTGGAAGCAACTTAGATGGCACTATCAAGAGTGTTAAGGACTTAGAGAAGTCAGTTGATCAATTAAAGATTCAAAAGAAGAATCTAAACATTCGAACGCAGTGAAGTTGGGAAACTTCAAGCGTCCATTTCTGCAAAAGAGGAGAGCGCAGCAGAGTGGACAAGTTCACCGTGCTCCCAACAGCCAACGTCGTAGATACCAATATCAGGAACAGTACCAACCGAAGAGGCAAGATCGACACAAGCCTCAGAGCGACAAGAGACGTCGCTACCCTTAGAGGTTGGTGTCTGCGGAGTAGATAAAAGTTTCTTGTTCAGAATGGGTGTGACTTGGTTAAGGATAGGAGATTTATTTCCTATATAAAGGGAATAAACATTCCTTTTATTAAGAGGCCAATACAGACGGTTGTTCCTCCCGAACCAAGGTGGTTCAAGGAGGAGATTAATATTATCATCTATATAATTCTAGATTTAGAATCTATTTCTAAAGTTGATCAAAGGGAAGATCGATTCATCTTTAATATCCTTATAATTCCCAAAACGGATGGTAGTTACCGTTTAATGTTAAACATTTGGTCTTTTAATAAATTTGTTAAATTATCTCATGTTAATAAGATAGGGGACTATAGAATTGTTTCGCGTTTGATTACATCAAACATCTTTATGGAAACCATCGACCTATCTTGTACCTATCAAACCGTCTCACAGGAAATTTTTGAGATTTAGATTTAACAATTGTATATATGAATACAAGGTGTTGGCTCTTGGGCTGATTTGTGCCCTCCTAAATTTTTACCATGATTTTAAGACCAGTAATGTCATGGTTGAGTGAAAGAGGATTCTTTTCAGATTTATATTTGGATGATAATATTAGATTTAGGAAGGGACACTTCTCAATGTCAAAAGAATATACAGGAGACAATAGGTTTATTAGAACATTTAGAATACCTCCTAAATTATAAAAAGAGTAACCTCATCCCCAGTCAGCTCTGAAGATATTTAGGGTTTGTATTTAACTCCAAGAAAATGTCACTTGAGCTACCTCCTGAAAAACGTCGGAGGCTTATACTGGTATAAGCTGGTCCCTTATTGAAGAAATGCAGGATTAGAAGTTTTTCTAAATTTATTGGTAATTTGGTTTCGGTAGCTCTCGCTATTAAATATATTTTTCTACATATAGTTAAAGCAATTTGAATGACAAAAATTTCTTACATTAAGAAAAACTCAGGGAAACTACGATAGAATAATGAATTTATCGTCAATATTATTACCAGAATTTCAGTGGTGGCTTAGAAAGTTACAATGTTCCGGTAATGCGTTACGTTATGACAGATTTTCTATGGAAATGTTTACAGATGCGTCAAAGACTGGCTGGGGTTGTTATTGTAACAACAAGACGATTCATGTTTTTTTTGGTCGGAAGATGAAAAACAGCGTCATATTAATGAGTTAAAATTATTAGCTGTTTACCTGGGCTTATAATATTTTTCGAGAAAGAGTTTTAGCGGAACAAGTCACCCATTATCAATGAACCTTTCCCTGGTAGCAGGGAGGATATCCAGCGAGATTTACTACAAGGAAAGTTCCCAAAAGATTCACTAGATCTTTGTTTAGCTTCAGTAAAAAATTCAACCTTAAAGCAATATAATGTAGGTAAAAAGCTATACTGTTCCAAATGTACTGGAATCTTTGACACGCAGATGCAAGGATGGTGCATCCTATGATAGTCTTAATTCTTATCGATCTGCAATTGCACAAATAGCTGGCTCAGAATTAGGGACAGTTTTTAGGTTAAAGAGATTCTTTAAAGGAGTTTTTTTGCGGACAGGCCACCGATGCCTAGATATGAGAATACCTGGGATCCTAATCTAGTATTACGTTATGTAAGAATGCTTGATAGTAAGAATTTTTCACTCCAGGAAAGTACACAGGATTCAAACATTGAACTCAATTAATATAGACAATATTTTTCTCCAAGAAAAGACGATCACAATCTCTTCTTGCAATAGACTTAAAACGTCAGCTCTTAATAGGTCGCAACCCCTTTGCAGTATTACCTACCCTTTTTCAATGCAGAACCGCAGTTGGGCGTAACAAAGACTCTTAAAATATCTCAGGAGAACAAAGGGCTTGCGAGAGTCTTGCAACTTCTTGTTCATTACCTATAAAAAGCCTTATCACCGTGCCCCCTCACAAACAATTGGAAGATGGCTAGGCACCATCCTAGAGAAATGTGGCTTAGATACAAGTCAATATAGACCTCAAAGCATTCGCCACGTGCCGACATCTAAGGCGGAGGAGTCGGAGTAAGTTTTGACACCATCAGACTAGCTGCAGGATGGACAAAAAATTCCAACACATTTGCCGTTTTCTACAATAGGTTAGTTAGTTTACAACCACAGTATTAAATTTGAACACAAAAACTGATGTCAGTTACATTTTTGATAAAATAAATACTTATATAGCGTAGAGAGTGGAATGTGTTGTTGCAAGTTTCTTTAAACATCTAAACTTACTTACTTACTAGACGAGGCCGAATATAATCATAAGATCAAACGAACTTACCTAAGTGATGTTCGATCTTGATTATATAAAGGCCTCGTCGAAGTAAATAAGTCCCCAGATCCCACCCGTATTTCCATACCTGTTCCCCAGGACGTTAGTCCTTGCAACAGCAGCTTTAAATATGACCGAGTGGGCCGACGCCAGTTGGCGCGAGAAGAGGGGCAAGCGGATGGCGGGAGAAACCTATTTTCCTTTAAAATTTGTGGTCAGACGGACAGAAGCGAGGGTACTACATTTACTTATTTACGAGACATATAATCAACATCGAACATCACTTAGGTAAGTTCGTTTGATCTTATGATTTATTAACAATCAATGTTTTAAATATTTTTCTTCCTGGTCCCAAGCAAATAGTGGCAACTGTACTAAAATCGAGCAACTCTTACGCCTGGCATAAACAAGAGCATGTACTTTGAAATATCTGCCATAGCCGCACGGAGGTACGACCTTTATTTAATTTTAGTCTTACAATTGTGCAATTGTGGCAGTGTCTAAATAGCTGAAAACAACAAGATAAAACCGAATATCTACACTTTTGCGATCGAGCACGTCCCTGTTGCCGAGTCGGGTGAAATTTTATAGCCTACCGACCAATCACGGATCGTCATTGAATACGTGGTTTTATTTACGCCAGGCGTACGGATTGCTCGATTTTGCTATAGTTTTGAGCATTCATAAATTCAATAGTCACAACCTTAATTCAACCTTAGTGCAAAAATTCAATCTTACAAATATCAGCGCTAACATTACCGCAATCGGGATGTCGATATCAGATAAACCGATTGAAGAAACTAGATAAATATGTTATGGAAATGTGAAATTACAATCTAAATATCCAGCAAATTTTCAACAAATTGAAAATTTCACTACTGATTCGAATTTCCTGTGAAGTTATATGAACCAATACCATAACATATCGACATTTCCATCTGGAATATACATATTAGTAATGTCGGAGATCTGATTGTACAACCTAGATACATCGTATCCTAAATCGCCTTTAATCAATTTACACAAACTAAAATACTCCTAGTTTGGAGTACCCCAGAAGCAACTGAATGCTTGTGAGGGTAAGGGGAGCAATAATTATTATTAAGTATTTTGCCTTCGTTGCTATTTGTTGAAACCGAAACTGAAAGTCCTAGATTGTGCATAATAAAGACAAAACGTAACAATGATTGTCATATCAACAAAAGAAGCCATATATACGTAAGATAGATTCAAAGTCTATAATTTATACGCGAGTGCTTTTCGATTATAATACTCTTGGTCATAATGGGATGTTAAAAAGGGGGCGCTAGTGACATTCCGACAAAGGCAAGACTATAGCAGAACAGGAAGTCATTCATTCCTGTCTTGATAAAAAAAAATACCCTCCCCTTATTGTACCGAATAAACGGCGCCTATATTTGAATACGATTTGAATAGAATTCCTATGATAATGCACACAAAGAAAGGCCTACCTATACCTATAAGTATGCCCTATCTACGACGCAAAGCGTATAAGTTAGAGATTGTTTCATAGCAGACTTTTGATTTGCTGTGCCATACTTCAGGTTTAATAAGCCTTGAAAGTAGATTTATTATCCACGAAAAAATTACAGGATTATTTTAATTATCAATACAGGCTTTAGGGGGTTCACAGCTACAATTTTTGTTGGGGTTAAGGTTAAAATAAAATTGCGCCGTAGTCGGATATTTTTCAAATTCTCAAGGTCAAACAGTAAAGTAACAGATTATGAGTATCAAGACAACTATTGTGAATTTTTCTCGTGCAGTGTTTTGTAATATCTATAGGCCCCTATAACCACTTGGGCGGTACAGCTTAGAAATACTTTTTTCCTTTATAGAAAACAAAGTAACAACATTATTTTATTATTTATAACTGACATATCTATAAATCGTAGCTTGTCCTTCCAAAGGGCCACATCATATCTTCAGTGACCGGCAGAAAGTTGCACCAACTTTCATTAAGAATAAAATTTTCTGAGAAATTAATAATAAAAAAGTTTTCCATTTGTGTCCAACTTCCTGCCGGTCACTGTATAAAACATTTATTTACCATACTATTCACTTTAATGCAGAATAATCCCATTAGAATGCGCAGATATTTTTATAGAATTTTCTGGTAAAAGATATACGACGCGCATACATAAAACTACATGCCTAAAAAATTGCATCCGAGGCAGAAAACTTCGTCCCCTGTAATCGGTTTATTTTCATCATTCGCGTGTTCTCCCTGTCTCTGAAGCGTAAAAGCTGTTTACAATCCCACAGGCAAGAAGGATCAGAAAACATAAAAGACCTTGCCGGCCCACCCGAGCTACAAGTTCACCTCCGCCACAAAAGTAAAACCCTTCTTTATATTCGTGAACTTAATGAGGGAATAAATAACGGCGAGCGTGACTCACTGTTTGTGCGACTGACATACGGAAATCGAGAAGGGAATTTTTGAAGGGGCCTGGCAATTACGGCCGTCGGGAAACCGAGGGGTGAATAAAAAATGTTTGTAATCAGCGGATAAACGTCTGTAGTGCAAACGGAGCGGACGATGGAGTTGTTCCAACCGAAAATTGGAGGGGCCCAACGTCAACGTCCCAGTAAGCATAAAAATGGAAAGGGTTTGTTTTTCTTTAATCTTCTTTGTTGGGGTGGATTGAAACTAGCAATATTTGGTTACTTGGTTTCTAACAAGTAACAAGAATTTGCTTTAATTAATTTCAATACATTGGCATCTACTGTACCTATACTACGAGAAACTACTGTTTTAGATTTGTACCCAACGTACCTATAGGTACTTTTCATTTAAAAATCCTTCTTATTTATTTTTCATAATTTCTCGGTCTGAAAAGAAAAACTGATTATAACCAAAACTGATGGTCAATCATGCAAGGTGAGTTTAAAGAAAGATTCGGACATTCGAAGACTTAGAGGGGAGGGGGGTGAGAGAGGCAAGGTGACGAAAGAGTGAATTTACGTTGCTAGCATTTACACGTGAATTGGCGAGTAACTCCCTAAACATTTAACGCTCCAAGCCACAGGCGCACATAGACGTTTTTGGCTTATTCCTTTGACGCTTGCAGTCACTGGCGTGTTTCTTGTTTACTTTAGTTTACACGTTAATTTCTTATATATTGCTTTGGCTATTTTCCCTATTGGAATGTAGCGGTATTCTTTGGTTTTCGACTTTTGGTAACTGGTATCAAGCTGTGAGAAAAAGAACAGTTGGTGGAGGCGGCACTGTCGCGCGACGTTGCCGGTGGTGAGGGGATACCTTTGCTTTTTTTTAAGAGTGGTGAAGTGTCCTAACCTTCCCCTAAACTAATCTTGGTTTCAATCTGTTTCCAGAAAGCATCGCATGCGAAATTACGGAACAACGCACTGTCGACAAAAACCATTAGTTTCGTCTGTAATTTCAACGTAGGTAACTCTCGCTCAAAATCGTTTCGACCCCGCGTGTTGCAGCTGAGAGCGCGTCAAAGGCAGGTGCACCTCTTACACCTCTCACCTTTGACGGTCCTTATTAGCCCTTCCCATCGGCAGGGCGCCCCCAGGGAGGGGCACAAGAAGAAGAGGGCGCCAATACTAGAGTTAATGTCGCCATCGCATATTTATTACGGCACTTAGCGCGAGGTGCATCCGCTGTCGGCACTCATTTAGCGCCAGATAAGAGGCGGCGCTGCAGATGGGGTAGACGGAAGACGGGTAGCGAGCGAGGACGTTATTTTAAGGAATCTACTGCTGACGAAAAACTTGAACTGTGCATCTCTGGGAGACAATTTAAGGACAGTTGTTTGCAAGAGAAAATCGTCAAATTTAGCATTTCGGCAACGAATTACCGATAGTGCTATTTTTATTCGGGCTTAGCATGACGGAACATCCAGAGAATTACTAGAAAGTGCAATGAAAATTGATTGTGAACCGACAAGTAGTGATACACATTTTGGTAGTTAAAGTAACGTAAAAATTCCTTCTTATACGTGTCACGAACACGAGACCAATTGTTATTCTGCAGAATGTTTAGACTGACGCCTTCTTACTAGAAGTATCATCGGTTTTTCTTATAAGAAATCTATAAGTCCTGAGCCCTAGAAAATAAATGAGATATTAATAATCCGTGGCCACAGGGGCGACGTTCGAAGCATCAAGAACTATTTGGACTAGTTTTCTGCCTTCGGTCGACCTTGGTTCTATTGGAGGCATGTCTTTATAGAAATTCACCGCTGATGGCCAAGAGCGCTATGGGAAAAATGTAGATTGGTATTGCTCCTTAATAGCTTTTTCAGTGTGGTTTAATTATTGTTTTAATCGCCGCGGGTGCGGGATTACTATGGCTTTCTAGGGCTTTCCGTAGTACTCGAACGAATGCCATCCTAGTTCAGTGATTGCCATCCCTCCACGCACAAGCATATTGTTTCTTCTGGGGCACTCCTAGTTTGAACTATCAGTTTTCCGTAGTACTTGAGCGAATGCTATCCTAGTTCAGTGATTGCCATCCCTACACGCACAAGCATATTGTTGCTTCTGGGGTACTCCTAGTTTGGACTATTGTGAAGGTGATTATTATTATTAATCGCGCTTGGACAGGTTTCATTAGCGGTAACATGGAACGTAAACTGAGTAGTAAGTAAGGTGCCCCCCACTTGTGGTACATCGTTAGAAAGCTCTCGGAAATGCAGTAAATTTACTCTATTAAGGTACCTACATCTAGTTCAGTATCACCTTATTAAATAACAATCATAATAGTGCCTTTAGCATTGAATTGACATTGTACTTATCAATTCGATGGCCTTTAGTCATCGTGAGGAAGTGAAAGCTGTGACAAGACAAGAATGTGAACGCGATTTCTGTTGTCAGAAAGGAGACCATTCTGACAACTACATGTGCGAACCGGTTCGGCGTAAAAAGTAACAACCGTGTGAATTCACCTTTCTGCCCTATACCGTGAATTTTACTAGAAACATCCCATTTCATTAAGAGGACTGCCAAATATTATATCCGTGGCTTCACACAATTAAATATACATAAATTAAGATGAGATCTCATCTAAGTTGGGCGAAGAGTTGTCCGGCCACCGCGAGAGTTCGCATTGTTTCGAAAACTTTCTTGGGATGTAATGCGGCCGAGGAGGAAGATTACGTTGGCGAGAATCGCGTTGCCACAAGAAGAATAAGTTTGCGAGAAGGCCAGTGGGATGTAAAATGAATAATTATATGGGAAAGAATCTAAGCAGAGCAGACATCAAGATGATATTCATATTCATATCCATCAGATATGATGGATCTTAGAAATAAACTATTTGATAATAATTGATAATAATTAGCATATTAAAGAAGAAGGCAAAGGTATTGTTGAAATCGTCCGAGAAAAATCCCCGCACACCAACTTTCAAACTTTAATTTTGGAACGAAAACAAATTAAAACAAATAAATAGATTGATATCTAATGTCTGCGAACGAATGGTTAAGTTTGTGAGGGAAAATAACTCTTATTTACTTAGTTTTTTTTATTATGTCCCAAAGTTAGGATTTCGAAACGCAAGAAGGAAAAAAACCTACGAAGTCGAGTATTTTATATCTATAGACAAGTAAATGTCAAAAAAATCACAGAATTTTAACAGAATAATAATTTAATATAGTACCTAAGTTTTAAATTCGCTCTTGGCTCCCGAGGTTACTCAGGGCTATAAAATATTTTCTTTTAGAAATAAACTATGTGATAATAATTAATGATAATTAGCATAGAATAAAAGACAGGGCCGGCTCAAGCTTTTGCGGGGCCGGGTGCAGCATGAAAATGCGGGGCCCCGACAAGGAATTATTTAATCCATTAAGAAGAAATTTACCAATGTAGGTCTATTTTTTACATGTCATTTTTTAAAAAGGTAGGACGGGGCGACTAGTTTGGATCACTTCAGTGACGTATATAGGAATTAATTTCGGGTGGTGGAGAGGCAATTTTTGGTGTATTTTTTTAAAACAAAGGCATTTAAAATAATTATAAAAAATGCGCCGCAGGCGAAATTTTTTAGAAATTTGAAGTAAAGTTACATAAAATTAGTCCCAATATCTTCAAATTTACAAGCTGGAGTGAATATTTTCAAATTCCGAAATGGCCTCGGTCCCGCCCTTCTAAATACACATAATAATAAACATAATAATAAACATAGACTACTAATTCAATACAATCCAGACCCTGTCAAGATAAAAAAGTTTAGTAACATTATTTGTCTGAGTTAGTAATATAGAAATCTAAAACAAAACAAAGTAATGATTGCAGCATTGCCAAACTTAATATTTATCTTGCACTTAGGAAATAAATGTTTAGCCAACGATAAAAAACATCAATTTGGAACAATTAGTTGATATCTACAATCTACATAATATAGTAAAAATTTGGGCAGTTATCATTTAACAATAAATTTTACTGATTTTGTGAATTTACTGATTCTACTTGGTCTATAAATAATATCCTTAATAAATTGCTTATTCTGGCTAACGTGGCAACGTTGCACGAGCTCTTTGTGATCGTTGTGCATTTGCTTTATTATGCCCTAACAGCTGATCCAGAGTTTGTTGAGATTTCGCCGCTTTGTGTTTATGTGTTTCGAGTGTTTACTTTTGCGTTATTCTCCTTTTTTTGACAAAAGACATATAGTTTAAGTTAGTAGTGAATTAGTGTAGTTTTAAAACGATGGGAAGAGTAAAGTGTTCGATTTGTGGCATAGGAAACGCAACCTCTGGTTATCATTATGATGCAGGCGTAAGTGTCAAATTTGTTGTTTTTATTTTGAGTAGGCATTTTTTATGTTGGCTGATTACAAAGCGGCCTTTACGTTAGTCTATATTTATGAGGTTGAAATCGTCCGTGAAAAATCCCGGCACACCAGTTTTCCAACTTTAATTTTGGAACGAAAACAAATTAAAACAGATAATGTCGTGCAATTCTTCGGACTGGACACTAGGTTGAGGTATAGGTATTTTAATTCAGTAATTATAGTGAAGAGTTAAAATAGTTATTATATTGTACAATTTTGAAACTTAAATTTTTAGTAAAATTTTTGACAAGAAACCTAGATATTATTTTCGGCGATAAGAAACACACTAGTAGACAGAAAAATAAGGAGGAAGAAATAGAATATTGACGGAATTTCTTTGTGTCCCAAACAGATCCATTTAATTTTTAATTGGGTTTTGCGCCACAGAAAACTGGTATGAAACTAATTAAAATACAACTTTCATTTATAAATAACTTACTTCAATAACAACTTTGGTTTCTGAATTTTTCTCTAGGAAATATAGTTGGATACCTAGGTAATATCATTTTGATTTTAATAACTTGGCGAACAATGCACATTATCATATCAAGAAAACTTTAAAAGATTTTCCAAATACAAAGGTAGGTAACTCGACATTATGTGTTTTTAAGTATATAGTCAGCAAATCTCCTTATTCATTATGCAGAGCCTTCACCAAACTTCATTTTATAAATAAAATACTCTGTGACGCTAATATTTTTTCAGATCCTAAAGATTTCAGTTATATGGAGGTGAATTCGACACATAAGGATTAGTTGGCAAGTTAGAGGCCTTACCTATACTGGCAATAATAAATAAATAACACTTACCTGAGAAAACAAACTAGATTAACTTCAAAAAGAAGACAAATCAAATGATTATCACTAGATAATCACATCGCAGAATAGAGACAAAGCTACGAATCACATAGCATAACCTCCAAAATGTCAAATGCTTTCTCACTCACATGGCGGCGGCGCAGAGAAAATATTGGAAATATTAACATTAACATTATACACACATTTCAATATTCCCACGCATTTACAAGGTGGTGACAATAATTTCAACTCAATAGCGCTGCTACTAGGCTCCATATGAGCGTGCATAAATTCAAGAGCGGAATCGCATCTAAGTTGGTCGCGGAATCGTCCAGTGCCGCTGCGGGAGTTCGTCGGTAATTTCAGCTATTGTTTCCAGAACTTTCCTATGCAGAATATAATGGCGTCGACGCCGGCGGAGGGCCGAGAGAGCCAGGGAGAAGCAGAGAAGATTATGCTGCCGGGAGTCGGGAGTCGAGTCGCAGAAGTTTGCGGGCAGGACGCCGGAAACGACCCCAGTAATATTCCAATGCTCTTGTGGGAACGATGTTATAAGTTTAATATTTAAATTACAAAGAAAAATAGGCATAGTGTGATCCTATAATAAGGTATCATTTCCCTAGAGAAATGGGTATTTAAATAAATCGTGGAATACATAATCTTGCTTAGTGTTGGGTGACTTTGATAGGATTTCCACGTGTTCACCTAAATGGTGCTTACTATTTATACCTATATCGTATAATGTTATTGCACCGATTTATTTGCGCCCTTATCTTTTATACATAAGTACTTAGTATATCCGGCGAGTGGGTGCACAATAAGAGGTGTAAATTTTGAGTTGAAAGTTGATATTCTGGAGACCGCGTTCCTGCTTGGTCTCAAATTAAGATGCTGTGAAAATGGAACAATTAATATATACAGGGTGAAATTGTGGCGGATGTAGGTATTTGGTATTGTACAACATTATGTTGAATGATTACAATACCATTTGTTTATATTCAAATTACAGCAAAGTATGGCAGTAGATAGGCTATGTCGGTTCTGGCCCACTTTCCCCATGTATTTCTTATGGGGGCTAAAACGTGGTCAAAACGTGACCAAATTTCTCCGGCCCGACTTTCTCCGACGCGACCGAAGGTGCCCGAGCTCGCCGACCGTTGACCTTCGCTCTCAACCCCGGGGTGCCCGTCATTATCCCTCAGACCGTTGACCTTCGCTCCAGCCGCGACATGTCACGACTCGCAACTAATAAAAACCCTAAATCATAATTAAGCCATGACGTCCCCCTGTCGACCTAGCCGCGGCCATGCATGGATTTTTGCTACCACCTCTGCCTGCGTATTTTTGCGTCCGCGACGCCGAGACATGTCGAGACTCGCAACTAATAAAAACCTAACACCTATAGAAAAAATACCAGCTTGCAATATGTACGTGATGTAATTCCTCGGAAAAAGTACTTTCTCTTTGTCGGAATAAGCGCCTATGAAACGAGCACGCTGATCTCATCGGTACTGGCGATAAAAAATTTGTAGGAAAAGTGTAATAAAGAATAGATATGAGATACATATGAGTGTATACATTTTCTTGACTACATTACCTAAGGATGTATCAAAAATCTATCTTCCTATATTTAGAGACTGCTTCTCAAAGGAAAGTGGATATTAAATTTGGGACATAAATTAACCATTTTTAGTTGAGTTTATAACCATCTAGGTAAGTAAATTTCTTTAATTCCGAGAAAGCCAGGCCCTGTTTTAAATTACTTGACTAAAATATAATAGGTGCAAACTTCACTAGTTTTTAAAAATATCCCGTCACACGATTATCAAGTTGAAAGACTAGCTGCAAAATCGGATTTTGTACAACGCGTTTCCTGTTTAAAATTTCACCCAGAAAAAAAAAGGTACTAATTCTCACTTATGCCATGTTCACCGTATGATTTTTATACTATTCCGACTTCGAAAACCCAAAGGTATAAGTGTAGCGTGTGGAAAAAGGTGGAATTAAGGGTTTAAAACCCTTAAACGGTCTATATATGGAATAAAATGAGGGCATGCAACATGTTCTTCAATAATGAAAATTAAAACAATGTTCATTTTTGACTGTCCATTATCCTACCAAGAAAAAGCTTATAGCGTCTAAGCGACTATAAAAACGACTCTAAAAACGTCTAAACGACTCTAAAAAACGACTAGACGACTCGTAAAAACGACTAGACGATTCGAAAAACGACTAGACGATTCGGAAAAAACGACTAAACGACTCTGAAAACGACTAAACGATTCTGGAAAACGACTAGACGATTCTGAAAAACGACTAGACGACTTGAAAAAGCGACATACCATTGAATACCATCGAGTACCATGGAATACCATCGAATACCATGAAATACCATCAAAGACCATGGAATACTATCGAAAACCACGGAATACCATAAATGGTCTTGGATATCCCTGTGAAAAAATTTGCCTCGGGGAGAGCATAAAAGGAAATTATCCATGATCGATGCTCTGTGATCGAAAGATCGTCTTTGATAATACAATCACTCTCAGTTAAAGACATGTTTTTGTCACTTGAGATTGAACCTAGGAGTTATGATATCCAACACACCAATGACGGATTAGTCATGGGACAAATACCGGTAACTGTTGAAGATAACGTATTATGTATTGGAGATCAAAATTACCCTTACACCAGGTCTGTCTCAACTGCTTTTGAAGAACAAACCACAAGGTATTAATGAGAGTGACCTAAAAATATACAAACAATTGTTGATTACTAATTTTCGATAGGTTCAACAAATCAGGTTTTAAAAGTATTTGTGTTTAGGTGCCTATGGTTTCATCTGGTATATGTTCCATACAGGATTCGAACCTTAGCCCACATTCCAAAGCCAAACACTCGCGCTGTTGTAGCAGGGCTCCGCTGGCTCCCGCAGGCCTCGCCGGTCTCTGTAGACTCAGCAGGTCCCTTTAATGATGTGTACCGCAGGCTCCGATTAAATTTAAAAAATTACTATTAACACTAAAATACCCGGACAATAACCATCATTCCAATGCCAAAACACCCAACAGTAGTATTTCTGCGAATGCATCGCAGCCGGGCGCAAGGTGGATGACTCACATCCGCTACCCGGAACTTCTCAGGACAGGTTGACAATCTAAAAAACAATGCTCTCTACTTAGATAAAAATAGAATGTCCAATAAGATTTTTTTTTCACACACTTTTATATATAAGTATATATTAGAATATTATAAAATATTTAAGCCCCGTATAGTTCTAATTTGAATGGGATATTATGTTACATGGGTAATATATCTCAACACTTCGTACACAAACAAAACTCGCTCGTTCTTTACAGTTTTATTACTGTGAATTCGGTACCTACTAAAGCGGCAGACTTGGGATGCCGCAGTAGCAAATACAATATGAAGCTCAAAAATGTTATTATAATCAAACTTGAGACGCACACATATTTAAAAATATAAATACCGCCGGATGAATGCAAGGCCAATTTACGGAATATAGCAAAACAATTAGATTATGGACATGGATATTAATTTCTTTAGGTAAAGGTAATAAACATTTGATACTATCGACAGGAGTCTACGCAAAATAATTGTATCAGTATTCAGCAAATAAAAAAGTTATGGGTACCCGTCACCGATGAAAAAGTATACAAAACTGATAAAATGTTCGTGGGATCTTGTATATTAAAATATTTAATCGCGTATCTAAGTTGTTATTTTATTCATTGCCTATCCCACAAATTTGGATTTTTAGCTCTTGTAATCGCTCGATCACGATTGAAACTACACTCAAAAAATGTTTAAAAAATGCCCACCCCACGTGATCGCTCGACAAAAACAAAACGTGCAAAGTGGCTACTGCTCGAGGTTTGACCTTTGTCCTTAGGGACACGTGTGACCCAGTTGATGTAGAATCTAAAAAAACCCTGTAAATCATACTTCCATAGCATAGAATCTAAAATCCCCCGGTACAGTACGGATGAAAATTTCAAACCAGGCATAATCAACATGTACGTTCAAAGTAAAAAAAACTTGTCGGTCAACTGTTTAACCCCGAAATTTTGTTGATTTCTAGGAATAAAAAGAAATACTGAGATTGTAAGTCCAAAGCTATTTACGCTATCAAATTCGTTTAAAATGCGAATGATAATTTGCCGCATTAAAACCAGGCGTGAAAAATTCAACATACGTCCCTAAGAAGTTCAACCAATTTTACCCTGGAAATACAACATTTTTAATGAATAAAATATCGAACATACAACAACCCCCTTCTAAATATAGTATAAATCATGGTTTTTTTTGATAATGTAGAAAGCTAAACTGAAAATTGTGCTAGAGGTTCTAAAAACCGGGGTGCCAAAAATCAACTATTATTAGAAAATACGCTGATGTCATAATATAGCCGTCGATGTCACCGTTAGCGTGTCCTATGAAAAATGCGTTCTGCTTAATAAGGTGTAAAAAAATCCATGACGGGGCTTAGATGAATAAATAAAGTTTGATGTATGTGAAAGTATAGACTAAATTTTCGTATAGCCCACGTGATCGCCCGAGGTGGCGGTATCCTCTGGACTAGAAAATATCATATCGGCTCAATCTCCAAACATTTTCATTTTGAATTATACGTTTTCATTGATGATAGATCTAGCAAGAAAATTGGACTGGACTCGATATGAGAGACATTAATCTAACTTTCACTAAACTGCACGTACTACTTAGAGGGTTGTAAGCCGTTTTAATAAAAGCACCAGACTTGCTTAAAATTCATGGCTAAACGTTAACATAATGTCATACAAACATGCGGCACGCAAAATATTAAGAATAGATATATGAGCTCAAACATGTTGATCAAAAAATATATTAATTTCTGGCGATTTAGTTTACCAGTTATCATTTAAAAACAAAACCTGGTCCCAATATTCAGTGAAAATAATAATTGAAAACTTTGTACCTTATAAACCACCACTAAATAGCGAGTCGGAAATAAGTAAAAAAATATATATAAATATATTATTTTGATATTATAGCCGAAACTGAATTTATTGGGGTGAAGATGTAAGGAAATATTTTTAGCTAGGAAAAAGTAATGCAATTATCATAGGTACTGGTTGCAGAACCCGTTGTCAGTTTTGCAAGGATTTTTGATACAAATATAATTGCTAACGTTTAATTTGTTTACCCCATTTACGAAAATGATAACAAAATTGGATCAGACAAGATGTTTTTTCGAAGTATAGTTTTTAAACACAGGGTGCCACCACCGGTTTTACGATATAGGTTTAAAAATGCGACGCAAATACATAAAAAAATACCCTAGAGATAAGAAAACAAAATACAACTCACCGAAAGATTCTTGGTGATGTATAAAAAGAAATCAGGTTACATCTAATGCCCCAGACAGTAGAATAAACATCCCCGAGCGATGAGATATAACCAAACATCATTTTTCCAACGGCACAGTCATTTTTCACGGGAAAAACAACCAGTAACCGTTCAAATTCCATAGATAGATACTGCCGTAATCCAAAATTTCACTGAACTACGCGTATCTATTATACTGAAGTAGGTACTGATACACTTCCATCTTTCCAAAGAAAAACAAACACGAAACTCAGACTTTTCATATATTACAACGCCTCGATAGAGTCTTTGTGGCCACGACCGAGAATCTACTGAAGCAAGTGCGACGCATAGGACGTGAAAAGTGCCGAGTTGGTTTTATTAAACAATGAAACTTATACCTACGTATATATATAAAATAAATGAGAAATATGCCAGAGATTTGAAACCTAATTGTGTTGCAAGTTTGAGGTCCAAAAAATATTGGTTTTAATTTTTTAAGGTGAGAAACACATCTAACAGCCAGTTTGGAAATATACAAGGCAAAAAAAGTAGTGATGTGGCTGCCCCATTTTATGTTTTATACAGGTTGGATTATTTTAGAATAGTTGTTCAATAGACCGAGACAACATCATAAACGCTTCCCGTTAGAACAGAATCTGATGAAAAGAAAAATTCCATCTGGGTCAAGCTACTAGATAACCAAAATAAAAAATACTGAACGTTATAAAATTTAAAAAATCATATTTTCAACGGATTTTTATCCTCTGAAAATGGCGTAAAATTCAGTTTCACTGGGTCAAGCTAGGTGGTAACTATATAACCAAAATAAAAAAAATACTGAACGTTATAAAATTAAAAAAATCATATTTTCATGGGATTTTTGTCCTCTGAAAATGACGCAAATTCAGTTTCAATAAGTTACTAATTGGGGTAATAGGGGAAAAATCTTAAATAGGAATTCTGAGACAACGAGGCTGAGAGTAAATAACATACAAAAATCTTGTGCGTTGACTTTGAACTGAATTTAATAATTAGGTTTAATAACGACAATTTTCTCGATTATCTAGAATCAAAAATATTGCAAGTGACAATTCACTATTTTGTCGACATTATGTAAAGCCTTATTATTGCGTCGTAAATTAAAAGATCCAAAAATATTGGCATCAATTGTTTAGTAAATGTGATTAAAATATGTCTACTTTATCAACAGTTATTTGTAACAGCTTATTATCTTGGAAGCGTAAACTCTTTGAATTTTTTAGACAAAAAGTTGTAGTTTAATAATGGTCAGTTGGATTCCTTTTTGAATCATGTTTGCGTATTACCTACAAGGATTTACAACCTCCAAACATAGAAATCGCTCATTTTAACCCGATTTAATAAAAATTTCACCAAAAACAATACTTTCAGTCATATAATACACTTCTGATTAATAAAAAAGGCACTATAGTAATAATGAGATTTTCAATGGAATTTTTATAGACTGTTTGCCCATTTTGAGAGTCTGTTTGCTAGCTTTTGGGGGTATTCCTTGATATTTTAGACGGATAAAAATGAATAACATTGGGTTTCCTAACTAAAATACAAAACGCACTGTTGACTTTACTTCCGTGGATAGTAAGCCTATAATACGTATCGAAAACAGAGAAATATTCAGGTCAAGAAAAAAGTAGCCTAATTTACAAGTTTGGGAATCAAAAACTACCTTTTGTCTTTTAATTTTGATGAGAAAATACGTCTAATTCGTAAGTCAAATAAATGGGACATCATGAAAGATATACTAATAATTGAACAAATGCTATCTCAGTTCTATAGGCACAAAGGTACTATGGGTAGTAATAGTTTTCGGATCAAAAGACAAGCTTTTAAATTTGTTAAGAAAATACGTCTAATGAAATTGAAAGTAGTAACTAGATTTTGGTTAACATTTCGTTAACGCGTTGATGAATGTTTGATGCAAGTGAAAAGTAGATCGAATTTTCCAAAAAACGGTGACTGACCAAACAAGTTATTATAAAAAGTTGCTCAGGAGACCGATGTAACCTAGAAAACGCCTTTCCTTCGAATAGAAAGTGACATAAATAGTTACAAAATGGGACTTAGACGGATATTCGATGCAAGTGAAAAGTAGGCAGAATTTTCGAAAATCGGGACGGACCAAAAATTATTAAGTTGATCGGGAGGTTGAGATAACCTATGAAACGCCTTTCATTCGAATAGAATCTGACAAAAAAAAATCCAAGAAAATTTTAGACGACTGTTTGCAAGTGAAAAGTATACAGATTTTTTTCGAAAACCGGCGACTGACAAAAAAATATATACTTATTAGAAAATTTTGCTCGGGAGACCGAGGTAACCTAGAAAACGCCTCTCGTCCGAATATAATCTGAAATAAAATTCCATGATGGGGACTTAGGCGAATGTTTGATGCAAGTGAATAGTATAGACCGAATTCCCGAAAAAAACGCCATTCGTTTGAATATAATAAAAAAATCGAATAAGGAACGGGACTTATTAGACGAATATTTGATGCAAGTGGAAAAGTATAGATAGATTTTTTCGAGTGACTGATAAAAATAGTTAGTCGGAAGGCCCCCAGATAACATTGATATTTTGTTTGAACAAAATCTGAAAAAAAAACTAGACGTGACTTAGACGAATGTTTGCAAGTGAAAAAAAATACAAAAAAATTATTAGAAAAGTTGACCGGAAGGTTTAACCTAGGAAACGCCTTTCATTCGAATAGAATATGACAAAAAAAAATCCGAGACGTGACTTAGACGAATGTTTGCAAGTGGAAAAAAAAAACAAAAAAAATATTAGAAAAGTTGATCGGAACCTAGGAAACGCCTTTCATTCGAATAGAATATGACAAAAAAAATCCGAGACGTGACTTAGACGAATGTTTGCAAGTGAAAAAGAAACAAAAAACTATTAGAAAAGTTGATTGGGAGGTCGAGGTAACCTAGGAAACACCTTTCATTCGAATAGAATGTAACAAAAAAAAATTCCAAGACGTGACTTAGACGAATGTTTGCAAGTGAAAAGCATACAGATTTTTTTTTTTCGAAAAACGGCGGCTGACCAAAAATTATTAGAAAAGTTGTTCGGGGCCGTGGTACCTAGGAAACGCCTTTCATTCAAACAAAATGCGACAAAAAAAATTTAGACATAGATGAATAAGAATGCAAGGACGATTGGAGTGATCTATACCCTAAACAGAAGGGAGAAAATGCCCCTCAATAAGTCGAAATTTGTGTGTTTTCCATATGATTCAATGAGATTTTTACAAATTATTGGAAACTTAATGACGTGAGAAAAATAAAACGTCCATTGTCTGCTCACATTTTAGGAAATTTATCACAATTTATTCTAATTAATAATACCCTTTGTTTATGGAATCCCTAGTTAGCCAATGTGTCATGAGTAAGTATATGACAGGTCAAATACGTATATAATGTAAAGTAAAAATATAGTTAACAAGGCGTTAACGAGCATTGACAACATGTTAACGAACGAGGTGCTAACAACGCGATAACTTAACTTTGACAACTCGTTAACGAAGCGTTGACGAGTGTGGACCCTCCAAATCTTAGGAGATACATTCGCAACCTTACACCGGATCACGCGTCACAAAGATGCTACCTTAAATTAATGCGTTGACAACTCGTTAATCCCAGGAGATACAATCGCAACTTACACCAGATCAAACTCAACTGTGGAATCCTGTGACGTCACAGAGATGCTACCTTACATTTCTTTTAGGTAGATAACTTAACCTAACATTATTGTCGCGGTGTCCAAGAGGTTAGCGACTGGTGAACCGATTGCCATTGATCAAAACTGACTTAATCCGCCTCTGATACACCTCTCCCAAATCCAATTGCAATCGGTTCACCAGTCGCTAACCTCTTGGACACCGCGACAATAATGTTAGGTTAAGTTATCTACCTAAAAGAAATGTAAGGTAGCATCTCTGTGACGTCACAGGATTCCACAGTTGAGTTTGATCTGGTGTAAGTTGCGATTGTATCTCCTGGGATTAACGAGTTGTCAACGCATTAATTTAAGGTAGCATCTTTGTGACGCGTGATCCGGTGTAAGGTTGCGAATGTATCTCCTAAGATTTGGAGGGTCCACACTCGTCAACGCTTCGTTAACGAGTTGTCAAAGTTAAGTTATCGCGTTGTTAGCACCTCGTTCGTTAACATGTTGTCAATGCTCGTTAACGCCTTGTTAACTATATTTTTACTTTACATTATATACGTATTTGACCTGTCATATACTTACTCATGACACATTGGCTAACTAGGGATTCCATAAACAAAGGGTATTATTAATTAGAATAAATTGTGATAAATTTCCTAAAATGTGAGCAGACAATGGACGTTTTATTTTTCTCACGTCATTAAGTTTCCAATAATTTGTAAAAATCTCATTGAATCATATGGAAAACACACAAATTTCGACTTATTGAGGGGCATTTTCTCCCTTCTGTTTAGGGTATAGATCACTCCAATCGTCCTTGCATTCTTATTCATCTATGTCTAAATTTTTTTTGTCGCATTTTGTTTGAATGAAAGGCGTTTCCTAGGTACCACGGCCCCGAACAACTTTTCTAATAATTTTTGGTCAGCCGCCGTTTTTCGAAAAAAAAAAATCTGTATGCTTTTCACTTGCAAACATTCGTCTAAGTCACGTCTTGGAATTTTTTTTTGTTACATTCTATTCGAATGAAAGGTGTTTCCTAGGTTACCTCGACCTCCCAATCAACTTTTCTAATAGTTTTTTGTTTCTTTTTCACTTGCAAACATTCGTCTAAGTCACGTCTCGGATTTTTTTTGTCATATTCTATTCGAATGAAAGGCGTTTCCTAGGTTCCGATCAACTTTTCTAATATTTTTTTTGTTTTTTTTTTCCACTTGCAAACATTCGTCTAAGTCACGTCTCGGATTTTTTTTTGTCATATTCTATTCGAATGAAAGGCGTTTCCTAGGTTAAACCTTCCGGTCAACTTTTCTAATAATTTTTTTGTATTTTTTTTCACTTGCAAACATTCGTCTAAGTCACGTCTAGTTTTTTTTTCAGATTTTGTTCAAACAAAATATCAATGTTATCTGGGGGCCTTCCGACTAACTATTTTTATCAGTCACTCGAAAAAATCTATCTATACTTTTCCACTTGCATCAAATATTCGTCTAATAAGTCCCGTTCCTTATTCGATTTTTTTATTATATTCAAACGAATGGCGTTTTTTTCGGGAATTCGGTCTATACTATTCACTTGCATCAAACATTCGCCTAAGTCCCCATCATGGAATTTTATTTCAGATTATATTCGGACGAGAGGCGTTTTCTAGGTTACCTCGGTCTCCCGAGCAAAATTTTCTAATAAGTATATTTTTTTTGTCAGTCGCCGGTTTTCGAAAAAAATCTGTATACTTTTTACTTGCAAACAGTCGTCTAAAATTTTCTTGTTTTTTTTTTGTCAGATTCTATTCGAATGAAAGGCGTTTCATAGGTTATCTCAACCTCCCGATCAACTTAATAATTTTTGGTCCGTCCCGATTTTCGAAAATTCTGCCTACTTTTCACTTGCATCGAATATCCGCCTAAGTCCCATTTTGTAACTATTTATGTCACTTTCTATTCGAAGGAAAGGCGTTTTCTAGGTTACATCGGTCTCCTGAGCAACTTTTTATAATAACTTGTTTGGTCAGTCACCGTTTTTTGGAAAATTCGATCTACTTTTCACTTGCATCAAACATTCATCAACGCGTTAACGAAATGTTAACCAAAATCTAGTTACTACTTTCAATTTCATTAGACGTATTTTCTTAACAAATTTAAAAGCTTGTCTTTTGATCCGAAAACTATTACTACCCATAGTACCTTTGTGCCTATAGAACTGAGATAGCATTTGTTCAATTATTAGTATATCTTTCATGATGTCCCATTTATTTGACTTACGAATTAGACGTATTTTCTCATCAAAATTAAAAGACAAAAGGTAGTTTTTGATTCCCAAACTTGTAAATTAGGCTACTTTTTTCTTGACCTGAATATTTCTCTGTTTTCGATACGTATTATAGGCTTACTATCCACGGAAGTAAAGTCAACAGTGCGTTTTGTATTTTAGTTAGGAAACCCAATGTTATTCATTTTTATCCGTCTAAAATATCAAGGAATACCCCCAAAAGCTAGCAAACAGACTCTCAAAATGGGCAAACAGTCTATAAAAATTCCATTGAAAATCTCATTATTACTATAGTGCCTTTTTTATTAATCAGAAGTGTATTATATGACTGAAAGTATTGTTTTTGGTGAAATTTTTATTAAATCGGGTTAAAATGAGCGATTTCTATGTTTGGAGGTTGTAAATCCTTGTAGGTAATACGCAAACATGATTCAAAAAGGAATCCAACTGACCATTATTAAACTACAACTTTTTGTCTAAAAAATTCAAAGAGTTTACGCTTCCAAGATAATAAGCTGTTACAAATAACTGTTGATAAAGTAGACATATTTTAATCACATTTACTAAACAATTGATGCCAATATTTTTGGATCTTTTAATTTACGACGCAATAATAAGGCTTTACATAATGTCGACAAAATAGTGAATTGTCACTTGCAATATTTTTGATTCTAGATAATCGAGAAAATTGTCGTTATTAAACCTAATTATTAAATTCAGTTCAAAGTCAACGCACAAGATTTTTGTATGTTATTTACTCTCAGCCTCGTTGTCTCAGAATTCCTATTTAAGATTTTTCCCCTATTACCCCAATTAGTAACTTATTGAAACTGAATTTGCGTCATTTTCAGAGGACAAAAATCCCATGAAAATATGATTTTTTTAATTTTATAACGTTCAGTATTTTTTTTATTTTGGTTATATAGTTACCACCTAGCTTGACCCAGTGAAACTGAATTTTACGCCATTTTCAGAGGATAAAAATCCGTTGAAAATATGATTTTTTAAATTTTATAACGTTCAGTATTTTTTATTTTGGTTATCTAGTAGCTTGACCCAGATGGAATTTTTCTTTTCATCAGATTCTGTTCTAACGGGAAGCGTTTATGATGCTGTCTCGGTCTATTGAACAACTATTCTAAAATAATCCAACCCGTATAAAACATAAAATGGGGCAGCCACATCACTACTTTTTTTGCCTTGTATATTTCCAAACTGGCTGTTAGATGTGTTTCTCACCTTAAAAAATTAAAACCAATATTTTTTGGACCTCAAACTTGCAACACAATTAGGTTTCAAATCTCTGGCATATTTCTCATTTATTTTATATATATACGTAGGTATAAGTTTCATTGTTTAATAAAACCAACTCGGCACTTTTCACGTCCTATGCGTCGCACTTGCTTCAGTAGATTCTCGGTCGTGGCCACAAAGACTCTATCGAGGCGTTGTAATATATGAAAAGTCTGAGTTTCGTGTTTGTTTTTCTTTGGAAAGATGGAAGTGTATCAGTACCTACTTCAGTATAATAGATACGCGTAGTTCAGTGAAATTTTGGATTACGGCAGTATCTATCTATGGAATTTGAACGGTTATTGGTTGTTTTTCCCGTGAAAAATGACTGTGCCGTTGGAAAAATGATGTTTGGTTATATCTCATCGCTCGGGGATGTTTATTCTACTGTCTGGGGCATTAGATGTAACCTGATTTCTTTTTATACATCACCAAGAATCTTTCGGTGAGTTGTATTTTGTTTTCTTATCTCTAGGGTATTTTTTTATGTATTTGCGCCGCATTTTTAAACCTATATCGTAAAACCGGTGGTGGCACCCTGTGTTTAAAAACTATACTTCTAAAAAACATCTTGTCTGATCCAATTTTGTTATCATTTTCGTAAATGGGGTAAACAAATTAAACGTTAGCAATTATATTTGTATCAAAAATCCTTGCAAAACTGACAACGGGTTCTGCAACCAGTACCTATGATAATTGCATTACTTTTTCCTAGCTAAAAATATTTCCTTACATCTTCACCCCAATAAATTCAGTTTCGGCTATAATATCAAAATAATATATTTATATATATTTTTTTACTTATTTCCGACTCGCTATTTAGTGGTGGTTTATAAGGTACAAAGTTTTCAATTATTATTTTCACTGAATATTGGGACCAGGTTTTGTTTTTAAATGATAACTGGTAAACTAAATCGCCAGAAATTAATATATTTTTTGATCAACATGTTTGAGCTCATATATCTATTCTTAATATTTTGCGTGCCGCATGTTTGTATGACATTATGTTAACGTTTAGCCATGAATTTTAAGCAAGTCTGGTGCTTTTATTAAAACGGCTTACAACCCTCTAAGTAGTACGTGCAGTTTAGTGAAAGTTAGATTAATGTCTCTCATATCGAGTCCAGTCCAATTTTCTTGCTAGATCTATCATCAATGAAAACGTATAATTCAAAATGAAAATGTTTGGAGATTGAGCCGATATGATATTTTCTAGTCCAGAGGATACCGCCACCTCGGGCGATCACGCGGGCTATACGAAAATTTAGTCTATACTTTCACATACATCAAACTTTATTTATTCATCTAAGCCCCGTCATGGATTTTTTTACACCTTATTAAGCAGAACGCATTTTTCATAGGACACGCTAACGGTGACATCGACGGCTATATTATGACATCAGCGTATTTTCTAATAATAGTTGATTTTTGGCACCCCGGTTTTTAGAACCTCTAGCACAATTTTCAGTTTAGCTTTCTACATTATCAAAAAAAAACCATGATTTATACTATATTTAGAAGTGGTTAGTGCGTTTTTCGAGTTTTCTTGGGCTCAGGTGAGATCTTTCTGTGTTACACCGTTTTTAGTGCTTTCAGTTTTCCTTTTCCGTGAAGGATTTTTTGGGTCTTATTTGAATTTGCGAGTTGAAGACTCGGTATCGTTTTTTTTTTTGGCGAAAAGGCAGGTAGCCATTTTTTATTTTTGGTGCACGAACGTGTTGAGTCCATGTCGTACCAATTCCTTCCTGCGACTCTGTATCGAGCAATACCAATAAGATACTCCCTTAATTTTCTCGGTCTTTTTGGGCTTGTCTCACTTGCAATTTTGTAAAATTTCGATTGGGGAATTTCTTGGGAGAACCTCAGGGTAAGTCGCGAAGGGGTCCAGAGCGTACGAAGGCGTTATCTACGAGAAAAGGCACTAAAAATAGGGGTGTATTTTTGATCTCGCCTGAGGCAAGGAATAATTGCACTTTTGCACGTCAAGTTTTATTCATTTAAAAATATAACGTTTTTTTTATCTTTCAATTTTTTTTTGTTCCAATTTGTTAAAGTCTTTTCTTACAAGCGAGAGAAGTCCATCAAATAATTTTTGTTTTATCCCAATTCATTTACATTTTCTCAGCATTTAATTAAGATCACTTATATCATTTCGAAACTTTAAATTTTCTCTTATATCATCTACGTTTAAAAATATTTTTGGTAACTAATTATTTTTGTATTTCCTTAACACGAACCTCGAGCAACAACCAAGAACAGCAGACGGCAGCCAGCCAGAACAGTAGACGACCAGAACGATCACAGTTAACAGGTGGTCTAGCAAAGGAGCTCCTGCGCTACGTTAAGGTTAATCACTGGAACCTAACGAGACCAGAACGACTAGTCGCTGGAGTCCAAAAACCCATTAAATACAGAAACTTATACACACCCAAGTGGAGTGTTGCAGGGAATAATCTTTGCACTTTGCAAGTAATATTTCCACCTTGCAAATAGTAACAATGTTTTAAATAAAATGTTCCAGAATTTATATTACCGGGATATAATATCGAGCAGGTTGTGCAATGTTGCTTTAGCAATATTTTGAAAATGTTGCTTTTCAAACGTTTCAAATAAAATTTCACATAACATATAATATTATTGGTAACAATATGCTGATGAAGGTCATGTTTTTAATATCCCTGGAACACTGTTCGGGGAAAGCTACCAATTGCAACATCCTAACGACAAGTTTTTAGGGAGGCTCACGACAATATTTATTTCATTTATTCATCGATGACTCTTCGTTTTGTATGGAGTGACTTGTACGCCGTTTTAATATATGTTGAACATTGGTAGAATACGGAGCTGAAGTTGCCTGTATGTCGTCTGTTTGGTCATGAGTCGTGAATGTAGGTATATAAAATTAAAGGTATGTTTATTATCCATTTGGGTATATAAAAGAAATTAATTTTTAATTAATTATAATTAAGAAGTACACTACAATTGACTGCAAAGGAATCACAGTATACGGCGCCATATAGTTTAGTAGACGCTTTGGGGCAATATGAACGTGTAAAAATAGGTATAGGCCTTGTTTATGGATACCCTATATACCTAGTTAGCCAATATCTAACACTGACATAAGGATATGACAGAAATCTAGTAGATGCAGGGGACATATTTTGCTAAGAATAAAGTTGTCCAGCTATTTTTTGGTAGGTAATGACTGGATAACTTTAATTTTTGGCGCCATCTGTTTCTTGTATCAAATACTGCTCTTGTATTCTTATGACTCCGTTACACATTGGCTAACTAGCTAAAAATCCTCAAACAAAAATTTGAAATTATAAAAGAAATGGCTTGTGGCATATGGGACAAAATGCTTTGGTAATTGGCAACACTAAACTAGTTTCCAATATCTAATGGAAATTATGTATGGGTCTTTATGAGGCGGAAAAACCAGAAGAAGCATACGGTTGAGGTCGCTACGTCTGCCTGATGAGGGCCAACAAGCCCGAAACAGGTACCTGTCGTGGTCTGCACACCTTCGAAAGACCCATACATAATTTCCATTAGATATTGGAAACTAGTTTGGTGTTGCCAATTACCAAAGCATTTTGTCCCATATGCCACAAGCCATTTCTTTTAAAATTATAATGGGGACACTAAATATTCATTTTGATAAAAATTTGAAAACCGTAAATTTATTTTGCAGATCCAGGGAAACTTTAAATTACCCATCAAGGGCACAGGAACTATTTAGTATTTTTTCTCAAATTTTTACGTTACCACTACACCGCAATGAAATATTATGAGGACCAGCTTGGGAGTCTGTGTGTCCGTCCGGGATTGTGCTTAATCTATCAGCCGGTTTCCCTTCATTCCCCGCGGCCACCCCTCAAAGTTTTGCCCGCGACGACGGAACTCCTGACAGTGTAATCTTCCCGACCGCACTCCGGCCGCCTCGGTCTGCGTTGCCCCGCAGGAAAGTTTCCAAAACAATGGCGGTAATCATCGCTGAACTCCCGCAGCTTCCTGCTGGACTAGTCCGTCCAACTTAGACGGGTTTTCGCCCATCAACTTATGTATACATTAATAGACGAATTTAGTACAGGGCGATTAATTATAATTAGAAAAGCGGTATTTTTTATTGTTAGGGTTAGGCAAAAACAAGTAGATATACCAATACAAAAGTCGTAGCATTCGATTTGAACACCCGGAATCGGTTGTTAAAATCCGTCCAGTCATTTAGGAGTTACAACTGTTTATTTAAAAAAACATTGAATCACTCCCCACCACTTTATTTTAATAGATATATCAAAAAGTGTTAAACAAAAATTACTCGAATAAAGCTTACCTTTAAAAAGCATATATTATTTTGGTAACATTACTAGGTGGATTTCAGTGAAAAATCACTTTAAAAGTTTAAGATGGCGGTTACGCCCCCTGGTGACTATCTTGGAAATCTGAAAATAATTTCCAGGTTTTTCTCTTGGCCACTTTATTCTAAAATTTTTTTACCGCAAGTCTCTACGACGAATAGTTTCCGAGATACAGCACTTTGCATTCTTATCTGATACAGTGTGTTGACGGAGTTCACAAGAGGAGAAGAAATATTATTGATTTTACGTCGATTATTTATTTCCCTCAAATTGATTGTATCCAATAAGGTACCTCCTTGCTTAAAAATAGAACCAATCATAATATGCCTTTGCTAAATTCCTTTGGGGAAAACCAATGTGATTTCCTTGCTTAGCAACTGCTCAATACAAACCTCGACTTGCCAAAATTTGTATGTTTATACTCTGTATAAATAATTTATGTACCTATACATTCGGAAAATAAACAAATATAAAAAAGTGGCAAAAATCGCGCCTTCCTTGGACATCCAAGCGTCGTGATTGTTTACTCGAACGCCTCAACCGAAGCTGTCACACTCGTTCAGAATACTTAGATCGTTTTTGAGATTTAAAATATATTGGAACATTTGAAATCTAAATTTTGTAGTTTAAGTTTTTTTTTATTGAATTTATGAAATTGGACGGGGAAATATGTCGAGGTTGGAGGGGGATATGTAGAATAATTTTTTCCACAATCGTATACATTTTCATTTAATTTTTATTGTTTGTTCAACAACATTTTGAATTTTCATAAATGACTTTTCGTCGTAAAATCAATAATAAAATGTTTTCTCCTCTTGCGGGAATTTCATCCGTGGACACACTGTATAAACTACTCAACCCATTAAAAAATAATTTTTTGCCGAAACAATACTTTAAGTTGTAGACCTTTCTAGGCTTTCAAATAATTATTGATTGTTAACAGTATTAACTGTTATATTCGAGAAGAAATGGAGTTGCCACTATAGCATTAAAAATTCAAGGTGCGCTGATAGAAGAAAATATACGAACAAATATTTTAGAATTACATTTTTTCCAAACATCCAGTGATTGAAGTAATAAATATGCTACATGCATGCAGTTAGTCTAAAAATTAAATAATAAAACTGATAAAATTGCTAGCATTGGCACCTTGTACAAATTTTGTAGCTTGTAGAAGAAATGTTTTCCGAATACTAAGTGTGTATAATTAGTAAATATGACTAAATTCTATTTGTAACATTTTCGTAGGTATATCTATATTTTAATCAGATAATTATTGGCCATGGAACACTCTTATAACTACTGATTATATATCATAGGCGCGACTTTTACAAACGCGCCGTAAATTAAAGACATATTTATCATTTTCCTCGATCTGCTCCCTCGCTTCAAGCATTATTTCGTATAGTTCAAGGCCGGCTGACCGTCTGGCCGGAAATAGATTTCGATGATCGAAACGCGCTACCAGCGCAGTCAACGTTTATCAAAACTATATTTCTAAACCACCGGCAACACGGTTAAGCTTCTTCAGCTGACGGCCGGAGCCTCTAGCGGTGACTTTCAATGGAGGGAGCTTGAAAAATCTAGCGCCACCTATAAGGACGGGGAAAACCAATTTTCGGTGTGCTATACATATTTTAAGAGCCCAATGCCACTTGCAGTTCTGTCCGCGTAGAGGGGCCTGATATAACGTTACGTTGATGTTAATTCTTTAATTAGGAATTTATTCTTCAATTAAATTTAGGATGATTCATTTTCACATTTATGGCTTGCAAGATCTAGACAAAATAAAACAAATATGTTTTCACGCTTTTCAAATTTCTGTAAACTCCAACTTCTCATATTACACAGACTCCACAACCGTTCTAAGAACTTCTAGAAAATCACGAGACTATAAAAGCCACTGATGCCATTCGGCGGTACGTTCAGACCATAACACACTGCCTCTTCTTCTTATCTGGACAAGGCCCAGTAGGCCTCAATGGGCCCCTTGCGCACCCGCTGCCTGTATATCACAGGGTCCGCATACCGGCCTACTTGGCAAAGGTCCGCAGCTCCCCAATCCTGATACTATACACATCCTCCTCAGCCAGCCTGGCCGTGCCGAAGGACTCAAACCTTGCCCTATCAGGTGCAGGGCACACAATTACCTCGTCCTCCAGGCACTATCTGCATTCCCGCTCCTCCCCCACCCCAATGAGGCTCTGGCCCCATCGGCCGGCTCATGGATCCCTCTCTGGCAAGAAGGTCAGCGGTCTCATTCCCTATGATGCCCGAATGAGCTGGCACCCAGAACAGAGCCACCCCGTTCCCTTCCGCAACCAATCTGAGCAAACCCGCCCTACACTCCTCCACCAGCGGAGATGTAGTGCGGTTTGCTCGTAGTGCCAGCAGTGCCGCCTTGCTATTAGAGTAGAAGGTCAACCTACGTCCCCTCACTCGAAGCCTGAGTGATTCTTCTGCCCCCATCATAATGGCGAACACCTCCGCCTGGAACACCGTAGTGTGCTCTCCAACGGAAGCGCTCAGCCTTATGGCCAGTTCCTTACAATAGGCACCGGCCCCGGTTCCCTCCCCCATTTTGGATCCATCTGTATACCTACCAGACTGGACCCCTATGGGTATTCCTTTTATTCCACTCTGCCCATTCCCCCCTCTCCGGGAAGAAGAAGCGAAGTCGTTTATTAAATCCAATAGAGGGCGTCTGCACATCCCTTTTCATAGACAGAAGGGGCATGGCCTCCCTAAGTTCTAACCACAGCTGCTTCTATGGTGTCCGCCGGGCGGTCCCTCCCCTGCCCAAATGTTAAGACCCTCTAGTCGGAGGGCCGCCTTGGCCGCGCGCCTCATACTCCACGATCGCCCCCAGCGAGGAAGTCCCACCAGAGCCTCCAGCGCTCTGGAGGGGGTTTTCCTGAGGGCCCCCTAGATGCAGAGGCAGGCCAGGCGTTAGGCGTTGTAATTTATCCAATGACGCCTTTAGTCTGGTCCTGCGAACGCCGGACCACCAAATAACGGCCCCATGGGTGATCATAGCTACAATATTGCTATATAAAAGCCACTAATTTTTTCCAACAATTTTTAAATTCAATCCAACTGTAAAAGGTCATAAGTTTTTGTGAATATTTTAAATAAAAACTAAAGTGAAAAAAAAAAAAAAACATTTAAAATATTATATTTCATTACGAGTCTGGAAATAAAGATTTTTCCGTGCGCGCGTGACAAATTCCCGTGTGAGGCGCAGGCGAACAAGGGAAGTCATGCAAGCACGGAAAAATCTATTTCTGGACGTGTAATGAAGGATATTTTTTTATTATACTTCTTTGAAAACGGAAACTTAAAACATTTTATCGGCATATTATAATAAATTTAATTGACAAAAAATAAACAATGCAGACAATATAGTGTTTGGTATGTATGATGCGTTTCCATGGTTACTCTCAAATTATTTCAAAGGTGCTTTGTTGTAAATTAGTTATTGTCAGATAAGCTGAATAAAACGTCAAAAATATGACAGAAATGTATCTAAATATTGAATACAAAATAGGTACATGTTGAATATCAGAGAGCATATAGAGTTTCTTAAATTTAGTTTACTTTGCTGTATATTTCTATTTTAAAGCCATATATTCGGTATTTTTATTCAGCGCACGGAAAGTTTTTCCATGCGCTGTTTCCGTGCGCTAGCCCAAAAAACCCCATCTTCCATTATTGCTAAAACAGATGAAAATAAGGTGTTTTCAAAGAAGTATAATAAAAAGTTATTTTCCGCTGGGAACGCGTAACATACATATAGCTACATAATAATATATTCTTTTTATACAAAGCCTTCAAAATGTCCATGTTTTTAAAAATTTATATTAAGTCCAGTTTCTTTTTTAACTAAAGTTAATTAGTTAAAACTGATCCAAACTTGACTTGAATGTTTGAAAGAGTAACGTATGCGAGAAAATGCCTATATATCCATGCAAAGGGGAAGAGAAAATACTTTCCTCAGCTTTATTAAAAATATTAGTTTTCATAATCAAACTCAGTGTGGTCACCAACCATGCTATAATTGCTAATCTATTAAATTTAACCATATTCTCCCCAAGCATTTACCCTGGAACATTAGCGTAATCTTCCCGGACGGCCCTTGCGGCCCTCGCAGCCGCATTACTTTCCAGGAAACAATGGCCGTAATCACCGGCGAACTTCCAAAGCCGTGCTGGACAACTTAGAATGGATAATTTATGCATATTTAAGTGTGTAATCAAAACAATGCTTTCCCGTATAGCAGGAAGAACTAATAATTACACAACTCGTCGAAGGGACATTATACATTTGAAAAATGAACTTGTACCAGTACCTAATGCCAGTTATTTGTTACTAAAACAAACACAAAATTACAATCATGTTTAAAATTGTAAAGTCTATAACACAGAACACAATTACCTATTGATTTTTATTTTTGTGACAAGTCTTTATTTGCCAACAAAGGAAGCATTACTATATTTTATTGTCTTCATTGTGTACAACTGAAATCGACACTATAAAGGTCCCTGAAGTTCACAAAAAATTAGGAAACAAATCGGTTTCGGTGTTATATTTTTGTGTTGAGAAATAATAATTCCAATCACAGAACATAACTGATACATACCTATAGGGATGTCCCAAAACTAGTTAAACAAGCCAAAACTTTGTAGTTTTTATTATATTGAATATTGAACCAAAAAAGGTTTTATAAGGGACAAAATGCACTACCTATACTCTCCATTTATTTTCAAATAATTTTTCTTGAATATTATAGTGATTTGCAACAATTGATGATTTGTTTAAAATAATGACGAAGTGATTTTCTATCTCTTAAAATTTTGACAAAAAGCATAATTTAAGTTTTCCCTCAAAAAAGCGGTGCTGTTAAAGTCCTGTTTTCAATGTTTCATTTCTTTTCATTAAGAGTTGGAACAATGGTTCATGCTTTCTGGAATATTCAACAAATTATATCTAACTAAAATAATGCACCATTCATTCTGTAATATTAACCAAAAAATTGAAATAGCACCCTCCTTCGGCAACACAACTTTTTGTATGTGTCATTTAAGCAATGCTTTTAAAATCCGTGTAGTTGAAGAGTTTTCTAAACAAGCGAGAATGGCGAAATTAACAAGGCTAACTTTATTTCTGGAACGCTTGCAAACGAAATCGCCAGATGATTTCAGCAAAACGAGAAAATATCGATGCAAACTCGGAATAGGTATGTGAACCCAATCAAGCCAGTCGATTAATCATCAAGGCCCAGTATTGAATTTTGCTTGGCGTGTCGATGTGGAATTTGTACTTCAACCTAAACAGAAATGTCGTAATTGGTGCGTTTGAAGGAGCGCTCGCATTTCTGTGAATCATCCGGAAGTGGCCGACGCTATACTAAAGTATTAATAGGTCATGCAAACAATAATATAAACTCCTGGCCTCAATTACGGAAAACCGTTGGTAAACTGCCTAATCAACGTGGCAAAAAATCGTTCATCATCGACACTTTTAGTGTTTTCGCCAAAAAGACATATCGAGTTTAACTCCCCTGTAGCTACGTAAACCCGTTGAATAGTTCGGATGCGGTGTTGCCACGTCATCTATTCATGGCTTGACATTTAAGTTGGTTGTGGCCTACGCTTATAATGTCGGTCCGCAGGTTTGATATGATTGGATATTTTCTAATAGGCCATCAGTTTTGAAACTATACACTCTGTGCGGTATGGCCGCCACACAACGAGCAAGACAAACTTTTTGAACTTCGACGTGTCTTCCCGTCCGCCTTTTTCCGGCATACAACGGGGCGGCCTGGCACAACTTTAAATTGCGCCCGCGTTATTGGAAAATGAAACTGGGCGTCGCGCCGGCAGGTTAAGGGGCAAATTAAATTCCTAGGGGCGGCCTACGTGTCAGCGCCCGCGACGAACGGGCATATTACTCCCGGAAATTGATGTCCTTTGTAATTACGTGCAGCAGGAGCGACGCGCGAAATTTTAAACCAATTATCGGCGCGGCGCTGAAATAGTTTCCGGAGTGCCGAGATTTGTTGCAAACATTTTTGCATGAGTTACGGTTGCAGTTAGCTCGGATAGCGATATGATTTTGCTACACAAAAAATGTCCCTGGATGATGCTTGTGTTACTGGTGCTATATTTATAGGGATAGTCTTAGAACAATAGCTTTTATACCATATACCTACTATATTGAAAATAACTTAATAACTTGCCCTTTCGTCTGCTCCGCATTTTAATAGACAATCACAATATTTTTCGAATTTTTCTTCTTCTTTTCTATCGGTGACACTGATAAGAAAAACATGTTGTACGTACAATTTATTATGTGGCTCTTTAAAAGGGCATGATAATTATATAGACTGTCGCAAAAATGTTATATATATATGTAGTTACTAATTTAATATTGTTTACTTCCACACCTTTAAGGCTAACGCGGAGTGTTGTTATTTATAATAACTGAATTATCAGTTAAAAATAAACAATAATTTTTTTAACACTTTGGTCTTTTCTATAAAAGAAAATTGAACACTTCTTGGTTTACAAATAATAATTATAGTTGAAAAAAAAAAGCATTAGTTGACTTAAGTAATATTTTTTGCCTATTGAATTAAACAGTTTGACCTTGGAAATTTGATAAAGTCGAGCTACAGCCCTAATACAATCTCTAGGAGCTTATTTTGATAAGGTGATTTTTATGAGAGTTTTGTGTTTTTTTTTTGTTGTTTTAATCGACTTTATTTGTAGTTTTAAGACTGGATATATTTTTTGGGTTTTTCAAAGATGTAAAATTGCGTGAGTGTAAATGTAAATAGAAGAAAAAGTGATAATGGGCATAAGCACTCAAATTTAGAAAACAAAAAAAAAACTGGTAACCGCATACACGTGTTTCATGCTATTTGGCAATCATCAGTACGGTGTAACATCAACCAAATCAAAAAGATAGGAATGATTTGGGAAGCAACAAATGAAGTCCAGGCAAGAGCCAACAGCACATTTGCAGCTTCAGTCCGCACATCCCCAATTCGGGGCTTGTACTAACATCGCCACGGAGGCTGCTAAAGCGACCTGCGTGGAAATCTCCATAGCCTGACTGAAGCTGCAAATGTGCTTTTGGCTCCTGCCTGGACTTCATATGTTGCTTCCCAAATCATTCCCATCTTTTTGATTTGGTTGATGTTACACCGTACTGATGATTGCCAAATAGCATGAAACACGTGTATGCGGTTACTAGTTTTTTTTTGTTTTCTAACTTTGAGTGCTTATGCCCATTATCACTTTTTCTTGTATTTATATTTACATTACATCTTTTTTGTCATTGTATCTTGGGCTATGGAGATTTCCACGTAGGTCGCTTTAGCAGCCTCCGTGGCGATGTTAGTACAAGCCCTGAATTGGATATGTGCTGACTGAAGCTGCAAATGTGGTGTTGGCTCCTGCCTGGACTTCATTTGTTGCTTCCCAAATCATTCCTCTCTTTTTGATTTTGTTAATGTTACACCGTACTGATGATTGCCAAATAGCATGAAACACGTGTATGCGGTTACTATTTTTTTCTATGTTCAAAGTAATCAATAAAGAACCCCAGGAAGGAGCCAAAGCTCTATGGGCATTATAAAATACGTGAGACGGAAATCGCCCTGTATGGAGACTGAATTTTGACAAAATATTTTTATATTTGACAGTTGTCACGGTGGTTTGTGCTATTAGATATTTGTGTAGTTCTTCGATAAGTACTTTTTGGAGATCTATTATGGTTAGCTGTGCAGCCTGCGGCTATTCCGTGACTATATCAGAACAAAATGTTTGGGGGATAACATTCCATCGGTGAGTACTTTTGTAAACCGGAAACGGCATGCCGCCATATGCAGAGACTGGACCGGTCCACCGTAAAGCCCAAATTTGCTCCTTCCTGGGGTTCTTTATTCATAGGTTCAAAGTGATTAAGAATAATTGTCAAAATGTCAAAATGTGTGGAAATACCTCTAGTGATTCCATTGGCATACCTGGTTCAATAAAATTTTATTTTTTAACTTTGGAATCGTTAGTAGAATAATTTTATTCTGCAAAATTATATTATCTGTCGGTACTTACCTAATTTATTTCAGTTCTGCTTGGAAAATCTTGGGAGATTCGGCTGTTAGGGTGCCATTATAATATGAAAGGTTGAAAATGTCATTTTGAACAATAAGTTTCCTATAAACATGGGCCCGAAAATGCATAATAAGAAAGTTACAGGGTGATAAATAAAGGTACAGTTTGAAAAACGTATTTTTCGCAAAAACTTCTACAGAAGTTATGCAATTTAAATGAGACTTGGTGCAGTCCTTTAGTCGTTGAAGTGCAACAATTTCCTGTAAAAACAATTTATTCCCATCGCTCGGAGGTGGAGGGGCGGGGTAGCTCACTGGGTTTTATACTCATAATTTTTTGAGGTTATCTTTTGGGTCTTGTTGGTTCATCATTTCAGTGCATCTTTTCATTTTGTGTACTCAATCAACCGCTTGCGTTGAAATTGGCAAAATGTGCCCCAAAACACCTGTTGACTCCAAAATTCGAAAAATAAAACGTTGAAATTAGTGAACATCCGAACATCCCTATTTGGACAAAATGCCTCATATATTTTACCAAAATTTCAAAATAATTTAAGATCCCTCTAAGATCCCACGAGAGTGGTCACTTTAGAAACTAGGTGTATATAAAAGAGAGCAGTTTTTTTAAAATTTACTTACTTCTTACATTGAGTAATTAAATTTGTTAAAATTATTGGGATTTTTATGATTTTTTTACTCGATATTAATACTTTGATAACCTTTCATTCCATCAACATCAATAATAAAAATACTTTTTCTTGAAATCGGCAGTAAAGTGTCCCAAAATCGTCATTAAAAGCTCAGAAATCGGCACTGAAGTAACCCATTATTGTACGATTTTTTCAATAAGTAGGCCTTGGCGAGATATAAACATCAAACGTCAGACGCGGAGCCATCGCTCGTCAAAAGTGAACAAATATTCAAAACCCGGCCAATAAAGGCCCATTTAACTATTCGTACACATTGCGAAATTGTTACCTATAGCAGCGCAATCTATCAGTATAAATATTTTAGTAGGTTTGAACATCAATAGTTTTATTATGGAGGCAGTTTGGTTTTTCTGTTCGAAGCGGCCGTGTCTTTGTCATACTTGACCTAAAGTCTATCCAAGTTACAGAGGCAGTGCATCAAAACATTGGCCACCACGTGACCTATTCTCTTATTGGTCTGGCCGTCATAAAATGTCAAGTGTTTACGCGGCGAGCAGAATGCAGGGACGGCTTTTCCCTGAGTCGAGTTCCTGCATATTTTAGATCGGATCGCGAGCAGTATATTCTGTAAAATTTTGCTACTTGATTTAAGGAAATTTATAAAGATCCACTAAAGGTAGAAACACAAATTTTAGAACTTTTAAAAGAATTAGTTCAGAATTACAAGCCACTTGGAATCGCATATTAGTCCGACCCTGGTAATCGATCGCAAAGCGGTCATGTGACTTTTTTTATATCTACTGCCGCTGTAACTTGGATATACTTTAGGTAGAGCGATCGTCAAAGTCAAGCAACGCCGCGCGTAGTTGGTTCATGGACGGGTCATCCCTTATTATTCTTTTCTTGCCTAATAAAACATTTTTATCCAATTTCAAAAAATATATAATATGTACAGGGTGTCCCATTTTGGGTGTTTTTGGGTGTTTTTCTCAAAAATCTCGGTTATTATTAAAGCTAGAGGGTTGCGGTTTTCACGTCACTGTACTACTTTTTCGAGAGGAATTTGGTGGACCAATCAGATTTTAGATAAGTTTTATAGTTTCCGCGCATTGGCGCAGGACTGAAATTTTCGATTTTTTGGAAACCTCTCTCCTGGCTACAACTTTTACAGGGTGAGTCACATCTAAAGGCAGAGCCGAAAACACAAGGTAGAATTCGCTAAAATAAGCACATATGCTTAATAAACATTAGCTCAAAAACGCTTGGCTCTCCATATACAGAGTGTTGAAACTTTTCCAAATATTTTTTAATTTTTTTCTAGCCCGTTTAGGAATTATTTTATACATATTATGGGTTGTCATTTTGTGCAATAATTTGGCCCTGTTCAGATGAGCAGCGGCGTAGATACAAATAATTTTATTTTAAATGCCAGCATAATCACCTTGACACTAGTTTAAAAAATCCGAAATTACGAAGAAACTGTACCAGAAATAAAAAAAATACCAAGAGGCACTTTTTGTTCCAAATTAAATGGGCTATCCAAAAAAGGCAAAATTTTTGGTTTTGCACAGGGCCGTACTACTTTTTTTCTACAATTATTTACAGTAACTATTTGTACCTACGCCGCTGGTGATTGGAACGGGGTCAAATTATTCCACAAAATGGCAACCGTCCAGTGTATAATGTGTACCAAATTTGGTTGGAATTCCTAAATGGGACCGAAAAAAATTTAAAAAATATGTTATTTTTGGAAAATTTTCAACACGCTGTATATGGAGAACCAAGCTTTTTTGGGCTAATGTTTATTAAGCATATGTGCTTATTTTAGTGAGTTCTACCTTGTGTTTTCGGCTCTGCCTTTAGATGTGACTCACCCTGTATATATCGACAAATTTAATCAACTATTTTTATAGATTTTTTGGCGTAGAATCGAATGGAATAATAATAGTTTTTTGGTAGCGTTAATAGTTTTTGAGATATGAAACAAAGTTATACTTTTTTTTAAAATGGAAACCATAGTTTATGTCTCAAAAACTATTAACGCTACCAAAAAACTAATTATTCCATTCGATTCTATACGCCAAAAAATCTATAAAAATAGTTGATTAAATTTGTCGATATATATATAAGTTGTAGCCGGGAGAGAGGTTTCCAAAAAATCGAAAATTTCAGTCCTGCGCCAATGCGCGGAACCTATAAAACTTATCTAAAATCTGATTGGTCCACCAAATTCCTCTCGAAAAAGTAGTACAGTGACGTGAAAACCGCAACCCTCTAGCTTTAATAATAACCGAGATTTTTGAGAAAAACACCCAAAAACACCCAAAATGGGACACCCTGTACATAAATAACTATTATTTAGTTATCAAAATGCACACAGTTTTATATAAATACGAAAGAATGGAAGGGGCACTTTTTTATTTTCTTTAAGAAATATAATTATTATTTAAGCTCAGATTCAAAATTTCAGATTCAAACTATAAATGAATATTAATTAGAATTTGGAATTTATTACGACAAAGTATAATTTTAAAATACTTTAAAAATACTCTTAATCACTTGTCGCCTAAAAAACACAATTTCGAGTTTAAATTATGTTTCCAATTTTAGTAAAAGAAAACTAAGGTAAAAAAGTAATTTTCTCGAAAAACAAAACATTACGAATTCTCCTTCCGTAGCCTAATACCTATAAAAGGTACTTTATCTGATATTTATGCTGATATGCATTAATCAGAATATGGCTCGTTTCCTAAACTCCATTTTTTATTACTGCTGATACGTTCTTTGACAGTCCCCCGGACGTTATGCAACGCAGGGTCGAAGGGCCTCTCAAAATACGGCTATGACTCAATGTTTTCCTTCCTTGGGGCATGCTTTTAGGGCACCCCACGAGCGACTATAGGGGAAGATTGCCGCGGTGATAAAAAATGCACCCCGTCGGAGGCCTGCCTGCATCGTCGTCTCCGGGTCGCTCCGGAATGCCAACTCCAACATGATTTTTTATTGATGCGGTTATTTTTGGGGGAGGCCCGCCTTAGTACAAGTGGCCATTTCGCCTCCAGTGCAAAATTGCAGTGCCCGTGTGTGTCGCCCACGTCACTCGCTATGAAATATATGACACAATTTTCTCACGAATTATACATTTGTACAGTTCTCCTCTAGCGGGGACCACTCTATTTGATGCGGCAGTTAGCACGGTACCTACTCGTAAAATTCAGCGAAATGTGTGATGGAATCCATCAAGGCAATCACAAGTGCAGAAATTTTTGGATGGGCCAATCACATTGCATTAATGGATTACATCACATATTTTTGTTTAAATCCCGCCACATTTTCGACCAATGAGAGTATGCATATGTTTCAGACCGTATATGTAAAACAGGCCGTATACAATAGGACTAGTCCATATGTAAACGGACTGAAGATATTAGTCCATATGTATAAGAAGTTTGTCCATCAACAAACGGTCTAGTCGGTTTGCAAAAGGACTAGTCCTAATATACGGTCTATCTGCAACTAGACCGGTATATCACAGAGAGATTTAAACAAAGACAGAATGATTGTGCAATGTTTTCCGGGCGGTTTCGACGTCCGCCATTTCTGAATTACCCCTTCTTTTTTATATAGGCCCATCAAAGAAGGATAGGTATTACTTCCTGCCGGTACGTAGTATTTTGAAGGAAAAAAGGTAATTATTTAGTATAATGTATAGGTACCCTAGATTTTTTTCTGCAAAATACATACTAAAAAGGAGGCATATTCTTCTTTAATGGGCCTATGTAAAAAAAGAAGGGTAGGTAATTCACTACGATTGTACATACAGTCTGAATGTAAATAGTCCGTATGTTAACGGTCTAGTCCGTATATGAAATGCCATGTCATTTACATACGGTCTGCGCCATTTAGGCCGTATAGATACAGCCTAGACCGTATACATGCTGTCTGTTTTCATATACGGGCTGTGACATATTATACAAATTATCACGGTTTTCATATTTATTATTAACATTTCCAATATTCCATCCATTCAATATTTGAATGAATATAGATATTGAATTTTTCAGACAGTTCAAAAACGTGATACACGATATCGTTAAAATCAAAGGACCTAATCGCAGTTGCCTTTGAGAGACTGGGCCACACTTGTTCTGACCGCTAAGGGCGCATTTGGCAATCATCCGACTTGTTACTTTTTGCCATGTGTCACGGTTTTGCCAGTAAACTTATTTTTTATTAATATACTTTAGTGTTCTTATAGAAGCCGAAATAATTGTTTTAAATAATGTACTAATTCAATTAATTATGATAATATTTTATCTTATAACTATGCTCAGTCTTCTGAACTCACTGCCGGTGTGGACATTATTTTTCGAGCCGGTTCAGAGTTTAATTTTGTTTTGTATTATTACACAATGAAAATGATAAGTAAATGCTGTTGAAAAAATAGTGGATTAAATTGAATTTTATCAACGATATCAGGTTTTTAATATTATGTATTATGGATATGTTATATAGGTAATTTTTCTAGTTGTTTAACGATTATTTAATCTTCATCGTATTAAAGCTAATTTTAATAAAATATCGAATCAGCAGCGATCACTGCCCTGAACCAGGCTTAGAATTTCAGAAAGTTTGATGTGTACGGGTTTGAAAGCGCCAAGCCGGTTCCGAACTCAAAAGTCCCGAGCCGGTTCCGAGCTAACTCTGAAACTTTAGTTTCGGTGAGTACGCACCTATTTTGGTTTTCAAAAAGACTGGATGGTGCATCGAATGCCTTTGCACACCGTAATAAGCATAAAATTGGTGAACTAGTGAACCCCAAAAACAGACTGTAGCGAAAAATGTCTCTAAGGTTGTTCTATCAGTTTTTTTTAATTAACACATTTGCACTGTTTTCTTACCTTGACACATAAATTTTACGTTTTGGTAGGCATTCCACTTACAGTTTTATGATTTTAAGATTAGTTTTGAGGTATTTTTTGACACAACTATGTTGGCCTGAGGACCCATTTTTCTTAATTTAGGTATATCATCGTTTCTCATGTATATGTATAGCCTTCATATAGGTTTACTAGACATATAAATGCTCCACAACTTTAGGATTTGTAAATTTATCATTGTCCAGGAATAAGTATTCTAAAATATTCCATTTGAGTATATACCTAAGCCCTGGGAATTGAGTCTTAATCTTAAGCCAAGTTCATATAGAGGCGCGAATCGCGAATTTCTTATCGCGAAGATGACTATGATTGGTTCATTTGAACTGACAATAGTCCCGCGTAGACAAGTTTCAATTTCTGGCGAATTCACTAAATTTTAAATCTGGGGGTGGGAAACTTCGCTTTGGTTCAAGTTTTGTTGAATTTCCCAAGAATAAAGCACGCAATTACGTCGGCGCATTTACGAAAGTTCCGATTTTCTCCAGATTATTTTGTTAGGTTATGTTATGGCTATTGGTTTTTGTTTATATTTTTAAGGGTATAATATTTAAAAATCGTTGAATTTCTTAAAAGATCACGAACATATTAAATAAGTAGAGTTTTTGCGATTTTATTGTGCGAAGTATTTGCTATTGCTATTGCAATTCTCGAGTCGCGAATGTAGGTATGAACTTAGCTTAAAAATTAGCTTAAAAGAACGCGATTACGCTGCGAATTTGAGAGCAAAATTATTGTTCTATATTCTTGGTCAGTAACAGTATTTGACAAAAAAATATATTAATTTTGAACGCCATAATAAAGGTGGTAACCAAGGAAACGAGTTTGGACTGTCATTGTTGAAATCCGGTACAATAGGTACCTACCTACCATTTTTATTCTGCCGTTTGAAAGTCTACTTTATTTGAAGTATTTTTTCCAAATGTATATATTTTTTGGAAATTTGGCATCATATGGGGAAAATATTATTACAATTTTTAAAAATCTGATTTCAGAATATGTTTATGCATGGTTATGCCGCTGTATCGCTTATAAAAAAATTCAAAAATCGGTCTTCAATCGTCATAATAAAAAAGGTATGTATATCTAGGAAAAATAAAAAAATTAAGGCGTCACCAAGCAATATCTATTTTTTTTTTACCCAGTTTTCACCCTTGTTAGGAGTAGGTATACATAATATGTGGGAAGGACTAGCATAGGTACATTTCCCTGAAAAAAAATGTAAACTAACTTTTGTTAATTTCTCCACTCCAGCCAGCTCTGGCAACTAATAATCTTTATACAAACACACAATAGCCTCGGAATCGTATATTTTTTGTTTTTGCTCGGTGTATCAATATTTCTAATATACCGACCGTTTTATCACGTAGAATTTCGTTACTATACTTCATTTGTTCCGACGCGTCCCATTTGTCACCTTGTAATCTTAGAACTGGCACAAATAATGGCCTCTATAGGTCGCGGAATTTATATTTTAAACGTGCGACTTCCGGTTGGTGACGCAGCTTTTCCGGCCGGCTGACTTCCGGTTGATTTATAATGGCGCGGGCCCGTGCTTTCGCACAGTCCCATTCCCGGATTTCTATGTTTTCGCTGCCGCTTCGATGCACCCTGCAAAATTCAATGCCCCGCATTGGTAAAGGGTGATTAATCGACTGGCTGCTGGCTTGATTGGTCCATATGAGTTTTTTGTAGTTGTTTTGTTGGAATCGTTTGGCGATTCAGAAATCAAGTTAGTTTTGTATTCGCGTTGATTTTTTACCCTATTTTTAACTTAGGTACATTATTTAGGCACATAGACCTAAAAAAACTCATTAAACAAAATGAAAAAATTAGGAAATATCGGATCAGAATAGAATTCATCAAAGAAGATCAGCCTAATCTATATTTTGCATCCAAACAAAACTTAATATATATACAATGTGGATAAAAATTGTGCAATATTGCTTATATTTCTTAAAATATTCCTAATATCAAAAACATTTAGTTTTAATTAAAGTGTAATTATTATTATTATTATATATTATTACTATTAAAAAGGAATTAATTTCCCCTAACACTTTTATTAAAATATGTTTCTGATATGAGGAATATTTGAAGAAATATAAGCAATATTCCACAATTTCTATCCACACTGTATACAGGGTGACCGTATTTCGAGTCTATGCATAGGGATCTTGGTTATCTTAAGAGGTACAAGATCGGTTAAATTGGGGCAAAGTTGCGGAATATGATGCCGAGTAACATGGTAAAAAACATTTTTGGCTGGCCCTTCTCGTTTTGAAAATAGTGGGAAAAAACTGAAAATCGTCGTTTTCGTTTTTATTTTTTTAAACGAAAACTAACGGGGCTGTGCTGTACATACATTTCTAAGTTAAACATTATTGAGGCACTTTTTTACAAGGAATCTAAATATGACCACACATTTTTTTCTCGCCTCCTTGGACAAAGATATGACTATCAACTTTTATTTTTCTTATGGGCGCCATATTGGATTTTTGCATTTTTGAAAAGAGGATTTTCTTTTGGTTAAAATGATATGTCACGCATTATGCTTTATTTTGTTTTTCTTGCCGTAATATCAAATTAATCGTTTTTGCATAGAGTGTCTTGGAAGCATAAGCCCCATAATGTTTGACGTTTTTGCATAGAGTGCCTTGGAAACATAAGCCTAGTTACCCGTTGCTGCGAAGTGTGTTTTGGAATATTGTTTACCCGTTCAGTAAAAATTCAGTTAATGTTAAATTTATTGATTAAATAAATCATAAATATACCACGAGAATATGATCTGAAACCTTCTTATTTATTCGTCATTTGCCATATAACACATTAATACTAAAAAAGTCAAACTGGAAACATAAGAACAATGAAAACCTAGACGAGTAGACAATCCTATTTTACAATAAATGTTCAATTTGTCCTCCTTGTTCCTCAAGGCACAATGCAGCACGTTTCCTTAAATTGTTTATGGCTCGTCCAATATCCCTTCGTCGTCATTTATATTTGTGGAATTATAAATTTGAATCATGTCACGCTTTTCTTCATGTTAAAATGACTTTTTTGGCAGTAAAATAAAGTATCCGTGACACTTCAAATCGTACTAAACTATCAAACGTTATGGGCTTATGTTTCCAAGGCATTCTATGCAGAAAAATGTCAAACATTATGGGGCTTATGTTTCCGAGGCACTGTATGCAAAAACGATTAATTTGATATTACGGCAAGAAAAACAAAGTAAAGCATAATGTGTGACATATCATTTTAACCAGAAAAAAATCCTCTTTTCAAAAATGCAAAAATCCAATATGGCGCCCATAAGAAAAATAAAAGTTGATCGTCATATCTTTGTCCAGGGAGGTGGCAAAAAAAATGCGAGGTCATATTTAGATTCCTTATAAAAAAGTGCTTTAATAATGTTTAACATAGAAACATCCAGCCTCATTCGTTTTCGTTTAAAACAATAAAAACGAAAACGACGATTTCCAGTTTTTTTCCCATCATTTTCAAAACGAGAAGGGCCGGCCAAAAACTTTTTTACCATGTTACTCGGCATCAACTTCCGCAACTTTGCCCCAATTTAACCGACCTCGTATCTCTTAAGATAACCAAGATCCCCATGCATAGACTCGAAATACGGTCACCCTGTATATATACAGTATGTCCACGGATAGACATCCCAAGAGGACAAATGGACCAAAAATTTCATTTTTCGACAAAAAGTCATTCTTGATAAAAGTTTCTGCTTCTCGAAAAAATATGGTCTACGGAGAGAACTTCTGATTTTTTATACAGGGTGCCCAAAAAATACAAAAACATGTAACACCATCAAGAATAAACTACCTTTATTTTTAAAAATTTCAAAAACTTTTACTTAGAAAAGTTGTTTAGAATTAAAAGATGTGTACGATTGTCACTTTTCAAACAAATCAGCCAACTTCGATGTTTTTAATTGCCAAGTGTGAAACTCCTTGGTTTTTAAAAATATCAAAAATATTTATTTAGAAAAAAATTTTGGATGTAAAAGACGTATCTGATTGTAACTTTTTAAGCAAATCGGACGACTTTGATTTAAATAGGTAAAAAATAAAAAACCAAAGTCGGACGATTTGCTTGAAAAGTTACAATCGGACACGTCTTTTAATTCTCAACTACTTTTCTAAATAAATGTTTTTGATATTTTTAAAAACGAAGGAATTTCACACGTGGCAATTAAAAAAATCGAAGTTGGCTGATTTGTTTGAAAAGTGACAATCGTACACATCTTTTAATTCTAAACAACTTTTCTAAGTAAAAGTTTTTGAAATTTTTAAAAATAAAGGTAGTTTATTCTTTATGGTGTTACATGTTTTTGGGCACCCTGTATAAAAAAATCGAAAATTCTCTTCGTGGACCATATTTTTTTCGAGAAGCAGAAACTTTTATCAAGAATGACTTTTTGTCGAAAAATTAAATTTTTGGCCCATTTGTCCTCTTGGGATGTCTATCCGTGGACATACTGTATATAGCTTAAAGATCACGGCTAAGCGAAGTTCGTCTTCGCCTATAAATAACAATACTGTAGTACCGTTGCCCACAGTATACCCACACAGAAATATAGCGAAAGGTTGTCAACAATGACACCGTTCGAAGTGCGCTAGGCGACGCCCATCTACCGCGGCTTCTAAATCCCAGCATACCCAATTCCCGCCAGGCTCACTTCTCAACAAGCCCACCTTCCACCTTCGCAACACCCCAGCTGGTCCTGGAGAGACAGCGCTGTAACTGAAGGTGGGCCACACAGGCCTACAGATCATAGAGGTTAGTTAGGCTGACTGCAGAATATAAACAGAAAAATATCGAACCGTCAAGAATAACCGGCAGCCAATATTAATATAAAACAATTTTGGAGTTTCCATAATTTGCTCTTATATTGAAAATGGAATAGGTCTAGCTTTAAATAACTTCAGTGTTGTTATAAGACCATGGCCGCATATAATTTAAAGATCACATGAACTTACTTTAAGTTGTATATAGAACCCCAGAAAAGGACGAATCAGAAGTGGCACTTGGCTAATTTAAGAGGGCAGAGGGGTATTTTTATGAGGTGGTGGGGACGGAGAGTATTGCTAGGCCGCCAGATCCTTAGAAAGGTTAAAACATGTCAACATATTTTTCACTATCATTTATTCATTTTGGGTAGGCATACCAATAAAATAAATATGAAATCAATTAATATTATCTAATGTGTGCCGGTAGTAAAATTATAATGTTTTACGAACCATTTATTCTATTTATCTGAGCCCAGAAAACCCACAACCGGACCCCTGTTTTCTGGGACTTGATTATGAAAGCGGAATGCTTGACAACAGCGCGGCGCGGCGCCACAGATTCCGTTCTTGCGGTACTGCCAGATCGTCCAGTCGGGAGCCGGTAACCAAGGCAACCCACAAAAATATAATGCAAATTAACTTAGTATAAAATGAAATCGATGATAATTTACTTATAAAAATGTTAGTCCTTGATAGTACTTTGGTTGATATTAAATTGAAGGCGATAAAAATAGCTAAATGAATTTAAGGAAATTGTCAGGCATAAAAGCTGACGAAGTCCGGCAACGTCGTTCGTGGCCTACAGCTGGCGCGCCACCTACGCCAGACAGCGTCAGCATGTTCAATTTAGGTTAAACAACCCCTAATAAAACGTAAACAATAAAACGATTAACAATTTCTAAGTAAAAAAGCTCAATATTATTATCATGACTGTGATAAAAGTAGCCAAAACAGGGACCAGACAAGGTGTACAATATGTAAAGCTTCCATAACTTTCTAGAACGTTATGATCTGTGAACTATCATTGGCCAGGAATATTCTAGAGTATTCTCCAGTCTTCCTTTTGAGTATATAAGCCCTGGGAATTGGGCCTAAAAGCACAGCATAAGTATTCCCTCAACTGTGCTAAAAAGGTGAAAAGGTTAGAAACCGATTTTGTGCGAATTTTGGAGCTGAAAGAATATTCTTGGACAGTGACAGTAATCTGACAAGTTTATTTGAGATTTCTGAAGGCTAAACAATGCTTGTGTTGTTACTTCGAATACCTACTTCGTTGCTGTATTTACACTAGTGCATTGTGCCCCAGAAAACCCACTTTGTGCTTAGGTTTTGTGACAAAATGGCCCCGCAATATTGCTGTGTTCGTGGATGTTCTAACAACACGAGGAATGTTGGGATAGGTTTTTTCAAAATACCTGCTGATGAAAACAGGTAGGTACCTATGTGTAGTTTGTCCGTACCTTGTTACCACAATATTATATTATAATCGTTATTATAAATTTTATGTCCTACGTACTACCCCTTTTTCTGGGGTATTACCTACCCCAGAAAACCCACAAATGGTTTCCTACTGATAATACCTACCTAACTTTTGTTTTTAATTTTTTCCAGGTGCTATGAATGGGTGAGAAAGTGTGGAAGGCACGATTTGTTAGAAAAAACACCCACACAGCTTTTTATTAATTATAAAGTTTGTTCAATGCACTTTGAAAATAGTATGTTTGCAAACCAGTCGAAGTCTAGGCTAAAGAAAAAAGCAATACCAACTGTGTTCTCATCATGTAAGTAATTGGTAATTATGGAAATTAGTGTATGCACCGCTCGATTTTCTTGACATTTTGGCTACCCCCCTATTTTCGAGGTCCCTGAACACGAATCTGACCTCGGTGTTTTGAGGTCGGACAGTTTCCGAGAAAATGAATTTTCAAATTTCCTTTTGACACCCCACTTTCACGGCGATATTTATGGTTATAATCCGGATAAATTTTTAGCTACGCAGCTCAAATTGATCACCACCCTATTGTGTGCCTTCTGCAACATCGAAACTTCGCGAAAACCCGCGGAAAGACCGAAATTTTGAAAGATTTATGCCGTGTTTAGAAACGTCCGGCCCGGCCGCTGTTTTCGTAAAGTTTCGATGTTGCAGAAGGTGCAAAATAGGGTGGTGATCATTTTGAGCTAAATTCATCTCGATTATAACCAAATATCATCGTGAAAAAGTGGGGTGTCAAAAGGAAATTTGAAAATTCACTTTCTTGGAAACTATGTCCAACCTCAAAACATCGAGGTCAGATTCGTGTTCAGGGACCTCGAAAATAGGGGGATAGCCAAAATGTCAAGAAAATCGGGCGGTACATACACTAATTTCCATAATTACCCCTTCATTGTTAGATAATAATATGTATTTTTTGCTGATATTTGTAATTTTGCTGCATTTAATTTTTTTACTAGGTTATATCGATGAGGCTTCTTCACAGAGTCCTTCTGTGTCTGTATGCAGCAATTTGACTTTGTTAGAACCTCAACGAGAACTTGATCAACCAGTCTCGATCGCTCAACCTTTGGATCAACCAAGTACACCCCAGCTGTCACAGTCACCTATAGGCGATCTCCACAGCATTACCGAATTTTCAGTTGCATCAAAAGGTAATGATCTATATTCACAAACTGTTATTATAGTATATACACCCAAACTTATATGGCATCACGTATTATTTGCGATAATTTTTTTTGTCAAAAAAATTATATGTCCTGTAAAGTCAAAAGTGTTTACTAACAAAAACAGTTAAATGTGAAAAACCCGACAATATAAATTGTAATAAATATTAAGTGATTCCATATTATAAGTTTGGGTGTGTGTATATTGTAATTTTTTGTATTACTTATTTTGTTATTGAATAATTCTATTTTTAGATGCTAGTCAACAAACTCCTCTTAGTTTGGGTGCACATAGTCCGAGAAAGCATTCATTAAAGTTACAAATAAAAAAACTCCAAAGAAAGTTGCATTCAAAGTTGGAGCAAGCTGTCGACAGTGCCGACACTGAAATAAATGACGAACAATTTCTTGCCATTTGTGAGAAAAAACTGTCTGCTTCAATGCTACTATTTGTAAGGCATTATTTAGAAAATTCCAAAAAAGATCCACAGGGATATCGTTACTCGTCAGATATGAAACAATTTTCCTTAACAATTTATTTTCTAAGCCCAAATGCTTATAGATTTTTAATGAAACCACTTTATATGCCATCTAAAAGCACTCTTCAAAGAATAACTAGCAAATGGCATATAACTGCAGGTCTTAACAGTTTCATTTTTGAGGTTATTAAATCAAAAGCTACAAATTTAGAGGGTTCTTCAAAACAGTGCATTCTTTGTATTGACGAAATGTCATTAAAAAAATTTTTATTTTACAATAGATCTTCCGATACCATTGTTGGCTTTCATAATACATTGAAGGAAAAAAGATATGCTCCTGCCAAATATGTTTTAGCTATTATGGCTAGAGCAATATTTGCTAAGTGGAAGCAACCAGTTGCTTATTTCTTTATTGATACTTGTTCAGGGGAGGAATTAAAATTTATTATTTTTGAAGCAATAAGGAAACTTAAATCTGTAGGATTACTAGTAAGTGCGTTAGTGTCTGATCAAGGATCAAATTTTGTACAATTTTCAAAATCAGTTGGTATCTCTCCAAACTCTTCACATTTTTATGTCGATAGCGAAAAAATATTTTATATTTTTGATGTGCCGCATCTCTTAAAATCAACACGAAATAATTTTTTCAATTACACATTTGAAACTTCTGAAGGATGTACAAATAAAACGTATATTGACCAAATTTATAATAAACAAAAGCATAAGCCTTTGGCTCTTCGGCTGTGTCCAAAATTAACAGATGAACACATTAATCCGAGTCCTTTTAAAAAACTGAAGGTTAGTTTAGCCGTCCAAGTTTTCAGCGCAACGGTAGCTGCGGCACTTAATTCCTTTATTGAATTCGGACAATTCCCCCCTTCGGCAAACGCTACAGTTTCATTTGTAGAAAAAATTGATAAGTTATTTGATATCTTAAATTCCTCAAAAATATCAGGCAGTAAGAAATACAATAGACCTTTTATAGGAGCAGATTACCAAGTCGATTTTTTAAAGGAAATGTTTACATATTTTGAGAATATTAAAATTTTAAAACAAAATATAGAGGTTACCAATAAAGTTAAATTTTTGAAAGGGTGGCAAATCACAATAAATTCATTTTTAGGCCTTTGGGAAAAATTTCATTGTTTAGAGTTTAGTTCCTTATACACTCGACGCTTAAATCAAGATTGTCTCGAAAATTTTTTCGGCACTATTAGGCAGCAAGGGGGAAATTGCTTGAATCCAACCCCCATCCAATGCGAAAGGGCTTTCAAAAAATTATTTTGTTTAAATTATTTCCAACACGCGGATGGGGCTAATTGTATTGAGGATTTTGATTCATTATTGTCATATGTAACCACCGAACATACACAAATTTACAACAAAGTTGTTGTGGGAAATGCAAGATCTATTTTTTCTGATTTAAGTGCGGTGGCACCAGATTATATTGATTGATAAATATTGTAAACGTCATACATTAGGGTAATGTAGTAAATTAGTGGCACGAAAGCGAGGTCTTTTATATGTTGTTCTTGACTGAGGTCTCTGGGTGTGGCCATTGTGGGCGTGGTGGAAGGTGGGACCTCCCTCCACACACTTTCAGCAATCGTATGATTTTGGAATACTGCTCGAAGTTTAAACTGAGTAGCATTTTTAGGTCTTGCTACCGAAATTTTTTCAACTACCGTTTTAAATGGGAAACATCTTTTATCCTGTTCGCAAATAGATACCTTAGCATCTTCAGGGTTGTAAATATAGAACACATTATTTATTAATGAGAACAAAATAATGTGACCCAAACTCAGCAACATCTTGATTATAACTGAAATGTATCAGTAAATGTTCGTTTATATATACGGATCTACATTAAATCTCGTACAGTTTCACTTAAAGGTAAATACTCCATGGTACAGTCATGCACAATTATGCAGTAGGCTCGAGTTCTATCAGGAAATCCATCACTATTTTCTATGTCCAACTTAACATCAACTGTGTTTATTTTTATAGATTCATTCCGGCGAGAACAGTCAATTACAAACAGGGTTGCATTATTTTTGTAATCTGCATAGCTAAGTAGCGGGCGACTCTCCATTGCATTCATGTAACTTGGATAAAATTCCACATAGTTGTGATAGGCCTCCAAAAAGTCGTTAGCAGCAAAATTCAATCTCTGACGTTCGAATGGAAAATATTCACCGTTTACAATTAATCTTACATCAGTCGCATCTATGTGATCAAATGACGTGGGATTTTTTTTAGAATTATCATTGCGATCAGTCTGAAATCCAACTATGACGTACCGAGGAGTTGACGCGGCTGCTGACGATTTTACGGCCCATATTTCTCTTTGGGAGTTTACAGTAAGATTTGGCAATTCATGTAGCTCCCATTTGCGGAACGCCATTATAATTGGACGATCAATTTTTATAGATTTAAGCAGATCCAATCTAATGATATCATTCGGCTGAATATGTTTAACCTTTAATTCAATGTTGGAAATTGTTATTTCTGCAGTTATGGCAGGATCTGGTCTTGCAGCGTCTTGGGTTAGTAATAAGGCATTGTTATCATTTCGAGCTCGTATTAGTCTCACTGTTTGTTTACCACAAATTGCCATCTGATAATCGTTGAATATTCCAAACAGATGTTTTAGCGGTATTCTTACATTGAATGTTCCATCATTGTTAACAGCAAAAGATTTATTAACCCCAACCCAGCTTGCTGTTGACATGCATTTTTCGTCATTAGCAGTATAGCAAAGATACGATCTGATCGTACTCACAATTCCGGGGTTTCTCACTACTTCTACTTCCTTGCCATTTAGTTCATAAGAAATTGAATCGAATAGAAATGCGGCACCGTTGTTGGCTAGTTTGCATTGTCCAGCACCGGTTTTCTTAGCCACTGTACCTTTGACAAAAATCGACGCATCGTACATCAACAACCATGCATCACCCTGATTAATGGTTATTTCCACAGTATCATTATTCCTAAATGACTTTACAAATGGGTAATAGGTGCGCTTCTCTAAACGTTGAATAGATTCATCATAGGTTGGGGTGCGATGCACATTAAACACTTGAGGTGTTAGGGACATAGCCAAGTGCTTTCAAAAATTCTTGATTTTCCAACGAGAGACGATCTGCACTCTTCGGTGAAATATCTTTTAAAAATTGTTGATTTTCCAACGAGAGACGATCTGCACTCTTCGGTGAAATATTTGTTAGTGAATTTTTGGAGCATTGTGATTGCCTTTTATACGGTTGATATCTGTCATCAAAAACCAAAACCATTTTCACAAAAATTTCATACACGCTTCAACTCCAACCGTACAATTATTTCCTCACCTCTAAAATTTACAGGTTGAGAGTTCTGATCGAGAATATTTACAGTCAAATTATTAATCTCACGCTTTGCAACTGGCATGTACACCAGATTTTTCGGAGACTCGTCTATAGCGTAACCAGGATCGCTGCTAACTGCAAACTCGTAAATCGTATGAGTTGGTTGATTTTTATAGTATGCTCCAGATGTTACGTTACAATCTATATGTATAGTTCTGACCTTCACGATATTTACAGATATATCAGAAGTATGTAATTGTCCAGACTCTAATAGACTAGGAGAAAATCCTAACACATGAGCAATAGAGTCTGTTGGTAGAAAATCTACTGTATATTTATCACTGTAAATTTCACACTTTAAAGTACTGTTATTGGCTTTTATTGAAATTGGATTTTTCTGATCAGACTCCTCCTTTCTTAAAGCGCCAACTATGTACTTTTCTAGGGCCTCAATTTCGTACGAGCCTGTGGGGATTACTAAACATTTGCGATACCCATCAGCATTTATATAATAAAATTTGTTGACACCAACATCTATATTGGGTATACTGTTATATGTGTGAAATCCTAGCAGGGCCAAACCATACTCAAAATCTGATTCTAAATGTATAGGAATATTAAAGTCAATAGACAGTGTGGAAGTAAATCCGCGTAGTGTGAACAACAGCGACATAATTGATGAATTCTCTCCTCAACTACCCCTTTTATAGAAAAACTTGAAAACTGTTATTGTTATTGTCTAATTGGTATTCAGAATATTTTCGGCGACTTTTGGGAACAAATTAAACACACTTCATATTTTGAAATTTTATTTAGTTTCTTAGGAAGCTTAGACACAAATGACCACAGTTCATCTCGTTATAGTTTTGATAAGAATTGTTGTTATATTCAACTTCAACCTCATTTCCCAAATATCTGATGAGTTCTTTTGGCGGTTTCAGGTTGCCAAAGCTGTCGAAATACTCGCATTTTCTTCCTCTCTTGCGATATGCCACCCAATGAGACCCGGAGTTCCTCTGCACATCCAAATTTAAAATGGCCGACTCATTTTTTCTCGGTTTTTTAGGTAGTGTATCTCTCATATACACACCTCTAAAGTAAGGAATTCCATCGGCATATTTAAGTAAATCTAGGTTGGATAAAGGTCTGTTGGGCGGCTTCAATAGTTTTTTTTCTTTAAAAAAAGACCGAACCCACGTTTATTTTTCCGCAAATAGAGTCCAGAACCGACGATCTTCATAGATTGCTTTCCATTCTCCATCAGCTTTTTTGTATTATTTACGTCAATTATTGTTTTGGCTATACTGCTAGCCCCTCCGGCTATAGAACCAAGGGCCCCTACAGCAGCCAGTATAGGCAGAAGCGGGAGAAAACCTCCTTTCTTTTCTTCAAAGGGAATAATTCTAGGTATTCTTAGTTTACTTTTTCCACCCGCTTTTTTTATGTGCACGCGTGCTGCTCTCACGGCTGCTAACGATGATTTTTTCAATTTTTTTAGATCATTCAACTCATTGTTAGTAAAAGATTTCTTTAGGGCTTTTTCAACCTTCTTTACAATATCTCTTCTAAACGAAAATGGGCGTTTCATACCCATACCCAATTTCCTTTTAACTTTCATTGCACTCGTAACGAACCAGGCAGCTGTTTTCTCACCAAATTTGGCGTCTCTTGATTTGACTCTATCCCAAGCCCGATTTTCCAGTTCCCAATCTGCCTTGCGTCGTTCTTCTAATGATTTGTTTTTACTGTAAGCAACATCATGAATTAAGCAAGATTCATCCAACTTGTTTATGCCAGTATCACCCCTAGAAAGACGTTTTTCTAATTTAGTACCAGAGCCACAATACTGGTATCCCGGAAAATGTAACTCGATCGGTAATTTGTCAATTAATGTGTTCAACACTCCACCCCCTTTAACAACCAGCATTGGATTGACACAGGTTTATTCAATCACACCCTCTTATATAGGGAAATAAAAAACACACAAACAAATAATATTTTTTATTTTCACAACTTTACATTTCTAAACTTTTTAGTTAGTTCATACATAATAATCAAGCGTCTCAGCTCTTCGAGTGCCTCCATATATCGCCGCAGTCTCTCGCTCATGCTTCAGAAAATATAATATTTGTAGTCTTGCCGACGGGCCCCAAGCTTGTTAAAAAATACCTTTTGTCACCATTCAATTCGTCAATTCGCTCTTGAGTTAATTGCTCCGTAAAACGCTGAGGCAGGATGGTCTTGAAGTCGGCAAATTCCACCACTACCTTTTCCCCAAACTTGGTATTTATTCTCTTAAAACACTGGATCTCAAATTTTTTATTTACTTCCAAATCTCGAACATTCACCAGATTTTTCAACAGCAAATTGTTTAAACTATTTAAGAAGGACATGTTGTAAATGATCTGCGTGTCTGATGAGATCTTAGTTGAACCTCTCCTATATAGCTGTTTCAATAGGAGTGGGGAGAGAGTGGGGAGACGGGCAAAACCTAGGAGAGTACCAGACCAGACAGGTTTCGACAAGTCTGGTCTGGTGCTCTCTTAGTATCTCTACTAGTGGTAACGAAACCTTTGGACATTTATTTTCACCTCCTGATAATTTCCTCAATTATATTGAAACTCTCGAAGTTAATTTTTGTACCCTCTTTCCAAAGTTTGCTTTAGAAGAAAATGTTGGTGTGAAATTAAAAAATGAGCTGCAAAACATTTCATATCAACATCCATGCCCTAGTTTTAATCATGCCTATTTATTATCCCTTTATGTAAGATTTAGAATCTATTCTTGTTTAAAATTTTTAAATCGTGATATTGTTTCTAATAAAACTAATAAAAATTATAAACTTCGAAATTTACAACATTTATAAGTGCTGCCAGGGGTCATTATTTTTAAAAATTAGGCTAAGTTGATAGTGTATAGTGTGCATGTGCATAATATGTACGTAAGTAGTTTATAATATCTTTTGAATTTATAGGTATTATATTTTATATGCCATATGTGCTATTGTTTTTGATTTTTTTTATAGATTTTAGTAATAAACATTTTTGATAAATAACGTTTTTTACTACCAGTCATACGAAGGTCAACCAATTTTGCAAATAATAATTGTTATGGATCTATATAAAAAACAAATTAATTGCCAAGCTATGAGTTTTGACGCAAGTCGATTGCAATATTGTAATATTTCAACCACCCAAGTCCAATAGTTCACTTGATCCTAAATCATAGTTGTTTCTAATTAATATAGGTAAGTATAAAATAATAAAGAGGAAATATTGTGAAATTTCCATGTACAATAAATAAAATGTATTTTTCTCATTAGTAAAATATTAATATTTATATTTTTTTCATTAGTAAAATATTTACTTAAAATCACTTCTGGAGATCCAAATTTAACTATATCTAATCCCCGAAAAAACTTTACTATTCTAAAAATTAATTTTGCTATATAAAACACAAAATTTTCTATAGCCCGGACCTGGCCGTGCAATGGGCAAGTTCTGCTCTGTCCAAACTACGGTGGGCGTGGCCAATGCGCAGATGTCAACGGCGGAGAGTTCATTTCCTATGCGCGTGAGGGGAAATTGGAACCGCGACATCAAAGGCGCCGAAAGCAAGTGCCACTTCTGATTCGTCCTTTTTCTGGGATAGAACTTTGCTTCAAGTGAAGTTCGAACTGCAACAATGAAGCTTTAAGGAATGTAAGTTCCAGCGCCTGAGGTAATAACAGAAATTATTACTACAGTAAAAATTTAACTATCGTAGAATAAGTAAACTAAGTTTTCTGTGTTCCCACCAATAGCGTGCCGTAGGCGGCATCACCAAATTCGCTGTTTCTATTTTGCATTTATTTTGGTAAGAATTCAGTTAAAGCAGTTCTACGATTTCTACTGCTTCTATAGACTCATTAAGATCTATCGATTTTGGTTAGTGAGAACATCTATTCTTTTACGCAACGAGGGTACTAAAACAATCTTACCTACTTATCAAACGAGGACCGCACATAATTTGTTATTATTTGAAGTATCAAGCTAAATTTCTTTGAAATCTCAGTCGGCTGTAAAATTAATTTTTTAAAGGATTATTTCCGGTTGGTGATGCCGCTTTTCCAGCCGGGTGACTTCAGGTTGATTAATAGAGGCTCGAGCCTGCGCTTTTCCGCGGGGATTTCTATGTTTTCGTTGCCGCATCGACGCGCCATGCAAAATTGAATACCGCGCCTCGCTATATAGGGTGATTAATCGCCTGGTTTGATTGGTTCACATATTCCCCGGGATTACATCATTTTTTGGTCGTTTTGCTGGAATCGCCCCGGTGATTTCGTTTGTGCGCGTTTCAGAAATCAAGTTACGTCAATTTTCCGATTCTCGCTTTTTGTTACGCAAAACTCAAATTCGCAACATAACTGGATAAGAATTAATTAATACATACAGGGTGTACAGATTTGCTTAAGTAGGTAAATTATCTGTAATAATTTGCTGCGTCTTACGATTTTGATGATTAATTAATGGAATTGGAATGGAATGAATAATGAATTTAATTTCATTAAAAAAAATAAAACAGTTCCAAAAGCTGTTTCAATAAGAGTTGGTAACTTGTAGGTACCTAAGTTCTGTTTTGTTAGGTCGAGAGACAAAATTCTCTTTTAAAATCATTAAAAAACTATCATAAACTAAAATTTGTCAAACAAATTGTGATAAGGCGAAGCTAAAAGGTTTAGAGGAATTGACAGTGGGTTATTTAGTTGTACAGGGTTACCGTATTTTGAGTCTAGGTATGCATTGGGATGTTGGTTATTTTAAGAGATACTAAATGGGTTAAATTGGTAGTTAAGTTGAGGAATTTGACGCCGAGTAACATGTTAAAAAAATTATCCGGACCTTATCGTTTTGAAATAATGAGAAAAAACTGTAAATTTTCGTTTTCGTTTGTATTTTTTTAAACGAAACCAAAGGGGCTGAGCATTTCTAAGTTAAACATTATTAAGGCACTTTATTAAAGAAATCGAAATATGGCTTCTCATTTTTTTGTCGTCCACCATATTGGATTTTTGTATTTCTGAAAATACACATTATGCGTTACTCTGTTTTTCTTGAAGTAATTTGAAATGAATCGTTTTTGCATAGAGTGCCTTGGATACATAAGTCCCACAACGTATGCTGCATTGTGACTTATATAAATTGAAAATCTATTGTAAAATCGGATTGCCTCTGTTTTTGTTGTTCTTGTTTCCAGTTTGACTTTTTTAGTTTTAATGTGTTATATGGAAAATGACGAATAAATAAAAAGGTCACAGGCCATGTACTTTCGTGGCATGTTTATGATTTATTTTTAATCAATAAATTTAACATCAATAGAATTTTTACTGAACCGTTAGGTAAACAATATTCCAAAGCACACTTGGCTACAATGGGTAACTAGGCTTATGTATTATAATAAGGATGTAAGATTAGCGAGTGTAAATGTAATAATTACAAGAAAAGGTGATAATGGGCAAACACTCAAAGTTAACAAAAAGAAAAAACTAGTAACCCCATACACGTGTTTTATGCTATTTGGCAATCATCAGTACGGTGTAAAATTAACCAAATCAAAAGATAGGCATGATTTAGGAAGCAACAAATGAAGTTCAGGCAGGAGCCAACAGCACATTTGCAGCTTCAGTCAGCACATCCCCTATTTTGGGGCTTGTACTAACATCGCCACGGAGGCTGCAAAAGCGACCTGCGTGGAAATCTTCATAACCCAAGATACAATGACAATAAGGATGTAAGATTAGCGAGTGTAAATGTAATAATTACAAGAAAAGGTGATAAGAGACAAGTGAGTGTTTCCTTAAAGCTCTCTAGATTCGCGTAGCAGAAAAAAGGTTATTTTACAAAACACTTAAAAGTTACCTTTCAAAATGTCCTGTAGATATACACTATTTTTCATTCTGTTTACTTATTTATTTCGTGTTTGCGGCGTGGGAATAGGCGAAGGCGGACTGCGCCGACTGCGGAACGCGGAATTAAAACATGGTTTTAAGTTTCGGGGCATAAAAACCTTCAGCCCTCAGACGACCGGCGGAAGTAGCCGATTGCCTCCTGCCACGCCACCCTCGTGCCACCTCGTGCTATCTCGTGCCCCCCTCGCGCCCCCTTTTTCGCGAAATCCGGGCGGAAATTTGTTGCAGACCGCGAGCGATGATTTTACACTCCCTACCAAGATGCATTCCAAGCACGATACAAGGTTGTGTACTGATATTCCGCAAACATGCATTCTTGCGGAGTGGCTATTAGTTAAATTGCCACTGTATACATTATCGGTTGCGGACGTTATTTTTTTTTTTTTCATTTTCTACAGGGCGGCTCAAGCCCCAAAGCCCATATGGACCAGCCACCACACCATATTCTATTTGAACCTTGGTGAACAACGGCATAGATAGAAGCGGCCTGCTGCAAGAGAAAATTGCTACCGGTAACACTAGAAACTTATGGCAATGTCTCGTGTATTTGCAACTTTATACGACAATGGGCTTATTACAACATATTTCTGACACTAAGGGAAGCCAAATTATGATGGCACTGCCTGATAAGATTGCTCTTGTGTTACATTGTCTCACGAACACAATAAATGTGTGTGTGTAAACACCTAGTCTGTGCAGCCAAGTTAATGGTGGCATTTTCAAACAGCTCCTCTGAAGGTAGTTTTTTTATCTATTCCCACCATCAATAATTGTTTTTAAAGAACATAATTCGTGTAGGTTATGTTGTGCGAATGTGTTTGATCTACACTGGGTTCGATAGGCAAGCTCAAATTGCATTCAAATCGACCTGTCGGGACAATACTGAGCGTTTTTTGACGCGCCCGGACAACCAACTACGGCCCTATCCCGTTTTTTTCCCTGCTGAATATACGGGCGGCGATAGCGGCGCGTCCCATCGAAAAAGTTAAATTGGCTGCGATCGCGAAACAACGGCGGGCCGAGTGAATTACGGCGCGACCGTTCATCAATCAGGGCGCGGGGAAAAAGTTGTCCGAGCCCGGCGGGCGTACGCTCCCGGAGATAACACGGGCTCGCCCAGGTGTGTGTGGTGCGGATGTATCGCACCTCGGCGGGTGGGAGGAAATTTCGCGGTGGGATTGACACGCCGCGCCGGCGAACAGAGAGCTGAAATTTAAAAACGAACCTGTTTTTCTCGGACAAAATTCGAAATATTCATTTCTGGATTAGCATTTTTTTTTTCTGACACTATTAATAAATTATTCAATAAGGATATTCACATAAAATATTTTTTTTTGTTTAAACGCCAACCGAATAGGGCCCTCAAATTAAATTTGTGAAAACAAAAAAATTAAATATTTTCTGAAGAAAAAAAGCGGGAAGTCCTTGCATTCGTTTAAAATCGCTCTCTCACCAACCTGGACATCATTTCGTCTAAGAAGAAGCGAACGTCATTCTTTGTGCATATAGTAGACTTAACTACCGGAGAAAAATAGGCTATATTGTAATATTTTTTTACAAAAAGAAAGTTAGCGGCTTTATAGGACTATAAATTTTGGCAACTGGTAATATCATTCTAACATCCAAGTTCTAATGGATGTGCCGGTGTTTTCATATTTGAATCGTTCATCCTTCGAGAAGGTAGACTACGACAGCTGTTTCAAACCGAAACGGTAGCAGTTATAATAGTGTAACTTGCACTTGGAGGTGAGAAACCAATCAGTGGCGCAGTCTAGTATCAAGCTGATAGTACCAGAGCTGAAATTTTACAAAACATAGTAAACACCAACAAGAAAAAGTTAGGTTGGTGGTGAATCCAGAAAATTACAAAATAAATGTGAAGAAGAAGTGACACAGGAAACAGGCCAATGAGCCTGCACAATAGATATACTGCACAACATCGTTGGTTGCTCTTTCGACGAAGTTTCTTCACCGCCGGACAAAACACATACAAAATAAAACAACTTGTTGGTTTCTTGACTTGACACCCGCACAACCAGTTATTTTTTAAGTAGATGCACTTTTGTTGAATTTACGTGATCGCGTTTTTCGTCCTGCCGTTTGATTTTTCTCTATTAGTTAAATCAGGTAACGGCCTGCCCAACTCTTTAATTTGCAGTTTTTTTCTCAAATTCCATTGACGAAAATGAATTGTTTAATAATAAACTTACATTGTTCATTTTGAAAACGTTATAAAAAAGTACTTGAGTAGCGCAATCAACTAACGTAAAATAAGCAGCACGTTTTGTCAACAAAACATATGATCGGAGTCTGGGCCAGGAGAATCACTGTTTATGCGCATTTAACTCAATGACCATTCCCAATTATTGTCGATCTCACTTCCACATTCGCTGGACCGCATTCGGTCTCTCTCTAAAGTGCTGTCCAAACGGAAGGCGATGAGACGCCCTAGTTCTCTTCTTCTAACGAGAAGTATTGCCCAGGTGGGACCATGGCCAAATTGTCCCATGTCGCCACCAGTTTCCGATTAGGTATTACTATTAGCGTGCCTTGGGGAGGGTGGGTGGTGCTGGGCTCCGCGGTCCTCTCCGCTCGCTTCAGTCTCCGTCTTGCCCCCTTCCACTGTTCGCTTCCGCGGCCATAATTCAACTTCGGGAAATGGCCCGCCTACATACTTATTAACCAGGGGTACCATTCCATCTTTATCCTTTAATATAGGAGTCGCATATTACAACAACCTTATTCCACACACGAGCTGAAAATATAGACACCAAACTTGGTAATTCCAGTTCTGTATATCCCTGACGAGATGTCAGTTCCAATCTTATACAAGCATTAGGTGTCATTTCTCTTTCTAAAGAAACCTATTAAAACTATCATATCATACTTATGTTACTTCCTTCTATTGTATAGGTAGATACGTATTATTACCTAGACCTTCACAATAAACAAAAATATTATGACATTTATTTCCAACGAGACACAATGCTTGACTGGAGCCAAGGGATAAGTAAGTAGAAGCGGCAGAAATCTGCTCATAAAATATATCCGAGAAACCAGGCGTAAGCAGAAGGCGCCTCTTTACATACCATCAAAAATGCAGAAGCGGCGCCCATCTCTTTATGAGGCCACAAGAAATATTGCGAGAGCGGTCGGCTGGCTGCCATTGTATAGTGCGACACCCCCCAAGCAATAAAGTTATCATTTGCCACTGGGAGGGCGTAATTTTTGAAGGGGAAAGGAAATATTTTATTATAATCCAGTTAGGCCTTGCGAGGGGAGATCAATGGGACCAAGGAGCAGACTGCGGTGGGCGCCGCATGCACCCCATTCCCATGGGTTGGGGTTTTTAATAATTTGCGAGCCTCTGGAACGTCGCCTTTGGAATGCAAAGTATGTCGATTTATGGGGTGCATTGGATATTTGTTGCTTTTATACAGGGTGTCCCAGAAGCAATGGGAGATATTTGAAGGACGGTTATATAATTCGGACAAAAAAGTTATATAAATTTTTTCGTAAGATCCTTCTTTTCGGAACTTTTCGTGCTTTAAAGTTAAACCCTGAAGGAGGTTTTTCCGTAATGTCTTTTTATATATAGTTTTAATATAGGCCCATTAGAAGGATATTAGGATATTCCTTTTTATTGGTGCGTATTTTGAAGAAAAAAAAATAATAAAAAAATTGAAAATACTTTTTTAACGATACCTCAAAAATGATGGTAGCCAAAATAAAAAAAAAGATAAATAAGGTCATTTTTAGTTTTAATAAAAAATATGGATTAATACTAAACTAATATCCCAATATAAAAATTAGTTCAGTTTGAAGTATATCAAGAATATTTAATTCGGTTAGATTTGTAAAAAACGACAATTCACAAATAATACCTAGGATTGTGCAAACTTCGCTACAGAGGACTTTCAGCATCACTGTGGATTGGATTGTATGTAACGCCATCTTTTGACAAAAAAGGAGCAGTACCTTAAAATTTTGCATTATTTTTATTTAAAAACGTTGAGGAATTCGCAAAAATGAAATATGCCAGGGGAGTCTATTAAACTTCTATTATTCGCATGCGTGCAGTTTTCTATATTAGCAGACTAGCCCATTAGAGATATTGCCGTTTTAAACCAGAAACGGCAGACAAAGACGAGACTAGGTATTTACATAGAAAATAAATAATATAGTCAGACCAGACTTAGAGCTGGGGGGTTACTTTTGGGACTAATAATATTAAGTGAGAATTTTAAGATGCGTTTTAGTCTTCTTTGCAGGAATTCTTCTTCCTGCTATCATTGCTGTTTATAGGCTTTGGGTTTGAGTATAGTTATTAAAAATTAGGGAAGTATCATTGTTGTGTCCAGAGCCATAATCTTTATTTTTCATTTAAAACCTATATTCTGAAATTGTAGTCTGTAAAATCTGGTACAAATAATATGATAAGTGTAACGGAATTTATGCAAATTCCGTTATTACGGTAAAAACCTTTTGGCTTGCCCGATATACCCCTATTTTTAGAAACTAACAATAAATGCGTCACCACTATGCAACCATCTATACGCGGCGGTGATTTGTGTGCCGATTGGAATTTTATGGACTTTGCAATAGTTTGTCAATATACAGGTACGTTGTTTCTTTGCCTTTCAAATTATTTTCTAAAAAATTTATATAATAAACTCAGTATTTTCGCCTAACCTTTATATTTAATGGCTGTCAACGGACCGAGGCTATAATATACATGACGGGAAATTTACGATCTGTTTTTCCCTCTATTCATCGACAACAGGTGCGGTACTTGCCGTACTATGCTGATATTTTTGTGTGTTTCATTTTTCATATAACCACGACAAAGGATCTTCGTTCGTGTTGGATTTTAGACGGGCCAAACGATTTTGGGACCGCTTTGGATGCTGAGCAGCAAGGGTTGGGGCTTTCGGTTCTTGCTGCGGGTGAGTATATTTCAAATTATTTCTTTTGAATTTTGGCTTTGCCGTCTCTGTGAAAAATACGTCACCCCTCAGCTTCGCTGTGCCTTTGGGGCCCTAGCTGTCTACAGATTTTTTTTTATTGTTTTTTTGGTTATTGTATTTTGATTGTGGAAAAGTTAACGATTTTTGAAATCGCTAGGACACGGTATATGTATTAGTAGTTTCAAGTTACGTTATCGACACTTAGCCTATTCTTTTGCACACTAAATCAGCTGTTTTCTTGAGTGCCGTAGCCTTGGTGGTAAATCGATTATCTACCTTCTATTTCTATTTACAACTTTTGAATTGGGAAACAGCCAACATTTTGCTGTTGTCGTTTGCTGTTATTAAATATACCTAAGTAAATTTTGATTTCTGTTTAAATTATCCCTCGAATTATCCAATTTTCATTGTTCTAAAAAAAATAATACATTTTTTTTACTTGGGATGCAGAATCCCATGACATTTCGTTTTAAGCGTGAATCAACTGCTTTATATATATTACAGTTGGGGAGCATCTTGGAGTAATGACCAATATAAACAGGATCCTAGTTGCATTATTTAAATTATCCCATCTTTTTGAATAAAATTATGACATTGCGTAAAATCGGTTTCAATCATTTTCTTATTGTCACAATTGCGTATTATTGTTGCTTCTTGGACTTTGTTTCTGGTTTTGTTCTTTACTTTTTACAATATCCATTATAGCATTGAAAGGAATCGACCTATATAACAAAAGAGCCTTTTTGAGTTGTCGCCAGGTAATTATACTTTTTTTAATTAAACATCAGAAGACTGAGTTAGGAAGTAAGAGTTCAAATAAAAACACCAGATGTACCTACAAGATTTAATTGGGGATTTGAAGTCAGACGTTAACAGGTCTATACAAAAATCGAGCAATCCGTACGCCTAGTGTAAATAAAACCACGTGTTCAATGACGATCCGCGATTGGTGGGTAGGCTATAACATTTCACCCGTGGCAACAGGGACGTGCTCGATCGCAGAAGTGTAGATATTCGGTTTTATCTTGTTGTTTTCAGCTATTTAGACACTGCCACAAATAATTTTATCGATGTTTTGAACCATTTTAATTAAGCCAATAATTCTTGTCTGAAATATTTTGATGTACACAATTGTAAGACTAAAATTAAATAAAGGTCGTACCTCCGTGCGGCTATGGCAGATATTTCAACCCACGTGCTCTTGTTTACTCCAGGCGTAAGAGTTGCTCGATTTTACTATAGTGGAAAATTATTCGCCTTTTTACAAAAAAAAAATATTAAAAAGCAAAAATTTAGCATACAAAATTAACTTGTTTCGGACACTGGGCTTGTCAAAAGTTCTTAAATTTTTTTTACTAACACTGACGATGGGAGTACCTCAGCCGTTACGTAGTTTGTCAATGACTCAGCCACCGTTTTCAGACTCCACAAGGGTGTACCGAAACTTCCACAGAAAACTTTCGTCGGAAGAAACGTCATGACCAGGGGCGTGCGGTGACATTTTAAGTAAGGGAAGCAATGTTTAAAAACTTACATATTTGTAATGTAATTCGATTCTTCGATCACTTTTTGCGAATTCGTCAATGACGTCATCATAAAAACGTCGATGCTCTAACATGTTCTGGAGAAGTATATTCTCAATAGACAACAGCGATATCTGCGAAAGTCATTCATTCATTTTTGTGGTTAAATTTTTCATAGGGTGGTTTTGCTCTTCCGTTTATAATTAATGTTGAAAATCCCTTTATTATTCAGGCATACACTACACATTCACACACACTCTTCTTACTTAATAATTGTCCAACTTTAACATTTTCAACGTCATTCCCGACAGCCGCAGTTGACGGTATTTGCATGTCCACGTCCGTATTATTGTCTTCCATATCGCCCGAGATACGACGCGCGCGACGCACCGACGCAGATCAAAACCAACTAAATGAAACAAAGAAATTACTGCAACGATAGCTTCCACGCCCGCTTAAAACAGGCGTTCTCATTCGCGTCAGCCAGTGCGGTGGAGGTGGAAAGTTCAATAACCTCTGGACTATCGAACGCTACAGAAAAGCTGGCGGCCGGCATAGCTTACATTGTACTCTACTGTCGCTCGGTAGGATGGGCGCAGTCGGAGTCAACGCCGCATTTGCTATAGGCATAACATATTGTAGATTTGATATATGGTATATAAGATAATTTTTAGCGTTTTTGATATACCTAGGTAACTAAACTAAGTGCTTCCTGTTTAAAAATTCAAAAATTACATTTTATCATTTTACATTGTTTTGGTTTAGGGGAAGCACTGCTTCCCTTGCTTCCATGGACTGCACGCCCCTGGTCATGACTTTTGTGCTGACTGCAAGTATGCTTCGGTCGTTGTAATGTTATCGCCGTGTGCCTCTTCGAAGTCCTATTCTCTTTTTGTAGTTGGCCATGAATACAACCCAAGAATAAAGTTACCCACTCATTGAATGCGTATTTTTAATAGATACCTTACTAACAAACAAAGTTTACCAAAATCGGTAAACAAACAAAGATTTTACAATGGTGGCAACTCCTTAACGTCGACACACTGTATGTACAGTGTGTCCCAATTTGATACTGGACACCTCAGAAATATATGAAGGGCAAGGTCTTTATTTTTTTATTGGTAGTACCAAGGGAGAGTATCTCATAGGCGGTGGTATTTGGATGGGGTAATTATTTCATGGCCTGCTATGATTTTTTAAAATAGCAAATTTTATGGATTTTTTTTACATCAAAATGTTATTAAAAAAACTTGTTCAGAATGAAAAACTTAGTAGATTTGCAAAATTTCAGAAGGCTAAGCCTACTTTGATTTTTAGATTTTTTAGATTTATCTCCCACTTTCTTCTTAGAAAAATGTCCTTTCTGAAGATTTCACGTCAAAATTTTATTTTTTCACGATGATCAAGTTTACTTAATAATATTTTGACGTGAAAGCTCCAGAAAGGACACATTTTTAAGAAAAAAATTGGAGAAAATTGCGAAAAATCTAAAAATTAAAGTAGGCCTAGACTTTTGAAATTTTGCAATTCAACTCAGTTTTTCATTCTGAACAAGTTTTCTTAATAACATTTTGTCGTAAAAAAATCCCTAATAGGGTTTCTTGAAAATTAGCTATTTTAATAAACCATAGCAGGCCATGAAATAATTACCCCATCCAAATACCACCGCCTATGAGATACTCTCCCTTGGAACTACCAATAAAAAAATAGAGACCATTTGTTTTCCTTGTCCTTCATATAGTTCTGAGGTGTCCAGTATCAAAATGGGACACACTGTATGTAATATGTACAGTCTAGGTTCAAAACCCGCGCCAAGTTTCATTTTTGCATGGGGTTTTTGTTTTGACACTTTCTGCTACAGTCCAGAAGGCATCAAAAATATGTTCGCATATTAGTTTGACGCAAAATCGCTTTTATTTATGGACTGGGCGGGATTTGCAACCAAATTCCAAATTCGCAGCAAATTTGACTTTTTTGTTATATTCGTTAAAATTTATACAAAAAACAACCCACTGCAAAGAGGATCCCTCATTTTTCATTATGAAACAAAACAAAAATATATCAGATAAATACTCAAATATTCCTTGCTCATCCAATAGTAATTATTGTACCTACCTAATATGGTTGCTGAAATTGGACTTTGCGGATTTTGGAAATAGAAGGATTATAGTTATTAAGTGAAAACACGACCTGTTTGGGGGAAAAAGCTAACATCATAATAAGAAATGAAACCGTTTTCCAGATGAGTATATATACGATCAAAAATTTAATATGCATTTCAATAAATACCTATAGGTATACGTGGCTGGCGACCATAAGGAACCCGTCAGATTCGATTAATCGGAGGAGAAACACGATATTTTTCCAGCTCGGCGGACCCGTGAGTGGCGCAAAAAGAGAAAAAAGGCCGGCAGCCAAGCTGGATGCGTGTTGCAGGAAATTAAGTTGTCAACGGGGGAATTTTAATTATTTATGTCTCCAGAGGAGGGCGAAGTGAAATATGTGTGACGTGATGGCGTGCGTCCCAAAATGTGCAACGATAACGCTCACGAAATCGCTCCGATATTACCTAACGGTCTGGGTAGTAACGTGTAACAACGGAAATTGTAGCAAAGGGTTTTGTTACTTTTTATTTTCCCCACCGAATTAAATGTTAAAGAAGATTGTAAACGGGTATTTACAACTCACACATAAACTACTGGAACAAATTTCAGCGTTTCCGGATTAAGCCACTCAGATACAAAGCTCACATTTAATTTCTAAAAATTATTGTTGCTATCTCTTGTCTATTTCATGAGAAACGGGCTCATAAATGTTATAAATTTCTATTTCCCTTGACGAGGTTATATTTATATCCATTCCAAGAAATATATATAAAAAATGACCCCCGAGGACTAGACTAGTAAGCGCCATCTGCCTAATTTTTTAAACCCCTGTAATTATTTCCGTATTCCAGATAAATAACGCAGCGTGACACGGCGATAAATAATAGCAGCTTTATCGGTGACAATGTGGCTAAACGCAGGGCGACGTGGGAATGCGTGAAGGTGCCTGGGTATGGGGCACGACATATGGGATATGTCGCTGCTAGGGCCTTGTCCCTTGTTAATAAAATGAGGGTTCGATATGCAGATAGTATCTTCTATCAGTATAGTTATTTTTGAAGTGGTATAAGTAGGTAATTTCAAGAAAGTCACTGGTAGGGCCTTTTTTACGCAATTTTTTTATAAGCGCATCGTGAAGCATGGTGAAAATAAAGCTCAAAAACATTTTTTTCTATTTTTTTGCAACCAGGCGCCAAAACTCAAATTTTCTAGGGGAGCGATGTTATGCCCCTATAGAATGCTGATTGTTTCAATTTTAAGCGTTGTTGTCAATGATCTGCTACCAGTTATATCTGGTTCTCACGTTTTTGACCTTTTAAAAAAATCATTATTTCATAGGTTGAATGGATGACAAACAGCTGTTATTGGAAATGTCGATCATAATTATGTCAACAGGGAAACTCGGGACGTACTCTCGATAATCCAAAATATGGCGGGATACTATTTCGTTACTTTTTTGCTCAATAGAAAAGTTGTGTGGTGCCTTATTGCAAAATTGGGCTTTACTACATGAAATTACCTACCTACTTATGTTCTCTCTTTTCACTCATACAAATTACCTGCTTAACTTCAATTTAGTCAAAAACGCTCGATGGGCCTTATCTTTTGCACTGGAGTGCAGAATTTCGTATAAAAGACGAATACAAATATAACCCCAAGTTTTATTGTTTAATTCATCTAATTCTATTGAAATACGTCAGTCGCAAGTGATTTTATCAGTGTAGATAGATAATAATAGGAGCCTCTGCAATAAAATACGAGACAAAGCACGTTGTTCCGCCATTTAAACTGATCTCGGTATACATACGAGGAAGAGAAGAAGTAAATAGAGAAGATAAGTACTGCAGTATATAAAAACAAACTGCTGCATGATCGCCTATATATCATATATATCACAAATATATAGAGGTACTCGCATGACTGATTACGATTACACCAACGATGTATAGGAAATAAAAATATTACCAAAGGCAATTTATATTGTTTAATGATTTTAAAAATATATTATTCTTGGCAAATTCTAGATTTCCATTTTTTTTTATAACATTTATGTTATTTTATACCTAAATATAAGTATCTCAAAGCATATATAGGTACGATATACAAGTCTATCAAAGCACATATACGATATACAAGTTTATCAAAAAACTATTTTTGTTATGCATTACAAAATAAGAAAGACTGAATTTAAGAAATGCCAATGCAAACAAATTACCTCGTCTTCTTCCCCCCGACCCGCTAATCTGTAGAGGCAAAAAAACCGTGTTATTTAGTTATTTGTATTATAGCGTGAGTCATCAATTTCTATATTATATCGTTGGATTACACATTAATACACAAAGCTACACATCTATGATGATATAGGTACCTAATTGGTTAGGTACACCTGGGAAATTTATGTATAACATGTCCATTTTGCAAGAACGGGCTTTGCAAGAAGTAAAAAAATATATTTTTTTACTACTAACCTGAGAAATCACCATTATTTACCTCATTCCTCTAATGAGAAGTAATATTTCTCACCCTAGGTAAATAATGATAATAAAAAAATACCTAGGTAAATAATGAAAAATTTTCTATATGACATTTAAAGATTAGTGTCATTTTATCAGCTTAACAACTGAACTCCCAGGCTACTTGATATTTCGAAGTCTTTGAAAAAAGCGAGAAATGACTAAAATAAACTAAAATATGGCAATATTACAATGTTAGTAGTAAAAAAAAATCTATATACACTTCGGTTGAGAAGGCCATTATTTACCTCGCATATTATATCCTTCGGCGCTACGCGCCTCAGGATATAAAAAAGCTCGGTATATAATGGCTCACTTCTCAACCTAGGTGTATAATATACTATTTATAGTTTCTGGGCACCAACGCCAACATAATTCTATTATATTATGCATAATCTGTTTTTTTTAATTGCAATTGACAGCTAACTTTAAGTTTATTTAAATAAATATACATACATAAGTATTATTAGTCGCGTAGTTTAGAACAATGTTTGCTTGCTTTTTTATACAATGTCACACATAAAGTAGGGACCATATGAAAAAACAGTATTATTAGATTTGAGAAAATTTTTAAGTATCCAATACGCCATTGAATATAAGAAAAACGCCCCCTATAGGCTCAATGCTAAACTAGTCTATGGGCCATGCCATTTTGTTGTTTTGTTATAATACCGTATATAAATATATAGAAGACGACAAGAACAATGAACAAGAACAAAGAACAACGCAGTGTAGACCCAAGGCTAGCATCAATCACACGGTGACCTTGGCCTATACATTAGTTCGCATAGTGCCCGTCGGTGCGTTGGCATCTTAAATTCAGTCGCGTATTACTTTTCCTTATAAAATGATGTCTATGGTGTGCTCAAAAGCAACCGCGTTAAATGTGACAATTCTTGAACGAAATTGCTGAAAATGGCATTAGTTCTCACAATTTCAAAAAATATTTCAGGCTCGAGTTTCAGACGTCTGGAAAATATTTTTCTTATTTCATTACAAACAATACATATTTCATTAAAGTGAATTTTAATAACTTAAAATTCATCATATTTGAATTATAGTTAAAGACTACATTCATTAGAAAAGGTATGTAATAATAAAAACATCCGCCATTAGGTAGGTACATTTTAAAAAATGTTTGTTTCATTTGAAGGGTTTTATAATAAAATGAACTGGGACAAGGCGGTTGTCAATAAACAATCAAAACAGTTAATTATAGGCAATTCCTTTGTTCTATTTTTTCTTTAACAGCTCGGTATTATTAAAAAATATGTTAAACAAAAGTTGTACCGAATATTTTTCCCTACAAAACAAAACAAAATTTCGGCCAATATGAGGCGAGATTTTGTTGGAAAATAGGAATTTGGACACCTTCTGTTATCTTCTATTAGGTTATACCCTCAAAGAATTACATATCCCTTCTGTTTTGCTATTCTCAAGAATACTATTTTACTGTGAGGCATAATATAGCTGGACTACGATACCTAAACACATGTGGCAGTTTTATATTAATTTGACAAGCATATAGTAGTGTACTAATTCCTTCACACACTACTAGATTTAACACTGGCATAGCTTCGGAGCATGCATCGGTGTTCCACAGTGGTGTATCCAGGATTAACGTCTGGGGGGTCTGTCGATAATTTTAATGAATAAAAACAGAACAAAAACATATTTTCTAAAATAAACAAATACAGGGTGTCCGGAAATAAATGCACCAACTTGAAAAATTAAAAAGAAAAATGGAAAATATGACGAAAAGTTCATATGAACATGGGTCCGCAATTGTTTGGTTTTCGAGATGCAGGGTGTTGAGATTGAAATTTTATTTTCGATTTTTTTTAAGTAACTTTTTGAGACGACAAAATTTTCTTGGGAAGAGAGGTCATAATTTGGTATTATTTTTGGTGCAATCCGTAGATGGCGCTGCGTACGCTATCATTATTTAATTTGCCCTAACTTTTTTGACAGTAAACTTTTACGACATTTTGTGAATATATCCTCTTCCCACACGTTTTCTAAGCAAAAAAGTGGATGGTGAATAACGCCAAAGGTGACCGTTTTCGAGAAATTTTCAAATTTCTGCATCGATGCAGGTGCATATCGACACTCGTATGCAATTAAATTCAAAATAAAATTTAAATAAACAAGCACATTTATTTTTTGACAGTTTAATTAACTTGTTGTTTTTTTTGCAAGAAAATTTTGTCGTCTCAAAAAGTTACTTAAAAAAAATTCAATTTCAACACCCTGCATCTCGAAAACCAAACATCTGCGGACCTACGTTTTAAGTTATTACCGGACACCCTGTATAACATAAAAATAATTCTTCTTCGAACCATAATATACGGCGGCGCGTTCTCAAATCTACTGCATAGGTTTTAATTTTGAGAAGACAAGATGAAACAAATAACAAATTGTAGTTAGATGTTTGATGTTCACTGCATTTTCAGATTAGGCCAGAAGTATATAATTTTTGGTATTATTAATTTTGATATTACAAATCTCGTTTATCTCGACAGGTCTGGGGGGGGGGGGCAATTGCAAATATAAAGGGTGAGAAATCACGACTGTTGCGGCACACTCTACAGCCATTTGATGCTTGACCCCCCTGAAACACTCTGTGTGTGTTGTAAATGCGATGTGACTGATGTAGCCACGTGCATCTGTTCGTGACGTATCTTCCTTTGGCACTTTCGAGAGACACTTGTAATGGGAGACGACACACTGTTCTCAGTTTCTGCGGCAGTTTGACTCGTTTCAAGGATGCGTCCCGAATTGTTAGTGACGCCCTATTCCGCCCCTGCTCCGAAACTGAAGACCCGAATTATAGAGGGGTCCCTGGCTGGGGTCGTGGCAAATCCCCAAATTTTCGTTAATAAAACTTCGGACGCCAACTAACTCCCAGAAGAACTTGGCCAGGTTATATCTAATGGTGGGTATAATGAACTAGATGGGCCAAGTAAATTTGTACATATATAGAGGTTTTTCTTATATAGACATCTCTCTAGGATAATGTTTTGTTAAAGATATTAAGGACCTACTTTGTTTTTTCTTTGTTTTGTACTTGACTTGAATTGAAGGAATATATTTTTTGATCCAACTGATCATTTAATTCGTGTCGTGTCATGAATTTGACAGGGTCGTGAAAATTCTCTAGTGATTGAGTAGGCGAAATTTTTGAAACGCCATTGTGTTCCCAAGCCAAAGGCGATTCATACATTTACAAAAATGTGTATTAAGTTTTAAATTTATCCCGGGTGGTCTATTATTATATGCAAACATTTTTGGTAGTCATTACTAGTTCCCTATAGGAAATGTCGTAATAACTTATTGTGTCATATGTGGTTATACTATTATTCTGGAAGATAAGACAAAAAATATCCCTTATTTTTTGACGTGCCCTATCCATAATTCATTCCTGCTGTAGGGCTTACGTGTTACGAAATATCATATATAATAATTAATAATTCTCACCCTCACAATACTCCAAACTAGGAGTACTACAGAAGCAACTGAATGCGCTTGCGAGGGGGAGGAAGGCAATTATTATTATTTTGTCCTCCTTGCCATTTGCAGCTAGAGCCGACTTTTACCTCTATAAAATATCTCACAACTTTTGACTAATATCTTTATCGATAGTTTACCTATTATACGTTGGTATTAGTTATAAATTATTATAAAACACTCATTGCATACAAAAACTGCCTGTTGCATTCGTTGAATATTGAATGTTTTAATTTTTTGAATTAAAAAATTTTTGAGAAAGAATATTTGTCGCCAGAATTCCTATATCATACAGGGTGTTCCCGCAACCCTTCTTTTAAAACACGAAACATGAAAAAGGATATTATATAAAAAAATTCGATCCAAGACCTCGTTAAAAAGTTACAGCCTAATAAATGTATGGGTAAAATAAAAGTTTTTCTAGATTTTCTAGAGAACCACTTAATTTAAACAAATCACTTTTGGCCGTTTTGGGTACAACTTATTACCCTTCGTATCCGTTTTGCCAAACTTTTCAATTTTTAGATATCTTTTTAAATAATATGTTTGCATAGGTCAAGGAAGTTAGAAATTTTTCTATATCGTGTAAAATTTTGACATTTCCCTTAGGTAATATTTATACGAAAAAATAAAATGTTGCAAAGGTGTCTAAGCAAACTAACCAAAGATCAGCAGTGAGCAAATAATTTTATGTATTTCCATCATAGTGAAGCATAACTCAGTTATTATTTTATTATAGTAGGCTTATGTCAGTACGGCCACTTCATGAGTATTTGTGTCGTGTACTGTATTTGTTTAAAGTTATCTAGGAAAACTTGATTTTTACCTTTACATTTACAAGGCTGTAGATTTTTAGGACGGCCTTGAATCGAAGAATTTTATATCCAACACTCCCCATAATCTCATCTCTGTTAAAGATTACACAATTTAATTTTTAAACCTATTTTCGGAACACCGTGTATATTTTTCTCTGTCGGACAGAAACACCCTACAGGCGACTTCCATATTATCTGACGTCGTTGATATCCAACACCGTCCTTTCTAGGGGCACTCGTAATGGGAAGTGGCACACTGTTCTCACTTTCAGCCGGAGTTTATCCCATCTCAAGAAGTTGCCCCCAAATTGGGGCGACACCTCGTCACCATGAGCCGAAGCTTTACTGATTACCACACAAAAGTTAATAGGATTTAGTTTCTTTCACCTGTGTTTTAAATTTTATGTTGCTTGTATGAGTAAGTTCCCTTTTACTATGAAGCCACAGAACATCACATCATGAAACATAAGTGTGCAGATCTGTAGTAAACAATAAAACAAAAATAACTATAGTACCACTTTTAGAGTTCCTATGTGAAACTTTACATAACAAACAAGCATTTTATTTTATTTTGTATGTTTTGTATTTTATTTTGGATGTTGTAGCACTCATTTGCATGGTTTAATATTATAATAAATTCTGTAAAAATGGTATTTTTTACTTTAATCCACCCTGTCGATTTTTTTCGTCGTGTGGCACCAGTGGCGATCGCTTGAAACAGCGTTATGCACAGGTCTTTAATATATAGTGTTGGTCCAGGTTCTGGCATCCGAAGATCGCGGACCTAACTTGGGTGTTTTTTGGAATTTAATCCATCTTTATCGCCGGAATTTTATCCATCTTTATCGCCGCCCTGATACTATCTTTTTGTAATCTTGTGTGCTTATTTTCTGTATCTAATTTTGGTGTAATCAATGTATGGTTTATTTGTGTCTTTTCATATGGATCACCGGCATTTCAGATTTTTGGATTTTCGAGGACGTCGAATAGGACGGCCATTTTGTAGGCTAAAGGACGCGTGGAGCGGTTGCGGCCGACTGCGTTATTCGGTATTTTGGGAGCAAAGGTACCGGGCAGGACTGGAACAAAAGGACAGGTGAGTTATTGTGAAATTATTTCTTTATAATTTTCGGTAAATCCATATTTGTATAACTCACCTGTGCCAGTTCTTTTTACACGCCTCTTTCTTGATCTCGATCAAGAAATAAGCGTGGCTGCCTTGCCATGATCTGTGCTGTTCAATTAAATTTGGGTACCTATTTTGTCGGTGATCACACGGGTTTTTTTAGCACACAAGGTTCGATTGCCTGACCGCGTTTTTTTGTTTTGTCGTAATATCTTTATAGCACCAAACCATAACTATTTCAGGTTTATACGATTAATATTTTTGCAAATTTAAGTCATTTTACAAGTATCGTGATCTCATTTTATTGAACAATTATTTTTGATTTCTTTTTGGCTCGCATTTAATCAAGTCGAGTCTGTATTTTCCATTTTCATTTAATATATCGGGGGGAAATGTATACATGAATATAAGTAAGGGATTTAAAGTAATTTTTCGGATTTAACTAGAATATTGTCAGATTTTAAGTAATATCATTAATTAAGTATTAAGTTTTTTTCTTGTAAACAAACAGTGTGTGAAACATAAACAGCACTTATTGAGGACCGGAGCACAGTCTAATTTGCCCAAATTATTATCTCATGCACAACTGCACCTGGAACGTACAACGAGCTACCTACCTGTCCGAGCCGTGATATCTGCTGACCACAAGCGTAAGCATCCACAGCTACACTTGGCAAAGAAAACCCTGAGATACTGAGCTACTGCCATCGCACACCTGTATAGTGGCTGTTAGTGCTTGGTCGCAGGCGGGTCGTGACTTGATCGGAACCTGGTTCGAAAACTTTATCGATACCCGGTGGAGTACTGTGTGGGTCACTTCTGGATGAATCAGACGTACATGTAAGGTGTTCCTTTAGTTAAAGTGTTCAATTCTTAAGATCGTACGTGCAAAAGACTAGACATTGGTGTTTTTTTTTAACGTTCACACGTCTCGTGCAGTGCTAAGTTGTTTTGGACTTTCTTAATCGTCTCGCAGCAATTCAATTTGATTTAACTTTAAAATTTACAGTTGTTCCATTTAAATAAATTGAATTCTGTCGGACACTTTTATTGTAAAACATGTCACAATTTTTTATTGTTAACAAATTTCTAGTCATTTCTTTATAGACAATTCTCAAGTTTCTAATAAACAACCTTTGTAAATAATTTTAAATGTGTTTTATTCCTTGGTGTGCATAATCGAGTCATAACCAGTTTCGATAGCTGGGCCGAAACCGTCGTTATAACTGTTTGCTTTTTTTTAGATTTCTCCCCAAACACAAATTAAATAATTATTCCGAAAGCGAAACACAAAATCGAAAGAGGTTTGCCGTAACAATTAATGTCAAGAATTACGACGTTTCACAGAGAATTGTTCTTTTGTGCACGGTTGTTGTTTTCGACGTAGCCGCGAGTTCAAAAATTATTAAATATTCGGGGATCGTCGAGGCGGAAAGGAATCCCCCTTTATGCTTTCCACTGCCCTTCTCTACCAACGGAATTATGAAATAAACGACGCCTCTTGGCGATTTTCATTTTCGTATACTTTAACAATGCCGGTTATCCCAAAATACGGAATTCTAACATATAAAAAAGTATTATAATAACCCGTGCAAATATTTGTTGATATTCTTGCTATTAGGCGAGCATGCTGTCACAAGTTTTTACTGCAGTACCTATAAACCCTCTCTCTCTCTCTTTCTTCTATTTCTACTGCAGTACACCGGGTAAAGTTTAAACTATTATAATACGTTTTGTCTGGTACTTTTTTGCTGAAACGCCTGTTATCGAGCAACCCTGGTAATATTGTCACGACCGGAATTGTGACCGGGGGTGAGCATCAGAAGTAGAAACAATAATTGAGACGTATTTAAAAGAAACTGAAAATATTTATTTATATTTTGTTCGGACATAGAATCATTTCCCAGAAGGGAAAAAATATGGAACACTTACATTAGGATAATGCTCGTTACTGCTGGGTCCAACATCTCGCTCGCCGGGCAGGGAAAAGTCACCGGCTGTCAATCAGAGTATCTCGTCGTCGTCCGGAGTGTTCTATCGTCGTTCCGTAGGATTGAATAAAGTTGAGGAGTTTAGGTTGAGCAGTGCAGTACGAGCCGGGGCGCATAGAACCAATCGCCGATCACTGTCCCCCGAAATGCCGACCGCCGGTTTTTAAACCCTTAATTGAAATCAGGGACCCTTTAAAGTAAGGGGTCTTCCAAAGTGAGGCCTATTCTTTCCCCATTCTAATGGTCTCAATGATGCCAAGTATGCCATTTTATTGGAAAATCTATGAATATAACAGGTACTTTGATTCTTAGTAAAAATTAATAATGATTTCTAAAAATTAGACTTGACAATGTTCTGTCAACAAACACAGAATATTATTATGGCAAGGGTCAAATGAATCAAATTTATTATATATTTGAATTTGGTTTCCTGCAATTATTTCCAGGAATTTAAGTAATATAAGGATGGTAAGTCAGCGCCGATTTTGCTTATTTGAGAATTTGTCGCTATCGCACCAGGTTCCTCAAACCATTTGTAATATGTAGGTATAATAGGTACGTACTTGAACTTTCTTTCCTTGTTGAATGTATCTACCCAAAGAACTTTCACAGATTTCGGGATGGACTAATAAGATTAGGTTTTGTACTTAGTTCTAATGATGTAGTTTTTCTCGGTGCTCATTACAAAATTTTTGTAATTTTATTTCCCTCCCAAGGTACCTTACAAACGTAAAATAAACATATAGCTGTAGATAAAAACTGTTTAAAAAAAGACCTGACTGAAGCTACCTGCTTAATAATTTAAAATTTACGAAATACCTTTTTTGTTTTGAACTACAAACTTATACGTAATGCCCCCGCAATGGGAATTATAGGATTACTAAAGGTGAGACAAGAAAAATCTGGTTGCAATTATTGGGACTACTGCAGGCGGCCGCATTACCTTTAATTGACTATCTGGAAGTTAGAAAACTTAAAAATTGTGAATTATGATGGGATATATTTTGCCTCCGTTAGAAGTCACATATAACCTGATGGCAGTTGGACATTGACATATAACATAACCTTGTACCAGCCCATTTATGTGGTCTCCTTGCAGTATACAGAAAACAAACTTCCCCTCAAGGCTTCACTTTTCCTATGTGATAGACTGTGACATGCTGGGTCCCCTTATTTTAAAGAGTCCCTGGTGGAAACCGAATCAGGACTCCGCGGGCAATCGCCCGATTTGGTTCGATTTGCCATTAACGAAAAATTTGATTTGCAATTTAGCAATAATTTTGAGGTTTACGAACTTCCCGAATTCGTGCAAAAATATATTAGGACCCGATCTTATTTTCTTGCCACTGATGTGTTTCAATTGAAATTAGATAAACCACAGGCAAAATGTATTAGACAAATGTTTCTTCTATATGTAAAAAAGTATATGTATATGTATAAAAATATTCGTTGAAATACCTATTATTAGGCGAGCATGCTGTTTTATGTTTTTACTGCAGTATCTCCCTTCTCTCTCTCTTTCTTCTATCTATTACATATTCTTAAAAATAATATTTTTGCAATTTGTATTAAGTAAGCTGTAACATAAAAATGTATTCATAAGATGTTCGTGTTCTTTGTGCCTATACTAAAATCAAATAACTCATGATGTAAACAAAAACGTGTGCGCGTTGAGATTTTCGCCAGAGCCGCACTGAGGCAGGACCTTTATTTAATTTTACTTTTACAATTTTGTTTACGTCAAAATATTTCGGAAAAAAATTATTGGCTTAATTAAAATGACTCAAAACATCGATAAAATTATTTGTGGCAGTGTCTAAATAGCTGAAAACAACAAGATAAAACCGCATAATATGCTTTTGCGATTGAGTACATCCCTGTTGCCAGACGGGCTGATATTTTATGGCCTATTGACAAATCGCCTTATTTCGCGGAACGCCATCGATCACGTGTTTTTATTTACGCCAGGCGTAAGACTTACTAGATTTTAGTATAGTAACAATTTTTTTTTACTTAAAGCACAGATAACGTTTATTGCCAAGTTATTCGGATCTACAGTGTGACCCATCTACTGTAACATATTTTTTTTATCTTAAAGCTGTTACCTGATTTTTTTGTTGTTTTATTGTTCTATAAAAATAATTAAATTGTTTGACGCCCGCCTACTATGAATTTTTACTTTATTTTCTGGAACAGTCAGGGGAATGGTACGAAAGCGTAGAAGGGCCACCTTGTAAATATTTTTTTCCCGAACTAAATTCCGACTTATAAGTCGGAATTCCGACTTACATCTCGGAATTCCGACTTACATCTCGGAATTCCGACTTACATCTCGGAATTCCGACTTATAAGTCGGAATAAGGTCATTCCGACTTACAACTCGGAATTCCGACTTACAAGTCGGAATTCTGACTTATAAGTCGGAATTCCGACTTACATCTCGGAATTCCGACTTATAAGTCGGAATAAGGTCATTCTGACTTACAAGTCGGAATTCCGACTTATAAGTCGGAATTCGACAGTTAGTACCTAATAGGTTAGGTTAAATTATTCTAGACGCACCAATCCGCGTTTGAAAAAATTTGGCGGACAAAACTACCCCCTGCATCCCTTTAAGGAAAAACATTGATAACTCCATTGTTTCTGCTCCTAATTTCGCCGTTTTCACAAGAACGTTCAAAAGAGTCTCAGAAGTGAAAAAATTGCCAGGCAAAAAACTACCCCTTCCCAGCCCCGAAGTTGTTTTTGGTCGAGTCCTGGCCATTTTCAGCAAGGACGTTCAAAATTATCCCAGATGCATCAATCCGCGGTTGAAAAAATTTGCCGGACAAAACTACCCCCTACACCCCTTTAGGGAAACATTTGATAACTCCATAACAAAAAAACCTGAAATAATATTCGGATTCGCCATAAATTCTCCTTTAAATTTTACTTTTAGCTCAAAAATAACAACCAGTGCAGTGGACCGCCCCTTACAACTTTTATATTGAACTTTGGTTTCTGAAGTCAAAAATAAAAATATAGGGTGACATAACAAGATAGCAATTACCTACTACCTAATCTTTGCTACTACCCGTAGCCTAAAGTCGGAGGGTAAAATTATTGTTTACAGGCCCATAAAAACAACTATTTTATATTTTAACGAAAAATCATTTTGTCCACAATAAAAAAGTAAAGTTTTTTTTTCGCCTTCAAAAGATCTACAAAACTGGACCTCGTCCGTCAACACATATTATTTACAGCAGTGAACGTGCCCTAGGGTTCATTTCGCTAGACAGAGGGTGTGTATTTTGATATTTGGGAACGAAATGCGAACAAACTTTCTAACTTAGAACACAGAACTAATGGAAACAGAGATCTATTTTCTTTTCTTTTTTTGTAATCCAGGGCCATCTTGGCTCAAGGAAGGATAGAAAAAAAAGTGCTAGATTTTAGAGCGGCGTACAAGCGTATTAAAATTTAAAAAATAGTACTAGATTCTAGTATGAAGGTACTGACAGTGGTAATACCAAAGTCTAGAGAATACTATAAGTCGGCTCACTTCTTTGTTCTCTCGGAAAAAAACAACATTTTTTTGCGGCTGGTCGTAAATCAGCCTCGAACCGCTCTCGGCTATACTGTGTAAGCTTATTTTCTTATTAAATAAGATATCGATCGCCGTACTCCGATGACGGCGGGCCGAGGGAGCGTGAGAGGGCAAGGGGGAAACGTTTGTTTATACAAGGCCGAGTGCCCCGACTTATAGTATTCTCTAGACAGTGGTAATACTGCTAAGGAGAGAACCATCGATAAAAATATTATATCATTATTGGATCTAGGTACCTTTTTCTTTTTCCGGAGCAGAATACTGTAGTATCTGCATATTTTGTGGTGGTAGAATACAGTGGCGGCTCTACAAGGGCGGCAGGGTCGGCCGGGCCCGCACCCTGTCTTAAGTATGCCTTATAAAACAAAACGTATGTATAGCCACGCGTTTATGGAATTATACAGGGTGTTTCAAAACCATGCGGCACCCTTTCAGGGGCGTACTTTACTCGTTAAAATAAGACGGAAAGTTCATATTAACATGGGTTTAAAAACTATTCGTTACGAAGATGCAGGGTGATTAAACATTAAAAAAAAATAACAATTAACAAGCTTTAATGCTATTATTTTTATGCCTTAGCGCCTTATTAGTAACAAAAATTACATACTCCTACTGCCATTCCATTTGAAAATCATTTCGTTTAGTTAAAATAATCATTGTTACATAATATACCCCGATTACTGTAAGAAGTCCCGATTTTGTCAGATGACATTCTCCACAAAATCCATAGGAATTTTCTGTTAACCACGGGTATAATATGTGTTTCACTCATTGATTTATGATCTGAAAAGTTACCCAAGTGATACGAAAAAGGAGCATAATAAAATAAAAACCCTATTGCAATCACGATTATACCGCTACAAATAAAAATAACTATGACTACAACTCATTTCAATAGTAATTTCAAACGTCATTTTAGTATTTTGGTATAATCTTCTTGCGGCAGCGTCTATGGTGTGATTCACACTTTGGGCAGTGAAAATATTCGCGGGTTTTGTACGTTTCGTGAGTTTTACCGTTATCTGTGTTGTTCTTGTTTTGTTTCTTTTCGCGCGTGTTATTGGTAGTTATATTCATTGTGCAAATGGGCTCGTTACTGACCTGAACTTATGACCCGGTTGCATTTTTTTGCTCCATTGATGCCAACTTAGGATGTCGAAATTACCAATTGACAGTCCCAGTAAGGACTCTTAACAAAATTTGACTATAATAATTCAATCCGAAAAAGCGTCCAAAAAGACCGAAAACTCAAATTTTCCGCAAAAGGGAGAGAGATATGAAAAAAATTAAATTCCAAACTGTATTGTTTATTCAACAACATAATAAATTGTTGTATTGTACAGGGCCATACTATTTTTTTTTGTTTAATTTATGGTACCGATTACCCTTAGCTCAGCCACTGGGTACTTTAGAGACCTGATATTATCATTTCTTATGTCACCCTATGATGGTTTTATTGTGTACCAAATTTGGTTATATAAAGAAAAATCGATATTTTTTGGAAGTTTAATCACCCTGTATCTTCGTAACGAAGAGTTTTTGGACCCATGTTAATATGAACTTTTCGTCTTATTTTAATGAGTAAAGTAGACCCTTAAAAGGGTGCGCATAGTTTTGAAACACCCTGTACAATGTGCCGTGCGTATGCATCACCGTTTCGAAACAATATTTCAGAAATTCAAAATGCATTCGCTATTTTTAGCAGGGACCTTCAAAATTATTCCAGACGCACTCATCAATCCGCGGTTGAAAAAATTTGCCGGACAAAACTACCCCCTGCATCCCTTTAGGAAAAAAAATGATAACTACATTTTTTCGGGTCCGATTTTCGCCGTTTTCACAAGGACGTTGAAAAAGTCTCATAAGTAAAAAACTACCCTTTCCCACCGCCGAAGTTGTTTTTAGTCGGATCTTCGCCATTTTCAGCAAGGACGTTCAAAATTATTACAGATGCGCCAATCTGCGGTTGAAAAAATTTGCCGGACAAAACTACCCCTGCATCCCTTTAGGAAAAAAATGATAACTCTATTGTTTCTGGTCCGATTTTCTCCGTTTTCACAAGGAAGTTAAAAAAGTCTCAGAAGTAAAAATATATTGCCGGAAAAAACTACCCCTTCCCACCCCCCAAGTTGTTCGCCAAGTTCGCCAGTTACAGCAAGAACGTTCAAAATTATTCCAGACGCACCAATCAGTGGTTGAAAAAATTTGCCGGATAAAAACTACCCCTGCATCCCCCAAAAATTTGTTTTTGAATTCTGAGACTTTAGAATCACCTGGTGAAAAGGCGACAATCTGGCCAGAAAAAATACAGTTATCAAATGTTTCCCTAAAGGGGTGTAGGGGGTAGTTTTGTCCGGCAAATTTTTTCAACAGCGGACTCGACCAAAAACAACTTCGGGGCTGGGAAGGGGTAGTTTTTTGCCTGGCAATTTTTTCACTTCTGAGACTCTTTTGAATGTTCTTGTGAAAACGGCGAAATTCTGAGCAGAAACAATGGAGTTATCATTTTTTTTCCTTAAAGGGGTACAGGGGGTAGTTTTGTCCGCCAAATTTTTTCAAACGCGGATTGGTGCGTCTAGAATAATTTAACCTAACCTATTAGGTACTAACTGTCGAATTCCGACTTATAAGTCGGAATTCCGACTTGTAAGTCGGAATGACCTTATTCCGACTTATAAGTCGGAATTCCGAGATGTAAGTCGGAATTCCGACTTATAAGTCAGAATTCCGACTTGTAAGTCGGAATTCCGAGTTGTAAGTCGGAATGACCTTATTCCGACTTATAAGTCGGAATTCCGAGATGTAAGTCGGAGTTCCGAGATGTAAGTCAGAATTCCGACTTATAAGTCGGAATTCCGACTTATAAGTCGGAATTTAGTTCGGGAAAAAATATTTACAAGGTGGCCCTTCTACGCTTTCGTAGTTTTTACTATTTTTAGGGCAGTGAGTAAATAAATAAGCTACCCTAAAGCGTCTTCCAGTAAATAGACAACACATACCAAATTTCAAATTTTTAAGTAGAGCCGTTATTGAGATATAAATAAAAAAATACTTTTGGGTCACCCTGTAGACCCGAATAACTTGGAAAGGAAAATCCAAATCGAAAAATTTCATATGAAAGACCCCCCTTAAGACCACCTGCCGAATACCCCTGTAAAGTATTTACTATACTTATACATTCTGACTCACCCAATATCCAATCCAATATAAGCTTACTCTACTACTACCGATAGAAATACATACTAAATATAGGATAGTGCAGAAAAAACGAACACCTGTATATACCGTAAAAGAATTAGTAATACCTACATACTTATTATACTAATTGTTTCTCCACAAAGCCCTTGTGTTGTGTGAAATAACCGAATTTTTACTGCAAATACACCGTTCAACGCTGTCACGCTTCGTTTGCAACGAATAAATAGATACAAATCGGCATAGTGTATTTTTATCTGACAGGTGGTAATAACTGTGTAAGTAAGAAAAATTTTACCCAATATTAACACCTTCCAAACCCGTCACAGATCTGTTTTAAACGTGACGTTTACCATAATGACTTACCGTTAAAAACTTGAACAAATAATTTTGTTGTAAGTGAGCTATACCGAGTAAGGTTTAAACTCTATTAGGTATAACACGCTTTGTCTCGTACTTTTTTGGTGAAACTCCTGTTAATCGAGCAACTGTGGTAACTTCACTTCCCACTGTTTGTACATTTGACGGTATTGCCGTGGGTATAAATACATCTAAATTTAATTAATAACAACTATTATAATAAATTATGTCACATTTTTATTTGAATAATAAAAATATAGGTAGATATTCTAAATGTGCGGCCGATTATACCTTAAATACTAAAAATACGAATAGTTCAAATTCGTATAACATTGACTTTTCCAGTCGATCGCGCAATCCGGCAACGCCGCGGCCGCCGCGCCGTAATCTATCTGTTTCATGGGCTTTGATCGCGGCCAACGAAAAATACAGGCCGTGGCGCGGCGCGAACTCACGTGACTCCAGGAGTTCTAGCATTGCATACTTTTACCATTGCTTCACTTGTAAAATAGTGTAGGAAAAATGCAATACATTGGAATTATTGTAAATATTTTATTATTTTATTTGGAGAAATATAGGCGCTCAATTCTAAAAAATATTAACAACAAAATGCCTAACCTAACCTAAATGAGAACTCCTAGAGTCACGGCCGGTATTTTTCGTTGGCCGCGGCTTTGATTTGGTTGCACATTCGAAGTTATATTGTCTCCTAGCAACTGCGAAGCGAGTGCAAATGTGGTGATTTAACTCCAAAACCTATATAGATTTATATCTACGCTGCAGCTGAAAATGTTCGCATAGCTTTAAAACTGCCTCCCGGACACACCTTTAATATATTTACTATAGATTCTGACTCACCCTGTATAATGCCCAGCGATGGTAGAAATAATACACCGTTGACTGATATATTATTAAAGACTGCTCACGGCTGTCACGTCTGACACATTTTTGGCTCACCATGCGCTTTCCGGAGACAAAATACAATGCAGAATATATTGTTAGCCATCAGAGCCATCTGTTTTCCAGGACATAAAGCTATTATAGCCGTGAGAAGTCTTTATAAATACGTCAGTCAACGAATACACCCTGGGATTTGTGGCTTTTTTATCTCCTACTTTTTAATTATCTAGAATCTACAACACGATATAATACAGTCACTAATTGGGAATGACCACTTAGGGTGGGTCCTTTCCAGGTAATATAAATAACATATTTTCTATTAATAATAAAAAAATATATTTAAAAACGTCTACTGTTTCTGAAAAAGAAACAATTTAAATTTTTTATTACGTAAACTTTTTGCAGTATACAATAATAATATATCTACTTTCGTTCTTATATAAACAACGCCGATTATCTTGTGTCCAATGGGAATAACTCTTTGTCGCCTCCATTCTTCTACATGCATATTGCATACTAATCAATATTATTGACCTTGCGCAGATGTAGGTATTATTTTGGGGAAGTTAACGGTTTTTCAAATTTAGTGACAATGAATTCCCGCTATCTTCAATATTATTGTAATACATGTAACTTGTTATTTTGCAGCTTTGTTAGGAAAAATCCACTTTCTGTTTTTCCGCCGATTTGAACGATTTTTAAAAATATACGTCACAATGGTTTTTCCTCTTTTTGGTGCTATGTAAGTCGTACCGCGATCTCTTCTTTTTCTAACTTGGTTGTATCGAATAATGCCTTGACCCAAGCCCAGATTATTGTTTCCAGTGTTGTCGGATTGAACTAAAATACACATAACGCATGTTTGTAATGTGATGCCCGGATTAAATCTGACAACAAAGCTCGGCCATATTGACATTTTATAGGAGCTGTTTGAGCGACCTGTTTACAATTTTCCCCCGTGAGGTGTAAATCATTTTAAAGGAGTTGTATATTTTGTGTGCATTTAATGTATTTCTTCGCAATAACGAAAAAGTGCTTTGTTGGCTATTTCACAAATACGTCCGATAATACCAACAAAAATTTTGTGAACGTGCCCGCTGCACACGATAAAGAGAAACTGTGGTTTGAAGCTGTTCTACGTAACCTCCCTACGACTTCACCAGTACATTTCTGTTATGAAGATCGTTTTCAGCCACCATACATATTATGTTTATATGCTGGGCAGATTGTCGGTAGTTGCGTTTACAGAACTACTATTTAGACCAGGTGCCATTTCACTATTTTATTGATATCTACTCCTTTGAATTTTTTATAGGGTTTTTCGCCACCAAACTGGTTAAAAGACAACTTTTTCAAGTTGTCTGGAAAATTAATAAATTCTTAACAGCAAATGAACGAAACTTTGAACGAGCAACTCAAAAAATAACTTCAACAAATTAGTTTTCTGAGCTTTCGGAGAATAAATCTTCCTCCTTTCTCAAAGATCACGTCACGTCAAAGTGAAATAATTATCTATACTAACTTCTCTTTGAATAAGTTAGTATAGATAATTAGATCAAACACAGGGTACAATAACAGACAGGTGGCTAGGCTATTGTTTCTGTTGTCGTGAAATTTTAACCTGAAATTTATTAATCTGTCATTTCACTTTGACGTGAAATGATCTTTGAAAAAGGAGGAAGATTTATTCTCCGACAGCTCACAAAACAAATTTGTTGAATACTGTTGAAATACTAAGTACATATAGGCAGTGGCGTGCCCAGAAATTGTGTCTGGGGGGGGGGGTTAAGCGAATGGAGGTTTAGGGGAGGGAGAATGGGAGGGGGAGGGGAGAAAAATCTAAGACTGGTAGTTAAAAAATATGCTAAAAATTAAAAAAAATATATTCTTAAAAAGGAACAAAACTGATTTTAATAAACCTACAATCCCAAATCAAGTTTTCGTTTTTTGGATTTGGACTTGGACTAAGAGTTCCGACTACTATCCGACCTGAAAACATCCCATATATAGCATCTAATATTTTTTGAATATACAAAATAAATGATTAAATGATGTATATTTCCACAATATCTTGTGTAACATATTCCTAACTTAGTGGTTCTTATAAATATTTACAAATTGAACATTTAACTTAAGTACATTACCTTAGGAATGTGCAATTTTGGAATATTGCTGGAACATGTTAAATAGTATATTCATACAGCAAATATCTTATGAATGTTCACAAATGGTTGTATATAAGACATTCACGATATACTTATCTTATCAATGTTCACAAGTGGCGATAACTGGAATATCATGACGTCACCGAGATTCTAGCTTACACTATTTTAGCTAATATTTCCAAGTACGTCGATGGCTCAGTTGATCAGAGCGTCGAACTTGTAAATCTATGGTCGTAGGTTCGAACTCTGCACCCGGCGTTAGCGTTTTTTTTATTTTATAATTTATACGTGATAATTAAATGGATATACATAGAACATACAAAAATGCTTCTGAAGTTTCAAATTAATCTTCAATGAATATTTGTGGATATTTATAATATTTACGTGAAATAGTACCTTCAAAATCCAAACACCTGATTGTTGCCTGAATGTTCAGATAATGTTTCTACAGTTTTTAAGAATATTCTTACAATATGCATGTTCTCTGTAAAAATATTATCAGAATATTCCGCCAATGTAATTTTGCTATATGGGATTAGCCTCGCGACACCGCGGCGAGTTATTTTCCCGAAAACCTGTTTGCCCCGAGTCCCGATTGACCCCAGCGCAGCGTCTCATTTGACGGTACAGATGTATTTGATCATCTGTATTCTGTACCCCTACCCCTTTAGCTACGCCCCAGAAGGAGCACTGTACAGTGCAATTATTATCATTATCCGAATATCCGTTTTTAGACTACAAAGTGTGCATTTGTTTTAACTCATAAAAGATAACATTTTTGTATAATAGAGTAGTTTAGTAGAGTAGTTTTTCGGTTTTTCTTCACTTTTCGTTTGAAAATTTAACCTGCTTGGGGGAGGTTTGAACCCCCGAAACTCCCCCTATGGGCACGCCACTACATTTAGGTATTGTTAAACTTCTACCACAATTTAATTAAGTTTGCTTCTGCCTGTAATATACAGTGTGACCCATTTGTTTTGGGGTCAGTCTGTAAAAAGTGTATCAATCGTGCGATTTGGCTGATTTTTTTTAAATTGTAGAGCTCGATGAACTGCACATTTTGAACAAAAATTGCCTGGTTCGCATAAAATCCAAAGCCTACTATGACCGTTTTTATGAGCAAAATTTTAAGAAACCATATTAGCTTTTTTTTTTGAAAAAATCTGTGTGCGCCAATGGATTGAGCACCCCTCGAAATGGGTATGTACAAAATTTCATCAAAATATTTCAAGTAATAACGATTTTGTAGAAAAATTAAAAATGCAGCCAAGGTACGTCTTTATTTTCAAAAATTCAAAGTTGGCCATGGAAAATAATTGAATTGTTTACTTTTATTAAGTGTCAAACTGTCTAAATTGAGTTCAGAAATTGTTTGTGCTCAATACAATTAATTATCATAATTATGGAATATTTAAGCATAAGAGACAAAATAGAAATTGTTCGACTCGTGGGCGACAACGAGCGCTCGGCAGCAGAAGCTGCGGCCGAATTTAACAATAGACACCCAGGTAGATCAGTGAGTCGAAGTACTGTACAACGTATAAACAATATTTTTGATGAAACTGGATCGATTTCTAAAAATTTATTAAAAACTAGGCAAAATGGACGCCGTGGACTTGTTGAAAATAACAATCAAATTCTGCAATACTTTAGTGACAATCCTCGAAATAGTGTTCGAACGGCTAGTTTAGACCTTCATATACCCAGAGAGAGTATAAGGAGATGTTTGAGACAAAACAAAATAAAACCGTTTAAGCCAAAATTTTTGCACACCCTGGAACCAGGAGATGAGGAGAGAAGATTAGAATTTTGCTATTGGCTGCAAGGTGAATATCTCCATAATGGCAACTTTTTAAATGAAATTTTATTCACCGACGAAGCCACGTTTACTACAAATGGTGTAGTATCAAGTCAAAACTGCCGTCACTGGTCAGCTGAAAATCCAGAGTTTATAATAAATGCAAGGAGACAATATTCACAAAAAATTAACGTTTGGTGTGGAATACTACGCGACAGAATAATTGGCCCATTTTTCTTTGAAGGGAATTTGAATGCGGCTGGCTTCTTGAATTTTCTAGAAATTGAATTTAGAAATGCTTTAGATGAGTTACCATTAAGATACCGTTTAAATTTAAAGTTACAGTTAGATGGCAGTCCTATTCATAATGCTCGTTTAATCAGAAACTGGCTAGATAATAATTTTGAAAACTGTTGGATAGGGCGAAATAGTCCTTTCTGTGAGTGGCCACCGAGATCTCCGGACTTAACTCCTTTAGATTTTTTTCTTTGGGGTACACTTAAGCAAAATGTTTATAAGTCAAGACCCCATAATTTACAAGAACTGCAAGCTAGGATAAACCGTAGTTGTGAGGAAATTACTCCACAGCAAATACGAAATGTAATTTTGAATGTACGCAAGAGGAACGACAAATGCATTGTAGAAAATGGAGGCTTGGTAGAAGTTACAAAAATTTTATAGTTTTAATTGTTTTCATGTTTTGTGTTTATAAGCATAAGGTTGTATTATTACAATTCAATTATTTTCCATGGCCAACTTTGAATTTTTGAAAATAAAGACGTACCTTGGCTGCATTTTTAATTTTTCTACAAAATCGTTATTACTTGAAATATTTTGATGAAATTTTGTACATACCCATTTCGAGGGGTGCTCAATCCATTGGCACACACAGATTTTCAAAAAAAAAAAACGCTAATATGGTTTCTTAAAATTTTGCTCATAAAAACGGTCATAGTAGGCTTTGGATTTTATGCGAACCAGGCAATTTTTGTTCAAAATGTGCAGTTCATCGAGCTCTACAATTTAAAAAAAAAATCAGCCAAATCGCACGATTGATACACTTTTTACAGACTGACCCCAAAACAAATGGGTCACACTGTATGATAAATATAAAAGCTGTAAACCCCATAAATCGATTAAATTAAGGGATAATTTAAAACAGGGATTTAATACCTACCTTTCCCCATAGTAAATGAATAAATAAATCTATATTATACATGTGCTTTCCTGCTTTCCTCTACTTTATCATGTCATTTTATAGGTCAGTATATTATCCATTCTTTAATTATTTAGACCAGAAAAAATGTTCAAAACCAAGCGACAAAAGCGTTGACTGACGTATTTATAAAGACTTCTCACGGCTATAGCTTTATGTCCTGGAAAACAGATGGCTCTGATGGCTAACAATGTATTCTGCATTGTATTTTATCTCCGGAAAGCGCATGGTGAACCAAAAATGTGTCAGACGTGACAGCCGTGAGCAGTCTTTATAAATACGTCAGTCAACGACAAAAGATATCAACAAGAGTCTAAGAACAAAACCATCAACATTTTGGATTGTTGGTTATGTTGTCCGTATAGATCTGGTTAGGTTATCCGCTCTCACCGCTATTATTAGCTGAAGGATATTTTACATTATTTGATTTCTTCTTCTGAGCTAGGGTTCGGCAACTTTCGGGAAATATTGCGACGTGGGAACCCACGTCGGCTACCCGAATGAAGATTTAAAAAATCCACATCTTATTTTAAAATTATTAATAAATAATGCAACACTTTTGAGGAAAGTAGGTATATATGCTGGTGCTGGTAGTGTAATTTGGTGATACTACATCCACTGATTAGCATTTTATTTCAAAATTCGACTTCCCTATACAATAGTACTGGCGTTTTCGCCAACATTCAAACTCCGTAATATTGCAGTTACTCCCTGCTCTGTGGCCATAAAGTCACGGTCCAGCGGGAATCACAACAATTAATTTTTTCAGTAAAAAAAATTCAAAAAAATTTTTTTTGGCTTAATACAACCCCTATATTCATGAAAATTACCTGTTATAACGTTACGTTTATGCTCTGCTGTTTTCGACGTTGCTGCCGAGTCAAAAAATATAAAATATTCTGGAGCCTTCGAGCCAGAAGGGAATCCGCCGTTCTGTGCCTCCAGGCCGCCCTTTCCCACTGACGGGGAATTAATAAATAAACAGGGACACACCGCCCCTCCTATGTAATCATTTATTTCGTGTTTAAGCGATGCCGATTATCTTGAAATCCGGGACTAAAATATATAATAAACTACATACTTTGGAAGCTTAAACTTGGTTCCTTGGAAATAATCGAACAATTAACAATATGGCGCATATAGGCCGCGGTCTGCAGGTTCTTAATATTACAGTTGGTTTGAACGAATTTAAAGGCTGTTTACGTCCTTTTTATGGCGTTTAAACATACATTTTTTATATAAGTATATTTTTTGTGAATATCGTTACTATGCGATGGGGATATTTTGCTAATTTTCGTAAGGAGATAAGTTCAACTCGTAGAAACCGAAATTCTGAATACCTGGTCGAAATAATACCTTCAAATTTATTTTTGGATTTGGATTAGAATTTGGAAGTATAGGTATAGTATTTCTAAAGTCACTTGAAACAGCAGAAAAAACTCTAATTGGCGTCACAAAAAGTATACAGGACATAAGCGTCACGCAGTTTTCAAAAATATACATATTCCACAAGCAACATATTTCACTTTTAAGGTTTTTTAAAGTTGTCGTCAATCCCAACGTAAAAGTTAATGCACCATATAGTATTGTCAAAAGGTCTCTAAAAAGCCATATCGACTATAATTATTTCGCAAGTATATATACCTATATCCTAAGATCTGCACGCCTATTCACCGCATTTCGCTGCACAAGCGGCCAACCGTCGAACAGTGTTAGCCATGCAAGTATTGGTGATATTATATTAAGCGAGCATGCAGTCACTTGTTTTTACTAGAATATCTCTTTTCTCTGCCTCCATCTCTTTTTACTACTAATACCAGGTGCGCTTTGATATGGGTAAAAAAGTGTTTTGTCTCGTATTTTATTACCGAGGCGCCTGTAATCGAGCTATACCTTGGTAAAATACATATAAATGAACTCACCTGGAACACAGTGATATACGGGGCGCGAACTATTTCATAGCATTTACCAAGCTCTGTTACTGGTAAAAATACCAGTTATCCGCAGAAATCACCCGTATAAAATTCAAAGGTTTTTATGCTGTTCCAAGTGACCACATTTATACCATACATGGTCAGGGTGTCCACCGTAACTGCTCACTACCTATACAACTTTTTAATGTTTTATACAAGTACGGAATATGTCAAAAACGGAAAAAGATAATGATACAAAGTTTTATATAATTTTGATTGCCTTGACGAGCACAATTCAAAAGAGCAAAAATATGTAGGGTGTTCCATTTAAAAGACATAAGTTTGGTTTGCCATGCATTTGCTAACCAGCCTGTTTCCAATTTACTACTATCCCAGAAAACTGCATAAAATTCCCAACAACATATAGTACATTTAGTAATCAGCAGAATCTTTTTATATTTTCGAGTTTTAAAGAAATATTTTGAATGCAAACATGCCCAGCTTCAGAAATATACCAGTGCTATTTATAAAGTTTGCACCAAATTGAGAAAAAAAAATAGTGCCAAGTTTATACCTAGAACAGCCCAAAATCGGATTTTCAAAAATTTTATAATAAAATGTAATATTATTAAGTTTTTGGTAGATGTTTAAAAAAATATATAATTTATTAAATTTTTTGGTAGATCTTGGGCTATGTTGGTGCATATTTTGGGTACACTATTGCGCCTAAAGAGGGTCGTGACATCATAGTCCTTGTGTTATTGTGCCTCTATGCTAGTGTTTCACAAGACAAGATTTCTTGTCTTGCGTGGCCTATTCTATTCTTGTCTTGTCTTGCAAAGCAAGACAAGAAATTAAATTCATTCTTGTCTTGCCCGACTCTTGCTGGACAAAAATCTTGTCTTGCAAGAAGCATAAGGCGTCTTGCTATTTCTTGTTCTTGCATATTTTGTTTAGTGACGTCATCGCAGCAAGAGACCTGCTACCAAGATTCTTATTAGCAAGACTCTTGCATTATTTATTGCGTGCAAAGCTTGTTGAGACAAATTGATGCAGCGCCGCAGAGCCTATAGGTGCAGCGGGTCGATGATTTATTTTTTTAATTAATGACATAGTACCTATACCCGTTTTGTTATTAATTGTATTTCTTCTTTTGTATTTTAATAATACTTTTCTTTTAATGTCATCATGATTTCCAATTTGAAATACTTCTTAAGTCGAAGACTTTCGTTCCTGTTAAAAGTTATTTTGATGTCTATGGCTTCCGATATGTGTCGACAAAAACCGCGAAACCTCAAAATGACCCGATCTACACTATGCCTCACTAATATGAAATGAAACAAAACATTGGTCCAATCAGTGGCGTAGCCAGAAATTTGTCATGGGGTGGTCAGCCAACGCCACCTTAAAGACAAGGCCAAACAACTCGCAAGTTTACGTGACGTTGATCTGCGCCCCTTTGAATTTTAGGTGATATTTTCGTGTATTTGGTGCGTTTTAAAGCTATTTTGCAATTAATTGAACGCCAGGTTTTTTACTAGAGCACTAGGATCACAACATTACAGGTTAGAAGGGCTAAAATTAATTTAATTTTGAAAGTAGGTATGTATGTGAAACTGTTACACGTTTTTTTAAGCGTGCGAACAACATTTTCCCACTGAGGGTGAGGATATTGATGGAATCGACCAGGCAAACTTTTAATCGGCTATAAGTTGCGGACGCACCCTCGCTTGGTCAAAGTTATATTTTTATTTAATAGTTCTTATTTGTAAGTAAATTGATTATATGTATATGAGTCCAATAGACCCGAGAAAAAGTAGTAGTCATTTAAGTATTTTAGCAAAAATACAGTTGAAGTAAACAGATTAAAGAATTAATCCACCGTTGAGTGAGGACACTCAACGATCCACTGTAGTGGATTAGATCATTCAAAATTACATTACACCTATTAATTTTTCGAATTTAGAAAAATTAAAATTATAATGATTTAGTTTGTCGGGTCGGGACTCTGGAAGTATGCATTTCCTGTCGTGAAAGCGGCGTTTTTTTAAATCTAATAATAAAAAAAAATTCTCATATTTGGTGCAAACTTTATGAATAGCATTGTATAGGTTATAAATATAATAGAAAGAAAATAGTATATAGATTTTTTTTACTACTAACCTGGGAAATCACTATTATTTAGTTCATTCCTCTAATGAGAAGTAATATTTCTCTCCCTAGGTAAATAATGATAATAAAAATACCTAGGTAAATAATGAAAAATATAGAAAATTTTTCGTTATTTACCTAGGTATTTTTTTATTTTCATTATTCACCTAGGGAGAGAAATATTACTTCTCATTAGAGGAATGAACTAAATAATAGTGATTTCCCAGGTTAGTAGTAAAAAAAAACTTTGTATAATGCATTATAACCTGAAAAACATCATGGCTTGCCAGCGAGTTTAAATCGGAACTATAGGAATTACCAAATATTTTTTACAAAATTATCAATGATTAAGTTTAAGTTATTATCAATTCGTGGAATTACAGAAAAAAATAAGGAGTTGATATTTACGGTACCTAATCTCATCGCAGCCTAAAATCAAGAAATAATTCAATCAAATAGATCTAAGACGATGCGATTACCGGAAATTCCCATATCCACCATTCCAACGATTTCTATGCGCGCCACGCACGCGGCCACCTATTTGTCCGGGACCCGACGGATAAAAATCACCGATCCCCGAAGATGCGGTCGTGTCGTGGCCCCGGCCGCCTTATCTCCGGCAATTTAATGAAACAAATGCCGGCGGCCCGGCCTACCCGGATAAAAAAAAACGAATTTGTGCGGGCCATATCGGTCGGCCGCGATGGCCTCCTAGGACCCACGGTGAATAATTAGCCCATCCGTCAGCGGTACGGGGTTCTCGGATAACACTAGAGATAGTCGGGGTATGTGTCAAATGTGCGTGGGGGAGAGAAGAACAGGGGTTAGTAGCTTGGAGGTACAAACTGGGGGAGAAAGCTTGGTTAGTAGCTTGGAGGTACAAACTGATGCGTATACAGGACTAAAAACTGAAGATATTTTATGAGCCACGACTACAAAAAATTAGAAGTAGGTATAGGTCTCTTTAAAATTAGATTATTTGTAAAATTCACATTAATTCAGTGCATTTTACAAAACTTGTGATTTGTTACACATTGACAATTCTACACTTTTCACAAAAAAAAAGTTGGCAATGAAAGTTGAACTACTCGTATAAATATATTGTTTGTTATGAAGTTTCTTTGCAGCGCAAGACAAGTTATTTATACCGGGTGATTCAATCGGAATGCAAAATTCGGAAACCGGAGATAGGGCGATTGAGAACAATATGCCTTAAACATGTCTTTAAGAGATACAGCGTGTTAAAGTTCTTTTTTTAAAATTGGATTATGTCTATATCCATGTCAAAATAATTGATTGCGCGCAACTATTTTATTTGAAAAGCTATACGTAAAATTGATAAAATGAACTATAAAAGACCCAATAGGGGCGATGTTAAGAGTATTCCCAAACTGAAAATGAGCACCTGGTAGATGGATGGATAGAGAAACGGGATACTCGTCCAGCTTACCTTTAGTCCACCCTTAGTCTGGCCGGGGTGCTGGTCTTCTCGAAGTACTTCTGGTATAGGTACAGCTTCGTGTCAGCCCCAGTTTGTGGTAACAGTCTCGCGCTCGGCGTGACACAACACCGAGAGATATAAGTTAGTTTTCGGACAAAACAAAGGAATCGACGGTTCTCTTCATATCGCGATATAGCGAGCAGAGCAGTGCAAAATTGGAGAAATTCAAGAAGCACGGCGATTTTTGCGGTTACATAGAAAAACGGTATGCTTCCATGTGCGTGCACGGCCATCAAGGAAGTCAGTCTCTCGTCATACATTCTGGCCAATCAGAGCATAGGATGTTCGCGCGTAGACATTCAGGCGCCTTCCAAGTATCCGTTTATAATCGCGCGGTTAAATTGAATGATGTATTAATAAACAGATAATTTGGGAATACTTTCTCTTCAAAATTACCCGTAACTTAAATTAGGTAATTAAAATAAAATAAATACAAGCTATTCTGAACAATAATCAAGCTGCTGAACTTAAATTCGGCTCTGCTTTTTTTCGGCTTTGAAAATTAGTTCAAATCAGTTTCTAGGTATCCCACAGAGGACGCCACTTGCACTGATTTGGATCGTGCTTTTACTCGTTGAGTTTTTCAACCGTTTGCGTTGGAATCGCCAAAATGTGTCCAAAACACCTGTTAACTCCAAAAATTCCAAAAACAGATTAATTGTAGGTACGACATCAATTGAAAAAAAAATCAATTCAAAAATTGTTTGCTTTCAAAATAGAATGGATTGAATTCAACACAATTTTGGCACCCTATGTCAAGAAAACCAATGGTGTTTTGCCCAATTCTCATTTGTAATTTTTTCTTCATTTTGAATGTACCACTGATCTGCCAAATTTGAAAGATAGATAGATAGATATAACTTTTATTTTCATATTCAAAATTACACAGAAAATACCTCAATTAAATAACATATATAGGTAACATAACAATGATAAGGGTGCCCCATATCTATGGAATAATGCTTTTATATTCTTAAATATTCTTTTTAGAAAAAAATGTTACAACTAAAAGTTACATCGCATATTCTTTCGCATATTTATAGGATGTAGGATGCATTAGCATGCTAGCATGCAACCAATTTTATATGGATAAAATTTTATATGGATTACATAAGAAAAAAATTGAGAAAAATGTATACACAGTAAACAAATGGATAATCACTGCTACATATTAAAAATCTTACATAAGAGCAGTTCAGACACACAACAACACCTTTTTGTTCCGTTTGGTCTTTGAATTTTTTGACTAAAATTATACAACAATTTATAGATAGATAAAATTGAAGAGATGGACCTCTAGAGGATGCTAGATACTTTTTTTTGCAATTTGGCTATACAGGAGCAGACACAAATCGTCGCACTTAGATGTCTTGATGGTTTTTGGCATTAGCCTGATTTAAGTAATCAACACGTTACTTTTTATTTAAACTCTTCAAATTTGCAGCGACTGGTTAATACAAATCAGTTTAATCAGTATAATTTTTTTATAATAGCTCTTCTCCACTATAGAAGACTCAACCTGCAGATTTTTTATATAGAACATCTTCAAATTCTAACATTAACTTTTGTATACTATATTTTGACCTATGAATAAAGAACTCCAGGAAGGAGCAAATTTGGGCTTTACGCTGGACCGGTCCAGTCTCTGCATATGGCGGCATGCCGTTTCCGGTTTACAAAAGTACTCACCGATAGAATGTTATCCCCCAAACATTTTGTTCTGGTAGTCACGGAATAGCCGCAGGCTGCACAGCTAACCATAATAGATCTCCAAAAAGTACTTATCGAAGAAGTACAGAAATATCTAATAGCACAAACCACCGTGACAACTGTCAAATATAAAAATATTTTGTCAAAATCCAGTCTCCATTTCCGTCGCACGTATTTTATAATGCCCATAGAGCTTTGGCTCCTTCCTGGGGTTCTTTATTCAATGATTTTGACACATAAATTTTAGGAAACTGCCCAAAATTTAGCAATAAATTTCCTTCAATTGATTACATCGTGCATATTTGTTTGCATGTTTTATTGAATGCCAACTCAATAATTAAATAATCGCCGCCGCATTTTTGTCATGGGTTTCTACTCTACCTGATTTTATGCCAACGCCTTAGCACTTTACTAGGATTAGCACCAAAGCGTAATATGGGATTATGTTCTACACTTTGCCCAAAACGAGAATATTAAAGATCCATACTTGGGAGACCCCCTTCAACCACTTCAGCATATGAGACAGATTCTCTTTGTTCTACCCTTATTGCCGCCACGATAGATTGTGAATATTCAACATAGAATCTTTCAGTCAACTATAATATGTATATGATCTTGGTATATAATTCGCTATATTATCCCTTTTGGAGAGCTTGACCATTCTGAAAGTCTTTAACTTAGTAAAGTTTTTTGTAGTAGGAATACCTGAGTTGCTGAATTGGCCTCATCATGGTGCAGTTATTGCATATGGGTTTCTGTGTTTACATGGGCGAATATTTTTTTCTATAATACCAAATCTAAACCGATAAATCTACCGCTACCGCTTTATTTATTTCTTCCTCACTAGTTCTGTGACTAAACATTTTCTTACCTACCTCCAAAATCAAACTATAATCAAAAGTTATGACAACCATTCCCGACTCTTAAACGCTTCGCTGCAATTCTGAAGGACAGACAATATAGAGTGCGATCCCTATGAATCTGTAAATCCTCATCAAGCACGAGACCTTCTCAACCGTGCAACCAAACAAACCTCCCGATTGTCCGCCTCCCCAAATCCGTTCGCGGCCCATTGTGGCCCCCAACCATCCGTTGTTCCAATTATCCAATAAGCCGCGCATCTGCGCGTCAAAAACCCGACCTCCGACGACTCAATCCCGAAATATTCGCCGCACTTCCTCGGCGATGTGGACCTGAATGGAGCCGAGGCGGGGAGCAGGGCGCCAGGTGCGCCGGCTGGATGTTTGCGTTCTCGGGGTCCGCGGCCATTGTTCCTGGACCAGAAACCAGGTAGGAAATTTTCTTAAATGCGTCTTAAATGCTGGCTGGGCAAGGCAGTGGCGTGTCAAGGATAGTGCAAAAATCATTATTATTTTCAGGCCATAGAACTCACAAAAATGACAGAACTCCGACGCAACTTCAAAACAATGATGGTGAAGCTCACGATAACTTTTGTATCATGAAATTAAGAAATTTAAATTCTGTTTTTCTGCTGGTTTCACGACATTCATATAATAATTTAACCGAGTTGAAAATGTGGCATGCTCTATACTTGGTTGTGTCGATGTTTCGAAAACTTCACGTGGTAATTTAATTGTTGTCGCACATACTATTTTACCGATCCTACTGAACGAAATCCGAACGTCAGAGCATAAGCGGTAAATGGTCAAGTCAACCCAACTAATGTAATAACAAATAGAAGATGGAACGCCAAATCGGGACTTCCAACCCAAAGTTATAGCACAGCTACGCCACATAAGTCTGGTCCAGTGTTATAGGTATTTTAGAATACACGAAAGGGAGCCGGGTTCGCAAAGCGGGCAAATCGGTCAGGTGTTATCTTGTTGCTGGATTGTGCATGTTTTCTCCATTGATACACACAGATAACAGTAAAGTGGCAAACATCGACCGCAGGCAACTCAAAGGAAGAGAATCGGCGCCCACCTCAGCAGCTGCCTTCGGCTTTCGAAGAGTGAATGACTACGATTCTGCATCAACCCGCCATCTATTAACGAGAAGACGAACACAGTTTGATAAGTCACTGCTATTTTACCTATTCCATGCTGATAAGTAAAGGGCGGAATATATGCAAATTGCATACATATGCATTTTTTGCATATTTTGTTCAATTTCGCAAAACATTGCACATTTCTGGAAAAACTATATTTTTGTGCATATTTGCATGTTTTTCCTTTACTTATTTATAGATATAACCAAGATTATGAGAGCCCAGAGACAACTCGCAGTGTGTAGTGCAAAGTCAAGAAATCCTGAAAAAGGCGGATGTAGCTAACCAACTTGTTTTTATCAAAGTTAATTTTAGTTTTATACCAGATATAATTCTTTCATTAGAAAGTAGAAATTTAGGTTTAAGCGAATTGGTTGATTTTGTTCAAACATTTTCCGCTAAATGTAGAAATGTTCCCGGTGATGTAGGTATTAAAGTTAGAACAAAATTAGAAGCTCTACTGTAGAAAGGAATGAAGGGTTTAAATCTTTAATGGCAGTAAAGAGTATTTTTGATGGTAAATCATCCAACGAAGTTGCACCTTGGCCTTATACCTTACTACCCAAATTAAAATATTGTCCTATTACATCGACAGATGTCGAGAGAAGCTTTTCTATATATAAACATATTTTTACCGACACAAGGCAAAGATTTTTATTGGAAAACTTTGAAAAGTATTTAATCATAAATTCCTACTATATAATTTCAAATTAAAATATTTCTATAATTCTGCTTTAATATAATAGGTATTTTACGAGGTATTTTATGTATTTGTTTTCCTATAATTTTTCTTAAAATAAACGTTTTCTCTAAAATCAGTTTTGGTGTTTTTTTAAGATATTTGTACATGTAAAATAAATGCATATTATTGCATATTTGGCCAAATAAATGCATATTATTGCATATTTTAAATAAGAATGATGCATATATATGCGCATATTTCGATTGAAATTAAATGCATATATTCCGCCCTTTACTGATAAGACTTTTGTGACCGTAGGCATGATTCTCGTTACAGTTTCTCAGAAATATCTGTAAGAGGATATTCTTGAACAGGTGAAGAAGGATAACATATTTTTTAAGGATAACATATTTTTTTACTTTTGGTACATTATACAATTTTGGGACCACAGTCTGATGTTCTTGTTAATTTGTAACATAATAATATAAACAGATGACAAATAAGCACAAAGAATGCAGTTGTTTCTTTCCGATTTTTTTTTTGGAGTGTATAGTATGGGAATTTTCATGTCCCTTCCTGGCAACAACATTTCCACGATTTAAAAAAAATATATTATCAGCTTATTCTACAAAATAGCCTATGTTTATCTAGTCTTTTGTAATTTTCAAGCAAGTAGAAAAATGTTTCAACGCGCTCCTCTTTTTCTTTCTTTTCGAGTTTTTAAAAAAATGTTGGTTTTATTTTTTCAATTTCTGGATAACTACTACTCATATTCTAAAAGTACTTGTACCATGTGATCACGTATATTTGTACTTTTTATCTGAAACTTTTTTCCTCCCCTCAAAATATATGTAGATAATAAAGGGGGTGCAAAAATATACGTGATCACATGGTACATAGTATGGAGTCTCATAAAATGTTATAATATCAATGTGAGCACTAAGCAATTAAAATGTGGCTTTATGTGGGTAATCAATATCATAAATTCATTAATAAAAATATTCTCTGACACTCGTTGAATTAAATTGCAATGTTAATAAATTGAATATGGTTATTTAAGGCGGAATATACCTAATCGATTAAAGTTCATTTAAAATTCGTTTAATCCTCTTTTTAGAAAGCAGTCGTCCCCCGTCTCTGGCGGCGAGGGGCTGCTTTCAGCGAGCATCTGTGGCTGAGCGCAGTCAATATTTGGATGTCGGGAAGGGGCGCCCGTTCAAACACTTTTCGAGGTTAATTACCGGAAAATATTGTAATAAGACGCGTAAGGGGCCTGCCTCGGCACGGTCGGGTTTTTCGCTTTAAAGACGAGATGGGTTTTCGGAAGTTCGGTCTATAAATACGCAGGTATCTACTTATGAGCGTTCGAAGAGAGCGTTGCATTTAGTATGTAAACACAAACAAACTTTAATAGAATCCTTATTGCTTCCAAGTAATGAAAGGGTGGGTTGAAAACAAGTCAAATAAAAATGAAAACGATAGTAAGTCATCGTCGAAACGATTTATGAACAATTTTAAAGAAAAATACTTTTGAATAAAATTTAAAAACACTGAACATTTGTTTAGCGGCGCATATTATATAAAAACTTCATTTAATGTCTTCTTTATTTATACCTTTAAGAATATAGGTAGGCATAGGTAGGTATTATTATTTATTATTATTATAGGTAGGTATTATTATTTAGGTATAACATTGATCAAAGTGTTAGTCAATAACGAGTTAATCAATAGTAGACATGCAGATCAAGGATATACAATAAGTAATATACAAGAAGACATTAATTGACACTCAGGTGTTGCCTATAGGCGGTTTTAAAACGAAGTTTATTAGGTTTTTACATAGGGAAGTACTTTGTTGTAAAGAGAGCAGACTTACAAGTATTTGGAAAAGACAGCAGAAGTGCAAATGGTGGCGTTGTCCAGTTTGTAAGTATAAATTTTGTTCAATATAATTCCAGTCTTCCTTCTGTCGAGTCAACATACGGGTGTTCAGATTTGATCCGGAACACCCTTGTAAAATTATGATGCGCTGCATGATTTTGGGTGTGTGTAAGGGTGTTTGTGTGTGTCTAGGAAATGTCCTTCTACACTCATGGGACATATGGTGGCAGCACTATTCCACTCCTGCTTATCAGAAATCTGGAAACGTAGCTTTATTCAGCACCCCCTGAAAACCTACTGTTCCAAGTTTTATTAATTTACTTCGCCTACAGGGCCTTAGAGTTGGGAAAATTGACTTTTTTATTTTTAATTAAAAATCAGGAATGCTTTGGAAATATCTAAAAATCGATCAAGCTTTTTCAGAACAATGAAAAAATCTCGTATATTGATAAAAAAGCGGCAAGGAACGCCGTTTTAGCTTTTTAAAATTATGCTTAAATAATATGCCGTATTTAAGAATGTTTTTTTTTCAAAGCGATATGCTGCAAATGCTATTAGCGATTTTTATCGAAAATCTGGCAACGTAGCTTTAATCAGCACCCCCTGAAACCCAAATATCCCAAGTTTTATGAATTTACATCATCAAGTAACATTGCTACAGGACTTTATTAGTTGGGAAAAATGTTTTTTATTTTAAATTAAAAATCAGGAATGCTTTGGAGATATTTGAAAATAGGATAAACATAATCGAAACATCCCAAGAAGTCCCACTAATAAAGTAAACGAAAAACAATCACAATCCTATCGTTTTAAAATAATATACTTAAATATGTCATATTCTTCATAGATCAGAGAAAATATATGGCACACGGATGGTGTTCTTTTTTATTTTCATTATTGGTGGGATATTTTTGGGATGTCTAGAATTATTACAAATCACGAGAGTGTACCAGTAAGTGCACTACAAGTTGACAAAAATTCAAAAACGAAATAAACTTCAATATAGGGATAAAGAGCGATACAGAACAAAAAGTGTTTCAAAGACGAAAATTTTGTCCATTTCGGAAATGATCACATAGCTTTCTCGTTACCTTCTTATATACGTTTGGCGAGGCAGCAAGTAATTTAGTAAATCGGTACCTCCCCAAAACGACACGAAAATATGTTTAAACGACCGGATATATGTCCATTACTCTAATTTACTTATTTATTTATTCACCAGTTAACAGTCAATGTACCTAATAATTACAGAATGGGAACACCGATTTACAAAATTTGTGACAGCGGCAATAAACACGAATAATGGGAATGCGAATAATGCGAATGTCTACCACATGGCTCCGAAAATGCAGACAAGTATATTTTAGCACTATCGATAAAAATATACTGTGTGACGAATAAAGTTTACATTATAAGGGAAACATTACTTCTGTATGCACAGGACTATTTAAAATTTGACTTTGCCAACCGTTTGTGCTTGTAGAAGGATAAAAAATTATGTATGCAAAAGCGGTCACATGATTTGCAACTTTTGCAAATGATATTTTTTAACATAAGAAAACTTCAAAACCCAACTTACTCGTCGACAAATGGAAAAACTGATTTCCCTTGCAGTTCTTTATCCGTATATCAATTTAATAAACTTACTACAACATTAATTTGCCACTTTTAAACAATTTTCTTTTTTTTATAAATTCTATCTATTTTAAACAAACTTTTAAACAAACAGTTTAAATACTTTTTTTTAGCTAAATATCATCTCAGGTAGGTATTGTGTGCCAGAGGGTCCTGAGCAGCGACATAGGGGAGATGTAATAGCAAAAATGGGCGTTCGCTGTGAATACGTGAGACCCAGTACCTACCTAATAACAATTTGAAATCATTTTGCGCGCCTGCGCATATGCATATGTTTTTCTTGTAGATACCTATGCTGCTCATACTTTATCACCAGGCGCTACGACACTGCATATAGCCCACAAGACGACCGCCTGCATTTTTTTTATTACCTTTTCAATGCTGTTTTTTAACTCCAATGTGTACAGTCTGAAGATGCCTAATATTATGAGGTAGGTAATTTATCAAATGTTGAATGTATGCTAATAATTGTTTTATCTGACTCCTGACAAAATTTCTAAAGGGTTAATAATAAACAAACTTTTATTTCATAGCTAAAGTATCTCCTAAACGAAGTCCGATCTGAGAAACTTACTCTATATTTCATGTTTAAACTTCGATTTGACACAATATGGCATTTTTAAATAACATTTTACATTATGACATTTTTAAATAAATGCCCAATAAACTTTCGTCATTTTTAGGCGTCTTATTTTAATCATAGCAGGCCATGGAAAATGTACCTAAATTTCCAATAATTATATAGGTACTATACAGGATGTAGGTAGGTCTTTTGCAGTACTATATTATACAACAAAAAATTTTGACAATAGCTCAATCCGTTAAAAATAATGAAATGTCTCGCGTTTCCGGCACACCTGATACACACTGTAGATATAATTATGTTTTTTTTTGCAAATAAAATCCCAGTTCATGACGTGACAGCCGCTTGACGCGTACACAGTTTCAGTTTTTTATCTGCTTCGTTTCCGCTGCTCAAGATATGCTCTGCGGTGTATATACAGGGTGATTCAGTTTTATCCTACGACACTTCAACAGGTCATAGAAAACCTTGTATAGCACTAAACTGTATTCAATTTCAAACATCGTCTTTGCTCTTTTTCAAACGTGTCGTGCTTTCATGGCAAATTTGATTTTTTTTGTATTATTTCGAAATTTCGAGGTATTTCTGAAAAATTATCTAAAAACATTTTGCTACTTAAAGTAGAAATAATGTGGTTACTACTTTAAATAAAGTAACTTTTTCCAATAAACTTACCTATTTAAATATTTACAGGAACTAAATCATTTAAGGAAGATAAAATTAAGTTTATACGCTCTGTATCTTGAAAAGTAAAACCTTGGAAGGGTAAGTTTATGGAACCATGACACATATGAAAAAATGCAAAGAATAGGTATGTCTTTGTCGGCAATTAAAATTTACATAATAAATTGAATACAGTTTAGTGCTATACAAGGTGATTCATTTTTTTGTTCCAAAATAAATTGTACTAATTACCCACTTCTCCGCCACTGGTTGTTCGAGGTGTATAATATTAACAGGTTTTACGCTAACCCATGCCGTTATAACGTGTCAAATAGAAAGAAAGTCCACATATTTTTTTACAAATTTAACACCCTATATAACTTTCTTAGAAGGCCTTAAAAAGATATAGTTTATACAAGAAAGTGCGTTTATTTCTTGGTTTTCTATCACTTGTTGAAGTGTCGTAGAATAAAACTGAATCGCCCTGTATACTTATGGCAAACACATTTGTCATTCTTGATGCAAAGTTTATTTAATTTTCGTAATTGAATAAAAATAATCTGACTTATTCATGCAGATGCAGATCAATAGTACAGAAACATGGTGTGCAAACAGAAAAACCGTAGTTTGTGGCTCTTGTATTTTTCCCCCATTTGTAAACAAAAGTTGAAAACATAGGCTATGAAATATGCCACATCAAGCCATGATTATTTTGTGGTAACTACGTGAACGTTGGTATGCCGCTAAAACATTGCAAAAGGTTGTTCCTTTATTCCTTTTGCAATTTCATAGTTAATAAATTTCTCCGACATTTCAACAAATATGTCGTATTTCTAAGGACAAGTCAAATTTGAAACTTCTTAAGAAAAATTTAATTCGTTAAATCATTAATTTAATTTTTTGAGTATATGGGACTATCAATCACCGTGGCTAAGTAAAAGCAAGATTGATTGAGATATCTGTCTTTGTTTTATGCGTATGTCAATAACTGACAGCAAGCGCATGAATGCGCGCTTTGGTGACAGTATAGATGCAATCACTGATTGACGGGTTACCTAATACCATTGAAATGACAAGTAGATGGAAGGAGTGTAGAGAGAGAAACTGGCAGCCAAACTTGAGTAAGTGAAATAGTAAATAAATCAGATGATTCCGGCAAAAACCACATAACACAAAAGAGGTGTTTGTCCTAACTTTCTATTTTTGTGTCCTGTGCTTCAAACGAGTTCCGTTGTCAAACGTCATTTTAATTTTCCTTCTGTCCCAAGTCCCAATACGAATAGGTGTAATTATTGTATTATTTATATTTAATTTGAGTTCGTGTCGTGGTGGCAGTTTCGTATAAAACGGCGTTGAGTTTTCTTAGTTGGTGTTTGGTTTAATATTATATTTTTAGATTGGAGAGAAAATTTAATTTAGCTATGTGGCTATATTCTTTCTGTTTAAGTTGTAAATTACAAAAAAGAGGGTCAACTCCTGTTGTGTATTTGGATGTACCAAACGGGGCGGAAAGAATAAGAATAGTGGGGTTTCTTTTCATTCGAAATCTTTGCTAATAACTTTGCAGTTTTCCAAGAGATAAGGTGATATTAGAGGCAAGCGGATTGCAGCAATAAAAAGGAAAAAAATTGTACTGTCTACAAGTATCTACTTGCATTTGTAGTCAACAATTTATTAAGAGCAATTTCATAGAGAATTTTGGGCAGCGCAAACTTGAAAAGTATGTAATTACTACAGTTTTTTATTTTCCAAGTCATGATAGAAACTATCAAGGGAAAAACTGGCAAAATATTGTGCTTATGAACCTAGCTCTTCGTAGTCAAAGATGGAATTAATCTTGAGGTTCTGGTCTCTTTAATAAGGTAATTATTTGTAATTCTTTTTGTTAGATGCCTAAACATATAAAATGTATATAAAAATATGTAAAAGCTACTTGTCTTACATGCTTTTCCTATTAAATTGAGTTTTAAAATTAATAAATCAATTAAGATAAGTAATTAAAGTTGAAAATGTATACCTTATCCTAGATATTTTGTCGTTTTGTTATTTTAAAATAAACTTTTATTTTGTAATTTGTATTTTATTTGTCTCGGTTTACTTCCAGGTACATAAAATTGCCATGTAGGTAATTTTTTTTAATCAAATCACTACTTTTTTCTGTGCAATATTTACATAATTGTGGTTATATAGAAAAATTCTCATTCCTACAAACAAGCCCCGAATTTCGGAATACAGATCATACAATAAAGAGAATTACGGAACATGCCCATTAAATTCGCCCATTAATATGCAACATCCCTATATACCTCCTTTGCCTGAATCAGCTGACACGTTCATTAGGTGTCCTTGTCTTACTTATTGCCATTTGAAACCTATCTCTCTCTAGAGTTGGCTGCCCCAAACAACAATGAAAATGGTACCTGTGCGACTTCCATTGTACTTATCAATTCGATGCCTAATACCCACCGACATTTATCAAAACGGTAACTTCCTTACCTTATAGCATGATTTGTAATTTCTACAATAAAAATTTCTATAGATCGGACAAATTGTTTCTAAGAATTTAAAACCAAGCACCAAATGTATTGGAATTTGGAGGTGCTGCACACAGTTAAAATCTATATACAAAAAAAAATCTAGTTGATTAGTAATTATTGCTCGATCCTTCGTGTCATGTTTGCCACAAATTATCTTTATATGGGCAAGGACTAACGAAGATTACTGCTACTGGGCAAATGTTAATTTTTTGCGCCCATATAACTGATATGTATAGCGTATAGCTTCCAGGCAATCCATTTTAGAAATAGCCTAACGGAGGCTGTTAATGCTACAGTTGAATAGCTCCTTTTCAATTCAGTCATAAGGTTTAGCGAAGCTGCAACTGGGTTAATGCATCTAAGAGAAGCTTAGTATGAAAATATACAGTTTCCACCCAGATTACTTCAGAAAATACCGTCTCTTCCAAAAAACGCAAAAACACGTCGATTTAGTTTGGAAGGGGGATATCCATTGCAGAGGAAAACAGAGCTGTAGTTGCAACCCTCTGGGTGGGATAGCTACCAATGGGAATAGGGGTCAAGTGACACCTCAAATTAAAGGTAATTTAATCATCACAATCATTACAAATTGATGTATGAATCAGACACAAGCAAGTGTGGTATAGACGCCGTTAATTCAGCAATAAACAGCCTCGCCTCAATTGAAGTAATAGTATTTGCCAAGTTGCAGCTAAATTGTCTTCCGAGCCAATGCCGATGTAATTCAAGTCAAGGTTGGCCTTCGGCAGCACGCATCGCACTTTTCCCCAACGAAATTGAAATTGTGTGATGTAAATAAGGCCGGGAAAATTCCCTTTAAGTTATCAAGGTCCAACATTTATTTTTAAAGAAGAGACACCTTTAGGTACGTTGTATATTTATACAATAATTTAAAAGCACAAGTTACGATGGAAATAAGCAGGTATACAGAATGGATGGGTGTAGCGTGTAACAAATTATACCTACATCAATAGAAAGAAGAACAACAATAAGATTAGGTACACGACAAATAATCTTATGCTTAGGAAATCTGTTGGTGACTATTTAAAAACTAATAATGTTTCCTATATAGTTTTCTATGTGTTTTCTGTAGTGAGCTGCGCTGCCTCTACGCAATCAATTCGCTGGTCGGCAGTGTGGCGGAAGTTGTTAATCCCGCAGTTAAATAGCCCCGCTCCCGATTCAATAATAGTGTTTACCGAAGCTGCAAGTGGGTTAATGGACAGTCGTCGTCCAATCAATTCCGATCTAAGAGAAACCACCCGTCGGCCTTCGCTTGCAGGCGCTCGGATCTTTTCCGCGGAATGGAAGCTGTGTATAAGGTAAACAAAGCCGTGCCAACTTTATTTTAGCGGAAGGGTCGGAGCTTCTGAGCTGGGAAAATATTATGTTGTGTTGAAACAGTATTTGAATATTTTCCATAATTTCTCCTTGCAGTGCATTCAGTTCAATGGAAAGTAAATGCTATATTGGAACCTTTTTCAGTATTTGTTAACATTGTTCTATTCATATACAGGGTGATTCAAAACTATGCGGCACCCTTTCAGGGGCGTAATTTAATCGTTAAAATAAGACGAAAAGTTCATATCAACATGGGTCCAAAAACGCTTCGTTACGAAGATATAGGGTGAATTTTTTGTTCCATATTGTATTGTTTATTCAACAAGATAATAAATTTTTGTATTGTACAGGGCCGTACTATTTTTTTTGTTTAATTAATGGTACTGATTACCAATACCTCCGCCACTGGTCACTTTGGAGACCTGATATTAACATGTGTTATGTCATGATGGTATTATTGTGTACCTACCAAGTTTGGTTTAAATATTCTTATTGGTTTGGAAGGTATAAACAAAAATCGATATTTTTTTGAAAGCTTAATCACCCTATATCTTTGTAACGAAGCGTTTTTGGACCCATGTTGATATGAACTTTTCGTCTTATTTTAACGAGTAAATTACGCCCCTGAAAGGGTGCCTCATAGTTTTGAATGATGGCAGAAAACGATGTATCGCGATACATTGACTTAAAATATTTAAATCATTAAAATAATTACTAAAAATTAAGTGCTCGTCTAGGAATCATACTCTCAAGACAAGCACACAGTGTGAATTTTAAAAGATGTTCTCATAAAAAAGTTTATTATAATCACTTCATACCACCAAATGGTAAAATTTTTATCGAAATGAGAGTTAAAATATCTCTAATAACACACTTTTCTCAATTTAATTTCGATCATCAAAATCTGTAAAAATAGGCTTTTTTAAAATGATTGTAATAAGTTTTTTTTATATAAAACCCCACAAATACTATTGTATATAAAAATCAGTCACGTCAGAGCAAGAAAAAGTTAAAAAATGCAATTTTAGTTCATGTTCTGAATAATTCACACGTCCCATCAAATATGACTAGAGATTACCTGGTTTTAACATGTATAAAATGTTTGTGGCATACAATAGCAAAATACATAACCACGATACCAAAATTCTTGCTGTCAAATTTTAACCAAACATTTTATTGCAATGCTATAGATGTAGGTACAGCATAAAAACACTTCAATGAAGTACAACTAAGTACTTAAATGAAAATAAAATGTTCCAAAAAATTCTTAGAATGAAATATTTAGGTACGAATGCTGTTGGTAAACTTAAAAAACTGCTACACACTTTAGAATTTTAATTTTAGAATTTTAAAATGTTTTTTTTTTGGTTAGAAAAAACATCATCTTTTAGGGGCGGCGGTGTACGAGTGGGTCTTTCGATTGGACCCACGCATTGACACCGTACGTCGTGGGTTCGAGTCCCACCACGGTATGTGCCATGGGTGTTATTTTGTTAGAAGACAAACCATTATTTCGAGCATCCATAGGTTGATTCAAACTACGTTAAATTAAATTTTCGACGGTTTATTGGCATGAACAACTTCTTCGAGCAGGGGACGACATCTGTCATCTACAGCCTACCTAATTCTCTTTTTATTGTTATTTCACAACAATAATAATAAGCTATGTCACCGTGGACAGGTATGCAATGTCCTAATACCTAGGCGGAGTTCTCTGAGATCGGCCACCAATTTGACCTAGGTTTGTGTTAGGATACAATAATTAAATTTCATTAGCCTAAAATTCAGACAGGTGTTGTGTTTGTATTTATGTTTGTGTATGTCTTTAGGTTTAAGATTATGTTAAGAGTCTAACAAGACAAATCTGGCAGGCCATGGTGAAAAAGCCAGACGGTGCCTGCCAGATAAAGAAGGTGGAAGCCCAAACCGCGTAACGTCGGGGGTGGTCCACGGCACTGGGTAAATTACCTTCGATGTATAGCCCAATAAACAAAAAAACATCATCTTTTGTCATAGAATCTATCGTCTTTCTTTTCACAACTTCAATTTAAATAAATTTAGTACAAAATTTCAAAATGAAATAAGTATGTGAAACAAAAGATTAGATAGCTACGCTTTTGTTGTACAGGGTGGCCCATCCAAGCGGAAAAAGTGTGCTACGTGGAGACAGGTTAACATAAAACTCGACTGATAAGCGGTGCGGGACTACTGTGTACTCCCCCCGCCAACCACTGACAAACCTAGCTGGACGCACGGCGACGCGCGGCCTATTCCGCTATGTCTACCAAAACGGTGAAAGTACGGTATGTAAGCTGTATCGAAGATTCAGATCGACAGGAAGTGTGATTAGCAAGAGAAAAAAAGGGTTTAGAATTAGTGAGGACGAGAGAGAACGAATTTTAAATTATTTCAGAAGAAATAACGAAAAATCTCAGAGAGATGCAGCGAGAGACTTACAAATTCCCCGGTCTACAATACAAAGGGTAATGAAATTAAGCAAATTTAAAGCCTTCAAAATATTACCTGTTCAAAGGCTATTCCCTGGAGATGCTGCAAGAAGACTGGAATATTGTCAAACAATGTTAAACTTTTATTTTGCAAGAGGTGCAAAATTATTTGGTCCGATGAAGCTACATTTACAACGGCGGGAATATACAACCGGAAAAATAGTATATTTTGGTCTGTTGGAAATCCACGGGCATTTCGTGAAGTTGTGAAATCCGGCAGAAATTCCGTGGGTGTTTGGTGCGGAATTGTGGGAAATTTTATAATGGGCCCTCTATTTTATTCAGGAAGTATTACAGGTAGGAAATACCTGCATTTAATCTAGAACGAATTGGAACAATACTTTGACCAGTTGCCATTAATTTTTCTTAACCAACTCCAAGAAAGACAATTAATATGGCAGCAAGATGGCGCTTCCTTCCATAACTGTGGGCCCATAACGGAATTTTTGAACAATTGGATTGGTAAACATGGAACGATAAGGTGGCCGCCACGTAGTCCAGATTTAATCCCCTTGGATTTTTTCTTGTGGGGACATTTAAAAAATAAATTTTATAAGAACCGCCCCGAAAATGTTGAGGAGATTAAAAGACAAGTAAAATTAGAAATTGATAGTTTAAACAATCGTCCCTTAATCTTTGAAAATGTCCGAAAAAATTTCTTAAAAAGACTTAGGTTATGTGTAAATAATAATGGAAACCATTTTGAACATTTAATGTAAATGAACTACTAACTAATTTTTAATCACTAATCATATTGTTGTTGTTATAATAAATATGACAGTAGTAAAAATAATAAATGTTTCATAATTTCCACGAGATTTTTAATTAAGTTGAATGCAGTTGAATGGCTATAGCCACTTTAACATTCAGCCTACTCGCTTGTCAGTTTTATTATCATGGCTGACTTGATTTGTCATAAATTTGTTTTTATTGTTTGGCCTACTCAGATCGAACATCAGACACCGACCATGAGACCATGTATCTAGTTTGATGGAGCTTCTCTGATAAATATCTCGGAAACGGTTGGAGATAAATAGGTCAAATTATATATCGTTGGATTCAGAATTAAAAAAGGAATCCTGTAAGAGAAATGTGTAAGTTGTAAAATAGAGAAAACCACTTTCATTTCCGCTATAACCGGAAGTTATATTAAAAAACTGAATATTCGGGAATACTACTTAAAGGTTCTCTAATGGATGTGTAGGTAAAATAATATATTTTTTTATTTTGCAAAAAATGTTTTTTCGTGATAACTTTTTTACCGACCCCCGTATACAAAAATAGGGTGCACCCTCGAATTCCCCTTAATTTTTACTACAACCTCATTTTTTGAATGACGATTTTATGTTAACCTGTCTCCACGTAGCACACTTTTTCCGCTTGGATGGGCCACCCTGTACCTATACTGTTCCCTAACACAAAAATATTCGATCTTATAATTTTTCTTCCCATGTTTTTCTATTCAAAATATAGTTAGATTAGCTGAATAAAAGGTTCGAAGTCCTGGGCTGCATTTTTGCTTCAATGGAATTATCAGCATTGTTCTAAAAAGTGGTTTGGCAGGATGCCTGAAAATCAGAATTTTTATATTTAATTACATATTTTGGATAATTATTTAAATACCTCTCTGTTAAACCTTGAAGTAAAATAATGCATTTAGAACCCTAGGTATATAACTATACATATAGTGTCAAATTTAAAAATCAACCCCTTACATCTCAGAAAGGAATGTTTTGGTATTATGGATAGGGGGCCAAAATAATGTAATTAATATCTTAAATACACACATCAAAAGAATCTAAGGTGCAATAATTGTAAAAATTATGAAATAGAACACAATTTTCTGCCATATTTTTTATATTATAGCTGTACTCTAAATAGACTTATATGTGTCAAAATTCACAAATGAATTAAGAAATTCTTTAAATATACATATAGTTTCCAGAAAAAATATGCATGTTTTTGCAACACATAAATAATAATTAATGCAGAGGATTTTACCTCCACGACTGTTAACAACCGCTCTACATTTACGAGGCATACTCAGAATTAGGTGGTCAATGCCATGTTGTTCGATGGCGTTCCATTCATAACTCGAATAGTTATGTTTGTCAATTTGAAAGACAGTATTTTGCACCAAAAGTCTTCGTCCGAGAACATCTCATAAGTGCTCAATGGGATTAAAGTCAGAGGATTGAGAAGGCCAAGGCAAAAACATTAATTTCATTGTCCTGCAGAAATTTGCTCAAGACACTTGCCTACATGGGGACGCGCATGGTCGTTCATTAGTTGAAATTTTGGTTCAATTCTTTCAGCATATGGAACAACAATAGGCCGAAGAATAATGTTTTGATAATCATTGGAATACAGGTACCGCTCCAACCAAACGAGATTAGTTCTTCCGCCGATGTTGATATCGTCCCATACCATGATCGTACCTTCTCGAAAGGTGTGAACCGCTCGAACAGCTACAAGGCGGTCTGCATTTCCAGGTCAACTCCACACGCGCGATGCCTCCTTTGAATCTGGCCGAAGTCCAAATCGGGGCTCATCAGAAAAGAAAATTGGAGTCCATTCCTGCTGGTGCAAATTTACCTAAATGTTCTTGTACCCACTGTAAACTGGTTGTGCGATTTCCTGGTGATAATGCTGGAACCCCTACAGGCCGGCGGTCATTAATGTGATCTTCGTGGAACCTGTTTCGGACAGCTTGGTCACTAACCCGTAAATTGTGTGTATAGTGCAACTGAATAACCAATTGTGACGCAGTGATACTGCGCTCTCGCAAGGCTTGCAATCTTAGAAATCTCTCCTGAATTGGATTAATTATCGCTGTACGGCCGGTATGCCGTTCTGTGACGTCTCCTGTTTCTTGGTATCTCCTTAAACGATTAATAACACTCTTGGATGTGTTCTGCGACATGCCTTTGTGAAATTCGAGTCTCCAACATGCCAATAGTACTTAACATTGTTTCACGTTCCAAATGATTTCTCTGCATCATAAAATGTTTAAAATCAAACCAAACTTGCCCAGCACTGAATTGCAAATATACCTATTAAATTAAGAATAAGAAGATTTTTGGTTTGAATTTTAAAAAATTCTGCTATGGTTTTTTTCATGTAAAAAACATTAATACGTTTGTACTATTAGTTGCTACAACTGCTCAGAGTCGTACGATTTTTTTAATATTTAAGTACGAAATATTTTATGCGCATTTTTGTTGAGTAGACTGTACAATTTCTCAAAGTGGCCTGTCATTATACATATTCACAAAGAAAAAATATAAAAAAATACATAAATAGCATGGCTTTGATTTTTTATTTTCTTGAAAAAGAAAATAGCCTTTTCTCTAAATATTATTCTAGCTTTTATATCAAATAAATAATTAAAATCGATTTTTGAAAAATTCCCAATGATATTGCCAAAATTTAATAAAATAAAATAAAATTTTAAACGAAATAAAAATTAAGATAATAATAATTATTGTTTCCTTAAAACATAATGCGATTTTCTAAATTTTTGCATACATATACTTATAGGAGATTTGCCTACAACAGTATTTTCGCCGCATACGTACAGGCGCGGCCTCATAAATGTTTCCACTAGGCACGAGAAATGAGCAAGAAACCAAGAATTTCGGGTATAAGTGCCGCAATATTGCGCCAATTCTATACGGCTTCTCAAATCAACAACTTCCCCTACATTCCCTCGTACCACCCCGCTCTTCCCCGTAGAAAATAAAAATTGCGTTGACTGACGTATTAATACGCCCCCGAAAAATCGAGAAATAAGAAAAAACACGCACTTTCCAAGAGTGGTTTCAGAGGATTTTTTGTCGGTTTCGTTGATTATACAGCCGTCCCGTTTCTCGAAAGTTGTTAATCGTGAATCCGGAAATTCTCTTAGATATTTTTGTTACGGCACCCAACTAAGATATTTACAATCTTCGTCGATTTTTGGAACGGCTCTATTCGAGGTTGTCGAAAAACTTTTGCGGAAAAAACCACCAATGTCCGTGGGAAGGGTTATAATTATAAAATTTACCACGATTATTCAGGCAATCTAAAGCCAACCTAACAGCGCCGAATTTACTGCTTTTCGCACTGTAACCGGCAGTGTCGCGTAAGGCAATGTGGCGTAATAAGATGTTAGATTTGCCGTCACTTACGCCTTTGAGATTATGGCTGACTTTCAAACCGCGAGAGAGGGGAGGGGTAGTTGCAACGTTGTCAGTTGAATTCCTTTGCAACCTAACGTATTGGAACGATTTCAAGGGTCAGCCTTGTACCTACTTCCGAAACCTGTTTGGAAGAAAAATAAAAAGATTTTGAAAATTGGCCTATAAATAAATATCTAGTAGAATAATCGATTGTATATAGTTGTGCCCCCTCCCCCCGCTAATTTCGTTAGAACACTGTACCGCAGAAAACTTTAAGATGAAATAAGTAGGAGACGAAAGCTATCATCGTATTTCGCAGACCCCCGATGTGGCTCGGCTATTCCCTCAGCTAAATACTCCGCTGCCTTCCCCGTAATAGTGTTTACCGAAGCTGCAGCTGGGTTAATGGACAATTCTGATCTAAGCCAAGCCACCAGCTTCGCATGCACGCGCTTTATTTTTTCCCTTGTGAAATTGAACCCAGGAGTTAGAGGTAAACGCGACTACACCGAAGTATATTATAAGAATGGAATGTTACTGATGTGTAGAATTAAGAAGATTCGTAAAATAATAATTGGTTAAGGAAACAGCCTAATGTTTTACACAAGTTGAAAAGTTTGCGACCGCAGATGACTGAACTATAATGAGGACGCTCATAATCAGACAAAAGGCAAGACGAGGCGTGACGAGCCGCGCCGGCTCGAGGCGCCAACTCGAGGCAATCCATTTCGCAGGCCGGCGGCGCAGCAAAGACTGCTGCTAATCTTGCACAGATAAATTATACTGCGGCAGCCGAGCTAGTAGCGGTGTTTACCGAAGCTGCAACTGGGTTAATGGACAAACACTGTCAGATCAATTCGTATTTAAAAGTGGAGCCATCCGTCGATCATCGATATTGTAGAGGGCCCACAGATTATAATAAATACACTGACGAAATATCGCGATTTGACATCTAACAGACATTTTCATTATCGTCATCTACATTACCAATTTACGGTTAACGGAAATATTATCGAAACCCAAAAGATCGAAAACAAATTATTGAATGCATAATGTCGAATTATAAAATATCGAATGATATTTATATCCAATAATAATATATCATATATTAATAAGTTTATTTAGTTAACAAAGATGAGCTGCAGTTTTTATAGGTGCAGTTTACCTAATTTAATAGGCTAACTAAACAAACGTAAATATCACAGAAGCAGTGGAGTAACTGCTTGTTTGAGAAATCATCTGTAAATTGAATTAAATAGATTAAATAAATATTTCAAGTTTTGTCACACGTCACAATCAAGTACAGTTCAATAATGGTCCAATATCGAGAAATATTTTTGTCTCAATTTGGGTTATTATTTGAAATGTCACAATTTGGGTAACTAATATGTCTTTAGGTAACAGATCTTGAAGCAACAAAAGATCGAAAGATAATGTATATGTAACAACATAATGCCGAACAATAAAATATTGAAAAACAAAATCAACAAAATATACAATTCTCAAGATCGAAATAAAGAATGTCAAATACTTAAAATTTTCAGTATTCTTAATTGGTCAAATTGAAAAAAAAAGTTTTTTCTATCTGTTACCTATCTTATCACTATCAACAATATTATTTACAACAAAATTTAACGCCACTATAATCAATAAATTATTAGCAAATTATAAATTAATACAGATTTATTTTAAAAAGACGATAAAAAATCTAGGTTTTTTCGAAATATTCTTCAAATTTGTGACACAAGTCGTGTGAATTTATTATAAAGGGTGAGTTTAGGGATGTGACATATATAATTTAAATATGTATAAAAATATAGAGTGTTCTATTGAAAAAAAAAATCAAATTTGCGTTAGTCCGCGAAAAATGGAGCGTCCTGTATATACAAAAAATTCAAAGACTATTAGTCTACCTCCTTTGGTAAATTTCTCTTCATAGAAACAATCTTGAAATCTTTGAAACACCTTAGTTTCCACCTCTTCCCCATCTAAAACATCTATTACTTCAATCAATTCAATTACAATAAAGAAAAAAAAGAAATATACCTAAATCATTATGGTTTTTCGAAATTGAGTAATACAAGTTATCAAATCATTCATTAGTAAATAATAACAATCAATATTAAAATAATAATAGTGTATAATTTTATATTCAATTAAAGGATATTCCTTCTCAGGTCCTTATTAGATTTCTTTGTTTTTATTTCTGTTGTTTTAAGCTTTAGAAAAATTCCTCTGGAACCATCTTCTCTTATTCTCAGTCTACAACAAATTATAATTTCTTTATCTGTCACCTTTAGCGACATTTTTGTGTCCAGTACAGAAAGTTCTTCTTCTATGGTGTTTTCCTTCGCTCTTCCTTAAACAAATTTCACAATTTTTGCACATGGAGCTTTTTATTCAAATATTTGTTAATTTGCAATCTTATCTGTACTAAGCAAGTAACCATTACAGTTTTAATATCGTTCTTTAAGTAATAGCTTAATATAATGGGATAGCGGAAGTGTGTCCGAATAATTGCTTTTCAAATATGACAGGTACTTTGGTTTGGGACTTTGAAAATTATTCCATTTCAGACAAAGTAAACCGGCAACAAATATAATACACAACTTTTGATAATCTCTGTGATGCTGAGAAATATTACTTTGTATCGTTAAACGTTGTTTAAGGAAAATATATTGGATGACTTCCCTATTGTACAGATTTTCTCAAGCTCGCAATTTTGCAGCAGGAAAGAGCTAAACTATATTAAAGAATCTCATTCCCAGACAAAAGGGGTTCTCGGCAACTCGTTTCGACGGCTCAACGGAGGCGGTTAATCCCGCTGCTAAGTCCCGATCTAGTAATAGTGTTTATCGAAGCTGCAGCTAAGTTAATGGACGTTCATAGTCGGATCGATTACGACTTATAAGCAAAAGTTACCATAGACGTAACTAGGTGGTATTTTTAGGGGGGGCTGATCAGGACCGGCTCAACATTTTGCGGGGCCGGGTGCCGCATAAAAATGCGGGGCCCCGACAAGGAATTATTTAATCCATTAAGAAGAAAATTTTGAAAGTCGGTATGCTACTTACAAAGGTATATTTTTTACATGTCATTCTGTAAAATGGTAGGCCGGGGCTACGAGTTTAGATCACTTCTGTGACGTATATAGGAATTAATTTCGAGTGGTGGAGGGACAATTTTTGTGTTTTTTTTTTAAACAAGTTCATTTAAAATAACTCTAAAAAATGCGCCGCAGGCAAATTTTTTAAAAATTTGAAGCAAAATTACATAGAATTAGTCTTGGGAAATCCCAATATCTTCAAATTTACAAGCTGGAGTGAATATTTTCAAATTCCGAAATGGGTTCGGTCCCGCCCTTCTAAATACGTTACTGACTGGATCACCCTGTACCACCTTTGAGGTGCCACACCCAAAAACGTTAATTTTAAGGCTTCAAAAAATAATGTATAGGTCTATCTACTGGTAATTTTGAATCATCTTTAATTCATTTAAGAAAAACATTATGAAAAAGTAGAGGTTTCCGAGTAGAAACCAGTGAAAAAATGTTGGGAATGTCTGCTATTTTGTGATGCAAGATTATTTACATATAGTACCTACATATTATAACGAAACAACAATACACTGGATGAATAACAAAATAAAAGTCTGGAGTCTGGCACAGCAAAAGTACATTCTCCGGCGCCCGTCTCGTCTCTCTTTCTCTCGGCAGCAGGCACGGTGTGTTTGCTCTCGCTTGCGCGTTTAAATTTTAGTCGGATTTTGTGGGGGAACAAGGTGCAAATTTCCGCAAGAGCAAGCGATTCGTCGAAACTGGTGAATTTAAAAAGGCGCGTGCAGTGTTCGCCATGTTGCGTAACATTGCGTTGTCAGAATGTTAGATCTATTCTGTTTACGAGAAGCATATCTTCGCACATCCTTTACATTTTAGGGAGGGCTAATAGAAATATAGGGGGGGGCTAAGCCCCCCCCCCTAGTTACGTCTATGAAAGTTACATAAGATTCGGTTAAACTGTTGTGTGCCTTCAACTTGGTGCTGGAAGTTCGAATCTATTCTTTGTTAGGTTTCGGTATTTAGCAATCTAACCTTTTGGAAAATGTTAACGTCAAACCGTCAAGGTGAAAGTTATAAACGTATACAACCGCTGACTGAAATTTACGTGTGTATTCCGTTTTTCGAAATCAAATTTGTTCATTAGAATGGTGTTTACTCAGCAACAAAAAAAAAACGTTTATGGTCGTATTTTAAAAACGGGCGGAAAGTTGCCCGCAATTAATCAAAATTTTGATTTGGTATTCCAAAAGAAACAAAGCCAGTATAGCTCTGGTAACCAGTTGGTTACGAATTAATTACAGTTGGTTAATTTTGGACCATACCCCTAATATGTCGTTTACATTAAAAATAAATAAATAAAGTTTTCACGTCCTTAGTATCTTTAATATAGTTGTACTGGATAACAAGGTTAGGACTATGCATAAGAAACAAAAAACTGGTCTAAATTTTGCCGACGTTTCGTCGTTATATTACGACTTCTTCAAGGCTACAAAATATAAAAAATATGAAAACCTTCCTAGTAACAGGTAACATGCAGTGTAAAAGTTTAAGAATTACATTTAAAAAACAAACACAAGAAAACGTAGGTCACCAGATTATTCTGATACAAATAAAAATAAAAAATATAAAAAATAAAAAATACAAACTAGGACAACTTACCTCAATTAAATTCAGTTTAATGCATTTGAATTTCGACACAAGCATTGTGTTGAAACAGACATCTTGTTGTCAAATTATTTTAAAAATTGCTACTTGCAACAGTTACAAACCACACTGACGACCAACAGATCAATATAGAATTTAAAATGCATTAATACGACAAACCAAACACAGCCAACGTTCCTATCATTAGGATTTTTTTTCATTTTTAATAAAAACTTATCCTTTTCTGACCCGTCATTCGAGCATTAAACACTATATAGATAAACACACACACGGTAACAAACAATATATACAAACTCAACCAAATGTTGGTAATATATTATTGAAATGTGTATACGCCCGTATGAATCAATTAGACTAGCGTAAACTAAGCTCAGGTTATTAGTGTCCATCCTATCATTTACCGTATTACGTAACTTTATGTGAATCATTTCACTAATAACACGTTTAGAATAATTAGTTTGATTGTCAAGTATATATTCTAGGTTTCTAAAAATCAAAGTTATGGCCCTGTTGAAAATGATGACGGGCCAAAGCAGATTTTTCCCTTTTATCCCTATTCTTGTCGCTACAGTCATATTTGTGCTGTCTGATTCTATTTTTTAAATACTGCTTTGTTTGTCCTACATAACTAAGATGGCAATTTTGGCAAGGTATTTCATATATTAAATTGGAACAATCTTGCAGAGAAGTCTGATCTTTCAAACGTGAAAAAAGATCTTTCGTGGATTTATAGTTATAAAAGCCTAATTGTACTGAATCATTCTTTGTTTTAATTAAATTTTAAAACGGGTGCTTCATACATTTTATTTGCGTGCCTATTAGTTTTCCAAATCGCGATCTCGACAAGTTCCAGAATATAGATCGGTGGGATATTGAGCCATTAGATAGGTGCCGCGGCGATGGAGATAGCGCGCCGCCACGACGTGGAAAATGAACTCCGGATTCCGGTGAGCTTCGGAAGATCAGCGATCCGGCACCCCGGAGTTAGATAGATGCCTCAAAGCTCCGCGTCATGGCTAAATAGACAAATATGTTCCAGTAGCCAGTAAATCGTTATTTCGTCACTGCGCTATAACGAGAATAAAGATCTTGATATGGATATCGAAGGATTGAGAAATTTATGCCAGCGAGTCTAAAACAACGGAATCACAAATCTTCCCAAACATACATCCGTTAGGTATTTGTTTCTTCTGTATAATATATTCCACTATAGGGAAGATCGACAAAAAAATTCGTTACTGCCAGTTATCGGACAAAAAGGAGTTTTCTCCTGTCAGGCCAAATCTAGTTTTTACCTTTCCACATCATAGCAGATACAGGGCGAATCCGAAAGTGAGACAAATTTTTGTGCAGCTTTATTATTGTGTCCCGTCAAAATCACAGCTATATTATTGGCTTAACAACAACCAATCCACTGTGAGTACAATACACTAGGTATTGGAACGGCAGTCCATCTTTGTTTCGAGGTCTGTTTTCTGAATAGGTACATCGAAACTGGTGTCAGGTGTGGGATTAAAAGATACTACATATATTAATATTATAGGGAAGTTTCAAATTTAGTGCTAATGAATTCCCTTTACCATCGATAATATTGTAATACATGTTATTTTTATTCTGGATCCACTTTTTGTTTTCCCGCCAATTTGAGCGATTTTAAAAATATACGTTACAATAGTTTTTCCTATCTTTGGTGTTATGTAAGTCGTTCCGCGATCTCTTCTTCTTTTAACAGGGCGAATACCTAAGCCCAGATTATTAATTCCAGTGTTATCGGATTGTGCGTTTTAGAGGAGATTTATAGATATTAAGTTGTTTTCTTTGTACTTTTTAATAATATGTATAATTCATTTTTCATAATATAATTATAGATTTAAGTTACCTAACTATTTTGTGACATACAAAATGCTTAAGATTGGTAAAACTAAAATACACATAACGTACACGTATGTTTGTAATGTGATGACCGGAATAAATTTGACAACTAAGCTCCACCCTATTGTCATTTAATACCAAAGCTGTTTGAGCGGGCAATTTCCAGGCGTGAATCATTTTAAAGGAGTTGTATATTTGGTGCGAATTTACTGTATTTCTTCGAAAAGTGCTTTGTTGGTTATTGCGCAAATACATCCTACAATACCAACAAATTTTTTGTGAACGTGCCCGCTGCACCTGATAAAAAGAAACTTTGGTTTGAAGCAGCTGCTCCACGCAACCTCCCTACGACTTTAACAGTAGATTTCTGTTATGAAGATCATTTCCAGTCTAGTTACCATAAATATGTCTATGCTGGGCAGATTGTCGGTACCTAGTTGCTTTTACAAAACCACTATTTTGACCAGGTGCCATTTCTCTATTTTATTTATACCCTTTCTAACACAGTTTTTCACAGTCACGCACTATTTAAGAATACCTTCTAAGTAAAAAAAAAAAAACTGAAATAACTTAAAAACCATTGCCTTTTGTATAATGGATTATATGGGTCAATGAACTTCAAATGAGGTCCTTTATATCACTCCTTAAAAGGAATACCTTTCATTACCAGTCACCCTGTATACTGCTAAACTTCTACCACAGTTTAATTATTTATACTAGTGATTCTATCTGTAATAATTGATAAATATAAAAGCTACAAACCCCATAAATGGATGAAATTATGGGATCATTTACATCAAGCATTTCCTACCTACCTTTCCCCATAATAAATCCATAAATAAATCTATATACATGTGCTTTCCTCTACTTTATCCTCAGTCATTCTATAAGCAGGTATATTATTCATCCTATTAATTATTTAGACCAGAAGAAATGTTCATAACCAAGCGACTACAGCAATGTTGTCACAGAACAGGTTAGGATATGCGCTGTCAGCTGAGCTGAAATATATTTTACAATGTACAATCATTTGATTTCTTCTTCTTCTGAGCTAGCGTTCGGCAACTTTCGGAAAATATTGTGACGTAGGAACCACGTCGGCTACCCGAATGAAGATCTAAAAATCCACATTTTGTTTTTAAATTATTAATTAATGCAACACTTTTGCGGAAAGTTATATAGATGATACATCCACTGATTAGCATTTTATTTCGGAATTCAATTAGAGGAAACTTACCAATTCATTTCGGGGCAATCAAATGCAAACAATATTAACAAAGAAAGATTTTTTCGGCTGGCTGGAGTGCATTTTTTCAATTAATATCTTTTACCTGATATGCCACTAAAACATCCTATATTGCAAACAATAATTTTTGCTCAGATGTTATTACTACGATAAGGTAAAATGAAAAATGCATTACTGGGCGATGAAAGGCAAGCCCGTAGTGGTAAAATTGCGTTAACTACCATCCGAAAATAATGTGTGTGCTTTCGAAAAAATACAAACTTTACTTCAATAAGAAACAAAACGCGATGAACACACACAAAAATCTGATACCTTTTCTACCATTACCCAATGCATGTCCTGGATCATATACACAACTGAAAAATATTGCAGTTCTGGGCCGTCGGATCCGTTTTACCGCCGCCAGGCTGCAGGTCCAGGAGCAAAAAAGTGAGTTGGAGTGCAGCCGGCGCCATGATCCCCATCAGTAACAAAAAAAGGTAGTCGCATCGGACGTACATTATTCTAAGCCAGAAATAATGTAGAGTTCATATATCAGTCGCCATTTAAAATAGTGTTTGGGAAAATAGAGATTCAATTGGCATTCTACACCAAAAACCATTGAGGTAGTATTAGAGGGGAGAAGCTGTCACGTGACCCAAAACGGGTTCACCTACGTCATAGATTACCAGAACAACGTCAATTTGTTGACTCGGTGCTAAAAGTGCATTAAAAGTGGCTAAAAGTGCAGTTTTCCTTGCGAGCTATTGACCTCTGGAAATAAATATGTCATGTGCTGTATACGTTGTTGCAGTAGCAATTCTAAAGTGGACAAAAAGAAATTCACAGGAATTACATTTCACAGGTAATGTAAACAATAGACAGAGCCGTATCAATACAATTTATAATATTCACTTTGGTACCTTTATAACTACTCTAGGTATGTATTTTTCAAGGATTGCCTACAGAGTGTTTCTTCCTTATATTCAAAATAACCTCATAAATATTTTCTTTCGTAGGTTTTTTATAATTTTACTAGGAATACTGTTTAATCAGACCCTGGCCTGTCAGCCATATTGATCACAGACTTAGCCACACCCCCTAAACCCGTTTGCTATATGCGACAAAGTAATGTTATGGCGCCTCCCCCCTATACTACCTCAATGCCAAAAACGAAAATACTTGTCACTGGTGTCAGGTGTGGGGCAGAAAAATATTATTTCCAAGGCGCAACCCTACTAACTTTGAGTGTAATAAATATGACTATGACTATAGCATTTGTCGTACCACACTGGGAATGATTTTAAGTAAAAAACTTTTGAAAACTTCTGTGTTTTTGCAATTCATTTACTTGGTTATCGGTTGTGCACTTATATAATGTCAAATTTTCAAATCTTTCTAGTAAATAAGTAAACTATGTTTATTCACTCATTGTTCATCCGCTGCGGTTGGAGTTTTATAACCGAGACTTCAGTTGCAGTCTGTTGACGAAAATATAGTTTTAGTGACGATCGGCGAAAAAAAAGAACATAACGGACATAATACAGTAATTTTCTAAAGGAGCCACTGAAGAAAAGTTTAAGGGGTTGCTCAATCAAATTTAAGTGAAATAATAGTTGTAAAATGTACGTGGGTGCAGCCAAGCGGAAACAGTGGCCTGAAGGAGAACCAATCGGGATAAAATTATGTTTCAAAAACTAAAATGTTAATTGATGTATGAACATGAACTAAGGCGCTTCCAACGATTGCATCTTAATAAATAATTCATGCATAACTACCTAAATATTAATTTTTCTTGTAGATGGAGGGACGATTTTAAACTTAAATACGGGACATGACATTCGGAGCGCTAAAACCATAGGCGATTATTTGTCAGTTAGTCCATTAGTTAAACGAATAAAATGTTTAGTACTTGAGACTGTCTTTCTTTCACGGTCACCTTGGAGAAGTATCCAGGGGAAAACTAGGCACCCAATGTTCCGCCAACTATTAATAATGAAAAAGGGCAGCCGCGTGATCTGGCTCCTCAATTTCCTTCCCGGTGGTCCAGTTTCAGGCCCTGGCTGCGCCTAAATAAGGTTTATTAGGAATTTATCAACATTAGAAATAATAAATGCACGTGAGATTTAGTAAGACAAGGAAAGATGTATTTTAGGAGCTACGAGTTAAAATATCTGTCAATATAAAATTACTTAACGCAGAAAACGACAACTGCCAGCTGTCGGGTGTGGGATATCTAAAAACTATACAAGCCCAACAAAAATACTACTCACTCGAATAATAATAAAAACCCATGACACCTATGGATTCTCGACTTCCACATCTTGTTTTTTTTAAGTCCATTACGTAATAGTAAATTTCAATATTTTTATAAACACTTTTTGGACGTCCATCTTCTCGTCCATCTTGTAATCCTTTCTCAGTCACATTGTTTCTTCAAAGTAATGGCAATATTGAATTACCTGACCCCAAAAATTTTACCCGCAATTTTGAAATCCACTCCAATGCTTTTTATAATAATGTCAAGAACACATACATTAAATAGTAAACATTTTCATTCCATCTCTCATTCCTACCTTTTTCCGTATAAACATTTTTTATTTTTTTTGCTGACCAATACTTTTTTTTATTCCAAAATGAGAAAAAAGTATTATGTAACGAAGATACTAGATTTTCAATATTTTGTTTTTAATTTGCACCGAATTGATTATTTTGCAGCACGGAGAAAAAAGTATATTATATTTAAAAATATATACAGGGTGATTCCTCTTAATTGCTAACACCCCCGTAAAATTTGTATTCTCCATCCGATTTTAGCCGCGTTTGTTTCTAAAAATAGGCCACAAAAAACTGTACGTTGGTGCAAAATTTCAGGTCTTAATGTCAATTTTCAAGGCCTATTACAATTTTTTTTCTAGTAAAAAATGACGAAAACGACTTAGCGATTTTTTTATTTAAAATCTGACACCACAGCGTTAATCAGAACAACCTAAAATCTCAGTATGCCAAATTTGAACAAAAAATATACAGGGAGTTCCATTCTGCAGGGTGTCAAAATTGAGCAAAATAGGCATATGGAGAGTCAAGTGTGCATGGAATCCCGTCAAAACAGATGAATGATCAACAGGACTACTCAATGTGTTGGTGTCCAAAGATTCAATACAAAAATGTACAGGGTATTTTTCTCTGGGCGATGTCAAAATGCTTACTTACTGACTTACTGACGGGCAGGCTTCTGACGGGCAGGCTTCTGTATTTTTTAGACTTAGTTCGTTTGTAATGTCTGGGGTGGTTTTGATATACTCGATTTTTGACCTGTGTAAAGTTTAAAAAATTCAGCATTTCGAGTTGCCACAGAGAAGAACACCTTGTATATTTTTTATTGGATCTTTGCACATCGACACTTGAGTGGTCCTGTTCATCATTGAACTGGTTCGAAGTAATTCCATGGCACACTTGACTCGCCAGATGAGTTTAAAATTCCTATTTTGCTCAACTTTCACAGAGTGCAGAAAGGAACTACCTGTATATTTTTTGTTCAAGTTTAGTATACGGGGGTTTTAGGTTGTTCTGATTAACGTTGTGGTGTCAGATTTTAAATAAAAAATTCGCTAAATGGTTTTTGTCATTTTATACTAGAAAAAAAATTGTAGTAGACCTTGAAAATTGACATTAAGACCTGAAATTTTGCACCAACGTAGAGTTTTTTGTGGCCTATTTTTAGAAAAAAACGCGGCTAAAATCGGATGGAGAATACAAATTCTACGGGGGTGTTCGCACTTAAGATGGAACACCCTGTATATTGCCCCTTACTATAAAATATAATAATATTAATAAATAAGATATTTTTATTTTAAAGAAGAGCTTTTAGCTTTTAATAAACGTATATTTAATAAAACGATACTATCCAATGTTACTGTTTAAAATGTGTATTTTATAACTTTCAATAAAGAATATTTAGGGCAAATAACTTATTATAATAGTAAGATAAAATATTAACTCTTCGTTTCTAAAATAAATATAGTACGGTTAAATAAACGAATATTTTAGATATTAATATACTGTATTTTAAGTTATAATAGGAAACGCATTAAATTTTTTATGAATAATACACATTATTTTAGACGGTAATATCAAATATACTAATTTTTAACATAATGTTTTTTTAATGGAAATAAAATCGTATATTAAAATTAATTATTTGTATACTCTCAATTAAAATACTTATTTATTAAGAACGAATGTTAATTTTTTCGGGAAAAAACGTTTTTTTTTTGTTTCACTTACTATAAATGCTAGGCCTAATTTGTAAATTTCAAACGATAAAATCCCTTGTTTATTTATTAGAATTATGTTGAGGCATCGCTTGTAATAAAATTCGTAAAAATTAGACTAGTTCTGCAACTTTGTCCGCTAAATAATTAATAATTATTTAAACAAATCGTGGGACACTTGTACTAAAAAATGGTAATAAACAAATCAAAGTTTTTATTTTTTGAACATAGTCTTTATGGTAAGTGGAAAAACAACCGTTTTTGATCGAGAAAACGACCATTCAATTTTAATATCAATAATATCCATTTGATGTTTCAGAAAAATGTTTTTTGTTCTGAAATAGAATACCAAAAATCCTTTTGTTTCTAAGCTGTAACAAAAAAGATACTTTAAAAGTAGTATTTTCTAAATAATAAAGTTGGCATGTTTTAGTTAGTATATTGATTTAAATGTATTAAATAAATATGCTATACAAAGAAAACAAAATATATTTACTCCACTTGGAAATAAGTAACAAACTCAAAAAAAAAACTCTTAAATTTTAAAACAACTATATAAACATCAATATCACGAATATTTCAGCCTTCGGTTATATACTATAATTTTTAAAATACTTATACAAAGTCAGTTTTTATATCTCTACATCATTCCAACCATTAAAAAATATATGGTTCCTTGTTGTCACGTACATTTTAGATGAAATATTTGTAACAATAACGGGGTAGAAATAAAATATGCCCTTTTGGCAAACAAGAACAAGATTTTAGATTTTCGTTAATATCCATATTAACTTCAAATGATTGAAAATACCTTATAGTTTCAAAAAGGCTACAAAAAAAAACGAACTTTAGGTATTAGGTTTGTTTCAGCAATACCTCAAACCGTTTGAAATAAGTTTGAAACTGTCAGAAGCATGCGCGGTTTCGTTTCTGGAAAGCACCGATGTCTTTTTTGTACACTTGTTTTATACACTGGAGAACCAATTGGGGGCTATTTCCGGCCTCTCGCCGAATCTTAGACATTGCGTAGGTTTTCTACGGAATTACAAAAATCGATTAAGGGATATAGAGTCGAATCTTAACTCCCGGCTATAGCCGACGTTCTTATTGGGAAACCGAGTATATGCCCGATCTAGAGGCGCCACCACCTGGGACCTGGAGAGGGTGGAATAGCCCCTAACAGCACTGACCGACCGCCGCCCACCTTTCCACCTTTTGGCCGCCCAGGCAGAGGGGGTAAACGAATATTCCGCCTCTGTCTCGTCGAGCAATGAGCTGCGATTTAGTACAGTAAAATTGGGCCAAAACCCAAACATCCAAAAAAAAGTTCTTTCTAGCGCGAAATAATTCCATACCCTCCTAAGAGTTAGTACTAAAAAGTTACACCACCACCAGCGTCGGGTTTCGGGGCGGGGGTGAAAAGGGCAGGAATATCTAGTAAACTATGAGGTTTAGCGCAAACGTCATCCTATACGCAAATGATATACATTAAATTCCGAACAAGAATTTTTATATACAGAATTATGGTAAAGTGAACGGTTTCCATGATATGGAGGGTTAAAGATTTCTTTGCTTTTATTTCACGTAGTTTTTGTTGAAAAAACTTAAAATGATTACAGTATAAATTAGTAACTGATTAATGTATGTAGAATATATATAGATATATCTATGCATATATAGATACATATTACACCCGTAGATTGTTATTTTTTGTCACAACATTACCTCATAAGTATATGACTGTAAATATGTCCAATACAAGTTAGTAGCCTTAGTTAATTTGTACTCACTTTTTGCCCTCATTCATTATAGCGTTCTGATTTCCATTCGTTCTTTTATGTCAAATCATTCCCATATCGAATTTGTCCTTAGCTTGTAAAAATGAGAAAGTCATGAATAGGAAGCTCATGTGAAAAACAAGAAAATATATTAAACAATCTATATTGAAAAAGGGAGGGAAATCAAAATGATACAAAAGGTTATAAGTTTTAGGTGAATCATTAATTGCGTTATCAGTCAGCACCAAATAGTTCACTCGGGCTGGTGAGAGGAAACAAATCTTCGTGTTGTTCGTCCACTTGAGAATCATCATTTAAATCGTCGTCGATGATTACAGTATCTCTATTGAGACATGCAAGTCCTAAGCAATTGCTGCACATACTTGAACAATTGAGACCACTTCTTCGACACTCGCAGTTTTGGACGCATCCATCTCTGCAGAAGCATACGATGAGGATTGTTTAATATATATTTTCTTGTTTTTCACATGAGCTTCCTATTCATGACTTTCTCATTTTTACAAGCTAAGGACAAATTAGATATGGGAATGATTTGACATAAAAGAACGAATTGAAATCAGAACGCTATAATGAATGAGGGCAAAAAGTGAGTACAAATTAACTATGGCTACTAACTTGTATTGGACATATTTACAGTCATATACTTATGAGGATATGTTGTGACAAAAAAATAACAATCTATGGGTGTAATATGTATCTATATATGCATAGATATATCTATATATATTCTACATACATTATTCAGTTATTAATTTATACTGTAATCATTTTAAGTTTTTTCAACCAAAACTACGTGAAATAAAAACAAAGAAATCCTTACCCCTCCATATCATGGAAACCGTTTACTTTACCATAATTCTGTATATAACAATTCTTGTTCGGAATTTAATGTATATCATTTGCGTATAGGATGACGTTTGCGTTAACCCTCATAGTTTACTAGATATTCGCGCAAAACTGTGAAAAATAAAAATTTCCTGCCCTTTTCACCCCCTCCCCCCGAAACCCGACGCTGGTGGTGGTGTAACTTTTTAGTACTAACTCTTAGGAGGGTATGGAACTATTTCGCGCTAGAAAGGACTTTTTTTGGATGTTTGGGTTTGGCCTAATTTTGTGTTAGTTTTACTGTACTGATTCCCCAGCAGTGGAGGGACGACGGATATTTAAGGCCCGCAACTTCCAAGCGAGTTCTCTTCTATAATTATTGTTTATTAAATTATTATAAATTAATTATTTACTATTTGCTTTAACATGAGAACAGGGTTTTTTTCATCATTACTTACATTTTTAATAAAATAATGAAAATCAGTAAAAAAGTCAAACTGCAATAATTTCGATTAATTATTACTTCTAAATGTCAATAATTATATATATTTTTTCACCCATTTTAGAACAATGAAAATTGGTAGAGATAGGTTTTGAGTGATTCTAAATTAGAATTCGTAGTCAGTTTGTTTATAAAAATAGAGAATTGTCGTCGTTGGCCATTATTACAGTCCAAAAGTTAAGTTATCTAGGTACGTAGTTGAATGCGCATCTGACAAAAAAGTTTATCAAAATCGGTCAACAAATAAAGAGTTTACAAGGAGGGTACGTCCTTAATGTAGACCCACTGTATGTATTTAAAATATCATGAGTTGTTAGTTATCTGTAAAGCAGAAATATCTGAAAATTTTACGAAAATTTTAAAGATTTGATGTAGTAAAGTAGTGTCAGTTATGGGGTAAATTAAATTTATCTACTGCAAATCTATGGTTATGGCCACAGAAAATATACGCTACGCGGACAGAAGTCCCACACGATTTGTTACAATCAAATTTGGTTTTAGTTCGATATTTGGTGAACTCACTGGGGTCACTGGGAAATACCTAATAAAAACAATAATTATTTATCTACGCATGTAATCGCCTTGGAGTTTCACGAGTATTTCCCGATATTCTTCTATTTTAAATCCCTCCTAATTGCTTAATTTTTATCCGCTTCCTAATCATGTTTCTGATGTAATCTCTAATTTCCGAATTAAAGCAATTTCCTAAGGCAACTGCATCGTCACCTATTGAGCAGCGGTTGAGGATACTATGTGTTTATGCTTCGTGCTTAGTACCCCCTCTGTGTTTCCTCGCTATTAATCACAGATGTCCTTCGGACCCAGTCTATCGAAGAAAATCGTTTTTATATCCTAATGTTTTTGCGGGCTTGGGATTTTCGAGTACCTACGTTACCTACGTCGCCAGTTGAGATTCCAAGTTCCCGGTATTACAGTGGTTCGGCATAATAAATTTTGGGCTTGTTTTCCAGGAGTATTTCGCCTGCTGTGCGTACCAGAAGTGCCGGAACTTGGCTTGTTGTTTCACGGACTTTTAGCCGCCTTTTGCGGGATATATAATTTGCCGTAACTAGCCGTAAATACCTGATACATATGGATCCACTATTTAATACATCTCGTTCCATCCCGAGATTATATTTTCGGTAAGTTCAACAGTGAATATTTTATTTTTGAAGCTGTTTTTTACACAGTGTTTTCTTTATAGAGCACCTACTCCAACGATTTTGGTGCAGGAATTTTACGATAATTCACGGACACTTGACGATAAAAACCCTCATATCTCGAAGTAAGATTTGTTTTTGCTTTTCAAGTCCCCATTTTCGTTTTAATTTCCAAATTAATTTATAGGTTTAGCCTATGAGTGTAACTAAAATAGGTTTTCTATTTTAGGGTTTTTTTGGCCTATATATGTTCTAAATTACGGGCTACGAATTTTTCTTGTTTTGGATTTGAGTTTGGAGCGTGGCCTTGATGATTGACTAACGGCGGAGACCTGGCGATTTTCTTCTTGGAGCGCACATTGTCCTTGACTGCTCTAAGAGGGGTTTGGAGAACCTTCGACCAGAAACATCGCAGTTTTGAAGACTCAACTTGCAGCTAAGTTTTGCATGTTTACCTTTTTTATATGTATCGTGCCTGGACTAGTAAAACTAATTTGATTTACGTGTACAATCGAAAGCGTAGGCCGCTACAGCTTACCTTCCTTTTATTATTGCGTACCTTGTGTTATTACTGCGTGCGTCTTGATCATTATTGCGTAGGTCTTGGTTATTATTGCGTATGTCGTGTCAACTCTTGCGAGGTTGTGATTAGCTATTGCAAAGTCCTGATTGTTTTTTTTGTGAACTGAACGTGTACACGCTCGGGGGTTTATGATACTATACGCTTTGTTTTACTATACACCACGTGCCATTTTAATTAATAATATAGCTGGTGAATCTGAAACGCATAGCTTTAAAGTTATGACTGGTAATAATTGTTTATAACTGAGAATATTTAGTGCCATTTGAGTAAATCCTATTTTCCTAGTTTGGACTTAAAAGAAATTGTGTGAGGTGTAGAGCGCACAAACTAGGTGGCGCCTATTATTTAGCAAATCTTTTATTTCCCACGCCCGTCTCCACTGTTAGCTGGCGGCCGCTCGATATTCACCAACCAAGAATTGAGGTAGGTAATTTGGATTTATCTTGGATTTATTTTTCTTACTATCGCGTTACGCATTGACGTGTAACAAATGTAATTATTTGGCAGCCCGAAAGGAAGCCGGCTCTCAAAAGCTGGCTTTCAGCAGTGACTGAATAATAATTTTTCCATAGTTCTGCCTTCGTGGCCTTAATAACTAACTATAAAAATATAGAGATGATCTTCTCTAATAAAATTAAAATGAGCTTGCCTCTTTAGAATTCAATCCACTGTCGCGTCATCAGCCACACAGAAAGTCGGACATAAGTCCAAGATAATGTAAGTATTGGCAGCCCGAAACGAAGCCGGCTCTCAAAAGCCGGAGAGATTTTTTTTTGGTGTGACTATCGTAGTTTTTTGATAGCGTATCAACAATAAGCGAGCTTGCATACTACGCGGAAGCGGCGCGGTATTCCGCGCGCGGTTTTCCGCCGCGATACCGCGTAGCCTATAAAACTATGGGTTCAATTTTTTTGCCGCGCCGCGTCCGTGTGCAAGCATACCATTTAGAACGATACAATTTAGCATCACGCGGTTCCGCGTGCGGATAACCGCACGCGGCATACCGCTCCGCTTCCGCGTAGTGTGCAAGCTCGCTTACTCGTATTTCGCGAATCCGCAATGGAAAGAATTAGCGGGACAAAAAATACCCCATGCACATCCTGAAAAAAAAGGTGATTAAATAGTTCTTAGTCCCATCTTCACCGTTTTAGCAAGGACGTTCCAAATGATTCCATATTTACGAATTAGTGGTTGAAAAAATATGCCAGGAAAAACTACACCCTCCACCAGAGATTATTGTTGGCGCGATTATACATATAGTCGTTTTTTTAAAGGGAATTAACTATATACCTTAAGTCGCGAATCCTTCGTTGAAAACGTTTTCGGGACAAAAACTACCCCTTCCCACCCCAAAAGCTTGTTTTTGATTTAATTATTGTCGTTTTTTTGAAAAGACCATCACTACATCCCTTATTTCACGAATCCGTGGTTGAAAAAATTTTCCGGGCAAAAACTCCCCCTTCCCACCCCCTGAAAGTTTGTTTTTAATTTGATTATTTTCATTTTTTGAAAAGACCATCACTATATGCCTTGTTTCACGAATGCATGGTTGAAAACATTTTCGGGGCAACAACTACCCCTTTCCACCCCGGAAAGGTTGTTTTCAATTTGATTATTGTCGTTTTTCCAAAGGGATTCACTATATACCTTATTTCACGAATGCGTGGTTGAAAACATTTTCGATGCAAAAACTACCCCTTCCCACCCACGAAAGGTTGTCTTTAATTAGATTATTGTCGTCTTTTGAAAAAACAATCACTATATCCCTTATTTCACCTATAAGTCGTTGGAAAAATTGCGGGAATAATCGGATCAAAAATAATTTCTCGTGCGGCGGGAATGCGAAGGGGTAATTTTCGGCCAACAAATTTTTTCAACCCCGAATTTGTGAATCTGGAATCATCATGAACGTACCTGGTAAAATCGGCTAAAATCCGACAATTAATTAAGTTATCATTTTTTTCTTTAAGAGGTAGTGTAATATTTCCTATAATTTAAATATGATAATTATTGGCCCTGAAGCACTCTGTATAGCTTAGTACACGTCATAGGACTTCTGCAAAGGCGGAGCAAATAAAATGGTACATATTTTTATTTTTTTATCATTTTCCTAGCTATGCTCCCACGTATTATTTCGTATAGTTCAAGCAGTGACTAATTCCTAAACCACCGGCAACACAGTTAGGCTTCGTCAACTGACTGCTGGCGCCTCTAGCGGGGACTTTCAGCGGAGGGAATTTTAGGGTTTTAAAAATCGGACGATTCTGCATTCGAGCGCTATCTGTTAGGCCAAGGCAAAACCAAGTTTCGGTGGGCTATACTGGCTATACTGGCACTTCTGTCCGCGTAGCGTATATTTTCTGTGGTTACGGTATAGGTATAGTCAGTGACTATAGAAATAGTCACTGGTATAGTGTTATAGAGAAATGTAAGGAGCTATTATACAAACCTGAAGATTCAAACAGTATGATGCGTAATAAATCGGAGCTCACTGTGCTACATTATTGAACATTTACTCGGGGTCTTTTTGGCGTAGTTCGTTGGACAATTTTTCATATGAACAAGAAAACTGCATAAAAACCTTAAAAAATACTCGGTTCACCAATAGGAGTTTTCGGTTATTTAATGCACTTAAAATGTAGAGGTCTTTGGTTTATTTGTATGGCCTCCTAGGCGAAGTATCCAGGGGAAAAGTAGAGTTGGAGTGCAGTCGATGCTTCGTCATACGTCGATAATTAAAAACGACACGGCGCGTAACGCGAGGCCTCAATTTCCTTCTCGGTGGTCCAGTTTTGGACTAGCTGAACCAAACGTGAGTATTACGAATCATTATTACAAATTTAACACTACTAGGCATCTTTATTAGCACATTCTAATGATTTGATGAAAATAGTATCAGGCGTGAGATACATTAACCACCAGCGCAGCTATATTATGGAACTCTAAGTTGCAGAAGTTTCCTCTTATTTAATTTCGAAATAAAATGCTAATCAGTAGATGCAGTATCACCAAATTTCACCACTAGATATAACTTTCCACAAAATTGTTGCATGTGGATTTCTTAAATATCTTATATCTTCATTCATTTAGCCAATTCCAAAGCTTATATTTACTTGTCGCCGGTTATTCGCACGTTTGTTATTATGTAACTCAAAAAGTACAAGCTAACTTTTTACGCCGCACTAACGGTTATTACAAATGATACCTCTTTACTCGGCTCGCTGAAACTCTATAGCGATGAATTCTTCTGGCAAATTCGATGTAATGCCTGTATTTGCCGAGGACGGGCCACCAGAAGCGGAAACTGGAACAGCGATTCGCACGCCTCCCTGTTTTATTATTGATGGATGGCGGAGCGCCGGCTGCACTCCGGCTGCGTTTTTTGCTCCGGACTCGCAGGGCCGACGCGACGGCCGTAAAAGGGACCAGACGAACCCTGGCGGCGAATATTTTACATCCGCTTAAATAATCGACGACTTGCATTAGGTAATGTGAGAAAATACTTCCCAAGTAATCTACTACGTACCTTCAAACATTGAGTTTTTCTCTTATTGCGCAATGCTATCGATTATTCAAGTATTTAAAATGTCTGATACTACACGTTGGTTTCATTTTAAGATCATTTAGACTTTAGACAAGGTGGCCCAGAGTAGAAGTCTATATGCTCCTGGGGTCGCTCTGAATTCAAATCAGAGGTACCCTACTATCAACCTTATACAGCTAAAACTAATAATTCTATGACTTTAAGGAACTTCAGTGGGGTCCATGGTCGACTGGTTCCCTAATTCAAACGAAATTGTGCTACTCTTAATTTACAGGGAAGTAGGTCTTTGTGATGGAAACTATTCAGGCATCAATTATATCTTGCATGCGCCCCACGTTTTTCATTTTAAATCTCACAAGTATTTTCATAGCTTTTGAAAATTCACAATCACAAAGTCTCGGAACTATCTTTATGGGGTTAGGAATCTGTATGGGGCCAAGGAAAATTATTTCATACTTTTTAGTCCGTTGGTTTAGTTATATATTTAATAATAATAATAATAATAATATTTTTATGTTAAACGTAGACTTGAAAGCCTGGCTATCCTTTTGGGAGACTATACTGTTATTTTGTACAGGTTGTTCCCGTATATTTTGACCCACCCCTAGAACCTCTATTTTTCGAGTTAGAAAAAATTACTTAAATGGAAGTTGTAGGGTACCAAGGTGTATTGACCCAAAAATAATGGATTGACAGGAATGCCCTTGCCTAAGTTGAAATGTTTTTCCATGGCGACCTCGATTAAATTAATATAAAGATCGTATTTATCTGCAATTTGGAATATCATGCGAATGCTTAGCGCAAACATATAACATATTTATATTGTTGGAATCGGAAAAATGCGTGCAATTAAAAAATCCACAAATATACAGGGTGTTCCATTAAAAAAGTAAGTTTATATTTTTTCATAAATTTGCGATGCTCATTTGTTTTATCTAGTAACAGGTCCTAGCAGTTCAGAAAAAAACCTACAACTTTCATTTAAGTAATTTTTTTCTAACTCGAAAAATATAGGTTCTAGGGGTGGGTCAAAATATACGGGAACACCCTGTACATACAGGCTATTTATAATAATACCGATATGGACATTGGTCGCGTCTAAGGTTTCCAAGCGGAAGTGAGCTCATGCAAGCCGCTTTCCGCTTGCACTTCTTAGACGGTTGAGCTGCAATTCAGCGACTTGCAAGCGGTGCGAGCAGAAATAATTTCTGCTCGGTCGCTTGCGCTTATCAGAATAAGCGGTCAATTGGGCTTGCGCAATATTAATCCAGCATTTACAACTGATAACATGGTGTCATTACTTTCACTGCAAATCCCAAAAACAAAGGATACCGTTGAAAAACACATAATTATTTGTATGTTTGTTACTTTTTCAAACAAAGACAACCGCCTTCGTACCTTGTTTACCTGCGAACGCAAACTTGAGCCTTATGCAGGTATTGACTTCTACATCTTACTTTCAAACAAATATTATACTATATTGTCCAAAGATATAATAAATTTTGTCCAAAAACACACACATAAACCAGATGGATTCAATTATTATAGTTATCTAATACATAATAATAATAAGAATAATAATAATATGCCTTTATTTATTTATTAAGTTACAAAGTTACACAAAAACAAATACAGTGAATAGTGGCGACATCTAGCAAAGCTGCTCATGCAACCACCCGTTAGAGCGAATGAGGCAGAAACTATCTACTAATTTAACCTTAAACCTAAATAACATGCTATTTCGAGAAACAAGTGTTCATCACTTATGACAGTTGTTTTTAAATGTTTCATCCTCCTTCCAAATGTTTCAACCTGAATGGAATCACGTATGTTCATCGGAACCCTATAGTGTAGTGTAAAGTTAGACTTTTTAGAAGAATAAATTTATAAAGTTTTGAAATTTTGGTTGTGAACTCCCAGTAGGAACCCGAATACAGATCCGAAAAGTTCCCACCCCCCCGGGGGGAGCTTCATGCCCTTTTGCCCAAAAAACCACCCCCCAAACGTGACCTTAACGGTGTTTTTTGCGTTTTGCACGTAAACCGTAACTCTGACGAGAAAAAGTTGTAGGACTTTTTAGATTCTCCATGAAATTGTCCACAAAAATGGTCATATATTGCGTATCTCCCACCCAACGCGAATAAATGACTTTGGAAAATATGCAAATATGCAAAATATGCATAGTTTTTTGTTGCGTTGATTATCTCGAAAAGTAGTAGCGCGAGCAAAAAAAAAAACCCGTCAAGGTCACGTTTGGGGGTTGGTTTTTTGGGAAAAAGGGGATGAAGCTCCCCCCCGGGGGAGGGGGGGGGTGGGAACTCTTCGGATCTGTATTCGGGTTCCTACTGGGAGTTTACAACCAAAATTTCAAAACTTTATACATTTTTTCTTTTATCTAACTTGCCTACACTACTATTAGAAGCGTTTACTGCTTGATAGCTAAACGATCTATTAAATATCGCTGTAATAGGGTAATATTTATGAAGATGAGGAAGACCATGATGAGGACGACAAATGAACATTGCAACCGTTAAATAACGATGTTCTTTTATCCTTTTTCTCGTGTTAATACGATTTCGTTTCAAATATGTTCTCCCCCAGAAAGACCTACTTCCCTGTAAATTAAGAGTAGCACAATTTCGTTTGAATTAGGGAACCCGTCGACCATAGACCCCACTGAAGTTCCTTAAAGTCGTAAAATAATTGGTTTTAGGTGTATAAGGTTGATAGTAGGGTACAAGCGCAAAGTTAGAATAGCGTTTTCGGCTTTCTTAGCGAAGAGTTAAGAAATGGCTTCTTTTTAACAAGCGCTAGTGGCGTTGTTAGTTGTTAATTGTACAAATTTCAGAGTTGTTATATAGAAGCAAAATTGTAGAGCAGTTCTTTCTCTACAAGATTCATATTGGATAAAATATTTTTGAGAAATTTTCTTTTTTTTTAATTATTATTAAATTTTTGAGAAAGTATTAGTGGATATATGATGATTTTTTATACCTGTGTATTCTGCACTTTGAGCGTGTTTCCACACCACCCATCAGGTAACGCTCTCGGTGCGTTTTTTTTAAGTGGTTTCCCCTATAGGCCTATTCCACTAATGAAATATAAATATTTAATCAATTGCCTCTGCAGAATGGTCCTGCTCGATGGAATTTAAACAACTCTGGCCATGACAATGAGAACACGTTGTAGAGAAGTGCAGGTCAATCTTTACACATGTACAACGCTTTCCACATCCCTTTTTACAGCCGCAAGACATGAGCTGCACAATTGAGGCTGGAGCTGGTGCTTGAGTAGTGAGCACTGGCATTAGAATGTTGTTAGTTTTTCTACCAGCCCCATTCAGTTGCTCTCAAATTTCTTCCTTTCCACAAATGAATTTGATGAAAAACGCTATAAGAATGTTGTCTTACTGCATCAGATGTAGGTGGCAGTCTGGACAAAATGACTGCATTACTCAACTGGCCAACTAGCTTATTAAATAAAATAAAGCGACAATGGTTTAAAAATGTCTCTTGTCGGAGTGCCTTATATAGAGCAAGCGTAAATTTCTCCCCAGCTCTTGCACTGTCGCATCTTTTGCCAATGAAGGATTATTGAATACGGCGACCACTTCTTGTAAATCTTTTCTTGTACTTAATAGGCATACGGTCTGTGATTTTCCTTTGCCAAAGAAAGCAGACGTGGTGTCGCAGCCGCTCTAAACTCATATTATCTTTGCAATATTTTAAAACTGTCGAGTTTTGTAAGTCCTGGGAACTATACACCCTGAGAACTATATACCCAAATATCGCTCTATGTCCTCCAGAGAAAGACATTCGCTTTTTGAGAGACACCCAAGGAAATATTAGGGAAAGGGTGTATAGTTCCCAGGACTTACAACACTCGACAGTTTTAAAATATTGCAAAGATAATATTTTATTTGCTCATGCGTTTAGTGGCTGCGACACCACGTCTGCTTTCTTTGGCAAAGAAAAATCACAGACCGTAAGCTTAATAAATACAAGAAAGGATTTACAAGAAGTGGTCGCCATATTCAATAATCCTTCATAGGAAAAGATGACATTGCAAGAGCTGGGGAGAAATTTACGCTTGCTCTATATAAGGCACCCCGACAAGAGACATCTTTAAACCATTATCGCTTTATTTTATTTAATAAGCTAGTTGCATGGCCAGTCGAGTAACGCAGTCATTTTGTCCAGACTACCACCTACATCTGATGCAGTAAGACAACATTCCTATCGCGTTTTTCATCAAATTCATTTGTGGAAAGAAAGAAATTTGAGAGCAACTGAATGGGGCTGTAGAAAAACTAACAACATTCGAATGCCAGTGCTCACTACTCAAGCACCAGCTCCATTGCTCCATTGAAAGCATTGTACATGTGCAAAGATTGGCTTGCACTGCTCTACAACGTGTTCTCATTGTCATGGGCAGAGTTGTTTAAATTCCATCGAGCAGGACCATTTTGCAGAGGCAATTGATTAAATATTTATATTTCATTAGTGGAATAGGCCTATAGGGGAAACCACTTTAAAAAAAGGAAGTGGCTATTTACACGTCCGACGTATATAAAAGTTGGCATACGTCTTGCGCTCTCATTGGTGGATTGAGTCACGTGACACATAGGTAACCTTATTTCTACTTGTACCGACATTCGGCGCCGAATGTCGGGGGGTAGCCAAAATTTCAAGAAAATCGGGGATGGGTTACACCATTGGAAATAATTACCACTGCATTTTTATACTGCAGCGTCCATCGGCCCATCGCCGAAAAAGGAGGGCATACGCAATATAAAATATGAGACAAGATAGGTCTGAATAATCTCGGACATCATCCAATCGACTTTGGTCACCGAACTAAATATAGTTCAGTGACTTTGGTAAACAAACCGATTCATCATCCATCGGACGGTAGAAGTAGAAATAAGGTTACCTATGTGTCACGTGACTCAATCCACCAATGAGAGCGCAAGACGTATGCCGACTTTTATATACGTCGGACGTGTAAATAGAGACTTCCTTTTTTTAAAGTGGTTTATCCTATAGGCCTATTCCACTAATGAAATATAAATATTTAATCAATTGCCTCTGCAAAATGGTCCTGCTCGATGGAATTTAAATAACTCTGCCCATGACAATGAGAACACGTTGTAGAGCAGTGCAAGCCAATCTTTGCACATGTACAATGCTTTCAATGGAGCAATGGAGCTGGTGCTTGAGTAGTGAGCACTGGCATTCGAATGTTGTTAGTTTTTCTACAGCCCCATTCAGTTGCTCTCAAATTTCTTTCTTTCCACAAATGAATTTGATGAAAAACGCGATAGTAATGTTGTCTTACTGCATCAGATGTAGGTGGTAGTCTGGACAAAATGACTGCGTTACTCGACTGGCCATGCAACTAGCTTATTAAATAAAATAAAGCGATAATGGTTTAAAGATGTCTCTTGTCGGGGTGCCTTATATAGAGCAAGCGTAAATTTCTCCCCAGCTCTTGCAATGTCATCTTTTCCTATGAAGGATTATTGAATATGGCGACCACTTCTTGTAAATCCTTTCTTGTATTTATTAAGCTTACGGTCTGTGATTTTCCTTTGCCAAAGAAAGCAGACGTGGTGTCGCAGCCACTAAACGCATGAGCAAATAAAATATTATCTTTGCAATATTTTAAAACTGTCGAGTCCTGGGAACTATACACCCTTTCCCTAATATTTCTTTGGGTGTCTCTCAAAAAGCGAATGTCTTTCTCTGGAGGACATAGAGCGATATTTGGGTATATAGTTCTCAGGGTGTATAGTTCCCAGGACTTACAAAACTCGACAGTTTTAAAATATTGCAAAGATAATATGAGTTTAGAGCGGCTGCGACACCACGTTTGCTTTCTTTGGCAAAGGAAAATCACAGACCGTATGCCTATTAAGTACAAGAAAAGATTTACAAGAAGTGGTCGCCGTATTCAATAATCCTTCATTGGCAAAAGATGCGACAGTGCAAGAGCTGGGGAGAAATTTACGCTTGCTCTATATAAGGCACTCCGACAAGAGACATTTTTAAACCATTGTCGCTTTATTTTATTTAATAAGCTAGTTGGCCAATTGAGTAATGCAGTCATTTTGTCCAGACTGCCACCTACATCTGATGCAGTAAGACAACATTCTTATAGCGTTTTTCATCAAATTCATTTGTGGAAAGGAAGAAATTTGAGAGCAACTGAATGGGGCTGTAGAAAAACTAACAACATTCTAATGCCAGTGCTCACTACTCAAGCACCAGCTCCAGCCTCAATTGTGCAGCTCATGTCTTGTGGCTGTAAAAAGGGATGTGGAAAGCGTTGTACATGTGTAAAGATTGGCCTGCACTTCTCTACAACGTGTTCTCATTGTCATGGCCAGAGTTGTTTAAATTCCATCGAGCAGGACCATTTTGCAGAGGCAATTGATTAAATATTTATATTTCGTTAGTGGAATAGGCCTATAGGGGAAACCACTTAAAAAAACGCACCGAGAGCGTTACCTGATGGGTGGTGTGGAAACACGCTCAAAGTGCAGAATACACAGGTATAAAAAATCATCATATATCCACTAATACTTTCTCAAAAATTTAATAATAATTAAAAAAAAAGAAAATTTCTCAAAAACATTTTATCCAATATGAATCTTGTAGAGAAAGAACTGCTCTACAATTTTACTTCTATACATTTTTTTGCTCGCGCTACTACTTTTCGAGATAATCGACGCAACAGACGGCGCAAGGCTTATTTTTTGTTCGCGCTGAAAACTATGCATAGGTATTTTCCAAAGTCATTTATTCGCGTCGGGTGGGAGATACGCAAAAAAATTATATGAACATTTTTGTGGAGAATTTAATGGAGAATCTAAAAAGTCCTATAACTTTTTCTCGTCAGAGTTACGGTTTACGCGCAAAACGGAAAAAACACCGTCAAGGTCACGTTTGGGGGTTGGTTTTTTGGGAAAAAGGGGATGAAGCTCCCCCCGGGGGGGGGTGGGAACTCTTCGGATCTCTATTCGGGTTCCTACTGGGAGTTTACAACCAAAATTTCAAAACTTTATAAATTTTTTCTTTTATCTAACTTGCCTACACTATTACAAGCGTTTACTGCTTGATAGCTAAACGATCTATTAAATATCGCTGTAATAGGGTAATATTTATGAAGATGAGGAAGACCATGATGAGGACGACAAATGAACATTGCAACCGTTAAATAACGATGTTCTTTTATCCTTTTTCTCGTGTTAATACAATTTCGTTTCAAATATGTTCTCCCTCAGAAAGACCTACTTCCCTGTAAATTAAGAGTAGCACAATTTCGTTTGAATTAGGGAACCCGTCGACCATAGACCCCACTGAAGTTCCTTAAAGTCATAAAATAATTGGTTTTAGGTGTATAAGGTTGATAGTAGGGTACAAGCGCAAAGTTAGAATAGCGTTTTCGGCTTTCTTAGCGAAGAGTTAAGAAATGGCTTCTTTTTAACAAGCGCTAGTGGCGTTGTTAGTTGTTAATTGTACAAATTTCAGAGTTGTTATATGCATTTTAAAAGAAATTTAGTCTAATTTAATTTGCTATATGATTTGTACCATCGATGGACGCTTACTTTTCGAGAAATAGTAATTGAAGTTATGTGCAATTTTCGTTGTGAAGCCGACGCCTGGCGAGGTGGCAAACCTCAGATTTGAATTCAGCGCCCCCAGGAGCATATAAAACCGTTGAGGAAAAAACTTCTACATTTTGTCCTGGAAACAACGTTTCTGAACCTTGGATGATTGAACTACAAATTGATCGTTGGTTGATCCATACCACAGTTAATTTTGAACATATCCTATAGCTTCTATAAAAATCCGGTAGGGCGCGATTGGGTCACCCTGTAAAGTGTTAAAAATGTAGCTAACTCAGTAGAAGTGAAAGGAAATCTACAAAAAATCACCAAATTATTTGGCTGGTGTCAGGTGTGGGGTATATAAAGGATTATTAGGTAAAAAGTGTTTTGCAACAAAAATCTGTAAAGATATTACACTAAGCTATGCTAGCTATAAAATTATGAGCAAAGGAACACATCACGACAGGATTTTTTTAATAAAAAAAGGTTTTTTTTATTCAAGTGTGAGTCGTCACTGGCATGTAATAACAATAAAACAATATAGGATACTTGACGAAATCTTACAAACTTGATAAAACAATTCCTGGACATTTCTCTAAGACCCTACGATTATTTCTAAAAAATATATTTACGTAATTTCCAAGTTTTAGACTTTCTTCCAAATTTGTCGGGGAAATACTTATGACTTCACAAGTGTTTTATAAAGGCTATTTGGCAACATGGCTATACCTCTGAAGTGTTCTGAGACATAAACATCTTCTAACCTCAAACCCCCAGATTCAGGATGTCCCGTGAAACCATATTTAGTCAAGAATTGTTTTTTCGTAAATGTTCAGTAGCTTTTTCTACAATTTTTTTTGGCTAGGTTGGGCCTAGGTACGGAATTTGGGTCCAGTACTTCTAAGCACTATGGCGCCTTTATAAAAGTGTCCTCCAGATGGTCCCTATTATAGCCCCAAGTTCTCTGTTTGTTAATAACTCATAATACTTTACTTTACTATTACTACAATATACAAACCTTTGCAGTTTTATCCCACCTATTTCGGCAAACGTGAACATTGGATTATTAAATCCATGAATCACGTAATCCTTATTCATGATAACTCACACTACATAACACAACACTAACAACACGACAACTACACAAACAACATTATAATAATAACAACAATTGCACAGATAGATATCTACTAATGTTTTGATTGAGCGGCATACAGAATGAGTTGGCATGACGGGCTGTCAAGTGCCGCGGCTTTCATTAACAATCCAAAAAACCATACATGTGTTAGATGTGTATATATCTATAAGGTTATATGCCTATAGGTGGGCGGGTGCCACATATACGCGAATATTTCCGCATTACCTATTGAAGTCTGAATATTTATCGTATGTTCAGTATACAGATATTTTAATTAAAGAGTCACGGGACAGAGATGAAGGAGAAGACGAAACAAAACGGGGATTGAAAAAATGTACTAGCACCATTAAAGTTGTCTAAAAAAACGGCAGCGGTAAAAGTGGTCTGGTTTCATTCTAGCTCGAAATATAAAAAATTAAATTTGCCATGAATTCGATGCACATGTTTAATATTCGCCAGGGCTGAAGGCCGTAATGATATTTTTTCAACAAACTATCTGTATATATTGGCCGCTACTGGTGATCCAGCCACAACTTCAAATCACATTTACGTAATATTTACACATCTATGCGAAATATCCGCCTCTTCGGAACCTTACTTTTACATCTTGTTTACTTCAAAAATTTTTACAAGATAACACTTTTACTTAAACCTTATGTTTATTATTTTCGTAAAATATTTTTTCTTGAAATCGGCATTAAAATGTCCCAAAATCGTCATTAAAAGCACAGAAATCGTACAATAATGTAGCCCATTATTGTACGATTTTTTCAATAAGTAGGCCTTGGCGAGATGTAAACATCAAACGTCAGACGCGGAGAAATCGCCCGTCAAAAGTGACCAAATATTCAAAACCCGGCCGATAAAGGCTCATTTAACTTTTCGTACACATTGCGAAATTGTTTCCTATAGAAGCGCAATCCTTCAGTATACATATTTTAGTAAATTTGAAAATCAATAGATTTGTTGTGTAGGCTGCACAAGAAGCAGCAGTTTGGTTTTTCTGTCAGAAGGTGCCGTACATCATTATACTTGTCCTATAGGTAGAGCGATCTGTAAAGTCAAGCAACGCCGCGCGTAGTCGGTTCGTGGACGGGTGATCCCTTATTATTATTTTCTTGCCTAATAAAACATTTTTTTTTCCGATTTCAAGAAAAATATAATATGTACCTCGGCACTGAAGTTCTTTTTATGACTCATGTGGTTTATTTGCCTCGGCCAGAGGCCTCAGCAACTAAACTCCACATGAGTCATAAAAAGTTGAACTTCAGTGCCTTGGTACATAAATAACTATTATATTAATTGGTTATGTAACGTAGGTAGGTATTTATAGTGACCGGCAGAACAGATGCAACAAATGGGATTATATTTTATTTTACTCCGAGAAATAAATCTTATTATAGGGCTACATTAGGCATGTTTTTCCGGCCTTATTTTGATTTCAGGACATGCCTAATGTAACCCCATATAGACAGTTTTTTTTTGTTTCGGTGTAAAATAAAATAAAAACCCATTTGTTGCGTCGGTTCTGCCGAAATATAATAGAATTTTTTTCGAGAACTTTATAGGTAGACAGAAACAGAGATGACTACAGAGCAAAAAGACGATCAAATTTATAATAGGTAAGATATGCCTAATAATACTTTTACACAACCTTATATGTTTACCAGTGAAGATGGCTTGGTGATTTAGGTATATAGGTATAGCAAAGAAATAGAGCAAACCCCAAATGTTCAAAGACAGAAAATAAAAACCTCTAACCGCCGGGTTTTACCAAACGCCTTTGCAAATAAATTCCAGTAATCCATCGATTCACAGGCACTTCTTTAGTCAATCCAAGCACACTTTCCACCTGACCATATCACAATTCCTAAACCTGGCCTTCAAAATTTGCACTGGATAACATGATTCATTCTCAGCAAATCGGCAAATATAACCAAATCGAAGACTAAAACAAAACTGCTCGCAAAACTGCCATTCGCGTTCGCACTATTCGCACTATTCGTACCTAAAATAACAACACACGTATCCAAGTTCGTAACTACATAAACATGCTGTAAAAAAGTTATATGCATAAAAGAGGTACTAGGTACCTATATGTTTTAGATCGCAGATAATAAATTTAGCAGAATTTTGTGACAAATAAGGTTTTTCTTTCGGTTTTACGTATTATTTACATAAACTCTAAAGAATTGTTTAATGAAACTAATTTATTTCAATTTTACTTGCCATTTATGTAAAATGTTATTCACCCGACAAGAGTGTTTACTGGGAGGATGGTCGATATTACACCATATTATAACAACCTAATACGTCAGCATATAAATAACACACCAAAATTGGTTAGCATAACCTATATATTTTTTAATTGCAGTTACATACATTTCTTTGAAAAGTATTTTGTAGACCGATGGCTTGCAGTATACTAGATGACATTGACCCGCCCTGTAATCTATTCTGTAATGGGTGTCCATTGTACATGGTAGCAGCTACAAAAACGTTTTATTCACGAGCCACAGTTTAGTCGAATAGTGAAACAGCAGTCGCCATATAGAACATCTGGTATTTTTCCGCTTAGTTAAACATCAATTATTGGTGAATACCGAAATGTCACTGCAACCGAACAACGAGGCAAATGCCCCAATACTCCCAGACCTCTCTGGCTCCCATTAATCCGAATTCCGAGCACTCCAGAATTGAGTCTTCGACTGCGGTCCGGAAGCGCCCTCCAGGACGGAAGCGCCGGCCGCTAATTGCGCCGTTAATTGTTTAACGCGGCCAGTTCTGGTCGTTTTTCTCTCGCCGCCACTCCGATAATTAAGCCGGCTTAATTCCCGCCCTCTTAACTGTCGCCTAATTAGGGCCGATTTGGTAAAACGTATATAATTAAAAGATGGAACTCACGCTGAGACCCGTATTGGACGGTGTATTTTAACGGCGGAAAACTTGTACAGGGAGAGGCAAATTTATAGTCGGATCCCAGACTTTTATCTATTAAGTAAATTACCAGCGATCAATAATACCTATATATATATATATATATATATATATATATATATATGATACTACGTTGCGAATAACAATAATTGAACTAACCAAGTACGTTCCTGTGTTTATAATATAAAATACAGGGTGTCCCGAAATTAGCCTGCCATAATTTACGAGGGTGTTCTACGACCTAAAAAAACGAGAAAAGGGTTTCTATAAATATTTCCAGAACGAACAAAGATAAAATTCTGAAATTTGGTATGTGATATACTTGTGAGATATGACATTTTCCAAGGTAGGGATAGTTAGACATTCTTAATCATAGGCGTCCCAAATGAAGGGGTTCAGATGTTAAAATTACCCCAAAATTTTTTTGTCTACTTTTTTCCAGATTTCTTGGGAAATTATGAAAGTTGAAGGTATTCTACGAAGAAAAGGTGCTCTTGTCGAACTTCGATAGCATGCATCGTTTTCGAGTAAACTTGTTTTGAAAATTTTTTGCAGAGTGCCATGAAAATGCCTATTAGAAATTAGCCTGCCATAATTTAAATATGGCCTCAAAAAAGTCCCCTAAGGGGGCTATAGCCCCCGAAATGGACACTTTGGCAAACGGTTTTTTCTAAATATTTTCAGAACGAACAAACATAAAATTATGAAATTCAGTGTGTGATATACCTGTAAGATTTGACGTTTACCGAGGTAGAGATAGTTTGACATTCTTCATCATAGGCGTCCCAAATAAGGGGGGTCAAGGGGTTATAAATATCCTAATTTTTTTTTGTGCGCTTTTTTCATGATGTCAGGCACCAAATTTCATAATTTTATCTTTGCTCGTTCTGGAAATATTTAGAAAAAACCGTATGCCAAAGTGTACGTTTCGAGAGCTATAGCCCTCTTAGCATTTTTGAGGCCATGTTTATAGGAACTTTTTCATTTTTTTGGGTCGCAAAACACGCCGGTCAAATACGGCGGGCTAATTTCTAATACGCATTTTCATGGAATTCCTCTGCAAAAAAATATCAATACGATTTTACTCGAAAACGGTGCACGCTATCAAAGTTCGACAAGAGAACCATTTTTTTGTAGAATACCCCGAAATTTTATAATTTCGCAATAAGTTTGGGGAAAAAGCACACACAAAAAATTTAGGGTATTTTTAACCCCTTAACCGCCCCATTTAGGACGCCTATGATTAAGAATGTCTAACTATCGCTACCTCGGCAAATGTCAAATCTCACAGGTACGTCACATACCAAATTTCAGAATTTTAACTTTGTTCGTTCTGGAAATATTTAGAAAAAAACCGTTTGTGAATCTGCCCCTTTCGGGGGCTTTAACCCTATTAGGGGGCATTTTTGAGGCCATGTTTATATTAACTTTTCTCATTTTTTTAGGTCGTAGAACACGCTGGTAAATTATGGCAGGCTAATTTCGGGACACCCTGTATATACTTAGCGTCTAACGAGTTTACTCGGTCTGACTAAATAGGATAGCCCAGTTCGTTGCTGATGAGGATGACGAGGTGATCATGCTGAGGCCAGTGTTGTTTATAGGTTTCGTTTGAGCCTATTCCCAGTGAAATGCTACGTACTTCAAGAACTCTCTTTATTCCTAAATTACAAAATACTCCTAAAACCTTCAATGAGGCATGAGATAAATATTATTTCATTGTCGCAGGTTACAAAATGTACAATTTATAATATTTTAATAACACTTTAATCATAATTCTCACCATCACAATATTCCAAACTAGGAGTACCCCAGACGTAACAATATGGTTCCACAACAATATAGGTCCCCGCCAAAACGTCGCCGTCAAAAAGTCGCCGTCAAAACGTCGCCGTTAAAAACGTCCCCACACAAAAACATCCCTGCCTATAACGTCACCGTCGAAAATGTCGCCATGCTAAAATGTCGCGCCACCAAAAAAGTCGCCGTTATGCGGTGACGTTTTGACTCGATATCGCTACCTGAGGTTCAATGATTTTATTTAAGCACCAGTCGGTATTCGAACAACTCTTTTAATGTAAATATTGCAATATTTATTTATTTATTTATTTATCACACACAACAGAACAAATGTTCCAATTATAGGTGTGTCTAACATTACAAAATCCTTATACTCTAACTTAAAGCTAAGTTAGTTTGAACATTACAATTTACATAAAGCACAGAACACCTGCTTATCACTGGCGGCGATAAGGCGCCCGCAGAGCCCGCCGTGCGGGGGGGCCCCAGCTCCGAAAGGGGCCCCTAAAAACTGATCCCACTAATATTAATTTTTGCAAAATATTAACGCTATTAGGCTGAAAATCGGTGTCGACCAAACGACTTAGAAGATTTTTATTTCAGGAAACTATTAGCAGATTGTTAGGAAATTATTAAAACACCCCGAAAAACACGAAACTAAAATGCAATTATTTGTCAAATTTTGTGCTTTTAGTTTCTCTTTTAAACTCGTATAGAGGTAATTATTACGAAAAATATTCACTTCTATTGTTGAGTACTTTTGTAGAAGATTTGTGATTTGTGATTTTTTGTATTAACCTATTATGTGCCATGTTTGCCGGCCGGTTGTGTGTTTGTAGCAGATAGCGCCAATCGACTTGAGATCAATTTTTCTGAAATTAATATATACTTCAACACTAGTAAAAGAGCTTTTTTTAAATCAAATTTTTAATTTATTTTTTCTTCCAAGTGATGAGCCATTTTGAGATTAGGGGGTTTAGTATGCCGTCGGTCCCTGCGTTGGTAGCTCCGTTTTAGCTTAAAAAATTGGCGTATTCTTACGACAAATAGCAGAATTTTCCATTTTTATAAAACCAATACATCAATTCTGCGACGTCTCGTGATGTTTTTTTACTAAACACCAGAGAGATTTTAGCAATGGTAAGATTTTAAATTTGGCAATTAGTAGATAAGGGTATTTGTATTATTCGGAGTGGCGGAGCCCCTTTCATTATACCTACTTAATAAATATTTTTCTTTGGAAAATATTTTCTAATATAATTAATTAAAATAATAATTACGTAATATTAAATCATGTCCCATTTATAAAATAAAATGTGAGACATTAGACATGCCCAGTTTTTGTTAAGCTACGCTATAATACTCGCGATAATCATTGAGTAAAGGATATTATATTCTATACCCTATATAGAATATATATATCCTTTACTCAATGCTATAATACAGAAAGATCATTTTCCAGGTAGGTATAGAAAAACTTAAAATTAAAGTTATATATCTGAGCTATTTTCTTATAATTTAGCATCTTAGCCAAAATTTCGGTATTTCCATATTTTATTACCACATGTATGCATCCTGGCAAAATTTGGCGTGGGGGCCTCAGAATCCTTATCGCCGCCACTGCTGCTTATACATCCCAAGCTACAATAATGCATCCAAGACAAACGTACTGAATTTCTTAAAAGTATCACCAAATAAGTCACAGCAGTCCTATAGTATGCATTATACATCCTCATCATATTGACCGCCGGCATTCGCGACTTATAATTTCGGAGCGGCGTCGGATAGTGAAAAGTTCTCTTATAAGTTCGCGTCTTTAGATCAGGAACCACGAATGACAAATAGAACAATGTAAAATTATCCACATTCATATTATTTATTATCTTATATAGGTATATAAGAGCACTGTATATTCTTCTATTGTGTAAAGTTATCATTTTTAAGTCCCTAAGGCTTTCTTTGTAATCAAATTTCTCATAGCTACCTGTCACAATAAAATGAGAATACTTTAAAAACTTCTTTTGGGCCCTTTCAATGATATTGATATATTTTGAATAGAAAGGACTCCAAACAGTAGAGCAGTAGGTACTCTAGCCCAGAACGAATTAAAGAAACGAACAGCATTTTGAGAGTAGCATTTCTTTTAAAATGTTTTGAGTTGCTTAAAACAAATCCCATTCTCCTGTACAAACTCCTCACTATCCTCTCATTGAATGTCAATTTTGAGTCGAACATAATGCCGAGGTCTTCCACCAAATCCACTCTTTGGAGGGATGTATCATTCATTGTATACGCATAGCCAGTTGGAGTAGTAGAACGGGTGAAAGTCATTATTTTACATTTTTGGACATTAAAGAGCAAACGATTCCGCACAGACCAACAGTATATTAGATAATATCTTCCTGCAATTTATCGCAGTCAACGCTGCCACTGATTTCTTTGTAAATTTTCATGTCATCGGCGAACAAGAGCACATTACTGTGAGAAACGATCTTTGTAAAAATCATGGTTCTGTATTGTGTGTTCCATACAGAACTTAATTATCACATCAATTTTTTAGAACTTCTAGCAGCCTTCAGGGGATTACAATCTACTTTCGATTGCTGGCGCTAGCATTTCGTTAAACGGCTATTTTATGACAGTAAAGCTAGCGCCCGAAATATCGAGATGTAAAAATAAATTAAGCTCAAACACAGCATCAAAAGAAGTAAATCACGAAATCGAAATTTTACAATGGCTTTTACCACACCGAAATATCATAAACAGAGTCAATAAAGGGAACTGACAGGACAAAGTAAGGTTAGAACAAACCCCTTATAGCAATCACAGGCGCAAGCATCAAACCGCTTTCAAGCGATTGCAATCGCTTTGTCGTCTTAAACGCACTCAATGTCACCGCAGTCTTCTATATAAACCGAATGGGGGGTATAAAATTCCAAAATTGAACGAGATAACGCAACAAATATGGAAGTGGTGCGAAAAGCGTAAAATCATGATTTTTGCATCATACATAAACACCAAAGAAAACACTAGCAGACAGAGAATCTCGTCAGAAAAATATTAAAACGGAGTAATCTCTACATCCCACTGTTTTTAATAAAATTAAAACAATTTTTTTGTTGGCATCCCGACTCAGAGTCCAGGGGTGTTGATGCCTTCACATTTACCTGGTCTAAAATGTACTTTTACGCTTTTCCGCCCTTTTCCTATCTAGAGTAATTAAAAAATAATAAAAAAAAACTGACAAGGCAGAAGGCATTGTCGAATTCCCAATTTGGAAATCACAACCCCGGTATCCAATAATAGAACAACTCATGCTCTCAAAACCTATCATATTCCCCCCCACACCGCTTATTGCTGATACCTCCTTTCAGGAAACCACACCCCATGTGGCAAAACCTTACCCTGGGAGCCGCAGTATGATTCGCCAAGCATACCTAAAAAGGGGAGTTTCCTGAGAATGCTATCGATGTATTACTATCATCCTTAGCTGACAATACCTTAAAACAGTACAATGTAACTTATGAAAAATTGTGGCCATACTGTAAAAGTACCGATGTTTTTACAGCCACACCAAATACAATAATCGATTTTCTAAGTAAGGAATTGGCCCAGGGTGGGAACTACAATGGCCTCAATCAACACAAGTTTGCTCTAAATATTCTCCTGCAAACCACCGATCATCCAACGATAGCTAGATTCATGAAAGGAGTTTAGAATGAGGCCAGTGTTCCCCAGATACAATGAAATCTGGGATCCCAGCCCAGTCTTAACATGCTTTGAAGCCCTCGCACCAAGTGACTCCCTATACAAGCTTATTGTTTTGCTAGCTCTCATCTCCAGCCACAAACTTCAAATACTGACAAAATTAGATTAAACAATATCACTTATTTTGAAGATCGATTGGAAATATATATTACCGATATCATAAAAACCTCAAAACCTGGAAAATGCCAACCTAAAATAATAATACCTACCTTATTTCACATCACTATTAAAATATTACATAACCGTAACTAAAGACAGCAGACGCGGGCATGATCAGTTATTACTCACCATTAAAAAACCACATACCTAACCCAGCTACGGCACAAACCGTTTCAAAATGGATCAAAAAAGGCCTTACAATAGCTGGTGTAGATACAACCATTGAGTAAAGGAATAACTAAGTGGCGCAATACTTAAAATTACAACCACAGAAATAACAGTATTATACCTATACTTCACTTTTATGTGGTAGGACTTTAACATTAGATAGAAAAAGATAATCTAAAATGAAAATTTTATATCAACATATATCGGGGAAAGCTTAGTTTCCGAGATACAGGGCGTTGAAGTGTTGGAAAAAATATGAAGTATTTTTTACACTGTCCGAACCAGTGGAGATATTTAAACCCAATTTGATGTGTAGTACCACCTTTTTGACTACGATATTTAGTGATAATATGAATGTCCTGAAATAACCAGTAGTGGAGTTATGGGTTTTCACTATCACTAAATTTAAAAAGTAATTAGTACGAACCTGTCTCACATCAACGTAAATTTTTTTTTCGTAAAGTTCTTTCAATTCTCTACAAAAAGTGTATCTTGACATTTTTTTGTATCTGCCACGGTTGTGTAGTAAATAAATTATTTCGTTTCCATCTCAGCCTTTTTTGCCTAAAAATGTGTTTTCTAAGATTATTGATAAATATCGCAAATAACAGAAATTAATTATGGAACACTTATCGGATTCAGCTATTTTATTTTTAATTTTATGGAAACAATTTTAAAAATAAACTGGCACTTGGTTTGAGGTACATTACTTTATTATCATTTTAACATTTTTATCAAATCTGTATTATTTCTTAATAATTTTTATAATTCTAAATTTGTAGAATTCTAAATTATACCACGACGAGTAAAACATGATTCTTCCGCCCATAAAATGTTATTTAAAAATTGTCTTATTTCCTTTGACTACAAAATCCATCGGCAAAATACTAATGTCCTTTCTGCATCGCCGTACTGGTGAAGATAAGTGTGCCATGGAAAAGAAAATCTTATTGACAGTTAACAATACAATAATCTGTCATCCAGTAGATGAACGTAGCAGCGCCGCAGTTTGTCTTTGTTAATAATTAAAATGCCGTTCCAATTTACAAATGAAGAGCAGGCTGACATCCATTTCTGCTATGGAGTTGCAAATGGGAACTCTGCGGAAGCAGCCAGAGAATACCAGAGGCGATTTCCAAATAGGCGCCATCCGCGTCCCTCGGTGTTTGTTAACATGCACCGACAATTCAGAACTCGCGGTCTGAGAACTAGAATCGTCGAACGAGGAAATGAAAACAATATCCAACAAGTCAGACGCAACAATGAGATTCTTCGTGAATTCGATAGGAATCCTACAACAAGTAGCAGAAGAGTGTCAGTGGCCCTACGTGTTTCAAAGTCTGCAATTTTGCGAGCTTTAAAAAGAGATCACAGGCATGCGTATCATCTACAACCCGTACAAGGTTTAAGGCCCGGCGATGCAGAAAGAAGATTAGTGTTTTGCCGATGGATTTTGGAGTCAATTGAAGGAAATAGACAATTTTTAAATAACATTTTATGGACGGACGAGTCGTGTTTTACTCGTCGTGGAGTAGTAAACTTTCATAATCAGCATATTTGGGCACAAGAAAACCCACATGCAATCCGGCCAAGAAATTTTCAGGTCGAATTTAGTGTCAATGTTTGGATTGGACTGTACAACCATCATCTGTTTGGACCCTTTTTTTGCCACAGCGAGTGAATGGTGACAATTTTTTGGAGTTTTTAGTAGCTGAGCATAATAATATGTGGGAAGACATTCCTTTAAACTTAAGATTGTTGGCTTGGTTCCAACTTGACGGCTGTCCTGCACATTTTCACCGAAATGTGAGGAACTGGTTAAATAATAACTTTCCAAATAGGTGGATCGGACGAGGGGGACCGGTCGCTTGGCCACCACGTTCTCCGGACATAACACCTCTGGACTTCTTCGTATGGGGATTTTTAAAAGAACAAGTCTATGCGACTCCTGTAGAAACAAGGGAACAACTTATTGATCGTATCAGAAATGCGTGCGATGAATTGAGAAATGGCAATTTAATCGATGCTGTTCAATCCGTTAGGCGTCGAAGTGAATTATGTGTGCAAAAGAATGGATCACATTTTGAACAATTGTTGAATGTTGTACAAATTTAGAATTATAAAAATTATTAAGAAATAATACTAGATTTGATAAAAATGTTAAAATGATAATAAAGTAATGTACCTCAAACCAAGTGCCAGTTTATTTTTAAAATTGTTTCCATAAAATTAAAAATAAAATATCTGAATCCGATAAGTGTTCCATAATTAATTTCTGTTATTTGCGATATTTATCAATAATCTTAGAAAACACATTTTTAGGCAAAAAAGGCTGAGATGGAAACGAAATAATTTATTTACTACACAACCGTGGCAGATACAAAAAAATGTCAAGATACACTTTTTGTAGAGAATTGAAAGAACTTTACTAAAAAAAAATTACGTTGATGTGAGACAGGTCCGTACTAATTACTTTTTAAATTTAGTGATAGTGAAAACCCATAACTCCACCACTGGTTATTTCAGGACCTTCATATTATCACTAAATATCGTAGTCAAAAAGGTGGTATTACACATCAAATTTGGTTTAAATATCTCCACTGGTTCGGACAGTGTAAAAAATACTTCATATTTTTTCCAACACTTCAACGCCCTGTATCTCGGAAACTAAGCTTTCCCCGATATATGTTGATATAAAATTTTCATTTTAGATTATCTTTTTCTATCTAATGTTAAAGTCCTACCACATAAAAGTGAACCACCCTGTATACTACTTTATTAGTGTGATTCACATGTAGATCACATACATGGTGTTCTACATTGTATTGGGTAAGCTGTATTTATATAATAAACAATTTCGTTGCGAATACGTGACGAGTTTCATTTCGCCAGTCACGCACACAAGGTCGAAGCCAAGCAAACACCTCAGATCGCACCAAATCTTTCAACATCTACAGTGTGATCTCGAGGACAGGGCCATCGACGTATAATTAAAGGTTAAACGACTTACCTGTAAGGAAGTTCAATCCTCAATTATACGAGATGGCCCCTTCCGAAGAGATCACACCCACAGGCCAATATTCATCCCCAAAATACTGCGATCGAGGGCAACATAATTAAGGTCAGGCGAGCGCGAGGATATCGATACGGCGGGTTACCAAACACTTTTTTCTATAAACATACGCGACAAAAAGAGCACAGAAACATAAACTACAGTGTGATCTCTTCGGACGGGGCCATCTCGTATAATTGAGGATTGAACTTCCTTACAGGTAAGTCGTTTAACCTCTAAGTATCTTGCCAAATTATTGGTACTACATAAAATAATAAAAATTCGAAAGGATCAAAGTTGGTCCAATATTATGAAATTTGGTAAACCACATTCAAACTTTTATTATTTGTCCTTTTTAAGAAAAAGAAAATACATCACATTACATACATTAATAAAAAAGTTAGTTAGTAAGTGTCTCATGTGGAGAACTCTTTGTACCTATTTATTGTTTGTCTTGCAATTTTTTTACAATTGCTTCTCATTCAGGGGAAACATTTGCTCGACATTTAGGTTCGATTGACTTTTTCATCATATTTCTTTTTAATATTGAATGAAACCTTTTGTTTTCGAAAACAGATTTTTTTATTCGCCGTTGCATTTTTAGGTTAAAACTATATACATCCATCAGACATTTTCAAACCGTTGTTCCCGAAAAAACGAAAAAATTAAATCGTATCGATTGACATAAACAATTAAAAGCAATATTCGCTGCGTGTATACGGAACTGCGGACGCATAAACTGTAAAAATTTATTTATAATTCATCGCGGGCCGCACAAACAATTCGGGCGGAATTGAAAATTTCTGTTTCTGTGACACACCATCGATAATCCGTGCGTAACAATAAGCATGCATGGTTCAGTTGCAGATAAATTAATGTTACTCTATGAAGCATTTATACATTTTTATTCAGTTTATGGATGTCAGTGTTTTTCATTATGATCTCCATGGTAAATGTACGTGTAGATAATATTATTGTAAGCTGTAATTTTAAATTGTGTTAGGTACGTCAAATTTATACTATAGACTTGCTGCCAGCTATTCCTTTGATATAGTTCTCAAATATTGAATCATTCAATTATAGTCTCGGTGTTGGAAACCACTGCAAAATCATATTGCAATATTGTTAGAATGTAGTGAGATGTCTCGGCAAAGTTTGGTTGCTTAATTCGTCAGTGCTGAAGGCGCTAAAGCTGAAAATATTTATAAACTTAGGAGCACGTAATATCGTATCTAATATCTTAACACCTCTATATATTAAAATGATATGTGACGGGTCTGGCTGGATAGGTTCTGAAAATGAATTCGAAAGGAGCTTCACTGTCAAGTCTATTCAGCGTTGTTAATTCAACATTAAAATTTAATGTTTGGATTCTATACTGTGGCTACGGTTAATAAAAAGATGAGCCTCGGAAGAAAATTAATGGAGCCCCTGCTGCTTTATTATTTTATGAATGTCAGGGTAGGAATATAAAACGGCATAAAATAATATTCTGGCCCTGTTCGTTTTAACATCCCGCTAAATTTGCATGATACCTATAGCGTAATTGATAAATAACCCTTTACGGCATACGCCTATTACAAGATGCAAAGAATATAGCCTATAAGACGTAAAATATAAAATTGATAAATGATTAGAAATAAATGTCAATTTTTGATTAGCTATGCGAAGTACATACTGAACACTTATACAGTGTGGCCTAAATTCGATGCTCACCATTGGGATCTCGGTAACTACAAGAGATAGCGAGTCGGTTAAATGGGGAAAGTTTTAGACAATTTTATGGTCAATCTGATGCCGCTGAGAAATCAAGGCTAACTGGGATCGTTTTCGAGTTATTACCAAAAAACCGAATTTTATCATTTTCGTTTTTCTTAAATATCTTAGAAGCCGATGGTTTCTCAAAGACAGGACATTGACATTATTAAGGCACTTTTGTCCAGCCTTTTGAGCGGTAATGTCAGTTTCTTTAAGAAAGTTTTCATTTTCGAGATATGACTCACAACTTTTGATTTTCTTATGGACGCTATCTTGGATTTTTGCAAATTCGAAATTTACATGAAATTCTCTTTCCAATGATGTGTCACACTAATGATTTTTTTCGTTAGTTGTAACACTTAAAAGCGTTTTTTTGCCTAATACTACGTAGGCCATGACAAGTCTGTCAAAACAAATGCAACAAACCAAACATTGAATCCAAATTTTTGTTGAGATCTGGATTCCTTAATACCATATGGGTTATTAACAGCCCAGTAATGCTGCTTATGTTTATTAAAAATGCCATTGTTATGAAATCTTGTTTCATCGGTCCAGCAAATGTTTAATGGAAAGTTATCAATAACTTCTCACTGATTGTTAAACCAATGACAGAAATCAAGTCGGCGTTCAGTATTTCCCGGACTTAACTTTTGCACTATCACGGGTTTATAGGGGTGATATTTTTTGTCAAGTATCTATGAATAGTCGTTTTCGGCAAAAGATTCTGCGACTTATCTCTCGAAATGAAATCGTCGGTGCTTCATTAAACTTTGTTTAATGTTTTCAACATCTATTGGCGCAATCGATTGGAACCATATTTCGGTCTGGGCACAACAAAACTCTCATGTTGTTCTAAATTCCTACTCAATCTAAGAAAAATTTAACGGTGAGGCTGCTGCCTTTCAGGGAATAATGTATGATAAACTCTTGTTGCCACTGTACTATTTCTATAGTTTTTTGTGTAACAATAATTGTACATATCCACCTTTTCGCTAATACTAAACGGCATTTTTACACATATCTCAAAACACTGACGGCTTCATAACAATAACAACAACTGAGATTTCGAATTTGTAAAAATCCAAGATGGCGTCCATAAGAAAATCAAAAGTTGTGAGTCATATCTCGAAAATGAAAACTTTTTTAAAGAAACTGACATTACCGCTTAAAAGGACAAAAGTGCCTTAATAATGTCAAAGTCCTGTCTTTAAGAAACCATCGGTTTCTAAGATATTTAAGAAAAACGATGATAAAATTCGGTTTTTTGGTAATAACTCGAAAACGATCCCAGTTAGCCTTGATTTCTCAGCGGCATCAGATTGACCATAAAATTGACTAAAACTTTCCCCATTTAACCGACTCTCTATCTCTTGTAGTTACCGAGATCCCAATGGTAAGCATCGAATTTGGGACACACTGTATATTTCATTATTTCCATAGTGCGCCTAGAGCTGCTGCTACCAGAGAATTTCGGGCAAGACTTATATCTGTATTTATTTACTTTAAAAATTCATTAAAAACTAACTAAAAACTTGTAGATATAGATATTTTTAATGATTTTTGTCTCCTATGTAACTTTATTCGATAATATAGGTAAGTATTGCAACGACATTACTTCTTTAACCTACTCAAAATGCGGCTGTTTATTTTCAAGTATCGCTTTCCTATTTACAGTTATATAATTTTAAGATTTACATGGAGGCAATTTCCGTCACAAATTTATTGGCCTGAGTCTCCCAGGGTCCCAATATTTTTATGTTGCATTGTTTCCCTGTAATGCTTCCATGGGTTTTCTATAGTGTGATTTGCAGATGGTATATCATTAGTCAGGGATATTCTAGAAAAGTCTCTAAGCTTCCTTTGGCTAAGGGCTAGGAATTATTGTGCCTCTGGAAGTTAGTTATTTTAAAACATGTTTGATTCAATTCAGGGACACACTGTATTTAATAAAGTAGCGCTTAGTGCTACACAATTTTTATACAAACCTAAAGTTGATTCACTCTTTTCTTATAATCAGATAAAAAGGAAATACAGTTAAACAGTTAAAATACATCAGTTAATGTCGCTAATGACGACGTAAACTGTTGTCAGCCTTGGACGTATAAACGCGAGTCACTAGTTGACACTCCTGGTGGGGGAATTTTACATCACGCAGCGCAGACTCTACACGCAACATTAATCCAAGGGCGGTATTTATCACTCTTCGCTGTCGGGTATTCCCATTGGAATAATATAATCACCCCGGCCTTAATGAATTAACCGAATAGTTTAATCCACTCCTCGCATGATCTATACGTCGCGCCCGAAAACCGGGCCAAACTCCCAAATATTAAATAAGACTCGATGGGGCCGCCATTGCCGGGTCCTTATTTAAATAAGAGCCGGGGCAAATGAAGATATATTCGCCGGGGGTGCGCTCCGAAAGGCATTAATCTTGTTTACCCGCTAAGCAGATATTTATTCCAGCGCGCTGTATCGCCCAAATTCAATTTTTCCGGGTCCCGTAGGGATTCTGCCACACTTTTAGCCCGGTTACGAGAGACTTCCTCGTCCGTCCGCAATCCCCTACAAGCGAAGTGTAATTCGCCAAGCATCGCAGGGAGTCTCAGAAACGATTGCCAAAATTTTAACCACCTATTCGAGTTATCAAAAGCAACAACCTGTTTCAAATAGTTTTTTTTAAATAAAGGTAATGAGTTGATTATGGCTAAAAAAACACCGAAGAAGGTAACGCATGGAAATCGATGATTCACTATTTTTTGATAGCCTCTTGCCGGCAAAGCACGAGTTGTATTTATAATCTCATAACGTAATACTACTACTAAAAATAATCAATGTGTTTCATTTAATCTAAAAAATACGTTTTATAGAACAGTTAAATACCAGTCTAGACGCGAGAGCCCCTGCGGCCGCGTTGATTTGTTCCTTAACTGTTTATAGAATTTTTAATAGAATAGAAATAGAAAGAGAAATGGATGACTCCCTATAAGTGAACTTGTAGGGAAATATCCCTGCTTATATATATCATATCATGGTCCCAAGAATAAGCATTATAAAGATCAAACTTTAAAGGGCAATGTGTGCGAAGGAAATTGCAGAAGTTTTGAGGCAATCGAATAAAACAAATATGTATGGATATTAAATGGGCTTATTGGGTGTCTCACTAGTCCACATTTCTCTGGGGTCTTCCTTAATCAGAGCTAACACAAAATTGACCTGATTTATATTAGGTCTTAAAAAACTTTGAATTTTGTTTTCGTCTTGTAAAAGGTGCCTCCGAACCAACATATATATGTTTCCTCCCCTCCTCAGATACAAAATCGTGGCGACTGCTTCGGAAAGAATGCGACACAACAGAGAATAATACGAGTTATGTTTCCTCCTCTTTCGTTTTCTAAATCACTGCCTTCTTCATGATCGTCTATTAAAAACTGGTCGTCTGCAGCCGCGCGGCTATAACCATGCATTGCAGCAGCTCAATTGACACTCCACCTTTAACAACTCACCAAGCGTCAAGTATGCCATGTAGAAAAGAAACAATAGAAATAGAAGATTTAAGTCGGGTTTATAACTAGTTTTAAAATTCTTGCTTAACTGTTGTAAAGTTTTTTTTTTTTTAGATTAAATGCAATAAATTGATAGGCTGTACAGTACCTACATATCGTTGAAATCTTGCGGAAACTACAGCAGTCGATAGTTGAATAATGACAACGTTTATATTTTTGCTAAGTCAAAAGTGTGTCAGTTTTAATAATTTTAATTTTTTCTTACTTATAGTTTATCACAGAGACTTTAAAATAGGTAGTAAATAGAGATTTGACAACCTAATTTATTCATCCTCATTCTTTATTATTTTTTCTTATTATCTATTTTATTACTTAGTCAACCATGTTTCGACATAGAAGAATCTACTACGACTTCTATGGTCTCGACTTATGCTCCAGTGGCGGGTAACAAAAATATATTAAAATTTTAAATATATTTATCTTGGAAACTAAGAGGTTTCCGAAAAAATATTTTACAAAAGATGTACTTACTTCTGGACACCCTATATATAAATTTCATATATGATTATTAACATTTCAAATACCTACTTACATGCTTATAGTGATGCTACAACATTAACCATCAAAAATATAAATTTCAATATATTCTTTAACTTGTGAACCATACTCCATGAACAGACTAGCTATGGCCCTGAATTCAGGGCATTATTTTAATAGAATAAATAAAATTAATTGTTCACGTTCATTTTCCCGTGCAAGGGATAAAATGTGAGGTGTTATAGTTTCACGCGACGCGACGTAAGTCCTAAAATCTATAATAGGAGTGGAAGTATTGTTTATTTAATTGTGCCTATTTTAAGGCTCCGAGCGTTAATTGTCTATCCTCGCCTGATGCATATTAGATACCACCAAATCAGTTAGAATTCTGTCTCAATACCAGGCATAGCCAAGATTCTCTGAAAATGATGTGTTTTGTCACATTATACATGCAGTTTTTGTTAAAAAATCCTTAAGATGGAGTTTAACTTACTGGCGAGGTCCCGGCGGATTGTTGCAGTCTCGTTTTGCACCTCGCGTTGTGTAGTCCGGTCTCGCAATTACAAAGAAACCTGAACGAGACTTGAAGCAGAGCAGAAAACAGACCTGAGAACAAGCTAAAAGTCAGGTTGATTAGACAGATATAACGTTGGTGTGTCGACGTGAATGTGGGTGATGGAGTTGCTACCTTTAAGTTACAACCAAATATAATGAAATAGAATAAAATCATATAAAACTAAGGAAACGTTGGAACCACAGCTTAATACTGTAATCCACCAAAATATTCCCGAACCGCTTTGATCCATCCCACCACCGCACCCCAGGACCTCCCCTCTTCCCATCTGCGGTAAACACAAATATCGGCGCGAAGATACGGCCTAAATTAATTTGGGGCGCGGAAGACGCGCCCAGACAACGAACTAATTGCCGAAATAATCCCCAATTTGGCGGGGATTCCCTTTTCTAATTATAATAATCGCGCATCGCGCCACCGGCTTATCGGTCTCGAAACTCCCGCCGATTATACAACACCTTAACTCCGAACAGGGCGCAGGGATCACAGTCGGACCGAAACTTCTTGGTATCATCCTTATTTTTTCTAAAGGCTGCTTAAGCAGGGGGTAGAACCAAAAATCGAGTATATAACGATTAACGATGATGTCAAAAGCTGAAATTCGCTATACGTAAATGTGAAACTGTTTCACTGGCTCGTAAATGCCTCTCATTGTTAAATTAATAGCTATTTACGTAACCAGTTAGGAAAAGTGTGCTAAAAACTATTATTAGTAAAGAAATGCATAATAAAGTAAAGCTGCTCTGATCTCGCACACTGTTAAAAATCGATTTAAAATTACAGGCATTTTCATGTGAAAGTAACGTGTTTTTACACGATTTATCATGTACTATGTGAATATACATTCAAAATCATAAAAAAAAATACAGACTTATACAGTGACCGGCAGAAAGTTGAACACAAAAATTTAATATTTTTAAACTCTGATTTCGATTAGTTTAAATTTCTAGCAGCTAATAGAACAAAATTAAAGTTTAGTAGCAAATTCATGTGTTATCCGATGATAAGTTGCGCTTGCGGTATTTTGTTTTTTTGTAACACACAGGGTGGTCTAAAAAAAATACAAAAAAAGTTAAAATTTTTTTTGACTAGGTGGCTGTGACTTTAAATCTGACATTCACCTTTGATTCCAAACGACTTTTGTAAGTACCTTTTTACCGTATTTTAAAAAAAATAAGGGTACTTTACTCTTGAGGTATTTTGACATTTTTGAATCTACCTCGTATCTAAAAAGATATATTTAAATTTTGATATGTGCATTTTGAGTTTGAAATAATGCACCAATTTTTATCAAGAATAAAATTTTCGGAGAAATTAATAATAAAAAAGTTTTCCATTTGTGTCCAACTTTCTGCCGGTCACTGTAGTACTTTTCCCTTTTTTTTGTGATTTTTACCTTTGTCCAATGTAAAAATACAACTGAACGAGGTAAAGTTTCGTCGGGCTATTTTATTTTTACTCTTTACTGTTGAAAATTACGTTGCGAAAGCGAAAATACATCAACTTTGGTGTATTTTTACATGTTTGAAGGTGGGAGTAGCCTCTAGCGTTAGGGAATTGCATCATTTCTCTAGTAAGCACGTTGGGCGGTCGCCCATTGTCGTCGTCTACCAAATGCAACACGGGAACCGTTGCGTTTGCGTTATAACTTTTTCATCCATCAAAAACAGTTTGTTAGTACCTATGTGTTGTGAACAGTAAAAATACGGTAAGTACTAGAAAATTTTGTCAATGTCATCTCTTGTTAATCCCAACCGGGAATGCACAAGTGTTTGTTTTTATTTAATTTTATTTTATTTATATATATTTTTTAATAAACATAAATTATTATTCCAAACATATAGAGGTTAAAAACCTGTAACTATTTTTTACATAATAGGTCGATTTTGATGTTTAAAAGAGTGCCTTTTTTTATTTATGATGATAAAGATCTTGCCATTAAAAATAAATATTTTATTATATTTTTTTGGGAGCCGCCCTTTACGTCCGAGCGCATCGCAGCCTCGCGGTCTTATTCTGCTTTTCTCTCGTTTTATTTTACTCCACTACAGGTTCCTTGCTGATCTTTTGCATTTGTCTTCTGGTGTCAATCTTGGAGTCCATATATTGACTGTCTTCTGTGGTCCAGGGCCACATATTCACAGAGCTGTTCCCGATTCCCTATTGCATACCTATAGTCTTCATTTAAGGTCTCCGTTGTACAGCCCGAATTTGCATAGGGCTATGTGAACCGTAAGGAGCCCTATTACTGTAGCTGATTTCTGCTCTTCGGCTAGTGATTTGTTTGGTCGTTTAATAAGAAGTGTAAAATTGAAGGTAAGTTAATGTAATTTTACCTTGTTGTTAACTGGAAAACAAATTGAAGAATGTAGAATTGCAGGCAATTAATGTAATTTTACTTCATTTACTTTTTAAAGAGTGTAAATTGGCATAATCATACATAGCAATTGTGTGAAATTACTTGTCGTTTACTGTGAATTTAACACGTGGAACGCCCCAGTTACAAATCGGTATGTATGATTCCACGATATTTCTAGTTATTTTAATTCGCAAATCTCCACTATACCGAAATAGGTATTGTAAATTTAAGTTATTTTTCACTACATTTTATTTGCGTATTTGTAATAATTTTCGTCGTAATATTACAATATTAAAGTAAATTTACGGGCATAGTGAAGTATATTTAAAAGCGCAGACTGTAAGTTTACCTGTCGGTTTAGGTATATTTACTACTAGATCCAAGTAATAATACCTTAGACATTAAGTAATTTTCAAATGTAATTATACAACGAGTCCTCAAAATTACTCGATGAAGTTTATTATTACAGGACATTTTGGTTGTAACATGATTACAGCGATTTGTCGTGTAAAATCGCGAATTCGTTTTTAACAGTGCACAGCTGAATAGCCCAAAATCGAAAGGGTTATGGACCACTCAATGTTGTGAGCAAATTAAAAAAGGTATTATCCCGGAAACTTCCAAGTGGCCGACCGCTACAAAAACAAAAACAATGGCAACCTGTAGTAGGTAATACAAACTTCCCGAAACTGAAACTACTTAAGCACCTCCACCTTTCGAAGTTCGGCCCGCGCGTCGCGCCCTCCATCCACTCTCGATTTTTCTAAATAATTCATGGGCAACTTGTCGGAAACTCGGCAGGCGAGTTTCGTAGTTTTTGCGCCGGTTTCCGGGCCCGTAGCGGAATGTTAATTGCTGCCGGGCGTTAATTAGTTTTGAGGATTTTCGGTAGCGCGCGAACATGTGCGGCGCCGAAACACCCCGTCTGCCAGCAGTCGGCTTCTGAGTGGGGCCTGACAGGCATGAATTGGCTGGTGGTTGCTACGACATGCAGGAATAGTCACTTAGGTTAATCAATGACTTATAATTTATAGTTTAAACGACAACTTCCGAAATATAGTCGGTTCATCAACTCATCGCTATGGCATTTGGCCAACGATGGGTTGATCGCAGATGAAATACATAAGCTCAAGATACACAGGGTCTCAGTTCAGTTGTGAATGACAAATAAAGTATCATTTTATATAGGCCATATAAACGTGGGTTCGGAAAAGCTTAATATAAAGGATTCAGGATGTTTATTTTGTACCATAGTTTCCTTGTTGTTATTAGTGGTCTGCGGGAAGGTACAATTTTTGAATTGCTCATCCATTTCTTCAAAAATGTGCCTTTTCAATTTAACATAAAACTTATGTAATTTGAACAAACGAAGCAAACTCAAGTTGTGGTTAAGAAAATGTGAAACTTGGGGAATGGATTCAGCTCTGTATTTGGAAAACAACGCATGATCCCTTTTAATGCAAAAAATCAATTATTATATTGGTTTAAAAGGAAAAGGGCTTTATTTTTTATTACTTGAAATCTTGTTCGGAATATTAAGAGATAGGCAATTTTTTAAATTAGTTTATTAACTTTTCTATGCCCTTAAAACCTCTGGAAGCGTGTCCTACCTTCCCGTATGCCAGTGGTTATGACAATATAATGCCGGTAGCTTAATTTTATTATACATTATACCCCCATACTGTGTACCGAATTTTAAGCTAATAATAGTTCTCGTTTCTGAGATAGGTATCCCTGTATGATTCATTGGCCAAATGCCAGCGATGGGTTGATCACAGATGAAACACAAAATAAGTAGAAAATATATACAGGGTGTTCCAGCGGAAAAGTAACAGGCTCTATAACGGCCGGGAAAATTTTTTCTTGGAAAAACGCAAAAACAGTCAATTTTGTTTGACAGGGGGACATCTTTTGGCATAAAATTGATAGATCTATCTGCAAACCCCTGAGCAGAGGTTGAACCCCTACAAAAAATTTAAATGGGAAGGGGGTTCATGTCGCACACCTTTGGAAACGTCTCTCAATTCTCTATACACCTGCAACAGATATTCAAAAATCGATCGACATTTCAAAAAGGTACAGCGTGAAAAATGCAAAACATTCATTTTCAATTATTGCCTGGTATTGTTAAACAATAGAAGATCTGCGTCTCCGTATTATAAACGAATGTCGACAAATCACCCCTGAAATGTTGCACAATGTTCGGCAGCGTTTTGAACAAAATCTTTATTATTGCATGGAAGTGAATGGGCAACATTTTGAGCATTTATTACAAGAAAGTTTTAATTTCCTCCCGTTTATCAAATTTTCGTCAAAATAATGTTGCTGAACATGCTTTCTATAACTTACAGCCCCCGACCACCACTTTCGGCTTAATTGTTTAACAATACCAGGCAATAATTGAAAATGAATGTTTTGCATTTTACTCGGGGTATCTTTTTGAAAAGTCGATCGATTTTCGAAAATCTGATGCAGGTGTATAGAGAATTGAGAGACGTTTCCAAATGTGTGCGACATGAACCCCCTTCCCATTTAAATTTTTTGAAGGGGTTCAACCCCTGCTCAGGGGGTTGCAGATAGATCTATCAATTTTATGCCAAAAGATGTCCCCCTGCCAAACAAAATTGAATTATTACGTTTTTCCGAGAAAAAAAATTTCTGGCGGTTACAGAGCCTGTTACGTTTCCGCTGGAACACCCTGTATAGGAAACCTAACTAAATAAATTTCGGACTACTCTCACTGCCTCTGAGTACCACTTAGTGGTTGAGTATATTTTGCATAGAAACAGGAGACGTCTGAATTATAAATAAAATTCATTTATTTCAAGAGTAATAATAATAATAATGATAATAATTCTCACCCTCACAATACACTAAACTAACAGTATCAAACTGTTAATTTAAAAAACTGCAACGAGCAACGAGGAGGACTATACCTTTTCAACCTCAAATTGGGAATAATCAATTTCAAATTGGGAATAAACAACTTCAAATTGAGAATAGTCAACTTCAAATTGGGAATAGTCAATATCAAATTGAGAATAAACAATTTTAAATAAGGAATATTCAATATTAAATTGAAAATCAACAACTTCCTATTAAGCAATATTACTATTAACTTCCTATTAATCATATTTTTGCCATATATTTCATCCTTGTCTATCATTTAATATTTCTGGTATAGGTATGTACCTATATCTGTACAGTGTGTCCCAATTTGTTACTGGACACCTCAGAAATATATGAAGGGCAAGGAAAACAAATGGTCTCTATTTTTTTATTGGTAGTCCCAGGGGAGAGTATCTCGTAGGCGGTGGTATTTGGATGGGGTAATTATTTCATGGCCTGCTAGGATTTTTTAAAATAGCAAATTTTCAAGAAACCCTATTAGGGATTTTTTTACGACAAAATGTTATTAAGAAAAATAAAAAACTGAGTAGATTTGCAAAATTTCAAAAGTCTAGGCCTACTTTCATTTTTAACTTTTTCGTCTTTTTCTTCAACCTTTTTTCTTAGAAATGTGTCCTTTCTGGAGCTTATATGTGAAAATATTATTAAGGAAACTTGATTATCGTGAAAAAATAAAATTTCGACGTGAAAACTCCAAAAAGAACACTTTTTTAAAGAAAAAGTAAGAGAAAAATCTAAAAATCAAAGTAGGCCTAGACTTTTAAAATTTTGCGAATGCACTAAGATTTCCATTCCGAACAAGTTTTCTTAATAACATGTTGTAAAAAGATCCCTACTGGAGTTTCCTGAAAATTTGCTATTTTAAAAAATCATAGCAGGCCATGAAATAATCACCCCATCCAAATAAAACCGCCTATGAGATACCCTCCCTTGGGACTACCAATAAAAAAATAGAGGCCATTTGTTTTCCTTGCCCTTCATATATTTCTGAGGTGTCCTGTATCAAATTGGGACACACTGTATATTTCCTATAAATCTGGTGCAAGTCGCTATGGTTAATTTATTATTTATGTTATTTTGCACTACTTATACTTTCTAATTTCTATAAGCTAAATTTAGTTTGAGATACCTAAATGATTTGGTCTTTGTCTTCTTTCTAAGATTTCTGACCAAGTCTTTTTGAACCTTACCAGGCAGTCAAAATTTTGCTTAATATTATAAACTTTAATAACCAAATTGAGTTGTTCTTGTTGATAAGTGTTTTTATTTCATGAAGTTATTGATTTTCAATTTAATATTTAATATTCCCAATTTGAAATTGTTTATTCTCAATTTGATATTGACTATTCCCAATTTGAAGTTGTCTATTCCCAATTTGAAATTGATTAATCCCAATTTGAAGTTGACTATTCTCAATTTGAAGTTGTTTATTCCCAATTTGAAATTGATTATTCCCAATTTGAGGTTGAAAAGGTATAGTTTATTTAATTATTGGTATATTATGATATTAAGGAAAAAGAATCTACTTCTCGTTGTGTAGAAGTACCAGCGACGAAAACTAGTAGGTAAATCAGTAGCTACTTACATCACCTAATACCTATCCATTCTACTACTAGGTTGCTGAAGTTTGTACAGAATAGATAAAGGGGTAATTTGTTAAAGAATTATTGAAAACATTCATAAAGGGAGGAATCTCTTCTAGACATGGTCAAATGAAACTTTTCTTGTTTGAAAAATTGGAAAATATTAAATCTGCCTCTAATGGAATCAATACTTCCACATCATGCATTTTTCTTAAATCCGTTTTGTAACAGTAAATTCTAAAGAACCAAAAACAATTTAATAGGGATGTCAATATTTTTTATCTTTATTCCATCATAAATCATAACCATTCTCAATCACTTCGTTTCGTCAAAGTTATGCCATAATTGAATTTCTTGACACCAAAAACATAGAAAACTACATAACACTCACTACTTTTTATTTATATTTACAAAATTACCGCATACATTCCCTCGCTATAAGTTTCAGAATTGGTTGCCCCTAAATAACCCCAAAACAGCCCTTAAAAAATATATCGGAAAAACGGTGGCTGAAAAATAACTGAAAGAGCTAATATACAGAGTGTCTCACTGAAGAGTGAAACAACCTTATAACTTCTTTAGTTTTTAACTGACCGGAACGAAATGTTTACCAAAGCTAGATGGCATTGTTCAGCCTGTTATAATTGTTGCACATAGTAAAGACGGGAGACTTGAGAAATAAATTAGTGCTAGCTCTGTCACAGTAGAACGTCAAGCCACCTCTAGTTCTCAGAGAAGGGACAGAAAAATTGAGCTGAGAAAGTAAATCAATAGCGTCTATTTGGTTATGTAATAATTTGTATAGAAATATAACTGACGCACATTTTCTCCTCGAATCAAAAGACAGTATCTGAAATCTGTTCAAAAACTCAGTGTAGGGAGTCCCTTGCTCAGGATACACTCCGTCCAATTTGAATGACAAAAACTTAAGAAATTTGCGCTGAACTTTCTCTAGTGCCTCCTTGTAACAGTTATAAAAAGGGTACCATATCAGTGATGCGTACTCAAGTTTGGATCTTACATATGACGAGTAAAGGATTAAAAGTGCATCCAAATTGGTAAATGAATTGCAGTTTCTCACAATAAAACCGTACGCTTTAGAAGCCTCATTTATCTTCTGAGTGATATGGCAGGCAAAGGTGAGTCTCGAGTCAAATACGACACCTAGATCCTTCGTTGTCTCCAAACGCGCAATCGCAGTCCCTGCCACGGTATAGTCATACTCAAGAATGTTTTTTTTTACGCGAGAAACTAACCACTTTATATTTAGCTGCATTTAATTGTAATCTATTCATATCACACCAAGCCTGAAGCCTGTCAATATCCCGCTGCAATGCAACACCGTCCTCCAATGAGGCAACACTGCAATAGATTTTGAGGTCATCCGCAAACAAGAGCTTATTACATTTTGCACTAGTAGTAATATCATCAATAAATAAGAGAAACAGCAAAGGAATAAGATTAGACCCCTGTGGCACTCCAGATCTTGCCAAGTAGTTGAAAGAGTTAAATCCGTTGTAAGATACAAATTGCTTTCTTTGTGATAAATAACTTTGGAGAAGCCATAAAGCAGAAGAATGGAGACCAAATAGAGAAAGCTTCTTTAAGAGGATATGGTGGTCTATTTTGTCAAAAGCTTTGGCAAAATCAGTATAAATAACGTCGATCTGACCCTGCTTGTCAACGTATTCAGAGGCAAACTGAGCAAGGAGTGTGAGGTTAGTGACAGTTGAACGCTTAGACAAAAAAACATGTTTAAAAGAAGACAATGATAAGTGCACTGCAGAATAAATCCTGTTATATAAAACGACCTCAAAAATCTTAGCAAAATTACATAAGATAGATATTGGGCGATAGTTGCTAATTTCAGATGCATCACCGGATTTGAAAACAGAACATACAATGGATTGTTTCCAGATTTCGGGAAAAATGCAACTGTCTACCGCAAGGTTGAAGATTTTGACTAAAGGAGGTATAAATACAGTCGCACAGTCCTTGACAACGAAGGAAGGAATGCCATCAGGGTCCGATGTTCGCTTATTTTTCAATCTTTTGGCTGCCATAACAATTTCACTTTCAGTTATGTTTCCAAACATTATAGTTGAGTCAATGGTGCACAGATAATCATTAATGTTATTGACATTGAAAGACTCGTTGGATGCCACAAAAACGCTATTAAAGAAGTCAGCAAACCCATTAACAATTCCAGAGGGAGTGTCAACAACAGTGTTGACATGTTTCATCCTGGCTGGAATTCTACTAGTTTTGTTTTTGGCATGGACATAACTTCAGAACTGTCTGGGATTGTCTGAAATAGACGATTGAACATTCACCAAGTAGTCACCACATGCCACCGAAATCTGATCTTTGACAACCGCTCTCAATCTTTGAAATTCGTGAAGAAGGAATGCATTGCCAGACTTTTTATATTTCTTTAAAATTTTTGCCTTAAGCTTTATGTTTTTAATTATATCAGACGTGAACCACCGAGGATACTTATGGCTATGCGACTTATACTTGGGAATATGAACATCCATGATACTGTAAATGTATTTATAAAACATATTTACTGATACGTTGACATCAGTATTTTCATCCAAAAATGACCAATCAGCTTAAAAAAATTTAAAATTTAAGAATTTCCTGCGTTTAGAAAAGAGTGCCATAGAAGTTTTGAAGGCAAGTTGTTTTCAAAAAGCAATCATTTTAAAATAAAATTGAAAGCTACAAAACAAATTTTATTATTTTTTTTAATTTTCACTTGATTTTTTATTTAATATTTTTTTTATTTTGACAAAATTTTGGATTTTGCGTTCTGGATCTATTCTGAACAACTAATTTTAGTACCTACATTTTTTTTTTTTTAAAAAGCCTAATATGACTTTCGAATTTTTAGCTTCGATTGTGGCATCGCAGGTGGATTTGACTTTGATGTATCCAACTAATTTTTCGGAAATAAGTAGGCAACAATGACATCTACCTTTGGTAAAAATTTCGTTCTGATCGGTTAAAAATTAAAGAAGTTATAAGGTTGTTTCACTCTTAAGTGAGCCACTCTGTATATTTTCCAACCCACACTCAAAACTGTGGAGATGGAACTACATAATAATGAAAAAATGTCAGATAGTATACTGATTAATGGACACATGATATCACGTTCCTCCTGCAGTTTTTTTGTCTGTGATTAATCCCTTAACATTTTTAACCATTATCTTCTTTATAATATAAATAATATCTGATATTTAATTAATTGATTTTCTGAACTGTAAAAATAACAATATTAAATTTCACACTGCATTTCTAACTAATTTATTTTGTTTACCTAAACTATTTTCCCATACTAAAATCAATTTTAATTTGTTACAGGTAGACCGCAAAAGAAACAAGAAATCCTACTATGCCCGGATCGACATTTTGAAGAGTCATCCTGTCCTACTCAACATTTTGCATAAAGCGGTAAGTGCATTTTAACAGAAACTTGATATAGTCCGAAATTCGCCCACTTAGTATATCTTTGACTCTTAAATGGGATTTATTATATCCCTACAGTACACCGACCGAGCGGGACGACCTTCAAAGGGACCGAAAGGCTAAAGTAACGCCCTCGGGCCTCAAAGAACACAAAGACGTGCCGACCCACACTGTGAGGGTCACTTTACACTTTACAGTAGCGTAACAAGAATTTATTATCGGGGCCATAACTTTTATTAACAGCGGCACATTATACCATCTTGCAGTGTAAACATTAAAAGGAAAAATTGAGTAAACTTACAAGATTTTAAAGATGATACAACGGTGTTAATTTTTACCTCCTATTATTTATCTCTTTTGTTTCATTTTCCTTTTTTACTAATACAAACTACAAATTCACGGTTTTATTCAAAGGATGCCCTGTTATAGAGCACACAACATGTGGTCTACAATAAAATTAAAGTATGTTAAAGATGTAGAAATATTTTTCTATCTCTCACACAAGGCATGTATACAGTGGCGTAAGTACAGGGTGTTCAGAGTGTGCGGTGAACACAGGCCCAGAGCTGCTAGGGGCCCACCGGCACCAAGATTCATGCAGGGCGCATAAATTTCGGTTTTTCCGATGCGGGCCGATTGATGTGGTGCTGCGTAATAACCGACGATTTAGAATCTCTAATCGGTTACATAGAGGGCGATTGAAATTTCGCAACAATAAAAATGCAAGGATAGCACAAAAAATGTATAATAACTTAAGAGTAAATGTAGCTACAGGATGATCCAAACTCGACGCCCCAGGCCTATACTACGGGAACACGAAAATTAGAAATAAAAAATTTCGAACAGGGGTTCTTAAATGGGACATATACTCAAATTACTTTAAGAAGTCCTTACTGGGACTGTCAATTGGTAATTTCGATATCCTAAGTTGGCATCAATGCAGCAAAAAATGCAACCGGGTCATAAGTTCAGGTCAGTAACGAGCCCATTTGCACTAATAACACGAAAAGTAACACGAACAAGAACAACACAGATGACGGTAAAGCTCACAAAACGTAGAAAACCCGCGAATATTTTCATTACCGAATGTTTGAACCAGTTTGAACGATCTGGAAAACCTTCACTGTCACTTTGACACACCGAAGCTAAATTTGCCTGAGTCCGCCCCTAGACGCTGCCAAAAGCAGCTGATTATTACAAAATACCAAAACGAAAGTGTTTCCATGAAGTTTGAAATTATTATTAAAATGAGTTGTAGTCATAGTTATTTTTATTTGTAGCGGCATAATCGTGATTGCAATAGGGTTTATATTTTATTATGCTCTTTTTTTCGTATCACTTGGGTAACTTTTCACATCATAAATAAATGAGTGACGTCATTAACTGGTTGTGACACATATACCAATGTTACACCTATGGTTAACAAAAAATTCCTAGGGTCATCTGACAAAATCGGGACTTCTTACAGTAATCGGGGTATACTATAAGGCCCAATTATGACCGAAAATTTTCTTTTTTTGTTTGGGGAAATGGCCGCTGTGACGTCATCAATATTTTCCCCTAGAAACATACCATTTGTTTCCTAAATATTGAAAGTCCTTATCATTCTCAACAACTTTTATAGAAAAAGAATTTCTGTATCTTTTATTGTTCAAAATTTACAATTGATAGTCAGAAATTATTTAAGAGCTAACATTTGCGAATGTTAGGTTGTCTTGTCCACCCTTAATTTTTTTCAACTGGAATATTAAAAACAATTTTTGTAAAAAACTATAATAGCAACCAAGTCAGTTACAGCACAATTCAAAAATTTAAAGAATATTCCTGTCGAACAAATTTAATGGTGCACAAGGCACCCTAACATACTCTTAAATAATTTCTGACTATCGCAATTAATTGTTTTAATGGCTAGCTAGATTTCGGAAAACCGATCCTGGTGAAAAAAAAAATTCCATGTTTTTCATTCCATTCCATTTAAGAGCCCTGTTCGAAATTTTATTTTCAGTTTTCGTGTTCCCGCAGTAGGAATGGGGCATCGAGTTTGGATCACCCTGTACAGAACGTACATGGTGATTCAACATTTTGACCTATAAAATGGCGTTTTTAGACCCGTAGTTGTGCATTATTTTTAACTGTTGGTCAATACAAAATTTAAGTTGGATTATTCTCTATGCACCTAGACGGTGTCCTATTTTCGCTACTTTTGCAAGGTATCTAGATTATTTTTAGAAATAGGGAGTTGGGGTTTTCGGGACACTGACCTACATTTTCATAAAAAGAAAGGCTTGTATACAGAATTTTCAAGCGGCCTCCTTAGTTTTTTAAACACAAGGTGATTTTCAAAATTTGCCATTTTCAGGGACCCCCCCCTTCATACCCTTATACGCTTACTTGTTGAAATAGTAAAAATCGACCGTTATAGATTTTTTCACGTAGAATTCAGAGGCGTACACGGTTTTTTTCTAGGAGGTAAGAATTTCAAAATATATAAATATAACTTGCAAAAGTATCAAAAATGGGTCATCCTGTACAATGTTTGTCATTGCTACACCACTTTCAAATGCATAAAGAAACACAGAAACACAGAAACACTGAAATTTTGAACATGGGCCTACTATTCCGTAGTTATGCCACTGCATGTATAATATAACTTAACTTACCAGCAAGTTGATTATTCAGCCAAGCGGCAATTGTTTGTGATTGCGTTCAAGTGATTTTCTTCTTCGTTTGAAGAGTAGGTATAATTTCAGGAAGTATAAAACGTGGTCGTTTAAAAGAAATATACAAAATAATATAAGTTACCCCTTCGAAGTCCCGGTTTACATCCTAATTTGAATCTTGCTGATATTTTCCTATACAGAAACGCATCCATATATCAAACGCGGATGTGGTATATATAGGAAACACGTCATCGTTGATTTTCCATTTCTCGTCGTCGGGCCCGTCCGGGGTCCCTTAGGTTCCGTCCCGTTATGCCCGGAACACATGTTTCTGATCGTATAACGACTCTGGAAGTATTTATCATTCTTCTAGACGGTCCGGGGGCTGGAACAGGGGTCGCCGTGCACCTGGAATTCGAGCTGGAATAGCGAGAACATTGTTTTTGGGGAGTGTGGATTATAATGATCAGAATTTAAGTGATCTTACATCTTACATCTTGTCTGATGAAAGAAGGTGCGTTGAAATTTTTGCGGAAATGAGTTTGATTTGTGTTGTGCTCGGTTTGCATCATTATTATTTCCCTGTATTGGCACACAGTCGCTAAGTCGTACGGTACTTTGGAACAGTTACATCCCAACAACTTTTTCAAATGATTCTTTTCGGAAACGCATTTTTTCTATATCCGGAATTTTTTCCGCCAACTACTTTTATGGTTAAAAAACAAAGAAGTAATGCATGGGAATCTTCATATTTTTTGCTTGCTTTCTACGGACCAGGCACAAGTTATTTATAAATAGTTGTGTTGCGCGCGTTCGATGTGAGGTGCGAGAATATTGTGTGACATTACCGGCGAAACCCGCACACAGTAAAAAATCCGGTGTTAAATTTGGTCAAAATGGTGTAATTTAATTTATTTGGTATTCGCATTTTCTTCTTCTTCTCTCTTATAATTCTACATATACTTTATTTTAAAGAAATTTCAAATGTCATTGATAAGTTCAAATTAAGGAAATGTGTTATTTGCAGGGCCGTATATAAGGGGAGGGTTTAGGGGGTTCAAACCCCCCCCCATGATGGTATAATATATAAAATTAATTAATACGCCCGGCGCCCGCCAAAATGGAAAAAAAAATAATCGTGCTGGCCGATTGTACTGCGTGGACGATTGTACTGCTTGGATGATTGTAATAACATGTAGCATGCCAATAAAGGTTAAGCGTTTGCGTTTGGCAATATACAGGGTGAGTTTTTTTAGATGACCACTAAGAGGATCTTGGAAACTAGCAGAGCTAGAACAAAGGTTAAATGGAAAATAATTGCGGTTTTGAATGCTCAATGTAATGCCTCTTTTGGATTTTTAAAAAAGTTCATGGCTCGCTAGATACTTTGAAAAGATTGATTTTTGCTATTTCATCAGATCTCTGTAGCTCCGTTATTTCTGATTATACAGAAAAACTGTTGAGACAAACATTGTAGATAATTTTGGGCTTAATAAGATAATCCTATCCAATTTTTTATGTTGTTTGTGATTTTTGAGATATGACATAAACTTGTGTTTTCTTAAATGTAAATCATAGTTGGCTGTGACCTTATCAAATCGGTCATTTTTTGAGCTTTCCAAAGATATAATACTCTGCATAGTTATTAAAAAAAATAAAAGAGCTATGCTGGCTAATTTTCCGATTTTTTTTTAATTTTCACATAGTAAGCCATGGAATATTTTCATAATTACGTTCTATTTTAGAATTAGACATACTTCAAACTTTCAAATATTTTATTTCTAGCTGGTAACAAAATGTAACAAAATAAAACAAAACTTATCATGATGGAGGTCCGCCACATAATTATTTGCACGTAAGAAATTACCTAGATCAGCTCTATCAAAATTTTGATAGGGAGAAATAGACCTATTTTCTGGCCACTCCAATCCCCCGATTTGTCTGTTTTGGATTTCTTTTTGTGGGGAACAGTACAAAATAAAGTATGAGACAAATGTTGAATTAAGAGCAGCTGTTTTAGAAGCAATTGCCGGTATTGACAGGCGCTCTCTAAGAAAGGCGACAAATTCAGTTTTAAAAAGATGTAATATTTGCATAAATAATAATGGTGGATTGTTTGAACACCTTTTTTATTTTAAAAGGTGACCTTTTAAAATAGTATCTAATAATTTGAATTTGAGTTTTCTAATTTTTGTTTTATTTTGTTACATTTTGTTACCAGCTAAAAATAAAATATTTGAAAGTTTGAAGTATGTCTTATTATAAAATAGAACGTAATTAAGAAAATATTCCATGGCTGACTATGTGAAAATTAAAAAAAATCAGAAAATTAGCCAGCTCTTTTATTTTTTATAATAACTATGCCGAGTATTATATCTTTGAAAAGCTCAAAAAAACGGCCGATTTGATTTACGTTTTAAAAAACACCACAAATATATATATATATATATATATATATATATTTATATATATATATATATATATATATATATATATATATATATATAATATATATATAATATATAATATATATAATATTCGTAAGAAAAGTGTATACCTAACCACAAACACAAGAAATGCTTTATGTTATAGGCTGCGACCAAACTATATTTCGTACAAATTCTCATACAATGTACTTAAGTAACTGTCGTCTTACAGAATTGTCTGTGTGAGATAAAAAGAAACTTCAAACGTTGCGACACAGCGAGTTAGTTAGATAGGCCTGTTCTCACAAGCACAAGCAGGTCCCAGCTAAGTCGAAGCCAATCAGCAGGCATCAAAACAATCAGAACAGTCAGATAACTTAAAATCCTTCAATTATATTCACGACTGGTTCCTTATTCCGGTGAGAACAAACTCATATTAACACAGTCGATGAGTATAGGTTATAGGGTCTATCACACAGTACCTTTCGTCGTCGCATCTGCATATTGGCCTGTCGTTTTAATCCATCTGACTTCACTTTGAAATTTTACTTCACATAATAACACCATTTTTGCACTATCGGCCTGTAGAATCACTTTTATTTATACCTATTATACGAGCCACGCGGTCGGGTCACACGTCACACAAACTGATAAGCTCACGACTTCCCCCTCTCCTCTATTTAACACGAACTTGTGTTAATACGTTCAATTTAACACCGGTTAGTGTTAAGGAACACCGAATGGTGTTAAAGAACACCGCGTGGTGTGAACAAACACGAAGCCGTGTTAAAAATATAAAAAAATTACACCGCTAACTGTTAAAATTAACTAATTTGTTGTAGTGTGAATTTCACCAAATGAGGTTTGTTTAATATATAAATTTTCGTGTCAATTTTTCACCAAATTTCTTTCATCACTTACACGAAGAGGATTTACACCGATTTTTTTTACTGTGCATGGGAACTGTCTTCAGAACTTCATAGGATTCCCAAATTCTCTCTCCATAAATAGGCGCACATCGCACATTTGTTTCTGTTGTAACAAGCAAAGCGGATATTTTCCCGCTCGCGGCGGACAGCCCCCCAATTATTCTAGCATTAGCACTCTTGGTGTAGTAAACTGGCTTTATACCACAATGTATGAATAGCTTTTGCAACTAAGGTCTTGCGTTTTGCGGAAACTATACGACAGTTCATAGTTAAGAATAACAACGTTGATATTGTAAAAGGTATGGCAGCTTAATTAATTTTGATCCTTTCTTACTTAGTTTATCACAGATGTTAGTATTTTGAAATAGTAAATAGGTATTCGACAACCTAATTCGCCCTAATGCGTCATTACTATAGTCAATCAAGAGTTTCTCTTATGCTCCAGTGACTGGTTACTAAAACCGTTGAGTGAGAAATAATAAGAGATGCTACTTCCATGTATAATAGCGAGTCCACAATCTCAACACCGATCGATCTTGGTCAATTGATTTAGGACGACCTGACGCGGTTATAGTCCTATATCGTCCTAAAATATCTAGATCTCGACACATCTCCAAATTAGATTGCGCCTCTTATTATTCCTTCCCTCAACGTTATAACACAACAGAATTTTAAAAATACCTATTATTTATGTTGAAAACTAAGGGGATCCCAAGAAAATATTTGAAAAAATGAACACCTAGATACTCTAAGAAACAAAATAAATGCTTTTATTGTTGACTAAAAGTAGAAAAACTAAAAAAAACACGTTTTTGTTGTTGCCTAAAAATAATTTATTTGTATAATTTTTGAGAATGTTTTGTTTGGTTGTTATGATGTACAGTTTTATAATGATGGAATTATTTAATATAAAATTGTGGGGCGCTTTATGGGGCCTTATAATCTATTATAACGATTTAACCAACACCAAATCGATTCTGTTTCACAAATTATGCTGGTTTTGATCTATTGCCTAAATAAAAATTATAAATATCTGGCAAATTGAGTTCAAATTTACTTTAATATCTACATAAAGCGCCTCACGCTTTTACATTAAGTTTAGATAATAATTTCATCAATCTAAAATTTTCGGTACAACGTAACAACTGAACAAAATAGAGGCACTATAAGCTCAAATCAATTATGTTTTACTTTTTAGTAAACAAAAAACGCGTGTTTTTTAGTTTTTAAAGTATTAATTTTATTTTTAACAAAATGAATATTTAGTGTCCCCATTATAATTTTAAAAGAAATGATTCGTGGTATATGGGACAAAATGCTTTGGTAATTGGCAACACCAAACTAGTTTCCAATATCTAATGGAAATTATGTATGGGTCTTTCGGAGGTGTGCAGACCACGACAGGTACCTGTTTCGGCTTTGTTGGCCCTCATCAGGCAGACGTAGCGCACCTCACCGAAAAACTCAGATTACGTTGGCTAAGTGGAATAGGATTTACCATCCAACGCCATCTAGCCGGTACTGCCAAAACCAAAGCAATGTGAGTGTGTATATATCGACCGGTCGATCGACATATAAAAAGAACTCGGCAAAGCGGCGCGGCGCGGTGGAAAAACCAGAAGAAGCATACATACGGGGAGCCAAGAAACTCGTTTGATTCATCACCAAGTATCTTCTAATATATATAAATCAACAACGATCGAATCGTGAGTTTCAATCCCCGTGTGCTTACGTCTATAGCCAAACGATGATTAAACAAAATGAATATTTAGTGTCCCCATTATAATTTTAAAAGAAATGACTCGTGGCATATGGGACAAAATGCTTTGGTAATTACCACACCAAACTAGTTTCCAATATCTAATGGAAATTATGTATGGTTCTTTCGGAGGTGTGCAGACCACGACAGGTACCTGTTTCGCACTTGTTGGCCCTCACCAGGCAGACGTAGCGCACCTCAACCGAAAGACCCAGATACGTTGGCTAAGTGGAATAGGAAATAGTATAATGCGGTGAGCATTACCATCCAACGCCATCTAGCTGGTACTGCCAAAACCAAAGCAATGTGAGTGTGTATGTATCGACCGGTCGATCGACATATAAAAAGAACTCGGCAAAGCGGCGCGGCGCGGTGGAAAAAACAGAAGGAGCATACATAAATAAATGCCCACCGCATTATACTATTTCCTATTCCATTTAGCCAACGTAATCTGGGTTTTTCGGTGAGGTGCGCTACGTCTGCCTGATGAGAGCCAACAAGCCCGAAACAGGTACCTGCGTCGTGGTCTGCACACCTCCGGAAGACCCATACATAATTTCCATTATATATTGGAAACTAGTTTGGTGTTGCCAATTACCAAAGCATTTTGTCCCATATGCCACGAGCCATTTCTTTTATTTTTAACTTTTCAGCCTTAAATAAGCTTAGAATTTTTTGAATCTATAGTAGTACAGGAATTTTTACATCCAAATCTAATCATGTATCTGATACGGAGGAGCTAACTCCATTTAGGGTATCTGTGCAAGCTCTCCGTTTCTGCTAATTCGTCATTATTACAAGGTGTCCAGTCCGTTAGCTATAGTATAGATATTATTTATTATACCCACTCTCATACCATTCAGCTCTTGACAAGTTTTTCACCTTGGCTTGGGTGCATAAATATGGCTCATCATCTCACCATTGAGGAATAACAATACCACCCAGTACCCTAAAATTGCATTCTCACCGGAATTGAATATAAGTTTGCAAAATTTCAGATCAATGCAAGAATTAAAAGTAGATGGAAATCGGATTGCTTGATTTGTATACAAAGTTACATACATGCAAATCAAGGTAATAAGAGGGGGATTAAAAAGTTGATGCTTTTGATGAGTTACATACGTGGAGAACCTAAAATCATAAAAAATAACTAAGTAATTAGTGAATGGACTTCGAGCTCCTTGAAATAATTTACATTGTATTGATTTCTGAGGACACACTGTATGTAATGTTAGTTTTATCTTGGAAAGTAGGATAGATATATATCACCCCTGACACCGCCAGAGATCTACCAAGACGTATTAAGAGGATCGGAACGGAGAGCGCGGAACCAACATTGATTGATCTCCGGAGTCTATCTAGATTTATGGGCCGAATAGAACTCCGATATTGTAATTTATTCGGCGATTTATTTTTCACCTTTATCAGCGACGCCACTGATATATTGAAAAAATTAGTCTTTGTTCAGATAAGGCAGCGCCTCGACTGGGAGGTTGTGGTTACATTCAAGATTTTTTTTTTAATATCTTTACCAGATGGTAATGTCCATAATCTATAAGAGTACTTGTAAACTGCCCACATCGGATATTTATGAGTTAAGAAAGATTCAAATTGGGAAATAGGTATACCTAATTTTAATATATTTATATTTTCAAACAGATCTTATTTATAGATTGGAACTTTCAGGGTTTTTTGGTTTTAAGACGATGACATCAATCTCACTAATTACAATTACAAATCATCTTACTTACGACAAGCATTTTATACGTTACAATATAACATTGATTAAGGTATTCCTTATTCAATGAATATAAATAATATATGAACTAGAGAGACGTGATGTGAACAAAACTATAGTGATGCCATCTTGTTAACAGTACAAAATTCACAATAAAAACTATAGTCAACACCGATGATTGGCCATTCACTACTCTAAACCCTAGCTTTCAGGCTTTAACTAGTTACATAATCATAAAAACAATAAATATTCCATAAACATCGAAGCCTAGGCATTTTTAAATTTTATTTAATAATTCATCCCGAACAAGGTATCCTATTCCTTTTCTTAGATATAATTATAACGAAGGACCCAAAACTAAGGTCATATAGTTGCTGCTTCAATTAAAACTTTTCTATAGGACACTATGTAATTACAATTACCGAATATTTCTCTCTCGGTGAAAATAACAGCACGGGGGACCTAATACATTTTTTTAATTGTGTATAATTTGGACGATAATGGCCAGATAAAAGGCAGTCGATTTCGGAAGAAGACCCTATCATTATCCACCAAAATCCAAGTAGATTACAATGGGAGACCGTTTGTCACCCGGTAATTTAGTCCCTTTTGGAGGCTTAAAAATACTTGTTATTCGAACAGCCATTTAAATGGATGTATCATGAAAACCATAAATTATTAAACGAGCGGAATATTAACTTGGCTCTTGTAAGTTATGCCCTTGGGACTTTGGATTAAAGTACTTATAGTGTATTATAATTACCTATTATTGTAATGAGAAAATGTAAAAAAGTAGAAATTAAAACCAGAAATGATAGTGTTTTAATTCCTATTTTCATTACAATCTTAGTTACATATGAATTTCTAGTTGGCCACGGAACAGAAAACTATTGAACCATTGTGTCAATCAGGTGAAATATTATAAAAAATATTTTTTGGCGACAAAAAGACTTTTTGCGGCAATAGTTGAAGCGAAACGAACACACGAGACACCAAGGCTCAAAGGACGTTTGGAGGTATAAGTTTTCAATGTTCACACAAGCTTTGCGCCCAGTAAGCAGCATTAAACGAAGTGCCGACTTGAGTTAAAGAATTTGATACCGTACTACAAAACAATAACATCATACGATGACGTCACATCGGTTTTTCGCGAAATACAGCGATCAAAGGTTTTTCAGTACTGTTTATAAAACGGTGTGTCGCAAAAATCATTATAGTTTTAATAAAATAATGAACAGAGATGAAGATTCTCCTGAAGAATGCATTCCGAATATCTCTGGAGAGAGAAGCAACAAATTCGGTTAATTTAAAGTAGTGTTAAAATATCGGAATTTAGAACTCGACGTAGATGATATTGGTACACAACGGATATGTAGTTTTTAGGTCAAAAATTGGTTATGAATCTTTCGACAAAGCACCCCTTTTAAAATAACACAGAGCGAATCTCTCGACAAACGGAGAAACATTACAAATTCTAAATGTACATTATTGTTTCAATTCTCTAGTTTCGTAAAATCTCCCCATAGGGTTCACTTTTACACCTTTCCGTGTATTATAAAAGACTGCTACACAGAGGCACTTCTGTTCTAACTATGCTAATACTTGCAAAAATGCGGGGGAGAACCAGACCCCATCTCCCGCAACTCCAGAGCGAAATTATCCCCTGGAGTTGTGAATCCGCGCCAGTCCCCCACGGCAACTTTTGCATTAGGAACACCCGGTCCGGTCGGGGAGAGAGTGGAGACAATGGAAGGTGGAAATTCAAGATTGACTATACAGGGTGACTCAGTCATGATGTATAAATCGGGGAAAAACGATTTTTAAAAAATATATATACTTCATATAAATGCAAACTTAGCATACTCGTGTCGCGCACTCAGCGTCCACTCAGCACTTTCACATGAAAGGAGTCCATTGTTCTTTGCGTAATAGTCTATTGTTCTTTGTGTAATAGGAATCCAAAATTCAAAATATTTTAAAATCAACAAAAAAAAATCAAAAATATTGTCCATTTGAACCCCTAATTAACGGCGCTTCTGGATAGCCTAGTAAACATCGCGTGGAGGCTTGCAACTACCGGCGTGTTGTTGCCAGTTGCATTAACATACCTATATCGTAAATTTATTTCTGTTTTACTTATTCCTAGAAATTTCCAAAAATGTAGAAATATTGAGAAAAAATTAAAGTTCGATAATTTTTCTGGGGTTTTTCAATTTTTGAGGAAACAGTTTTCTGATGTGATGATAAACTTCAGCGTAGTCTCAGTTGATTTGTTACCTTTTTGATTTTCCAATATCTATTCATTTTTTCCTTTGTTGATATCCAAAAATACGCGAACAGTAATAATTAGTGCGTTACATTACCCTCGACAGACATAAGTTGTTTCCGGCGAGGTAAATAGTCAGTCCGGCGACCACAACCACCTTCCGCTGGGAATCGGGAATACTGCGAAAGACTGTGCAGTATCGCAAACAAACCACAAAACTAAGTACAAAAAGTGCAAGCACGCACCAAAACGCACTATTACTATTTTGAAAATTCCATTGTTAACTTGAATCACAAGTTATTTATTCTTTTCGTATTCGTAAGCAATTCACGAATAGGCACAAATAATCCGGGATTAATGCGGATTCGAACGGCAGTATCCTCAATTCGCGCGTAACTCTTGTTCACTGTCAACTTTTTTTTTTTTCGAACACGATGGATTTCATGTACCCCCAAACACACGGGGATCGCGCTGGCCATGGGACACGCCCTTCTCTACCAATCCAGCGATTCGGGCAGTGCTGGTCCAAAAATCCAACGGCCGTGTAAAATGTGCTGGGGCTCCTCGTAAATCATCATAAACCACATGTCGCGAAATATAGTGTCCAGTCGTCCAGTCACATGGTCTCTATAAACACATAGGCCTATATGTTAACTGCTAAATGCCCATCGACATTGGGGAAATATGGAAATTAAAGCGACGAACTGCGTTAATGATTTCGTATGATCACATGTTCAGAAGGTGACAACTGCCATCTAGGGATAATGTCATCAGAATTTGCCGGCCCTCTGCCATATAAGAAATCTGTAACGCTCCTAGCTTGTAAGAAACTGACAAATAGCTACAGAATATGAGTTTGTTGCTGTTGCTGCTTTTATCACTAGGTGGCGCTAGCAGTCATAAGTATTGTGGAGATCGGATCCAGTAAACACGGTATATAATAGGTTATAATAGGTAATATTACGTTCATTGTTAATTCTTAATTTTTAATTTGTCACATTATTATTGTTTCTCGTGTATAAAAACCATCTTTGCTGCTAAAGGACAAGTTTAAAATGACCTAATAAATTGTGAGAATTCAAAATACCCCCAGTATTACGACTTTTTTTAGTTTTAATTCACAAAAACATTCGAACGTTATAGTTTTCTATTAATTATACCATTGACTGATGTATTATTAGAGACTGCTCACGGTTGTCACGTCTGACACATTTTTGGCTCACCATGCGCTTTCCGGAGATAAAATACAATGCAGAATACATTGTTAGCCATCAGAGCCATCTGTTTTCCAGGACATAAAATTATAGCCGTGAGAAGTCTTTATAAATACGTCAGTCAACGATTATACGTTTTCAAAAACAACTGGGTACAGATTTTATTTAAAGTACAAAGTAGGTATTTATGACATCAGAGCCAGGAAAAAAGGAAAACGTACAAAGTGAAAACGGAGAGACACCGGTAGACAGTGTTACTGACAGCAATTTCTGGTGTAAATTAAAAAATATGTACGGAAACTCGCTGAAATTTCTCATGTAAATGCAAGTGATTGTGATGTGAATACAACATTTTCAAGTGCTATAACGCCTATAACCATTGCCATTTGAAGAATCAAGCCTGACAACCCCGACAGTGCCGATAAAAGATAAGTATTTATTTTTTCAGATTAACTTTACAAAAGTATGTAAAGTATAAAGTAGGTATGTTCCAAGAAGCTGAAAACTCTTCTAATATCTGTTTATTAAGATTTATTCAAGTTGTTCATAAAAGGAACGTGTTAGAGGCAAATCTGAACTCCGTGGGCCAAAGTAGGTTACGATCCACTGACGTCAAAGGGCCAGATTTTTCAAGCGACGTAGTTCCGTTTTCAGGAATTAAATTAACGAGAGGACACAGGTTGGTCCTTAATGACTTGTCAAATTGATACAAACTTTAAATTATATTTACAAAGCGAGAAGGGAAATTTAAATTGGTGTTTCTTGTTTAAAAACTCCACTCTAAATTTGGCTCCACGTTAACCTAGCAACACCAGCAGAGAAAGAATTGAGATTTCTTGTTGCCAACGTTGACGATAAATATTCATTTGCATTTACATTTTGAAAAAATGGGCAAAAATTACTTATATTTACTGGAAATATCGAAAAAGTTATATTATTAAGACCAAGTAAATATTTATCATGAAGTTTTACATAATTTTGTAATTTTTCAGAAAGAAATACCCGCAAATTTAGTTTTTAAAATTTTAAATTAATTAAAAATGTGCGACTCCATAACCAATTTATTGCATTTTATACGAAATTAGCCTGCCATAATTTACCAGCGTGTTCTGCGAGTGCCATGAAAATGCCTATTATAAATTCGCCTCCCATAAATTTACCAGCACGTTGTTTGATACAAAAAAAAATTAAAAAAGTTTCTCAAAAATGTCCCCTAAGGGGGTATATCCCCCGAAATGGGCACTTTGTCAAACGGTTTTTTCTAAATATTTCCAGAGCGAACAAAGATAAAATTCTTAAATTTGGTATGTGACATACCTATGATATTTGATGTTTACCGAGGTAGAGATAGTTTGACATTCTTCATCATGGGCGTCTCATGGGGTCAAGGGGTTAAAAATATCCCATTTTTTGTGTGCTTTTTTCATGATTTATTCTCCCAGGTATGTCACATACCAAATTTCAGTATTTTCTCTTTGCTCGGTCTGGAAATATTTAGAAAAAACACTGTTGGCCAAAGTGTCCATTTCGGGAGCTATATAGCCCTCTTAGGGGGCATTTTTTAAGCCATGTTTATAGGAACTTTTTCATTTTTTTGGGTCGCATTTTCATGGCCCTCTGCAAAAAAATTTCAAAATGATTTTACTCGAAAACGGTGCACGCTATCAAAGATCAACAAGAGCGCCATTTTTTCGTAGAATACCCTGAAATTTCATAATTTCGCAAGAAATTATTGGAAAAAGCACGCACAAAAAATTTGGGGTATTTTTAACCCCTTAACCTCTCCATTTGGGACGCCGATCATTAAGAATGTCTATCTATGTCTAACTCTGTAAATGTCAAATCCCAGTGGTACATCACAAATCAAATTTCAGAATTGTATCTTTGTTTGTTCTAGAAATATTTAGAGAAAACCGTTTGCCAAAATACCTATCCATTTAGGGGGCATTTTTGAGGACATGTTTATAGGAACTTTTTTCGTTTTTTTCGGTCGCAGAACGCGCTGGTAAATTATGGCAAGCTAATTTCGGGACACCAGGTATACATACCTTTTAAGAGAAGCAAAAAAAGTTTAACGTACTCTTAGTATCAAATAGGGTCCCAGGCTCGCTCTATCGGAGATACTGACATTATCTAACAGAATTTTAAGATTACTATTTATTTACTCTTTATACTATACTAAAATCGAGCAACACTTACGCCTGGCGTAAACAAGAGCACCTGCGTTGAGATATTCGCCGGGGCCGCACTAAAGCACGACCTTTATTTAATTTTAGTTTTACAATCGTTTATTTATTTTCAGAAAAAATTATTGGCTTAATTAAAATGGCTCAAAACATCGATAAAATTATTTGTCGCGGTATCTAAATAGCTGAAAACAACAAGGTAAAACCGCATAAGTACACTTTTGCGATCGAGTACGTCCCTGTTACCGAGTCGGGTCATACCGACCAATCGCAGAACGTCATTGAACACGTGGTTTTATTTACGCCAGGCGTAAGAATTGCTCGATTTTAGTATAGGTAACTTATGTATAGTAAAATCGAGCAATCCGTATTCCTGGCGTAAATAAAACCACGTGTTCAATGACGATCCGCGATTGGTCGGCGCAGGATATAAAATTTCACCCGACTCTGCAACATGGACGTACTCGATCGCAAAAGTGTAGATATTCGGTTTTATCTTGTTGTTTTCAGCTATTTAGACACTGCCACAAATAATTTTATCGATGTTTTGAAACATTTTAATTAATCCAATAATTCTTGTCCGAAATATTTTGATGTACACAATTGTAAAACCAAAATTAAATAAAGGTCGTACCTCCGTGCGGCTATGGCGGATATTACAACGCACGTGCTCTTGTTTACGCCAAGCGTAGGAGTTGCTCGAGTTTAGTATAGTTATAACCGATACGAAACACCTATATAGGTACGTATATTTATTGATTCAAATGTCTCGGAAAATTATATCAAAACTGTAGGTAGGTATCCCTCTCACATCCCAAGAACGGAAGCAAACAGAGATTAATGGCCATCTTAGCCGAATGTAGTTTAATTACATACTTCTTTTCACGAGTTCGCGAATTTGTCTCTGGCGTAAAGTTTGTGGTGGCGAAAAACCCGAATAAGATTTCAAATGATTCCATTAAAGGATTTTATTTAAAAGTCGGCGGGAAATGGGACCGTCGTTATTATTCATTCCCTTCTGGCGGGTCATTAGTGTTTCTGACTTATTCGACTCATTTTTCGCCTTCCGCGGCTCCCAGCGTTGAATTTGGAAATAATTGAATTCCAACTTAGATATTCGTTAATGAAAGAGGGGAGAGTAGCAGCCGCCCTCTCTTTCAAATTGGTGTGAGAATCACGGATTCCAAGAAGAACGTAGATATAAAAAAGTGTTGGGAGGGATTTTGATACAACTTCGGATTCGGGGTTTTTGATAAATGCTGAACAACTTCTTTTCGGTTAAAAATTAAAGAAGTTATAGAGTACTCGCAAGTGAAACAGAGTGTAGGTATATTATATGTAAAGCTACGGCAATTCGTGTAGATTACTTATTTGTAAATTGTAACTTCAATATAGGTTATAAGTTATAATGAGAGCAGATCTTTGGGAAGGATTAGTTTGAAATCAATAGAGGAATTGTATGAAGTTTTTAAAGCGTCTTGACCATCGCCATGAAGATAGTCATGAATTACGTCCTTAAATGATCCAACTGGCCGTAGGTATACAGGGTGTTTACTTTTATCTTGTACACTATAGGGACCTTTGAAAACTGTAACTAAAAACCTATTACTCCTAGAACAATTTTGAAATAATCAGTGGAAAGGGCCTGTCCAAGAACATAAGAGTGGAAAATTTAGTAATGTTTCGTTGTTTAATAAAAAGGATATAAGATATTTTCGAAATCGAAGTTTGCAGTTTTTTTCAGGATATTTCAGAAACAGAGTGAGCTATTTCGAATTTCTTCAGATTCTTGAAGCCCATAAAAAAGCGCAACTTTTTCCTAACTTAACCGACCCTGTAGCTCTAACGGTTTCAAAGATCCCTATAATGTACAAGATAAAAGTAAACGCCCTGTATAAATCCTAAACATTCGCAGCAAACATTTTGCTATTTGCAACGTGTAAAGAAAATACACTTATATAATGTTATTATAGTGTCCCTTAGTTCCTTTTTTGATGGGGCCATATACAGTGCATCCCACGATTGCATTGAAGCGTCGATGGAGGAAGGTAAAGATTAGTTTCCTAATGCGAAATACCGACTGACTCAATACTCTTCGGAAGAAGATGGAGCCACCGTCGAATACTTCTCGGCGCGGTGGGGGAAACGAGGCTTCTCAGTCCGACACGGTTGTTCGGTAGATGGCGCACTTGCACCATCCTCGGATTACGTCTCGGCGTTGAGGTGGAAGAGAGGCTTCTGTCCGGTAGATGGCGCACTGCGCACTTGTAATGCGGCTTCCCAAGACGAACTTTTGTTCGGCAGATGGCGCGCTTCGCGGCTTGCCAAATCTGTTGATTTAACCTTGGTTGTTTGCGTTTTTTGTGCTGGTACGAATGAGTCATCGCCATCGATCGACGGCTGAAAGATATATTTTAGATTTTGTATTCCAGCGTTCGATTCGAGTCGCCCGGCCGCGGCCCCGCCCCCCTCTTTGCCTATGGAGGCGGCTTTTTTAAAGTAGCGAGTAACGTTATTAATTGTTAATAACAAATTTCTCGAGTCTTTTTAAAATAATCTCTTTATAATGGAGCTATAACCACAGAAAATATACGCTATATTTTCTGTGGTTATAACGTTGATTGATTCCTTCCTCCATCGACGGTTATAATATTCATATACAACAAGGTGACCAACTCCTGGCTGACGAAAACCGGGACAGTAGTTAGGTACCTAGCCAGGGGCGGATGGGACCACCGGGACACTGGGCAAATGTCCGGTGGGCCGGTCATTCGAAGGGCCCCGGAGGGCCGCCGCAGGCTCGAAGGCTCACCGGCCATCGCATCTTAAATTTTAAGACGTCTTAACTACTTGACAAAACAAAAGGCAATCATTGTTACAATAATTGTTGTAAGTAGGTAGTTAATTTAAGATAGGACGGTGCAACTGGCCATAATTAATTATTTTTGTTTTGTTATTTTTTGTTCTATTATTTCTTTACGTGTTTTACGGAAACGTAGAAGGGGCACACCATTATTTTATTTTTATTGAACTCGAAATTTCGACTTTTAAAGTCGGAATTTTGACTTCAAAGTTGGCCTTCGACTTTAAAAGTCGGAATTTCGAATTCAATAAAAATAAAATAACGGTGTGGTCATTGAGTAAAATTTATTCCTTTACTCAATGGTGTGGTCCTTCTACGCTTCTGAATGCTTTGTTATTTTTATATCTTTATATTTAGAGAAAAAAGTTTTATTTGTTTTACGAGAGTTATGATTTTATTTATGTTTTCATAAAACATGTATATTTTGTTTTATTAAAAAAATACATTATCTACTTTTTTTTTAATTGTTATTATAATAAGAATTAAGAAAAGAAAAATCTAAAGCCAAATGAGACATTTAGGGGCCGCTTGGGAGACAAATGCCCGGGCTGGTTAGGTAAAGCCCATCCGCCCCTGTACCTAGCTATTTTTTACCTATAATATGCAACTGTCAAGTTTTGTAGTTTAATCAACTTATGATTTTGTTAGAATTATTGATCTAGTTCATGCTTTTAACCAATAAATACCACCCAAGCGAAAGAAAAAAGAATTTGTGATCAACTAATATAACAAAAATAAAATTAAATAAAATTAAATAAAACACAAAGCCACAGGTACATAAATTAAAAAAAAAACAAATACTGACTGTTTACAATATACAGGGTGGCCCAGGATAAGTGAGCCAATATGTGTAAAAGAAAAAAAAATTTTCGCGTTTAAATTTGATTGTTTGTGGTTCTGATTTGCTTGACTAATGACTGGAAACTAATTTTTAGCATATTTTCGTTTTTGAAAAATCAAGATGGCGTCGACAGCGACCATTTATTTATTTTCATTGTAGGTGAAGTGCCTTTTCCTTTAAAGATAAAAAAAAATTCATTAAGAAAAGTTGTTCCCAATTAAAATTACCCCAGGGTACCAAATTTTGGAAAGATCGGCCTACTTTGTTTTCCCAACAACTTTTTCTCATAAAATTTTTCGATACCTTGTATTTAGAAGCCACTTTAGCGCGTTAGAAAAAGGAAAGAGTGAGAAAAACAAAGTAGGTAGGCCCATCTTTCCAAAATTTGGTACCAGGTGGTAACTTTTAATTGGGTTTTAACAAATTACATAGGGTGTTCGGCTCTCTTGAGGGCATGAACATTTTTGTCGATTTGAAGTTTTTTTAGCACAGCGCGAAAAATTGGGCATGGAGGCCCATTTCTTTTTTAACGTCACCTGGCTGGCCAAAATTGCCATATTTTACTTTCTCATCTATTTTCTGTGCGGCCTAAAATAACCGAGAAAATCGCTTAATAAGAAATAAACAAAAAATGCATAGCCTCAAGAGAACCGAACACCCTGTGTAATTTTCTGGAACTATCTGAGTACCCAGTTGCATAAAGCTTCTTAGTGCCATCAATTTTCAATACAATGGTTTTCCTCTATCTCTTAAAATAAATATGCTAGGGCTATTAAATTGTTTTGCTCAATTTGAGGTATTTTTTATATTGCTCGTCAAGTTGGCTATGGCTGCCGATTTCTTTTGCAGCACCACTTAGCTGTCCAAAATTGCCACATTTTTGTTTCTTCACGATTTTTTTATTGTAGGGCGCAAAATAAGTGAGAAAATCGCGGTGGTATAGTTCTAAAATAATCATCCTGTATATAAAAAATAAGTTGATCAGTTATATAAAATTTATAAAAAATATTACAAAAAGTAAAGTATGAAACAAACATTTAAAAAAAAAACTATAAGTTTTAAGTACAGGGTGGACCAACGTTTGGCGCCCTGCCGGAGGGGTCACCCATGGGGGCCCTGGTTATGATGTATGTAGGATATGATGTATTCATATCTAAATAGATGTAAATTCTTTGCCTTGACTGTCACCAAATCCAAAGGTAACTCAATTTAGAAAGAGAAAAATATTTCTAAAATTTTAGTTGAAATGTGCATACGGGCAAATTTTTGAAGTCGGTTTTAATTTTTTCGTTAAAGTTTTGTTATATTATTTATGCTGTAAACCGTTGATTGAATCTTCCGTCGACGTCTAAACCAAATTTTCTGTATGAATGACAACTATATAAATTTAGCTAGACATCATATTTTTTATGCTTAGGTATGTCAGTGTTAATACTTATGCTTATGAAATATTGTGTATAATAAACGATATGCTTTACTAGGTATGCTACTTCAGTACCTATATCACATAGATAATCGAATAACAAAACATGAAGATAATATTATAGGTATTATATAGGTATACCTATTATAAACAAGGATTAAAGGTATCAAAGCGTTGATGTAGAACTTTGGAGAACAGATACGTCATTGTTCTCTTCCTCCATCGGCTGCGAATATGAAAAAATACTAAGAGATACTTTTTGTTAAACATTTTTCTGAAGTAATAAATTCTAATAACACCCTGTAACTGCAACTGTGAGCCTCAGAAGCTTCATTTCAACCTTAAGTTCGACGGCTCATCCGATCATGTGACACGCCAAGTTTGAAGAAACTATCTCGTATAATTCTAGAGATACTAAAAAATACGTGTATTTTTCTCTAAACTTCTATGCTCTGTATATAAAAAAACTAAGGCCCGTAGAAGAAAAAAATATATGAAGTGCCCTTATTTTGACTCCAAGAATATGTGGTTTCATTTTTGACCATCAGTTCAGTTACACCCTGTATACAGTGTCTTAAGACTATTTTACGGTATAACTTTCCAATACCGCCCTGTTTTCGAGATAATAATAATAATGACAGAAAGTTGGACACAAATGGGAATTTTCTTTATTTGAAGTTTCTCAAAACAAATTATTCTTGATAAAAGTTAGTGCTTGTGCTTAAACTCAAAATCGACCTGTAAAAATTTTAAAATTTCTATTCGTATACAGGATAGGTTGAAAAATATGAAAATTCCTCAAGAGTAGAGTACTCTTATTTTTAGAACTACAGCAGTATAGCACTAAGAAAAGTTGTTTGGAATCCCAAGAAAATGTCAAATATGAATTCACAGCCACCTATTCAAAAGAAGAAAAATCACACTTTCGCATTTTTTATTCACTGTATAATAGATAATATTAATATTAGCTATGCATTTTGAGGCACATCTTCAAGCATGACAGTACGATACCAACGATTTTTATTTACGTTCAACTAGCATCTTAAAACACTTAATAACTGAAACTTCTGCAAAGTTTGTCGTTTTTTTGTGTCCAGGTAAAATACTACTACAATTTCAAACATAACTTAGCAACTAATTTGTGGAACACAAAAATATTTTAATAGAGCAATAATTTAAGTTATTTAATAAATGACAATTCAACAATAAAAATATCACAACAAAAAATTATTACGAGAATAAACATTTCAGTGACTACTCTACATGTGACCCTTCCTTCGCTTCCTTTCGCCTTCAACCAGCGACTATCCCACTAGGCAATATAACAAATTTTTGAGGTAATTATGGAACGTAGTGTATGCACCGCCCGATTTTCTTGAAATTTTGGCTACCCACCTATTTTCGAGGTCCCTGACCAAGAATCTAACCTCAGTTTTTTGAGGCCGGACGTAGTTTCCGAGAAAATGAATTTTCAAATTTCCTTTTGACACCCGACACCCCATTTTTCACGGCGACATTTGTGGTTATAATCCAGATAAATTTTTAGTGTATGCAGCTTAAACTGATCACCACCCTATGCTGCAGAAGGCGCAAAATATTGTGGTGATCAATTTGAGCTAAATTCATCTCGATTATAACCAAATATTACCGTGAAAAAGTGGGGCGTCAAAAGGAAATTTGAAAATTCATTTTCTCGGAAACTATGTCCGACCTCAAAACATTGAGGTCAGATTCGTGTTCAGGGACCTCGAAAATAGGGGGGTAGCCAAAATTTCAAGAAAATCGGGCAGTGCATACACTATGCTCCATAATTACCATTTTTGAATACGCTTCTTCAATGTTTGAATACGATTTTGCAGACTTCTAAGCTTCACAACTCACAACGCTTTCGGCTACGGCTTTTTCAACCTGTCCAAGTTCAATTTTTTGTTTTTTTTTTATTGGGGACCTTCCCTACGACTCGTGCTCGATTTGGACAAATAACTTGGGCAACCTGGTAACTTACAAGGTATTGCACCTAAAAAGTAAGTATATTTTGTAAAAATATAATGAAATTAACTAGCCATGAAAATTTAAAACCTTTAGCTAAACGTGGAATTTTTAAAGGTGCACGCAGGGTTGCCACCTTTTCAATTTTAAAATACGGGACGTGACGGGCGTTCGGGGGGGGGAGGGGGGCTACAGAATGTTTTACTGAAAAAGGCCAATGAAAAGGAATAAAAGAAAACCACTATTTTTTGTTTTTGTTTTTTCTTGAAGATAACACAAAAACAAAACAAAACAAATTATGAAACTAAACTAAATAGATTCTTTAAAAATAAAAAAAAACCAGAACATTTTTTGTTTTTTTTTCTTGAAGGGATAAACTTCCAAAAACAAATTATCATGGCTGGCTAATCACGACTAACCAAAAATAAATAAATCCTTTAAAAATAAAAAGAAATCACAGAACATTTTTTGTGATATATCACATAACACTCAAGAAATTGACATTTACGAAAATTGTAGTGTGGCGCCAATGAAGGCATGAAGGACTATAATTTAGTAAATTTTGTGTTCACATGTGAGTCGCGGCTTGGACTCTAGATGGTGGTGATTGTGCAAATGCCGTTCGCATGTAACATTTTTAATTTTTCACCTTAAATTTTGAAAATACGGGATTTATAGCGTCCCGTATGAATGTTTGCCGGGACACGGGACATTTTACTTAAGGAAGTGGCTATTTATACGTCCGACGGATACAAACGTCAGTATACGTCTTGCGCTCTCATTGGTCGATTGAGTCACGTGACACATAACCTTACTTCTACCGTTCGATGGATTATGAATCGGCTTGTTTACTAAGTCGATTGGATGATGTCCGAGATTATTCAGACCTTATCTTGTCTCATTTTGTATTGCGTATGCCCTACTTTTTCTGCGATGGGCGCTGCGGAATGAAAAATGAAGTGGTTATTTTATTATTTACAATGATGTAATCCACCCGACATTCGGCACCGCGCCGAATGTCGGGGGGTAGCCACAATTTCAAGAAAATCGGGGGTGGGTTACAACACCGAACATCGCATCGGGCGAAAATACGGGGTACCTACCTAGCCAAAATTTCAAGAAAATCGGGGGTGGGTTACACCATTGGAAATTATTACCACTTCTTTTTTCATACGGCAGCGTATATCCCCCAAAAAGGAGCAGTGCATACGCTCCTTATTGCAAAGATGCTTGAGAAAAATGCACTTCCGACGTATCTAAATATTAGTTTACTTCGGCTTCGGACGTGTACGGAGTTAAATGCACGTCCAAAGAAGTCACGTGACTCAGCCCCCCAATGAGAGCGCAAGACGTATACTGACGTTTGTATCCGTCGGACGTATAAATAGCCACTTCCTTTACTTAAATACGGGACTGTCCCTTGAAATACGGGACGGGTGGCAACCCTGGGTGCACGTAAAGTTTCACCAGTCGATTCTACAACACACCGTTGATTGAGTACCATCGACGAACACACGTAGTCTCCCTTTCAATGTCTTGTGTTAAAAGTGTTGTTCACAGACCTACAATAACCCAAAGCTTTATGAAAAATATATAAAAATGTAACATGTAACTTACCTTAGAATGTTTCTTGACTACAAAGTCAGCCCTTTTTATGGCCTGCACCCATTTTGCGCTCAAAACCGGATCCTTAGGAAAGGCAAAAACGGACACTTTTGGCTTTGGCTCGGTTAGGTTAGGCAATTTGGGCGTCGATTAATTCGTTCCTTCATCGACGAATTTGGGACACAACACTTCTCAGGCATGGCTGAGAAAACACAAGAAAACACCCATTTTGATATTATACATACAACCAGAGACTTGCCTTGATGGCAAGTCTCTGTATACAACAAAACACACTTTCACTTCCTAACCTCCGTATTTAGGTATCCTTTATCTGATGGCTCAAAACATGAAATGTTTTTGATAGGCACACACTAATTATCGGACTAGAACACCACTGGTCCTCTGTACACTACTGTATCCACCAAATATACGTAATAACAATCACAGATTACCCAGTAACGATAATATAAGTGGAAATCAGTAAACGAGGAAAACGAGGAACAGATACAGATCAAAAACAAAAACAGCTGGACGTCGTCGCGTCGGACGACAGTAGTTGTATGGCCTTGTCCATAGGTGGCGGTGCGCTGACCGCGTAGTTTTCTGCGCTCTTCCGTCGTCGATGGAGTGACCTTTTGCCCGCACCGTTGATTGAAGATTCCTTTCTCCATCGACCGACTCGAATGGTGGTTTCGGAATTTGGCGCCACCGTACGGACGCGTGTCGGTGAAATGTAAGAGAACGAGACAGAAACATTTAGTAACAAGTGGGAATGTGACAGACAGACCATAAGGATCATATTCGCATGCCTCCCTAAGGGAGGATATCTTCCCCTTCTTCAATCAACGATTGAAGTAAGTTGTAAACAGTGGCGGCTCGTCCATAGGGGCTCTGGGGCTAGAACCCCCCAATAAAAAATGGGAAAATATAATTTAGTTCCGCGACTGCTATATTCTATATTTTTTCTTGTTCCTTCTTAATTCAATTACCGCTACGCCCGCCGCTGATAATGTAATACGTAGTATTTAAACGCCCGGAGCGGATACCTTATAATAACATACAATTGTCGCTTTGCAGCTACGAATATTTGTAGCAAATGAGAGGGCTCTGGGTTCTCGAGCCCCAGTCCCAGTCAGTCAAATGCCTGGCACGCGTTGCCGCATCCTTAGAAAACTTTTCTCGGTGCCTCCCGTGTTCTAAGTAAACAAATTGAAAAGTAGTGTGCGGGATATTTTGAAAGGTAAGTTGTAATAAAATCTCTTGGGTGACCAACTCCATATTTGCAATTATATCGACCGGATAAAGCTGCAACTCACAATTTTATGCCACACTTTTATAGAAAACGTCAAGAATAACTGGATATGTGGATATGACAAATTAAATGCACTGTTTTGCGTTATTAACTTCTTAAAAAACAGGAATTATTGTTTTATGGACTTTTTATATTAATTATGCAAACATACGTAATTTCTACTAGAAACAAAAAATATAAAAGCCCATGCCGGAATTAGGTACCCACCTCGGTACCCACCTATTTCTTTAATTGACTATAGAGTGTGTTCTTTTCAAAAAGTGAAGCCTTGACCCACGAGGCGCCACTGGATGTAAATAGCAAACTTTTTCTTACATTACAGGTATTTAAAGGGACCAGGAAAAGTGAAAAGATCTTAGGCGTAGACCAATATCGACTCCCAGATACGATGAAGTATAATTACATTAAAATACCGACTTAAGTTTTATCTAAAATAAAAGGGAGCTGCCACCGAAGGAAAGGAGAAGGAGGCATTCGCCGATTGCCACGATATGGGACGAATGCCCTCTTCTTTTTTCAAACTTCAGAGCCCATCGCTGCCGAGAGACACAATAAGGGTCGAATGCCCCCTTCTTCTTTCCTACGGCAGGGCCCTTTTATTTTAAATAAAATTTAAGTAGGGATTTGAATCTCCCATACTTCATAGAGTGGTGGGAGCCGAAAGTATTAGAAAAGTCTACGAAAATGACATATAACATAGATTTTCAGGTCACTAGTGTTACATTGTTTTTATACTTTTTCAACGAATAAAAAACAGGAAGGAGCATGTTTGGTATTAACGTGCGACAGGGATAGTTCCTGCATATGGCGGGATATCGTTTGCGATTTCACAGTGGCGTGCACCTTTGAGTGGTTTCAACAAACTATATTCGTTCGTAAAATCAGTTCCTACAATTCATTCCAAAAATTGTAAGGCACGTTTAAGTCTTTAAGTTTAGGAATCCTTGATATAACAACAATTTTAATTTTAAGTTTCCAATTATGGAGAAGTAGGTACCTACACAAACGCCTATGCCACTTTGGTGCATAGCCTTAAGAGTTAATTTAAATTTAAAAATTACTTACCGATGGATTATTGTCTTCAAACATTTAGTTTTGCAAGCCAGGAAAGAGCCACAAGCCGCACAGCCGCACAGCTAAGCATAAAAGTATCAAAGCACCACGTACTGGCACCTATCACCGTGTCAGATATCAAAATATTGTTTTAAAACTTGGTTGCTATACAGAGCGATATCCGTCCCGCGTATTTTATAATATCCACAGGGGTTCTTTATTCGTTATAGTTTCTAGCCCTATCTATAATAGAAGAATAGGGATGTACACAAAAAATAAATGTGTGCTTAAAGGCCTTAAAAAAGCTGTGACTAGCCTTCAAATTAAATCTCTGAAATGCAAAATGCATCAAATAGTATTTTCTGTAGAAAAAAATAAGAAGTACGTGCTTCCATTTTTTGAATTCGCAAAACGATATCTCATTAGATTGACGTCACTGCCTCAGTTGAGTAACCTCGAGCTGCTGTCCTTTGTGCATATTACCACAGTAGAAATTTAACTATCGCGGAATAGTTCCTACAAAGAGGCGCCGTAAAACTTCTGATACAGGCGGTAGATCCAGCGTGTCATATGCATCAGTGACAAGTTAGACAAGTCGGATACCAAAAGGAAGAGATTGGGCTCAGACCTCTTGACCGAACTTGGAGGAACACAAAGGTGTCGTCCCTATTAAATTAACGTAGCGTATTTATTTGCTAAATAAAATTACAGGACTTTCGATACACTTTGAAGAAACTCAATCTCAAATCCCCCGTCCGAACAAAAATCACTTCATTGAGGGTACCCAGATTTTTGGTGTCTGCGATCTAAACGGAAAAACAAATTGCATATTGAGTCAGAGGCTAAAACAATCCATAGGGACAATAACTGACTGAAATGTGATAATAAACTCAACATTATTATACTATAGAGAGATAAATAGATAATTGAAATGCATGGCTGCCACATGCTCGATACAGTTTCAATTTAAATAAGATTCTGCAGAGAACAAACGTATTATAGTATATCTATTTTAAAGACTAAGGTTGCTCGAATTTTATTTTTACAAGTATGACAATTTACCATTTTCGATATGACTCGAGTGTGGTGAAAAAACTGAATAAAGATTTTAAATTAATCCACTGGAGGATTTTTATTTCAAGTCCGCGTGGAAAGAGAGGAGCAGCAGGAAGGAGAAGATATTATTCGCATTCCGTTTCGGCAGACCATTTGTACCTCTCAGTTATTCCAACTTACGAAAGGGAAGACCTTCTTGCTGAATTCAAAAAAGCTAAAGTCTCGCGGATTACTCGAGGTCTTATTAATGAGGGTTCTCTGCTAAGGGAGTTTATAAAAAAAACATAATGACCAAGAATTAAGAATACAGTAATTAATATAACACATCTATTACAAAGCATGAATTTTCTATTGACTTATAACAGATAGATATATCAAATCAAAAGTAAAATACTTAAAACATGTCGCCCGCATCGTTAGATGGTGTAATTCATCAAGTGAGGCAAGGGTTTCAAGTCATCCACATTGACAATATCTAATTTTATCCTTGCATCTGTTAGATATTCTCAATTTGATATGATACACTCTACTAGAAGCTCCATATCCAAACAAAACATTATTCGAATTTTATGGAAGGGTACCATACCATCGCCAAGTGCAACTGAAGCGTGACTGCAACAAAGACTTTTTATTTGCAATAACAATATCGCTGTAATTGCGCGGGCCGCACAAAAGACGTGCCCGACCTCCCTTTTTTAAGCACCGCCATGTGTTCAATTCGTGCCTTACTTAACCCTCGTCGCTTTTTTAACGGCGGCTCGTGTTCCCCTATAGCATTATAATGTGCATCCCCCGACAATAAGACCGTTAATAGAATAATTGCGGCTTAGCGCGCTAAGGCCCCGACAAGTTCTGGGTGCGGGATTAAAATATATGCACGGCCCCAGAAGGGTGCGCGGCTGCGACATTTGCGACACCCTCGTCGTGAAAAGGGTGAACCCGGCGCACATGACGTCGCTTTCAGCCGCAACATAATTAACTTTGGAATATAAAGAAGCCGTGTTTGTAGAGAGTATACTAGGATGCATTAACGACTTCTTAATGGCTTCGTTAGATCTTCTCCCCGACTTTAGACGATTCTGGCATATTTCTGGTGTGAAGCAGCAAATTTTAACTTTATTTTTAATTCGCAATAATTACTGCTGAACGATATTTGTGGTGAGTTTTTACTCTTTCCCTATCGCTAATTTTTCTCATTCCATTTCGGCAGACCATTTGTACCTTTTACATATAGAGCGTCCGAGTTTACAAGACACCTATTATAGGACGGTCATGGACCCTGCGCCGATCGAAACTGATCAACTGCTCAACTTTGAGGTTCGCTACATATAACTTCACAAATAATATTGCCTTTGTTATGAAAATATAGGTTATTAGATTTAAGGAAAACTCGTATTTTTTAAACTACCGACGGATTTCAACAGAATAATGCAAAACCTGAATATATTAAGTCACCAGTGGTAGATAATCTATGTCTATGGTATTCTCATCTTGAGAAAACTAGTACATCCCTACACAACATCAGAAATGGCTACTTTTTATAAAGCAGTTTTAGTTTAAAACTCTTGCCATAGTCATTGCTATCTGCTTACTTTTTTTGTAACATCAATGGGACATGTACCAATCAAGGAATTTTAAAATGTCCCATTCAGGAAAACAGCTGTTTTTCCGTAATTGTTTACCAAGCTATAGTTGTGTAGTCTCGTTGTATCTATGTTTATGTTTGTTTGTTTTTCATTTTTTTTTTAATTATTAGGTTAAGAAAAATAATTAATAATTAATAAATAAAAAACTGTGGCTAGCACTTCGGGCGCTATGTTTCCATCCAGGGACATACTGCCTCGTGGTAGCAATTGTTGAATTTTCCTGTCTATTAGAAACTAAATTAGTAAAGTATAGTACATAACTTGCAACTCTCGCTACGTTATGTAATGTATTCTAACAATCTTCCAGTGTTGTCATCTGCCAATTATAAGTACTAAGTGTAACGATTTCATAAAGTTGATCTGCACCCACACCTTTCTCAAATCCAACATCAGGCATTTTTGGCGATATAAAAAGCGGAGTGGGCCTATACACACATGACATTGCATCTGCCACAGCATAATTAACTGAAAAAATAACAAACAATCGTGACTCATAGAAAAATCAACAATACAACCTTAAAGCAATTAATCGACCATAAATCTTAATACGCGTAATTCATATGAATAGTAATTGTTAGATGTGGGTTATAGGCGACTTGTTAACAAGAATTCTGTTTCCATTTAAAAGAATACACACTGCTTATTACTACCGTGCCTTTACTAAAATTAATCGTTGGAGGATGATGCGGTATTTTTTTACCCTCTTCGCCAACGCATGCACTTTGTATCTTTATATCGATGCGCCGCGCCGGTTCCGGCCTATTTGACGGACACACATATTTGCTTTAATCGTATCTCCCCTATCCGATGATGGGGGAGATCCACTATAATATTGTGAAATATCGATATCCGCACACGACACATGCCATACATCAAGTTTAATATATCTGCGATAAGAGCGCACTATTTGTTGTAGACACAATAAATTATTCAGTTGGGAACGAAATGCTCAGAACCGGGATCTGCTTGTAAATTTCAGTTTTTCTTTGCCCACATACTTTCAGATTATTAGTTCCATTTTTAATATATAGAGGGTGTTTCTTAAGTGCGTGTAGAAAATGCAGGAGGTTAATCCTTGAAAAATTTTGAAAATCCTATTTTAAGAAAACCATAGTGGTGTTTTAACCGATGAATAAAGGTCTATGGATATTATAAAATACGTGAGACGGAAATCGCCCTGTGTAGGAACCAAGTTTTGACACAATATTTTGATATCTGACACAGGTGCCATTATACAGTGTGTCCCATATTGATACTGGACACTTCAGAACTATATGGAGGACAAGGAAAATAAATGGTCTCTATTTTTTATTGGTAGTACCAAGGGAGAGTATCTCATAGGCGAAGGTATTTGGATGGGGTAATTATTTCATAGCCAGCTATTAGGGATTTTTTTACGACAAAATGTTATTAAGAAAACTTGTTCAGAATGAAAAACTGAGTAGAATTGCAAAATTTCAAAAGTCTAGGCATACTTTGATTTTTAACTTTTTCGCCTTTTTCCTCCCACTTTTTACCGAGAAATGGGTCCTTTCTGGAGCTTTCGCGTCAAAATATTATTAAGGAAACTTGATCATTGCGAAGAAATAAAATTTTGACGTGAAAGCTCCAGAAAGGACACTTTTCTAAGAAAAAAGTTGGAGATAAATCTAAAAATCATAGTAGGCCTAGCCATTTGAAATTTTAAGAATCTACTCAGTTTTTCATTCTGAACAAGTTTTCTTAATAACATTTTGTCGTAAAAAAAATCCCTAATAGGGCTTCTTGAAAATTAGCTATTTTAAAAAATCATAGCAGTCCATGAAATAATTACCCCATCTATGAGATACTCTCCCCGCCTATGAGATACTCTCCCTTGGGACTACCAATAAAAAAATAGAGACCATTTGTTTTCCTTGCCCTTTATATATTTCTGAGGTGTCCGGTATCAAATTGGGACACTCTGTATAGTACTTCGATACATTTATGCTTAGCTGCGCGGCTTGTGGCTCTTTTCTGGCTTGCAAAACTAAATGTTTGAGGTTAATAATCCATCGGTGAGTAATTTTGTAATTTAAATTAACTTTTGAGGCCATGCAACAAAGTGGCATAGGCGTTTGTGTAGGTACCTACTTCTTTATAATTGGATATTTAGAATTATATAATTGCTATATTATCAAGGATTCCTAAACTTAAAGACATAAACGAGCCTTATAATTTTTGGCCTGTATTGTAGGTACCGGTTTTACAAAGAATGCGGATTTCTGCCTCGATTAATTTGTTGAAACCACTCAAAGATGCACGCCACTGTGAAACCGAAAACGGCATCCCGTCGTATGCAGGAACTATCCCTGTCGCGCCTTAATCCCAAACATGCTCCTTCCTGGGGTCCTTTATTCATTGGTTTTAACCAACGTCCATGTGGCAATTTTTTCATTATTTTGAATGTACAGTAGTTGGTTTGTAACATTGTTGAAAGCGGTAGGTGAAAATTATATGTTTTAAATGTTGAAGTTAACAGGTGTTTTGGGTCACGTTTTGCCATCTTCAACGTAAACGGGTGAATTTATCTTTACAGAATACTTATTAGTAATTATTAGCAAATTCAAAATAATTAATTAACACAGTCGTTTAAATGTAATGCCGCAACTCTCAAGATTGCATTTAAATTATCGTAAAATATCATATTCGTTGCATCGCCTGTTAAAATTATCACACATTATGAAACAAGAGTACTACATATAAATTGACACTTTTAACTTATTCTTCATCCTCAAAAATGCATCAGTGCCAAATTTTAGTTCAGCTGCTTGATTATTTTGGGAGATATTGCCATAATTCAATTTCAGAAAACTAACTACAACGCCCTCTATCTCAGTAACTATATTGAGATTTGCATTTTCTACACTTACTTAGAAAACACCTTATATATATAGATGAACGATTAGAAATAAAACTGATCCTAAAAGTTTGCTTTTGGTCCACATGTTCTAAACATGGGCGGGCGTAATCTCGACACCAAACCGTCCCCTTTACCTGTGTTTAAGAAAGGGTGAAATAATCCTACATGTATTTTCCACACTAACCAAATTATGCAGGCATATACAGGTAGGAGATTATTAATTCATTTAGGTATATTATATTTTAACTAAGGGTACCTATACTCTACAATGGTATAAAATGTACACGCCAGGACATTTATATTTATTATTCCGTTCCTCATTTTACGTCGTTTACTAAAAATCAACCCTTCGATTATTAAGGGCATACGCGGTGGCGATATTTTAGTTTTGAATAGTTTTAAATATTCCAAACAAAAAACGGTGCCGGTCTAGTATGCGGTCTACCTGATTTAATCTCCGGTTTAGTATGCGGTCTACCTATAGAAATTCAATCCCCCATTATTTTCAAATTAATTATATATTTATTGCGGCTACCTGTTGCAATTTAATATGCAATAAATATAGGGAGGTAAGTTCGTTATAAAAAGAAGCTAAAATCTAGAACCATATTCAGTTTGCATTGCTAGTACAAGTTGAAGATGTTGCTACGTGATTTTTATACAACAATTGCTTCGCCAGAGGAATCAGCCGTAACGTTCTTAAGACAACACGATTTGCTGGACAAAGAAGTTAACATTGAAGAATGCCATAGATGTGGTGCGCAAACGCAGAATAGAAGGAAAAGAGACCGGAGAGGAGAATTTCGACCAGTTTTTCGTTGCCCCCAAAAAGGATGTCAAACTACAAGAAGTATAAGGCAAGGGAATAGATTTTTCCATTACACCGACCTCAATGGAAGAGCCAACTCAAAGTTATCCTTGTGTCAAATATTGGAGTTAATGTTTTTATTCATTTTGGATATGCCTATAGGCTCAACAATCACAATAACTGGTCGGGCACGTTCCACAGTAGTTGATTGGTTCAATATGTGTCGTGAGGTACATACAGATCCCGTGGACAACTCAACGGTACACCGGATGATCCCATACAAATAGACAAAGCTCGTTTTGCTGGACGCCGAAAATATGGAAGAGGAAGACTGCTTCAGGGAGACCATGTTGCAAATTCCGAAGATTCCGACGCAAGTGTTGACAACAACAGAAACCATGGAAGACGCATAGACGGACCGTGGGTGTTTGGCATAAGGAACAAGGCAGAGGCTAGATATTTCGTCGTTGAAAGGAGAGATGCCAATACATTGATTCCACTGATACAAAGAGAAATTCAACAAGGATCTGTCATTCATTCAGGCTTACAGGCGCCTAAATCAGTTAGGATATGTACACAACACCGTTAACCATCAGCAGAATTACGTCGATCCCGTGACAGGAGCTCACACACAAGCGATTGAAAGATCGTGGTTAGACGCCAAAGTAAAAATCTCATTTACAATCACATTTAGATTAATAGGTTGGAAAATATTGCATAAAAATGTAAACGATTTATTTATGACATTCTTAAATGATGTTAAAACTGTATATCACACATAATAAAATAGGTATTTACAACAGAAAATAAATGAAAATCAATATTTTGTTGCTTTTTTTCACTAAGTACCTAGCTACCTATGGTTGTTTTGTATCAGCTATATTATCCTACAATTCTTACCCAATCAATTACCCGTAATATAATGTGTAAGTTCATCCGGTAAACCGCAGTAGTAGCGGTAGACCGCATATTAGACTAGAGTTAGTGCGGTAGACCGCATACTAGACCGGCACCCAAAAAACTCTTGTAAGTGGTGAGGTGTTTTGGAGGTGCTGTAAGCGGAATGGGCAGTGTAAACCTGAAGTGTTCACCGTTGGTGAAGAACTAGTTATTTCAAGAAGCGAACTTGACCATAATTATGAACCAGATGAGAAGAAAATTCAGCGACAAAAACTTTCAACAGCGTACAAGAGGAAAGCAGCGGATGATTTAGCAGAAAAACCTTCGAAGATCATTCGCCAGGTGCTTTCTAGTAACCTACCAAACAACATCACAGCAGACGATGGAAGTTATATTCCCAGGAATATGTATAATGTATGAAGAACTTGATTACCTACGAGTCTGCCCAAGATTCAAGAATCGTTTGTAAGTTTGTAAGGCACTAGAAATATACGAACCGAAGACGGCAAGGGATGAGAACTTTTTATTAATATTCATCACTTTGTACTTATGGATGCAGTTTACTGGATGGCACGTTGTCATTTTGTACCAAGTACTTCTTCTCCTACCAAGTACTTCTTCTTCTTGCAATTATTTACAGTTCATGGACTCAAAAACGGCCATTATGTGCCATTACTGCTTTGCTTATTGCCCTATAAGGCGGCCAAAACATATACGACATTATTTGAACTTCATAGTCAGAAGATTTTTGAAGTGTATAATTTAATTTGGACGCCGCATGAAATTTTCGTTGATTTTGAGAGTGCTATTCACAAAGCGTTAAAAAATAATTGGCCAGATGTAATAATAAATGGATGTCGGCTTCACCTTCACCAAGCGTGGTTTCGAAAAGTTCAATCGGCAGGACTCAAACAGGAATATGAAAATAAAGCCGAGATCGGTCTTTGGATAAAACATACATTCGGGTTAACATAGTTGAAGCCTGAAGATGTTGAAGATTGCTTCGTTTTTGATCTGATGTCATATAAGCCACCCGATGAAAGACTAGATATGTACGTATGTTATCTACTTATTTAGTAGAAACGTACAATATCAGAAGATGCCATTTTCAAACCCGTCCTGTGGGCCAAAGAAGAGGTCTCCACTATACGTACAACGAACGCATGTGTATCATTTCATTCCAGATTTAATTCATCTTTTTATTCCGCACATCCATCTTTGTATGTATTTATAGAAAAATTAAGAGAATTTCAAGTAGATACTTATGTTAAGTTACAAAGCTTAGGCAAACCATATAAAATAAAAGACAATTCAGCGAAAAAATAAGCACTTTAAACCTCTTCTTGATGAAGTATAATACTTCATAAATAACCAGATTAAAATTTGTGCAGTCTGTGTGTCATTATAAAAATATATCTTAATATAGAGTTTAAAATGACATAATCCTACTTTTTACTCCTACATAAAATGTAATGTCGAGAAGCAGGTAAGGTATTTAGCGAAATTACATGTACAGGGTGTCTCAAACTCGATGCCCCAGGGTCGCTATTGGCTAATAAAAAACGCAAATGAAAATTTCACTTGGGGGTTTCAAATGAGACTACTTGGGATTACTTTTGAGCCCAAAATTTTATTTTTGGAACTTTTGAAAATGCCTGTAATGACGTCACGAAATATATTTTTGAATTGAAAGTTCATCTCGAAGAAAACTCAGATATCTTTCGCTATTTAAAATTCCTTCATAAAAATAAGGTCCAATTAGATGGCGACCAATGATGCCACACCCGACATTTATACCAAAATGACCTTGATTCCTTATAGGATTGACAAAATGGGGGTTTTCTGTTGACCAATAATGTTCATTTCTTCTGTTTGGCATACCATTGCTCACAAAATGGCTTTCGTCTGTCCAAAGAATGTGATTTAAAATGTGCCTGTCAACAATTTCTGGTATTGTTATAATTTGGGAAATAAAATTTACTCGCTTCTCTCTATTCAGTTCCCCTAATTGTTCTAAATAGTGTAACTTGTAGGCGTGATATTTATTGCTCTTCATAATTCTTTGAACTGAGGATTTATCAAAATTTAATTCCCTGCTAGCTTGCCTAATTGAATGTTTGGGATTGTCTTCAAAATATTGCAATACCTGGGCTGTTGCATCATCACTGCGAGTTCTTTTTCGAATTGGTTTATCTTTTCGATTACAAAATGCACTTTGATTTTCGCGAAGAGTTTTTTTCCAGTCTTATAAATTTTTTGTGATCAGGAATTCGGCGGTCTGGATATCTTTCTTGACAAATTCGCACGGCTTTTCTGGCATTTTTTTGGGCTTCCCCGTAAATTAAAATCATATCAACTTTTTCATCATGTGTAGTCATTTTGATTGAAATAAACGATTAAAAATGAATAATAACCAAGACTAAATATTTTAAAATTGACAAGTTATTTCACAAACTGCTTTAGTATAGTCAAACTGTCTGTTGTTTTCCATGGATACCAAATTAAATCACGGCTAACTTGATTTTTCCGATATATGTAATACACGGAAAAAAATAGATTTATTAGAATTTGTTTTAAAAAATAAGTAATATCACATATTATAAATTTTATTAATTTTATTAACACAACCTTTTATCAATTATTATCTTTTCATACTAAAAGAAATATATTGACAATACTTTAACCCGTAAAGAAAATTCTAATAAACAAGAAGCCAGTATAAAAAAGTAATATTTAATAACATAAAATAGTGTACGGGCACTAAATAATATAATTTTATTGTACGTTTTAAAATATGTTTGCTTTTAAAAACAATTTTTAAATACGCACTTTATATGTGCTATTATGTCTGGTTAATAAAATATGCATTTTTACTAAGTCTAGTGTTTAACTTAATTATCTTTCGTGTTACTTCTTACAACCCTGAAATAACATCAAATACGGCGCTGCCTTAACCCTTCCGCGAAGACGGAATACAATACAGTTTACCGGTGGATTTCATAGCGACAGTTTCGCGAGGTGACGCGCATCACTTTGGTGTATTTATCTGCAATTTTTTTTATTAGTTGCATTGATCGTGATAAGAAAAACGTATGGCAATTGACATTGGGCTTTACTACAGGAAGTTTTGTATTTCTATGTATGGCGTGCAATTGTGTTTTAAATGTAAGTTTTAATACAAGGATTATGTAATCAATATTGTGTTTTGTTTCTTGTTCTCTGCATACGAAATAATGCAAAAATGCGACACAAAATTCAGAAAAAAATGTGCAATCCACGTAAATGAGGTAAGAAAAGTATAAGCAAGATACTTTTGCAAGATATATTTACCTTCTTTGGTAACTAACACGAAAAATCTGGGAAATCACTGGCCTGAAAATGAATTACTTGCCACAACATTCTGAATTAAAATTAAAGGTATATTGAAGGAGTATTTTTTCTTATGTGGCAATATGACCCAGAATAATTCATTTCAGATAGCGAACCTTTGAAAACATAAGTATTTATATGAACCAATTTTTCTTAAAAATGACTCACGTCGATCTCCTTATAATATTTCATCGTCCTTCAGTAACACCAACGAATTTTTTAAATTATTTTTTTCACAAAAAATTATACCATGAATATTAATTTTTATTATCATTTATGTACCTAATATACACCATATAAAATATCTAAATCTATTTCCAAAAATTTTTTTGTATAATGAATTATATTTCTTATTATACTGGCTAATAGAGACTACACGAAAATGTAATAAAAGTTACGGGAAATTATAATAAAGTATATTAAAAGAAATAATAACTATATTATTATTTATTTTAATCCTTAATGGTATTGTTAGTAGACAGTATTAAATAGTATAATAACTGTTTAATATATTTTAACATAAAAAAATTATATACGTTAGTAAATAGGATAGTAAAATACAGTGTGACCCATTTGTTTTGGGGTCAGTCTGTAAAAAGTGTATCAATCGTGCGATTTGGCTGATTTTTTTTTAATTGTAGAGCTCGATGAACTGCACATTTTGAACAAAAATTGCCTGGTTCGCATAAAATCCAAAGCCTACTATGACCGTTTTTATGAGCAAAATTTTAAGAAACCATATTAGCGTTTTTTTTTGAAAAAATCTGTGTGCGCCAATGGATTGAGCACCCCTCGAAATGGGTATGTACAAAATTTCATCAAAATATTTCAAGTAATAACGATTTTGTAGAAAAATTAAAAATGCAGCCAAGGTACGTCTTTATTTTCAAAAATTCAAAGTTGGCCATGGAAAATAATTGAATTGTTTACTTTTATTAAGTGTCAAACTGTCTAAATTGAGTTCAGAAATTGTTTGTGCTCAATACAATTAATTATCATAATTATGGAATATTTAAGCATAAGAGACAAAATAGAAATTGTTCGACTCGTGGGCGACAACGAGCGCTCGGCAGCAGAAGCTGCGGCCGAATTTAACAATAGACACCCAGGTAGATCAGTGAGTCGAAGTACTGTACAACGTATAAACAATATTTTTGATGAAACTGGATCGATTTCTAAAAATTTATTAAAAACTAGGCAAAATGGACGCCGTGGACTTGTTGAAAATAACAATCAAATTCTGCAATACTTTAGTGACAATCCTCGAATTAGTGTTCGAACGGCTAGTTTAGACCTTCATATACCCAGAGAGAGTATAAGGAGATGTTTGAGACAAAACAAAATAAAACCGTTTAAGCCAAAATTTTTGCACACCCTGGAACCAGGAGATGAGGAGAGAAGATTAGAATTTTGCTATTGGCTGCAAGGTGAATATCTCCATAATGGCAACTTTTTAAATGAAATTTTATTCACCGACGAAGCCACGTTTACTACAAATGGTGTAGTATCAAGTCAAAACTGCCGTCACTGGTCAGCTGAAAATCCAGAGTTTATAATAAATGCAAGGAGACAATATTCACAAAAAATTAACGTTTGGTGTGGAATACTACGCGACAGAATAATTGGCCCATTTTTCTTTGAAGGGAATTTGAATGCGGCTGGCTTCTTGAATTTTCTAGAAATTGAATTTAGAAATGCTTTAGATGAGTTACCATTAAGATACCGTTTAAATTTAAAGTTACAGTTAGATGGCAGTCCTATTCATAATGCTCGTTTAATCAGAAACTGGCTAGATAATAATTTTGAAAACTGTTGGATAGGGCGAAATAGTCCTTTCTGTGAGTGGCCACCGAGATCTCCGGACTTAACTCCTTTAGATTTTTTTCTTTGGGGTACACTTAAGCAAAATGTTTATAAGTCAAGACCCCATAATTTACAAGAACTGCAAGCTAGGATAAACCGTAGTTGTGAGGAAATTACTCCACAGCAAATACGAAATGTAATTTTGAATGTACGCAAGAGGAACGACAAATGCATTGTAGAAAATGGAGGCTTGGTAGAAGTTACAAAAATTTTATAATTTTAATTGTTTTTATGTTTTGTGTTTATAAGCATAAGGTTGTATTATTACAATTCAATTATTTTCCATGGCCAACTTTGAATTTTTGAAAATAAAGACGTACCTTGGCTGCATTTTTAATTTTTCTACAAAATCGTTATTACTTGAAATATTTTGATGAAATTTTGTACATACCCATTTCGAGGGGTGCTCAATCCATTGGCGCACACAGATTTTTTCAAAAAAAAAACGCTAATATGGTTTCTTAAAATTTTGCTCATAAAAACGGTCATAGTAGGCTTTGGATTTTATGCGAACCAGGCAATTTTTGTTCAAAATGTGCAGTTCATCGAGCTCTACAATTTAAAAAAAAAATCAGCCAAATCGCACGATTGATACACTTTTTACAGACTGACCCCAAAACAAATGGGTCACACTGTATATAGGAATCCTTTAATATATAAAAGAAAAGATAATATATTTTATTAAAAATGGTAAAGCAAATTTATTGTAACTACTATTATACCAGATGTTGGTCCTATAGAGTATTAAAATTTCCATTAATTAATATTATTTTTTTAGTAACTTTTATTATCTATTTTTTCCGTGTATGCGTATTTTTGCATATTTCTGCTTGTATCTTTTAAACGAAGAGAGACATGAAAAAAGTTTCTTAATGAAAGTTTATCAGAAAAACTCGCTCTTTCACAATAGAAAAAGAAACAGGTATGTTTCTGGGAAAAATATATTTCGTGACGTCATTACAGGCATTTTCAAAAGTTCCAAAAATAAAATTTTGGGCTCAAAAGTAATCCCAAGTAGTCTCATTTGAAATCCCCAAGTGAAATTTTCATTTGCGTCTTTTATTAGACAATAGCGACCCTGGGGCATCGAGTTTGAGACACCCTGTACATACCATAATTTTACCGTCTATCGGTTGGTGTCGAAATTACCTATGGGATGAACGATATCAGGTATTTGTTGTCGAGATTACATCCATCGCTAAAAATAGATCCTTTTAAAGCACCGTGCATCATCAAAGAAATATAAATAAACAGTATCTATATCAAAAATTGCATCTGTTATGTTTATCTCAGGGGAGAAGCAACTCTCATGTAAATGATCTGAAATGTAAGTCTGACTTTTTAAAATTGCGCCTAAATGATAAAGTGCTTTTCATTTAACACCATCCGTCTAGATAAAGTAATTCGACATGTTCTTTAACCGAAGAGTGTCTATTAATAACTAAGGTTTCCTAATGAGATGCCACCATAGGTTTTAAAAAGTGGCAAACGGAAATTGTATTCATTAATTTGTGATGTAAATTAGCACTAACAAAATAGCTCAGAAAACTTACAATGATACTATATGGATCTGCGATATTTTCACACTGATCGAGTAACCAAATATCCATCGTATCAAAACGTAATCATCGATGTTGTGAAGATCATAAAATAAAAATGGGCTTAGGTATTAGCACAGTACCCTCGTACCAGTAGCCCAACTGGGATCACATTTGTTTTCGACCCAGCCTAATATACAGGGTGTCCGGTAATTATGCGGCAATCTCGCGTGAGCAGGTAGAGGACATCAAAATATTACGATTGAGCTTAACAACTATGAGTGAAATCTTAATAGTTACTGAGATACAGGGCATTGTAGTTCTTTTTTGAAATAGAATTATGGCAATATCTCCTAAAATAATCAAGCTGCTGAACTGAAATTTGGGACTATTATGTTTTTGGAGATGGAAAATAAGCGTCAGTCAATAAATGTCAGTTTCTACGTGTCTCACAGATGGCGCCACTTGCCCTGTTTTGGATCGTAACTTTTTTGAGGTTATCTTTTTGTTCTTGCAGATCCATCATTTTAGTGCACCTTTTTATTCTTCAACAAAAAGGTACTCTCGCTTCATACGGATAAAATCAACCGTTTCCGTTGAAATTGGCAACATGAGCCCCGAAACACCTGTTGACTCCAATGTTCGAAACATAAAATTTTCACCGACCGCTTTCAAATGCTTCAGATCTACTGTACCTTCAAAATGAAGAAAAAAATCCCTATGAACAATGTACCAAAAATTATTCGCTTTCAAAATGGAAAGGATTGAATTTGACAAAATTTGAACACCCTATTTCAAGAAAACCAATGGTGTTTTGACCAATATCTATTTAGCATTTTTTTCTTCATTTTTAATGTACAGTTGATCTGTAGCATTTGAAAAAGGTCGTTAAAAATTTTATGTTTCGAATATTGGAGTCAACAGGTATTTTGGGGCACATTTTGCCAATTGCAACGCAAACGGTTGATTTTATCGTTATGAAACAAGAGTACCTCTTTGTTGTAGAACGAAAGATGCACTGGAATGATGGACCTGCAGGACCAAAAAGATAACCTCAAAAAAGTTACGAATAAAAGCACGATCCAAAAATAGCGCAAGTGCCGCCCTCTGTGAGACACGTAGAAATTGACATTTTCATCTTATTTTTCATCCCCAAAAACATAATAGTACTAAATTGCAGTTCAGCAGCTTGATTATTTTGGGAGATATTGCCATAATTCAATTTCAAAAAAGAACTACAACGCCCTGTATCTCAGTAACTATTAAGATTTCACCCATAGTTGTTAAGCTCAATCGTATTACTTTGATGTCCTCTACCTGCTCATGTGAGATTGCCGCATAATTACCGGACACCCTGTATATCTATCGCCCCTTGTGTGTCAGCTAGCATAAGACCCCACAGTACCTTGTTTAATAAATCCATACCTGAAAAAGCGCTAAAGAATCTTTGAAACATATTAACACTTTTTTCTGTTCAATGTCAAGCCAAACATAGTAATTTGACCTTCGCCATCTACGTGTGTCCTTACTGTCAAACTTTAACCAGTTTGTTTTCCGTTCCTTTGGCGAAAACCCCAACTATAATCTGTAAATAGAAGGAGTATTGTTTAATGAAATAAGCCGCTCTTCCTACACTTTTCCGAAGGAACTTTCCTTTAAGTGGCTGGTGAGTGTATTAAAAAACATTTAGCGTTTGGTCCCCGGCTTCCTTCGTATTATTTATGGAAAGTTTCAGTTGGGCCGCCCTCGAGAGTTGCGAGTTGGCAACTCCCTCGAAGGATAAATTACCGAAGTTGCTCCCCGCGTTTCTTGGAAAGAACTCCCCCTCACGTCCGCTACATACAGGGTGTCCTGCAAAATGTAATGTCGAGGCGTAACATCAAAAATGGGTAGATATATATCTATTTATTGTTAGAGTTAGATCTTTGTCATGGCTAGGTATATATAGATATTATTATAATATGGTATGAGGAGGTCTTGTTTTATTATTATGTATGACTAAGCCATTTCTTAAGTTAAGTTTACAATGGTTCAATATGGTAGTTAGTTAACACATTGTAACCGCAAACGGGCAAACGGGCATTATCGTAATTTTACGAAAAGTATATAAACAACAGACAACTATGGTTGGTGTGACGGCGATCAATCTCTTCTTATTAGAATCGCAGCTAATAATTTCATTCGCATATTTTCGTTCTTTGGAAAGCCAACAGCGAATATAAGTTGACCGCCTGTCTTCAAGCACAGAAAACCTATAGTTCCTAGGCACCTTGAGGCTGCAGAATTCAGTGGAACCAGCTCCTTTTCGCTTCCAACTTTTACACAAAACCTTCGATAGGATAGCCGTTTTCCAGCATTGTGTACGAACATCAACCGTAACAGAAGTTTTAATTTATTTAACACAAACAAGGCTATTTGCAAAAAGACACTTCCGTCAACACTCTTGGCAGTTTTTTCGTAAATACATACAGATGTCTCGTCATAATATTCGCATAACGATACCAGCTTACACTAATTTACACGCACGTTTTAAATCAACTGACAGGAGCGACGGCCATACGCTAAGGAAAATAAAGAGTTTGGAATTTTTTAATATTTTGGTCAATATTTTTTGTATATTTTATTTATTTGATAGAAGGGACTCGTACTTAACAACAGTTTTTTATTATACTTCTTTCAAAACACCTTATTTTCATCTGTTTTAGCAATAATGAAAGATGGGGTTTTTCGGGCTAGCGCACGGAAACAGCGCATGGAAAAACTTTCCGTGCGCTGAATAAAAATACCGAATATATGGCTTTAAAATAGAAATATACAGCAAAGTAAACTAAATTTAAGAAACTCTATATGCTCTCTGATATTTAACATATACCTATTTTGTATTTTAATTCGTAAGTGTTTCAATATTTAGATACATTTCTGTAATATTTTTGACGTTTTATTCACCTTATCTGACAATAACTAATTTACAACAAAGCACCTTTGAAATAATTTGAGAGTAACCATGGAAACGCATCATACATACCAAACACTATATTGTCTGCATTGTTTATTTTTTGTCAATTAAATTTATTATAATATGCCGATAAAATGTTGTTTTCAAAGTATAATAAAAAATATCGTTCATTACACGTCCAGAAATAGATTTTTCCGTGCTTGCATGACTTCCCGTGTTCGGCTGCGCCTCACACGAGAATTTGTCACGCGCCCACGGAAAAATCTTTATTTCCAGACTCGTAATGAAATATACTATTTTGTCTCTTGAAGGGCTGTTCAGCATTTAATTAAATCATAAAGGGACTGACCCGTGGACCCGCAAGCCTTACTGCAAGCCCCTACTCCCTACTTTCACTTTCTCCCCCACCCACAAACTCTCCCACCTTACTGCTGTGTCTATATCGCACACTTTCCGATAATATGAACAGAATGTCAAAGAAACTGGTCTAGCCTGTAACGTTAACTTGGCCAAATAATAGATAACCCCTAGTGGACAATCTGGCTATCGGATTTCACAAGCGAAATTCGACTTTCATTTCAGGGCACACATATCCGTCCGGAGGTAAACACGTCGAAACTGATATATATTATTTTGTATAAATGCGGATCCAGACGGTCCACACTCAGAGAAACAGTTGTTTTATGTGAAAGATATAATATGTTTAGAAGGTATGTATTTAATAATAATAAGTGAAAGTTTCCGCAAAAGAAATAGGCTTATAACAAAAATAAAATAAAATTCGAGCGATTTTCAAGAAACTTACGATTTATTAAAGATTGTTTTCTTAAATATAAACATTAAATATTCAAGATTAACAACTGTATATTAATGCAGACTGATATGTTTCCAGATAACTCCTCGAAAAATTGAATGTCAAGCTATCCTTTATTTACCAAATTACTATGATAATAGTTTTACAGTTAGAATAGAACATATTACTTATCAACATATTTATTTCCTCCAAACAAACAAATGTTACCCGGAGCCAACGAAGCACTTAGGGAAATGATTTCTTTATAACAAACATATGGTTTATTTGAGTGTGCAGGTCAACTTTTCGGATAGTTGGATCCAAATAGTTCAAATAATACAGAACAAATACCATTTGTTTACAGCATTGCAATTTCGCTGACAAAATAGCAATATGTCTCAGGAACTATTGTTTCTCCTCAGTAAAATATATCTTTCTGGTAAACAAACCGTACAGTACAGGCATTTCAGCGCAGTCGCACTTGCTGCGACGCGCATGACACAACGGGCCACGGGTGACGCGTCTCAGTTATTTCGCGGCGTCCATCATTTCCTAGCCGTTTCCTGTTCTAGCTCTAAATAACTTTGCGGAATTATTATTATTTTTTGGTGTGTACCGAAAGGCGGAAAAACGTAGACCCGAGTAGTGTTATTAAAGCTGTGTTTTGACCGGTTGCGTGGAAGCTGTAATCGCCCGTACACCTGATGGGCTGTGTCAACGATTCTCTGACGCCGCTATCAGAAGAGAAGCCAAGGTTCGCCTTGCCCGGAGTGGCTTTTCCAGAGGAGCGAAGAAACCAATCGCGCGGAGCAATATGTTGTGCACTTGGGCAGTCAGCTGCTGTGGTGGAAGCAGAGCGACCGGACAACACTACTGGGCCGCGTCTGCAACCGTGCTCTGCAATCAAGCAGAAGGAAAGAAATGGTGGGTGCCATCCCTAATTTGGATGCCATCGCCATTAAAAGCGCACGTCACCGCGTGCCTTGTGATATATGCGAGGTAGGCCAGTTTGTTTAGTTTAGAAAAAGACATTAAGTTGAAGGCATATGATTTTCATTTTTTCATACCTAGGTAGGTATATAATATAATGTACCTAATGTATAGAAGTAAATCTGTGTTTTTTTGTTTTGCACTTATATTTCAAAATACTCGTAAGCTCTACAATAAGTTTGCTTACAAAAATTTGTTACCCTACAGGTGCATTTAATATATTAGAACTATATGAAAATCTTAAGCTTGCTTTAAACGTTATATATATATTTTTAACTAACAAATTAGTTAATAGTTATTAAATACATTTTACATGGACGCCATACACTAATTACCTATAAATTTCTATATTTGTTCTATGAAGTTGCCACGTTTATGACAAACATATTGATATTTGTATACTGATGGTCAAACATTCTCATCTCATGATGTTAGTACCGGACTGGAAATTGTTACATGATTAACTGCTATGTGCCAATATAGTGTTAAGTAAGTATGTCGTTTTATTTAAAATACCTACCATTAAAGTTCGATCCCAATGAAAAACCTGTGACGTTTTCAGTCTTTTAAAATCCGTATACAGTCCCTAGTGGACTTCAAGTTACTATAGTAAATATGTAGGGTACCTACTATTCCTGTTAAATGTTTTTTTATTAGAGCCCTATAGAGATGAGTTAAAAAACTGTTTTATTTGCTATACAAAATACCCTCTATATTTTTTCATTTTTGGAATCTAGACATTTATCTGTTTACAAACATATACCTATATATTAATACTCTTTTATCATAAAAATTGCAACAATTAAAAAAAAAGTAGAATTATATCCGGGGACACACTGTATAAACAACATATTGCTTATTAAGAAAAAAATAATAATTTGAAGGCAATATTAATATTTATTAAACAGTAATATTGCAAAAATAAATAAACCTTAACAGTAATATACGAAAGTTTACTACAAACAACGTAAAATTATCTGCTAAAAAAGAATCCTAATAATAAATATCATCATATATTATAGGCGAATATCATATAGTATTGTATAACATACCCCGTTTATGGACATCTATGCAAATTTTGATGGAAAGATAGTTAATATCATATTTAATATTAATATCTTATATATTTATTTTTATTAAAAGTACCGAATATTCACTCTAAACACATGTATATTTCTTATAAGTATACTATTTATTGAAAGCAATGAAATCTTTTCTTTGCTAAATTAATATATTTAAATTTTCACTGTATCATACGTAAGTTAGTCAGTATCCAAAAATACCATTTGTTAACTGTAAATAAACTTTAATTAATGTCAATAAACGTTTCTCTGAGTGCAATAATCGATATAGGATGCTGGCCATAACATTGCAGAATTAGAATATTTTCTTTCGGTAAACCGGTATATTTTTGTGCTACTCCTTTCAGATAAATAAATTAAATAAATATGAGTAATAAAAATGAGTAATAGGGAGATACGCTGGGGTAGAAAAGACCTCTTAATGAGCCTCGTTTGCCCGAGAAGTTCGCATTCCAAGGCCTCCGCTAATCTGCTGCTCCCCCCGGTGTGTGACACAATTCCGCATTCGATTAATTATCCGGGCAAGACGGCGGGGGGAAGAAAAATAGTCCGGGCGCGCACGTAATTAAATGGCACGGGCCCGGGGGCCGAGGGGAGGGAGCGAGAAGGAGAGCTATTTATTACGGTGTCGCCAGCACGCCGCCTAATGGATTATTTTTTCAAGGTTAATTTATTTTTTCGGGACGACATCCATCAGGCGATTAACCCGACTTTCAAGTAATAGAGTCCGTAAGTGGTTTTTTGTACATTTGCCGGGAGCGGGCTGGCGGCTGTTGGACCAGACGTGATGGCGATGACGGTTCCGGCATTCGTAGATACGTAGCTAGCGCATAAGGATTTTTCCATCTAAGAAAGACGTATAGATATGCGACATGCTTTAGTACCTACACAAAAGTTTTGTACCCCGTATCTTAAAAATTAAAGCTTTGCGCGGGTAATTTTATTGCAAAATGTTATTTTTGATCAGAGAAAAATATATTTGCCATAAAACGTTTGCCTTAGAGTTAAAGATAGTATTACAAATCCAAAATTTTTGTCTACTTTGACAACTCTAAAAGTGTTGTCTGGCGAACAATGAGTAAGAATATATCGATAAAATTAAGAATAAATAAGTAAGTATAAGAAGAATAATAATAGGTATAAAAGTAATCTTCATACCTATCTCTCTGATTTATTATTACGGCTATATTCTTACTCATTGTATACCAAACAATGCCTGCTGTTCGAACTGGACCGTTATTATTAATAACTACAAAAATCACAACTTTTAGAATCGAGTAAAGAGAGTGAATACTATTAAATATTTGTAAACCAGATTCTCTTAGGTCATTAATCGTTTGGTATATTCCCTGTTGTAACCAATCCTATATTTAAAAAATAAACAAACAGGCAATTCTTTCCTGTCAGTGAATGCGTGATTAGGTGAAACACGCGGCCTGAGGTGTGCAGGGGGCTGTGGGTTGGCTCCATGGCTCCATTGACGTCGTTATACCGGGAACAGAATGAACAGAATACCTAGGTACCTATATTAGTAGAAAATATTACATTTGTTGATAATAATGAAAACCCACTTTGGCTACTGGGTTCTACAGGGGTGGATTCGAAGTAGACAAAAAGTGAGAGTAGAGGCGATAGCAAAAGCAAAATCTAGTGCATACTACGAAATTTAATAACGTTACTTTTTTCAAGGAAAAGCGGTAATGAGCAAGCACACAAAATGAACAGAAAATTGCTTTTTCTTGTAAATACTTTTACACTAGCTAATCATACATCCTTATTGTTACTTTTCTTGTTGAATTATAAAGAAAACACCAAGGACAAAATTCAAATTTAATTATTTAAGGCGGGTACACATTATACATACAATTCTGCGGTGCAAAAGATATGTTGCATAAAATTTTATTGTATAAAAATTAATAAGTAAATTAAAATATATATACCTCAACTTAGTATCGAGTCCTTAGTCCTTAGTGTCGAAGAATTGTAAGGCATTACAATTTACCTGTTTCAAAATTTAAGTTTCAACAATGCTTCTGACTATCTATGGCTTGTTTAATCTATGCCTATGGCGAATAAATGGAAAGAAGTTGGAAATTGAGAACTTGATTAACAAAAATCCCTATTTTGTAACAAAAAACCTTATAAAAGTTGTTTGATAGCATTACCAGCGGCCACGCATTCTTAACGATGTTGATAATATGAATATGATAAATATTTAGGTGTAGATATAATACCTATATGCAAGGTGTTGATGTGGGTTGGATCCCGATCGTTCGGCAACACGCAAAAAATAGTCAGGAAAAACACTGAATGTCAAATATAGGGAGGAAAATATGTACTACAAGCGACGTAATAAAAATAAAATTAGATTCAACCTATGTTTCGTTTTTCCCTTGACTTTAAAGGAAAAAACTTTGCAAATTAAATTTTCTGATGGTCTAATTAAGATAGCACTTTTCATAGTTAATAATTTTCTATGTTACACTATACAGGGTGAGTCTGTCATGATGTAAAAAAAATAATTGTATAGGTAAAAAAAGCTTAATACGAATCTGAAGTTAAAAAAAACTCTAAAATTTTCGGACACATCGGCTGGTAAACTTGCGCGTTGAGACTGGTGAATCCAGTCGCGTTTGTCACGTCGTGTAAATACTATGAAGCATGTGTCTTCCAAAAATAATGGTTTGTATATTACCGACTCACAATAGCCGCTTTTCTGTTTTGGTGTGTTTTAGTCAATCTGGAGTCTCCGATGAAAAAAAACTTTTGCTAATTTTTTATTGCCAAGTACACCAACTATTGCTCGATAAGTCTAACGTGAAGAAATTGGTAGGGGTAAAAACGTCTATAATTTAGTTGCTCGCCATACAGCAGTTTTTATCGAACGAAACTATAGTACTTAAGTCAGTTTTAATTAGTAGAGAAGATTTTTGATAATAGAAAAGTTTGAAAAAAGTAAAAAAATTCAATTACTTATGAAACTGTTTTGAAGAAATAAAATGATTGAGAATAATTGAAAACAGTGTCAAAATATGTCGGTGTCGATCAAATTGTTGTGAAATACTGACATTTACTATTATTAAATAATGTAATGGGTTTAAAATAAGCAATGTGGAAGTACTGATACTGTATGCAGCGGTTTTTACTAGTAGGTACAGTAAGTAATTTAACTTGTTTAATTTTTATCATATTTTCCAAATATGTCGCTCAGTTGTGTGTATCACCGCCAGGCTTTACATCATTGTTAAAAATTAACTGATCGGTGTTATAGCCAAGACATTAAAGTATTTTTGTGATTATTTTTATTTAGTGAGATATGCGCACATATTTACCCGACTCTCCTCTACGCGTTGCCGGAAGCAATATTCTCGCGCAATTTAAAAATTAGGATACAATGTGTGTGCGGAAATTCGCGTAAAAACCTCAAGCAAAAACTCGTGCTTATAAGGTGAATATAATATTTTCTTAAGTTGTTTGAAGTGTTATAACGCCTATACGTTTTGTAGAATTAATACTGAAATCACAAATAATGCACATGAGAGGTATATTTCTTATTTATTCCATTTCCCCTTCCACAAAAAGATTGATTGAAATGTGGCAACAAAGCTCTTCAGAAACAACCTCGACCGTTTACGTTGACGAGAAGAGTTCCTCGGGTGCTACGGTTCCTTTACCCCGCGTTTTAAATTTGGGCAAAAACATTTTCTTTCGCATTTTCCTTTTTATTAGGCCCTCCCGACTGTGTAGCTAATTTTTTTTAGATCATGACTTAAGCTCCCTGTAGGTATAATAGAAGACAAAGCCTGAAAACTAAAAACGAAACAAACGTCTAACCAATGCCAACAGTACATCCTTCACACTTTTAGCACCGCTCTGCAAGTGATGCCGAAATTGCAGGCGAATAGCTAGTAAACGAGATAATAATATCCTTCCTATATAGAGTTTCTGAGGCTTGAATACGCGCGCATCGAATTTCAAATACCCATAAAACGAATAAACGTTGTGAATTGAAAACATCGTCTGTATTTGATGCCCATCACCACAGTGGGAAGCTTGAATTTCAACTTCTGGGGTTCGAAGAAAAACATATATACTAAAATCGAGCAATCCTTACGCCTGGCGTAAATAAAACCACGTGTTCAATGACGTTCTGCGATTGGTCGGTAGGCTATAAAATTTCACCCGACTCGGCAACAGGGACGTACTCGATCGCAAAAGTGTAGTTATGCCGTTTTATCTTGTTATTTTCAGCTATTTAGACACTGCCACAAATAATTTTATCGGATGTTTTGAACCATTTTAATTAAGCCAATAATTTTTTTCCGAAATATTTTGATGTAAACAATTGTAAAACTAAATTAAGGTCGTGCCTCAATGCGGCCCTGGCGAATATCTCTACGCACGTGCTCTTGTTTACGCCAGGCGTAAGAGTTGCTCGATTTTAGTATAGGTACCTATTGTTTATCGGGGAATTATAAAAATTCCCAAAACGGATAAGAACCGGGACAGAACGAGTTATCGAGTAAATGAATAAATAATCGGTGTGGATAATCCGTTTTTCATCGCCGGCATCCTTTATTTGCCGTCATTAAAATTCCGGGGGCGATGCTTTGTCGCTCCATCGATTTTTGTTTAGCCACTTTAATAGATAAATAAAATTTCGACGGGGCGCGGGGACCCGATGGAGATTCAATCGAACAGAAAAAACACACGGCCCCTAATGGAGAGACCTGGTCCCCGGGGAGTCTTCCGGAACCCGGAACTGTTTGCGACGATTAATTCTGTTTAAGCGGGGCCGTCGGCCGGAGCGCCCTGAAATATTCACCGTGGCTTCTCGGGGTGGCAAATGGAGGCAGACATTCCAGTTGAAATATTCCGTTGGGGATTAAATTGAGTTTGCGGAGCAGTTGAAAAATCTGGGGAATAAACTGGTCAACAATTGAACTATCGCAGCAGAATTTTTTGGTACACCATACCAAATGGCAATGGGAGCTAAGATCGTTATGAAGAGCGTCTCTTTGAGAATAATTCATCGAAATCATAAAATTGATAGGTGATATGCAAGATGGTTTTGGCGGAACTTTATATATTTTATATTTATTATATATTAGGTATATTTCGTTTATGAGCTTAACTAATACCAAATTAGTACACTGAAGCCGTTGTTAGATAATCTGGACACCTGGCTTCATAAGGAAATTTTTTCAAAAGGTGGCTTTTTCCCCCTTTAATAGGGATTTTCATTCAAAAAATGCAATTTACTATTATTTGATATCATATTTATATCCCATTTGACATGTTAGAAGACCCTATTATTACATAACCAAAAGAGTGCTTTAATAGGAGCTGATGCACAAGACTTAAAAATAAGCAATACCTAGATGTGCCTATTGCCTGCCTGCAGTTGCATATTGCACCAGCCAATCTCGATCGCACTCTACTGACGGAGGGCCACTTCGAAATACCTTGACCAATATGCATTTTTCGGAGAACTTTATTGATGGGCTCGCTTTGTATGTAAAAATTCGACATCCATTGCCTACTTTCTGAGATATTGTTGAAATACCCGAAAATGGCATTGCATCTGTAGGAAAAAGTGATTGCTTTATACCTACTCTACCAAAAACGCCGCGGTTTAGTGTATGCTTTGTTAGCACTAACAAGCCATAAATTTACCTATTTTATGCACTTTCGGTTGAACACACTACAGTTATCGCGTTTAATTGTGAAATTATTAAACACTATAGTTTCCAAATCTTTGAAATTTGTTACGAGTAATCTGCATCTCGCAAGCACCTTCCATCAGTTTACTGTGGTTTATTTAACCCAGAGACTCTTTAAAATAAGGGGACCCAGCATTATACTTTCCAAAGTGAGGCCTATTCTTTCCTCATTCCAATAGTGTCAGTGATGCCAAGTATGTCATTTTATTGGAGAATCTATGAATATAACAGGTACTTTGATTGTTAGTAAAAATTAATAATGGTTTCCATGATTTAAAAAAAAAAGACTTGACAATGTTGTGTCTACAATTACAGAATATGGCAACTATCAAATGAAACAAATTTATTGTATAGTGAAATTCTTTAATTGTCACATGTGAGTATCTGGAAGTAAGAAAACTTAAAAATTGTGAATTATGATGGGAAATTTTTTGCCTCCTATGGCACTATTTATCACATAAAACCTGATGGCAGTTGGACACTGACATATAACTTAACCTTGTACCAGCCCACTTATGTGGTCTCTTTGGAGTATACAGAAAACAAACTTCCCCTCAAGGCTTCACTTTTCCTATGTGATAGACTGTGAAATGCTGGTTCCCCCTTTTTTAAAGAGTCCCTGATTTAACCGAACTTTCAAAGCATTTCGACAAGCCTTCTAAATTTTAATTTTATCCCGAAAAAATATATAAATGAAGCTAGCGCAAGGAATATGTTGCACGCTTCTGGTATATAAAAGACGTAATTATTTTTTGCCATGGCCTGCTATAACAGTTTTGCCGACAGATGTCATTAAGAAACTTATTCGATATAACTCTTGAAATAAAAAACTTAGCGAACCGCAGCTGTTTCAACATTTTTTTTTAAAAATCAGTCCATGCGAGTCTCCAATGTATTTTTACACAAAGTAGGCAAAGTAAGCCCACCAAAAGACAATTTTTGTTTCAAATGAAGTTTTCCGAAAAATACAATTCTCAAGATATTTCTAAGTGGCCCTCCTTCAATAGACACCCTGTATAATCAGAATAAATCATTTTTCCAACCGACCGAACTACTCATATTGAAATATTACATTATTATAGGTAAATATTACGTTGTTATAGGTTAATTGATTTGAATTTAAAGTTAAATCATCCTTTATTGGCCGGATTTTCATGTTATTGCATACGACCGATTCGTAATTAATGCGGGCGAACACCTAATCTTTAATCGGAATGCAACAATTCAGTATTCAACCGCGATATCTGGAGGCTGAGCCGGTGTTTTGGCGCCAGTACTGGAACCCGATAATCAGTTTAGATAAATATAGCATTACGCGTGACGGATTCCTTACGCATTTTTGACGCGTCGAAGAAAGGCGTGTCGCTTTCTATCCAGGAGAGAAACAAAGCCCGGTTTCGGAACATGAATAATATTACACTATCCTTTAGGTAAACAAGTATATAGAAGCTCAGAAAGCGCGACAGCTCGCGTTTCAGGTGCACTTTTGTGTGATGTATTTTTAAATACCAGCACACTTTCCTCTTTCATTAATTTCATTCATTCACTGTGCTTTCTTATAATACAAAAATGTTTCAAACTCTACGTCTCAAGCCGAAGTCCGCTGCCAATAAATCAAAAATTGCATATTGACAATTTATTATTGAATAGAATGGGAGGCAATATTTGTTAAACCACAGTGGCGTTCCTAGATGTTTGGCCGCCCGTATGCAGAATATAAAAAATTCTTTCAGGTTATAAGAACTTAATTTCTTGAATTTCCAGGGTTTTCGGTCTTTTGTAATTACCTACGAGGTAATTGCAAAAATTATTAGGTAGGTATAACAAAAATGATAATAGATATTCTCAAAAATACCTACAGAGGGTGTCACTTAAGAGTGAAACAACCTTATAACTTCTTTAATTTTTAACCGACAAGAACGAAATTTTTCTCAAAAGTAGATGGCATTGTTGCCTACTTATTTCCAAAAAAATAGTTGTTTACTTCAAAGCCAAAGCCACCCGCGATGCCACAATCGAAACTAAAAATCCGAAAGTCATATTAGGCATTTTTTTCAAGAAACGTACTAAAAAAGTTGTTCAGAATCGATCCAGAATCCTAAATCCAAAATTTTGTCAAAATTAAAAAATATTAAATAAAAAAAATTCAGTAAAAATTTTAAAAAACTGTTTCGTAGCTTTCAATTTTATCTTGAAATGATTACTTTTTGAAAATAACTAGCCTTCAAAACTTCCATAGCACACTTTTCTAAACGCAGAAAAATTTTCAATTGCTATTTTTGGAAATTAATTTTTTAATTTAATATTTTTTGATTCTGACAAAATTTTAGATTTAGAGTCCTGGAACTATTCTGAACAACTTCTTTTAGTAAATTTTTTGAAAAAAAATGCCTAATATGATTTTCGGATTTTTAGCCTCGATTGTGATATCGCAGGTGGCTTTGACTTTGGAATAGGCAACTATTTTTGTGGAAATAAGTAGGCCACAATGCCATCTTATAACAAGAAAATACCACAGGCAATCAGTCTTGTTATAATGATTAATATGTTTTGGGTCTGGTAGAATTTCCAAACTGAAAGGAACAAGGTAAATGTTTCTTTAAAATAAAAAATGTTTTAAAATATAAAAAATAAAAACAAAAACTACAAGTAAAACATAAAATATCACTTACACTAGAAAAATAACCTTTTTAAACAAAATACAAATGCATACATAAAATTAAATGTTTTTCTAAGAAAAAGGTACTAAAAATGTAAAAAATTACGTTTACAAAGTAATAATAAAACTAAAAATAAATATAGCTTCCATCAGAAAAGAAAAATACAGGTACTTGTAAAAATAAATAAAACCTTTTCTTCTAAATGAAACAAAAAAGTAAAATATTTTTAGAATATTGGGTTAAGTATCCCTTAGGTACAAGGCACAAGATACAAGTTAAATGAATAGTACTTTTCTCGCTTTAACACTGATATTATATCACTGATATTTATTGTAGCAAGTAGGAAACATTCAATGGAAATTATTGCTCAATCGTTTAATCTCATAGAAGACCTTAGATAGTTTTTTATAATTTTTAATTTGAAAAATGGTCTCTTCGTGGATGCTACGGTAACTGGCGAGCACAAAAGTATTCGGAAGACTATTGCGGTGTTCAGAAAATTATTCGTGAGAGAATTTTTGAACAAGTATTCTAAAATAGTTCTTGGACTTGCAGTATATTCTGATGTAAGAAAGATATTTAAATTTTTTAGCTCACTATTATTCAGGTCTGAAGCGTCGATATCCCCTACGAAATTTGCGGTCTATACCAACGTCACGCCGCGCAGCGCAGTTGCCACAGAGTAAAGACTAGAATAGAGGTAGTGCCGACGGCCGACTGGTTATGGGTTCATGTCAATATGATGTTGTTTCATGGTTGACGATATTCTTTTTGAGGGCGAATGCAAGTAATGTAGAGACTTACTACCTTTTTTCTGAAAAAATATTTTTTTGTCACGGAAGGGCGGCCTGTGGCCGCCCCTGGATTTGGCCGCCCGTCTGCGACGCAGACCCCGGCTCCCTGGTCAGCTCGCCCCTGTTAAACCAAGTTGGCATGTTATTAGGGTTGCCAACCATCCTCCAGCCAGGAACTAAAATGTATCCTCCGCAACTTCTGTGGAGGACGCAACTTGTCCTCCTTTAAGTTTGTTTTTTGTTGTTTCATAATTTTATTAATATGTATGTTATTTAAATATAAAAAATGACCGTAGAGGACTTATTGAAACATAATAATTAATTAGTGTATGAAGTTTCAAAAAATCAGCACTTTGAGATGGCACATTGTACCTTTGCACATTACTTTGACTGGTTCTGTTGTTTTGAGGTAATTCCATGACAAACTTGACTCGCCAGCTATTGCTTTTCAAGTTAGTATTTTGTTCAACTTTGGCATCTTGTAGAATGGAACTTCCTGTAAGGCAAGAAGAAGCGGTTTTCGGAGTCTCATACAAAAATTTCAGTCGATTTGCTCGGAAAAGGGAGATTTTACGGATTTTGCACACAAACAAAAGTAGACACCCTGTATAGAGTCCATATTCGGGCACTCCAGTTTGTAAGAAGAGGCCCTTATCTGCTAAAGGTTTCGGTTTTTGATTTGACTATTATGTAATTATTTATTTATTAGGTTTGGGTTTTCTTATAACCACTTCTGAAAATAATAGTAGATTAGCTGGGGCGCCAGGCCTTTTTTTATAGCGGTGACTGTTACGTCAGATAGCTCTAGTCGAAGAAAATTATTCCAGACATGCAAAAGTGGCGTTTTCTGAGGGGAAAGGAATAGAGTCAAACAAATGGGCGGTTTTAACAAACTGTATTGATTTAAAAACAATTATTTACACTATTTAAAAAAACTGAATTTAGTACTGGCTCGGGGCGGATTCTCGGCAATTTTCGGTTGACGGATTGTCAAAGTAAAGTCCTTTCCCTCTTCCGCGTGCCGGGTTTTATACGTTCCGGCAGGTGGAGGGGCTGTACGTCGGCCGCCAGTCGATGCGCGACGCATCGAGCCGCGCATCCCCGCTCTTCTTTTAGCGAAGGTCGCCGCGGGCGGCGGTCTGGTGCGTGCAGAGATGTTCACAGCATCCCTTCGTCCTCGGCGGCAATGGCGCGCTGTACTGGGCGTGTCCTGTTACCACAGTATCCAGCAAGAACGGGATTTCTAGCTCCAAAAATGGCCTAATTGCTTTTCCAACCCCCTTCTAACTCTCTCCCTTAAAAACATTCTGAAAATTTCGGAAAAAGTCAACGGAACCTGAACAAATAAAGGAAACAATTGTTCTGAACGGATAAATCGACATAAAATGCGGAAAATCTAGTAACTTTGTTACAATACAGTGTGTCCCCGGATAGGTAAAACGACCCCTGTAATTGACAAACAAATTTAGAGTTGAAATTTGAGCTTACCTATAGCCTAGATTATTTTGAAAGCCTACTTTGATTTTTTTTTTCGAATAAGGCTTTTGAAATGTTTAACATACCTATATTCAGTTTATCGTAGTGAACAAGTTTCCTTAATTACGTTTTGACATGAAAGTTACAAAAAGGGCACTTTCTGAAAAAAACAATTAATATTATTATGCGGTCAAATATCTTTCAAAATGATGAAAGCGCTAAAAAATGTATGTCTTCCTTTAACTCTCTTCCGAGTTAACAAAACAGAAGATTATTTTATAAAAAAAAAATAATGACATAAAAAATAACCACGATACATTAACTAAAATAAATATCTATTCGGCGAACAGTGGAAGCTTATATTGGAATGGAGAAAATTTAGAAAAACTTGTATGAAAAAGTTCCATCGTTGAGAAGTGGAATGCTGTGTCGTGAAAGTATTATTGTGAAACAAATTAGTGAAGTGTTAAATGTGATGAATGTGATTATTACTAGGATATGGTGAGTGCTTCTATGCTAGGTGAGTCTTAACCAGGGGCAGTTTTCTCCATTGGTTCATTTGTGCAGTAAACACCCAATTAAGTTTCATAAAAATACAATATTTTAAAATCCTATAAATAACAATAAAAATATAAATTCAATTTTAATATATTTTTTATTTTCGTACTTACGTGTTAATCTCAATTTTTTTGATGCGCCACTAAACATTTTTATTTTTAAAATGTTTGTGGTTAAAAGAGAGGTTTTCAAATCCGTGAAACAAACAGTGTGGCCACGTGAACCTATGCTATTTTTTTATTATCATTTTGTGCAGGGCGCGTAGCTTATGACAGAGAACTTCGCATGTCCGGCGCGGGGTATTTTTGTATCTTTTAATCGTTTTTATACGTTTGTAATGAATACGTTGATGATGAATCTTAAAGACGGCATGTACGGAATGTAGGACTAGATATAGAAAAACTTGTAGGGTGCCGTAAAAGCGACAGTGCGTAAATCTGTTTTTTTTTTGTGTATAAATCAATCTCAGCAGTCATAAACGTTAGTTAGATTTGTGACGACAGGTAGGGGATGTGGGAGTATAGAATAAAACTTGTGTCGTGACAAAAGACAGACGCGTCGCAAAATAAATCCGCTTAGGAGTTTATAAACCTGTCGCTGTTTCAGCGTGGTGACAACTTAGCACCCCTCAAGTTGGTGGTGCTCCGAGGGCGGTACTTGTTTTATGTATGTATTGTTCTGGTATTATTTTAATCAATTTCAATAGTGCGAAACTACTTTCTCGATAGTTTTCTGTTTATTTTATAAGCCATCTCTATTTATTTGCTCTATAGTTTTATTTTTTATTGTCCGCCACTGAATTCCCTGCAACTTTTTTAGAACAGTAATACCAGCAGGACTTTGTGGTCGTCCCTATAAAGGATAAACACATATAATGTGAGGAACTATAAGTCCTTCCAGCAGGACCTATAGGCTCCCGTACAAAATTGCTTCTATAGAAGAGCTTCCAGCGGGACAACTCCTCGTACGTTCTATCATTAATTATGCTGGATGATAGGGCTACAGGCGAACACGCGCACGCCATATATTTCGTGTGGAAATTTGCAAATTTTAGAGATATTGTTTGAAGGAATTATCTGACTATATGGAAACGCTGTAGCAGAAATTGACCTCACGACCAATGGCTCTCAAACTGTCTCTAAAATTCAGGAAAATTTTTGGAAGGCCATAACTTGTTTATTTTGTGCACGTTTTAAAAAATACTTTCTTATCAGTGCTTTTGGGGCTGAAACCTACAGCCACTTAAAATTTCTGTACTAATCAAAAAACAACAAATATAAATTTTCAGCGATAAAATGGACTGTGCATTAATTACCCCCAAGTACCTATTAGGTTATTCACAATTCATTTGCTACAACGCTAATCGTAGCGAACATCAAACCGAACAGAAATAATTACGCCAAATGTGACTGTTTACTATTTGGACTCCCCCATAATTCGGGGCGACGCGGCTCTGGTGCCGCCGCAGCCAGCCAACCGTCGCCCTCCCTAACGGAAACTGACGGCCTAACGAAAACAGAGACTCGTTAATTAGCAGAATAACGGGCGAATCCAGCACAACTTTTCGAGTCGCCATGCAAATTTCCGAGTTGATTTCGAAGTCGGCGACCGTCGGAAATGAGATGAGCCGGTCCCATTTCGATGCGGGGATGGTTTACAACCGCCTAAACCCATCAGGCCCACGGAGGAGTTAGGGGGTCACGATTTGTTGATCAGTTGAACTCGGATGCGGCAAAAATGTAAAAGGAACGTGCGCCATACGCTCTAGTTTTCGGGATACAGACACAGGCCGTCCGACTGCCGTTACCCCTTGTCCCCGCTGAAGCCGTGCAAGACGCAGTTCATCTATAGTCCAGCCGGTGGGGCGGGAGATAATGGTGAAGGCAAATGGAACGAAGAGACATAAGGCTTTGAGCGTTGACTGACTTATTAATAAGACTTCTCACGCCTATAGCTTCATATTCTGAAAAGTAGATGTTGCCTATGGTCAACAATGTATTTTGCATTGCATTTTGTCTCTAGGAAGCGCATGGTGAGGCAGAGAACTGTCAAACATGACAGCCGTGAGCAGTCTTTATTAATACGTCAGTCAACGCTTTGAGAGTCGCCTTGATCAAAGTGCCTCCACCTTTGTGAAGTGACCCTTCCATGGTTAACATTTTTTTACCAATAACCAGCTGCTTGATTTTTCAACACGTCAACATGCGCCGGAAAAGACTTAACTGTGATTGGTTGATTGATTTTAATATCATATTCTACCTAGGATAGATATGAAATTATGTCCGTTCAGTTTAACTGTAATTGATTACTTATCTATTATATAGATTTTGAATAAAACGACAATAAAACAAAAATGTTGTAGGTTTTATTTTAAACGTACAGGGTTTTCCCGTATAATTAGTGCTCACTCCCCTACAGCCTTTATTTTTTGCGTGAGAAAGTTGTAGGACTTTTTCCGAACCGTCAAGACCAGATGAAACAAAAGAATATCGCAAAGTTGAGAAAACATTATACACCTAAGCTTTAAATGAAATATCAAATATATTTTTATATTTTTGAAATCTACTCATCATTGCGATTGAAATTATGTAAAACTATACAGGGTGAGTTTTTTTGGAGAGAGAATTGCGGTTTTGAATGCTCAATGTAATGCCCCTTTTGGATTTTTAAAAAAGTTCATGGCTCACTAGATATTTTCAAGAGTGATTCTTTGCTATTTCATCAGATCTCTGTAGCTCTGTTATTTCGGATTATACAGAAAAACTGTAGAGACAAAAGTTGTAGATAATTTTGAGCTTAATAAGATAATCTGATCCAATTTTTTATGTTGTTTGTGATTTTTGAGATATGACATAAACTTGTGTTTTTTTAATGTAAATCGTAGTTGTGCTGGTAAAATTCATTTCCTAGTTGAAAATAAGTGGTTTGTTAGTTCTAATATTGCATCTATATTCAAATTCGTCCTTTCTACTAAAGTCTGATCATTTTCTAACTTTCTGCGTAAAATATTCAATGATTTGTCAACAGGGACATTTGTAAAAAGACTAACCACATCAAAGCTAGCTAATATATAATTATCCGGAAATTGATGTTCCCTAATTTTTTCTAAAAAATGATTACTGTTTCTGATAAATGAATTTGAGTTTCCTACTAACGGATTAACAATTTTAAGTAAATATTTTGCCAACGATTGACATGGTGAATTTATTGAACTTACAACGGGGCAAAGGGGAATGTTAGTTTTGTGTATTTTTGGTAATCCGTATAAAATTCCTTGTGAATGTGGAAAGTTGGGGAGACTTGTAGGCCATTTAACGTTCGTTTAAAAGAACATAAAAATTATATCAGGCAAAATCAAATGTCTAAGTCAAAAATATGTGAACATTCTTTTAATAACAATCATAGGATATTGTGGGATAGGTCCAAACCAATTCTCAAAGAAGAAGTAGGAAATAGACGAAAAATTAAAGAATCTGCATTTATTCTAGGAAATACGGACAACTGTGTTGCTGAATGTTCAGTGGAATTCAGTAAAATATTATTGCCACTTATTCAAAGAGAAATTAGTATAGATAATTAGATAGAACACAGGGTACAATATCAAGCAGGTGGCTAGGCTATTGTTTATGTTGTCATGACATTTTAACCTGAAGTTTATTAATCTGTCACTTCACTTTGACGTGGCAAGATCTTTGAGAAAGGAGGAAGATTTATTCTCCGAAAGCTCAGAAAACAAATTTGTGGAAGTTATTTTTTGAGTTACACGTTTAAAGTTTCGTTCATTCACTGTTAAGAATTTCTGAATTTTTCAGGCAACTTGAAAAAGTTGTCTTTCAATCAGTTTGGTGGCGAAAAACCCAATTAAAAATTAAATGGATCTATTTGCGCCACAAATAAATTTTAGAAAATACACTGTAGTCAGCCATGGAATATTTTCATAATTACGTTCTATTTTATAATTAGACATACTTCAAACTTTCTAATATTTTGTTTTTAGCTGGTAACAAAATGTAACAAAATAAAACAAAAATTATCATGATGGAGCTCCACCACATAATTATTTGCCCGTAAGAAATTACCTAGATCAGCTCTATCCAAATAGTTGGATAGGGAAAAATAGACCTATTTCTTGGCCGCCCCGATCCCCCGATTTGTCCGTTTTGGATTTCTTTTTGTGGTGAACAGTACAAAATATCTGTAAGCACAGTTCAACATAATGTTTTTTTTTCGCGCAACTTAACTATTTTTCCAGCTCGGAGGAGGTGCATTTTAGGACACATATTTAGATAAAAAATATTTGGTGGGTGAGCGAATTCAGCGTACTTTCTCTGTTTAGCGCCACTTACTCTCCTCTAGGTAGGGTTCTTTATAAAACCCTCAGTTTGGTCACGTCCGATCGTTGATGTTTGTTATGTTATTTTGGATAGGAAAGGAAATTAGAGACGTCCCAGTTTGATTGATGTGAGGTAAAACACAACAATATTTAAATTGTAATTGATTTTGATTCAATTTACACTTGTTGGATTTTAAAGCTTCCTTATTTGATTATTCAATATACAGCCTCGTCAAACGAAATCAGGCCGCATTATCAAATTATTTCGATATCCTGTGATTTACGCAACGCCGCGGGAGTTCGACGAACGGTCGCGTGCCGCCCTCGGCCGTTGCTAATTGCCCCGGCGAACGCAGCAGCCCCGCGATTTATAGGGCGGCGTTGGAAAAGCGCGTGAGCGCGTGATTCACGCGCGTGCGTGGCGCGGGGACCCGCGCCGTAAATTAGTTACTTCCGCGACGTTAACTGCGCCTTGCCATTAACTCTTTCGCGGTGGGGTTGGGGTGCAGCCGACGGGGGGCCGAACAGGGCTTGGCGGAACATTGGAAATTGGATTAGCTTATGTTTGGCTTGTGTACGAATAAATGTATTTCTGTGTTCCATTATTTCATTATCTCCACTCTAAAATACCCAGGTTTCAATAACGTCTCCAACAATTAAACACCCCCTCACACGCCTCTGGTGGCAAACTTTTATTTATTTCAATTTCTCTGCACATGTTCATATTTGAAATAGAAAATTGTTACGCCTACCTACCAATAATATATTAATCTATTTAATTGTTATTTTCCTGCAAAATAAAATAAATAAGGAAACATTTGGGCGTTGCCGTCAAAACTTGGCACCCTCTAGTGCGTATAAGAATTCTGATATGATAAGGCTATAAGCCCACTGGCAATGATTATAGTAGTTATAGTATTAGAATTATAATCTCTGCCACTGGCGTATAATAAATCTGCGAATCAATGATGAGATAATTCCATAATATTGTACCGTAAGTAATTTTCCCTTGTGGTAGGCCGATTCTGCCTGCGCTATCCTACACCAAGGGACGTGAGAGCACGAGTACGGTTAGTAGGCACAGTAGCAGTATTTATTCTGTCGGGTCGGTATCGAAGAGTCCCGTTCTGTCGGCTATCGGCGTCACCTGGAGCCGCTAGCTGGAGCCGCCGCTCTGGCGGTCAGCTGGGTGGGTACGCCGATCCTGTTGCCCACAGGGCAACAAGACCACAGCGCAACAAGGCTCAGGAACGTCGGGTTACACCTAAGGTTGATTTTCCCCACGTTTTCAACCTTGTCAAAAAATGTTTTCCTCATTTTCCTTTTTTAATATGCCCTTCCCCCCCCCCCCCCCCACTGAGTGGTTACAATTTTTTACATCATGACTGAATCACCATGTACACGCGCGGCCCTTGAAATCGTTCCAATACGTGCGGACGCAAAGACGTTCAACTGACAACGTTGCAATTACCCCTCCAGTCTTTCGCAGTTTGAAAGCCAGCGATAACCTCTAAGGCGTAAGTGACGGCAAATCTAACATCTTATTACGCGACATTACCTTACCTGATATTGCCAGTTACAGTGCAAAAAACAGTAAATTCGGCGCTGTTAGGTTGGCCTTAGATTGCGTGGAAAATCTTACAACCTTGCCCACGGATATTGGCGGATTTTTTTCGCAAATGTCTTTCGACAACCTCGAATAGAGCAGTTCTAAAAATCGAAGGAGGTGGTAAATCTCTTAATTGAGTGTCGTACTTTCTTCCGGTACCAAAAAGAACCTCGAAAATCAGATATCTAAGAGAAATTCCCGATTCACGATTAACCACTTTCGAGAAACGGGATGGCTGTAGAATCAACGAAACCGACGGAAAATCCTCTGAAACCACTATCGGAAATTGCTTGTGTTTTTTTTTTTCATTTCTCGATTTTTCGGGGGCCCGGGAAGCATCAGAACCTCACCCGAAGACTCCAGGGAAGCTTTAAAAATTGAAATAAATCAAAGATTTGGTTCGCGGTTAAGATAAAGAAGTGTAATAAACCAATGTAAAAAACCACTACGAGATTCTTCTATGATAACACAATTATACTTACAGATATTATTCTAGACTATTCGAATACAAATAATCGATGTATTCGATTCTGGCGTGCATTCGAAAGCATTCGATTCTCAACGAAGTATTCGAATACTAAAAATAATCGAAGCGAGAGGGATCCTCGAATGCTGAATCGGAATGAATCGACACTCTTCGCGTTCATTCGGAATATTCGGAGGCCGCGAGCGCCTGTCGATTATCGATTATGCACATCTGCTCCAGCGAAGAGCAAAAAACGGCGGAATTTGTATTTATGTATCTTGTCTCTTGTCATTTAAAAATATGTCAGAAGAGTACAAACCACTGTCCTATATCGACAAATTCGCCAATGAATCAAGATTTTCAAGATAAAACAAACCAGGGAACCAATTTGAAACGAGCCTCCTCCAAGATCGAGAACCGAGACGTCTGCGTCCGAGACTGAAAAACTCGAGACTCGAGCTCGAGAGATTCAATCGAATCGCATTTTCAACATTTGCGATACTACTATTGCGACCTCGAAACTTGAATAATTCGATTCTTTGTATTCCGAATACAAAAGTATTCGAATGCAAGATATTCGATTCTGAAAATCATCCGATTCTCCCTTCACTAGAGCGTGGTGGTACGAGGGAATGTAGAGGAAGTTATTGCGCAACGATGCCGCAGTTACCCGAAATTCTTGATTTCTTGCTCATTTCTCGTGCCTAGTGTAACGATGATCAGACCAGCCCACTTCCAGCATTGGTTTAATCTAAATGGAAGAATCCGACAAAAAGCCACAACAGTACCGTCAAGCTCGCATCGAAAACCAAATAATGTGCAAAAAATACCGATTGCCGTACGACCCGGCCAGTCTACGGTCGCTATGCTGATGTGGCAACGGTTGGCCCAAGTGGGCCTCGATGGAGTCACGTTATCCTACTGAGGCTCCTTTTGGGCGGTCGGAAATTTAAGTTTTTTGTCATAATAGATTCTTTTATGGTCATCGCTCTCTTTGTTGACAGGGTACAAAAAGAATGATGGCCGAGCTGCTATATATTAATAAAAGAGGAGCCTATTAAATACTTTTAAATTGCTCTTCCTTTAAATCTCTGCAGATATTACTGCATATTTCTATACCTTCTCTGGACAGAGGAAGTAGGTACCTACTCTAAAAATTCTAGCCGTGTAACATAAATGTAGTGTCTGGATTGAGTGACTGTTGGAACGACCAAAAACATCTATACTGTTGTATGTGAAGCCATTCTTTGCCTTATGAAGAACATAAAATCCCTGTCAATACTAAGCCCTTAAGCTTTGCTCTAAATATTGTACGAAGTTCCTTTCTGGCGTCAATCGATCAATTCACCCGGTACCTATAACAAAAATCTCTCTGTAAATATTTCAGGGTCCTCCGGCTATGGCGGCTAAGTGTGAACAAAATTAATCGTCGCAAATTGTTCCGGGTTGCGGATGATTCCTCTAGGGACCCGGGCTCTCCGTTAGGAGCCTTGTGTTTTTCAGTTCGATTAAATCTCCATCGTGTTCCCGCTCGCCAATGAAATTTTAGTTATCCATTAAGTGGCTAAACAAAAATCGATGGCGCGACAACGGCATCCCTCTCGGAATTTTAACGATGGCAAATAAAGAATGCGCTGCGCCGAACCGCCGATGAAAAACGGATAATCTACACCAATTATTTATTCATTAATTACTGGATAACTGCCAGGATCGGCTGTGTTTCATTTGGGAATTTTATCATTCCTCGATAAACATGGCCAGCTTTTACTTGAATTTGAATAACATCTTTCGAAGTTTCACAAGGGACCAACGAATTATTATATCCTAGTATGTTTTAAACGGGATGGTCGGAATATTTTTCAGTTTTGTTTATCTGCTGGAGTTCATCTCATCAATCATCATCAGAATTGAATTCTGTAAGATAACGTAAAAAACATTCTCTAACACTATTTCACAAACTACATATTCCTCGACTAAAAATTGTGTTAGAGCAAATGTGATTGTCACACACTCGTATAATACTGAAACGAAAAATGCCTCACCTTTTAATGAACACGTTCGTACTTTTTTCTAACCTACTTGGTAGATAAATTTTAGGTTTCGGTTTTCTACTTAGAATTTTTTTTCTAATTTTTATGATTAAAAGCCCCTTGGCATCTACTAGGTTATGTTATATGTCAGTGTCCAACCGCCATCAGGTTTTATGAGATATGTCAGGGCCATAGTTTCCAAAGGGAGCAAAATATTTTCCATCATAATTCACATCAACTTTGAATTGCCTTAAATTGCACAGCAAAAATGACTTGGAATATTTACCTATAATTATTTCATTATGAAATAATGAATTTAGTTATAAATATTATCTAAAAATTAGATAAATTAGAAAGTATATTAATTTAAGTAGGTACCTTTATTATAGTTCTAATAACAAGAAATGTTGATAAACTTTGAACTGATTTACCTTTTTCTTGTGGATTCAGCAACATAATATGCATTTTTAAGTTTTCTAATTTCCAGATACTCAGAGGTGTCAGTTAAGGGTAATGCACCTTTTTTAAGTGCCTTTGGCCTGAAGGTTTATTAATAAATTCACTGGTACGAAAATAATCGGAGCAAATTAATGCCCTCTTGGATAAAGAGGCCTCTTGTAGTCCCAATAATTCCATCCAACTCCGGTCTCACCTTTAGGGATCCTACAATTCCCATTACGTGGGCATTACATACGTAATGATTTATTTTATTTATTATTAAACAAAAATCGGATTTCGTAAATTTTAAATTATTAAGCAGGTAGCTTCAGTCAGGTCCTCAGTTTATTAACTGCAGCATTCTACGAGTTTATTTCAAGTTTGGGAGACACACGCTTTGACGCACGCTTTGACGTTTTGACGCGCGGATTAACGTTTTGACACACGCTTTGACGTTTTGACTCACGCTTTGACGCACGAATTGACGTTTTGACGCACGTTTTGACGTTTTGACGCACGCTTTGACGCACGGATTGACGTTTTGACTAACGCTTGAAGTGGGCGGGGCCTAGGAGGAAAGTGGTGGGGATCCTCCCAAGTGGCGGGTTACCTACTGACCTTCTATCCATCATTTCTACTTGATCTTTTAGTACAATATTTTCTTTTCCGAGTTTGTTAATTCTGTTTTCAAGCAGGATTCAATAGTTAGCATAATTTGAGTTTCGCAGGCTTCTATCATAATTTTTAATTCTTGACGAGTGGTTCGGATATCTTCACGAATATCTCGTATTTCCTTTAAAATTAGTTGAAAATCTCAATCCAACCGCTTTATGTAAAACATAAACTAATGAAAATTGTCAAAGAGGAAACTGTCTAGTTTTCTTTTAAATTGAGAAATGTTCGGAGCACAAACCACATGTGCTGGAAGTCGGTTCCACGGATCAAAAGATCTATTGGTGAGGAAATACTGCCGAAACATGTCTGGAACTGTTCCTTCCTCAACCTATATTGATGTTCTCTAAGCTGTGGATCGACACCCAAATCAACCATCGGTACTCCAGCAGGAGTAAATAATGCCTAGACCATGTATGCCAATCTTAAATCTTACACACAACTTTGGCAGTGGCTTCACGTTCTGTTTCGCCAAACGCAAGTAATCCTATAGGTGTAGTTAACATAGATACCTGTAAGCCAATTTTCTTCGCTGCGTTCTTATCAAAGAACATCCGCTACAAATATCAACAAAACACTGTCCCCCATTCTTCCTATTAATTTGAATTGGTAAAATTTTGCTTTGTCACCCTCTCGTACTATAAAAAACACATCGTAATACCAAAACAGCATCCACCATAATAATGTAAATAACTAATTTGCGAAGGATGAAAATGTATTAGCACTGTGGAATGGTGCTCACACTTGTATTATGCAGCACTTACGAGTATGGTCAATCTGTTTTATTTGGTACCAATTAATGGTGAAAACTTCTATTTTTGGAGAGTGCTGTACTGACACTGTATGTGCTAAAGGTGACCATGAGATTGAACATAAAATTGTCTAAAACTTTCCATATTTAACCGACTCTCTATATCTAAGGGTTACCGAGAACCCAATGGTGAGGGTGGAATTTGGGACACAACACATAGTTACTTTACATTTACAATAGGCCAAATGCAGCTTCCATAATCTTTTACCGACACAGTATCTGATCACCTCATACCGCTTGTTTACACTTCGTTCAACCGAAATTTGGCCGATAACAGGAAAACAGCTATTGGAGTGTCCGAAAGAAGGCGTCGCCGACCAACAATACCACGTGTTCAGTAATCCGTTACTAATTCCATTATAGATCCGAAGGATGGCCGAAGTAGATAGTGTCTCCGGAGCTTTGAGACCTGTCAACTCGCACAATACCATTTGGGAGGCAGATACTGTCGCATTTGCGTTTTTCGTCATTGTTGTTGTTGGGGAAGTCGAAGTGTGCCTGTAAAGAGATAACGTTGAATAATGGATTAACTAAGGCAAGTGAGGATCGGAGGCGGACAGCTAAAAAATGAGTTTCGCGGTATAATAGGTACCTACTCCGTCGTTATGTTTTATATCAATTGCGGATTTTTCGGGGTCGCCGTTAAGATTAAATTCCCAGTTGGTGGTTGCAAGGCATTGAGATGAAAACTAATATATCTCAGGCACATGGTAACCACTACTGGTCACGTGCTTTTTTTCGGTTATGGATTTCGAAACTGATGTGGGATTGGATCAAGTAGCTTGATCAAGCCACTTGACAAATCGTTGACAAATATTGAAGAATTGGGCGTTAGATCAATGTTTTTTTGTTGTTACCTTTTTAACAAAAATAATAAAATTAACAAAGATTTTACTTCATCAAATTTGTTTAACATTTAAACGTTAGATGACATAGGATAGCAACAGAAAAAAACCCAACAAGAGCTTTTCTAGATAGATACAAAAAACGATGGATTTGTCAGTCGTGTACCTGTTAGGTATAGGAACTTAGAGCATCGGCTATTATTTTAACAGAGTTAGCCGTGCGAAAACAATGAAATATTTATTGACAAAAAATGTCAGTACTATGACCTACGACATTATAGTTAAAGAGCTAATTTTCTGTGGAAACTTTTAAGTGATGATTTTTTTAAACTTGGGAAAGCATATGTAGTGATATTTTTAGCTAGCAATGAACAGATCGCAGTAGCTATCATTGGTGAACCAAATCATTTGCATTTGAACGACCAGTAGATTTTCTAAACAAAGTAATATAATAAGAATAACATTTCTTGAAATTATATTACATTGCAACGCAAGAACGACTCGTTTTCGTACTCAGGCCACAAATAGCTTGGAATTACTTGATTTCAAGTAAAGTCGAGTAATGTGTTATTCATAGGCTTGACTTTTAAATTAACTCAAGTAGTGTGAAGTCTCAAGCTATATGAATCCCTACTTATGACAATACTATATACCCATTGACCTTTGATCATTTCATTTCCTGCATTCTTGGATTAACAAACAAACGATAATATTGAAAATGCTTAGTAACGGCTACTGCCCGACATTCGATTCCAAGATTCGCACAGTTCATAATAAACTATTTGTATTCGCAGTGTAAACACTTAGCAGGGGGTAACGAAAGGGCTGTACATTGAAAACAGGAAACCTTGTAGTATAGGCAGGTGTTGTGCGAACAATACTTTTTAGTTATTGTATTGTCGTAAACATGAATCTACGTAGATAAACAGTTAGTAAAATCGGGGTTCTGCGAAATGTTGTAAAAGATAGGCGAGAAACATGAATGGGGACAAATAATGGCTATAATACACCTACCTGGAAGGATTCGGGATGTTGATTGAGTTGTTTGTATCCCTGTTCAAAGCCTATACTGCCTTGTTACGTGACAGGTCATTTAGGAAATTCTAAACGAAATTACAAAAATGTTTAAGATGCCTGTGTTCTTTACAGTATATTCGTTCTATCGAATTTTCTCAACTATATGATGAAAATTTACATTTGTCACGTAGTTTTCTAACCTATTATAAATAACAAAATAATGTAATACTAAATTAAAGTGCCTACCATAGAAAAGCAATTAAACAAAAAATTGGGGATTTGCAATACAAAGAAAGCTTAATATATTTCACATGGAGGTCTTTGGATTTATAACAAACAAACGATATTATTGAAAATGCTTAGTACTGGCTACAGTTACAGATCAACTAGAATTATCTGACTCAAATATTACCTACGTATTTAGATTATGCAAATTAAATTTATAAATAAGAGGGTACCTGAGCGATTCCAATCTACATTCCAATGTTGCGACCATTCTTTAGAAATAGTCTTGATTTTATCGTGAATTTGGGATCGGCAAAAAACAAGGCAAACAGACACACATGTCCTAAATATTAATCACCGGCTACCCTGAAGAAGGTAACCGCTATTAATAATACTGAAATTTTTTAAGCAACGCACTAATCCGTGTACCATTGGCGCTACTACGGGAAGACTAGGGGGTTAGCCATCACAGTCACAGGTACAAATATATGAAGAGAAAAAAATTGGACAATGGAAAATTGAAAAAATTAACCTCTTCGTTTCGTTTTCATTTTTAAGTGTACCCGAATTTTTTTTATATTAATGCCTTTGGATTAGGAAAAAGTCTTCCCTACCATGCTCGTAAATAGTAAAATACGAAAGTGACAAAGTTGAGACCCGTCTATGTTCTTATGTAATCGTGCGAGTGTCGATAACTACCTGTTTAAATAGGGAACAAGAAAGTAATTTTTCCAGACAAACCATTAAGTTAATGAAAAAATATCAAGAGTAAAAAGGTTTCCGAATTTTCTTAAATAAACTAACTTACAAAAACGTTCTGTAAAAAAGACCGACACGTGTTTCGGGTTTCATACCTTGTAATGCATGGGGTGCAAAAAGTAATTCTAGTGTAAAGTGTCTTCTTATTTTGGTACCTATAGCGTATCCCAAAATTCGAATTTCTACGATTCAGCCGTTTTTGGGAAAAAACAAATTCTGCAGGAGAGGATTAAATTGAAAAATTTTACATGACAAACCCGCCCGCCCACTTGTAGAACACTATGTAGACTATCAGAACCTTTATTGAAATTTCCGCGAGGTACACCAAATATTGAATTCAATAATTATTGTACGACATGATTTGTATTCACTCCAAAATTAAAGTTTGAAAGTTGATGTGCCAAGATTTGTTGTCGACACCTCTATCATCAAATGATAAGAAAAGTAGATTGCCACAGAAATTTTAAATGAAACATCCATCCCCTAAAATGGGATGCCAGTCGCGCCCATGCCGCGCGGGCCCATTCCTAATATAAAAAGCCATTAATCTCCGTTAAAAAGAACTGTCGCGCGACTGTTAAGTCAAAAGGTGTGGGCCATGGGGCCTTCTGTCCTTCACTGCGAGGCATATCATTTTTTGGGCGCGCTGACTCTATCGTTCGACCGCATCTCGGCGACGAGACCGAATCAAGTCGGTATTTCATGGGGGTCGGTGGTAAATCTAGCAGGGGCGCCCATAAATATTTGGCCTATGCCATGCTGTGCGGAGATAGGCCAAGGATATCTGGCTTTTGTCGGCAAAAATAGCTCGAAAAAAATTATAGGTAGGTACTGTCTTTACGCGAAAGCTCTGCCCCCCCCCCTCATTACTATTTCTAATTTTTGCAGATAGAGAAAAACGTTTTTATGAAGGTTGTAAAGTAATCGAGCTATAAAAAGGCGTGTTTTTTTTCTGTTTTTAATAAGAAACACCCTCTATATTTGAGGATATTTTGATATAACGTGTTGATATTTTTGATAGTTACCTATGCTATATTAGATATCTCTTATTTACTTTAGTAAATCACAATAATAATAACAACGTAAGAAATATTCAATATTCGTCACTTTTATTTTGTGGTCTATCCAGAGTATACTTAAAACAACCTGCTTGGAAGAAATTTTTAATATTTATTTCCATTTTTTGTTATTTTGATTTATCCAAGTAAGTACCTAAGTAGGTTACCTTTCAGAAATAATCTACCTAGCATAATTATCGAAAATTCGACCATCTTAATTTCATGGTTAAGTCATCATATATGTATGGAGGCGGTCAGAATTTTTGCGACTCTGTGTTCAGCGGTGTTCAGCGAAAAACGCTCAAAATCAAAGGTCCACCAAATCCTAGGAGGGAATTTTTCCTGCGGCTTGTTTCATTTTTTCCCTATTATATCTACTCCAAAAATTTGATTTTTAATGCCAAACCGTCATTGATATAACGTTTTTTTATATATATCGATAAACAAGTTTATATTTTATATCGATAAGTTTTCTCTGAACACCAAAAAATATTAATTGTTATCGATATATCGAAAAATCGATATCCGAATGATATTTTCACACCAAAAACCAAAATTTTGGGGTTGGTTTTATTTTAAACATTACACCGTTTTTCGCTGAACTCCAAAAAATATTAACTGTTGTCGATGAATCGATATTTCTTAGACGTTTTGACATCAAAAATCAAATTTTTGGATTTCATTTCATGGAGAGAAACTGAAATTTGCAAAAAATTCCGCCATAGCATTTAATAGGCTTTTGATTTTGCACGTTTTTTCGCTGAACACCGTGTGCCGCCGCTAAGTGACAGTCAGCGCTAAAGACGGCAGCTATAGATATTTCATAAATCGTTTCCGCGGATAATCCATATATATATACATATTTCACCCATCATAGGGAGTTCTTATTCCAGTTACCTACATATTTGCTGATACACTTTTGTCTGAATATTTTTTTCTATTGTGAGATGGACAATTTGCGTATGTACCTACTTGGTACAATGAACATTACCTATAACTAGATATTATTATTATCTGGAGGGTGAAAAGGCCGGTCAGCCGATCGCAACGTGTCATGCAGCCCATCCGCCCCTGCTAGTTAATGATAATATAAATTACTAGTTTGATTGCAATGATTTATTGTTTATGGTTAGTTATAAATGTTCTGAAATTTTCTTGCAACAATAACCTAGTTTGGCCTCAATACATACCTACTTAATTGTATAGGAATGTCATTGTGTTACCGTTCTTACCTGTAATGTTGCGCAAACCGTATACCTGCTTGTCGCGTCCGTCATGAATTCTCCTTCGTAGAATCAATCAGATAACTTGTAGATTGACTTATAGTCCAGTCGGCGAAGAACCAAAGTATTTTCGTGTGAACAGATGCATTAATGTTGGAATCTGCTGAAAGTAATATGTAGAACTAAATCAGTACGCCATGAAAAAATTATTAAAATTTTAAGATATAAATAAAAATTGCCTTTTTCCAGATATCGTTCCATAAATTTTCTTAATTAACTCATCAGGATGACTTCATATAGTAAAAATACAATTTGTTCCTAATAAAAATAGCTACAAAGTACCACTAGTCTATTGTTATTATTTAAATTAACTTGATAAATTTAAAAACTGCAATTTTGACACGAGAATTAAGTATTACTTTTAAGTTACTATAAAAATTTAAAATTGATCAAAATAAATAAAAATTCAGGCAAAATATACTTAAAACTATTAGGTACGTAATCCCGAAATTCCAATAACAGATATGCAAAACGAGAATTTATACATCTAGGGTGCCTGTAACTTTAGAAGCTTCGAATACTATTGGGATAGTGTACAGGATAATCTAGTGTAATATAAGTACATATTAGGAATCGAACTCTTTTTGCAAAATTCTGTTTCATTTATTTTTGCAATTTTGGTGACTTTATTATACGGATGCACGTATACAGCTCACGATAAAACACTAAAACACATAATTAAAAAACTTTAACTTTCGATGCTTGAATTATTGATTTGATTGATTGATTGATTGATTTATTGAACATTATAGAACATGAAATAGTGACATTGCAGGAGACATTTGCCTAAGTTCTAGTCATGCTAAAACTTGTGTGCAAACGTCAACTATCCTTATAATATTATAAATATGATACAAATAAAAATATATACAGAAAATAAAAATGAAAAATTAATACAATTTCCATTTTACAACTGTAGGACAGGCAATAGCGACATGTCTATAAAAAAACAATACAACAGTGTGGTCTAGAAAACATCAATATATTTTTGTGGATTCTCAAGTAGATGTATTTTAGTAATTTTGTTAAATACTTTTTTATCAGAAAATGAGGCTTTTAGTGAATTCGGTAGCATATTATATACCTTTGGGGCATAATAGGTTACAAATCTCTGCGTAAATGAATTGCGGAATAACGGGACTGATAAGTGCTTGCTGAAGTTAGATCTAGTTATGTAATTATGATTAATATTTGGGCAGAATTCTATTATTTTGTATAAAAAATTTAATGCTCGGTGTACATAAAGATTCCTTACATTAAGAAAACCACTGTTTTTATATAACAAGTTTGTAGAATATAGTCGATCTTTTTTATATATTAACTTTAAGACATAATTTTGACACACTTCTAAAGTTCTCAGGGCATTATGATATAACCCTCCCCAAATCACAATACAATATCTCAATACAGATTCTACTAAGGATACATATAACATTTTAAGTAATTTAGTAGGTAGTATTTCTCGAATTTTAAAAAATTTGTAATACATTTTACGTATTTTACTAGAGATATGTTTAATATGTTCTTTCCACTTGAGATGTTGGTCTATGTATACTCCTAAATATTTGATTTCAGATACTTTTTTTAATTTAGGACAGTTACACGACACATGATTTTTACAGCTATTGCTGTGGATTTTGAATGAAGTGATATTTGGCTGATCAGCTGCAGTTGAGGAAAAAGTAATGAATGAGGTGTTCTGGATATTTAGGTTCAATAAATGTGCGTTAAGCCATTCAGATATTAAACTCATTCCTCTCTCGGCTATTTCGTATACCTTTTCCCACTGGTTCGCAAGAAACAAGATAGCTGTATCAACAGCATATGAGAATACGCTACCATTGACCCCCATATCACCAAAACTATTGACATAAATTAAGAATAAAATGGGTCCTAGGACGGTTCCTTGAGGAACTCCGGTAGTAATTTTTTGTGGCTTACTCAATGATTTTCCCATACGCACAATTTGACATCTATCTGTTAGGTAATTTTGAATCAACTCCAATGTATTTCCTCTTATCCCAACTTCTTCAAATTTTTCATATAAAATCTTATGTGATATACTATCAAAAGCTTTACTGAGATCGAGAAATACTGTGAGGCATTTACTTTGTTGATTTTTTATGATGTTATTGACCAAATCGAAAACCGCATCCTCAATACACAAAGTCCTTCTAAATCCAAATTGTTTGCTGTATAAAACATTTTCTTTATCAAGAAATGATACGATCCTCTTTTTTACACACTTTTCGAATATTTTGGCAAAATTGTTTATTAATGACACGGGCCTATAATTGACTATCAGTTTAGGATCACCTGATTTATATATAGGCGTCACAATAGATACTTTCCATTCAGATGGTATTTTCTTGTTACAAAAACAAAGGTTTATTATTCGAGTTAAAGGTTCAATGATATATATTATATGCACTTTTTTAATTAGGTACGAAGTTAATCCATCCTCGCCGGGAGCCGAGCTATTTTTTAAAGTGGCAAAAGTAGAAATTAATTCATTTTTATTGATTGGGTCTAAAAAATGCGAGTTTTGTATTCTTTTTCTGAATGGAAATTTTCTGTTTGTGTTTGTAATGTTCGACTGTAAGTTTTTGCCGATGCTGATAAAAAATCATTGAATAAATTAGCTTTGTCTTTGTCATTACTTACTAGATGCCCATTTCGATCTGTGATATTATCTGTGATATTTTCATTATTATTGTGTTTTTTATTCGAGAGTTCGTTAATTAATTTCCACATTTTTTTAGAATCGTTACCAATCTCCGTTACCTTGGATCAATAGTAATTTCTTTTAGCACATTTTATAATTTTATTTAACTTGTTTCTGTACAGTTTATAGTTTGAATGAGATTTTTCGTTGAAATGTGTTGTTAATTCTTTTTTTAACTTATCTCTATGTTTTATTGAGTTTATTATAGCTACTGTGATCCACGGGGTGCGCTTGCGAATTTCAGAAACTATTTTTATAGCGTGAGTACTTAAATCAACATATTTTTTAAATTTATCAATAAATATTGTGTAGCACTGTTGAGCATCAGTACTACTCATTACGTCACTCCAGGTTTCATGCCTTAACAGATCAGTGAGTTTATCATAGTTCATAGAATATCTATATGATGTGTTTACATGCTTCCGATCTGAAATTTGTTTATTTTTTGCATTTTGTATGCTTAAGGTAATAGTATAATGATCGGTGAGCGCCGTTTCAAATATTATTGCTGTTATATATTGACTTATATTATGATTATTTTCAACTTTTACAAAGAAGTGATCTATTAAACTGCTAGTTTCGTGAGTTACTCTAGTTGGTGGGTTAATACAGGGAACAAACCCTACACCAGCCAAAATATTTAAGTATTTATTAGAATCTTCAGTACTTCTGTCATGTATATTAATATTCAAATCACCCGCAAACACTTCTGTCTGGTTAAAACTTGTTTTAGAGAAATATTCCTCAATTTCATTTAAGAAAAGTCCTGTGTTTGTGGTTGGTGGTCTATAACAAGCTGTGAGCCCAAATGATGTCTTATTTATTTTGAAAGTGCAACGTATAAGTTTTGTTTCTGTGAGTGTGATAATATTATGCGAAATAGTGATATTATTTTTGATATATATCAGAGTGCCATCGTTTTTGTTGAAATTAGACTCGTTATAGAACATATTATAACCTTCTATATTAAAAGCATGTATGTTATTTAAGTTGAATGTTTCCGACAGTATTAAGACATCCACGTTTTTAAATTTAAATGTCTCTAAATATATTATTAATTCATCAAAATTTTTTCTAAGACTTCTTATATTCATATGAAAAATATTGATATTCCCATCACCACTTATTGCACTTAAATCATCCTCAATTCTTTTCGAAACAATAGTATTAATCTTAGCATAATTTTCTAATTCATCTAGATAATCAACAATCATATCCCTAAACCTAATCCTTATAAATTAATATTGCTTTAAACAATACCTAACACCTAACTAACAAACAACAGAACAAGACCCATCGATTTGAAAATAATAGTTTTAAATTAATTTCTTTAAGTTACCTTATATGATTGGCACAACAACAATAGCATTCTGTATTACCTAAATCTCGATAACTAAAAGACTAAATAATGTCCGATTTGTTAATTTTCTTGTGTCCATTTTGAGTTTTCAGATATATGTTTCCATGTTTTGTATATACTAAGTGTCTTCCATATTTTTCCTGTGCTTTTTTGTAGATATCCAGCCTCCCTCTTGTTAAGTCTTCTGTTATTCCAATTCCTGTTCCCTTGAGATTGATTGAGATTGATTACTATTATTACATTTTGAACCAAATCTCTGCACCAGTAGGTACCTATAAAACACCACCTAAATTTCAGAATGAAACGAAATCAAATTTTGCAAAAAAAAGGGGTCGATTCCTAACCTAACGCATCTTGCACAACCCTAATAATAGTAAACGGCGCACGGATTTAGATGGCAAAGAGCTGTGTATTAACACAAATGAGATAAACAAGTGACACAATCTAGTAACTACTCCTGTACATTTGTATCCGAACAAGTATTTGTCCCTCTCCCGTTTAAATTAATAATAATAAGTTGAATTATTTGAGTCTACCTACGAAAACCAAACTGTCCGAGATTTAAAATAATTATAGTACCATTTCTACAGACTTATGTTGTGTAAATTATAGAATTAAAAAACTGAATATATTTATGTTGAAGTAGCGAAATGAAAAATGATATTGCAAACTAAGAAATAAGTTGTTGCAACTATTTTATCTGAAAAACTAAATTCAAAGAAAACCTCTCGATAACTTTCTGAGAATAAAATGAAGAATGGAAAACGTGGTTTTCAAAAACCAGCTGACAACTATGAGATATCTTTTCCAGAAAGTGACTTGACAGAAATTGCTGAGCATTGTTAATTGAAAAGTGTTTCTAGAAAAACGATGTTATTTTGTTCACTGCAATTAAATATCGTATGTCGTAATAATGAACAAAAAATTCTGGCCAAAAAATAAGAAATGCTTGACCATTTAATATTGTACATAATGTCGTAAAAAGTTTACTAAAACGGATTGAAATTGTTACGTGACTGCGGATATTGAATTTTTCTCGATTTGGCCTCAAATTGTTGTCTTGCTTGCACTTGTTTTAGAATTAAATGAAACGTGAAGATAAGAAAGCCAAAATATCTTTAAATTAATTTAATATTCCAAGAACCATTTGAACCTTGAACCAAATAATCAAGGTTCTTTAATGCCATAACCTAGTTTACAATAATTTTGCTTTGCATTGTAAAATAATATTTTTCTATACTATCATATCATTCATTTAAATGTAATTACCAAATAAAACGCTGCTAATGAAATCACTATACTTCCATGTCACTTTTTTTAATCCTCTATGTACAGTCCGACACACGAAAGAAGTCCAATGAAAAACTCAGTCTAATCGCCCATTAATAACATACGGATGGGGCTTAGAGTGAGTTTTTCATTGGACTTCTCTCGTGTGTCGGCCTGTAACAGTAATTTTTTAATTTCAATATTTCACACGAATACTAAATCATGTTTGTAACATAGTCCGAAACATTAACACTCTTTTTGGGTTTTTTATCCTCCTACAATTATTATCGTTCTATAAACTTAATTACTTCACCCCAAAAACATAGAAAACAACATTACCACTCACTATTTTCAAATTCACTCTGCACCCCTCTCAACCACCCATTTTTACAATATTGTCAAAAATCCTCACATTTCGATAATTGCTAAACTGGCCACCTATATACCTCTAAAATATAAATAATAAACGTTTACACAAAATTAAAAATTTGCATTTAAGCTGTAAATGGTTGCTATTGGGGATACCTCTGATATACCTGATGTACACCTGTTAACATCTATTAAGTCAAACAATGTTATTGATATTGGGCTATTTCACAGAACACCCCACGGATATTTAAACTTTATGATCTTTGACAGTAGCAGATGTCATAAAATGGGAATAAACGTTTTAGCACGTTCAGTTAATAAATAGGCAATAAAACAACCTACCATAATAAAACGAGAGAAAGAAACGGTATTGCTTCTAACAGACAAAAAGGCCCAGGCAAGCTTTGGCCACAGAAAAACAGCTTGCTGTTTTTCTGTGCTTTGGCTTTAGCAATATTCCATATTCCTCAATAAATATAATAACATTTGAAGATTGATGAAACTTCTTTGTTTGGTTTTGTTTATTACCATACCACTATATAATATGTGAGTGAAGATGCACTGCACTAAATATGATGAATGAATAGAAAATACTGTATGGCGATAGAGGCCTTATTCCACAACAAATTCCAAACGCCAAAACAAGGCTATCAATTACAATATCTCGACCTGCACAGTTATTTCGTTTGACTGTGGCTTATTATCGTCGTGAAACATTCAAACATCGCGCTCATTATGCTTGCGCATAAAAAGGCCGATCCGTCAGTTCCGTATAATAATCCGGCATTATCTCAAAGTATAATATGCATAGAAGTCGGACGGAAAGTGTGTACATTGTACATTGTACACACACACACTTACTGCTCGCTCTCCCTTAGCACGGTGCAACGTCTGGAAAATTGCCTGGAGAGAAGAGAATAATTCTGAACAAACGGTAACATTTCACCCAATTTAAACACGTATTATTTTGGGATGTAACGGCGAATTCAGTGAGTTTTTGACGCTTTTATGGAATATATGTTAATCCTAGATAGACTAGAATATCTTTTAAATTTGCTCAGGTCCAGAATACACATTCCAAATTGGTAATGTTGTCATGGGACTTTGTTAAACTTAACACTAAATTGAAAACCAGGATACCTGTTCGGGTTTACCGGCGTGATGTCCTCTCAGCGAACTGCGGGTGGTACCATAGAAGAATCTACTACTGGTACTCCTCGTATAGACATACCTATAAGGCATATCTACGGCTTCAGCAAAATTAGCTTTTCGTCATGTTAAAACATTTTAGAGTTCTGGTAACATCGAGTGGTCTCTATTATCCTGAACAAACGCATTTGATGCAACTTAAACCGTTATAATTTTTTGAGAGGCTTTAACTCACCAAATTAGGCCTTGTTTGAAATAACGCCCACCCCGCCTGTTTTGACTCCACGGCGTATTTTCTACGGCCCGTAATATATTCATTTTAATGTAAATTCCAACTTATTCAAAGCTTTTAAGACAGTTCCGTTCCGCCCGTCGGCTCCAAAGTTATACTTACACGTCACACTTGCATAATTTTGAATTTTAATTTTAATTATGCACAACTGCTTACTTCTCTTTGTAGGAGTTAACCCGCATACCAAGTTTTTTCCGCAACAATATTGCGAGTTGTTGTTTAAGTCCAATCACTATTCTGTATCTATTACCTATATATCTAAAAATAATCTTAGGAATTTTGTGTAGGTTGATAATTTTCTCAACTTTTTGCTAATACAGGGTGTCTACTGACGGAGGGCCACTTGGAAATATCTCGACAAATATGCATTTTTCGGAGAACTTTATTTGAAAAAAAAATTACCTTTTTGATGGCCCAACTTCGTGTAAAAACAAATTCGAGATCCATGGCCTACTTTCCGAGAAATTTCTGAAAAACCCGAAAATTGCCGAAACTTCTTTGGTATGTAACTTTTTTATTTCAAGAGTTATCGAAAAAGTTTCTGATAGAATCTGTAGGCAAAATTGATTACTGTAAGCCTGCTTTATCATAATTTGGCAAAATGCCGCGGTTTAGGGGGTGCTCTCTTAGCGCTTAAAAAAAGTTACTCAATTATAGCAGGCCATGGCGTCAAAAAACTACCTATTTTATGCACTTTCGATCGATATATCACCAGCGCGACATATCCCTTGCGTTAGCCTGATTTACAATTTTTTTAGAAACAAAAATTAAAATTTAGATGTCTTGGAAAAATGCTTTCAAAGTTCGGTTAAATAAACTACAGCTATCGATTTAATTAATTTCACAACACATTACATTGCAAATCTTTTGTCGAAATGAAATTTGTTGCGAGAAATCTGCATCTCCCACATTTTTTAAATTTTCTAGTATGCCTTGAAAAACAATAGCAACCAGCTTCTGTCAGTCAATCAATTGGATTTTTCAAACATTATTGTTTGATAGAAGTTGAAAGAATTGATTCAAGAAATAGGTACTTGTATAAAATTAGCATGACATTTTCAAACGAAGACACATTCAATTTATTTGTAATGTACGTGGAAAGCAACTTTAATTCAACGCTAGCGTTAACACAATATCAACATAGATATCCAAACGCCCTGTCCAAATAGAACCATATTTAAAAAGTTATCAAGTAACTTAAAAAATCATCAAATCGGAGATGTGTGTGAAAACACGCCATGAATGTGGGAGATGCAGATTTCTCGCAACAAATTTCATTTCGACAAAAGATTTGCAATGTAATGTGATGTGAAATTAATTAAATCGATAGCGGTAGTTTATTTAACCGAACTTTGAAAGCATTTTTCCAAGACATAAATTTTAATTTTTTTTTTCTAAAAAAATTGTAAATCAGGCTAACGCAAGGGATATGTAGCGCTTGTGATATATCGATCGAAAGTGCATAAAATAGGTAGTTTTTTGACGCCATGGCCTGCTATAATTGAGTAACTTTTTTTAAGCGCTAAGAGAGCACCCCCTAAACCGCGGCATTTTGCCAAATTATGATAAATTTATGATGATATGATGAGTAATCAATTTTGCCTACAGATTCTATTCAGAAACTTTTTCGATAGCTCTTTAAATAAAAAAGTTACATGACAAAGAAGTTTCGGCAATTTTCGGGTTTTTCAAAAATTTCTTGGAAAGTAAGCCATGGATCTCGAATTTGTTTTTACACAAAGTTGGGCCATCAAAAAGGTAATTTTATTTTTCAAATAAAGTTCTCCAAAAAACGCATATTTGTCGAGATATTTCCAAGTGGCCCTCCGTCAGTAGACACCCTGTATACTGGTTATCGCTAATAGAAAATCATTTTTGACTGTGTACATATAGATTTAGTTCCCATTCCCAACTTGTAATTTAACAGATTTACCTAATCTAAAATATAAAATAGGTGCTTTGATCCAATATTATAATAATGATATAATACAGGATGATTCAGTCATGATGTAAAAAAATTAACCACACATTGGGGGTAACCTACTAAAGAGGAAAATGCGTTTTTTGTCGAAGTTTAAAACTTGGGACAAATGAACTTCATAGCACTCGAGTATCCCGAGGTTCATGGTTAAAAGTAAATACTAAGATACTTGTATTTTATCGGTGGTGCCAGTCCGTTTTCCACAAATGGTAAAAGCGTTGGGTGAAGATTCAGTCAACGGTAAAAGGTTAAGGTAAAAATTTTCTTTAGAGTAAAAAAAATCACTTTACTTTTTAGTGTATAGCAAATTTTTAAGAACGAGCATAGTGATGTGCGCTACATCCTAAAATATTATTATAAGCCCGGATTTAGAAAAAATCCTCACAATTGATTATTATTAAGAAAGAACAAGGCGTGAAAAATATAATGCATCAGTTCTCTGGGAACTTTTCTGAAACAAAATGACTAGACCATAATATTATTAGTCTATACCTAGTCTTGCGTCAAAACTAGTTGGAACGCCACCCAAACAAAAAACTCGTTCTCATCGCCGCTCCGTGACAATCAATTCAATATCAAATAGTACCAAGGTATTGTCAGTGGTGCCGCCTTTCATTCAATTATTCCTCGGAATCTTTTTTTAATCGGTTCTTTTGTGAGCGCTAAACGATCCATGTGCATTTCTTTCTGACACCGGCACCTCGAATCAGGAACGTCCGTCAGACTACACAGGGCTCATTGTGTACGTGCGATGCATTTCGGAAAACCGACGTGAGGTAATAAATTACAAAAAAGTGATTTGTCATGTTATGGTTAGGATTGTTAGGAACCAGCACAACTAAAGAAACAATCCGGAGGTGGATTCTTTCCTCCTTTGTACCTAGAGTTGAAGACTGCGACGGTTCCGTGGGTGCTTGGCCGACCATGTGGAACGCCATATTGTTTGGTTGAGAGACTATTCTAAAATGCAACAAACTATTTCCGATTGGGATACTTCGATATGCGACGATACCAAAGAAAGTGAAATGTAGAAAAATAAGTTTTTATACAAGAGGTCTTGTCGAAAGTTATCCAGCCGCAACATCTTCCTCAAAAGTATTATTACAGTTATAATAACTTTCGTTTTTTTGCAGATATCGCTTTCCTGCTTTAGACGATACAGGTGAGTAGATTGTTAGCTAATTTGCATGAAATTGGAAATTAAAGAAGTTACCATGGATAAATTTTTCAATGTGATCCGAAAGACTGAACCATCCCAGAAGCTCAAATTTCATCTCGAAAATTGTTTGTTTCTTGGCAGAGTTGTTTCATCTATTCGAGGTCCAACGAACTGCATCGATCTATATATGGAAAACTAAAAGAAGGAAAATTCTGAAAATTTGGCACCTCACCACTGCCGATGGGCGCTGCTCAACTAAAATATTTTGGTAAATCTGGCACTTCCGGTTATACCGGAACTCGATATCAACTTTCTTATTTCAAATGGAACACCCTGTATATTATTGCATTTTTGGATTCTAGGCATCATTTTGGAACAAAAACATGCAATATGTCCTATGTCTAAATCCAACCGTTTTTGAGATATTTGCATTTTTCCGAAAGAAATTACAGGTGCAGACCTAAAGTCAATTAGCAATTTATACGAGGAAACCGCGAAATTTCAAAACGAATTTTTGGCATCGTGTAACAGAAGCCCTGAGCTAGTGATCTCTGCTGAGAAATAAATCCGTTCTTATACAGGGTGTTCACAAAATATGAATAAAAATTTCATTCAAAATGTGAATAAATCTCGAAATTTTCAATGTATCGCACGTTCCACGTTCTTGATATTACTTTGTTGCATTCTCCGTAGATAATGAACAAATTTAAATAATCTTCGTTTGTGTAATTTAAGCGCGCCGGCATTATTGTTGACAATAATTTATAAACCAAGTGACATTTCCTCAGCCGCTATTGTCTTTTCAACGTCCACGGCTAATATGATTTTCCAAGCGTTAAGCAAACCCCGCATTTTATGGGCGAAAAGTGGGTTTTTCGTAAATTAATCGAAAATTTCTGCATTTAGGTATAGGAAACCTTACACAAAGTTGTCATCATTTTTAGTGGTGAATAAGATCGCATTAAAAAAATGGGGGTTTCCATTTGAAAATTTCGAGATTTATTCACATTTTGAATGTAATTTTTATTCATATTTTGTGTATAAGAACGGATTTATTTCTCAGTAGAGATCACTAGGTCGGGGCTTCTGTTACACGATGCCAAAAATTCGTTTTGAAATTTCGTGGTTTCCTCGTATAAATTGCTAATCGACTTTAGTTCTGCACCTGTAATTTTTTTCGGAAAAATGCAAATATCTCAAAAACGGTTGGATTTAGACATAGGACATGTTGCATCTTTTTGTTCCAAAATGATGCCTAGAATCCAAAAATGCAATAATATATAGGGTGTTCCATTTGAGATAAGAAAGTTGATATCGACTTCCGGTATAACCGGAAGTGTCAAATTCACCAAAATATTTTAATTGAGCAGCGCCCATCGGCATTGGTGAGGTGCCAAATTTTCAGAATTTTCCTACTTTTAGTTTTCCATATATAGATCGATGCAGTTCGTGGTGGGCCACCCTGTATTTGTGGACATACTTCATACAGGAAAAAATATCATAAGTGATCGTGAGCATTTGACCGTTTCCATCATTATGAATTCAAAATATCGAATACTTTTCATCACATCAGAAAATTGGGTGTACGTTTATTTGAATTATATCTATAGTCCTTTATTTCACTTCCACTGTCAAAGCCAAATTTAAACATTATTTTTAAAATTACAAAATACCACGTCACGTGGTTATTCCACAAAATCAGTTATGCTATATACCTACATTATACTATACAGTATGTTTCACTTTGAATCGAGACAATTCCGTATTTTTAGAAAGATATGCATTTTCAAAAAACTTTTTCAACTTATAGAACTCGAAGAGCTCTACATTTTGGATTATAACTTTTTGAAATAGTCCTATTCCATGTCTACTGTTATTAAAAGAAGACATCCAAAAATCACATAACCATATTAGGCATTTTTTAAGAATGATTTGGATAGTGCCATCGAATTGGCCATAGTTCAAAACCCTTGGTACAGAATTTCACTGCCCAAGTTATAAGTTCACCAAATGGGACCAAAGTTCGAAAAAAAGGGTTTTCCGGAGGACCCTGTATAAACCAAGGGGCATATTTCGGTGATATTTTTTCGGGAATTGATTAAGCTTTGCTTAATTTATTATTTTACATAGTATAACCAATGTAGCTTATACAGGGTGTTCTAAAAAATCTAAATTTTACGAAAAAAAACGTTTATTTAAAAAATATATTTACAGATCAAAAGGGGTTTTACATTAGGCGCTAGGCTAATATGTACACGATACCGTTTTTGTTTTCATAGCATTCATGGCATGCTTAATTTGATGTTGTAACTTGTTCAATAAAGCAGAATTAATTACGGATGGAGGATAATGGCTCCAACTGTAAAATGAAATATATTTTTCCAAAATCGACATATCTTCCTAAAAATACGGAATTGTCTTGATTCGAAGTGAAACACACTGTACATAATGTACCTATCTATACGATAAGTGAGAAAATTGTTTATTATTAGATTTTTTGCAAATCTGATTTCGAGCTATGTTAGAGCATATTTTGAGTGCACTTGGGCGTAAAGAGGGTCGTGACGTCACAGCCCATGCCTGTCAAATTTGACATTTAAAATAAAGAATTGGGAAAAATCGGGGTTTCCTTGGAAATATCGGAAAAAGTTATTAACAGAATGTGGTCGTGTTGTATTGTTGTGCCTTTATGCTAATTTTCAGAAAGATATCAGCATATTCGTTTTTTCTTAATTATACAGTGTGTCCAACGATGGAGTTGACAAAAGGAGAAGAAATTTTATTATTGATTTTACGACGAAAAGTCATTGTCTACAAATAAAATTCTGCTTGTCGAGAAAATTCGATCAGATGTACAGGGTGTTAATAAATTAAAACATGTAAATATTTCGAGAGAGAAGTTCCATTATTTATTATTTTAGACAATATTATGTTTATAAAAGAAAGTTGTTTATAATTAAAAATAAAGCTTCAATACAAAATTTAAAATATGAATTTTGAATTTTGTTATTATTTTGTTGAAGTTGAATTTCTGAAAATGGATGCAGAAAAATGTGTGGAGGTTGGGGGAGGATATGTATATAATTTTTTCACAATCGTACATGTTGTTTTTTTGTCGTCAAGACTGATTTTCATTTTGGATTTTCATAAAGTCAACTTAAGAAACAAAAAAATTAAAATTTACAATTCAGATTTCAGAATTCGCTTGAAGGCTTTATGTTGGATTATAAACAATTTTTTCTTTTATAAACATTTTGCCTAAAATAATACATAATGATAGTTCACTCCTGAAATATTTTTTTAATTTACATCCTGCACATCTGAACTAAGGATTTTTATATGGTAATCTAATTTCCTTGACAAGCAGAATTTTTATAAGAATGATTTTGCGATAATAAAATAAAAATAAAAAAATGTCCTCTTGTCAACTCCGTCCGTGAACACACTGTGGGTATATTTATTTTCGGCAGGTATACTCGTCTCGTCAGAAACAATACAAATATAGATCGCTTTCGTTTTGATTCGACTTTTTGTAAACGTCCGAAAATTCAGCTTATCCAATACGTCTCTGGTTTTTCCTGTCATTCCAGGCAATCTAGAGAGTTTGGCAAGTATCAACCGAACTGTCAACGTCCTCGCTACTCGAAATTTTTCCCGCAAATACCTAAGATACATATTTACTGGTTTTTCTTTTACTAAATCATAACGATATAAATAAATTTCAAGATTTATTAAATTTTAAATTATTTCCCATTTTTTGAAAACTTTATGAATAGCACTGTAGAAAATAATATGAGGGCATATAATCTGTAATGTTGAAGAATACCCGTGTGAGTTCATTTTATAAAGAAGGAAATGAATAATAGGTCTATGTCTCACAGCTCTTTTTTATTTCAAAATAGCGACCGGTTTCGTAATATTACGTTATTACATCTTCAGGCCACAAGACTAAAAAGTAATAAGGAATATAAAAATAAATCAAAGGAATAGAAACAAGATACTTACTCACTACATATGTAGAATTATATAATACACAAAAGTCATCAATGAACAATAACAAACGAAATTCATAGGTGTGTAAAAGTCAAATCTAATAGGCTAAAATCAATACTTGGAACTAATTAGAATCGATGCTAAAATAGGTATGAAATGGTGCAAAATATTTCGAGCAGACTACAAAAAAATACCGTGAAATAAAAAATACTATGACACTTAAAGCCAGAAAAGAACAACTAAATACATATCAAAAGGAGGATAAAACTAGATCAATCATTATTTAAATAAATATGAAAAAACATTTGACGTTTCAAATTCCAATTGAGCATTCAACATTAAGCCACTATTATTATTAACATGTCTTTGGATTTGTAGAGATTCAAAATTGTTCAAAATGTTGCCCTTATTGGCGAAATGAAGAATAGTAATGTCTGTAGTTTCATTAAAAGAGTGATTTTGATCCATCAAATGGTTTGCAAAAAGCGATTTCTTAGAACTCATTCTTAAACGTCGAGTGTGCTCCTTTATACGTGTTTTGAAATTTCTAAAAGTTCTACCAATGTAGAAAGAATCAGAGTCATTACAATTCAATCTGTAAACCCCACTTCTATTCAATATATGAATTTTGTCCTTATTATGTACAAAATAATTATTTAAAGAATTTGTAGACTTAAAGGAAATCTTAAAATTATTGTTTTTAAAAATATTGGCAATTTTTTGAGGGACGGAACCTAAATAAGGCAATGCGTAGAATTTTCTCGGAGGCAGTTCTAAGTTTAGTCGAGAACGGTCAATGTAAACATTATTTAAACTCAATTTATATTTTTTCTTAGCTAACAATTTATCTATAAGACAAGTAGAATAACCATTTCTCGTAGCAATCCGTTTAATAATAAAAACTGCCTTATTAAAAGAGTGGAATTGTGAAAAATTTAACCACAAAAATGAATTAATGACTTTCACAGCTATCGCTGTTGTCTATTGAGAATATACTTCTCCAGAACATGTTAGAGCATCGACGTTTTTATGAAGACATCATTGACGAATTCGCAAAAAGTGATCGAAGAATCGAATTACATTACAAATAGGTAAGTTTTTAAACATTGCTTCCCTTACTTAAAATGTCACCGCACGCCCCTGCTGAACGCAACATGAACTTCCAGCTATATTCATTATAAGTAATGCAAGTCCAGTCGGAGGGTATGGCCCAGACCCTGCCGTGGCATTTCATGGCTCCAGCATCGCGCCCGCAAACAAACGAAAAAAACGCGTCCGAGATGCCGGACCGGCGCACCTGCCCGCTACACCAGATTCCACTTATAATGTTCGTTTTCCCTTCCGAGGCGGCTGCGGCCTTGAACCCGCCGCAGGTAAGCAGGTGTGCCGCGAGGGACCCACCCGGGGCCGCGATCCGTCCCGAGGTAGCCGCAGTCTCTACCGCCTGGAATCTAAACAGCGATCGAATTTCGGGAGGGCGCGTCGGGTTTCGGCGGGATTTAGAACCGTAACTTATTGCTTCCTGGCACACTGACGTAGAGGGGTTAGGCTATACAGTTATGCAGCTCCCGACTGGGGCAATAAAATACAGTCGGTATAACCTAGGACAAACTGCCCACTTTGTTTATAATATGAAAAGGCCAAAGAAGAAGGTTAAGATAAGGTATGCAGGTGTCCAGTAAAGTGGGCATCATATGGGAAAAAAATATTATTACAATTTTTGCAAATCTGATTTTAAAACATGTTGGTGCATGACTGAAATACTTATTTTAGCTCAAATAACGTTATGCTGCTCGCATCTGTCAAATTTGACATTTTGGAGAAAACTGCAAAATTGTTTTTTATTGGAAATATCTAAAAGGGTTATTAAGAAGTTTTTAGTGTATAATTCTACATTAACATTTGCAATTTTTCACAAATAAATTCCAAAGTTTCTCAAGTTGTTTCTTCCAAAATTGATTTTTAGTGTTTTAGAAAAGATTAAGATAGTATCAACAAATAACTAACTTTTTCCGAAAAAAAAAATAAGCAAAAATTTTAAATGAAAAACAATACTTCGGAAATTTTCTTTCTGAAAAATTGCACTCTTATGTAAAATTACGCCATAAACACTTTTTCAAATTTACAGAATACTACAAGTTTTGGAAACTTGAGATGGTCCTGCCATATTTTGATCTCCAAAGTCAGTTGGCAGAGATTAAAGCTTATTAAATGTTTTTTATCCTTTCCAAATAATCTTTTCTAACTGATTTGTAGCACTTAAGTTGCCATTTGCAATGAATTATTTCCGAATTATCTGTATTTAAAATCACTTGTTTTGCTTTTAAAATTGGCACTTCTTTTAGAGGATCAAAGTCATTTATGCAAAGCATTTACAACTTGCAAAGATCAAAGTTTTCTCCTTCACCAACGTAACGTCAAAGATATTGATATCTTTGTTGGAACATGTCCTGACATGCTGCAGGCACAATGATCCCAGCCAGCCCATTACCGGTTTCATCGTTTTTGGGAATCATCAGATGGACGTAGGCAAAATCTGTTGGTTCTATCTTTCGAATCCATCCACTCCGGATTTTGCCTACGTCCATCTGATGATTCCCAAAAAGGATGAAACCGGTAATGGGCTGGCTGGGATCATTTTGCCTGCAGCATGTCAGGACATGTTCCAACAAAGATATCAATATCTTTGACGTTACGTTGGTGAAGGAGAAAACTTTGATCTTTGCAATGTTTATTCCCAACGAAAATCAAGAGCCAATGGTGTAGTTCAATGCCGGTAGGGGTATTAGCCCTCGGAGTACTTGTTTCTGTTGGTTCTATCTTTCATTTACAACTTGTTCGTAGGAACATTTTGACGGATTTTTAACCATGTCTTTACGATCTGCATTAAAACATAAGCCGCATACTGCGAAGTCCTGTTGAAATTCAGCTGGGTCTCGCGGTTCTTCAGCGTTGAGATCTAGTTTTGTTCACCTCAAGTTTAAACTTTAAAAAACATGTAAAATAACAATATTGGTGAATTACACACTTTTTCTAAACGTGATAGATATACCTAGGTTTAAAAATGCACTTCTCTTTTATTTATCAAAATACTAAAGGGTCTTTTTTTTTCGAGGCTGAGAACTTTAAATTGAAATAAAACATAAAAAATTGTTTTTAATATCCATGAAATTATCTTTATTTGAAAGATAATTCTTTGGCATTAATGTTTGAATATGATTTCGGGCATCTGGCCTCCGCGGCTGACGCGTACATGGCATAATCTGGAGGTCCAATTTTCACACACTCTTAGCTGTAAATCAGGCTGTATTTCGGCAATAACGCGTCGAATATTGGCTTTCCAGTGCTGAGTTGTTTCTGGTTTATCGGCGTAGACATGTGACTTTACATAACTCCAAAGAAAATAATCTAATGGCGTCAAATCGCACGAACGAGGTGGTCAGTTAAGGAGGACAATTTCGTGAAATTAATCGTTGGTCAAAAGTTTCTGTCAGTAAATTAATTTTATCGCTCGCTGTGTGGCATGTGGCCCCGTCCTGCTGAAACCACATGTCTGCAACATTACTGCCTTCCAATAATTGAGGCACGAAAAAGTTAGTGATCATGTCTCTGTACCGCTTGCAATCGCTTGTTTTCTGCGCACTGTATGACGTCTTACGGGATGCGTATTATCGTTTAGGTTTAGAGAAAACGTATTGCGAAAACGATCCATAGTTTCTCGATTTAATCGCTTGGAAGGACGATTATGAGCACCATAAAACTCCCAATGTGTTTCTCGAATTGAACAATTTTTTTCAGAATAATTTTGAACAATTTGCAAACGTTGCTCCGGCGTCAGTCTAGTCATGATAAATTGCCAAACCAAACCGATTAAAAAAAAACAAAAACTGTCAAATCGGCTGTAGCAGGAAACAGTGTTGCCATTTTAAAGTTCTCCGCCTCTAAAAAAAACACCCTTTATTTAGTTACTACATATTAAAATATTCAAACTTAAACATTAGGCACGATGTTGCGCCAATGAAAATCCTTACAATTACAAGTTGCAAAATCCTTAATTTGTTCAATTCTTTTTTGTACGGTGGAGGGGAGTCAGGTGGGGCGGAGATCCTCTTAGTTACTTCCACCCTTTTTAGTAGGGTGGGGGGAGCGAAGTTATATACATTAAATGACGCAATTATTCAATATCATATTATGCCACACGATGAATTATGAAGTCGAAACTAGAAAATCATCCTCTACTTAATACTATTTAGGGTATGCCCTAGAATACAATCGGAACGTCCTGCAACATAACTGATTTTATTTTTGAATTTTCCATGCTCTTATTATGTGAAATCCACCCGGATTTTAATACACTACACAAAAAAAGGTTTAAGAAATTTTGAACCATTCGATAATAATGGTGGTCGGGGGGGACATCACCCGTCTGACACGGATACGGGGCTGGTATAGTGTTCTTCGTTGTTTGTTAAGAGTTTGGTGTGTCACACAGTATTGCCTCACAAACTAGGCCAACTAGGATTTTCGACAAATTGACCCCTGACTACTAGAATTTACTTTCAAATCAAGCGCTGCGGGACCCTAAATGGTCAAATTCTAACTCGTTTATGTATGTATAAGGACTATATGGCAGATTCCATTTACGCTATGAGTGGAAAATTAAGGGAAGAAAGGGAGATGTTTACTGAGTTTTTATTGAATAGTGTCTTGAAAGGCGAAAGTCGAACGTGCCGTTGTGTAGATGAAACCGATCTGCGGCAAGGGAATAAGAGCCCCCCCCCCCGCGCACTGATTTATATATGCGAGTTGTCTTCACCCTTGCGCAATTCGATCCAGTTGCTTAGCCAGAATGAGGCACATAGACTTTATACATAATATGTTAACTACCCAAGCGGTGTTGCTAAATCTGTCTCATTGTAGTAATTTCATGTATAAGTAATATTATTGCCGGGCGTCGTTCTGCGGGGAGTTTAACCCACAAAGCCTCTAGGTACCGCTGGAAAGACTTAGTTTCACATAATATATGCATTTGTTCTTCAAGGAAGACGACATAGTCCTTCTGGCAGTACCGTTGTAAAAGTTAGATTGAACTCAACATCTCGGAGGTGTATTTAAGGGAATCCTGTGGCGAGCAAAAAAAAACAAAACTCTTCATATAGAATAAATAAAACAAAAGTATAGCCACAATGTACCTATATACATATAGTGCTGTTCTGAAAGCTCACATAATTCCAACTAAATATACCTAATTGAAATTTTACCAGCTTTTTGTCAATATTCCAAAGCACTAGAGAGCAATTATAGTATTGAACATTTTTTTAAAATTATTCCTAGTACCTGTCGGACCGCCGCTGATCAATAGCCAAAGAAAGTAGCCAACATAGATACATGCTAATACCCAGCGCGTATAATAATGTTTGTGGCTAAAATACTCGATATATTAGACAAATCATAACTTCTCAGAAAATGCACTGGAAGCTAAAATTTTAGCACATTTTTTGATGGTACTTTCAGTCCTATCAGAAAAACGAAACGATCTTAAATATTACGATTTGTAAAGTCCTCAGATTAGTCCTGCCGGCAGTACGCTGTACGTTCTATCATTAAAGGTTAGGCAGAAAACATAACTTTTCCGGCCAGTTCTTAAGTGGTATCTGAACTCTAGTAGGAAATGACCGACTTCTCAACTTTCTTTGCCTAGCAATGTCCAGATTCAGTATGGTTGTGAATAAAGTTTTTTTTTCAAAACCAAAGAGATTAATTATTCACCGGCAGCTCAGAAAAAACAAAGTTATTAAAATAATTTTTTGAGAACGTTCAACGTTTCGTTCTTATTAGTCATTTACCAGAGCTTATTAAACAGTGCTAAGTTTCCTGGAAACTTGGAAAAGTTTTCCTTTAATCAGTTTGGTTAAATAAATATTCTTGACTTAAAAGTGAAATATTTCAAAATGAAGGGTTGTAACATAGGGACGGGTTTCCTTTACAAAATGTAAGATAAGCTTGGTGTGACTATAACTAGTTCCATAATTGTTAACCTATTTCCTAATGTAAATTTATGTATCCTTTGCTATCATATAAAAAAGGGACAAAAAGGGGTACACCGAAAAACTCTAGTTCGCGTTTCTTGACAAGTAACCAAAGCAAGTTTTTGGAATGAATTAACAATGTTAATAATTATTATGTACTAGGTACTAAATTTCTTTGTCCCGAAAAATATAAGTTGCAGAAGTCTTATAAAATAAATCATCATGGTGTAGCTTATAGCCTCTTACTTTCTCAGACCTAGAGTTGAGTGAAGATTACTCCTTGCCTCAACGGGTCTATTATGCTTGTTACAATTTACGGTATAATGTGAATACAGTACCCATATAATTGAATAAGAGCTCCCAATTAAAAAACGTCTGTCGACCCGCAGAGTTAATTGCGTAAATTATTATAAGGGCCCTTGTACGGAATTATTACTGCACGCCATTTCTGCACGTTGGGAATTTTTCTAATTAAAGAAATCCGTGGCAAAATACACTAGAGATAGAGAGGCGCATAAAGTATAAACAGTGACTATAGAAAGGATTCTATAGTCACTGGTATAAATTAGTACTTAGTTGAATTTCGAAGTTCTCAGTTCTTTCAAACTCCTCGAATTGCTTTTTGCTACTTCGATTGAAAGGATGGACCAAAACAATATTATTTGCGTTGTTCTTGTCCGATTTTGCTAATACATTTGGAATGAACGGAGCTTTTCACCACAGGTATTTGAAACAAGCTTATAAACGTTGACAGGAAAAAACCCTGATATGGCGCCTCTTCTTAAATAATTGTTGTTATGGGTGTTTGTGTGTGACTCTGTAATAGGTATGCACAAAAAGCGTTTTCTGGTTTGCTTTTAATCATTCGTCAGATCTATACAAACCCTACCGAAAACGCTAAAGTGTATATTAAAAGAGGCATAACTCGGCGTTATAATAAATGAGTTAGTGTCCCCGTCGGAGCATTAAATTTTAATAGTTGGGGGCTGGATCGCATAAATCTCTCCGCTGCCGCTTATAAAATAAAGAAACAACGGGGACGAATATAAGGCGCTCAGATAAGGTGGGTAATTAATGTTGGATTTTTGGAATATTTTGTCGACAACGATTTATAATTTCTGATCGTAGTTTGTGCATTGTACGCGGCATGACGTAATTTGTCACACAAACACTGCCCTGTGCGGTGTGTTTATTAACATTAACTTTAATGCGGTCGACGGCAAATTTATATTAAACAAAATTTCAAAATATGATCGTGGGATATGTGCGGCATTATGAAATATATTCTACTTTGTCCCTGGTGTTCACAATAATTAAAATTAAATAGGGCCTCTGGCCTCTTCTTTCGCAGCGAACAAAATGCCGACTAAATGGGGATATATCGCTTTATAAATATTTATTAAATAACATTATGAGCAAAAACGACATATTTGTTTTAAACCCGCTCTTATCCACCCTTCAACCCTAATAATAACTCTGGATAATTTCAGCGAATAAAAGTAGTACCCAATATACCTATCTAAACAGCCGCTAAGGTTAATATATTATTAGCTGCTATTTCCTATTTTTCGAAATTCACCACCATAATGTGTATGTAAATACGATTACATACACTTGAGTGCAGTGACGGAATTAGAAAATCGAAACGCATTCATGACAACTTCTATTTTAGTAAATAATAGTCTATGAAATATGTATATAAACAGTTATTTCCAACAAAAAAACACAATATTAGCACTATTATTTCTTCTTACATTTTTAATGTTAATTATTTATGTAAAATCAAATAACATATAGGACAATTTGGATCCATAATTTATGTTTTTAGGAACGGTTGCACTATTTATGATAAATATCATTTTGTATAATTTTTCCTTTTCAATAATTATTGTTGCTTAAGAAATTTGAAATGTGTGCACATTCCACCACATGCTGGCTATTTCCAAAGCATAGGAGGAAGCTATGTGATCATTTCCGTCCGAAAGATAATCATTGTTTGGCCTGACAGAAGCGGTATAGGTTACTTTTATATGTTCCAAAGAGATTACAGGGTATGGACCCTTAAACCGACATATTTTATTTTTGAGCTGACAGAAAAAAGTACTGGGCGAACGGATTTGGTACACTAACGTGATTTTCCATTTTGAACAACCTTGGGTTGAAATATCGTGGTTTGTTTATTCTGGAACGCACTGTAAGTATATTTTATAATGCAGTGAACCTTGTGTACTTCTAATTTATGAGCTTTTTACCTATAATCGGACATAAAATCACAAATATTTACAGAAACTTCCCCATGTCTCAGTACCATTATATTGTTTTATATCCATGCAGCAAATTTAAATAAATTATTGTCTGCTGTCACGTCGCCAACACAAAACTGCAATAAATAATGCTTTGATGTTTTCCCATGACAATTTTGCGCAGAGGAACGTGTGGCATGTCGCAAAATTCACACGGCGCCGGCGCTCACGTTTGAACTCTAATTAATTGAAAAACCCTGTGCGGAATATAAAAGCCACTAAAAATACTATAAATATTTATCCCACACTCGGCCATATCGAGCAAAGCGCGTAATACTGTAACGTATAATAAAATGTTTAAATTTTGATTAATACCTGTTCGACACGCCAACGCGCCCTGCTGCATATTACCGCAACCTATCGAGTGTTACACTTTTATGTTCCGTGTATAATTTTATATGACGGTCGTGTGCCGTATTTTGGTTTGCATTTTAAATCCTTTGCCCGAAACTCGTTTATATACAGCGTGTCCCGCTCTGATGTCCGGAAGAGGGAAAGGTTTTGTATTCATGGGTTTGCGACAAAAAAGTCACTCTTTATAAAAACTCCTGCTTGCTCCAAAACGCCCAAAATTTTGTTACTTATTTGTTTCTGCCGCTTTATTTGATATTTGCAGAATTTATACAATAATCAATTTCTTCAATTCTATTGCGTCAATTTATTGCTAACAATATGGAAAATTTACTTAAACAAGTAATAATGTTATTAAAATTTACAAAAATAAATTTCACTCAAATTTATTGCCTTCAACTTCAGCACAAACTTCAACTATTCTAATAAATTTTCTTACACATTTTATATTTCGTGTAGAGGAATATTTGCAATTGTATCCCTTATTCTGTTTTTTACAGTGTCCACATTATTATCAGCATAAACTTTTTGTTTTAGATTGCCCCACAAATAAAAGTCCAAGTCATCAAAAAATTCAAGATAAATTGCTGAAACCTCAAATTTGTAACCCCCTGTGGGTTCTAAGCGATATCCTTGATAATATTTTTCGATATTGTCAAAAACAACGGTCCTTTACTCTTGGTGACTAACAAAATTTTTATAAAGAGTGACTTTTTGTCGTAAACCCACGAATAAAAAAACTTTTCCCTCTTCCGGACATCGGAGCGGGACACGCTGTATGTATAATGTTAAAATGAACGCGTGAGTCCAAGACCTGTAGTAAAAACAGTATGCGTCACTCAGTTAAAACGACACGGTAAATGAGAAGAAAAAGTCAACGGTAGACCTAACCAGGATGATGGCCATAGACGTAACTAGGTCGTATTTTTAGGGGGGGGGGGCTGATCAGGACCGGCTCAAGATTTTGCGGGGCCGGGTGCCGCATGAAAATGCGGGGCCCCGACAAGGAATTATTTAATCCATTAAGAAGAAATTTTTGAAAGTCGGTACGCTACTTACAAAGGTATATTTTTTACATGTCATTCTGTAAAATGGTAGGCCGGGGCCACGAGTTTGGATCACTTCTGTGACGTATATAGGAATTAATTTCGAATGGTGGAAGGACAATTTTTGTGTCTTTTTTAAACAAGGGCATTAAAAAAATATAAAAAATGCGCCGCAGGCGAAATTTTCAAAAAATTTGAAGAAAAATTACATAAAATTAGTCTTGGGAAATCCCAATATCTTCAAATTTACAAGCTGGAGTGAATATTTTCAAATTCCGAAATGGGTTCGGTCCCGCCCTTCTAAATACGTTACTGATGGGATCACCCTGTACCACCATTGAGGTGCCACACCCAAAAATGTTAATTTTAAGGCTTCAAAAAATAATGTATAGGTCTCTATACTGGTAATTTTGAATCATCTTTAATTCATTTAAGAAAAAAAAAGTAGAGGTTTCCGAGTAGAAACCAGAGAAAAAATGTTGGGAATGTCTGCTATTTTGTGATGCAAGATTATTTACATAGTACATATTATAACGAAACAACAATACACTGGATGAACAACAAAATAAAAGTCTGGAGTCTGGCACAGCCAAAGTACATTCTCCGACGCCCGTCTCGTCTCTCTTTCTCTCGGCAGCAGGCCCGGTGTGTTCGCTCTCGCTTGCGCGTTTAAATTTCAGTCGGATTTTGTGGGGGCACAAGGCGCAAGTTTCCGCAAGAGCAAGCGGTTCGTCGAAACTGGTGAATTTATAAAGGCGCGTGCGGTGTTCGCCGTGTTGCATAACTTTGCGTTGTCAGAATGTTAGATCTATTCTGTTTACGAGAAGCACATCCTTTACATTTTAGGGAGGGCTAATAGAAATATAGGGGGGCTAAGCCCCCCTAGCCCCCCTAGTTACGTCTATGATGATGGAATCTCCGTTTCGAAAAGCGTTTAAAATCATTTTTCTACTCCTATGCTAGTAACATACCTATTAAGTGACGGTTTAGGTTATAAGTAAGTCCATTGTTACGAACACTGACACGTAATGACTAGCATGTAATAATAGTATATTATTAACCAAGGTTTAGACAGAGGCTATTATTGACCCGAACGTCAATATTAAATCCCGAGGCAACGCCGAGGGATTTAAGACGTGAGGGCAATAATAGCTGTCTAGACCGCGGTTAATATACAATTTTTTCAACTACTAACACTCCATAAAAATATTATTGTAAAAAATTGTAAAGCATTTTTAATAGTAAGCTTACCTTTGTTTTTCCTTCATATTATTTAATCACAAATCAAGTTAGCCTTGATTTTTGTTTCATCGAATGAAGTTTCTTTACTGTTATCTGTCAAATCTAGCCATTAATTATTATTATTTATTCTTGACTAAATCAACTGTGAGTTTATATTATTTTTGTGAAAAATGTGTGATAATAATTATCATGATGGCTCATCCTCGCCAAACATATTCTGCACTCCTCCGGAAATTAGAGAAGAGGCACAAAAGATTAATGATCAGTTGCTTCCACAGAAGTCGAAAAGTGTTTACTTAAAAACTTATACCTACAATGTTTAAAGACTGGTGCAAAATGAAGAATATTGAAACAAATTCTGAAAACATATATTATTATTGGCATATTTTCAAACGCAAACTGAAAACCAGAAATCATCAAGCTTGTGGGCAACGTTTAAATGTTAAATGTTAAAATGTTAAAATCCACGATTTCATTGAAGGAAAATATTGACATTTCGAAGTATTTTAAACTGGTAGCATTTTTGAAAAGGCAAAATACTAATTATGTAGCGAAAAAATCACTTGTTTTTAAAGAAGATGAAATTGCACGATTTTTGAGAGACGCACCAGACGAAGTGTTTTTAACAGCAAAGGTACCTACCTAAACATGCCTCGTTCTACTTTACATATATTTACATATTTACAATAAACAATAATTACTTTATTACTTACTAGGTTGTACTTGTTATCGCAGTTGCTGGTGCATGTAGAACAGACGAACTTTGTAATATGCTTCGAAAAGACTTGGATGTTCGAGACGATATGATGGTTATTGATATTTCTACTAGTAAAAATGGAACAGCACGAAAGTTTGTTATCATGAAGCCAGTTTGGGTCGAAGTTGTTAAAAAGTATATTCAAAAACGGCCTACCCCAGATTTACCACGCTTATTTTAGCGGAAAATGGTGGCGATCTTATAACTGTAAAACAGCACGGAGGTTGGAAATCTTCCACTGTTGCCGAAGGGTATATTGAAGAATCTCTGGCTTCTAAAAAAAGAATAGCTAAAATGGTTCAAGGGCCAGTTTACAGTGCTACATCAGTACCTGTACACTATCCATCCAAATGATAGTCATAATGAACCTTGTGATGAACAGTTATTTGATATTGGTAGTTCTAGTTCCTTTGCTAATATAGAATCGAGAAATCCCGCCAGTGTTACACAAAAAATATCAGATAATATTCACTTAAAAAATCAACACATGAATATTCCGGTTACAAATACAAGCACTGCAACAGGTTTAATTAATATGACTAGTTACAATTGCACAGTCAATTATTACATTAATAATAATAATTAGTTTTAGTTGTAATTTGTAATTTTTGTTTTCCCAAATACTTAAATAAACGTTGTTTCATCAGCTGTTGTTACTAATTTTAGGTTAGAACGGTTAGGTGGAGGTGGGGGAAGGGAAGGTTAGATTTCTGTTTTGTGGGCAGAGTCCACAAGTAAAAATATCTACATTGGCGTGTGTTCAGCGTTTAATACAAATTGAAAAAAATCAGTGAAATAAGTAAACAGGGTTGTATAATAATACGAAATTGTACCGTACATAGAAGAGCCTGATACTAGTGACCCGTGACGTCAATTCATTATTGACCTTGGTCAATAATAAATTATTATTGACCTGGGGAGAGAAAATCAACTTCTCGGGTTAATGATGGGACAATAATACATGCTTTTTAGGGTTAGTAGTGGAAAAAAAAATTACGTATCTGTTCTTAATTAAAACGCAATTATCACGGGTGCCTTGTTAGCGCGTCATCCTCGTCACCATAGCAACCAACCAACATACTAATTGTTGTCTGTCAGATGATAATCGGAAGTATAGTTTGTTTATCTATTATAATAGTTTTTCTTTCGTCGAAGAAAAATTATAATACAAAAGTCGAGTAGTAAGCTTATTACATACTCGTGGAATTACAGCACTCGCCGCTGCGCGGCTCGTGCGCAACTATTCCACTCATACGTAATATGCTGTTTACAACTCTCGCTATGTAATATACTATTCAGTTTTATTTAAACAAGTTTGACGCAACTTCAATAGTCACAGATTTCCATGGAGCACTAATTGATCGAGCCTCGGCTAATTGATTTTCATTTACTTATTTCAGAACATAATTTGCTTGTAGATTTTAAAAACAGATAGAGAACATTTTCTTTAACAAAAGTTATTCAGAAAAATACATAAGAAAAAATTCGGGTACTTTCTGAAGAAAATATAATTGATGACGTCTTCACTCCTACTTCTAGAATTCTCAAAATAATTTTATTTCGCGCAAAATGGATCAAACGGAAAATTTCGCATGAAGCAGTTTAAGACACACGTTTCATTTTTTTCCTTTTTCTGTTGTTTACAACATCCCTGAGGTGCCAACTCTGGGACAAACTGTGGGCTGTCAAAAAAAAAAGTATTTTCTATATGTCTGAAACTTAAAAAAATTAAATATTTAACAGATAAAGGAAATTACGTTTTTTTTTTATGATAATCCCCAAAAGTATTTTAATAATGGGAAGCGACATTAGGATAAAACGTAGAAATATTAAATCAAAAATTGATAAATGTGATATTATTCGTTGTGAGTATTGTCATTAGGCACTTACGAAGGTACCTACTACTCTCGCTATGTAATATACTATTAAAAATATTTCAGCCATTTTTAATGGCTTTACTTGCTCATTGTCGAAAATCAAGGCTAAGTTTATACTAAACAATATAAATGCAATTATTTAGCACATACAACTATTCTACCTGCTAAATAAGCTAACATGTCCTTCTTTTCTCGAGTCATAAACCTGAATCCTGAATTAGTTGAAAAGATGACACTGTCCAAACAAAAGAGATCAACAGCTTAACTACCTATACATGAAGAGACCTAGTTTAAGTAACTGGTGTTTAACTATTTCTTAACCAAATAAACAAACCAAAGGTACCGGGGATCCCTATTAAAACAGCGCCGGTATTTATCTTGAAACTCGAGAGTGTGGCAGCAGACGCAGTCCTAAATATAACGCCTTAGCGGTGGGGATCTTTAACCGACTTAAATGACGAATTCTGGAGATGCACGAAAGAACGCACGGAGACACAAAAGCCCTTAATTACAGCCAATAAATTCTAATTTACACCCGGCACTTCATAAATTGGGCAGGCAGGCACCCGAAAAGACTCGCAATTAACAGGGCACTCTGTTTTCGTGTAAGCACCGAATTTATTGCCACTTCCTCGCTCATTAAACCGACAGCGCCGATACGACAATTCCGGAGTATCGCTTATTAAATTATTATTATTAAGTTCCAACGAACTCCGACTGTTGGTAGATAAAAATGGGGCCCGTGTAGGGCCCAAGACGGAGGCAGGTGTGTTTGGCCGACACAAAGAAAATGGAACTGCTAGCGGGCATTATTGACATGAATGAGACGTAGCCGTGAGAGTGGCACGTTGAATAGAATCGTATTATTGGCTAAAAAATTATTGTCGCCGAAGGAGCCTCAAAATGTTCCTTTCTGTGGCAGATGGTGCTACAAATGGGTAACATAATAGGAGTTTAAACGCAACACAAAGAAAAGGAGCGGGACAAAGCCGCCGCAATTAGTAAACAGAGATAAATAAAAATTTGTGGCCTGCGAACATTTTCACAGTACCGGGTTTAATCCTCTGACGTTTATCCCTTTATCGCCAGTATATTTGCAACCCGGTTATTTCTGGCGCAGATTACATTAAAAGTTATCGATAGCAGTGGCTCGGATACGGATAGGTACAAAATTTAATCGAGTTGTGAAAAATCAACTGCATCAAACCGAAACAGTTGTAGCATTTAAAATAAGTAGTTGATTTGTGAAGTGTATATGCATGTATACACCTCCTCGGTTTCAAACTTGTGTAGTGCCCTATACACGGTGATTCCGCCATTTAATAGATACCTTAGCTGGAATAAAAAAGTTCTTAGGTCTACTATGTACCCAGAACGGTTAACAAGTCTAGGAACTCTCGCATTAGAATTTTCTTTAGCTCTAAAAAGTAATTTTGACCAAATCATAGACAACATTGCCAATATGAAGGCTCGAAAAGTCGACCACCTACTCTAAATCATAGCCGAACGAGTAACCTAACCTACCTAAATACTGTCTAAATATGTAATGTAAGTAAATAATCCTGGGATACGACCAAAAGTTATATATTAATTTTTTGTGTTTGTGTTGCTTATACAACGCGTTTCGGCATGTTTGCCATCATCAGGTATATAAAAGTTGTAAATATATATAAATGTCATTTATTTTGTAGGGCGAGATTTATACAAAAAGTTATATTTAAAAATATATTTATTTTCTAATATATATCTCAAAAAGATCAATAAACAATTTAAAATTCTTTGGATGTTTTTGAAAACACGATTATTTTTATATGATAAAAGTTATTAAAAATATACCTATCTGTGCATTGTGTTTTGTGTAGGTGGAAGTTAAGGAGTGACTCCTTCAACAAAAATTAATATATAACTTTTGGTCGAATCCCAGGATTATTCATTTACAAAACAAGAACGACCAGGAAAGAAGAGAAAGAAATTTTTTTCTATAAAAAATTTGCTTTTTCAATTAAAAAAATTTAAATATGTAATGTGAGTAGAACGTAAATATTTGCATGAGACCAAAGTTTATTTAATTTTTTTTTTTATTTTTTATGTTTTTTATTTATTTATTTTGTTTTATTGTTGTTGAGAGGCAGAAAAATCTACATTTGTTATATAAAATTTAAAATTTAAGTTCCTTTTATATTTTTTAAGTCGTTATGTTATGTGTTCCTTATATTTGCAATAGAGGATAAAGACTGTTTGGTTATTTATTTTGTAGGTACCTATACCTACGGTAATAAAAGTTCATATTTCCATATGGTTCCTTTGTTTTTGTAACACTTTTTGCTTGACGTATTTTTGAAAATGTGACTTTTTATGTAAAAAATACCTTTCAGCTGCATTACGTTGTTGACCGAGATGTTGTCTGTCTTTATTTTACTATTAAGGGCAAGCGTTACAACACTTGAAGCAAGCAAGCAAGCACCAGCACTTATTGAGAACTTTTCGCGAGTTTCCAGACCACACAGATGGCACACACATTTTCTCACGATTTTTATATTGCGTACGCACATATTTTTGTCGCGATTACTGGCCAGTGACTATAACTTCTAATAATTCTAAAATGTTCTAAACTAGACGCTTTAACAGCTGTCTGTTCGCCTGTCCTGGTCTAAAGCTCCCTATTAGATATTCCGAGTTCGTCCATTAGCGCAACCTATATTGACAAAAGTGAAGGAGCAACACCGATGACACCGTTGTACTCACCAACAGATGGCGCCGATTTAGCACTCTCTGGAATCTAGGGAATGATAATCCGATTGTGGCATGTCGGCATGCCAATTGTCACTTTCACAGGCCATAGTAGGTTAAGATTTAACGAGTTTCATAGTTGAAAGTGTTTTTCGAATTTTTCGAGGCTCTTACGTTGCGTTTCTGTAACATGGTTTACTCAAATCAATTCCGATCTGATAGACATGGTTGGTATAAATGAAGTTACTTGGAACAGCATAAAAACCTTTGAATTTTATACGGGTGATTTATGCTGATAAGTATGGTATTTTTACCAGTAGCAGAGCGTGGTAAATGCTACGAAATAGATCGCGCCCCGTATATCACTGGGTTTCAAGTGAGTTCATTTATATTTTACCAGGGTAGCCTCGGCAATAAAATACGAGACAAAACACTTTTTTAACGATATTAATCCACACCTGGTAATAGTAGTAAAAAGGGATGAAGGAGACAGAGAAGATAGATAGATATTGTAGTAAAAACAAGTGACTGCATGCTCGCCTAATATAATATCACCAATACTTGCATGGGCTACACTGTTCGACGGCTGGCCACAGCGAAATGCGGTGCATAGCCGTGCCATATAATTTCATAGATCTTAGGATATACTTGCGTAAATAGTAGTTATAATCGATATGTCTTTTTAGAGACCTTTTGACAGTATTATATATATGGTGCATTAACCTTTGCGTTGTGTTTGACGACAATTTTAAAAACCTTAAAAGTGAAATATTATGTTGCTTGTAGAATATATATGTATATTTTTTAAAACTGCGTGACGCTTACCTATATCCTATATTCTTTTTGTGACTCCAATCAGAGTTTTTTATGCTGTTTCAAGTGACTTTACAAATACTATAGAGTCCGACACACGAGAGAAGTCCAATGAAAAACTCAGTCTAATCGCCCATGCTCACATTAATAACACACAGATGGCGCTTAGACTGAGTTTTCCATTGGACTTCTCTCGTGTGTCGGACTGTACTTAATGTATGAAAAAAGCATCAAGCTGCTTTTTGCAGTGTGCGCGCATTGAAGATTGTGCTGTCATATAATCAGCAAATAATTAATGGTGACAACAATGGGTTTTAACATTTTTTAGTTGACTTTAGAATTATTTAAATTTTGGATTCGTATTAAATCTGTTGTTAATTTTTTACATCATGACTGAATCACCCTGTATTAGAAACTCATTAATCATTGAAATCTAATAAATTGTTTACTATTTAAGATGGTATCATTTAAAGTAATAAAGAAAACGGTTTTTTTTAGGTTCGGATATACCTACTCTTTATATACGCCAAGCCAAAGTATATAAATTTTAAGATTAAATCTATAACACAATAACAGATAAATGGCCGCTGGCACTTCTCTCGCAGTTCAAAATTTTAAGAAAATTCTGCATAAACAAGTTTCCTCACGTGGACAACAGCTCGAATATTATTTTTGGTCGTTTTAGTTGCTTCTTAATACTTGCACATTTATGATTTGATGATTTCACGTAATATCCCCAAAGTTAAACGAAGCAGATCTGTATAGCTATGTCTCTCTTTCGCTACTGCAAGTTTGAATACTTGTATGTCCTAAGGCGCCATCTTTCTTTAATTAAACATTGGCTAGATTCATCTCTCCTAATGTAGGACGACTCTGACGTGAGATGTATAAGCTCATTTTTGAAATTGCCAGTTGCTGTTAGCGTCATGAAATTGGTGAAATTGCATCGTTGACTGAAGTATGAATCACCCAACGATTGAATTGTCTCAGACAACATTTATGTATCTCTCTGGTAGTACCTTCTCTTATTTTATCAAACGTATCAAACTTGACAGCACTGTATAACCGACAGGTACGCTGAAGATGAGTAAAAGAATGGTGTGCATCCAGTTCTATACCAATCAATCTGCACTGAATCGCTATAATATGTCGCCTATATTCATATGCATATTCAAACCCTCATTGGCCTATTCTAATTATAGACATTGGGATGTTATGAAAGTACACCTTTTCTCTGATTCAGATACCTATACAGGACAGCAGATATGTTCTTGAAAACTACACCATTCTTAATAACCATTCTTAATTCCTAATAATTTTTACATTTTTCAAAATTTACTTCTCCAATATGTATAAATGTAATTACCTATTCAACTGAATTAAAGATAATATAATTACAATTTTACTCTCTCTAGCGCTGATGAAGTTCTAAAACTAAGGTTGAAAGCTTGGAATTTATTAAGAATGGTGTAGTTTTTCAAGAATATTTATATCTGCTGAATAACAACCAATTATTTTTATTTACACAATAATTTGAGCAACACAGCAGTGAATATTTACCATACATGATATATAGGACGTCTATGATACAAGGGCGATTTCAAAATACTTAAATTTAGGGCGAAAAACTTGCACTCGGTAATACCGATATCGGCACTATTTTCGCCCTCATTTCCAGCGGTAACTTTGGCTGTGGTTTCCAACGCCAACCCAAAATTCCTCCGGATTTCCGGGGCAAGTTGTCACGTAGCGCGGCGGACAGGTACGGTCGAGCGTTGATTGCACAAAGGGCTGGAGTAGAGAAACGCAAAGCCGTATCGCATCGGTCGCACTCAACATTTTTGCAATTAGCCTCAACTTCGTTACCATAGGAACTACATGACCCCCATTAAGATGCAAATTGGTCTCTGCCTAACACACGAAAGCGACCAGCTACCCACAATTGCTTTGACACAATTTTGGATGTAGAATTTCGGCGAACGAAGTCCACATTGTATAGTTTTCACGAGATTTTCGCATGATTTTCGCATTTTTTTAATTTGAATTATTATAGAAGTTTCCTTTACTGTGTAATAGAGGATTCGCTCATTCAGCCCTGAGATCTGAAAAATATCTTGGCATATGATGATCTACCATGTGTCATAGTTGCCGCATTTGCTTCAGATTAAGCCTGTGGAAAATTGGCACGTTTCCTTTGTAAGGAAACAACAATGCATGATTTTAAAGATATCAAAGCGTTTCAAACCATTTAGGTATTAAAAATAAATGCGAACATGGCTTATCTCCGAAAAAAGTTAACAGTCATCTTTTTGGGCTTTAGACAAACAAAGGCACTATAATAGTTATTTCTACTATTTCAAAGTGTAACGAGATTCATCCATCCATGTAAATTATTTTCTTTTGTATTTCCGGCAGTCTTGCGGAAACTATATATAAATTACAAACGTGTAACTGGCTTTAATTCAAATCAAATACCCTTTTTTATTTCCTTTCCTATCATCGCGTAAGCAAAAATGTCAAAACATGCAAATGCAAACCAATCAAAATCAGTTTTCTTATCATGATTGTGTCTACGCAAAGGAAGAATTGACGTGTCACGTAGATTTTAAAAATTTTTTGCGTTGTAAAAAATACTGGGGGTGGATAGCTTTGAAATGAACTCTGTGTATATGTTACAGACCGCATATTATGTAAAACAGGCCGTATACAAAAGGACCAGTCCTCCGATCAAATATGACTATTTGATCGGAGGACTAGTCCATATGTAAACGGACTGACGATGTTAGTCCACATGTATAAGAATCTTGATCTTGGACAAACGGTCTAGTCGGTTTGCAAAAGGACTAGTCCATTTATAGACGGTCTGTCTGCAACTGAACCATATATCACAGAGATATTTAAACAAAGACAGAATGTATTCCTATGTGCAATGTTTTCCGGGCGATTTCGACCGTCCGCCATTTCTGAATTACCCTTTTTTTTACATAGGCCCATCAAAGAAGGATATTACTTCTTGCTGGTACATAGTATTTTGAAAGAAAAAGGTAATTATTTAGTATAGTGCTCTAGATTTTTTCTGCAAAATACGTATTAAAAAGAAGGCATATCCTTCTTTAACGGGCCTATATAAAAAAAGAAGGGTAATTCACTGCGATTGCACATACAGTTTGAATGTCAATAGTTGAGCTGAGCTATTTAGGCCGTATAGATACGACCTAGACGAATACATACTTTCTGTTTTCATACAGGGTGAGTCTGAAATAACTGGCATCCTTTTTTGGGTAAGAGAGATGGTCATTCTGAACAACTTTTCTTAATAAATTGTTTTCCTATCGCCGAAATTGTTCTCTACATATATTTTTTAAAATTTACCAACATTTATTTCATACACAGCGGATAGAATAGCGTAAACTCGGTCTCAAAATACTATACTAGTTGATGATTTAGCAATTTCTACTCGGTTGTTGGCAGGGCGCCAGTGCCGTGTTTTCATAGAGGGGGGGATTTTGAGGGGATGAATTATAGAAAAATTATTAAGAAAAATGGTTCAGAATGACCATCTCTATTACCCAAAAAAAGGATGCCAGTTATTTCAGACTCACCCTGTATATGGCCTGCAACATATACAGGGTGTAACTGAACTGATGGTCAAAAATGAAACCGCGTATTCTTGGAGTCAAAATAACTGCACTTTTTCGTGTATTTTTGCTCCTACGGGCCATAGTTTTTTTTATACGGAGCGTAGAAGTTAGTATCTCTAGAAGTATACGAGATATTTTTTTCGAACTTGTCATGTCACATGAGCGGATGAGCTGTCAAACTTTAGGTTAATATGAAGCTTCTGAGGCCCCCCAGTTGCGGAGATACAGGGTGTTATTGAAATTAATTAAAATTGGTTTTGAGTGGCAAATCCAATAGTTAACAAAAAGTATCTCTTAGAATTTTTTCATATTGTCAGCCCTTTCTTAATAATTTTCAAAGAACGGCAATGATGCAAAAACCAAGTCATTTTGAGAATAAATCTAGCAATCTGTGGATGTCAATTAAACTTGGCATTATTTGAATCATTTGGCTGTCAACTTTGCATTTTAGTATCAATAGTTTGAAAAATGATATTTTTATTATACTTCTTTGAAAACACCTTATTTTCATCTATTTTAGCAAAAATGAAAGATGTGGTTTTTCGGGCTAGCGCACGGAAACAGCGCATGGAAAAAGTTTCCGTGCGCTGAATAAAAATACCGAATATATGGCTTTAAAATAGAAATATACAGCAAAGTAAACTAAATTTAAGAAACTCTATATCGTCGTGGCGCTGCCAAAATCCTACATGTGCATTTTAGTAAATTTTGTAGGAGATCAAAAAAACCAATTAGAATGGTTAAAAGTGATTCTATTGGGGTTCTTATTGTTGCTAATAATTCTTTATGTCACTTCTAATAGCACTTTCAAACTGAATTAAGTAAAACATTGTCTAAAACAATCCAGAATCAATAAAATGCAACCTTTTGTCACATAGCGGGTTTTGATTTTCAAAAAGGGATCACATAGAGGTTTTTGGTTCAGATCAATAAGCACTGAACTTAAGCAGGAGGGAAACAAAAATTGGTTTTCTTTTAAATTTGTTTATTAATACATACACTAAATCTTAAATTTAAGTTGGTCATAAAATATATGATGGTCCTTATGCATTGACTCTTTTAAACTTTGGAGAGCCTCGAATTTAGATTTTTCAATTTTTAATGGTTCACTGTATAACTGCTGAGGCTTATCAGTAAGGTCTCTTTTCTTACGTTGTGGTAGGGGAGTCCACCTTTGCGTATGTCTTGTTTTATAAAGAACTTCTCCGTTGTTGTATAACAGCGCACGAATATTAGCAACAGTGGGATCTCCAACTTTCTTGCCAGGTCTTATGGAAGAAAAATTAGTGGGAAGACTTTCGTAATTTTTAAAGAAAGTATAGTCTAGATGATTTACTATGTATGGGTGAGTTTTTCTGGCTTGCCTCATTCGACTGACATATTCTGCTGGTGTATATATTGGAGGTCTGAACTGCCTTTCTAGGGTGGAATGGACGGAGTCCACTTCCATCATAGTGTGTCCCTTCTCGAGGATAAGTTGTTCAATTTGTATATTTCGATTTTTCGATGTAAAATCAGCAAAGGCACTTGTCAATACTCTATTTTTATTCTGATAAGCACATCCATCAGATATTATAATAATTTTGTCAAATGTTTTATTCTTGTCAATAAAATCCATGATGCAACTGGTAAATTCATTGCATGTTGACATACCATCACCTTCATGCCATACGTAGCAGTGTACATCGCGATTATTGTTAACATAGATAGTGAAGTTGTGAATTTGAAGTTTCTGTTTATAATACTGTTTTGAAACTAGTATCTTGGGACAAAGAAGTACACTCTGCACGTCCATTGTAATGACCAGAATACTTTCTGAACATAATGCTATAGCAGACTGCTTAGCAGCCCTTGCTTCATCTTTTTTCTGTGCATGGATGTCATATTCCTCCTGTGATATATTTCCTGCTTTAAAGCCAACACATAGATCGCATTGATCTTTGCGAGGACTAAATATTGATATTTTTTGTTGCTTTAACAAAAGACTAAAGAACTTTCTATCTACTGGTTGAATTTGGATGTCTTTGCACCAGTCTTGGTAAGTTGCATACATGTGCCGATATGATGAAAAGGTTGGTTCTACATAAACTCTCGAAGTAGACGCCCTGCAATAATGACTCGGCATTTTTGGCAGTAACTTAAGCCATTCCAACACAAAGGCAGTTTTTTTATCCTTATTTAATTGGGTTAGGGATATTCTATTTGGTTTGGTTCTTCGTTTCATTTCTTTTTTAATAAGTTTTCTTTCGTTCTTTTTTGGTTTAATGTTTTCCTCATTTTGTTGTTCCTTACTTTCTAATTTGTTGTCTTGGTCGTTTTCTTCATTGGAGGTTGTATCTGTAGCTGTGGAACTATTAACAGAGCTTGTTTCGATTAAGTTTATTCCTTCGTTTGCCCAGTAGGTAAGACAATCTTTCTTGATATCAAAAGTATCTAAAAAGAACTGTCTGCAGACTCGTACCTTAATACCATTGTTATTAGGCAAATAACAATCGTAAGCATTATTTTTTCGGGCCGTGCCACCTTTGGTACCTTTCCTTCTTCTTAAAACTGGTCTGCAATCTACTAAAGCCTTGATGTAGGATCGTTTCGCTTCCCAGCTATCCATCCCCCAAAATATATTAAACTGATCTTGCTGAGTTTTGTTTGAGATATTGCCACATTGAAAGCTTCTAGGGGTAATTTTTTTGGTTTCCATTTGTTCGTGTGGACACGTTTTAGAGAGTGACCTTGCCTTTTTATTTACATTAATATAGTCATTCTCTTTAGTTCTTTTTATGCCCTTGTATGGTTTTCCATGCAGCCTTAACAATTGGTTTTGTTTCTTACGTTTTCTGTTAATCTTACAATTATCCTGGTCAGATTCACTACTTTGATTTTCCACCTCGTGTTGCGAGGTTTCCCCGTTATTTTCTTGTTCTTGCATGCTATTATATTCAATGTCTTTAAATGCCACGATTTCTATTGTTTGTCTATTTTTTCTCTTAAAGTTTGAGTGACTAATTTACTTTCTTCTATAGTAGTTTTATTTTCTGTATATCCCTTCACACTTTCATTACTATTTTCTGTGTCTTGGTTTCCATTTTCGAGTGAATAGCGACTGTCTAGTGAGTCAATATCCAATGGAATTATTGTTTCTTCAATTAACTCGATATGGTCATCTTCCACTGCCACCAACATACCATCTTCTGCAACTTGAGCATCAATCATTACAGTGTCATTTTCTTGGCTTAAGTCAGTGTTTGTAGGATCTACAAAAATTGGCGGAGCACATTCCAGTGATATACTAGTACTAGTAGTATTATTTGGTTGAACTGAATCATCGATCATCGACTCTTCTATATCTTCACTGTTGTTAAGTTCTTCAAAAAGAACAGAATATACATTTTGTGACTTCTCTCTTGCTAATTTGACTATGTATTGGCTTCTTGAGAGTTTCTTTGAATTCATATTGTAACCACTGAAAAAGAAACACCAGAAATAATTTCTTTGATAAAGAGAAAACTCCTTCGCAATCATAAAAAATTGTGAGTGCATATTATATAGTTATAACTTCAAACAAAACTTAACAATAACTTGAAAAAGACACTGTAAGTATTTGAACGTCAATATCTCGAAAACAGTTGAATTTAAATGTGTAGTGTGTTTCATCAAACATACTTTTTTCCGACTTTTCCGAAGAATTTAAAAATTCCACAATATATAGGGCGTTCTATTTGAAAAAACTTAGTTACACACCGTATCTAGAAAGCTGTAAATTTGGCAACAATGGCAGTGCGATTTATTAATCGAGCACAATTAATTACCCCCATGTACCACATTTTGTTTCCCCAGTTCAAGCCGTTTTCGAAATATTAGACCATTCTGTTACTTTTGAAAGACACTGTATTATGTTGCACTCTGTGAATTGAAATTTGTCAAGTACTACATAAAGAGGAACATCAAAGTAATTTATAAATAATGTAGATAGTACAATAATATAGTTATTTATTATTACAAAAAAATCACCTAGAATAGCTCAGTTTCTTAAAACATAACCTAAAAATCGATATTAAGGGACGTATTAAATTTAACTTTCGCTCAAATATTATAGCTTTGCCACTAATGACTTATTAGAATAGAAGGCAGTTATTTACTTACCTGAGATAAAACACAGTCATTTAATTACAAATCCAACAAATTTAATAATCACTGTAATAAGCAACCCGGTACCGACAAGTTAAAAATTGGTTATGTCTGTGCAATTTTGACATTACAATACGGCAAAATGCTACATGTGCGTACAGTCGTCACATAGCGGTTCTTGGATGGGCTAAATATTCCCCACTAGATTTCAGGAAAATGCGCTATGTGTATAGGTTTCACATGGCGTTTTTGATACGAACCAAAGATTATGCTTGCACATATCTTAATTTTCTCTTCGTTTATATATAAGTAATTTTGAAAATATTACACATTGAGAGTTTTTACAGCGATGTGTAAGTAATAGAGGAATCCAATACCATATTGAGTTAGTTTTGACAAAAAAGTGCACATGTCGGATTTTGGACCCGCCACGACGATATGCTCCCTGATATTTAACATATACCTATTTTGTATTTTAATTCGTAAGTGTTTCAATATTTAGATACATTTCTGTAATATTTTTGACGTTTTATTCACCTTATCTGACAATAACTAATTTACAACAAAGCACCTTTGAAATAATTTGAGAGTAACCATGGAAACGCATCCCAAGTAACATTTCAAGTTTTATTATGGTCTGCAAGGTAGCTATAAAACCAGTTTTCAAGGGTTTCCCTTAAAGCTATTTTGCCTTAAGAACGTTCTGAAGGCAAAGATAAAACGGCCTTAAATCAAAAATCAAGAGAACTTTATGAAGGTTCTAAGGGTAAAATAATAAAACTCTCATAAAACATTTTTGCCTTATCCCCACCTTAGGTGCCAAACCTTCAAGGTATCTATAAAACCTTTCATAAAGCTGCTATAAAACCTTCATTAAACTGAGTACTAAGGCTAAATGGTCTAGAATTGGCAGTGTAATTCCTTTTGGTTTTATAGTGGACTTGAGAAATCCAGGGAGCTAGTTAATTTGCTTTATGCTTTCCACAAAGAAGATTTATTTGCCTTCTACGCATATTTCTGCGGGTCTTCAGACATTACATATTTAAAAGCGTGTATTATTATAGGAATGGCGTTCCAACTTGTGATTCTAAGCGCGAAATACGCGTGATCCGTAACCCAAATACGCAAACGAAGAAAAGTTTTCTGATGCAATTGCACAAAATACGCACTGAAAATTAAAGCGCCCCAGAAATACATTAGATTTATACAATCTATACAGGGTGAGTCACATCTAAAGGCAGAGCCGAAAACACAAGGTAGAATTCGCTAAAATAAGCACATATGCTTAATAAACATTAGCTCAAAAACGCTTGGTTCTCCATATACAGAGTGTTGGAACTTTTCCAAATATTTTTTAATTTTTTTCTAGCCCGTTTAGGAATTATTTTATACATATTATGGGTTGTCATTTTGTGCAATAATTTGGCCCTGTTCACATGAGCAGCGGCGTAGATACAAATAATTTTATTTTAAATGCCAGCATAATCACCTTGACACTAGTTTAAAAAATCCAAAATTACGAAGAAACTGTACCAGAAATAAAAAAAATACCAAGAGGCACTTTTTGTTCCAAATTAAATGGGCTATCCAAAAAAGGCAAAATTTTTGGTTTTGCACAGGGTCGTACTACTTTTTTTCTACAATTATTTACAGTAACTATTTGTACCTACGCCGCTGGTGATCGGAACGAGGCCAAATTATTCCACAAAATGGCAACCGTCCAGTGTATAATGTGTACCAAATTTGGTTAGAATTCCTAAATGGGATCGAAAGAAATAAAAAAAAAATGTTATTTTTGGAAAATTTTCAACACGCTGTATATGGAGAACCAAGCTTTTTTGGGTTAATGTTTATTAAGCATATGTGCTTATTTTAGCGAGTTCTACCTTGTGTTTTCGGCTCTGCCTTTAGATGTGACTCACCCTGTATATACATATACAGTGACCGGCAGAAAGTTGGACACAAATGGAAAACTTTGTTATTATTAATTTCTCAGAAAATTGTATTCTTGATAAAAGTTGGTGCATCATTTCAAACTCAAGACGCACATACCAAAATTTAAATATCTCTTTTTGGATACGAGGTAGATTCAAAAATGTCAAAATAGCTCAAGAGTAAAGTACCCTTATTTTTTAAAATACGGTAAAAAGTTACTTACAAAAGTTGTTTGGAATCAAAAGTGGATGTTAGATTTAAAGTCACAGCCACCTAGTCAAAAAAAAAGAAATTTAACTTTTTTGTATTTTTTTCGATCACCTTGTGTATTACAAAAAAAAAGAAATACCGCAAGCGCAACTTATCATCGGATACCACATGAATTTGTTACTTAACTTTAATTTTGTTCGATTAGCAATCGAAATCAGAGTTTAAAAATATTAAATTTTTGTGTCCATTGAATAAAATAAGTAGTTTTTTTGACAAATTTTAATAATAAGTAATTTAAATGAAAACAGTAACTAAAAATAAATTTGCTTAGAGGTACCTATCGAACAAAATACGAGATTAATAGGATAATCCATGCTATGGCCAATAATAACTCTTGCAAAGTTGGCTTTGAAAACAATAATTGTCGGCGAAGAATTATTTTACATGTCAAACTCCGTTATTGTCATTCTGCAACTATGCCTGCACTTAGTGTTCAAGATAAAGTTGAAATTGTTTTAATACACGGTGATAATTATCATACTTGTCGAGAAACATCAGATATTTTCAATGAACGACATCCAGACAAAAACATCAACTACTCAACTGTGGCAAAAATTCTTAGGAGTTTTAAGCAGTTCGGTTCAGTGCAAAATAAATGTCAAGTACCACATAGAAAAAATGTAAAAAATGTAACAGGTAACGAAGATATTGGGTGGTATGAACAAAAACGAAGTACTTGCTACTACTACAAGTATTAGTATCTTCTACCTAGTATTTACTTTGAAACGAAGTAGATATTACGTTTCCATAGTTCTCTGACAGGTGAAGCAAATACTACGGAAATGTAGTATCTACTTCGTTTCAAAGTAAATACTAGGTAGAAGATACTAATACTTGTAGTAGTAGCAAGTACTTCGTTTTTATTCATACCACCCAATGAAATGGATAATGTCCTCTCCGTTATTGAGAATCCTAAAATGCTGCTGTCCCAAAGGCAAACAGAGTTGAACAAATTTTTTGGCAAATTTATTTTTAGTTGCCGTTTTTATTTAAATTACTTATTATTAAAATTTGCCAAAAAAACTACTTATTTTATCCAATGGACACAAAAATTTAATATTTTTAAACTCTGATTTCGATTAATTTAAATTTCTAGCTGCTAATCGAACAAAATTAAAGTTAAGTAGCAAATTCATGTGTTATCCGATGATAAGTTGCGCTTGCGGTATTTTGTTTTTTTGTAATACACAGGGTGATCGAAAAAAATACAAAAAAGTTAAATTTCTTTTTTTTTACTAGGTGGCTGTGACTTTAAATCTAACATCCACTTTTGATTCCAAACAACTTTTGTAAGTAACTTTTTACCGTATTTTAAAAAATAAGGGTAGTTTACTCTTGAGCTATTTTGACATTTTTGAATCTACCTCGTATCCAAAAAGAGATATTTAAATTTTTGTATATGCGTTTTGAGTTTGAAATGATGCATCAACTTTTATCAATAATAAAATTTTCTGAGAAATTAATAATAAAAAAGTTTTCCATTTGTGTCCAACTTTCTGCCGGTCACTGTATAATAAAAAAATATTTTAAATTTTTCAACGTTTTCCCATTTACGGCGACTTAGTTAATTTCATTCCACCGATAAACGCGATATTCATTTTGTATACCTACCCCGTCCCCAAATAAAAATTATTAATTTTTGGTTATGTGATATAAAGGTTGACATGCAATATGACAAATCACGCACATAACCAACAAAAAATATGTCCGCTTCACAATAAATCTATTAGGCAGCGATAAATAATGTTATAAAACCAAATTACCTTATGTGTGCATAACTAAATCCACTTCAAAACAAATTATTCTTAATATTGCCTTCCATAAGTCATTCAAAAGGCCAACTTTCATTTGTTCAAGAGTATTTAGTCCTATTTTAGATCTTCAGAACCTTTTGGCTTTGTATAAGTACATCACAAAGCTAAATAGTTTTATAGTGCCCTTGACTCGTGTGTTCTGAGTGGCCGCATTCGCATTTATAACCTAATTTCATGTGATCCTGAGTGGTATGTGTGTGCCTGCCTGGATAAAATAACTTAAGCATCCAGTTATCAAAAAAAGTGGACATAGTAATTGTTACTAAAATGCACTCGCACTAGCTGATCGCGTCATGTATGCGCTACGCTACTGACACTCATCCGTGGTGTGTCTATGGTCAAGATGGCGTTAATATTTATTTCAAGATCAAAGGGTTTTAATCTACCTTCTTGCTAGCACAATAGTTTTATTAGAGAAAGTTTATATTCCAATTTCACTTAATGATGCTTTCCGCTTCTCGTTAAAAGCAAGCATAAAGCCTCACGTGATGTAATTTTATAGAAGACTACGCTATAAAACCAGTCATTAAAGCAATAATGCTTATTTCCGCCCTAATAAAACTGTCTTTCATTTAACACCCTCTTAAGATCAAGTGGCTTTATAAAGTTCTTATTACCAGGCAAAGATAAATCATCTATAAGGGCATGAGCACTTCAAGATAAAGGAGCTCTATAATATAGATCTAGAGGGCCGCTATAAAACTTTATCATAAAACCATTTTGCCTCAAGTAAAGTTTGCATTTTTCAGAGCCTTTTTAAAGCTCTTTGGCTTTTGTAAGTAGCCATAAAACTCTTATAAAACATACTAGAGGCCAATTGGCATTTAAAATGTTACTTGGGATATCATACATACTGTTAGGTAATGTTATTGTATGCACCAGTTGTATAGTTGTAGGTTGTTAGGAGACAGGATAAACAGTTGTCACAATAAAAAATAAAAGTCAAGTTCAACATCACTTTAATCTTTTATTTTATTACAAGAAATACACTTAACATGGCGCAGTCGGTTTAATTTGGAGAAATATTTTACCTACAAAATAATGGGAGATCAAAGAGGTATACCACAAATGCGTATGTCTGGAAATGTAGCTGAGAATTGGAGATTGTGGAGAGCTAGGTTTGAAAACTATTTAGTAGCAAGTGAAATAAACAAAAAAGACGAATCTACGCAATGTGCTCAACTTCTTCATTATATTGGTGAAGAAGGTTTCAATATTTTTTCAACGTTCTTAATTGCTGAGAAAGACAAGAATAAATTAAAACCATTATTACAAAAATTTGAAGAACATTTCCTTCCTAGAGACAATGTGAATTATGAAAGCTATCAATTTTTTACTTTACACCACCAGCCTGGACAATCGATGGAGCAATTTATAACTACTGTGAAGAGACAAAGTATCAAATGCAAATTGGGAGATCTTTTAGAAAAACTGACCAAAACTGTAATAATATGTGGTGTATTAGAAGGAAAAGTCCGTGAAAAATTACTTCAAGATGATCCTAAAGATTTAGAAAAAACAATTGAAATTTGTTATATTATGGAAGCTACAAGAGAAAGAAGTTTGGCCATGGAAAATACTTCAACTTCAAATAACATAGACATTGACAGTGTTAAAAAATCAAATCTCAAAAATTACAAACAAGAAAATGGAAAGATGAAATTAATAGAAGATTGTAGAAATTGCGGCTATACTCATCCATTAAATAGATGTCCTGCTCGTCTTCAAAGAATGATGCTTCAACTTCAGAAATACGATATTAATTTAATTTACAAGCCGGGAAAAGAACTTTTAATTGCTGATGCTATATCAAGAGCATACTCGCCTTTAAAAGTTAATAATGAAGAATTAGACAATGAAGTTGAGGCACAAGTATGCTTAATAAAGAATGAAATAAATGCTACTCCTGAAAAAATATCAGAATTAAAAGATGAAACTAATAAAGATAAGGAGTTACAAGAATTAAAGAAGGTTATTTTGGAAGGATGGCCTAATGATAGTAAAAAATTAAATAATAATATTAAAATTTATTTCAAATATAAAAGTGAGTTAACAGTGATAGACAATTTAATTTTTAAAGCTAACTGTATAGTTATACCAAAGAAGTTAATACCAAGTATGTTAGAAAAAAATCATTATGCTCATTTGAGCATAAATAAATGTTTAAAACTTGCACAAGAATCGATATTTTGTCCGAACATGGTAAATCACATAAAACAAAAAATTCAGTCATGTCATTTGTGTTTAAAATTTGCAAATTCACAAAAAAATGAATTTTTAATACCTCACGAAATTCCTTCAATTCCTTGGAATAAAGTAGTCTGCGATATTTTTGAAATACAAGGTGAAAAATATCTTCTTTTAGTGGATTATTTTTCAAAATTTGTAGATGTAATCAATTGCTGATATTTGGTAGGGAGCAGTAAAATAATTGAAATTTTAAAAGACAGATTTTCTCTATTTGGGATTCCGTTAATTTTAATATCAGATGGAGGTCCACAATTTTCTTCACAATCATTTAAACAATTTGCTAAAGAATGGGAATTTCAACATATATGTTCATCTCCAACTTTTGCTCAAAGTAATGGAATGGCAGAAAGACATATTCAGACAATTAAAAAAATTTTTAAGAAAATTATAGAAGAGAAAAAAGATCTTAAAATGGCACTACTTAATTATAGAAACAAATTCAAACCAAAAATGGTTTTAAATTATAATAAAGATACAATCAGTAAAAAACAGAAATTACAACAAACAAAATACAATAAAGGAAAGGTAGAATTACGTTATTAAGTTTAATTACGTTATTAAGTTTATGTATAAAAATAAAACCACGAAGTTCTTGGTCACCGGGAAAAGTACTTGAAAGGATAAGAAATAGAACATATAAATTTAAGTTAAATAACGGCTCTATAATTATTCGAAATCGGAAATACTTAAAACTAGTTAATAATCAAATTAGAAACTTAAAAAATAAAAACGATGTAGAGACATCTAATACATTTAATACTCCTGAAATTGATACAAATATCAAAGAAAAAAAATATTTTATTGAAATGGAAAATAATAACAATTCATGTAATTGTCAAGAAGAAACAGTTGTTGAAAATGAAAACATTACTGCTTTGGATGTTCTAGACAATCCAAATTCAAGTACTACTCTGACAAGAACTTCAGGTCGTCATCGTTTAAATCTTTAGTTTTGTTGAAAGAAAGATGTCAGGTAATGTTATTGTATGCACCAGTTGTATAGTTGTAGGTTGTTAGGAGACAGGATAAACAGTTGTCACAATAAAAAATAAAAGTCAAGTTCAACATCACTTCTTCATCAGTTCTTCATCACAATCTTTTATTTTATTACAAGAAATACACTTAACACATACCAAACACTATATTGTCTGCATTGTTTATTTTTTGTCAATTAAATTTATTATAATATGCCAACAAAATGTTTTAAGTTTCCGTTTTCAAAGAAGTATAATAAAAAATACGTCGAGAAATAGATTTTTCCGTGCTTGCATGACTTGTCACGCGCGCACGGAAAAATCTTTATTTCCAGACTCGTAATGAAATACCTATACTATTTCATTCGGGGAATTGACTGGCATGCACTTTTGCTATGGACTAATAAAAATAATAAACATGCGCGGAAACGCATATTAGTTGCGTGTATTGAAAGAGACGCCGCGGCGGTCGTTTTTGCTTCCGTATTTTGTTAAATAAAGTTATATATAAGGCCTGTTTCGGCAGAACTTCAAACCGTTTGAAATTAGTTTGAAACTGACGGGAGCTAGCGCGGTTTCATTTTTGGAACGTCAGAATGAAACTGCTGAACAAACCTACATAATTCAAGAAAATGAAACGAAATTCAAAAATTTTTTCCGACCAAAGCTTTAGCGGGATTTTGTTTGCCTTTTTGTTATTTCGTATACGTCCCTGGGTTGTCGATCACTTTTATAAGAGAAGAAAAATGCTAAAAGTCTACCACGCGGAATCGGCCTCGACATTTTTGGCCAACTTGCGGTGATGCTGCTTTCCGAATTCTGCGTCCGCGGGAGAAACACTCAAGTATCCGCAAACCGGGCGGAGGGAGTTTCGCAGAAAAGGCCAGGTACACGGACACGGGCTTTCGGGGAGACAATAAAGGCGATTTATTTCACGGGTAACGGCCCAGGCGAAGCCTAAATAAGCTGTAAACCTGCCGATAAATCCTCGGGGTGACGCGTCGTTTGCGCCCGACGGCCGAGGACGGGGGGACCCGGGGCCCACCCGCCAATTTCAACCCGTACATCTGCCTTCGGCACCGCCCCGCCGCCGACGCCGACGCGGGATTTATTTATTTGTTGTCGGCGCCGTTTTTGCGGCGTAAATTATCGGGGTCCGAATTTCAGAAAAGACGATCGGAAACAAAACCCATGCCTGTAATGGTATTATAAATCACACATTTTATATTGGTACCATTATTTGGTTTTCGTTTTTTTCTTATTTCGTTATTAACTTGCTACCTTAAACAGTAGGTACCTACCAGTGTCTAAATTATTATCTATAACCGCGGTTCTTGGATTATCATATATGAGGATACTTATTTACACCCTCACATCAGCAAAAATAGGCATCTATTTTCTAAATTATAGGGTTAGTACCAAAGACAACGATGCCTTTGGTTAGTAAAGTAAATCTAGATCACATTTATAAGTGAAACTTTAATTTATTTCCCTGGGGATGATTTATGGGCCAATCGCAAGGGAAAAATCTCCGAAATAATATTCTAAAGAGGTACCTACCACCTACCCCTCAGAAATGACCAGAAATTAATTATAATCTACTAATTATTTGTTCACAAATGACGATTTCAGGTTTCATGAAAGCATTCTTCAGAAGTGGATGTAGCCTATGCCTATACACAGATAGAAATACAATTCTTCTTAGAAAAATATTTGTTGTTTGATCACGAATTATTTGCCAGAAGTAATATTTATTTCCGTAAAAAGTATGTTATTTAAATGAAGATGTATTTGTTTTAATTAAAAAATAAGTGCTTCTTGGGTAACGTATTTGATTTTTTTTGCATATTATTGTTTAGTTCAAGCATATATTATTTTCCTGAAATAAGGTATTACTTGGTGCAAACCAGAATAATTTTTATTTACAGTATTAGCTTTTAGTTGTTTGGGTTAACCACATTGTTATTTGGTTTAAATTTGACCTTATTGGAGTTAAATAACACTGCGTATCATTTTATAGCTGTCTCACTTCAGAGAATGAAAAATAGAAAGAAAGAGAAAATATGGGAAGGCAGAGGGCGCACTCTAGTGTCGGCGTTCGGTCCTGTTCCGTGTCTGTGTAAGTACGCGCCTGTAGTCTTCCTAGTGGTTTTGTGCGCGCAATTTTATTGTCATTCATAGCCGCGGAGGAGCCGAGTGTAGTGTGGTGTACTGTGTACTGTGTGTATTCTGTATTGTGTGTTTTCAACTTATTTTGTAAACTATATGCATATAAACAGTAATAGAAAAAATCTCAAAGAACTACTCGAAATATATCAGATACGCCACCTGTATGATGATGCGCTTTCCTTTGTATGTTTTTTATAGTTTTTATACCAAATATTGTTTTTTTTTTAATTGTATTCAAATAAATATTTTTATATCATTACAAATGATCGTGTTTTTCTAATCCAATTTCCATCTTTACGAATTAATTGAACTTATTATTTTTTTATTTGTATCGACAAAAACTAAAGTTTTTATTTGCTTTACTTTAAATAGGTAAATAATATTTTGAGTGAATACCCGGAATGGGTAATTCAAGCCACCACAGTTGTTTGGCACAACTTTCTTAATTTTTTAAATAGAATAAATGTTTTTACTACCCACATTATATTGCGCATATTTGGACAAAAAAATCAGCCAAATCTGAAGTCTCGTTTGCGTAAACAATATACCTACCTGGAATGTATTTTCTTCTTCTTCTCTAATATAAAATGACTAGAAACTTTAGGTATATTGTTTTTCCAAATGAGACATCAGATTTGGCTGATTTTTTGTCCAAATATGCGCAATATAAAGCAGTATTTGAGTTGAGCATTGTTTTTTTTAACATAATCTTTTTCAAAATAAACACAAAAAACTCACTTGGGTTGGTAGTATTTAATGTCATGTGTGTTTATGACACCTTAAGTCTGGTAGGCGGACCTTTTCAAGCCCCCAATAAGCCGTTGCGTGTCGGGCTTCTGCAGGCTCCAACATACCTAATCCGTGGCTACTCGTATAAACGGGTTCTTTTGAACCCTGAACCCTGAGGTGAGCTACCTTAAGTTCAGAGCTGATGCGAATTTCTTTAACCCATAAACCAGAGATTAAAGTTAAAGTATATAGTGAGGGGCATCTTAACTTAATTATTAGTTTTTATACAAAAATTGTATCAAACATTTTTTATGTGTCTCGCTGAAATTTCAACCATGACTCCGACAGTCTAGGCGAAGGTTCGTCTTTGCTCCTTAGCTATGCCCCGAAGTGAAGTGCTTTGCTAAGCGGACCCCTCGAAATCCGCCATATACAGGGTGGTCACTCTTACAGTGCATACCATTGGAATATCCGAAACGAATATTTCAGAATCTAGTTGGCGTAGGAATTATTTGGCATTTCCATTGAAAAGCTCACATCGAGAAATGTAAGATTGCCAGGTTTCATAAATTTTCCATTGCATATAAAAAAGTTATGAAGGAAGAAAGGAAAAGCATATTTTCAGTTTTTCAGCAATATTTCAGGAACTACCTAAAATATCTTAGATTTCTTTTCAGATTATTGAAAGGCATACAAAAACGCAACTTTTCTCTAATTTAACCCACGCTGTATCTCTTACCGTTTCGGATATTCCAATGGTATGCACTGTAAGAGTGACCACGCTGTATATAAGACAAAATATTCTAGGGGGACGGAGAAAAATACCCTCCGAAAAAGTTGTTTGGCTCTTAATTCCCAGGTTTCCTCAACATTTAACAGTGAGATACAAAGTCTTTAAAATCAATATCACATAGTTGGTGAAGAATCCCCATAGAAAATCTAGGGACAACATACGACATCTTTTGGGCGACCCTCCCCATATACATTTAACAGTGAGATACAAAGTCTTTAAAATCAATATCACATAGTTGGTGGAGAATCCCCATAGAAAATGTAGGGACAACATACGACATCTTTTGGGCGACCCTCCCCATATACATTTAACAGTGAGATACAAAGTCTTTAAAATCAATATCACATAGTTGGTGGAGAATCCCCATAGAAAATCTAGGGACAACATACGACATCTTTTGGGCGACCCTCCCCATATACGAGTATTGTATTGGTTGAATCGGTTATACCTACCAGATCACATGTACACAAACGTAGTTTCGTGCGTAACTTAAGTCTATTTACAATATGGCTCATGGCTCATGGCTCGCTATAGAATGTGTTGATTTCGGGGAAGTACAACTTTCCGCGTTGAAATACGTGTGACCAAGTGCACGCTCGTAGAAAAACTAACAGTCCCCTCCCGGAACAACAAAGGAAGCGACTGCTCCAACCGACTCATTATTTGGCTCTAAAATAAACGTCGCACGTCTCTGAAGACAAGTAACAAAAACTCTAAACCCAAGTCAATCTTTTTCCCACGGGAACGGGAAGGGGGGAATACCGGCCTCGACGTTAGTCTCTCTCTCGGGGGGGGGGGGGGGGGGTCAGGGGGCAGCCTCAGACCTTATACAGTCTCTTCAGAAAGGAGAAACACAGGTGGACTACGAGTACTAGGTTGCAGAGTCTCTTCAGAAAGGAGAAACACAGGTGGACTACGAGTACTAGGTTGCAGACAGACTTCGTCTTATCAGTCAAAACGGCGAACAGTTACAGCCATGCAACCCTCTACTTTTAGAGCGGTTTCACAGCTGTATCTGTACCTTTAGAGAGAATTCGGGGCTATAAGTGGGAATATTTTAGCCTACCCAAATTACCAGTTCAGTGCATACCATGTCGGGAGCAATAATTTTGAGAAACTTTTTCTCGCAAAAGGTGCTCAACATTTTGGTAGTTATTTGCAACTTCCCTTATAATGTGACAAATAATGAAAGCACTTACTTATTTTTTACACTGTATATATATATCAAAGCCATCAGAGATATATATAATTATGTTAATATTATCTCTTTAGTACATATTATATAATATTATAATTGGTAATATTAAAATAAACATGTTGAAAATACACTTCCCCCAAAAATTAACGCACCACCCAAAAAATACCCAAAAGTTTAAAGTAAATTTTTGTCAAAACCAATAGTCCGATTTGGACGAATTTTTTTTTTGAATGATAGGTTGTCTCTTCCAGAACGTTGGTGTACTAACTGTATTTGCATAGAAACCTCTTTTTTATAAATACCGGGTGTCTCAAACTTTAGGGTATTTTTTTGGTGGTGCGTTAATTTTTGGGGGAAGTGTATGTTAAATTATGTACTAAGCCTGGTTGCATAGAAGGCAAACTGGGGCAAGCACAAGAGATTTGGCAACGATGCGGCAAGGCCAGTTTCGTTACAGACGCCTTGTTGCCGTACGCCGGGTACAGGTTAAAAACATTAATAAACTCTTTACATTTTTTTAACTATCAAACTATTCTAGTGAATAGTGATGGGGCCATGGGGCACTTAAAATGCATCGTGTGTGGTGCCAGAAATACTCTGGATCAAACCGAACTTTCCACTGGTGGGCGATATATTTACGGATCATATATACAGGGTATTTGTTTTGATATTTTATTGTATATTATCGTGGATTACAATGTAATTTGGATGGGTTATCTAGGTACACAGATCATTGATGGCAAATGGACATCGAGACTGAATCTGGACTGGTCCAATAAGACTGTTCTTGTTACCATGAGCCTAAGCCACATCTATCTGAGTACAGTATAGCAACTACCTACCTATATAAGCACAGACCTATATAGCTTGAAGCTATATAGGTCTGTGCTATAAGGTTCTAGTTTTCAAAACCTTATCTACTTGCTCACCCAATTGCCAGAATGATTCTTTAATCGTAGTTCAAAACAAGTGGAATTTCGATAGAGCTTCTAATTTACATTTGAACCTGCTTCAGTGGTTGTCAATTAACTTTAAGAAAAACGTTGAGGGCAAATTTTAGAATTAGTCGACCATCATGTTACTGCCCCGCGCAACGCACACTGCCTTAACAATGTCAGACGGCCTCCAATGAAAGAAATAGTAATATTTTTATTGCCAGTTATAACACAGCGGGCGGGATATTATATCAATAAAAAGGGCACTGTCCATTATCCACATCTGCCAGAATTATCCATCAGGAAAATTTGGAAGTACGGCGAATCTCATAAAATTCGGTTATACTCGTCTTACATTACTTCTAGCAATAACTGGAGAAAATCCCGCGTTTTCACATTAGAAAGAAAACGGACTCGCTGGTCGTAATTATATCTAAAACAGTTAATAAACTGGAATTGCGAGCTTACTAAGCCGTTTTTCAAATTCGTTATAAACAACTAATACGGTACACAGAAAACACCTAGTATAAATAAGCAACAGCCATGTCTGAGACGACCATATTCTTTCTAATTGAATTTATTCATACATTTATTCATAGGTACATATTTATAAAAAGTGCATGACAGTTGTATATGTAAACTCTGCGATACCTCCATGATATTATACTGATGTGCATATTTTTTCTCGAGTAAAAAAATGAGTATATACACATACTGCTGTCGTTTACATTTTGGGCTGATTTTGCGTTACTTATATATGTGCTATAGGTAATGTGGATAAGCGGCACCTGAAATATGAAAACTCGTTTCATTTTGTTTAAAATTGTTTCTTTTTACAAATAATAGGTAATTAGAAAGCACTTTTTGAAGCAAAACCAATTAGATTACCTATACCTTCTTATTGCGCGTAACCTATACAGACTCTCTATGGTGCAATTTTTATTTAACACAAGATACCTAAATTAAAAAATAACTTTTTTTGTGACAATAATTAAAAGGTCTCGTACGTTGATTCTCAAAATATATATTTAAGAAATAGAGGGTAAATTTGTAAATTTGTCTTAGGAGCGGTTTTCCAAAATTTTATCATTTGTTTGGTGTGGTCTTAGGTTGGATCAGCGTCTCATTTTCATAAATTGTAAAAAATGAATTTTATAACAAAAAAATAAAACTGCATTAGTTGACAATGTTTGTTTTTGTCTTTAAAATTACATCCTCGATAATAATATATTTTTTTAATAAAAAGAATGTGTAGAACGGAGCTTACAAATATCAAAATAGTATACATTTCACAATAAATCTTAATTTGCGCTAAAAATTACGCCACGTTGAACTTTGGCACAATACTCCGCCATTCTTACTGCGTGGTTCATATATTTCATCAAGTTTATAAAAAACAGTTTAAAGGTGCATGCATGATGGTATTAAATAGGCTAAATAAATGTTTTAGTCTCTTTAATGCAGTAAAGAACAGCAAAACCATTTTTTCAAAAACGTTTATTAAAGGGTCAAAAAGTCTTTCATGATAATTTACACAGGTTTCTTGGTACAACATTTATTTCGCCTTTATAAAATAGTTTTTATAATGTTTTGCTTCTATGTTTTATAAGCCTTATGTAAACGTTTATATAACAATGGTATAACTATGCATGCTGGCTTTAAATCATGTTATTTCTGTTGTGTAAAGATTCTGTAAACGTCTATGTCTATAAAATGATTATATAAACGTGTTTCGCGGCTTTTATAGAAATGGTTATAGAGCGAAAATAGCATTCTTCGTACAGAACTTCTCCCGACGTTACTATGAGCGTAAACTAAAGGAAAGCGTAATGAAGCAACCATGCTAATTAGAACGTCGTTTTCTCCAAAGCGCGCACACTTCCCGCGAGAAAAACAGCCGCGACGACGGCGGCGGTGAAACGTGGCGAATTTAAAAAGAGGGAGCCTTTATGAAGCTGCGAAACTGGTGGGAGACAAATATAGGCGGAATTACAAGCGACAAGGGCTGGGTTCCCATTAAGAGGGAATTTTCACGATTGACGTGCAGAAGTGGCAGAAGTGATTAACTACTGTCGGTATAATTTTTATGGAAATATGACGACGAATATACTGCGGATATTTCAACATATTGTGCACTTTTTGATAAAAGCACCAAATTTGGCACAGAGGTAGACAGATATAATATAATATGAACAAATTTGGATATGGAGTCAACTGTCCCCTGGCGGTCGTGGAGGCCATTTTCTAAAATGGCCGCCAGTGGACACCTGAAAGACAACAAAAATTAGTAAAGTTTGCTGCTGAAGGTTTTAGTGAATGTTTATTGAATGTTTTGAATGAAAATAGACAGATAGTTTGCAATTTATATACAGGGTGTCTACTCTTAAGTGTATACAAATCGATAAAAATGTATTTTGTGAGATATTTTCAAAAACCTTTTTTTGTTCGAAATGTCTTCAAAAAACGCTTCTTTTGACGTTTTTACTTTTGTCAAAATGCAAATCCAGGGACGGCTACGATTTTTTTTTATACCCAGATTTTCACAAAAACCATTTAGCGATTTTTTTATTTAAAATCTGACACAACAGCGTTAATCAGGACACCCCAAAACCCCCATATAGTAAATTTGAACAAAAAATGTAGAGGGTGTTCGGTTCTACACCGTGTTAAAGTTGAGCAAGATAGGGACTTCAAAGGCACCTGGCGAGTCAAGCGTGCCATGGAATTATTTCAAAACAGTGGAAGAATTAACAGGATGTTTTTCTCTACAGCGTCTCAAATTTCCGATTTTTTTTTTTTCAAATTTTATGCTGGTCAAGTTGGCCAAAAATTAAGATTAACAGAACTGTCAAATTTATTCTATTGACTTGTTTTTTAATTTCCATGGCAGATCTGATTTTTGCGAATATTTTTATTAAGAATTTAAACTGTCTGGACAGATTTTTTAAAATTATTACCTAACAAAAACTAGAATATTGTTCGTAAACACAAGGGAAATGACTGAATGACTCTTTATATATTTTTTAATTTAATTTATTTTACATTTAGTAACATTGTTTCAATAATCCAAGGCAAACTTGACCAGCATAAAATTCGAAAAAATCGGAAATTTGAGACGCTGTAGAGAAAAACCTCCTGTATATTTCTTCTTGCAATTTCTTCCATCAACACTTTGGGTGGTCCTGTTAATTCTTCCACTGTTTTGAAATAATTCCATGGCACGCTTGACCCGCCAGGTGCCTTTGAAGTCCCTATTTTGCTCAATTTTAACACGGTGTAGAACTGAACGAATACCCTCTACATTTTTTGTTCAAATTTAGTATATGGGGGTTTTGGGGTGTCCTGATTAACGCTGTTGTGTCAGATTTTAAATAAAAAAAATCGCTAAATGGTTTTTGTGAAAATCGGGGTATACAAAAAATCGTAGCCGTCCCTGGATTTGCATTTTGACAAAAGTAAGAACGTCAAAAGAAGCGTTTTTTGAAGACCTTTTGAACAAAAAAAGGTTTTTGAAAATGTTATAGATAGGAATTAGGACATTTAGTATAGTACGCCTACTGAAGACGTTCAGTACAATAAGCTTTTTGCATTGTATAAAAAACTAATGTTTTTATATGTGTACGCCTCCCCAGTCTTTGCAGCAGTTGAATATAGACCATCTAAGTTAATTGTTGGTATTATTTGAGAAACGATATAAAGTATCAAATTATAATTATCCTCAAATATATAACATTGGCGACGAGTTTTAAGAACCTACAGAGCAAAAAAAGAAGATGACCAGCAGCAATGTTGGAGTTTTGGGATCTTTAACCATTTTTTATCCAAAATTGTCAACGTTCTCTGTATTTAGTGAGCGACTAAAACAGTTTTTTATCGCTAATACGATCACTGAAGCAGAACAGAAACGGGCCATTTTGCTAAATATGTTGTCAGAAGACTGCTACATTTTGGTAAGAAATTTGTGCATACCAGATTTGCCTGAAACAAAGTCGTTTGATGCGCTAATCAGATTATTAGTGGACCATTTTACTCCGGTGAAGTCGTACTTTGCAGAGAGATTAAAGTTTTATAATGGTAAAAGGGAAAAAGGCGAGAGTGTAGCAGATTGGGAGGCAAAAGTGAAAAGTTTAGCAGTAAACTGTGGTTTTGGTACGGAATTGCAGACAATAATGAGAGATATTTTTGTCACGGGCATTAACGATGAAAAAATAATGGACCGACTTTTTGAAGAAGATGCTTCTAGGACTAATCTTACATTTCAGCATGTTGTAAAAATTGCTTTAAGTAAAGAATCATCTTTAAACGAGCAGATTACAAGAAGCAACCTAGGAATTACCGGCATCAAAATGGAACCGGTAAATTATAATCGTCAACACGCAAATTTTAGGGGTACAAAGCAAGAACAAAATCGACAAAACTCTGGGAAAAATTATGGTCAAGGAGGAAATGTAAAACCTAATGCAAGAAACCAAAAGGTATCGACAGGACCCAGGTGTAACCAAGCATCATCCAGTAAGTGCTGTGTTTGTGGTCGTAATAATCACTCAAGTAAAGAATGTGCATTTAAAGAATGCATTTGTCACAAATGTGGTATTAAAGGTCATTTAGCTCCTCAATGTAAGAGGATTGCTCATAATTTTATCGAAACAGTTAACGATCAAAATTTAAACGAGGATAATACTTTTTGTATAAATGAAAATCAAGAGGGACATTTTCGTTCTAACACCATTTATTGTAATTGTGATTATGTAAATTTATCTGAAAATTCAATTTTTTGTATCGGAGATATAGATAGAAATTATAATGTCAAACCTGCATATATTAAGTTGCTTGTAGAAAATGTACCTATGGATTTTGAAGCGGATACCGGTTTTGCACATTCGGCAATTTCAGAAAAAATATTTAAGCGACATTTTAATGGGTCAAAATTGTTCAAAAATGACCTATCCTTAAAAGATTATGTAGGAATGTCATTTGAGCCTTTAGCTTTTGTCAATTTTAAAATAAATTTCGAAAATCAAAATTTAAGGTTAAAAACTTATATTGTAAGAAATGGAGGGCCTCCATTAATTGGTCGAAATGGTTTAGCAATGCTAGGTTTAGGTATTTGTAAGGTTAATACTAAAAATTGTATTAGCGACCCCGTACATGCACTAGAACAAGTTTCGTCTCCCATAACTTTAATGAATAAGTATAAATCTGTTTTTGATGGAAAACTGGGCACCTTTTCAAAATTCAAAATATCATTAAACTTGAAAGAAGGAACTAAACCAAAATTTTGTAAGCCCAGACCAGTGCCTTTTGCCCTAAAACCTAAAATTAAAAGAGAGCTCCAGAGATTGGTTAATCTTGGCGTATTGATACCTAAAGAGTTTTCTGAATGGGGAACTCCTATAGTACCTGTGTTAAAAGCTAATGGGGGTATACGTATATGTGGGGACTTCAAAATTACTTTAAATCCACATTTAGAGTCACAGCAGTTTCCCTTACCCCGCATTGAATATTTATTCACGCAGCTACAGGGGGGGGCAAAAATTCTCAAAGATTGATTTATCTGATGCATATCAACAAATTCAGTTAAATGACGAATCTCAAAAATTAGTTCCACGCATAAAGGATTGTTTTCATATACTAGATTACCTTATGGCATAACTTGTGCACCTGCAATTTTCCAGCAAATTATGGAACAGATTTTTATTTGCCCAGGTGTAGTAATTTTTCTTGATGATATCCTGATTACAGGAAAAGATAATTTTGAACATTTAGAACGATTAGAATATGTTTTTCAGCGTCTTCAAGAGTGTGGCTTAAAAGTAAAAAAAGACAAATGTTTTTTGTATAAAGGTTCTGTCGAATATTTAGGTCATAAAATTGATAAAGACGGACTTCATACTTCTAACGATCGTGTACTTGCTGTAAAAAATGCTCCATGTCCGAAATCAGTCACCGAGTTAAAATCTTTTTTAGGTATGTTAAATTTTTACTGTAAATTTCTGCAAAATGCATCGAATACTTTAAAACCACTTTATAATCTTCTGAAGAAAGATGTTCCTTGGGAATGGACTCCCGAATGCAATCATTGTTTTGAAAAAGCTAAAACTATGTTGCTATCTTCGTCAGTTCTAACACAGTTTGATGCTAAGAAAAAAATTAAACTCACGGTAGATGCATCACAATATGCATTAGGGAGCTACATTAAGTCATATTTTTGAAGACAAAACAGAAAAACCAATAGCTTTCGCCTCACGGTTATTAAACAAAGCCGAGATTTCTTATTCACAAATTGAAAAAGAAGCGGCAGCTATCATTTTTGGAGTAAAGAAATTTTTCCAATACATTTATGGTCAAAAGTTTTATTTATTTTCGGACCATAAACCTCTACTTGCTATTTTCGGCGGTAAAAAAAGGTAAAAAAGGTATTTTGCCGCCAATCGCTTGCAAGATGGGAGCATATTTTATCGGCGTTTAACTTCGAAGTTATTTATGTGCCTTCGGATAAAAACACCGCTGATTTTTTTTTCAAGAAGCCCACTCAATGTTATCGAAAAGGAAAGCGGAAGTAATTTTTATTTTAATTCATATCTTGACGAAGTATCTTATTTACATTTTCTGGACGAATCTACGTTACCTTTAAATTTTTTAGACATTACGAAAGAAACTTCGAAAGATCCTATTTTAAATAAAATATATTTTTATGTTAGAAATGGTTGGCCTCTACAGTGTGTAGAAGAAAAAATCAAGCCATTTTTTGTTCGACGAAATGAAATAACTTTAGAAAGTGATTGCCTCATGTGGGGGTATCGGTTGATCATTCCTGCCAGGTTACAAAATTCAATTTTAAAAGAACTGCATATCACTCATATGGGGATGGTTAAAATGAAAAATTTTGCAAGATCATATGTTTGGTGGCCTGCCATAGATGCAGACATAGAAAATATCGCAAAAAATTGTCACGCATGTGCAGTTTATGCAAGCGATAAACCAAAAACATCATTAGAGTTGTGGAATTGGCCGCAAAATCCTTGGACTAGGTTACACGCAGATTTCTTTGGGCCAATCAGAAACAAGCAATTTTTAGTTATTCAAGATGCCACTACAAAATGGATCGAGTGTTTTGAAGTAGGTAGTTTAACTGCAAAAACAACTATTAAATTTTTTAGAGAAATATTTGCACGTTTTGGGTTGCCTAAACAAGTTTGCACTGATAACGCTACAACTTTTACCTGCGAGGAATTTCAAAGTTTTTAAAAAAACAGCGGAATCAAACATGTCACTGGAGCTCCCTATCATCCACAAACAAATGGTTTAGCCGAAAGTGCCGTTAAAATAATGAAAAGTGCTATATTGAAAGCTTGCCATGAAAACCCAAATATTGATATACACTTATTAATTCATCGTTTTTTATTTCACCACAGAAATACTCCTCATACCACTACAAGAGAAAAACTATCAAAATTGTTACTAGGAAGGCATGTTCGCACTAAATTTGATTTACTTTTACCTTTAACTCAAACGGTGGTTGAAAAGAAACAAGAATATTCAAAGAAATACTATACCTCAAGAAATAATTCCTCTTTTAAAATAAATGACCAAATTTGGGCAAAAGATTATCGACATAATCAGCCAAAATGGTGTGAGGGAGTAGTAGTAAAAGTTCTTGGTAGACGAACTTATCAAATTAAAATTGATCAAGGAACAATTTGGAAACGTCACGCGGATCAGCTTAAGAAAAGGGAACCTACCGAAACTAAAAATGATTTTCAAATTATTCCACGATCAGAATTACCTAGAGCCACTAATGTAAATAATAGTAGTAAGGCCGCGAGTCATTTTTGGTGAAATAAGTGAAGTGCACGAAACACCTCTGGTGGATAGAGTTTTAAGACGTAGAAGCCAAATTAAGGCTCCAGATAGATTAGGTTTAGAGTAAACAAAAAAATGTACTTTTGGAATATTTGTAAATTTAAGAGGGAGGTGTTATAGATAGGAATTAGGACATTTAGTATAGTACGCCTACTGAAGACGTTCAGTACAATAAGTTTTTTGCATTGTATAAAAAAACTAATGTTTTTATATGTGTACGCCTCCCCAGTCTTTGCAGCAGTTGAATATAGACCATCTAACTAAGTTAATTGTTGGTATTATTTGAGAAACGATATAAAGTATCAAATTATAATTATCCTCAAATATATAACAGAAAATATCTCACAAATACATTTTTTATCGATTTGTATACACTTAAAAGTAGACACCCTGTATGTTCATTTAATAATTTTAAAGTTCACATTTCAAATTCTATTTAAATTGTTTAAACAAATACAATACAAAATATTAATTTAACTTGATAATTTGGCTCGGAAGTATATTGTATGTTAAATGTTTAAAGTAGGTAATTAATGGAAAACTAAGATTTATTACATTCAAATAAACTTTTTCGTTTCTGTTCATTTTTCATCTTGCGATAAAAAATTAATATACAAAATATTAAAAATATGTTTTACAGTCCCAGTATACTGCCAGTTCAGAACATTCGTTATAAGAATGCAACTTCGGTTCTCAGAGCACTCCCCATCGCAAGCACATAGTGGTGTGCGGTGTGCATTCCAGACCGGCCTTCTATCTTACACTTGCACTTTTTCATACAGTCTTTGCATTTGCACGAGAGGTGAGCTTCCTGCGGGTGATGGCAGTGTTGGTGCAGGAACCAAGGCCTGATCCCAAACATGTCCGCACTGGTACACTGCTCTTCGGACGTGCTGGTCCAGGGCTGTCCTTGTCGGTGGGATCGGTTGCGGACGTTGCTTTTCTTTGCACAGTTTGCGACGTTGCGTTTCTTTGCACAGTTTGCGACGTGCCTTGTCGATATCGGTGTCTGTGCTTGTTCTGTCATAAAACAGTATGATGAACCTTTCATCACCTTACGATCTGGTGCAGTGGAGAAACGAGTGAGTGTCTGGGTCAGCTCAGGTAGCACTGTCCACACTGTCCATGCTGCCCTCTTTCCACGTCCGGCTAAGCAGGAAACCGTGTCGCAGCCGACGCAGCCCGTCAAAGCATCTCCTAAAATATATAACTTACCAACTATGTGGCATGTTTTCATTAATATTTATATAACTTACAAAAAGGCATGTTTTCATTCAAAGCATTCAATAAACATTCACTAAAACCTTCAGCATCAAATTTTATCTTTTTTTTTGTCTTGCGGGTGTCCAATATGGCGGCCATTTTGGAAAATGGCTGCCACGGCCTCCAAGGGGCAGTTGGCCGATGGCTCCACATCCGGATTTGTTCATATTACATTTGTTCATACAACTTGTTAATTCCCTGGAATCAAAGCATGCTGTAGATTTTTCATTTGCACTCAACTAGAAGTAAACGGCCAACGACTCTACCATTGACATTTTGAAAATAGCAAAATTATTGGTAACTATTTCTCTAATGGAATCCAAGAAATTCAATTAATAATTGAGTTATATCATGAAAGAATCTACGTGGCAATAGGTTCTTCTACGTTTACATGTTGCGAAATCCGGAGGCTCTTATTTCTGAAATTACCACATACAATAATTCGCATTACCTAAAGCAGGATTAACCACAGCAAGATATTTAATAAGTCAATAATAATAATGATTTGTAGTAGGTAACTGAAATGTATGTCCGAATGGAAATAATCAGTTTGCATTTTAAAGTAAATACATACATTTGAATATGAAAGTTGCTTCTATATGGTGACTAGTTTCGGCCATTTATTTTTACCCATATAATGGAACCATCGCATTTAAGAATAACTGAACTTCTCGCTGGAATCACACGAAAGCTGTATCGGGCTAATTTGTATAAAGCTTCATATCTTATAACGTATATTATGTGAAAGAATCTATTTCTCGAAAAAATATTTTTTAGTGGCTCAACTTAAAACTAAGGTTTTATTTATCCATAATTTAAAATGTAAACAGCGATTTTCCTTCGTACGAGAACATCATGTATGGTGCCTTGGTAACACCTGACTCGTTGTCGATTACCTACAGATTATTACAGAGAATACCCACAACTCACGGCGATCGATGATTACAATCATTTCATCGAGGCGAAAGTGTCGGTAACTGTACACCTCTGCGAACACACAATCTCTCTACATACTCGTATATACCCATCCACGGAGCATGCAACGTATGTAACATCTCAAGACAAGTCATGATACATTTTACTAGCAACTTAATTTTGCATTTACTTTTCAATCATTTCTTATAGAATAAATATCTATTTTATTGCATCAAACTTTACCTAACAATTAACATACTAACCTTCGGCAGCGCCATTTTTAGTAAATTAATATATACAGGGTGTCCAACTTTAAAACTGTACAAATCCGTAAAATCTTCATTTTTTGGGATAATCGCCTAAACTTTTTTTGTTTGAAAGGCCTTCAAAAACCGCTTCTTTTGGCCTTTCTGCCATTTTCAAAATTCAAATCCAGGGCCGGCGAGTTTTTTTTATACCCCCGATTTTCACGAAAACCATTTAGCGATTTTTTTATTTAAAATCTTACCCCACAGCCTTAATCAGAACACCCCAAAACCCTTATATACCAAATTTGAATAAAAAATATACAGGGAGTTCCATTCTGCAGGGTGTCAAAGTTGAGCAAAATAGGAATTTTAAAGGCAACTCCCAAGTCAAGTGTGCCATGGAATCCCCTCAAAATAGTTGAATGGTCAATAGGACCACTCAAGGTGTTGGTGTCCAAAGGTCCAATACAAAATATACAGAGTGTTCTTATCTGTGCCATCACAAATTACTAAATTTTTGGAACTTTATGCGGGTCAAAAATGCAGTATATCAAAACCGCTCCACTATAAACGAACTAAATCTAAAAAATACAGAAGCCTGCCAGTCAGTAAGTCCATAGAAGTTAAGATGGCTGGTGTGCCACAACAGGAAACGCACAGAAAATGTATCATCTTAGACAGTGACTTTTTTGAGAAAGGTCCAATAATTTAAATTGTTTTTATTTGTTACTTATCATTTTGTACAGAAATACATTACTTTTCTGTTTGTCAATATTTTTTCAATAATTCCAGAGCACTCTTGATCCGAATAAGTTTCATAAAAGTTCAGAATTTTGAGATGGCTCAGAGAAACATACCCTGTATATTTTTGTAGCAAATCTTTTCACACCAACATTTTGAGTGGTCCTGTTGACCATTCAACTGTTTTGAAGGGATTCCATGGCACACTTGACTCGCCAGATGTCTAAAATTCCTATTTTCCTCAACTTTGACACCCTGCGGAATGAAACTCCCTGTATATTTTTCGTTCAAATTTGGTATATGGGGGTTTTGGAGTGTTCTGATTAGCGCTGTAGGGTCAGATTTTAAATAAGAAAAAAAAGCTAAATGGTTTTCGTGAAAATCGGGGGTATAAAAAAATCGTAGCCGGCCCTGGATTTGCATTTTGAAAATGTCGGGAAGGTCAAAAGAAGCGGTTTTTGAAGACCTTTCAAACAAAAAAATGTTTAAGCGATTATATCCAAAAATGAAGATTCTACGGATTTGTACAGTTATAAAGTTGGACACCCTGCAGGTGTGTTCACTAATTTCCAATTATGTAAATCAAATTCGTTAAATCTAAGTCTCTAGAAACATCAATCGATCGTAACCGAAATAATTGCAAAAGAAAAACAGCGAGTTTGGTACCGCTATAAAACGGCTAAGGCTATTGCGAGCGACACGTCACTGCGGTTCGCGATACTCGGCATACAGCTGATATCTGCAGTTTTATGGCGCCTATTGTAGGAACACAGAATATATGGTCTATATTTATGCCGCGATAGTTAAGTTTCTACTGCGGTAATATGCACAAACACAAGGGACAGTAGCTCGAGGGAATAGCGCGCGTTTCCCAATTGAGGCAGTGACGTCAAGCTAGAAAGACAGTGTTCCTTGAATTTAAACGAATACGGGTACTTCATGCTATTTTTTCCTACATAATAATATATTGTTTGATTTTTTTGTATTTTTGTAGCTATTTACTCCTTTTTTATGGCGTTAAAACAAAAATTTGTTTTTGCAAACTTCCCTATTTCAATTTGTAAGTTGTAACAGAATATTCATAAGAATGGAAATTTGAAGTTTTTTTAATACTTAGTTTTCGAAAGACATGAATCTTGTACAGAATTATACCGCACACGTTGAAAAAATCCAATCAAATATTTCAAAGTAAAATAACTAAAATTTGTCTTTGTGTACCACTTTAACCTATATATACAGGCAAAAACGCATTCTAGTTCATTGTTAGTAAAGTATTAATATAGTTTGAGATTATCTATAGACCACTACTCACCATCACTTTTTAAAAATCTATAAACTGCAATATTTCCTAAATAATCCTAAAAATAATAGATAAGTAAGAGGCACGTAGTATGCATGTAGGTGTAGGTATTTTTACTACGGCTATTTAGATACTTCAGTCAATTTATTTCTCCACAATAACTGCAAAATTTATATCTTATGCCCTCAAACCAGAGAAACGGCATCATTCACTAGATACTTTAAAATTCACCCCATTACACTAACGTAATCTTCCTATTTTATAATAAAGTAAAAATTCTCTCTACTAGCATTTGGTTACGTCTGCACCCAATTTGAACTCAATATCTCTGAACTTGGTTTTCAATATTTTAAAACATTTTGAAAGTTTTAGCAATTTTTTCCGAATCTCTCGTCGCACCGAGATATTGAGCAGCTTCTAGCGGAGAGTATTTCGACCATTAAAATGTATGTCACAAACATTACAGATAGAGTTGTTCGAAGCCTACAATTTATTCTGGGGACCAAGAAATAATCTGAGTTAGAAGTTGGGGACAATCAACAACCTCATGCAGCAATTTGAACAAAAATGATAAAGAAACCAACTGCCTTTTTAGATTCAAAGATTTTAATTCAATATATAGAGAGAAAAATATCAAAAGAGAGAAAAATATTTTTGTATTGAGTCTTCATTAGATTTTTTGTATTACGAATAATATAGAACACCTGTCTTTCGTTAGAAAGTGAGATTTTAATTTGGCGAATCCTCTCTTCGTTGAATTTCTATAATCTTACAGATTTAACATTTACAGTAGTCACAATCACAGTCACTATCTACTAATATTGAAGTGCCTAATAGAAAATTTTTGACGGTGGAAAAACAAATCGTATCGTATAGATAGCATCGCAAGTCTTAAACATATCCTTCTATAAATTTTAGGATTCTAGGTAGAAAACCTGACCGGTGTGCCTTCTAAAAAAATATAACACTAGGAATTGTTGAAATAAGATTCTGAGAAATAGGTAATAAACCGCCAAGGCAAGACCGTAACTAAGAAAGTTTTACTGTCACAAATAATTAAGAGATTTTACAAACCAGCCCACCTGGTGACAACAAGTCGATCCATGTACTGAGATAATTTCCCACTGGTTCTTTCATTGGCACCGCATTGGCGTAGTTACACAAATTTGTAGGCAACTGATTTAATGTTTGTGTTGCAGCGTAAAATCGCACATTTACAAATTAAAAACCTGATCATATTTATAAACATCAAAATGGGGGCATTCCCATTGTTTATTGTTTAGGTAACGAACACGTGCAAGGGAAGTGTTTGACACCATATCTTTTAATATTATAATGGCCTTACAATACGAGCAAATACGACCGACTTCAACTCCAAATGGGCATTTTTGGGACATTGACTTTCTATATTACACGGGGGGAGGTGCACTTGTTTAATAATTCTTATCATCGAGTTATAAAATACAATCTTATATTATTTATGTCAATTAAAAATGTGTTCTAAATATCTGCTGAACGGATATCTTTCCTATTATTATGCCTCCTTAAATATGAAACCATAATATTAGGTAGCGCAGAAAATCACCCTAGCCGAACCAGCGTATCGACGCAGAAATAAAACGCTATACCTACCTACATAATCGAAATTGAAACTTCCCGTATATCCTATTACCTTCCCATAATTTGGAAAGCTACTTTCGTCCGCCACTGTCTGACGAAACACCCTCAACAGGTAAAAGGCCCGGTTGCAAGCAATCACCGGGAACCCAAACTGTGGGAACGGTGAAGTAACTGCTAGAAGAGTCGCAGTGGCTCCATATTCGTCTAATAAGATTTCGTATTAGTCTGGTAAGCTTTATGCAGTTTAAAAAGGTATGCCGCAAACCAAATTAATAACCATTTGGGCTTTATTGTTATATTTAATAAAAAGTCTTGCTGACTTTAGCTTTAATGAGAAAGTAATCGGTCAGATCGCATCACACTTTTGGGTTTTTCCGTTCCTCTTCTGCCAAGAAGCCAATAAAGAGTACGTCAGGTAATAGTGGATAACTAACTATTGGGAACTGGGTTTTATGAAGAGTTTAAAAATATATATTTACATTTTTTACCACGCTAGCATTGCCAAAGTTATATTTTTTTTAAATGGAAACCATAGTTCAAAAACTATTAACGCTACCAAAGAAACTAATTATTCCATTCGATTCTACGCCAAGAAATCTATAAAAATAGTTGATTAAATTTGTCGATATATATAAGTTGTAGCCAGGAGAGAGGTTTCCAAAAAATCGAAAATTTCAGTCCTGCGCCAATGCGCGGAAACTATAAAACTTATCTAAAATCTGATTGGTCCACCAAATTCCTCTCAAAAAAGTAGTACAGTGACGTGAAAACCGTAACCCTTCAGCTTTAATAATAACCGAGATTTTTGAGAAAACACCCAAAAACACCCAAAATGGGACACTCTGTACATATATAAGCGGGGTGGGATTCTTCCTTGACACACCCTGTACACTTAATCGCCAAAAAAATTACTTGAAGAGCAAAAGCTATTTTTGTCTTTCCCGGAAATTTTTGCTCATGAAAAATGTTGTTAATGTGGTGATTTTGCTCCCAATTTACAGAATGCAACAAAGGGACTTCCATTTGTTGATATACCTAGCACTAAACAACTAGAGTACAGCCCAGCTCTGCCCAAAATAAGAAAATCACTCTCTTTAAAAATTATACTAACATTAAAATAGTACGCATTGGGTATAAAACGCACAAATTAACTTTGTCATTTAGCCATTGAACTATGGACCGGGCGACAAAAGCTGCAAAACGTGTACATTAATCTCCGGACACCACTTTAACGACCACCAGACCACGTACGAGCGCGGATGGTGGTGTCGATATGTGCGGATGGCGAGAAATATGAACTCGATTGAAATTCCTGATTTTCGATTGGCGCGAACCCCGAAAACAGTAAAATACTAATTTCGATAATGACTTTACAAACCGCAACGCCATCAAACTGTAATCAGTGGGCAGGGCGTCGACAATGCGAAACCGAAATGATGCTGCGCCGACGGCCGCTCCGGCCCCCAACGGCAAATTGGATAATAAAAACGACAGTAATTGAAAAGCGCCAATGCAGGATATTAAACTTCGGGTCAACCGGATGAGCTGCATTATTCGCTATTGGACTATTCATAAGACAAAATCACCGATGTCGGCTGATGCTGAAACATAGGAAATGGGATACTATTAATATCATGGCTACTCTACTCTTATCCCTGGATAGATGGTCAAAGTGTTGTTCGCACACCTAAAAACATGTTTCACTGTTTCAAATACCTACATTTAAAACTAAATTAATTGTAGCCCTTGTGACCTGTAACACTGTGCATGGTCCTAGTGCCATAAAGTCTTGCGTTCAATTAATTGCAAAATAGGTAGTCTTAAAACGCTCCACCGCGGTGAAAATTAGAAAAAAAAAACAGTGGCTGACACATTGCCTAAACCTGACACATGCTTTATTTAATTAAAAAAATAAGGTAGTAAGCAGATATAAATCAACTCTATTGAAATGTTTATGTTGGTAGAAGTCACAGTTATGAGCGTAAGTTAGTCATCTTGGTTTCTCCATTTTTACTGACTTTTCAACTTATAGCGAGGTTATATTCATTTGTAGTTTCTTAGCGAAATTGTTTTTGAAGATTTTGGTTTGTGTGTCAGCTATTGCCGTCGTCTTCTAAAACGGCTAGAAGTGGTTAGACGGTTTAGGGTAACCATTTAGTGTCTCAATATCGTCATTAAATGCTCAGAAATCGGCACTGAAGTAGCCCGTTATTGTACGATTTTTTCAATAAGTACCTAGGCCTTGACGAGATGTAAACATCAAACGTCAGACCAGGGGCGGACCGTAAGTTTTGGGGACCCTGGGCTAACACTATTATGGGGCCCCCCGTTTATTTTGGTAGTCAAAAACGTGCTTTTTCTTCTTCAAAAAATTTATAAATTAATACTTCATACTTCACCAAAACGAAAGATCAGTAGTTGATTCAAGCGAAGCGTTTCTCAAGCACAAAGAAGCAAATAATAACCTCACACCAGGTACGATTGAAGGGGTATAGATGGCAGCAGGGCCCGTAATTGACTGTGTGCCTAACTTATTTTTATTTTTTGTAGGCACGTAAACATCACTGAAAATAATTACCAACAGCCCAAATCAAATTTGCAACATATTTTCTTGTATACAATATTTTAAAATTTATATTTTTTTATCCATTAACTGACATAGTGATTTTTGACTAGACGCCTGAATCTGATAAGCCCAAAACCGGAGACCATATCGACGGTTGAAAGGAGAAATGTATAATACGCCCATTTAGTAACTTTACAGGAGAGCAGTTTAAAGTTTGCAATTACGGAAAAAAATTCATAAAAAATCTGATAATTGTACAATTTCAAAAATTCTTATATCCATGGGAAGGTAATAAAAGCTGGTATTGGAACAGTTTTAAACCTAAATCATGAATTAGTTTAGAAATTAATGGCGTATTATACAAAATGTGTTCATTTTAGCAACAAGAGAAATGTATTAAAATTAACTTACGTAAAATTTCAATGACGATGAAAAAGCTAATAGGCCCGAACATTTTTAATTCTCAACTAGTTTAAATGTTTTATAAACACTGCGTTGCCTGGTAAAGGTTGCCAAAAAAGTTTTAACAGCAAAATATTTTGAAACGTGTAATTCTTTATTCTATCTAGTAAATTACGTAGGCGCTATTTAAAGTCAATTAAGTCTTTCTTTAACTCTCTAAGATGATAATGGGTCTCAATATCTAAAATTTAATGAGATGCTTTTCTATTAATTTGTTGTTGTTATTGATTGTTCGAATGAGTTCGAAACTCAGGCAAAGTTTATTAAATAATAATTTCACACAATTAGCATTTTAGTTATGTACTATGTACTAAAATAAAACAAAAGTTGTTTTGCAGGAACTCTATAATAATATATTAAGCTAACTACCATAACTCAAAAAAATTATTAAATTCTTCAAAGAACTTTGTCTTAAAAAGAGAACACAACATTAACTTTGGTACTGCAAATAATAATGATTAAACTCGCAAATAACTAAGGCTCAGCTGGTTGGGTGATACAGTGATACAGCTGCCACAAAAGTAGAATGTAATTTTAAAGGTAGCAAATTACTCGGATGAACTATCTTCTTCGTCAGTCTCTGGGATGACATTTTTATGTTGCCATGGGTAAGTTTCAAATACTGATCTTGATATTGCACCGGTATCACGTTTGCAGTACATAGTTTCAATAAATCCTGATATTTTTGTTTCGAAATTGGAAGAGCAGCTTTGTACAAGTTACGGTTTGGCACATTTTTTATTTTGCTGGTTATAAAAATTATTGTCTCTTCTTCAGCATTTGGAGCCATAGAGTATTTAACCAACAGTTTAGCAGGGTAGTTTTTTTAATGTTTTATACGCCACTCGCTTAACATTTTCTCTCAGTTAAAATGTATATAATGTGCAACTACTGTGTCTATAAAATGCAAAGTAAATTTATTTAAACTCCAAAATGCTCTTAAATGGTATCATGCAAAATGTCTAAAACAGATGCAAGTAGGTTTTGTTTGAAAGAGAAATAGACTTATTACAGTATATCAAATCTTGCAAGTGTATTAAAAGTCAGATACTTATTTTTGGATAAAATAGTGGCTTTTAAGACATCTCTTTTTCTTATACCCCCTATGAAAATCGAATGTTTAATACGCCTAAAGTATGTCGGAAAAAATGAAACTTTGCCAGATCGACGCAGAAAATTCTGCTGATTCCAACGATGTATTTAACTCATTTTCACCAAATGCGGCGTATTATATATTTCTCCTTTCCACCGTCGATATAAAGATTGTCACAGGCCATTTTTAGAAAGGAAAAACATAAGTGATTATTATATGTAGAAATGTTTATTTATTCGTACATTCTCATTTCTGGAACATATTGTAACTTATTCTTGAGTAGAAAACTTTTGGTTTCCAATCTTGTAAATTATTATTTGTTCATTATGTCACAGTTGTTATTAAAAAGTTCGCTTTTATTTACCTATTTCTTTTATTTTTCTATGATAATATTGATTCTCGTAAATGTATTTCGATTCTATTTAGCTCTAACTGTCTTTTCTCATTTAATTTTTTACCGCATAAATTCTCTGGAGAGTTGTTTCTTAACTACACATCTTTGAACTTATTTTGAATAATTTAACATTGTAAACTTGTAAAGATCGTAATAGTAATTATTGGTCGGGTTCAGCGCTTTCGACAAGAAGAAGGCATCGCTCAGAATCGTTGAGTGACAAATCTACATATGTTCTGATGCTCTTGAAGACAGTACTCCGAGGTCTGCCATAGTCAGTGCCAAATGTGACCAATAGCTGACACATTATATAGCCAATGGCTGACAGGGGTGTCAGGAATGAAATTTGTACACCATTATAAGGTTTATTGTTAGAAACTTTAGAGATCATTTTTGCATGACTTGTGATTTTCCCATTGACTGACATCTATGTCAGGCATTGGCTTAGCATAATAAACATAACATAAGCCAATAGCTGACATCCCAACTAAAATCTTGAAAAACTTAAAATAGTTCTAAATTATTATCTTACCTTGTTTGCTTAGAAGTATAAGCCACAAAAATTAAGACAGTTGAAAAATCTACACTAAAAACACGTAATTACACACTATTTTTTATTACGCTGCACTAAATAATTTCGCTTGGAAACTACAATGAATATAACCTCGCTATAAATTGAAAAGTCAGTAAAAATAGACAAACCAAGATGACTTAACTTAGGAACATCCACAACTCATAACTGTGACTTCTACCAACATAAACATTTCAATAGTATGGATTTATATTTGCTTATTATTATCTTATTTTTTAATTAGCTAAATAAAGCATGCTGTCAGGTTTAGGCAATGTGTCAGACACTGGTACATTTTACGTTTTTTTTTTATTTTCACCGCGGTGGGGCCGGGGCCGGCGGAGCCCCTTCCCCTTGTGCAAAAGGGGCCCTGGGCTGCAGCCCATAAAGACCATGCCTAAATCCGCCCCTGCGTCAGACGCGGAACCATTTCCCGTCAAAAGTGACCTAATATTCAAAACCCGGCTAATAAAGGCCCAATTAACTTTTCGTACACATTGCGAAATTTGTTACCCATAGCAGCGCAATCTTTCAGTATAAATATTGTAGTAGGTTTGAATATCAATCTATTTTTCATGGAGGCTGCACAACAGGCAGCAGTTTGGAGTTTCTGTTGGGAAGCGCCGTGCCTCGTCATACTTGTCCTAGGTCGAGCGATCGTCAAAGTCAAGTAACGCCGCGCGCAGTCGGTTCATGGACGGGTGATCCCTTATGATTATGTTTTGCCTAATAAAACATTTTTTTCCAATTTCAAAACAAAATATATAAGTACCTCGGCACTGAAGTTCATTTTATGACTCATACCATTTGCATAATTATTGTATTAACTAACCGACCTAGGAATTTTCAAATTGTAAAATTTAGTCATAAAGTAATATGTCATTCTCCGAATACCATTACCACGCAGTTTAAACTAAGAAACAATTTGAGTCTTTGAATCATATACTTATAAAGAAAATACTTTAGTTAATTTTTCAGCAAAATACATGTTTCAGAAATAAGTGCCACTCTATAGTATGCATAGCCATAATAAGCGCAAAAATTAAGAGAACCGTGTTCCTTACTTCCTAATATAGTCAGTTTTACCGTAGCCGCCAGGTGGCATCTTTGACACAACTGTTACCTGAGTTTTTCTTGCTCTTCAACAGAAATTTTAAACATTCTATTATAAACAGTAGATGCATAACTTAATTCTACATATTATAAACGTTTTCTTATGTGTTTTCCTGTATAGTGAACAGTTTTAGACAAAGTCGTGAAAAAACATGTCAATGTACTCCCAGTGGGGGTATAAGGTGTAATTTGTTAAAATATGAATTTTCCCTGTAATCCCTCCAAATAAATGCTTATAGAAACAATTTTCAATATTTCCGATATTCTATTGATACTAGGAGCTTGTTCTTTTAACTAAATTATCCTGTATAAGTAACGAGCATGTGGAGTAGTAATTCCTCTGGCTGTGGTTTTTGATTCGTCTTACTAGTCTCTCTCCTTTTTCCGACTACGCTGTTAGGCCGTAAAGAAGGAATTTAGTCACCAACATCTTAAAAGCTACAATAAAAAATCAATAATTTACCAACTACATAATTATTATTTACCTACCTACTTAATGTCTCAATCAAGGAACCTTTTATTTATTTGGCGCTGATACGCCGCTGGTTCGTTCCTATTTCACTGCAGCTGCTTAGGTGTGACACTATAATAAAGTGCCTTTTAAAGCCTTCTTCGGACCTAACCGTGCCAAATTGAGTTGCACTTTTTTTCATAATTTTTCCTTCGTCGAGTTTAGTGCACCGCAACTTGTGCCCGAACAATACCGGCACGACTTTTGTGCAAGCGGGGCCCACCGCCCGCCAACGACAATAATATCGGACGCAGGCATCTCACGTGTCGGGTTTCGGCCGTTTTTCGCGATTGTCGGCGAATTACCCACACTCCGTTGCTTTCTTGGACTACACAAGAATCATTAGATTCCGATTGTGCGCCAGCCCGCCGGCCATTCAAATGCGATACGAAAATAGTCGTAGAAAAATTGTTTGCGGCCTGGGTCAAACCCCTCGCCTTTGTTGCCGACCAAAAAGAAACCAGACTCGAGACAGGCGGGACAATGGCGACGAAAAGCTCCAAAATTTCGGGTCGTTTATTGTCGAGGGGCGTTCGCATGCGAACGTTTATAAGGCGCCTGTCAAGAGAAATGTGCAACAAATGCAAAAGAAAACGACAGACTGAATCTGAACGTGCGGTGCCATTCGTGATTTCCGAGAAAAATGGATCCTTTGTTTTAGAAATTATAGCAAACTATTGAACTGAGTCCACACCATAGTATAGTTATTAACCTCAGATAATACGGACTCTTCATTCGTATGGCACTGTAATCAACTTGCACTCACAATACGAAATTAAATTCTTTCTTTGAGGTGGAGGAACAGATAAGCGTATAGCAGAAGAACATTTTTGGAAATAATAATATATTGCTAAAGCAATAAGTAAGGTAAGAACTTGCCAACTTCACAAGAATTACTTATCAACACTCTATATATAAATTCAGGTAAAATTTCTCAGTTGTTCATGCAAACAAACTCTAAAAATAGGTATGACTTCAGCATTCGACGTAAGAATATAGGTGGCTACAATGCTTCACGCGCCTTAAAGGCGGTAAAAATATGCTGTCAAAGGTTGTCCTGTAGAATTATTATTAGGAACTGTACAGTTACGACTGAAATTTTCACCTATATACTTATTAAATGTACTAAATACCCAACCAACATGGTATTTACGGCTAAACCGAAATTAGTTGGTAATCACAGTCTATATCCCTGCGCGCCATCAATAAATAAATCCTACCTACGAAATTGCACGCTCGGCAGCTTCGACCTGTCGCCAGTGGCGTATCTGGAATCTATAATCTATAAATTATTGTTTATAGATCAGTATTGAGGGTAAGGCGAACATAATTTTCATGAGAGTTATATATAGACTGGTAGGTATGCTGAAGGAGTTCATAGGACTTGCCGACCCAGAGAACGTCCGTCACTTAACGATTATATACTATATACATAGATATACCTAGATATACTTAATTGGCTTCATTGGAATATGTCATGAATCAGAAAAAAAATAATAGTAAAAAAATATTTTTATAAACAAGCTTTTATTTAAATGCTGTATATGATATAATAGCTTGTCGCGAGATATAATATATTATTCTCTCGACAAGATTTTATATCATATACACTTGTATAAGGTAACACAATTATGGGTTTGCCGTGGTTTGATTTATTATAAAGTTTATTTTCTTCTTTTCAGAGCATTTAAATAAAAGCTTGTTTTTAAAAATATTTTTTTACTATTAATTTTATTTTCAACTTTTTAGTTCTACTATTCAAGCGCTTTCATGGAAAAGAAAATGTAATCAGCCGTGTTGGAGCGGCGGCCATATTGAATTTAGTGTGATGTCACTAACTTTATCGTTTTCTATACTCTTCAAGCCTTTTCATTTGATACGCATATAAAAATACATCATCCGCCATCTTGGAGCGACGGCCATATTGAATTTAGTGTGACGTCACTAACTCTTCTACTCTTCAAGCCCTTTATATTGATACTCATAGGGAGTTTACAAAAAATACATTATCCGCCATCTTGGAGCGGCGGCCATATTGAATTTAGTGTGATGTCACTAACTCTATCGTTTTCTATTCTTCAAGCCCTTTTATTTGATACCCATATTAAGGGGGTTGACAAAAAATACATCATCCGCCATTTTGTGGCGACGGCCATTTTGAAAGTATTACAATATTGAGTATTGTATATTGTATTGTCACCGGAAATAAAGGTGTATGCAAAATTTCAGCTCAATCGGATGTCAGTAAGTGGTTCTAATTCAGCTTGCAAGATTTGACCTAAACATACATTGCAAGTTAAATAAACGCTTGTAATAAAGAAAATCATTCTTGTGGAAGGCGAACTATAGATCCAATAAGAATTCTTATGCACCTTTTAAAATAGGTAAATTCTGAATAAGTAGACAAAATTATGAAAAAAGTGGCGGCAAATTAATCTGGAATGGATATTCTAACGTATCTATAGTATCCCCAATCTTAAGGATATTTTTAAATTAAACCATTTAAGGAGAAACAATAAAGCAAGAGGAACGACATGTGCAAAAGATGACAGTTAATTCTTGCTGAAGTAGCATAGCGCCATCTATTAGTAAGCAATAGAAGAACGATTGTTTACATTGTTCTTAAATTAATCAATGGCGCCAAGCTATTTTAGCAAGAATTATTTGTCAACTTTGATAGTGTTTATTCTTATTCCCTTATTGTTTTACTCAATGATAACATCATAACATGGCAGTTTGCGACCAACCAACCGACTATTCAGAAATAAATTACCCAATATCGTCAGGATGTATGAATGTTTCATAAAAAACGATGTTGTACATTGGAAATTTTGTAGAATTTGGATGCTATCGCCTTTTTTAATATTCTTACTTCGTAACAACACATTTAGTGCGTGTGCAAGTGGTTATATAATATGAATTATAATTACATATACAATATCGTATTTTCATAGGTTACCTTCTTAATATGATCAGTGTCAGGCAATTATAAATACTTCTCTTTTCAAATCCTCCTCTAACTAGTAGGTACCTACCTATGTCTATGTATATGTATGCACCTAGTATTTGCGAAGCTCTTTACTCAGTGATACCTAATAGTTTATGTCCAGCATAATCAAATTGTGCATTGTACGCAGTGTATTTTTCCCTCGAGTGCAGACTTTTCGTTTATCGTGGGAATCGCTATTTACCGAGTTATCTAATATTCAAATCATACGATGTGCAATGGAAACACCGCTGCTACATATAATAGCATAATGGCGACTTCGTGTCCGTCGTGTGCTTCTCTGCGAAAATTAATAGCCGTAAATACACTTCCTCCCAACCTCCCTCGATTCTACAAAATAATGTGCCTAATAAATTAATGGTTTGGAAAAGGGCATTACTTGCATACGGTATTCTTTCAATTTGACATCGCTTCCAGCCACAGAAATATACCTACCTACTATAACTACCTGCCTCTGAGAATTGAAAGCCAAGCTAAAATACTGGGTGACTGCGTGCGTGTGTTAGATTTTAGTTGGTCTACCATATACTTTTTGTTAGATTTAGCCAGAAGCAGCAAATTTATATGCCCCGCAAAATGTCGATTATATCAAAGGAAACAAATATTTTAGATGTTCCCGGATTGTGCCCCTATACAGCCTTTATTTTTTTAGTGAGAACAATTTTTTTTTTCGAACGAAAGTTGCAAGACCTTTTCTGAACCCCAGAATATGTTATCAGGTGAAACAACAGAACATCGCAAAGTTGAGAAAATATAAACTTAGTTTTTTTTGTATAAAACATTATACTATTGTTTTACCGATTTTATAAAAGATGGCGTTTTCAAATTTTATACCTACGTACTAAATTTACTTAACTTAAATTTGTTGATCTCGTGAAAACAAAATTAGATTTGACTCAAATTCTTAGTTGAAAATGCAATATTTCAAAAAAATAGGACATATAATGTTTATACCATGTTTTAACTGCAATGACGATCTATAGATCCAAAGATATATAGAGTGCTACATTTAAAAACCTATTTATATTTTTCTCAACATTGTGATGTTCTTTTATCTGGTGACAGATTCTGGCGGTTCAGAAAAGTAAATATATACGGTAATACCCTGTCCAAGCAACTATTCATGTTTCATCTAGGCAGGTTACGTTTTAAGGTACCTTATTTTTAATCTATCTAGAAATGTGAGTCAACTGAGAAAAGAGGGAATTAGAGAAAATTGGAGAGATTCGAATCTGAAGGCTTTCAACCATAAGCTACCTCCCAATCTCTTTGCCCAGGGGAAATACCAATCTTATGAGTTACCTCTTAACCCGTCATTTGTGTGCTGGATTTTTTCTAACTTGTGACTCAGGGATTCAGCATACCCAATATTAAAAAAATTATCATTTTTCTAAATTCTGAAATATTTTTCTTTCTTTTTTTAGATACCTAGTTAAAAAAAGCTACCTTTTATTAAAAAAACCTATAAATATTCACAAATACAACAATACAACAAACCACTACCAATGGAATAATTACTACTTCCTCATTATTCGCTTCAAATCCATTAATTAATAGTAACTTACTATATTGCACACAAATCCTACAACTATTCTCATTTACTTTGTTTCTTCAACATAATACCAAAATTGAATTCCTTAACTCCAAAAACATAGAAAATGATATATCAGTCGCTATATTCAAATATTCAATACCCCCTTTTTACAATACCTAATGTCAAAAATGCTCTCTGGTATAACAATAATTATATTATTATACTAATTTTGTTGGCTAAAAACTATTGTATTAGGTAAAACTAAATAATATTTCATCTCCACATTTCCACCCTTTCCAAAAGCAATGCGAACAGTCCTATTGTAGGCCAGATTACGTAAGGTATACCAAATTTCAAATCAATATCGCAATCCGTGCGAAAGTTGTTGTGGAAGGAATACACTATCGCTAAATGATCCTTCTCTTCTTCACTATCTGATCCGATTGGCAGATCAACTGAATAATATACCTAGTCTCTTCCCACAACTTACACAGCTTTTCGCGGTCGTTTTCGTAATAAAATTACAAAAATAAACACTGTAAGACACTATTTCATTAAAATATATAATACTTATTAGTTTTTGAAAGTAAAAAAATAATTTACCTACATGTGTGGTAGTGAATCACAAGGCCGTAGCCAGGGGGGGGGATCAAGGGGGATTGATCCCCCCCCCCCCCGAAATGTAAAAAAAATATATTTCTTTTTAGTAAGTATTAACAGTGACTATAGAATGAATTTCTATAGGCACTGGTATTAATGAAAAATGAAATGAGGGTGCAGTTATATACAGTGCGCCCGTCTCACTCTGTTGTTATACATAACATAATAGTTAATCACCACAAACACAATTTTCTACCTACTGTTATTTTTATTATGTATGACTGTGCTCATTGATTAAGGTACGAATTCCTTATTCAATGCTGTGCTGTATGCTCGCTTGCTTAGTACTCGCACGATACGTAGATAGCGGCGCAGCGACTCTAGTTGAGAGCGGCGAAAGTACGTACTACGCCAACGAAACTTCGGGAACTTGCTCGAACTGCATTTCGGGAATATTTAATAGGCATAGAATGAAACGGATTATTCTCGATGTTTCGTTGTGCCGCGTCTGCGTAAATAAAATAGCGGAATATATAAGCGCACCGTCGAGCACGGAGGGGCAGTTCTGCATTCTGCAGTTCTGTCTTGGAAAGTGATTCAATGCGACTAAGGCGATATAAGCGAAGTAATAGTGCATTGTGTGAAATAATAGTGCTGTGAATTAGTAGTCAAGTAAGTAAGTGACGTTATGATTTTTGTAATTTAAATTAAAATTAAAAGGATTTGATGCCTAGTAGACTACCTACTCGTATTCATTTTCTTTTAAATCTTTATCGAAGTAAATATTTATGTACAAATGGAATTAATACATGGCTGCTTTTTTTAATTGTTACAGGTCAGTCCAACATTGGAATGGCAAAAAGAACGCAAAAAGAACGCAAGAAAATACATTATTCAAATATTTGTTTAAAAAATCTAAACCTGATACTAGTGGTACTGGTAGTGAAGGTTCTACTGAAAATCAGTGTTCAAGTGTTTTCGACAGTGATACTGCTACAAGTAGTTCTGATACTTTTGGTTCCGTTCCTGGGACTGTGGATGATGTTTCTTAGCATATTTTAGATATGGGTTATTATACGGGATCAAACACCAAAATTGATTATGATTTGAAGTACAGATTGTTGAAATCTCCTTGGATACCAGACAAGACATTCAAGTTTCCAGTAAGTGACGATAAAAGAAAGCTAAAATTTCAAATGCAATTGTTTGAACGCTTCCCGTGGTTGGTTTACACGAGTACAGGGCAACAAGGTGCTTTATGCAAAACCTGTGTATTATTTGCCAGAGATTGCGCAGGTAGAGGCTCTCATCAGCAGTTGAAATCCTTAGTTACTCAGCCGCTCACTAAATGGAAAGATGCTTTATATGATTTCAAACATCACAGTGAAAGCCAGTGCCACAAATCTTCTGTATTATTGGCTGATAATTTTATGAAGGTGTATAATAAATCTCAACCAAACATAATGAGTCAGATTGATAGCGGATACTTAGCGCAAATAGCTGAAAACCGGAAACGGCTTATTCCGATTATTGAAACAATTAAATTTTGTGGACGTCAGGAATTGGCTCTGAGAGGTACGTGCGACTCAGGTCCAATAAACATCAATGATCCTGACCCAGAAACAAATGATGGAAACTTTCGTGCTATCTTACGGATGAGAAGCAGATGTGGAGACTCAAATCTAATAAAGCACATGGAATGTATGACGTTGAACGCTACCTACCTAAGCCCGACCATACAAAATGAACTTATTGCAGTTTGTGGTGAAATAGTCCAGAAAAAAATTGTGCAAGGAATTCAGCGAAATTTTTTTCAATCCTTGTTGACGAAACTACTGATGTTTCACGACAAGAACAGATGTCCATTTGTGTGAGATATGCCGAGCCAAAAGATAATGGGTTTATCTTACGTGAAGATTTTTTAACTTTTGTAACAGTTGAGAATACAAAAGGAAAGTATTTAGCTAATGTAATTTTATCTGAATTAAAATCTTTGGGAGTCGATTGCGAATATTTAATCGGACAAGGATATGATGGAGCTTCTTCGATGAAAAGAAGTTTTAAAGGTGTGCAGGCAGTAATTCGTGGGTCACATCCAGAAGCCTTATACGTTCATTGCAGCTCACATTCATTGAATTTAGCTCTTGGTCATTCTTGCCAGGTTCAGCCTATTCGAAATACTATTGGAATTATAAAATCGGTTGGAAATTTTATAAAGCCCTCGGCAAAACGAACCAAGTGCTTAAAAGAGAATATCCAAAAAAACTTCCCCGAAACACAATGGAAAAACCTTACCGCAATGTGCGAGACCCGTTGGGTTGAAAATCATGATGGGTTGTTAAATAAAGCTATTGTTGATACACTAGACGACTTAAGCACTGACATGGATTCTGAAACATCGTCAAAGGCTAATTATTTTCTGAGATCAGTCATTTCAAGTGATTTTGTTATAAGCTTGTGTTGCTTAGGAATGTTGTTCCCATACACACTGACACTATGCAAAATACTTCAATCTCCCCAATGCGATTTGGCAGCAACTTTACAACATGTCGATTTAATTATAAAGACTATTGAAGATCTTCGCCAAAATATTGATTTCAAATTTGCTGAACTTTTCAAGAATGCACAGAATTTGCTCAGTACTGTAAACGAGGAAATGAAAATTCCGCGAATAGCGTCACGCCAAGAGCATAGGGTAAACTACAACACAAAAGATCCTGAAACTTATTTTAGAATTACTATAATGATTCCACTTTTGGATGATTTCATTGATCAGCTTCAGTCGAGATTCCAAAATCATAAAGCCACATTATTATCTCTCAATATTTTAATTCCGTCTGTGTGTTGCAAAGAACCAATTAATCGTAATTATCAAGAAAACTACTTTGAGCTCTATAAAAAATATTTGGAATGGGAGTTTCTAAAAGCTGAATTAGACATGTGGCGGATAAAATGTCTGGAAGATTCTGAACTAGATCGACCAACATGTGCTATTGAAGCTCTCGGAGAATGCAACCAGGCCTTGTTTCCAAACATTCATAAACTTTTAAAGATCTTGGCGACACTGCCTTTTCCACATGTACCCCTGAGAGGACTTTCTCTTCTCTGAAACTCCTGAAAACTTATTTAAGAAACTCCACAGGCCAGGAAAGACTAAATAACGGCTTGGCGTTAATGTCAATCCACCGCAGAATTGACATCGACACCGAGGAGGTAATCGATTTTCGCTGCAAAGAAAGCTAGAAGCCAAAATTTAATTTTGTAATAAGGTGTTAATATTTCTGTAATGGTTTTCTAATAAATATTATACAGGGTGTTAGTAAATAAGTGCGACAAACTTTAAGGGCTGATTCTACATGAAAAAATAATGACAGTTTGCTATATAAACGTAGGTCCGCAAATGCTTCGTTTCCGATATACAGGGAGTCAAAGTTTTTTTAAAAAAATGATAATTTATTTATTGCGCTGAACCGGATTAAGATATTCAAATGAAATTTGGTGGGTTTTAAGAGGACTAGAAAGCGCATTTTTTGACACCAGATTAAAAATTGTATGTTAATCAGTGGCGTGCATAGGGGTAATGGCCTCGATATTTTTAAGAAAATAAATGATACGCCACTGAGATAATTTAAAATAAAAATTATTTTTAAAATCCTCGTTTAATTAGTGACAAAAAATCTCTCTTACCTTTTTTTCACAGGGGCCGCCATTTCTATGCAAAAAAAATAAAACAACATAACGCGTATTTTTAATTTCTGTTACAACAATATCAAAAACCTATCCTATACAGCAACAATAAATCAAAACAACAAATGAAAATAAAAATATCTTGAATAAAACATTTTTAGTTACGTGCGCATAGCTATAACAATAAATAAATTATCTTTTTTTTTTAACTTTGACTCCCTGTATATCGGAAACGAAGCATTTGCGGACCTACGTTTATATAGCAATCTGTCATTATTTTGTCATGTAGAATCACCCCTTAAAGTTTGTTGCACTTATTTACTAACACCCATGGCATATTTTTCATATTTTTACAAATTATATACATATAACTTTAGACTGCTATATTATACACATATTTTACCTGCTTGTTCCTTCCTAATTAAATTGACGCAACGCCCGCCGCCGATAATGTACTAAGACTCCCGAAACGAACACCTTACGTAAGATCGTTACTTGGCGGCTACGAATATTTGAGCCGCGATTCCGCGAGGAAAGGGGCCCGATCGGGCCGAGTCGGCTGCTTCCACGGTTGTAGCGTAGGAGAGGGCTGTCGGATCTCTAGCCCCAGTATTGCAGCCAGTCAAGTGCGTGGCACGCGTCACCGCGTCCTTCACAAAACTTCTCTCGGTGCCTCGCCAGGGCCGGATTAACACTAAGGCCAACGAGGCCCGGGCCTGGGGCGGCAAATTTTTGGGGCGGCAATTTATCAAACTGTATGTATTTTAGAAAATCGCTATGATGAGCAATTAAAAAGTGACCACCCGGTATGATAGCCAATATTTGTTTTATTTTTGTAAACCAGTAAATCAATAGTTTGGAGTAGGTATGGCCAGGGTGAGAATTATTATTATAAATATTATATAATAAATATTTTTAAAGTCTATTGGTCTGCCGTGCGCCTAATCTTTTCATAAGCTTTTATTTAGCTTGCAATGTACCTACGTTAGTTTGTTTAGGTCAAATTTTACAAGCTGAATTAAACCCATTTCTTGACAACCAAATTGAGCTGAAAATTTGCATTCACCGTTAGGTCTGGTGACAATACAATATGCAATACTCAATACTGTAATACTTTCAAAATGGCCGCCGCTTCAAGATGGTGGATGATGTATTTTTTGTCAACCACCATAATATGGGTATCAAAATGAAAGGGCTTGAAAAGAAAACGATAAAGTTAGTGACATCACACTAAATTCAATATGGCCACAGCTGCCTTGATTATGCAATTAATAGTAAAATATATTATTAAAAACAAACTTTTATTTAAATGCTCTGAAAATAAGAAAATAATGTTTGAAATAAATCAAACCAAAGCAAATCCATAATTTTGTTACATTATAGGTACAACAATTGAATATGAGAAGCTTGTCGCGAGATTTTTGGTGTTTAATTTTTTTATAGAAAAATACAATTTTTATTTAGAATATCTACACTTTCGTCAAAATATATATATTCTCGCCAGCTTTTTGTGTATAAATTTCTTTTATAGAAAAGTACATTTTCTACTTTAGGATTACTTTTATTAAGATATACAGAGTGTCCCAGTTTTTTTGATCGGGACTTTGACATTTTGTACAAAACTCATTGTAGGGGGGTTGTTCATATAAACATAGGTCATATAGTTCTTTGTTTCTAGTTATCTTTTTGAAATTGACTTATGAATATCTCCCAAAATAATCAAGCTGCTGAACTGAAATTTGGTACTGGATGGAGAATAAGCTGAACATGTCAATTTCTACGTATCTCACAGAGGGCGCCACTTGCGCTGTGTTTTGATTGTGCTTTTACTCGTAACTTTTCTGAGGTTATCTTTTTTGTGTTACAATTTTCAGCTTATTCTCCATCCCCAAAAACACATAAGTGCCAAATTTCAGTTTAGCAGATATTGCCATAATTCAATTTCAAAAAGAGAACTAAACGCCCGTATCTTAGAAACTAATAACTTTAGGACCTATTATGTTTATATGAGTAACCCGCTTTACAATGAGTTTTTCTACAAAATGTCCGTCTTGATCAAAAAACCTGGGACACCCTGTATATATTCTCGCGACAAGCTTTTATACCACGTACAATTCTTATTATATTGTTATACTATAATAAGTTATACATATTTATTATCAAGTTTGGGGCGGCAATTATTGAAAATGCCTAGGGGCGGCAAACTTCTTAATCCGCCACTGTGCCTCGCATATTCTATAAGTAAACAATATGAAAAAAAAGTAATAGTAGAAACTTTTTAAAATTCTCATGGACAGAAAAAATTGAAATGAAAACTATTGGACAACTTAAATGCACTGTTTTGCGTTATTAATATCTTAACAAACGGATATTATTGTTTTATGCTGCACGTTTTTTATTAATTATTCAAAAATACGTAATTTATACCGATAATAAAAAAATGAAAAAGCCCATTTCGAAATTAGGTACCCCCCTACTTTATTTTCATTGATGGCCATATAGAGTGTGTTCTTTTCAAAACGTAGCCCCCCCCCCCTATGAATTAACCCACGAGCCGCCACTGCTTGAAGCATCAATTTCTTCAGACAGACCCAACATACGGCAACATAACACATTAAAGAACGTGTCAATATTAAAAGCATTTATTCATCCATCCACAATATCTGGCTTGGGCGTAGTTGTTTATTCCTATAATCTATTTTCCATCAATCCTCAAGCCTGCAAAAAGTCAAGTATTGTCCATGTCCATCTCGGAGTATCAAAACATCGACGCAAAAAATTGAGCATTATTTGCTTGCATGAGTGGACGCCGGAAAACATTACCTACATATTGAAGTTAAGTGAGATTGTGGCAATTTATGATGGGGAAGAACAAAGTAAGCAGATTTTTATTCCCCAATTTGCCGTTATTCTCCGTGTGGAAGGCGCGTGAATCTTCTCAAATATTAAACTAAAAGAAAGTAAATTCACTTTTTGAACTGAAATTTTCTATTCTACGCAAATTTGCTCTAAAATTTCATATTAGAATAAATAGCTGAAACAGTTTAGGATACAAGCAGGAAATTTGCATAATTTGATACACTTTGTCTAACTTTTCGGCAAAATGAAGTGGAAGCACGTGTCCTACTGTGCCATAGTTTTGTGTGGTCGTTAAATTCGTCTTTTTTCTTGTCTTTGGGCGAAAATCGCGTGAAGAGAAACAACGGAACGCAAGGTTTGTCAAACGGCACTGTAATTTCTATAAACAAGGTCCTATAGGAAAATGTGGGCATCGAATTAATACTTAAGTAGTATGGAAGACGCACAAGCGACAATTTCACTGCGTTTTAGGCAGCCAACTCTAGAGGGATAGTTTTCAACTTATATAGCAATAAGTTAGACAAAGACGCGCTATGGCTATGAAGTCACGTGACTTATAGCACAGATTTATCTGTGCTTATAGCAAAGGATTTACAAAGGAAGTCGCATAATGGACGAATTTGACGGTAATTTATGTATAGTATTTCCAAAGTCACTTGAAACAGCATAAAAAACACTTATTGGCGTCACAAAAAGAATATAGGACATAAGCGTCACGCATCAGTTTTCAAATATATATGTATATATTCTACAAGCAACATATTGTCGTCAAACACAACGTAAATAATATTGTAAAAAAATGTCTAAAAGTCATATCGATTATAACTATTTACGCAAATATATCCTAAGATCAGTGAAATTATGGCATGGCTATCCACCGCATTTCGCTGCACAAGTGGCCAGCCGTCGAACAGTTAAACCGTCAGATAGTGACAGATTTAGGTGCCCCATTTTCGCATACTAGCCTCGAAGAGGGTTGAAAAGTACATCGGTGTTGAGTAGAATGAAGGAGAATTTACGAGTGGCCCCTAAGGATATCGCATATGGAAATTTCGATTTTTCATTTTTCACAATTCGATTCGGAATTTTCACGCAAGCCGTGTTCATTAAATGATTAATTAATTAGAACCTGGCTTCGGAAAACCAAAGGCTTAAGTGTTGCAGGTGGCTAAAGGGTTGAAATAAGGGCATAATCTTGTGAAGAAAAATCGAGATTTTGACCGATTTATCCACACATGCCCATGCCCCCCATGCCCCACATATACATCGTCACTAGTCCGAAAAACAGAGTGGCTCTAGTGGTGCGAATGGTTAAGTACATTTTGGAGACAGAAAAATTAACAGATTTTTTTCGATTTTCCATAATATGTTATCCCCAGGGGCCAATCATAAATTTCCCTTCATTCTACTTTTCAACCCTCTTCGAGGTTTTTATGCGAAAATGGGGCACTTAAATCTGTCACTATCTGACGGTCTAAGTGTAATCCATGGAAATAGATATTGGTGATATTATATTAGGAGAGCATGCAGTCGCTTGTTTTTACTACAATATCTATCTTCTCTTTCTCTGTCTCCTTCATCTCTTCTTCCTATACTAATACCGGGTACATTTAATTTGAATATGATTAAAAAAGTTTTTTGTCTCGTATTTTATTGATATACGGGGCGCGATCTATTTAATAGCATTTACCACGCTCTGCTACTGGTAAAAATACCAGACTTATCAGCAGAAATAACACGTATAAACTTTTTATGCTGTTCCAAGTAACTTCATTTTTTATACACATGCATGCCTAAAACCTAAAACTGCGTAGCTCGGTGGAAATCCATCTTGTATTTAAATTAAACACTGACACGAAGAAAAAACACATGCAGAAAACTGTATTTTATTTTAATGAACGAATACCTACTATTAATAATGCACAATAAAAAATGTAAATTAAAAAAGGTAATGCCAGATGACAGTTGCGTCTGACACAAACCAAGAAGGAATCTGACATTTCACCTGCACAAAATATATGTTTTGCCCAATGACGTCAAAACCTATAGACGTGGTGCCCCATTGTTAAAATGCCCTTTATTTTGACTCCAAGATTAAATATATCCATGCTACTCTAAAAACATGCTACAAACAAAGACAGAAAGTCAACCATCAACCAACTATACACCCGGTGATTCCCGGTTATAGTTCCTCCAGAATCACACTTAGATATCGCATGTTTTTTCTTGTTTGAGGGCGCCGGAAGCATCGGAACCTCACCTGAAGACTGGGGGGATGGTCTAACGACGCCAGCCTCCGAGCCCAGAGTCGAAATAAGTTCGCTACGGCTCGACAAAAAGGGGCAATTTCTGACAATCTCGCGACATTTTCGGAATAATTTAATGGAGCGCTTAGATTGTGATTAGTTCTGGGCGTCAAGCGTTTATCAAAACAAACCTGTCTATAGGTTCTGACGTCATTGGTTTTGCCTATTTCTGATGTGCTGATTTATTTGTTGACACTTACTTACTCAAGTTTGGCTGCCAGTTTCAAAAGTGGTCCGAATTTTGCCGTACGTTTATTTTTGTGTTGTGTGAAACTATATAAACAGAAATATGTAATTATTATAAACAAGAGAAAAAATATTTGGTTACCTGATTATCGGAACTCGAAACGAAAAGCAATATTATTTAACTACCTGTCACTACTGGTTCTCCTATATGTTATGCTTTATATAGCTTAGCACATTATTGTCTTACATCAAAATGATCTTCACAACAGTAATATGTTGTAGTTGTGGTTTCGGGTTACTGCCAGCGCCAGCGTATTACTGCAAGAAAAGATGCCTTATATCAGCTGCTGCAGTGGGCACTGATACAAAAATCTTTGTGCTATTAGTATTTACGGAATTGTTTTTGCAATATGGCACAAAGCACTTCGCTATATTTTCTTTTCTCTTGAGATACAGATCGATCAAAACACGTTTTATCGCAAATCTAAACGCACAAAAAACTCTCAAACGACGCCAACATAAAACATAAAAATATTGTGTAAAAGGAGGTTAGTGGTTAACGTTACTTGAGTTACAACACAGAGAAGACCAGAATACAGAGAGTTCATCTTGTCAAATATGTCAAATGGAGCCCAACTTTAAGCGGTAGTAGTTAATCAATTGTAGGTCACTGATGTGGACCTTCTTTCTCAGTTTTAAATTAATCTATAATAAATGAAGAACGCAGTCCACTTCATAGTTTATCTGAACGATCTTACAAGGTGTGTGAAAAATTACGTAAAAGTTGGGTTCCACTTGACATATTTGACAAGATGTACTCTCTGTATTCTGGTCTTCTCTGTGGTTACAAACAAAATATAAAGGTTTTCTTTACCTGGACCAACACTATATTAAAGACCTGTGCATAGCACTGTTTCAAGCGATCGCCACTGGCGCTATACGACGAGATAAATTTATACACGGTGGTTTAATGTTAAAACACCATTGTTGCAGAATCTTTTATGAAATAAAAACATGCAAATGTGTCTGTTACAACGAATTTAATATCCAAAATAAATTAAAATAATTGTTTGTTATGTCGCTCTAATTTGACAAGTTCACTTGGCATATATTTCCATACATTTTCTTTAAAAAATCATGTCTAAAAAGCAAGCAAGAGTATTTGGTACCTACCTTTTGATTTGAAATGATGTCCATGGCTAGTTGTAGTGTAAGTGTAAGTAAGCATAAAACGCATTAGATTTTTCAGTTTCTTCTTTATATGGAGGACTGACTATTGGTTCGCTTTCTATTTTCATTCTTGCATACGTTACAAAATACTCTTCCAAAATAATATCTAGAATTTTCGCTTCTTCAGCTGGTTGATCAGATCATCCCATAATACCAAAATAGTGTTTATTCTTCTGCAAAATTCACGTAATGGTCTGTGCAGTGTGCATGGAAATTTCATGTTATCACAAACAAAGTGTTAATAGGATAAAACTGCTAAATACTGGACGCAAAGAAAATTCGTTACCGTAAAAAGAAGGAATTATTAAGCTGGATATTTAAAATTTGGGACATTTTAAGCGTCAGTAACTGATATACCAATAACCACAGAATACCCCCCTATAACCTATAATTAAGTCGCCATGTTTTTCGTCGAGTGGCGCCACCCCAGTCCGTAAACAACAATGAAATATGACGTCATGCTCGGGTCTTTAATACAGTGTTGGTCCAGCCTTTACAAAGAAAGAATCGCAGCTTTGCCAGATTTATCTAATAATAGAAGAAACATTCATAATATCTAAATTTATTTTTTTCAAGTTGCTGGATTTCTACTATAAATTATTGTGATGGGCAAACGGGATGGCAGATTTGAATATTGGACTGTTTCAGTAGTTTCTTTATATAATTTATATAATTTCGTGTTTTTATCGGAACTAAACTACAACAGTGGAATCTAATTATTGTCCCTATTAACTGGATCTGATAATGTCGATTCGAACAGGAGGCTGTTCGATCTAGAGAGATAACCATAAAAATTAAAAGTACTTGAAAACCTGATTCACGTAATACCATAATTATTAGAAATGCCCTTTTTGCCGTCATATTCCAAAATGACGGGAAAATTCGGATTTGATCCAAAAATAATTTTCGCCTCAAATAAATTTACAAATGATGTAGATTCCAGGGCTCAGTGTTATTAACAGCACGAATTAAAACTATATTTTAAAATCATGCAACTTCCCACTTCGACGGAAATGAGTTGGCAATATTTTATTATTTAGGTACATTAACCAATAATCTAGTTATCTTTATTTGAACGATTATGGGAATTTAGTTTTTCCATTAGGTATTTCAGATGGAGGGAGTGGAAATATTGATTTTAACAAATTATTTTTAATTATTTGAAACACTAATGGAGGATATTGCCGAATATTTGTGCTTTGGTAAAGACCTTTATTTCCTGGACTTAAACCAATTTTAAAGGTAAGACTGATGGCGGATGAAGTGTCATCAATGAAAAATATTCCATTATCTCGACGGGGGCGGGCATTGAAGAGCAGACCGGGCGGGAAGGCAGGCCGGCCGCATCGGCAGTCGCGTCATGCCGAACTTTTCCCCGGACTCGGGAATGAAACCGTCCCCGGGCCGTCCAAGTTTTTCCGAGGGGAATGATATTCCGAGGGGACGTCTGCCCGGCTACAATGGATGGTTTTACCAACTTCTCTAAAGCGAATAAGACTCTCCCCGACGACGCGACGGTTCGTTCGGTTTGGAGGGGAGGGTGGAGGACTGGAGTCTGCCCGCCGATAGTTCGGCGGACTGCAGCCAGTCTTTAATAAAAGAAGTTGGGGAAGTTCGGACTTGTATAACGAATTTAGATTTATTGGAGATTTTGTTGTTTAGCTGTTGTTACAAGGAAACTTAATGTGGAATCTAGGGGTGGTTTACCAAATCAATAACACCAAACTATTAGTTTCTTTATTGAAACATTCTGACTGAGTTATTAGTCTCGCTTGCAATGCACGAATAATAGTCAATTTAGATACTACATTGAAATATAGTACACAGATAGTTTCAGATAAGCTTATTTCAATGCCAAGTGCAGAGTCGAAGATGCGCTAGTTTGGAGTGGTACCCACTCGGGTACCCTTCGGTACCTCATTGAGTTTTTATTAAAATATACGATAGGCCGGGGCCGGAGTCCTCTCAAGGCGCCCGCAGCAGGGCGCAAAACCAACGAGGCATATATCTTTCAATTTACAAAATGTCCAGAAAGCTACAAAATATACTTATAGATTATACATTACACTAAAATATCCAATACGCTCAAAAACATATACCTACCCTATTCGATATTCTATCCAGGAAATCTGCTCAATCACGCATTCAAGAACACAATATACAATTATTTTCATTTTCATTTTTTCTACTTCTTTTCTTATTATATACATTTGGCAATTGTTACTTTGTGATTACTGACTTTTACATGGAGATTTAAAAACTCATAATAATTCGTAATTCACCGCATCTTGGCCCTAGGCAGTGGGCATATAAGAACCCTTGTTTATGGATACTCTAGTTAGTCGATGTCAAGTTGGCCAGCTGTTTTTTTGGTAGATTTTAATAGTAGGAAATTAGTAGATATTAACTGGGCCACTTTAATTTTTGGCGCCATCTGTTGCTTGTATCTAATATTGCTCTCGTATAGTTATGACTCTGTCACACATTGGCTAAGTAGGGATTCCATAAACAAGGATAAGAAAGTACTACGATAGATTCTTCAACGCCCTGGGCCAACGATCCATTCAGGAATCCTTAATTGTTATTTTGGGGTAGGCACCGATTTTTCGTGAGTTTCGTAAAGATTTGACGTTAAAACCGTGTGAGGAAAAAGTTAATGCGATATGTGTTTGTTCGAAAAATATCTAGTCATGGAAATATTATGTTTAATATTTAAAAAATAATCGACCTTCTAATATTTCATCTGGTGTAGAACATCGCCTACTTTCCCAGATATTTTTAAAGAAACCGAAATTTCTTCGTTTTGTAACTTTTTTGTGTCAAGAGTTACCGAAAAAATTTCCAAATGACATTTGTGGACAAAAATGATTGCTTTAAGCCTACTTTATCAGAATTTGTAAAAAGGCCGTGGTTTAGTGGGTGGTCTCTATTAGCACTTAAAAAAATTACTCAATTTATAGCCGACATACTAGAAGATTTTAAACATGTGCGAGATATGTACTGATAATATACCTCGCGAAAAATTTCCAAGATTTTCAATATACATAATGTTGTGAAAAAATACTGAAATCATGAAAGTACATCATTCGAGGCTACGGCCCGCTACAATAGTGAGCATAGATCCTTTCGGGTGGGTGCTAAGAGAGCAGAGCACCCACTAAACTATATGGCATTTTAATTTTAATAAATGTAAGTCTTGAAACAAAAAAGTTTCAAAAGTTATCCCACCAAAAAACTTGGCATCTAAGAAAATCGGAATCAGCCCTTGACATAAACAAATATTTGTTTTGTATTTGGCTGGGTATTTGGTATTGTATATGTTGAATGATTACAATGCCATTTGTGATTATTGATCTAGTTTTATTTTTTCTGGGTACCTACACTCTATTCAAACTAAAGGCAAGTAAAACATAAACACAAGTTGTTGCATGACTAGAGCGTGATACGCACGTGGTCGGCTTGCTATTGGCTAGACGGCAATAAAGTCTTGCCCGATGGGCGAGTGCAGCGAGTTTCTTACAGATGTGTATTGAGTTGCAAGTGGACCTTTTTTTTCCGATATAATTATTTCGCTGTTTATTAATCGTTGGAGCTACAACTATATTTTCAAGAAGTCTAGGTGTGCCATAAAAGTTTTTAAAGTTCTTAATACTGGGACATATTATTTTAATATTTTATATTATAAAATTCATAGAGATCGTCCTTAATGCTGCCCTGCCTCGTATTAGCCCTTAGAATTGTTCACGTGCTTCAATCGTGTAAATGTTTACGCGTCACTTGCATTTATAGTTTGAATAGAGTTTATATTCCTTTGATTTGCTAACTCCGACAGGCTTAAGTATACCTACTTAACAATGTTCTCTATTCATTCTTATTGAAAACAATGCTTTCATTTTTTCGCGCTCTTTGGACGACATTCACGTTCCCTATTTTATTGCAACTCATAACCAGTGGGGTACTTCTTGAAAAGTTGCCCGGTTCTATTAAGTCGGCGGTTTCGATATCTCTGAACCTCCAAATTGTTTTTATTTTAGAACAGAATATTAGGAATATCGATATGTAAGTATATGTATTAATTCCCAATGCGCCCAGCCAGCGAACACCGTGTTTCCCTATACTTCTCCTTCGCCCCTCGCCGTCGACTCGCAGATCGCCGAGATCCTCCTTCCACTTCTACGCACGCACCCTCCGCTAGTTCTCTACCCCGCCGCCGAGGGCACCAGCTCCCGCCGCCCATGTCTCAGATCGCGTATGCCGCGCGCGGCTGTCGCGACGCCCGGCAGTCCGAGCGCAGCGTTCGACGCGAAAGCAGCTAGGCGGTCGGCGAGTCGACGCTGAACAAACGCGAACTCTGATCATGCTGTGGTAGTGCTTCGTGGACTAGACGCACCTCCGGTTGTGTGTGTGATTTTGAGTTTTTCTAGCAACACTGGATAGCATCCTGATGGCGCTTAGTGGATTTACACCGTTTTTAATGGTAATTAAAGAGATCTGATTAAAGCGCGGAGATTGTGTGAAAATATAATCTATGCTGAATAGAACACTTGTTTTTCCTTCTATAATAAACAGGTTGGAGGGAATTACAGTTTTGTCTACTGCACACTAGGTATATTATTGGTTTAAAGTAAAGGAAACAAAAGAAACTCACAGGTTTCTCAAGAACAAACAAATTCCTCAGCAACTTGTGTTGTTGGTTACCTATAACAAAATTATATCCTAATGAATCGAGTTAATTCAAGAATAACTCGAGGAACCCCGGATCCCGGATGAAACTATAAAATAAACAACAATTTCAATGAGTACTTGGTAGTGATAGGTAACACCTCGGATTACACATTACTTATTTTGAGTTTGATTGTGGGATTCTCACGAGGATTTTCGTCTCTTGTTCTCGGTTTTGCCAACTCCAACTCCCAATCAGGACATAGCCAACTTGAATGCTTTGCGCTGCGCTCGGCATTGCGTATACTCAAATTCGAAGAATACATGTAGCTGCCGAGGTAGCTGCCTACTTACCTACCTAGCCCTATACCTAGTGCAAGTGCATAAAGCACTCGATAAAGCAGAATGCAAAGACCACCACATCGAGCACCACATAAGCACCATGTAAGGATGAAACTTTTCTTTGCCGACCTGTAGGTTTGCCTGTAAGTTTAGTACCATCCTCGGTACCATCAGAAGAGCAATGAGATTTAAGGTAACTAAGTAGTAGGCCGGTCGTGGGTACCTAGTAACTACTTACTCTCGATATCAAGACATAAAACTAGAGAAACTAGGCATTATCAGATAAGTCTTATCTGTAAACTTTAACAAAAGGGCGCTCCCAATCTCATGCCGAGTCTCACGAAATTAAAAAATTTCTAAAAATACAAATTCATTGAATTAGGTAGGTAGGTACCTAGTTATGCCCTCGCCAAGACCCCAGCAAAAATTATGATTTAATCGGAGAGTCGCTAGTGGCAAGGTAACATTTTTTTATATCATAATATACCTACTTACATAACTTGGAGTAGGTACCGAGGTAGGTACCTACCTAAGCAACTAGCTCGGCAACTTGGTATCTACCATGAAGGTATTTTTCTCACTTTTTGTCGGAAATTCGAAGTGCAGAACTTCCAAGCCGGTAGCAAGCCGCAAGCAGTAGAACTTAAATCGAGGCTTAAATACACACATGAAGAGGCTACAACTGCTTGGTTTCTGGTGATATTCAGTAATTAATTCAGAATTAATAGATTTGTTAATACTACGATATTCAATTATTGGATACCTACCTGTAAGAATGAGTTTAGCTCTCGGTTTAGCTAGAAATAAACGTGTCGATCGGTTAGAATTTATCCGAGGAGTTACCTAGGTATATGTCGACAGAAAACAATGCTTCGATTGCAACTAGCATTCCTCGAGTTTCTGATATACCTACCTACATTTATTTGGAATATCCTCCGGAATATCTTGAAAGATTGCAGTCGAGCTTCCAATAGTTTTATCCCGAGTTTTATCCAGTATTATTCTTGAACTCAAGCGAGGTCGATACATTTTCTTCATAGGTTCGTTTCAGAGGAATTCTAGCTCAAATTCTAGAAATGACACATAATTCTTAGTTGTTCATGTAATGCGAGATGTAATTTCAATGTAATGTATATGGTTTTGTACCTTTATCAAGAAAACGCGCGTTTTTTTACTCCAGGTATTTAGTATAGGTAGGCATTTACTCGGATATTAACTTGCGTCTTACAGGAGGTCCTTACATCTAATAGGTACCCGGGATGTAAAACCGAGGTAAAAGAAGACGCTCGAGAAGACGTAAAACTCTTTCGCCACTGTGACAACCGTTACTTACTTTTTTTTATGAAATTCCTTAAAAATGCGCAGCCTCATCATTAACTACTTTACTTCGGAGAAAGTAAAGTGACGGCGATCTCGACCCATCATTCATGAAATATGAAACCACCTCGTTATTTCTGTAAAAAAAGTTAATAGCTGCAGGGCACCTTTTAATCGGATAACAACACATTATATTAATTCAAAACAATTACCGTTTTTTATTAGGAAATTCTTGGGAAAACAGGCGGTTATTATTTAATAGCTGTAAGGCATTGCAAGTTTTTGTGCGTATCTAATAAGCTATCACAGACAATTAAACATACCTACAGACACTAGACTATCGAATACTGTAAAGCCACGTGTAAAGCTAAACACGAGGCTAAACAGATAGGTATTTATGTATTCAATAGAATTTCCTCGAGAATTTCAATTCCGTCTTAGAGAAATTGGTTCTTTTTTGAAGGCATTTGTTTCCATTACTTAGGCAGGTTTAGATCGAGGTTTAGATTGTGTGAAGACAATATATATCTCTCCCTCATCAAAAACAACAATAGGAGATACCTACCAGGCATCTTCGGAGTGCTACCATGAAACTGGGAAAATCGATGCCAGTACTTACTAGTGCTCGTACTAGTGCCACAATTTGATACAGACGAGTACCTAGGATAACCTAAAGATAACACACCTGAAACGAATGATCTAGCCGAGGATCTCGCGTGCAGAGTTTCAATCGAGGTTTCAATTATTTTAAAACAGATTTTGTGCGGCTACTTCTAAGCCAATTAGATATGAATTTTACGACAAATTGTATAAACAGTGCATGATATTCGAGATGATATTTCAAGCAGAGACGAAGCGGCTCTTTAATTTAGAACTTCCCGAGGAATTTCCGTTTGGAAAGGTCTACCTAGTGAGCACATACTAACATTCGAACGCCTAGCTAAGAATTCAGGTCAAGTTGCGAGCAGAGATAAAATTATTTTATCGTGAGCACACTTATTGCCGGTTCATGTGCTCGCCGACGGAGAAATCCACGCATTTCACGTCTAGAAACTGCGATACTGCGATATATTTGCATCGTTGGCAAGATAATAATTATTCATCTGGGCAGGAATAAATCCAGTCCTCTCGGCTCTTTACGACTCATATTTACTTAGTTCGGATTATGTTTGGGATGATGTGTCTGTAAAATTAAGTATAAGAATAGTGGAACCTCGAGTGGAATACACGTGATACTTCAGGTTTATTTTAACCGCGTACAATTAGCACACCCGTAATAAACTATCCATAGTTAAACAAAGGTAATTAGCACGCACAAAACCTTACTCAAAACATTGCCATATAGGGAACCTCGAGGGGAACCTCTTAAAAAAACCTCTTGCAAAATTCTTATAATCTGTAGGTATTTTGCACCGAGTTTTGTACAAATCGCGCTTACGGAGGAACCGAGGGAAGAACAACAACTAGGTGTAATTGAGATAATTTTAATTGAATCTTTTTTTTTCAACCATTTATCCGAGCATTTATCGGATGGCATGGTTAACGGGCTAGCACATACCTAGTTCATTGCCGGGCATTCGGTCGATGATTATCGAGGCGATTAGACCTACACCAAAATGTCAGATATCATGCAATAATTGCAGAGATTCTGATTCGAATGGATGTTTGAGGAAATTGTGGGAATTTCGAGTGCTAAGCACGATAGACGACGTCGCGGGTAACGTGGTTGTCACTCCCAGAAATTGAGTGCCAGATTCCAGGAATTATCGTTGCATATTTTGCTTAGGTATAGAAGGGATAGGTAGGTATAGGTATATTTTATTATATTTATATATATTTATATTTGTATTATACCCGTGATTATACCTATGTGTGATCGCAAATCTTAACACCTAAAAATTACTGACTCGTTGTTAGATCACTATTTTTGTTTTCAGAATTTGTCCAAGAATTTGCCTAGTAAGTAAGTATTTAAAATAAATACCCTCGTAAATACCTAATTGAAGCGTTCCGCGCGAGGTTCCGCCCTAATTTACTTTTTAACAGCTCTTCATAATAGAGAATATTCCCTTTTAAATGCATGTGCGTCTCGATGTGCGTGTAAAAGGATAAAATGATAACAAATAGGTAATAAAACCTCCGTAATATTTTTTTATATATGTATATACGAGTGTATATATAGAAAAAAAAGCTATAGGAAAAACAAACGCAAAATTAAAAATATACTCTAACTGCTGTAACAGAAATAAATATGTAGGAATATCCTCTCCTTACATCACTAGTTCACGCACGCTAAGTTAACTCTCGAAAAACTCAGTCTAAGCGCGAGCGACACAAAATTAACTTAGACCAAAGACAATCCAGATGGGATTGTCTTTGCTTAGACTGAGGTTTTCGAGTCAGATTAGCGTGCGCGAACGGTATAGTTTTATTTTAAATAAAGAAACCTCGAAGGAAACCAATAGACAGAGTGGTGTTGAACTCTAATACTCTATTATTCAATTTACCACAAGAAATTGCTTATTGTGGAATCCAAGGGGGTAACCACGGCTATATTAGATATTTCCATACGATTCCACAGAAATCCTTTGTTGGATTGTCAGCTACTGATGATATATTTACTCGGAAAAATACTTGAAACGATGTTATAAATATTATTGTTTTATTTAAATCCTAGTAGGTATGGCCTTACTTGGGCGACCCCTCTCCACTTTCCTCTTAAGCCCCGCCCCCCTTTCTCGCTGCCAATCGTAGCGCTCTGAGTTATGGCGCGCGACTCATCACGCAGTCTGACGTCAGCCCATGGCGCGATATTCAAAATACTGAAAATTAAAAAAATCCGCCGAGTACAGGATTCGAACTTAAGGCCATCGAAGTTCTGACCAGCTGAGTTGTCGATGCACTTAAAAAATATTATCTAAAGAGTGTAAGCTGTAAGCTAGAATATCTCGTAGAATATCGATGACGTCGCAGAATGATGAATAAGAGTAAAATACAGGGTGTGTCAAAATCCATATACTTACACTGTGTGGTAAAAGGCGGCCATATTGCATTCCAACGCGCATTCTCACTACAAATTTTTATCCAAGTATTATCCAAACCTCGATCCAAACATTTCCACATACCCACATCCGAATATTTCCAATATTTCCAAATATTAGCCACACATTTCCATATTTCCAAGCATTATTATTATTATTATTATACTTACATACCCATGCATTTTCCGAGGCATTTTCTTGCCTTTATTGAGATGTAATAGAATATTTTGATCAGCATTTGTTCTCTTTTTCGATCTCAATCGCATTATTTTTATCCTCACGCTTTATGAAATGGGAAAACGGCGTGTTAAACGTTCCACGACCCCCAGGCTGACCGCACGACCACATTGTGCGCCCGCCTCGTGCGGCTCGTGTCCGTTCGCGGCGGAAAAAGCCGCAGGAAGATAAGACGGCCATTGAATTTCCACGTCCGATCTTGGCATTTGTCCGCGCCGTTGTTACGTTTAAATTTGAAATTTGAAAGTGATCCGGGCGAACTCTCGTCACCAGACCAGCATGTGTGGCAACGGCGGTAAAAATTGGCCAGGTGTTCACGGTTGAAGCTGAAGTGCATATGCGGAATATGAGGAGGAAATAATTTCGGTTGGAAAATTTCTAACTTTCACACGAGCTTTCACACTACCACAAAAAATGTTCTTTTTGGATCGCCACAAGAAGCTAGAGGTCATGACCCCAGCTTCTTTCCAATAATACGTTGATATTAGGTTCCATCTCAATTTCAAGCCTTTTAGTAAGATATTTGCTCGGATATTTGCTCAAAGGAGTTGAAGTGGTAAAAGTTTGTTCGGATTTTGAGTAGCATACCCTCGGGCATACCCTAACGGCGGTTTTCCGGATTTTTTTACGTTTTTCGGTCTTGGGGGTGGAAAGGGGTGAAGACGAGGTTCGCAAATTCTGATTCTTTGTGGATAGTTAGGAAAGGTGCTCTCTCGGGTGCTCTTAAACTAATTTCTGCGAAAAGAAAAGTTATGCAAGTTAAAACGGCGGTTTTAACTAATATACCTGGTCGCTGCATATTCTGCCACGGTTGTACTTGCAAACCGGGCTTCTCCTTTGTGCCTAAGTATCATTATGTGATCCTTTCGTAACGTTTGCATTGCAGTTTCTTATTGAGAGCTGTGTAATGGAGAATTCATTGCCTTGTCTAATGGATCGTGTGGTTTGGCATCCTTTGCGGGGAAAACGAACAACGAAGCAAATGTAGGTATTTCTGCACCGCATGTAGTGACAGTAGACCAGCTAAGCCGGTAGACCGCACGTAATAATAGCACCAATAAGTATATCTTTTATTGGAATTTTAAAACGCAAAATACTACTCTCATTCCGACTCCGATATAAAGATTGGCTTTTTAGTCACCGTTTTCATTGCATCGTTTGTCTTCTTTACGTTCCTACGACATTACTGCCAACACAAAGGCGTAATAACCAAAGAATTTACAGTGGTACCTCATTCCACATAACTGCATTATCGATATGTGCTACATTGTCATATTTCTTCTAATGCGTTCTACAATCTACTTTTTACCCAACAATACCATTACGAGATACTAAGCTATTACGTTACAGTCACTTCGAGTCACTTTAAATGTAATGAAAGCAATCTAGTCCGACAGCGTAGCATTTCTCAGTGACAGTGTTTCATATTCCGTGCTATAATTTTTTATTCATCGTCGGTCGTTTATCGGTAGCATCAAGGATACAGATACAATTGTAATGTCGGATAAATTAAATCGATGTTCACAAAGCCGATTTTCCAGCGAAAGTTATAAAGGAATTATCGTAATACTGCACGCATTGGGCTGAACCGACGGTTGAACTAAACTAGAAGTTTATAACTTTCGAAACTTTGGACTTTTTTATTACTTAATTACGTAACAAAAGTTCAACAGTTTCTTGTGGATAGATGTGCTATTATTCTTCACACTAAATTGCGCACTGTTTCATCTTGGAAAGCAACGTTGAAAACAATAAACAAGTTTATAAAAGTTTTACAGACATTTTTCGTTTGGTATATTCCTAACATATAAAACTTGCAGCGCAAAATCATTGAGTCTGTGCATTGTGCATTGTGCATTTTGTTATTTGATTTCATTCAAACTACTACACGCGTATTTCTAATAATTATTCCAACCAAAGGCATGTCAAAGGGTATTGCACTATTTTAAAATCTAAATTATAGAAAATGAAATATTATTGTGTTATACCTACCTACCTACCTACTAATTTCATGTAATCACAGATTTTGATGGGGTTTGGTGTAATGTTTATCTCGCTACTTTATACGTATATTTCTAATAGAGTCCAACAAGACGCATGCCAAAGGATATTGCACCATTTTAAAATCTACATTATAGAAAATGAAATATTATTGTGTTACCTACCTACTACTTTGATGTAATCACAGATTTTGATGATGTTTGGTGTAATGCGGTGTAATGTTTGTTTCAAACGGGGTAATAGCTCTGCTATACCTAATCTCAAAACTATACTAAAATCGAGCAATCCGTACGCCTGGCGTAAATAAAACCACGTGTTCAATGACGATCCGCGATTGGTCGGTAGGCTATAAAATTTCACCAGACTCGGCAACAGGGACGTGCTCGATCGCCATAGGGTAGATATTCGGTTTTATCTTGTTGTTTTCAGCTATTTAGACACTGCCACAAATAATTGTATCGATGTTTTGAACCATTTTAATTAAGCCAATAATTCTTGTCTGAAATATTTTGATGTACACAATTGTTAGACTAAAATTAAATAAAGGTCGTACCTCCGTGCGGCTATGGCTAATATTTCAACCCACGTGCTCTTGTTTACGCCAGGCGTAAGAGTTGCTCGATTTTACTATAGATGCAAGCAAGTAGTCTTTGAAAAATAAATTTGATAACAAAGTCGCTGCGCTTGCCCTTCCCTGTGCTGTCACTAAATGCCTCTCCTCTTTTTAATGACCTTACCCCGACATTATATTAAAGACCCGAGCATGACGTCTGACGTCATAAGTATTTCATTGTTGTTCGAGACCTGGGGTGGCGCTGCACGACGAAAAAAATGGCGACTTATTATACCTAGGTTATATGGGGGAGGGGATGGGGGGTATTCTGACATTTATAATATCCCATATTTTAAACATCCTGCTTTCGTATAATCTACGTCCTTTCACGGTAACGAATTCCCTTTACAGTCAATATTTCGCAGTTTTATCCTATTAACACAGCTTTTAGAGGTAGATTTGCTTGTAATAACATAAGAAGAAAATCATATGCACATAGGTACCATTACGTGAATTGCGAGAATTCTAGATATTATGTTTTGGAAAAGTATTTTATAACTTATGCAAGAACTAAAGTAGAAAATTTGGTCTATAGCCTCAAAGCGAACCAAATCGGGATTATCACTATATAAAGTAGAAACTGGAAAATCTAATGCGTGCTATATTTACACTACAGCTAGCAATGGACTTCATTTCAAACCAAAATATTCTTGCTTGTTTTTAGACTCGCTTTAAGAAATCTAAGGAAGTATGTCATGTAAACTTGTCACATTAAAGGGACATAACAAACAATTATTTTATTATGGCTGTTAAATTCGTTTTAACAGACATATTTACATATTTCTAAAAGTTTCTGCAACAATGATGTTTTAACATTAAACCACCCTGTCATTTTTTTCGTCGTGTGGCGCCAGTGACAATCGCTATGCGCAGGTCGTTAATAAAGTGTTCGTCCAGCCCTCGGTCCAGCCTTACCTAATATTAATACAAATATAGTTTTTGAAATTTTGTGAATTCTCACATTTTTTGACGTCTAAATATATTTTGGCAATAATTTGAAAAAAAGTGGCTGATAGAGAACTCTCGGGACAACCGGCTTGAGATTATACATCAATAATTATTATGGTAAATAAAAAATTAAGGTCTTAATATTCTCACAGCTCAAATTTATTTTTTTTTAAATAGGCGACCGGTTTCGTGATTTTTAAAATTAATCACATCTTCAGGCCAAGACTACAACACAGAAATGTAAATAAATTAAATAAGTTATAAACAAAATACAAACAAATGACTTACGCAGCCATAATGGCATTGTACATTCAAAACTATATGTCATGAGGTAAATTTAAAATTAGAAAAAGAGGGGCAAACATTATACAAACAAATTATTTGTTAACAAACAGGACCAGGGTATAAAATAATAATGAACCAGTAAGTGCACAAATCCAAAAAAATGAGAAAAAAATAAGAATGAGAAAAAAAAACTTTTTTCTCATTTTTTTTCTCATTTTTTTTTCTCATTTTTTTGGATTTGTGCACTTACTGGTTCATTATTATTTTATACCCTGGTCCTGTTTGTTAACAAATAATTTGTTTGTATAATGTTTGCCCCTCTTTTTCTAATTTTAAATTTACCTCATGACATATAGTTTTGAATGTACAATGCCATTATGGCTGCGTAAGTCATTTGTTTGTATTTTGTTTATAACTTATTTAATTTATTTACATTTCTGTGTTGTAGTCTTGGCCTGAAGATGTGATTAATTTTAAAAATCACGAAACCGGTCGCCTATTTAAAAAAAAAAAAATAAATAAATAAATTTGAGCTGTGAGAATATTAAGACCTTAATTTTTTATTTACCAAAAAATGGACTCACACGGAGTAACAGAAATATCAATAATTATTAGTTAAGAGTGCAGTCCTTGTAACTGTACCTATATCGTGTTTTCGATTCTCAACGGTCACATTCTGAGTTGAAATGGCTGCGCATCGAGGTGCGTATAACCGCGGTCCGTGTTGATATTGTTCGATTTAGTAATCGTAGCGCCTAGGCACGGTAATCGCCCTCCTTTTTGTGTGTTCCCCATGCACGGGCGAGATCAAAAGGCGGAGGCCGTGGCCGTGGTCCCGGTCTCCGAGCGCAATAATGGCATCGCCTCGCCGCATTTATCGTTCACCGAACCCGTCCGTCCGTCCGTTCTCCGGCGCGCGGCGGCGCTCGCCAGTGTGGCACCTTCCGATCCGAAGTTCAGGAGTTTTTAGGTTTCAGAGAGGATGTTATTTCTTGAAATAGCGTATATTTAGTTTCGAGCGTCAGGGACATGAACAGAACATCAGCGGTTTTAGAAAATTCTCAAACGTAAAGTCGTCTAATATTTTTTGACTAAAATAAAAGAGGACACTATTGCGCTAAGTAAATATATATTGGTAAATTCGTATAACAAAGTAATGTCTCGCTAGGCCTAGTGCCCCGAGGTATCTATCCCATCTCCCGGCCGACCCGTCGGCGGCCCGCGTGTTTGTTTATCTTCAGCCTGATACGTCACGCGGAGGGGGAGCGTCTACATATCAGGCCCCGTGATTGCCTGTGGATTGACTACATTCGGCCATCCTGATCATCTGTATTGTCCTCAATACAATTTTTACCATCCTGTAACCATAAATTCGTGCGAAAACATAACATTGTATGCCTCGAGCATTTTATATACACACGGGTATACGTCGAATGCTTTACATACTAAACAAACTATCAAATGTATCAATGTATGCCTCGAGCATTTTATATACACACGGGTATACGTCGAATGCTTTACATACCAAACAAACTATCAAATGTATGCCTCGAGCATTTTATATACACACGGGTATACGTCGAATGCTTTACATACCAAACAAACTATCAAATGTATCAATGTATGCCTCGAGCATTTTATATACACACGGGTATACGTCGAATGCTTTACATACCAAACAAACTATCAAATGTATGCCTCGAGCATTTTATATACACACGGGTATACGTCGAATGCTTTACATACCAAACAAACTATCAAATGTATGCCTCGAGCATTTTATATACACACGGGTATACGTCGAATGCTTTACATACCAAACAAACTATCAAATGTATGCCTCGAGCATTTTATATACACACGGGTATACGTCGAATGCTTTACATACCAAACAAACTATACTTACATCTTCTCGTAAAGTTATCCACGGTTTCAGTCTATCAACACAGGCTACCGTAGGACACTTTCGGTGTGTCTCTGTTACGCTAACAACCACATATCTGTCGTTCGGCAATACAGCTGTGACCTTGTAAGGCCCTTTGTATTTAGGTAATAATTTTTTACTCTGACCTGTTGCTGAAAAGTCTGTTCTCGTAACCATTACTAGGTCACCCACCTCGTAGCCCTTGGACTTGGCACGCTTTGAGTTAAACCTCTTTCTCTGCTTTTCTTGATCGGCGCCCACCCGCGCCTGTATTTGTTTGCGTAGGCTAGTTAGATCTAACCTCTCAATTTCTTCTTGGAGCTCGTTTATTAAGACGGCCTCCGGAACACTTCGTGGTTTACAACCAAATAATAATTCAGCAGGGGTCACTTGTAGTACCCTGTGCACCGTGCCGTTTATTCCCCTTTGCACCGTTTTTACGTGAGTGTCCCACATGTCATCTTCCATGCCACCATTCAAAGCTGCTAGTGACCCTAATATCGTGCGATTATACCTCTCGCACTGTCCGTTAGCCCTAGGAGTTGCTACCGCATTCTGCACGTGCTTAATCCCATATTCCACGCAGAATTTCTCAAATAATTTTGAGGTAAATGCACTGCCGCGATCCGAAATTATGCGTACTGGCACTCCAAAAATATCAATAATGTTTTGGATCGCACGAGTTACGTATTTGGCTTTTGTATTTCGTACTGGCTCAATTAGGCAAAATTTTGAGAAGCCGTCCACAATCATGAGCAGTTGAGTATTATTTTTCGCTGACTTAATGAAGGGGCCTAAGTGGTCTATATGAATAGTATGAAAGGGTACCGTTACCTTTTCAATGGGATGAAGTTGACCGGGTTTTCGTCCTGAGGGTGATTTATAATATAAACAGTTTAGGCACGACTTAACATATTTAAAAACGAATCTGCGCATCCCTGCGAACCAATAATTTTCTTGAATTTTTGCCAAAGTCTTCTCAAATCCAAAATGCCCGATGTCATCGTGGCATAATTTGCAAATCTGCCAGCGATTCGCCCTGGGCACTACCCACTTTGTTATTTTATCAGTTACTTTCCTATGCACTTTACCTTCTTTTAAAACATATGTTTCGAAATAAAATTTTGTGTTCGAATTTTTATTTTTGGCCAATAGGATATCTCGGATTTTTAGTAATTCTTCATCTTGCAACTGGGCTGCCAATAACCAATCAGCTGCGGTAAGATTAGTTATCTGAGAAATTTTAAGGGGTACCTCTTCTTGAGGGTTCCTACTTAAACAATCAACATGAGACATTTTAGTTCCTGCCCTGTATTCGACAATGAAACTATAGTCTTGCAGTTCCATCCACCACCTACCTATGCGAGGAATTATATCCTTTTTTACTGCTGTACTTCTAATAGCGGAGCAATCGGTAACCACAGTGAAATTGACTCCTAGGACGTAAACGCGAAAATAACGTAATGAGGCAACGACCGCTAAGGTTTCTAATTCGTAAGAGTGAAGCTTCTGTTCAAAAATGGTAGTCTGGCGACTGTAATACGCCACAGCATGTTTTTCATTATTCTTATCCATTTGTAATAATATACCGGCGATGCCCTTTTTGCTGGCATCTGTATGCACTTCGGTTTTTAATTCGGGGTTAAATATTGCTAAGACAGGTCGAGATATCAACATATTTTTAAGAGAATTTACAGCTTCAATTTGCGCTTGACCCCATGTCCATTTACAATCCTTTTTTAACAGCTGAGTAAGTGGTTCAGCTATTAAGGCGAAGTTTTTAATAAATCGGCGAAAATACGAAGCTAAACCTAAGAATTGACGCACCTCTTTTACATTTTGTGGCACAGGCATTCCCTGTAGAGCGGAAATTTTATTATTACAGGGTCTAACGCCTGCCTCTGAAATTTCTCGACCTAAGTATTCAACCTTTGTTTCAAAGAAAGAACATTTTGAAAATTTTAATGTTAAATTATGGGCCCGTAGTTTTTCTAATACTACCTTTAGTTTCTCTATTCCTTCTTCAACCGTTTTAGCTGCTATTATCACATCATCGATATAAACAAGAGCACTGTCTCCGAGTACTGAGTTCATCAACTTTTGAAAAATTGCTGGCGCATTAGTAAGCCCAAACGGGACTCTTAAAAATTCATAATGCCCATCGGGCGTCACGAAGGCTGTTTTTTCAATCGAATCGGAGCTAACTGGTATTTGATAAAATCCTGACATCAAGTCAAGAGTAATGAAATATTTAAAACCGCCTAATTGGTCGATGTGATCTTCTATTAAGGGAAGGGGCCACTTAATTTTTTTTTGTAATTCTATTGAGCGCTCGAAAATCTACGCACATCCGCGGGGAACCGTCCTTTTTTGAAACTAAAAGAATAGGGCTTGCGTAAGGCGAAACTGATTCTCTTATAATGTTATTTTCAAGTAGCTCTTTAACAACACTTTTAACTATTTCCCTCTCAGAAATTGACAGACGATAAGGTCTATATACTACCGGTCGATCAGTTAAACACTCAATTTTCATTTGTATTGTATTAGTCTTTCCTAATGTACTTAATTTAAAACAAAAGCGATCCTTAAACGCATTCAAGAGGTTGTGTACTTTCCTATTATCGGCAACAGAAATTTTTTTTGCAATGGAGAGATCCCAAACTTGTCTCGAATTCCCCCTTAGGTACAATACCTACGTTATTCACAAAGAATCGTTCATTTAATAGAGAATCTAACAACAAATCGCTTGGTAAGGGGAGTTGATAAAATTGTAAGCTTTGTTTGGTTTTAATCATAATAAGCGAGTCGTGTTCTGTAAAAGATTGTCCTATAAGCAGATCGTGCCTCATTTCCAAATCTTTTAGAATGTATGAATGGGTCTTTATCGTTACTCCGTCAACAGTTATATCTACGTAACACTCGTATTTCGGAACGACGTAGGTTTGGTCGTTAAAGCCATATAACTTGACTGTTTTGGTGATTATTGTTTTTAGGATATTTAGTCTTTCAGCGATCGACTCTCGAATGAGGGTAGAGTCACTGCCTAAGTCAACGAACGACTCTATGAGATGTTTATCAATTCTGGCGGCCTTAATGTAAATATTTTTATTCGTGGACCCACTCACTAAATTGACGGACTTATTTTTACTTCTACATACATCGTCAGTGTGCCCGAATTTATTACAAAAATTGCATTTTAATCTTTTTGGATTGTTCTCTTGGGAACATTGGAAACGTTTATGCCCTGTACTTCCACAAGAGAAACACTGATCGCGGCTTTTAAATCTTTTTGGCAAATAATCGCTTCGATTGTTTGTGCCAAACGTGCGTTTAAATTGTGTAGAAATTGATGATTTTACTGAGGTACGGCTACCACTGGCGGAGGATGAAGAATCACAACTGGTACTGGGAAAATTTGTCAAGAATTCGGTCAGTTCAACAAAGGATTTGCAATTTGCTCCCTTAACCGACAATTGAATTTGCTTGTCACAAATCCCTGCGACAATACAATCGACTATTTGATCATCCGTGAAATTTAATTTTAGTTTATTTAGTTTACTAAGTTTTAAAAAACAGTAAGTGCTTAGACTTTGTCCTGGTTCGCTTTTATAAACCGCCGCGTCGTAAAATATTTTTGAAAATTTTTCCTTTGAAGGAAATGTGGCTTTCAACATGTCTTGCCATTGAGCCCAGCTGTACTGAGCGCTCTTTAAACTGTCATACCAGACGCGTGCCAACCCTTTTAATTTTCCTAATGCTAGATAAATCGTTGTAACCTCATCCCAATGATAAAGAAAAGCACACTGATTGATCTTATGTAGCCAGTCATCAACACTCAAGCTGCCTTGTGGGTCAAAGTCAGATATCAAGCGATCATCTTTAAAAAAACCCCAATTGGGTCTTACAAAATCATTATTGCCAGCACTAATTGAGCCCGCACTTACCGCAGCCCGTAACTCTTGTAGTTCTCTTGCCATTGTAGCTACAACCTCCTGGGTCAAAGGTGGAGTAATGGATCGGGTACTAGCTTCCTCCAAATCAGATCGTGGAGCATTCATGGCACAAAACAACTCGAAACGCGTCTCTCTTTCGCACTATTAATTTAAAACAAAGTCTATGGGCCACACTTCAAGAGCGTGTGGTGTATCCCACTTCTGAGATAAAGTCGTCTAATATTTTTTGACTAAAATAAAAGAGGACACTATTGCGCTAAGTAAATATATATTGATAAATTCGTATAACAAAGTAATGTCTCGCTAGGCCTAGTGCCCCGAGGTATCTATCCCATCTCCCGGCCGACCCGTCGGCGGCCCGCGTGTTTGTTTATCTTCAGCCTGATACGTCACGCGGAGGGGGAGCGTCTACATATCAGGCCCCGTGATTGCCTGTGGATTGACTACAAACGTAATTCTAAAAACATAATAATTATTGCTGCCCAGCGATCCTCAAGCTGTTCCACAACAATAATTCCTGGCTTTTAAGTTAACCACTTTAGGATTCCAAGATCGTTTAGTTTAGATAGTCTCGAGTATAGTCTTCTTCGTTGACTGACGTATTTATAAAGACTTCTCACTGCTATAGCTTTATGTCCTGGAAACACAGATGGCTCTGGATGGCTAACAATGAATTCTGCATTGTATTTTATCTCCGGAAAGCGCATGGTGAGCCAAAAATGTGTCAGACGTGACAGCCGTGAGCAGTCTTTAATAATATATCAGTCAACGCTTTCTTCCTTCAATATTCTGTGGAAGAGAATCAAACAGCTTCGAGCGTTGTGGACGTAGGTCCATAGGGGCATGAACAGAATATTAGCAGTAGCAGAAATTCGCTAGGGCGATCGAGAGAGCGATCGGGCGATGCGAAGAGCATATATCTAATAATTATTGTTGCCCAACAATCCCCGAGCTTTTTCACAACAATAATTCATCATTTTTAAGTTAACAGCATTTGGATTCCAAGATAATTTTTCTTCCGAGCTCTCTTCCTTCAAGATTCTGTGAAAGTCAATCCAACCGCTGCGAAGTTTTAGGTTTATCGGTTCATCTGTGTAGGCTCGTTTCAGGCTCTTTAACAGCTTTATTCGAGAGTTTACCTGTCAGTGCGATTGACCTGGACACTCACTGGGATTCGGTTTTCTAGAGTTTTCCGTCGTACTTAAGCAAACGTTATCTAGTTCTATTCTATAGAATTTATTCTACATAATATAGAATACCTCCATAGATATACAGGATTCATATTTTCATAAAAAGCAAACGAGATATAAGTATTGCTATTATATTCAGTTGAAACAGCATAAAAACGCTAAGCGGTTCATAAAAGAGTAAAGGACGTAGGTGTCACACAGTTTTCATAAATACTTACCATACCTTCTACAGACTAACATAATATTTCAGTTTTTTTAAGATTCTGGTCAAACACAATATAGGTCTTCCGAGCTCTCTTCCTTCAAGATTCTGTGAAAGTCAATCCAACCGCTGCGAAGTTTTAGGTTTATCGGTTCATCTGTGTAGGCTCGTTTCAGGCTCTTTAACAGCTTTATTCGAGAGTTTACCTGTCAGTGCGATTGACCTGGACACTCACTGGGATTCGGTTTTCTAGAGTTTTCCGTCGTACTTAAGCAAACGTTATCTAGTTCTATTCTATAGAATTTATTCTACATAATATAGAATACCTCCATAGATATACAGGATTCATATTTTCATAAAAAGCAAACGAGATATAAGTATTGCTATTATATTCAGTTGAAACAGCATAAAAACGCTAAGCGGTTCATAAAAGAGTAAAGGACGTAGGTGTCACACAGTTTTCATAAATACTTACCATACCTTCTACAGACTAACATAATATTTCAGTTTTTTTAAGATTCTGGTCAAACACAATATAGGTCTTCCGAGCTCTCTTCCTTCAAGATTCTGTGAAAGTCAATCCAACCGCTGCGAAGTTTTAGGTTTATCGGTTCATCTGTGTAGGCTCGTTTCAGGCTCTTTAACAGCTTTATTCGAGAGTTTACCTGTCAGTGCGATTGACCTGGACACTCACTGGGATTCGGTTTTCTAGAGTTTTCCGTCGTACTTAAGCAAACGTTATCTAGTTCTATTCTATAGAATTTATTCTACATAATATAGAATACCTCCATAGATATACAGGATTCATATTTTCATAAAAAGCAAACGAGATATAAGTATTGCTATTATATTCAGTTGAAACAGCATAAAAACGCTAAGCGGTTCATAAAAGAGTAAAGGACGTAGGTGTCACACAGTTTTCATAAATACTTACCATACCTTCTACAGACTAACATAATATTTCAGTTTTTTTAAGATTCTGGTCAAACACAATATAGGTGACGCACAATACAAGTGAAGTGTTTCAATCGGTTTCAATTGATCAGCTATAACCGAGGCTATAACTGGTTGATTTTTTCTTTAGTTTTCTTTGGGGTTAATTAAATTAGCGTCATCAAGTGCCAGCACCTGTCAACTAATCAATTTTATTAACTGTATTATTAAAAGGTGATTTTTTTCTCTGTAAAAGTTAAAGCGTTATTTATACTTGTTAACTTTCACAATTCATATTATGTGAAGTTGTGTAAATTATTCTTTGTGATTTTAAATATGAATTATTCAGTCCAACAATGTGCATTTTGTTATTTGAATAACTCGTACCCGTTTTTAAACAGACAGAAATGACAGCGTCTAATAATATGTTTATTGGTTGCTAAGCAACGGAACTGCGAGGCGACGGAATGCCTACGTAAAAGCGAGGTCATGTTTGATTGATAAAAACGCATAGCGCCGGTTTGGAAATTTAAACCGGTTGTGCATAAAGTTTTGTATATATCACGGGCGCAATCAGCGTTTATGGCCCTCGCCGTGAAATAACCCTGGCCATGCGCGTCGGTTTCCTTTTCAGCTTTGGGCATTTGTTAAGGTCTTATTGGCTTTTGTTTTATTGTGCCACCCTGTAAATATATAATTTCTGTCACGTTAGGAGATTATTAAAGCTCTTTTGGGTGTTTGATTTACCTGTACATGTATTTTTAACACCCTGTATTTTACTTCATACACACACACTGTAGTTTACTTCATACACTGTAAATATATGTACATATAAATTTTGACACATTCTGTATTTAACTCTTATTCATAATTCTATGACGTCATCGAGATTCTAGCTTGCACTCTTTTAGATAATGTTTTTTTAAGTGCCCCGACGGCTCAGTTGGTCAGAGCGTCGAACTTCGATGTCCCTATAGGTTCGAATCCTGTATATCCGGCCGTTTTCCTTTATTTATTTTTTTCGAGTATATTTCATTAGTAGCTGACAATTCAACAAAGGATTTCTGTGAAAATGCATGGAAATATCCGAGGGATCATCAGGTTCTGCAGTAGGTGTACAAATTTGAATTCAGGACATCTGCAGTACTTCGGCAGGACTCTGCAGTACATGTGCAGGATTCTGCAGTACATGTGCAGGACTCTGCAGTACCTGTGCAGGACTTTGCAGTACCTGTGCAGGGCCCTGCAGTATTTATGCAGGACTCAGCAGTACTGATGCAGCACCTGCATATTCACTAGGTACTGCAGCTTTCTGCAGAAGGTGTACAAAAAATCAAGTACCTGAAGACCCCTCGGAAATATGTGAAAATATTAGAAAGATTTAGATGTAGGTACCTATGTGGAAATACTGTGTGTCCACGGATTGATGTCGGAATAGGTGTAAATGACAAAAAAATTTCGAGTTCAAATTTGACCATTTGGGGTTCAGCCCTGCTTGGATAGAAACTAATTTGTGCCATATTAGTAGTTTCGAAAAATCAAGTAGGCCTTGACAGGAACGATTTATTTATTTTCTGTGTAGGTTAAGTGCCTTTTCTGAACAAGATATCGAAAAATGTTATTAGAAAAAGTTGCTTAGAATTCAAAATTATGTCCCTGTGCAGATTTTCAAAATAATTGGCCTACTTTGATTTTAATCCATTTCATTTAGGTAGTTGAACTTTTATATTGCCGAACACACATTTTCAGTCAAGTTGGCATGTTTTTATTATTTTTTTTAAACTGTTCAGTGCAGTTTGGTAGTTATATCCTGTGGGTTTTAGCGTATTAATAAAAAACTGCCAGAAATGGATTAAAATCAAAGTAGGCCAATTATTTTGAAAATCTGCACAGGGACATAATTTTGAATTCTAAGCAACTTTTTCTAATAACATTTTTCGATATCTTGTTCAGAAAAGGCACTTAACCTACACAGAAAATAAATAAATCGTTCCTGTCAAGGCCTACTTGATTTTTCGAAACTACTAATATGGCACAAATTAGTTTCTATCCAAGCAGGGCTGAACCCCAAATGGTCAAATTTGAACTCGAAATTTTTTTGTCATTTACACCTATTCCGACATCAATCCGTGGACACACTGTATATGGATTAGGCCTGTCAGCGAAAACCGGTTTACCAGTTAACCGGTTATTTACACTGACGAAAACTGCGGCCAAAAATTAGACAAAACCGGTTTTGATCGATAAACCGGATAATCGATCAACCTGTTATCTGGATAACCGAATATCCGGGTAAACAGTCAACCGGATAACTGGACAAATGGATAACCGGTCATCCGCATAATCAACCGGTCAAAATTTAACCGGTTAACAGAGTCAATCAGAATACTTATTCGGTTACTTGCCAAGCTAGATGATAAATATACATACCCAGCCAAATCTTTTCAATCTGTTTAGTAAAAAAAGCTAGGCTAAAAATTTTGGCCAATTACATAGATAAGTAGATATAATTATAAAATTATTCGCATTCGCATCGCTTTTTCAAAATGTCAACATATCACAAGAAGTCCCTATTAAAAATAAAAATGAGTCCTAACATGCAAATATTTCTTTGCTAAGATAAAGTGTGCCAAAATGTAAAAAAAGTATTATTTTTTATATTTTGGCACACTTTGTATATTTTCCTCATGTTTTTTCCGCTAATAAATCAAATAAGAAAACACTTTGTTATTTATTATTTCTTCTTTCAGTCCTTTCCTTTCTCCTATTTTCTATTAAATCTAGGAGTCAGGGCCGAAGCAAGGTGTTACCTACAGTGGGTAACATTGAATCATCCTGTATAACTTGCTAGAAAGAAGTCCAAGAAAAATCGTTTATATAACCGGTTACACCGGATAACAGGTTATCAATAATTATATATTTTGACCGGTTATAAGTTTCACCGGTTATCAGGCTTTTACGGTTAACCGGTTTTTCGGTAACCGGTTAATGTTCTTGGGTTGAGCGGTTTGTCCGGTTATGTTGTTACGCCTAATATTGACATGGTTACCCCCTCGCATGACCTCTCTACTGAACAATGAAAATGTACACACAACACACGCCTTGTTGGACTAAATAGTTCATTTCAAATCACAGTAATTTAATTAAAGATGACCAACTAAGAAAAATTGAGTCAGGTAGAATACCTCGTTTGCATTTTATATACCTGGATATGTACTTATTTACCTCGTTTCATTATATTATATTATAATTCCAAGGTCTTCTTCTTTGGTAGCATAATTAGGTCTTTATTAATTATTAAATTAAAATAATTCCCAAGTTCCTAATGTAGTTTAAATCTGTTTTTCATTTTGTCTTTTTAAGTCAGTAAATTATCTAATATGTATGTTTTACCAACGCCTTTTAATAATATATCATACATTCTTACCCCCACCCTAAACACTGACCGTGTTATTGAAACTCAGGTCCGTCAGCTGTCTCGAAAATATTTCGTGCTCCCCCGAAATTCAATGCAGCTCGCATAGCTCGCTCCATCAGAAAACTTATTGGAATTCCCAGAGTCGGCTACACTTCTTGTCAAACCGAAGCTTCTTCCTGGAAAATTACCTATTGCCTCAACCCTGTAAACTAATAAAGAACGAGCCCACCGCCTTTTAGAAGAGACTCCTGAAATTGGTTAATTTAAAAACATAAAGTAAAGTACAATGCAATGGAAGCAATTTCAATATAATAATGTTGTCCATGGTTATTCGTTTTCAGTCAATTTCACGGTCAATTTTATTCGGCAATTCTAGAGTTGGTTGTGTTACGCAAGCATAAAAGTGTAAATAGTATAATGTTGCAATTTGGAATGGACATGGACAAACCAATTTTCAACTTTTATTAGTGTCAATATTATGTTCTTATACAAAAGTCGTAGTCAAGTTATACACGTAACATTTGCATTTCCTGATTAATTAGAAAATCTGAAAAAATATTATTACTATAGACCAGTCTAATTTATTAATTTAATTTTATAATCGATGATATGCAGCTAATGTTCGATGCACACAATATCAAAAATGAAATGCTTTTTTTAGTGACTAGATATATAATTCTTTTTACTTCAGAGATCCGGCGTACCTAAGGTTAATTATAATTGCATGGTCTTTTTCGAATTAATAATAATAAACAGACTTTATTAAAATTCATTCTGGTAATTTGTTGTTTTCCAACCGCAAATTGATAACTGTTTGAAATTAACGTTTACTAATGGACTACCTGTTCAGCATATGAAAATTATATCGCCGACAAAAAATGATTTCGTAAACCTCCAGCGAATATAACATCCTATACTTAATGGCTCATTTACATTTTTCACGTAGCCGCAAACAAGCAGTAAAATTAATTGACTCGGTAATAACAAGTCAGCGTAATACCTACTATTTCAGAGTACAAAATGTCGGACAAATTTCATAAAAGAGAAAAACGCATCGCTCTAATCAACTGGAATATTCTAAACATGCAATGGGCAAAGCGTCCTTCGGTTATTAGCATAACAAATATATATGCTAGTAAACAAATGGCTGAAATAGCAAAACGCGTCTACATAGCAAACTGGCAACAATGCAGGAACCTCTGCAAGAAATCATTTCGTCTTCACAAAGTAGTTTTCCCACCGTAAAAAAACGGTTCTGACTCGTTCTGCGGGTATACATCAGAATAAATTCCCACTGGAGAAAACACGAGACGTTTTGCCAGACATAATTTTTCTAAGTGAGCCTATAAAATAAATGAGTTTCGCCAGAGCCTATATAGGATAGAGTTTCAACCTCGGTTTCATAAAATGGTTTCTTGCCCTAATGATATGCGTTCAAGTGTAAGCAGCTAAGAGTTTAACAGCAAAGGAAAGGAACATAGAAACTTAACTATACGCTTAAAATGTATGGCAAAAAGATCAGGTCGTGTCCAGGAGTTAGTATATCGGTGAGTACTCACTGAAAGTGTTCACTTCTGTTTTATTTTTGCCGGAATTCTTAAGCCGCAGTGTTGTCGCAGACACTTTCAATCCAATGTCGTCAATAATTCATTAATGTCACAGCAATTAAATTTGTATTTTGTATTGTGTACTTTGAATGTACTATGCTGGATATTATGCAACCTTTTTTGCATGTGTTATTTCATTGTTTGTCAGAATTTGTAAATATATTTACGAAATGGTGTGGTTGATCAATAGATATAACCTCGTATATCTGAACGCACCAGTTGCTCTGCTTTTACATAGTATATAGCTATTTGTAAATTTCGGGTGAGGTATTGTATTAAGTGCCCGTTTACGCTTGGCCGTAACGTTAAGTTGTTTCGGAAAGTTTTTTACGGGTTATTCGCTGATCTGCCTAAAAATGCGGACCCAATTAACCTACTTGTCACGCTGTTTTATTCCGGCTTTACTGCCTATAAAAATCTACACTTCCATCGGGCCGAACTTTACGTACCGCGTGCTGATTTGTGTGGGTAGGGAGTCGTGTTCCTTTAGGGTTGCCCAAGGGGTTCTTATCATGACTATTCCATGATTAATTCGTATTTTATATAATGGTGAAGATTGTATCGCGCCCAGCCCGAGGAGAAGCTGCTACGCCACTTTGATATGCGTTACACGAATTTATGGTTTCCTTTGAATCCGAGCCGTATACCCGTTTTTAATAACTTAATTGAGACCGTTTTATTCATATATCGTTGCTGTAATGCTATTATGTTGTTAAGGATACACGACTCGTTTCGGGGGTCAAGGTAAATGAACCCGCCGCTAATGTATAGTATTGCTAAAGTCGGTTTAAACAGCATAAAACCTCTGCTAATTGGCTTTATAAAAAGAATATAGGCGTCACGCAGTTTTCAAAAAATATACCTATGTATACATATTCTACAGACTAACACAATATTATACATTTAAAGTTTTTTTCCAAAAAGAGAACCTGCAAAGCCCTGTATCTCGGAAACGAAGAACTTTAGGACCTTATGTTTGTATGAGCAACCCATCTTATAATGATTTTTTCTACAAAATGTCAAAGACCTGATCAAAGACCTGGGACACCCTATACATATATTGATACAAACCTGCAAATGAACTCTAAGGGAGTGTTAGCGAGCAGCCCCTCTGGTAGGTGGAAGTGCCACAAAATCAGGCTTTGGCTTTGTTGAGGCTTTAACAAAGGCCTGGTGTCGTACCTGGTTCAGGTCTGCTCTGTCTGGGGCTTGGTACAATACCAACAAAAGGCGCTCTCCTGCGCATCAGCTACCATGTCCTGTGTCACTGAGGGACTTTTGGTATGTTACTCCCAGGCGTCAACCCTACAAATTAAAAAAATAATTCGTTGAGCACTATTTATTTCCGAATTGGGGGATTTTTCGTTAATCGTTTCCTAGCCTATATGGTTAAACAGCGTCTTGTCTCGTATTTTATTGCCGAGACGCCTGTTATCCTGCTACCCTAAAATCACTTACACTTACAATTTAATCTGTAATATAGTATGTGTTCAATCTCTTCTGCGTGCACAAGAGATTATCTTCGTTGAAAATTAAGACACTTAAAATCTTCTAAAATAGCCCAAAAACCAAGCAGGGTCCTCACATTTTTCCGACATTTATTATCTTCAGCGATTCTTCTGCCCCAAAGGTCATTGTGTACATAGCGTTTCAAATATATTCCTTTAAGGCGCATTTGCGCTTATTCAGGTGCAGTATAGCTAGATAACGCCATAACCGTTTGCCTGTCTGCCGGTTCAGGTGGCATCGCCAAGTTTCCACAAATAAAGCAGTTACCCATCCGACAGTCGTTAGCGGTTTTATTTGCCCTGCGATTAGACTATCTGCTCCGGGGACCCGGACCGTACGGCCCTCCGTGGCGCAATTGTTGCCATCACTCGGCCGGGGCGGCACAAAGGCGAGTTTGTAATTGCGTCTGAATTTATGTATTACGGCGTAAGTTGGCTCCTTTGTTCCCAGTTCGGTGAATTCCTCGCGGAAACCGTGCATTAAGATGATTAACGGCGACTTTACTGCCCGACTCATCTCCCAGGATGTCGGCAATAAAATTATCTTCTTCGGTGTGCAATCCTCAAGAAGTATCACCTTTAAACCGCGTTTTATTTCGCCACATATGCGGAGTGACACGGAATACGCAATCAGCTCGTTCAGTGTTTAGTCTACAAGCATTAGCAGCTGTGTCACAATGATATCTACTAACGCCGAGGTTAACACGCACGGTTGATTTTATCAGATCGAGGTTTTCTTTGTTATCAGGGGCGATGGACGATAGCTAAGAAATTAGGAAAATGTTAAATAAACCAAGACACTGGAATATGGGCACAAGAAATAATACCTCACTTCCACAAAATATGAAAGAACTTTTAACTATAATTATTATAATAAGCTTTATAAAAAGACTTTAAATAAAACTTTGGCACATGACAATATGAGTGAGTTAATCGCGAGCGAAAGACAAGGCGAAGTCCATTTACACATATCGTTTACAGCTATACGGGATTTTCATGCTGGCACCGTATTTTTTACTTTATTATATTAGGTATAGTTTGCCAAACCCGTGTACCTCGACATTTTATTAACTTTTCGACTATTTTTATTAGTAGTCTTAAACTTTATCGAATTCAGGTAGGTAAATAAAATCTATGAAAGCTTCGTACTTACATACTCTTTGATCAAGTGTTTGATATGAATACAACAACTACTGACTGGTCTTTCCTTTAAAATGGTGGTTTATGTATATGATTTATTCACATTCAAAATCTGGCAGCCCAAGAAATATTTTTCTGAGTAAAATTCTGTTGTCGGACTTCCATTGTCTTGGTTGATTGCAAACACATCCGTTTCCATGTATAATGATCTTACTTTCAAACGATCATGGATACTTTACTGATCGAAACGACGTCAATAAGCGAAGACAATGGCAGTCCGACAACAGGGTTTTACTCAACAGTCAAGTTGTCTACTAACTTCTCTCTTGCTTCACACCGCATCCATGATTAATTATTAACTAACTTTTAACTATAATTATTATAATAAGCTTTATAAAAAGACTTTAAATAAAACTTTGGCACGTGACAATATGAGTGAGTTAATGGCGAGCGAAAGAGAAGGCGAAGTCTAGCAATATACATGCTAGGTACCTACTATAACCGCCTCTCACATCATAGGTCAATTAAATTTGCCAATTTGAACGAATAATTTATTTTATTAAGGGCAACTTGGGACAAACTATGAAAATTAAAATAATATTACCTAGTAAGAAAAAGAGATGCCTACCTAATAGGCAAGCACTCAATAACAAAAGGTAACCTCATATAGTACGGGATACCAAAGAAAGGCGGGCAAAGCCTGCCTCTGAATTTGCTGTCAACGTTTACGACTACATTAGCGGTCCAAAAAATTAATCGATGCCGTACTGCTGGTCTTACAGGTACCTCAGCTATACGCTGCCGATTCATTTTCTGGATCTCTGTACTCGTAAACGTCGGCAGTCATTTCAGCGGCAGATTCCACCGCTTTTCCTTAATGTCCCCGCTTTTCCTTGGTGTACCTACAAATTATGTTCCATGCTGTTATAACGTTACCAAAATCAAAATGTTAGGGAAGCAACAAGTGGAGTCCAAGAGGAGCCAAGAGCTCATTTACAGCTTCGGTCAACAAATTCCCGAAATATTGGGGCTTGTACTAACACTAACGTCACCACAGAGACTACTTAACGTGACCTGCGTAGAATCCTCCATAAATGCTTACCAATAGCAAATGCCTAACGTGCTTCAATACTTTTATGATTATTCTTCAAAAATATATTTCTATATCGTAAATGGGCATTACTAAACTATTGCATTTTTATTGACGTGTACAAACGCCCACAAGAGCCAGTTTTACGACGGTCATAAAAACCATTGTTGTATGTTTTGACTCGCCTTGTTTCTTTCGTTTTCAATACTCGAAACGGCACGAGCTTCAAAGCGATTGCTTTCCAGGCCATTCCAACTATTACCCGTCATGCCGACATATAAATAAGCGCAGATTTCAAAAAACGAAAATACGTTCCGCCCGTCTTGTTCTAAATGTCAGACGGGACGTGGAATTCGAAAGGGAAAATGCCAATGCGCACTATTCCACACACAAACAAAGGTTATTTGCAGTTGGAGACCCCATTTGCACGACCGATTATTTAGCAATATGGAACACAGGTCGGCACTAATACCCTCTACTGGTTCTGGCGCGTTCTGTACCCATTTCGCAGCAATGCTGTTGTTCCGCAACTCCTATAAAGGGTCCATTTACACATATCGTTTACAGCTATACGGGATTTTCATGCTGGCACCGTATTTTTTACTTTATTATATTAGGTATAGTTTGCCAAACCCGTGCACCTCGACATTTTATTAACTTTTCGACTATTTTTATTAGTATTCTTAAACTTTATCGAATTCAGGTAGGTAAATAAAATCTATGAAAGCTTCGTACTTACATACTCTTTGATCAAGTGTTTGATATGAATACAACAACTACTGACTCGTCTTTCCTTTAAAATGGTGGTTTATGTATATGATTTATTCACATTCAAAATCTGGCAGCCCAAGAAATATTTTTCTGAGTAAAATTCTGTTGTCGGACTTCCATTGTCTTGGTTGATTGCAAACACATCCGTTTCCATGGAAAATGATCTTATTTTCAAACGATCATGGATACTTTACTGATCGAAACGACGTCAATAAGCGAAGACAATGGCAGTCTGACAACAGGGTTTTACTCAACAGTCAAGTTGTCTACTAACTTCTCTCTTGCTTCACACCGCATCCATGATTAATTATTATCATAGTAGACTGAAACCCCGATTTTGCACTAAGCGACAATGAAATGCAATCCAATGCCACACTATATTTTCTCACGAATACAAATTGTGCACATTCTTCCAATAACCGGAACCCTGGATAAACCTATCTTGTATCAAACCCCAAAGAATGCATAAATCGAGACACATCGTCTGTCATCTCTTGATACCAGTCACAACTCCAAACAGTACGCCCATCCTGCAGAAATTTCGTGTTCGAAAATAAGCGTTCTTGCGGACAGTTCCATATACGTTGACAATGTTAAATTGCCTGATAGGCTTACTCAGATATATCGTTTTCATTTTTAAATATAGGTGGCAAACCAACAACACACTATAGTCTTTCGGAAAATATATACGATTCTGATGCTGCCATCATAAATGATGAATTTGAGATGAGGTATGTGTGTGTAGTCAATACAATTTACTGAGGCACTTCATAAAGTCCATAATTATCGTGTAGTGACATTTTGGTTTATTTTGATTTATATTTATTTTGTTGGCATATTGTTTGTGCCGCATGGTCCGTGGAGATGTCCTCATTTCTAAATGACGTAAATCCAGGAGCACGGTGCGTGTACAGTGTACATTGCGTCCAAACTAATAACAACATTTGATGTAGGGATCCCATCCGTCAACCCTCGACGTAGAGCCGGGCCGTTCAATAATCGCAACCGTCATTAAGAGCGATCGCTTCCGTTTTCACCAGTGCAACAAGGCACCCACTCTGTTGGGCGTTCGGCAATTTCCCGTTCGCACATCGACCTCCTTCTTACGGCCAGTTCCGCATGGATAATAGGTTTTCATCGTTATCGGTAGTGCAAGCAATGGTCGGCATAAATTGTTCCCCGACGACAAAAGGCATTGTTCAACCGTTAATTGCTTGATAAAAACGAGACGCGAGCCGAGGCGAAGTCGAAGTATTATTGGCCACAGTGGGAAGGTCTCACCATTTCGGTCCACGATAATTTGCTGCAATCGTTATCCCGTTCCCGAAGTTTGTGCACAGTTGATTTGCATTTTATATAACACATCATGCTAATAAAAAAGCTCTCGTGAAATATGCCATTTCCAGAGGCATGTTTGGGTGCGAGTGGCGTCGAACTCGAGAGGAATGTTTAATATCGTGATCTGATCTGTCGACCCCTTCACGGGCGATCATTTCCAGTGCAGCAGGACACCAGAACTCTGGCATTTTCCTTTTTAAAATCGAACTTTTTTCCTAGTTTTGCTTTAATACTACGACGATAATATTAAGCAAGCATTGGCCAAAAGTACTCTGTAATCGATAAAACCACTGGTATATTTAGTTTAGTTGATTTATAACTTCACATCAGAATCTGCCAGCATGCCCAAATTCAAATCTTGCGTGTAAGTCACGTAATAGAGTGTTTCTTTGGTTCTTCCTGCGTCAATAGAGCCAAAGTTTTTGCCAAGCTTTCCTCCGAGACATCCTCGGGGCTCGACGATGTGCATGAAGCATAATATCACATTCAGCCTGCGGAAGTGTCCAATCAAGAATACATAGTGTTTTGATATATGTAATATTTTCCCCTAAACACATACCTATTTATCCATATGCATAGTTCGATGCAGTTATTTTTTAATCTGTCATTGTTCATTCATTCTACACCATTACCAAGCGGAGAACCCGGGAAAACCCCTTCGACTACTCTCTCATGGAACTATATGCAACCTAGAAACCCTAGTGAATTTCAGGTAATCTGACAAGCTTCCACAGCTTTGCTAATCTTTAGGTTTGGGTGGGATTATTAGAAGGAAACTGGATGTATGTACTCTGTTGTATAGGGAGTCCCAGTTAAGACTCAATGTACAGCACGTATGTGGTGATTCAACATTTTGACCCATGAAATGGCTTTTTTCGATCTGTAGCGAGTAACAGGCATAATTTAAAACTTTTGGTCAATACAAATTTTAATTAACAAACAAACAAATTAACAAATTTAATTAATCATATTTTGAGAAAAAATATTTAAAAATATTTATCACAATGGCCGTTATTAGCATTTGCGCAAAATGCCTAATGACGGCCATTGTGATAAATATTTTTAAATAATTTTTGTGTCAAAATATAAGTAATTACTTAGATTAAAATTTGTATTGACCAAAAGTTTTAAATTATGCGTGTTACTCGCTACAGATCGAAAAAAGCCATTTTATGGCTCAAAATGTTGAATCACCACGCACGTGCTGTACATTGAGTCTTAATGCAATAAACTCGATTTCACGTTAATTTTCAAGATAAATTCGTGGTCGAATAGTTAATATCATGATTTTTTTCCAAGGAATCCAATACAGCAAAGAGGAAGAAAATTAGACGCTTCCGGTTTATCCAGAAATGGCTTTTTGTCGAAAATTTCGAATTTTTCAATTTAAAAAAATAATTGACATATCATACTTTTTTGGGTTTACACCCACTATCCTTATACCATGCAATTTAAATTCAATCGCAGGTATCGTCGCCAAGGCAGTATGAAAATTTTGCATTAAAATCGTAGGAGGCAGGTGGCTGTCTAGATTTTTTGTGCCGCTCTTCCATTTTTATCATTTAATATAGCTAAGTAAATACAAGTATTTAAACTAGGTACCTTCATCCCACGAAAACACCAACAAAATCTACAACAATAATTACTGTGGATATTATAATAATGGTTAAATAACAGGAATGACGTTTAGTTTATGAATTGCTTGAGTTTGACAGCTCCTGCTATTGTTTTGATGCAAAAACATCGTTCTATCTGGACCACGGCTACCAGCGCAGCGATTGGATTTAAATGGCATAGGATAAGGATATTGGGAATAAAGCTAAAAAAGTATTAAAATCTCTAAAACGGTTAGAGCTATCAAAAAAGTAACTTGTATGTTTTTGATAGGAAATTCGATTAGGTACCTAGGTAAGTATCTGACAAAAACTTTTTAAAATCGTAAAATTCAAAATTTGAAGAAAAAAGTAATTGCCAATTAAACGTTAAGTGATATCGAAAAAGCAGATGCCTATTTATTCTTGTCCTTTTAACTTTTTATAAAGAAATAAACAATAATCCGCCATTTCGTTCTTTTTTTGCGAAATATAAGTTTTTCATCATAATTTTTCGTCTGAAGCCCAATTTTCTTTTTCCATGCCCTTATCTTAAAAATTGACGAGAAAATCGAGTTCTCACGTTAACTGGGACACCCTGTACTTCACCTGCGAATACCCATCACATTAGTTAATCAATTTTAAGTAGGTATGTACATACCGCGCGAACTCCGAGATTTATTTTTCTGCTCTTTTAAAAGGTGGAGGAAACTTTGTTAATTTAAATTTATAAACTTGTCCTATTAGAACTCTGCACACATTTTGATTTTCCGAATCACTGCTGCGAACACAATAGTTAGGCCAAACTTACCCTTGCTATAACGATTTTAAATATTAAATTCCCTCATATCCGCCTGATAAAAGTTTCCCCAATATCGGCAACTTTTTGACGGCTACTGTCGGAAAGCTCCTTTATTCCGAACAAAGGGTATTTTATCCAATAAAGTTAAATCCTTTGCATGGAAGCCCGTAGGAAACGAACGCAAATTACGGCGACTCATCATCTGAAAGTGGGCATTAAGGCGTGCCTGGCACCACGTCCGGAGGTCGAGAAACCCGGGAAAAAAGCGGCGGCATTGAAAAATGGGTCTGGCCGCGCGATTTGCATAGAACACCGCCGTATTTCAGGCGGCGTGACGTAATCGCTGTCCGGCGATGCCATAACGATTATTTTCCAGTTGCGTAAAGCACCTGCTGCAGCACCGCGCCGGGAGTTATGGCGGCCGCGATGTTGTGAACAATGGGGGGAGGAAATGCTAAATGAATTTCGAGCCGCCTAGGTGCGCGCATAAGCCGCCATCAAAACCTGTGGTTGGAATACTGGCTGGGGAGATAATAGACGCGGGGTCATAAGACTCCCGTCCCTATTATATGGCTATTGTATCTACCTGCATCCTACACGTTATCAATTTATCTGGCGGTTGGATCTAAACAAACATCCGTTTAAGTACGTTTTGTTTGGATACTCATGGAAATACACGTTCATTTTCCGTTGTGTTAATGATTTTGTGTTGTTGACAATGACTACGTTTATCTCGTGACAACTCGATCGTATTGAAATGGATGCGATTGAGTTATGTCAAATCTTTCATAATTCTACGTTTACATCATCAGTATTGAATCCTACGGTTTTCAATCCTCTCTAGGGACTAACTTATTCTACTTATTCCACAATAGGTTGGTGCACATTCTGCACATTAAATATGACATTCAATCTGTATGGTTTACGCCGTCTATTTGAGACCGCTCCAGTGAATTCAAACCTCTCTCAATCGGATCGAAGGCGCCGAGATAAACGTAGTCACAAATAGCTGTCATTTCAAAGTAACGTAGAAAACTTTTATTTGCATAATTTTTTATGGGTCATTGACGTAACCCCAAAATGAAAAATGAAAATAACATGTAAAGCCAAAAATTCACGACTACGAAAGTTAAGTCAGATAAGTAGTGAGATAAGGTAGGTAGGCTTGGAGGTGCAAACGTGCCAACTTAATCGATATGAATGCTTCAATGTCAACGTGCTTTAAAATTTGTCAAGTATCTGGAAAAGTATCTGGAAAAGTATTCGTAACATTGTTCTCCCTTAGATGGTTACCCATTATTTCAGACTCGCCCCGCACAACAGCAGCGTCGTGATAACAGTCCCGTGTACCCTATCTTCAGCGTGCTATGTTCGGTGAGCGGCGCGTTGGTGTAGGTACCGTAGTACCGGGGCGATAAAGGCCGCTCGTTTCCCGTGCTAATGAATTCGGCTCCCGTGCGCTGTTTATGCTAAGCCGGGGCCGCTGTCGGAAATGTACCGAGCCGGCGGACCCTCGTGTCCGACAGGGTCTGGTGGGCGCAGGTGGAGACGCGTGGGCGGCCCGCGCATACGCTTGATTGCGGCCGACAATGGGCTTTCGATTGGTCGAACCTAATCGCCTATCTCAAGGATAACGATTACTTAAAGGATTCCCCAGACCAACGCGCAGCATTCGCGGCGAAATATTCGCCCCGGAACGGTACCCATCAGATTCGACCCGAAAATTTCGCGAATTGGCGCATGTAAACATAGTGGAGAAGGTGGTTCAAGGGACAGTCATATAGATGGCAGAAGTTCTGGTTACGCTTGATAAAGTTTCTGCAGGCTCGAGTTAAAGATGGTGTCTATAGAGTGACGATTATCTGCAATGTGCAGTGGTTCCAAGCTGGGATGAATTCATAGCTAAAACACCTGACACTATGATTTGATGGGCATCGTTTTGGGAGTAACTCAGTTTTATCTAAGATGCATTACCAATGGAGAAATACCTAGGTACTTATTCGAAGAAATTTATAGGTCCACCAAGATGCAGAATGAACTCGGCATGCACTGTTTTTTTTTTGACAGGGTATAAGTAATTATAGTTCCCCCTTTTGTTGAAAAAGGTCAGAAATGCAAGATTGCCGATTTTGGGTTCCTCAAGGACGTTAACTAGACCGCTTCGTAAAATTTAGTTTTACTTCCTGGCTTATTCCTATTACAATTTTTCTACAAGGGAATGTTAACGGAAAACACTGTTCATCGTCCTACCTGTGTTACAAATTAAAGTCTGCTGCGTCAAAAGGGATTTTTTTTGTTTATTTGCAGAATTATAAAATTTGACTTTACCAGCAGTTGGTGCTTATAGACCGGGAGATAGTGACAGATTTTTGGACCTGATTTTACTCCGTATGCCTTTCAAAGGGCATTATGTTGCTTATATTTTCACAATAATAAGGTATGAATCAGAGAGTCATTCCGGGTTCTTCATATGAAAAACCGAGTTTTCATTTATTGGAAAAATATGCGTTTTGATATGATTTAGTCAGGCTGCCATGTGTTTTATAATGAAGTTCAAAATAGAAAATTCCTTGGAAAACCATAGGCATACCGTTAGCGTAGACCCAAAGGGCTGTTATTGTCATTAATTATTAATTTTTCCACGTTCCTGAACAGGCTGCCAATGAGAAGTATGCAAGTTCTTGTTATGAAACTGCTAAAAAAGGATGGCATACCGTTGTACAGTTTAACTTGAATGTTACTTAATCATTTAAACGATTTATTCGATGTAAAGTGAACTTGGACATGCGCAAACAGTATGCCCTATTTTTTATTCAGCAGTTTTATGACAAGAACATACATACTTATCATTGGCAGCCTGTTCAGAAACGCGGAAAAATTAAGTATTAAAATACAAGTTCACGTGACAATAGTAGCCATTTTGGGAGCACGTTAACGGTATGTTGATGTTTTTTTTGTAAATCATGATTTTTATGGACCCTGCTTTTCTATAAGAAGAACCCGGGATGACTTTCTGATTCATACTGACACTATCCCCAGGTCTATTACTTAATTATAAGAAATTACGTATGCAAAAAACGGTCACGTGACTTGCAGCAATATCGAAAAATCTTATTAGAAAAAATTGTTTCTCTTGCAATTTTTTATCCGTACCTAGGTAGGTATATCAATTATCGTGAACTTACAACATTATTTTTTGTCAATTTTTTTAAATTATTTTCTTATAATTTTTATTTGCAGATTCTACCTACATAAGATCATTGTGATAAATAAAGTCACTGTTTAAATAAATTTTCTTAGCTAAATATCGTTACGCAGTTACATATTTTATAGCAAACACATTTTGGAGGTTAAAAGTTGTATCGAACTTGATGCAAAGTTTATTTAATTTATTTAATTTAATAAAATAATTAACATTCATATAGACCAATAGTAGTACTTACACGTGCAAAAAGAAAAATATCAAAATAATTTATTCTAATAATTGTATGAATTAAGTTTCCTAAGCCTTATTTCAACAAATAATAAAGCGCGTTTTTAAGTCGAATATGAAATTTTTGATGAAGCTCTACATTGGTAAAATTCCTGTTTGTTTATGATGTTTTCCTCTTGGCACATCCCTAATGTATCTACTATTGATATTCATGAATAAACCAGATTTTAGATTAGTGATTACAGAAATTAAATATACTTTGCATCAAGCACGACAAAATTTTTAAGCTTCAAAGATGTAGGTATTTTCTAGGTACTCAAGACGATATTTTTAGCTAGTACTTCTATGAGTTTCTCTACAATAGAGGACCTTATGAATCTAAGACAAAACGCAAGAAAATAATTTTAATAAAATAGACAAAAAATAAATATTGTTTTAAGTACACCGAAATTGATCGATAAGTTTTTTCGATATTTCCACAAATATTTTTTTTTGTAAAATGTGAAATTTAACTGTTACTCGAAGTGATGTCACTTTTACACACGTAATTTTTTATCCTTGTACAAGCACAAACTGCTGGCAAAGCTAAATTTTAAATAATTCTGCAAAAAGCATTCCCTTGCAACAACGGCGAATTACCACGAATCGAAGTAATGCAACCCATGCAATGCACAGTTTTCCTTCAATTATTGTCTCCGCTTAGTGAAAACGTGACGAACACGAATAAGGCTACGGTAGCGACAGTACAGTGTGTCATTATTCCCGATTATGACGCGTAAGCGTCAGACCGCTCGCCCACGGCATCACGCTTCCTTTAATCGGATGTTTAAAGTCGAATTCATTTTGAGCCGCAAAGAGGATCGCCACAAAGCCAGCGTTGTTTCACAAGAAATGCTAATGAAGGTGGCTCGCTGTTCGGAAACGAAACTAATCAGCGATTTACTTACGGGTGGCCGCGCACTCGGCACCAGCCGGCTTATTCAGACGGCGGGAGATTCGTTTGCGCGCAGCATAAATCAAGCTGATATGTTAAAGCCGATTTAGAAGGAAATATCCGCTTCTAATTGTTTAATAATTGATGAGATTGAGTGTTTGCAGTCAAAACAGTGTAACGTAAAATACTGCCAACGCTGTTTGACGACTGTGTGTTTAATATTGTTTCCTAAGTAACCTAGACACATCCTATGCGACACTGACATATTTTCGTCCAACTAATTCTGCATAAATACTTACACAATAAATGTCAGCAACGAATATTTGTTTGTATTGCAAATTTTAAATATTAATATTAATATTTAATTTACATTAGTAACTTGGTAAAGTATAAAACAACTTGAGGTATTTTGCGTATACGTCCTTACCATTTGAAAAGGCAGTAAGCTAGAGGTTAGAGAAGGGAATTTAATGAAGTTGATCAAATAAACCACATGAGTCACATGAGTGATAAAAAAAGAACTTTGGTGTTGTATGGCTATTCTTATGCTATCTATATAAACATGATTGTATGGCGTTTTTATAAACAAGAAACTTATCATCAGCGGCATCAGCAGTTCATCGCTTTTTATAGGTTATTAGTGATTTGATTTAGTTTGTTTTACTTCAAGGTAGCAGAATTTCAAAACAAATGAAAAACGAAAGTTTCTTTTGTTTCGCTTTGTTTGCTTTACGTTTGAAACAAAGATATTTTCGCTCTACACTTTATAAATTAGTCGAAACGTTATTATAATGTTTAATTTAAGAATTTTTGTGTTACCATGGTGTAAAACCAACTAAATTAACTAGGACCACAAAATACTTCTACATTATATGTTATGTTTGCGACACAACGTTTACCAACACTGCCTTCACATCGGTTCATCATTACTCAAGGTTTGTTATACAACAACAGTATGAAATATGTACATACCTCTCTGTTCAAAGCGAGTTAAGAGCTAATTGTGATAATCATTTATGGAGTTTTTCAAAAATTTTCTTACTTCTGTGATTCCATACTTCTACTCATGTTGTACCTAATGGGTTTTTGTAGCTTATAAAGTGTACTAGTTTTTATGATCATATTTTTTGTCTCAGGTTAGCGAAAAAGCTTCTAGCTCTTCTCCTATATTAGGTATGAGTCGTATTATCCTGCAGGTTTGCAATTTCATAAATTAAAGAAAATGCGGCTGGTTATTCAACTTCGTTAAATAAATTACGCATCCAAACGACCAAAATTTTAGAGTGAGTGGACAGTTGCTACAGCTAGTGTTTTTACCACGTAACATAATATAGCTGTAGGAAAGACCGTTGATTGAGAATTCTACATACCTATTTCAAAATCTTGTCTAAGTTGAAGAATTGTATATTCTTTCTTTCTGGACCTCGTTCTCATATTCTATTATAGTCGACAACATTTCTACATCATATAGTTGTTACATTTCCTGGTAGGTGGTATAAGGTTAATAACAGAAGGTACAAGGAGTTGTCCTGATGCCCCTGCTGGAAGCTCTTCTGGAAGTACTTTTGTACAGGTTCCTAGGTCCTGCTAAGGAAGGACTTATAACTACAAGTCCTTCCAGCAGGATATTTGTCCTTCAGAGAGAACGACACAGTCCTGCTGACAGTAGGTACCGTTGAAAAAAATAGATTGATCTGAACATCTCAGAGGTTTAGTGAAGGGAATCCAGTGGCGAGCAATAAAAATAAAACTCTTCATAAAACAGGAGTAGCGTTGGCCTATAAAATAAATATAAAACTATTAAGAAAGTAGTTCCCCACTAGGTATAGAAATTGATTATAATAACGTCAAAGCAATACATTTGTTTTATATTTTACATACATAAAACAACACTATATTGTTTCGTCCAAGAACCTATAAAATGAAAACAATATACCTAGTACTGACCTGAAAACTCATATAAGTCAAACCAAATATCCATTACGTAATTAAAGATTTACCTAGTTCAGTGTCTTCCACATCAAATGAAATTTTTACCACCTTTTTGTCAATATCCAAAAGCACTAGGGAGCAATTTTTGGATTTAACATTTCTTAAATTGTTCCTAATATATCGTGGGCCGCGGCTGATCAGTAGCCAACACAGAAACATGCTACCCGCGCGTATAATGTTTGTGACTAAAATACTCTATATTCGACAGATCATAACTTCTCAGCGGTTTGAGGTACAGGCCTGATCAAAAGATGCGCAGAAAGCTTAAATTTTATCGAATTTTTTTGATCGTCCTGACAGAAGAACGAAAAGATATTAAATATTGCTGCCGGCAGTACGCTCTACACTCATTAAGCTGGGTCCGCTACTACATTTAATACAGCCATAACAGTGAGGCATTATTCCTTCACGGCCGTCACAGGGCCGTTTGGAGTACTTAGAAGCGGTGTCACGTATGTGACAGTCCCGATGTTTTCTGACTACCGTGTATTGAAATGAGCGACGTGAGAGAATACGCTCATTCGTAGGAAGCACGCATGGAGTATAGCTCCGAGTTCAACAATCCACGTTCTCTTGTCTCCGCAATAAAATTTATAGATTTGTGAATCGGATTCGAGAACAATGGGAACATCCGCCATCCCTATACGAAAAAATATAAGTTAGATGTGGGTTCAGAAGATATAGGTTAAATTGTTAGAAATAATTAATATCGAAAATCATTGACTGTATCCGATACTCTTAAGTATATAACGACCATATTAACGACAAAATATCTTAAGGGTCTAATGAAATGAGAAGTGTCTTGTCGTTTGCGACATACTGTATTGTTGACTGCCCTGAGCTTTTGTGTCTTCTAAACTTTGTTGTTCCTGTAGCGAATTTTCGAACCAATCACTCTAACCACTATTAGATATAGATATCACGTGCAGTAGAGAGGCTTGTTATTTGATAGATATTCAACTACTGTCTACTTGTATTACTTTTTTAATTTTGTTGTCCTGTAAATCGGATTTCCTGTTGGGCAATAAAGCTTTATTATTAATTTTATTTTTATTATACAGGATGATTTTTTAGGACCGCGATTTCTGGCTTATTTTACGGCCTTACACAAAAATCTTAAAAAAACAAAAATATGCAAATTTTGTACAGCTAAGTGGTGCTGAAAAAGAAATCGGCATCCATGGCCAACTCGTCGCGCAATATAAAAAAAAAACTGGAATTGAGCAAAACTATTAATGTTTATTCTAAGAGACATAGAACAACTTTTATATTGAAAATTGATGGTAGGTACTGAGAAGCTTTATCTATCCAGGTGCTCAGATAGTTTTAGCAAATTACACAGGGTCTTCGACTCTCTTGAGGGCATGAAAATGTTTGTTGATTTGAAGGTTTTTTTTAGTGCAGTTTGAAAAGTTGGGCATGGAGGCCCATTTCTTCAATTTGCCATATTTTATTTTCTTACATCTTTTCTGTGCGGCTCAAAATAAACGAGAAAATCGCTTAATAACAAATAAACAAAAAAATATCATAGCCTCAAGAGGGCCGAAGACCCCGAGTAACTTTCTGAATCTACATAAAGCTTCTTAGTGCCATCAATTTTTAATTCTCTATCTCATAAAATAAACATGCTATTACTTGTTTCACGGCTATTACTTGTTTTGCTCAATTTATTTATTTTTCTTATGTTTTTTTTTGTCGGGCGCAAAATAAGCCAGAAAATCGCGGTGGTAGTTCTAAAAAATCATCCTGTATAAACTAAAGTGTATAATAATAAATTATGCTTGTGTTTTATGTTACGGTATAATATACACAAATATAACACCTTATATTATTATGAAACAGTTCTCTTTTCATAACAAGCTTATTGCCTTATCCAAATCTCATATACGATGGATCTTATGAAAAAATGTAGGACATATTATTATAAACAAATTTACAATTTGGTCTGTTGTGTCATAGCTAGGCCTAGAGAATCTAAACAGTAATAAAAAAGGTCAGAATTCAAGGACATTACTATTCTAATCGCGTACATTTTAATAGTTTGGAACCTAACTATGTAATAGAATATGAAATAGGGAAGTCCCACGATTTGGAATTTATAGAGGTCAACAGCACTTTACGTGAATATTTTTCTTTCCGAAATCCAACAGGATACGACAAACTTATCTCCTCTCTTGCTGAATTGTCATGATATTATGAGCCCACTTCAAGCTGTTCACAGCATGAAACCGCTGCGACAAATCGGATAAAGTTGCTGTCACCTTATTAGGTATTTACAAACATATTTACAAAATCAATAAGGGGATAAATAATATCTATTATTCTTCGAATTGTATAAATGTTTTATTTATAAGATTAAATATGAATCGAACTTATTCTCTCTTGTTCTGAATGGTTTATGTCAGCGATGTAGGCAGGATAATACATCTCTCATCGGGACAAAATAAAATGTAGGTAGATTACCAATAGCGTCACAACTTGTGAGATTTTGCAATAACACATTTAAAATATTGCTCTAGTTGTTCAACCGTTCATAAACAAGTCATTAGTAAATTTTCTCAAGATAGTGTACATTACATATTTTTTCGATAAGAGTATGAGTATGTTTAAACAAGGTTGGACAAACAAAGGAACATAGTCAATTAAAACAAACAACATACCTTATCTAAGTATGACTAAAATATGACGAAGAAAAAAAATTTAAAGCGTTGGGAGCAATTCTAGAATATTATGGTTTCAGTTCACGTAATCTTCAAACTTGAACTTAGTATGCGAGCGAGGACGTATGCAGACAATGTAGTCTGTCTATATTAAGTTTTTTTAAATGTAAAATGTAATGCCGTTAAAGAAATAAATAACGCTACACATACGACTCTACATAATTAAATCGACAGACGTGAAAGCTAATGTTAAATTACTAAAAATATGAATGAAAAATTCTCCATAATAAACCAGATATCAATCCATCTTGTGTCCATTAGTGGTAATGTAAAGAGATTTAATTTGAATATCTTTATCCATAACTTTTACAGCCACTGTTTTGTAAAAGATCTTCGATGGTTTGTATAGCATGAGTTTTCAGTGACATTTAAACATTTAAAATAATATATTGAGTAGATGGCTTTTAATAATAATTATAAATACTTGGACAAATCAAATTTGTAACCATCTTCGGTGTAACTGTAAAGAAAAATGGCGAAGTTAAAGTTGGTATTGCCTTAACACGATATACATATAATATGTTTGATCTTTATATCCGTTTTCTTCCTGCTGAGATAATTCAAATAGAATAGCCATTATTTAATGATTACAGTATTTCTGCTCCAAGCACTGATAATATGTTGAGGATTGTGTGAAAAGATCATCTTTCTCCTGTGGCTATGTTACCTCTTATCATCATCTTTCGATTATTATTATTATTATTATTAGGTATCTCCGCTCGTCTGAAAACCTACTTTACAGAGATAAATCTAAAACGCAGAAAATTACGATTGCTATCCACGTACCGTTCAAACTTGAACTTAAACAGCTCCATGCTGAGAGCGGCTCTTGTCGCGGGATGACGTAAGCCAAGGCAAAAGCCGGTTTGTTTATTTATGCTGCATACCTTCCACGCGAATTTGCTCAGCGCTTACAGTCTTCGTGCTTCCATTTGCATGTATACATACACATTTATAGGCCGATACTTTTCAGATTGTCTGGGAACTGCAAAGATAGAAATAACGTGAAAGGAAACATTGCGGGAGGATGTTATTGAAAGAAGATTTATGCGATTCTGTAGGCACAATATAAGTGAGCAGCCATAAATATTCTGTCAATCTATTCCTGAAATAATGCACATACTATGTTCTTTCTTTGTCTATAACAGATATTTAAATGTTTGCACAGTTTGTTCATGTTTACTTATTGAAATTTTGAAATTATGGTCATAATTATTCGTAGTATGTTAATTTGCTGGTAAACAAATATTTCGCAATGTATATGTAATTAGCAATTATTCTCGTGTTCATGCTATTTATTGTTATATAGACCAAATAGTTCGCTTTTTAGAAATGCGGTATATTCATGATGCACGTGTTGTTCCCGTTTTGCAGATGGGTAACGTCATAATTATTTGATTAGTCAAACATGGTAAAAATTGGGATTTATAATATATATTCTATGGATATTACCCAATATTATTCGAGAATAGGTTATGCAAGTATAAAATATATTCGAAATAATGGGATCGAAAAATGTTAATTTTATCCTCGAATTGGTTTTGGATCCCCAAAGAAAAGTATCAAGCACTCTTATTAGATTGTACGATCTAAACATCCAATTGATGTAATTTGTTTCGCCGAATAATACGGCGAGGAAATTTCCCACTAAATAATGGATACTTAACTTTGTGTTTATATGGCCCATATAGCTCCATCTTGTTTGAGATAAACATAGCCAAGATTCATCTCGACTAATATAACACACAAGATGCAGGCTTTTTTTTGCTATGGACATCTGAGTTAGTACCTAATTTATATGAATTGCACAAATTTATTAAGTATAAATATTCACGAATATTATTCTGCGCGATGGCGCAGCGCTTATCATTTCGAGAATAATATGTACGTACTAATGTGTATTGACTTTTCATCACAGATAATATATTATGCTACGCAGACGAAAATCCCAAACAATATTATTATTTGTGGATGCCGAAATACATAGCTCGCTCTTAAAATCACGATCTCACTTTTCTCACTAGGTGGCAGCAGGCTAGCTCTACATTAAAAAATATCTACTGGGTACGTCGTTGCCTGATTGTGCGGACAGTCGTTGGTTTTGTTTATAGCTATAAAATATCGCTAAAGTTTTCCAAATGCTTCTTTAAAGCCATTTTATTCAGGTGATGGTGAAGTGCCTTTTTTACGCCATGCAGCTATTCTTACATCTAACCTTTCAAACTGGTCACAATCACATTTATTTATATTATATCACAAAACCTACAAGCAACAAAAGTAAATATGTGGACACGCACTAGTAAAATATTCGCTCTAAAAGATTACATTTGCAATTGCCCTTGAATCAGAAATATTTAAACGTTTCTAGTCTCATCTATTTTATGAGCGCAATACTAATGAAACTTATATGAAACGTATCTACAAGTATATTGCCCTATTTTCTAAAATCCTAAAGTAATTAATTACAGCTTTATGTTTGCTAAAAAGTACTGAGAAAATTAGAAATTAATCTCTTAATAGAAAAATCTAATATTCCATGTCCATAATTTTTCAAAACTTCAAGTTCAACTTAAATCACACCTGGCATGATTCAAGGTCAGTTTGTCTCTCCCGACAAACCCAACGCTCGTACGTCGGTTGTAGTTGTGTTCGGGGTCGGTGCAGCGGCACAATAAATAAAGCGGCCAGTCACAATAATTACGCGAGGCTGAGGAAGAGACGACCCTAATGAAACGGGAATTGCGAATTGCGAATTGCATGGGGGTGCGGAGCCCCGAGGCTGGGCCCCATGCCAGCGGCGCGCCTCCGACTCTAGATTTTCCCGCACCGCATAAAGCAGTTGCTTCGACCAGAAAGATGGCTCTAATAGGGGCTAACTTTGTTTTGTTTGAGGAATAATATCATGATTTTTTACCACGCTTCATATTAGGTGTATGTATTTCGATCTGTAGCGGAGGCTGTATCCTATATAGTAATAATTATAATAGTCTGGCGTCTGGCCCTTTGAGGAATCCAACCCAGTCTTCAGCTTCTTCCACCTGCATCTCTACAGAGTAGATTGTTACAAGCGCACTGCATCAATCTTGATATTCAAAGACACTTTCAAACAAATATTATTATATCAACTACCTTTACCTATAACAGTGTCTTCGCTTTTATTACAGAGAAACTGTTGAATACGGTACGAATTTCCGCTAAACACAATAACTTAATTTGTTTAACTTAAAACTTATACCTAGGTTTACATATAGTATATTTTTTAAATGTCTCACAATATCTGATCTTTATTATTTATAACGAGATTGTATTTAGGTGAAATATCAGACCAAAAAGCACAATGTTTCAAAGTACTCTATTTAGCTATGTAGTAGCTATTTTTAAGCGATGCCAAGCCTAAAATTAAAAAAGCCAATAGCAAATATAGTCATAGGTAAGTTGTAGTGTCACAAAAATAAAATCCTAAATAAAAATTTTTTGAAGGAGAATGAACTGCTAAAAAAGTTGCGTTTAAACCATAATCATAACTTGGAGGTCAAAGGATTTTTCTGTGATTTTTTTTATTAAAATTACAAATTTATTACTAAATCCGTGCAAAATTTCCACTGAATAATATAAAAATATTTTTTTCTACATTTTATTTTGACATTCCTTATCTTGAAGTAGAGGCAGCTAAATGAAAAATAGCCCCAATCTTTTTTCCCAAAGAATCTTTAGTCATACTTTTTTGTTACTTCGGGCTACATTTTGACAAAATTTCCCGTCTGTTGGAAGAGTAATAGGGATGCAAGAAAATAAATTTATGTGTTTAAACAAATTAAAAATCTGTAAAATACAAAATAATCAAATATTTTCTGTAGAAACAAGATAGCGAGAAGAACCTGCATTCGAATTGGCGAAAGCTCTCATTAGCTTGTCGTCACTGACTCAATTGGAAAACGCGCATCCCTAGAGCTGCTGTCCTTTGCGAGGTCCTTTATGCATATTACCGCAGTAAAAACTAAGCTATATTTTCTGTATTCCCACGATAGGCGCCGTAAAACTGCGGATTAGAGCGACTGTATGCAGCTTGTGACAAGCTGCATACAGCCGACAAGTTGTCGTGTGCTTTTATAATTTATACATGTTTCCATAGACTTTTTGATCTATCGATTTTCTAGTATTTTCGAGATTGTCGCAATTATTTTTTCCACGCAGCGTCTTTTTTTCTCATTTCGCAAAGGAAGTAAGGAACAAAGTCGACCTCCGTCACTGGCCCCCCCAGGGGTGCAGATGGTTATCGCGTGGTGCGTGTTGCGAGTCGCTATATAGGACCCCCGAAGCAGCCGCCAGCCGCTGCTCCCCTCGCCCCCTAGCAGCTAATCCGAGACGGGCACTTCCAGAGGGGTCGAGGACCCGGTTCGACACAGCCCATATAGGCGCGCTGCGAAAACGAATGTACGAATTGCCTTATGCCTTATGTAGGGCAGCTAAAAGTTCTCATTATTACTACCAATGGCAAGGTACTATCTTTAAAATTACAGCATTGATAATGTAAATGCGCCACCGGCAAGTACCTGCTAATAAGGACGTTTATTTATTGTTCCCAAATTGCTTTGATATAGCTTTACGAAAAAATTAGCACAGGATATAAAAACCGAGTTTATAGTGGGTTCCTTCCAACAACCGTTCTGAACCGGTTCTCAGCGATTTAATTGGGTTGAAAACAGTTCTGGAATTACTTTTCTGCATTCTGATTCGCTGGAACTGATTCAGAACCAGTGGCGGCTCGTGGGTTAATGCACAGGGGGGGGCTACGTTTTGAAAAGAACACACTCGTGCGTCACTTAAAAAAATAGAGGGTACCGAGGTGGAGGTGGGTACCTACTTTCGGCACGGGCTTTTTAATTTTTTCTTATTAGTAGAAATCACTTATTTTTGCATAATTAATATAAAAAGTAAAAAAGTGCATAAAACAGTAATTTCCGTTTTTCAAAGAAAAAGTTAATAACGCAAATTCCGTAATTCCTACTAAAAAAATCTATAAACCGAAGTAGGTAGGTACTTACCACTATCTAAATATCATTACCATTTGACAATGATTCGAAATGTCAGTTGTTTCATCACACTGTATCTGTATGGCCAAAAGTCTGTTTTATTTATTTGCTCTCGAATTTCTTGGCGACAAACTTCCAGCAGGCTTTTCAAAATTTCATTTTGTACCGTTTTTGATGTACCTTTGAATACTATAGATCTTTTTAAATGTTCTTTCATAATATAATCTAACTCGGATGTAAAATCGATTAATTCTCGAAAAATCCCACCATTTTGAGAGTCTTTTTTTCGTCGTGCCCTCGCAACGATAATTCTAGTTTGCCACAAAATTTTATGCAGTTTATTATTCTTTTTTAAAATATATCTATTTTTATCCACGGTTTCGTTATGTTTAATAATAATGTTTTGCCGGTACGTGGAATCTAACTGAGCGGCAATACTAATAACCTTGCCTAAAAATGCTAGTTCTGTAGAACAATTATTCATGTGCCGAATAGAAACCTCGTTTTTTTTATTTTTTGATTTAAATGTTTTAAATCTTTGAATCCTATTCTAGTCCATGTCTTATCCATTCCCATTTCTTCTTTATAAAACAGTATAAGCAGGGAAAACAAAACGGTGCATTTAATTTGTCGCATCTAGATATCCACTTGTTCTTGTCGTACGTACTTCTAGAAAAGTGTCGCGTATAATTGCCGTTTGCATTTTTATCCGGTTGAGTTGATTGTAAATCTGGAGTTGGCCTGCCAAGAGTTTTTATTTCATCTTTTTCAGACAATGAAAGTCTTAAAAAGTTTCCTTCCAAAATGTCCTGTACGCTATTCTTCATTTTGTTTATTCAATAGAATACAAGAACGAGAACACGAGGTCGCGAGGTACGCCCGCGGAGTCAGTCGACTGACTGAAAGGGCGACGGGTTTTATCGCCGCCAAATAGCTACCGCGGCGGCATCAACTCGGCCCCACTAACGGCGTAGCGGCCGAAACAGAACTAGACCCGGGTGGTGTACAATGGCGGCTAGTCAGGAGGTTAGCCGCAACGCCTGTGCCCGCCTGTACAGGGTACAGGGCAGTATATACAGGCGTTGCGCTAATTTATAAAGAATAGTAAATATAATAGTATAAATAGCGGGGAAGGAACAGGAACAAAGAAGCAAAATAAAGAATATAGCAGTCGCGGAACTAAAATTTTTCTCCCATTTTCTACTGGGAGGCTGTAGCCCCATAGCCCCTATGGACGAACCGCCACTGTTCAGAATTATTGTTGTAACAAAGCTATAGTGTTTATACTACCTTGTCTATCGAATTTTGTTTGGCTTCTCGATAACAGAGGGCACGTGGATGCAGAATCGTAGATTCCGTTGTCGTCTAGTGGCCTCATTATTTTCTTAAAATATAGAATCTCAGGAATCGGCTTTTTCAGGCTGGTATAGATGTCGATGATGGCGCTCAAATTTAAGATTAATCAGTGGAGTTGTTTCCAGTTTGAGAATGGCGTACAGTGTTTGCCGGTTATATTATTATTTATATTTATATTTTGAAATCCTTACCTTCTAGAAAAAATCCGTGTATGCCACTTATTTCTACGTGAAAAAAGCTATAAGGGTCGATTTTTACCATTTCAACAAATTAGCGTATAACAAAAAATGACAAATTTTAAAAATCACCTTGTATCTCACAAACTAAGGAAGCCATGAAAATTCTCTTTACGGGGCCTTTCTTTTAATAAAAAAGTGGACCAATGTCCCAAAAACCGCAACTACTTACCTATCTCCCAAAATAACCAAGGTACCCTGCAAAAGTATCGAAAATGGGACATCCTGTCCAGTGTGGAAATGATTTAAAGACTGAGAATTTGATTTGTATCAATGGAGATTAGATGCACAATCCGGCAAAAAGGTACCAGCATTCGCGCGACTATACGCTGATTTAAATCAAGTTTGCGCTTGCGCACAAGAAAAGAAGCCCGCTTTTTAAAGCTGGAATGCTTTAGTGCACTCAAAAATATTGCAATGAGCCGGACTTCTCTTACGCAGCTAGGTTTTCTGTGATAATAATATGTAGAACACTTAAATCTATTGAATTTAAAAACGGAAAAAAGGATCAACCACAATATTTTTAATTTGACTCATTTGTCCTCTGTTCTTAAAATTGATAACATTAACTTTGGTCATATTCAGATGTGTGTAATGTTGTGTGTTTTCCCGACATTATTAAATTACTTATATACATTACAGTTCAGTGATTCATTAGTTTTATCTCCACTCGGAAAATCAAATGTACCTATAGACATAGACAAAGCTACAAATAGACTATATATAGACTGTCAGGACCATTGTTGAAATTTCCGCACGCTACACCAAACATTTTGCATAAAATTTTATATAAAAACTAATAAATAAATTAAAATACCTATAGACCTCAACAAGTTCTAAATTTGATGAGCCTTGACCAATTTGAAATTAAAAATCTACAACTTTTTTGTTAGTTGTTTTAATTGAAATTATAAATTAACAGCAACTTGGCCAGTGTCTTAAACATTGAAAAAACGTTTAAGGTCTGATACTGGCTCATGGAGAAAAAGTTGAAAAAAGTCAGAAATGTCTAGTAATTGACCCTAGCTTTTACCAGGAATTGAACTATATCTGAAAAAGCAAATTCTCTTTATTTTACTACTTTTATTTATTTATCAAAAACGGTACTATAATATTACCTCAAACAATACATAAAGAGTATAAAAAACTTTAACTAAAAGAAAGATACAAAGGTACAAAGGAAATAATATATTGCTCACATTTTTCTTTAGAAAACTTGTACCTAATTCTGTTGCCATGATTAGGGGTCGTTCTAACTTATAAATAAGTTGAGTGACTATACTGATATTATCATTTTAGATGCTTTTAAACCTCGTCTTATCTCCTTCAATCGAAATCCTTCGTCGCTAAGTGCTTGTTCTAAATTCTTTTCTGTATATTTAAAAAACGGCTTATTTTTGGCAATTTGCTTAGTCGGCACTGCTGACTATATATAAAGGAGATAAAATAAACCATTATTTCCCAATTCAGTTCTGAATGGTCATTGACCACCACCTTTTATGAGGTCAAATATTGGAAATAGTTAAAATCAACAAATTTCGTTCAACCAGAATCTATCCTTATTTGGCGCTAATTGGTTGCTTGCGAAAAGTAAGAAAACAACTTGAGTAAAAATCTGTGGTCGGACTTCCATTATCTTGATTTATTTCTAAACACGACGTTTCGATCAGTACAAATCTATGATCGTTTTCTGATCATTTTCACTCGAAAAGAATCAGAGATTTGTACCTACTGATCGAATCGTCGTGTTTAGAAATAAATCAAGAGATTTTTACTCAACAGTCTGCTTTGTCTACAAACTTCAAACAACAAAGAAACGACTTGTTTTGCTAAAATACCAGTAATTGACGGTTTTATTGACGCAGTTATTGAAGTCTTAAAGTATGTTTCGTGCTAGTAATTGACCACTGTTTTTTTTTTTCTACATATAAAACGTAAGCTATAAATTAAATATAACAAAAAAAACCTTAAGTAATACTCTGTTTTCGGACTTCCATTGTCTTTATTTGTTTTGAAAATACACGACGTTTCGGACAGTGGTTATCTCTGACCGTTCTCAAGTGTACGTTCTCAAGTGTATTTACACTTTAGAACGGTCAGAGATAACCACTGTCCGAAACGTCGTGTATTTTCAAAACAAATAAAGACAATGGAAGTCCGCTCTCAAGTGTAAGTACACTTGACAACGGTCAGAGATAACTACTGTCCGAAACATCGTATATTTTCAAAACAAATAAAGGCAATGGAAGTCCGAAAACAGAGTGTAAGTACACTTGAGAACGGTCAGAGATAACCACTGTCCGAAAGGTCGTGTATTTTCAAAACAAATAAAGACAATGGAAGTCCGAAAACAGAGTATTACTCAAGTATTCACCTTATCTACCAACTTCGGTCAAAAAAACCTTAGATCCATATAGTTAGCTACCACAAAACCCAAAATAATTACATATTATTGCCTTTAATTCAGGATGACTACAGATTTAAGAATACATGTATACTCACCTTGCTTATTACACAAACATACTTTTAGCACTTAACAACACACACTAGATTTGCATCAGCTGTAAAATCACTGATCGCGTAAAAGCATTCAATACTATTAGTCAAGGGATAAACTAGCATAGTGAAACGCCGAAAGTCATCGTAAACAGTTACCTTATTACTGTTCTTAATACGATTCTTGATCCCTGGGTCATTAGGTTTGTCTTTGTCCGACTCATGAATATCGCTCGTATATTCATAAGTCGGACAAAGACAAACGGTGTGACGCAGGGATCTAGATTCGTGTTAAGAACTTTACTGATTTTTTAAACATGTTTAGTCAATTATTGGGTGCTAGTCTATCATCCACCCTATGCGCTGTTCCAAGGAGATTATTACGATAATGGTTTTGGCTTTAACTATATCGTTTGCATCTTTAAAGATATTTTCATGAAATTGTTTCAAAAAGAAATAAAATAGATTATTCGCAAGGCACTGAAGTTTAAACGAATGTTGCCTATGCACATGAACCACTTGTGGTCGCACGTATATCTCGCTCAGAAATAAACAGACTGGCTAATAAAGCCTTAGTTTATGCACTTCTAACATAAATACTTAACTATTTATTTTATGAGCCAAAACAGAAAATAAGACGACAGAGGCATTAAAAATATTTCATTGATTATCTTCACAAGTTTTAAAGCTAAAATACCATGCGAAATCTTCCACCTCCAGCTCATTCGAATCTGGTTGGCGTAGACGACGAGCCGCTCGGCAGAGATCGCTACAGGACCATTTATGTTAATTAGTTAATATCCCCGAATGGCTCTGGCGGCCTAATTGAGCGCGCACATTAATCACGCGCTGTCACCGGGTCCCCACAGTCCGGAAAAAAGCGAGAAACCGTCTCTGGTCCCCCGGTAAATTAATTTGCATTTTTGCATTACTGTCGACGAGATAAGTCCCCGAAAGTCAATGCCAAGGGCGATAATCAATTTCGGTATTACCTCAGAGAAATAACCACAAAAAAACAAAAAGTAAAGAGAGCCAACATCTTTTCGAGTGTTGCCACGTTACTCGTTACTCCATTTGAAAATAGATGGGTTTGATAATGGCAATGAATCTCAGAGAAGTAGGGTAGGTAACCAAGGATAGAGGGAGCAAAAAAGTCAAAATGCACAGGTTTTGTAAGTAGTCAACCAACATTTACCGAATAACTTTGCAGGTGAGGCTTAAATCGGAAAATTTTACAAGAAAGACCCCCTTAAAACCACCTGTAGAACACTTCCTCCAAATATTTGCACATCATTACGGAACATCCTGTATATGAAAATATATATCCTCTTAAATGTAAGAGAAATTTGGCAGGCGACTCCACTGGTAGGTATACCTAGATTACGTTTTTGTTTTTATGGCATTCGTGGCACGTCTGATTTGATTGATATGCTTTATTTTGTTGAATATAAAGCAAAATTAATAATTATGGATGGAGGATAATGTCTACAATTGTAAGGAGATGTTAAAATGATATATATTTGTCCAAAGGAGACTAATAGAATGCAGTGAAATCCCAAATTTTAATTTAAATATATTTTTTAAAAAACATCATTTTATCATCACATTTTATTTTTTTTACGAAACGCCTAGGCTGGCTATACTCTCTAAAATAATACCTTGGGAAAGGCTTAATCGATTCGTGAAAAAAGATCAGCAACGTGTCATTTATACAAGGTACACACATACTCCGGAAAACTTTTTTTTAACTTGGAGTATCGAAATTTTGTACAGAGTGTTTTGACCTATGGCCAATTAGATGGCACTATCCATTTTATTAAAGCACTATCCATTTTATTAAAGCGTAATATGGTTGTGATTTTCGGGTATGTTATTTTAATAACATAACCTAAACTTATTTTATTCGTTTTAGGGCAAGGCTTAAATAAAAGCTGAGGTAATTAACTCCCTTGTTCTAAGTCGTGTCTTTGTTACATACATGGTAATTTGGATATTTAGAATAAGCCACTACTTTACATTAAATTCAAGTGTTAGATATTATCCGCACAAGCATGTGGTTGCTTCTGGGGTACTCCTAGTTTGGAGTATTGTGAGGGTGAGAATTATTATTATACATTTTGTGCGCATGAGTAGTTTACTGGTGAACAAAAATATTTTTATATAAATATTAGGTCACGAGGGTCAGAACTTGGAACAATTTTATAATTATTGTTTTCAGCCCATGTTTGCAATTCTGTAGAAACTATTTTATATTATGATTTTGTAAACTATTTTGCAAAAATTGCAAATACATCTTATTATTATTTACTAATTGTTCAAACGAAGAATTTTTTATTACCTAATGATATTGCAATGCGATATTAGAGTCACTGAATTCGTTTACACCATCAAACCTGAAGTGCAGAAATCCCATAAAAGTAAGGCAGTTAACAAGTCGTAATATAGCTGTCAGGCACGGTGGTCCCATTTACTGAATTTTTGTGTATGTTAGCCCTATAGCAATTGAATCTTAATTTGATTTTTACGATCCCCTAGATAATAAGCTAATAAGCTAATCTAGGAAGCCACATGTTTCCAATTATTGTTGGCGATATCCATTCATCATCATAGTTATATAATTATTTAGGAAATAATTTCAATTTTGGCTCCGTCTTCTGCTGCGAAAACAAGGTTTCTCAGCATGAATATCAACCGGTTTTTCGTCCGGTAAATGAAGCAGAAGTGGAGATTATCTTCTGACGTTTTATTAAAATATGAAATATTGAATCGCCATCTCAAAAAAAATTCGCAAGAAATTGATCATAAACCTGTTCATTCCATTTCACAGTGAGATAGTGTGATTCATAAAATAATCTGATCGCATGGTTTCTTTAGTATAAACTTTAAACGAACTTTTTCCACTAGATGCTCCTATAATACTAAAACATCCATAGTTTATGCTACATAGGAATTACCGATAATATAAGTGTTCAACATTAATATGTTTATTTTCACCGGTGAATCTTTCCAAATCTTTATATATTATAGAAAAGTTTGAAATAAAAAAGATTCTGTAAAAATTGCGGCACCTACGGCATCCTTCTTTTCGTGTGTTTCCACGCGGAAGGCATTTGCCTGGGAAGTCTCCCCAGATGAAACTAATCTAAAGTTCGTAACAAGTTTCGGATAAAGTTTATGAGAAATTCCATCGCATTATGCGTCTATCCGGACGGTTGGTGCGATCCCATTTTGCGATAGGAGAACGACAGGCGCTTTACCCCAAAAAGCTCCCCTCCTTTTTGTGAGTTTTCAAAGGACGTGTCTCTCGGCTATATTCGCTCTTATGTGTCTCTTTCCTTGTTGTAGCTAAACTAGGTACGCAATCAGCAATGTGCATATAAACGTAAAAAACGCTTTATGCGATGACTAATACAACAAAATTACGGGATACCTTCAAAGCGCGACAGGTGAATTGGACTTAACAAGCCGGCAAAATCAAATGACTAACTCTTTATGCTCTACTTATACTCGAACAAGTTGAAATCATTAAGACGGCAGTTAATTAAAGCTTGACGAATTGAAATTCAGCTCCGGCTACGGTCCGGATTTTATAAATTTCTTCTCAAGCCGGATTCGCCCACCTGGCCGTCGACAATAAATCGAACTGAAATTAATTTTCATACCGAGTATATATTTAGATAACCTCAGCGAGCATCCTGTCCAATCGTGGAGGAATCTCAGAATTACGCCCAGTTACCGCATCGGGGTCTCGTAACAGTTAGCCATAAAACGTAAATAATATCGGAATGTGAAACTCATAAGCGCTAACAAAAGGCAAACGGCATAAAAGGCTGAAAATATTGTCCGCTGCGACGCGGGACGTGGGCGCCTCAATGCCAAGCACTAGGCAGCGCTCGACAGCATATATATGTCAATAAGTTCTACAAGTGTTTAGAGACGCAGATGTGGAAAGTCCACAACCTTAGAGAGAAGAAATAAACATTGTAAATTGTTTGACTTTTCGATTAATAAGATGTCGCCAGGCGAGTCGTGTAATGTCACACTTTAGGACCTTTCGAAACGAAGATTTATATTAGTCAAGAACGGCGAGGTCGTGTGAGTTCATCGGCAGTTGTATTTTCGTGAGACTTGAAATGACTTTTATACGAATTTCCATAGAGGTACATGAAATTTTAAAATTAATTTTAGAATCGTCTGATTCGTGCAATCATTAAAATGTCACGCGAGCCATACATCAATGTCGCATAGTTTTAGAAAAAGAATAACCCGGAATAACCCAACCAAGAGCAATATTGTTAATTTTTTGTCAAAGCTTTCACTGACTAAAAGCCTTGTCTCTCTACTAACGATAGTTATTCAACAACTGAGCATGGTGAGTTCAGGGACAGGTGGCGCTGTCAGCCAGAAATGGATCGTATTAATGGTTAGTGCACGGCCACAGATAAGGCGGACGGCGGACCGGAGAGCAGAGCGGAAAGCGGAGAGTAGTGCGGGTAGTGTCCACACAGTCAGCGGATTGTGACGGCTTTGAAAGGCGTATTGCGCAACGAGGTTGGCAGTAAAGTGGACACATTGAAAGGTCAAACTTCAAGGAAACAGCTATAAAAATGTCGATTTATACATTATTTTTATGTGAAAATTTATGTGAAAATTCACAACTCAAATTTCGGATTTTGCAAAATAAACGTGCAGTGTGGGTACATGAAATAAACCTAAGCAGGGAAACACTTGGTGAATTCAATCATCTGTACAAAAATAATTTTGGAAATCTCGACCCAAAGTTTGTCGGTGGTGGTGATGTGCATGAGTTATGTCCCATAGGGGGTTTGCGACTAAAAACTTCACTAATTGGAATTTGGCGATCCATATTGTTTATTATTAAGTAGGTAGGTATATAAGAATACAACGCTCTATTTTAGAGGGTAAATACGCGCCAATACGCCGGAAAATGTCAAACTGACTTGAACGCTCCGCTACCAGCGAGCAAACACGCTTTACTCTCCGCTCCCCTCTCCGCTGTATGTGTGGACATGATAGTAGGCTTCCTATTGTTTTGAAAGCTCCGCTACCATCTCCGCTCTACTCTCCGGTCCGCCGCCCGCCTTACGTGTGGCCGTGCACTAAGGAATTGAATTCATCAAGTGTTTCCCTGCTTAGGTTTATTTGATGTTCCCACACTGCACGTATATTTTGCAAAATCCGAAATTTGAGTTATGAATTTTCACATAAAAATAATATAGAAATCGACATTTTTATAGCTGTTTCTACAAAGTTCGACTTTTCAATGTTTCCACTCTACTTCCAACCTCTCTGCGCAATACGCCTTTCAAAGCTGTCACAATCCGCTGACTGTGTGGACACTACCCGCACTACTCTCCGCTTTCCGCCCTGCCCTCCGGTCCGCCGTCCGCGTTATGTGTGGCCGTGCACTTAGTCAGTAGGGGGCAGCGGTGCACGAGTGGGTTATTGGTGTTACCCACGCTTTGGCATCGTATGTCGTGGGTTCGATTCCCACCACGGTATGTGCCCTGGGTGTTGTGTGTTCGTATTTAGATTTAAGGTAGGATAGGTTTAGATGTAAGGAATTAGAAACACTAATAGTTGGGGGGAATGGTTTAAAGCCAGACAACCCCCCCAACAAGCCGAAGGGGGATGGAACAAGCCCCGGACCTGGGTAAATGGCCTTCGATGTCTAACCCATAAAAAAAACTTAGTCAGTAGACAAAGCGTTGAAGACGTGTTACTACTGGGACAGAAAATAATCAATGAAACATTTCTGGCTGACACTGCCACCTGTTCCTGAACTCCCGATACGAACCAGTGGTTGAATAACTTTCATTAGTAAATAAATAAGGCTAAATCAAAATATTATCTTTGGCTAAATGCTAGAATTGGTAGAATTTGTCAATATTTTTAACCTAGCGAGGGTTGGTAAAAATTTTGCCAGTAAAGGGTAGGATTAAATCTATGCATCACCCGACAGGAACTCTAGATATGACACGTGTTGATGGGAACGAATTAAGAGAAGTAACCAAGGATAGAGGGAGTAAAAACAAGACGTAAACAGAGCCAACATCTTTTTGAGTGATGCCACGTACTCCATTGTTATACATTTCATAATAGGCGAGTTTAATAATGGGATTAAATAAAGACACACCACCCATAACATTAAATTAATAAATGTAGCATTAATTCCTTGCCGCCGCATTCAATATCCTCATTATTGTGTTGTTTACCCCAGCCTGTCATTTTCTTTGATTGTTTACGTGTGTAGTTTTCGTGTTTTCAAATGTTTTTACAAGCTTTTATTTAACTTGCAATGTATGTTTAGGTCAAATCTTGCAAGCTGACCTAGAACCACTTCCTGACATCCGATTGAGCTGAAATTTTGCATACACCTTTAGTTCCGGTGACAATACAATATGCAATACTCAATATGGTAATACTTTCAAAATGGCCGCCGCTCCAAGATGGCGGATGATGTATTTTTGTCAACCATCTTAATATGGGTATCAAATGAAAGGGCTTCAAAATTAGAAAACGATAAAGTTAGTGACATCATACTAAATTCAATATGGCCGCCGCTCCAAGATGGCGGATGATGTATTTTTCGTCGAACCCCTTAATATGGGTATCAAATGAAAGGGCTTGAAGAGTAGAAAACGAAAAAGTTAGTGACATCACAATAATTTCAATATGGTCGCCGCTCCAAGATGGCGGATTACATTTTCTTTTCAATTCCCTTAATATGGGTATGAAATGAAAGGGCTCGACGGGAAGAAAACAATAAGGTGAATGACTTCATACGAAATACAATATGGCGGCCGCCCCAAGATGGCGGACTAAATTTCTTTACCACCCTGACATGGGAATCAAATAGTTCCTAAAAAGCACAAAATAAAATTTAAAATTTAAAAGAAAAAATGCATACTTTGGCAAATAGGTACGTGCCGAGGTACCAATCACTGTTCAAAAAAATTAATTGGTACCTACTTTCATCAACATTTCGCGTGACAAGCATTTCAATTTGCAAAAACTAGTCGCAATTTGGAATTGAATTATCTTAACGAAAACCTAAACTTATTTTGTATTCATTTTAGTACATGGCTTAAATAAAAGCTTGTTTTTAAAGTTTTTTATTTTAAATTTTATTTGGTTAATTTATAGACTATTTACTCGACTATTTATTAGTTCCTATAGGATATAGTGACTGATTTTGTATACAAATAGTGTGTAGTATGCGATAAAAGTGATATTTCTCAGAACATAACCTATCACAGGTAAACGTTGTACACGCGGGGGTGTAATGTTTGTTTACTTTGGCAATTTTCCGTTATATGTTGGTCGACTAAAAATGTTTGCATTTTGATGTTTTTGAGTTTTTGCTTCCTCTATCCTTGTTTTTTTTTCTGAGGGGGCGAAAGTAAGACTTGATAATTTGGGTCCATTCCATAAACCTACATAAATGGACTCTATGATAATGTACCCGCATTTCCCGTAAGCTAACTTATAGGGTGGGCCGTTATACTATAATGCGTTTGTCATGTAGGTATGAAAGCTAGGATCTTGAATGACGTCAGACATAACTCACGGTCAAAGAATGAGAATATCCCAAGTTCATGGCAATATCATCTCCCCGTATATTTCCATTATAACGATCTCATCTTTATTTATCCACTCTTCCTAAAAAGCAAACGCGGTGCCTTCGCAGTTTATTCGGGGGTTTTAACGGTGGGAGTAATAAAGCCAGACCGGCGGCGGCGCTGGCGGCGGCGGCGGCGCCCCCAAGCAGGGCCGGCCGTTGTTTTTTACGGCGCGATTTCCATTTTATGAAGATACACGACGGATCACAAAAAGTGAATAGGAACGAGTCCCGGCTTGCGGGGCCTCGTTGGCATGCGGCGCGGACGCCCTTTATTTTTTATAATGCGCCGGCGGCGGGAACCCGCCGATTTTATACATGTATGGAAGCGGGGCTCCCCGGGGGACGCCGCGGATTATAATAACGGTTCTCGCCGCAGTCGGCCCCCTGCCGCTCCTGGCAAAAATTGCACGCGGATGTAAAATAGTCGGTGGTTTCGGGGCCTCCCAGGTTCCACGAGCGCACAACGAAATCTACCCACTTAGGAAAATGCGCTCTGTCCCCTAAAAAGTTCGAGAATTCCAGGCGATGTTGATTATTTACGAATATTTTAGATTTTTATAGAATACTACTGGACTTGACTAAACGTATGCTGGAGCATTATGTTTAATAGAAACTCTGCGATGCCTTTTTGAGAGGAGCTATTTGCAGCACAGTTTACAACTTTTGAACAGAAGGGTGCGCACCACGAACTATTTCTATCCAACGAGAATTTTAAAAAAGACTTCAACCAACGTATTCGTTTTTCATGTGCATCTCGTTTTTTTTTTGTGAACGGCTGTAGATTGTTTTTCTGAAAAAATGTGTTTACTCCTAGCCACATAATATATCTACTTTAATTACAAGCCACCGGGAATCTCATATTAGTCAGACCCTGGCAATCGATCGCAATGCGGTCATGTGACTTTGTTTATATCTACTGCCGCTGTAACTTGGATAGACTATAGATATATTGTGCAATGAACACGAAATGATGGCCATTTCCTAGGTGTTCAAATCACGCTAGTAGGAAATGGCATCAGAGCATAGATCCTTTTTCTACGACCATCAGACTTTTAAACTGTGATATTTCCCGTAAAACTGGATTTTTGTCCATTTTTTCCAAAATGTCAAATTTAACAGATAAGCGATAGGTTCAGCGCACCGAACTATTTCAAACAGTTTGGTGGTTCAGCGGCATATCTTTAGGTATTTGAGCTGAAATAGGTTCTGAAATTAAATTTTCAAAAATGGTAATAATGATTTCCATATGAAGCCAACTTTCCGGGACACACTGTGTAACTGAGTAACTGAGTATAGACAAAAGTGGCATTTGGAAAAAATACATTAAATTAAAAAGCCGGCTTTCAAACGGCATAATAAAAATGGTTGTGTCTAGGAAATAAATTTTGAAGGCCTCGCAACGCCCGACGTTTAACTTTTTCACAATTTTTCAAGCTTTTCAGAAGTAGGAATAAAACACATTTTGAAAAAACTAAATTCGTTTACGAAAAAGCGCGAATATGGCCGAGGCAGTCCGACCGCCATTGCACGCCCTTGCCTCTCGCCCACGCTAATAGCACTAGGCCACTCTTTTCCTCGACATAAATTATCAAGGCTGGTTTATTTATTGTATGTATTTTTTTGCGCGTGGGAGACTCATCACCGCCGTTGTGACAGTTGACAGGCGTTTGGCATTTGGCTCACATACAGCATGAAACCTACTACTGGGCTATTAACCAGGCTTGCTGAAATGACCATGCATCATGAGAATATCGCTGGTTCCCGTTCTATCATTACATCGTCCGAGGTCGGCAATGCTTGATTGGACGAGATCAAAACGACGCGGGAGAGTGGTGATTCTACTATGTGTTATATATATATATATGTCCCCCATACCGCGTCATACACACATTTTGAGGTCTCTCCCTATTCTCCAAAAAACGCTCCGATTTCCACTCACGGCAGAGCGGAGGCGAGGGCCGGTGCTCTCCAGCCCGCTTCCGCTCGTTTATCAAAACAGGGTGTTCGCATCCAGAAAGTGTCGGGCGGGTTTTTTGTGCGCCAACACCTTCGGTCCGGCCGCTCAATACGCCTCCCTTGTAAGGATGACGGCAAGCGTCGCGCGTAAAAAATGATTTCGGGGAGCGGGATCTGGGCGAGGCGGGAAGGTTGAAGGGACGCGTCTACCGAACGGAGCAGTTAGATTATTTATCAGACGCGAGGTGGGGAGAGAGTTTAATATCAGATTCATTTTTATCGAAGTCTTGTCGACCCGTTATGCAATGCCTAGGGGCACACACAGACGCCAGGCTGTGAGTAAAGCTATCAGCTATCAGAGAGGAAATGGTAAACAATTTTACAGCAAAAATTACTAGCACCTTCTAGGAGGAGCCTTGAATCCTACCAACACCTCGCAATGGCCCTTTTTGCCAGTCAACCGTCAACCTTATAGCTTTCTGTTCTTATGAGAAAACAAAATCTGACCTCATCTTAAAAACCATCCCACTATTATTGTTATTCCCTTTAAACCATGAGAGAAATATCCTACGGAGTTACTGATCGGATATTTCCTAGCTGCTATAATGAAGAAAGCAATTATAACAGACGCGTTTTATTGCTTCCTACTGAGAGAGCAAATGGAGAATGAGAAGGAAGGTCTGACAAAACGTCCACAATGAGAAATGTCATTAATATGTCAATGTCAAAAAGTCACATTAGCTCTCCCAGCTGCTAGGTATACTTTTAACAAGTTCTTCCAGTTCAGAGAAATAAACAAAAAAAACTGATAAATAACTTATGCGGCTATACAAAGGTTGTTAAAGCTGCGGGTTGTAATAATTATTTTGTGGTTGGTTGTAGGTTATTTATTATAAACACAAAATACGAGAAATAATATTTCCTAATCACTTTCCTACTTTTTCTACTCGCTTGGAAGATAGTAGAGAAAGATAATGCAATAAAACGCTGTCAAGTTGCTGCTCGGAGAGAATGGAACATCAATAAAACGCGTCTATTACAGTCCGACACACGAGAGAAGTCCAATGAAAAACTCAGTCTAAGAGCCATCCGTATATGTTATATGTGGGCATGGGCGATTGGACTGAGTTTCTCATTAGACTTCTCTCGTGTGTTGGACTGTACTAATTTAGCTACATTCGCAAATCCCATAACACACTTGTTTATCTATGATTATTCCATTTGAAAGAAATAATGAAAGGAAATAAGTTCAATGTAAATGTACCTGTATAATAATACCCATTTCGCAGCCTATAAAAATCGTGAATTGGCGTGCGTGGTGATTTCATTTAAATTTTACTTTACTTTGAATGTCAAGTGCCGCCCACTGTGTAACCGGGAAAATGCATTATCATACATTTGTTTTACAAATAAAATCTTCGTGTGTAAAAGTTTCCGTGGTATATAGGTACAGGGTGTCCCAGGATAAATGAGCCAATAGGTGCAAAAGACAAAACATTTTCTAGTTCAAATTTGATCGTTTGAGGTTCTGACCTGCTTGACTGGAAACTCATTTCTAGCATATTTTTGTTTTTGAAAATTGGCATCGACAGAGACTATTTATTTATTTTATTTGTAGGTGAAGTGCCTTTTTCTTTAAAGATAGCGAAAAATTTCTTTAAGAAGAGTTGTTCCCAATTAAAAATTACCCCCTGGTACCAAATTTTGGAAAGATCGGCCTACTTTGTTTTTTCACTTTTTTCTTTTTCTAACGCGCTAAAGTGGCTTTTAAATACAAGGTATCGAACAATTTTACAAGAAAAAAAATTAAAAGTTATCCCCGTGGATTAAATTTTGAGAAGTTCAGCCTACTTTATTTTTAATTTTTTTTCTTTATCGCGGTGTAAAAAGAAAAAATTGGTAAAAACAAAGTAGGCCGATCTTTCCAAAATTTGGTACCCGGAAAATTTTTAATTGGGAACAACTTTTCTTAATGAAGCTTTTCACTATCTTTCAAGGAAAATGCACTTCACCTACAATGAAAATAAATAAATGGTCGCTGTCGATGCCATCTTGATTTTTTTAAAACGAAAATATGCTAGAAATTAGTTTCCAGTCAAGCAGGTCAGAACCTCAAACGATCAAATTTGAACTTGAAATTTTTTGTCTTTTACACCTATTGGCTCACCTACCCTGGGACATCCTGTAGGTAAACAAAAGAACAATAATTTGAATTATCTTTAATTTTTTATATTAGCGTAAAGTGTATTGTTCTGGATGCCACACACGTATCACCAACGGGTTTCATTTGGCATTTGCCACAACATTCGTATTAGAGTCAGAAGGATAGGAATTGTTCAGGCGCTATTCTAGAGAAAAACTTGGAAAATAAATGGAAAATGGAACACGTAACAGTAATCACTTAAATCTAATCGACAGGTTAAGCATGATTTATTTGGGAAGCAACAAGTGAGGCAGGAACCAAACAGCATATTTTTTGCTTGGTACTTTTGCCCACAATTACTTTTGTGCACAATTTTTAACACTCGCTAAACTTGGGTACATCTTTCATTATTGTTCCTTGGACTGTTTGATTTCAAAGGTATCTCTAGATGCCTAGGTGTATAACTGAACTACGTTTCAGTAAAGGTTACCAGAAACGTCAGGTGGCGTCAGTGTAAACACGGTACTAAAACGGACGTTAAAACAGTAATCTGTGGGCATTTTGCGCATAGTAATAGACAAAGGTATGAAGTAAAATCTGTAGCGAATTTGCATAAACAAAAATTCATGATCTATTTGAGGGATAAAGTAAACTTCATAACTTGAAACCGTTTTCGAGAAGACTATGGCCGACATTTTTTTATTTAATTCTGTCTTTTAAGAAGGGAAAGGCCCAAATCAGATCAAATGTTCAAAGCCTATGGGAAAAGAGGGTTTGCCGCGGTGTCGGTAGATATTAACATACATCTAAGAACATTTTGCACAACCTTTAAACTGTTAATAAATAAGTATCTCGAGAAGGAATACTATAGAAACCTATGAATAAAGAACCCCAGGAAGGAGCAAATTTTGGCTTTACGCTGGACCGGTCCAGTCTCTGCATATGCCGGCATGCCGTTTCCGGTTTACAAAAGTACTTACCGATAGAATGTTATCCCCCAAACATTTTGTTCTGGTAGTCACGGAATAGTCGCAGGCTACACAGCTAACCATAATAGATCTCCAAAAAGTACTTATCGAAGAACTACACAAATATCTAATAGCACAAACCACCGTGACAACAACTGTCAAATATAAAAATATTTTGTCAAAATTCAGTCTCCATACAGGGCGATTTCCGTCTCACGTATTTTATAATGCCCATAGAGCTTTGGCTCCTTCCTGGGGTTCTTTATTCATTGGTAGAAACAGGGAATTATATTTTTCAATTTAAAAATAAACTAGGCACTTTCTTAGACTCCCCGGTTCTCTGTGTACAAATCAGAGCGACCAGACTTAATTCCATCCGCATCGGAAACGTTCCGACACGAAATCAATCCATGACTATTACACGTCCCGGCGACATCCTTTCCTTTGTCGGGTAGGCACGTTGCTCGCGGACAATAGACCATAAAGGCGGCTGCGGCTGGATTACCGAGAGGGAGGGAGATCGTGCAGGGAACGGTCGGGTTCACTTCGGATTAGGTCGGTCCAGTTCGGCGGCCTTGGCCGACGCCGCTCATTCCAACGTGTTCGCCATCGAGACTTGTTGCCGGATTGAGCAACTTGTACCCGATAGGACTTCCCGTTTTGGTTTTGCCGTGAACCTTTGCAGTCAATAAACCTAGAATAAGGCCAGCATAAACCAATCCACAGTCGGAAATCTACACTAGAGAAATAAATAATGTAGTATCTTATCCACCGAACACAAACAGGGGTTCGGAGGAAAAATAGTCTCCAAATGCGAAAGGATGGTTTAACCTACAATACCACGATAGACTTACCCACGGTATGTCATTGCGCATCTTGTGACGTCAGTTGCGAATCAGAATTTAAATTGCTCCATATGTTTTACACAGCAATAGATACTTTTGTTATGGGTTTTTGCTTATTTCTTTTAAATAAATGTTGTTAAAAATATGTAGAATTTATCACTAGATAAATGAATTAATATTCTGTTGATAAAAAACACATTTAATTTGATACGCTGACTGCACATCCCGGCATTTTTGGCCTATTTCAAAGCACTGTCGAGCTGGACTGACGATCAGTCAGTTGTTTACACTTTTTTTCTTGACACATTAAACTGTAAACTATAAAAAATCGTAAAACACAACCGCAGCCGCTACATTGTTTAGAATTCGTGATTCGCAACTGACGTAGATGCGCAGAGTTGCCTTGTTTTCGGATTCGTTAGTGACATACCGTGGGTAAGTATGTATCGTGTACAACAGGATGCTGAAATCCCTTAAATTTCGAGCGTATTTCAGTGTACTGAATTTCATAAGTTCGCGAGCAGCCGAGATGCAGTTGTAAAAATGCTTCCCTTCCTTGAATCTCAAAAACTGGTTCTTGGTTATATTTTTCTCAATTTTAAAAATATCGAGTTGGAAACACGACTATCTCTAAAATTAACAAAAATGTAACCGAAAACCGGTTTTTAAGATTCAACTGTAACCACGGTTCGAAAAAACCATGATATTTTCATAAATATTATCATATCAGACGATATACAGTGTGTGTGTGATTTCTCGTGTTAACAGTCCCATAAATCTCAGTAGGCCGCGGGAATTGAACGGGACAATTTTTTATAATCCCTGGAAGGTCATCGTTTGCGAAGTATTGCTTTGGCATTGCCATGGAAGCCTGGCCTTCTGCGTTTTTTTTAAGTGGATGCGTTTTTTGAAAAACTATTTTAGGCATTTTGTAATCGAAATAATAACACCGTAGGATGGTAGGATTAGTCGGCACCTCTCTAAATAGTCATGTAGAAATTTTGATGAAATGCTAAATACTACAACATCAAGAACAAATGACACTCCAATCATAAATTCATGTCTGTTTAGACGTGACAGTATTTTATTGTTGTAAAAAAGTAACGCCCTGCTAAATTTAAATAACAACAAAAATTATATTTGTGAAATTACAGTTTTGTTTCGACTACATGTATTTTTTAATAAATACATTTTCTAATCGTCATAACAATTCTGTCGCTTTATTTTAAATTATTATTAATAATAATAAATGTGTCTTTATTAAACTAAAAGTACTACAGTTAATTATACAAAGGCGGCGTTTATTATAAAATGCTCTTCCAATCAACCTAAAATATACAAAAATATAACAGTGGCAGCTTATTTCCAGTAGGTACAATAAACCAGCCAGTTCGTTTTAACAACGTAGTACAGTAAGGAAATGGCACAAGCTAAAGAAGTTTCTTTTTTAGAAACTGCTTTAAATGACACTTATAAAAGATTGAAAACTGACTGCGGATTTCATTTTCGGGGGATGCTGTTGAACGTTTTGGTACTGTCATACGAATTTTGTATATTTATTTTTTAAACAAATAAGTAATTTATATCAAAAAATATTATTATTTTCGTCTCCATACCTGCTTTCGAGCCTAGTTTTCGCTTTTAAAATACCCTGACTGTAAACCCAGCATCTTTTAAGGGAACAATTTTTTATATAGGTAAGTGTGTTTAAATCGCCATATTTTGACTTCAAGAACTTACGGATAATGGGCTGGCCTTCTTTTCTGGGACACCCTGTAGAAATGTTACTTTATAAACGATTTGCTCTATCAAATTGTTGACATGTTTTTTTAAATAATGCAAAGTGGCAACATAGTCTGAGGCAAAAGTGCGCGACTATGAATGGGAGGCCATATCGCGCGAACCGGCTGTAAAATAAGTGTTCAGTTTGGAGATGTTTGCCCTGCGGCATTTGAATTATGCAGTGCAAAGCCTGTTATGGAAGTTACGTGGATCGATTAAGTCTTTGTCATGGCACGTTAATGAAATTAGAGTACAAAGTCCATGGACTCTCGTTTTACTTAGGCAAGCAAATATTGAAAAGGTGACAGCGATATCTATGCAAGATTTAGATTAAACCTGTCTTCTGTCTTTTCTTGCATATCAGCGGTGATCGAAGGATTTTTTAGATGAAACACAGAAAATTTCATAAAAATAGGAAGGGGTATGCATTCTTTCCATTGCCAAAGTTATCTTCATTTGGAAATATTCCATCGAAGCATTTTTCTTGATTTAGTCTTTCCATAGGCTAACTGCAAAAATCGAAAATCAAAACAAGACCAAATAACGATAACGAAGGTGGGCACAAAAATACCCGAAATAAAGTACCTTAATAATTATTAGTAAAATTCTCGACCGGGTTCAACTGATAAAAGTGTTAAGAAAAGCAATGTTGTATTCCCCGCCGCTCTTTAGTAGGTATCATAATAATGGTGATGATGATAATAATTCCCACCCTCACAATACTCCAAACTAGGAATACCCCAAAAGCAATATACATCAACATTGTCAACATTCTATAAAGACAAATACCTACTACACCCAACTTACTGACACTACAGTAAAATTCCTGTACGCACTATTTATAGGATTCGATAAGAATAACACCCTTACCCTATAGGGTAAGCTGTGATAACACTATGAGAAAATCGAATTTCTAATGCTTAAGCTTTGTATGAGTGCCATGAATGTCACAACAAATAAAGCCGTTTAAAAAATAAACAAGGCGGCAGCGGAGACGGTAAATAAGAAAAAGGCGAGTCGTTGGTTTTTCTGGCAGCCGCGATAAAGCGGTTCCATGGAGCAAGTCAATTACCGTTGAATTACCGTAGTAAAACGAGCCGAACGCGAGTGTTTGTTTCTTTCTTGGTGGCGCATGTAGGCACAGCTAATCCCTCCTAGAATTTTTGCCGCGAGCTTGAAAAACAAAGGCTCCAATGCAGTATGCCGCTGACCCCCCTACGCTATATTCAGCATTATTCTACCACCCAAGAAAAAACTATAGGATTGTTAAGGAACCTTTACAGAATTTCTCTAATGCTTCTTAATAGCAATTTGTAATTTTAGTATAATATTTTTATGATAGCATCCATCAAAAGGACAAGAAATTGATCTTAAAAGAAATGCTGTAATGGCAGCTCTAAAGGTGTCGTCTGTTTGGCGTTCAGTGTGTAAGAATATATTCATAGTGAGAAATCGAATAAGTAGAAAAGGGATAGGTATAAATGCGACGTTGCCACTACTTGAAAGCAATAAAATATTACAACCACGGTAGTGGGAGGTGGAGGGGTGAAGCACGGTCAAATTAGATATTAGAGGCGGCGCCAGGCCTCCACGTAGATAACAAACTTAGACAGCATTACGACTACATATTTCCTCCGGATTCCTCGATACAATTTTAAATTTTACTTATACCTACGTTTTTAAGGTTTTGATTAAATTAATTCACATAATAATTTTTACGTGTATTAATTTTCCACATTCGCACACTTTATTTGACCACGTCTAGAAAGCTTTAAAAAAAATTCTGTATTGCTACACTGCTGAAGATGACCCCCAGGAGGGTTGAAACATATGTACAGTTGATCTGTTGATTAAAGAAACTGTGTTTATGCAGCTGAGACTGTAAGTTTTACCCTCGTTGTTGTATTCTCCTACTCCACTTCAAGATATTATGGACTACATATTTCCTCAAGTTATTTTGATTAAATGTAATAAAATGTTAGTACATAATTAAACAAATCGACAGGTGGGTGGGTCGGTAAAAATTTCTTCTGATACTTCTGGCGCTAAGCATTTTCAAAATATCCCATTTAAATGCCCGAGTAGCTGCCTCACGAAAGCAATTCTTGTTACGTTTGGAATTAGGGCTGGTGTTTTTTAGTTTTCCTAATTTAAAATAAATATTTTATTTTTCTTTGTTCAAAAGGGGTTCTTTATTCATAGGTTCAAAACTATATTTTGTTTAAAACGCTTTTTCCTTGCGAAAAACATATTTTGAAACTGTTTAAACTGGGTTTTACACTCGAAATTCGGTGCAAGAAATTAAGCTGTCATACTTGATCAATGCGTTTTTGAAAATTAAATGTTTCCTAAAAATATGTCTGAAAATGACAAAGATGCTTAAAATGATTGTAAATTACTGTTATAAAAGCTTCACCGTAATGGTCTTATACGAAAAACCTTCTTCAGGGTTGCATCTTTGACAGATGACGGTGACATTCGCGCGATAGTGCGTTACAAAACGAATTTCTACACTTTAAACCGGCGATGACATGACAAAATAAATGCACTGCACTGACTGCAAACGGTTGACATACGTATAACCAGTGTACTTACAGAGTGTCCAACTTTAAAACTGTACAAATCCGTAAAATCTTCATTTTTGGAGATAATCGCCTAAACTTTTTTTGTGTTTGAAAGGCCTTCAAAAACCGCTTCTTCCGACCTTCCTGCCATTTTAAAAATGCAAATCCAGGGCCGGCTGCGATTTTTTTATACACCCGATTTTCACGAAAACAATTTAGCGATTTTTTTTATTTAAAATCTGACCCCACAACGTTAATCAGAACACCACAAAACCCCCATATACCAAATTTGAACAAAAAATATATAGGTAGTTCCATTCTGTAGGGTGTCAAAATTGAGCAAAATAGGAATTTTAGAGACATCTGGCGAGTGAAGTGTGCCATTTAATCCCTTCAAAACAGTTAAATGGTCAACAGGACCACTCAAAATGTTGGTGTGAAAAGATTTACTACAAAAATATACAGGGTATTTTTCTCTGAGCCATCTCAAAATTCTGAATTTTTATTAAACTTTCTACTAGTTAGGAAGTGCTTTGGAATCATTGAAAAAATATTAATAAACACAAAAGTAATTAATTTCTTTATAAAATGCCAACCAGCAAATAAAAACAATTTAAATTATTGGAGCTTTCTCAACAAAGTCACTGTCTAAAAGATAATACATTTTCTGTGCCTTTCCTGTTGTGGCACACCAGCCACCTTAACTGATATGGACTTACTGACTGGCAGGCTTCTGCATTTTTTAGATTTAGTTCGTTTATAGTGTGTGGAGCGGTTTTGATATACTCGATTTTTGACCCGTATAAAGTTCAAAAAATTCGGTAATTTGAGATGACACAGTTAAGAACACTCTGTATATTTTCTATTGGACCTTTGCACACCAACACCTTCAGTGGTCCTATTGACCATTCAACTGTTTTGAAGGGATTCCACTCCATGGCACACTTGACTTGGCAGATGCCTTTAAAATTCCTATATTTTGCTCATCTTTGACACCCTGCAGAATGGAACTCCCTGTATATTTTTTATTCAAATTTGGTATATAAGGGTTTTGGGGTGTTCTGATTAACGCTGTGGGGTCAGATTTTAAATAAAAAAATCGCTAAATAGTTTTCGTGAAAATCGGGGATATAAAAAAATCGCAGCCGGCCATGTATTTGCATTTTGAAAATGGCGGGAAGGTCAAAAGAAGCGGTTTTTTAAGGCCTTTCAAACACAAAAAAAGTTTAGGCGATTATCTCCAAAAATGAAGATTTTACGGATTTGTACAGTTTTAAAGTTGGACACCCTGTATAATAAATATATTTTTTTTACTACTAACCTGAGAAATCACCATTATTTACCTCATTCCTCTAATGAGAAGTAATATTTCTCACCCTAGGTAAATAATGATAATAAAAAAATACCTAGGTAAATAATGAAAAATTTTCTTTATGACATTTAAAGATTAGTGTCATTTTATTAGCTTGACAACTGAACTCCCAGGCTACTCGATATTTCGAAGTATTTGAAAAAAGCGAGAAATGACTAAAATAAACTAAAATATGGCAATATTTCAATGTCAGTAGTAAAAAAAATTCTATATACACTTCGGTTGAGAAGGCCATTATTTACCTCGCATATTATATCCTTCGGCGCTACGCGCCTCAGGATATAAAAAAGCTCGGTATATGATGGCTCACTTCTCAACCTAAGTGTATAATAGACTATTATTCTGAGCTGGAAGTGTTGTCTTATGCCCGCTTTTCCAAATAACGACCCACAAAACAAAAACTTTGTTGTTTTTTTAACTTTGGCGATAAGACAGTTGCTGAAAAGAAAAAATATTTTCTCTGAAATTACATTTTTTTACCTGGACATTAGCCAAGTAAAGTTTCTATTTTTGAACATTGAAAATTTTCAACAGCTTCCAATTAAAAAAACAGTTTAAAACTATTGTTTAAAACACTGTTTTAATTATTGTTTTTACATACTAACCCTGTTTGGAATACGACATTCCGTAAGTTTGTTCCTGCTCCACCGCGTATAGTTCGCAATCAGGATCCAGGGTGTAGGTCAGACATCTGGCGTTTGGGTCGTAAACTTTATACTGTCAACGTAAACCACGCATCCTCCACCTAATCGAGAGCGTTAATCGAGCCATAAAATGTAAATAATCGACCGGGACGTTACACCGAACAACATTAAATCTTTCGTCTAAACCGACAATCTGTTCGTGCGAATCACTTTTTTCCGGACGGCAGCTCGGGATTGCGTGCCAACGGGTTGAAGTCGCATGTTCACGAGCATTGGATGCGGTTAAACATCGGTTTGGTTTTAAATGACTTCAGTAAAACATGTAATACTTCTTTGATAATTGCGTCAATGATCAGCATCAGCGTACCTAAGTATATTTAGTGGACTCTTCATGGTAATGCGTGTAATAAAGCGGGCGAATTCGGAATTTCATAAATCACCAACGTTATTTTGTTTTCGTCTCCATATTATTTACTTTTCTCGCATTACCTAACCTAATCCCCATTTTCCATTTCAGATCGGCACATCGTTACCCGCCAGCGGCATGACGCTACTCCTACTAGCCGCCGCCGCACTGCTGGGCGCTGCCCAAGTCACGGGTGGCGCCACCGGGGGCGGCCCCGGCTGTCCGGCCGGCTGCACCTGCGACGACGACACCTTCGTCGTAGCTTGCGAAAGGGGCCGCCTCGACGTAGTCCCCATTGCTCTGAATCCCGCCATCCAGCGGCTGGTGCTGCGCGCTAACCGGATCAAGACCGTCGACGCCGCCTTCCAATTCTACAGGGATTTACAGTACGTCGATCTGTCCGGCAACCACTTGGTGTCCATCCCGACGGATAGCTTCGCCCACCAAATCAAACTTCAAGAGCTACACCTTAGCAAGAATAAGTTGTCGGCTGTGGGAAATCGCACCTTCGAAGGTCTGCGCAGTCTGACCGTGCTCAATCTACGTGAAAACTTCTTGGAGGAAATTCCGGCGAGAGTGTTTGCGGCGTTGGCTAGGCTTGAAGAACTCAACCTTGGCCAAAATCGAATTTCGCGCATTGATCCTTTAGCATTCGACGGACTACCAGCACTAAGGGTGCTATACCTTGACGACAACCAACTACGTTCGGTGCCTACACCATCATTTGAATCATTGGGAGGACTTGCCGAACTCCACGTGGGTCTCAACGGCTTCGCCATGCTACCAGACGACGCTTTCAAAGGTCTAGCACGTCTAGCTGTTTTAGATGTGAGTGGTGGCGGTGTAACTGCCATAGAAGATAACGCGTTTCGTGCTTTAGGAACGTTGAGAAATCTAAACTTAGCCGACAACCGATTAGACCATGTACCAACAACACAACTTGCCCCTCTATCGCGTCTTGAAACCCTTTATATCGGCCAAAACGACTTCGATGTGATTGAACGACGAGCATTTGCTGGATTGACAAATTTAAGAAAGTTGGACGTATCGAGCGCTACGAGATTAGAAAAGGTGGTGCAAGGGGCACTCGAACCAAATCTAAATTTGGAAACCTTGTCTTTAGAAGGATGCACTCATCTTAAAGAATTAGAAGCAGGTTCGCTACTGCCACTTCCACGGTTACGTACGTTATCGTTGAAAGGTACCTCTGCATTAGTTTCCCTAATGGAAGAAGCGGCACCCTGGTCAACATTAAGACAGTTAGACTTGAAGGGTGCTCCATTACGCTGCGATTGTTCGTTAGGGTGGTTAGCGAGACTGTCATCGGGAGGCAAAAATGCAACAGCAAAGGATGCACGTTGCTCTTCGCCCGCAGCTCTCGACGGACGAACCCTCTTCTCCATCACTCCGTCAGACTTAGGATGTTCCGCCCCTGGAGATCCTCGCCGACGAGCCATGCTAGCCACTTTTTGCGCAGGCGCCGGGGTGCTGCTAGCGGCACTCGCGCTACTGTTGTGTAGGTATCGACGGCGCGTGCGCGATGCCCTGAAAGATTACAGGTGGAGCAAACGAGCCGCGGCCGCAGCGCAGCGCAAAGAGCGCGAGTACAGGCAGGCGTTTGCCGATGAAGACGGTTACGTGGTGAGGCCGCCGCCGCCGCTACCGCCAGCCGCCTCCTCCTATCCCATGGTAAAGCCGGTGCCGGTGACCGAGTTGTAGCTAGAGCTAAGCGCGCCCGGCCCTGGTGTGTTTCTGGTGGCGGGCCGCGCGCCGCCGCACCACATCCTCAACGCGCCTGCGCCACCGCCGCCGCCATGTCGCGCGCACTCGCTGATGCGCGGCGATCGGCGCGGGCCGCCGCGCTGCCACTGAGCAATAAAAGACGAAAAGTTATACGACTGTAGCCGCTAGTTCCACGACGGATATATTGTCGCGGGAAGTGTGCCTTCACGCAGAAAGGTTCGTTGCGTTATTGAGTAAAAGTTGAATATGAACATTTCAAAATCTCTTTGAAGATACTTAGGTCTTCTGATGCGAAGCTATATTTTCCGTGACGATGAGATATTATATCCTTTGATCCATTTCAAACATGTATCATGTATTACATTTATTTTGCGACAGCAATAAATTACACTGTATCCAAACATTACAAAATGAGCCAGTCGCTTTAACATGCATGATAAAGTATCTAAATACTCCAAAAACTTATGAAAACAGAGACGTTTTGCTGTTACTATGTTTATACATAGATAGTAGAAAAACAATTAAGATCCTAAACTAGCAAATGGTCACCTCACCTCTTACTGTAAGACTGACCATAGACTTCACAGGGTGACTAAAGTAGCACATATGCAAAATCTCCAAAGGTTTAGTACTTCTTCATGTATGGTATTGCGTATTGCCATATTGCAACGAGTAGTTGCGTATCATATACCTAAATAAGGGTGCAATTTTATGATTTGCTACTTACTATTAGCAGTTTTTTAAATAGTACCTACCTACCTAATACAAAGTTTAATTCTAAGCTTCTTGTCTTGTTACGTTGATTTGCTTTGAATAGTTATGTTATCTGACGCTTGACCAGCAATTCCGCAATGCTTTCAATATGCCTAATACCCTGAATGGCACCCTTGCCGTATTATAAATACAGATTAAATCAGTAAAATGATTATTATTGTGATTTTGTGGGTATCTCCTGATCGGGTGTGGGGTGGAAACTCCTGTATACTTTAAGCTAGTGCTATACTGAATTCCATATAAACCATTCCATACTGATCGCGAAATATCAACACAAACTGAAAATAAGTAAGATTTTATATTTTCATTAAATTGAGAATATTTAAGTCGTTGTATATATGCAATCTGCAAAATAACTATATATATTTGTATATACTGAAAATTTTAAATTAACATAAAAACAAATATTTATTTTGACTTTACTAAATAAATAGTACATTCCCAGAATGTGTACAACGTGCAGCTATGAATGAGTGAACAATGTATTGTGTTAAGCGAAAAACTAGAGATAAACTGTTTTAAATAATAATTGTACATTGACTACATTGTGCTATTAATTTTTTGAATAAATGAAATATATCGAAATTGTGTATTATAGAATGAACCTTACAGTAATTATATAAAACTAGTCATAGTAATCACGAATGATTGCTGAATGAAGAATGTTTGAAGATAAAAGTTGTATTTTATATTATTTGTATATATTAAATATAGTGTTTTGTACATATGAACTCTATCTTACCTTATCATACTAATTTACATTATTAAACAAATTTTAAACCTTATAGCTGTTGTTTCCTTTCTTGACCTGCTTACATGGGAATACTATTTGTCGCACTTAAATATCCTGACCTGACAAAAGACAAAATCAAGCTCGAAATATTAAATATTAATTTTCCTGCTCCCTCCCCCGTAAGTTCACTTTACATGCTCGCCAACAGGTCCGAAAGCAAATGTTCCAGGTGCCCTGTTGCTAGGTACAAAAAGTGGTTGCTAGGTACAAAAAATTGTTGCCTATAGCACAGTGGCGTAGCTACCATACCGCGAAACCCCGCGGTCGCGGGGGGGTCCGCGGCTCGAGCCGGGCCCCCTCGAATTCTCGACGGTCTCCCCTCGACCTCGACCGGATGTATACTCCGTGTTCTGTTCTGTTTTGATATTATATTTTGGACCCTTCCTGTAACTTTTGCTTCTTCAGAACGGTCGTTCTCTAAATTAAAATCAATAAAAAACTATTTTTGAAATTGTTGTTCCCAAGACATAATCAATCATTTAGGATTACTTTCTATTAGCTGAAGAAGCTGCAGCAATGGATAAAAGCGAACTAATTAAAGTTCATCGACGTCTCCTGCACTAAAGACTGATATCATCATCATGCAAATTCAGGGATGGCTACGATATTTTATACACACAATTTTCACGAAAACCTTTTAGATTTTTTTAATTAAAACCTGAGACCACAGGGTTAATCATAACACCACAAAACCCCCATATACAAAATTTAGCGATTTTTCTTTATTTAAAACCTGAGACCACACGGTTAATCATAACACCACAAAACCCCATATACCAGATTTGAACAAAAAATATACAGGGTGTTTCATTCTGCAGGGTGTCAAAGTTGAGCAAAATAGGAATTGTAAAGGCATCTGACAAGTCAATTGTGGGACCACTCAAAATGTTGGTGTGCAAAGATTTAATACAAATATATACAGGGTATTTTTCTCTGAGCCATATCAAAATGCTGAAATTTTAAAAAAACTTTATACGGATCAAAAATGCTCTGGAATCATTGAAAAAATATTAATAAACACAAAAGTAATTTATTTCTGAACAAAATGCCAACTAACAAATAAAAACGATTTAAATTATTGGACCTTTCTCAACAAAATCACTATCGTCTAAGATGATTCATTTTCTGTGCGTTTCCTGTTGTGGCATGTGGCACACCAGCCACCTTAACTGGCTGATATGGACTTAACGACTGGCAGGCTTCTGTATTTTTTTGACTTACTTCGTTTATAGTGTCTGGAACAGTTTTAAGATACTCTATTTTCGACCCGTATGAAGGTACAAAAATTCAGTACTTTGAGATGGCATAGACAATAATAATAATAATTATTATTATTATTTGATAAAATTTTTGATAAAATTTGGTATATGGGGGTTTTGGGGTGTTTTGATTAACGCTGTGTGATCGTGATCAGATTTTAAATAAAAAATCGCTAAATGGTTTTTGTGAAAATCGAAGGTATAAAAAAATCGCAGCACGCCCTGGATTTGCATTTTAAAAATGGTAAAGTGGTCAAAGGAAGCGACTTTTGAAGGCCTTTCAAGCAAAAAAAGTTCAAGTGACTATCTTCAAAAATGAAGATTTTTCGAATTTGTACAGTTTTAAAGTTAGATATATTTTTTGTTAGAAAAACTTTTTTGTTTTTATTTACTAAGAAATAAAAGTTTGTGATAATTTCACCTCCATGTATATTTTTCTTTATTTTCCAATTTGAGGGGGGGCCAGATTTAATTTCGGCGGGGGGGCCCAAAATTTGAAGCTACGCCACTGCTATAGCAGTGACTATAGAAATAATCTATAGTCACTGCCTATAGCAATGATGCAACGATTATACAGCAAGAACCTTAACACCGTTAATAAAATATATGTAGCAACTTGAAACTGGCGTTAAATTTAATATGTTTCACATCGATTGATTTATAAACTGGTTTTGATCAAAGAAAAATTAAGAATATGGATATATGTTTCAGTGTCAAATAATGTGACAAATAGCAAATTCAAGCAGCAGTGAACGTAGCGGTAGGTTAAAAGCGTCCGGATAGTAAACCGTAGATCACGGGTTCGAGTCCCACACAAAACCCATTTTTTATTATCGCCGCATTCTACTTATATTTATTACTGATTTTAATTTTTAGTAATTGATCAATGTTTAGGTATTTTGAATATTTTTACGTTATAGCGTTTAATTAAAATTACCTAGGTAAACCTAATAGGAACTTGTCGGACGCAGGAAAAATATAATACATTGCACGATGCGTAAGCTCTTTTTTGGCCTCGGAGGTTTTAAAGGACCGAGGCAACGCAACCGTTAATTTCCTTTTCATTAAAAGAAAGAATACTGATCCCAGAAAAAAACACTATACTTGACATATCTTATTCTCAGGTTTAAGGTCACTTAGAATTTGTTAGCGTTCATTTAAACCGCTTGACCTTGACCAGGTTTAACTTTCAATGGTTTTCTTCTATAAAAAAACTCCAGGTAGCAAAGAAAATACTGTATTTTTATTAACAATAGATAATAATTACTAAAAAAAGAATTTCCCGCTAACTATTTAAATTCGAAACTGGTGGCGCCACCTGTTAGACAATGACCAAACTGGCTGAATGGGACATGTCGCTTTCAAGAGACCATGCAGGAAAAGGTAGATACCTAAAATTTGAGAGAATGGTGCATAATCGATGGAATAACACGGTAGTATTTAACCAGAAGATGGCACAACAACCATCTACCACTGGAAGTATTATACCTAGATTCCCAGATACACAAAAAACAGCAAATTTAGGGGAATTTTTATTTTATTGAAACCAGTGGCGGTACCAGGGGGGGTGGGCCACCCTGTAATCATTAAATAAATAAAGACTAAAAATACGAACCAGATCTCAGTACAAAGACGGCTGAAAGACTGAAAAATAATTATATCAAAATATGTATAAAACAGGGGTTGAAACCTATGAGAAAAAATAGGGAAAAATACATACGATTTTTTTGATTTTCTAATTTCCCATACCTCATTTAAACTAATGTCTTTGATGTTTCTCAAAAATTTCGCCTGCGGCGCATTTTTACTTTTTTGGATACCCGATCTAAAAAACAATAATTTTTAAGTGGCCATCCCAAAACAAATTTCTATTGGTGGTAGTGGTCAGAAAAGCGTGTTGTATGCAAAAGTTAGACATACAGGGAGATTCAGTTTTAAATCAAAAAGTTCTAGAGATGGTAGAACTTCGAAAAATAATGCCAGTTTGTTATATCGACATTTTCATTTTATAGGCTCTTATAAAGTAGATACGGGGTGGGGTGTTGAAGTGTACAAAAAAAATAAACATTGTTTACAATTTCTTCTAAACTGCAAAATATTTTTTATGGAATTTGGTAGGTAAATAGTATTGGTATAATCTCTCTCTCTGTCAACCAGTGGCGGAGATATGGTTATGTACTTCCATGGAATAAATTGACCAAAAAAAGTAACGCCCTGTATAATGCATGTTTTAAGCACATTTTTAAACGTACCTTTTAATTGTGAATAGGAAGTGGCTCTTCAGCTTTTTTTGTATCTTTCACCGTTTCATAGTAAAATCTTAGTTTCCCCATTTTTCTATCCCAAAAGTTCTCAAAGACACATAATAATATTTATTAAGCTGAAAAAAAGTATTTTTTGAGATGAATTTATTAAAATAAATATCGTAACGCATTTCTTTGAAAAAAATTAATTTATTACTTAGTAACATTGATCAAAACATCGGTCAAAACGAACACTATAGATAAGTCAGAGAAGATGCTCAAACTGACATCCTTGCGCGTCGATACAAGCCTGACAACGCTTACTAAGCTATTTATTGCCGCCTTAGTAACGTTTGGAGTCATATTTAAAAGGTTACAGTTCTCCAAAATTTTTAATCGAAGTTCATCTTCTGTATTCACAAGTGAAGCAAGCATAAACTTTTTCTTTCAAAGTACCCTATACAAATTAATCTAATATATTTAGGTCTGGTGACCGAGGGGGCCAGCGTATTGGGCCATGTCCCTGTTGTTGAGGAATCGGCGGAATCGCTTGTCTCGGCCACAATCTTCCTATCCATTGAAGCATTTCAGAGTCTGAAGAAAGCTTTATGTTCTCCACCGATATTGGCATTCTCTATTCCTGGAAATAGGTTTATTGTTGACACAGATATCAGCAACTGTAGGAGTTGTACTGTCCCAGAAGCAGGAGGGACAAAAAAGTCATTGCCTACTTCAGCAACTTCAGCAAGGCCCTGTCGAAGTCAGAGAGTAACTATTAACTACTGCGTGACAAGAAGAGAACAACTAGCGGTGGTCAACGTTATTGAATAGTTCTATAAGTAGGTACCTGGGATCCTGATCATCTTCATATAGAGAATACTGCCTCAGCAAAAGGCCCGAAAACTAGGAGCAGGGGCAAGATGATGCAGTACCTGGGTGGTGCACCATTTGAACGAATCACCATAGACCTAGGAGGACCATTTCAGCCAGTCTGGCAGCCGTTATGTCTGTATTAGTTGGCCTGGATTACTTCAGTATACAGGGTGATTCACGTAAGTGGTTCATTAGAAGTTTACGGGGAAGGAGTGCGAATTTTTATTTGAAATTTTGGTTACTTTTATAACAGGTTGCAAACTTTCTTTCTAAAATATTTTCAACTTCCGATCACTTCCGGTTATACCGAAAGTCGATAGCAACTTTGTTAACTATCTTTTCACAAGCATTTCAATGATGCAATAAAAAAATATGGGTTCCATTTGAAAAAAATGAGATTTTTCAATTTTTCGATGTTGATATTGGGAATTTTTTCCTGAACACCCTGTACAATATTTTGAAATGGCATACAGACCATTTAATAAAGTTGACTTTCGCCTACGACAGTCCAAAATTTCAGTTTTCCAGATTCATAAATTTCAAAGTTATCACTATGGTCGATGGCTGCAACATCAAAAATTTGCGAATATCTCGAAAAGGGTTAGGAACAGGGTACACATTATATTCAGAAAAAAGATTTGGAATTTAATAGGGAACCAAATGGTGTAATAATATATAGGGTGTTCTATTTGAAATAACAAAGTTGCTATCGACTTCCGGTATAACCGGAAGTGATCGGAAGTAGAAAATATTTTAGAAAGAAAGTTTACAATCTGTTATATATGTATAAGTTTTTAATGATTGTGCAATCATTATCTCTCATCCACTGTGCAGGTTGTTTAACCTATGTATAAAGTTAAATACATTTCCGCAAATTCTAAAGGAAGCTAAAGTGGTGCCAGTATACAAAAAAAATGATATAGCATATAATATCTAATTACAGACCCATTACCATAATAAATAACATATCAAAAGTATTTGAATTTTGCCTATATGAACCATTATATATGCACTTTAGTCCTGTCCTAGTAAATCAACAGCATGGATTCGTAAAAAATCGCTCTACTGTTACTAATTTATTTACTGCGACCCAGGTGATTGCTGATGGCATTGATTCTGGACATCAAGTTGACATTGTATATACAGATTTTACAAAAGCATTTGATCAGATTAATCATGACAGACTTCTTCATAAATTGCAGAATTTAAATATATCGCCCAATTTATTATCTCTCCTAAAGACATACCTTTTAAACAGAGTATGTCATGTTGAGTGCTCTGGGCAAAAATCTGACCAATTCTCCCCTACATCAGCCTCAGGGCTCGGTTCTCGGGCCTCTGTTTTTTATCATTTTTATCAATGATATAGGTGAAGACCTCAATGTATCCTACCTCTTATATGCAGATGATCTCAAGCTTTACTCCACAGTTTGTGATTATTCAGATTGTATCAACTTGCAAGAAAATATCGAATGCTTGAACAGATGGTGTAAAGATAATTCCTTGACAATGAATGTCCAGAAGTGTAACGTTGTTAGTTATACCCTGATGCAAAATTCTTTATTATTCAATTATGAATTTAATAACAGTGTACTATCTAGAGTTGAAATTATGAAAGACCTTGGTCTTTACTTCGATTCAAAGCTATCTTTTTCTTTTCATATACATAAAGTTTGTAGTGAATCCTATAAGGTGCTGGGGTTTGTCATTCGTAACACCAGAGAATTTGCAAATCTTGAATCGCTATTTACACTTTTCAATGCATATGTACGATCTAAAGTAGAATACGCCTCACCTGTTTGGACCCCCCACCACACCACATACATATCTGAAATTGAGTCAATCCAGCGTCGCTTCTTGAAGTATGCTGCTTTCAAGCAGGATGGTGTATACCCTCCTTTTGGCTATCCACATGAACTGTTACTTGACCGCTTCTCTATAAAAAGTCTTGTGCAAAGAAGATTACAAAGTCAACAAATCTTGCTTTTTAAAATTGTCCATGGAAAAATTGACTGCCCGGATATACTGCATCGACTTGACTTTCATGTTCCACGTGTCTTGTCCAGAAACTGCAACCTCTTCTACTTGCCGACTGCTAGAGTGAATGTTCAAAAATATTCTCCCTTATATAATATGTGTGACAACTATAACAATATAGTAAGTCCTCAGGTTGACATACTTAGTTGTAAAATTTCATGTTTAAAAAGTTTGAGCTAGAATGTGTATGTTTTGTAATAATGTTTCTGTAACTATTGTTATTGTATTTTCCTACCCCATAAATGGGTTCGCCTGTTGGGTAGTGTATAAATAAAAAAAAAATAAGTAACCAAAATTTCAAATCAAAATTCGCACTCCTTCCCCGTAAACTTCTAATGAACCACTTACGTGAATCACCCTGTATAAGTGTCCAGAAGTTTATCCTTCACCCTCAGTTCAACGGTATGGTAGAAAGGTTTAATTCGATAATGGAAACCTTTTTGAAAATGGTAGTGAACCAGAAGCAAAATAAATGGGACACTTGCATACAGCCTTTCCTGTTGATATACCTTTCTGCCGTGCATAAGTCCACCAGTCGCCATCTAGGGTGGTTTTTGGAGAAGAGCTACGTCTTCTTATTGACATTATCACCAGGTCGTCCAGAATACACAGAATCCACTGATGATTACCTAGAGAGAACGTCTTCAGCTGGTTCATGAAGAGGTCCACACGAAAGTGGATCTGGAAAGTGATAGGATGCAGATCCGCTACGACCAAAAGGTCGGCTTTAATAGAAAAATACATTATCGTTACCAAGATTAAGATTAATGATGTTGTTTACCAACGCCAAAGATGAAGATAGTAAATATCGTCAGCTTGTCTCCATACCATGAGAAGATAGACGAAGGCCATGTAACTTGATCGGGAACTTCTAGAGCTTTTAATTTTTCATTGTTTTCCCTGTAGGGCTTCCATAGGTTTTCTAGAAATGCTTTAGAACTTTATGATTTGTAAATTTATCATTGGCCAGGAATATTCTAGAATAATCTCCAATCTTTGATTTGGGTATTTTTGCTGCAAGTTGGAGAGCAGAAGAATCTTGGTCAGTGACAGTGCCTGACAAGTTAATTTGTGAAGACTATAATTAAGGTGAGTAACCAAGGAAACGAGTCTGGACTGTCTTTTTGAAATTCGGTAGGTACAGTATGTTTAAGATATACAGTGTGTCCCCAGATAGGTGAAACAACTTTTGTAAAAGGCAAAAAATCGGGTTGAAATTTGAACTTCAGACTTTAATTTTTCAGACTAGTAAAGTACCAATTTTTGTAGGTTTAACGACAAAATGTAAGGAAACTTGTTAAGAATGAACTGAGCAAGTGTGCGAAATTTGAAAATCCTAGGCTCTCTTTGATTTTTTGCCTTTTCCACCTTTTTTAATGCTTCCTGTAGCTGTCACGTTAAAATGTTATTATAGAAACTTGTTGATCAAGATATGCATAGGCTTGTAAAGAGAAAGAAAAAGAATGAAAACCTACTCAGGTTTTCATTCTGTACAAGTTCTCTAAATAATATTTTTTCGTTTCGTAAAATCTACAAAAAGAGCACTTTACTGATGCGAAAAATTATTTTTCTTGAAATCGGCAGTAAAGTGTCCCAAAATCGTCATTAAAAGCACAGAAATCGTACAATAATGTAGCCCATTATTGTACGATTTTTTCAATAAGTAGGCCTTGGCGAGATGTAAACATCAAACGTCAGACGCGGAGAAATGGCTCGTCAAAAGTGACCAAATATTCAAAACCCGGCCGATAAAAACTCATTTAACTTTTCGTACACATTGCGAAATTGTTTCCTATAGAAGCGCAATCCTTCAGTATACAGGGTGATTCAGGAGGAAATGTCAATATTTTAGGTACGTATTCGGGGACCCAAAATAAACATAAAAGTTCCTATAAACATGGGTCCTATTCCCGGCCGTTACCGAAATACAGGGGTAAACAACATTCAATTTAAGGTTTTTATTACATTATTTATAACAGGTAGGCTAGGTTTTATAGTTTTCAAAAATGCCACCGTTTACTTCTAAACATAAGTCAGCTCTCTGGTGAATAGCTCGGGTCGCTCTATGAATGGATACGGGCCTGTTTCTTATAGTTGCTGCTGCATTTATTATTCGATCGAGTAATGCATCTCTAGTGTTTACTTTACTTGAATATACCAATGATTTAAACCACCCCCAAAGACAATAATCCAGAGGATTAAGGTCTACTATTGCTAAGCAACAGGAATTTCCGCCTGAATCACCCAAAACCTAGCCTACCTGTTATAAATAATGTAATAAAAACCTTAAATTGAATGTTGTTTACCCCTGTATTTCGGTAACGGCCGGGAATAGGACCCATGTTTATAGGAACTTTTATGTTTATTTTGGGTCCCCGAATACGTACCTAAAATATTGACATTTCCTCCTGAATCACCCTGTATATGTTTTAGTAAATTTGAAAATCAATAGATTTGTTGTGTAGGCTGCACAAGAAGCAGCAGTTTGATTTTTCTGTCAGAAGGTGCCGTACATCATTATACTTGTCCCAGGTAGGGCGATCGGTAAAGTGAAGCAACGCCGCGCGTAGTCCATTCGTGGACGGGTGATCCCTTATTATTATTTTCTTGCCTAATAAAACATTTTTTTTTCGATTTCAAGAAAAATATAATATGTACCTCGGCACTGAAGTTCTTTTTATGACTCATGTGGTTTATTTGCCTCGGCCAGAGGCCTCGGCAACTAAATTCCACATGAGTCATAACGAGTTGAACTTCAGTGCCTTGGTACATAAATAACTATTTCTTGAAAACGGCAGTGAAGTGTTCCGAAATCGTCATTCAAAGCTCAGAAATCGGCACTGAAGTAGCCCATTATTGTACGATTTTTTCAATAAGTAGGCCTTGGCGAGATGTTAACATCAAACGTCAGACGCGGAGCCATCGCCCGTCAAAAGTGACCAAATATTCAGTACCCGGCCAATAAAGGCCACACATTGCGAAATTGTTATCTATAGCAGCGCAATCTTTCAGGATGAATATTTTAGTAGGTTTGAATATCAATAGATTTGTTATGGAGGCTGCACAACAAGCAGCAGTTTGCTTTTTCTGTTCGAAGGCGCCGTACGTCATTATACTTGACCTAGGTAGAACGACGGTGGGGGAGCCGTCGGGGCGCGCCTGGCGCGGCTTAGGGGGTACGTCCGCGCCGGTTGTCAAGCAAGAGCAACAAAGCGCATTGTAAAGCAAGACAGTAAATTAACACCCTTGTCTAAATTTAGTAGGAAATAAAGATATGTCACTAACTAGGTAGAGCGATCGTCAAATCAAGCAACGCCGCGCGCAGTTGGTTCATGGACGGGTGATTCCGTATGATTGTTTTCTTGCCTAATAAATAATAATAATAATAAATGGACTTTATTAAAGGAAAATAGCTTTTACAACATACAATGCGATATGACACGAAGAAAAGCTGTGATGGCGAAGTCTAGCAAAATTGCTATTCTACTTAACCATCAGAACCCTCCCCGCGCAAGCCAAATTGATATAAATGGCATAGTATTATATTAAACGGAGGGAAATAGGTATTTAAACATCAGTCAAAAACTGATAGGTATTCTCATTTTAGATATTTGTAACTAAATATACAGTAGTGCAAAAAATGTATATAGGTACATATTATTTCTGTTATCCAGCTTATCACAGTAGATTAAGTAAGTATCATATGTATTCAATAGGATGCAAGAAACGAAACTCTTTTGGAAGTATATTGAGAAGTTTTATTGCATTGAAACTGAAAGACCTAGTGAACATGGCTGTACGAAAACGTGGTAAAGAAAATTTGTTTTTATGCCTTAAATTTAAACTCGCAACGTGGACGGTACCACGGGTAACAAATAAGTCTTTTAATAAATCACAACTTTCGGGCCTACATACAATTTTATGGACAAAACTTCCAAGTTGCAGAGTCCACCTATTTTCCATATTTAACCATTGAATCTGATTTACTTTACACGAAATGTGGTCAAATTTTTTTAGCCCAAATATAAAACGACAGCAGGAATTTTGTACTCTTTGAATTCTATTTTTAGAGGTGACATCAAGGCAAGGGGAATAAATAAAATTACAATAATTGAAATGCGATAGTATACAAGGGCCTCTGATAGTTTTTTTCGAAGACTAAAATTAAGTATTTGGCGATTGGCATATAGAAGCCTCAAACTTAGAAAAGAACGTTGCAAGAGTTTTGATATGTGTTCCCTAAATCTCAGTTTAGTATCCACAATAAGTCCCAAATTTCGCGCAGAATCGACAAAATCTAATCTATTATTGTTGATTACAATATTAAGGGCAGATTTAACTTCATTCCTTTTATTCTTATTCCCAAACAGCAATATTTGAGATTTCTTAGAGTTCAGTTGTAAATTATGCTCAAGGGCTAGAGCATTAATTTGATTTAATTCGCGATTTATGATGATATTGGATGAATAGCAGTCCTCGGGGTCTACAATAAAAAAGAGCTGTGTATCATCAGCGTAACCGATAACCCTGCAATTGTTTATAGACTTTATAATATCTGCTGTGTAGATGATAAATAAGAGTGGCCCCAGAACAGAGCCCTGAGGTACCCCCGAAAAGATCTTCAGCTCCGATGACAACACACCATCAGACACGGGGGTTCGTACTTTTCGGCGCGGCCAATTCGGCGCCACCGTTTCGGCGCGGCCGTTTCGGCGCAGAGACAGTTCGGCGCGGGACGATTCGGCGCGGGACGGTTCGGCGCGAGATATTGTTGTAACATAAAGTACCCCAAACAATAGCTACCTACAGCATATTATAATAGCATATTTTTGTTGCTTCTCAGAAATAAATTAGAAAAGGAAATGTAACGTGAATACCACTTTTCTTTTCGTTTAGATGTTGATAGTTCTGTAATATTTTTCGTTACAATTTTGACGCTTTTAGACACCTTGCCCAGCAGGGACTTAGACGGAGATACAACAACGAACCAGATTTTGCCCTACAAGCTAGAATGATTCTGAGTCTGGCATATGTTCCACCTAACCAGTTGGATAACGCTGTTGATCAGCTTTCGAACAATATACCAAACGAGCTGCAAGGGCTTATGAACTGGTTTGAAGACAATTACATAGGCAGACCAGGAAGAAGAGGAAATATGAGGCGCCCTCCCATATTCAGCGTGGAAATGTGGAACCTTCATGAAAGGGTTTTGCAGGGGATAGATCGAACCAACAACCATTCATAAGTAGCAAATAGAAGACTGCAAAACGAATTGGGGATGGACCACCCTACAATATGGCGGTTCATCGATTCGTTGAGAAAAATCCAGAGTGGCCGGGATTTGTATTTAGAACAGATTGTCGCAGGCCATGAACCAGCTCAGAAGCTGAGAAAATATAGAGAAGCTGACGAAAGGATATGCCGGTTGGTAACCGACTTTGAAAACCCTAATATCCTGGACTTTTTGAGAGGTATCGCCCATAATTTCGAGATGGGACTGAATTGATGCTTTCTATAAATATTTTCCAGTGTATATATTTACATATTATGACCACGTACTTTTTGTCTTTCTCTTTTTATGTATACGTAATTTTATTTTTTGTGTACATAAATTTTTCCGAATTTACTACCATATATTTATTTTATTATTCCTGAAAAATTTGCGCCGAATCGACGGCGCCGGAACGGTCGCGCCGAACTGTCTCCTCGCACCGAATCGCCCGCGCCGAAACAGCCGCGCCGAATCGACGGCGCCGAACTGTCCTGGACCCCAGACACGACCAACTGAGTCCTATTCGTTAAATATGATCTTAATAATTGAGAGATGAAGTGTCAAAGCCATAGTATTTTAATTTAGCGCACAAGAGGTCATGGCTAACGGTGTCAAAAGCCTTTGAGAAGTCCAGAAGAGCCAACAAACCCACCTTGCCTGCATCTACAGTTGAAAATATGTCATTGGTAATACAGGCCAGAGCCGTTGACGTTGAGAAATTTGGTCTGAATCCACACTGAGAGTCCGGAATTACTTTATTAGTGACTGCGTACTTAAGTATTTGATTATACATAATCTTCTCAAAAATTTTAGATATTAAAGGAAGGATGCTTATAATTCGAATATCAGATAATGATTTAGGTTCACTATTCTTCGGAAGCGGTATTCCTAAAGCTTTTTTCCATAGAGATGGCACGTAACTTTTCTCAATGCAACTGTTAATGATATGAACTAAGTAGATATCGATGAAAGGACTGCATAACGTAAGCATAGTTAAGGATAAACCGTCAAGACCGATTGCGTTTTTAGTGAAGCTATGCAAAATCCTATGTACAGTCGCGGACAGTTGGTATCGAACGACCTGAAGAGGTTTCTCGTGGCTATCGTTACAGGGCGCGCGGAGACGGCAACATCGCGCTGGAGTCTGCAGCCGGCCGGTCTGCTAAAAATATAACCATAAAATGCAAATTACAGCCTCCAGCCTCTCACAGCAAAGGAACAAAATTCGAGGAAAATGCAACTTTGTGCTGGTAATAATTCCAACCCCAGTGTTGGTATTTAATATTTCGTACTATTTTATCATGTTACTATACCGTCTAGTATTTATGATAATGAAATAAAAAAATAATAAATATCAAGGCTGAGATTAGAATCAACACCACAATAAAAGTTGCTTTTTCTCGAGTTTCCTTCCTTTGCTGCCAGCACCCTGTATTAATTAGGAATATGAAATTAGGTAAATCCATAGTCAATTTGAGCCACAATAGAATTCCGAAGAATTTCTCAAAAACAATAATTTAATATACAGGGTGTCTACTTTTAAACATATGCAAATTAATAAAATCTTTATTTTTGGAGATAATCCCTGAACATTCTTTGTGTGAAAGGCCTTCAAAAATCGCTTCTTTTAGCCTTCCTATCATTTTCAAAAGGCAAATCCAGGTCCGGCTACGATTTTTGAGTGTTTTTTTATTTAAAATCTACCAATACAGCGTTAATCAGGATCCCTCTAAAACCCCTTTATATACCAAATTTGAACAAAGAATTTAGAGAGAGATCTATTCTACAGGATGTCAAGGTTCAGCAAAATAGGAAATTTACAGGCATTTGGCGAGTCAAGTGTGCCATGGAATCCCGTCAAAATAGTTTAATTGTCAACAGAACCACTCAAAGTGTTGGTGTGCAAAGATTCAATACAGGGTATTTTTCTCTGCCCCATCTGAAAATGCTGAATTTTTATGACTTGACTCGCCAGAGATGCCTGAAGAGGTTTCTTTAAATTTCCTATTTTGCTCAAATTTGACATCCTGTAGAATAGAACTCTCTCTATATTTTTTGTTCAAATTTGGTATATAAAGGGTTTTCGACTGTCCTGATTGACGCTGTGGTGTCAGATTTTAAATAAAAAAATGGCTAAATGGTTTTTGTGAAAATCGGGGGAATAAAAAAATCGTAGCCGGCCCTGGATTTGCAATTTGAAAATGGCAGGATTGCTAAAATAAGCGGCTTTTGAAGTCCTTTCGGACAAAAAACAGATCAAGCGATTATCTCAAAAATTAAAGATTTCAAGGATTTGTATAATATGTTTAAAAGTAGATATGGGGGCTCTTAATATTAATTAGAAAATGTATGGCACAAAATTAATGGATTATCGGATTACCTGAGTTGAAATATTTTAGCATAGATATTTATATCTTTTTAAATAGGTATTTATTAATTATACCTACCTGCACTTAATATAACTAAATTTAGGGGATTAACTTAATAATTGTAATATTGAATTGGATGTAGATTTTGAAAATATCGATTATACCTGCTCCTAGCCCTTTGTATAAATACTAAGGTGGGTGGGCTAAAATTATTTAGTCAGTATCCTAATTCGAGAGAGTAACTAACAGTGTTCGTTATGCCTCGTTTGAGTGAATCCGTCAAGCACCGTATCATCGCCAAACTAGAAAATGGTTGGGCTATTTCCCGACTGGCCGAAGAATTTGGTGTATCTAAAAGCACCATTTTCAATATAAAGAAGAAATATGACGAAACCGGAAGCGTGGAAAACATACATAGAGGAGGAAATGTGAAAATTACGTCTGACCAACAAGATGAGCAACTAGCTAATTTTTGCCTTGCAAATCCGTTTAAATCCGCCGTTGAAGCAGTATCTGCAACACAATTTCCAGCAAGTGTTAGAACTGCCCGAAGGAGATTAGATGCAGCCAATCTGAAATCTCGCACGGCCAGCAACAAAATTCAGCTGACCAAGGCTAATAAGGAAGTCAGGTTGCAGATATGCCGAGAGTTTCAGCGTTTACCGCCACATTGTTGGGAGAAGGTAATATTTAGCGACGAAAAGATCTTTCAAAGCCATTACAATGGCAAAGTGCGAGTATATAGACCTTCGGTGAGTTCAAGATATGACGAAAGATTTGTGTCACCCAGGAAAAGGAGTGGGCATTTTTCCGTCAACATATGGGCCTGGATAAGCTACCGTGGACCTGGCATTTGTTGGAGAATCGACGACCGCTTCACAGCAGCTCGCTATTGCGAGATACTCGAAGGCGGATTGTTACCAACTGCAACGGAAATGTATCCCGATGGCTTCGTTTTCCAGCATGATAACGCTCCTGTGCATACAGCAAGAATAGTTCGCGAATGGTTCACCGAAAACAACGTAGAAAAGTTGCAATGGCCGGCGAAGAGTCCTGACTTGAATCCCATTGAGAATGTGTGGGGCAGAATGGCGCGGACAATGGAGAACTTCGTACCCGAAAATAGGGAGGCACTTTGGCAGAAGATTCAACAAACGTGGGATGAAGTCGTAACCCATGATCTCTGCTGCCAACTCATAGATTCGATGAGCAGGAGAGTTCAGAAAGTCATCCTATCCCAAGGTGGGTATACTAAATATTAATATACATATAATATAATAATGGAAAATGCATTTGATTTCTTGCCTTTATTTAATTATGTTATAGTCATAAAGATTTTAATGGGTTTATAGTTTTTTCGGATTCTTCCTGTGTCGGTGGTTCTAATAAAACTTCGTAATCATTATATCCAGCTTGTGGAAGTCCTCAATCACCTGAAATTATTTTATTTTATCCAGGTAATCACATTGAGGTCCAGGGAGGTGTGTAAAGCTTGACACGTGTCCCTGCTGTGTGTCTTCTGATGTTATTGATAAAGGTATGCAATTTAAATAATAGAGAGTTATTGCAGAAATAAATAACGTCGCGCTCTTTTTTGACGTTATTTTGACATTTGAGCATGCGCAGTCGTAGTTTGACATAAGGTCGTCCATAATAAGGTTATTTTCCTTTATTTTTGTTTATTGTGTATACCATAATATACGTTATTTTTACCTTATTTGTCACAATTCTTAAAATAAATTCTGATTTGTCAGAAAACGCTAGTGTTCTGTGAAAGTAGGACTTAACCTAAAATGTTCGTTGCTTGTTTGCGTTTGCACCTTGTTTGTTTTCATTAGTCTTTCACCTTGGTGTTCCGTGGTTATTTGGCTGTTTTCCCAGTTTTTTCCGGAGCAAAATTATAAAAGCACATAATATTCTAGTGAAAGTGTAGAAATACAAAACAATAAAGTAAACGTAAACAAGCCCTTAATTTGGATACATAAATTACGACTTGCAATAACTATTGTCAGAATCATAAATAACGTATGAGAGTATTCAAATAAGGTCGTCTTAAATACTGCTTAATGCCAAAAACAGTTTCTGCAATAACTCTCTATTAAGTTACAAGGGTAATTTTATGTCTGTGACCCCCTAATCTCATTTATCTGTTGAAGGGCATTTTATGAGAAACAATGGAGCATTGCAGCACCACGAAAACCAATTTATTAAAACTTCTGACCAATTTCTTCAAAAATAAGAAAAAATAAATAAAAGGGACACCCCTTAATCCTTTATGTTTAGGACTACGAGACCTAACAACTAAATGTTGGAACAAATACTTATTTTGCAAAGAAAAGAATAATTTATGAAAATCCTTTTAATTAACTTTTTTAATTCTAGGGTTATTAGCTAAATATATTTTTAGTGTTACTACATATTTTTTTATTAGAACATAAAAATACATTTTTGTTGCAACGCAAAATATTTATTAACTTAATGTCTAAAACCGCTGACAACTATACTTAGTGTATTTGGAAATGAAAGGAGGCCATAAATATTGATTGAGAAGGAAAATTCGACCATTTCAGTGGCGTGCTCTTTTGCTAAAAATCTGATGAGGATAAATACGCAAATTAATATTCGGGCGAGTTATGTAGTATTTTATGACGAACTCTCGAGCCTCTGATAAAGAATTTGCATTTATATTTATAATAAGCCATAAACCTTCCTTTCATTTCCAAATACACTATGTATATACAGTGTGTCCACAGAAGAGGTGTTAAATAGGAACACTTTCTTATCTTTAATTTTACCGCAAAAAGTTACTCTTGATAAAAACTTTGCTAACATTTCTTATGTGGAAATAAGTTGCTAGGAAAAGTTGTTCAAAAGTAAAGGATACTCCATACTACCAATTTTAGAAACAATTGGCACACTTTGATTTATTTGAAAAACATTTTTCGCTTTGGCCCTATCACTGCATTAAATATATTTTTTTTTATGTAAGTAAGCTTATATAAGCATAATAAATATGGCAATTTTAGACGGCTAGGTGATGTTAAAAAATAAATCGGCATCCATAACCAACTTTTCACGCAATACAAAAAAAAAACTCAAGTCGACAAAAATGTGAAAACAAAACTATCAATTTATTTAATTTTTTTTTGATCAAACAAGATCTTTAATATGAGAAAATTTGTCTTTAATTTGAATAACTGTTGATGTTTTTAATTGCTATTTCGACTTCACACTTTAAACAAATTAGCGGGAAAACTAGTACAAATTGTATGAAAATTTTCTTTTGTCAATGTTCTTGCGTGATCTAATTGCCGCTAATCTCCAATTAAAATTTTCCCTCGACTTTCAAAATAAATTGATTGTTTTCAGATTCTTGTTGATTTAAGTTTTTTTTTGGTATTGCGCGAAAAGTTGGCCATGGATACCGACTTCTTTTTTTAACATTAACCAACTATCTAAAATTTACACGTTTTTGTTTCTTAAGATTTTTCAGTAGGGAGCCAAATAACTACTTTAATAAACTAAAACAATGGCCTTTAATAACTAAAACAATGGCCTCAACAGAGCCGAAGAGCCTGTGTAATTTTCAGAAACTATCTGAGCACCCAGTTGCATAAAGCTTCTCAGTGCCATCAATTTTCAATATAAAAGTTTTCTTCGGTATCTTAAAATAAATAGGTATGTTACGGCTATTTAATAATTTTGCTCAATTGGAGGTTTTTTTATATTGCGCGACAAGTTGACCATGGATGTTGATTACTTTTTCAGGGCCACTTAGCTGTCCAAAATTGTCACCTTTTTGTTTCTCATGTTTTTTTTGTAGGGCGCAAAATAAGCGAGGAAATCGCGGTGGTAGTTTAAAAAATCATACTGTATACTTGTGAACTGTTTTAATAAATAGTTTAATACTGATTCCTTAATTTTTTTTAACCCTTTCGGTGACATCGGCTTAATCGCTTGCAAAGAATTCTCGGAACAAGACACCCGTTCGAACCATCCGATGCCGAAGGCGCGCGCTGTTGCCGTCTCCGCGCGCCCTGTAACGATAGCCACGAGAAACCTCTTCAGGTCGTTCGATACCAACTGTCCGCGACTGTACTTCTTGTTCGTCAGTCATACTAACCGAAAATCTAGGATTTAAGTTGTGAGAGTTGGTGTTATAAAAATGAATTTTATCGTCACAATTGTTATTCACATTTTGAAAAAAATTTGAAAAATAAGTATTTATTAAGTTCGGATCAGACAAGTTAGCTGGTATGATAGTGCAGGTCTTGCCAGACGTAACCTCAAATTGACGCAAAGTTGCCCATAATTTTTTGGAATTATTTTGAGACGCTATAAAATTTATATAGTTCTTTTTTTCATTTCTCACCATACGTACAGTTAAATTCCGGAATTCTTTATAACTAAGCCAATCGGCCTGTTGTTTTGTTCTTTTGTACCGTTGCAAAGCATATTCTCTATCTTTCATTAAAAGTTTTAAATTGGGAGTTAACCATACGGCCCTGGGCTTCGTGACTCTTCTAGACTTAACAGGAGCATGATTATCAAAGACAGACATTACTAAATTGTTGAAGATATCGAGTTTCCTGTCAACATCCCTTTCCACAATCATCCGAGGCCAATCTAAGGAAGCCAATTCACACAATAGTAATTGGCGATTAAAATTTTTAAAACACCGGTAAGTAACAACCTTTGGCGGAGGTTTATTATTTGGAATTGAAACTTCGCAAAAAACCAATCTGTGATCAGATATCGTATCAGCATTTAGTGTAGCACAGCTTTTAACGCTTAAAGAGTTGGATATAAATACAGGATCAATAAGGGTACTAACACTACCTGAGATTCGCCTAGGTTCGTTTACGATCTGTTTTAAATTATAAACCTCTAGACAAGAAATAATTGGGTTTGAAAGTTTTAAAAAATTTACGTTAAAGTCTCCTAAGCAAATTATTTTATCATATACACTAGATAAGTCAGTAAAAATATTGTCGAGGTGTTCTATGAATTTATTTAAAATAGAATTTGGTGGCCTATAAATAACACCTAACACAAAAAGATGTTTGCCCAATTTCAACGTAAAAAACAATGTCTCGGCAGCGCTATTTAGCATAAAATCAAAAGAAATCCTAGTACATATAAAACTATCCTTGAAGTAAGTCATAACTACGCCTCCTCTACCTTGCAACCTATCGCATCTCATACTTTTGTACCCCCGAATTGAGAAGGCCTCGGCCGCTATATTTGAATTTAACCACGTTTCCGAAACCATCACTATATCAAATGCGTTTTGTTGAATCAGACCTGAAAACTCGTCAAAGCCGGTAAACAAAGAACGGGCATTTAAATGTGCGATTTTCATTACCACCACATTTCCTCTTTACTAGAATACAGCAAGCAATTTATAAGAACACCACGGACACAGCACTAGAATATTATAATCAGTATTAGACAATAAATTGATTGTAGTGCAAGGTAAAAAGATGTCCTAATATTAAATAATGTTTAATACCTATTAAAATTTACAAAAAAAAAATAATAAGAAGAAGAAACCTTAAATCCCTGGTTATATTTATTTTATACCAATATTTACAATAATGCAAAAACAAAAATAAAGGAAAAAAATGTATACACCAAATACATGCAGGAGTATCGTTGGAGGAGTATTGTTTTTTTTTTCGATTTCAAAAAAAAAAGATATTGTACCGGATCTCAACAATCACAGACCAAACTCGTTGCCTTGGTTACCAACTTTATTGTTTAGCCTTCAAAACTCACAAATAAACTTGTCAGATTACTGTCACTGTCCAAGAATATTCTTTCTGCTCCAAAATTCGCACAAAATCGGTTTCTAACCTTTCACCTTCCACCAGGCTCAATTCCCAGGGCTTATATACTCAAAAGGAAGACTGGAGAATACTCTAGAATATAGAATATTCCTGGCCAATGATAGTTCACAGATCATAAAGTTCTAGCAAACGTTCTAGAAAGTTATGGAAGCTTTACAGGGAAAACAATGAATCTAAAGGAAAATGGAGCCCTGGGGGCCTCAGGCCAACAAAGATATGACGGAAAATGCCCCTAAATTAATTAGGTACAAAAAAAATATAAAACTAAGTAGAATACCCAAACTTAAAATTTATCTGCTAAATCTTTGAGTAAGTTAGAAAACTGTGCAGACATATTCATTGAAAGCTGATATAACAACTTTAGAAGAGTTTTTCGTTATACTATGTACCTCGGCCTGAAGTTCTTTTTATGACTCATGTGGTTTATTTGCCTCGGCCAGGGGCCTCGGCAACTAAATTCCACATGAGTCATAAAAAGTTGAACTTCAGTGCCTTGGTACATAAATAACAATTTATCAACATTTTCAAGACATACGTGATTTTCTAAACTAAAATTATGCCAGAAATTAGTGTCAAAACAAGCAAGGCTAAACACCAGAAGCCCAAATTTAAAGTAGATTTTTTTTCTTTTCCATAAGTGTATTATGTGTATATTATTTTACTTCATTGTAATATTTATTTTCTTGTATTTGGGTATCATAATAATAATTCCTTCATAAAAAGTATAATAATATAGATAAGTACCTACTTATTTAATTTGCAAATAATCAAGAACTCTTAGAAAATAATATAACTTGTCCTTGTCCTTCAGTAGTCAGTAAATCTAGATTACATTTATATGTGAAACTTTCATTCAATTGCCTGGGGATGATTTATGGACCATGGACCAATCGAAGAGAAAAAATCAAAATGTTTGAAAGAGAGTTTTTAAAAAGCTTATCACAATTTGGCATTGAATTAGTGCATGGCTTAAATAAAAGCTTGTTTTAAAAAGGCTTTTTTTAAATATTCATATTTACAGGGTGGTTCAGTCATGATGTAAACAAAATGAACCACAGGTGGAAAAAAATAGTTTAATACGAATCTGAAATTTAAAAAAATTCTAAGGTCAACCAAAAATTTTTTTTTCAGATGTGCATCAAAATTAAAACCCCTAGGTAGCTAATGGCGTTTTCCTAGTCAGCTGGTAAGCTCGCACCTCAAGGCTGGTGCGCAGTTGCCAGTTGCACAACATATATACCTAATAATAATAATAATATCGTAAATGTAGGTACTTATTTTTTTACGTTATCACAAAGATTTAAAAAAAATTCGAAATATTGAGAAATACCTACAAGATCAACAATTTTTTGGTGGATTTTAAATTTGTGTGGAAATTTTTTTCTGCTGTGACGATAAAAATATAAATAATAGCCTAAGTTAATTTATTGCCTTTTTGGCTCACTTTTTGATTTCCAATGTTAAGCATTTTCTTATTTTGTAAATATCAGTGTACCTATTGCCCAAACATGTTGAGCATCAATAAATTATTAAAACTGCGCTCAAAACGTACCTACAAACGCAATACCTGTCAGTAGTGTTTAGAAGAGTTCTTCAGAAATGTCACCAGCAACTTTACTACCCACACAAGTTAATTTGTCAGAACTTAGCGCTGAGTTACTGGGGTACTAAGGTTGATTTTCCCCATGTTTTAGACTTCGGCAAAAAAAACTTTTTCGCGTTTCCCTTTTTAGTAGGCTTCCCCTACTCTGTGGTTAAAATTTTTACATCATGACTGAATCACCCTGTAGAACGTGCTGGTTAGGAAATTTCGTAAATGACGATTGCCCTAAATCGCAAACCACCCTTCTGACACGAATATATTTAAAATATGCCGTTGAGTGATGACATTCTTTCACTCAACAAGCACCTGACAAAAATTAACATTAAAATAGTATTAGATCAAGTAGGTCATTACGATTATTGTTGTCTATAACACATATTAACATTATTATAACATAAAATAATGTAAAATAAAAAGCTTAAAATAGCAAAATTGTTAGTTGATTCGTGTAGCATGGAGACTAATCTCCGCGAGTAGTTTGACGGCACTGATACGATACTGCTCTGCCCATATGTTGGTTACTACCAGGTCGTCACCAACAAAACTGACTCCCTGTACTCTCGAATCCAGCAATACTTCTTTGAAAAGTTTTCCTTTGGATGGCTCCATTGTAGTATCGTGGATAATTGCCTTCCAGCAATCGAAAGTTGCTTCATTGTTGGTCCCATTAATGTGGAAACCTGTAAAAATCAAAATTGATTGAACTTGTAGGTATTATTTCAAGCTAATCAAAATAGGTCGAATGAGTCCAAATTTTGCAGTCCTGCGCATACTTTTTTTTATTCTGAATAACTTTTTCTGATGAAGTTTTTGTTATCTTAAACGACAAGGACAGTTTAATATAGGAAATAAAATGCATGCAAATCAAAGTAGGTCAATCATTTTTAAAATTGACAGGGTGGCATAATTTTCAATCCTAAGCAACTTTTTCTAATGACATTTTTCGGTATATTGTCGAGAAAAGGCACTTAACCTACACAAAAAAATAAACAAATCGTTCCTGTCAAGGCCTACTTGACTTTTCAAAATTAAAAATATGGCGAAGAATCAAGAAATAAATATAATTGAAATATTTTAATATAGAAATCACTATTCTATCTATAAACGTATTTACTCACAAACTATTCGTTTTCCGGTCATTCGGATAGGGAGAATAAGCGAAGTGATTAGTAAATATTATAGTTTTCTTAATAGTGAGTGCCTGTCAAAACGGAAGAAAACAAAGCAGCAAGATGGGTTTGTGAGTTTTTGCCCCGATTTGCCCCGATTGTTGTTATTTCATGCGCTTGAATTATACCTACATGGTACTCGGAGTACCTATCGTACAAGTTACTGATTTGCCAGTTTGAATATAGTTCGGTGGCCTGCAAGAAGTTTTATATGTATATTATCAGACAGCCATCGGCAACATCAAACTTTTCTTAAATGGAATAATAAAAAAAGTTCCCATATGATGTGTAACACAAAGGTAAACGGTTAGATTTATTAGAAATTTTAGAAATTTTTAGAGCTGTAATAGATCCTAAAATCTGATTTGTCTGTACAAAAATATCAGCTTTGATTTCAATAACGGGCCCTTAAAATTTTGTGGCCTTAACTTTTGAACGGATTGACCAATTTTATTCAGGTTTTGCAAGGATTGGTAAAAAATTATCTTGCATACCTGATATGGAGAGGTTTACCGTAGCCACTAGGGGGCACCTCTGGTGCACAATGCACATGCAACCATAAATTTTGTTTTACTCATAACGTATAAACGTTAGGGGAGAGTCGGGTAATATCGGACACATTTCGAAAAATTGAAATAATTTTTATCAAAAAAATGATATATTAACATATTTTTGCTTAAAATAGACTATACTCTTTGCAGAATAGAATACATAATAAAATTAAACAAAAAAACTTAAACAAAAACTCCACTCGTTAAAAATAAAAGTGGGCCTCTTTTTGTAATTTTCTGAAAACGTCGGGTAGTATCGGACATGACTTAATTCCCCTTACAAATGCCGCATTTATAATAAACCTGATGTTTTTCTGCCCCAGAACAATTTTTATGGGTCCAACCATGGCACTAGATGCATTTTATCTAATTTGCGACGAAGTCTTCACCACAGATGATACACTCCGTTGCTTCTTGTTGCTGTTCAGAGCACATTATCTTTACTATATTTTTTGTCCTTTACATTTTTATTTTTTCCAATGTAATTCTCTAGTTGGTCAATTTTTCTTTTTCCTTTTGTGTTCTTGGGCATTTTTTAAAGTAATATGAAAATAAGAATGTTCAGTTAATATTTCAGTGTGTCCGATATTACCCGAAATATGTGTGTCCGATACTACCCGAACAGCACCGTTGGAAAAAAGTGGCCAACTTATTTTTTACGACCCTCCGATAATTTCCATAAAACCATTTTTATATTCCAAAATAACCAACAAATGTTATATAATATGAACATTTTAAAAGAACTTTACGTTTATATAAAATATAGACTGGTAAATTTTATGTACGGGAAATTTGTTTGGGCAAAAAAATAAAAAATAAAGCACACGACGTGTACCGTTCAAAGCTCGGCCTCATACTGAACATATGTGTCTAGGGCAATTCTAATAAAGCATTTTCTGACAAATTCGGAACGCCATCTATTAGGGAAATTGAGAAGATGCTGTTGTCCGATACTACCCACTGTCCGAAATATATTCTATATAGAATATATTCCTTTACTCAATGGTTATATTATAATCAGTAGATGCACAATTTAATTATACATAGAAAAGTATTCTTATATTTTTTAGTGTAGTGATCAGTTTTAGAGCAAAATACTGTCAATGTACCCCAAGTTGTAATAAAAATGGGGTGATTCAGTTTTAAATGCACAAACCCCTTGGATCACTAAAATACTGATAAATATTGCCAGTTTGTTCTATAAACGTTTTTATTTTTAGGCCTTATAAGTTATGTTAGTATCTAACTTAAACAGCCAGTGGCGGAGAAGTGGGTAATTAGTAAATTTGTTATTAAAAAACATAATCGCCTCATATAGTAATAAAATGTTTGTCTACACTAATCAGTTCGGACAAATCCAGTCCTGGAAAAATTAAGACTTGTGCTCAGAGGGAACTATTGACTATTACCCAGTATGAGGTGGCCCAGTGGGCCCAGAGCCAACCCTTGACACAAATTTACGGCACCACTGGACAGGGCACCGGTGACTCCTCCGACGATGGACCCCACGACCGTGCTGGTCATGCCAGCACTCAGGATGGCTCCTGTGGAGGCGCTGCCCGCAGCCGCGCCCGGGGCAGTGCTGAAGGCGCCGGACCCAACCTGCACAGGATAATAACAAGAATTTTCACCATCACAACACTCGTAATACTTATAAAAAACTGTACATTTTAACAACTGCTCTTAATAGTTTTCTTAATATTCATGAATATAAAGGTACTTTTCTTATTTAAACCAGCAACCTTCCGCTTACAGTTTACATTATTCACCAAAGTGTATTATTTGTGGGATTTATAAAGGCATTCTGTAAAAAGTGTTCATTTTCGACAAAAATATTACCTATTAGAAGGATGGGTTGAAATGCAAAAAAGTCAAGATAAGCCTTCCTTTTTGTTTAGAACATAAAGTTCATAATGAAAGCTGTTCGGACTAAAACAACAACCATTTTTGCCACAATCGGAAAAAAATTAACATATACTTTTTTAAAAAGTAGGTAGGTATTAGCGGACTGTAAGAAGTAACTAAAGGTGTGGAATTTAGTTGCCGAGGCCTGCCAAGCCAAGGCATCAATAAACCACATTTAAAATACTTGTCCTTAATATTACTAATACTGCTAAAGTTTTCACTTGTGAGCGCATTTTAGTGAACGGAACACCTCGACTTTTTTGAATACTAGCTTAAAAAACAAGAAGTAGTTTTTATGGGACCACTCCAAAACAAATTTCTGTTGGTGACACTAGTCAGACTATTTGGCAAATTTAAATACAGGGTGAGTTTTTTTTAAGGAAAGTATGGGGATCTCGGAAACTAGCGAAGATAGAAGGAATAAGGTTAAATGGAGAAAGAATTGCAGTTTTGTAGGCCCAATTTAATGCACCTTGTGGATTTTTGAAAAAGTCATGGCTTAGTAGATATTTAAAAAAAAACGAAATTTTGGCGATTTATTCTAATCCATCTAGCTTCGTTGTTTCTGATTTTAGATAAAAAGTATAAATTCAAAAGTTGGAGGGAAATTTTTAATGGGAACCATAGTTGGCGAAGGTCTCTAAAAATCAGGCATTTTTAGAGCTTTCCAACGATATAAAACTCGATATGGTTATTCGGAAAAATAACGGAAATAACTATGGTTTCCATTTAAAAAAACACAAGTTTGTGTCATATCTCGAAAATGGCAGCTGTCACGGAAAGTGAGACATGATAACCGAATTGGGGATACAATTCCCTCCAACTTTTGTATTTACACTTTTTATCTAAAATCAGAAACAACGAAGCTAGGTGGATTAGATTAAATCGCCAAAATTTCGTTTTTTTATGGGATCTCGGAAACTAGCGGAGATAGAAAGAAGGTTAAATGGGAAAAGAATTACAGTTTTATGAGCCCAATTTAACGCGTCTTGTGGATTTTTGAAAAAAGTCATGGCTTACTAGATATTTTGTTACTATTGTTTTATTAAGTAAGCAAAGAACGTTTATTTATTAGAGTATTATTTTTGATGGATTTTTGAGAATTATTATTTATTTTGTTTGTTTTGTTGTTTTTTCTATATAGTAGGGGTCTTGTAAGCCTTACCCGGTGGGCCTGAACAAATCAGTCCGGCCCTGACTATCTATACACACCGCTCATGGTTCTACCAAAGTCTAGGTATTCTCTAGACTTTGGTTCTACTCGCTCTCTAGAGCCACTGTTATTATTAATATTATTATTACTACTGTAGTCAGCGGAACTTTTGTTGTGCTTTTGTGCCCAGTCTGTCGCCCCACCCTGCGAGTTTTCAGCATTTTCATCTTTATAGTTATAGTATCATCACAGATAAGATAACCCAACCGTATCCTAGGGAAAATAAAACTCTCGCATCCTGTATTATTCTAGTACAGACTATAGTAAATAAGGAAATTCCAAAGAAAAATATATTTAAACGCCATAGAAGAAAGCCGTGAGTAGCCTGCAACTCCAAATAATATGTAAATTCAAATTAAATAATCAAAACAATATTTTTCGTAGAAAAAATAGTGAGAAATATCTTCTTCGTTTGCATTCGCGGAATGCTGTCTAATGGGAAGCGCGCTCGTTGCTCGTGCTGCTGTCCTTTGAGCATATTACCACAGTAGAGAAATATATATTAGAATTGGCCAAGCCATCCACTAATTATAGCCAAACAACTAAAAATGTTTGTTAACTTTAAAAGCCCATATCTTCCTTAATACGTACATTGAGAGAAAATGGATTCATATAAAACGAAAAAAACCTCTTGTACTTCATATTGTGAATTTACTCCAAAAACAGCAGGAAAGCAGGAGATATTCTTAGAATACCAACTCCTTTTATACTATCGTTACTTATAATTTATAATATTCCTTATTTGACATCTTATCAGTACAATCGAAGGACTCAAGCTTACAATCTAGAATGTCATCAAACTCCGTTAAATTCAATGACGTCAGAATTTGACGTCATTGATTAAATTACATAATTTACACGAAGGGATACAGATAACAAAAAATTATGAGGAAATTTGAGGAAATGCAAAATAATATGATCACATAGACTCGTTCTTAATATCTGGTTCTTGGAAAATCAAATCGCCATAAAAACTTATACCTAATTACAAAAGTAGGTAGGTAATATGAGTTTACAGGATTTGAGTGGCCGAATGTGACAAACATTTGGTCTCCCTTTCCCGTTTCAATCTCTGCATTTGCAGTGAACAATATTTCCTTATGAATCATTAAACATTTTTTTATGAAACCTAATTTGTAATTTTTATCTTTTATACGTGAAAAGCCCGTCGTATCAGTGTAGGTACCTACATAATATTTTTACTCTTTATGTATGTTTTTAATATATTGCATGTTTAATGAAAGTACCAAGAACCAATAGGTACATATTATAGAAACAATATAAAATTTAAAAATTCTTTGGATTCATTAGTGTTTCAGTTCAGTTAATTATTATTATCCTATTAAAATTAAACCCTTATTTTAACAATAATAATAAATGATTTAATCAAACTCACCAAATTACCCAAATAAGTTATCCCTACTCCGCTGGACATTCCTATCAGGGAACCCACCGATGACGCAGCTGTGCCCGCTTGAAGGGACACGGCAGTTCCAGACAAAATTATAGTCATCTGAAATAAGCACTTCCAATTATTTGTTCTTTTCATGTTAACGGCAAGATAAGAGACCTAACCAATAATATATAGTCTTAAGGCAATACTACTTACTTTATCCTGGAAAAATGCCAGACTAGTATCAAATTCGACGCTGCACGCAGAAGGTGACTACGATGACTGGTCGAGTCTGGAATGTTTTAACGTAAACGCTGGCTGGGCGTGCGAAACGGATATACAATCAACGATATCTCCTTGCTTCAAAGAATCACACACCGCTATCATTTAATTTTTCTAAATTTACCTATAGATAAGTAATTTTTGCGAGCATAGTCAAGTAAATTCAGTAAGCCCAGTCGCTCAGTGCTCGGAGTTCAGACGTGCACACTGCTAGGTGGTCCCTTAGGGTTTTAGAGCAGCTTTTCACGTAAGTACTACATAAGCACCTGCAATTACACGTAACTAGTAACGACTTTTACAATTTTTAACCAAAGTATGAATAAATTCTTCCATAAGATGTATTTTCCTCGTTCGCTATTTCTATTGTTTATTTATACACAGCGTGTAAACACACTCTTGATATTTATGAAATCCTCTCGTTTTTTGTATATTTTTACAATCTAAGGCTACTTAGGCAACTGCGTTTTTCGTGTTTGTCGAACTTAGTAATTATTTTCACCGGGCTTAATATGTATTGTGTCATTAATCATATCCGAACATTTTATCAAAACGCCGAAGTTAAATAGAGATAATAAAGTATGCATTCTGAAATAGTTATTTACTTTGCAAGATGCCTAAGTGCACTTTTTTTGATCGAGGACAGAGGCAACGAGGTAACATGGGCGTTGCTTCGATCCTTAAAAGTACCTCCGAGTAGGGGAGGGCTTAATGTATTAAATTTTTTCAGCTTCCAACAATTTCAAGTTTACTTTGAATTAAACTTTAAATAAACTATGGGGTGGATTGTAAGTAATAATTTTCACGATATCTATTATTGTGCAATTACTAAAAATGATAATCGGTGACGAAATGCAGCGATAATAAAACAAAAAAGGGCGCTTTGTATGGGACATGAACCCGCGATCATTATACGGTTTAAAGTAGCTGGATTCTTTCAATTGTGACAATTATATTCTATTAGGCCACTCTTATTTGACACTGGGTCAATATTGATATTTGTAATGTTTCTCTCGTTAATTCGTGTTTCTTTCTAATCGAAACTAGTTTATAAAACCATCGTTGTGAAAGATATTGAATTTGATGCAAGTTTTGCTACATATTGCACCATAATATGCCAACGAAAGGAAACTATAAAGATAATTGGTTAGAAACTTTAGATATCTATATTGTGTTTTGTTTATTTGTAACCCTAGTATCTTTAAAGTACTGTCACCAAAGCCCTACAAGGCTCGCCAATGACATGCAAGGCTTACCAATGCCATATAAGGCTCACCAATGCCATACAAGCGCACCAATACTATACAAGGCTCACCAACAACATACAAGACTTACCAATACCATACAAGGCTCACGAATGCCAAAAAAGGCTCACATCCGTTCACATCCACAATATATTTTTTTTCCGTCCGCCCCGCACAAAGAACGCGCCTTCGTAACTTTACCGCGATCGTCGAAATATAAGCACTATATCCAATATATTCATAACACCACGTAACGTGCTCAACACAAGGGAAACAATGTGACCAGTAGTGAACACGGTCTCTGCTTGTAGCCGAACGAAACACACTAATTACAATTATTATACTGGAGAATTGGCTTAAATAAAAACGAAAGTATCTACCTCCGAAATCCGACAGCATGATAGAAAACTGGGTAGATATGGCTATTCCTTAAACTGTGTTGAGGCGATGTGAAAAAGCGCGGCATTCGCAGATCTATTTCTGTATTTAAAAAACACTCTAAATATAATGTATTCGAACATATTATCGCAGTCTACGGATATTTTCCTTCTTGAAAAGATAATAAATCGTGTACATTTTTTCTTTAAAGTTGGTTTTAATTTGTCGATTCTTATTCTTAACACAATGTAAAAATAGCAGTCTAGTCTGGTAGTTGCCTCCTTAGTAGTGCGGAGTAGCAAACACTCAAAAGTCTGCAAAAAAATTCAATAAATTACGTGACTTGATTTTTTTCAATTTATTTAAGTTTTAGTAACGTAGGCAGAAAGTGTTGCAAAATTTTTCAGAGATTACTTTTATCAATGCGCCAATATTCTTAGAATATTGAGATTACTCAATGCGCCAATATTCTTAGAATCAATGCGCCAATATTCTTAGAATATTGGCACATTGATACCAGTAATCTCTGAAACATTTTGCAACACTATTTTATTACAATAACAATGAATCGGTTGTTAGAAAAACCCCTTCAATTTTAAAGGATACTTTGGTTTAATTAACTAAGTCGTTAGGATTAGTCTGGAGATAATAGAGATAAGAGTGGTCGCTTAACCCTCATTTAACTGTGGGAATTACATCCAGGAAAAAGTCAAGATTTATCTTAGGCTGTTGCCACATATCCACATTATCGCCTTCAAATATTCTTATCTGATATCTTATCATAAATTTTATATAACGAAATTAAGTAGGTATTAATAGAAATCATGTTTTTTATCTTTCATTATCCTGACATATGCAATAAGTACCTGTATCTGGGGATTTAGTTAACTTTTTTGTTTTTGATTTTCGGACAAAAATAATATATTGTTCATAAAAACTTTTGCTTCTAAAGTAAATAAGATTGGCACAGAACGGTTTCTCCTCCGATACCTATATACTTAGGGTATCCAAAAAATTTTGAAATGTTTGAAAATGGTATACAAGACTAACGTTCTACGTAACGTACTAGGTACTATTTCTAATTGTAGAGAGAAATACAAAATGAATAATAATATATTGTTTAAAGTTTAAAGAATATTCGTTTTTACAATTGTGATGTGCAACCCTAATCTGTACTTCTACTTCACACTTAGAGAAAGTTCAAGTTATAACTCAAAAAGAAAAAAGTTATTTATGGATCCTTTTACACACCTTTTTGACACAGAAGAATCTCATCATTACATTGTCCTGATGATGACTCAATAATGAGTCGAAACGTCGAAAATTGCGAAATAGGAGTTTTTATGCCTTTGGCGTATATCCAACTAAACCCCAAATGTAAAATTAATATTTAACGCCACTAGATCTGCAAGCATAAAAATATTGTTTAAAGTAAATAGATAACCCCGAATCTGAAATTATAACTATTCATATACAAATTTTATTGCAGTAGCGTGGTAGGGGGGGGGGGGTTAAACCCCTCCCCCATTCCCATTTTCTACTACAATGAGACAGATTTAGCAACACCGCTTGGGTAGTATAACATATTATGTACAAAGTCTATAATGCGCCTCGTTCTGGATACGTTGTGAAAACCCAGAGGCGGGGCTCTTATTCCCTTGACTATGGGCGCCGATCGGCTTGAGCTATACGACTGAGTGTATATTGAGACAACGCTCTTGCTTACATATGTATATTGGTTATCACATGTATCACAGGTATGCTTATAAACTAGCGATTATACTATTATTACTTACTAAGTATATTTATTATTACAGATTGGATATCTTAATTAACTACCGGAAATATCTCCATGTTTTCCATGGATCTTTATAATTATATATTGCGCATGTGTGACAATTTAATTTGAATTATGCCAGGAAAGCCCGCCATCACATCGGTCACAGCGCCATCTACAATTTGCAATAGAAAAATTTAATTTGAGCCTACGACCAAAGTTTTCGATGAGCTCTTCCTGCCTTATTTGCAGAACTAAAATATCTTATTTCATTGCTGAGATAGAAACCCAAGTAGTTTTAGGTATATCGTCCTGTATAGTAGTAAAAATTAAAATTATATTTTGTTGTCTTGCTTTAGTAGGTATACACATACTTAATACGTACCTACTATAATAGCGATTGGCAATTTGTCCTAAAAAATATATTCAATTAAAGAAACAGACTCACCCGTCTCATAGACTCCACTTCTCTCTCCCTGGGAAACTTCTTATTCGCTATAAAAGCAATATTGTTGCTCTCCAAGTCATTCTTACTTTCGCCGTTCAAGACACTATCCAAACGCGCAGTGATTAATAGCTTTATATATTATGTTTGGTTTACTGATTACCCTACACTCACTGAGATTACTACGGTTTTCTAGGGATACTTGAGCGAATGCTATCCTATAGTTCTATCGGAAAGTCGGCCCTATAGCCGTAAGTGGCAATAAAGCGTAAATAATAGTAGTTGCCACCCCTCCCCCGCACAAACATGTGGTTGCTTCTACGGTACTCCTAGTTTGGGTATTGTGAGGGCGAGTATTATTACTATTGTTATTACTATATCTTGCTCCCTTGCGCCATGTTTGTTTCATTTGTGAGTAAACACAACATCATCCAGCTAGATTAGGACATTTTAGAATTTTCAGTGCCTACTATTTTCCTTAAGAAACCCAACGCTTAGTTGTTTTGGTGAAACTCAACAGGGCCGTATCTGAGGCGAAATACCACCATTTTATATGCTTTTGCACCACCACTAGAACGAGCTCCCCGAGCATGAGTGAGTGTAATAATTTATTAAACTGGTTTTCCAGTAGACCACGGAAATCCGCCCGAAAACTACAAACAAAACATAATTTTTGGATCAGTGCAGGACAGAGTTTTATCATCAGAAAATGCTTCAAATAAAATAAAACATAACTGGCAACACTGGACAACAGTAAACGGTGGTGCATGGCTGAGTGCGCCATTTATTAGGAGAATAGGGGATTCCCAGAGTCTCTTTTATGAATAGATTAGTATTAATTTTTATTTGAAGATTTATTTATTATTTTTATGAAAGGTTCAGTTAGGCAAGTGGCGGGAAGAAATCTTTTACCATACGTACTGGCAATTAATTATGAGAAATCAAGTAAGTAGAAAAGGGGTAGGTATAAATGCGAGAAGGAATATTCAGCTATTATTATAATTAATATTTAATATTTTTAAAGTTTTAATGTCAAACGTGTTCGCAATTTGAACCGTCTTCAGTTGCCACTGTAGTATGCGCTCTACCTGCGTTACCCTACTGTAGTCTGCGCTCTACGGCTCCACCATATGTTAGTGTAATGTGCGCTCTACCTGCAATATTTTAACATATATTTAATAAAAAAAGAAGTAAAAGACGATGTAAGTTTTAATGATATTTTAGGTGATCTACCTGAATCCTATTGTACTGTATGTAATATGTGTTCTACCTGTCCAGATAATAATCAAGTATCAATTGTTAAGAAAACAAATTAAGTAAAAGCAAAGGGTTGTGCTCAGTATTTAAATCTCCCATTATTAACACGTTTTATTTATTGCTATTGTTTATTAATTGCGGAAAAACTAACCTGACGTATTCCTAAGCTTCTTAAATGATATTCGAATTGTATATACCTAGTTTTGTGAGTAATAATTGTATATTGCATGTATCTTATAATTTTGGTAATGTATTGCAATATTCATTTCATATTTAAAAATATCATTAAAACTTACATTGTCTTTTATTTCTTTTTTATTAAATTATATGTTAAAATATTGCAGGGAGAGCGCACATTATAGAGCGCATACTACAGTGGCACCCAGTTTTTTTATTAAATACCATTTAAAAATAGTTGTTTTTTTAACCTTAAAGCTATTTCAACTTCAACAGCCACTGGTCTAACCCCTCTAGGGCCGGCTCTAGGCTCTAGGCGGGTGCGAGCGGTGCGGCGTACGCGGCCTGCGTTTTGACTGGCTCCACGCCTCCGAGTGCCGTGTACAGTAGGGTTGTCCAGTCAGTAGCGTATTTAAAAGGGCGGGGCCGAAACCATTTCAGAATTTGAAAATATTCACTGCAGCTTGTAATTCTGAAGATATTGGGATTTCCTAAGACTAATTTTAAGTAAATTTCCTTAACATTTCTAAAAATTTTCGCCTGCGGCGCATTTTACAGAATTATTTTGAACGCACTTGTTTGAAAGAAATTCACAAAAATTGTCCCTCCTCACCCGAAATTAATTTCTATATACGTTACTTAAATGATATGCAATAAATATACCCTTCTAGTTGCGTATCAATTTTCAAAAATTTGTTCTAATTCCTTGCCGGGGCCCCGCACTTTCATCCGGCACCCAGCCCCACAAAAGCTTGAGTCGATCCTGAATTCGCCCCCAAATTTTCGCTAGATACGGCCCTAAAACTCAGTATGTATTTTACTTGGAATATCATCCCTGTGTTCTCTAGCAAATGTGTCTCTACAGGGTGTTTCATTGTAAGTGCGAACACCGTAGTAAAATTTTTGTGTTTGAAGTATTTATCCATCCTGATGGAAGGTGGGAAGATGCTATTTGGGAGCATTTCACATCCCACAAGTTTCTCAAACAGGGCCTACTACGATCATGTTTAAATAAAATTGCAATAGTTATTTTCGTTACAAGTAGGTACCTAAAAGAAGTTTTTTCAGGACGAATCATCGCTAGCGCCTCGTCCGGAATAGCAGATGAGTCCTGAAGAACTTCATTTAGATACGTATGACAAACACTATGTTTTGTCATACGCTCCCAAAATTATCTTATATGTTATATGCTTTTTACAATTCTTCAGAACGCTTACATTTGCAAATTTTTCATAATTTTTGAAAACATAATGTTCGAAAAAGTTGGCTCAGAAATTGATATCGTAGCAACAAGTTTGTTTATTTGATAATTTTGTCATATCATTCATTCGTTTATGTACTAGGCCAAAATATAAGCGTTTTACGGACTTAAATGAGTCCGTAAAATAGCTATTTTTGGGAGCGTATGACAAAAATATATTATTAGCGTTTTTTTATCGAAAATCTGACACTGTCATCTTAGTTAGCACCCTCGAAAATTGTTATGTAGGTTTAATTTTTATCAAAAAATATTCGGCCATAAAGTTTTACGACAGAGTCAATTTTACAAATACGAAAGATAATAGACTGAGGAAACTTGAAACAAAATCACATTCACGACATTGCAAATGTGTCAGTTCTTTGTTAAATTTTTTTAAATTGAGATAATAACTTCACTGTTCTGTGAAATAATTACTTTTTGTCGATAATCGATACTAACGGTTAATTATTCAAGTTAAGAGAAATTATTTAAAACAAAAGAAAATCATTCTACCAAACCTTTTTGTGGCCTTATACACTTTTCAGTTCAAGAAATTAAATAATTATTTAATTCAAGGATTCTTAGTATGTAGGTACTTAACATATATTCAAGGACATGTTGGCTTCGTTAGCCAGGGCAACAACTGATGGCGACAACGTGCCATAAACAACCGTCTTAAGCGTTGGGTACATAAATAACTGTTTCAGCTTCAAGATGGTAGCACTGACAGTGACGACTGCAGCCGTGGTTGTGACGGCGGGGGCGGCAGCGCCAGCAGCAGCCGGCGTCGCCGCGGGCGTCATTCAGACAGCAGCGTCGGGCGCCGCAGCCACCGGTGCCGCCGTCGCCGGATCGGCAGGAGCCGGCATGGCGGCAGGAACCATCGCAGGTATCTATTACTGGATTCAAATAGGGCCTTATATTATGTTTGTAACGATTTTGGTTTCGGGTTAAAATAGCAAACAAATAATAGCAGAAAATTTATAAAAATGGAATAATAATGAAAAATAATCATCTGTTTTACCGTTGGCCAGTCATAACTTGTCGAGTCCGCAACCAGAGCAACCTATTCTCGCAATGGCGAGAAACTTAACCCTTTCCACGTAAATTTGTAAACTTTCCAGAGAGATTTATACGGGTTTTAGAATATTTTTTTGTAATGAGATTATAGTAGATAATTTCAAAATCGCAGCTTAACATTTATTTTTGAAATTTTGCCGATTAATTTTCTAATCCATATAGCTTTGCTGTTTCTGATTTTAGATAAAAAGTGTAAATACCATGGTATAGGAGGGAATTGTGTCCCCGATGCGAATGGCGGTTATCATGTCCTAATTTCCGCGACACCTCTGCCATTTTCGAGATATGACACAAACTTGTGTTTTTCTAAATGGAAACCATAGTAATTGCCGTTATTTTGCTGAATAACCATATCGAATATTATATCGTTGGAAAGCCTGGTTTTTTTGAGTCTATGGCCAACTATGGGTTCCATTTAAAAAAACACAAGTTTGTGTCATATCTCGCAAATGGCAAATAGCCAAAATTTCGTTTTTTCGGTTCCATCTTAGTGACCTCCATGATAAACGACAGGCAACCTGTTCAATTCAATTGTCTTCGTGTTGGTTATGCCGAAGTTTTAGCTAAATATCTAAATAAAAATCAGGCATTTATCTCACCTATTTACTACGATTAGGTACTTATAGCCGCAATAAAATAAAAAGTTGAAAACCACTGAAAAATTAGCAAAAAATCATACCTCCGAAACTAAAAAAAGGATAGATAGATAGATAGATAGATAGATAGATAGATAGATATTTGGTGTAAAAAATACAAAAGTATGTACACAGGTCAAAGGTCAATAAATACACAAGTATTATACACGTATTGCCGGCAAAAGCTGTAATAAAATAACTATTAGATACCTTGTTTGACTCAAATTTTGGGTCATTTCAAGGATTGCCCTTCTTTATGTTAGTCAAACAGAGTAATCGGCCGTTATAGCATCTGACTGCCGTTTGTTCAGTCAAATTCTACAAATTTTCAACAAATGACTGAACAAACGGCAGTCAGACACTGTAACGTTCAATGGTTCGGCCGATTACTCTGTTTGACTAACATAAAGAAGGGAAATCCTTGAAATGACGCAAAATTTGAGTCAAACAAGGTAATAGTTATTTTATTATAGCTTTTGCCGGCAGTGCCTGTAATGACTAGACTTTCCACGAAATGACGTATTACGCCCGATGCCTAGGACATATATAATATCCTAGCTACTTTTTTAAATTTAAAAACTGACACCACAGCATTAATCTGGACGCACCAAATTTGAACAAAAAATATACAGAGAGTTCCATTCTGCTGAGTGTGAAAATTGAGTAAAAAAGGAAATTTCTACGGTCCCTTCCTCCGCCGCCGTATCCCTGGCGATCGCCAGCGTTTGCGTTCTAAAAAATGATAAATTTTAGGATATTTTGACAGATCAAAAAATAAACCCATTCCGCTGAGTAAAAGAATACAATGTACTATAATGGTTTATTTTAAATCTGCAACATTTTTTTTTTTACCAAAAAAATACAGCTAAAGCTCAATTTATTTGTTAGGTTGACATTGCATTTTAAACGCTACATCACGCAAATTTTATACTTTTTTGCTTTGAAATTATTGTTCTGCCTTTTATTGAAAAAAAACTGCCTTTTTATTAAATTTCAAGATATATTTTGTAAATTTAACGGTAGATAGGTAAGTGAATTCTTATGCCGTAAAATTTTAATTCTTGTATTTAAACTTCATTTACAATTATTGGCAACGAAAGGAAAACTAGGGGCAGGTAGGTAGATTTCCTATTATTTTGAAAGTGTGGTAGGTTCGTAAATTCGTACGTAGGACTATCTATAGATATCTATATTTTTACCGAATGTACAAGTTGACAAAATTGTATTAATGTTAAGACTCAATATACGGCACGTGCGTGGTGATTCAACATTTTGACCCATAAAATGGCTTTTTTCGGTCTGTAGCAAGCAACACCCATAATTTTAAACTTTTGATCAATACAAATTTTAATCCAAGTAATTAGGTACTCACATTTTCAGACAAAAATTATTTAAAAATATTTATCACAATGGCCGTCATTAGCATTTGCGCAAAAAGCCGAGTAGGTTCAATACCTAGGTCATTCACTAAATTGCAATTAATGATTATACAGGGTGCCCAAAAAAAGAGTGAAAAGAAGTGGCCTAGAGGTAGAGCACCCCTCGGGGAATCGGATGCCTAATGTATAATTTTATTTTATGTATAAAATATTGTACCTGTAAATGACTAGACTTGACGTACTACGCCCAATGCGATGCCGGTCTAGTATGCGGTCTACCTACCCTTTGCGATCTACCTGATTTAATCTCCGGTTTAGTATGCGGTCTACCCAGAAATTCAATCCCCTATTATTTTCAAATTAATTATCTATTTATTGCGGCCACCTGTTGCAATTTAATATGAAATAAATATAGGCAGGTAAGTTCGTTATAAAAAGAAGCTAAAATCTAGAACAATATTCAGTTTGCATTGCTAGTACAAGTTGAAGATGTTGCTACGTGATTTTTATACAACTCAGAGGAATCAGCCGTAACGTTCTTAAGACAACACGATTTGCTGGACAATGAAGTTGACATTGAAGAATGCCATAGATGTGGTGCGCAAATGCAGAATAGAAGCAAAAGAGACCGGAGAGGAGAATTTCGACCAGTTTTTCGTTGCCCCCAAAAAGGATGTCAAACTACAAGAAGTGTAAGGCAAGGGAATAGATTTTTCCATTACACCGACCTCAATGGAAGAGCCAACTCGAAGTTATCCTCTGTGTCAAATATTGGAGTTAATGTTTTTATTCATTTTGGATCTGCCCATAGACTCAACAATCACAATAACTGGTCGGGCACGTTCCACAGTAGTTGATTGGTTCAATATGTGTCGTGAGGTTTGTACAGAGGTTGAGTCATACAGATCCCGTGGACAACTCAACGGTACACCGGATGATCCTGTACAAATAGACGAAGCTCGTTTTGCTGGACGCCGAAAATATGGAAGAGGAAGACTGCTTCAGGGAGACCATGCTGCAAATTCCGAAGATTCCGACGCAAGTGTTGACAACAACAGAAACCATGGAAGACGCTAAGACGGACCGTGGGTGTTTGGCATAAGGAACAAGGCAGAGGCTAGATATTTCGTCGTTGAAAGGAGAGATGCCAATACATTGATTCCACTGATACAAAGAGAAATCCAAGAAGGATCTGTCATTCATTCAGATGAATGGCCGGCTTACAGGCGCTTAAATCAGTTAGGATATGTACACAACACCGTTAACCATCAGCAGAATTACGTCGATCCCTTGACAGGAGCGCACACACAAGCGATTGAAAGAGCGTGGTTAGACGCCAAAGTAAAAATCCTGAAAAAATGCTGGGTGTGCCTTTAACTCATTTACAATCACATTTAGATTATATAGGTTGGAAAATATTGCATAAAAATGTAAACGATTTATTTATCACATTCTTAAATGATGTTAGAACTGTATATCACACATAATAAAATAGGTATTTACAACAGAAAATAAATGAAAATCAATATTTTGTTGCTTTTTTTTCACTAAGTACCTAGCTACCTATGGTTGTTTTGTATCAGCTATATTATCCTACAATTCTTACCCAATCAATTACCCGTAATACCTATAATGTGTAATTTCATCCGGTAGACCGCAGTAGTAGCGGTATAGACCGCATACTAGACCAGAGTTATTGCGGTAGACCGCATACCAGACCGGCACCCCCAATGCCTACGACATATATATGCTTCTTCACGTTGTACCCCATATACCTCATGAAATGTAAGAATTTTCTTCGACGCATTTTTCCAACTTAAGAAAAACAAACCAACTAGTTTTTGATTTCCTTTTAGAATTTTTGTTTTACTAATTTAATTTTGTTATTATTTATCATTTTATTGGGTTAAGCTAGCCTAGAATTTTTCCTCATTTTCATAATACCTACAGTGTGTCCACGGATAGAGTTCACGTAGGGTGTAAATGACAAAAAAAATTCGAGTTGAAATTTGAGCGTCTGGGGATCAGCCCTGCTTGGTTTTAAACTAATTTATGACATAATTTTACTTTCGAAAAATCACGTATGCCTTGGGAATTTTGAAAAAACTAATTTTCCACATCAGTAAAGTGCCCTTTCTGTAGGTTTTACGACAAAATGTTATTAAGGAAACTTGTTCAGAATGAAGAACTGAGTAGGTTTGCAAAATTCCGAAAGTCTAGGCCTACTTTGATTTTTTGGTATTTTTTCCCAATTTTCTTCAGAAAAGTGCACTTTGGGTAGCTTTCACATTAAAATGTTATTAAGAAAACTTGTTCACAATGAATAACTGGATAGGTGTGAAAGAATTTCAAAAGCCTAGGTCTACTTTGATTTTTTTCTGCTAAAAAATTTAAAACGCATAAAAATTAAAGTAGACCTAGGCTTTTGAAATTCTTTCACACCTATCCAGTTTTTCATTGTGAACAAGTTTTCTTAATAACATTTTAATGTGAAAGCTACTCAAAGTGCACTTTTCTGAAGAAAAGTGGGAAAAAATACCAAAAAATCAAAGTAGGCCTAGACTTTCGAAATTTCGGAAACCTACTCAGTTCTTCATTCTGAACAAGTTTCCTTAATAACATTTTGTCGTAAAACCTACAGAAAGGGCACTTTACTGATGTGGAAAATTAGTTTTTTCAAAATTCCCAAGGCATACGTGATTTTTCGAAAGTAAAATTATGTCACAAATTAGTTTAAAACCAAGCAGGGCTGATCCCCAGAAGCTCAAATTTCAACTCGAAATTTTTTTGTCATTTAGGTACACCCTACGTGAATTCTATCCGTGGACCCACTGTATAATGCTTCCATATCTCTAATCTTGGTCATATTTGTGACGTCTCAAAGACGCTGCGGTGAACAGATTAACAGATCCAGCAAAATTTCTGATATGCACCAGAGATTTCAGTGACGGCAGCGCTGTAAAAATTTTTCAGGGGCGGCGGCAGGTGGCAGCGCAGGGGCGGCGGCTGTAGGAGCTGCAGTAGGCGCAGGCGGCGCCGCAGCCGTGACGTCAAGCAGCGCAGGTGCAGCTGCTATGACTGCAGGTATCGCTGCTGGTCCTGTAGGATGGCTAGCGCTGGGCGCCGAGACAGACCAACAGGTACATTTTTGGGTTTATTTCGAATTTCGCTAATGGTCAAACATAGAAAATGGTTGAATAGAACACTACCAAGTCTATAGCACCATTTGCTCTCTGTTTTTTAAAGCTATAGTAGATTGCCAAAGGCGTATTCAAAACGCACTTTACTTATATCTTTAAAAAAATGAAAACTCAAATAGTTGTATTTTTTGCTGTGCTAGACAATGAATGCTCTTTAACTTGATCCGTGGTTATCACACAAATATAAAATCATATTTGATTTAGTAAAAAGAAAAATGGACATAACATGTTTTGCAAACGTACCTATTCTGGATATAAGAAGATGTTAATAGTTTTGTTAAAGACATTTCTTAAAAAATACTCAGTTTTACTTCAAACAGGGTTTAACACTACTTCTTAAATCCTTAAACCATCATCTTTCTCCCAGTCGCCTTTGTCAACATTTTCTGTTGGAGTGTTACTATCATGTGAAAAATTACCATCTAGTAAATTTTTGTAAAATCTTAAACTATGATCTTCAAGAGTCTTCCAATCTGGCTCAAAATGTTTTTTTAAAAGATTATCACATCACGCAGCTTATCCACTTTTGAACCTAATTCATAAAGCTTCTTTATCTTTTACTTTTACCTTATCTTTAAGAAATAGTAAATGTCATTGGTCAGTTCAAATCAAGGAACAAATGCCGTTGGTTATTTCTTAAAAATATAGTAAAATTAAAAAATAAAGAAGCTGTATGAACCATACATTTAAACAGGAACTCCATTAGGAACTGGCTCTGCAACCACATTATCTATGCTTTTTTCCCTTCTTATAAACGGATTTAAATTCGCCAAGATCACTTAGATAATTTAATTCACCATTAGGTATGGCATGCTTTATGATGTAGCACAATTTACCCCCCGCCAGTATGAAAAACGCACTGTATTTTTATAACTATAATTTCTAATATTAAAAAAAAATAAAAAGTGAAACAAGAGATTATATCTGAACACTGGTATGTACAGGGTGAGCGAAACTCGACGTCCCATGCCTACAGAGAGAACACGAAAATTCAAAATAAAATTTCGAAAAGGGGTTCTTGGGTAAATGGCCTCTGTGACGCCATCGATAATATTTTCCCAGAAACATACAATTTTTTCTCTATATTTTGAAAGCCCTTATCATTCTCAACGACTTTTATAGGAAAATATTTTCTGTATTTTTATTGTTCAAAATCTACATGGTCAAATATGTAAAAAAACATGGAAATTTTTTTTAATTACCAGGATCGGTTTTCCTAAATCTAGGTAGCCATGGAAACAATTGATAGTCGGAAATTATTTAGTATGTTAGGGTGCCTTGTGCACCCAGAAATTTATTCAACTAAAAATCGTTGTCGGTTCATGGACGGGTGATCCCTTATGATTATTTTTTCCCCTAATAAAACATTTTTTCCCGATTTCAAAAAAATATAATATGTACCTCGGCCCTGAAGTTCTTTTTATGACTCACGTGGTTTATTTGCCTCGGCCAGAGGCCTCTGCAACTAAATTCCATATGAGTCATAAAAAGTTGGTACATAAATAACTATTGTTGTCATTTGACTTTGAGAAATGTTCACGTACAACGAGAAAGTCGGTTTATGGGGAACCTCAAACGAATCCTAGAAGAGCAGTTCATTTATACCTGCGCCCAGAGATATCCCGAACGTGTTATTCCAAGCTTAACAAATTTGCAAGATGTGTTGTGTGAAGTGTTGATCGACGAAATTGCGAGAAGAAATATACAGAAATATACAGCCTCTGAAATTTTCAACTCTTCGAATGTTATGCTGGGCAAGTTTGCCTTGAATTTTACTAACTAAATTTAAAAACTATCAAGAAATAAAATACTTAAGTTTTAAGTTATGGGGGGTTTTCTCTAAGATTATGCATTTGGCAAATATAATGTTGCAAACAACATATTTTAACTCATTTGTTGTAGCTCGTTTATAGCTCTAGGACGATTTATATGCTGACGATTTTCACTAGTACCTAATCGCCCTAGTGCTTGAAAATTATTGCCGGAAATTTTTCGAGTACACTAGTAATCGCCCTAGGGCTTGAATTATTGATGGAAATTTCTGAAAATAAAATCTCAATTTGTACGAGTGGTTTTGGTAATGGGCAAAATAGCGCTTGAGAATAAAATTATTTAGAAAAATTTCCGGCACGAGTGGTATTTGTCGAGATTATTTCACGAATACGATTTAATAATTTCTGTATTATGAACAGATTCGCGGTTGATAAGCAACGAAGTGGTAATTGGACTAGTGGTGATAGCCGCGTTCCTTTTGCCCCTACACTGAGAACTTTAGCTCAGTTGTTAGCTGAGCCCAGGGACTCTTTAAAATAAGGGGACTCAGCATTTCACAGTCTACCACATAGGAAAAGTGAAGCCTTAAGGGGAAGTTTGTTTTCTGTATACTCCAAGGAGACCACATAAGTGGGCTGGTACAAGGTTATGTTATATGTCAGTGTCCAATTGCCATCGGGTTTTATGTGGCATCCAGTGCCATAGATTCTAAAGAAGGCAAACAATTTCTCATCATAATTCACAATTTATAAGTTTTCTAACTTTCAGATACTCAGATGTGACAATTAAAGAATTTCAACTATACGATAAATTTGTTTCATTTGACAGTTGCCATATTCTGTAAATGTAGACACAAAATTGTCAAGCCTAATTTTTAGAAATCATGTAAACCAGTGGCGCAACGAGGGGGGGGCTGCCGGGCTGCAGTACCAACCAAGCGAAAAAGCGCTAAACAATGCTAGATAAAAACAAGACCGAATGATTTGTCTTTTGTTTAACCTGTATTTTTTAAGTTTATGTTACGATTTATCAAATTTACAATATTGGGGATATCGATATCGGATATCGGTGGTACACATTAGTAGTTGACATTTAATGGAAAGATTAGTTGTCTGGCCGGCAGTCGGCACAGAACAGAAACAAAAGTCACACCCATTCGCGCTTCGCGCCGCGGGCCTTAAAACCGAACCAAACCTGCGCCGAACTTAAAACTGATCTGCCCTGAATTGTATGCGCCTGGCCTTCTGTTTTCTACTGTCCTTCATATACGGCAGGTCCGTAGATAAGGGGAGGGTTGAGTGTTTAAACCCTTCCCATTGAGAAAAAAAAGAAGAGGAAACATATTATGGTGATGTAACTTTACAATTTTCTACGCCTCTTAATTAAACTCTTTTTCCTTAAAATTTCTCAAAAATTTCGCATGCGGTGCATTTTAATAAGTTAACACCTCATTTTAATTTCTGCTTTTAAAAATCAATAATCAGTATGTATGAATGAATCCACAAGGAATAAATTTCTATAAGAAGATACCTATCTATTTATATATACCTATTCCACATTTGGCCCTTTGAGAGGACATGTTAATTTATAGAATGTGGCAATAAATTTATAGGCACTAACTTATATTTTTACTTCCACATCGCTCAAGGAATTCTCTCTCTGGTTTTTTGTAAAAGTAAAAAAAAGTACCTACTTCTAACAGTTACTGCATAGTTAAATTATTATTATTATGGTTCCACAGTTAACAAAGAAAAAACAACAATCAGTTGCCTAATATTTTTTGCTAATATTAGATTACTCAATTTTTTTAGTTCATTAAAAATGTTTGACCTTGAAAATTTGAAAATTTTCGCCTGCGGCGCAATTCTTGGCAATAAAAAATGAACTTTGTCAATCAGCCCCCCCTGACAATAATATCTGGTTGCGCCACTGATGTAAACCATTATTAATTTTTACTAACAATCAAAGTACCTGTTATATTCATAGATTCTCCAATAAAATGGCATACTTGGCATCACTGGTACCATTAGAATGATGAAAGAATAGACCTCACTTTGGAAAGTATAATGCTGGGTCCCCTTATTTTAAAGAGTCCCTGGCTGAGCCACTCAGTTTGTTTTTCCCTGTCAAAGGCTCATCTTGTGAAAGGGTCATTTTCCCCACCACCAAACTGAGCCAATATGCTCGACAGTGAGTGTCCCCACGAGGATGTGCTTGAAAGGTGAAGGGGGAGGTAAAAAATCTCACTTTAGCTCACATTCTCATTTGTAAAAGGAACTGCCACCAACTGAGATAAAGTAAGAATTCTTAAGAAAAGTGGCAAAAGGAACGTGGCTATTACCGCAATAATTTGCACTAGTGCAATTATCGCTAGCAGAGGCATATGATTGGTTGGATTTTTATGGAAGGAGCTACTTTATTGGCTGCAAGCAGTATGGGGGAAATAATCTTAAAAAATTCGTGTTAGAGAAAAATTTCCGGATATTAATTCAAGAACGTGGGGGATTCTATAAGAAAATTCCATACCTACACGTAAATTAAACGAAATTATTATCAAAATTTTTGTTGAGTATATGTTACAATGTCACATTATAATATTATAATAATGACATCTGTCAAAAAATTTCCGCTGTAATCACCTCTTGCTACCCTAGAGCAAGTGAGAATATTTCCGGAAATTTTTTGAGTTGCCATGACAACGAAGCAAAAAACGAGCTTCTGATTGGTCAAAAAAGGTAGGCATGGAATTTTCAATTTTATTATATCTTCAATATAACTTACTTAGGAAATTCTATTACACTTACGTCAGTGATAACTTGAAGAATTTGTCAAATTTTATAGGCACACGGCGTTGATTGATATATTATTAAAGACTGCTCATGGCTGTCACGTCTGACACATTTTTGGCTCACCATGCGCTTTCCGGAGATAAAATACAATGCAGAATACATTGTTAGCCATCAGAGCCATCATAGAAATGGGTTCAAATGGGTCTTTGGCAGGGATAGGGAATTGATTGCTGATGGCGAGAATTGCGACATTTTGTTATCAACGATGTGGTTCTTAAATTTTTAGCGTCCTGTAAAAATCTTGGAGTTTTCTTTGACATTGATATGGAATTTCAGAGCCACGCATCTTATATTTTATACAGAATTCAACGCCTGCCAATACGAACCAATGAAGTGATATAATTTTTGAAATATTAACCAGTCAGGTAATGATTTCAGCGATTATTTCCCTCATACTGCTTGCATCCAATAAGGTAGCTCCTTCCATAAAAATCCAACCAATGATATGCCTCTGCTAGCGATAATTTGCACTAGTGCAATTACCGGTAATTGCACTTGTGCAAATTATCACTTCGTTGCTTAGCAACTGCGAATCTGTTGGATACAAACACGTACCTTCTTCTTAAAGTTTGTGTGTTTCACACTGTTCTAAATTATGCAGCTTATAAATTATGTTGCGGTATTATTAAGCATTATATCAATGAATTTATATAACTTTTACATTGCTAAATTCTTGTTATTTAGACCTCCGCCTCCGTTTAAATTTATGACACATTCAGAAAATAAACCAACGCCGACAGGGTGTAGGTATAATCGCATTTGCCTTGGATACCCAATAAGCGTCATGTTTGTTTACTCGAACGTTACAGTCGAAGCTGTCAATAAACTCGTTCAAAATGAGCCGTTTTGGAAATGTAAACATAGAAAAAATTAATACAGAAATTATTAAATCGTATTCGTGAAATAATCTCGACAAATACCACTCGTGCCGGAAATTTTTTTAGATAATTTTATTCTCAAGCCCTATTTTGCCCATTAGCAAAACCACTCGTACAAATTGGGCTTTTATTTTCAGAGATAAAATCTCTCGAGCTTCGCTCTCGGGATTTTATCAGAAAATAAAAGCCCAATTTATACTCGTGATCTTTCTAGGCAAAATAGCGTTTTCGAAAAAATTATCGATAAAATTTCCTGCACTAGTGATATTACATACGATAATACCACTAGTGGTATTTTCGCTGAAATCCTACTCTCTTAGTTACGCTAAACCAATAACATATTCAGAACCGAAAGTTTAAACTAAATGACAGCAGCTGTCAAACTAACTATTTGCAGTTGTTAAATTCTCTTTTTAAATACAACTCGTGGTATGCCTAATAATGATAATACCTTTCCTTAATTTGTCACTCATTATAATCCCAATGCTAAGAAAATACCACTCCTGCTGCGCAGTCGTGGTATTTTCAGCTTTGGGATTATAATTCGTAAAATTAAGGAAAGGTATCGATAATAGGCACACCACTTGTTATATTACCCCTGAGAAGCTACTCTAAAATTGAGAACCCTGTATATTGGCACTGACGTTAAAGTAAGATTATGTGAATCTGGTAATTTGTCGTTGATGGACTATTGTTAGCATCACATAATGCAACATGTAACTGAATTCCAATTTTATAAGACCGACTGTCTGCTTTCCGTTGTGGGGTAGTATCGTCAGCAACTGCCGGGACTATTCGAAACCGCATCTGCTTGACATTTCCGTCCGCCGTGTCTGGGTAGTACCTGGAGCAGTTACCGGGACTATCGAACGCCGCCGCTTAATTAGTACCGCTTGTAGATAATGATAATGATATGTATTAGGTCTGTGGTATTATCTATTAGGTCATTCATTTGCCTCTGCCTCCCTAGTTTAAGCTTACCGACCCTGTAGCTTCCACCGGTGCCGTTTCCGTAGCACCGCCTGCGTATATTTTGCTTCTTGTGCATAGCCGATATTGCTAACCGTATACCTACCAAGTATTTTCAGCTTGATAATACCTCTGGCATGTTGAGAAATGGTCAATAAATAGGGTAATCTGGTAAATTGAGTTTGACTTCACCCCCCTGCAAATCTCCCTGGCGTCCGAACAAATAGCCAAAAGAGGCCAAACAATACCCCATGAAACCGATTAAAGGGCTGGCTGGGATCACTGTGCGTGCGGTATGTTATGTTAGGACGTGTCCCAACGAAGATTGCAATATCTTTGTCGTTACGTTGGTGAAGGAGAAAACTTTGATCTGCAATACCCGAAGACCCAGCAGTTCCGTTGCAACCAATAAACACATTAGACGAGGTCATTTTTGTTGCGTTGCCGAGCATCGATAATATCAGGTTCTAATATACCTACTTTCCTACGGCAATGAAATTGCAATTAAAATTTGTATATTACACACTGCAGAATGTGCATGCGTAAAGTAAGAGTTTATCGTAATAGCGCGTAAAATAATCATGTGCGTAAAGCAGATCACTTTATTACTTACCTTTATTACTTTTTATCACTTTCTTAGATCACTGTTCATCAGTGTACGCTCTGCTCAAAGAAAACAAAAAATTTAACTACAATTTTTTAACTTCTTTGGCAGCATACCTGGCATTGCTTTCTTTGGTGCTTCATTTATTCTGTCTGCAACACTAGCCGGACCAGAAGTTATTGAAAAACTTACATTTTTTTCATTTTTATGTAATAATAATGTTTTTAAAAATTACATACAATTTTTCATGGACTGCCGTAGAAAAATTATTGTATGAAACTCTTGCGGCTTTCGTGCAGTATATTGAGGATTTATTGAAACAAAACATTAATTTTTTTATAATAATCTTTTAAAAATAAACTATATTTTCTCAATTCCGCACTATAATGCCAAAAAAACTATTTTTTGCATAAATTGCTAGTAGCTTTACAGAATGTCCGTGAGCCATAATGCTGTACCTATACCTACTTAACGCTCGGAAAACTTCGTCATAAAGTGTGATTTAACGTCCGGTTGTGCAAGACTGAAAAAAATATATGTGAAACGTCTCGAACAGAAAACGATTTTATTATTAATTCCACGTCCTTTTTATTGTGAATGTAAAATTAAATTATTTAACAAGCCCTAGTGAATACTGCCTTTATACCTTGCGCTTTGTATTTCTGTTATTTTTATTGTTTGTGGAGATGGAGAGGAATACATTAATATTTTTTCAGGGCTCAATGAGAACTTACTCGTATGATTGTTGGAAGCAAGTGCTACATGATGACTCTCCGGAACCATCAACAGGTAAACTGTTTTCGGAGATAGCGAAAGATTCCAGGCTGAAGAAAATCGACGTGGTGGGAGGTACCGTGGAGTTTCCCCAAATGAAACTTGAGAATATATGGGGTGAATGCTTCTCCATCAAATATGTTGTTCTTGACAATGGAACAATTGCTCTGCATGCAGTACCGGTTTAAATGTTATATGTGTAAGAAAAATGTGTATTATTATTTTAGGTATACATATTTACCTATACTAAAATCGAGCAATCCGTACGCCTGGCGTAAATAAAACCACGTGTTCATAATGACGTTCCGCGATTGGTCGGTGGGCTATAAAATTTCACCCGACTCTGCAACAGGGACGTACTCGATCGCAAAAGTGTAGTTATGCGGTTTTATCTTGTTGTTTTCAGCTATTTAGACACAGTCACAAATAATGTTATCGATGTTTTGAACCATTTTAATTAAGCCAATAATTCTTTACCGAAATATTTTGATGTAAATAATTGTAAAACTAAAATTAAATAAAGGTCGTGCCTCCGTGCGGCCCTGGCGAATATCTCAACGCACTTGCTCTTGTTTGCGTCAGGCGTAAGAGTTGCTCGATTTTAGTATACATATACTTATACCCGTATTATTATTTGTTAGAATATGTACTTATAGTTTGGTCTTACATTTTCTTATTCAATATTCAGTTGTCAAGTAAACATCAGTAAATTACTAATTTCTTTCAATATTCCACCTATACTGCCTCCAGCTATACTACCACCACCTACAAAAATATGAATAGAAGTTTCCCACGTTTTTTTACAAATTAAAAAAGTTAGCGCTGGTTTTAAGCCTTATTTTTTTCGCCGCGCAGCGTTATACAGGGTGATTCACGTAAGTGGTTCATTCGAAGTTTACGGGGAAGGAGTGCGAATTTTAATTTGAAATTTTGGTCACTTGGTCACTTATATAACAGGTTGTAAACTTTCAACTTCCGATCACTTCCGGTTATACCGGAAGTCGATAGCTACTTTGTTATTTCAAATAGAACACCCTATATATTATTACACCATTTGGTTCCCTATTAAATTCCAAATCTTTTTTCTGAATATAATGTGTACCCTATTCCTAACCCTTTTCGAGATATTCGCAAATTTTTGATTTTTTTGAGTGTTGCAGCCATCGACCATAGTGATGATAACTTTGAAATTTATGAATCTGGAAAACTGAAATTTTGGACTGTCGTAGGCGAAAGTCAACTTTATTAAGTGGTCTGTATGCCATTTCAAAATATTGTACAGGGTGTTCGGGAAAAAATTCCCAATATCAACATCGAAAAATTGAAAAATCTCATTTCTTTCAAATGGAACCCATATTTTTTTATTGCACCATTGAAATGCTTGTGAAAAGGCAGTTCAAAAAGATATAACACACTATATGTCTAAATGAAGCGGTTGCTTCGTTATTACGCAAAATACGTATTTTTTCTGCTCTGTATCAACAAAGATGCCACAATAGATTGGAGCGACGAAGTTATATATTTAGGTATTAAGCTAGACAAAAGACTTACATGGGCTTCGCACATAAATTCAAGAACAAAAATGGCAAAACAAGCAATGTCAAAATTATATCCGCTTTTAAATAGAAATTCTAGCCTCAATGTCCAAAGCAAACTTTTGATTTATACGCAAGTGATTAGACCTTCATTATTATACGCCTGCGCCGCTTGGTGTTTCGCCGCAAAATACAATATAAACAAAATTCAAGTTATACAAAATAAATGTCTTCGACTGGCGGTAGGAGCGGAGTGGTACACTTCAAATAGGACCATTCACAACGACCTTAACATCCCGACGATCACACAATACATAAAGACGCACGCACGTAAAATTTATGACGTAATCATCCCAAATCATCCTAACCATTTACTCACGGACGTATGCACCTGCTACAACGTTGACCGCAGACTACCACACAGACGACCGAGACACTTCATTGACGCTAACGACGAATGACACTGACGATAACCCGTAGTAATATAATCAATTTTAGTTTAAATATTTATTTATTATTATTATTATTTTAAATAATATTGTAAAAAGCGTACGCAAATATTTCTTTTAGGAGATACTAACTCTCCAAGTACCGTTCACCTATATGTATTTCCTTAATGTTTATTCTTACTTGGGGAAAAAGGCGTTTTACGTCGACCTTAATAAAATTCAAATTCAAAAACGACGACGTCAAAGATGCCATTTCTCAAGGAGCGTCACATTATAGGGGGCCATGGAAAATGAAATAACGCAATTATATGACAAGGTTAAGGGCTATTTAATAATATTTTTTCCCTGAGAAGCAACAATACTAACAATTACATAAAAATAGGTACTAGAATAAAAAACAAGAAACTACATATAAGTAAAACACTTTATTCATATTATGCTATTTACCTGTTACGTATTCACATTTGCTTCGCTTTGTTTGGACCTTGCCATGGACTATGAAATTTCGTTCGACTTTCATTAATTATTGTTCTTTCTAAAATTCTTTTACACTCTCCATGAGTGTAAAACATATTCAAAATATCTTCGTTAGAATAGTTAATTTGAGCCATTCTTGTCAACAGTTAATATTTTATTGTTTGGAACACAATAAATGACAATCACAAATGAAAAATCCATGGCCGCCTATTAGAAAAGGTCCGTTGTTTCTTGATATGGAGCAGCAAAAATACGTATTTTGAGTAATAACGAAGCAACCGCTTCATTTAGACATATAGTGTGTTATATCTTTTTGAACTGTCTTTTCACAAGCATTTCAATGGTGCAATAAAAAAATATGGGTTCCATTGGAAAAAAATGAGATTTTTCAATTTTTCCATGTTGATATTGGGAATTTTTTCCCGAACACCCTGTACAATATTTTGAAATAGCATACAGACCACTTAATAAAGTTGACTTTCGCCTACGACAGTCCAAAATTTCAGTTTTCCAGATTCATAAATTTCAAAGTTATCATCACTATGGTCGATGGCTGCAACACTCAAAAAAATCAAAAATTTGCGAATATCTCGAAAAGGGTTAGGAATAGGGTACACATTATATTCAGAAAAAAGATTTGGAATTTAATAGGGAACCAAACGGTGTAATAATATATAGGGTGTTCTATTTGAAATAACAAAGTTGCTATCCACTTCCAGTATAACCGGAAGTGATCGGAAGTTGAAAATATTTTAGAAAGAAAGTTTACAACCTGTTATATAAGTGACCAAAATTTCAAATTAAAATTCGCACTCCTTTCCCGTAAACTTCTAATGAACCACTTACGTGAATCACCCTGTATATGAACGCGAGTTAAAGAATCGAAACGGGAAAAAACAACTTTATTTCGATGGGACAAAAGTCTACAGACTATTCGCGATGAATTTCTACAAACTAATGAACATAGTCTTAGGGTGCTATTAGTGGGTTACCTATATTATGATTCTTATCTTAATGGTTTGTTTATTTAGATAATGAGTTTGGGGTTGATAAGGGGCCTATAACTCCTCCTTCCTTAGACAGAGAACCGTCCTCGGTTCTTAACAAAATTTTTAATTGGTCAAAGGTGATTTTTGGTTTGTCCCTACATATTATATAATATAATTTTTTTCTATATCTAATCAATAAAATACAAGTTATAATTATTAAAACTAAGGTTACAATAGACAATGAAATATTTACATAGGATGTTTCTTTCATTAGGGAAGTGGGGTGATGGGCAGAATTTGGTGTAGGTCCTCTGGTGGTTCCATATTTTTTAATTGAATTTCATGTTGTGGTTGTAGCGGTACATGTTGTATAAGTGGTGTATGGATCTCTATGTTCTTTCCAGTAGCTGATGAATAAATTATACCATTTATTTTTAGTCGGCAGTTGGACGATAATACTATTGCACTGCTGCTTATTTCTTCTTCTCAAAAATGCCGTAACCAACCGCTTCAACCAGTGATAAACAATGAGAATGAGAGGAATCTTTTGACGTTAGTACTTGAAAATGGCTGACCTATAGAGTCTAGCAAAATTAGGCTGCGCTTGGCTCTAAGCCTTCTCCTCGCCGTCATATCTCTGGTTTTTTTTTGTAGTTTTGCGACTGGAGAGGAAAGTCTTTTATAGACACCACACGGCCGTACCGTGTGGTAGTGTGGGATTCTCCCCAAAGAGGGGCATACCCAATAAAAACCTCGCCTGTTTTAGGGTATGGTAATGAAATTTCAGCTCTATTTCGTAGGAAGCTTTGACGGTTGGATTGTTTGTGAGAGTTACCTTGAAGTAACCATTTGGCTTTGAAGTAAAAGGTCGTTTATTAATGGGGATTTGCCAGAGTGAGCTGACGGGGGGCTGTTTCCTAAGAAAGCCGAAACTTTCAAAGGAAACGAGGGATTCTAAGTAGGTGGGTGTTTGATTTGAAAAAAGTGGCGGGCTGAGGATAGGTACGAAAGGAGAAAAGGGTATCTGGATATCAAGTATCCAACAGTGACTTGATGGCGTTGGAATAACTGGGTACAAGTACCCAACAGTGTCTTGAACCCTGCAAGAGAAAATTACGGTCACTTACGTGTCCACTTTGACTTGATTTTTTGGCGGTCTGCGTTGGATTGGGATGCTCCTTGGATGCGCTGTTCACGCAACGATCCAAATCATCTGCAAAGAAGAAGGATGTTACTCCACGTTGTCTAGAGATAGGCGATTCACGACTGCGGTTCTGCTAGGGGTAGACATTGACTGGCAGAACGCCGGGATACCCGTCGCTTCGCCGCATCCGCTCGTCGCCTACTGGCTGCCACGGTAAATGCATTCTCCCCGTCCAAACGCCGACTATCCCCAGCCGGCGCCGACGCAGCCTTCCAGGTCGAACGATCCACCGCGGCGGGAGTTTGGCCGGTGCGTCATCCTCTCCACTTCCGGGACGATGGCTCCGTAGCGGGGCGCAGGGGGCACCCCGCCAGGTGGACCCTGAGGTCCGGCGTGGAGACGATGAACGACGTTGGCACATAACACAAAAATATATAAAGAAAAGTTAAATGGACGACCTTCAACACTAATATAGTTCGGAAATAAACCGCTGCAAGATCATGCCGCAGTTGAAGTTCAAACTTTCACACCTAATATTGATGTTTTGTGGGAGCTAATGTGGCGTTTGACTGTTGGTGCTCAAATTACTAACCTAATTTTATTCCCATAAGCCGACATCTGAAAAATTATTTGTTATTTTCTCATTTACTGCCTTATTTTTGAGAATTCCATTAATTTCAAGTGGTTAAGTACCTAAAGATATTTCAATTTATTAAAATTCTTGAATTTAATCCCTATTGAATAAATTGACCTACCTATGTGTATATCGTGTTTGGATTGTGCCCGTTTTTTCAACAGTGTTTTATTATTCACAGAAAATCTACTACGAAAACCCAGTTTATGCTGTTAAACATTGTGTTGTCTGAAATTCCAGCATTATGGAAAGAAAATTCAATAAGTGTTCTGTGCCAGGATGTCATGACTGTACTAAATAAATTTAGCTATTTCAAATTAATAAATTAATTAGTAAGTTTATTTGAAGGCTATTTTTTTGCAGTAACTGCATATATCCTTATAATCTCGTTTTGCTAAACAGTGTGATATGCTAAAGTTATTACCATATATTAGCAAAATTTTAATTTTTAGTTTGTTAGAGAATAACTTCATTGTGTTTGGAAATTTTGTACAAATATTTGAAATGTTTCTTATACAGTGTGACCCATTTGTTTTGGGGTCAGTCTGTAAAAAGTGTATCAATCGTGCGATTTGGCTGATTTTTTTTTTAAATTGTAGAGCTCGATGAACTGCACATTTTGAACAAAAATTGTCTGGTTCGCATAAAATCCAAAGCCTACTATGACCGTTTTTATGAGCAAAATTTTAAGAAACCATATTAGCGTTTTTTTTTTTGAAAAAATCTGTGTGCGCCAATGGATTGAGCACCCCTCGAAATGGGTATGTACAAAATTTCATCAAAATATTTCAAGTAATAACGATTTTGTAGAAAAATTAAAAATGCAGCCAAGGTACGTCTTTATTTTCAAAAATTCAAAGTTGGCCATGGAAAATAATTGAATTGTAATAATACAACCTTATGCTTATAAACACAAAACATAAAAACAATTAAAATTATAAAATTTTTGTAACTTCTACCAAGCCTCCATTTTCTACAATGCATTTGTCGTTCCTCTTGCGTACATTCAAAATTACATTTCGTATTTGCTGTGGAGTAATTTCCTCACAACTACGGTTTATCCTAGCTTGCAGTTCTTGTAAATTATGGAGTCTTGACTTATAAACATTTTGCTTAAGTGTACCCCAAAGAAAAAAATCTAAAGGAGTTAAGTCCGGAGATCTCGGTGGCCACTCACAGAAAGGACTATTTCGCCCTATCCAACAGTTTTCAAAATTATTATCTAGCCAGTTTCTGATTAAACGAGCATTATGAATAGGACTGCCATCTAACTGTAACTTTAAATTTAAACGGTATCTTAATGGTAACTCATCTAAAGCATTTCTAAATTCAATTTCTAGAAAATTCAAGAAGCCAGCCGCATTCAAATTCCCTTCAAAGAAAAATGGGCCAATTATTCTGTCGCGTAGTATTCCACAGCAAACGTAAATTTTTTGTGAATATTGTCTCCTTGCATTTATTATAAACTCTGGATTTTCAGCTGACCAGTGACGGCAGTTTTGACTTGATACTACACCATTTGTAGTAAACGTGGCTTCGTCGGTGAATAAAATTTCATTTAAAAAGTTGCCATTATGGAGATATTCACCTTGCAGCCAATAGCAAAATTCTAATCTTCTCTACTCATCTCCTGGTTCCAGGGTGTGCAAAAATTTTGGCTTAAACGGTTTTATTTTGTTTTGTCTCAAACATCTCCTTATACTCTCTCTGGGTATATGAAGGTCTAAACTAGCCGTTCGAACACTATTTCGAGGATTGTCACTAAAGTATTGCAGAATTTGATTGTTATTTTCAACAAGTCCACGGCGTCCATTTTGCCTAGTTTTTAATAAATTTTTAGAAATCGATCCAGTTTCATCAAAAATATTGTTTATACGTTGTACAGTACTTCGACTCACTGATCTACCTGGGTGTCTATTGTTAAATTCGGCCGCAGCTTCTGCTGCCGAGCGCTCGTTGTCGCCCACGAGTCGAACAATTTCTATTTTGTCTCTTATGCTTAAATATTCCATAATTATGATAATTAATTGTATTGAGCACAAACAATTTCTGAACTCAATTTAGACAGTTTGACACTTAATAAAAGTAAACAATTCAATTATTTTCCATGGCCAACTTTGAATTTTTGAAAATAAAGACGTACCTTGGCTGCATTTTTAATTTTTCTACAAAATCGTTATTACTTGAAATATTTTGATGAAATTTTGTACATACCCATTTCGAGGGGTGCTCAATCCATTGGCGCACACAGATTTTTTCAAAAAAAAACGCTAATATGGTTTCTTAAAATTTTGCTCATAAAAACGGTCATAGTAGGCTTTGGATTTTATGCGAACCAGGCAATTTTTGTTCAAAATGTTCAGTTCATCGAGCTCTACAATTTAAAAAAAAAATCAGCCAAATCGCACGATTGATACACTTTTTACAGACTGACCCCAAAACAAATGGGTCACACTGTATGTAGTTTTAAGGAAGGTTCTTTATTTATTTATTTTTTTCAATTTAATGCTCTTTCCTCGATACAGTCCGACTGGAATAGATAAAAAATTAAATTAGATCTTAATTTTTAACCTTAGCTATGCTGTACCTCAGAGTAGACTTAATTGAAAAAAAAAATAAGAATTTTTCTTAAAATCATGTAAGAAACAAATCAAATATTTGTTCATAATTGCCAAGCCAAACAACCCGTAAATAAGTTTCAAATTACCCGCCAAAATTTTCTGAGAGCCCTCTTTTATTACAACTATATTTTCGCAGTACAGAATACAAAATTCTGTTTAAGTATTAAGATATAGTACTGAAATCAGCCGCTTCAAGTCTCTGAAAACAAGGTTCAAGCGTTGACTGACGTTTAATAAAGACTGCTCACGGCTGTCATGTTTGACAGTTCTCTGGCTCACCATGCGCTTCCCGGAGACAAAATACAATGCAAAATACATTGTTGACCATAGACGTCATCTGTTTTCCAGGACATGAAGCTATAGCCGTGAGAAGTCTTATTAATACGTCAGTCAACGGTTCAAGTACAGTATAAAGCCACTGTAGGTTCAAGTGATCACATGGAAGTTTCAGTTTTTTGTGTGTTATGTGGACGTTGGTCTCGGCGTTATCCCCTCTCCATCTGGCGTGCGTTGGCTCCGGGCTCCGTTGCGGGGGCACAGAATAGGGGAATCTGTGCGGGGGTCCCAGTCCCGCCGCCCGCGCAGGTGTGGTCCGGGGTCCGGCGAAGCGGCGATCGACGACTGTGGGGTTTATCCTCAGACTAATTTGGTCTGAGGATATATTAGTCTGAGGGTTTACCACATACCTTATAGGTATGTGGGGTTTACCCAAGAACGTTAAACCAGACAGGATAGCTCAATCACGCGAATCTGTCCGCCGAGCCGCCCGACCGAGGCCAACGATAAAGACAGGCCACGGCGCTAACGCATAATCGCGTAGTCACGTGACCAACTTAGTCGTATATAATATAAGGCATTTTTGGAGATAAGTAGAAAAAACAAATTTCGTAACAATTTGGCAAGTTTTCTTTCCTCTATTACATTATTGGTTTTGTGCATCCAAGCTTTCTCTAATTGTTTTTCAAAATTTTCAACCTGCCTCAGCTGTTTTAGGCTGAGAGTTAGACGGCACTGCACTCACAATTTTGGCACATTCTCAAAAATTGTTGGAACATCACCTTCCTTTAGCTTAGGTGATATTCTCTACAGGTATTTTCCTCCCACAACACATTTGTCCACTTTAATTATTGTTTCACTTTCTTGAAAATGTGTTAGCCACACATACTTAAGGGTTTTTTAGAAATTAAATCTCAGTTGGGATTTGACGTATATGGATTTGACGAATCCATTTTTGGCGGAAATTTTCACCCCGAGGCAAAACAAATGTTTGGTATGGCGACACTTTCTTCCTGGCTTTTGTAATATGTATAATTATAATATAAACAGACCCAATATTTGGTATTTAAGTTATTTTTTACGAAATAAAAATGAAAACTAACCTCAGTAGGTATACCTACTGTAAATACTGACGAGGTCTCAGTTGATCGGCAGCGAGAAAGACAGAATAGAAACCGTATCAGGGCGTGGGTCGACAACGAAAATCCTCTAGTACGTTACAACACTGATTTATTTCGCACAAGGTGAATGGTGAATACAATAAATACACAAACCCGAACATGGTCAACGGGAACGGCTTCCAGCCACCCGGACCGTCTGAACTCGCGGATCTCCCGTAAGCAGTTCATCCCTCTGTGTCTCAGGCTCCACTGTCCAATACTGTCCATGTCCATAATAGTCCATTCCGGTTTCCCTATTCTGTGGTTCGGGGGAGAATTCCCCTTTCCCTTTACAGCGCTCACGCGTCGGTGCGAGCGGCACCAATACTCTTGGACGGCACGACTCCCACCCAGACGCCATAATAACACCTGGGCGGTTCCCCTCCGCCAGGACACACGCGCACTAGACACAAACTTGTTTCTAAAATATAAACTAAGACGTTTAAAAACACTTTAAGCATTAAAAACTTCTCAAAACCCAAGCTGCCGCTTTCAGTTATGTGACAAATGACTAAGATGGTCACGTGATTTTTGTGCGCCAGGGCCTGTCTTTATAGTAGGCCTTGCGCCGGACGTGATTACGTCACAGTTAAGACGTACTGCGTAAACTCGCACCACGAAACACCCAATCGCGCGCCTTCAGAAAACGACTGGTGCTTTTTTTTAAGTTCATAAAAACAAAAAGTGAGCTTTAGATGCTTTTGCTTTTTCGGATTTATTTTTTAAGGATTGTAAACAAATGGAAGTCAATAAAGTTCACTCTTGTTTTTTGAACACGATTTTTGTATGACAATTTCTCCAACCAATACGAGAAAAAAGCGCATTATTGCAGCAAATGTGTTTTCAGAAGGTGCCTCCTTTGAATAGTTTGATTTTGAAGAGCATTTTTGGATTATGATATTCATATTAAATGAAAAAAATAATAAAAAAAATAGAACACTGATAAAATGCTCCAAGACAAATTAAAACACAGTTGAAAACATAGGTAGTCATTTATTTATTCATAATTCATAAATAATAACTATTCTAATTTAATTTCCGCTTTTTTTTTTCGAAGAGGATCCACAGAACTATTTCTTTGTGAAGTATTATTAAGTATGTCGTGCTTTTAAATTTCGAAAATTGATTCTAATAATAGTTCTTAATTTACAAAAATCTTTTATAACTACAAAAGGCATGTTAATTTCTTTTTTAAAAACTTCATCTGATTCCTGAATAATTGCTTGTCCGGGAATTCCAATTTCAGTGTCGCTGGGGAGGAACTGCCTACTAATTTTGCAGTTTCTCCACCTTCTATTGCAGACAAATCAACAAGTAATTTTTCTATTTCTTCCTTTCTTTGTCTTTCGGTAAGTCTATCAGAACGTGATGTATTAGTTGTTGCCGAGGTTGTTGCAGTAATAGTTTTTGTGGAAGGTATTTTTAATGTAGGAACTGCGGTTTTTTTAAACGCTTTCTTAAAGGTAAGCCTTAAATTAAAAAATATATATAAATACTTATATTCTTGCACTTTTTAGATGGCTAGCTAGCAAAGAAAATTTTACTTACCTAATAATTCATTTCGAAGATCTCTTTCGTAGTCATTGTCTACAAAATGTTGTGAACATAATATATGGCTAGTGTTAGGGTTGAATTTGTCTTTTCTTTTGCACCTTGATATCCACTTACTTTGTATAGTTTTAGAGAAAAGGTCCTTTGGTTTTGGAAAAACATGAAATATGATATTCTGCCCAGTTTGGGCTTTTGTAGCATAAGTGTTATTATACCCATATACGGCACTCCTTGTTCCCCCTGGCCTAGTCCCCGGCATATTTTCGTGAATAGGACTATTCTGTAAAGTAGTATGTTATCAACCTCGTACTTTATTTATTATTAATAATATGTCAAGAAATGCTCACCTTCCCTTCTGTAGAAATTCAAGTATCAGGCACTTAGTGTCTGAATAATAATAAACACGGAACACGGCACAAAAATCAAATAAAAACAACACACAGACACACTTTATAATAGGTAAAACTCAAAAAACTCACAATAATAAAGTAAAACCGAAAGAAATACGATAGAAAACTAGAAAAACAAAGGTAAACAACGGGCGTACGATGTAACCTTCACCTAACGACGTCTAACGGTGACGTCACACACTCGGTGGGCGCCGCCAACATTACACCATTCAGATTGAGCTATCCTGTCTGGTTTAACGTTCTTGGGGTTTACCGACTACCTAACCTCACTTTTCGTTTAGAGCACATACCTAACCTATACAGGGTTAACTATGACTTAGTACAAAAATTTTTACCACGTGCGCAGGGTGGCTTAAGAAAACATAGAAAAATATTTTTAGATTTTTTTTACGATCTTTAAAAAAACGGGTAAAGACCCCTATTTTCCCTGTAAATCCCCGCCTTTAATGACGTCATCCAATTTGGCTTCTGAAGGTACTGACAGCTGAAGTGATTTTCCGCGGTGTTGCCGTTGATTTAGGAACGGTGAAAATACCTTTTTACTCAAACAAATTTAAAAAATACATAAATAACAATCGATTTGAATCTGTACAGATGCAGCGCTATTAGATTCCCCTTACCTTAGCTCGTATCCGGACCGGTTCCTACTCTCGCGGAAAGCTCATTACCGCGACACCACAAGCCGTCTCCCTTAATACCCCCGGAGCTCCTCTGATGAATTCTTGTCCACCATCTAACCTCTTCTGAAGCATAGATAAAGGATTTATTGTTCTGAAGCCTCGGCGGTATGAATTAAGCGACGTATCGGCCCGGTCGAGTCTATGAAACGTTTTTTCGACTGCTCCGCGTTGCCCCGTTCGTCATTTCATAACTTCCTAGCTAGGCAACTAACTGTACATACAAGGTTTGTTCCAACAGGGTCAATAACCGTGCTCAAGTACGTTCAGCGCATGCGCACTACCCCACTGGCTGTTCCAACTGAATTATGTACCTACCGACACGGGACGATACACGCACTGTTCCAGCCGATTTATGGATCATTTGTGTATCGTCCTTGTACGATAAAAACGGTGCCTGGACTAAAGCAATAACCGCGTGTACTGACATGCGCAGTGTATGGTCGTGTGACAGAGATAAACATTAACATCATATTTTTGTTTTTACGTAGATAGGTTTAAATCGATGGCTGGGATCGTGTTTTTTATTTCTTGTTGGTTTTTGGCTTGTTGGGTAGGGCGGGGAATCGTTGAACAATTTTTCCGTTCCATCTGAAATTTTCTTTGGGATCATTTGTTCCAACTCGAATTTACGTACCGTCACAGAACTGTACATGAACTAGATGATAACCCTTAAAGAACGCATGCGCTAGTTTTGCACCGTTCATGTGCGATCCCAAAGAAAATTTCAGATGGAACGGATTGTGAATCAAATCGACCAAATCACGTTTTGCGACCGCACCTAACCTGCGTGTTTAATATGTGGCTAACCGAATGTTCGGTGGGCTAACCTCACTCTTCACTCTAAAAAATTATTGTTCAACGATTCCCCGCCCTACCCAACAAGCCAAAAACCAACAAGAAATAAAAAACACGATCCCAGCCATCGATTTAAACCTATCTACGTAAAAACAAAAATATGATGTTAATGTTTATCTCTGTCACACGACCATACACTGCGCATGTCAGTACACGCGGTTATTGCTTTAGACCAGGCACCGTTTTTATCGTACAAGGACGATACACAAATGATCCATAAATCGGCTGGAACAGTGCGTGTATCGTCCCGTGTCGGTAGGTACATAATTCAGTTGGAACAGCCAGTGGGGTAGTGCGCATGCGCTGAACGTACTTGAGCACGGTTATTGACCCTGTTGGAACAAACCTTTTCAAGTTTGGCTAGTAGCCGACGGAGGGCATTTGCGAATGTAACATGGCGTTATTTCCCAGTTTGGTCTTGATTTTCGCGGCAAATCGTTCAGCGTCTTTGTGAAAATGCCGGAGTATTCGAACGCCGAGTTGACGGATATGGTTATAATGTACGGGAGATGCGATGAAAGTGCACATCGAGCTGCAGCAGAATACCGTATTCGTTTTCCTAACAGGGCAAATATGCCTAACCCACGTACTTTCGTGAACATTGTACAACGTATGCGAAACACTGGTGTTTTGCAAGCTCGAAGGGGTGGGCCTGGAGGGCAAATGAACATGGACGATGTTGAGTCAGTGCTTGATTTGGTGGAAGAGCAACCTTCCATAAGCACTACAGCTATTGCAAGGAGATTGGGAATATCTCAGAACAAGGCAAGTAAAATAAAACCAATAAAACTGACTTCTACCAAAGACTATCCCATGTGATGGGATTGTCTTTGCTTGCACCTAATACCTACATAAAATTTAAAATGTAACAATACAATTATTTACAGGCATGGAGGATTCTAAGGGAAAACGGCCTTCACCCTTATCACATACAAAAGGTCCAAGCATTAGAAGCAAATGATTTTCCGGTGAGAATGACCTACTGCACTTGGCTACGTGATCGAATCGCCCAAGACCCAAACTTTGTTTTCAACATTCTTTGGACAGACGAATGCTGCTTCACAGGTGCTGGGGTTTTAAACACGTATGTAAATTTTTACTTACTTATAGCTTTCTCTCCTCCATATTATCTTTTTTATTTATTATAAAATTGGCTATGTCAATCCTAACGCCTTCGCCAAAATTGTGAATATTTCTAAATTTTTGTTTTTTTTTTAGACACAACAGCCATATTTGGTCCGATGAGAACCCACATGCTGTTCGGCGGTTTAATTTCCAACGTCGGTTTTCCATCAATGTTTGGGCTGGAGTTTATGGAGATCGATTAATTGGACCATACATTCTACCGGAAAATTTAAACGCTGAACGATACTTGTATTTTCTGACAAATGTTTTGTTTGATAATTTGCCACTACAAGTACTGCATGACATGTGGTTTATGCACGATGGTGCACCAGCCCATTTTGCGAGACCTGTTCGTGCACTTTTAGACGACCAATGCCCCAACCGTTGGATCGGAAGAGGAGGGCCCATTGCATGGCCGCCGCGATCACCAGACTTGAATCCAATGGATTTTTGTATTTGGGGATTCATGAAGGCGATTGTGTACGAGCAGGAAATCGACAACGAGCAGCAGTTACGTGAACGAATTGAAGGTGCAGCTGTTCAAATCCGGAATAATCATGGACTTTTTGCACGTATCCGGACTTCTTTAGTTAACCGAGTGAATTTGTGCATCGAAGTTAACGGCGGCCTCTTTGAACAGCTACTGTAGTGCTTTGCATGTGCATTTGTGCAATGTGTGCTAGTGCAGTTGTGATTTTTCGGTTACCCTTCGGGGTTTTCCTGGCGGAGGGGATCTACCTCGTCGTGGTCGTCAGGCTGAGTACCTCGCTTCAAACAAAAGGAATAGCAGAGGGAAACCAAGAGATCCCCAACAGATTTAAAAAATGTGAATGTTGTGTTGTGTGACTTTTAATGTAAAAAAGCAAGAAAACAGAAAATGGTGCAAACAATCCTGGAAATGTCAGTAAGGTAGGTGTTTCATAGGCATTCTACATGTTCCTCAGAAAGTAATCGTTTTTAAAAGGAAATCGAAATTTTGTGGTGAATCCTCGGATAAATTGATAGACGTGGCAACGCCGCGCTATTGACATATGCGAAATTTTTAGACATGTCGCGCGGGCGTCCATAGGCGGCGTTTTTTGAGGGGTTTAATACAATTTGAAAAAAAATTTTTTTAGGCTTAAGACAAATGTTAGAAAATTTTTGAAAATTTATTTTAGCAAGTCTAATTTTTCTTTATCTGCCATAAAAATTTTTGTACTAAGTGATAGTTAACCCTGTATAATACATATACGGCGCAAAAGAGACAACCGACCGGGGTAACTCTTCAATCAAGAACGGCGGCCATTTATACCCTTATTTAAGGTGGGAATTTTAAAACGCTTAAAATTAAATCCATAAAACCCGGTTTCTAAGGAGTTTCTTAGCGTTAAGGTGAACTGTAAGTAAACCCTTACCGACTAACAAAGGTCGTACACCACATACCTATATAATATAGGTATATATTTTCTGTGGTCGTACACTTAACGCTAAGAAGTAGATAGAAACCGAGCCTAAGCATTTCATTGCTCCAAATATGTAAGTATTATCACATACATATATAGCTTCGCTATAGGTCTGTGGTATTATGCTTGGTTTATATTTTCATTTCTTAATAAGCTTGTTTTCACATAATACAAAATGACAGTCTTATATTTTACTCACAGAAGAAAGCAAAACGTAAAAAAGGCAGCTGTATAAATTATACAACTTCAAGGTAGAATTATTTTTATTAAACAAAAAAAACGCAATAGAGGTACTCTGTAAAATCTAATGCAGCAAAAATACCTAACTAGATATTACTTTGTACAGAAGTAATAACTTACCTGTAAAATTTAATAGAACTTTCAGGAGGCACCAGTCTTTTGAGATTTTTGCAATTCTTTACAAAGCAAGCCATTGTTCTCGTCTAGTCGTAATAATCACAGCAAAACACTTTCTTGTATGTAAGCACTACACTGTCACTAAAAAACGGTTAGTAACAGGCTATTTTCGAAATACCTAGATAACAAAAACTTGTGGGAAAACCAAAAACGAGCAGGGAAAACGAATAAACACAAAACAGCTGTTCCGATAAATGTCAATTTAAGGGTACAAATGGCGGTTTCATGCATCCTTTACTATGTCCCGCGCACTAGCATGCGCAGACGGTTAAAAATCGGTATATGTATTATATAGGTATGTGCACTCAACTTACTGCCAAACCAATGACTTCAAAATCAAAATAGTAAATAAATCAACGGTTTTTCAAAATGTTGCACCATTATATATAATATGGACAATCAAATAATTTCTGAGAACAACGCTGGTCTGCCTGCGTTCGCCGAAGCGTGACGTTGCTGGTGACCGGTCCATCTGGGAATAAAATGGATGATTGCTTTTAAATATTTATAAAGAATTTGCAGACATCATAAGCCTGGATGAGTTATGTAATGAGTTTATAATCGTCCATAAGACTAAGCACTTTTGCGTTATTTACGCAAAGTTAGGTAACAGTCGTTTTTTGAAGTGAATACTTCTTTGGTTTCATGAGAGTGATTTTTCAAGGCCGCGTCACGATACGTTTTTTGTTTTTGTTTTGTTTTTTTGATTTTTTTGTTTTCTTTAAAGACCGCTTCTTAAAAATTCAGAGGACTTTCATCAGGATGAATCAGCTGATATCTCCCTCTCATTTGTTTAAGTGAAGTAAAGGCCAGCTAATTCATCGCTGAATTTTAAAACGAGGCCTTTCTTATAAAAATACCTTTATTTTATTTCATTCTATTTGTTTTCTGTTAAGTACCTACTTTTGTTTCATATTTATAAATAAAAAATGTTTTTTTTAATAACATTTGGGGGGAGGGGGTTGTATACCTTGGGCACCCAGCCAAATTTTGAGAAGTCGGCGCCTATGGGAGACCAGACTATTTATTTTGCAATATGAGATTTCGTTAAATACAAATCAACTAAAAGAACAAACGAGGGACTTTAATTAGAGAACAGCGAACATCAAAAATTCAAGAAAATCAAGGTTATAACTTGAGTGTACACTCAGACTAATAAATATATTAGTCTGAAAGTGTACACATCACCAAAAAAAAAACAAGGAAAAAAAGTAAAAAAGTGTGGTATCAAGTTGAGCGGGAACCGAAGCGCTTTCGGGTATGATGTGTCAAGCTCTGGGTGTTTGAGACTCCCTTTTGCTTGTGTGCCGTTCATACCCGAACGCAATATAGGATCCAGTTATTATTTTTGTTTTATGTCTATGAATTAACCTTAAATTTACGATGCAAATAATGCTATAATTTGCAAATAGAAATGGAAAAAATGTTGATAGTGAAGTTACAGCAAGTTATATTTTTCGTTAATTAGCGTTGACTCCGCAAGAGAATCAAGCGAAGTCCATAAAACATTAAACTGACAATCAACGATTCTACAGCGCATCTCGGAGCGTCACGTACCTAATAAACGGCTGGTGCTCGAGGGGGCAGGGGGGAGGAAAAAAGAGCAACTCTGGAGCATCAAGCTCAAGCATACCCGAAAGAATGAAATGGAAGTGGAGTACTCCTGAGTAGCTCTGGAGTGCTCTTACTGTAATACCCGAAAGCGACTCAGCAAAAGCTGGACATACGCAGGGCCGTATCTCTGGACATACCCTCAGATTAGTCTGAGGACATACCTCACCCAACGCAGAGGAGGCGAAGGCCCCGAGTGGCTAAATTCCTCGTAAGGGCAGAGGCCAGAAAAAGACAGGAAGAAGAAACTAACCTCACTTTTCTGTGGGAATTTAAGAAGGTCTATCTCTCCCAATCTCCGATCAAATATCCAATGAGTAAATATTTATTGATCTCTCCTCTAGAGACCACCTCAAGAACGTTGGTCTACCGTTCTTGAGACCACCTTGGGAATTTAACCTTTAACAGCTCTTTTCTAGTTTTCTGTCAACCATCTAACCTTAGACAACTGCATGCAAACTTTAAACTCATGAAGACCCTGATTTTGTGTGGGACGAGCATGGATAACGGTCTTTAGCTGCCAAATCCAATAAGTCGAATAAAACAACAACAGCAACTTCAAACTAGTTCAAACTTGGAAAATTTGTTTCTAAATATTTACAAATCCAAATCCTAATTACTACATATTTTTGTGACAAAAACAAAGATGAACAATTTCAAACTATTGATATTATTAAGAATATTTAAAAATTAATTTTATATCTGTAAATGTAGGTCATGTGATAGGACAGTTTTTGTTTTAATAATGATAATAATTATAATGAAAACTTTTAATAATAATTGCATTGTTTCCTTATTTAGAATTTAGAGAAGGTACTTGGATAATAATTATTTCTTTTATCTTAATTATTAATTTAATAAAGATCAACATGGAAGGTGGACCAAGCATACAGGATGAGGAATCTTCAAATTATCTGGAAAATTCGGAAGAAAATAGGAATAGGTGCTATTTTCTTTGTTGCCACCCTCATGGAATTTTTCATAGATTCATTGCTTTGACTTTTATGTGCTTTCTTGGTTTTGGTAAGTATGTAGTAATTTTTAATTATTAATCGATTCCTACTGGATTTGACGAAATATTGAATTTACCAATGTTTTTTGTGTTGTAGGATCTTATTTTTGTTATGATAACCCAGCCGCTTTGATAGAACATATTCAAAGTGATCTCAATATCACTTCAACGCAATATAATTTGCTATATTCAATTTATTCATGGCCAAATGTAGTTCTTTGTTTTGTTGGGGGATTTTTAATTGACAGGTAAATATGTATTATTGAATTTTAGTCACATACCTGTATATTAACATATACGGCTTTTGACTCTATTGCGCACGGCAAGGTGCATGGAACGAAAAGAGATTAAATTCGCCGCCATTTTTAACCCTATATTGATAGTTTGAATGGTGGCTACTTTATTCCTTGTTTATTTTTTTATACTGTATGAATGAAATTGCATTATACTTTTTGAAGGTGCTGGTAAAATCATAAAAGTCAGCGTGACATGCTTTTTTGAGAGATGCTTTTTAATCGCGATTTCTTTATATTTTGTAAGGTTAATAGCTTTTCGTTTTTATATTTACGAGATCAAAAAATGGCTTGATAAAGCATTGTAAAAATGCAAAGAGACTTTTACATCCAGATTGTGAAATTACATTCCAGGTAAGGAAATAGGTATAATTTTTTGTCAAATGATATTGTTTTTTCATTGATATTTTCTGATTTCTTGCTGATTTTTAGGTTTTCAAGAGAAAAAACTAATATAATGTACATTAATAATTAAATTAGTTCTCTTTATGATGATTAAAACCCTAGAACGCCAACGTGTAAAAATCCTACGGTAACGCCAACCATACGTAAATTTTACGTAGGTATATGAAACAGTGAATATGAAAGATGGGTTGCGTTTTTTTTTTCTAAAATGGCAATAAAACAAAGTGGTTCTAAAATATTTTATTTATGTATGATACGAATAAATAAATAAAAAAGAAGTGCACAAAGTGAAACCGAAAATAAACATAGGGTATAACAAAAAAATCTTATACTTAGGCAAGGGGTTATATTATTTTTTGTCTACTTGGACGCATTCGTAGCATAGTTTAATCTGATGTTCTCCGCATAGTGCTCGTGGACAGAAGTGGCAGTAAGTTGTCGTCATCCTTTTTTTAGCCGACGGGCAGATGCTGCAGTATGAACGTTTTCCCTTTTGTTCCATTTTGGTGGATCTTGATGAACTTTCCCCTATTACATTGGATATGGATTCCTTCAATTTTCTAGGCAAGGTAGGAATACTGCACCTTGTTTCCTGCCAAGGCTTGGTTAATTGTTCATGAAGTTTCAGCATATAGTTGACTCTAGAGTCCGGCTTTTTTCCAATAGATGTCAAATTGTGATTATAGATGACGTAGGAGTTGATTGCCGCAATGTTCAACATGTTGTAAAAGAAACAGAGAGGCCAGCGTCGTGTCTTTCTATTACAACACATGTTCTGGGACATCTGATCGAAGGTATATACTGCTCCCTTCGTGGAGTTATAGACATGTATTATTTCTGGCTTGGAAGTTTTGAGATTTAAGGCGTTTGAAGTATGCATCGTCGATAACAATAGGACGTTTTTATTTTCTTTCGGCTTATAGGAGAATAGAGTAGAATTTTTAGTGAAAGCTGCAATGGAAGTTTGACATTGTCTTCGTTTTATATCTAGTAGTTGCGGAGGTAAGTATCTGCGGTTTGTTTTTTCTGAGCGTGCCAAGGACAGTTAATTTAAAAGGCGCTTCAAGTAATTTATCGCTCAGAGGAATATTCGTAAACCAATTGTCCATCGTGATGTTGCGATTGGTTCCCCAAATTGGTTTAGTCAATAGCTCCACAAAATAATCAGCCAAAGGAACTCCATTAGTGATGGTCGATTTTCCTAGATATGGACTTGCATTCACAACGTATTTTGTTGCCACATCACACACCATCACGATCTTAATGCCATATTTATTCGGTTTATTAGGTATGTAGATTCTGAATGGGCACCTGCCCCGAAAACCTACTAGCTGCTCATCAATACACAAATAGGCACTTGGTTTGTAGTTTGCTGTACACTTATTTATAAATTTATCCCATATATCCGATATCGGAGCGAATGTAGATACTTTTCTTCCTTCTTCTCTTGTCGACTGGTCATCAAATCTTAGGGCACTTTGTAAAAATAAAAACCTTGTCCTACTCATAGTAGCTTGATATCTGGATCCTGAGTATGAATCATTGAAGAGGCTTTCAGCAGACAGGTGGTTGTCCTTCAAGGCGGCAGATAATATTAAAAGTCCTAAAAAAGCCTTGAGTTCAATTATTGAAGTCGCAGCAGTGGATGCGTTTTGGGTTTTATATTTTTCTTGCAAAACAAATATTTTTTCATTTGTATGAATTAATATGTCCGATAGTATGTCATCGTTTATGAATAAAGAAAACGCGTCGAGAGGCTCAATAGCATCTTTAGCTGGGCCAACTGGACCAGGTCTAATATAAACTATATTTTTTCCTGGAATTTTTCCAGTTTCGGATGTTGGCGAGTTACTAATCCACTTATAGCCATCTTTTCCAAATAAAACATTATAAAGATAGTTTTCATGTGTTCTTGTATCGTCTGAGCTGACTGATGTTGTATTAGTTGATTGGCTACCATCATCATTGTTCAATTTTGCTTTTTTGGACGGAAATTTGTTGGAAGAAGTATTTCGTTTTGTTTTCTGATTATGTCTCCATACTTCTTGTAGTTCTTCATTGTATAATTCTTCATCTATTTGATCTGGTACATAATTTTTGTCGGCAATGCTATCGTCACTGTCATAATCAGCATCTACTTCTTCTTCTGGATCATTATCTTCCAGGTCGCTTATATCAGTAAAGTCACTTGCTTCAAAAATATCTGCTAAGTCCTTATCACTTAATATTTTCTTCGAACGCAAAATATTTTTCGCACTCATCTTGGGCTGAAAATAGCGTAAGTTTATGAACAATTCAAAATATGACTCTCAAAATTATACTCACGTTTTAACCAACTATACGTAAAAAATACGTGGAGTAATTTAACGCTAACGCCAACTATACGTAAAATTTACGTGTGGGTTTTTGCACTTACTACGTTCACATGCTAACACTGACTGATGCGATCCTCAGTTTAGCGGCGCTTGATCACTAAAGTGGTGGGGAGAGAACTGCCTGATGCTCGTTTCGGGGATATATACATTTAGAATGTAACGCTCTGATTTAAAAAAGTCATACGTAAATTTTACGTATGTTGGCGTTCTAGGGTTAAAATATGTTGTTTACATTAAGTTGTATAATTTCCCAACCTACAAAACCAAAACCAACAAAAATCTTGGACCTATGTTGTACTTTGACCTAAAATAATTTCCATTTTACACAAAACGGCAACCAAGACATTACATTATTTATGGAACCCACCCGTATAAATTATTTCAAATTTCCCGCCTCATTTAGGATTAAAAATGGACGCCAAATTATTCCCCTGGTCGGACGTCTCTCTTGCGCGGTATAGGTTGCTATAGGTATATGATTTTAGTGCACTTTTTTTAATAACAGGTGTGAAAATAGCTGGCAATGAGCCTTTTTCACACTTTTATTTTATAAGTGTATCAGGAAGTATCACTTTGAAAATAAAACTCAATAATAATTATTGTTTTTCTACCGAAAAATTCTCAAAAATTAAATAGCTACCTACCTATTACATTAAGATCCTGCATGATTGCATATCTTTTAACGTTGCTTCTTTTATTCGGTCTTATAATAGGGAGTGTACCCTACGCCTACCAGTAGGAACATATTTTATCGCAAATTTATTACTTGAAGCCAACTGGTAGGCAGTTTAACCAGTTGGTTCAGTTTGCTGAATTGGTCGGCAAAATATACTATTAACTAAAATAATATATTGTCGCCACGACGCGTACCTTGAAGGAACATTTGGAAAACGCGTTGTTCTCCTTTTTTGCAGATAATTGTTTTTAGGGTTTTTTTTTTGTTCGATTGTACCTTTACGGTTATATCATTAGCCCAGTTTCGGGGACCATGCCAACGTAACGTGGTTACACATCCCCCTTCTTTAATAGTAATCAACTATTCCTAACCTAAGGACATACAAACACAAACATAAATACAAACACAACACCCATGGCACATAACGTGTGGGACTCGAACCCACGACGTACGGTGCCAAAGCGTGGGTCTAATCCAAAGACCCACTCGGACACCGCCACCCCTTTGTTTTTAGTTTTAGTATATTTTGCTTCCGTAAACTAAACCAACAGGTTAAACTACCTACTGGTTGGTAGCTTAAAAAATATAGCCTGCTTATAGGCAGGCTATACACCTATACACTTGTATAATTTATGGCAAAAAGTTCATATAAATGTGTGTCCTAAACTAAAATCGTTGACTGAAGGTTTAAAAAGACCTCTCACGGATCCAGATAAAATGCCGAGCGCTTTTGGAGGCGAAGGACTATGGATATTCGATTGTATTTAAAACTTTTTCCAATGATCGTAGTCATTCGCCTCCGCGCACCAACTCCATCTACTGGTGTATAGCGGTATTATTATTTCTATTTAGCTCTCGTCCAGTACTACTGTTTAGCACCATCTATTTTCGATAATTACAATGACTCTAACAAAATCGATAATTAGTGGTAGATTTCGTACTCGACAATTTCGTATTCCAAAAGGCTCGTTTGTGTTCGGGGCGGGGCAAACAAGTCTAAAAATAGACATGGGGGGAGAAGGGAGAAGGGGCCAGTGAAATAATTCTACGATTTGGCTTTTATAAAATTAGGAATAGATTCAGGGTTGGGCGTATTTCAGTTTGATATTTGACGATTTTAACGGATTGGCAGATTTTTAAAATTCTCTTTTTTAGGATATAGTGATCTACATTATGTTGCTTCAATTTCTTACGTTGATTTGAAAAACAAAACATATGTCCAAAATGAAAACTTTGAGAAAAGTGAAAAAACTGATTGCCTTCCCTCTATTAGGGAGTATTTTTTAATGTACCTAGGCGTTTTTCTGGAAAAATGTTGAATACAGAAAGAGGTTGTTATTTATTTTTATTTTTTTAGCTTAAGTAACTAATAAAAATATATACTGTGTGTCCGGCGATTCAGTGCCCAAGGGGTGTAAACGATAAAAAAATTCTAATTGTAAGTTGACATTCTGTTTGGTGTTGCCCCAATAATTGGCCGAACCTATCAGCAAAGTCTAGAGAATACTAGACTTTGCTATCAGTACACAGTGTATACAGGGTGTATTTTTGTCGAAAAAAACAAGGCCGGAGTAAACTGTACCCTCAATTTTAAAAGCTAGCTAGCTAGGACAATGCCTGCCATTGTTAAAACGATATTATTGCTTATATCTGCCAAACTATGATACCACACCACTTAATCAGTGGCGGCTCGTAACTATTTAAACTTAAACAGGCGGGGCCAAATATCGGAAGACATTTAAAAATCAATGTGCCTAACTAAACCGGTGTAAAGTTAGTAGCCGATTTTCTGGCAGCAAAAAATTTTCCTCGCCCTTATTTCCACAAATTTATTTTGATAAAAATAAAGTAGAAAGGGTAACTATTATTAAACCTTCTAAGCAGATTAAACCGGAGAATGAAGAAAAATATTCATCAAAAAATAAACGTTGAAATTTTTGGCTCCTAGAAAATTGGCTGCTAAGTGCTAAGTTCAGTTTTAAGTAGACACTTTTGTTGAATTTACGTGATCGCGTTTTTTATGTTCTGCCGTTTGATTTTTCTCTATAGTTAAATCAAGGTAACGGCCTGCCCTCTATAACTGTTTAATTTGCAGTTTTTGCTCAAATTACATTGACGAAAATGAATTTCTTAATAAAAAAACTAACACTGTTTTATGAAATGCTACTTTTATTAGTGATATAAACAAAAATAGTAAAAGTAGGTAAATAAGGATTTTTTAAACTGTTGACTATGTATGTACCTACATGTAGGAATTGAGATTTTTTAAGTAGGTATTGACTGAACACGCCAGAAAGTAATTACCCATTTTCATTCAGAATTACCTTTGAACATTTTTTGACAGAGAGGAATAAAATAAAATAGTTAAATGAGAAAACACATTTATTAAAAAAATACCTAAATACCAAATCCAGAAATATTGTCAACATAAATAAATTATATAAGTAAGAACATTTTAACGCATATACAATTATTATACAGGGTGTCCAACTTTAAAACTGTAGAAATCCGTAAAATCTTCATTTTTAGAGATAATCGCCTAAACTTTTTTTGTTTGAAAGGCCTTCAAAAACCGCTTCTTTTGACCTTCCTGCTATTTTCAAAATGCAAATCCAGGGCCGGCTACCATTTTTTTATACTCCCAATTTTCTCGAAAACCATTTAGCGATTTTTTTATTTAAAATCTGTCCGCACAGCGTTAATCAGAACATCCCAAAACCCCTATATACCAAATTTGAATAAAAAATATACAGGGAGTTCTATTCTGCAGGGTGTCAAATTTGAGCAAAATAGGAATTTTAAAGAAATACATTACTTTTGTGTTTATCAATATTTTTTCAATGATTCTACAGCACTCATGACCCATATAAAGTTTCATAAAAATTCAGCATTTTGAGATGGCACAGATAAGAATACTCTGTATATGTTGTATTGGACCTTTGCACACCAATACCTTGAGTGGTCCTATAGACCATTGAACTGTTTTGAGGGGATTCCATGGCAATCTTGACTTGGCAGATACCTTTAAAAGTCCTATTTTGCTCAACTTTGACACCCTGCAGATTGGAACTCCCTGTATATTTTTTATTCAAATTTGGTGTAAAGGGGTTTTTGGGTGTTCTGATTAATGCTGTGGGGTCAGATTTTAAATAAAAAAATCGCTAAATGGTTTTCGTGAAAATCGAGGGTATAAAAAAATCGCAGCCGGCCCTGGATTTGCATTTTGAAAATGACGGGACGGTCAAAAGAAGCGCTTTTTGAAGGCCTTTCAAACAAAAAAAAGTTTGGGCGATTGTCTCCAAAAATGAAGATTTTACGGATTTGTACAGTTTTAAAGTTGGACACACTGTATGTTATTTGTTTTGGCAATAATAATAGTCCCCCACTAGTCAATAGTTTCACAATGTGTAAAAAGAGTTTCAAGGCTAAAAAAAATTCGAAGTCTCGCCCGCAGCTCTAGGGTTTACTATAGATCCCAACGTACTCGTTGAAAATAAACACCATCTATGGAGCTGGAAATATAAAATTTTGTGTCTGTATTTTCTGCTCGTGTGTGGTTGATGTAATATACGATTTCTATTAAAGGGAAAAGGATGGAATGATACCCCTGTTTAATAAGTGTATTTGGGCGGGTCCTTTCCCCAAGTAAATTTCTGGTCGCGAAAGGGAGCAGTGAAAGGGGCAAATAATATTGTAATGAATCTCAAAAATCACAGTCCAAACTCGTTACCTTGGTTACCACCTTTATTGTTTAGCCTTCAAAAATCACAAATAAACTTGTCAGATTACTGTCACTGCTCAAGAATATTCTTTCAGCTCCAAAATTCGCACAAAATCGCTTTCTAACCTTTCACTTTCTCCAGGCCCAATTCCCAGGGCTTAATGTCAAGTAAAACCCTGTCAAAAGTCAAAATCAAGATATTGCCAGACTCGAAATGTCCCATCTGTAATTCCCACCGAGCTATCCCAGTATACCCCAGAAAACAGTGTGCTGTTTTCTAGACTTTGCTTTCGAGTCAGCGACACCGACTGTGAATAATTGTTACTTCCGCTAGCCGCAAGATGGCTCCGGCGAAGATGCCAGAAGATTTTCGATATCGATCCGCTTTAATTTCTGGTCCGGAATGTAGAGGGTGCCAGCGGGCTCCGGAGATGTTTTTAAATCGGCACGCTGTTCCATGGGCGTAGATTCTCTTTTTAAATCTTCACCCAACGCTAAAATGCTGTGTTTTCAAAATACAAGGTGTTAAAGTTTTTCTTAAAAAAAGTCATTTTTTAGTCCCAATTTCTACGCCACTCGCAAAAAGTAGATAGATATTAAATTGAGATGAAATAGTGGAATTTTAAGCTACTTTACTCATCTAAAAAGTTGTACTTGTTAAATTTAAGTATTACTCATATTAATGCCGAAAATTGGCTTTGGTTCCTATCCTGAATCAATTTAACATTATGGGTGGTGGGTGGGGTGGGATTGTCTAATAATGGACATGGGATGTGGCAATTTTTTCATTTTATGTATGGTCTGGTAGACATAATTAAAAAAAAAATTAAATTGGCAACGATAACTAAATAAAATAAACAGTTTAAATATTCAAATTAATTAAACAGTCGCATGGAAATACCAACCATTCTAATGCAAATTTCGGAAATTTCAACAATGGTTCAAGCTATGTGTTGCTTTGTCTATGATAAAACTATGTATATAAAAGAAGAGCCCATCAAATAAGAATATACCTTCTTGTTGGTACTTACGTATTTGGAAGAATTTCTTTCCTGGTTGAGGACCTCGAAAATAAGAAGGTAGCCAAAATCTCAAAAAATATGGGTGTGAGTGGGTACATCAAGTGAAATAATTACTTACCAATTATTTTATTACAAGTGGTAGGTGATTTTGTTGCAAAAATATCCTCACCTACCGGTAGGTAAAAAAATTTTGATAAAATATGTTCCTATACACTCCCATTATAATAACTGATTCAACATGCATATGTGTCTGTTATAACGAATTTAATATCAAAAATAACATGCTTGTTTGTTATGCTCCTTTAATTTGCCAAGTTTACATGGCATATTTCCATAGATTTTCTTAAGAAAAGTGAGTCTAAAAAGCAAACAAGAGTATTTTGGTACCTTTTAGTTTGAAAATAAGTCCATGGTTAGTACCCACATAGCACACAGCCGTCCGTGTGACGTTCCGTATTCGTCATCACTTACGTCGTCAGTCCCAATATAATGACGTTCTAATGACCTTCCTGTGACGGTCGAATGTCACATCCTGCGACCGGCAGACAAGACGTCTCTGTGACGATAGCGTACTGATGTAAAATGTCTCATACTTTGTACGTCATATTTAGGCGTCACGATAATGAGGGCAAACTGACATATATGGGACGTCAAGTATTTCACGTCTCAGTAACGTCCTATATTCGTCGTCATATATTCGAATAAGACCTCTCCCTAACAGCTGATAGTCTAACACGACGTACTTTGGACTTCACATTTAGACGTTTCGGTAACGGGAGAAAACTGGCGTATGTAGGACGTCAAGTATTTGACATTCTGTGGACGTTATATTTACGCGTCTCAAAGACGGCAGATTAATGACGTCACCTATATGTTATGTATTGACCACCGTATGACGGACTATATGCGTCACCATATATATTTGTATAAGACGTCCCAGTGACGACTAAGTGACGCGGTTTAATATCACGTACTTTAGACGTCATATTAAGTCGTCCTGGTAACGAAAGCAAAATTACGTATGTGGGACGTCAAGTATTTGACATTGTGTTGACGTCAGATTTACACGTCTCAAGAACGGCAGCTTAATGACCTCACCAAGTATTGACGTCCGAATGACGGCCTACTTGTGTCATCATATATTTGTAAAAGACGTCCCAGTGACCGCTAAATGACGGGGTCTAATGTCACGTACTTTAGACGTCAGTTAAGTCGTCCTGGTAACGAAAGCAAAATTACGTATGTGGGACGTCAAGTATTTGACATTGTGTTGACGTCAGATTTATACGTCTCAAGAACGGCAGCTTAATGACCTCACCAAGACGTCCGAATGACGGCCTACTTGTGTCATCATATATTTGTACAAGACGTCCCAGTGACCGCTAAATGCCGGGGTCTAATGTCACGTACTTTAGACGTCATATTAAGTCGTCCTGGTAACGAAAGCAAAATTACGTATGTGGGACGTCAAGTATTTGACATTGTGTGGACGTCAGATATACACGTTCCAAGGACGGTAGCTTAATGACGTCACCAAATAATATATATATTAACGTCCGAGTGACGGCCTATGTGAGTCATCATCACTTCCGAAAATTATAACCAAAAATACTACCAAAATTATTGGCAAAATTGTTGATGAAATAATTTGACGTAGAAACCTGTCGCTTCAAAAACTATTAAATTTAAAGTATATAGTTTAAAACCAGTACTTTTTATCCAACATTTCTTCTATGGATGTTTGGTAGGAGATTTTTATTTCAAGTGTTTCAGTTTCTTCTATGCATGTTTGGTAGGAGATTTTTATTTCAAGTGTTTCAGTTCCAGTATTTTTTAATAGTGATAATTATATACATTAAATTTTTTCAACGAAAATTTTGCCAATCGTTTTGGAAGAATGTTTGGTAGTAAATTTGCTTATAATTTTTGGAAGTGTAAAACGGCTCTTACCAGACGTTACATTTTAAAATTCTAGACATCTTTACAGGGTGTTATTGAAATTTAAGAAAAATGTATAATTTTACTTGCTTCATACACCATAAGCATAGACGAAAACTACCTAGCAGTAGCTATACTTTGATTCTGTGCCATATACATAGCGTGTTCCAAAAAGTTGGAAACATACCTATTTTTATTATTAACTGTATTTTTTATTTGTCAGAAAAATTAACTCTCGTTAAAAGTTGGTGCTTGTCCAGTGGCGTAACCAGAATGTAAAATTGGGAAGGGAGCTATTTCCAAAAAAAAAAAATAATGATCGGAGTCGATGTGGTGATAATGATTTCAAAATAAAAATCGCACGGCAGATCTTTTGGGGGGGGGGGCTAAACCTCCCTCCTGGTTACGCCACTGTGCTTGTCCTTGAATAAAAAATTACCCCAACAAAAGTTGTGTAAGATATATTTTTTTATTTTGGCATTTACCCAGATAGAGATAGTTTGACATTCTTCATCATGGGCGTCTCAATGGGGGGGGGGGTCAAAGGGTTAAAAATACACCAAATTTTGTGTGTGCTCTGTTCCCAGATTTCTTGCGAAATTATGAAATTTCAGCATGCACCGTTTTCGAGTAAAATTGTTTTGCAGTGTGCCATGAAAACGGGTATTAGAAATTAGCCTGCCATAATTTACCAGCTGCTGTTCCTGCGACCCAAGGAAAGAATGAAAAAAGTTCTAACAATCCTGGCCTCAAAAATGCCCCCTAAGGGGGCTATAGCCCCCGAAATGGACAGTTTCGCAAATGGTTTTTTTCTAAATAATCCCAGAACGACCAAAGGTAAAATTCTTTGGCCCATTTTAAGAAAAAAACTTGTGGCGCCCTCTGTGAGATACGCTGAAATTGACATTTTCAGCTTATTCTCCATCCCCAAAAACATAGCAGTGCCAAATTTCAGTTCAGCAGCTTGATTATTTCGGGAGATGTAGCCAAAATTCAATTTAAAAAAATGTACTTCAACGCCCTGTATCTCAAAAGTTAGGACGTTTACGACATACGTTCATATGAAGTTTTTTCCTAAAATGGGCCAAAGAATTACCCCCTTCCGTATGTACATGATATTTAGGAACACCCTGTGTATACAGGGTTAACTATGACTTAGTACAAAAAATTTTACCACGTGCGCAGGATGGCTTAAGAAAACATAGAAAAATATTTTTAGATTTTTTTTACGATCTTTAAAAAAACGGGTAAAGACCCCTATTTTCCCTGTAAATCCCCGCCTTTAATGACGTCATCCAATTTGGCTTCTGAAGGTACTGACAGCTGAAGTGATTTTCCGCGGTGTTGCCGTTGATTTAGGAACGGTGAAAATACCTTTTTACTCAAACAAATTTAAAAAATACATAAATAACAATCGATTTGAATCTGTACAGATGCAGCGCTATTAGATTCCCCTTACCTTAGCTCGTATCCGGACCGGTTCCTACTCTCGCGGAAAGCTCATTACCGCGACACCACAAGCCGTCTCCCTTAATACCCCCGGAGCTCCTCTGATGAATTCTTGTCCACCATCTAACCTCTTCTGAAGCATAGATAAAGGATTTATTGTTCTGAAGCCTCGGCGGTATGAATTAAGCGACGTATCGGCCCGGTCGAGTCTATGAAACGTTTTTTCGACTGCTCCGCGTTGCCCCGTTCGTCATTTCATAACTTCCTAGCTAGGCAACTAACTGTACATACAAGGTTTGTTCCAACAGGGCCAATAACCGTGCTCAAGCACGTTCAGCGCATGCGCACTACCCCACTGGCTGTTCCAACTGAATTATGTACCTACCGACACGGGACGATACACGCACTGTTCCAGCCGATTTATGGATCATTTGTGTATCGTCCTTGTACGATAAAAACGGTGCCTGGTCTAAAGCAATAACCGCGTGTACTGACAACAAGCCAAAAACCAACAAGAAATAAAAAACACGATCCCAGCCATCGATTTAAAACCATCTACGTAAAAACAAAAATATGAGGTTATTGTTTATCTCTGTCACATAACTATACACTGCGCATGTCAGTACACGTGGTTATTGCTTTAGACCAGGGACCGTTTTTATCGTACAAGGACGATACACAAATGATCCATAAATCGGCTGGAACATCCAGTGGGGTAGTGCGCATGCGCTGAACGTGCTTGAGCACGGTTATTGGTCCTGTTGGAACAAACCTTTTCAAGTTTGGCTAGTAGCCGACGGAGGGCATTTGCGAATGTAACATGGCGTTATTTCCCAGTTTGGTCTTGATTTTCGCGGCAAATCGTTCAGCGTCTTTGTGAAAATGCCGGAGTATTCGAACGCCGAGTTAACGGACATGGTTATAATGTACGGGAGATGCGATGAAAGTGCACATCGAGCTGCAGCAGAATACCGTATTCGTTTTCCTAACAGGGCAAATATGCCTAACCCACGTACTTTCGTGAACATTGTACAACGTATGCGAAACACTGGTGTTTTGCAAGCTCGAAGGGGTGGGCGAGCAACCTTCCATAAGCACTACAGCTATTGCAAGGAGATTGGGAATATCTCAGAACAAGGCAAGTAAAATAAAACCAATAAAACTGACTTCTACCAAAGACTATCCCATGTGATGGGATTGTCTTTGCTTGCACCTAATACCTACATAAAATTTAAAATGTAACAATAAAATTATTTACAGGCATGGAGGATTCTAAGGGAAAACGGCCTTCACCCTTATCACATACAAAAGGTCCAAGCATTAGAAGCAAATGATTTTCCGGTGAGAATGACCTACTGCACTTGGCTACGTGATCGAATCGCCCAAGACCCAAACTTTGTTTTCAACATTCTTTGGACAGACGAATGCTGCTTCACACGTGCTGGGGTTTACACGTATGTAAATTTTTACTTATAGCTTTCTCTCTTCCATATTATCTTTTTTATTTATTATAAAATTGGCTATGTCAATCCTAACGCCTTCGCCAAAATTGTGAATATTTCTAATTTTTGTTGTTTTTTTTAGACACAACAGCCATATTTGGTCCGATGAGAACCCACATGCTGTTCGGCGGTTTAATTTCCAACGTCGGTTTTCCATCAATGTTTGGGCAGGAGTTTATGGAGATCGATTAATTGGACCATACATTCTACCGGAAAATTTAAACGCTGAACGATACTTGTATTTTCTGACAAATGTTTTGTTTGATAATTTGCCACTACAAGTACTGCATGACATGTGGTTTATGCACGATGGTGCACCAGCCCATTTTGCGAGACCTGTTCGTGCACTTTTAGACGACCAATGCCCCAACCGTTGGATCGGAAGAGGAGGGCCCATTGCATGGCCGCCGCGATCACCAGACTTGAATCCAATGGATTTTTGTATTTGGGGATTCATGAAGGCGATTGTGTACGAGCAGGAAATCGACAACGAGCAGCAGTTACGTGAACGAATTGAAGGTGCAGCTGTTCAAATCCGGAATAATCATGGACTTTTTGCACGTATCCGGACTTCTTTAGTTAACCGAGTGAATTTGTGCATCGAAGTTAACGGCGGCCTCTTTGAACAGCTACTGTAGTGCTTTGCATGTGCAATGTGTGCTAGTGCAGTTGTGATTTTTTGGTTACCCTTCGGGGTTTTCCTGGCGGAGGGGATCTACCTCGTCGTGGTCGTCAGGCTGAGTACCTCGCTTCAAACAAAAGGAATAGCAGAGGGAAACCAAGAGATCCCCAACAGATTTAGAAAATGTGAATGTTGTGTTGTGTGACTTTTAATGTAAAAAAGCAAGAAAACAGAAAATGGTGCAAACAATCCTGGAAATGTCAGTAAGGTAGGTGTTTCATAGGCATTCTACATGTTCCTTAGAAAGTAATCGTTTTTAAAAGGAAATCGAAATTTTGTGGTGAATCCTCGGATAAATTGATAGACGTGGCAACGCCGCGCTATTGACATACGCGAAATTTTTAGACATGTCGCGCGGGCGTCCATAGGCGGCGTTTTTTGAGGGGTTTAATACAATTTGAAAAAAAAATTTTTTAGGCTTAAGACAAATGTTAGAAAATTTTTGAAAATTTATTTTGGCAAGTCTAATTTTTCTTTATCTGCCATAAAAATTTTTGTACTAAGTGATAGTTAACCTATAAAATAATACCTATAGAGAATATCATAGCATGTGTTGAAAAGGGCATTTCTTACTTAGAAGATCTCAGGAAGGAGAATAAAGATTCAATTCGCTCTAAAATTTGCAATATTCTTACCAATCAAAAATCCAAAATCTATAAAAATAATAAAACCTTAAAAAAAAAATTTTTCCATTTATTGAATGAAACCAAAACTTTTATCAAAAAACACCCTAACATATTGATTATTTCGGCTGACAAATGTAACAAGACAGTATTAATGAACAAAATTGATTATCAACATAAAATGCTTTCACTATTGAATGACATTAATACCTATAAAAAAGAAACATCTAACCCTTTGCAGAAAATCCAAAATAAACTAAACAAATTGATTATAGAGTGGCACAAGAAAAAATATATTGACACAAAATTAAAAAATAAACTTACATGTTATAACGGACTTTCTCCTTACATTTATGGCTTACCTAAATTGCACAAGAATGGCACACCTTTGCGGCCTATTGTTTGATTGATTTGATTTTTATTCACAAATTTTTGGAGTTGCTATGGGGTCTCCTATTTCGTCCACTGTTGCTAACCTTGTCATGGAGGAATTAGAAAATAATATTATTAATAAATTAAACAACAAACCTTACTTTTACAAAAGATACGTCGATGATTGTTTGTTATGCTTACATAAAGATGAAGTTGATAATGTTTTTCTGCCTTTAACAATTTCCACCAACGTTTACGCTTCACCATTGAAAAAGAAAATAATAATAGCATTAATTTCCTCGACTTAACTATTACATATAACTCACAAGGTGATATCACAACTAATTGGTACACAAAGAAAGTATGGTCCGAACGATACTTAAATTTCAATTCTTACACACCTATTACATATAAAAAAAGTGTTGTTAATAGTCTTACTGACAGGGCCATAATCCTCTCTCACGCAAAGTATAGACCACATAACATAAAAAAAATAAAGAACGTTCTAAAGAAAAATAATTATCCTGAAACCTTTGTCAACCCATTAATTAAGAAAAGAATACATAAAATATATAACACAGATATAAATAATAGAACTAATACTACCAAATATTTCTCTATGCCGTATGTTCAAGGTGTTTCTGAATCTATTTCAAAATTGTTTAAAAAATATAACGTAAACGTTGGACATAAACCTCCTAATAACACTAAGAGCCTGTATACAACATTAAAACCACATGTCAATAAAGAAGACCAATCACAACTAATTTATAAAATTAACTGCATAAACTGTCCATCTACTTATATCGGCCAAACTAAGCAATATCTCAACAAAAGGTTATATAAGCATAAGTATGATATAAGAACTCACAATGATAACTCAACTGCCTTATGCAACCATGCTCTAGAACAATTTCATAATTTTGACTTTGATAATACTGAAATTATTTGCAATGAAGGTGATTTTCTAAAACGTAATATACTAGAAATGATACATATAAAAAACATAATAACAGTTTGAATTACAGAACAGATACTGAACATTTATCACAAATTTACTATGATCTCATTAAATAACTAAGAACTGCTTTATTGTTTTCAAAAATTAAAATTAAAAATTTCTCCTGTATACCAAATAGAATAGAAATAAAAAATCAATAACTCGGGAAAAAAAGGATATTGTTTTTGCCTTCCTTGCTCGTCGATCTGCGCCACTTGCAATTCTTTCGTTCCACACACCTGACCAAAATTTTAAAATTTTTTAAATATAATGTGAAAATTGTAACCTTTCCCAATTAAATGTAAAAATTGGCGAAAAGTATACTGTTATATATATATGTTAAATTTAACACTACAATGTTTCTGATATGGTTTAGACATTGTTAATTTGGAATGTTTTTCTTTTGACTGATGAGAATTCTTGTAAGTATTTGAAAAATTAATTTTTAAATGTTTTTATTTATATAGTGAAAAATCTTTTAAGCATTCCTTAACCCTTTTTTAGCAAATTACTCGATGTAAAATTGTACCTGAGGATGGCCGCTGAGCCGAAACGTACGTAGTGAAAAAGTTTTTTAATAAATATTGTTTTATTCGGTCGAATCCCAAGAAATGTGTGTTTTATTATTGACGAAACGACCAAGAAAGTAAATTTGTAGTAAACAGAATAATAAGACTTCCCTTTAAAGGGAGGTGAATATTCAAAGCTAGCAATATACTAGAAATGCAATAGGATATGCAAGTCGAATAAAGGAAACTATTCCGATGTAGAAAATAAATAAGTACTACGTACCCTACTACAGTAAGCAAGTGGCTTGCCAATCTCCAACGACGGTAGGTTTCATTATATCATCCGCGGCGATTGCGCCTAAGGAAGCACCAGCAAGCGAGTCGAAGTCTGTCAGTTGCAGCAGCACCAGCGAAGTGAGCAATCAAGCGTGTACCCTGCTTGAATTGGAGTTTATGGAGAACTATTGTCGCCGAATGAACATCCAGGTAAGTGATTTCGTAAATTAGTTAAGTTTAATAAATTTTAACTTTATGTTCCTTTCAGATCTACCCAGCATATCCTTGCAATCCGAGGACCGTATAGTTCCGGTGGTGATGGTTTTCATTATTATAAGTATACAGATATTCACTTGTGGTTAACTAAATAAATGTAATTCACTAAATACCAACTATTTTTTTATTTATAATGCAATCGGATCCAAAACCGTCCTATATACTTCCAGCGAGGGCAGCATTTTCCAGTCGCTTTATATTTGCATTTAGATATTTTAGAAACCTTAGAAAAACGGTATATTTAACATACAAAAAATAGTTTTATTTCTTCAAGCGTTAAACACAAAAATCTTGAAACAAGATTTTACGATGTTGTGGCCATAAATCGGACTCTTAAAACAAAATGCTATTATAAATTAAACAAAATTACAATTTATTGAAATTGCATATACATTTTAAAAGAAAACAAGTACATACACATAAAAGATAAAACAAAACATTTTTCACTAAAACCACAATCTAAATATTTTTTTATAAGTACAGGGTGTCCCATTTTGGGTGTTTTTGGGAGATTTTCTCAAAAATCTCGGTTATTATTAAAGCTAGAGGGTTGCGGTTTTCACGTCACTGTACTACTTTTTTGAGAGGAATTTGGTGGACCAATCAGATTTTAGCTAAGTTTTATAATTTCCGCGCATAGGCGCAGGACTGAAATTTTTGATTTTTTGGAAACCTCTCTCCTGTCTACAACTTATATATATATCGACAAATTTAATCAACTATTTTTATAGATTTTTTGGCGTAGAATCGAATGGAATAATTAGTTTTTTGGTAGCGTTAATAGTTTTTGAGATATGAACCAAAGTTATTTTTTTAAAATGGAAACCATAGTTCATATCTCAAAAACTATTAACGCTACCAAAAATAATTATTCCATTCGATTCTACGCCAAAAAATCTATAAAAATAGTTGATTAAATTTGTCGATATATATAAGTTGTAGCCAGGAGAGAAGTTTACAAAAAATCGAAAATTTCAGTCCTGCGCCAATGCGCGGAAACTATAAAACTTATCTAAAATCGGATTGGTCGACCAAATTCTTCTCAAAAAGTAGTACAGTGACGTGAAAACCGCAACCCTCTAGCTTTAATAATAACAAAGATTTTTGAGAAAAACACCCAAAAACACCTAAAATGGGACACCCTGTACATACATATAAAACATAAAACAACAATATTTTTTACTAAAATAGTAATCTAAATTTTTTTATAGGTAGGACAACGTCAATTTTATTGAAGATTCTGTATTGTATACATAAAAGTGTCAATCACATAATGTGTGAATAATCGGCATGGATATCCAAGAAGAATCACGTGGAAGCAGTAAACATTTACTCTTTATAATATTAATTGGCCAAGCAAAATATTGTTTTGATATATTTTCTACATAATATATATCCAAATTCTCTGAACTAAATGGATAAGTATATATAGGTCGTTTTTTCATAAACTTTTTTCCTATTACGTAAGTATCCTGTTTGTGCAAAATAATGTTGTGTATTTCTACAACCGACCCATCTCCAAGCAAACAGTAAGAGTTAGCTCTTTGGCAGAAATAAGTACATAAAATAAAATCTTTCATTTGGAGCTTCTTGAACTGATAACAGTTAGTGTAAAATAAAGTGGGACCCGATTCATGTTCCAATAAGTGTATTACATTCGGCTTATCGGCCACAAAATCCTTTTTAATTAGTAATGCATCAGCTTCTTTTAATCTACGCTCAATTTGTTGCAATGGTCTTTTCGACGATTTTATTAGAGATTTCAGGTGACCTAAGTAATTTTCAAAAGGGAATGCAGAAAACTCATCCAATGGTCCAAAATTTTTCACATCATCAACCAAATGGCACAAAATATGAACATTGTATATCAGAAATTCTTTTCCATATAATTTTTCGCAATGAGTTATAAAAATTTGCAAGATTTTATTAGGGAAGTCATAACCATGTCTAGTGATATGTTGCTTCGATATAAGAATTGAAATTGCACAATGAAACAACAAAAAATGTTCGTAGACAGCTAAATCGATTAAACCTTTAAGTACTACTGGGCCAACGTAGAGCAAAAATATCCGAAATTCAGTAGCCTTCCACTTTGAAAGTTCATCTAATGATCGCGGTCTCCTATTGAATTCAGAAGGAATGAACATTTTTAGTGATATTAATCGCTCAGATATCCTTTTTAATATATGGCTTGACAAACGTGTTTTTAAATTTCCACTTATCCAAAAATTCAGTAATTTTCGACAAACTCCAAGGCAACAAGCGTGCATATAATCAATTGGAATATTTGTTACTAGTCCTATATTTAATTCAAGTAAAGGAGAAATTCCACGATGGTGGTCCTCATCTTCTTGAAGCCGAAAAGATTCGTCCGTACGTTTAGGAGCTGATATATCTTTTAAAATAATTCTACCCTTATAATATTCTCCTACATCGCAACACTTATCACAACTGGAATAACCACCGTGAGATGTAATACATTTAATAAATGCCTTCGCAGGGGCATCACATATGATACTGTGAATAGAAATGAGGTAAGTTTGATTAGAAAATTCTACACCTTTTTTTCTCAGTAAATTAAATTCTGACACAAAGTCTTTTAAAAATATATCAAGAGGTTTTGGTTTTGAATTGCCACAAAATATTGCAACGACAAATGGGGAACTATTAGGGATATTTTTTATTAAACACAATATGGGCCATAATTGCATGTTTGTACTATGAAAAACTGGTATACCATCTAAATTAAAACTGAGGAGTATTTTACTAGTTTTTAGTAATAATAAAATATGTGGCGAAACTGTACGTAATACATTTAATATACCATTAGTTAATCCTACATAACAATATTCCCCTGTATCTAGTTTGGTAGTAAATGTTCTTCGAGGAGTCTTTAGTAACGTCCTGCTATCCTTAGGTAATTTAGAACTTATTATTGGGGCAAGTCTACGTAAAAGATCATTTAATGCAAAATGAGTTATATTGTGCATTACGGCCCACGATCTCAATTCTTCATTTATACTGAAAATTGGTTGGCTACAAATTCGAAAATTTTCTTGCCTATTTATTACATCGTTTCTATTTGCTACGTCAATGACTACGTTTTCTTCTACTGTTGTTGAATGATTACTACTAACAACGTCCCCATTTAAACATAAAATTTCTTCTGCTGCAATGTTTGTTCCATTAATTGAATTGTCGATAGGAAAAAATAATTTGTGACTTGATTTTAAAGAAGTATTATCCAAATTATAACTGGTACTTGATTTTACAACAGTTTTATCACAATTGTTATTAATTTGTTGCAATGCACTTTGGATACTAGAAGCTATTCTCCGATAAAATTGACGTTTTCCTACGACTTGTTTTCTAATTCTGTGTGTTATTGGAGGCAAGGGTGGCATGTTTATTTAATATTTTCCGCTTATTTTGTAGTCTCTCAGGTGCGTGTTTAAGGAAAATTTTTATAGCATTTTCTATGTCATTGTCAGTCGCATTTGGCGTTGTTGTCTTCACCGCGCCTAAAAGAAATAGATCTTTTACTTACGATGCGTGTGTTCAAAGTAAATATTTCAACAACAGAAAACTGCCAAAATGATGTTTTGCATAGATAGAAATTAAATTTGACTCAAATAAATGTAATTTTCTTTGAAGATTCTATTATCATTATACAGTTTTATTAATCAGTATTGAATTAATTAAAAAAATTCAGGCTTTTTTAAAAAAATCATGACTTTTTGACTATTTTAAAAAAGTCAGGAATTTTTCCAACCCTGCATTATTGACATACTAATCCCATATTTATTATCTTAATGTCAGATCAAATTACCATACAGATTTCCGGAGGTAAACAAACGCTTTATTTTACAGTAAAATCAAGAACTTTACCTGCCGCATTTGCGGCAGGTAAAGTAAAAATGCTTGTTTTATGAACTTAAATCTTATACTTTATCAACTTAGCCATGACCGCGTTTGACAATACACGAAAATCGTTCGCCGCTGACAGCCGTTGTCACGACGCGTCGCCGCACGGTTTAGTTGAAACAAGTTAAATAACACATATTAACTGTCTCCAGTTTTTTAATTTTCATTTTTTTCGGTCGGCGATAAAATTTTGTATGCACCACGTCAGTAAAGTGTCTTTACTGACTTGGTACATAAATAACTATTTTTTTATTTAGATGTGACATTTTCCTACCGAATCCCCCGCGTGCTTGAATTAATATTTGTCGAAATTTTTTCTAGTACCTACATGAATTTACTGAAAATTGTAGCGCAGCGACGAGGGTAGTTTTCTTAAAAATTCATGTACTCGAAAAATTTTCTGCAATAATTCAAGCACTATGGAGATTACAAGTGAAAATATTTTAGGTTTGTAACCGAAAGTGCTCCTGTCGTCGCGGTGAATTTTAAAAATGTCCATTAATTAGATCCTGTATCTACATAATACTAAGAATTTTTACCTTTACTGGGAGTATGAAAAGCCCTGCCTTGACCTTGGATTCTGGGAATATTTGGAGGTCGAGGCAAATAACACTCTTCATTTATTTCACTGTTTCCGTCGCTCACTTCGTCGCTATCAGATTCCCTAAGTCTTTTTGATGGAAAACGTTTTCTGGCTTTGGATTTTGGAGTACTATTTTCAATATCGCTTTGTAAGTCAGAGGTAATCTCACTTTCTTTCAATTTTCTTCTAATCTTTTCATAATCATCTGGAAAACAAACGATAGGTACTAACTCATTTAAATTTTTGATGCAAAGAAGATCAAAATTGAATATCTGGTTTGGTAGACTCTTAGTTCGTTAACTACAAATCTTTGTAATACTACCAAAATTGTCTCGAAAATAGTATTCTAAAATTAATTAACATAGTTAATATTATTTTTTAATATTTAAAGGATTTTCTATACACTATGGCGCGTGCGCGTCTGCGTACACGCCAGTTCTTTTTTGAAAGCAGACGTCTCTTTTATATGCAAATAAACGCCTCTAGAGGCAGTTTTAGAAAATGAGGAATATTAATTTTATTAATAAAATCACCTTAATAAAAAACTTTTGTAAACTTTAATTCTTAAAATTAGGTAAGTAGGTATACCTACCTATCCGAGGGTAGAAATATCTTTGATCTTTGGTATATCCCACAAACAAATTAATAATAGTAATAATCATAATAATATTGCAAATTATGAAAGAAAGGTCAAGAAATGAGTTTTTCCCTAAAATTATCTACAGGGTGAGCGAAACTCGACGTCCCAGGCGTAGGTACTGCGGTAATACGAAAACTGAAAACAAAATTTCGAACAGGGGTTCTAAGGTCCAATTATGACTGAAAATTTGCTTTTTGATGTTTGGGAAAATGACCGCTGTGACGTCATCGATATGTTTTCCCCAGAAACATATCATTTTTTCTCTATACATTGAAAGTCCTTCATTCTCAACAACCTTTGTAGGAAAAGATTCTCTGTATCTTTTATTGTTCAAAATCTACAGGGTCAAATCACCAGGATTGGTTTTCCGAAATCTAGCTAGCTATGGAAACAATTAATGGTCAAAAATTATTTTTAATTTACTTTATTCAAATGGATTATTTTTAAAATTTTTGAATTGTGCTTGTTACTGTATAACTTGTTGGCTATTGTTTGTTACAAAAAAAATAGAAATACTCCAATTGAATAAGTTTAAGGGTACACAAGACACCCTAACATTATTCTTCACCCAACGCCCTAACATGGCCTTAAACAATTTATGACTATAAATTGTTTCCATGGCTAGCTATATTTCGGAAAACCGATCCTGGTGATTAGAAAAAATTCTATGTTTTTTTTGTAGATTTGTAGATTTTTGTAGATTTTGAACAATAAAAGATACATCAAATCTTTTCCTACAAAAGTTGTTGAGAATGATAGGGACTTTCAATGTATAGGAAAATAATGGTAGGTATGTTTCTGGGGGGAAAATATAGAATACATCGAATAATTTAACCTTAGTATGTCAAATTTAAGAACCCCTGTTCGGAAATTTATTTTCACTTTTCGTGTTCCCGCAGTTGTGACATACGAATATCTTTAGAATCAGAGGAAGGTGTATGTTTCAAAAATATACCATGCAAAAAAACACAAGTTTACTTTGCCACGTATTTCCTGTATACCTAATGTTTAATGTTCGAACCAACTATTAAACATTATACAAAATTCCTTACAAATAACAAACTCGTTTTTGAATCACTTTTTTATCTTAAAAAGGAACGGAGATAAAATATAGGGGAATTTATAATCAATCGCCCTATCTACCTACCAAGATACAGGGTATCCCAAGTTATTACCGTTCGACTGGTTTGAATCAGTTACATGTACTTGACTCGCCAGATGTCTTTAGCATCCTGTTTTGCTCAACTTTGGCACCCCGTAGTATGAAACTCCCTGTATATTTTTTGTCCAAAATTGGTATATAGGGGTCTTTGGCGATCCTTTTTAACGGTATGGTTTGATTAAATAATAGAAAAATCGCTAAATGGTTTTAGTGAAAAATTGGGTTAGAAAAAGGAATGTAGCATACCCTCTAAGTGCATTTCGACAAGCCCTTTTCAAACAAAAAAAGTTTGTGCAAATATCCCTAAAAATGTTATTTTTAGGAATATTTGCATAAACTTTCCAGCAGTACTATATATACTACGGGGTGTCTACTTTGAATGTATGCATATCCCTAAAAATGTTATTTTTATTTGCATACATTCAAAGTAGACACCCTGTGTATACAGTGTGTCCCAGGATAAATGAAACGAGAGGTGTAAAAGGCCAAAAATTTTCGAGTTTGAATTTGGCCTGCTTGCCTAAAAAATAATTTTCACCATATTTTTAATTTTGAAAAATAAAGTAGGCCCTGACAGGAACGATTTATTTATTTTCTGTGTAGGTTAAGTGCCCTTTCTCGACAATATATCGAAAAATTTCATTAGAAAAAGTTGCTGAGAATTGAAAATTATGTCGCTATGCCAATTTTCAAAATAATCGGCCTACTTTGATTATCCTCCATTTTATTTCCTATAGGTAGGTGGACTTAGCCTTGCCGTTTAAAATTTCGAAAAATTTCATTAGAAAAAGTTGCTTAGAATTGAAAACTATGACCCTGTGTCAATTTTCAAAATAATTGGCCTACTTTGATTTTTGTCCACTTTATTTCCTATAATCAAAGTAAATCGTTCCTGTCAGGGCCTACTTTATTTTTCAAAATTAAAAATATGGTGAAAATTATTTTCTAGGCAAGCCAGGCCAGGACCCCAAATGGCCAAATTCGAACTCGAAAATTTTTGGTCTTTTACACCTCTCGTTTCACTCATCCTGGGACACACTGTATACTGTTAGAATGGGAAAAAAGCGTAGATTTCAAAATCCAAAAAATATATAGGGTGTTCCACTTAAAAAAACGAAAGTTTTGTATATAACATCATATAACATCAGCTGAAACTAGATAAAATTGTCTATAATTTTTAATGTTGTAATTTTTTATCTTTAAAAATAAGGATGTAAAGGGGGATGAGAAATAACTTAGAATATCCTGTACATACCTAGTTACCACCTTAATTAAAATTATTGCAGTGAAATTATTATCACTTACCAGTCTCATAAAATTGCCGCGATATTTGAAAGAGTTCCCAGGAGGACCGATCCACTGATGATTCGCCTAATTTTAGTGCTTTTGAAAATTTATTAGAATTTTTATAGAAAGGCGGCCAGCACACTTTAGTTTTTTTGTGGAGTTAACCAGTCTCGTCTTACAATCGATACCCCACCACCGGCATTCTCTGCAAACTCCACAAGTACATATGTCATGACTGTGTAATTCCTAATAAACAGATTTTTTTGTGCTATAGTCATAATTTGTTGTATATTCCGGTGTTTACCAGAGGATTCCAGTCGGCAACTTTGTGTTCTACATTTACTTATTGATTTTTCAGAAGATATACATGAGAATGAGTATGATAATCAGCTAACATAACTCGGCAAACAGTAATAATAAGCAAAGAACAATTAAAAATAAAATATTTCTTTGGGCGATTTGAAATTATGGCTTCCAATCTTACATTATAACCTGTTAAACTCGACGGGCAAAATATAGTTTTATGACATTTTTCGTTAAAAAGCGCCTCCATATATATTCCGCCATATTGAAAATTGGGATTTTTCTTTTCATTTCATTACCACTTGGTGATTTTTTTATTAATTGAAGTTATGTATATTTTCAACGGAAATTTATAATGTAACTTGATAAGCATTTTGCGAGGGATTGATTAACCACTAATATGTGCGCTATATAATATTTATAATTATATCTTCCCATCTAATGATACATATTTTAGGACTTTTAATGTTGAAGACATGATACTAACCAATTAAGGAGAATTGAGATAAACAAGTTAAAATTATCATTATTATTATCAGTCTTCATCATCTCATTATTTTTCATTATTATTTTTAGTTAAAATGTTTATTTTATAGTACCGCTCGTAAAACAAGAGTAGTGGCTCAAACAAAGGGGTGGGGGCATTTGGTAAAACGCTCGCGGCAGTGGCGCGTCAGGGCCGTAGCTAGAGGAGGCCGAGGAGGGCATGATGAGGCCCTACCTTTTAAAATTGACCCATAATTAATAACATTAAATTATTAATTGCCATAATGTTCTCTTATTATTTACAAGTTAATAAAATAACTAAATCCAAATAATCGTTTACACAAGTACTTGTGATATAATTACTGTATCGTTGTTTATCTACTGATTGCTTACTGGGTTTCGTTTTGTTTTCTAAAGACTAAAGTAATTATTTTTTATTGGTCATTTTTCTAAAGATTGTTGTGCAATTTCTGCATGGTAGTCCTTTTTGCAGCTTTTACTATACCGGGTCGCCACGGGATGTGGCCCACCCCCAATTTTTCTTTTATTTTTAACGTTTTTAAGATAAAAATTTGAAATTTGAGTTGCATGTATATCATGTAAAAACGGTTTTTTACATATTTCCACGTTTTTTCTATTTCCGGTTTTGCCAGAAATTGAGCCAGAAATATCATCAACTTTGGTTTTTAAATAACACCCTGTATACCTAAACTTTTACATATTCGGTTTCAGTATAAAATTCTACGTATCCAACAACGTTTCTGTCAAATTTTGACAGCTGACAATTTTTTTAAAAAAAATTTGCATCCAGGAGCCCATGGACTTTAAATATGCTTAATATATTATGTCCTTCCGTAGCCACAGAAAAATTTAAATTTTAACAGACAAATTTTTATTTATACCTACCTATTTATTTATTTTTACAAGTCTATCTTACATACCTATGGGGAGCTACTATTTTTTTCAACCGACTTATCAAGGCAGAGGCTATTTAAATTTGCAATATGTGGCCATATTATTTGTGGGTTAACTTTAGGTACCTAATTTAAATGTAATAAAATAACCTTTGATTAATAGGAGAAGAAGTTAGGAGCCACACACTCATGATACTCACACTGGTCCTATTTGAAAAAAAAAAATACTTGGAAAAATGTGGCTATAAAATAATAAAATTAACAATGACAGCTGTCAAATTTTGACAGAAACGTTGTTGAGTTGAGCACCTATGTAGAATTTTATGCTGAATCCGAGGCTGAATCCGAATAGGGTAAAAATATAAGATACGAAGTCGGTCAAATGGAGGCAAACTTGCGCCTTTGGGCGCCTAACAATATGCCGTTGAGAAAATTAAAATATTTTCATGGGTTGCTGAGATATTTAAGAAAAACCGAATTTTTGAAAATTATATTTTATTTTTTTTCTGACGCCATTTGCGATAATATTAAAAAATAAATAATACTTTTTTATTGCAACTTTTTCTGGACTACGTCCTGGTATTTTTAGATTTTCGGGGCGACGTTTCGTTTTTGAGATAGAGGGATCATCTTAATTTTTTTAAATACGGACCTGGATTTTTTATTCCATATTTCGAAATAAATCGTTGTCCTGAATACAACGATGTATGACACATACATATTTTTTCTCGCTATGGCCGCCAAAATGCACATTTACTACGAAAAAAATTAATACGGTCCTGGACTGTGCATTGTTCTCTCTTTTTTCAAAGCTATTCCAATTATAACAAGTAATCATTTTTTTATACCTACTGGATTAATTAAACTCTATGTTTGTCATATCTTGAAATTCTTTTTTACACTTTAGGTAAAATGTATCTCACTATTGTTAGTAATAATTATTATTGTTGTTATTTACCTAAAGTATAAAAAAGAATTTCAAAATATGACAAACATGGAGTATAATTAATCCAGTAGGTACTAAAATAATGATCATCTGTTATAATTGGAATAGCTTTGAAAAAAAAGAGAGAAAAATGCATAGTCCAGGAATGTATTAGTTCTTTTCTTAGTGAATGTGCATTTTAGTAGCTAAAACGAGAAAAAATATGTATGTGCCATACATTGTTGTACTCAGGACAACGATTCATTTCGAAATATGCAATAAAAAATCCAGGTCCGTATTTAAAAAAATGAAGATGATCCCTCTATCTCAAAAACGAAACGTCGCCCCGAAAATCTAAAAATACTATGACGTAGTCCAGAAAAGTTGCAGTGAAAAAGTAGGTATAATTTATTTTTCAATGTCATTGCAAATGGCGCCAGAAAAAAATAAAATCTAAATTTCAAAAATTCGGTTTTTCTTAAATATCTCAGCAACCCATGAAAATATTTTAACTTTCTCAACGACATATTGTTAGGCGCCCAAAGGCGCAAGTTTGCCTCCATTTGACCGACTTCGTATCTGTTACGGTTTCCGAGATCCCCATGTTGAGCACCGGAACTGAATCACCCTCTGTATACAGTGTGGCCATTTTAGTGTGCAACATATGGGAATTTTTTTTATTAATTGCACAACCAAAATTCAAATATTGCCGAAAGTTGGTGCATGTTCGATAATGATATTAGGTGCCCTTAGAATTGTTGCAAGTTAAACAGCATACAGGGTAAGTCGAAAAATATAAAAATTACACAAGAGTGAAGTACCCTTATTTCAAAAAATTCAGGAAAAGGTTATTAAGAAAAGTTGTTTAGAATTAAAAGCTATGCCTAAATACCAAAACATAGCCTCCTAAGAAAAAAAAATTTTCTTCGATGAATTTCCACAGTTTCTTATTAAACATTTAAAATAAAAAATTTGCACCTTAAATGATAGTTTTTTAATAGACACATTATCATTACTAATGTTTTACCTTGTTCATAAGAATTTTTGCGAAATTTTAAAGTTGTGTTTAATATCGTTGCAACAAACATCAAGTTTGTGATTCCCTAAAAAACTAAAAATCTAAGTTAATTTTACAAATATGGTTGAATTTGAACAAAGTTATGAGAAATTAATTTGATTTTGATTAATTTATGAAAGTGTTTAAGGGGAATATTAAAAAATATATTTTTTTGGAAAATTATTAATGTTTTTCAAAAAAATATTTTTTTTTCTTAGGAGGCCATGTTTTTGTATTTAGGCATAACTTTTAATTCTAAACAACTTTTCTTAATAACATTTTGCTGAATTCTTTGAAATAAGGGTACTTTACTCTTGAACAATTTTTATATTTTTTTACCTACCCTGTATGCTGTTTGACTTGCAACCATTCTAAGGGCACCTGATATGATTATCGAACATGCACCAACTTTCGGCAATATTTGTATTTTGGTTGTGCAATTAATAAAAAAAATTCCCATATGTTGCACACTAAAATGGCCACACTGTATATGTCAAAACTCGAAAAAAAAAAACGCTTTGACATGAAACATGTAGTACCCCAAATTTCAAATTTTTGTCTTAAAAAAATAAAAGAAATATTGGGGGTGAGCACATATCCCCGTGGCGACCCGATAGAATAAGTATGTACCTACCTAGGTAAGTTAATTATATTATTTCATCCTCTGTTGATATCATAATAGGTAATAGTTATTTCTTGTTTTTGCAATAATGCAAAAAATTATTTGTTATTAGTGCGTATTATGTGTTTATAACACACAGACTGTATTATTTTTTCTGAATATTTATTATAATGTTGCTCCAAAAACAAAAAATGTACTTATGCCCTTTTCCAAATTTGTGATGCCCTACCCTCGGCCCTACCTAAAATTTGGTTCTAGCTACGGGACTGTGAAGCATTTTGAAATTTTAACTAGCAACTTTATTCTATCCTGTGTAATACCTACAACAGAAGCATATTCTTTCGTACTATTTTCATTTAATGGAAAAAGAATCTAAACAACAGGAATACTTAACAATAATTTGCACTGAAAAGTTATTTTAGAAATTGTTGAAAATGATCACAGTTTTCTCCGAGGCATAAATTTATTCTTCGTCGAAAATTGATAAGTTTAAGATTATTTTTCCATAAACGGTTGTTATTCAAGTTTGACGTTTAATTTCATAGCCAACTTTTTAATTTTCAAAGATTTTAAATACCTATCACATCTGCAATACGTGTTTCCAGTAATTCGCTTTTTTGGCGAAAGCGAAAAAGTTTTTCGAAAAATAACAGGAGTAAAAAAAGTTTTAGAATTGAATTCTTCATAACACAAAGTAACAATTTTGTAAGTCCGCCAACGGACAAAAAAGTTCTGTCACATTTTTAGGGTGCATCACTCTATATCAACCCTTTAAAATGGTACAATTGAACTATGTTTTCTGTCGATTAAAAAAAAATCTCCTTCGAGCATAAAAAAATTCGAGAAAATTTTTGGCCCTTTGTACGCCCCTGACTTTTCTCCAATCTGCTACGGTGGGTTGATTTTCAACTATTCATAGCTTCAAAACTAAACTAATCTTTGAAGTATAATAACATCATATTATTGGACATGTCTAGAGTGTTTATAGTTATACCAAAGATTTATATATAACACTATAAATCTTTGGTTATACTATTAAGTATACATATACAATCCAAAAAAGTTATAATACACAGGGTGTTCCATTTGGTTCAGAAAATTGTGAGATCGTGTGTGGGATATGTTTTGCTGCAACATTATTATACAACACTTTCGTATCGGGCAAATTTTATTAGACCGAAGGAGGACATTATCTCTTACTGGAAATTAAGACGTATATAGCTGAGATGTAAAAATATTTCGTTATAAGAATGAACCTATAATGTGACGTAAAATTGTGACGTGATATATACAGGGTGTTATTTAAGTACGTAGCCGATTTTATTGAAATCTAGCAGTGTTAGTTACGGTAAAAAGGGGTTAATTTAGCCCTAAGTAGATTCAAATTATTAAGTCCAGTGGCGTCCCGGGGGGCACCGTGACCAATATTTAAAAAAAAAGAGTACTACACTACACTTTTTTTAAACTTTTATACGTTTTTCGCATTAAGGAACTAAGAATACAACTTTTTGGTGTCTTGAATTTTTTTCGTATCTGGCTTCGTTTTCCAGAGAAAAAATAAAAACCACTTTATTGCACGTCATTGCTTTTTTGTTGCATTGCTGCTTTCTCGAAAACGAAGCAAGATACGAACAAGATTCAAGAAACCAAAAAGTTGTATTTTTAGTTGCTTAATGCGAAAAAAATATAAAAGTTTTAAAAAAGCCAGTGACGCACATTTTCTTTTTCTCAAAAATTTTGGTTAAGAAACGCCACTAGACTTGATAATAATTGTAATCCACTTTTATATTTTTTTCACATTAAGCAACTAAGAATACAACTTTTTGGCCTCTTGAATCATGTTCGTATCTTGCTTCGTTTTCGAGAAAGTAGCAATGCAACAACAAAGCAATGACATGCAATAAAGTGGTTTTTATTTTTTTCTCGAAAACTAACGAAGATACGAAAAAAATTCAAGATACAAAAAAGTTGTATTCTTAGTTGCTTAATGTGAAAAAATATAAAAGTCGATTACAATTATTATCAAGTCCAGTGGCGTCCCTTAACCAATATTTTTGAGAAAAAGAAAATGTGCGCCACTGACTTTTTTGAAACTTTCATATTTTTTTCGCATGAAGCAACCAAGAATACAACTTTTTTGTCTCTTAAATTTTGTTCGTATCTTGCTTCGTTTTCGAGAAAGCAGCAATGCAACAACAAAGCAATGACGTGCAATAAAGTGGTTTTCATTTTTTTCTCTCGAAAAGAAGCCAGATACGAAAAAAATTCAAGATACCAAAAAGTTGTATTCTTAGTTCCTTAATGCGAAAAACATATAAAAGTTTTAAAAAAGTCAGTGGCGTACATTTTTTCTTCTACAATATTGGTCACGGTGCCCCCCCGGGACGCCACTGGATTTAATAATTTGAATCTACTTAGGGCTAAATTAACCCCTCTCTACCGTAAATAACACTGCCAGATTTCAGCAAAATCGGCTAAAGGATTATTAAGATGTTGTTGAAAAAAGATTTTTTTTTTAAAGTTTGACACCCTGTATCTTGAAAACGAAGCGATAATGGACCTATGTTTATATAAACTTTTCCCCTCAAAAACACTCAAAGAATCACCCCTTGAAGTTTGGCTACGTACTTAAATAACACCCTGTATGTCCCTGTATATTCGTCAGTAAACTTCGTGACTTAACAAGTAGGTACGTTACTATGACGTAATGTTGCGGGTTGCGGACGGCGGACGTTACAAAATCTGGAGTCAACTTAACGTCACTTGACGTACATTTTCTGAATTAAGGAGTACGTTATTCTGACATAAAATTGTGTACGGTACTGCGACGTTACAAAATCTAGCGTCAACTTAACGTCACTTATCTTGACGTAAATTTTCTGACTTAACGAGTACGTTACTCTGACGTAAAATTGTGACGTCTCTCTGACGTGTCAAAATATGTCGTCTGGTGGATGACCTGCATTCGTCAGTAAACTCTGTGACTTAACAAGTAGGTTACTACGACACAAAATTGCGGACGCTACTGTGACGTTGCAAAATGTGGCGCCAACTTAACTTCACTTAACTTGACGAAAATTTTCTGACTTAAGTTGTACGTTAATCTGACGTAAAATTATGACGTCTCTCAGATGTATCAAAATATGTCGTCTGGTGGATGACCTGCATTCGTCAGTAAACTCTGTGACTTAACAAGTACGTTACTACGACGTAAAATTGCGTACGGGACTGTGACGTTACAAAATCTAGCGTCAACTTATCTTGACGCAAATTGTCTGACTTAAGGGGTACGTTACTCTGACGTAAAATTGTGACGTCTCTCAGACGTGTCAGAATATGTCGTCAAATGGATTACCTGTGTTCGTCAATAAACCCTGTGACTTAACAAGTACGTTACTACGACGTAAAATTGCGGACGGTACTGTGACGTTGCAAAATGTAGCGTCAACTTAACGTCATTTATCATGACGTAAATTTTCTGACGTAAGGAGTACGTTACACTGACGTAACATTGTGTCGTCTCTCAGAAGTGTCAAAATATGTCGTCAGGTGGATGACCTGTATTTGTCAGTTAACTCTATGACTTAACAAGTACGTTACTACTACGTAAAATTGCGGACAGCACTGTGACGTTACAAAATCTAGCGTCAACTTAACGTCACTTAACTTGACGTAAAATTTCTGACTTAGGAGTACGTTACTCTCACGTAAAATTGTGACGTCTCTCTGACGTGACAAAATATGTCGTCAGATGGATGACCTGTATTCGTCAGTAAACTCTGTGACTTAACAAGTACGTTACTACGACTTAAAAGTGCAGACTGTACTGTGACGTTACAAAATCTAGCGTCAACTTAACGTCACTTAACTTGACGTAAAATTTCTGACTTAAGGAGTACGTTACTAGGACGTAAAATTGTGACGTCTCTCTGACGTGTCAAAATATGTCGTCAGATGGATGACCTGTATTCGTTAGTAATCTCTCTGACTTAACAAATACGTTACTACGACGTAAAATTGCGTCCGGTACTGTGACGTTGCAAAATCTAGCGTCAACTTAACGTCACTTATCTTGACGTAAAATTTCTGACTTAAGGAGTACGTTACTCTCACGTAAAATTGTGACGTCTCTCTGACGTGTCAAAATATGTCGTCAGATGTATGACCTGTATTCGTCAGCAAACTCTGCGACTTAACAAGTACGTTACTACGGCGTAAAATTGCGGACGGTACTGTGACGTTACGAAATCTAGCGTCAACTTAACGTCCCTTAACTTGACGTAAAATTTCTGACTTAAGGAGTACGTTACTAGGACGTAAAATTGTGACGTCTCTCTGACGTGTCAAAATATGTCGTCAGATGGATGACCTGTATTGGTTAGTAATCTCTCTGACTTAACAAATACGTTACTACGACGTAAAATTGCGTACGGTACTGTGACGTTGCAAAATCTAGCGTCAACTTAACGACACTTATCTTGACGTAAAATTTCTGACTTAACGAGTACGTTACTCTCACGTAAAATTGCGACGTCTCTCTGACGTGTCAAAATATGTCGTCAGATGGATGACCTGTATTCGTCAGTAAACTCTGTGACTTATCAAGTACGTTACTACGACTTAAAATTGCGTACGGTACTGTGACGTTGCAAAATCTAGCGTCAACTTAACGACACTTATCTTGACGTAAAATTTCTGACTTAAGGAGTACGTTACTCTCACGTAAAATTGCGACGTCTCTCTGACGTGTCAAAATATGTCGTTAGATGGATGACCTGCATTCGTTAGGAAACTCTATGACTTAACAAGAACGTTACTACGACGTAAAATTGCGGACGGTACTGTGACGTTACAAAATCTAGCGTCAACTTGACGTCACTTATCTTGACGTAAATTTTCTGACTTAACGAGTACGTTACTCTGACGTAAAATTGCGACGTCTCTCTGGCGTGTCAAAATATGTCGTCAGATGGATGACTTTTATTCGACAGTAAACTCTGTGACTTAAGAAGTACGTTACTACGACGTAAAATTACGGACGTTACTGTGACGTTGTAAATTCTGGCGTCAAATTAACGTCGCTTATTCGTCAAGAGACGTCACAGACCAATGCTGACTGAAAAATGACGTCTTGTGACGTTAAAGTGACGTGTGTGTGCTATGTGGGTAGTGTAGTGTAAGTAAGTACAGAATGTATTAGATTTTGTAGTTTCTTCTTTATTATAGTGTCCCTTTGGTGCTTTAAACAAATTTTTCTATTTACATTTTTGCATACTTTACAAAATAGTCTTCCAAAATATAATATCTAGCATTCTAGCTTCTTAAACTGGTTGAACAGATCATCCAGTAATTCCAAAATGGTGTTTATTTTTCTGCAATTCACATGGTCTGAGGGTACGATTTTCTTCATGAGTGTGGCAATTTCATATCACAAGTAATCTACCTAAAAGCTCTGTTAATATGACAAAACTGCGAATCATTGACCACAAAGAGAATCATTACCGTAAAAAATCATAAATGCTAATACAGTTGGATAAATAAAATATGGGACATTCTAAACATCAGAAACTGACATACCTATAACCGCAGAATACCACCTATAATCTACAATTATTATTAATCACCATTTTCTTCATCAAGTAGTGCCACCCCCGTCCGCAAATAATAAAATATGACGTCATGCTCGGGTCTTTAATATAGTGTTGGTCCAGCTTTAACAACTCTGTTTTCTTTGTTTTTGGAGAATAATGCCTGGTTCATGCAGCTTCTTTATCTATTTAGCTTCTTTATTTATTTAACCGGCGCTCAGCGGACTCTCATCCGGATGCATCAGCTGATATCTCCCTCTCATTTGTTTCCCTTTGGAGGAAGTAAGAGACAGATATCCAGCTGATTCATCAGGATGAGAGTCCGCTGAATTTTAAAACGAGGCCTTTCTTATAGAAATACCTTTATTTTATTTCATTCTATTTACGTTTATGTACTTTTATTTTATGTTTATAAATAAAAAAAATTTAAATAAAATTTTGGGGTTGTATATCTTGGGCACCCAGCCAAATTTTGAAAAGTCGGCGCCTATGCCTGTTAGCATTGTTGTTTTGTTGGCAATCCTGAAAAACTTGTTCAACAAATTCAATAGGATAAGTGTTGTTCTTAAGAACATATTTGTAGTGAAAAACCCAATAAAAATTCAATAGAAAATATTTTAGTTGAAATTTGAGGTTTTGGAGATCAGACCTGATCGATTAAAAAATAATTTGCCCCTATAGTGAGGGTTCACATGGCATCCCGTGTGCAGCTTCGTGATGAAATATTGTGCCATATGTCAAAATTTTCAGAAAAATTCGTAGATTACGAATCTACCTGGGCCATCATAGAAAACTACTCCTATGTGCCCTTAGGGTGTAATTATACATAAAAAAAATTTCATTTTGGAAAATCTAATTTTGGTATAAGAACAATTTCTTTACCCCCCCCCCTCCGAAATTTGACCTCTACCCCAGAGCCCTTAAAGTTGTTATTTAAGTGGTGAAAAGGGGTGAAAATTGACAATTTTCGTTATTTTTTGTGTTTACTGCATAGAGCTAGAAAATTGGCTCAAATAGCATTAAGAAAGGGGAAAAATTGAGTTCAAGTAAATATGGTCATAATACCAACTTGTAAAAATCAACAGAAATGGGGTGAATTGAGACTTGGAAGAGCAAGTTCTACTCAATTTTGTGATGAAATATTGTGTGATACGGAAATATTTTCAGAAAATTATGTAGATTACAAAATGATCTGAGCCGTTTCACGCAGGGGTGACAGAGAGGTGAAAACCACCCTTATGCCATAAGTACCCCTCCCCCTTATTTTACCTGCCCCCTCTTCTCTTCTTCTCTCAATCCGCCATTCCCCTTATCCTCAATTTTGTATCTCTAGAAATATGCAAACTAATTCATCATCAGAAAATAAAATGGAAACTATGTATTTTTAACTCTTTAAAACACAAAGACTTTAGAGAAGGGCCTCTAGGTTAGTCGACAATACTCTAAGTGGCATAATAATCGCTCCATATTAAATTAGTCTTTCAAAAACGAAATAAGTATATTTTTTATACAAAATTACAACCGAAGGGTGGTTTTCACCACTCTGTCACCCCTGCGTGAAACGGCCCAGATGATTTCATAATCTACACAATTTTCAGAAAATTTTTCCGTATCACACAATATTTTATCACAAAATTGACTAGAACTTCCCGCTTGCCCTTCAACCCCGCCCCTCCCTTCTCCCTCCCTCTCCCGTTCTTTTACCCTCGTAACTATACATCCACATTATCCATTTTATTTCTCTAGAAATAATGCCAAACAGTTAACGTTGCATTTCTGGCGTTGCAATATTCAAAAATTTAACGACCATGCACCCTTATTTCTCAACTCACCCCATTTCTGTTGATTTTTACAAGTTGGTATTCTGACCATATTTACTTGAACTCAATTTTTCCCCTTTCCTAATGTTATTTGAGCCAATTTTCATGGCTACTATGCGAAAAACACAAAAATAACGAAAATTGTCAAATAACAACTTTAAGGGCTCTAGGGTAGTGGACAAATTTGGGGGGGGGGTATAATTGTTCCTATACCAAATTAGACTTTCCAAAACGAAAAATATTTTTCATGTATAATTACACCTTAGGACACATGACACCCCTGCGAGAGGCGGCCCAGGTGGATTCGTAATCTACGAATGTTTCTGAAAATTCTGAAATATGGCACATATTTTTTCATCACGAAGCTGCACACGGGACTACTACGTTGAATTTGGCCTAGGTACTTGGGTTTGCACAATGGGCGCTGCCATTGGAAAAAAGAAGGAGCATGGGCCTCTTAATATGGCAGTTGTGCAAAGGCGCTGCCCATCATTGCCATCTAATCCCCAAAAGCATAAATTTCAAGTCGAATATTTTTTCTTTCACACCTATTGTTAAGCTGATCATGGAACAGCAATTTTCATTGTGATTTTTAATTTACAGGCCAAAATAGGTAAAGTTTGCAAAAAATTAGAAAAATCCGTGGAAAGTGCGCAAGGTACCTAAATATTTACTTTTTTAATAAATGTGATGTTTTCCACTAACAAAGAATAATAATACCTACCTTTACCAAACGATCAGTAGAATATAAAATACTTATATAAAGATACGACCGGTCGGTTCAATGTACAGTGCCATTTAAATTTGGCGGTGTATAGAGGACCCAAAATATTTCATCGTACTTAAAACCTCTAAATATTTTGGGATCTTTAGAGTAAGTAATAAATACTCGGGGTTCTTAACATTTTTCGGGGTGTATGCTCTGTTATTATCATTTTTTATAGTGCAGGCAAATAAATAGCTCCATAGGTTCATTGTGAATATTTGTCTAATTCTAAAGAATATACTTGTCCTACACTCACTAGCATTACTACGTTTTTCTAGGGTTTTCCGTAGTACTTGAGCGAATGCTATCCTAGTTCTATAGAGAAAAAATCGGCCCTAGCCACAAATGGCCATTTCCATTAAAATCCTGTATCTCAAAAACCGCAACAATTTACTAAGGATTATTTGGTTTGACTTCTCATTCTGGCTTGGTCTACCATCTACTCTAGGCATTCTTAAAGGCAAAGGATTTGTTTCTGAACTTGTTGCAATAATTTTCAACTATTTGGACATTTCTTGCCAGAATCACAATTAAATTATTAATTAATCTCCTGAACTTATTATGACAGAAAATATATTCAACACAGAGAGCTCCTCAATGACAGCTGCCAAATGAACTCCAACTTTGAAGCTTTTCAAATGCATTGATTTTGAGGTCCACTATTAAATGTTGGCTAATCTACGAATTGAGAAGATTATATTTTGGGAAAATATCATTTCATAACAAATGCAATCTGCTTGTTTTTGGAGTCTGTAGTTGGAATCCATTTGACAGGTATTGTTAAGGAGCTTTCTGTTGTGGAACTATTATTTTTTGTGTTATTACCAATAATTTAGTTTTGTCTATGGACTTAAGTTGTTGGCTTTGGTATTCATTATTTTTTTATTATATAAAATATGTAAGCGTTGACTGACGTATTAATAAAGACTGCTCACGGCTGTCATGTTTGACAGTTCTCTGGCTCACCATGCGCTTCCCGGAGACAAAATACAATGCAAAATATATTGTTGACCATAGGCGCCATCTGTTTTCCAGGATATGAAGCTATAGCCGTGAGAAGTCTTATTAATACGTCAGTCAACGATGTAAGTATTAGACATATCATTGCAAACATAGTTTATTATTGGTTAAACAAGTAGGAGTGATTTACAGTGATTATTATTATTAGTCTATCAATTTTGCTGTAGTCTTGTTTACATTTTTAGACAGATGAACAGAATAAATTAAAAATGTCATCAGATTTTATATTTGCCAATAATAATGTCTCTTCTTCAATCTACTTGTCCAACATTTGCTTTTTTTATTACAGAGTTAATTGTCTACCTTTATCATGTAATTCACAAATTGAAGTTAAAAAATTTTTCTAAAGGTAAATTTTAATAATGATGATGAGTAATAAGTAAATAATAAATATTAGTAAATATAATACATTTAGTAACAAATAGATTTTAATGTTAAGTTGGAAAAGAGTTTATATCTTCATCATTTTAAAGCTCTACAATATAATTTATTTAACAATGTATATGTTACAGCCCGTATATGAAAACAGACCGTATGTATATGGTCTAGGTTGTATCTATATGGACTAAATGGCGCAGACCATATGTAAATGACATGGCATTTCAAATACGGACTAGACTGTTAACATACGGACTGTTAACATTCAGACTGTATGTGCAATCGTAGTGAATTACCCTTCTTTTTTTATATAGGCCCATTAAAGAAGAATATGCCTTCTTTTTAGTATGTATTTTGCAGAAAAAAATTCTACGGTACCTATACATTATACTACCTTTTTTCCTTCAAAATACTACATACCAGCAAGAAGTAATATCCTTCTATGATGGGCCTATATAAAAAAAGAAGGGGTAATTCAGAAATGGCAGACGTCAAAACTGTCCGGAAAACATTGCACATACATTCTGTCTTTGTTTAAATCTCTCTGTGATATATGGTCTAGTTGCAGATAGACGGTATATACATAAATGGACTAATCCTTTTGCAAACCGAGTAGTCCGTTTGTTGGAGGACAAGCTTCTTACATATATGGACTAATATCTTCAGTCCGTTTACATATGGACTAGTCCTTTTGTATACGGCCTGTTTTACATATACGGCCTGTAACATATACATATTGAAATTCAAGTGATGACAAAAGAAAATTTAATTTTAAATAAATAACTATACTAAAAACGAGCAATCCTTACGCCTAGCGTAAATAAAACCACGTGTTCAATGACGTTCCGCGATTGGTCGGTAGGCTATAAAATTTCAGCCGACTCGGCAACAGGGATGTACGCTATCACAAAAGTGTAGTTATTCGGTTTTATCTTGTTGTTTTCAGCTATTTAGACACTGCCGCAAATAATTTTATCGATGTTTTGAGCCATTTTAATTAAGCCAATAATTTTTTCCTAAATATTTTGATGTAAACAATTATAAAACTAAAATTAAATAAAGGTCGTGCCTCAGTGCGGCCCTAGCGAATATCTCAACGCACGTGCTCTTGTTTACCCCAGGCGTAAGAGTTGCCCGATTTTAGTATAGTATCAAAGGCTGTAATAAATTAGTTTTGAAAATTAGCAGATGTGTTCCGTGATATGTGTAGATGTTGTTTCTTCCTCCAAGCACAACTTTTCCCATTGAAATTGAGCTATTTACATTGCATATAATTTTAATATAGGTCACAAACTTCACAATAATGGAGATTATGTTTTAGAATATTTGGTATTCGACTGGGGACCAGCATATATGCAGGAGTTACATTATTGGGACAACTATGTTTTGCTTTCGGAACTTACCTTAACCAGTATTGGATGATGATAGTGGGACGTTTTATATTTGGGTTTGTCCTTTTAATGCCCTAAAATAAATTGTACATATTTTACTCTTGTTCTTTTTAAGTATCGGTGGAGAATCATTGGCAGTAGCCCAAAACAATTATGCCGTTCTGTGGTTTAAGGGCAAGGAACTTAACATGGTTTTCGGTTTTCAAATGAGCTTTTCCAGAGTCGGTAGCTATGTCAATTTCAATGTTATGGAATCAGTTTATGACTGGGTTCATAAGACATACTTGGGCCCCACTGGACTTGGATTTGTCTTACTTATAGGTATGTAAAACCACAGAATAATTTAGCTTTGGAGGTGTTAACTATCTAGTCTAGTTAGCCAATTTGTGATAGTATCATAATTGGACAGATGCCGGCAAAAATTATGGTTGCCCGATCATTGTTGAGAAACACACGGTTATGTGCTTTTACAGTTTACTATTTGCCGTTACAGCTACACAAAATGAACAATTTATGTTTCTTAATTTTTTAACAGAACCATTTACTTTCAACTGTTTTTTACTAGAATACTCACGAATCTTCTAACCTTTCTAGAACCTTCTATTCTAACCTTTTTAACATAATAGCGCCATCTATACAGACATACTTTGATCTACTATTCCTACTAATAACCTAAAACTTCCAAATCTACGCATGCATATTTTTCTAATAATTACCTATCTACTATCCCAACACCTCCTAGATATTATATAAAATTTAAGTAAAACTTTTAATAACTAATGTATTGAATGTGACATAACGACTTTGAAATAAGGCTTTTTATATGTTTAATAATTTTTAATTTGTCTTTTTAGATGTAATATTATTGTTAAACACAAACATAATATTTATAACATTATATAAACAAATTTACTAACCTGATGATGGTCAGTAAAAGGCCGAAACGTACGTTGTTGAATATATATATATAAATCTGTCGTAACCTACAATTAAATGGTAGAAGCCCAGGAAGTTTTTTTCTCTACTATATAATATACAAATTTATGCACAACTTGTTAGAATCCCATGGTTTAGTCATTATGTCTGCAATCAGCTCTTCCGAGGGCAAATATTCAATTTTAACCAAGCCTTCCTTCACTTTTTCATTAATAATAATAATAATAATTAATATCTCACATCGATAAGTTTACTTCGTCGGTTAAATTGACAATTTTTTTATGATTTTGATTGCACTTTGGTTATCCATTCGTAAAAAAATTACCCGAACTGTTTTCATTACAATTTCCTCTAATTAGGCTTTCATCTACAGTAATTCTTTCATGCATTCTGCTGCTGCTATGTACTCGGCTTCCGTTCAAAGCATAGTCGACAAAAATATATTTCTCATTTCGTTTATCTAACTTTTTTAACGGGCCCAAAACTTTCGCATAACATTAACATCTGAAAATCTGTAACCTTGGCAAATCTAGTTTTTTACCAGTCCATATTTCGCTAGGTGTCTTATCATTTTCAAATGGAGTTCTATTTAATAAGTATGTTCCCTCCCTTACAGCTTCGCCCCAAAACTTTTTCGGCATATTGCAATGAAACATCAAGGATCGAGCCTTCCTTTTTAGTGTGCGATTTACCTGTTCAGCCTTTCCATTCAGTTGTGGCTTATAGGGCACTGTTACATCCATTATTATTCCCTTTTTTTACACCATTCTCTCATATTTTTATTTACAAATTCTCTCTCTCAAATATTCATATGTTTCAAATTTATTTTCTAATAAATATATTACGGCATAATGAGTAAAATCATCAAGTACTGTCAGTACATATTTTTTATTATCCCATGTTGGTGGATCAAAAGGACCTGCAAGATCTGTTTGTAGAATTTGTAGTGGTCTAGTAGCTCGTTCTTTTGTACTACTAAATGATAGTCTCGTTTGTTTAGCCTTTAGGCATACTTCACATAATTCCTCAAAAGGATCACAATCATTTTTGTTTATATTTATACCTGTAACTATTTCTTGGACTATTAATTTTTTAAGATTTTTTATCCCTATATGTCCTAGTTTTCTCTGGCCATAGACAGCATGCTTTGTTATTCCTTATATCGTTTTTGACTCATAATATCTACCACCAAGAGTCCATTATCTAACTTCAGTCCTTCCAACACTGTTTTATTATGTTTTTTAACATAAACCTTGTTTTTCTTAAAAATTACTGTCCCGTCATTTTCAGTAATTGTGTTTACTGACAATAAATTTTTGCTAACTTCTGGCACAAACAAGTCATTTTCTAAAACACAACTTTCACCTTCTATTGTACCTTTGCCTTCTGCCTTTTTTGTTTCATTCTTCTTTGTTACACCGATTTGATCATTTGTTTCCTCAAAAAACGTAAGTCTTCTATTAAATGTGATGTAGAGCCTGAATCTACAATTAATACTTTATCGTTATCGACATTGTCTGCATATTTTACATTTTCTGCCAAAAAAGATACTTTATGTTCTTTCTTCTTAGATTCTCCTTCATATTTTTTCTAAAATAACAGTCCTTTTCTTCTTGTTTTTTAATTTTTACAAAATACTGTATTTGATACCGATGCTGCTGTAAGTCTACTCCCATGTGTCTTCACACAATTCTTAGCAAGCGTGTTAGTAAAGTGTGTTGTTGCGTTCAATGCACCCTCAAATTTGTCATATATTCCAGTGCTTTACATCAATGTGCATTGAACAGGCCATAATGACAGATAGTGCTAGTTAGCGCCCCCCTCGATTCAGAAGCGGTTTCATTTTTGCTAAATATTTAGGTAGTGGACTTATCATATTTCTATCCTTTTTTTATTGTTTCTACTATATCTGTTATTCTGGTCCTTATTATTGTTATTAGTCATATAAATAAATAATACACAATTATTGTGGTATTGTTTTTTCAAAGAAATCTTTTGCAACAACTGTTTTTCATTCAAAGTTAAAATTATTAATAATTAATTAATAGTATTTGTCAGAGAAAATAAATTTGTCGAAAAGGTAAAGTCGTCCATTTTATAATATCATAATTATCAAAAAACGCAAAATAACTAATCATAATCTACACAAAAATTATTGCCATTCAACACCCGTTCAACATACCACGGCAGTGCTTTCAAATTTTGACAGATAGCGCTACCTAGCGATTACAAAAATTTGACGTGCATTGAATATGCAACCAATATTTTGTACTTATTTTTTTGCTAATTTGTTGTTAATTTAGGGTTTGATATTTGTTGTATACTTATCGTGAATAAGGTGAACTAAGTTGAATTTTCTTATATTAAAATGTACCAAAGGATATCTGATTTTTGCAAAAACCTACATGCAATCCATTGGCTAACAAACAATCTCTAAATGAAAAATATTAATATTTGTAAGGAGGAACAACAAAACTGTCAAATTTTAAAGTACATTGGTGCCGAAGCAACTTGTCGCCATCTATTTATTAAAAAAAAATGTTGACAACAATGAATATTAAATTGTTTTAATTCACCTTTTCTCCAATAGGTGGGGAAACATATTTGAGCAAAGATCAACTTTCAAATTTGATGGCTATTGTTTTTCTTTTGGTATACTTTTTTTCTCTTACCATTGAATTATGACTCCATGGATATGTAACAAAACATCATTAGTGGCAAATGTTTCATGTTTCATGTTTCAAATTGCCATTTTCTCCTACAAATGGTCGCTCGCATTGAGTCTTTTCTAATTTTCTGTTGGCCTAAAAGGACCAAAAAAAATCGTATAAATACATCAAAATTAACGTAAGCAACCAACTGGTTTTGATTACTATACAATCCATTCATTTTTCTTGGCAAAAGATCAGTCCTCATAAATTGACAACTATCTTAATGAATTTTCTTGTGCATTAAAAAAACCTTGCAAGATGTGCTACATGCATGTTATAAAATGTTTCAGTTATTAAAAAGTTGGTTCCTGTAAAATTTTAATGTTGGTGGTTACGATGTTTTGTTGACCACCTGTCAATGTGTTCATTATAGGAACAATTTTGAAAAAGTAAAAAGGCTTATTACTCACTCTAGGTTTTTATTTCACCACTCACGGGCCAGATAAAAAAGTCCAAAACAATCATGTATGCCTTACCTCTATACCTTTGCTTATCAAAGTTTAAATGTCACTTTTTGTATATGAGGGAGATTCAAAAATATGTGGCTCAAGAGTAAAGTAGAGTTCAGCTGCCCTTAGAAGAACACCGGGAAGCCATTATTAGATTATTAGATAGATGCGCAGTAGAATATATTAGCTCCACCCCTTAGCAACCACGGTATTTGCATAGCAATGACAGACATCATTGGCGTATCTCTATGCTAGCGATAAAAATGTTAATTATAAAACTATTTATTTTTCTATAAGCGTAATAGTATAGGTCTACATAAAAACACCTGTCAGGGATTAATAAATTTTATTATTCTTATTTGCTATCGGACATTGGCAAATCATCTTCCTTTTCGATTTGCTGCTATAGGCCTACAAAAATGTTACAAATTAAAAATTACTCATCTAACATTCTACATGTTTTCATAACGTAAAACAAAAATATAAATTACTTGAATTTTCGATGGTTTGGACGGCGTCCAGAGATATACTTTGGTTTGGATGTACTCGTTTTGCACGCCGCTGGGTGGGTTGGTACGTAAAATTCGGAGGCGGTTCTTACTTGGTTGGCGCAAGGCATGATGACGCAGAGGTTTTCTTCTGAGAACGGCTGAACTCTACCCCTATTTTCAAAATATTATTAATAAAGTTGTTTAAAGTTGAGAGAAGGTGTCAAATCCCAAATTACAGCCGGCTACTTGAAATTTTTGTAGTGCTTTCAAGCTCTCTGTCCATGTCAATTGTTTAATGTTACTACATATTTACAAAGAGCTTAATAAAAGCATGTTCATATTTGTGGCGACATTTTGCACATTTTAAAGTCAAACTTAATGTCAAATCGCAAGGCAATAAGCTTTTTTCCAATGGTAACTTTAATGTTGCATTTTTTGGCTCTTGCAAGCTTGGTAGTTTTTTGGTTATCTCGAGGATAGTTTTTACCAGGAAATTGTAACAATTCTTATTTCCAGAGAATTAAATTCTGCATCCAGGCAGGCCACCTATTTTAAAGAAAAGGTATAAAAAAGAACTATGAATTATAAAACTGCGCAGTAGGTGTAAAAAGCGCCCTCTAGCACCCACCACCAATCTAGCTATATCAAGTCGTTTTCTAGCAACCTGTTCCAAATCTGAAGAAAATCGGTCAATCCATTCAGAAGTTACGGCAATTTTTAAGGGCCCATTTCTCTCTTAATCCAGACCTGTGTACAAAAAGAGAAAACACGGGCCATTTTATTTTTTTGTGTATATTACTGCTATGGTATGGAACACCCTATATAGGGTGTCCCAATTATGCTTAAAAAAAACGTGTGCAGGTACCTCGTCTTAAAAATTATGACTTATAACATTTTGCTCTTAGACGCTTGTTGACTGAAATATAGGGTGTTAAGGTTCTTTTTTTTTTTTTAATAATTGAATTAGGGCGAGTAGTATAGCAAAGGGGATTCTGGGGCGGAAGTGACGTCACAAGATGGCCGCCAAGGCGGGAAATTTGAAAATGACCTTGACCTGCGGGTTGAATGAACTTTAAGGGGTCACCTTGTTAACCTTGACCGGTCAATGAACTTTAAGAGGTCACCTTATTAACCTTGACCTGAAGGTCAATAAACTTTAAGAGGTCACCTTGTTAACCCCTGGAGGTCAATGAACTTTAAGGGGTCACCTTGACACGTGGCACTTTTTCTGGGAACGGAAGTGACATCACAAGATGGCCACCAAGGCGGGAAATTTGAAAATAACCTTGACCTGCGGGTTCAATGAACTTTAAGGGGTCACGTTCCATTAACCTTGACCTGAAGCTAGAGGTCAAGGGGTTACCAGATCGATAACCTTTAAGAGGTCATTGACCCGCGGGTTCAATGAACTTTAAGGGGTCACCTTGTTAACCTTGACCTAAAGGTCAATGAACTTTAAGAGGTCACGTTGTTAACCTTGACCGGTCCATGAACTTTAAGAGATCACCTTGTTAACCTTGACCTGAAGGTCAATGAACTTTAAGAGGTCACAGTTAACCTTGACCTGAGGGTCAATGAACTTTAAGAGGTCATCTTGTTAACCTTGACCTGAAGGTCAATGAACTTTAAGAGGTCACCTTGTTAACCTGAAGGTCAGTGATCTCATCACCTTGACAGGTGGCACCTTGATATAAAAAACGTAAGCAAAAATTATGCAGATGTTTGCACTAAAACAGTTGACGTAGCATTTAGGTGGGGGGCATTGGAGTTATAAGGAGGATGCCGTTGGGAGAGCTCACTATACCTAGTCAACAGGGCTTGAATAATATTGAAATATGTCTTTTCTCAAACAGTTGAACGAAAATAACTTCGTAAAAGAAATTGTGAGTGCAAGAGAGTTAGTGGTTGGTGAAAAACATAAAATTTTATCTTTTAGAAGAATTGAAACAAGGTACGGGGAGAAAGTGTTCGTCGAATTTGAAAACTTTCAAACTGCGCTACCTGCACGGTTCGTAAAAGAATTGACGTCTGAACGCACCGAAAACATAAACCGGAAAATCACCAACGGAAAGAAGATCTTCTTGACGAGTCTGGGCCTCATTGGTAGGACAACGAATATTAAATTTGAGGAAGAATGAATCCCACTGACAAGAGGCGACGCAGACAACACTACAAAAGAAGATTGGAATTTTATCTAAGATCTCTTCAAAATTTGAAATATGAAATTCAAATGTATGAAATAAATAAAAAGTTCAAAAACATAAATTTAGAAAATTGTAAAAAATAAAATATGAAATCTAGTCTATTTTTTATTTACCCTTACAAAATTGAAACTCAAATCTGAAAGTTCCGATTGCTTCTGAGCGCAGAACATATAAATACGTCCAAGTGCATTTGACTGGAATCAGTTCAATGTCATCCTTCACAGGTGAAGGGTTGGTGAACACGCTAATAAATAAGTTGCCCGTCGAATTACATCTTCCTGGATATCAGTTTTGTGGTCCTGGCACAAAATTACAAAAAAGAATTGCGAGAGGTACGCTGGTATAAATAAGTTAGACGCTGCGTGCAAGGAGCACGATATTGCATATTCAGAAAATAGATCTTTAAAGGAGAGACACGCAGCCGATTTAGAATTGGAAAATAGGGCTTGGGGACGTGTTAAATCAAAAGACGCAAAATTTGGTGAAAAGGCTGCTGCTCTTCTAGTCACGACCGCAATGAAAACTAAACGAAAATTGGGAATGGGAATAAAGCCGAAAAAAGTTTCGGTTTCTTTTAAAAAAGATATCGTGGGAAAAGTCTCGAGATCATTGAAAAAAACATTTGATAGAGATCAGCTTAATGATGTCAGGAATTTAAAAAAAACTTCATCGGCAGCTTTGCGCGCTGCACGATTAGCCATCAAGAAGGTGGGAGGGAAACGAAAAATTCGAGTACCGAGAGTGATTCCCTTTGAAAAGAAAACAGGGTTTTTTTACCCCTACTGCCCCTCTTAGGAGCTTTGGGGGCCCTCGGTTCGGTAGCTGGTGGTGCTAGCGCTGTTGCGAAAACCGTTATAGACGCAAAAAACGCGCAGAAAAAAATGGATGAACAACTACGTCATAATAGGGCAATGGAAGCTATTGGAAAAACGGGATCTGGGCTTTACTTAAAGAAAAATAATCACGGAGGATTCGGTTTATATTTAAAGAAAAAAAAACTCCCATTGATGCTACCCAATAGACCTCTAACGGATAAAGATTTAATTTTTTACGCTAAAAAGATAAAAATACCTTATTTTAGAGGTGTCTTTATGAGAGACACGCTTCCAAAACTTGGTCCAAACAAAAACGAATCGGCAATTTTGAATTTAGACGTCAAAAGTAATGCTGGAACACATTGGGTAGCATATGAGAAAAGAGGTAACAACGTTGAGTATTTCGATAGTTTCGGGGCGCTAAAGCCACCGAAAGAACTGATCCTATACTTGGGGAAACATGCTAATATCGTATACAACAATAACTCGTATCAAACATACGATGAAATAAATTGCGGACACCTCTGTTTTTAAATTTTACGTGGAAAAACCCTATAAAACAGAAGAAATTATCACATTTTTGCTCAGTCATGTCGAAGACGTTTACTTTGACGGGTAACTGTAGCTACATCTCCAAATCGTTTTTTCCGCCCCTTGAGCTAGATCCTCAGTACGAATATTCGCTAGTGTTAATTTCTCTATCTACTTGGAATTCAATTCCAAATATATAGGGAGGACAGAACAAGCTATATTTCGTAGATCACAGAGGAAGCGAGATAGAAATTGAGATTCCGACAGGAGCATATGAGATTCGGGATATTGAGAATTACGTTCAGAAACAACTGGGAAGTTCGCTGGATAATCAGCAAGAACTAGACGAAATTTTTTCGTTGAAACCTAACAATAATACTTTAAAGTGTGAACTTAAATCTCTGTATAACGTAAATTTTAAACAGCCCGATACTATAGCTAAATTGCTTGGCTTTTCCAATAAAATATTGAAATCCGGAGATTTACATCAATCAGACCTCCGAGTAGAGATTGTGCAAGTGGTAACAATAAGAGTGGAGTGCAATTTAATTTCGGGATCATATTACAACAACGCACCTTCGCATACTCTTTTTGAGTTTATGCCTACAGTAGACCCGGGATACAGTATCAATATCGAACCTAGGAATCTAATTTATTTGCCTGTCAGTAGGAAAACCATCGACAATATTACAGTGCAACTTTTAGATCAAGATTCAAGATCGGTAAATCTCAACGCGGAAGAAATCATAATCAGATTGGAGCTGAAGAGAAATGGTGCTAGTTTTTGATGGTAGGTACCGACCATATAAAAGGAGTGTCGGTCGGTCGAGAAGTTCACAACCAGCAGAGCTGTACAAGAGTAGAGATCGTAATACGAGTCTTACACCTGAAAATCGTTTATTCTTAAAATATCTCGGTTATCATGTCATTGACGCATCAAGTGTTCGACGTGCATCAGAAACCAAAGTTCGATGAATCTATTCAACGCTCCTATTATCCGTTCGTAAAGTCCTTCATGAACAATGACATCGTAGAAATAACCATTAATCAAGGTGACGCTTGGTTGTTGATGTATGATGCTGCAATTTTCATAAAAGGTAAAATAAACAAGAAATCAGGCACTGGTACTTGCAAGCTTGTAAACAATGGTGCATCGTTTTTCTTTGATTCTGTCTCATACGATGGCAAAGAGTTGGAAATGGTGAGAGATCCTGGAGTTGTGAGTGCCATGAGGGGATATTTATGTTATTCTCCTAACGATGAAAAGTACTTGGTAACTTCAAGTTGGAGCTATCCCAAAGACAATGCGCCAATCTTGAATAAGGACGGAACATTCAGCGTAAGAATACCGCTTAAACATTTGTTTGGGCTCTTTAATGATTATCAATATGCCATTTGCGGTAAGCAAACAATAAGACTAATTCGAGCTCGCAACGACAATAATTGCCTGCTACTAGAGAAAGCTGCCGACTCCACTACAGAGTTGACAGCAGAATTATTGATTACCAATATAGGACTAAAAGTGAAACATATACAGCCAAACGTTATGATTAGATTAGATCTCCTGCAATCCATAAAGCGAGATCAACCCATTATTATACCCTTTAGAAAGTGGGAAATACATGAATTGCCAACTCTTACGGCAAACTCTCGTAAAGAAATTTGGTCAGTGAAAACATCTGCAGCAGTGGAATCTCCTAGGTTTGTTGTAGTTGGTTTTCAAACTAATCGCAAAGAAAATAGCAAAAGCGATCCCACAAAATTCGATCACATAAGTATATCAGACGTGAGGTTAATTCTAAACGGTGAATATTTCCCATTTGAAAGGCAGAGACTGGATTTCAAAAATAATGATTACTTAGAAGCTTACAATAGTTACATTGAATTTTATTCAAGTTTTATGGGCGTTCGTGAGAAACGTCCACTGCTAGATTACAAAGATTATAAAGATAACGTAACTCTGTTTGTTATCGACTGTTCTAGAAGAAATGAGACCCTTAAGACCAGCACTGTTGACGTCAAACTAGGCATAGAAAGTGATGTCGGTTTTCCTAAAGACACTCGAGCGTATTGCTTAATTATTCACAGAAACTTGATGTAAGACCGTTTACCTCAATAAACTCCCAGTTGCTAGTTTGACTCGGAAGAATGAAGATCGCAGTCGTAGACACTCAAGGGTTTATAATTGACGGACTTTTCTACCCCAAAGAATTGTCGATCAAAATTAACAATCAAATTTTACACCTGCTGATAAAACCCCTAAGGATTATTATTTGCTAACTGCGGTGGATAGAAAGCAAGTATCTTATTTGGAACACAATTTTCATGGTTTATGGTATTCCAATGGATATGTGGAGTGCAATAATGTGCGAGAAATTTTAGAAGAGTTTCTTTTCGATGTCGACATCATCTACACCAAAGGATATCAGAAAGAAAAATTCTTGCAGACTATCGACATCGATCCTACGAAAATAATCAATATTGAGAAACTGGAGAATAATTTTGGAAATTTACCGAAATTCGAAAAAGATGTACCCCTTTGCTTGTATCACCTAAAACATTCTAAATATATGGGCAGTTTGAGAAATTGTGAAAAGTTGGACAGCTGGTCGAAGAATTTTCTATTTAAAAGGAATATCGAAGCGACGACTTCACAAGGGTGGAAGGAGTAAACGAAAAAATGTTTTTTAATATATAAATATATAATTAAATAAGTGTAGAATGTAATATCTAAAAATGTTAAAAATAAAGCAAAGCAATTTTTAATTGTTGTTTCATATTTCACCTTACACTTGAAATTTGAGAACAAATGAACTCGACACTACCCCTCCTCATATTTCACCTTACAGTTAAAATATGATAACAAATGAACTCGACACTACCCCTCCTCATATTTCACCTTACAATTGAAATTTGATAACAAATGAACTCAGCACTTCCCCCCCTCCAACAATACTTATATATAAATAACGATCTGCGGAATCTCTAGCCAGTAGTACGCGAATCGTGTATTAAAAAATGGAACTAGTGTCATATAAAAATATTGATGACAGACTCAAATCGTTTGAGTCTTGGCCATCAAGTAGTGTGATTGCGGGGCAAAAACTGGCGGAAGCTGGTTTTTTCTATAAAAATAACGAAGATGTGGTTGAGTGTCCATACTGTCATATCGAAGGATATCATTGGGAACCTGAAGATAATCCTATGCTCGATCACGCAAGTTCGTCTCCGAACTGTCCCTTTGTGTTACAAGGTGGTGATACTGATGCGGAATTACCTGAAATTCGCCCGAATGCCGTTCCCGAAGATGAGGTGTGGACTCAAAAAGTTGATGCTTATTCTCAAACTGAGCAAACTTGTAAAGATGAAGAAAAAAAATTATGAAAAATTTGTTTCTCTAACCCCATAGAGGTATTAATGTCTCCTTGCGGGCATTTAGTTTTTTGTATGGAATGTTCAACATCAATAAATAGGTGCCCGTTGTGTAGACAAGTTATATGGAATAAAATGAGGGCATACCTTCCATGAAAACATTGTATTTTTTTCAATAATAATCGGAAAAACGACTAAACGACTCGAAAAACGACTATAAAAACGACTAAACGACTCGAAAAACGACTATAAAAACGACTAGACGACTCGAAAAACGACTAGAGGACTCGAAGCGACTCGAAACTATAAATACTGACGTATCTTTGTCGGATCAGTCAGACTCATTCATAATGCAAATCGAACAACAGCAAACATCGCTCCCTATTGAAAACTTGGATGTTCTGGCTGAGAAGCAGCTTAAGTTGAAACATGGTAAACTATTTTCAAATTCAATTCGTGCAATTTTTTGTGGTCCAAGTGGATGTGGAAAAACAAACGCACTTTTAACTTTAATATTCCATCTGATGCTCGAGAAAATTCCCTCATTGTTTTCGACGATGTGGCTTGCGACAAGCAAAATAAAATCAGGGAGTATTATTCTATGTGCAGACATAAGGGTATTGACGCGGTGTATCTTTGCCAGACTTACTCCAAGATACCCAAGCAGTTGATTCGAGATAACTGCAACTTTATAGTACTTTTTAAGCAGGATGAGACAAATCTCAGACACGTGTATGAAGAGCACGTGTCACCTGACCTAACCTTCGAACAGCTTAAAGATATATGTCGCCAGTGTTGGAATGATAATTATGGCTCTTTGGTAATCGTGAAAGACTTTAGCATAAACGAGGGACGTTATCGACAGGGATTTGACAAATATATAAGGTCTGGACTATAGCTTCTAAGGATCATTAGCGCATCTGACGATATGCCGTTAACATCTCAAGAGCAAATTGCTGAAGCCCAACGCTCAAAAAAAATTAAAGATCTTACTCGCTCTATCAGGAAAAAGTATACGGCTTTAAAATTAGGTAGATTTGAAGAAGATGAGGTCTTGGAGAAGGTATTTCAACCTATTACCAAATCTATTACAAAAATTGAAAAAAAAAATAAAAATGAAAGAACGGAAAACATGAAGTTTGAACTCAAAAGAGATAATGATGTAAGGTTGAGAAAAAGGAAGGAAGCGTCGAGAAAAAGGAGGAAGAAAACGTTGAGGATAGAATCAGCAAGAAACTCGATAAGTTAATAGCAAGCATTAATAGAAACAAGCAACAATCCCTCAATGAGTCACATTATGAAGCTACCGTACCAACTGATAACGATACCGTTTTCAACGAATCATTTAACATGAGTACATTTCGACCGGAGGTTTTGGAGGAGTACTTGGATGCCTATCCCGAAATAGCTAAGAAGTACATTTTAGACCGCAATGAAAAACTTCCAAAAATGGATCCGGTTTATGGACCCCTTTACAATGCGTCACAGTCACAATGGATGCTAGGAAAAAAAGTTATGGACTTCGATAAAAGTAGCGGAGACATTTTGATTGATGGACACCGCTAAAAAGGTACCGAGGGACTCTACGATTTAATTTTCTACGATGATCCACGTATAACTACTAAAGAGGAGAACGATAGGTATAGACATATTTTAGTTAATACCGAAGTTCACCTAAATACTCTTGGAAGACTGAAAGGCACAAATCGTTCAAAGTATATTGACATCATAAAACCTTTCGTTACGACTTCAACATCTAAATCGAGGCCCCGTGCGAATACAATATCTGGCTCGGGTACTTCCGGGATGCATTGGATTTTCAATAAAAAAAACCATAGAATACGTTTATTGGGATGATGCCAATGAATTAGTTGACCGTTTAAAATTGCTCGTGGCATCTAAAAACGCAGGCAATACATCGAATGACAACGAAATTGTAGCAATAATAAATGAGCTCAAAGAAGCTAATATAATCAGATAGATTCACAAAACGTGTTTAGTATCAAAATGAGCTTGAACAAGTTCGGACGTTCTTCCAAAGCGCCTAACGAAGTCAAAGTTTTTCGTACTCAGAATTTGTTTGCGGTTACCAAAGAAGGAGACTACGATCTTCAAAACCGTAAATTGTGCAACGTTGAACTACCGACTGAAGGTGGCGACGCCGCAACAAAAAAATACGTCGATGCTAGCTGTACTTCTATAATGAATTCGATCGATGAAAAATTTCAAAATATCTCTAAGATCTTTACAAGCAATTTCGATAAAAAGATTTCGAGCTTGAATAAGATAGTATTGAGTTCATCTTCGACGTCAACCGATAACACGACTCTACTCAATAAAAACGTTGAAAAAACTTCCGTGATTGACCAGAAAGTGACATCCCTGCAGACTCGAATCACTAATTTGAATATAGAATATCAAAATCGTTTAAAATCAATATCCATTCAACTTGATTCGCTAAATAGCGACTACAAAAAACTAACTACCATACTTAATAGTCTGGATGCAAAAGGATCGTCTCAAAAGAAATCGACATGAACTCCAATCACTCAAAAGAAAAAATTCAAATAGTTAAAGAGCTTCATAAGCCTGCACGCAAAAATTATACACGACGACGAACTATCATCAAAGGGCTGGACGATCTCTGGCAAGCCGATCTTGGACAACTTGATCAATATAAATCCTATAATAGAAATTTTAAATTTATACTTGTCGTTATTGATGCTTTCTCAAAATTTGTTTGGTGTAAACCGTTGAAAACGAAAACTGGAGAAGAGGTTACGAGAGCGTTTGCAGAGATCCTTAAAAGTTCAGAACGGCGGTGTCCGAAAAACCTTCAAACTGATCACGGAAAGGAATTTTACAACACTCATTTCAAACAGTTGATGGGAGCGTATAACATTAATCACTATAGCACATTTAGCGTCAAGAAAGCTGCCATTGTTGAAAGAGTGATACGTACTTTGAAGGAAAAGCTTTTTAAATTTTTCAGTTTGAGCGGAAAATATAGATGGATCGATGTATTGCCTACCTTGACAGATGATTATAATAGTCAAAAACATCGCACTACACAAATGAAACCTAAAGATGTAAGCAAAAGTTGCGAAAAGCGGTTATTAAAAAACGTCTATAGCCACTTGAAGACTTGTGGTAATAGAAAATTTAATGTTGGTGATATAGTTAGGATCAGCAAAATGAAGCACGTTTTTAACAAAGGTTATATCCCCAACTGGACTACTGAATTGTTTAAAATTGTGAGGGTTCAAATCACCAATCCCGCAACATATTTGCTTGAAGATATGAACGGAAGTCCCATAAAGGGTGGATTCTACGCTGAAGAACTACAGAAAACGGTTAATCCCGACGTCTATCTAGTTGAAAAAGTGTTACGTAAGAAAGGAAAAAAAGTTTTAGTTCGGTGGCTTGATCTTGACAAATCTCACGACTCGTGGATAGAGAGCAATAACGTTTTATAAAAATTTAGAGGGGGTAGATGGAAGGGGAGAGAGTGGAGGGGGTAGAGTAGAGGGGGTAAGAGTAGTGGGGGTAGAGTAGAAGGGATAGAGTGGAGGGGAGTATACTACAAGAGACAGCTACATAAAAAAATACTACTTACCTTCAAGAAATATCTACAGTAGCAGTTCGAATATTTTAAAAATGAGTGACAGTGCTTACGCTTCCGAATTTAGTGAAGATACAACATCTGTAGATGCTGCCAACGATGATGATCTTATTCTAAATACGTGCTTTGTGTTGAAGCCCAATCATGTGTTTACTGTTCATTGTGGATTGAGCGCCGCACGATATTTCACTCCAGCTATCAAGATTGTTAACCACCTAGATACGCAAGGTTTCGCTAATATTTTATTAGATCGCCTCGAATGGAACGAGGTAATTCTAATTTTGACAGGATGCGTCGAAGATTTTTTCAATAAACCTAATTCGTCTGCCATATCGAGGAGATTTGTATCCAATGAAAATGTTAGAATTAATACAATGATTAGAGTGGATGGGTTAAAAGTTGCTATGCTTTCAAAGGAGGGCGTCGACTCCTACTTTTCTCATTCAGATATTTTAGAATTAATAAGCCTCGATAAGATAATTTCTTCTAAAATCGATGTAATGTTAAAACTAAATATTTGCGAACATTATTTAAACTTTTTAGATACAGTAAATATGCTTTTGTTTAGATGTAATTACATGTTGAATCCTATAGATTTAATTACAGCATTATTTAGTTCAACGCTCAATTTAGAAATGTATTGTATTTTTGAATTTTTTAATTTTAGTAGAGATAAGTTTTTAATTGACTTGTATAACAGAAGGTATTTTTGAAATAAAACAATATAAAAATATCAATGATTTTTATTTCTTAAACATATATACATACAAACAGTAATACAAATCGTGCGAATACTAAAGGTAAGTAAGATATTCTGCTTCTAAAACAGTAATACAAATCGTGAGAATAGTAAAGGTAAGTAAGATATTCTGCTTCTAAATAGTTGCTCGGAAAGTAAAAAAGTGGTGTTAATCTATTATACTATAATGACCCCAAGGAAGCGTATCGTGAGAATGCTTTAATAAAAATCGCTTATCATCAAAAGGATTAAGGGCAATTTTTTTCTGTTGCACGCTGTAGACATCGTGGTTGTAAGATCTTATACAGCGTTGTTTCACTATTAATTTTAAAATTTTGAAGGGCGTGCAAATAATCTTCAAACCGAATTTTTTGTTTAACTACATTATATTTAACACCCTTAGCCTTCTTAACGCATGTTCCACCTTGAACTTTATAAGTGTATTGTTTAGAACGTAAGCCGACAAAGTGAGTCATGATTTTTCCGTTATTCTCATCTTTCATAAGGCCCGGCACTTTTTTATTCGCAGATGGTATATTATATGGGTTGTCAGCTAAATAGTCGCTGGTATCAAACCGATGTAGATCTCTTTTTATAACATCTTCGTACACATCTTGGCAATGTATTTCATAAATCAATGAATCCGTGTCGGTATATAGCAGCTTACATTCAGACGGTTGAAATTTCCGAAGCATATATCCATAATGAAAATCATAAACACAAGTTTTCGAAATCTCTAGAATTGCTGCTCCAATATAGAGGGGTTTATTGAAAATTATTTGTGATTTGTTTAATTCTACGCTAATCAAGCATTCGTCGAAGATCGTTCTACTTCTAAAGTGTGGACTAGAAATTAGATTTTTTGCACCATATCTACCCTCCCATTTTCGAACTAATTTGACTACGCGATGTTTTCTTATATTCTCCATCGTTTTGCCGTAGACCGCGTTATTCATTAGCTTGAAAAGATTTTTTTCAAATTCGTTTTTGGCCTGCGAGCGGAGTCGTGTATTGACATCTATACAGGGTTAACTATCACTTAGTACAAAAATTTTTATGGCAGATAAAGAAAAATTAGACTTGCCAAAATAAATTTTCAAAAATTTTCTAACATTTGTCTTAAGCCTAAAAAAAATTTTTTTTTAATTGTATTAAACCCCTCAAAAAACGCCGCCTATGGACGCCCGCGGGACATGTCTAAAAATTTCGCGTATGTCAATAGCGCGGCGTTGCCACGTCTATCAATTTATCCGAGGATTCACCACAAAATTTCGATTTCCTTTTAAAAACGATTACTTTCTAAGGAACATGTAGAATGCCTATGAAACACCTACCTTACTGACATTTCCGGGATTGTTTGCACCATTTTCTGTTTTCTTGCTTTTTTACATTAAAAGTCACACAACACAACATTCACATTTTCTAAATCTGTTGGGGATCTCTTGGTTTCCCTCTGCTATTCCTTTTGTTTGAAGCGAGGTACTCAGCCTGACGACCACGACGAGGTAGATCCCCTCCGCCAGGAAAACCCCGAAGGGTAACCAAAAAATCACAACTGCACTAGCACACATTGCACATGCAAAGCACTACAGTAGCTGTTCAAAGAGGCCGCCGTTAACTTCGATGCACAAATTCACTCGGTTAACTAAAGAAGTCCGGATACGTGCAAAAAGTCCATGATTATTCCGGATTTGAACAGCTGCACCTTCAATTCGTTCACGTAACTGCTGCTCGTTGTCGATTTCCTGCTCGTACACAATCGCCTTCATGAATCCCCAAATACAAAAATCCATTGGATTCAAGTCTGGTGATCGCGGCGGCCATGCAATGGGCCCTCCTCTTCCGATCCAACGGTTGGGGCATTGGTCGTCTAAAAGTGCACGAACAGGTCTCGCAAAATGGGCTGGTGCACCATCGTGCATAAACCACATGTCATGCAGTACTTGTAGTGGCAAATTATCAAACAAAACATTTGTCAGAAAATACAAGTATCGTTCAGCGTTTAAATTTTCCGGTAGAATGTATGGTCCAATTAATCGATCTCCATAAACTCCTGCCCAAACATTGATGGAAAACCGACGTTGGAAATTAAACCGCCGAACAGCATGTGGGTTCTCATCGGACCAAATATGGCTGTTGTGTCTAAAAAAAACAACAAAAATTAGAAATATTCACAATTTTGGCGAAGGCGTTAGGATTGACATAGCCAATTTTATAATAAATAAAAAAGATAATATGGAAGAGAGAAAGCTATAAGTAAGTAAAAATTTACATACGTGTAAACCCCAGCACGTGTGAAGCAGCATTCGTCTGTCCAAAGAATGTTGAAAACAAAGTTTGGGTCTTGGGCGATTCGATCACGTAGCCAAGTGCAGTAGGTCATTCTCACCGGAAAATCATTTGCTTCTAATGCTTGGACCTTTTGTATGTGATAAGGGTGAAGGCCGTTTTCCCTTAGAATCCTCCATGCCTGTAAATAATTTTATTGTTACATTTTAAATTTTATGTAGGTATTAGGTGCAAGCAAAGACAATCCCATCACATGGGATAGTCTTTGGTAGAAGTCAGTTTTATTGGTTTTATTTTACTTGCCTTGTTCTGAGATATTCCCAATCTCCTTGCAATAGCTGTAGTGCTTATGGAAGGTTGCTCGCCCACCCCTTCGAGCTTGCAAAACACCAGTGTTTCGCATACGTTGTACAATGTTCACGAAAGTACGTGGGTTAGGCATATTTGCCCTGTTAGGAAAACGAATACGGTATTCTGCTGCAGCTCGATGTGCACTTTCATCGCATCTCCCGTACATTATAACCATGTCCGTTAACTCGGCGTTCGAATACTCCGGCATTTTCACAAAGACGCTGAACGATTTGCCGCGAAAATCAAGACCAAACTGGGAAATAACGCCATGTTACATTCGCAAATGCCCTCCGTCGGCTACTAGCCAAACTTGAAAAGGTTTGTTCCAACAGGACCAATAACCGTGCTCAAGCAGGTTCAGCGCATGCGCACTACCCCACTGGCTGTTCCAACTGAATTATGTACCTACCGACACGGGGCGATACACGCACTGTTCCAGCCGATTTATGGATCATTTGTGTATCGTCCTTGTACGATAAAAACGGTGCCTGGTCTAAAGCAATAACCGCGTGTACTGACATGCGCAGTGTATGGTCGTGTGACAGAGATAAACATTAACCTCATATTTTTGTTTTTACGTAGATAGTTTTAAATCGATGGCTGGGATCGTGTTTTTTATTGTTGGGTAGGGCGGGGAATCGTTGAACAATTTTTTAGAGTGAAGAGTGAGGTTAGCCCACCGAACATTCGGTTAGCCACATATTAAACACGCAGGTTAGGTGCGGTCACAAAACGTGATTTGGTCGATTTGATTCACAATCCGTTCCATCTGAAATTTTCTTTGGGATCGCACATGAACGGTGCAAAACTAGCGCATGCGTTCTTTAAGGGTTATCATCTAGTTCATGTACAGTTCTGTGACGGTACGTAAATTCGAGTTGGAACAAATGATCCCAAAGAAAATTTCAGATGGAACGGATTGTGAATCAAATCGACCAAATCATATTTGTGACCGCACCTAACCTGCGTGTTTAATATGTGGCTAACCGAATGTTCGGTGGGCTAACCTCACTCTTCACTCTAAAAAATTGTTCAACGATTCCCCGCCCTACCCAACAAGAAATAAAAAACACTATCCCAGCCATCGATTTAAAACTATCTACGTAAAAACAAAAATATGAGGTTAATGTTTATCTCTGTCACACGACCATACACTGCGCATGTCAGTACACGCGGTTATTGCTTTAGACCAGGCACCGTTTTTATCGTACAAGGACGATACACAAATGATCCATAAATCGGCTGGAACAGTGCGTGTATCGCCCCGTGTCGGTAGGTACATAATTCAGTTGGAACAGCCAGTGGGGTAGTGCGCATGCGCTGAACGTGCTTGAGCACGGTTATTGGCCCTGTTGGAACAAACCTTGTATGTATAGTTAGTTGCCTAGCTAGGAAGTTATGAAATGACGAATAGGCAACGCGGAGCAGTCGAAAAAACGTTTCAGACTCGACCGGGCCGATACGTCGCTTAATTCATACCGCCGAGGCTTCAGAACACTAAATCCTTTATCTATGCTTCAGAAGAGGTTAGATGGTGGACAAGAATTCATCAGAGGAGCTCCGGGGGTATTAAGGGAGACGGCTTGTGGTGTCGCGGTAATGAGCTTTCCGCGAGACTAGGAACCGGTCCGGATACGAGCTAAGGTAAGGGGAATCTAATAGCGCTGCATCTGTACAGATTCAAATCGATTGTTATTTATGTATTTTTTAAATTTGTTTGAGTAAAAAGGTATTTTCACCGTTCCTAAATCAACGGCAACACCGCGGAAAATCACTTCAGCTGTCAGTACCTTCAGAAGCCAAATTGGATGACGTCATTAAAGGCGGGGATTTACAGGGAAAATAGGGGTCTTTACCCGTTTTTTTAAAGATCGTAAAAAAAATCTAAAAATATTTTTCTATGTTTTCTTAAGCCATCCTGCGCACGTGGTAAAATTTTTTGTACTAAGTCATAGTTAACCCTGTATATGGTTTCAACCACGGTGCCTGACTGAATTTTAAAATACGATGTATTTTTTTAAGCACTAACCCATTATTCATAGCTTGTTTTAAGTTCCTATAATGTAAAATATATTTCTCTTTAGGATGTAAGGTTGTCATAAGTTTTGATAATTTCTAATTTTTGGGGGTACTATGTTCGGCACAAAACGGAAGATCTTTGTGTAAGTCATGCAGACGTTCCGGATAGTCTAAATCTACCTCAAGCATATAGCCTATTGGACCTTCGTCGGGAACGGTAGTTACATCGATATTTGAATCGATCCATTCAAATTCTCCGTATGGAAGGTATTCACTCATGGCCCAACCGTATAAATTGTTTACATCTAAATAGAGGAGATACTTTGAAATTTCGTTGGATTTAAAATTCTCCATATATTTGTTGTTTGCCTCTGCAAAGCGATTGCAACATTGGCTTATACCTCCTCTTATAGATTTCTCAAAAAACATTAGCATATCTATATCTTGAAAAGATTCAAGCCTACACCCCGTATATTTGAGCATACAATCCCAAGTGTATCCCGGAACTGTGTAATAATGTGCAGGATCCAACCCGTAAGTCTCGTGACATGTTTTACGAAAATTTTCAAAAACGTCGACTAACAGCATCACATCAGTTTTAAGGTACAAATCTGAATATTCACCTAAGTTTTTAATATTAAACTTTTTCCAAACGTTTTGAGCATGTATATACTCATTTTCATCAATATTAACATTGTTTAGTTTGCTATAAAAATCATCAATTTTAGGTAAAGATGTTTCCTCTAGTCTTTCAATTGTGTCTATATAGTCATAAGGAAAAATACCTTTTCGGGTTAACAATTCGAAATTTTCTTTAGGTAAACCGCGAAACATATTTCTGGTATTTATTAAATTCCTTTCATTGAGATTTGAGACTAGAGTGCTCAGTGATGAGTTCATAAATCTAAAGGAATCTATAAATCGAAATCTAATATTAGTATTATTATCAAATATTGTGAAACTAATATACTGTTCTTTGTTTACGGGAAGCAATGAGACATTATTTCTCTTCGCTAAATCTCTAATTATAAAATGACTATCGTATCCAGAAAGGTTGTGAAAGATAACGGGAATTACAAAAGAATTGGTATAATTTAGATTACATTGATTATGCGCATATCCCCTGAAGTTACCTGTCAGGTGACAATGGTCTCGCACTATCTTATCGGTAAGCTGGAAATTTTTATTGCAAATATGACATGACTTTGTAGCGTCCTTGAGACTTACGACTTGATTCATTGGTTTCACGTTTTTCAATTTTGATGATACTGCAGCGGCGACTTCAGCCAACTGGTCTGCGAACCAACTCATACAGTCTGTATTTCGATAGCTTTTGTAATAAGAGAGACTATCATCATAACTGCATTTAAAGAAATATCCTGCACTAAACGCTTCATGCTTCTGATATTTTTCAGTCTTTAGCGTTCGTTGGGAATCATTGTATGGTTTTAAGATGGACTCAAAATCGGAGTACATTAAAAATGGAACGCTTTCTTTGTTAACGTAGTTTTTAAATTCAATATATTTTTCCGTAGGGAAAATTATTTTACATTCATTCATTTTTTCACATTCATCTGTATGCTCTTCCAACTTTTGTTGCGTTTGAAAGTAATTTAAACATCTGTCACAGAGAAACTTTTTACACCGATGCTTATTTAATTGCTTATATATTAGTCTAGACATATCCTTTATCAAAACGTAGTGATATTTTATTTCAACATTTTCATCGTCGTTGGTGTCCCAGTTATCGTAATTTAGTTTAGGAAAATATTTATCTTGAATTAATAAGAGGTTAACGTGTTTGTCTACTTTCTGTTTGGTTAGACGACTGGGCACAACAGAGAAATTATATTTTGTATCCATCTCTAAACAAAGAACATTAATTGAGATGTAGTTGAGTTCTTCAAATTTTGCAATTTGAGGAATAGTCATTGGAAACTGGATTCCAGTTAAATTCAAAATATCGGAATAGTGAGGGTACGAAGAAGTTCTACAGGTTTTTTTGTTTGTCGGATATAGACCAGCTACTATGCTCCAGGCAAAACATGCCTCATCTTGATTTTGTATATTTAAGCAAGCATTTCTATTAGAAATTTGTTCGGGTAACCTTATGAAAGATGAAGCTCCATTGCCCAATTCATATTTGTTAATATTTACTTCAAGAGATATTATTCTGTTAAGAGCATACCCGCTTTGTCCTTCGTCGAACTCTTCGAGCGAATTTAAAATTTTTTCATATACGTTCGTTCTGAACCAGTAGTCTAAATCTACTCCTAAATCGATCTCACAGTTTTTGGTGTTAAAATACTTATTTTCTAGAATTTCATCATTTCCAGACTTTTTTATAAACTCTGCACAAAAGCAAGTATTCACTTTAATCATGGAGAGAGATTTTATTATTTTTTTATTTTTAATTTAAAAATTGTGGAGCAGTCGTTTAGAAATTCCTTTACGTCTTTGTGTTTTAAATTGATTATTATGCTCGTCTGCAGTCTGTTCGCGAAAGCCGAGGTGATATTTTCCCACTTTATGCGTTTTGCTAATTTCCCCTGAGCTAAACCCATTCCTTTATGAGTGTTTTCATTTAATAACTGCTTGATGGAGGCTCGAAATGCTTTAATCAACCCTAAAGAAGATTGTAATTTTCGACGAATACCCACCGAAAGATTTTGTTTCTTAAGACATTTATTGAAAAGAGTAATATTTTTGTTTGAAAAATTAACCCACCTATTTATTTTTATCGGTAATGGATTTATGTGTAATAACTGATAGGCTTTGGTAGCATTCTCACAAATTCCTTTAGTAATTTTAGTGATTTCTTGTTCATCGTTACTATTTGAAATTATAAGCATCTTTACTTAAATGAGCAACTAAATTAACCTTACTTCTAAAACTGATGACAAGGTTCTTGGAATCTTAGACCAATTGCGCGACCACTTGCATTGGCTCTTCGCCGACTAATATAAAAATTAAACCATTTTCAAATATTTATACATATCCAATCTGATGACATAGCATGGTTGTTGACCTGCGGCGTTAGCATATATTTAGCTGATGTTGCAGTTTGCAATGTGAGTCGATGAGTCAAGAAACCCATGAAATTTGACACCTTTGTAATCTGACACCGTGGTATCATGTTTCATTTCCGGTTTCAAATTTCATGCTATTCGACAGAAAACAATCTGATGACATAGCATGGTTGTTGACCTGCGGCGTTAGCATATATTTCGCTGATGTTGCAGTTTGCAATGTGAGTCGATGAGTCAAGAAACCCATGAAATTTGACACCTTTGTAATCTGACACCGTGGTATCATGTTTCATTTCCGGTTTCAAATTTCATGCTATTCGGCAGAAAACAATCTGACGACATAGCATGGTTGTTGACCTGCGGCGTTAGCATATATTAAGCTGATGTTGCAGTTTGCAATGTGAGTCGATTATTGACCCGCTGCGTCAAGAAACCAGCGTATAATTTCGCTGTTCGGTAGATTGTTGACCTGACGTGTCAGAAAATTAAATACTTTTATTAATAGATAAGAATATCCAGAGCTATTCCTTTAGACTTATAACTTTTCAACGTTTTTTAGATTTCTTAACATTAATGCAGCTACTTCAGCCAACTTATAATCTTATAAAAAATAAGGAAGAATAATTTTGTAAATAAAATGAACGAAAATGTCCAAAAATATACTAGGAATTAAAGTAACCGCACCCAAAATTGTTATTAATATAGTCTATCAAGTGTCAATGAATCCTGTCAAATGCACTTGGACGTATTTATATGTTCTGCGCTCAGAAGCAATCGGAACATTCAGATTTGAATTTTGTAGGGGTAAATAAAAGATAGACTAGATTTCATATTTTATTTTTTACAATTTTCTAAATTTATGTTTTTGAACTTTTTATTTATTTCATACATTTGAATTTCATATTTCAAATTTTGAAGAGATCTTAGATAAAATTCCAATCTTCTTTTGTAGTGTTGTCTGCGTCGCCTCTTGTCAGTGGGATTCATTCTTCCTCAAATTTAATATTCGTTGTCCTACCAATGAGGCCCAGACTCGTCAAGAAGATCTTTTTCCGTTGGTGATTTCCCGGTTTATGTCTTCGATGCGTTCAGACGTAAATTCTTTTACGAACCGTGCAGGTAGCGCAGTTTGAAAATTTTCAAATTCGACGAACACTTTCTCCCCGTACCTTGTTTCAATTCTTCTAAAAGATAAAATTTTATGTTTTTCACCAACCACTAACTCTCTTGCACTCACAATTTCTTTTACGAAGTTATTTTCGTTCAACTGTTTGAGTAAAGACATATTTCAATATTATTCAAGCACTGTTGACTGGGTATAGTGAGCTCTCCCAACGGCATCCTCCTTATAACCCCAATGCCCCCCACCTAAATGCTACGTCAACTGTTTTAGTGCAAACATCTGCATAATTTTTGCTTACGTTTTTTATATCAAGGTGCCACGTGTCAAGGTGATGAGATCACTGACCTTCAGGTTAACAAGGTGACCTTTTAAAGTTCATTGACCCTCAGGTCAAGGTTAACTGTGACCTCTTAAAGTTCATTGACCTTTAGGTCAAGGTTAACAAGCTGACCCCTTAAAGTTCATTGAACCCGCGGGTCAATGACCCCTTAAAGGTTATCGATCTGGTAACCACTTGACCTCTAGCTTCAGGTCAAGGTTAATGGAACGTGACCCCTTAAAGTTCATTGAACCCGCAGGTCAAGGTTATTTTCAAATTTCCCGCCTTGGTGGCCATATTGACGTCACTTCCGTTCCCAGAAAAAGTGCCACGTGTCAAGGTGACCCCTTAAAGTTCATTGACCTTCAGGTTAAAAAGGTGACCTCTTAAAGTTCATTGACCTTCAGGTCAAGATTAATAAGGTGACCTCTTAAAGTTCATTGACCGGTCAAGGTTAACAAGGTGACCCCTTAAAGTTCATTGAACCCGCAGGTCAAGGTAGTTTTCAAATTTCCCGCCTTGGCGGCCATCTTGTGACGTCACTTCCGCCCTGGAGTCCCCTTTGCTATACTACTAGGGCGATATCTCCCAAACTATATAGTCAAGTTGCTGAACTCAAATTTGGCACACCTGTGTTTTTGGGGATGGAGAATAAGCTGAAAATGTTAATTTCTACATATCTCACAGTGGCGCCTTGCACTATTTTTGGATCGTGCTTTTACTCATACTTTTTTAAGATTATCTTTTTGGTTCTGCAGGGCCATCATTTTAGTGCATCTTTTCATTTTGTAACAAACATATACTCTTGTTTCATAACGATAAAATTAACCGTTTGCATTGAAATTGGCAAAATGTGCCCCAAAACACCTGTCAAGTCCCAAATTCGAAAAATAAAATTGTCAAATACTTCTTCCAAATTTTACAGAATAATTGTACCATTTAAAGTGACAAAAAAATTCCCTATGAACAATGTGCCCAAAAATTTTTTGCTTTCAAATGGAATTCGACAAAATTTTGACACCCTATTTCAAGAAAACCAATGATGTGTTACCCAATGCCCATCTATCCCTTTTTTTTCTTAATTATTAACGTGCAATTCATAAGGAAATATTATGGAATTGAAATTGAATAATATAATTTTATTCTGTGATATTATTATTACAGTAGCATGACTAACATATTTCCAGCCTGCCGCACTTTGACTAACTTTGAGTTAGCTCATTTTCAGATCGCGAGGGCTCTGTTGTATCCGATTGTTATAATGACGATAAGTCAGATCGTCTCTGTTGCAATATGAGCATGATCAAAGGCTGAATAAACAATTCAGTTAATTGTGCACATAGCTTTTCCTTTCCTTTAGTGTCAACATATAATTTTGAAGTTTATTTTTCTCCGGTGTTTTTCCAGGAGTCGATTTATTATTATGCGGTTTTATATTAATATCTGACATGGAATGACACTGAGTAAGACTGCAATGGACGACAGTAATTTTTCTGCGACTCTAACAAAAGTTGGCAATCCTAGTTGCTATACTAGTGATATTGTATTGAAACTACATAACTGCATTTTATTGATTTACTAAACCTGCCTAAAATGGACATCTATTTTACATTTGCCGTTAATGCACTTTCTATTACCATGCGTTATTTTTGGTAAAACCACAGCAAACCTAACAATGCCACAAAAGTCTGGAGAAATATAATACTTTAGAGTACACGAAAGGAAGCTTCTTTCCACGTACGAAGGCACAAATTCGAATGTAGCTAATACTACTCTCTAAGAGATGAGACGGCTATCAGGTCAAGTTTAGACACCAACGGCCAAGTATTGGTACCTTGTTGCCAGATTGTACATCTTTTCCCCATTGAAACAGATATACAGTAATGTGGCAAAGATCGACGGTGGACGTTCGATGAAAGATAATCGGCAATGCCGCCCACCACAGCATCTGCCGTCAGCTTTGGAAGAGTGAATGAACTACAATTCTGTATTATCTATTACTGAGAAGCCGAACAAAATTCAATAGACATATAGTTATTTTATCCGCGCCATACCGTTCAGTTCTGTGTCCGTAGGCTATATTTTCTGCGGTAAAAATCTGAAGGTTTAGGAAATATTTACACTATAAACATTTTTTGTTTCAGCTTCGTCAACTTGCGTCTTATCATTGATTTGTGCGTTAATTCTTGGATTCCTGGACAGACGAGCTGAAATAATTACAAATCGAAGACCCATAGGTGGAGGTGATGTAGTTCGATTAACTGACGTTAAAGACTTTAAAGTCAGCTTTTGGTTGATTACTGTCGTTTGTGTGACATACTATGTCACTATATTTCCTTTTATTGCAAATGCCAAGTAAGTTAAAAAATTAAATATTTTCTGTAAAATCTAGTCACTTAAAAAATGTTAAATTAAACAACCTTTTAAAAAGATTCCCTTAGACGATTTGCTATTGAAATTAATATGCCTTAGATTAATTGTGAAACTAAAAAAATTCGAAAACCTTTTTAGTTCTATCCAGAACTATTCCTGTTTTGTCAACATGTTAAACATAAACGGTTGTAAAATCTGACAGTTGGTTCCGGAAGATACCTACCTTGTCACCATCTATAATCTGTTTTTGAGTATGTCAAGATTTTGGAAAAGCTCAAATAATAAAAATAAATCCAGAGTAATGAATATTTCAGTAATAACTTATATCGGCTGGGCTCTATGAATAAAGAACCCCAGGAAGGAGCACATTTGGGCTTTACGCTGGACCGATCCAGTCTCTGCATATGGCGGCATGCCATTTCCGGTTTTACAGTGGCATACTACCTACTACTTTAAAATGGTATAAATGAAATATTCAAATTTTACATTACATTTTAAACTTAATACGTAGTAGGTAATATTATGTATTCTTAAGTAATCGATACATATATTTTTATAAATTCGGTCATTTGGTATTTTAATAAGCATATTATTTGACTCTCACTAATTTATTTATCTTTGCCAAAACTCAAAAATGAGGAAGATATTGGAATTTAAGTTATAAACAGTTACAATAATTTTAAATTTGATCCTGTATGTTAAATCGAAATCCTTATAAAAAATCAAATGTAGGAAAATCCAAATGACACGAGAGAAAATTTAAATAACACCTTGAATAATCATAATGGAGCTAAATAAATAACACCACTTGTAAATACTATAACATTTTATTGGCCCTTAAATAAAATATAATTATAATTGAAATAACCTATTGATATTTTCCAAGTTTTATTTAAGCAAACTACCATGAATACCAAAGCTTCTTTAGCTAACTTTATGATGCTATCCATTGCAAGTCACAGATTTTCCTCTTTAATTCCCTTTTTTGAGGACTATATTTTTGTAAAAAGTTGTTCGAACTGGGACCAAAGGCCCAGGTACAGCTTCTATGTGTCGTCATTCTCTTCAGACACAGTTTCTGTCTCGTATAAACTGGATTAAACATCCTGACCTAAAATACAGTACAGCAGTTATGACATGTAGGGGGTAATTCACTTAAAATAGTGGTAGGAAAGTCGAAGAAAAGAAGTAGGTACCTATATAGTATGATGCAGACTTAATATTTTAATGGAACACCCCATAGAAATATCAAATATCTATCATTTTTAGTTTAGGATATATAAAAAAATCTACTCCTATGTGGAGAAGTTCTTTATAGCATAACAAAGACAGATTTTTAATAACTGTAATTATAAATAATAAAGGATGTTTCAGTGGCATATCAATTCATATCATTCACCTGATATGCCACTAAAACATCCTTTACTATTTATAATTACAGGTACTAAAAATATTTCTTTGTTAATATTCTTGGCTTGACATTGTAGGTTAGAATTTCCACGTTCGATACTTCCATTATTAATTATTAATAATTAAGTTTTGTATATATCTTGAGCACAAACTTAGTCGATGATTTTGTATATTTCGAACTTAATAAAAACTGAATTATGGACATGTTCATAAAACTATACTTACCTACATATTTTAATTGAGGCACTTCCATAGTAGGCAAAGAAGTTCGCGATAGTCCTACTTTTATCCAAGATGTTCGATCGAAACATTCTTCAGCAAAGTGACATGAACATAGGAAACTATATTCTTGTGGTGTCCACCCTGGTCCGTTCGTAAACTTAATCCAAAAGTTTCTTCTTTGTGCATCTTGAGGAAATCTAAAAAATGTGAATAAACTCAGTGCTTTATAAAGACAGTTTTTTTTTGTTTCCTCACTCAAGAGTAAATTAAAAATATACTCTAGAGATTATTATATATGTACAGTAGGTATATTAGTAGGTAGGTACCTACACATTTTTAAGAATAACATTAACAAATTATGAATCTTTAAAAATTTTGAATCTTCTCAAAAAGGTACATTGAGTTGTTTCAAGAAATAATCCTCATTTTCCGTGAAATCATTGCAATATAGGCCAAAAATTGTAAGGCATGTCTCAATCTTTAATGTTTTCTTTGAGTTAAGGAATCCTTGATACTAATTTTAAATTTATACTTCTACCCAGGAAGAAGTAAGTACGTACACAAGGATACGCCTCTGGCGCTTGGTGCATGACCTCTTGACCTCTAAAGTTAGTTTGAATCAAGGCTAGTTCTAACCTTGGTTTGAATAAAGTCAGAACACAGTTTTATCCAAAAAGTAAATTAAATTACAATATTACTTACCGATGGAATGTTATCCCCCAAACATTTTGTTCTGGTAGTCACGGAATAGCCGCAAGCTGCCCAGTTAATCATAATAGATCTCCAAAAAGTACTTATCGAAGAACTACACAAATAACAGCCAAAAACCACCATGACAACTGTCAAATATAAAAATATTGTGTCAAAACTCAAAATTTAGTCTCCATACAGGGCGATTTCCGTCTCGCGTATTTTATAATGCCCATAGAGCTTTGGCTCCTTCCTGGGGTTCTTTATTCATTGGCTGGGCTAGTATATACTGTTGCTTTTAGAAAATTCTTCATGGATGAATTTCACATGGATTCTGATGAAGCGGACAGAGTAGCTGGTTTAGTATACCTAGTGTCAGCTTTCGCTTCTCCTATTTTGGGATTCTTGATTGATAAATGTGGAAAAAATATACTGTGGATTTTCGCGGCCTGTGTCGTGACTTTTGTCAGCCACGTGATGCTTGGTTTTACCTCAGTCAATCCTTACGCAACAATGGTAATTAGTTGTAATATATATTCTTGGAACTTTAGAAAAAAAAATTAAATCTTCAGGTTATAATGGGTCTTGCATACTCCACGTTGGCTAGTAGTTTGTGGCCGTTAGTCTCTTTGATAATACCTGAATATCAGCTGGGAACAGCTTATGGAGTGTAGGTTACTTACAAATTGAAAGTCTAAACCATTCTTAATGTTTCATTATTTTTTAGTTGCCAAGCTGTACAAAATTTGGGACTTGCTGTAATATCTATAGTAACTGGAGTGATATTAGAAAACTTGGGATACATATCTTTAGAAATATTTTTCCTTGGTAGTCTAATATGTAAGTAAACATCGCAACAGTGTATCATACATTATACTGGGTGTTTTATATGATACACCCACCCTAAAATTAATTAGGAAGTACTTAAATAATTCATCTTTTTCAGTGGCATCAGCCTCAACCATTCTGCTATGGATTTTGGATAAAAAGTGGGAAGGAACTCTGAATATGACACCTGGTCAGCGTCAATGCCATCAACAGAGACAATTGTAAGTTGAAGTATTTATTCAGTATCTTCGTATTGGTTATTATTTTAAGTGATTTCCTTCACTTTAAGAAAAAGCTGTCATTATTAAAACTTTACACAGTTTTAATCGCTACATACATTGTCACGCTTGAGCATTTCTCTCAACAAATTCTTGCAAAACAGATTTGTTTTGGAACATTGTTGAAAGGCATCCTCTATAAATTTGATATTGTTAAAAACTACAATCCAGTTCAGATCTTCTCTACAAGTGATTTTTATAGGGTGAAAATTAAGTGACTAAATGCTGAATTTTTTACTAGGTGTGGATGTAGAGTCGCGATTTAGTAAACTTATATAAGTTCAAACAATCTACAATTGCATCATTTTTCTCACCTCTTCCATAAAAATGTTATGTGTTAAAAGTTATTTTATATATTTTTTATAAACCTTTATTTAGTATGATGTACAGAGTGTTCATTTTTAGGCGCCCGGCCTCTGTTCGTTTGAAACGTTGAAAGATATTATTTAGATGATATAGGGTGTTTAAACGAATAAATTTGCCCATTTAGTGACTGCAAATACAACGCTAGGCGTCACGACGCCCAAAAATATTTTTCCCGTATCAGAAGCAGTATGCTATATGGCAATGAAGTATGGAGTTCAATGGGGTTGTTGCACTAAGTTAAAATGAAGGTGTAAAGTTCTCTTTTCTAAGCGAGAAAACTATTTTTTCTTCCTGTATTCAAGTTTTATTCAAATACAATTCCTAACAAAGCCGCTATTGCATTTTAAAATATAAGTTTCCAACAGTGACGTCATTAAGCGGCTTTCTAGGTATTTTAGTATTGTTTCGTCGACAAATTGGTAGTTGCAGTCAGTAAAACGTCATTCAGGACAGTTGTCAGCTTGTATGTATGTTTTTTGGTTCGTATTTTTCAAGAATTCCCAAAAATCTCAAGAAATGTTTCATAATGACGGAACTGATCGACAGGTGAAACAAAAAAAGAAAGGTTATAATTTGATTTTTTCCACAAAAATCATAAGTTTTTTGTCAACGGAACCAGATAACCATTGTTGCTGAAGGAAGCACCAACATTTTGAACTAAAAATAACTAATTTTTCAAAAAGCCGCTTGATGACGTCGCATAAACAGAAAATAATTATTTCTGGGCCTAAATAAACTCAAAACGAAAAATCCAAAAATACGGGTCGAATATTTTTGTTCATAGATTTCATTTTTATAATAACAAAAATAAGTGCAACTTCCCCATTGCAATAATATACTTAGAATCGCTACAAGTAATTGATAATATAGTGTTTTAAGGACAATTAAAAATAAAAGAAAAAGATATATGCACAGAGTAGATTTATACAATGAAACAATTCAAATACCAATAAAAGATTTATTAAAAGAAAAGACAAGAACATTTTTAACTAAAATATTACCAAATACTACCTGAAATCGAATAAATCGAAATAACCCATATAGAAGAAAATTCAAATTGATTGGAAATATTTTATATCGAAAGTAATCAAAACTAAAAATTAATTATCGAGGAAGAAAAAAATATCTACTTTTGGACTTATCTGTATATGCCTGTAACACCTGATTCAGACAGTAATTATCCTAGGCGCTGAAATTCTGGTTGATAAAATTTAAAAATAAAAATTAATTAAGATTGAAATTGAGAAGAAAATCATAAGTATATTTAAGTGCTGAGTCGGGATCAATATGAAATTGATCATTTACAAAGACATTTAAAGTTGAAAAAGCAATCTATTTATCTATATACTTTTATTTTGCTCTTGATGGGCCTTCAAAAGTGATAACTTGCAGTGGTGATAATTCCATTTTTTGAGTCTGCACTTAGATGGGCAAATGCCCAGCCAGGCCCACCTGTGGCTACACCACTGGCTGTGCATGTAGGATAGTTTTGTTATGACAAAATGATAAGCAATTTATATTAGAGAAATGCTCATTTAGCGACCAGTGCTGGGTTTAAAGACATCCTGTACAAAAGGGTAGTATTTTCTTTCATAGATAGAGATATAAAAAAATCTTGAAATCACACCGAACCTAATCCTTTTCTCAATGAACGAACATAAAAATAACGTCATGCCAAAATTTTAGAGCCGCAGACGTAATGGAGAGGGAAAAGATTATTACAGTAGTGGATGCAATGGACGGTTCAACTGATCCACCCGCAGAGCAACCACACTCTGATGCCTACATACGGAATAGGTATTTATCCAGAATTGGTGCGGAAGTAAGTAATGAGGCTAAAACTTCAACTTCTGAGGAAAAGTATACCCAGTTTCTGTAAAATGAAATAACTAATCTAGCACATGGATTAAGTATAACATCCAATCAAGAGGGACTCTAAGTGTAACTTTTGTAAAAAAACCTCTGATCTAGTGTTTCAGTTACCGATAATAAATGATATTTTCAATATGCGAGAAAAAATTGATAGGATTAACATTGCCTCTTTTATTATATCATGTGGAGCAAAATCAAGTCATCGATTTGTATTTTTTTTTTGTATAAAAGTGACGTTAATTAAAATCCCTCATTTTCTGATTTATAAATATTTATTTGAAATTGAACAATTTATGGTACCTACATAATAAAAGTAATATCAGCCAAATAACCACCTCTAGCAATAGTGAGATCTTTTAGAGAATTTTCCATTACTTTGTTGAATATATCAGGTACTTAGTATAATTTTTGTGTTTTCTAGAGGTATAATATACTGATTCATAATAAATTTCCTAAGTGTATAATTTTCAACTTATGCAAATATTTTGACATGCCAATTTAAAATATAATTAATAGGAAACTTCATTTTGCTCTACCCATAGACAAATCCAAATAGAAGACATCCGAAATCCCTAGAGAAAGACTATATGGCTCACTTTACATTTATGCCGTGAGAGGAAAATGAAGGTGAGAAAAAGAGAAAGAAATATAAATCGTATATAAATCTCGCATAAGTCTGTACTGTGGCAAGGAATTCTTTCTGCGCATATTCGAAATACTTTGTCGCTATTGGATTGTGTCTTAAACGACAGTCGACTGCAGAAGGCTCAGGCTATTTCATATGGCTGATGGCTATTTGTTGTTTTATTTTTGTCTGTGTTCGTAAATTTCTTGTCGATTATGAAATCTAGTGATGGGGGGTAGTATATGTTGTTATTTGTGTAACAGTCAAAGAGGCAAGGATACTCTTCATAGGTAAGTTGATTATTTTAACATGCCAGCGCCATGGTGATGGCATTTGTCTACCGCTTCCTCAACTTAAAAACAAGTTGTAGATAGTAAAATTAGGGCAGATACTTGTGAGCAGAGCTAGACTGTTCTTGAGTACAAGTACTCAAATCTTTCAAATATTTCTTTTAAAACTTATTATTATTGTATTTTAGATGATCCATGCTTGCGCAAATAAAAACTTAAACGTTACTATTCTGTCCTAAGGAAAAACGCGGTATGTTGATTAAACGACAAAATGAGAAAATCAGGTTTAAAGTTTTTCCTGTGGCCCCAACTCTGTGGTTATTTAATGAAACAATTTTGTGTGAATTACTAATAAGCTTTGATGTGAAATAAAATTGAGTAAGTTATTATTTCAAAATGTGGTGTTTTTTCCCAAAAAATTCCACTAATTACCTCAAGGTTAGTTTATAGGAAGGTTAGGACATTCCCACACTCTTAAACAAAACCAAAGGCAGTCCCTTTGCACCACAACATCGTGTGATGGTGCCGCTCTTACCAGCTGCCCTTCAGCTTGATGCCAATCAAAAGGGACAACACGGGTATTGAAAACCGAAAACAAAGTAAAAACACAAACATAAAACAAAAATGCAATACTCCAACAAAGTTCCGTTATTTCATTGCACCAACATTAAAATGAAGAAATAACGAAAAACAGCCAAAACAACATAAATATACACCATAAACAAAGTACATGCCAAAAAGTCTGTGTGCGCCTATGGCTGGAAGCTTTATCTATTTAGGGAGTTACTAAATCGCCAATTTACGTGTAAATGCTACCAACTTAAATTGCGGCCTTTCCCCCCTTTGCCTCTCTCACCCCCCCCCCCTTCCCTTCCAAGTCGTCAAATGTCCTAACCTTCCTATAAACTAACCTTGTAATTACCTTATAAATTTGGCTTCACTTGCTAAGGATAAACGCAGTAAGTAGGTGTTCGTTGTGATTTACCGTGTTTTTTGTTAGCATATTTGTGCTTTTTGCATGTTGCATTATTTTACCATAACCATAGAACGATTTATATGCAGTGCATCCCCGAATTGGGTTAAACACTTTTGTAAAAAAATTGTTTTTCCTTTTTTGGCAAAAAGTTATTCTTTATAAAAAAAAATTGCTTATGTTAAAACTTTGAAAATCGGTTTTAGAATTCCAAAAATTTAAACGGGATGTTCAAAAAACTTACTCCAAGAGTAAAGTAGTCTTTATGATTTTAAAAGTTACCACAAAATGTTGTTAATAAAAGTTGTTTCTAATATTAAGGCGAACTCAAATATCGAACATTGAATCAAATTCGGATGAACTTTATAAAACGCCTCCGAATATGGAGAAAAATTTTAAAAATTCTTTGAACATGTTATAATCATCCATCATCCCCAATAAATAACATAATAACATTTTGTAGTAACTCTTAAAATAAGATCACTAGTCTTGGAGTAATTTTAGAATTTTAGTTTTTTTAACTTTTTGAACACCCCATTTAAATTTTTGGAACTCTAACAGCGTTTTTCAAAGTTAAAAATAGAAGCAAAACATAATATGATCCATAATGACTTTTAGAAAAATTCGAAAATCGAAAAATTATATAAGTTTTAAAAGAGAATTCATTTTACTTTGTTTATTTAACATGTTTTTACAATGTCCGATTGAATATTATAGGTTACGTCAACCTATTATAATATTCTTTTCCCGATATACCAATAAGAAATTATACTAGATTACTAGATATCTACAACTTTTTTAAAAGGTAATATTGTTTATAATAATAAGGTGGTAAATATCTACTACATCCCTGCTGTATAATGTATTCGGTAATAGAACTGTAATAAGTGAACAAAAACAAAAACGCCAAATATACTGTGTTTATCAACAGATCATTGATCTATTTTCAAACATACGGCGTTTTTGGTTATGCATTTTTTATGCATTTTCATGCGTACCTCTTGCTGGATCGTTGTTGACTCCAATGGGACCTGTTCTTGATTAAAAACACATGCAGTTGGAGTTTCTTGCCTTTTTTTTAATTTCTAAGACATCATACATAAATTATGTCATCTCTGACTTTTTGTGTCTAACTTCTGGTATTTTTAAAAATACACTGAGAGGAGGCAGCGCAACCATACAGTAATTTCACAAAGAAGACATCTAAGTTAGTGAATTTACACAATAAGTCAAAATTTTTAATTCTTTAACATTTGTACCACGTTTTTCCTTATATGAAGGCAGTATTGTAGTGGCACGTTCTCTGGCATAGCAGAATTTAATCATTCATACCTAAAAATATATACAATAATGCACATAATCTGCAGAACAATTAATTGTGCATTGCTTGAAATTTGCAACAACTAAGAGGGCTTTCGATTTGATACTTGAAATGCTCGCCAAGCTCGGATAACAATGACTTTCTATAAAAATGCTTGGCCCAAATTGCGTCATTGGTCACTTATTGCATTAGCTTCGAGTATGGAAAAGTCGTAGTATTCAGAAGCTAATACTTAGCATGCTAGCGGTGACAGCCCCAGCTGTAATTTCTGGATGCTGATGCCAACTACAATTCTTCTTATTATCGTTAATCTTCATTTTCACACTTCAACGTTACAATTATTAAATGAAACATGATATATGGATTATTTTTTTGGATACCTTCTTTTTTTTTAATCTGCGGTTTGAAATGACAAGAAAATGACAGTTGACATTGACAAGAATGACAATATTTATCTGGGTTGCGCAGTAAACTTGCTTCCTGATGTACGGGACCTTTCGGAGTGTCTCATATATGGGTTTGTCTATGGATCCACCTTTGTGCCTGCAAACAAGAACAATGTATCTCGTTCCTTTACTAAATTAAGATATGTCTTATTATTTATATTTTATATTAGTTAAAAACAAGCCAATTTGCTCACAAAATATTAATATTTTTAACATGATTTGATACACTTCTTGTCCTTATTTGCAAGTGACAATGTTACAATTTTATTGTTTATATTTAATTTAAATATTAATCATTTTTCAGTTACCAAATTCATGAGGATGAAGATTAAAAGTACGTGATATCATCAAACTTTAGTTATATAATTTAGAAATAAGTTTAGACCAAGTGAAACAGTGGTGATACAGCAATACCTTGCCAAATTTTTTAAGGCATTTTTTACTAGGAAATTTGTATTATTTTATGTTTAAACATTTTGCATATTTTGATTATTTATGTTTCTTGTCTTTTGTGTCTTTTAATCAGTCTTGTGTTTACTTATAGCATTGAGTGAGGAATAATAAGAGGCACAACGCCCATATAAAATTGCGAGCCCGGTTTGCGTGTGGTTACCCTGGAGCCCCTCATTGCTCCCACTCGCTCTAGCCGCCTAGCGACCACGGATTTTTACAACTTGTTTACATTTTTGAGAACACCGATCCCTTTGCAGCGGGCTAACGGTACAATTTTGTATATTTTGTAATTTACTGGGAGGATATGTAGTTTTCTGTCTCGGACGCTTTTTATCTAAGACGCTTTTCGGGCCGCGTTTTCGGCTCGCTGCAGCCTGTAAGGTTGCGCCTCTTATTATTCCTCACTCAACTCTTATAGCTATTTCGACTGGATCGAATTCTGCCATCTCGCCCTCTCAGTGATCACTCTTTCACTTGACACTAGACCAACCATATGCAGCAATCACTTTTGCAGAATGTAGCAATCCAAGAAATAATTGCCCGATTGCATGGTTAATTTTTCTATTGAATTCTATACCGCCCTTAGAGCCAGTCGAAACTGCTATTAGAAAGTTTGTCGTATTATTTCTTTTGTGTTGACGAGTACCCATGATTCGTGTAATATTTTTAAAAGTGCAGGGTCATGCAATCCATAGAAGCAATGCTTCCCTTAAAATAGTAAGTACTAAAAATGGGAAAAAAATAAAAAAATATGATAAATGGAATTGACATGGTTGAAATTCAATTATTATTTTACTTTATCTAAATAATTATTAAATATGGTCATGTAAGTCGGTTTTTGTCCAAGAAGTAAACCACCCTTGAAAATCACTCTACACCTTTATGGAACCACATTGGAAATACTCAGAAATACCGATAAATTTTGGGAGAGGGAGAGGGTATTTTCATTTTTTTGTATCACTTTTGAGACATCCTGTACACCATTGCATGTTGGTGGCAGGTGACGAGACTAGTAAGGCCAAATCAACTTTTCTACTGTAAACTCCGTCCGTGGACATGCTGTATATAATTATCTCTAAATATTTTCAATTTATATGAATGTTTTGTTCATCTTTGTCCCTATATGGAGTGTGTTTCAAAATTACGTAAAAGGCCTGATCCAATATTATGATAGCATGGTTAGGTTGTCGGATGATTTAAAGCACCCTAAAATGTCCCAAAATTACCCTGCAAGTGTGCATGTCGACATGCGGTTAAATTTTACCCACCTCTCAAAGCGGGACACTTGATTGTTGGTCTGACAAAATATCGAAACGTTCTGCTGGGTGAAAATGCTCACATCCAAATTTTGAAACGTAATTGGTTGCACAGTTATATGCTTGACGCAATTAATTTTAGTTTAACTCATATCGTAGTCACCTGTGATAAAGGCGCCTTGCTCTGATATTGAAATGTTAATCAATTATTGTAAAGTAAGATCAGTATGTAGGTGTCAAAATAATGCACCAGACTTAGGGAGCCGCTTTATACTGAAGGTAATTTAAATTGGCGCGACCGCTTGCTTATGCATCTGTCCTGGTTAATCTGTGGTTTTGTGCTTGCCGAAATAATAAGTGTACAGGGACTCCCTACTATATGACCTCGCTGTAACTGCCTAAAATGTTATCATTTTTCCATAAGCTACTTGATATCTAAAAAAATACTTAACCTACAATATTTTTTTACAAAATTTGAAATATACAAGTTTTCCCAAAAGTGTATAATTTTTTTCGTCTTTGAATATGATTATGTATATTCTTCGTGATTGTCCTAAAGCCCCTTTTTATAAGGTAAAAATTGAAGACCTCAGTGCAAAAACCGGACAAGTCCACTTTTGGGTAAAATTGACTTTTTCCACTACAAGTATGTATTAAAATATCGCCGATTGATTGGTGCAAGAATCAGCCAAGTCCAAAGCATGATAACGTTGATATATAGATTAAGGACTTGGCCGCTCGCATTCTTGGGTGCAAGAACCAGACAAGTCCGGGAGTTTTTTCATTTTCTCAAAACTAATAAATATGGGTAAAATTGACTTTTTCCACTACATTTATGTATTAAAATATCGCCGATCAATTGGTGTAAGAATCAGCCAAATCCAAAGCAGAATAACGTTGATATATAGCTTTAGGACTTGGCCGCTCGCATTCATGGGTGCAAGAATCAGACAAGTCCGGGAGGTTTTTTTTCATTTTCCCAAAACTTGTAAATTATGGACTTGTCCGGTTTTTGCACCGAGGTCTTCAATTAGAGAAATAAAATCACTTTTCAGCCTCATTTTCAAGTTTGAAAAATAATAGTTATTTATGTATTATGTCAAGGTCCATAATATGCTCGTGATATATGCAAAATTTTATGCACGGCCGTTTTAATTTTCAATCCTACAACATGCTACTTTATCAATCAAATGTGATCAGTTTCTAAGTAGACAAGACACTTTCATTGCTGTCATTCTCTCAAGTTATCGCTAATAGCAGGCATTAATATATACTCGTATATATATAATACATATCATCAACGATGATCCCTGCATCACAATGGTCGACAATGTAATTTCCATTGACGACCATTGTTACGCAGGCATCATCGTTCGTGATATCCACTATATATGCTGTACTTAAGACCCACAAAACTTCATCCTAAGGTGTGACTTAATGAACTGTCGTACATAAAGGTATAATATAGTTATGACTTATGACACAAAATTGAGGTACCAAATCAGTTGTCTATACTAGTACGTAGAATACTGAACTGATTTCCTTTTAGTAAGTATGGTATAAGAATAAAATTATTCTTTTGTAAATATTGATTTTATTTTTACAAAAAGTTTAAACATTTCAGCATTGGTTGAAACTCAGATCAAATTACTCGATTTGATGATAATTGACACACTGGTCAAACTATAAATATTGAACATTGTTTTTAAAACTACAACATTTTCCCATAACTGGGGCAAAATACAAGGTGGCCAAGAGTAAAATGCAGTTTTGAAAGTTGCCGCGTGCGACCCTACGACAAGGTAGAGGGGGGGGGGGCACCGGCATCTTGTCGTGTACATATTATGCGGATTGCCAGTAACCATGGAGCGGTGGACGGGAGCACAGCGTGCTTTCATGATCGAAGCATATTTTAAAGCGAATGATTCGTACACAGCAGCGCGAAGGCAATTTTGTAATCACTACAATATTCGGCGGGTAGAGGATGCACCCTCTGCAAATTTAGTGAAATTGTGGGTGAAAAAATTCCGAGAGACTGGGTCGGCCATAAATCAAAAGCATCCGGGACAGAGAAGGTCTGTTAGAACGCCCGAGAACATTGCAGCGGTGCGGCAGGCGGTGATTAGACATCCCACACGCTCGACTCGTAAACATGCCCAGGCATTGCGTATCAGTCGCTCAAGTGTGCAAAACATTCTCAAGCAGGATTTACACTTTCATCCCTATAAAATTCAGATGGTGCAGTTCTTAAAGCCTGAGGACTACCCACTAAAAAAAGCTTTCTGCGAAACTATGATTACTTTTTTCGGAAACGATGGTGGTTTGGACAACATTTTCTTCTCCGACGAGGCCCATTTTCACCTTGACGGGTATGTCAATAAACAAAATTTCCGATATTGGGCCTCTAAGAACCCAAGACAAAAACATCAAAAGCAGCTGCATTCGAAGAAAGTGACGGTTTGGTGCGCCATGTCGGCGACTGGAATAATCGGTCCTTATTTCTTTGCAGATGCCAGAGGCCGCGCTGTGACTGTAAACAGCGAACGTTATTGTGCAATGATACGCAATTTTTTTGCGATAGCCGTACGAAACTTTCCCGGTTACGATGGGATGACATGGTTTCAACAGGATGGTGCCACGGCACATACCGCACGACAATCCCTTGATGTTGTGAGTGAGCTGTTTCCAGGTACTGTCATCTCCAAAGGTGGTGACATTCCTTGGCCCCCCAGGTCACCTGACCTGACTCCATTAGACTTTTTTTTTATGGGGATATGTGAAAAGCCGCGTCTTTCGTGACCCTCCAGTTAATATCGAGCAGTTAAAGGAGCGAATTCGCACTGAAATTACCAGCATTCCTATTGAAATGTGTCAACGTGTTTTCCAAAAATTAAGCTCAGTTTTGAGGGAGTGTTATGAACAAGATGGCAGGCATATGGACAACATTATTTTTGCAACATGAATCCGCATTTGTAGACTTTCATATTTTGTCAATAAATCAGTTACACTCATTTCTACTTGGGAGTTGTGATTTTTGCAAAACTGCATTTTACTCTTGGCCACCTTGTATTTATATAAAGCCTGATTCAGCATAATTCCTTTTATTTTTGAATTCTGTAAAGATCTTATAGTGATTGGTAATTTATTATAGAACTTTGCAGGGTAATAATTATTGTGTCCATATCAACAAACTTACTTTTAACATCATAGCTGAGTTTTTATATTGTCATGAATGAAAGGCAGCACTGCCAGTAGTATTGAATTACAGTTAGTTGCATAGGTTCAAATTTTGGGCCCCCCCGCCAAAATTAAATTTGTGGCCCCTCAAATTGGAAAAAAAAAACATTCACGAAGGTGAAACTATCACAAACTTTTATTTCTTGGTAAATAAAAACAAAAAAGTTTTTAATACAAGAATATATCTAGGGTGTCCAACTTTAAAACTGTACAAATCCGTAAAATCTTCATTTTTGAAAATAATCGCCTGAACTTTCTTTTGTTAGAAAGGCCTTCAAAAGCCGCTTCTTTTGATTTTTTTACCATTTTTAAAATGCAAATCCAGGGCGGGCTGCGTTTTTTTTATACCCTCGATTTTCACGGAAACCATTTAGCAATTTTTTTATTTAAAATCTGATCACACAACGTTAATCAAAACACCCCAAAACCCCCATATAGAAAAATTAGAACAAAAAAGATACAGGGAGTTCTATTCTGCAGGGTGACATTTTAGGAAAAATAAGAATTTTAAAGGCATCTGCCAAGTCAAGTGTGCCATGGAATCTCCTAAAAACAGTCAAATGGTCAACAGGATCACTCAAAGTGTTGGTGTGCAAAGGTCCAATACAAAATACACAGGGTGTTATTATCTATGCCATCTTTAAGTACTGAAGGGAAGTAAACGTAAAATATTACCTATAGTTTTTCCAAACAACAGAATTAACAAAGAACTGAGGCTTTTATGAAAGCGATTCACCAGTTATTGTCTCTAACATAGAAGCAATTGAAACGGGGGTACTCAAAAACTTTATTACTTTTCTACATAATGTGTGAAAGTTTAATACATTTCTCATAACGATGTTGAAGCTCTTGGAAACTTTGAAAATAAAATTGTTTTCTTGAAATCGGCAGTGAAGTGTCTCAAAATCGTCATTAAAAGCTCAGAAATCAGCACTGAAGTAGCCCATTATTGTAAGATTTTTTCAATAAGTAGGCCTTGGCGAGACATAAACATCAAACGTCAGACATGGAGCCATCGCCCGTCAAAAGTGACCAAATATTGGAAACCCGGGCAATAAATCCCATTTAACTTTTCGTAAACATTGCAAAATTATTAACTATAGCAGCACAATCTTTCAGTATCAATATTTTAGTAGGTTTGAATATTATTCTATTTTATATGGAGGCAGCACAATAGGCAGCAGTTTGGATTTTTTGTCAGAAAGTGCCGTGTCTCATCATACTTGACCTAGGTAGAGCGATCATCAAAGTCAAGCAACGCCGCGCGTAGTCGGTTCATGGACGGGTGATCCCCTATGATTATTTTTTCGCCTAATAAAACATTTTTTCCCGATTTAAAAAAATATAATATGTACCTCGGCACTGAAGTTCTTTTTAGGACTCATGTGGTTTATTTGCCTCGGCCAGAGGCCCCTGCAACTAAATTCCACACGAGTCATAAAAAGTTGAACTTTAGTGCCTTGGTACATAAATAACTATTTTTTGCTATCGCAGCCAGCCGTTTACAAATTCATTCTCTTCTTTATCGTTCAAAAATCGAGAACAACGCAGTTGTTCTTTAAGTTTGATATGAAGAACTATCATCACCTAAAACTCCATGCATATCCTCGTAAATTTCCTTCGTCCCTTTCTTTTGCAGGTATTTTATAACCACCCTCACTTCATTTTTCTCCATTTTTAAAATTCACTATGCACAACGAAGAATAAAAATTCTTACTCGAATATTCGAAACGATGTGATATTGAAATTTGGCAAGCAAGACTGACATATTGACAGTTGTACTACTAGAGTACCGATTGTTTCAGTCAATGGCAACTAGTCTAGGGACAATAATTGGGGAACCGCCCTCGTATATGGCCAAAAATTTATAATGAATAATTTAAACACGGTAAGTACCCATTGAAAGTTTCGAGAGGTTGATGAATTATTTCCCAAAAATGAAGGAAATCTAAAAGCTGATGCGGAGCACTGTGATAGAGCAACAGATAATATGGAATTTAATACCAACGAGGCCGATATAATAGAATAATGACAAAATAATTAACTGGAATAATCCTGTCATCGTCGGGGACTGAAAAAAGGGATGGAGAAAATAGAGAAACTCATTCAACTAGTCATTTCAGTATCAAATACATTGTGTTCCAGAGTTAGGTTTAGTCTTGGGAATTTTAAAAAATCCCGTTTTAAAAAATTACGTTAATTATAGACAGTCAGATAGTGACAGATTTAGGTGCCGCATTTTCGCATACAAGCCTCGAAGATGGTTGAAAAATACATCGATGTTGAGTAGAATGAGGGGAAATTTATGAGTGGCCCCTGGGGATAACATGGAAAATTCGATTTTCCTTAACAGAAATAAAAGGCGTCTGTTGCCCATATTTTCACGCAAGCCGTGTACACTATAATTAATAGAACTTGGCTTCGGAAATTCAAAGGCTTGAGCGTTGCAGGTGGCTAAAAGGTTGAAATAAAGGTGTAATTTTGTAAAGAAAAATCGAGATTTTGACTGATTTTTCCACACAAGCCCATCGGAAGTATGAAAATGTACATCACTAGCCCGAAAAACATAAAAAAAAAACATATTATAAATAAAATAATTAACATATTATAGGTACTTATTTTTGGGATGCTTTTGGAGAGACAATGTATGTATGTTAAGTATTTTCCTTTTTCGGGCGTACTCTTTGGGGCGTAATCATAAAACCTTCCCGTTTCGTGCGGCCCACCTTCAGTAAGATCGTAGGAAAAAAAAACTTCCTGTTTCGGGCGTTGTCTCTGCCTTCATTAAAACAGGTAAAATTAGGTCTCTATACTTGGTAATAATAGACGGGTGATTATGAGAAGGGGCGGTGTGAATTATAATGCAAATGCGCTTATAAACTTTAATCTACATAATAATAATACATTTAGAAATAATGTTATTGGAATTGAACGACACAAATAATTTTTTAAGGTTTCTAAAAGATTTACCCTACCACCAACTAAATCGCCAAAACGATTCGTTTTAAGCGATTATCTATATCTATATATTTTTTGGATTGTTTGGGAGTTTGTATGTACATTTTGTTTCTTAGAAATGCTGTGTCATAAAATAACATCTCATCCTGTAATGATTTCAGCAGTTTATAATGTTGGGGTGGGCTTTCCCGATCTTCTTGTTAAGCCTATTATGCCAACCTTCGACAGCATTTGTATAGTTCGATGTCGTTCTCTAGAGCAGCCCATAGCTCTTTTCGTTCCATCCAAGTGTCCAAAAAGTAATCATAAAATTTGGTGAGTGAATTTTTCGCCAAAGTGACTGGTTCAAATGCAAGTTACATCCTCTTATATCTGTTTCTGAAAACTCCTCTTTGAGAGCACTGATTGCTGCTATCTCAAAGTCAATATGGATTTTCAACGGACGAAAATTATTTAGCAGATTCCTTAGTTGACTAAATAATCTTTTGTAGGTTTCCTTCGTCTTATTCGGTAGCAGGGCATAAATTGCTGGCATTATGCACGTTCTTTTTTCGGTGCTGCCAATATCCACATGCATGCTATATAATTGGTGAAAGAGTGCACTGGAACTTTTGATTGTTCCATCCAAGAAAAACGTTGTATTATTAGTTAATAAGTTGTTCAGGTTGTACCCAAAAATTAATATCCGTTCTTCGGTGCCATCGTCAATACTTCATTACCTCAGGAACAACCACTTCTATCATAGTCTTCGGTAGCACCTCAATACCAAGAGATCTGTGTCTCTGTTTGTATAGAGAATTTTCCAGAGATGAGAATTCTGGAACTTTGGTCACAAAATCTAGGCCCATATCTTTTGCGGTCCTAAATTCTTCACGATATATTTGTGGCACTGGTGTTAGCTCTTCGCGTGCCCTCTTTTTCGCTCGATGAATATTCGGAATGCTGGTATGGTCTTTCTTCTCGATGATCGTGGTGGAAGGGTAATTTGTGATAATTGCGCCTGGACAGGGATGCTTAAAACAAATCCATCTGATAGTATTGTTCTTATTTCGGGCTTTGAAATTGAATTTATAACCTGAATGAAGAATAACTGGATGTCTACGTTTAGATGTTATAACCTGTAGATCCATGGTACATAGACGTATTCGGTATATAAAATAAGATCATTTGCCTGTAATTTTATGGTTTGTGTTAATTTAGAGAGAAATTATGCCTAAGCTGAGGTTTTTAAAATGATTTATACTTGATTTGTTAAAGAACGAAAATGAGAACGCCCCAAACGGGAACTGCCGCACTACGCCCGAAACAGGACATTTTTAGGTAGCATTTTTGTAACGCACGAAACAGGACGCCCCAAAAAAGACATGAATCGTATGTTGTGGGTAATAAAATATTTACTTTTGTATTATGTACCTGCATGTAAATAAAAATAAAAATATGTGCATTGATGAAAATTTTTGAGCTATTATCAAAAACCTCTATAAATTGATGAGATCACCTACATAAAGTAGGTATTATATCATGTCTTTTAAACCATGCTATTTTTGCTAATTTTTTTTATTTAAGAAATAACGATAACGATAAATGTTTCTAGATAGTAAAAAATGCCTGTAAATGGTGTAGATATAAACCAAACATGCTAATCTACATGTCTTATGCCTTTTTCAATTTAACAATTTCGATTTTTTTTTATATATTTAATTAAAAACAGAATGTAGTCAGTCTAGGCATCTTGGTCTATACAGTTGCCTCACTCACTCGAAATAAGTGAGATTCCTGGCTGTAAATAAAAGGTAGCTAGTTTTGGAAACAAGGATTGTCTGCTATAGATTTTCTGTCAACTTCAACGTGCGATACCTAATTAAAAAAACTTGATTTTTTACAGAACTAAAATATTTCATTTTGCTGCCGAGATATGAAGCGCTTGTGATATATCGATTTAAAGTGCATAAAATAGGGAATTTTTGGATGCTATGGCCTGCTATAATTTGAGTAACTTTGGATCTCAAATGTGTTTTTACACAATGCTAGCATATCAAAAAGGCAATTTTCACCCTGTATGGAGAGGTACTTTTTTGGGTTTGAATAATTGTTGACTGACTTATCTGTGATTTGTCTTGGAAAACAAAATGCGCTGATGGCGAACAATGTATTTTGAATTGTGTTATTTTATCTCCGGAAAACACGTAGTGAGCTAAAAAAAGTGTCAGACATGACAGTCATAAGCAGTCTTTATTAATATGTCAGTCAACAGTTTGAAGTTTTATTTCACTAACATGTAGAACTTACCCATGATATGTAATTTGAATTCAACTCAAAATTAAAAAAAAAAACATGGGCACTTTCTACCAGGTACTGTATACATATCTCCAAGATATCGCTCAAGAACGACGGGGAGTGCTTGCCGAGATTGGCTGCTGCACCTCTCTTAGCTAGGGGATCCATGAATAGACCCGTTTCCTTTTGGGAATTGTGCCACAGAACACCATTGAAGCCTTGGACATTCAGCTGCTTGGGAGATTCGTTGAGTTGTGCTGGGCTCCGGAGATGTGCTAGACGAGACTTATATGTGGGGATAGCGAGGATCCTCACTGGGCACTAGCTCGAGCCTGCCATCTGCACATCGTGGGTGTGGAGCGGAAGTAAAGAGGTGTCTGGAAGATGAGACCCCCTACCATCCAATCATAGAATGCCCTGCACTTAACAGGGTTAGGTTTCAATCCTTCGGCACAGCCAAGCTGAGAGGATGTTTATGGGGCCTTGTGGTGCTAGCTACGGGGGCACAACACAGGCCTATGTGCAGGGCTGACTTGGGCTGACTAAGATATCACTCAAGATTATAGGTATAGGTGTATGAAATAGATAAGAATGAAAGAAAGTGTGCTTTTTTTTTATTAAATAATTATAAGAAACAATTTACTTCTTCTTAGACACACCAACAGTGCGGCCACGACGTCCAGTGGTCTTAGTGTGTTGACCACGCACACGGAGACCCCAGTAGTGCCTCATACCGCGGTGAGCACGGATCTTCTTCATGCGTTCTAAATCTTCACGCAGTTTGGAGTCTAGAGCCGCCGATGTGAGCTAGAAGGGAAAATTAAATATTATCCAAATAAAACCTTGGTAGTTTAAGTTTGAAAGTAATTTCCGTTCCATAACTTTTAATTTTTACTAACGAAAATAAAGCATTAACCATTGATTAACTAATACTTCACATCAAAATTCTACTTGTTTAATGTAAAACATAATCAATACTCTGTTATAACTTGTGTTTAATAAAAAAATTTTTTTTTTATTAAGGGCGTGCTCCCAGAACGTTTACTGTGCCATCTCTATAAGTATAACTACTGAACTACATTTCCCTAACTTGGACTACTATATATATATATATATATATATATATATATATATATACAGGGTGTCTTAGAACATTTGGGCAGTGACTGTGAAGCTGACAAAAAAATGCCACAACTTCATATAAAATTATTTCCTTAAGAGACCCTGTCATTGCCTTATAAATTATGTTTAAATAAATGGTATAGTTACAAAATAAGCATACTACTGATGAATCTAAATAGGTGGTTCTTCCACATACCTATGGGCCTTGAAGACCCATTATTGCTACATAATGATTTTGAAGTTGGTACATCTTTTCAGAGATAAAAAATAAAATATGAATAAAGGGTTTATACACCCGTATTTATAGGAAGTTTTTATCCTAAAATGACTCTACAAAATTTCAAAGTTTGCGAAAACAAAGGACACCCTGTACACTATAATCTCTATGTAACAAAAGCCAAATTTTAGAATGCACACCATGACAGGGTAGGGCAGTGTCAGTGTACACTGATAGCGCTTAGTGGAGATGTGTTAAAATTAAACATTGCAGCCAGCAAGGGTCACCTAAAATATCCTACACTCACCTTGATTATGTTTTTGTGCTATTCAACTTTAAAAGATTTTCTGGAGTTTGAAAATATCAAAAATAGGCATATAAATCCTTTTTTCATTAGTCTTTGATCAAAAACAACAAAACAGTTAATTCAATAATAACCAGTGTCACTTATCATTCACTTAACTTTGTTCCAGTAGAACTCCAAACCATTTGAAATAAGTTTGAAACTGTCAGGAGTCCTATGCACAATTTCATTTTGAATTTCCAAAAACAAAACCCGCACATGCTCCTGACAGTTTGAATATAGGAAAAGTTGTCAAAGATGCAGTGGTTGCCAAGTAAACACAAGGTAGATTAAAACATGTTGCAAATTACAAAAGTGTTTAAAAAGCTGTTTCTAAACGAATCACAAAATGCTTCAAGAAAATCACATTCCTAGCATTGGTGAATCTATTCGCAAATTATAATATACGTTAAGTAACACTTTTCATTTGACATTTATATTGCACATGCTACCAGCAAATATTGCCATTGATAAAGCTATACTGCCGTTTAAATGTGCACATAGTTGAATCAACGGATCTGACATCTGCCAAGAGAAAATATGCATATTGGATCTGTGTTTCAAATATGTCAGATGTTGGGCACAGTACAATTGGTAGAATATTAAGAATGAGATGGGCGAACGATTGCGTTGTTATCATTGCTTGTGTTTCAAGGTTCCCAAGAAGAAGCAATCGCTTGCCATCAGTTAGTAACTCTGTTTCTCTTTTTCTACACGCAGAACAAAGACAGATATAGCAATCCGCCATAAATGCAGGCAATGTTACATGCGCAGCCTCAAGAAAAACAACCAGTATGAGTAATATGTAGAACATTGTTCTTTGCCGTAAGAATTCTATCTGCGTAACATGCTATGGCATTAGACGGGCCGATTGTCGGGCAAAAACAGCGGCCGGGACGGGCGTACACACGGCAAAAATCTTTCAAAATTCCGGTTCTTCCGGGTTTTCGCGAAGTTTCGATGTGGCAAAGGGTGCAAAAGAGGGTGGTGATCAATTTGAGCTGCATACAGTAAAAATTCATCCGGATTATAACCACAAATATCGCCGTGAAAAGTGAGGTGTCAAAAGGAAATTTGAAAATTCATTTTCTTAGAAACTACTTCCAAGCTCCACAAACTGAGGTCAGATTCGTGTTCAGGGACCTCGAAAATAGGGGGGTAGCCCAAATTTCAAAAAAATCGGGGCAGACACACCATTGGAAACTTTTACCAAAAAATCACTGTATCTTAGGTACTTAAATGCCAGAATTTACTCCCAAAAATCCACACATAAGTGACGCCCTATCTCCTCACACTAGAATTGTTTGTTATGAAGAATAACAAAAAACCTAACCTTAAATTCTTATTGATAAACAGATATTTTTCTGTATAAGTCCCCAAGGCCATGAGTGTGTGCATTTTAGGAGGCTAAAAATTAAAATTATGTATAATTGAAAAAATCATTGGCAGTTGGTTTCTTCACATAAATAATGCCACTTGGTCTTATACACACATCGTTTACTGCGAGGTGATCTGATAACATGCTTTTTTCTTTATAGCAGGTAGGATCACCTAGGTATGTTAAGTTTCCCAAAATGCCAATCCATTTTTGCCTTAAATTTGATTCTGCAGGAAACGTAAAAATAATGGTAAAATGAGTAACTATTGAATTGGAATTTGCCAAAAAAAATCCCCGAAAATATCCTATTTATTGGTTGGTTTAAAATTATAAAATGTCATTTTATTAATCGTGTCCTTTCAAAATATGATCAAAATAACTTTCAAGTAAATTTTCATGCACATTATTTGTATATCTTACTATAAACACCTACCTTTCTAACTTTCTATAAAGGTAAACCATTCCCAAACTTTTCTTGTAGATTGTAGAAATTTTAAATATTTGTTTAAAAAAAAAACTCTTGACTGAAATTTAATTTGAAAACATGCATATAAACTTAGGAATTCCATGTTTTTTGTATAACAGCAATCAAATTTATTATGCATCGCCCCCACCAGCTCCATAGATATATTACAAAAACCTGTATTACACTTAGCAATTTATTGAGAAATTGTGCAATAAATTGCTCCAGTTAACTTGCCACGTGTAAAACAGAGATTGCTGTCAATTTCTTGCCGGCAAGAAATTGCTCCAGAAATTGCCGAAAGTAGGACCGGTTCTACTTTATTGCCGCAAGTTTGGGGAATTTTAGTAACTTTCTTGTTTTACCCAGGCGTACCAATGTAAAACTTTTGTGTTTTGGGGAATGTTGTAATACAAGATAGGACAATATTACGGGAAAGGGCAATGATACAATTAAGCAAACTACGAAGAAAAAAAAGCAAGAAACAATTAAAAGCTTGTGTGTTTGCTCTTATGGTACTGGTTGCCATGAAAAAACAGAATGAACAAATAACTATAGCTCCTTTCATAAAGAGGCGATGGTGGGTTCGTCCTCGGATTAAGAGAAGGGATGTAAAAGGAAATCTACATCTTATCCATGAGGAATTTGCTAATTTAACTCGACGGTGCTTGGAAAAAACATAAAAGTAAACAAAACCACAAATGTATAGGTTAGAAATACTTTTTTTTATATCTGTGATCATTGCAAACTGTCATATTTTGTGTTCTTGGGTTGGTACACCTTAAGTTGCCCAATAAATTGCTCCATTTATTGCTATATGTTAGTGATGTAAATACTCGGATGATTTAAATACTCGGTTACTCAAATTCAAATGAAAATAATACTCGGTTTAATTCCGAATTCAAATTAAAACTTTTTTATTAATGATGCGGGTGGGGGCTGCGTGTATATCGCATATCCGAAAACTAAACCATATAGAATAAAAGCGGGTATATGGTATAATATGAACGAGGACGAGGCGAGGCGAGGATTGCCGAACATGAACGACGAGTCGGGCAATCGAGTCGCCCGAGCCCGCGCCTGTGTCCTTGTCGTGAATTAAAAATCATCTGAATTCGAGTTCGTATTGTATCAGAGTAAAATACTCGGATTAATCCGAGGATTTCAATACTCGGATTAAGCGAGTATTTTAATTCGAATTCTTACATCACTACTATATTTAAAACGATCCGTATCTTCTTGTTCTTTTTAGTAGATTTATTGCTCAAGAAATTGCGCAATTTATTGCGCAAGATATTGCCAGGTGTAATACCAGCTTTTGTTTTTATCCATTTTTAGATAGTCCACAAGCCTAAAATTCACTTTCACAGCACTGAAATCATGCGTAAACGGATCGATGAAGCAGTGCCGCCCACAGAATAATGGTGCTTACTGAAACAAAGTCCCCAACTGTTTTGCCGCTGAATAAAATCGGCAATTTTGATTGGCTGAAAAGCTTGAGCACTCCCAAATAAACAAACGATCAGTGTTTTCAAAACAAATGGAATAATGTTGGGAAGCACTTTTGGTATTATTTGGATTTTTGGTCGGAGGCCAGAATGAAATGAGAAAACTTACCTGATTGTATTTGCCATCAATGATGTCTTTTTGTCTGTTTAGAAACCAATCGGGAATTTTGTACTGCCTGGGGTTTGACATGATTGTGACGATCTTCTCGACTTCTTCTTCGGAGCACTCACCCGCCCTTTTATCAAGATCCACATCTGCTTTCTTCAGGACGATATTGGCGTACCGCCTCCCAACTCCCTTGATTGCTGTGAGAGCAAACATAACTTTGCGTTTGCCATCGATATTCGTATTCAAGATACGATGAATATGTTGAAACTTTTCAGGAATCACAAGCGACTAGAAAACAAAACAACTATTTAACGTTGGGAATTAGAAAAATTTAGGTTATCCTCGGTTTTAGGGACATAAACATTAACTTTGGTGAAAATACTCTTTCCCATAGCTTATTCAGCGAGTATCATGAAAATATGAATCACAATTGAATTACGAAATGTAAAGATGGTCTAGATAAGTTAAGAAAAAGAAAATTTTATAAATATACAAACCATTTTTGCAAAGATGTCACTAAAAAGAAATACAAAACATCAAAGTTAGGTGGGTTGGAAAATAATTAGGTACCACCACAGAATATTTAAGTTAGGATGAGGGTTGAGGTCAGAGATCTACAGGGTGGCAGAAGAGTCTTGAACTACTGCTAATATGTTTTCTCGGAAACGCCAACAGAGGGCCAAAGTGGCAAGGTTAGCCTACTAACCTTGGGTAGGTACTTGTAACGAAAATAACAATTTTGTCTGCTCCCCAGGGTTATTCTACAAGCTTACTTTTTCGTTATTTACTGCCATAGAACATAACACGAGAGAATAAATCCCACTTAGGGTTCCACGTTTTCATTGGTCGAATCAAAGTTACATGAATTTGAACATTGTAGGCTTGTAAGGTTGTTTAGAAATTATATCGCAATATTTCCTTCCAGCATAATAATGGCTTAGTTAATCACTTATCTGAAGAACATATGGTAATTATGGAACATACCTCCACATTTTCGAGGTCCCTGAACACGAATCTGACCTCTATAATGGAGATGAATTTAGCTCAAACCCTAACTTCGCGAATACCCGCGGAAAAACCGAAATTTTGAAAGATTTGTGCCGTGTTTACGTCCGGCCCGGCCGCGGTTTTCGCCCGAAACTCGGCGCGCGCCGGACGTAAACACGGCACAAATCTTTCAAAATTTCGGTTTTTCCGCGGGTATTCGCGAAGTTTCGATGTTGCAAAAGGTGCAAAATAGGGTGGTGAATAAAAATTCATCCGGATTTGACGTTATTTCTTAATTCATTTGCATAATTTATGTCACAAAGGGCTATTGAATACAAGACCAGATGCTTAATATTCAGGTAACCTTGAGTCGACCAATGAAAACATGAAACCCTAAGTGAGATTTATCCTCTCGTGAACAGTACACCCTTGTATTCTATGCTTGTATCTTGTATCTTGCACAGAATATATAGGTTAGGTTTCTTGTATAAAAATAAAATAGCGCTCGAGTGCAAATATCTAAGGACGGTTAAAGCAAATCCCATTACGTATTTATTACGTAGACGTAACTCATTGACGTAAGCGTGCAATGATCGAATACGTCAAGTTTCAAAAGTTCAGTTAAAGCATGTTTTAAAACGGAACGTTAAGACGCCCCCTGAAGGTGACTTGAAGGTTATTTATATCCCTTTATTGGACGTTTCTTGTTCCTCTCAAAATCGACGAAAATAAGTTTTAAACGTTTGACACATTTTTAAAATGGGATTTCTAGTTGTTTTTTTACGCTTCTATGTTCGTCTCTTCATGTCGTAATATTCTTAGATTCTAATCACTCGGCTCACAGTCGGCTGTTTCCGTTCCAAGATTTCGGCTCGATACTGCTCAGAGAAATGGAGTAGGGAGAACGCGCTTTGACCTACTGCGCATCCTATATCCAGGCAAATGTAAGGTCCGGCATATTATCCCCAGTTTGACGTTTGCAGTTTATTTTCAGCGATAGTTGTTGTATTTTCAGCAAAGAAATGGTCAGTGTTTTTGGAAAATGTCGTGTGCAGTACCAAGCTGTAAAGGCCGCTCCACATTCGCGGCGTGAAATCCCTCGAAGAGACGCGAACGTGACTATGGAGGTTGTCGGCTTTCGCGTAGTTTTCACGGCTTCACGTTCGCGCTTTCCGGTGTTCCCCGATCGGAGTCGGTTTTTGTCCCGCGACAAATGAATTATAAGTCTAGGAGACCTCCGGGAGTATCATTTTTTCGGTAAGCAGAGCTGGGCAAGTAATGAGGCGAAAGTAATTGAACTGTCAAATAATTTCTTTTCATGGAATTGTACTTAGTTGGAATTACTTTTGAAACAGAGATATTAATTGTAATTTAATATCAAGTACTTTTTGAAAAGGAATTGTACTTGTAATTTAAAATCAATTACTTCTGAGAATTGCAACTCCTTTTTAAAATTCATTTAACGCAATTACTGTTTCTATTAAAATTACTTTTCCAATTACAATTACTTGTCCAATTACAATTTTTTTTTCAATTACAGTTACTTTTTCAATTACAATTACTTACACAATCTCCTCTTGCGGTGCCGGCCGGCGACGGCCGGAGCTGATTAATCGGGAAAACCTGGATTGATTTTGGAAATATTGCAACGTTGTTTGGGCCAACCTGGCCAACAAAATGCAATGCAAAATAAATGCGTCATTATTTACTATTTACGCGTCACTGGCAATCACTATTTATTGGATTAGTAATTCAAAATTAAAACAGTTTTGATAGAAATACATTTTACATTTTGTAACTTTATAAATATTGTATACCACATTTTATAACACAAATTTAGTTCAATACAAAAATTGTCAGTTTGTTGGGTTGTAAAATTTTATTTCGGTACAAAATATAAAAAAAAATAGTTTTCTGTGAGTCGTTGAGCTTGAATCTGAAACCAATTCGTTTTTGAAAAAAAAATACCTACCTTATTTTGGTGTAAACAAATTTAATAGGAAATAAAGCAAACAAGAAGTAATTGAAAAAGTAATTGTGTATATCAATTCCAATTCCAAATACAAGTAATTGTAATTGTAATTCAATTACATTTCAAAATATCAAAGGAATTGTAATTGGATCTAACTACGAGTACATTTCTACAAAAGTAATTGGAATTGTAATTGGTCAGTTTTTAATTGTAATTGACCCAGCTCTGTCGGTAAGTTTAGTAAAGTTGTAGTAAAGTTGGTTTATTATGGCCGCCACTTTTATTAGGCAGTTCGCGCAGCTTCTAGCGCGTTCTCCCTACTACATTTCTCTGATACCGCTGCGTTTCTGGTGTACGTACCTACACGCAAGTTTACGTCAACCGTAAGTCCACTCAAGAACGTACGTTGGAAAACTCTTTAACGCGCATGCGTAGCTGTCATTTTCTACGCCTACGTCTACGTATAGCACGTTGCTTTAACTCTCTACTGTTTCATAGAGTGGGGGCGTGGTGGGAGCACAGATTAAAAATATGGCGGTTGCTTCAACTTCAAACACTGCACCCGAAAGCATGTAAACTACCAAATCACAGAACACCCTATCTCAAAAAAAAATTAAAAAATAAGCTGAAACTGATCCAACTAACCTCAACCTCCCGCCAATGCGCCAATCATAGAGATACCCAGTGGATATGCGCATTTTGCGCATTTACAATTTGAGGTAGTGTTTTGTGAAACTTGACACTCTTTGACAGCCATTTGACAGCGACAAATAAATATAACCTACCGTTGTTTCATAGACGCTTTGTGGCATAATTTTTTCGATTTTCAGCTAATTATTAATAGTTTCTTCGCGTTTTAGTTGTTTGAGTGTTATATTTGTTTTAGTGTTAAAGTTATAAAGGTAGATAAACACAAGGCAAGTTCTAGTATCAGTGAAGCAAATTCTAGTAGTTTAGACGAAACTAGTTTTACAAGTATAAACGAACCTAGTTGTAGTTATCGAAGTCTTGACCAGTCCACGTTGAGGTGAGCTCAATATATTATCATTTTTAGGGAGATAGTAATAATTCAGAAAAATAACCACTGTTTTGAATTGCGCGGTCTGAATAAAGGTCTAATGCGCATGTTCCATAGGCCCATGCGCAAATCCACAATTTGCCATTCATCATAATAGATTACTTTAATATATGACCTCTATGGCGCCAATGCACAGCAGTCTTTTGTCTATGGTTAACCTCTCACTGCCAAATTTTTTTAAATTTGACACCTGTCATCTCATTTGTTTTTTTCATGAAATGTAACAAAAATTCTTGTATGTTTTTTTAATTCATGAAGGAACTATATAATTACGGAAATAAGCCCAATTCCAGGTCATAATGAGTATTAACAAAGCAACCAACCAGTACATTCAAGTGTCTGAAAAGGACGATGGACTTACAAGTAGTGACAAACTAGTTCAGGATATTTTGAATACATTTACAGATCTCAGACACTATTCAAGGGAAATAGAAAATGAGTTGAAGACCACAGAAAATCAATCTATTAAAGTGTATATGAAAGAAAGTGAAAATATAGCAAGCCTACATAATCAGATATCAGCATGCGATTCGATTTTGGAGAGGATGGAAAACATGTTACTGGATTTCCAAAAGGACCTTGGCAATATTAGCAGTGAAATTCTTACTTTGCAAAGAAAATCAATTTCTATGAGTCAGGAATTAACGAATCGACAAGCCATTCGAGGACAATTGAGTCAATTCATAGATGATATTTCAGTTCCCGAAACTTTGATAGCTGCGATAATGGATCTTGCTGTAACAGACAAGGAATTCTTAAAGCAACTGCAGATCTTGAATCATAAAATTAGTTTTATTAAAGAACAAAGTTTTAGAGATACCAAATCTTGCCATGATGTAAAAGATATCTTGGAAAAGTTACGAATAAAATCAATGTCTAAAATAAGAGCTTATTTGTTGGAGCAAATTTCTAAATTTAGGAAACCTATGACGAATTATCAGATTCCTCAAAATGCTCTTCTAAAAAACAAGGGACACTATGAATTTTTATTGGCTAATGAAAGAAATATTGCTGAAGAAATTTGCAATGAATATGTTGATACAATGAGCAAAATATATTATTCTTATTTTAAATCATATGATGGTAGAATTATGAAATTACAATATGAAGAAACTACTACAAAAGATGATTTGATGGGTATTGAAGATACTGCATCTCGCGGATTATTTAATAAATCATTGAAAAATAAAGCTACGGTATTTACAATAGGTAATAGAGGTGATGTGTTAGCTCAGCAACTAGAAGCTCCCATTATTGTGCCACATGCTGAAACCAAAAACAGGGTATAATTTTATAAATTTTAGACCAAAATATACTATTTAATTTGTAAACATTTTCAGTATCCATTTGAAGCACTGTTCAGAAGTATTCAGTATGCACTAGTAGATAACGCATGTCGAGAATATTTATTTGTTAGTGAATACTTTGTAGTCCAAAATCAACAGGCTTTGGAATTATTCAATAAAATTATGGGAAAAACATTGAACCTACTACAGGTACGAAGGATGCCAATTTCTTAAAGGCAGTGGATAGAGGGCCGAAAAATCAGATCCTTAGTGCACATAATAAAGTTCCGAAAAAATTTAACTTTTTTAAAACATCTGAACATTTGAAAAGGATTATCCTTTGTATGGCAGTACCTTTTTTTAGCACAATACACCAATCACACTAACTTTATTGGCATATTAGGTATATTGCAAAACCATTTTAGGTCATTTAAAATGTGCATATTATAAAAGCCTGAATATTTGTCGACCTCTATTGTTCACCCTAAAGATCCGAAAATTTTCTGAGGTTTTGAAAAAATTTACATTGAATTTTCGGATTTCTACCTGTCTTACTCCTTAAATTTGTTACTCATTTTATAATATTTTTTTCAGAAAAATTTAGAATCCTACGTATCAAGCTGTTACGATTCGATAGCAATATTTCTTTGCTTCCATTTGGTCTTGAGGTATAAAATCATGTGCCACAAAAGATGTGTGCCTGCCCTTGACATCTATTGGGATCATTTGGAGAGAGCCTTGCTGCCACGATTTGAACATATAGTTCAGCTAAACATAAATAGTATAAAGGACTGTGATGTGACTAAATTCAATCTTGAAAAGGGTCCACACTATGTAAGAATTATCTCTATCTTAATTATTATCCTCCATTCCCCATCGCCTTTACTTAAAAAGTGACATGTTTACCCTGGTGGCCCATGGGTTTTGGCAGCGTGTGGGCAAGGTGAAGAAGAGGTAAAGCCTATATACAGGGTGTTCCTTAATGACATGCTAATACTTAAGGGGGTTATTTTTGGGCCCATTTTAAGAAAAAAACTTCATATTAACATATGTCGTAAACGTCCTAACTTTTGAGATACAGGGCGTTAAAGTTCATTTTTTTTAAATTGAATTTTGGCTACATCTCCCGAAATATTCAAGCTGCTGAACTGAAATTTGGCACTGCTATGTTTTTGGGGATGGAGAATAATCTGAAAATGTCAATTTCACCGTATCTCACAGAGGGCGCCACTTGCGCTGTTTTTTGATCACGCTTTTACGCGTAACTTTTTTGAGGTTATCTTTTTGGTCCTGCAGTCCATCATTTTAGTGCATATTTTCATTCTGCAAGAAAAAGGTACTCTTGTTTCATAACGATTAAATCAACCGTTTGCGTTGAAATTACCAAAACGTGCCCCAAAACACCTGTTGATTCCAATATTCGAAACATAAAATTTTCAGCTACTGCTTTCAAATGTTACAGATCAACTGTACATTCAAAATGATGAAAAAAATGCCAAATGGGCATTGGTCAAAACACCATTGGTTTTCTTGAAATAGAGTGTCCAAATTTTGTCAAATTCAATCCTTTCCATTTTGAAAGCGAATAATTTTTGGTACATTGTTCATAGGAATTTTTTTCTCAGTTTAAATGGTACAGTTGATCTGTAAAACTTGAAGGTGGTAGGTGAAAATTTTATGTTTCGAATATTGAAGTCAACAGGTGTTTTGGAGAAAGTTTTGGCAATTTCAAAGCAAACGGTTGATTTAATCGTTATGAAACAAGAGTACCTTTTTCTTGCAGAATGAAAATATGCACTAAAATGATGGACCTGCAGGACCAAAAAGATAACCTCAAAAAAGTTACGCGTAAAAGCGTGATCAAAAAACAGCGCAAGTGGCGCCCTCTGTGAGATACGGTGAAATTGACATTTTCAGCTTATTCTCCATCCCCAAAAACATAGCAGTGCGAAATTTCAGTTCAGCAGCTTGATTATTTCGGGAGATGTAGCCAAAATTCAATTTAAAAAAATGAACTTTAACGCCCTGTATCTCAAAAGTTAGGACGTTTACGACATACGTTCATATGAAGTTTTTTTCTTAAAATGGGCCCAAAAATAACCCACTTAAGTATTAGCATGTCATTAAGGAACACCCTGTAGAGTGTTTCTAAATTATGGTGCCAACCTAATATGACAGATAGAAAATGAAATTTGGAACAAAAAGTTTCTTATATACTCGGGTGCTAAATTGCATAATAAGAAAGTTGCAACAAAAGGGTACTCCTGTTTCATAACGATAAAATCAACCGTTTGCGTTGAATATCGGCAAAATGTGCCCCAAAACACCTGTTAACTTCAAAATTCGAAAAATAAAATTATTGCCTACCGCATTTAAATGTTTTACAGATGAATTGTACATTCAAAATTAAGAAAAAATGCCTAATAGATATTGAGTAAAACATCACTGGTTTTCCTGAAATATGGATTTCAAAATGTTGTAGAGTTCAATTCGTTCCATTTTGAAAGAGAAAAATTGTTGATACTTAGTTCATAGGGAATTTTTTCTCACTTTAAATGGTAGAATTATTTTGTAAAATTGGAAAGCGGTAGTGGAAAATTTTATTTTTCGTATTTTGGAGTTAACAGTTGGGGCCCATTTTGTCGATATTTCAACGCAAACGGTTGATTTTATCATTATGAAACAAAAGTACCCTTTTGTTGCAAAATAAAAAGAAGCACTAAAATCATGAACCTGCGAGACCAAAAAGATAACCTCAAAAAATTTAATTCAAATAAAATTCCTGGGTATTCTACCAATTTGTATTTAAAAACGAAGAGCCAAAAGCTATCCTTTTTTTTATAAAAATGTTTACAACGTACGTTTCGGCTTTTAAGCCATCTTCAGGTACATGTTAAAAAGTTGTCAGTCTAAAAAAATTTTTAAACAGTTTATATAAAAATATAATACCGAAAAAGGAAAACATAAATAGTCAGAAAAACGTTAAAATTACTTACATTTTTGAATCATAACGCCCATAATATGAACGTTATGTTATAAATACGGTTCTTTAAATAAACCTCTACGTCGCATTCAAAATGATTAACAAGTTTCTTTAAAAAGTCAAAATAAATTCAAACATATTTGTTGTGGAGGATATAATTATTTTAAACAAAGAGATGTTTCAGAGGTGGCTACATGTTAGCAAATGGTTTGAAATTTGTTCAGGTATGCTCTGCGTTAAAATATTTTATACAAATAAAAAAGGTGGAACTGATACGTAGTGGGTTTTTTTATTAACATTTCGGAAATATACCGTGACAAAAATAATTTTAAATTTTTCAAAAAAATAGTTTTTAATAATTTTTAACAAAATTCCATTGGTGAGGTCCAAAAAACAAAATATAAAAGGAAACATGAAACAAAGTTTAAGAAATTAGATTGTTATAAATATGTGAGAGGCCTTCTGTGTCAGTTCTAAAGTTTACGCAATTTTGTTGTTTTTTTATGTGGATCATTTCAAAAACATTTCTCTTCAATTGGTCATTTTCTTTACATAGAACAACAGGGTTATTAAAATCAAAATTGTGGAAATTATCTAATGCATGTTTACAAAGGGCAGTTGAGTTTAAATTTTTATTTTTTACATCATATTGGTGTCTATAAATTATTTTTTGTAGATATTGTTTTGTTTGACCGATATAAGAAGCTTGACAATCTGAGCAGTTTATCTTATAAATAAGATTTGTTAGGAAGTTAGTATTAATATTTGGTTTTAAATTTGAGAAAAACATTTTTGAATTATTTTGGGTTTTATGTGCAACACAAACATTAAACACTTTGAAGATTTTTGCGATTGGTTCAGACACACCTTTTACATATGGCATAGAGAAATATTTTTTGTTGTTAGCTTTGTTATTAGAAGTTATGTTTCTATTATAAATTTTATGGATTCGTTTTTTAATTATAGGGTTTACGAAAGATCTAGGATAATTATTTTTTGGTAGTATGTGTTTGACTTTATTTAAATTTTTAGGTCTATGTTGTGCATGTGATACAGTCTGTGAGACAGTTTATAACACTTTTTTTTATAAGATATAGGTACGTCAGATTCGAAATTCAAGTATCTTTCGGACCAAATATTTTTATTATACCAATTTGTAATAATGTTACCTTTATTATTATATTTGATAGTGATATCTAAAAAATTTAAACATTTATTAGTTTCATTTTCAATTGTGAATTGTAAGCGAGGATGAAAACTATTAAAAGTATTGTGGATTTTTTTAATTTCATTTCTGGCATCCTCTGTATTGACATTTTTATATAAAAAAAAGGATAGCTTTTGGCTCTTCGTTTTTAAATACAAATTGGTAGAATACCCAGGAATTTTATTTGAATTACTCTATAACCACCAGGAAGAAAATCAAAAAATTTATGAGTATAAGACTCATTGTGCTACCCCGCCCCTCACCTCTGGTCGATGGGAATAAATTGTTTTTACACAAAATTGTTGTGCTTCAGTTACTAAAGAACTGCACTAAGTTTCATTTAAATTGCCATAATTTCTGTAGATGTTATTGCGATAAAGATGTTATATTTATTACCTTGTAACCTGTACCTTTCTTATAATGCATTTTCGGACCCATGTTTATAGGAGACTTTTTGTTCAAAATGATATTTTCTACCTGTCACAATACGTTGGCGCCATAATTTAGAAACACCCTGTATAACAGGTGACACCTCCCTCCCTCCCTCCCTCCCCCCCCCCTCCCCGCAAATAGGGAAATATGGACATGTCACTCTAGTTAGTCAATTTACTTTTGGAATCGGAAACTCGCTAAGTACGTCGGCGAGCCTGGGCTAGCCCCACCTGGCCTGCGCCGCGGCGCCTCTCCCGGCCGGAGAATGAGAAATAAGAAATGCTATTTAATTCAGGGCGCTAATTCGAAAATTCTGTTTGTTTTGTAATGTACCTAATAAGATTTGAGATTTGAAAAAAAAAACAAAGGAACCTTACTACTTTCTGATCACTTTTTTGCAATTCGAATGTAGATCTAAATTGGTTTTCCCTTTGCTTTCTGAACGTGAATATACGTATACTTTACACAAGGTTAGTGGAGAGTAGGTTGAACGGTAACTTTTCGGTTCATGCGATGACGTCACATAAGGATATCGTGCGCATATAATATAAGCTTGTACGTGGCTTGTACGCCTGGGAGGTTAGTAGAAGCTAAATATCAGGATAATAATATCTAATTATTTGTTTTACAATACACCTGCATGATTTTTATGTATTAATTAAGGTAATACATTATAAAAATATAATATCTACAAAACTGTCCAAAAATAGTGTAAAAATCGCCACACACGTTTAAACAAACAAGCTAAAATCGAGGTTATTTAAATGAGTTAAAACCAGAGAACGCTAAACCATCTGACTGCATGTAAACTCAAAGCAAGTATCCATTTTATCCACATGTGACGTCTCAGCCTTCCCCTTCCCGCTCGCCTCACCCGAGTTACCGTTCAACCTACTCTCTACTAACCTTGTACTTTACATACCTTACCGAAATAAATAGTATATTATACACTTAGGTTGAGAAGTGAGCCATTATTTGCTGAGCATTTTTATATTCTGAGGCGCGTAGCGCCGAAGGATATAATATGCTCGGTAAATAATGGCCTTCTCAACCGAAGTGTATATAGAATTTGTTTTACTACTAACATTGAAATATTGCCATATTTTACATATTTGATTAGATTTTGATATTTTAGTCATTTCTCGCCTTTGTCAAATCTTCAAAAGCCTGGGAGTTCAGTTGTCAAGCTGATAAAATGAAAGTAATTTGTAAATGTCATATAGAAAATGTGTCATTATTTACCTAGGTATTTTTTTATTATCATTATTTACCTAGGGAGAGAAATATTACTTCTCAATAGAGGAATAAGGTAAATAATGGCGATTTCTCAGGTTAGTAGTAAAAAAAAGTAGTTACTGACTGCTGTTAGTTACTAATAGTTACACACTTACATAGACAAGGATTCATTTATTCTGAATTTTCACGACTTAATTTAACCTATGTAAATAACAGACGCAGACGGCCTCGTTCGGTCGCTGCTTCCGGCCGCTCGGCGGTGGGTCGGCTGGGCGCCTACCTTATAGTTAAATTCCGAACATATGTGTAACCTACGTTTATATTTTCGCGCAGCTTGGGCTCATTAGCTCTCGTAGCAGACGTATAGCTTGGCTAGATTAGACTGCTCGGGCCGCTACGGGCTTGCCCATCGACATCGACTGGGACGGCTGGAGAACCGCACACTGCGTAGTTTGGGAAATTCAATCGTGCCCTTCCATAATCATTACCAAATTCAAATTTTGAATGTTTGTACCTATACGTTTCAGTCGTGAGTCTATGACGTTCATTGGTAAATTTAATACAATGGTATTAATGGTTGAGCACAATAAAAAATTCTTCTTTTCCTTTGCCATTGTCCGGTTGGGTTACTGCCCACCCTGCCCACTGCCACGAGCCGCCGCTGCATGTTTAGTAATAGAATTGTACTCAGAGTCAACGTAACTTCTCGACATTCGGTGATTATAATCCTATTGTTAAACCAAAGCTCAGGGCCGTGCAGAGTTCGTGCGGGCCGCAGTACCTATTGCCAGTATATTATTTTACATACAAAGCAATGAAGAATTGACCATTTTTATATTGTCGAATACATAGAAAATCGAGGGGTCTTCAGGTACGTGATTTTTTGTACACCTACTGCAGAAAGCTGCAGTACCTAGTAAGGTCTTGCATCAGTAGGTATGCTTGGTCCTGCTCAAGTACTGCAGAGTCCTGCATAAATACTGCAGGGTCCTTCACAGGTACTGCAGAGTCCTACACAAGTACTTCAGAGTCCTGCACACAGTGGTTATAACCACCGCACGGTCCTGCATAAATACTGCAGAGTCCTGCCGAAGTACTGCAGATGTCCTACATACTAATTTGTACACCTATTGCAGAACCTGATGACCCCTCGTAAAAAAAAAGCCAAAAAGGTTACGAAAACACAGGAAGAATATCATCATCATTGATGAAATATGGACTTTATTATGTTTACAAAGTAAATAAACAATTTATAGCCTCTATTACAAATATAAGGAACAAATAAAATAAAATAAAAGTATTAAATCCTGAAATCCTGGGCATCACACCAAGCTTGATTTTCAAACAGATGGCACTACGAGCCGGGCCCCGGTAATTTGTACTGGCCGTACCCCCCTATGCACGGCCCTGCCAAAGCTCCAAATGTTGACACAGGGACTGCCTAATTTATTGACCTGATATTTAAAATAATAAATCAATATTCAACCACACTGGCACCTACTATAAGTTTCCTAACCACTCTCCAATAGGCTGGGCTGAAAAAACTTTTTTTGTATGATTTTGGAGGGGTATCAAAAAAAGTTGTCTTACCACCATGAAAAACTACCTAAAAAAGCTGGGCCCCATAAAATAAAATTTACATTGCATTTGATCTACGCACGGAATACAGAAAAAAAATAACGCCAAATTTTTAATTTTAGCCGTGCGCCTAAAGTTTCTCGCAACCCTAAAAAAACTACTTATTTTTTATTTGGGTCAGTTATGATAACAAAATAGAAAAAACGATTTTTAAAAATTTAATCTAACAGAGACAATGATTCGTGCTACAAATCAGACAGAACTATATAGTTACAATATTTTAGGTTCAAAGCTTAAATATGTAGTAACATTGAGTAAAGGAATAATAGGGGTCAGTTACTAAATGATATAGTATATAGTATAATACAAAATGCAAACTTAGCAAACACTTGTCCGTGCTTTTATCACATATATTATAGTAACCTGGAGGGTTGATCTTGAACTTCCTTTGGTAGATTCTCTATGCGACTTATCCAATTAATAATGTAATACTAATAATATGCTTGTAGTAAATCCATAACTTAAGTGTATACCTATCTTTTCTATATCGGGAACTTTTAGAAGTGTAGACTTTTCTTGAAGTTTGTGAATACTTTCAAAATCGATTGTTTGAAGTTGAAGAGGTTTCGCTCATAGATAATCGATGAAGTTTAAATCGTTGATTTGAATTTGTGGCAAGGTGAATGGTTTTCTTTTAATTTCCTCATTTTTATTAATAAATTTGAAGTCTTTGGTTTTTATTCCGCAATTTTCTGGTAAATGTATTAAATTTGGTCCATTACTAATTTTGATTTCTTCCTTCTTTTGGCAACTCGTTGAAATTGTAAGTGCTTCTTCGGCAGGAATGGCAATAACATATTCACTGTTAGTTGCCTGTATCAAAATTTTCCTTTGGCTTCTTTTGCTGTGGAAATAATTATTTGTTTATTAAGCCTCTTTTATTCCTATTATGTACCTACATTTTAGCCTTGATTTTAGTCCTGCACAAATCTATTACCCGAAAGGGGCTGTGTTATTTAGTGCACTCTAGTGTAATTTAGTAAAGGGGTGTATTCACATGCGAGTTTGTAGGGCTTGTCTCCGACGTACATATCCGTTTTGGCTACACACCAGGGCGGTGTTGCAGACAAATCCATGCTGGGCTACACACGGCTTCCAAGCAAATCTGCCAGACATCGTTCAGTTCATCATATTTATTATAATATAGAGTGTGCCAAGAGTTATTATTATAATATACAGATATTGAATAAAATATGGATAATAAGAAATTGGCAATTGTTGGCGGATTTATGGCACTATTTGAAAATATGAAGAGACAAATATGGTCAAAAAATTGGTATATGGAGCGAAGAAAATATTCTCATGTGAGTTTGGTTAAGCAACTTGAAATTAAAGAACCACACGATTTACATATTGTTTTACGCATGGACAAAGTTTCATTTGAATTTCGGTCGAAAAATTGGTATATGGAGTGAAGAAAATATTCTCATGTGGACAAAGTTTCATTTCAATTTTTGCTAGAGAGCATTCGTCCCAAGATTTGCCTATTTGAATTCTCCTTGCTTCTAACTTGCCACAAACAAGGATTTCTTTATATAACAAAATAAACGGTTCCCAAAAAACCTTATTATTTATTCAATTTGAAAGAATTCTACTCTCACAGAGAACTCTTACTTTATACTGATTAGGTATTGTTTATTACAAAAAAAACGCCATATGAGGGGATCCATATTTTTAATTTGCAAGAGTAAAGAGCCCTTAAAAGTGCCCGTAAATGGTTGAAATTTTAAGGGTAAATTGATTCTTTTAAAAAATCGCAAGAGGGAAGATCCCTTAAAAGAGGCCTTAGCCTAGAGGTTAGAGAATTTACGCTACCAAGTTTGGTTGAATTGCGATTATTTCAAATAGAAAGGCAGTTGCTTTTTTTGAAAATTTACAAGAGTAAACGGCCCTAAACAGTACACTTAAAGGGTTGAAAATTTGGGGAATCCTGGCGAGTGGCTAGCGAACTTATAGTTTGGTTGAATTTTGATTATTTTAAATGCAGTCAATCGGTTTATTTCTGGACAATAAATTAGATTGTACCATTGGCACATTCTTAGTTGCGTTGCTATGGACTAAAAGAGAGACCAACATTCTCAGTTGCATCATAAAATTGATGAAATATATTCTTGATTAATTATTATGCAACTGTGCTTGTTTTAGATTGCCCGAAGATATGCTGAATTCAGTGCAGCTTTAGTCAGCATAAGTGAAAACTTTCCTAACGAACTAGTCACGAAACTGTTGGCCGAACTCCAGGAAGAAGTTGAAATGTTTATATTCAGGATGGCTGGGGTGTTCACCGAGCGCAAAGATCAACTAATCTTCCTCATCAACAACTATGACATGATTCTTAGCATAATAATGGAACGAACGAGGGACAACTGCAAAGAAGCAGAAACGTTCAAATCAAGGCTAGCCGCGAAAAGTGGAGAATATGCCGAACAGATATTGTTCCCACACTTTGGGGAGATGATTCAGTTTGTGAAAGAATGCGAGCACTACATCGAAAATTCAAAGATCAAAGAGTTGAAAGCAATAGAACCAAAATCGTTGGATATTGTCCAGAATTTTACATTGAATTGGAAGAAATCTCTGGAGGACTTGAACAGGGAGGTGCTGCTTTCATTTCCGAATCTCGTTACGGGGGCGAGTTTGCTGCAGTTGGCACTGACACAGCTGGTTCAGTATTACCACAGATTCCACAAATTGCTATCGCCTAATATTAGATCGCAATTGGTAAATATCCACCATATCATGGTGGAGATGAAGAAGTACAAAACACATTTCTAGTTCTTTCTATTCATATTATCACTGATATTAAAAACTATTTAAATTGTTGATACGTTATTTATATCAATTTCACGATGTCCTAGTCAAGGTATGCTACCTCACACAGGGTTCTCAGCAATTTGAAAAATTAGAATTCCCTGACTTTTCACAATTTCATGTGTTCCTAAAAATGCTAAGTCAAGTTTCACGAATTTAGCAAAAAAAAAATAATTTCTGAAAAATCTTAAGCGTGTTTAGACATTGTGGACATCTATCTGGCAATAAAAAAAAATAGTTAAAAATCCATCTGTTCATAAATAGGGTCTAAAATGATCTTGATGCGAGACATTTATTTTCTGAAACTGGGCACTATGATAAAATCAAAACCCTAGTTGTGTTGCTTATTTTTAATGTGAAAATGAAAAATCCCTGATTTTCCATGTTGACAATCCCATCATTTTCCCTGCCCTTTAAGAATACCCTGACTTTTCCAGGTTGCTGAGAACCCTGTCATATTGACTAAAAAATACTTGGCGATACTGCCTTTATCAGACTGTGGCTGTTCCTATATCCCCTGTGCCTGACAGACTTGTATTACCACACTGTTCAAGTAAATAATTGCCAATCTGAAGAATATCGTATAAATTTAGGAGCTCCCTAAGGCATCCTTGGACCCCTTGTTTTTTTTTCTTTATGTAAATTATCTACCTATCTTTATCCCAATTGGCAAGGTTACAATATTTGCTGATGACACAACCCATCACTATTTCCGGAACGTCATAATTGTAAACCACTGCATGGAAGAGTGGTGCCAGGGAAATCTCAATCGAAGCAAAACTGAAATAATACATTTCTCTACTAGAAGACGGCTACCGATTGAAGTAAGGACATTGTTGAATACTGTGGCTTGGCTTTCGTTGATGTGATCAAGCTGTTGGATCCTATCTTGACTCCCGCCTTTCATTCTCGGGTAAGATTGACCACATTGGCATTGCTTTTATGCAATCCTTCAAATGAAGAATTATCTTGATGGGTTTGGTCTAACTAATCTATATTATGCTTTTGCCTTTAGTCATTTATCTAATCTGGGGCAAGTCTGTACACTTAGAAAGACTTTTTGTGGCACAAAAAGGAATAATTAGACTGCTTTTTGGTCTGGGATGGCGAGAGTCATGTAGAGGGACTTTCAAATCAAAGAGAATACTTACCGTATATGTAAAATTAAATATTTGGATTTCTCTTTTCAACAGGATCAACATAATTTACAATTTACCAGTTGGTAAAACGAATAAACAATTTTTAATTAAACCCACTTATTATTTGGATCTCACTACCTTTCACGATTTACGTCACGACGTTTGCTGGCGAACCGATGCGTCACCGCGACACCAACTTCGTTGCCCTATCTGCGCAGTTTTTAGAAAGGAAGTTCGCAATGATTCCAGATACATGAATTCGTGGTTAAAAAAATTTGTTGGGCGAAAACTACCCCCAACACCTCTAAGGAAAAAATGATAACTTAATTGTGCTATATTCGCCGTTTTTAGAAAGGGCGTTCCTAATGATTCCAGATGCACAGATTCGCGGTTTAAAAAATTTATTGGGCGAAACCATAGAATTTACTACGCCAAGAAGGCCAATCCTTATGTGCCAGTCCTCCAGTGCAATATTCGCAATTTCTAAGCCCGAGCGGGCGATAAATACGAGCGCGGTTGCCACGCGGTCAAAAATTTAACATTGGAATGGTTTTCTTGGCGTAGTAGATTCTTCTATGGCGAAACTCCCCCCCCAGCACCCCTCTTAAGAAAAAAAATGATAACTTCATTTTTAGAAAGGTACTTTCCCAATTCCTAATGAGGTTTGTGAATTCATGTATTGAAAAAATTGTTGTCTAGAAAACTATCTCCAGCCCTCCTCTACGGAACAAAATGCTCACTTCATTGTCCTGATTTGTTTTTGATTCAATTATCACCATTTTTTGAAAGGTCATTTGGTATACCCCATTATTTCACGAATCCGTGGCTGAAAAGATTTGCCTGGCAAAAATACCCCTCCCTATCCCCAGAAAGAATTGTTTTCGATACGATGATCCTCACCATTTTGAACAGACACACCAATCTGTGGTTGAGAAAAAAATTTCTGAGCAAAAATTTTCCCCATGCGCTGAAAGAAATTTATAACGCTCCAGTTATTTCCGCTTTTAACAAGACATTCTAAATAAACCCATATGCAGGAATTCGTTATTAAAAAAATTGTCAGGTAAAAACTACCCCTCCCTACCTAATAGAGTATCGTTTTTGGTCAAATCCTCAATGACGAATTCAAATGTGGGACTAAATTTTCTTTTTGATGAGTTATCAATCGATTTTTTACCCTTTAAAAAATAGTGTGTCGTTTTTGCACCAAAATCTTTTATTTTTCTTAAAATGTGAACTATATTTCATAGGTAAATCTATTTAGAATCACCCCCTCAATTTTTCGCTTTTATTTATTTACTCCTAAAGGGAGTTGTAAGGCGGATTTTTTCAACTACCGATTCATGCACCTGGGATCTTGTCAAATGTCCTTGCTGAAAAACAGAAATGCTGTGTTGTTTTTTCCTTAAAGGAATGGGGATGTAGTTTTGTCCGCCAATTTTTTTTAATCAAGGATTTGATTTTTGGGACAGTTTTCAATACCCTTGTGAAAACGGCGAGAATCGGATCAGAAACAGTGGAATTATCAAGTTTTTCCCTAAAAGGATGCAGCGGGTAGTTTTTGTCTGGCAATTTTTTCAGCCACAGATTCGAACACCTGGGATTGTTTTCGATGTCCTTGTTGAAAATGACAAGGATCCGATTAAAATCAACCTTCCTTGTCCGTTTCTTTTTCTGAGACTTTTTAAACGTTTTTTTTTTTTAAACGGTGAAAATCAGATCAGAAACAATGGGGTCATCATGTATTTCCCTACATTTTTTCAACCTCGGATAAGTGCATCTAGGGTCATTTTGAATGTCCTTGCTGAAAAAAGGATAGGATCTATTCTGAACAAGAAAGTTATTATTTTTTTTATTAAATTGGTACAATGGAGTAGTTTTTGATTGGTAATTTTTTCGGCCACGGATTCGTGAAGTAGGGGATGATATACTAACTGCCACAATGCGATAATTGGTTCAAAAACAAACATCTTGAGGGGGGGATGAGATGGGGTAGTTTTTGCCTGTCCATTTTTTTAACCATTTTTTCTTACAACGAGCATCGGTCCAGGAACAATGAAGTTATTAATTATTTTTCAAGGGGGTAGTTTTTTAGGCAATTTTAAACATACATATTGTAATCTTGATTGGAAACTTCCACAGGCAGAATGTGATGCATCTGAGTTTCTTCCGGATGGATCCTGCGTCAGCGAAACATTCTCAGTGTAATCGTCGCGCCTGGAGGATGCAATTGAGGACGAAAGCTTGGAATGAGAAGTTTCCCTGACGCAGGATCCATCCGGAAGAAACTCAGATTCATACATATTGCTACAATCCTGAACATCCTTCTCGTCTATTGTTGACTAAAAACGAGTTTATTCCTTATATCGCAGACCTATCATTATATACATTTGCTTGTATCTATGGTGGCAACTGTGTATTTATCTCTAAAATCTGCCGAATAGACGACATTTGGCAATGATCGAGAGGGAAGATTTAGTACTCGGTGACATCGATGACATGGTAATGTTGTATGAATTCCCACAGTGGATGCCAACTCTAGGGACTTGGCATCCATTTGGGTTCGCCTAATAATATACAGAGAAGTACAGTCTGTAGTGAAGCTATATAGGTCTGTGCTCATATTTCTTCAAAGTGAAAAAATGCATAATACATAATTTAATTACCTTTTCCATCTATGAGATATTAATCTTCTTACCAGTGACTATAGAAATTATTTTACTTTTATTATTCTTTATGGCCCTTTTGAAATAATTTTCAAAAGTTATGCAATTGTTGTCTGCCAAACAGAAAAAAAAACAAGTTTGTCTAAACAACTGATTTGTTCAGAACAGAAAAATTCTATTAAATATTTATCATTTATTTGTGATTAGCAAATATTTCGAATATTTGACTAATCACCAAATGGGCATAAGAAAAAAATTTCAACATTTATTATGCTTAAATTATTATGTCATATAATCGAATACGCAAAGTTTAAGAATTGTCTAAATTTTTGGCCTTCACAGAAATACATATAATTTTTTTAGATCCCATGTTTACATGAACTTTTCTCTAATTTTTTTATGTTATTTTGTCATGGTTATTTTCTTATAAATTAAAGGATTGGAATCTCATCTAATAACAACTCTTTATTTTCAGAGTTCTATTGACATAATATACAATAATCACGAAGTCATTAATCTAACTATAATACACTTAATTTTAAAACAATAGTAAATTGTATTTCATATAAAACCCTTAACTTAATCACATTTGGCATACCCACATCATCACACCACAAAAATGCCCCATATAAATAAACAAACAAAAAATAGTTACACACATTTATGTAATATCAAAATCTACTAAATTTACAAATAATATTCCAATATTGTTGTAGATATATTTATATACTTTTAAAAAATAAGATACATAGTTCTACAAAAGTAAGTAGTTAAGTACAATCTTTGGAAGTTATAAACAATAGAGATCTTAGGATTTTATGTGGTAATACAAGACGTCAAAATAAGGTAATAAAGATACTCAAAGAAACTGTATATAAGAGAAAAAATTATCTAAATATTTACAAGATCTTTTTAAATTTTGTGATATTCATTGTGTTTCGTTTGATAAAGCACTATCTAGTGCGCACCGATTGCTTGTATACGTTTGAATGTAGTTGGTCTACTCACAGCACACTCCGCATGCATCCACAAACCATCCGTCACGCATGGCCGCAGCGTCACGTCTGGGGCGACCGGTGCACATCGTGTGCTGCGGAGATTCATATTCAAGGTGTTTTTAGGCATTTTCTTATATTTGACCTTTCTCCTGCAAGGTCCACGCTATACAGAGACAATAGTATGTCCCAATAATTGTAAGACGAAAATTTCTATATGATGAAGGATGTGGAGTGTGCATTGTATATAGACCACCTTGGACGCGCACTCCACATGCAGAGTGCGCACTAGATAGATATACCATAACTTAACTTGGCATATGTTTTGTTTTTAAATTGTGAAAAGTAAAAACTGCGATAGCCAGTCTTCAATATTCTAATACTGAATTAATGCATAATTTATGGAGGCATACAAAGGTCATTTTTATCGTTCTATATGTTGAGACAAAAGTAAAAAACAGAAAATTATTTAGAAGTAAATATTTAGTAAAATATTTTTTGTTTAATATTGGCTATTAAAAATAAAATCAGAGGAGTGAAATAAGACACAAAATCACACAAATAATAATGTGGAATTCTAGCGTGATCTTGTACACCCACTTTCTTTATAACCCAGATTAAAGTCCGCGTGCTGAGAATCTACCAAATTTCGTCAAATGACATAAATCTGTCCCACATCAAATTGTAAGAAAATGCAATAAATTAATTAAATGGCTGCACCTAGAAACACAACAATCCACATAATACTTCTAGTAATATAAGCTAAAACTAATTGTTTAAAATAAGTTTAATTGAAACCATTTAAAAAATAAAATTGTGAGCCCTTCCTCTGATGAGTCCATTGCATAATGGTTGTCGCTCAACTAAATTACTTTTCACTGGTGGTCGATAAAAAGATTCTCGGCACATGGACCATATAAAAAATATTTATACAGGGTAATCTAAAAAAGTATGTCATTGACCACAGATTCTTTGGACCACAATATGAGTTTTCTTATTCCATTTCTACTTCTAAATACAGTATGTTAAAGTTGTATAAAAAAAAAGAATTTTATTAAAAACTCCCGTGTTATGTGTTTTTCAAGATATTTAGTTCTTATAAAAAACATTTGCTTGTGGAATACGCCATATTAGTCTCAACCTCGTAGATACACGGGCGTTTTTGTGTTTTTGACTAGATTTAGATTTCCTAAGGCCGATCAAGAAAGAGGAAAGTGGAAAAAGCTGGTCAGGTAAGACATCAAGCAAATAATAATAAGATTTTGAGTGGAGCATGTGAAGGCAGATGTCAAAAGTAGGGTTAGAAATCCTTTTGGTCAATTTCTACGAAAACTGGCTCAAAATTTGCACTTATAAAGTTCAGAATACATTTACCTTAACGAAGATGGATAGTTATTATCGAAGAAACCGATTTAAATAATTTTTTTAGTGAAAAACACAAAAACGCCCGTGTATCTACGAGGTTGTTTGGATACAGTGCCTTGACCTACCCCCACTACGTGATGTCACCACTATTATGGCGTATTGTAGTAGAAAATGTAAAGAAAAGGAACAAAATAAGGTGTCTATTTTCTGTACCTTTCTTACTCATATTTTCTGTGGCCTGATAGCTGGGATGATACAAGTTGGAGTTAAGATCTTTTTTAAGTTCCAGAGATTATTCTTACTATTTTGTTGATAGTCACTTCACCGATTTATGTGTATGTGGCCATGTGGTTAATTCAATTGTCACTTATATCTATGTATCATTTACAGCACAGAAAACAGTTCCACAACAGAAGTCTCCTTAATGGTACCTGTGAAATGAAGAAATATCTCAGTTATTTTCAAATCGTGTTTTTCTGGAATAGTATCTTACCAAGTTGTATATTTGAGATATAATATTAAATGATGCAATGTCGCACTCAGCTGAGAGACCATTAAGGAGCTTTGTGCTGTGGAGCTATATTTTCTTTATTTATTGATAGTGGATCATGATGCAAGGCAGCACTTATTGTGTGTAACAAGTGATCCAAGTCTCCATTATAACAGAACTGGTATGACCACTGGCCGCATTAGTATAAATCGAGGAGGCGGTAAACATTACTTTGTTAATTTTATAGTTCAGTCTGATAATGCTAATTTTTCCCTACGATTTGCTATGCAAGCTATTTTTTCATTTTAAAAAGACATCTAAATACTAACTTTACACAAGTACATATTGGAGAATTCAAATTTACAAGGTACATACATTACAATAATACTTGTAATGCTAATGGCTGTATAAAATGTTTGTTACCTTTAAACTACATTCATTCATGCATTAATATCATTTAATTTCTTATGGCAGGATCTTTTTGTTTAACATGATCATAGTCTTCCAGATCATCTGAAAAAAAAAATTGTAAAATAGATAACCCAACCTCTCATTGAGAGATGACAGTTACAGTTTAATATCACATTTTCACTTCTTCAAATTTTCACTCACCATCTTCTTCCTGTTCCTCTAACTGCACATCATTTTGCAAGTCTTTATATTCTTGATCATATTGTTTCTTTTCAGCCACATTTAAGTCTTTCTTTTCGATATTCGGTTTTGCTACCTGCTTATTCAATTCGTCGTTAAAACCTAAGCCATCTGCAATCGGTCCGTCAAATTCTTCATGGGCACCATTCTCTTTCTCAGGATCATCTTAAATGTTAATAGTCTATTATGCAACAAGCATTTGATGATAGCTATTAAGACATGAGTATGGTAATTATGACACTCCTCTACAGCATTAAATGTGAATTGCACACACAACTTTTTCTACCACCAGTCATAACATCGAAAAATAAATACTTTAAATTTTCGATGCAAAAACACATACTAAGCATATACCACATTCTTATTAAGAAAGGGCAGCCACTATGGGTAGATGCCATTTTTAGAGACTGGAGTCCACGCACGTGCCTCAGTTTTACTAAGGAACTAGGTGCCCTCACCTTACTAAATTCAGTTTAAACTAGACAAGACTAAGCTTTCACGAAGGTTTTTTTCATTTTATAGTCCAATATGTTTTTATTTGCATGTAGCAGTTTCAGTCGAACATAACAACTTTTACCCAAGCCTGCAACATGATCAGTAAACCGAAGATTCTCATCAAGCCTTAAACCGACGATATTTGCTGAGGACATCACCAATGTCTGAATTATTAATTTTAATTTTCATGCTAGCCTTTAGGAATTCCCTACATCTCTTCGGAGAGAAAATAATTAGTTTGGACTTATTTGGATTTAAGTGAAGATTGTGACTATTTAATTTACGTTCTGCAGCAATATAATCATCAGGGTTGAACGTTTTATAAAGCTGGGTGTCGTCCGCAAAAGCCTGCACATTTGAACTACTCATAAAATTTAATAAGTCGAAAGTGTAAATTAGGAACAGCACCGGACCTAATAGGGAGCCCCGTGGGACACCAGATAGAATCAGTGAAGGGATAGATAACTCATTATTGATGCGGACTTGTTGGTGGCAAGGTTTTAAATATGATGTAATTAGATTCACTGCAGTGACATCAAAGCCAAGATATTTGCACTTGGCAATTAATAAGTTGTGGATAATCATGTCGAACGCCTTACTATGATTACCTTTTACTGTATATTCATGTTGTTTCCACCTAAACCTATATTTGTTAAAATATACTTAGGGACCTGTTTATTCTTGAAACACAATCAGCTGCTGACTTATATTTTCCACGTTTTTTTTTTTTTAATTAAAGCGTTGGTTTAATTTTTGACTGTTATATTTAAAAAGACTTGCAGGTCCATAAGAGAAAAGTTAAATTCTCTGAGAATCGCGTAGCGTACGCGTAGCCCTCTATCTCTGCTGGAATGAAAGACCATGTATGCTCGTGACGGTTGTACGTAGAAATCTTCCATCGTCTGTGAGTCTAAGCAGCTAGCGGCTGTCGAGATGGCAGCTTTTACTCGAGGCAACGTTGTTGGATCTTGCAGAAAAACCTTTCACATTTCGATATACAGGGTGTTTCATGACTGGATAGCCAAAATAAAATATCATAATATGTAAAATCGAATTTTAAACATGAAATAGAGTAACTTTTTTCAGATGGGGCTACGTTTCAGAGATATTTAAAAAATATATAAAACAAAGCAGCTATGAAAATAAAAGTTTGTTTATTATTTGATAGCTTGTCATCAAGTCATTATTTTTTTATAACGTTGAATGACTTTATGTTAGTGTTTAAAATGCAATTTAGGAACGAAGAACTTGCTGACATTATTTACGTTTATAGGTACTGTGATGATAACACTATAGAGCTGCGTGTTGGGAATATTGTGTAAGGTATCCAAATAGACGGCAACCTTTGAAATGTATTTTTTTACCTAACTTCAATCAGTACCAACAAAACTATTATTATGCCGAATTTTTCCGTAAAATTTAAGATAACACAATGTGTAGGATAAAAGATATTGTGTATACCATGGCGGTAAAGTGATTTTACGGGCCTCAGTAAATAGTCAAGTTCGCCTTCGGCTCGCTTGTCCACTTTTTCCTTCAGCCCGTAAAACACATACTTTACCCTCTAAGTATACAAAAAAGTATTTCAGATTCTCAACAAACATTTTTACAACCTTGTTAAATCTTTTTTGAATCATCCTGTATCATAAGATATAATCTGACTATAGCATCAGAAAGAGCATTTTTTTAAATTATAGTGTTCAGGATAACTCAAAATCAACATTTTTTTACGTTATCCTAGTATTGTTCTAGCACAGTGATATTAAATTTGACTGTTTTGTTTCCAAAGGTAACCTGGATTATTGAGACGAATGTTTAATATGCATGGGCACGTGCAACATAATTTGTGCAAAAAATGGTAGAATAGTTTTTTGTAGAGAATTAAATTTTCTACAAAGTGGTAAATTCGGACTCAGTGTTAAAAACTACATAGAAATCACCTCGGGAATCACCCATAAAAGCTTCTAACGCCGAATTTTCAAGCTAACCCTTTTTTGCCCCAAATACCTGGGCTACTACCTACTATAGGTGGTTGGCCTCTTGTTGCTGCAATGTTCTCTTAAAATTTTAGTTTAAGTTCAGGTTTAAGTATTAATTTCAAGGTTTCTTTAATTAAAGATGCTTTTTTTGAGATCATTGGAAACTGTGTTTTTCAATTTAGAATGATTTATTTAAAAATAAATAAGATACCACAATAAGCCCAACCGTTGTATCACTGACATTCTATTTTGAAATATTTTCTATAAAAAAATAGCAAAAAGGGATCAGCAACATTTTTTTCAAAAATATTGTATTTCGTTAAACCTAATTTGTCAAAATGTAGCTCTTCTAACAATGTTTATTTGTATATAAACTCATGTAGACAGAGGAAAAGTACAAATAATGGCAAATAAATAATAATTTTTAAAATTGCGGTTTTCTTGCTCTTTTGAACAATTTTCTAATTGGCGCTTGACCCCTTTTCGCCCTACAGCGGTGACGTGCTGCCGTGCACTCAGCGATCTTTTTGATCAAAGTTCTATATTAAACCACCTAAAATTTTGTTGCTCGCTATACAGGGTGAGTCAGAATGTATAGTAAATACTTTAAAGGGGTGTTCGGCAGGTGGTTTTAAGGGGAGTCTTTCGTATAAAATTTTTGATTTGGGCTTTCCTTGCCAAGTTATTCAGGTCTACAAGGTGACCCAAAATTATTTTTTTTATTTATATCTCAATAACGGCGCTACTTAAAAATTGAAATTTGGTATGGGTTATCTACTTACTGGAAGACGCCTTATTTAGGGTAGTTTATTCATTTACACAGTGCCCTAAAAAAAGGGTGAAAACTAACCACCCCTATATTTTTTTTTGCTCAAACTTTTTTGAGGTTATCTTTTTGGTCTTGCAGGTCCATCATTTCAGTGTATCTTTTCATTTTGCAACAAAAGTGTACTCTTGTTTCATAACGATAAAATCAACCGTTTGCGTTGAAATTGGCAAAACGTGCCCCAAAACACCTGTTAACTTCAACATTCGAAACATAAAATTTTTACCTGCCGCTTTCAAACGTTACAGATCGACTGTACATTCAAAATAAGGAAAAAAATACCAATTGGACATTGGTCAAAACAGCATTGGTTTTCTTGAAATAGGGTGTTCAAATTTTGTTAAATTCAATCCATTCCATTTTGAAAGCTAATATAGTTTTGGTACATTGTTCATAGGATTTTTTTTCTGTTTAAATGGTACAGTCGATGTGTAACGTTTGAAACCGGTAGGTAAAAATTGTATGTTTCGAATGTTGAAGTTAACAGGTATTTTGGGGCACGTTTTGCCAATTTCAACGCAAACGGTAGATTTTATCGTTATGAAACAAGAGTATACTTTTGTTGCAAAATGAAAAGATACACTGAATGATAGACCTGCAAGCCCAAAAAGATAACCTCAAAAAAGTTTGAGCAAAAAAATTACTAGGGGTTGTTAGTTTTTACCCTTTTTTAGGACACTGTGTAAATGAATAACCTACCCTAAGGCGTCTTCCAGTAAGAACATAACACATTCCAAATTTCAAATTTTTAAGTAGCACCGTTATTGAGATATAAATTGGGTCACCTTGTAGACCCGAATAACTTGGCAAGGAAAGCCCAAATCGCAAAATTTTATATGAAAGACCCCCCCTTAAAACCACCTGCCGAACACCCCTTTAAAGTATTTACTATACATTCTGACTCACCCTGTATATTCTAAATGGCTTGATCGATTTCGATGGCTTTTGGCATGTGCCCATAGATAATTATCTCACACGATTCTATTATAGTGAAATGTCCGCAACTGCAGTTATGCCCACCTATCTAGTTTTTTATGAGCAGATTTTTTTCTCGCATTTATTTTCTAAAGTAATTTATACCAGTTTGTAGAGACTTTAATTCTCTATAAAACTATTCTACTATTTTATTTCCTAAATTATGTTGTTTTGGAGATAGCGCCCAAAATTCAGACACCACGCACGTACCCGCGCATATTAAACATTACTCATAATAATCCAGTTACCATTGGAAACACAACTTTCACACTTTTATTAATATGGGCTATTGTTTGATATTTACTTTCAGTCTATGTTTCCTACCCTTTTGAGCCTTTTTTTGGAAATTTTAATATTTTTACTAAATGATTTTAGGATCTAAATTAAACTTAATTAATTAAATAAAAAAAACATCTTATATGAGTTTGGCGAAATGTAGGTTCGAACAAAATTTCACATTATAAGGCATATTACGTGTGATTGTTTTCTTTCCAAAGGTAACCTGGATTATTGAGACTAATATTAAATATGCATGGGTACGTGCATGGTGGCTGAATTTTGGGCGCCATCTCTGAAATGACATAAGTTGTGCAAAAAATGGTAGAATCATTTTTTGTAAAGAATTAAATTTTCTACAAAGTGATTTAATTTAATTTAAAAAATAAATGTGCATAAAAGTAGCAGTTGCAGACATTGCACGATAATAGAATTGTGCAAGTTAATTATCTAGGGGCACATGCCAAAAATCATCCAAATACAAGCCATTTAGAAAATATAGCAAAAAGCAAAATTTTAGGGCCCGCTTTAAGGGTTTGTATGACCCTTGATATACATAGAGCATTGAGCAAAAAGAAAAACACTGGTCACTTTATCTTTGGAGTAGAATGCTGCTGTACTATGGGTGACATTTGGTTATGAATAGTATATGAGCACAACGCCTCAAGTAGAAATCAAATATTACAGGAATGGGCTCATATACTTCGGGCAATAATAATATTTTTTTTTATCTAATCGACCCGTGTCTTTCATTTTTTTCGTTTTTGCTTTAGATTTGCTGTAATTTTATAATTAATACTCTCCCGCCAAAGGTGGTGATGTAGTTGCCCTGCCTTATACAAGGGGTATTTCATAAATTTTACTGGTGTAACTTTTATTAAAAGAATTTATTATTGTTAATATCTTTCATATTGTGAGGGTGAGAATTATTATTATTACATTATTGTATAATTTCAATGCAGATCATGGTAATTAACGGAAATATTATCATTATATTAATACATTCATCATTACATTCATACATTCTATACAAAGGGCAAAGGGCTGATAATCTTCGCAGATAGATAGTTTGATAGGGGTTATATTTATAAAGGTTAACAGGCCAGGTCTGAAGCCCAGGTCGTTTTATTTGACAGAAGACGAAGAGGGGAGAAGGCGACGTTGCCGGTTCTTAAATTAATGGTAACTACGTCACAGCCATTCATTACGTATTCAACTCAACTTTGCAGCAAAACTAACACGAAAAAAATTTTTCTTTAGCGTTTCCGGATGATTAAAGGCAATATCTATGAATTGCAAAAATAACAAATGTGGTATATGAGCCCATTGAGCCTGTCCTATCGACACGGTCATATCAGTCGATGGAGCGACAAGACGATGATTGTGCAGAGGGCGCCATCTCCTGGCAACAAGCACGGCAGGCGAGTGGCTTGCGGGACGTATAAGGTGTAAATTCCATGGCAGTCTATCTGAATATTTCAGTCAACGACCAAATACGTACATTACCATACTTGTCCTCCCGAATGCATAGCAGTTACTGCATATTACAATTATAGTTATGCTGTGCTTAGTACATATAATTTTTATGTTCTTTCTAACTGCCATTTTTGGGCTGCGAGATAACAGCTGTTACTTGATGACTAATTATTTCATCTGCAAAGTTCGCCAACATAATTTTAGATGAAAAATTGCCAGAGGAATCAACAAATGGTATATTCTGGGCATGGTTTATTTAAAATCACAAAGCACTTTCTCACTTTCTATCAACATCATTTTAAACACAATGATACTTTGTCCGTGTAAACAAAATATACTAAAAGAAAACTGTTCTCTACTTACCCCTCTCGATTTTATGCTGGTACCTCCTGTTTACCACCTCTGGCTGCTCGTTCTGGCTCTCCTTTTTCTCGGGAATAGGCACGACTCCTTCCGGCAATGCATCCTGTGCCATTTTACCCTTAACCTCTGATTCGGGTGTGACGGTTGGCACCAGCAGGGGTCTGGCCCCATTCAAACTTCCCTGCGACGGTTTTAAAGCCGATCGAGCCGTCGAACTGGTCGAGACGTTCTTTCCGGGCACAGCTATCATGGGTATTTCCGCCATGGGGGGCTCCTTGAGCACGTTTGCCTCCACCATGTTCCTCTTGGAACTGCTACTCAGAACGTTGAATTGCGAGGGGCTCATTTGAGGCAATTTGTTTGTTTCCGAAGTGGATTTTATGGGGCCGAGTTTAAGAGCGAGTACGGAGGGTGCACCTTGACCCAAACATTTGTTCTGAAAGTGAGAATTAATTGGAGAATAACACGAAAAAGTGAAAACAATCTTTGTTTTTATCCTCTTTGCTACAGCAACCTTATCTGGTGCTGCCACTCAGGAACGTTATTTTGTCGCTGTCAACCACATTCGTAATTCCATTAATTAAATCGCCAATGAGTACACAAGACATATATACACTTTAATATATGTCGGACCTGGGCCGACACTATATTAAAGACCCGAGCATGACGTCATATTTCATTGTTGTATACGAACTGGGGTGGTGCCACTCGACGAAAAAAATGCCGACTTATTATAGGTTATAGGGGGTATTCTGTGGTTATTGGTATGTAAGTTTCTGTCGTTTAAAATATCCCAAATTTTAAATATCCACCTTTATTATGATTTACCTTCTGTTTACGGTAACGAATTGTCTTTGCGTCCAGTATTTGGCAGTTTTATCCTATTAACACAGCTGTTATAGGTAGACTTGTTTGTGATAACATGAAATTTCCATGCACATGAAGAAAATGGTATGCACACTGCACAGACCATTAGGTGAATTGCAGAAGTATAAACACTATTTTGGAATTATGGGATGATCTGATCAACCAGCTGAAGAAGCTAAAATTCTAGATATTATTTTGGAAGAGTATTTTGTAAAGTATGCAAGAATGAAAATAGAAAATTTTGTTTATAGCTCCAAAGCGAACCAATAGTCCTCCATATAAAGAAGAAACTAAAAAATCTAATGCGTTTTATGCTTACTTACACTACAACTAGCCATGGACTTCATTTCAAACCAAAAGACACCAAATACTCTTGCTTGCTTTTTAGACTCGCTTTTCTTAAGAAAATGTATGGAAATATGCCATGTGAACTTGTCAAAATTTATTTTATTTTGGATATTAAATCCGTTGTAACAGACACATTTGCATGTTTTTATTTTATAAAAGATTCTGCAACAATGGCGTTTTAACATTAAACCATCGTGTAAATTTCTTTCGTCGCGTGGCGCCAGTGGCGATCGCTTGAAACAGCGCTATGCACAGGTCTTTAATATAGTGTTGGTCTAGGTCGGACGTATAAATAGCCACTTCGTTCGCTATACGTCTTGCACTATCATTGGTGAGTTGACTCATGTGACTTCATTGCATGTACATTTCACCCCATACATGTTCGAAGTTCTGAAGTAAACTTATTTGAAGATACGTCAAAAGTGCATTTATAATAATTCCTGTATTCCGATATTCTTTCTTCGTGCGGCAGCGCCCATCGCTACCAATTGCCACACTATGGAGCAAATGCCCTTTTTTTTATACGGCAGCACGTATTGCCAAAAAAGGAGGACATACGCTCCTTATTGCAACGATGCTTGAGAAAAATGCACTTCCGACATATCTTCAAATAAGTTTACGTACATCCAAAGAAGTCACGTGTTTCAACTCGTTAATCAGAGCACAAGGCATATACCGACTTTTATATGTCAGATGTATAAATAGCCACTGCATATTTTATGAGTGGTAGAATTCTTAGCCAGTACATTTAGGCATTGAGTCAAAATTTGGTAGTGCGTAGCTTTTCAAACCCAATAACATTTATTTACTAATTACTTTTCATAGTATCTTTACACATACGTACATTGTTCTTAGCAAAACAAGATGCTTTTGGGTCGTTTGAGCACAAGCAGAAGTCTTTATGAAGAATAACTTTTTTCATAAACCAATAAATAAAAAGTTTTTCCTCTTTAAGAGTCAATCCATGTATAAATTAAGTATTCATTTACTTACCTTTAAAATTTCATAATCTTTAAGCAGATTTATATATTTATTTTCATTGTCACCTGGTGCTGTATCTTTAATTTGTTTTTTCAAGTTAATATTCTCAGTTTGTAATTCATCGTTCTGAACCTAAATTAAAAAAATCATGGTAATATGAACATTTCTTACAAAATATTTACCTTAAGATCATCTTTGGTGCTTTTTATTTTCCTAAGTTCTTCTTTAATTTCTTCCAATTTAGACTGCAAGTCGTTAATTTCTTCAAGTTGTTTCTGTTGCATTTTGCTGCTTTCTTCTTTAAAATCGTCATATTGTGTCTATGAAATAAATAAATATGGTAGTGGCTATTTATACGTCCGACATACACGGTGTCTACTTTTAAGTGTATACAAATCGATAAAAAATGTATTTTGTGAGATATCTTCAAAAACCTTTTTTGTTCGAAAGGTCTTCAAAAAACGCTTCTTTTGACGTTTTTACTTTTGTCAAAATGCAAATCCAGGCACGGCTACGATTTTTTTTATTCCCTGATTTTCACAAAAACCATTTAGCGATTTTTCTATTTAAAATCTGACCCCACAGCGTTAATCAGAACACCCAAAAACCCCTATACACCAAATTTGAATAAAAAATATACAGGGAGTTCTATTCTGCAGGCATCTGCCAAGTCAAGTGTGGCATGGAATCCCCTCAAAACAGTTAAATGGTTAATAGGACCACTCAAGGTGTTGGTGTGCAAAGGTCCAATTCAAAATATAACGAATGTTCTTATCTGTGCCATCTCAAAATGCTGAATTTTTAGGAAACTTTATACGGGTCATGAGTGCTGTGAAATCATTGAAAAAATATTGATAAACACAAAAGTAATGCCAACTAACAAATAAAAACAATTTATATTATTGGACCTTACACAACAAAGTCACTGTCTAAGATGATACATTTTCTGTGCGTTTCCTGTTGTGGCGCACCAGCCACCTTAACTGATATGGACTTACTGACTGGCAGACTTCAGTATTTTTTAGATTTAGTTCGTTTATAGTGTGTGTAGCGGTTTTGATATACATACTCGATTTTTGACCAGTATAAAGTTTCAAAAATTCAGTAATTTGAGATGGCACAGATAAGAACACTCTGTATATTTTGTATTGGATCTTTGCACACCAACACCTTGAGTGGTCCTACTGACCATTCAACTGTTTCGAAGTAATTCCATGGCACACTTGACTCGCCAGATGCCTTTAAAATTCCTATTTTGCTCAACTTTGACACCCTGCAGAATGGAACTCCCGGTATATTTTTTATTCAAATTTGGTATATAGGGGTTTCGGGGTGTTCTGATTAACGCTGTGGGGTCAGATTTTAAATAAAAAATCGCTAAATGGTTTTCGTAAAAATCGGGAGTATAAAAAAATCGCAGCCGGCTCTGGATTTGCATTTTGAAAATGGCAGAAAGGTTGCATTTTGAAAATGGCAGAAAGGTTTTTGAAGGCCTTTAGAACAAAAAAAGGTTTTTGAAAATATCTCACAAAATACATTTTTTTTTTCGATTTGTTTACACTTAAAACTAGACACCCTGTATATAATAGTAGGTAAACTTCTTGTGGTCTCATTGGCGAGTTGAGTCACGTGACTTCTTTGGATGTATATCACACACGTCTAAAGTAACGTATGCCCTCCCTTTTTGGCAATGAGTGCGGCCGTATGAAAAAAGAAAGGGCCTTCGCCCCGTATTATGGCAGTCGGTATCGATGGGCGCTGCCCTATGAAAAAGAAGGGGGCACCCACATTGTAGCAGTCGGTAGTGATGGGCGCAGCCATACGAAAAAAGAATTTTGTTATAAATGCACATTTTTTTTACATTTTAAAAGATTTATGCGACATTCGGTGTGTGCCGCATGTCGGGCGAAAATAGCGTACGTAAACAAGGCATAAATTCCATGTTTGCGTTGGCGCCCGTTATTGCCATTTGTGTCGAAACTTTAATCCCTATATTTTACGTGTAACCGTTTATGAACGCTGTCGAACGCTGCCATCTGCGTCGGATGCCGTCCGAAATAAACCAATTTCATCTTTCACGTCCCGCCTTTCATAGCAATTTAACGTAGTCCAATAAAAATTAAGTTCAGCGGTCACATGGTGTTTTGTTTGGCTGACATTTCTGGACGCAAACGGAAAGTTTATAAAATGTCTGCTATGGAAGGCAACGGCAAAAGTCAACCTCGAGCGCCAACGCAAACGTCGAGTTTATAAATCCACCTTAAATCATTTAAAATTTCTGGGAAGTGCGTTAGTTACATCAGATGTGTATGGAGTTAAATGTATGTCCAAAGAAGTCACGTGACTTAACTCGCCAATGAGAGCAGAAGACCAACCAACTTTTATATACGTCGGACGTATATATAGCCACTTTAATAAATAATACGTATAACATTTAAACTTAAAAGAAAACAGTGCTAATCAAAGTAATATCTATTAATACTTACCTGAAGCAAATTGAAATGTTGTTGCAATGAATTATATTTAAGCAGTGCATCACCAGACAGTTTTTCGTTTTTAGTTTTCTCTTCATTTAATTTATTTTCTAAATTTTTTTTAGTTTGCTGATGCTCGGCTTGTTCAGACTTGAGACTTCTATCTAGTTTTTGCTTGTAGTCTGAAATAACTGTAAAAAGTTTATTTTTAATTTTGCTTTATAACAACTGTATATTAACCTTGTAGCTGTGTGGACAGCTTTTCTTCTTGCTGATGGCATATTTCGTTGGCTCTTCTTAAATCTTCAAGTTGAGAAAGTGTATTGTTGTAGCACGCTATCAAGGCAGTTATTACAAAAATCGCACAAACGTACAAAAGTATTTTTGCCTTTGTGCCACGTATAACTCTTGAGCTACTCATTACATTAGTTTAATTGCACCTTTCATAAATAATTAGATTTTTTGAAAAAATGTAGGACAACTATACAATAACATTCTTCTTGACATCCAGCTAATACAAAAACTGCGCATGCGTAAAAACGCACAAGTTAATTCTTCTTCTTGTTCTCTCCTTTTGATGGCCTCTGCTCTTCCATGCAATATAGCTACTTGGGGCCTTCGCCATCTCTTCGTTGGGTCGTGTCGTAAATGCCCATATTTTATTGTGTCCGCCCAACTTGGTCACTTGAGCAAATTTGCTACTTTCCTTTTTCAATCTTTTCCTTTCCAAGATTACTGTTTTCATGTGGATCTTTCTCATATTTTCTTCAACGTTAACAACACTCATTAACATTACACAATCAAATTGGTCAATCGTTTAAAATCTATTTGTACCTCCGCAGTCCTTCACATCATTTTTTTTCACTCCTTTCCTTCACAAGATTATGGTATCCATGTGAGGATGGTTCTCATTTATTAAGTTTCACAAATCCTTTAAATCTTTCGCGTCTCATCATCTTTACGATCATCAGTAGATATACTAAGAGAGTTCCAGGCCACTTGCCCCATGTTAATCTCCATAAAACCAGAAAAGCGTGCATTTTGGCTACGTCCCACCTCCCACCCGAGGTCACGGCTTGACCTCTCTTGACTTTTGGGACACGTCTAACCCCCAGTTGACCTTCTATTCTTCGAAGCCGCATCTCTCAGTTACTGAACAGAATATTATTTTGTGCCAAAAATATAGAAATGGACAAGTATACTTAGGGATGAAAAATAATTTTTTGCCTTGGAATTTGTAAAACATGTCTAGATAATCACGAAACACAACCAACAGATTTTTTTTCCCATTAGTTTGCTCAAAAATTGAAAAAAACGGTCGCAAAAGTAGGGAATGTGACGTCACGATCCCTAATTTCAATAAGTACCTGCTATTTTCTTAGTACTTATTTCGTCTTTTTTTTATTTAACCAAGCATTCCCAGGCAAATTATTAGATTCAGTTTGTATGCGCCTGATGAGAAATAATCAAATTTCGTAGCATTTCAATGAAATATTTGGATTTTACTGATCCCATTCTGAACTTATTAGATGCCCCCTATAAAATATGACAGATGACATATTACTCAATGCTTTAAAGAAAATCGTCGGCAACGCCGCACTTTGCATATAACCTCACTTTCGCCCGCGGAACGCGGAAACCAAGGTTAATAACCTTAGTGAAAACTAAATAAATTCTATTGTCAGTTTTAAAAGAATCTTGCTGTGAATACTTTATTTTTTCGGTTTATAATGAAGACAAGATTTGTTAAAGCTTGTCCTGATAACTTGCCTTGCATAGATTTTGATATGGTGTGTCAATTTTAATAAAAACGGGGAGCAAAACATGGAGAAATGAAGAGGTATGTTTGTTATTTGATTTGTATATTGTTTTAATATTGCTTAATGATGATGATATAGCTTAAATTCTGGTTTTAGGTAGACTAGAGAATAAATATTATGGTAACAATGTTATTGGAGACACGCAGAGGAAAGAACATAGCAATGAATGCATAATGCCCGGTTAAGGCAAAAATTACCCCCGAGCACAAAATTAATAAGAAAAATGTTAATGATACTGTGGTTAAAAATGAAGAAATTCAACTGAATAGTTGTGGAAGTAGGTATATTATGTTGCAATTACCCAACATAAGCAGATTAGTCCTAAATTATGCACATACCACGATGTACGAGGATCATACATCGTGGCACATACGTACATACAGCTTTTTTTTTTTCTAGTTTAGTTGCTAGTACAGTAAAGAAATACTTATTGTGTATATATCTATAGTTAAGATATGGGGGAGTGGGCGTGGGGGTATCGCACAGCCCAATGTTGAAATCGATTATCAAAACAAGAAATCATGCGTTTGTAAAAACGATCGTTGATATCTACATGTGAAAACCATGATTCAGAACTAATTTAAATAATCTAAAGTCAATGCAAGTTCGACAGCAGAGTTTCATTCGATATCAAGTGCTTGACCGTCAATGACTTTTTGCGGGTATTTTTTTCTTGTATGATCTAATGAAGTATTTAATTAATTAAGTCCGTAGTAGTACACTTTGTCGCATCCATTTTGATGCGGAAAGTTGTACTTTTCTGCACTAGTGACATTAACTTTGTCAACCAATAGAACTAAGTACGCTTGTAAAATTTTTGCACATATTAATGGGAAACTTATTTTAGATGAATGTAAGCTGACTTCCTGGAAATAGCGAAGAATCATGGACAACATCAGTAGATTGTTATATTGGAAAAAGTCAACACAAGTGCAATAAAAAAATATGAAGGTCTACCTTACAGGATTTAGTTGACAAAGACATACCGACATACCTCAATAATTATTATACATTGGAGTAGTATGACAGAAGATTTTTGGCAAAAATCAAAACATATTACAAGGAGGGACTGTCTGACATGTTAAAAAACGAAAAATGCCCTGTATCTCCAAAACGAATCAAGATTTTGAGATTCAACTGCTTTCCACTGCCCTCAAAAATCGAGCACAGTACACCTACCTACTCTTTGTCTATCTCTTCGCAGAATAGAAGAAACCCCCCAAAAAAACATCCAGTTTGTTACACTGTGCATGCGACATGAAAACTATTATTTGATTTTGGAATATTTTCACTAAATTTAATAGATAACTTATTTGGGGTTTTGCCATAGAATGCAAAATAATGTTTTTTTTTCTTGCAAATTAAAGAAATCTTAATTTTTGGCCGGCTGCTGCATTATATTTTTTTACTTTTAACTTCCATTAACCACAATCACAAAATTTGCTTATGAAAATTTATTTTCCAGAAAAATAGGTATATAATATGTATAGTGAAAAAAACCTAAAGAATTATGTCATTTTTTATGAGGATGCTTCGGCAATCACAATATAATTTACCTAAATGGGTCTAAAATAGTTCAAGCTATGACAATAAAGTTTTTCGACTGAAAACTTGGCTTTATTGCGTTTTACATGTTATGTTTCTAACATCACCAAGAACTGGCACCTTCTCCAATATTCTAGCGTTACATTTTTGAACCGATGGGTCTAACTACTAACTTAATTCTGTAAGTAAGGGCTCATGAAATTAAAGTAATAAATTTTTTATATTCGGACCAGGTATGTGCTTGACGTCTAGAGGATTGACTTTTCTCAGTTTAGTTTATAACCAATCAATGCTGTTGATTAACACTAGCACAGAATAAATAGCTTCACAACAGAAGCGTCCATAAAGACGTGTCAAAAATAAGCGAGCCTCCATTTCAATTTACAGGAAAATAGCCAATAACTTGTACATAAATTTGGTCCTAATACAATCTCTTTGCATTGTGGATTAATGTAAAATCAAACAAAATGCACAATGTTTATCCCTTTAGAAGATATTTCGCGTCAAAGCGAGCATCTTTTTGACACATGTCCTTATGGACGCTTCTGTTGTGAAGCTATTTATTCTGTGACACTAGGTATTGAGGCTAAAATATCATCAGTTTCTTCAAACAACTAGCAGTCGCTGGAATATACTTGATAACAAGTAAAAAATCGTTTGGCAGAGCCACTAATCTAAAATCGTCAGCTAAAATGTTACCCCTGGTTGGTTCTTTATTGTCTTTAATATATCAGCAAGTCTAGATATAAATTTGTGCAAGTTTAGTTAGGTACTTACGAATTGTGTCGTTTTATAGATAAAATAGACTTGTTTCCAATAAAAAAAAGTTTTGTAAACCAACCAGCATAACGTCCGAATCATCAATACCAATACCGAGTGCTCCCAGCATTTTCCTCAGCAAAATAGAATGGTTCATTTCCGTCATGGATTATTAGAATGAATGGTGAAAATAGTTCAAATCATAAAAAAATAAAAGCTTGTAAAACACGCGGGCCGCGGGATCCGATGTTCCGATTTGTGACGCCACAAAATAGGACAAATAGGTTATGTTTATGTTCTCGCCGGCTGAGAGCTTGGCATTGAGGTGCGGCGTTGCCAAACCTAGTGCCACGGCGGTAAATTTAGGGAAAAATAAAATCCAACAGGTAGTTACGTATATTGAACTTTAAAAATTAATTGCGGCAAAACGAGGGCGAAAAAAAAAATTAAAAAAAATACAGCAAGTATATCTCACCCAATACTATCCGATGAGCAAATAAAAAAAAGTGGTGTATTAGTCCATTACTAAAGATTTTAAAGAGGTGGCGTATGCCCCATATTGGCTAACTTGCTGAAAAGCAGAGGCCATTAAAAGAAAGAAGGAAGAACTTAACCTTATGTATATGTATTTTGTGGTAACGTTGATGTTGATCAACCTAACCTATATAGTTTGTGTCGTTTGTGATGATCTTTTAGCACTGAAAATTTAAAAAATACTGAATACTACAAACAATTTATACTACTTTTGAAAATGAGTTCTGCTAGTAAGGTATTATTATAGTTATTCCAAGACAAATTTTGAGTTTGCCGTAATCACTACTTTTAGGTTGGCGAAATTTTCACAGCTGCAGGACAGGCCTTTAACCGATTAGGCGATCTTACCATGCAGCTTCATCCTAGTGTGGAATCTCCTACCGGGTAAGGACAAACAATTTTTTTAAACTGGTATATTTTTGCTCATCTATTCTTTCCGTCTATAGAAAATGGACTGATGAAGAAATTGAGATGTTAAGACAAGTTGTTAAACAGTTTTCTGAAGGTTTGAATCAAATTAGTGAACATATTAAGAGGCGAACAGTGTAAGTCTAAATCCCAATTTCTTCATGAAATTCCAATTACAATGTTTTTTTTTTAATAATGCTAGATCACAAATTAGGACAGCATTAAAGAAAAAGGCATTCGAGGATGCAGGTCTTCCCGTCAAACAGATAAGTTCGGTCCCTCAGCCTGCACCACAGGTACAGACAAATGTTCAGTCACAGCAGCAACCAATAATCAAATCAGAAGTGACACTGAATATGTTGAATGCGGCAGAGTCTGAAGTTGATGTGGAAGGATTGAACGAAGAAGTAAAATTGGAATTTGACGGGAGTAATGAAGAAGTATCATCTTAGAAGTCAGATTTAGTTTCATTTGTATTCAATAGGATTACTTAGCTCATTCTCAAAGAGCAACTTGCTCCTTTAGACATCTGCGATAATCTTGAAAGGGCTAAATAATTTTAAAATTTCAGAAGACAAGTTAAGGTAACGGGGTTCGTCAGACCCTTCAGTTAAATACTTTGCCAACATTACAAATTTTTGTTGTCCTTTGGGCAGGTTCATATTTGTCATTGCTGTAAGGTTCCTATCTAAAGAATAAACTGTGTACCTTTTTTAAAACTTAGTTTTATTTTGATTATTTTACAACTTATTCTTAATTACTTGAAACCAACATTACAAATATTACACATGAGAATTTCTTGGGGCCTATCATCACGATACACAGATAACGGTATGTCTGTGCGCAGGTGCTGTGACATCAACGCTGACACTTATTTGACAAAATCATGGCTACCTTTTATTTTTAAATCGAAATTTGACTCGTTTATCAGATATTTTTGAATCTTAACAACAATGATCCCGTAATTGCTGATGGCGATTACAACCCCAAACACTACAGGTGGTCACCAACCCCTAACAATTGTTTCGGTAACCGATTGGATAGGTAAACTTAAACAATTTACAGGTAATTGCACCGGCCGAGCCGACCAGGTACCAGGTAGATTTGTTTATCACAATAAATTTTAACTGTAATTACGAGGTATCCACGTCTGCTGATCTCAGCAGCGATCACAATCCTGTTATGATTATTTTTGGCAACTTAAATAATAATGATGAATTAAATCAAAATTTTAATAGATATATTACAAATTGGGAGATGTATAAAACTATGCTTCTGCTGTATCCTTCGCCACTTAGACACGTGACAGACGCACAAGACAGAAAACTATACGGACACACTTCACTTTTGGAATCAACCACGACTACGAACACCACGTACTATTCGACAAAACTTCCCCACGAAATAAAAAAACTTATAGCACAAAAAAGACGTGCTAAAAAACTCGCACAAAGGCAGGACATAACTTAGAATATAACAGACTCACGAGACTAGTAAAAGAACGTATTTCTGAATTCAAAAATGACAATTGGCAACAAACTTTGGAATCTTTGACTACGACAGAACGCTCATTTTGGCAAATAATCAAAAATCTAAAGGGATAAATGACCAAAACACCGTCACCACTGATACTAGGTAATAACGGACTAGTGTTTACGGCGGAGGAGATGGCGGAAGTTTTCGCGGAAGAATACATCTCCCAATTTTCTTTAAACGTAAATCCCAGAGATGACCCGGAATGGGAGGCCGAAGTGGTCGAAACATCAACGAGATTACTAGAGGAAGCTCCACCAGGTCGACTTTCCCTAAGTGACCCAGTAGAAATTAATAAAATTATAAAATTTGTACCAACAAGAAAAGCCCCCGGCCTCGACGGCATAAATAATAAAACTATTAAATTACTACCCAAAAAATTTAGAACTGACATTTTAAATCTAACAAATGCAATCCTTAGAACACAACATTTTCCAAGCATTTGGAAAAAATCACAAATTGTGACGATACCAAAAAAGAGTGGTTCGAATACACCGAGTGACTATAGACCAATTAGCTTACTTTCGTCAATTTCAAAAATTGTGGAAAAAGTGATGCTTGCTAGATTAGTGGAAGAAGCTGATAACTTGGAAATTATACAGGGAGAACAATTCGGTTTTCAGTCGATGCATAGTACAGAGCTACAAGCCTGTAGATTGGTTGAAAATATATCCAAGTGCTGACAGAAACGAAAAAGCGCAGGTATTGTTTTGTTGGATATAGCAAAGGCCTTCGACAAGTGTGGCACTGGGGGCTGATATATAAAATGCTAAGGGGGAGCTTCTCGGTTCCCATTGTACCCTTTGTTAAAGACTCTTACAGACAGAAAATTCTGTGTTAGGGTTGATAACAAAAATTCTGAGTTTCGTAACATTCAGGCTGGCGTACCGCAGGGCTCGGTATTGGGACCTGTTCTATATTCCATTTTTATTAGCGACCTAACATCATACCCAAACACGAAGATCTTCCTATACGCGGACGATACTGCGATTCTAGCAGTTAGTTAGTCCCAAAGGTTAATTAATGCTTTCTTGCAGCGTGCGGTGAACTTGGTCTTCGAACTGGTTGTTAAATGGAAAATAAAAATTAACGAGCGGAAAACCAAAGCCATTTTTATTTCTAAAAAAGAGTATTACCAGAAATGCAATGTACCAATTTAAACCAAATCCCAATAGATTGGAGCGATGAAGTTATATATTTAGGTATTCAGCTAGACAAAAGATTGACATGGACTTAAATTCAAGAACAAAAATGGCAAAACAAGCAATGTCAAAATTATATCCGCTTTTAAATAGAAATTCTAGCCGCAATGTCCAAAGCAAACTTTTGATTTATACGCAAGTGATTAGACCTTCGTTATTATACGCCTGCGCCGCTTGGTGTGTCGCCGCAATATACAATATAAACAAAATTCAAGTTATATAAAATAAATGTCTTCGAATGGCGGTAGAAGCCGGACTCGTTTATAGTGAGCTAGGCAACCACATATACACCACGGTGTCTCAAAGGTGCCTACAAACTGTTTTTAGATTTAACTTGACTTGAAATTGATAACCGAAGTATGTCAGTGAGACTAATTTCAGGACTATTTTTGGTAAGTTGGCCGCGCTTTTGTCAAAGTGACGTAGGTGCGCAGAAGAGTTTAAATTTCATTCTTCTAGCTGGCATACCGTTATCTGTGTATCGTGCCTATCGTTATTTCAAATATTTATTAGTTTTCTCCAATAATATATTTTGAAAGATGGTTTATCTACCACCGCGATTTTCTCCTTTATTTAGAAAAAAAACATAAACATGGAGATTTTGTAAAGCTAAGCGACTGAAAAAGAAAACGGCATCCGCGGCCAACTTCTTGTACAATATAAAAAACTCAAATTGGGCAAAACTATTAGTAGGGTTACCAGATTTGTTTTAAGTGAAAAAGGGACTGGAGGTAATAAAAGGGGAAAAATTCGGGATAAAAAGAGAAAAACAGGACTTTTAATTTGAGCCACAATTGGCAATGGCCCCCAATTGGCATTGGTGTGATGGTTTAACCTCATCTAATTATATTCATCTAAAGAAACTAGAAAGGCGCATTGCATTGAGTGTTGACGCTAAAAACATAGAATGCGATACGGCATTTTTGATATGGAAAACCAGTAGATGGTTTTTTATTTATTTTTGTGCTGTGGGTTACATTGTTCGGTTGAAATTTTTAATTTTCCCATAGTGCCAAAAAACCGGACAATAAGCGTCCCATAAATACCTTGCCCGGAACGCGGGATAAAAAAATTCAAAATAGGAAGATCCCGTTAAATACGAGATGTCTGGAAACCCTATTAGTAGCCATAGCATGTTGTAAAAGCTAGAAGAAGACTTATATTGAAAACTGATGGCACTGAGAACATTTATGAAACTGGGTGCTCAGATAGTTTCAGAAAATTACAGTCTTGGGCTCTCTTGAGAGTTATGTAACATACATACACTATCTGGCAAAATTAAAGCAACACATATGAGAAAATCAGTTAAAAATATAAAATTAAAAATATTGGCGGCAGCGGAAATTAAAAACTATTTGGATTAAAGTCATAGTAGGCTGCTGTCACAGGTGAAACGAAATTGTTTTCAAATGTCAAATAAGGTAGTACGAGGGCAGTTCACCAATTATTATTGTTCCTAGACTAGTTGGCGTCGACCAAAACAATCGGTGCAACTGTCAACATCTGTCAGTCTTGCTTGCCAAATTTCAATACACATTGTTTCGAATATTCGAGTAAGAATTTTTATTCTTCGGTTGTGCGTAGTTAATTGAGAAAATGGAGAAAAATGAATTGAGGACGGTCATAAAATACCTGCAAAAGAAAGGTATGACTCCGAAGGAAATTTACGAGGATATGCATGGAGTGTTAGGTGATGGTACGAGCCCTAACACATAAATGTTCGGACACTTCTGTTATTTTACAAAATTAGTTTCAAATAACTTTAAACAAATTTTTATTTTCTTTATTTAAAGTTTTTATTATTTTGCTAATATCCTTGTCTATGAGCTATAATTAGTTTTGGTTTAAATAAACATCCAAGCAGGTCACAACGATTTTTTTTAATTCCTGCAAAAAATATGTGACACGTTAATGTTCGGACACCCTTTGAAAATTCAATATTTACACAGTAGGCGTTGAAAAAAAATTCAAATCTTTGTTGACTGACAGTTACGCATAGTTGTTACCTGAATTAAGGTGAAAATGGCACGTGGTATAGCGACAAATGCTAAAATTCGTGAGTTAATTATTAAAAAATGCCATGACAACAATAGCGTTCGCAAGATAACTGCAGAGTTAGATTTAGCAAAATCTACAGTTTACGAAATAATAAAATTGTATGGTGAAACAGCCAAAACCGATATTCGCGGTAGATCAAAAGGAAGACCGGTAAAAATAACAGCAAGACCTCAAAGGAAACTTATAAAAGTGTGCAAAGCGTCTCGAAGAGGAACTTTACGAGAAATCACTGCAGAATGGAACAATCAAGCAGGGTTAAATATTTCTCGAGAAACATGCAGAAGATGGATTCATAAGTCTGGTTTAGGATTTTATAAAGCAAGTTACTTTTTACTCCATTTGAGGAAATTACCAAATAATAAACTATTTTTAGGCCAAAGAAAAACCTCTTCTCACCGAAAAACAAAAAAAGAATCGGTTGATATGGGCAAAAGCAAAACGTTTGTGGAGTGTAGACGATTGGTCTTGAGTCATATTCTCGGATTAGTCAAAATTTGACGTTTGTGTCGGGGATTACCGCAAGCGAGTAATTAGGTCTAAGTCAGAAGCATTCCATAAAGATTGCATTAAACGAACTGTAAAATTCCCAAAAAGTATCATGATTTGGGGATGCATGTGTGCAAAGGGAATGGGGAAATTTCAGTTCGTAGATGGAATTATAAACGCTGAAAAATATCAACAGATTTTACAAGAAAACTTTTTGCCAAGTGCGTCTTCTTTATATCCAGAAAGAAATTATATTTTTCAGCAGGATGGTGCTGCATATACAGCAAAATCCACGAAAAGATGGTTTGCACAAAATAATCTACAAGTACTTTCATGGCCGGCTAATAGCCCGGATCTTAATATTATTGAAGAGATATGGCATAAAATGAAACAAAAGCTAAGAAATGATCCACAGCGAACTGTACCCGAATTAAAAAATAAAATCACTGACATTTGGGATATGTTTACGCCAGAAATGTGTCTGTCATTAGTAAGATCAATGCCTCAATGGATAGAGGCAGTTATTAAGTCGAAAGGAGACGTTACTTCGTACTAATTGTTAGATTTTGTAAAAAAAACTCTTAAGTGTCTGAACATTTATATGTCACCAATTTATTTATTTATCGTAGAAATATATTCACAATGTAACAAGATTTTCTTAAAATAAATAATTGTTTTTGAAAATATATTGTTGGTACTATAAATAAACGTAATTGTTCGGGTTCGGTAAAATTTTAAACGGTACTTTGAATTTTAACAGTAATTTTTAAACTAAGCATCGGTGTCCGAACATTTATGTGTTAGGGCTCGTAGTCCTTCATATCAAACTTAAAGAACAACTGCGTGGTTCTCGATTTTTGAACGATGAAGAAGTGATTGAAGTTGTAAACGGCTGGTTGTAAGAGCAAAAAAAAATATATTTTCAAAGTTTCCAAGAGCTTCAACATCGTTATGAGAAATGTATTAGACTTTCAGGGGATTATGTAGAAAACTAATAAAGTTTTTAGTACACATTTTAATTGCTTCTATGTTAGGGACAATAATTGGTGAACCGCCCTCGTACATGGACCAACACTATATTAAAGACCTGTGCATAGCCCGGTTTCAAGCAATCGCCACTGGCACCACACGAAGAAACAAATTTACAGGGAGAAGGATAATGCTAAAAACACCATTGTTGCGGAATATTTTATAAAATAAAAACATGCAAATATGTATGTTACAACGAATTTAATATTCACTAGTAATCGCCCTAGTGCTTGAATTATTGCCGGAAATTTTTCGAGTAAATGAATTTTCTTAAAAAATTCGTTAGAGAAAAATTTCCGGACATTAACCCTTTCGGGACTGCGGCCACCTGAGGATCTGTGCCCAGTAGACCACAGCAGGAAGCGCATGCGTCTATGTACGGTTCCGGTCCTTAATTGCAAAACAGTCTTTACATAACAATAGATCTTTTCACAATATAAATCTTTTTTTGCATGCACCCACAGACCCACAGGCAAATGAGGTTGTGTTCGAATTTGTTGATGTATTTAAGTGCAAAAGTAAGTTTTTTTTTACGAGAAGGACCACATAACTAGATGCCATTACTAGAAAATCAGCCAGTGACATTAATTGGGGGCATGACCAATGTAAAGTAGGCGTTCCAATGTATCCGTAGTCAAGTAGTCAACGCGTGTCCGTTCGGTTCCAGTCCTTTCTCATGGCTCCCTGCTTGCGTTTATAGTCGGTTCCGGTCCCACTGACCCAACTTTTATATGCGTGTTCGTCCGGGTCCGGTCCCGAAAGGGTTAATTCAAGAACGGTAAGAAAATTCCATACCTACACGTAAATTAAACGAATTTATTATCAAAATTTTTGTTGAGTTTAAGTTACAATGTCACATTATAATAATGACATCTGCCAAAAAATTTCCGATGTAATCACTTTCTGCTGCCCTAGAGCAAGTGAGAATATTTCCGGAAATTTTCTGAGTTGCCATGAGAACGAAGCAAAAAACGAGCCTCTGATTGGTCAAAAAAGGTAGGTATGGAATTTTCAAAATAAAATATTTGTGTTATGTCCCTTTAATTTGACAAGTTCATATGGCATATTTCCATTCTTAAGAAAAGCAAGTCTAAAAAGCAAGGAAGAGTATTTGGTACCTTTTGGTTTGAAATGAAGTCCATGGCTAGGTGTAGTGTAAGTAAGCATACGTTACAAAATACTCTTCCAAAATAATATCTAGAATTCTCGCTTCTTCAGTTGGTTGATCAGACCATCCCATAATTCCAAAATAGATTTCTACAATTCATCTAATGGTATGTGTATACCATTTTCTTCATGTGCATGAAAATTTCATGTTATCACAAACAAATCTACCTATAAAAGCTGTGTTAATAGGATAAAACTGCCAAATACTGGACGCAAAGACAATTCGTTACCGTAAAAAGAAGGTAAATCGCAATAAAGCTGGATATTTAAAATTTGGGACATTCTAAGCGTCAGAAACTGACATACCAATAACCACAGAATACCCCCTATAACCAATAAGTTTTCATTTTTTTCGTCGAGTAGCGCCACCCCAATCCGTAAACAACAATGAAATATGCTGTCATTTTCGGGTCTTTAATATAGTGTCGGTCCAGGTAGTACGTAATTATTTATCTGAACAGTGCTTTTATTAGAGCGGCAAATAAAAACCAACATTATTTTTATTTTCTTGAACTTACTGAATAAATAAAACATACGAAAAGCACAATTTAAGCAGTGTAGTTCGAATTACATTGTCTTACATCTCTAATCCAAGAGAAGCAACCCCATTAGAACACGCTTCCACGGCCATGCTTTACGGTTGGTGTAACAAACCTGGGATTAAACCTATGGCCTACCAGTCATCTTATGCGACGCATTTCATTGGAATTAAAAATTTTATACTGGGTTTCAGGTCTTCTACAGAAAAGCCTTGCAGCAACCAGCCTTCTTTCAATAGTTTATTTAGACCAGCAATTTCAGCTTTAATTCTTCACTTGAAAGGATGAAATTCTAATTAATCTAACGGTGTGAATAGTGGTTTTTCGTGGTGTTCCTGATTTTGGTAAGTTGTTAGATGTCCTCTTTCATTGTAGCTGATAATAATAATAGAAGACCGCTTCTTGCCATTAGGAAATGCATTTAACACTTTTTGTTTCACTTCAAAACTAGTTTTCACTTTTCCCCATGTTGAATCACTTTACTATTGTTTAGGCATTATCAGAATATACTTTTCAAAATTGAATTTTTAGTTTAAAAAGTTGTTGCTTTACTTTTGTCGCTCTAATAAAAGCACTGTTTAGATAAATAATTATGTACTACCTTATTTGACATTTGAAACCAATTTCATTTGCATAATCCAAATGGTTTTTAATTTCCGCGGCCGCCAATATTTAAAATTTTTTATTTTTAATTGATTTTCTCATATAATTATGTTGCTTTACTTTTGTTCGATAGTGTTTAACAAAAATCATCGTTCTGAATGTAGAAGAATGAAACCATTCAAATAGACCTATGCAAAGTGGCACTTACAATTTAAAAAATTGACGTCACATGACACATTGATATGTCATAATTTGCACATTACAGGTTGGTGCGACTGAGCGTTTTTTTCCTCTTGCCCCGAGATTTTATTGAACTTGTTCCAACCTTCCCTTGCTCACTGTATATCCAAATCTTTATATTTATTTAAAAAAATAATTAAGTTTTGTATGTTGTACAGTGCAAATGCATGTATAGTAAAAACAAACATCCATCAAAATTTATTTATACATGTAGCTTTGGCCTTGGCATGTTTGGTTACTTTATTTCAATATAATTAACCATTAAATGCTTCTAAGAAACCTTATTTAGCAAGTGACATACTTATTTAAAAAGGGAAATCAACAACCAGGCTAGATTTGCTTTTTAACGGAGAAAACCATAGTTAGTTTTAATTCTATGGTTTTCTCCGTTAAAAAGCAAGTCTAGCCTAATATTTTGTTAGCTAGTTATGTTCTAGAAGTTGCTACCTCATCATAGAAATTACGCCGTAGAAACTACAAACTCAGCAGAGTTCTGCTTTCCTTAAATTATATAAACTATCGCGCTCCACATTTTTCGACTTCTGACTATCTGACTCTGTACTAGTTGCCAATAAAAAAACTTTGCATTTTTTAAAAAGGTCTTGTTCCGATCCCGTAAGTTAAGTGGCGCAGTCGTGCGGATTGTTTGAGTTGCGTGGCGCCATCGGTCTCGCGCTTCTGAAGTATCGAACTCCCAACAAACAAGAACTTCAAGATCCGATTGAAGCTGCAGAGCCAGGAAGAGACCAAGGTAAGGGCCAATCCGTGTTTCCTTTCCCTTGTCCTTTCTGTGGCAAACAGGTCAGTCTTAGGTCCCTAGAAATCCAGTGTATATGTTTTTCTAGTTGAATCTATTCATAAGATTGCGTCTTGCGATATATTAGAGCATATAATACTTCAAAAGATATAATTAAGTTAGGTTAAGAAGTTCAATTTCATTTTAAGTTTCAATTTTAAATTTCAAAATTGATTCACTCGAAGATATTTCAAACTCGTTCCGTTCTCTAGATTTAAGTGATAGTGATAGTGATAGTATTGGTACAATTGAAGAAGAAATCATGAATAATCAACCTCAACCTGCACCAATCAATTATAGTCTGCTTAGATTGTATGTCGATACAATTCCAAATTTTAATGGAGACCCACACACTCTCGAAATTTTTATAGAACATTGTGATTTTCTTATTTCCACATATTCCAATGCAAACCCCGCTGATCCCATAAATACCTTCCTAATACGAGCTGTTATTGGAAAATTAACAGGACACGCTTTAGTTATTGCTGGTAGTAGACCTGACGTAAGAAATTGGGCAAATTTAAAAGAATTATTAAGACTAAGTTTCGGTGACCAAAGAAACCTTGATTGCTTAGTGCAAGAAATGCTTGTTTCGCGTCCCTTCAAAAATGAATCTTTTCGTAATTTTGGGCAGAGATTACAAAAGTGCCGTAGTTCCATCGCTTCTAAAATAATTTCAATGGAAATGACTAACGAAGAACGTGCTTTTAAAATTAAAAATTATGATGAACTTTCACTAAAAACCTTTATAAGAGGTCTATCTGGACGTATCCAAGATATGGTTCGTTTAAGAAATCCTGACAGTCTAGAACTCGCAATATCGTATGTTATTGAAGAAGAAAACTTTATTTTATTCCAAAAGTCTCAAACAAGTAATTTCCAAAATTCAACATTACCAAATAAAAATCCTCAACACTTTCCAAAAATGAATTCTTATAATAATCAACAAGCTATAACACCACGACAACAATCAATGTTTCCGCCAAATAATAACAATTTTTCGCAAAATCAAAATTATTCCCAAAATCAAAATTTTCCCGAAAGAGCTCAATTCCCATCTCAACCTATAAACATCCAACCTCGACAGAATATGCCTTCCCCTAAATTTTTTACCAATAAACAAGTATTTGGAGCCCCTAACACTTCCAGAAATGTTTTTAAACCCACCGGTATAACTCCGCAACATAAACCTACTATACAAACTCAATTCAGAAATAATTTTCCAAAAAATTACCAAACTCCACAACTCCACAATATTGAAGAGGCAGATTTTAGCTTCGACGAAAATCTCGAAAATCCGGAAAATCCCGATGAAATTTTTCCCGATTTTTACCATGAAAACTCCGATGAAAATTTCGTACCGAACGAAACTTATGAAAGTTTTGAAAATTTTTCCCAGGCTTCGAATCCACAGAACCCAACGTAATAATTGACTTAAATCATCTACATAAGAGCGATTTAACGTATATAGAAATTCCAGAAATTAATGCCAGATTCCTTATAGATACAGGTAGTTCCCGTAGTATAATTAACCCCGATGTAGCTTATAAGTTTTACAGTAATTGCATTTTTCATGAAGATTTTAGTATTCAGACCTCTCACGATATTACTTTTCACAATGAAATTGCCATAATTCCACTTTTCGACATTTTTAACGTAAATCGATTTTATAAATTTTATATCTATGATTTTTCCCCAAAATATCACGGTCTTATTGGCATGGACTTATTGAAAAGACTACGATCAAATATAGATCTCGACAATAAATTACTAAAGACTCCCAAAGTTCAAATACCTCTACTTTCGGAAAACTCCAATTCAAAACAACAGAAAAATTTCCAAAAATGTTATCACTCTTTAATTATACCACCTCGAACTCAAAAAATAGTTAAAGTTCCAGTATGCTATAAAAATGGCCTCGGTATTTTAGATTACAATAATTTTGATAACAATTTAGAATCCCCTCGTGCTGTAGTTGATATTCAAAATTATTTCGCGACAACAACAATTATAAATCCAAATTTAGAACCCTTTGAAGTCATAATTACTGAACCTTTAGACGTTGAAATTTTAAACCCTAATGAGATTAACTTTATCGACAAAATCGAAGATAATTCGGAACTCTCAGAAACTGAAGATAATCTACTAAAACAAAATTTAAAAAATATTAGACTTGATCATTGCAATTATGAAGAAAAGTCCGCTTTACGTAAACTTTGTTATTCGTACAGGGACATCTTTTACTGTGAAAAAATACCTCTTAGCTTTACAAATAAAGTCAAACATAAAATTAATCTCACAGACGAAAAACCTATTTTTACTAAATCGTATAGGTTTCCCGAAATCCATCGACAAGAAGTAAAATCCCAAATAGATAAAATGTTACAACAAAAAATTATTGAACCATCCACATCCCCGTGGAGCAGTCCAATCTGGATCGTTCCAAAGAAACTCGACGCTAGTAAAAAAAGGAAATGGCGAGTAGTCATCGACTATCGTAAGTTAAATGACAAAACTATTAGTGACAAATATCCCCTTCCAAACATAACGGACATATTAGACAGACTAGGACGTGCGAATTACTTTACAACACTCGATTTGGCCTCCGGTTATCATCAAATTGAAGTTGACGAAAATGATGTACCCAAAACTGCATTTTCTACTGATTCTGGACATTATCAATTCTTACGAATGCCATTCGGTCTTAAAAATGCACCCAGTACATTTCAGAGATTAATAGATAATATTTTACGTGGTTTAACAAACGAAATTTGTCTCGTATATTTAGATGACATAATAGTTTTCAGTACATCTCTCCAAGAACATATAATTAATCTCAAAAAAGTTTTCGACAGACTACGTGACGCGAATTTTAAAGTACAACTTGACAAATGCGACTTTCTACAAAAAACTGTTGCTTACCTCGGACACATTATTACATCAGAAGGAGTGAAACCCAATCCCGAAAAAATTTCCTGTATTCAAAAATTCCCCATTCCTAAAACTCAAAAAGAAATAAAATCATTCCTTGGATTACTTGGATATTACCGCCGCTTTATTAAAGATTTCGCAAAAATAACTAAACCTTTAACTCTATGTTTAAAGAAGAACGCTCAAGTTACTCATAGTCAAAAATTCATAGAAGCTTTCAACACATGTAAGAAAATTTTGTGTAATGATCCGATATTACAGTATCCTGACTTTTCCAAAGAATTCATTCTAACTACTGATGCTTCCAACATCGCTATCGGCGCAGTATTATCCCAAGGCACCATTGGACAAGACAAACCTATTGCCTATGCCTCACGCACCCTAAATGACAGTGAACAAAATTACAGTACTATTGAGAAAGAGTTATTGAGCATTGTTTGGGCTTGTAAGTACTTTCGTCCCTACCTCTATGGTCGAAAATTTACAATAGTTACCGATCATCGCCCCCTCACGTGGCTTTTTAATTTAAAAGAACCCAATTCGAAATTGGTTCGTTGGCGTCTCAAATTAGAAGAGTATGATTACAAAATTGTTTATAAAAAGGGAAAGTTAAACTCCAATGCCGACGCACTCTCTCGTATAAATTTGAATATTCATGAAACCCAATCTGTTATCAATAATCCAGGAGATATAAATCAAGAAACTTTCGAATTTTTAAGGAACTATGTAGAAAACCCAGAAAATTTTGAACTACCCAGTACAAGCCAAGAAATTTCTAACAGTAATGTAAACAATACCCAAGCAAGTTCATTAACGCCAGACACTCACACAGCTGACCCCGTCCCGCGAACGAAACCTAAGATAATAATTCACTCCGACATACAAATCCGACCTCCTGATAAACCTAGACCGACAATATTAAATGACGCACCTATTGAAATTAGTGATGACGAAACTGCCCATTCCCTCTCAAAAGAAATATGTAATGAAAGTTTACCTATTTTGGACGAAATTATCAATAATAAAACGAATCAAATACATATTTTCAAAAATAACGTCGATAAACTTTCAGTAGAACAAGAAAACTACTTGCACCAAAAAATTATGACAGTCAAAATTCCTTTAATTTCAAATGAGCAATTAATCCTAGATTTTCTAAAACAATATCTAAGACCAAACACTACGTATCACATTTATTTTAATCATTCGCAATTTATAACACAATTTTCAAATATTTACTCAGAGCATTTCAATCGATTAGGTCCCAAACTGATAATATGTACAAAATTAATTAATACCATAAAAGACAAAGAGGAACAGTTATTACTAATAAAAAATCACCATTTAGGAAAAACGAATCATCGCGGAATACAAGAAACACTAAATTATTTAAAGAGAAACTATTTTTGGATAAATATGAAGTCCGATATTACTGCATATATAAATGCATGCGAAATTTGTCAGAGAACCAAATACGGTAGAAACCCTCCATATGTACCTCAAGTATTAACTGAAACTCCTTGTAAACCATTCCAGTTAGTTCATGTCGATGTGTTCTATTATGACACCAGAAACTATTTAACTTTCGTTGACGCTTTCTCGAAATTCGCGCAAGCTACATTAATTCCCGGAAAATCCGCTACAACCATATGTGATGCTCTTGTAAAATATTTTTGTTCTTTTGGTACTCCTCAACAGATCATTTTAGACAATGGACGTGAATTCAATAATGAAACGGTTAAGGAATTATTAAAATTACATAAAATAGATATTCATTTCACTACACCAGGCCACCACGAGTCAAACAGTATAGTAGAACGTTTCCATTCCACAATAATAGAACACCTGCGAATTTTAAAAGAATCTTTCCCTAACGAAACCGACTTAATAAATTACGCCGTTTTAGGTTATAATTGCTCAATACACAGTTCGACGACATTCACGCCTTTTGAATTAGTATACGGTCATACGGACTTAAGAAACCCCGAAATTTTTACTCCTAAACACTTATTCTCAAACTATGTCGAAAATCACGCGGAAAAATTAAAACACGTATATGGTGACGTCCAAACGAGGTTAATAAAAGAAAAAGAAAAGATTGTTAATACGAAAAATGCAAAGGGCAATACAAATCCTACTTTTAAAATTAATCAAATTGTATTTAAGAAAAATCCCCTTAACAGAAATAAAAAGAGCAACAAATTTATAGGTCCATACGTAATTATCGAAATTTTAGAACATAATAAATTCAAAATAAAAAACAAAAGTAATAATAAAGAAGAAATAATTCATATGAAGGAGCTAAAACAACCTCCTTTGTTACAGGAAAATGAAGCTGAGAATCCTTCTACTTCTGCTGCAAATAATAGTGACATTTCAGAATAAAATAGAAATATCCAAAATCAACTCTCCCGGAATTCTCCCCTTTGAATTAGGCCAAGCTCGCGTTATAAAAAGTAAACATGTTTTCTTATATGATATAAATTTACTAGACATAAAAACTCAAATTGATGGGATAACAAACATTTTTCAAAACATTAATTCCTCACTCGACTTTGGAAGTTGGAATTTTCTACTTAGAAATTCTCGTAATATTTCAGAACACTTATATCCTTTAATTATCGAACTTAACGAAAAATATGAAAATTTAAATTTTAATCACAAACGGAAACGACGAGGTCTTGTAAATTTAGCAGGCACTGTACAAAAATGGCTTTTTGGCACCCTGGATGCTAATGACGGTCAACGCTATGATAATGCTTTAAAATTACTAAAATCTAATCAAGGAAAAATTGTCTCAGAAGTTAATTTACAAATGTCTCTTTCTAAACAGTTAATGCAAAAGCAATCTAAAATTATAGAAGACATTAATTCCAATCAAAGGAAAATCGCAAAGTTAGTTAATGAAATCCAAAACAATATCTCCAATATTACCAATGAATTTTACCGATATACGACCTACATGTCGATAGTTGAACAAATTTTTATAAATACTAATATCATTATTACTTTACTAGATAATTTAGAGAATGCTGTCACCTTTTCAAAATTACATGTAGCACACCCCGACATTTTGACAAGGCGAAATCTTGTGGATATTTTGAACGAACTTTCTAATCAATATAAAAAACAAGAAATTCTTAATATAAAATTAGAATCTTGGTATTCAATAATTAAGACTAATTGCCATTTTTCGGAAAATAATATAATATTTGCCATGGAATTCCCTATAATACATCCTAGTACCTTTCAATATTTTCATTTATTTCCAATCCCTACGGATAAAAACCTAATTATTGTACCCCCAAAACCTTACTTGGCCCTAGAAGAAAAGGCCCATCAATACATGGAAGAACCATGCCCGCAACTTGACGAAATATACATCTGTAACCTAGAAAATATTCAAGAAAATAATGACTGCATAACCACCTTAATAAATGGTCATCCAAATCAATGCAACCAAATTCCGATCGTACCACCAAAATTTATCATCAATAAAATTAATAATAAATATTTCATAATAATCAGCGAAGAAGAAATTCAAGCCACTTCTACATGTCCAGAAAAGAAGTTTCATACTCTACAAGGCAACAACTTACTTCAGATACCCTACAACTGTACATTTCAATACAAATCTTATGAAATTGGTAACAAAGAAACAAAAACCATTGGAAATCCTTTATTAATACCTAAAATTCAAAATCCATCAATAATCAAGATCGAAACAAGAAGAAGCCCCCTGAAAATCGAAAATGTAAACCTTCAAGATATTCACCAATTGGAAAAACAAATTCAAGCGTCAAACCCGATCAGCATAGTCGACATCGATACTTCATCTCCGATAGATTGGATACTATGGATCACCGTAGGAAGCATCGTCATCATCCTGATCACCTATACTATTTGGAAAATGAAAAATAAATTCAAAATTTTGAAGAAAGAAGAGAAGACAACGTCGCCTTCCATCCTGTTTACTCCGGAAGTCTCCACTTAAGGCGGGAGGAGTTATGTTCTAGAAGTTGCTACCTCATCATAGAAATTACGCCGTAGAAACTACAAACTCAGCAGAGTCTAGATGGACTCTCGAACACCTTGAAATCTTGCGAATTCTGCTTTCCTTAAATTATATAAACTATCGCGCTCCACATTTTTCGACTTTTGACTATCAGACTCTGTACTAGTTGCCAATAAAAAAACTTTGCATTTTTTAAAAAGGTCTTGTTCCGATCCCGTAAGTTAAGTAGCTATATGCCACAGAACTAAATGAGGAATACGGCAGACATTTATAAGTATAAGCCACCAAATACAGTAATGTTTGATACGCAAAATCTTCCACCAATAAACACAATAAGAGCACTGTAATCTCGATTGTAATTGTTACACTACAGACTCAAGGCTGAAATAATTATTTGAATTTTATATATATAAAATATACAGTGTATCCACGGATGGACTTAACTATACTTGTAAAAAAAAATTATTTTCAATTATTCGAAAAAAAAAATCATTCTTGATAAAAAAAAGTCTGCTTGTTCTTAAAATAAGATTGGCATGGGAAAAGTTAACATTACTTATACCGGGGAACCAGAAAATTGAAGAAACCTTAATTAGCATAAGAGTAAACTACCTCTATTTGTAGAGATATTGAAACAAGTTATAAAGAAAATTTGTTTGTTGTGGTAAGCTACTTAGGTTTACAAAATGTCAAAGCGTTAGGCGTACTTTGATTTTTTTATTTTATTCTCTTTTTTTTTTCAAATAAATGGTTTTCTGTAAATAGTACGGCAAAACTTATTAATAAAATTTCCTCAGAATGGAAAACTGGGCATGATGACAAAACTTACGCCAGCGATACACGTAACGATATACTTGCGCAAGTTTAGACTTGCGCAAATATACAGTAATGTGTGTTGGAAGATTTTTGCGCAAATTCTAGACTTGTACAAGTCTTCAGAAAGTTTCAATTTTCGATTCCAGACTTGGGCAAGTTTGCGTTTGCACAAGTTTACTTGAACGTATGTGGCACCATTGCGCAGATAAACTCATTGACCTTCGTATGCACGTCTGTTTGGTTTTTTTGCGCCAAAATGAACTATGCCTCTGGCAAGTAAAGAACAAAGATAACCACAATAGAGATAAAAAAAACAACCGCTTATAACAAATTAGTTGAAGTGTATTATAAAAAAATAGATCCAAGTGGTGATATGGCTCTTCACATAACAGTATCTTGCTTTATAATAAATGGCGTAATCATCGACAGAATTTTCAAATAAGTGCCTTCGTCCATACGTAGATAGTTGTTTTGCCAGTCTTTGGGTGCAAATTTCAGTTCAGTCAATAAGTTGATGTGTGAATAATATTCTCTTTTCATTAACCAGTCTACACCATATAGTTTGGTGTCTTTTAAAGTCTTTTAAGATTTTTTGCAACACAAAACACAACTGCCTGCTCCACTGACTTTCTCATCAAAATGATGTTGTTCAAGTATACTTGTGCCGTCTGTGCTCTCTACCGAATGATGTGTGTTTGCACAAGTCTAAACTTGCGCAAGTATATCGTTACGTGTATGGCCGCCAATTTTAGGTCTTTTCAGATTGTTTGTAACACAAAACACAACTGCCTGCTCCTCTGACTTTCTCATCAAAAATGATGTCGTTCAAGTACACTTGTGCCGTCTGTGCTCTCTACCGAATGATGTATGTTTGCGCAAGTCTAAACTTGCGCAAGTATATCGTTACGTGTATGGCCGCCTTTAGCGATTCTAGGTCTACTTTGTATTTTGGAAAATATTGGAGGAAACTCAAAGTAGGCCCGGGATTGTCAAAATTTTTTCGTTATACACAGTTTCCTACTCTGCGTAACTTTTATTTATAGTTTTGTCGTATTACCTACAGAAAATTATTTAATCGGAGAAAAACAAGAAAGAAGTCAAAAAATCAAAGTAGGCCTAACACTTTCAAATTTTGTAAACCTAAGTAGCTTACCACAACAAACAAATTTTCTTTATCACTTGTTTCAATATCTCTACAAATAGAGTTTACTCTTATGCTAATTAACGTTTCTTCAATTTTCTGGTCACCCAAAGTAATGTTAACTTTTCCCATGCCTATCTTATTTTAAGAACAAGCAGACTTTTTACCATGAATGACTTTTTTCGAAAAATTGAAAATAAAGTTTTTTACAAGTATAGTTAAGTCCATCCGAGGACACTATCTTGACAAATATGAATAAATATCAAGATATATATCATGCTATGTATTTTAATATATAATATGGCAATTTTGGACAGCTAGGCGACATTAAAAAAGAACGGCACCAATAGCGAAATTATCATACAATACTAAAAATACCTCAAATTGACATGGCCTCAAGAGAACTGAATTCCATGTGTAATTTTCTGAAACTATCTGAGCACCCGGTTGCATAAAGCTTCTCAGTGCCATGAATTTCCAATGTAAAAATGTTCTTCTATCTCTTAAGTAAACATGTTACTGATACTAATAATTTTACCCAATTTAAGATTTTTTTATATGGCATCACGGCCATGGGTGCCGATTGCCTTTTCAGCATTAACTAGTTGCCAAGTTTTTGTCCGTTACATTTTTTTGTGGGGTGCAAATTAGAAAGACAATTGTGGTGACAGTCCTAAAAATCACCTGTAGACACAAAAATAAAAAAATCCAAATTTGTTTTTTTACTACTAACCTGAGAAATCACCATTATTTACCTTACTCCTCTAATGAGAAGTGATATTTCTCTTCCTAGGTAAATAATGATAATAGAAAAACACCTAGGTAAATAATGAAAAATTTTCTATGACATTTCATTTTATCAGCTTGACAACTGAACTCCCAGGCTAAATCTAATCAAATATGTAAAATATGGCAATATTTCAATGTTAGCAGTAAAAAAAATTCTATACACACTTCGGTTGAGAAGGCCATTATTTACCTCGCATATTATATCCTTCGGCACTACGCGCCTCAGGATATAAAAATGCTCGACAAATAATGGCTCACTTCTCAACCTAAGTGTATAATATACTATTACTTAACACATTGACTGCCACGTGTATATACAGTGTGTCCGGCTGTGATGTCCGGAAGAGGGAAACGTTTTTTATTTGTGGGTTTATGACAAAAAGTCACTCTTTATAAAAACTCCTGCTTGTTCCAAAACACCCAAAACAGTTAAAATATTTTTAGTTTTTTATACAGGGTGTTCAGTATTTAGAAAAATTTTGTTGGTCACCAAGAGTAAAGGACCGTTGTTTTTGACAGAAGTGGTTACAAATTTGAGGTTTCAGCAATTATTTATGTAGAATTTTATTAACAAGGTGGGCAGGTAGTTTGTGCCGCTTTATTTGATATTTGCAGAATTTATACTATAAACAATTTCTTCAATGCTATTATGTCAATTTATTGCTAACAATATGGAAAATTTACTTAAACAAGGAATTTTTACAAAAATAAATTTCACTCAAATTTATTGCCTCCAACTTCTGCACAAATTTCAACTATTCTAATAAATTTTCTATACACATTTTATATTTTGAGTAGAGGAATATTTGCAATTGCATCCCTTATTCTGTTTTTTGCAGTGTCCACATTATTATCAAGCGGTTCAGCATAAACTTTTTGTTTTAGATTGCCCCACAAGTAAAAGTCCATTACCAGCCTGCCTTGTTAAAAAAATTCAACATAAATTGCTGAAACCTCAAATTTGTAGCATGTGGTTGTTTCTGGGGTAATCCTAGTTTGGAGTATTGTGAGGGTGAGAATTATTATTATTATTATATATATTTTTTGATATTCTCAAAAACAACGGTCCTTTACTCTTGGTGACTAACAAAATTTTTCGAAATTTTTCGAAATGCTGAACACCCTGTATAAAATATTAAAAATATTTTAACAATTTTGGGCGTTTTTTATTGATAAAAAGTTGAACTTCAGTGCCTTGGTACATAAATAACTATTCCCTCTTCCGGACATCAGAGCGGGACATGCTGTTTATTATGCACATCGAACTTGCCCACCGCGCCATGTGCATATATATTATTCACAGGCAGCGCTTTATGTCAGGCCACGTATCTATAATATGTGCACATGTACCGTGCATTTCTTATGGGGAATCTGTTGGTGCGGCGTGGGATTAACACCATCTTAGTTGGTTTGGTAATATCTTACTATTTAGGTTTTTGTTACAAATTATCTGTGGTAACATTTGATTTAGGTCCCTTCTCAAGTTATATTATTCTCAAGTTATTTTATTTTCTGTCTACACGTACTTTACCTGTTCACAATGCGTGAATAGAATATATTATATGCCCACGGCGTATGTTTTAAATAATGTAATCAGGTGCCTCTATTGCATCATACTATAATTATAAATATTTACTGACTCTTAAACTATTTTGGTCTCAAAACGTAAAAATAACTTAAAATTTTCAATAAAACTACTTCAGCGCAATGGACTCGATCAAGAAATTCACTTCGGCAGTCAACGTGCTAAAGTAAATCCACATATCCGTAACAGCAATTACATGTAGAAAAACAGTGAGCACTGCCTATGGTGCTAAACCCTCGTCCATGTGCTATATGGACAACATATATCCACCCTTGCTGTACAAACTACTGTAACACATTTAAAATAAAACAGGCGAACTATTTCCACTCATTCAGTTAATAAAATATTAATACTGCAGCGGATAGCATTTTCTTTATCATATTGATTTGCATAATTTTCTTTATTATTTTTACTTTATTAGGTGCACTAAATTGAAATGCTTCCTGCATCAGTTCTTCATCAGTTGTTGTTGATTCTTTTGAAAATTAATAATTCCCTACCCCATTTCGTAGGCTCACTTCCAAATACTTTTTGTAGTTTACAATTATCTACCAGAAATTTCTCAATGTCTTTTTCCACTGTCTGCCTTATTTCTAAACTTTTAAATAATGGAAATTCAAAATTGATAGATTTCATCCTTTTCACTGCATTTCTGTAACATTTCCAAGGTTGAGGTTCTATTATCAAAATTGTACTTAACTCTGACAATGTTCTTAAAAATTCTTTTAATCCACTATCACCAGCATTCAAATGTATCCACATGGTAGTGGAGAAACAAAATATCACGTCAAACTTGTTTATGCCAGCTTTCGCAAAATGTTCTTTTATTATTTTTTCTCTATTACATTTGTTCATAAAATCGAGACAACGGAAGCTTATGCTGTCATTATTCTTCTTTTCATTTGCTCTTTCTATTAATATGGGATCAATATCGATTCCTAGTAAATTACATTTGCTGCAATGTGGAGAGAGTGAATCGATAAGATAGTCATGAATTGCACATGTTAAATCCTAAAATAAGACATAATTTTTATTTCTAAAATGATTATTTAGGTATTAGAAAGTTTATAAATATGGCTCAGCAATTTGGTTGCATTAAGTCTGCTGCAAAAGTCCTTCTGGAAATAGCGTTTATTATGGTAATGAAGTCCTGCAAATAGCAAAAGTCCATCTTGGCATATGTATACTATACAACCTATACGTCCTACTGGAGGAATAATTTGGCAGCAATTTTTAACCCTAAATGAGGCAAGAAATTTTAAATAATTTATAGGGGTGGTTACCATTTTGTGCAAAATAAGTAGGTACACCATACCTAGGTCTAAGATTTTTGTTGGTTTTAAGTTATTAATGCATTAGGGAAAGGAAGTCCCTAATTTACTAGGTTGAATAATTATTCAGCTTAATCAAAACATATTATTTTGAACATCAAAAAGGAACTAATATAATTATTTTTGTACATTATACCATATATGTACAATGCATGAAAATATTTTTAATTACATAACATTTTCATAACATATACCTATACATACAGTGTCACCATTAAAGTCCACACCATATGGGACATTTTTTAAATACCTTAGATTAAATACTCGTGTCTTTTCAAAAGAACGATAAAATTATTGGAACTCCACACGTGTCAACATTTTTTATGGTTGCAATTTTAGTTTTTAAGGCCGCTTTATGGCAATTCTAGTATTTTTTTAGAGATTTTTGTGCTAACAACCTCAGTAATAAAAAAACACTAGGTACATAAAACTTCATTTTCTATGTTACTATTAGGATCTTTCTATGTTATTATATATTATTATTAGAATCTTTGGTAAAATTAATATAACCCGAAACACTATGTATACAGTCTACACACCACAAAAACTTCAAATATTTTATTTACTAAATATTTAATTGGCAGTAGTCACCAAAAAAATAGAATTGCATTAGATAAATTGCCAACTGTAAACAGATACCACCTTTGCAACAAACATTGCGTGCAACAAAAATGGCAGCAATTTTTATTGCCGACAATAAAAATTGCCGAATCTAAACAGGGCTTAACAGCTGGCAATTTTTATTGCCGGCAATAAAAATTGCTGCAGTTTTCATTGCGCGCATGCACACAATGTCATTCTCGATCAGCTGTTTGCAATTTTTCTTGCGGCAACAAAAATGCCGTGTGTGCCATTTTTATTGCAATTGCGAGGCAATTCTAGGGATTTTTTTGGTCTAAATCAATTACTAATGGTTTCATAAAATCCTTAGGTGTCTGGAATTATAAATGGCGTTGAACTTTATATGAACCTGTGAGCCTTAATAAACTTTTTCATTGTTGTTTTAAATGCACTCACTCTGCTCTGCTGTCAGGATAAATGTGTCTCCTAAAATTAGGTATATTGGTAACACTTCCTTGCAGGAGAAGTTGCACTCATGGATTGCTGGCTGTAACAATTTCGTTTTTGCAATAAAAATTGCATACAACAAAGATAGCTGCAATTTTTATTGCCAGCAACAAAAATTGCCAGCTGTAAAGCGGCCTATTATAGAAATATGGAAAGTAAATAAAATATTTATCATGGAACTGACATGTGACGGTAAGTATTACACAAATAAATTAATTTTTACTAGTTAAGTAAACTTTTTGATAAAAATATCAAAAAAATCGCAATTTAACCCTAGGCTTTTGAAATTTTGCACACGTACATAAAATCGCAGTAGAAACATCAAATATATTTTTTTTCAAATTCGATAGAAATGCCACTTTCTGCAACAAATGTCAAATTTGACAGCTAACAAAGATCGCTTGGCCACAATTGTTAATGTCATTTTTGCTCTAATTTGAAGCAAAAATTGAAATCAAATTTTAACCAAAGCTATTGTTTAAAAAAAATCCCATATGGGAAAATTTTAATGGTAACACTATATACAGGGTGAGTCACATCTAAAGGCAGAGCCGAAAACACAAGGTGGAACTCGCTAAAATAAGCACATATGCTTAATAAACATTAGCCCAAAAAAGCTTGGTTCTCCATATACAGCGTGTTGAAAATTTTCCAAAAATAACATATTTTTTTAATTTCTTTCGATCCCATTTAGGAATTCCAACCAAATTTGGTACACATTATACACTGGACGGTTGCCATTTTGTGGAATAATTTTACCTCGTTCCGATCACCAGCGGCATAGGTACAAATAGTTACTGTAAATAATTGTAGAAAAAAAGTAGTACGGCCCTGTGCAAAACCAAAAATTTTGCCTTTTTTGGATAGCCCATTTAATTTGGAACAAAAAGTGCCTCTTGGTATTTTTTTTATTTCTGGTACAGTTTCTTCGTAATTTCGGATTTTTTAAACTAGTGTCAAGGTGATTATGCTGGCATTTAAAATAAAATTATTTGTATCTACGCCGCTGCTCATCTGAACAGGGCCAAATTATTGCACAAAATGACAACCCATAATATGTATAAAATAATTCCTAAACGAGCTAGAAAAAAATTAAAAATATTTGGAAAAGTTTCAACACTCTGTATATGGAGAACCAAGCGTTTTTGAGCTAATGTTTATTAAGCATATGTGCTTATTTTAGCGAATTCTACCTTGTGTTTTCGGCTCTGCCTTTAGATGTGACTCACCCTGTATAACATATACCTGTTTCTGAATTTTTAGGCAAGCTGTTTTATTATTATACAGAGTGTCTCACTTAAGAGTGAAACGAACTTATAACTTCTTTAATTTTTAACTGACCAGGACGAAATTTTTACCAAAGGTAGATGGCATTGTGGCCTATTTATTTCCATTGCCTACTCCAAAGTCAAAGCCACCTGCGATGTCACAATCGAGGCTAAAAATCCGAAAATCATATTAGGCATTAAAACTCTTTTTAGAATTGTTGTTAAGTTTCCGGTACTGGTATACTTGGTTCACCTTCCAGAATTTGAGCAGCTATTTCAGTTTTCTTTAGAAATTGAAATTTTACTAAAGTATTTATACCAACAGGTTGAACGGAGCATTTTCCGTTATATCTTATAAAGAATCTAGTGTGACTGGTAGGCTGCGGATGTTAAGGATGCATTTTTGCGATACATTTCAACAAAATTAAAACTTCTAATTTTACCGCTTATTACAAATAATGATCGAGCGATCGATGTCGTTAATATCATTTAATGGTAATATCTGTAACTCGTCTCTGCGGCATGCTCCTGCAATGCCAAATACTGCATCTATCTATAACAATACACAAGTAAGTAGGTATAAAGTTAAAAATCGGCCAAGTGCGAGTCGAACTCGCACACGAAGGGTCGTACCACCATACAATTTTTAACACTACCCTTGTTTATCGAGGTTCTAGTTAGCTTTTGCTTATGGCGGAATTTCTATAACCTTCAAATATGTCCTTATAGTCTGTCTGTCACATTCCCACTTGTTACTAAATGTTTCTGTCTCGTTCTCTTACATTTCACCGAGACGCGTCCGTACGGTGGCGACAAATTCCGAAACCACCGTTCGAGTCGGTCGATTAAGGAAGGAATCTTCAATCAACGGTTCGGCCAAAGCGTCGCACCGTCGCGCACCATTGACGATGGAAGGTTACATTTTACAGCACAGTAAACTGTATTTACGCGGGTATCGATCGACCAAGCGCTTGTCCCGTCCGATCCGATTACCAGCTGTTTTTGCCTTTTGCTGCCGCTGCCAGTTAGATTCTCGTTTTCTTATTTCCACTTATATTATTGTTACAACAGTGTATTTGGTGGATACAGTAGTGTGCGGTGGTGTTCTAGTCCGATAATTAGTGTGTGCATATAAAAACATTTCATGTTTTGAGCCATCAGATAAACGATAAATAGGTACAGAGGTTAGGAAGTGAAAATGTGTTGGTAATTATGGAATATACCGTATGCACCGCCCGATTTTCTTGAAATTTTGGCTACGCCCCCCATTTTCGAGGTCCCTGAACACGAATCTGACCTCAGTTTGTGGTGCTCGCAAGTAGTTTCCGAGAAAATGAATTTTCAAATTTCCTTTGACACCTCACTTTTCACGGCGTTATTTGTGGTTATAATCCAAATGGAAATAAGCTCAAACTGATCACCACCACTTCGCGAAGTTTCGATGTGGCAAAAGGTGCAAAATAGGGTGGTGATCAGATTGAGCTGCATACATTAAAAATTCATCCGTATTATAACCACAAATATCGCCGTGAAAAGTGAGGTGTCAAAGGAAATTTGAAAATTCATTTTCTCGGAAACTACGTCCGAGCGCTAAAAGCTGAGGTCAGATTCGTGTTCAGGGACCTCGAAAATAGGGGGGTAGCCAAAATTTCAAGAAAATCGGGCGGTGCATACGGTGTGTTCCATAATTACCGTGTTGTGTCCCAAATTCGTCGTTTATAAAGCTTCGGGTTTTTGTAGGTCTGTGAACAACACTTTTTAACACAAGACATTGAAAGGGAGACTACGTGTGTTCGTCGATGGTCCTCAATTAACGGTGTGTTTAGAATCGACTGGTGAAACTACGTGCACCTTTAAAAATTCCATGTTTAGCTAAAGGTTTTAAATTTTCATGGCAAGTTAATTTTATTATATTTTTACAATATTCTTACTTTTTTAGGTGCAATACCTTGTAAGTTAACAGGTTGCCCAAGTTATTTGTCCAAATCGAGCACGAGTCGTAGGGAAGGTCCAAATAAAAAAAAAACAAAAAATTGAACTTGGACAGGTTGAAAAAGGCATGGCCATTGAGAGTTGTGAAGCTTAAAAGTCATAGTACATAGCTAATATTAATATTATCTATTATACAGCGTGGTGAATAAAAAATGCGAAAGTGTGATTTTTCTTCTTCTTTTGAGTAGGTGCCTGTGAATTCATATTTGACATTGTCTTGGGATTCCAAACAACACTTCTTAGTGCCATAGTGCTGTAGTTCTAAAAATAAGGGTACTTTACTCTTGAGGAATTTTCATTCAAGTATTTTTCAACCTTCCCTGTATACGAATAGAAATTTAAAAATTTTTCGGGTATATTTTGAGTTTAAGCACAAGTACCAACTTTTGTCAAGACTAAATTTTTTTCTGAGAAACTTCAAATATAGAAAATTCCCATTTGTGTCCAACTTTCTGGCAGACACTGTATATACAGGGTGAGTTTTTTTCGATGCCCACTATGGGGATCTCGGAAACTAGCAGAGCTAGAACAAAGGTTAAATGGGAAAAGAATTGCGGTTTTGAATGCTCAATCTAATGCCTCTTTTGAAATTTTAAAAAAGTTCATGGCTCACTAGATATTTTGAAAAGAGTGTTTTTTTGCTATTTTTCATAAGATCTCTGTAGCTCCGTTATTTCTGATTATACAGAAAAACTCTAGAGACGAAAATTGTAGATAATTTTGGGCTTAATAAGATAATCTTATCCAATTTTTATGTTGTTTCTGATTTTTGAGATAATATGACATAAACTTGTGTTTTTTTTTATGTAAATCATAGTTGGCTAAGGCCTTATAAAATCGGCCATTTTTTGAGCTTTCCAAAGATATAATACTCGTCATAGTTATTATAAAAAATGGAAGAGCTATGACTAATTTTCTGATTTTTTTCAAAATTTTCACGGTTGTTGCCCGTGCGCTCAGGCCGCCGTACGACAAATTTGGGCTCGAAATATTGAAAACTGCGTCCACAAAGAAAACACCCACACGAGTGTTTACTAACCAATTGGGAAACACATCAGAGAGTGTAATTGATTACGTGATCACAAATATAACGGAACAAAAATATAACTGTGTTGTGGTAAACCCCGTTAATCTGGGAGACCATTTTGCACACTTAATGACAGTTAATGGAAACACTGACATAAATGACAGTGATGAGCGGATTTCTTCGAAGTTCGTCCGCGATATGAATCAGTCAAGAATAGTGTAACTTAGATATCACTTAAGCAATATTGACTGGGATCCTTTCTTCCGCAAAAACGAGATAAAAGAAAAGACTACTGAATTCTATAGTAACATAAATTGGTGTCTTGAGGCAAGTAGTCCTTGGAGAAAAATAAAAAGACACAAAATGAAGTATCCAAAAACAACTGGTTCAACCAAGAACTGAGAGTTCTTAAGTATAAAGTAGAGCGACTTTTCTTTTTTTTGGACAAAGGAAACAAGCTGCAGAAAAAGATTGCACCCTTGGCCACAATACACCAAACTCAATTCTCGTGCCTCACTTTAATGAAAATGAGATCTCTAAAATTATAAAATCTATCAAATCCTAAAATTCCGCGGGCTTTGATGAAATATCCTCTAGGGTGGTCAACTTGTCTTTTCAATGTGAGGAATTCCCAAACATACTAAAATTAGCTCTAGTTACACCATTGTATAAAAGGCATATGAAAAACTATAGACAGGTATCACTCCTTTCACCAATCGCTCAGGTCGTAGAGAAGTGTGCTTATAACTTACTGTAATCTTTTGCTGAAGAGTCGCAAATATTGACGGAGTACCAACATGGTTTTCGCAAAAACAGGTCGGTTGAAATGGCTATGAACAGTCTAATGGAGTTTGTGTACTCGGAGATAGATAATGGAATGTTTGTGGTTTGTCTGATGTTTGATTTGTCTCAGGCTTTTGATAGTTTGAGATTTGAATTCATCTTTAAAAAGCTCTCATCTTGGAATTCGTGGACTCATCTTACACTAGATAGAATCTTATTTTGATAATAGATCACTCTTAGTAAAAATTAATAACATTTTATCCGAAAAATACAAAATAAAGTTGGGGATCTATACTTGGCCCCCTAATATTCCTTTTATTCATCGATCTACTACAATATATATCAGTTGGAAAAGTTATAATGTTTGCAGATGATGTTGCTACTGCAGTTAGCGGCGAGTCAATTTTGGCCTTGGAAGGGAAAGTTCATATCATCTGTAGGGAAATGGAATGTTGGTGCGAACGAAACCGGCTGATAATAAATGAAAATAAAACCACCTACATCAACTTTCACATGCGAAGGCCTATACCTCCAATCAATAAGATCAGCGATCAGTTAAAATGGGTCACAACAGTTAACTGCTGGGCACATATCTGCAATCTGACATCTCATTCGCAGCCCAAATAGATAAAATCTGTTCAAATTTGACCAAAACGTACTACGTTATCTTCCAGATGAAGTCGATGTGGAGCTGTAGGGACTAGGGACCCGTTGACCATCTTCTATGCATATGCTTACAGCTGTCTGTCTTATAATGTTATGTCATGGGGTTTGGCAATTGAGCGAGAGAGAGAGTATTCATATGCCAAAAACTAATTTAAGACTTATCTTCAACCTTGGTATCAGAGAAGTGAGATTTTTTACCTGCCCCTTCACCCTTCAAGCACATCCTCGCGGGGACACTCACTATCGAGCATATTGGCTCAGTTTGGTGGTGGGGAAAATGACCCTTTCATAAGATGAGTCTTTGACAGGAAAAAGCAATCTGAGTGGTCGGCTAACAACTGAGCTAAAGTTCTCAGTGTAGGGGCAAAAGGAACGCGGCCTATATATATTCGCCTACACCAGTCTTTATGTAAACAAGGCATAAATCTGTTAAAATTTCGGGGAAGTGCATTGTTTATAATAATTCCGTGCTCATCGCTACCAACTGCCACAATATGGGGCAGCACCGAGGGCAGCACTCATCGCTGCCGACTGCCACATAATGCCCCTTCTTTTTTCATACAGCAGTGCCCATCGCCAAAAAAGGAGGGCATTCGCGCGTATGTCCTCCTTTTTGAATGTTCTATATGTATACGCGCATACGCGCGTATGCCCTCCTTTTTTGGCGATGGGCACTGCTGTATGAAAAAAGAAGGGGCATTATGTGGCAGTCGGCAGCAATGGGCGCGGCCGTATGAAAAAAGAATATCGAAATACAGGAATTATTACAAATGCACTTCGCCGAAATTTTAAAAGGTTTATGCTTTGTTTACGCTATTTTCGCCCAACATTTGGCATGCGCCGGATGTCAGACAAAAATAGCATATGTAAAAGAGACAAATCTTTTAAAATTGCAACTTTTCAAATTGCAACTTTTACCTCGGACGTGTATTGAGTTAAATGTACGTCCAAAGAAATCATGTGACAACCCGCGAATGAGAGCACAAGATGTATACCAACTTTTATATATGTCAGACGTATAAATAGCCACTGCCTAAAGAAAAACTCAATTTGGGCATGCATCATTTCATTGCTAATAAAGTCAGCGTTTAGTCAACAGAGTCGTTGACTGATGTATTTATAGATTCTCACGGCTATAGCGTCATATCCTGGAAAACAGATGGAGCTGATGGTTAACAATGTGTTTTGCATTATATTGTGCCTTCTGAAAGCGCATGGTGAACCAAAAAAGTGTCAAACGTGACAGCCATGAGCAGTCTTCTAATTACATGTCAGTCAACGACAGGATTCTTGCAACCGTAAATAACACAACCAAATAGGTAATAATTACCATACTCAACCTATTATTATTATTACCCCTGCGTTGCATCCGATGTCCAAAGCATAAACATGTTCGACATTTATTAGTTGGTTCGAAAGTGTTTTCGGTAGCAAAGATATTCGGTCCTTAGGGGGATGGAACTTATAGTAATTTATAAAATTGCCATGTTGTGTTGCACCAGGGTTGTTTCCTTTAAATTGCAGCGAATCTTGTCTTCCTGAATTTTGCATTGTTTGCACAGATTGTTTTGATCACAAAATATATAGGTTATGGTTTTGATTCATGTGGAACGTCAGAAAAATAAAAAACTATTTTTCTGAGTGTGGAACTTATCACAAAAGTTGTATCTCTGTGATCACAAATCAAATAGATTTCATGATCTCGTTGGAAGTTGGAAACTTTATAGTTGTTGTTTATACCATTATCCATACTCGGCCCATAAAAAATCAGGAACTTCCTTTGTTCTTTGGAGAACAAAATGGCGTGCACGTGCAGTGGCGTGCCCAGAAATTGTGTCTGGGGGGGGGGGGTTCGGGGGTTAAGCGAATGGAGGTTTAGGGGAGGGAGGATGGGAGGGGGGGCGAGAAAAATCTAAGACTGGTAGTTAAAAAATATACTAAAAATTAAAAAAAAAACTATTCTTAAAAAGGAACAAAACCGATTTTAATAAACTCACAATCCAAAATCAAGTTTTCGTTTTTTGGATTTGGAATTGGACTAAGAGTTCCGACTACTATCCGACCTGAAAACATCCCATATAATATAGCATCTATTATTTTTTGAATATACAAAATAAGTTCCTAATGTGCAAAAAATATTCTCCCATATTTATAAAACATTGTTACAATATTTTACGAAATATGTTCAGTAAGTGCATAATATAACCAAGATATTTGTTAAGCGCAGACACAAATATATTAGATGAATGTCCAAATTAACCTATATATTTTGTGGTCCAAATGATATATATTTCCACAATATCTTGTGTAACATATTCCTAACTTAGTGGTTCTTATAAATATTTACAAATTGAACATTTAACTTAAGTACATTCCAGGCACGTTCACCTTAGGAATGTGCAACTTTGGAATACTGCTGGAACATGTTAAATAGTATATTCATACAGCAAATATCTTATGAATGTTCACAAATGGTTGTATAAAAGACATTCACGATATAGGTACTTATCTTATCAATGTTCACGAGTGGCGATAACTGGAATATCATGACGTCACCGAGATTCTAGCTTACACTATTTTTAACTAATATTTCCAAGTACCTACGTCGATGGCTCAGTTGGTCAGAGCGTTGAACTTGTAAATCGATGGTTATAATTTACACGTGAATATTAAATGGATATACATATAGAACATACAAAAATGCTTCTGAAGTTTCAAATTAATCTTCAATGAATATTTGTGGATATTTATAATAGGTGAAATAGTACCTTCAAAAGGCAAACACCTGAATGTTGCCTGAATGTTCAGATAATGTTTCTACAGTTTTTATGAATATTCCTACAATATGCATGTTCTCTGAAAAAATACTATCAGAATATTCCGCCAATGTAATTTTGCTATATGGGATTAGCCTCGCGACACCGCGGCGAGTTATTTTCCCGAATACCTGTTTGCCCCGAGTCCCGATTGACCCCAGCGCATCGTCCCGATTCGTCCCATTTGACGGTACAGATGTATTAGATCATCTGTATTCTGTACCCCTACCCCTGTAGCTACGCCGCAGAAAGAGAACTGTACAGTGCAATTATTATCATTATCCGAATATCCGTTTTTAGACTACAAAGTGTGCATTTGTTTTAACTCATAAAAGCTAACATTTTTGTTTAATAGAGTAGTTTAAAAAAAGTAGAGTAGTTTTTCGGTTTTTCTTTTGTTTTCCATTTTTTTTCTTCACTTTTCGCTTGAAAATTTAACCTGCTTGGGGGGGGGTTGAACCCCCGAAAACCCCCCCATGGGCACGCCACTGTGCACGTGGACGTCTGACTTATGAACTTTCACCAGAGAAATGGACTTTTACACACAAAATACATGGGTTAGGAACATTGAGGTAGTATGGGGGGGAGGCGCCATAATATTACTTTGTCGCATATAGTAAACGGGTTCAGGGTGTGTGGCCACAGAGATCATACTATATATATATGATCTCTATGGGTGTGGCTAAGTGGGTTATCAATATGGCTGACACGCCAGGGTCTGATTAAACAGTATTCCTAGTAAAATTATAAAAAATGTAAAAAAACGAAAACTAACAACGACGAAATCAAAAGCTGGGTTTAGTCAGTCAGTCAGTCAGTCCAATACATACCTAGAGTAGTAGTTATAAATGTAATATTTTTCTTTTCATAAAGTACCAAAGTGGATATTATAAATTATATTGATACGGCTCTGTCTACTGTTTACATTACCTGTGAAATGTAATTCCTGTGAATTATTTATTTTTGTCCACTTTAGAATTGCTACTGCAACAACGTACAGAACATGACATATTTATTTCCAGAGGTGAATAGCTCGCAATAACAAGGAAAACTGCACTTTTAGACACTTTTAATGCACTTTTTGCACCGAGTCAACACATTGACGTTGTTCGTGTAATCTATGACACGTAGTAAACGCGATTTGGGTTACGTGACCGCTTCTCCCCCCCCATACTACCTCAATGGTTAGGAAGTGATCTATGCCGACAATCTACCGCCTCGGCAGGCGAAGAAAGACTCGAGGTTAGTAAGGTTAGGCTTTTGTTGTTGTTTTATTTATTTTTTCAAACTTTTTGGATTTGGCAGCTAAACACCATTATCCATACTCGTCCCGCAAAAAATCGGGACGTTCATTTTTTTTGTTCGGGGAAAAAGTGGCGTACACGGGTATTGTTAAGCTTTCACATTTGCATTTGTTATTATTATTAAAGCACAAAATATATAGGTTAGGTTCAAAAGCCTCATAGTTTCTTGGGTCTGCCCGGTCTCTAGAGCAGAGGCCTTGGGTTACAAAAACATTATAGCAGATCTAACCTTAGTACATATATATTTTGTGCCAGTAATGAGGCCTAGGGTTCCTTTATTGGAACCCTAATGAGGCCTAGTTAGTTTACTGGAGTATTTTTTATTAGTGGTCAAAGTCAAATGTCAAATCGCACATGTGTCAGAAATCAGCAAAAGGAAAAATCAGTTTTTTTGGGAGCTTCAAGGGGAATTGTTATAGTAATTTGCGGCAATAATAAACTATATATTTATTGAGAAATAATGAACACTAACGCGTACTGAGGATTTAAAATGTAGTTATACTGTTTTCGTGTAGTGTCAGTTTAGATTATGCTGATTTTTTTTATACTTAATAAGACCGACTGAAAAAATAAATAAAATAAGGTAAGCTCTGTCACAAAAATCATATCAAAAGGGTAATTTAAAAATTGCCTTCCTTTACCGAAAATTTCAATTTGTTTTTAGTTAATTACAGATGCAGTAAATTATTTTATTACTATGCTTTTCCAAAATAGACTTTCCAACCTTGCTCCATCCTATTGGAATCTATTTCCCTCCCTAGGGAGGAAAGAATTTGTCTCCCATCTCCTACCAAGGAAACTATTTCTCCCCATCCTGTTGTTATAGCTACTATAAGCATAAATAGACTGTCCAAACCCTTGTTGGAATTTTTGGGGACCTACAGAAAATATTGTTCCTAAACTTAGCATCCAGTCCTAAGAATTGAAATACATTACAAATTATCTGTTTTAATTTGTTTTCATTCCAAAATTAAATTTTGAAAGTTGGTGTGCCGGGATTTTTTTGAGGGTTCAACAATAATGCGTTTGTCTATCTAAGTATCTCTCCTTTAATCCATGCTATTAGCTACCTTGATATTTCTTCTGACATATGATGACATGGTTTTTACTAGCCAAGTTCGGCATTGGTCCTCCATTCGGTCTTTTTGCTCCAATAACAATAGTTTGCCATAGAAACCATTGTTATCAGTAGGGTTGTGGAATTGACGGGTCAAATTCTTTTTGGTCAATTGACCAGCAATTGACCAGTCAATTGACCAATATATTTCTTTATTTAATTTTATGTTTGAGGAGTAGAAAATTATCAGAATTTTTTAAAAGTAAGCATCTGTTAAAAAGCGGCAGTGATGTAGCCAGAAATTTGTCATGGGGGGTCAGCCAACAAAACTAAATTTTTGAAGACAAAGTCATGTGCCAGTGCTGCCCGGCTAGGCGTTGATGCCGGCACAGCACGCACATGCACCAACAATACCGTTCGCCAGGCATGACATGGAGGGGGTTCTGACCCCTTCTGACGTGACTTCTTTGGACGTAGATTTAACTCCATACATATATGTCCAAAGTAAACTGATTTAGATGGTGGGAAGTGCATTTTTCTCAAGCATCGTTGCAATAACGAGCGTATGCCCTCCTTTTTCGGCAATGGGTGCTGTGGTATGAAAAAATAAGTGGTAATTATTTCCAATGGTGTAACCCACCCCCAATTTACTTGAAATTTTGGCTACCCGCCAGATGTCGGGCAAAAAATATTGGGGTAGCCAAAATTTCAAGTAAATCACGGTGGGTTACAGTGCCGGATGTTGGGCGAAAATATAGGGGTACACCTAGCCAAAATTTCAAGAAAATTGGGGATTGGTTACACCATTGTAAATAATTACCACTTCTTTTTTCATACGGCAGCGTGCATACGCTCCTTATTGCAAAGTTGCTTGAGAAAAATGCACATTCGACATATCTAAATAAGTTTACTTCAGACGTGTATGGAGTTAAATGTACGCCCAAAGAAGTCACGTGACTCAACTTGTCAATGAGAGCACAAGACGTTTACCGACTTGTTAATTAAAGTTTAGCCATGCAAGTTCTAATTCTTTTAAACGCCTATTTACTAATTTTATAAGGTATATCGGGTTGGTCATTAGAATTTTACTTGGGTCAGGACTGTCAGGAGTTCTACACAAGTTTTACATGGGTTTTACGAAGTTGGAGACCTTGGAAAGACTCCGTTATTAATTTATTGACAATCCTAATACATAAAATCCATAGTCCAAATCTATATTTTTTAGCGCTAAATTTGCCGTTCACGCTATTCCGAATTTTCGAGATTTTGACTGGTCCAAGTACCCGGTCAAATTCATTTCGGTCAATTGACCAATAATTGACCAGTCAATTGACCATGCCCAACCATAGTCGTAGTTATCAGAGCAAAAAGAGCGAATGGAGGACCATTGCCGAACTCGGCTAATGTTGATTGTCGATTTTTATTAAAGTGGCAAGCAATTTTAATTTCATTATTAATTTCTAATTTGTATCTTATTTTAAAAGTTACCTATGGCAGAAAAAATCATACCTATTACACTGGAGGAAAGTGTAATAACCTCCCTTGGATTTTACTCAGGGCCGTAGCTAACAGGAGGGAGGTGGGGGAGCCTCCCCCCCAGGGAGCGGCCTCAAGGGGCGCCAAAATAGGCAAAGAGAAAAAAGTTTTTGTGTAGGTAAATAAAACAATATTTTTCAGAATGGATAATGTTAGACAGTTGATCAGGCGCTGTTGTACTATACACACCTTTAAAAAGTCCTAATCGAAGCGCGTAAAGCCAAAGGGGGGGACTTTGTCTTTGTAACATACTCTTGCGTTTTATTATACTGGCATTGTGCTAGTGAGCTATTGATAGAAGTCAATCAGCAATGAATTGAGACCAAATTAATAAAAAATCAGGGGCAGCATATTATATCGACGACAAAAACCAAAACTGAATTATTTTAGCCGCTGACCTGCAAGGCTATATGCAGCAATTTTTACGAAGAAAGCTGGAAAATTCATTTAGTCAGTTAAAAATTGTTAAAACGAGCGATAATTGACTAAATGGCGTTATTTATTAAATAAATGTGAAAAAGAGTTTTTGAAAACCTTTTGGTTTCTTATGGGGAAAACTTTAAAAAAGTTGAATTAAATTTGTAGTTTTCAATTTTATAATAATAATAATAATTCTCACCCTCACAATACTCCAAACTAGGATTACCTCAGAAGCAACCACATGCTTGTGCGGGGGAGGGGGGCAATTACTATTATTTTTTCTTCGTTGCCATTTGCGGCTAGGGCCGACTTTTTTCCCGATAGAACTAGGATAGCATTCGCTCAAGTACCTACTACGGAAAACCCTAGAAAACCGTAGTAATCCCAGCGAGTGCAGGACAATTAGTAAATCACACGGATAAAGCTATTTAGGAGCAATACCATGAACCCACATTTGTCCAGCACTCTTGGCCATAGCGGTGTTTTTCTTTAAAGACATGTGCATGCCCTTGCCTCGACATCGTTTCGAACCAAGGTCAATCGAAGGCAGAAAAACATGCAGTCTTCTAAAAAGTCAGCGCTGGTACGAGAAATGTGTATTTCATTGTTTTCCCCCAAAAATGTACAAAAAATAGTAGTATTAAACAAAAACGTAATATAAGTATTTGTTCATTCAAAACTTATTAGTTTTTATTGATAAACAGGATATTCCCATTTGCTTAAAATTGTCAAAATTTGGGCGTGGTCACCACACCAAAAATATTATCGCCATTGGATTACAACGCTAGCGTTCTTAAAAATTCTTTTAATCCACTATCACCAGCATTCAAATGTATCCACATGGTAGTGGAGAAACAAAATATCACGTCAAACTTGTTTATGCCAGCTTTCGCAAAATGTTCTTTTATTATTTTTTCTCTATTACATTTGTTCATAAAATCGAGACAACGGAAGCTTATGCTGTCATTATTCTTCTTTTCATTTGCTCTTTCTATTAATATGGGATCAATATCGATTCCTAGTAAATTACATTTGCTGCAATGTGGAGAGAGTGAATCGATAAGATAGTCATGAATTGCACATGTTAAATCCTAAAATAAGACATAATTTTTATTTCTAAAATGATTATTTAGGTATTAGAAAGTTTATAAATATGGCTCAGCAATTTGGTTGCATTAAGTCTGCTGCAAAAGTCCTTCTGGAAATAGCGTTTATTATGGTAATGAAGTCCTGCAAATAGCAAAAGTCCATCTTGGCATATGTATACTATACAACCTATACGTCCTACTGGAGGAATAATTTGGCAGCAATTTTTAACCCTAAATGAGGCAAGAAATTTTAAATAATTTATAGGGGTGGTTACCATTTTGTGCAAAATAAGTAGGTACACCATACCTAGGTCTAAGATTTTTGTTGGTTTTAAGTTATTAATGCATTAGGGAAAGGAAGTCCCTAATTTACTAGGTTGAATAATTATTCAGCTTAATCAAAACATATTATTTTGAACATCAAAAAGGAACTAATATAATTATTTTTGTACATTATACCATATATGTACAATGCATGAAAATATTTTTAATTACATAACATTTTCATAACATATACCTATACATACAGTGTCACCATTAAAGTCCACACCATATGGGACATTTTTTAAATACCTTAGATTAAATACTCGTGTCTTTTCAAAAGAACGATAAAATTATTGGAACTCCACACGTGTCAACATTTTTTATGGTTGCAATTTTAGTTTTTAAGGCCGCTTTATGGCAATTCTAGTATTTTTTTAGAGATTTTTGTGCTAACAACCTCAGTAATAAAAAAACACTAGGTACATAAAACTTCATTTTCTATGTTACTATTAGGATCTTTCTATGTTATTATATATTATTATTAGAATCTTTGGTAAAATTAATATAACCCGAAACACTATGTATACAGTCTACACACCACAAAAATTTCAAATATTTTATTTACTAAATATTTAATTGGCAGTAGTCACCAAAAAAATAGAATTGCATTAGATAAATTGCCAACTGTAAACAGATACCACCTTTGCAACAAACATTGCGTGCAACAAAAATGGCAGCAATTTTTATTGCCGACAATAAAAATTGCCGAATCTAAACAGGGCTTAACAGCTGGCAATTTTTATTGCCGGCAATAAAAATTGCTGCAGTTTTCATTGCGCGCATGCACACAATGTCATTCTCGATCAGCTGTTTGCAATTTTTCTTGCGGCAACAAAAATGCCGTGTGTGCCATTTTTATTGCAATTGCGAGGCAATTCTAGGGATTTTTTTGGTCTAAATCAATTACTAATGGTTTCATAAAATCCTTAGGTGTCTGGAATTATAAATGGCGTTGAACTTTATATGAACCTGTGAGCCTTAATAAACTTTTTCATTGTTGTTTTAAATGCACTCACTCTGCTCTGCTGTCAGGATAAATGTGTCTCCTAAAATTAGGTATATTGGTAACACTTCCTTGCAGGAGAAGTTGCACTCATGGATTGCTGGCTGTAACAATTTCGTTTTTGCAATAAAAATTGCATACAACAAAGATAGCTGCAATTTTTATTGCCAGCAACAAAAATTGCCAGCTGTAAAGCGGCCTATTATAGAAATATGGAAAGTAAATAAAATATTTATCATGGAACTGACATGTGACGGTAAGTATTACACAAATAAATTAATTTTTACTAGTTAAGTAAACTTTTTGATAAAAATATCAAAAAAATCGCAATTTAACCCTAGGCTTTTGAAATTTTGCACACGTACATAAAATCGCAGTAGAAACATCAAATATATTTTTTTTCAAATTCGATAGAAATGCCACTTTCTGCAACAAATGTCAAATTTGACAGCTAACAAAGATCGCTTGGCCACAATTGTTAATGTCATTTTTGCTCTAATTTGAAGCAAAAATTGAAATCAAATTTTAACCAAAGCTATTGTTTAAAAAAAATCCCATATGGGAAAATTTTAATGGTAACACTATATACAGGGTGAGTCACATCTAAAGGCAGAGCCGAAAACACAAGGTGGAACTCGCTAAAATAAGCACATATGCTTAATAAACATTAGCCCAAAAAAGCTTGGTTCTCCATATACAGCGTGTTGAAAATTTTCCAAAAATAACATATTTTTTTAATTTCTTTCGATCCCATTTAGGAATTCCAACCAAATTTGGTACACATTATACACTGGACGGTTGCCATTTTGTGGAATAATTTTACCTCGTTCCGATCACCAGCGGCATAGGTACAAATAGTTACTGTAAATAATTGTAGAAAAAAAGTAGTACGGCCCTGTGCAAAACCAAAAATTTTGCCTTTTTTGGATAGCCCATTTAATTTGGAACAAAAAGTGCCTCTTGGTATTTTTTTTATTTCTGGTACAGTTTCTTCGTAATTTCGGATTTTTTAAACTAGTGTCAAGGTGATTATGCTGGCATTTAAAATAAAATTATTTGTATCTACGCCGCTGCTCATCTGAACAGGGCCAAATTATTGCACAAAATGACAACCCATAATATGTATAAAATAATTCCTAAACGAGCTAGAAAAAAATTAAAAATATTTGGAAAAGTTTCAACACTCTGTATATGGAGAACCAAGCGTTTTTGAGCTAATGTTTATTAAGCATATGTGCTTATTTTAGCGAATTCTACCTTGTGTTTTCGGCTCTGCCTTTAGATGTGACTCACCCTGTATAACATATACCTGTTTCTGAATTTTTAGGCAAGCTGTTTTATTATTATACAGAGTGTCTCACTTAAGAGTGAAACGAACTTATAACTTCTTTAATTTTTAACTGACCAGGACGAAATTTTTACCAAAGGTAGATGGCATTGTGGCCTATTTATTTCCATTGCCTACTCCAAAGTCAAAGCCACCTGCGATGTCACAATCGAGGCTAAAAATCCGAAAATCATATTAGGCATTAAAACTCTTTTTAGAATTGTTGTTAAGTTTCCGGTACTGGTATACTTGGTTCACCTTCCAGAATTTGAGCAGCTATTTCAGTTTTCTTTAGAAATTGAAATTTTACTAAAGTATTTATACCAACAGGTTGAACGGAGCATTTTCCGTTATATCTTATAAAGAATCTAGTGTGACTGGTAGGCTGCGGATGTTAAGGATGCATTTTTGCGATACATTTCAACAAAATTAAAACTTCTAATTTTACCGCTTATTACAAATAATGATCGAGCGATCGATGTCGTTAATATCATTTAATGGTAATATCTGTAACTCGTCTCTGCGGCATGCTCCTGCAATGCCAAATACTGCATCTATCTATAACAATACACAAGTAAGTAGGTATAAAGTTAAAAATCGGCCAAGTGCGAGTCGAACTCGCACACGAAGGGTCGTACCACCATACAATTTTTAACACTACCCTTGTTTATCGAGGTTCTAGTTAGCTTTTGCTTATGGCGGAATTTCTATAACCTTCAAATATGTCCTTATAGTCTGTCTGTCACATTCCCACTTGTTACTAAATGTTTCTGTCTCGTTCTCTTACATTTCACCGAGACGCGTCCGTACGGTGGCGACAAATTCCGAAACCACCGTTCGAGTCGGTCGATTAAGGAAGGAATCTTCAATCAACGGTTCGGCCAAAGCGTCGCACCGTCGCGCACCATTGACGATGGAAGGTTACATTTTACAGCACAGTAAACTGTATTTACGCGGGTATCGATCGACCAAGCGCTTGTCCCGTCCGATCCGATTACCAGCTGTTTTTGCCTTTTGCTGCCGCTGCCAGTTAGATTCTCGTTTTCTTATTTCCACTTATATTATTGTTACAACAGTGTATTTGGTGGATACAGTAGTGTGCGGTGGTGTTCTAGTCCGATAATTAGTGTGTGCATATAAAAACATTTCATGTTTTGAGCCATCAGATAAACGATAAATAGGTACAGAGGTTAGGAAGTGAAAATGTGTTGGTAATTATGGAATATACCGTATGCACCGCCCGATTTTCTTGAAATTTTGGCTACGCCCCCCATTTTCGAGGTCCCTGAACACGAATCTGACCTCAGTTTGTGGTGCTCGCAAGTAGTTTCCGAGAAAATGAATTTTCAAATTTCCTTTGACACCTCACTTTTCACGGCGTTATTTGTGGTTATAATCCAAATGGAAATAAGCTCAAACTGATCACCACCACTTCGCGAAGTTTCGATGTGGCAAAAGGTGCAAAATAGGGTGGTGATCAGATTGAGCTGCATACATTAAAAATTCATCCGTATTATAACCACAAATATCGCCGTGAAAAGTGAGGTGTCAAAGGAAATTTGAAAATTCATTTTCTCGGAAACTACGTCCGAGCGCTAAAAGCTGAGGTCAGATTCGTGTTCAGGGACCTCGAAAATAGGGGGGTAGCCAAAATTTCAAGAAAATCGGGCGGTGCATACGGTGTGTTCCATAATTACCGTGTTGTGTCCCAAATTCGTCGTTTATAAAGCTTCGGGTTTTTGTAGGTCTGTGAACAACACTTTTTAACACAAGACATTGAAAGGGAGACTACGTGTGTTCGTCGATGGTCCTCAATTAACGGTGTGTTTAGAATCGACTGGTGAAACTACGTGCACCTTTAAAAATTCCATGTTTAGCTAAAGGTTTTAAATTTTCATGGCAAGTTAATTTTATTATATTTTTACAATATTCTTACTTTTTTAGGTGCAATACCTTGTAAGTTAACAGGTTGCCCAAGTTATTTGTCCAAATCGAGCACGAGTCGTAGGGAAGGTCCAAATAAAAAAAAAACAAAAAATTGAACTTGGACAGGTTGAAAAAGGCATGGCCATTGAGAGTTGTGAAGCTTAAAAGTCATAGTACATAGCTAATATTAATATTATCTATTATACAGCGTGGTGAATAAAAAATGCGAAAGTGTGATTTTTCTTCTTCTTTTGAGTAGGTGCCTGTGAATTCATATTTGACATTGTCTTGGGATTCCAAACAACACTTCTTAGTGCCATAGTGCTGTAGTTCTAAAAATAAGGGTACTTTACTCTTGAGGAATTTTCATTCAAGTATTTTTCAACCTTCCCTGTATACGAATAGAAATTTAAAAATTTTTCGGGTATATTTTGAGTTTAAGCACAAGTACCAACTTTTGTCAAGACTAAATTTTTTTCTGAGAAACTTCAAATATAGAAAATTCCCATTTGTGTCCAACTTTCTGGCAGACACTGTATATACAGGGTGAGTTTTTTTCGATGCCCACTATGGGGATCTCGGAAACTAGCAGAGCTAGAACAAAGGTTAAATGGGAAAAGAATTGCGGTTTTGAATGCTCAATCTAATGCCTCTTTTGAAATTTTAAAAAAGTTCATGGCTCACTAGATATTTTGAAAAGAGTGTTTTTTTGCTATTTTTCATAAGATCTCTGTAGCTCCGTTATTTCTGATTATACAGAAAAACTCTAGAGACGAAAATTGTAGATAATTTTGGGCTTAATAAGATAATCTTATCCAATTTTTATGTTGTTTCTGATTTTTGAGATAATATGACATAAACTTGTGTTTTTTTTTATGTAAATCATAGTTGGCTAAGGCCTTATAAAATCGGCCATTTTTTGAGCTTTCCAAAGATATAATACTCGTCATAGTTATTATAAAAAATGGAAGAGCTATGACTAATTTTCTGATTTTTTTCAAAATTTTCACGGTTGTTGCCCGTGCGCTCAGGCCGCCGTACGACAAATTTGGGCTCGAAATATTGAAAACTGCGTCCACAAAGAAAACACCCACACGAGTGTTTACTAACCAATTGGGAAACACATCAGAGAGTGTAATTGATTACGTGATCACAAATATAACGGAACAAAAATATAACTGTGTTGTGGTAAACCCCGTTAATCTGGGAGACCATTTTGCACACTTAATGACAGTTAATGGAAACACTGACATAAATGACAGTGATGAGCGGATTTCTTCGAAGTTCGTCCGCGATATGAATCAGTCAAGAATAGTGTAACTTAGATATCACTTAAGCAATATTGACTGGGATCCTTTCTTCCGCAAAAACGAGATAAAAGAAAAGACTACTGAATTCTATAGTAACATAAATTGGTGTCTTGAGGCAAGTAGTCCTTGGAGAAAAATAAAAAGACACAAAATGAAGTATCCAAAAACAACTGGTTCAACCAAGAACTGAGAGTTCTTAAGTATAAAGTAGAGCGACTTTTCTTTTTTTTGGACAAAGGAAACAAGCTGCAGAAAAAGATTGCACCCTTGGCCACAATACACCAAACTCAATTCTCGTGCCTCACTTTAATGAAAATGAGATCTCTAAAATTATAAAATCTATCAAATCCTAAAATTCCGCGGGCTTTGATGAAATATCCTCTAGGGTGGTCAACTTGTCTTTTCAATGTGAGGAATTCCCAAACATACTAAAATTAGCTCTAGTTACACCATTGTATAAAAGGCATATGAAAAACTATAGACAGGTATCACTCCTTTCACCAATCGCTCAGGTCGTAGAGAAGTGTGCTTATAACTTACTGTAATCTTTTGCTGAAGAGTCGCAAATATTGACGGAGTACCAACATGGTTTTCGCAAAAACAGGTCGGTTGAAATGGCTATGAACAGTCTAATGGAGTTTGTGTACTCGGAGATAGATAATGGAATGTTTGTGGTTTGTCTGATGTTTGATTTGTCTCAGGCTTTTGATAGTTTGAGATTTGAATTCATCTTTAAAAAGCTCTCATCTTGGAATTCGTGGACTCATCTTACACTAGATAGAATCTTATTTTGATAATAGATCACTCTTAGTAAAAATTAATAACATTTTATCCGAAAAATACAAAATAAAGTTGGGGATCTATACTTGGCCCCCTAATATTCCTTTTATTCATCGATCTACTACAATATATATCAGTTGGAAAAGTTATAATGTTTGCAGATGATGTTGCTACTGCAGTTAGCGGCGAGTCAATTTTGGCCTTGGAAGGGAAAGTTCATATCATCTGTAGGGAAATGGAATGTTGGTGCGAACGAAACCGGCTGATAATAAATGAAAATAAAACCACCTACATCAACTTTCACATGCGAAGGCCTATACCTCCAATCAATAAGATCAGCGATCAGTTAAAATGGGTCACAACAGTTAACTGCTGGGCACATATCTGCAATCTGACATCTCATTCGCAGCCCAAATAGATAAAATCTGTTCAAATTTGACCAAAACGTACTACGTTATCTTCCAGATGAAGTCGATGTGGAGCTGTAGGGACTAGGGACCCGTTGACCATCTTCTATGCATATGCTTACAGCTGTCTGTCTTATAATGTTATGTCATGGGGTTTGGCAATTGAGCGAGAGAGAGAGTATTCATATGCCAAAAACTAATTTAAGACTTATCTTCAACCTTGGTATCAGAGAAGTGAGATTTTTTACCTGCCCCTTCACCCTTCAAGCACATCCTCGCGGGGACACTCACTATCGAGCATATTGGCTCAGTTTGGTGGTGGGGAAAATGACCCTTTCATAAGATGAGTCTTTGACAGGAAAAAGCAATCTGAGTGGTCGGCTAACAACTGAGCTAAAGTTCTCAGTGTAGGGGCAAAAGGAACGCGGCCTATATATATTCGCCTACACCAGTCTTTATGTAAACAAGGCATAAATCTGTTAAAATTTCGGGGAAGTGCATTGTTTATAATAATTCCGTGCTCATCGCTACCAACTGCCACAATATGGGGCAGCACCGAGGGCAGCACTCATCGCTGCCGACTGCCACATAATGCCCCTTCTTTTTTCATACAGCAGTGCCCATCGCCAAAAAAGGAGGGCATTCGCGCGTATGTCCTCCTTTTTGAATGTTCTATATGTATACGCGCATACGCGCGTATGCCCTCCTTTTTTGGCGATGGGCACTGCTGTATGAAAAAAGAAGGGGCATTATGTGGCAGTCGGCAGCAATGGGCGCGGCCGTATGAAAAAAGAATATCGAAATACAGGAATTATTACAAATGCACTTCGCCGAAATTTTAAAAGGTTTATGCTTTGTTTACGCTATTTTCGCCCAACATTTGGCATGCGCCGGATGTCAGACAAAAATAGCATATGTAAAAGAGACAAATCTTTTAAAATTGCAACTTTTCAAATTGCAACTTTTACCTCGGACGTGTATTGAGTTAAATGTACGTCCAAAGAAATCATGTGACAACCCGCGAATGAGAGCACAAGATGTATACCAACTTTTATATATGTCAGACGTATAAATAGCCACTGCCTAAAGAAAAACTCAATTTGGGCATGCATCATTTCATTGCTAATAAAGTCAGCGTTTAGTCAACAGAGTCGTTGACTGATGTATTTATAGATTCTCACGGCTATAGCGTCATATCCTGGAAAACAGATGGAGCTGATGGTTAACAATGTGTTTTGCATTATATTGTGCCTTCTGAAAGCGCATGGTGAACCAAAAAAGTGTCAAACGTGACAGCCATGAGCAGTCTTCTAATTACATGTCAGTCAACGACAGGATTCTTGCAACCGTAAATAACACAACCAAATAGGTAATAATTACCATACTCAACCTATTATTATTATTACCCCTGCGTTGCATCCGATGTCCAAAGCATAAACATGTTCGACATTTATTAGTTGGTTCGAAAGTGTTTTCGGTAGCAAAGATATTCGGTCCTTAGGGGGATGGAACTTATAGTAATTTATAAAATTGCCATGTTGTGTTGCACCAGGGTTGTTTCCTTTAAATTGCAGCGAATCTTGTCTTCCTGAATTTTGCATTGTTTGCACAGATTGTTTTGATCACAAAATATATAGGTTATGGTTTTGATTCATGTGGAACGTCAGAAAAATAAAAAACTATTTTTCTGAGTGTGGAACTTATCACAAAAGTTGTATCTCTGTGATCACAAATCAAATAGATTTCATGATCTCGTTGGAAGTTGGAAACTTTATAGTTGTTGTTTATACCATTATCCATACTCGGCCCATAAAAAATCAGGAACTTCCTTTGTTCTTTGGAGAACAAAATGGCGTGCACGTGCAGTGGCGTGCCCAGAAATTGTGTCTGGGGGGGGGGGGTTCGGGGGTTAAGCGAATGGAGGTTTAGGGGAGGGAGGATGGGAGGGGGGGCGAGAAAAATCTAAGACTGGTAGTTAAAAAATATACTAAAAATTAAAAAAAAAACTATTCTTAAAAAGGAACAAAACCGATTTTAATAAACTCACAATCCAAAATCAAGTTTTCGTTTTTTGGATTTGGAATTGGACTAAGAGTTCCGACTACTATCCGACCTGAAAACATCCCATATAATATAGCATCTATTATTTTTTGAATATACAAAATAAGTTCCTAATGTGCAAAAAATATTCTCCCATATTTATAAAACATTGTTACAATATTTTACGAAATATGTTCAGTAAGTGCATAATATAACCAAGATATTTGTTAAGCGCAGACACAAATATATTAGATGAATGTCCAAATTAACCTATATATTTTGTGGTCCAAATGATATATATTTCCACAATATCTTGTGTAACATATTCCTAACTTAGTGGTTCTTATAAATATTTACAAATTGAACATTTAACTTAAGTACATTCCAGGCACGTTCACCTTAGGAATGTGCAACTTTGGAATACTGCTGGAACATGTTAAATAGTATATTCATACAGCAAATATCTTATGAATGTTCACAAATGGTTGTATAAAAGACATTCACGATATAGGTACTTATCTTATCAATGTTCACGAGTGGCGATAACTGGAATATCATGACGTCACCGAGATTCTAGCTTACACTATTTTTAACTAATATTTCCAAGTACCTACGTCGATGGCTCAGTTGGTCAGAGCGTTGAACTTGTAAATCGATGGTTATAATTTACACGTGAATATTAAATGGATATACATATAGAACATACAAAAATGCTTCTGAAGTTTCAAATTAATCTTCAATGAATATTTGTGGATATTTATAATAGGTGAAATAGTACCTTCAAAAGGCAAACACCTGAATGTTGCCTGAATGTTCAGATAATGTTTCTACAGTTTTTATGAATATTCCTACAATATGCATGTTCTCTGAAAAAATACTATCAGAATATTCCGCCAATGTAATTTTGCTATATGGGATTAGCCTCGCGACACCGCGGCGAGTTATTTTCCCGAATACCTGTTTGCCCCGAGTCCCGATTGACCCCAGCGCATCGTCCCGATTCGTCCCATTTGACGGTACAGATGTATTAGATCATCTGTATTCTGTACCCCTACCCCTGTAGCTACGCCGCAGAAAGAGAACTGTACAGTGCAATTATTATCATTATCCGAATATCCGTTTTTAGACTACAAAGTGTGCATTTGTTTTAACTCATAAAAGCTAACATTTTTGTTTAATAGAGTAGTTTAAAAAAAGTAGAGTAGTTTTTCGGTTTTTCTTTTGTTTTCCATTTTTTTTCTTCACTTTTCGCTTGAAAATTTAACCTGCTTGGGGGGGGGTTGAACCCCCGAAAACCCCCCCATGGGCACGCCACTGTGCACGTGGACGTCTGACTTATGAACTTTCACCAGAGAAATGGACTTTTACACACAAAATACATGGGTTAGGAACATTGAGGTAGTATGGGGGGGAGGCGCCATAATATTACTTTGTCGCATATAGTAAACGGGTTCAGGGTGTGTGGCCACAGAGATCATACTATATATATATGATCTCTATGGGTGTGGCTAAGTGGGTTATCAATATGGCTGACACGCCAGGGTCTGATTAAACAGTATTCCTAGTAAAATTATAAAAAATGTAAAAAAACGAAAACTAACAACGACGAAATCAAAAGCTGGGTTTAGTCAGTCAGTCAGTCAGTCCAATACATACCTAGAGTAGTAGTTATAAATGTAATATTTTTCTTTTCATAAAGTACCAAAGTGGATATTATAAATTATATTGATACGGCTCTGTCTACTGTTTACATTACCTGTGAAATGTAATTCCTGTGAATTATTTATTTTTGTCCACTTTAGAATTGCTACTGCAACAACGTACAGAACATGACATATTTATTTCCAGAGGTGAATAGCTCGCAATAACAAGGAAAACTGCACTTTTAGACACTTTTAATGCACTTTTTGCACCGAGTCAACACATTGACGTTGTTCGTGTAATCTATGACACGTAGTAAACGCGATTTGGGTTACGTGACCGCTTCTCCCCCCCCATACTACCTCAATGGTTAGGAAGTGATCTATGCCGACAATCTACCGCCTCGGCAGGCGAAGAAAGACTCGAGGTTAGTAAGGTTAGGCTTTTGTTGTTGTTTTATTTATTTTTTCAAACTTTTTGGATTTGGCAGCTAAACACCATTATCCATACTCGTCCCGCAAAAAATCGGGACGTTCATTTTTTTTGTTCGGGGAAAAAGTGGCGTACACGGGTATTGTTAAGCTTTCACATTTGCATTTGTTATTATTATTAAAGCACAAAATATATAGGTTAGGTTCAAAAGCCTCATAGTTTCTTGGGTCTGCCCGGTCTCTAGAGCAGAGGCCTTGGGTTACAAAAACATTATAGCAGATCTAACCTTAGTACATATATATTTTGTGCCAGTAATGAGGCCTAGGGTTCCTTTATTGGAACCCTAATGAGGCCTAGTTAGTTTACTGGAGTATTTTTTATTAGTGGTCAAAGTCAAATGTCAAATCGCACATGTGTCAGAAATCAGCAAAAGGAAAAATCAGTTTTTTTGGGAGCTTCAAGGGGAATTGTTATAGTAATTTGCGGCAATAATAAACTATATATTTATTGAGAAATAATGAACACTAACGCGTACTGAGGATTTAAAATGTAGTTATACTGTTTTCGTGTAGTGTCAGTTTAGATTATGCTGATTTTTTTTATACTTAATAAGACCGACTGAAAAAATAAATAAAATAAGGTAAGCTCTGTCACAAAAATCATATCAAAAGGGTAATTTAAAAATTGCCTTCCTTTACCGAAAATTTCAATTTGTTTTTAGTTAATTACAGATGCAGTAAATTATTTTATTACTATGCTTTTCCAAAATAGACTTTCCAACCTTGCTCCATCCTATTGGAATCTATTTCCCTCCCTAGGGAGGAAAGAATTTGTCTCCCATCTCCTACCAAGGAAACTATTTCTCCCCATCCTGTTGTTATAGCTACTATAAGCATAAATAGACTGTCCAAACCCTTGTTGGAATTTTTGGGGACCTACAGAAAATATTGTTCCTAAACTTAGCATCCAGTCCTAAGAATTGAAATACATTACAAATTATCTGTTTTAATTTGTTTTCATTCCAAAATTAAATTTTGAAAGTTGGTGTGCCGGGATTTTTTTGAGGGTTCAACAATAATGCGTTTGTCTATCTAAGTATCTCTCCTTTAATCCATGCTATTAGCTACCTTGATATTTCTTCTGACATATGATGACATGGTTTTTACTAGCCAAGTTCGGCATTGGTCCTCCATTCGGTCTTTTTGCTCCAATAACAATAGTTTGCCATAGAAACCATTGTTATCAGTAGGGTTGTGGAATTGACGGGTCAAATTCTTTTTGGTCAATTGACCAGCAATTGACCAGTCAATTGACCAATATATTTCTTTATTTAATTTTATGTTTGAGGAGTAGAAAATTATCAGAATTTTTTAAAAGTAAGCATCTGTTAAAAAGCGGCAGTGATGTAGCCAGAAATTTGTCATGGGGGGTCAGCCAACAAAACTAAATTTTTGAAGACAAAGTCATGTGCCAGTGCTGCCCGGCTAGGCGTTGATGCCGGCACAGCACGCACATGCACCAACAATACCGTTCGCCAGGCATGACATGGAGGGGGTTCTGACCCCTTCTGACGTGACTTCTTTGGACGTAGATTTAACTCCATACATATATGTCCAAAGTAAACTGATTTAGATGGTGGGAAGTGCATTTTTCTCAAGCATCGTTGCAATAACGAGCGTATGCCCTCCTTTTTCGGCAATGGGTGCTGTGGTATGAAAAAATAAGTGGTAATTATTTCCAATGGTGTAACCCACCCCCAATTTACTTGAAATTTTGGCTACCCGCCAGATGTCGGGCAAAAAATATTGGGGTAGCCAAAATTTCAAGTAAATCACGGTGGGTTACAGTGCCGGATGTTGGGCGAAAATATAGGGGTACACCTAGCCAAAATTTCAAGAAAATTGGGGATTGGTTACACCATTGTAAATAATTACCACTTCTTTTTTCATACGGCAGCGTGCATACGCTCCTTATTGCAAAGTTGCTTGAGAAAAATGCACATTCGACATATCTAAATAAGTTTACTTCAGACGTGTATGGAGTTAAATGTACGCCCAAAGAAGTCACGTGACTCAACTTGTCAATGAGAGCACAAGACGTTTACCGACTTGTTAATTAAAGTTTAGCCATGCAAGTTCTAATTCTTTTAAACGCCTATTTACTAATTTTATAAGGTATATCGGGTTGGTCATTAGAATTTTACTTGGGTCAGGACTGTCAGGAGTTCTACACAAGTTTTACATGGGTTTTACGAAGTTGGAGACCTTGGAAAGACTCCGTTATTAATTTATTGACAATCCTAATACATAAAATCCATAGTCCAAATCTATATTTTTTAGCGCTAAATTTGCCGTTCACGCTATTCCGAATTTTCGAGATTTTGACTGGTCCAAGTACCCGGTCAAATTCATTTCGGTCAATTGACCAATAATTGACCAGTCAATTGACCATGCCCAACCATAGTCGTAGTTATCAGAGCAAAAAGAGCGAATGGAGGACCATTGCCGAACTCGGCTAATGTTGATTGTCGATTTTTATTAAAGTGGCAAGCAATTTTAATTTCATTATTAATTTCTAATTTGTATCTTATTTTAAAAGTTACCTATGGCAGAAAAAATCATACCTATTACACTGGAGGAAAGTGTAATAACCTCCCTTGGATTTTACTCAGGGCCGTAGCTAACAGGAGGGAGGTGGGGGAGCCTCCCCCCCAGGGAGCGGCCTCAAGGGGCGCCAAAATAGGCAAAGAGAAAAAAGTTTTTGTGTAGGTAAATAAAACAATATTTTTCAGAATGGATAATGTTAGACAGTTGATCAGGCGCTGTTGTACTATACACACCTTTAAAAAGTCCTAATCGAAGCGCGTAAAGCCAAAGGGGGGGACTTTGTCTTTGTAACATACTCTTGCGTTTTATTATACTGGCATTGTGCTAGTGAGCTATTGATAGAAGTCAATCAGCAATGAATTGAGACCAAATTAATAAAAAATCAGGGGCAGCATATTATATCGACGACAAAAACCAAAACTGAATTATTTTAGCCGCTGACCTGCAAGGCTATATGCAGCAATTTTTACGAAGAAAGCTGGAAAATTCATTTAGTCAGTTAAAAATTGTTAAAACGAGCGATAATTGACTAAATGGCGTTATTTATTAAATAAATGTGAAAAAGAGTTTTTGAAAACCTTTTGGTTTCTTATGGGGAAAACTTTAAAAAAGTTGAATTAAATTTGTAGTTTTCAATTTTATAATAATAATAATAATTCTCACCCTCACAATACTCCAAACTAGGATTACCTCAGAAGCAACCACATGCTTGTGCGGGGGAGGGGGGCAATTACTATTATTTTTTCTTCGTTGCCATTTGCGGCTAGGGCCGACTTTTTTCCCGATAGAACTAGGATAGCATTCGCTCAAGTACCTACTACGGAAAACCCTAGAAAACCGTAGTAATCCCAGCGAGTGCAGGACAATTAGTAAATCACACGGATAAAGCTATTTAGGAGCAATACCATGAACCCACATTTGTCCAGCACTCTTGGCCATAGCGGTGTTTTTCTTTAAAGACATGTGCATGCCCTTGCCTCGACATCGTTTCGAACCAAGGTCAATCGAAGGCAGAAAAACATGCAGTCTTCTAAAAAGTCAGCGCTGGTACGAGAAATGTGTATTTCATTGTTTTCCCCCAAAAATGTACAAAAAATAGTAGTATTAAACAAAAACGTAATATAAGTATTTGTTCATTCAAAACTTATTAGTTTTTATTGATAAACAGGATATTCCCATTTGCTTAAAATTGTCAAAATTTGGGCGTGGTCACCACACCAAAAATATTATCGCCATTGGATTACAACGCTAGCGATAACAATGTCGCTACGGCCCTAATTTTAATGCCCTCTGTTTCGCTTAAGGCATCAAATAATCCGAGGGAGGGAATAATACTCTTTCCTCCGTAGTCCCTAGTAATACAAATAAGGTACAGGTTAATCATTTTTAGACTCCCGGCCCGCCTCTGTTCGTGGAAGAAGGAAAACGGTCGAAGATATGACGATATTATTTATAGGATATAGGGTTCCGTATTCTCTTCTGTTAAAAAGTTATTCTTCAAAATGCATTAAAATATTAATTTTTGTTAATTGCTATTGCCCGAACTTTTCTTTTTTGCACCCCCGATTTTAACTCATCTTGACTTTTTATCACTTGACCCATATAAAGTTTCAAAAAATTTAGCACTTTCCGTATGGCACAGAGAAAAACAACCTGTATATTTTTTATTAGATATTTGCACACCAATTCTTTGTGTGGTCCTGTTGATCATCATTCAACTGTTTGAGGTACCCAATTCCATGGCTCACTTGACTAAACAGATTTCAGATTTTGCTAATCTTTGGCACCTTGTAGAATGGAACTTATATGGGAGTTCTGTGGTGTCTTGATTAATGCTGTGGTGTCAGATTTGAAATAATAAAAAAAACACGCTAAATGTTTTATTGAAAATCGAGGCTATAATAAAAAAATCGTAGCTGGCTCGGTTTTAGAAGTCTCTCAAACAAACAAAGAAAAGTTTAGGCAAATGCTCAGGCGAATGTCTCCAACAATAAAATCATTAAAAACCTCGTTAAAAACTACGTCCTCCCTGGCAATAGTGGTTAACAAAAAATGATATTTTAATGCATTTTGTTGAAGAATAACTTTTTAACAGAAGAGAATAAGGAAAAACGGTTTTGATAAAAAAAATTGAGGAAATGAGGGGTTTCAAGTGCTGTAACAAAAGTGGTATTTTGGTGGGGAAAATATTTTTTTAAAGTGCCTTTTCTTTTCTGTGTATGACACAATTAAAGAAAAGTTGTTCAGAATAAAAAAATATGCCCATATACAAAGTTTGAGGCTAATAGGCCTACTTTGATTTTTTTCTATTTTTAATTTTTCAGCAAGTAGGGTACTTTCTCATACCTTTTTAAAAAAATGAAAAGAAGCATTTACATATTCAGTTTGGACAAAAAATGCTTGCGTTTGAATAGGGCGCTAGAAGTTATTTTTTAAATATTTTTTGAACCATTAAGGACTATTAAAGACTAATCAATGACCATAACGTTAATCAGGACACCTCAAAACGCCCAGACACCAAATTTGAACAAAAAAATGTTCAAAGAGTTGTATTCGGCAGGGTGTCAAAATTGAGCAAAATAAACGCATCTGGCGATCAAGTGTGCCATGGAATTGTTGAAAGTTTGCAAAAATTAATCTAAATGTTTTTAAACCTTATGTAGGCAAAAATAAGTTTTCGAAGAAAGCCAAATGTTTATGTTTAGCTTTAGCACGAGAGCAATTCATGCTTAGCTATGAATGAGAATACTGCTCGGAATACTGTTTAAACTTATGCAATAAAAATGTTATCAGAGAGAAAATAACATACTTTTAAAGAATTATTTTAAAAATAAAATTTAATTAAAAAAATTACCTAGAGCCAGGATTCTACATAATATGTGATCCTGGGCAGGGTCCTTTCTAACCAAGAAGAAGAAAAGGATTATCCGGTTTCCCCCATTTTCACCCACTCAGTATACCTATAGTGGTAATGTTTATTTATTTTCATCTTTTGCTACACTTTAAACCTCGCTTTAGAGCTACTGAGAGTGCTACCAAAGCTTGTATCAAAGTACTCTTACTAAATTTTTAACTTAATTTGACATTAATTTTATTTTACAGATGAACTACTGGGGGAGCGCTTTGTTGATGCGATGTGCTTTGCCATTTGTGCTAGGGATGGGTAAGTTAATAATAATGCTGCCTCGGATGCTGCCTTTGTAGAAAATATGCAAATTTTCTATTGATCGTAATACCACAAAATATAATTTATTCTTTTTAGATCAGGACAAATTGTATTCTATAGTAGTACTTTGTTTCTATATCAGGTTCTTTCAACATCGTCTCTCAGAGATCCTATCTTCACTGCTTACATTTCAACAGTTGTGTGATTTTATTTATTACATACCAAAATTAAAAATAAGACAAATAAAGTGAATCGACTTCAGAAATGTATCTGAATGGAAATTAAGTTTGAATTTGCAGATAACATATATTCCAGATTAAGAAAGAACCTGCATCCATAAGGATGAATCTCATCATTTTACACCTTTTTCAAGTTTAAGGGATTTTGGTGATTAATATCAATGGATAATAAAGCATAATTTGCCTATTTTTCTGGATACTTCGAGGAGATAATATAATAATAATAATTCTCACCTTCACAATACCTCAAACCGAGCCCCAAATTATGAGTACCCCAGAAGCAACCACATGCTTATGTGAGGAATTGGGATGGCAATTACTATTATTTAGGTGTCATTGCTATTTGTGGCTTTTTCTTGATAGAACTAGGATAGGAATAGTATTCGCAGAAGTACTACGAAAAACCCTAGAAAATCGTAATAATCCCAGTGAGTATAAGACAGTCGGTAAACCACACAGATAAAGCTATTAAGGAGCAGTACCATGAACCACATATGCAATGTTGGGTCAGTAGAATACATTACGTAAAATACGCGTTTTTTTTTTACATGTCGAAAAGAATGTATTTTACATGAAAGATATTCTACATTATCGACACGTAAAATACCTCGTAGAATACCTTTTATTGTATTTTGCATATAGTAATGAATAACAAGGTGTTTTAACTTATTAAAAGTTAAAAAAACTCAAAATAGAATTTTTAAACAAAAAAAAAACAGATTTATATCTATTACTTAATACTATTAATAGTTATCAGATTGATTAGGATCTGCAGCTTTTAATTTACAATATAATATGCAATAATGCTTTCTATTTTTCCTGTCCCAGTTTATTTAAAATGTCCTTTTAGTGTATGTACCTACAAAATGCAGAAAGTGCTTGACAGCGGAGTTAAAATCAGTACCCTTACTTTTTTATATAATGCTACAAATGCAGTTCAATAGGAATGTTCTCAAGAATAAATTTCTGTTTAAAGGGCATAAACAAACGTTTCACGCTTAACGCTCGGCTTGATGTCAATGCACCTAATGGGGAGCACACGTGTCTGTCGAACTGCTGTCATTTGTGCAGATTACCTTAGTAGAAACTTAACTATCGTAGAATAAATAGGTTATATTTTGTGTGTTACGCCTGTATTACACTTGTCAATTTCTTGGCCAATAAATTGAACAAAAAAATCATAAGATAACGTGGCACGCTTTAAACCTTCAATAAATTAGCCAATGTATTGTGCAATTTCAGTACTACCAACACGAAAGCACAAATATGCAATTACTAAATAATATAAATAAATTGGTGAATCGCTGAAATCACTCTCAAAAATCCAGTAAACAATAGTAAACATTAAAGGTGAATAAGTACTGAGTGAACCTTTGAATAAAGAACCCCAGGAAGGAGCAAATTTTGGCTTAACGCTCAACCGGGATAGTTTCTGCACATGGTGGGATGCCGTTTCCATTTTTACTGTGGCCCGCACCTTTGAGTTGTTTCGACAAACTAATCGAAGCAGAAATTCTCATTTTTCGTGAAATCGGTACCTACAATACAGGCAAAAAATTATAAAGCACATTTGTGTCTTAAGTTTAGGAATCCTTGATAATACAGCAATTCTGAAGAAGTAGGTACCTACACAAACGCCTATGCTATGGGGCATGGTCTCAAATGTTAATTCAAGTTACAAAATTACTTACCGATAGATTATTATCCTCAAACATTGTAGTTTTGGCAGTCAGGGAAGTGCCACAAGCCGCACAGCTAAGCATAATAACTCGAAAAAAGTACTAAATACCGAGGTTAGTTTATAGGAAGGTTAGGACATTCGACGACTTGGAAGGGAAGGGGGGGGGGGGTGAGAGAGGCAAAGGGGGCAAAGGCCGCAATTTAAGTTGGTAGCATTTACACGTGAATTGGCGATTTAGTAACTCCCTAAATAGATAAAGCTTCCAGCCATAGGCGCGCACAGACTTTTTGGCATGTACTTTGTTTATGGTGTATATTTATGTTGTTTTGGCTGTTTTTCGTTATTTCTTCATTTTAATGTTTGTGCAATGAAATAACTGAACTTTGTGGTGTATGTTGGTGCATCGCATTTTTGTTTTATGTTTGTGTCTTTACTTTGTTTTCGGTTTTCAATACCCGTGTTGTCCCTTTTGATACGCCATTGGCATCAAGCTGAAGGGCAGCTGGTGAGAGCGGCACCGTCGGGCGATGTTGCCGGTTCAGAGGGACGGCCTTTGGTTTTGTTTAAGAGTGGGGAATGTCCTAACCTTCCTATAAACTAACCTTGACTAAATACCACATACTGACACCTATCACCGTGTCAGATATGAAAATATTTATTTGTCAAAACTTGGTTACTACTCAGGCCGATTTCCGTCTCAAGTATTTTATAATACACATAGAGCTTTGACTTCTTCCAGGGATATTCTTTATTTCAAAGGAGTGAACCTGGAACATAACCTCATTTCACTCATTTCCTCAAATTTTTTAAGTCTCTAAAATTGGTGTTACTGCCTGAACACAGAAAATCACTAGAAGTACACAGACTTGCTACATTATTTTCCAACTTGCTTCAATTTCTTGGCCAAGAAATTGATGAACATTTATTAGTCAAGAAATTGGCAAGTGTAATGCTATTCTAGTCTTCTTAGGCCCCCTTCTAGTCTCTTGGGCCCCCTAACGGGTACAAAGGCAGAAGCTATACAGAATAGGTACCTACCAAATATTTTTTAGGGTGCTGTGGTGTTAGATTTTAAATAAAAAAATTGCTAATTTGTTTTAGTGAAAATCGGGAGTATAAAAAATTGTAACCTGTCCTGGATTTTCCATGTTGACAACGTAAGAAGGTTAAAAGACGTGGTTTGAAGACATTTAAAAAAAAGAATAGGTCAGGGGGGGTATCTCCAAAAATAAAATCATTGAAAACTACGTCATACCTGGCAACAGCGATTAACACAAATTCATATTTTATTGTGGTTTTATAGAATAATTATTTAACAGAATAGAAAAATTAGGGCTTTCGAATGCTGTAACCAAAGTGGGATGTTGATGGGAAACATATTTTTCTGGCGCTGCGACGCCTAGCATCCTATTTGCAAAAGTACAATAAATGGGCCAATTTATTTCTTTATACACCCTATATCAACTCCCATAAATAATATCCTTATATCTTTTACCGTTTTCCAAGAACAGAGGCTGGGCAGGGTGTAAATGAATAAGTGCGAAAAAATTCAGGAAGTGATTGCTTTTTAAAAAGTAACGGGTCTTTGGTCTAAAAATTTTCGATTTGGCATTTTCTTGCAAAGTTATTTGTTCATGTAGGGTGAAGCAAAATCATAATATGATCGACTTTTTTCAAAAACAGTGAAATTTGGTGTGTGGATCTCACTAACCAAATCACAATTTTAGCTGAAATGCTTATTTGAATATGTCATATACAGGGTGTTCAAACAGCAAGAAAACTTGCAATATTTTACTACAATTTGTTTATCTTTTAGACAGATTTTGAAATAAAAAAATTTCTAGCATATACCAGTCAATTTAAAAACTTTTTTGTCATTTTTTATATATAGAGCAGTTAAGAAAAAATAAAATGCAGTATTAAACTCTGTTCAATGAACGTTCATACCTACATCATAACTCCCGTCCTTGTCTAACTTGTAAATATACGACCAATATCCATCGTATATTCATGAGTAAGACATTATATTAGACATCATATTAAAATATCATTACAATATTACAATATTATTCTTACAATAATCGAAAAATTACACTTTTAGTTTTGAGGAGCAACTTTCGGCAAAATTTTTACATTTGTGTGCGTGAGCTACTCCTTTTCTTAGTTAGGTACAGATACAAGCAACAAAGCACAGCGTAATAATGAAACTAATCTGATATAAAGAAAAACATGAAAAAGGGAATTAAAAATAAAAATAAAAAAAGCAGTACAGTAAACACAGAAACCACATCATCCCACCCAAAGGATCCACCTCAAGAGAGGTCAAGGCGAAAGGAACGGCGTGAACATATTGACCAAAAATTCATTTATTGGCGCAAGTGGTTAGAAAATACTTGAAAAAATATTTGAAAAAATATGAGGGTTATTGGCGAGGTGTTCCTTTAGTCGTTTTCGAAATTGTTTAGAATTTTTAGTTAAACACCTTTGTCTTATTTGAAGAGGTAATAAATTGATGAATCTAGGTGCACAGTTCTTTATAAATCTTTGCGATATAGACTGTCAAACGCTTTTTTTAGATCTAAAAATACAGAAATGAATTTTTTGTTATCAAATTTACTAATCAGTGTCAACAAGTTCGTAGACTGCGTCCTCTGTACTTTTTCCGTTTCTAAATCCGACAATGACGAGAGTTGTGACGTAGGTATGAACATTCGTTGAACAGAGTTTAGTTAGAACTGTATTAGAACTGCACATCAAATTCGTAAAAAAAAGAAGTCATGTCATGATTTAACTACAATTTATCTAGTAGGCATTTCTTTGTTTTATGTTTGTTAGATTGACAGTTATAATTTATTAATGACATATTACACTTACGCCATTGAATATAAGAAATACGCCCCCTATAGGCTCAATGCTAAACTAGTCTATGGGCCATGCCAACAATGAACAAGAACAAAGAACACACCAGCGTAGACCCAAGGCTTGCGCCGTTCCCATGGTGACGATGGCCCATATATTAGTTCGTATAGTCCCATCGGGGCGTTGGCATCTTAAATTCAGTGGCGGATTGCCTGGTAAATGTGTTTGTGCATAGACAAAGCTACACATAGACTGTCAGAACCATTGTTGAAATTTCCGCACACTACACCAAATATTTTGCATAAAATTTTATATAGAAACTAATGACTAAATTAAAATACCTATGCCTCATGTATCCGGTCCTAAGAATTGTAAGACATTACAATTTATCTCTTTTAGGTAATTTGTTTTCGCTCCAAAATTAAAGTTTGAAAGCTGGTGTAGCAGGATTTTTGCAGACGGTTTCAACAATGCTTTTGACTATCTACGGCTCCTTTAATCTATAGTTTGTACAAATTGAGTTGGTTTTGACATCAAGAAATGACTGATATGCATTTTGTTTATGGTCTTGCTGCTGGGTGTGAGACGTTTATGGAAACTGGAATATTGGATATAATACAGGATATTGAAGAACTGAAAGTCCACACTATTGATTCAAAATTCTCAGGGAATTTTTAATCCAATACGTAGATGAATGCATCGCTGTTTGGATTCTTGTGTGATGGCTGGGGGCAGCCGTTTTCAACATTTGTTGTGAAATTTTACATACATATGTTATTTTTTTATTTGCAAATTATGTAGGTAGATTTTAGTTTAATAAAACAATTTCTCTCCTATGTTATGTGAGGTCTTAACTTTTTTTTCTTAGAAACTATCAAACTTGTGAGAAAAGTACAAGAACACGTTTTTGTTTTGAATGATCCAAGCTATCAAATTTATTAGACAACATTCTAAAAAAGAAAAATGTGCAGAGACTAAAAAGCTTTTAAATTGACTGGTATATGCCAGATTTTTTTATTTCAAAATTAGTCGAGAGATAAAAAATTATAGTAAAATATTGCAAGTTGTATTGCTGTATACGACAGATTCAAATAAGCGTTTTACCTAAAAACGCGAGATGATTATAGTTCATTTAAAACGAATTGATAGCACAGATGAGGTTTCAGGGCCATAAAATGATTGTAACCCACAGGCAGTGGCATTTTCTTTTATTTTCAATGTGTAAAATAGAAAAATTATCTTTAAAAGAAGAAGCCAACGCAAATCGACAGCGGTGCTAAGTATGCCACCAATTTTATTTCAAAAACTACCAACATTAAATAAATTCTTACAAGCTGTGAGTGAAGTTGACTTGCCTGTAGGGAGTATAACCTCATTATGGACAGTCCTTAAGGACATGAATTTTTGCTGGGGGAAACAGAACCGAAAGTCTATTGTCATAGACAAACCCAAAATCATTTGTTGGAGAAGGGAATACATGCGATAAGATTTCGAAATGAAGGGAGAAAAGCAAATATTATTGAACGGCTGAACAAGAAAAGGCTGCAATTTGAAGAAGGAATAGTCAAAAAATTTATAAATAGCCAGGCAGCATAGGTCAGTATTTAAGAAATAAACTCCTGGACAAAATTAACGCAACATCATAAATGTGCCACTTATTTAATACTATTTTTTTTCTGAATTTATGATCGATTTGAATGATTTTTTTTGCATTGTACGTTGGTTCCTTGACAATGTCATAGTTTTCGCTGTTTATGATAAAAAGTTCATTTTCGATTTATACCGCGTGTAACAAAAATGTTATGTTTTTTCCGAAAATTCGTATCACGCTGTGGAGTATACTAGCAACCGAAACATATAGCAGTTGACATTAGGCGGTAGGCCCATCTTTCTTCAACATTTTATTTTTTGGTTTACTTCATTATCCCTGTTATTAAAGGAGATACACTGTTTTATATCGTAACATGTTTATATAGACTTTATTATTCAACACAGTCATTGTTGAATGTTTTCAAGTAGGCTATGGAACTTTTCTGACATTTCAAGCGATGTGTCAACAGATGTTGTGTTTTAAAGTTACAAAGGTCAAATAAAATTCACCATACCGATAAAAACTGTTCGGAAACTGCTTATTAGACGTTCGTTTCATATGCCCAGTTGCCCGACGAGTATTTTAAAATTGAAAAATGAATCGACCAAAAAATTTATCGGCAGAAGAAGCAGTAAGAGCTTTAACTTTGGTGGATGAAGGCTATTCGATGTGTCATGTTGCTAATGTGATAGGAAGACATCGTTCGACTATAAGTCGTATGGTTGAACGATTTAACGAGACAGGATCTTACTCTCGAAGGTCAGGCCAAGGGCGAAACCGATATACCGATCCAAGGGATGAGCGTTTTATTAGGCAAACTGCTCTAAGAAACAGGAATATCATTAGTACTAGGCTAAAAAGTGAGCTTAGAACTGCTCGCCATCATACAATATCGTCTCGAACAATCAGAAGACGTTTAAATGAGGCTGGTTTAAACGACAGAATAGTCGGGCAACTGGGCATATGAAACGAATGTTTAATAAGCAGTTTCTGAACAGTTTTTATCGGTATGGCCAATTTTATTTGACCTTTGTAACTTTAAAACACAACATCTGTTGACACATCACTTGAAATGTCAGAAAAGTTCAAAAACTACCCATTTTAGAGGAAAAATACCTGGTCAAAAAATGTAGCTAGGAAAATTTTCTTTCGACCTGTGTTACCGTCCTCTCCCATTAATTTTTATTTCCGCCGCTAGAGCGCGCGAAAACGTTTCAATATTCATTTACTTTTTGTTTCTTTTTTCACCCAGGCTTGAATACTTTGCTGTATAAAAAAATCCTACTTGTTATATATTTGCTAAATTTATTTAAGCATATACAGGGTGAGTTTTTTTCGATGACCACTATCGGTATCTCGGAAACTAGCAGCAGAGCATATAAAACAACCAGCAGTATAACTTACTCTTGAGAAATCATCCGCAAATTCAATGACCTTGAGCCATATTGGAGGAATACAAGTGTGAGGTGTAGTCGGGAAAATCAATTCAGAAATACAGAATAGAATTAGTAAAGTATACAGTGTGTCCCAATTTGATACTGGACACCTCAGAAATATATGAAGGGCAAGGAAAACAACTGGTCTCTATTTTTTTATTGGTAGTCCCAAGGGACAGTATCTCATAGGCGGTGATATTTGGATGGGGTAATTATTTCATGGCCTGCTATGATTTTTTAAAATAGCAAATTTTCAAGAAACCCCATTAGGGTTTTTTTACGACAAAATGTTATTAAGAAAACTTGTTCAGAATGAAAAACTGAGTAGATTCAAATTTCAAAAGGCTAGGCCTACTTTGATTTTCAGATTTTTCTCCCACTTTTTTCTTAGAAAAGTGTCCTTTCTGGAACTTTCACGTCAAAATTGTATTTTCTCACGATGATCAAGTTTCCTTAATAATATTTTGACATTAAAGCTCCAGAAAGGACACATTTCTAAGAAAAAAGTGGGAGAAAAAGGCGAAAAAGCTAAAAATCGAAGTAGGCCTAGACTTCTGAAATTTAGCAATTCTACTCAGTTTTTCATTCTGAACAAGTTTTCTTAATAACATTTTGTCGTAAAAAAGTCCCTAATAGGGTTTCTTGAAAATTAGTAATTTTAAAAAATCATAGCAATCCATGAAATAATTACCCCATCCAAACACCACCGCCTATGAGATACTCTCCCTTGGGACTACCAATAAAAAAATAGAGACCATTTGTTTTCCTTGTCCTTCATATAGTTTTGAGGTGTCCAGTATCAAATTGGGACACACTGTATAGTGTGTGTGGTAAGCACAAGCAGCTTTCACTCCTTCCTGGGATTCTTTATTTAAAGATACTAGCACAAAGCACAATTCAACAAAAAAGCACACTCCACGGCATTGTAATATCTCTCATACAGCCAAAAAAGAACTGCCCAATCGCCCCGACACTGCATCCATTTGACAGAATCTATTCCCAGATGGCGGCTGCGCGAACAGGTGCGCAGAATTTTCCTGCCATGGGGAGTTTTACTGCTGGTTGTTTTATATGCTCTACTAGCAAAGCTAGAACAAAGGTTAAATGGGGAAAGAATTGCGGTTTTGAATGCTCAATCTAATGCCCTTTTTGTATTTTTAAAAAAGTGTATGGCTCACTAGATATTTTGAAAAAAGGGATTTTTTTAATATTTCATCAGATCTCTGTAGCTTCGTTATTTCTGATTATACAAAAAACTGTAGAGGTAAAAATTGTAGATAATTTTGGACTTAATATGATAATATCTAATCCAATTTTTTATTTTGTTTGTCATTTTGAGATAAGACATAAACTTGTGTTTTTTTAAATGTAAATCCTAGTTGGCTGTGGCCTTATAAAATCGGCAATTTTTTTAGCTTTCCAAAGATATAATACTCGGCATAGTTATTATAAAAAATAAAAGAGCTATGGATAATTTTCTGAGTCAGCCATGGAATATTTTCATAATTACGTTCTATTTTATTCAAACTTTCTAATATTTTGTTTTAGCTGGTAACAAAATGTAACAAATAAAACAAAGTATGTCGTAATATAAAATAGAACCGAGGCCAATGATAAAGACAGGCCACGGCGCTAACGCATAATCGCGTAGTCACGTGACCAACTTAGTGCTATATAATGAAAGGCATTTTTGGAGCTAAGTAGAAAAAACAAATTTCGCAACAATTTGGCAAGTTTTCTTTCATCTATTACATTATTGGTTTTGTGCATCCAAGCTTTCTCCAATTGTTTTTTCAAAATTTTCAACCTGCCTCAGCTGTTTTGGGCTGAGAGTTAAACGGCACTGCACTCACAATATTTTGGCACTTCTCAAAAATTGTTGGGACATGACCTTCCTTTAACTTAGGTGATATTCTCTATAGGTATTTTCCTCCCCCAACACATTTGTCCACTTTAATTGTTTCACTTTCTTGAAAATGTGTTAGCCACACATACTTAAGGGTTAAGGGTTTTTTAGAAATTAAATCTCAGTTGGAATTTGACAAATCCATTTTTGGCGGAAATTATCATCCCGAGGCAAAACAAATGTTTGTTATGGCGACACTTTCTTCCTGGCTTTTGTAATATGTATAAATATAATATAAACAGACCCAATATTTGGTATTTAGGTTATTTTTTTACGAAATAAAAATGAAAACTAACCTCAGTAAAGTACGTTTCACGAATTATGGCGTACACGTCATCAATTTTTGTATCAATCAGAGACACAAGACCTATTCTTATACACCCAGAACTGATTTACTGCATACACCCTTTTGTCGTTGATTAGTCGACATACGTTCGGCAGATTTCAATCCATTTTGTGCGTAATTTTAAGAATTTTCTTTGATTTCAAGTTTGGCTCTTAGTTTTTACTTGTTCTTGTTGTGGATTATTTTGCTATAAGTTTTGTAATAATAGTTCGGCTTTGGTAATATCTGTTACTGCGTTATGGGTTTGTGAATAAACATTTCCTAATAATCTTAAGATGCCTGGCCACAGACTTAATTTGGAAGCCAGAGAAATTGTAGCGAAGTTATTAAATTATTTCAAAGATGAAAAACGCAACGGAGGACCACTTTTACCAGTTCACGCAGTCCAAGAGGTAAATTGCAAAAATTATGGCAGTAGATAGTGATTACGGAATCAAATATTTTTCAGCGTGTTTCTCAAGCTTTGGGCATTAGTTTACGCACTGTTTCACGCATTTCCCACGAAGTGCAGAGAGCAGAGGGTCAAGATGGTCCCCAGGAAAATCCAACTACTTCTGCCGCGAAATATGGACCTCGACAAAAAAACAAAACCACGGACTTGCCCGAGGTAACGAAAATGGAAGTCAGAAATGTTATTTATAATATGTATTCAGAAAGTAAGTTTGCATTCTAGTTGAATTCGGTATGTGTGGTAGTTAAATGTTAAATTTTCTTTTACGTTTCTACATTGCTATAACTAGATAGTCAGACTATCACTTTACAATTTCAAGGCACGGTAAAATGTATAATTCTAATATATAAAAGTAAAACCACACAAAGACCGAATATTATAACTTCTCTAAAAAGGTGATGGTAAAACGCATTATTTTACAATTGAAATTTGGGTGAATTTACCGGGGTGAAAGGTCTGGGTAATCTGGTATATCTGGTTGCGTTTTACAAGTAAAATGTGTTAATGCAAGGAAAAGAGCTGAAAAAATATTCTAAAATACAAAAGATATTTAGGAGTTTTGTATCTGGGTTAATGTTTTAGACACCAACTTTTAAATCAACAAATTACCTTTTTTTCATTCTTGAAAATATCAAAATTTGCTTACAATGTATTTGTTTTAGGGTTAAGGGTAGCTGGAGTGGGTTAGAGTTAAACATATATATTTTTTAAATTTTAAATTCATTTATTATTTACAGAAAAGCACCTAACTCTGAAGACTTTGAGGGAGGAATTGGCTATTAAAGTACCGCTTGATATTAGTAAGTCATCCTTGGGTCGTTTATTACCACAGATTGGTTTTAAATATAAAAAGGACGACAACCGCAGGGCGTTAATGGAAAAGGGTCAGATTGTCTTGAGAAGAGCAGAGTTTCTGAGGAAATATAAAAATAATCAAAACTCTGAGTTGAAGGGGCAAGTCGTTTTCCTTGACGAAACTTGGATATTTGCAAGAGGAAACCAAAAACGATCTTGGCAGGATGAGGTCCCGCTAGTCAAAGCAGTCGCTAGGTTCCGCTAATCACTTCTTTTTCCACAACGTAAATTTTTACAGGAATTCGCCCAATCCAATACAGAGTGAGAAGAATGATAATTTCAGGCGTATAAAAATACGCCTGCCGCTTTTTTTTCTTTTTGTTACAAAATATACCCAGTTTAAAAATAAACTAAAAAAACACGCTTTAATAGCAAACCCAACTAATAAGTAAAAATAATAATAGCAAACCGAATTTTATTGTAAAAAAGAAGCGTGGGGTGCATGACATCAATTGTTATAAATATTTCATTAGTAGCTATTGATAAAAGTAGAGTTATCATAAAAATATAGTAAAAAGCACCCATGCTTTTTTTACAATAAAATTTGGTTTGCTATTATTATTTTTTACTTTTTAGTTCGGTTTGCTATTAAAGCGTGTTTTTTTAATTTTTTTAAACTATATTTTTTAATTTATTTTTGGTTTGATGTATCTGTTATTAATATACCTATGTACTTTATCTGGGTTCATATATTTATTTCGAAATTTGTTTATTTACCCTGGAGGTGGTCAAGCTATCGTTTGTATTAAATAGTCAATATATTTATATTCTTTGTGTTTGATAAATTCTTAAAAGATGTGGTCAAAATTTTGTTTTTTATTTAGTTGTATCTAGTTATCTTTTGTCTTTATAACATCCTTTTAGTTAGCTACGTACATACATAGTTAGCAACATATCCATACTTACCTACATTGCTATAACTGGATAGTCAGACTATCACTATACAATTTCAAGGCATGGTAAAATGTATATAATATATAAAAATAAAACCACGGACCTAATATTACAGCTTCTCTAAATAGGCCTGTGATGGTAAAACGCATTATTTTACAATAAAAATTTGTGTGAATTCACCGGGTAAAACGCATTATGTTACAATTAAAATTTGGGTGAATATCTGGTTGCGTTTACAAGTATAAATTTTCCCCATTTAAATCTACGGCACTGGAGGATGCAGCCTCGATTTGCTAGATTCAGTGACGTAAATTGATGACGTGTACGCCACAATTCGTGAATCGTACTTTAGGTATACTGTAAATACTTATTGACGAGGTCTCAGTAAATCAACGGTTACAACACTGATTTATTTCGCACAAGGTGAATGGTGAATACAATAAATACTCAAACCCGAACGTGGTCAACGGGAACGGCTTCCAGCCACCGGGACCGTCTGAACTCGCGGATCTCCCGTAAGCAGTTCACCCCTATCTGTGTCTCAGGTTCCACTGTCCAATACGGTCCATGTCCATAATAGTGCATTCCGGAATTCCGGGCTCCCTATTCTGTGGTTCGGGGGAGATTCCCCTTTCCCTTTACAGCGCTCACGCGTCGGTGCGAGCGGCACCAATACTCTTGGACGGCACGACTCCCACCCAGAGGCCATAATAACACCTAGGCGGTTCCCCTCCACCAGGACACACGCGCACTAGACACAAACTTGTTTCTAAAATATAAACTAACACGTTTAAAAACAATTTAAACATTTAAAACTTCTCAAAACCCAAGCTGCCGCTTTCAATTATGTGACAAATGACATGTAACGTCGGCCTAAGATGGTCACGTGATTTTTGTGCGCCAGGGCCTGTCTTTATAGTAGGCCTTGAAATAGAACGTAATTATGAAAATATTCCATGGCTGACTATGTGAAAATAAAAAATATATATATTAGCCATAGCTCTTTTATTTTTTATAATATCTAGGCCGAGTATTATATCTTTGGAAAGCTCAAAAAATGGCCGATTTGATAAGGCCACAGCCAACTATGATTTACATTTAAAAAAACACAAGTTTATGTCATATCTCAAAAATCACAAACAACATGAAAAATTGGATTAGATTATCTTATTAAGCCCAAAATTATCTACAATTTTTGTCTCTACAGTTTTTCTGTATAATCAGAAATAACGGAGCTACAGAGATCTGATGAAATAGCAAAAAATCACTCTTTTCAAAATATCTAGTGAGCCATGAACTTTTTTAAAAATCCAAAAGGGGCATTAGATTGAGCATTCAAAACTGCAATTCTTTCCCTATTTAACCTTTGTTCTAGTGGTCATCGAAAAACACTCACCCTGTATATAATTTTATGTATATATACCCATATAACAATAGGGATGTAATAACGATAAGGATGTAGAATTATTTGAACTAGGATTTCATCTTGCTCTTTCCATCCATATTAACAAGGATATGCGCCTTCCTGTATGGGCTTACAATTTCTTTATTAGCATTTTATTTGCTACTGTGATTTGGAGATTACAGGGTGGGCCCAAGGAAGAACGCAGCCAAATACATTGAACAAATGGCAAAACCTTTTGTCGGATGTCTGACCCAGGTAGTCTCTTGAATAATTTATAATGAGAGCAGCCTGCTATGAATTCCTTTCAAATAAACTATAGTGAGATCCACACATCAAATTAATTTCAATTTTAAAGTATGAGCCGTTTTTGAAAAAAGTATATTGTGATTTTGCTTCACCCTATATGTATACCTAAGGAAATAACTTCGCAGGGAAACGCCTAATCGAAAATTTTTTTCGCACTTATTCATTTACACCCTGCATAGTAACGGAAAGCAAGGAAAATCCGACAGAGTGTGCCTATGAAATTACTTTCAACATTTACCACTACAGGCCACAATCGTACAGGTAGAGAAATTACCTAAGTTATACCCCACCAATTAATTTTCTTGCTCACTGTAGTCGTAAACGTCGATAGTAATTTCAGTGGCAGACTCCGCAGGGTGTCTACTTTCAAATCCATAAAATCTTTATTTTTGGAGATAATCGCCTGAACTCTTTTTGTTTGAGAGGCCTTAAAAAGTCGCTTCTTTTAACCTTCCTACCATTTTCAAAATGCAAATCTAGGGCCGGCTGCGATTCTCTGATTTGCACGAAAACCATTTAGCGATTTTTTTATTTAAGATATGACCCCACAATGTTAATCAGGACACCCTGAAACCCCCATGTATCAAAAAATTTGAGCAAAAAATATAGAGGGGGTTACATATAACCCAGAGACAAATATCCTTAATAATATTGTATTGAATCTTTGCACACCAACACTTTGAGTGGTCCTGTTGAATATTCAACTGTTTTGAGGCGATTCTACGGTACCCTTGACTTTCCAGATGCCATTAAAAAAAATTCCATTTTCCCAACTTTGACCCCCTGCAGATCGGAACTCCCTGTATATTTTTTTGTTCAAATTTAAATTTAAAAAATCCCTAAATGATTTTGAGAAAGTCGGTTGTATAAAAAAAAATCGTAGCCTTGATTTGCATTTTGAAAATGGTAGAAAGGTCAAAAGAAGCTGCTTTTGAAGACCTTTCAAACAAACAAAATTCAGGCGATTATCTAAAAATAAAGAATTTGTGGATTTGTATATGTTTGAAAGTAGACACCCTGTATGTATTTAGTTTTTGTTGTGAGAAACACTGCAATATTTTCTTGTCTGTCTAATAAATCACCCCACCTCCTACAAAAGCCCATGCGGAAAACAGGCAAACCACCATTATTATAAATAAGTTTACTACCAACTCTGGCACAAAAGTTAGCCCCCCTCAGTTTTTTAAAATGTCACCAACGCCACTGTGGCTGCCCGACTACTGGAAGCGTAAAAATGATTTGTTTTCAAAAATATAAATATACAGGGTGATTCCCTGGCTTTATATCTCCGCAACGAAATGAGATATTTTAGTTCCGTAAAAAACGCAGGTAGAGCTCCTCGAAAACTTTATTCTTTGGCTCTAATTGAATTTTTCTATTGCAAATTTGTAGATGGCATTGCGGAAGAAAGAAATTTTTCGTCCGCAGTGTCCTTAAAAAGTGGTGCATCCAAATTGTAATAACAATAAAATGTCTGATGTACCTAACTAAAGGAATAATATGTCATTAAAACTGTAGAATGTTAGGTGTTAGCAGACATTTTAGATATTACTGAAATTCAGATATAATAGTATATTATACACCTAGGTTGAGAAGTGAGCCATTATTTAACGAGCATTTTTATATCCTGAGGCGCGTAGTATACATATTTTAGTAAATTTGAATATCAATAGATTTGTTGTGTAGGCTACACAAGAAGCAGCAGTTTGGTTTTTCTGTCAGAAGGTGCCGTGTCTCATCATACTTGGCTTAGGTAGAGCGATCGTCAAAGTCAAGCAACGCCGCGCGTAGTCGGTTCATGGACGGGTGATCCCTTAATATTATTTTCTTGCCTAATAAAACATTTTTTTTCCGATTTCAAAAAAATATAATATGTACCTCGGCACTGAAGTTCTTTTTATGACTCATGTGGTTTATTTGCCTCGGCCAGAGGCCTCAGCAACTAAACTCCACATGAGTCATAAAAAGTTGAACTTCAGTGCCTTGGTACATAAATAACTATTATTTTGAGAATTCCAGTAAAATCTCAAATAGCGTCCAACATTGTAGAATTTTAATATGACTAAGTTGGTTTCTAATCTTTTTTCTTGTTGTTATTGCATATTGCATGGATTTTCTATCTTTATCACGCGATCCACAAATTAAAGTTAATTAGTTTTAGTATAAAATTTGAAAATTAAAATAAATATTTCATAAAGCTTAAAAGATAATGTTATAAACTTTTATATAAGTAAAACAAAAACGTGCCTTGTATATTCATAGTATGAGTCATAAAAACTGTTTATAATAAGCTACAACTTTTGTTTGAACAGTTTTTTTGTATCTCAAAATCTTGAGTTAAGGGGGTGGGATTATTCCTTGGGACACCCTGTACATTTAAAATGATAAAACAACTCTGTGAGATATCAGAAAATTAGTTTCACGTTTTTAGTTTTGGAAATAATCTTAGAATTGTCTAACTACAGATTTTTCACATGCATGAACTGCCAACTTTAAAGTGCGATAACGAAAAACTGTTGATTTTTCAAAATTTGTATATAGCGCATAATTTGTTTCAAATTTAAGGACAATTCGGATGCACCACTTTTTAAGGTCACTACGAACGAAAAATTTCTTTCGGCCGCAGCGCCATCTATAATTTGCAATAGAAAAATTCAATTTGAGTCTAAAATAAAGTCGTCAACGAGCTTTACCTGCCTTTTTTACGGAACTAAAATATCTCATTTCGTTGCTGAGATATAAAGGTGACTCACAGGGTGTTCTCATTAAAAAATTATAAGCTTGATTCGTATTGATTCGTTTTATTTATAAAGAAGCAAAACTGCAGCACAGTTATAGTAGTTATTTGGCAACCAAGTTAATAACATTATTTATTTTAAAACTTGATAATAAGATCCTGTGTAGACGCTATTATACACAATGATGTAATTAGTAATTATAGGTGATTAATATGGACGTTATTATATATTTACATGTTTACTGGTGTTATGATGAAATTTTATAAACATTTAAATTTTCTTCAACTACTAAGTTGAGTTATTTATAGAATGGCTTATCTAGCATTCGTTTATTCCTAGCTAAAAAAAGAGCAAACTTGTCATTCGGTTTACCAATTTGTAATAGAACTGCAATTGGTCCACGTAAATTATAATTAGGCACCATTTAAAAACCATTATTTTTAAAAATTATATGAACTGAACAAATCTTGTTTTATTATCTTAAATCAAGATAACGTATAAAATAAATATGTATAAATCGTGACGATGTAGATGTAGGTACTACCACAGATGACTGGTATGAGGTATTACCTATCAAAGACAATCTTTGTACCTGCATACGTAAAGAGAATACACAAAATTGCATCTGAAAATTGTCGACAATATTGTTAATTCACTTCTGCTTTGTTTACGAGATTGTGTTTAACAAAAAGTCTATGCTGGATATTGCAAAAAACAACATTTTTAGAGATGACACGTCTATATACAGGGTGATTCAGTTTTATTCTGCGACACTTCAACAGGTGATAAAAAACCAAAAAATAACCGCACTTTCTTCTATAAACTATATATTTTTAAGTCCTTATAAAAAAGTTACAGGGTGTTAAAGTTGTAAGAAATATGTGGGCTTTATTGAATATTTACCAAACTAGTTGAGATATTTAAATTATATTTGGTACACGTTATAATGGCATGGGTTATCATAAAACCTGTTAATATCAAACACCTTGAACAACCAGTGGCGTATAAGTGGGTAATTAGTATAATTGTTTTTAGAAAAAAAAAAGAACCACCTTGTATAGCAATAAACTGTATTCAATTTCTTATGTAAATTTTAATTATAAACAAAAATGTTCTCATAGCATTTTTTATATGTATCATGGTTTCATAGCAAATTTAATTTTTTCGTATTATTTCGGAGTATTTCTGAAAAATTAACTTAAAAATTTGCTCCATAAGTAAGACTCAAAGTAGAAAAAATGTGTTTCTTACTTTGAATACAGTAAGTTTTTCCAATAAACTTACTCATTCAAGGTTTTACTTTTCAAGATACAGAGCATAACATTAATTGTATCTTCCTTAAAAATGTTGTAGACCTTGTATCTTTAAATGTATATGTATAACCTTAAATAGGCAAGTTTATTGGAAAAAGTTACTTTATTTAAAGTAGCAAATACATTATTTCTACTTTAAGTGTTATTTATGGCGCAAATTTTTAGATAATTTTCCAGAAATACCCTGAAATAATCAAAAAAATCAAATTTGCCATGAAACCATTACACATACGAAAAATTACCAAGAGCACATTTTGGTTTAAAATTAAAATTTACATAAGAAATTTAATACATTTTATTGCTATACAATGCGGTTCTTTTTTTTTTCTGAAAAAAATTATACTAATTACCCACTTCTACGCCATTGGTTGTTCAAGGTGTTTGATATTGACAGGTTTTATGCTAACCCATGCCATTATAACGTGTACCAAATATGACTTAAATATCTCAAGTAGTTTGGTAAAGTCCACATATTTCTTACAACTTTAACACCCCGTAACTTTTTTATAAGGCCTTAAAATGATATAGTTTATAGAAGAAAGTGCGGTTATTTTTTGGTTTTCTATCACCTGTTGAAGTGTCGCAGAATAAAACTGAATTGCCCTGTATATAAATTCTAATGCATAGCTGAATAAGCTGCAATACCTCGTAATAAACCAAACCTTAAATTAAAAACTTAAGAAAAATAAAGGCTGGATTGAAAACATGATGGTTGGGGACAAAGAGCACATCCCCTTTTTACAAACTTTTATGTATGTTTGTTTAGGTCAGATCTTACAAGCTGAATTGGAAGTACTTATTTGACATCCGATCGAGCTGAAATTTTGCATACACCTTTAGTTCTGGTGACAATACAATATGCAATACTCAATATTGTAATACTTTCAAAATGGCCGCCACTCAAAATACAACCCCCTTAATATGAGTATTAAATGAAAGAGCTTGAAAAGTAGAAAACGATAAAGTTAGTGACATCACTAAATTTAATATGGCCGCCGCTCCAAGATGGCGGATTACAAATTTTCTTTTCAACCCCCTAATATGGGTATCAAAAGAAAGGGTTTGATTTATTTTAAAGTTTATTTTCTTTATTTCATTTAAATAAAAGCTTGTTTTTAATAGATATTTATGTACCTACCAAGGCACTGAAGTTCAACTTTTTGTGACTCCTGTGGAATTTAGTAATAAACCACATGAGTCATAAAAAGAACTTCAATACCGAGGTACATATTATATATATTTTTGTGAAATCGGAAAAAAATGTTTTATTAGGCGAAAAAATAATCATAAGGGATCACCCGCCCATGAACCGACTACGCGCGGCGTTGCTTGACTTTGACGATCGCTCTACCTAGGTCAAGTAAGACGAGACACGGCACTTTCTGACAGAAAATCCAAACGGCTGCCTGTTGTGCAGCCGCCATGTTAGAATAGATTAATATTCAAACCTACTAAAATATTTATACTGAAAGATTGCGCTGCTATTAGCAATTTCGCAATGCGTACGAAAAGTTAAATGGGATTTATTGGCCGGGTTTTGAATATTTGGTAACTTTTGACGGACGATGGCTCCGCGTCTGACGTTTAATGTTTACATCTCGCCAAGGCCTACTTATTGAAAAAATCGTACAATAATGGAATACTTCAGTGCCGATGTCTGAGCTTTTAATGACGATTTTGAGACACTTCACTGCCGATTTCAAGAAAAAAATATTTTTTTACTATTAATTTATATTCTCTTTGTTCTTCGAATCTTGTGTCTGGGTATAAAACCTTAAACTACACAAACCATGTCTTTGTATAAGAAAAAATCCTTGTAAATTCCAAATAAATATTAAAAAAAAAAAACACTGTATATACTCCCAGTGGATTTTTTTTGCTATTCGCTATAATTTGATCTGTCTGTCTCATTCAATAAAAAGCTTGAGTATGGTATAATATAATCAGTTTCGAAGGTATTGAATCGTAAGAAATATAACTAATAATAGAAAAAAAAGAAACAGCGAAACAGAAATCGTTTGATGTGAGCGTAGATTCGCGTGGTCATTTATTATTCTCCTGTCCGTGCAGAGTAATTTATTTCGTTTCACCAAAAATGTTTGTTCGTAGGTGACAGGTTGACTGCTGTATTATTACAGCATGTAGTCGGCGTGAAGTTTCAAATTATTATATTTGGAAGGATGCGCAATGTTATACATAGTTTTAATTTACTGGTTATTTTGTCTGAAATGCGAAATACAGAACGTCTCACTAAAATCTCCCTTCAGGAATCGTATATAGGTTGTACCATTGAATAATATGCTTATACAAATGTTGCTCGTTAAGGAGATACAGCAGGGAGTCTATTGATTTTTTTCTGAAAATTTCCTAATAACTATCAAACTTTTCATAGGATCAACTTTAAGATTGGCATGTTTTTTTTTGGGATGGTGTATAAGACTATTTTCCTATTTTTATGTAGTTTTTATGTAGTCCATATTTTTTTACATGTACAGTTTGAGCAAAATCGAATAAAAGATATGAAAGAGCATCCTGTTTAAAAAGTATTCTTGTTTAATTTCGATATTCTTCGAGATTTTTGCCCTTAACCGTATCAATGCTCAATATTATTAATACATTAATTGGTTTTTCTACTCCCATGCTAGTACCTAACATACCTATTAGGTGACGGTTTAGGTTATAAGTAAGTTCATTGTTACGAACAACGTAATGACTGACACGTAATAAAAAAAATTACGTATCTGTTCTTAATTAAAACGCAATTATCACGGGTGCCTTGTTAGCGCGGCATCCGCGTCACCATAGCAACCAACCAACATACTAATTGTTGCTGTCAGGTAATCAGAAGTATAGTGTATCTATTATAATAGTTTTTTTTTCGTCGCAGAAAAATTATAATACAAAACTCGAGTTGTAAGCTTATTACATACTCGTGGAATTACAGCACTCGCCGCTGCGCGGCTCGTGCGCAACTTTTCCACTCATACGTAATAAGCTGTTTACAACTCTCGCTATGTAATATACTATTTTATTCCCTTTTAAAAAAGATTACTGAAAAAAATATATACAGAATAAGAAACTAACGCATTTCTTTGTAATTTTTAAAGATTACTAAAGTTATCCAAATAACAGGGTTTTATTTTGCTTCTACATTAGCGGGTCGGGGAGAAGAAGACGACGTAATTTGTTTACATCGTATAAATACTTTGAGATACTGATATTATGTATTTGCAAAATAACCTAAATCATAACATAAAACTGGAAACCTTGAATGTGCCAACAATAACATCTTTTTAAAAATATGAAACAAAACAAGTTGCCTTTGGTAATGTATCTGTTCCTATTATTTATCGTTGATTAAAACAGTAAAGGTTTATTCTAGAGTTTTTATATAGTGGGTATTACATTGTATTGTATATTGTATTATTGAAATTCTGCTCTATAGCTTATTAACATTATTTTGGCTATATGATTTGATTCACTAAAGTTACTGCGTTGATACCGACTGTATATTGGCGGTGGATGACTGATAACGAGTTTCTGTCTGCATTCGCTGGAAACACGGCGCGATGAGTTCATCGCTAATAATACACCCTAATCGTTATGTTAATTTTCGAAATATGTTGCTATTTTAACCGATCCGCGGTCCCAAATAGTCTTATTACATAATTAATTCTTTGTTCTTCCTATGATAATATTATTTATAAATAGAATGAACACCTAATGGTGTGCTAATTCTTCTAACTAGGCGCCTGGGCGTTTTATATTTACGTAAATACAGTTAATGTGATTCATTAAACTCCGAAGTGTTTCAAAATATGTAAAAATTGAGAGAAATTGTACGTATTTGGAAGATTTTAAATAACATAAAACTTGCTTCAAAAATCGGATAGTAAACTGAGTCTGCACGTTGAGAATGTAGGGTCAACAGATTCAATGTTTGACGTATTTTAAAATAAAAACAGTTTTCGGGTATGGACTTATAAATATCAATTTTATGGGGGTGTCCTGGTTTGCAATGGGCTCATGACATGATCTGTCTGATTCCTAATATAATTTTGTAAATCATAACATCATATCTTCAAAATTAATGGAGCTATTGACCTGCATTTTTTAATTGAAGCTTAGATTAGGGCGCCTAAAAAAATGACATGAACAGAAATGAGCAGAAATAATTCCTTTATTTCTTATATACCTGATTTTTCCGTTGCTTCAACAAATATTTTTATTTATTCTTTTAGCGAACTAATTTTACCAATTTAACAGATGGTCTATTGCTTGACAAATTTGACATAATGAACTATATATTTACTACCACATCATATAAATTACAAAATACCCTAAGCAATACTACTCTGTATTTCTGAATTGATTATCCTGATTACATCTCTGCTTTCTCAAGAGTAAGTTAAATGGCCGATTGTTATACACGGTGATTCAGTCATGATGTAAAAAATTTTAGCCACAGGTGAAAAAAAAAAATACATAGGTAGCTTAACACCAATCTGAAATTTAAAAAATTCCAAAGTAAAGTTCAGAAGTGTATTAAAACCTTTCCTTAACGGCGCTTTCCTTCCTGCCAGTTGCACAACATATCCTAAATGTATCTACTAGTTTTTTTAAGTTTTCATAGAAATCCAATGTCAATCATTTTCTTCTTTTTTTTGTAAATTCTTCTTTTTTTTTGTAAATCTCAATGTAATGTTCAAAATGCGTTGAACATCATTTAAAACTGCGCACAATGCACAATACTGTTTAGAGGAATTGTTCAAAAATGCCACCAGCAACTTGATTACACAGAATACACACATAGTTTTATTCTGTTCGGGAGCGTCAAAACTTAGCACCCCTAGGGCGTATAAGAAATCTGTTATGATGCGCCAATAAGTCCGCTGGCATATAATAAAACTCAGAATCCATGATGAGATATTTCCACAAGATTGTACCGCGAGCAATTTTCTCATGTAGCTGGCCGATTCTACCTGCGCTGTCGAACACCAAGGTACGTGGAAGCACGAGCACGAGTTTGGCGAGTCTGGTATCGAAGAGTATGGCGGCAATGGCAGGCACACGGTCCACAACGCGGAGCGTAGAGCGAAGATATGTCCTTGCCTCTATCTTCGAATCGGCACTGGGCGCCACGCGCGCCGCCCGAACAGGTGACTGCGGCAAGTGGGCTGATTATTAGGTACTTACGCCGTATCTGCGCGGTGCGCACAAGTGCCTACGTACTAATTTTCATTTGCCCCATGTTTTAGACTTCGGCAATTTTTTTCTCGTTTTCCGCTTTATTAGGCCTCCCCCACTGGTGGTTAAATTTTCTTACATCATTACTGAAACACCTTGTGTATGCTCTGGTGCTCTGGTTATACTTAGTTTTATTGCAGGTCATTTATAATTATAACGAAATATCGAGAACGATACAATAAAATTCTATAAATACCCATCTCGTATTAATTACGAAAAGAACCGGCTGCGGGTTCGGTTGCTATGACAACGTCCGTAATGATCGCGGGGCGGGGATTTTTCGGCGTAATCAAGAAATCACCGCGAGGTGGATAGTCCTATCACCCCGAACGTGATAGAAGAGCTACCCGGAGTTTGCCTTTTGTGCCAATCTCAGTGAAGGGGTTAGGATGAGTTTCGGTCTTTGTATAAGTATTTCAGGCGATTTGTTTTTGTTTGATAAAGTCGTTCACGATCACGATGAATCTCTGGTTCCATTCGCTTCTCAAATATGGAGCGAGGAACCATCGTATTGCACGCTACTGTGCGCTTCGCGTTGCTTTTTTTTGGCGGCTTATCCTTACCACCCCCGATATTTTTGCGGATGGGCAGCTCCCCGGCGCGGCGGCGGGTGCAAAATGCCATCGCGTTCAGCCTTGCCCCTAGCCGGTCGGAAAGTCGGTCACACGCAAGAGAAGGTGCGGCCCGCTAGGGGGGGCGCCCCGCCCGTAGAAATTTGTTTGGTTTCAAGGGAAATTGCCGTATGGCAAGGGCGGGGAGCGGGGAGAGAGTGGATGTTAAGCATGCAAAGTGTGGGGATGGCGCTGGCCATTCGAACTGTGGGACACGTCGGTTGAAACAGCTGATATTTTGTTTGCACTTTTGTCGTTGAGGGAAGGCACAGACCAATAGTCCGGGAGGCAGCGACACTTTTGACACAGCTTACTTTTGATGTAGTTATTCCTACAAAGCTGATTTTTTCTCATTTTGTAGCTTTGATATGGGAAGTAAACGGAACGGCAGTCTACCGCGCCAATATGGGGGCAAAAATTAATAACAATTTTCGAAACCTGTAAATAAATAGGACGGTAATGACTTATTCCTACAAGTATAAAACTTTTGAAATGAGAAAAAATCAGCTTTGTAGGAATAACTACATCAAAAGTGTCGCTGCCTCCCGGAGTACAACATAATTTCACACCAGGCACCTAAAAGTAAACTCTCATAATCTCCCGCAAAATTAATCACATGTTCTTTATTGTAACTCGGCCGTTTCACAATATCGAAGTTAGGGTTACCAAATTTGTTTTAAGTGAAAATGGGACTGGAGCTAATAAAAGAGAACAAATACAGGAGAAAAACAAAAAACAGGACTTTTAATTCGAGTCATACGATCCCACCCATATTTATTGGTTGGGGGCATAAAATTTATGCGCCCGTTCAACCTCATCCAATTATATTCATCTAAAGAAACTAGAAGGGCGCATTCCATTGAGTGTTAAAAACATAGAATGCAATAATGCTTTTTTGATATGGAAAACAGTAGCAATTCATATTTTGTGTTGTTAGTTAAATTGTTAGGTTAAAATTTTTAAATTTCGCATAGTTCCAAAAAACGGGACAATAATAAGCGCCCAACCTATTTAGGTTCCTTGCCCGGGACGCGGGACAAAACATTCGAAAACAAGACAATCCCGTAAAATACGGGACGTCCGGTAATCCTAAGAAGTGGAATAATTCACTAAAATTAAGTGAAATTCAATCATTCTATTCAATATCCGGTCCGAAGATACAGGGTGTCCCAGCGAAAACGTAACAGGCTCTGTAACGGCCAGGAAATTTTTTTAGGTCAATTTTGTTTGGCAGGGGCACATCTTTTGGCATAAAATTGATAGATCTATCTGCAACCCCATGAGCAGGGGTTGAACCCCTTCAAAAAATTTAAATGGAAAGGGGGTTCATGTCGCACACCTTTGGAAACGTCTCTCAATTCTCTATACACCTGCATCAGATTTTCGAAAATCGAACGACTTTTTAAAAAGGTACAGCGTGAAAAATGCAAAACATTCATTTTCAATTATTGCCTGGTATCGTTATACAATAGAAGATCTGCGTCTCCGTATTATAAATGAATGTCGACAAATCACCCCTGAAATGTTGCACAATGTTCGGCAGCGTTTTGAACAAAATCTTTATTATTGCATGGAAGTGAATGGGCAACATTTTGAGCATTTATTACAATAAAGTTTCAATTTCCTCCCGTTTATCAAATTTTCGTCAAAGTAATGTTGCTGAACATGCTTTCTATAACTTACAGCCCCCGACCACCACTTTCGGCTTAATTGTTTAACAATACCAGGCAATAATTGAAAATTAATGTTTTGCATTTTACTCGGTGTATCTTTTTGAAAAGTCGTTCGATTTTCGAAAATCTGATGCAGGTGTATAGACAATTGAGAGACGTTTCCAAAGGTGTGCGACATGAACCCCCTTCCCATTTAAATTTTTTGAAGGGGTTCAACCCCTGCTCAGGGGGTTGCAGACAGATCTATCAATTTTATGCCAAAAGATGTCCCCCTGCCAAACGAAATTGACCTATTTTTGCGTTTTTCCAAGAAACAATTTTCCTGGCCGTTACAGAGCCTGTTACGTTTTCGCTGGGACACCCTGTATGTTATATTACCTATACTAAAATCGAGCAATCCGTACGCCTGGCGTAAATAAAACCACGTGTTCAATGACGATCCGCGATTGGTCGGTAGGCTATAAAATTTCACCCGACTCGGCAACAGGGACGTGCTCGATCGCAGAAGTGTAGATATTCGGTTTTATCTTGTTGTTTTCAGCTATTTAGACACTGCCACAAATAATTTTATCGATGTTTTGAACCATTTTAATTAAGCCAATAATTCTTGTCTGAAATATTTTGATGTACACACTTGCAAGACTAAAATTAAATAAAGGTCGTACCTCCGTGCGGCTATGGCAGATATTTCAACCCACGTGCTCTTGTTTACTCCAGGCGTAAGAGTTGCTCGATTTTACTATAGTACCTAGTTAATATATCTTCGGACCGGAATTGAGATAGGAGATAGGATTCCATATTAATGTTTTGCAGAACAAAAGTATTCGTAGTGTAGTTTCCACGAATATTAATGCTCTCAATAAAACATTCTCCATATTCATATCATAGTCGTAAATCCTCTTATTTGCGCTTTTTTTGTCTCGTACTATCCGGACCATTATTGCTTAGTGATCCTTATTATCCAACATGGTCATTATGTCCGTACTTTATACATTGAATTGAAACTTTATGGGATGGTCTATAAAAGAGAAAATACCTCATAACAAAACCATAACACATATTATAACCATACAGACAATTCGTTCGTTAAAATAAGGGTAATTTAATGTGTGATTGCCAGTGATTGGTTGATTAGCTGCCTGTTTGTAAGTAAAAAATGGCACAATATCCGCTATGGTTGTATATGTGCCGTCATGGTGAATTAGCAAGAGATAATATAAACTTATCTGGAATTATTTAATGAATATTTTCTCGGACATTATTGATCTCAATTATAATTATGGGGGGTTTTATTTACCATACCGTATCATATTTAGATAAAGTGTTGGCTCTTTTACTAGCAACCTTTAAGTATGGAAGGTTCGCTTCCATACTCAAAGTAGCAACAACAAATCCAAATATACATATAAGCAGTGACTATTACAGTCACTGATATAAGTAAGAGCTATTGATATATCATTTTTGTAGAAATTACTTCCATATCGCGCCACGTCGGAGAAATGTTTCGGCAAAACATTTTAAAAATGCTAAATCGTTTTAAAATGTTGTAAAACTTCGAAGACCAAAGTTTGCTTTTGAGTAAAATCACAGATTATAGGGCAAAATCACTCCACGGTGAGGGAGGAAATGGGGGAATAAGAACGTATGTATTTTTCATAATACAGTAGTTTTTAGCGAACGAAATTAGTAGTTACCTCGGTAGTTACGTAACTGTTATAATTTTATTTTAGACATTATTATAAGAGTCGCCCATTCATATTCACCATTGTCGTGCATGACAAAAAGTGGAAAACTGACTTTTTTTCCTAGAAAAATTATTAGATTCGCGTTAAGCTAAGTTCATACAGTCGCGAATCGCGAAAATGATTCTGATTGGTTAATTTGAACTGACAATATCCCCGTGTAGAAAAGTTTCAATTTCTCGCGAATTCGCAAAGTTTTAAATCTGGGGGGCGGGAAAATTGACTTTGGTTCAAGTTTTGGCGAATTTCGCAATTAGTATAAGGCGCGAAAATGACGTCGGAGCATGCGCGAATCTCCGATTTTCCTCCGCTTGTTTTTTAGATTATTTTATGCCTGTTTATGTTATGGCTTTATGTATTCAAAATTTCCTAAAAAAATAAATCGCCAGTATATAAAATAAGTGCAGCTTTTGCAATTTGGTTGTGCGAATATTGGCTACCGCGATTCGCGAGTGGATGAACCTTTACGCAACGCAGAATTGTTTGACTGATTATTATGTTCGCGATATGCAACTCAGAATAATTAATTGTTACTAATTTTATTATAATTTCTTTAAATACCTACTTTTATTATAGTAATAAGATAATTCAAAATTGTGTAAAATTGTATGAGGGTAGTACCTATTAATTGATTTGGCCTTTGGGGAAAATACACCTATTGTTTTCCATTATAATCTCTATTATACAGTATTAAAAGTCACTATTGAAAACTAACTTATTAGTTGTTGTGTTGTTTGGTTTCATTGTAACCTTATTGTAAACATTTTGCCGGAACTTTCGGATTCAAAAAATGTATTATGAATCTCCTTATGGGAGATTGTCGAATTTCGTGGAAATGTGACCCAAATTATTTTTTTAAGTATGAAAATGAAAAATCTGTATCCTGGAGAGCGCGCAGACGTGTGCAAGTTACTGAGCAATGTAGGAACATTTAATAGGAATTAAACGTAATTACGTATGTCAGGTCAAATTTTCGTCTTTTTTTATGAGCGCGTACTTACGTAGGTACCTGGTTAAATAGACACAAGGTTAATCAATGGCGAGACCGAACACTATGGGATCTGGTCTCATTGACTGAATAAGGGCATTATTTTTGCGGAAAGTTCACGGGAAGGATACACATATCTATTCCATCAAGAAGTTCCCCTAATCAAATTTCTTAGAGATAATATCATTCTTATACATCCATGGGCGGTGCCAGAAAAAATATAAGGGGGCGGGGGAAATAATCAAATTTGTCTCTTTTTGTTTCATCTCTTTTACTCTGATATTTTCCTATCCAAAATTCGAATGTTTGCAAGCAGTTGCCTATAATATAGAAATTTGTTTGAAAGGGGGGGGCATCTCTTAAAAATTAATTTTTAATTAATCATATTTAATTAACAAAAAATCCGTAATGCGCAGCATGTGCAATTTTTTAGAAATATTAAAGAAAAATACTTGAAATGAGAGAAATCGCAAAATCTTCGGATTTTCCCGAATTTATCTACTGCGTTGCCATTAAAGTCCGCACCATATGGGATTTTTTTTAAATAGCTTTGGTTAAAATTTGATGTCGGCAACAGTTTTTGATTCAAATTAGAGAAAAAATGACATTAACAGTTGTGGCCAAGCGCTCTTTGTTAGCTGTCAAATTTGACATTTGTTGCATAAAGTGACGGAAAGTAGCATTCATTTCTAAATCGGATTTGAAATAAAATTATTTGAAAAAGACGTTTCTACCGCGATTTTATGTACGTGCACAAAATTTAAAATGCCTAGGATGAAGTTGCGATTTTTGATATTTTTATGAAATAAAATATTTTTTACAAATCCAAAGTTATTCTTAAGTGGTAAAAATTAATTTATTTGTGTAATGTTTACCGTCACATGTCAGTTCCATGATAAATATTTTATTTACTATAAACATATTTTTCAAATATATATATTTTTTCAAATTCGATTTAGAAATGCCACATTCCGACACTTTCTGCAACAAATGTCAAATTTGACAGCTAACAGAGATCGCTTGGCCACAACTGTTAATGTCATTTTTGCTCTAATTTGAAGCAAAAACTGTTCCCGACATCAAATTTTAACCAAAGCTATTTAAAAAAATCCCATATGGTGCGGACTTTAATGGCGATACTGTATAAGCTGCAGTGAATATTTTCAAATGGTTTAGAGGGATCTCAGCCCCCTCCCTATAATAAATACGCCATTGAACGCAAGTAAAAGTTTCATTATTTTAAAACACTTTTATATTAACTGAAACATAAAAAATATTAAAAAAGTAAATGTAAATCAGATTATATTAAAAAAATAAAAAGGGCTCTAAATAAATTTCAAAAATTAACAAAAACTTTTACCAAAGACGTCCTTACCCTTTTACTTAATTGTTACTTAAAGTCGGTATATTAATACATAAAAAAAACATTCGAAAAACCAAAATATTCCCCCTCTTGCCCTCCTCCCTAACGGAGCCCATGTATGTACACACCATGCGACTTCCGCAAAATCGTCGCAATATGTCATGTTTCCTTGGAAACGTGCCAATAGTCAGTGCCCCTAACAACTAAGAATTTTAAATTCAGGGCGCATTCTTTCATCTTCAAAGTTAAAATATGGCTGCAATTTGTAGTTAAACTTGTGGGAGGAAATAGCGAGGTGACTTAGTATGGGGGCAAAGTTGCGTCTTTGGGTGCCTAACAATCCCATCTTGATAAAGTTAAAATATTTTCATGGGTTGCTGAGATATTTAAGAAAAAATCGAATTTCTGATAATAAAGCTTAATTTTTTCTGCCACCATTTGCGAAAATATTGAGAAACAAATTAAGCTTTCATGTTGCATCTTCTGAACTATATTCATTTTTTTAAATACGAACCTGGATTTTTTATTGCATATTTCGAAATGAATGAACAACAATGTATGACACTAATATTTTTTATCGTTTTGGTCACCAAAATGCATATTTACCATAATAAAATGAAATGCTGTTACGAACTGTGTATTTTTTGTACAATTGCTTATCTCACTGTTTTCTTATTATATTAAAAGAAACTCAAATATTTTAATACGTTTAATTTTCTTTCGCTGTTTAAATGAGAAAATAAGAAAAATGGTTAGTTTTAATCAATATGTACTAAAACAAAAAACTGCCTTTTATTAGTGTACACCCTCAGACCAAAACATGCTATTATAAATGCACTTGGTCGGCGATCACAAATAAAAACCAGTGCATATATACCAGTATACCTAATAATTATAGTAGATATAAGAGGGACATTGTTAATAAAATTCTGAATAGTACTCCTATATTTATTTTTGTAATAGGTCAAGGGGGGGCGTTACAGGTCGTTTCAACTATTTCCACTATACCAAAAATTAACAAGACTATGTTTATTTTTTACAGCTTTAAAAGTTACTTTTTGACACCCTAATCATGTAATCGGTCCTTTTAAAGCCATTTCTTAGAATAAAATGGAAATAACTCCCTAACCTTTAAAGTTAGACCCCTAATAACCTACACCAAAAAGTATCTACTGTTTAAGGGCTTTCCAAACATGTAATAAAATATAGGGTATTCCATTTAACATTAGCGAGTAAACTTAGGATTTTCGTAAGTGAATCTCCCGGTTTGTTCTTCAGAACTTTATGTCAATATCCGTCCAAAATTGTTAATTAGGCGTAACAGGCAATCTCCAGTCCAAGTTATAGCCCAAAATCTTATTGGTTTTTGAGTAATACATTTCCAAAAGTGGCCCCTTTTTCATTTAAAATTCAAATAACTCCTTTAACTAACATTTAAAGATGGACCCTTAATACCCTGTACCAAAAAGAACATACTCTTTAAGGGCTTTCTAAAAATGTAACAAAATACTGAGTGTTCCATTTAAAAAACAAAACTTTGGGTCGCCAATACTTATTGGATCACCCTGTATATTGGAAGATATTGTCGAAATGTAGTACTCATGTTTCTCTTTAAGTTTTGTCTATACTTTTTTTATTTTTTTCTAGCATTAACAATGTAGAAGATATAGACCACCTCGGCCTACGTAACTCACCCTGTATATTAAAATTTCCGATATCCTCATGTTGAGAACCGAAACTGAATCACCCTGTATCCTGTATACAATGCATCTTTTGATTAGTAGACAAACATTATAAAAAATTAAATTCCCAAGAAAATTAGGTTGCAAAAAAGAAAACTAAACAGTGTGTCCCCCGATTGTGTGGACACGTCTTGTAAATGACAAAAAAAAATCATGTTGAAATTTGAGCTTTTGGGGTTCAGCCCTCCTTGGTTTGAATTTGTGACATAATTTTCTTTCGATTTCTATGTTGTTCCTGGTAGGTTTAGTTTATAAGACGAAAATTCCTGGGATTCTACCATTTATATTTGTGGGTTCGACGAAATTATATATATTTATTTATATTTTGCATGTAGATTTTTTATTATTGTACTTATTATTTGTAGGAAAAACTATGTACGTTTCGGCTTCATTTCAGCCATCATCAGGTTTATAAAAAACATTTACAAATCACATTTTTGTTAAACAATCAAATGTTAATCTAAAAATTAATACAATTATTAATCTATGATAAAAATTAACATTTTTGGCGAAAAAAGTTCAAATTTTTTTATTTTCATCAGTTTTCTAGAAACAAGTTAAAAGAAATACTTACAAAGATGAAGGACGAAGTAAACATAACATTACAAATTAAAATAAGCATATGTCAAGAATCTGGTTTACATGGTTTGAATTCATTTACTTTAATAACGTCTATTGTGTTAAAATTTAAATTTTTTAATTTTTAAATGACAGCAGTGTGTTAGAATAAGGAATGTTGAGAAATGTGTTGTTCGGTTCTACATTTGGTTTATACAAAAAAGGCTGCAAGTTTTTTCCTTCAAACTAAAAAGAGAAGCAATTCGATTTTATACAATTAAAAAAATTTATTCTCTATACAGGGTAATAAGCGAGGTGAGACGGGAAAACATACAGTGAAAGCTGCAAAAACCTAAGTATCGAAATTTTTTAATTTAACTCTATTTTTGAAAGTTAATAATTAATAAGTTAAAACTTTAGGAAATTAAGTTATAATAAATATGCGAAAGACCATCAGTGTCGGTTCTAAAGTTAATTGTGTTTTTATGTTTCTTAATATGAATCATGTCCAATACGTTTCGCTTGAGGAAATCCTTTTCTCTGCATAATATTTCAGTGTTTTCAAAATCAAAATAATGGGATACCTCAATTGCATGTTTACTAAGTGCAGTTGAATTTTCATTTTTATTTTTAATGTCTTACTTGTGTTTATATAATCTCTTATGAAGGTATTGTCTGGTTTGGCCAATATAAGTTGATGGACAATCAAGACAATTAACTTTATAAACAAGATTTGTTTGTAGATCGTTAGTTTTTTTAGGTTTAAGTTTGGAGAAAAATGTTTTTGTATCATTCTGTGTTTTATGGGCAACGTGAATATTAACTTCTTTGAAAATTTTGGTAATTGGTTCTGAAATACCTCTAACAAATGGCATAGAAAAAAACTTATTTGGGTTCTGTGAATGAGAGTCATTAGTATTATTATAAATTTTGTGAATTCGTTTTTTAATAATAGGATTGAAAAAAGTCTCAGGAAAATTATTTTTGCGGAGGGTATTTTTAACTTTAATAAGATTATTATGTCTAAAATGGTTATGAGAAAGAGTAATTGCATGATCAATAAGGCTGTTGACAACACTTTTTTTGTAGGAATTAGGTACATTTGAGTTAAAATTTAAGTATCTCTCAGACCATATTTTTTTATTAAACCAATTTGTGGAGATCATACCATTTTTGTTATAGAAAATAGTTAGGTCTAAGAAATTTATTGAATTATTGTTTTCTTTTTCCATTGTGAATTTTAAACGGGAATGAAAATTATTAAACGCATTAAAGGTGTTCTCAAGTTCGTTTTTATTAATACAGAGTATGCAGTCATCAACAAACCTTTTATAAAAGTATGGTTTAACCCACAGAAAATATACGCTACGCGTAGCGTATATTTTCTGTGGTTTAACCTGTAGATCATTTATAACTTTAGTTTCAAGTTCTTCCGTGACTAAATTAGCAATAGTAGAAGACAATGGAGATCCCATAGCGGTACCAAAAATTTGTGAAAAAAATTCGTTGTTATATTGGAAAAATGTAGAATATAAATAAATATAATAATATATAATTTCGTCGAACCCACAAATATAAATGGTAGAATCCCAGGAATTTTCGTCTTAAATAATTTTCTTTCAAAAAATCATGCATTGGAAATTTTGAAAAAACTAATTTTTCCCACCAATAAATTACCTTTTTGTAAGTTTACGACAAAATGTTATTGAGGAAAATTGTTTAGAATGAAAAAATGAGTAGGTTTGCAAAACTTCAAACGTCTAGGCCTACTTTGATTTCTTGACATTGTTTCCACTTTTTTTTTAGAAAAGTGCTGTTTCTGTAAAACTGGTTAGGTTAGGTGAATATTTTTAAAAGCCTAGGCCTACTTTAATTTTTTCTGCTATAAAACTTAAAATGCATAACAATCGAAGTAGGCATAGGCTTTAGAAATTTTTCACACATACCTACCCAGTTTTTCATCATAAAAACATTTCCTTCATAACATTCTGACGTGAAAGCTACACAAAAGGCACTTTTCTAAACGAATTTGCACAATGATGTGTCACACTAATGATTTTTTTGCACCGCAGGAAATAAAGTGATCACATTACTCCTTCTTTTGCGGTACTAAAGGGCAGCATTTACTCCCTTGAGATTAAAATTTTAGTCCCAAGGGAGTAACAAATTTTAGTCCCTTGGGATTACAGTAACAAAAACAATAGAAACAATGACCAATAACATTAATTAAATGAACTGTAACAAAACGGAGTAGGTAAACAAATGAGGATTCTAGGGAGAATTCTAAACACATCTGAAGAATGTCGCTTTTTCAAAATTAGTAGATTCTGAGCTATGAACAATAGGCATTTTGATTACTTTGCACCGTTGTAGTGACAAAACTGGTTGAGATAGAACAAAATGAATTTCACATTCCTGTCTTAACTTTTCAAGAGCTATCCAGTGGTGTAATTGATGGTTGGTACCAAGGTTAAAACTTTTTAGACCAATTTTGGTATCATGGTACCAATAATTGGTACCAGCACCATTAGGCAGCCCTTGAAAAGTTAAGATGAAATTCATTTTGATCTATCTCAGTATAGCGAATGTTTCTTTTTACATAATGTCTTGTGAATTTTAAAATTTTATTTCCTGCGGTGCAAAAAATAACGTATGTACCATGGGACTAAAGTGACTCTTAATCCCTCGAGTGATTGTTGCCCTCGAATAGGCTCGGGCAACAATCTTCACTCTCGGGATTATAAGATGCACTTTACTCGCTGTAACATTTAAAAGTAGGCCATGACAAGTCTGGCAAAACAAATGCAACAAACTGTCAGTGTTGTTACTTAGCGTCAGTTGTGTTCTGTGGCTTTTGTCACATACAGCACTGCGAATTGTGTTCATCATCCCATATTGTTCTAGATTCCTACTCAGTGTAAGAAAACTTGTCTGCGTCAGAGTGTGTATAATAAAACTCTTCCAGCGACTGTAGTATTCCTGTAGTTTTTGATGAAATACTTAATAATAACTAGAGATGCAAAGGAGGGAACGTTCCAGTTTATACTTGGAGAATGTTCGCAAATAATGTTTCCTACCCTTGTGCGCCTACGTATTCTCTGGAGCACAAAAGAGCCCGAAAAAGTAACCTTTGCTTGAAAATGCTGAATATGCTCGAAAGTGGGAGCACGTGCGACGACATTTTAAGAATTTGGCAATGCCGCAATATACGACATCTACGTGGCATCACCACTACTATGGCATGCACCTGCGCCTCCATATTTGCTGTGGCGGAGCAGCACGAGCCCTCAACCCTTACTCTCACTCCTGTTCATTATTGTCACTGGAGCCTTCATCGAAAGACGGAAACACAAGATCCAAACCAAACCCAAACCCACTGCAACATGAGAGTAAAAATGCAAGCCAGTCAAAACCGTCATCCTGATATATCTTTGATCATTTTCAGTATTTTGAGCACTTTGCTGTGAATATTTTTGAGCATTTTGGGAACATTCTCAAGAATTTTCAGATAAATCAGAACTTTCAGAAAAAAACATTTTACAGCATATTTATTAACCTCTGAGAAGAGTTGATTATTATGCTATAATGAAACACCTATCTCTATGCCGTTTATTCTCATGTATTCTCATTCGTGCTCATTCGTTCTTGCTGAAAATGCTCAAAATATACATGCTCAATCATTTTGCATCTAAGAATAACATAACTGACAGCTACGGTATAGCTTTGTTCCAACAATGTTTCTGAATCGGTTCTAGAGAATCAGAATGCAGAAAAGAAAAAGAAGACCAATTGGATCACTGAGAACTGGTTCAGAACTGCTGTTGGAACAAACCCAATAACAGCACAGTTTGTTTTATTTGTTTTGACCAGGGGCCCAGCATTTCACAGTATCGCATAGGAAAAGTGAAGCCTTGAGGGGAAGTTTGTTTTCTGTAGACTCCAAGGAGACCACAAGGGGGCTGGCACGGGGCTGGTACAAGGTTATGTTATATGTCAGTGTGTCCAACTGCCATCAGGTTTTATGTGATAAGATAGTGCCATAGATTCTAAAGGAGGCAAACATTTCCCATCATAATTCACAATTTTTATTGATACCAGATACTCAGATAAGACAATTAAAGAATTTCAACTATACAATAAATTTATTTCATTTGACAGTTGCCATATTCTGTATTTGTAGACACAACATTGTCAAGTCTAATTTGTAGAAATCATGGAAACGATTATTAATTTTTACTAACAATCAAAGTACCTGTTTTATTCATAGATTCTCCAATAAAATGGCATACTTGGCATCACTGATACCATTAGAATGGGGAAAGAATAGACCTCACTTTGGAAAGTATAATGCTGGGTCCAGAGTCCCTGGTTTTGCCAGACTTACATGGCCTACTTACTATTGGATAAAAAAAATGCTTTGAAGTGTTACAACCTCGGGCAAATAATAAACATATTTGTCAATTATGTTTATTCTTACTTCCAACTCATTAATTGTGTTAATTAGGTTTCATATATGGTGATATCATTTCCATTGTCTCCGCCTAGAATTTTATACAATTTATCTCTCCTAATATTTCTTTGTACATCGTATGGTTTCCTTGCAGAAGAATGTTGAAACATCGAGGAACTTCAATAACTTTTGGAAAATAGCAAAAAACACCATTAATTTATATTTTTTATTTAATGTAGGTAAATGTTATTCTATATTCTAATAAAAGACGTGAATGTCTGTACTATACTTTCTTCAGGGCAGCCTTCCAGTTCTTGGACGCCTGAAACAAATAGAGTTACTTAATTCCAAATACTTGACAATTTATTGAATGCATATGAATACCTATTTCGAAACATATTTTGAACACGCAAATAAATATTGAGTGAAGAAATAAAGATGGGATATAATTAAGTGATTCAGGGAACTCCGGATCATCCTCTGCTTCTTCTTCAATTTCTACAACAGGCATGTTACTACAGCGGTTCTCACAGTTCAGGCACATATTACAATAGTTAAGGCCTGCTTTTTTGCATCCACATTTGGTCTGAAAACTGCTTCTGGTGCTGGTGGCTGTAGCGTTGGTACTGGCTGCAGACCCCCTTTGGTTTTCTTCCAACCCCGTTACTCGTGACCTTTTTTATTTCCAAGCCATTGTTGTACTTGAAAGTATATACACTCTCAATGAATGTTGCTGTGCTTCAGCTTCGTTAAGAGGTAGGGATGCCAAATGTGATATTGTTCTGTATGCTGAAAGGCAAGGAACTACAGATAAAATAATTCATTTCATTTTCTTTATTTTCTTTTATATTTGCCAAAAACTACCCATTTCCCTGATATTTCAACACTCTTTTGCGTGGAAACCATGTGACGTACAAAAAATATTTAGAGACATAAATTGTAAGTAATTTTCTCCTCTTTATTTTACTACAGGACCACTTTTTGCGTAAATAGCTTGCTTTGCAAGTTATAAGCTGAAAATTACTAAAAAACATTATTTTTAATAGTTTTTCAATGATTTCTCATATTTGCCGCGAAAATTTTTGTTGGACAACTTCGGATTCATGTTCATTGCCTCAAAAAAACATTGAATAAACCACTAAAACAATAATTACACCAGAACTTTCCACTTCGAATCCTCCTTCTAGTGGTAAATCATGTTTCTATCCTATTCTGTTCTTGAGTTAGCATAAGTGTGGAATTTCTTTGGTAAAAAAATATGAATTGTTCAAAAAAAGATTCAAACGAAAATAAAAATTTATATTTAAAGAGTATGTGCATTTTTATGCCTGACTTATGTACCGTACTTTCACCGTTTTAGTAGACATTGCCATGGCTGGGTGGCTAGGTTCGTCAGTCGTTGGCGGGGGGTGGGGCGTGTTTTTTGCTCGCAAAACTCGACTGATAAGCGGTGCGGGACTACTGTGTACTCCCCCGCCAACGACTGACAAACCTAGCTGGACGCACGGCGACGCGCGGGCTATTCACCTATGTCTATTAAAGTATACGATGGTGGGTCTGTAGCCATATAATTGGCTGGGAATGGTGACACTAAACGTTTGAAGCGAGTCGTTAGCGAAAGGGTTAAAACTTTAACTTACTTTATTACAAGTAATAGTAATGTCAATATACCTAAATGCAAAAACCGTAATGTAAAAATTATGAGCTATGAAAAATGTATCTAAATAAATGGTGGATTAGTAGAAAAAAGTAAAAATTTCAGTTTTACTTTAGGTATTTTGGTACCTATACCTATTTGTAATAAAGCAAGTTACAGTTTCAATTGTTTTCAATCCCCATACAACTTGATTTAAGCGAGTAGGCAGGTAAAGTAGGTAGTTAAATCTTGATTTTCATTGGTTTCTAGATTTTTTATTGTTCGATACTTTTTAACAAAATTTTGTACAAAAATATGTCATAGTAGGCCTTGGTTTTTTGAAATATATTGTGCAGTTTTGCCCTAAAGTGCAGTTTTTGATGCCTTATCGTTTAAAAAAAACCGACCCAAATCGGACGACAGTTACAGATTTTATGGGGGTGTTCCAGTTTTAAGTGGGTCACACTGTATATTAAAAGAAATATTATTTGAAAGAATATTATCCGTATTTAAATTTAACTAACAATTTTCAATTTCAAAAGTTGCCTTGATCAATACTTAGTAATTGAAACATGATTTAGTGTTTTAATGATGTCACTGTGACTGTCATTTTATTTTTTCCAGCCTTGATATTCCGGCCATGCGCAATGTCCGGCTTGTATCTACTGTTCCTGCTCTGGATCCCATTCGTACCTGTGCCAACTACACAAAACATGTCTGGTCACTCTGGCATCTACCTCAAGCTGTTAATTGTCATATCCGTGATTAATTCTGTGGCACAGTTGGCATTCCAGATAGTCTTGTTGTCTATGCCGCCATATGCTCATTTTTTAGACGTAAGTAGTTTTTATTATTGGTCCTATCCTGTGGTAAATTAGTGTGATGTTACATTTAAACAAGTGACAGCAGTACTATGATAAGCATTTTGTATAGTCTGTACAGGGTGTATGTGAATTACATTGACGTTGCTTGAATCTGTTATTTTAGGATTTGTTTGTTTTTCGGCACCTTCGAAAATAGTTACATATTATGTACCTACTAATATTGGAAAATATTTTACAACTGAATACAAATTATATTACTAAATTATAGTGTTTTGAGGAAAGATGAAATAAATAAATTTGTGGCGTCAATTATTCATGATTAAAAATCTTTCTATTGCGATATAACTTCACTGTCGTGTGAATTTTTTTAGGGGTGGTTACACTTAACATGGAACACCCTGTATAAATATAACATTTTGAGAAGGTGCTTATAATTAAAAATTATGCCTTTCTATCAATGTTATCCATTTATTTTAATAATTTTTTGCTACAGGGCAGCCCATCCAAGTGGAAAAGGTGTGTTACATAGAGACAGATTAACATAAAATCGTCATTCAAAAAATGAATTTGTAGTAAGAATCCGAGGGTGAACTTGAATTTTGTACACGGTGGTTGATGAAAAAGTTATTGCCAAAAATCTTTTTTTTTTGCAAAATAGTAAAATCAATTATTAGAGAACCTTTAAATGGTATTCCAGAATATTCAGTTCTTCTAAATAACTTCCGGTTGTAGCGGAAATGAAAGTCATTTTCTGTGTTACACATTTCATTTAACCATTATAGGATTCCTTTTTTAATTCTGAATCCAACGATGTATAATTTGACCTATTTGTCTCCCACCGTCTCTGATATTTACAAAAGAAGCTGCATTACATTAGATAACATGGTCTCTTGTGTCAGTGTCTGATGTTCGATCCAAGAAGGCCAAACATTATCAGATTTATGAAAAATCAAGTCAGTTCACCATTTCTACTAATTTGGATGGGCCACTCTGTACAAAAAATGTCAATAATACAAAAGTTCGGCATTTCACCCAGAATAGAACAGAAATATTCTTCTTGAATATTCGGGCCAGAAATTTTATTTAAGAATTTTTATAGCTAACCCATTTATTATAAACTCAGTTATACGTCCTTATTTTATAATTTCAATTGTATTTTACAAAAACCTTGTTTCTTATTTTTTTGATAATATTCTATATATCTATAATCTTTTTTTTTTTCAGAAATGCAATTTTTTGGGAAAACTTCTCCGGCACGTAGGACTTGTCCGAATGGATGAACTGTCTCCAGAGCTAGTCCTAATGTGGATCAGCCCAGAATGCGTGATGCTGCCATCTTCCATAATATTTTATGTTCTATTTAAAATTCTAGTCAGAGAACCAGAAGAAGGTACTACCGATCCAGAAACAATGGAAGAAACATTGAAGAAGAGAAAGAAAGTATTAATTTTTTTAACTTCAATAGGTAAGCACAGTACAGTAATTGATTATTCTTATTAAAATTGAGAGAGTAGAAGATTCTACTTAGTAAGATCTAAATTCAAGTGAGACTAAAGACTCTCATCAATAGATTGTCAAAGTGCTATGAATGTGCAAGTCAATTTTTAATAAAAGTCAAGAAACTGACGCGATGAAAGCTATACCTTAGCTATGATCACAGAGCAATTTCGGACCAGTTTGGAATAGTTTTTGAGCATTGCCGTATATTCGGCAAGGCCGGATAATGCTTATAAAAACCGAATATTCGGATAAAATTATTCGGCATAGTCTTCCTTATTTTATAAAAGCTGAAAGTCTCTCAGCATATGCTTCCAACACAGGTAGGAATAATGGGCTACTACGAAGTTTGGGTCATCATGGCTTTGACAGGTAACAGGTAGCAAAGGTGTATAAAATACCAATTTAAATTCGTCAAATAATAAAGCCTAATTTTTTATATTTTCTTCGGAATAATATTAGAAATCACATCATCCATTGCCAGACACTTAATATCGTGGCAACCCCTTGCCAGACACTCTTAAACTTAAATAAATTGTAACTGTACTTATGGTATAGTATAAAAGATGAATTTTATACATGTTACTTGGGTAACTATTAGTAGATGTTTCCTCAGTAGCCAGACAGTTTTGATAGTTCTAACCCCTGGGCAGACAAACATATATAGGGTAGCTGTAGGTGCGAGTGCGAAGCAATATAGATAGGTGCGATTGAGATCGTGAGTTAGGTCTTTTGCGACCTAAAAATATTTAAAAAATATCTAAAAAATATCACATATAAATTATTCGACCTTGAAACTTTCAATTTTGCATATTTGATTTTTATTTTTTTGAAAATGCGGGTATACCTTATATATAGGAAAAAAATTTCATAAATGATGATGAGTATTCGCCCTTAAATAATATGGTTGCATTTCCACATAGTCCAAATTTGTATACAGCCTGTTGATTCAAATTACATTGAACTTAAAACACTCTAAAACTCATCCATATTTTAAGGGCGACTACTCATCACCATTTATGACATTTTTCCTATGTAAGATATACCTGCAAAAGTTTCATTTTCGAAAAAAAAAACATCAAAAGTGCAAAATTGACAGTTTCAAGCTCGAATATTTTCCAAATGCTTGAAACAAACATATTATTACATGTATACATCATTGAAATTGTGTCAATGAGCAGAGTTGAAATATCTAAAAATATACAGGGTGTTCCATTTAAAAAACATAAGTTTGGTTTGTCAATGCTTTTCTGAACACCCTGTATGAAACTAAATAAAAGCTGAAAAAAGGTTGCTTTGGCTTCTACAACTTGTATCTGAAACTTTTTTCCTCACGTCAAAAATATAGAAAATAAGGGAGGTGTAAAAATATATGTGATCACATGGTACATGTATTATACTGACAGTACACGTTTTACTATTTGTTTTTGCAGCTTATATACATGTGATTCAGTTTTAATAAAGTATCATCATGGGAGACGTAGTAATTTGTGTTATTTGTAAAAAAAGTATTGGCAAAATAATATTGTTTTCTGAAGAGACATTGAAAAAATACATAACCCCAAATACAAGAACATTATTTTACCTAGTGAATTATATGCACAGTGGTTAATTTCATGAAATGTTGAATTTTGTATTAAACTGAATTTTAAAAATAAAGTTCATGAAATTCCGAAACATTATTTGGTTTATTTTTAATCATTTATCAATATAAAAATTATAATCAATAACTGTTTAAACATTGATTTCTTAGTCATAAATAACTACATAACAAAATTATTCGATCGATCCAAATAACTGTATCTCACCTACTCGGATGTATATTGCCTCGTGCTCGCACCTACAGCTACCATATATTATAATATGGGAAACATCTTCTAAAGTTACCCAAGTAACATTTATAAAATTCAGCTTTTATACTATAACGTAAGTTCAGTTACAATTTATTAAAGTTTAAGGTTGTCTGGCAAGGGGTTGCCATGATATTAAGTGTCTGGCAATGGATGATGTGATTTATAATATTATTCTGAAAAAAAAAGAAAATTACACTTTATTATTTGACGAATTTGAATTGGTATTTTATACTCCTTTGCTACCTGGTACCTGCTAAAGCCACATTGACCCAAACTTCATTGTAGCCCATCGTTGCACTGAGAAACTTTCAGCTTTTATAAAATAAGGAAGGTCTGGCATTTACTGGCTCTTCAACTAATACAGATTTTTTACCCTTACCGATTTAGGATTTTCTCGATTTTCCATCAGATTTTGTATATTTTTATGTAAGACATTTACAAAAACTCGTTTTTTTTATCGATATTTGGATAAACTGTTTTATCAGTTTATGTTTCCATCAGGTTAGATTTCTTGCTTTTATTAAAAATTGAGTGGAAAATCATTTTGATGTAATGTTCTGTTCCCACATGAAGCCAGCAAACTAGTATTTTTCACGTGTGTTATTTTATGCATTTAATCTTTCAGGTCGATATAGTGTTCTGATTACACTTTGTGTATCGTCGGTGCTTAAACCGTCCATCCCGAGTGGTCTTTACTTCTTGGTCTTCCTTGGTGCCGCCACCTGGTGGGCATGCTATAAACAACTTGCCAGGAGCTTTGCCATTTTGCTATGGATGATTGTGCCAGTCATAATAGTGCATGTTATTGCACTGTACGTTATGCAGTTTCAATATATACAGGAAATTTTTCCAGAAGATAATCAATTTGCAAGGTATGTAATAGCCTCATTTATGGAAACCTTAGTTAGCCAATGTGTGACAGTGTAGCAAGGATATTACAGCGATATTAGATGCAAACAACAGATGGTGCCAATTAAAATGACCCGGTCATTTCTTACCAATTTTCTTATATTAAACTCTACCACATTTTGTTCAAAGATAGATGGTGGCGTGTTGACATGAACGAGTTGTCAAGATGGACAGCAGTTGTTCCTCTTGGCATATATAATATTTTCTACATCTTTAGAAAATAAAAAAATAAGTAAATTGAAATTACTGTTCATTCTAATATAAATCAATAATCAAAACCATGTCACGGTTATCCTATCCTACAAGTCGAAGATGCCATAAAATTGTTTCTAAATATCAAAGTAACTTTTTATGCCAGGAAGGATATACTTTCTGATGGATGAAGCACGCCGAAAATGTTAATTTCAAGAAATATTGTCGAAAAAATTAATCATGATGATGGGCGCGTTTAGCGAATCCAGCAGCTTACATTCAGCAGTTATTGTGCTGACCTTGCTTGTTGTTGTCAACTGTTAGAACTGTATCATTTATAGGCTATGATTTATGATGCGTTGGTTGTGTTTATTTTGTATGGAAAGTGTACCTAAATAGTAAATGAATTGAAGCTGATTTTTTACGGCTTATACTTAGGTCATAATACTGGGAAATTGTGGTAAGTTTGTCCCTATGGGTGGTATACAATACACGCTACAATGATCGCATACTTGTACCTAGCCATAATTATTGTAAAATGAAAAGTGTCGGCTGTGTGCACGTGATTAAATTTATGAAAATGAGAGGTGTATTTTCGTCCAAAATATATATTTCTTAAAAAGGCATGGTGGAGCGCTTTCGGCTTACGCCATCATCAGTACCACCTGGAAGAGAGCACCACACAATTTAGAAGACGAAAAACGTATGATAACGTAGTAAAAACAGAAATTCTTTTTAACTTGTGTTATACTCACACTACACCTGACGAGTGAGTATAACACAAGTTAAAAAGAATTTCAGTTCTTACTACGTTATCATACGTTTTTCGTCTTCTAAATTGTGTGGTGCTCTCTTCCAGGTGGTACTGATGATGGCGTAAGCCGAAAGCTCTCTACCATGCCTTTTTAAGAAATATATATTTTGCACGAAAATACACCTCTCATTTTCATAATTATTGTACACTATTTGAGAGAAGTCCTTATTATATTGGCATTAAACTGTCCGCTTTCACTCAAGTCTACAATAGAAATATATTTTTGAAGAACCTGTCCAATTTTTTATCATGTAATGCTTATTATGACGTTCAAGAGTATTTAAACTCTTCTACTAGCTAATGTAATGCACCATGTTGGGTGTCTTCTTATTGAGTTTTTCTATACCATGTATTCTTGGTCATTTGAAAGAATAAAGTATTTATTTATTGAAAATTTTGCTTTATTAGCCTGAAAATTTTGTGTTTCGCATGTGTACACAATAAATAAGACAACTGTGCATCAGGCCACCGCAGAAATCGATTGAACTTATGGCACCAATTTTTCATGAATCCATTTGCTGTAGTTTGCCAACATTTTTGACAGCAACAAATGTTATGAAAACAAACCGACAATACCTTATTGAACTAATACCACTTTGCCCTTTTCACAAAATAAAATATAAAATTAATGATTGGTTATTAAATAAAAATATACATTGGTTCATTGATCAATAAAAACTAAAAACTGTAAATAAATTATTATCCTTTTTTCTCGCCTTGTGAATAAACTTAAAAATTTTAACATGTAAATAAGTTGAGGCACGCACAAGCATTCGCTTACTGTGTCTATTGTAAATTCATGATATTATGGAAAATTCAGATTTTGTAATAAATAAATAAAGTTGAATAAGTAAATCAATTGGCTGTTGGGGGGCACTTTCGGCAATCTCTTTCCTCGTGTTTTTTTTTTCAGTATATTTTAGCTTTAAAAATGTTTCCACCATATCCCGAGTAGAATTTATTTCTAAACAAAAATATCTTTACTACTTTATGTTCTGTTAGTGTCTGATACTCCCTGATCCATACTAATTTATTTCCATTTGCTAGATATTTTGGACTATACATTTTGAGAGCTTCGTTTTGTAACCCAAACACCGACCCTCGAGACTTCACCTGGAAATATCGAGAATGGCCAGAGTGGGCAAATCCCATTGTCCTTTATTGGTTATACGTAGTTGTAATACTTGAGGCGAAAGCTCTACTCACTCCTGAGGTAAGCTATGCTAAACTTGAAATAATTTGGTACTGATGTTGGTGTTGCATGCTTTGAACAAAAAAATACACTAATTAAGTTGTTTCTACAGGAAATGCTTGAAAAACTAAGCTCAGTGACAATTAGAAATCTATAGGTACAGGGAATTTTCCGCTTTAGAATACCTAAGGATAAAAAAACACAAGCATGAACTACATACCCTATTTTTTCCCGCATTTGTTATTTTTCATATAATTTAAATACTTTGAAGATATTGACTTCCTCTTCAAACCAAAACAAAACGAAATTTTAGTTTCTTCGACAAGTCTAAATAAAACTATTTCACAGACCATCAGTAGGCTGCAAAGTGTCACTTTTATAACCTTCGCCACAAATATTATTCTGGAACAGAGGAACTATAATGTGGCATTTTTAAAAGCGAGCTTTGGAAGCTTGCTTTTGAAGCCAAATAGTTTTGTAGCAAATCAGTAGAATGCTTAAATTTTTCTTTGAATTTGATGTATGTATATTGCCAACAAATTTTTCTGTACTTCATTTCCATTCAGTGGCGGATCTACGGGGGAGGGGGGGCTACAGGGGCTATAGCCCCCCCCCCCATGGCCTAATACCATAAGGTAGGCACTTAAAAAATATGTCTGGCAATCTGGCAATACTGCTGATACGACTCTTGAGTAAGTGGGTGGGCTTGCGCGGAAATAAACTCAATAAGCAATTGACGTCCTGAGGTGGTTAATAGTTTTTGCAAAATGAAGCCTTGGCATATAGAAATGTCTAAATGGGATTAGTAAATATATTAGTATTAATAGTACTGTATTTTTTTTGAAATCGGGTGTAAAGTGTCCCAAAATCGTCATTAAAAGCTCCGAAATCGCCACTGAAGTAAACCCATTATTGTACGATTTTTTCAATAAGTAGGCCTTGGCGAGATGTAAACATCAAACGTCAGACACGAATGAGCCATCACCCATCAAAAGTGACCAAATATTCAAAACCCGGCCAATAAAGGCCCATTTAAATATTCGTACACATTGCAAATTTGTTACCTATAGCAGCGCAATCTATCAGTATAAATATTTTAGTAGTTTTGAATATCAATAGATTTATTGTGGAGGCTGCACAACAAGCAACAGTTTGATTTTTCTGTTCGAAGCCGCCGTGTCTTTGTCATACTTGACCTAGGTAGAGCGATCGTCAAAGTCAAGGAAAGCCGGGCGTTGTCGGTTCATGGACGGGTGATACCTTATTATTATTTTCTTGCCTAATAAAACATTTTTTTCCGATTTAAAAAAAAATAATAATATGTACCTCGGCACTGAAGTTCTTTTTATGATTCATGTGGTTTATTTGCCTCGGCCAGAGGCCTCGGCAACTAAATTCCACATGAGTCATAAAAAGTTGAACTTCAGTGCCTTGGTACATAAATAACTATTAATGAATAAAATGAATAAAAAATGTGTTTCCTATTTTATTACAAAATTTCGGAAATAGAAGCCCCTCCCTTGACTCCAGCCTAGATCCGCCACTGTTTCCATATTTAAAGACAAAGGTATTTTTCGATAAATTCAATTTAAAATAATAAAATTTGTTTATGTAACTTATGAACTTTCTGTTTCCTGACTTTATGGTTTTATTTTGGCTAGATTAATAGACTGCAAACCACGGCTGACACGCGAACCATGGCAGGTAACCAGTTACTTTTCTGTATAGGTAAATAAATGTTTCTTAAAGTGCGCAAACAATTATTGTTCTTTAATTAAAATAAAGAAAAAATAAGAGTTCACATAAGTCCCATTGTTTCAATTTCAAGTTGAACAACTTCATAGAAATAGTAGTGGCAGCAGGAGTAGTACTATATGAGGGAGCAGTGTGTTAATATTTAATGTTGCTTACATTTTCTAGAACATCTTGTTGCAACAAAAATTAATGTGGATTTTTGAAAAAATATATATCCTTCGCTAGTATTTTTTTTTAGACTAGAGATCCAGATATAAGAAGAATTCTTGGCAATGTTGATAGAGCCACGAACGTTGTAAAAAATATTTTTAGGAAACACTGCTTTATTTTCCATTTTACCGAGAAAAGTTACCCTTGACAATAAGTTGTGCTTGTTCTTAAAATAAGATTGGCATATAAATAATTAAGATTTCTTGTACGGGTTGTTAAAAAATTGAAAAAACGTAAAATCGTTGACTGACGTATTAATAAGACTTCTCACGACTACGCTTCATGTCCTGGAACAGATGGCGCCTATGGTCAACAATGTATTTTGCATTGTATTTTGTCTCCGGGAAGCGCTTGGTGAACCAGACAACTGTCAAACATGACAGCCGTGAGCAGTCTTTATTAATATGTCAGTCAACGGTAAAATGGTACAAGTGTAAACTGCCTTTATTTGTGAAGATACAGAAAAAAGTTATTAGGAAAAGTTCTCAAAATGAAAAGATTGTCCATAATACCAATTTTCGAACAAATTGAATGATTTATTTATTTATAATCATTAAAATTACCTAATACAAAGCAAATTATTCCAAATTAACAATCGACAAGTTTTAAACATATTATTTACACACTACCACTATAATCTTGTCCTTTACTCAAAGTAGGTCAATCTTTTAATTTCGAACAACTTTTCATTATAACTATTTTTCATATCTTCACAAATAACGGCAGTTTGAACACCCCGTACAATAAATGTTAATTATTTCTATACCAATCTTATTTTAAGATAGGTAGTTTTTGTGACATTCTGTCAGTTTCTTTTTTCACTTTACATTCACCACTTTAAAATAATTCATATTCACAAGAGGATTTTCAAAAAAAATGATGGATAGGTTTCGCAAAAAGTCAGGTGGGGTAAAGAATAAGCAACATTTTTTATCGAGATTAACATTTTTCGATAAAACGAAAAATAAATAAGTTTTTCCTATTGCACACCCTAACTGTGGAGATACTGTATACTCTCACTTAAGTACAGTTGTGGCCACATAATTTAGAGCAGCATCCTGTGAGAAAATCTGTCCTCAGGGCAGATTTTTGCCCATTGTAAATGTTACTTTCGCAGCTATTAAATATCATTAAATATTTCAATGTTGGACTTGACAAATGGAGAAAAATCAGGGATATAACGACTTTATTTGTTGTAAACACTAACAGTAATTATTATTAAAATTAAATCCTCTGGCCACTGATCATTATGAACCTCAGTTGGAAAAGGTTTTCATCTGTCTGAGAATTACAAACATTTCTCTGACACAACGTCAAGTAGTCCTAATAGATATTGGAACCTTTGAGTAAGGAATCCCAGGAAGGAGTCAAAGCTCTATGGGCATTATAAAATACGTGAGACGGAAATCGCCCTGTGTAGGAGCCAAGTTTTGATATCTGACACAGTGATAGATGCCAGTATGTGGTACTTGAATACTTTTTCGGGTTATTATGCTTATCTAAGGGGCTTGTGGTTCTTCCCTGGCCGCCAAAACTAAATGTTTGAGGATAATAATCCATCAGTAATTAATTTTGTAGCTTAAATTAACTTTTAAAGTCGTGCAAAGTGGAATAGGCATTTGTGTAAGTACCTTCTTCATAATTAGAAATTTAAAATTAAAATTGCTATATTATGATGGTTTCCTAAACTTAAAGACATAAACGTGCCTTATAATTTCTTGCCTGTATTAATAATAATAATATAATTGTCGAAACAACTCAAAGGTGCTCGCCACTGTAAAAACGGAAATGGCATCCCGGCATATGCAGGAACTACCCTGGTCACGAGTAATCCCAAACATGCTCCTTCCTGGGATTTTTTATTCAAAGATTGGAAAACAATATTGCAGCAGATACATGACGAAGAAACTGATGAGCTTTTTGGCATCTCTTTCATGCTTTTGGAAATCTGGTATCTTTCAGCCAAGCATCATTTGCTTCTTCTCTTTTTATTGGACTATGCGTATTCCTAGACAATTTGCTCAGCTTCCAGCGTTCAGACCAATGAATAAAGAACCCCAGGAAGGAGCAAATTTGGGCTTTACGCTGGACCGGTCCAGTCTCTGCATATGGCGGCATGCCGTTTCCGGTTTACAAAAGTACTTACCGATGGAATGTTATCCCCCAAACATTTTGTTCTGGTAGTCACGGAATAGCCGCAGGCTGCACAGCTAACCATAATAGATCTCCAAAAAGTACTTATCGAAGAACTACACAGTATCTAATAGCACAAACCACCGTGACAACTGTCAAATATAAAAATATTTTGTCAAAATTCAGTCTCCATACAGGGCGATTTCCGTCTCACGTATTTTATAATGCCCATAGAGCTTTGGCTCCTTCCTGGGGTTCTTTATTCATTGGTTCAGACCTCCTACCCTCTTCTAACAATGTTGCAATTTCTGTCTATTTTATGTTATTTAGAAGCATGAACTACCGAAATTAAATTTGAAAATGTGTGAAGAATCAAAACTTTACTTTTTCGGTCACACAAATATTAGATAGGTAGTTTTTGTGACATTCTGTCAGTTTCTTTTTTCACTTTACATTCACCACTTTAAAATAATTCATATTCACAAGACGATTTTCAAAAAAAAAATGATGGATAGGTTTCGCAAAAAGTCAGGTGGGGTAAAGTCTAGGAAATGTGTTAGCTGTTTACCAAAATGTAATCGTATTCATGGTTTTAAGCGACCTTGAATAAGATCCTGCTTTGATTCTGGCATCATTTCTTTCTATTTCAAAAATAACGAAAGTTTGTTTTGAATTTATTTTTCAACATTCATCTCCAAATAAAAATTTTACAGACATAATTTGAGTGTTTAAAAGTTTTTAAATGCTTAAACATGACAAAGTGGAACAAAGGATATTTGTAAGCAAGTTCAATTTAATCTAAAACAATAAAAAGTAACTTTGAATTATAGGATGGTCGTTATTAATATTCATGGTTTTAAGCTACCTTGAATAAGATCCTGCTTTGATTCTGGCATCATTTCTTTCTATTTCAAAAATAACGAAAGTTTGTTTTGAATTTATTTTTTAACATTCATCTCCAAATAGAAATTTTACAGACATAATTTGAGTGTTTAAAAGTTTTTAAATGCTTATACATGACAAAGTGGAACAAAGGATATTTGTAAGCAAGTTCAATTTCATCTAAAGCAATAAAAAGTAGTTGTGAATTGTACGATGGTCGTTATTAATAATGATAAAAAAAAGTCAATTTAATCTAATCCCAATTAAAAAGGATCAATAAAGAATGAAAAACTATTGTGTCACATTCTTATTTATTCTGATGATCAAAAAATCTAAAAATACTTGTAGTCTTAAGAGCCCGTGATACAAACCCTTACCATTAAAAAAGCAGTAGGTATGGCATGCAGATATTATTAAGTATTAGTAGTGAGAGTGTACACAACACTCGGTCTGCCACGCCGCATTTAGCCAAAAGTTATTCAAATTTAAATAATAATTATGAGCTTAATTTTTTTCTATCATTTTACTTAGGAAATAGCAGGTTTTTAAGATTGCTCGCTTAAGATATGAAGAAATCATTTGATTTTTGGCAATATCATCGCTCATTGACATTTCAAAAGCATGTATACTCTGTATACTCCTTCAAGCCAGCAGTTGTAAACTTAGCATTTTTTATCTTCCAATATTTACTACTGGAAAAAATAGTTTATGTTTTTTCATTTTACTTTTGAGTCACCAACTTAATTAGTTGTATTGCTCACATTCCCCAAGCTGTGGTGACTAACACATGAATTTGCTAGCAGTTTAACCCCTTTTTAGTGCCTTTAGTAATATACCTGATACTACTTAACCACTAACACATTAACCTGACCTTTCTAGTTACAAAAGAAACAGGGCCCCTTCTCCAAATTAGATGGTAGCTTAAAAAGTCATTTTGGCAGGCGAATGTCGCAGCGGGCGTCCAAACGGCAGCTTGTGCGTGCTGGTCCTAGAAGCAAGTGGCAGATGGCGACTCGAAAAGTTCGAGTAAGCACTAACGCACACATCACACAGTTTGAAAAAATAAAGAATGGGAACCCTATTTTTTTCTGACACCCTTTAAGGTTATAAAATGGAAGGAGGACAATTTTTAACATTTTTTTTTTAGTAGAGTTGAAATAAGACACCGTAACATTTTTTTACAAGTAGTTTTTGTATTGTTCTTCTGCAAAGATAGATGGTTAAATTCTCTGCAAGGAAGATCCTGTTGGTTCCTTGAAATGGGGAGGAAAAAACTTCGAATTGCACACTCTTTTTTAAACTAGGCTATTAGGAACTGGTTCGGGTGTAGATCTAGAACCTGTAGTTACCATTTTTATGTGGGGCTTTTGTGTTGTTTGATTTGTTTACTAATTTTCATTTTATGATTTGCTAAAGCTTTGCTTTTGGTTTCGTTTATTTTTTAGGAGGCAATTAGATCCGATAAAGAACAAACGGAACATCCCGAAGAAGATACGCCAGTATGTATTTTTATTTCTTTATCTTTAGTTAAACTTGGTGCTTTTTGTTACTTTTTCACTTTGTTTTTAATTTTGGGGTAACGGAATTACTAAAATACTAATTAGTACAATAATAATAATTAGGTTGAGCAGAATAAGTAATAGGTGTCATTTATGCAGGTATACCTTTCTCCAGTGTTATGCCTCTTTTTGTTCACTATCTCATCTGAATTGTCCACTGGAGATGTATACTGTGACATGAGGAGCATTCACATTGTTCAAAAATATCTAAACTGCATCCAAAATAGCCTATATTTGTTTTGACTACAAGTTCGGAAATTTCATTGTTAATATGTTTACATTTTTTCCCCTGCTAATAGCTACAAGTATTGGGTGAGGGGATAGGTTGACAACAATCAGAACTGATCCAAGAACAGTTTGTTATTAGACCAGCTCTGATGGTTATCACCCAGAATTGATATATGCTAATGGTTACAAGTTATATGCTCCTCATGATTAGCTGTTGAGAATGTTGCAGAATGTTTTTAAATAAGTAGGTGGAAATTGGAAAATAAATTGTAGTCAGTCTCAACCTAGTTAGAACCTAAATAAGTAACTAAGAATCCAAATTAATAAATAATTCTTTTCATGTAGTTGTTAGGTAGCGTAGGAACATCAAACAAAAGATATGGATCAGGAAAAAGGAGTAACATAATCCAAGACTCGACTGGCAGTGTTACCGTTACTGGCGAAAATCAGGAAGATATTCCGTTAGATGATTTCGGTACGGGTAAGATTGTTTAGTTCTTTTTTGTTTCTTTTTCTTCTCACTTTTTAGCTGTAGTTTGGTGAGGTGTTAACATATGACATATTTTTTGCAGAAGCCCCAGAATATGAACCTACTATTTTTGACAAACTAGCATATGCATTGGAGGCTGTTTTACAGTGGATTATAAAAGTTTCATATTTGGGGACAAATATTATTATGATGGTAAGTGTACTCATTTTCATCCTCACTGCCTTACTATGTAGAAACCAAAAAAATCAACTTTGCATAAAATATATTTCTTTTCTGCATCCATTCCATATTGTGAGCCTAAAACCAGGTTAAAGTTTTCAAAATTTGTGTAGGTATGTAGTTTAACACCAACTTTGGGCCTCCACATAATGTTGGTTAGTTATGTGGACATTAAAAACAGTCTATTCTAATTTTTAAAGTAGAAATGTGTGGTATTGACAGCCAATTTCAATCTCTTCCCCAAAGGGCTTCCCTATCAAAATAAGGAGTGGTTGAGTTAAAAAAAAAACATGAATTATATTGCCGAGCTCAGGCAAAGCTTGTTTCCTATTTTAATATTACTCTAGAAATTCACCAACGAAGTTTACATCAAACTTTCGCCATTACCGGTCAAACCAAGAACATTAACTGGTTACCAAAAAAACAGTTAACCGTAAAAACTGGATAACCATGAAAACCGGATAACTGGTTATAACCGGTCATCCGGTTAACCGCTTATAACCTGTCAACTGGTTATATGTATAACCATTTATAACCGGTCAAAACTGGTTTTGTCTAATTTGTGACCGTGGTTTTCGTCAGTGTAAATAACCGGTTTTCGTTGACAGCCCTAGTTGACATGACATTGACAAATATTGCTTTTGCTTTTTTTACCCGCGAGTGTGTGAAGTTCAATTGAAATATTATTTTTAATAAAAAAATTTGTGATATTTTGTTTGACTTTTTGACGAGAGCAATGCGAATATCAATGCACAGCTCAAGGCATGCTGCATGCTTTTGTGTTTTGTTTTCAATAATTTTAGAATTATATATATCCATAGACTTATGAACAAGGGAGACTCATCCATTCATTGTTGAATAGGCTTTTGTTGTGAATCAAACATTGCTATGAGTGCGAGAGAGAAAAAAGAGAGAGAGAACTTCATAATTCCGACTCCGAGCATCGCGGCCCAGGTTGACATCTAACCTAATATTTTGTGGTTGACACAATTCCGACCAGATATTTAATACGCCAGTGGCGAAAGATTTTTAAAAAATAATACAATTAGTTGGGAACAAACATTATATTTTTATGATTTTTGTTATACTGGTTGGAGTATATCTAGGCATTAACCTATAATCTACGCAAAATAAACCAAATTATCATTAAAAAATGTTTAGATAATATTTTGACTTTAATATTACAACATATTAATTTTTTCAGTAAAAATAGGAAATAACAAACACTTACTGTTACTTTACAATCGTTTATTTAGAAAATCTATTGCGGATATAAAATACAGCGAATATAACATAATATAACATATTATACAGATCATTGGTTCCACAAAGGCACAGAAAAACAGCAAGCGCTTGCTGTTTTTCTGTGACGAAGGTAAGCAATATATTACGAAGGATTTTTTAACTGGCATCGTAATAACAATGTTTTATAATGTTATTGTGCTAAATACTGGAAATTAGTTAGCAATTATTTTACGATATGGAAATAAAACAAATTCGTGTATCAATCTAATATCCAATAATATCTAAAAAAATTGTTTAGATGCAAGTCTCTTTTTGCCATTTTGTTCTCAGGAAATATCTGTTGTGAAAATATATCATGTTATTAATTATAATTATCAATATTATTTACTTAACTAAAAACTAATTTATTATTTCAACATAAAATTTAATATGTTTCTGATTTTATATCTTTTTTGTGATTTTTAATTATTATATTCATATTTACTTATTGGCCTATAGTGCCCTAGAACTCCTATGGTTTTTGCAAAAGGCAATGAAGACGAAATAATAGCAATTATTCCTCCCTTCCTCTGCACTAGCATTAATGTGCTTTTGAGGTACAGGTACTTGAGGGTGAGAATTATTATTATTATTAAATTGATAATAAAGCCATTTAAAGCCACGATCATAAACACTAATGCTTCCCTGGCCTCGGGAAGAGTACCTATTTTCATCGATATTGGTACCAATATATACGTATCCGATAAATTTCTGTCCTGTGCAGTCAATCTGCCGCCTTACTGACATCTCATCCGGCAAGATTACATAGCAAAGACTTGAATGACTCTTTTTGTTTTAAAGTTAAAGCTGTAAGAGCTTCGTTGGTGAATCCTGGACTGCCATCGATTGTTCTGTACCATTTAGACAAGGTTTCTATATGCCAATGTCAGTACAAATGACCTTAAACTTGAATCTTGAATTAATATACTTTGCGTGGAAGGTCCTTTTAATAATCTTTCAAAGACGTCTACGGCAGGTCCCGAAACTGATACCTGTAATGAAATGAAAATATTTATATTTTCGGCAAATAGGAGAAAAAAAAAACCCAAAAGCTTCCAATTTCGGCTACCCTGTACAGTGTAATTGGTTGAGAGATACCTACATTTGAATTATTAAGTTAGATGACAACACGCTAGGGCAAAAACAATTTTACCTTTATTGTGGATTCTGATGACTCCGATATGTGTGTGACTTCGTTTTCTTTGCTTTCCAACAGTTTCTTGTACTACTGCTAAATTTCTCCTTCTTCTCGCCGGAGTGGAAAAATCGCTACTTGCCAGTGTTCTATGTGCAATAAAAAGTTTAAATTTAAACCTAATATAGTCAAATATATATCTTTACTTGATTTCCAATTTCTAGTACAAAAATATAGTTGTGGTTTCCATCCTTGTTGCATAAATAACTAATTTGCAATAGCTTCTGCATCTCTTTCTCTGTTTAAGAAGCAGCAATAGTAGCTGACGAAGAGGATTGTATTCCGTCTTCAGCTTGTGCTTCCATTTTTTTGAATAGCTCTCTATAATTAAATAAAATTTGTATATACTTAGTACCTACATATCACAGAGAAAATATATATAAAAAAACACTATTTCATATGCAGTGTGTTTCTTTTCAAGTCAATTCCGTTTTTTTACTTTATTAACTGATTTTCAAAATTCTTTTTTCCGCTTGCACTCAAAGATCTATATTATTTGTTGATGTGCATTTTTTTATTGTGACTGAAAAAACTATTTTTGATGTAGTCAAAAATAATGAAATGCATTATATTTTATTTAACATTTTTATACTTATATTAATCTATTTTTGAACATTAAATAAAAAAATATTATCAGACATCACAGCTTTTTTCTTGTAAACTGTGTTTACAAGACCCTGGTTCAATACATTACTTACTGATTTTCTCTGTACAAATAAATATTAATTAATTTTCATTTCTTAATTACTTTTCAATAATTAGTAGATTTTTTAAGAGCAACGTTTTTGTTTGCTTGAAGATAATAGTTTTTTCGTTCATGAAACTACATTAATTTATGGATATAGTGTTTAAATGGCTTACGTACCTATCTTTAGAAGCAGATGTGCTCCCAGACGAAGTAAGCAACTCCTCAAATGAAATGTTTTGCAACCTGCAGAATTGCTCTGTTATTGTTCTATTATAGTTATTATTATTATTATTACTTTAAAAATGCATACTATATCTCACCTGAATTCCGTAGGTCGCTCAGTTAATTTTTGATCAGCTCCAGGTTTAACATATAACTATTTCGCATGGATGAAAATGATCCGAACAATTTTCCGGGTGTTTTGGTAAACGCTGGTTCTCATTTAAGCCGACAATGGAAAACGGAAAACCACACCTTTCTCCTTTCAGAATCCATGGGAAACCTATAAAATATTCCCAATGTTAACAAATTGTTATTTCAAATAACTGCCGAACTAAAAGCACCAAATCAACATAAAGAAAAGGCAGTACTTTGGATATTTATCAGTACTTAGTACCTACTACCACTACTTATCTACGCTACTGAAGAGGGCCAAACATTATGGTGAAAATAGCGAAAATAATACATACCAGTGAAAAGGCGGTTCCGAGTTAAAAGAGTTCAACTTTCCGCACACCAGACACCGGCGCACCATTTTTTAAAGTTATCATATCACGTTTTTGCAAAAAATACACGTAAAAACCTGAAAATGCTTGAAAATCGAAATATTCCGACTACTAAAAACGTCGCAAACAAATCTTATGACAGCGTCAGGTTTGGTACCCGTCACAATGAAATATGTCTAGTGGGAATTAAGGGGCGTTGTCGCTTAATCTCCATAAAATATTATACATAAATTAATAAACAGCATTTAACAAGTTTACCACAAAATATATTATGCCTACGGCGTTTGCGTTTGCAACAATTATTCTTCGGTTAACAATGCTTATATGCTCTTCTGTTATTATTAATAGATAAGCTGTACCCTTGTTTATGAGACCATAAACAAGGGCTGTACCCATTTATATCTGCGAAAAGGGGGTTGGGGGACATAACCGAAAATCTGGCAACCACACGCTCTGAGAATTTACAGGGGAACCAAATGAATAGTAGACCAAAAGGATTTCTGATTGCTTTAAAATGTAAATAGTTATATCTCCCCTTGCTTATAAGTCTATGTATATATCTATAATTAGCCGACATTTTTAGCCTGCCTTTTTTTACTGAACAGATTGAATCGATTTGGCTGGGTATTTAAGTATTTATATTTATTATCTAGCTCTGCAAGTAACCAAATAAGTGTTCTGGTTTTGATATCTTGACTAGCTCGGTTCACCGGTTACTTTTTGACCGATTAATTGATAACCGGTTAACCAGTCAACCGGTTATCCGGATAACTGGTTTTAACTAATCGGTTATTCAGATAACCGGTTATCCGGATAACGGGTTACTCGGTCAAAACCGGTTTTGTCTAATTTGTGACTGCGGTTTTGTCAGTTTAAATATGTAACCGGTTAACAGGTTAACGGGTTAACCGGTTTTCGTTGACAGCCCTAATAGGTACTATTGGCCGCAAATTAACAGTTTCACAGTGTTTCTCGATTTTAGGTAAAAAATAGCATTTTCCTCGATAATTAATTTTTGATGCACTATATGGAAGCCGTTGTTAAAATTAGCTGTAAATTTTTCTTGGGTCCAAAATGCAATCAAATATAGAGCATCCCATTTATACTCCAGTTCAGATATAATATTGAAAAGTAGCTAAAGAGAGATAAGAACATATATAGCCACATGCTTTTGCTCCTTGAATCAGGATTAAAATACAAACAATAATATGCAAGTGCAAATAGTTTTTTTATTTTTTTAATAATATTTTTGGTCAGCAGATACATGTACTGATTTATTTATTTTTATATCGAATTGTTTATTGGCCTTATTTGATGCGCCTATGGACCGGGTGACATAGTAAAGAACATTATTGACGATAACCAGTCAGAGACCCTACAGCCAAATAAGTGTTCAAGTTGCCACATCAATAAAACAACATATCAGAAATCACTGGTTATTCTCTTTCTATAAGCAATGAGAGGAGGGATAACTTTTCATATCTGTCAACTTGGCTTTAGATTTTCCACAGGTATTACCATCAGCGCATGACAATTTTACTTTGTTTTATCCAAACGCGATTTAAAAAATACAGCTTTGGGGTGTCCCTTATTGGGGGATCACCCTGAATAATAGAATTAGTTTTTAAATTATCCACTTGTCCCTCTATTCATAGCAACATATACAGGGTGTTTCAGGTTTTTCAATAATTTATTTATAATTTATTAGGCGATAGAACTCGTAAAAATAAAAGTTATATGAACTTGTATGTTTTAATTTAAAGCTTGATTTTCCAAAAAAATCCAAAAACTATTTGGTTAATTTCTGATAAAACTTGGCACGTTTCTATTAACAAATAAGGAGCTTAATTTGCTAAATTAGCTAAATATTTTAAGAAAGCATTTTAGCACACCACTGCTTTTTTTAATGTTTGATATTATTTTAAGATCAAGTAATTAAAAATACAATCTTTTATCTATCTCTGTTATTAACTTTAACACCTGTATCTCGAAAAAGAATAATTAAAACATGCAAGTTCATGTGAACTTTTCTTTTTGTTTTTACGAGTTATTGTATTGTTATCGCCTATTACATTTTCCCAATTAAAACCTGAGGCACCCTGTATATTTTTTCTAGAATATAATATGATATAAAGAGTTAAAATATATGTCTGTTCCACAAAATGGCCATTATATGGAAAATAAGAAAAAATAAAACCTTTAACTTTTGTTAAAACGAATAACTGTCAATTTTCGTGTGACACATGCTTATAACCCTTACAATTTTTTTATCTTTTTTGGAACTCCAACAACCCTGTATCTTGAAAAGTTTATATGAAAAATTACCATTAATTTTCTTAGTTTGAGCGATCTTCGAAGTTACTTGTTTTTAATTATAAAAGGTAATTTTTATTTTGTCACTATTTCAGGCTTGGAGTATAACCTACCTAAGCTGGTTAACCTTCGTCCTATTATTATGGGCCAATCTGATATGGGCTGTGCCAAACCAAAGAAGAGCCATGCTCTATTCTAGTCCCTTTTTAGTAGCATACGCATGGTTTTTGCTTCTATCTGCATATGTTTATTCGATGGACTTAACAGAAGAAGAACTCCCGTCAAAAGTGCAGGGCATAAATCTTGAGCAGATCGGATTTGTCAAGGTGCTTGACTACCCCTGCTTGCCGTTAATTGTTAAGTGTTTGTATACTACGATGTTCTGGGTTACCTTAAGGCAGTATATGCAGGAAAGGGTTATTAAGAAGCAGAGTAGTGCACTGGCGGATATGGTTGCTCCATTGCAAGTAACAGTTGGTGCTGCAACTACAGGTAAGTTTATTACCCCAAAGGGTATACTTTTTATTTATTTTAATTTGTTGAGAGAATGGGCCTTAAAAGACTGAGCCTAAAAGGAGTTCAAATACAGACAGTAATATTTTACAAATTTAATGTTCCGTTGAGAACTGAGATGAACAAGTACAGATGTCAATAATTATTTAAGCTTTTTACAAATAGGCTAAATTGATAAAAAAAAGTTATGTTAAAATTGAAGAAAACATTCATTTACTACAATGGCATGCTGTTTCGAAGAAAAAGAGTCTTGTAACTTTGGACGATCACTGTCGATAGGGATACCTCAGTTAGTTTTGGCTGTGGCGACTGGTCAGCCACCGGGAATCCAGGCTCCTCGAGGTAGACAGATTCCGCAGCTAGCTCTCGGGAAAGCAAGGTCGTGATCTTTGAGCCGGAAACCTGGGTGTGCTGAGACAGTTGAACAGGCCTGGTCGTCGACGGAGTATCACCACTTGTGGCAAGGGTAGTTGAGGTTGTTCCCTTAGTCCTCTTGTCCCTTGGTGTTACATGAAAGGGTAAAAATCAAAGCAGCATACGTTCAAACACGCAACAAGGAAATCCTGTGCTTTTACAAAGTGAATATATTAAAGATAAATTAAAGTTAAATTAATGTTAAATTAATGTTAAATTTACGAACAGTAGGTAATGACAAATCTGTGCACAGCAAATGATAGCTTAAATAATTTTCATGAAGTGAATATAAATGACTCGATAAATGATTGAAAAAGGATATTCTTGACGTAGAAAAAAATATAACAATAACTTGCTAGTTACTAAAGAAAATGACTGATTTCCTTGACACTTAAATTAAATTTCACAAGAAAAACCTTCGGCTTCTCTCCGTTCCCAAAAAAAATGAAATAAGTAATACATAAGGAGCAATTTAAATATTTAGCAACCGACAAGTAACGGTACTTGGCTAACAGCTGATCTAGTGTCAAAGGATAGACATAAAATACAAGATTAACAAAAACCGTGTGCTATGCCTTCATAGGTTGTGCCATCTCTCACAACAAATTTATAATCAAATTAATTAACTAAAGCTAATATAAAGAGGTCAGAATAGGGTGGTAAGACAGCTGTGGGTCCACAACGAAACAGCAAATCTGGGAGATGAGATATTTTTTCATAAAGGTGGCAAAGCCAAAATTTCTAGAAATATAATAAGAAATATTTGAAAAGATACTCACCCCAGATTCCTGTGTAACCGTAGCAGGGACCCCAAACTGCTCGTTAAACCCTTGTTCCTCCGTCACCAATCGCTCAACACGGCAAGGCTCGCCGTAAACCAACCCAAAGAACCTCGATGGTGGTTACATGAAAATAATTCCAAAATATTAGCACAGCACGGTCAATTAAATCACCAGAGAAAATTTTCACACTAAACCGCACAAAAATGGTGAAGACTGGGCACGATGATCAAAGATGATTCGAAAAATAAAACAATATCAAGAGTGCACAATCTCACCGAGTACCGAAATTAGTCGCTTGAAGAACAGAGAGGAAAAAGCGTCGAAACTCCCTGTTGGTCCTTATTTATAACCTCGGATAGCTAGTGACCACTTCCGTTTCTAGAAACAAATGGAATTGTTCTCTCAAAAAAAGGTTATGGTGAAAAACTTTAAAATTAACCGCGAACCCACGGGTTCCGGTGCAAAACACAAAGGTTAGGTTATATTATATGTCTACTTAGGTGCTCTTCTTCTTCAACGATTCTGTATGGTTTAAAATCTGTTGGTCCGTTACATACCTTTTTGTCACTAAAGTTATTGGTTGAAACTGTTAAAATTAATTTAATGTTATTTAAGGATAATAGACAATAACGTACCTGTATATCAACAAATTATGCCAAATTCGCTAAATTCCAGCACAAAACTTTTCGCGTATACATAGAATATAATTTATTTCCTTTCAGACAATAAATACATTGTATAGGATCCGTAAAAAAAAAATTAAAATCTAAAAACATGCATGATTGTGACCTACCATAAACAAGACTCATATAAAAAAAAGCAATAAAAAAAGACAAACAATTTACAAACATGGTTGCATAGTGGTGCGGAGATTTTTATTTAGCCTTCTATAAGCATCTCTTCGTATATTGGACAAGCCAAAATTAAATATCGTGGTAACGGAGATTAGTATAAATTTCCGTTACAAGTTTAGTTTCCTCTACCTTAGCGGGTGACATTCCAAACATTGCCTTGAATGTAGAACAGAAGAGTTCACCTACATGTTATTTCAGATTTGAATGGAAGGACTTATGTTTGTACTTTTTTATTACTACCATATTGAATTTTAACTACTAATGGAGTGTAGTTTTTGTTAATAACTGGATTTTCTTCCAAATGTGTGTAAATTTTAAATCTAATTTCGTGCAGTAGCGAATATTCGCAGAATAAAATCGCAAAAGCTTATCTTATGTTGCCAGACCATGGCCCTCGTAAAATAAACTGGACTGCCATTGGATCACACCCCCTCCACTAATTTTTAGCCATCCGGCAGAGGGTGCTGGCATCCGCCTGGATAGCCGCCATAGTATATGCTTTCTAGAGGATTTAATTTAGGAACCAAAATTTGTGGTGGCCCTAGAACGTTTGACATTTACATTGATCAAAAATATCATAACCCCCACTTTGTACCATTGTTAATCATTGAGCATTTGACAATGACATAAAACATATATAAAAAAAACACTTTATAGCGTCATTAATCGTTCGTGTCATTGTGCCTTGTGCGTGTGTATTGTTTGTGGTTTTTATTTCTATTCTTTGAGAAGTGGCCTTTGTTTATTTTTCTCATATTGTAGCGAATTGTTCAAACTTACAATCCAGTTTCCTTCCTCTATATTAAATATCTGCCTGTTGTTTACAATCATTTCATGCTAAGGCAACAATAATAGATTTTGAGTATTATAGTATAAATTAATTTCAGAAAAATTGATCTAAATAAAGTTAATTGACGCTATCTGCTACAAACACACAACCGGCCAGCAAAAGCAGTAACAGAGTGTACAAAAGTACTCAATAATAGAAGTGAAAATTCCTACCTGCCTATTTTGACCAATCAGAGACTCGTTTTTTGCTTCGTTGTCATGGCAACTCAAAAAATTTCCGAAAATATTCTCTCTTGCTCTAGGGCAGCAGGAGGTGATTACAGCGGAAATTTTTTGACAGATGTCATTATTATAATGTGACATTGTAACATATACTCAACAAAAATTTTGATAATAATTTCGTTTAATTTACGTGTAGGTATGGAATTTTCTTACCGAATCCCCCACGTTCTTGAATTAATAATAATAATAATATCCGGAAATTTTTCTCTAACACGATGATTCGAAAAATAAAACAAATCAAGAGTAAGAAAATTCGTGTTTTGTTTTGCATTGTATTTTGTTTCCGTAAAGTGCATGGTGAGTTGAAAAAATGTCAGGCGTGACAGCCGTGAGCAATCTTTATTAATACATCAATCAACGCTCCCACTCTACCTATTTAATTTAAATTGTGTGTTCCATATATTCCCAATGATTTCAATGATTTAGGGCAAACCGTACAGCAGCCAGCTAAACCCAGCATCATGGATAAGATAGGCATACATCTGAGAAACTTGCTAACAAAGTTCTGGATATGGATTGTTGCAATTACTTTGTTTGGAGTCGCAATAACTGGCGATAGAATGACACTGTTTAGAGTTGTGTATATGGCATTGTTCCTTATTTTCGTTTTAACATTCCAGGTACTGTGTCTAATTACTTTTCATGTTATGGCTAGTCTCTATTTGTTGGTGCTCTCAGTTGTCCCAGTTTTAATTTTCTAGTATGTTTCATTTCAAATAGAAAATTTAACTTTTATTCTGGCTGGCCTTATTACATTTACGTAATGGGGACAATATTGGAGAATAGCCATTTCACATTGCAAATGTATTTTTTTTGTGCAGCAATATATTAATATCATTTCAATTTCAGTTATCATTCCAAGCTTGGAGGAAAATGATGTTTGTGTTTTGGTTGGTTGTAATTTTGTATTCAATGATAGTTCTCGTGACCATTTATACTTACCAATTTGATAATTTTCCAACATATTGGAGAGACTACCTGCATGTTACTGATGAACAGTAAATTTGATATTTTGTCTGTTTCTACATCTAACTCTTTTTTTATAGGCAACTCGATATAGGATTGGAGCATTTCCAAATTAAAGAACTCTTTGTCAGGCTGGTCACTCCCACATTTTTTGTAATTATAACCGTGATCCAGTTGCATTATTTCCACAAAGATTTTATGAATTTATCTGATCCAAAAAACACGACCATCGTACAAGAAACTGACGATGAGGATATGGATAAAAGTTCATTGCAAGGAGGCGCAGCAGTAGAAAACAGTGAAAAAGACGACCCTACAACTACTTCTGCTGAGTACCATTTAAGTGAAATCGGAAGTATGGATGTCAAATTACAAATATTATACTTAACATAAATTTTATTGATCACTTTTTTTAGAATATTCTTCATCACGAATACAACATAGAGCTGAAAACTTTCTGAAGTACTTACACAAATACATTAACAATGCCTTCTTGTTCCTAGAATTACATATGCCTAAACTAGTTTTGTTTTTTGCAATGCTTGTTTGTGTGTATGATCACAATACAATTTACATTCTCATCATAATTCTCATTTCGTTTGGGTGTGTATGTGGAAGGGCAGGCCAAACAATTGCCATATATGCCAGTTCTATAATTGTTTCATTGATGTTGCTAGCTAGAATGGTGTTCCAAATCAAGTATATACATTCTGAGACGTGGGACGTCAATTGCACCGTAAGTTCAGATTTATTACTGTTAAACTAGCTTTAGTTTTAATATTTTTATGAAACTGCAAACTTCAATCCCTAAACCAAAATCTGTCATTTTTAAAAATGTCATATTGCTTCAAGGTATTGTCACGATATACACTATGTCCCTAGATGGGGTTTACAAGAGGTGAAATGGCCAAAATTGGCCAAAGTTTTCAAGACAATTAATAAGTGCCCTTCTAAAATGGGATCAGGTCCAGATGGGTTTCCATTATTCTTGCTTAAAAAATGTTTTTTTTTCCATTAACAAATCCTATTCAACACTTCTCAAAAGATTTTTGGAAAAGATCATTTAAAAACCTATATTTAAGTCTGGGTCAAGGGAAGATGTGACACACTATAGAGCGGTCTGCATCCCGTCGGAGCTCTTTAATTGTTAGACTGCCAAAGGCTTACTTCTGCCTTTAAAAACATAATTAATCCGGAGCAGTTTGGATTTATGAAGGGTAGATCGACTGGGGTGGTCTCTGTGGAGATTGCAGTTCCTCAGGGATCGCACTATAGTTCGGTGAAGTTCTGTGTATTTTTGATGGACCTTGTCTTGAGTTTACCCATGCGTAACTTGCTTATGTTTGCAGATGATATAAAGTTCTTATGTCCTTGAGTTTAGTTCATGAGGCACAGCAGTTCCAAAGCTATTTGGATATTTTTAGCAAGTGGTGCAAAATTAATAATATGGATCTAAATGTGAATAAATGTTGTAAGGTAACTTTTTCTAAACTAAAAGATTCAATTAACTTTGAATATACACTCCTGGACAAAATTAACGCACCACTTTAATTTATCTAAATATTTACAATAAAAACACAAAATAAAACTAAGTTACATTGAAATGATAATGAACACCTACAAATTAGTCAAACATGTCCTTAACATGACCTTAATTTGCCTTAATGTTTCATTAAAAAGGTGTTTTTGCTGAAAATGCATAAATAAGCTAGCATAACTCCAAATTAAAAATGAAAAAAAAAATCAGCAAAACAGAATAAATCAATATGGGTCAAAACTATTGCCGCGTAGGCCTTCCTTTACTTCTTATCATTGCATTCATGCGTCAAGGCATGCTTGATATCAAATGTTCAACAAGCGCTTGTGGAATATTCTCCGATTCTTCAATATGAGTTGGTTGTGATTAGCAACAGGGGGGGGTCTACGATTTCAAACCTTTTTTTTTAAATAGTCCCATAGATGCTCTATAGGATTCATGTTAGGACTGTTAGGTGGCCACTGTAATAAAGGGATATTAACATCATTTAGGTAGCCAATAACCTGTCTAGCCACATAAGGACGAGAGTTGTCCTGCATGAATAAAAAATTAGGTCCAACAAAAGGAGCAAAAGGCAGTACATGTTCGACAATAATGTTGTCTAAGTAATACTGGGCATTCATAGACCTCCTATGTATTAGGGACCAACTGCATACGAGCATCGAAGCAAATTCCTCCCCAAAACATTTTAGAGCCACCACCAAAAGGTACTTTAGGAGAGATATTGCAGCTGGCAAACCTTTCTCCTTGCCTTCGCCAGACACGCTCACGTCCATCTGGAGCTTTTAGGCTAACATTAGTTTCATCGGAGAACAGAACTTGTTTCCAATGGTTGATGGTCCAATCCTAATGTATTCTATTGGTCAATCCTGCTTCATATAAACGACTTCTAACCATTGGAGACAATATAGCGATATTTCGAACATCTGCTAATTCATTGTTTAGCAGATTGTTGGTGACTCTCCTGTCGATGCTTGCACTGCATCCTCAATTGACAAATTTCTTTGGCGGTTCATTTTACTCACTTGATTTACTCGCAAATGAATTTCACAACATGTATGTGATAAAAACAATCACAATGTATAGCTTGCTTTAATCAGCACTTTTTAAGAAAATTTTAACTGTTTTAGTCTTACTGTCAAAACAATGTTATGTGATGCTATAGTTAGCTTAAATAACAACTGTCATTGTCAAACAAGGCCCATGGCCTACTTATCAAGAAAAAAAAAATAGAAAAATATAAAAATACCCAGAAAAATATGAGTGGTGCGTTAATTTTGTCCAGGAGTTTAGATTGAATAACACTCCTCTTGCTGTGAAAGAATAAATTTGAGATCTGGGTGTGTCTAGATAAGGGACTAAGGTTTTCTGGCTACATAAATAATATAGCATCAAGGGCAATGAGAATGCTTGGGTTTGAGCAGCAGTTTCAGCAGTTCAGGGACATGTTTAATTATGTCCAGATAAGGTGTGGGTTAAATTTACAAAGTTTGGAATCTAGACGCGCGCTTATTGATTTAAGTTTCTTGCATAGAAGAGTGGTAAATTAAAATTTCCATTTAGTTATAATAGAAATAGTCATCAAATTTTTTATGTACTATTTCACGGGACTAATTATTATGGCATGAGTGAGCCAATATCTCAGATCTCAAAACCGCAAGTAAAATATTGTCTATTGACAGGCAAATTAACATCTTTTTACTCTTCACTTAGTAGCTTTAAAAAATCGTCTGAAGGCACATTTAGGTTTTAATTAGTAATTTGTAATTGTTATAACAAAATAAATAAATAATATAAAATGTTTAACTTTTCGCAAAAAGTCACTATTAAAACTTTTGCTTCCTTCGAAATGAAGATTCACGTTGAGAAAATATTAATTTGTTATATGGAGTGTTCAAAAATTTGGAAATTAGGTCATGAGTAAACTAAGTTTAATTTTCGGATTTCGCTAAGAGACGACATTGAAATACTTAGAGATTTTGGATACTGTTGAGTTGATTCCATTAGATAAAATCAGAATAATAATAATAATAATCTTCAGAAACAATTGGAAGAATGCATAACTTAAGAGGCAGACTTTTTTAACTGTTATAATTTTATTTGTGTATTTTGAAGTTTTTCATTAACATTGTAATCAAATAGTAATAATAATAATTAAAAATAATTCATTCTGCAAACATTTATTTCTTACCATCATCTTAGCGAAAACCAATAATTAAAGTTGCTTTACTCTTGACTTAATTTCAAAATTTTTGAATACCTCGTATAACAAATTAATATTCTATCAACGCTAATCTTCATTTCAAAGGAAGTAGAAACTTATAAGCATTGCCAGATACAGAGGGGGGGGGCGACCGCCCCCCCTTTTTCTACAACCATTATTACAACCAGAGTATTATCAGGTACCTAATCTAAAAGCGCTCTTTAATTGTACACTAGAAATGACATTTCATAATTTGGTAATACAAAGTTGGCAGCAATGTTTTGGGCGCCTACAGGGATGTATTTTATTTAGCATGTCCGGCAGAAATGTCAGAACTTGTGACAGATGCCTAACTTTAACCATGATATTCGATCTCTGTGTCTGTGGCTCTAATCTAACAACACAAAAACTATAACTATATCCTTTTTCTAGGCTTCAAAGAACAGAGTTTAATGTTAATTTCCATCTATTTAAATGTAGGATTCGTGCGTGTAAAATGTAAATTCTGTTCATCACGGCCCTGCCCTCCGTCACCTATCAATAATATCAATACCTATGTCCGCCTTTTAAGGAATTCTAGGGACATGAAATATTTACCTGTCACAATCTAGTGTACAATTAAAGAGCGTTTTTAGTATATTTTTCCTCAGTTCCTCAATGAAGCTTGCTCTGGCAACACCAGTATGAAGTCGCATGGCGACAACGGCAAGAAAATTATTATTGAGCATACTTGCCAGTTTCCCGGTAAGCAATGCATCGGCGGAAATAAATTTTTCTTCACTTAAAAGAATTAAAACTTGGTTACGTACCAATATGGTCAAAGACAGACTAAGTAATTTAGCCCTATTAAATATACACCGCATAATGTACCCATAAATGAAGAAAAGATCAGTTTGCGCGAAAGAAGAGAAACTATGATTTTATTTTGTGATAAGTACATTATTTTTTAAATGTAAAGAATTATTGTTTCTTTTTGTGATTTTGTTTTGTTATGTTTATTATTTAAGTTTGTTTTTATTTTGTTTGGGTAAACATTTTTTTGTTTTTGTTTTTTTTTCTAGAGAAATAAATTATTTTTCTTGAAATTGGCAGTGAAGTGTCTCAAAATCGTCATTAAAAGCTCAGGAATCGGCACTGAAGTAGCCCATTATTGTACAATTTTTTCAATAAGTAGGACTTGGCGAGATGAAAACATTATCAAACGTCAAGACGCGGAGTCATCGCCCGTCAAAAGTGACCAAATGTTCAAAACCCGGCCAATAAAGGCCCATTTAACTTTTCGTACACATTGCGAAATTGTTACCTATAGCAGCGTAATCTTTCAGGCTGCACAACAGGCAGCAGTTTGGATTTTCGGTCAGAAAGTGCCGTATCTCGTCATACTTGACTTAGGTAGAGCAATCATCAAAGTCAAGCAACGCCGCGCGCAGTCGGTTCATGGACGGGTGATCCCTTATTGTGATTATTTCTTCTCCTAATAAAACATTTTTTTTCCGATTTCAAAAAAATATACAGGGTGGTTCACTTTTATGTGGTAGGACTTTAACATTAGATAGAAAAAGATAATCTAAAATGAAAATTTTATATCAACATATATCGGGGAAAGCTTAGTTTCCGAGATACAGGGCGTTGAAGTGTTGGAAAAAATATGAAGTATTTTTTACACTGTCCGAACCAGTGGAGATATTTAAACCAAATTTGATGTGTAGTACCACCTTTTTGACTACGATATTTAGTGATAATATGAAGGTCCTGAAATAACCAGTGGTGGAGTTATGGGTTTTCACTATCACTAAATTTAAAAAGTAATTAGTACGGACCTGTCTCACATCAACGTAATTTTTTTTTCGTAAAGTTCTTTCAATTCTCTACAAAAAGTGTATCTTGACATTTTTTTGTATCTGCCACGGTTGTGTAGTAAATAAATTATTTCGTTTCCATCTCAGCCTTTTTTGCCTAAAAATGTGTTTTCTAAGATTATTGATAAATATCGCAAATAACAGAAATTAATTATGGAACACTTATCGGATTCAGCTATTTTATTTTTAATTTTATGGAAACAATTTTAAAAATAAACAACAATATACATAATATAATATACAAAATAAACAATCTTAAGTTTAAAGGAATGTCTTCCCACATATTATTATGCTCAGCTACTAAAAACTCCAAAAAATTGTCACCATTCACTCGCTGTGGCAAAAAAAAGGGTCCAAACAGATGATGGTTGTACAGTCCAATCCAAACATTGACACTAAATTCGACCTGAAAATTTCTTGGCCGGATTGCATGTGGGTTTTCTTGTGCCCAAATATGCTGATTATGAAAGTTTACTACTCCACGACGAGTAAAACACGACTCGTCCGTCCATAAAATGTTATTTAAAAATTGCTATTTCCTTCAATTGACTCCAAAATCCATCGGCAAAACACTAATCTTGTTTCTGCATCGCCGGGCCTTAAACCTTGTACGGGTTGTAGATGATACGCATGCCTGTGATCTCTTTTTAAAGCTCGCAAAATTGCAGACTTTGAAACACGTAGGGCCACTGACACTCTTCTCTGCTACTTGTTGTAGGATTCCTATCGAATTCACGAAGAATCTCATTGTTGCGTCTGACTTGTTGGATATTGTTTTCATTTCCTCGTTCGACGATTCTAGTTCTCAGACCGCGAGTTCTGAATTGCCGGTGCATGTTAACAAACACCGAGGGACGCGGATGGCGCCTATTTGGAAATCGCCTCCGGTATTCTCTGGCTGCTTCCGCAGAGTTCCCATTTGCAACTCCATAGCAGAAATGGATGTCAGCCTGCTCTTCATTTGTAAATTGGAACGGCATTTTAATTATTAACAAAGACAAACTGCGGCGCTGCTACGTTCATCTACTGGATGACAGATTATTGTATTATTAACTGTCAATAAGATTTTCTTTTCCATGGCACACTTATCTTCACCAGTACGGCGATGCAGAAAGGACATTAGTATTTTGCCGATGGATTTTGTAGTCAAAGGAAATAAGACAATTTTTAAATAACATTTTATGGGCGGAAGAATCATGTTTTACTCATCGTGGTATAATTTAGAATTCTACAAATTTAGAATTATAAAAATTATTAAGAAATAATACAGATTTGATAAAAATGTTAAAATGATAATAAAGTAATGTACCTCAAACCAAGTGCCAGTTTATTTTTAAAATTGTTTCCATAAAATTAAAAATAAAATAGCTGAATCCGATAAGTGTTCCATAATTAATTTCTGTTATTTGCGATATTTATCAATAATCTTAGAAAACACATTTTTAGGCAAACGAAATAATTTATTTACTACACAACCGTGGCAGATACAAAAAAATGTCAAGATACACTTTTTGTAGAGAATTGAAAGAACTTTACGAAAAAAAAAATTACGTTGATGTGAGACAGGTCCGTACTAATTACTTTTTAAATTTAGTGATAGTGAAAACCCATAACTCCACCACTGGTTATTTCAGGACCTTCATATTATCACTAAATATCGTAGTCAAAAAGGTGGTACTACACATCAAATTTGGTTTAAATATCTCCACTGGTTCGGACAGTGTAAAAAATACTTCATATTTTTTCCAACACTTCAACGCCCTGTACCTCGGAAACTAAGCTTTCCCCGATATATGTTGATATAAAATTTTCATTTTAGATTATCTTTTTCTATCTAATGTTAAAGTCCTACCACATAAAAGTGAACCACCCTGTATAATATGTACCTCGTCACTGAAGTTCTTTTTATGACTCATGTGGTTTATTTGCCTCGGCCAGGGGCCTCGGCAACTAAATTTCACATGAGTCATAAAAAGTTGAACTTCATTGCCTTGGTATAGTACTTTTAAAGTCACTTGAAACAGCATAAAAAACTCTTAATTGCATAAAAAACTCAATATAGGACATAAGCGTCATGCAGTTTTTTTTAAAGATATACATATTCTAAAAGCAACATAATATTTCACTTTTAAGGGTTTTTTAAGGTTGTCGTCAAACACAACGTAAAGGTTAATGCACCATACAATATTGTCAAAAGGTCTCTAAAAAGCCATATCGATTACAACTATTTACACAAGTATATCCTAAAATCTGTGAAATTATCGCACGCCTATCCACCGCATTTCGCTGTACAAGTGGCCGGCCGGCGAACAGTGTAGCCCATGCAAGTATTGGTGATATATTATATTAGGCGAGCATGCAGTCAATTGTTTTTACTACAATATCTATCGTTTAATATGGTTAAAAAAGTGTTTTGACTCGTATTTTATTGCTGGAAGAGCCTGTTCTCGAGCTACCCTGGTAAAATATAAATGAACTCACTTGGAACACAGTGATATACGAGGCGCGATCTATTTCATAGCTTTTACCATGCTCTGCTACTGGTAAAAATACCAGACTTATCAGCCGAAATCACCCGTATAAAATTCACAGGTTTTTATGCTGTTCCAAGTAACTTTAGAAATACTATACATAAATAACTAAGTATTATTTTTCACAAAAATACATATTATATTCTAAAAATTTCCCTTACCCCGGCCCAGCAGCCTCCCGTTTAGATTTGCCTGGATCCGCCTCTGCTTATAAGAGAGGCTTTTTGTGAAAAGTTAAATATTTCAGCCATTTCACCTCTTGTAAATCCATCTGGGGACACACTGTATATGTGAGGTGTATCATGCACTAACCTATAAGCTGTTTTTTTTATGGCAATTGTCATTTCCCTGTAGTTTCCTTTCTACATAGACTGTGGGAAAGTGACAGACTTTTATAAATGTAGGGTGGTCGTCTGGCCTTTTGGGAACCTTTTGTACATGATTTGTATCACTGGGCGGGAAAACAAAATTAAAGTTTATTTGAAAAGATCAATTTCAAGCGTTTTGTACTTATCTGGCTTCAAGTCATAGTTAATTTTAAAGAAAAAAATGGCGAAAGTTTATCGCCAGACAAATTCCACGGGCTTTAAGGCCCGAAATTTAACTACAAAACTGTACAAAATAAATTAAAATGAAACGATTGGTGCTCAGGTGGCAATTCTATAATATGATTTAAACGAATTATGATTATCGCAATATAATAAAAGCCAGACAAATTCTGAGGGCTTGACAGTGAAAAATGATTTTTCAAATTGACAAGTTTTTCCACAATCAACGATTTACAGCTGTCTGGTGTTTATTTTTCTATTATAATTTGACAATTAATTGTTTAAATTGAAGAGTCCCAGATGTTTCCTAGGTAGCTAAACAAAAATTAAGAACAAAAAAAAACAAATATTGTCGGAAATTTCTTTGTGGCGCAAACAGATCCATTTAATATTTAATTAGCAAAGAACCCAATTAGAAATTTTAAAAAAAATGTTTCAAACGAGTCTATGCATTTTCAAGTGATTTACACCCATCTAGCATTTGATTTTTGAAAAAATATGTTAGTAAATAAACCATATTTCAACTCGCAGACAAAAATCTGGGTCTCGGATAGGGAATCCAATCTCAATAAAAAATTTAATCCCAAGATTTCGGGATGATTGATTTTAAATCCTGAGATCGAATCCCTATAAAATCTTAGTCAGAAAAATGCACATGTGAACAATAAATTTTGAAAAATCCCGGGAGTTTTGGCTAAAGAAAAATAATAATGGCGGAATTTAAATTTTTACGAGTATTGAATGGATGAGAGGAATGGAATTTTCCCAAAATCACAGAAGTAAACCCAACTCTACCAGTTACTATTATTATTTGTTATAATACAAGTACAATCTTTTAGAGCTACCAATTTTTCTTAAATAAACTGTAAATGGAAATCCTCATTTCTAGTATCATGAAGAAGGCAACCAGACTCTCATTGAACAGGAAAATAATGCCCTTTGGTTAGGTTTCCGTAAAACAGAAACTACCAAAAGTTCTTTGATTAGTCATGTAAAATGGAACATACTGTACATTTTGGTGGTCACCTTTTGGTCGGTAATCCAAGTGAGGCAGTACTATTACAAACTGTCAAGGAACAGGCCCACCACAAGAATTTTCTTTATGTTCCCAAAAGTCACTAGATCAGATGCCGACCAAAATCTAGTCAACATGTTGAAGTATTTGGCTAACTATGGATTTTTTAAATTTGGAGTTGAGGTAGCTAAATAATACAGAAATCATTTTAGATTTGACTGTTATTTATTTATTATGTGTTTTAGATTTCTTTGATGGCCTGTGTGCTTTTGATAGGCACTAGAATGGATATGTACTCTGTTTTTCACTCTATGTGGTTGTTAGCCTTGTTTGCCACTTCGAGATCTACATTGTCAAAAATTTGGATATTTTATGTATTGTTCACTGCAATTTCATTACCAGTTCAATACTTTATGGTGATTGGATTGCCACCAAGTTTGTGCATGGGTACAGTAAAGCAATACACATTCCTAAAAAAGCAAAATTTGTATTTCGATACATTTTTTGTTTGTTTTTGCTTGGGCATTTAATATATCAATTTTAGAGTATCCATATGATAAGAGTGAAGTTCTGATACGATTTCAAGATTGGGCATTTTTAATTGACCAGCGTTACAAATTGCCAGTCACTAAGTTACTATACGACTTTCTGCTTTTGCTGGTGTTGAGTAGGCAATGGGTTGTGTTTAGAATAGAAAACAGGTATGCGGGAAAGAACTACTCAGGAGGTGACAACCTAACTATTATTCACAAATATGAAGAAAGAGATTTTGAGAATCCTGTCCCTGATTATATTACGTATATCAGGTATGCGTTATATTAGTGCTTGACTAAATACATGATCAATTATTTATGTTTTCCAGATCTTATTTGGACATCTTTAAAAGAGCCATTCTAATGAGCTTCTTGTGGGTTACTTTGGCTCTAGTTTTCTTGGCAGGAACAAATCGTGTGAACATATTTTCTATCGGATACTTGATTGGGGCCTTTGTGTTTTTGTGGGAAGGCTCTGACATTTATTTAAGACCCATACCCAAGATTCTCAAGAGGTAATTTTATATTTTAAAAGGGCCACTCAACGATATATAGGAATATATGACTCACGGTAATACAAATAACAGTTTTGTTTTGCTTCTACCTACATTAGGGGGTCGGGGGAAAGAAGACAAGGTAATTTGTTTACATTGTCATTTCCTAAATTCAGTCTTTCCTACTTTGTAATGCATAATAAATAGTTTTTTGATAGATTTATATGTCTTATATATGCTTTGAGATATTTTTACTTACAAAACAACCTAAATCGTATAAAAAAAAAACTGGAAACCTTGAATGTGCCAACAATAACATCTTTTTAAAATCATGAAATAAAACAAGTTGCTTTTGGTAGTATCTAATCCTATATATCGTTGGGGCCACTAATATGAACTGGACCAATGAAACACTTCTTGATACACATTTCACACCTTCAATTTCGATCATTGTTTTTCACATTAATTGGACAAGTTACAACTGAATACAAGAAATTTCATCCAATTTGCTGAAATACTTATGCATGCTATACGCCGCTATTTTTTAGATGGAATTATTTGGTGGCGTATTGCGTCTTAGCAATAGTAATTAAAGCTATCCTGCAACTGGTTGGTTGTGTCTTCATCCAGTACATACCAACAACGAGTTGTTGGATTGTCCAGATGTGGGGTATCGGATGCGTAAGAAAATTTGGTAACATTGTGGCCACAGCGGGATTGGAGAATGACAAAATTTGTCGTGTGCGCAAGGAATTCATAGGTATCGCATGGGATGGATTGTGCTTTGCCTTCTTGATTGTACAAAGAAGGATATTCTGCAGCTACAATTTTTTCCACATGGTTGATGAAACCAAAGCCACAACTATATTAGCTTCTAGAGGTAAATTAGTTGTTAGTGGCACATGGACATTTTTCTGGTTTAAATATAAAATACTTGGGTTAGGTGCTGAACTTATGGAAGAGCTGAGAATTAAGCGAATGAAGGAACAGGAGCTTGTGGAGCAGGCAATTTTGGAGAAGATCAAGGTGAAAATGGACAAGATCAAGGCGAACCAACAAAGGATTGAAGGTGCAGATAAGAACGATAAACAGTCACATGTAATAGGTAAGCAATTGGATGGGGTAATCACGATCAAACTTGAGATTGTTTTAATCATCATCATATTATTAATCCATTAATTCATATGTTTCCCCTTTTAGCTACTAACGTGATTAATCCATCTAGTTTTGTAATAAAAATGAGAATGAAATAAGGTTTTAAGCGATTAAATTGTGGTTGTAAAAAAAGAACTACATATAGACAAACAAATTTAACTACCGAATTAATCTTCTACTTGCTTATTCGTTCTCATTTGTATTGTTATTAATTTATATGTGTGGTGTGTGATCTGTTCCCATTTCTAACAATGACCATTTCAAAAACCCCGAAACACAGATAAGCCTACACTAGCCCGAACATCATCCACATCTTCGTGTGTTTCGGCCACGTCCCAAGCAACTGCCACACCCGCAGGATACCACACCCCCATCGAGGACGAGGAACCCGCCCCTCTGACACCTCGATCTTCTCTCATTCAACCCCAAGCACCTCCTTCCCCTTACTCCGCTATCATGACTGTGTCGCTGGAGGGCTACCTTGAACCACAGCGTATTTCTTTCAGTTCTCCTCCCAATTCAGAATTGAATCCTAGACCTCCCTCTCCCGATGAAAGTTTCCCGGTGTTTTCCCCACCTCCATATGACGAAGCGCCTCCCTACAACGAAGCAGTTGGCGAACTGAGACCGTCGATGGCGAGACAGTCGAGTATAGGACCACCTTGGATGGGGGGCAGCCTTGTCACGCCAAGACAAAGCGTCATTTCGTGTTCGGCACGCTCCCATCTCAGTCACCATGAATGTAATTTTGATTCTGTTGTGGTTTGTTAAAGCTGCAACATAAAATGCTTTGCGTCATGTAAAATAATGACTTGTACAGGCTAGACAATTTGCTGTACAGTTACAGTGTAAATATGATGGAAAATTATTCTGAAGCCTTTGTTATGAGCACCCGTTAGGTATTTTTCAATGCACTTATTTTATATTACTTCCATTCTAGTCTATTACAGTTTTAGCCACAACTTTGTTACACTGAACCAGAAATGTTACTGTGGTATCAGATTTGTGTTTTTAGCCTCTTTCCAGCCATAGTCACTTGTAGACCTCCACGATATATTCTTATGCTTCTGCTGTGCCTGATGAAGGGCTACAATATGCCATAGCTATTTTCTTTCAGTTTCCCTTCCAGATTGAGTTAGGTCCTGGGCATATTTTTTCTCATTTGGAAAAATACCAGGCTGCTCATCAATTTTTCTGCATATATTTACCATACCAATTTTATGTGTAAATATGAAAATGAATGTACAGTGAGGTCAGTTCTCATCTCTGCCTGACTAGTGGCATAGTAATGATCTACATATATTAAAATTAATTTAAAAAAGAAAGTTATAAGCTGTTCAAAAATTTTCAGAAGGATGACTTTAGAACCTCACTGTATACATTTTTGTTGTATGCCATTACTTTCAATGTTTTTGTTTTTGCTTATAGATTCAATTTTCAGTGGTAGGCCTAAATACAGGAGGAGACAGCCGATAACATATAAGCAGGGTAAAAATGATTTTCTAACTTTTATTCACGTTATGAATGTGTAGGCATTTGTATAGAAATTATGTGATATTTTGAGTGTCTTTGGAATTAATTTGTTTGGCTAAAACTATAACCATTTGCAGATAGCAATTCTTGAATTTGTTCTTAAATATTAACAAGTATTATTATTTTTCACAGTTGAAGTAAAAATATTATATCATTAATATTGAAGTAATCAATAGGAAATATCTTAATCACGTGTTCATTTCACTTTTTTTCAGCAAACTGTTGTTAAATAAGTATGTGCTATTCCATTTGTTAGCATAGTTATTCATTTTGCACTAGTATTATTTTGGAATGAAAACTTGTAGATTAGAAAATTAACTATATCTTCTATTTGCTTCATTAACTTATAGTTTCTGCAATGATAATATTTCTTTTTCTGTATTTCTTTAACACTTTTTGCTTGACATACACTCAGTAACCACATTTATTAGACACATCCACAATCACTTTAGAATTTTGATACTGTAGTGCGCAAAAAGTATAATAGTAATTGTAAGTATTGCAAATTGAAGCATATTGGAATGTAGTGCTAATACAATTTTTTTTTATGTAGCTGTGCGATCTGGTGATTACTACATGTTTGATGAGCTGGAGGATGACGACATAGATTTGGTACCACAAGAAAAACCAGATGAGGAAGAAGAGCGAGATGAGAACCCCAACATTAGTAAGGTGAGTAATTCTTATTATTGTAGTTAGTTACAAGTTATTTAAAATCACAAGAAGTGTAATTTCTATTCTATTAACAGCTCTTTAAATAAAAAAATCTTGATCAAGATAGTAATCTACAATACCAAATACATAACAACAATTCAGTAAATTGTGATGCATAGTGTTTGCAAAAAATAATAAAAAAAAACAAAAAATATATGAAGTAATATACTTTTAGGGAATATTGATTACAGCTATGATAACAGAGCAAATCTGTATGTACTGTTATTAAATTCAAAGGCGGTAACATTCTCGTTCGTGTTTTCGCATGAGCACGAAAAGGAACATTCCCTTGAAAATGCTGAGTATGCAAGGAACATGTGAGGGCATTTCAATAATTTGGCAATGTCGCAATTTTCCAGATATGTATACATTGCTCCGCCGCTACCGTGGCAAGTGTCCCCGCCTCCTTGTTTCCTGTGGCAGCACAGCACGAACCTAATTATTATTATTTACTTTATTATTGTCATCACTAGTAAAAAACCACCATCTTATTGATATACCTATCTTTGAGCATTTTCAGCATTTTGGGAACTTTGGGGGCTATTCTTAAGCATTTTAGGCACGTACTCAAGAATTTTCAGAAAAATCAGATTAAAAAACACATTTTAGGGCATATTTATTAATGAGCTGGTGGTTTTGCTATAATGAAACCCCTATATCTGTGCTATTTATTCTTGTTTATTCTTGCCGAAAAGGCTTGAAATATAAATGCCAACATTTTACATCTCTACTGTAAAATCCAGAATGAGGCAGGATATTAAATATTTTTGCAGCAGCAAGCAGTGAATATGTGTTCTTTCTTTTTAATCATGAAAAATTTCTGATTAGATTAACGCAATATATCAGGTACCAACTGAAACGCCAACCACTATTCTGTCAACCTTGTCTGTATTCGTAGTGAATTTTCACTGTCTTTGTGTGTCAAAAAAGTTGAGATATATAAAATGACTCCTCTTAATTAAAAACCTGATAGTTGCTCTAGTAGGTCTCGTGTTTCGATTGATAAAAGCTGTATTTTCGCAAGCAGGGTTTAGGTTTAGGCAGTTTTTTCTTATTCAAGTTTGATGTCATGAAAATATTCCCTCCAAGTAAATTTTCATATATCGCAAAAATTTATGATTTTGGAAAGCTGTTTTAACTCGTATTTATCATATTAACCTTCCACACTGCTACAAAACAATCCGCAAAGAACAAAACGAGACCTCCCCTCATCTAATATAACCGCCTCGTGAAGACAGGTTTTGGGATAAACCTAAAAAGATTTTATAGGGTTATGTAATTTGGTGTGGAGGCAGATAGATAAACAAATATAGATATAGCATGTCAGTCCAATGTTTATCACCAACATAAATATTAAACTGCAAATTTGATCAGTAATATTTAATTTTTGTTAACTTCAAAAATCATATAGTTGAATCAAAAATGCAATACGAAAACTGAAAAAGACAGAAAATTTATTAAAACGGCCACAGAGGCTTTTGTGTTTTCTCCAGTTCGTATTTAGCCATGATACAAGCTGCTAATATAGGGTTAAAAGTGGTGGTGAAATATATATCTAAATTATTAATGATGATAATGATACTTAAATAAACTAATATGCAGGTATGTGGCTTCTGCCAAGAAAATAATGATGTCAACCTGTTACAATAGTATCTTATGCACCAAGGGACTCAAGTGTTACTTTTAGCTCCTCACTCTTGGACAACAATCACTCTATTAAAAGACACTTGTTTTTTTTTTTGTCACCGATATTGTTTCAAACGATTTACCTAAGATTATCTATTCTTATTGTTAGGCAGCATGTACAAAAAGCGTTAGTTACTCAAATGATGACCATGTTATACATAACACATCAATTCATCTAAACACATTGCCACCATAAACCCATTATAACAAAACAAACACACAGCATTAGTTTCCATCTTTTCTATCCCATTTTTGGTAATCTAGCTACTGGGTACAGTGATGAGCAAAAATATGGACACCGTGTTGCGGCAACGCCAAAATAGGATAACTCGCAGGTTAACCATGCCCTATCGAAGAAGATCAGTTCGTTCCGCTATATCCGGACCCCATTCCGCCATTTCTGCCCCTGCCAACGTGAGTTACTAACACATGGCAATTTTATGTTTGAGATAAAAGATTTACATTGCTAAACAAAGGAAATATTACAGCTATTGCTATTGGCAAATTAGATTATTTGATTTTTCAAATGGCCTCTATACTTCACTCCAAAACCCTGGATTTGCTACTATGGGCTTATCGAAACTATTTTTGTATGATGATAATTTATTTGAATATTTGTATAGAATAGGATGTTTTATACAACTGTGTCCACGGATTGAGTGGGCAAGAAGTGAAACTTTTTCGCTTTTGACTTGCATTCTGGATAAAAAAAATTTTGCTTCCAAAATAAATAGTGCCTTCATGCAATTACTCCAACCCCCCTATTATTCCTCTACTTTTTGCCGATAGAAAGGTGACCATGGTCACGTTTGAGCTTATCTAAACATTTCATTAAAATCGAGATTAAAATAATTCTTATTTTAAAAATAGTGTGTCTAAAAGTTTTATTATATTGTAAAAAAATAAAAAATATATCGAATTTTAGTAAGGCATAGTTACTAACTTGCAACAAATAGCAAATTAACAAATATATTCTTATACTGCAACGTTTGACAAACTTTTTGAAAACCTCGGGGGTTTTTGGAACAGTTGCTGTTTTGTTGTGTCCCGTTCGGAAGCTGAAAGATCAAAGAGTTTCGACGTGTTTTTACGAACTGATTCCATCTAGTGACCACAACAAGTCGTGTTTCTAGTCTCTTTTCCGCTTTGTACCTGTAACTGAAGGTGTTCTGTATGGATAAAAAACAATAATACATTAGATTAGTAAATAGGATATGTTGATACAATATGCAATAAACTCAATGCAATCTAGGCATACATCCGAGTGGATTATTAATTATATTAATTAATACTAGTTATGAATAATTTCATACAAATTGCTATAAAAAAATAATGATAAAGTAGTGAAAGGAGTGATAAAATAGCATAGGTAGTAAAATAATTTTACTTAATTATACCATTATAACAATTTGAAAACTGTTCATTTGGTGGAAAAGGGCTGAAAACAAAAACGAGACTCTGACAGTATTTTGTCTACTTGGTGGAAATAGTGTTTTCAGTTTTCTATGTTCCAAAAAAACCGGAACAAAACAGAAACTCGAATAATCCATTTGGTGGAAAACTGTCATTACATAAAGATAAAATTCTTAGACAGAAAACTCAAGCATCAGTTTATTATTATTATATTTAAAAAGAAATACCAATTTCTCTCTGTCTAGCCTGTTTCTTATTTTGGAATGGGTGCAGCCGTATGATGAGAACACCCATTCCACGCACCTAGAGGAAGCTACTGCACATAATATCGATACTATCGTATCTAGTAGTTTATTAATTTCAGCAATGTCTTTTTGTGACTTCCACCATTCACATGTTCTACAATCTCCATACTTGTTTCACTGATTCGCAGATTTTTCTTGAAATTGAATAATTAATGGCAGTAATCCTGTTCCAGGGTAATTTTCAGATTCCACATCCAAAGCAGCATTTTTCATTTCTAATTTTTATCCTCCAAAAGCTGGTTGTGGTAAAAATGCATGTTTTGTTGTAATTTATCTTATGCCATAGATAATGGTTTTAGTTAAAAAAAACTCCAACCATCCTTTTCATTTGTATATTAGACACATTTCGAAAAATTATTCGATCAATTTCATCAGTATGTTCTTCACAAATTTGAAGAAGTTTTGTTCACTCTGTCACATAAAATCTGAAGACAGTCGTACTAGAAGGAAAACTTAGTATATTCATCGCGAGGTATAATTAAAGCGATTAAAGCAAGTTCAAGATTTTCAGAAATGATTTTCAGATTAAAGTACCTGGCACCTGGCATATTAAGTACACTAATATACTTATAGTACAAGATCCCGAATAAGCTCTACCTACCCTCATCTATATCCTAATGAAAGTTTTTTTTTATAAAAGATAATGTATAAACAAGCAAATCTCGCATAGGTTGCCTAATCATATCCTGAGATGAGATTTGACATCCATTTGCATCTTAGAGTCAATTTTTTTTAAGAAGTCCTTACTAGGGTTGTCAGTTGGTAATTTAGACATCCTAAGTTGGCATCAATGCAGCAAAAAATGCAACCGGGCCATAAGTACAGGTCAGTAACGAGCCCATTTGCTCAATGAGTTACTACTAATAACACGAAAAGTAACAACACAGATAATGGTAAAACTCAGGAAATGTACAAAATCCACGAATATTTTCACTGTCGAATGTTTGAACCACTTTGAACAATTTGGAAAACCTTCACTGTCACATTGACACACGGAAACGAAATTTCCCAGAGTCCACGCATAGACGTTGCAAGAACCAGCTGATTATACCAAAATAGTAAAATGAAAAGTGTTTACATGACGTTTTAAATTATTATTAAAATGAGTTGTAGTCATAATAATTATTACTGTTATTTGTGGCGGTATAATTGTCATTGCAATAGAGTTTTTATTTTATTATGCTCTTTTAGTGTCACTTGGGAAACTTTTACCACCATAAATCAATGAGTCACGTCATTAATTGGTTCCGACGCATATATGCCAATGTTATACCCAAGGACAACAGAAAATTCCTAGGGATTTTGTGAAGAATAATTATGGTCATCTGACAAAATCCGGACTTCTTACAGCAATCGGGGTATACGTGCTTTCACTCAACAGTGAAACTTATGTCCTCTGATATTTTAGTTTGGCCAATAGCAATAAATCTTTACTCAAGTACTATTTTTTTAGTAATTTTGCATATTAATTGATAAAATAGTACACTCAAATGTGAATTGCCTTAAATGTCATCTGCCAACTTCTTAGAGCTCCATACCTAACACCCACAACATCATTTCGCTGCATATTCACTCTTCGACTTTTATTTTTTTATTTTGTTTATATTTTCAGCTTTCTTGTAATGTAAAATATGAAGTTTTCAGATTAAGAGGCCTCTGGAAACATCTACTTATCGCCTGCACTTTTTACTGTTTACTGCCTTTTTTCCGTATATTGTTATTACATTTTATGGCTTAATATTTTCAGCTTTTCGTCGATGTTGTGAATGAAAAATAGAATATACCCAATATTTCTTAATTTTATTTTTCTGTATAGGTCGATGGTAAAACAGTTTCTATCAAGGAAGAAACAGAACCATATCCAGGCACTAGCAAAGACGAGGAGCTAAGTAGCCAAGGTAGATAATGCTGTCTTGTTATTTGAACCTGGACCGACACTATATTAATTTATAGTCTTGGTCCAGTTTGAACAACCATTTTTGTGTCAAAATGTGACAGTGGAAAAATCTCTTAAAAACTATACCAGGTATCTATTTACCAATCTGAGTACAGTTAGTAACTGTCATTTTAAAAAGAAAAGTCTTATGAACATGGCGGAAATTTCAACACCCTATATGAAATGAAGCGTTTAGGAATCCATATCTATTTTTTTTTCTTAAAATTACATTTCCTAACCTTGTTTAAACTTTGGCTGTTTAAGAGCATACAGGATGTTCGACAGAGATATTTTAGAGGGTGATCCCTTGTTAAAAAATATGAACAAATATTAAAGTTAAAAAAAGGCAGTGGCGTACATTTTTTTTTTTCAATAATATTCGCTAAGGTTCCCCCCGGGACCGTCACTGGACTTAATAATTTTAATCTACATATTAGGGCTAAATTAGCCTCTTAATACAACAAATAACATTGCCAAATTTCAACAGAATCGATATTTTTTAAGATATTAATAATGTTTTTTTTTTTTTAAATTTAACATCCTGTATCTTGAAAACTCTGCACTTCCGGACCCATATTTATAGAAACTTTTTTCATATTTTTTAACAAGGAATCGCCCTCTAACATATCTCCGTCTATTTTTCGAACACCCTGTATTTTTATTTTTATATTTTACCCTAAATATTCCTAAAACATATTATTATGCAGTCCAATTTATATGAATTTTAATATTTTTTCCTGTAGAACACAGTTATGCAGGATGCTGCCTTTTTATACTGCCAATATAGAAGACTCTTATGAGAAAAAGTTTATATGGAAATTATATAGTCACGATAGACTTACCCACGGTATGTCAGGAACGAATCCGAAAACAAGGCAAATCTGCGCATCTACGTCAGTTGCGAGTCACGAATTCAAAATGCGGTTATGTTTTATGATTTTTTTATAGTTTACAGTTTAATGTGTCAAGAAAAAAGTGTAAACAACTGCCAGTCCAGCTAGACAGTGCTTTAAAATAGGCCAGAAATGCCGGGATGTGCAGTAAGCGTTTGTCCAAATAATAACAGAAACAGTAAGGGAATGGAAATTAAGTACTATAGATTTCCCAAGGACAATAATCTTGCCAAAAAATCGATTGCTGCATGCCGCAGACAAGACATATGGGGGCAAATTAAATTCTGACTCGCAACTGACGCGACACAAGATGCGCAATGACATACCGTGGGTAAGTCTATCGTGGATATAGTTATGTAACATTTAGAAACATTTAGTTTCTTTTGAAAAAGTGACACTTCTGAATGCCTTTGAAAATACTGCTACTGTAATTCATCTTTTGTTAACAAGCTTTTATTTTTCCTTTAAGCTGATGACACAGAAGAACCAATAAAATACACCTTGTCACAACGTATAAAGCGAACATTGATATTTATTTGGGCTGTTATAGAAAGTGGAATGACGAGTGTAACTCACTTCTTGAATCGTTATACTAAGGATTACAGATATCTTCTAAATACATTGAAGAGAGAAAAGAAAATTCTTAAGGTAGGATCTACGGAATATAAGATTTTTATGTAGTATTTGTGTTACATTTTTCATTGTTCATTTGGTGGAGTTATTAGGTTCAAAAATTCCATTGGTTGATTATTTTCCATTATTTTAAGCATTTAAGAGTTGACAGACGTATTAATAAGACTTCTCACGGCTAAGTAGATGGCGCCTATGGTCAACAATGTATTTTGCATTGTATTTTGTCTCCGGGAAGCGCATGGTGAGCCAGAGAACTGTCAAACATAACAGCCGTGAGCAGTCTATTAATACGTCAGTCAACGATTTAAGCCTTCATTTTTTCAACAGGTTTATAATATTCATATAAAATAGCTGTCACAAAGTTGTAACATAACTTTTGGACACTTCATTTTAGGAAAGGACAAATTATACTGATGGTCTTCGTTTGGGTAAAGGCCAAATTTGGCAGCCATCTGGATCTTACAACACCCTAGTGCAACAAATTGGGTAAGTTTTAAGAAAAAAGTCTTTATGTAGTTGAACCTTGACTGGTGTGTGTGTCAAGCATCACATTAGATCTATGTAGTGTAGATTTCAGTAGATAATATTTTGGCTGCTTAGCGAGGATTCACCGGTATTATCTGGATCGACTGTCGGAGTATTTAGCCCATCTGACTCGTATAGACACACATTGATATCGGACAGGTCTGGTGGTTTGGCTTTTTATATTTAAGCACCATTTTGTAAAGGCATTGTTATAATTTTTCATTTAAAAGAAATAATTTTTTCCAAGATTTTTTTATTATTTAAAGATCAAGCACACTCAACATTTTAGTGATTGAATAATAAAGTGGATAGTCATTGTTTAACCAAGACATGAATCCAAAGCCACGTGCTGTTTTGAAATTTGTCCCACATTGTCCACTTAGTCTCCAATTTAACGATTCATATTACATAGTTTATGATTTATTGTGCTTGATTTTCAATTATTACAACTTAGTTTAACATATTGTTCATCAAGGCACAATAATTTGCGTTGCTCTTTTGTCCTCATTCTACACTGAGTGCATTTTCTTCCTGTTTGATCCACGTGAAGTTTAATTTTCAGTTATTAAAAAAAATTAAACTTGTAGCAAATGTAACTAGTTCCCACTTTTTCTATGTTGATAAATGTTATTAAAGACCTTTTGATACTGCTGAATTAATAATTATTCTGTTATAAAATCTACTTTTGCTCTTGACAAAATTTTACATATTTATACAGTGTCTATTATTTTGGACACAAATGTTATTTCCCTTTATTTTTAATGTAATTATTACCAGAAAATTGTATGCTTAATAAACGTACCTGAATCATATCAAATTCGAAATTTAAATATCTGTTATCTCGCACAAGGGTGTTTCAAAAATAGGGACGTGGCTCAAGAGTAAAGTACAGGGTGGGCCAAATTGGACACTTTTAAAGGGAAACTCCGATTTTTGACGGAGATAGACGAAAACTGATATCGGTGTCTGAGGCTCATTTTTTATGATAAACTTAATGGAGAAAACCGCAAATCGATATCTGTCACCGTTCTTGAGTTACAGGGCGTTTTTCGAAAATGTGCGTTTTCGAAAAGTGGCCGTAACTTTTTTCGGGTTGAAAATTTTGTGTTTCTGTGAAAATATTCTGAAAGCACTTTTTTACGTAGAATCCAATGCTGCTACTACATTTTTTTTCTAGTCAATAGTTTAAGAGTTACGGATAAAAAATATTATTTTTTAAAAGGAACACCCTGTATATTTTTGCATTTTTTAATTGAGCAAAAAATTACCATTCCAAAAATATATAACACTTAATGATTTACTTAAGTAGTTATCAATTACTAATAGCTTTTATGATTTCATGTGTATAATTGGAAGCAGGCCCTTTCAACAAGTAGGCTTTGGACTGTGAGACAATGAAACAACAAGGTTTACTGTTACCTTCATAGATAAAGGATTTATATATAGGGGTTACCTTCCTGTCAAATTTTCAGTTAGGCTGTTTAGGCAGGGTAAAGATTTTTCTATTTTTGTATAAACTTTATAACATACCTACAATGAAATTTGAAAGTTATGAAAAATGGGATATGATAGTCTGTTTTATGCAATCCGGGGAAAAATCAGATGCAACGAGCAATTTATACTACGAGCGGTATCCAGAGAGAAGACATCCTTTCAAGCACATTTTTGCAAGATTGCGACACAATTTGATTAATAGTGTTAGAGTAATAGTTAATATATTTGATTAATAGTAGGCCAAAAAGGTAGGTACGAGTTAAACAGAGATAGGCATTTTCCCCGGATTGTATAAAACAGACTATCATATCCCATTTTTCACAACTTTCAAATTTCATTGTAGGTATCTTATAAAGTTTATAAATTACACAAAAATAGAAAAATCTTTGCCCTGCCTAAACAGCCTAACTGAAAATTTGACAGGAAGGTAACAGTAACCCTTTTTCCTCGGTTGTTTCATTGTCTCACCGTCCAAAGCCTATACTTGTTGAAAGGGCGTTCTTCCAATTATACACATGAAATCATAAAAGCTATTAGTAATTGATAACTACTTAAGTAAATCATTAAGTGTTATATATTTTTGGAATGGTAATGTTTTGCTCTATTAAAAAATGCAAAAATATACAGGGTGTTCCTTTTAAAAAATAATATTTTTTTATCCGTAACTCTTAAACCATTGACTAGAAAAAAAATTTAGTAGCAGCATTGGATTCTACGTAAATGTTTTCACAGAAACACAAAATTTTCAACCCGAAAAAAGTTACGGCCACTTTTCGAAAACGCACATTTTCGAAAAACGCCTTGTAACTCAAGAACGGTGACAGATATCGATTTGCGGTTTTCTCCATTAAGTTTATCATAAAAAATGAGCCTCAGACACCGATATCAGTTTTCGTCTATCTCCGTCAAAAATCGGAGTTTCCCTTTAAAAGTGTTCAATTTGGCCCACCTTGTACACGCGCGGCCCTTGAAATCGTTTTAATACGTGCAGTTGCAAAGGCGTTCAACTGACAACGTTGCAATTACCCCTCCCCTCTCTCGCGGTTTGAAAGCCAGCGACAACCCCAAAGGCGTAAGTGACGGCAAATCTAACATCTTATTACGAGACATTGCCTTACGTGACATTGCCAGTTACAGTGCACAAAACAGTAAATTCGGCGCTGTTAGGTTGGCCTTAGATTGCTTGAATAATAGTGGAAAATCTTACAACCTTGCCCACGGATATTGGCGGCTTTTTTTTCGCAAAGTCTTTCAACAACCTCGAATAGAGCAGTTCTAAAAATCGAAGGAGGTGGTAAATCTCTTAATTGAGTGTCGTACTTTCCTCCGGTACCAAAAAACCTACAGAAAATCCTCTGAAACCACTATTGGAAATTGCTTGTTTTTTCTCATTTCTCGATTTTTCGGGGGCCCGGGAAGCATCAGAACCTCACCCGAAGACTCCTGGGAAGCTTTAAAAATTGAAATAAATCAAAGATTTGGTTCGCGTAATAAACCAATGTAAATAATCACTACGAGATTCTTCTACAATAACACAATAATTATTATACTTATACTTAGATATTATACCTTATTTAACTAATACCACTTTGACAATCAAAGAAATCTGCGTAATTTCACGTTATGTGAATCTCAAAATACCAAGGAACTGTGTAAAACTTTAAATCCACTTATAAATTATTATAATGATAATGCAGCGATTTATTAACCTATTTTCGTTGACTGCCGTGTGAATACGTCAGTTAACGCAATTTTTATTTTCTACGAGGAGAAACGGGGTGGTACGAGGGAATGTAAGTTATTGGCGCAACGTTGCTGCACTTACCCGAAATTCTTGATTTCTTGCTCATTTCTCGTGCCTAGTGGAACGATTTATGAAGCCGCGCGTGTACACCTATTTTTCAAAATTTTAATAAATACTATTAAGAAAAGGTGTTTAGAATTATTGAGAATTAAAATTAAGTCGAAAATCACAGCTGGCTACTCCGAATTTTTTTTACATGTTTTCAACTATTTTCCTACCACTCTGTGTCTAATAGAAAACGGAATACTGAAGAGGTGACTTATTATCGGATAATGTAAGAATTTACTGGCAAATTTGAATTTCGAATTTCCCTCGGCAATTCGAATTTGAAATTCTCAATTAATCCACATACAATTTTTGCAAAAAAAATTATTCAATATTATTTTGAATACAAACAGGAACTCAAAGTACATAAATTTAAGGCACCGGGTATTTTTTTACAGACCAAAAAATTAGTATTTTTCAACACTAATTTTGATTAATGAAAATCTCTAATTGCTAAGTAAGAGCAATTCAACCTTTCTAGTAAATTGTAATGTTTTCCGATAATAAGTCACCTCTGCAGTATCTCGTTTTCCGTTATACAGGGTGATTCAGTTCCGGTGCTCAACATGGGGATCTCGGAAACCATAACAGATACGAAGTCGGTCAAATGGAGGCAAACTTGCGCCTTTGGGTGCCTAACAATATGCCGTTGAAAAAGTTAAAATATTTTCATGAGTTGCTGAGATATTTAAGAAAAACTGAATTTTTGCAAATTAGATTTTATTTTTTTCTGGCGCCATTTGCGATAATATTGAAAAATAAATTATACTTTTTTATAGCAACTCTTCTGGACTACGTCATGGTATTTTTAGATTTTTGGGTTGACGTTTTGTTTTTGAAATAGAGGGATCATCTTCATTTTTTAAATACGGACCTGGATTTCAGAAAGCAAATTTGGAAAACGAGGAAAAATGTTTCCGGAGTTAGCCGGGTTTTACTTTGGATTTGAAACCTTTTCCAAATTCCATTAAAAAGAACTTGGTTAATAACATTTTTTAACATTTTGAAAAATAGGGTTACTTTATTTTTGAACCACTTTCCAATTTTTTGACTTCTTTCGAACACGAAAAGAGATATTTAAACTATGATAAGCACATTTTGAGTTTTAAATGAGGCAGAAACATTGAACAAGAATAAAATTTTATAAATATATTAAATATAAAATAAATTCACAATTGCATCAACATGTATGATGGACTCTGTATATTTAAAGTGAAGTTTCTAAATCATAATTTTATTTTTTCTAAAAGAAAATCACAGCAAGAGTAAAATTTTTGATAAACTCGAAAATAAAAAAAATGTCTTTGTAACCCCAATTATTGCTCACATGGTGTATTTGGAAAATTATAACATTAATTGGCAGGTATTCGGAAAAGTATAAGAATTTCCAATGAAATTTAATTTAGGGAAAACTGACAAATTATTTTGTACCAAAAAGCATTGCAAGCGAGAAATAAAATTTTTGAAAAAATTAAAAAGCTAGTTATCTGTGTTGAAGTAAGTAAATACTTCTTTTGCTTAACTGCACACACCAAAACTTTGTTTTTTTGCACTCGACACGTGTTTCGCTAACCATGGTTAGCGAAACGCATGTCAAGTGCAAAAAACAAAGTTCTGGTGTGTAGAGTTAAGCAAAAGAAGTATTTTCTAAGTGCCAAAGGTTCCTGACTCCCAACTTAGTTGAAGTAAGTAGTTGTGGGAAGTGATTCATGTGCACATACAGATTAGAAGTGTTGTCTAGCATACCTTATGTAATAATATAGCCATAACAACAAGTCGAATAAACATAAAAGGGAATAGGTATAAAGCTGACGTTGCCACTATTTCCAAGGGAAAGCACTTAACCCTATCGCGGTGGGCGAGCACTACCCGTAAATGGGCAAAGTAAGTCCCCAAAATGTACAAAATTGGTCAGGACAATTTTGTTGCATCCTAGGTATAAATGTTTTCTCCCTACATTCGATTATTTGGGGAAACTCTGTTTAAGCATGATGCCGAAAGGGTGTTTGGGCCTCTAGATTTTATTAGGCTCTTTTTTTGGTGTTGTGCTCAGGCACCAGAAGTACTTTCGGTCCAGTCTTTGGAATCAGGGAGGCTTACAGAAGGGTGAAATCAAACATTCCCTTCCAAATATGTACAAAATAATCAAACTAAGAAACTAAAAATTAAATATATACAAAAACTTAATAAAGCTTCTCTTGCCTCAGTGACGCAATGGCGGTGCGGTTCCTGGACAAATCAAAGGTGGTCAGTAGTAATGCACGGGAAGAAAAATATACAGGCAGTTGTACGGAAATGGCACCGGTGGAAGCTACTGAGTCATCAAGCTTAAAACTAGGAAGGCAACCGGTATTATTTACAAGGGGTATTGATTAAATTAAGTGGCGGTGCTGGACAGTCCCGGCAATTACTCCCGGTACTATCTTAACAACGAAGAGCAGACAATCGGTCTCAATGACACATCTTGATGGATTATGCCTGTTGACATGTAATACTTTCCAACATGGACTAGGCGGGGAGATGTAAATTAGGGTGGAAATGAGTTTAAACAAGCATTCGGTAACGTCGTTACAACACTGATCTAATATCTCATTTGCCCATACTTCACTCTATCACAATGATCTGTATACCTAGATCCATAATCCAATACACAACTTCGTCCTCAACCTTTTGGTATTTATTTACGAAACTTTTCTGCAGAGTTGCAACTTCTCTAATGTGACAAATAATGAAAGCACTTATTTCTTACAATGTATGTATTGCAAAGGCATCAGAGATATATAATTATGTTAATATTATCTCTTTATTTATATAATATATAATATTATAATTGGTAATATTAAAATACACATGTTGAAAATGTATTAAATTATGTACTAAGCCTGGTTGCATAGAAGGAAAACTGGGGCTAGAGCAATAGATTTGGCAACGACGCGGCAGGTCCAAACGTCTGTTTCTTTACAGACGCCTTGTTGTAGTGCGCCGGGTACAGGTTAAAAACGCTAATAAACTCTTTACATTTGTTTAAATATCAAACTATTATCGTGCATAGTGATGGAGGGCTTAAAATGCGTCATGTGTGGTGCTAGAAATACTGGATCAAACCGAACTTTCCACTGGGGCGATATATTTATGGATCAGCTGTGCACCACTACAGGGTCTTTGTCTTGATATTTTATTGTATATCAACGTGGATTACAATGCCATTTGAATGGGTCATCTAGGTATACAGATCATTGCTCTATCACCTCCCACGACTCCATTTTCTAATTATAACTTGATCAAATATAACACCTTTATAACTATCCGTTTTATACTTATTTGATTTATTATTATGGCTATAGGTAGGTATTCTTACATATTGTACGCTAGACAACACGTCTGGAATGGCCAGATACATATGCCCATAAATAATGTTAAAAAATTATTGCGAATATGCAGGGTTTTTATTCTTTTTTTATTTGAAAGTTCTTCGAAAACATCTGGCCTCATTGTCGGTTTCAAGATGCAAATCCACGACTTTGTTCATACCCCCGTTTTTCATAGTACCCCTCTAGCGATGTTTTTGTTTAAAAGCTGACACCATAGCCTTAATCAGGTCCCCTCAAAACCCCCATATGCAAAATTTGATCACAGGCATTCCATTCTAGAAGGTCTCAAAGTTGAACAAAATACAAATTTGAAAGGCACTTGGTGAGTCAAGTGTGCCATATGGAATGATTTCAAGACAGATTAATAAACAGCAGTCTTCAGTAGGATATTTACCCATTATTTTTGACGAAAAATTGACTTTCATAGAGCATATAAACTCAATCTCAGTTAAAGGTTCAAAGATGTTGGGTTTCATTACAAGAAATTGTAGCTTTTTTCTATAAAGGCCACCAGAATGGTTTATTATTCCTTGGTGAGATCTGCCCACATACCTGTATATTAACATATACCGCGCACGGCAAAGCGCAGGGAATTAAAAGAGATGAAATTCGCCGCCATTTTTAACCCTATGTTGGCAGTTTGAATGGTGGCTACTTTATTCCTTGTTTAAATTTTTTTATACTTTATGAATTAAATTGCATTATACTTTTTGAAGGCGCCGGTAAAATCAGATTCCTTGGATAGGGTCCAGAATAGGTTCCTGTGAGTCTGTGCATTTAGAGATGGGTTCAGAATTGATAACCATGACTATAGCTTTATAGAATTACAATTAAAACTACCCCTCTGAGTAAAAGAAGAGACATGTTTGTATATAAAATGTAACTGGGTTGTTCGACTGTCCTGCACTGTTGCGCTAGGTTGATCTGTATGTGCCTTTCTATCTTGGATTGCGAAACCAACCTACCTTTAAAATTCCCTTCCATAGAACATCATATGGTGCTAAAGGTCTACTGGTTAGATACCTTTCTCTACTGAATGGATTAGGTGTTGATTTGTTCAATTTGTCTAGTAAATTCAAAAAAAGAATTGTAAATGCGATACTGGGTCCCTATCGCATGGCTACGCATAATTTGTTAGTGTTCACTATGTTAGTGTTTAACGATTGTCAGTTGTAATTGCAAACTTACAAGTTTGTTCTAGTTTGATTTTGTTTAATTTAGTTTAATGCTAAATTAAAGTCATCAGCTTAATCACAGTTATATTGTCGAGTATTATTGTTGGGTTATATTGATGAATATTGTAAATATTGGTGGGTTGTATTGCTGAATATTGTTAGGATATCTGTTTTTGTTAATTTCTTCAAATATTAATCTACATTATTTGTTTGTAAATAGTTGTAATTGTATTTAATATGGGTTTCCCGTTTAATAAATAAATAAATACCTAAATAAATATCAATTAGGACCTCCTAAAGCCCCATGTGTGAAATTTGAATGAACATTATGCAAGTTATTTCTTTCTACATGATCCGAAAGTTGAGCAAAATGCTGAAATTTTAAAGAGCCAACATAGAATTGTGTGAAAACGTATAATAGGGGGTTTTGAGGAGTTCTCATTAATGCTATGGTGAATATACGTGACAAGTAACTATTAAGATATGATCACTTATGGAACGAATTTTGAACGAATTTTGCCGTCATTGCATGACAAAATATATGTCAATAATTAAAAATCCCAACGCTTTTCGCCTTATATTTGCCTTGCCTCCGGACTACCATCCATGCTCCTTTTTATCCTTTTAGGCTTCGCGGATGCAAATTTATAATGAAAAAACAGAAATTTGTGCCTTTTCTATAATGTGTAATTGAACAGCCCTTAAATACTTAACAAACATATTAAGAATTATCTGTTTTGAAAAATCGGCTTTCAACTACATTTGAATGATTTTTATCACCCGATGAGGTATATCTGAATTGTTAAAATATGCTTGAGCTTCTCTTGTTATTATGTCATAGTATACTCAAATTATTTTAAGAAGTCCTTACTGGGACTGTCAATTGGTAATTTCGATATCCTAAGTTGGCATCAATGCAGCAAAAAATGCAACCGGGTCATAAGTTCAGGTCAGTAACGAGCCCATTTGCACTAATAACACGAAAAGTAACATGACCAAGAACAACACAGATGACGGTAAAACTCACAAAACGTAGAAAACCCGCGAATATTTTCATTACCGAATGTTTGAACCAGTTTGAACGATCTGGAAAACCTTCACTGTCACTTTGACACACCGAAGCTAAATTTGCCTGAGTCCGCCCCTAGACGCTGCCAAAAGCAGCTGATTATTACAAAATACCAAAACGAAAGCGTTTCCATGACGTTTGAAATTATTATTAAAATGAGTTGTAGTCATAGTTATTTTTATTTGTAGCGGCATAATCATGATTGCAATAGGGTTTTTATTTTATTATGCTCTTTTTTTCGTATCACTTGGGTAACTTTTCACATCATAAATCAACGAGTGACGTCATCAACTGGTTGAGACACATATACCAATGTTATACCCATGGTTAACAAAAAATTCCTAGGGACTTTGTGGAGAATGTCATCTGACAAAATCGGGACTTCTTACAGTAATCGGGGTATATCATGGTGAATATACCACGTCGCCAGGGCAACCAGCACATCAACAAAGTTTGCTTTGTGTCAGTTTGGTTATCAAAATGTTTTGAAGAAATTTGAATGGTTTAAATTCATGAAATATTCTTTCTAAATACCTGTCTTAAAATTAACGAACTAATTTTTTAGCACTCATGATATTACCCCCGAATATTTTGGATAGTTTTTCTTTGATGGATAATATATACCTATATTCCTTTTGATTTTGGTCTTTATCGTTCACTTTTTTATCACTTTTTGCTACCTGTTTTTAAGTTTCGCATGCAAACCACAAAATTATTTCTCGTCATTATTTTAAATTACTAATTAAAATTATGTATTGTTTAAATGCTGTTCTGTGATCCAGGATGACATCAATACAGGTCACGCAGAACAGTGATTACGACGAAAAACAGCTAAATAGTGATGATAGCGACACTAAAGTTTTGGCTGCCTCCCCATTGCCTTACTCTTCTGAATTGGAGAGGTACTAACTTCATTTTGTATTTCAATTGAATTGTTTTCTGATATTGAATTTGCTCATTTGCATTTTAAATTATTAGTTTTAATTAAATAGGAATATAACTGAATTTGTAGTACCCAAGGATGCTTTTTCGTAGATAAAATTAAAAATAAATTTATTAATCAGTTTTTCTGTAGAAAAGCAAACACACCAATAAATATTTATAATATTTAAAAAAATAATATTGATAATGTAGCTAATAATGGACTAGTCTGGTCATATATAAAACTGCATTCAGATGGATAATAGAGGTTTAGTAACTTCTCCTGACTTAGTTTATTTTTGTCGGTTCCTCTTTGTTTTTGAATAAAAATATAATCGAAAATTCTAAGGGATTGTTTCTTTTGCTCTCAAAAGATGGTGCTGGATAGAATCTAATCTGCAGTGATGTGCTGAAAGCACGCTGTAGCTAAGTTCACACAACCTTCCTAGTTGTCTGTCACTTGTGTCATGGATATGTATGCTAAAATAGAAGATAATTTATCCAGTAATATGTCCAGCTACAGTGTTGAAAAATATTATTAAATCAAAACTACTTTTCATGGAAAAATCACTAATTAGGTATTCAGTTCAACGGCAAGGAAACACACAAAAATTAACCTATTTTGTGGAACACCTAACCTAAGAAAAATTATGGAAATAAATATTCACTGGATATCTTATTAAAAGTTAGATTATCTTTACAAATGGAATACTTAGTAATAATCCATGAAAAATAATCTACGAAAAGGTATGCCTGTAATGTTAGAAATAATGTAGAGTGGCTGTATGCCTGTGTGTGTTGGCTGTAGGCGCAAGGCGAGTGTACTCACGGTTCCCGAGATTCGCATAATGGCACCCAGTTTGGAACGTGGACTAGATTCACCATGTTCATCCTCAAGGTAATGAGCACCAAGCTGTTTAGTGGATGGTGTTTGTGGCGCTACTGCACAGCCATCGATGTGCCTGAATTTTATTTTCGGTTTTCTGATACATCTTCGTTTTGTTGGTATTGTTGCTAATTGTATTTCACCATTGATGCATATGTGTTTATAATATGAATATTTATGCATTTGTTTAAATGCACCGAAGGGGTTTTGTTGCAACACACATGTCAAGGAAAAATCACTAATTGTTTCTCACAAAGCAACATTTAGATTGAAATTCTATTGGGGCATTTTTCAAAAATTCACAAAACGTCAACTTTAATTATTGGCCAAGTTCAATGTAGCCACAAATCTAAAAGCGCTTTAAGTCGTTTGTAAATAGTAATAGTAACATTGAACAGTTGACGTTGAAGATAGCCCTTGAAAATCTCTTCAGGGGAAAGAAAGTGGTTTCTTTTAGTAAGCGGACTTTTAATTTTTGAAGGAAATCTCTAGCACAGTGAACTCAGCCGTTTATTGCAGATATGCTTAGGTATTTCTTGTACTTTGAGGGTCATGAGACTTGGCCATTGGCACAATGGACATTTTTTTTAATACGGTGTTGATAATTTTTGATACATCAGTATTTCTAAATATTTTAACACCTAGAATAATAACTATCCAATATGATTTTTCCATCCTATTGTTGCTTTGTGGCTTATTAAACATTTTTTCTTGTCAATTCCAGGAAAGTTTTGAGTGAGTTTCTGTCTTAAAATATTTCATGTTATTTTCTTTTGCAATCTACTTGTTGCTTTTTAATATTGTCTCAAAAATACAAATTATTGATAGTTTAACTATAAAGTAACTCAATTTGTTGTTGTTCGTAGAAATATTGTTACATATTATTTTCTCACTTTCCAAAATAGCATGTGTTCGGCATTTTATTCTTCACCAAAATAAATTCTGAACTCTTTTCTTCGCAAAATTAAGTGTTCATTCTCTCTAAAATAGCATTTGGGAAATGTCTGAATCAAATTTTTGTCAATACTATATTGAGGGCGCAGGCATCATTTTCTTATTAAAAACAAGAGTGAACCCTTAAGTGCCTATGAAACGTTTTTTGCTTTTGATTGTATATTTTATGACATTGTTTCTTCACTTTCCAGCTGAGATCTCTGCAAAGCAATATTCAATGTGCTTTAATTATATTGTATTTAAAAAACAATGACTTAACGCATTGCTTGTAATGTTTGGTTTTAGGAAAACTTCCTCTCAACAAGACCTGGTAAGCTACGAAGATGAAATGTCTCAGTACGATCAGCCAGTCATAGTCAGGATGCTACTCGCCATTTGGTACATCATAATGAGCCGGTCAGAGATTTTGTGCTACTTTGTAGTCTTCCTTTACCAAACAAGATCTGCATCATTTATTTCTTTACCTTTACCGATTATGGTATTATTCTGGGGGAGCTTAACAGTGCCTAGACCTACAAAAACGTTTTGGGTGTCCATGATTGCTTATGTTGAGGTAAGAACATCTTTCGTAATGGACACTGCAATTTCCTTGGACGGATAAGTGAACAGAATCAGTAATTCTTTGAAATCAATAGGGACAGCAATTTTTTGCATTTGGAAAACAAATAGTCTGCCTTAAAATTCTATAAATGGGTAAAAATACACTACCTCATAATTATAGTCCCAGATTCAGGTCAGTAATGAGCCCATTTGCACACACAAAATATTTTGATACTTTACTTAAATAATATTAGGCAGATGCATATTAGATTTTTTGCCATACACTAAGAATTAACTTAACATTTTAATGTCTATATATTTTAACTAAATAGATACTCAAATCAAACTATTAAAAAAGGGTTAATAAACTACTTAGGGCTAAAGTCTGTGACTGGAGGCCCACGAAGGTTGTAAAGGGTATTTTTCTCTTGAGGCATCGTTGCTTGGAAGTGCCTTTACTTGGGCCATGCTTAAACCGTTTCATAGACATCATACATATCTGCAAAGCTTTAACAGTTTTTTAAAAAATATCCCGTATTACAGTACGTCACTTTTACTATTTTTACTATTTTTTTAATTATTGCTGATGGTATATTATACTACTATTTACTTTAAGATACATTTACTTGTGTCAATTGAAATCATAATATTGTTCAAAATGGTCGTCCACATGTTAGAAATGTTGTAGCTTACTGTTATTAAACTTAAAGTATTATACAGGGTGTCTCAGGTTTTAATCGGGAAAATTTAATAAAACTGTTAAAAACAAAAAGAAAAGTTCATAAGAACTTGCATGTTTTAATGCTCCGTTTTGAGATACATGGTGTTACAATCTGTTTTCAAAAATTTCAAAATGGTCTCAGGATTATTCTCTATGTACTTATAAATAAATAAGTACTTTGGGATAGCTTCAGACAAATGCTTTGAATTCAAATTCTATGTAAGGCCAATTGTCATTAATAATTTAAAATAATTTTGGTCTTAAAATGTTAGTAATTACTTAGATTAAAATTTATATTGTCCAAAAGTTTAAAATTATGTGTATTGGTCACTATAGATCGAAAACAGCCTCTAACAAATTTTCTAGAAGGACAAACACCGATTTTTTTTATTAAGTTTAACATCCTGTATCTCGAATACAAACCTTTAACACATACAAGTTCATATGAATTTTTCTTTTTATTTTAACGAGTTCTATTTCCTATTAAATTTTCCTGGTTAATTATATATCTTACTAGATACCCTTATACTTTGCTTTATCCAGTAGGTTAAGATACAATTTAGAATTATTATTAAGGGGGCATTATCACACATAGTGCCAATCCAAGTGTGTTTTTGGTGTTTGTTTTTAAAATTACTAGGCCTTTCAAAAAACCAATGCTGAACTCAAATTCTACATTACAATGCGCATATTTGGACAAAAAATCAGCCAAATCTGATGTTTTGTTTGCGAAAACAATATACCTGAAATGTATTTTCTTCTTCTCTAATAAAAAATTACCAGAACCTTTAGGTATATTGTTTTTCCAAACGAGCCATCAGATTTGGCTGATTTTTTTGTCCAAATATGCCCAATATAATGCAGTATTTGAGTTGGGCATTGGTTTTTGAAAAACATAATGATTTTCAAAATAAACACAAAAAACTCACTTGGGTTGGTAGTATTTAATGCCATGTGTGTTTATGCTACCTTAAGCACAAAAAATTACATACCTGACTAATATGGTTTAAATTTTGGAAGTATTGCAATGTAAGTTCTTTGAATCAATGTTTGGGTCAATTGTATGTTGAAATTCGGAAATATCTACCTACTCCATAATATACATACATGATACTACAAGCAGAAATATGTGCTCACACAGTAGGTTCGTTTTGGTTTCCTCTAAGTAACACATCACATCAGGTATCCCATAGACAGGCCATCTGTGCAATGTAGCCACAGTGTACAATAATAATAACATGCATATTTTATTTTATAAATAGCCCAATAATTATTTGATATTTTAAAATAAAAAATTTGAAGCTGTCTCAAATTGTCAAGTCATTTGGAAAAAGAATAGGCTTTTTATAGAACCACTGATCTGATTATTCGACTGCGACATATGCATGGGACCATCTTCATAATATAGCTATAAAGTTATAATCCAAATTTCATCACAATCTGATTAATGATTCTCGATCATGTGACAAGACTTTAGGGGACAGACACAAATACATGACCAGACACAAGGTACAAAAGCTATTTTCCTTTAAATCTCAAAGATGAAGTACTATATTTTTTAATTCTTAAATGAAAAAGTTTTCTGCCGTCAGAATGATCAAGTGCTCAAAAGTTGTGAAAAGCTCAAATTTGGCTTGGTTATTCTAACTAATTATTCCTAGCATCCTCCTATGCTTCGGATATAAAGACAAAGCAAAATACCAATTTTATGTTTGATACATTAAAAGCTGTATATCTGACTATATTAATTGTAGGTGGTCGTATTAATAAAATGTGTATTTCAATTCGAAATATTACCCTGGAACAACACTGTCGAATATGTTCACCACGTCTACTTCCCTCCGAAAATCATAGGCATAGATAAACAAACGTACTATGCCAATTGGGATCTAGTGCTACTCCTAGTCATATTTTTCCACAGGTATGTTAAAAATTTGCAGTACGGGAATGATTTCTTTAATCTAATGTTACTTCAATTTTCAGAATGATGTTAAAGTCAATGGGAATATGGTCATACGCTACCAATAGAGTAGCAGGTTTGTTAGTAGATGGTGATTATAAGCTGGAAGATGGAAAATTGGTACCTCTAAGCAGTAGTTCTCAAAAAAGCTCAAGGTAAATTGCTTTTGATAAAAGAATTTATTTGTGAAATGTTGACAGTTTTTCAAATGTAGTGCCATCATTTATTTGCTTCTGGGATACTCCTAGTTTGGAGTATTGTGAGGGTGGGAATTATTATTATTATTATCCTCGATAATATTGTAATATAGGTAATATGTTATTATTCAGCTTTGTTAGAGAAAAAATCCACTTTAAATTTTCACCCAATTTGAATAATTTTTAAATATTTACAATCGTTTTTCTAGATCTAAACACCCTTGTTGTGCAAACTGCTATTCTTTTCTCGTTTTTGATACAAAATGCACTGATAAAACACCAGTAACACATTTTTGTATCAAAAACTAAATTCAATATCAACGTCAAATATGAGCAGCTTCATAAAAACATTCTTGATAAGTGAATTCAGACGCGTGCATATGAAAACAGTTTGTTTTATCTTAGGTGCAAATACGACACGTTGCATTTTATTTATTAATTTTTTAATTATTGACAAAATGCAGCATATTTTATTACTACTATTGCAATAAAATAAAATAGTAAATCACAAAAAATGCAGACTTTATTGTTTTCTATTTTATTTTTTTATTTTACCGCAATATTGACAATAAAATATGTGTTTTTGTTTATAATAAGGAAAAAAAGAAAAGAAAACCTATGATAAAATAAATTATGCTTTCATAGGCAAGCTCCATAATTTACTTTTGAAGAATGTGTTCGCTCATATCTGATGTTGACATTGAAATAATTAGTAGTTTTTAATTAATAACAAATTTGGCTACCCATCTGGAGAAGGCCTTTTTTGATATGTTGTTCAGAATAGTTTTCTGAACAGATTGGTATATATATATCATCGGATTCAGAATTATATCTATTTACACATATTTTTCGAACGTGACTGTGCTAAACAGATAAATTTACTTTCATTAATCTGCGTGATCCTTTTATGTACCCTAAATTTTGTCATATAGTAGTCTTTTTTAAAGCTCCTCCCACACACAAGCATGTGATAGCTTCTGGGGTACTCCTAGTTTGGAGTTTGTGAGGGTGAGAATTATTATTATTATTATAGTTTATCTAGTACGCACGCGGAGTGCACATCACGGAGTATTGAGAAATTATATTCTGTTTTATTTATTTATTTATTTTATTTATTTATTTATTTAAATTCTCAACAATCAGTAGATTATTACAGAGAATTATATAGATAATTACTAAAAAAAACAAGATTACTGCAACATGTTTTTCTTACTTTTTCCCTTTATGTTTTTTTTTCCAGAAATAATTTTTTTAGCTTCATTTTAAATCTGGTGGTATTTCTTATACATTTGATTTCTTTTGGAATCTTATTATATAATAAAACTCCATCACAGAGAATTGATTTTTTCCCAAAATTACTTTTAAATTTTTGAATCTGAAAATCACTATTTTGTCTTGTAATTTTGGAATAAACTTTTTGAATAGCAATGCTGGAATGTTTTTCTTTTTTAACAACTGAATGAATCAAAATGCATACTTTTAATTTATATAAACTTTCAATATCTAGATATCCTTTTGGTTTATACAAATTTATTGTTGGTTCCAAGAAAGGTAGTTTATGGATGCATTTAATAATTTTATTTTGCAACTTTTTCAAAGGTTTTCTTGCGTCCAAACTTGCTGATCCCCAAATTGAAATTAAATATTGTAATTTTGAGTATATTAATGAAAAGTAAATATTTTTCAAGTATTTCAATGCAATATAGTTCCTTATTCTATATAAAATACCTATTATTGGAGAAATACTGTTCCTAAGATATTTAATATGTGATTTCCAACTAAAATTTGAGTCGAGATGTAAACCTAGAAACTTAATAGAATTTGTATGTTTAATTTCATTATTATTAAATGAAAGCTTTGGTTTAATATTTTCAATTAATTTACGTTTCGTGATAAACATATATTTGGATTTATCAAAATTCAGTGAGAGTTTATATAACTGTAACTATTTAAAAAGTTTCTCTAAATCATGTTCAATATGACAAAATATTTCAGAGATAGTTTCAGCAAAATAGACAATTGTTGTATCATCAGCAAAAAGTTTAATACTGCCTTTCAGATTTAAATTCGACACAGAATTAATATATATTAGAAACATAATTGGGCCTAATGTAGATCCTTGTGGAACTCCACAATTTAAATATCTCTTTGAACTTTTGATTTCTCCAATGGACTAATACACCACTTTTTTTTTATTTGCTCATCGGATAGTATTGGGTGAGATATACTTGCTGTATTTTTTTTAATTTTTTTTTCGCCCCCGTTTTGCCGCAATTAATTTTTAAAGTTCAATATACGTAACTACCTGTTGCATTTTATTTTCCCCTAAATTTACCGCCGTGGCACCAGGTTTGGCAACGCCGCACCTCAATGCCAAGCTGTCAGCCTGCGAGAACATAAACATAACCTATTTTGTGGCGTCACAAATCGGAACATCGGATCCCGCGTGTTTTACAAGCTTTTATTTTTTATGATTTGAACTATTTTCACCATTCATTCTAATAATCCATGACGGAAATGAACCATTCTATTTTGCTGAGGAAAATGCTGGGAGCACTAGGTATTGGTATTGATGATTCGGACGTTATGCTGGTTGGTTTACAAAACCTTTTTTTTATTGGAAACAAGTCGATTTTATCTATAAAACGACACAATTCGTAAGTACCTAACTGAACTTGCACAAATTAGATATCTAGACTTGCTGATATATTAAAGACAATAAAGAACCAACCAGGGATAACATTTTAGCTGACGATTTTAGATTAGTGGCTCTGCCAAACGATTTTTTACTTGTTATCAAGTATATTCCAGCGACTGCTAGTTGTTTGAAGAAACTGATGATATTTTAGCCTCAATACCTAGTGTCACAGAATAAATAGCTTCACAACAGAAGCGTCCATAAGGACATGTGTCAAAAGGATGCTCGCTTTGACGCGAAATATCTTCTAAAGGGATAAACATTGTGCATTTTGTTTGATTTTACATTAATCCACATTGCAAAGAGATTGTATTAGGACCAAATTTATGTACAAGTTATTGGTTATTTTCCTGTAAATTGAAATGGAGGCTCGATAATTTTTGACACGTCTTTATGGACGCTTCTGTTGTGAAGCTATTTATTCTGTGCTAGTGTTAATCAACAGCATTGATTGGTTATAAACTAAACTGAGAAAAGTCAATCCTCTAGACGTCAAGCACATACCTGGTCCGAATATAAAAAATTTATTACTTTAATTTCATGAGCCCTTACTTACAGAATTAAGTTAGTAGTTAGACCTGCATCGGTTCAAAAATGTAACGCTAGAATATTGGAGAAGGTGCCAGTTCTTGGTGATGTTAGAAACATAACATGTAAAACGCAATAAAGCCAAGTTTTCAGTCGAAAAACTTTATTGTCATAGCTTGAACTATTTTAGACCCATTTAGGTAAATTATATTGTGATTGCCGAAGCATCCTCACAAAAAATGACATAATTCTTTAGGATTTTTTCACTATACATATTATATACCTATTTTTTCTGGAAAATAAATTTTCATAAGCATATTTTGTGATTGTGGTTAATGGAAGTTAAAAATAAAAAAATATAATGCAGCAGCCGGCCAAAAATTAAGATTTCTTTAATTTGCAAGAAAAAAAAACATTATTTTGCATTCTGTGGCAAAACCCCAAATAAGTTATCTATTAAATTTAGTGAAAATATTCCAAAATCAAATAATAGTTTTCATGTCGCATGCACAGAGTGCAACAAACTGGATGTTTTTTTGGGGGGTTTCTTCTATTCTGCGAAGAGATAGACAAAGAGTAGGTAGGTGTACTGTGCTCGATTTTTGAGGGCAGTGAAAAGCAGTTGAATCTCAAAATCTTGATTCGTTTTGGAGATACAGGGCATTTTTCGTTTTTTAACATGTCAGACAGTCCCTCCTTGTAATATGTTTTGATTTTTGCTAAAAATCTTCTGTCATACTACTCCAATGTATAATAATTATTGAGGTATGTCGGTATGTCTTTGTCAACTAAATCCTGTAAGGTAGACCTTCATATTTTTTTATTGCACTTGTGTTGACTTTTTCCAATATAACAATCTACTGATGTTGTCCATGATTCTTCGCTATTTCCAGGAAGTCAGCTTACATTCATCTAAAATAAGTTTCCCATTAATATGTGCAAAAATGTTACAAGCGTGCTTAGTTCTATTAGTTGACAAAGTTAATGTCACTAGTGCAGAAAAGTACAACTTTCCGCATCAAAATGGATGCGACAAAGTGTACTACTACGGACTTAATTAATTAAATACTTCATTAGATCATACAAGAAAAAAATACCCGCAAAAAGTCATTGACGGTCAAGCACTTGATATCGAATGAAACTCTGCTGTCGAACTTGCATTGACTTTAGATTATTTAAATTAGTTCTGAATCATGGTTTTCACATGTAGATATCAACGATCGTTTTTACAAACGCATGATTTCTTGTTTTGATAATCGATTTCAACATTGGGCTGTGCGACACCCCCACGCCCCCTCCCCCATATCTTAACTATAGGTATATACACAATAAGTATTTCTTTACTGTACTAGCAACTAAACTAGAAGCACAAAAAGCTGTATCTACGTATGTGCCACGATGTATGATCCTCGTACATCGTGGTATGTGCATAATTTAGGACTAATCTGCTTATGTTGGGTAATTACAACATAATATACCTACTTCCATAACTATTCAGTTGAATTTCTTCATTTTTAACCACAGTATCATTAACATTTTTCTTATTAATTTTGTGCTCGGGGGTAATTTTTGCCTTAACCGGGCATTATGCATTCATTGCTATGTTCTTTCCTCTGCGTGTCTCCAATAACATTGTTACCATAATATTTATTCTCTAGTCTTCCTAAAACCAGAATTTAAGCTATATCATCATCATTAAGCAATATTAAAACAATATACAAATCAAATAACAAACATACCTCTTCATTTCTCCATGTTTTGCTCCCCGTTTTTATTGATAAAATTGACACACCATATCAAAATCTATGCAAGGCAAGTTATCAGGACAAGCTTTAACAAATCTTGCCTTCATTATAAACCGAAAAAATAAAGTATTCACAGCAAGATTCTTTTAAAACTGAGAATAGAATTTATTTAGTTTTCACTAAGGTTATTAACCTTGGTTTCGGCGTTCCGCGGGCGAAAGTGAGGTTATATGCAAAGTGCGGCGTTGCCGACGATTTTCTTTAAAGCATTGAGTAATATGTCATCTGTCATATTTTATAGGGGGCATCTAATAAGTTCAGAATGGGATCAGTAAAATCCAAATATTTCATGAAATGCTACGAAATTTGATTATTTCTCATCAGGCGCATACAAACTGAATCTAATAATTTGCCTGGGAATGCTTGGTTATATAAAAAAAGACGAAATAAGTACTAAGAAAATAGCAGGTACTTATTGAAATTAGGGATCGTGACGTCACATTCCCTACTTTTGCGACCGTTTTTTTCAATTTTTGAGCAAACTAATGGGAAAAAAAATCTGTTGGTTGGGTTTCGTGATTATCTAGACATGTTTTACAAATTCCAAGGCAAAAAATTATTTTTCATTCCTAAGTATACTTGTCCATTTGGACAAATTGATTACGTTTAGATAAATAATTTTGAAACCATGATTGAAGTATGCCTCTTATACCCATATTACATAAACATTTAAGAAAAATTGTATGGTTAACTGTATCAAATGCTTTACATAAATCTAGTGACAATAAACAACATATTTTATTGTCATCAACATTATGCTGTATATTTGTAATGACATCAGCAGCAGCAATTTCTGTATCTCTAGATCTACGAAAGCCAAATTGGTTAGAATAAAGTAGCTGTTTGGATTCAAGAAAATCAGTTACTCTGTTGTTCATTACTTTTTCCAAAATTTTAGAAAAAACTGGTAAAATAGAAATTGGTCGATAATTATTACATTTGTAACGTTCTCCACTTTTAAAAATTGGCAAAACTTTAGCAATTTTCATTTTCTCTGACCATTTTGAAAAGACATTTTTATAAGTTGCAGTAAAATTGGAATTAAGGAATATTTAACATTTTTAACAATCTTGACTGAAACATTGTCATAACCAGTTGCTTTATGTGGATCCAACCTGTCTATAATTTCTTCAATTTCTGCAGCTGTTATTCCATCTATATCAACAAACATGGATTTTGTAATTTGCGCTTCTTCATATTGTACCCCATGAAGAGTAGGGATTTTCTTCATCAAATTTTCTCCAACTTGGACAAAATATGAGTTAATTTCTTCACATATATCAATAGTTTCTTCTATTTTTTTTCCATTTTTCATAAGATATTCAATATTATTATTTTGTTTCTTTTCAGAGTTCTTTATTAGAAGATTTAAATTTTTCCAAATAGTTTTTTGATTACCCGAAGAAAATTGTTCTTTATAGAATTTTTGTTTGACTAATTTGATTTGATTCTTTACAATTTTATTATAGCTAGCATATGTTTCTTGATATACATCATTTGCTGGATTCTTCTTCATCTTCCTATAATGCTTATCTCTAATCTTGATCATATTTGCAAGGTCTTTAGTAAACCAAGGTTTGGAGTTATTTTTCACTTTAATTTTTTGCTGATAGGAACAATCATTAAAAACTCTTAAAATTTCATTATATAGCATGTTGAGATCTTCAAATGTATCTTTACTTTTTTCAATGGCCGCTAGTTGGTCTTCTAGTCTTGAAACGTTAAATTTTGTGACTGTAATATGCTTATATTTATCTTTTTTGGGTTCCAACTGTGAGTTGATAGTGACAATTTGCACTTGGTGGTCACTAAGTGGACTAGTTAGGAAGAATAATTCAATGTCTCTTGTAGAGTTTGTAATGACATGATCTATTAGACTGGCACAATTATTTATATCTCTTGTTGCTCTATTTTCATTACAAATTTTAAAATTATTAGAACTGTAAATATCCTTAAGTCTCCTGGAAGATTTATCATCTTTGAAAAAAATCTATGTTCATATCAGCTAACACAAAACAGTTTGAAGATGAGTTGTTCAATTTTTCCAATTTCTCATCAAGAAGATTGAGGAATGAATCAACTGACAGAGATGGGGGCCTATATATGCCACAGATAGTAAAGCCAACTGATTTAATTTTTATGGAAATATATGACACTTCTTGTTCAATTTTGTCAGTTATTTCAAATTTAAATTTGTTATGGATGAATATACCAACACCACCTCCTCTTCTATCTCTTGATGCATATGCCGAATTGAAATCCCTAAAGTTATAATATTTTTCTTCAATCTTCTTAACCCATGTTTCAGTTATCACCATCAAATCAACATTCTCTTGAAATAACATTAAGTCAATTTGGTCTATTTTATTTTTTAAAGACCTTGCATTCATATACAAAATTTTTAGGATGTCTATAATGAATAATTTATCTTTTCTTTTGCATTAAAAATTTTGAAGCTATGTATTGCACACAGATTAGTATTTGCCTCATGGGCGCAATCATATTGGGAATTAAATTTAATATTTGATATGGTGCAGTTAACACATTTTGGAATCTCTTCCATGCACTCAGAATAAGCATGATCTCCACTACAAAAACGGCAAGCTCTTCTTTTAGTACAATCTTTGGCATAATGTCCATATTCACAGCAATTAAAACAAGAAAGAATACGTAGGTCTTCTTTAAATTTACATTTATCCCATCCTAAATAAATTTCTTTGTCAACTAATTTCTGAAAAGTTCTTCCAATAGTCTCAATAAAAATAATAAATTTTTTAGAGAAATTTGATTTTCTGCTGTATTTAACTTCAAATGTATCTTCACTGTCGAGAATATGTCTAGCTCTTAATGCATCCAGTAACTCTTCTTTTTTATAATCTTGTTTACTTCCAATTACTACTAATTTTGGAGATTTTAATTTAGATATCTCAACAATGTATTTATTTTTTAATTTATCTTTACTAATTCTTCCTATTTTTTCAATATCTTCTATTGTTTGCGACTTTATAATTATTCCACCATTCCTTATTTCCTTAACTTTACTTATAGAAGCATTAACAGTTGACGGATTAATATGGTTTTGTATATCCTTTTTAGTTTGAAGATTGGACTGAGGTACCTTTGGTTTAATAATTAATACTGGCAAATTTGTGCGCTCTACTTTAGGTGTGTATGATTTTAAGGGGGGCCTCGCCATTGTATGTTTGGTTGCCTGTATCAATGTATTTTTATTTCCAACTAGCTGGAAAAAGTAGCGAATTTCAAAGGATTACAAAAAACACGGGTATTTTTAAAATATCCATAGATACCAATGACACTAGTTTAAAAGTTATGGGCGAGATTTTTTTTTGAATTTCAAACTTTATGCCGGCATAAATTCGTCTATTTTGTCTCTTGAGCCGGAATTTTACCTTCGTTAAGATTGGCATAGGTTTCGGAATATGCTCGGAACGAAAACACGGTAATAAACATTGTAATTATCCAGTCTTGTTGTAAATAAAAAACATAGGCAAAATACCCTTAAATTATGCAGCGGGAATACCAAAAGTGTAGCTATTGTTTATCAGATGGCGCGAAAAACAGACGATGGATGAACGGTTGACGCTGTTGTTACAGGTCCAGTTTAATAATTACATATACAGGGTGTTCCTTAATAACATGCTAATACTTAAGGGAGTTATTTTTGGGCCCATTTTAAGAAAAAAACTTCATATGAACGTATGTCGTAAACGTCCCAACTTTTGAGATACAGGGCGTTAAAGTTCATTTTTTTAAATTGAATTTTGGCTACATCTCCCGAAATAATCAAGCTGCTGAACTGAAATTTGGCACTGCTATGTTTTTGGGGATGGAGAATAAGCTGAAAATGTCAATTTCACCGTATCTCACAGAGGGCACCACTTGCGCTGTTTTTTGATCACGCTTTTACGCGTAACTTTTTTGAGGTTATCTTTTTGGTCCTGCAGGTCCATCATTTTAGTGCATATTTTCATTCTACAAGAAAAAGGTACTCTTGTTTCATAACGATTAAATCAACCGTTTGCTTTGAAATTGCCAAAACGTTCTCCAAAACACCTGTTGACTTCAATATTCGAAACCACAGAAAATATACGCTACGCGGACAGAAGTTCCACACAATGCAATTATTTGGCAGCCCGAAAGGAAGCCGGCTCTCAAAAGCCGGCTTCTCCTGGCTTTCAGCAGTGTCTATAGAAGAATTCTTCCATAGTTCTGCCTTCACGGCCGTGGTACTTTCATTACTCAATGCTAGGCGGCAGCACGCTAGGAAAAAGCATCCGAAAGCGGCGTTGCCGGATTGTGCAAACAGTCTGTGGTTTTACCGAACTATAAAAATAAAGAGAAGATCTTTAATAAAATGAGCTTGCCCATTTAGAATTCAAGGTTAACAGTGAGGCTGTCAGCAGTAACTATAGAATTCTTCCCTCGAGAGATTTATTTTTATCGTCGTTTTTAGAAATGATATCCAATATTTTACTAATCACGGCTGAAAAAATTACGGCGCAAAAACACCCCTCAAGGAAAAAAAATTATAACGACATTGTTGTTGGTCCGATTATCTGCCCCGTTTTTAGTAACGACGTTGCAAATTATGCCAGATGCTTGAACCCGTGTTAGAAACAATTTACGGGCAAAAATCCCTTCCAACCCTCAGATAGATTTGCTTTTGGTCCGACTATCGTAGTTTTTGGAAAGCGTAGCCACTATAAACTATAACTCTTATTTCACGAATCCGTGGTAGAAAAAATTTACAAGACAAAAACTACCCCATGCGCCCTCTGAAAAAATTGATAATTCCATTGTTCTTAGTTCGATCTTCACCGTTTTAGCAAGGACGTTACAAATGATACCAAATTCACGAATTAGTGGTTGAAAAAAATTGTTAGGAAAAAACTACACCCTCCCCCAGATATTGCTTTTGAGACGATTAGGTATTTAGTCGTTTTTTGAAGGGGCATTTATTATTTACTATAACCGTATTTCACCAATAGGTGGTTGAAAACATTTGCGGGCAAAAAATACCCCTTCCCACCCCCGGAAGTTTGTTTTTAATTTGATTATTGTCGTTTTTTGAAAATGCAATGACTATATTCCTTATTTCACGAATGCGTGGTTGAAAACATTTGCGGGGCAAAAACTACCCCTTCCCACCCCCGAAAGTTTGTTTTTAATTTTATTATTGTCTTTTTTGAAAACCCATTCACTACATCCCTTATTTCACGAATCTGGGGGTTGAAAACATTTACGGGCCAAAAACTACCCCTTCCAACCCCCGGAAGTTCGTTTATAATTTGATTATTGCCGTTTTTTGAAAATGCAATCACTATATTCCTTATATCACGAATGCGTGGTTGAAAACATTTGGGGGGCAAAAACTACCCCTTCCCACCCCGAAAGTTTGTTTTTAATTTGATTATTGTCATTTTTTGAAAATGCAATCACTATATTCCTTATATCGCGAATGCGTGGTTGAAAACATTTGGGGGCAAAAACTACCCCTTCCCACCTCCGAAAGTTTGTTTTTAATTTTATTATTGTCGTTTTTTGAAAACCCATTCACTACATCCCTTATTTCACGAATCTGGGGGTTGAAAACATTTACGGGGCAAAAACTACCCCTTCCAACCCCCGGAAGTTCGTTTATAATTTGATTATTGCCGTTTTTTGAAAATGCAATCACTATATTCCTTATATCACGAATGCGTGGTTGAAAACATTTGGGGGGCAAAAACTACCCCTTCCCACCCCGAAAGTTTGTTTTTAATTTGATTATTGTCATTTTTTGAAAATGCAATCACTATATTCCTTATATCGCGAATGCGTGGTTGAAAACATTTGGGGGCAAAAACTACCCCTTCCCACCCCCGAAAGTTTGTTTTTAATTTTATTATTGTCGTTTTTTGAAAACACATTCACTACATCTCTTATTTCACGAATCTGGGGTTGAAAACATTTACGGGGCAAAAACTACCCCTTCCCACCCCCGGAAGTTCGTTTTTAATTTGATTATTGCCGTTTTATGAAAATGCAATCACTGTATTCCTTATTTCACGAATCCGTGGTTGAAAACATTTTCGGGGCAAAAACTACCCCTTCCCACGCCAGAAAGTTTGTTTTTAATTTGATTATTGTCGTTTTTTGAGAACACATTCACTACATCCTTTATTTCACGAATCCGTGGTTGAAAACATTTGCGGGGCAAAAACTACCCCTTCACACCTCCGGAAGTTCGTTCTTAATTTGATTATTGGCGTTTTTTGAGAACACATTCACTACATCCTTTATTTCACGAATCCGTGGTTGAAAACATTTGGGGGCAAAAACTACCCCTTCCCACCCCCGAAAGTTTGTTTTTAATTTTATTATTGTCGTTTTTTGAAAACACATTCACTACATCCCTTATTTCACGAATCTGGGGTTGAAAACATTTACGGGGCAAAAACTACCCCTTCCCACCCCCGGAAGTTCGTTTTTAATTTGATTATTGCCGTTTTATGAAAATGCAATCACTATATTCCTTATTTCACGAATCCGTGGTTGAAAACATTTTCGGGGCAAAAACTACCCCTTCCCACGCCAGAAAGTTTGTTTTTAATTTGATTATTGTCGTTTTTTGAGAACACATTCACTACATCCTTTATTTCACGAATCCGTGGTTGAAAACATTTGCGGGGCAAAAACTACCCCTTCCCACCCCCGGAAGTTCGTTTTTAATTTGATTATTGCCGTTTTTTGAAAATGCAATCACTATATCCCTTATTTCACGAATCCGTGGTTGAAAACAGTTGCGGGGTAGAAACTATAACCCCTTCCCACCCCGAAAGTTTGTTTTTAATTTGATTATTGTCGTTTTTTGAAGGGGTGCTGGGGGTAGTTCTCGACCAACAATTTTTTTAACCACGAATTGGAATCATTGCAAACATCCTTGCTAAAATTGGTGAGGATCCGACAATGAAGTTATCATTTTTGTTCTTAAAGGGGTGCTGGGGGTAGTTTGCGCCCAAGAATTTTTTTCAAGCGCGAATTCGTGAATCTAGAGTCATTTAGAACGTACTTTCTAAAATCGACCTACAATCAAGTTATAATTTTTTTAAAGAGGTGCTGGGGGTAATTTTCGCCCAACAATTTTTTAAAGTACAAATTTGTGCATCTGTGCTAAAAACGGTGGGAATCGTACCATGAAAGTTTCCTTTTTTTCTTTAAGGGGTAGTGGGGGTGGTTTTTGCCCAAGAAATTTTTTTCAACCACGAATTCGCGCATCTAGAATCATTATAGGACCGTCCTTGCTAAAATTGGCGAGGATTTGACAATGAAGTTATCATTTTTGTTCTTAAAGGGCTGCTGAGGGTAGTTTTCGAAAAAGAATGTTTTCAAACGCAAATTCGTGAATCTAGAATTATTTAGAACGTACTTGCTAAAATCAGCCAAGATTCGATAATTAACTTATAATTGCTTTGGTGCTGGGGGTAGTTTTCGGCCAACAATTTTTTTAAAGCACAAATAATTTGTGCATCTGTAATCATTAGGTACGTCCTTGCCAAAAACTGTGGGAATTTACCATGGAAGTTATATATTTTTTCTTTAAGGGGTAGTGGGGGTAGTTTTCGCCCAACAAATTTTTTGAACCACAAATTCGCGCATCTGGAATCATTAGGAACGTCCTTGCTACAATTGCCGAGGATCCGACAATAAACTTGTCATATTTGTTTTTAAAAGGCTGCTGATGGTAGTTTTCGCACAAGAAATTTTTTCAACCGCGAGTTCGTGAATCTAGAGACAATGAAGCTATAATTTTTCATAGGGATGCTGGAGTAGTTCCCGCCCAATAATTTGCTAAAAACGGTGCTAATCGTACCATGAAAGTTAGCTTTCTTTAAGGGGTAGCGGGGGGCCCAACAAATTTTTTCAACCACGAATTCGCGCATCTAGAATCATTATAGGAACGTCCTTGGTAAAATTGGCGAGGAGCCGACAATGAAGTTATCATTTTTGTTCTTAAAGGGGTGCTGAGGGTAGTTTTCGAACAAGAAATTTTTTCAACCGCGAATTCGTGAATCTAGAGTCATTAAGAACGTACCTACTTGCTAAAATCGGCCAGGATCCGACAATGAAGTTATAATTTTTTTAAAGGGGTGCTTGGGGTAGTTTTCGACCAACAAGTTTTTTAAAGTACAAATTTGTACATTATCTGGAATCATTAGGAACGTCCTTGCTAAAACGGTGGGAATCGTACCATGAAAGTTATATTTTTTTCTTTAATACGGGGTAGTGGGGGTAGTTTTCGCACAACACATTTTTTCAACTACGAATTCGCGCATCTGGAATCATTAGGAACGTTCCTTGCTAAAATTGGAGAGGATTCGACAATGAAGTTATCATTTTTGTTCTTAAAGGGGCGTTGAGGGTAGTTTATTTCGCACAAGAAATTTTTTCAGCCACGATTTAGTGCATCTGGAATCATTACGAACGTCCTTGCTAAAATCAGCGAGGATCCGACAATAAAGTTATCATTTTTTTCCTAAAGGGGTGCTGGGGTAGTTTATTCGCCCAACAATTTTTTTAAAGCACGAATTTGAGCATCTGGGATCGTTAGCTAAAAATCGTAGTGGTAGTCGGGGTAACTTTCGCCCAACAAATTTTTTCAACCACGAATTCGTGCATTTGGAATGATTAGGAACGTCCTTGCGGGGATCATGATATTCATGATATCAAATGAATATTTCAATAATACAACAATACTTATAGGTAGAAAAAACATTTGGAAACAGAGATTTGAATGATAAATTTAATATGCAACAAGTATTATTCATGATTTATGATTTTATTCTGTAAACTTTGGTTAGGCCCAAAATTATAAATAGTAAAAACCCATAAAATTGGTATCATTGACATCCTGTACATATTTTCTACATTGTAGAACAAATATTTACCGTATACTAAGTGTATAATTAGTAAATAAGATACGAATAAACTATATTATTTGTAACATCTTAATATATTTTAATCGGATAATTAATATTGGCTCTGAAGCACTCTGTATAGCTTAGTATACGTCGTACGGATTCTACAAAGACGAAGCAAATAATAAAATAGCTATGCTCCCACTAGGTTATATTTCGTATAGTTCAAGGCCTCTGCCCGTCTGCCCGGAAATAGATTTTGATGACTGAAAGCCGCCGCCAGCATAGGCGCGTTTATGAAACCTTTATTCCTAAACCACCGGCAACACGGTTAGGCTCTTCAGCTGACTGCTGGCGCCTCTAGCGGTGACTTTTATCGGAGGTTATTTTACGGTTTTAAAAATAGAACGATTCTGCATCCGAGCGCCATCTGTTAGGCCAAGGCAAAACCAACTTTCAGTGTGCTATACATATTTTACGAGCCCAATGCTACTGGCACTTCTGTCCGCGTAGCGTATATTTTCTGTGTTCGAAACATAAAATTTTCACCTACCACCTTCAAGTTTTACAGATCAACTGTTCCATTTAAACTGAGAAAAAAATTCCTATGAACAATGTACCAAAAATTATTCGCTTTCAAAATGGAAAGGATTGAATTTGACAAAATTTGGACACTCTATTTCAAGAAAACCAATGGTGTTTTGACCAATGCCCATTTGGCATTTTTTTCATCATTTTGAATGTACAGTTGATCTGTAACATTTGAAAGCAGTAGCTGAAAATTTTATGTTTCGAATATTGGAATCAACAGGTGTTTTGGGGCACGTTTTGGTAATTTAAACGCAAACGGTCGATTTAATCGTTATGAAACAAGAGTACCTTTTTCTTGCAGAATGAAAAGATGCACTAAAATGATGGACCTGCAGGACCAAAAAGATAACCTCAAAAAAGTTACGCGTAAAAGCGTGATCAAAAAACAGCGCAAGTGGCGCCCTCTGTGAGATACGGTGAAATTGACATTTTCAGCTTATTCTCCATCCCCAAAAACATAGCAGTGCCAAATTTCAGTTCCGCAGCTTGATTATTTCGGGAGATGTAGCCAAAATTCAATTTAAAAAAATGAACTTTAACGCCCTATACCTCAAAAGTTAGGACGTTTACGACATACGTTCATATGAAGTTTTTTTTCTTAAAATGGGCCCAAAAATAACCCCCTTAAGTATTAGCATGTTATTAAGGAACACCCTGTATTATGTTCATATGATCAATTTTACGTTTTGGCGATATAATATTCAAGCAACTAAGCTGTCTGATTACTTTTTTATGTTTTTGTATTACTTCCGTATTATTATATACTATGAATTGCGAATTTTTAATATTAAAATAATATAACACTTCAAAAGGTATATTCGGGAGACCCCCGTTGCTCAAAGACTCCGATTTGTGATTTTAACCCCTCTCTTTTTAGCAATGGTTCATTGATTTTTAGCTTGAAAGGTACACAGCGGCACTAAAAACTGCTTTAGTTGATTTTGCATTATTTATACATACGTGTGGGTTGGGTACTGTTATGTTCTTATAGTTATGTCGCCGTTATGTATTTTTCGTGAGGAAAACACAATCGTTAGCATATAAACTGACATTAGGGAAGGATTCATGTCTATGTCTCTATATGTATAGGTATGTTGAAAATTATCTATACCGGGTGTTCCATTTTAATAAATGCAGCTATTATAAATATCTCAAAAACGAAAATCACAAAAAAATCACATAAAAGTTGAAGCATATTATGAGGTGCAATGTAAGATGCACGTTTTCACTTGTAGGCAGACGACGTTTTCAAGGTCACTTGAATGTCTACTGTGTTTTTACTGTTAAAGGCATATCTTTAGTTAAAGAATGTGATTCGGCACATTTTCTGTAGGTATAGTATTGCGCTGGTATTGCTGGCTTAAAAGTTCTACAAAATTATGTTTAGTTTTTTCAATGAAATGAAACATGGTCTTTTATGTGTACAGAAGGTGTTTCTTCGTTTGCATTAACACTACATTCAAACACACATTTTAAGTAACGCAATAATGAAGATAAATACATATCTCGAAAATAAAAAATGAAAAAAGAAAACGATATATTGATGCGAAAGAACATCTTCTGTACCTATATGTTAAACATCTACAGTGTGACCTCCGTTAAGGAGTTACCACCCTGGTAAAATATCTTTATTTGTTTACCGATTTTGATAAACTTTTTTTTGTTAGGTTCAAAAAGCACATTAAACAATGTGTGTAACTTTACTTTTGGGCTGTAATCACTGCCACTTGTCAACACATGGGCTCAATTTCAAAAAGTAATATTATTTGTTTAATAATATTTTTATTAGGTACAGGGTGTCAGCCTGAAGGTGATAGGAACATTCGCTTTAACCATTCCGTATTTTTTGAGACAAATTAATGATTTAAAAACCAGTTTGTTGCAGTTTTTTCCAAACAATGTAATGTCGTTTGGAAAAAAACAATCGAACGTCAAACAAAAGTTATAACCAAAAAACCTTTTTGGAAAAAATGAAGATGGTGCAAAATGTATCTTTTTATTAATTTAAACATATTTTTTTTATTAACGGATAATAATAGAACACATATGCAGTTAACTTTGGGGTTACCTTTCGATTAAAAACGAGGAAAAATAACCGACTCAAACGTGGTCACGTGACTTTCGCTATCTGTCAAAAATTATATTTAAAAAATAAAATCCCTAAAAATTGGCTTATTTGTTACAATTTCAAAACGTTTAACTTGAAAAAGTCGTTTCTATTTTAATGTTACATAAGCGCCTATTTCCTATTTATAAAATTTCTTAAAATTTAAAAAAGTCATTACTTCTAAAAACTATTTTATATCACTAGCTATACAACATAATATACGAGTATCATTCTATAATTTTATTAACTTTTTATTATTACTAAAAAATATCGATAAGAATATTTCAGAAGAAAATTATATTAACGCTTTAAAATTCTGTTTGACACAAAGTTGATGTACCGGCAAGCATTTAGGTAGTACCATAGAAGAATCTACTACGTAAATTTTTCTATGGTAGTACCTATAGATTTATTTACATTACATTTTCCATTACTCTAAATGTATGCCAAAATAATACATAATATATTAAGATATCAGCAAATAGTAGGTATTTCACGTATCTAACAAAATTCACAACTTTACGTCAACTTTGGATCAAATACAACAGAATTTTAATTTCTTTCGGTTTATCAATATTAAGTACTTAATGAAAAGTTAATAGAATGATAAAAAGATAAAACTATAGTGACATAAATTCTAAATGTTAGTTAGGGTAAGTATTGTGATCATTCATGCGGTTTTGAGGGAGAATTGACAGTAGATTTGACAGCTGGTAGGTAGTCCTCTTACTTAATATTTTAGTCAACAATATTCTTCATAACTATGAAAAAATATAGAAAAATAAAGGAGCGTAAATATTCAAATTATTATTTTGTGTTTAACAATTCACAGTTTCAATCCCAAAATACGCCAGGATGGGAGCGATGTGCTGTTATTTGTATAAAAAAGGGGGTCGGTCCGCCTGCCTCCCCCTAGACCCCTGGTTCCGACCAACGACCTTGCCGGGCAACAAAACAAGTTATAAGAAACGGAAACTTACTTTAGCAAGGCGAAACATTACTTTTTATTCTCGCTCTGTACCAATGGCCGCTCTCCAACTCCAGCGCCATCTTACAGACACTTGCGCAATTTTTGCGCTCCAGTACCCAATTTCTGTTTTAGCAACATTTATCCTAGTTAGGAACACGGTCAAATGAAGGTCGTCGCGAGGTGATGACGTTTTATTTCCGTCCTTAAAATTTCTGAATAAGATGTCTGTCCAGCTTTATTTTTGTTTGTATCCTCTAATTTATTAATTAATGTGTCAAATTTTTTCTGTAAATTATCCATTTTATTAAAAATATTATTGTTTTCAATTACTTCCAATTTCTTTATCAAAGATTGCATTGTTTTATTCATGTCTGTAACAACTTCCTTAAGTAGTTTGTTCTCCTCTTCTAAACGACAAATAATATTAACCAAATTATTTCCATTTGTAGGGTGGAGTCTACAACTTTCACATACCCAATCTTTCCTTAACTTTTTATAATCAGATACTTCTTTTCTTGATAATTTAGCACATGTCAAACAGAACCATTTTGGACATTCAGTGCATCCTATCGAATATGATTTTTTGTTAAACTTATATTTACAATTTCCACAATGCTCTACTTCATTTTGACCAACATTTTCCTTTGAAGTGCCTGCATCAGCTAAATCTTGAGTACAAATTTTAAAATTATTTATAAATTGTTCATATTTGTTATCATTTGGATACTTTAGTGGCAAATAACCATGTTCTTCATCATCACCATCATTTATAATTTCATTTCTGTCTGCCAAATTTGACTGTGACAGATTATTATTTTTTTTTACTCTCATAATTCTACATTTTGGGGGGTATTTCTAAGCAAACCCTTAGCTTCTCAAAAAATATGTTCTTATCTTCTTGCTAATATTGCCTTCAGAGTATATTAATTCTGGCCACAACTATTATAATTCAAGATTTTTCTTCCTGAAACTTGAGCTGTTTCTTATATACAGGATGACTAGTATGTTATGCGGTAAAAAAAAATTTGCAATCTGATGAAAAAAAAATGGAAATTGTATCTAAAAGATAATTTGTCTACCTACCCCATAATCCTCATTTAATTGCTATTTATTAATTGTAATACTTTTTATTATATTTATTATTTATTATACCTAACTAGCCCAATGCCCTGGATAATACTCATATAGTTAGTTATTAATCGTCTTGTTGGGGTATTTTACCTTACTGTATTCTCATTGCTAGAAACACTATTTTGTGTTTTTGTGTTGCAGAGCTGACCCAAATTCAGAGAGAACAGACAGAAGCACAGATGAAACAGCTCAAACAGTTAAAAATGTTAAACCAGGTCAGAAGAGTATAACTTCAGTTGCCTCTGAAGAAGAACCAATATTGTCAGTTAGAAGTGTTGAAATTGAGCCGTGTGAACATTTTCCACAAAACATTCAATTTGCGTAAGTACTGTGTGTTGTTTTTGTTAGGGTGGGGATTGTTTGATTCGAACAATTTTTTAGGGGTCAGAAATATGCGGAGAGTTTCAAGATATTTATCCAACAGTTATTGGATCCTACATCAAGAGTGGCTGCCGATGTTTACACATTTATGTTCCTATGTGACTTTATTAACTTCTTTGTTCTTCTTGTTGGTTACTCGTCCTTTGGAGTAAGATATTATTTCAATGGCCGTTTGCACAAGAGTCCGTGGTCCAGTATCCAGAGGTCCATTCCTTCTGTGTTCACTTGAATATGGTTTGATTAGCTATCAGTTTTTGGTTACTGGGATGACCCAGCAAAGGAGAAATAGTTTTTGAAAAAATGTGTTTTTGTACAAGTGTTTTCGAACAAATGTTTTTCAAACAAATGTTTTTCCTAACAAAATTCTTCATCCGACAAATTTATCATAACAGTGTACCATATTAACCTGGCTTTTAACCCAAACCTACCCTAAGCATTATATTATGTGCAAACGACCATGAATTTAGTTAGTTACATGTGTAACTGTTTAGTTTACCTTCAGAATCAGCAGGGAGACGACACCGGCATCTCGTACTTCCAAGAAAACAAAGTGCCTGCCCTGTTCCTGTTTATGTTAGTTATGCAGTTCTTGCTCATCATAATCGACAGAGGAATATATCTCAGGAAGAATTTACTTGCAAAACTCATTTTCCAATTTGTGCAAGTGATTGTTCTGCACATTTGGTTGTTCATTTTATACCCACTAATCACAGAGAAGTATGAAAGTGTTATTTATGATAATATATTATAGGTTTGGGACAGAGCGGAATGTTGTCACAATAAAAACTCTGTCCACATTTTCTAAAATGGGAAGTGGTGTTTTAATTCTGTAAATGATGCATGCTAGATCGCTTGGATGGCTTCATTTTAAACGATATTTGTTCCTGCCATAGTTGAGATATAGATGGCACTGCGGTGCAAAGAAATTGTTTGATTCTATCAACTTCTTAAAAGGTGGTCAACATTGTTATATGGATTAATTTCAAAAAATTAGCAAACTATCATTAAAATTGTTGCATTGGTTCACCAACATTAATAAAATTGCTACAGAAAAAATAATTTCCACTAAAGTTTGACCGGAAGTGGGCACTTTTTCTGGTTTCAATGGTATAATAATTTGTTCAAATTAAAGAAAAAATAAGTCTGAGTAGGTTTTAATCAGCATCTTGCTCATTATTTGACGGCATATAATAGACCGTCAGATAGTGACAGATTTAGGTGCCCCATTTTCGCATACTAGCCTCGAAGAGGGTTGAAATGTACATCGATGCTGAGTAGAATGAAGTGAAATTTACGAGTGGCCCCTGAGGATAACATATGGAAAATTCGATTTTCCTGAACAGAAATAAAAGGTGTCTGTTGCCCATATTTCCTTGCTAGCCATGTTCACTAAATTATTAATTAATAGAACCTACTTTCGGAAAACCAAAGGCTTGAGTGTTGCAGGTGGCTAAAGGGTTGCAATAAGGGCGTAGTTTTGTAAGCAAAAATCGAAATTTTGACCGATTTTTCCACACAAGCCCATCGAAAGTATGAAAACGTACAACGTTACTAACCCGAAAAAACATATTGGCTTGAGTGGCGGGAATGGACAAGTACATTTTGAGGTCGGAAAATTTAACGGATTTTTTTTTCGATTTTTCAGTTATTTTTCCATGAACGAAATTAATTGCAATAAAAAGTTATGAATTTCAGAGTATTTAAAAAAATTATGGCTTGAGTGTAGAGCGTGGCCTTCATATTTTCAGAACAGGAAAGTTGCAGGAAAATTTATGAAAATTGCCACCACTTTCTCACACAAGCCGTTTGACATATGCTTAGAAAAAGTGATTCTAAGACTATATAACAAAAGGCTTGCGTCTCTGACATGGTCATCACATTAATAATTATATATAATTTAAAAAATCTAGAAATTTCCACGATTTTCTCATACAAGCCGTTTAGCATATGCTTAGAAAAAGTGATTATAAGACTATTGTAACAAAAGGCTTGAGTGAAATTGAAAAAAAAGTTGAAATTGACAAAATGTGTCCCAAACACCTGTTGACTCCAAAGTTCGAAAAATAAAATTATCGCCTACCTCATTTAAATGTTATAGATAAATTGTACTTTCAAAACTAAGAAAAAAATGCCTAATAGGCATTGACTAAAACATCACTGCTTTTCTTGAAATAGAGTGTCAAAATTTTGTCGAGCTCAATCCGTTGCATTTTAATTCAATTCTTCAATTATTCTGTAAAATTTGAAACCGCATTTTTTAATATAATCCAGTTTGTAAAATTATTCAAGAAAGTAACTCATTTCATTATCAATATTTTTAAAATAAATTGTAGATATATTTTTTATATGAAGGCAATATCCACCGCACTATTTTCTAATAAAACATTATTATACATAAGCAAGGAAATGTATGCTAAATTATACATTCAAAATAATAACTCTGCATAAACATTTCTAGATTTTTGTCAGCTCTTTGCACATATAATAATATGCTCCATGTCCGGCAGTCAAACCTTTTATTGCAATAGTCTTACAATCACTTTTTCTAATCATAATAATATGTCAAACGGCTTGTGCGGGAAAATGGTGGAAATTTCTAGATTTTTTTGTAAGCTCTTTGTTAAATAAATCATGCATAATTAATATGATGGCCACTGATGTTTTAGTCAATGCCTCTCAGGCATTTTTTCTTAGTTTTGAATGTACAATTCATCTGTAAAATTTAAATGAGGTAGGCGATAATTTTATTTTTCGAACTTTGGAGTCCACAGGTGTTTTGGGACACATTTTGCCAATTTCAACTTTTTTTCAATTTCACTCAAGCCTATTGTTACAATAGTCTTATAATCACTTTTTCTAAGCATATGCTAAATGGCTTGTATGAGAAAATGGTGGAAATTTCTAGATTTTTAAATTATATATAATTATTAATGTGATGACCATGTCCGACACGCAAGCCTTTTGTTATATAGCATATGTCAAACGGCTTGCGTGAGAAAATGATGGCAATTTTCATAAATTTTCCCGCAACTTTCCGACGCAAGTCTTCGTTCCGTCCACATCCGATAATCATGCCAATTTCATTATAAGGTCCAACACATCAACAACTTTCTATAGTTTCAAAGGCTTGCATGGAAAAATAACTGAAAAATCGAAAAAAAAAAACCGTTAAATTTTCTGACCTCAAAATGTACTTATCCATTCGCGCCACTCAAGCCAATATGTTTTTCGGGTTAGTAACGTTGTACGTTTTCATACTTTCGATGGGCTTGTGTGGACAAATCGGTCAAAATTTCGATTTTTGCTTACAAAACTACGCCCTTATTGCAACCCTTTAGCCACCTGCAACACTCAAGCCTTTGGTTTTCCGAAAGTAGGTTCTATTAATTAATAATTTAGTGAACATGGCTAGCAAGGAAATATGGGCAACAGACACCTTTTATTTCTGTTCAGGAAAATCGAATTTTCCATATGTTATCCCCAGGGGCCACTCGTAAATTTCACTTCATTCTACTCAGCATCAATGTACATTTCAACCCTCTTCGAGGCTAGTATGCGAAAATGGGGCACCTAAATCTGTCACTATCTGACGGTCTATAACTAATTATATAGGTGGAAACTAAGAGTTAAGAATATCCCATGGTACCTACATTTAATTTCTAAAAATTCGGCTTTTTTATAAAAACAAACCTAAATTCTAATGTTATGTACAATTTTGTTCCAAGACACTGAAATTTCCAGAATAAAGTCTTTAGATATAATCTAGGGACTTTTCTCCAGAAGCAAATTTGGATGAAAATGATAACTTCATAAGAATCTTCCTTACTTCTTTTTTAAATAGATTTGTTATAGTCAATTAATCATTATTTTCAAATAATGGACCTTTTATTTTTGTACAATAAATTTAATTAATTAATGATTAATTAACCAATTAATCATTATTTTCAAATAATGGAACTTTTATTTTTTTACGTTACATTTAATAAAATTAGGTTTGTCATTTGCGAACAAATATCACAAAATTATTAATATTTAAAAACTTTAATATAAAAATGTGTCTGAAATTGACCGCTATTTTTGAAATATCATTCAAAATTAAAATATCTCTTATCCTTCTGAAGATATTTTCCCCGAGAGTTCCTTATTGCAACAAAAATAATATAAAAATAACTGTCAGAAAAAACAGATTCTTACCTCACTTCATATACTAACGAGCAATACAGACAATTTCTTAGCAACATGTTTAAAAAAAAACTCGCTTTTACGCGAAATATTTTGTAGAGATAAACATGTGCATTTTATTTCATTTTACATTGATCTACGTAGCGATAATATTGTATTAGAACCAAATTTATGATTAAAATACTAGCTCTTATTTTTGACACAAGAATTTTTATTTTTTATCCTGTGCTCACTTATACAGGGTGTAACAGCAGTGATGGCCAATGTTGATACCACATGTTCTAGAATTAAAAATAATTACACATATATTTTTCCCGTGTTTTCATGATACAGGGTATTATAATTCAAAAATAAACATTTTTTTTATAATTGTGCCAAAACCCATGAAGCTATTTTGCTGAAATTTAGTATTGAGTATTACACGCTAGGACTGACTACATAAAAAGTTTGAAGGTCTTACCAATGGCATAGAGCGGGGATTGAGGTAGACATTTAATTTGGGCAAAATGCTACATCACTATAAAAATTGATATTTCTCTTCACAATATCATTCTGATTTGTGCATGACAGAAAATGTCTCTTCAGTCTTTCTCTAAACATAATTAGATTGCCCACAAAAATTGACATTTTTCAAATGGACACCAAATAAAATCCTGCCTCTTCGCCTGAAAATCAATTAGGTTATTTTTTGTGTGAAATTGTTAAGAAATAATTGTCTATTTAGCATTAACATGAATTTTTTGTCAGAAAAATTTATTGTCTTTATGGGAAATTTCAATATCTTGTGACCTGTAGTCGGCGGAGCAAAAATATTATGAAGAAGTATAATTACTTTTATCTCTAGAGCGCACTGTATCAATACTGACCATTATTTCAGTATTTTCTGTTCTTGCTTAACCCTATAATATCTACCTTTTACATTCTTGCTTGGCATTGTATATTTTCAACAACGATTATTTGTAGGCAGTTTGTCTTGGTGATTGCGCCACAAGTTTATTACATGGTGAAATGTGTCTACTTCTTATTATCGGCATATCAAGTCCGGTGTGGCTATCCAACAAGGATCTTGGGAAACTTCCTTTGCAAAGATTACTCAGTTGTAAACAACTTCATGTTCAAGGGTTATATGGTCATTCCGTTTTTATTTGAGCTTAGGACTATCATGGATTGGATGTGGACAGATACATCAATGACAGTAATGGACTGGCTGAAGATGGAGGATATATATGCACACATATTCAAAATAAAGGTAACAAAATAATTCCTATTCATTGTTATCTTTGGGAATAAGCAAAATAATGTAGAAATTTTTACTACAGTTTTCTAGGGTTTTCTGTAGTACTGGAGCGAATGCTATTATACAGTCCGTGCACTCTAAGCTGACATGCGGGTATCTCAGTCTAAGTGCCGTACAATAAGCTGCTTATAGATCGCTTACGCTTAAGACTGAGGTTTTCGCCTGTCAGCTTAGAGTGCATGAACTGTAGTTCTATGGGTGAAAAGGCCTAGCCTCAAATCAAATCGCAGTGAAGCTTAAGCAATGGGGAACTTGAAAAATTGTTTTTATTTCTTTAATATATTTGCCTATCAATAGAAAGACCACATACCAAATATCAGCCCCCAAATCGCAATATTTAATTTGCAATAAATAATTAAAGTTGTGACCGCAAGCTATTCATTTGCAACGACACGAAAAGCGTGGGAATGGTCGTGACGACATGCCGCTCGATTGATCGGAAGGCAGTGACGAGTGACAGTTACACAGAATTAGAGAAGGGAGAATAGAAAATGAACGTTAAAATAAACTGTTCGGCGACCCATTTTCAAAGGGATCTGATCCAAATTTAACAAGCACTTCCTTAACTGCAGAGTGAGGCCACGGGACTAGTAATTCGTAGGTCCTGGGTTCAATCCCACAAGAAGTTATTTTTTATTTTCACTGCATTCTAACTCTTATATTTATCACTGATTATTATTTTTAGTAATAATCGGACAATGGTTATCTGAAGATTATTACTCACAACTCCATAGTGTATTTAAATTCAAAGTACTTACCTACCTAATATGAAATTGTCGGTACCAGGAAAAATGTAATACATTGCTCCGTGTGTAAGCTCTTTTTGGCCTCTTAGAGAGTTTTAAGATCCAAGGCAACACGGGCGTTAAACAAACTCCGCAGCCAAAAAAGTGCACACCCTTTTCAAACGTTATTAACAATATCAAGACCGAGACAGACTGTAATAAGACGGATAGACAAGGATAGGACGTTCTCATTGCTCCTAAACAAAGCGTGCGTAGTGCTGTAGTTATTCATGTGCCGCCCATATTAGTTTATACATGGTGCTACCACCAACAAACTTCTTGACGTCACATCTAAGGAGGGCATGTTAGAAGAATGATTTGAATTATGCAGTTTTTAACTGCGGTTCCCGTAATGGCAATAAATTACGTTTGAAAGTAATATTTTCCAAATTTAATTTTTGTGCAAGTTCCCCATTACTATTGTAATTGTCACCCCTCTCCTGGGATACTCCTAGTGTGGAGTATTGTGAGGGTGAGAATTATTATTTATATAGAACTGTGACAAATAAAGTCTACATCATTAATGAAAAACTTTTGTTTACAGAGCTAAAATTTTACTTTTCCAGCAGTTTGTGGTTGTACAAGAATAAAAAATGATGCATGCAAGGAGCGTTCGCGTGACTTGCAGTATCTATAAAATGTTAACAAAAAAAGTTCAAAAATGCCACTTATTTGTCTAATTATCGAAAAAACTTATTAGATAAATCGATTGATTGTATGATCCTTTATTTAAAAAAAAAAACTCTATAATGTCATAAAATAACATAAAAAGTATAAAATGTTCGTTATACAATGTTTCCTTAAAAATAATAATATTAACTGGTTCCACTAATTTCTCAAATCAAGCTTTAATTTCGACTCTAATACCTTCGACTTGCAGTACCTATGACTACGGAGTGCTATAAGAAGGAGATAAATCGCAATGTCAACCTAATGGGCCTGAAATCGGACTCGTAATTGAGCTTTTTGAAAACACCGCTAGAGGCGCACGTGTTCTAACCGAGTCTAAAAATGTACGGAATAGCTCTTTAAAATAAAAATGATTTTCAATAAATTATTAATTAACTTAATGTTTGTATATGTGTATATTGGGTGATGCACGGATTATATCAAATATATTTTGAAATTAATGCCTGACGGCTCTCCTACAACGGAGCTGAATAAACCATCGCAAATAATAATTTGGATTTGTGTGCATATGATCAAGTTGGGAAATAAAACCATTTTTTTTGGACATAAACAATTATTCTTAGAATATATATAAATTAATATACACACGTGATTTATATAAAACAACGGTAAGCGACAACTTGATTCATGATTCACACAAATCATCGTGCCCGTCGATGGGAAGTTGAAAGCAGAAAATTCTTGGAAAATCTTATAGGTATAGTTTTCCGAGGTCTGAATATTTATGAGCATCAAACGTATCATTTTGGTGTGACATATGTTTTCTCTGACCTCAAAACCTACAGTTTTCTGTTAAAAATCTCAAAAGTAAAAAAGTTCGCTCTCTATTTTCCTGGAGTATTTGGGAAATATTGCTTTTGTGGAATATCAAATTAAAATAGATCTTTGTTTATTTAATAATAAAAAACAAGGTGTGAAAATGTAATTTATTTGTGAAATTTTACAAATATGTGTAACTATAATTAATTAGCCTAGACTAAATATTTTAAATTCCTGAAGTTCTTAATTAGGTGGGGAAATCAGAAGAAAACCATAGCTGTCTGGATGGTTCATATACATGTTCACAAGAAACATTCTCTTCTGAAATGTTGAATTTTTTCCACATATCTCTGTTCCATGAAGCTCCATCGGTTGTAACTACATCAACAAAAAACCCTGCTTTTTCCAAAAGAATGATGCATTCTGTGATCAGATGAAGCAACACAGTTGCAGATGCACAACCTTTACTTAAAAAGCATGACAAAGATTGCACCCATGAACCTCCGCACGGTTGAAACATCATTATACTAAGACATGATCTTCCTTTTAATTTTTTTGATGTAAAGGTGGATAATCACCCAAATCAGTAAAACCATTAATTTTTAATGATTTACTATCAAATGCCACAGTTTCGTTCAATTTCATCTCATCTATAAGAAGTGTACCTACGATAAGGAAAAATAATAATAAAGAAAAATAACCTGCTAGATGTATAAATACTCCTTTTTTCCTCTGATTTCATACCGAACGACTTTTTTCGAAGAAGTTCGAAAGTGATTTCTGAAAACCATAACACCCACTCATTCTTCTAATATATTTACTTAAAGTTGCACAACAAGGAAGTGGTAGGAGTTTTTGTTTTCGCAAATGTTCGTATGTAGCTCTTCCTTTAATTCTTATTCGAAGACACTCATAAATCCATGCAAGTATATCGCTGATTTTTTGGGTTGGTTACTTATGAAGCAGCAAAACAGATTCTAACTGCTTCTTGTTGAGAGCTTGGCAGTTCTGATATAATCTACTCTAAAGATCCAGAGGTCAACATGGCACTTTTTTTTTGCATTGCTCTACCTCAGTTATAAGGTTAGGAATCTGAAAGTGGAAATGTAAAATAAAATGGAAACCAAAATTTGATATTTTACCTTCTGTTTCAATCTCAAATTTTTTCCTGGCTTTTTTATCGGATGAATAACCCGTTCTGCGCCCCGGAATAAAACAGGTTCTATCTGTATTTCCTTTCACATCACTCATTTTTTATAATGTTAGCAAAATACGCCAAAAATCCACTGAATTTAATAAAAAAATGGCACAAATTTGTGGAACTTCACAAAAAACGTCAATCAAAAATAGCGCCGCGAACGACTGACGCACCACCTACATCGAAAACTTGAACTGCAATAAAAGTAGGGCTGGAAATTTTGAAACAGTGCTATATCGATATATCTCCTTCTTATAGCGCTCCATACCTATGACTTTGTACTTACGACAAAAAAAAATTACTTATCTCAAAATATTTTGCAGCTTAAAAATTTCTTTATGCTTGGTGTAAAGTTTATTTAATTTCTGTATTTTAATACAATAATGATAATCTGATTTATAAGAGCTGAAAATGATACAAAAAATTTGAAAGGAAACTAAAATGATGGATCAGCAAGACCAAAAAGGTAACATTAAAAATGTTACAAGTAAAAGTACCATCCAAAAATAGTGCAAGTGGCGCCCTCTGTGAGATACGTAGAAATTGACATTATCGGCTTATTCTCCATCCCCAAACCCACTGCAGTGCTAAATTTCAGTTCAGTAGCTCGATTATTTCCTGTATCTCGGAAACGAAGAACTTTTGGACCTATAGTTATATGAAAAACCCACCTTAAAATGAGTTTTTCTATCATCTGTTAAAGTTTGTCCTAAATAAACCGGAACATCCTCTATATTTTGCATATATAACATATAATTTGGTATCTACGACTTTTGTACAAATTTGAGTGGTATACCTACCCCATATAGACAATTAATTTTTTAAATTAAATTAAATAACCTGTATTTAGAAAAATATGTGTGTTTAATAGGTTCATTCCTACAACAAATCAGAACTATGTTACTAAAAGTTTGCAAACTGCGTGTTCAGCAAATGTCAGAAGTTTTAAGTTTTTCTGAGAGACCACAAACTCCACAAATGGCTAAAACCACAAAACATCCCGGCAAAAATTGCAGAAAAACGTTTTACTGCTCCCCCCTCCATAAGTATACTTTACATAGTGTTAGTTTGGTTACTAGTTACAGAAAGTGTTGCTAGGTAAAGGGTGTCCCAGTCAATGTGATAAACCCAATTTTCTCGGTAATTTTAAAGATAAATTGATGGTGCAAAAACCAGACTTATGTAGAATTTTCCAAGGAATTCGAGTATGGGTCAAATTTCATATACAGGGTGTTAAAAAGTTATTAAAAAATACCCTGTTCTTATAAAATTGTAAAGTTGGATTTTAACACGGAATATTAGTAGTGAGTATGCTCAGAGTATCAAAAACTGGTCGGTTTTCTGACTTCTGGTTTGACCGGAAGTGCACATCACTTGGTCAGATTTTTGAGTCACCTTGTATATTTTGGGATTTTTAGGTTCCTTTTCTTCTTCCAATTCTAATCAGTCATGTTTTATATTGATGTGTCAATTTAGTTTTCAATTATCCTCATTGAGGTTCTTAAAAAGCGTTTTGATAAGAAATATTATAAATTTGAGGGATTAACCGATTATTCGTTCAAATAGTTATCTAAATATTTGGCTGAATAGTCTGCTGAATATTCGATATTAGGCCGAATATTCGGTATTCGCCCAATGCCACATTTTACTATGCGGTGCACACCTAGTAATAATAGTTATATATTACACTACTTCTATTTTCTACTGGAGACAGTGTGAATGATGTTTGGGAAATATGGGGTTATCAGTGCTCAAGTTGCTGCACAAGGTGTTACAGTTAACTTTGTCTATAAGAGTTATCTTTGTCATGCATGTCACTGACTTTGACGATTTTGGTAAATTTATACAAAACCTATCTGTATTGATATTCTGCCGATTGCTGATGATAATATCCTTTTATTGATTGCCAATCCAAGAATGGGACCTCACTGGAAAGTTTAACCCATATATTTTGTGGTATTCGGCTGAATTTGAAATAATATAATGACTCTACCAAATAGTTTATGAGTAGTGAAACTAGAAAATCATAATTTTTTTCCATGTTCACCCTTATTTTTGAACAATACATATATTAAATATTATATTTAGCCTATTTATAAACAATTATTTCTTGACCAGACAAAGTACAAAAATTTCCATTCACAGGATAGTGTAGGCACTCACCCAGTGCAAACCCAGTACATTTAAGCCAAAAATGCTACTAATGACTTCAATACTAATTTTCTGATGATTATAGTGTGAGAGAACCTTAGAAGAGCAGTATCCACAAGTTAGAGGAGAACGAAAAAATCCAAGAATGAAGTATATAGTTGGAGGAGTCTTGTTGGCAATCATAATAGGCATCATTTGGTTTCCTTTGGTGTTTTTCTCATTGCAAGGTGCTGTTGGAATGCCTAATTTACCATCTGAAGCGACTTTCAAGGTCAGAATTGGACCATACGAACCGATATACGAAATGACTGCCCAGTTTAGTAATATCTATGAGTAAGTAGAGAGTGTTCAAATAAGAAAGTTCTTAAATGTAATAGTGTGTGTCCAGGGGAAATGCGATTTTCTGGGAAATGGCTGGAACATTACTTCGTTATATTTTCTAAAATTTATTTGTGGCGTAAACAGATCCATTGAATTTTTGAATCTGTCATTTCACTTTGACGTGACATGATCTTTGTGAAAGGAGGAAGATTTATTCTCCGAAAGCTCAGGAAACAAATTTGTTGAAGATATTTTTTGAGTTACAAGTTCAAAGTTTAGTTCATTTACTGTTAAGAATTTATTAATTTTCCAACTTGAAAAAGTTGTCTTTTAACCAGTTTGGTGGCAAAAAACCCAATTAAAATTCAATGAATTACTTCGTTGTGTAAAAAGTCTGTTATATTGGCACTCCTTCACTCAAAGAAAAAGTAAAGAAGAAAAAGTAAAAAAAGTATAAATTTAACAAAATCTCGGAACCATTACTTTTTTATTCATATTTTGAAAGATTGTTAAATTCTAATGTCTATCCAAGTGATAGCGGAGGTAGATATAAACAAAGTCACATGACCGCATTGCGATCGATTACCAGGGTCTGCCTAATATGAGATTCCCAGTGGCTTGTAATTCTGAACTAATTCTTCTAGAAGTTCTAAAAATTGTGTTTTTACCTTGCGTGGATCTTTATAAATTTCCTTAAATTAAGTAGCAAAATAAATTTACAGAATATACTGCTCGCGATCCGATCTAAAATATGCAGAAAACTCGACTGAGGGAAGAGCTGGCCCTGCATTCTGCTTGCCGCGTAAACACTTGACATTTTATGACGGCCAGACCAATAAGAGACTAGGTCACGTGGTGGCCAATGTTTTGATCCACTGCCTCTGTGACTTCGATAGACTTTAGACATTTTTTTACAGTTTTAATATACTTCATAATAGGTATGTTTCGGCAGAACTTCAAACTGTTTGAAACCAGTTTATTTATAGTTCATGGGTAATTCATTGCTATAGAAAGATATTTTCTTTGGGTAGGTGCAGGTATATTTATTTATTTAGTGTTTCTTAGAAAATAAAAAAAATCTGTGGTGGAAATTGACACATTTGTAGATTTTCTTCTTTAAATCCACTACCCAAAAATTAAAAAAAAAGTTTTTACCGAAATCAAAAATATTCACAAATGAAAAAGTTATGACAAAATAAACGACAAAAATACTGTATCTCTCAAACAAATCGAGATATTGGGATGCGCTTTGCAGAGTTTAACTCTTCTCAAAATCGTCCCAGGACACCTTTGCTATTTTGTCGGTTGCTTGGGGAACTATGAAAAAAACAACAATACTGTATCCAAGTTACAGAGGCAGTGAATCAAAACATTGGCAACTACGTGGTCGTAATGTGACCTATTCTCTTATTGGTCTGGCCGTCGTAAAATCTCAAGTGTTTAGGCGGCGAGCGGAATGCAGGGCCGGCTCTTCCCTGAGTTGAGTTTTCTGTGTATAGGTTGGATCACGAGCACTTGAAGAATCTCATATTAGTCCGACCCTGGTAATCGATCGCAACGCATTTATGTGACTTTGTTTATATCTACTGCCGCTGTAACTTGGATAGGCTTTAGAACTAATAAAGCTAACCAGCTAAACACTACTTTTCCATCTAGTTTTGAAATGAAAATTTTAAATAGAATAAATTTTTTTTAAATTTTAGATTCAATGTCACAGACTATGGGGGCATGCAAACAACTTTTAACTATATAAAAAAAGCAGAAGATTTTATTGCTAACTATGAACCTGCAGATATAGCTGCGATTCAAATGAGCCAGGAGTCTGCCAATGTTTGGATTATTTCTCCCCCAGACAAAAAGAAAATGGTGAACGAAATTGCTTCAGGTAATTATATATAGAGGGCAAGCAACATGTTGATATTTTTTTCGATAGAGACGGAACATTTTCGGATTAAATGCAATAATAATTATTATCTTCTACATATGTCGATACATAATATTTCAAAAATCATGAACACATAAATTGGCATCTTTCTTTTGCTCATTAAGTTTTAATTTCACATAAATATTCTAGGTTTTATCTGCTAAACTTATTGCCCTTATCGGGAAAGTAGATTTTTTTATTCTGTGCGGAAAAATTTCCATAAAGTTCTCATTTCGTATAGGAAATGTGGAGCCTTGAAATTAAATTTGTTAAGAAGATAAGAGGAAGGAAACGATACACATGATATCATGATGATATATGTAGAATTAAAATTTTGAATAATGTTAGGGTAACATGTGGTACCTTTTTATGAAACTGAAAATACTTGGTGATACTTTTGAAGCACATAATGAACCCTAGTAACATTTTTTACCTCTCTAGCTGAATAATAGTTCGGGAGCCAGCGACACTAAATTTTGTAATATTTAATAAAGATTCATTTTATTATTTTTGTGTCATATCAGACCTATAATTATCTGAAATCGACTCCTGCATGTGCACCAGCAGGGCGACAATTGTCAGGCACACCACTTGTTATATTACCCCTGAAAATGTATGGCAATAAGAAGGCTCATGCAACCAGGTACCTATTCAGATAGTTTTAGAAAATTACACAGGGTCTTTGATTCCTTTGAGGCTATGAATATTTTATATATATTTTTTATTAAAGCTACTGTCTTACCTGGACCAACAGTATATTAAAGAGCCGAGCATGACGCCATATTTCATTGTTGTTTACGGTCTGGGGTGGCACTACTCGACGAAAAAAATGGCGACTTCTTGTAGGTTATAGGTACGGAGTGCTATAAGAAGGAGATAAATCGCATTGTCAACCTAATGGGCCTGAAATCGGACTTGTAATTGAGCTTTTTGAAAACACCGCTAGAGGCGCACGTGTTCTAACCGAGTCTAAAAATGTACGGAATAGCTCTTTAAAATAAAAATGATTTTTAATGAATTATTAATTAACTTAAATGTTTTTTATGTGTATATTGGGTGGTACACGGATTATATCAAATATATTTTGAAATTAATGCCTGACGGCTCTGAAATAAATAAAAATCAATTGTCTATATCGATGAATAAGGGGTTCTTTATTCATAGGGCTATATTGGCTAGTTTTAATCCCACAACGGAGCTGAATAAACTATCGCAAATAATAATTTGGATTTGTGGGCATATGATGAAGTTGGGAAATAAAACCATTTTTTGGAACATAAACAATTATTCTTAGAATATATATAAATTAATATACACACGTGATTTATATAAAACAACGGTAAGCGACAACTTGATTCATGATTCACGCAAATCGTCGTGCCCGTCGAAAGCGGAAAATTCTTGGAAAATCTTATAGGTATAGTTTTCCGCGGTCTGAATATTTATGAGCATCAAACGTATCATTTTGGTGTGACATATGTTTTCTATGACCTCAAAACCTACACTTTTCTGTAAAAAATCTCAAAAGTAAAAAAGTTTGCTCTCTATTTTCTATTTTCTAACTATAATTAATTAGATTAGACTTAATATTTTAAATTCCTGAAGTTCTTCATTAGGTGGGGAAAATCAGAAGAAAACCATAGCTGTCTGGATGGTTAATATACATGTTCACAAGAAACATTTTCTTCTGAAATGTTGAATTTTTTCCACATAGCTATATTCCATGAAGCTCCATCGGTTGTAACTACATCAAGAAAAAACCCTGCTTTTTCCAAAAGAATGATGCATTCGATGATGAGATGATGCAACACAGTTCCAGATGCACAACCTTTACTTAAAAAGCATGCCAAAGATTGCACCCATGAACCTCTGCATGGTTGAAACATCATTATACCAAGGCATTTTTTGATGTAAAGGTAAAATCAGTAAAACCATTAATTTTTAATGCTTTACTATCAAATGCCAAAGTTTCATTCAATTTCATCTCATCTATAAGAAGTGTAGGTACCTACGATAAGGAAAAATAATAATAAAGAAAAATAATCTGCTAGATGTATAAATACCCCTTTTTTCCTCTGATTTCATACCGAACGACTTTTTTCGAAGAAGTTCGAAAGTTGATTTCTGAAAACCATAACACACACTCATTCTTCTAATACTTAAAGTCATTCTTCTAATACTTAAAGTTACACAACGAGGAAGTGGTAGGAGTTTTTGTTTTCGCAAATGCTCATATGTAGCTCTTCCTTTAATTCCTATTAGAAGACACTCATAAATCCATGCAAGTATAACGCTAATTTTTTGGGTTGGTTACTTTTGAAGCAGCAAAACGCATTCTAACTGCTTCTTGTTGAGAGCTTGGCAGTTCTGATATAATCTGCTCTAAACATCCAGAGGTCAACATGGCACATTTTTTGCATTGCTCTACCTCAATTATAACTTGAACTGCAATAAAAGTAAGGCTGGAAATTTTGAAATAGTGCTATATCGATACATCTCCTTCTTATAGCGCTCCATAGTTATAGGGGAAGGGGGATATTCTGTGGTTATCTGGATGTCAGTTTCTGACGTTTAAAATGCCCCAAATTTTAAATATCCAGCTTCAATACTTTACGGTAAAGAATTTGCTTTGCGTCCAGTATCTGGCAGTTTTATCCTATTAACACAGCTTTTATAGGTAGATTTGTTTATGATAACATGAAATTTCCATGCACATGAAGAAAATGGTACACCCACTGCACAGACCATTAGGTGAATTGCAGAAGAATAAACAATATTTTGGAATTATGGGATGATCTTGACAAAAGTAATAACATCAAAAGAAGCGTTTTTTGAAGACCTTTTGAACAAAAAAAAGGTTTTTGAAAGTATCTCACAAAAAATATTTTTTATCGATTTGTATATGTTACAGACCGTAGCTATATGTAAAACATGCCGTATACAAAAGGCTAGTCCATATGTAAACGGACTGAAGATATTAGTCCATATGTATAAGAAGCTTGTCCTTCAACAAACGGTCTAGTCGGTCTGCAAAAGGACTACCTAGTCCATTTATATACGGTCTATCTGCAACTGGACCATATATCACAGAGAGATTTAAACAAAGACAGAATGTATGTGCAATGTTTTCCGGGCGGTTTCGACGTCCGCCATTTCTGAATTACCCCTTCTTTTTTATATAGGCCCATCAAAGAAAGATATTACTTCTTGCTGGTACATAGTATTTTGAAGGAAAAAAGGTAATTATTTAGTATAATGTATAGGTACCCTAGATTTTTTTTCTGCAAAATACATACTAAAAAGAAGGCATAATATTCTTCTTTAATGGGCCTATATAAAAAAGAAGGGCAATTCACTACGATTGCACATACAGTCTGAATGTCAACAGTCCGTATGTTAACGGTCTAGTCCGTATATGAAATGCCATGTCATTTACATACGTCTGCGCCATTTAGGCCGTATAGATACAGCCTACACCGTATACATACGGTCTGTTTTCATATACATTATATACTTAAAAGTAGACACAGTGTATACAAAATGGAAAAAAGGAATATAAATTAAAATTAATTATTTAAAATTTAACATATCAATAAGAATTAGGTTGGTGGGCAGTGTCCTAAAATTTTATTTAAATTTTTTTTATTTAATGATTTAAAACAGATGATTCTGACATTTGTCATCTGTCAAACCTGTCGAACGCACAAAACAAAAATTCCAAAATTCCCTAGTGAGAAAACGAAAAAAATTAAAAAAAGAATACTGGGAAAAAACAAAAACCTAAAGGGAATAAACCTCGCAAAAAACTCTTAGGAATTTTCGAAAAAACTCAACCAGATTTTAACCCACGATTGGAAATAAACCATGAGAGGGAAAAAATCCTCAACACATCTCTAGAATAAATCTTCTCAGCCACCAACTTTCAATATAAAAGTTTTCTTCTACCTTTTACAATAAACTTGCCACCTATATTAATAGTTTTGCCCAATTTTATTTTTTTTTATATTTGGCAACAAGTTGGCTTTCAGCATCACCTATAAAATAGTTAGCAAAAATTGTTAAGTTTTTGCTTCTTAGGTTTTTTCGTGTGGTGTAAAATAAGTGGGAAAATCTCAGTGGTAGATCTAAAAAAGTCATATTGTATAATAAGAAAATTACAAAATTTGCAGATAGAAGAAAAAATTGACAATTTACAATTTCAACAATGAAAGAGGGATAGAGGATAGTGAATCCAATCCCTATAAAAAAATTAATCCCGGGATTTCAGGATGATTGATTTTAAATCCCGGGATCGCAGGATCGAATCCCAGGATATCCGTAATATAATTATTTTCGTATTTTTTAGAACAAGTAATTACTAAATGGGTAGTTTTAAGTGTTTATTGAAAAATAAAACATAAAATGTAGTTAGTAGGGTTGCCAACTCACTGTTTTGGTAAACTGGGATACCTAATGTGTTAAAAAAATCGGGATCAGACAAAAAAATCTGAACACCTTTTTTTATATTTTTATTTAAAATAGTGTATAACAAGTATTATTTTGTTACCCGAATGTGCCTGAATAGACTGGTGACTTTCATGTTGTTTCGGCCAATGGCAGGGATTCTGGTGGGGGTGGGAGTAGGGCGGGATAGCAAAAGCATTAATTAATAATCAATTTTTCTCTTTCATTCCCCTCATCCCCACAATCCTCCGCCCTCGTCTTCCTATGATACCTAATCATATCATTGTTTCCATGGTCAACTCAGTTAAAATCAGAATTAACAGAAAAACCCCTATAACTCAGGATTGACATTATTTGTTAATAAGCATTTCATTATTTCCATGGTTAACTCCGTTAAAATAAAAATTAGACAGAAAAAACCTCATAACTTAGTACTCCAAGGCCTACTATAAAGACAGGCCCTGGCGCACAAAAATCACGTGACCATCTTAGTCAGACAGTCAGACGTTACATGTCATTTGTCACATAACTGAAAGCGGCAGCTTGGGTTTTGAGAAGTTTTCAATGTTTAATGTGTTTTTAAACGTCTTAGTTTATATTTTAGAAACAAGTTTGTGTCTAGTGCGCATGTGTCCTGGCGGAGGGGAACCGCCCAGGTGTTATTATGGCCTCTGGGTGGGAGTCGTGGCATCCAAGACTATTGGTGCCGCTCGCACCGACGCGTGAGCGCTGTAAAGGGGAATTCTCCCCCGAACCACAGAATAGGGAGCCCGTAATTCCGGAATGGACTATTATGGACATGGACCGTATTGGACAGTGGAGCCTGATTCACAGAGGGGTGAACTGCTTACGGGAGATCCGCGAGTTCAGACGGTCCGGGTGGCTGGAAGCCGTTCCCGTTGACCACGTTCGGGTTTGTGTATTTATTCTATTCACCATTCACCTTGTGCGAAATAAATCAGTGTTGTAACCGTTGATTTTCGTTGTCGACCCACGCCCCGATACGGTTTATCTATTCGGTCTTTCACGCTGCCGAACAACTGAGACCTCGTCAATATTTGCAGTATACCTACTGAGGTTAGTTTTCATTTTTATTTCGTAAAAAATACCAAATATTGGGTCTGTTTATATTATATTTATACATATTACAAAAGCCAGGAAGAAAGTGTCGCCATAACAAACATTTGTTTTGCCTCAGGATGAAAATTTCCGTCAAAAATGGATTCGTCAAATCCCAACTGAGATTTAATTTCTAAAAAACCCTTAAGTATGTGTGACTAACACATTTTCAAGAAAGTGAAACAATAATTAAAGTTGACGAATGTGTTGTGGGAGGAAAATACCTATAGAGAATATCACCTAAGCTAAAGGAAGGTGATGTCCCAACAATTTTTGAGAAGTGCCAAAATATTGTGAGTGCCCAAAACAGCTAAGGCAGGTTGAAAATTTTGAAAAAGCAATTAGAGAAAGCTTGGATGCACAAAACCAATAATGTAATAGATGAAAGAAAACTTGCCAAATTGTTACGAAATTTGTTTTTTCTACTTATCTCCAAAAATGCCTTTCATTAAATAGCACTAAGTTGGTCACGTGACTACGCGATTATGCGTTAGCGCCGTGGCCTGTCTTTATCGTTGGCCTCGTCAGTATTCAGGATTGACATTTGTCGATAAGCATTTCATTGTTTCTATGGCTAACTTCGTTAAATTAAGAATTAAACAGAAAAACCGCCATAACATCGACATTTTTCAAAATAATCATATCGAGTATTATATCGTTGGAAAGCTTAAAAAATGCTCGATTTTATGAGACCATAGCCAACTAGGGTTTGTATTTTAAAAAACCGAAGTTTACGTCATATCTCAAAAATGACAGCTCACATGCAAAATAGGATTGGACCATCTTATTAGGAACATAATTCCCTACAAGTTTTGTATTTAAACTTTTTCTGTAAAATCAAAAATAGCGGAGCTAGCGGGATTTGAATGAATCCCCAACCTGTATAATAATATTGTATTACAAACGGTAATTAATTATAGTTTTTCAAGAATCCGTGTATTCTTGCGAGAAAAAAAAACTATAAGAAAGAATGTTGTGATGGATACAATGGTGTCATTGCTTTATAACAATATCAGATTTTCTGATAGGCTCACGACTTGAATTACCATCACTTTACATGCGGTTTTGTGGATGAACCTAACCATTTGCTATTTTATTTTATTGAAAAGAAATTCATGGTGGAACTATTTTCTGCAAAATTTAATAAACGAATAAAATAAATAAAAAAGCAGAAATCGCAGGTAATCATTACATTTTAGCGAAAATCAACATTAACCTGGGGAACCTGGTGGTGAGAGAAAAAAAAGATAATGGGGGGTTTAATCAGACTTAAACAGCCCCATTACCAGCAGTAATAATAGAATACTTATAGTATAATGATAATTAAAATGGGAACATAAGTTAAAAATTCATAAATTCTTGTACTGTAGTGTGTAGTCCTCTGAGCTTGCAGATTTGAAATCTAATTCTTTTGGATGTTATGAGTTTTTTGAAGCTAAGTTCAAATATAGTGTATTGGGGTAGCGAATATTTGCACAATAAAGTAGCAAAAGCTGCACTTAGCACTTAGTTCATGTACTCGCGATTTATTTTTTAAAAAAATTAGGGAAATTAAAATATAATATACCCAGGGTTTGTTCCAACAGAAAGTTCCCAACTGATCAGAGCCAATCAAACATTAAGAACCCCGATTTATAAACTTAGACGTTGTTGACGTTGCCGCTTGAAGTTTGATGTTTCGAACTGCTGTTTCCAATGGCATTTATAAACTTTTCCTATTCGATTTGAAATTTTCTGTGTTTGTTCGTATTATCAATGACAGAAACAGAAAGCAAAGGGACTAGCATAACTCTAACTTCAGGTCAAAGTTATGTGGTATGAATTTGCATATTTTGCAGCAAACGGCAACAGAATTTGATTTTATGAATAACTAACATCAAGTCCTCGAGGTCCAACTTTCAAGGTAACATCAAACTTCAGACGGCAATGTCAAAGTTTATAAATTGGGCTTAACCATATAAACAATCAACCATAACGCAACTCAAAAAAATAGCCAGCGATAAATCAGAATAGATTAGTTTTTAAATTTCGCAAAATATCTGACACAACAATTATATAAAGATGTGAACATTTTCAATGTAGAGAAACTAAAAATAAATTGAACAAATTAAACTTATTCATAGAATAAAAACAATTCAATAAAGACTCAGTCTAAACTAAAACAGGTAAAAGATTGTCATAAATATTCTATGCGAAATAGAGCAGAATTAAGGTTAATGCTTTATTTGTTTGCTTGTATAGAAGTATAAAAGCATTTAATGTTATCCCGAATAATATACTGAAATTAAAAAATAATGCAAAGATGTGCCATAACCTGAAAATGTGTCTAAACAAGTAGATTAAGGATATAGATATATATTTCTGTAAAGCACTGTGGAAATACTTGCTTATCTTTTGTAAGTTGAATGTAGGCCCTGGTGCCAGTACTTGTTACTGTTTAAAAGCCCTGTTTAGGCAGCTCTCACACTGAGGCAATGAGCAATAGGCAACTAGCAACTGGCAATAAGCAATAGCCAATATTATTTTGACCTTCTCTCACAGTCAAGCAACACAACAGTGTTTGGTAGCAATCTTTGGCAGCCAGTTTGAGGTTTTGCCTTCATGAAAGGAAGAACAAACTACATAACCTAATTCAAATAGTAATTTTTTTTACTATAGCCCGCTTCCTGAACGTAGAAAGAGCTGTATTTAAATTAAAAAAAAAAAATGAATCAGTTCTATACTTAATGGCAGGTCTTGACGTTGAAAATGTATATTATCGTATGATTATTATTACTTGTAGATATTATTTTATACACCTAGTATTATTATATTTGAATGCAGGGTTGCCTTTTCATAAGCCTCCTTTTTTTTGCTATGATCTTTGCGAGTGTTTAAATACAAGGATATTTTTCGACCAATTTTATAAATGTGGTGTTGAATGCTGGATCGTCCAACAAGGTTTTTCCAATCGCTGACCAATTACCGGCAATCTTCGGCGACGTCTTTATTTTTATTTAAAAAAATATTGCTCTACTGACGCGATAATTATTGGTTTTCGTATTGGATATCGAATTGCTTCAATGTGAGACTCCTGATTTAATTCAATGTAAACTCTCCGCTGGCAATAATATTGCATGTTGCCGGTTGCTAGTTGCCTATTGCTCATTGCCTCAGTGTGAGAGCTGCCTTAGAGTCGCCAATTTTTATTGCCGGCAATAAAAATTGCTGACATTTTTGTTGCATGCAATGTTTGTTGCAAAGGTGGTATCTGTTTACAGTTGGCAATTTATCTAATGCAATTCTATTTTTTCGAGAATACTTCCAACCAAATATTTAGTAAATAAAATATTTGAAGTTTGAAGACTGTATATGTAGTGATTCTAATAATAACATATAATAACATAGAAAGATCCTAATAGTAACTTAGAAAATTAAGTTTTATGTAGTGTTTTTTATTACTAAGGTTGTTAGCTCAAAAATCTCTAAAAAAATACTAGAATTGCCATTGCAATTTCAATAAAAATAGGTCTGGAGCTACTTTTTGCAATGCAATAAAACTTTTTACAGATGACTCAAAACGGAGTTAATGCGCGTGCGCACAACAAAAATGTCAGTAATTTTTATTGCCGGCAATAAAAATTGCCGACTCTAAACAGTCCTTTTGAGGGTCAGAAATAAAGATTTATTTGATTGATTGATTGAATCCATCAAGCCAATCGCAACTTCAGAAATTTTTGATCGGCCCAATCATTGGTGTTTTTCTTCATATATTTGTGCAGAATTAAAAAACTCGCCCAGTTTTCACGCATGCATTGACGTCAATTTCTCTACCTACCTATTTTAGACATTCGCCAAAACTTGAACGAAAATAAATTTTCTCGCCTCCTAGATTTCAAATTGTGAAAATTCTCTAGAAATTGAATCTTTTCTGTCCGGGAGTATTGTCATTTAAAATGAAGCAATCAGAATAATTTTCGAGAGTCACAATTCATGATTCGCGACTGTATGAACTTATCTTAAGTAATAAAAGGTGTTTCATGTGTACATCCCTTGTGTCTTATTTTATTTGTTGAGTGGAATTGCGTAAAACTTTTTTGTGTTGGTAATTAATATATAGAGGGTGTTTTAAAAGTAAGCGTAAACCTTCTGGGGACGTAATCCTTGGATAAAAAATAAGACAAAATGTTCCTATCAATGTCGGTCCGGAAATGTTTTTTCTAGCCTTTAACCTTCCCGTATGTTTTGCCCCTGTCTAAAATTTTTAAATTCTGAATTCAGAATTGAGTTCAGTGTCAAAGTTTATGCCGTGTAGGTATTTTCAGAATTTTATTGTTAAGGGTTTCGGAAATATTGGGGAAAACCATCTTCAGGGTGCCCCATTCGAAGGGGCATAGCTTCTTTAGAAAGCATTTCCGGATCCACATTGATAGAAACTTTTTGTTTTATTCTCATCCGAGGATAATTTGGAGAATAACAACTCTAATATTACGAGGATTACGTTTATGCTTACTTTTGAAACACCTTGTATTTCTACTGCAAATGACTTATTAGAATTAAAAACACTGAGTTATTAATTAAAATATTGTGAAAGCTAATCTATTTTATATAATTGTTAGAAAATGACTTGGAAATATCTTTGGAGTACAAGATATCATACGAACAAGCGAGTGTCATAGGAAAGCAAGTAATAATACTTCAAGCAGGTGCTCCCGAACGAAAGGATCTTCAAGACATGCTTAACGGTGCCAATAAGACAGTAGTTTTGGCATTGATCTTGCCAAAGTTCTACAAAGTATCGAGTAAATCAGTGAGTGTGGTCAGAGGGTTATTAGAAGATCGAGATGCTGGTATGTTCACTATCACTATTATTGCTATAGAAAATGAAAATGCTAAATCAAAATGAAAGATTTTTTGTATTGCACTTACTAAACTAGATTACAAAATGGGCCTGCTTCTTTTTCTTGGTTGGTGATTTTGCATTATGATTATAAAATTGCAAATTATGGGAAATCTAATTTTTAAAATTTTCTTATATGTTTTATATTATGTAATATTTTCCATTTCAGATCCAAATACAATGGATGACTCACTCAGAAATATTACATTGCAATTGTTTAATTCGAGTAGCTCTGGTGCTGTACAAGAGTGGTGGAAAGTGTCAGAGGAATGTACAGATAAAAACTGGGAATATTTCATATCTGCATTACCATATTCGACATGTGATAAATATGTCACTATTTATACCTTCAATGAGAAAGTTTTCCCAGACACTCTTAGTTTCTTGACTGGCGGAGGGTAAGTACATTAGAGTTATTATTCTCCAAATTATCCATCACAGATTCTTCATGCAAATTTGGCGAAGACTTGTTTATTGCTATCCAATCCATCCATATCCGATCAACAAATGCTCAAAAATCGGTTCTAGACAGACTTTTGTGCGCCCTTTTTTGACTTTTGGGCTGTGTTTAGGGTTTCCAGTCCGGGATCCCAGAGGGGTTTTAGATGGGATCCCGGGATGCCGGTGGAGTCTCGAAAATCTTGGGTTGAGATATAGCGGTCCCGAAAATCCCGATTTTTTTTAAATAATCGAACTTTAATCTGTTCTCGCCGTTTTTTGTGCAAAATGCATTTTTTTGTACTTTATCGGCGTTTTATTTAGTTTTACCCAAGTTATTTACGTATTTATTATGATACAACCGGGGATTCACTTTTTCATTTCACTTACCTATACCACAGACATATATAGCTTCGCTACAGACTCTGCTTCGCCGTATATTTTTAGGCGAACCCAAAAGGATGCCAAGTCCCTCGAGTTGGCATCCTTTGTGGGAATTCGTACAAATATTTCCACTACCGTGCCATAGAGGTCGCCGAGTTCTACATCTTTCCGCTCGTCGTTGCCAAATGTCGTCTATCAGGCCCATTTTAGGGATAAAAATACATCTGCCACTATCCATACAAGCAGATGGGACATATATAGCTTCGGTCTGTATTTGTATAAAAGATCATATATGATCTTTGCTGATACAGGTCTGTGTTTATAGTCAAAAAAAAGCAAGTTAGCTGGAATTGGTAGGTAAGGATTGTTGAGATTTTTGTATACTTAAAATTGCCGGGAAAACTGCACCCTGAAAAACAATAACTTCACTGTTTCTGGTCTCAGAAGTAAAAAACTGCCCGACAAAAAACTACCCCTCCCCACCCCCGAAATGTTTTTGGTCGGATCCTCGCCATTTTCAGCCAGAACGTTCAAAATTTACCCAGACGCACCAATCCGCGGTTGAAAAAATTTACCTAACAAAACTACCCCCTGCATCCCTTTGGGGAAAAAAATTGATAACTCCATTGTTTCTGGTCCGATTTTCGCCGTTTTCACAAGGACGTTCAAAAGAGTCTCAGAAGCATAAAAAACTGCCTGACAAAAAACTACCCCTTCCCACCCCCGAAGTTGTTTTTGGTCGAATCCTCTCCATTTTCAGCAAGGACCATCAAAATTAACCCATACGCACCAATCCGCGGTTGAAAAAATTTACCTGACAAAACTACCCCCTGCACCCCTTTGGGGAAAAAAATTGATAACTTCATTGTGTCTGGTCCGATTTTCGCCGTTTTCACAAGGACGTTCAAAAGAGTCTCAGAAGCATAAAAAACTGCCTTACAAAAAACTACCCCTTCCCACCCCCGAAGTTGTTTTTGGTCGAATCCTCGCCATTTTCAGCAAGGACGATCAAAATTAACCCATACGCACCAATCCAGAAACAATGGAGTTATCATTTTTTCCCTAAAGGGATGCAGGAAGTAGTTTTGTCCGGCAATTTTTTTCAACCGCAGATTGGTGCTTCTGGAATAATTTTGAACGTCCTTGCTAAAAATGGCGAGGATCCGACCAAAAACAACTTCGGGGGTGGAAAGGGATAGTTTTTTTTCGGCAGTTTTTTTTATTTCTGAGACTGACTTTTTTAACAACCTTGTGAAAACGGCGAAAATCGGACCAGAAACAATGGAGTTATCATTTTTTTCCCTAAAGGGATGCAGGGGGTAGTTTTGTCCAGCAATTTTTTTCAACCGCGGATTGGTGCTTCTGGAATAATTTTGAACGTCCTTGCTAAAAATGGCGAGGATCCGACCAAAAACAACTTCGGGGGTGGGGAGGGGTAGTTTTTTCCGGCAGTTTTTTTTTATTTCTGTGACTGACTTTTTTAACATCCTTGTGAAAACGGCGAAAATCGGACCAGAAACAATGGAGTTATCATTTTTTCCCTAAAGGGATGCAGGGGGTAGTTTTGTCCGGCAATTTTCTTCAACCGCGGATTGGTGCTTCTGGAATAATTTTGAACGTCCTTGCTAAAAATGGCGAGGATCCGACCAAAAACAACTTCGGGGGTGGGAAGGGGTAGTTTTTTCCGGCAGTTTTTTTTTTATTTCTAAGTCTGACTTTTTTAACATCCTTGTGAAAACGGCGAAAATCGTACCAGAAACAATGGAGTTATCATTTTTTTCCCTAAAGGGATGCAGGGGGTAGTTTTGTCCGGCAATTTTTTTCAACCGCGGATTGGTGCTTCTGGAATAATTTTGAACGTCCTTGCTAAAAATGGCGAGGATCCGACCAAAAACAACTTCGGGGGTGGGAAGGGGTAGTTTTTTCCGGCAGTTGTTTTTTATTTCTGAGACTGACTTTTTTAACATCCTTGTGAAAACGGCGAAAATCGGACCAGAAACAATGGAACTATCATTTTTTTCCCTAAAGGGATGCAGGGGGTAGTTTTGTCCGGCAATTTTTTTCAACCGCGGATTGGTGCTTCTGGAATAATTTTGAACGTCCTTGCTAAAAATGGCGAGGATCTGACCAAAAACAACTTCGGGGATGGGAAGGGGTAGTTTTTTCCCTCAGTTTTTTTTTATTTCTGAGACTGACTTTTTTAACATCCTTGTGAAAACGGCGAAAATCAGACCAGAAACAATGGAACTATCATTTTTTTCCCTAAAGGGATGCAGGGGGTAGTTTTGTCCGGCAATTTTTTTCAACCGCGGATTGGTGCTTCTGGAATAATTTTGAACGTCCTTGCTAAAAATGGCGAGGATCTGACCAAAAACAACTTCGGGGATGGGAAGGGGTAGTTTTTTCCCTCAGTTTTTTTTTCTGCGACTTTTTGAACGCCCTACTGGAGTTATTTCGCTAAAGGGATGCAGGGAGTAGTTTTTGGCAGACAATTTTCTCCAATCGCGGATTGGTGCATCTGGAATAAATCTAATAATTTCAAATTGTGGCTGCCGTATTATTAATACTCGTATACCCGCTATTCCTTCTATCACAGACCTATATAGCTTCTATCCACATGTTCTTGCACTGACAACGTTGCAGCGTTTTTTATGGGATAGGTGCTTTCAAGGCCACTGAATTATTGTCGTCAGGCCCGCCGATTATATTTTTATTAGAATTTCCCGCATGCGGCGCCCTCTATTGGTGCCAGCTCAAACAATTGGGTCCCCAGGCCCCAGGCACTGTCTGTAGCGAAGCTATATATGTCTGTGCCTATACCTACCTAATACAATATTATGTAGGTAAATATATAAAAATGTTTTTTATTTATGTGTTTTTAATAAATTTTTTCCGTATGTCCGCATTTTTATTTGCTATTGCTAATATTATGCATTTTAATAAAAATATCATTAGGATTGATCTCGGGATCCCGAGATTTGGGTTTTGGATCCCGGGATCCGAAACGGGATCCTGGGATTTGGATTTTCATCCAGGGATCTCAAAACGGGATCCCGATCCCGAAAATTGGAAACCCTAGCTGTGTTCAGAGATGAATATTCCAAAAGTCCCTGGGTCTGCGACTGGAGCTAACTCCAAGGTTTTCCAAAATGTGTCTCTGCTTTGGGTTTTTCAATTTTATTTTGATAAAGTCGCTTAAAGTTGATACCTTGTGTAGAAAAAACTACACTTCAGGTTTATTTGAAGAAGCAGACATAAGCCTCTACGTTACAAGCCAAAGACGGCGACGATACTGTAAGTTTGAGAGCTTCATGTGGTGGAAAGTAAGAAGAAAACAATGTTATGAATTTTACAATTGGGTACAATCTGGACCAACACTATATTAAATATGTGTGCAGTGTGCACAGCTCTGCTGTTTCAAGCAATAGCCACTGGCACTGTATGATAAAAAAAACGGGGTGATTTAATGTTAAAAATATGGCATATTTCCATAGATTTTCTTTTATGAAAGCAAATCTAAAAGCAAGCAAGAGTATATTTCGGTACCTTTTGGTTTGAAATGAAGTGTATCGGTCATCATTGCACTAATTTTAACCATGTAATCGGGGAGTTCCATTAAGCCGAAAAACACTCAAAAAATTTTGTTTACTCGATGTTTTATAAAAAGGGGGCAAACCAACCTTAGCCCGTGCATAATGTAACGCTGGTGGGTTCTCGCTGGAAGCGCTTGGAAGGGTCTCCCCTCTTCCTAGGCGATGTAGTGGAACAATGTTAGACTGGGAGAGGAAGTTCCTCGATGTTGTCTTATTTCAGAGTGAAACAAAATTGCTTTTAGAATTAGGTAGGTATAAAAAAATACCTATCAAAACTATTTTTGTTGGTAGGTTTGCTATCCCACCAACTGGTTATGGCTTTTTTCATTCGCATACAAAAATAATTTAACACATTACTTTTTATCACTTTGCCAATATTTAAGTACCTACACAGCAGGAATATAAAGAATATTAGTAAAAAAAACTTTTACCAAGACATACAATCAACAAAATAAGGAAAAACCTGTAAAGTAAGTATTGTTTTATTCGGGCAGCTATGCCCCGATAGATTTTATTAGTAAATAATAATTGCAGGCTTTGTTCATAATATGCTGATAGAAAGACAGACATAAGTATGTGTCGTGTGGGTCAGGATTGAATTTAAAACAAGCAGTCACCTTTGAATCAAAATACCTTTGAATCCAATTAGTTGTAATTAAAGTAAATTACTTTTTTTAATTTTTTCACTGTTGTGTTTGTCAAATTTCCCATACATGGCTCCCGAATAAATCAAAGAAATCGATGAATCCAATTTGTTTTTTGTTTATTCTATTTGTTTTACACTGACAATTATATGTCTTGAAGTCGCTTCATGAAGAAATTCAAATATTCTATTATCTCAATAAATCAATAAATTCAGGAACTTCTTCATGAATTTATTCACAGATTTACAGCATGTTCTATTTTCCCTCAATTTTTGGGTGAATTTCCGTCGTACCAACCGATAAACATCAGTGAGAGTGCGGTTAGGTTTAACCCGTACGTTATTATTAATCCAGGTGACCTTTTCTTTATTTATTCATATCTAGCTCAAATTGATAATTTTAAATAATTATATTTTGTTGAGATGTTGCTTGCCGGTGGTGGAGGAATACCTTTGCTTTTGTTTAAGAGTGGGTGAATGTCCTAACCTTCCTATAAACTAACCTTGGGTCATACTTACAAACTGAGTCAAAAATATTCACCAATTTCATGACCAGTATAAAACAAAATGGCTGCGTCTAAGGTTACCAAGTGGAAGGTAGCACATGCAAGCCACTTTCCGCTTGCTCACCTTAGACGTTGCGGCTGGCAACCAGTGCGAACACAAATAATTTCCGCTCAGTCGCTTAGGCTTGCTATAAGCGGTCAATCGCTTATGCACAATACTATTACAATATTTACAACTGGTAATATGATGTCACCCTCGTTTAAAATCGTGGAAACTACAGGATACATTTGAAAACACTTATAAATAATCTTTGTTACTTTTTCAAATCAAAACAACCATATTCGTACTTTGGGGGTTATGCCCGGCTATACCAGCACGAACGTCAAATCCGTGAACTGTCTAAAGTGCTGCGTGTGCTTGGAAGCGCAATTTGGAAAGACTGCAAGCAAGGTACTTGGAAAGCTTACGTAATCTTAGACACAGCTTAGACACAGATTAAACAGGCTTTAGTTTATAACCACAAGATGCCAGGGAGCATCATAAAACAAAAATTGGGGAGGAATTACAAAAGAAAGAAACATTGGGTATTAATTTTTAATTTATTTAATGCAGACTTTAAACAATCCCTCAAATATATACGTGAATCCCTTTGTCCCTAGCCGACTTCAAAATTTCCTTAAATCTAGGATATCTTAAAGTGGCAACACTGCCCCATGAAAGGTGGGGCTCGCGCGGGCTCATTATCAGGCACAAATAAGGAGCAGAGATCATCTGTGGCCTCAACGCTTGAAAGCATACTGTCAGTAGATAATTAGCAGCAATAGTTTTGTATTTTTCTAAAACATGGTCGCATATACGAATAACGAGCTATCCGACATTATCTTAACGTACAGAAAGTGTTTGTGTAATGCAAACAACGCTGCTGCGGAATAGTGGCGGCAATATTCCAACAGGCGTCACCCAAATATGCGCACGTTCGTCTGCATACTTCAAAAGCTTCGAAACACGGGGTCTGCGGAAGTTCGTTGAGATAGAATGGGACATATTGCCAAAGAGGATTTACCACAGGTCGAGGCTGTTCTAAATTTGCAGGAAAACGAGCCCGGAATAAGCAGCCGGCCAATTTCAAGAAGACTAGTAGTTACCCACATTGGAACCAGATGATTTCATGTGCGGTTAGAATGTTGTAACTGATTTTTAAATCAGTGGGCAGCAGATTCTGCTTTTCTCAGTAAAATTATGCGGAGCGATGAGTGCTGTTTCACACAATGCAACATTTTTAACATGTAAGTACCTACTTTTTGGTTTTAACTTTTTTAAATATCCATTGTTTCATAATTTATGGCTTATTTTAACCCTTTCGGGACCAGACCCGGACGAACACGCATATAAAAGTTGGGTCAGTGGGACCGGAACCGACTATAAACGCAAGCAGGGAGGCATGAGAAAGGACTGGAACCGGATGGGCACGCGTTGACTACGGATACATTGGAACGCCTACTTTACATTGGTCATGTCTCCAATTAATATTATTGGCTGATTTTCTAGTAATGGCATCAAGTTGGGTGGTCTTTCTCATAAAAGACATTTTTTAATCATTTTTTTAATTTACATAAGCTTTCTTTTGATATTTGTTATGAAAATAACAATAACACGTTATGAAAAACTTTTCTTTTCTTTTCAAATGGCATATGATAGTGCTAATTATATACAGTAAGGGGAAAATGAGAGGAGTGTTTGAGCCACTTTCGTAAAGTCTTTGGTTTTAGCCCTTTATTTGTGGGGATCCTCCTTGTGTGCTCATATGGTGTACCCTGTTTGAATTGAATTATCACCTGGTGGAAACCAAGAGGTCCATAATGTTTGGAATCGCTCTGCTTCAAATGTATGGTGAAATAACATTTGTTTTGTTCGCATTTCCGTAAAAAAATTATTTCCGACTTGAATATACACTTTAAGAAAATTTTAATTGCAGATTCGTAATAAGCGCATTTTTCCCTACCTGGCCTTAAATTTAATGTACTGATGACCGATACACCCTCTATAGTGGACTGTTGGTTTGGTTTGTGGACTTTAGACAATTTTTTCTATACAGGGTGTCCCAATAAGGACTCCCGTCGCCGATATCTCCGGAACAAAAAGAGATATTTTAATTCTGCAAACGCCGTTCGAGAAAGCAGCAATGCAACAACAAAGCAATGTCATGGAATAAAGTGGTTTTTATTTTGTCTCTCGAAAACCAAGCCAGATACGAAAAAAATTCAAGAGACCAAAAAGTTGTACTCTTAGTTGCTTAATGCGACAAAAATATAAAAGTTTTAAAAAAGTCAGTGGCGCACATTTTTTCTTTCAAAAATATTGGTCACGGTGCCCCCAGGGACGCCACTGGACTTAATAATTTGAATCTACTTAGGGCTAAATTAACCCCTCTCTGCCGTAAATAACATTGCCAGATTTAAACAAAATCGGCTAAAGGATTATTAAAATATTGTTAAAAAAAGATTTTTTTAAAAAAGTATGACACAATGTATCTTGAAAACCAGACTTTTTAGGACACATGTTTATATGAACTTTTATACTTAAAATTGGGTCAGGAATTCGCCCTTGAAATTACGGGCTATCATTAAGTAACACCCTGTATATGATTTTCTTCATGTGCATGGTAATTTTATGCTATCACAAACAAATTACCTATATAAACTATTAGTGCTCCTATGACAAAACTGCAAAATACTGACCGCAAAGACAATTCGTTAGTGTAAAATGAACGTAAATCATAATAAAGCTAATGTTTAAAATATGGTGCATTTTAAACGTCAGAAACTGGCATACTATAACCACAGAATACCCCCCTTGACCTATAATAAGTCGCCATTGTTTTGTATACTACTAGCATCACTCTACTCAAACAACAACAATGGGTCTTTAATATAGTGTTGGTCCAGATATAACTTTTGACATATTGCATTTTGGAGATAATTATATCTTTTGCAACATCTGAGCACGTGTGCTCTAAATATAATGGTTTAGAAGATACGAAACATTATATTATTATGTTCAAGCTGGCATCAAAGTTATTTTTCAAAAGAAAATTTTTGAAACAATTTATGGCACGAAAATGGTGGAATCAGAATAAACGAATAGATATTATTTTGTTCCAAATTTTGTCGTTGTTCGCTAGGACCAACCATTATCAAGATTTAAGCGAAAACTGAAAAGGGGGACACATTTTGGAAGCCGCTACTTAGCTCCCGTAGCAGACCTGGGAACTTTTCATAATCTGAACTTTAGTTAATTATAAAATTAATTATACAAGGAATGGTTAATTGCTATATTAGCTATAATGTATGCATATAGCATTTTATGCAATTACTAAACAAAAGTATATTTTTGATTTTTTGAAATTCTCTAGATGGGACTAATACTCGATTTTACCAAAAATTGATGTTGGTCACATTATGTAATGATCGCAAAATAGTTTTAAGTGATCGGAAAAGTTACAATTCTTAGTGAAGGAAGGTGGTTTCACACGGTTGATACTATGATGCTAAATCTAAAATTTGCATTATTTGCAAAGCTTGTATTTATAAAACAACTCAAAGTTACACTGCTGGGAATCAAGTTGACACAGTAACAGTCACCAAATAAACCACCATCCCTCACTACATCATGAGACCAGTTAAGAATATTATAAATACAACAGGTTTGTTCCAAGTGAGTCATGAACTAGCTATTTGTCTGGTTCATTGAAAAAAGTTCTGAAATTATTTTCTTGCATTTTGATTGTTTTGACACAGTTCTGGAACGGTACAGATTTGCATTTGGATCAAACGTAATATACATATGGTTCAGGTTTACAAAAGGACAAAAAGACAACAAAAATACCAATAAAAACCGATTGACATTGTCAAAGTATATCATAGAGACGTTGACTGATATATTATTAAAGACTGCTCACTGCTGTCACGTCTGACACATTTTTGGCTCACCATGCGCTTTCCGGAGATAAAATACAATGCAGAATACATTGTTAGCCATAGAGCCATCTGTTTTCCAGGACATAAAGCTATAGCCGTGAGAAGTCTTTATAAATATGTCAGTCGACGATAGAGGGGTGTATATAAAAAAGTCTTCGAAAAAGCCAAGAATAAAAAAGTTTCTCATTTTGTTATCAATCCATGCATATACTGTATATTAACAAATAAAGTGGATTTTTGTACCTTGTGATAACATATATTTTTACATCCCCTTATTTTCTATATTTTTGAGATTAGGAAAAAAGTTTCATAAAAAGTTATATAAGCCAAAGCAAGCTTATTTCAGCGTTTATTTAGTTTTATACTGGGTGGTCAGGAAAGCGGTGCAAAACCAAACTTATGTTTTTCTTTAATGAAACACCATGTATATTTTTAGATAATTGAAATCTGCTCATTGTCACAATTTCACTGATGTATACATGTAACATGTTTGTTTCAAGCGTTTGGAAGATATTCGACCTTGGAACTTCCAATTTTGCACTTTTGATGTCAATTTTTTCGAAAATTAAACTTTTGCGGGTATACCTTATATAAAAAAAATGTCATAAATGTATTTACCCTTAAAATATGGTTGCATTTCCCCACAGTCCAAATTTGTATACAACCTGTTGATTCAGTAAACAACTTAAAACACTCAAAAGTTCATCCATATATTAAGTGCGAATACTCATCATAATTTATGATATTTTTTCCTATAAAAGTGCAGATTTCAAATATGTATATAAAAATCGACAGGGTGTTCCATTTAAAAAAAACATAAGTTTGGTTGGGCACAGCTTTTCTGAACACCCTATATAAAACTAAATGAACACTTGAAAAAAGGTTGCTGAGACTTCTAGAACTTTTATTTGAAATATTTTTTCCTAACCTCAAAAATGTAGAAATAAGAGAGGTGTAAAAATATACAGGGTTATTGGTAATTCGATACATTCCTTTGGAGATGTGATAGGTGAGAAGGTAAGGAGTAAATTTAATCCTATATGCATTATGCAAAACTAGATTTTTTTTAAATATTTTTGACAACTTTTCCTATGATCTAAATGTTTCTGGACTTTTTTCATTCCAAACATAAGCCCATAGTGTTCGGCAAGTAATCAGTTGAAAAGTTTAAAAAAGTTCTCTAAATTTTTTGGTCTGCTAAGAAAAATTGAAGTATCTCAAAATTTATTGAGTTTTGCATAATGCATATTAGGAGTAATTTTACTCCTACCTCTTCCCCTAAGGAATGTATCTAATTATCAATAACCCTATATACCTACTACTACTACTATGTGATCACGTGGTACAGGGTGGCCCATCCAAACGGAAAAAGTGTGTTACGAGGAGGCAGGTTAACATAAAATCGTCATTCAAAAAATGACTTTGTAGTAAAAATTAAGGGGAATTTGATGGTGTACCGAAATTTTGTATACGGGAGTCGGTAAAGAAGTTATCGCGAAAAAACATTTTTTGTAAAATAAAACAAATTACCTACACAACCATTAGAGAACCTTTAAGTAGTATTCCTGAATATTTAGTTTTTTGAAATAGCTTCCGGTCATAGTGGAAATAAAAATAATTTTCACTATTTTACAACTTATACATTTCATTTAACCATTATAGGATTCCTTTTTTAATTCTGAATCCATCGATGTATAATTTACCTATTTATCTCCAACTGTTTCCGAGATATTTACCAAGGAAGCTCCATCAAACATGGTCTCATGGTCAGTGTCTGATGTTTGATCCGAGTAAGCCAAACAATAAAACCAAATTTATGACAAATCAAGTGAGCCATGATAATAAAACTGACAATCAAGTAGGCTGTAATTTCGATATTTCTATTTACCTGTTAAAATTTTGTTGCTGAAGCTGTTACTACTTACAGTTGAAAAAAATGTCTTTGAAAGTAGAATGCTGTGATATTTTAGAGGTCTTTATCAAATATGCTAAAAGATACGTAAAAAACTTTGATGGAGTATTCTCGTAAATATCCAAATAGAAATGTTCAGAGTGCTTCATTTATAATATATTATCTGTATCGAAGATTCAGATTGACAGGATGTGTGATACGCAAAAGAAAAAATGAGTTTAGAATTAGTGAGGACGAGAGAGAAACAAAAATAAAGTATATAAAAACCGCCCCGAAAATGATAAGGTGATTAAACGACAAGTAAAATTAGAAATTAATAGTTTAAACGATCGACCCTTAATCATTGAAAATGTCCGAAAAAATTTCCTAAATAAATAATACTTAGGTTATTATGTGTAAATAATAATGGAAACCATTTTGAACATTTAATGTAAATGAACTGCTAATTAATTTTTAATAACTAATAATACTGTTGTTCTTATAATAGGTATGACAGTAATAAAAATAATAAATCCTTAGTCATTTCCATGAGATTTTTAGTTAAGTTGAATGTAGTTGAATGGCTATAGCCAATTTAACATTCTATCTACTATAATAGGAATCCTATAATGCTTAAATGAATTATATAAGTTGTAAAAAAAAAATTTCGCCATAACTTTTTTACCGTCCACGCATACACCATCCTTAATTTGTACTACAAACTCATTTTTTTAATGACGATTTTATGTTGTCCTGTCTCCTCGTAACACACTTTCTCCTCTTGGATGGGCCACCCTGTACCTGTAAATATAATATTACCTGCTATGCCACAAAAGCATCCCTCTTGTTATTGTATGTTGCCAAAATTTCTATTAACAGTATTAACTAAGCATCCTTAACTATTTTCCTTATACATAAAAATGAAATACCCACTCAGTTGCATGTTATAGGGTTTTTCATTTTCAACACTCAATCTTTGAAATTATATTTTTAAAAAATATGTATATGCTATATTCATACTTTTATTTTTATTTTGAAGCCTATTAGATGACATCTTTAAAAAATTACCATGGTTCTTCTTGATGATTCGAGTCCTGGATATCGAGTTTTCGATAACATTGTCGCAGAAAAGTGGCTTGGTTTTATCAATAACGAAAATGATGTTGTCATTTAACGTGGCAATCATATGTGATTTGTCGGCACAGGCTCAATAGCTTTCACATAACCCACAAAAAAAATCGAATAGCATTAAATCACAGGATCTTGCTTGCCGGTTGATGTTATCGAAATCTCGACAATATTATCGAAAACTGGATCTCCAGGATTCGAATCACCAAGAAGAACCGTCGTAATTTTTAAAATATAATGTGGATTGTATAGGCTTCAAAATAAAAATAAAATTATGGAGATATCACCTACACAATTTATTTAATTTAATTTCAAAGATCGAGTGCTGAAAACGAAAAGCCCTTTATATTGAAAACATCCAGATTACCCCAAAAATCCTTTCGTGTTCCTTTCCCCTCGTTTCTATTCTTTCTCTACTTGTTGCTGCATTTCTAGCATACTTGGTCTTTACACCACAATCGTCCTGGTAGCATCACGCGTCCTCCGCGGCTTCTTCGCTGAGCAGTGCTTTAAAATCATGTTCGATGACCTGCCCAACGTGGACCGGGTCCTCCAGCTTTGCCTCAATGTCTACCTGGTGCGAGAGGCAGACGAGTTCGCCTTGGAGGAGGATCTATTTGCTAAGTTGGTGTTCCTCTTCCGGTCGCCAGAGACGTTGATCAAGTGGACGCGGCCGGTAGAGGAACTAGGGGATGAGGAGGGGGATGAAGGGGAGTGAGGTTATGCAGTGGGGATCAGTGGGGAGGTATTAATGTAATGGTCCAACACATGAGTGCATGAGTGAATGATCAAAATCAGAGGAGTCACTTTGGTAGTGTGTCAAATAAATGATATTTTTTGTAAGTAATACCACAGCATTAGACGTTAGGCAGTTGGCCCGACTCATCAATAATGACCTTGAATATATTTATAAGGTGCTGATGATGGTAGTTCAGTGCTGTCACAAAATTACCAAAAAACTAGTCTGTCAACTTATCTGCCATTCTAACAATGTGCTTTTGTGATTGTATCTTACTAGAAATATAATAACTGTAATTGCCAGAGTGGTAATAGGTTACTTGCGGATGTTTTCTTCTCAATGAAAATTTATATGGAATAAAAAGCCCTTCTGTCCAGATCTTCTCAGGACATTAGACCCCCCATCATTTGTTTTAAAGTTATAATCCCCCCTTATCCTTCAAACACCATCAAATTATATGTTCAGTTTGATTATTTTATAACTTCACTCAAAATAATACCATGATTTCATTTTTCAGGCACTTTTCCATCTCCATTTTATCATCAAGACGTAATTATAACATAGAAAAAGTTAGTCTATGTTAATTACACAGAAAGCAAGGTTACCTTTTAACTGCCCTGACCTGATCTCTCTAATCCCTTGTTTTTATTTATCATATCAGTTCAATATCAACTGAGAATCTAAACTCTCTCACATCTCATGATAACCTTTTTCAAAATTTTTTTACATTAATATTGTGCGAGTTAGAGCAACCGTAGAGCACAGTTCAAAACATTCAGTAAGAAAATAACTCCAATACTCCAAACATTGGGTTTCAAAAGTCATGCAGAGAAGTGAAGGCTATTTTTCTGGCATAGTTTTTAATGAATACAAATTGTTTTTTAACTTTTTTTGGTTTTGTAATTTTTAAATAGTTTTCCATTCCTGTGGAGCACCTATTATAATTTAACTTCTTTTGACACCATAGAAAATAAAACTGGGCGACAAAAATAAGAATAAAAACCTAATAGAGTTGCGACTGAATACTGTCCTAACCTAATACTGTGGGAGAGGTCATCTCTACACAAAATAGTATTTTGTCCCCTCCAACACCACTTTCATACACTTGCCCATCCAAGGACCATGGGGCAATAATTCGTATTTAAAAGAACTTGTTACATAGTGATTTGAATATACAGGGTGTTCCTTAATGACACGCTAATACTTAAGGGGTTTATTCTTGGGCCCATTTTAAGAAAAAAACTTCATATGAACCTATGTCGTAAACGTCCTAACTTTTGAGATACAGGGCGTTAAAGTTTATTTTTAAAAATTGAATTGAATCTCCCGAAATAATCAAGGTGCTGAACTGAAATTTGGCACTGCTATGTTTTGGGGGATGGAGAATAAGCTGAAAATGTCGATTTCACCGTATCTCACAGCGCCACTTGCACTGTTTTTTGATCACGCTTTTACGCGTAACTTTTTTGAGGTTATCTTTTTGGTCCTGCAGGTCCATCATTTTAGTGCATCTTTTCATTCTGCAAGAAAAAGGTACTCTTGTTTCATAACGATTAAATCAACCGTTTGCGTTGAAATTACCAAAACGTGCCCCAAAACACCTGTTGATTCCAATATTCGAAACATAAAATTTTCAGCTACTGCTTTCAAATGTTACAGATCAACTGTACATTCAAAATGATGAAAAAAATGCCAAATGGGCATTGGTCAAAACACCATTGGTTTTCTTGAAATAGAGTGTCCAAATTTTGTCAAATTCAATCCTTTCCATTTTGAAAGCGAATGATTTTTGGTACATTGTTCATAGGGATTTTTTTCTCAGTTTAAATGGTACAGTTGATCTGTAACACTTGAAGGTGGTAGGTGAAAATTTTATGTTTCGAATATTGAAGTCAACAGGTGTTTTGGAGAACGTTTTGGCAATCTCAAAGCAAACGGTTGATTTTATTGTTATAAAACAAGAGTACCTTTTTCTTGCAGAATGAAAAGGTGCACTAAAATGATGGACCTGTAGGACCAAAAAGATAACCTCAAAAAAGTTACGCGTAAAAGCGTGATCAAAAAACAGCGCAAGTGGCGCCCTCTGTGAGATACGGTGAAATTGACATTTTCAGCTTATTCTCCATCCCTCAAAACATAGCAGTGCCAAATTTCAGTTCAGCACCTTGATTATTTCGGGAGATGTAGCCAAAATTCAATTTTAAAAAATAAACTTTAACGCCCTGTATCTCAAAAGTTAGGACGTTTACGACATAAGTTCATATGAAGTTTTTTTCTTAAAATGGGCCCAAGAATAAATCCCTTAAGTATTAGCGTGTCATTAAGGAACACCCTGTATATTGTGCACGACCCACTCACAATGTTGCCTATTGCCATGTTGACATTGCATTGTGCACTAGTGGAATTTGCAGCTATTGTACACTGTTATGTCAAGTAATGTCAAAAGCAATGTAGGCAATTGTTGTCAAATATTTTTCCAAGATTGTGCAGAAAGTATAGTGCGAAACTTGTTAAGCAATGCATGTTGCATGCTCATGCACTTGAAGGCACTCTGCTTTGCCGTGCACCTGTGTACTCACATGCAATATGCCTCATTGCTTAACTTGTCGAACAGTAGGTATATTATTTTCCACATAGATATTATAAATTGTACAGTTTGTACAATTTGTGAGTTTATTGTTGTTAAATATCCACAAAACCGAAGCAAAAATCAAAACTACATATTATTACCCCTGTGTGCCTCCAGCCACTACAGGTCCTTCGGCACAACTTCTTCCACTCCTTTACAAAAGTATCCTGTGTTGAGATGGGGTCTTATAACATCAACTGAAGGATATGGATAGAGGAACAGTGGTTTGTAAAAATGATTGCTAAAAAGTGGTAGGTGCCTAGTTCAAAAAAACTTTTTTCCCAATATTTTCAACCACTCTGCAAAGTAATTTAAACAACCATTGTTGCTACATTGGTATCATTCATCCAACCATAAATCAAATAAATGTTAGGTCTTTTCATTCAAAGTATTAGCACCAGTTTGGCAAGTTAGTTTTACCTTGGTTTCAGAAGGATAAAATGTTGAATTCAACTGTTGGTACCAATTATTGGTACCAACAAGTACAGTGTATAATCATTATACAATGGACCTTATATCTTTGTTATGAGGTCTCGTTAATTAACACAGTTCTAGAAAAGCAATATTAAACATAGATAGTATAACACTTCCTCGAATTAAACTTATAATTTTTCTCGATGTTATTATTATTATTGGAGACTGTTAACTTTTTAGAATTCCAAGTGGAATTTGTAGAGGTATATTCGAAGGCCACGACTTGAGTAAATTCTTGTAAATAGACAATGTCAATCATTTTTAGAGTTATGTGTCAAACTTGCTAAATTAATTCAGTAACTGCTTAAAAACATTTTTGATACATCCTAAAGGCATTATTGAATTTTCTTAACAATTTGAGTGAATGATAAAATCTAATTCTATGATAATCATTTTAGATTTTTCAAGTATGTAGTATTTATTGAATCTTACTACTTAAATGCTTATGTGTGAGACTGTACTTTTGTTTGTATGTATTATTTAAGTGGCGGAATGCCAAGCACTGTTGCCACTATAATTGATTTTTTTTTAATTTTCGAAATTTTTATTGCACAAGAAAGTTATTTTACTAATTTCAATTTCCTTAAAAAAAGGTTTATACTTTTATTTTTACAGTTGACCGTTGACCAAACAAAAATTTATTTCCAACCTTTTTTATTACCTGTGATATTTGTAGCCAAACACTAAAGGTTTCATTATTTTTGAATACCACTCTTAAATCACGTTAGTAGACATAATATATCACATATAAATAATTTCAAATTTTATTTAATCAATTTTACAAATTTTATATACATTGATACTTTTTCCATAGTGGCCCGATATATTTTTGAATATCTACTTCCATGTCACAAACAAAACATGTATTTTCAAAAATGTCTTAAATTAGGTATCCTAACTAAAATTGTTGCATTTCCTGTGAGTTGTCAAGAAATTCAATTTATACTGCTATGCATTTATGAGCAGAAGCATTTTAAGCATTTATGAGCAGGTCATTTTTAAAAGTGTCTGGCCATTTTTGGTCACTGACCGGCAATTTTGGAGCATTTATGATGATTTATATAAATGTGGTCAGTTTAGATAATTAATAATAATTTTTGGTCACTTATGAGCATATTATTTGGTCATCTACAAAAAATACCTCCATTTCTAACCTTTAAAACTACAAAACCATTTCTAACCTAGAATATCGTGAACGTCAACTGTGTGTGTTTCCTAGTTATAGTACCTTCTTTGCGAAATGGTCAGACAAAAATCATTAGTTTGGAATTACTTCAAGAAAAGAAGTGAAGAAACTTATTTTGTTTTGTTTGTTTTGTATCTAAATATATATATTATTTTCTTAAACTTTTGTTATTCTTGATAGGTACTACTCACTTGTTTTTTTTATATAATAATGAACAAAAAAAATCAAAATATATACGAAGAATTATTTTTATTTTAACAATATTTGAAATAGAATGCTTCCTAACAAGTGCGGAAAGTGCCACTTTTCCGCACGCGATTGCAGTTGGCTGAACGACGCGTAGCGGAGTTCAGCCAAGAAATCGAGTGTGGAAAAGACACTTTCCGCAAGAGTTAGGAACACTATTTTTTCTACAAGCCCGCGGAAAAGTAAGACACTTTTCCGCACGCATTTACTTTTCCGCATGCATTTTACTTTAGAAAGTGTCACTTTTCCACACTAGTGCGGAAAGTGTACTTTTCCGCACGCTTGTAGAAAAAATATTTTATTGATTGCTAACCTACATCCTACATGTATCTACGCGATGTATCTTCTAAATCTATCTTTAAGGAGAAACGTTTTTTTTTTGTATAATTTTACATATTTTATATTTTTAATTTTTTTATTTTTGTTTCACCTTATCTCTTATCTTATAATTTTTAATCAAAAGCATAGAAGAATTTACTACGACAAGAAATCCAAACCAATGTATAATTTTCGACCCCGTAAATGGAACTCGGCTTTGAGACCCGAGTTCCATGCTGCAGGGAACCAGCCGACATCGTCCGAATCACATCGTTTGTTGCCAAATCTTCTATCCGCTCCCCGGTCGCCGGTCGCGACTCGCGTCCGCTAGGAACTCATCGATCGATTAGGCGCAGGCAGCGAGGGGTGAAGCGGGTTTGTTTACAAGTATGCCAATTTGTCGTTCCGCTCGCCAAGACATTCGCGCTCGCTGTGGCTAAGGTTTCATATTATATCGGAGTTTGTGTAATAAAAATTAGTATATGATGGCTGGAAATGTTTGCCAATATTTCAACTGTAGGCTTACCAGACGAGACAACAATGTGAAAATGTATACATTTCCCTACCGAAATGACACGTTATGTCAGCAGTGGATAGTAAATTCTGGTAAATAATATAATATTTCAAATACTTAATTGAAAAGCTTAGAATAAAATGGTTTCCATGTGACACTTTTTCAAAAATTACATACCTATTTAGATTAAGTATAGGTACTACCACAGAATAACTAAAATATTCTGTGGTACTACCTACATAATAATAATAATATAATATGTTCTCGGAGCATAGACGATTCTATTTAACTTAAAGAACGTTGCACCACCCCTTTTATTCTAAGCTCTTCAATAATAGTTATTTTATTATCACGTTATTTTAGATAAGGTAATTAGTAATTTTTTACATTATGAACTTAGTAGTACAACAGTTCTATAAACAATATTTTGTTTTTAATGGCATCGCCGACAGTTAAGCCTGATTCATACACCAACTTTATCTTTATGCTTTTGCTTTATGTTTTTCTTTAAAGAAATAAAGCATACATTCAGGCAGCTTGCTTTTTAAAAATTATTTGCACATGCGCAATTTGAACCCATACGGACTTTTTTACTGCTAAATAGAGTTTCCACATAGTGGAGTTCTTCTTGGTGATTATAGTTAACAATGTAGCTTTTCAGTGGCGTATCCGCAGGATTAACGTCTGGGGGGGGCAAATCAGTTATAAACGACAAAACTCTGTCGATAATTTTAATGGATAAAAACAGAACAAAAACATATTTTCTAAAATAACACAGGGTGTCCGGAAATAAATGCACCAACTTGAAAAATTAAAAAGAAAAATGAAAAATATGACGAAAAGTTCTCATGAACATGGGTCCGCAGATGTTTGGTTTTCGAGATGCAGGGTGTTGAAATTGAAATTTTATTTTCGATTTTTTTAAGTAACTTTTTGACACGACAAAATTTTCTTGCAAAATTTGGTATAATTTGGTATTATTTTTGGTGCAATCCATAGAGGGCGCTGCGTAGGCTATCATTATTTAATTTAATTTGCCCAAACTTTTTTGACAGTAAAATTTACATAAACAAGCACATTTATTTTTTGACAGTTTAATTAACTTGTTGTTGTTTTTTGCAAGAGAATTTTGTCGTCTCAAAAAGTTACTTAAAAAAACCGAAATTGAAATTTTCACACCCTGCATCTCGAAAACCAAACATCTGCGAACCTATGTTCCTTATGAACTTTTCGTCATATTTCCCATTTTTCTTTTTAATTTTTTAAGTTATTACCGGACACCCTGTATAACATAAAAATAATTCTCCTTCGAACCAGTAAAATCTATATCACAAAATCAAGTATTCTTTTTTTGGACTTGAACTCTTCGAATATATCCTCTGGAGATATGGTTATTTCATAGGGTAGGTACATATTATATAAAGGAGTGTTAACCCATTCAGTCGGTTTTCGCGAATATTGTTTCTAATATAAATTTTTAAAATTTTCAGTTTTGAAAATCATTATCATTAAAAATCATATTTTAACAGTTTTAATGTAGTCCCTAGAGGGCGCCACTTACTCCCTTAGAATTATTTAAAAGTACGCACAACTTTTTTTAAGGGAGTAAGTGGCGCCCTCTAGGGACTACATTAAAACTGATAAAATATTCTTGTTTGCCGTCCTAAAAAACCCCAATGTACCAATTTTTAAGCCGATATCATAAAAACTGTCGAAGTTATTAAGAAATTTGCAAATAAAATTTTAACTTTGAACGCCCTGTATCAACATTTGTATAAGCGATGTTGCGCTCAATCGTCATATTTTGGTCCCCTCTACTCCCAGTTTCATTTTTTTACCATATTAATGAAACACCCTGTATATCCCGCTAGGTATTAATTTGTTTTGCAATTTTTTGTCCATACTATATGAGCATCAACTATTTTTTGTGTTGTTTCCTTTTTTAGACATTAAAGTACCCATACCTACAGCCTTTATTTTTGGAGATATGATTTACCTAACGAAAGAATGTGTTGAGGCAAAAGTTGTATCTAAGGTTTCAGGTGTATTATCTTTTGGCAGTAAGAGATGAAATTCTACTTATTTTTGCGAGTCTAATGATATATCACACTAAGTAGTTATTTTAAGTAGGTACTTTTTGAAATACTTATTCAATATTAATGTGATATTTCGAAAATTTCGATTTTTAACCCTGATTTGTGGTTAAACTAGAAGAGGTAGAAGATCATGCCTTTAACAAAAAAATACTTGTCTTGTCCCATTTGAGTTTTTACCGTTTTTAGTGAAATTCGGATTTCTGGAGATTTACAACAACCCATTGATACGAAAATTTGATAACATTCCTGAAAAATAAATAAGCATTTGTTGTTAATGACACGAATCAGGGTTAAAATATTCATCTTCGAATATTTCAAAAACTACTAAAAACGAATATTTAATGTGATATATTACTCGCAAAAATAAACAGAATTCAAATATCCAAAAATATACATATTGGATTTTCCATTAAAGAAAATCTAAGTTCTATTTTTTTCTCTATGTATTTCTTAGAGCCAAAAGATAATACACCTAAAACCCTACAACTTTTGCATCTACGCTTTTTTCCGTATCTCCACAAACAAAGGCTGTAGGTAATGGGCTAAAATAACTGTGACTACCTTGTACAGGGTTTTCCGTATATTTTTCAACCCCCACTAGCACGTCCATTTTTGATCCCAGAAAAAAATTCTTATATGTCAGTTGTATGATATATCACGGACCGTCAGAATCTGTTAGCAGATCAAACAAGTGAAATCGGAAAATTAAGAAAAATATATAAACTTTTGGTTTTTAAATAGAACACCTTGTATATTTTTGGATTTTATAAATACACTAGTCCTTCTTATTCCAACAATATATAGAGGGCCCGTCAAATGTATGGAATAATGGGTGCATCTTTTTTATTGTTAATCTTTGAAAAATTAAAAAAAGTTTAGGTATATATTTTTCTGAATTTTCCGATATTCATTTGTTTGATCTGCTAACAGATTTCGACTGTACGTAAAATATCCTGCAGCTTTCATGTAACAAGTATCTTTCAAGGATCAAAAATCTAGGTTCTTCCTGGTTGAGAAATTACGGAAAAACTCTGTACCTATAGTAGCTAAATATTATTTTCATGTGCGTGTATTTTTTTATTGTTTAAAAACTTGGAAATAATATATTTCTATTTTGGTACCTAGGTAGGTAGTTTAATATTTCCGCTAAAATTAAAATGTCATAGGGCATACATATACCAAGTATAGTCCACCGCACGAAAGAATGACCAATTGAAGCCAAGTGTGAGCGTTTAGTAGGTTGGCTTAAGCAAGCACTTGACACTTCGACTGTGTTGGAAGTGGTCATTCTTTCGTGCCGTAGACTATACCAAAGCTCTGGGCTGGGGCCTTATTCTTGAGTCAATGGAATCGATCCCCGAGTGAGAGTGAATGTATCATAAGAGGAGAACAAAACGTCGTCTTCATTTGAGGGATAACTCCTCAGTTTAAGAATTGAACCCCTAGCCACCTCCACCGCACTTTCGTTTGAGCTGGCCACTGATTCGCGCGCCCGGCTCTTCGGGGCGGCCGGCCGCGGCCATCGTGGCGGTGGCGACGGTCACGGCCGGTGGTGATTTGGCAACCGCGCGCCGTTCGGCTACCGCACGAGTCGTAAAAATTATAAATGTAGACCGGCTGGGGAATTTTCAGCGCTACCATAAGGATTGGACTTCTTGTCGTAGTAAATTCTTCTATGTCAAAAGTCATACATATGGGGTCTTGTTTTAAAGGTCTTTTCACAGGCAATCAACTGGCACCATTTTCAAAAATTACCCTAAATGCTCGAGGTCTCGGCTTCCGTTTTTAAAAGTGCTCAAAAAATCATAAATGCTCAGTCATTTGCCATCTATTTTATTTTTAATATAGGAGGATAGTTGTTTTTTTTTTTTAATACGGCATAAATGTTATTGAATGGTAATGTCATCAAAAAATGGTTATATATTGTCCTTGTTTGTTGGATAATAATTAGACGCTAGATTTCACAGTATTTGTTATACTATATTCTTCAATCAAAAGTTTTGAGTTGAATCGTATTAGAACATTGTATGAAGAATAGAGCACATCTTATTTTATTCATTACAATTTGCTAAAGGTACTTCCTAGAATTCACCAAACATTTTATTGAATTTTATAACTTTATTTATTAAGTAATCTAGCATACAGTGTGTTCATGAATTGTTGTCGGAATAGGCCAGTTTGGTTATATGCGGTCCAGGCCTGCTTGCCTAGGAAATAATTTTCACCATATTTGTAATTTTGAGAAATCAAGTAGGCCTCTACAGGAACGATTATTTATTTTCTTGGTAGGTTAAGTGCCTTTTCTGAACAAGATATCGAAAAATGTTATTAGAAAAAGTTGTGCTTGGAATTGAAAATTATGCCCTCTATTGATTTTAAAAGCAGTTAGCCAACTTTAATTTTCTTTGATTTTTAGTTAAACTACCTATAGCAAATATAATATAATGGAAATCAAAGTAGGCTAATTGCTTTGAAAAGCAGTAGTGTGGCATAATATTCAATTCTAAACCACTTTTTCTAAAAAAATTTTTCAACAAGGCCTACTCGATTCCTCAAGATTACAAATTTGGTGAAATTGAAATGGGGTGAAAATTATTTCATAGACAAACTGGCCTGGACCCCAAATGACCAATTTGGAACTCGAAATTTTTTTCTCATTTACACCTATTCCGACAATCTGTAGACGCACTATATTCTTGGTAAAAACACCATCAATGACTTCATTTTTAATACTGTTACTGTACTTGTTAATATTATTCTAGTAATATTTTCCTGAGACTGAAAATTGAAAATAACGGAGATCGATGAAACTAAATACATCACAGAGAGTAGTAGGTATATGCCAAACAAAATTAAACTTTGTACAACAGTTCGAGGTATACTATGGCCTTAAAAGCAAAAGGTTCACTGACAAGAAAGTCATTATTTTAGTTTTGGTTCATTTAGTGTCCCTCAGTAAAAAAGTGGCAGGTGACAACTAGAGGCCGTGTGGGGCGCAATTTGAAATGGCCACAAGTAAACTGCTCAAAAAGCTTGGTAACCTTAGATGCAGCCAATATCACTAGATCTTTGATCTGTCAAAATATATTGTTTAAATCTCTGCTAAACTGTCAACTTTTGCGTCATACAGAGCCTCTAAATCATACCTATTCCACATTTCATATGAAATTTCTATTTGAAGTGGTTAGTAATTTATTATTGTAAAGAAGAATATTGTTGCCAAAAAATTACTATATCATTTCGAAAGAAGACAAATCACTGTAGGTCTTGAACATTATCTCAGGTGCGATTAGTTTCAGTTTAAACAAATCATATTTATTTGATTTTATGAAGCTTCCTTCTTTCTTTATCGGTTGGAATAAACATATACAGAGTGAAAAATGTGACTTATAGTCTTATGTGCAACAAAAATTTTGTAATTCTGTGAACTAAAATGAATAATGTAACATCTCGAATTTGGATCTATTAAGAATATCGTCGCTTGGATGCAGAAGTAGCCTAAGTCACAAAATGTTAATTTTACAGGAGAGCATTTTTTTTTTTGTTTCCCTAAATATTATAAAATCCTTTTATCAGAAAATTGTATGACAATGTTGAATGAGTTACTTTCCCTATAGTTTATGCTTTCACGATAAAAACCACGTTCTGAAAAAAAAACGGACATAGAATAGTAAAATCTCAACTGATGTAGCCTATGTCCAAATTTGGACATAGAATATACTTTCATAAAAGTACTTAGACTAGTTCTGATTAATCCATAATATTAATAATCTAATCACGTAGTAGGTATAGGTATAAATTCTTTAAAAAAAACAGTGTACTTGCTCATAAATAATGTATTGCAGCTTTTATGCTTTTAAAATAAGAGTGAAATAACAAGTGGGCCGTGTTTTTTAAGATAAAGAAGACAAAAAATATTATTAGTGTTAAAAAATCGAACAAATGGAACGAAATAGGAAATAAATCGAACAAATTTAACTTAAACTTAAGAACTAAAAGTAAACAATTATGTATGATTAAGCATCACTATCTGAATCCTGGGCTGCTCTTTTTTCGTCATAAGGTAAGTTTTTAAAAAAGTCATGATACTGACATGAAATAACTTTCTTCTGGCAAAGAAATTGCAGATGGTCGTATTTCTTTTTCGCTAATGGAATTTTTCCAGTATAGTTTGGCTTCAGTTCAATATCTTCTATGTTAATTTGGATTGTCTTTCTACCCTTTTTGGTCAGATTAATTTTTTTAAATTCAGTATCTTCAAAATTGTATTTAAACAAACACATATTTGGATAGTCTGGCCGGGTTTGTAGAATTCTTAATTTGTTCCAGTAAACTTTCTCATTATTTTCATCCTTGTCCCAATTGATGGATGTTTTTCCTTGAAGATCTTTCAAATCAAATATATTTTCTTGCTCCAGTTCAACGACATTATACGGGTTGTTCTTCTTTGCAGTTCTGACAACTGTGTACCATTGATCAGGAGAATAGACTGGGATATTACGGGATGCTCTTTCTATCACACTATGAATACTGTCTCCCTCATTTTGTGTATGCCCTCGTTCCAGAAAGCTATGACATATTGTTACCTTATATAATTGAGAAATGTAATTGTATAGCGAAAATAAGTATTTATTTCTATTTTGTCCGGCACAATTGTCAGAAAAAAATGAAAACTCATTCACGCCTTGTTCAATATTACGCTTTATAAAATTCAAAAGGCAACTGCCAATTTCACAAGAACCTCTCTTGGCAATTGTCTCGTACCACATATAACAATAGCATTCCTTATTACCCAGATTGAAAATAGTAAAGTTATAAGTTGATAATTTTAGCTTATAATACGCTAATCCAACTTCCGACTTTGGGACCGGAAGTATTTGTTGTAAATCGAAAACTGCACAACAAATATGTCGATTTTCCTCAGCTCTTTTTTTTTCTGCATCTTTGAGTTCTCTGGCTAAATTCTTGTTTTTCAAATGCAGTTGATACGTTTCTTCAACTGCTAATTTCTCTTCAGCAGACGATTGTTCGTATCCGTGGCAAATATCGCACAAGTCTTTTTTTGGCCGAAAGAATGACATATTAAAATCTGAGTTGAACACATCCCTGTATATACTTTCAGTTGCTACTTCAGTAATATTCCTGTCGGAACAGTATTCCTGATATAAAGAATACATTTTAGAAATATTAAGAGATGCAGGTAAATACAAGCGCGATGTATTTTTTCTACAATAATGACTTTCAACTGTCTGAAATGAATTTATATGTTCTCGAACTGATTTTTTGACAGATTCATTAAGTAACGAGTTTTTGCATGCCTTTCCTCTTCTATCTTCGGAAACCACACCAGTGGAACCAATTTTATTAAACACAGTTTTAACAACCTGGGCACTTATACATAGAGTATTTAAAAAGAAAATCTTACAAACAGGTACTTTCATTTTATCTTTTATGAAAGAATAATCATATGTGAACGTTCTTCTACTCTGTTGGTCTGGAGAAGGCGATTCTTCATTTTTCTCTGGGGCAATATTTATATTCTTTCTTTTAATTCTTGTTCTTTCTTTATTTTTTCTTTGAACTAATTTTGAAATGAAATCTCGCTGCCTGTTGATGTCTCCAAGGTTCCAATAATGATCAAATATCGATTGTCTTTCATTTGCAGAAATCTTCTCGTTACATTTCATTCTACAATTACATGGATCTTTTATTTTACGGGATGGTTGAAGTTTATCTTTCCAGGTTTTATATGCCTTGCCGCTATTTCGAGATGCCTTTATTACATTTCTTCTCCAGGCAATCGGATTTCTTTTTCTTTTGCGTGACTTTCTTGTTGAGACTTCTTCTTGATCAGGTTCTTGATCTGACAAAATAAATTCAGGATCATTTTCATCGTTATCAGAAGCATAAGGATCAGACTCAGAGGATGACATGTACAAATCATTTTCCAATAAATTCGTATTAACCGATTTGTCAGATCTGATAGTTTTGGAACCACAAGATTGGTCGAAGAGATTTTTTGGCGATGCTTTGCGATATACACTAGACTTGAAACTATTAGATTCTTCAGTGTTGTTTGGTTCGCTGAAAAATATTTCTCGGAATATTTTTGTTGATGTCTGATCAAATGAACTGGAATTAAAGTATGTTAAAGTTTCCTTCAATTGTAGCTCAGGAGGTGGTTGTAAATTGGCAGAATTCATTAACTTAACAGCAGATATCACACCATTATTGACAGCTGAAGTTGAAATTTTATCTGAAACAACAATAATTTTTGTTGCCATTAACAATTATCTAAAATATCTTCATTGAAAAAAAAAATGATCTACACACTATCTATAATATTATGTTAACAATAACGCTTGAATAAAATATGCATTAGAAGCCGTCATTTTAAAAAATAAAATAAAAAATAAAAATAATAAAAAAATAAAAAGAAATAAAATAAATCAGCAAATACTCGGTTTTACCTTGTTCTAAACTAGCAGAATCCATTAAAATAACAGCATGTTTTGGAGGTACCACATCATCATTGACCTCTGAAGTTGAAATTTTATCTGAAACAACAATAATGTTTGTTGCCATAACAATTATTATTATCTAAAACATTGAGAAATAAACTTTAGGCCTACACATTATAATATTAGGTTGACGGTGACGCTTAAATAAATAACAACGACACTGCGTAAGAAGCCATTATTTTAAATAATAAAGTAAAAATAAAAAATAAATAAAAAAAACACGAACAATAAATTTTTGTCTACCCTATGCATTGGTTTTTGTTTACTTCAAGCAACTTAAGTATCTTTGCACTTCTTGAGTTCATCTCCAATAATTTTTGCTTCAACAAAATAATAATTCTTATCGAGCAAAAGTTAGCACTAATCGCGAATAAGCCTATGTCCTCAAGCTACTATTCTATGTCCACGGTAAACTTATGCAGAACTAGTCTATGTCCGCCGAACCGATGGAGATCCAATGCGTTCGCTGCGGCGCTCGTAGATAGACTGATTCTGCAATAAAGCTAATAGCGCGACTGAACATAGGCTAGTTCAAGATTTGACCGATATGAGCGCTAGTTGTAAAGATGGACTTACGATACTTCTGCATCCAATATAACAGTGCTTTTACTTCCAAATGGACTTAAAATATCAAATTAGCCAAAAATGGACATAGGCTACTTCTGCCTCCAAGCGACGATATATACTTATTTATATTACAAAATACCCCAATACCTATTAAGTTTTATAGAGTGTGGATTTTAATGCTTACCAAGTTTCCATTTCATTTTTTGTGCTACTTTCCATTTCACTTTTTTTGTGCTTAAAAAAGTAAACTTTACTAGCATTTCAACAGTTATATTTATTTGATCTGTAGTGAGTTATGCTATTAAAGTTTCCCATTGTGTCTTCATTCTTGTCAAATAATTTTTGGGGTAATAAAAATGTACTGTATGTTTATTGTTAAACTAAAAATCACGGTGGAAACTGCTTTTTGTATTTATTTGTGTAAATTTTGTGTGCATTGTTGGTTTTATAGAATTAAAACATTTATTTTTAACTTTCTTTTTATTTAGAATCCTTGGTCTTTATACGTTTTACTTCTTCTTTGCATTTTCTTTGGTAAGACAAGTAACCTCTGATCATATTGCAACCCTTTGGATGGAGGAAATGCCTTATGTGGACAGGATTTGGAGGGTAAGATGGTAGAATTTTGCTAGATGTAGATGAAAAATGTATTAAAATATTTATTGTTGACTGGGTGATCTGAGATCTATGAAGCCCAAGTGTGTAGGTACAAATACACTTTTTGTTGTTGGAGACTCTTGCAACATTAAAAAGTGAAAAATCTAAAAAATTTAAAATTGCCAGTTTGAAAATAGTATGTACCAAAGACCATTCTGTCTTTGCATGTACTTGATAAAATAATACTCCGCTAAAATAATTGAACTTCAAAAGGCTGGTTAATTAGTTATTTAATCCAACCTAACAAAATTATTGTTATACAAGTTAGCAATAAATTATCTTCTAAATGGACTCTATTTTACATTTTCTTTAAAGATATGTCAAGACGTGAAGGTATCAGCAGAATTGAACTGTCTTGAACTGGAGCTGGATCTATTTGAAAAATTAGTGTTTATTATGAGATCAAGAGAGATTGCGGTAAAACTCACAAGACGGCCTGACATGATACATGATCCAACATTTATCTTGTTAACTTCGAGAAACCGGGGTGTTGAAACTGCCCAATAGGGAATGTAACAAAATATCCCTATTACAGAAAGCAAGATTGAACACTGAATGAACACTAAAAATCAAAATAAGATTAATGCTGAAAGTCCCAATATTAAAATACTGATCAAAACTAGATTTGACATGAATTACCTTCATTATGTCTTCTATTTTCATAGCAATATTTTGTCTTCTAAATGATAGTTTATTTTGAAGATGTGCACATCTACATACATAGCAAGAGAACTGGGAGATTTTGAGATGGAAGAAGAACTGTGTACAAGGCTCTTTTTTGTAATGAGATCAGCTGAACTATTTATTAAGCTAACACGAGAAGAAGATGCTCCATATCCACAGAACCCCTATTTAGTGCTAAAAGGTAGAGAAGATGCATATGAAGTTCACTAACAATTGTTTTTGTTATTCTATTCATCATTGTTCATGTTCTTTTGTAATACAATTTTTCTATTTATTGTAGAAAAAAAATTGTAAATTTGAGTTTAACATAGTTTAATTATTATTTTCATGATATTATAATGGAAGATAAGCTCACAACGCAGCCTGGTTTTGGTTTGCTCTGTGCAACATGTCATGTCAGGTATCCCATAGGTGGACCATCTGTGCAATGTAGCTGCAGAGTAGAAATGAACAACATACCTCCTATCTGTCACTGTTACTGTGGACAGCGGAACTTTTATGCACAGACCGAGAAAGAATATCTAGTGCTTTCCAACTATCAGTCCCTAAAGTTTAACAAGCATACTGGCAGACGCCACATTCCCCCGCTAGGCTAGGGATTAGTACAAAAGTTACCTAGCAATCTATTCCTCTAACCTTGCATTCGTTTCCCGATGTCTGCTGACGACGTTCTTCTGGTTGTTGAAACATGATTGATAAAAATACTATAATAATGCTACTAATAACCTATTCAAAATAAATATGCGAAATATACGCAACACTGGCACTTGTTGAGAAACTATTATTGAAGAATTTGGATAACTTTTACATCACCAAGTGGTGGTAAATATTGATTTCAATAACTTTCGAACAGATTTAAATAGAGAGATGAATTAATAGTAATAATAATTCTATATAGTCTAAGATCCAAACTAGAAACGACCTTCACCCATCTGTTTAATGGATGAAAAGTATTTTATATCAAATTTAATATATTAGAAAATATATCGAGTGGGTTGTCTAAAAATTTCCTGGCCAGACTATGGTTAATTAAAAATTTAAAAATGACTTTAATAAATATTGCACTCATAAGTTTAACGAATAAATTTAATACCAACCGAAAGTATGAAGCCTACAGAATATACAAACGTTGGGTTGTCTATTTTTTCCTGGCATAACTAATGGGTTGGCGGGTATGAACAGGTAAATCGAGAATAGTTATTTTCACCTACTTGTTTAATAAATAAATCTTATATCAAAATGAGCGCTATTTAATTGCGAATACGATAATATAGGGTTGTCTGTAAAAAATCTGGCCTGAATGACGGTTGTCGAGTTTTGAAAGGTGAAAATTTTATGCGTATGTAAGTTACGACAAAGAGGTCCGAGCTAACTATCCCATGCGATAGAAGAGGATACTACATTGCACCTACGCACAACGAGACCGCCAGATGAAAGAGAGCGCACATGCTATTTGTTCATGCAACAGAGAAGGATAGCGATACATTAGTAAATACTAAACATTATTTTGGAGCAACTGGCATTAGAGTTGAGAAAACAACGATAAATATATAATATATTAAATAATAATATAATATAATTTTATATATGTGGCTGTACAACATATCTCGTGCCTAACGCCAAAAAGATATAAATATGCTATATATACCATAGGAGCCAAAAGGCGTATAATAGTTATTTATGTACCAAGGCACTGAAATTCAACTTTTTATGACTCATGTGGAGTTTAGTTGCTGAGGCCTCTGGCCGAGGCAAATAAACCACGAGTCATAAAAAGAACTTCAGTGCCGAGGTACATATTATATTTTTCTTGAAATCGGAAAAAAAAAGTTTTATTAGGCAAGAAAATAATAATAAGGGATCACCCGTCTACGAACCGACTACGCGCGGCGTTGCTTGACTTTCCCGATCGCTCTACCTAGGACAAGTATAATGATGTACGGCACCTTCTGACAGAAAAACCAAACTGTTGCTTCTTGTGCAGCCTACACAACAAATCTATTGATTTTCAAATTTACTAAAATATGTATACTGAAGGATTGCGCTTCTATAGGAAACAATTTCGCAATGTGTACGAAAAGTTAAATGAGCCTTTATCGGCCGGGTTTTGAATATTTGGTCACTTTTGACGGGCGATTTCTCCGCGTCTGACGTTTGATGTTTACATCTCGCCAAGGCCTACTTATTGAAAAAATCGTACAATAATGGGCTACATTATTGTACGATTTCTGTGCTTTTAATGACGATTTTGGGACATTTTAATGCCGATTTCAAGAAAAAAATTGTTTTTGCTTAATCGTTTTGAAATCACTTCAAATGAATATATTCTTACAATAAAAGAAATTAATATATATTTTTTCCAATAGGCCTTTTTGGCATTTATTTTTTATTCTATTTTTTTTATACTTCTGAAGTGATTAGCAACCTAAAAAAATATTATATGCCTTTTTGTCATTAGACACGCGATATTAATGTTCTGTATATAAATGTGATAGCGATTTGTACTTATCTTGAAATTTTCTTGCACCAGAATGAATGACGCTAGAAATCGAATTTTTATGAAAAATTATGCTGCGAAGAAGACAGTGAACAGTTCTTAAAAAAAATTAAAAGTTTCGACTCGAATACTATACCACCATGCTGGATATCCCTACAACAAAAAATTTTAAGAACAATTTTTGTTAATTCCAAGTGGCTTAATGCAACAGACATTAAATGTGTGAAACTCCAGCCTGAAAACTGCGGTTGGCATTTTGATGATTATTTAAAACCAACAGGATTTATTGGGGATCAAACACCATTGAAAATACAAGACATTGTCGAAATGACGGAAAATGAACACGAATGTACCGATGAGTTCGTGGATCAACATGTCACTTCTGATGAATCAGATACGGAATAAAAATTATTCATTGGAACTTTCTTCAATAATAAAATTTTTGTATTAATGTTATATTGTAATATAATTTTTGTACGTAAAACAAGATCCTTAGAGTATGTTTTTACCATTTCATTTCGTTTTAATTTTTTGACTGTTAACTTTGTTCATTTTTATTTATTTTCCTGAAATACCAAGAAAATTTCAAGATAAGTACATATCGCTATCACATTTATATACAGAAGAACATTAATATCGCGTGTCTAATGACAAAAAGGCATATAATATTTTTTTTAGGTTGCTAATCACTTCAGAAGTATAAAAATATAAAAAATAAATGCCAAAAAGGCCTATTGGAAAAAATATATATTAATTTCTTTTATTGTAAGAATATATTCATTTGAAGCGATTTCAAGACGATTAAGCAAAAACAATTTTTTATACGCCTTTTGGCTCCTACGGTATATACAGGGTGTAACTGAACTGATGGTCAAAAATGAAACCACGTATTCTCGGAGTCAAAATAAGGGCACTTCTTCATATATTTTTTTCTCCTACGGGCCATAGTTTTTTTTTATACAACGCGTAGAAATTTAGAGAAAAATACACATATTTCTTAGTATCTCTAGAAGTATAGGAGATATTTTCTTCAAACTTGGCGTGTCACATGAGCGGATGAGTTGTCAACTTTAAGGTTAATATGAAGCTTGTGAGGCCCCCAGTTGCGGAGATAAACCCCGTACTGTAAGAAGTCCCGATTTTGTCAGATGACATTCTCCACAAAATCCCTAGGAATTTTCTGTTAACCATGGGTATAACATTGGTATATGCGTCTCAACCAGTTAATGACGTCACTCATTGATTTATGATGTGAAAAGTAACCCAAATGATACGAAAAAGAACATAATAAGATAAAAACCCTATTGCAATCTCGATTATACCGCTAAGTATAAATAAAAATAACTAGGTCTACAACTAATTTTAATAATAATTACAAACGTCATGGAAACACTTTCATTTTGGTATTTTGGTATAATCAGCTGCTTTTGGCAGCATCTATGGGCGGACTCAGGCAAATTTGGCTTCGGTGTGTCAAAGTGACAGTGAAGGTTTTCCAGATCGTTCAAACTGGTTCAAACATTCGGCAATGAAAATATTCGCGGGTTTTCTACGTTTCGTGAGTTTTACCGTTATCTGTGTTGTTCTTGTTCTTGTAACTTTTCGTGTTATTAGTGCAAATGGGCTCGTTACTGACCTGAACTTATGACCCGGTTGCATTTTTTGCTGCATTGACGCCAACTTAGGATATTGAAATTACCAATTGACAGTCCCAGTAAGGACTTCTTAAAATAATTTGAGTATACAGGGTGTTATTAAAATTAATTAGTTCAGAAAAATATGAATACCCTGTATAATCGCATTTTTTAAATTTGTTTTGAATGGTAAATTCAATGGTTAACAAAAAGTATCTCTTAGTATTTTTTCATATTCTCAGCCGTTTTTAAATTATTTTCAAAGAACGGCAATGCTGCAATAAACAAGTCATTTTAAGAATAAATGTAACAATCTGTGGATGTCAATTAAACTTGGCATTATTAGAATTATTTGGCTGCCAACTTTGCACTTTAGTATCAATATTTTGAAAAATTATATTTTCATTTGAAGAATTGACTGATATGCACTTTTGCTATGGACTTGCCAATGGCAATAATAAACATGCGGAAACGCATAGTTGCGTGTATTGAAAGAGACGGCGGTCATTTCGAACATTTAATAATTTAATTTTCTAATAGCAATACGTTTCTTGTATTATTTTTTTTTGCTTTTGTATTTTGTTAAATAAAGTTTAATTGACATCCACAGATTGCTAGATTTATTCTTAAAGTGACTATTGTTCATTGCAGCGTTGCCGTTCTTTAAAAATAATTAAGAAACGGCTGCGAATATGAAAGAATACTAAGAGATACTTTTTGTTAACCATTCTATTCACCACTCAAAACAAATTAAAAAAATGCGATTATACAGGGTATTCATATTTTTCTGAACTAATTAATTTTAGTAACACCCTTGTTTTCTCATAAACAAGGGTAACACCCTGTATCTCCGCAACTGGGAGCCTCAGAAGCTTCATGTCAACCTTAAGTTTGACGGCTCATCTGCTCGTGTGACATGCCAAGTTTGAAGAAAATATCTCGTATACTTCTAGAAATACTAAGAAATGTGTGTATTTTTCTCCAAACTTCTACGCTCTGTATAAAAAAAACTATGGCCCATAGGAGAAAAAAATATATGAAGAAGTGCCCTTTTTTTGACTCCAAGAATACGTGGTTTAATTTTTGACAATCAGTTTAGTTACACCCTGTATAGCATATTTATATCTTTTTGGCATTAGGCACGCGATATGTTGTACAGCCACATATAAAATTATATTATATTATTATTTAATATATTATATATTTATCGTTGTTTTCTCAACTCTAATGCCAGTTGCTCCAAAATAATGTTTAGTATTTACTAATGTATCGCTATCCTTCTCTGTTGCATGAACAAATAGCATGCGCGCTCTCTTTCAGCTGGCGGTGTCGTCGCGCGTAGGTGCAATGTATTAGTGTCCTCTTCTATCGCATGGGATAGTTAGCTCGAACCTCTTTGTCGTAACTTACATACCTACTCGTAAAATTTTCACCTTTCAAAACTCGACAACCGTCAGGCCAGATTTTTTACAGACAACCCTATATTATCGTATTCACAATTAAATAGCGCTTATTTTGATATAAGATTTATTTATTAAACAAATAGGTGAAAATAACTATTATCGATTTACCTGTTTATACCCGCCAACCCAGTAGTTATGCCAGGAAAGAAATAGACAACCCAACGTTTGTATATTCATACTTTCGGTTGGTATTAAATTTATTCGTTAAACTCATGAGTGCAATATTTAATAAAAAGTCTTTTTTCAATTTTTAATTAACCATAGTCTGGCCAGGAAATTTTTAGACAACCCACTCGAGATATATTTTCCAATATATTAAATTTGATATAAAATACTTTTCATCCATTAAACAGATGGGTGAAGGTCGTTTCTAGTGTGGATCCTCTACTAATACCCTCACAATACTCCAAACTAGAAGTACCCCAGAAGCAAGCGAGGAAAACTTGTATTATTTAAATTTTTCGTGATTCAGTAGATTTTAACAAACGAAATTTGTACATATTTATTGTTAGTTGTTAATCAGAAAGGGACAAAGTGCCAAAAATTGAAAACAAAACTGGCAAGAATTGTTAATTGCATTTATTCATACATCCCACAGTATGTACCAACATTTTCTTTCTTTTAGATTTTCATCCACTTGTAACTATTCTCATTTACTTTGTTCCTTCAAAATAATGCCAAAATGAAATTCCTTCACCCCAAAAACAGAGTAAACAACATGTCACTTGCTGTTTTCAAATTCATCCTTTCATTTTGTTGGCTAAAAATTATTGTATTGTGAAAAATTAAAAATATATTTTCACTCCTCCCATTTCCATCTCTAAAGCGATCTGACCGTCCTATTGTAGGCAAGATTACATATACCAAATTTCAGGCAGATATCTTAATCCATTCGAAATATATTGTGGGAACACAAAGACACACAAACACCAATTTTGCTGGGTTTTAAATGTTTTAGAATATTTTGAAACGATTTAACAAATTTTAAAAAATTACAAAAAAATTATGTAACAAAACATGGTTAAGAGGAAGTAAAAATTCACTGATGACGAGACTTTCGGTTTTTACAACGAAAGGGGCAAAAAACTTACAGTCTCAGCTCCACACACTGAGTGTAAGTTTTTTGCCAAAGACATGGACTATTTCCTCAGTTTTCGGTTTTTAGAGTTATCTCTAATGAAACAAACATGGCTTTGGACAAAACTGTCTACTTTGCAATTATAGAGTCTGTGTTTGTGCTTCAGAAGAGAGCCCTGCATTATGTTACAATTGCTAAGCCACAAGATTCATGTCACCTTCTTTTCTTACACCATATAATGTTAATTAACCCTTATTTCTATTTTTATACTGGAGACGGTCTGTATGATGTTTACAAAATATAATATACCAAAGAGCTCAGCTTGCTGCAAGAGGCATGCTCGAGATATAAAGTTGCATATTCCTGGCTTTTGCTCTATACATCCATGAAGATGTTCAATCACCTTCCTGGCCATGTAAAAGATATAAATTTTAGTAAGGATGTTTTGTGATTTTTGTTGTTATGTTAAGTAGTTTACAAAATTTTTCGTATAGTTTCGAAAAATTTGCTATGAAACGCGGCAGATACAAAAAATTTTCAAGAAGCAGTTTTGTCTAGAATAAAAAAAACTGCCAAATAAAATCGCTACTTCCAGATCACTCTTTAAATCCATTATGTAACATTGAATTATATACTTATTATTGAGTTTATTTAAAAAAAAAGTAAATAATTGAAACTTCAAAAATGGACAGTCAATATTGATAAAATACAAAAAAAAAGAGAAATGTTGACCTGGTAGCCGCTGTACAGGGTGTCCCAAATTGGACACTTTTGGGCAGTTTCTCCTATTTCCCGAAGAGAAAAAGTAGCTTGAGGCGCCAAAAAAAAAGTCGAACGCCGCAAACTGGATCTCGATATCCTGATTAGTTTAGGACACAGTGTTTTTCATTTTTGTAAAGTCACTTTCTTATGTGTAATTTACTGAAGTTCCTAGATGGCAAGTTTCAAAAAATGTTTAAACATATTTTTTTAAATGGGAAATCTTAATTAAAATGTTATAACTTAAAAATGGTAAACTACAGAAAACTAGAATATTCCTGAATATTTTCTAAAATTTATTTGAGGTGCAAACAGATGTCATGAATTTTTAATTAGGTTTTTCGCCACCAAACTGGTTAAAAGACAACTTAGTCTTAGTTAATTAAGCAAAAGAAGTATTATTTGATATTATTATTTTCCGAATGTAATTTTGCATTCTGTGTATTTTTGCTAAAAATGCCGATAAATCTAACCATTGCCATAAACCCCAGGTAATCTCCCAGTAAACTGGCATTAGCATTACTTTGCCAGGAGATTCCTGAGATTGTATCTGGTGCAAAACCGAGAAAATATAATCCTGAGGTGGAAGGACATAACATTACTACATCGCTTGAGTATAGTAAAGGCTATATCACGTTATTCTGAGGGAAGGGCAGCAACTCTCCCAGTTTAACTCGCTACCTAGTTAAACTGGGAGAGTTGAATTCAGGACGTGGTCCTGAATTTTCTGACTGTACCCCATAGCACCCTGCGAAGTTCCCCGTTCTTCGTAGTTGTAACACAAAAAAAACACCCATACTGCTTGTTCCGATCACTTTTAGGCACATTAATTTATACCACAGAATTTCCCTTATTCTGTATTTATACATACAGTTGTTACAGGTAACAACCCAGGCCGAAACCCGAGCCCTATTCTACTGTTAAACTTTTATTCAATTACAGTTCATTTTATATTAGCGATGTGACAAATAAACTGAATATTTCCGAAATCCTGTTTTATTTCACCCTCACCCTTTAAAATTGACAGTGTTGAACACCTGGAATTTTCTTCTCCTTCTGAGAACTACCTACATGGAGCATCGCCACCTGAGCAAAACAAAATTTAAAATAATAACTAATAATACATCTCATTTATACATCGTTACAAAGTATCCAATTTGGGAGACCCTGCACATTTGCATTTTTTTATCATTAAATTCTGTCGAATTGGCAACATTCAAACTGCAAGATGTAGGGCCCCTAGAATATTAAAGTACCGCAATTGTTTTGACCACAGATCAAATATTGGGTTTGACTTTGGAGCAAAAATGGCGGCATGTGTAGTGTAAGGTTTGTTAAATAACCACACTTGATGTTTGTCATGTGCCCATCATAAACTTGTCATACAAAAAAGCATGATATCACAGAAAATATGATGATATCTCTCGAAATTACTTTTAAAAATTGTAAAAATGTTAAATCTCTTAATTAGACCTCCTCTTGCTTCCTATTGCATATTCCATTGCCCCATTTACGAATTCTTTTCGCATTGGTCTTTGCAGAGTCGGTTTGTGGAGGGAACTGTACCACCATAATTTGTTACCTCAACATATTACCACATTCGAGATTCAAGGACCTCAACTTACCACCAATACTTGCATCTATATCTAAGCCAAGAGAGATCGCTGAGCCACCAGACGGCTGTACTTACTTCTTTTTATGCTTCTAAGGGCCACAGGCTTCATTGCGCAACTAACCTAATTTAATATTCAAATTTCGATACATGATAGTTGAACTGTTTGTTCAAATTCCCATGGTACGTGCACTCAAGAGACTTGGCATCTGGCATCAATTTAGGTTTTGGGATCACCTATGTAGTAATATACAACCAGGCTTTTGAATATAGATCCACAGGAAGAAGCCCTACATACTTTAACGGTAACAAAAAACGCGACGGAATTTTTATCCATAGTACGTTACAATTATTAAGAACTTATAAGTGTACTTATTAGTTTATCGTTTATAATTACTGTGCGAGGCAAAAACAATATGGTCAGCTGTGCGGCTTGTGGTTGTTCCTTAATACAGATTTTATACGATTTTTGTTCATTTTCCTGAATTATTAATTATTCTTTAAAGTACGCCACTGCCAAACTGGAGGCTCCTCTCTGCGGTTTTTTATTCAAAGAGGCCAGACATAGTCTGTAGCGAAGCTATACAGGGTGATTCTTAACCTATATGCATAAACTTAGTAAATTGTAGCTTTTGGCAAGCAATGACTGATAATGAAAAAAATTAGTAAGGTTTTTCGTTTACGAAACATATATACAGCAATATTGAATTTTAAAGTATTTATATAAAATGTGTTCTAAACAATTGCACGACCTCTATTCGCTTTATTATTATTATTGGGGTAATCCAACAGCCAGGTATATGCCGTGCAGGTGGGGGCTGATGGATTCAGCAAACTCAATTATCTATTTAACCTGCATCGAAGACTATAGTAAGTAACTCATTCTGGGAGATTTTGAGAAAAACTGTTTTAAAGTTTTCACATTTTTTGAATCGTTAAATCAAAGGGAAAACATGCTAGATGCTTTTAAAACTTCTTTTGAAAAAAAGTGTTTTATGATTTTTTAAACTGAGTTACTATAGTTTTCATCGGGCAATTTAAATAGAGATACTTTGGAGTTTCTGTAGTCTCAGTAGTCAGATTTTTAGTAATCTACACCTTAGGACAGAAAAAAACAAAATTGGAACAAACTGATTTTTTAGGGTAGAAAAATGAGGGATATATTTAATTTAAACATAAATGACCCTATTATTTATTATCTTCTGTGTCATAACTTGAACTGGTTTCTTCAATTTGGTTGTTTTTCTTTCTGCTTTGTGTTGGTTTTGATACAGTTTTTCCCTTAAGTTTCAAGAAACATAAAAATTGATACGATTTTGGTATAATTTTTTTTCTAGTGATTTAAGTACATTTAACTTTTTTCCATCAATGCCTAATGTTCGAGAGTAAAGCAGTAGAAGTTCCTAGAGGTCGTCACTACTTTTAGGCTTATTGTGGCGAGTAGTAGTGTTTTGTTCCAAACAAAGTCTGAGTGGTCCTTTGTCATATACATATTTAAAGCAAACATCGTCCTCTTATGGCAAATATTTTCTCGCTACTTAAATAAACCAAAGTCGTAAAATTGAATTTTCGTACCTATATTTTGCCATTGCTATTTTCAGCGACTCTGGAATAGTACGAGTGAAATCTTGTTAGAAGGGCTGTTCCTATTGCAATCTTGTATAGTAACTGAAAATTTCACACAAAATTCTGATGAAAATTGTAGTAATTCAACTTACTATAAATTTCGTTGTACAACTCCGGTCTTGACGAGATACTATTGCTATAATTACGTTTACTGTATTTGGTGTTGCCTACCTTCTGTTTTGAAATACTATACTGTTCCATGGTAAACTTTAGCCTTTACTTTGTGAGATACCATAGTCTTGGCTGGAGGTGTTGTATTGAAAATGGTGTAAATAAATTTAAACAGTTTCTGTGACATTTGTTGCATCACTTTGAAATTTGTTTTCAATTTTTTTTATCAATATCCCTGTATATTTCAGAAACTAAATTACTTTACTTTTTTTTTATTATTAGGCATTGCTTGTGAAAAGCTACTTTATGCCTATAGGTTAAAAATCACACTGTATAGCCCTTTAAAGTATTGAAAAAATTATTGGGTTCCGAGATACAGAATTGTGAAATTGGAAACACTACAAATAATTAAAATAATATCTATTACTGATGAAACAAAAATTATCACAATATAACCTAAAACTACAACAACAAATTTTAAATACTGTCACGTGTCGTGTCCCGTATTCCTCGTGGTAGCAGGCGGGAGGGGGCGCCAACATAAGAGCCAGAGGATCGAAATATGCAAATATTGGCCTGGGATAGACGTGGAAAATAACATTTCAATATTACATAAGAGAAAATACACAATCAAGAATTAAGAACTGAAGTAGACAACCGAATGTGACATCCAAATATAACAATTATTTTTTACTACGATTCCAGAAGAAAAGAAAAATTTGCATACTACTTAATAATACTGAAGGGGATAAAGGTGTCATGACACAAGTCAGACGTGCCCTGTACGCCACTTTATTCCCTGAACAATAAATGAAGGTCTTGATTTTTTATGGGAAAAGAATGTATAATGGTCCTAGTTACTGAATCCAATAAGACTAATAAAACAACAACAATGTTGTTAACCTTAACCAATAATAATACTTAAGGCCTATTTTCGCGAGCAGGGTTTAGGCTTAGGCATGTTTTGTTTGATTTAAGTCTGACGTCAAGGAAATATTCCCCTTCGAAGTACATTTTCTTGTCTCGCAAAAATGGGTGTTTTTGGAAAGCCGTTTTACTCGTATTTATTATATTAACCTTCCACAATGCTACAAAACAATCAATACTAAGTGTATTTTCGCAAGCAAAACCCTACAAACTCTTTTTAGGTTTATTCCAAAACCTATCGTTCTCGCGATGCGATTTTATCAGAGGGGAGGTATCGTTTTCTTCTTTCCGGATTGTTTTGTAGCATTGTGGGAGGTTAATAAAATAAATACGAGTTAAAACAGCTTTCCAAAAACATCAGTGATATAAGAAAATTTACTTGGAGGGGTATATTTTCATGACTTCAGACTTAAATCAAACAAAACCTACCTAACCCTAAATCCTGCTCACTAAAATATGGCAATTAATTCTTTATAGACCAATAAAAATACAAAGGGTGTTTTAAGGTAATGTAATAAAATTGAAGGTAGAATTGACTGAAGGCATTGTACTTAATATTGTATATAAAAATTTTTAGAATAAAATAAACATTGACTAAACAAAAATAATAAAAAAATATATATAAATTAAAATTTCTGTAATAGCTAATAATTAAACAAATCACAGGTATAACAACCAGTAGTCTGACTGGGGTTCCTGATCCTTCGTTCTCAAGGTCATTCTACGTCAGGTAGTACAGAACATTACAAGTACACCCATGTACAGAAAAACGCTAGAGAAATCTAAGAAAAATGCTAGAAAAATCTAAATATCTCAGTTTGTTGTATCTGTTGGAAATCGAAAACGCTACTGTTTAGGTGACCCTTGGCCGCAAAATGCAATTTTATACTCATGTTGCAAGGAAAACACAGACAGGTACGGCTCTGTCCGAGATGTGATCCACTATAACAAATAATCGGTGACAACTGAGCCATCTGTGTGCTGAGAGTAAGTTTTAAGAAATTTCAAGAACAGCAGTAGCAGTGACTATAGTTTTGTATAAGATTCTTTACTAATTGGCAATATACGACTAAAAAATAATTCCCGACATACAGTAAAAAACTTGGAGACAGCGTTCCAAATAAAAAAAGATACAGGAAAATATCTCTTTCTAACGATACCAGTTGATTATATTCCATTCATCCCAACTAGAGTTATTACTATGTCGATGGACAAAACATTGTAAACAACAAATTTGGTAATTGCCGTTTATTTTTTTTTTTTTTCATTCAAATGGTGGCTTGCGATGTTCTCATTTCTACAAAACATCGAATCTTAATTCCACTCAGAAATTTAAATAAATTAAATTTTTGTTGCATCATAAGCACCAATTCTTAGTTTCTATTGGCCTAAAGGGAACAAAAATATTTCATATTACATGAAAATTAATGTAAACAACACCAGTTGTCATGTTGTCATTACGATCCATTTAGTTTTTATCGACAAAAGATCAAGTCCTCAGCCCAGTCATAACATTACATTTGTGGAGCTTACGATAATTTTTATGTCCCTGGGCTGGGAACAATCCGCTTGTCCTATCAGTATGCTACAAATTCTCTTATAATTTGTTTATATCACATTTGACATTTTTTTATTCAGTCTTCCCTTTCAGGGAATGGATTCCGTCATGAATGTTTACAGTACTTGTGCTATTTTTCAATCAACTATTTTTTTTTTGTTATTTTTCAATTAACATTTCCAAATAAAAATAATGCTACTGGCTTACACTTTCATTTATTTTACCTATAATAGTTTTAAAATCTGTTTTATAGAACATCAAATGGGTAATCTAGGCTTTGACAAATCGCAAATCGTGCACCATCGTAATGCATTTTCAATGTGAATTAAGAAAACCTTAGAAAATTTGGGACATTAAAGTTAAAAAACTTTTCAGTTATTAAAAAATGTTGATTCCTGTAAAATTGATTACAATGTTTTATTTAGACACCCATCAATTTAAAGAAAAAAGTTTGAGATCACCCACCACTTTATTTTAAGAGTAACAGAAAAATGTGCACAACAGAAATTTTAAATTTTCTCTAGATTAATATGCAAACATTTTGGATGCCAAATTTTGTAAAAAAAACCTTCATTTTTTAAATTGAGCATGGACTTTGGGTCCATTAGCTATAGTTATAAGAACTTAAAAGTCACAACAAAATGATTTACAGATCCAGGCCCAGAACAGAGTGTTTTGCCTTAATCAGACCTTAATCATTAGAAAGCAAAAGGATCGTTGATTGAAGGTTTACACCCAACGAAAGTATTCTACATCTACTTCATCTCAGAAATAAATTTATTTAGGAAATATGTTTCTATATGGATTAAAATGGTCTGGCAAATCACCTTTACATTTTTTTTACATTACTTAAAACCCAGCACATTAGATAAAATTTTAAATACTAAAACCAAAAATAAACGAAAATAAATTTTAAGGTTATTAATTCAGTAATATTACAGTTATAATTATGATATATTGTACAAAATTCATAATTTGAAAATTGGTAGAAATATAAAGGATAGCATAAATATTATCAAACTAAAAAGTTCCCTAAAGGGAGTGCTTCATCCCTTCTTACAACATTTTTCTTCATTTTCAAAATATCGATGAAACGGTGCATTTTACACTAATATCTATATGCAAAGTTGTTCCCCGTAAAATTCTGTACAAAAAAAGTTGTATGACATTTTTTCTTAAAATGTGTAATTCTTTGGCGTGTAATTCTAAGGCGCAAATGAAATCAGCGCGGAATATATAATTCACTGAATATCTGTACGTCTACTATCCAAATGGTCTTACCTAAAAAAAAGTAAAAACTGTAAATACACCACTACCACTCCACAGTGTAACAAGTTTTATTATTTTTTCCCACTACACCCTCCGTGCTGACCTAAGGTCACTTCGATTCTTTTAGGGCTTGCAGTAAATGCTGTTGCCCATTGCACTTGTTTAGTAATGATTGGACATTCACCCTTGGCTGTGTATTTTCTCGTGTATTATTAAACAAACTTTTTGCTCCTGTATTTAATTAATTAGAAGGAAAAACTGTGTACAGGTATAGAGTGGAAGTAATAATAATAATAATAATAATAATTCTCACCCTCACAATACTCCAACCTAGGAGTACCCCAGAAGCAACCACATGCTTGTGCGGGGGAGAGGGGCAATGACTATTATTTTGTCTTCGGTGCCATTTGCGGCTAGGGCCGACTTTTTCCCGATAGAACTAGGATAGCATTCGCTCAAGTACTACGGAAAACCCTAGAAAACCGTAGTAATCCTAGTGAGTGTAGGACAATTAGTAAATCACACGGATAAAGCTATTTAGGAGCAATACCGTGAACCCATATTTGTCCAGCGCTCTTGGCCATAGCGGTGTTTTTCTTTAAAGACATGTGCATGCCCCTGCCTCGACATCGATTCGAGCCAAGGTCGTTCGAAGGCAGAACAACATGCAGTCTAAAAAGTCAGCGCCGGTACGAGCAACGCCACCGCGGCCCAGTAGTAAAGGTACTTATTTTATTTTCACTGAGTTTAGTAGCTAGTTCTGTTATTTTTATTGTTCCGCATTGAATGTTATATTAAGAGATTAGATTACATTTACTGCGTTAGCTGGAAGACCCTTATTTTGTATATGGGTATTTTTATTTATATCAAAAAGTGCACCATTTCCGCGATAATCTAGAAAACTTGAAAATTGGGTTAAAAATGACGTCCTAGGGGATGAAAGACACTATTTTGGGGTAAGAAATTTTTGATTTAGGAATTCTTATCTCATCCTTCACATTTCCACCAATTTTCAACACTTTATGAATTTTGTCTGATATAAATCATTGTATTACTGAACTATATGCTAAAATGCCATTTTGTACTGTTACAATAATATCTGAAATGTTATTACAGACACATTTAAATAACAAAATTAATGCAACCTTAACATCACCACAGAAAGTAAAATTTAACAGTGACTTTTTCATAAATATATATAAATAAGAAAATAAGTAACCTTGATTCCTTCACCTGTCATAAGTATCTATTAATATATATTAATAATTATTAATATCTATTAATACTATATTAATTTTATCTATTATTACTATTATTATTTTCTATTATCTATTAATCCTACCTATAATTTACTGGGAAATATGGTGTCTTTTCTGAAGTACCTCATGACATTCAAGAAATGCCTTCTACCGTCAATGTACATCATCGCCTCGTTATAACTCAATGGCAAACATTCGTTCACCATCTCAGGCACCTCATAGGTAAAGTGGAATGTATTTGTAGTATCGCTTTTGCCCGTTGTTGGATTGTAAGTTTCTACATAGACAATAATCTGCAGGAAATTCAAAGTTGTAAATACAACGTACGCATGCATCTGTATCAGAGAATTCACGGCTATAGGCTTTTGAAAATCGATGTCACTCATGCTTTTCAACATTGGCCTGTACTTGCTGTAGACGTAACCTAAGACCCAGCTGAGTTCCTCGGCTTGGCTCATGATAAAACCACCAAAGACGGTGTTGTGCAGATTGCGGTCTTCGGGGTGCGAAAAAACAACGTTGGATAATATGCTGTCGCTCATCCAGACGCAACCGGGTGGGAGGATGCGCTTCCGAAGGCTCACATCGTGGGTGTCGGTGGTTCGGAGGTACAAGTCGTGGATTATTTTTTGTTCTTCATTGTCTGGAACTACCTACACAGCAAATATATCACTGCATTAATGAAGCAAACTATGAATTGATAGAATACTGAGAAGTAATGCTAATTTCTTCCACACACTTTCTTTGTTAATCCTTCATTGTTGAGATAAAAAATTACATTATTTGATAATTTCATCTGCCAGGTTAACAACAAAAATGGGTTCATTTATTTGAATAACAAACGCCAGGAAGGAGTTGAAGCTGTAATGGGTAGTATAAAATATGCGAGGTGGGGACCAACATATATTTAGGCTCCAAGTTCTGACACCATATATTATAATATATGTATCATATCTGACACAGGGTGTGTGTCAGTGTGTGGTGCTTTGATACTTTTTCAAGTTATTTTGATTAGCTGTGTGGCTTGTGGCTCTTCCCTCTTCCTAAGTGGAAATTAGAATTGCTACATTATCTTAGATTCCTAAAGTTAAAGATAGCAATGGAGACATTAACATGATATAACATGAATAAATAAGATTAAAAAGTATTATGCAATTTGAATATTCAACCAGTGGCATATCTACAGTGTGTTCAGAGTGTGCGGTGAACACGGGCCCAGAGCAGCTAGGGGCGCACCGCCACCAAGATTCATGCGGGGCGCATAAATTTTGGTTTTTCCGATACGAGCCGATTGATGTGGTGCTGCGTATCCGACGAGTCAGAATCTCTAATCGTTTACATAGAGGGCCATTGAAATTTCGCAACAATGAAAATTCAAGGGTAGTACAAAACATGTATAATAACTTAAGAGTAATTGTACCTACAGGATGATCCAAACTCGACGCCCCAGGCCTATTGCGGGAACACGAAAATTGGAAAAAAAGCTTCGAACAGGGGTTCTTAAATGGGACATACTATAAGGCCCAATTATGACCGAAAATTTGCTTTTTTGTTGTTTGGGGGAAATGGCCGCTGTGACGTCATCAATATTTTTCCCCAGAAACATAAAAAAAATTTCCTAAATATCGAAAGCTTATCATTCTCAAAAACTTTTATAGGAAAAGATTTTCTGTATCTTTTATTGTTCAAAATTTACAATTGATAGTCAGAAATTATTTAAGAGAATGTTAGGTTGTCTTGTGCACCCTTAAATTTGTTCAACTGGAATATTAAAAAACAATTTTTGTAACAAACTATAATAGCAAGTCAGTAACAAGCAAGTCAGTAACAAGCACAATTCAAAAATTTAAAAAATACTCCAGTCGAACAAATTTAATGGTGCACAAGGCACCCTAACATACTCTTAAAAAATTTCTGACTATCGCAATAATTGATTTCATAGCCAGCTAGATTCCATTAATAGCCCCTGTTCGAAATTTTATTTTCAGTTTTTGTGTTCCCGCAGTAGGCCTGGGGCGTCGAGTTTGGATCACCCTGTACAGAAACGTACATGGTGATTCAACATTTTGACCTATAAAATGACATTTTTCGACCTGTAGTGAGCAATGTGCATTACTTTTAACTGTTGGTCAATACAAAGTTTAAGTTGGATTATTCTCTATGCACCTACAGGGTGTCCCATTTTCGCTACTTTTGCCAGGTATCTCGGTTATTTTTAGAAATAGGGAGTTGCGGTTTTTGGGACACTGACTTACTTTTTCATAAAAAGACAGGTTCATAAAGAAACACAAGGTGATTTTCAAAATTAGCCATTTTCAGGCACCCCCCTATATCCGTTATACGCTAACTTGTTGAAATGGTAAAAATCGACCGTTATAGATTTTTTCACGTAGAATTCAGTGGCGTACAGGGTTTTTTCTAGGAGGTAAGAATTTCAAAATATAAATATAACTTGCAAAAGTATCGAAAATGGGACATCCTGTACAATGTTTGTCATTGTTACACCACTTTCAAACATAAAAAAACACAGGGGCCCACCTGAAATTTTGAACACGGGCCTACTCTTCCATAGTTACGCCACTGTATTCAAATTATACTATTTAAAGTAGTACCCCTCTGTGAAACAGGAAACATCATCCCACCACATGCAGGCTCCATCCCAGTCGCATGTTAATCCCAAATAGCTCCAGCATACGGGAGGGGGGGGATTTACAGTATAGAGTATTTGACAATTTTTTTAAATATACAGAATGTCTTGTAATTCTATATACAAGGCTCTATCAGTAAAATTATATGAGGATTTAATAAATCATTTGGCTCCAAGGGCCACGTGTCGAGATTAGGTCCCTTAAAGGCGGTTGGTTACTCAATAACTCTAATAACCTTTTCATGTTGCTATTGATTCGAATAATTTTTATGATATGATTTTTTATTATCTTATTAATTTTTAAATAGACCCTTAAGGGGGCCGGTGGCGAAGCATTTTTGAACTACATGACCCTACATTTTTCCACCTAGGAATTTTTCAAAATTTGGAATCTACTTTAAGTAGCTAAAAATAACTTTAAGAAAAAATTCTCTTGACCAATTTTGGAACAATCATCATCATTTTAAGAAAATCACAATAGAATATGCAAAAAGGCCCCATTTCTTGATATCACATGAAAGATAACTTTATGTAAAAAGCAATAAAGTCGAGTTTTCAGTCAAAAAACTTAATAGTATCAAATTGAATTGTCTATATTAAACCCATTATTTCGGTTGCTGAATTTATACAATTGAACTTTTTTTTGCTTACAAATGTTGGCAAATGATACGTTTAAAATAAATAAGACTCCTTCTTGAGTGCCTTTGAAAGACTAGTGACATGAACAGTGACATGTTACATTTTAAGGGGGAAATAAAAAATACTTCATGGTCTGCTTGGGTTTTTAGTTTCCCCCTATTATTTGAGAAATGATAAAAGAGATTTTTTATTGAAGATCTGAGAGGCCCAAATTTAATTTCACTTATTAAATCCTAATTTTCCTGAGTTTTGTGAATTTCAGTTTTTTGGTTTAAAGTTTGCGGCAACTGGTAATTAATTAAATTTAAAAGACTAGCAAGCTTTAGTAATCATTGAAACAGTTTAAATGAAATCAGGAAATAAATTACCAAATACCAGCATATTGATTACTAATTCTTTCTAAGTTGAATACTGATGATAATGATATTTAATTTATTAACAATTTACCTTTGTCACATGCTGCTTCTGCAAATTCATCCTATTTATCTTCCTAAGTGCCCCTTTTGACAGAATCTCCTTTTCTCTTTCATTGGCAGGTTCCAAAGCATTAACAAATGCAGCTGCAGTGTTGGTTGGGTCTCTAGCAGCTATTAGAAATAAAGCTCGGGTGATCCTCTCCCAAGTACCGAAATTATGTTGCTCTAACCAAACTACAACTTCCATAGACGACCTGCCTACCCAGCTGACATGTCCAGAAATTTTAATATCTTCTTTTGGCTACAAAATTAATTAATAATATCATTGAGAAAAGGAATAATCCTTTACCTAATGATAATATGATAAAATGGGAACCTAACTGACAATTTTGTAAAATTGTCATTAGGATCTCACATCTCACCCTGTGACCCGAGACAAAAAAAATTAGAGTTAAAATTTCGAATTGGGGGTTCAACTTTGCTTGTTTTTAAACTAATTTGAGACATAAGTTTAGTTTCAAAAATCAAGGATGCCTTGGAAATTTAGAAATATTGTTTAATATTAGGTCTGTTTCGGCAGTTTGAAACTGTCAGGAGCATCCGCAGAAGGCGTTACTCGCTGTTTTTGGATCATGCTTTTACTCGTAAATTTTTTGAGGTTATCTTTTTGGTCTTGCAGGACCATCATTTTTGTGCATCTTTTCATTTTATAACAAAAGTGTACTCTTGTTTCATAATGATAAAATCAACCGTTTGCGTACTGTGCCATTTAAAATGAAAAAAAAACAATGTATTGTTGGATGTCCAGCGCTAGACTAAACAATGGGCTGCCGGGACCAGCCGCGGGATGACGTCTGTCTCGACCGGGGATCAGCATTCAAGATCTGACACTCGACTCTCGAGCCTGGCGTGTATACTTTGAATTTGTTCTGTTAGATAAACAATAAAAAAGTAGAAATTGCACGTTCCGTTATATTTCTAACAGCAGCGGCGGGATCGTTTTCGCGCTTGCCATTTTACCTGCGCGCGTTGTACCAAAGCGGCCTTCATCATGGAAGAATTTATGGCGGAAATGGTGAAGTACATTAAGCAATGTGGTGCTGTGCCCGATCAGATTGATTTGCCCTTCTTTGATCCGGAGATCCACGATGCCCAAAATTGGATAAAGCAAGTGGAGGAGATCAAAGCAGAATTCATGTGGTCTGACCTGCAGGTATTGGTAAGAGTTGGCCGATTCATAACGAAAGATGCCAAAATTTGGTTTAATTGTTGGATTCCAACTGTACGTAATTGGACTAATTTCAAAACTGATTTTTTGGAGGCATTCCCTCCGAAGAAAATTTTAGGACGTTTGCTGTATGAAGCGTGTATGTGCAATAGTAATTCCTTTAACACCTATACGACTTATGCTCACAAAAAGTTGTCATTTTTAAAAAATTTGCGTGCTAATTGGAGCACAGCTGACTTAATCGAATTAATTGTTTATGGAATTAAAGAACCTAAAATCCAGGAATCGGTTACAATGCGAAATTTTGATTCTGTTGCGGATTTGTTCTCATATTTAGGCACTTTAAGCAAACAAACTTCAGGTTATGATGTAATGGTAAAATCAGACACAGAAGCACCCGGTATAAAGCGGCCTCGATTAGAACGGTCTGCTGTGATGAATAGGTCGACTTGTTTTCGTTGTGGCTGTGCGGGTCACGTCCAGCGAAATTCTATGTTAAGCAGTTCCTCGAAACAGCTTCCATCACAAATTGTAAATAAGAATAATACAGCAACACAATCCAATAATCGATTGGATATTATTAATACGCCCGGGGCTTCAAACAAATGCACGTTCTGTTTCAAAACAGGACATACGGAAAGCAAATGTTTCCTTAAAAATTCCATAGAACACCGTCGCGATGCTGTGCACTTCACACGTCTGCCGTCTGACAAAATTATAGTGCCGACAGAAGTTAAAATAAACAAACAAAGTTATATGGGTTTGATTGATACTGGAGCGAATATTTCTTTGATGACGGATAAATACATCGAACGCTTTCGTGCTGATCTGATTAGATGCGAATGCTTTATTGCTGGTATTACGCCAGGCGAAATTTTAGCTAAGCATAAATTTAGTGCAGCTGTTGAGATCACGGGCCAACAAACCAGCTTAACATTTTTGGTAGTTCCGGCTATACATTTAGATTACGATGTTATTATTGGCTGTAATTTATTTACTAACACTAATCTAGCTGCGGTGACCGACTGTGATGGCACTCGCGTTATCAGTAAACAGCTTCCCAGAGTTTTGCGTATTTCGGAAGACACCGACAGTGAATTACAGGTACCTATGGAATACCGCACTCAAGTAAATAATTTGTTGAGATCTTTTGTAGACAATATAACACGTGGTACCGCAGTCGCGAAGGTAAAAACGGCAAGAATGAACATTAATTTAACCGACAATTACATTGTCTCACGACGCCCGTATCGTCTTGCAGCTAGTGAACGAGAAGAGGTTCGATTAATTATTGCAGATTTGTTAAAAAATAACATTATACGCGAAAGTACGTCGCCATATGCGAGTCCGGTTTTACTAGTGAAGAAAAAGGATGGTTCTTTTAGACTATGTGTAGACTAGCTGGGTACTTCAGAAAATATATTCCAGAGTTTGCTACGCGAACTGCTTGTATTAATCATTTGACGAAGAAAGATGTTCCTTTCATTTGGGGAAGCGAACACGAGGAAGCAAAGAATTACATTATTAGTTGTCTCACATCTCAACCTTTGTTAGTAGTGTTTAATCCAGATTTACCGACTGAGTTGCACACGGATGCAAGTTCAATAGGGTATGGAGCTGTTTTACTTCAAAAATATGATGGCCAAAATCGGGTAGTCGCTTATTTTAGTAAAAGAACCACTTCTTATGAATACCATTCATATGAATTGGAAACATTAGCTATCGTGAACGCGTTAAAACATTTCCGAGTCCATTTAATTGGTATCAAATTTAAAATTGTCACCGATTGTAATTCTGTAAAATCAACCGTAAATAAAAAGGAAATTTGTCCCCGAATCGCTCGTTGGTGGACATATTTACAAGATTTCAACTTTGAAATTATTTATCGTAAAGGTTCTGCTTTAAACCATGTTGATTTCCTCAGTCGCAATCCAATTTCTGTGCTACGCGTGAAATGCCATCAATCATGGTTACATATTGAACAAAAGGGTGATGCTGAAGTTCAACAGATGTTGCAAGATTTAAGAGAAGGAAAGCTAGATTCTAAACAATATCTAGAGAAGGACGGCCTTCTTTATCATCAACAAATCTTAAGTGATAAAACAAAAGTTGTCCGTTATTTTGTACCTCGGCAGAGTAGGTTAGGACTTTTGCGTATATTTCATGACGAACAGTGTCATGTAGGTACCGCTAAAACCTTGAAGTCAATTGCAGCGCACTTCTGGTTTCCACGCTTGAGACAATTTGTCCAAAACTATGTTAGGCATTGTCTCGTCTGTGCTGTCAAGAAAACACGAATTGGTCCCTTGCAAGGATCCATACTACTACCGGAAAAGATCCCTATCCCGATGCATACGGTCCATGTAGATTGCCTTGGACCATTGCCTGTTTCATCTCAAAAATACAAACATGTCTTGGTATTAATTGACTTTTTCACTAAGTATTGTAACCTGATTCCCTTAAAAACTGTCAAAGCTGATGAGACACAAAAAGCATTGCAAACTTTTATTTCATGTTTCGGTACGCCAAAGTTATTTGTAATGGACAGCGGTACAAATTTTCACAATTTGTCGCTTTGTAAGTTTTTTGATGAATGGAACATTCAATATCATTATGTGACGCCCGACATTCATAGAGCAAACGGGCAAGTCGAGCGCTACATGCGTACAATTATGAACTTGATTCGCATTGAAACACGATTAAAACAAGAATGGCCAAACGTACTTTGGAAAATCCAGCTGGTTTTGAATACCACAGTACAAAAGACAACTAATATTAGTCCTTTACATGCCCTCATTGGAATCGAATCGGCAACTCCACTAATACAGGCGGTTTTAAATGACCTGTCGCATGATATAACACCAATGTGAAATTTGTCACTCGATAGACAACGAGTGAAGGAACGACTTGCTCCGAGCGAATCTCTAGGGGAGAAATTAAATAGAAACAGACGAAACACCATTCAATATTCGGTTGGGGATTTTGTATTGGTACATAGGGCAAGCAAGTTGCATGTTAGCAAGTCGAATTTTGAATTTTTGGGCCCCTACGAAATTATGAACATTACCAAAGCAGGTCGCTACGAATTGAAACGAGTTGGTACAAGTAAACATAAAATTATAAAAGCTTGTTACACTGTTTTTTTTCTTTTCTTAATCTACAAATGCAGGTTGGGTGGTGAATCTAGAACGGGATTCCCAAAATTCAATCTGAGGCAGGCCAGCTAGCCCCAGCCGTGAGGGTCTGGGGAGGAGAACGGTATAACGGTATCCTGAATGTTAAAAGAGAGGGCGCCACCCGCGTCAGCCTCTACGTGACCCTGGGATCCGACACGATAGCGATAACCCCCTCGGTGCGGGAGAGGCAGGTGTGTCCGTACGTCGGTTACGAATAAAAGCGCTAGTGATTAGACAAACTACTTATATTATAATTAACACTTCAAACTGCATAATTCACAATTTCGGGCGGTAGCAAGAGAACACTTTAAAACTTTTATTAGAAATTAACTTAACCAAACCTAAAGGAGCGGAGGAGTAGGGAGCAGGTCTGTGTTTGGTCTAGCTGCTGGGTGAACCAGTGCCGGTGAGGAACGCACCCCCGAATGCGGACCGAAATCGTTTGGTGGGATAACCTACCCCTTTTATAATTTGTGTACTTTCATATTAAGCCTTCATGAATTGTGGTCTAGGGGTTAGGTAACCACAAATAAATACAATAATTTGGAAACTCTGGGCCCTGGGGGCCGTGACGATACTAAACCCTACTGAATCCCCTGACCATTAATCGGTGGCGAGCCGTCGGGCCGTATTACAATACCCACGGGTAGGGCCTTGATGATTCTGACTACACCCCGATAGTTTCAGTGCAAGAGTGTTCCAGCACTGGTAACACAAATTATATTTAATACTGGCAGGCAGGACCGTGATTTGTCAAACTAAACCTAAGGCTTATCTGGCTTTCAATTATCAGATGTCTTCTACTGGGCTCCGCGTCCACTCTGGTAAGTGTATCTAGCCTTATACCATAACCATTATTATCAGTTACTGTCCTCTCTCAGGGGACTCGACCATGAAGGGTAGTGGGCCAGCATGCAGCTCGTGCAGGACAGGACATGCACACTACTGTGGGACGGTGATAAGGAAGCCGGTGAATCGCTCACTTACGAATGAGAGGCGAAATAAGAGGCCTAAAATAAAATAACCACTTTGGCGACAAGCAAGCATAGCTAACTCGACTCCATACTAGCAGGAAACACCTCAAAGGTATTTAATTAAACTAAAAACCTACCTAAAGATGTAAGGCGGCCTCTCGGTTAGTGTAGGTGGGAGCTGTGAAATCTGCGAAGGCTATAGGTACCCGTTCCCAACAAAAATCAGCCTAAAGCCACAAAGGTCCAACCTAGCACTAGTTGGCACCTTAAAAGACGGAACGTACCTCGGATTCCAACAAATTTTGCTATATATCATCCACCCATGTGGACAGCTCGACACCTCAAAATTAAGTCCCCTTTTTTTTTCTAACCGACCAACTACAAAACGGAGGGAAAATGCCTAGTTACTTTTAGTTTCTCTGCAGAAATATTAAAGGTATACAGAAATAAATATCAAATGCCAGAATTATAAAAGTTGGGCAGAAATGACATATAAACCGAACTGCCAGAAATGAAAGGTAGGCAGAACTGCCAGAACGGACAGGACTCAAACAAAATATGAAAATCAACAACAAATGCCATGGGAATAAGGTAAGTGATGCCACTTTGGTTTTACAAAAATCATTAATTAAATCCTTCCTCATTTAGGCCAATCAACCGGACCATACCTCCAAGGGCTGTTATTATTCGTGTCTGACTGGTTACCTGTTGAACCTGAAAAGCCAAAAGGACCTTCTCAACGACCGGGGACCAATCGAAAGCTATAAGGTAAGCAGCCAGCTTAATATCTGTGGATAAATCAGCTAAATATAACTTAACTTGCAGGACAGCAAGACATGGGCGCAATACAAATATATTTGCTATCGGAGAATATCGTCAATGGTTGTGAGAAATGATTTAACTGTTTTACGCAAAATAAAGCTTAGTGATGAGTTTTCGAAGTTATTCATCTACTAATACCCAATATTAAAAGTGAACCGTAACAAGCTGCTAAGGAGCAACTAAGGTTGTGGCCAACGAGCTGGTCGTTGGCAACTGAAATGTCCGACTTGTTGGATTTTTTGGAGAGTGAAACTACAGCAACTACGAATGCTGACAAGTAATATACTTTGATTTGCTGCAAGGTTGAAATATACCTTGGCTCTGATTTGTTGTAAGGTTGAAATATACCTTAGTTTTGATTTGCTGCAAGGTTGAAATATACCTTGGCTCTGATTTGTTGTAAGGTTGAAATATACCTTAGTTTTGATTTGCTGCAAGGTTGAAATATACCTTGGCTCTGATTTGTTGTAAGGTTGAAATATACCTTAGTTTTGATTTGCTGCAAGGTTGAAATATACCTTGGCTCTGATTTGTTGTAAGGTTGAGATATACCTTAGTTTTGATTTGCTGCAAGGTTGAAATATACCTTGGCTCTGATTTGTTGTAAGGTTGAAATATATCTTAGTTTTGATTTGCTGCAAGGTTGAAATATACCTTGGCTCTGATTTGTCGTAAGGTTGAAATATACCTTAGCTTTGATTTGTTGCAAGGTTGAAATATACCTTGGCATTGTGTTATTTTTTTAATATGTTACAGAGTCTTCGTGTGCTTCCGTGGAGGATGATTCCGAGAACGGAACACCTGTCAGTCTGGCCGTGTTGGATGTCCAGCGCTAGACTAAACAATGGGCTGCCGGGACCAGCCGCGGGATGACGTCTGTCTCGACCGGGGATCAGCATTCAAGATCTGACACTCGACTCTCGAGCCTGGCGCGTATACTTTGAATTTGTTCTGTTAGATAAACAATAAAAAAGTAGAAATTGCACGTTCCGTTATATTTCTAACAGTATGATGATTAATTGATGATGTAATTTTATCTTCGAATGTAGAAATTAACAGTGTTTTGGGGCACATTTTGCCAATTTCCATGTAAATGGTTCATCTTCATCGTTATGAATCAAGAGTACCTTTTTGTTGCAAAATGAAAACATGCACTGATGGACCTGCGAGACCAAAAAGATTTCCTCAAAAAGTTACGAGTAAAAGCACGACCCAAAAACAGCGCAAGAGGCGCCCTTTGTGAGATTCGTAGAAATTGACATCTTCAGCTTATTCTACATCCCCAAAAACATAACATTGCCAGATTTCAGTTCAGCAGCTTGATTATTTTAGGAGATGTAGATATAATTCAATTTAAAAAATGACCTTCAACGCAACTGAAACTTTTTCTATAAATACTTTTACAAAATCTGTATATAGCGTGTCCCGAAGTTCAGACACTTTGGCAAACGGGTTTTTCCAGAATGAACAAAGATAAATTTCTGAAATTTGGTATGTGATATACCTGTGAGATTTGACATTTACCAAGGTATAGTTTTGACATTTTTCATCATAGGTATCCCAAATTCCCCCCCTCCCTGGTCAAGGGGTTACAATATCCCAAATCTTGTATGTACGTGTGTCCTTTAACTTCAATAGCATGCACCGTTTTTGAAAATTATTTGCAGCGTGCCATGAAAACGTATATTAAAAATTAGCCAGCAATAATTTACCACCATGTTCTGCGACCCCAAAAAAAGGGTTACTATAAACATGGCCTCAAAAATGCTCTCCATGGAGGCTATAGCCCCCAAATGGACACTTTGGCAAATGTTTTTTTCTAAATATTTCCAGAGTGAACACAGATAAAATTCTGAAATTTGGTATGTGATATTTGACATTACAGAGGTAGAGATAGTTTGACATTCTTCTTCAAAGGTGTCCCAAATAGTGTTAATGAGTTAAAAATACCCCAAACTTTCTGTGTGTGCTTTTTTCACGATTTATTCTCCCAGGCATATCACATACCAAATTTTTGAATTTTATCTTTAATCGTTCTGGAAATATTTAGAACAAACCATTTGCCAAAGTGTCCATTTTGAGGGGCTATAGCCCAATTAGGATGCATTTGTGAGGCGATTTTTAAAGGACCTTTTTCATTTTTTGAGGTCCCAGAACGTGCTGGTAAATTATGGCAGGCTAATTTCGGGACATCCTGTATATAGATTTTGTAAAAGTATTTATATAAAAAGTTGCATTTAGGCTGTGAAAAAAATGCAATTTTGTATTGATGTTGATGTATATTTGGTGTGTCAACAACGGCCATCGTAAAATAAACTGGACTGCTTTTCCAATACAATCATTTGTCCCACCTATATACATATATATCTCCAACCGAATGGTCGGCCATATTGGGCCCACACGGCATTGGTTGTCAAATATCAAATGCACAAGGGCCGTGGTTGGCTGTCGTCAAATGTCATTTTGTGTTGCCACCACAAATTTCGCTTCTCCCCTAGAGTGTCTTCACTAAATCCCCTAGAAAAGGTTCAATATGGTGGCTATCCAGGTGGACGCCAGCCCTCTTCCGGATGGCTAAAAATTGGTGGAGCGACTAGGGCCCAATGGCGGTCCAGTTTATTTTACGAGGGCCGTTGTCAACGGTTTTAAAAAATTCCAGCTACTCAGAGGACAGAACAAATCTACGAAACCTTGACAAATTAAGTAGATAACATAGACATGAGATCAGGCTGATACCTCCAGATGTCACAGAGAACTGGTATGTTGTCACTAATGGCACACATTTCGAACATTTTTCATCGGAAATATTTTGCAAGAAATATGTTATTTATATTAAAAAATATCACATTTTTACTAAGCTGAAGTATAAGAGATGCCTTTGGCACCGGCAATACATAGCTGGAGTTTGCCTTTTTGGGCTCAAAATGGAGGTATTTTGAATTGAAGACTTGAAGACCTATTGTTACATGCCGAGTTTTAAGTCGATATCTCTTTTCATTCCAGAGATTAAAAAAATATCTGAAAATACTAATGAAAACTAAGTATAAACATTTGTGTGGGAACTTTTTGTCCCAAAATGATCTTTTCTGTCAAATGTCAGTATGCCTTCAAAAACTGGAGACACATTGTATGATTTTTTCGACCTTTTCATTCTCGACCCTGTTTTTCGAGCCTTTGCATTTTCGACTGTTTGTGCTTTCAACCTTTTGTGTTTCTACCCTTTGTTTCCAACCTTTCGATTCGCTAAAAATTAGAACTAATTTTTTAATCAATTAAGACCTTTTGTGTTTCGACCTTTTTCGACAGTTTTTAAAATTTTGACCTTTTTTCTGTCGATCCTGTTCAGTATGTGCACGGTTAGGAAAAATTTCTTTATTTTACATTTTATGAAAAAAAGTTAATCTCGATAAAAAGTTTTGTTTGGTCTTAAAATAAGACCGGCATAGAAATAATTAACAGGTGTTCAAAAAAATTCTGTGTGTTTGAGTAAATAATATGTTTAAACTTGTGGATTGTTATTTTGGAATACTTTGTATTAGGTGATTTTGATTTTAATGCTTACGAATAAATTGAAGTACAATCAAAGTAGATTTTTTCAAGAATTATTATAGATAACTTTTTTGAAACATACTGTACAAGAAATGTTAATATTTTTATGCCAGCCTTATTCTTTAGTAAGTTTTTCCTATCGGACACTCTACGTGGACATACTGTATAATATTATATGCTGGTAGTGTAATTTGGTGATTCTACATCCATTAATTAGCATTTTATATAGACATATTAATTAAATTAGAGGAAACTTCCCTACAGTAAAAAAATGTACCTATTCAATCTAGCACCATTGCATGAACTTTTTTCACTTGTTGCTTAATAATCATCGTAAATTGAAATAACTAAGGTAACCCAAATATGCAAAGCCCATATTTTCCATATTTAGCATATTATAGGCATTTTTTTGAATATTTACATATATCCTTAAAAAATGGCAATTGTACATAATGGGGAACTTGCACAAAAATTAAATTTGAAAAATATTCAGTTCACAAAAAAAACTCATTTTTTATTTTTATGTAATAACTGTAAGCAATTAAAAACTGCATAAATCAAATTATTCTTGTAACGCGCCCTCCTTGGTTGTGAAGTCAAGCAGTTCGTTGCTGGTGGTGGCAACTGTGAGCGGCAGCACCATGTATAAACTAATATGGGAGGCACATGTATAAAAATTACAGCACCACGCACGCTTTGTTTAGAAAGAGCAACGAGAACCAAAGGCGTCGCCAAGGGAGGGCAGAGAGGGGCAGCTGCCCCCCCCCCCCTAGAGACTGGATTTTTGTTACCAAATGCCAGCCAGGTTATTATTTAAATATAAATCGAGAAATTCACAAGAAAATTAATATTTCATTAAGTTTTTTCTTGTACTTATATTGGGGATTCAAGATAATCGATACGCCGTCTAGTGTGCAAAAGTCATCAATTAGTATATTATACACTTAGGTTGAGAAGTGAGCCATTATATACTGAGCTTTTTTATATACTGAGGCGCGTAGCGACAAAGGATATAATATGCGAGGTAAATAATAGCCTTCTCAACCGAAGTGTATAAAGAATTTTTTTTACTACCAACATTGAAATATTGCCATATTTTAGTTTATTTTAGTCATTTCTCATTTTTTTTCAAATACTTCGAAATATCAAGGAGCCTTGGAAGTTCAGTTGTCAAGCTGATAAAATGACACTAACCTTTAAATGTCATATAGAAAATTTTTCATTATTTACCTAGGTATTTTTTTATTATCATTATTTACCTAGGGTGAGAAATATTACTTCTCATTAGAGGAATGAGGTAAATAAAAAAAAAATTGCCGGGGTGTACCACTTTAAAGTGGGGTACATATCATCTTGCCCCGCTCTGACCCATTGGCTGGCGAGAACATCCTATCAGTGGCGCACCCAGAAAATATGATTGGGGGGGGGGGGCAACTCAGAGCCGTCAGACAGAAACTTTAGGCAGGGCAAATGACTTTCCAGTCAGGGCAGTTAGTACACATTTGAGAAGTGAGGGAGAGGTACCTAGAGGACGGTACTTTGTCGGTGGGGAGAGGGGGGGGGTAAAAAAAAAGAATTTAACCTTCGATATTAGATACAAATCGCGCCAAGGTCAAATATAATATGAACATGAAAATTTTTTTGCTAATTATGCGGGCCCATAATCGTTTGTGCAGTAAGCAAGAATACTTTTTAACTCACAAAAATCTAGTAATTATCAATAATAACACTGAACACCCTTTTGTGATTATCATATTGTTTCAAAGGGCCACCTTATGTCTATATAATTTTCTGGCCAGTGTAGTTAGGTATAGGTAAATTGAAATGTTTGAAAACCGGACAATAAAGATTATTGTTTTTTTTTTAAGCGGGCAATAAAAAGTGTACTTAGAGGTGTCTGCATACTAAAATGCGCCGAAGGCAATTTTTTTTATTAAATTTAAGGGCAAATTCAGTTTCAATGAAGTATAATAAATAAAAAAATCAACACGATGTCTTTTTTACTCTTTTTTTTCTCAATGGTGCAGCGCCCTATGTACGGCTCTGGTGAGGTGAACTTGTGGCTCAGGCAGGACAAACATTCTGCCAGGCAGCTCCCCCCCTGACTACGGCCCTGGGTCAACTTAAAAAGCTTGACGTAGTACATAAAAAATATTATTATAGTCTATATTTTAAATATTATTATAGTCTATATTTTATCTCAGTCTTGATATTGTTGACAATGTTTGAAAAATGTGTGCTGTATTAAAAAGTTATTTACATTGCGAGATGCGTAAGCACACTTTTTTGGACGAGGAGGTTGTTTAACACTCGTGTTGCCTCGGTTCTTAAAACTATCTCCGAGGCCAAAAAGAGCTTACGCATCAAGCAATATATTACATTTTTCCTGCTACCTACAATTTCATATTAGGTAGGTAGGTACTTTGAATTTAAATACACTATGGAGTAGATTGTGAGCAATAATCCTCATAATAACCATTGTCCAATTATTACTAAAAATGATAATCAGTGACAAATATAAGAGGTAGAATGTAGTGACAATAAAAAAAAACTTCTTGTGGGATTGAAGCCGGGACCTACGAATTACTAGTCCCGTGGCCTCACCATTCAATTAAAGAAGTGCTTGTTAAATTTTGACGTTTAGGCGCTTCTTATTTTTGACCTACATCAGATCCCTTTGGAAATGGGTCGCCAAACTGTTTATTTTAATGTTCAATTGCCATTCTCCCTTCTCTAATTCTGTGTAGCTGTCACTCCTGTCACAGTCTTCCGATCGATCAAGCGGTGTGACGTCACGACCATTCCTGCGCTTTTCGTGTTGTTTCAAATAAATAGCTTGCAGTCACAGCTTTAATTATTTATTGCAAATTAAATATTGCGATTTTATGGCTGATATTTGGTATGTGCTCTTTCTATAAATAGGCAAATATATTAAAGAAATAAACAAAATTGTTCAAGTTCCCCTTTCTTTAGAATAATTTAAATCTATGGCAGGGGTTTTCATTCAATTTTGGGAAAAGGGGTCGTTGTCTAGGTACCTGATTTACCCAAAATAATTTGATAAATTATAATTTTACCTAATATAGGTAGTGGGTATACCTAGTTAATAAAATAAAATTATTTTTAAAAAGTTAGAATAATTTATAGGTAAATATTTATATAGGAATCCATTTCTGCATTTTATTTCTGATTGTGCTTTTGAAGCGATCACGTAAGAGTCGATTTGTGTTTTGTGTTGGGCGACTGGGCGTTGTTGTATTTTACTAAGTAAAATGCCCAAAGTGTGGATTAAGCCATACAATGAAATACGAATTGTAAGTATAGTTTTCGAATATTCAATATACAGGGTGTACCAATGGTGCAAAATCGGTCAAAATTTAAATTCTTTTTGGGATACCCATATGATTTTATTCTTCTTGGGATACCTATATTTATTATTCGTTTGTGTATCTATATTTTTTTATCTAAAAAATAACACATAATATATCGAAATGAAAATGGAAATGGAAAAGAACTTTCATACGTATAGGACGTAGACCAATGGACATGAAAGAAAGAAAATCGGACATCATTTCAGAAAAATTAAAAAGGATTTTCTGTCAGCGCCGGGGGTCGAACCCGGGACCTCTCGCTTGCTAGGCGAACGTTCTACCACTACACTACGCTGAACCGTTGAAATTAAGTCGGTCTGTTTGTATAGTAGCTGAACGGAGAAGCCTTCGTTCGTGCCGTACCTCAGAAAATACTCTCCAATTTCCTCCGAAACACACCAGACTAATAGACACAACCTTGACGTTAGATACAGTTGTACCACCATACATCTCGGAAGTCATGCTGGTGTAGTCTCTCACATACGAATCTCTCGTAAGGAATGATTGTTTCGGAGGAAATTGGAGAGTATTTTCTGTGGTACGGCAAGCATCAGAACCTCACCCGAAGACTCCACTTTAAAAATTCACGCGGTTAAGATAAATAAGTGTAATAAACTAATGTAAAAAAAAACACTACGAGATTCTTCTATAATAACAGAATTATACTTAGATATTATACCTTATTTAACTAATACCACTTTGACAATCAAAGAAATCCGCGTAATTTCACTTTACGTGAATCTCAAAACACTAAGGAACAGTGCAAAACTTTAAATAATAATAATAATAATAAAATGGGAGCCAAACGAGAACTAGGGTTCCACCCACCGAAGGTGCTGCGCGGGAACTTCAGCCAGCGTTCACAGAGGCGGGATTACAACGACGACGCATGAAATGGACTGTGTCCATGAATGAATCGATTATGCGTATTTTCTACAGGGTGACAAACTTAGGACAAGAGATTATCGGCTACCGACAACAACTGCATGCCGAGTTCTGCAGGGAGTTTCCACACATGCAAGTGTCTGAACAAAGAGTGTCAGATCAGTATCGAACTATTCTAAGAAATAACCGAATTCCAGAAACGCGACTTAACGCTATCAAACGGGAAGTTGAGCTAGAGATCCACGGCGAACACATAGACATAGATGACAACAACAACAATGGGGAACTTCAAGAGCCTGGACAACAACTAGAAGCCGAAACGGTAGAACCAACAACCGAGAGTCTGGAACGGGTTAACGAAGAACATTTTGAAGGCTTGGACACACATATGAGACAGGCAGTATTGCGATACGAAGGCACAGACCCACTTAGCAGGCCACCGCTACCAAGATTAAATTCTTCCAGGAAACTTGCGATCGTGCTCGATCTTATGAACACAAGAATTTTACCAAGCTATGTTTCAGTGACACCAACATTAGAACGTATGCACATGTTAATCTACTGTGCCGCAACGGCAGTCATCACTGTAATGGGTGCCAAGATCCGAACGGCCCAAGAGTTGAATCGTGCAAGACCAGAACCACGAATGGCTCAATGGGAAATGCGACTAAATCGGAAGATCGAGAGTCTCCGTAAAGACATAGGACAAGTGACGGAATATATCAGAGGAGTTAGAACTAGAAGGATCCAGAGGGCGGTGCAGGCAGTAATGAGCCGCACCCAAATGCATTCTCGGCATGACCCCGCGAACATCACTGCTCAACAATGTCTTGACACATTAAAACAAAAACTTTCTGTTTTCGCAGGGCGTCTGAGGAGATACAAGGCTAGTAACAACAGGAAACGAGACAATAAACTCTTTGAACGATCAGAAAAGGGTTTCTACCGTGCTTTTAATTCTAGCGCCGATGCCACAAATGCGAGTTACCCTAGCAGAGAACAGGTCGACGGTTTCTGGAGAAATCAACTTGCCACACCAGGTCCATACAATGTCAGTGCAAGCTGGATCAGCGAAGAACGCGAGATGGGCCGGAACTATAGCCAGATGCAACACGAGCAATTCACAACCGCTGAGGTCTCCGATGTCATCAAGAATTCCCACAACTGGAAGGCACCAGGTCCAGATCATCTCCAAAATTATTGGATTAAGAAGTTGTGGTGCACGCATGAACAAATAACTACCTTAATTAATGAAGTCTTGCTCGATCCTCTGAAAATGCCATTGTTTCTTACACAGGGTGCAACTTACCTGTTACCAAAAGACCAGCGGAATACGGATAACCCTGCCAAGTACCGCCCAATAACCTGCTTGCCTACGCTTTACAAGATAATCACATCTTGCCTTACGCAGCGAATATATGCTCACTGCGAGCGGAACAACATCATTGCAATGCAGCAGAAGGGCCGCTCGAAGGGCGCAATGGGATGCAAAGAGCAACTCATCATAGACTCTGTCATCTGCAACCAGGCTCATTCCAAGCAACGAAACCTCCACATGGCTTATGTGGACTACAAAAAAGCATTTGATTCCGTACCTCACGACTGGCTCACAGGTATCTTAAAGCTGTATAAAATAGATCATCATACAGTTTCCTTTTTAGAACACGTTATGACAACCTGGCGCACTAAGATACAACTCAGAACCGCAGACAGTAACATCGAGACCGACACAATCAACATCCGAAGAGGGATTTTCCAAGGAGATTCACTCAGTCCACTGTGGTTCTGCATGGCGATGAACCCTCTATCACATCGGTTGAACTCTACAAAATATGGCTTCGCTATCAAAAGCAACAACGCAGAAGCGATCAAGTTGAATCACCTATTATATATGGATGATTTAAAACTGATCGCCGCAACCAAAAACCAACTAACGCAAATGCTTAAAATTGTAGAGGAGTTCTCCAGGGACATCGGAATGCTGTTTGGACTGGACAAGTGCCGCACCCTTAATATCATCCGGGGAAAGCTCGAACAAAGCGCACACGAGATGCAGGACGGCCAGGAGATCGAAGCAATGAGCAAGGGAGATACATACAAGTATCTCGGGATGAAACAAGCTCAAAGGATAGACCATCGAACAATGAAGACTGATTTAACGAATGAATTCATCAAGAGAGTAAGACAAGTAGTGCGAACTGATCTTAACAGCAGGAATTTGTTTAAGGCCCTGAACACGTATGCGTGCTCTGTACTCAGCTATTCGTTCGGAATAGTGAATTGGACCAACACGGACATCAACAACCTGCAACGAAAAGTTAGGACACTACTGACAAAAGCTCATAAACATCATCCCCGTAGCGCCGTAGAAAGAACAACTCTGCCACGTCAACTAGGAGGAAGAGGATTGGCAGATCTCAGCAAGCAATTGGACCAACAAATATTAAATCTGCGTAATTATTTCTACAGGCAGGCCAACAGCTCCACACTACATAGGGCTATATGCGGAGCAGACGTCTCAACACCGCTACGTCTGACGGAACACGAGCGTCAAAATCACCACCGAACCGACAACGATAAACTACAGAGGTGGTTGGGGAAGCCGCTGCACGGGAGATATCCTAATGAGGTTAACCAGGAACATGTCGACAAGTTAGCGTCGAACTATTGGCTGACCTCGGGACGAATGTTCCCCGAGACGGAAGGCTTCCTACTGGCCATACAAGATCAGGTTATACCAACTCGCAACTACCTAAAATTCATTGTAGGAGATGCATCGGTAGTGGATGACAGATGCAGATACGGGTGCCCAACTTCAGAAACAATCCAGCACATAACAGGAGGATGTCAGATGTTCGCATCAACGGAATATAAGGAACGACACGATTCGGTTGCCAAGATCTTGCACCGGGAACTGGCGGAAAAGCTGCTGCTTGTGCAGACAGAAAGGGTCCCATATTACAACTACACACCTGAGCCTGTTCTTGAGAACAGCAACTACAAGATGTACTGGGATCGTACAGTTCTGACTGATCAACGAGTTGCCCATAACAGACCGGACCTTATAATAGTTGATAAAATTTCTAGGAAGACAACTCTGATTGATGTGGCCATCCCGAACAACAACAACCTGCGTGTGAAGCAAGTCGAGAAGATCGCGAAGTACAGAGACTTAGAAGAACGAATTAGAAGGCAATGGGAAATGGAGAACGTCCAGACGATTCCAATCATCATGTCAACAACTGGTGTTATACCAAAAAGTTTGCTGAGAAACATCAAGGAGCTGAATCTAACTGATAGTCTTTACAGGTCCATGCAGAAAGCGGTACTACTTGCGACAGCCCGAACCGTCAGGAAATTCATGGGGAATGCAGGATCGTCCAAGAACATCAATGTCACCTAGGGCCCGATAACATGGCAAGGGTCTCGTCCGAGCCAGATCCTTTTGGTATCCGGGATGCCCGGGATCTGAGTGAATGTTCCCCGTAGAGGGAGTGCGAATGCCTTTTGGCTAAGTCGATATAATAATAATAATAAATGACTTTATTTTTATAATCCTCGGCGAATTTCAGTAGAAACTGCTTTTAACCGAGTACCAAATACACATTACAAATCCACTAATAACTACAATACATACAATGTACAATAACTGCAATACAAACAACACAACAATATCCAATGACAACGAGCCACAGTTTACAATTATAATTCATACAAGAAAAAGAATAAAAAAAAAACAACTCATACTAACAATACAATAATAAGAAAAGCCAAAAACAACAAAACAGTCAAAAAATCGAAAACAATAAAAAAAAATAATCGAAAACAATAAAAAAAAAATAAAAAAAAGGACAATAATAAAAAAAAGGACAACTGGATGGACGTCTCAAGTAGAAAGAGAAAGGAGCCGATCTTTAAAGCCCACCTTAAACAACCCAAGTGACTTGCTCTTCAAGTTATCAGGTATGTTATTATAAAGAGCCACTGCAGAGTACGAAAATGACCTCTTAAAAAGAGTGGTTACATGCTTGGGCACATGGAGCTGACCTACGTTTCTAGTGTCTCTATAGTGTATCTCAGATCGATAACCCAACTTAGATCTCAAGTAAGCAGGAATGTTATATTTTAAAATTTTGTATACTGTTGTTGCAAGATGCAACTGCCTGCGCTGATGCATATTAAGCCATTTTAGCTCCACGAGCTTAGGTGATACATGATCTCTGATATTTAAGCCATATATAAAGCGAATGCAAGAATTCTGAATTTTTTGAACCCTGTTAGATGACTGCACATCCAAACAAGGTCCCTATACAAAGTCAGCATAGTTAGTATGACTAAGCACAAGAACCTCACAGAGACTCCGCCTCAGCCGCATGCCCATGATACCTCTATTCCGGTATAAACTTCTCAATGCACTATAACATTTGTGGACAACTGCATTAATATGACTCCTAAATCTTAAATTCCTATCAATCCTTAATCCTAGACTCTTAACACTCTCAGATAGTTTGATGCAAATGCCATTCAACTTAACCTGTTTATGACGGGTTTCAATGTTTCCGAAACAGATAACCTGCGTCTTCCCAGGGTTCAACTTAAGTCCATGTTTCTGAGAGTAATCATATATATTCCTAAGAGATTGGTTAATGTTAATATATACACTATCTAGTTCTTCACTTGAATAGCTTGCATAAATCTGTGTGTCATCAGCAAACTGATGCACAAAGCAATCAACAGCATTCTTCTTTAAATCCATAGTATATAACTGAAATAGCAACGGTCCCAAAATTGAACCCTGGGGAACACCCCTTGACATCAACATAGAACTAGAAGTCATTTCATCGACCAAAACAAATTGGCACCTATTAGATAAATAACTCCCAATAAGCTGTATTGCTCCCTCTGAAAATCCATAATAATGCAACTTTGCCAGCAACAAGTCATGTCCCAAGGTGTCAAAAGCCTTACTATAATCCAGTAAGGCCAATGTCACACCCCTTCCCCTATCCAGTTCGCCCATAATGTCATCCAACACCTTAGCCAAAGCCGTACATGTGCCATAACCGCGCCGAAACCCAGATTGGCTATCGGAAAACAGATCATTACTTAAGATGTATTCAAGGAATTGCTTATAAATTATTTTTTCCAATATTTTTGATAAAACTGGTAATTTGCTTATTGGCCTCAAGTCACTAAAGTCTTTAGGACTAGGAACTTTTGATAATGGCACGACTGCCGCATTTCGCCAGTTAATAGGAAAATATCCTTCAATTAGGCAACGGTTATAAATATGAGCTAGGTATGGAGCAATATACGGACAGCACAACCGAATCATATGCAGCGATATACCATCAGATCCGGCAGCCCCAGATTTGATACAATCAACAGCCAGCAGCACCTCCTGCACCTGAATGGTTTTGAACCTGAAGGGCTCCCCGACACCTTCCGATACACTATTGTTATAAAAACTGACAGTATCAGGATCAACACTACAGCCAAGAGCTTGAATAGAGTTGACAAAATAGGAATTTATTTTTTCAGCATCCTTGAGATTATCCGGAACAGAAACATCATTTTTGCGACTATGGACATTTAAATCTCTAAGCGCTTTCCAAGTTTCACGACTATTACCATTCATTTGAGCATCCTCTAAATATTTCTTTTTACATTTGCGCACTGCCTGTGTAAAAGCATTCCTGGCATGTTTATATGTGACCCAATCCTCGTAACATAATGATTTCTTATATCTAGTAAAAAGTTGATTACGTTGTCTCTTTAAAGAACGCAGGCCGTCATCAAACCATGGCGCCTTTCGTTTTGTGAACCTAGCCTGCCTGAATGGGGCATGCTTATTGAACAGACTCAATATATTATTAGTCAAAATATCAACCTTATGGTCAATATCCTCCCCATAAAAGATTTGCTGCCATCCAAGCCTGCGCAAGTCACTATCAAATGCAAGCTCATCAAGATGCTTAAAATCTCTGTAACTGCGATATTTGATTCTACTTTTTGGAATCTCAACTTTAAGATTAACGAATATCAACTGATGGTCAGTAATGTCATGTAAATCTATGTGAATTGGCTCACCATCAATCAGGTTCATATCACTTACTGCCAAAATATCAATGAGAGTACTACTTAACTGCACTATTCTAGTTGGAAATTTTATAACTTGCTCAAACTTAAAAGCACTTAACAAGTCTACAATCTTATTCTTCACATGATTGTTATTTAACATATCTACATTTATATCGCCCAAAACCACCACCTCATCACACCTAGGCACTGCAAACGATATGGCTGTTTCAAGGTTACCCAATGCTTGCAAAATATTGCCCTTAGGGGGTCTGTATATAGTTCCAATTCCTATTTTTATATGGGCCAGCTGAAGCAGAACCCACTGCTGCTCCAGATCAGTCCCACTGTAAGAACATCCATCAATAAGAGAACAATGTAATGAAGATCTAACATAAATTCCAACTCCACCACCATGCTGCCCGGAGGCGCGGTCCAATCTGAAAAAACTATAGTTTGCAATTTGCAATGATTTGTTATCGGTTTTATCATTAAGCCACGTCTCCGATATGCCCAAGACATCTAAATTATAAAAATCCAGTAGCTCCTGAACATGATGTAAACTGGGATTAAGAGACCGGATATTCACATGACCAATTTTTAATTTCTTTGAATCACTCATCGTAAGTCTATAATATAATACAAAGACACAACATACATACAATATTTAGAATTACCGTAAACTTAATTAGTTTTTCTCAATAAGCTCCTGAATACATTCTAAAGTTTGAATTTTGATTACATTTTCGCCCTCATCCCTTCTGGCAAACACCCTCCCATTTTTACACCAAACATACTTTGTAATTGTAACTTTTAAGTTCCTTAGCCTTTTGAAACAGTTCTCTAATGCTCTTTGGTAAATCTTCATTTATATAAATTGGTTTCCTCTCGCCCTGTATGCCGCACTCGGCTGTATCGATCTTTTTCTTGCTTTTACGGAGTTCTAAGATTTTATTCCTTAATTGGGGATTCTTAAATTTCACAAGAATCGGCTTATTCCTAGATTGGCTACGTAATGGCAAAATACTAAAATCATCGTTAGATGCCTCCAAATTGAGCTTCTGAAAAACTTTCCGAACATTTTCTTCTGTGGCATTATCATCATTGAGGCCGACCATGATGACGTTATGGCTCTTCTCTTGAAGTACTTCTTTATCAAATCTAAGCTGCACTGAAGAAACTTGACTTTCAAGACTTTGTATTCTAATTTTCATTGACTGTTGTTCTTTTCTTAATTTACTATTTTCTTGGCAGACTAATTTGATCGTCTTCTGAAGATTGTCAAGTATGTCACTTGTGAACTTGACTGACCGCTCCAGCTCATCAAATTTCGATGTCATCACTTCCAATAAGTCCTTGTTGGATGGGTTAATCTTAGATTGAACTTGATGCAATGTATTACTTAATCTTGACGTGGAGATATCCCCGTGCTTAGGTTTAGATTGCTTATCAATTATTAAGGATGCACCTGCATTTCCTTCTGACTCAGAAGGAATATCACTTGATATTGACTCATTATCAGATCCTTCATCGCAACTGCAGCAAACCCAAATTTTATTGTATTTTTTACTACTAAATAGATCATATTCATGACTAGACAGCTTCGTGCATGATCTATGGAACCATCCCGCACATCCGCCATGACACTGCAGGCATGCCTGGGTTTTTGTTATATTGCCACTACATCCCTTGCATTTCGTTGTATGCTTCTTATTATTTTTCCCAGCCATTACTACAGTCTGACCTGTCTGGCAACAGTGCAAGTGTTAAAATCAAGGACAAGGTCTTAATCACAATGGTTTTTGCTGTACTGTTCTGCTTACAGTTTTTATATATTTAATTTTTATTCACACACGGTGATTGATAGGCACCATAAATACCTCTCATTAAAAAAATGTGGCTTCTCTCCATAAACAGCACTGCTCATACACTTTAGCAGTTATACTATGATATTACAAAGCTTTAATTATGCAAACATAGCTTGAAATTTAACATTTTTAGGGGCACAATATTAAAAGCCTCATTAACACTGTTGGCCACGTTGCCATATTGGCCACTTATAAATTATTATAATAATTGCAGTGATTTAACCTATTTTCGTTGACTGGCGTATTAAAACTAAAACGTGTCAACGCAATTTTTATTTTCTACGGGGAAGAGCGGGGTGGTAGGAGGGAATGTAGGGAACGTTGTTGATTTGAGAAACCGTGGAATTGGCGCAACGTTGCCGCACTTACCCGAAATTCTTGATTTCTTGCTCATTTCTGATGCCTAGTGGAACGATTTATGAGGCTGCGCGTGTACCAACTTCTTCAGAATTGCAAATTTAAAATTAGAATGCTACATTATGAAGGATTTCTAAACTTAAAGACATAAACATGCCTTATAATTTTTTTGCCTGTATTGTAAATACTGATTTTACGAAAAATGAGGATTTCTGCCTCAATCAGTTTGTCGAAACAACTCAAAGGGGCGCGCCACTGAAAAAACGGAAACAGCATCCCGCCATATGCAGAGACTGTCCCGGTCGAGTGTTAAGCCGAAATTTGCTCCTTCCCGTGGGTCTTTATTCAAAGGAAGTAGGTACCTACCTACCTACTGATACTCAATTTGATAATTCAATTTTTCGTTTTTTCTTTCATTGCTGATTCTATGCGATAAAAAATTCCAAATACATTAACATTACATAACATTTGAGGAAGTAACTATCTTAAACAGAGAGCCCAATTATAAGAAAAGAATTTTACATGACATGGTGCACATTAAGAGGGAAAAAATCAGTCAATAAAAGAACGGATATAGAAAATCTAAACTCAGCTTATTTCAATATCATTAACAAACTATGAATATTTACCTACATTGAGGTGTTCTACCCAAGTATATAAGGCTCTATTTTTTGCTCTCTTCTTTACTGGAAGTGTTTTTCTACATCTAACAACCTAGCCACATTGTTCTTTTTGAATTTTAACGTATGTGATGGTGACAAAATTTTTATACACCTATTTTAATTTTTAAATCTGTTTCCCGTTGTAACTTGTATCTCTTTTTACCTCATTTTCCCTGTGGTATGCTAATCATAGGATATGACAAAGTATTCTACACTTAAATGTAAGTATTTTACTTTAACTTTCCAAATAGTTGTTTTTACCCCCCCTTTTTTAAATTGTATTGTTTTTTATCCTAATGTATTTTTGACATTTTTACTTGTTTTTTCTTTTAATTTTATCTAACTTTATCTAATAACAATAAATTGTAGTGCCCTGAAGATGGTAAAATTTTGACCGAAACGTCGGCTAGTTGAAAACGTAGTTTTCTTCAAAAAATTGATCCCTACACCTATTAAAACAAACTTATCAACAATCTTTGGATTGAAAATTCTTCAATTTCATTAACATTAACGCATTAACTTTAATTAACATTAAGGCAATGTTTCCAACCAATGTCCAAAAATAAGAAGCCAAATGAAAAAGACGGCTTTAACCGAGACCTACGTCGTGCAATGATGACGTCAACTATTCCGTTGTCAAAGGTACGTAATCAAAACTTCACTTCTTTTCTCCAGAAGTATTGCAAATTTAATGTCATAACAACATAAGTTCCTTGTATTCAGAGGCACCTAATTGGTTGGAGTTGACGTGACAAGATTTTGCCAAAATCTTACCTCGTTGCTTCTAAAGAATTAGAAAGATTAATGAATTGACAGTGACCAGATTTGTTCAAGAACAAAATTATCAACATTTTTTCTTCCTACACCTGTTTCCAGAGATATCCAGACCTCACAATTGTCTTTGTATTTTTTGAGTTAAAAAAAATATATTTAATATTTTTTTAATTTTTTTTTTGTATTTTTTTTTGACAAAGTAACAATTTTCCCATTATCTCCTGATTGACTGATGCTGGTTACCATTTTCTTTTTACTAATAAAGCAAGGCCCAAGGGCAAAAAGAAATGATTCACAAAAACTTACAAAGTAAAACAAATTACAACACGCACACTTTACAGGTACTTTTCGCTGCTTTGTATTTTATTTAAAAAAGTTAAATTTTCTGGCAAAAGCACAAAATCGTACAACTCTGAACAGCTCATATTTTTTTAAATTATAAGTAGTCATAAGTATTCCTTTCACAAAAGATAAAAGCAGTCTGTTTCTTTTTTTGGTCCCCTGGGCAGCAATAAAGTAAAAAAATCTCTCCACATTGGCATTGTGAGATGGGATTGCAAAAAGAAATTCGGCTGCTTTTAGTAACTGTGAAAAAGTTTATTATTGTGCATTATTTGTTGTTTATAACCACGCATACCGCGTACCTTAAAATCCGGACATTTATGAAAAACCCGCACGGACTCACCCGCGCGTAACGTAACGTCTGGTAACCTTAGATACATGTAACATGCCTTGCTCAAGCTGTAAATAGGGTTGCTGAGGAAATTAGGAAACATTTTCCGCTTGTAAATAGTTTAATTTCTAACATGAAAAAAGTCTTCCTTAAAGTGTCTATAAGGGTTCAGTTCTACAAAGAAAAACTACCAAACACTCCCCTTCCACCTCAATCTGTTATTACAAAATGGGGCACTTGGTTGGAAGAATAGGAAATAGTATAATGCGGTGAGCATTACCATTCAACGCCATCTAGCACATCTAACAAGTTTCTTGGCCCCCGTATGTATGCTTCTTCTGGTTTTTCCACCGCGCCGCGCCGCTTTGCCGAGTTCTTTTTATATATCGATCGACCGGTTGATATATACACACTCACATTGCTTTGGTTTTGGCAGTACCAGCCAGATGGTGTTGGATGGTAATGCTCACCGCATTATACTATTTCCTATTCCACTTAGCCAACGTATCTGGGTCTTCCGGTTGAGGTGCGCTACGTCTGCCTGATGAGGGCCAACAAGCCCGAAACAGGTACCTGTCGTGGTCTGCACACCTCCGAAAGACCCATACATGATTTCCATTAGATATTGGAAACTAGTTTGGTGTTGCCAATTACAAAAGCATTTTGTCCCATATGCCACAAGCCATTTTTTTTAATTATCTGTTTAATAATTGTTACTTTTTCTATGTATAAATGTATTTATAAATTTATATGTTCATTATACAGGGTGTTCCTTAATGACATGCTAATACTTAAGGGGGTTATTCTTAGGCCCATTTTAAGAAAAAACTTCATATGAACGTATGTCGTAAACGTCCTAACTTTTGAGATACAGGGCGTTAAAGTTAATTTTTTTAAATTGAATTTTGGCTACATCTCCCGAAATAATTAAGCTGCTGAACTGAAATTTGGCACTGCTACGTTTTTGGGGATGGAGAATAAGCTGAAAATGTAAATTTCAGCGTACCTCACAGAGGGCGCCACTTGCGCTGTTTTTTTGATCACGCTTTTACGCGTAACTTTTTTGAGGTTATCTTTTTGGTCCTGCAATTCCATCATTTTAGTGCATCTTTTCATTCTGCACGAAAAAGGTACTCTTGTTTCATAACGATTAAATCAACCGTTTGCTTTGAAATTGCCAAAACGTTCTCCAAAACACCTGTTGACTTCAATATTCGAAACAAAAAATTTTCACCTACCACCTTCAAATGTTACAGATCAACTGTACCATTTAAACTGAGAAAAAAATCCCTATGAATAATGTACCAAAAATTATTCGCTTTCAAAATGGAAAGGATTGAATTTGGGGGAATTTCAAGAAAACCAATGGTGTTTTGACCAATGCCCATTTGGCATTTTTTTCATCATTTTGAATGCACAGTTGATCTGTAACATTTGAAAGCAGTAGGTGAAAATTTTATGTTTCGAATATTGGAATCAACAGGTGTTTTGGAGAACGTTTTGGTAATTTCAACGCAAACGGTTGATTTAATCGTTATGAAACGGGAGTACCTTTTTCTTGCAGAATGAAAAGATGCACTAAAATGATGGACCTGCAGGACCAAAAAGATAACCTCAAAAAAGTTACGCGTAAAAGCGTGATCAAAAAACAGCGCAAGTGGCGCCCTCTGTGAGATACGGTAAAATTGACATTTTCGGCTTATTCTCCATCCCCAAAAACATAGCAGTGCCAAATTTCAGTTCAGCAGCTTGATTATTTCGGGAGATGTAGCCAAAATTCAATTTAAAAAAATGAAAAAATTAAATTATGGAATATAGTGTATGCACCGCCCGATTTTCAACTTTAACCCCCTGTATCTCAAAAGTTAAGACGTATACGACATACGTTCATATGAAGTTTTTTTCTTAAAATGGGCCCAAGAATAACCCCCTTAAGTATTAGCATGTCATTAAGGAACACCTGTATATGTTTACCTATTTGTAAACGAAACAATAAATTTATATTTTTAAAAGTATTTCTTAATCTGCATATTTTCAACATTTTCGTGCATATTTTGACTAAATTATTTGCATATTTATTGGCATATTTTTATGGAAGTGGCTATTTATACGTCCGACGGATACAAACGTCAGTATACGTCTTGCGCTCTCATTCGTCGATTGAGTCACGTGACACATAACCTTACTTCTACCGTCCGATGGATTATGAATCGGCTTGTTTTTGTTTATTAAGTCGATTGGATGATGTCCGAGATTATTCAGACCTATCTTGTCTCATTTTATATTGCGTATGCCCTACTTTTTCCGCGATGGGCGCTGCGGAATGAAAAATGAAGTGGTAATTATTTACAATGATGTAACCCACCCCCGATTTTCTTGAAATTTTGGCTATAATTATTACCAGTTCTTTTTTCATACGGCAGCTCGCATCGCTGCTGACTGCCACAATATGGTGCGAATGCCCCCTTCTTTTTTCATACGGCAGCGTCTATCCCCCAAAAAGGAGCAGTGCATACGCTCCTTATTGCAAAGATGCTTGAGAAAAATGCACTTCCGACGTGTCTAAATATTAGTTTACTTTGGCTTCGGACGTGTACGGAGTTAAATGCACGTCCAAAGAAGTCACGTGACTCAGCCCGCCAATGAGAGCGCAAGACGTATACTGACGTTTGTATCCGTCGGACGTATAAATAGCCACTTCCTATTTTTATAAATTCGACTTGCATCTTATTTGGGTTTCTCTATAAATAACTTAACATTTGGCTTACCTTGGGAACATAGTCACTAAAATCAATTCTATCTACTAATGCAGTGACCAAAGTATGTGGAAATGGAACATTTTTGGGAACTTTTGGATTAGCAATGTGCTTTTGAGCGACAATGACTACAAAAAAATATGTGTATTATTATTTTTTCTTTAAAAATAAAATGGAAACTACAGAAATTTGCTTGAGCCAAGCAGGTTAATTATGTCTTTTTTCAATAATTATTCTTTTCGAGAGTCATCTTACCAGCAAATATATCCATATCTTCCAATAGTCTCCCCACTCGCACATGCCCAAGGAAAGTAATATATTTATCTTGCAACAACGTATCCGTTGACAAAGGAATTAGTCCAACCAAAAAGCTATCTTGCATGGATCGTTTTGGAAGTTCTTCCTGACTTTTTGGTAAATACTGGACTAACTGGTGACGATCTTTTGGAAGTGACTGATAACCAATTTCTACACCCATACTCCTGGCGAATCCCAATTTTACTAAAAATGTAAATATTTAGGTAGGTACACTTAGCTAAAACAATCATTAACTAGTTTCTTACGTTCTTGCATAGTTCCACTAACACCTTCATACTGTTTATATGCAGGTACGTGGGTTGAGTAGTTTCCAAAATTTGTAACACCATTTCCACTACTTCGAAATAAGTCTACCATCATTTTACTGCTAAGATTTAAAATTCAAATAAACCACGATATTTTAAAATAAACATGAAAATGTTGTAGAAGTTACTGGATGGGTATATGCGATGATAGGATCCAAAGGTTGATAATAGTAATGATGAGTATTAATAAAAAATAATGATTAAAATTGGGTATAAGAACCAACCTTGGCTATAAGCAAATAATGACATACCACAGATCAAAGATCAAATACCTATATAATAAGCCCTGTTTATGCAGACAACTAAAATATTAAATAAATATTCAACATACCTACTGAAATCTCAAGACAGTTTATGCTACCTGAGGGGATTTGAAATAACTTTAAACTTTTTTATAATGGATAATAAATTAATTTCTTCGGTCATTTATAATTTTATAAAAGTTATTAAGTTATTCTGGATTATTTTAGGCAGTCTCACACACATTTGGAGTTTTTGCACAAAGGTGTTTTGGTGTTTTTATGACACAACCTGATTTTTTAGCCTGTTTGGCTTTTTTTTATTTTTTAAATGGGTGCTAATTTGAATTTGACCTTAATTAGTCTGAATAAACAGGGCATTTTCTAAATTATAAAAACAAGTATAAATACCTGATTATACTCTATAAAAATCCCTACCTCAAGAAGCACCAATTTTGTGAATAATTTCGTGTTCTATAATATGGTTTAACAACTTTTAAACGTGATAACAGCCTTATCGACATGTTCTGTCTGATAATGTAATAATTATTTATTATTATATTCTCCAGAGAACAGATAATAACAAATTCAGAATCCCTCTTCAACCAAAACAAACCAAAAATAATAACAGGTAGCTGTGAATTTGACAGACTGATAGATATAGATAGCAACACGTGACCATCAATAATAACCGCGTTCCTTTTGCCCCTACACTGAGAACTTTAGCTCAGTTGTTAGCCGAGCCACTCAGTTTGTGTTTTCCTGTCAAAGGCTCATCATGTGAAAGGGTCATTTTCCCTAGGGTTCCTTTAAGCACAGAATAGCCACCGTACTATTCTGTGCTTTAAGGAACCCTAATTTTCCCCACCACCAAACTGAGCCAATATGCTCGATCTCGATAGTGAGTATCCTCGCGCCTCGCGAGGATGTGCTTGAAGGGCATAGAGATCACATTTGAAGGGTAAAGGGGGAGGTAAAAAATCTCACTTTAGCTCACATTCTCATTTGTAAAAGGAACTGCCACCAACTGAGATAAAGTAAGAATTCTTAAGAAAAGTGGCAAAAGAAACGCGGCTATAATCAAGTCATTAACAAAACCTCGATCATTACGTCCCCCACCGTTTATATGCTCAGGTCCTAGATTGCTCTCGTCAGCCAAAGCACAAAATATATAGAGCCAAAGTACGCGGAGCGCGGAGCAGCCGGAGCCGGAGCTTGCTCAGACTCGTCCGATTTTAATATCCCACCGATCGGCATTCACCTCCCCCTCCCCCAAGAACGGTACCGTTCTTGCCCCTCCCCTACCTCTAGATACAATATATGAACGATTCGGATTCGGAGCGAAACGAGGGAGCACTCTGAGGTAATACCGAACGCACTGATATTTTTGCCCTAACCTATATATTTTGTGATTTTTGCTAAAATGCAAGATGGCCACGTCTAATGTTGTACAAAATGAATTTTCGGATTATTTAAAAAATGAAGAATTTACAGAATGGGTACCACTTTCATTAACATTAGTTGAATATCCCAAAGGTAAAAACATCATTATTGTGTGGCCACAATTGCTTGTGTTTGCAATCATATAATTCATAATGAAGACGATTAATAAACAAATTTCATTTTATTTTTAGGAGATTTGCTGGGGAAATTTTTGGCTCTCATAAGTTTGGCTCCCTTTGGAATTGGATCTGGTTTTATTGCTTTAATTTTATTCCGAAGAGATTTACATACGGTAAGTGTTTTAACACAACAATATAGGAAAGAGGGAAGAGATGTTTCACGCTGTTATTACTTTGACGCCATAGGTCGGAACATGTAGATGCAATTAATAGGGCGCATCTAGATGTTGACAATAGGGTCGGGATGGTCCTTGTCTCAGGTCGGAAATCACATTTAGGTTATCATGTCTAATAAAAGGTGCTATTGTTGATAAAAGCCGAAGATGCATACTTTTTGAAATGGAAGTATATAGCCTGCCTACTGGTAGGCAGGCTGGGTAAAACTTTCCCGTGGTGTATGTCTGCCCCGATTTTTTTGAAATTTCGGCAACCCCCCTATTTTCGGGGTCCCTGAACACGAATCTGACCTTAGTTTTCGGCGCTCCGACGTAGTTTCCGAGAAAATGAATTTTCAAATTTCCTTTGACACCTCAATTTTCATGGCGATATTTGTGGTTATAATCCGTATGAATTTTTACTATATGCAGCTCAAACTGATCACCATACTATTTTGCACCTTTTGCAACATCGAAATTCGCGAAAACTCTCGGAAAATCCGAAATTTTGAAAGATTTATGCCGTGTTTACGTCCGGCCTGGCCGCTGTTTTCGCCCGACAATCGGCGCGCTATACATGAGTTCCCGAACTCTTCAGGCATCACGTGGGCATTTCAGGCATCAAGTGTAACCACCGCTCTTACTACATGGTTGTTTTTAATAGACATTTTGGCGAACATGTAGAATAAGTATTTTCTCCAGGTTATGATTGTGACATTTGTTAGTGATTTTGTTCTTTTTTATGGGAGCATAATTTTCTGACCCTTACCCCATATCTAACTCTTCCAGATACTATGAGAAATTAACTTCTTTTAGAGATATTTGGCATGCAAAATGGTGTGTTTCCGTCATTTATCTCCACTGGGTAACTCAGTTCATGTTTACAGTTTGTACAGCCTACGGTGAAACGCGCGGTCTGAAACGTACGGGAATGTGAATTGGGTTGTACTCCTAATTGGTTTGGATTTGACGCCATAAGCATCACGAGTTTGGCATTTGAGCGGTTTCAAAGTTTCTGTTTTGGCAACTCCAAAGCGCTCTAAACTACTCCGCCACTGAGAACTAGCCAGGCAGAGACAACAGTCAGTGAGCCGGGAGCTGTTGCCAAATGTTTGTAAATCGTCTTAGTTACCCTTTATTGACAGATGTACTAATTTAAATGCGATGTCATATAACTGACAACCTTGTCGTCAATAGCGATCGTAGTAGAGATTTAAGGTAGCCAATGGTGCGCCATGCCACCACTAGGATGCATTCCTGCGGCTTGTCTAGTTAAATTGTATAACCTGTATGCATAGTGCAAACTGGACCGGGAACAAAAGTGCTATCCCCTCCCAAATACGTGGCACGACTTATTTTGTTCAAGTATGTGTATCGAGATGTGTATATTAGAGTATTGTGTGGGTGAGAATTGTTATTATTACTATTATTATTATTCATTCATGATTTTGTTGTTTTTATTTCTATGGTTGACTTATACTTCTTGATCTCCCATCAGTCAAATGCTATGGAGAGCGTGAACAAGATTAGTTCCCGGTTCGAAAGTAATAACGGAAGTTGCTTAGGTCATGTCATCTTTCCCTGTCCCGATTTTCTTGCTGAAATGAAGCGTGCCATCAATTTGAGATCCCGCTAGTGTACTGTGAACTCTTGAAAAAATCCTTACTATTGGTCCAGACAATATTCAAAAATGGTTCTGTTTCAGATAACGTTTTTTTTGGGAACTCTGTGTTCCGAAGCCCTTAACTACTGTTTAAAACATGCAATTTGCGAAGCGAGACCCTTGAGAAGGGAAGATGTTACAGTAGAATATGGCATGCCTTCTTCACATTCGCAGTTTGTGTGGTTTTTTACCACATATGTTATCTATTTTGTATTTATAAGGTGAGTAGATATTAATATTACACTATTTTATTCGTAAATACCTAATTCTTTTTCAGGTTACATCATATGAATAATAATACGATAATCGAGAATGTATCAAAGTTTGTGATAATTTCGTCGTCAGTTTTAATGGCTGTGCTAGTGTGTGCAAGCAGGATATATCTACAGTATCACACGTTTTGGCAAGTTTTTTGGGGGTCGTTGGTGGGAATAGCATTTGCTACAGTTTGGTTTGCATTAACTTACCTTGTGTTCACGCCTCTTTTTCCACAAGTTGTCCAGTGGTAAGTTGATTTAAAAATTAGGTTTTAGGCATTTTCCATCACAACTTGTTGGCCTGGGCCTGAGGCCCCCAGGGTACCATTTTATTTTTTTATTAATGTTTCATTCAATAGAAATAGTCAATAGAATATTCTAGAATAGTGTTTGGGATTTTCATAGTTATTTTAGTTTTATTTCAATATATGCATAAAATATTTGCTTTGGGCAAAATTACTAATTTTGGGATCATGTTTGATGTATTTGAGAATTTATTTTGTTTGGTATTTCTACATTCAAATTTAAATAAACGCGCGCGATATGAGACTGCACTGAAAAGGCGCGCGCACCCAAGGAAGAAGAAGACATGAAGTTATTAGTATTGAAGCGGCGCGCATGAGAGTAACTTGGCAGTAACACCCCGAAAACTTCGCTTATCGCTATCGCCGCGTCCCGTTGACAAAACCTACATCGGTGTGCACACCAGGACAATAACTGGGACACAACACAGGTGAGTGCATTCTCATTCGCATTTTCTCTTTCCCATCTCAAAACGCATAGGTATTTAGGCAGTCATTTACAAATCAATTTTCACGGACCAGCTATTAACCGTAATATGTGTAAAAAAACGCACATATTTATGATCCTAGCGAGCCGGATTTAAACACAGCTTGTAAATGCCTACTTAATACCTAATTAAATACTTAATAAGTTCTCAAATAAAATATACTTTCATTTGATTCTTTATTTTGCATAATAAAATTCAAACCCAAATCGGTTTAAAATTGCCAAGGTCACTCGAAATTCCTACAGCGCCTGTTGGCTACGAAATTTTTTACGCGCAGTTCGACCACTCGACCCTTTTTTGTGCCATCAGCTGCTGCCAGGAGGTTGGCCAGTGTTGTTTGTTTACGTTTGTTCGCCTTTTCCGGAAATTGACCATTTGTTTTGACTTTCGCTCTCACTTGTTTTGATCTATTTGCATTTGGCTTTGATTTCCAAAATGTCAACAGCTAACAAAATAAAACATGCTAAGGCTTTACGTAAAATTTGTATAAATCAAGTGACACAAATGAAGGAGTTTGCTCAGAAAGCCGAAACTGATAAAAAATATCACGTCCAGTTCAAAATGCTAGCATGTGACATAGAACAAGTTGTATCGGAGTTCAAAAAATACCATGAAAATGTTATTATGTTAAGTTCAGTCCAAGATGAGGCTCTTGACGATGAGGATGGTCTCCGTCGTGAGTTTGTATTTAACACGTCATATGTTAAATCTATTTTAACATTAATTGCTGAGGGTGTTAAAGAGGAAGCAGATTTAAATGCTACGCATCAAAGTGTAGGGCAAGGTGGCAAAGGCAAAAATTTGAAGCTGTCCCGCATTGAACTTCCGAAGTTTTCAAGTGAAGATATCACTAAATTTAAAGGTTTTTTAGACCTTTATAATTCGCTAGTTCATGAAAACGAAGACTTAACTAGTATTGAAAAATTTAAATACTTAGTTGCACATTTGGAAGGAAGGGCTTTAGCGCATATAGAACAAACCCTATTAGCCGCAGAAAATTATCAAATTGCTTATGAGGCATTAATTGAAAAGTATTATGATAGAAAAATTTTGGCTTTTGCACATCTCCAAGCTATAGATAACGCACCTGTTATAACGTCCCCCAAACAATATGCAGATTTAAATAAATTGTTAACTATATTCAGCCTAAATATTGCCGCATTAAAAAACATGAGTTTCAATACCGATGACTGGGATTTTTTACTTTTGTTTTTATTTAAACATTTAAACGATGAGCTCCTCGTCAAATTTGAAATTCAACATCAAGTAAATGGGGAATTGCCCACTTACAAGGAGTTATACCAATTTGCATATTGTCAAAGTCACACGCAGGAGTCTATAGACACACTAAATAACAGACTGCCATATTCGCCAAACAAATCGAAAACTAAAATTCATGAAAAACCTGCGCCAAATAAACCGAGACATTTTGCTACATTTTTCTCTCAAGAAAACAAGGTAAAACCCTCTGGTTGTTCCCTTTGCAATTCATCTCACCAACTTTACGCATGCCCTAGTTTTCATAAAAAATCGCCGCAAGAAAGAAACGCATTCGCCAAGCAAAATAATCTCTGCTTGAACTGTTTGAGTCCATACCACGATTCTCGTTCTTGCAAATCGAACACGGTGTAAAACATGTGGCTATAGACACCATACACTTTTACATGTACGCTACCAAGGAAATAGAGTTCTTCCCGATCAAAATCACATCTCTTCACACCAATCACGACCCAGTACTTCGGGTAATAACCAACAGAATTTAGGAAATTCATCGCTCACGCCTATACAGTCCTCTGCTAACGCTCAACTCGCGCCAACATCGCATCAACCCGCTAATCAACCTAACTTCTGCGGTACTTCCGTTTCACGAAAGGGTGCTGTTCTAGGCACTGCTATAGTGGATGTCCTTGATATACGAGGGTGTTTTCAAAGGGTCAGAGTTTTAATTGATTGTGGCTCCGAAACTAGCTACATTTCTGAGAAATGTGTCAAACGTTTGGGTTTAAATAAATACAATTGCAATCTCGCCATAGATGGGCTTTGCACTATGCAATATTTCGCGTCAAACGGTGCGGTGACGTGCACTATAAAACCCGCCGATAAACACGCGCCCACTCTTACCCTAGAAACTGTAATTTTGCCAAAAATATGCGATGATAGGCCTATTTCACCTCTTAGCGATTATAAAAGGTGGGATCACATAAAAAATCTACCATTGGCTGATATAAACTTCTACAAGCCTTCACCTATTGATATTTTGATAGGAGCTGAAATTTATCCTGAGATAGTTTTGGATGGGAAACGCATGGGAAAACCAAATCAACCTGCTGCCTTGAATACGATTTTCGGGTGGATTATTATAGGTAGATTATGTAAACTGGATCATATAATTCCAACTACGACACTCTTTTCTAGCACTTGTCAAATTAATGACACGTTAAAAGCCTTTTGGGAGGTCGAGGAAGTACCTCAAACGCATAAATTATCACCGGAACATGAACACGTTGAAATTATTTTCGAAAAAACAACCACACGCACGGAAGACGGCTGCTATGTCGTACAACTCCCTTTAAAATCGACAGACCCGTCCTTTGATTATGAAAATACTAGATCGCTCGCAGTAAGGAGATTTCTGTCGCTTGAAAAACGCTTGATAAATAATCCGCAATTATATGAACAATATTCTAACATTTTTCAAGAATATTTAGATAACAAATATCTCGAACCTGTACTTAACGAAAAAATCGATAATGCTTTCTATATACCCCCATCATTCTGTATCAAAAAGGGACAAACCTAACGCCATTCGCATTGTGTTCGACGCATCAGCACAAACAAATTGTGGAACGTTAAATAGTCATTTACTTTCTGGCCCGAAACTACAAAAGGACATAGTTTGCATACTTATAAATTTTCCCCTACATCCTGTAGTTTTTACTAGTGACATAAAGGGTATGCTTACGCAAATAGTAGTAGCGGAAGGGCATAGAGATTACCAACGATTAGTTTGAAGATTTTAGCCCCAAGAGGAAATAAAAGATTTTAGATTAACACGCGTAACTTTCGTATTGACATCATCCCCATTTTTAGCCAATCGCACTATCATTCAGTTAATAAAAGATGAAGGTTTGAAATTTCCTACTGCTAGTAAAATATTGCAAAACGACATATTTGTTGACGATATCTGCTCCGGTTCAGACTCGTTAGAAAACGCCATAAAAGCTAGTAACGAACTTATCCAATTGTGTAACCAAGGCGGTTTTGAATTGCGCAAATGGACGTCAAATATTCCAGAATTTTTGAATGGATTGTCAGATTCTCAAATCTATTCCGAATCTGTAACATTTAGCCAAGATAATAATGCTGTTTTAAAAATATTGGGCCTACAATGGTGTACTGAATATAAATTTTCATATAAAATTGACTCAAAATTTGTTGACAGTAGAAATTGCACAAAATGATCTATCTTATCAAGTATCGCACGTATCTATGATCCGTTGGGTTTTTTGTGCCCGGTCACCTTTTTTGCTAAACAATTCATTCAAAAACTGTGGTGCCTGGGACTTGATTGGGATGATAGACCACCGCCACTTCTTTGTGAAAAATGGGAAAACTTCATTTCCGATTTACAGATTTTATCATCTTTTTCATTGCCGCGATGTATTGTAATGAACAATTATTATGAATTGTGTGAATTACACGGTTTTTCGTATGCATCCGAGAAAGGATACGCAGGCGCAGTTTATTTACGAATTTTCTTCAGCAAAGCATATTACACATTTTTTGTAACCGTCAAATCAAAAATCGCTCCCTTAAAAACTGTCTCTATACCGCGACTAGAGTTATTAGGTACAGTTTTACTGGCCAAATTATTAACTTTTGTTATCGGAAGTTTGCAGGATAAAATTAAAATTTCCCAAGTCTATGCTTGGACTGATTCATCAGTTGCACTAACGTGAATTAAGTCTCCACCACATAAATACAAAACCTTTATTGCAAATCGCATTTCTTACATTCAGGAAAGAATCGCGCCACATTTATGGCATTATGTAAGCTCGGAATATAATCCCGCTGATTACGCATCGCGTGGCTTGTTAGCCTCAGAATTAGTAGAAGAAAACAATACGTGGTTTTCTGGACCTTCTTGGTTGTACAAACATAAAATTGATTGGCCGAAAAATAAATTAAATTCCGACTTTTATAATGAAGTGGATTTTGAGGAAAAATCAAGTTCTTTTCTTACTTTCATCGAAGAAAATGTACTCAATAATTTAATTGAAAAATATTCTTGTCTTTCAAAGTTGAAATGTGTTCTAGCTTTTATGTTACGATTTATATATAACCTTAAATATCGTAATAGGAAATCTGGAGAACTATCAGTAATAGAAAAGCATGAAGCCTTAATGTTGCTCGTAAAACATGTTCAAAATTTGCATTTTTCTGAGGATATTTCCTTGTTATTAAAGAAAAAATTTCCTTCCAAACCGCTACGCAAACTTAACGTTTTTTTCGGACGAAAAGGGAATCTTGAGAGTTGGCGGCATTCTAACTTATCATACGACGCAAAATTTCCAGCACTTCTACCGAGAAATTCTCCCTTAACACTTTCACTGCCATTGGTATATACGTGGCACGACCTAGGTGCCGCATTATTGTTTTTAAATTTCTTAGCAAATTTTAATAAATACGGACATATATAGATGTAAACAAAATTTAACACTTAAAAAAAAGTGATTTTAACAAAAACGCGCCCGGCGCGTTGGTGGCACACGGAGTCGTAAATCATGCCGTGTGCCAGCAACGCGCCTGGCGCGGTTTGGAAAAAACAAGGTTTTTTTACGCCCTATTATTGTATATGAGGAATAATACTTTTTTTTGGGAAAGCACATCACTTTACGAAAGTTTTATTCTACATAAAAAAATAAGAATAAGTATCCAATAGTAAAACAAAATAAAAATATTTTCTCTTTGACATATAAAAATAATAAAATTTGGTACTATTTCATGCCCATGAAACTAAATCCCCAAAGATAATACACAATTATAGTTATGTGCAGTTATCATATTCTACGATACAGTGTTTCAAATTTGCTAAGTGTGCAAAAACTATAAATTGCTTCATTCAGCTGTAATGTAAAAGCTCCCCTTCACGCGCGCCAATGTACTTCACTACCTATATGAACCAATAAGTTCCAAATTCTCTCTGAATCAAACTATTCTTGACAACACAATTGAAATCGCTTTTCATAAAATTATAGAAATTTGCATTAGTTCATATCCTACAAATAACTGAATATGTTCGAATGTTTACTTATTTCTTATAATTTCATGTATATTGGACGAAAAATAAAATTAGAAGTCATCAAATATTACCTAACTATCAGTATTCAATATACAAATAAAAAAGTATAACTATAAATAAGAAATTACTTACCAATGAATTGAGAGTACATACACCTGCGAGACTATGCTAAACCCTGATCTAAAATACCGAAAAAACGGTCAATTTTAAAACCATGTAAGTTTTTACAACCTGTGAGTCTATCCCCATGTGCCCGGCAAATAACAAATCGTTCATGGAGTGCCAGCTCTGTTATGCGTCATTATATATCAATATAACCAGAACGCGCCTGGCGCGTGCAAGGCACACAGGCTATTATCCAGTCAACGCGTCAGGCGCGTTGGTGGCAGTGAAAGTGTTAACAAACTTGATTATTCGCGAATTCCATATTGCATATTTGGATCCAGGTATACAAACACTACAATATTTGGTCATGCAGCAGTTTTGGATACAATCTATGCGCCGTGCTATTAAAAAATATACAAAGAACTGTTTAAAATGTTGGCGTTTGTCTCCGAAATCATTTCAGCCCTTGATGGGTGATCTTCCCCTCGAACGCATAAGCCAAATTAAACCATTTTCGCACACCGCGGTTGACTACGCAGGGCCTTTTACCACCACAATGGGAAAGGTGCGTGGTACAAAAACGTATAAGTCCTACATTTGCGTTTTTGTGTGCTTTAGTACGAAAGCTATACATTTGGAATTAGCATCTGACTTGAGTAGCGATGCATTTTTAGCTTGCTTTAGACGTTTTATCGCATGGATTATACAGTGATTGCGGGACGAATTTTCAAGGTGCAAACAGACAGATTCAAACGATTTTGCAACATTGCTCTGAGTCTAATAACATAGAATGGCATTTTAACCCGCCTTCTGCTCCGCATTTTTCGGGTCTTGTTGAGGCTGGAGTAAAATCCACCAAAACGCATCTTTATCGAGTAGTAGGGGAGCAAATTATGACTTTTGAAGAATTTTATACTCTCTTGTGCCAAATAGAATCTATTTTAAATTCGAGACCCCTTTATCCTCTCAGCAACGACCCTAACGACCTCTCGGTGTTGACACCAGGCCATTTCCTCACGCTTCAACCGCTATCGTCATTACCCGATTTTGATTGCACGCAAATGAAATTGAACACGCTAACGTGCTGGCAACTTCTCCAAAGATTCCAGCAAGACTTCTGGAGGCGATGGCACAATGAGTATTTGCACACGTTGCCACAGAGGTCCAAGTGGCTGAAACCCACTTCGGAATCTGTTGCAATTGGCAGATTGGTGGTCATAAAAAATGAACTTGCACCACCCTTAAGGTGGAACTTAGGGAAAATTGTAGCCTTACATCCCGGAAAAGATGGTATAGTACGGGTAGCTACAGTTTGCACCCAACAGGGTGACTTTAAACGACCTTTGGTCAAACTGTGTCCACTTCCGACACAGAATAATTGAAAGGCATATCTCACTATATATGCCTCTGGGGGGGGGAATATGTTTGGGATTTTCATAATTATTTTAGTTTTATTTCAATATATGCATAAAATATTTGCTTTGGGCAACATTACTAATTTTGGGATCATGTTTGATGTATTTGAGAATTTATTTTGTTTGGTATTTCTACATTCAAATTTAAATAAACACGCGCGATATGAGACTGCACTGAAAAGGCGCGCGCACCCAAGGAAGAAGAAGACATGAAGTTATTAGTATTGAAGCGGCGCGCATGAGAGGAACTTGGCAGTAACACCCCGAAAACTTCGCTTATCGCTATCGCCGCGTCCCGTTGACAAAACCTACATCGGTGTGCACACCAGGACAATAACTGGGACATAACACAGTAAAACTCGTTTCTTGGCAGCCTGGGGCTTAACGTGTTAAATAAATTTATTAGAAAAACTTGTTCAGAATTAAAAAATATGACGTATCAAATTACAGAACTAAATATATTTTTTAAATATTATATAAGTAATCATAATTTAAATTTATTTATTCTACTCATGTTCCTCCATTTTCAGCACACATCTCAACTCTGTTCTTAAATTCTTTGTAGCTATTTTGAATGGCTTGAAGGTCAATTGAATAATTTATAGCATTTGTAATTTTAATGTTTTAAGAAGAGTATGCCATGGAAACAAAAATAAAAGTGATCCGTCTTTGTGTCAGAATAACTTATTGTTGGAGGAACATGGATAGAATAAGCTGGTCACAGACGGGCGTAAGTGTCTTAAAACATTAACGCACATTCATGGACGCCCGTTCAACAACGTCCATCTGTGGTGATAATACCGCCACGTACTTGAATGCGCGTTGAAGAAGTACGACGCACTTTTGAACCTGGTCTCGCTGAAAACATGTGTGTGCATTGATGAATGCAAGTTGTTGTTTCACTGTGTGTGTTAACAAACGTGCATCATTGCCGCGGTTTTCCCCAGTGATAATAAACTATTTTAAAATTCCTTCTGTCAGCTCGAGTTTATTAATAATTATTGATTATTCCGGATTTATTACAATAAACACTTCAAATTTTGTTTATTATCGCACTATAAATATATTTTCTCCTCGGATATAATAAATGTAGTTACTACTTACCAGACAGTTTTTTTACATAGAAGTTTTATTATTACAGAGTAATATAACAACCATGTCAGACTTAAGAAATTTAAATCGAGATTTCCTAAGAGAATTTTTTAGTTATTTCGAGGTCATCCTTGTTTATGGAAAACCAAGTCAACGAAGTACCTTGACAAAAATTTAAAAAATGCAGCCTATAATATTTTGCTGGAAAAATTAAAATTTGTACAGACAGATGCGACAAAGAGTACAGTTGTACAAAAAATTAACACTGCGTGGTGGATTCAGAAGAGAATTTAAAAAGATAGCGCACGCCACTGCAATCAAATGCAACTCCGCCGACATCGTTCTGCGAAGAATATGCGTTCGTGTATGTCGTTTACCGCGAACTGATGTGTTAAAACATCAATCAAGGTGTGTGGATAAACAGAGTTATACGTTGATGCACGTCGTATATGAATGCGCGTTGATGTTTTAAGACAATTACGCCCGTCTGTGACTAGCTTAAATAAATTTTAATTATGATTACATTTATAATATTTAAAAAAATATATAAATAAATAAATTATACACCTTTCACACACTTAGCTTGTCATTTAAAATATTTATTGCCGTTCCAAACGACACGCCTGCAGCCTCTGCTACACACACTTTAGTTTGGCGATCAGCGAGACTCATATCATCGACCTTTTCTACAATTTCTTCAGTGACCATGCCTATCGGGCAGCCTGGCCTCTTCTCATCAAAAACAAATGTATGGCCATCTTTGAATTCATTAAACCCAAATGGGTGTCATAGATAGTGAAGGGTACCCATAGACAGCATGCAACTTCGCTTTTATTTCTTATATTTTTCCATCCAAAAATAAAAAGTGAATTACGGATCGATATTGCTCTTTTTCCATTTTATCGAGATACACGGAACACATATGATAGAATTGGCTGTCAGCTGTCGTATAAAAAATAATCTATGAATCAGTCTGAAATTTGGTATGGTGTAGTTTGACAGATGACAGTATACGATGGTAATGTCAAATTCACCATGCGCCGCCATCTGTCATCAAACACAGGTACACGCGCGGCCCTTGAAATAGTTCCAATACGTGCGGACGCAAAGGTGTTCAACTGACAACGTTGCAATTACCCCTCCCCTCTCTCGCGGTTTGAAAGCCAGCGATATCCTCAAAGGTGTAAGTGACGGCAAATCTAACATCTTATTATGAGACATTGCCTTACGTGACATTTCCAGTTACAGTTAAAAAAACAGTAAATTCGACGCTGTTAGGTTGGCCTTAGATTGCCTGAATAATAGTGGAAAATCTTACAACCTTGCCCACGGATATTGGCGGCTTTTTTCACAAAAGTCTTTCGACAACCTCGAATAGAGCAGTTCTAAAAATCGAAGGAGGTGGTAAATCTCTTAATTGAGTGTCGTACTTTCCTCCGGTACCAAAAAGAGTCTCGAAAATCTGATATCTAAGAGAAATTCCCGATTCACGATTAACCACTTTCGAGAAACGGGATGGCTGTAGAATCTACGAAACCAACGGAAAATCCTCTGAAACCACTATTGGAAATTGCTCGTTTTTTCTCATTTCTCGATTTTTTGGGGGCCCGGGAAGTATCAGAACCTCACCCGAAGACTCCAGGGAAGCTTTAAAAATTGAAATAAATCAAAGATTTGGTTCGCGGTTAAGATAAAGAAGTGTAATAAACCAATGTAAAAAAACCACTACGAGATTCTTCTATAATAACACAATTATACTTAGATATTATACCTTATTTAACTAATACCACTTTGACAATCAAAGAAATCCGCGTAATTTCACGTTACGTGAATCTCAAAACACCAAGGAACTGTGTAAAACTTTAAATGCACTTATAAATTATTATAATGGTAATGCAGCAATTTATTAACCTATTTTCGTTGACTGGCGTGTGAATACGTCAGTTAACGCAATTTTTGTTTTCTACGGGGAGGAGCGTGGTGGTACGAGGGAATGTAGGGGAAGTTATTGCCGCAACGTTGCCGCACTTACCCGAAATTCTTAATTTCTTGGAACGATTTATGAGGCCGCGCGTGTACTTATTGATCGACCTTCGTATTAGCAGCGTGTCCTTTTCATCCACGATAATCTAGAACCCTAGTATACACAGCAAATTTTATCATGGTGCCATCTGGTTCTGCCAAAATATATAGTTTGACTCCATATTTGTGCCGCTTGTTCTTGATGCACTGCCTAAATACGAGCCTGCCTCGCCACAATACCATTGACTCATCTAGCGCAAGATTTTTATCAGGGTAGTGAACATATAACATTTTTTAATTAAAATAATTTATCAAGTTTCTGATTTTGTATAACCTATCTGTTGGTGTAGGTTCACTTATTCCAGGTTTTTTGTTGAAATGTAGACATCTCATAATGAGCAGTCCCGACTCATGTAGGTGGAAAATGCAGGCAAGTTAAAAATCGATGTTTTTTTCAATAATCTTGCATTCTTTTTAGTCGTATAGTGCTCGTATGTAGTACTAAACCCAAAAATATTTTCAACTCATCAACTGTAAGTTCAACCCATCACGTAATCCTAGACTTTTCTTTTGTAGTGTCTGATAGAAAAAATTCTTCTGCATAATATATTATATTAGTTTCTGTTACTTTCATTTCTAACAACTTGTTTATAGTCTACTAAGAAATCGAAATAATGTTTTGGTGTATTCCAAGTATTAAAAGCAATTGTTTGGAAGTTACGGATAAATAGCTACCTGCATCATTTGTTACCCTGACCTTGCACCAAAAGTTCCCTCTTTTTTGTAAAGGGAAAGTGTTTCATATTATCTTGACTTGTATCCCAGATAACAATATTGATGAGCTTCTGTTTCTATATTTTGAGTAGATACCAAATTAGATATCACTAAATTAACATTGTCACTAATTGTTGCAGAATCAGTCTTCATTATCTCTATCCTCAGAACTTTCCAATTCTGCATCAGAATCTACAAAGTCAGGATCAGCTATATCATCATCAGAATCCATTAAAAGTTGGTCTAATTCTTCATTTGTCAATGGTTTCTTTTTATCTCCATAATTCAGCTTCATCCGTGGTCTTTTTATTCCTGACGCGAGTTGTATTTCCTCTCCCTAATACGTATTCGACCGGCTGATGCTCGGACGTGCACTTGTTACGGGGGCTGAGTTTGTACGAAGAATTTTTAGCTAGTCAGTTGAGGACGTCGAAAAGCGTCGCCCGCCTCCCACCAATAAAGCAGATGACGTATTTTGACGTCATCACCACTGAATGTGTTAACTGTCCGATAAATGGAGCGTTCATCTTAGAATTTTCCTCACAACATTTTAAAAATAAAACTTAAAAGGTTTAGAATGGTGGATGATAAGTCACTGCCCAAAATTTTGATCAAACAAAGCACTCATAAGAAACGTGTTGTGATAACTGACAAACACCCTTTATACTTTCCCAAAGAAACAGCTTATACTTTGTCTGTGACTTCGTTTGTGCCTACAAAAATTTAGATTTGTCTTGGTACACAGTTAAAAGACCACAACATTCATTGTTTACCCAATTTAGGGAGGAAGAAAAATACATCTCTAATGGGCCTGTTTCACACTTTTTTTTATTTTTGATTATGAATCTTAATAGTAAATAAAACAAGAAAATATTTTTTTCCGATTTTTCTTCGGCCGGGAAATGCCCTCAAAAAGTTTTTGAAATTCAAATTCCTTGGGCCCGTGACGTCACGGGCCCAAAAAGCTGATTGGCTGCTGTTTTGCGATGTTGACACGATTTACGGCAATATCGATATGTTTCTATTTGAGATTTGTGAAGACTGAAGAAGAAGAAAATTTACCTAACTTATATTTTGTGTCAAAAGCCAAATAGACATAACACATGACTTCAATATCAGGGGGCGGCGGCGGAGGCGTGGTGGTGCACAAGTGGGTGGGTCTTTCATGGTACCCCACGCTTTGGCACCGTACGTCGCCCCATAATGGCTAGATTGCTCGAAAAGAGCAGAGGCCATAAAAGGAAATAAAAAAATAACCTCAGTATCAATTAATTTAATAATATAACAAAATCGCAATGTTTTTCCTCTTTTTTGAGTTAAAAGCTACTTGCAGAATGATCACCACCTTGTAAGTTGTCCAAACCTAAATAAATCTGGTTTATTCGAACATTTTGTCAGTCAACTAGACATAATCTTGACAATCAAAATTTAATTTAATAATTCGAAATATTCCTATATCGTTGGTTTTTGCCGTTGATCTTCATTTTGCAATTATTCTTATCCCCTAAAATGGCTATCAAAAGGTTTTCAGGATGACCAAAATATTCCTTTCTCTCAACTACGGGATCTATCAATTTTTCAGTTCTTCAGGGAGGTAACAATACTGATAATGCTAAATACGTGCCTAGCACCATCCTTATTACAAGACCAATTAAATTTGATTTCAACTCAACATAAGGTATACATTTTAACTTTTGCAGGTTTTCAGAAAAACATTTAGTTTTATTAGCTCAGTTTACATTAAAGAATGACAGAATGACATGACCAGCCCACAGATTATTATAGACACGACACACGACCCACAAAACAACTACCTGTGTCTGTGCGGTCGAGTTCGGACAACCGTTTATTCAACCGTCTTTCTCTAGAGAATCGATTTCGATTCAATGTGCACGTCTGAGATTAGAACGGAGATCAAATTTTTGGGGCTTCGCTTACTAGTATAACCAGCAACGTCGCAAACGCAATTTAATTGCTCCAATTAAGGCGCGCAATTTTAAATTTTTATATATTTCTTTTGTTAATAACAAAATTAGGTATTGATGAGAAAGATGCTCAGGGGGATTTTATTAAAGAGTTATGTGATTAATTTCATTCTAGTAGTAAGAAATATCAAAATTCGATTGAGTGAACGAGGCCCATTCTTTGTGATGTAAAATGTATTTTCGAAAAAAGCATCATTGCTTTTCCATCTGACGGCAATACAGAGCCAGTAACAAAAAACAAGTAATTTCTTGTAGGAAAATCTCCGAGATACTTTTGCTGCGCGACACGACCCTCATACCGAACGTGCTGTGGTTCGAGTACACCAACACGAGGCAGGAGGTGAGGGCACGGAGCCGCAAGCTGGTCAGCATGAAGTCGCAATGACGTCTGCTCGACAGCGGGTTTAACTTCGGCATCCGCAGCACGGCATCCAAGTGCTACGACTTGCTGATGCCGTGGCGACGGAAGCGGTAGGTAGGTGTCTGGGGGGAGGGGGTGTTTTCTGTCTTCGCGAGAGGACGAAACTGTTTGTACAGGCGATTGTGTGGAGTAAGTGGGGAACCCGTCAATTTTATGAAATCGTTTAACGTGCTGTAATTTAATGTGTGGTGAGACGACTGTTATGGTGTTTTTAAATTATTTACCATGAAAATTAGTGAGTTTATTGACTTCTAACAAAAACCAATACAAAAATTCTCTTCTAATATAAACGTTGCATAAAAATATAAAATTAAACAAAAATCAAAACTATACAATTTCATTTCCATAGAAAGATCACCAGGTAACATCAGTTTGAAATTAGCTTTCCTTTATTGAGAGGATTCTTGCAATCCCCATTTCACGACAGTAACTTGATGATTGTTGAGCTTAAAAAAATACGAAAAACGGGAGTTTTCCTTTTCATTTTTTTTTGCATGATCACAACCCCATCCATTAGGATTTTAATAATAATAATAATAAATGTCTTTATTTGACTCCTTTCATAACTACTATAACACTTGATGTAAAATCCTTAAATTTTCTCGTAAGTATCCAACAGATATTGTTGAAATTGTTAAGTACATACTGCAAAAACTACTTCTACTTTTGCCACTGAGGTTATATCGTAAGGAGACGCTGTGACATCACCTAAGACGGCATCTTGTTACAACAATCAGATGTTGTCTCACTGCCTAGCGTTTTTGTAGGTTTTAAGCAAGTTGTAAGTGATTTTTTGAGGCACAAATAAATTATTTGCGCCTGTTCTGTGCAGGATTAATACAATTATTATAGTGTAAGGTTGTTTGGGCCTCTAGTTTTTGGTTTTTCTAGGTCCAGAGTTTGTCAAGTCAGGGAGAGTGAAATCAAACACTAATTGGCCAATTACCCCGTGTATTAAACCCAAAACTATGTACAAATAATGACTGAACTAAGGGAAGAAATCTTAGATTAAGCGGGGCAGAATCGGTCAGTATCTCCGAGATATAATAGGTTCGGCATGCTCTCCCGGCACTACTCTAGTCCACGGTTCGGTTTTCCGGTTCGGGATAGCCCCAGCATAAACTCCTGGCATTATCCTCACTACCCTAACTACAGAAACAATGATTATTCGAATTATTGCTCGAGTCTACGGTTCGGTTTTCGGTTCAGAATAGCCCCAGCATGCGCTCCTGGCACTATCCAGACAACGGAGAACAGAATCAGCAGTAGCAAAGCAAAATAAAAATATTGGTCTACTCTGCTTACTCGACAGGTGGAAGATAGAGATGACACGAAATACTAAGAACGCGTATTTTTTAATAGGTATGGGCCTGTAACGTAACAGGTACGAGTTTTCTAAAATACTAGTTCCGTTCCGGTTCCAGGTGGACCGGCTCGACTCGACCCGACCTGAGTCGGCCCAGTCGGCGGTTCCTCAATCAATGGTTCCAAGTAAAATCGATAATGTATCGGGGCGCGCGGCCGGCGCGGCGACTGCGGCTACGTGCCAGGCGTTCAGTTCGTATCGTATTTGGTATTTTTATTAATTAATACCTAGGTACCTTGGATTTGGATAGGCAGCAGGCTAGTAATGAGATTGAGTAGGTATAGGCAGAGTTGCATTTTTTGGTAACAATTTGTAGTAGGAAACTACTAACTGAGGACGCCGAGGATGGGCTGGTTGTTAATAGATAATTAATTAACCTTGATATTGATTGGTATTGGTAAGTCATGTTTTTTTTTCTATAGAGGTACCTATAGGTACGTACTTTAATTTAGAAACAAAAAAATATATTCTAACAGTAACATATAAGTACTATAAAAAATAACAGTATAATAACAAAATAATAAAATAAAAATGGCATTCTTCATTCTTCAAGTGCATACTTATACAGGGTGTAACTTTGATAAGTACAGAAATTTTAAGGGCAGGTCGGGAAAAATGCACTTGTTACGCCTATGCAATTAAAATTTTTCTAAAGTGCATATTAACGTCAGAAATAATTTTTTTTAAAACGCTATTAAAACCCCTTTTTCCGACGCTACGGCCATGGGTCCTTGACCTTGCCGGGACCAGCTGGAACTGAGGCCGGTTCCGGCGGATCCCCCCCAATTCCGCCGTGCAGCGTTGTCAGACGTATAGCTCTTTCACAGTATTTCAGGAATAGTCTTTCAACTAGTTTTTGAACAAATCTTTAATGGTTCTTTTAGCGAATAGCATGCAAAAAAACTACCTTTCGGATGCCTGGATGATTTTCCTTGCGGGTGTCGTACTCCTTTCTTATGTTATCCAAAAATCCTCTCGAAAATCACAAGAAGCACTAGGTAACTGGTTGCCAGTCGAATCGCTTTTTCCGAGGCTTTTTCGCAGTATTTGAAGAATATTGACGCAACCATGTATCATTTGGTGTATGTGGAGATTAAATAAATAAATAAATAATTTTTGGACAACTCCTTAAAGGTTCTTTTAGCGAATAGCTCGACGAATAGCATGAAAAAGCCTACCTTTGAGATGCATCGATTATTTTTACTATTTTCTTGTGTTTAGATACTATCCAAAAATCTTCACAAAATCACATAAAGCACTAAGTACCTACCTAACTAGTGGCACTGTTTTTATACGATGGTCGCGAAGGTATAACACTTCATAGTCTCTTTTTACGGAAATACGAACAAAACACTTGTTTTTTTTTTCACTGCACACTTAAAGCGGCGCGATGCCAAATATTAGGGACGTCTCGGTTTCCCTCAGCTGATTTATTCCAACGGGGACTCGACTAGGTGGATTGTACAATTAGATCCATACCGTATGCGTCTAATAAAACCCGAATTTTCGCGAACCCTTGAAGCTGCTTCTTTTATCCTCGCGCGTAATTGGGGTACCTAGTAGGAACCTATCTAGCACTGTTTTCATACGAAGGCCGCGAAAGTTTAACACTGCATTTCTTAACGGAAATATGAAAAAATCACTTGTTATTTCACTACAAATTCGTAGCGGCAATTGCAACAGGTTTGGACATCACTGCTGGTCCAAAAAAATGGCGAACGGATCTGGAAAAATGTACAGAAGCAGGTTCAGTTCCGACGACAGTTCGTAAAACAAAGCAAAGTAACGGAACAATATCGGTTAGCGAGACGCGACGTTTGCATACGCGTCCACGTTTTGGAAACAGAATTGTTATACCACAGAATAGCCACACGTAAGGCATTCTGTATAATAATAAATTGCTTGTTGAAGCTGGCGCTCCCAAAAATTACAGGCGGACGCGGATCGATATCAATCAGCTGTTAAATCCCATAATAATCGGACGGACGATCTTCGACTAGCGCGTCGGCTACGGCGCGGCGGTACGGTGACGGCGCACAAGCTTTCCCCCATACCATTCAATACCACTATTCGGTGTTGCCGTTTATGCCGACATGTCCCCAAACTGACTTAAAGTCCCTTAAATCCGATTTTTGATTTTCGCGGATTTATACGGGGTTTCTTTCGTTATAAGTTAATCTACTATCTCGTATAATTATTACGCACAAAAACGGGTAAATCCATGTAAAAATCCACTACACAATTAAATTTATACGGAATTAAATTACTAAATCAGGTAAATTTTCAGCACACTTGGCAACATAGTAGCGCCGCCCCGAGAGAAGTAGGGGCCGCGAGCCGCGAGCCGCGATTGGCTAATATCGCGCACTAGTTATGAGTAGTGGGGATCACCTGTAGTGTCGATGTCAAGTGGCGCCCCGCGCTTGCGCTCCTCGCCCAGCTGTAATTTAGTAGGTCGGCCGGGCCGGGCGGCGTGGAAATGGAGCAAAATCGAGTGAATCAGTGCCAGTGAATTCATTCGTAATTGTAATTATTGCGCGATTCGGCGCGGCGTCGTTTTTGTGTGAAGTTGGCGTCGGACGCCAGCGCCCGACGCCAACGTCATATGCCCGCGCCTGGCGAATCTTGGCGAAGGAATGTCGGGCAGTAGTCAAGGGCACGCAGAAGCTTAAATTCACCAGGAGGAGTCGCTGTTTTTCGGTTTTTGGGGACATTACGCGACATTTCGCCACCAAGTTTTTACGAAAAGTAAGAGGAATGGTAAGGAATTAACTTGAGAGAGTTCCGAAACGGCAAAGGGTTAAAAAATGCGGAAATGATAAGCACGCCAATTTGACAGTCTTCCCCAACTATTTTCGGAACCGAATAATTTTTTATTTACAACCATGTATGTAATATCGACATTTCTGACTTTTTAGAAGTTTGAAAGTGTCAATTTTTTGACTTTTACTTCCCGCCCTCCCGCCCGGGTGGAAAGTTTACTTTATCTCGAGACACCTCGGTGTGTAATATACTATTAAAAGTAGACAATAGACAGGACAACAACCCTGAGGGGGTTTAAAGGTGGCGCACTATCGGGCAAGGGTTGAAAAATATTAAAAACTATGAACAAATCGAAGCCGCGCGTTAAATTCACGTCAAATTACAGTCTTCCCCCACTTTTTTCGAGATGATAGGGCTACAGGCGAACACTCGCTAAAAAAAAGTAACGCGCCGCTGCTCTACGCTCTACCCAATGGGTGGTTGTGGAAATTTGCAATTTTTACAGATAATTTGTATTTTAAAACAAATACTTTATTCAGTTGATTCCGATCAGAAATTTATTATCCCAAGGTGTCCCAAGAGATGGCTAATTATTAGTATAAAAAAATTGCGGCCTGAAAATCAGTTGTAAAATAGGTAGGTAGGTAGATACCTACTCCACAAAAGACTTGTCAAAAAATTATGAGTGTGAAATCAGCAATGAGTTTTCTAGCAATGACTTCTCCGAGCGGCGCTCGGATACATTTCTGCTGCCTAGGGACTTAAAATAACAGTAAAGTGATAAAAACTGACGTGTTTGTTAAATTATTGTGTGCGCCTGTGAAGAAAGCAATAAACAGTTCGTCACAGCAACCGACATCATAAAAAAACGTGGATACCTACCAGCAGTAATTTTCAAAGGTACCTAGGTACCTAATTCTGCAAGCAAATTTATTCCACTCTGACATGCGGCAACGTCGCGGTATTCCCCTTCCTAATCTAACGTTATTCCCCTCCATCTCCTAGGGAGAGGTTAGACCTCCCCTCTAAGCGCTTCTAGTGACGATCCAGCGGCGTGCATTGAGCACGGATAAAGATTGATTTGCCCCATTTTCTAAACATCGATTAAAAAAATTTTTTTTTTCATTTTTCGGTTTTATGAACGTCCCCGATTACGTGGTTAAAATTTCTGTACCTATCAAAGATACACCCTGTATAAAATAAAGTAGCAGGTACACACGTTATGCGCCTTTCCGTTTTAAATACCTATATCTAACAAACGTAGCAAAATAAAAAATAAAGTTATATTCTTCATAACATGACAAAAAATAACTTTTATATGTAAATCAAAACGTCTTCTTCCACATATCTCTGAAACTCCATAAGTGCCCTTGAAGTTGCGTTTATCGTTTTTTTTTTGTTTGCCACTTATCAGAGTATCAAAGGAAGACCAAACTGATAGTTCTGTGGAGGTGGTGGCTGTGGAGGGTGCCGCTGATTGATTTGCTTCTTGTTCTGAGTTACCCTTTTCCAAGGGTTTTTGTTTGGCAATTATTGCACTTAGTGACACACTAATACTTTTTCTAGCATTTTCAGCTGCATCTGCATTTTTAAAGGGATACCCTTTAAAATGCGGATCTAAAAATGTACATACAGCTAAAGTATTGCTATATTCTATATTGTTGTTGCGATCTTTCAAGCTATCGTGTAATTTTTTTACAATAATTTTAGATACATCTAATAGTTCATCCTCTTTCAATAGCTTGCCATGTAAAGTTCGCCACTTACTGCACGTGTGGCGCTTTTAAAAGGACTTAATATCCTGCACAATTCTCTAAGTAATTGCCATTCTTCACCGGTTAAAATAGGTAAATCTACATCCAGCAGAGCTATTGTGGATCGAATTGAAGACTCAAGCTCGACACATCGTTTCATACAGTGTGTCCCAGGATAAGTGAAACAAGAGGTGTAAAAGACCAAAAATTTTTGAGTTCGAATTTGTCCATTTGGGGTCCAGGCCTGCTTGCCTAGAAAATAATTTTCACCATATTTTTAATTTTGAAAAATAAAGTAGGCCCTGACAGGAACGATTTATTTATTTTCTGTGTAGGTTAAGCGCCCTTTCTCGACAGGATATCGAAAAATTTCATTAGAAAAGTTCCTTATTATAATTGAAAACTATGACACTGTGTCAATTTTCAAAATAATTGGCCTACTTTGATTTTTGTCCACTTTATTTCCTATAAGTAGGTGAACTATCCTTGTCGTTTAAAATATCGAAAAATTTCATTACAAAAAGTTATTCAGAATAAAAAAGTGTGCAAGACTGCGAAACTTGGACTCATCGTCCTACTATGATTTGTTATTGTTATAGGAAATAAAGTGGACAAAAATCAAAGTAGGCCAATTATTTTGAAAATTGACACAGGGTCATAGTTTTTAATTCTAAGTAACTTTTTCTAATGAAATTTTTCGATATTTTAAACGACAAGGATAGTTCACCTACCTATAGGAAATAAAATGGACGAAAATCAAAGTAGGCCGATTATTTTGAAAATTGGCACAGAGACATAATTTTCAATTATCAGCAACTTTCTCTAATGAAATTTTTCGATATCTTGTTGAGAAAGGGCACTTAACCTACACAGAAAATAAATAAATCGTTCCTGTCAGGGCCTACTTTATTTTTCAAAATTAAAAATATGGTGAAAATTATTTTCTAGGCAAGCAGGCCTGGACCCCAAATGGCCAAATTCGAACTCGAAAATTTTTGGTCTGTTACACCTCTCGTTTCACTTATCCTGGGACACACTGTATATACAACGTAGAGTTCCACCTAGTAACTACATCCTGTATAATTTTTTTGGGTTGATAATTCCAGAATTTTTTTGAATCTATCAATTTTTGATTAGCCTTTGTACTACATTTAAAATGACTTACTATTGTTTTTACTTTTTCTATGGTTACACCTAGATTAAGAGTATGGGCATAACAACCTAGAAACTTCCATGGTGTACCATTTCTTATTGCACTTTTGATATTTGCTGCATTATCGGATACAGCCAGCACTATCCTCCCATTTAAATCCCATTCTGCAGCGACAGCTAACAGCTCCTTTGATAAACTTTCACTGCTGTGATTTTGGTAAAATATGGAGCAAGAAAGGAGCGTGGATTGCATGGTAAAATCCATATCTATAAAGTGGGTAGTTATTGCCATAAAGCTGTCATTATTGGAAGAAGTCCAACAATCTGTTGTTATTGAAACATAAGTTTTTTTTTTCCAAAAACATATTTTTTAAACTAAATTTACATTTTTCGTACATGCCTGGTATTATAGTTTTCGAAATTGTTTGACGGTTGGGTAAATTATAGGCAGGATTTAAGGCTTTTACCAATGAAACAAATCCTTTATCTTCTACGATTCGAAAGGGCTGGTAATCAAGATAGAATAACTTCAATAATTCCTTGTCAATCTGTTTTTTTTTTCGCATTATTTAATCTTTTTGGAGCAATGTAATCTTCAATAATTGTACATTTTTTTCCCTACCTCGAACTTGGAATATGTTTCTGGAGACTATTTGTTGGTTTTTGGTAGTTGTCGGTTCTGATCTATTAACACCTGAAGGGCCCTACAAAAAATAAAAATATTACAAATTTCATTAGGGTTCACAAAAAAGATATCCACTTAGTATAGTACCTACTATACTTACTGCTGTATCTTCAGCTGTGACAGATTGGTTCAAATCTTCGAAATTATTTGTTGTAGTTTTTCCAATTTCAACATCAGTTATAGCTCTAGCACTGGCAGCGACAGTAGTGGCATTGCTAGCAGGTCCAGGTTTAATAACATTAGAGCTTTTCTGGCTTGCGAGAGTTTACGAGCCATCTAACAACTTAACTGTTGGATGTTTTCTTTGCATATGTTTCTTTAAGTTTGACACGGACGATTTAAATGAAAATACATTATGACATAGATCACATTTTGCTGATAGTTTTTGTTCATCGCAAACATTAAAAAAATTCCAGATAATACTCGACTTTCTATTCATGCTTATGTTTTAATATCACTGACTGACACGGACTTTCTGCACAACACACAAGACATGTAATAAGAAATGCACAACGAAGATGCAACTCACGCAACTCAACTAACTACTGAACCGGCTTCTTCTTTTTTCGGTTTAGACTTAAACAATAATTGACAACTACACTCACCCAAACTTATATGGAATCACGCATTATTTAATTTACTTAATTTATTTAATTCTTAAGTGTAATAAAATTAGGTTCATGGATTTTCAATTATTTTTCTAATATAAATGGATTAAAGAAACTGTATTTTCATTCCCAGCAACTATTTTTTTACTAAAAAATTCATCAGCGAAAATAGCAAGTGATTCCATATAAGTTTGGGTGTGTGTATGTTCTCGGGGGATCACGAATCACCGAAGTAGCCTAAGTAATTTATAGAGCAGCTAAAGTTTAAAGTTTAGTTCAGTAAGTGTTCCGCTCTTGTTTCTGTGATCTCTCTCGTCTCGTGATCAGTGAATGTTCTGGGGTAGACCAAAGATCAGTAGATGGCACACCGGCGCATTCACCATTATCTGGAAACTATATTTTATTCGGAACAGTAAGTATTTTGTAACAGTCCAAACGCATTCCCGGGGGGACGCAGGATTCAACAATAAAATACTAGGTACAAAGTAACTAGTATTTGGAACAGGTATGGACATGGAACCGGAACGTAACGTACCTGTTACTGAAAAATACTGATTTATATCATCTCTAGTGGAAGACCGGACCGGGCGACCGATCTCTTATCGCCCGAGAACTAGGGTCCGGCTGTTACATATATATACCTCTTTCGCCACCTATCGGTAGTTGGGCAGACTAGGCGGACCACTTTCGAATTTGAGTAGGTGGTGAGAGGTCCTGGCTGACCTGGCGATTTGACAATATTGATGCGTCACTTGTCGCCAATGTCATTTTACACTCAAAATTACGGTTACAGCGGCTCCCTACTGAATAACCTCAATCTGCGTTACAGTAGAATCACTGTTCAGTTATGGAAAATCATACCATTCTTTTATGGCACAAAAATGGTTTTCGAATTACTTCTGTCAAAGACCTTCTTGCCAAGTCAAAGGTCCTTCCTCGTGTGTTAATTTAGTCATTTCACCACAGGTTTGGGCCAACTTAGTACTAGTACTGAAGAATTGCAAAACATTACGCTTTATCTGTTTTAATTTGTTTGCACTCCAGAATTAAAGTTGTTACTTGTATATTTGTGGCCAAAAGGCCAAAAAAAAACATTGATCAAAAAGACAACCTCTATTTTCATCCAACAAAAAAAAAGAGTAAAACAATAAAATGAAAATTCTACGGAGTTAATTAATAAAATAGCAAATTATTCTCATTAAATAGTTATTTATGTACCAAGGCACTGAAGTTCAACTTTTTATGACTCATGTGGAGTTTAGTTGCTGAGGCCTCTGGCCGAGGCAAATAAACCACATGAGTCATAAAAAGAACTTCAGTGCCGAGGTACATATTATATTTTTCTTGAAATCGGAAAAAAAAAAGTTTTATTAGGCAAGAAAATAATAATAAGGGATCACCCGTCCACGAACCGACTACGCGCGGCGTTGCTTGACTTTCCCGATCGCTCTACCTAGGACAAGTATAATGATGTACGGCACCTTCTGACAGAAAAACCAAACTGCTGCTTCTTGTGCAGCCTACACAACAAATCTATTGATTTTCAAATTTACTAAAATATGTATACTGAAGGATTGCGCTTCTATAGGAAACAATTTCGCAATGTGTACGAAAAGTTAAATGAGCCTTTATCGGCCGGGTTTTGAATATTTGGTCACTTTTGACGAGCGATTTCTCCGCGTCTGACGTTTGATGTTTACATCTCACCAAGGCCTACTTATTGAAAAAATCGTACAATAATGGGCTACATTATTGTACGATTTCTGTGCTTTTAATGACGATTTTGGGACATTTTAATGCCGATTTCAAGAAAAAATGTATTATCATACTAACTGCCATTTTTTACTTTTCTTATAAAACATCGCTTAAGAAAAAACAACTAAAAGTCATTGGCATGATCTTTGCCATCATCATAAAATCGATTTTGATGAAATTTGTGCTTTTCTTAAACAAAATGTAATGGAAAAAGGAGAATGTTATTTTTTGACTTATCTTCATAGGTATTACATGGAGTTGTTTGAAGAAAGTGGAGAAGAAAATTCTAACGAAAAATTCCATTAAAACCATAAATGACTTAAATTTCATGAAGCTGTCTAATAAAGCCATCAAAATAATGATCTATCTTGCGTTCAAACACATGAATAATGTCCTCTCGCTCATACTCACAGCGAAACTTTTATTGTGTCTGGGAGGATGTTTGTCCCTTAAGTATCATATATAAAGTTTGAGACTTAGAGTATAAGAAAGATTCCGTTATTTTTTACGAGTTTTAAAGCGTCTGGCGAAAGTTACTACCGGAAGTGTCTGGCAATATTGAAGATAGATTTTTAACAATATTCTGTAAAACCTATGCAAAAACCAGCACTTTGCCTTAAGAGGGGGTTGCTAACAGAGAAAGTGAGGTTAGATTTCGTACTTTTTTGAGTTGTATAGCATAAAATCTAATAACATTTTACTTGGCAAAAATTTAGTACAAACATTTCTGTCTTAATTTGAATCATAAGATCTTATAAGCAGTGTTTTGTTTTATAGGTTATGAAAACCTTGGGGAAAATAATAATTCCGGTGCATATGCTTTTAAGATCTTATGATTAAAATAAAGACAGAAATGTTTCAACTAAATTTTTGCCAGGTAAAATGTTATTAGATTTTTTGCTATAAAACTTAAACAAATACGAAATCTAACCTCACTTTCTCTGTGGGCAACCCCCCCTTAAAAAAAGTAAGTAATGTTTTTACATACCTTTTCTATCCGCTACCTGTAAAAGGGCCGCCCACCCAAGCTAGCAGGTCACATATGTTTTAAGTACATACAGTGTGTCCACGGATAGAGTTCACGTAGGGTGTAAATGACAAAAAAATTTCGAGTTGAAATTTGAGCTTCTGGGGATCAGCCCTGCTTGGTTTTAAACTAATTTGTGACATAATTTTACTTTCGAAAAATCACGTATGCCTTGGGAATTTTGAAAAAACTTATTTTCCACATCAGTAAAGTGCCCTTTCTGTAGGTTTTACTACAAAATGTTATTAAGGAAACTTGTTCAGAATGAAGAACTGATTAGGTTTGAGAAATTTCGAAAGTCTAGGCCTACTTTGATTTTTTGGTATTTTTTCCCACTTTTCTTCAGAAAAGTGCACTTTGGGTAGCTTTCACATTAAAATGTTATTAAGAAAACTTGTTCACGGTGAAAAACTGGATAAGTGTGAAAGAATTTCAAAAGCCTAGGTCTACTTTAATTTTTATGCGTTTTAAATTTTTTAGCAGAAAAAAATCAAAGTATACCTAGGCTTTTGAAATTCTTTCACACCTATCCAGTTTTTCATTGTGAACAAGTGTTCTTAATAACATTTTAATTGTGAAAGCTACCCAAAGTGCACTTTTCTGAAGAAAAGTGGGAAAAAATACCAAAAAATCCAAGTAGGCCTAGACTTTCAAAATTTCGCAAACCTACTCAGTTCTTCATTCTAAACAAGTTTCCTTAATAACATTTTGTCATAAAACCTACAGAAAGGGCGCTTTACTGATGTGGAAAATTAGTTTTTTCAAAATTCCCAAGGCATACGTGATTTTTCGAAAGTAAAATTGAAGACCTCGGTGCAAAAACCGGACAAGTCCATAGTTTATAAGTTTTGGGAAAATGAAAAAAACCTCCCGGACTTGTCTGGTTCTTGCATCCAAGAATGCGAGCGGCCAAGTCCTAAAGCTATATATCAACATAATTCTGCTTTGGACTTTGCTGATTCTTACACCAATCGATCGGCGATATTTTAATACATAAATGTAGTGGAAAAAGTCAATTTTACCCATATTTATAAGTTTTGGGAAAGTAAAAAAACTTCCGGACTTGTCTGGTTCTTGCACCCAAGAATGTGAGCGGTCAAGTCCTAAAGCTATATATCAACGTTATTCTGCTTTGGACTTGGCTGATTCTTGCACCAATCGATCAGCGATATTTTAATACATAAATGTAGTGGAAAAAGTCAATTTTACCCAAAAGTGGACTTGTCCGGTTTTTGCACTGAGGTCTTCAATTATGTCACAAATTAGTTTAAAACCAAGCAGGGCTGATCCCCAGAAGCTCAAATTTCAACTCGAATTTTTTTTGTCATTTACACCCTACGTGAACTCTATCCGTGGACACACTGTATAACACTATTCATTCCTTAAATTTTGTAAATCAGACAATAAGTAACATTTGGGGGCCCTGGGATCTTACTCTATACGGATAATGGCTCTTATTTTTAAGCACCAAGCTGCTACACACAAAAAAATGAGTGGCATTTGGCTTGACACTTGACAGCAGGTTGGTATGGGAATTTTTATGCCTTCTGACATGTGGTGACATATAGCACTCAAAAGTGGTACTATAAAGTAAAAGTTATCTAGAGGACGAAGTGCTGAAATATGATAATAAAGAAATGAACTTATCCGCTCTCTCATAATATCGATGTTTAAATTATACATTTAATAAATTTTTGGATTATACAGATCTAAAACATACTTTGTGATCAACCAACTTTAGCATTATTCATTATAATAAATTTTTGTTCCCATTTGTTTACAAACCGCATGCACAGGGCATTCCAAAAGTCAGTCATCCTTTGGAGTGCTGGTAGGCCAGCTCATGACTGATCAGAATATCACAAATTTTAAAAAAACGTTAGTGTTCAAGATATTTGCACTTCTATGAATTTCGTGAAAACCAACACTTCTCATCAGTTTTTCGAGTATCACAGCTTGCATGTTCTAAGTTTCTCATTTTTATTATTTAGTCCTATTCCTGAATAGCCTTTCTATTGGTTACAGTTAAAAATAAAACTAACAATACAAGAAATGCTGAATAATTCTTGGTTCCCAGACATTCCTAAGCACAATTTTAACGATCTTTTTCCTATACTGTTCCTACAATATTTACTAGCATTCCCAGTTGTATCATAGTTTTAATTAGTATGTTTGAATTGAAATATAAGAAGTATCTTCATAGTAAACTATAATAGAATTTTCATTTTTCTTGTGATTATCTTTTTCTTGTATGTTATTTCTAATAACTACTTTTATTTTGTTAATATTTTATGTATCTACTTTTAAACTTTCTGTACTTGACAATCGTTACGTGGATGAGCACAAAATTATTTGTTATTCTATTATAACAGTTAATAAAGGCACTGTTATTATTACTATTATTAGGTATTACTAGTATCAGGTGAGAAAAAAAAAACATTTTTGCCAGATTCAGAAGTTCTCTTTATTAGCTAACTTTGACTCCTCATACTATAAAAAAATGTACAACGATAATCTGGGAAGTTATTTTAAAAAATTACTCAGTGTAGTTTTTAAAATATTATAACATTTGCTATGTTTTACTTAAAAAAAAAATAGTTATTTACATTGCAAGATGTGTAAGTGCACTTTTTTTGCCAAGGAGGTTGTTTAAGGATAAGGACCTCCAAGGCCAAAAAAGACCTTATGCATCGTGCAATGTATTAAATTTTTCCTTCTACTGACAATTTCATATTATAGGTAGGTACTTTGATTTAAACTTTAAATACACTATGGAATAGAGTGTGAGTAATAATCTTCATAATAACCATTGTAAAATTAGTAAAAATGATAGTGATAATATGAGGCAGAAAGCAGGAATAATAATAAAAAAATAGTTCCGCTTTGTGTGGGACTTGAACCTGATTTATTAGTAATTGGGGCTTTAACTTTGCGCTAAATAACTATAACTGTCAATTTTGTCCTATCAGGTCATTCTTATTTAACACTGGATAAATATTGATATTATTAATTTTTCTTTCTCATAATTCTTGTTCTTTCTGATCAAAACTAATTTATAAAACTATCGTGAAACATATTAAAATTGACACAAGTTTCTTGCTACATATATTTTATTAGCGGTTTTAAGGTCTTTGCAGCAAAAGTATTGCCTAGCAGGCAAACTTTTTGTACCTGGCAACCACTTTTTGTACCTACCAAAGAAACTAATACGGCACCTCGAATATTTGATTTCATTCGAATTCCTAATAGCTGGCCATAGACACACACTTTTGCTGGTGGGTTTGCTTGGCGCGAGTAAAACCGTCGATTTGCTCGTGGCGAGCCGTTCTACAACACAATGAAATCATACGGTTTTCTTGCCAGAGCGCTCGCCACGAGCTAATCCTTGCGTTTATGGGACATCCTAACGAGTTATCATTCGGATTTGCGCGACTCGAGGTATTTTAAAAATTTAGAAGGCGGTGAGCCGCGCCAAGTTCATGGCCGCAGTTCGCTATAAGATTTTGTAGTGTGCGGGTGTGCTAGAATGTTTACCCTCGGCAGAAAAAAGAAATATGCTCCCGCCTGTGACCAAGTCTCGATTGCTACTGCGGCTACACATAAAAACGTGTGTTTATGGGGTGTATCTGTGCTTTATAAGCATGCCTCGCGGCTCGGCTTGAGGCGTGGCTGCCAATAAATACACAGATTTAGCCAAAGTCTCCCGTGCTAAGGTAAAACAGTCTACAAGTAAAATGAATGTTTTGAGAAAGTATTTAATGGTTAGATTGTTTTGCCAAGGTAAACTTTAGCATGAGGAGTATTATAGACTGTATTGCCATGCAGAGATATCACAATCTAAATCTTCTATTACTACGACAAAATAACGTATAGAAAGACTTTCACAAACTGTACAAGATAGGCAGGAAATTCAAAATTGACATTTTTTCACATAGACTGTTTTGCCTTAGTACGGGAGAAGTGTTGGCTAGCGCCGAGCAAACCCACCAGCAAAAGTGTGTGTCTATGGCCATCTAATTGTTGAAATATTTTTACAATGAGCTCCCATTTGCAGTAAAATAGCAATATATTTGTTCCTAAAGTAGGAAAAAGATAACAAATGTATAACATTGTTGAAGCTAGTGAAATGGACATTTTTTTTTTAAATAACTGGCCAGGTTAGTAAGTAACATTTTTAAAGTATGAAGAGCCGAAGTTAGCTAATAAAAAAATCCTGAAACACGAAAATAATCTCTTTCAAAAGTTATGGCACTAATAGTTTTATTTTGAACTTCGGAAGCAACCAAAATGATTGTGCGGGAAATGGGTGGCAATTACTATTATTTCATCTTCATTGCCATTTTATTAACTCGCTCAATAAAGGAACCCTAGTTTATGCCGAAAGTATTTTCAGGTTAGTATTTAGCTGTTTTTTTTAATTATTAATAAATTGGAGTAGCAAAATGTCAAATTAGAGTCCCTGAATTTTAGCAACTTGGTACAAAAGAAATTTTAAATCATTTTGGTATTTTGGGGAACACCATAATAGTTGGATTTTCAATATATTTGGAAGTAAATACATTGTATATTGCCCTTGTTTATAAGTGCTCGAGCTGAATTTTGATTTGTGTAATCAGTATTTTTATGTTTATGAAATGGATTTGGCCATGATAGTAGGTTAGATTTTCTAAAAAATAAATTGAAAATTAAAATGTAACATGTTATTATTATAACTTGCCTAGATTAACACAGGCAAGATATTCGACCGAGACGATTATGATAATGAAAAAAATGGTACAGTTAAAGAACATCTAGTATTTGTACAACGAGGGTGGATATTGTGATGTCTATATCATATCGCAAGAGGACAAGGGTTGAGCACGATGCTGTAGATCTTAGATAAGGAAAGATAGGGAACAAATACCACTTCGGGACGGTCGCCGAGCTTGTGATCGAAAAACGATCCGATGCCATTTTTAGGCGCCAAACCTGCGAGGTGGCTTCTTCGTGTATTTTGCTGATTTTTGTTGTGAAAAGCTATCTTAAGACTTTGATATATTTATATAAATATGATGTATTGTTGTGCATATCTGTAAAAGCCACAATGACTGAAATGAGCCTGGAATTACTTTTCACATAAAAATGTTCTTCACACTTTTGTTGCATGAGGTTTATTTTATATTAATATCTCAGTTGTGAGTTCACAGCTATACATTATTTCAAAGTATGATTAAGACCATAGTTCAGGGCTACTTTTGTTGTAATTTGTACTAGTTCTGTTGAACTTGTCATTCAACATTTGTAATAGGAATCACGTAATTGCTCTTAAAGACAGTTTCACTACATTATTTTGATGTTTTGACAAAATAAATCTACTAAAGTAGTCAAATTATGGAATAACTATAGAATTGTGAAGTTGATTTTATTTAATGAATGACCATTAAAAATATGTTTGTACTTGCTGGGATAATACTAATAAAATATCCATGAAATGCCACAGGTCAAATATGCGTGGAGCCAGTCGGTAACCCGACAACTGCTGTTATTACGTGTCTCCTCTCTTTCCTCGTCTAAGCCGTAGGCAGAGTACTCAATCGTTCGAGTACTCACAAGTACAGTGTATTTTTCATACATGTAATAGCTGCTAAATGAAAATTTTGTTAAATGGTGAAAATAATTCACACTCTGACATTTTGAAATCAATTAAATTCAAGGGTTACTTATTTTCCAACACAGGCCGGGGAAAACTTAATTGTGATTGGTTGTTTCTGCAAACACGTCAGCACATGCCCGGGAAAGCTTAACTGTGATAACCCTACAGACATTACATTATATCCGTTCAATTAACTGAAATTGACTACTTTTCTATACTGTAGTCTGTGAAGAAAACGACAAATAATAACCGTGAGGGAGTAGAAAAACAAACTACCATGACTATGACCATAACCGCAATTTTTTAGTTTTGCTGATTGGATCCTATGAGAGAATCAACACATTTTTTTATAAACTGATTTAAATAAATTTTTGAATTATGCACTTTATTACCTACTAACTTTCACTGTTTAGACACAAAATTGAAATTCTTTATCAGTTTGATTCCTTTCCTGAAAGATAAAGAGATTTTTTTATTGATAATTGAAAATAAATGTGCCAAAAATATTGCTTCGTATTTTTCAAAACATACATTGTCAATATCTTGGTTTCAGCAGTCTATTTCTGCATCTAAGGGTACCAAGTTTTCGAGCGCATGCAAGTGTCTTGATAGCCATGTCTTTGTCGCTCCCACGCAAAAACAGAGACAGCACTATGAACTAACCGGATGCGCATGCATGCGCCCTGGTTACCTTAGACGCAGGGAATGATTTTAAGGTTACAACTTCTTCTCAAGCCCTATTTTCAGGTTTTTAGGTGTTAGGGTTCTACCAAAAGAATGATCCAAAGGTTATTCATTTATCATATTATGTCATAACAAAAATGGCTTTGAAAGGTGATAAATAGTTGTCAGTCTGTGACAAAAACATATTTCTAACCCTATTAGGTAAAGCTTTCATCACATGAGATTCCTTGCTTTTATTCAAAATTGACATTGCATTACCGGACTCTCCTCATAAAGGAGCTTTAGTTCATATAAATTAATGGATACAAAAAGTAGTACCAATTTTTTCATGAATTATTTTCAAAAACATTCAAAAATGTACTTTAATGAATAATCAAATAATTTGTTTTACTGTTTAACTAAAATTATTTTAAGTACCTTCAAGTGCCAGTTTTCCCTTGTAGTACAGTTGGCGTCAGACGAAACCGAACGACGTAAAGCCATTTTATAGATACTTTTGGGGTAATAATACCCAAAATCCATTCAATAAACAAGGGATTCAAGCTCAGACCGAGGGAAGAAGCGTCCGACGAACGCGACGTTGCCAAATGTTAGAACAGAATCCAAATATTCCAAGGAAATGAATTTTTAGCGTTCGGTTTCGTCTGACGCCAACCGTACCTCTACCCTATGCTTAATGGCCACATATGTTCAAGGGGAAGAATATTTTTCTATCATCATATTATTTACAGATTTAACAATTATATGTTCCATTTCCTTTAATTGGTAAATTAGAGGCCAGTAACTGTTGCAAGAAAAATTTAAAAGCTTTAAATATTTATAAGGATTGAAAAAACTACCGATATGATTGTTAAAACTACAAACAAAAATATAATTTCATTTTACCAAACTTTATATAATGATATTCAGAAGCAATTGTTTTAATATTAAGTGTTAATTGTTTTTATAGGGCTACATTAGCCTCTATACCTAGTAATTTATTTTAGTTAATTTAAGATAGGCTATTTTTTTACTTTTACGTACTTAACAAATGACTGATTTCTTTCCATTGATTGTTTTCTTCCAAAAGCCCAATGGGAAACCAGAGATTTTTGAAATCCAGCAAATGAAAGCATTTAAATAATATATGTTTTTTGTGTATTTGATATGTCATTCTGTTAGATTAATAGATATCTTGTATACTACACTTTTTTAGAAATGACATTACAGTTGCTTTGTTCGCGTTCAATTTTAAGAACCGTCCCAAAACGGTTCTCATACTGTCATTGGTCTAAAACAGTCCCGGGGATTTTAATTTACTAATGACTGTACGAGAATCGTTTTGGGACAGTTCGTAAAATTGAATGTGAACAGAACTTATATTAGCAAGCCAATGGGTACACTTTAGTATTGATAAAATAAAAAAAATAGCATAGATGTTATTTTTGACGTTTTACAAACACTCCCACGAATTTAATTATAGTGATGTTTGCTATAGCCGAAGTATATAAAAGTATAAAATTTTAAGATTTTCCAAAAATCTCTGGTTAATTGCAAAAATCGTTTCTTTATCTATCCATTCCTATACTACTATTATGTAACACATAATTTGTTAAGTTGGTATTACACTTGTCAATTACTTGGCCAAGAAATTGTAGATAACGTGGTATGTTTTACACCATCATAAATTGGTCAATTTATTGACAAAAACGCAAATATGCAAACATTAATTAAATAACTCCGTGAATCGCTCAAATCACATGCAAATATCTAATAAACAATAGTTATAAATTAGTAAATGTGAATACTGAGTGAACTTGGAGCATATTCTCATGTCTCGTAATTTTTTAAAAGTCACTAAAATTGGTATTGACGTTGGAACACAGAAAATCCCTAGAAATACCCAAACTTGCCACAATATTTTCGAACTTGCGTCAATTGCGTGGACAATAAAATGAAGGGAAATTGACGACAATTTCTGTTTTACACCTACAATTTAACTTGCACAATTTATTGACGAAGAAATTGACAAGTGTAATACCGGCTTTATGTAATCAATAATTAACAACCATGCAATTTCCAAATAATAGTGTATACCTTTAAACTGTACGTTGTTAATTTGTAAGCAATAATTTGGATGATAAAAGCAAAAAACACCAATTTCATGATACAGATTATTTGTTACAGCTGGAAAATAAATGAAATTGGCTTCAAAAATATGTTTAAATGTTTACACTAGTTACTTATTCCTTTTTCAAAATTCCTAATCAGTCTAAAAGTCAAGTTTGATTTATTGATCTTTGATGCTGATATGTTGCTGTTTGTGGTTGACACAGCGATAGGCTTGTCCAAGACACTATCATCCATCCCACTATAACATTAGTGAGCAGTCATTATATCATTGAGTAAAAATATATGTTAAGAGGAAGAACAGCTGACAGTTCTGAGTTTATTGGTGCCAAAGTAACAAATCGCCATCATCTATCTTTCGACAAAATGTTGACAATGAATTTTGCATTATGTCTTAACTCAATTTTTTTCCTATACATGGCAACTGGCTACATCAGCACCAATGAACTGTTAAATTTGACATCTATTGCTTCTACATTAATACCACTCGATGCTAAGATATTCCAACCAGATGGGTGGGGGCATATCTGAGTTAAGAAACGTTAGCGAAAATTCCATTTGAAAAACTCAAATAAGTTACGGACTAAAGAGTAGTACAGACAATTCCTTAGCTACATTTGTCACAAGGAGACTCGGTTTTTAGCGAAATATCTTCTAAAGAATATTGTGCATTTTATTTGATTTTACGTTAATCTAAATAGCAAAGAGATTGTATTAGAACCAAGTTTATGCTTAAAATACTGTCTGTCTTTCTGTAAATTGAAATGAAGACTCGCTTATTTTTGACACATCTCCGTAATAAGGCTTCTGTTGTAAAGCTATTTATTCTGTGCTATAATGTAACTGATTAATAACGAGCATTAGTAACTTCTGATAATATATCATCTATAAGTATTCAGGTGCAATACAATAGTTGATATTTATATACACCAGGAATGACAGTATGTTGTGACAGTTGACTCTCAACAGTTGTTTCTATGACAGGGTTGTAGCTACTGTTTGTTCAGCGAATGTTCGGCCCTACGTCACAACTCCCGTCCTTGTCTGGCTTGTGAAAATACGACCGATATCCGTCGTATAGTCATGAGTAAGACAAGGATGGGAGTTGTGACATAGGGCCGAAGATTCGCTGAACAAACTTTAGGTCTTCATTGGTACCGGGGCATTGCTGGTTATCGTCAGGGCGATATTTTTAGGGGCTTTTTACCTGCGCTAGGCAGAAAAATTAATGCCTCTTTCGCATGTGTTGCAATGTTTATCTAGTAGTAAAATGGCTGCATATAGAAACAGATTAAAATTTTAATAATACCACTTTTATTAAAAATCAAACTTTACATTACTTTAAGGTTCTAACTCTTGTTATTTTAGCAGCATAAAAATAAACATACAAACAGTGTCGATAATAATACTGTAATTAAAAATGAAATTATCAGTTTTTGTTATTGTTAGTTTTATAAAATAAAATTTTAAATCTATCCATATTTACATTATTAAAATAGGGAAGCTTTCTATTAGCGGAATTATGAAATTTTCGCAGAAATGTAATAGCAATTTTTTTAAAGGATTATTGATATACAATAATATTGATGGACTTATCGAAATAAGAAATAAAAGTTCTTATGAACATACATGTCTCCTAAAATGGCGCATGGGAAATTAACGATTTTTCCAATCCCTAAAAAAATTATTACTCGTGGCGCATAAACACCCACTATGACCCTTATAATAAATTCTGTCCGTTAAAAATGGCCAAACCCTTTATGCATTTCTTATTGCATCCTAAACTGCCAAGGTGATTTTCTGTAAAGCAGTTATTGCAATGAAACGAGGCTTTTTTATGTCAAAAGCTCCGCAGATACAGTGGTATCGCTAGATTGAAAAAATCAAAATGCAAAGTTATGATGAAAAACATGCCCCACCCCATCAAAAATGACCGCAAACGAGTGTCATACATTAACGGCATTGCAAGCCCTAGCTTCCCTTTGAAAAAAAACCTCAAATGTAGCACTTTTCTACAGCAAACCGTTTTTTAGATGTTAAGAAAAATGTCCGATTTCCCAGAAACATTTAAAAGGCTGTAGATCTCGAGGTGCATTTTAGGGAGTATATTTATAAGAGATTTTTTCTTATGTTAACGAGTTATATCTTCCGTAATTTTTTTACCCTTATTCTGGGACACCCTTAATGTAAACCCACAAACAGCAAATGTCAAAGTTTACACAAATGATTATAGAACTAGTTTACTTTACAAATATTTTCTAAATGTCACTCGAAATTTTGTAATACCATAAATACAAAATTGTAATGAAACTGCCCGAACAAAAATGTATGTAATATATTGTAATAATAATTGTTTGTCTAGGTTGTCCCTCAAATTTGATTGTAAGTTCATAGTTTACTAAATAAAATAATAGTGCAATATAAACTACAGAGATATACTTAAACGCAGGGTAAATGAGCAGATTGTTCGTAGTTGGTTTGGTAAGAAAACGCACAAAATATTTTAAAACTGTGAATGTTCTATATATTTGTAAATATTAATGTAAAAATTTATTATCTTGAATAAACGAGTAATACTTTTAATTAGTCATCCAATTCATCATCTGCATCTAAAGAATCGAGATGGGGCCTCTGTTTGGGCTTCGCTCCTCTTTCATTGGATGATATCATGGGAAGGGGTTGGTCTTCAAAGCTTTCTTCTCGTATAGGGCTTAGCTTGGCCTGGGTATAAACCAAGTATAAATTAGTGTACTATGGATTACAGAAGAAATTCCAAACTTCTAATTGGATTTTTTAGTGTTTTATCAAGTTGACAAATTATAAATTGAAATGAGCATTCGTCACAATTTCATTGTTATAGGATGGCGCTAGTGGACTTTCAGAAATGGGACTTGGTATAAACTGTTATAAACAGTATTAACTATTATAAACAGTCAGTGGAGCAAACAGAAATTTGTTTCGGTGTGGGCTCAAAATTTTAAGCAATAGGTACGGCTGCGGCCAATTTGAACTTGCAATGTCTTGGGGGTTTCTGAGGGGCCATCCCGGCTACATCGCTAGCCGCCAGCCGCTTTCGTCTGCATTCCCTTCACCGTCAGCTCCTTAGACAAGGGAGGGGAGAGGACGCGTAACGTGTATATATGGACCATAGCAGAGAGTGTGCCCAAATACAACAATGCGACGCCATAATTTGGTTCCAAACGTCGTGTGTGACAGCAGGTTTAGTTTTTGTGATTTTGTGCTCATACGGACTGAAGACATTGTTATTTTTGTGGCATCATAATGGTGTTTTGTTCAGCTTTTGGTTGCAAAAGTCAAGGTGAACAGAAAGTATCAGGAATAAACTTTTAATAACAGTAATGCTCTATAGGCATTTTTCATTCTTTACCAGTCCCAAGCGATACGCCACTGGTGGTGCCTAACTGGGAACCCTCAATTTGGCTGGTTTATGCGTCCTGTCTCCCCTCCCTTTTCTAAGGTCGGCTCTTTTGAAACTCAATGTGCGAGGCGGGAAAGGACGGTGTTGCCGGATGTTGCCGGGTCTTCCTCATTTCGGCATAGAGTTCAGACGGTCTTGCAAGTTCAAATTAGCCGGGACTGTACCGTTTGAATTTGCATGGAAATAGCTATTTACGTAACCAGTTAGGAAAAGTGTGACTTTGCATATTGAGTGGGATACTTGCGTGACGAGAGAAGTGATATCCTCAGATATATTGAAAATCGATATTTAGATACTATTGATATATTAAGGATTTTTTTCGCAAGTTCACGTTTATGCACAGTGCAAGCCAGACCAGAAACAAAAGTGCTATCCCCTCCACAACAACTTGTGGATCACCCGTTTATCTCGCGAAAATGCAATGTGAGAAGTCGGCCAATATATATATGAAGCTTTTTACGTTAACTGATATATTATTAAAGACTGCTCACGGCTGTCACGTCTGACACATTTTTGACTCACTATGTACTTTCCGGAGATAAAATACATTGTTAACCATCAGAGCCATCTGTTTTCCAGGACATAAAGCTAGAGCCGTGAGAAGTCTTTATAAATACGTCAGTCAACGCTTTTTATATTTTATGACGTGACGTATTTTGTGTATATTGAGGTCAGGAAAAATGATTTTCGTGCTTTTGTTGTTTTGATTTCTATGGTTGACTTAAACTTCTTGATCTCCCGCCAGTAGACATGCTATCGAGAGAGATTAGTTCCAGGTGTCAAAAGTAATGATGCAGTTGCTTACGTCATACCACCCTCCCCCATCTATATTTTTGTGCGAAAATGAAGTATGCTGTCAATTTTAATTCCCGATAGTGCACTGTGAACTCGCAGAAAAATCTTTATTGATATTTTATGGGTACATTCGTTTCCTCCCTGAGAACATTCACCCTGCATTGTTTTTTTTGGCTATTTTGGAAACATTCATATCTCTAATATTTTGTATTTTTAATATCCTTATTGGATTGTGACGTAATGAACTTTACATAACTATACTAAAATCAAGTAACTCTTATGCCTGGCGTAAATAAAAGCACGTGTTCGAAGTCGTTCCGCGAAATAAGGCGATTGGTCAATAGGCCATAAAATATCAGCGCGTCTGGCAACGGATGTACCTCGATCGCAAAAGTGTATTTATGCGGTTTTATCTTGTCGTTTTCAGCTATTTAGACCCTGCCACAAATAATTTTATCGATGTTTTGACTGATTTCCAAAATAGGTCGTGCCTCAGTGCGACTCTAGAGCAAATCTCAACGCACACGTTCTTGTTTACATCAGGCGTAAGAGTTATTTGATTTTAGTATAGCACATAACATGCACATAAAACTCCAACACAATATCTCGACCTAAAATTAAATTTCAGGAAGCCAACAATGTTCACAATATCATGAATTAGAAATTTGCAGTAGATGGTTATTTTTTAACACTGCTTTGCATGGGCGGGCAAAAGTTTCAGTAGGTACTGCCTGAGGCCTGTCAGGACTTATTTTAACAGTTCGATATTTTCCCATTATTATTATAACTGGCAAAATAACAAATATGAATAATGCTAGCATGTGTAAATTTCTCGTTACACACCTGGAAAGTTTAATACCTAATATACGAAAATATTTACTTTTCCACGAAAACTTAGTACCTACTCTTTAAAACTACACCACACAAGAGATAGTAGCGGGGTGAAGCCAACCGTCGCCACCCTAAGATTGCCTATATGAGTCTTGGTAAACTACTAGTAGTGACAGTAGTGATCATTGCAGGTTTTTTAATGCACCCAACTTTAGATAATCTAGAACTTTTGTATAAAACCCTTTTTCTAACCTTGACAATTAAAAAGTTAAAGAGCTCAATCCACCCTGTAGGTATCTAAGACAAAAATACCGAAAATTCGACAACAAGCGCCAACCTGTGAAGGAGGGTTTAAAACGCTTTTCGCCTTTAAACACTTCCATATATGTTTTTAGGCTAATTAGGCATCAACAACACTATACTCTATCAAACTAAACGCCAGTGAAACAAACGCAAGTTGTTGCATGGCTAGAGCGTGATACGCACGTGATCGGCTTGCTATTGGCTACTCGGCAATAAAGTCTGGCCCGGCGGGCGAGTGCAGCGAGGTGTATTGAGTTGCAAGTGGACCTTTATTTTTTCCGATATAATTATTTCGCTATTAATTGTTGGAGCTACGATTTGTGTTAATAGTAGAAATTTGCAGATAAGTGAATGACTAGGTGTGCCATAAAAGTTTGTTTTTAAAGTTCTTAATACTGGGGCATATTATTTTAATATTTTATATTATAAAATTCATAGAGATCGTCCTTAATGCGGTCCTGCCTCGTATTAGCCCTCAGAATTGTTCACGTGCTTCCATCGTGTAAATGTTTACACGCCACTTGCATTTAGTTTGAATAGAGTGTAGAGGCTTATTACTCACATGGATGCAGGGAAAAGTTAATTTTTTACATGGTTTAAGCATACTAAAATCTGCGTGTTTTCCAACCAACATCTTTGTTAATGCAGCAGTAGAAACCGTGCGGTTTAACTCCTCAAAATTTAGACCTTCGCTTTGCAAATCGGGAAACAAAAGTATGATTGCTTGGGGTTCTTCACTATCCAAGTCAATTATTTGAACCTCATCTTCAGAACTTAGCTGGTGGTTTTGAAACACCCCAATATCAAATTTTGAATCGTCTTCTGCTATGGGAATAGATCTTTCTTCCGATGTGCCCATATTTGTCTGTTTAAAGCGTTATTTTGTTACAATAGAGATTAATGCTATTTTAAGGTTCTTATAGCTTACTGCATTTTCCACTTTTCTTACAGTGATTTTCTTTTTGTTGTTAGGACTGAAATCCTTCTTGCCGTCCATATGATATACATTTTAACATTATTTTTAATGAAAATATATAATAATTTTTTTCAAGACTTATTCTAATCTGACAAAATAATACGACATTTTCAAACGGACAAAGGACATTGAGGTTAACTATCTACAGAGTTGTCTCTGAAATATATTCTTCACAATTCTTTCAAATAGAATCCACGATACACACATAATGGTATGTCCACATGCAGGTGCTGTGACGTTTATTTGAAAAAATCTTGGCTACCTTTTATTTTTAAACGGAAATTTGATTCGTTTATAGTGAGCTAGGCAACCACATATGCACCAAGATCTCATTAAGGTGCCTACATTTTGATTTTGGATTTAACTTTACGTGCAATTGATAACTGTCGTATGTCAGTGAGACTAATTTCAGGACTATTTTTTATAAGTTAGCCGCGCTTTTGTCGAAGTGACGTAGGTGCACAGAAGAGTTTGATTTTTGTTCTCCTAGGTGGCATACTGTTATCTGATAGTAAGTAAGTAAGTAAGTTTATTTAGTTTCAGAAGACATTACAACATAAAAAATTACAAGGCAATGTATGAAAGGGGTCACACTTTAAAAAAGGAAGACAGTACAAAATAAGATGCCTTGACATCCCATTATGATACGAACACATTACATATTAAATAATTAAAAAAATCAAAATATAAAAATTCAAAAATTTAAAAACTCATCCACAGACTACACGAGTGCTTGATCACCTCCCTCCTGAACTGCGGAGCACCGGTGTTGTGCTTAATATTTGCAGCAGACGGTTAAAAAACCTCAACGCAGCATAATATGGACCACGCTCGGTGACACTAAGGTGGTAATGAGGCACAAGATTTGTTTTATGCCTAGTAGCATACCCATGCGTAAAGAGGGAAGACCGAGACCCGTCTGAATGAAGCAACATCAGGCAAGCGAAAATGTAAATGGCTGGAGCAGTGAGAATATCATTATCTCGAAAAAGACCTCTGCATGAATCATGTACTCCTCTGTCAAAAACAATTCTCAGAGCCCTCTTTTCCTGATATCTGGTGATCTGCCCCAGAACTCAATGCCATATTTCAGAACACTATAAAAATTGGCGAAATAAACTGTCCGCAATGTTGATGAATCAAAGGTTTTTGATAGGGTACTTAACACATAACAAACACGACATGAGACCATTTGCAATTTGCCTCCAAGCAGCTTTGCATGAGATACTGCAGCGATGCTCCAGCCATCTGATGTAGGCACCTGCACTGAAGAGTTATGAGTCCTAAATACTATGCAGCTGGATTTGGACTCATTAAGTACAAGTTGATTATTGGAAAACCAAACCTTTGCTATCTCCAGTTTGTTATTAACAAGTGAATTCACATCCTGCATTTTTTGCCTGGTAAAGATGATAGTCGTATCATCGGCATAGTTTATAACTCGTGAATATACGACCAATATCTGTCGTTTAGTCATGAGTAAGAGAAGGACGGGAGTTGTGACGTAGGGCCGAACATTCGCTGAACAAACTGTATGTAGGGGTAAATACAGATACTACTCATTGAAAGACAAGTATTGTGGAATGCTAATGCAATCATATATTACTTCTCTGATTTAATAGATATACATTAATAACAATAACAAGATTTTCTAAAACTACTTATTAATCGGTATATGGATACCATTTTTGGAATTCAAAATGTCCATAAATGATTAACATTCATAGTCGTAGGATAAAATCTTAAATGTATTAGGTAATAATACTAATACATTATTTTATTGACATTCTGCAATAAGTAAAATTGCACATTTTGCATTAAAATTGACTAATCCTTATTGCAAAAAACCATAATAACTAAAAAATTATATATTTTACATGAACACATTAAAATTATAAACTAAAATTTGGTATAGTAAAACGTTAAACATTTAAATATAACGATCCTAAAATATTGTCTTTTACACAAGGGCAACATTAGAATGGAATGGATCATATATGAAAAAATCACAAAGTCAATATAAATTATTATTTATTATAAGCAAGTTGTGAGTATTATTAGATAAGAGAATGGAGAAAATGTCTATAAGTAGAGACTATGTAAGAAGATCCAAATATGCTTTTGGAACTTTTCCTTTTTCAAAGCCGCTCTCGCCTAGGTAATAATCTTCATTGTTAATTTCCTTCACTAATATTACCTAAAATATTATAAATAATTAAGTTATTAAGAATTGTAAAGCAAAATGTTCCAGACCAGTATTTTAACCATGATTTATTTTGAATGTTTTTAACAACTGAACATGGTACGTGACCATTTCTTAAATGACTGTGCTTTATTTAAAATAATATATATTCCTATTTATTATTGTAGATTTAGGCATACCTAGGTGTACTTTTCATCATTTCAAGGCACTTTTGCCACATATGGTGCTGTTTATAAAATAACCAATAGTTGAAACTTCTTTGAAAAAATTAAATTGTAGAAAAATTAATAATATTGTACTTTTTCAGCTCAAAAGTTGGAAAGTACCCTATTCCAAAAGCAATGACTTTGTATTCTCACAGCTAAATTACGACAAATGCAAATATGTCTTATAGTGCATGTCAGCCATAACACGTACATAACCTAAAATAATTCTTATTTTATAAGAGTAGCAATATTCTGCACAATATTAGTCCTCCTTACGACAAAATTCTAGCCCTACAGGTGCTGATCTGTTTAGCATCCAGTGAAACATTCCTTACAAAGTGTTTTTAACAAAAAAAATCATTGTTGAATTTTATTGCAGCCTATAAATATTGCATTCTGTAATACAAAAGTATCAAGTCCAACTGCGCATGGGCATACCCAGGAGGGGGGCAGAGGGCCTTACTCCCCCCTGCATTTTACGCGCTTTGGCCATTGTGCATCAAATTTTCCTACTAGGGCAATGGTGCCACACTCTGCCACTATGTTGTTCCTCTGTGTTGACAGTTGTCAGCTGGTGCAGCTTGTGTATTGTTCAATTTTAGAGTATTTTCATGGGTTTCCGGCATATTTCATTGCGTTTCATAATATCGTGTGCAGTGAAAAGCTGCAACAATTAGAAATCACGAAGAAAAGGAGGGCTATCCTTCCATCGGTAAATAGATATCTATGTCAGTATCTCGATTGGTAAGTTGATTCAAACCAATCAAACCGTTGTTTATGCTTTTAGATATATTTTTTGGTATGATGATAGTTAGTTTTATTTATAATATATTTTATTATATAAATTTGCTTTTTTATATTTTTTAAATAAAGTGCTAATTTTTAGACTGATCCCCCCCCCCCCTGCAAAATGTCCTGGGTATGCCCATGCAACTGGGGATGTGTTAAACCACCACAACCACTTTCAATATCACAGCAAAGGTCTGGAAAATTCTAGGTAATAAACTTACATCATCTGCTTTTAAACTTAATTCCGTGGAGTCCTTGGCTTCATAACTGTACAAAACTCTTGCTTCCATTAAATCCCTATCTCGCGGTGAGTTGGTAAGGCTAGTTAAACTACGGATTCAAAGCAAAAATAATAAGTGCAAAATAAGGTGTGATGCTTATGTGTTTAATGTGCAGTTTAGTGTGATGTTAATTCGATGTTTATACGATATGATCAAATAGATCAAAATATTTATCCGTGGAAGATCAGTTGTTAAAAGCTTTTTGAAATGTATGTACCTAATAGAAAATTTCTCAATGTTGTTTTACATTGATATATTTTTTTGTTAGTAGTTGATACTCGCTAGCACTTTAGAGGTAAGATCCTCAAGACAATCTGCAATTGATTTTATGAAGTAGTAATGTCTCAAAGTTTGAGATATGAAACCCATAAAAGATGCCGATATGAATTGCTACAAATAATAGAAGTGTGGTTTTGTTTCAAGCATAAAATTTGTAAACAATTTTCCTGTGCTAGAACAATATTAATATTTTTAAAAATGTGGTTTTTGGAAATTGGACTTAAAGTAAAATTAATAACTTCCTCTCGTGGCCATTTCACCTCCATCAACGTTTTATTGGGAGAGGGGGTACCATGATGTTGACACACTTCAGAGTGGAATAAAAATGCTTATAGCATTAATTAGGTTTGAAAATTGTTCCTTTTGGTTGATATCCATGTATTATGATTTCATTTTGCTATCCCACGAACTGGATATTGCTTTCTTCATGCGCACACACAAATAGTTTAACAAACACATCACTTTTTATCACTTTGCTGATATTTTAAGCACCTAAGCAACAGAAATTTAAAGATTGCTACTAAAAAGAACTTTTACCGAGACTTACAATAACAAAATCAGATAAAAACTTGTAAGGTAAGTATTGTTTTATTTGGGCAGCTATGTGATAGATTTTATTAATAAATAATAATCGCGGGCTTTGTTCATGTGCTGATACGCTACGCGTCGTGTAGGTCATGATTCAATTTATAACAAGCAGTCGCAGAAGAATAATTACAATGTGCAACACCTTCGAATGAAACGTACACTAGTATCTGAGAATTTTCTTATTTGGTTAGGCTTCGATAAATTATTAGAAAAAATATATTTATTTATAATATTTATTTACAGACTTACAGTATGTTCCATTTTCCATAAATTTTTGCATGAATTTCAGTCATACCAACCGATAAACATTAGTGAGAGTTTGGAGAGGTTTAACCAGTATGTTGTTAATATTAATGCAGCTATTTATTCACTTATAACTTGCCCAAATTAATCATTTTAAAAGAACCATTAAGGAGTATTTCAAAAATTAGTCAAGACGATTTCTAAAATACTGTGAAAAAGCTATGTGTCTGGCAATGCTGTACAGGAAAGGTCATGGCTGTGACATCAAGATAAAAGGTTTTTGTAGCGGTTTTAAAAAAATTATTTCTGTCGTAATATTCACATTAGAAAAATTTTAATTGCAGATTTGTAACAAGCGCATTTTTCCCTACCCTGCCTTTAAAATTAATGCACTGATGACCGATACACCCTGTATATCTTGTTATTATTATTAAACATAAAGAATTTTTTTGCATATAGTGGCCCAGATAACTGAAAACTGACATTTTTTATTGTTCTAGCACAGCAATATTTAGTATTAAAATGTCATGTGATGATGGTGCCCCAAAAGTCACAGATCCAATTAAGAAAGAAAAACAATTTTTGTATTGTTTGCGTTGTCTTGTGATGATTGCCGCCATTTTATATATACAGGGTGTTAATAAAGTACGTAGACAAACTTTTAAAGAAGATTTATTGGCCGATTTTAAGACAAAAAGTTATTTATAAACATATGCTCTCTGCAGTTTCTTTCACACAATGTAAGAAAAATATTTTTTATAATCTAAAAACTCTCTTTAACTGTACACTAGATTGTGACAGGTAAATATTTCACGTCCCTAGAATTCCCTAAGCGCTAGCCATATTGATATTATTGATAGGTGACGGAGGACAGGGGTGTAATCAACAGAATTTACGTTTTACTCACACAAATCCTAAATTTGAATAGATTAACATTAAACTCTGTTCTTTGAAGCACAGAAAAAGGCTATAGTTATAGTTTCTGTTCTTGAAGTTAGGTTAGAGCCCACAGAATATCAAGATTAAGGTTAGGCATCTGTCACAAGGTCTGACATTTCTGCCAGACATGCTAAATACGCCCCTGGAGGCATCCAGAACAATTCTGCCCACCGGTATTACCAAATTAAGAAATGTAATTTCTAATGTACAATTAAGGAGCGTTTTTAGATTATCATTCAAATTAATAAGGTCCATCATAGCCCTTAATAGGGTGCAAATTTCGTTTGCATATCTCCAGTAATTCCAAATATAGTGAAAAAATATTTTTTTTTTTCATAAATTTGGATACCCTGTATTATATTAAAGGAAGCTGCTTAGGAAGGAAAATGTTTATACGTAATCACATTTAACTTAAAATTGGTTGAGGAATCTTCCCTTACAGTTTGTCTTTGCACTTTATTATTACATAAAAAAACAATTTTTTTTTATTCTTACTTCTTCAAATATGATTATTTGCAGAAGTAAGAGTTTCTTGGCCTGCTTTTTGTGAAATAGCATGAATAATTATCACACAAGTCACAAAAATATCATAATTTGAAAACTGTGGGGAATCATGTTTACTACATTATAGTTGACTTGTGGGACACCATATACAGTATGAAATGTATGAGATAATCTACATCTTGGGTCTGTGACTATATGTCGTGTTGTCATCGACTCGCCTATGTTGCAGGTAAACCAATGGGTTTCAAACAGTTGACAGGTTCCTAACCTAACGTAACGGGTGCATTTTCGTTCTGTAGTACGTTTGCCAGTTCACAGCATAGTTACAAGCAAAATACTTTTTAAAGTACCCCCATATACATCGATTTCAAACAAACTTTTTCCGCCTGCTCTGGGATACGCACAGTGAGACCAAAGCGTAGTTAAAAATTAACTACTCATTCAGAGAACATTTACTCTGGGTAGAATAATAAGCTAGAGAGATGGGTGAGCAGCAAAAGTTGCAACTGTCAACCAGAGCAGGACACACGGCGCACGGTTTACCCTGAAATGGAAACCTCGCCTCCTCCCATACCTCTATTGAGCTCATCATTCTCCCAATAGCGCTCTGTGTTCAACTCACATAAACACAGACCCAAGGTACAGATTTTCTCAACCTGTATATTTAAAAGCCTGGACAAAAACAAAACAATTGTCCCTTTAGACAGTAGCAGCCCCTATATTATTAAAAACTGCCCTAAAATGCCCTATTTGATTTTTTTATTATTGCTAAGTAATAAGCTAGGAAAAATACAAAGCTGCCTTATTATTGTCCAGTCTTCGTTTCAAAGATGAAGTAGAAAATAGAGGTACTAATTTTAGGAGACACTGGAAAGAGTAAATCTAATAGATCAAATGATAATGCCACACAATAAAATAATCGAGATTCGTCAGAGTAAAAGATATGCATAAGGTAAGTTTGTCAAGAAATAGTGTTTACTGGGAAACAACCAACAATTTGCATTAATAAATGTTGATTTATTATCCTGATAATTTTATTATAACTCAAAATTGTATCGAGTAAAGGTTCAATTCTTGCCGATATCTGAAAGCCTGGCCTTCAGAACATGGCCTGGAAGCAATATGCACATTGCACAGTATGTCCTCGAATTGAGTTAACAATAAAGGCAACTTTTTATTGACTTTTTGCAAAAAAATATTGTTCATAAAAACTTTTGTTTGCAAAATAAATATGATTGGCATATATTTAGTTGTTTCTTCTCAGATGTACAGGGTGGCCTGAAAATGCAAATGTAGAGAGAAATATAAAATAAAAAAGTTATTTCGTATGAAATAAGGGAATCAAATCTGAAGTAAATCCGCAAATAAAATTTTTATGATACATAAATTTTATGAGTAATTAGTTGAAATTTCAAATTTGAAGATCTTATTTACTTCGAAACAACTTATTTATCAAGTGTTTGTCTCTAACATTACAAAATGTGGTTCTTTTCATTTTCATACAATTGCATTTTTTGGCCACCCTGTCCATCTGAAAAGAAACAACTAGATGCAGAACTTATTTATTTTACAAGTAAAATTAAGAAGAATATTTTTTTACAAGAAGTCAAATATAAAAGAAGTTGCTCTTCTTGTTAACTCAATCCGAGATATACATTTATTACTCGGTAAAATTTCGACTGCACCGGGTTATGTGCCAATCTATGTGGCCAGTTCTTAGACTATATGTTTTTTTAACCTTTTTAGGAAACAACATGAGGGCCTATGTTTCTCATAATATATTTCACTCAATACCATTATATCAAAAGAAATGAAACAAAACAACAAAATAAGTATGAATGTCACAGCTAAGTAAATATTGTTAAGTGGGTCCCAATTTGATGAAGGGAACATATATTATGGTATTGTTTTTCAATATTAAAACTCAAAATCGCTGTTTTAGTTTCTCCATAGCACCTCAATATTCTAGTCTATGACATGAAAATAATTACAAAAAATATAACTAAAATTCTGGGCGGTGATCATGAAAAAATAAATGAGAAAAAGAAATTAAATTTAGACTTTGCTGACATTCTCGGCCGCAATAGGGATCGACGTGAAGGAGTCAATATAAGAGTCTTCATATGTGTCAACTGCGTTTGGGACAGGTTCCAACTCTTCGCTGTTTAGGCGTAAGACTGGACCTGGTTTGGCAGTGCTGAAATGTGCGTAAAAAGGATCTCAAACATTTTCAAGTCCACAACATAATAACTTTTGATTATTATCCGTAGTTATAGTTTCTCACAGAGCAGATCTTTAGATAAATCTAGATTTTTTTTGTCCGGTAAAGTATCTAAGATCATTTCAAGAATCTAAGATAGTTTTTCGATATCTAAGATCTTTTTAAAAAGTAACTAAGATCTTTTTAAGAAAGTATCTAAGATACTTTTCAGAAAAATAAATCATTTAAGGAACTAAGATTTTTTTTAGTAGGTATCTAAGTTCTTTTGTTCCAGAAAGTATCTTTTTAAAAAGTATCTTTAAACAAAAGATATTAACCTAGATCCTTTTGGGAGCTGTGATTTCGCTTAAACTTGAACTTTATGTTGGATATTTTCTGGTGTAACAGGTAAAATTTGTTGTAGGTTAGGTGAGTGTGACTTGTAGATTTTCTATGATTCAATAAATTTCAAAACTGGTTAACAAACCGAAAGAAATGCGCTCGCTTTGCCTCTGGCAACAGCAAAATAATATAAGGCAACACATTACCTGTCCATAAATGCTTATATAGTGGCAAGATATGATCTACCTTGAAAAGGTAATTTTTTTAAATTAAGAAATTTAGAGGTTGTAAATAATTATCAACCAATCAATCTGCTATAAGTTTTTCAAAAATATTTGAAATTCCTATGTGCAGCAGGTTAATAACATTTATATACGAATCTAAGTTATTTAGCAATACAAAGCATGGGTACCTATCTGGAGGATAAATACAAAGAACTGTTTTTCATTTTGCAGAGTATTGTACAGAGTGAGCCACTTCTTTATTTTCCGAGTTAAAGAAAACAATGTAGAGAAAAAAGTTTTAGGATTTTCGGTGGGCTTTACTATAATCTTGTTGAAATTTATACAGGGTGTCTGTAAAAATTGTACAAACCAAACCTATGTTTTTTAAATGGAACATCCTTTATATTATTGAATTTTCAGAATGTATGCTTCATTCCGATGCCAACAATGTATATATTATGTTACAATACTACATGTATTATTATAAGGATTTTGCTACTTACTATTTACTGTTTTACTGTTTAAATTACTTTTTAATATTAATAATTGTATTTGAAATATTTGAAATAAATAAATAAATAAATAAATTTGCTCCAGCCGTTTTTACAATATGCGTATATGATATACAGGGTTATTGTCATGATAAAAAAAATCTAACATTATTGATTTATTTATTATTTGTAAATGACCTTACCCCAACTTCCTTTACTCTGGAGCAACCTCTTTATATCAGAGCTGGGCAGATCTATTTAAAAAAGATCGTTTTAAAGATCTAAGATAGCGATCTTATCGATATCTGGTGAGTTAAGTTACTCTTTAACCCGGTAAGACGTATTAGTTAACTCTGTCAGATGCCGAAAACACTAAAAGTATAAGAATTCGGCCGAAAATGGTCGATGAACTGCATAACAAGCTGGAAACGGTCGACTGTCTCGGTCTACTCACCTTTAAATGATTCAGCGTGTAACCATGTAATCCATTAGAGATTGGATGCTGGTATACTCTGACAGTTACCAAAAATAATTTGTTATTTAGCTGATTTTAAACTTTACCAAAAAAATTTTTTTTCACATTTTCTTTTTTAATGGGCCTCTCCCTCTTACATCATGACCGAATCACCCTGTCTGTATACATCGCTGGTATCGGGATGAAGCGTAGATTCCAAAAGTTGAATAATATACAAGATCTTCTATTTAAAAAACTTAAGTTGGTTTAAACAGCTTTTGTCAATTTAAGACCATGGAAAAGCCGACCAAAATTACTAAAATTTTTGTTTCTACTTTGGTTACTTTAAATCGAAAAATAAACAAGTTAAGGGGGGTGGAAATGTTATGTGTATTAGAAAAAAATAAAATAATGCTAGGGCTGTTCCTAGACTTGTCCAAAGTGTATGTAATTAAATAGAGAATATGTCTTGGAGGAAAAGCAAATTCATGCTCACAGTCATACATTCGATTCAAGATATATGTCCCAACGAGCTGTTATTATTTGTAAGAACGGCAATAATTTAAAATCCGAGATTGTCACGAATAATATGGGAGTGTCTCAAGGTAGCATATTATTTTTGAAATAACTTTTCAACAACATCCTGTATATTAAGTTTGAGTCATACGCGAATTCCTTGGAAAATTCTACACATGTTTAGTTCTTGAACCATCAATGTATCTTTAAAATTACCAAGTAAATCGGGTTTATCTCGATATCTGGGAACCGTTTATGGGATGAATCTTTGACTTATACAAAAATTTCAACCTAATGTCTATCCAAGTTACAGCGGCAGTAGATAAGACAATAGAAAATCATAAATATTTTACACCTGTGGTACTGAAGTCTTCAATTACTGATCATTATTTAACTCTATTGCAATGTAATACACTACCTCTACGAGAACAAAAATCACAAAATGATAGAATAAAAAAATTCGTCGATTATAACAGGCTCAACAATTTCTTAGACTATGAACATTGGCACGATGTCTACTCCCTTCAAGCATCTTTGAGAGGATACTGAAAGTTAGGATGTGGTCATTTTTAAGGAGATTTAGTGTCATTTCCTCTCGACAGTATGGTTTTTTCGAGGGGAGATCAACGGACGATGCGATTGCCCAACTAACAGCAAACATCGATGACGCAATGGATTCCTCCCACCCATCTATCTGCGTCTTTGTCGACTTGGCAAAAGCATTCGACTCTGTGAGTCACAGTGATTTGCTCGAGTCGTTAGAGAGGATCGGTTTCAGGGGAGGAGTCATCAGATTATTGAGAAGTTACCTGACGCATAGAACTCAATCTGTAGAACTTGGAACTTAGAAGAAGTTTATTATGGGGTACCACAAGGAACAGTATTGGGACCTATACTTTTCTCAATATATGTTAACGATATATTTGGCCTCCCAGTTGACGGTGAAATAATAAGTTTCGCAGACGAGACTGCAATCTTTTTTAAATGTGCAACATGGAATACTTTACTCCAAAAGGTTAGCAAGGGAATGGAGACCATACTAGGATTCTTCAGTAGCAAGTTATTAACAGTAAATATGGCAAAAACAAATTTCATGCCTTTTTCATGTTACGAAAACGCACTCCCCAAGTTCGAAAGTATAACAGAAAACTGCAAAGACACCACTACTTCGCTTGCCTCAAGAAATACAATAAAGTACCTGGGAGTTACTATAGACTCACATCTGGAATGGGAGAAACATATATCACATGTGACACACAAAATTAGATCATTGTTACCAACCTTTAAACTGTTTAAAAATATTTTGGACATAGAAACATTAAGAAAGATGTATTACGCATTGGTGCAACCACATATAGCATATGGTATAGTGGGATGGGGGGGAATCATGACATCTCATCTAAAAAAATTAGAAGTGACACAAAAATGGCTTCTAAAAGTAATATATGGTAAAACATATACATATCCCTCAGACCAACTTTACCTAGAAAGTAACATATACGATCCTAGACAAATATTTTTCCAAACATTAGTTCAAAGAACCTTTAAGAACAGAGATGGACTGAGAAAGATTGAGCACACCTATGCAACTAGAATCAAAGAGGGTTCATTGCAAATCCCAAAAAGAAACAAAACTACTGGACAGAGATGTCACACATACATAGCACTAAGATTATACAATAACCTGCCTACAGACATTGTGAATTCTGTATCTTATCATGTGTTTTGTTCGATAGTAAAGAGATGGATCTCACAACAACCCCGATACTACATTCACCAACAAATTGACCTTAAAAATAGTTAAATTATACTTTGCTAGACCACTTAGACTTGACTTAAATTTTGTCTACTTACCCAACCATGACCAAATACCTGCCAGAATTGATATTTTCCCATAGATGCATTATGCAATGTACCTGTTAAGTATTGTTCCCTTGTTTTTATTGTAATTTCCCTCGCACAAGGCTCGGCTTTTTGAGGGTTTTTTTTTTAAATGTTTATTTTGTTCCAAAATTGTATATTACTTCTAAAATTGTATTAGCATGCTATGTATCTAGCAATGTGTTCCTTTGTATGTAATTTTAGAATGAATGAATAAACTATTTAATAAAAAAAATAATAATTTAAAAACAAAGTCACATGACCACCTTGCGATCGATTACCAGGGTCGGACTAATATGAGATTCCAAGTGGCTTGTAATTCTGAACTAATTCTTTTAGAAGTTCTAAAATTTGTGTTTCTACCTTTCGTGGATCTTTATAAATTTTCTTAAATTAAGTAGCAAAATAAATTTACATAATATACTGCTCGCGATCCGATCTAAATTATGCAGGAAACTCGACTGAGGGAAGAGCCGACCCTGCATTCTGCTCGCCGCGTAAACACTTGACATTTTATGACGGCCAGACCAATAAGAGAATAAGTCACGTGGCGGCCAATGTTTTGATCCACTACCTCTGTAACTTGGATAGATTTTAGGGCAAAATTGAAACCCAAGTTTTTTTATATACCTACCTGTACCGCGCAAAAGCGACGTCTGACCGGGGGTCTAATTTGGCGGTCATTTTTAACCCTAAATGAGGTGGGGAATTTGTTGTTGTCCAATTTTCGAGTTCATAAATTACAACCGAATTAATAACCGAATAACTAACTGTTTTTTCCAGAACATAGTGGGAATAAAACTGTAAGTACTAGGCTTTTGAAATACCGAATACTAGACTTGTATATCGTATATATGCTTTGAGATACTTATATTTACCAAATAACTTAAATTGTATAAAAAAAACTGGAAACCTTGAATGTGCCAACAATAACATTTTTTTAAAAATCACGAAACAAAACAAGTTGCCTTTGGAAATGTATTGTATACCATACTTTCACCGTTTTGGTAGACATAGGGGAATAGTCCAGCTAGGTTTGTCAGTCGTTGGCGGGGGGAGTACACAATAGTCCCGCACCGCTTATCAGTCGAGTTTTGCGAGCAAAAAACACGCCCCGCCCCCCGCCAACGACTGAGGAACCTAGCCGAATACACGGCGGCTCCGCCCTATGTATACTAAAACGGTGAAAGTACGGTATATCGTTGGGCATACTAAAGCAGAAATTATAAAATGATATGAAGGAGAACAGATATTAGATAGACAAGAGATTCTTCCTATTATCATTAATACTGACAATCATAGCAATGATTCTAGTGAGGTTGATTCAGATTAAGTGTTCGCATATTTTTTGGTACATTATAGCATTTTTAGTAAATAAAATTGTTGACAAACTATAAACAAATATTAATTTCTTAGTATTATGATTAATTAAACAGTACTTAAGTCCATTTATTTTTAATATACAGTGACTGGCAGAACCGACACAACAAATGGAATTTTAGTTTATTTTACGTTGAAATATAAAATTGACTATGGGGATATATTAGGCATGTCCAAACTTTTCTGGTCCTATTTTGGTTTCAGGACATGCCTAATATAGCCCCAGACAGTTTTTTATTTCGGCGGAAAATAAAATGCCATTTATTACATTTAGTGCATCGGTTTTTATTTTGAATGAACCACACAAATAGAAAATCATACAAATTGACAAAAAAATTATTTGCGAGGTATTTTTAAAAACCTTTGTTTGTTCAAACGGTCTTCCAAAAACGCTTCTTTTGACGTTATTACTTTTGTCAAAATGCAAATCCAGGGATGGCTACCATTTTTTATACCCCCGATTTCCACAAAAACCATTTAGCGTTTTTTTATTTAAAATCTGATACAACCGCACTAATCCATGAAAACCCCCATATAACTTTGTACAAAAAATATTGAGGGTGTTCAGTTCTACTTCTACACTGTGTTAATGTTGAGCAAAATAGGGAATTTAAAGGCACTTGGCAAGTCAAGCGTGCTACGGAATTATTTCAAAACAGTTGAAGAATTAACAGGGCCACCCCACTTGTTGATGGACAAAATTGCAAGAAGAAATATATAGGATGTTTTTCTCTACAGCGCGCAGCGTCTGAAATTTCCGATTTTTTTTTTTCAAATTTTATGCTGATCAAGTCAAGATTTTTGAAACAATGTTACTAAATGTTAAATATATTCAATTAAAAATATATCAAGTAAAACAGTTCCGTTAATCTTAATTTTTGTCTGACTTGTAGTATACATAATATAGTCCTTTCACCAAATAGCGAATAAGTTGACAGTTCTTTTGATATTTGCCAAACTCCTTGTTGTTTTTGTTTATAATTTTTTTTAATTGAATTTATTTTTCATTTAGTGCCTAACATTGTTTCAAAAATCCAAGGCAACGGAAATTTCAGACACTGTAGAGGAAAACATCCTGTATATGCAGGGGCGGATGGGCTTTACCCCCCGAACTATATTCAAACTGGAAAATCAGTGTCACAACGAGAAGCATCCCAAATTACGACCTCTCGCGCATCAGTTGTCCGCGCATGCATATTTATACATCAGCTTGTCCATTTGAGAGAGGACGCAAAGATCCGGTTTTACCGATTTTCCACATTTGAACTATATACGAATAGTACCTAATTTGTGTCTTAGGCAAATAAAACAATAAATAAATATACCGATAACAATAAATATAAACTGCTATTTATCAGCCGCCGGCCAAAAACAAGCACAACGCAACGTACAAGTACACCCCCATGACGTAAACAACAAATTTGGCCGGTATACGGACCTGGCAGATGGTGATCCCGCAGTGCGCATGCCCATAAAACGAACTAATAGAACCAATCAGATGATACCACTGTCGTCCGTAATGCAGCTATTTTTACTTTCGCGCACGCACGTTACTGATTTTCCAGTTTGAATATAGTTCGGTGGCTTTACCTAACCAGCCCGGGCATTTGTCTCCCAAGCGGCCCCTAAACATCTCATTTGGCTTTACATTTTTCTTTTCTTAATTATTATAATAACAATGTAGATAATGTAATTTTTTAATAAAACAAAATATACATGTTTTATAAAAATATAATAATAGCTCTCATAAAAGATATAAAAATATCAAAACATTCGGAAGCGTAGAAGGGTCACACCATTATTTTATTTTTATTGAATTTGAAATTCCGACTTTAAAAGTCGAAGGCCAACTTTGAAGTAAAAATTCAGACTTTTAACTCGAAATTTCGACTTTGAAATTCGAAATCCGACTTTGAACTCGAAATTCCGACTTTGAACTCGAAGTTTCGACTTTATGAACTTCTGACTTTCAAAGTCGAAGTTCAAAGTCGAAATTTAGAGATCAAAATCGGAATTTCGACTTCAAAGTCGGACTGCGATTTTAAAAGTCGAAATTTCGAGTTCAATAAAAATAAAATAATGGTGTGTCCCTTCTACGTTTCTGTAAAACACGTAAAGAAATAATAAAACAAAAAATAACAAAACAAAAATAATTATAGCCCGTCTTAAATTAACTACCTACTTACAACGATTATTATTATTGTAACAATGATTGCCGTTTGTGTTGTCAAGTAGTTAAGACTGTCTTAAAATTTAAAATGTGTCGGTGCGTTGGCCGATGAGCCTCCGAGCCTGCGGCCCTCCAGCCCTTCGAATGACCGGCCCACCGGGCATTTACCCGGGGTCCCGGTGGTTCCATCCACCCCTGTGTATATGTCTTCTTGCAATTTCGTCCATCGACACTTTGGGTGGTCCTGTAAATTCTACCACTATTCTGAAACGCTAAATGGTTTTCGTAAAAATCGGGGGTATGAAAAAAATCGTAGCCATCCGTGGATTTGCATTTTAACAAAAGTAATAACATCAAAAGAAGCGTTTTTTTGAAGATCTTTCGAACAAAAAAAGGTTTTTGAAAATATCTCGCAAAATATTTTTTTTTATTAATATGTATAATACACTTAAAAGTAGACACGCTGTAGGTACAAGGTTTTTATTGGTTTTAACTTGATTGGTTATACAGCTTAATAGCGTTGACTGACGTATTAATAAGACTTCTCACGACTATAGCTTCATGTCCTGGAAAACAGATTGCTCTGATGGCTAACAATGTGTTTTGCATTGTATTTTGTCTCCGGAAAGCACATGATGAGTTGAAAAAGTGTCAGGCGTGACAGCCGTGAGCAATGCGTCAATCAACGTTAATAGTCATTCTTTAGAATAGCGAAGACATTGACAGTTCATTTTACATTTGTGAAACTCCCTAGATTGCCTGGAATGACAGGAAAAAACCAGGAACTTTTCGGACTTTTGCAAAAAGTCGAAACGATACGGAGCCGATCTATTTTTGTATCGTTGTAATGTCCAGGCAAACAACTTTGGAAGAAGCAGCAATAACATTTCTGCATTTTGTGGTGTAAACAAAAAATTGTGACAAAAATTAAATACGGCCCTGGCAGTTCGTATGAACTAAATTACCAATGTGTCAAGTCTTTAGTCCTGCTATTTAGCGAAACGACTATAGCGAGGGGTAGCAATACTGTCACAAATTTGACCGAAATCCCTGGCAGACTTGCGGAAATCGCAAAGAATCCCTTCGAAATCTTGAGGAGGATTCGATCAATCAACCATCGTATCGATTCACCAATTCGACGCGCTAACCTATCGACCACCATGCCATTTAAAGTGTTTTACTTAATAAAAGAGTGTAAGCTAACATCTCGATGATATCCCAGAATTCTACACATCTAAAAAATGGTTGTGTTTAAGGTTACCAGGTGTTAATGTACAGGTTGCATCAAAAAAAATTATAATTATATACAGGGTGGTTGAAAACCATGACAGAATATGAAACCCAAAACGGCCTTATAAGGCACAGCGGGCCCACTGTGGCCTACGTGCCGGGCCGATTTAAGGCGGCCACCCCCTGCACTGGATAGGACGGCCTTATATGCATTTGCGTCTCAACACATGACGTCACCGAAAACTTTGGTGTTTTTAATAAATGGCATTAGCATTTAAAATAAAAAACTGCGCAAGGCTCTGGATTCTGCATCCCTTAAAATGGACATGTGCCAAATTAAAAAAAATTATATTTAAATTTAAAAATAAATCTTTAAAAATGTAGTAGCTTGTCTGATGGAACTTTCATTTTTTTGTTCTCAAGAAGCACAAAACCAATATTAATATCAAGTTGCTAGAGTTTAATTTTTATTTGTTGTTTTATGGCGAATTTTTGAAAATAAATAAGCACCATTTTAATTTGTCTACAAAGTCGTTATTACTTGAAATGGTTTGGTAAAATTTGGTACAGACCCCATATGAGGAGTGCACAATTCAGTGGCGTGTACAGGTTTTCTCTAAAAAAAATCGCTAATGTGATTTATTAAAATTTTGCTCCTAGGCATAGCAGGCCTTGGATTTTGTATGAAATGTAATTTCTGTCAAATGGTGTTAATATACAGGTTTGTAAAAAATATATAGAAGGCAGATAAAAATAAGATGTAATAGAAAAGCCTGGCTATGACTAAAATCGGGACAAGAAGACCGCAGAGAAAGTTCAAAGTTCAGTGTGATTAACCGAGGGATGAACAATTAAATAGTATTAATGTGTGGAAACCCCGGTGTGAGCCTGCAACCCAGCCAGCATATTATTATGTGCCCGCATATTTATTAACTCTAAAAAAAGAAGTAATGATTGCCAATCCAAGAAATCATTCACAGGCTAAAAAAATCGTTTACTGCCAGAAATCTTTCGCAGTCTATGGGAAATCCCTGGCAGACTGTCAGAAAGCGTCAATTTTGAAACCGTCACATTTTTGAGCTAGTGAATCACCCCTCAGACTATAGTCAAAACAACATATTATTTTAATCACCATAAAGAGAACAAATATAAATTATTTTTAGAGAAATAATAGGTGGGTCGGAGTTTTCCCCTAAAGACCCGGTACCTCTGCACTGAAGTTCAATTTTCATGTGGTTTATTTGCCTCTTCTAGAGGCCTCGCCTCTGCAACTAAATTACACAAATTATAAAAAGTTGAATTTCAATGCCTTGGTAGGTACAGTGTCTTCACGTGAAAACTCCGACCTCCCCTATTATTTCCTTAACTCTTGCAGATAGAAAAAAAAGTTTTATATAAAAGTTTGAAGGTAAGTATCAGGCTTTAGAATGGTAGACTTGTGGTTTATACAGAGTGTAACGTGAAAGTGGGGCAAAATATACTCAGTTTAAACCTGTTAATTGATATAAAGGACTTCTTATCCTTGTTTTAATAAGCAATAACATAAATAAAGGAAAATATATTGTTGTTCATTTAAAACGAGGATACGAAAATATATAGGTGGCCCGGTTTTTTTGCACCTGAGTGTATATGTTTTTTGTTTTTAATAATAATTATCCTGAATATTTTTGGATATTTTAAAAGACCTAATTTTTCTAAAACTGCACTGATATATAACATGTTGATATTCGTGTTTCCCTTTAGCAAGTTATGTGTACCTAAATTTACAAAAAAAAAAAAACATTTAAGAGATCGCAGTTAGCCATGAAATTAAGTCGGATTTTTTACTTTAGTAAATAAAAATAACAACAAAATGGCAATAAATTTTAATTTTAATTTCTTCCCACCAGTTTTTTTAAGTATACTGGATAGACAAAAAAGTAAAAATGATGGATATTTAATATTTATTGCCATTTTGTTATTATTTTGATTTACTAAATTAAGTAAGAGATAATCTAGCATAAGTATCAAAAGTCCGACTTAGTTTCATGACTAACTGCGATCTCCGAAATGTTTTTTTTTTTGTAAATTTAGGTCCACATAACTTGCTAAAGGGAAACACAAATATCAACATGTTATATATCGTTGCAATCAGAAAAATTAGTTCTTTTAAAATATCCGAAAATATACAGGATGTTTATTATTAAAAACAAAAAATATATATTTTGCCCCACTTTTACGATACGCCCTGTATAAACCACAAGTCTACCTTTCTAAAGCCCGATACTTACCCTTGCAACTTTTATATAACACTTGTTTTTCTATCTGTAAAAATTAGGGAAATAATAGGGGGGTCGGAGTTTTCGCGTGAAGACTATTATAGCAAATAGCAATAATTATAAAAAAATTAAATCTCATTTATTTTTGAGTTTTGAAAAAATCACTTAGAGTTCAAATTTATCCCAGGTTAGCATTTGTTAGATAATGGCATTCAACGCATCATTCAACCTTTTTGAAAACCAAATTCATAAAGGTCAAAATTTCAAGAAGTGCTATCATTGATTTTTTGAAAACAAAATTGGGGATGGATTCTTAAGTGCTATCAGTGATTTTTTGAAAACAAAATTGGGGATGGATTCTTAAGTGTTAATAAATCAAGTTATCCGAGGTTCAATCACGCACAATGGAAAATAGTGATGGATCGAGTTGTTTTATATTTTTGTAGCTGTCACTTGAAGTTACCTAACGTGATCAGTTGAATCTATTAAATTTCAATTTCAAAACTTTCATTATATACATTGAGTATATTACATTAATTTGGGTAGTTCACAGGTTCTACTATTTTTTAGTATTTTCAGTTTCATTAAATATTTTTTCTACTCCTATGCTAGTAACATACCTATTAAGTGACGGTTTAGGTTACAAGTAAGTCCATTGTTACGAACACTGACACGTAATAAAAAAAAATATGTATCTGTTCTTAATTAAAACGCAATTATCACGGGTGGCTTGTTAGCGCGGCATCCGCGTCACCATAGCAACTAACCAACATACTTATTGTTGCCTGTCAAAAATTATAACACAAAACTCGAGTTGTAAGCTTATTACATACTCGTGGAATTACAGCACTCGCCGCTGCGCGGCTCGTGCGCAACTATTCCACTCATACGTAATAACAAAGAAAATGGTACTACACATAGAAAACCCATCCCGTGTTAATTTCTAGACCCCGTCGATGGAGCCCAACTTGTGCTACCCACGCACAAGTTGGGCTCCAATCGGCTGGCCTCGACGAGAACGCACGGAGCCGACCGATTCGGCGTCCAGTGTTGCCCAGTCAGGCCAGTCAGGGCATCGATAGCCAATCGAGCCTCGACCTCGAATTATTGTTGTCGGCAGGACGGCGCGGCGCGTATTGTCGTGTGATGCAGTATGGTTTAGAGTTTAGGCCATATAAATGATTAAAAATGTCGAGAACCAAAGTTTAAGCAAACGAATTTTGAGTGTCTCGCAGAAAATGTCAATATTATGGTTTTTATAATTATATTATATAGGTACCTATATTGTTTTAGGATTTTTATTAAATATGGAATATATAGTAGTTAATTAAAAAATATACAGGGTGATTCAGTTTTATTCTGCGTCACTTCAACAGGTGATAGAAAACCAAAAAATAACCACACTTCCTTTTATAAACTATATCATTTTAAGGCCTTATTAAAAAGCTACAGGGTGTTAAAGTTTTAAGAAACATGTGGTCTTTATTGAATATTTACCAAATTTGTGAGAAAAAGCGGGTTTATCTCAGAAATAACGGAAAAAGTTATTAAGAAAATGTGTTCGTATTGAATTATTGAAATCGAAACTAAAAAATATGGATGCGTTTGTACAAATATTTCAACATTAACTTATGGAATGAATTTGGCTTAAAATTAGTCTTTGCAGCAATATTACGTTGTTACACAACAACTATTTTAAACAATCTTATTTTTCTCCTTAATTTTGCGTTGATATTTATTTGTTCCGTCATGATTGAGGTTTTTAATATTAATTAGATACTTGGTACACATAATAAGGGGTTTGAGTACTTTACTTTGTGCACATTTTAAACTTTTCAATTAGTTCATTGGCGGAGATCCGGGTAACGAGTTATTATTTAAGTGATTATTATTGCTGTACCAACTATTAGGTAATTCGTATAACAATAGCTACTAGATTACATTTTACTCGAAAACTGTAAGAGATACGAGAAAAACGCAAGATACGTATTTGCTTAGAATTAATTTTTACGTTAGATAAGATAAAAATATGCAATGCTTTACAGACCCGTATTATTTATTTTTGCGAAATTTTGGTACTCATTACCTGGATCTCCGCCAATGAACTAACTGAAAAGTTTAAAATGGGCACAAAGTAAAGTACTCAAACCCCTTATTATGTGTATCTACCAAATATCGCTGGAATATCTTTTGCCACTAATTAAAAGAAAAGAAAACGCATAAAATTTTATTTTTTCAACACCCTCTATTTCGAAAACGAAGCGGCACGCGAAAAAAATTTTATACCACATTTTCGTCCTAAAATTAGGCGAAAATTTACCTCCTGCCTTTTGTCAGAGAGATTAGGAAACACCCTGTATATACAATTTTTTATAATAGGTAGCTAAGTTTTTAAATATTAATAAGTGGCGGTTTGGAAGTTTGTTTTTGTTAAATGTCAAGATATCCTTGAGTGGCCTTCCGTCAATAGACACCCTCTATATTCGCGAATATTATGGTCTTTGCTGTACACGTACAAAAACACCGCCTAGTGGAGAGGGGAAAGGAGTTGCACGTCCAGTCCCAGTCCGATTCGATCGTTGACACTGGAGAGTTCTATCTGCAGAAAAACGTACCTAAATTATAACTGTCGCTAAATAATTAACATGTCTGGAAATTTGTGCCAATATTTTAATTGTCGTTGTTGTAGACGAGACGGCAAGGTAAAATTGTTTAGATTTCCGTACAAGGATCCGGAATTATGTGAACGATGGATAGTTAACTGTGGTAAGTAATTGATTTGAACCTCATATTTTTACCTTTAGGTATATTTGTTAATAAAATGTAGGTACCTAATCATGTTTGGATGGATTTGTTTTAAAAGAAATTTGTTGAAATAAAAAATACAGGGTGTTCACTTTTAAGTGGACACAAATCAATAAAAAATTGATTTGGTGGGATATTTAAAAAAAAAATTTTGATACAAAGGTCTTCAAAATGCGCAATTTTCTACTTGAACACATTTGTCAAATTGCAATTCCAGGGCCGGCTAAGATTTTTTTTTAAACCCCGATTTTCACAAAATCTATTTAGGCATTTTTTATTTAAAATCTGACCATACAGCGTTAATTAGGACCCTCTAAAACCCTTAATTTCAAAATTTGAACTAAGAATATACATGGAGTTCGGTTTTACAGCGCCTTAAAGTTGCGCAAAGTAGTGTTTTCGAGGGCCCCTGGAGAGTCAAGCGTGCCATGGAATGATTTTAAAACAATTGAAGAATTAACAGGACCACCCAAGGTATTGACGGACGAGACTGCAAGAAAAAATAATACAGGATATTTTTCTCTACCGCTGCTGAAAATTCAGACTTTTTTCGAATTTTATTCTGATCAAGTTTGATGTGCTTTTTGAAACAAAGTTATTAATAACAAAATTTATTTAATCTTAACAATAAAATAACAAACAAAATATTTAGATCTTAAACTTTAAACTATCGGGGTTTTTTCAACATAACCGCCTTCTAACGTAAGACATTTTTCAAGACGTTTTTTGTTATTAGAAACAACTCGTCTTAACTCATCTATTGTTACGGAATCGCAAGCTTCAATTATTTTTTGTTGTAGCTCGTTTATGTTTCTAGGACGATTTTTATATACTTTGTCTTTTATGGTGCCCCAAAAATAATGATCCATCGAGGTAATGTCGGGGGAACGCGGGGGCCATTTAATCAAAGGACTGTTTCGTCCAATCCATCTGCAAGTGGTAAGATTTATAATTAAACGAATAAAAAATATTGCATGTAAAACAACAATACCTGTTCTCAAAATTATCATTTAGCCACTCAACAACAGCGCGAGTTCCATGGATAGGCGCACCGTCTAATTGTAGTATTAGATCTCTTCTTTCTTGTAATGGTAAATCGTCAAGAGCGTTAATAAAATTTATTTGATTTGAATAACAAATTATGCGAAAAATTCATTTTCCTTGTGTCTACTAATTTTTTAGTTTTTGTTTTGAAAATATTTTAAATCGAGTACTAAATCTAAAAAACTCTGTAGAGAAGTTTAAGCCCTTCATAAAAACATTTGAAAAAATCAAATCTGAAATGGAAATTAAAAAACAATTGAACAAATGCGTAAATAAACTTGACAGTTTTGCTAAATTTAAGTTTTGGCAATGGAAGTGTTAACTTTAAGAGAAAAATTGAGATTATTAGATTAACGGGTGAAAATGTGCCTTTCCGTGAAGTTGCTAGAATATTTAATGCGCGGCATGGACGGAATATCAACTATTCCACCGTAGCAAAAATAAACAGGACATTTGACCTATCGGGTAAGTGAAGTTGAAAGTTTGAATAAAATAAAATGCATTAATTATTGTAAAGGCCACTTTACAGCTGGCAATTTTTATTGCCGGCAATAAAAATTGTCGCAATTTTTATTGCGCGCATGCGCATGATGTCATTCTTGATCAGCTGTTTGCAATTTTTCTTGCGGCAACAAAAATGCCGCATGCGCCATTTTTATTGCAATTGCAACGCAATTCTAGGGATTTTTTTTGGGTATAAATCAATTACCAATGATTTCATAAAATCCCTAGGAGCGTGGAATTGGCAAATGGTGGTGAACTTTATATGAACCTGTGTCCTGTGTGCCAGCGTGTGTGTTTTGATTTGATTAATAAACTTTTTTCTTTGTTGTTTTAAATGCACACATACTCTGCTCTGCTGTCAGAATAAATTTGTCTCCTAAAATTAGATATGTTGTGGGTATTGACCACTTCCTTGCAAGACAAGTTGCACTCATAAAACAATTTCGTTTTGGCAATAAAAATTGCATGCAACAAAGATTGCGGCAATTTTTATTGCCTGCAACAAAAATTGCCAGCTGTAAAGCGGCCTTAATAGGCAAAAAAAAAACAAGAGCAAATAATGATAACAATGGAAGGGCTGAACAAATTTGGGAATATTTTCGAAATAATCCGAAAAATTCTTTAAATGATGCAGTGGGTGATTGGACCCTTTTTTTCATCAATCTTTAAACGCGGCGCTCTTTCTGGAATTTTTGAGAGAGGCGAATTTGAAAACGCTCTTGACGATTTACCATTACAAGAAAGAAGAGATCTAATACTACAATTAGACGGTGCGCCTATCCATGGAACTCGTGCTGTTTTTGAGTGGCTAAATGATAATTTTGAGAACAGGTATTGTTGTTTTACATGCAAGATTTTTTATTCGTTTAATTATAAATTTTACCACTTGCAGATGGATTACCTCGATGGATCATTATTTTTGGGGCACCATAAAAGACAAAGTATATAAAAATCGTCCTAGAAACATAAACGAGCTACAACAAAAAATAATTGAAGCTTGCGATTCCGTAACAATAGATGAGTTAAGACGAGTTGTTTCTAATAACAATAAACGTCTTGAAAAATGTATTACGTTAGAAGGCGGTTATGTTGAAAAAACCCCGATAGTTTAAGATCTAAATATTTTGTTTGTTATTTTATTGTTAAGATAAAATAAATTTTGTTATTAATAACTTTGTTTCAAAAAGCACATCAAACTTGATCAGAATAAAATTCGAAAAAAGTCTGAACTTTCAGCAGCGGTAGAGAAAAACATCCTGTATTATTTTTTCTTGCAGTCTCGTCCATCAATACTTTGGGTGGTCTTGTTAATTCTTCAATTGTTTTTAAATCATTCCATGGCACGCTTGACTCTCCAGGGGCCCTTGAAATCACTACTTTGCGCAACTTTAAGGCGCTGTAAAACCGAACTCCCTGTATATTTTTAGTTCAAATTTTGAACTTAAGGGTTTTAGAGGGTCCTAATTAACGCTGTATGGTCAGATTTTAAATTAAAAAATGCCTAAATAGATTTTGTGAAAATCGGGGTTTAAAAAAAATCTTAGCCGGCCCTGGAATTGCAATTTGACAAATGTGTTCACGTATAAAGTTGCGCATTTTGAAGACCTTTGTATAAAAAAAAATTTCCCATTCCCATTTAAATTTAAAGAAAAAATTCCACCCCTAAGGGGATGAAAGTTCACATTGGACCGATTGGGATGATTCTTATTTTATTAGAAAGGGGTTACCTTACGTCACATTTAAATGTGAAGAGAAAAATTTCAATCCTAAGGGTGGACAAATAGGGGATAGAATTTAATATTGGACCGATTTCGATAATTCTTAATAATTCATTAAAATAAGAAATACAAAAAATTTTGGAAGACTGCAATAACTTATTATGCGGGATATCTTGTCAATTAAGGACAAATTTCAGTGTACAAAATGTTTACAATCATTTCAAAATTCGAGTTTAAACATGTCAGATCCAAAGCAATTATTCCTGTTAAACAAAAATTATGGTGGCAGCAACAAACTAACTTTGGTTGTATCTTCGGAAGAAATTACAGTTGTAGTTGAACGTGCGTACTTGCTTTTTAAACGTTATTTTGATAAGTATAAAGATCGTGAATTCATTGGTTTAAAGATTAAAAATCAACTCTTAACCTAACAACTAAACCTTAAACCTAACAACTAAACCTTAAAGCGTTAATATAATTTTCTTTTAAAATAGACATATTTTTATTGATATTTAGTAATAAAAAGTTAATAAAATCATAAACTGAGTGATATAAGGTAGTTTTTACGAAGTTACCGGTTTTTTAAATTTCAGAAATTTCATCAATATCTTCTATTAAAAAATGGCTTAAAATAAATCTTTTATGATGGCCTTAAAATTTTTCATACTTATGTAAAATTTAAAAAGAAACAACTTTTACAAGTAAATCTTTTTGAAATTTTGATAAATAAGGCCACTTTTAGCGATTTCATTTCACGTGACCACGTTTGAGTGAGATATTTTTCATCATTTTTAAAGCAAAAGTTAGCCCCAAAGTTAAATTTAAAAATAAATAATGCGAAATTTTTGGAGGACACTGTGTATATTGTTCCATTCCTTTTGTCAGGGACTCTCTGACAGTCAATTGCACTGCATGATAGGATCAGTTTTATGAAATACCTTGTACGCACAAAAATAACTTTAGTAAAAATGTAGGTAATGTTGGAAACGCATTTTTTAATATTACTTTCTCTCTCCAAAATATCTTATTTAGTTATAAAACAAACCTGTAGATATGCTTCATGTTAGTTTTATGTTAAATTGATTCCAGTTTGATGTAATAAAAGTTTTTGTTCAGTATTATTGCCTACTTCTTTCCAAACCATTCACGAAGGACTCACGAGTCCAATCAGCAAAGAAAATACTACTACCAAAGAACATAGTGTAGTACTATTTTCTTTGCTACTACGCATACGCAACTATTTTCTTTTATATAAGTGAGATTTTCTTTAATCTGGCTTTTTAACTGGCGAAATCGGCAACGTCGCGCTTCATTTCGTCTCCGAGTGGTCCCGCGTACTGAAATATATCTGTATTTTATTTGCTTTCTAGCGCGTCGACGTCTCGATGTGATTCAAGGTCACGCATAAGGATGGTTCTTCTATGCGTAGTACCATTTTCTTTGGTAATAAGCTGTTTACAACTCTCGCTATGCAATATACTATTCAGTTTTATTTAAACAAGTTTGACACAACTTCAATAGTCACAGATTTCCATGCAGCACTTGATCGAACCTCGGCTAATTGATTTTCATTTACTTATTTCAGAACATAATTTGCTTGTAGTTTTTTTTTAAACAGATAGAGAACATTTTCTTTAACAAAAGTTATTCAGAAAAATACATAAGAAAAAATTCGGGTGCTTTCTGAAGAAAATATAATTGATGACGTCTTCACTCCTACTTCTAAAATTCTCAAAATTATTTTATTTCGCGCAAAATGGATCAAACAGAAAATTTCGCATGAAGCTGTTTAAGACACACGTTTCTTTTTTCTGTTGTTTACAACATCCCTGAGGTGCCAACTCTGGGACAAACTGGGCTGTCGAAAAAAAATAAAAAAAAAGTATTTTCTAGATGTCTGAAACAGATAAAGGAAATGACGTTTTTTATGATAATCCCCAAGAGTATTTTAATAATGGGAAGGGACATAGATAAAACGTAGAAATATCAAATCAAAAATTGATAAATGTGATATCATTCGTTGTGAGTATTGTCATTAGGCACTTACGAGTGTACCTACTGAATTTTAACCAAAGTGGATGGTAATATTATTTACCTTGCCAATTCTCTTTGCAAATCGGTCATAATGGTTGTGCACTGAGAATAAAATCTCGCTTGTGTCTCCACAAATTCATGCAAGCATCTCAAATGTGCCGCATGTGAGCTGCCAATACCTTCCAACAGTAGTTTAGTAATTTCTGCCTGTCTATCAAATTCAGACTGGGCAATTCGCAAGTCTCTTTCGGCCTAAAAATATAAATACACATGTAATATTAATTTCATCGCCAGGAATACTGTTACAAGTTGGGAATATAGACAACTACTACAGTGACAATTTTTCCATGCATTACATTTTCCTCTACACCATTTAAAAGTGCACTTCTTAGTAGATACCTGTTCCAGTAATGTTTCTGGAGAGATCCCATCATCCTTCTATTATGTTTGCATGAAAATATGTCAGTATAGATTCCAATAATGCACAAATAAACTTATTTAAAATAAAATTTCTTCATATTGGTACTTACTGTAGGCTGACCTAACATACTTCTAGCTTTTCTAACACGATTTTTGCAGGAATCCAAATCCAACCTAAGAAGTATATAATTATATTAATAACCTACCAACATCACGAACACTTTTCAAACCTCTTCGATTCCAAAAGGTTTTTTTCTTTCATTATAGTTTTCATTTCGGTTTCCAAAAACTTTTTCAATGGTTGTGTAAAGCACATGCCAGCTGAACAAATAAAGTCTCTTTCAGTCTGACCAAGTTTCTGCTCCCACTGGCCAACTTTTATCATGGAACTGCCATAAACCGTATTTGGCCCCAAAACATTTCCAGTTTCTACCATATCGAGTCCTAAGTATTCCAGATTGCTTAATCTAGAGGGACGTTTCTTCTCCATTTTGTCGTAAATAAAATCTTCAATCCGATTTCCTGGGTTGGGCATCAACACTGCCTCGGCATTGCGAACAATTTTTTCAGTTAGGTTTTTAGTGTTTTCTGCTCGTTCCCAGAGCTTTTCAAAATGTGCATCAAGCTCAGTTTTTTCTGAAGTACCAAGTTTTTCCTCCGTCATCTAGAAATTCATTTATGGCAAATGTCCTTTGTGTTAACAAGATAACCTATGTGTTTATTATTTTTGAAAAACCTTTTACAAACCTGAACAACCCTACTAATAGCAGCTCCAGCATCTTTAACCATCCTTTTCATATTGAAATCCATATTCATTGTAATCTAATATTTACTATATTATATTTCACAGATTAAAAATATCTATATTGTCTATAAAAAACAGGAGACAGGAGAAATATAATTTATTATTTTTTTTGTTATTGATTTTGAGGAAAAAAAACACAGATGACACATGAAAATTACGGTACCACAGAAATGCAAAGTTAGGTTATGTGTCATCTGTCACGTCATATCAGGCCCGCAGCAAGGTTAGTAAACTGTAAACTAACCTTGGCCCGCAGTAGTATTTTCGGAAGGTTAGTTGGTATTTTCGTTTCAATCGACGTATCAAGACTATCAAGAGTCGCTTTTGGAGTCGCTTTCGGGTATTACACTTAGAGCACTCCAGAGCTACTCAGGAGTACTCCACTTCCATTTCGGGTAGACCGAATTCAAATAGAGAAGGACATGTACGTCATCCTGCGCCGGGGACGAATTTCCGTCGGGTTGCCGGGCGAGTCCATTTTCAATAAACTATAAAAGAAGAGGTGGGTTTGATGCAGTTTATTGCGATAGTGGCAGTGTTTCCTGGTGCATCGTGTGTGATAGCCCAGAAAAGGACGAATCCTTTTCTGAGGTGATAGTGTATTGCTGGTAGCTCATTGTGTATTGTGTCTGTGGTCAAAGATTTGAAGTTATTATGTTTTTACCTGATACTCCTGGTACATTATACCTATCTCTTCAGGATTATAATAATATAATTCAAATTACCATTCATTGCATTAATATGTTAATTATATATTTTCTTTTTGCATTTTAATTATGGGGTATAACCAATGACGTTAAAACCTATAGACGTGGTGCCCCATTGTTAAAATGCCCTTTATTTTGACGCCAAGATTAAATATATCCATACTACTCTAAAAACATGCTACAAACAAAGACAGAAAGTCAACCATCAACCAACTATACACCCGGTGATTTCAGGTTATAGTTCCTCCAGAATCACACTTAGATATCGCATGTTTTTTCTTGTTTGGGGGCGCCGGAAGCATCGGAACCTCACCTGAAGACTCGGGGGATGGTCTAACGACGCCAGCCACCGAGCCCAGAGTCGAAATAAGTTCGCTACGGCTCGACAAAAAGGGGCAATTTCTGACAATCTCGCGACATTTTCGGAATAATTTAATGGAGCGCTTAGATTGTGATTAGTTCTGGGCGTCAAGGGTTTATCAAAACAAACCTGTCTATAGGTTCTGACGTCATTGGGTATAACATTACCTATAAAATTTACATTTTTTTCTATTTACAACATATTTCGGTTTTGCAGGTACAAAATCGGGCGATTATCACGACGAAATGAACCATGACAGTTTTATGAAGTGGGTAAAACAACAGTTACTACCAAATCTGCCTCCGAGATCTGTGCTGGTAGTAGATAATGCTTCATATCATAACGTTGCATATGACAAAGACCCAACTACCTACTGCGACTTTAAAAAAAGATATGATAATCTTGCTTGAACAAAGAAATATTGCACATGATCCCACATTAACAAAACCAGAATTATACGAAGTCATTAAGATGCATAAAAGTAAACATCACAAGTACAAATTGGATACACTTATGACCGAACATGGTCATCGTGTATTAAGATTACCTCCATATCATCCAGAGTTCAATCCAATCGAGAAGAAAATATGGGCCAATATGAAAAACTGGGTTGCCACAAGAAATGTTTCATTTAAATTACATGATGTCGAAGTATTAGCAAGACAGATATTTGGGGAAATAGGACCAGCTGATTGGGTGTCTGTATGTGAGCACTCTGAGAAAATATAGATGAATATACCCAAAAAGAGCATCTCCTAGATGAAGCACTTGAAGATTTAGTATTTGTAGTGAACACAGAAGAATCTGACGATGACGAAGACGACTGGCAATCAGATTTTAATGACGACCTCGCGGGAATAGAACCATTGTAATACATTATATTATCATATACTATATTATATGTGTTGCTTGTGTACACAAAATTTTCATAGTTTTTATAAAGGTACTTTTTTAGTGCATAATAAATTTATTGGAATAAAATTAGCATAGCAAAAAATGTTTTTTAGTAACACCCCACTTTATTATTTTTTTTTTTCAAATAAAACGTCCATACCGTAAGCATTGAAAACAAATTTTACAGCCAACAACATTTCATATTTATTTTTATACATTTTATGTATCTACTTAGAATATGACTAAAATTGATACGCCTATGGTACAAACATTCGGGCAGCCTGGTAAGAGGCGTCCACATTTGTAAATATTTGTGCTGTGCGTTGTATTCGTTTTCGGCGAAAATATTTTCGCCGCAAAATTTTCAAATTTGCCCACATAAATATTTACGTTGTGCGTTGTGCGTCGCGAGCAACACGTGTGTGTGTTTTTCTGCAAGAACGCCGGCGTCGACTGTGGCTCGCTGTTTATTTATTTTTCTTGAGAGAAGTATTATTTAAAATTAAAAAAATATGAATTTAACATTCAAAGAAGATATAATTCATTTAATTGAGGAGTATCAAAAACATAGAGTGTTGTGGGATGCCAAAGATAAATGGCATTTTAATAAAAATAAAAAAAATGATGCCTGGGAAGAAATCGGGAACATATTTTCAATTGACGCCGAAGACGCGAAAAAAAAAATGGCCAGTCTTCTAGGCTCATTTAGAAGAGAAAAGGCAAAAGGGACAAAAACGATTGGAACTGGTAAAGGTAAGTCTTTGCAGTTTGCAGTGTATATTCATATATTATATATCACTGTTTATGTAGTACATTAATACATAATCAATAATCATTGTAATATATTATATTATAGACTGCGGTTTTTAGGTGCCAAAGAGGTGTATAGATCAGACTGGTTCGCCTTCAAGAGCTTTGCTTTTCTCATGGATAAGAATGAACCAAGAGAAACAATCAGCTCGGATGACACAAATGTGAGTAAAAGCAAACCTATGCATTTAGTTTATATGTTGATTTTTGTTTATTTATATATAAATACGTATTATAATACAATTACATTGCCTTAAAATTCGCCAATATTTAAGCATATTGATTTTGCCATGGAATAGCCCCTGTACTTGTTATAAAATAATCTGCAATCTCTTTTCGTATCTCTTTTGCATTGGCGGGTGCTCTTCGTGGTACGTTTCTTAGCTTGTGCAAGCCACGTCCATCATGTGAACTTCTCCAGCTTCCTTCTATTATGCGCCCTTGTTCTTCGATATCTAGCGCCCCAGGTGGAATGTAAATATTGTTAGAAGTTTTACTTTTCTTTAAGTAGTTATGCAAGCATACTATTGCCATGACTATTACTTGTGCTTTATTAGGCTCTAACAGAAGGGGTTTTCTTAACACCCTAAAAACTGATGAAGTAATTCCAAAAACGTTCTCGACGACCCTCCGAGCCCGGCTTAGGCGATAATTAAATATTCTTTGAATTGACCCTTGTGGATTTATTCCTGGATATGGTTTCATAATGTATTCGGTTAGAGGAAAAGCATCATCAGCTATAAAAACGTAAGGTATATCTTTTTGTCTTTTGGGGAGGGACTTGGATGGCGGCAAGTTTAGACTACCGGCTGTAATTTTTCGATGAAGTTCACAGTTTTGAAAAACTCCTCCATCCGAAATTCGACCTTGGCATCCGATATCAACAAACAAAAAATTATAATGTGCATCAACGAGTGCAAATAACACTATGCTAAAAAAGCCTTTATAGTTATAGTATTCGCTTCCACTATTAATGGGTGCTTGAAGGTTTATATGTTTGCCGTCCATGGAACCAACACAATTTGGAAAGTTCCATAGTGTTTCAAACCCATGTGCAACACGCAACCATTCCTCTGGTGTTTTTGGCATCTGAAATAAAAAAAAGTTCTTAATCCTAATAATTAGTATAATAAAATAACAAAAATAATATTAAAATAACAAAGTAATAATATTTTTTCAGGATGGATTAGTAGAAGAGAATGAAGTAAATGTGTTTGGAGAAGGCAATGAATCTGAGGAAATCACTGAATATTCCGAGTTAGACAAAACTGCCGCAACATCCTCGGCGTGCAGTGATGGTATCCCAGAAAAGAACCATAAGCAGGAAATGACATCAACAATAAGTTTCGTAAAACCTTCCACTCCAAAAAGAAAAAGGGGAAAAATTGCGGAAAAAGAAGATCCTAGAATTGCCAAAGCTTTTGAAATCCTACAAGAGCCTACACCAAAAGAAGACGCTACGTCTATGTATTCAAAATATTTGGCACTAAAACTTGATCAGTTTGATCCCCCAACAAAAGCTGCTTTGATTCATAAAATAAATGGCATTATTTTTGATGCGGAAATGGAGAAGTACCAAATTCCAAGAACTTCTAATTATCCATTAAGTTCACCATCTCCTGCATCTACTCCACCACTTGCACCCTCTCCTGTCTCACAATATTCTCAGCCATCCAGCGAAGTACATGCAGGAGTTGATCCATCAGTTTCTAGTTTTCGATTTAATAATAATTATACCCAATCAATAATCAGCCATAATGCTTCGTCACCAAGTAGTATAGAGGATGAATTACAAGAGTTCATCAACTTATAATTATTTTTTACTTATAGCTGTATGTGTATTGCAATGTGTTCTTATTTATTAGCCCCAGTCGTAATATAATAATAATAAAAAAATGAAAATGGTAACTTACCTTTACCCAATCCTTCAAAACTTCTATTAAAGCACTGCATACTTCTGGAACTATTAATGATATACTCTGTTTCGATATTTTAAATAAATATTGAAGGCTGGTGTATGAATCCCCCGTAGCCAGAAACCGTAATGTGACAGCTAATCTCTCTTTTACAGATATGGCTTCCCTCAGCTTTGTGTCCATTTTAACAATTTTAGGCCCAATCTTGTTTAATAAAATTTCAAAATCTTGTGGGGACATACGCAAAAAATTTTTGAAATGACCAGTACTTTCATCTAATAATAATAGTACTTTAATAATGCACTACCACCACCTACATTTTTATTTCGGTAAAGATGCTTTGTCCAATAGCGTCTGGTTCTCTTTGATTTCTTCTCTTTTTCATTCTTTGTAATTAAATGGTGCAGAACAATGAAAGCAGCCCATTTTCTTTTTACTGTACTTACTGTGTTATTAGACATGATGATACATTGACTGACAAAACAAAATGGCAAACACCACCACAACTAGATTTATTTTCGTCGAAGTTAATAAATGCGTCCACACTGGAATGGAGTTGCGGCGCAAATCACTTTGATGTTTCCCAAAAAACCGACAACGGACGGTTCGCGTGCGTTGAACGTGGCGAAAACTTTTGCGTGCGACCTTATGCGGCACACACGTCTACATTAGCGTAAATCTGTACAGGGCGCAAATATTTGTGCTGAATACAACACACAACGCAAATATTTTCAAGTCTGGACGCGGCTTACATGTACTTCTCTATTTGAATTCGCTCTAATTGAGCTTGATGCTCCAGAATTCCTCTATTTTCCTCCCCCCTGCCCCCTCGAGCACCAGCCGTTTATTAGATACGTGACGCTCTGAGTTGCGCAGTAGAAACATTGCATATTGAATGTCAGTTTGATTCTCTTGCGGAGTCCATACTAATAACGTTGATTGAAGAAGGGGAAGATATCCTCCCTTAGGGAGGCATGCGAATATGATCCTTATGGTCTGTCTGTCACATTCCCACTTGTTACTAAATGTTTCTGTCTCGTTCTCTTACATTTCACCGACACGCGTCCGTACGGTGGCGCCAAATTCCGAAACCACCATTCGAGTCGGTCGATGGAGAAAGGAATCTTCAATCAACGGTGCGGGCAAAAGGTCACTCCATCGACGACGGAAGAGCGCAGAAAACTACGCGGTCAGCGCACCGCCACCTATGGACAAGGCCATACAACTACTGTCGTCCGACGCGACGACGTCCAGCTGTTTTTGTTTTTGATCTGTATCTGTTCCTCGTTTTCCTCGTTTACTGATTTCCACTTATATTATCGTTACTGGGTAATCTGTGATTGTTATTACGTGTATTTGGTGGATGGATACAGTAGTGTGCAGAGGACCAGTGGTGTTCTAGTCCGATAATTAGTGTGTGCCTATCAAAAACATTTCATGTTTTGAGCCATCAGATAAAGGATACCTAAATACGGAGGTTAGGAAGTGAAAGTGTGTTTTGTTGTATACAGAGACTTGCCATCAAGGCAAGTCTCTGGTTGTATGTATAATATCAAAATGGGTGTTTCTTGTGTTTTCTCAGCCATGCCCGAGAAGTGTTGTGTCCCAAATTCGTCGATGAAGGAACGAATTAATCGACGCCCAAATTGCCTAACCTAACCGAGCCAAAGCCAAAAGTGTCCGTTTTTGCCTTTCCTAAGGATCCGGTTTTGAGCGCAAAATGGGTGCAGGCCATAAAAAGGGCTGACTTTGTAGTCAAGAAACATTCTAAGGTAAGTTACATGTTACATTTTTATATATTTTTCATAAAGCTTTGGGTTATTGTAGGTCTGTGAACAACACTTTTAACACAAGACATTGAAAGGGAGACTACGTGTGTTCGTCGATGGTCCTCAATCAACGGTGTGTTGTAGAATCGACTGGTGAAACTTTACGTGCACCCAGGGTTGCCACCCGTCCCGTATTTCAAGGGACAGTCCCGTATTTAAGTAAAGGAAGTGGCTATTTATACGTCCGACGGATACAAACGTCAGTATACGTCTTGCGCTCTCATTGGCGGGCTGAGTCACGTGACTTCTTTGGACGTGCATTTAACTCCGTACACGTCCGAAGCCGAAGTAAACTAATATTTAGATACGTCGGAAGTGCATTTTTCTCAAGCATCTTTGCAATAAGGAGCGTATGCACTGCTCCTTTTTGGGGGATAGACGCTGCCGTATGAAAAAAGAAGTGGTAATAATTTCCAATGGTGTAACCCACCCCCGATTTTCTTGAAATTTTGGCTAGGTAGGTACCCCGTATTTTCGCCCGATGCGATGTTCGGCGTTGTAACCCACCCCCGATTTTCTTGAAATTGTGGCTACCCCCCGACATTCGGCGCGGTGCCGAATGTCGGGTGGATTACATCATTGTAAATAATAAAATAACCACTTCATTTTTCATTCCGCAGCGCCCATCGCAGAAAAAGTAGGGCATACGCAATACAAAATGAGACATGATAAGGTCTGAATAATCTCGGACATCATCCAATCGACTTAGTAAACAAGCCGATTCATAATCCATCGAACGGTAGAAGTAAGGTTATGTGTCACGTGACTCAATCGACCAATGGGAGCGCAAGACGTATACTGACGTTTGTATCCGTCGGACGTATAAATAGCCACTTCCTTAAGTAAAATGTCCCGTGTCCCGGCAAACATTCATACGGGACGCTATAAATCCCTTATTTTCAAAATTTAAGGTGAAAAATTAAAAATGTTACATGCGAACGGCATTTGCACAATCACCACCATCTAGAGTCCAAGCCGCGACTCACATGTGAACACAAAATTTACTAAATTATAGTCCTTCATGCCTTCATTGGCGCCACACTACAATTTTCGTAAATGTCAATTTCTTGTGTGTTATGTGATATATCACAAAAAATGTTCTGTGATTTCTTTTTATTTTTAAAGGATTTATTTATTTTTGGTTAGTCGTGATTAGCCAGCCATGATAATTTGTTTTTGGAAGTTTATCCCTTCAAGAAAAAAAAAACAAAAAATGTTCTGGTTTTTTTTTTATTTTTAAAGAATCTATTTAGTTTAGTTTCATAATTTGTTTTGTTTTGTTTTTGTGTTATCTTCAAGAAAAAACAAAAACAAAAAATAGTGGTTTTCTTTTATTCCTTTTCATTGGCCTTTTTCAGTAAAACATTTTGTAGCCCCCCTCCCCCCCCCCCCCGAACGCCCGTCACGTCCCGTATTTTAAAATTGAAAAGGTGGCAACCCTGCGTGCACCTTTAAAAATTCCACGTTTAGCTAAAGGTTTTAAATTTTCATGGCTAGTTAATTTCATTATATTTTTACAAAATATACTTACTTTTTAGGTGCAATACCTTGTAAGTTACCAGGTTGCCCAAGTTATTTGTCCAAATCGAGCATGAGTCGTAGGGAAGGTCCCCAATAAAAAAAAACAAAAAATTGAACTTGGACAGGTTGAAAAAGCCGTAGCCGAAAGCGTTGTGAGTTGTGAAGCTTAGAAGTCTGCAAAATCGTATTCAAACATTGAAGAAGCGTATTCAAAAATGGTAATTATGGAGCATAGTGTATGCACTGCCCGATTTTCTTGAAATTTTGGCTACCCCCCTATTTTCGAGGTCCCTGAACATGAATCTGACCTCAATGTTTTGAGGTCGGACATAGTTTCCGAGAAAATGAATTTTCAAATTTCCTTTTGACGCCTCACTTTTTCACGGTAATATTTGGTTATAATCGAGATGAATTTAGCTCAAATTGATCACCACAATATTTTGGGCCTTCTGCAGCATAGGGTGGTGATCAGTTTAAGCTGCATACACTAAAAATTTATCTGGATTATAACCACAAATGTCGCCGTGAAAAATGGGGTGTCGGGTGTCAAAAGGAAATTTGAAAATTCATTTTCTCGGAAACTACGTCCGGCCTCAAAAAACTGAGGTTAGATTCTTGGTCAGGGACCTCGAAAATAGGTGGGTAGCCAAAATTTAATAACTTAATAACTTAAATTATTGCTCTATTAAAATATTTTTGTGTTCCACAAATTAGTTGCTAAGTTATGTTTGAAATTGTAGTAGTATTTTACCTGGACACAAAAAAACGACAAACTTTGCAGAAGTTTCAGTTATTAAGTGTTTTTAAGATGCTAGTTGAACGTAAATAAAAATCGTTGGTATCGTACTGTCATGCTTGAAGATGTGCCTCAAAATGCATAGCTAATATTAATATTATCTATTATACAGTGAATAAAAAATGCGAAAGTGTGATTTTTCTTCTTTTGAATAGGTGGCTGTGAATTCATATTTGACATTTTCTTGGGATTCCAAACAACTTTTCTTAGTGCTATACTGCTGTAGTTCTAAAAATAAGAGTACTTTACTCTTGAGGAATTTTCATATTTTTCAACCTTCCCTGTATACGAATAGAAATTTTAAAATTTTTACAGGTCGATTTTGAGTTTAAGCACAAGCACTAACTTTTATCAAGAATAATTTGTTTTGAGAAACTTCAAATAAAGAAAATTCCCATTTGTGTCCAACTTTCTGTCATTATTATTATTATCTTGAAAACAGGGCGGTATTGGAGAGTTATACCGTAAAATAGTCTTAAGACACTGTATACAGGGTGTAACTGAACTGATGGTCAAAAATGAAACCACATATTCTTGGAGTCAGAATAAGGGCACTTCATATATTTTTTTCTTCTAGGGGCCTTAGTTTTTTTATATACAGAGCATAGAAGTTTAGAGAAAAATACACGTATTTTTTAGTATCTCTAGAATTATACGAGATAGTTTCTTCAAACTTGGCGTGTCACATGATCGGATGAGCCGTCGAACTTAAGGTTGAAATGAAGCTTCTGAGGCTCACAGTTGCAGTTACAGGGTGTTATTAGAATTTATTACTTCAGAAAAATGTTTAACAAAAAATATCTCTTAGTATTTTTTCATATTCGCAGCCGATGGAGGAAGGGAACAATGACGTATCTGTTCTCCAAAGTTCTACATCAACGCTTTGATACCTTTAATCCTTGTTTATAATAGGTATATAATCAAAGTTTATATCGTCGATTCTCAAACAACGGAATATACCTATAATATTATCTTCATGTTTTGTTATTCGATTATCTATGTGATATAGGTACTGAAGTAGCATACCTAGTAAAGCATATCGTTTATTATACACAATATTTCATAAGCATAAGTATTAACACTGACATACCTAAGCATAAAAAATATGATGTCTAGCTAAATTTATATAGTTGTCATTCATACAGAAAATTTGGTTTAGACGTCGACTGAAGATTCAATCAACGGTTTACAGCATAAATAATATAACAAAACTTTAACGAAAAAATTAAAACCGACTTCAAAAATTTGCCCGTATGCACATTTCAACTAAAATTTTAGAAATATTTTTCTCTTTCTAAATTGAGTTACCTTTGGATTTGGTGACAGTCAAGGCAAAGAATTTACATCTATTTAGATATGAATACATCATATCCTACATACATCATAACCAGGGCCCCCATGGGTGACCCCTCCGGCAGGGCGCCAAACGTTGGTCCACCCTGTACTTAAAACTTATAGTTTTTTTTTTAAATGTTTGTTTCATACTTTACTTTTTGTAATATTTTTTATAAATTTTATATAACTGATCAACTTATTTTTTATATTCAGGATGATTATTTTAGAACTATACCACCGCGATTTTCTCACTTATTTTGCGCCCTACAATAAAAAAATCGTGAAGAAACAAAAATGTGGCAATTTTGGACAGCTAAGTGGTGCTGCAAAAAAAATCGGCAGCCATAGCCAACTTGACGCGCAATATAAAAAATACCTCAAATTGAGCAAAACAATTTAATAGCCCTAGCATATTTATTTTAAGAGATAGAGGAAAACTATTATATTGAAAATTGATGGCACTAAGAAGCTTTATGCAACTGGGTACTCAGATAGTTTCAGAAAATTACACAGGGTGTTCGGCTCTCTTGAGGCTATGCATTTTTTGTTTATTTCTTATTAAGCGATTTTCTCGGTTATTTTAGGCCGCACAGAAAATAGATAAGAAAATAAAATATGGCAATTTTGGCCAGCCAGGTGACGTTAAAAAAGAAATGGGCCTCTATGCCCAATTTTTCGCGCTGTGCTAAAAAAACTTCAAATCGACAAAAATGTTCATGCCCTCAAGAGAGCCGAAGACCCTATGTAATTTGTTAAAACCCAATTAAAAGTTACCACCTGGTACCAAATTTTGGAAAGATGGGCCTACCTACTTTGTTTTCCTCACTCTTTCCTTTTTCTAACGCGCTAAAGTGGCTTCTAAATACAAGGTATCGAAAAATTTTATGAGAAAAAGTTGTTGGGAAAACAAAGTAGGCCGATCTTTCCAAAATTTGGTACCCTGGGGTAATTTTAATTGGGAACAACTTTTCTTAATTAATTTTTTTTTATCTTTAAAGGAAAAGGCACTTCACCTACAATGAAAATAAATAAATGGTCGCTGTCGACGCCATCTTGATTTTTCAAAAACGAAAATATGCTAAAAATTAGTTTCCAGTCATTAGTCAAGCAAATCAGAACCACAAACAATCAAATTTAAACGCGAAAATTTTTTTTTCTTTTACACATATTGGCTCACTTATCCTGGGCCACCCTGTATATTGTAAACAGTCAGTATTTGTTTTTTTTTTTTAAATTTATGTACCTGTGGCTTTGTGTTAAATTTTATTTTTGTTATATTAGTTGATCACAAATTCTTTTTTCTTTCGCTTGGGTGGTATTTATTGGTTAAAAGCATGAACTAGATCAATAATTCTAACAAAATCATAAGTTGATTAAACTACAAAACTTGACAGTTGCATATTATAGGTAAAAAATAGCTAGGTACAGGGGCGGATGGGCTTTACCTAACCAGCCCGGGCATTTGTCTCCCAAGCGGCCCCTAAATGTCTCATTTGGCTTTAGATTTTTCTTTTCTTAATTATTATTATAATAACAATTAAAAAAAAGTAGATAATGTATTTTTTTAATAAAACAAAATATACATGTTTTATGAAAACATAAATAAAATCATAACTCTCGTAAAACAAATAAAACTTTTTTCTCTAAATATAAAGATATAAAAATAACAAAACATTCAGAAGCGTAGAAGGACCACACCATTGAGTAAAGGAATAAATTTTACTCAATGACCACACCGTTATTTTATTTTTATTGAATTCGAAATTCCGACTTTTAAAGTCGAAGGCCAACTTTGAAGTCAAAATTCCGACTTTATAAAGTCGAAATTCCGACTTTTTACTCAAAATTTCGACTTTGAAATTCGAAATCCGACTTTGAACTCGAAATTCCGACATTGAACTCGAAGTTTCGACTTTATGAACTTCCAACTTTCAAAGCCGAAGTTCAAAGTCTAAATTTTGAGTTCAAAATCGGCATTTCGACTTCAAAGTCGGACTGCGACTTTAAAAGTCGAAATTTCGAGTTCAATAAAAATAAAATAATGGTGTGCCCCTTCTACGTTTCCGTAAAACACGTAAAGAAATAATAGAACAAAAAATAACAAAACAAAAATAATTAATTATGGCCAGTTGCACCGTCCTATCTTAAATTAACTACCTACTTACAACAATTATTGTAACAATGATTGCCTTTTGTTTTGTCAAGTAGTGAAGACGTCTTAAAATTTAAGATGCGATGGCCGGTGAGCCTTCGAGCCTGCGGCGGCCCTCCGGGGCCCTTCGATTGACCGGCCCACCGGACATTTGCCCAGTGTCCCGGTGGTCCCATCCGCCCCTGGCTAGGTACCTAACTACTGTCCCGGTTTTCGTCAGCCAGGAGTTGGTCACCTTGTTGTATATGAATATTATAACCGTCGATGGAGGAAGGAATCAATCAACGTTATAACCACAGAAAATATAGCGTATATTTTCTGTGGTTATAACTCCATTATAAAGAGATTATTTTAAAAAGACTCGAGAAATTTGTTATTAACAATTAATAACGTTACTCGCTACTTTAAAAAAGCCGCCTCCATAGGCAAAGAGGGGGGCGGGGCCGCGGCCGGGCGACTCGAATCGAACGCTGGAATACAAAATCTAAAATATATCTTCCAGCCGTCGATCGATGGCGATGACTCATTCGTACCAGCACAAAAAACGCAAACAACCAAGGTCAAATCAACAGATTTGGCAAGCCGCGAAGCGCGCCATCTGCCGAACAAAAGTTCGTCTTGGGAAGCCGCATTACAAGTGCGCAGTGCGCCATCTACCGGACAGAAGCCTCTCTTCCACCTCAACGCCGAGACGTAATCCGAGGATGGTGCAAGTGCGCCATCTACCGAACAACCGTGTCGGACTGGGAAGCCTCGTTTCCCCCACCGCGCCGAGAAGTATTCGACGGTGGCTCCATCTTCTTCCGAAGAGTATTGAGTCAGTCGGTATTTCGCATTAGGAAACTAATCTTTACCTTCCTCCATCGACGCTAATAACCGAAAAATATAACTTCACTATCAACTTTTTTTTCCATTTCTATTTGCATCGTAAATTTAAGGTTAGACATAGACATAAAACAAAATAATAACTGGATCCTAACAGAGCATATAAGACATAAAACAACCAGCAGTATAACGTACTTTTGAATAATCATTCGCATATTCAATGACCTTGGGCTTTGAGCCATATTGGGGGAATAGAAGTCAGAGGTGTAGTCGGGTAAATCAATTCGGAAATACAGAGTAGTATTAGTAAAGTATATAATGAGTGGTAAGCACAAGCGACTTTGACTCCTTACTGGGATTCTTTATTTAAAGATACTAGCACAAAGTACAATTTACAAAAAAAACTCTCCATGGTACTGTAATATCTCTCATACAGCCAAAAAAAACTGCCCAAGCGTCCCGACACTGCATCCATTTGACAGAATCTATTCCCAAATGGTGGCTGCGCGAACAGATGCGCAGAATGTTCCCGCCATGGGGGAGAGTATTCCTGCTGGTTGCTTTATGTGCTCTGATCTAGGGTTCCTTTATTATGAGAGTTGTTGCAATCAACTGTCATCATCAAATTTCAATTGGTTTTGCATGAAAGTAGTGAGTCTGAGGTAAAGCAAAATCCATGTGGGATGTTGCCTCATAGGCTTGCAAGTAAATTTTTGAGAGAGTAATCAAAGCAGCATGAAAATTTGACACTAAGAACGACATTGTCATTTTAAGTTCAAAATAATTCAAGAAGATTATAAAGTATGCACATAAACTTGCAAGCATCCGTTGCAGCTCACCAAAGAGTGTCTTTTGCAAAACTAATAATATGTGGTTCAAGGTTCATTGCGCATTTGAGCAAAAGCGTCGATGGAGGCCTCAATCAACGGCAAAAGTAATTCTGAAGAATTATTATTTAAAATGATTCCAGTATCACAAAATGTTCCACAAAGTTATTATTATAAGAGATGGTAATGCAGAGGTCTTATAGAATAAATGAAGACTAAACAATATAAAGTAACAACTGCGAGATATATTTAACACATAAATATAAGGTAGATACTTAAATAGTCACTCTAAGTAACTATATACCTTTATATACTTAGTAAGATAATATTATATTTTAGATTACAAAATGAATTCAAATTTCCTGGCGCACAGCCACCAATAACTATTTTGGATGATATATAAAAAGGAGAACATCCCGTTGCAGCACTTAATGGTGAAGAAATTATTGGATGAATTGGACAGATGTAAATTAAAAGCAGAGCGGGGGCTACATGGAAGATTTTGCCTTTGCCATTGTTGGGATATATTTTCCAAATTAAAATCAAGATGAAATAATGATTGCATTTTCTATCTATTCTCTTGAAATAACTTATCAAAGATACTTACCAAATTATGAAATAAAATTGTGATTACCTACCTAAATTGGGAATCAGGAACCTTTGGCACTTAATACTTCTTTTGCTTAATTCCACACACCAAAACTTTGTTTTTGCACTCGACGCGCGTTTCGCTAACCCTGTTAGCATCATCAGGAAATGATTAAGTCTAATGAAGGTGAAATCTAATAATTAGACTTAATCATGTCCTGACAATGTTAACATGGTTAAACACGCCTGCAAAAACAAAGTTTTGTATTACCTACACCTACCTAGTTTATTTTACCACTTTATTTGGTATGGGCATAATCAAAAATCATGATTTAAAATAGTAAAAAAACGATATATTAGACTTTTGATGAAAGCGCCGGTATTCATTTTAATCTGTAAAACTTGAATACCCTATATTCTTTCCCACACCTCCACCCATGTTCATTTTTTGATACATCCTGATGCCAGCTGATGACTTTGACTATCTTTATAACCTAAAAAAATGCTCTTGATTTACGTTGCTACAGAAACAATCCAAACATTTCTTCCCCAAAGGAAGGAAGATATATATACCTTATTCGCAAATTACATTTATGTAACTTACGAATAAGATATATATCTTCTGTCCTTTGGGGAAGAAATGTTTGGATTATTTCTGTAGCAACGTAAATCAAGAGCATATTTCAGGTTATAAAGATAGTCAAAGTCATCAGCTGGCCACATGATACTTCAAAAACTGAACATGGCTGGAGGTGTGGGAAGGCAATGGTGGGTATTCAAGTTTTAGATATTAAAATTAATACCCGCGCCTTCACCAAAAGTCTAAAATATCGCTTAAAACATTTCAAATTAAACAATCACTTATTATTTTAAACCATGATGATTTATTTGCTTGTGCAGGTAACAAATAAAATAAATGCTAAAATAAACCTCTTAGGTGATCACAAGTTTTGTTTCATAATTTCGTAAGTAACTTCGGTAAATTCTTTCAGGAGGATACATACAAATTGCATTTAGCACCAGCGCATTATTTCAATAATTTATAAGAGCTCTTTAATTTAGAAAATATATCCGAACAATGGCAAAGTCAAAGTCTTCTATGTACCTCCACTCTGGTTTTAATCTGTCCAATTCCAATAATTTTTTCACCGTTAACTGGTCTGCGTAAGTTGCTGTAACGGAATGTTTTGCTTTTTATATACATCATCCAAAATAGTCCCTGATGGCTGTGCAGAATATAAGTTAATTTTTTAGTCTAAAAATAATATGATCTATAAGTATACAAGTATGTAGTTACTTATAGTTGTTATGTACCTACCATATATGTATATTAATCCCGCAAATGTTACTTTATCGATTTAGTCTCCATTTATTCTATAGGGCCTCTTCACTGCTATTTTCTATAATACTAATTTTGCGGAACATTTTGTGACACTGGAATCATTTTAAACAATCATTCTCACAGGTACTTTTTTCCTAAATGCGCACTGCACCACATACTAGTTTTGCAATAGGCACTCTTTGGTGAGCTGCAACGGATACAAGTATAATGCACAAATTTTCTTGAATTATTTTGTAGTTAAAACGACAATGTCGTTCTATACCTTTTCAACTTCAAATTGGGAATAATCAATTTCAAATTGGGAATAAACAACTTCAAATTGAGAATAGTCAACTTCAAATTGGGATTAATCAATTTCAAATTGGGAATAGACAACTTCAAATTGGGAATAGTCAATATCAAATTGAGAATAAACAATTTCAAATTGGGATTTTTCAATAACTTCATGAAATAAACACATTTATCAACAATTGTTAACTAAAGTTTATAATATTAAGCAAAATTTCGACTGCCTGGTAAGGTTCAAAAAGACTTGGCCAGAAATCTTAGAAAAAAGACAAAGACCAAATCATTAATCGCAAACTATATAAAGTTAGCTTATAGAAATTAGAAAGTATAAGTAGTGCAAAATAACATAAATAACAAATTAACTGTAGCGAGTTGCACCAGATTTATAGGAAATATACAGATACATATACCAGAAATATTAAATGATAGACAAGGATTAAATATATAACATATGGGAATTTTTTTATTAATTGCACAACCAAAATACAGACATTGCCGAAAGTTGATGCATGTTAAATAATCATATTAGGTGCACTTAGAAAGGTTGCAAGTTAAACAGCATACAGGGTAGGTCAAAAAATATAAATATTTTACGAGAGTAAAGTACCCTTATTTCAAAAAATTCAGCAAAAGGTTATTAAGAAAAGTGGTTTAGAATTAAAAGCTATGCCTAAATACCAAAACATAGCCACCTAAGAATTTTTTTTTGTCAATAATTAATTTCCTTTTTCTTAATAAACAATTAAAATATAAATTTTGCACCTTAAATGAGAGTTTTTTAATATGCACATTATCATTACTAATGTTTTACCTTGTTCCGAAGAATTTTTGCGAAATTTTAAAGTTTTGTTTAATATCGTTGCAACAAACATGAAGTTTGTGACACCCTGAAAAATTAAAAATCTAAGTAAATTTTACAAATATTCTTGAATTTGAACAAAGTTATGCGAAATTGATTTAATTTTGATTTATTTATGAAATTGTCTAGGGTGAATATTAAGACAATTTGTTTTTGGAAAATTATGGATGTTTTTCAAAAAATATTTTTTTTTTCTTCTTAGGAGGCCAGGTTTCGGTATTTTTAACTTTTAATTCTATATAGACAACTTTTCTCAATAACATTTTGCTAAATTTTCTGAAATAAGGGTACTTTACTCTTGTACAACTTTCGTATTTTTTTGACCTACCCTGTATGCTGTTTGACTTGCAACCATTCTAAGTGCGCCTAGTATAATTATCGAACATGTATCAACTTTCGGGAGTATTTGTATTTTCGTTGTGCCAATTAAAAAAAAATCCCATATGTTGCACACTTAAATGATCACACTCTATTGCAAAAATATGATATTTTAAATTCGATAAGTAGGCACATATTGTGTGTTTATTTAGATATAAGTAATTAAAATATTATTTATTATGTTTCGGCGCCTCGTCCGATGAGATTATTTACTTGGTAGTACCGCTTTCAAGTGGTAAATGGCCACAAGTTTAAAGAAGAAGAGGAATTCGCTCCTCACTTCTCTCGTATTGAACGCGCCTAACTTCATTACGTTTTCTTGTGCGTAACTAACGGTCACGTGCGAACGCTAGAATCTAATTTTTCATATCAAGAATTGTTTTTTAGATGGGGAAACATCGCAAAAGGGGGCGTTCAAGGTCCCCCTCGGAGGAGGGCGACTTCTCGAGGTATGATAGGCGCATCAGCCGAGAGCAACCGAGATCCTCGAGTCCCACCCGCAGGGAACGCAAACGTTCCCGTCGAGACAAATCCCGTTCTCGCGATGGGACGCACCACTATAGTCGGAACAGCTCCATTGACAGGGGGATAAGCGACACCAGGGACAATTCCCAGGGCAGGCAAGATCGAGGACGGGACAGATCCCGTGCCCAAAAGGCACATAGCAAACGAGACAGCTCTCGTTATGAACATCCCCAGGTGGTGGGCCGGCCCAGTAGGCAGGCTCGTAACCACGGAAAGCGAGACAGTTCTCGTGCGTCATCTTATAAAGCCAAAAGTCCATTTAGAACAAGTCAAGGTACATCACGACGGACAGAGGACACCCCTTCTGATTCCTCAGAGAGTATGAGCACCCAGTCGAATGGCAGAGACAACTCCCCTCCTCCTGAAGCAACTTCTACTCCGACAAACGATGTGGTTTTGGATGCAGAAACTCTGTATTGCCTTGGGGAAACTGAAAAACCCTGCGATAATGCTTATACCCTGCATTCTATACTGCAGACCAGATGGGAAAAAATATTAGTGAAGAAAATATTAGAGGCATCAGACAAGGATAGCTTAAAGGAAAAATATGCACACCCCACGAATCTCCCTCTTTTGCAACCGCCAAAGATCAATGCGGAGGTACTTGCAATACTCCCCCTATATCAGGTGAACAGGGACAAGCATCAAGCTAACAGACAAGCAATGCTGGGGGCAGGCATCTCTGCCTTGGGTGTTGTTCTGAATACCTTCCTAAAAGAAGGCAGACAGGATGCGGCCAATGCCGATCAGAGAAAAAATATCCTCACCACGTTGGGGGACTTGGGAAAAATCTTGACCAGTGTTCACAATGACATTTCAGTGGCAAGAAAACAGAACATTATCCCGACACTGAATAAAACTGTTAAAGACGTCACAGAAACGGCTCCTATTGGGGAATTTCTCTTTGGAGACAATCTCACTGAGAGATTAAAAATGGCAAGGGCTATAGAAAAGTCAGGAAAGGAGCTGAAAATTACAACTCCAACTCAAAAGCCAAAGAAACCAAAAGTCTCCTCAGTGTTTACCCGACAGCCGTTAAACTTCCGACTCCTGCTGAAAGCCAGGAGGGATTTCCAGCAAGAAGGGCCTTACCTCCACAGGAAGAAGCAGACTTTCAGGAAAAGGTAGACGAGGTAAGATTCGCAGGTAGACTAAAATTTTTTGAAGCAGAATGGAGGAAGGTCACTAACAACTCCCAAATTTTGGAGTGGGTTAAAGGGTACAAAATACCTTTTACTACTAAGCCAGTTCAATCTTCCACAGCTGGAAGCTTGACAGTAAGCCATCGAGATGATGATGCCTTGGAAAGGGAGCTTGGGTCCCTCTTACAAAAAGGGGCAGTAGTAAAGTGTCATTCAACCAATGACCAATTTATATCGCATTGTTTCTTAGGTAACAAGCCTGATGGTAGAAAAAGGTTCATTTTAAACCTGAAACCCCTAAACAAGTTTCTTGTTGCCCCTCATTTTAAGCTAGAAAACAACCGGACAGCCATGAAACTCATCAAAAAAGATAGTTTTATGGCGACTATAGACCTAAAAGATGCGTACTTCCTCGTACCAATGTACAAACCACATCAAAATTTCCTTAAATTCAATGTAAAATCTAAATTATACAAATTTACCTGCTTACCATTTGGTCTATCCACAGCACCATTCATGTTCACCAAATTGCTGCGCCCCATACTAGGATCCTTGCGTTCCCAGGGTGTTGTCTGTGTATGCTACCTAGATGATATACTGATAATAGCAGATACTCTTGAAGAATGCACCAATAACGTTAAGAAAACCACGGAACTTCTTCAAGCCCTTGGTTTTGTCATAAACCTGCCAAAAAGTTGCTTAACACCAAAACGTAGGTGCCAATTCTTGGGGTTTATTTTTGACAGTGTGACTATGACAATAGAACTGACACACGACAAGCGAGAAAAAATTCACTCTTTTGTTTCCAAAATGCTGTCATTACAATCATGCTCAATTCGTTACTTTGCAAGGTTCTTGGGTCTCCTAGCATCAGCGTGTCCGGCGCTACAGTATGCCAGGCTCTATACCCGGGATTCTGAAAGGCTAAAATTTTTTGCACTAAGAAAGTCGCGCCAGAACTATAGTAGTAAAATGAAATTAGACAGTAGCATACACAACGACCTTCAGTGGTGGCTTTCCCACATTAAAGACGGAAACAATAAGATCAACCAGGGAGATTTTCAGCTTACCATCTATACAGATGCGTCGGCTACAGGGTGGGGGGCATGCTGTCTAGGACACTATAGTAATGGGTGGTGGAACTAGGAAGAAGAATTGATGCATATAAATTACCTTGAACTTCTGGCCGTCTTCAATGGGCTAAAGTCCTTTGCCGCTTCCCATAGGGACTACAATGTTTTGATTAGGGTGGATAACACCACAGCATTGGCATATATAAACAAAATGGGAAGCATTCAGCATATTCTACTTCATAAGTTAGCGAAATCAATATGGAAGTGGTGCGAAAAAAGAAACATTTGGTTGGTAGCAGCGTACGTTCCTTCAGCACAAAACATAGCAGATGAACCATCAAGATTGCTCCCTGTGGAAACAGAGTGGAAGCTGAACCCCTCTCTGCTTTTGGAGATTACCAAAAAATTTGGTGAACCAGAAGTAGACCTGTTTTCCTCTAGGGAAAACCATCAGTGCCCAACCTATATATCATGGACAAGGGATCCAGGAGCAATGGCAATAGATGCTTTTACAGTTCACTGGGGGAATCTATTTTTCTATGCCTTTCCTCCATTCTGCTTAATATTAAAAACTGTCAGAAAAATAATAAACGATCGAGCTAGTGGGATCTTGGTTGTACCCAACTGGCCAGGTCAACCCTGGTACCCACTCTTCAGTGATCTAATAGTAGGAGACCCTATTATTCTTGGCCCTGATCCTAATCTGCTCTCTTCTTCTTTCAGAAGTCACCATCCTCTAGCCAGCTCGCTTACCCTGGTTGCGGCCAGGTTATGCGCCAGGCCCTACTAAAGAAGGGAATACCGGAAATAGCCCTAGAAACTGTGGAGAACTCTATTTCCACCACCACTCAAAAGCAGTATATATTATCCCATAAAAGCTTGGTGGCATTTTTGTCAACGAAACCTCATCGACCCTTATGAAGCTGACGTTCCAGAGGTACTCACCTTTTTTCAAAGCCTCTTGGACACAAAACCGGTAAAATTTAGCAGTTTCAATACATACCGGCCAGCGCTGTCAATGATCCTTAAAACTGACATCGCTAGCGATCTACGTGTGAGGCGTTTCCTAAAAGCGGTCTCCAAACTCCGACCACAAAAGCCAAAATACAGCATAACCTGGGACCCAAAGATAGTTCTGGAATATCTGTCTAATGTTGGCTCTAACAAAAATCTATCTCTATTGGCCTTGGCGAAGAAACTTATTACACTACTCTGCCTCACTACAGGTCAGCGGCTGCAGACTATTCATGCATTCAGGGTGGAAAATATAAATTTTTCAACCTACGGGGCTATCATTCGTATTCCTGATACAATAAAGACATCAGGCCCCAATGCATTCCAGCCCTTATTAGAATTACCATTTTACAGGGAAGATGAAAGAATTTGCCCAGTGTCAACTCTATTGACCTATGTAGAAAGAACTGCCCTGCTCAGACCTCAAGACCAACCCTTTCTTTTTATTACATCGAGGGAACCTCATGTGCGTGCAAATCGCCAAACTCTCAGCAGATGGGTGATCCAATCTCTTAAAGAAGCGGGCATAAACACGTCCATATTCACAGCCCATTCCACCCGGCATGCTGCAACTTCAGCAGCATTTCAAAGTGGAATCTCACTAGAAACAATACGAAAGGCGGCAGGCTGGAGTGACAGTTCGAATATGTTTGCACGGTTTTACAACAGACCCATAAAAGGTCCCTCATTTGCGAACGCTGTCCTTCGTAGGGTTCGCAGGATATAAAAAATAATAATAATAAACTATTCTATTTTTTCACCCACTATTCCATAATAGTCGTTCTTTATTTAACAAAACCCACATTTATGTATTATAGTCATATCCTACAGGTAGGATAATTATGTCGCAATATCTACATTTTTCTTTAAATAGCTACCAAGTAAATAATCTCATCGGACGAGGCGCCGAAACATAATTTAACGATTAAACGAACTTACCTGTGAAGTTCGATCGAAATTATGTGAGGTGCCTCGTCCGATGAGATTCCCCCCCTATTCAAAAAATATTCCCGCCCTAGTAGATATTACGACCACTTACAAGAGAAAAAACGTAATGAAGTTAGGCGCGTTCAATACGAGATAAGTGAGGAGCGAATTCCTCTTCTTCTTTAAACTTGTGGCCATTTACCACTTGAAAGCGGTACTACCAAGTAAATAATCCCATCGGACGAGGCGCCTCGCATAATTTCCATCGAACTTCACAGGTAAGTTCGTTTAATCGTTAAAATATGAAGTTGTTGATTTTCAATTTAATATTGAATATTCCCAATTTGAAATTGTTTATTCCCAATTTGATATTGACTATTCCCAATTTGAAGTTGTCTATTCCCAATTTGAAATTGATTAATCCCAATTTGAAGTTGACTATTCTCAATTTGAAGTTGTTTATTCCCAATTTGAAATTGATTATTCCCAATTTGAAGTTGAAAAGGTATAGTGTAAAGTTTTAATACTGCTTTGATTACTATCTCAAAAATGTACTTGCAAGCCTATGAGGCAACATCCCACGTGGTTTTTGCTTTACCTCAGAATCACTACTTTCATGCAAAACCAATTGAAATTTGATGATGACAGTTGATTGCAACAACTCTCCTAATAAAGGAACCCTACTCTGATCCTAGTATAGCGTTCGGCTTCGGGTATGAACGGCACACAAGCAAAACCGAGTCTTAAACACACAGAGCTTCATATAAAACCTTGATATTCTGTGGCTCTAACTTAGTTTCAAACAGAAACTATAACTATAGCCTTTTCCTGTGCTTCAAAGAAAAGAGTTTAATGTTAAATTTCTATCCAAAATTAGGATTCGTGTGCGTATAACGTAAATTTGTTGATTACTGCCCTGTCCTCGTCCTCCGTCACCTATCAATTTTGTACTGGGACTGGGGAGGGGGAGGGGCGCATGGTTATCAAGAAGGTTAGTAACCTTGACTTGGTTGTATTGTGAATTCTTTATTCATTGATTGTGAATGATTAATTTTAAGGTCTGTGATTCTGTGGAGAGTAAACGTCAAAAAGTGAATAAAAAAATAGTTTGAAGTCTGAAACCTCAATAATAATAATTATTTTTGTTAATTTTGTATAGAAATTGCAATTTAGTTAAAAAGTTCAATTGTGATTTGAAATTTTTATGATACGCTAGATAATTTGTATATAATATATATTTTTATTACTATTATTATTAATGTACACTCTATACTAAAATACTTGGAAAATGAGTAGGCACAAGAAGAATTCTATTCCCAATCGGTGGCTGCATTGCCCAAGAAAGTCTAATCAATTAATACTGGGAAGGTTTATGGCTATAAAAACTCCTCTAAGTGCTGATTTTGATAGTCAGATCCCTCCAGATTGCAGATTTCACCCTAAGATGGTTTTCGATATATGCAAGGCCAAAAAGGTATGAAATTCGTTGTTGAGAACAGGCTGTGAATTACCTTCTTTGATTCTTCTCAATTGTGACGTCTATTTCGCTCCCAGAATCGGACTGGCTAAATATTTTGGTTTCTTCTTTTTTCCAAGATTTTCATGCTAGGACAAACCCATTTTGGACATATTGTAGGTCCCCTAGTCCATAGTTATCACAAAAAATGCGACATACATATGTGTATGGTTGATTCACAATATTTTTGTTTAATTGAATTGAATATAAGATCTGTATATTCCCAGATTAATTTGGGACTATGGATCGATCTCACAAACACTAGCCGGTTTTATGATGAAGAAGAAGTCAACCAATATGACTGTCGATATGTGAAGATGCAATGCCGTGGACATGGGGAAACACCCTCTAAAGAACAAACCGACACGTTTATAAAATTGGTACACAACTTTATTGCCAACTTTCCTTTAAAAAGCATAGTCGTTCATTGCACCCATGGTTTCAACCGAACTGGTTTTATGCTAGTTGCTTATATGGTGGAAAGAATGGATATGAGCCTAGAGATAGCTCTTGAGACTTTTGCCGACTCCAGGTTGTTGATGTGTTTGGCTTTGTTGGATTGAGTTATGTTTTTAACGATTTTTGCAGGCCCATTGGTATTTACAAACAAGATTATTTAGAAGAATTATATAGAAGATACGATGATATAGAGGATGTTCCTCCAGCTCCTTCGTTGCCCGATTGGTGTACTGAAAGTGATGATACTCAGAACGACTTTGATGAGGGAATTGCAGAAGTGGCATCTACATCATCTATGTAAATAATTATATAAAACGAAATTTTCAAAATTGATCACTGTTTATTGTAGGGAGCAAAATCAGTCTAATAAACCAAAAGGACACAGAAACAAGAGGCCCGCCAAATTTATGGAGGGAATATCGGGAGTGTTACTGTTTGAAGAACAACCCAAGGCCAGCACTCTTCAAAAAAAAGTTCAAAGGATGTGTGGATGGAAGAGTAAGGGGTTTCCTGGCAATCAGCCAGTTTCCATGGATAGTAAAAATTTGAGATTGTTGCATGAGAAACCCTACCAGGTAAAGTCGTGGCAGGGTTGTTCAGTAGTACTTGTTATGGCGGCAGTTTAAGTCAGTTATTTAAAATTGTATTTTCAGGGGTAATATAACAAGTGGTGTGCCTATTATCGATAATACCTTTCGTTAATTTTACGAATTATAATCCCAAAGTTGAAAATACCACGGTTGCGCAGCACGAGTGGTATTTTCTTAGCATTGGTATTATAATGAGTGATAAATTATCGAAAGGTATTATCTATTGTTGGCATACCACGAGTTTTATTTAAAAAGAGAATTTAACAACTGCAAATAGTTTAATAATTATTCAGTGTGTATGTAGCCATAATTTATTAACCCAAGTTCTTCGGAATAAATTAACTACAAGGGTTATAAATATTTGGCCCCTTGAAAAATGTAATTTAAAAAATAAAAATAAAAAAAGCAGCCATAACCGGGATTTGAACAAGGACCTCTCGCACGCAAAGCGAGAATCATGCCCCTAGCTCATTGAGGTCTGATGAATGTTTTACTTAACTAGCCGTATATAAATTTAATTACCATGCTTCAAAGTTAGTCTATTTGACAGCTGTCATTTAGGTTGAGTTTTCGGTTCTGAATATGTTTTTTGTGCTAATAGACATTTAACGATCAATGTTTTAATTGAAAACATATCTTCTAGTATCTTCTATATAGTCCTATATTAAATGTGGTAATGTGAAGAAGTTATCGGGTTATCAGTTTTAGCTGCCACAATATTTGCTTAGCGTAACTACCACATAACTAAGAGAGTAGGAAATCATCACCTGATTGGTTAATATTTCAAAAATTATGTCATTTCATTGGTTCATATTGGCAGGCATTGAATTATCTTGACAAGAGTAGCTTCATTCATCCCATACCCTGGTCCCACCGGTGAATTTCCAACATTAATTTTAGTTTAGGAGGAAACATTTTAATGTAGAGCTATTTTATTCTATTAGTTCAGTACTTTACCTCACGCTGAGAGTGCATATTTGTCACTAGGTTGAAATATACAATATATTTATTATATTTTATTATTTAAAGTCCAGTAGTTTTATAAAGATAAGCCGAATTTTGTAGTAAGATGTCATACTTTACTATTGGAAGAGAAAATTGTATCAACATATACCTAATAAATAACACCTGCTAGCCAATGGGGCCCGTATCTCCGGTAGCTTAGTGCATTTTTTTAAATTGATATCATTTACCTTATATACCACTAAAACATCCTTTGTTTGAATTTAATGTTGCATTTGATACCTTTTAATATACAGTGTGTCCCGCTTTTCATGAATACACCCCTGAAAATCTAAGTAGGCTGAAGGAATTGAACGGGGCAATTTTTTTACAGATATGTCCCTGAAAGGTCATCATTTGCGAAGTATTGGTTTGGCATTGGCGCGAATGCCTGGCCTACTGCGATTTTTTAAGGGGGTGCGTTTTTCGAAAAACCATATTAGGCATTTTTTTATATAAAATCTGACACCACACAGTTAATCAGGACACACCTAAACCCCCATATACCAAATTTGAACAAAAAATATACAGGGAGTTCCATTCTGCGGGGTGTCAAAGTTGAGCAAAATAGGAATATTAAAGGCATCTGCCGAGTCAAGTGTGCCATGGAATTACCTCAAAACAGCTGAATGGTCAATAGGACCACTCAAAGTGTTGCTGTGCAAGGATTCAATACAAAAATATACAGGGTATTTTTCTCTAGACCATCTCAAAATGCTGAATTTTTTGAAAGGCTGGGGTAATTGATAGGCTGGGGGAATCGAAAGGGAAATTTTTTTTAGCTGGTGCCCTATAACAGGTCATCATTTGCAAGATATTATTTCGATATTGTCTGAAAAGCCTGGCCTACTGCGATTTTTAAAAATGCTGATTTCTCCGAAAAACAGTTTAGGGATTTTTTTTCCAAGAAAATGACATCATGGGCTTGTCCCGCATCACAGAATAAATAGCTTTGCTACAGAAGCCTCTTTACGGACATGTGTCAAAAATAAGCGAGTCTCCAGTTCAATTTACAGAAAGATAGACAGTATTTTAAGCTTAAATTTGGATCTAATTCAGTCTCTTTGCTATGTAGATTAACGTAAAGTCGAATAAAATGCCCATTATTCATGTCTTTAGAAGATATTTCGCTAAAAAGTGAGTCTCCTTTTGACACATGTCGCTAAGGAATTGTCTGTATTACTCGTTAGTCTGTGCCCGCATGCTCTAAAACGTAAACGTACCAATTTAAATAAAAAAAAATACAGACTGGGTATTTTTTCTGGCAAGTTTCAAAATTAGTTAGTACTAGGTTTTGCGTACTCATAACAGTGGCCATAAAATAAGGTGACAAATTGCAGATAGAGCAAAATGAAACAATTTTATACTAATAAACACTTTATTTTACTACATAAAAAACAAAATTAAGTAAACTATAATGGTACCTGACTTTATATTTTGCTACTTTGAGTGGTCCTATCGACCATTCAACTGTTTTGAGGTAATTCCATGGCACACTTGACTCTCCAGATGCCTTTAAAATTCCTATATTTTGCTCAACTTTGACACCCTGTAGAATGAAACTCCCTGTATATTTTTTGTTCAAATTTGGTATATGGGGGTTTCGGTGTGTCCTGATTAATGCTGTGGTGTCAGATTTTAAATAAAAAAACGCCTAATATGATTTTTTGAAAAACGCACCCCTTTAAAAAATCGCAGTAGGCCAGGCTTTCGCGGCAATGCCAAACCAATACTTCTCAAATGATGACCTTTCAGGGACATATCTATAAAAAAATTGCCCCTTTCAATTCCTTCAGCCTACTTAGATTTTCAGGGGTGTATTCATGAAAAGCGGGACACACTGTATATCATGATATAAAAGTTGTTTTTGGTTTGCATAAGAAGAAACTTTTATATTGTGATTTTTTACAAGCCCTATCTACTTAATATTGAGAATGGTATGGTTTAATAGGTATCGTGGAAGGCAGACGGAACAAGATATATGATGCTGATTGATGGAGAGAATGAAGTATATTTTTTTGATCGTGACTACAACGTTTTTAGGGTTAAGGGACTTAGATTTGTCCGCAGAAGTGATCTGAGAGTTCACTTGAGGGATACATTATTAGATGGCGTAAGTTGATTTTATAAAGCTATGTTTAAAATCTTAAATTTATAAAGTTTTGTGCATTCGACTACACTTTGTTTTCCTATGTATGTCTTTAGGAAATGGTTATCGATACCGTTGAAGGCAAATTGATACCCAGATACTTAGCTTATGATATAATAAAATTCGAGGGAGATGATGTAGGCAAACAACCATTTGCTCCAACAAGACTGCTAGTTTTGGAGAAAGAAATAATTCAGCCACGACACATGGCCATGCATGAAGGTCTAATAAACAAAAATTCAGAACCATTTAGCATTAGGAAAAAGGACTTTTGGCATGTCAAGAAAGCTGCCAGTTTGTTGAGTGAGAAATTTACTAAACTTTTGTCACACGAACCCGATGGGCTTATATTTCAACCATCTAGGGAGGTACGTTGAACTTTGAACTTGTTTTATATTGCAGTGATCTCGGCAGTGATATTTAGGTCAAAATCGATGGAAATATTTGACAACTATTGATAACTTTCAAAGCCTTCCTAGGATGATAACTAATTCTAATATCTGAATCATTTTCTCGGCAACATCTAACATCTGTTGTTGGTATGGCATAACATGACAAAAATCTCAAACTTTAAAATTATTATTAGCGGGAGTTGTCTTGGCCACATAGAAAATTGTTGCCAAAAAAAGATTTATTAATTATCTAGAAACTGGGTATGCATGTCCTGTTTGGTAACACCCAAAATCGGTGATTAGTGAATTCTCTTAATGAAGCATCTCTAAACTTGGTTTTAATAGGATGTGAGAACTATAAGTGGGAAATTTTGTTTTTGTTGGGTTAACAGCATTATAAAATACGGATAGATAGATAAGATAGATAGATAATCTATCGCTTTTTCAACTTTGAATTTTTTGTAAATGATATAAATTTCACATTGATCCCGTCTCTGCACTCAAATATACTTATAATTTTCTTCTCAATTTGGATCTTAATTAATTCTTATTTTAAAATTTTATCATCCAGATTTTCAGTGCGTGGGATGATTATTGTATGAAGCAGGTGTTACAGGCATATCCAGATAAGTCAAAAAGTAGATTTTTTCCTTCTTCCTTAATAATTAATTTTTAGTTTTGATTAATTTCGATATAAGAGTTCTCCAATCAATTTGAATTTTCTTCTGTATGGGTTATTATTCCTATTAATTATTCCTATTTCTTCCATACCAGGTGTATTTGGTAATATTTCAATTAAAAATTTTCTGGTCTTTTCTTTTATTAAATCTTTTATTGGTATTTGAATTGTTTCGTTATATAAATCTACTCTGTGAATATATATTCTTCTTTTATTTTTAATCGCCCTTAAAACATTATTTTCAATTACTTGTAGTGACTCTAAGTGTGTTATTGCAACTGAACTCCATACTTTACAGCCGTATAGCATAATGCTTCTGATATACGTTTTGTATAATGCAATTTTTAGTTTTTCTGGAAGTGGAGAGTCAATTTTCAAATATGGCATTAAAATTCTGTATGTATTCCTAGACCTGTTGCTTGTTATTTTAATATGTTCTTTAAAAGTAATTCCTTTATCAATTACTACTCCTAAGTATTTTATGCTTGTCGTAATTTCAATAAATTCATTATTAAAAGTTGGTTTTATTTGAGGTATTAATCTTCGATTAGTTAACCAGATAGCTTGTGATTTATTAGTATTAATTTTTATTTTCCATTTAAAATACTAGTCTTCGAGTAAGTTAAGGTGAATTTGCATAAGTTGCATAGCAAGATAAAAATTTAAACTAAAGGTCATAATTAGGGTATCATCGGCATATAGCATTAGTTCAGAATTTAAACATTCGGGTATATCACTCATAAAGATGTTACAAAGTATTGGAGATAGGACACTTCCTTGTGGAAGACCTTCTAATTGTTCCTTTTTTTCCAGATTTTGTATCTTTAATTTTAATTTGAAATGTTCGATCTGAAAGAAAGTTGTCTACTGTTTATATCAATCTTGTGGGAATCTCTAATTTATCCATTTTAGCAATTAATGCTTTTTCCAAACTGTATCATACGCTTTTTCTGCATCAAGTGAAGTTATTAATGTTACTTTTCCAGAATTAATATTTTTAGTGGCTGAATCTATTAATTTGGCAAGTGACATTATTGTATACTTGTTAGCCGTAAATCCAAATTGTTTGGTATCAAGTCCGTTTGTATTTTCTAAGTGTTCTGTGATCTTTTTATTAATTATTTTTTTCAAATAATTTGCCTAAACAACTCTTGACAGCAATTGGGCTATAATTACTAGGGTTACTAGCCGATTTTCCCGCTTTTCTCAAAGGACATATTATTGAATTTTTCCAGGACTGTGGAAAGTATCCATGTCTTTTAAGATATAGTATAATTGTATTAGTAATTTCTTTGGGGACATTTTAAGCATTTTGATTACTAACCCATCTTCTCCTGGGGCACGGTATGGTCTACTTTTTCTGATAATATGTTTGATTACTTCTGGTGCAACCCATGTAGTATAGGTTCTTAATACGTTTCTTCCAATTACGTCATTATAACCATCATCAATTTCATCAATAGTTCCTCTATCTGATAAGTGTTGGGTAGCTGTATAAGTCTTCTTTAAAGTTTCTGCTATGATTTCAGCTTTTTCTTTTACTTTACTATATTTATTATTTTGTACTTCTAATTCTGGAATATCATATGTACTTGGATCAGTCCTTCTTTTTATTATCTTCCATATATTTCCATTATTTTCTTGTTCTTTATTTATTCTTTTTGTCCATCATACAAATTGTAAATTGGTTTAATAACAATTTATTGACGATAAATTTTGAAAAAAGTTTTTTTGTTCCTTTCTCGTCCTATGCGAACAATATACCTAATATTCAATCACTTATAATTAATAATGAAATAATGTTTGCTAAAAGAAAAATTAGTAAATATCTTGGTGTTTTTTTTTTTGGATAGCAATCTCAAATGGGATGAACATATCAATTTTTTAATTAAAAAACTTCGCCCTATAATTCCCAAAATATATATTTTCAAAAAGTACTTAAACACTCAATATTTAGACATGATTTATTATGCTTTAGTACGGAATACTTGGATGGGGAGGAGTAAACCAATATTATTTAAGAAAATTTGAAATATTACAAAAGTTAATTTTAAAAATTTTATATAGTAAAGAAGTTAAAAAACTGAACATTAGACAGTTATATTGTTATAATATATTAATGTTTATTTATCAAAATAAACATACAATAAATTATAATACACATCAACATGGCACTAGGTTTAAATCCATAACTAGTGTAAAAGGAAAAGTTAAAAAATCAATTGGTCAAAAAAATTATAAGTATCTCATACCGTATTTATATGACATATTACCAAAGGAAATTAAACAAATTAAATCTTTTAGAACATATAAAAAATTAATTAAATATTGGTTAATAGAAACACAATTTTCATTTTTATCTCTACCTTTTCATCTTCATTATCATTTTCATTGATTAGATTATTTGTTATTAATTTTTAATTACTTTAATGAAATTAATTTTATTAAATAGATAATAATAATTAAATAAATAATATGTACATAATGTATATTTACACTTTCCTCAGACAAGCAATGCTTCAGAGGATTTGAAGTTTATTCTACAATCTAAAAAAAAGATGTATTTCTTTAATATGTAATTTTGTTCTAATGAGTGAATAAACTTAATAATAATAATAATTGTTCAGTATGGTAGCTTGTCATAAGCACTTTTATTAAATCATTAGCCTCTTTATTTTTTTCTCAGTCTTCATTTCTTCTTATTTTGTTTCGTTTTTTTATTTCCTCTTCGATATTTTTTGGTGTTTGTAAATTAACAATAGGTTTCTTTTTTGGAACAAATCTTTCTCTAGCTTCAAGTAAATTTCTTGTCAATTTGTGAATTTCACCTCCAATTTGCTCTACACTGTTGAACTTTCGAGTTATATTTGTTTGTATTTGTAAAAAATTTCTGTCTCCCAAAATGTTTGCATTTTGGTAGACATATATTTCCAACTGATATGGTTTTTCCATTTTAATGCCATGAGTCACTTCTATTTTAATAGGATTATGGTCTGATGGAAGTTCAATAAATGCTTCTATTTTCTTAATATTGGTATTTAAAGTTACTGCAAAATCAATATCCCCAGGTGTTCCATTAGGTGGTATAACTGTATTTTCATTGGGGAAATGAACTTCTATTCCTAAAGCGGTTACTGCTGCATGTAATTGTCTCCCTGTAGTGTTTACTGTAACACATCCCCAATGAAGACTCCGAGCATTAAAGTCACCAATGAAAATGTGTTTATTCGAATTTTTTATCCATTTTTCTAAATGTTCTTTTTTAATTGTGTGTGCTGGTGGATTGTACAAAGATGTTATGGTCTGATGGTTTATTTCTATTGTTATATTTTCAACAGGGTCAGTATAGATATTTCTTTCTGAAAAAAACTAACTCATTTTTGATGTACAGTAATAATCCACCTTGTTGAGATGTCTTTGGCTTATTAATATATTTGTAACCTTCCAATTTTGGTGGTGTCCTCTTCCCCAATTTTGTTTCGCATATCCCTATAATATCATAAATATTACTTTTAAATTTAACAAAGTGCCTTAGTTCATAAGTTTTACCCAGAAGGCCATTGGCATTCAAATTTAAATAAAATACGGAAATCTTCATAATTGGAAATTTAAAATTAGAATTGCTATATTATCAAGGATTCCTAAACTTAAAGACATAAAAGTGCCTTATAGTTCTTAGCCTGTATTGTAGGTAGGTACTGATTTTACGGAAAATGAGAATTTCTGCCTCGATTAGTTTCTTGAAACAACTCAAAGGTACATGCCGCTGTGAAACCAGAAATGGCATTCTGCCATATTATGCAGGAACTATCCCGGTCATACTGTAATCCCAAACATGCTCGTTCCTGGGGTTCTTTCTTCATTGGTGGACATTACTTATTTTGTTTGTGACAATTTTACTTTGACACCAGTGTTACCAATTGGCGCAAATGATGTGATTTGTGCTTAATCTAAGGTAATGGCAAATCTCTTTAATAAGAAAATTCAAATCTTACGTTTGACAATATGATACATTACCTTTAATAACTTGAAATCGAACTCGAATTTTTGCTCTAACCTAACCTTACTGCAGTTTCTGCCAAATACACCAGAGATTGGAAGGAAGAAGAAGAACTTTACTTTTACGTTTCAGTTAAGTGTTTTTCAGTCTTGTCGACTTGTGAAAAATATATCTAGCTGCGGTGAAAAGAGAATTCTATAACAGTAGTTAAGACATTGATAGTTAAAAAATCCTCCCTTGTTTGGACAAAATTTATTGATGGGGGTAGTTGGGTGCTGCATCATCAGCGGCCCTTTTATTTTTATATGTCACTTTTACATTTAAAAATAGGATCTTTGGCGGACCTATTGATTGTAGTCAGTAGGAGTGCACAGAATAGCGATATGTGGCATTAGCCGAATATCGAATATCCGGCCTAGCAATATTCGGTAAACTATTCGTCTGAATAGTTCAAAGTTCCAAACAAAATTTATAGAATTTCTTATCAAAACTTTTTTAAGAGCAGAAGGAGTATTTTATGGGTAATAGGATCATCTTTAAAATGGAAACCACTTATCTAAAATTGTTCGACGTTTCGATAATTATATTATCTTCCTCAGGACAATTCAGAGGTGGTTTCCTTGTTCCTTGTCTGTATGTATGTAATGTAGCCACATAGCTACATTAATGTATGTATGTATGTATTTAATGTAGCCACATACCTACACATAGCTACATTAAATTTTCTCTCTGAGCTAAAAATATTAAACCAAACACCAGCTAAGAATTATTGGGACAGAAGGAAAATGACGTTTGACAGCGGAATTCGTTTGAAGCACAGGACACAAAAAATAGAAGTTAGGACAATCAGTTTGATGTTTTACCTATTTTGTGTTATGTGTTTTTTGCCCGAATCAGCTGATTTATTTACTATTTCACTTTCTCTACACTCCTATCTACTTGTCAATTCAATGTGTTAAATAGACACTTATAATATCTAATTGCCAAAGTCGATTAATTTTATTGACACAAATTTCTACCAATATTTTACATTTATTTTTAATGTGTACTAATAATTATTATTTGCTATTTATTCTAAATAGCCAATAGCTTCAGTAAGTTTTGTTTTCTTGTTTTTCTTATAATTATTCTTTACATCATATAATTTTTTAGCCTGAAGAAGCACAAAAATTGTGCGACAGCTTGCATTAGCTATTTTTATAATTTTACTTTAATATACAATTTGTCCAAACTCCGCAAAAATCATTTATTCCCAATTATAATAAGTGTCTTGATTATTTTTTAACTTCGTTGTTAGAGCAATTTTCCTGCTAATAACAAGGTTACTAATTTAGTAGTAGTTTATATGAAAGCAGCGATCCCAAAACAAAGTGGTAACTAGATAAAATCCCGTTCTCACATCCTGTTGAAACCGATTTTAGTTCAGGTATACTCGTCTCTCCGACAGTTGGTTTGGTCTTTGCCAAACTCCCTAGATTGCCTGGAATGAGAGGTAAAACCAGGGACGTATTAAAGCATATTTGATAAGCTGAATTTTCAGACATTTAGAAAAAGTCGAATTGAAACGAAACCAATTTAGTTTTGTATAGTTTCTGTCTAGATGCCAAACAAACAACTTTGGAAGAAGCTGCTTTGCACTTTTGCATTTTGTGGTGTAAATGAAAAATTGTGACTATTAAATGAGATATGGCCCTGGCACCCCTGATTTGTCGGTTGGTATGAACTAAATGTAGTCCGATTATTCGACAAGACGAGTATATTTTTGTTCAATATGAATGTAGAACAAAATTAAAGAACTTTTGTACCTAATAAAATTGTTCCCTCGAACCTTTAATTTCCTAGATGTAATGTGTAATATGAAAAAAATTATTTGCCATGAAAAATGATAGACAGCATGCCAACCCAGTCAGAACTCATGTGAGATCCTATTGTATCATACAATTTTAGCCTTATATAGCCGGTCGATGCGATGATGTTTTAAAATGGAAGCCCCTCGATATGAATTCTGTGGACTTTAGGCTGAAAATCATGACAGAAGGGGGTACAGGTATATTGACTCAAAAAGTGGGATTCCTCTATGTGGGTTCATTGGATCGCCCTTTTGCCAAAATGCCGTACAAAAAAGCCATGAAAGAGTTGGACAACAAAATTATAGAATGCAAGTGGGAAGAAAATCAATGGAAATTCATGAGGGAAAGGACAGATAAGTCATTTCCGAATAGCTACGATACTGCCATGGGTAAGCGACAAATTTAAACATGTCAGAGAATATCGCTGTGGCAAAAATTTACAATAGTTCAGTCAATTATAATTTACTTATTATTTATTTATATGTTACAAATTAGCTCAATTTTATTTACATCCAGTAGATGTACAGACATTATATTTTCGATTAATTAATTATATATCAGGAGGATGTTCTTTATCAAAAGTTAGAATTCTATTATTATAAGTATAATAGCCCTTTAAGAACTTTGACTTTGAGATACAGGGCATTAATTTTTTTAATCTTCTGCCACATGAATAAATGTAAGTCGACTTTTTCTAGTAAAAAATATTTGTAGTTTTCTCTTCTCGTATCTCTAGTTTTATGTTATATTACAACTTATTCTGTTTTAGCTGTTTGTGGGAGTATAAAAAATCCAATAACGAAGGAGAAACTACTAGATTATATAGATCGCTATAGCTACGATGACGATCGGGATATCATGCCCCCTCCAGCGAAAATTAGAAGGTGATTACTTTTATTAAAACACTCATACTTACTCGATTAATTTATTTATACAATGTTATTTTTATATCATCAGATGAACATTTGTGCGACATGTGTATATCATGGTAATTAATTAAATCGTTATGAAAAAATCACTAATACTTTCCATTTTGCCTAATTATCCAACAAACTAAGTCTTAAACCTAGCAGCATATACTTTTCTGAACAGCCTTATCTCATAGTAAATAAATAAAAATATTGGATATTAACACGATTTGATGTCATCCCTATATTGCCACAAGTTGTTTTCTCGCAAGACTTTTTCTTCTTTCAGTAGTTTTTGTAGGTGGTGATTCACATTGTTTTCAGCTGCCTTTTCTAATTTTTCTGGAAGGTCATCGTATATAATTTTCACTAAATCTTGTTCCCCAAATGAACGTTTCCTATTGTTACACAACACATTGATAATCTGCTGTTCTCTTTCCAATCTATGGCTGATGTAGAACTCGATTTTTTCCTTTGGATTCTGCAAGAAAAATATTTTTGTTTACAATACAATTTTGTGGAGATCAGCAATTATAGTAGAGTGATTGAAAATAAAGTTTGAATCAACTTGGAAACATATTTGTTAAGGCTGTTTTTAAGAATTTTTTAAGGATTTAATTCTTCTAATACTTGGGTTTTCAAACATCAACAAAACTTACCGAAATAATATTTCCATGTCCAGGGTAGATGGCTAAAGGTGAAATAGTCAGAATAATCTCCAATGAATTCATGTAATCATACAAGTCTTCAAATACTGCAGTGCCTTCTCCCAAAATGCAATCTCCACTGAAAAGTGTATTTTCATCCAAAAGGTGTAAAACAATGTGGTCGGTTGTGTGACCAGGGGTATGAAGTACCTTCAGAGTTGCCCCTTCCACTGTAATTTCTTGGTTATCTTTAAGGGATTCTACATTTACATTTTTCGGGAGTTTATCTTCGGCACTTGGATACTTCCAAACTTGACAATTCTCTGGAGAGAAAACAATTTATTATATTTAAAATTTACCACAATTAATTATTTCTATTGTAAATAAAAAAATTGCCACTAAACCCAAACAATATGTCAGCATCAATAGTATTCTTTTGAACTGATTTTAGTGATTTATCTGATAGGAGCCATTTGAATTGAACTACAGCTATTTTCAGGTTCATGTCATTTTCAATTATTTGAATTATTGTAATAAAGCAGCAAAGGGATAAATCACTTAAATCGGTACGAAAGAATAAGCCTTTATCACCACTGCACTGTCTAATAGACTTAATTACATGAAGGAGAAGCACATTTTTTACAAAAGTTGGAATTTTTTTGAAGATATCTACCAAATATAGTCTCAAAAAACTTCTCCGTAATTTTTTTTTGGAAAATTTATTTTACTTCAGTATTAATTTGATTTCGTAATAAATATGGACTATCTATGTATGTATTTCTCATAAATATTTATCTTTAAGCTACGCAGAAATGTATACATTCGCGGAAGCCTCCTTCAGATTAAATACGTTAGTTAATAAGTGTAAAGTTAATGCTCGTGTAATTAAGTACTTTGCTTTGTTTTAAATGTAAACATTACCCTGATAAGAATGATATAATTTTTCAACAGCTAAATATTAACGTCTAGAAAAAATTTAAAGCCTAAGGTTATCTTCTGCATGTTAAAGAACTTTTAATGAGCTATGAGCTCTGCGTATATTGTTAAATGTGATTTTACACTCTACCAATATCAATAAAAATAATCTCAATAATGCGCCAACAGAATAACTACTATTACAGTGGTGAGGACACGTGGGTTGGAACAAATTCAATAAAATCTCTATGGGGCGAGGGAAAAAATTCGCTCGGACACCTCAATCTTAATTTTGTAATGTGTCAAATTTTGACTTATAAATGCATCATGTGCCATCATCGGTGTCGCAGATATGACGTCAATCGTCATTTTTTCAAATTATAAGCCCCACTTTTTTTGAAAATTTATTTAAAAACAGAACGACAAATCAAATCAAATGTTAAAATTTTTGACCAATAATTTCCTGACATTAGGCAAGACGATCTTCAAATTCTCGTAACACTTTAGTTAACAAAAAACACAATGGTATGTTTTGCTCAAGTAATTAGCCTTATTTCTACCATTTACTACCATTTGTTGGCGTATTTACTTTAACTGTTCTTGTTAAAATTTAATACATTTACAAGTAAATAAAGTGTAAGAAATAAGCAAAATATATTTTTCTCAATTTAAAAAAATGACGATGACGTCGTATCTGCGACACCGATGATGTCACATGATTAGGGATGGCAAAATCGATATATCATATGATATATTGAATCAATTTATTGATATAATTGATTGATATGTTTTGTAGCACTGTCTAAGGTTAAGATCTCGTAGATGGAGAAGGGATTTAAATTATGTATTTTCGACTTTTGGCATTTTTCACTTTGAATAAATACGGGTTTAAAACACCTTTCCAAAAACATTAATTTTCACGATATAAGAAAATTTACTTGAAGGGGGATTACTTTCATGACATCAGACTTTAAGACTCAATGTACACCACGTGCGTGGTGATTCAACATTTTGACCCATAAAATGGCTTTTTTCGATCTGTAGCGAGCAACACGCAAAATTTTAAACTTGGTCAATACAAATTTTATTCTAAGTAATTACTCACATTTTGAGACAAAAATTATTTAAAAATATTTATTACAATGGCCGTTATTAGGCTTTTTGCGCAAATACTAATAACGGCCATTGTGATAAATATTTTTAAATACTTTTGTCTCAAAATATGAGTAATTACTTAGTTTAAAATTTGTATTGACCAACAGTTTAAAATTATGCGTGTTGCTCGCCACAGATCGAAAAAAGCCATTTTATGGGTCAAAATGTTGAATCACCACGGACGTGGTGTACATTGAGTCGGATAGTGGCATCAAGGTCATAGTTCAAAACCCTTAGTAGAAAATTTCAATACTCTAAGTTATACAGGGCGTTTACCAATGGGGCCAAAGTTTATATGAAAACATATAGAAGATACCGTTTTTGTTTTCATGGCATTCATGGCACACCTGATTTGATTGATATGCTTAAACTTGTCGAATAAAGCAGAATTAGTTAATTAAGGATGGAGGATGATGCCTACAATTGTAAATTGTAATGTTAAAATGAAATCTAATATTTTTCCAAGGAGACTAATAGAATACAGTGAAAGCCCAAATTTTCTATTTAAATATATTTTTAAAATAAATGATTTTATCAAATTTTATTTTTTCACGAAACACCCTGTATGAGCTACGCAGGCCTATTATCTAAAATAATGCCTTGGGAAAGGTTTAATTGATAAGCGAAAAAAGATCACCAAAATACGCCCTCTGGTTTACTCCAGATAACTCAAATTTTTAGAACTTTGACCCCATTTGGTGAACAACCTGTATAAGTATGTAAGAGTATTTAAACTTTGTACAAAGTGTTTTGAACTATAGCCAATTAGCTCACACTACCCGTTTTATTCTTAAAAATGCCTATTTTGGTTTTGTGCTTTTTGGGTGTCTTCTTTTAACAACAGTAGGCTGTGTAATCAAATAGGACTATTTCAAAAAATTATAACCCACAATGTAGAGCTTTTAAAGTACTATAGGTTGAAAAAAGTTTTTGAAATTCGGCCCATCTTTCGAAAAATACGGAATTGTCTCAACCCAAAGTGAAATACACTAGATATATTACAAAGTCGAAGTAAAAGGTAGATTCACAGTATCATGGAAAATAACTTTAGTTCATATATCGCTGATAATAGGTTGACTATTGTGTGGCTACTTTTTACAAATGTTTGCACTTAACGAGTGCTGCCACTGCTATGGAACTTACTAGTTTTTTCTGGGATCTCTTCCAAAATATCCATTAAGCCTCCAACATGGTCATGGTGCCAGTGAGTCAAGAAGATGTGGGCCAGATCGATGTTTTCGTAGTTCAGTACACTGCGTAGGAGATTGATATATTGAGGTACGTCCGAATCGCCTGTGTCTATCAGGGCCCTCCTGAAAAATAAAATAAATAGTCAGTGTCAGCATTGCCAGACGAAGAAGTAGCACAGAGCTAGAGCATCCCTCAGGGAATCCGAATCACCCCCATGTATAGTATCATTTTTTTAGTTTAGGAGTTATGCTTTTTTGTGATTTTTCAGTGACTTGAATTTTCAGCTTACAATTATTTTAAAAACATTCTTCGTTTTAAGTCAATTTCTTTATTTTTGAGCGCATTGTTTTGATTTGTTGTATTTGTGTTGGTTATGTGCATGTTTTAGCTATATGTCTCAATAATAATCAAGCATTTATCTCGCATATCTGCTACGATCGTCGCCAAAATAAGCTGAAAAGTCGAAAATCACTGAAAAATCACAAAAAATCATAACTCCTAAACTAAAAAAAGGATAATGTACTTGGGGGTGATTCAGATTCCCCGAGAGGTGTTCTATTGTAGAATACCTCTGTACCACTTCTTGACACTTTTTCCTTTGAAACTGCTACCCGGAGAAAATATCGCTATACCAGTGAGTTCTAAATGTAAAATACAAACAAAAGTGTTATCAAAAACGAAAATATTCACAATCAGAAAAGTTATGGCACATTTAAAAAAGCAAAAAAATTAGAAACGCCCTGTATCTCCCAAACGAATCGAGATATCAGGGTGCGGTTTACGACATTCAACTTTTCTGGAAAATGGAACACCGGTCGGACCTCTTGGCTACTTTTTGTCTATATCTTCGGGAAATAGGAGAAATCTTCCTCCCCAAAGTTTCAACCTGGGATACCCTATACATAGATACCGAGAGAGAATCCAAAAAAATCGATGTAGGTACCTATTGGATAAATTGGATAATAATCATAATAATAACAGAGAACAGATAATAATCAGGGCAAATTCACATCACCCTGTTCAACGGACCTCATAAATCTTTTTATACAAGGTCCCTTCCCTTTTTGTTGTGAGACATGACCTATGTTCTATAATATGTCCGACGTCCGTATTGATTAACGACTTTAAGCTATCGTCCAACGTTGCCAAGTGTACCAATATAAAAATCTGTCTATATAGTTTTTCGCCTAGAACATGGGTATGATCCGAAATTAATCAAAATTCCGGTTTGGCTTTCCAAAAGTAATGATACACTGGGAACACACTTGAAAGCATGCCAGGATTACATACATTGCAACATTATATACATATTTATAAAAATAAAATTATAATATGTATTTTCCATATATTTGATACTAATGACCATTTCACATAATATAAGGACCGATGTATAGAATATAGTATATAGGGATAATTAAAAAACCTGCTACAATGCTATCATCAGTATATGGATCCATTTAATTTTTAATTGGGTTTTTTCGCCATAGAAACCTGAACCAAACTGATTAAAAGACAACTTCTTCCAGCAAAATTCGTAAATGCCTGACATTCCTGACATTACAAAAACGAAACTTTGAACGTTAACTCAAAAAATAACTTCAACACCAGCAGCGTAGCTAGAGGTCTTGAGGCCCCCGGTGCAGAATTCTGCATCGGGGCCCTCCCCTTTGGAGTCCAGTAACGATATAAATTTTCAAATGAAAAAATTGCGGGAAAGTAATTTTTTAAGGTTACTCATTGTTTTCTGAGTATCTATCCAACCAAAAAGATCACAAGACCCTCGTTATATACCTCGCAATAGGAATGGTTTCTTACTTATTTCTAACAAAAAAAAAACACTGATAAAAATTGTAGATAAAAAAGTTGTCTGCAACCTTGCTGTATGAATTTATTTTATAACTTTGTTATTTTACAAGTTATGGGTTCATTAAGCGACGTTTTCTTCTATAATTCGTAAAATAAAAAAGTTACAAATAACAATAAGAAAAATTGTAGGGAATCAAATTACCTATAGCTGCGGCTTTTGTCGACATATTTTTTTGTTAAAATATAAATACGAAACCACCTCTATTGCATTCTTCATTACGGGATTTTGAGTGTCATCGCAGTGCCGGTTTAGCCAAACTTCGGGCCCTGGGCATAGATTTAGGGCCCCTTTTAATAGACTGTCGTCGGCCACTCTTTTAATTGAAACCAAATTTGGGTTTCACTTTTTATTACAAAATAGAAAATAAAAACATAAATGTGCATGCAGATTATTTTCGCAAAACTGATCAAATAAATTGCATTGTTTTTATTTTCCCAGTAGATATTTTTATTTTTATTGATATCGATTTTTGATTTCTAAATTCTACATATGGATACACGCATGCAAGAGCATTACAAGTGACATTTTTGAGATTTTCACTTTTTCGCTTTTCTCGGGTCTAGTTACGGGACAATTTTGGAAAAAAATACAAAACTATTCAATTTTGCATTATTTTCCCAAAATGTTTTATGTGTCATCCCATTGTATCTGACAAATAATGGACGTTTTCGGCGGTAAAAACATAGTAAAGGTAATTACAATTCCAATGATAACAGTCTTTATAATTAAAGTCGAAATTCCGAGAAAAAAATGGTATGGCCTTTCTATACGCTTTCGTAGCGTTCTTCATTACTTATATAATTATTTTACTACATATTTTTTTCGGAAAAGTGTAGGTATAGGGGTGCTTCCAAACCTCAGACAAACAATACCTACTATTAACCGACAATAAAAAATTATACCAATGCTCTATGCTTATGCTACTTTGTCTTTCCCCTAAATTGTGACAGTTCTTGATCTTATATAAATATGTTCCTAGATTTTCGATATTCCCAGCCTTCGGGGGAAATAAAAAGGAGGAGTGACCCAACCAGAGATTTTTTCTTGAGAAGGGAATAAGGATTGACCCAATAAGTCAATATACCTACCTACAACTACAACATTGCGTAAAAGCTCACGTTTTATACCAACCCTTTATCCTAGATTTCTGAAGAAAAAAATCCGTTTCTGAAGGTTTGGCAACCTAGCTAACCTTGAAATTTGTGATGTGACTGCTTCTGTTTATTTTTATAAAAAAATATTGGCACAGTTGAGGTTGAGAGAACTGTACCTATCTAAGTGTAAACTTGGGATTTAAACTATGTTTTGTTTAGGTAGGTACTTAATATTTACCTTCTTCCTGTCCCCACGATGTAAGTATTCGTCCCTTGCAATGTCATCATCCCGGGATTGCAGCCCAAAATCCTGATCACCCTCGGTGAGATTTTCGTGACGGCGGGTATCACTGCTGCCATTTTACCACTGTGAATTTTTCTCACTGTACTGGAAATATTTGAAATGCCTAATTTCAGAAAAACGCCACAAATCGTTAACTTTGACATTGAATAGTATGAATACGAAACGAATTTATGTAGGTATTTGCGTTTAGGGCCAACAATTTCTAATTCATAAATAGCAAAGCAACGAGTAACGCCAATGACTTTTGATTGTTGCAATAGGTAGGTTTTTTTACCTATTATATTTAAAACGGTTTGAAATGATGCTTTTGTACCTCATTATTCAATTATTCATTGTCGGTTGTTAAATAATAATGTAAAAGTTACATAAATTCTTTAGTATTTTTTTAATTCTAAACCTGATCGCACCGCAGTCGCCATAGCTTTTACTGCTTTTACATTTGATAGTGATATTTCATATAAACGAAGTGAAGTGAAGAACTCGTGAAAATGTTATGCATAAACCGGGCTTTTCTCCTGACTTTTTTAATAAATTTTGCATTTTCCAATGAAAATATAGAGCAAGTAAGTATTGTATGGCTAAAGGGGTCGTTTTGATATTTTAAACGTGTGATAAATACCTTTTGAAACCAATGAAGACTGAAACTGTAAATGCGTTATTCGAACTCGACACTATAGTACTAAAATTCTATAAAGTTGTTCTTGGTTTATATAGTATTCGCTTCTTATCTTTATTGTGCCAGACTCATTAAAATTTAAATATACCTATATATATTATAATGTATCGTATTCTAATTTTATAAATCATCGTTTAAGTTACTAATTATTTGAAATGATTATATTTATAAAATATTTATCGTATTATACTTTTGTTAAGTGTAGGTACCTATGCTATTGACCTATGTGAAAGTATTACGACCGCAGGATCAAATCATTTTGAAGGTTATTTAATGTTTTCATTTTGCGAAACCCAAACCCCATCACAGAATAAGGACTTGTGTGACCGCATGTATTCTATTAGTGACTAGAATATATGTAGGTATGCCTAGTCTATAACCATAGCCGAGGGTATCATTCGGCTATGCTATAACGTATGATAGTCTGATCACCTACACAAACAAGTGGTTGCTTATCGATTGTCGAGTGCCTCAATTTCAATGGTTTGAAGTATTAGTATTAGCACAGTAAAATGACAGAGAATACCTTTATTTATTTAAATATTTAAATACTGTGGTTAGATATAAAAATATTAACACAAAATACCCACATTCAATTTACGGTCAGCACTTGATCTGGGCATCTGGGTATTGTTTTCTCAGATGATTCGCCAAATAATAGTTTGTACAAGAGTGGATTAAATATTGTCCATGTAGTGTCGAGTTCGAGGGTTGAGCACGACGTAGGTACAGGGTGCCTACGAGAGATTTTACCACTTAACTTTTTTATTTTTTGACCTAGAAAAAATTGTAGGTACTTAAATAGAAAAGTTGTAGGACATTTTCTTGCCACCTCTGCGCACTCATCCGAAAAACAATTAAACATTATGCATTCTTGGAATCTGCTCATCTGCTGGTCTCACGGCTTTATATCATTTTAGTCGCCGCCCCGTGATTAGCAGATTTAAAAATTTAAAAAGTACACAGGATATGCCTATTTAAGAAAACGCAAGTTTGGTTATTATCCCGAAAACGCGACATTCAATTGTTATTGACGAGTGCGTTGCAGTGGCGCAACCAGAAATTATTGTCAGGGGGGCTGGTTGACAATATATGTTATACTATTATTTTTGTGTAGAATTACTTAATAATAATAATAAATGTGAGCAACGCTGTAAAACCTTAATTTGAAAACTAAACATTTAGGTATAGTTTCAGTCATCTTCGGCTTTTTTGAAAGTAATTATACCTATACTAAAATCGAGCAATTCTTACGCCTGGCGTAAATAAAAGCACGTGTTCGATGACGTTCTGCGAAACAAGGCGATTGGTCAATAAACGGAGGCGGGAAAATTGAAACAATTTACACGGGTGTGTAGCTGTAGCTATTGTATAGGTATGTAATGTATAATAATAATTGTTAGTTCTCTGCTTTATGATGATTAATAGTTATTTTATGTACCAAGGCACTGAAGTTCAACTTTTTCTGACTCATGTGGAATTTTGCCGAGGCCTCTAGCTGAGGCAAATAAACCACATGAGTCATAAAAAGAACTTCAGTGCCGAAGTGCATATTATATATTTTTTTGAAATCGGAAAAAAAATGTTTTATTAGGCGAAAAAATAATCATAAGGGATCGCCCGTCCATGAACCGACTACGCGCGGCGTTGCTTGACTTTGACGATTGCTCGACCTAGGTCAAGTACGATGAGACACGGCACTTTCTGACAGAAAATCCAATCTGCTGCCTGTTGTGCTATAGGTAACAATTTCGCAATGTGTACGAAAAGTTAAATGGGATTTATTGGCAGGGTTTTGAATATTTGGTCACTTTTGACGGGCGATGGCTCCGCGTCTGGCGTTTGATGTTTACATCTCGCCAAGGCCTACTTATTGAAAAAATCGTACAATAATGGGTTACTTCAGTGCCGATTTCTGAGCTTTTAATGACGATTTTGATACACTTCACTGCCGATTACAGGAAAAATATGTTATTTTGATTAAGTTGTATAATTTCTCAACCTATAGTTAACTGCTTCGTTTCCCGAATTCATTAATTTAAAATTAAAACCAACAAAAATCCTGTATAATTTCCATTTTACACAAAACGACAACCAAGACATTTATGGAACCCAACCGTATAAAGTATTTCAAATTTCCCGCCTCATTGAGGGTTAAAAATGGCCGCCAAATTACTCCTCCGGTCGGACGTCTCGTTTGCGCGGTATAGGTTGCTATAGTTGACATCTTGAAATTTGAATTTGTCGCCTTAGGCCCACCTCCCTTGGATGACTCATCGCTTGCATTGCGGCCTTGTCATTACGATCTAATAACAGGGAAGGTTACGTTTTCTGTGCTACAACTATAATATGATATGATCACTTGAACCTATTCGCGCATGCCGTCATCGCGTGAATAAATGTATGTCGATAATCAAACTTGCCATCGCTTTTCGCGTTATATTTAAGCCCTGAATGATCGCCAAGTCTGCGAATTGCTGTTCTTGCTCATTTTTATCCTTCCAACATAATTTTTGGATCAGTGCAGAACCTAGTTTTATCATCAGAATATGTTTTCAAATAAAATAAAACATAACTGGCAACATTGGACAACAGTAAACGGTGAACGGTGGTGCATGGCTGAGTGCGCCATGGATTGGGAGAATAGGGAAAGGTTCAGTTAGGCAAGTGGCGAGTATAAATCTTTTACCATACCTACTGGTACTGTCAATTCTAAAGGTGTCGTAAGGCCAGGCCAAGAATGTGTAGGATGATACGGCCCTGATGGACCGTCAGATAGTGACAGATTTAGGTGCTTCATTTTCTCATAAAAGCCTCGAAGAGGGTTGAAAAGTAGTAACATCCATGTTGAGTAGATTGAAGTAGAATTTCGATTTTTCCTTACAAGATTACGCCCTTATTTCAACCCTTTATCCACCTGCAACACTTAAGCCTTTGGTTTTCCGAAGTCAGGTTCTATTAATTATTCATTTAGAGAGGACGGCTTGCGTGAAAATATAGGCAACAGACACTTTTTATTTTTGTTAAGGAAAATAGAATTTTCCATATATGTTATCCCCAGGGGCTACTCGTAAATTTTCCTTCATTCTACTCAACATCGATATACTTTTCAACCCTCTTCGAGGCTTGTATGCGAAAATGGAGCACCTAAATCTGTCACTATCTGACGGTCTATAAGCGTTAACTGATATATTATTAAAGACTGCTCACGGCTGTCACGTCTGACACATTTTTGGCTCACCATGCGCTTTCCGGAGATAAAATATAATGCAGAATACATTGTTAGCCATCAGAGCCATCTGTTTTCCAGGACATGAAGCTATAGCCGTAAGAAGTCTTTATAAATACGTCAGTCAACGCTATAAGTCTCCACGAGAAGCGAGTCCGAACATGAGAGTCAAGATCCTGTAAATGTTGCCTGTAGTTGAAAGAGAGAGAGAGAGAGCGTTCTGATGACGTCATGGTAAAGTGACAGTGTAGTACATGCGGCGAGGGGGGGGAGTGGTGTTAGGGATAGCATCGAGCTGCCGATTAGTTACAGCCATGCTGATTATAAGGATAAGAATTTTAGGCAAGGGTTAAAGGATTAGGTATTTAGTAAACTTTACTTTTTTATCTTTATCTTTCACAAATAAAGGTATTTTCTATGATTCTTTTCTAACACATACAATGAATGCAGCCGACCCCAGATAAATCCTCAATCTACCTGTATAAAGTTTTCACAGGGTGATCCAGTCGTAATGTAAAAAAATTAACCACAGGTGGAGAAATTAGCTTAATACGAATCGGAAATTAAAAAAAAATTAAAGTCAACCAAAAAAATATTTTGATAAGTGTATTAGGTACTTAAAACCCAACCCCTTATTAATGGCGCTTTACTCATTTACCCCACGTTTTAAAATTTGCCAAAAAGTTTTTTCCCACTTTTTTTGTAGAAGCAGGCCTTCCTCACTGTGTTGTTAAATTATAAATTTTGTTTACATCATGACTGATCACCCTATATGCACAACCAACGGCTACATAGAGTAGATAAATATAAATAGGTAGGTACTTATAACTTTCATCAATACATGTACGGGAAAGTTAATCTATAATTTTTTTTATCATTATTTGTTAACCTCTTCAAATCTCTCAACCTCGCAAGACAGAAAATTTGCCATTTTCATTATAATTTAATATAAACTCAACGTGAGTAGACCAGTATGAGCCAACTTCATGATTCAGTAGATGCTGTAAGTATGTTGAACTTTATTAAATAGAGGTGCTTCATTGGTTTAATCTAATTATTTCATAACGCTGATTTGAAGCAATTCAAAGTCTAAGTACCTACCTACTGTAAAATTAGGAAGTTTGTATGTGGCCGCATTCTTTGCTTAATGACCGCATAGACGCAGATATGGATTCAATGTAGATATTATCAAGGGTAATATAACAAGTGGTGTGCTTATTATCGATAATACCTTTCGTTAATTTTAGGAATTATAATCCCAAAGCTGAATAAAATACCACGACTGCGCACCAGGAGTGGTTTTTCTTAGCATTGGGATTATAATGAGTGATAAATTAACGAAAGGTATTATTATCTATTATTAGGCTAACCACGAGTTGTATTTAAAAAGAGAATTTAACAACTGCAAATAGTTTAATAATTATTCAGTGTGTATGTGGCCATAATTTATCAACCCATCTTCTAAGGAATAAATTAACTACAAGAATTATAAATATTTCCCCTCTTTGAAAATGTAATTTAAAAAATAAAAATGAAAAAGCCGCCACAACCTGGATTTGAACCCAGGACCTCTCGCACGCAAAGCGAGGCAGCTGTCATTTAGGTTGAGCTTTCGGTTCTGAATATGTTTCTAGCAGATATTTAACGATCAGTGTGTTAACTGAAAACATACCTTCTAGTCCTATATTAAGTTTGGTAATGTGAATAAGTTATCGGGTTATCATTTAGCTGCCACAATATTGTTTTAGCGTAAATAGGACGTAATAACTAAGAGAGAAGGAATTTCATCGAAAATACCAGTAGTGGTATTATCGTAGGTAATATCACAAGTGCCGGAGATTTTATCGATAATTTTTTCGAAAGCGCTATTTTGCCTAGAAAGATCACGAGTATTGGTCTTTTATTTTATCTCTGAAAATAAAAGCCCAATTTGTACGAGTGGTTTTGCTAATGGGCAAAATAGCGCTTGAGAATAAAATTATCTAGAAAAATTTTCGGCACGAGTGGTATTTGTCGAGATTATTTCACGAATACGATTTAATAATTTCTGTATTATTTTTTTCTATGTTTACATTTCCAAAACGACACATTTTGAACGAGTATATTGACAGCTTCGACTGTAGCGTTCGAGTAAACAAACATGACGCTTGGATATCCAAGGCAAATGCGATTATACCTACACCCTGTCAGCATTGGTTTATTTTCTGAATGTCATAAATTTAAACGGAGACGAAGGTCTAATAAAAAAATTTAGCAATGTAAAAGTTATATAAATTCATTGATACAATGCTTAATAGTACCGCAACATAATTTATAAGCTGATTTTTATTAAAGGAGCAACTTTATTGGATGCAAGCAGTATGCGGGAAATAATCGCTGAAATCATCACCTGATTGGCTAATATTTCAAAAATTATGTCATTTCATTGGTTCATATTGGCAGGCGTTGAATTCTCAGTTGTACGATATAAAATAAAATGCACATGGTTACTAAAATAAAAGGAAAAAGGACAATAATTTTGTTCAACCTTATTAACGGAGGTCTGACATTATTATTTGAGTATGGAAATTCCCTTAAATACTCAAAGATTATATTGAGTAATCCGGAGTTACCTACTTGTGTCAGTCAGTGAATAAGGAAATATTGCCCCTGCATCTATAAATATCATCGTCCACGGCGCGGCGGCCTCAATAGCGACTCATCAGAGAGTAACAAATACATTAATAGGAGCAAAAATAGCGTAGCGTAACTAGAGCTTGAGTTTCAGAGACACTGAACAAAATTTCTCCACTTTCACTTTGGAAATAAAGGGAAACCGAAAGAGAAAAGCAGTTGATGATGTTGGTTGGGAGATTCGGGGAAGGGTTTTCATTATTTATATATCTAATGGATTGGTTTTACAATTTCGTAGGCTTTCAAAAGCAATGAAGTGTCCCCAGATGTGGTTTCCTCGCCTCCAGCTAACTTGATATCTGTACACTACCAAAAATCTGACAAAGTTGTGGACTTAGGAAAAGAATTGGCGCCGAATGAGGTTCGCGACGTACCGGAAGTAAAATTCGACGCCGACGCAGAAAGTTACTACACGCTCATTTTCACAGATCCAGATGCGCCCAGTAGAAAAAACCCTATCAGAAGAGAGTGGCTCCATTGGTTGGTGAGTTTTCATCAGTATTCGTATATTAAGTTAAGCTAACCAAAAAGTATTTTTATCGTTAAAAACATGAAGTGAACATTTTCAATTTGCAACATTGAAAATACAGATTTTTTGTTTATAGTTCTCAAAAAAAATTGAGTAAGTACTTTAATATTATAGGTGGTGAATATTCCAGGCAATGACATTTCCAAAGGTGAAGTCATCAACCAATATGTGGGCTCTGGTCCGCCGAAAGACAGCGGTCTTCACAGATACGTATTCCTAGCTTACAAACAACCAGAAAAATTAAAGTTCGACGAACCTCGTCACACAAACACTGATGGAAACAGGGGCAACTTCTCCGCAGAAAAATTTGCCAATAAGTACAATATGGGGAAGCCCGTTGCTGGTAACTTTTTTCAGGCTCAATTCGATGAGTCTGTCCCTGACCTGCACAAACAACTTGGTTTGGGAAAGAAATGAAGAAAAAATTAACTTGAAGAGAATGAATTTATAGTGTAGTTTGTTCATATCCGTGTTTTTCTAGTTTGTTTGTCTTAATAAACTATAGGGACCAGTTCTTAGAGAAGTTTAATTATTATTATAATGTAATACTTTACCGCTGAATTAATAGTAATAATATACACTTAGGTTGAGAAGTGAGCCATTATTTACCGAGCATATAATATGCTAGGTAAATAATGGCCTTCTCAACTTCTCATAAATTTTCTAAGCTAAATATCATTTCTGGCACATATTTTAAAGCTTACAAAGTTAGTGGTGCTTGATGTAAAGTTTATTTACCCAGCAAGTGCAGATAAATGGCACATTCATGGGCATTTATATGCTGGCCAGCATTGCCATAGTTGGTTATCTTTGAAGGCTGCCATAAATGTTCCGGTGCTGGGGTGTCCTGCATGTTGGCTATAGCAGCCGGCGATAGTAATTTTGCAGTCGTGAATGCTCCCCTCCCCCCACCGATTTACCATTGATGCAATATTCTGTGTATTATACGTTCTTTTATAATATGTAGTTTTTTTTGGTTACAAAAACAAGAACAATAAATAATTTAGAATATTATTTAATAAAACATTTGATGATTAAACTGTTCCGTTCCACGGATATTTTCCAAATCGTCCATCAAAAGTTGATTTTATCTTGCAATCGTTGATTTTGTGTCCATAAAAACTGCAATTTCGGATTCATTGCCATTGTTGCTTTGGTTTTTCTGTTGAGCCCTGATGGAGAGATCGAAATGAATTTAGCCATTGAATTGACAATATCAATTCTATGGAATTTAGCACTACCACTGGAAATAATGCAAAATATTCACTTTAATTGCTGCAATTAGCAGGACTGCAGGACCTCACACTTTTCGGTTTTCATTATAAAACAAACCGATTCTTTTAGATACCTTAATGCAATACACAAGAAGCGATTATAATATTTTACTAATGAACACGAGGCATTACAGAAACGACGCCTTCACACCAACAACGAAAACAAAATGGCGTGTTCCCTTTCTAAACAGCTTGGGACTGAGAGTTGGCGCACGCGTAACTTTATTTCAAATTTGCCATAATTTTCTCACTAAACAAACCATAACAATAGCAGAGAACATCCAAATTGTTCTCTGACAATAGTATCATGACATAAGATAGTAAAGGAAAAGCAAAAATCCAACCATAATGGGCCACTGATATAAACTTCAGATCATTTATTATAAATAAAGTTTTCACGTCCTTAGTATCTTTAATAGTTGTACTGGATAACAAGGTTAGGACTATGCATAAGCAACAAAAAAACTGGTCTAAATTTTGCCGACGTTTCGTCGTTATATTACGACTTCTTCAAGGCTACAAAATATAAAAAATATAAAAAATATGGAAACCTTCCAAGTAACAGGTAACATGCAGTGTAAAAGTTTAAGAATTACATTAAAAAACAACAAACACAAGAAAACATAGGTCACTAGATTATTCTGATACAAATAAAAATAAAAAAATAAAAAATAAAAAATACAAACTAGGACAACTTACCTCAATTAAATTCAGTTTAATGCATTTGAATTTCGGCACAAGCATTGTGTTGAAACAGACATCTTATAAAATTATTTAAAAAAATTGCTACTCGCAACAATTATTAAAAACCCCACAGACGACCAACAGATCAATATAGAATTTAAAATGCATTAATACGACAAACCAAACACAGCCAACGTTCCTATCATTAGGATTTTTTCCCCTTTTTAATAAAAACTTATCCTTTTCTGACCCGTCATTCGAGTATTAAACACTATATAGATAAACACACACACGGTAACCAACAATATATACAAACTCAGTTAAATAAATACATTAAACCAAATGTTGGTCATACATTATTGAAATGTGTACGCCCGTATGAATCAATTAGATGTATATTTTCTGTGGTCCATCCTATCATTTACCGTATTACGTAACTTTATGTGAATCATTTCACTAATAACACGTTTAGAATAATTAGTTTGATTGTCAAGTAGTCTAGGTTTCTCAAAATCAAAATTATGACCCTGTTGAAAATGATGACGGGCCAAAGCAGATTTTTCCCTTTTATCCCTGTTCTTGTCGCTACAGTCATATTTGTGCTGTCTGATTCTATTTTTTAAATACTGCTTTGTTTGTCCTACATAACTAAGATGGCAATTTTGGCAAGGTATTTCATATATTAAATTGGAACAATCTTGCAGAGAGGTCTGATCTTTCAAACGAGAAAAAAGATCTTTCGTGGATTTATAGTTATAAAAGCCTAATTGTACTGAATCATTCTTTGTTTTAATTAAATTTGAAATTTTATGTGATAGACCTGGAAGAAATGGAAACTTATAATATATTTTATTTTCGTTGATGTCTTTCTCTTTATATTCAGGTTTATAATTGTTGATTATTTTGTTTATTAAATGTGCAGGGTAATTATTTTGCTTCAATATTTGTTTAATCTTCAAAATATTTGCATTGTAAAATTCAAGACTGCTAAGGTGAAAAGATCTAAATAATAAATTCTTGACAATGGCAACTTTTTGTGTTGTTGAGTGATTAGATCGATAGTTAATCAAACGGTTTGAACTAGTTGGTTTTGTATACCACTTTGTCTTAATAGTACCATTTCCCTGGCGTAACACGTATTAAGGACTAGATAACCGTGGGCCAATGCTGGTTATTAAATGGCTACACGAATTAAACGAAATCATGGTAAATCAACGTAAACATTTAAATGGCCCGTTGGCCCGTTACAGGCTTACCTTTGCCACAACAAAACTATCAAAATTGTGAAGATCATTTCTGCAATTTAATAAAACAATTTATTTATTCATGCAGATCAATTAATAGTAGATATATACATACCCACAAGTCCCAAAATAAAAACATCATAACAATTGTTATTTGTCTTTGTGCAAGCACAAAGTCAAATTTTATCATATAATTATGCATCATTCATCTGTGGTTCTGAAAACAAACATTTGCCCGTTTTTATGAAGAACACACTAACTCTTTAATAGTTGGATTTGCTGTTAAGGGCTATACAAACATGTACAAATATTGGGGCGGGTGTCGCATTATTTAAAAAAAGACCACCCCGTACCAGAAGGTCACTTGGAACCAAAATTATTTTTAGAATGTATACAAGTCTCTAATAACTTGATATCTTAACCAACTTAATGGGACCTATAGGTACTTAGGTACCTACTTATCTATCGAATCTTGTAAATAATTGTACAGGTAATCGATAAGTACGTGAGGAAGATATCCGAACATTTTTTTGTTAATCTTAATCTTAACCTTATAATATCGTGTATATATACAAATGGTTATAGGTACTAAATTGGTTAGTTTTATTACATAAACTTTATAAGTATAAGGTAGGTAATCAAAAACTGAACTTGAGTAGACCAAGACCACAATGAGCAAACTTCATGGATCCGTTGAAGAGGTATGTTAGACCTACTACATATTTGTTTGTTTTACCCTCAACACCATAAGACAACGAAATTGCTTACACACTGTCACATTGCATAGTAAAACACGCAGCCATTCAGCCATTGCTTTGAATGTTTGTCGGCGATTTCGATTTCATCCTATCGACCTCGACAATAATAACAAGCATCGTTTCTAAATATATAATGGGTAAATTAGACCCATAGCTAAATTGTTGTGTATACACGACATTTTACTCCAGGCTATTAGATTAGAATATTACCAGTAGAAAGGGGGGAGGGGTGAGGGTGGGGTTAGAATTCATCCATGTTAACATTCAACCATGTACTATAATGTGACTGTTTATAATTTCCTGTAGGCTTTCAAAAACAACGAAGTAACACCGGATGTGGTTTCCTCTGCACCATCGCATTTGATATCTGTGCACTACCAAAAATCCGACAAAGTCGTGGACTTAGGAAAATAATTGGCGCCGAAAGATGTCCGCGAAGTACCGGATGTAAAATTCGACGCCGATGCAGGAAGTTACTATACGCTCATTTTTGCAGACCCAGATGCGCCCAGTAGGAAGGACCCTACAAAAAGAGCATCGCTGCATTGGTTGGTGAGTTTACTCAAAGGTGAAAAAAATCGTTAAAATTTATTTCTCCTTCTAATCTTCTTTAAATTTTTGAGAATTTCAAATTTGTATAATCTTGCATTCGTTTTGTTTTAAACGCCATTCATTATTACTATCAAAATGTATTCAAGGCTATTATCGGATGGACTTTGTATGACATAAAAATCAATTAACCCAATTATTCGATATTTTAGATGCAATCCTGCAAGTTTTCAAAAATACTTTTCAAAAGAGACCCGTCTGGCTCGCGATTAGACATTTTAAACATGTGATACTGCATTGATTAAGGTATTCCTTATTCAATGGATACTGGAACTGGATGAACTTTCAACGAACTATTTTTATACTGGCATTAGAACCCCGAATACTATACTTAATAATTGAGTGAACCCGTTTAATGATAATACTATATACTTTATAATTTAGTCTATGGACCAAAATAACAATTTGATCGTTTTGTTCGTTACACTGTATACTTATAAATACGCACGCTTAACCTTGCAGAAATACTAATTTATATCGAGCCTTGAGTTTTCATAGTTCAATACTTTTTGAAAACTTTTCCGAGTTATAAACACCTTCGTAAAATTTATCTACACATAGTTTCAAAAGTTTTGCATCACTGTGTATTTTAAAGTTTGGGCTCGGTCTGAGACACAATATCATATTTTTGTAATAAAACAGCTTTTTTTACCTTCTCGATAAGAAACACAACAAAAAGTGGCGAAAATAATTCGCTTTCCGCATTGGTTTGAATTCTTTCAAAGGCTTGTATCTTTAAATTTATTTAATCGCGCTAGAAAATATGCCAAGAACCGTTATCTCCAACTTTAATCGGGCAAGAATTGTTGTTCTAGTAGAAGAAGGGTTATCCCAGAGGGACGTAGCTCAAAGAATAGGTGTGTCTCAAAGTGACGTGTCGCGGACATGGAACAGATACTTGGAGACAAATTCAGTGGCTGAGAGGCACAGATCTGGAAGAAGGAGAGTTACAAATGCCCGTCAAGACAGGTTTATCACTAAGAGCAATGGCACTGCAAATAGTACAGATAAACGCACGGAATTCCGCTAGCTCTCTACCGTATACTTTACATGGAATTAGTCCCAGGACGTCCACCAAAAATGCAAAACAAAATTTGAAACTTCAAAATCTATCTCCTCTGTTATACGTAAACTGATTTCTGTCAAACCTGTCTCAAACTGTGGCGAAAACATAGGTCTACGATTCGTATGGACAATTTTTTTGTTTTTAATTGTAGTTTTTTAATGGTAACAAAAATACTCCTTCAAATACTCCCGAGAAAATGAAACGGTAGCATTTTTGTAAATTTGACAAGTACCAACAATGTTTTTTAAAAAAATTGTCCATACGAATTGTTCCTCCATCTTTTAGTTACATTTTGGTAAAAAAATCGAATTTCTGGAACTGAAAATAAAAAAGTAGATCGACTTCTAGAAAAACACTGCAAAGCCGAAATCAATATGAATACACCGTGCTCCCACTCCTGCCTTCTCCTCAAGCGAGTCTCCGTAGAGGGGACACTAAATAGACAAAGATAGGTACAATATGTTCGCCCGTTAGCCGTCGCACTCTTGTTTCCGCTTATCGTATTTTACAAGCTTTTTTTATTTAATTTCACCTGTTAGCAGCGTCCAGAGAATACTACTGTTATTGTGTGGGTCGAATCTTGCAAGCTGAATTAGAACCACTTCCTGACATCCGATTGAGCTGAAATTTTGCATACACCTTTAGTTCCGGTGACAATGCAATATGCAATACTCAATATTGTAATACTTTCTACTTTCTAATACTTAATATGGGTATCAAATGAAAGGGGTTGACGAGTACAAAATAATAAGATAAGTGACGTCATACTAAATCCAATATGGCGGACTAAATTTCTTTACCACTCAAATCAAATATGTACTAAAAGCACAAAATAAAATAAAAGATAAAAACCTTTTTAAAAACAAGCTTTTATTTAAGCCATGTACTAAAACGAATAAAATGAAATAAATCATGTACTACATCGAATAAAATAAAATAAGTCTAGGTTTTTGTTAGAATAATTCAGTGCCAAATTGCGCCAAGTAGTTTTTGTAATTTAAAAAGCTTGTCGCAAGAAATGTTCATAGAAAGTAGGTACCAATTAATTTTAATATACAGTGATTGGTTGATAAGCAAGTACTTACTTGCCAAAGTATGTATTTTCTTTATAATTCGCGAGACTAGCTTTTTGATTTACAAAAATTTGTCGCAATTTGGCATTGAATTATCTTAACGAAAACCTAGATTTATTTTATTTTATTCCTTTTAGTAGATACAAGACGTAGGTATTTTATTTTATTCGTTTTAGTACATGACTTAAATAAAAGTTTGTTTTTAAAAAGGTTTTTTATCTTTTATTTTTTATTATCTACAATAGTTATCTAGCCTAATCTTGATTGAAGGCTTCTATAGGCTGAATTTGATGTTTCTGAAATTCTTCCCAATGGAATTTACAAGTATATAAAACCATAAATGCAATATTTTAAATTTTGATTGTGTTAGTTCGTCTTTATGTACAGGGAGATCATTTTTATACGCCCAGCCTCTCTTAGTGGAAAACGGTCGAAGATATGGAGATATTATATTATATGGGAGATGATATAGGGTGTATAAAGGAATAAATTGGCCTCATGTAGCGACTCTCTGCTAATACGACGCTAGGCGTCGCGTTGCGGCGCCAAGAAATATTTTTTCCCACCAACATACCATTTTTGTTACATCATTCAAAATCCCTTAGGGTAGTTTATTCATTTACACACTGCCCTAAAAAAGAGTAAAAACTAACAACCCCTATTATTTTTTTTCCTCGAACTTTTTTGTGGGTCATTTTTACATATAACAAAAATATGATTTGTGTAGCCCTTTTATTATGGACATATCATTTTGGGCATCTACTGTAACATTATATTTTTGTTTTTTTAATGTTCAATAATAGTACATTATACACTTAGGTTGAGAAGTGAGCCATTAAATAATGGCCTTCTCAACCGAAGTGTCTATATTTTTTTTTTACTACTAACATTGAAATATTGCCACATTTTACATATTTGATTAGATTTTGATATTTTAGTCATTTCTCGCTTTTTTCAAATACTTCGAAAGCCTGGGAATTCAGTTGTCAAGCTGATAAAATGAAAATAATTTTTAAATGTCATATAGAAAATTGTTCATTATTTACCTAGGTATTTTGTTATTATCATTATTTACCTAGGGAGAGAAATATTACTTCTCATTGATTTCTCAGGTTAGTAGTAAAAAAAATAATTAAATTGTTGACGCCCGTCTACTATGAATTTTTACTTGATTTTCTGTAGCCAGGGGAATGGCATTTATCATGAAATAATTTTTTTGTAGGAAAAATATTGTGTTTTCGAGAAAAAATGTACAGGGAAAAAAGTTTCTTAAATAAAAGGGCTGCGCAAATCATATTTTTGTTATACGTAAAAATGACCCACAAAAAAATTCGAGCAAAAAAATTAATAGGGGTTGTTAGTTTTTACCCTTTTTAGGGCAGTGTGTAAATCAATAAACTACCCTAAGGCGTCTTCCCGTAAGTAGATAACACATACCAAATTTCAAATTTTTAAGTAGCGCCGGTATTGAGATAAAATAAAAAATATTTGGGTCACCCTGTAGACCCGAATAACTTGGCAAGGAAAGCCCAAATCGAAAAATTTTATATGAAAGACCCCTTAAAACCACCTGCCGAACACCCCTTTAAAGTATTTACTATACATTCTGACTCACCCTGTATAATATCTCCATATCTTTGACCGTGTTCCACCAAGAGAGGCTGGGCCTCTAAAAATGATCACCCTGTACTTTTTTTGTAGGAAAAATCAAACTTTTAAAATTTTTATAAATGGTATTTTCAAGTACAGGGTGGTTCATTAGAAATTGACTTTTGAGGTTATAAAAAAAAGTTTTTTACAAAAGTTTTAGATACTAATACAAAGTTTTTTGTGACGCTATTGGACCGTGTACAGTGTGTTCTAGAAAGCCGTGGCAGACATAACTTATGTTTTTTTAAATGGAACACCCTATATATTTTTGCATTTTTGAAATCTGCTCATCAAGGCAATTAAAATGATATTAAACTTTGTGGCATTATCTTTTTCCGTTTTTGAAAAATTCCGTTTTCAAATTTTATACTAAATTTATTTAACTCGAATTTGTGGATCTCGCGATAAAGATAGATGATCGATGTAATAACAAAAAATATTTTTTTAAACAAGAGAGTAATACAGTGAAACTCCAAAATGTTTAGGAGCCTTTTCAAATTTTACTGATTATATTCTCGAAATAAAGAACTGTACACGGTCCAATAGCGTCACAAAAAACTTTGTATTTATCTAAAACTTTTTCCAAAAACTTCTTTTTCTAACCTCAAAAACTAACAAGTTAAGGGGCGTGTCAATTTATAATGAACCACCCTGTACAAGGGCAACTAAGAGTAGCCAATAAAAGTGGGGTGCCTTTTTGGCATTTGGACTGGGAAAAATTTTAAAATTAAAATTTTATACCTAAACATAGACGTCGCGATTTTTTGGAAAAACAGATGGAGCCAAAATTGACGAAGTTATATTTAAAACGCTTGCTCCCGGAATTGGTAGATCCGACCACAACACATCTAAAGAGGCACAAAGTAGTAAAAGAAAAAAGTAATAGAAATCCAAAATACCACATAGATATAGCATAACCTACCTACCTACTGTGGAAATAATAATTTATTGAAACACTGTTCTACTTTGGCTGTTTGATTGATAGGAATAATAATTTCATGTCAGAAAAAATTGTAAAAAGTTATAAAAAAATTTCTTTCCAATTCAGTGCACTTATCAGAAAAACAATTTTTATTGCATAGAAAATATCGAAATATACAGACAAAACTTATGTTTTTTTTATTAATTTCTATAACCCAATTTTCCGCAAGGCACTGAAGAAAAAAACAGGGTTAGTAAATAACAAAAAAGACCCGAAAAGATACTTTCGGAATTCGTACAAATAGGGGTAGGTATGTGTTTAATATTTATATTTTTTCAACAATAGCCCAACAAATACACAAACCGAGTCAACAACAAAACGCCATGAAGTAGTCAGGTTGCAGCCCTACAACTTTTGTATTTGATATTTTTTTTCTAAGTTGATAAATAAAAAAGTTATGAAGTGGCCTAATTTCGCGGAATCACCCTGTACACCGGCGCCCTTCCGACCGATTCAGCTCTCGGCTGCCTGGCGGTCCGACTCGCTCGGATCCGAAAAAACGTCGTTCGGCGCCCGACACCGTTCCTCGCGCTAAACGCGCTGCCGGTGAGAGGGGAAGGGACGAGAGTGCGTGGTGAGGGGTGACGAGAGGAGAATATTCCTGAGATTGGAGCCGGTCGTCGCGACCGTTAATTTTAGATCTTGTCTGCGCGGTCATGATGAGGCGTACATTGCATTACCGGCTCTTAATCGAGAGGTACGTAACGCTACTGGGGTTCAAGTATCTCTTGCTACGATACGCAGAAGGATTTTAGCCACTGGATTACGCAATCGAAGGCCCCTTAGAGTACCAAAATTAACTCCATTACAAAGGGCAAGGCGATATGACTGGGCCGTAGAGCAAAGACCGCTACCACAGCATCACTGGCATAACGTGATGTTCTCAGATGAAACAAGAATTTGTCTTCTTAGTGATAATAGACGAATTCGAGTATGGAGACAACCAGGCAGTCGCGAACAACTACGCACGGCAAGAGAAACTGTTCCTTATGCTGGTGGTGGGGCCATGTTTTGGGCGGGAATTATGCATGGTTTTCGAACACCACTTTTATACATAGAGGGAAACTCAAATGGAACTTCGTACATCCGTGATATACTGCAACCTATAGTGTTTCCAAGACGTGAGGAGTTTGGCGAAAATTTTGTCTTTATGGGCGATAACGCTAGACCTCATCGTTCGAGAGCAGTTAATCAGTTTCTTCATGAGCGGAATATTGTGAGAATGGATTGGCCACCCAATTCTCCAGACATGAACCCTATTGAGCATGCATGGGACATGCTTAAGAGGGCAATTGTACGAAGAGACAACCAACCTAGGACCATTGCCGAATTGGTAAGGGCCGCCATTGAAGAATGGGACAATATTCCACAACATCGGTTGGATAATTTAATTGATAGTGTCCAATCACGACTAGACGCATGTATAGGGGTTAGGGGAGGGAATACAAGATACTAGTGCCGCAGAAGTTGGATTTATTAAAAATATAAATTTCCCTAAATTCGTAATTTTGCTTTATTTCACTACGAATCGACAATTTTATCTTTGTAAATACTTTCAAATATTGGCCAAGTGACGTTTATTTACTAAAAAAAAATATATGAAAAATAAAAATTTTCTGTTGGAAATTCATAGTGATGCAAAACTTTTGAAACTATGTGTATTTTGAGATATACGTGTGCTTCTTTTTTCTTGATGATAGGAGGTGGGTAACAGATGCTCACATCTCACAAATGTCTCAAACAGGGCTTTACTACCTATGATCATGTTTATACCCCCTAAAATTTCGAAAATATTATTAGCGATATTTTTATTGAAAATCCGACACCGCCATCCTATTTAAGCATCCTTGAAAATAGTTACGTTTCAATTTTCATAAAAAATTCAGCATTAATGTTTTAACAACAGGACCAATTTCATAAAAATACGACGTTTTGAAAACTAGGTATGGTACTTATACCCTTGTTTATGGATACTCTAGTTAGCCAATGTCTGACACTGACATATGGACATGACAGAAATACAGTAGATACAAGGGATAGATTTTGCAAAAAATAAAGTTGGCCAGATGTTTTTTTGGTAGATTTTAATAGTAGAAAATTAGTAGACAATGACAGGGCCACTTTAATTTTTGGCGCCATCTTGTTGTTTGTATCCAATATTGATCTCGTATCCTTTGACTCTATCACACATTGGCTAACTAGGGATTCCATAAACAAGGCTTATACTAAGGTCCTAAGGTATAGCAGGCCGAGGAAACAACGAACGAATGACATTCATGCAAATATGTGTCAATCCTTTGTTAAAGGTTTTTAGATTTTGATATAATAATTATCAAAGGTATAATAACTTCACTGAACTGTAAAATAATTAGGTAGGTATACTTTTTGTTGGGTCGATAATAGACACTAACAGTTTAAGTACCTAGTCTATAGTACAAGTAGATGTCAGATGTGAGATGTCGTAATATGATATTATTTTTCTACAAGCGTGCGGAAAAGTGACACTTTCTAAATTAAACTGCGTGCGGAAAAGCGTACTTTTAATTTCTTTGCTTTTCCGCACGCTTGTAGAAAAAAATAGTGTTCCTAACTCTTGCGGAAAGTGTCTATTCCACACTCGAACTGCAATCGCGTGCGGAAAAGTAGCACTTTCCGCACTTGTTAGGAAATATACTATATTAAGAAATTATACAAAATATGAAAACTTATTTAATATAAAAACCCTTTCTACCAAACTTTCTTGTCCTTATAAATTTAAACTTTTTTAAATTATTTGCCTATTGTTTGAGTAAGTAGTTGAGCAGGTTACAATAATTTTTCAGATATAAAGTGGATACGACGACATATTCCACTGACGCTGAACTCCTAGGCACAGATTTATCTGTGTCCTAGGTCTCCCGACTTGACGCTCCTATAATTTTATTTACGGGGCACAATAATTTACGACAAATACCTTATTGCAAAGGTTAGCGAAAAACAGTAGCGAAATACTTAATTGAAAAATGTGTATACAAGGGAGTGGTAGACAGCATTTTCTTATATTAAATAAGAGTCTTCGTATTTTGAATAATTAGTTTCGCAGTAAATATTAGGTAGGTACATTACATTTAATGCGTTTACCAGAACTTGATTAATTAACAAAAAAATACCTAATTATTTCAGGGAACAGTGAAGTTATTTTATATCACAATCTAAGAAAATTTAACAAAGAATTTACACATAATTTTCATATTTTCTCGGCCTACTATACTTTAGAAAACATTTTAAAACATCCTATTTTTAAAAATGATGTACCTAAATGTTGTCGGAAATTTCTTTGTGGCGCAAACAGATCCATTAGTTTTTAATTTAATTTTGCCAAATCATCAAATATTTAATTCTTCTAATAGGTATTTCCCTTTTTCCGCGTTCTCCTCTTCCCGTCTTTTTATATTCAATTTTTTGTTTTTTTTTTCGCTTCTAATAATTATTGACAATTATTTATTAGCAAAGAAACATAATATAATGTTAATCGCCCGCACTTCTTACAGAACTACCAAAATTAGACAAAATAATTAGACAATGTTCAAACCAAACATGCCAGAGCGAGAACGTAATTCATTCATGGCATGGCTCGATAAAGTACTTTTGGCGTCTATGATGAATTAAATTTGGTTCCGAAGCCCCCTGCCGGGATTGGGCCCCTTAAAGCGGGATTACCCGCAATAAAAGTTCTCTGATAACTTTTTTATTTTCCTATTGACTTTAATAATTTTTGCGTCAATTCCATCCTGTATTATTAGGCTCTTTAGTATGAAGCTTCCTTAGGAGGCCCTGGGGCGAAACACTTTTGGACTGTATAACCTCAATTTTTTCCAACTAGTACTTTTTCAACATTTTTAATCTACTTTAACAATCTACAATTATTTTCTAAGCAAAAACACACTCGCCCAATTTTGAAAAAATCATCTGTTTTTGGAAAAATGGCACTAGAATATTCGAAAAGGCGTTGTTTTCTGATTAACTTTACGTAAAAAACGATATAAAGTTTTCAGTCGTTAAACTTACTGTATAGGTACTTCTACTATATTAGATAATCGCTCAAATTGAATTACTTAACTACTTTCATCGCAATACAAGGACTTTCTCAGTAACCAACTTTTTAAAAATTGGCGAGGAGTGCCTTTTTGCTTAGGGTAATAATAGTGTATCCATTTAGATTCAGAATGTTGAAAAATTACAAAATGACAAAAATTGTATTAAGAAAATCCTGATAATTCGGCGCGAAGAACACCGTTGTAAACCTGTATGAGCCAGTGAGTTCGTTCGTACTTGGATATATCCTTATTTCCTTCTTTGTCTATTTAATTTTTATTTTGGTTATTATAAGTATGAGTATGATCGGGCCAGTGGGGCCTATCGGCCCACAGGACCTGCGTATCGGGAAATCGTCCGGTAGTCCGCCTGTCCCATATCTGTTCCTGGCTGGAGACTTGTACGGGATGTGAAATGCTCCCAGACAGAATCTTCCCACCTTCCACCATCGTGAATAATGAAGCAATTGCATATCGCGAAAACAAAAATTTTACGATTGTGTTCACACTTATGATGGAATACACTCTATACTTATGGTGGTGCTCTTGAAGTTATGGCAGAAATGTAGTTTACACTTTACACTATATATATAGCGTTTCGTGATCATAAAAAACCGAATCCAAATCCACGTTTCTAGGTGGTGAACATCCCCGGCAGCGATATTTCCAAAGGTGAAGTCATCGACGAATATGTCGGCTCTGGACCGCCGCAAGGCACTGGTCTTCATAGATACGTATTCCTAACTTACAAACAACCAGAAAAATTGGTATTCGACGAATCCCTGCACACCAAAACAGACGCAAACAGAGGCACCTTCTCCGCCGAACAATTTGCCAATAAGTACAAAATGGGGAAGCCAGTTGCTGGTAATTTTTTCCAGGCCCAATTCGACGAGTCTGTCCCTGAACTCCACAAGCAATTTGGCTACGTGCATAAATGAAGAAAAAAACAATTTGAATAGAAGGAATTAATAGTACAAAGGTATTTGTTTATTGCTGTATTTTTCTAGTTCGTTTGTCTTAATAAACTAACTTGTCTTTAAAGCAATTTGAGCATTATTGTTCCAATAAATGAATTCTTTAAGGAATAGTATATCTGCTATCTATTTTTTTCCCATAAAATGGGGAGGTTTGATGTATTTTTCACGCCAGGGCCTTAACCGTAACTGGACTTTGTCGATGGAGAGTTCACAAAAAGTTAAAAAAAAATCATGTTCCTATGTAGTTAAAAATTGCGCCGCAGATGAAATTTTTTGAAATTTTCAAGGTCAAATACAGTTTAAACGTATTTGAAAAATTCGAAGCAACCTTGTATGATGAGAAATTATTAAGTAGTTACCTAATACAACTGGTGGTATTTTTTCGTTGTTAACTACTGTAAGTACCCCCATAGCGTTGACTGATATATTATTAAAGACTGCTCACGGCTGTCACGTCTGACACATTTTTGGCTCACCATGCCCTTTCCGGAGATGAAATACAATGCAGAATACATTGTTAGCCATCAGAGCCATCTGTTTTCCAGGACATAAAACTATAGCCGTGAGAAGTCTTTATAAACACGTCAGTCAACGCCCATAGTCTTTGGAATTTTTAAGTGACAGCAAATTCAGTTATTATTAATAGATAACTATAAATAGTTATAATAATAATGCTCATTAGCCTTAGAAAAGACTTAGACTATAAGCACAGACTAACTTGACACATGCCCGAAAGGAGGCTTCTGTTGCAAAGCTATTTATTCTGTGCTATAAGACATACTTAAAATATTAAGTTAGTGCCTATACCAAAACTTTTAATATCCTTAGATACCAATCAAAAAAATAGACTTAAGAATGTTAGAAAAACGAAACAAAAAACAATATATAATTTTTTTACCAAGGCAACGAAAGAATTTATTGACCACAGGAGGAATTTTCTTTATTATTTACTTTTTCGTAATTCTTGGTGAAAAGTTTTGCTTGCAAAAATCATTGGATTGCAAGAGAAACATATTACTTTCAACATACAGGGTGGACAAAAAACTAAAAAAATGTGAAATCACCTAAAAGTAAAGTACCCCTATTTGTTCATATTCATGTAAAAAATGTTCGTTATCCGTCACTGACATAAAATATAAAGTGCTGCTGGTATACAAGAAACTTGAATATTAGTCATTTTCAAGATTTTTTTATGTCTCGTTGGCGAAAACAATATACCTGAAATGTATTTTCTTCTTCTCTAATATAAAATTACCAGAAACTAGGTATATTGTTTTCCCAAACGGTACATCGGATTTTGCTGATTTTTTGGATTTTGGGTTGAGCATTGTTTTTTTTTTTTGAAAAACATATGATGATTTTCAAAATAAATACAAAAAACTCTCTTGGGTTGGTAGTATTTAATGCCATGTGTTTTTCGAAAAAAGTAATTCTTGGTGAAAAGGTTTGCTTGCAAAAATAATTGGATTGCAAGAGAAACATATTACTTTCAACATACAGGGTGGACAAAAAACTAAAAAAATGTGAAATCACCTAAAAGTAAAGTACCCCTATTGTTCATATTCATGTAAAAAATGTTCGTTATCCGTCACTGACATAAAATATAAAGTGTTGCTGGTATACAAGAAACTTGAATATTAGTCATTTTCAAGATTTTTTTATGTCTCGTTGGCGAAAACAATATACCTGAAATGTATTTTCTTCTTCTCTAATATAAAATTACCAGAAACTAGGTATATTGTTTTCCCAAACGGTACATCGGATTTTGCTGATTTTTTGGATTTTGGGTTGAGCATTGTTTTTTTTTTTTTTGAAAAACATATATGATGATTTTCAAAATAAATACAAAAAACTCTCTTGGGTTGGTAGTATTTAATGCCATGCCACTTTAAGTGCCTACGGCCATGCAGTAGGAGTCCCGGGTTCGAGTCCGGGCTGAAGTGCATTTTTTCAATTATTATTGATATCCTTTACCTGATATTCCACTAAAACATCCTTTATTATTTATAATTACAGGTACTATTCTTTGTCAATAATAATAATTCTCACCATGGCAGGAGTACCCCATAATCAACTGAATGCTTGTGCTGAGTTTAATTAGTGTTATCACAGATAACCTGTGGTATTATTTTGTCTTCGTTGCCATTTGCGACTAGGGCCGACTTTTCTCGATAGAACTAGGATAGGATAGCATTCTACCAAGTACTACGGAAACCCTAGAAAATCGTAATCACGCGGTATTAAGGAACAATACCGTGAATCCACATTCCACCACAGAAAATATATTCGTAGTATATTTTCTGTGATTCCACCGCTTTTGGTCATCGGCGGTGTTTTTCTATAAAGACATGTGCAATGTGCATGCAGTCTGCCTCGACCTCATCGATTCTAACCAAGGTCGATTGAAGGCAGAAAAACATGCTGTCAATATAGCAATGCTCCGAACATAGCTAGAAGATAGAAATTTGTTTTGGGGTGAGCCATTAGAAATTTTTCTTTTAAATTTAAAATTAAATTATTGTATTAAATTGGGTACTCAGAAAATAAAAATGCGTCGCATAAGAAATTTTTTAGAAATATTAAACACAAATAGTTTAAATGAGGCATAGGAACTTACAAAATCACAATATCATGATAAGTTTTTTCCGTTTTTCTCTAAATGATTTCAACCCCCAAGCCCGCCTCTTGTCTACGGCCCTGTTTTTATATTTGTAATAATGCAATTATTTTCGGCCTTTCAGTCGTCGTTGTACTTTCTTTAGATACAATCGCAAAATAGACCGTATACAGTGTGGTCATTTAAGTGTGCAACATAATATGTTTTTTTTTATTAGTTGCACAACCAAAATACAGATATTGCCGAAAGTTGATGCATGTTCAATAATCATATTAGGCGCACTTATAATGGTTGCAAGTCAAACAGAATATAGGGTAGGTCCAAAAATATAAAAATTGTAAAGAGTAAAGTACCCTTATTTCAAAAAATTCAGCAAAATGTTAGTAAGAAAAGTTGTTTAGAATTAAAAGCTATGCCCAAATACCAAAACATGGCCTCCTAAGAAAAACAATTTTTTCGTCAATTAACTTCCACAGTTTCTTTAAAATAAAAATGTTTCACTTTAAATAAGAGTTTTTTAATATACACATTATCATTACTAAGTGTTACCGTGTTCAGAAGAAATTTTGCGAAATTTTAAAGTTTTGTTTAATATCGTTGCAACAAACATGAAGTTTGCGTGATTCCCAAAAAAAATAAAAATCTAAGCTAATTTTACAAATATGCTTAGATAAAGTTGTTCGAAATTGAATTAATTTCGATTAATTTATTAAAGTGTTTTGGGTGAATTTAATATACAACTTTTTTAATAACATTTTTCTGAATTTTCTGAAATAAAGGTAATTTACTCTTGTACAATTTTTATATTGTTTGACATACCTTGTATGCTGTTTGACTTGCAATCATTCTAAGTGCACCTAATATGATTAACGAACATGCACCAACGTTCGGCAATAGGTATTTGTATTTTGGTTGTGCAATTAATAAAAAAAATCCTATATTATGTTGAACACTTAAATGACCACACTGTATATGAAACTACAGATTCAATTTTTCCATAAACTTCTAATTTTCTAACAGCTGACGCTCATGAGGGAGGGGGCGGGGCAGAGCACCTCTAGCTCCGACCCGACAATATTTGGCAATATTTTTGAAAATAAATGGGGTTTTTGGTATAAAGTATTGAGTATTATTGGGCATATTTTTATTTTTATTTTTTTAGTTATATATTCGGCATGTAGGTATGCATAATTTTCAAATATTAACGGATTTCAAAGTTATTTCCATTTAAGTGTCTGAAAATAGCAATTCGGTCCAGTTTTAGGATTGATTTGGCGACCTTTTTAGATTGTAAAATGAACCTGATAACGATGCTTAACCCCATTTGGGCCCATAGATACCTACCGAAAAAATGGAAAAAATGAGGGCATATATTCGAAGAAGTCCGGCTTGTTATTTTGAGAAATTTCTCGTTTTAAATAGTTATTATACTATATATAAACCCCGCACTAGCGAAGTTTTTAACGAAAATGATTGTGAAACTAGCCGAAAATTTATACTTTCCATAAAAAATTGTGACATTTGATGCATAATCCCTATATATAAATCCTTTATCTATGTGCATAATTGTTGATTAATCATTGTGATTTAAACAAAAAACGAGTAATCATTCCGTATTAGATTACAACGCAAAGTGATCAAAATTAGTATGTATGAAATTATTACAAAATACCTTATTTAAATTCAGATAACGATATACTCGTATAGTGTCGAATGTTTTGGTCAACATTGTCATGTCAACAATAGCTTTGTTCCAGCAATAGTTCTGAACCAATTCTAGCGAATCAGAATGCAGAAAAGTAATTCCAGAACTGTTTCCACCCAATTAGATCGCCGAGAACCATTAGGAACTGCTGTTGGAACAAACCCATTATAGGTAATTAATTTGTCACTGGCATAATAATTGTAAGAACAATGCCAAATATAATCTGTGATGCCAAAAGTTTTCTATATTCTTTGAAGGAGATCTACGCAGTACCTAGCAGTCATGTCGTAGCGTAGCAAAGTCTACAGGTGTTCTCTAGACTTTGATCGTAGCAGGTTCTTCTATAATATCATAGCCGAAAACCTACCTACACAGTGATAATATATGGTAATATATGTACCTACGAGTATGACACCGAGGATTTGATAAAAACGATTTTATGAAAACTTCCACCTTGTGGAATTAAATTCCTCTTAAAATTTATTCAGTATGTTTGGGGAAAAATTTACAAATATTTTCCATGTCATGCCACCAATAACTACCTATCCAAGAGCCACCGACCGCGCGCCCTTGTATATTCGATAGACCTACCTGCACACACACAAAACATAAAGGAACTGGTGCTCTTCAATAGGTGTGTGGCACTTATTTCTCCGCGGCTACAGGTGAAATTTGGACTCCAAATATCGAAAACTGCGCCCGCTAGCAACAAACAAAAACACAAGCGTTACACGCATACATTTTTCAGAAAAGCGACGGCGACTATAAACACCCGATGATATAGTGCCATGATAAGCACCCAAAGGACTGTTAGGGCCGGACAAGTTTTAGGAACACTACGCCTGACTTGTGCGATCGAGCATTATCGCATTAGTTGCGATCGAGCAACCTAGCAAGAGATCACTACCTACAGAAGCTGGTGGTTGCGACGACCAGCGAAACGTTTGATAACATTCAACCCCGACCACGGCAGATCATCCCAGAAACAAATTTGAATTTCGATTTAAGTCTTGTTTTCGCTTTTTTGTATCTCCAGGGATATTTTTTAAAATTATATGTATATCTACCTACCCAGGGTTTTATTTGAAGACGGTGTGGTATGCCAATAAAAATTATATAATAAATTTAGCCAACTGAGATATAATATTATTTTTATTTGCGTCTGCAAAAATATGAAAATAAAAAATGAATAATTCAATTAGGTTTGTGATTAAACTGTTTTCGTTATAGTTTATCACATTACAAATTAAGTCTGGATGCATTCTAAACGGAACTAAAGTCCCAAATAACAATTTTTTTATTTATAAATATTAATGTTCAAATAGATAACACATGCTTGGCCTCGACAATATATATGCACGGCGTTCAATATAAGTTTAAGTCAATTTCATCAACATGTATCTTCAAGTACTTGTCTTACAGTCACTGATAGATTGTTACTGTTCTACAATTTTCAGGGGTAATATAACAAGTGGTGTGCCTATTATCGATAATACCTTTCGTTAATTTTACGAATTATAATCCCAAAGCTGAAAATACCACGACTGCGCAGCAGGAGTGGTATTTTCTTAGCATTGGGATTAGAATGAGTGATAAATTAAGGAAAGGTATTATCTATTATTAGGCATACCACGAGTAGTATTTAAAAAGAGAATTTAACAACTGCAAATAGTTAGTTTGACAGCTGCTGTCATTTAGATTAAACTTTCGGTTCTGAATATGTTATTGGTTTAGCGTAACTAAGACGTAACTAAGAGAGTAGGATTTCAGCGATTATTTCCCTCATACTGCTTGCATCCAATAAGGTAGCTCTTTCCATAAAAATCCAACCAATCATATGCCTCTGCTAGCGATAATTTGCACTAGTGCAATTACCGGTAATTGCACTTGTGCAAATTATCACTTCGTTGCTTAGCAACCGCGAATCTGTTGGATACAAACACGTACCTACTTCTTAAAGTTTGTGTATTTCACACTGTTCTAAATTATGCAGCTTATAAATTATGTTGCGGTATTATTAAGCATTATATCAATGAATTTATATAACTTTTACATTGCTAAATTCTTGTTATTTAGACCTCCGCCTCCGTTTAAATTTATGACACATTCAGAAAATAAACCAACGCCGACAGGGTGTAGGTATACATTTGCCTTGGGATATCCAAGCGTCATGTTTGTGTACTCGAACGCTACAGTCGAAGCTGTCAATAAACTCGTTCAAAATGAGTCGTTTTGGAAATGTAAACATAGAAAAAATTAATACAGAAATTATTAAATCGTATTCGTGAAATAATCTCGACAAATACCACTCGTGCAGGAAATTTTTCTAGATAATTTTATTCTCAAGCCCTATTTTGCCCATTAGCAAAACCACTCGTACAAATTGGGCTTTTATTTTCAGAGATAAAATCCCTCGAGCTTCGCTCTCGGGATTTTATCAGAAAATAAAAGCCCAATTTATACTCGTGATCTTTCTAGGCAAAATAGCGCTTTCGAAAAAATTATCGATAAAATTTCCGGCACTAGGGATATTACATACGAAAATACCACTAGTGGTATTATCGCTGAAATCATCACCTGATTGGTTAATATTTCAAAAATCATATATCATTTCATTGGTTCATATTGGCAGGCGTTGAATTCTCAGTAGTAGATACTTGAACAAATGTTGTCCTAGTTATCTATCAAGGAAAAGTTGGCCCTAGTCACAAATAATGACATTGAAGCTAAAATAATAGTGAGAAGGGCAAAACTTTCAGTCGGAACTCCACAATCACAGTATATTAGGTTAAACTGTACATGTTTCAACCCATCTAGGGGTCATCTTCAGCAGTAAAATATCATCTATTGTGTAAGCCAACAAAGCTAGAAAAGAGAGTTATCTTATACAATAGATGATATTCTACTGCTGAAGATGACCCCTAGATGGGTTGAAACATGTACAGTTTAACCTAATATAGGTACTGTGATTGTGGAGTTCCGACTGAAAGTTTTGCCCTTCTCATCATTCCCATACTCCACTGTAAGATATGGACTATTTTCTACGCTTAAAATAATAGTAATTGCCGCCCCTCCCTCACACAAGCATGTGGTTGCTTTTGGGGTACCTATACTCCTAGTTTAGAGTATTGTGAGGGTGATAATAATTATTGTTGTCATGACCAGTTTTTGTAGCAATTTAATTCGAACGTTGTTTCTTATATTATGCTTATCAAGAACACAGAACCTTGCTTTCAGGTTGGGAAAGCGACAGATATGGTATTTGACTCGGTTGGTATTTCCCTCAGCGTCTCTGGAACGATAATTTTTGGGAGAATCATTAAACTTTCCAACGGCTTAATTTCATAAGTATTGTTGTTTCCCGCATACCATTTACGACAACATTTTCTAATTTTGGTCAATCAGTGACAAAAATCGTAACAGGGATGGATGCCGACGATTTATTGGGGATTTTGGCATGGGCGCCCATAGGGGGGGGGCAAGGGGGGGCACGTGCCCCCCCTGGAGAATCTCAAAATCCCTTCACGTTATATTTTAAATTATTATAGTTGAGGAAAAGATTATTTTCATATCCTTCCAGGTATACAGGATGTCCCGAAATTAGCCTGCCATAATTTACCAGCGTGTTCTACGACCTAAAAAAATGAAAAAGTTCCTATAAACATGGCCTTAAAAATGCCCGAAAAGGGGCAGTTTCGCAAACGGTTTTTTCCAAATTTTTCCAGAACGAACAAAGATAACATTCTGAAATTTGGTATGTGATGTACCTGTGAGATTTGACATTTGCCGGGGTAGCGATAGTTAGACATTCTTAATCATAGGCGTCCTAAATAGGGGGTTAAGGGGTTAAAAATACCCTAAATATTTTGTGTGTGCTTTTTCCCCAAATTATAAAATTTCAGGGTATTCGAAAAAATGGTGCTCTTGTTGAACTTTGATAGCGAGTAAAATCGTATTGAAATTTTTTTGCAGAGGGCCATGAAAATGCGTATTAGAAATTAGCCTGCCATATCAAAGTCTAGAGAATATCTCTAGACTTTGGCCATATTTTACCACCGTGTTCTGTGACCCAAAAAAATGAAAAAGTTCCTATAAACATGGCCTCAAAAGTGCCCCCTAAGAGGGCTATAGCTCCCGAAATGGACACTTTGGCATACGGTTTTTCTAAATATTTCCAGAACGAGCAAAGATAAAATTCTGAAATTTGGTATGTGACATACCTGGGAGAATAAACCATGAAAAAGCGCAGAAAAAATTTTGGGATATTTTTAACCCCTTGACCCACCTCATTTGGGACGCCTATGATGAAGAATGTCAAACTCTCTCTACCTCGGTAAACGTCAAATCTCACAGATATAGCACACACCAAATTTCATAATTTTATCTTTGTTTGTTCTGGAAATATTTAGAAAAAACCGTTTGCCAAAGTGTCCATTTCAGGGGCTATAGCCCTTTCAGGGGACTTTTTTGAGGCCATGTTTATAGGAACTTTTTTCATTTTTTTTGTATCAAAAAACGTGGTGGTAGATTATGGCAGGCTAATGTATGTCTAATAGGCACTTTCATGGCACTCTGCAAAAAATTTGCAAAACGAGTTTACTCGAAAACGATGCATGCTATCGAAGTTCAACAAGAGCACCTTTTCTTCATAGAATACCTTCAATTAACTTTCATAATTTTGCAAGAAATCTGGAAAAAGAGGTATACAAAAAATATTTGGGGTAATTTTAACTCCTGAACTCCCCCATTTGGGACGCCTATGATTAAGAATATCTAACTATCGCTACCTCGGTAAATGTCAAATCTCACAGAAACATCACATACCAAATTTCAGAATTTTATCTTTGTTCGTTCTGGAAATATTTATAGAAACCCGTTTGTGAAACTGCCCCTTTCGGGGGCTATAGCCACATTAAGGGGCATTTTTGAGGCCATGTTTATAGGAACTTTTTTAATTTTTTTAGGTCGTAGAACACGCTGGTAAATTATGGCAGGCTAATTTCGGGACACCCTATATAAAACAAACCCCTGAAATATTTTATACGAAATTTAACTGGGCCACAATCACATAAACCAATTATCGATTCAGAGCTAGGTAGTTCTAAAAATAACAAGGTTAGATGAGATAATTTTGCCCCCCCCCCCCCTAAAATATTTTCTATGGGCGCCCTTGGATTTTGGTACTTTCAAGGCCTCCTACATTCAAATTACTACTATGTGCTGCATTTAGAAGGAATATTTTAGGAAGTTGCCTTATATCTCAGAGAAGAGAGGGTTCAGAGGGCTCGACTTGTCAAAATATGAAAAATTGAGCCCAACTTTAAAAGTCAATTAATCTAATGTAGGGCACTATGGATAGTCTTTCTCAGTTTTAAATTAAATATAATAAAATAAATAATGAAGAATGCAGTAGGTACCGTAAAACGGGGTGAATAGGGTCAATTTTTCACTTTGAAACGTCATATCTTTGTGTGTAGTGTAAGTACAAATTTCAATTTTGTGTCAAAAGCTTAGTCTTGACTTCTACTTTCATTGACATATAACACAAATTGATGATCAACATTAATTTGATTTTTATTATTTTTTTTATTGACTGACCCTATTCACCCCAATGAGGGGGTGAATAGAATCAGTTATGTTATTTAATGTGGGGTTCGATTGGGAACGTAGTAGGGTCTATAGGGTCAACAAATTTTGTTTTAAAAAAATATAACAAAACATTTATTCTGGAAAATAGTGTAAATAAACATTTTATCTTATAAAACATCATAAAAAATAAAACAGAATTCTTTTTGGTATAAGGCACATAATTTCAGACTTATATTTTATTTACAGTCTTAACTTAAACTTTAACTGTCCTCGACGATTTTTTTCTGGCGGGTCCAGTTTTCCAACAACTTCCTCAAATTGGAAGCTGGAGATGTCCTCAATGTTTGGATAAACATAAATACAACCACTGGTACATGTCTGTGGCGTCTTTTTACGCAAAAAGGTCCCTTCGAATTCGCCTTCAGTTACATTTGTCACCTTGCAAATGTAGAAAAGATATTTGTTGCTGGAGCCAGGCTTCGAATCATTAACAGTAAAAGCGACTACCAGCCAGTCATCCAGTTTTATATCTTTTTTATCAATGATGTAAACGTTTTCAAATGTTTTACCAAATTTAGTACAAGTAGGAACTTCATCGTCATCTGATTCCTGTCCAGAGTCTTCCTTTTGTTTATCCGTTTCCGAATCACTTTCAAATTCCTGAGCATCCTCTTCCACTTCCATCTCTTCTGCCGTTTCCATCTCTTCGCTGTCACTTTCAAATCGTATACTTTTTCCAGCTTCCACTTGAATCCTTTTCTTTTTGCGCTGGGTTCTCGGTGTTCCATCGTATCTCATCTGACGTAATAGATTCAGAAACGACCCATCTATAGATTTCTCCACTTTATCTTCAGCAAGGACATATTCTTTTGGCAACATTTTTAAAACTTGGTTCCTGTCAAGAGGTATAATGCCAGCTTTAGCAAAGCCGCTCTTGATGTTTTTTGAAGAATTCGCTTCAATTTCCTTAAACAATTTAGACAAAAGTGAAGGGAACAAGCTTTTTGGTATGGAAGGCTCCTTCATTCCAGATCCCTGTTTCCATTTTGTTAACACTTTCCTCCATCCTGCTTTCAGTGGCCGGAAAAAGCAGACGTCCAGGGGTTGAGTAAGATGGGTAGAATTTTTTGGCAAGAACACGAAACGGATGTTATTTTTTGTGCAAGCTTCTATTGCTTCTATTGACAGATGAGACTGCAGATTATCGCCAATCAAAACCTTTTCTCCTTCCAACTTTTTGAAATAAGGCACCGCTACAGTCTTCACCCAATCAGTAAATGTCACACTGTCAAACCAACCACTGGAAGTACAGTTGTATCGTGTGTCTTTGGGCCCACCTTCACACCATGTGTTATAACGATGCTTTGCTTTATACACTACATAGCAAGGTAGAAGAATACCGTCGCCACTTGCGGCGAACATAATGGAAACAGCTGACTTTGTTTGTGTCATTATCCTCTCGGGATATTTGCAACCTCTTTTTGTTATGATTTTGCTGCGTCCAGGATCGTTACTAAGGTTTGTCTCGTCGTAATTTACTATATGTGATGGGGGAATGTATTTTAAAGTTGCTCCTAGATTGTCAAAATATTCATTGATAACTTGTGGAGATACAGCTGCTCTGGATCTTTTAATATTTTGACAAAATCTTTGAGCAATTTGATCCTTATGTCTTTTAAGAAATCCTTCAGCAAAATCTATACCTGGCAAATTTTCCTTAAAAATTTTAACTGTCCTGCCTTGTGCGTCTAAATGAGACTTCACTATAAGTCTTAGCCCCAACAAATTCAAAGGGTAACCCCACTCCGCACAAACCTTCAAGTGACTTACTATGGTTTCTTCTTCTTTTAAAGTCAGTACAGTCTGACCTCCTTGTTTCCTCATGTCTCTGTTTTTTATATGTCTTTGTAGCACACTGTAAGAGATGCTATACTTTTTGGAAGCACCCCGTATACTTAGATTTTTTGTTAAAACGTCGTGCTTAGCCATTTTGATAGTTTGGGGATCCATTTTTCTATACCGTTTGCCGTGTGGGTCTGGTTTATATTGACGTGGCATGCTGACCCTTTTCTCCCCTAACTTGTTAAAGTTAGTCCCTGAAAATTTTTTTAATTAACACCGTGGCAACACCTGCTAGTTATAATTTTTTTTTGGGTGTTATGTGTTTATATATGAATACTAAATAATGTGCAAACAATAATTTTAAAATAAAGTAAAAAGCTTACCAGCTGCACACGAAGTTTTTTGAACCAGAAAATCGAACTGCTTATTATTTTGAGGTTATGTCAGCTGGTGTAAATGCTGCCAACATCCAATATCCAAAATTAGTGATCATATGTGATCTTTACTGTTTTGTAGATACAGTGACATATGGTCATGGTCAATATTTACCCTATACAGAAACTATACAGGATTAAAACACATTTTGAAGTTTCAACCCTATTCGCCCCGATGATCCTATTCACCCCGTTTTACGGTACTTCATATAGTTTAGGTATACCCTCCGATCATATTTGCAATACACTTAGGTATATAGGTATCGGGAGTGTAAAAAATTAAGTAAGTACTTAAAAGTTAGTCTCCATTTAATGAGGTTTTCGACTCACGTTCCAAATCCTCTTCTTGTAAAAATCGCACCATTAACTATAGCATTTGTATAAATATCTACCTGCTGTTTTAGAAAGCCGATCAAACTTTGCAGATTAGTGAGATCTTTGTGAAACCATTGCCACACGATGTCTCAAGAAAAAAAAAACCTTTATGACCTTTGGGACTTTGGTCCAAATTTTTGATGACATGTCTGCATAATTTCGCCTCGATTTATATGCAATATGCCTTATTATCTCGTCCTTTAGCTGTTGAATTTGATGGTATCGATATTGACGATCACAACTACTATAGGATGAGATAATAAGGCATATTGGTGAGAATGAGGAGCAATTATGCAGAGTGCCGCCGAAGCGTTGGCGAACATTTGGCCCCGATATTATCTATTATCTTTCACTCATAATTGCCATGTACCAGAAAATATCATTCAATACAGAAACCATTTTTTTAATAACATCGAGTTAATTACTGTTAACATCGATCCGTCTTATTGGAACACTCTTTACAAAATTTACTCTTATAAAGAAAATTGTGGTGTACTAATTTGTAGGTAATTTGTAGGTAAGATTCATATTGGCGCATTTTAATAAACAAGTTACTTTGTTGCCCATCTGCTTTAAAAAACAATAATTTGAACATGATAATTTATAGTGTCGCAAAATTTTTATTTTTATAATTGAAATCAGTTAAAAATTAACAATAAACAATATCTTTATGAATACTTCTGTATTTTCTGTAAAAGAAAAAAGAGTAACTACATACCTACGTCTTGGTTATAAACAACTATGGGAGAATACAATTACCACCAGTTTATATATTTGTGTAATAATTTTGCTCATATTAAGTTATTTTTCTTCGAAAATTTTTCATTCAATTAAAGTGTTTGACCTTCAAATAATTATAATAATAATTTTTGGATATAAAAGTTAAATTTCATTTTTTTTTAATTTGTGAACCCTCCTCTCATCGATAAAGTGATAGGTGATAGGTATAGATATTATTGGTATAGTTATGTATTGCGTTTTTAACAAAAACTTTAACTGTTGTATCACAGAATAAAATTATTCAGATTTTTTTTTAAATTTATATACCACGACGAATCCTTGACAACGGCGATGACCCCTTATGATATCACTCTGATCAAAGTTAACTACCCGTTTCTGCTGATATCATAATGTTTACTAAACATTATTTTATATCGAATGCGATGATGCATGGCCATATCTCGGCAATGTCATACTTTTTGCGTATGCATTTAAATTGCACGTGCCGCAAAGATATATATAATTTACCAAAAGTTGGAATACTTGCGCACATACAAGTATATTTTTTCGGTTATTCAAGATATCTAATAATATCAGTACCTATGTGTTATCTATTTGTCAATAATATTTAAATTAAATTAACAGAAATTGTTTGTTTAGAGCTACAGCAGCTGCAATTTTATTAATTTGCTGTTGTATTGTAGATAAATAGGATGTTTGTGTTATTAATAAAGTACAATATGAGTTTCCAATTGATGACTTTTTTATAAGAAAACAGAAAACATTATTTCTACAACAATCTGCGAAAGCGTAGAATGACCATACCATTTTTTTTATTTCAATTTCCGACTTTAATCTCAGAATTCCGACTTTTTTCTCGGAATTCCGACTTTAATCTCGGAATTCCGACTTTTTTCTCGGAATTCCGACTTTAATCTCGGAATTCCGACTTTTTTCTTCTTTCTTAATAATTCCCAGTTGTGTAATGCAAAAAATAATAGATAACATTCTTTTTATGTCACATTCCCTCTATTTAGTTTACCATACTCTATATACTCGGATCAGCGGATCCGTAAACTGAAGTTACTAAGATTAAAACAGGGAGAAATGTCTCAAAAAAGAAAAATTTAGATTCATTATTTATAAAGAGCAAGACTTTGTGCATAATATAGATCATTTTTCTACGGAGAGCTTATGACGTGTCCTCAAAAGGAAATTTGGTTTTGCAATATATACATAGCATATATCTAGGATGAAATCATATCGCCATGTTTAGGAACCATACCTATGAATAAAGAACCCCCTTTATTCATTGAACCATACCTACAAATAAAATGTTTACAACCGCAAAGTTTGCAACAGGTGCGTCTCTCTTAATTAAAATTATATTATTAGAGGAGACATACCCAAAGTGGCCTATAGCTGCGTCATTGCAAAAAAAAAGGGTAATTAAATATAACAGAGTAATTAAATATAATAATAAGTCGATGTCAAAAATGGACAAGATAATACCAATAAAATTATAACATGTATTTCCCATATTTGATACTAATGACCATTCCACATAATATAAGGACCCATGTATAGAATGTACCTAGTATATAGAGATAATTAAAAAAACTGCTACCTATGCTATCATTGGTATATGGATCCATTTAATTTTTAATTGGGTTTTTTCACCACAGAAACCTGAACAAAACTCATTAAAAAACAACTTTTTTAAGTTGCCATAAAAATTCATAAAAAAGTAAATGAACTTCAACTTTGTTTTCTGAGCTTTCGGAGAATAAATCTTCCTCCTTTCTCAAAGATAATGTCACAAAGATATGTCCGACAATATCGGTATATGGACACTCAAAATTCAACTAAGAACGCAAAATTGAAGGTGTTTCGAAATTTTGTAACACAAAAAAGTCAGAATTACCAGAAAATTGTCGGAATTCCTAGATTAAAGTCGAAATTCCGAGATTAAAGTAGGAATTTCGAGATTAAAGTCAGAATTACGAGATTAAAGTCGTAATTCAGAGAAAAAAGTCGCAATTCCGAGATTAAAGTCGGAAATTGGAATAAAAAAAATGATATGGCTTTTCTGCGCTTTCGTTATATCGGAGTCGAATTAGCAGTTTTCGTTCAAGGCCAAAAGACAGTTTTCGTTCAAGGCCAAAAGACACGTGAATCGTGAACAATAGTAAAATCCAATATAATAGTTAAGTTGGTTTAATTAAAAATCATGTTTATTTTTACTACCAACTCGTAAATTGTGTTAATTATATTTCATATATATATGGTGTTGTCATTTAAAATGTCTCCGATGGTTGTAACAATTGAGAATAAATGTTTTTTTTTAATTGCAGAAGGTTTTCTTTTCGTTGTTTCTATAATCTCCAGTTTGACATATTACTCGTAAAAATTAAAATAGCACGTCAAATTAACAACTCTCTCGAAGTAGACAAGAAATGAGTATTGCTGATCAATCAATCATAATATACCCACTAGGAACCAATCAAAAGACAGAATTAAACTATTATTCATGACTTAAGAATTATGTATTAAACCATAATTCTAAGGATTTTAACTTTAAAAATTCAATTTTTAATTATACTTATTTGGGAAATTTTTTAGATTGTACGCAAATGCTTTGATTTGATTATGGTTTCTTTGACCTGGGAATGTCACCTTTCTTCGTGTACCCAAGTGTCTCTAAATTTGCCATGTTCGCAAATGCTCTGTACGCAAGTGCGTCATATTCAGGTATACTCACCCAAGCGTGTTTATATGACAAAAATTAATTAAAAAATATAATGCCTTGTAAATCAACAAAATTTTTACAAGTCTGCCCCTGCGGCGTGCGGAATTTTTGCCATATAAGTAATGCGCTGTAACTCGTTACGTATTAGATATACAGAAAAAATATGAGGAAAAGTTGTTTATACTTTGATCCCCTAAAACTTTTATTATGTTTTGCTTTAAAAAATGTTTAGGAAACCACCCATATTGTTTAGGAAACCACCCTATAGTTCAGTTCGTACCAGGAGTAAGAGTGTGATCTTTTGGTTGTACCCCAGAGTATTTTTTTGGGTTGTACACTCAGGAGATAGTCCCCAATAGCAACCCTGAAAAAATTATCCTGTTTGGATTTTTTGCGACCCCTGTAAGCCGAGCCCGACGAGCACATATTTATTGGACTATTATAACACTCTGGTGATTAAACAGATTTTGTTGTCACACCGGTGACTACGTTTTGCATTTATAATTAGGTGGCTGTGCTTTGCGGGTCAACAGAGTGAACTATAGCTGGGTTTTGAATATATCTGGCCACGTTTGGTCCTCAAATCTCGTCGAGGCCAATTTAGCTTAATGCCTATTTCAAACATATATTATTATTGCACTTTTAGAAATATTGATTAATGGACATTATTGCAATTTTTTTACAAGTTTTCGTCATCTTAGAAAAATTAAGTGGGTATTAATTAAGAACAAATTATTGTCCTAATGCTAAAAACAATAACAAATTCCTACAATTTAAAAAATAGTGATACAATTTTTTCTTATTTTAGAACAATGAAAATTGCTACATATAGGTTTAGTCATCCAAAACGAGAATCTGCAGTCAGTATTTTTTCTAAAAGAATCCCTAATAGTACTTTTTGTAATTTGAGCTCATAAAAGTGGTCGTAGGTGGCCATGCATGATATCAACCCAAGAATAAAGTTACACCCACTCACTGAACGCGCATTTTTAATAATTACCTAAGAACAAATAATAGTTTACCAAAATCGGTCTACAAATAAAGTTTTTTCAAGGGTGGTAAGTCCTTAATGTAGACACACTGTATATGGGATGGGTAGTTTTAACTTGGCCACCCCTGGTACATAGATAATAAATATATAATTTGTCTTATATTCATAAGCTGTGTCGTAAATTATAAATTAAAGTTTTAAAGCGGTTTTTTTATTGCACCATGAAAAGTAGTAAAAAAATCTATTACAACAGTACCGTTTATTTACATTAAATAGACAAAAACACTTTGCAAGAACACTAATCCCAAGTCAACCCTATCTGTTGATACAATTCCGGCACGTAGTCATCCCACTCGGCCAAGAAGAAGTTCCCAGCTACTGGCTGGCCGTAGTTGTATCTCTGCGCGAACTTGTCCATGCAGAAATTAGGTCTGCCCTTTATCGAGTTGTTGGACAGTCTGGGTTCGTTTTCGAAGTTGATTTTCCGTGGCTGCTCGTATACCAAGTATACATATCTATGCTGGCCGGTACTCTTAGGAGGACCTGAAAGAAACACCGAAGAAATATAAGATAATGATAAAGACATAGAAGAGAAACATCAAAGATTATTATCTGTGATTGTCTGCTGACGCCGATATTTTCTTTGAAAGATGTTGAACGGAAGTTCTGCCGATTTCTTCACTCGTTTACTTTGACATGATGCAGTTGAAGGATGGTGGTTTCACTTGGTCGATTGTTTCCGCATGCCAACTGATGCCCCAGTCGTTGTAAGTTCATAAAAAAAGGCTTTTGGTTTTGTTGTCATATGGGTTAACAACGACACAGAGCCTACCAAAGGCAACTTGTTCGGAAATAAAATGTCATCCAACTGAAAGCCACCTTCCTTCAGTATACATAGAACTGACATACCAGCCCCAATGTACTGACAAAGAACTTCGCCTTGGTCTACCCTGGTATCTGGCACGTTGACCACCAACCAATGGATCCACTCGCGGAAAGCAGGCTTGCTTCTACTCGGCGCGTCCAGATCTATCATGCCTAGAGTGTAGAACAAGTTGGGCTTAGTCGCCCATGACACTTGGGGCGGGTACCTATAGGAAGACAATAAAAGTGAATAGTTGCTATACTTAATAATTCATGTAAGGTTTTTCCAAAGAAGACTTTCATTTCATTTTTTATTTACATAAATAGGTAGGTACCTATTATTTAAGTGCTAGTGTATTTGTACTTACAAAACATCTTTAGATAAGGACGTACAAGACTTAGAGTTGCAGAGTCTTATGCAATTATTATCTAAGAGTCTAATATCTACAGTTTATGGGTTGTTATATACCTGGCTTGTCTGGGCTTTATTACATTTCCATGCTTTAAATCTATATCTTTAAATTTTACTTTCAATTCCTCTTTTGGAGGTTTAGGCAAAGCATCCGGAACAACTCTTTGAGACTCCCATGCTCGGATCATAGTATCTGAAGCATACTTTCGTGCAGGAGTACTTGTGACAAGTTTTTTTAATACCTGGATAATCATTTTATATTTCGAATTTATACGGAACAAAACTTAAACTTAAAGTTTATACTACTGCAGAATATAAAGCTTCTCTTCGTATAAGAATTCTTGTGCCATAACTTGAAGGCAGCAATGACACTTTTTGTCAAATATGAAAAGATAAAGAATGGCATATAGGTATAGAGTTGGCAAGTATAATAATGTCAATATTTTATTACAAGCACAAAATAAATAGCTTCGCAAAGTTAGTCTGTGTTACAAGGAAAGAATGCGCCACGGGCCATTTCTTCCTTCTACGGATTATTTATTGCCCGACGCTAAGTAATTAGCGAATAAAATCCAAGGGAGGAAAGTAAATTTGTTCTACTTATACAGGGTGCCCCGAAATTAGCATGCCTTAATTTACCAACGCGTTCTGCGACCCAAAAAAAATGAAAAAGTTCCTATAAACATGGCCTCAAAAATGCCTCTTAAGGGGGCTAGAGCCTCCGAAATGGACACTTTGTCAAACGGTATTTTCTATAAATATTTCCAGAACGAATAAAGATAAAATTCTGAAATTTGGTGTGTGCTATACTTGTGAGATTTTGCATTTACCGAGGTAGAAATAGTTTGACATTATTCATCATTGGCTAGTATTTTGTAAAAAGTAAATTTCTTTTGTGTTTATTAATATCTGTTCTATAATTACAGAACCCTCTTTACCCATATAAAGTTTCATACAAATTCGACATTTTGAGATGGCCCGAAAGTACCCTGTATATTTTTATATTGAACCTTTGCACACAGCGGTCCTCTTGACCATTCAACTGTTATATGAGGGGATTCCATGGTACACTTGACTCGCCAGATGCCTGTAAAATTCCTACTTTCCACAAATTTCACACTCTGCAGAATGGAACTCCCTGTATATTTTTTGTTAAAATTTGGTATATGGGCATATGGCCCTTTTGTATGTCCTAATTAACGCTGCGGTGACAGATTAAAAAAAAACGCTAAATTGTTTTCGTGAAAATCAAGGTATAAAAAAAATCGTAGCCGGCCCTGAATTTGCACTTTGAAAATGGTAGGAAAATGAAAAGAAGCAGTTTCTGAAAACATGTTTAACCGATTATTTGCAAAATAAAACTTTTATGGCTTCGTATGGGTTTAAAAGACGCACCTTGTAATATATATAATGTAGAATTCCGTGACTTCACAATAGGTGTGGTCACTTATCTCCAATTGAAAACAAAAAAGTCTATAGATCTAGCAGGCCTCTAGAAAAATGTGTGTCAAACATTTCATTACTCCAACGGTCAGTCATAAAACCGCTTTAAATACCTACTTACTTAAAATTGTTACCGAAATAAATGCAAAGTAGAATCAGGGAATTTCGAGCGGCTCTAAAACGGTTAAGGCCAGTAAACGTCACTGCTGCCCATGACACGCTGCATAGAGCCGCTATAATCCGCAGTTTTACGGCGAATATTGTGGAAATACGGAGAATATAGCTAATTGCTCCCAAGTACAGCAGTGACGTCAAGCTAATGAGAGCAGGGGCATCTCGCTATTTTTCCAACAGAGAATATTATGGTTTCGTTTTTTTTGTATATCACTTATTTAATTTGGAGATTATTTATGGCCTTTTCTTGGCGTTTAAACAGAAATTATTTTTTAGTATCACCATTGAGTAAAGGAATAAATCTCAATGGTATGTTGTAAATAATTATTGCATATTAGCAGTGTTTAGGTATAGGTTTACTCGTTGGGCCTGGGTAGGTAATTGCTTTACAACTCAAATTATGTAATCTACTTTACCTATCATCACATGTATTAAGATTAAACTACTCCTTAATTCAATAATTATTTAACATATGTTGTGACAGAATTAAATAAAAGTCATATTTCAAAGTAGGTATTTGTGTTTATTTTTAACCGACTCAAAAAAGGAGGAGGCTATCAATTCGGTTGTATGTTATTTTATAATAGATGATTAGTGGCATATCAGGTAAAGGATATCAATTGAAAAAAATTCACTCCAGCCGGGACTCGAACCCGGGACTCCTACTGTGGCCGTAGGCACTTAACCAACTAAGCTACCGGAGATACGGGTTCCATCGGCTAGGTGTCATTTCTTCCAATTGATATAATGTTAGTAGCGGTGAGATGTAGGAGACTTCGGCTTCTTCTACAGCTACTAGAAGGGGTTAGAGGGTGTAGGGTAACCATTCATTATTGTTGGTTATGTAAACTTCCCATTTGTTAATGCAGGTATTAAAATCTTTCTATGTTTGATTTTCTTGGCTTGACATTGTAGGTTAGAATTTCCACGTTCGATACTTGCAAAAAGATAATGAGTAATAAATTAACAAATATTTTGAGTAAACAAAATTTGCTTTTTGATGGTCAATATGGTTTCCGCAAATGTAGGTATACAGAAATAGCTGCAATTGATTTAATTACCAACATACAACTAAATATTGACCAGAATAAGAAGTGCTGTTTATTATCTCTAGATTTGCAAAAGGCTTTTGACATAGTAAATCATAACATACTAATGGAAATTCTTTATAATTTTGGTATTCGAGGGAATATATATGTATAATTGATTTAAAAATTATTTAACTGGTAGAAAACAATTTGTAAGCATTGAAAACCATGTAAGTTCGCAAGTTGACATTGTTTGTGGAGTTCCACAAGGTTCAATTCTTGGACCAACATTATTTCTGATGTATATCAATTCAATTTCTAAATTACAGATTAATGGAGATCTAAAATTGTATGCAGATGACACACAATAATTTATTTTGGTGATGACTTTCAAGAAGGTATTAAATTGATTTATATTTGGTTACAATCTTATAAGCATTCAAATACAGAAAAATCTTCATTTATGTTTATTTCAAAGCAGCAATTAAATTATACATCACAATCAATAATTTTAACAATAAAATTAAGTACTCAAAGTCAATAAAATTTTTAGGACTGTAGTATATAGACGCAAAATTAAATTGGAAAATTCATGTGGAACACATAAGGAAATCGGTTTCTCGGCTCATAGGTATACTCTTTAAAATTCATTACTATATGTACCAACAACAATTTTAAAAATTATATATTACGCACTAATGTATTCAAAATTGCAGCATTTAATTTCTGTTTGGGGTTCTACCAGCATTTCAGTTGTAAATCCTTTAAAGAAACTACAAAATAAAGCCATTAAATGTATCCATAAGTTGCCATTTTTAGAACCAACAATAAATTTATATAAACCTGCACGATATCTTAATACCTACCTACTGAAAATATTTATTAAAAATTAAAAATTTGCATACTAATACATTCCATAAATATCGGAACTAAGGCCTCAACTATATAATATTTCAAAAAGTTAGTAAACAACATAAACACGATACTAGACAAACTGATCTCCTACAAGCAATAGCAATTAAAAGCAATATTGGCAGAGGGTGTTTATTATATAAGGGTATTTTAATATATAATGCTTTGCCAAACTATTTAAAAAAATATATATCATTTATAAATTTAAAAAGGTCTGCAAAGACTTAATTAGAAATCTATGATATAGTTGAATTTTGACTTTTTGTTGTTGTTATTTTGTTTTACTTGAATTTGTAAATAGTTTTAAGATTCGCTGTAATCAACTTTTAAGTTGGCTGTGGAATAAACAATAAATACAAATGATGTATGTAGGATATGATGTATTCATATCTAAATAGATTTAAATTCCTTGCTTTGACTGTCACCAAATCCAAAGATAACTCAATTTAGAAAGAGAAAAATATTTCTAAAATTTTGGTTGAAATGTACGTACGGGCAAATGTGTGAAGTCGGCGTTATTTTTTGTTAATTTTTTTTTAATTTTTTGTTAAATTTTTTTTATTGATGTCTGCCTATGATTTGGCCCTCTATGATTCCGTGTTCTGTGCATTTTTCTTACCGTGCAACAGTGTTTTTATAATAATTGTGTAAAGCTAACGAACCTACTACACCCTACGGTGGTACCTAGCGTTTATTATTTACAGAAGTGGTCGTAGGTAAAAACTAAAAAATATTCTTCCAACACTCAATACCTAGTACCTCTACATAATATTATAAATAATTACTATCATAATTAAAATATTTCATTATTAACTTGTAGTGCAGATTGTCTCTTGGTATTAATTATTGCGAGATAACTACATAACTATGGGTGCAAATTCACTTGACATATTCAGGATATTACCAGTTATATCGGAATTAAATGGAATATATTATAATTAAACATATATTATCAAGGCGAATAGCTGACCTTTGCCGATAAAATATGATAACTATATTTTCGATTTTTTGTCTTGGGCTATAAATAACATATTATAAAAAATGGCACAGAGAAGGCAGAGTACAAAGAGATCATCTTGCCAAAAATGTCAAATGGAGCCCAACTTTTACCTTATTTTTCCATCGAATTGATAAGTAGCATGGAAGGAGCTTAGAGAGAGAAACTGGCAGCCAAACTTGAGTAAATGGAAACACAAATACATATTATATCACGACCACATAACATGTTTTGTGGACAAAACGTCCGATTTCTCCTTCATGGTTTTCAAGGTTTTTATCAGCTTATTATATTACATTCCTACCTACATAGTAAAATGCTTACTAATCAACTCTTTAGGTTGTTGGTTGTACTGTTGTACTGTACTTTGCGTACAGAAAAGACGAAGAAGCCCTTTATTGAGACCGCATTGAACACATTTATTTATAAGCAACGCAAGATTATATGAACTGTGACATAACTACTTTTTTGAGAATGAGGCAGAATTTCAGACAAAACATGAAGATTTGTATTGCATTGAAATAGTTTGCATAAAAAAATACAGGGTGTCCGGTAAGTACGTGGACATCTCGCGGGAGCGAGGGGACGTCAAAATATCCCGATTAAGCTCAATATCTACATGTAAAATCTCAATAGTTACTGAGGTACAGGGCGTTGTAGTTCTTTTTTTTTTAATTGAATTATGGCATTATCTCCTAAAATAATCAAGCTGCTGAACTGAAATTTGGCACTGCTATGTTTTTGGGGATGGAGAATAAGCTGAAAATTTATACGTATCTCACAGAGGGCGCCACTTGGTCTGTTTTTGGATCGTGCTTTTACTCGTAACTTTTTTGAGGTTATCTTTTTGGTCCTGCAGGTCCATCATTTTAGTGCATCTTTTCATTCTGCAACCAAAAGGTACTCTTGTTTCATGACGATCAAATCAACCGTTTGCGTTTAAATTGCCAAAACGTGACCCAAAACACCTGTTGACTTCAATATTCGAAAAATAATGACATACCTATTCACCTACTGCTTTCAAATATTGCACAACGGCTGTACCATTTAAAGCGAGAAAAAACCATAAGAATAATGCCCCAAAAAAATGTCCACTTTCAAAATGGAACGGATTAAAACTCTACAAAATTTGGATCCCCTCTTTCAAGAAAACAAATGCGTTTAGACCAATGTTCATTTGACATTTTTTTCTTCATTTTCAATGTACAAAAATGTATTTTTTGTATAAATAAAACACTATTTAACATTACGCTTCTCTTACTACTAAACTACGGAAGTAAATAGTACTATATTAGGTTTATGACGTTTTTATTTCTATTCAACTAATCAACTTTACAACTTATTACTTATTGCTGTCTGTGTATGTATTTGCCCCCCCTTTGGCCAAAAGCTGAGTACGCCCATGTGTGCAGTATTTATTTTACTTATTGTTTTTTTGGAGCTGAACGTAGAACTTTCTTTGATTGTTTTCAGCTCCTTTTGCAAAATATCGTAAAATTATAGGTACTTATTTTATGTTTTCCTAACGTACCTTTTCGGTACTTTTGTATTGCAGTAAATTTATTATAGGAACCTATTAAGTATATTAATATTCCTTGAACATGTCTCAGTCTAAAAAACACTTATTTTCACTTCAAGTCGATTTCACTGATTTTACAGCTGTCCCGTTTCTTTGAAGTAGAAAATCAGGAATCGGGAAATTTTCTTAGATACCGGATAACCTATCACGTGAGTGAAAGAATTGTTTCGTCAAAAATGCAACAATTTGTATTCACTAAATCGGTTTAAAATGTTATAAAACGCGGAAAACCACACAAATTTGCAAACAAATTGCTGTCTGTGTGTGTATTTGCCCCCCTTTGGCCAAAAGCTGAGTGCTGAGTACGCCCATGTGTGCAGTATTTATTTTACTCTATAGTATGTAATAAAACTCTACCCTCTGAAGATGAAGAAGAATAGGTATCGTATGGATCCTCATAATCCTAGCCTTCGATACGCAGTTTATAAACTCTATAATTCCCTGCCAGCGACTTTAAAGACGCTCGAGCCTAAGCTTTGAATAAAGGATCCCAGAAAGGACTCAAAGCTCTATGTGAATTATAAAACACGTGGGACGACAGTCGCCCTGAGTAGTAAACTAAGTTTTGACACAATATTTTGATATCTGACACGGTGATAGGTGTCAGTATGTGGTATTTAGATACTTTTTCGAGTTATTATGCTTAGCTGTGCGGCTTGTGGCACTTGCCTGACCGCCAAAACTAAAATGTTTTAGGATAATAACCCATCGCTAAGTAATTTTGTAATTGAAATTAACTTTTGAGGCCATGCACCAAAATGGCATAGGCGTTTGTGTAGGTACCTACTTCTTCATAATTGGAATTGCTGTACTATCAAGGATTCCTAAACGTAAAGACATAAACGTGCCTTCTAATTTTTTGCCTGTATTGTGGGTACCTACTGATTTCACGATAAATGAGGATTTCTGCCTCGATTAGTTTGTCGAAACAACTCACAAAACGGAAACGACATCCCGCCATATACAGAGACTGTCCTTGTCGAGCGTTAAGCCCAAATTTGCTCCCTCCTGGGATTCTTTATTCAAAGAGCCTAACAGGTTCAGGTTTGAATATCAGGTTGCTATTAACAACATAAAATCTACAGCATCCTGTTCATATAGTGTTTTGTCTTACTATCTCCTTGTTCTGTGAATAACTTTTAATTGTGTATAGATAAAAACCCTTGTTATCATTATGTATAATTCTATCTGGACTGCAAAATTGAACCTTCAAAATGTTTTTGTGGCTCTTACATAGTTTATTATCTATTTTAGTTGTTTTTTTTTTGGAGCTGAACGTAGAACTTTCTTTGATTGTTTTCAGCTTCTTTTGCAAAATATCGTAAAATTAGACTTATTTTTATGTTTTCTTAACGTACCTTTTCGGTACTTTTGTATTGTAATAAATTTATTATAGGAACCTACTATATTAATATTCCTTGAACATGTCCCAGTCTAAAAAACACTTATTTTCATTTCAAGTCGATTTCACTGATTTTACAGCTGTCCCGTTTCTCTGAAGTAGGAAATCAGGAATCGGGAAATTTTCTTAGATACCGGATTTTCGAGGTTTCTTTGGTACTGGAGAGGAAAGTACAATACGCAATTAAGAGATTTACTACCTCCTCCGATTTTTAAAACGGCTCTATTCGAGGTATCAAAAGGCTTTACGAAAAACATGGTCAATGTTCGTCGGACGGGTTGTAAGATTAGGCACTATATAAGACAGGAAACCTAAGGGCAATCTAATGGAGCTAAACTTTTTTTTTTTTCAAAGAGACAGATACTTGCTTCCTGGGGGATGTAAAGAACACGCGAAAGTAAAGAAAAGTTTCTTAAAACAATTTTTTACCATCCTTCTACATTTTCAAGAAAAAAGTTAAAACATATTCCCGGGACTGCCGTTTTTTAGGGGACTTGTATGTACAAGACGTTTCAGAGGGGGGAAGGCTGCCGGGCTGCAGCCCCCCCCCCCCCCCCGAGCTCGTACCAACCAGGCCCTAAACAATGCTAGATAAAAACAATGCTACAGTGGAAACATATCATGGTGATATAACTTTACAATTTTCTTTGCCTCAGTTAAATTATCTGTCCATTTCTAATAAAAGAATGTCGCCTGCGGCGCATTTTAATACTTAGTAGCGAAAACCTCCTTTTAATTCCTGCTTTTAAAAATCAATAATCATTATAAATCCACCAGGAAATAAATTTCTATAGGTAGATTTCTATCTATATTCTATAGGTATTTGGCCCTTTGAGAGGATATGTTAATTTATAGGACGTGGCAATAAATTTATAGGCACTAACTTATATTTTTACTTCCACATCACACGACATCACTCAAGGAATTCTCTCTCGGGCTTTTATGTAAAGAAAAAAAGTACCTACACCTACTTCTTACATTTACTGCATATAGTTAAATTAGTATTAGGTATATGGTTCCACAGTTAAAAACGAAAAAATACAATGAGTTAACTTGCATAATATTTTTTTGCTAATATTAGGTTAGGTACTTAATTATTTTAAGTTCATGTAAAATGTTTGACCTTGAAAATTTGAAAATTTTCGCCGGCAGCGCAATTCTTGGCAATAAAAAATGAACTTCCCCATCGACAAAGTCTATCTCTACGACCCTGTAGGTATAGGTACGTGTGCTGTATTTATCACTCCAAACCGATTGATATTGAAAAGCTAGGTAATTACTTTTTTCTCTCAAAAAAGCCGAAGACTACACCTAAATGTTTAATTATCAAATTAAGGTTTTTCAGCGTTGCTTACTTTTATTATTATTAAGTAATTCTACACAAAAATAATAGTAACATTGTCACAGCCCCCCCCCTAACAATAATTTCTGGTTACGCCACTGAGACGTTTACACTTCCAGTCGTCAAAAATGACGGCCAACCATTAAAAAATTATTATTAATTAAGTAGATTATCAATTCGATGTAGCCAACCTATTTTCCGGTTAGATTTTTATGTCAGGGGTTTTGCCTGCCAAGGAAACGATCCAGAGGTTAGAATTAGACGAGGAAACATCATGGTGATATAACTTTACAATTTTCTTTGCCTCAGTTAATTTCTAAAAAAATGCGTACCTGGGGCGTCACCGTCGCGTCGCAATGGCAAGGCCCGGCAGCTGAAAGCGATCAACGATTAAGATGTCAACTTGGTCAATTTGGTAAAAAAAGACTTTAAAATGATTGTTTACATAATATGTATACATATGGCTCATGGTTTTACAACACGGATGATAATCTACGAGAGTCAAAGTCACATTTTCAAGGGCTTTTGGTGCATTTTGATATCTACCGGTAAAATTTTCGTAAATGCCAATTATTTCTTATTTGCATGCCTAGATGCAACTAAATTCCAATGAATAAAACCTTAAAACTTCCTGATTTTAAGGTGACGTTTAATCATGTAAAATTGTTGGGTATAAAACTTTCCAAACAGTCCAAACCAAAACCACTTTTACCCTGGAGTAGGAACAAAATCTCTTTTGATGGCCTTAATCCACTTTTCCCTTAAAATGGGGTCTTTAGAGAAGGAAAAAGCGGACACTTTAGGACCGTCTTTGTAGTTTCCCTTGCAGTTGGGAAAAATCAGATCTCAGATCATGTTCTACCAAGCATTATGGATGTGTGAAATTAATAGTGAAATCTTATTCGTTGTGTGGCCCGTTTCACAAGGCAGGGCCTGCCTTGTGAAACCATTGCAAAAGGCTTTGATATTTATTATGATGAAATCATAGACTCGTAGCATAGCGCACCAGTTTGTTTACCTTTAATTTATAATAAATTTTAATTTCATGATATGTTATGTGAGTTTAATATGTAATGTCAACTTTATGCAATAATAATTGGCACATTTTTTCCACAAACCCGTTACTCACAGTTATTGTTAATTATTGTTTAACGAAATTACAACATAATCACTCCTCCTCTCAACGTCGCGTCGCGTGGTAGTAATAATTGCGAATAGGGAAGCGCGCTGAATCGCGTTGTTACGGCCAGCCAATAGCAACAAAGCGAATATAGCTGGGCAACTTTATTTTGGAAAAATCTGTCCCCTGTGTCTATTGTTTGATCTTTTACAGGAGCAGGGAACTAGTTTTAATAATTTAGGTATACTGGCTGAAGAATTCACAGGAACTAGTATATCGGTTTTTTTTTTCACTCCCATAATGTTGGCACCAACATATTTCCATTCCAGTGCTACAAGTCCACCCGGTAAGAGTGTTGGGCGGCCGTTAGCACTGGTTGGTGGAATTCTACCAGATCAAATGCCCGATTCACTTGTTTGGATATAATATTATTATATCTATATAGTATCTCAGTGCAACAAGGTTGTCACTCTTGCACTCTTCTTATGGCCATATAAATTTGATAAAAAATTCTGTCCTGTAAAACTAATAATTATGTTCTTTTGTGGCCTAAGGTTTATTGAAAATTTTCACTGGATTGTTCTTGACTAGACAAATAGGTTTCATTCTCCCTTCATTGTAGACACCTGATGTGCCAAAAAAAGAACATCACTAATTTCACCCAGAATGTCCTATTGTCAAGAAATGTCAGAATACTATTTTTTGCTTATAACTTCCGGACACTTTGTAGAACTTGTACCTATACAGTCCATGATCTGTTGACCTATTATAAATGGGGAGATAAAAAATTGAGGGCTTATATTAATTTTATGTTTATATTTATATTGATGCCTATTTATAAAATTTATTTATTCAAAGCAGTTCCTCTTTCGATAAATTCAAAATTATCACATTATCCAGGGTGGTCCAATTTTAATCTAGACATAATTAGGACATACTGATACATTATTAAGGTAGGTACAGTGGCGCACCTAGAAAATATGATTGGGGGGGGGGAGCAATTAAACCTATTGCATACAAAATATTTTATGATTAAAAGAAATTTCCAGGCCCGATCTCGGATTGGGAAAATAATTGCCGAGAGTCGCACAAAGGACAGTACCTACATCTACGATACCACCCTCGAGAATTTTTTAAAATATGAGAGGTCTGGGGGAGCCGTGCCCCCCTGGCCTCCCTGGGTGCGCCACTGGGTAGTTATATAAGTAAACTATATTTTTATCTGAGAATAATTTTCACGATTCGTACAATACCACACTACCAGTTTATCAAAAATGAAAACCTGTATCTATCTGGTGATTTCAGTTTACTATCTCAAAATGTTCCTTGTGTTATAGTATTTGGGCAAGTATAGTATGGCACATTTTCTCTGTATGTTCGTGATTTATCCATTTTGGTGATTCCTCTCGTCTTTGGTGATTTTTTCTATATCAATTATAACTACAAAATCATGTTTAACAGACGTAATTAAAGAGACATTGAAAATAACTGACAATGTGCTTAATTTGATCCTTGGAGCTGGAAGTCAACTCAAAAATTCAAGATCGATACTTAAACGATTATTATTGTTCTAATGGAGCGTGTGGTAAATCACTTACGAGCCTTGGATTAATTAATAGGTGTGTTTGGTGTAGCTATACCTACTGCCTACACTAAGCTACACTCCTGCAGTTGTTGTAGCACTTATTCTGTTGTAGTTGAGCGATGTCCATAAAACCCATAAGTAACAAAAACACGAAAAAATAATACCTTGCCTTATTCTAGATTTTTAAGTTTTGCCAGTGCGTTTTGCGTTTATAATAAAATAATAGAACCAAAAATTCATCTTAAAAGATCAGAAATATATTCTTCAAGTCACCACCATCGTCGAAAAGCCAAAACATGTCTGTAAGTTTTTTTACCCTTATTCTTTTCGTTATTATTCACACCGCCACTGCAAGACATGGACTATTTCCTCTGTTTAAAGTAATAATAGATTTACTCAATAATTCAACAAAATAATCAGATTCTTCAAAAACAGAAAGGCCATGATGAGGATGGATGGACTATTGAAATTCCTGGTAAGTCTAATTGATAATACCCACTAACTTCTCAAATTTTTTGTAAATAATAAATAAGATTAAGAGGAAAAATTACACCGAAAAAATGTCAGTACACTACAATTTAACAATGAACAGAATCTAGTAAACAACACTGATTTATACTCCACTAACAGTGCATGTAGCGGTAGCGTAGCATAGTGTAATATGTAGGTAATTAGTCTATACACTTGCTACACTCAGTGCAGCAACACCGAACAAACCTAATGTCATGATCTCTTTCATATTTGAAAGAATGACTGTTTTACTTGTTCAACATTGAAAAGTGAAAGTGTTACTAGCAATGAAGAAAGAACCCCAGGAAAGAGTCAAACCTCTATGGATATTCTAAAATACGTGAGACGGAAATCGCCCTGTGTAGGAGTAGTATATCTGACACGGTGATAGATGCCAGTATGTGCTATTTCGATGCTTTTATGCTTAGCTCTGCGGCTTGTGGCTCTTTCCCGGCTTGCAAAACTAAATTTTTGAGGATAATAATCCATCGGTAAGCAACTTTGTAATTTAAATTAACTTTTGACGCAATGCACCAAAGTCGCATAGGCGTTTGTGTAGCTACCTAACTAGGCACTTCTTCATAATTGGAAATTTATAATTAGAATTGCTACATTATCAAGGATTCCTAAACTGCCTCTATTAGTTTGTTGAAATCACTCAAAGCTGCACGCCACTGTTTGGGAGTAGGTAAAGTTGAGCCGTTCTAAGAAGAACACCCCTACGTCATCGTGGCTTGCGCCAACCCAATTAGAACCGCCTCCGAATTTTACGTACCAACCACGATACACAAACTGTATCGTGGTATGTACCAACCGACCCAGCGGCGCGTCGCTGTTCAGGACTCTGGCGCATAAAATATGTACCTACCTACTTTCACTTTTCTCAAGTTCAACGTTCAACATCAACATGTGACTATATCGGCGGAACTATACACTCGAGAAATTCTAAGCATCGGAACACGGTCTTCTTATCACGATAAATGCAAGTTGTATTTTGTTTACTAATACTATTTTCGAGTACAATTTCGAAAAGTATGGATGTCAAGAAGGTAAGTAGGTATAGTATAGTTTTACCGGACAGTTTTTCAGCCTATTTAAAAAAAATTAAAATGGTGTTGTTACAGAGTAGACACAGATTAACCGAGGGAAACACCGACACGAAGATAATTTTAAGTGTGGATAAAGCTATTAAATAACAAACATTTATAAGAAAATTAATTTTTTTGTTTATAACTTTTTTATATATTAACCATTATATGCAAAAAACGACTTCTTTCTGAATTCGCAAAAAGTAGGTAGCTTTCAAACTAAGTATCATAAGGGGGTACTTCCATTTGAAATTTTACAGTTGGGGTTGGTGGCGCACACAAGGGTGATTTTATCTTTATGTGCTCTAAGAAGGTTCCCCTCCAAAAAAATTAACAGGTCACTTCGATTTTTTTTACTTTTTGTAATTCGGGAGGTATATATGGGAGTGGGTGTATATTGAAATATAAATAATATATGAAATATCTACAGCTTTTTGTTAAAATTGTATTATTTATTTTAGATTAGATTAGGTACGTTCTTCGCGTATTTATTGATGATAATAATAATGATTGTTTAATACCTAGTTGGGTGTGGCAAAAGTTAAATATTACTATTTATATTTTGTGAACGTAAGTTTCTTAATAATTTTATTAACGTCAAAGACTCGGTCAAAGATATCTGGAATTAGAAAAAATGTTTTAATTATTTTATTTTCACATAAAAATTTCTTAATTATTTGTATTGCTTAATTACAGATAATGGAAGAAGTAGTCACACAAGTGATTGATGAAGCCCCCTCGGCCAAACTGACAGTATTCTATGGAGAAAAAGAGGTGGTTTTCGGTAGGGAACTCACACCCACAGAAGTTAGATGCCAACCTACTTTGGTGAAATTCGAAGCAGACCCAGAAAAGTACTACGTCCTGGCTATGGTTGATCCTGACGTTCCTGAGTTTGCCAAGTAAGCATTATCTAATAACAATAGTTTCTTGGACTAAAATGTTATCTTAAACAGATTTATTCTACTTTTAATTATAATTTGTAATTAAGACCAATCCATATAGATATCAAAAGGAATCTTGGACCCGTATCTGAAAATAATTGAAAGACCTTGCCAACAATATCGCCCTTGATAGCAGCGATTAACAAACCAATAAACAACAGAGAGTATGCAGCATTACCAGACTTGCTACTTCTTTTTATAACTGAGCAGCATTGTAAAATGCAGTTCTAATTGTGTATTTTCTGAAACCATGGCAAAAATAGTTGATAAAATAATTTTTCTTGCTCCCTCCCCCGTAAGTTCACTTTACATAATATGCTCGCCAACAGGTCCGAAAACGAAAGTGAAATGTTCCAGGTTCTTTGCTGAATTATAAGAAAAAAGCTCCGGATATATAAATTTTATTTTAAGTTTTTCTACCTACCTGGGAAATGTTCTGGTATTATAGCGAGTATTTAATAGTGTAGCTTAACAAGAACTCAAAAACTGGGCATCTCTAATGTCTCATGTCACAAAAGGTGACAAAAAATGCATTTTTTTTTCGTGTTTTTCGTGTTTTAATAATTTCCTCACAATCTGCTAATTGTTTCCTGAAATAAAAATCTTCTAAGTCGTTTAGTCGACACCGATTTTCAGCCTAATAGCGTTAATATTTTGCAAAAATTAATATTAGTGGATAGATAGATCCGTTTTTAGGGGTCCCTTCCGGAGCTGCCCCCCCCCCTGTACTGCGGGCTCTGCAGGCGCCTTATCGCCGTCAGTGCTTATTCATCGTCACAGAATTTTAGTTATTCTGTGGCATCGTGCAATGTATTATATTTTTCCTGCTTCCTACAAGTTCTTATTGGGTATAGGTAATTTTAATTAAAAGCTATGGAGTAGATTGTGTATAATAATATTCAAAATATCCATTGCTCAATTACTAATAATTAAAATCATTAATAAATATAAGTAAGGCAGCGATAAGAAAAAAATAAAAAACTTTAGTTTTGTGTGGGACTCGAACCCGTGACCTACGGTTTACTATCCGGACGCTTTTAACCCAGTGCTACGTCCACTGCTGCTAGTGTTGCTTGACTTTGCTATTAGCCACTTTACTTGCCACTGGAAAATATATTAATGTTCTTATTTTTTCTTTGGCATAATTCGTATTCTTTTTGATCAAAATCAGTATATAAAACAATCAATGTGAAACATATTAAGTAAATTTGATGTCAGTTTCAAGTTGCTACATATATTTTATTAATGTTTTGAAGGTCCTTGCTGTGGTGAGGGTCCTCATTGGGCACTGTCGCTTGGCCCGCCACCTACACCTCATTGGGGTGGAGGAGGAGCGGGAATGCAGATGGTGCCTGGAAGAAGAGGAGACCCCTCACCACCTAGTAACAGAGTGCCCTGCTCTTGACAGGGTCAGATTCGAGTCCTTCGGCATGGCTAGGCTGTGCGATGAGGACGTGTAAGGTGTCTGGATGGGGGAGCTGCGGGCCTTCATTAAAAAGGCCGGGATGCTGGAAGCCCTGTGATACTGGCCGTGGTGGCACAATGGGCCCATGCCATGCCGGGCCGATCAGAGGCGGCCACCCCTTGAACTGATGATGATGATGAAGGTCCTTGCTGCATAATCGTTGCATTGTTGCTAGACAATACTTTTTGTACCTAGCAACCACTTTTTGTATCTAGCAACAGGGCACCTCGAACATTTCACTTTCGCTTTCGGACCTGTTGGCGAGCATGGAAAGTAAACTTACGGGAGAGGGAGCAGGAAAACACATTTTTCATTTTTTTAATTGTTGTGTCGAACTTGCAAGACTATTAATTAGATTCGTCTCTACCGTACTCGCAATACATGGGTGATAATCTAGTAATCTAAAATAGCATTCAAAGTCGGCCCTATCCGCAAATGGCAACGAAGACAAAATAATTATCCGATCAAACTAATTTACCTGTGTAGTTCGATCGAAATTATATGAAACATCCAGTCCGAAGACATCCATTTATTTACCACGTAGTCCGCCTCTGCGGATCTCCGAGCCCGAGTGTTTTATAGATATGTTAAGAGAAGAAAAATGGCCCGCCGCCAATGGGGTCCCCACCACCACGCCTCGTGGCTTCCTATCTCTGGTGCCGCCATTTCTTGTTCATTCAGTTTAAAGACTGTTTTTACCAAAAAGAAACGGGTGGGAGGACTTGCGGAACTGGATGTCTTCGGACTGGATGTTTCATATAATTTCGATCGAACTACACAGGTAAGTTAGTTTGATCGGATAATTATATTTCGACATCCAGTCCGAAGACATCCATTTATTTACCACGTAGATGTTCAGAGATACTATGGTATTTCTTTTGTGGAAAAAACGGACGATTGAATAAGTAAACCAGACAAGTTGCTTACTACACTTTGTATGGCCCGTACGCCTTACTTATAAGCTTGCCGCGGTTTCAGCGCGGCGACAACTTAGCACCCCTCAAGTCGGTGGTACTTTTTCTGCCTACAAGCTAGTACCTATCGTACAAAGTATCGTAGACTTGATGGTTCGAGAATTGTCCTTAGAAATTACCGGTAAAGATGTGACGTTATTTCTGTAACGTTATTTTGGAACGTTATTTCTATATAACGTTACAACTCGTTCCGCGCTGAGAAAAATAACGTTACTTTGGAACACCGTGGCGTCGTCGCTGCGCCGCGCCAGCGCCGGGGCGGAACGGAACGTCCACTGAAACTGTAATGTTTTAAAATAACTTCACATCTTTCAGAACGGTCGGCGAAGAATAGATAACCTGTTTTATGTTGTTACCGCCTTAGTTCGGCTGTGAAATACGAAACGGAAACGAACCAGAAACGAATAACTAATAACAAAAGCAAATCATCACATAACACCACAAATATTAAACCTACCTATTTATTATGTGCAAATCAGTGAGGTTAGTAGATGCCTGGATGCAATAACAAGTTATAACTTTTTCTTTAACTTCGTTGCCACTGTTATTTATAAATAACAGTAACAGCAGAGAATAAAACAATATGAGAGAGAAAAGAAGAAGCCATTGTTGGTGATTTTCTATGCACGTGCACTAAAACTGGCGACGGAAAGAATAATACCAGGAATGTATAAAAAAAAATCGTGTAAATATTTCACTCTCAGCCGGCCCGGCAGCATACGCAGCAATACGCACCGTTTATTGGTTACTTAAATCACGAGACGGAACGCAATCCATCCATATTTCAGATTCCCCTTCCAAGTCGCAAAGCGTTCCAAAGTAACGTTATTTTGTAACGGTATTTTTAGGAACGGTAACGTTTATAACGGTCCGCGAGAGGAACGTTATTTCCCATCTCGTATTCGACCTTTATATCAGTCTGATATAAAGGTCGAATACGAAAAGTCGTAAAGACTGAAGAAGTCCTACCAGCTATATGACGAATACCATCTCCAAGCCGCTGAAATCGATGCGTGGCGGGTTGAATGGGCTTCTTAAAAGCCGACTCATTTTGACGCTTCCAATGTATCTTTAGTCCATCGCGAAAGCGTCTGCTTGCTAACCACTCTGTGAGGTCGTCTGTGTGATATACAGTGACCGGCAGAAAGTTGGACACAAATGGAAAACTTTTTTATTATTAATTCCTCAGAAAATTTTATTCTTGATAAAAGTTGGTGCATCATTTCAAACTCAAAACGCACATATCAAAATTTAAATATATCTTTTTGGATACGAGGTAGATTCAAAAATGTCAAAATAACTCAAGAGTAAAGTACCCTTATTTTTTAAAATACGGAAAAAAGTTACTTACAAAAGTTGTTTGGAATCAAAGGTGGATGTCAAATTTAAAGTCATAGCCACCTAGTAAAAAAAATAAATTTCACTTTTTTTTGTATTTTTTTCGACCACCCTGTGTATTACAAAAAAGCAAAATACCGCAAGCGCAACTTATCATCGGATAACACATGAATTTGCTACTAAACTTTAATTTTGTTCGATTAGCAGCTAGAAATTTAAATTAATCGAAATCGGAGTTTGAAAATATTAAATTTTTGTGTCTAACTTTCTGCCGGTCCCTGTTTAAACAGCTAGTCCGAACTGGAGCCTCTCCTGTCTTGTTTAGAGGATATTATGTAATCGTCGACCGCAGTTGCCACACACGTTGAGAATATCTGAAAATAAACTTTGAGCAATAGAGCACAAATCCCTGGGAAAATTTTCTAGAAATGAGGATCTTCTGTGGATCCCGCGTAAAGCTATACTTGGATCGATGTGATCTGGCCTTGGAAATTCCTTTAAGGAATCGTTTAAGTACCTACTACCGGTCAGCTGGCCAAGTCACCTCGCAAAATCAGTGATAAAGCCGAACAATGTGAATTGAAGGACCTTTTATGTGTCATGCCCATTTTTTAAAATGGCCGAAAGAACATCAATGACGTGTGCTGATGTGTCTTCCAAAGGATATATTGCCCTTTTTCGTGTGAAAGGGTAAAACATAATATGTGGATCCATTCTGGTTAGCGGTTCCTGCCGGCAAGGACCATGGAATGGTCTTAATGTCACTCTCCGAAACTAGCTTCTATTTGAAAGCTTCCCTGCTAGCTTGGTGGCTACCAGGGTAAGCTGGGGATGAAACATTTAGGTCAGGAAGAAAATACCTATATTGCCCGTCAGGCATTATAATTTGGAGTACAAGGGAACCATACTTGTCCCTCCCAGAGCGAAACCACCACGATCCCTTCAGCTTATTCATTCACGAGATTCTGGAGAGTGTGCAAAATCAGGGAGAAATAGGAAAACATAAACGTAGGAGTCAGGATATGTATTTTGGGCATTTTCGGTTATCCTTGGAGGCAAAAATGTCGACCTCAGGAATAACAAACGGGTTTGTTACAAAAACAGAAATGTTAATTAATCACTCAGTATGATAATCACATCATTGCCAAATCTCTTTAGATATACTGAACGCTGCCTATTTTGTTGATGTAAGATAGCACTGTGATATTATCGCATCTCGGCAGTACTTATACAATTTTTTAAGGTCGTGGGCATTAAAAATGGCTAAAAGTTCGAGGTATTAATATGGAAAAGCTTCCCTTCCTTTTGCCACCACCCCCGAATGGTATTCGGCAAGTTGACACCAAGAACTTAATGGGGCTAGAAAAGTTGCGGATGGTGTATCTGGGTTTACCTTCTTTTAATCAAATAGAAAAATTCTTAATTTCACTGAGCACAGGACAATTGCTAAGAACCATCATCTTCGACCAGGTTATGACCTGCTTTTTGATTTTTGATAGCAAAACCCCAGAAATTGCAAAATATTTACTGTTGCTTTGACACATTGCTCGCAAGCTTCGAAAGAAGAGCTCAAGACGAGGAAGTCGTCAACGTAATTACACAAATAACCCCTTCTTGGGCAGATATTCCGTGATAGGTTTCATATTAAGGATCCCCCAAACCAGCAGGAAACCCTCGCGGCGGCAGAGAATGTTTCTTACCGAAGCAGTACACATGGCAGTAGATGGCCGTGAACGCACCGGCGCGGCAGTCTAGATAAAGAGATTGCCGCGAAATTCACTACGGCGAATTTCACCGCGTAAGCTTCTCTCTCGCCTGTGGGACCTTTATCTAGTGAAGTTGAATTGCGCAGATGCCAGACAGATGCCATTGCCGTCAGATTTTTCTGTTAAGGATATCCTTGAGGTGCTGTGAAGGACAGGGATCACATTTTGCTACTGTTACCTGCTCTATTAATTGAGCAATAGCTTTAATTTCAGATTTGGAGCGCTCACGAACATATAGGAGGATTGCTTTGTACTTGACATTTTCTTAAGGGCAACTTGTAGTCCCTGATCCAATCTAGTATGACTGAAGAGTCAGTATAATGTGTTTCCACATATCGAAGTAGTTTGAAAGCTTGCCTGCAGTGATACTCACCTAGTTTTCTATCGCCTCTTCGGAAATCTCTTTGCTCTCGCATACGTTAAGGGCTGCTCGCAGTGCTCGCGTGGTCTCACCGCCCCCCTTCGGTTCTCTGGAGAATCCGAGTGGGTCGAGGCGCAAGCCCTGCTGCTCTCTGCGGTTGCCCCCCCCCCCCTTTCTGCAACCTTTTAACTGGCACTCAGTAAAGACTTTGCCACCTTGTTTCGGTATATTGGGACCAAACAAAATTCCGAAGGAACTAACTTCTCGATACGCTCCCTCATGCCCCTATTAGGGGTTGGTGTAATTGCCTTACGCCTAGAGGATGACTCAAGGTGTAGCAAGTTGGCGAGAATACGGCCATAATCTCCTAGAGGCAATAAGATGCCCTCTCTCAACTATCTAGGGGTGCTCGCAGGTTTGTTCGAAAAAATTGAGATAGACTTACCTGTAGTGGGTAATGTTTTGCCTACCTGCACCACAGGGGCGTGCAGTCCATGGAAGCAAGGGAAGCAGTGCTTCCCCCAAAACCAAAACAATGTAAAATGATAAAATGTAATTTTTGAATTTTTAAACAGGAAGCAATTAGTTTAGTTACCTAGATATATAAAAAACGCTAAAAATTATCTTATATATCATATATCAAATCTACAATATGTTATGCCTATAACAAATGTGGCGTTGACTCCGGCTGCGCCCATCCTACCGAGCGACAGTACAGTACAATGTAAGCTATGCCGGCCGCCAGCTTTTCTGTAGCGTTCGATAGTCGAGAGGTTATTGAACTTTCCACCTCCACGACGCGAATGAGAACGCCTGTTTTAAGCGGGCGTGGAAGCTATCGTTGCAGTTGGTTCTTTGTTTAATTTAGATGGTTTTGATCTGCGTCAGTGCGTCGCGCGCATCGTATCTCGGGCGATATGGAAGACAATAATACGGACGTGGACATGCAAATACCGTCAACTGCGGCAGTCGGGAATGACGTTGAAAATGTTAAAGTTGGACAATTATTAAGTAAGAAGAGTGTGTGTGAATGTGTAGTGTATGCCTTAATAATAAAGGGATTTTCAACATTAAACTTTGCGGATAAGCTTCAATTATTAATTATAAACGGAAGAGCAAAACCCCCTATGAAAAATTTAACCACAAAAATGAATGAATGACTTTCACAGATATCGCTGTTGTCTATTGAGAATATACTTCTCCAGAACATGTTAGAGCATCGACGTTTTTATGATGACGTCATTGACGAATTCGCAAAAAGTGATCGAAGAATCGAATTACATTACAAATATGTAAGTTTTTAAACATTGCTTCCCTTACTTAAAATGTCACCGCACGCCCCTGCTGCACTACCGCTGCAGCGGTTCCTTTAAGAAAACCGTTTAAATGTCCAACATGGGCAGTTGAAGGACAGATCAATTTTCCGGGACGGGGTATTTCTGCAAAAGTGCATTTGTTGATTCCTTCGGTATGCCCTTGGCAACCAGATGTCCCCATCTGATTGCGCTCCCTTCCTGCAGACTGTCTAAGGGTTGGGCAGGGACATTATCCTCGTTCGCGAGTAGTCTGGTGAGGTCATTCGCGTCACTTGGTCCTTCCACCGGCTGTGGTAAGCGGTCACTACTACCTGGAGGACTATAGTTCTCGGGAGACAACTCTAAGGAGAGCGCATCCGTGTCCGTGGTCGATGGAGGCGCGGGCGACATGGAGCGTCTGCGTCTGTGACGGTTGCTTGCAGCGACCTCTATCCGTGAGAGTCGGAGGCGTTCCTGACGGAGAACCAGAACGCCGAGGGCGGCGCTTGATGGCGCTGGCGTGCCTGCGGAATCTAGACTGGTGGGAGCTCGAGCGTGCCGAAGACGCCCGAGCGGCCATCTTTTCGAGCCGTTTGACGTTTGATGCGCTTCTGGCGAGAAAGCACGGCGCCTTGATCTCGAATGGCGGCGTTTTTACCTATTACCTAAGGGGATAAAGTTAGATTATGTATTGCTACATACGTGGCTTAGCCTCGTGAGTCATTGGGGTTGCCCCTTGCCCCTTGGCCTCTTGGTCTGGTCGCGGTCTCTCACGCCGGCATCACTCGCGCGTACGTCACACTCGCTCCGAGCCCGAGAAACGAATGAGCAAGAAATGGCGGCACCAGAGATATGAAGCCACGAGGCGTGGTGGGGACACCATTGGCGGCGGGCCATTTTTCTTCTCTTAACATATCTATAAAACACTCGGGCTCGGAGATCCGCAGAGGCGGACTACGTGGTAAATAAAGGGATGTCTTCGGACTGGATGTCGAAATATAATTATACTTAATTGTCCTCCTTCCCCGCACAAGCATTCAGTTGCTTCTGGGGTACCTCTCAGTTTGAGGTATTGTGAGGGTGACAATTGTTATTATTATATTATATTATTATGCATGATTCCCGTCCTAATTTATTATCAGAGCATCGCTGCCGGATTTATGACCTTAACAACGGGTCATAATTTTTAGGCCCGAAGTGAACCACTGGCTCATGGTCAACATCAAGGGCGGCGACTTGGACACCGGAGACGAGATCACTGCATACCGCGGCTCGGGCCCGCCGAAAGGCACTGGCCTGCACCGGTACATTTTCCTCGTGTTCGAGCAGGACGGCGAGATGGAATTCGACTGGCCCAGGACGGCAGCCGACTCCCGAGAGCATCGTCTCAACTTCTCCCTCAAAGCGTTCGTCAAAAAGTACAAGCTGTCCAACCCGGTGGCCGGCAACCTCTACAAGGCCCAGTGGGACCCCTACGTGGACGAGCTAAGGAAGCAGATGGAGCAACAGCAGCAGTAATAAAGGAGGCGCAGATAAATACCTTGGGATTGATTTTAATAGTAATGTATCAAAATTCAATTATTAATAAATGAAACGTAGATACACTTGCACTTGTCCACGCTAAGTCTCCCACGACTCTCTCAAGTTTTAAATAAAAATTGTGAAAAGTTTTATGCAGTTAATGCAGATAATGATACCTACCAAGTTTTATTTCCCTTTGATTGCCTTGACGAGCATATCACAAAACTGCAAAAATATGTATTAGGTGTTATGTTTCAAAAAATATAAATTTGGTTTGCGAAATATCCTGTACAAAATTTCATAGGTACTTACCTACTATCAAAAATACAAAACTACCCTTATTTTTAGATTTCATAGCAAAAGTTATACGGAAAAAATGTTGGCTAACCGACGCTAGCGAAATTTGATTTGTTTTTGACAAGGAACTGAAATACTTATTTAGGTCTTTTTGAAGTATTTATTTTTTATTCGAGAGAAGAATGGAGGCTTGTGCAAATGTTGGCGGAATGTCATTTAAATATAGCTAGTAGCTAGTAAATAATTTCTTTATAATTCTTTCATTTATTTTTTCTGCTTTGTTCAGTTATAAAATATGACGTGATTTAAATAACGGAACTAAATTTTCGGCTTTCTTGTCCGGCAACCAAATTTCATATCCCTATGTTATTAGTGTTGGTTAGCGATTTTTTTTCTTTATAACTAGATATCCCATATAAAATTGAAAAATAAGGATCGTTCACTCTTATGTGCTTTCAATATTTTTTTACTCTACATTTTTTCGCATTTAATTAAGGAAAACTTTTCATAGAGAAATAAAAATAATCAAAATGTTTTTGTGGCATAGTAGGTAAAGGGTGTGTAGAGATATTCTGTGCTAGTATGTGCTTGGCCGTATTTGATTGGCGGGCGGGCAAGCTGCGATTAACTGGCCTAAAAACCTAGCAAAAAAAACTGATTCTGCAGTTATCTATTTTTTGAATCTGCTTTACATGAGTTAATATCTTTTCCCACTTTTTGTCTGTTAATGATATAGTCATCTCTTCAGAATTGAATACAAAACCTAGAAATTTACATTTCTTGGCTGGGATTAGGTAACTTTTCTCTTCATTCAACACAAAACCCAGAGACTACGGTAGATTCATTACAGCCTGTGTATGTTCTTTACACTGATTTTCCGAATCTCCCAAAATTAGTATATATTATCATCAAGGTAGGCCACACACAAAATTTGCTCTTCTCTAAGGTGCTTAAGTGGATATTTGAGTAATTTTGTGAAAACGTAAGGAGCGATAGATAAACCAAATGGCATTGCAGTAAATTCGTATAATTTCTTTTGAAAAGAGAATCTTAAATATTTTCTGGAATTTTTATGAATGGGAATGACGAAATAGGCCTCCTTGAGGTCTATCGTTGTCATAAAGCAGTCCTTACTAATTAATTTAGTACTGTTCTTTTATCCCTCATTTTGACATGGGGAGGAGATATATATGATTTTTTTTAAATTAAGAACAAATCTATGACCTTCACTTGGCTTTTTAACCAAAAAGTATGTTGAAATGTTGGCGGAATGTCATTTAAATATAGCTAGTAGCTAGTAAATAATTTCTTTATAATTCTTTCATTTATTTTTTCTGCTTTGTTCAGTTATAAAATATGACGTGATTTAAATAACGGAACTAAATTTTCGGCTTTCTTGTCCGGCAACCAAATTTCATATCCCTATGTTATTAGTGTTGGTTAGCGATTTTTTTTCTTTATAACTAGATATCCCATATAAAATTGAAAAATAAGGATCGTTCACTCTTATGTGCTTTCAATATTTTTTTACTCTACATTTTTTCGCATTTAATTAAGGAAAACTTTTCATAGAGAAATAAAAATAATCAAAATGTTTTTGTGGCATAGTAGGTAAAGGGTGTGTAGAGATATTCTGTGCTAGTATGTGCTTGGCCGTATTTGATTGGCGGGCGGGCAAGCTGCGATTAACTGGCCTAAAAACCTAGCAAAAAAAACTGATTCTGCAGTTATCTATTTTTTGAATCTGCTTTACATGAGTTAATATCTTTTCCCACTTTTTGTCTGTTAATGATATAGTCATCTCTTCAGAATTGAATACAAAACCTAGAAATTTACATTTCTTGGCTGGGATTAGGTAACTTTTCTCTTCATTCAACACAAAACCCAGAGACTACGGTAAATTCATTACAGCCTGTGTATGTTCTTTACACTGATTTTCCGAATCTCCCAAAATTAGTATATATTATCATCAAGGTAGGCCACACACAAAATTTGCTCTTCTCTAAGGTGCTTAAGTGGATATTTGAGTAATTTTGTGAAAACGTAAGGAGCGATAGATAAACCAAATGGCATTGCAGTAAATTCGTATAATTTCTTTTGAAAAGAGAATCTTAAATATTTTCTGGAATTTTTATGAATGGGAATGACGAAATAGGCCTCCTTGAGGTCTATCGTTGTCATAAAGCAGTCCTTACTAATTAATTTAGTACTGTTCTTTTATCCCTCATTTTGACATGGGGAGGAGATATATATGATTTTTTTTAAATTAAGAACAAATCTATGACCTTCACTTGGCTTTTTAACCAAAAAGTATGTTGAAAAAAACTGACCCCTGGTACCATTACATTCAACAATTACCCCTTTTTGGAGTAGGTCCCTGATCTCTGACTTCAGAACTTCGAGCTGCTCTTGAGAGAAACTTGGTTCAGAAGCGTGATGTTCAGGGAGAGTCTTTTCAAAGGGGATCTTGTGTCCTTTCAAACTACCTATAGGTACCAAGGTATACTTGCAACATCCAAGATATTTTCCCAGGCAGAGATGAACAACCCCAACCTACCAGCGACTTGGTACCTACCTCGCTTGTAGTTTAAAGGCGGCCTTGTTTGTGCCGAATTTGCTTTTTGAGTGCTTTTACTAGTAGATTCCCTCTTTAAATCACAAACTGATTTTTCTACCAATTGAGCATTTTTCACTCTATCGACCAAGTTCGCACCAAACAGGGTTCTCTCTACTGGAGACGAGATTGTTACGTCTTTTACCGTCTTGGAAAGCAATGGCGTTATCAACGATCTTCTTGTGATGGATATATTATAATGAACATCTACCAATATTTTTGCAGAGTCTCCGAGGAAAGAAATGAGGGTATTTCTATTTTCCTTCTCAATTACCTGTTCTTTTAACAAGCAATTTAGGCTTGCGCCCAAAGCGGCTATTCCTCTCCCGAGTTGGTCCTGATTAGTTTCTAAGAAATGGCCCCTATTAGCCACTGCTAAGGGGACCGCTTTCTTAAAGTCTCCATTTAAGACGGGGGCCTTTAAGGCCTCTAAATTGTTAGGAACGGAGTGTTTTTCTAAAAGCTCGCCTTTCATTTTTTGTGAGGCCTGATTCCAGGATTTTTCCCTCCTGCTTTTTAAGATTACGTGCATGTCGTAAGTCGGGCTTTTATCGTCCTGGGACTTCTCCCCCAGGGCCATCAAGGTATCTTTCCCTATTGGTGAGAACCCAGTACCTGGGGATGGCAACCTTAAGGTTCGACTGGCAGGAGAAACCGAGCCTGATCTCTCATGCGTAATAGAGTTAGATCGTGATTTTCTTCGTGTGTCTGACGAGGATCGTGATATTTCACGTCCTGCCGAAACAGATCGTGATCTTTCACCTCTTGTTGGATAGGATCGTGATCTTTCACGTCCTGAAGAACCGGGTCGAGATCTTACACCTCTCTTTGACGGGTATCTATGCCTCGTTGGAGATCCCGATCTTTCACGTCTTGTTGAATAGGATCGTGACCTTTCACGTCCTGAAGATCGCGATATTTCACGTCTGCGGTGAGAACGGGGCCTTCCCCGTATGTCACGTTCCCTGCGCGGAGAGCGAGATCTTTCTCGTCTCCTTGCCTGCACGCGCTCCCGTGGTTCAGCGGTGGATCCGCATGCTTTTCCCGATGCGACGATCGATGGTTTTTATGCGACCTGAGCGGTTTTTCCCGATGACTATTCATTTTTCTTCAGTAAATATTATAGATTAACACCTGGTCACCTGCACAAAAAACGTAATGGCGGAGATCGGTCGGTAAGTGCACGGCCACACATAAGGCGGACGGCGCACCAGAGAGCAAAGCGGAGATGGTAGCGGAGCGTTCAAAACAATAGGAAGCCTACTATCAGTGACTATAGAATTCTATAGTCAATGCTACTATCGTGTCCACACATATCGCGGAGAGGGGAGCGGAGAGTAGGCATGTTTGCTCGCTGGTAGCGGAGTGTTCAAGTCAGTTTGACATTTTTCGGCATATTGGCGCGTATTTCACCTTGAAAATAGAGTGTTGTATTCGTATACAGGGTGTTCACTTTCAAAATGCCCACCATTGGTATTTTTGAAACGGTAAGAGCTACAAGGTTGGTTAAATTAGACAAAAGTTGCGCATTTTGATGTGTTTCAAGAATCTGTAAAGAAATTTGATATAGCTCACGTGGTTATTAAAATAACCTGAAAAAACTGAAAACTTCCACTTTTTTATTTTGTCCGTAACTTTTTTACTATCAAACGGAATTGAAGGAAATTTGGTGGAATTACGTAATTAGGTACGGGCTTTCGAATGCACTATTCAGAAAAATTCTCTGCCTACTGGATCTTTAGGTGTTCATAACCAAATTTCGATTTTCTTATGGTGGCCATATTGGATTTTACCACCATTGGATAGAGCAAAAAATTACGAATACAACCATGTATCGCAACACCTAATTAAACCCACTTAAATGTCAAATTTCTAATATTTTAAATATTTTGAAGCCAGGCAGTAGTCCATGATTCCGACAACAATATCAATAACTGCCACCTAATAAACAGAAATGTCAAATTTGATGTCAAAAGTTTATTTATTTAACGTTATTTTAATAGTAACAAGAAGCTAAATACCAATAAATAGATATAGATGGCGCCAGGGGCCAGTATCTAACCGGCAGGCCTTAGTCCCCCGGCAATAAATAAATAACTTTTGTACGGGTTGAATTTTAAAGTCATGGTATCTGTGCTTTTTTAAAATCTTGTTAACTGCCCCTAACGACAAACCACATTCCCTAAATAGTGCATTCGAAAGCCCGTACCTAATTACGTAATTCCACCAAATTTCATTCAATTCCGTTTGATATTAAAAAAGTTACGGACAAAATAAAAAAGTGGAAGTTTTCAGTTTTTTCAGGTTATTTTAATAACCACGTGAGCTATGTCAAATTTCTTTACAGATTCTTGAAACACATCAAAATGCGCAACTTTTGTCTAATTTAACCAAACTTGTAGCTCTTACCTTTTCAAAAATACCAATGGTGGGCATTTTGAAAGTGAACACCCTGTAACCTACTTTAATAAACAATATGGATCGCGAAATGCTAATTAGTGAAATTTTTTAGTTCCAAACATAGCTTATATTCCTTAAGCTATGGTTCCAAACCCATATGGGACATAACTCATGCACATCACCAAATCCAAAAGTGTTTTAGACAAACTTTGGATCGAGATTTTCACAATTATTTTGTATTTTTTTGTATTATTTGTACAGATGATGGAATTCACCAAGGGTTTCCCTGCTTAGGTTTATTTCCTGTACCCGGAGGTTTGCACACTACCCGCACTACTCTCCGCTTTCCGCCCTGCTCTCCGGTCCGCCGTCCGCGTTATGTGTGGCCACAACACAAATGATGTCTGTGTCAGAGAACTGTATCATGCTACACACGTCGGTCTGCATGATGTCAAAACGTCAATCTTTCAAAGTTGTGGCGCCATCTGGTACGAAAAGACTGTACCTACTACCTATAGTAAATTTTCACATTCACACAAAGACAATCCCATCGATTGTCTTTGATTCACATGAAGAAAATGGTATGCAGACTGCACAGACCATTGGGTGAATTGCAGAAGAATAAACACTATTTTGGAAATATGGGATGATCTGATCAACCAGCTGAAGAAGCGAAAATTCTAGATATTATGGCGCGCACCTTTGTTTTTGATGTTAGTTGGTCGAGCGGTACCTTTAAAGGTGGTCCATAAGTTAATTTATTTTTGGTGTGGGCCTAAGGATTAACGGAAACAACAGGGGTATTTTAATACATTATTAAAAAAGTAAATGATACGCCTATGGCGTAATAATATACAAGTTACGAATTACACAGTAAATGAATTGAGGATGCACAGACGTGAACAAAATGAATTATTAAAATATTATAATATAATATAAAATATTAAATATTCCTAAGTAAATATTACAGAAAAGAATCAACAATAAAGAATTTAGCGCAAGATAATTTATCTTTAAATTTTAGTAACTGGTTTCAAACCTAAGTGGCGAACAATACTAGCTTATAGCATAAACTTATAACAAAAACCTGCGAAAATAGTACGTGAATTAAGCTCAAATTATTCCAAGAAATAATACCAAAATTATTGGCACACAATTTAGTTAGCCTGATCATACAAACGCGATAATAAAATATGTAAATTAATAATGATTCGAAATTAATAATAGAGACACAACATTATTAAAATCACTTGAAATTGGCACAAAAGCGTATTTAAATATACCCAAAATTTAGCGTAAAATATTAATATCGACCTAATACGGCACTGCTATGCTAACAGCTTTTTAAGTACCCAAAATTTAGCGTAAAATATTCAGAACTGTAACGACACTGATTTAAAATATGACAATCCCTTACGACACCTCAAATAAACAACAATAGCATTCAAAATAAAATAAAATAAAATAAATTAATTAACTAGAAATAGAAAGGCAACTCAGTCGACAAAACCCAACAAAACACAATTCAATCGCTTACTCTGTGGTCAGTTCAACGGGCAGCATACTGTACTGAGGCTCTGGTGCTGGATCTATGGCAGGCAAGGCGGCAGACTTCTAGATGACTTCTGGGGCAGTACTTCGCCCAACAATTCGGGATCTTCTACGGCTGGAACGGCATCGGACACTCGCTGGGTTGCCGGGCAGGGCTTCGCCCGGCAAGAGGTGGTCGGCAACGACTGGCTCCTGTCCGGGAGCAACCCTTTTTTATATCAGATGGGGACATTGTTTTCGACTCGATTCGGGGTCTGCAGGTGTTCACTATCCGCTCGCGAGCTTGTCGGCGGGTAGGATACATAAACAAACATGTTTTTCGGGGGACATTAATTACCCTGGCCAATCTATCTAATATAAACAACATGGTTTTTCGATTTAATTTATTACCCGATATTCGGCGGCTTGGTCTCTGGCGCGATGAATTTGAAACAAGATATTTTAAGGAAGTACTTAACATTGTATCGAATTATTTGATAAAATAAAATGAGAATTTTGGTTGGTATATACGGGGCACCTCATTGGTATCTACGGGGCGCCACAATATTATTTTGGAAGAATATTTTGTAACGTATGCAAAAATGAAAATAGAAAATTTTGTTTATAGCTCCAAAGCGAACCAATAGTCCTCCATATAAAGAAGAAACTGAAAATCTAATGCGTTTTATGCTTACTTACACTACAACTAGCCATGGACTTCATTTCAAACCAAAAGGTACCAAATACTCTTGCTTGATTTTTAGACTCAATTTTCTTAAGAAAATGTATGGAAATATGCCATGTGAACTTGTCAAATTAGAGGGACATAACAAACAAATATTTTATTTTGGATATTAAATTCGTTTTAACAGACACATTTGCATGTTTTTATTGTATAAAAGCAGAGCATATAAAACATCCGCAAATTCAATGACTTTGATTGATCCATATTGGGGGAATAAAAGTCAGAGGTGTAGTCGGGAAAATCATTTCAGAAATACAGAGTAGTACCTATTAGTAAAGTATATAGTGTGTGGTAAGCACAAGCAGGTTTGACTCCTTCCTGGGATTCTTTATTTAAAGATACTAGCACAAAGCACAATTTACAAAAAAAAACACTCCACGGCATTGTAATATCTCTCATACAGCCAAAAAAGAACTGCCCAATCGCCCCGACACTGCATCCATCTATTCCCAAATGGCGGCTGCGCGAACATGTGCGCAGAATTTTCCCGCCATGGGGAGATTTACGGCTGTTTGTTTTATGTGCTCTGATAAAAGATTATGCAACAGGTCTTTAATATAGTGTGTACCTTTTGGTTTGAAATGAAGTCTATGGCTAGTTGTAGTGTAAATAAGCATAAAACTCATTAGATTTTTCAGTTACATCATTGCGAATTCCTTATTCAATGGTTACATCCTTATTTATACAGAGACGTTACATCTTTATATGGAGGACTATTGCTTCGCTTTGGAGCTATAAACAAAATTTTCTATTTTCATTCTTGCCTACGTTACTCTTCCAAAATATATCTTCGCTTCTTCGGCTGGTTGATCAGATCATCCCATAATTCCAAAATAGTGTTTATTCTTCTGAAATTCACCTATTATAATGGTCTGTGCAGTGTGCATACCATTTTCTTCATGTGCATAGAAATTTCATGTTATCACAAACAAATCTACCTATAAAAGCTGTGTTAATAGGATAAAGGTGGATTTATAAACTCGACGTTTGCGTTGGCGCTCGCCGTTGCCGTTTGCGCCGACAATTCAATCCCAATATTTTACGTGTAACGGTTTATAAAATGCCCTCGAATGCTGCCGTCTGCGTCCGATGCCGTCCGAGATAAACTAATTTCATCTTTATCACGTTCCGTCGTTCACATTTCTGGACGCAAACTGCGAAGGTCACCGTCAACTTCGAGCGCCAACGCAAACGTCAAGTTTATAAATCCACCTTAAAACTGCTAAATTCTGGACCCAAAGACAATTCGTTACCATAAAAAGAAAGCAAATTATAATAAAGCTGGATATTTAAAATTTGGGGCATTTTAAACGTCAAGTAAGGAGCGGCGGTGTCCGAGTGGGTCTTTGGATTAGACCCACGCTTTGGCACCGTACCTCGTGAGTTCGAGTCCCACCACGGGTGTTGTGTTTGTCTTTAGGTTTAAGCCTTGTCTATCGAAATGGATAGACAAGGGTTTAAGCCTTGTTTATGAGACTAGTTAGCTTTTGCTTATGGCGGGATTTCTATATATTAAAAGATTTAGTTGCTTGTGTGGGCCTCTAAGGACCAAATCTAAAACTAACGGAGATTTTATTCACAAGGCGCCACCTACTATCAAAATCTAAAACTAACGGAGATCTCATTCACAGGGCGCCACCTATTATCAAAATCTAAAACTAACGGAGATGTGATGATCGGATTCACAAGAGCGCCACCTATTCTCAAAATCAAAAACCTTAGCGCTTCTTACTCGATCTCGTTCGTTAGAAACCTGTCACACTACGCAGATCCCAAACGGTTTGTTTACTCTTGGCACAGCCGACCAGAGTAATAAAAACGGTTGAAAACGATTTTTTCTATAGTTTTTGTATCGATCGCTGAGTCATCACCGGTCAGCCGGCCCCCGAACAACCATGCCTCCCAAGGTCATTATCTTCTTCCCCAGCTAGGTCGACGCATTATATTACAAATGAATTTTAGGTGTTGAAAATAATTAGGGAAACAATAATTATAATAAAGTTTATTCAGATATTTACAATTATATACCTAGCTATACCTTGGTATTGAAAACATTTTAAATAATAAACTGTAATAATCCTCAAGAAAAATTTGCTTGTGCATGCTTTCGTTGATTGAGGATGTCTATAAAGGGGAGCCAGTCAAGAATATCTTGATAAATTTTTCGGTTTCGGACAACTTTCTTTGAAAGAAAAGATTGCTTTTTTGATGGTCTAACTTTATGCAAAAGCACATTCGAGAATTACGGCCTATACTTTCCGAGATAATTTTGAAAAACCGCCTTGTTTTAAGAGTTACCGAAAAAATTCTTAATGACGTTTGTGGGCAAAACTGACTGCTTTCAGTTTACTTTATTAGAATTTGGAAAAAGGCCATCGTCCATAGCACTAAAAAAAACTCAGCTGGCATGCTAGAAAATGTTAAAACTGCCGGAGATACCTTTACCACAGGATATAAACAATACCTTTACCAATACCTCCTGAGAAATTTCCAAGATTTGCAAAATAGTAGTTATGTTGTGAAATATAGCGTTGATTTCCATCGACGAATGTAGGTATACAGGGTGAGTTTTTTTCGATGCCCACTATGGGGATCTCGGAAACTAGCAGAGCTAGAACAAAGGTTAAATGGGAAAAGAATTGCGGTTTTGAATGCTCAATCTAATGCCTCTTTTGAAATTTTAAAAAAGTTTATGGCTCACTAGATATTTTGAAAAGAGTGTTTTTTGCTATTTATTTCATAAGATCTCTGTAGCTACGTTATTTCTGATTATACAGAAAAACTCTACAGACAAAAATTGTAGATAATTTTAGGCTTAATAAGATAATCTGATCCAATTTTTATGTTGTTTCTGATTTTTGAGATATGACATACACTTGTGTTTTTTTTAAATGTAAATCATAGTTGGCTAATGCCTTATAAAATCGGCCATTTTTTGAGCTTTCCAAAGATATAATACTAGACATAGTTATTATAAAAAATAAAAGAGCTATGGCTAATTTTCTGATTTTTTTCAAAATTTTCACCTAGTCAGCCATGGAATATTTTCATACCTAATTACATTCTATTTTATAATTAGACATACTTCAAACTTCCTAATATTTTGTTTTTAGATGGTAACAAAATGTAATAACAAAATAAAACAAATATTAAAAAACTCAAATTCAAATTATTCTTATTTTAAAAGGTCACCTTTTAAAATAAAAAAGGTGTTCAAACAATCTATCATTATTATTTACGCAAATTTTGCATTTTTTTAACTGAATTTGTCGCCTTTCTTAGAGAGCGCTTGTCAATACTGGCAATTGCTTCTAAAATACCTGCTCTTAATTCAACAATTGTCTCGTACTTTATTTTGTACTATTCCCCACAAAAGGAAATCCAAAACAGACAAATTGGCGATATGGGCTGCCAGGAAATAGGTATATTTCTCCCTATCAAACTATTTGGATACAGCTGATCTAGGTAATTTCTTACGGCCAAATAATTATGTGATGGAGCTCCATCATGATAATTTTTGTTTTATTTTGTTACATTTTGTTACCAGCTAAAAATAAAATATTTGAAAGTTTGAAGTATGTCTTATTATAAAATAGAACGTAATTATAAAAATATTCCATGGCTGACTATGTGAAAATTAAGAAAAAAATCAGAAAATTAGCCACAGCTATTTTATTTTTTATAATAACTATGCCGAGTATTATATTTTTGAAAAGCTCAAAAAATGGCCGATTTGATAAGGCCACTGCCAACTATGATTTACATTTAAAGAAACACAAGTCTATGTCATATCTCAAAAATCACAAACATAAAAAATTGGATTACATATCTACAATTTTTGTCTCTACAGTTTTACTGTATAATCAGAAATAACGGAGCTACAGAGATCTGATTAAATAGCAAAAAGTCACTATTTTCAAAATATCTAGTGAGCCATGAACTTTTTTAAAAATCCAAAAGGGGCATTAGATTGAGCATTCAAAACTGCAATTCTTTCCCCATATAACCTTTGTTGTAGTTCTGCTAGTTTCCGAGATCCCTATAGTGGGCATCGAAATAAAAAACTCACCCTGTATATACAGTGTCTGCCAGAAAGTTGGACACAAATGGGAGTTTTCTTTATTTGAAGTTTCTCAGAAAAAAAAGTATTCTTGATAAAAGTTGGTGCTTGTGCTTAAACTCAAAATATACCCGAAAAATTTTAAAATTTCTATTCGTATACAGGGAAGGTTGAAAAATACTTATGAAAATTCCTAAAGAGTAAAGTACCCTTATTTTTAGAACTACAGCACTATGGCACTAAGAAGAGTTGTTTGGAATCCCAAGACAATGTCAAATATGAATTCACAGGCACCTACTCAAAAGAAGATGAAAAATCACACTTTCGCATTTTTTATTCACCACGCTGTATAATAGATAATATTAATATTAGCTATGTACCTATTTTGAGGCACATCTTCGAGCATGACAGTACGATACCAACGATTTTTATTTACGTTCAACTCTAGCATCTTAAAAACACTTAATAACTGAAACTTCTGCAAAGTTTGTCGTTTTTTTGTGTCCAGGTAAAATTGAAACTGTACCTAGTAGACAGTTTCAAACATAACATAGTAACTAATCTGTGGAACACAAAAATATTTTAATACAGCAACAATTTAAGAGTTATTTAATAAATGATAATTCAACAATAAAAATATCACAACAAAAAAAATATTATGATAATAAAGATTTCAGTGACTATGTGTGCCCCACTTGGCAATATCACAAATTTTTGAATACGCTTCCTCAATGTATGAATACGATTTTGCAGACTTTTAAGCTTCACAACTCTCAACGCTTTCGGCCATGCCTTTTTCAACCTGTCCAAGTTCAATTTTTTTTTATTTGGTACCTTCCCTACGACTCGTGCTCGATTTGGACAAATAACTTGGGCAACCTGCTAACTTACAAGGTATTGCACCTAAAAAAGTAAGTATATTTTGTAAAAATATAATAAAATTAACTTGCCATGAAAATTTAATTTTTAAACGTGCACGTAGTTTCACCAGTCGATTCTAAACACACCGTTAATTGAGGACCATCGACGAACACACGTAGTCTCCCTTTCAATATGTCTTGTGTTAAAAAGTGTTGTTCACAGACCTACAATAACCCGAAGCTTGATAAAAAATATATAAAAAATGTAACATATAACATACCTTGAATGTTTCTTGACTACAAAGTAAGCACTTTATGGCTTGCACCCTTGTTTGTATAAATAAGGCTTGCACCCATTTTGCCCTCAAAACTGGATCCTTAGGAAAGGCAAAAACGGACACTTTTGGCTTTGGCCCGGTTAGGTAATTGCGTTTCCAATTTGGGCGTCGATTGATTCCTTCCTCCATCGACGAATTTGGGACACAACACTTGCATGGCTAGAACCGTTGATTTGCATCGATTCTAAAACCACAAGAAAACACTCATTTTGATACAACAAAACACATTTTCACTTCCTAACCTCTGTACCTATTTATCGTTTATCTGATGGCTCAAAACACGAAATGTTTTTTATATGCACACACTAATTATCGGACTAGAACACCACGGCACACTATCCACCAAATACAGGTAACAATAATATAAGTGGAAATAAGAAAACGAGAATCACAGCAAATTAATAACCGGCAGCAAAAAGCAAAAAGAGCTGGACGTCGGACGTGACCATGCGGATGACTAAGCAAGCGCTGGGTCGATCGATACCCGGCCCGCGTACGTACATAGTTTCCTGGCCTTTAAAATTTAACCTTCCTCCATCCACGCCTTGTTTGAACCGTTGATTTGCCGATTCCTTTCTCCATCCACGGCTCGAACGGTGGTTTCGGAATTTGGCGCCACCGTACGGACGCGTCTCGGTGAAATGTAAGAGAACGAGACACAACAAGTGGGAATGTGACAGACAGGCCATAAGGACATATTTGAAGGTTATAGAAAATCGGCCATAACCAAAAGCTAACTAGAACCTCCATAAACAAGGGTTTAAGTTAGGATAGGATTAGAATTAAGGTATTTTGAAATGGCTATAGTTGGGGGGAATGGCTCAGAGCCAGACGAACCCCCCAAGCCCAAAAACAAAAAAAAAAGTCAGTAACTGACACACCAATAACACAGACCTATATAGCTTAGCGAAGCTATATAGGTCTGTGACAATATCCCATAGAGATCATATACAGTGTGTCCCAAATTCGATGCTCACCATTGGGATCTCGATAACTACACGAGATAGAGAGTCGGTTAAATGGGGAAAGTTTTAGACAATTTTATGGCCAATCTGATGCCGCTGAGAAATCAAGGCTAACTGAGATCGTTTTCGAGTTATTCCCAAAAAACCGAATTTTATCATTTTCGTTTTTCGTAAATATCTTAGAAACCGATGGTTTTGCAAAGACAGGACTTTGACATTATTAAGGCACTTTTATCCAACCTTGTTAGCAGTAATGTCAGTTTCTTTAAAAAAGTTTTCATTTTCGCGATATGACCCACAACTTTTGATTTTCTTATGGACGCCATCTTGGATTTGTACAAATTCGAAATCTACAAGAAATTATCTTTCCAATGATGTGTCACACTAATGATTTTTTCGTTAGTTCTAACACTTAAAAGCGTTTTTTTGCCTAATACTAAGTAGGCCATGACAAGTCTGTCAAAACAAATGCAACTCTCAGTTGTTGTTATTGTTATGAAGTCGTCAGTGTTCTGAGATATGTGTAAAAATGCCGTTTAGTACTAGCGAAAAGGTGGATATGTACGATTGTTACATAAAAAAACTATAGAAATAGTACAGTGGCAAAAAGAGTTTATCATACATTATACCCTGAAAGGCAGCAGCCTCGCCGCTCAATTTTTCTTAGATTGAGTAGGAATTTAGAACAACATGGGAGTTTTGTTGTGCCCAGACCGAAATATGGTTCCAATCGATTGCACCAAGAAGATGTTGAAAACATTGAACAAAGTATTAATGAAACACCGACGATTTCAATTCGAGAGATAAGTCGCAGAACTCTTTTGCCGAAAACGACTATTCATAGATACTTGACAAAAAATAAATATCACCCTTATAAACCCGTGATAGTGCAAAAGTTAAGGCCGGGAGATACTGAACGCCATTTTTAATAAACATAATCACCATTACTGGGCTGTTAATAACCCATATGTTATTAGGGAATCCAGATCTCAACAAAAATTTGGATTCAATGTTTGGTGTGGGATATTAGGTGGGTACGGATGTACAGATGCCTGCATACACATTACTTATTTTTTATTTCAGGAAGTAGATTGCTGGGTCCAGTAATTTATGATTATACTCTAAGTGGCCCACGATACTTAGAACTGCTGCGACATGAGATCTCTGGTTTTTTAGTTGAAATACCACTAGCGGAATATAACAGGATTTAGTATCAACATGACGGCGTGCCGGCACATAATACAGGTGTGGTTCGATACTATCTAGAAAATCAATTTCGTCATCAATTGATAACCAACAGTGGGCCTGTTAGGTGGCCTGCGAGGTCGCCGGACTTCAGTCCACTTGATTTTTATCTTTGGGGATACGTCAAAAATGTAATTTATCAAGAACCAGTAGAAGATATTGATGCATTGCAAGAAAGAGTTTTAGATACATTGCAACATATTAACAGAACACATTTAAGAAAAGCTGTAAATCATGTTCGTTGCCGCCTAATAAGGTGTATCGAGAATAATGGGGCCCATTTTGAACAATTCTTTTGACTCTTGATGTTATTATTCCAGATTATTTGTTATTAAACTTCGTTTTGTGTACTTTTTTTAGTTTTATTTATGGTCTACTACTACACTAACAGTTTGTTGCATTTGTTTTGACAGACTTGTCATGGCCTACTTAGTGTTAGGCAAAAAAACGCTTTTAAGTGTTAGAACTAACGAAAAAATCATTAGTGTGACACATCATTGGAAAGAGAATTTCATGTAGATTTCGAATTTGTACAAATTCAAGATGGCGTCCATAAGAAAATCAAAAGTTTGGGTCATATCTCGAAAATGAAAACTTTTTTAAAGAAACGGACATTACCGCTACAAAGGTTGGATAAAAGTGCCTTAATAATATCAAAGTCCTGCCTTTGCAAAACCATTGGTTTCTAAGATATTTAAGAAAAACGAAAATGATAAAATTCGGTTTTTTGGGAATAACTCGAAAACGATCCCAGTTAGCCTTGATTTCTCAGCGGCATCAGATTGACCATAAAATTGTCTAAAACTTTCCGAAATACGAATTTAAAATCATAAAATGGTAATAAATAGGCCCAGTGGACATGCGCATTTGCAACTTGAGGTAGTGTTTTGTGAAACTTGACACTCTTTGACAGCCATTTGACAGCGACAAACTAATGCCGAATTGGAGCGGATACCTTCATCATCATCACATCTTGGACATTCATACGATTCGTGGTGCCCTTTGTCGCAAAAACGGTTGGATATCCGGGATTACCTTCATGGTAACCACCACTTTGTCGTTCTGTTTATATTATACTTTTCAGCGGCCGTCTTCTCTGATAACCTACTGCTATTAAGTTAATTTATAGCTTTTTCTAGGTTTTCTTTAGTATACGTTTTGTACGCAAGCCCTTCTATTTTTTTTGTAGGTTATCTAACCATTTTTACACAATGTTTTTAAATATTAAAGGCACAGTAATACTTCAAAACACAGCGGAATGATGAAACACGCGGTTAGAGTAACAGTATACACACCTCAAATTTGTACCTATTTCTGCTTGTATGAGGGACGTTGTCAAAGTAGTCCCAAAAAGTGTCAAAGTAACCCGCAGAGTCAAAGTAGCCCCGGTTTACGCAGAGAAATGGAGTAGGGCAATACGCTACAAGCTGCGGGAACTGCCTAATAAAAGTGGCGGCCTTATTAAACCAACTTTGTTACCTTCAATGCGTAACGCGATGGTAAGAAAAATAAATCCAAGATAAATTCAAATTACCTACCTCAATTCTTGGTTGGTGAGTATCAATGACGTCAAAACCGATAGATGTGGTGCCCCATTGTTAAAATGCCCTTTATTTTGACTCCAAGATTAAATATATCCATACTACTCTAAAAACATGCTACAAACAAAGACAGAAAGTCAACCATCAACCAACTATACACCCGGTGATTCCCGGTTATAGTTCCTCCAGAATCACACTTAGATATCGCATGTTTTTTCTCGTTTGGGGGCGCCGGAAGCACTGAAGACTCGGGGGATGGTCTGACGACGCCAGCCTCCGAGCCCAGAGTCGAAATAAGTTCGCTACTGCTCGACAAAAAGGGGCAATTTCTGACAATCTCGCGACATTTTCGGAATAATTTAGTGGAGCGCTTAGATTGTGATTAGTTCTGGGCGTCAAGCGTTTATCAAAACAAACCTGTCTATAGGTTCTGACGTCATTGGTGAGTACCGAGCGGCCGCCAGCTAACAGTGGAGACGGGCGTGGGAAATAAAAGATTTTTTTTAATAATAGGCGCCACCTAGTTTGTGCGCTCTACACCCCACACAATTTCTTTTAAGTCCAAACTAGGAAAATCCTTCGTAGGTAAATAAAAACTGAATTCAAAAATATCAATAAGATTTACTCCAATGGCACTAAATACTCTCAAGGTTATAAACAATAATTACTAGTCATAACTTTAAAGCTATGCCTTTCAGATTCACCAGCTATATCAATAATTAAAATGGTACGTGCTGTATAGTAAAACAAGCGTATAGTATCATAAACCCCCGAGCGTGTACACGTTCAGTTCACAAAAAAGAACAATAATAATAGTCAGGACGTTGCAATAACTAATCACAACCCCGCAAGAGTTGACACAACATAATATACGCAATAATAATCAAGACGTACGCAGAAATAACACAACGTACGCAATAATAAAAGGAAGGTAAGCAGTAGCAGCTTACGCTTTCGATTGTACACGTAAATCAAATTAGTTTTACTAGTCCAGGCACGATAAATGTAAAAATGGTAAACATGCAAAACTTAGCTGCAAGTTGAGTCTTCAAAACTGCGATGTTTCTGGGCGAAGGTTCTCCAAAAACCTCTTAGAACAGTCAAGGACAATGTGCGCTCCAAGAAGAAAATCGCCAGGTCTTCGCTGTTAGTGAATCATCAAGGCCACGCTCCAAACTCAAATCCAAAACAAGAAAAATTCGTAGGCCGGAAAAATAAAAACCCTAAAATAGAAAACCTATTTTAGTTACACTCATAGGCTAAACCTATAAATTAATTTGGGAATTAAAACCAAAATGGGGACTTGAAAAACACAAATAAATCTTACCTCGAGACATGAGGGTTTTTTATCAACAAGTGTCCTTGAATTATCGTGAAATTCCGGCACCAAAACCGTTGGACTAGGTGCTCTATAAAGAAAACACTGTGTAAAAAAAACAGCTCCAAGAATAAAATATTCTCAGTTGAACTTACCCAAAATGTAATCTCGAGATGGAATGAGATGTATTAAATAATGTATCAGATATTTACGGCTGGTTACGGCAAATTATATATCCCGCAAAAGGCGGCTAGAAGTCCGTGAAACAACAAAGCCAAGTTCCGGCACTTCTGGTATGCATAGCAGGCGAATTACTCCCGGAAAACAAGCCGGACGAGTTACACAACACTCGGAATCGGTCCTACTGGCGTTTGGAAATATTTTTTCCAAAATTTATGCCGAACCACTGTAATCTCGGAAACTTAGAATCTCAACTGGCGACGTAGGTATTCGAACATCCCCAAGCACGCTAAAAAAATGGTATAAGAACAATTTTATTCGATAGACTGGGTCCGAAGGACATCTGTGATTAGTAGCAAGGAAACACAGCAAGGGCACTAAGCGCGAAGCACAAACGCATAGTAGCCTCAGCCGCCGCTCAATAGGTGGTGATGCAGTTGCCTTAGGAAATGGCTAATTATAGATTACATCAGAAATTTACTTAGGAAGCGGATAAAAATTTAATAGTTTGGAGGGATTTAAAACAGAAGAATATCAGGAAATACTTCATCCATGGGCGTATATCATTGTTAACAGACTTGGCATTGCAGACTGCTTTGGAGGTTTTCGTCCTCGCCACGATGCACAGTAAAGGCATCAGCAGCAAAATGTTTTGAACTAACAAATTTATTTGGACTCAAAGTCCAACCACATATTGAATCATTAAAAGTATACAGATGCGCGCCTATGGTGCCCAAAATTTCGGCGATTATTTTTACTAAACTTACCGAAAAAATGATACTCCCGGAGGTCTCCTTGACTTATAATTCTTACAGCTAGGTACTGCACACGATATTTTCCAAAAACACTGACCATTTCTCTGCTGAAAATACTAAAACTACCGCTGAGAACAAACTGCAAACGTCATAGTGAGGACAATATGGCGGCCATTAAATTTGCCTGGAAATAGGATGCTCAATAGGTCAAAGCGCGTTCTTCCTACTACATTTCTCTGGGTTTACGGTTCACGCCAAAAACGTCTGTGCGCGCCTATGGCTGGAACCGTTCAAGGATGGTGTAACATAGGGTTCCTTCCTAATAAAGGAACCCTAGTGTAACATCCTTGGGAACCGTTACCTATTTAGGTCCCGATTTTTTGTGGGACGAGTATGGATAATGGTCTTTAGTTGCCAAATCCAATAAGTTAACTAAAACCTATGAATAAAGATCCAAGAACCCCCACAAAATATATAGGTTAGGTTAAGAACCCCTAAAACAACAACAGCACCTAACCTATATATTTTGAGTAATATAATAAAAATTAAAACAATTATTCATACTGTTCAGGATTTGAGGAACCGGAACGACACTTGCATCCAACGTCCAAGCATTATTCAGGTTTTAAAAATTATTTAAAAAATTGCTTATTATTTTTATTTATAAATGTATCGAGGTTCTTGGAGGAAATAATGATGATCATATTTTATAACTAAACTGAATCTTCATATGGAGACATGTCTATTACAATGGTATGTGTTCTTTGTCATAATCTTTGTAATAGTGTTCCGAATAAAGACACAGAGGCCTACAAAAGCTGGGAGGATCCCTGACAAGTGGCTTAATTGTCCATCTAATGGAAAAGTTATAGTGGCCAAATTTATGCCCTTTAAAATACCATTAAATGAAAACTTCAATGAATATTTATTGCTACAAAATCGATTTCCACCTAAAGCCATATTTGATATCGGGGGACAACATGGTGTAAGTAAAACAAACATTAAGAATTTATCCTTCCAGTACTCTTTGACCTCATTTTCATTCATAAAGTTTAGTCAAAGAATACATTTTAATGTTCACTTGGCTCTCCTGTGTCTGCTGAAACCAAAGGACGACACCAGCACTCATCTAGGTATTGAGATTGAGCTCTGCAGATGCAGGAGAATATTTAAATATCCCTTACTGATAGTTTCATATTTGTAGATAAAATTTGGTTTGTGGATAGATCTAACAGACTCGGATCAGTACTATTTTAAGGATGATATTGCTTATTACAATTGTCAGTATATCAAAATAAACCCAAAACATTGTGAAGAAATTCCAACACGAGAATCTGTAGAAATTTTCATAAAGATCGTCCATGAATTCATTTGTAAATTTCCAGATCAATATATTGCGGTGCATTGCACATATGGGTTCAACAGAACAGGGTTTTTTGTAGTTTCTTTCTTAGTAGAAAGGTTGAAATATGACCTTTCAAAAGCAATGAGAACATTTGCAGTTTCCCGGTATGACCCAATTATCAATGCATCAGCATTTCGATTTATTTATAATTTTTTAGTCCTCCTGGAATATACAATAAACAGTATATAAATGAGTTGCACAAGAGATATGGGAGTACAAAAGATATTCCTCAATCTCCACAGGTACCTGATTGGTACTTAGATGAAAAATTTAGGAAACCTTGGAGAAGACTGAAATGAAACTCGAAGTATTTGGTGCAATTTGGTAGTCAAGTTTGGTGTACCCATGCCAAATTACACATTTTTTAAAAACAATGAAATACCTACTTTAGCTTAAGGCAGTGGCTATTTATACGTCTGACGTATACAGTGCCCGCCAAAAAGTTGGAACCATATGGGATTTATTTTTATTTTTGCGCTAAGATGAAACTACTCTGGGGCGGCCATCTCTGCTTCCAAAAAGATTCGAAATGAATTCATTAAACGTTGTGACATTATCCTAGCTGTCAAAAATGACATTTAATTAAATAAATGACAAAAATATGCTTTATTTGAGATTTTATCAAAAAAAGTTATACTTATGTGCAATTTTTAGACAAAAATTCTGACAATGATAAATTGTTGATTTTTTGAAAAAATATAAAAACTAATAAATTTCATTGTTTTTGGTGATATTTGACTTTAGAATAATTATTGCTTGCCTATGATCCAAACGTGATATTTTTTGGTTATGGACCCTTTTTGGGTCGTAATCAGTTAGTTTCAAGAAAAACTCAACTGACAAGGTGCAATTTTGGACGATTTATTTTTTGTTACAATGTATTGCCAGATGTAATTGCACCTTATTATAGTTGAGTTGAGCTAAACTTAAAAATATGCACATAGGGGTAAAATAAAATTCCAAGCAAATGTTTCAAATAACTTTTTTCAATAAAATCACAAAAAGAAGGGCCATTCGCCCTATGTTGTGGCAGTCTATAGTGATGGGCACGCGCCGAATGTCAGGTGAAAATAGCGTATGTAAACAAGCCATAAATCTTTTAAAATTTCGGGGAAAATCATTGCTCTCCTTATTGCAACATTTACTTCGGACAAGTATGGAGTTAAATGTACGTCCAAAGAAGTCACATGACTTATCTTGCCAATGAGAGCACAAGAGTATACCAACTTTTATATACATCAGACATATAAATAGTCACTTTGAACATTTAATTGATTCTATATATATGTGCAACATTAACAATAGATACGCTTGCAAGAAATATCAAATGCATGTGTGAGAATAACATAAAACAATGTATTTGGAGATTTAAGATTTACTGGCTTAATAGGGATGGAACTCGAACCTTGCTGTGGTATCCCCGCTCCAGCTAAATTCCTGCCCATAAGGTTCTACTTCAGATGTATAGAGTGAAAGTGGTTATATTGGACCGGGAGATAGTGACAGATTTTTCGACGTGATTTTACTCAGTATGCCTTTCATAGGGCATTATGTTGCGTATATTCTCACAATAATAAGGTATGGATCAGAGAGTCATCCTGGGTTCTTCATATAGAAAAATGAGTTATCATTTATTCGAAAAATATGAGTTTTGATGTGATTTTAGTCAGGCTGCAATGTGTTTTATAATGAAGTTTTCAAAATAGAAAATTCCTCGGAAAACCATAGGCATACCGTTAGCGTGGGTCCAAAGGGCTATTATTGCCATGTGAACTGTTATTTTAATAATTAATTTTTCCATGTTTCTGAACAGGCTGCCAATGAGAAGTATGCAAGTTCTTGTTATTAAACTGCCGAAGAAAAGATGGCATACCGTTTGCGCATGTCCAAGTACGCTTTACATCGAATAAATCGTTTAAATTATTAAATAACATTCAATTTAAACAGTACTTGGACATGCGCAAAAGGTATGCCATCCTTTTTTCAGCATTTTCATAACAAGCACTTGCATACTTCTCATTGACAGCGTGGAAAAATTAATTATTAAAATACAAGTTCACGTGACAATAATAGCCCTTTGGACCCACGCTAACGGTATGCCTATGGTTTTCTGAGGAATTTTCTATTTTGAACTTCATTATAAAACACATGGCAGTCTGTCTAAAATCATATCAAAACGCATATTTTTCGAATAATTGAAAACTCAGTTTTTCATATGAAGAACCCAGGATAACTCTCTAATTCATACCTTATTATTACATAATGCCCTTTGCAAGGCATACTGAGTAAAATCACGTCCAAAAATCGAAAGGGAAATTGTTTATCTATCACAAATTCAGTACACACTGCACACATACTCTAGATTGTTATTTGTCTGCCACACTAATTCATACTCAACACAGAAATAATAATTTTTGCGTATATCTCCCATTATCACAGTCAGGTATGTCGACCAGCATGTCCGCGTGATATATCATTTTGACAACAAAACCTGCTTATGAGTTTCTTTTGCAACACCAAACTTAACATTTTGACTCTCATTAGACCTGCTTCTTTATACATGTGCTGCAAATATGAGGACAATTTTGAAAGATACACTAAAAATGAATTTACGAATTTATATCCAACAAAATCTGTGGTTTGAGAGATTGACAATAATGTCAAAGTATCTAATACAGTAGTTGCATTTTATTGGTGTCACAGTGGAGGCAGTGCCAGTTATTAACTCTTTTTCTGTTTGTTTCACTAGTGAAACTATTTTGTAGACGGGCTGAGTCGGTTTAGTAATAGGAGCAACGGCTATCGAATTTACCTTAGACTAACAACATTCTTATTTATTTACTGTTCACTTTGGACCAACACTATTAAGGACCTGAGCATAGCGCTGTTTCGAGTGATAGCCGCTGGCACCACGTGACGAGAAAAAAAACAACAGGGTGGTTTATTGTTGCAAAATCTTTTATAAAATAAAAATAAAATATTTAATATCCAAAATAAAAAGCTTGTGTGTTATGTCTTATGTCACTTTAATTTGACAAGTTTACATGGCATATTTACATACATTTCTTAAAAAGCGAGTCTAAAAAAAGTAAGCAAGAATACATTTTGGTACCTTTTCACTTTTGGTTTGAAGTCCATGGCTAGTTGTAAGTAAGCATAGAACACATTAGATTTTCAGTTTCTACAAGAAAACTTGGAAATACTGACCGCAAAGACAATTCGATACTGTAATAAGGAAGCAAATCATAATAAAGCTGAATACCCATAAGTCTTTTTTTCTTCCTTATGTTAGCGACACTCCAGATTGCAAACAAGAAATTATCATGTCATGCTCGGGTCTTTAATTATTATAGTGTTGGTGGTCCAGGTTCACTTAGTGTTCATGTTCAAATGACAAATGAATTAGCGTTAGAAGATAGGTATGGCGAATTAAGTAGAACCGCTGAAAGTCAAAGAATGTTTGGTAGCACCGTAGATTAAAAATACTTTATTCAATGGTAACAAGTCTGATAGTCACTGTAAGAACTGTTTTTTGTTTTTTATATGGCAAAAGATATTACTTTACTACACATAATTAGTGGGTCGGCACGGCCGGGAAAAGGGTATAAGTACTTAATTTACGTTTTCGAACAAATTAATATTTCAATAGATTGCTAGGGATTTTGATATTGATTCTATCAAATCTTTGTTCTTGGTAGTGCCTTATTTTTACTAAAATAAATGTGTATTTTCCTATTTTCTTAAAGTGTTGGATAATGAAAAAAAAACAACTACTTATATCTTTTTATACAGTGTGTCCCACTTAAGGACTGACCACCCCTGAAAAATTTTTATTTATAGCTTGATTTTCATAAACTTTTTTTGTTGGATAGAGCTTCAAAAATGGCATCAAACACATAATTCAGGTGCCTCGTGCGTTAAAGTCATGGCCCACTGAGATGGTGTTTTAGTGCTGAAATTTCGAGAAGTACTATTAGGGATTTTTTTAGAGGAAAATTAATGCCAGATTCTTATTCAGCATTGTTCGAAACCCAAACGTACCAATTTGCATTGCCGTAGCTCTACAGGGAGTTTCAAAATTTTTAATGCCACACTTAAGGGCTGACCACCCCCGAAAAATTTTTATTTATAGCTCGATTTTCATAAACTTTTTGTTGTTGGGTAGATCTTTAAAAATGGCATTAAATGCATAATTCAGGTGCCTCGTGCGTTAAATTCATGGCCCACTGAGACGGTGTTTTAGTGCTGAAATTTCGAGAAGTACTATTAGGGATTTTTTAGAAGAACATTAATGCCGGTTTCTTGTTCAGCGTTGTTGGAAACCCAAACGTACCAATTTGCATTACCATAGCTTCACAGGGTGTTCCAAAAAAATTAAAAGGAAAAGTAAGGCCGGATTTTTATATGCAGTGAGAGGTTCCAAACAAAAACGTACTAATTTGTAATTAATTTTCTTAATTTCTGGTAAGTTAGTCACTAAAATATTCATGAGGAACTCATATTCCTTCAAAAATTTATTAGCGAACAAATTTTTTATTTAATTTAATATCATCAAATACATGAATAAACAACACAACATAACATAAACTCAAATTTCAGTCATTTCAATTAGTCCTCCATTTTCTAATGCAAATTGGTACGTTTGGGTTTCCAACAACATTGAATAAAAATCTAGCATTAATTTTTCTCTAAAAAAGTCCCTAATAGTACTTCTCGAAATTTCAGCACTAAAACTTCGTCTCAGTGGGCCATGAATGTAACGCACGAGGCACCTGAATTATGCATTTAATGCCATTATTGAAGCTCTATCCAACAAAAAAAAGTTTATGAAATCGTGCTAAAAATAAAAATTTTACAGGGGTGGTCACTAATTAAGTGGAAAACTAAAAATTTTGAAACACCCTGTAGAGCTATGGTAATGCAAATTGGTACGTTTGGGTTTCGAACAATGCTGAATAAGAATCCGGCATTGATTTTCCTCTAAAAAAATCCATAATAGTACTTTTCAAAATTTCAGCATTAAAACACCGTCTCAGTGGGCCATGAATGTAAGGCACGAGGTACCTGAATTATACATTTAATGCCATTTTTGAAGCTCTATCCAACAAAAAAAAGTTTATGGAAATCGAGCCATAAATAAAAATTTTACATGGGTGGTCAGTCCTTAAGTGATACACACTGTATATATTTTTTATTATTTAAAAAAATAAGAATATGTATCAGAGAATATATACGCTACGCGGACAGAAGTTCCACACAATGTAATTATTTGGCAGCCCGAAAGGAAGCCGGCTCTCAAAAGCCGGCTTCCCCTGGCATTCAGCAGTGTCTATAGAAGAAATCTTCCATAGTTCTGCCTTCACGGCCTTGGTACTTTATTTACTCAATACCAGGCGGCAGCACGCTAGGGAAAAGAATCGGAAGGCGGCGTTGTCAGATTGTGCAATTAGTCAGTGGTTTCACCGAACTATAAAAATATAGAGAAGATCTCTAATAAAATGAGCTTGCAAGGTTAACAGTGAGGCTGTCAGCAGTAACTATAGAATTCTTCCCTCGAGAGATTTATTTTTATCGTCGTTTTTAGAAATGACATCCAATATTTTACGAATCCGTGGCTGAAAAAATTACGGCGCAAAAACACCCCTCAAGGAAAAAAAATTATAACGACATTGTTGTTGGTCCGATTATCTGCCCCGTTTTTAGTAACGACGTTGCAAATTATTCCAGATGCTTGAACCCGTGGTAGAAAAAATTTACAGGCAAAAATCCCTTCCAACCCTCAGATAGATTTGCTTTTGGTCCGACTATCGTAGTTTTTGGAAAGCGTAGCCACTATAACTCTTATTTCACGAATCCGTGGTAGAAAAAATTTACAAGACAAAAACTACCCCATGCGCCCTCTGAAAAAATTGATAATTCTATTGTTCTTAGTTCGATCTTCACCGTTTTAGCAAGGACGTTACAAATGATACCAAATTCACGAATTAGTGGTTGAAAAAAATTGTTAGGAAAAAACTACACCCTCCCCAGATATTTTGTTTTTGAGACGATTAGGTATTTAGTCGTTTTTTGAAAGGGCATTTATTATTTACTATAACTGTATTTCACCAATAGGTGGTTGAAAATATTTGCGGGCAAAAACTACCCCTTCCCACCCCCGGAAGTTTATTTTTAATTTGATTATTGTCGTTTTTTGAAAATGCAATCACTATTCCTTATTTCACGAATGCGTGGTTAAAAACATTTGCGGGGCAAAAATTACCCCTTCCCACCCCCGAAAGTTTGTTTTTAATTTTATTATTGTGTTTTTTGAAAACCCATTCACTACATCCCTTATTTCACGAATCTGGGGGTTGAAAACATTTACTGGGCAAAAACTACCCCTTCCAACCCCCGGAAGTTCGTTTATAATTTGATTATTGCCGTTTTTTGAAAATGCAATCACTATATTCCTTTTATCACGAATGCGTGGTTGAAAACATTTGGGGGGCAAAAACTACCCCTTCCCACCACGAAAGTTTGTTTTTAATTTGATTATTGTCATTTTTTGAAAATGCAATCACTATATTCCTTATATCGCGAATCCGTGGTTGAAAACATTTTCGGGGCAAAAACTACCCCTTCCCACGCCAGAAAGTTTGGTTTTAATTTGATTATTGTCGTTTTTTGAAAACACATTCACTACATCCTTTATTTCACGAATCCGTGGTTGAAACCATTTGCGGGGCAAAAACTACCCCTTCCCACCCCCGGAAGTTTTTGGTTTTAATTTGATTATTGTCGTTTTTTGAAAACACATTCACTACATCCTTTATTTCACGAATCCGTGGTTGAAACCATTTGCGGGGCAAAAACTACCCCTTCCCACCCCCGGAAGTTCGTTTTTAATTTGATTATTGCCGTTTTTTGAAAATGCAATCACTTAATCACTATATCCCTTATTTCACGAATCCGTGGTTGAAAACATTTGCGGGGTAGAAACTACCCCTTCCCACCCCGAAAGTTTGTTTTTAATTTGATTATTGTCGTTTTTTGAAGGGGTGCTGGGGGTAGTTTTCGATCAACAATTTTTTTAACCACGAATTGGAATCATTGCAAATATCCTTGCTAAAATTGGCGAGGATCCGACAATGAAGTTATCATTTTTGTTCTTAAAGGGGTGCTGGGGGTAGTTTTCGCCCAAAAATTTTTTTCAAGCGCGAATTCGTGAATCTAGAGTCATTTAGAACATACTTTCTAAAATCGACCTACAATCAAGTTATAATTTTTTTAAAGAGGTGCTGGGCTGGGGGTGATTTTCGCCCAACAATTTTTTAAAGTACAAATTTGTGCATCTGGAATCTTTAGGAACATCCTTGCTAAAAACGGTGGGAATCGTACCATGAAAGTTTCCTTTTTTTCTTTAAGGGGTAGTGGGGGTGGTTTTTGCCCAAGAAATTTTTTTCAACCACGTATTCGCGCATCTAGAATCATTATAGGACCGTCCTTGCTAAAATTGGCGAGGATTCGACAATGAAGTTATCATTTTTCTTCTTAAAGGGCTGCTGAGGGTAGTTTTCGAAAAAGAATGTTTTCAAACGCAAATTCGTGAATCTAGAATTATTTAGAACGTACTTGCTAAAATCAGCCAAGATTCGATAATTAACTTATAATTGCTTTGGTGCTGGGGGTAGTTTTCGGCCAACAATTTTTTTAAAACACAAATAATTTGTGCATCTGTAATCATTAGGTACGTCCTTGCCAAAAACTGTGGGAATTTACCATGGAAGTTATATATTTTTTCTTTAAGGGGTAGTGGGGGTAGTTTTCGCCCAACAAATTTTTTGAACCACAAATTCGCGCATCTGGAATCATTAGGAACGTCCTTGCTAAAATTGCCGAAGATCCGACAATAAACTTGTCATATTTGTTTTTAAAAGGCTGCTGATGGTAGTTTTCGCACAAGAAATTTTTTCAACCGCGAGTTCGTGAATCTAGAGACAATGAAGTTATAATTTTTCAAAGGGATGCTGGAGTAGTTCCCGCCCAATAATTTGCTAAAAACGGTGCTAATCGTACCATGAAAGTTAGCTTTCTTTAAGGGGTAGTGGGGGGCCCAACAAATTTTTTCAACCACGAATTCGCGCATCTAGAATCATTATAGGAACGTCCTTGGTAAAATTGGTGAGGAGCCGACAATGAAGTTATCATTTTTGTTCTTAAAGGGGTGCTGAGGGTAGTTTTCGAACAAGAAATTTTTTCAGCCACGATTTAGTGCATCTGGAATCATTACGAACGTCCTTGCTAAAATCAGCGAGGATCCGACAATAAAGTTATCATTTTTTTTCCTAAAGGGGTGCTGGGGTAGTTTATTCGCCCAACAATTTTTTTAAAGCACGAATTTGAGCATCTGGGATCGTTAGCTAAAAATCGTGGTGGTAGTCGGGGTAACTTTCGCCCAACAAATTTTTTCAACCATGAATTAGTGCATTTGGAATGATTAGGAACGTCCTTGCGGGGATCATGATATTCATGATATCAAATGAATATTTCAATAATACAATACTTATAGGTAGAAAAAACATTTGAAACAGAGATTTGAATGATAAATTTAATATGCAACAAGTATTATTCATGATTTATGATTTTATTCTGTAAACTTTGGTTAGGCCCAAAATTAAATAGTAAAAACCCATAAAATTGGTATCATTGACATCCTGTACATATTTTCTACATTGTAGAACAAATATTTACCGTATACTAAGTGTATAAACTATATTATTTGTAACATATTCCTATATTTTAATCGGATAATTAATATTGGCTCTGAAGCACTCTGTATAGCTTAGTACCTATACGTCAGATTCTACAAAGACGAAGCAAATAATAAAATAGCTATGCTCCCACTAGGTTATATTTCGTATAGTTCAAGGCCTCTGCCCGTCTGCCCGGAAATAGATTTTGATGACTGAAAGCCGCCGCCAGCATAGACGCGTTTATGAAACCTTTATTCCTAAACCACCGGCAACACGGTTAGGCTCGTCAGCTGACTGCTGGCGCCTCTAGCGGTGACTTTTATCGGAGGGTATTTTACGGTTTTAAAAATAGAACGATTCTGCATCCGAGCGCCATCTGTTAGGCCAAGGCAAAACCAACTTTCAGTGTGCTATACATATTTTACGAGCCCAATGCTACTGGCACTTCTGTCCGCGTAGCGTATATTTTCTGTGATATGTATCCTTATACACTAAGCGATTAATAAATTTATGGATCAATCGTCACTGGAATCGCTTTCAGCTACTGGCTCATTAACTTTAGATCTTGTAAAAAGTTGCTTTGTGTCATTTCAGTAATATGAAATGGTGAAGAGTTGCCCCACGATTTCACTAATTGTATCCAATCCCTGGGATGCTCAATTGGAATAGAATGTTTCTTCTATCTTTCCTCAATGATGAAGTGATCCGAGTCACACTCCATATGGGTGTGACCAGGGAAATTTATATATATATTTTAAGTTTGGTCTTGATTTCATAAGTAACAAACATTATCAGGACATGAGAGTTCTTGTTTTGCCCCTTGCTGGAGTCAGAATACAAAGTAATTTCTGAAATATCATCCAAATTAGGGGACATGAAATGTTTAAATAACATGCAAGAACGAACTTGAGAAGGAATTATTTAGTGCAAAAGGGTATAAGTATATATTAGTATAGTACGTATTATACAGAGAGCACGTAATGGTTGGAATAAATTCGGTAAAATGTTGTACTGTGCGATTAAAAAAAACGCTTCGAACATAATTTTGAAAGTCGCATATTGTGACATATTTGTCGTTTTTCTGACGTCATCTATATATTTTTTAAATGGCAACCACTATTTTTGATAGCGTCATTTAACAGAATGCACTTTCCTTGTATCGGTACGCAAATAATAATAATATATTACATAAAAAAAATTTTTATAAATTTTAAACAACATAAATTATTAAGTTTGTAGACATTTCTTTATAAGACGACTGTACCTACATTGTAGTGGTTATTTTTTGCTCAGTTCCATTTTTAAGGAGGCTTAATTTGTAATCGAACAGTACAACATTTTACCAAATTTATTCCAACCTTTACGTGCTCTCTGTATAAGTATAGATACACACACAAAAAAATTAAAAAATGGAAAAGTGGTATAAGTAAATATATACTCCTATTCACATTTAAGATGTCTATTTATAATTTAAAATATATTGTGGTTATCGTCTTAAATATACTTACTTCGTTGACCGACGTATTAATAGACTGCTCACGGCTGTCACGTCTGACACTTTTTTGCCTCACCATGCGCTTTCCGGAGACAAAATACAATGCAAAATACATTGTTAGCCATCAGCGCCATCTGTTTTCCAGAACATGAAGCTGTAACCGTGAGAAGTCTTATAAAAATACGTCAGTCAACGCTTACTTCCTCTTTCCCACAAATGATATTTATATTTTACAATTATACAAATACTGTTTTTCCGATCAAAGTTATGAAAAATCAGACATACAGGGTGTTTCTAAATTGCACCAAAATATTTTACAGGGTGATTTTCGTGTTAAAATTAAGGAGGGTCTTTCATATAAATTTATCCTTTTTTGTTAAAAAAATTCTGGCTAAAAATAATTTAGGGGTTGGTTTTTTCATCCACATCCAGTCATACTTTAGGGTTGAAAAAATGTCACAAAATGTCATTCCATGAGTGCAACTGGTCCACCAAATTTCAACTTTCTACCTCCTTCCATAGTGGAGAAAATAAATAAAAACAACTTTTTGCCCTCATATTTGGAGGGGTGTAACTCGGGAAGGGGAAGGGTTTTGAGGAACAATTTATATGAAAGACCCCCCTTAATTTTAAAGGGAGAATCGCCCTGTAAAATATTTTGGTGCAAACACCCTGTATATCACTAAACACATTTCGAGTGCCATGACTTACACATGCTTTTAACTTATATCACTTTTCCCTAAGCAGAATACAGACACCTGGAATGCTGTGCTGAACTTACTCAATTTTCACAATTTTTGACCCTTTTCCCCGTTGGCCCGCCAATTACGTTAGTTTTGTTTTGGCAAATTGGTTTTTAAATGTTCTCAAATATTGGAATTTACAAGTGTACATTTTCTATTGTAAGTGGCAATGTTGCCACCCCTCCCCCACAAAAGCACGTAGCTGTTTCTAGTAGTGATGGGATCACTCGAGTGGAAAAGTACTCGAGTACTCGATTATTTAAAACACCAACATTAACTCGATTTACACAAGCACTCGAGTTCATAAATCAAGTGATAAAAAATCTATTATTCACTAGAATATAATTATAAGCCATAAGCATTCCAAATTCAACGTTCAGAATTCGTCACTTTGGTAGGAAAATATAACGTGTTCATAACTTGTTACTAGAACGATTCGAGTCACGGGTTAAGAAGCTATACTCTCGTGCAACATAATAAAGCGGGATATGAATAATTTCAATTCGAGTGAAAATTCACTCGAGTTATGACTCCATTATTGAAATTGCTCAAATACCGAGCACTCGATGATCAAAAATGTATCTGTTATTCCCATGTTTCTACTACTCATTGGAATATTGGAGTGTAAAATATACTTATGTGAAGTTTGCAGCCAATTTTTCAGCAGCCATTTTTTTTTAATGGCTGCCCTAGGTGTGAAGTTAATGGCCATTTTTAACAGTATTTTCTTGGCAGCCAAACAACTGCCATTGATGTCAAATTAGCAGACAATAATTTTTAGACAAGGGCTGTTAAAAGGAAGACTTCAACTGCCATTAAAAAAATATTTAATGTAATTCACACAAAGCAGTGAACAAACCAGAATATTTAATGAAACTGAGTTTCCCCCCCCCCCTATTAAAATTACATCCAATCTCCCTGATACCATGCAGCTTGTAACAGTTAAATTTACTGGATTCACTAATGAACACCAATAAAACGCATCTAACGAATGACCTCGATCTTTTATTAATATGACAGAAACAGTGTCTATAAGACAGATATAAGTTTAATTTAACAAATATCATAGAGGCCTGTGATAAAACATTGTAAATGTACTACATTCTTACCAATATCATATGAGATCAAGAGGACAGAAATGTGTTTTCTTATAAGACAGGTTTTCCAGGTTGCTCAAATTAGCTCATAATATATGTGGAAAGTAGTGATAGTTTGTTGAAATAGTATACGTACTTATTTCACATAAATATGAATAGCCACATAAAATAATAGTTTACTGTATCTTCATTGCAGCTTTTCTTCTGCATCCACAAGCTTTGTATAGTGTGGTTTGAAAATGAGACAACATGCATTTCAAAGTTGAAACATTTTGAAGCCTAACTCCACACTTTGCTCAAAATGTATTGTCAAAGAGAATTTCCTTTGTACTGCAGTGAATGTAAAGTTTCTTACTGCTTCAGAGGGGAAGTCTCGAATCAGTATTTATGATTACATGTGACATTTTCAGGGTTACAAAAAATACCCAATATCGGTATTTTCTTAAATGTATGACGTGGTAGTTCTCAACTATTTTTGATACCCATTTAAGGCTCGGAACTTTTTGATGTTTACTGTATCACTAATGTAATGTATATTAATTAAAGTCTGAACTGACGTAAATGTTCAATGTGATGTGTTTACTATATGTTGCTCTATATGAAGATTTAGGGATATTTACTAAAAGAATATGTATCTTGTATGTGAATGTTGAAAAAAAATATATATTTATTAATGTTCACTAACAAACTTTGTTTCTTTTTTTAACAAAACCTTATGAAACTTAACATCTAATTATGGAAATACAAACTACTCATGTTTGTTTGCTTTCAACTGCCTTCAAACAAAATTCAATATGATGGTTGCAAACCAACATTAATTTGCAAGGTTATTGGATTGCCTAATAAATTGGTAGCCTCCGTGCAACTTCCACTATATTTGCTGGCTCTATGCTCAAAATTATGATAATGGGATGTTGTCTTCTCATAAATAAAACTGCTATTTTAATAGCGCATCGCTCAAACAAGTACTTCCATTTCAGAACACATTTTTCGTCATCTGACATATTTGCAAACTGCTTTGCCTAAAATACAAACTCGTTATAAATATGTATTTCTGATTCAACTAGTAAGTACAGTGACATTTGAGATTTGTTCTGCAAGTACACTAAACAATGTAAAGCCATTTTCTTGTGACTTTTGGGGTAATAATACCCAAAACCATTCAACAAACAAGGGATTCAAGCTCGGGCCCAGGAAAGAAATGACCGGTGAACACGACGTTGCCAAATGTCCTAACAGAATCCAAATGTATCAAGAAAATGGATTTACAGCACTCAGTTTCATCTGATTTCAACTGTATCCTATAAGTTCATAATAATTATTGATACTACACTTACAGTACAACAGAGTGCAGCTTCTGCAACTTGTCCCTTTAATCTACATTTTGGCAAACTGCCAGTATGGTCGGTGATTGTAACATTTATATCAAAATTTATTTCAGGTTCTGCATATTCTTTGTCGAAAACCACAGGACACTCCTCATTTTCACATGTAGTCTTTTTAATGGGCATTTTGCACTTACTACATTTTATCGACAAAGATTTTGTCAGTCCATCTAAGTCAAAATAGCTTATAAACGAGAAAAGGACTCCTGTAAATGGATGGTTGCTAGATTGATGAGCCATTTGTAAGCGGTTGTTTATTTGGTCTTGAACATGCTTTACGCTCATGATGTCTTTGATCATGCTTGCTGTAAATATGCAAATTTATTTTGGTTTGTGGTTACAACAAAAGGTAATAGTAATCCACTAATATTATAAAATTTCACTTACGTTCTGGCAATGTTGTTACAATTTGATCAACAATGTCAGAGGTTTCAATAGGGGCACTTTCTGCATATTGCCGCAATATATCTGATTCTCTGCTCATTGGATTTTCTGTAATTAGACTTCTACTAGTTACAGAAACCGTATATGCCTTATCAAAACTTGACCAATCGACTTTTAAATCTGTCAGAAATAAAATAGTTGATCTCGGTTTCCAATTGTTAGATCTGTAAGATGAGATTTTAAGAATGTCATTATCTAAAGGGTATTTCCAGTTTCCCTAAATTTAAAGGTTTGTATAAATTTGTAAAAAATCACACAGTGTGCCAATATTATTAGAAGATAATAGTTTTGAGAAATTTTTTGAACTGAAATACCTAATTCTTCCTCAAATATTCCTAATATAATTATACTCGGTAAATAAAATAATTTCATAAATTATAATAGGGCGTGGGATGTGTTTCAAAATTGTATCGGCGTACCAACTGCTTTTAGAGGTGGATAAAATTTAACTAACATTCTGGGTACTTTGAATCATCATCATCCGACAACCTAACCATCACATTACAATATTGGGCAGTGTCAAGTGTTTGTTGTAATTTTAAAACACACTCAGGGTGGGGGTTAAAATTTCTTTTCAAAAATTAAATTAAATAAAAACTAATTGCGCTTTTGAAGTTTCAAATAGCACAAAGGCATTCTGGATGTAAGGCCTTTTTATTCTACAGGGTGTTCACTTTTAAGTGGACACAAATCAATAACAAATTGATTTGTTGGGATATTTAAAAAAAAAATTATATAGAGGTCTTCAAAATGCGCAACTTTCTACGTGAACACATTTGTCAAATTGCAACCCCGATTTTCACAAAATCTATTTAGGCATTTTTTTATTTAAAATCTGACCATACAGCGTTAATTAGGACCCTCTAAAACCCTTAAGTTCAAAATTTGAACTAAAAATATACAGGGAGTTCAGTTTTACAGCGCCTTAAAGTTGCGCAAAGTAGTGATTTCGAGGGCCCCTGGAGAGTCAAGCGTGCCATGGAATGATTTTAAAACAATTGAAGAATTAACAGGGCCACCCAAAATATTGATGGACGAGACTGCAAGAAAAAATAATACAGGATGTTTTTCTCTACCGCTGCTGAAAGTTCAGACTTTTTTCGAATTTTATTCTGATCAAGTTTGCCGTGCTTTTTGAAACAAAGTTACTAATAACAAAATTTATTTAATCTTAACAATAAAATAACAAACAAAATATTTAGATCTTAAACTATCGGGGTTTTTTCAACATAACCGCCTTCTAACGTAATATATTTTTCAAGACGTTTTTTGTTATTAGAAACAACTCGTCTTAACTCATCTATTGTTACGGAATCGCAAGCTTCAATTATTTTTTGTTGTAGCTCGTTTATTTTTTCTTGCAGTCTCGTCCATCAATATTGTAGGCGCACTGAGAGATTGCTTCCGCGGGAAAGCGGGGAGCGCGGAGAACGATTTGTCGCTATTGGCCGACTGCAACAGTGCAAAAAATTCAACGCGCTTTCGTATTCGCAATTAAAAATAGAACCAAGGCGAGGTGCAGAGGACTGATTATCCCTATGCGTGCGCGTCGAAATTTATAGTTTTGAAAACTTCTTAGTAGTATTAATTTCGACGCGCACGCCTAGGGATAATCAGTCCTCTGAACCTCGCCTTGGTTCTATTTTTAATTGCGAATACGAAAGCGGTTATGTTGAAAAAACCCCGATCGTTTAAGATCTAAATATTTTGTTTGTTATTTTATTGTTAAGATTAAATAAATTTTGTTATTAGTAACTTTGTTTCAAAAAGCACAGCAAACACTTGATCAGAATAAAATTCGAAAAGTCTGAACTTTCAGCAGCGGTAGAGAAAAACATCCTGTATTATTTTTTCTTGCAGTCTCGTCCATCAATACTTTTGGTGGTCCTGTTAATTCTTCAACTGTTTTAAAATCATTCCATGGCACGCTTGACTCTCCAGGGGCCCTCGAAATCACTACTTTGCGCAACTTTAAGGCGCTGTAAAACTGAACTCCCTGTATATTTTTAGTTCAAATTTTGAACGTAAGGGTTTTAGAGGGTCCTAATTAACGCTGTATGGTCAGATTTTAAATAAAAAAATGCCTAAATAGATTTTTGTGAAAATCGGGGATTAAAAAAAATCTTAGCCGTCCCTGGAATTGCAATTTAACAAATGTGTTCACATAGAAAGTTGCGCATTTTGAAGACCTTTGTATAAAAAAAAATTGAAAATATCCCAACAAATAAATTTTTTATTGATTTGCGACCACTTAAAAGTGAACACCCTGTATATTTTCAAAACCTTGTCAAGGTACCTACCCTATAGCATTGATTACCCACTAATCAAAAATTGAAATGTATCAACTAAGTTCTGATCAAAATAACGACCAAATCAGTTTTATGCAAATTAGGCATTTTTCCTTGGGTTACAAAACTGTCAATAATAAGACATTAACTGTAGATTGAGGGTTATCTCACCTTTGAATGATATCTGGTTCCCAGATTTGAACTTTCAAGCTCGGACGTGAATAGTCAAAAACTTCAATGTCTCTGACATGCATCACTTCATTTTGTTTGGTAGTAACTGATCGAACAGGCCCTACATCCCTGATAGCAGCTAAAATGTCAACACATGTGCCTTTAAAGGAAGAGCCGCTATTATGGATATCTTGTATGGGAACAAAGACTGCAGTAGGTTTGGTAGGATATTGCAGCAAATGATTAAATCTACTCTTATCGCCCATATGTAGAATGATGTCAGATTTTTCACTTAGTACTAAATTGTATGGAGATGTTACCATGGGCCGAAATCTTTCCCCATAATCGCCAACCATTCTTACAGTGATTTTAGGGTTGATTATTTCAACTAAAATTGCCATAAAAAATATCATACCTAGGTACATAAAAACTTGGTGCATAATCTAGATGCTTACCTACATCCCCTGTTCGAAATTTATCATTTGCAGAAAATACTTGCTCGGGTGGTCCCCAGAATGTAACATTAATATAATCTTGAACTGAATCACGAAACGTAAAGTTCCAAACAGCCTTAGCCGTTTCTGTAGTTGAGATTTTATCAAACTTTTTGGGGCGTTGCTTGCCTATAATTATCCCAACAACAAACACATTGAAAAGATTGGTGTCCAAGTTTCTTAAAACAACTCTCTGGCAACCAACATTATTTGCGATTGCAGTATGGTTTACTGTATTTATTTGGGCTGCCATAACTATTTTTGAACTTCCTGTAAAACAGCTTCAACAATAACCACCAATATTTCGACAGTTCAGAAATATGAAAAATGCAAACTGTCTAGTCTCCACAGTTGACTTGATTGTCAGGTTTTCAAATATCTTTCAAGGCTAACTTGATTTATAGCTATTGATAGGATTTGGTTTTCTCATGGCCTCCTACGATTTACGGCTCTCTTCGCGTCCTTACGCGAAGAGAGCCGTAAATCGTAGGAGGCCATGGGTTTTCTTCATATTATTTTTTTATACAGGGTGAGTACATTAATAATCGCACATAGTGCAATGGCATATATTTTTGGGCCAAAATATTACGATTGAAGCTAAAATACTTTATAGAAATGTTGTTTGTTTAAAAGATACAGGGTGTTGAAGTTTGATTTTTGAAATTGCATTTTGGCTACATCTCCCAACATAATCAAGCTGCTGAACTCAAATTTGGCACTGTTATGTTTTTGGGGATGGAGAATAAGCTGAAAATGTCAATATCTATGTATCTCACAGAGAGCGCCACTTGCGCTGTTTTTGGATCGTGCTTTTACTCTAAACTTTTTTGAGGTTATCTTTTTGGTCCTGCAGGTCCATTATTTTAGTGCATCTTTTCATTCTGCAACATAGAGGTACTCTTGTTTCATAACAATCGAAACAACCGTTTGTGTTGAAATTGCCAAAACGTGCACCAAAACACGTGTTGACTTCAATATTCGAAAAATAAGCTTATTCTCCAACCCCAAAAACATAGTGCCAAATTTCAGTTCGTCAGCTTGATTATGTTGGGAGATGTAGCCAAAATGCAATTTCAAAAAACAAACTTCAACACCCTTTATCTCTTAAACAAACATTTCTATAAGGCATACTCCCCTCAATCGTAATATTTTGGCCCATAATATATGCAGCCGCACTATGTGCCATTATTAATGATTCACCCTGTATAGATCTGTTTTGGTAGAATTTCAAACCACTTTGAAACTGTCAGGAGCATGCTCAGTGTCATTTTGACGTTCCAAAAACGAAACCGCACATTCCGACAGATTCAAACTGATTTCAAACGGTTTGAAGTTCTGCCGAAACATACCTAATAATACAGTGTGTCCCAATTTGATACTGGACACCTCAGAAATATGTGAAGGGCAAAGAAAACAAATGGTCTCTATTTTTTATTGGTAGTCCCAAGGGAGAGTATCTCATAGGTATTTGTATTTAAATGGGGTAATTATGTCATGTCCTGCTATGATTTTTTAAAATAGCAAATTTTCAAGAAATCCTGTTAGGGATTTTTTACGACAAAATGTTGTTTAAAAATTAACTTGTTTAGAATTAATTAAAAACTGAGTGGATTCGCAAAATTTCAAAAGTCTAGGCCTACTTTGGTTTTTAGCTTTTTCGCCTTTTTCTCCCACTTTTTTCTTAGAAATGTGTCCTTTCTGGAGCTTAAACTTCAAAATATTATTAAGGAAACTTGTTCATTGTGAAAAAATAAAATTTTGTAGGCCTAGACTTCTGAAATTTTGCAAATCCACTCAGTTTTTTATTCTGAACAAGTTTTCTTAATAATATTTTGTCGTAAAAAAATCCCTAATAAAATTTCTTGAAAATTGGCTATTTAAAAAAATCATAGCAGGCCATGACATAATTACCCAACGAGCTTTGGGTTTGGAAGTCATTGGTTGCATTCAATGCGCTCCCAAATCTGTAATCGCTGCCAGCGCTTTACGTCAATGTGAATTGAACGGGCAGAAAATGACAGATAGCGCTAGCTATCGCTGCCCTCGGTTCGGCAGCGATTTCATTTTTGCTAGATTTTCTTGGTAGCGCATTTATCATGTTTCTATCCTTTTTTATCATTCCTGCTCTCTCTGTTATTCTGAAACGCTTAACCTCGAAATTCTTGTTGGAGTATCGTTAATTTTGTTTATTTGTCAAAAAAGAATAATTATTCACGCAATAGTTAAATAAAAAATGGAAGGATGAGAAAATTGTAAGAGACAATTATTGTGGAAAAGTGGTTATAACTGCTTCTTGTATCACCAATTCTGTGTAGTTGTTTATATTGGTCGTCATTATAAAAATGAGCCGAAATGGAAAATGGTAAAAAACAGACAGAGAAAATCAGGTTATTTTAAAAACGAAAATAGAAAATACCGAAAATAAATACATAAACAAAACCTACAAAAAATGTAAATGTGATGACAGACAAGACCAAGTTATAAATTGGTCGTTTAACGTACCACGGCAGCGATTACAGCGCTGTTAAAGGTTGACAGCTAGCGCTACCTAGCGATTACAAAAAGTCTGCCTGCATTGAACGCAACCATTGTAATTACCCCATCCAAATACCACCGCCCATGAGATACTCTCAGTTGGGACTACCAATAAAAAATAGAGACCATTTGTTTTCCTTGCCCTTCATATATTTCCGAGGTGTCCAGTATCAAATTGGGACACACACTGTATGTCAGTTTCAGCATAATTTCAAACTGATTTCAAAAGGTTTGAAGTTCTGCTGAAACATACCTAATTATTAATAAAAGGCTTTTTTGGTTAATATAAAACATTGATTTATTTATAAGTTATGCATTTACAACAATTATATAAAAATTTACTCTGGTAGTATCAATTGGTTTCTAGCTTTTTATTGCCAAAGTAAGATTAAGTACCTACATATTAGGCATGTTTTATTGTTTTGTCTCTCTGCTTTTTCCAGCCCAAATAATTTGGAAATTCAACTTTAGTCGATTAAAAATATTTCATTCAACTAAAAACTGGTAGAAAGTATTGTTTCAACATGTTTTGTTCTACATGAATACTAGTGTCTCTGGAGAAGGACAGTCAGGATAATGCTTGTCATTATGCCCCGATTTTGGGCACTTCTGAATAATGAAACCCACAGATACACTTACAAGTCCGGGGTAACAGCCCGCTAAGAATGATTCTAGGGTTAAAAACTCTTGTCAAGTTATGACATACGTTATTTTCAGGTAAGTTTTTAGTCATCAGGTTCTGCCAAGAAAGTCATCTAACGGTTATTAGAATTAGTTGTTATGGTAAAATAGGCTATGAAGGTTATGACAGTTATCAAACTGTGACATGAAAATATTTCCATTCCATTTGTAGCTATCTTAATGCAAATTTCTTGCTTTGATTAAAAATTGAGTGGGATGTCATTTTAAAATTCTTAAAGTCCTAACTCTGTTAAAATTTAGGAACTCTAGTACAAACTGCAAATCCACTCTGAAACCCACAGTATGTACTTACCACCCTTGTAAAATCTTAATTTGTTTGCCGATTTTGATAAACTTTTTTTTGTTAGGTAGGTAATCAAAATGCGCATTAAATGATTGGGAAACTTTATCTTGGGTTGTAGTTATGGCCAACTACGGCCTCTTTTATTAGGTCAAATTTATAAAGGTACTATTATTAGGGATTTTTATAAAAAAAAAAAATACTGACTGCAGGTTCTTGTTTACAATCACTTAAAATCTATCTGTATCAATTTTCATTGTTCTAGTATTAGAAAAATAAATGTATTATTTTTTAATTGTAAGAATTTATTATTGTTTTTAACATTACAACAAATTTTTCTTAATTCATACTTAAATTTTACGTAAAATTATGAAAGTCACAACAAAGTTAAATTTTAATAATTTTAATTAATAAATAAATATTTATAAAAGTCAAAAAATACTAAAACCACATAGGTAGTTAAACAAAAATCTACAGTCCTTTTTTTCTAAAAAATCCCAAGTACTTTTTGAAATTTGGGCTAATAAAAGCAGTCCATGATTACAACCCAAGAATCAAGTTACATGCTCGTTGAGTGCGCATTTTGAACACCTACCTAACGACAAAAGTTTATCAAAACCGGTGAACAAATAAAGATTTTATAAGGATGGTAAGTCCTAGGACACGCTGAATATTAAGAATGAAACAGCCAGATTTTCCTTTATTCTCTCCTGAAGCTAATAAAACATACCTAATATTTTTCTTTTGTCTCTAATTATTGTTTACACTTTTCTTTTGTCTAAAAGAGGGCCCATTTTGATTTTTTGGAGCCAATACAAAAATACCTATTCACTCATCAGGCCATGGCTTAAACAAAACAACTTTATTTGACAATAACTTCAAATTAAATTGGAATGATTTACAGTTTACAACATATTTTAAATTAAATTACCTAATTGCAACTTAACCGTCCTTCGCCACATATAAACAAGCAGGCCCTGTCGACTAGATATGAAAAGAAAAAGTCTGCAAATAGGACTTGTAGTAATACTATCTTAAACTGAAAAATATATCAATAGATTTTGGGTTACTTTACACTGCTATGAAATACTTACATCTTGTGGAAAATCTATTATTTCAAACTGCTCCGACAGTTCCGGCATTATGCCTAGTGTTAAGGCCAACACCACTGCTCCCGCTCCAACAATACTGTAGAGAAGGGCTTTATTTTGTCTCAAATTCTCCATGTAAGGATTCCCCTAAAAAATATTTTTTTTTCTATGGAATAGTAGCTTCTACTACAGCTCCTACTATCTATATGAGTGTCTCTAACAGGTATGTACAAAATCTTATCACATATTCCTGAAGTCGAAATAAACTGATTTAAAGCAACTTACCTTAGTCCAAAATTGCTCCGTTTCCAAGATACAGGAAGGTAAAGTTAAAAAAAAACGATTTTTTTAAATTTATGATCCCATTTTAACCCGGGGGTTTTTTAGGATGCGAAACCCGAATATGGACACCTTTTCACTGTGGCCATTAGAGGACGCTTCACACTGCACTTCTGATGGTTTAAAATGACCATAACTTTTTTCTCAGTGTAGTTTTTTACTTTAATAATTTCCTGAACATTTTTAAGCGACAAAGGTACTCCTGTTAAAATCTGCTAAAATAATCAGTTTTCGAGATATTTCGGTTTTTAGTGTTCGATGCCGCATCGGAATATTCAAATTATTTTGAATAAAAAAATTTTGTTCTTACCTTTAAGGACGAAATTTGGTTAGTGAATTAGTAGTGCCAAATGGATTTTTTTGGATTTAAAAAAATCGATTTTTATTTTTGAACTTTATCACCCTGTATCTCGGGAAACAGATCAATTTCGGAATAAGGTAAGTTTCTTTAAATCGGTTTATTTTGACCTCAGGAATATATGGTAAGATTTTGAATAAACCTTTTAGAGACACCCTGTATACAAATAAAATGTGGTAATTTTAAAAATTCTCAGGAATTTCAATTATTTTAACTCTGTGGACTTGTTGAATTTCAGGTATATAGTTTATAAAATGAAATCATCAAAATAGGCTACATTTTTGCATACCTACACAAGATATATTTATATACCTAACCCTTTTTCAGTTAGCTATCTACTTAAAAATTACAAAAGAAATTTTTTTAGGACAGCTGGAAATATGAATTGATTGGCATCAATCTAGGAAAACTATTACTTACTCTGTAATTGATAGCAAATGTTGCAATTTGTAGTGCTGTAGAAAAAATATACACTGTGCTATTAACAATATTTGGTTGAAACAATTCATTTTCTTCCTCTTCTGTCAGTGGCTTTACTGGAGCGGTGGTATTTGCTTTCTTAGTTTCATCTCTAAAAAATCATACATAAAAAGTATAGTAATCTAATTCCATTTATAACTTACATAGGAACTCTTTCTTTAGCTGCTTGGACTAAGTATATAAGACAAATGAAATGGACTGTGAATTGCACCAACACAGTCAAAATGGTGTAAAAATTAAAAATGTTTGGTAGTGGTCTCTGCTTAGATAGGGTTTTTAAGGGCTGAAAGGATAAGAAAATTAGCGTGCCTGTAAAAATGGAACGATAATTCATTTTACCTTAGATCTTGATATGAACAAAAAACAGGCCGCCAACAAAAATCCTTGAAGAGTTGCCTGCATGTCCCTTAGTTTTATGCCATCCAAATACAGAACTGACTGTGTGTAAGCCAAAATTAATGCATTTAGTGCCAAGATTTTAAACATTTGTAAAGTTGTTACTAATGTGCACCTGCCTTGTTTTATGATATGACATACTAGAAAAACAAAACAATAATGGTCAGAAAAACGTACAATATACTTAAAAGATCGTTGGTTTTGCTTTGTCAGAGCACAGAATAACTAAACAGAATTGTAGCGTCCGTATACGCGCATACGGCGACCCGTTAAGGACAGAGTTAGTATCGCCATCTATGTGCTTCCTTAAGTACTGTGTAGATCATAGTCACCCAAGCAAGTAATTGGCACACATATTCGTGAGTATCGGCTTGGTCGACCCGCGGCGCGCCCCACTTTGCAGTCCATCAGGCGGACGATGGCTCGGCTTATATCGGTCGGCGACGTAGAGGTTCGTGTGGGACGCACATGCTTCTCCCTCCAGTGTGCTACCGCCTGCTCGTAGTCAGAGCCGGTGTATTACCTACACTTGTATTGGAAGTTTTGTTCCTGGTTCCTGTGTTTCAAAAGCGAATTGTTCTGTTTTGGCGTTAAGTTGTTGTTTTGTTGTGGATTTGTTAAGTACTGTTGTTTGCTGTTAAATTGTTGTTGTGGCTGTTATTATTTGCTGTTAAGTTATGTTTTGTGATTTTGTTCTTTTGCCGATCAGCAATGGCCGCAAAGCGGTGCAGTTTTAAAAACTGCACCAGTTCTGGACTGGTCGAAGGAGTAGGACGAACATATTTTTCGACTTTCCCAAAAATGACTTTATCCGTGCAATATGGGTACAGAATTCTGGAAATTTGGACCTAATTAATTTACCCTATTCGGCCCTAACAAACAAAGTTTTGTGTTCGCGCCAGTTTAAAAACCCTTCGTTTTTGATTCCCGACAAAAAAAAACTATATATAACATTACTTGACTTTATTATTGTTTGTCTATCATCAAAACGTGGTATTTTTTAGTTATGGGCCGTTTTTAGGTCGTAATCTGCTAGTTTCAAGAAAAAGTCAACTTACAAGGTGCAATTTTTATATTTTTTCAAAAGATCAAAAATTTATCATTGTCAGAATTTTTGGCTGAAAATTTGTACATAGGGGTAAAATAAAATTCCAAGCAACTTTTTCAAATAACATTTTTCGATTTTGGCTATTTATTTAATTAAATGTCATTTTAGACAGATATGTCAAATTACGTCACGACGTTTAATTATCTCATTTCGAATATTTTTGCAAGCAGAGATGATCTCCCCAGAGCAGTTTCATCTTACCCCAAAAATAAAAAAAATTCCCATATGGTTTCAACTTTCTGTGGCACTGTATAACATTACCGATTTATCTCTTACCGCTTTCGAAATGTTCGCCTCTGTTTTCCTGGTTGGTGTAGAAAAAGGAAGCGTATCTTCTAATTGTATAAAACAAATTTTCGGTCCATGACCTACTTATAGCTGTGGTCACAGAATAATATTTTGTGCTGTACGGTTAGTGTTATGTATTAAAAAGCAAAAATGAAGTCATGGACTACTTTCAGGTAGTTGTAATATACGCTTCCTTATTCTATTCAAATCAGAAAACCTGGGCGAATATCTCAAAAACGGCAAGAGATGTCCCTATAATTTTGTATAGAAAAATAACAATTTCCTAAAATATTTTTTTACTTCCCGTTAAACCGGGAATGATGTATAAATTACAAACGAGCAGATTTTAATATATTTTGTCCGTAATATTAAAAATGGAAACAAACAGTATTTTTTATTTTTCGAAAAAATTGTTTTTTCGAGGGCACCCAGTATGTCAATTGTGACGCTAGATTCAGATTCCCCGGAAAAACTCACCCGGGTTTTAGCAGACCCTTTTTCTTTTGACTAAGGAAATAATCGGAATTTTTAAAACACTTTTCTTGAGAAACCCTGTATACAGGGTGTCCAACTTTAAAACTGTACAAAGCCGTAAAATCTTCATTTTTGGAGATATTCGCCTAAACTTTTTTTGTTTGAAAGGCCTTCAAAAACCGCGTCTTTTGACCTTCCTTCCATTTTCAAAATGCAAATCCAGGGCCGGCTGCGATTTTTTTTATACGCCCGATTTTCAAGAAAACCATTTAGCGATTTTTTTTATTTAAAATCTGACCCCATAGCGTTAATCACAACACCCTAAAACCCCCATATACCAAATTCGAACAAAAAATGTACAGGGAGTTCCAATCTGTAGGGTGTCAAAGTTCAGCAAAATAGGAATTTTAGACATCTGGCGAGTCAAGTGTGCCATGGAATCCCTTCAGAACAGTCGAATGGTTAACAGGGCCGCTTAAAATGTTGATGTGAAAAGATTTACTACAAAAATTAACAGGGTATTTTTCTCTGAGCCATCTCAAAATTCTGAAATTTTATCTTATACGGATCAAGAGTAGGTACTCTGGAATCATTGAAAAAATATTGATAAACACAAAAGTAACAGATAAAAACAATTTAAATTATTGTACCTTTCTCAACAAAGTCACTGCCTAAGATGATACATTTTCTGTGTGTTTCCTGTTGTGGCACACCATAGGCACCTTAACTGATATGGACTTACTGACTGACAGGCTTCTGTATTTTTTAGATTTAGTTCGTTTATAGTGTGTGGAGCGGCTTTGATGTGTCTACTTGATTTTTGACCCGTATAAAATCTCAAAAATTTAGTAATTTGAGGTGGCACAGATAAGAATACTCTATATATTTTGTATTGGACTTTTGCACACCAATAGCTTGAGTGGTTCTATTGACCATTCAACTGTTTTAAGGGGATTCCATGGCACACTGGACTTGGCAGATAGATGCCTTTAAAATTCCTATTTTGCTCAACTTGGACACCCCGCAGAATGGAACTCCCTGTATATTTTTTTATTCAAATTTAGTATATAGAGGTTTTGGCGTGTTCTGATTAACGCTGTGGGGTCAGATTTTAAATAAAAAAATCGCTAAAGAGTTTTCGTGAAAATCGGGGGTATAAAGAAATCGGAGTCGGCCCTGGATTTGCATTTTGAAAATAGCAGGAAGGTCAAAAGAAGCGGTTTTTGAAGGCCTTTCAAACAAAAAAAGTTTAGGCTTTTGTCTCCAAAAATGAAGATTTTAATGATTTCTACAGTTATAAAGTTGGACACCCTGTATACATCAAAATTATTGCTTATAAAAACTAAGATTTTCTAAAATTCTGGGCGGTTCCAAGGAAGTTTTTAGAATTTATGTACAGGGTTAGTAATAATTGTTTTCAAACAAATATAAATTGGAGTATAGGAGTGGCAATTAGGCCAGGGTAGATAATTTTTGAGAACAAAAAATCTAGAACAGCATGACACCCATTGGAAAAGGAAGAAAATATAGCAAAAATAACAGAAAAAATAATTTAAGGGCGATTTAAGCTCCGGGTGTTGTAGGGGGTGATCTTTTAGGGGTGGAAAACGGTTTATCACGATATCCGGCAAGACTGCAACTCCTATCAAAAAAGTTAAATGGCAAAGTTGTAGGTAATAAAAAGATCTACAACTTGTATTTACACTTTTTTCACATAACCTCAAAATATCCACGAAAAATCAAAATAACCGATTTTTTGGTTTTTAATTTTTATCTCACAAAAAAAATTCTACGAAATTTGGTGGAAACTTACCTTCTAATGTCTCGAACACGCTGAAATTTTTTCGAATCAAAATATTTATTTTTACCCCTTTTTTTGATTTTAAACCGAAAAAGTAACCTCATTTTCAATCGAAAATACCCACGTCAAAAAGCTGCTTTTTAAAAAAAGTCGGTTCGCTTTTTGTTCGTTGAAACCTCTACTTTCTGATGGTGTAAAAAATATACATCACTTTGAAAATTTTCTCAGAAAATGCAAAAAACGAAAAACTCGATATCGAAAAATTGGTTTTTAATCATTTTTTAAAATTTTGGACTATTTATTGAAATTTACACTTTAATTACTTGAAAATTTTAACATTGCGTGTTTAACGGTATGGGAATCTTGCAAACGGTGAGAGATAGAACAACAACAAACAACAAATGCGGAAAAAGTTGCGCAATTTTGAGGTCAGTAAAATGGTACAAACAGATTTCTAATATATTTTTTCGTTTTTGAGTTATTTCGACAAAAGTGAAATTTTGCATTTTTGATTTTATTTTTTTCTGAAGTTGTTATCAACATTTAAATACAGGGAAACAATGAGTAGAAAAAAAGGAATTTTCAGTATAATTGTCTCAAAACATTTTAAAAATATTGTCCATACATCATGGTATTTGGAATGAAAGTGCTTTCAAAATCTGCAAAAAAATCCAGGCCCGTATTTAAAAAAATTAAGTTGAAAATGGTTTCTCAAAAAACGAAATGTTGTAGAACAAATCTAAAAACGCCATCTTAAAGCCCGTTAAAAAGTGGCATAAGAAAGTGTTTTTCTTTTTTCCTATCTGTGATAACAACTTCAGAAAAAAATAAAATCCAAAATGCAAATTTTCACTTTTTTCAAAAAAACGAAAAAAGATATTAGAAATCTGTTTGTACCATTTTAGCTTGTAGCAGTCTCCGTATATTCAATAACGTATTGCTATCCTAAATTTTGTTCCTAAACCTATTTTTTTAATACTTTTTAAATAACTTTAAAATATATTTTTTAATATATCAGCAAAAAGTCGCTTCGTTCTCAAAAAACAAAATTTTTGAGGGTAGAACTAGATCAGATCCCATAGGTGTTGTTAAGTACATCACTGTGCATACGAAATGGCGATTTACGACATTTTTTTGTGGTCGAGACCTTTTTTATTTAGAAAAAACTGTCGAAATTGGCATTTTACGGAAATGGTGTTTTTTTTACATTTCCATCGTCATATCTTTGAGAGTAGTGGAGCTATCGACTCGAATTTTCTTTAAAATTGAAGCTAACATATGAGCGCTTACAACGAATGCCATAGTTGTTGTCCAATATTGTTTATTAACCACTTTAAATAGCAACAAAATTGCAAGGTTATAAAAAATGTAATGAAATTTTCACTAAGCGAGAAACTTTTTTATTTGTGGAAATTTTTATACACATGCTGCGAAGGAAATGTGCTCAAAACATGAAGGAAGTTTTTGGTAAAAAAAATTACCTATAGCGCCTATAGTTTTTGGACTGTGCATTTTTTTGTGGCGCGCGCTACTCACGTGGAACACAAAATTAATAATCCCTTGCGTGATAATATCCACGCGTGGCAGGCATGTCTCAACAACTGATGCGTAGTTTACATGCGCAAGTGAAACTATCACAAATATTAATATCTTAGAGTATTTCCTAAAAGTTTGCCAATGTAAACCCTCTCAGGAAGAACTCTGGGAGCGTTTACATGAACTCACAAGTCGTACTGAGAGTACTTCCAAATAGTTTATGTAAACGCTCCCAGAGACGTACCTACCTACTCTTTTATGGCAGAGAGTTCTCACTGAGAGGGTTTACATTGGCAAACTATTAGCACAGACCTATGTGCTATTAGGAATTACTCTAAGATATTTATATTTGTGATAGTTTCACTTGCGGATGTAAACTACGCATTAGTTGTTGAGACATGCCCGCCACGCGTGGATATTCTCAGGCAAGGGATTAATTTTGCGTTCCACGTGAGTAGCGCGCGCCACAAAAAAAATTCACAGTTCAAAAACTATAGGCGCTATAGGTAATTTTTTTTTGCCAAAAACTTTTTTCGTGTTTTGGGCACATTTCCCTCGCAGCATGTATATAAAAATTTCCACAAATAAAAAAGTTTCTCGCTTAGTGAAAATTTCATTACACTTTTTATAACGTTGCAATTTTGTTGCTATTTAAAGTGGTTAATAAACAATATTGGACAACAAAAATGGCATTCGTTGTAAGCGCTCATATGTTAGCTTCAATTTTAAAAAAAATTCGAGTCGATAGCTCCACTACTGTCGAAGATATGACGATGTTAACGTAAAAAAACACAATTTCCGTAAATTGTCAATTTCGACAGTTTTTTCGAAATAAAAAAGGTCTCGACCACAAAAAAAATTCGTAAATCGCCATTTCGTATGCAGAGTGATGTACTTAACAACACCTATGGGGTCCGATCTAGTTCTACCTTGAAAAATTTTTTGACGACTTTTTAGCCCGATTTCGCTTCACTAAATAGGACGAGGCGGGCCGGGCACCGTTTTCGTTGCGCAAAGAAGCAGGTAAGTAGTTTTGATGACTCCGCAGGCGGCGATCGTGCTTGGCACCGAGCGCTGTCTCAAAATTTGTTTCCTCACTGGTCCCGTCGACCTGAGACGGGCCGGCAAACCGAGATTATTGCCGCGGTAAGCGTTGGAATTCTGTTTTAGTTATTCTGTGGTCAGAGTCAATATTTTTAGGACCTGGGTGCATAAGGGACGAATCCTAATATTCCCTTGCCAGGGGACAGAGAGAAGATAAGTAAACGAGAGTGTGAAATCAACAGTTTGGCTCTGGTAATGAGAGGGGTATATATGTATACTATCTCTATTGCACACTGATGGGCCAATCAAAATTCATGGTCATCAATAGGCCGTAAATTCAAATCTTCTTGGTATTAAATTTTGGTTCTTTTGCATGAAAAATACTTTCTATAACTTGTAACTGAAATATTTTTCAGCTTCAAGCTATAAAATAAATAAATGAAAGCAGTTTTTCTTTTCTTGACAAGATTATGAATAAAAGGTATATTTTGAAATAAACTATAGGATTTAACACAAATATTGTAACATTTTTCTATTTTTCATTAATAATAATCACAAAATCGTCAATGAAAAAGCCTACACCTAAATTAAATACTAGTAGAAACCTACAACAATTTTAGTTAAAATTTAATGTTACTAAAATAATTATTGCATATTTATTAGTTACAGTTTTTTAAAAACGTGTAGTCCATCGGAAGGCTTGCAATTTCTGTCTCTGTTTGCGAATTATGAATAATTTTAATCCGTAAAATATAACACTACTCACATTATTGCTTTTAGATGTCTTGCTGTAGCTCCTGCATAGGTAGATTTATTAGCTGCTCTTATAGCTTTTTGAGCATAAATATAAACTGTTTGCTTTTGCCTCTTGTAGTTTATAACAATTTTTAATAAATAAAATAAAAAAATAGGCAGTATGACAATTGAGAATGACATAACAGTCATGTCGTGATGAATATTTCGGATTTGACTTTTGACAATTAAATAGTATGATTTCATTGGCCCGTCAGTATACAACAGGGACAGTAATAAGAATTTCTATAAGTTGGAAAGAGAAAAAGCATATTTCTTATTTTTTAGTGATTATTAAGAATTATCGAAATCGGTCCAATATTAAATTCCATCCCCTATTTGTCCACCCTTAGGATTGAAATTTTTCTCTTCAAATTTAATTTCTCTTCAAACTTAAATGTGACCACCCCTAAGGTAACCCCTTTCTAATAAAATAAGAATCATCCAAATCAGTCCAATATGAACTTTCATCCCCTATTTATCTACCCTTAGGGGTGGAATTTTTTCTTGAAATTTAAATGGGGCCACTTCTAAAGTAATCCCTTTCTAAGAAAAAGAGAATCATTGAAATCGGTCCAATATGAAATTTCATCCCCTAATTTTCCACCCTTAGGGGTGGAATTTTTTCTTCAAATTTAAATGGGGCCCCTTCTAAGGTACTCCCGTTCCAATAAAAAACGAATCATCGAAATCAGTTCAATATGAAATTTCATCGCCTATTTGTCCACCCTTAGGGGTGGAATTTTTTCTCCAAATTTAAATGGGACCATTCTGTAGGTATACCCTTTCAAATAAAAAAATAGTTGTCCAAATCGGTTTATAAATGACGGAGTTCTGAGGTAACAAACATAAAAAAAAATAAATAAAAAAAATACAACCGAATTGATAACCTCCTCCTTTTTTGAAGTCGGTTAAAAATCTTATTTCTTCCTTAATTTTCTGTTGAAATTTATTGGTATTGTAACTGTTCAGCCGAATATTTGATTAATTCCCCAATTTTTAATTTTTTTCTAACAAACAATAATAGCAAACAAGTTAGTAACGAGCAGAATTCAAAAATTTAAAAATATTCCAGTTGAATAAATAAGGGTGCACAAGGCACCCTTACATACTCTTAAATAATTTCTAACTATCAATTGTTTCCATGGCTAGCTAGATTTCGGACAATTGATCCTGGAGATTAGAAAAAGATTCCATGTTTTTTTACATATTTGACCTGTAGATTTGGAACAATAACAGATACAAAAAATCTTTTCCTACAAAAATTGTTGAGAATGATAAGGACTTTCAATATATAGGGAATAAATGGTATATTCCTGGGGAAAAAATATCGATGACGTCACAACGACCATTTTCCCAAACGTTAAAAAACAATTTTTAAGTCATAATTGGACCTTAGTATGTCCCATTTAAGAACCCTGTTTGAAATTTTATTTTCAGTTTTCTGTTCCCGCAGTAGTCCTGGGACATCGAGTTTTGCTCGCCCTGTATATTCAGATTTATATCATTATTGATCATTATATTATAATACCCATAAATCACATCAATCTAAATCATAATAGGAGGGGCTTATTCTAAATTTGCATTTTATTTTGGGGTATTACCCATGATTAAATATATAAATTAAGGTCATTATAATTTGAGAATTCTCGAAACCCATTTGGGTCAATATTAGAGGATTCCAAGTGGGCCTATTTCACTTACTTTTTCATATATTTGGGCTATTTATGCACAATATGTTAAGGTTTATAAAAATATGCAAAAAAACTCCAATTGGCATAAAATATGGAAAATATGCTATTTGCATAGTCTAGAACCATCTTTTGTACTCAACTGATAAGTAAATTTGTAATAAAAAAGAATTGAAATTTGCACTTACTGCACATAATCGATGACAATCTGCTGGTGAATGGTGAAGCGATACTTGCATCACCTAATTTTACAACTTGTGGCTGATCCTCTTCTTCCAACTCCTTCATCAACTTATTCATTCTCGTCTGAAGCCTATCTCTCTGATCCATAGCCGTCCTGGCGTACGCCGCATTATTTAACCTATTATTCCTGATGTTTGCCGAAGCCATTTCTCTTGCCTGTCTTTCCCTTTCTTTCCTTACCTTTTCCTTTTCTCTTAACTCTTTAAGATCTGGCAACCTCTCTGGGGCATTTGTTAATATAGCAACACCTACATGAGCATGTTTCAAGGCTCCAACGTCATTAGTGCCATCTCCACACATCAACGTTGTGAAACCCAAGTTTTTAAGTTGAGTAACTATGAATTCTTTTTGTTTCGGAGCGAATCTCGCATAAACAATTATGTGTGGCAAAACCATGTTCAACAAATGGTTGTAGTGCTCCATCAGGTGGCTCAAACCGTCACCGGTAATAGATAAATCATACTCTTTAGTCAAGTTTTTGTATTCATAGTCTAGGGATATCTGTGTCTTTTGATCGATGGTTTCCCACAAATAGTCCTCACCTTTTTCTTTTAAAATAAGCATAGGCTTTGTCGTGAATTTAAGTTCTCTTGCAACGTGACATGCGGTGAGGGGATTATCACCAGTTATCATAACTACTCTATGTGACGCAAACTGCAATTCCTTTATGACTGCTTTTGAGTCGGTTTTAAGTGGACATGAAATTATAACAAAACCAGCAAATTTAAGCTCTTTCTCTACTTCTTCTCTTCTTAAGTCTCTTAAATCTTGGGTAGATAATTTACCAACCTCTCTATATCCTAATGCTAAAACTCTTGCTCCCCTTCGAGACAATTCCAAATAAACATCATCGTATTTTGCCGGGATTTCTGAAAACATAGGCTTGAGGGTTTCAGGAGCCCCTTTCACAGCGGCAATATAAATAGTTTCAGTTGAGCCATGAGGGTTATACCCGGCGATAACCGACATCCTTTTCAGTGCCGATGAGAAGTGGTGTCTGTGGAAAATCTTCATTCCGGGAGATTTTCCTTTTTTGGGGATAACACAGTCAGCTTTTGTGACTGTCCAATCAATTGCAGTCAATGTAGCTTTTTCTAAAGGGTCTCCTACAAGACCGTCATCTAAATGAGCTAAAGAATGACAACATGCTAAAACGTGTGTTGTTTCTATGGGAACATCTAATATTTGTGTCACCCTTGAGCCCTCTTTTGCTAATGCTACACCTTCAACAACCAAATTATCACTTGTTAGGGTTCCGGTTTTGTCAAAGCAACAGATGTCAACTTTTCCTGCAAAAGGTATTCTGAATGGTTCGGTACAATAAACACCCAATTTTGAGAGGGCTAATAATGAGGTATTTACGGCTAATGAAAGTTCTATTGGCAACTCTGGAGGAATAACCGATGTTAATATAAGGGTACATTCTAAAAATAGTTGGTAACGGTTTCTTTCAGGATCTTCACAACCTTTATTCCAAACGTACACAGCTGCCGCAATAGCAAATATTAGTAAGAACATTATAAAACCAAAAGTTTCTTTGTTATTTGCTGTCACTCTCTTGACACCAAATAAGATTGTTCTCAACAGTCTTCCTTGCGAAGTATTGAACCCAGTCCTTAGTACGTAAGCAACACAACCATTATCTTGTGGTCTTAAACCAGTTGTGGCTTTAGATGGGGGCGTATGTTGAACAACTTTCGTACCTCCAAACAAAACGTGTAATTTTCCATCACTTTCTGGGTCCAGGATTTTCTTGGGATCGGCTATTTCCACTGGTTCTTTCATTTGTGGCACTGACTCTCCTGTTAACATGCTCTCATCTATTATACACGATCCTCTTAACAGCAGTACATCGCAGGGTATCAGGTCGTCTTTTTGCGATCGCGTAATTGATATTATATCACCAGGAATTAGTTCACTTGTTAAAACCGTTCTCCATTTACGATTCCTATAAACTAGGATGGTGTAAGGTTTATTGCCCATTTTGCGAATTTCAGCCATGTTTCTTAGCTGTTGTTGGACCAAGGTACATTCAAAAAGGACCAACATTACTAGAGTGAAAATTGAATAATACCAGTATTTGTCCAAACACCACAAAGCAACACAGAAAACTTGGAAAACAAAAAATGGTGCCGTAGCTCTCTCGATGAAGAGTTCAAAAAATTCAGGAACAACCATTTCCAAGTCATTTTTTCCATACAACTGCTCAGCTTCTTTAAGATCATCATCTTCTTGAAAGCCTTTGTAGGATATGTACTCAGTGTAAGATTTGCTTATTGGAAATTCTAATCCTCTGAATATTCTTTTCTCTGAGTCCCAGATATATTTGGTTTTTTGAAACATGAACCATATTAATACTTCTTTGTCTTGCTGAAAAGAAAAAAAGTTATACAAGGTGTCTTCGAAGTATGTGGAGAAAATTTAATGACTTGTTTTTCGACCTATTTAAAAATAAATTCATACAAAAGATGTCCGCGTTTCCTGCATTATTATATATCACAAAAAAATGTCTGATAGTTTTTCCTTTGTTAAGAATGAAAAATCAGAGGAATTGCCCAAAGTTCAAAATGACCACCTTGAGATATTAGGATTGTATCAATTATTCTAATTATAATGGGTCCACCAGTGAAATGGGATGCTTTCAAAAATTACCTAGTTAATTTTTAAAGAATTTTTTTTTATTAATGTATCAGGTATAAATGAAAAGTACAAGAATAGCCATTTGGTGTAAAATGCGAGAAAAAAATTCTGAATTTTACATCCAGCAAATGATTGTTCCGGGTGCATCGACATCAAACACTTTTATTTTTAGGTAGGTACTCCCATAGAAAAATAAAGCATTCACAGTACTCATTGAAATTCTCGCAGTTGCTTGTTGCCCTGTCTTGCTGAAAAAGTGTTTTCATTCTCTGGAAAAAGGGCGAGTTGTGGTGTGAGAAAGTTATGAATCATTGCAACAAACTCTCACCATTCAGATAATACGCTTCAACTGAGTAGCCGCATTGTCCACATGTGCATTGTAAACTAAACGGTAGGATTGTATATCATCGTTGAGCGTGTAATACCTAATCCCGAAATTCAGGTTTTGACACATTTAGGTTCATTTTAATATTGCACGTCTATGTACAGGGTGAGGCAAAAACATGTTAACACTGTATGTAAGACCAAATATTTTAGATATTTATTTATTTATTATTTTGTTGCAGACTGAAACCCTGTCTTGTAATTTAAAGTGAATAAACACCTATTTAATGTTAACATCTTTTTGCCTCACCCTGTATAATACCCACAATGAAACATATTAGTATTTACCCCTACCTATACCAGATATTTCTAATGTGCCGCGGATCTGCAGAATGAGACAAAAACATCTCTTATATGCATTTATGTAACATATTGTATGTATTTTGATATTTCGATTTGGTACATAGGGGCTATTCTGTGTGTGCAATTTATAGTCTCAATGTTTTGTAAGTTACATTTAATTTTAGTGCTTGAGTTTTTAAAGGTTTTAAAAAGTTTCTATTTAAATAACTGCGCCAAATATTTGTAAAATGTAGAATATTTTAAATAGTTTTAAATACCTACTTGCTCAATGCAAATTTTTTTTGGTAATATTTCGCTGAGGAGGCGAGGACTGCGTACCTAAATTAAAAATTGTTCAAAATTAAGGTTTAATTCTTTGAAACTACTTTAAAAAGCGAAATACAATTTTAAAAATCTAATTTTCACTTTGATCTATAAAAAGAATGTTCCCATGTTACATTTGGATCACATGCAAATTTAGGTGGAAGCATTGAGTAAACCTATTCCTTTACTCAATGGTGGAAGGTAAGGCCGGGGCTAATTTTTTGTAGTAAATATGTGTTGCATTAATAATTACTTATATTATTGGAATTTATTTCCATCAATCATGGAAGAACCCCCTCCTGTTACATACTATCACAGAGAAGACCAGAATAGAGAGCTTTTTTCTAAAATTTATTTGTGGTGCGAACAGATCCATTTAATTTTTTTAATTGTTTTTTTGCCACCAAATTTACTAAAAGACAACTTTTTCAAGTTGCCTGAAAAATTAACATTTACTGTGAAGAATTGATGAATTTTCCAGGCAACTTGAAAAAGTTGTCTTTCAATCAGTTTGGTGGGGAAGAAACAATTAAAAAAATTAAACAGAATTCAGAGAGTCGCATCTTGTCAAATATGCCAAATGGAGCCCAACTTTTATGTAATTTTTCACACACCCGATAAGATCCTTCAGATAAACTGTGACTGTGTTCTTAATTTATTATAGATTATTTTAAAACTGAGAAAGAAGATCCACAGTGACCTACAATGGATTAATTACCGTTTAAAATTGGGCTCAATTTGAAATATTTGACAACATGAACTCTCTGTATTTTGGTATCCTCTATGATACTATCTTATTTCTTATGAAATCAACTGACAATTAACAATTAACTCGCAGAAATGAAATACTTAGATAGTTTTTGTTTCTAGATAATGGGTTCATGGCCATTTTCTGAAATTCTTGTTTGGTTTTCAATAGCTCATAATTTTTATATGTAAAACTTATTTTTTCATTATTAAACTTTGATTAAAAAACATACATGTCCTCTTAAATTATTGCTATTTAGATACAAGCCTGAAAAATACCAACAATGTGCTATTGGACAAGAGTATAATTCCTCCAATGTGACTAAAAAATCAGTTTTTTGTCTTTATTTATCTCTTACTGCTATCAAACTTTAATTACTTAGTTTGTTTAATTTTTTTACAATATACATACATACATTAAAGTATTTGAGACATTATGTAATTTAACAGTGACAAGTTTTTTGACTTTCCTGAAAGATTTGAATTTTTTCACATTGGAGGTATTACACGCTCGACGACGATATGCAGGCGAATCGAGGCCGGTCCAAGTCAGTTGCATGAGAGGAACAGAAATTAGAGACATATACTTGTGTTTGCCAGCTATAATCGTCGGCAGGAGCTATGCAATATAGGTCTGTGCTGTATAATTACTAGATGAAACTGATCGGGTATTCTCGTGAAAACGCCCCAACGTTATATAATCGCTTCCCTGCAGTGAGCAACACACGGCAGTGTTTGGCATTTGGCGTTGATGGCTTCGGCTTAGTACTTATCCTTATCAGTATTGCGTGGGGCGGGTCTCCTTTGTATAGATTTTTATATATTATTAGCATGACTGTGACAGTTCTAAAGGTGGAGATGTAAGTTCAGTGGAAAATATTACAAAAACAACTTTTCAACTTTCGATTTGATTAGAAGGTTAGGAAGACTAACACCGGTTTTGAAACTAACTCAAACTTGCGCTAATCATGATCTGCTGCTTTGCAAACTAGAGCGTTGCGGAGTGCAGGGTTCTGTGCTTGGATGGTTTCATTCTTATTTGGTGGGACGGACCCAGCAGGTGATACTAAATTTCTATCCGGATCGAATTTATTCGGAGACGTCCGAGGTCTTTGTTGGGTTGTACAAGGATCTATTGTTGGCCCACTGTTATTCATTATTTTTGTTAACGACCTATATAATACGCTTTCCTCCTGCCCGGGTGAATTGCTGTCTCTTGTGCATGATACCAAAATGATATTTAAAACAAATAATATTCTGGCAGCTGAAGTTGAGGCCGACACTATTTTCTCAAACATAAGCAAGTGGATGTCTAAAAACAAAATAACTATAAATAAAGAAAAATCAGCTTGTTTGGTTTGCGCTCAACAAGATCTAACTTGATCTAACTTAGACAGCAAAGATAGTTCAATCAGGCAATCACCCCGTGGACATTTCCCCTTCGATGAAACTACTGGGCATTTACATAGACGCGGAGCTGAGTTGGTCTGAACATATTAAACTGTCTGTCCGAAAAGCTCGCTTCAGCTTGCTATGCGCTGTAGTTTATGTCAAATCATTGCAGCAAAGAGATATTGAGAACACTTTATTTCATCAATTTCCAAAGCGTTGCGGCAGGGAATAATTTGGTGGCATCATGCCAAGGATTTTCAGTAATTGTTTTGCAAAAGTACACCTTGAAAATAATGTTTTGATGTTGGCAATGGGGAAAGCTTTAGAGATATTTTCGTAGCCACAATATTCTAACGGCTCCTGCGGATTATACCTAATCTAGTTGCTATTGAGTAAAACAAATGAACAATATATTCTTATTTCTGATGTTTTGATATTGGCTGATAATGTACAAACAACCAACCATGTTAATGTTCCTTTATTATTATTAGTTTTGTCAGAATTCACACACCCCTTTTTGACCGAAATGTCATCAGTCATAATTACAGAACGAGACGCACAAGGATCTCCTCACGTGCAACTTGCACCATTCTGGTTTATACGAGAGGGGTGCTCAGTATAATGGCTGTATCCTTTAATAAAATAATTCCAAGATCCATTAAACCTCCCTCTACTGTAAAAACATTTAAAACCATGTTAAAAAAGTTTTCAATCCAAATCGATCCTTACAGTTTAGCAGAATTTCTTGAAAGCATAACGTTTATATAGTCTTTCATCTGTTTATTTACTGATTACCTATCTACCTACCTACCCACCCACCCACCGACCAACCGACCTACTTTTCCACGTTAAGATTTTTGGTACTTTAATATTAATTGTTTTTACACCCTCTATTTTAAATCGAACAGGTAACTATCTTTTCGAGACAAAGAATATTTTTTTATGAAGAATTACTTTTTCTCCAATTAAAAATTTTTTGTCTATTTTGATATACAGTATGGATAGAACTTGTCAAATATTGCTTATATTTCTTAAAATATTCCTCATATGAAAAACAAGCAATCTTTCGTAGCACAAAAAATATGGTTGCCATGGTAACCGACTTGATTTTTTTAAATGGCACCATATACTTTTTTTGGTGAAAATTGATACATTGGAACTTTCTGAATACGATACCATACAATTTTAATGGATAAGAAAAAAATACAAAATAATTAAGTTTTCTATTATGCTATTGATTAATCAATTTTCTGTGTACTTAAGTACTTAGTAAGTTATAATGGCGCTTGAATTAAGTGAAACGGAAAGAATACAGGTTAACATACTAAGTACTTAAGTACACAGAAAATTTAGTAAAAAAGTAAGTTTAGTGTAACAATGTACAGCGTGTCCCAAATAGTTTGTCCTACCCCCTGGATCTCAGGAACCGTAAGAGATACGAAAAAAACTTGAATACAAAAGTTGTAAGGTTGGCAGTGGACGTAACCTCTCTTTTATTTTCACATATACAGGGCGATTCGTATTTGCAGGACAAAAATAAAATATTTAGATTTTGACAATTACATTAATCCTTTGGAATATTTGCATTCTTCATGAAATTTGCTACAGAATCGTTTTTTTGTTTTGTATTTTGGATGCAGCGTTGCCAAGATATCGAATTTTTCTTGGAATTTAGGGACTTCGTGGAGGTTATGGAAACTGAATGCTGTATCTTTATTTTAATAGATATCAAAGATATATTTTAGCCGAAGTATGACAGCACAACCGTGTGTGGTGTGGTATGTCGAAATTGGTTTTTGCATATACAGTGTGTTCATAACAGGCTCTCAGATAACAGCAATAACTTATTTTTTTCAAATGGAATGACCCATATTTCTATAGTTTGTTGGATGCCGGCATCCAAGCCCCACATTTTATTTAATAGTATATTACATAGCGAGAGTTGTAAACAGCTTATTGCGTACGAGTGGAAAAGTTGCGCACGAGCCTCGCAGCGGCGAGTGCTGTAATTCCACGAGTATGTAATAAGCTTACAACTCGAGTTTTGTATTATAATTTTTCTTCGAAGAAAGAAAAACTATTATAATAGATAAACTATACTTCTGATTATCTGACAGGCAACAATTAGTATGTTGGTTAGTTGCTATGGTGACGCGGATGCCGCGCTAACAAGGCACCCGTGATAATTGCGTTTTAATTAAGAACAGATACGTAATTTTTTTTATTACATGCCAGTCATTACGTGTCAATCATTACGTGTCAGTGTTCGTAACAATTGACTTACTTATAACCTAAACCGTCACTTAATAGGTATGTTACTAGCACAGGAGTAGAAAAATAACATTCTATACCAAAAACTACCCGTTTACGAGATATTTAGTATTTAAGAAAATTTCTTTGCATTTTTCATTCAGGTGAGAAGGTTTTATCAAGCAAGCCATAACTATTTTTTTAGACAGTGGCAGAAATAATTGTCATTTTAGATAATAAGGGAAATAAAATTCCTATACCCGTATACAGTATGTCCACGGATAGACATCCCAAGAGGACAAATGGACCAAAAATTTCATTTTTCGACAAAAAGTCATTCTTAATAAAAGTTTCTGCTTCTCGAAAAAATATGGTCCACGAAGAGAATTTTCGTTTTTTTTATACAGGGTGTCCAAAAAATACAAAAACATGAAGTGCGATCAAGAATAAACTGCCTTTATTTTTAAAAATATCAAAAACTTTTACTTAGAAAAGTTGTTTAGAATTAAAAGATGTGTCCGATTGTCACTTTTCAAACAAATCAGCCAACTCCGATTTTTTTGATTTCCAAGTGTGAAATTCCTTTGTTTTTAAAAATATCAAAAATATTTATTTAGATAAGTTTTTTAGAATAGGGTACTTGACAATATTTTTAATTGTTCTAAAATTGTACTCTGTTTACAGTAAATGCACCAACATAACACGTAATAAATGAAACGACGGCTTTTAACCCTTAGTTTTTATGATAATTAAAGACAAAGTTGCACAATTTTGTTCAGGCTGAAATCTTCAGTTTCGTCGTTCTATTGTCCAGAACGCCAAACGTGGCAACTCTGTGCCTCTCAGGAGAAACGGAACTGTAATGTTGCCGGTGCCCGTTTGCAATCATTCGTGGAACAAAGGCAAATTGCAGTTTTCTATTCAAGTATCTGCAGCTTGCCTATAAATATCTGTTACTTAATGTATTGAAACTTTTGAGCTTTAACTAACGCAATTGCACACACAAATTTTGTCACATAAAGACTTTTTATTACGAATATGTTCCGTATATTGACTCCTCTATATCAAAATGGTGTCTGTTTATGCTGCATACGCTGGAAACTATATCCTTCATCTCTGCCACGTAACACTTTAGTTAAAATATCTGTATACGGAACATACTATAAATATTCAGGTACCAATAATGGAGGAAATATTCGCGTATTTGGCAACGTTACCCGCCCACCTAGGCATCTAACCCTATTCATATATCCACGTCATCTAACACGTATGGTTTTCTGATCGGCAGATGACATCCTGTGATGCGAACTGTCATTCCGTGTGCATTCCGTATCTCGCTAAATCAAAATATTAGTAGATAATATCTGTGCCATTTATTATAGTTTGTTATTGATATTAACTATTATATATTGTTTGCGGACCTAGTTATCGTGTTGTGATGTGTAAGGTAAGGTATCATATGGACATGGACCCTGAAAGGACAATCTGTAATTTGCCGAAATTGGATGCTGTTAGCGCCTGGCGAAATCCATAGGATAAAACTGCAAAGGTTTGTACCTACGTTGTAGTAAGAATACAGTATTATGAGTTATTAATAAAGAGAGAACCTCGGCCTAAGGACCATCTTGAAGGCGCGTTTATGAAGACGCCATAGTGCTTAGAAGTACCTACTGAGCCCGAATTCCGTACTTTAGGCCCAACCTAGCCAAAAAAATTTACAGAAAAACGATTGAATAAGTATTTAAGAAAAAAAAACCCTTCTTGACTAAAATCGTCGATGGAAGAAGGAATCAATCAACGCTAAAAGTGGTTTCACGGGGAATCATAAGTCTGGGAGTTTGAGGTTAGAATTTTGAAATTTCAACTTTCCTTGCAACTTTCACTGCCGAAAAAGGTTATGTCTCAGAACACTTCAGTGGTATCGCTATGTTGCCAAATTGCCGTTATAAAACACTTGTGACGTCAGCGTCGTTCAGCCAACTGCAATCGCGTGCAGAAAAGTGGCACTTTCCGCACTTGTTAGGAAATATACTATTTTTGTAGTTCCACTTAGTTCTTATCGATCATGTTAAAAATGTATGAGTACAAGCATGAAATTGTAAAAAAATATCAAGATTAATCGAATTATCGTAGCCCAACAAGAATTTCATAGAAAATATGGTAATTCTAAATTGCTCCAACTGGACCTGTAATCGTTGCTTGTGTTGAAATCAATTCCCAAAAACATTTTTGAGAAATAATTTTCAATAGCGATATTACTGAATTATCGATAGAAGTCCCTTCTATGATTGTAGTACTATTGATTATCCCTCATACAAAAGCTTTAATAATACTTTTATAGGTATTATTTTAGATAGAATTGTTCTAGAAAGGTATGATGTCATTGCATAATGGATAAATTCGATAAACTGACTACAATCATGTTTCACTATTTTCTTTTGTTCATCGTCCTTATGAAATATACTCCTCAACGTACGTACGCACATAAATCTTCACTTTTTTAATCTATTCACTTCATAATGGTTTTGAATTGAAAGTATTACATCTTGAATAGTTCATCTTTACCTTTGTATGTCGTAACCAAACAATTTCCGAGCATCCATTATTTGGCGTAGGAACTACTTTAACAATTGTTGCCTTGTATGGGTCATTTTCCTACAAATAATCTATACAAATGGAAAGTTAACACCTTGCTTAGATTTTACCCTTTGACATGTAAATAAACTGTTTATATGGACCGACCAGTAACAAGCCAAACAACACAGGATCTGTACACAGCCTATTGCAGCTATACCAACGAATCCTCCCTGATAATATTCGGAAAATCCGTAAATGCCTAACCACACATAGACCCATAAACAATATATTATCAAAAATGGTAAGTAATACAGATGGAATACAGTCGGTATTCGAATATAAAGAGATGCGGATTCGATCAAATCATCTAACTTCCTGGTCCCAGCCATCGTTTACTGTTTTCATACAAGAAAAATATTTTTAAGTTTGTTATTAGGGCCCCTTTTTTTCATGAAACTCATCACATATGGAACGATCCGTTTGACAGTCTGACATTAGGTGACATACGACATCTGGGACAGAGACAGAAGAAACCAATCGATGCCAATTTCTTAATACGTCGATGGAATCACAGAAAATCAAGGTTAGGTGCTGTACCATTGCAAAACCTATACAAGACCTATACGCGTTTGCATTAAGATGCCAACGCCCCGACGGGACTATGCGAACTAATATATGGGCCATCGTCACCATGGGAACGGTGCTAGCCACCAGGTCTACACGGCGTTGTTCATTGTTGGCATGGCCCATAGACTAGTTTATCATTGAGCGTATTTCTTATATTCAATGGCGTTATAGGTCTTAGAACCATTGTACGTCATGTTCCAACATCGTTTTGAAGTAGTTCTAGCCAATCAGAATGCAGAAACATAATTTCAAAATTGTTTTCAGTCAATTAGATCGCAGAGAACCGATTATTTGTTTGTCTGAGGTTCAGAACTGCACTTGAAACAAACCTAATATTAAGCGGGCGTCCCACGGCCCTCGTAAAATAAACTGGACTGCTTAAAAGCAGTAAGCAGTGCTTACTGCTTTTACAATACAACTATTTGTCCCACTTATATACATATACAGTGTCCTCCAAAAAGTTCCACCATAGAGGGGAAATTTTTAATTAACGTTTTATTTTGAAATTTAATTTTTGGGTTTACCTTTTGCTTTAAAAAAGATGCAAAATGACCCACTCAAACGTGGTCATGTGACTTTCGTTATCTGTCAAAAATGACATTTAAAAAAATATATCGCCAAAAATGGGTTTATATTGTTAAAATATCAAAAAGTTTTACTTGAAAAAGTTGTTTCTTTTTCAATTTTACGTAATTGTTAAAAGTCAAGAATTTTGCTTAGATACATAAAATAGTTTGATGATATTTTAATTTATTATTATTTTGGCATCAATTTAGAACTGGGAAACGTAATGTAACTAAATTTATATACCCCCAAATGCTAGACGGTACATCAACTTTGCAACAAACAGAATTTTAAAACGTAAATATTATTTTCTTTTGAAAAATACCTATTCTCTTCGGTAATTAGCAATAAAAAATTAATATAATGATAAAGCTAGTGATATAAAATAGTTTTCACGAAGTTTCGAGTTTTTAAAATTTTCGGAAATTTTATAAATTAAAAATTTGCAAAAAACTAAATATTTTAGTAAAACGTTCAAATTTGGTACACTTACGTAAAATTGAAAAACAAACAACTTTTTCAAGTAAAACTTTTTGATATTTCAACAAATAAACTCTTTTTTGGCGATATATTTTTTTAAATGTCATTTTTGACAGATAACGAAAGTCACATGACCACGTTTGAGTGGGTCATTTTTCATCTTTTTTAAAGCAAAAGGTAACCCCAAAAATTAAATTTCAAAATAAAACGTTAATTAAAAATTTCCCCCCTATGGTGCGAACTTTTTGGAGGACACTGTATATGTTGAAAGGTCGGCCATATTGAGGGCACACGTCATTGGGTATCCCTGGAGCGAGCGTGCTCAGTAGAATTTGACTGTATACACTTGCACCTTTTCTGTTCTTTGCTTGCACTTCAGAATTATACAGGGCCGGACTCAGAAAACTAAGTGTACCTATTTAATATATTATGTCGATTTCATTCAAGCGAATTTGATATTACATCTCTAATAGTAATATCTATAAAAAAATAATGTAAATCATAACATTACCCAAGCCAATAACCCTAATATCCTTTTTAGAACGTATCGTAAAATGAAATGCGCATGTACCATACCCGCCAGTGAGCCCTCTGTTAATGGGTGTCCTAACTATGTATGTAGACAATTAATCCGATTCTCCCATCTCTAAACTTCTGTGTACTTGATGAACGTGCCCTAAAAAAGTGTGACATTTTACAGATTGTTTTCTGTCATTTTTGTTGAAATTGCTTATCAAAAAAAGTTTGTCTCTTGCCAGATAAATTCAAAATTGCTCTGGAGAATTTTTCATTTTGGTATATTCATCATTTTCGGATGCGCAATTTATGTGACAGTGACCTCCCGATAAGTAGTTCTTGTTTATAAACAAAATCATGGATGAACAAGGAAGTCTATGGTGTTATCTACCCTATCCAGCCTTGTACAAAATATTTAAACGGCTCAACTATAAAGAGCTGGTGAGTGCTGGAAAGACTTGCAAGTTATGGTACGAAGCCAGCAAAAATGATCTTTTGTGGAGAGATTTGTTCTATAAGAATTTCTACGTTGACAACTCCGTTCCTGTTGCTACAGGTAGGACATTTATGAGCTATAATCACATCACAATCACATTCATGGTCCCTGTCATACCCACTTATCCTAGGCATTGTTTTTCCTTGCAATTCCCTTTTGTTTTATCATTATTTTTCTGATTTTTGTATTTGCAGGAAGGACATGGTATGCAGAATTCAAACGCCTTTATTATAATGTCCCGGTGGTTCAGACAGAAATTTTATTGGAACACACTCATCAGGTGTTACACGTCAGTTTCTCCCATAATGGGCATTATTTTGCTACCTGTTCCAAAGATGGATACGTGAATGTAAGTGACACAGAGCAGTTACAATTAAGTATTTTTCATCACTATTTATAAAATATCACCACATCCCTAGAAGTCGAAGTCACAGTGGCCATGCTGTCTAAATGAGGGTGAGGCACTGAACTCTACTCTTGAATGCTATGACTAGTGAGATCCCAAATATTTCCTTCGCTTTGTTACTTGTGCTAATAAGGATTCCCTATGGTAATGCAATTGTTATAGCAATGGGCCTTTTTCCGTTAGGTTGATGTTAGGAAATTTGGGACTAGGGCCCAATGGTGGTCCAGTTTGTTTTACGAGGGCCGTTACAGGACTACTCAAAGTTTTAATGAGCAAAGGCCCAATACAATATTATACAGGATGTTTGTCTCTGGGTTATCTCAAAATGCAGAATATTTTTAAGGAAGTAGCTATTTATACATCCGACGTATATGAAAGTCGGTATACGTCTTGCGCTCTGATTGGCGAGTTGAGTCACGTGACTTCTTTGGACGTACATTTAGCTCCATACACGTCCGAGTCCGAAGTAAACTGATTTTAGATACGTCGGAAGTGCATTTTTTTTTCAAGCATCGTTGCAATAAGGAGCACGTATGCCCTCCTTTTTCAGTGATGCGGGCGCTGCGGTATGAAAAAATAAGTGGTAATTATTTCCAATAGTGTAACCCGATTTTTTGAAATTTTGGCAAGGTACCCCCCGAGGTACCCCCTATTTTCGCCCGACGTTCGGCACTGGAAAAAGCCGGATTTATAAACTTTACACAAAATCAATACAGATGATCAGCTGATAAAATGGGGAAACGGGAAACCATGTGACCTCCCTCGTGACCCTTAAGAAGGCACTTCATTGGCCGGAGAGGCAAGGGCAAACGGAAAAAGATAAAAATTATATATGTTCAATATGTTGGTTATCCCATCCCAACTACAGAATAGCATAGACAAAGGAATTTCTTTGTGCAGAATAGTATCAGTGTATCAGAGCATATAAAACAACTTATATGCTGATAGTATTCTGTGTCCTAACGGACCTCTAGGAGGTCCGTTGTTATCCCTGACGGAATTTGCGTTTAGAAATAATTAATCTTCGATGTCCAACTTTCAAACGTCAAACGGAAACGTCAAACATCAAAGTTTATAAATCGGGCTTAACCATTCGGCAGGCGCCGACGAAAATAGGGCCAAAATTTCAAGAAAATCGGGGGTGGGTGTTGGGTTACACCATTGGAAATAATTACCACTTCTTTTTTCATACTGCAGCGCCCATCGGCCCATCGCTCGTTATTGCAACGATGCTTGAGAAAAATGCACTTCCGACGTATCTATAAGTCAGTTTACTTCGGATTCGGACGTGTATGGAGCTAAATGTACGTCCAAAGAAGTCACGTGACTCGCCAATGAGAGCGCAAGATGTATACCGACTTTCATATACGTCGGACGTATAAATAGCCACTTCCTATTTTTAACCTTTATCGGGGTTCAGAGCATCCTGAAATTAATGCAAAAATGCTTTTTATTTTCAAAATATCAACCAACATGTAAAAAAAGACTTTATATTGTTGGACCTTTTTTTCTATTCTTTTTTCGATTTGGTGTCGGTAAAAATTTTATTTTGTTTTATACATTTAACCTCTTTACAGTAATTAAAAAAGAATTTCGGGATTTACTTTAATATTTTTACAGTACTGTTTTATTATTTTGAGTTCTCTTTGTCTAGTGTTCTCAGCAGACATATTCGACAAAATCATAAGTATCTGCCATTTAAATTGAAACAATTAAATTTACACCTACATTAAACTTGACAGTTCAGGTAATGACCGTATTCTATTGGCAATAAATCCAAACTGACTTCAGATCAGTATAACGGATCCGATTGATGGGGATTTAGCGATCTCGGATCATCGTTGTTGAATCTGCTCTTTCGTGAGATCATCTATTGTAATCCGATATTAGTTTTGGCGGGAAGCTATTTATAGGTCTGAATCACACATATTAGAAAATAAATATTAAATTGGTGGTGTTAGTAGTGTTTTTCTATCAAAATTTTACGTGTTATTGAAAACGAAAACTAAAATAAACCACAGAATATTATCCAACTTATTTTAAGGTTATGTGTGTTATGAGATGATATTCCCGTGTGCGCAATCTCGTTTGTTTGACACACGAAAAATTCTTTGATTCAGCTGATCTCTAATGATAAAGGATCACCTGATCCCATTTTTTCTTTTTCTCTATCGAATACAGCCGTTAATAAAAGTGTTTGGCTGACTCTGTAATAACACAATGAATCATCTTACTTTGAGAGAAAAAGTTGAAATTGTTCGTTTAGCAGGTGAAAATGTGCCCCATCGTGAAGATGCCAGAACGCAACATACATTTTACAACTGTGGTAATAATAAACAGGAAATTTAATGAAAGAGGTGGAATAAGCTTTAAGAAGTTTGGAAAGTATGTAATGTGCTATAAACTGCAATATTTTGTAGGAAATGTATCATCTAAGATGAAACCCACACCACACAACTTCAACCAAAGATCTGAACAAATTTTGTAATATTTCCAGAATAACACCAAAATTTATTTAAATGCAGTCAGAGATTTACATCAGAAAAAGTCTACCATCTGGAAATGTTTAAAAGCAAATAAAATAAAGCCATTTAAAGCAATGTTTTTGCATACATTAGAAGGTAATATCGATAAAAGATTAGAGTATTGTTTGCGGGCGCAAGGGGAATATTTAAATGATGACTGTTTCCAAAAAAATATAATTATTTACTGATGACGCCACTTTTATTACAATACAAAAGATGGATAGGACGAAATAGTCCATTAATTAGATGGCTGCCAAGATCGCCAGACTTGTCCCCCTTGGATTTTTCTTTTTGGGGTGCGATAAAAAGCCCGTAGAAATATACACGAACTATGCCTAAAAATTGCAGAAGTCTGCCAGTCAGTACCTAAGTCGAGATGAGTTGTTAAGATGGGTAGTGTTCCATAACAGGAAACATAGAAAAATGTATCATCTTAGAGGGTGCCTTTGTCCAGAAGGGTCCAATAATGTAAAATCAAAATAAATTACTTTTGTGTTTATTAGCAGTTTTTCAATAATTCCAGAATGCTCTGGACCAGGATAGAGGTTACAAAAACGTTGCATTTTGAGATGACCCATTGCATTGGATCTTTACACAACAACACTTTGTTGACTATTCCACTGTTTTGAGGCAAGTCCGTGGCACACTTGGTTCGCCAGATGCCTTTAAAATTACTATTTTTCCAAATTTTGACACCCTGTAGAATAGAACTCCCTGTATATTTTTTGTTCAAATTTGGCATATGGGGGTTTTGGGGTGCCCTGATTAGCACTGTGGGGCATATTTTAAATAAAAAAATCACTAAATGGTTTTTGTGAAAACCGGAGGTATAAAAAAATCCCAACTGGCCTTGAATTTGCATTTTGGAAATGGTAGAAAGGTCAAAGGTTTGAAAGTCTTTCAAACAAAAAAAAGTTCAGGCAGTTATCTCCAAAAATAAAGATTTCATGGATTTGTATACAGTGTGTCCGCGTTTTACTTGTGAACACTTGAAATCTATGAAGAGCCGAGTAAAATTCGGCATAATATATTTTTTAGATTGTCATAAGAGAAGATATCTCACAGACACTACTATTTCGATTGGGTGGTTATTCCATGGCTAGCTATGATTTTTCGATTTTTGTAAATGTTATGGGCAAGAAAAGAAAAAAGTTGGCTTTAAATTCCTCATCAAATGTGCACTGATTTGAAAAATGGACACCGTTATATTCGTATCAAAACAAGCTTTAAAATGCTAGGATATGACGCGTGAGGTAGTTCCATTTAAGATGTTAAAGTTTGGGAGTATGGCAATACAGAGATGAACGGCCTATTCTCCAAGAAGTTCCCCTTTGCAACAAAATTTGATTTGTTTTGGCAAATTTTGAGTTTTTTTGCGGTTTTGAATTTAGCTATATTTTGACTCTGTTAATACTGAATTAATTTCAACTTGGTCATCTTTTATAAGATGATAAATTAATGCCCAACAATAGTTCAAACCTATTAAAATATTTATACTGATAGATTGCGCTGCTATAGGTAACAATTTCGCAATGTGTACGAATAGTTAAATGGGCCTTTATTGGCCGGGTTTTGAATGGCTCCGCGTCTGATGTTTGATGTTTACATCTCGCCAAGGCCTACTTATTGAAAAAATCATACAATAATGGGTTACTTCTGTGCCGATTTCTGAGCTTTTAATGATGATTTTGGGACACTTCACTGCCGATTTCAAGAAAAAAATTTTTAATAACATTTTGGTGTAGTTTTTGCATAGTGACAGTTTGATATTTGAAGCCTCATTTAAGCACAGTCCAGTTATCAATATTTTTAATAGCATTAGGAGATCTTGAAAAGTTGATTGTTACAATTTAGAAATATTACTGTGGCACCAGTCAGCAAAACAAGTTAGGTCAGTTTGTAGAGCAAGATTGCTATTGGTGTTTGTACTAAAAAACTTGCCACACTTACCCAAATACATGTCGCACTTCCCCAAAATACCGGTAACTGTGGCAGGCATCAAAGAGCAATTTAAAAAAATGTCAAAAACCTTCTACTTATTTTTACTTATTTAGCCCATTTTTCATGATATACAGCGTGTCCCACTTTGAAGTGATACACCCTTATAAAATTCTTATTTGTGAATCGATTTTAAAAAACTTTTTTTTGTTAGATAGGTCTCTAAAAATGTCATTTGATGCAACTTTCAGATTTTTTTAAAACCAAACACCTAACCAACTGCGATATATTTTATACTATATATAATTAATTATAATTGAAAAAAACATATTAGGCATTTTTTTATTCTAAAACTGATATCATAGCGCGATTCGGCGTCCCCAAAAACCCCTATATACCAGATTTTGTAAGATAATTTCCATGAATAAATTTTCTATGGATACGCAAAGTTTCGAAATGCCAAATTTAAAAATACCCGGAAAAACTTAAGTAGGCCATGGATTTGAACAAATTTCCGACAATGTTGTCAGGAAAGGTGTATTCAACAAAAAAAAATAGACGGTAATGCAATTTATTAAGTATTTTGTTTCAAAGCAGTTTTAAAATTAATCGAAATATTCTTGTAAAACTCGATGGTACCATAAATCTAACAATAGTAATAGTGGCGTCACAGAATAAATAGCTTCACAACTAGGGCATCCAATCCCGAAATCTCGAATCCCGAAATCCCGGGATCCCGGACAAATTTTGGTCCCGTTAATCCCGCCCGGGATTATAAAAAGTGAATCCCGGGATTTCGAGATTATTCAAGCTTGGAAAGCCGCCTTCGCAGCCAACGAAAAATACCGTCCGTGTCGCGGCGCGAACTCACGTGACTTTAAGAGTTCTAGCATTGCATACGTTTACCATTGCTTCACTTGTAAAGTAGTGTAGGAAAAATGCAATACATTGGAATTATTGTAAATATTTTATTATTTTATCCGGATAAATTTAGGCACTCAAGGCTAAAAAAGATTAACAACAAAATACCCAACCTAACCTAAATGAGAACTCCTAGAGTCACGTGAGTTCGCGCCGCGCCACGAGCAGTATTTTTCGTTGGCTGCGGCCGCCTTCTATTTACGTGCAACCACGTGCGAGGTAAAAAATATTGATTTTCTCTGCCGGGAATTTCGTAGCCGATGAGCCCGAGCGTTTGTTTTGCTTACAGTAGCAGTTCCTTGCATGTGATGGTCTCAATTTCACGCCATTTTCATTATAAATACTGCTTGTTATTGTACTTCATATGCACTAAGATTTCTAGATGAATTAGTATTTTTGCGCTATTTTTTTAAAAAATAGTTCGACTAAAACCATACTAAAACTTAGCATAGGTACTTTTTTTGTTTTCTGACTGGTTTAGAGTTTATTTTAAGTTTTAGTGCCCGTGCAACATACCTAATTACGGTAATGTTTTGTTTGCTATATAATGTATATATAAAGTTTTTTTTTTATTTTTTCCCTTTTTGATTTCTTACAAACAATCCCGGGATTCCGGGATTGAAAAAAATTAATCCCGAAATCCCGGGATTAGAAATATATTCCGAAATTGGATGCCCTATTCACAACAGAAGCGTCCATAAAGACGTGTCAAAAATAAGCGAGCCTCCATTTCAATTTACAGAAAAATAACCAATACCTTATACATAAATTTGGTCCTAATACAATTTCTTTGGAATGTGGATTAATGTAAAATGAAATAAAATGCACAATGTTTATCCCTTTAGAAGATATTTTGCGTCAAAGCGAGCATCCTTTTGACACACATGTCTTTATGGACGCTTCTGTTGTGAAGCTATTTATTATGTGGTGGCTTGGCGTCTGCGAGAAGGTATGATATATCAACAAATTAACTCGTTAAAAAAACAACAGCAAGCAAAAAGCATCAACACAGTTTATTATAACCATTGCCAAACTTCTCTTGTGTTGTGAATTGGAGCACCATCCAATGCACATGTAAATTAAGCCGTTCTAAGAGGCGCAGTTCTTCAATTGCATTCCAAAACTCATTATTCAAAAAATGTAGGAAACGCTCTCCATTCAAATTTTCACGAAAAAAGAATGGCCCTATAATCGTATCATTTAAAATACCACAAAATACATTAATTTTAAAAGAATATTGTCTTTTACAGTCTATTGTAAAATTGGGATTATCTTGAGCCCATTGGCAGGTATTTTGACTACACACAATGCCATTGGTAGTAAAGGTTGCTTCGTCGGTATACAGAATTTTCTTAAGAAAGTCCCTATTATTAAGAAAGTTCCCCTGCATCCAAAGACAATATTCTAGCCTATGAAAATCATCACCAAGGTATTTAAAAATTTTGCTTTAAAAGGTTTTAGTTTGTGTCTTTTCAGCACTCTCCAAATAGTTGATTTTGTCAAATTTAAAAGCCTTCCTGCATTTCTTACAGAGCTATGTGGATTAGTTCTAAAAAAAAACTTTTTAAAAACAAGCTTTTATTTAAGCCATGTACTAAAATGAATAAAAATAAGTTTAGGTTTTCGTTAAGATTTTAGTACATGGCTTAAATAAAAGCTTGTTTTTAAGAAGTTTTTTATTTTAAATTTTATTTTGTGCTTTTTAGGACCTATTTGATTCCCATGTCAGGAGGGTGGTAAAGAAATTTAGTCCGCCATCTTGGCGCGGCCGCCATATTGGATTTCGTATGAAGTATGAAGTTATTCACCTTATTGTTTTCCACCTGTCGAGCCCTTTCATTTGATACCCATATTAAGGGGATTGAAAAGAAAATGTAATCCGCCATCTTAGAGCGACGGCCATATTGAAATTAGTCACTAACTTTTTCGTTTTCTACTCTTCAAGCCCTTTCATTTGATACCCATATTAAGGGGTTCGACAAAAAATACATTATCCGCCATCTTGGAGCGGTGGCCATTTTGAAAGTATTACCATATTGAGTATTTCTAATACCGCGGTTGTGGTCGTGTGTGGTAACAAACCCTAGAATTGACTTGTAAGAAAAAACAACTTGAATAATTAAATTAGAAATTGGTTTACCTGTTTGAGAAATTGCTTTAAATATTCTTCCTACAGTAACAAACTGAATTTGTTGTCGATTTGGGTGCTGTTGGTTAAATTCTGCCGCGGCCGCTCTGTACGATCGAATATTATCACCATCGAGTAAAACAATTTCGATTTTCTCTTGCAAACTTAATCGTAGTTCATCCATTTTAAATTTCACGGTGTTGATATTATTACTAATAATTGCTTCTGTCACTTTCAATCTAAAGATGGTTGCATTGTTTGATGGATCCATAGCTCCCTTCGATTTTATAGGAATACATTTCCTATGACATTGGGACAAAGAATCTACCTACCTAATACATTGCTTTGCTGTCCAATTTTTTTTGTTAAATACCTTACACCTTTCCTGACAACATTGTCGGAAGTTTGTTCAAATCTATGGCCTACTTAAGTTTTTCCGGCTATTTTTAAATTTGGCATTTCGAAACTTTGCGTATCCATAGAAAATTTATTCATGGATATTATCTTACAAAATCTGGTATATAGGGGTTTTTGGGGACGCCGAATCGCGCTATGATATCAGTTTTAGAATAAAAAAATGCCTAATATGTTTTTCTCAATTTTAGGGGTATAAAATATATCGCATTTGGCTAGGTGTTTGGTTTTAAAAAAAATCTGAAAGATGCATTAGAGACCTATCTAACAAAAAAAAAGTTTTTTAAAATCGATTCACAAATAAGAATTTTATAAGAGTGTATCACTTCAAAGTGGGACACGCTGTAGATATAAGAGGTTTTGCTAAAGTCAAATTATTTTAAGAAGTCTTTACTGGGACTGTCAATTGGTAATTTTGCCAACCTAAGTTGGCATCAATGCAACAAAAAATGCAACCGGGTCATAAGTCCAGGTCAGTAACGAGCCCATTTGCCCAATGAATAACTACTAATAACACGAACAAGAACAACACAGATAATGGTAAAACTCACGAAACGTACAAAACCCGTGAATATTTTCACTGCCCAAAGTTTGAACCCTCTTCAACAATCCGGAAAACATTTACTGTCACTTTCACAACACCGAAATAAAATATGCCTGAGTACGCATCATAGACGCAGCTGCAAGTAGCTGATTATACCAAAATACCAAAATGAAAGTGTTTCCATGACGTTTGAAATTATTATTAATATGAGTTGTAGTCATAGTTATTTTTATTTGTAGCGGTATAATCGTGATTGCAATGGGGTTTTTATTTTATTATGTTCTTTTTTTCGTATCACTTGGGTAACTTTTCACATCATAAATCAATGAGTGACGTCATTAACTGGTTGAGACACATATACCAATGTTATACCCATGGTTAGCAGAAAATTCCTAGGGATTTTGTCGAGATGGTCATCTGACAAAATTGGGACTTCTTACAGTAATCGGGGTATACTTATGAGAAATATCAAATTAATCTCATTAAGTGGCCAAAAATCAAGATACAAGCAGGTGCGAATGACAGAATACGGACATTTCCAACGAGATTGGTTGAATCGTTGAATCTCCACAACATTTAGACATTCTTTTGGTACAGACAAAAAGCAAATTTTACACTTGAATTTTTTTAATGAGTTTATTTTTTGTCTATTTGTCGGATTTAAGTTTAGCAAACTTTACCTCAAACTGTACATCATTGAAAAATTGAATTTTATTAAAGGTTTGGAATGCAGATTACCCAGCTAGAGTGAAGTACTGTAGAGACATGAAGACTTTCAAGTGGAAATACACTCAATACTCACAATTTAATGAGTCAGATACCTTGTTACTTGTTTCTGGAGTTCACTTTGGTACAACGCACAGCACATCTGGTGAAATCGCTGTTTTTAATTTAGGTAAGTTAAATTAAAATTGAGGTGCATATCGATGGGTGTTTGATAAATCAACATAACCGGCAAATTATCTTATTTTTTTGTGAAATGGTCACTAGTGATGTTCTTCTCGTTTCTACAAAACATTGTATCTTAACTCCATTCAGAAACTTATCTAAATTAAATTTTTGTTGCCTAGTAAGCCCAATTCTTATTTTCTGTTAAAATTTAACATACTAACACTGGCTGTCAGTTACGAAATCTATTTAATTTTTCATCAATCAATCATATTACATTTGTGGAGGTTATGGTAATTTTGAGGCCCCTGGGCTGGGATCAATCACGCTTGTCCTGTCAGTATGCTACAAACTGTTATTTTTCATAATTTTTTATTGTCTCACATCTGACATTTGTTTATTCAATCTTCTTCCTTGGGTTTAATAAAACAATGGATTCTGTCATGAATATTTTTAGTATTTGTGCAATTTTCTATGCTTGTTTCAAAATATAAACGTTACTTGTTGTCAATTAAAAAAATTTGAGTACTTTCGGCATGGGCTTTTTATTTTTTCTTTTAGTAGTAATTATTGTAAATCTAAAATTGGTCTCCCAAGAGTTTTTATTTCAACTTTTTCTGTAAATTCAAGGCTTAAAAATTACTTTTCAAAATGTCCTGTACACTATTTTCCCTTTTGTTTACTTCTTTATTCCACATTTACAGCGCGGAAATAGGTGCAGGTGGTCTGTGCAGACTGCAGAACGCGGAACTAAAACTAACCCGGTTTTAACTTTTGGAGTATAAAAACCTTCAGCCATCAGATGGCCGGCGAAAGCAGCCAATCGCTTCCTCTCGTGCTCCCCTCACGCAACTTCGTGCCCCGTCTTCTTCGCGAAATTCGGGTTGAATTTTGTTGCAGACTGCAAGTGGCGATTATCCTCCTACTGCTCTGCACTGTTTGAGTAACAGCGTCGATGGAGGAAGGTAAAGATTAGTTTCCTAATGCGAAATACCGACTGACTCAATACTCTTCGGAAGAAGATGGAGCCACCGTCGAATACTTCTCGGCGCGGTGGGGGAAACGAGGCTTCCCAGTCCGACACGGTTGTTCGGTAGATGGCGCACTTGCACCATCCTCGGATTACGTCTCGGCGTTGAGGTGGAAGAGAGGCTTCTGTCCGGTAGATGGCGCACTGCGCACTTGTAATGCGGCTTCCCAAGACGAACTTTTGTTCGGCAGATGGCGCGCTTCGCGGCTTGCCAAATCTGTTGATTTGACCTTGGTTGTTTGCGTTTTTTGTGCTGGTACGAATGAGTCATCGCCATCGATCGACGGCTGGAAGATATATTTTAGATTTTGTATTCCAGCGTTCGATTCGAGTTGCCCGGCCGCGGCCCCGCCCCCCTCTTTGCCTATGGAGGCGGTTTTTTTAAAGTAGCGAGTAACGTTATTAATTGTTAATGACAAATTTCTCGACTCTTTTTAAAATAATCTTTTTATAATGGAGTTATAACCACAGAAAATATACGCTATATTTTCTGTGGTTATAACGTTGATTGATTCCTTCCTCCATCGACGGTTATAATATTCATATACAACAAGGTGACAACTCCTGGCTGACGAAAACCGGGACAGTAGTTAGGTACCTAGCCAGGGGCGGATGGGACCACCGGGACACTGGGCAAATGTCCGGTGGGCCGGTCATTCGAAGGGCCCCGGAGGGCCGCCGCAGGCTCTAAGGCTCATCGGCCATCGCATCTTAAATTTTAAGACAGTCTTAACTACTTGACAAAACAAAAGGCAATCATTGTTACAATAATTGTTGTAAGTAGGTAGTTAATTTAAGATAGGACGGTGCAACTGGCCATAATTAATTATTTTTGTTTTGTTATTTTTTGTTCTATTATTTCTTTACGTGTTTTACGGAAACGTAGAAGGGGCACACCATTATTTTATTTTTATTGAACTCGAAATTTCGACTTTTAAAGTCGCAGTCCGACTTTGAAGTCGAAATGCCGATTTTGAACACAAAATTTTGACTTTGAACTTCGGCTTTGAAAGTTGGAAGTTCATAAAGTCAAAACTTCGAGTTCAATGTCGGAATTTCGAGTTCAAAGTCGGATTTCGAATTTCAAAGTCGAAATTTCGAGTTAAAAGTCAGAATTTCGACTTTATAAAGTCGGAATTTTGACTTCAAAGTTGGCCTTCGACTTTAAAAGTCGGAATTTCGAATTCAATAAAAATAAAATAACGGTGTGGTCCTTCTACGCTTCTGAATGTTTTGTTATTTTTATATCTTTATATTTAGAGAAAAAAGTTTTATTTGTTTTACGAGAGTTATGATTTTATTTATGTTTTCATAAAACATGTATATTTTGTTTTATTAAAAAAATACATTATCTACATTGTTTTTTTTTTAATTGTTATTATGATAATAATTAAGAAAAGAAAAATCTAAAGCCAAATGAGATGTTTAGGGGCCGCTTGGGAGACAAATGCCCGGGCTGGTTAGGTAAAGTCCATCCGCCCCTGTACCTAGCTATTTTTTACCTATAATAAGCAACTGTCAAGTTTTGTAGTTTAATCAACTTATGATTTTGTTAGAATTATTGATCTAGTTCATGCTTTTAACCAATAAATACCACCCAAGGGAAACAAAAAAGATTCTGATTTGCTTGACTAATGACTGGAAACTAATTTTTAGCATATTTTCGTTTTTGAAAAATCAAGAGGCGTCGACAGCGACCATTTATTTATTTTCATTGTAGGTGAAGTGCCTTTTCCTTTAAAGATAACAAAAAAATTCATTAAGAAAAGTTGTTCCCAATTAAAATTACCCCAGGGTACCAAATTTTGGAAAGATCGGCCTACTTTGTTTTCCCACTTTTTTTTCTAAGGCGCTAAAGAAAAAATGAAAAAATTAAGTAGGCTGATTGTCTCAAAATTTGGTACACGGCAATAAGTTTTAATTCTAAACAACTTTTTCTCATAAAATTTTTCGATACCTTGTATTTAGAAGCCACTTCTAGCCCATCTTTCCAAAATTTGCTACCAGGTGGTAACTTTTAATTGGGTTTTAACAAATTACATAGGGTCTTCGGCTCTCTTGAGGGCATGACATGGAGGCCCATTTCTTTTTTAACGTCACCTGTCTGGCCAAAATTGCCATATTTTATTTTCTTATCTATTTTCTGTGCGGCCTAAAATAACCGAGAAAATCGCTTAATAAGAAATAAACAAAAAATGCATAGCCTCAAGAGAGCCGAACACCCTGTGTAATTTTCTGAAACTATCTGAGTACCCAGTTGCATAAAGCTTCTTAGTGCCATCAATTTTCAATATGATAGTTTTCCTCTATCTCTTAAAATAAATATGCTAGGGCTATTAAATTGTTTTGCTCAATTTGAGGTATTTTTTATATTGCGCGTCAAGTTGGCTATGGCTGCCGATTTCTTTTGCAGCACCACTTAGCTGTCCAAAATTGCCACATTTTTGTTTCTTCACGATTTTTTATTGTAGGGCGCAAAATAAGTGAGAAAATCGCGGTGGTATAGTTCTAAAATAATCATCCTGTATATAAAAAATGAGTTGATCAGTTATATAAAATTTATAAAAAATATTACAAAAAGTAAAGTATGAAACAAACATTTAAAAAAAACTATAAGTTTTACGTACAGGGTGGACCAACGTTTGGCGCCCTGCCGGAGGGGTCACCCATGGGGGCCCCGGTAGGATATGATGTATTCATATCTAAATAGATGTAAATTCTTTGCCTTGACTGTCACCAAATCCAAAGGTAACTCAATTTAGAAAGAGAAAAATATTTCTAAAATTTTAGTTGAAATGTGCATACGGGCAAATTTTTGAAGTCGGTTTTAATTTTTTCGTTAAAGTTTTGTTATATTATTTATGCTGTAAACCGTTGATTGAATCTTCCATCGACGTCTAAACCAAATTTTCTGTATGAATGACAACTATATAAATTTAGCTAGACATAATATTTTTTATACTTAGGTATGTCAGTGTTAATACTTATGCTTATGAAATATTGTGTATAATAAACGATATGCTTTACTAGGTATGCTACTTCAGTACCTATATCACATAGATAATCGAATAACAAAACATGAAGATAATATTATAAGTATATTCCGTTGTTTGAGAATCGACGATATAAACTTTGATTATATACCTATTATAAACAAGGATTAAAGGTATCAAAGCATTGATGTAGAACTTTGGAGAACAGATACGTCGTTGTTCCCTTCCTCCATCGGCTGCGAATATGAAAAAATACTAAGAGATACTTTTTGTTAAACATTTTTCTGAAGTAATTGAAGTAATAAATTCTAATAACACCCTGTATCTCCGCAACTGTGAGCCTCAGAAGCTTCATTTCAACCTTAAGTTTGACGGCTCATCCGATCATGTGACACGCCAAGTTTGAAGAAACTATCTCGTATAATTCTAGAGATACTAAAAAATACGTGTATTTTTCTCTAAACTTCTATGCTCTGTATAAAAAAAACTAAGGCCCGTAGAAGAAAAAAATATATGAAGAAGTGCCCTTATTTTGACTCCAAGAATACGTGGTTTCATTTTTGACCATCAGTTCAGTTACACCCTGTATACAGTGTCTTAAGACTATTTTACGGTATAACTTTCCAATACCGCCGTTTTCGAGATAATAATAATAATGACAGAAAGTTGGACACAAATGGGAATTTTCTTTATTTGAAGTTTCTCAAAACAAATTATTCTTGATAAAAGTTAGTGCTTGTGCTTAAACTCAAAATCGAGCTGTAAAAATTTTAAAATTTCTATTCGTATACAGGGAAGGTTGAAAAATATGAAAATTCCTCAAGAGTAAAGTACTCTTATTTTTAGAACTACAGCAGTATAGCACTAAGAAAAGTTGTTTGGAATCCCAAGAAAATGTCAAATATGAATTTACAGCCACCTATCCAAAAGAAGAAGAAAAATCACACTTTCACATTTTTTATTCACTGTATAACAGATAATATTAATATTAGCTATGCATTTTGAGGCACATCTTCAACCATGACAGTACTATGCCAACGATTTTTATTTACGTTCAACTAGCATCTTAAAAACACTTAATAACTGAAACTTCTGCAAAGTTTGTCATTTTTTTGTGTCCAGGTAAAATACTACTACAATTTCAAACATAACTTAGCAACTAATTTGTGGAACACAAAAATACTTTAATAGAGCAATAATTTAAGTTATTTAATAAATGACAATTCAACAATAAAAATATCACAACAAAAAAATTATTACGAGAATAATCATTTCAGTGACTACTCTACATGTGACCCTTCCTTCGCTTCCTTTCGCCTTCAACCAGTGACTATCCCACTAGGCAATATAACAAATTTTTGAGGTAATTATGGAACGTAGTGTATGCACCGCCCGATTTTCTTGAAATTTTGGCTACCCACCTATTTTCGAGGTCCCTGACCAAGAATCTAACCTTTTTTGAGGCCGGACGTAGTTTCCGAGAAAATGAATTTTCAAATTTCCTTTTGACACCCGACACCCCATTTTTCACGGCGACATTTGTGGTTATAATCCAGATAAATTTTTAGTGTACGCAGCTTAAACTGATCACCACCCTATGCTGCAGAAGGCGCAAAATATGGTGGTGATCAATTTGAGCTAAATTCATCTCGATTATAACCAAATATTACCGTGAAAAAGTGGGGCGTCAAAAGGAAATTTGAAAATTCATTTTCTCGGAAACTATGTCCGACCTCAAAACACTGAGGTCAGATTCGTGTTCAGGGACCTCGAAAATAGGGGGGTAGCCAAAATTTCAAGAAAATCGGGCGGTGCATACACTATGCTCCATAATTACCATTTTTGAATACGCTTCTTCAATGTTTGAATACGATTTTGCAGACTTCTAAGCTTCACAACTCACAACGCTTTCGGCTACGGCTTTTTCAACCTGTCCAAGTTCAATTTTTTGTTTTTTTTTTATTGGGGACCTACCCTACGACTCGTGCTCGATTTGGACAAATAACTTGGGCAACCTGGTAACTTACAAGGTATTGCACCTAAAAAGTAAGTATATTTTGTAAAAATATAATGAAATTAACTAGCCATGAAAATTTAAAACCTTTAGCTAAACGTGGAATTTTTAAAGGTGCACGTAAAGTTTCACCAGTCGATTCTACAACACACCGTTGATTGAGGACCATCGACGAACACACGTAGTCTCCCTTTCAATGTCTTGTGTTAAAAGTGTTGTTCACAGACCTACAATAACCCGAAGCTTTATGAAAAATATATAAAAATGTAGGAAGTGGCTATTTATACGTCCGACGGATACAAACGTCAGTGTACGTCTTGCGCTCTCATTGGTCGATTGAGTCACGTGACACATAACCTTTATTCTACCGTCCGATGGATTATGAATCAGCTTGTTTACTAAGTCAATTGGATGATGTCCGAGATTATTCAGACCTATCTTGTCTCATTTTATATTGCGTATGCCCTACTTTTTCCGCGATGGGCGCTGCGGAATGAAAAATGAAGTGGTTATTTTATTATTTACAATGATGTAACCCACCCGACATTCGGCGCCGCGCCGAATGTCGGGGGGTAGCCAAAATTTCAAGAAAATCGGGGGTGGGTTACACCATTGGAAATTATTACCACTTATTTTTTCATACAGCAGCGTCTATCCCCCAAAAAGGAGCAGTGCATACGCTCCTTATTGCAAAGATGCTTGAGAAAAATGCACTTCCGACGTATCTAAATATTAGTTTACTTCGGCTTCGGACGTGTACGGAGTTAAATGCACGTCCAAAGAAGTCACGTGACTCAGCCCGCCAATGAGAGCGCAAGACGTATACTGACGTTTGTATCCGTCGGACGTATAAATAGCCACTTCCAAAAATGTAACATATAACTTACCTTAGAATGTTTCTTGACTACAAAGTCAGCCCTTTTTATGGCCTGCACCCATTTTGCCCTCAAAACCGGCTCCTTAGGAAAGGCAAAAACGGACACTTTTGGCTTTCGCTCGGTTAGGTTAGGCAATTTGGGCGTCGATTAATTCGTTCCTTCATCGACGAATTTGGGACACAACACTTCTCGGGCATGGCTGAGAAAACACAAGAAAACACCCATTTTGATATTATACATACAACCAGAGACTTGCCTTGATGGCAAGACTTGCCTTGATGGCAAGTCTCTGTATACAGCAAAACATACTTTCACTTCCTAACCTCCGTATTTAGGTATCCTTTATCTGATGGCTCAAAACATGAAATGTTTTTGATAGGCACACACTAATTATCGGACTAGAACAGCACTGGTCCTCTGCACACTACTGTATCCACCAAATACACGTAATAACAATCACACATTACCCAATAACGATAATATAAGTGGAAATCAGTAAACGAGGAAAACGAGGAACAGATACAGATCAAAAACAAAAACAGCTGGACGTCGTCGCGTCGGACGACAGTAGTTGTATGGCCTTGTCCATAGGTGGCTGACCGCGTAGTTTTCTGCGCTCTTCCGTCGTCGATGGAGTGACCTTTTGCCCGAACCGTTGATTGAAGATTCCTTTCTCCATCGACTGACTCGAATGGTGGTTTCGGAATTTGGCGCCACCGTACGGACGCGTGTCGGTGAAATGTAAGAGAACGAGACAGAAACATTTAGTAACAAGTGGGAATGTGACAGACAGCCCATAAGGATCATATTCGCATGCCACCCTAAGGGAGGATATCTTCCCCTTCTTCAATCAACGGTAACAGACAGAGGCAACAGACCACGAGCCGGGCATCGTTGCCAAATGTATCGGAATCATGTTTGTTCATATGATGTATGAATTTAAATAAGGTGTTTTATAATTGACAACCTTGTCGTCAATAACGATCGAGGTAGGGATAGAAGGCAGCCAATGGTGCGCCGACTGCGCTGCTATTCCCACGAAGATGCATTCCAAGCATGATAGATAGATAGATAGATAGACAATTTATTCATTTAAAGCTTTACAGCATATTATGAAACATCAATGGTGTATAATGGAAATCTTATGCAGATATGGACTAACACAGTAAAAAGTAGGTATAGTAGGTATACATATATATAGTCTGTTTCTTTTCAATTGATCATTAATTCTGACACGCTATAATAGCATTTGGAATGTAGAAAAGTGAAGAGGCCTTTCCTGAATTTATTGAAATTTTCAATATTTTTTATGTCATTTGGGAGATTGTTAGAAATGGTACTACAAGTGTAGTACGGCCCTTTGGTGTAAGCTGTTAGGTTAAAAAATTTTATGTTGATGGAGTTAGCCGATCTCGTGCTGTACTTGTGTATACTGTTGCGTAATGGAAATAAGTGCGGTTGGTGCTTAACAAAAATAGCAGCTTCGAAAATTAGTATGGAGGGAACTGTGAGTATTTTTTTTTCCTTAAAAAGTGGTCTGCAGGGATCCAGAGGTGCTGCAGAGGAAATCAGTCTTATAATGCGTTTTTGAAGAATAAAGATTCTTTGGATGTCTGTGGAGAAACCCCAGAATAAAAGCAGGTATTTGAGGTGACTGTAGGCTAGAGCATAGTAAATTCTTACCAGGTAATCTCGGTCTACTATATTTTTCATATTTCTTATTGCATAGTATGCGTTGTTAATTTTGTGTGCTATATGATCAATATGAAACTTCCAGGTCAGTTGTTCATCTATGATACAGGGTTTATCTTGATTACAAACATGCATTTCTGCGGAGTGTCTAGTTACATTATCGGTTGTGGGTGTTGTTTTTTTTTTTCATTTTATACTGGGGGGCTCTGGCCCCAGAGCCCCTATGGAAGACAAAAAGAAATAATCCTTTTTTGACATTTTGGCACACTTTATCTTAGCAAGGAACCATTTGAATTTTAGGGATTTTTATTTTTAATTGGAACTTTTGTGATATTTTGACTTTTTGATGAGATGCGAATGCATGGTTCAAAGCACTCAAAAAGGCATGCTGCCTAGTTTTGTTTTGAATAATTTTATAATTATATCTATATAATTGGCCTAAATTTTTAGTCTGGCTTTTTTTACTGAACAGATTGAATCGATTTGGCTGGGTATTTAAATTTATTATCTAGCTTGGCAAGTAACCGAAGAAGTAGTGTTCTGACTGAGTCAGTTAACCAGTTAAATTTTGACCGGTTAATTGATTATCTGCTTGACCAATTATCAATTTATCCAGTTATCCGGTTGACCGCCTATCCGGATAATCGGTTGACCGGTTATCTGGTTAATCGGTTGACCAGTTAAGGGGTCAAAACCGGTTTTGTCTAATTTTTGGTCGCGGTGTTTGTCAGTGTATATAACCGGTTAACCGGTTTTGTTGACAGCCCTAGTGCAAATAGTACTTAGCCCGAATAGTGTTTCGTACACTGGGAGCCTGAAGCACTGCACTTTTGATATGGTCGAAACTTTTTGCCCGTAAAGGACAAGTGATATATATCTAATTTGGAACTGCCCAAAATTGAAGAATAATGATGCTAATGACTTTTCTATGGCCGATTCTTCCTTCTAGTATACAAGGACTCTAATATACTCCTCTTGCCAAATAAGCCGGCCCCAGAGTTGACACATTGGTAACTTAATTCATACCTACTGACAATTTCTTACTTGTTAGAGGCGTCGGTTCCATATTTCATTTTTTGTTACAGTTTTTTGTTTTCACCAAAAAAACGCAGAAATATATTGCTACTTTTTTAGAAAGTATTTTGTCGTATTTTGTCTGAGCGTTTAGACAGAAACAAGACAGAATTAAATCAATGAGATGATCATTAATGGCCCCAAATACACAACAAAACATATGTAGTTTAATGGCTTATGGGAAAGCTATTTTCGGTACCTGACAGAGTGAACTCCAATCAGCTGGCCATAACCATAGAAGAATCTACTACGACAAGAAGGTTAATCCTTATGGGCGCACTTAAAACCCGTCGCGTGAATAAAGTGGCGTAGTGTTTGCAATATAGTAGGCCAAACCGATCGATAAACCAAGCTCAGTTGCCGATGTGACGTTGGCCGGAGCAAGTGGCGGTTTTGGGTGGATGAATACATAACATTTGAGATTTTTCGGACGACCGAACGGACGACTGGGGTGTTCGTCGGCAGACGCGCAGTCGAGGATGGCGTACTGCAGGAGTATGAAAAACCACTTTTTATTTATGGAATCGCGGTGTGCGTGGCTTGTACTTTTTCCGTTGGGGAATATTATCTTGTAATATTAAGAAATTTAGTATGACTAACAGAAACAAAAAACTAATTATTTAATTTCTATTAGTTATATCACATTTCAGATTTTACTTAAAAAAGAAACATTGCATTTATTTCAATTAAAAAAGATACCTACAGGGTGTTCAGATTTGATCCGGAACACCCCTGTAAAATTGTGATGCGCTGCACGATTTTGATGTGTGTGGGGTGTGGGATGCTATTAGGGATTTTTTATTGGAAATCTCGCAACATAGCTCTAATCAGCACGCCCTGAAACCCCAATGTCCCAAGTTTTATTAATTTACTTCGCCGACTAACATTTCTACAGGGCCTTAAAGTTGGGAAAATCATTTTTTTATTTTCAATTAAAAATCAGGAATGCTTTGAAAATGCTTTGAAAATATTTGAAAATAGGGTAAACCTAATCTAAACATCCCAAAAATGTCCCACTAATAAAGAAAACAGAAAAAGAACACCATCGTACCGTTTTAAAATAATACCTAAATATGGCATATTTTCTGTGATCTGCAAAGAATATGCCATACCTACTCGATTTGTGATATTGTCGGCCTTTTTAGGACACCAAGCAAATCAAAAAGACTTTTCCCTCAATCGTGAGGATATTATATATATATCAACAAATTTGAAAGAATATGCCATATTAAAGTATTATTTTAAAACGGTAGGATGGTGTTTGTTTTCCGCTTTCTTTATTAGTCGGACATTTTTCGGACGTTTCGATTAAGTCTATCCGATTTTCAAATATTTACAAAGCATTCCTGATTTTTAATTAAAAAATTCCCAACTATAAGGTCCTACAGAAATGTTAGTTGATGAGGTAAATTCATAAAACTTGGGCTATTTGGGTTTCAGGGAGTGCTGATTAAAGCTACGTTGCCAGATTTTCTGTAAAAAATTGCTATAATAGCATTTTGTAACAGACAATATCGAAGAAATCTCACTTAGAAAATATGGCATATTGTGATAATATGCTATAATAGCATTTTTTAACAGATAATATCGAAGAAATCTCCCTTAGAAAATATGGCATATTTATGCATTATTTTAAAAAGATGAAGCGATGTTATTTGCAGACTTCTTAAAAAGGGCACTTTTCTAAAAAAAATGGGAAAATGCCAAAAAATCAAAGTAGGCCTAGACTTTCGAAATTTCGCAAACCTACTCAGTTTTTCATTCTGAACAAGTTTCCTTAATATTAATAACATTTTGCCGTAAAACCTACAAAAGGATCACTTTACTGATGTGGAAAATTAGTTTCTGCATAATTTCCAAGGCATATCTACGTGATTTTTCGAAACTAAAATTATGCCACAAATTAGTTTCAAACCAAGCAGGGCCGATCCCATAAGCTCAAATTTCAACTCGATTTTTTTTATTTACACCTTACGTGAAGTCAATCCGGGGACACACAGTGTCACTGTGTCCCACAGGCTGTCCCAGTTGTAAATCACAATTTGAAATAAACGACAAAATATTTATTTTGAGCGAAAAAGGTCATGTAAACATGGGTCCGGAAACGCTGAATAAAAAAGATACAGATTAAGACTTATTTTTTAAAATGGGTTTTTAATAATATCTCAAAAACAACAAATGATATAAACTTAAAATTTGGTACACAGTATACGGATACAAAACGCAATAAAATGAAGCTACCATTGTTTTGTTCATCATAACCAGTGGCATACGGGAAGGTACGACACACCCCCTTTTCAAAAATAATTGCTGCGCCCATGGTTTTTTGGTGAAGGCGACAGCATTTTTACATTGCCCATTCATTTTTCCATAAGAAAACACCATTTGTCAATTTGACCTAAAATTACTGGATTTTGAGCAAACAAAAGTTGTTGCTTGGAAAAAGTGACAACTTTGGGAATGGATTCAACTCTGTATTTAACAAGCGACGTATTTTGGAACATACGTTTATTAAGCACTATTTTAAGCTTTTGATGCAAAAAATCATTTGCCAACGTTTGAAGGGATAGGACTTTAGTTATTAATTTAGAATCTCTTCTGGAATATTAAGGAAAGTAAGCAATTATTTTTTTAATTTATTAATTTCTCGATACCCTTCAAACTCCGGCAATCGATTGTCTGCATCAAAGCGTGTAGTTTTAGAATATCACATAATATACAGGGTATTTACAGAGGTTTATTCTACAGTGTGGCTCGTTTGGAATGGATGAGACACCTTTGTATTTTTTTTATTTTTCATCTGATTTTAGCCGGGTTTTTTTCTAAAGATAGGTCACACAAAACTCTTACATTGGTGCAAAATTTCAGATCTTAATCTCAATTTTCAAGGCCTAGGTACTACGAATTTTTTTTCTAGTAAAAAATGACGAAAACTATTTAACGATTTTTTTATTTAAAATCTGACACAACGGCGTTAATTAGGACACCCTAAAAGCCCCACATACTAAATTTGAACAAAATATATACAGGGAGTTCCATTCTGCGGGTTGTCAAAGTTGAGCAAAATAGGAATTTTAAAGGCATCTGGCAAGTCAAGTGTGCCATGGAATTCACTCAAAACAGTTGAATTGTCAACAGGATCAGTCAAACTGTTGGTGTGTAAAGATCTAATACAAAAATATACAGAGTGTCTTTCTCTGTACCATCTCAAAATACTGAATTTTTTGGAACTTTAAATCGAGTAATCATAACCGCTCTAGACCCTATAAATGAACTAAGTCTAAAAATACAAAAACCTGAGAGTCAGTAAGTCCATATGAGTTAAGGTAGCTGGTGCCACAACAGGAAACGCACAGAAAATTTATCATTTTAGAGAGTGACTTTATATTGAGTAAGGCCCGGCAATTTATATTGTTTTTTATTTGTTGGGTGGCATTTTGTAACGAAATAAATTAATTTTGTGTTTATTAATGTTTTTTCAACAATTCCAGAGCACTCTTCATCAGTATAAAGTTTCATAAAAAATTCAGTATTTTGAGATGACCCAGAGAAAAATACCCTGTATATTTTTGTATTGAGCCTTTGCACACCAACACTTTGAGTAGTCCTGTTGACAATTCAACTGTTTTGAGTGGATTCCATGGCACACTTGACTTGCCAGATTTCTTTAAAATTCCTATTTTGCTCATCTTTGACCACCTTCAGAATGGAACTCCCTGTATATTTTTTGTTCAAATTTGCTACGTGGGGGTTTTAAGATGTCCTGATTAACGCTGTTGTGTCAGATTTTAAATAAAAAAATCTTTAAATAGTTTCGTCATTTTTTAGGAGAAAAAAAAATTGTAGTAGGTCTTTAATATTGAGATTAAGACCTGAAATTTCGCGCTAAAGTAGAGTTTTGTGTGACCTATCTTTAGAAAAAGAACCGGCTAAAATCGGATGAAAAATAAAAATTTTACGGGTGTCTCCATTCCAAATAGGCCACACTGTATATTTCGGACACGCTCAATTGTTTTTTTTTTTAATTTGCCCTTAGATGAGCAGAAAACTTGCTCAAACTTTTGTATGAAACATTTTTTTCTAAGTTGAAAAATGAAAAAATTAGAAGCGAGAAATCTTGTTTGGATTACTGTGTATATACAAGACTAGCAAAATTAAACTATTTTTCAACAACAAATATAATAAAATAAATATGATTACTGATATAAAAAGAAACTAAAAAAAACAACAAAATATTTACTTTCAAACAAAAAATAATTCTGATTCAAAAATTTTGTAGGAAAGATTAGTAGGTATCTACGTAAATAATTAATTTGTGACTGGTGCAGCTTGTGACCTTATTTGTGACTTATTAATTATTTTTAAAAATTTTAACCTTTTGGGCATACTTTTTTCCTACACATACAGGGCGAGTTTTTTTGATGATTAGTATGGGGATCTCGGAAACTAGCGGAGATAGAAGAAAGGTTAAAAGGGGAAACAATTGCAGTTTTATGGGCCTAATTTAACGCATCTTGTGGATTTTTGAAAAAGTCATGGCTTACTAGATATTTAGAAAAAAAAAACGAAATTTTGGGGATTTAATCTAATCCATATAGCTTCGTCATTTTTAATTTTAGATAAAAAGTGTAAATAACAAAGTTGGAGCGAATTGTGTCACCAATGCAGTTATCATGTCCTAATTTCCGCGAGAGCTGCCATTTTCGAGATACGACACAAACTTAGTTATTACCATAGTTATTTCCGTTATTTTTCTGAATAACTATATCTACTATCATTTACAGCGTGTCCCGCTCTGATGTCCGGAAGAGGGAAAAACTATTAAAAAACTAAAAACTATTAAAATATTTTGATTTTTTTATAGAGGGTGTTCAGCATTTCGAAAAATTTCGAAAAAATTTGTTAGTCACCAGTAAAGGACCGTTGTATTTGAACAATATCGAAAAATATTATCAAAGACGTCATTTAGAATCCACAGGAGGTTACAAATTTGAGGTTTCACCAATTTATGTTGATTTTTTTTTTAACAAGGCGGACACCTGATTCCTGCGTATATAATAGAACAGTTTAAAATCACGGGTGACGGGTGGCTGTGGCTATGACAACCAAATAATGTTTACCATTTTTGCAAATATTCCTCTACACGAAATACAAAATGTGTATAGAGAATTTAGTAGAAGAGTTGACATTTGTACAGAAGTTGGAGGCAATAAATTTGAGTGTAATTTATTTTTATGAATTTTAATAACATTATTAATTCCTTGTTTAAGTAAATTTTCCATATTGTTAGTTCTTAATAAATTGAGGTAGTAGCATTGAAGGAATTGATTGTTGTATAAATTCTGCAAAAAATATCAAATAAAGCGGCACAAATTACCTGCCCGCCTTGTTAAAAAAATTAAACAACATGAAACCTCAAATTTGTAACCCCCTGTGGATTCTAAATGACATCCTTGATAATATTTTTCGATATTGTCAAAAACAATGGTACTTTACTCTTGGTGACTAACAAAATTCTTCAAAACTTTTCCAAATACTGAACACCCTGTATAAAATATCAAAAATATTTTAATAGTTTTGGGCGTTTTGGAACAAGCAGGAGTTTTTATAAAGAGTGACTTTTTGTCGCAAACCCAAGAATAAAAAACTTTCCCCTCTTCCGGACCTCAGAGCGGGACACGCTGTATATCATTGGAAAGCTCTAAAAATGCCTGACTTTTTTTGAGGCCATGGCCCACTATGGTTTCCATTTAAAAAAAATACAAGTTTATATCATATCTCGAAAATGACAGCTGTTACGGAAAGTAGGACATGATAACCGCATTGGGGTCACAAATTCCTACAACTTTGGTATTTACACTTTTTACCTAAAATCAGTGACTTATAGTCACTGCTAAAATCAGAAACAACGAAGCTGGACGGATTAGAATAAATCGCTAGAATTTCGTTTGCCATGACTTTTTTTCCAAAAATCCACAAGGCGCGTTAAATTGGGCCCACAAAACTGCAATTCTTTCCCCATTTAACCTTCCTTCTATCTCCGCTAGTTTCCGAGATTCCCATACTGATCATAAATAAAAACTCACCAGTGGCGTAACTACAGGGTGTTCAGAGTGTGCGGTGAACACGGGCCCAGAGCTGCTAGGGGCCCACCGCCACCAAGATTCATGCAGGGCGCAGGTTTTTCTGACGCGAGCCGATTGATGTGGTGCTGCGTAATAACCGACGAGCCAGAATCTTTAATCGGTTACATAGAGGGTCACTGAAATTTTACAACAATGAAAATTCAAGGGTAGTACAAAACATGTATAATAACTTAAGAGTAAATGTACCTACCGACAGGATGATCCAAACTCGACGCCCCAGGCCTACTGCGGGAACACGAAAATTTGAAATAAAAGTTCGAACAGGGGTTCTTAAATGGGACATACTATAAAGCCCAATTATGACCGAAAATTTGCTTTTCTGCTATTTGGGGGAAATGGCCGCTTCCCCAGAAACATACAATTTTTTTCCTAAATATCGAAAGTAATAATTAATAGAAAAAATTCCATGTTTTCCATTTCATTAATAGCCCCTATTCGAAATTTTATTTTCAGTTTTCGTGTTTCCGCAGTAGGCCTGGGGCGTCGAGTTTGGATCACCCTGTACAGAACGTACATGGTGATTCAACATTTTGACCTATAAAATGACGTTTTTCGACCTGTAGTGAGCAATGTGCATTATTTTTAACTGTTGGTGAATACAAACTTTAAGTTTGGTTATTCTCTATGCACCTACAGTGTGTCCCATTTTCGATACTTTTGCGAGGTATCTCTGTTATTTTTAGAAATAGGGAGTTGCGGTTTTTGGGACACTGACCTACTTTTCATAAAAAGAAAGGTTCGTATACAGAATTTTCATGCGACCTCCTTAGTTTTTTAAACACAAGGTGGTTTTTAAAATTTGCCATTTTCAGGCACTCCCCTATATCCGTTATACGGTTATACGCCAACTTGTTGAAATGGTAAAAATAGACTGTTATAGATTTTTTTACGTAGAATTCAGTGGCGTACACGTTTTCTTTTCTAGGAGGTAAGAATTTCAAAATTTAAATATAACTTGCAAAAGTGTATCGAAAATGGGACATCCTGTACTATGTTTGTCATTGTTACACCACTTTCAAACATAAAAAAAACACAGGGGCCCACCTGAAATTTTGAACACGGGCCTACTCTTCCATAGTTACGCCACTGAAACTCACCCTATATAAATACGCCGCGCCGCGGATCTGTCCGCTAAAAACCTCCAACCAACCAAGTCCGCATCGAAAACCAAAAATATGATATTATTATGTGCGGCAGCCGGCGAGCGGCAGCGGCCGCCGGCCATACACCATCCTTGGCCGCCGGCCGCCAGCTCCGCTGCCGTGGCAGCCTCCGCGGCCGCGCGTGGATTTGGCAATGTTGGGCCTGACTTCGCCCGAGTCGGTGTCGATGGGGCCTCGCTAGGAAAGCGAGGCCCCATTTTAGGGGTCAAAATTTTAACATGTAAATGGTTTTCTTGTCGTAGTAGATTCTTCTATGCCATAACCCAGTACAAAATATCCATATCCCAGTACAATGATTCATGGCTTAAGTCAATCTTTACATTAGCAGTAGCTAGAAAGATGCTTATGAACACCATCTAGTTAACTCTGTCAGAAATCGAAAACACTAAAAGTTCAAGAATTCAGCCGAAAACGACCAAAGCATGAAAATTTCAAGTACCTAGGTCACAGAATAAGACTGACCAGAACTGACACTCTGAATTGGCGCCAAAATTTGCGAATTTAAACGCAGATGACAGGCGGCCATCTTCTCTGGACGAAATCCGCCTCGCCTATATCACGGGCCACTTAAGTTTGCCCACATCAAATGCGCTGTGGCTATAGTACGTTACAGTTGCGTCTGTGCCGTAGAAGTTCGCGGATACAAGTAATAGTATTATATAGTGTGCCTATACAAAGTTCAAGATGAAAGAAAGTGTTAGTGGCCATTATTGTGCAGCAAAAGGTTGTAAAAATAACAGTAGGAAATGTAATTACAGCTTTTTTGCATTTCCAAAGGACATCAATAGGTAAGGATATAATTTTTTATTGTTAAGATGACAGTCAGTCATAAGTAGCAGGTATATTTTAGGTAATTTAAAAATGCATATAATTTGTTTCTAAATGTTACCATAAGAAATTGTTTTGAATGTCGCTATTCTCCAATATCCCTAAAGACAAAAATATACCTAAATATACTACCAGCAATAATTATTATTAGGTAAAAAAAAGTTACATAAACAACATTGTGTTCGTTTGTTTTAAGGGCGAGAACTTGGTTATTGGCCAGTGGACGTGAAGATCTCGAGGAACAGGTGGAAAGTGTGTCACGCAGTCATCGTCTTTGTGGGATGCATTTTGAAAAACGATATCGATTATTTTCATATAAATGATTTAGAAACAAATTTTGTTAGATATGTCTGTGGGTATTTAATTGGTAAATGCTTAAGTGTTCACACCTGTGCTATATGCCAAAATTATGCAAAGGAACATAAAAATTTAGATGCTAGTTCATTATTTTGTTACTTTAAAGCTTATAAGAATGGTACAATGGACACCTTTGGCAATTTAAACATGCCATCTAATGATTTTGTGTATTATATATCTTCATTAGAAGTTTTATTCCAACAATACTTGAATTGTCTATTCATCGGCTTGTTGTTAATAAATTTTGTAATTTATATTCTAATTTATCTTATATACATCCATGTGAGGACTTTCCTTATGTATATTTAATTAGATTATATGCCAGACTTAGGTTATATTATACAGTAAAATATACCAACCGAAATTGTAAGCAAATGGTTAACAAATATAAATTTATAATTTGGAGGATTCAATAAAAAATTGTAATATCCTACATAATATATAAATTTAATGTTACCTAACTGCGCTAAATTGATTTACTTCCCTTTTCCAATACCTACCTACCTACTCATCCTTGAATATTTACTGACATCAAAACTTTTGATAGGTACCTATCTACCCTATAATAAAATTTATAATAATTCTATAAAGCCTACCCTGGCCACTCTCTGAGCGAGGCCGGGCCGGTGGATTCCCGACAACAAAGGATTTATTCTTAAGTGTCACTTCTGGTCAGTCTTATTCTGTGCCTAGGTACCGATCACAAAACAAATGAAATAATAAGCGCACAGGGAAACCACATGAAACTTAAATCTTTAGTCAAGAAAATAACCACCTTTGAACGATTTGGTATGTACCCATGCATCCATTAGATATTGGATGCTGGTCATTCGGTCAGTTACCGAAAACAATATGTCCCATAAGCCATTAAACTATATTTTGTTCAAATATAAACCCGTTCCTTGCGATTTGACTTCTTGTAATTGTCCTAAAACCGAGGCAATCTAGGGAGTTTAGCAAATGCCAAATAAGTTGTCAACATCAGAATTATTCGGCGAGATAACTACATATTTGATTGATTTGATTTGATATTTTGATGAACCCTAGCAAGAACATCCACAGGAGAATTTGTTTATGGTTTAATTAAAAATAATTAAAAAATATATGTACCTACCATATACAGGCTGAGTCAGAATGTATAGTAAATACTTTCAAGGGGTGTTCGGCAGGTGGTTTTAAGGGGAGTCTTTCATATAAAATTTTTCGATTTGGGCTTTCCTTGCCAATTTATTCAGGTCTACAAGGTGACCCAAAAGTATTTTTTATTTATATCTCAATAACGGAGCCACTTAAAAATTTGAAATTTGGTATGTGTTATCTACTTACTGTAAGATGCCTTAGGGTAGTTTATTCATTTACACAGTGCCCTAAAAAAGGGTAAAAACTAACAACTCCTATTAATTTTTTTGCTCAAACTTTTTTGAGCTTATCTTTTTGGTCTTGCAGGTCCATCATTTCAATGTTGAAGTCAGCAGGTGTTTTGGGGCACGTTTTGCCAATTTCAACGCAAACGGTTGATTTTATCATTATGAAACAAGAGTACACTTTTGTTGCAAAATGAAAAGATACACTGAAATGATGGACCTAGAAGACCAAAAAGATAACCTCAAAAAAGTTTGAGCAAAAAAATTAATAGGGGTTGTTAGTTTTTATCCTTTTTTTTTTAGGGCACTGTGTAAATGAATAAACTACCCTAAGGCGTCTTCCAGTAAGTAGATAACACAAATTTAAAATTTTTAAGTAGCGCCGTTATTGAGATATAAATAAAAAAATATATTTTTGGGTCACCTTGTGGGCCGAATAACTTGGCATGGAAAGCCCAAATCGAAAAATGTTATATGAAAGACCCCCCTTAAAACCACCCGCCGAGCAACCCTTTAAAGTATTTACTATACATTCTGAGTCACCCTGTATACTAATGACCCATTTGAACATCCGCTTTAGACGGCTTCGTGCTGCAGTGCCGCGTCATGAACAAACCGTACGACATCTTCGGCACCTGGTACAGCGACCAGTACCTCCTATCCGGCGATCTGTTCTGGCTGGCCCACCTCGTCAGCAGCTCTCACCTGTGGCTGAACAGGGCGTCACAGGAGGCGGAATCCGAACATGTGCCCATCACCCATTGCCTGTTCCGGTTCTACAATCGCAATGCGAGCTCGATCAGGGCGATCATGATAGCCAACTGCCTGCCAAACTCGGAGAAGGCGTCGCTGGAGGATAACGAGGGGACGGGCGTGCCCATAGATCAGGGGGTGATTTTCGAGCACGGCAACCCAGTCAGCCACAGGGATATGAATAACATGCCGAGCAGCAGCAAATTAGGTAAGATCATAAACACTACTAAGTAAGATTTATTTATTTATTTAAATTTACACAGAAGATCCACATGAGTGGATGTATGTACAGGGTGTCCCATTTTGGGTGTTTTTCTCAAAAATCTCGGTTATTATTAAAGCTAGAGGGTTGCGGTTTTCACGACACTGTACTACTTTTTTGGGAGGAATTTGGTGGACCAATCAGATTTTAAAAAAGTTTTATAGTTTCCGCGCTTTGGCGCAGGACTGAAATTTTCGATTTTTTGGAAACCTCTCTCCTGGCTACAACTTATATATATCGACAAATTTAATCAACTATTTTTATAGATTTTTTGGCGTAGAATCGAATGGAACAATTAGTTTTTTGGTAGCGTTAATAGTTTTTGAGATATGAACTATGGTTTCCATTTAAAAAAAATATATAACTTTAATTGAACATTTGAAATTTCCTACAAATGTATTTTTAAACAAAAGTGTTACGTGCCTTCATTATGAACTTGTTTTTCATTGTTGTACATTTTTTCTCTTTATAACCATCAACCTGCTATTAACTTTTATCTTGACTATAAAGTTGACGATTTAAATGTATCTCCCCCTCACAAACATTCAGTTGCTTCTGGGGTACTCCTCGGTATTGTGAGGTTGAGAATTATTATTATTGTCACCAAAGTGACATCTGTGGACCAGTGACCGAATTATTCAAACCAACTTCTACCAAACAAAACAAAAGTAAAGATAACAATAACAATTTAATGAATACGAGGGACAGTCAATAATGTAAATACGAGGATTAATCAATAAGTTAAACAAGAATTAGATCAAACCACCCGCCGATTCAGCAGAATCTGCGGGTATAAGTACAGCTCAGTTTCTAAGCTGGACATCAGTGGATCCCTCTTTTCAGCAGCCACAAGATCGCCAACCACCCCTAAGTGGTCGAATCAGGCACAATAAGGTCCTGCTTTTCAGCAAACTTGTGTTCTGGCTCGGCTGCGAGGGGGCTTGACGGCGGATTCTTCCGGGGGTCCTGCTAAAGTGTTGGTGATCGCTCGGTTGTTGGAGATCAGTCTCTGAGGTCGAGAGCCAAGGATCTTTCGCTCCTAGGTTTCTCGCGCGTCGGTCAGTCACGGCCCCGCTGGTCCACAGCTGCGCTCCGCTTCTCCCAAGCAGCTATGTCTCTTTGGATTACGCTTCGTCAGCGGCAGCGACCCCTCCCAGTGATACCGGCAAGCCGTGAGGGTCGGTCCAACCCTCTGGCACACACGACTAGTGTGACACGTGGTGGAGCTAGTGTGAAGAGCTAGTAGTGTGACATTATTATTAGCTTTTTATAATGATAATATTCTTTCAGTAAAGCTGTTAATCTCCTTTTGGCAGTACCATTCCATAACATGCATTTATTGTTTTTCCAGTACTGTGGAATAAGTTTTCTTCAGAAAAATCAAAATTTTCTTGAATTGTTATATCTCCAAACTATCTTGTAATATGAACAATACCTAAGTATTTTGTCTTGATGTTTTTCACATCGCGAATATAAAATATAACTTTTAAAACCATTAACCTTCCGACAATCTTTGTTAAAATCAAAAGTAAACAATCTATCTGACTAATATGATGTCCAGAGATATTGTTGGCTGGTGTGTTGCAAATTTTAACTATGATTTTGGACGTGGTTTCCACACCACATAAAAAATTTCCATTATTTTTCTCATGTTATATGCCTTTTTCTACTCCTATGCTAGTAACATACCTATTAAGTGACGGTTTAGGTTATAAGTAAGTTCATTGTTACGAACACTGATACGTAATGACTGACACGTAATAAAAAAAATTACGTATCTGTTCTTAACTAAAACGCAATTATCACGGGTGCCTTGTTAGCGCGGCATCCGCGTCACCATAGCAACTAACCAACATACTAATTGTTGCCTGGCAGATAATCAGAAGTATAGTTTATCTATTATAACAGTTTTTCTTTCGTCGAAGAAAAATTATAATACAAAACTCGAGTTGTAAGCATATTACATACTCGTGGAATTACAGCACTCGCCGCTGCGCGGCTCGTGCGCAACTTTTCCACTCATACATAATAAGCTGTTTACAACTCTCGCTATGTAATATACTATTCAGTGTTTGACATTTTTGACAGTTGTTATTGATAAATATTCAAGACTCGAAAAACACCAAGATAACATATTGTTTAATTATTACCTATAACATGATTTTCTGTCACACAAAGCAAGCAAATTGTGATTTTGATAAAGAAAACTTATTCCATTGAACCTCTGAAGAAATAATAAATGCGGCAAATAAATTTTCAAACAAATCTTTACCATTAAAATAAATAATGAAGAATTGGGTATGTTTATGGGATAGCATCCCAAAAAGCAAATTTAGGGAATATTAGATATCAATAATCTGCCGAGGGACAAAATAGATAAATTCTTACAGGAGTCACTTGACAATAGTTAAAAATAGTGTTGCCGGACACTTATTTGTGACCGGACATAAATGTCCGAGCACGGACATTTATGGACATGACACATTAAAAAATGCTCGAATGTGTCCAATAAATTTCAAAATATTTTAAATAGAAAAAGAAGCGAAACTTAACCTCAAATTTTTTTAATTTTTTATAACAACACGTTTTGGAAGGGTTTCTCTCCATAAGATATCTGCTGTGTGTGTGTTTTTTTTTCTTATTTCCTTTTATTAATGGGTAAAAGAATTGGTATAATATGGAATTACTTCCAAAAAGTAAAAAAAAAAACAATAAAACATATGGAATTTGCAAATTCTGCAAGAAGACTTATCTTAAGCATGCTACACGCATGACGTGTTTTCTTTTATTAGTTTTATTTAAAATTTTAAAAACATATATAAATAATATATCATTTTAAAGCTCTACTTAAATCCAATAAGATGGTGATGTTTTTAGCTTATTTTATAAATGTCTGATAAATGTCCGGACATATTACGGACACATTGGCTGGACATTTCTCTGAAAATAAATGTCCGGACATTTGGCAACTCTAGTTAAAAACAAATATGGTACAATTTTGTTTAAAAATATAATACTTGCTGAAAATTCCTGTCACAAAATATAAAGGTTAATTTCCGTGGATATTTTTGTTGAACCCAATGGGTCACCTTATTAGCGGGTATATTATCTTTTATATCAATAATCAAAATATTTCCAGAATATTATGGAGTCCCTAATGTGATAAGGCACAAAAGTAGCATTGATCTCGCCAACCCGATATGGTATAATGCAGACTATCGAAAGGTTGAATCAGAAGCGAATGTCGACAATGATGAAGATGACGAAATGGACCTTGATGACAACAACAAAGACGAAGGATTCGACGATGATGACCGATCTGACAGTTCCAGCGATGCGGAGGCTTTGAATGACAAATATCTCATCTTTACCACTGGTTATAAAACTTATACGCCACACCAGATCGGTTTTAAGCGTATAAAACCATTTGTGTTTCCTAAGAGGATGGATCCGGGTCCAACGTTGAAAGAAAGATTGATTTTGCACGAACAGAGGAAGGAGCAGTTGAGAAGTGGTAGTCCGCCTTCGGATGATCCCGACTGGTTGGATTTTGACAAGGTTGCTGATAAGTTTGACAATGTCGATCATCTGATCGATCTGCATGGACACATTGTTGGGATGGGGCTAAGTCCTGATCACAGGTAGGATATTTATTTATCTAAAGAAATAACCATGTACAGTAATTTTTGAATACCAATAACCAATAAATAAAGTTACAAAAATTGCATATAAGTTTGAAAACGTAGTTTGAGATGAATATGAACAAATTTCAAGCTCTTTTTTGAGATAAATAAAAAAAAAACAAGGTACAATTTTAGGTGTCAGTAAAACGGTATATTATATATCCACTATTGGGCTGACTATAGTTGGCAAACCTATTGAGACACATTTAGTCTTACCAAGTTATTAATATCAATTTTGTTGATATTGCAGATACTTGTATGTGAACAGTAGGTCTTGGCCGGAACACTACAAAATAAGCAATCCTCTGGATCCTCCGCCGATCGCTCAGGAGATCGATATCCATGTTATCGATTTGGTGACACTGAAGCAGGTGGGAACCATGCTGAAAGCGCACAAAGCTTACACGCCGAACAATGAATGCTTCTTCATATTCTTGGACGTGTGCAATGAATATGTGGCCAGGTAAGAGAAACTTGATGTCCGTCTGGTCTTGTCAGCGTCATATGGAATACAATATATGCGAAATAGTAATTTGCTCACAACCTACCCGCAATGTTGGCCATTTTGTCATAGCTGACATGCGTTGACAATAAAATCTCAACTTTAGCGATATTTAATGAAGCATGATGAATATATAAATTACAATAATCAGAATGGATTTTACCCTCATTTAATGGATTCGATATATTGAAAGGGTAAATTGCGAGTTAAGAGTTTAGTACCTATGTGTTGACAATAAAAATATAATCTCAACTTTAGTAATATTTAATTAAGTATGATGAGTATATGAATAGGCTATAAAATTTCACCACAGAGACGTGCTCGATCGCAGAAGTGTAGATATTCGGTTTTATCTTGTTGTTTTCAGCTATTTAGACACTGCCACAAATAATTTTATCGATGTTTTGAACCATTTGAATTAAGCCAATAATTCTTGTCTGAAATATTTTGATGTACACAATTGTAAGACTAAAATTAAATAAAGGTCGTACCTCCGTGCGGTTATGGAAGATATTTCAACCCACGTGCTCTTGTTTACTCCAGGCGTAAGAGTTGCTCGATTTTACTATAGAATGGACTTTACCTTACTTTAATGGTTCTCATATTGTCGATATAATTAAAGATTTTAGTATATATGGGTTAACAATAAAAATATAATCTCATCTTTAGTAATATTTAATTAAGTATGATGAGTATATGAATTACAATAATTAGAATGGATTTTACCTTAGTTTAATAGTTTTGATATTTTTGATATATTTAAAGGGTAAATTGTGAGTTAACATTTTAGTATCTATGCATTGACAATAAAATATAATCTCAACTTTAGCAATATTTAATGAAGCATGCTGAATATATGAATTACAATAATAGGGTACTTGACGAAATTTTACAAACTCGATAAAACAATTCCTGGACACTTGCTTAAGACCTTACGATTATTTAAAAAATATGTATTTACATAATTATCAACTTTTTAGACTTTCTTCAAAATTTGGCGGGAAAGCACTTATGACGTCACAAGTGTTTTAAAAAGGTAATTTGGCAACATAGTGATACCACTGAAGTGTTCTGAGACATAACCTTATTCGGCAGTGAAAGTTGCAAGGAAAGTTGAAATTTCAAAATTCTAACCTCAAACTCCCAGACTTATGATGCCCCGTGAAACCACATTTAGTCAAGAAGTGTTTTTTTTTCGTAAATACCTATTCAATCGTTTTTCTGCAAATTTTTTTTGCTAGGTTGGGCCTAAAGTCCGGAATTCGGGCTCAGAACTTCTAAGCGCTATGGCGCCTTTATAAACGTGCCTTCAAGATGGTCCCTAGGCCGAGGTTCTCTCTTTATTAATAACTCATAACACTGTACTATTACTACATCGTAAGTACAAACCTTTGCAGTTTTATCCCATGAATTTCGGCAGACGCTAACATCGGATTATTAGAAAAAATTGTGCTACTAAAAAAGCATCCAATTACGGATTGTCCTTTCAGGGTCCATGATACCTTACCTTACACATCTAACAACACGATAACTAGGTCCGCAAACAATATGTAATAGTAACAAACGATAATAAATCGCACATACAGGGTTAACTATCACTTAGTACAAAAATTTTTATGGCAGATAAAGAAAAATTAGACTTGCTAAAATAAATTTTCAAAAATTTTCTAACATTTGTCTTAAGCCTAAAAAAATTTTTTTTCAAATTGTATTAAACCCCTCAAAAAACGCCGCCTATGGACGCCCGCGCGACATGTCTAAAAATTTCGCATATGTCAATAGCGCGGCGTTGCCACGTCTATCAATTTATCCGAGGATTCACCACAAAATTTCGATTTCCTTTTAAAAACGATTACTTTCTGAGGAACATGTAGAATGCCTATGAAACACCTACCTTACTGACATTTCCAGGATTGTTTGCACCATTTTCTGTTTTCTTGCTTTTTTACATTAAAAGTCACACAACACAACATTCACATTTTTTAAATCTGTTGGGGATCTCTTGGTTTCCCTCTGCTATTCCTTTTGTTTGAAGCGAGGTACTCAGCCTGACGACCACGACGAGGTAGATCCCCTCCGCCAGGAAAACCCCGAAGGGTAACCGAAAAATCACAACTGCACTAGCACACATTGCACAAATGCACATGCAAAGCACTACAGTAGCTGTTCAAAGAGGCCGCCGTTAACTTCGATGCACAAATTCACTCGGTTAACTAAAGAAGTCCGGATACGTGCAAAAAGTCCATGATTATTCCGGATTTGAACAGCTGCACCTTCAATTCGTTCACGTAACTGCTGCTCGTTGTCGATTTCCTGCTCGTACACAATCGCCTTCATGAATCCCCAAATACAAAAATCCATTGGATTCAAGTCTGGTGATCGCGGCGGCCATGCAATGGGCCCTCCTCTTCCGATCCAACGGTTGGGGCATTGGTCGTCTAAAAGTGCACGAACAGGTCTCGCAAAATGGGCTGGTGCACCATCGTGCATAAACCACATGTCATGCAGTACTTGTAGTGGCAAATTATCAAACAAAACATTTGTCAGAAAATACAAGTATCGTTCAGCGTTTAAATTTTCCGGTAGAATGTATGGTCCAATTAATCGATCTCCATAAACTCCAGCCCAAACATTGATGGAAAACCGACGTTGGAAATTAAACCGCCGAACAGCATGTGGGTTCTCATCGGACCAAATATGGCTGTTGTGTCTAAAAAAAAAAACAAAAATTAGAAATATTCACAATTTTGGCGAAGGCGTTAGGATTGACATAGCCAATTTTATAATAAATAAAAAAGATAATATGGAGGAGAGAAAGCTATAAGTAAGTAAAAATTTACATACGTGTTTAAAACCCCAGCACGTGTGAAGCAGCATTCGTCTGTCCAAAGAATGTTGAAAACAAAGTTTGGGTCTTGGGCGATTCGATCACGTAGCCAAGTGCAGTAGGTCATTCTCACCAGAAAATCATTTGCTTCTAATGCTTGGACCTTTTGTATGTGATAAGGGTGAAGGCCGTTTTCCCTTAGAATCCTCCATGCCTGTAAATAATTGTATTGTTACATTTTAAATTTTATGTAGGTATTAGGTGCAAGCAAAGACAATCCCATCACATGGGATAGTCTTTGGTAGAAGTCAGTTTTATTGGTTTTATTTTACTTGCCTTGTTCTGAGATATTCCCAATCTCCTTGCAATAGCTGTAGTGCTTATGGAAGGTTGCTCTTCCACCAAATCAAGCACTGACTCAACATCGTCCATGTTCATTTGCCCTCCAGGCCCACCCCTTCGAGCTTGCAAAACACCAGTGTTTCGCATACGTTGTACAATGTTCACGAAAGTACGTGGGTTAGGCATATTTGCCCTGTTAGGAAAACGAATACGGTATTCTGCTGCAGCTCGATGTGCACTTTCATCGCATCTCCCGTACATTATAACCATGTCCGTTAACTCGGCGTTCGAATACTCCGGCATTTTCACAAAGACGCTGAACGATTTGCCGCGAAAATCAAGACAAAACTGGGAAATAACGCCATGTTACATTCGCAAATGCCCTCCGTCGGCTACTAGCCAAACTTGAAAAGGTTTGTTCCAACAGGGCCAATAACCGTGCTCAAGCACGTTCAGCGCATGCGCACTACCCCGCTGGCTGTTCCAACTGAATTATGTACCTACCGACACGGGACGATACACGCACTGTTCCAGCCGATTTATGGATCATTTGTGTATCGTCCTTGTACGATAAAAACGGTGCCTGGTCTAAAGCAATAACCGCGTGTACTGACATGCGCAATGTAGTCATGTGACAGAGATAAACAATAACCTCATATTTTTGTTTTTACGTAGATGGTTTTAAATCGATGGCTGGGATCGTGTTTTTTATTTCTTGTTGGTTTTTGGCTTGTTGGGTAGGGCGGGGAATCGTTGAACAATAATTTTTTAGAGTGAAGAGTGAGGTTAGCCCACCGAACATTCGGTTAGCCACATATTAAACACGCAGGTTAGGTGCGGTCGCAAAACGTGATTTGGTCGATTTGATTCACAATCCGTTCCATCTGAAATTTTCTTTGGGATCGCACATGAACGGTGCAAAACTAGCGCATGCGTTCTTTAAGGGTTATCATCTAGTTCATGTACAGTTCTGTGACGGTACGTAAATTCGAGTTGGAACAAATGATCCCAAAGAAAATTTCAGATGGAACGGAAAAATTGTTCAACGATTCCCCGCCCTACCCAACAAGCCAAAAACCAACAAGAAATAAAAAACACGATCCCAGCCATCGATTTAAACCTATCTACGTAAAAACAAAAATATGATGTTAATGTTTATCTCTGTCACACGACCATACACTGCGCATGTCAGTACACGCGGTTATTGCTTTAGACCAGGCACCGTTTTTATCGTACAAGGACGATACACAAATGATCCATAAATCGGCTGGAACAGTGCGTGTATCGTCCCGTGTCGGTAGGTACATAATTCAGTTGGAACAGCCAGTGGGGTAGTGCGCATGCGCTGAACGTGCTTGAGCACGGTTATTGGCCCTGTTGGAACAAACCTTGTATGTACAGTTAGTTGCCTAGCTAGGAAGTTATGAAATGACGAACGGGGCAACGCGGAGCAGTCGAAAAAACGTTTCATAGACTCGACCGGGCCGATACGTCGCTTAATTCATACCGCCGAGGCTTCAGAACAATAAATCCTTTATCTATGCTTCAGAAGAGGTTAGATGGTGGACAAGAATTCATCAGAGGAGCTCCGGGGGTATTAAGGGAGACGGCTTGTGGTGTCGCGGTAATGAGCTTTCCGCGAGAGTAGGAACCGGTCCGGATACGAGCTAAGGTAAGGGGAATCTAATAGCGCTGCATCTGTACAGATTCAAATCGATTGTTATTTATGTATTTTTTAAATTTGTTTGAGTAAAAAGGTATTTTCACCGTTCCTAAATCAACGGCAACACCGCGGAAAATCACTTCAGCTGTCAGTACCTTCAGAAGCCAAATTGGATGACGTCATTAAAGGCGGGGATTTACAGGGAAAATAGGGGTCTTTACCCGTTTTTTTTAAAGATCGTAAAAAAAATCTAAAAATATTTTTCTATGTTTTCTTAAGCCACCCTGCGCACGTGGTAAAAATTTTTGTACTAAGTCATAGTTAACCCTGTATATTATCTACTAATGTTTTGATTTAGCGAGATACGGAATGACAGTTGGCATCACGGGATGTCATCTGCCGATCAGAAAACCATATGTGTTAGATGACATGTGGATATATGAATATAGTTAGATGCCTAGGTGGGCGGGTAACGTTGCCACTTGAATGGTTTCCATGTTGTCGATATAATTAAAGAGTAAATTGCGGGTTAAGATTTTGATTTTAGTATCTATGTGTTGACAATAAAAATATAATATCAACTTTAGCGAAATTTAATTATTTATGTGAATTAAAATAATTAGAATGGATTTTACCTTAGGTTAATAGTTTCAATAATTTTGATATAATTAACGGGTAAATTGTGAGTTAACATTTTAGTATCTATGTGATGGCAATAAAATATAATCTCAACTTTAGCGATATGCTATATTTAAATGTAGTTACATTGTGTAAAAAACCACGCCACTGGCGTGTAGCTGAAGAGGAAATGAGCATACTTAAGCAACTGCATACTGAAGTAGCATCTTCAGCAGGAGTAGAGCGTATCTTTTCCTCTTTTAATTTGGTTCATAGCAAATTAAGAAATAAGCTAGGTACCGAGAAGTCTGCAAAACTTGTCTTTCTGCTGAAATCCTTAAATAAAAAAATATAAGTAAAACATTTTTATTATGTATTTATACATTAAAAAATATATATAATTTCCTAATAAAATAATAAAAAGAAAACCACTTTAAACAAAAAATTCCGTATATAAATAAAAAATCAGCAACTCTGCTTATGACACAGACCTTATAATCGGTCACACTGTATATCCTACGCTCTTTCGTTATGCACTCCCTGGCTAGAATTAATGTTTGCTGTGAAGAATTATTTGGCGAGAACGCAGGGTTATGATCTCTTCTCAGAATTACCAATTGATTCCCGTAGAAGGCGCTGTGTCATTATTTAATTTAATTTGCCCTAACTTTTTGACAGTAAACTTTTACATTTTGTGAATGTATCCTCTTCCCACACGTTTTCTAAGGTGTACTTGGTAAATAACGCCAAAGGTGACCGTTTTCGAGAAATTTTCAAATTTCTGCATCGATGCAAGTGCATATCGACACTAGTATGCAATTAAATTCAAAATAAAATTTAAATAAACAAGCACATTTATTTTTTGACAGTTTAATTAACTTGTTTTTTTGCAAGAAAATTTTGTCATCTCAAAAGTTACTTAAAATAATCGAAAATAAAAATTCAATTTCAACACCCTGCATCTCGAAAACCAAACATCTGCGGACCTATGTTCATATGAACTTTTCGTAATATTTTCCATTTTTCTTTTTAATTTTTTAAGTTATTACCGGACACCCTGTATAACATAAAAATAATTCTTCTTCGAACCAGTAATACTAGGTCACAAAATCAAGTCTTCTTTTTTTGGTCTTGAGCTTGTCAAATATCTCCTCTGGAGATATGGGTATTTCAGGGTACACATAAAGGAGTGTTAACCCATTCAGTCGGTTTTCGCTAATATTGTTTCTAATATAAATTTTTAAAATTTTCAGTTTTGAAAATGTTCTTTCTGGCGTGGCGGTGCACACTGTAATTGTTCAAAATATGTTTAGTAAGTTGTTTTGCCTAATTTACAGTTACGCGCTGCGACCGACGGAGTGTGTGCATAATATATGGCGGCGCGTTTTAATTTCGAGAAGACAAGATGAAACAAATAACAAATTGTAGATGTTTGTTATTCACTGCATTTTCAGATTAGGCCAGGAGTATATAATTTTTGGTATTATTAATTTTGATATTACAAATCTCGTTTATCTCGACAGCTCTGGGGGGGGGGGGGCATTTGCCCCCTTTGCCCCCCCCCCCCCACTGGCCTGAAGACTTGATTCACACAGTAACATAATTTGAAATATGGCTTTTTTGACGTCATATTCCAAAATGGCGAAAAATTTGGAACTGATTCAAAATTAATTTTCGGCTGAAATAAACATAAGATTTACAAATGATGCATATTCCAGGACTCCGTGTTATTGGCAGCACAAATTAACACTATATTTCAAAATCGTGCAAATTCCCTATAGCAAAAAAATCCACAAACAACGTTTTGCTAAAGTTGCCCAAATTAGAACTGCTTATTGCTTCTTCCCAGTGGTGCTGAGGACAAGCACGGCTACCTGTGGGACCGCCACTATGGCGTCTGCCTGGCCAAGTTCCCGCACCGTGATATCGTCAACTCGGTGGCGTTCAACCCGCAGAACCCAGAAATGCTCGTCACCACCTCCGACGATTACTCGATAAAGGTGTGGAGGTCGAGGGCGCAAGTTAGGAAGCTGGGCCTCAACGAGGACTCCTTCCCGGCCGGGACAGAACTGTGGAAGTGCCACAGCGGGGGCCGATCTGTCAGGTAATCGTTAATAATTATTGTTTAATGTTTTTCTTATGACACGAAAATTGACAGTTATTTGTTTTAATTAAGAAAGGCTGGACGACATTCGCCTTTTTTTTTTTTTCCCGGAATGGGCCGTGTTTTTCCCGTAAAATGCATTTTGTGACAGACTTTCTTTCTATCATTTCCCTAACAGCAGGATGTATCAAAATTTGATTTTATGGTTGATGCTAACGGCAATCATTTCCATAAACATTGGCAAGGGTGAAAATTTACACATTAAAATTGCAAAATTTCCCAAAAATGTCCCTACATTTTTAAAAGATAGACTTTGTTAGGCAAACTAATCACACTGAGTTTGTTTTTACATGTTTTATAACTATTTGTATATGTTTGATGTTTAGACAACATAGGGACCCACATTTTTTGATTATGGAACCAAAAAGCCAATGCATAATTTTCAATTTATTATTGCAAAATGTTTATGGAAGAAATTAGATCCAATTACATCGTGCATTCCATCCTCAAAAGCGTCTAGTAGTAAGAATTCATGACATACAGTTTGTTCAGCGAATGTTCGGCCCTACGTCACAACTCCCGCCCTTGTCTGACTCTTGAATATACCACCGATATCCATCGTATATTCATGAGTAAGACAAGGACGGGAGTTGTGACGTAGGGCCGAACATTCGCTGAACAAACTGTACATTATGATTGCCTACAAACAAATCAAAGTTCTGATTCCTTTGACCCAGATATTCTACTTACCTTAATTTTTTGTTTTTTTCTCATAAGTTTTTTAAAAAATACACTTCCTGATGCTCCGGTATCTAGTAAAAATATTATATTTTGCTATTCATTGAGATTTAAAATTAGCTCTGATAATAGAAGCTTACTTTTGGGAGGGGTCGCGAAAAAACAAATTATAGTCTGAACCAACGATATATTATAGGCATAGATACATTACCAAAGGCAACTTGTTTTGTTTCATGATATTGAAAATATGTTATTGTTGGCACATTCAAGTTTTCTAGTTTTTATATACGATTTAGATTATTTTGTAAATATAAGTATCTCAAAGCATATATACGATATACAAGTCTTATCAAAAAACTATTTATTATGCATTACAAAATAGCAAAGACTGAATTTAAGAAATGCCAATGTAAACAAATTATCTCGTCCTCTTCCCCCCGCCCCGCTAATGTAGAAGCAAAATAAAACCGATTTATTTGTATTAGAGTGAGTCATCTATTCCTTTATATCGTGGTTTGAACAAATTTTGGAATAGCACCGCATGTTTCGTTTGCGTTTTCAGAATTTTATAAAAAATAGTTCCTAAAAATGTTATCCCTGAAATTTGTGTAGAATTATTGTTACGAGTTGTCCTAGTATTTCTGTCATATACTCTAGTATAATAGTAGGTCTGTGTTTGCGCTCAAGGAAAGCCCCGTGACTGGAACCTTCTATTTGTATTTCTAAAACTCATAACCCGATTATTGTAATTGTTAGCATATATTTGACTACTATGAGACCCTTTTGGACCTCTATGAAAATTTCTGCCTCTACCCCGCATATGGGAAAACTGCTGCCGAGGCGATGTCGTTGATTCTTCGTCTTTTGCACATCGGATAGCATCAGATAGTTTTGTATAATTTCTTGCTTTTACTATTGTGTGTAACTGACTATTTTGCACTCCATTTGCAAATGGATTTTTTCATTAACTGGTCTTTAAAACTTAAACTTTTTCTTGATTATCTTCTGCCTGAGTAATCTTTAGATCCACTATTAACTCTATAGATTTCCTGTACACCTTGTTTGGAACTATTAAGTTTAACTGATAAAGTAGTCGCAGATTTTATAGACAAAAAGTGACTTTGCAAATCCTTAATTAATAATTTATTTGATGGGTACTCCTGATTTAAACGAATTTTTGCACTTTAAGTTAACCTCGTTTTTAGACCACATTTTGTAACTAGTTTTTTACCTTCAACATCAAGCAATGAATCATACAAGCACAGAATAAATAGCTTTGCAACAGAAGCCTCCTTACGGACATGTGTCAGAAAGAAACGAGTCTCCATTTCAATTTACAGAAAGACACACAGTATTTTAAGCATAAATTCGGTTCTAATACAATCTCTTCGCTATGTAGATTAATGTACAATCATAAAATGCACATTATTCATGTATTCAGAAGATATTTCGCTAAAAAGCGAGTCTCCTTTTGACACATGTCGCTAAGGAATTGTCGTTAGTCTGTGATACAAGTCAATCGCATCAACCAACTGCTTAATTACTGTTTCTGTGCCATCCATGGATGGTATTAAGCTACAGGCTATTTTAAGTCATGGTTTCAATAACATGCTCTTCTACCTGACTTTGTTCTAATCTATCTCTTAAAATGAGTTCTATTTCGCCTAAATAACGTTCTATAGCCAATATATAATTCTTAATTCCGCTAAAAGTAACCTCAGTAAAGTGTAACTGTGACTTAATTTAATACTATCTCCACCTCCAACTTAAAATTGTCAAATTTTCCTAACCTTCGATCACAAACACTTCTAATCTCTCCTACGTTCTAAACTGTCTTTTCCCAAATTTCTATGATAGACCGGAAGATAGTGACAGATTCTTGGACGTGATTTTACTCAGTATGCCTTTCAAAGGGCATCATGTTGCTTATATTCTCACAATAATAAGGTATGAATCAGAGTCATCCTGGGTTCTTCATATGAAAAACTGAGTTTTGATATGATTTTATTTTAGTCAGGCTGCCATGTGTTCTATAATGATGTTCAAAATAGAAAATTCCTCGGAAAACCATAGGCATACCGTTAGCGCGGGCCAAAAGGCTATTATTGTCACGTGAACTTGTATTTTAATAACTAATTTTTCCACATTTCTAAATACGCTGCCAATGAGAAGTATGCAAGTTCTTGTTATGAAACTGCTGAAAATAGGATGGCATACCGTATGTGAAGAAGTATGTTAATACTTACGACTACAATGATATTACAGTAATAATAATGATAACAATTACCTACCTTACTACATAGACTTCGTCCTACATAAGAATTATAATAAAAAATATTACTAGACCTTCAAAATCTGATGTCCAATCTTTGCTAAAACTAAAGTTATTGGAGTCCCAAGATCCTATTATTTACATTCGTTCTGCTGCCATAAACAGGATTCAGTGTAATACCCGATAACGCAGAACGTAGCGGGGTTGCTAGTAAAACACATATAGTTTAAAAAATCTTAAAATAGCACTTTATAGCTTATATGATGTAAAGGCCTTTGTGACAACACGAGATAAATTTCACCATTGCACATACTAATTGTTGATAACTTTTGGTAAATCAAAAGTAAAATATTAATTAAAACCAATTGGATTTGTCTCGACATCCGGCACCGCTGCAACTGATACATGCTACAATTTCATTCATAATTCTCCATAGGCCGTGAGTGCACAGGCAGACAATGTACGATGTAATGGCGGATTTACCTCATGTAGTGATTACTGGAAGAATTTGAGACATTTGTCTGAGTCAATTGTGGCCTGAAATAGGTATTTATTCGAAAATGGTGAGGAAGTGCAGTGTTTGTCACAAAACCGAGAGAGTTGGACGTTGGTGCTGCCCAGGGTTAATGATCCAGCGCTATCGGCAGTGGTGTCTAGGGGTTCTGATGACTTTAGCTAAAACAAATAACTACCAATTTTCACGTCGTAGTAGGGTGCACACTGTTACTACTATGATATAGCTGTTAAACGATGGTGTGCATGGGTCTGTTATTTATAATTGGGAATGTCTTTGATAAATTAGATGCGAGATAATACCTAATTGTTTTTAAAACCTATTAAAACCTATTTTCGCTGTTATGTTAGCGAAAAAAATTATTAAGAAAAGTCAGAATTGAATATGTTCATTGTGGGGCTATACAATGTCACAAAATGTTAAATTTGCGATAAATTGTGAAAAATCAAAGCAGCCTTATTGAAATTTTGCACATAGCCATCCTTACCAACTTTTTTTACTAATATTTTGCCGTGTTTTCAATGAAAAAGGCAGTTTACCTGAAAAGAAAAGGATATTGACAGTGGGCCTTTTCACTAAAAAAAAATCCTTTTTTTCACTATATTCTATAAACAATATTCGTATTCTCGTCTGTTTACCTTTTTTCGTCTGTTTACCTTTTTATTTGTGATTTTTTATTTTCATTTTTGTAAAAACAACCACTTTTTTATGTCCAATTTACTGAAGTAGATGGCAAGTTTTTAAATGTTTTAAATGTCTCTCCATGTTAAATAAGCTGTGGCGCTTTATCGGAGGTTAGTTCAGTTTCAACTTTGACAACTTTGTTTTCTACCTAATTACTAACTTCTCTTTGAATAACTGGCCAATAATATTTTACTGAATTCCACTGAACATTCAGCAACACAGTTGTCCGACATCCTTACTTCCTTAAAATAAATACTGATTCCTTAATCTTGCGCCTATTTCCTACTACTTTTTAGAGAATTGGTTGGGATCTATCCCACAAAATTCTATGACTATTATTTCTCTTCTTGTTAGCCCAATTCGAGGTCGTACTGTACGAGGTGTCCCAAATTAATGGGTTCTCCTTATTCCCCAAAGAGATAGACAAAAAGTAGCTAAGGTGTCCGGTGCTCGAGAAAAGTTTAATGCCGCAAATCACATCCCGATATCTCAATTTGTTTGGGAGATAACGGGGTGTGTCTCGTTTTGTCGCGTTTCTTAAACATGCCATAACGTTTTTGTTTATAAATGTTTTTGGTTTTGGTAAAAACATTTTTTATTTTTTGTTTATTTTTTACTTAGAATTCATTGGTGTAGACATTTTTTTGGTTAGCAGTTTTAGAGAAAAAAAATTCAAATATGTCAAATTAATAATAATAATAATTTATTGATTACAGTTATCACAAAGGGAATAATATGTTAAGTCAAGGTAACAATAGATTGGGCATATACACGATCAGAAAAATCAAACTGCATGCATTCTTCTAAAGATTTCAAAAGTAGTGACTTCACCGATTCAAGAAACACCTTGTACTCCTAACAGTTCATAGAATTGGGTATACAGGTTTGCACCACAATAGTATGGGTTGGATTCAAAGAGAACTAGCCTGTGTGCAGTGTACTGTAAATAATATAAATCATGCCCAGTATTATAATCATTATATTGATTTAAACAATAGTTATTTATCAATTCTTCTAATTATCCTGGTCGTAACATTCGTTATTTAGTAATAATAATACTGGGAATCGACCACAATTTTCTACAATTGTGGTCGATTCCCAGTATTATTATTACTAAATAGTTATTTATGTACCAAGGCACTCAAGTTGTACTTTTTCCAACTCGTGTGGAATTGAGTTGCCGAGGCCTCTGGCGGAGGCAAATAAACCACACGAGTCATAAAAAGAACTTCATTGCCGAGGTACATGTATTTTTTTAATAGGAAAAAATATATTTTATTAGGTAAAAAAAGAATCATAATGGATCACCTGTGCATGAAGAGACTACCCGCGGTGTTTATTTATTTATTTATTTATTTATTTATTTATTTATTTATTTATTTATTGCCCAACAGAAAAATCCATTTACAGGACAACATACAAAGATAAATATAAAGGGAACATAGCACCACAGAAAAAATAAAGAAAACTGATTATAAAGTAAGCACAGCTCAATCAATATAATCAACATAGTATAGGGAGCCCCACGCAGGGTATCTACCCTGTACAGTACAATTATCAGCGGACTAATACTAATACTACCCAACACATAACGTGAAATTATGAAAAGCACTCAATGGCACACCTCAAAAAGGAAGGCTTTGAGCAATCAAACAGATCACATTCATCAGGCAACATATTATGGAGACTGGATGTAAAATAAATTGGCGACTTAAACATTATATTAGTACGAGCATAGGGAACGTAAAATGTAGATGTTTGCCGTGAATTAGGTCTTGGTACTCGTATGTTTAGTCTAGAAAGAAAAAAAGGAGAATCTATATTGTTTCGGATACAGTTATATAAAAAGGAAACACCAGAAACGGATCGGCGAACTATCAATGAACACATATTAAATTCATTAAGAAGTGCCTGATGGTCATATCCACGAGGAGGGTACATGCCGTGAGTTTTATAATAAAGAAATTTAAGAAATTTTCTTTGAACATACTCTAATTGCTTTTCATGGGTTTCATAAATTGGATGCCAAATAACAGAACAATATTCCAGTTTCGAACGGACGAGTGAAAAGAACAGAGTCTTCAAAGCCACAATATTTGTGAAGCCTCGACAGTGTCTCAACAAAAAACCCAAAGTTTTGTAGGCAGACATCGAAATATTATTGAAATGCTCATTGAACGACATGACACTATCAAAGCGGACCCCAAGATCATCAACACTGTCCTTAGATGCAAGACTTGTGTTACCTAATTTGTAAGCAAATGTTATATTTGACTCTTTTCGAGAGTACCTAACCACACTGCACTTGGCAGGGTTTAAATCCAGGTGATTAACGACACACCAAGCATCCAATTCACAAAGCTGCTTCTGGAGAAATAAGCAGTTCTCTAAGGATTGTATTGAACAATAGATTTTTAAGTCGTCCGCGAACAAAAGTTTACCACATTTGAGATTATCAGTAATATCATTGATAAATAGAAGGAATAACAGAGGCCCCAGATTGGAACCCTGAGGAACTCCAGAAGTGGCAATATATTTGTTAGAATTAAAGCCATTGTAACATACGGACTGAGGGCGGTTCTTCAGGTAAGACTCAAAAAATGAAACGAGGCTATCACTAAAACCAGCCAGCGAGAGTTTGTACAATAAAGTGGGATGATCGATCCTGTCAAACGCCCTCGAGAAGTCCGTATACACCACATCAACTTGCTCCCTGTCATCGAGCCTCTCACAAATGAACTGGGAGATTTCAACGAGATTGGTGGTCGTTGAGCGATTTTTCATGAAACCGTGCTGCGAAACTGATAGTTGGTTTCTGAGCTCCGGATAGATGCGGTTATACACGCACATCTCAAACACCTTCGCAAAGTTAGGTAAGATGGAAATCGGCCTATAATTAGATACATCAGAAATAATCCCCTTTTTATGAACAGGACACACCCGAGCAAGTTTCCAGCAATCAGGGAACGTTGATATTTTAATTGAGAGATTAAATAAAAAAGTTAATGGCTCAGCAAGAAGTGGAGAACAATCTTTAACAATAAAACTAGGAATTAAGTCATGACCAGACACAAGTTTATTTTTGAGTTTGGATATTGCCTGTTTTACATCTGCAAGTGAAAACATTGATATATTGATAGTATCAGTCAATTGATTAGAGAGGGTCTGACTGACAGCACAAGAATGGAATGGTAACTGGTAGGTGCTAGCAAAGTATGAAGCAAAAGCATTCACAATTGTATCCGGATCAGTCAACTCGCCCCGGTGTAACGTCAATCTGCCTGGAATTCTTGTAGATCCTTTTTTATTATGAACAAATGACCACAGCTTTTTAGGATCAGTGACAATAGAGTATTCAACACTATTCACATATAAGTTATAAGCTTCATGGATAAGATTCTTTAACACTGCTCTGAGTCTTTTATAGTCATTAAAGGTGGAGTTGCTTTTAGATGTTCTGAATTTACGCCAGTAATGCTCTTTAAGTTTAATCATGTAACGAATTTCACCAGTATACCAACTCGGAAACCTACGACTTAATTTATTTCGGTATGTAGGAACATATCTGTCAAATATGGTATATAATAAGCCATAGAAACAATGGCAAGCCTCATTAACATCTGAAAAATTATGAAGAATGCTCCAATCAATCTCCGAGAGTGCCATGTACAGTGCTGGATATTGAGCCTTCCTAAAGTTATACATCTTTTGCTCATTGGAAACATCAAAGCGAACATTGGATGGTGAGGCAACATTTAACAAAATACTCAAAGCTGGGTGATGTAAACTCTCCCTTATAAAAGGACAATCTTCACGCTTTAACTCTGCTGACATGTTAGTAAAAACTAGGTCCAAGATTCTATCATTAGAGTTTCTAACATAGTTAATTTGTGATACATTCAAAAAATTCATAAAGCTAAGCGTAATCTGCGATTTAGTATCATCAATATTATTATTAGAAAAGAAAGGAACATTGAAATCACCCATAACAAGGAAAAACTTATGTTGACAAACTTTAAGAGAGAATAATTCGAGGAAACTCTCATATTCCGCAATTGTTACACGTGGTGGAATATACAGAATATAAACAAAAAAATAAAAGTAATCATTAACGGAACACTTACAACCAACTGCTTGACTTTGATGATTGCTCTACCTAGGTCAAGTATGACGAGGCACGGCACTTCCCAACAGAAACTCCAAACTGCTGCCTGTTGTGCAGCCTACATGGAAAATATATTGATAGTCAAATCTACTAAAATATTTATACTGAAAGATTGCGCTGCTATAAGTAACAATTTCGCAATGTGTACGAAAAGTTAAATGGGCCTTTATTGGCCAGGTTTTGAATATTTGGTCACTTTTGACGGGCGATTTCTGAGCTTTTAATGATTTTGAGATACCTCACTGCCGATTGCAAGAAAATATATAATATATACTAATTTAAATTATTAAACTCGTCTAGAGTTCCCTTCACAAACTTGAGTAGCTCTATTATAAAAAGACAAGGGAAAGTTAAAAAAATATGCTTATCAATAAATGTACTTCTACAAGACTCACGATATTTTAAGCCGAAAAGACCTATGATTGCGTATGAAGAAAAAACTTACTCAACATACGAACACACAATACCATACTTAATAATTCATTCAAAGTTGGAAAAAGAGAAAACTCTAGCAGTGTTCACCTGCTTCCAGTCGTAATCTTTTGAGTGCAAAACATATCGATGCCCATTCGCAGCACACATAATCGTAATTTGTTCTGTTAGAACATTCTTATCCTTGCCACTAAGGAAATCTTATCTGCAAAAGTACAATAAATTCTAACTGTAATTGATAACTTGTCTGTTGATTTCCCTGCAAACGAAACAAACTTTTTTTTCTGTTAAATAACTGTAAAACTTTATTACAACTATGATTCACGCAATCAATAAATAACTGGTATTAAAACCAAGATTTATTATAAAACATATATGGGTTTTGCTATGAAAGATATTTTTTATTAAGGTTGTACCAAATCCATGAGGGCCAGTGGTCCTTGTGTTCTGTAGTTGTTGAATCATATTACAAATTTCTGTTTCGTTTATAGGTTTCAGCACCAATGCTTCATTCACTGGCTGGAACTTATGTGCAGTAATAAAACTTTGTTCTGTTGAAGAACTTGAACTGCAACCTAGTTTTTCTGGCAGATTTTTGTAATTTGGAGATGATGTAATTCATCTACATTATTTGTATAATGTACAGTTCATGCACTCTAAACTGACACGAAAACCTCAGTCTAAGCGCCAGCGATCCATAAGCAGCTTATTGTGCGGCGCTTAGACTGAGGTTCTCGCGTGTCAGCTTAGAGTGCATGGACTTTAATTATGAAGCACGGATTTTTTTAAACTGCTGCTTAAATAAAATATCTCTACACCAATGAATTCTACGTAAAAAAATATAGTAGGGGAAGATACATCTTTGATGTTCCTTGCCTATCCAAATGCTTGTCCGGTACATAAAAACTGTCCAATCCACAACAAAAATATAAACTCAATTTTTGTTTCTAAAGTAGTTTGCTTGTTCCTCCATGGAAGTCTTATTAAAAAGAAAAATAGCCAAAATTTTTAAGTTTCAACAAATAATAAATAAAATTTTGCATTTTATACAAATAACATTGGTTTGACAATGTAATTTCCGAAAATAAAATTTAAATAAATAAATAATCAAACATTATTCTTGGAAATTTACAATTATTCATCACTTGAGTATTTTTAATGAATATAAAATATAATAATAAGCTCCCCTAATTTTTAATCTGTGGCCATAAAGATGTCCTCCTTCTATCTTTTCTAAAGGGTGTTCCAATGAGACGGATCGATGTTAACAGTAAATACCACAATGTTACCTTTTAAAATTGATTTATTTATTGAATCATGTTATTTATTACATGGCAATTATGTGTGCCAGGTAATATTCGCCAAATGTTTGCCAAGGCTTCGGAGGCTCACCCCCACTTTATGGTCCAAATTTTTGAAGACATCTCTGCATAATTATTGTTCCTCAATCTCACCAATATGCCTTTTATCTTGTCCTTTAGCTGTTGAATCGGATGCTGTCGATATCGACGATTTGTGGCCCGATGCCACAATGCAACATTGGCTTTATTGAATGAGAAGCTCCCAGGTCGCTTCATCTCTCGAAACAGCGAAATCGATTGGCCTCCAAAATCGTGCAATTTGACAACTTTGGACTTCTTCCTTTGGAGTTATCTCAAGAGTAAGGTAAGATTGAAGAGCAATTATGCAGATAGTGAATGTGAGCCGCCGAAGCCTTGGCGAACATTTGGACGTTATTATCTCTCACACATAATTGCCATGTACCAAATAACATGATTCAATAAAGAAAAATTAACAATAACATTGTGTAAATTACTGTTAACATTGATCCATCTTATTGGAAAACCCTTTATCGTAAACTCACAGGTTGTGTCCTTTTCTCAAGGTTAGTTTATAGGACGGTTAGGAGATTCCCCCACTCTTAAACAAAACTCTGAAAAAAAAAGGTAGCCCCCCCACCACTGGCAACATCGCGCAATGGTGCTGCTTCCACTGTTCTTCTCACAGCTTGATGCCAGTGGTGTATCAGAAGGGGTTAACGCAGTTACTGAAAGTCGAAAACAAAAAAACACAGACATTGAGGGTAAATAGCCAAAGCAATATAAGAAATTTATCCGTAAACTAAAGTAAACAAGAAACATACCTTTGACTGCAAGTGTCAAATAAATATGCCAAAAACGTCTGTGTGCGCCTATGGCTGGAAGTGTTAAATGTTTAGGAAGTTACTAAATCGCCTATTTACGTGTAAATGCTACTAACTTAAATTCACCCTTTTGTCGCCTTGCCTCTCTCACCCTTCCTTCCCTTCAAAGTCGTCAAATGTCCTAATTTTCTTATAAATTAACCTTGTCATTTTCTAACATAAACTGTTAGGATTTTCACAAAATATGAATGGTAGGTGGAACATTACTACCAACTGAAATACTCAATATGACGGACACCTTGTTGTAATTTTCAGACGAAATTATGTTTACAAAATGCAGAAAAAATACGGGACATTAAAAAGAGTAGAATCCAAATTTGTCGTTTTACATTTAGTGAAAAAGCCCATTGACTCAAGCAGGCCTTGATTTACAAAAACTCAAAATATGCCTAAAATTCTTTTCAGACAAAGCGGGCAGTATTCAAAAATATCAGATTTGGAATTTTTTAACTAAGCATACCTCTTTTAACACCATCCTGGGACACACTGACTGGCACAAAAAGTGGAATAGTATAAAAATAAAAACATTTTACATTCAATTAAAAATGTTACCAGTGTACACAAAACATGACAAAAAATTATGTGTGTAGGTTTCTGCCTTTTTTTTTCATTGCAAAATCCTAATGTTCCAGCAACTTTCCAGATGCTAATCTCATCAACAACTGTAGCAAAAGTTCTAGCAGAATCTTCTGAATAGAATTTCCAGTCCCGGTATTTAGTACCGGGATTGTCCCGGGATTTTACCCAAAAAGTGTGGTCCCGGGATTTTGCTCATGGTCCCGAAAACTTAGAAGTCCCGATTTTTTATTACGTCCTTACCGCTAAACTGCCAACCGTGTGGTGAGGTATGGAATTATTACAATTTTTAGGTTTTAAACTGAAATAAGAATAGTTACTTGTCATACATTTATTTAAAAATTTGCAAAACAAAACAAATTATTCGGCACATTCTGGGAAAAATTAAAAATATACCACTTTTTGTTCCGGTCAGTATAGTTTGTTATCACATGACACTGCTCTGTTAGGCTTGTGACACCCTTTATGAATTATGTAAAGGTGTGACAGTCATAGAACTTTCTCTGGTTTTTGACAATATCAATGTTTTCAGGTAATACAAACGGCGATTGGCCATGGGACCAGTTATATCCAGTTGTATATATTAGTGTATATTTTTTAAGACATTTAGAAAAAAAATAGGATGTTACACCAGCGCATTGTCTCTCTAGAGAATGAAAATAATAGGGTTTTGTCGTGGAGTCTCAGCTTGCAGTGGTCGTGATCACCAGAATTTGAAAATGTCCGCCTATGGACCCTTGCTTCTTTGCATGCTTACGATTTATATATCTGTAATAGGTACCAAATCTAGTAAAAATAAAAACTGCATTCTACAATTGGTTATCGACATATCAAAATTGATTAAATGTACACTGCAATCTATGGCTGTCGTTTTGTGGAAGCTTCATATTTTTATTTACGGATTTTCAGCATTTTGAAAATCTATAGCAGATGATGAAAACTGTAGGTAAACTAATGTATTCAGGTAAACTAGAGGGCAATACACTTGATACAAGAACAATATTAAACCAGGGATTTGAAAGCCAGGATCGTTGTTCAGATTAGCTGTGGATTTCTTGGATGGATTATATGCTACATACAAGTAGAATGCTAGATATCTTGTTCCGCTATATCACAGGAATTGCAACACCTTTAACTGTCAATAAATTAATCGAAAGAATCATCAATAATTATTATTTAATTAAATCAATAATTGACATTTTAATTATTACGCGATTATGTGTTTTATATTCTTTAAAGCAAATGTAAAAATCTCTAATCTTTTTATGATTTTTCTAGTCAAAGAATTGGTAAAACCATTTACGATTTGTATTGTTTGATTAAAATTTAATCTTCTTTGTTTTAAACTGGTTTTATAATAAACATAATTGTTTTATTTTTTATGCAAGCCTTTATGTTATGTTAAGTCACAGATGTTTGTAATGAGTTGCCCTGCCAATCATAACTCATAATCTCAGCATACTAATCATATGTGCAAAATAAGATAAAAACGATTTTTAAATTTAAACAATAATTTGTATACAAAATACAAAGTCGGTAAAAATGTTAGTGGAATCTTTTTCCGTAACCCATCTTCTGTTTTAATTTACTGACATTTTCATTATTATCTTTGAGTAAAGGATATACAGGATGATTCATGATGTAAAAAAATTAAACAGGTCTACTAAAAAGGAAAATGCGAAAGATTTTTTTTCTCGGATTTAAAACGTGGGGTAAATGGACCTTAATATCCGAGTAACTCGACGCTTCTGCTTCAATGTCAACCATCGAGGTTGGCAGTGGAGAGCTATGTTGCCACATTTCTATCATTTTTTTGTGGTATATAACACTTCAAACATCTTAAGAAAATGTTGTATTCACATCATAAGCACCAGCGAATTTCCGCACACACATTTGTATCACAATTTTTAAATTGCACAAGAATAATGCTACCGGCAACACGTAACGACGCCTACCGCCACAGAATAAATAGCTTTGCAACAGAAGCCTCCTTACGGACATGTGTCAAAAATAAGAGAGTCTCCATTTCAATTTACAGAAAGGCAGACAGTATTTTAAGCCTAAATTTAGTTCTAATACATTCTCTTTGCTCTGTAGATTAACGTAAAATCAAATAAAATGCACATTATTCGTGTCTTTAGATAGAGATGCAAAATGCTCGAGCATTTATATTTCGAGCATTTTCAGCAAGAACGAACGAGCACGAACGAGAATAAACGAAAATAAACGACATATATAGGTGTTTCATTATAGCAAAATGATCAGCTCCTTTCAGAGGTTAAGAAAAAAGCAATTAAATGTTTTTTTTTTCTGAAAATTCTCGAGCACGTTCCTAAAATGCTCAAGAATGTTGACAAAGTGCTCAAAATGCTGAAAATGCTCAAAGATGTGATGATGGCGGGATCTGCAAGCTTGCCCTTTTACCTCAGTTCGCCAGTGCGCTCGTGTCTCCGTCTTGCCTTTGTCACAGAATAACTAAATATTCTGTGCTTTTGTCAATACGGAAGAACGGGTCTTACAAAAAAGTGCTCCAAGCTAGAACCAGAGAACAATTCCTTGTTCTCTGCTACAACATCTTTATTAAGTAGGTACACACATATATGCTGACACACAAGCACACAACACATATTGATCTATAAAGTTAACGGATCACCAAACTCAACATACACTGAACTCTCAGGAATAGTCTCTACTTCAACCATGATGTCTATGACCGCATAATTGCAACTGCTGTCAAGTTCGACGATCGTAGCACTCGAAGTCGTAGCGCCTAGCATCATTCACAACAACTGACAACAGAATGCATAGGGTGCCGCGTAGATTTCGAAAATTGCGATATTGCCAAATTTTTCAAATGTCGTCACATCTTATTCCTTTTGTGCTTGAAATTTCGAGCATTTTGTTGGGTAGGGAACGTTCGCGAACGTTGTCCGAGCACGAACGGGAACGTTCCCTCCTTCGCATCTATCTTTAGAAGATATTTCGCTAAAAAGCGAGTCTCCTTTTGACATATGTCGCTAAGGAATTGTCTGTATTACTCGTTAGTCTGTGCTACCGCTATCCATATTTTGCACGTTTTGGTTTTTTTCTAAGCAACAAAACAGCCTGACAGTGGTTAATATGACATGATTGTTTAGTTTACTGATTGGTCAGCCACTAGATGCTGGCGGCATTGGCTGTCAGTGACTAGACACATTAGATGCGCCAGTAATTCAATTATTACAGATTACTTATACTGCCATCCTAAAAACAGATGCCGTACCTACTGAGAGCACCAAGCGAAGAAAACTGGGTTTAAAGTTATTTCCTTAGCCCTTAAGTATTCAGATATTTTTAAAGAAAACAAATATGATTCTTTAATCAACATAAATATAGAAACAAATTAATTATAAAAAAAAGTCAAAATTCATCAATTTTAAATTAAAAGAAAAACATATATGGCCTTTTGGATAATAATGTTATCTTTTTATACAAGACAAAATGCCGTATGTACGTAAGACTCACAAATATATTGGCTTGACATCACAGATACTTGTAAGTGCTTAAACATATACTTTTTAATTCTAAATAAAACAATCAGTTTTAGGTATTTTATTAGTTTATATATTAAACGAATACACACGAGCATATTAAAAATTCAAAAAGTAGGCACCTACCTACCACACACCTAATTATTCTAATTAAATTTTGCTTACTTAGGTACTAAAATTTAATTAATGATTTCTGTCTGTATTAATTAAATGACGCATTTTAAAAATCTGTTTTATACATTCTTTCTAGTCATCAGTTTGGAGCAAATTTTTGTTCCAAAAAATTTTCTATAATTTATATGCTTACTAACTTATAAATATACTAATAAATATAATAATGTAAAGATCACGAAAAAATAGTAAAATTATTAACACTTTCTTAAATAACACCTTGCTGCACTGCACTGAGACAAATAAACACAAATCGCGGCTAAATTATAGGTTATGGCTAGCGCCTTATTAATGGCAAACGCCGTATCTGACTAATTCTAACTGGAAAAGCCGCATCTACACAGGAGCAGAAGTAGATAGGGCATATATTATTGGTATTATGCATATACTACGACTTTTGAAAACACACTTTTCTGAAATTCACCGAGTCGGATAGCTAAAGGCATTGGGAGAGTACTAATTTTGCAGATACGGCTAATTATTATGTGGGATTTTTAATATTTCGGAAACATATATGGCATTTCTGCTTAGTAGCCTTAGTAGCCGCACAAGCATGTGGTTGCTTCTGGGGTACTCCTAGTTTGGAGTATTGTGAGGGTGAGAATTATTATTATTATTATTAACTTAGCTTGCCTTGAACCCATGATGCAAAAATCTCCAAATCCGATTTTTTTTTTGTAGATACGGCATCTGTTTTTAGGGCGGCAGTATATGAGACGGCAAGTTCGGATAGATGGCGATGGCTCCACTCATCTTAGAAAGTAAGAGGATTGTTTTTGTGAATAGATATTTAACCACAGCTAATTCATATCAGTAAATTTATTTCAAGGTATTCTTATAAAAGTAGTCACAATTCGTTTTAGTCCTATGTTAAAGTTTCGTCAAACAAAAGCAATTGTCGGGTGGTAGCGGTAGCATGAGGTAGGAAGGAACAGTAGCGACTGTAGCGCTGTATAGCGACTAGGCGACTCAGTCTTGTCAATATTTTGAGTACAGGTGTGTGGACCGTGGCGTGTAGAAAGTTCCGCGATTCACAAGGGCATGAACTTGTACCTATTGAAGTTGAAAGTAAACTGTGATAGAGTGTTTTAATTTTGAAGCATATTTGCACAGTGTGTGCTTAGTTTTGTGGTTTGTCTACTACTGCAGTCTGCAGTCCATCAGTTGTGAGAAACTAAGAGCTCCCTATTATACTCCTACACACCCACTAATTACTGTTGATTGACATTGAAAAATCAAGAAGGAAATAAATTCACTTAGACTATGCATAAATTTTTTGAAATATCTGGGAAAAGGTTAAAAAAAAGATGTTGTGCAACTGGTAACTCCGCGCCCCAGGATCGGTAACCTCGACGCACGAGCTTAACAGCTGATCTGATGAACGCCGTTAACAAGGGGTTTTAATACATTTCTGAAAATATTTTTTCTTTTTTTTTTGGTTGACTTGAATTTTTTTAATTTTGAATTCTTATCAAGCTATTTTTTCCCACCTGTATATTCTATATAAGGTAAGAGAATCACAATCTTAAAGCTTAATTTACAAGTATGCATGCCTTTCTCGTGTGTCGCGACCTATTGAGTGGGCACGAGAACTAAAGCGTCTCTCAGACGACATTGCCAAATCCACAGTTCAATGAAATTATTGATGTAAAGTGTTGAAGGTCGAACAAAGGAATAAATTAGAGGCGCATCGAATCCGAGTGCCTCGGTTTTATTTTGCGACGAGGCTAGCTACCGACGATTGACGGGAGTTTTTTCGTGGCATTGTGGTCTTGGACGTTTTCTAGTGGTCTAAATACACATGGGATGATGGGATGTAATACCATAGACAAAGCTACACTAATCGTTTGCGTTGACATCGGCAAATGTGGCTCAAAACACCTGTTAACTCCAAAATTCGAAAAATAAAATTACCACCTACCGCATTTAAATGTTTTACAGTTTACAGATAAATTGTACTTTCAAAATTAAGAAAAAATGCCTAATGGATATCGAGTAAAACATAACTGGTTTTGCTGAAATATGGATTTCAAAATTTTGTCGACTTCAATCAGTTTCATTTTGAAAGCGAAAAATTTTTGATACATAGTTCATAGGGAATTTTTTGTCACTATAAATGGTACAATTATTTTGTAAAATTTGAAAGCGGTAGTTGAAAATTTTAATTTTGAATTTTGGAGTTAACAGGTGTTTTGGAGAACATTTTGCCGATTTCAACGCAAACGGTTGATTTTATTGTTATAAAACAAGAGTACATTTTGGTTGCAAAATAAAAAGATGCACTAAAATGATGAACCTGCGAGACCAAAAAGATAACCTCAAAAAAGTTATGAGTAGAAAACCCATTGTGGTACCCCGTACCTCCGCCTCTGGTTGATGGGAATAAATCGTTTTTACACAAAATTGTTGCACTTCAGTTACTAAAGAATTGCACCAAGTTTCATTTAAATTGCATAGCTTCTGTAGAAATTATTGCGATAAAGATGTTTTCACACTATACTTTCATCACCCTGTAACTTTCTTATTGTGCATTTTAAGACCCATGTTTATAGGAAACTTTTTGTTCAAAATTACATTTTCTATCAATCATATTACTTTGGCACCATAATTTAGAAACACCCGTATATAAAATAAGGTGAGATTTGTAATACCTATGCGAGAGTTATAATATGGAAAAGCACTTTGTAGAAAAAGTAATGGAGGTGTGGAAATAATACAAAAAGGACATTGTTACCAAGATGAATGCCGTTACTAGTCTCATCATCATCATCATCATCATCAAATTAAGGGGTGGCCGCCTCTGATCGGCCCGGCACGTAGGCCTCCATGGGCCCATTGTGCCCCCACGGCCGGTATCAAAGGGCTTCCAGCATGCCGGCCTTCTTGATGAAGGCCCGTAGCCCCCCCAACCTGACACCATACACGTCCTCAGCGCACAGCCTAGCCATGCCAAAGGACTCGAATCTGACCCTGTCAAGCGCAGGGCACTCTGTTACTAGGTGGTGGGGGGTCTCCTCTTCTTCTAGGCACCATCTGCATTCCCGCTCCTCCTCCACCCCAATGAGGTGTAGGTGGCGGGCTAGGCGACAGTGCCCAGTGAGGACCCTCACCAAACCCTTAACCTCCTTTCTTGGCAGACCCAGCAATTCCCGGGACAAGGCAGGCGATGGCCCACGGATCATGAGCCTCGCCTGCCTCATCCCTGGAGCTCTGAGCCATTCCTCGACGAATCTGCTCTGCAGCCACTCGTCCAAGACTCCAATCGCTACCCGAGGGGCGATCCCCAAAAGGGGTTCCGGTCCCATCGGCCCGCTCATGGATCCCTCCCTGGCAAAGAGGTCGGCGGTCTCATTTCCCTCGATGCCCGAATGCCCGGGCACCCAGGACAGAGTCACCTTATTCCCTGCGGCCACCAGTTTAAGCAAACTCGCTCGACATTCCTCCACCCGAGGAGATGTGGTGCGGTTTGCTCGCAGCGCTAGAAGGGCTGCTTTGCTGTCGGAGTAGAAGGTCACCTCGCTCCTCTCGACCTGGAGTTTCTCCTCCATCCACTCCTTCCTTTCGGGGAAGGAGAATGAGAGTCTAGTCTCAAAACCTCCACTAGTTATCTATTGGATGTTGAATTACATTTTGGTGCCGGCATAAAAAATAATTTGTTTACTTGTGTTTACTTGTATATATCTTCCTTAGAAGAGGGAAGAGAGGGGATACGTAAATCCGGCTTTAGACGGCTATCAAACGTATGACAGAAAATCGATCCGGTGACTTTTTGGTCCCAGACATTTAAGGTGAAATCTTCATTTGGATTTTCGTGATTTTTGTTTGACTTCCGTTTTCTGGTAGTAGGTGCACTGCCACGCGTATGGATTCAAAAGCTACGATGGGCGAAAGGAGCCTGGAATTACCTTCCATAGGTAAAAATATTCTAAATCGACTTCTTGCATGATTTTTATTTTATGTTATATATTTCCTTTGTGAATGCATAGGTATACACTATTTCAAAGTATGATTAAGGTCATAGATCATGCTACTTTTTTTTGTAATCTGTACCAGGTCTATTGAACTTTTCATTCAAGATTTTGGTCCGATTTGGTAACACAACAGTTCCTGGTTTGACTTGTCCCCCTCTTCCCTTGTCTAAGGTATCTTCTTTGAGATATTGGTAAAAAATATACGTGACGAATTTACGCACTGTGGAAACAGTGAATAAGGCTTAACTCTGTCGCGTAACGTCTGATATGCGGAGATTCACGGCGGAGTTACATTACGGAGCGTTGTTACATGTCTGGACACAGCTTTAGGGGTGATCCATACAACTTGACCACCCTGTACCTGAAACTATATGTATTTAGCTAAGAAAAAGCATTTGAACTCTTGAGTTTTTTAATTCTGTGTAGAATCGGTGTAATCAAAATAAGAAAATATTTTTTAAACACTTCAAGTTTGTGAAAATCTGAAATTAGGAAAAATATAGGTACTTATAGATGAATAATTGCAAAGGAAGCAACTTTTTTAAGGAGTTTTTTAAAAATATTTCGACAAATAAATCACAAAGTTTTTATGTTTTAATATAAAATCTTATAGTTTTGCCGCAAGTCACATGAATATTTTGCATGAGGTGTCTTCTCTGAACAAGCATATAAACAGCTGATAGTTTTTTTTATTAGGATCTGCCAGAAATAATATTTTTCCCTTATGCTATAGACCATATAATCGGTCACACTGTAAATCCTACGCTCTTGTAAGCACTCCCTGGCTAGGACTTCCTTAATTTTTGTGTTGAAGAACTATGGGTTTAAAAAACTTGAATTCATTTTGGTTGTCTCTGTTATAACGAACCTCTAAGGGATAGTGAAATTGGTTCGAAATATATAATGTATATGAATGCAACCAGAATCTATGTGTTTTGGCCTATTTTTTATTCACCGAAACAATATGATGTCCTTTGCACATAATCGAAATAACATTATGCCGCCACGGTGGCGGGTCGGGTAAGTCAAGGTGACCCCCGATCCAATCGCCGTGGTCGTGTGTTCGAATCACACCTCAGGCATGGGTGTTGTGTTTGTCCTATTATAAATAATTGTAAATATGAACATATACAGGGTGTTCACTTTTAAGTGGACACAAATCAATAAAAAATTGATTTGTTGGGATATTTTCATTTTTTTTAATCAAAGGTCTTCAAAATGCGCAACTTTCTACGTAAACACATTTATCAAATTGCAATTCCAGGGCCGGCTAAGATTTTTTTAAACCCCGATTTTTACAAAATCTATTTAGGCATTTTTTTATTTAAAATCTGACCATACAGCGTTAATCAGAACACCCCAAAACCCCCATACACCAAATTTGAACAAAAAGTATACAGGGAGGTCCATTCTGTAGGGTGTCAAAATTGAGCAAAATAGGAATTTTAAAGACATCTTGCGAGTCAAGTGTGCCGTGGAATCCCTTCAAAACAGTTAAATGGTCAACAGGACCACTCAAAATGTTGGTGTGAAAAGATTTACTACAAAAATATACAGGGTATTTTTCTCTGAGTCATCTCAAAATTCTGAATTTTTATTACACTTTATACTGGTCAGGAGTGCTCTGGAATTATTGAAAAAATATTAATAAACATAAAAGTAATTTATTTCTTTATAAAATGCCAACCAGCAAATAAAAACAATTTAAATTATTGGACTTTCTCAATCCGCCGACTGTGTGGACACTACCCGCCACAGAAAATATACGCTACGCGTATATTTTCTGTGCTACCCGCACTAATCTCCGCTTTCCGCTCTGCTCTCCAGTCCGCCGTCCGCCTTATGTGTGGCCGTGAACTTAGGGAGAATTGACAAGAGACAATTTTTATCTTTTAATTTAATTAGTTTAAAAAAGTAATGTCCAAAGCCTACTATTTATGTTCTTGGTAGACACAAAAATAATTTAAAATATAATTTGAAATTTTGTACGTTAGTCCGTTAATTTTGTTCAGGAGTATATTATATTATCTAGCTGTCTCATAATCTGTTATACGTTATCAGAAGAAAAACAGCCTAACACATCCTGTGTTAATGATTTAATCTTTGGATTTTCTATTTTTAACTTATTACTATTTTAAACCTATTATTTTTTACACAAAAGCTTTTAGGAACTTTTAATATACAAAATATAAATTTGCATTTTATTGCATTGAACATTTTCTAAGTATATGAGACGGCAAGTTCGGATAGATGGCGATGGCTCCACTCATCTTAGAAAGTAAGAGGATTGTTTTTGTGAATAGATATTTAACCACAGCTAATTCATATCAGTAAATTTATTTCAAGGTATTCTTATAAAAGTAGTCACAATTCGTTTTAGTCCTATGTTAAAGTTTCGTCAAACAAAAGCAATTGTCGGGTGGTAGCGGTAGCATGAGGTAGGAAGGAACAGTAGCGACTGTAGCGCTGTATAGCGACTAGGCGACTCAGTCTTGTCAATATTTTGAGTACAGGTGTGTGGACCGTGGCGTGTAGAAAGTTCCGCGATTCACAAGGGCATGAACTTGTACCTATTGAAGTTGAAAGTAAACTGTGATAGAGTGTTTTAATTTTGAAGCATATTTGCACAGTGTGTGCTTAGTTTTGTGGTTTGTCTACTACTGCAGTCTGCAGTCCATCAGTTGTGAGAAACTAAGAGCTCCCTATTATACTCCTACACACCCACTAATTACTGTTGATTGACATTGAAAAATCAAGAAGGAAATAAATTCACTTAGACTATGCATAAATTTTTTGAAATATCTGGGAAAAGGTTAAAAAAAAGATGTTGTGCAACTGGTAACTCCGCGCCCCAGGATCGGTAACCTCGACGCACGAGCTTAACAGCTGATCTGATGAACGCCGTTAACAAGGGGTTTTAATACATTTCTGAAAATATTTTTTCTTTTTTTTTTGGTTGACTTGAATTTTTTTAATTTTGAATTCTTATCAAGCTATTTTTTCCCACCTGTATATTCTATATAAGGTAAGAGAATCACAATCTTAAAGCTTAATTTACAAGTATGCATGCCTTTCTCGTGTGTCGCGACCTATTGAGTGGGCACGAGAACTAAAGCGTCTCTCAGACGACATTGCCAAATCCACAGTTCAATGAAATTATTGATGTAAAGTGTTGAAGGTCGAACAAAGGAATAAATTAGAGGCGCATCGAATCCGAGTGCCTCGGTTTTATTTTGCGACGAGGCTAGCTACCGACGATTGACGGGAGTTTTTTCGTGGCATTGTGGTCTTGGACGTTTTCTAGTGGTCTAAATACACATGGGATGATGGGATGTAATACCATAGACAAAGCTACACTAATCGTTTGCGTTGACATCGGCAAATGTGGCTCAAAACACCTGTTAACTCCAAAATTCGAAAAATAAAATTACCACCTACCGCATTTAAATGTTTTACAGTTTACAGATAAATTGTACTTTCAAAATTAAGAAAAAATGCCTAATGGATATCGAGTAAAACATAACTGGTTTTGCTGAAATATGGATTTCAAAATTTTGTCGACTTCAATCAGTTTCATTTTGAAAGCGAAAAATTTTTGATACATAGTTCATAGGGAATTTTTTGTCACTATAAATGGTACAATTATTTTGTAAAATTTGAAAGCGGTAGTTGAAAATTTTAATTTTGAATTTTGGAGTTAACAGGTGTTTTGGAGAACATTTTGCCGATTTCAACGCAAACGGTTGATTTTATTGTTATAAAACAAGAGTACATTTTGGTTGCAAAATAAAAAGATGCACTAAAATGATGAACCTGCGAGACCAAAAAGATAACCTCAAAAAAGTTATGAGTAGAAAACCCATTGTGGTACCCCGTACCTCCGCCTCTGGTTGATGGGAATAAATCGTTTTTACACAAAATTGTTGCACTTCAGTTACTAAAGAATTGCACCAAGTTTCATTTAAATTGCATAGCTTCTGTAGAAATTATTGCGATAAAGATGTTTTCACACTATACTTTCATCACCCTGTAACTTTCTTATTGTGCATTTTAAGACCCATGTTTATAGGAAACTTTTTGTTCAAAATTACATTTTCTATCAATCATATTACTTTGGCACCATAATTTAGAAACACCCGTATATAAAATAAGGTGAGATTTGTAATACCTATGCGAGAGTTATAATATGGAAAAGCACTTTGTAGAAAAAGTAATGGAGGTGTGGAAATAATACAAAAAGGACATTGTTACCAAGATGAATGCCGTTACTAGTCTCATCATCATCATCATCATCATCAAATTTTGGTGCCGGCATAAAAAATAATTTGTTTACTTGTGTTTACTTGTATATATCTTCCTTAGAAGAGGGAAGAGAGGGGATACGTAAATCCGGCTTTAGACGGCTATCAAACGTATGACAGAAAATCGATCCGGTGACTTTTTGGTCCCAGACATTTAAGGTGAAATCTTCATTTGGATTTTCGTGATTTTTGTTTGACTTCCGTTTTCTGGTAGTAGGTGCACTGCCACGCGTATGGATTCAAAAGCTACGATGGGCGAAAGGAGCCTGGAATTACCTTCCATAGGTAAAAATATTCTAAATCGACTTCTTGCATGATTTTTATTTTATGTTATATATTTCCTTTGTGAATGCATAGGTATACACTATTTCAAAGTATGATTAAGGTCATAGATCATGCTACTTTTTTTTGTAATCTGTACCAGGTCTATTGAACTTTTCATTCAAGATTTTGGTCCGATTTGGTAACACAACAGTTCCTGGTTTGACTTGTCCCCCTCTTCCCTTGTCTAAGGTATCTTCTTTGAGATATTGGTAAAAAATATACGTGACGAATTTACGCACTGTGGAAACAGTGAATAAGGCTTAACTCTGTCGCGTAACGTCTGATATGCGGAGATTCACGGCGGAGTTACATTACGGAGCGTTGTTACATGTCTGGACACAGCTTTAGGGGTGATCCATACAACTTGACCACCCTGTACCTGAAACTATATGTATTTAGCTAAGAAAAAGCATTTGAACTCTTGAGTTTTTTAATTCTGTGTAGAATCGGTGTAATCAAAATAAGAAAATATTTTTTAAACACTTCAAGTTTGTGAAAATCTGAAATTAGGAAAAATATAGGTACTTATAGATGAATAATTGCAAAGAAAGCAACTTTTTTAAGGAGTTTTTTAAAAATATTTCGACAAATAAATCACAAAGTTTTTATGTTTTAATATAAAATCTTATAGTTTTGCCGCAAGTCACATGAATATTTTGCATGAGGTGTCTTCTCTGAACAAGCATATAAACAGCTGATAGTTTTTTTTATTAGGATCTGCCAGAAATAATATTTTTCCCTTATGCTATAGACCATATAATCGGTCACACTGTAAATCCTACGCTCTTGTAAGCACTCCCTGGCTAGGACTTCCTTAATTTTTGTGTTGAAGAACTATGGGTTTAAAAAACTTGAATTCATTTTGGTTGTCTCTGTTATAACGAACCTCTAAGGGATAGTGAAATTGGTTCGAAATATATAATGTATATGAATGCAACCAGAATCTATGTGTTTTGGCCTATTTTTTATTCACCGAAACAATATGATGTCCTTTGCACATAATCGAAATAACATTATGCCGCCACGGTGGCGGGTCGGGTAAGTCAAGGTGACCCCCGATCCAATCGCCGTGGTCGTGTGTTCGAATCACACCTCAGGCATGGGTGTTGTGTTTGTCCTATTATAAATAATTGTAAATATGAACATATACAGGGTGTTCACTTTTAAGTGGACACAAATCAATAAAAAATTGATTTGTTGGGATATTTTCATTTTTTTTAATCAAAGGTCTTCAAAATGCGCAACTTTCTACGTAAACACATTTATCAAATTGCAATTCCAGGGCCGGCTAAGATTTTTTTAAACCCCGATTTTTACAAAATCTATTTAGGCATTTTTTTATTTAAAATCTGACCATACAGCGTTAATCAGAACACCCCAAAACCCCCATACACCAAATTTGAACAAAAAGTATACAGGGAGGTCCATTCTGTAGGGTGTCAAAATTGAGCAAAATAGGAATTTTAAAGACATCTTGCGAGTCAAGTGTGCCGTGGAATCCCTTCAAAACAGTTAAATGGTCAACAGGACCACTCAAAATGTTGGTGTGAAAAGATTTACTACAAAAATATACAGGGTATTTTTCTCTGAGTCATCTCAAAATTCTGAATTTTTATTACACTTTATACTGGTCAGGAGTGCTCTGGAATTATTGAAAAAATATTAATAAACATAAAAGTAATTTATTTCTTTATAAAATGCCAACCAGCAAATAAAAACAATTTAAATTATTGGACTTTCTCAATCCGCCGACTGTGTGGACACTACCCGCCACAGAAAATATACGCTACGCGTATATTTTCTGTGCTACCCGCACTAATCTCCGCTTTCCGCTCTGCTCTCCAGTCCGCCGTCCGCCTTATGTGTGGCCGTGAACTTAGGGAGAATTGACAAGAGACAATTTTTATCTTTTAATTTAATTAGTTTAAAAAAGTAATGTCCAAAGCCTACTATTTATGTTCTTGGTAGACACAAAAATAATTTAAAATATAATTTGAAATTTTGTACGTTAGTCCGTTAATTTTGTTCAGGAGTATATTATATTATCTAGCTGTCTCATAATCTGTTATACGTTATCAGAAGAAAAACAGCCTAACACATCCTGTGTTAATGATTTAATCTTTGGATTTTCTATTTTTAACTTATTACTATTTTAAACCTATTATTTTTTACACAAAAGCTTTTAGGAACTTTTAATATACAAAATATAAATTTGCATTTTATTGCATTGAACATTTTCTAAGTGTACAAACCAGACCTCCAGTTTTCTTTTTGTAATTTGGGAATCATGTGACCATTTAGCAGTGGTTTCAAAAATGACAAAAATAAGCATTTTGTAGTGCTCCAATCACAGTCAAAGCGCAATTTGACATTGCATGGCACACTAGTGGAATGAAGCTTGTACACTGTTTTGTCAAGTAATGTCAAGAGCAGCAAAACCAATGTAAGCATGAACATTTTTAAAATGCAAATTTTTCTAATATTTTCAAGGTCATGCACAAAGTATAGTATACAACTTGTGCAGTGATGCATATTGCATGCTCACGCACTTGAAAGCACTCAGCTTCGCCTCGTGTTACAACATGCACACATGCATTAGTTATGATTGGCAGGTAGGTTCTCGTTTATTTTGGAATGTTTGCTTATTCTCGGTATTTGTAAATTTTGCATCTTTTGTATATATGAAAAATAAAGATGAACTTACATAAAAGAATGTTTTAATCCTTTAAATTCACATAAATTATAATATATAACAATAAATAATTACAATTGTTTAACCTAATCATAAAAGTGTTTTCAGCACAATTTAAGTAGTCTCCTTGGAATCACAATCGTTTGGAATTTTATCAGGAATATCGTCTTTCTTGGACTCCGTGATGGTTACAGAGGAACTGGTATCACCAATTTCATTTGTAGATGAAGGTTGGTGCCCTTTTCTTACTTTCTTTTTCTCAACATGCCCTTGACAATGCTCACATTCATCATCCGATTCTGAAGAAGAGCTCTCTCCAAATTTTCTCGGCTTTTCGTATATGCAGCAGCCTGAAAACTGACTGTAGTGAACAAGAGTGACACAAGTAGTAAAACGACATATTTTTGGCAGAAAAATGTCCAAACACTTGGTCAACCAAGAATAGATAGATAGAATAGTGTCCTCAGTTTGGGTTGCCTAAACCACAAATGGACAAAAACATAGTCACATGGTCATTCTACACAATTAATAATAACAATACCCTGAAATAATAGTTATTTGTGTACCAAGGCACTGAAGATAACTGTTTATAACGAATGTGGAATTTAGTTATCAAAGCCTCCAAAATAAACCACGAGTTATAAAAAGGAACTTCAGTGCCAAGGGCATGGCCTTAGTAAAATAAACTAGACTGCTATTCGAATACAACTCATTTGTCCCACCACGAGGTCGGCTTTATTGCACGCACACGTCATTGGCTGTTAGGCATCCAATTATAATACGAAATTTTAGAGGGATATTTAAAATCGAAGTTTTGAAAATTCGCGGGGTAAATAAATCAATACTTAATGCAATATTCGACCTGCGTCTTCTATGAAAATCGCCCTAGAATGCGGACAGTATGGCGTCTATCCAGGCGGATGTCAGTGCCCTCTGTCAGGTGGCTAAAAATTGGTGGAGGGGGACACATTATATATTTTTGAAATTAGGAAAAAAGTTTTATTAGGCAAAATAATTTAAAGATAACGATCACCCATCCATGAGCTGACCACGCCGTTGCTGCTTCTTCGTATCACTCTACCTAGATCGAGCACGATGCAGTAAGGTGAAACTGACCTGCAGGCGGTCTCTAGCTACTCTTGCTGTATATATTATAGAATATTTTATATTATAGCTGTTAAAACCGACCGAACTGTTCATATTGAAAGATTACGTTGTATTAGGCAATAATTCTGCAATGAACTTTAGAAGTTAAATTATACTTTATTGGCTAGGTTTTCAATATCTGGCCACGTTTGATGGACAACGGACCCGTCTGTAGTTTCTTCAAATCTCGTCAATGCCAGCTTATGGAAAAATCGTACAATAATAACTTACTTCACTGCCGATTCTCTGAGCTTTTATTATTTACAATTTTGAGACTAGTGCTGGTTAAAAAAAAACAATTATTCAATACTTACATTTTGATTTCTTCTTGTTCAAATTTTCATTATCCACAGTTTCTGTACTCCACTGAACCTTCCTGTCTGTTTTTGGTTTCTTTAGTTTCACTGTCACTCTAGGAATGGTATGATCCTGTAATAATAATAAGCATTATATTTCTTTTCTAGACCAATTGTACATTTTTCTGTTTTGGAGTGGTGATTCACCTCATGAAAACTTTGCAGGTCAAATCAAACACTTCAGGAAATATTTTACCTATATATTAAATACAATATAATAATATTCATACACACTGTTGTTTTTTATTTAATTAGTGGGATTATAAAAATATAGATGTCTTTCATAATATTGCCTTATTAAAATAAATTTTCCTTTCTCAGTAAATATTTGGGAAATTCCTAGTGAGCTCCTAATATTATTAATTTTTATTTTAAAGTAAACAATTAGTCAACAATTAAAATTACAGCCAAAAAAATTAATTCACCGAAAAAGGAAACATGTAGTATGTACAGGTATATTGAAACTGTCAAATATTTGTAACTTGTCGTGAGTGCAAACCAATCACAAAAATAGCTAGATATATTCATTTTGAATGTAAATTAATAAACATAAATTAAAAAGAAATAATAAACACAGGGACAGGAATAAACCTAAAAAAAAAAACGTATACAGGGTTGTCCGCCTCTTGAAACTCACCAGGTCCATAACTCTTTTAGTTTCAGTCTTTTTGCTGATTTTAGTGGCGAGATGCCTATTTTTAATTCCTAAAAACTTTTTTTCGATATCTCGAACAGGGAAAAATAATAATGAAAAAATTAAAAAGTTTACAAAACCTGACTTCTAAGCCAATTTTAGAACATGTAAATTTAGTTTAAAATGGTTTCGAAAGAGCTTTTATTCCATAGCAGTGATTATAGTATTGTATAAGATTCCTTACTAATTGGCAACATACGACTATAATAACAAATAATTCACTAGCTTTTACCCCCTGTTATGAGGATTTAGAATTAACATGAGATGTGAACTAAAATTATACAAAAGAAGTCTGCATAGCTTGGTGCTCCGTCCGTTAGATGGCAGAGGCAAAAGACATTCGTTTGAGGCTAATAGTCGAGTATAATTTAGTTTCCCTTTGCCAATTCTATAATGAATATCCCAAAGATTAATTATTACAGAACCGCAAAGACAAACTAAATTATGCTAAGCTATTAGCCTCAACCAACTAACAGACTATGACCTCTGCACAGATATAGGTAATGATCTCTGTGGTTGTCATTCTCCGGTATATAAGTAGCGCCATTGGGGGCGATCAATAGTGAAACTGTGATAGGAGAAGTTCATCTTCAGACTTTCTCATTTGTAGAGGGCGGTATATTTGTGGTTAAAGCTTTGCATTAGAGTAGCATGTCGCCGTGATTATTAGCATCCTAATCAGTACACATGGAGCTTACAGCTTATGTTGCTTGAATGCACAGCGGTCAGGTATCTTTTCAATTTAGTTATTACTATCCATAGTGTCACTAAGATCCTTGTTTATGGATACCCCCGTTAGCCAATATGTGACATTGTTATAATAATTTATATGATAGAAAAATACAATAGACAGATTTTGTAAATATTAATATATTTTTGGTCAGATTTTAATATGAAAACTGGTAGGCAATGACTGGGCCACTTCAAATTTGGTACCATCTGCTCCCAATATGCAATATCACTTTCATATCCATATGATTCTAAAATCTGTCAAAAAAACGAAAATCGGCCTGGCGGTGCGTTGTTCTTAATAGGCCTAGGTGGAAATGAATCTGGGCAAGCTGCAATACAGTTTATTATCTTTATTTGGATGTGTTGAACACTATACTAAATTTGCAGTCTAAATTCTCTACAAAATAGTTATTTATGTAACAAGGCACTGAAGTTCAACTTTTTATGACTCATGTGGAATTTAGTTGCCGAGGCCTCTGGCCTAAAATATATGTAGTTGCTGTATAGATCATTATTGAACACCCTGTATATGCCTTAGATGTTAAGTGCTATAACTTCAGAACCGGTAAGTTTACAAAATAAATTAATTTAACCTTTTTTGTAGAGAATTTGATTGGCTTTATTTTCGGTTATTTGAAAATTTTCTGTACAGTGCACCTAGACCAAGTTATTTTAAAAAATCCATAAAAATATTTTTAAATGGAATTTTCAATTTTCCAATAGGTGGCCAAAACCAGGATCGATAGACCGTGCAAATTTAGTATAGTGTGCAACACATCCAAACAAAGATAATAAACTGTATTGCAGCTTGCCCCCATTTATTTCCACCTAGAACCCCTTGTCGACTGGCCTAATAAATTACAGGCGTGGGGAGTTTGAAGTGAGGGACCCTGTATATTAATATAACACAAATACATAAATAGAAATGTTCTCATTTCAAGAAAAATAAATCGTCCTACTATAAATACTTTACAATAGCATTTATCACATTACAATATTAAAATATTACATTATAGATTTCAGATAACATAATTTTAGATATCAATTAAATTAATAAAACATGAAATATATTTTAATTGTACCACGTTTCAGAATGTTAATTCAGGCTAGTATTCAAACAAGAGGTGTTTGACACCAAAATTATATAAATAATAATTGAAAATGAAAAAATAATTGCCCTGTTTTTCATTCAAATACCTTTATCAAGAAGAGTGTAAGAAGGCTAATAAAATGTCAAGCTGATACCGCACTCAATTTTGCATAAAAGTAAGGAAACTAACATTAAGTGATAAGTGGGATGGATATATTTATGGTCTGACAACTCTTGATAATCGTCAAAACCATTCTGGATAAAAAAGCTTTTAATTATCTTTGTTTGTTCTATATTAACTAGATTAGGTAGCATATTTTGCATTAGATATGTGTTGTGGTTGTGTGTTTTGTTTAAGCTATTTTCTGAGGTTAAGTAAGAATAGCAAGTTTTGCCTCATAATTTTGCTTCTTTACAAATAAACCTGTAAAGGATAGAAGTTCTCAAAATCTGTGAATAAAGACAGTAATAACATTGAATTACACAACTCTCTTGATGAAGAATCACTAGCAAGAACTATTAGTACTAAACAAGTCAGAAATGTAAGAGGGTTTCTCCAAAAATACAGGGTGGTCCAAACTGTATCAGCAACACTTTAAAAATAGCTAGAAAATTTCAAAAACTGAACGGCCAACCGTGTGGTCGTATGGTGTGGAATTATTACAATTTTTAGGTTTTAAACTGAAATAAGAACACTTACTTATCATACATTTAAATTAGTTGGAGTTCAAGCTACTTTAGTTGTATGTTGTGTTTTTTAAGTCATCTCAGTTTTAGTTTATTTTGTGTTTGTTATTTTGTAGGTACCTAGGTACTACCCACATTTAAATAATAGTTATTTATGTACCAAGGCACTGAAGTTCAACTTTTTATGACTCGTGTGGAATAAACCACATGACTCATAAAAAGAACTTCAGTGCCGAGGTACATATTATATATTTTTTTGAAATCGAAAAAAAAAAAGTTTTATTAGGTAAGAAAATAATCATACAGGATCACCGGTCCATGAACCAACTGAGCGCGGCGTTGCTTGACTTTGACGATCGCTTTACCTAGGTCAAGTATGACAAGAACAGAAAAACCAAACTGCTGCTTGTTGTGCAGCCTCCATAACAAATCTATTGATATTCAAACCTACTAAAATATTTATACTGAAAGATTGCCTTGCTGTAGGTAACAATTTCGCAATGTGTACGAAAAGTTAAATGGGCCCTTATTGCCCGGGGTTTGAATATTTGGTCACTTTTGACGTGCGATGGCTCCGCGTCTGACGTTCGATGTTTACATCTCGCCAAGGCCTACTTATTGAAAAAATCGTACAATAATGGGCTACTTCAGTGACGATTTCTGAGCTTTTAATGACGATTTTGAGACACTTCACTGCCGATTTCAAGAAAAAATATTTCTCTTACTTTTCTTTACTTTCCCTCACAAAATTTGTTGTAAAAAACACATCATCTTGATTTCGGGACCATTTTTCGGGACTAGTACCAGAACTTAAAATTTCGGACCAAAGTCCCAAATACATTTTCGGTCCCGGGACTTGGGAACCCTAGCTTTAGGTTGGTCTTATGGCAAAATGTTATTAAAGAAAATTGTTCGGAATTAAAAACTCAGTAGGTGTGCAAATTTCTTCTGTTAAAAAAATTAAAACGCACAAAAGTGAATTTTTCAAAAACGGTACATTTTTCAAAAAAAAGTCAAAAATAGTTTTTTCTTATAATTGATTGTAAAACTTAGTGAAGGCAAAAAAAAAAATACTTTTCCAGTGGCGTACAATTTTTTTATTAAAAAGTATTATGGTTGTCCCTCGTCTCTCTGGCACTGGTGGAAGTAGATGGGCTGAATTATTTTTAATTTATAGTATTTAATGAGTGTCTAAAGTATACCAAATATGTTTGCCTTAACTGTCTTCCTTTTGGAAAAATAAAAGAAAAGTTGAAAAAAAAAACTGAAATTAGACGCCTTGTATATCGAAAACCGCTAGGATTTCAATACATGTTTATAGGAAAAAATCTCATTTTTTTGAAATTTTCTAGCAGTTTTTAAACTATTGCTGAAAAAGTTTGGACCACCCTGTATAATGTGAAAAATGCAGTTCAATATTATTTATTAAATATTTGTAGCAATTTATCGTTAATATTTCTTTACGTAGTTTATTATTAGTAAGTATTAAACCTTGATGGCTGATTTCCTGATATTTAAAACACCTGCAAGTGAAAGCAGTTTTAATGAGCAAAACCCAAATCTTAAATTGAATTTAGTTTTTTTTTTTGTTTTTAGTCTTTAAAAGTAGCAAACATGTCATTATCAAAGGGGCATGCAATACAAAAAAAAAAGTTAAAATTCGCCCTTACTGAATAACATTTTCTTTCTGCAATAAATAAATTTTCTCATCATTATATTTCAACCAATTTTGCAACACTTCTTTTGTATGCTGCCCTAAAGTTGGTGGAGGAGACCTAATAAAATTACCGCCTTCACTATATTTTACGGGTGGTCCAACAATTTTAATACTACCCGCTGTAGGATGTTCCAAGTTTTTTACAATACCAATTTTTTCAATATGTGGATCATCAAAAACTTCTCTTATAGAATTTACAGGTCCATTAGGAAAAGAACTTCCTTCAAACACTTCATTCCATTCTTGGTTCGTCTTCAGTTTCATTATGTCAGTTATAATTTCAATCAATTCTTCTCTATGCTGAACCCGCAGGGAATTTGTTCCAAATTTTTCATTTTTCGCTAGGTGTGGGTAGTTTATACGCTGACAGAAATCTATAAATTGCAAATCAGAACCAGTCCCAAGTGTAAAATATCCATCTTTTGTATGGAAGGTTTGATAAGGTACGATGCTTTCATGTTCGGTACCCAGACGAATAGCTTCTTTTCCAGCATTGAGGTAGTTTGAACCAATGTTTATTAAGCTAGCAACTTGCGTTGAAAACAAATTGCAATCGATTTTTTGGCCATTTCCAGTCCTTGTTCTCTTTAAGAGGGCTGCCAATATGGCTCCATGAGCATAAAGTCCTAGCGAAATAAAAAAAATATATATAGTGGAAATCTTTAGTTTTCATAACTGCCAGTAACAAATTTGTAAGGATAAGAATAAATAACCTATTAAAGCAATTCTAGCTGTACAGTGTCAAATAGTGGGTCAATTAAATAACAAATACTGGACCTTGACAATTGATCAAGAAACTCAATAGTACCATAGCGGTTGCGTGTAAATTATAATTAATTAATTATTTACAGCAAGTCTTTAACAGTTTCAGAAAATGAAAGGTAGGAAAAACTGCTGCTTCAAATTTTGTATTTACAGTATGTCCATGCTGCGGCTTGTTGGTAAATATTTACCCCAATGAAATAATTTCAAAATTAATTGTATTAAAAATTAAAAATGTACCTAAAATCTACCTAAATGGAAAATTGTTAGACGAAACTTAGACAAAACATTGTGTGTTGGCTTTTAGTTACTTACATTATTTTTAGGAAAATAATCTAACTATATATTTTAGCCTGTACGGCCTTATTTAACAAATTAATTTTTATCCTCTCTGAAATGGAACTGGCATATTAAATAAAGTGGTTTTATTTTCTATAATACATGTTTTCTCTAAATTTAAAAATAAGGTTGCTTTACTCTTGAACCTTTTTCATATTTTAAAACCTCCCCCAATATACGAATTGATATATTCAAATTTTGAAAACTGCGTTTTGAGCTTGCAGGAATGCACAAACTTTTATCAACAAAAATTTTCTGATTACCAAATTTTTTATTTCCAAGCTTTCACTCTGGATTGAGAGCTTCTTCAGAGAATTAACTAATGGAAGTATCATTAATACATATTCTCCAATTTATAGGTGTAAAAATGGCCAAAAACACATAATAAATATAGTGGAAAATTTCTTTTTTACGTAGTTTGTAGAAAAATTGTAAATAAAAAAAAATAAAAATAAAAAAATTAAAAAAATAATATATTTATTTTCTTTATCTACCAATTTTCTAAAAACGACGTAAAAAAGAAATTTTCCACCATATTTAATACTTTTTTGGTCATTTTTACAATTATAAATTGGAGAGTATGTATCGATTAGTTAATTCCCTGATGAAGCTCTCAATCCAGAGTGAAAGCTTGGAAATAACAAATTTGGTAATGATATTATAAATAAACGACTCTCTGGCTGGAAAACCTGTTATTTAGTACCACCTATAAAAATTACTGTATACTGCTGTGTTAAACGAAAACGCCGTAACCAACATTTTCACGATTTTTTCATTTACGGCAAAATTGTACTATTCTGGTGATTATCCAACTACTTATTTCACTTCAAAAACTGTATCGCACCATATGAATTAATATATAATGTTTTTGTTTGCCGCACATAACACAGTTTTTTGGATTTAGCTAGTAAGTTTCGTCTTATTGTGCAATTCTTATATTGCATATTACAATTTTTATAAGTAAATGCCTTATATTACAAAAAATAATGAGTAAGTTAGGATCAAAGTTCAAAGAAGAAGAAAATATCACAGATTTGTACACGGGCATGTATAGAAATCGGCCCACCGTTTAACTTTTGACTGTTGACTACATATATTTGTTAGAAATTATTCATCAGATTAAAAAATATACTAAATTCCAAATATTATTCCAACAATATCACGATTATGTCAAAAATTGACGTTTTTTGTTGATCTGCAGCGATATTATTCCTCTGAGGCCGGCGTCGTTTAAGCCTCCCCAAGTCTTCCAGTCAGGTTCAGATGCTTTCGGCGCCCCCGAAAAATCGAGATATACAAAAAACACCCAACTTCCAAGAGTTCACAATACTCCTAGTTTTGGAGTATTGTGAGGGTGAGAATTATTATTTGTGGTTCTGGAGGCTTCTAGTACGGATTTTTTCAAGGCTCCCCCTTGTCTACCTAACGTTTTTCAACTTTCAAACCTTGACTGAATGAGGTTGGAATTTTTATATAAAGGCATGTTGTTGTATTTCAAACAGCATTTCTTATTTGATCTTCTGAATAATTTCTAAAAAAATATAGTAAAAGTCAAAAGTTTAACAGTATGCACACAAGTTTATATTACAATAGCAATCAAATTTCCAAAATATAGGTTTTCTGTTTATCTGTGTTTTTATTTTTAGTTTCCCATCTCACAGATACTATAATTCAATTTAACATTTTATCAGTAGGTAGCCAAATAATCAAAATGCCATATATGCAATTTTTGAAAAGTTTGAAATAAATTAGCTTACTATTCAATCAGGAAAATTTTTACTGTATTTGGTGTTGTATTGCCAAAAAAAAATCCGTTTTGATATTTAAAAGCTGTGGATGACAGGCGACGAAACACAAAATCTCAATTAACTCAAAACAACGTTTTTTGTATTTTACTTCGTTTTCATTAAACGCTGTATATTCTATCATTTCTATTAAAAGTTATGCCATAGGGCAGTAGGACAAAGCTGCTAATCAAGTTGAAAATGGAATCCGTAGGAAAATAAACTTTGGTTGGTAAAACAGTTTATGCATAGTTTTGATTTATTTTAGAGGGTTTTATCATAAAAATGTTTTATTTTCCATGTATTTGTATTGTGTATAAGTGCGTATTTGATAAATTTATTTATATATTTGATACATTTACAATCTCAAAACCCCGAAGCAACAAGCAGCTAGCTATAAATAAAAGTATATACTTAATGTAAAAAAATCGTCCAGTATCAAATATGGATATTGTTACCTATTTAGTGCTTACAATAATTGGCTATTATACAAATCGACTGAAAGCCTTGAAAACTTAACCATTGAGTGAAATATTAAGATATTTCAGTCCAATGCTTAAATGCCTTGAAATATGTGGATTTTAGATTTGTTCGTGAATGTGTGGACCACTATAATTTGAAGACAACACAGGGTTTTTGGAAAGGTAAGCTTATCTTAAGGATAATAGTTTACAAAAGTCTCAGAAAATATATTATGTGTATTAAATTATTGTAAAAGATGATGGAAGTATTTAACGAAGAAACAAGAAACCCATATGGGGTGAAAGTCACCCAATTTTTTATTTTTTTTTTCTACAAGCAGTGTACAAAACTCTAAAAATAAAACAAAATGTAAAAAAATTATTCACCAGTTAAGTAGTAAAATGTGAGCATACATCAGAAAACTTTAATGTGCTTTTTGTTATAAAAATCTGCTCTTTTTATAGCAGTTTTTCATTTCTGCCATCTGACAGAAGAAAGTTCACATTGGCTTTTTTTATGTTTAAAGCTCAAAACACTTGGAATTCTAAATATTTGTTCTGTGGTAGCCATTATTATCAGCTAATCATGACAGTTTGTTGGACTGCTCTATTAGATATTTTGAAGTTACTTTTTGTCTAGTTTTACCAAGAAAGTAATCCAGGAGTGTGTTTCAAAATTAATTCCAATGCCTGAATCCTGAATCCAATATTATACTATAGATCATGATACAATGAAAAGAAGGTATGATAGATCGGTGTCACAATTTCGTCCCGCTCTGCGCATAACGTCACGCGGAGCGGATTATTTGAATTTTAAGGCGGGAAGCGGGTTTTTCGAATGGAATATGAGTTATGTATCCGTAAATTAATGTTGTACTAGGTAGCATGATAATCAAGCTAGGGTAAGCACTTGTATTTTTTAACACAAAGATAATGCATCAACTGTAAGGACTTCCTTAGTACAGGTAAATAACTCAAAGTTTATTTCTTCTTACAAAGGAAATAAAAATGATCGATAACAACGAAAATTTCCAAGGATTGCAAGAGAATACCTACTAGAATAATAGCATTCGCCATAAGTAAAAAATAAATACCGATGATAATAGTTTGTAATTATCGAAAAAATAAATAAAACATAGAAATTAAAAAAAAAATAAAGTCAATTTTTAAGGCAACAATGTAAAATTATATAAAATATAGCTAAATTTTAAAACGCCTTTATTTAAAAAAAATTAATATATATTTTATTACTTAAAATTATGATGTAATTTTTAACCTTTTCCGTTTTCTAGTTATATCCTTATCTTGTAAAGCTTTGTTCAACTTTTTTATTCAAAAATACATCCTCGACTTAAAAAATATTTTTTAATTTCTGCTGAACAATTGATCCTTAAAGAAGTATTATATAAATTGCTGATGTAACCTTTGCTAATCAAGAAACTATCAGCACATGGAATTAAAAATTGCCTCCAATTCTTCCATGTGGCTCATCATTTGCTGGGATGGTTTACTTAGTCCATCAATTTTGTTCGCCATCATTAAGCTCTAAGCTTAAGCTAGGTATCACTTTTGTTAGATTGTTAACATAGAATGCATATCTACATAAAAGCAAACTGTAATAAAATGCAAATATGGAAAAATATATACAGGGTGGTTCACTTTTATGTGGTAGGACTTTAACATTAGATAGAAAAAGATAATCTAAAATGAAAAATTTATATCAACATATATCAGGGAAAGCTTAGTTTCCGAGATACAGGGCGTTGAAGTGTTGGAAAAAATATGAAGTATTTTTTTACACTGTCCGAACCAGTGGAGATATTTAAACCAAATTTGATGTGTAGTACCACCTTTTTGACTACGATATTTAGTGATAATATGAAGGTCCTGAAATAACCAGTGGTGGAGTTATGGGTTTTCACTATCACTAAATTTAAAAAGTAATTAGTACGGACCTGTCTCACATCAACGTAAATTTTTTTTTCGTAAAGTTCTTTCAATTCTCTACAATAAGTGTATCTTGAAATTTTTTTGTATCTGCCACGGTTGTGTAGTAAATAAATTATTTCGTTTCCATCTCAGCCTTTTTTGCCTAAAAATGTGTTTTCTAAGATTATTGTTAAATATCGCAAATAACAGAAATTAATTATGGAACACTTATCGGATTCAGCTATTTTATTTTTAATTTTATGGAAACAATTTTAAAAATAAACTGGCACTTGGTTTGAGGTACATTACTTTATTATCATTTTAACATTTTTATCAAATCTGTATTATTTCTTAATAATTTTTATAATTCTAAATTTGTAGAATTCTAAATTATACCACGACGAGTAAAAGATGATTCTTCCGCCCATAAAATGTTATTTAAAAATTGTCTTATTTCCTTTGACCTCCATCGGCAAAATACTAATGTCCTTTCTGCATCGCCGTACTGGTGAAGATAAGTGTGCCATGGAAAAGAAAATCTTATTGACAGTTAATAATACAATAATCTGTCATCCAGTAGATGAACGTAGCAGCGCCGCAGTTTGTCTTTGTTAATAATTAAAATGCCGTTCCAATTTACAAATGAAGAGCAGGCTGACATCCATTTCTGCTATGGAGTTGCAAATGGGAACTCTGCGGAAGCAGCCAGAGAATACCGGAGGCGATTTCCAAATAGGCGCCATCCGCGTCCCTCGGTGTTTGTTAACATGCACCGGCAATTCAGAACTCGCGGTCTGAGAACTAGAATCGTCGAACGAGGAAATGAAAACAATATCCAACAAGTCAGACGCAACAATGAGATTCTTCGTGAATTCGATAGGAATCCTACAACAAGTAGCAGAGAAGAGTGTCAGTGGCCCTACGTGTTTCAAAGTCTGCAATTTTGCGAGCTTTAAAAAGAGATCACAGGCATGCGTATCATCTACAACCCGTACAAGGTTTAAGGCCCGGCGATGCAGAAAGAAGATTAGTGTTTTGCCGATGGATTTTGGAGTCAATTGAAGGAAATAGACAATTTTTAAATAACATTTTATGGACGGACGAGTCGTGTTTTACTCGTCGTGGAGTAGTAAACTTTCATAATCAGCATATTTGGGCACAAGAAAACCCACATGCAATCCGGCCAAGAAATTTTCAGGTCGAATTTAGTGTCAATGTTTGGATTGGACTGTACAACCATCATCTGTTTGGACCCTTTTTTTTGCCACAGCGAGTGAATGGTGACAATTTTTTTGGAGTTTTTAGTAGCTGAGCATAATAATATGTGGGAAGACATTCCTTTAAACTTAAGATTGTTGGCTTGGTTCCAACTTGACGGCTGTCCTGCACATTTTCACCGAAATGTGAGGAACTGGTTAAATAATAACTTTCCAAATAGGTGGATCGGACGAGGGGGACCGGTCGCTTGGCCACCACGTTCTCCGGACATAACACCTCTGGACTTCTTCGTATGGGGATTTTTAAAAGAACAAGTCTATGCGACTCCTGTAGAAACAAGGGAACAACTTATTGATCGTATCAGAAATGCGTGCGATGAATTGAGAAATGGCAATTTAATCGATGCTGTTCAATCCGTTAGGCGTCGAAGTGAATTATGTGTGCAACAGAATGGATCACATTTTGAACAATTGTTGAATGTTGTACAAATTTAGAATTATAAAAATTATTAAGAAATAATACTAGATTTGATAAAAATGTTAAAATGATAATAAAGTAATGTACCTCAAACCAAGTGCCAGTTTATTTTTAAAATTGTTTCCATAAAATTAAAAATAAAATAGCTGAATCCGATAAGTGTTCCATAATTAATTTCTGTTATTTGCGATATTTATCAATAATCTTAGAAAACACATTTTTAGGCAAAAAAGGCTGAGATGGAAACGAAATAATTTATTTACTACACAACCGTGGCAGATACAAAAAAATGTCAAGATACACTTTTTGTAGAGAATTGAAAGAACTTTACGAAAAAAAAAATTACGTTGATGTGAGACAGGTCCGTACTAATTACTTTTTAAATTTAGTGATAGTGAAAACTCATAACTCCACCACTGGTTATTTCAGGACCTTCATATTATCACTAAATATCGTAGTCAAAAAGGTGGTACTACACATCAAATTTGGTTTAAATATCTCCACTGGTTCGGACAGTGTAAAAAATACTTCATATTTTTTCCAACACTTCAACGCCCTGTATCTCGGAAACTAAGCTTTCCCCGATATATGTTGATATAAAATTTTCATTTTAGATTATCTTTTTCTATCTAATGTTAAAGTCCTACCACATAAAAGTGAACCACCCTGTATTTATTAACTTTTGTTACACCTTTTTTAATCAGGAGGTCCAGACTGGGAATCCCTCAAAACTTATTGTGAACATTTAAGAAAATCCTATAAAAATCTAAAGACAAACTGTTACGAAACAGTTTTTAACATGTTCCTTTTTCTATACAAATTTCCAAATTTTTTATTTAAATTTTTCATTCTAAAGTACGTTCTTGACCTAAAAAAAGTTTTTTAATCTGCTTACTACAGTTTACCTTTGATGCTTGTTCTAGCAAATGTTAAATAATATCCTTTACAAATAAACAGTAAAATATCCTTTACAAATAAACAGTTCACCCGAATTTACGCATTAAATATTTTTTCTAGTTCCTCTGTGTTTTTCATCATTTCTTCTGATGGCTTGGCCAAACCCCCCTTAGACACATGATCAACCCAGGTGAAATTCTCCTGATTTGTTGATGCCATAGGTTCAGTGGTTCCTAATTTGCAGCATACAAAGCCCGCTGAATATTCTAAACCATCATAAACTAAAGAATCGATTTCTTCTGCTAACTTGTAGGTATACTTGTCTTTGTCTTGACCTTTTCTTGGTTACTGTACTGTATTTGCATTTTAACTTAAGAAATAAAGTATTATTATTATTATTATTATTATTATTAACTCATTTCTGACAACTCTATCAATTTCTTTTCCTTTAGAAGTCAAATCAGCAAGGCATTCACTGCTTAATAAAAGTTTTTCGGGCAATGGGCAATGGCTGCAGTTTTGGGGTATTAAAACAAATTAAACAACTTAAGATGTTCAACGAACCTGTCTTGAGGAATTTCATCCTCAATTTTTGATGGATTTTTTTTATTTATTCGTTCACTTCTCGCCTTATCATAATAATATATTTCACTGTTAACTTTTGATTTGGCAAATTAAGTATCGGTATGGAGTCTGATGGCTTCACAAGCCGGTGATTTTTTGCTGAATACCCTGGCAATTCATATTTTAAATTCCTCTCATAGCTTTCCTCACTAAAATGTGAGCAAACTAGCGGTATTGTTTACAAGCAATCGTCCACTGTTTAATAAGATTTTCATCCTTTGGGAAACGGAAAAACATGAACTATCCCGTAAATGTCTTTGCTTCATTGTCTGCATTGCAACTTGCTACAGCACAACGCATTTTAAAACACAAATAATTATTTAAATTATGCAAATTAACGTCGCGACAAACTGACACTGACACCCCTAACCTAACATAACCTATATATTTTGCGACTGCCACCGAAACCGCTCCGCGTGACGTCGCATGACTCCGCCCACAATGCGCAATATCATACCTTCTTTATTATTATATCATGACTATAGATCATGGTTAAGTTGTCGGATGATCAAAGCACCCAGAATTACCGTAAATTTCAAGTGAGAATGTCACTTAACTTTTACCCACCTATCAAAGTTGAATGTTTGGTTATTGATTATTGGTCCAACAAAATATCTGCTCTAGGTAAAAACACCGAGTGTCAACAATCAAATTTTGAAACATAAATTATGCAGTTGTCCGTCAGATGTAATTATCAAACACTCTATAGTAGGGTTACCACTGTTACCAGATGTCCCGTATTTCTGGGATTGTCCCTTTTTTGAATGTTTCATCCCGTGTCTCGGGCAAGGTATTCACGGAACGCTTATTGTCCCGTTTTTGGCACTTTATACGAAAATTTTAACAAAACAATTTAACAAACAGCACAAAAATATGAATATGAAACTGTCTACTGGTTTTCCATATAACCATATAAAAATATGTTATAGTATTCTATGTTTCTAACACTCAATGGAATGTGCCTTTCTAGTTTCTTTAGATGGATAATTAGATGACGTTGAACTGGCATGCTGTTGCCAATCGGCGCCATACGGATGGGATCGTGTGGCTCACTCTCACACTGTATGTATTTGTTTTATTTTTTTATAACCTTTTCTTACCTCATTTTAATAAATTTAAAAAATTAAACGTCCAGTTTTTTCTCTCTTTGTCCCTTTTTTTTTCCTCCTTGATTAACCCCAGTCCAATTTTCACTTGAAACAAATCTGGTAACCCTACCCTAGAGGTCAGAATCAGTTGTCATCTTAGGTCAAAACGAGCTTTGCAGGTTATATTGGGGAGTTGAATCATGTGAAATTCTTTGGACCTACTTTTAACTCCATACACGTCCGAAGTAAACTTTGGAAGTGGATTTTTCTCAAGCATTATTGCAATAAGGAGCATATATGCCCTCCTTTTTTGACTATGAGCGCTGCGGTATGAAAAAAGAAGTGGTAATTATTCCAATGGCGTAACGCACCCCTTATTTTCGCCCATCATTCGGCGCTACGTTTGCCAACCGTCCCGAATTTTCTGGGATGTCCAGGATTTCGACCCCTCTCCCGCGTCCCGCGCAGTAGTGCAGCGGGACGCTATTTTCCCGCAACTTTAAAATTTTCCGCAAACAATGAAAGCATGACTTATGTTTTTGCTATTGTGCCTTGTGCCCACAGACAACTTTTATTAGACGCACAATTTGAACTAGTAGGTATATAGGGGAAATGAAGTTGAGAAAGAGGAAACCGCCAAAGCTCCCCTCTACCACCTTTTACTTTGGTCACAGATAACGTGCTTTGGTGGATGTTCTCGCTCAGTCACTTGCGCAGCCAACAGGTCGCGGGTTACACCTAGACCTTGGCAAAGTCTACAGAATATTTTATTCTGTAAACTTTGACTTTGGTTACACTCATGGCGTCAAACGGAGTCGGGGAAGATGAGGGCGGAGAATGGTGGGGCTGAGAGAAATGAAAGAGAAGAATCGATTATTAATTTATGCTTTTGCTATCCGTCCCTACTCCCACCCCCGCCAGAAACCCTGCCATTGGCCGCAACAACATGACAGGCACCAGTCTATTCGGGCACATTCGGGTAATAAAATAAAATAAATAAAATAATACCACAGAAAATCTACTACGAATTTCTGTGATAATACTTGTTATACACTATTTTAAAAAAATTGAAAAACAAGTGTCCCGATTTTTTTTGTCTGGTCCCGATTTTTTTAACACAGTATCCCGATTTACCAAAACAGTGACTTGGCAACCCTATTCAGCGCGCGTCAAAAATCGAGGGGGGTTACACCACTGGAAATAATTACCACTTATTTTTTCTTACCGCAGCGCTCATCGCCGAAAAAGGAGGGCATATGCTTTTTACTGCAACAATGCTTGAGAAAAATGCACTTCCGACGAATCTAATTCAGTTTACTTCGGACATGTATGGAGTTAAAAGTGCGTCCAAAGAATTCACGTGACTAAACTCGCCAATGAGAGCGCAAGACGTATACCGACTTTCATAGACCACATAACACTTCATATAGGTCGGACATATAAATAGCCACTTTCTACAAAAAAGTTGTCAAACTGTGTCATGAACATATTTCCAACCCACCACACAAAATTTCTTGCTTTTATTCAAAACGATACTGTTCCTGTGGAAAGACGTCACTTTTTATCCATGCAAACTTTGAAAACCCATTTCATCCCCTTAGCGGCAGAATTTTCGAATTCTTAGTGGATGCCTAGGAGAATCAGATAATACCTATGACATTTTAGTGGCATTATTTCCAGATGAACACTATTTGCCTACAGTTTTTATTGATGAGCATCTAGCCCCTTCTTCATTTTCCTATTTCAATATAATACAGAGATGAAAGTAACTATTCTTAAGTTGCCTTTCACGCAAGCCTGAAATGGTGCAGTCTTGAACATGTTGCATTATTTTCAAGTATTTCTTGATAGGAAGTGGCTATTTATACGTCCGACGTATATAAAAGTCGGTATACGTCTTGCACTCTCATTGGTGGATTGAGTCACGTGACTTCTTTGGACGTACATTTAACGTCCTAAGCCGAAGTAAACATTTGATACGTCTACGTCGGAAGCCGTCGGCGCGGCGCCGAATGTCGGGGGGTAGCCAAAATTTCAAGAAAATCGGGGGTGGGTTACAACGCCGAACGTCGGGCGAAAATAGGGGATAGGAACCTATGTAGCCAAAATTTCAAGAAAATCGGGGGTGGGTTTTACACAGGGACCCTTTTTATTTTAAAGAGTCCCTGGTTTCATACCATTGGAAAAGATTACCACTTCTTTTTTCATACGGCAGCGCGCATCGCTGCCGCCTGCGACAATATGATGCGAATGTCCCCTTCTTTTTTCATACGGCAGCGCTTATCCCCCAAAAGGGAGGGAGGGAGGGAATACGCTCCTTATTCCTTATTGCAAAGATGCTTGAAAATGCACTTCCGACGGCTTCGGACGTAGACGTATCAAATGTTTACTTCGGCTTAGGACGTGTACGGAGTTAAATGTACGTCCAAAGAAGTCACGTGACTCAATCCACCAATGAGAGTGCAAGACGTATACCGACTTTTATATACGTCGGACGTATAAATAGCCACTTCCTTCTTGATATTCCTAAGTACTGAGTATTTGAGTTGATTATTGGTTTATTTTGAATTGGCATCTTGTTTATTCAATTCACAATGAACTCGCACAAACCTGTGGATAAATCTGTGACTGCAACACCAACTTTTGTGGGCTCTCCTCCTTTAGGACCAGTGATATGTAGCAACCCACCTACAGACGCTGCTATTACATCATATCCAGGTTTCTTATGGTAAGGTCCTTCGTTGCCATACCCCGTGATTGAACAATATATGAGATGAGGTGCTACCTTTTTAAAATCTTCGTACCCTAGTTGTAACTCGTCAAGTTTTCCCGGAATGTAGTTCTCGACAAGAACGTCTGACTTCCTCGCTAGCTCATATAAAATGTTGCGACCCTTTTCAGATTTCAAGCTAACACATAAGCTTTTCTTGTTACGGTTAAGTGCGAGAAAGTAGCAGCCTTCTTTTGTACCTTTTACAAAAGGTGGACCCCATTTTCTAGCCTCATCTCCAGAACCAGGTCTTTCTATTTTTATAACTTCTGCTCCCAAATCACTTAATACCATCGTGCAATATGGTCCCGCTACTATTCTTGTTAAATCCAACACTCTAATTCCATTTAAAGGAGAATTTTCGAAGGTAGTACTTGTTATCTCTGCTGTGGTAGTACTGCCGTGTATCGATTTCCGCAGAAAATGAACCACACTAACTTCTAATATTTGTTTTCTTCTCGCGAACATATTCGGAAAAATTATGTTTTACCAATACGTAATGGTATTCACAAACTACGTTTGCCTACGATCTACTGAACTCTGAACCGCAGTTTGGTTTGGTTTACCTGTTCATCAGTTTCTACAACTGTGACTGTTGAAGAGCTCGCTTCTTGTTGGTGTGGCGATGGCACTGAATCCGACATTCTGATAAGATTAAACGTCTCCAGATATGTAAGTAAATAGTCACTATTTAGCAAACATGTTATTATTAATTATTACATTGGAAGATGTATACATTTGTTATCAATGAATGATAATTTCCATCGTAAATCTAAAAAAGATTAAAGTGAATAAATTTTTGTCTCTGGAATAAATATGTTGACACAAAATATCCATGTTAGGTGAAGTTTTTGACATCAAACCAAGGTTCGTTTATAGGAAGGTTAGGACATTCCCAGAGAAATGGAGTAGGGAGAACGCGCTGTGACCTACTGCGCATCCTATTTCCAGGCAAATGTAATGGCCGCCATATTGTCCTCACTTTGACATTTTGCAGTGTGTTCTCAGCGGTAGTTCTTGTATTTTCAGCAGAGAAATGGTCAGTGTTTTTGGAAAATGTCGTGTGCAGTACCAAGCTGTAAGAATTATAAGTCTAGGAGACTTCCGGAAGTATCATTTTTTCGGTTAGTAAAAACAATCGCCGAAATTTTGGGCACCATAGGCGCTCATCCGTATAATTTTAATGATTGAATATGTGGTTAAAAATTCTTAACTTGGGGACTGATTGGACTTTGAGTCCAAATAAATTTGTTTGTTCAAAACATTTTGCTGCTGATGCCTTTACTGTGCATCGTGGCGAACGAGGACGAAGACCTCTAAAGCAGTATGCAGTGTCAAGTCTGTTAACAACGATACGACCATGGATGAAGTTGGTTTAATATGGCCGCCACTTTTATTAAGCAGTTCGCGCAGCTTGTAGCGTATTCTCCCTACTCCATTTCTCTGGACATTCCCAGACTCTTTAACCTGCATAGTGCTGTTTCAAGCGATCGCCACTGGCACTGGCGCCACACGACGAAATCAATTTACACCAAAACTTAAAACACCATTGTTGCACAGTCTTTTATAAAATGAAAACATGCAAATGTGTCTGTTACAACGAATTTAATATCCAAAATAAAATAAAATATTTGTTTGTTATATCCCTCTAATTTGACAAGATCACATGGCATATTTCCATACATTTTCTTAAGAAAAGCGAATCTAAAAAGCAATTTTGGTTTGAAGTAAGCATAAAACGCATTAGATTTTTAAGTTTCTTCTTTATATGAAGGACTATTGTTCGCTTTATGGAGCTGTAAACAAAATTTTCTATTTTCATTCTTGCATACGTTACAAAATACTCTTCCAAAATAATATTTAGAATTTTCGCTTCTTCATCTGGTTGATCAGATCATCCCATAATTCCAAAATAGTGTTTATTCTTCTGTATTCACCTAATGGTCTGTGCAATGTGCATACCATTTTCTTCATGTGCATGGAAATTTCATGCTATCACAAACAAATCTACCTATAAAAGCTGTGTTAATAGGATAAAACTGCTAAATACTGGACGAAAAGACAATTCGTTACCGTAAAAAGAAGGCAAATCGTAATAAAGCTGGATATTTAAAATTTGGGACATTTTAAACGTCAGTAACTGGCATCAATAACCACAGAATACCCCATTATAACCTATAATAAGTCGCCATTTTTTTCGTCGAGTCGCGCCACCCCAGTCCTTAAACAACAATGAAATATGACGTCATGCTCGGGTCTTTAATAATAATTAGAATTAAAATAAAAGGCAGTCCCTTTGCACCGGCAACATCGCGGGACGGTGTCGCTTTCACCCAAGAACGGTAGACGCACTATACCGTTCTTGTCATTGACTGACCATTTCTTATGCAGAACATTTAGGTTAGGCAATTCACAAAACATTACTATTGGGTACGTCATTGTTAATAGACAGAATTGTCAACTCTAACAATCTGTGTTGTTCTTGTTACTTTTTGTGTTATTAGTAGTTATTCATTGTGCAAACTGCAAATAGGCTCGTTACTGACCTGAACTTATGACCCGGTTGCATTTTTTTGCTGCATTGATGCCAACTTAGGATATCGAAATTACCAATTGACAGTCCCAGTCACAAAATATATTGGTTAGTCCCAGTAAGGACCTCTTAAAATAATTTGACTATAATGGACCTTGCACAGAGATCATATATATAGGATAGGATCTCTATGCTTCTATACCTATACCCCGATTAGTGTAAGAAGTCCCGATTTTGTCAGATGACATTCTCCACAAAATCCCTAGGAATTTTCTGTTAAGCATGGATATATCATTGGTATATGCGTCGCAACCAGTTAATGACGTCACTCATTGATTTATGATGTGAAAAGTTACCCAAGTGATACGAAAAAAGAACAAAATAAAATAAAAACCCCACTGCAATCACGATTATACCGTTACAAATAAAAATAACTAGGACAACAACTCATTTTAATAATAATTTCAAACGTCATGGAAACACTTTCATTTTGGTATGTTGGTAAAATCAGCTACTTGCGGCTGCGTCTATGGGGCGTACTCAGGCAAATTTTATTTCGGTGTTGTGAAAGTGCCAGTGAAGGTTTTCAGGATCGTTCAAAAAGGTTCAAACTTTCGGCAGTGAAAATATTCGCGGGTTTTGTACGTTTCGTGAGTTTTACCGTTATCTGTGTTGTTCTTGTTCGTGTTACTAGTAGTTATTCATTGTGCAAATGGGCTCGTTACTGACCTGAACTTATGACCCGGTTGCATTTTTTTCTGCATTGATGCCACCTTAGGATGGCGAAATTACCAATTGACAGTCCCAGTGAGGACTTCTTAAAATAATTTTACTATACTTAGGGGACGCAGCATGATAAATGAAAATGTGATAGTTTCATTCTACTATAACTATACATATACAGGGTGTTTTGTTTTATTACCAGTACCGCCGCGATTTTTGAATTGATCGATATTGATTTACTGCTCTATACAAATCAAAATTGAGATCCATCCTTGAAGAAATGTAAAAAAAAAGGCTAAAAAACTTTAATATAATATTTGTAATTGTAACTGGCAAACTTGTAAGAAATTTAAAATTTACTAGGTATATTATCAAGTAAAATATTTGTTCTGCCATCCTGTCTGGGAAGTACCCCACATTTCCCTTGAGAAAGTAGCTGTTCTTTTCGATTAGGCAAGAACATATACTTTTCGGACTAATTGGGAAACACCTGTCAATAATTATTAAAAATGTGATATATGGTCAATGAAAAAATATTTGTATGTAATACAATCTGAAAGCATGATTATTGGACTCATCACAGACTTCCACCGATGGCTCATACTCGTCCACTCAATTAGTCGCCATCTTTGGAGAAAAATCAATCAATGCCAAATTAATTATCGTTGTATCAACGTTCAGCACCAATGAACTGTAAAATTTGACAGCCGTTTTCTCTACATACCTGTACATCGCTGTGTATCTTAATTCTTTATTAGTATAGTACACCTACCTAGGTATAACTGAACAATTTTCAATTTTTATTAAGAATCGACCAACAATCTACTAAAAATAACTAATACTTAATCAAAATCGAAATGGTCACACACTTGTGTTGCAATGATCGCCACCAGAGACATCAGCCCATGAATTTTTTCAATGATAACTAGAACAATTCTGCATCATGGCATAATCATTCATTAGGTATTAACAGTGACTATGTAGGTAATTCAAAGAAAATTATATAACAATAATTACTACCTCCTGCATATTGAACACCGGCTGAAAAGTTAATGATATTTTTTAGCTTAAAATATAATGGAAGTCAGAATGTCAGAATGGACAGTGATCGGTAACCATATGTGTTGAAATGCATTCAAAGAATGTGGATTGTAAAATATTGGTTTCCAAATAAAAATATGTTTGCATTTTTTAGCTCAACAGATCACATAAACATAAAATACCAAGTGAGCTTATAATTATTCATTTGAAATGGAGAAATATCATTTTGACATCGTCGACTACGCAGTATTTTCAGCGATGCTTTTGTTGTCACTACTGACTGGACTTTACTATGGATGCAGGACAAGACGATGCAAACTTGAGCAGGGACAGTCACTCCAAGAATACCTTACTGGGAACAGAAATTTGAAACCTTTTCCTGTGGCTTTATCCCTTGTAGCCAGGTAAGAAATATATAGGTATAGTGGGTGTTCCAGAAATAGGTCCAAACAAATTTAGCAGATAGTTTTCTCATACCACATATTTATGTAGATATGCATTTGCTAAGAAAGGATTTTCCAAAATTCAACCCCTTCAAAGTGTGAATAGTTCTTAATATTAGAGAAAAAATTAATTCCTTTTTAAATTTCCCTTTCAGTTACGTATCAGGAGTTACAATCTTGGGAACTCCTGCCGAAATATACAACTTCGGAACACAGTATTGGTTCATCGCCATATCCATTTGGATAAGTGGTCTAGTTGTAGCTACAGTTTATGTGCCAGTATTCTGTAAACTACAAGTCGCTTCTTCATATGAGGTTATTAGTTCCCTGTAAAATTGAAAGCTGTATTATTTTCAATTTTGTTGCAGTACCTGGAACTTCGATTTAATAGAGTAGTTAGGACAATTGCATCAGTATTTTTTGTTTTGGATGAGGTATACTTTTAATTGCTACCGGTATTTGATTCCTATTTCTGATATTAATAAATTTCTTTTAGGTCATGTTCCTACCAATTATAATTTATGTTCCAGCATTAGCATTCAATCAAGGTAAAACATAATATTTAAGATTGCAATTTATCGCAGAATACCTCATTTTTGTTTTTTAGTATCTGGGGCTGATATTTATTTGATAGGTACCATTGTTACAGTGATATGTATATTTTATACACTAGTGGTGAGTAGTACCTACCGTTTTTGTACTGATAATAGTAGTCCACTGATATGAGGCAAGTTCCAGAAACTATACCTACTTAGTTTTTTAATTATTTGAAAGAATAGAACCAAACCAAATAATTATTCATCTATTAAAAAAAATTAGTACCTATACCATCTAGCTGGACCGACACTATATTAAAGACCCGAGCATGACGTCATATTTCCTTGTGGTTTGCAGACAAGAGTGGCGTTACTCGTTGAAAAAAATTGCTGCTTATAGGTTATAGCGGGATATGGTGGTTATAAGTACAGTAGAACCTCGATTATCCGGGCTGGCTGGGACCAAGCCTTTGCTGGATAATTGAAAACACGGATAATCCAAACACCTCATTTTTCATATTTTTTATATGTACATACATACATACATATTTTATGTATGAAGGTACATATATGTGCTTACATGCATTGTACTGTATGTAAATATGTGAAGAAAATCACTTGAAAAATCAGTGATTTTTTCTGTTTTTTAGCTTCATAAATTCTGTTCCTTATCAATTCCTTCATTTTCCTTAGCTGAAGTAGATCAATACTATCAGTTTCAGGTTGTTTGGTGCCGCACGGAAAATCCGCCGCCCAGATTAAACGCGCACGGATAATCGAGGTTCTACTGTATGTCAGTTTCTGACATTTAGAATATCCCATATTTTAAATATCCTGCTTTAGTACCATTTACGATCTTTTTATGATAACAAATTCCCTTCGCGGTCAATATTTCGCAGCTTTGTAGGAAGATTTGTTTGTGATAAAATCAAATTTCCTCATGAAGAAAATCATATGCACATACCAGTACGGGAATTGCAGAAGAATAATAGTTATTTATGTACCAAGGCACTGAAGTTCAACTTTTTATGACTCATGTGGAATTTAGTTGCCGAGGCCTCTGGCCGAGGCAAATAAACCACATGAGTCATAAAAAGAACTTCAGTGCGGGGGTACATATTATATTTTTTTTGAAATCGGAAAAAAAAAAGTTTTATTAGGCGAAAAAATAATCATAAGCGATCACCCGTCCATGAACCGACTACGCGTGGCGTTGCTTGACTTTGACGATTGCTCTACTTAGGTCAAGTATGACGAGACACGGCACTTTCTGAGAGAAAATCCAAACTGCTGCCTATTGTGCTGCCTCCATATAAAATAGATTAATTTTCATACCTACTAAAATATTTATAGACTGAAAGATTGCGCTGCTATAGGTAACAATTTCGCAATGTGTACAGAAAGTTAAATGGGATTTATTGGCCGGGTTTTGAATATTTGATCACTTTTGACGGGCGATGGCTTACGTTTAATGTTTACATCTTGCCAAGGCCTACTTATTGAAAAAATCGTACAATAATGGGCTACTTCAGTGCCGATTTCTGAGCTTTTAATGACGATTTTGAGACACTGCACTGCCGATTTCAAGAAAACAATATTTTGGAATTACGTGATGATCTGTCCAACCAGTGAAGGTACCAAAATATCCTTGCTTGCATTTTCGACTCGCTTTTCTTCAGAAATCTAAGGAAATATGTCATGTAAACTTGTCAAATTAAAGGGACATAACAAACAATCATTTTATTTTATTTTGAATATTAAATTCCTTATAGCAGACATATTTACATGTTTTTATTTTCTAAAAGATTCTGCAACTGTTGATTTTTTTTTCGTCGTGTGGCGATTGCTTGAAACTGCGCTATGCACAGGTCTTTAATGTAGTGCCGGCACAGCTTATCCTATGTTAGGGTAAGCTGTGGTGCTGGTCCAGCATCTAGTAGGTATACGTTATTTTGACTGCATCAAAATACCATGAGGGTACCTGTTGAATGAAAAACATGAGTGACAAATTTTCCTACTTATTGTTTTTAATAGAAAATAAAACAACAACAAAGTTTATAAAAATTAATGATCAGTGTTTCCAGTCTGGTTGTATTATTGGTTTTCAAATACTTTTGAACGAATTTGTGGCTAAACGCAGAAAATTCCTGTAAAAGTGTCTAATTTCTTATAATTCATTTCAGGGTGGTTTGAAAGCAGTTGTGTGGTCAGATACATGGCAAGTACTGGCCATGTTCATATCGGTCACAGTTGTGATAATATTAGGGTCCACTGCAATGGGCGGTATTGATGTGATAATAGAATTAAATAGCAAAGGGGGCAGATTTGAATTTTTCAAGTATGTTTCACAAAACAAAGTAATTTCTAAATAATGTAGATAGTTTCAGAGTTCCGACAAATCATTTTGAAAAGATTTCAATCTAAATTATTTAAAAGCATTATTATTCTGTTGAAAACAAATCATTTATAATGATTTAAATCATTCTAAACAATTTACATCACACACAAACGATGAAACTTTTTTTGTAAATGATTTAAATATGTATTTTAATAAGATTTAAATATTTTGAAAAATTTATTTGAAAATATTTAAATCTTTCAGTAAATAAAAAACACCTATAAGATCAAAATTTGATCTTCCAAGAAATAACGTATTTAAATAAAAAATCACCACTTAAGAAAAATATTTAAGATACGATTTAAGTCGAAAAATTGACTTAAATCAAAAAATGATTTAAATACTTGGATTTATTAAAGCTCTAGATGGTTTAATTTTTAGCTTAGATAGTAGTCTTTACGAGAGATACACAGTTTATAGTGTTGTGATTGGAGGGTTTACATATTGGACTTCGTTTAATGCTGTGAATCAAACAATGGTTCAAAGATATTTGTCTCTGCCAAATGAGAGACAATCAAAAATGTAAGGAAGAGTATAAATGAATAAAAATTGTTTTAAGTGCTATGATTTATTTTAGATCTGTTGCAATTTTCACTGTAGGCGTATCATTGTTTGTATCAGTGTGTTGCTATTCCGGTATTTTGGTTTACGCAACTTATTCTGGTTGTGACCCGCTATCGTCTGGGAGAATTAAAGCAGACGATCAAGTACTCCCGCTATTTGTCATGGAAACGGTTGGACATTTAAGGGGAGTCCCGGGGTTGTTCATTGCGGGAGTGTTTGGTGCTGGTTTGAGGTAATATATATTTTTTAATTCAATTTAATGCCATCAAGATCAACATTATTTGTCTTCTAGTTCATTGTCAGTTGTTCTCAATTCAACTGCACAAGTATTCTTGGAAGATTTCTTAAAAGGTTGCTTGAGGATATCCCTGAATGAGAAAGCAGCTACTATTGTGGTGAAATCAGTCGTCTTGGGATTGGGATTTCTGGCAGTTGGATTTTTGTTTGTGGTCGAAAACATGGGGGGAGTGCTAGCAGTAAGTAATTGAATTTCTCAAGTTACTGTATGTCTACTAAAAGGGAAATAAAGTCAAGGAAATTACGTCAGTAATATAAAAATGTTAGGTATGAATTAATTCATTTATACAGTGGGGCCGGTAAAGTCTGCATCATAAGAGAAAAATTTTTGTTTGCGAAACTATTTAAAATTCAACTTTGGCAGCAGTTTGTGCTTGTAAAAGGGGAAAATGATATAAGCCAGAGGTCTCCAATCTATGGCCCATGCCACAATAGTCGCGCTATATTGTGCTTTTCAGATCGCACTACTTGTCACTCTGTGTTCAGACTTTGAAACTGTCCAACTCTCGGTTGTTTATACCAAGCCACCTCTCCTTGGTGCTTAATGTAAGCAAAAGCAGTCACTTGACTTCAGGCATAGAAGAATCGTAGTAGTTTCTTCTATGCTTCAGGTAACTGCCAAATTATTTGACTTGACTTTAAAACCTTAACTTATTTGTTCAAATATCAAAGAAAACTTATTACAAAAGTTGTTTCCTTTGCAATTACTTATCCGTATCCTTTTATTTTCAAATTATTTTTAAATAGTTTCAAATTATTACTTTACTTTTACTACTTTAATATTTTGATGTTTTCTCTTTGCCCGTGCAAGTATCTACTATTGAGTTGTATGGATAGTTTTTTTTTTAATTAAATTACAGAAATTGTACAAAACATTTTTAATTTTTTTAATATTTCGACAATAATTATAAGAAGTATGGATTATTGACCACACTGTATGAGTTGTATTTCGTTTCTTCGAGATCGGTAATTTAATCAGTTTTAGGATGGTTTTAGGACTTGACAGTAAATCTGATATTTTTAAATGTGTGAGATTGCATAGAATATTGATAAGTGAAATTTCTAATTTTTGTAATTTTAAAACAAGGTGTTCACAATTTTTCTCAGCTATCAAGTGGAATAATATTTAAACTTACTTAAATTGTCAAATATGGCCATTAAAAATCAATGGCATCTGGCCTGTATGCATAAAATTGCACACAATTTTGTTTCTAGGACCATCCACTTATCAATAATATTTTTGGTTCATTAGGTAACAAAGTCTTCAGCAAGTTAATATTTGATTATCATATAAATTCTATTGTTACTGAAGGTTTCAAGTTTCAAGTTACTTGCTTTTATCAACCGTCAAACAAAAAACTTTACTTCTTCTTGGTGCTATGTTTCTCTAGGCATATTATGCAGGTTTTTAAAAAATTAAATTTTGTGTCGCCTATTTGGAACCCTGAATATCAAGTTTATTTTAAAAGAATACTAAGTTCTTAAAATATTGCCTTTCGGGGAAAATTACAATATTGTCTAATAGTTGATCATCGGATATACAACATTTGAGAAAAGGCGGAAGGTGTCAGATATCCTCACTGTCCACAAAATAATAAAAAGATGGATCCTTACAATTTTTGTCACAAATATCATTTATTGCTTGATTTATCATAAGTCTCAGAAATAGGAATAATAATGATAATTATCACCCTCACAATACTCCAAACTAGGAGTACCCCAGAAGCAAATGAATGCTTGTGCGGGGGAGGGGGACAATTACTATTATTTTGTCTTCGTTGCCAAATCATTCTTTATTTTGCATCCCCACAAGACATACAAACAGTTCTTCAAAATTCCCTATTAAAATATATAGAATGATGATTATGTAAACTATTTCTTTGTGTTTATCTGAGATGGAATGGTGCAATATAACTGTATGCCTGTTGTAGCTTGTAGCAAACAAAATTTGTTAAAAGAACTTGGTACCTTGTAAACGACTTGTTATTCTGTTAGACAGCCTCATCGCTTTCTTCTATTGCTGCTGGAACGACATTCGGCGTGTTCACTTTAGGCATGCTAGTGCCGTGGGCTAATACAAATGGTGCCATTTTTGGGGCCATCGCAGGTGCCGTAACATCCGGTTTGGTGTCTCTTGGTGGAAATGCAGTTCAGGCGACAAAACTAGTTGTGCCACATAAGCTGCCAGTGTCCGTTGATGAATGCTATCAAAAATATGGGATTGATGTGAATTATACCACACCGGTAAGTATAGCATGTGGTGTTCCTAAATTTTATGAACATCAGTGGCGATTCAGAAAATATAGATTTTGCAAATTTTTTGATCAGAAAATATACAGTGTGTCCGCATTTGTTTATATACACTCTCGAAGTCTATGAAGAGTCAAATAAAATTAAGCATTATATATTTTTGGATTGACCTAACGGAAGACATCTCACAGACACTATTAATTCGTTTTAACATTTCCTTACAATTGGAGGCATCATCCTCCATCTTTAATTAGGTAATTATGCTTTATTCATCACATCAGGTTGGAACATGTCGATCAAATCAGGCGAGCCATGAATACCATGAAAACAAAAACTATAGCAACTACATATTTGACAGCTACAATGTAGCTACCGAGGGGCCTAATGTAAAATCCCGATTTTTTTTCTTTGGGTAATTTTTCTAATGAAATGATTTTTTCATCAATTTTTTTTTGCGAACACCCTGTATGATTTATGCTGGCTATACTACTTACAATAATACCTCAGGCAAAGCTTAATCGCTTTGCAAAAAAATCACCAACCTGTGCCCTGAGATTTATACAGCGTGCTTCGGACAATCCAATGTTTTTGAACTTTGGCCCCATTTTGTGAATGCCTTGTATAACTTACACTATCGATTTTTGTACAAAAGTTTTGCTATGTCCAATTCGATGGCACCATCCATTTATAAAAGAATGCCTAATATGTTTTTTTTTCTGAAAATTGGTCATACTCGGCTCTTCATAGATTTCTAGAGTGTTCGCAGGCAAACGAGGACACAGTGTAGTTTTGACAGAGCTGGGCAAAAAACTGTTTTCTTTATAAGCCATTGCTGAATTTTTGGCAAAGACAAAGAAAGTTAGTTATTGCTGATGGAAGCTGCATGATTTATTTTGTCCTTTACTTTCTCATTGTAAAAAATCTTCAACCATGGGATTTTTTTCTTTAAAACTGTTACCCAAAGAAAATGTCTCTACTATGTAAAAAAATGTTTTTATTAAAATTAAAAACAACAAAAAAGTTATGGCATGTCTAAAAAAAACGTGAAAAAAGTGAAAAACACTCTGTATCTCCCAATCAAGATATCAGGGTGCGGTTTGCGGAATTCAACTGTTCTCGAAAACCGAGCACTGGACTCCTTAGCTACTTTTTGTCTATCTCTTCGAGAAATAGGAGGAACCCCCCAAAAGTGTCCAATTTAAATAATAACAATAATAATTCAATTTAAATATGGGAGTACAGAAAAAATGAAACTTTTTAGGTGTATCCTGATGAATCTGACATTTTCCCACTTTTTCGGTTGTCATTTTTGTGGATAACCCCAATTGGGGTAATCACTGTACTTACCGTTGGAATTATTGTCAGCTTCCTGACGGGTAAAACTGATCTGAAACGATTGGATCCCGAACTGATATCGCCCGTGATTCAATGGACTCTACCTGCAGAATCTCAACAATACGCAGGTTCAGCTATAAGAAAAATGAGGTGCGAAAATGCAGTGGATAATGAAAGAATGGTCACTGAAATGCATGCTGCTACTATATTGGGGACAACAGATGCAGGGTATGTAAAAACGAAAATCTCTGTATACCAACCTTGAATGTCTATTGCCACTTAAAATAAATGATTGTTTCACAAAGTATTCTAGCTAAGATTTCACCTTTTGTGTTCCTCTCTTCTAGAAGAATTGGGTAATAGCTAGAACTTCATTAATGTCACTGATTTTGGACACTTCTGAATAGGACCTTTTAACCTTTCCTTTCAACCTCAACATTTTTCTATGTATCCGGAACAGTCACCGCTAAGAATGTTTTAAAGATTATTCATTAGCAAGTTGATTTCTTGTGGGATTGAGTGCCATATCACTTTGATAATATTGTATTATTCGAGTCTTCTGATGAAGGGGCTTTAAATACAAATGTAGCCAAATTGGCTGTTTACATTGTTGTTTTGTTCGAGTTCAGTCTAAAATAGTACCGTAATTTGGGGATACATGGAACAATCTTTACACGTTTTTACTAATAACTTTTTGTGTATCATTACGAGTTTTTTCTTGGGAGTGCTACCTTATAGTATTGGGGTTCATTTAAGTCGAATTTGATTGTGATGGCACTAAAGACTTTTCTGCTGTTCCATATAACCCGTAGTTTGGGATACATGGAACGCCAACAATTTTACACATAAAATGCATGAAAACTTCTATTTGTATCATATAGCAGGCTCGATTGTAAGCCTATAAATAACAAGTTTTTGCCGAAAAAAATTAACTTTTTATTATAGTGACGATATAAAACACATGGAAATTTTCTTTTATTGCTTAGAACACTACAGAAAACTGGAAAAGAAACAAGAATAACATTTTACTTCAATTTAAGTTGTGATAACAATAGCCAAAAAACTCATACAGATTTTTGGAACCATAAAACAAACAAAAACAATAAACTCACATCAAAACCCGAATAGAAAAAAAAACACATTATAAATATTCTAAAAATATGTAGGCACAAGATAGAGCCTAACAAAATAGCAAGAAAAACATACTTAAGTTTAGTTGTAAAGAAGTATAAAACAAAAAATATTAGAGATCAATATTATTAGGGAAAATATAAATTCCTCTGCGGATTTTAGGGTTTGGTAATAAATATTTTGGTTGGTTGATGATGATAACAGATTGCTTACAACCTTTGCCAGGGCCATCTCAAAATTCTCGGGGTCAAAATTTCTGCGACATAATATTTATGTTTATTTATGTTTACGGGACATTGTTCCATATAGGTAACCCTAAAAAGAACATTTTTCAACAATACACTTATTTTAAAAAACTGCACTATTTTTTGTAAACAATAATTTCAATTCACATGTTCACATTGAAAAAAAACTCCATTGGGCATATATTATATTTTTAATGGATAAAAAAATACAAAGGATACTCTTTAGCGTTTCTAAAAACGCCAAATATTACCTTTTCTTTTGAAAATAATCACTGAAGAAGCACTTATAGTGTCCTCACTAACCCCTGTTGACTTAAGAAAATAAAATTCCCTAAAAATGTTCGACACTTGGCCCAATAGAGAGGTAAATTTCAATTTTTGAATGTTTGTTCCATATAACCCGTTGTTCCATATATCCCCAAACTACGGTACCTATTAGAACAGTCCCGGACATGCGCTTCTACAGTGTGTCCCAGGATTAGCGAATTTATAGGTGTAAATGACAAAAATTTCGAGTTGAAAATTGAGCTTCTGGGGTTCCGCCCTGCTTAGTTTGAAACTAATTTTTGACATAATTTCACTTTCGAAAAATCAAGTACGCCTTGGAAACTTTGAAAATACTGATTTTGTACACTAGTAAAGTGCCTCTTCTGTAGCTTTTACGACAAAATGTTATTAAAGAAAGTTGTTCAGAATGAAAAACTGAGTATCTGTGCAAAATTTCAAAATCCTAGGCCTCCTTTGATTTTTGTCCCTTTTTATTGGAAAAGTGGGAAAAACTGACGTTTTGGTAAAAGATATTAAAAATATTATTAAAGAAAGTTGTTCAGAATTGAAAATTGTGTACCTATGCATTAAAATAACCTTGACAGTAACTCTACCTACACAGACAATAGAAAAACCAAGCACACCTAATGATAAAATAAGTCAAAAAATTAATGTAGCCGATTATTACTAAATTTAGCATGCATAGCATACAATTTTCAATTCTGAACAACTTTCTTTAATAATATTTTGTAATATTTTTTACCAAAAGGTCACTTTTTCCCACTTTTCCAATAAAAAAGAGACTAAAAATCAAAGGAGGCCTAGGATTTTGAAATTTTGCACAAACACTCAGTTTTTTGTTCTGAACAACTTTCTTTAATAACATTTTGTCGTAAAAGCTACAGAGGGGGCACTTTACTATAGTAAAATCGAGCAACTCTTACGCCTGGAGTAAACAAGAGCACGTGGGTTGAAATATCTGCCATAGCCGCACGGAGGTACTACCTTTATTTAATTTTAGTGTTACAATTGTGTACATCAAAATATTTCAGACAAGAATTATTGGCTTAATTAAAATGGTTCAAAACATCGATACAATTATTTGGGGCAGTGTCTAAATAGCTGAAAACAACAAGATAAAACCGAATATCTCCACTTCTGCGATCAAGCACGTCCCTGTTGCCGAGTCGGGTGAATTTTTATAGCCTATCGACCAATCGCGGATCGTCATTGAACACGTGGTTTTATTTACACCAGGCGTACGGGTTGCTCGATTTTAGTATAGTGTACAAAATCAGTATTTTCAAAATTTCCAAGGCGTACTTGATTTTTCGAAAGTAAAATTATGTCAAAAATTAGTTTCAAACTAAGCAGGGCGGTTCCACTGAAGCTCACTTTTCAACTCGGATTTTTTTTGTCATTTACACCTATAAATTCGCTAATCCTGGGACACACTGTATATAGCACATTTTTAGACGAACAAACTAAGTAAAAAGCGGGCTTACCTACCTAACAAGTAGTTTTGATCTTTGTGTATTTCCATGTATTTTGGAGTGCTGAACATGAATCTGAGGTTATAAAAAAATGGCCGAAAGTGTGTAGAAAAAACTAAGAACCTTTGAATATTTGGCTTATAACCTGAAAACTATCAACTTTTGGCAAAATCTTATTGTATACAATATACAAATATAAACTGCACAAAATTGACTACAATTTATGTCCTTGAACTTTTTCCCGCATAACCTCAACTATCGAGCCCTAAGAATTTTAGGACATTAAAATTTATCTGCTTCAATTTTTTTTTTCATTCAAAATTTTAAGTTTGAAATTTGGGGTACCATGACTTTTTGTAGATGGCTTCAACAATGCTTCTGACTGTATATGGTGGATACCAAGAATCTTGATCCCTGCCTCACAATGGCCATTGTTGACTATTGTGACCCAGAGATCCAGATTCGTGATATCCACTATGTATCTCCTTCACTCTATATGTTACTATTAAGAGGGGGTTGACGACAGCGAAAGTGACGTTAGATTTCGTATTTTTTTAAGTTGTATAGCGTAAAATCTAATAACATTTTACCTGGCAAAAATTTAGTACAAACATCTCTGTCTTCATTTTAATCATAAGATCTTAAAAGCATATTCACTGGAATTATTATTTTTCCCAAGGTTTTCATAACCTATAAAACAAAAGGCTGCTTTTAAGATCTTATGATTAAAATGAAGACAGAGATGTTTGTACTAAATTTTTGTCAGGTAAAATGTTATTAGATTTTATGCTATACAACTTAAAAAATACGAAATCTAACGTCACTTTCGCTGTCGGCAACCCCCTCTTAAATGAGATAAGTAAAGACTTACACATAAAGATTTTTACTAATCACTAATCATGTTAAAACCACTATAGTTATAGTTATTAAAACTTACTTTCTGTTCCAGGAACTCATTTACTTAATGATCTGAAATACCCGAGTATGACGGGTACTTTTTTATTGTTTATTATTCTATAGAAGTTGTAATCATGGCCTCCTACGATTTATGGCTCCTTTCTGGCCTGTTCATTGAAGTAGGGGGCGCCACGGGCCGTACCAATTTCAAGACGGCTACCAAAATCATTTGTGGTCAATTGACGCGTTTCACTTTGTATTTTTCATAACCTAAAAATTGAGCGCCATGCATCTAAAATATGTTCAATTTATCGATAAAATAATTACTATTATGAATAATAAAAATAAACCCTCAAAAACTGCTGAGATATATACAAGCCAATAGATACTAGAATTTTGTGATAAAAAGGAAGGCGGCAAATCGATTGCTGTGTTTACGAACTACGAACATGTGCGTGATGCCTTGTTCTTTCTGCTTTTCGAAAAAGAACTTGAACTTTTATTAGATTTTCATCACTGTTGACCAGTTAACAAATAGTGAAAAACTACCTAAAAACTATACAGATAGTTGCAAACATATACATATACAGGGTGTCCAACTTTAAAATTGTACAAATCCGTAAAATCTTCATTTTTGGAGATAATCACCTCAACTTTTTTTGTTCTTCAAAAACCGCTTCTTTTGACCTTCCTGCCATTTTCCAAATGAAAATGCAAGGCCGGCTGCGATTTTTTTATACCTACCCCCGATTTTCACGAAAACCATTTAGCGATTTTTTATTTTTTTATTTAAAACCCTACAGCGTTAATCAGAACACCTCAAAACCCTCATATACCAAATTTGAATAAAAAGTATACAGGGAGTTCCATTCTGTAGGGTGTCAAAGTTGAGCAAAATATGAATTTTAAAGACATCTGGCGAGTCAAGTGTGCCATGGAATCCCTTCAAAACAGTTGCATGGTCAACAGGACCACTCAAAATGTTGGTGTGAAAAGATTTGCTACAAAAATATACAGGGTATTTTTCTCTGAGCCAACTCAAAATTCTGAAATTTTATGAAACTTATACGGATCAAGAGTGCTCTGGAATCATTGAAAAAATATTGATAAACACAAAATTAATGTATTTCTTTACAAAGTGCCAACTAACAAATAAAAACAATTTAAATTATTGGACCTTTCTCAACAAAGTCACTGTCTAAGATGATACATTTTCTGTGCGTCTCCTGTTGTGGCACACCAGCCACCTTAACTGATATGGACTTACTGACTGGCAGGCTTCTGTATTTTTTAGATTTAGATCGTTTATAGTATGTGAAGCGGTTTTGATATACTCGATTGTTGACCCGTATAAAGTTCCAAAAATTCAGTAATTTGAGATGGCACAGATAAGAACACTCTGTATATTTTGTATTGGACCTTTGTATACCAACAGCTTGAGTGCTCCTGTTGACCATTCAACAGTTTTGAGGGGATTGCATGGCACACTTGACTTGGCAGATGCCTTTAAAATTCCTATTTTGCTCAACTTTGACACCCTGCAGAATGGAACTCCCTGTATATTTTTTATTCAAATTTGGTAAATAAGGGTTTTGAGATGTTCAGATTAACGCTGTGGGGTTAGATTTTAAATAAAAAAATCGCTAAATGGTTTTCGTGAAAATCGGGAGTTAAAAAAGATAGCAGCCGGCCCTGTATTTGCATTTTGAAAATGGCAGGAAGGTCAAAAGAAGCGGTTTTTGAAGGCCTTTCAAACAAAAAAAGTTTAGGCGATTATCTCCAAAAATGAAGATTTTACGGATTTGTACAGTTTTAAAGTTGGACACCCTGTATAGTACCCTTGTTTATTAAACAAGGACAGTACTTATGTAGTTTTCAGTTTGCTTCTCTTCAATAAACTGCTTCTGCATTGGAATACAACCGGATGTTATTACTGAGTTCTTTAGAAGGAAGGTGCCAAACTTTTATAGTTAATATTAAATCAACGGTCAACAATCCACGAGAAATCTGGGTCGGAAAATCATCAGATTCGTCATAAACAGATGGACTGAAAGATTGACTACTTATAGGATTTTTTGTTGTGATGCGCAAACCTAAATTGACAGTGATATAGCTAAAACATCGAAAATTTAAACTTTTATTTTGTACTTATTATAAAATGTTGAACTTTCTGCGGTTTCTTCCTGGATTTAGTTTGGATTGGAAACACATCGAACATCAAAGCATTTACCCTAATATTTTTAAACGAATTTATGAAAGTTGATTTTATTAGACAGGTGTGTAGTGTAGCACAAAATAATATAATATAATTATAATGAAAATAGCTCGATTTTAAAAAGTAAGAAAGATATTCCTTATGCAATTAACATTTCGCCCTTTCGTAATTTTCAAAAGTGGGTGATGTATAGAGCGTTTCTGAAATTATTGGAAAAAGTTGGTTACAAAAACTGTATTCGTCATGTATTTTGTTAAAATTAAATTCAACGCTAAATATATCTAAAAATGTTTTTAAACATTCTCTTAAATCTGCAAAGAAACAAAAAAATAGCACATTCACTGAGAGAGGGCTGGTATATCGTTGTTGAACCCCATACCTGTCCGAAGTTCCGAATGAAACTTATTTGAAGATACGTCGGAAGTGCATTTATAATAATTCCAATAAGGATGTAAGATTAGTGCGTGTAAGGTAAATGTATTTACAAGAAAAAACGATAATGGGCAATCACTCAAAACAACAATAAAAATTAGTAACCGTCTACACGTGTCTCGTGCTACTTGGCAATCATCAGTATGGTGTAACATTAACAAAAAGATAGGCATGATTTGGAAAGCAACAAATGAAGTCCGGGCAGGAGCCAACAGCACATTTGCAGCTTCAGTCAGCACATCCCCTGGATTTGGGGCTTGTTCTAACATCGCCACAGAGGCTGCTAAAGCGACCTGCATGGAAATCTTCATAACCCAAGATACAATGACAATAAGGATGTAAGATTAGTGAGTGTAAGGTAAATGTATTTATAAGATAAAGCGAAAATGGGCAATCACTCAAAACAAGAATAAAAATTAGTAAACGCATACATGTGTTCAGAGCTGGGCAGATCTATTTAATAAAGATCGTTTTAAAGTTCTAAGATAGCGATCTTTGGATAATTTGGACTTCATTTGTTGCTTCCCAAATCACAATACAAGGTGAATCATTCCCACAATATAGGGTAAATCCTTCTTTTTTCATACTGCAGCCCCTATGACCATACACTTCTTATTGAGAGAAGTTTACTTCGGATGTGTGTGAAGTTAAATATACGTCCAAAGAAGTCACATGACTCAACTCGCCAATGAGAGCACAAGCCGTATACCAACTTTTATATACGTTGGATGTACAAATAGCCACTGTGTATTTTAAACTTTAAAAATTTTCAATTTGATTCTACTGCTCGGGAATTCAAACAAAGGCAAATTGCTCAAAGCGGCAATTCAACACAGAACAACCAGAGTATTATTTATTGAATAATATGACAGAACGACCCCTGTAAAACGAACCCAGCTTTTAATAAGAAATTCAAAACATGGCTCACATTCGCTCACTAGTCCAAAAAAATGGCACACAGCTCTGGTATTCTGTGAAATGTACTAAAACACCTACATACAACTACAATAAATAATACACAGAGGTAACTAGGAATAATAACAAAATAACAACTTCTTAGTAGCCCCTTGACAACTGTGTGTTTTATGATTAATTTGTGACCACAGCACAGACCTTTTATACATTATGTCTGTGGACTACAGATTATAAACTTATGTTTGTGACAGAAACATGAAATAACCTTTATATTTTGCGTGTGACAGGAGAACGGCCCGTGGCTCCGTCTTGCAGTACGTTAACGGCTTTTTATGTTCCAATGGGCAGGCCAGAAAGAAGCCGAAGGGAGGGGATTTTGTATGCTATTTATTAGGAGAATGGAGAAAACTTTTACCAAAAGCCATATTTATGGTGATTTTTGGACCTCAAGCCATTTAACTTGGACCCAAATGGTTTGGTAAAATAAAGTAAAAATATACCCAATTGTTGTGACGTCATTCCGGTGGACAAAAACCATGTTTAATGAATATTATTAATGAACCTAGATCACTTGCACTCATGGGCGTCGTTACAATGGTTTTCAGGGGGGGGCAAGAACGTAGCCATTACAAAACGCGAATAGCGAATAGATGGCAGTAAGCTTAATCTTTTTTACCATTTACCAAGAAGGTAAATCGTAATAAAGCTGGATATTTCAAATTTGGCACATTTTAAACGTCAGAAACTGACATATTCCAATAACCACAGAATACCCCGTATAACCTATAATAATTCGACATTTTTTTTCATCGAGTAGCGCCACCCCAGTCCGTACACAACACTGAAATATGACGTCATGCTTGGGTCTATAATATAGTGTTCGTCCAGGTAAGAGGTAAGAGCTTAAGAGAATATAGAATATAGATGAGGGAATTGAGGAGCAAAAAATGTATTTGTGTCCTTGCCCCCCCTCCCCAAACAACGCCCATGCTTGCATTGAATTTAGGGTATCTATCGGGAATTTGCAAAATTCCCTGGTTAGAAAAAAACGAAAAAAGCGAGGAAAAAAACCCTCTCGGGAAAAAACCTAAAGGGAATAAACCCTTAGTAACTCTCAGAAGTATAGCATCTTCACCGGGGGCCGTTTCTGCTGTGTAAAAAAAATTGGTCGACTGTCGTATAGCAGCCCGTCTGATATTGAAAATGTACATAGATTTCGTTATTTCATTACTAAAATTTGCGTTTTCAGACATTTTGCGCGTAGCGTTTGACCTGAGTGTATTTTCAAAAATGTCAACAAATCTGACCTGTGACACAGCAGCTCGGTTCACTGTTGTTTTAAATCATTTGTATGGATGCCGAGAATACAAAAATACTGTTTTCAGACATTTTGAGTGTCGCCTATAACAAAAAAATGTGCCGGAGTCGCCCGGCAAACACTCCGGCTTTTGTTACGCTCCTGTGTCAAGAACGGCCATTTACGTGTTACGTCCCTGTCTCTCGCTTCACCACAGCTTCTGCGCACAGTTGGACTTTGTGTGGTTCACCGGGAACCAATTACCAAATCTGGCCGACATTATATTGGACGATGAGTCATCAACACCCACCGAAGGTATATTTGTCATGGCCTTTACTGTAGAATTTTTATAATATAATATATATTTTACAGAAGAAGATATTGATGATCCCTACGACGACCTTCATAGCGAAATTAAAGACGGAAGTGACGATGACAATAAAGACGAGTCAGACAGCGATTGAAAATTGAAATAAATTTGTGTGATTGAATAATAATTATTTACATTGCCAGATGCGTAAGTGCACTTTTTTGGCCGAGGAGGTTGTTTAAAGACCGAGGCAATGCGAGTTGCCTCGGACATTAAAAGTACCTCCGAGTCCGAGGCCAAAAAAGAGCTTGCGCATCGTGCAATGTATTACATTTTTCCTGCTACCAAAAATTTCAAGTTATAGGTACTTTGAATAAAGCTCTAAATACATATGGAGTAGATTGTGAGTAATAATGATCTTCAAAATAACCTTTGTTCAATTACTAAAAATGATAATCAGTGATAAATATAATAGGCAGAATGCAGCGAGAATAAAAAATAAATAAAAAATGTTGAGCTTTGTATGGGATTTGAACCATGGATCTACGAATTACTAATCGCGTACTCTTACCCAACAGGTAGCGTGGTGCTTGTCAAATTTGTTCTATTATGCGGCTCTTATTTGACGCCAGAGAAACATGTAAATTATTAATTTTTCTTTGGTATAATTCGTGTTCTTTATGATTAAAACCAGTTTGTAAAACGATTGTTGTGAAACCTATTAAAATTGACGCAAGATTCGCGTTGCTACATATATTTTATTATTGGTTTTAAGGTCCTTGCTGCGTAAGGGTTGCTAAGCAATACTTTTTGTACCTAGCAACCACTTTCGCAGCTAGCAACCAAAATAACAGGGCACCTCGAACATTTGACTTTCGCTTTCAGGCCTGTTGGCGAGTATGTAAAGTGAATTTACGGGGGAGGGAGCAGGAAAACAGTATTTTTATAACTTTATCCTCGTACTATATTTATTTCGTTCAATTTAATTGGAAATTCCTCCAGTGTTTCAGTTCCACAGATTCAGGTAAGCTGGTAAGAATCGAGTACAGCTTCCTTTGAATTTGAAGCAAATTATACAAATTGAAAAGTTGTCTGATTAGTCATATGCTACATTCAATTTGTCTGAAATCATTTTTTTTCAATCATTGACGACCAATTTCAGACATATTGCTATTAGCCACTTAGGTCAGATTTGTTGACATGTTCGAAATGCTACAAAAATTTAAGGCGACATGTTTTTTGTCTGAAAATTGATTTTTACGCATCAGTTGACCCGACTTTACCTATAAAAATGATTTTCAGACGGGCTGCTTGAGTTTGTTATTTTTGTCTCATTTTTTATTTTTTGAATTGGTCTCCTGGGTACGCGCTACAATCTGGGTGTCTGAAAACTGTGTTATTGGTGTCTCAGGGCTATTATCTAACTACATTCCGGAAATCAGATGGGCCGCTATGAGTCACTTAGGTCAGATTTGTTGACATTTTTGAAAATGCACTCAGATCAGACACTACGCGCAAAATGTCTGAAAATCGGATTTCTGTATACGGGGTCATATAATTTATTGATTCCGTGCGGTTTTAGCTGGGACGCTATGAGTCAAAAATTTTGGTTACCATCTCTCGTACTATTATATATTTTTTGAAATCGAAAAAAAATGTTTTATGAGGCAAAAAGTAATCACCATGAATTGACTGCGCGCAGCGTTGCTTGACTTTGACGATTGCTCTACCTACGTCAAGTATGACGAGACAGGGCACTTTCCAATAGAAAATCCAAACTGCTGCCTGTTGTATAGACTCCATGTAAAATAGGTTCATATTCAAACCTACTAAAATATACTGAAAGATTGCGCTGCCAAAGGTAACAATTTCTCAATGTGTACGAAAAGTTAAATGGGCCTTTATTGGCCGGGTTTTGAATATTTGGTCACTTTTGACGGTCGATGGCTCCTTGTCTGACGTTTGATGTTTACATCTCGCCAAGGCCTACTTACTGAAAAAAACGTACAATAATGGGCTACTTCAGTTCCGATTTCTGAGCTTTTAATGACGATTTTGAACACTTCACTGTCGATTTCAAGAAAAAAACTGTTAGTATAGTATTTTAAACAAGTATCAAACACTTCAACTAAATCACCCTGTAGGCCCACAAAAATCTAAGCAGGTTAGTATACATATTATGTTTCTCGAGCCCAGAATATTGTAACATTCTGAAAATTTTTGAAAAATTCACAGCTTCCCAAGAGATTACACTTGTTCTGGTGCCATAGCCTTTGCTAATTAAATCATTACCTGCTGCTACTATTGATTTCTAAAAACTGCTGTGAACCTGTTTCTGTTTCGTAATGAATTCTAATATTAAAATATTTTTTTATAATTAATTTAATCAACATTGTTGCATGACCTGTGAGAGGTTCTTCATGATAAAAATGATCCCCAAAATCCTCGTACACGGATAGTGGTAGATTTAACATGGTGTTACTTATAACTTATAAGAATTGGCAACAAGTTATTTTTGTTAAATATATTTGTTGTTTTATGAAAAAATCTAGAATATTTTTCACTTGCCTTAAAAACAGTAATAATGACATGCATGGAAGCTTTAGTTAAATTTTTATACTCCTTTCTTGTTTGCAAGTTGGAATACGACATATAATTTTCTATTAACCTCAAACATTTCGCACAAGTTATAATTTTCTTTAGTTGCCTTACAACAAACCCTGCTATATGTATATGCCACCACGTTTTAGTTAGGTAGTCACCCGTTAATAATTACTCTTTAATATTGTTCACAAAATTTATGTATTCGGGAGTTGTTGCAACTTACTGTCACTACTGCAAAAAAGAATCGAAGTAGCATCTAAATTGATTGCATTTCCATTGTCTCCTGCTTTTATTTGAGAATGTACCATTAATCTTTTAAAAGCAGCTGCGAACTGTTTGGCAGTGAGGTTATTATTAAAACCCCCGCTGCGTATTGCACCAAAAAAGAGCTCCAAGTGGTCTTAGGACAATTTGTAAAATGTATTTTAGGTTCTTCTTCATTTCAACATGTTCCTTGTATAGGCCTTTTAAACTTTCTATGCATATTAGAAAGCCTAAGAAGCCCGTCTTCCTTGGTGATTTTATTAGAAGGTCTTTACCCAACTTTAAGCCATGAATATAATTTTTAATATTGAAAAAAGTGTTGGCGAGTTTGTAATGAAAGTGGTCTTTTGTATTTGTATTTCGCCATTCTATTTTTTGAGTTAAAAAAAATATTGAATATGTCATTGAAAATTTTTACGAAGTTGGCTGTCTGCATTTTTAAATTTTTGAACTTTACGATCATTACACATATACAGGGTGAGTCAGAATGTGTAGTAAATACTTTAAAGCGGTGTTCGGCAGGTGGTTTTAAGGGGGGTCTTTCATATAAAATTTTTCAATTTGGGCTTTCCTTTAATTTTTTCTTTAGTCCACATGATATGACTCCTTTTTATTTTAGTTGCTGCGTGCAATTCTTCAGTATACTGATGATCAACCAATGTATGTAAGACCAATTTATTTGATTCAGCATCTTCCAGATTTTGTTGTGACCCAAAACAGTTTTTTACCAATTTAATCATGCGGCATGCATCCGGGAATATCAAAATCTTTTTTTAGTAAGCGGATTAACAAAATATATATTTTTAATGCTCCATCAAATGTTAGAGAAGTAATTTCAACTCCACTTTCATTAACAAATTATATACAGCTGTTGACTAGTGCAGCCTTCTCTTCAGCACAAAACCCATTTAACAAAAAATATCCCACCGGTATTTTCCAACAACCATTCACACAAATGAGCATAAAGGCAAGGGCTTCTTTTACTTCTGGGAGTAAATCACTCTAAATTTGTTCCAACATATCCATAAAATTGTTTACCATCCTATTCCACCTGTTTTCGTATGGCCATCTCATCGAGCACAAGATTGCAAAATAAAGTATATCCTTTTTGCTGTGCCTTTTTAGCTTCTGCTTTTAAACTGTTTAGTGCTTCGGTGCTCCACCCAGGTGAACCTCGACAGTTTTGTACCACTTCGATATTGTCGTCGGATGTGGAAGAGAATGGTTAAAATACTCTCTCACAAACCTATAAGCCTTTGGCGAGTAGAAATGTAACGTAAGGGCGAAACACCTCAGTTCTGGAGAATATTTTGGTTTAGTGGGGCCTTTCAACAATCTTTCAAATAACTCTACTGCTGGTCCGGGAAGCGATGCCTGAAATAATTAATATAAAATTTTTATTCATTAACCAATCACTTGCAACTGTAACTTACAGTACCTATTGATTCGAAAACAAAAATAAAAAATATGATGATTATTATTACAGTAATTATTTAAGAATCATTGTTGATATTATTGATGTTATTATGTTATTATGGCACAAATCTACAATTTTTTTGAAATCTTCGAATTTTTGGAGATTTTGAAGACATACATGAACTAAATACAAAAAAAAATAAAAAATGGTGCAGGTCTGTCGTAAAGGCGACCATTTATCGCCGGAAGCTAAATTACCTAAAAATAGGATGCTTTGGATGTTTTTTCACAAAAATGCCCAACAGAATTTAGTAACATTATTATTTTCATTTAATTCTTAATTGCTTTTTTTTGCCACAGAAACCTGAACCAAACTGATTAAAGGGCAACTTTTTCAAGTTGCCAATAAAATTCATAAATGCTTAACTTTAATAGAACGAAATTTTGAACATTATACGTATAAGTATAGCTCGAAAAGAATATCAACAATTTTGTTTTTCTGAGCTTTCCTGAGCTTTCTGAGATAAATCTTCCTCCTTTCTTAATGATAATGCCAAGTAAAAGTGAAATGACAGAATAATTTACTGTTCTATTGTAGTGGAGCGAAATCGGGCCCATAGGTGTTGTTAAGTACATCACTCTGCATACGAAATGGCGATTTATGACATTTTTTTGTGGTCGAGACCTTTTTTATTTCGAAAAAACTGTCAAAATTTGCAATTTACCAAAATTGTGTTTTTTTACGTTTCCATCGTCATATCTTTGAGAGTAGTGGAGCTATTGACTCGATTTTTTTTTAAATTGAAGCTAACATATGAGCGCTTACAACGAATGCCATTGTTGTTGTCCAATATTGTTTATTAACCACTTTAAATAGCAACAAAATTGCAAGGTTATAAAAAGTGTAATGAAATTTCGACTAAGTGAGAAACTTTTTTATTTGTGGAAATTTTTATATACATGAAAGAAGTTTTTGGTAAAAAAAATTTACCTATAGCGCCTGTAGTTTTTGAACTGTGAATTTATATGTGGCGCGCGCTACTCACGTGGAACGCAAAATTAATTCCTTGCGTGAGAATATCCACGCGTGGCAGGCATGTCTCAACAACTAATGCGTAGTTTACATGCGCAAGTGAAACTATCACAAGTATAAATATCTTAGAGTACTTCCTAATAGTTTGCCAATGTAAACCTCTCAGGGAGAACTCTCTGCCATTGTAAATGATCTCTAAAAGAGTAGGTATGTCTCTGGGAGCGTTTACATAAACTATTTGGAAGTACTTTGCAGACAAAATTGCAAGGTTATAAAAAGTGTAATAAAATTTTGACTAAGCGAGAAACTTCTTTCATGTTTTGGGCATATTTCCCTCGCAGCATGTATATAAAAATTTCCACAAATAAAAAAGTTTCTCGCTTAGTGAAAATTTCATTACACTTTTTTACACTTTGTTGCTATTTAAAGTGGTTAAAAAACAATATTGGACAACAACAATGGCATTCGTTGTACGGGCTCATATGAGCTTCAATTTAAAAAAAAATTGAGTCGATAGCTCCACTACTCTCAAAGATATGACGATGGAAACGTAAAAAAACACAATTTAAGTAAATTGCAAATTTTGACAGTTTTTTGAAATAAAAAAGGTCTCGACCACAAAAAAATGTCGTAAATCGCCATTTCGTATGCAGAGTGATGTACTTAACAACACCTATGGGGTCTGATCTAGTTCTACCCTCAATTTTTTTTTCGAGAACGGAGCGACTTTTTACCCCGATTTCGCTCCACTATTGTCAAAATCATTGTATATTTGATCGTTGAGTGAACAATTCACATAAAGAGAAAAAACAGTTTTCAAATCTGTCAGTTATTTTTCGCAAAAAACGCCTCAAAAACAATGTTCAAAAATATAAATGGTATTGTTGACTAATGACCTATCCTGCTTTGTCAAATGAACACTCCTGCGTTTTTCAAGAAATTATTTAACAGTCGTTGGTCCTCTATCCACATATTTCACTCAACGATTTGATTCAATTCCTCACTATGCATTTCCTCAACTAATCCTTAGAATTTGTTAACCTTTCCTATTCAAAATTCCTATTATAACTGATACAATTTAGTTTGTAATTAAAATCATAGATACACATTTGCCCTAATACTTATATTTTCCGGTATTTTCTTTCATTTCACTTTGACTTGACATTATCTTTGAGAACGAAAGATTTATTCTTCAAAATCTCAGAAAAAAAAATGAAATTATTTTTTTGAGATAACGTTCAAAGTTTCGTTCTTTAAATGTTAGTCATTTATGAATTTCCCTGGCAACATGAAAACGTTGTCTTTTAATCAGTATGGTTCAGTTTATGTGGTGAAAAATCCATCAACAATTAAATGAATCTGTTTGCGCCACAACGAAATTTCTGACAAGGTTATTATTTTATTTCATTTTACCTAATGTAAGAAACTGTAGGGTTGCATTAACTGCAGTTTTTAGTTTGTGTGGTGTGTCTCAGGATATTACCAACAAATTCCTCAGAGACAAAATAACCGAATTTAAATTCGACCACCTTTTCAGCGGTTTTTCAACTTTCTAATGCTATTTTTTCACTTATCCTGGTACTCTGGTACGCCCTGTAGGAATTACCTTCAGGGTATTTTCGGCGTGCTCAGAGATCATTGCTTTCTCTTTCAAAACCGTTATTAAGCCATTGAGAGTTTTTACCCTAACACGAAGTCTCCTAACTTGTTGCTGTAGGGTTTTGATTTTTCGTTTTTGTTTTTCTTTTATAACCTTTTCCGATGATGTCTTAGATTCCTCAGAAACAATTACCAAATTCATAATTTGTTCTTCTGTTTCTAATTCAGTAGGTTCATTTTCTTTCAATCTAAGAAAATATTAAAAAGTAAAATTATTATACAGGGTGGACCAAACTTTATCAGCAATACTTTAAAAACTGTTAGAAAATTTCAAAGAAAGGAGATTTTTTCCTATAAACTGTATCGAAATCCTAACGGTTTTCGATATACAGGACGTCAAAGTTCAATTTTTTTGTTAAAATTTTCTTTTATTTCTCCTAAAGGAAGACAGTTAAGGCAAACATATTTGGTACAGTTTAGACACTCATTAAATACTATAAATTAAAAATAATTCAGCCCATCTACTTCCACCAGTGTCGGAGAGACGGGGGACAATCATCATATTTTTTTAATAAAAAAATGGTACGCCACTGGAAAAGTTATATTTTTTGCCTCCACTAAATTTTCCAATAAATTCTAAGAAAAAACTATTCTTGACTTTTTCGAAAAATATATTTTTGTGAAAAATTTATTTTTGTGTTTTAATTTTTTTAGCAGAAGAAAATCAAAGTTGGTCTAGGCTCTCGAAATTTTGCACACATACTGAGTTTTCAATTCCGAACAACTTTTCTTATTAACTTTTGGTCCTAAAGTCTACAAAAAGGTTTCTAGATTCCAAAAATCATGTGTCATGTGGGCCTTAGGTAGGTCTTACGACAAAATGTTATTAAGGAAAATTGTTCGGAGTTAAAAACTCAGTATGATTGCAAAATTTCGACAGCTTAGACCTACTTTGATTTTCTTCTGCTAAAAAAAATTAAAAGCACAAAAGTGATTTTTTTCAAAAATGGTACATTTTTAGAAAAAGGTCAAGCATAGTTTTTTTCTTATAATTGAATGGAAAACTTAGTGAAGGCAAAAAAAATACTTTTCCAGTGGTGTACCATTTTTTTATTATAAAATATGATGGTTGACCCCGTCTCTCCCGCACTGGTGGAAGTAGAAGGGCTGAATTATTTTTAATTTATAGTATTTAATGAGTGTCTAAACTGTACCAAATATGTTTGCCTTAACTGTCTTCCTTTAGGAAAAATAAAAGAAAACTTGAAAAAAAAAATTGAACTTTGGCTCCCTGTATATAAAAAACCGCTAGGATTTCGATTCATGTTAAGTGGAAAAATCTCCTGTTTTGAAATTTTATAGCAGTTTTTAAAGTATTGCTGATAAAGTTTGGACCACCCTGTACATTTACATTTTTTGTAAGAAACAAATGTGGCAATTATACTATATTAATAGACGACTGCATTTTTATGATCATTATCGGGCTAAAAACGGCCGAAAAGTACCGTTTGTATTGGCCCTCTCTCGGTTGGGGGAGGCCGCGAAGCGGCCGACCTTCGTCGTTCGCGTGTAGGGGAGGGACGGGCGCAGTGCGGAAACGCAATCTCGAGGTCGGCCGATGTTTCTTCGCTTCAATACGGCCGCCAGAAGTGGCGGTAAGTCGGGCGCCTCGAGGATGCGGTAGGGTTTTGGGGTGGGACAGTTCCGCCGAAAACTGTCCCGGACGGGAGCGAGGCGAAGAAGATGCTTAAGTAGGGTCGTAGGGTGAGGGAAATCGCAACGGGATGCGAGAGGAAGGTCCGGAGAAGAGATTTAACACTTTTTCGGATTTTTAAAGAGGTAAATGCGAGAGTTATTAAGCTTTTTTCCCGGCAGATATCGGATCGTTTTTATGTGTCGTGCTGCGCCTAAAAATTTGTCAGAAAAGTCGCGAAATTGTCAGAAATTGCCCGTTTTCGTCGGGCCGTAGCCACGTTATTTAGGCTCGGGGCCGCGAGGTCGGCATTTTTAAAGCTTCCCCCATGTCTTCAGGTCGGGTTCGGACGCCTCCGGCGCCCCGGAAAAATCGAGAAATGAGAAGAAACGCGCAATTTCCGAGAGTGGTTCCGGAGGCTTCTCGGACGGATTTTTGCGAGACCGCCGTGTATGAGACTTCTTGGACTTTCATATTTTGACGGGCCGGAGGTTGGAATTTCCCGTCAGGTACGCCAAAAATCGCCCTTTTAGGTTACGGAGAGCTTTCAAACCGCGACTTGACGGTGCATACCGGGCGTCGACATGCGCGTTTTTTCGCCGGCCGGAGACCTCGCACCTGTTGAATATCTGCGATTCCGAAATGGACGTATACTGGGGGTGAGGATTTCAAGTTACCGAACACCTGTTGAATATTTGCGCTTTTTCGAAGCGGTCGACGCGGAGGGTTGGAATTTTTTATTTTTGCCGCCAAAACCACGTCCCTTAGGTTATGGACGAGTTTCGGACTGAGAATTTAGTTGGAAATTTACGATACAACATAACCTCGAAATTATTTAAGCGGCCGTAACTCCTATGCCGTTAGAGATACGGGGTTGCCGTTTGTTTTGATTGCAAGCAGATGGGGGGAGGAAAAAATGGACGACGAAAATTTTTCGTGGCCACCTCGATTTTGACAGAACAAATGCAACTTTGCTATCTTTAGAGATAGGAGATCCGGGTTTCCTTTGTTGGGTTGCCAGGGCGAAATGATTGAGAAATGTGAAAAAAAAATTTCCATGGCCTACTCGATTTCGCCGGAAAACACAACTTTTCTATGCGACGAGATAGAAAGACGGGACAAAATGCGTTAGGTAGAGAATGTAAAATGACGCTGCGCCGAAAAAAATTTTTTTCCATGGCCTACTTGGATTTTTCTTAAGTGAATAACTTTCTTATTAATAGAGATAGAGACTTGCGGTTTTCTTTGATCGGCCCCATATGCCGAGGGAGAAATTATCGAAAAAAAAATTTTCCATGGCACACTCTGTTTTCCCGGAACAAATACAACTTTTTTGTTTGGCGAGATAAAAATTTCGTTCCGACGGCGATCGAACGGGTGGGGGGAAAGAAGAAAAACGACGGTAAAGAAAATTTCCCCGCCTACTTGGTTTTAGAGAAAACAACGAAAACTTCTTTATTTATAGAGTTCGGAAAAACATGAAAAGTGCGTTGTTACTCTCTGAAGAAACCCTGTAAATTTTGTCTGAGAAAAATTTTTCCTGCGCCCACTATATTTTCGAGAAAACGCGTGCAACTTTTTCGTTTTCAAAGGTAGAAACTTGGTTTCTTCGTGGATGTAAAGGGCACGCGAAAGTAAATAAAAGTTACTCGAAACAATTTTTTCCCAATCTACTTGATCTTCGAGAAAAACGATAAAACGGATTCCCGGAACTTGGCCTTTTTTTTTGAGCGGTTTTTTTTTCAGAATTGCCCTTTTTTGGACACCCTGTATATTCGTGTTGAAAAAAATTTGCCTCCGCTACTTGGTTTTCGAGAAAATACGCGCAACTTTTTTATTTTCAGAGATTGGAATAAACGGAAAAGTGCACGATCACTTTCTCGAAACACCCTGTATATTTTACCCGAAAAAAATTTTTCGTCCACCTACGGAATTTTCTAGAAAACGCGTGCAACGTTTTGTTTTTTTTTTTGTTTAAAAGAAGACTGTCGCGACGAGCGAAGCGAGGAGCAATGGCCGGCAGAGCCCACGCGCGAGTTACCCGAAAGAAGCCTGTCACGACGAGCGAAGCGAGGAGCAATGGCCGGCAGAGCCCACGCGCGAGTTACCCGAAAGAAGCCTGTCGCGACGAGCGAAGCGAGGAGCAATGGCCGGCAGAGCCCACGCGCGAGTTACCTAAAAGAAGCCTGTCGCGACGAGCGAAGCGAGGAGCAATGGCCGGCAGAGCCCACGCGCGAGTTACCTAAAAGGAGCCTGTCGCGACGAGCGAAGCGAGGAGCAATGGCCGGCAGGGCCCACGCGCGAGTTACCTAAAAGAAGCCTGTCGCGACGAGCGAAGCGAGGAGCAATGGCCGGCAGAGCCCACGCGCGAGTTACCCGAAAGAAGCCTGTCGCGACGAGAGAAGCGAGGAGCAATGGCCGGCAGAGCCCACGCGCGAGTTACCCAAAAGAAGCCTGTCGCGACGAGCGAAGCGAGGAGCAATGTACGGCAGAGCCCACGCGCAAGTTACCCAAAAGAAGCCTGTCGCGACGAGCGAAACGAGGAGCAATGTACGGCAGAGCCCACGCGCGAGTTACCCAAAAGAAGCCTGTCGCGACGAGCGAAGCGAGGAGCAATGGCCGGCAGAGCCCACGCGCGAGTTACCTAAAAGAAGCCTGTCGCGACGAGCGAAGCGAGGAGCAATGTACGGCAGAGCCCACGCGCGAGTTACCCAAAAGAAGCCTGTCGCGACGAGCGAAGCGAGGAGCAATGGCCGGCAGAGCCCACGCGCGAGTTACCTAAAAGAAGCCTGTCGCGACGAGCGAAGCGAGGAGCAATGGCCGGCAGAGCCCACGCGCGAGTTACCCGAAAGAAGCCTGTCGCGACGAGAGAAGCGAGGAGCAATGGCCGGCAGAGCCCACGCGCGAGTTACCCAAAAGAAGCCTGTCGCGACGAGCGAAGCGAGGAGCAATGTACGGCAGAGCCCACGCGCAAGTTACCCAAAAGAAGCCTGTCGCGACGAGCGAAACGAGGAGCAATGTACGGCAGAGCCCACGCGCGAGTTACCCAAAAGAAGCCTGTCGCGACGAGCGAAGCGAGGAGCAATGGCCGGCAGAGCCCACGCGCGAGTTACCTAAAAGGAGCCTGTCGCGACGAGCGAAGCGAGGAGCAATGGCCGGCAGAGCCCACGCGCGAGTTACCCGAAAGAAGCCTGTCGCGACGAGAGAAGCGAGGAGCAATGGCCGGCAGAGCCCACGCGCGAGTTACCCAAAAGAAGCCTGTCGCGACGAGCGAAGCGAGGAGCAATGTACGGCAGAGCCCACGCGCAAGTTACCCAAAAGAAGCCTGTCGCGACGAGCGAAACGAGGAGCAATGTACGGCAGAGCCCACGCGCGAGTTACCCAAAAGAAGCCTGTCGCGACGAGCGAAGCGAGGAGCAATGGCCGGCAGAGCCCACGCGCGAGTTACCCAAAAGAAGCCTGTCGCGACGAGCGAAGCGAGGAGCAATGTACGGCAGAGCCCACGCGCGAGTTACCCAAAAGAAGCCTGTCGCGACGAGCGAAGCGAGGAGCAATGTACGGCAGAGCCCACGCGCGAGTTACCCAAAAGAAGCCTGTCGCGACGAGCGAAGCGAGGAGCAATGGCCGGCAGAGCCCACGCGCGAGTTACCCAAAAGAAGCCTGTCGCGACGAGCGAAGCGAGGAGCATGCACGGCAGAGCCCACGCGCGGTTTACCCAAAAGAAGCCTGTCGCGACGAGCGAAGCGAGGAGCAATGTACGGCAGAGCCCACGCGCGAGTTACCCAAAAGAAGCCTGTCGCGACGAGCGAAGCGAGGAGCAATGGCCGGCAGAGCCCACGCGCGAGTTACCCAAAAGAAGCCTGTCGCGACGAGCGAAGCGAGGAGCAATGTACGGCAGAGCCCACGCGCGAGTTACCCAAAAGAAGCCTGTCGCGACGAGCGAAGCGAGGAGCAATGGCCGGCAGAGCCCATGCGCGAGTTACCCAAAAGAAGCCTGTCGCGACGAGCGAAGCGAGGAGCAATGTACGGCAGAGCCCACGCGCGAGTCACCCAAAAGAAGCCTGTCGCGACGAGCGAAGCGAGGAGCAATGGCCGGCAGAGCCCACGCGCGAGTTACCCAAAAGAAGCCTGTCGCGACGAGCGAAGCGAGGAGCAATGTACGGCAGAGCCCACGCGCGAGTTACCCAAAAGAAGCCTGTCGCGACGAGCGAAGCGAGGAGCAATGACCGGCAGAGCCCACGCGCGAGTTACCCAAAAGAAGCCTGTCGCGACGAGTGAAGCGAGGAGCAGAGGCCGGCAGAGCCCACGCGCGAGTTACCCAAAAGAAGCCTGTCGCGACGAGCGAAGCGAGGAGCAATGGCCGGCAGAGCCCACGCTCGAGTTACCCAAAAGAAGCCTGTCGCGACGAGCGAAGCGAGGAGCAATGACCGGCAGAGCCCACGCGCGAATTACCCAAAAGAAGCCTGTCGCGACGAGCGAAGCGAGGAGCAGAGGCCGGCAGAGCCCACGCGCGAGTTACCCAAAAGAAGCCTGTCGCGACGAGCGAAGCGAGGAGCAATGGCCGGCAGAGCCCATGCGCGAGTTACCCAAAAGAAGCCTGTCGCGACGAGCGAAGCGAGGAGCAACGTACGGCAGAGCCCACGCGCGAGTCACCCAAAAGAAGCCTGTCGCGACGAGCGAAGCGAGGAGCAATGGCCGGCAGAGCCCACGCGCGAGTTACCCAAAAGAAGCCTGTCGCGACGAGCGAAGCGAGGAGCAATGGCCGGCAGAGCCCACGCGCGAGTTACCCAAAAGAAGCCTGTCGCGACGAGCGAAGCGAGGAGCAATGGCCGGCAGAGCCCATGCGCGAGTTACCCAAAAGAAGCCTGTCGCGACGAGCGAAGCGAGGAGCAACGTACGGCAGAGCCCACGCGCGAGTCACCCAAAAGAAGCCTGTCGCGACGAGCGAAGCGAGGAGCAATGGCCGGCAGAGCCCACGCGCGAGTTACCCAAAAGAAGCCTGTCGCGACGAGCGAAGCGAGGAGCAATGGCCGGCAGAGCCCACGCGCGAGTTACCCAAAAGAAGCCTGTCGCGACGAGCGAAGCGAGGAGCAATGGCCGGCAGAGCCCACGCGCGAGTTACCCAAAAGAAGCCTGTCGCGACGAGCGAAGCGAGGAGCAATGACCGGCAGAGCCCACGCGCGAGTTACCCAAAAGAAGCCTGTCGCGACGAGCGAAGCGAGGAGCAGAGGCCGGCAGAGCCCACGCGCGAGTTACCCAAAAGAAGCCTGTCGCGACGAGCGAAGCGAGGAGCAATGGCCGGCAGAGCCCACGCTCGAGTTACCCAAAAGAAGCCTGTCGCGACGAGCGAAGCGAGGAGCAATGTACGGCAGAGCCCACGCGCGAGTTACCCAAAAGAAGCCTGTCGCGACGAGCGAAGAGAGGAGCAATGGCCGGCAGAGCCCACGCGCGAGTTACCTAAAAGAAGCCTGTCGCAACGAGCGAAGCGAGGAGCAATGTACGGCAGAGCCCAAGCGCGAGTTACCCAAAAGAAGCCTGTCGCGACGAGCGAAGCGAGGAGCAATGGCCGGCAGAGCCCACGCGCGAGTTACCCAAAAGAAGCCTGTCGCGACGAGCGAAGCGAGGAGCAATGGCCGGCAGAGCCCACGCGCGAGTTACCTAAAAGAAGCCTATCGCGACGAGCGAAGCGAGGAGCAATGTACGGCAGAGCCCACGCGCGAGTTACCCAAAAGAAGCCTGTCGCGACGAGCGAAGCGAGGAGCAATGACCGGCAGAGCCCACGCGCGAGTTACCCAAAAGAAGCCTGTCGCGACGAGTGAAGCGAGGAGCAGAGGCCGGCAGAGCCCACGCGCGAGTTACCCAAAAGAAGCCTGTCGCGACGAGCGAAGCGAGGAGCAATGGCCGGCAGAGCCCACGCTCGAGTTACCCAAAAGAAGCCTGTCGCGACGAGCGAAGCGAGGAGCAATGACCGGCAGAGCCCACGCGCGAGTTACCCAAAAGAAGCCTGTCGCGACGAGCGAAGCGAGGAGCAATGGCCGGCAGAGCCCACGCGCGAGTTACCCAAAAGAAGCCTGTCGCGACGAGCGAAGCGAGGAGCAATGTACGGCAGAGCCCACGCGCGAGTTACCCAAAAGAAGCCTGTCGCGACGAGCGAAGCGAGGAGCAATGTACGGCAGAGCCCACGCGCGAGTCACCCAAAAGAAGCCTGTCGCGACGAGCGAAGCGAGGAGCAATGGCCGGCAGAGCCCACGCGCGAGTTACCCAAAAGAAGCCTGTCGCGACGAGCGAAGCGAGGAGCAATGTACGGCAGAGCCCACGCGCGAGTTACCCAAAAGAAGCCTGTCGCGACGAGCGAAGCGAGGAGCAATGACCGGCAGAGCCCACGCGCGAGTTACCCAAAAGAAGCCTGTCGCGACGAGTGAAGCGAGGAGCAGAGGCCGGCAGAGCCCACGCGCGAGTTACCCAAAAGAAGCCTGTCGCGACGAGCGAAGCGAGGAGCAATGGCCGGCAGAGCCCACGCTCGAGTTACCCAAAAGAAGCCTGTCGCGACGAGCGAAGCGAGGAGCAATGACCGGCAGAGCCCACGCGCGAATTACCCAAAAGAAGCCTGTCGCGACGAGCGAAGCGAGGAGCAGAGGCCGGCAGAGCCCACGCGCGAGTTACCCAAAAGAAGCCTGTCGCGACGAGCGAAGCGAGGAGCAATGGCCGGCAGAGCCCACGCGCGAGTTACCCAAAAGAAACCTGTCGCGACGAGCGAAGCGAGGAGCAATGACCGGCAGAGCCCACGCGCGAGTTACCCAAAAGAAGCCTGTCGCGACGAGCGAAGCGAGGAGCAGAGGCCGGCAGAGCCCACGCGCGAGTTACCCAAAAGAAGCCTGTCGCGACGAGCGAAGCGAGGAGCAATGGCCGGCAGAGCCCACGCTCGAGTTACCCAAAAGAAGCCTGTCGCGACGAGCGAAGCGAGGAGCAATGTACGGCAGAGCCCACGCGCGAATTACCCAAAAGAAGCCTGTCGCGACGAGCGAAGCGAGGAGCAATGGCCGGCAGAGCCCACGCGCGAGTTACCCAAAAGAAGCCTGTCGCGACGAGCGAAGCGAGGAGCAATGGCCGGCAGAGCCCACGCGCGAGTTACCTAAAAGAAGCCTATCGCGACGAGCGAAGCGAGGAGCAATGGCCGGCAGAGCCCATGCGCGAGTTACAAAAAAGAAGCCTGTCGCGACGAGCGAAGCGAGGAGCAATGGCCGGCAGAGCCCACGCGCGAGTTACCCAAAAGAAGCCTGTCGCGACGAGCGAAGCGAGGAGCAATGTACGGCAGAGCCCACGCGCGAGTTACCCAAAAGAAGCCTGTCGCGACGAGCGAAGCGAGGAGCAATGTACGGCAGAGCCCACGCGCGAGTTACCCAAAAGAAGCCTGTCGCGACGAGCGAAGCGAGGAGCAATGGCCGGCAGAGCCCACGCGCGAGTTACCCAAAAGAAGCCTGTCGCGACGAGCGAAGCGAGGAGCATGCACGGCAGAGCCCACGCGCGGTTTACCCAAAAGAAGCCTGTCGCGACGAGCGAAGCGAGGAGCAATGTACGGCAGAGCCCACGCGCGAGTTACCCAAAAGAAGCCTGTCGCGACGAGCGAAGCGAGGAGCAATGGCCGGCAGAGCCCACGCGCGAGTTACCCAAAAGAAGCCTGTCGCGACGAGCGAAGCGAGGAGCAATGTACGGCAGAGCCCACGCGCGAGTTACCCAAAAGAAGCCTGTCGCGACGAGCGAAGCGAGGAGCAATGGCCGGCAGAGCCCATGCGCGAGTTACCCAAAAGAAGCCTGTCGCGACGAGCGAAGCGAGGAGCAATGTACGGCAGAGCCCACGCGCGAGTCACCCAAAAGAAGCCTGTCGCGACGAGCGAAGCGAGGAGCAATGGCCGGCAGAGCCCACGCGCGAGTTACCCAAAAGAAGCCTGTCGCGACGAGCGAAGCGAGGAGCAATGGCCGGCAGAGCCCACGCGCGAGTTACCCAAAAGAAGCCTGTCGCGACGAGCGAAGCGAGGAGCAATGACCGGCAGAGCCCACGCGCGAGTTACCCAAAAGAAGCCTGTCGCGACGAGCGAAGCGAGGAGCAGAGGCCGGCAGAGCCCACGCGCGAGTTACCCAAAAGAAGCCTGTCGCGACGAGCGAAGCGAGGAGCAATGGCCGGCAGAGCCCACGCTCGAGTTACCCAAAAGAAGCCTGTCGCGACGAGCGAAGCGAGGAGCAATGTACGGCAGAGCCCACGCGCGAATTACCCAAAAGAAGCCTGTCGCGACGAGCGAAGCGAGGAGCAGAGGCCGGCAGAGCCCACGCGCGAGTTACCCAAAAGAAGCCTGTCGCGACGAGCGAAGCGAGGAGCAATGGCCGGCAGAGCCCACGCGCGAGTTACCCAAAAGAAACCTGTCGCGACGAGCGAAGCGAGGAGCAATGACCGGCAGAGCCCACGCGCGAGTTACCCAAAAGAAGCCTGTCGCGACGAGCGAAGCGAGGAGCAGAGGCCGGCAGAGCCCACGCGCGAGTTACCCAAAAGAAGCCTGTCGCGACGAGCGAAGCGAGGAGCAATGGCCGGCAGAGCCCACGCTCGAGTTACCCAAAAGAAGCCTGTCGCGACGAGCGAAGCGAGGAGCAATGTACGGCAGAGCCCACGCGCGAATTACCCAAAAGAAGCCTGTCGCGACGAGCGAAGCGAGGAGCAATGACCGGCAGAGCCCACGCGCGAGTTACCCAAAAGAAGCCTGTCGCGACGAGCGAAGCGAGGAGCAGAGGCCGGCAGAGCCCACGCGCGAGTTACCCAAAAGAAGCCTGTCGCGACGAGCGAAGCGAGGAGCAATGTACGGCAGAGCCCACGCGCGAGTTACCCAAAAGAAGCCTGTCGCGACGAGCGAAGCGAGGAGCAATGTACGGCAGAGCCCACGCGCGAGTTACCCAAAAGAAGCCTGTCGCGACGAGCGAAGCGAGGAGCAATGTACGGCAGAGCCCACGCGCGAGTTACCCAAAAGAAGCCTGTCGCGACGAGCGAAGCGAGGAGCAATGGCCGGCAGAGCCCATGCGCGAGTTACCCAAAAGAAGCCTGTCGCGACGAGCGAAGCGAGGAGCAATGTACGGCAGAGCCCACGCGCGAATTACCCAAAAGAAGCCTGTCGCGACGAGCGAAGCGAGGAGCAATGGCCGGCAGAGCCCACGCGCGAGTTACCCAAAAGAAGCCTGTCGCGACGAGCGAAGCGAGGAGCAATGGCCGGCAGAGCCCACGCGCGAGTTACCCAAAAGAAGCCTGTCGCGACGAGCGAAGCGAGGAGCAATGGCCGGCAGAGCCCATGCGCGAGTTACAAAAAAGAAGCCTGTCGCGACGAGCGAAGCGAGGAGCAATGGCCGGCAGAGCCCACGCGCGAGTTACCCAAAAGAAGCCTGTCGCGACGAGCGAAGCGAGGAGCAATGTACGGCAGAGCCCACGCGCGAGTTACCCAAAAGAAGCCTGTCGCGACGAGCGAAGCGAGGAGCAATGTACGGCAGAGCCCACGCGCGAGTTACCCAAAAGAAGCCTGTCGCGACGAGCGAAGCGAGGAGCAATGTACGGCAGAGCCCACGCGCGAGTTACCCAAAAGAAGCCTGTCGCGACGAGCGAAGCGAGGAGCAATGGCCGGCAGAGCCCATGCGCGAGTTACCCAAAAGAAGCCTGTCGCGACGAGCGAAGCGAGGAGCAATGTACGGCAGAGCCCACGCGCGAATTACCCAAAAGAAGCCTGTCGCGACGAGCGAAGCGAGGAGCAATGGCCGGCAGAGCCCACGCGCGAGTTACCCAAAAGAAGCCTGTCGCGACGAGCGAAGCGAGGAGCAATGGCCGGCAGAGCCCACGCGCGAGTTACCCAAAAGAAGCCTGTCGCGACGAGCGAAGCGAGGAGCAATGACCGGCAGAGCCCACGCGCGAGTTACCCAAAAGAAGCCTGTCGCGACGAGCGAAGCGAGGAGCAATGGCCGGCAGAGCCCAAGCGCGAGTTACCTAAAAGAAGCCTATCGCGACGAGCGAAGCGAGGAGCAATGGCCGGCAGAGACCATGCGCGAGTTACCCAAAAGAAGCCTGTCGCGACGAGCGAAGCGAGGAGCAATGGCCGGCAGAGCCCACGCGCGAGTTACCCAAAAGAAGCCTGTCGCGACGAGCGAAGCGAGGAGCAATGTACGGCAGAGCCCACGCGCGAGTTACCCAAAAGAAGCCTGTCGCGACGAGCGAAGAGAGGAGCAATGGCCGGCAGAGCCCACGCGCGAGTTACCTAAAAGAAGCCTGTCGCAACGAGCGAAGCGAGGAGCAATGTACGGCAGAGCCCAAGCGCGAGTTACCCAAAAGAAGCCTGTCGCGACGAGCGAAGCGAGGAGCAATGGCCGGCAGAGCCCACGCGCGAGTTACCCAAAAGAAGCCTGTCGCGACGAGCGAAGCGAGGAGCAATGGCCGGCAGAGCCCACGCGCGAGTTACCTAAAAGAAGCCTATCGCGACGAGCGAAGCGAGGAGCAATGGCCGGCAGAGCCCATGCGCGAGTTACAAAAAAGAAGCCTGTCGCGACGAGCGAAGCGAGGAGCAATGGCCGGCAGAGCCCACGCGCGAGTTACCCAAAAGAAGCCTGTCGCGACGAGCGAAGCGAGGAGCAATGTACGGCAGAGCCCACGCGCGAGTTACCCAAAAGAAGCCTGTCGCGACGAGCGAAGCGAGGAGCAATGTACGGCAGAGCCCACGCGCGAGTTACCCAAAAGAAGCCTGTTGCGACGAGCGAAGCGAGGAGCAATGCACGGCAGAGCCCACGCGCGTTTTACCCAAAAGAAGCCTGTCGCGACGAGCGAAGCGAGGAGCAATGCACGGCAGAGCCCACGCGCGTTTTACCCAAAAGAAGCCTGTCGCGACGAGCGAAGCGAGGAGCAATGCACGGCAGAGCCCACGCGCGTTTTACCCAAAAGAAGCCTGTCGCGACGAGCGAAGCGAGGAGCAATGTACGGCAGAGCCCACGCGCGAGTTACCCAAAAGAAGCCTGTCGCGACGAGCGAAGCGAGGAGCAATGGCCGGCAGAGCCCACGCGCGAGTTACCCAAAAGAAGCCTGTCGCGACGAGCGAAGCGAGGAGCAATGGCCGGCAGAGCCCATGCGCGAGTTACCCAAAAGAAGCCTGTCGCGACGAGCGAAGCGAGGAGCAACGTACGGCAGAGCCCACGCGCGAGTCACCCAAAAGAAGCCTGTCGCGACGAGCGAAGCGAGGAGCAATGGCCGGCAGAGCCCACGCGCGAGTTACCCAAAAGAAGCCTGTCGCGACGAGCGAAGCGAGGAGCAATGGCCGGCAGAGCCCACGCGCGAGTTACCCAAAAGAAGCCTGTCGCGACGAGCGAAGCGAGGAGCAATGGCCGGCAGAGCCCACGCGCGAGTTACCCAAAAGAAGCCTGTCGCGACGAGCGAAGCGAGGAGCAATGACCGGCAGAGCCCACGCGCGAGTTACCCAAAAGAAGCCTGTCGCGACGAGCGAAGCGAGGAGCAGAGGCCGGCAGAGCCCACGCGCGAGTTACCCAAAAGAAGCCTGTCGCGACGAGCGAAGCGAGGAGCAATGGCCGGCAGAGCCCACGCTCGAGTTACCCAAAAGAAGCCTGTCGCGACGAGCGAAGCGAGGAGCAATGTACGGCAGAGCCCACGCGCGAGTTACCCAAAAGAAGCCTGTCGCGACGAGCGAAGAGAGGAGCAATGGCCGGCAGAGCCCACGCGCGAGTTACCTAAAAGAAGCCTGTCGCAACGAGCGAAGCGAGGAGCAATGTACGGCAGAGCCCAAGCGCGAGTTACCCAAAAGAAGCCTGTCGCGACGAGCGAAGCGAGGAGCAATGGCCGGCAGAGCCCACGCGCGAGTTACCCAAAAGAAGCCTGTCGCGACGAGCGAAGCGAGGAGCAATGGCCGGCAGAGCCCACGCGCGAGTTACCTAAAAGAAGCCTATCGCGACGAGCGAAGCGAGGAGCAATGTACGGCAGAGCCCACGCGCGAGTTACCCAAAAGAAGCCTGTCGCGACGAGCGAAGCGAGGAGCAATGTACGGCAGAGCCCACGCGCGAGTTACCCAAAAGAAGCCTGTCGCGACGAGCGAAGCGAGGAGCAATGTACGGCAGAGCCCACGCGCGAGTTACCCAAAAGAAGCCTGTCGCGACGAGCGAAGCGAGGAGCAATGGCCGGCAGAGCCCACGCGCGAGTTACCCAAAAGAAGCCTGTCGCGACGAGCGAAGCGAGGAGCATGCACGGCAGAGCCCACGCGCGGTTTACCCAAAAGAAGCCTGTCGCGACGAGCGAAGCGAGGAGCAATGTACGGCAGAGCCCACGCGCGAGTTACCCAAAAGAAGCCTGTCGCGACGAGCGAAGCGAGGAGCAATGGCCGGCAGAGCCCATGCGCGAGTTACCCAAAAGAAGCCTGTCGCGACGAGCGAAGCGAGGAGCAATGTACGGCAGAGCCCACGCGCGAATTACCCAAAAGAAGCCTGTCGCGACGAGCGAAGCGAGGAGCAATGGCCGGCAGAGCCCACGCGCGAGTTACCCAAAAGAAGCCTGTCGCGACGAGCGAAGCGAGGAGCAATGGCCGGCAGAGCCCACGCGCGAGTTACCCAAAAGAAGCCTGTCGCGACGAGCGAAGCGAGGAGCAATGACCGGCAGAGCCCACGCGCGAGTTACCCAAAAGAAGCCTGTCGCGACGAGCGAAGCGAGGAGCAATGGCCGGCAGAGCCCACGCGCGAGTTACCTAAAAGAAGCCTATCGCGACGAGCGAAGCGAGGAGCAATGGCCGGCAGAGCCCATGCGCGAGTTACCCAAAAGAAGCCTGTCGCGACGAGCGAAGCGAGGAGCAATGGCCGGCAGAGCCCACGCGCGAGTTACCCAAAAGAAGCCTGTCGCGACGAGCGAAGCGAGGAGCAATGTACGGCAGAGCCCACGCGCGAGTTACCCAAAAGAAGCCTGTCGCGACGAGCGAAGAGAGGAGCAATGGCCGGCAGAGCCCACGCGCGAGTTACCTAAAAGAAGCCTGTCGCAACGAGCGAAGCGAGGAGCAATGTACGGCAGAGCCCAAGCGCGAGTTACCCAAAAGAAGCCTGTCGCGACGAGCGAAGCGAGGAGCAATGGCCGGCAGAGCCCACGCGCGAGTTACCCAAAAGAAGCCTGTCGCGACGAGCGAAGCGAGGAGCAATGGCCGGCAGAGCCCACGCGCGAGTTACCTAAAAGAAGCCTATCGCGACGAGCGAAGCGAGGAGCAATGGCCGGCAGAGCCCATGCGCGAGTTACAAAAAAGAAGCCTGTCGCGACGAGCGAAGCGAGGAGCAATGGCCGGCAGAGCCCACGCGCGAGTTACCCAAAAGAAGCCTGTCGCGACGAGCGAAGCGAGGAGCAATGTACGGCAGAGCCCACGCGCGAGTTACCCAAAAGAAGCCTGTCGCGACGAGCGAAGCGAGGAGCAATGTACGGCAGAGCCCACGCGCGAGTTACCCAAAAGAAGCCTGTTGCGACGAGCGAAGCGAGGAGCAATGCACGGCAGAGCCCACGCGCGTTTTACCCAAAAGAAGCCTGTCGCGACGAGCGAAGCGAGGAGCAATGCACGGCAGAGCCCACGCGCGTTTTACCCAAAAGAAGCCTGTCGCGACGAGCGAAGCGAGGAGCAATGCACGGCAGAGCCCACGCGCGTTTTACCCAAAAGAAGCCTGTCGCGACGAGCGAAGCGAGGAGCAATGTACGGCAGAGCCCACGCGCGAGTTACCCAAAAGAAGCCTGTCGCGACGAGCGAAGCGAGGAGCAATGGCCGGCAGAGCCCACGCGCGAGTTACCCAAAAGAAGCCTGTCGCGACGAGCGAAGCGAGGAGCAATGGCCGGCAGAGCCCATGCGCGAGTTACCCAAAAGAAGCCTGTCGCGACGAGCGAAGCGAGGAGCAACGTACGGCAGAGCCCACGCGCGAGTCACCCAAAAGAAGCCTGTCGCGACGAGCGAAGCGAGGAGCAATGGCCGGCAGAGCCCACGCGCGAGTTACCCAAAAGAAGCCTGTCGCGACGAGCGAAGCGAGGAGCAATGGCCGGCAGAGCCCACGCGCGAGTTACCCAAAAGAAGCCTGTCGCGACGAGCGAAGCGAGGAGCAATGGCCGGCAGAGCCCACGCGCGAGTTACCCAAAAGAAGCCTGTCGCGACGAGCGAAGCGAGGAGCAATGACCGGCAGAGCCCACGCGCGAGTTACCCAAAAGAAGCCTGTCGCGACGAGCGAAGCGAGGAGCAGAGGCCGGCAGAGCCCACGCGCGAGTTACCCAAAAGAAGCCTGTCGCGACGAGCGAAGCGAGGAGCAATGGCCGGCAGAGCCCACGCTCGAGTTACCCAAAAGAAGCCTGTCGCGACGAGCGAAGCGAGGAGCAATGTACGGCAGAGCCCACGCGCGAGTTACCCAAAAGAAGCCTGTCGCGACGAGCGAAGAGAGGAGCAATGGCCGGCAGAGCCCACGCGCGAGTTACCTAAAAGAAGCCTGTCGCAACGAGCGAAGCGAGGAGCAATGTACGGCAGAGCCCAAGCGCGAGTTACCCAAAAGAAGCCTGTCGCGACGAGCGAAGCGAGGAGCAATGGCCGGCAGAGCCCACGCGCGAGTTACCCAAAAGAAGCCTGTCGCGACGAGCGAAGCGAGGAGCAATGGCCGGCAGAGCCCACGCGCGAGTTACCTAAAAGAAGCCTATCGCGACGAGCGAAGCGAGGAGCAATGGCCGGCAGAGCCCATGCGCGAGTTACAAAAAAGAAGCCTGTCGCGACGAGCGAAGCGAGGAGCAATGGCCGGCAGAGCCCACGCGCGAGTTACCCAAAAGAAGCCTGTCGCGACGAGCGAAGCGAGGAGCAATGTACGGCAGAGCCCACGCGCGAGTTACCCAAAAGAAGCCTGTCGCGACGAGCGAAGCGAGGAGCAATGTACGGCAGAGCCCACGCGCGAGTTACCCAAAAGAAGCCTGTCGCGACGAGCGAAGCGAGGAGCAATGGCCGGCAGAGCCCACGCGCGAGTTACCCAAAAGAAGCCTGTCGCGACGAGCGAAGCGAGGAGCATGCACGGCAGAGCCCACGCGCGGTTTACCCAAAAGAAGCCTGTCGCGACGAGCGAAGCGAGGAGCAATGTACGGCAGAGCCCACGCGCGAGTTACCCAAAAGAAGCCTGTCGCGACGAGCGAAGCGAGGAGCAATGGCCGGCAGAGCCCACGCGCGAGTTACCCAAAAGAAGCCTGTCGCGACGAGCGAAGCGAGGAGCAATGTACGGCAGAGCCCACGCGCGAGTTACCCAAAAGAAGCCTGTCGCGACGAGCGAAGCGAGGAGCAATGGCCGGCAGAGCCCATGCGCGAGTTACCCAAAAGAAGCCTGTCGCGACGAGCGAAGCGAGGAGCAATGTACGGCAGAGCCCACGCGCGAATTACCCAAAAGAAGCCTGTCGCGACGAGCGAAGCGAGGAGCAATGGCCGGCAGAGCCCACGCGCGAGTTACCCAAAAGAAGCCTGTCGCGACGAGCGAAGCGAGGAGCAATGGCCGGCAGAGCCCACGCGCGAGTTACCCAAAAGAAGCCTGTCGCGACGAGCGAAGCGAGGAGCAATGACCGGCAGAGCCCACGCGCGAGTTACCCAAAAGAAGCCTGTCGCGACGAGCGAAGCGAGGAGCAGAGGCCGGCAGAGCCCACGCGCGAGTTACCCAAAAGAAGCCTGTCGCGACGAGCGAAGCGAGGAGCAATGGCCGGCAGAGCCCACGCTCGAGTTACCCAAAAGAAGCCTGTCGCGACGAGCGAAGCGAGGAGCAATGTACGGCAGAGCCCACGCGCGAATTACCCAAAAGAAGCCTGTCGCGACGAGCGAAGCGAGGAGCAGAGGCCGGCAGAGCCCACGCGCGAGTTACCCAAAAGAAGCCTGTCGCGACGAGCGAAGCGAGGAGCAATGGCCGGCAGAGCCCACGCGCGAGTTACCCAAAAGAAGCCTGTCGCGACGAGCGAAGCGAGGAGCAATGACCGGCAGAGCCCACGCGCGAGTTACCCAAAAGAAGCCTGTCGCGACGAGCGAAGCGAGGAGCAGAGGCCGGCAGAGCCCACGCGCGAGTTACCCAAAAGAAGCCTGTCGCGACGAGCGAAGCGAGGAGCAATGGCCGGCAGAGCCCACGCTCGAGTTACCCAAAAGAAGCCTGTCGCGACGAGCGAAGCGAGGAGCAATGTACGGCAGAGCCCACGCGCGAATTACCCAAAAGAAGCCTGTCGCGACGAGCGAAGCGAGGAGCAGAGGCCGGCAGAGCCCACGCGCGAGTTACCCAAAAGAAGCCTGTCGCGACGAGCGAAGCGAGGAGCAATGGCCGGCAGAGCCCACGCGCGAGTTACCTAAAAGAAAGTTGCGGCGGCGAAGCCGCCGCCCGCCGCAGGCCTGGGGAGACGCCCAACCTGCGCGCCAGCGCAGGTGGGCGAATTGCTAGTTTTCAATTATTATTGTTATTATTATTATAAATTTAATTAAGAAGTTTCATATTTCTCTGTATGTACAGGGTGTGTCAAGGAAGAATCTCACCCCCCTTAACTTTTTAATTTTTCAAGATAGAAAAAACTTTCAAATGAAAGTTGTGGGGAATTTTATATATTTTTTGATAGTGTCAACCTTTTTTATACAGGGTGTAACAAAAAGTAATGGCAAACCAAACTTGTAGGTTTTTTATGGAAACACCCTGTGTATATTTTTATATTTTTGAAATCCATGATTTTTTCCGATTCCGAAAATATATTATGTAATATGTCATATATATTTGTGTCACTCATTTACAGAGCGTTAAAATATCGATTTTTGGGAAGTTGCATCGATTGTAAAATGTTTTGTCATATTCTTGTTTATTTAAGTTACTTTAATTATGTCATAAACTAAAAACTATCATAGCTGCCATACTACTTTTAAATTAATAATGCTAAAATTTCAATGGCATAAAGTGATGAAGATTATTTGCAACTTCCCAAAAATCGATATTTCAACACTCTTTAACTTTCAAACGAGTGACACAACTAGACATACATATATTTTCGGAATCTGAAAAAATTATGGATTTCAAAAATATACAGGGTGTTTCCATAATACAAGTTTGGTTTGTCCTACTTTTTTCTGGCACCCTGTATAAAAACGGTTGACACTATCAAAAAATATATAAAATTCCCCACAACTATCTTGAAAAATTAAAAAGTTAAGGGGGGTGACACACCCTGTACATATATTTGGTTATGTGGATATATTTATGGTCTGAAATATGAAATTACATTTTCCTACTAGGTTCACCAGTGTCGGCTTCAGACTCAGGTGTGCATTCAGAGGTAATCGAAAGCTAGTTCTTTTGCCCCAATGGTGACTTAACTCTGAAAGTAGTAGTGTTTATAAATGTGTCGTTCAATTTATTTTCTTAATTCTAGAAATGATTTACCTTCTTCTCCTAATTTCCAGAAACTCAGTTGTTTCGGTTAAAGGTAATGCACCTTTTTTCAAGTGCCTTTGGCCTGAAGGTTTAATAATAAAATCACAGGCACGAAAATGGTCAGAGCAAATTAATGCTCTCTTGGATAAAGAGGCATCCTCTAGCCCCAATAATTTTAACCAGATTTTTCCGGTATCACCTTGACGAATCCTACAATTCCGATTATGTGGGCATTACATATATAGGTAGTTCAAAACAAAATCGTATTTCATAAATTTTAAATTATTAAGCAGGTAGCTTCAGTCAAGTCTTCACTTTATTACCTATACAGCATTTTACAAAGTTTTTAAAGAGTTTATCATATGAGTTCCCTTGGGAAAGAAAATTACAAAAAATATATGTATAGGCGCTATGAACACCGAGAAATTATTAGGTACATTATTAGAACTTTTAAACCTAATCTTGTTAGTCAATTCAGTCAAGGGAAGAAAGTTCAAATATACATATTACAAATGGATTGAGGAACCTGGTAACAAGGTGCATTAGCGACAAATTGTAAATAAGTATAAACTTTATTTTACGGCCTGATTAAACATACTTTCCTGACTAGAAACACGGCATTGAAAATTATTGTAACCTGTATTCTAGAACTACATCGGTTCTTCTTACCTGTGGAAAGTTAAGTGGGGGTGCTTATAATTAAGCTTTTTGCAAAATCTGCACTGATTTACCATACTTCTACTTGAATTCGCTGACAATAAATTTAAACTATAAAATAAATTTGATTAATTTGGCGGTTGCCATATTCTGCACTTGTTGACAGAACATTGTCAAGTCTAATTATTAGAAATCATGGAAACCATTATTAATTTTTTATTAACAATCAAGGTACCTGTTATATTCATAGATTCTCCAATAAAACTGCATACCTACTTGGCATCACTGATACCATTAGAACATGGAAAGAATAGGCCTCACTTTGGAAAGTATAATGCTATGGGTCCCCATACTTCAAAGAGTCCCTGCAAATTTCCCAACTAAATTTCCCGCCGCATCCTCCAGAACCTAAGTCATTTTTTGGCGGCAAAATTTCCAAACTTCCTCGTCGACAGCCAATGACATCATTGGTTGGCCATGGTCCACTATCCATAGTCTATGGATAGTACTATCAATAGTAAAAAAAAATCGAAATTATCAATAGGAAAAACTATCGATAGTTTCCACTTCTAGTATGGTATAACACACTCTCATCACTGTGGTTTTCATCTTGGAAAAACTAAATATACAAGGTGTTGAAATGTTGAGTTAATTTTTTTGAAAAGGTTTATCACAGCCGACTAGAGTCGTCTGTGGGTTTATTATTGTATAAAATGAAGATACCAGCGTTTTATTATCATAACCAGTGGCATACGAGAAGGTAGGATACGCCCCCTTTTCAAGAAAAAATTATATCATTTCTTTTGTAAATCCTACAGCTGATTCACTTCTACATAAAAAATGTCTCCTGTAAATTTACCCTAAAACTTTCGAATTTTGAGCAAACCAAAGTTGCTGCTGAGAAAAAGTGATAATTTCGGAAATGGATTAAACTCTGTGTTTAGAAAGCGACACATTTTGGGGCCTATGTGTATAAGCACTTTTTTGCTCTTTTGTCGCAAAAACTGATTGCCGAGATTTGATTTAAAAAATGATTTCCTTCCAAAGGAATTTCCAGTATGATTAAAAAAATCCTATTCCTTCCAAACCTTGGCAATGACTTTTTTGCACCTAAATAGCAAAAAAGTACTTATACACATAGGCCCCAAAATGTGTCGTTTTCTAATACAGAGTTGAAAACATTCCTGAAGTAATCACGTTTTCTGTGCAAACACTTGGATTTGCTTGGTTTGCTCAAAATACAGTAGTTTTAGAAAGAATTGCCAATAGACAATTTTTATGTAAAAATGAATGGGCAATTCAAACATGCTGTCAAATTTACCAAGAACTCATGGGTGTAAAACTTATTTTTAAAAAGGAGGCATAGCCTACCTTCCCGTATGCCAATGGTTATGGCAACAAAACGCTGGTAGCTTCAGTTTATTGCATTTTATGCTCAAATGGTATGTAACAAATTTTAAGTTAATATAGTTTGTCGTCTTTGAGATATTATTAAAAAAGCGTTTAAAAAAATAAACTTTAACACCCTGTATCTTTTTATTAGGCATTTCTGGACCCATGTTCACATGAACTTTTTTGCTCAAAATAAAATTTTCTATTGTTTGTTTCAAAATTGTGGGGCAAAAATACTTTGATACAAAATGAGGTTAGATCGCACACCCAGATCGTTGTTGTTTTATTGCCTCAATCCAGTGTGAATAATTTGGTCAGCTCCTTCTTCTCTCGTCTTCGGGGAAGGCACCTTGAGTGTGTCTGAGCTGGACCGACGCTGCCACCGACACTACACGAGTGTGGTAATTTGCTCGCAGTTGAGAGCAGATTTAAGTCCGCTGACTTCAGAGGTGACAGAGCGATAGGTAGGTAATTAGTGAACGCATGACGGATCTACATCGGAGATATGGAGGTAAACTATATCCAGATGTTTTCAAGTGCGATAAACTGTCCACACGCAATAATAATAGTAATTGAAAAGAAAAAGTCGTTTATTTTCTTTTCCCATGACAAAAATTAACATCGTGAAAGCACCCATATTATGCCTAATTCGGAGATACCAGGAAATATTTTTTAAAGATGAGGCAGAACAGGGTAGCAGGGAGGGAGTTGACGGTGGTATGCGGGGTCGCTAAGTCCGCCACGAGGGTGATGTCACCCTGTACACCTCGGACATCCCTAGAGATGGATCACTGGGAATATTTTAATTTTGGACAGCTAAGTGGTGCTGCAAAAGAAATCGGCAACCATGGCCAACTTGTCGCGCAATTTTAAAAAAAAACTCAAATTGATAAAAATTATTAATAGCCGTGGAATGTTTAATTTGAAGAGATAGAGAAAAACTTTTATATTGAAAATTGATGGCACTAAGAAGCTTTATGCAAAAGGGTACTCAGATAGTTTCAGAAAATTACACGGGGTCTTCGGCTCTCTTGTGGCTATGAATTTTTTTTGTTTATTTCTTATTAAGCGATTTTCTCGCTCATTTTGGGCCGTACAGAAAATATGTAAGAAAACAAAATATGGCAATTTTGGTCAGCGAGGCGACATTAAAAAAGGAATGGGCCTCCATACCCAACTTTTCGCGGTGTACTAAAAAAACCTAAAATCGACAAACATTTTCATGGTCTCAAGAGAGCTGAAGACCCTGTGTAATTTGCTGAAACTATCTGAGCACCTGGATGGATAAAGCTGCTCAGTGCCATTAATTTTCAATATAAAAGTTTTCCTCTGTCTCTTAAAATAAACATTCCACGGCCATTAATAGTTTTGCTCAATTTGAGGTTTTTTTAATAATGCGCGACAAGTTGGCCATGGATGCCGATTTCTTTTGCAGCACCTCTTAGCTGTCCAAAATTGCCACATTTTTGTTTCTTACGTTTTTTTGTAGGCCGCAAAATGAGCGGTGGTAGATCTAAAAAAAATCATCATGTATAATATGCAGAAATGAAGAAAAAATCGTAAATATGTGCAAATCAAAACTGTTTTGGTTTTGGAAATTAAGGTGAGGCGCGAGCGTGACCTTGCGCCTAGCGCAGGGGGCAACGGGAGGGGAAAGAGACTGGGTTGGACTGGCCCGATTTGATATGTACCACAGGATAGGCTTTATCGTATTTTTAAATTGGAAAAAAATATTTTGATTGATTTTTAATTAACTAAAATACCAATTTACTCGCATAATGACAAATTCCAGACAAAATAAAAAATTCCCTGACATTTCTTTAAATTTTAATTTTTCCCTGACTTTCCCCTGACTTTTTGAGTAATTTTAAATTTCCCTGACTTTTCCCGTATTTCCCGGTCACTCCGAACCCTGCAACACTATATAGGCGACTGAATTTAAGATGCCAACGCCCCGACGGGACTATGCGAACTAATATATGGGCCATCTTCACCATGGGAACGGTGCTAGCCACCGGGTCTACACTGCGTTGTTCTTTGTTATATGTTCATTGTTGGCATGGCCCATAGACTAGTTTAGCATTAAGCCTATAGGGGGTGTATTTCTTATATTCAATGGCGTATTAAAGACCTGTGCATAGCGCTGTTTCAACAATCGCCACTGGCACCACACGACGAAACAAATTTACACGGTGGTTTAATGTTAAAACACCATTGTTGCAGAATCTTTTATAAAATAAAAGCATGCAAATGGGTCTGTTACAACGAATTCAATATCCAAAGTAAAATAAAATATTTGTTTGTTATGTCCCTCTAATTTGACAAGTTCACCTGGCATATTTCATATTTCCATACATTTTCTTAAGAAAAGTGAGTCTAAAAAGCAAGCAAGAGTATTTGGTACCTTGTTGTAATGTAATTAAGCATAAAACGCATTAGATTTTTCAGTTTCTTCTTTATATGGAGGACTATTGGTTCACTTTGGAGCTATAAAAAAAATTTCTATTTTCATTTTTGCATACGTTACAAATAATATCTAGAATTTTCGCTTCTTCAGCTGGTTGATCAGACCATCCCATAATTCCAAAATAGTGTTTTTTTTCTTCTGGAATTCACTTAATGGTCTGTGCAGTGTGCATACCATTTTCTTCATGTGAATGGAAATTTCATGTTATCTTTGTGATCTTTGTGATAAAACAAATCTACCTATAAAAGCTGTGTTAATAGGATACAACTGCTAAATACTGGACACAAAGACAATTCGTTACCGTAAAAAGCAGGCAAATCGTAATAAAGCTGGATATTTAAAATTTGCGACATTTTAAATGTCACTAACTGACGTACCGATAACCACAGAATACCTCCCTATAAACTATAAGTCGCCATTTTTTTCGTCGAGTGGTGCCACCCCAGTCCCTAAACAACAATGAAATATGACATCATGCTCGGGTCTTTAATATAGTGTCGGTCCAGGTCTAACTGATTCGAGAATTTAACCTCAAATTTTGGTTTAGAAAATAAAACGTTAGTTTTAAATGCTTCAACTTTAAATTTTAAACGACGAATTGGGGCACCTGAGGTTGCTTTCTGTATATAGTGCTTGAGTTTTATTCACTACTGGTACTAGGTAAGTTTTCAGTTGGAGTGGTTTTTATTTTATTTAGTTAATCAAAATTAAATACTTAGTTTGTTCGGCGAATGTTCGGCCCTACGTCACAACTCCCGTCCTTGTCTTACTCATGACTATACGACAGATATCGGTCGTATATTCATGAGTCAGATAAGGATGGGAGTTGTGACGTAGGGCCGAACATTCGCTGAACAAACTGTACATGTCATATGCATATATTATGCTCCATGCTGGAACCTTAGCCTTTATATTCTACTGTTTATTTAATTTATGAAATTTTTATCTTCAAATTTCAGTAGAAGTAAGTACTATATAACTTATCATATATTGATTTAAAGGGAAACATATAAGGAATACAGTTAGAATGATTAATCATTATTCTGAGGTTGGGAGGAACGGGAGTTTTTAAAAATCCTGGGAGTAAACCCATCACTACACATCCCTCAATTCTGGGTGGTGAGAGTGGTCATGTATGCGGACGATTTGCTGGTTTCAGCTAGTTCCTTTCGTCGGAGGCCGAGACTAGGAAAATTGAAAGGTACATGGTCACTCAAAATCTGGAAAAATCAAAGATGAACTCTGTAAAAAGTACACTTGTAAACTTTTACAAGAAAGTGGCAAATACTAACATAATTAGTCCTCTTAAATATAAACAATATTCCTGTTCTCATAGTATGCAACACAAAATATCTAGGAGTCGTGCTAGATAGTATGTTTTGTCCCTCATATCAGAAGCACCCTACAGAGAGTTGGAGCCGGGACGAGAAAACTGTAACCCTTAATTTCTTGCAGGAACATCCTTCCGCCCCTAATAAGATGGCTATTTTTAAAACCATTGTTAGGCCAATAATGACTTATGGCTGCGCTGCTTGGCAGATTGCTTCCGAGAATGCAAAACATCTGCTGCAAGTAACGGCAAAACTAGTACCTCCATATGACGCAGCTTGCGGATAACTTTTTTTAGGAACAAAGTGGCCACAAATCTAGAAACTAAATATATATTAGACAACAGGCACACTCCAAGGCTTTACATCAGACACAAAGCGCCTCATATGAACTTGCCAATATTTTTCGAACCACCCTAACACATCTATTATTTGCATCATAACATTTATTACCATTAATATATTTTTTTTGAACTGTACACTTTCTACTGCTACTAGCTATGTACCCGGATCTGATCCGGGCACGGCCTGGATAGATGTGCTGGGCCGGCGGGGTGTGTGGGTCATGGGGGGTGTTCCCGTGTAGGTATGGGTCGAGGGGGTGGCTTCCCCTAATAACTAGTAGCCTTTACCTGTAACATAGGGTTCTTATCTGATATTGCTCTTTACTGGGGGTTTTCCTGTTTTTCCCCTCTATGCTTTAAATAATATATTTTGTCCGACAACATGCTCCTAGCAGCCAGCGACCGGGGGGGGGGGGATGGGTCACTTGACAGGGCCTCCCTGTACCTCTTTGTAAGTGCTTTGTAATGAAAAGGGGGGCGGCTACAAAGGAGCTGATCCACCTGGCTCCCGGCAACTAACGCCGTTGAAAAAACTTCAAGGGGGCGTCAATAACAACATACATACATACAACACTTTCCATTTTATCTCAGAAAAATAAAAAACATTATTTTCTTGAAATCGGCAGTAACGTGTAGTGTCCCAAAATCGTCATTAAAAGCACAGAAACATAGACAAATAAAATTTCTCTATGGACACCGAAAAATAAAATGTATGTGTGCTGGACCCAATGAATAAAGAACCCCAGGAAGGAGCCAAAGCTCTATGGGCATTATAAAATACGTGAGACGGAAATCGCGTATGGAGACTGAATTTTGACAATATTTTTATAATTCGGCGCGCGCCGAGCGAAAACAACGTCCGGGCCGGACGTAAACACGGCACAAATCTTTCAAAATTTCGGTTTTTCCGCGTGTATTCGCGAAGTTTCGATATTGCAAGCAAAATAGGGTGATGATCAGTTTGATAGCTAAATTCATCTCCGTTATAGAGGTCAGATTCGTGTTCAGGGACCTCGAAAACGTGGGGGTAGCCAAAATTTCAAGAAAATCGCGCGGTGCATACGGTATGTTCCATAATTACCATTGTTCTTCAGATAAGTGATTAACTAAGCCATTATGCTGGAAGGAAATATTGCAATACGATTCTAAACAACCTCATTGTACTTATCAATTCGATGCCTCACAAGCACAAGCGTACAACGTATCAACGTACAATCACAGCTTACCGGTAATAATGTTCAAATTCATGTAACCTTGAGTCGACCAATGAAAACGTGGAACCCTAAGTGGGATTTATCCTCTCGTGCATGAGCAGCATCGAATATCGAATTGATAAGTAGGTACTTGTCATTTCAATGACGAGCAGCCGTTATTTGATTATTACAATTACATATTTATTATTTTTGTTTTTTAGTAATATACTCATCGGTTTTTCTTCCCTTGTGGTAGAAAATTTTCTTCAATTTCTTGAATTTTCCAGATGTTTTAACGAAAACTCCAGATAAATCTGGAAATTTCCTATGAGAGAACAAATATTTGGCCGCAGCCGGGCACTCGGCCACTCGCACCACATGATCAAAATTCTGAATTCTCATTGGCCAGATTCTAATGCCACGTGGGCATACGAACCTATAAAAGCCGGTCCGGCACACTTGCGCCAATTGTATTGCGATTAGAAGACACTAAATTTTGTTCTGTGATTTGTGATTGTCATCTGTCGTTTTGAGGTTATAAAACAAAACAAAAACAGTTTTTTTGCAACTTTACAGTCGAAAATTAGTGCTCGTTGTCGGTCTTTTTTTGGTACAAGTTGTGCAAGTAGAATGTGGTGGAAACGGAATAAGTACGGTGAGTGATGTAAGGTCAATTCCAGCTCATGGACTGCTGACACGGACCCATAATTGTATTGTTTTTATTGTCATCAACAATCCAATTTTCCGGACTTTACGTTATGATAGGTAAGGAAGTCTCGCTTTGAGTGCAAATAGGTTCAGAATAATAATTCCTTGTAGTTCCACTTTGGAAAAAACTTACTGCAATGAGTGAAGAAAAACCAAGTGAACAACTATTAGATGTCGAAACAGAGTTTTTAGTTGCACCTGTAGAAACGAGTATAGCTGCCAATGTACCCCTCTTTCTTCGAAAGCTCTGGAAGATGGTAAATGACGAGAATGCCAAAAATATTATAAGTTGGAATGAGTCTGGTGATGGTTTTATCATAAGAGACCAGTTACTCTTCATTTCTGTTCTACTGCCTCAATATTTTAAACATAATAATATGGCCAGTTTTGTTCGACAGCTGAACTTTTATGACTTCCACAAGGTGTCGAATATCGATAGAGACGAAATTCAATTTGCACATAACTATTTTTTAAAAGATTTACCGCAAACCCTTGCATTTATAAAACGAAAATGTACTCAAACCAGTAGAGCTCGACGTGTTTCTGAGAATTTAACAGAAATATATGATAGTATCAAGGAACTTAAAAGCAAGCATGAACTAGTAAACTCGGAATTACAAATAATCCAGCAGGAAAATGCAGCCCTTTGGGAAGAGCTGAATTCATTACGAGTGAAGCATTCTAAACAATGTAAAATTATTAACAAACTTATACATTTTTTAATTTCATATATGCAGTCCCGCTCAATGGCTGCTAAACGCAATAGATCAGTCACTAAAAAAGGTGGTAACCCAAAACGCTTGCGAGGTGCTCCTAGATTGTTAGAAATAGGTTACCGTAAAAACCAGAGGAATGACTGGGATGCAGATTCTGCCTTAGAACTACAGGAAGACCAAACTAGGTACACTATAACAGAACCAAGTGATCCTATTGTTGATTTAGTTAGTCCTGAGAGGCAATATTTTGAGAATCAAGACTTCCTGCAACCAAATACCTCAACAAATAATTTAATAAGTACTTCAGACATAAGGTCAACTACTCCAGGCAGAAAATTACAAAAATTAATGCCTTCTGTCATGTCACCAGATACTGGAAAAGATGAAAAAACTGACCGAAGTTCAACGAGTGAGATCAGTCGTCTGGCTTCCGTCAGTAACAAAAATATTTTAAATGCACAACCAAGTACGTCACAAATACCAAACTTGAATACTTTTCCCACTAAGAGCTCATCCCATCATGCAAATAAGCCGTGCAATTTTAAGCACAACCCAAAGGAAAACTTTGGTGTTTATATAGACAATACACAAGTAAAATTGAACTCAATTCATGATGTGCTACATAATATAACTCCAAACGAGATAGCATCTCTTTGTGATATATTGCAAGATAACTACAACCAGGAATTTGACCTCGGGAATACTAACTCGGACGATATGTTATATGAAATGAGTGATTTCCCTGCTGAAGAACTAGCAGAAGATTCTTTGGATATTCACAGTCCGTCTACACCACAAATGCATAAGATTGAAAGTGTTCCTGTTCAAAATGTGAAGAAGGAAATAGATGAGGAGTTTGAAAAGGAATTAGCTGGTATGGAAGTTTTGTCACATTTTCAGCAGAGTACTTCCACAACAGAAACACCAAGGGCAGAAATGTCAGCAACAGCTCCCATTTTAGAGTCTGCTAATACATCAAATAATTCGGATGACGTAAATAATATAATAGAAGATCTGATATCTAGCAGTAACATGGTCCCAGAAGATAGAATCAGTATGGAAAAGGCTTTGGAGGAAGAACTTGCTGAAATCGTGGCAAGTATGCCACCCTCAAGTCTAAACCCAACACGTGATAAATTTGGTACAAAAGTGAAGAAAGTAAAAAAATAGAATTGTTTGTTTGGTTCATTAGATCTTAGTCCTGTTATTTGGTTTATATTCTTCTGGTAGGAAATTGAACCAAAGGTAGATTCAGATGCAGTGTATCCCGTGCACTGAAATCTGTAAACCAAAGATATACAGTGTCCTCCAAAAAGTTCGCAGCATAGGGGGAAAATTTTTAATTAATGACTTTTTTGAAATTTAAGTTTTGGGGTTACCTTTTGCTTTAAAAAAGATGAAAAACGATCCACTCAAACGTCGTTGCGTGACTTTCGTTATCTGTCAAAAATGACATTTAAAAAAATATATCGCTGAAAATGGGTTTATTTGTTAAAATATCAAAAAGTTTTACTTGAAAAAGTTGTTTCTTTTTCAATTTCACGTACGTGTACCAAATTTGAACGCCCTACTAAAAGATTTAGTTTTTTGACATTTTTTAATATTTATGAAATTTCTGAAAATTTTTAAAACTTGTAACTTCATAAAATAGTTATTTATGTACCAAGGCACTGAAGTTCAACTTTTTATGACTCATGTGGAGTTTAGTTGCTGAGGCCTCTGGCCGAGGCAAATAAACATATTATATTTTTCTTGAAATCGGAAAAAAAATGTTTTATTAGGCAAGAAAATAATAATAAGGGATACCCGTCCACGAACCGACTACGCGCGGCGTTGCTTGACTTTACCGATCGCTCTACCTAGGACAAGTATAATGATGTACGGCACCTTCTGGCAGAAAAACCAAACTGCTGCTTCTTGTGCAGTCTACACAACAAATCTATTGATTTTTAAATTTACTAAAATATGTATACTGAAGGATTGCGCTTCTATAAGAAACAATTTCGCAATGTCTACGAAAAGTTAAATGAGCCTTTATCGGCCGGGTTTTGAATATTTGGTCACTTTTGACGAGCGATTTCTCCGCGTCTGACGTTTGATGTTTACATCTCGCCAAGGCCTACTTATTGAAAAAATCGTACAATAATGGGCTACATTATTGTATGATTTCTGTGCTTTTAATGACGATTTTGGGACATTTTAATGCCGATTTCAAGAAAACTATTTTGTATCACTAGCTTTATCATTCTATTAACTTTTTATTACTAATTACCGATAAGAATGTGTCTTTTTCAAAAGAAAATGATATTAACGCCTTAAGATTCTGTTATGTTTGCTGCAAAGTTGATGTACCGTCTAGCATTTAGGGTATAAATTTAGTTACATCACGTTTCCCAGTTCTAACTTGATGCCAAAATAATAATACGTTAAAATATCATCAAACTATTTTACGTATCTAAGCAAAATTCTTGACTTTTATGGAACAAATAATTATTACCTTTAAGTTTAATTTCACATTAATCGATATTGATGAGTAGGCCATGGAGAGAATAGAAGCAATTGTTTTTATTTGACAGTTGTTTTTATTTGACAGTTATCAAACTGTTTATTTGACAGTTATCAAACTGTCAAATAAAAACAATTGCTTCTATTCTCTCCCTGGCCTATACATAACAGAATCTTAAGGCGTTAATATCATTTTCTTTTGAAAAATACACATTCTTATCGGTAATTAGTAATAAAAAGTTAATAGAATGATAAAGCTAGTGATACAAAATAGTTTTTATGAAGTTACAAGTTTTAAAAATTTTCAGAAATTTCATAAATATTAAAAAATGTCAAAAAACTAAATCTTTTAGTAGGGTGTTCAAATTTGGTACACGTACGTGAAATTGAAAAAGAAACAACTTTTTCAAGTAAAACTTTTTGATATTTTAACAAATAAACCCATTTTCAGTGATATATTTTTTTAAATGTCATTTTTGACAGATAACGAAAGTCACGTGATTACGTTTGAGTGGATCGTTTTTCATCTTTTTTAAAGCAAAAGGTAACCCCAAAACTTAAATTTAAAAAAGTCATTAATTAAAAATTTTCCCCCTATGCTGCGAACTTTTTGGAGGACACTGTATAGCTAAATATCTGATACATTGGATTTCAGGTATTATGACTTAATTTATTGTTTATGTTTATGCATGTATGTGTTGTGTAATGTCAATTTATCTTTACCGGCTTCACAGACAAATAGGTAAAATAAGATAAAAACTATCTTGTAAGCGAAAATATCTTCAGTTAATATACTGTAATGTTCAGTTGCCTATTCATTTTATTTACACCAATATTAACTTGATAAAATGGTGATGGAATGGATCAGACAATGAATACAAACAACTTATAAGCTTATTATTTTCAAAATCTATTGAGTGTATGGTTCACCATTGCATCTTAGTGATTCTACAACTTGATTGTGAATTTTTGCCAAAGTTGCCAGTCAACTTTTGCAATAAACCTATCTTTTTTTAAAACAAAAGTGTAAATAATTATTAGTCGCGTAGTTTCCAATGATTTCAGTTTGTTTTTTATATACTTTTAGAAAGGTTATAGAAAAAATAAAAGCTTGTAAAAATATATGTGTTAACGTGATAAACCCAATTTTCTCGGTAATTTTAAAGAGAAATTGATGGTTAAAAAACCAGACTTTTGAAGAATTCGAGGATTCCGAATATGATGTGAAAATACAGGCTGTTGTTAAAAAGTTATTTCAAAAAATACCTCTTTCCAAAAAATCGTGACGTTGGATTTTAACTCGGAATATTAGTAATGAGTATACGGGGAGTGACAAAATATCGTCGGTTCTCATTTCTGACTTCCGGTTTGATTGATTGGAAGTGTGCATCGCTTGGTCAGATTTTTCAGACATCCTCTATATTTTGGGTTTTTTAGGTTCCTTTTGTTCTCACAATTCCAACCATATATAGTTTTATATAGTTATCTCCAGCAGCGAATTTGTATTTTTTGGAAATTTTGCCAGATATGAGAAATTTACATCTTTGCATGGGATGCTAAAAATATATTGTTAGAGATAACTGTATAAAACTATTTATAGTTGGAATTGGGAGAAGAAAAGGAACCTAAACTCAAAATATACAGGGTGTCTCAAAAATCTGACTAAGTGATGCTCACTTCCGGTCAGACCAGAGAAATGGACTAGGGAGAACGCGCTTTGACCTACTGCGCATCCTATTTCCAGGCAAATGTAATGGCCGCCATATTGTCCTCACTTTGACGTTTGCAGTTTGTTCTCAGCGGTAGTTGTTGTATTTTCAGCAGAGAAATGGGCATTGTTTTTGGAAAATGTTGTGTGCAGTACCAAGCTGTAAGAATTATAGGTCTAGGAGACCTCCGGGAGTATCATTTTTTCGGTAAGTTTAGTAAAAACAATCGCCAAAATTTTGGGCACCATAGGCGCGCATCTGTATAATTTTAATGATTGAATATGTGGTTAAAAATTCTTAACTTGGGGACTAATTGGACTTTGAGTCCAAATAAATTTGTTTGTTCAAAACATTTTGCTGCTGATGCCTTTACTGTGCATCGTGGCGAACGAAGACGAAGACCTCTAAAGCAGTCTGCAGTGCCAAGTCTGTTAACAATGATGAAGTTGGTTTAATATGGCCTCCACTTTTATTAGGCAGTTCGCGCAGCTTGTAGCGTATTCTCCCTACTCCATTTCTCTGGGTCAAACCGGAAGTCTGAAATGAAAACCGACAATATTTTGTTACTCCCCGTATACTTATTACTAATATTTCATGTTAAAATCCATCTTCACAATTTTTTGGAAAAGGGTATTTTTTGAATTAACCTTTTAACAACACCCTGTATATTAAGTTTGACACCATATGCGAATTCGTCGAAAATTTTTACATAAGTTACAATAATTTATCTTTAAAATTAGCGAGAAAATCGGATTTATCACGTTAACTGGGACACCCTGTACAAAGCACCTCTAGTGCATTAATTTTATTTAAAATACTGTAATTCTGTGCTAAAGTACAGTCTGTGCACTCTAAGCTGACACGCGAGAACCATAGTCTAAGCGCCGCACAATAAGCTGCTTATGGATCGCTGGCGCTTACACTGAGGTTTTCGCGTGTCTCCTTAGATTGCACCAGGGATCCTTTAAAGGGTCCCTGGATTGCACGAACTGTAATGCCTTACACACTAGATGCATAAATTACTATTTCCACCAGACAGTGGTTGCACTGACAGTCTCCCCTATCACAGAATAGTATTCTGTGTCCCTATTATCTTTTACTCAATGCTTCATCTTGATGGTTTTCCATGAGAGTTGCCATTTGTAAAAATATGTTACAAATATACAGGACATGGATTCGTCATTCAACATTCAATCAACTTTGTGAAATCTTTATTTGAAAAAGTAGATTGTCCTTGCTATTGAAATTACATCTTGTGAGAAATCATCCATTAAATAAAAAATCGAGGTTCGTCTTAGAAAGTAGAAAATATCTGATTCAAAAACAAATCTGAATAGAGTAATATAACTAGTGGTGTGCCCACAGAAAATATACGCTACACGGAGCATATGTTTTCTGTGGGTGTGCCCGCAAATGTGCCTATTATCCAATAATACCTTTCATTAAGTTTTAGAATTAAAGTCCCAAAGTTAAAAATGCCTCGACTGCACAGCAATAGTGGTATTTTCTTAGTATGGGGATTATAATGAGTTAATAAATTAACGAAAGGTATTATCTATGATTAGGCATACCACGAGTTGTATTTGGGAAGAGAATTTAAAAACTAAAAATAATTTAAATATTCAGTGTGTAGGCATAATTTAATTTTTCTACTTCTTGACAATAAATTGTACAACCTTTGTTGTTAATATTGTTTAGGTAGTGATCCGAGAATAATGAAAATAAGCTTGTGGTTGGACTAAACCTTTATCCATGGCAGAGAAATTGGCATAGTTCACACCATTCACACCTTTCTAATCATTTTTTTACTTGACGGTTCAAAATTACTTTAGTTTTTTTTATCAATTTTCCAATATCAGAATGCACAATGTGACTTTTGATTTAATAATAATAATAATAATAATTCTCACCCTCACAATACTTCAAACTAGGAGTACCCCAGAAGCATGCCTCTAAAGGTGGATTTATGCACGAAAATTTAACGTAATTTAATATTAACGTAACATAACGCGAATTTAGTATACCGTTTATGCAAGGATTAGTTTTCAAGAATTTAAGTCTGCGCAAAAACGGGAAATGTCAAAATCAAATTTTTTGCACGACATCTATTTAGTCCTCGATTTCAACATCGGAGATCCCCTGGGCAACGTAGGACTTTGCCCCGCAGCATAAAAATACAAAACCTAACCCATAACCATCCTAAATAATAAAAAATAATAAACAACCAGTGCTAGGGAGTTTGTGTTCTCACTAGTTGTGAGTTTGCTGTTTGCCTCTTACTGTTGGTAATGAAATTACCCATTCACAAACTGAGATTTTCTTTAAATTTTAACTTTTGGTTAACTGTTACGTTACGTTATGAAATTATGCCGCATAAACACTCCTGTTGTATAACATATATTTTAACTTCTCTCTTGTGTTACGTTAATGTTAGTATCAGCACATTTGTCATTCTTGACTTGAGTTTACAAATCGCCAATGCATTTATTTTGTTATAAAACATTTATTGCCTACATACTGGGCTGGAAACCCTAAAAGTGTCGTCTGTCGAACCATGAGTAATAATGTATTCTTATTGCGGCTATATTCTTACACATTGTACCTAGCTCTCTTCTACTTATTTGATTTCTTATTACAGCCACATTCTTACTCATTGTAACTTGACATTGAATGAATGAATGAATAATATAAGTTAGATAAGTTACACAGCTATAGCGATCCCCAACATGTTCTGAACTAGTAACCGTAATGTGATTGGCTCAAAGAAATTCTAAGATTCAAACTTAACAATAATATCGACTGTTACTAGTTCGGAACTGATTTGGGATTACTTCATGAATACCTTTTCTAGAATTTAATAACATCAATTCTGTTTTTTAATTTTCAATTTTATGGCCCGATTTCAATGTTATAAACTTCTTGGAATAAAATGCGTTACTATATGTAATACATACAGAGAATAAATATATATTTTTGAAACTTGTTTTTTTTAACCACGTTTTTATTAATTAAATCGCTTTCTTGTCCTCCCGTTTGCCTATTCATCAAATTTTGCAATTATTCAATATTTTTACTCCCTATTCGGAACTGGATGACAATGCAATATTTACTCACTATACAGGGTGTCCGGAAATTATGCGTCAAGATTTCGGAAGGCGATTCTACATAAAAAATTAATGCCACAAAGTCCTATACCATTTTTTCGAAAGCTCAAAATTGACGGAGATTCAGGGCGCGAAAAAAATACATTTTTTTGTTAATTTCTTTAACATTTTGATGCTTTTTAATAATCTGCTATCCAAATTTACAAAAATATTCAAACAAAAAAGTTCTAAGTCATTTTCTTAAGTTTGGGCCCATAGGCATTAACGATTTTTGCGTCAAATTATTATGGTAAATACAAAGGAACACTAGTTATATGTAAGCAAAATTTGACAAAAATCGGCCCACTTGATAAAACATTAAAAAATTAACAAAAAAAAATCTTTTTTTTTTCGCGCCCTGTATCTTCGTCAATTTTGAGCTTTCGAAAAAATGGTATAGGACTTTGTGGCATTAATTTTTCATGTAGAATCGCCCTCCGAAATGCTGACGCATAATTTCCGGACACCCTGTATACATGTTATTATTATGCTGTTATCATTATAAAATAAAGTATGAATATGAAATGAAAATGTATGACTAGTGGAAATTTATGAACAGATAAGCACATGCCATAAGCTGGTAATAAAAATAAAACGCGTTAAGAAGAAAGGATGACAAACAAACAGAAAAGAAAGCGAGTTATTTAACAGTTTGCAAAATGCGACAACTGGAACCTCCAGCACCATAGTTGGTAACTAAGAAAAATCTAGAATAATTAATTTATTTACAACCATGTATGTAATGTTGACATTTCTGACTTTTTAGAAGTTTGAAAGTGTCAATTTTTTTACTTTTACTTCCCGCCCTCCCGCCCGGGTGGAAAGTTTACTTTCCACCCAGGAGGGCGGGGGACCATTTTTCGGGACTAGTACCGGGACTTAAAATTTCGGACCAAAGTCCTGAATACATTTTCGGTCCCAGGACTTGGGAACCCTACCTGTCACTAAGTAATTAGTAAATAGTTGTAAATTGTAAATATGTATGATTGCTAGATATTTAAGTGTGATCTATGATTTTTTATGTAATGATTATATCTTCTATACTTATGTTATTCCTATTAGAGGATAGACCTTGTATGAATTTGTAAATTCGTGTCTGGGTTGTCTACCGACATAATATATTTTATGAACATGACTGTACATATGGCAGAGGTTTATCTCGTTTTAAATTATCAAAATGCCAAAATAATCAACTTTTCGAAGGGTAGAGACTAAACTTACAACTCAAAGTCTGTTCAGTGGTTATATATACAATAAAATTCTACTTTAAAGCACAGTATATTGAAATCAATGAAAAGGTCTAGCCCATAGCCATAATAGTTATTTATGTACCAAGGCACTGAAGTTCAACTTTTTATGACTCATGTGGAATTTAGTTGCCGAGGCCTCTGGCCGAGGCAAATAAACCACATGAGTCATAAAAAGAACTTCAGTGCCGAGGTACATATTATATATTTTTTTGAAATCGGAAAAAAAAATGTTTTATTAGGCAAGAAAATAATAATAAGGGATCACCCGTCCATGAACCGACTACGCGCGGCGTTGCTTGACTTTGACGATCGCTCTACCTAGGTCAAGAAGTATGATGAGACACGGCACCTTCTGACAGAAAAACCAAACTGCTGCTTCTTGTGCAGCCTACACAACAAATCTATTGATATTCAAATTTACTAAAATATTATATATACTGAAGGATTGCGATTCTATAGGAAACATTCTCGCAATGTGTACGAAAAGTTAAATGGGCCTTTATCGGCCGGGTTTTGAATATTTGGTCACTTTTGAACGGGCGATTTCTTATTGAAAAAATCGTACAATAATGGGCTACATTATTGTACGATTTCTGTGCTTTTAATGACGATTTTGGGACACTTTACTGCTGATTTCAAGAAAAAAATGTTAATGTATGGTTTTTGTAGCTGAAATGGGTGAAAATGTGCGATAAAATAAAATTTACAATTTACCTTTACTAGAAATTATGGAACTGGTCACAAGGGCTGAAGCAATTTGTTACCTATAAAATCAGCAAAAACATTGTATTAAAATTGAAGTACTTTTTTGTCGTGTCAATTCTGATAGAGGAAAGTCTCCTAATTTTGGATGGTTTCCCAATTTCGGATAGTGTTTTATCTAAGAAACCATCTGTTGTTATAAACTGAAATCTCACCTTATATGTATAAAGCAAAAAGTCTAATTAAGCCCACTATGCAATATTGTGGTGGTACAACCTCTCTCCATTAGATGGCAGCTTCAAACGTCCAAATTGCATGGCGCTGTTTTATGTTCACTCATGATTTGAGCTGTGTAGATCTTTTAAATAATCGTTCCAGAATTGTGTGTTTCTGTCTTAGGTAAGTTAATATATTAATTAAACGGGTATACTAGTCACGATTAAACAAATTTCAAAAATAAAAATACTGCATTACCCTATCCTAAAAAGTGGAAAGGTGCTTAATTTCGGGTAGTCCGAGGTTCCTAATTTCGGATACGAGAAACCCAAAATTCTGGCTTAATATAATATGCTGGTTGGAGAGTAAATTGTTTATTTTCACAAAAAGTGACAGATCCATTGAAACTGTCTGTTATAATGAGGTCAGAGGAAAACAAATGGTATACCTACCTATCCTAAAGTCTCCAGGTCCCGAAACATTCGAAATTACATCAAACAAGCTAATAAAGATGCTAGAAAATCGTATGTGTGCGACTTTTGTTTAAATATATAGTTTTTACACTTGTAGAAAGTAGTCTCGTAATTTCGGATACAGTGTCCGAAATTAGGAACCTTTTTAGTTGCACCAAAATGTACTGAATTCATGTACCGTCGTTTTCTTGAAAAAAAAACAAACAAACAAATTAGTAAAATTCTTTTGACAATAAATTTGGTTTCATTATAACACGTTGCATATGCTTATATGAAAAAATTAATAAAAAACACTTCTGTATAATAAATACTTAGTAAATTTAAAGTAGTATCCGAAATTCGGCGACTTTCCTCTACTCTTGTCTTATTAGCCGTCATTAGAATAGAATAGAATAGAGTAGTGTTTATTGGTGCTATCAAATACAAGATTTTTACACAAGTCAACAATAGTCAATAATTTACAATGAAAGTACAATACACAAGTCAACAACTCAAAATGAGTACAATATCCAATCTATGATACGAGACTAAGAAACAACACAGAGTGGAAACTTACACAAATATCTTTATTTCATTTTAGCTACACATTAAAATATAAACTTATACACTCCATTTAAATATAACTACAACACATATAAAATCAGTCTGTCAACATGCCATCAAAGGCTGCTCTTATACATTCATTCACCGAGTAGAAAGCTCTGCTCAACAGATACCTTTTAACAATCTTTGAAAATCTATTTAAAGGTGTTGTTTTTACAGTACCAGGCAACAAATTGTAAATCATAGGACCATAATAAGAGACTCCATTCCTAGTCTTATATATTCTATGAGATTCAACATATACAGGGTGAGTCACATCTAAAGGCAGAGCCGAAAACACAAGGTAGAACTGGCTTAAATAAGCACATATGCTTAATAAACATTAGCTCAAAAATGCTTGGTTCTCCATATACAGCGTGTTGAAAATTTTCCAAAAATAATATATTTTTTTAATTTCTTTCAAGCCCATTTAGGAATTCCAACCAAATTTGGTACACATTATGCATTGGAGGGTTGCCATTTTGTGCAATAATTTGACCCCGTTCAGATGACCGGCGGCGTAGATAGAAATAGTTACTGTAAATAATTGTACAAAAAATTAGGACGGTCCTGTGCAAAACCAAAAATGTTGCTTTTTTTTAATAGCCCATTCAATTGGGAACAAAAAGCACCTCTTGGTATTTTTTCGTATCTGGTACAGTTTCTTCTTAATTTCAGATTTTTTAAACTAGTGCCAAAGCGATTATGCTGGCATTTAAAATAAAATTGTTTGTATCTACGCCGCTGATCATCTGAACAGGGCCAAACTTTTGCACAACCCATAATATGTAGCAAATTTAGTCGGAATTCCTAAACGGGCTCGAAAGATATTAAAAAATATATGTTATTTTTGGAAAAGTTTCAACACGCTGCCTATGGAGAACCAAGCGTTTTTGAGCCAATGTTTATTAAGAATATATGCTTATTTTAGCGAATTCTACCTTGTGTTTTCGGCTCTGCCTTTAGATGTGACTCACCCTGTATATTTAATTTGTTTCGTGTATCATAAGCATGTATACCTTCATGTGTATCGTAAGTGGGAGAGTTTTTATGAACATACATTAAGCATTGGAAAATATAAAGGCAAGGCACCGTAAGAATTCCTAGCTTTATGTAGGATTGCCTACAATCATCGCGATAGTCAACTGCATCCAGAATTCTAACCGCTCGGCATTGAAGCCCGAAAATTCTATTTGTCGTACTGCAATGACCCCAAATAATTAGCGCATAGGAGATACAACTCTGGATGAGAGGGTGAAAGACTCCCACCAGTGATCTCATGGGCAACAACAAGCCACACAGCTAAGACCATAAACACTAGAGGAGAGCACCTTAGCCAGGCACCCCGTGTGTATGTCCCACGTTAATTTCTGATCAATGTGAAGCCTAAGGTACTTCACACTCTTGCTCTGATGCACCTCCAGCTCACGCAGAGAATAAATCATTTGGACAGTCTTCTCCAAGTTCAGACTAAGTTTATTTGAATCAAACCACCTCTTTGTCCTCGAACGCGCATCCCCCAGTCCGCTGAGCAGGACAGCCTCTGTTTCGCCCTTGATGACAGCATTTGTATCATCAGCAAACAGAATATACTGTATATTATGATTAGTACCAAGCTCAGTGATATCATTTACATAGATCAAAAACAATGTAGGTCCTAAAACAGACCCCTGTGGTACGCCATGTTTTATAGAGAGCAAAGTAGAATTTATTTCCTGGTAATTTACCATTTGTTTTCTATTTGTAAGGTAAGACGAAATGAGATCAACAGAGTCCCTTGCAAAATCATATCTCTCAAGCTTCCCGATCAGCAGATCCGAGGACACGCAATCAAATGCTTTAGTCAGATCACAGATCACCCATGCTGCTTGTCCTGGAAACCCTCATTTATTTGTCTTATTAAGGAATCAATTGCATCTATGGTAGAAAAGGTAGCTCGAAAGCCAAACTGTGTCTTGTTAAATAACTCATTTATGTCGAAATAGTCAGTTATTTGTTTTTTAATTGCCTTTTCAAACACCTTTCCTAATACTGGCATTATAGAAATTGTCTTGTGTACAGGTAGAAATTGTTCTTGTGTACAGGTATAACTATAACATTAAATGCTCGTTGCCAGTGATTATGTTATATTGGTATTACTGTGATTCTGTAGTATAATATTGTGTGTGAAATTCTTACTAAATACAGTGTGTCCCCAGATTGAGTTCACATAAGGTGTAAATAACAAAAAAATTTAGAGTTGAAATTTGAGCTTCTGGGGATCAGCCCTGCATGGTTTAACACTAATTTGAGACTTAATTTTACTTTTGAAAAATCACGTATGCCTTAGAAATGATCAGTAAAGTGCCCTTTTTGTAGGTTTTACGACGAAATGTTATTAAAAAATGAAAAACTGAGAATTGCGAAATTTCGAAAATCTAGGCCTACTTCGATTTTTGGGCATCTTCCCACATTTTTTTTTAGAAAAATGCCCTTTGGTTGGGAAGTTTTACGGTAAAGTGTTATTAAGAAAACTTGTTCACAATGAAAAACTGTATAGGTGTGAAAATTTTCAAAAGCCTTTGATTTTTGTGCGTTTTAATTTTTAGCAGAGAAAAATCAAAGCCGACCTAGGTTTTTGAAATTTTTCACACCTATACAGTTTTTTATTATGAACAAGTTTTCTTAATAACATTTTGCTGCAAAAACCTACAAAAAGAGCATGTTTCTAAAAAAAGTGAGAAAATGCCAAAAAATCAAAGTAAGCCTAGACTTTCGAAATTTCGCAAACCTACTACTTTTTCATTCTGAACAAGTTTCCTTATAAATAACTGTTTAAAACTCAGAGTGATTTTCAAAATTTAAGTGTAAATTTGTGCAAGTATATGAGTTTCCAGTCCATTTTTATAGAACAGTTGAATCTGAAATATCTTTGCTTCGAGACCAGATTATATCTTGTTCTTGATTATTTGAGAATTGGTGGATAAATAAAACTATAATTACTATCACTAAAAAGTTTTATTTCAGTCAAAATGTAATATCTCTCACGAGGGATAATCATATTCTACAAAGAGGTATAAATCACAGTTACTTTACAGAAAAAAAAACCGATATAATCACACAATATAATACATAAAATTTATTAAGTGGACTTAGTATATTGGTATCTTCTTCGTTATGGTTTTCCTACACATGTGACACGTCTTTAGAGTGTCCGCGCATTTTGAGCATGTTCCATGTCCACAAAGGAACACCACGTTCCTTTTCCTTTCCATACAAATACTGCACGCATGACTCTCTTCTATTTCGGCAATTTTACATTCCAAGTATCGCATTCGTTCGGCACTTGGTTGCCTACTTTTTGGAGGGATTACTCTACCGTCTTTCGTCACTCTTTTCATAACCAGCACGCTGCATGTTAAACATTTCTTCATTCTCGAAGAACAATCTTCACACGCCGGCTTGTGGTTGCATGGTTCCAAGCGAACGTTTTCTTCAGATAGTTCAGAACAAACTAGACATTCTACTGGTTTACTCAAAAGCAAGTCGTCTTGGCTGCTGTTTGCTGTGTGATTTGGCGTGTTTTCCTGAGATGAACCGCTAACATCGAGTGGTTTTTCAGCCTTCATTCTACTCCTTCGCGATTTATGGTCTTCTGTCGAGGTCCGGGCGGGGCTCCCTTTCGGGGTGTTATCCGTGACGTTATACCCCTCTAGAGCAGGTTCATTTACAGTTAAATTTGCTAAAAATTCCCCTGCGATTTCCAATTGGTTGCTGTCCACGACGGGTTTGTAGCTCTTAAGCAATTCCTGCATGTTTGAATCCGTCAGCAGGCTTAAAGCTGTTTGGTTCCTAGTATTCACCGTATCGATATCAATTCCTTGTTGTATGAGGTAGCAGGCAATCGCAAATGCCATCCTGTGTTCGGTGAGATGGCCCAGATTTTCAAAAATGGAAAAAATTTGTGGGCTGTCTTCCTGAGAGATTTCTGTGGTTAGATGGCCGCGTTTGATTAGGATTATGTGGAGGGCAGTGTCCCCATCTTCATCTTGGGCATTTATGTTGGCCTTCAGTTTCAGGAGTAGTTCAATTACACCACAGTGACCTGCAACAAAAATATTAGTAACAGGCTTAGCCTAATTTTAAATTTGAAAACTATTAACATTTGAAATGATTATGTTCATATATTATGGGAGTCGAGTTAACAGTTTTCATTCAAGGCCAAAAGACAGTGGTGTCGCGGTGACGCATCGCTTCGCTGGCGAACATCTCGACGTGAATCGCGAACAGTAGTAAGATTCAATATAATAAGTTGGTTTAATGGGCTCGTATACTTTGGACAAAAATAATAATTTTTTTATCTATCGGTAGAAAATGACAAAAAAATCGACCCGTGTCTTTAATTTTTTTCGTTTTTGCTTTACATTTGCTGTAATTTTATAAATAATACTTTCCCGCCAAAGGTTGTGAGGTAGTTGCCCTTCCTTATACAAGGGGTATTTCATAAATTTTACTGGAATTCTGATATAGTTTGTTAGCGTATTATGGTATTATTAAATACCTGATGTAACTTTTATTAAAAGAATTTATTATTGTTAATATCTTTCAATATAATTTTAATGCAGATCATGGTAATTAACAAAAATATTATCATAATATTAATACATTTTATACGACCCCGGTCGCCAGGTAAACAGCCATGCAAGTTTGGCAATACTGCTTAGCTCCGTCAAATAAATGGTCAACTTTTGTTTACGACGATTCATTTGACACTCAACGTTTGACGTGTGAGAACTTTGGTTATACGGTTCAAATTTGCACTGTAAGTTTGTGTTATTATTAGAATAGTCTTTTACATAGCAAATTGAACTTTTCAAAGTATGGAACAAGGATTTGTGAAGGCGACATCGGACAATTTGCCATATTATGTGGAATTGGAAATGGTGTGTTCGTTTATTAAACTCAGGGGGACCTCGGAGGATCGGCCATGCTGCGGCTTTGGCGCCGCGATGTTCGCCCGCTTCTTGGCCTCACGTCCGCCCCGCGCGGGATTCGCCGTCCAAATCGAAGCCGTAGGTTTACGTCCCTGCCCGCCTCCTCGGTCTCTGCTATGATTGTAGAACGTTTCTTCTTTTTATGTTCTGAATATTTGTCATTAACAAAAAGAAAATGAAAATATCACTTTAGACATGAATTATTATTCAAACTTTACTACAAAAAGGTAACCAATTAGGGAAAGAATGAACACAACATAATTTACAGTTTATTGAACAATAATTTACAATACAACTTAACTATTTAACTTAAATATATTTCATAAAATTAAAGGCCTCACACAATAACCATTATGTGATCTAAAAGGTATATTAATTGATGATTTACCCTCGAATGTATATTGAGCATTGCAAATTCTCGAATTCTTCTTATTATCCTTTACATGAATTGGAAGGGAAGCAATTCGTTTGTTTCTATGTAGCGCTGAGGCACAACTTCCTTTTTCAAGATAATATTGCTTCCCGCAGTTTTGAAGAACATCCAATTCTTATTCTTAGCATCACGCTCAAGCTAAAAAAAAGAATGTATCTTACTATTCTTACAAAAATTATTGCAATAAAAGTTGCTCGATTAAAGAGTAAGTAAGAACTTAAATATGAAATAAAATTTTGAATTTATAATGAAAATAATTGATTTACGAGTACAATTATATAAACCTTAAATACTTAATATTAGTATAAACTTTTAATCTCTATATGTAATAAAAATTATAAACAGGGGTTATTTTGAGGTTTATTACATTCAGGTAGATGTAGCCTTAAGTAATAACTCCAAGACAGTAAGTAAGTATTAAAAAAGAAGTAAAAGTGCTTCAAACTATCTATAATAGATAATATGTACTTACGTTGAAATGGTCTTCGCAACAATACAAAAACGTTTTCTTCATTGGAAGGCCAACTGTTTCCAACCACCTTTTTAGGCGAATTTCATCGGTAGGCACCGATAAAAACAATTTTCCAGAGTTTCTGCTGGTGTTTTCACAAGAGGGAACGAACAACCTCCATTACTATTATAACGACATGCAAACTAGTAAATAACTAATAAGATCACTTGCTTATTTTCTGTTAACGCATTGGGCAAAGGGCTGATAATCTTTGCAGGTAGAAACGTTTTCAGATAACTATTGATAGTTTGATAGGGGTTATATTTATATAGGTTAACAGGCCAGGTCTGAGACCCAGGTCTAGAGATGTGTCAATCGTGAATGATTCTGTCACTGTGATTCGATCACTTTAAGGTATTAATTGACTAAATCTCAACATATCGAAACAATACAATCATGAAGCAGACATTCCAGACGCTCCACAGTCCACACATCGGATGATCGACGATTGAACGAACTAAGACCGAACGAACGTTTCGTCTCGTGAATTGTAAAACAGAAACGGCTGATATAATACCTCAAGGTTGAATTAAGCCAATACCGTACGAGTTTACAGGCATGCTCCTGACTACTATAACTGAAGTGATTGAAATGAACGATTGATTGAAATGATTCGATCTTTGAAATCGGTCACTGATCGATTCGGTCGTAGTAAAATGAACGAATTACCCATCTCTACCCAGTTCATTTCATTTGACGGAAGACGAAGAGGGGAGAAGGCGATGTTGCCGGTTCTTAAATTAATGGTAACTACGTCACAGCCATTCATTAAGTATTCAACCCAATTTTGCAACTAAACTAGCGTGAAAAAAAATTTTTCTTTAGCGTTTCCGGATGTTTAAAGGTGATATCTATCCATTGCAAAAATAAAAAAAAGTGGTATACGAGCCCATTAAAAGATTTGTTTATTCTTACTACCAACTAGAACACTGTGTTAATTATGTTTCATATTATATGGTGTTATCATGGCCAATATCTCCAATGGTTGCAAGAATTGCGAAATATGTGAATTTTTACATAGGGTGTATCCTAAGTACACGTAGAAAATGCAGGAGGTTAATCCTTGGGCCAAAATATAACGATTAAGCTTGACAACTACTGGTCAGATCTCAATAGTTCCCGAAGTTGTAGTTCTTTTTTGAAACTGAAGTATGGCAATACCTTTCAAAATAATCCAGCTGCTGAACTGAAATTTGGCATTAGTGTGTTTTGGGGGATGGAGAATAAGCCAAAAATGTCAAGTTCTACGTATCACAGAGGGCGCCACTTGCGATGTTTTTGCAACGTGATTTCATTTGTAACTTTTTTGAGGTTATTTTTTTGGTCTTGCAGGTCCATTATTTTAGTGCATCTTTTAATTTTGCAACAAGACCCTATGTCTCAGTAACTATTAACCAGTAGTTGTTAAGCTCAATCGTAATATTTTGGTCCCAGGAATAACCTCCTGTATTTTCTACATATACTTAGGAAACACCCTGTATAAAGCCGATTTTTCACCAAACAAACTAGTCGAGTTTCGTTTTTGTTTTCAGTCCTTTTCCACCAAATGAACAGTTTCCAAAATGTTGTAATGGTATAATTACAATAGTTTTACTGCCCTATGATATTCCTCCCTTTAGTATGTTTGTTATTTGTTATTTTTCATAGAAATCTGCATGAATCCATTTATAATTACTATTAATTAATATAATATGTAATTAAATTAGTAATCCACCTCGGGTACCTGCTGTAACGAAGTTACTAATTTCCCGTTTTCATTTTTATTTTTAACACCCACTTATTTCCTCGCCGCGCTATTTTTAGCGGCCGGCTATCCGCCGTGTTAGTTTTTTATGTCCACACCGATGACTTTTTCTACATAGTAGGCCGACATTCCAGTTTTATTGCATTTAATTAAATCCTGGTTTTGATTAGTTTCCGGCTTTCCGCCGCCGAATAATAGATGCTTATGTTACCATAAGGGTTGTGGGATACCGAAAAGGGGTAGAACCGGGATATTAATTCAAATTGCTGCTAGAGCCGCCGATCTTTTTGGAAGTCCGGGTATATTGGACATGCCCGAGCCAGAGAGACCACCGTCCGAGCCCTATGGGGGGTGCAACTACCCCTAACGGCCACTCTAGCCCCCGGCAGCCGTTTTGGGTACCAGAAGAGTGGGGACGATCACCGGATGTCTCGCCACTGCTCCGACCAATGGACGGCCAGCGCACTCACGAAGGGAGGGGCGCCACCGAGCCCGATAAATACGCTGCGGCTACCGAGGAGGCTCTCTTCTCTCCTCTTCTCTCTCCGCTCTGATTTCCGGCATATTTCCTGGTGAGCATTATTAGGTTAAGATTTAGAAACTGTCCCGAACCGTGTTGCTGTTGTGAGTCATTTATCCGCAGCCGACACCGGTTCATTACACCCCCAGATCAAGGTTAACTGAAGCTAGGCTTGGTACCGTGTTGGTGGCGTGAGTACCATCTACCACCGACACGGGAAGATTATTTAAGTACCGTTTGCACCAAGCTTAGCCGAACCGTACCGCTTGGACTGGGTGTGTAGACTCGCCCCGCGTCTTGTTGAATTGCCGTATTTTCTATTAGTTGTCCTGAATAGTTTCGAGCTAGCTTACCGCCTGTAGACAAAACCGTGTCAATAATAAAACAGAATATCCGCGATAGAGGCTTAACCTGCACGTTTCTTTTTCCAGACACTCACGTGGATCTCTCTGGACCGGCCGTGGCAGTAACTTGAAACTGTTAAACAAATACTTTTCAATCATAGTTATTGTTAATCGAACCTCTAATAAACCGTGTTAAAATTTGCCAAGTCTTCCTTATTTGTGCCCCACTCTCGACGCACCACTGAACTCTGGAATTAAATTTTCTCTGACGAATGCTATCCTGGGTATAAAGCGGAGCATACCGCTCTAAAAAACTGGCGCCTGAGCAAACCGTTTCACCGAGAGTCCGATTTTTCCTTTCTTAAATAAAAGAGGCTATAAGGGCGCCCTCCGGTGAGTACACAAAAGGGAAAAATCGGACGTGAACGAAAACTGCGCTATAAAAAATAGCGCCCCCACAGGGGCACGCTATACTGCTTAAAATTGTCACTGTATTTTAGTATACTGTATATTGTATAAAAGAGAACAGATAAGGGGGGTGCTGGCTGTTTCGAACCGCATTTCGTCAGCTACGGTAGCCGGTAGTTTTGAATTTGGTGATTCTACGGAGCTATAATCCTTTTTTTAGGTATTTCTTATGGTCTTCCTAAAATCCATAAAAATGGCATTTCTTTACGGCCTATAGTTAGCACTATTAGGGTTGACTGACATATTAATAAGACTTCTCCCATCTATAGTTTCATGTCCTGGAAAGTAGATGGCGCCTATGGTCAACAATGTATTTTGTCTCCGGGAAGCGCATGTTGAGCCAGAGAACTGTCAAACATGACAGCCGTGAACAGTCTTATTAATACGTAAGTCAACGCTATTAGTTCTCCTACATACAAAGTCTCCAGATACCTTGAGACTCGATTAAAACGTTTTGTACGAAATACTGACAGCTTCATAAAGAATTTGCTTCATTTTGTGGAATAATTAAAGGGTTTTAAACTAGAGTCGACAGATAACTGGTCACTAGAATCTATGTTTATGAATGTTCCTATTCCAAATACTTTAACAATACTAAACGATATTTTTGCTTTTCATAGAATTTCCGCGGATATCCTAGAACTTATTGAATTTTTCCACGTATTTCATTTTTAATAATCGACTTTTTGAACAAAGTTCTGGTGCTGCCATGGGTTCTCCCCTGTCTTGAATCCGCAGATCTAAGACCAAAATGTTGGTTTAGATATGTAGATGACACTTTTGTAATTTGGCCTCGCGGGAAGGATACCCTTTCCACTTTCCTTCATCACCTTAACTCCCTGTACGAAAACATTAAGTTTACCATAGAGGTGGAAAAGGGCGGTTTTCTTCCTTTCCTGGATGTGTTGGTCTCCAGTGTTTTTTTTTTTTATATAGCGGCTCCGCTTTTATTAGGATTGGAACAGACATCTTTAGTTAAATTTAAGCTATTTCCTCTTGAATGAGAGAGATGACTAAGATTTTATCCCCAATTATTACCTCCTTATCTCATAGCATCTGGGTCTACCTCATTTTGGGCTAGGAGATGGGCCTCCTTGGTTAGCAGTTGTTCCTCCTTCAGGATGTTTGGCACTCCTCAGTGCGATGTCACAGCAAACCAACTTGGATTTGTGTGCACAACTAGGATGATAACTTACAGGAACACTGTATACAAATCAAACCATTTTTTACAGCAGTTTTCTTACAGTAATTACATTTACAATCTTTTTTGGTAGCATCTGCATTGACATTTTCACTGTCAACCATCTTGGTGTCATATGGGATAGTTTCCCTACGGCACGCTATATTTGAAACATTGAATCGAAATGTGTGGCATGTTAGTGTCATAATCCAAGAAATTATCAACCGCCAATGGGCCCACTTCCCAAATTGAGAATTTCACAAATTAAAGCATTTTTTGCATGGGTGTTGATTATGCTGGTCCGTTTCTTACAACTCTAGGCAAGATTCAAGACTCCGCAAGATTCAAATCCTACGTGTGCTTTGCCACAAAGGCCACTCATCTGGAACTTACATCAAGTCTCTCCAGTGAAATATTTTTGTGTGCATTTTGCCGATTCTTATCCTACCAAGGTAGGTGTTCGAAATTATATTTAGACTACAGTAAACAAATTTTAGCTCTATTTCAAAACACAGAGGAATCCGAACAAATAGAGTGTCATCTTAATCCTCATTAAGCCCCAAACTATTCTGGTCTGGTAGAGGTGAGTGTTAAATCATTTAAAATGCACTTAAACCGAGTCATTGGACTGTTGAATTCACTACCACTTTGTCCATTAAGCGTTGACTCAAAGACTTGTCTGTTCTTACCCTGGATCATTTTCTGACTCTTGAGCCAATCTCCACTTGACCCCATTCTGAACACTGAACTTTCCATATATGTTATCCCCAAGGGCTACTCGTAAAATCTCCTCATTCTACTCAGCCCGATGTACTTTTCAACCCTCATCGAGGCTTGTATGAGAAAATGGGGCACCTAAATCTGCCACTATCTGACATTCTATTAGTTATTTTGCGTTTTTTAATAATTATATTATAAAATGAGCGATTTTACCTTTTTGGGCTTTGGCTAGTTTTTATAATGACTAATATTGCATAATTTTTTTTTCTGTGACAAATACCTACTATTAATAGGATACTTTTGACAATATTTTAAAAAGCTGAATTGTACTTTTCTATTCCAAAGGTGTCCAACTTGCTATGAATATCTATTATTTAAGGGGGGGGCTCGCCATTGTATGTTTGGTTGCCTGTATCAATGTATTTTTATTTCCAACTAGCTGGAAAAAGTAGCGAATTTCAAAGGATTACAAAAAACACGGGTATTTTTAAAATATCCATAGATACTAATGACACTAGTTTAAAAGTTATAAGCGAGATTTTTTTTTGAATTTCAAACTTTATGCCGGCATAAATTCGTCTATTTTGTCTCTTGAGCCGGAATTTTACCTTCGTTAAGATTGGCATAGGTTTCGGAATATGCTCGGAACGAAAACACGGTAATAAACATTGTAATTATCCAGTCTTGTTGTAAATAAAAAACATAGGCAAAATACCCCTTAAATTATGCAGCGGGAATGCAAAAGTGTGGCTATTATTTATCAGATGGCGCGAAAAACAGACGATCGATGAACGGTTGACGCTGTTGTTACAGGTCCAGTTTAATAATTACATATATTATGTTCATATGATCAATTTTACGTTTTGGCGATATAATATTTAATCAACTAAGCTATCTGATTACTTTTTTATGTTTTTGTATTACTTCCATATTATTATATACTATGAATTGCGAATTTTTAATATTAAAATAATATAAAACTTCAAGAGGTATATTCGGGAGACCCTCATAGCTCAAAGACTCCGATCTGTGATTTTAACCCCTCTCTTTTTAGCAATGGTTCATTGATTTTTAGCTTGAAAGGTACACGGCGGCACTAAAAACTGCTTTAGTTGACTTTGCATTATTTATACGTGTGGGTTGGGTACTGTTGTTCTTATAGTTATGTCGCCGTTATGTATTTTTCGTGAGGAAAACACAATCGTTAGCATATAAACTGACATTAGGGGAGGATTCATGTCTATGTCTCTATATGTATAGGTATGTCGAAAATTCTCTATACCAGGTGTTCCATTTTAATAAATGCAGCTATTATAAATATCTCAAAAACGAAAATCACATAAAAGTTGAAGCATATTATGAGGTGTAATGTAAGACGCACATTTTCACTTGTAGGTAGACGACGTTTTCAAGGTCACTTGAATGTCTACTGTGTTTTTTACTGTTAAAGGCATATCTTTAGTTAAAGAATGTGATTCGGCACGTTTTCTGTAGGTATAGTGTATTGCTGGCTTAAAAGTTCTGCAAAATTATGTTTAGTTTTTTCAATGAAATAAAACATGGTCTTTTATGTGTACATAAGGTGTTTCTTCGTTTGCATTAACACTACATTCAAACACACATTTTAGGTAACGCAATAATTAAGATAAATACATATCTCGAAAATAAAAAATGAAAAAAGAAAACGATATATTGATGTGAAAGAACATCTTCTGTATTTTTTGAGGCAAATTAATGATTTAAAAACCAGTTTGTTGCAGTTTTTTCCAAACAATGTAATGTCGTTTGGAAAAAAACAATCGAACGTCAAACAAAAGTTATAACCAAAAAACCTTTTTGGAAAAAATGAAGATGATGCAAAATGTATCTTTTTATTAATTTAAACATATTTTTTTATTAACGGATAATAATAGAACACATATGCAGTTAACTTTGGGGTTACCTTTCGATTAAAAACAAGGAAAAATAACCGACTCAAACGTGGTCACGTGACTTTCGCTATCTGTCAAAAATTATATTTAAAAAATACAATCCCTAAAAATTGGCTTATTTGTTACAATTTCAAAACGTTTAACTTGAAAAAGTCGTTTCTATTTTAATGTTACATAAGCGCCTATTTCCTATTTATAAAATTTCTTAAAATTTTAAAAAGTCATTACTTCGTAAAAACTATTTTATATCACTAGCTATACAACATAATATACGAGTATCATTCTATAATTTTATTAACTTTTTATTATTACTAAAAAATATTGATAAGAATATGTCTTTTTCAAAAGAAAATTATATTAACGCTTTAAAATTCTATTATGTGTGACACAAAGTTGATGTACCGGCAAGCATTTAGGTAGTACCATAGAAGAATCTACTACGTAAATTCTTCTATGGTAGTACCTATATAGTATATTTCCTAACAAGTGCGGAAAGTGCCACTTTTCCGCACGCGATTTCAGTTGGGTGAACGACGCGTAGCGGAGTTCAGCCAAGAAATCGAGTGTGGAAAAGACACTTTCCGCAAGAGTTAGGAACACTATTTTTTCTACAAGCGGGCGGAAAAGTAAGACACTTTTCCGCACGCATTTACTTTTCCGCACGCATTTTAGTTTAGAAAGTGTCACTTTTCCGCACTAGTGCGGAAAAGTAGTGCGGAAAAGTGACACTTTCTAAACTAAAATGCGTACGGAAAAGTGTACTTTTCCGCACGCTTGTAGAAAAAATTTATTTACATTACATTTTCCATTACTCTAAATGTATGCCAAAATAATACATATATTAAGATATCAGCAAATAGTAGGTATTTCACGTATCTAACAAAATTCACAACTTTACGTCAACTTTGGATCAAATACAACAGAATTTTAATTTCTTTCGGTTTATCAATATTAAGTACTTAATGAAAAGTTAATAGAATGATAAAAGATAAAACTATAGTGACATAAATTCTAAATGTCAGTTAGGGTAAGTATTGTGATCATTCATGTGGTTTTGAGGGAGAATTATTATGTCATGACAGTAGATTTGACAGCCGGTAGGTAGTCCTCTTACTTAATATTTTACTCAACAATATTCTTAATAACTATGACAAAATATAGAAAAATAAAGGAGCGTAAATATTCATATTATTATTTTGTGTTTAACAATTCAGTTTCAATGCCAAAATACGCCAGGATGGGAGCGATGTGCTGTTATTTGTATAAAAAAGGGGGTCGGTCCGCCTGCCTCCCCCTAGACCCCTAGTTCCGACCAACGACCTTGCTTGCCGGACAACAAAACAACTTATAAGGAACGGAAACTTATTTTAGCAAGGCGAAACATTACTTTTTATTCTCGCTCTGTACCAATGGCCGCTCTCCAACTCCAGCGCCATCTTACAGACACTTGCGGAATTTTTGCACTCCAGTAAACAATTTCTGTTTTAGCAACATTTATCCTAGTTAGGAACACGGTCAAATGAAGGTCGTCGCGAGGTGATGACGTTTTATTTCCGTCCTTAATGTATTGTAACCTTTGAGCTTTAATTAGGCAATTACACACAAAAATGTTGTCACAAAACACTTTTTTATTATGAATGTGTTCCGTGTATTGACTCCTCTATAGCAAAATGGTGTCTGTTTATGCCGCACACTCTGTAAACTTTATCCTTCATCTCCGTCACGTGACACTTTGGTTAAAATATCTGTATGCAGAACATACGATAAATATTCATACATGTTTTCTGATTTGTTATTAATAGCCGCGGCACCTGACTTCTTCTGAGCTAGCATTCGGCAACTTTCGAAAAATATTGTGACGTAGGAACCCGCGTCAGCTATCCGAATGAAGATTTTAAAAAATGCACATTTTATTTTAAAATTATTAATTAATGCAACACATTTGAGGAAAGTTATGTTATACAGGATGATTTTTGTAGGTCTACCACCGCGATTTTCTCGCTGATTTTGCGGCCTACAAAAAAACGTAAGAAACAAAAATGTGGCAATTTTGGATAGCTAAGTGGTGCTGCAAAAGAAATCGGCATCCATGGCCAACTTGTCGCGCAATATTAAAAAAACCTCAAATTGAGCAAAACTATTAATGGCCGTGGAATGTTTATTTTAAGAGACAGATGAAAACTTTTATATTGAAAATTGATGGCACTGAGAAGCTTTATCCACCCAGGTGCTCAGACAGTTTCAGCAAATTACACAGGGTCTTCGGCTCTCTTGAGGCTATGATTTTTTTTTGTTTATTTCTTATTAAGCGATTTTCTCGCTTATTTTGGGCCGCACAGAAAATATGTAAGAAAACAAAATATGTCAATTTTAGTCAGCGAGGCAACATTAAAAAAGGAATGGGCCTCCATACCCAACTTTTCGCGGTGTACTAAAAAAACCTAAAATCGACAAAAATTTTCAAGAGAGCCGAAGACCCTGTGTAATTTGCTGAAACTATCTGAGCACCTGGGTGGATAAAGCTTCTCAGTGCCATCAATTTTCAATATAAAAGTTTTTCTCTATCTCTTAAAATAAACATTCCACGGCCATTAATAGTTTTGCTCAATTTGAGGTTTTTTTAATAATGCGCGACAAGTTGGCCATGGATACCGATTTCTTTTGCAGCAGCACTTTATTTTAAGAAGTCCTTACTGGGACTGTCAATTGGTAATTTCGATATCCTAAGTTGGCATCAATGCAGCAAAAAATGCAACCGGGTCATAAGTTCAGGTCAGTAAGTAGCCCATTTGCACTAATAACACGAAAAGTAACAAGAACAACACAGATAACGGTAAAACTCACGAAACGTAGAAAACCCGCGAATATTTTCACTGCCGAATGTTTGAACCAGTTTGAACGAATCTGGAAAACCTCCACTGTCACTTTGACACACCGAAGCTAAATTTGCCTGAGTCCGCACATAGGCGCTGCCAAAAGCAGCTGATTATACCAAAATGAAAAGTGTTTCCATGACGTTTGAAATTATTATTAAAACGAGTTGTAGTCATAGTTATTTTTATTTATAGCGGTGTAATTGTGATTGCAATAGGGTTTTTATTTTATTATGTTCTTTTTCGTATCACTTGGGTAACTTTTCACATCATAAATCAATGAGTGACGTCATTAACTGGTTGAGACACATATACCAATGTTATACCCATGGTTAACAGAAAATTCCTAGGGATTTTGTGGAGAAAAATCGGGGTATAGCTGTCCAAAATTATTGTCACATTTCTGTTTTTTACGTTTTTTTTGTAGGCCGCAAAATGAGCGAGAAAATCGCGGTGGTAGACCTAAAAAAAAAACAACCTGTATATGCTGATAGTGTAACGATTAACATTTTATTTCGAAATTCAATTAGAGGAAACTTCCCTATTATTATGAAAGTCTCTAATATACTTATAGTTTTTTAATAAAATATCGAAAATGTATAATAAGAATAGAATAATAATAAATATTTTAAAGTAATATAAATAAAAAAATAATCATGAATTTACAGTAATATTTCATGCTCAGTGTCAATGGGCGCTGGCCGCCGACCGCCGGCACCGACAACCAAGAACGATTCAAGTCGGTCCACGTGAAATTATTACAAAAACAAGAGTTGGGCAAGCGGAACTAGATTTTCTGTGCGCCCCGCGACGTTTAGAATACAGCGCTCCTCTAGGCGTACTCAACCTTTTAGTAGCGCGGCTTCAGCTGTCCGATAAGCAGTTAGTTTTATTCTCGCAATACGCGCTACGCTCCTGTCGCTTGCTGTTTTTCTGTGGTATAAATAAACATATTGTACTAAACAATGCAAACATGTTCATAAAAAGCTGATATAACAACTTTAGGGGCATTCTTCGTTACTACATAAATATCATTGAATGCTCATTGCATAATATACTATTAATCAAAATCAACATTTATTGCGGTTATGACACATTGACCGAGATACCTACCTTGGCTGACTGCCAACAGCAAGGCAGACTGGTTTCTGTTGTTCCTGAGATCAATGTCAGCCTGGCCGACCAATACCAGCGACTCCACGACTTCCTTGTGGCCGTTCAGGGCCGCCAGGTGCAGCCCCGAGAACCCATCGTCCTTCTTAACGTTAACCAGCTGCCTCGCCTGGGCCAGCAGTTTCCGCGTCGCATAGTTCTTCCCTTTCAACGCCGCATGGTGAAGCACGTTGAAGCCCCTCTGGTTCCTCAGGGTGAAGTCGGTGCCTGAAATTGGAGATCGAACATTATTTCATTTAATGAAATTCGGAATGTTCTCGTAGTTACCCGAAGCTGAACACAACAAGTCTATGACCTGCTGGTTGTCTTTTCCGATAGCATCGTGTAGTGGGGTATCGCCGTACAGATCGGTGCTATTCGGGTTGGCGCCAGCAGTCAGCAATAATTGAATACATCTAGCAGGCTGCTTGTGGGCCGCAATGTGGAGTGCTGTGCAGCCGCTGCGGTTAACGGCATTTAAGTTGGCGCCAGATGTGATCAATACTTCTAAAACCTAAAAAGAATAGAGAGGTTGCTTAGCCAAGCAGACTTTTCATATCTTGCTATTTTCATCGAGCCTCCTACTAGGTGAACACTATGTTTTAGTCACCAGACTTCATGAATTTTTTAATATATTCATGAAAATTTTTATGGAATAATATGACCTTATATTCAGAATGCCATTGCGCTATTTGAAACGGCAAAAATTATAGTGTTTATGTTCTTATGAGTCAAATATTGACATTTTTCAGACGGAACCTATCGTCGAAAAGAAGATTTATATGATGTGTTGTGATTGGTCCGTGAGCGCAGGTGATTGGACTGAATTGAAATGGATTGAAAAAGTTTATTTGAATTTTTTAGATATACATTCATTTGTAACTTTGACTAGAATACGATACAAACAAACTCAATAATAAATACTCGATAAGAATAGCTTGTATGAGTACACATATATAGATAGATACAAAATTATAATTAAGATATATGTAAAATTAATTTTTTAGTACTTTATTAATTAAATTTCATGGTAAGAGAAGAATAGGAAACACTTGATTTCAATATCCAATTTTTAACTTTGAATTTATACATTTGATATATTTTAGTAAATTTAATATCATTAGGAGTAATTTCAATTGCATAGACATATGGTAATAAAAAATTAAATGCTTTTGGCCTATAGCTTTGTTTGCTTTGACGTTATTACTTTTGTCAAAATGCAAATCCAGGGACAGCTACGGTTTGTTTTTATATTCCCATTTTTTATAAAAATCATTTAGCGATTCTTTTATTTAAAACACCTAACATTAATCAGGACACCCCAAAACCCCATATACCAAATTTGAACAAAACATATAGGAGGTGTTTGGTTCTACACTGTGTTAAAGTTGAGCAAAATAAGAATTAACAGGACCACTCAAAGTGTTGAAATGAAATTGCAAGAAGAAATATACAGGATCTTTTTCTCTACATCGTCTGAAATTTCCGATTTTATTTGAATTTTATGCTGGTCAAGTTTGCCTTGGATAAACTCTATTCTTTATCGCATCAAAAAAATAAAAGTCCATCGAAGACAAATCTGGCAATCGAGAGGGTTATCTAATTAATGGACTATTTCGTCCAATCCATCATTATTAATACATGAATCTAAAATCATGTAAGTGTAACAATATCTGTTGTCAAAGTTATTATTTAGCCACTCAACAACAGCTTGAGTTTTTGCATGGGTACATCTTCAACAGTGTTTTGAATATTTAATATTTATTGAATTGTTTTTTAATTTCCATGGCAGATCTGATTTCTGCCAATATTTTTATTAATAGCTTATACAATTTTTTTAGAATTATTATCCAATTTAAAAATTCACTAAATGATGCAGTGAGAGACTTATACTCGAAAAATATACGACCTGAAATTGGTTAAAAATAAATCAAAGAAGGAGATTTATCAAACCCTTGAAATGGGGGGTATCCTGCATTTTGCAGCAGAGGCATCTAAATAAAAAATGACAGAAGGATAGTCAAATTGCTTTTGCCCGAAGAATCTGTGGTCAATAGACTGATCAATTCTTTTGTAACAACGTTACATTTTCTATACAGAACATTACTACTTACACGTCTATATTTTTTTACCATTACTACCAATATTACCAATATTGTACCTACAGCGAATGTTCGGCCCTACGTCACAACTCCCGTCCCTGTCTGACTCGTGAATATACGACCGATATACATCAAATATTCATGAGTAAGACAAGGATGGGAGTTGTGACGTAGGGCCGAACATTCGCTGAACAAACTGCATTTAGCTTATTTATAAGGCAAATTCCACATTTTAAGTAGTTCCACAAACATAACTTTCACCTTTCAAAAACAAACTTTGTTCCACGAACTTACCTCAGGCTGATTTCCAAACGCTGCGTAATGCAAGCATGTATCCCCCTCCGCGTCCTGCGCATCGACAGATGACCCGGCGTACAGCAAAGTGCGCACCACGGATATGTGGCCTTGGTGCGCTGCTACTTGCAGCGCCGTCTTGCCGTTGCTGCGGGCGTCTACCAGGTGGTGAGGGCCGTTGGCCAGCAACAGCCGTACTGTGTCGAGGTGGCCCTGGGCCGCCGCCCGCACCAGCTGTTCGGCAGCCCCATTGGGCGGGTCGTCGGGTTGAGGACCGCCCGGCCATTGGACTATGGCAAAATAAGGTCATCAAAATACAATCTAAATCAAATTAAGTCAACACCATTGCTACCCTTCTTGTTATAGTACTATACACGTTGTTTCATAACTGGATAGCCAAAATGATTTTTTTTCAGATCGTGCTCCGTTTAGGTGATATTCAGTTATAAAAATTTATAACTAATAAGTATATTTACTTATATAACTATAAGTATATAAGTATATTTACTTATATAACTATAAGTATATTTCATTAACTTACTGTGGCCCAGTAAGCTATAAAATTTCTAATATTTTCAAAAGATACGTTAAAGTCTCGTTTAAAAGTTCAAACTCATTGGGTAGATTATTGTTAAACAATAAAGATAAAACTGATCGAATGGATCTTAAAGGTGTTTATAAACTGATTTGTTCGACATGTAAATGTTCTTATATTGGTAGAACCTTTCGTAATTTTAGAACCAGATTAAAGGAACATCAAAGGGCTTTAAACACACTTTCAAGTTGCGTTTCACATTTTTCTAAACATTTATATGATAATCAGCATGATTTTGACCCGAAACGTGATTTTAAAATTTTACACATAGCCAATAGAGGTTCTTTTCTTAATAACTTTCTCTATTTTCTTTGAATTATAATAGCTACCTACCTAACTCTACTGTCCGTTTTCTGCTTTAAGTTTTTCTGAAATATAGAGGTTGCCTGTAGTTGCTAATTCTCTCCTAAGACTTAGTTTCCACCTTTGCCAATGGGGGGTGCTGCCAGCACCAAAATACGTAGCCATTAAAAAAATTTTATTGCATAAAAAATGTTCTAGAATCAATTCGAAACACCTACATCTATTACGCCGCCGTAGATAGACCTAACAAGAATTTTAATCTGTATGTCCCTTGTCTTAGTTTGTCTTACCTTTTAATTTTAGTTATATAAAGGCTCGTAGTTAGTGCAATGACTATAATAGACTCCAATCTTAGAACTGTACAGCTCTTGATGATATTTGTAAGTAAAAGAACGAATTTTTCACTCATTAAGTGATAAAATTAATATTAGTCATTTATTAGTAGTGCTGCTGACCTTTTTTAGCTTTATTCTCCTTTTATTATAGCTTTAGCCTGATGATGTAACTTTGGGAGTTACGAAACCGGTAGCTTTTTGAATTAAAAAGAAATTGTGGGACTGAGGTCTGTTTCCTTAATTTTCCTTTCTAAAATATGAATAACCCACATGGGGTCCCTCTTCAATTAATTTATAAAAAATTATTATTTTATTCCTCAGTTTGTAATATAACAATAAAGTAAATAATAAATTTCAACAAAAGTTGTTACGTTAAAAACTACAGATGTTCAAAAATGCCACGATTTACATTGATACATGCCTGCCAACGCAAAACAAACTGCAAACTTGTGCAAAATTAAAAAAAAAACGAAGACTAGTTCGAAAAAAGTTACCCTTTATTTCATGTTAAAAATTAGGCTATATTTTCTGTGTATTCACAATATGAGCCATAAAACTGCAGGAGAAGCAGCTGTATGCAGTGTGTCGTGGTCAGCAGTGACATGCACTCCTCATAGCCATTTTATAGCCGCGTCAAATTCGCTGTTTCTATTTGGCATTTATTTTGGTAAGAATTTTATTTACTTAATGCGGTTTTGTGATTGACACATGTTTCTATCGGCTTAGATCTACCAATTTTGATCAGAATTTAAAATTAGTTAACACAACTATTGTAAGACGCCAATGACTTAAAACCCCTTATTTTCTTTTTTCTCATTACATACTCTAATAGCTTGACTAATATTTTACCGTGTCCACTCATTTTATCGTCAATGTAAAATAAAAATTGTTTAATTATATCTACAAAAAAGAAACAGTTTTAATGAGAAATTACCGAAGTTAACTAAGGTTTCCGAGGGCAGAATCATAACAAAAAATAGTAAGAGAGGAATTTTGATATGAATGCAAGTTCTGACTACATTAAAAAACAACAACAATGTACTTACTGGATGGTTCTTGTCTTTGATTGGCATGCATGGTATTTGCCAGTTCTGCCGCACTTCCAGGTACAATTCTCACACATTGCGGGTTTAAAGTCCAAGCATGGCCATCTAGCTGCACCCTCAAATCCCCATCTGAGTAAATTTTCAGTACTTTACCGAGTTTGCCTAGTGACTAAAATATTAAACTTATTAAATATCTAATGGCATATAACATACAAATAGGAACATTTATTTGAAGAGTTATTCGAAATCGAGACTGGACAAATTATTTCAGCTATTAATATTAATTACATATTTTTGTATTATTTTTCTATCGTGCACATTCTGTATTTAAACAAATAATCATTTACTTACAATTTACTTACATTTCTCATTATATCTATCCATTCTCCATGTCCCTTTTGAAATTCTTTAACCTTGCTGACATCAGTGATTAAAGTAACTATATCACCAACAGCAAAACTATTGACTTTGAGCAAGGTTGCAGGATTGAAAGTCCAACGATTGTTGCAGCCTTTATACTGTACTCTTATATCACCTTTGTCTGTCACTCTATGAACGCTTCCCACTTTTCCAATATACTATAAAATAAATAAACTTTGAATTAGGCAGATATGGGGAAAATAGGGTTTCTTCGAAAAGAAAACCTGGGTTTTTTCCAGTGACAAAAATAAGGAATTTCCACAAAAATGGATTTGCCTCCAAACACGCTTTTTGACGAAAAAACGGTTTCAGCATTTTTGTAAATGGGAATAAACCCATAATATATCTCTATTTGGAATGCTTCTATTGTGGAATTTTCAATTTTATCACCTACTTCTGCCATTCTTGGATTCCATCCGCCATGTCCCTGTTGCATATTTTTCAACTGATCAACCGAAACCGAAACTTGGACTTTATCTCCTATTCCAAATGGTGGTGGACCAGATCGTACTGGTCTGACAATTGCTTGATCAACATTTTGGCCTGAAAGTTCCTTTACTTAATATACCCTGTCGGAACCACTACGACATCATTTTCTTACCTAATATAGGAAGATGATCGGGATAATAGCTACCCCCGGAAGAAGACTCGATGAATTTGATATCACAATTACCCTTGTGGCCTAACCTATAAACGTTAGTGGAACCAGAAAACCACAAGACGTTTGCCACGGACCTTCCTGTTTCGTTGTCCCATCCTCTTATATCTAATACTCTCCCTATTTTACCTATAATGTGAATATAAATTTCAGCATATTTTACATATTTATCAGTACATTTAGTTATATGATCATTGTGTAATGATCAAATAGAGGGTCCGTCACTTAAAATTCTCCAGGGGGTCACTTTTCTATTTTCAGCAATTTCATTTATCTACTTGGTATCAAAATAAAGCTCTCTGAAAACTATTTATATCAAGATTACAAATTTTCAAATAGCGGGAGATATCGGAAAATTTTATTAGAGATGGTTGTTAGGTTATTATTATTATAATTAAAAATTACATCTTGGATCTTTTCCACTTTCTAGCATTTTCTCTCCTTTCTGGTACCTATCGAAGATATATACAACACTAGATACTTGAGAGTGCTTTTTGACTAACTTATACCTTGATTTTAACTAGTATACAGGGTGGTTCAAACTTTATCAGCAATACTTTAAAAACTGTGAGAAATTTAAAAAAACAGAGATTTTTTCCTATAAACATGTATCGAAATCTTGACGGTTTATAGGGCATCAAAGTTTTTTTTTTAATTTCTTTTATTGTTCCTAGAGGAAGACGGTTAATGCTAACATATTTGGTTCAGTTTAGACACTCATTAAATACTATAAATTAAAAATAATTCAGCCCATCTACTTCCACCAGTGTCGGAGAGACGGGGGTCAACTATCATATTTTTTAATAAAAAAAAATGGTACGCCACTGAAAAAGTAATCTTTTTTGCCTTCACTAAATTTCCCAATAAATTCTAACAAAAAACTATTCTTAATGTTTTTTTGAAAAATTCAAATTTGTGCATTTTATTTTTTTTAGCAGAAGAAAATCAAAGTAGGTCCAAGCTCTCAAAATTTTGCATACCTATTACCTGTTGAGTTTCTAATTCCGAAACACTTTCCTTAATAACATTTGGTCCTAAAACCTACAAAAAGGTTTCTAGATTCGAAAAATCATGTGTCCTGGGAATTAAAAAAATCAATATTTCGCACCAGTAAGCGAGCTTTAGGTAGATCTTACGACAAAATGTTATTAAGGAAAATTGTTCGAAAAATTATTAAAACGCACAAAAGTGAATTTTTCAAAAACGGTAGAATAGTTTTTTCTTATAATTGATTGGAAAATTTAGTGAAAAAAATTACTTTTCCAGTGGCGTACCATTTTTTATTAAAAAATATGATGGTTGACTCCCGTCTCTCCGGCACTGGTGGAAGTCTGAATTATTTTTAATTTATAGTATTTAATGAGTGTCTAAACCATACCAAATATGTTTGCCTTAACTCTCTTCCTTTAGGAAAAATAAAAGAAAACTTGAAAAAAAAATGAACTTTGACGCCCTGTATATTGAAAACCGCTAGGATTTTAACACATGTTTATATGAAAAAATCTCCTTTTTGAAATTTTCTAGCAGTTTTTAAAGTATTGCTGAAAAAGTTTGGACCACCCTACCAAATATATTAAGATACAGTTGAACTCGTCTATTATGTGCACAAGATGTAACCAGCGTCCAAAGATGTATTCTCTAGATTGATATAACGTCCCAACTTCCTACGAATCACATATATTTAGTTCGGCTATAACGAAGTTAGATATAACCTCAGAGAAATAACCAAGGATAGAGGGAGCATTAGCATCACAATACACACGTTTGTAGTCAACCAACATCTTATGCGAATTTACCGAAGTAAACAAACATTAGGCCCGTGTAAACGTTTACCTGTGATAGGATATCCTAAGAAACATGAATTTGGCCACACACAACACACTTTCTGCGTCCCATTATTTACAAAATCGGTCACTATATCCATTGCCATGTTGGGCGGTTTGAGGTATCTGTTGACGATTTTATTAAGGTGATAATTACCTACTATAATTACAGCGCAATTTAGTTTTAGTTTAAAATTGTTACTACATTTGTTAATTTAGTGTTATGGGAGAGGTGTGCCTTCATTTAATCCCATTATTAAACCCTTCTATTTTGAAATGAAATGCTGTAAACAATGGAGTACGTGGCATCACTCAAAAAGATGTCGGCTCTGTTTACTTTCTTACTCCTTCTATCCTTGGTTATTTCACTGGGTTTTAATATATAGCATTTTTCACTTGGGGGACCTCTGAACTTTGTTATAACGAACTATTGAGAGATGGTTTCTAGCTGAAGGTTGTAGACATGCTTCTAGGGTTACCGTTGGTATCATTTAGGCATACGTCTTCTTTCTCCTCTTTTTCACTTCCTTTCAAATTACACACCAACCTATATTAGCACAGTATGGTATGGCGGCCCCCTTTGACGGATGATAACTGCATAATAACTGCATCTGTAAATGTGTACGTTCATTAAACATGTCCAATATTAAGAAAGCTAGTCAAAAATCCATTTCTTTGTCAGATAAGTTGAATTCAGTTCACAAGCTGCAAAATGACCGTGCAAATGCACAAATTTGCTGTGATTATGGACTTTACAAACTAATTCAGGTCGCTCCGTTTAAAAAATATAAGATTGATTAGTATCTTGACAACCTTATATATAAAAAAACACCCTGAAAGGCCCACTAGACTCGCTGGAAAATGTTCTAAAACTTTTATATTTGCCATTTCTTGCTAGGGTGAAAAATAGCAAAATTAATGGGGGTTAAATCTTACACGAATACCTCTGTACATACAGGGTGTCTACTTTAAATGTACACAAATCCATAAAATCTTTATTTTTAGAGATAATCTCTTAAACATTTTTTTGTTTGAAAGGCCTCTAAAAACCGCTTCTTGTGACCTTCCTACCATTTTGAAAACATAAGTCTAGGGCAGGCTACGATTTTTTTATACCTCTGATTTTCAAGAAAACACACGGCGTTAATGAGGACACCCCAAAAGCCCCTTACTCCAAATGTGAACAAAAATATACAGTTTCATTTTGCAGGTTGTCAAAGTTGAGCAAAACGGAATTTGAAAGGGATCTGGCAAGTAAAGTGTACCATGGAATCCCCTCAAAATAGTTGAATGTAACAGGACTACTCAAAGTATTGGTGTGCAAAGATCCAATACAAAATATTCAGGTTGTTGTTCTTTGTGCCATCTCAAAGTAGGTACTAAATTTTTTGGAACTTTACAGGTCAAAAATCGAATATATCAAAACCGCCCCAAACACGAATTAAGGCTAAAAAATACAGAAGCATGGCAGTCAGTAAGTCCATATGAGTTAAGGTGGCTGGTGTGCCACAACAGGAGACACAGAAAATGTAGCATCTTAGTCAGTAACTTTGTTGAAAATGGTCCAAAATTTAAATTGTTTTTTAGTTGTTGGATAGCATTTCGTAAAGAAATAAATTACTTTTGTATTAATATTATTTCAATAATTTCAGAGCACTCTTGACTAGGGCTGTTCGATCTCCGAATTTCAGTATCGGAAATCGATACTGAAAAAGTATCGATAAAATCGATAAATCGATAAAATCGATCTTATCGATCTTATCGATATTATCGATAAAATCGATTTTATCGATATAATCGATCTTATCGATAAAATCGATCTTATCGATATAATCGATCTTATCGATAAGATCGATTGTATCGATAAGATCGATTTTATCGATAAGATCGATTTTATCGATCATGTTGATAAAATCGATCTTATCGATAAAATCGATCTTATCGATAAAATCGATCTTATCGATAAAATCGATCTTATCGATATAATTGATCTTATTGATAAAATCGATATAATCAATTTTATTTAAGAAGCTAAACAAAAAAAGGCCGATCGGCTTGCTGCGGACGCGGTCTGGACGCAATGGGTGCAGCAATTTTCTTTATTTTCGCAAACAATTTCAAAAGATAGATATAATTGGAAAGATCGATAAAATCAAAAATATCGATAAAATCGAAAAGATCGATAAAATCGAAAAGGTCGATAAAATCGAAAAGATCGAAAATATCGAAAAAATCGAAAAGATCGATAAAATCGAAAAGATCGATAAAATCGAAAATATCGATAAAATCGAAAGATCGATAAAATCGAAAAGATCGATAAAATCGAAAAGATCGATAAAATCGAAAAGATCGATAAAATCGATAAGATCGAAAAGATCGAAAATATCGATAAGATCGATATTTCGATTTATCGAACTTGAATATCGAGTATCGATAAAATCGATAGTATCGATACTTTCGATTTTATATTTTGTCTCAGGCCTACTCTTGACCCGTATAGTTTCATAAAAATTCAGCATTTTGACATGGCCTGGAGAAAAAATACTCTATATATTTTTGTATTGAATCTTCGCCCACCAACACTTTGAGTGGTCCTGTTGTGTTGACCATTCAACTGTTTAGAGGGTATTTCATGGCACACTTGACTCGCCAGATGCCTTTAAAATTCCTATTTTGCACAACTTTTTTAACGCTGTGGTGTCAGATTTCAAATAAAAATCGCTAAATGGTTTTCGTAAAAATCAGGGGTATAAAAAAATCATAGCCAGCCCTGGATTTGCATTTTGAAAATCGAAGGTCGGTCAAAAGAAGCGGTTTTTGAAGGCCCTTCAAAATCATAAAATCTTATGGAGTTGTATACATTTAAAAGTAGACACTCTGTATGTAGTTTTATATTTTCTGACATGTGCCTAATAAAAATGTTCAATAAGACATTTTTTGTCGGTCTTTTATAACAAATGCTCGCATGTTACAAACCAATTTCACGGTCCCTTAGAGGTTCGTTATAACTAAGTTTGACTGTATATTAAATTTTTTTTCTGAAAAAGTAGTTAACTTGATTGTTGCATTTTCCCACAATAATAATCACAAAAAGTACCAATTAAAGACTTACTTAGGGGATTTCAGAATATGTAAACTTGACTCGAAATAGTTCGCAGAGTTTTATTTGATACCAAATAAACAAAATCGCTAAAAAAATGAAAAAGTGGCTAGGGGTATCTTAAGTAGCTGACCATGTGTAATTTAATTCGTTACCATCACCCCCATCCTGATTCTCCCATTCCCAACTGTATCCTCTAACCACTTTGGCTCCAACAAAAATACCTCTGAGTTCACATTTTCTGGCATTGAGTCTTAATGGCAACTCAATTCTAAAAGTAAAATCAAAACGATAAATTAGGGATCGAGGGGAAATCCGCATTGTACACTAAAATGCTTTAAAAAAAAAAATGCCTGCAAATGACTTTTCATTTGATTTTGGTTCCGAGGGAGACACTTTTCATATCAATCAATCAAATTTAATTTTTGTAAGACCCACCCCCCTCAATTTTTTGTGTCCCAGGTAAATATCCACATTTTCTAATCCAGTGCTCCATGCCATTTTTCATATCATTACCAACATTTTAAGACTGAAATGAACAAAATCCATTCATCTTATTTCTCGATTTTTTGGCGGGAGTTGAAAGCATCTGATCCTAACCTAAGTCAATATCGCTGGGGCTTGACCAAAAAGTGTGATTGAATAATTTTTAGCAATTTGGAGGCAGAGAAGTACACATAAAACTATCCAATTACTTCCGGGAAAAAAGCGTGATATCTCATGATACTAATGTTTTAAAAAATATCTTAAATATCTTCCTCTCGCAAATTCTGTTGCCCCATGAGCCTATTTAAGAAGTCATTTTACCTTGATATCTGCAGAGGTCTGTACCACCTAAATTTATCTAGGTCTGTACCACCTAAATTTATCTTGGCCTATCTACCGCACACTCAGCTTCTTGCGAACGTATCTCTACCAAGAAAGATCGCCAAGCCTCCGGACTGCCCGCCTTGCTTTTCCTAATTTAATGTCATCTAAATTTCCCGCCGGCTGCTTGGAGCTTGGAATCAATTGCAGTACTCTGATAACTAGGGACTTTACAATAGCGCTCTTGCACCTCCTGGTGAATATAGAGATCAATGCCATACCTGAACTGTCTCGATCAGAGATCCAAGTTATTTTAAGAAGTTCCTGGCACAAAAAATTTGGTGTGCACCAAATAGTGAAATGTGGCATTGGCCGAATACCGAATATTCAACCTAGCGGGGCCAGGCAACCTAAGCCAAATACTGTATATTTGGCCGAATATTTGGCAATCCCTCAAATTTATAGTACTTCCTGCCAAAAAGCTTTCTAAGGGCACAGCTACAAATTATCTATATACTTTTAAACCATTTTTTTTTCACTAGCTGAGGAAAGTAAAGTGACTTTGTTTAAATGTCACGCAAAGGTGAATACAGATATTGACTCGCCAAATAATTAGCCGAATATTAGGCCGACATGTTTGTTTTCAAATTTTTAATATTTATTTTTATTTTAAATAGATAACAGTTACATTTGCAAAACAATGTAAATATTTCTATTTATTTTTTAAATACATTTTAATACGAATAATAATTATCATCACACTGACAATTCACAGCTCTGACAATCCATCATTTTGAGGAGGGCCCTCATTTTGACTATAGCAATACCACTATTTTAGATAGGGAAACCAACTGGTTTAAGAGAAACATTAGTGAAATAATACATATCAAACTAAACGAGACCGTAAATTGTAGAACTGACAAAATCTGAGTTTAGTATATAGTAATCTGTTAGATGTTTCCAAGATAACCACTAGAATAGCCAACTAACACCTATAAGCAAGACAATAATGTATGTATATGGACACATTTTTTTCGATAAAATAAAAACCGTCCTCAGTTCTACCTTATTATATTATATTATTATAGACGTATATTATATAATAATAATAATAATAATAATAATAGTTTATTTACAATTTTACATTTTGGTTACATAAACAAAAAACAAATGATGTAAATAAACACAGTGAAATGTCAAGAAGCAGTTCTTTAGTAAGTACTGCTTGTGTGTGACAGGAATAGTTATTTCGAGATAAACAAATAAACAAACATTAATGAAAACTCAAAACACAGTATCTTTAAAGTAAACAGTGTCCATCCTCTAGAGGACAATTTTCAGTAGGTCACAACAAATTTTAGAATTAAAATTATTATATAATTAATTAAAATTCCAATGGGTTACAGTCACAATCAGTTAATTTGGTCATAATCGAGATAGATTTTGTCACAATCGGGTAATTCTGCAGGTAAGTATTCATTCTATTATAAGGTATTTCTAGTTTTAATAATGTTGTTCAGCCTAATAGTTCAAGAATAGAAACTCAACTGTATCATTATTTAATATCCATTTCTTTAACATACACTTAAAGCTTTTTATTGAGTCAAATGATTTTATCGTCTCAGGTACAAGTGAAAACAACTTTGGAGCCAGATAGACATAGTTCCATTTTCGTGCTATTTATGTATAAAGTTGCATTTCCTGTGAAAATGTTTCTTTTTATTGTCTATATGTGGTTTATCAATGTTTAAATAAGTGCTATAATGTTCAACTTATTTAACTTGGCAAGTTATTTACTTTTTATTATTCTTTTGACGTTTTCTTTTACTTTGCATTGTATTTTTTCTGTAGTCCTTAGGTTATACCTTTTTTAGCTTTGATAAAGTCAAAATATATTGATGAAACGTTGGTAATTGTTTAAAAGATGGCAGTGTTTATTTATATCCTATCCTTGTAAATTATTGTCAACATGATTATTGAAAGTACTGAAGGACGAGAAACATAACTTTCGGGCCCTAGGAACTATTGCTTTTGCAGTTAAAAAAACACAATTAGCATGTTCGATAAAACGTTTTTAATATATATATTTTTTTGTATAAAGTATAAAAACATAAAAACAGAAATAAAACTCTGAAAATAAAATTAAGGATTTTGAATCATAAAAAAATATATTTAAATCAAATAAAATATTTAAATCGTAAAAAAAACATGAACTAAATGTTTATAAATTTTTTCTGGCCTTCTTTGCAAAGTTATTTATTATATCATCCGTGTTTAATTTTTCCGAACAGTGGCTTTCTATTTGTAATAGAATAGTCGACCTTAAAGATCTTTTAGTTCTCTTGAGAACAGAAAACGACCTCTTTGCTGAAGCATTCGATACGGGAATTGTGTCATAACATTTGTTATTTGTTATTTTAGGAAGTTGTGTCTTTTCATCTTCTTGCTGTTTACGTTTTTTCGTTTTTCAGCACCAGAAGCATGTTTATAATTCATTATGATCCTGAAACAAATTTCAGAGCTGGATCTAATTTTCGATTTACATTTTTGTATCTTACCAATTTAAGGTTTCTTATATTTGCATCTATACACCACACATTTTACACTACATAGGTTTGCTTGCGGCTTGCGAGTTGCGGGCAGCAGTCAAAGGGCCCAATCCAACCAGGCGTAAAAGAAAATAAACATAGAAAAAAATATTTTTGACTTTTCAAGTTTTTTATTTTTTTTTTATTCACCTTTATCCCCTAATTGGGGGCCGTGCCGGGCTCCCAACGGGTACGGGCCCTGAGGCGCGCGCCTCGTGTGCCTCATGGTAAATCCAGCACTGAAACTAGGAGTATTCCAAAAACAACCAAGCGCTTGTGTGTTCGAGGGGTGGCAATTACTATTATTTCGTCTTCGTTGCCATTTGCGGCTGGGGCCAACGTTTCCCGCTACATCTAGGATAGCATTTGCTCCAGTACTACGGAAAACCCTAGAAAACCGTAGTAATCCCAGTCAGTGTAGAACAATAATTAGTAAATCGCCCAGATAAAGCTATTGAGGAACAATACCGTGAATCCATATTTTGTCCAGCGCTCTTGGCCATCAGTGGTGTTTTTCTTTAAAGACATATGTGGTCTCGAAAATAGTTCGCAATGCTCCGAACACAAATATGACAGCACTGATTAGCTCTGCCAAAATCATGTAAACTGACGCCATTTATAAACGTTATTTTTGGCGTTTTTTTTTTGTCGAAATAGGCATTCGCACTCCCTCTACGGGGAATATTCACTCAGATCCCGGGTATCCCAGATACCATAAGGATCTGGCTCGGACGAGACCCTTGCCATGTTATCGGGCCTTGTGACATTGATGTTGTTGGACGATCCTGCACTCCTATGAACTTCCTGACGGTTCGGGCTGTAGCAAGTAGCACCGCTATTATTATTATTATTATTATTATTATAATTATATAGGAATAGCAGGTTTATTTTGTGTGTATTCAATATTCATAATATTTTTTTAAGAAGAATATTAAATTATTTTTCTTCTGTACGAGATGGAAAGTCGCCGAATTGCCTGTCATATTATATTTATTTGGTAAGTTTAAGTTTGCACATTTTGGATTGAAAAGTTTCCACTGATATTCAAAGCATAGATAGGTTATCTATTCTACATTCAAAAATTCCTTTCGTGAAGGGGATATTTGTTTTCATTATTACCTGCACTAACCAATGTAAATATATGTAGGTATACACGTAGGTATACACGTAGGTATACACATAATGTCATTAGTATAGTTCTCAGAATTGCAGGAATCGTTGCAAGGCTCACGACGTACCTTAGCTTAAAACTGTTTGAGCTCCACTGGTCAAAATTTGGGATAAGTTGTTCAATACAACCTTCGAATTATCACAATATCCTACAGATATAATTTACTTGGAAACGCATGGCCCGACTTTATATTTTCTACATTTTCTATGTATGCGTAAAATTAATATATTTTTAAGAAGGATCATTACTCCTAAGAGAATGTAAATGTCAATCCAAGAGCAATTTGCAATTACAACATAAGTTTATATCCTTCTTCAAAGGTTCTTAATGTTCTTATTAATTCATAGGTATTTTGCAATTGAAATTATTTGAGCGTTAATACAGCAAAAATAAATAAATAACTAAAAAGTAAGAATATAATAATAAAATTTTATGACAGGAATGAGTACATTTGGCAAATATGCTTTTTATTCAGCTGAAGTAGGTACTGGACGGGCGAAGGTAAAGTAGCGAAGGAATAGTCTGCAACAAACGACTTATACTTTCACATTAACTAGAATTTCGCGCGATTTTTTTGTTATTTTCTATTTTATCCATAATTGGCTATCATTATGAAACATGAATATCAATACTTCCTTCCCCCATATTAAACTTTACTTCTGTAATTCCCACATAAAGCTTTAAATAGTGTTAAAGATTCACAACAAAATTTCAAAGGTAAGTAAAAATTAATTTATTTATAAATGCCAAGTAAGTTTTGGGGGTTCTGGGGGTAAAATATACTTCGAAGTAACTTATATTTGGTAGGTACAAAAAGCCAAAATTTGTAGCCTGTCACTGGCCTACAAATTTGCCAGCTTAGCCAGTTGCCTACTTTATTTTATATCTTTCAAACTTGTGTTCTTAGATGCATATTTTTCTTGGATGAAGTCTGAAGAAAGCATGCAAAATGCACCCTCAAACAGTAAGACAATGGTGTTACAATAAGGCAATCATGTCGGAATTACGGCATTCCATGTGTTTTCTTACAGGACCGGCTCAAAGAATGGACTGCTTATAAACCCCAAGAAATGGAAAATTATGACAAAATTTTACCAACTTCCAAAATATCAATTTTTATAGGAAAACTAACAACAATAAGAGAGTACACAAAAAGGTGTATACAGGGTGATTCAGTTCCGGTGCTCAATATGGGGATCTCGGAAACCGTAACAGATATGAAGTCGGTCAAATGGGGACAAACTTGTGCCTTCTGGCGCCATTTGCGATAATATTGAAAAATAAATTATACTTTTTCTTTGCTACTTTTTTTGGAATATATCATGGTATTTTTAGATTTTCGGGGCGACGTTTCGTTTTTGAGATAGAGGGATCATCTTAATTTTTTTAAATACGGACCTGGATTTTTTATTGCATATTTCCAAATAAGTCGTTGTCCTTAGTGCAACGATGTATGACACATACATATTTTTTCTCGCTTTAGCTGCTAAAATGCACATTTACTAAGAACAAAATTAATACGGTCTTGATTGAACATTTTTCATAGTGTTTTCTTTACTTTTCAACAGTAACAAATTCTAAATTGTAAACAATAAACATAACCATTTTGGTTATAGAATCACGATAGGATGGCAGATTTAGTGTTTTTAGCTTTAGCGAAAAACAAAACCAATAGCAATGATTTTGACGCTTTTCTAAAATTTCAAATTTCATTCAATTAAGAATAGAAAATTGCAATTATTTTAATAAGATAATTTTTATTTATTTTTTGCCTTTATGGCTAGTGATAACGCCGATAACAGAGGTTCGTCTTTAATTTGTGACTTTTTTATATCCTATGCTAGGGGCGACATCATTTTAGTAATTGAGCAATTGTTATTTTGAATATTATTACTCACAATCTACTCCATAGCATTTAATTAAAATTACCTATACTTTTTTTATAATAGTAATTTGTCGGAAGCAGGAAAAATATAATACATTGCACGATGTGTAAGCTCTTTTTTGGCCTCGGAGGTTTTTAAGGACCGAGGCAACACGGGTGTTGCCTCTTGCCTCGCTCCTTAAACAACCTCCTCGGTCAAAAAGTGGACTTACGCATCTTGCAATGTAAATAACTATTAACCATAGTTTATGGATGGGTTGTCATTACAATTTTAAAAGCAGTACTTTTTTAATTCTAATGTCAAATGTCAATATTTTTAAAATGTAGGTACTAGGTATATCTTATCCATCTCATGCGCCTGGGAACATATGCTACCGACTACTAGCAAAAGTGACTTTTTTCAGAGAACTGAGATCATGTTGAATTTATAGCTTTCTCTGTCTTGCTCATTCAATAGTCGCATATATGCGTGTTATGATAACCCAGGCCACAATCTAACCTGTTCCAGCTCAATGGAATTAATTGTGAAACCCAAAGTTCATAAAAAAAGATCGACTACTAGCGCACTCACCCTATTGATTTCTCTGGACACGTCTGGTTTCTTTTAGATTTGGACATCGCTCTTGTGAAATTAGAAATTACATTATTTAATTAATGGCATTAATTATGATCGTTTGAATATTATTTAAGAGTGATGGTGTTGGCGTTGTCCTGAGCATGTGAGGATTTTACTTTTTTCAATACGTGAAAAGTGCATGATCTAGGCAATATGACCAAAATGACTTCTGACAACTATTTTCCAAGCTACTTTCATTGTATGAGAAAAAGCTTTTTAGTCTATTGGGAAATTTGCCGATGCTGAGGTATTTAATTGTGGTTAAATTGATAAATCATTATGCTGAAATCAAGGAAATAATCCTTAGACCTAAGACCTGGACAAAATTTTCAAAGCAGAACGAAAACACCGCACATACACTCACCGGCACGAAAAACGGAGCACTTATAATTTTTATTTAAAAAATGTAAAATTTTAATACTTTGCAATGGTTTATTATTATAATAAGTTAAAAGCAAACAACAACATGTTTTAAGTAATATCTAACAACAATTAAACGTTTATTTGAAAAGCAAGACTAGACTGTTTTGAATAAAAATTTCCAAAAATTAAAAAGTACACAAGTCTTAGTTGGCCATGACTTTTCTTTTCTTTTTATTGTTTTGACAAGTCTGAGTTTAAAGAAGTGAAACAGTTCAAAGCTGTACTGCGTTTATTTAAGGTAAAAATATGGCTGTTAATCCTGAAACAGCGGCTGCTATTGTTGCGTTGCTTCAAGACGGAAGAACTGAGCGATATGTTGCTCAACAATATGCCGTATCCAATAGCACTGTGCACCGTATTTATACACGTTTTTTGGAAACTAGAGCTTACACCAGACGACCTGGAACTGGTCCCCAACGAAAAACTAACGCTCATGATGATCGCTTCATCCTCTTGCAAAGTCTACGAGATCGTCGTGCTACAGCTGTAGAAATCAGAAATAGACTTCATCATGTTCGGAATACCAATGTAAGCGAACGTACAGTTAGACGAAGACTTGTAGAAGCCAATCTTACCAGTCGTAGACCTGCAACAGGTCCAGAGCTTCTTAGGCGTCATCGTGTTGCGCGACTTCGGTTTGCCAGAAATCATGAGCACTGGGGTGAAAATGATTGGGGGCGAATTTTATTTACTGATGAGTCCAGGTTTAGCCTGCGATCTCCAGATGGTCGCGAGAGAGTATGGCGAAGACTACAAGAGCGTTTTGCAGAATGTACCTTCAGTCCTAGAGTAGGATACCAAGGAGGTTCAGTAATGGTGTGGGCTGGAATTTCTCTGGAGGCACACACTGAGTTGTACATCGTTCCAAGAGGCTCCTTAACTGCTGCCAGGTACATTGATGAAATTCTCCAAGATTTTGTTGTCCCGTATGTTGATTTTATTGGAAATAACTTTCTTCTGATGCATGATAATGCCAGACCTCATACCGCAAGAATCACTCAACAGTATTTAAATGATGTAAACATTCCTGTTTTGGAGTGGCCAGCGTTAAGTCCAGATGCGAACCCGATTGAACATGTTTGGGACATGCTTGGGCGAAGAATGCGAAGTCGTGTTCCTGCTCCTTTAACCATAAATCAGTTGAAACAAGCTCTTTTAGAGGAATGGGACCTTATTCCTCAAGAGGACATTCGCCATTTGATTTTAGGCATGCCACGGAGAATGCATGCAATTATTCGATCTCGCGGGGGTAATACCCGTTATTAAAAATGCTCCTCATTAGTTTTTGCTCAAAAATCGTTTAAGTTTTGATTCATTTAAGGACATTTTGCCACAACACCAATGTGGGTTTATCGTTCTAATTTTTTAAATTGTAACAAAAGTTTTTATTTAAAAAAAAGCGCCCAATTGTTATTAGAAATTACTTAAAACATGTTGTTGTTTGCGTTTAACTTATTATAATAATAAACCATCGCAAAGTATTAAAATTTCACATTTTTTAAATAAAAATTGTAAGTGCTCCGTTTTTCGTGCCGGTGAGTGTATTTTTAAAATAAATTGAGATGATTGGTTTATACAGATGCCTTTTCTTTATTTTTATCTTTTACCTTAACTTTAAAAATCTTATTAAATAGCTAGAAAGTAATGTCGGTGTTGGTAAATGTTTACTTTCACTACTTCTCCCTGATTGGCGCGATTTTTTGTATACCTGTGTATTTTGTGTCACTGATCACAAATCTGCGATAATTTTTCAGCGGAAACCTGTAGTTTTCGAGTTACACCTTTGTAAAATCGCTGTTTTTGGGTTACTTGTATTACAAACCTCCTGTGTTGTTTTCAACTGTTTTATGATTTTTCGATTTTTGACCTATGTCAGTGTCACCACAAAACACAGCTACCTCCAAAGGTCACCAAAAAGTTAGGTTAGATTTTGATTTTAAATTTTGACTTGTGTTGTTTCCCTGCGACTAAATATGAACAAAAATTTGTTTATAACAGCTACAAGAGCCACATGGATGCAGGAATCATCAAATATAACTTCTGAAAGTATCCATTAAGAAAAATAAAGTTATTCATTACAATGGCTATTAGCTTATTTAATTGTTTTTTTAGAAAAGAAATTGTGGCAAATTGAAGATTTCTATTGTGGCTTCATGAAATTTAACTGGATCTCCTAATTTTAATTTTCGTAGAATCAAGGACTGATGAACACTATAAATCAATGTATTTTACATAGAGAAAAAAATGAACATTAATAGTGATTATAATTGTTTTGAAAGTTAAGTATTTTTGGTAATTATGGAATAGTGTATGCACCGCCCGATTGTCTTGAAATTTTGGCTACCCCCCCTATTTTCGAGGTCCCTGAACACGAATCTGACCTCAGTGTTTTGAGGTCGACATAGTTTCCGAGAAAATGAATTTTAAAATTTCCTTTTGACACCCCACTTTTCACGGTGATATTTGTGGTTATAATCCGGATAAATTTTTAGTGTACGCAGCTCAAAGTGATCACAACCCTATCTTGCACCTTCTGCAGCATCGAAACTTCGCGAAAACTGCGCCGATCGTCGGGCGAAAACAGCAGCCGGGCCAGACGTAAACACGACATAAATCTTTCAAAATTTCAGTTTTTCCGCGGGTTTTCGCGAAGTTTCGATGCTGCAGAAGGTGCAAAATAGGGTGGTGATCACTTTGAGCTAAATTCATCTCGATTATAACCCAATATCGCCGTGGAAAAGTGGGGTGTCAAAAGGAAATTTGAAAATTCATTTTCTCGGAAACTATGTCCGACCTGAAAACCTGAGGTCAGATTCGTGTTCAGGGACCTCGAAAATAGGGGGGTAGCCAAAATTTCAAGAAAATCGGGCGGTGCATACACTATATTCCATAATTACCGTATTTTTTTCTATTTCTAACATTAGAGCCTGTTGTAAAAAACAGCGCCCATCACTGCGTATGTCCCCTTCTCTGTTTTTATACGCTGCCCACTGCTGCTGTAAGGGCCATATGCCTCCTTTTTTCATATGACAAGTCGGCAGCGATGGGCGCTGCCGTATAAAAACAGAAAAGGGCATATGCCCCTTATGATAGTGATCGCCAACAACGGGTACTTATGAAAAAAATTGATTATTTGTTTATTGTGGCAATTACCAGCAGAGTTAAAAAAAGGGGCATATGCCACTCATCTTGGCCAACTCAGGTAATGGGTACTGCTTTATGGTGGAACAAGGTGCAACCCCGGCTGCACATAGCTGCCTTGTCATAGCCTACTCGGGACAATGGGCGATGCTATGCTGACAGTAACAAGAAGAGTAGCTGACTTGAAGATGATGGTCGCTGACCTATAGAAAATAAGGAACACCAAAATTTCGTGTGCAGTCAAAAAGGACTTAAAGGACACAATAGAAGTCTTCAGTTTGCCACAAATTCTTTCAAAGACATAATCAAATTATTAAACCAAAATATTGCCCAAAGCCACTGCAATTGCATAACTATTTTTTTTCTTGCTTGAAGGCTTTCTCAGGCTGTATTTGCTAATTCCCGCATCGATGTAGCTGATATAGATCAGTATTTGTGTTTGCACGGGAACTCCTATTTATTTAATGTATTTATTTTTTGAAAATTAAAGCCTGGTTCATCCAGCAAATTTATCTTTATGCTTTTGCTTTATCTTTTAAAAGTTGAACATATTGCAAAATAATTGAAGCGTTCAGGAAACACTTTTACTTTATGTTTTGCCTTTTCTTTTATTTAAAAGTTGGAAACTTTCAACTTTTTCTTTATAATCTTTATAATTCTGAAAGCAGTCAGAACTGCGCATGCATCGTTTTGTCAAATTACCAATTAGAGCCATTAGAGTTAGAGGTTATGACAGACAAAATTGTTTGCAAAAAAATAAAGCTATATTATTAACTACAATTACCAAGAAGAACTCCACCACGTGAAAACTCTATTTAGAAGTAAAAAAGTTCGTATGGATTCAAATTGCGCATGTGCAAATAATTTTTAAACAGCAAGCTGCCTGAATTTATGCTTTATTTCTTTAGTAAAACATAAAGCAAAAGCATAAAGATAAAGTTGCTGCATGAACCAGGCTTTAATCAGGCAGAAATCTAACCAAACTTTTTGGTGACATTTGAAAGTGGAAGTTTTCTGGTGACACTGACATCTGACATACGTCAAAAATCATAAAACAGTTGAACACAACACAGCCGGTTTGCAATACAAGTACCCCAAAAACGGCGATTTTATAAAAGTGTAACTCGAACAGGTTTCGCTGAAAAATTCTCACAGATTCATGATCAGCGACACAAAATACATGGGTATACAAAAAAATCACGCCTATCAGGGAGAAGTAGTGAAAGTAAACATTTACCTCGGCGTTTATACAGCGTTTTTTCGTTGTCTGACGTATTTTTATAAGACTTCTCACGGCTACAGCTTCATGTTCTGGAAAACAGATGGCGTTGATGGCTAACAATGTATTTCGCATTGCATTTTGTCTCCGGAAAGCGCATGGTGAGCCAAAAAAGTGTCAGACGTGACAGCCGTGAGCAGTCTTTATTAATACGTCAGTCAATGGTTTTTTTCTCTATCTTTATATTTTACTTTAATTTAATACTTCCTAACTTTCAAGTTTTTCATCTTTAACAAATTTATGGGGTGTGTGCATGCTCCTAACTGTTGAAAGCAAAATGCAACTAGGAGATAGGTATACTTACTTATCGCACTTACAAAAATGGCAGTGACTATTTATACTTCCGACATATATAAAAGTCGCTATACGTCTTGCGCTCTCATTGGCGTGTTGAAGTCACGTGACTTCTTTGGACGTACATTTAACTCCAGCTTGATACCAATGGCGTATCAAAAGGGACAACACAGGTATTGAAAACCGAAAACAAAGTAAAAACACAAACATAAAACTAAAATGCGATGCACCAACATACTCCATTATTTCATTGCACAAATATTAAAATGAAGAAATAACCGAAGACTGTCAAAACAACATAAATATACACCATAAAGAAAGTACATGCCAAAAACATCTGTGTGCGCCTATGGCTGGAAGCGTTATCTATTTAGGGAGTTACTAAATCGCCAATTCACGTGTAAATGCTACCAACTTAAATTGCGGCCTTTCCCTCCTTTGCCTCTCTCACTCCCCTTCCAAGTCGCCGAATGTCCTAACCTTCCTATAAACTAACCTTGGCGTATGCCCTACTTTTTTGGCAATAGGCGCTGCCGTATGAAAAGAGAAGGGGGCATTCGCACCATATTGTGGCAGTCGGCAGTGATGGGCGCTGCCATATGAAAATGAAGGGGTAATTATTTCCTATTTTCAAAAATAGGGGGTAGCCAACATTTCAAGAAAATCGGGGGTGGGTAGCACCATTTTAAATAATTACCCCTTCTTTTTTCATAGGGCAGTGCCCATCACCAAAAAGGGAGGGCATACGCCACCTGACTCAACTGGCCAATGAGAACGCAAGACGTGTACCCACTTTCATATACGCCGGACGTATAAATAGCCACTTCCTACAAAAATATCTACTCGAATAATAAAATGCCCAATAAATCGTCAACAATCAGCTGTGACCTTTTTCTTATTGGAAGTGGCTATTTATACGTCCGACGGATACAAACGTCAGTATACGTCTTGCGCTCTCATTGGCGGTATGAGTCAGGTGACTTCTTTGGACGTGCATTTAACTCCGTACACGTCCGAAGCCGAAGTAAACTAATATTTAGATACGTCGGAAGTGCATTTTTCTCAAGCATCTTTGCAATAAGGAACGTATGCACTGCTCCTTTTTGGAGGATAGACGCTGCCGTATGAAAAAAGTAGTGGTAATAATTTCCAATGGTGTAACTCACCCCCGATTTTCTTGAAATTTTGGCTAGGTAGGTACCCCGTATTTTCGCCCGATGCGACGTTCGGCGTTGTAACCCACCCCCGATTTTCTTGAAATTTTGGCTACCCCCCGACATTCGCCACCTGCGATGCCCCCGACATTGTCACTTCATTTTTCATTCCGCAGCACCCATCGCGGAAAAAGTAGGGCATACGCAATATAAAATGAGACAATATAGGTCTGAATAATCTCGGACATCATCCAATCTACTTAGTAAACAAGCCGATTCATAATCCATCGGACGGTAGAAGTAAGGTTATGTGTCACGTGGCTCAATCGACCAATGAGAGTGCAAGACGTATACTGACGTTTGTATCCGTCGGACGTATAAATAGCCACTTCCTTTCTTATTTTAATCCGCCATGAAAATCCCCAGATATTTTGACACCGCCTGAAGTGCGCAAGAGTAAACACGTTTTTTAGAGCATCTGTATAAACAGCTTCATAGTCCTTAAAGCAAAAGATAAAGTAAAGCTAAAAATAAAAGACAAAAAATAAAGAAAAGGCATCTGTTTAAACCAACCAATTAGTAATTTCACAACTTCACCTACATACAACTCACGAACTTACCCTAAAGATGTAGCAGAGTCATATCTTTTAAAAGCATGAGTAGGATCATGTTTGTCTCCATGGTAACACATATAACACAAGTCATAATCATAACAAACAGTACACTTATACCGCATTCCATGAATGCCCTTACTGTCACATCCATCACAAACAATATTTGGATGCTTTACTCCTAAAATAAGAAATAAAATAAATTAGTACATCAGAACTTATTGCTATCATTTTTCAATTTACCGATCTGTGCATTATCAATCACTTTCAGGTCATATTTGCCTACATATCCAACTCTGTAGTTTGTCCGTGTTCCATTATCCCACTGTACCACGACCGTTTTGTCAGGGCAACCCTCTGCGCCCGATTTTCCTATCTGGCAAACAGTTCCTACATGCCCTTCGCCACCATCTAAACAAATCAGGCATGAATTAATTATTAAACAGAAACCTGAAATCCACTGAACTCCTACCTTGATTTCCCCATGACCAGTCTGGGCCTCTAACTATACGAACTCCAGGAGTAAGCATAATTAACAATTAGGTAATGATTTTATTAGTTCCTCGAAAAAACGATTCTCTAATCCGAAGAGAAATATGCAGAAAATTGAATAACCATTGGAGAGATTTATAAGAATCTACTCAAGCAACATTAGATTATTCTGTTATTGTTATTATTTTTTTATAAATATTATTTGCATCGAACTGACTTCGCTTGTCAGTTCGATGTATTATTTATTATTTGTCACAAAATGAAAGATGCCAAAAATGAATGATGAACCGGATGAACCCAGCACAAAATACAGAAGATAGCATATAAAACAACCAGCAGTAAATTTCCTCATGGCAGGAAAATTCTGCGCACCTGTTCGCGCAGCCGCCATTTGGGAATAGATTCTGTCAAATGGAAGCAGTGTTGGGGCGATTGGGCAGTTCTTTTTTGGCTGTATGAGAGATATTATAGTGCCATGGAGTGTGCTTTTTTGTAAATTGTGCTTTGTGCTAGTATCTTTAAATAAAGAATCCCAGGAAGGAGTCAAAGCTGCTTGTGCTTACCACACACTATATACTTTACTAATACTGCTCTGTATTTCTGAATTGATTTTCCCGAATACACCTCTGACTTTTATTCCCCCAATATGGCGTCAAGGTCATTAATTTTGCGGATGATTTCTCAAGAGAAAGTTTTACTGCTGGTTGTTTTATATGCTCTGCTTTTAGCGTCGATGGAGGAATCAACGCTCAATCTAGAGAAATGGAGTGGGAGTGGGGAGAATACGCCACAAGCTGCGCGAACTGCCTAATAAAATTGGCGGCCATATTAATCCAACTTCATCCATGGGCGTATCATTGTTAACAGACTTGGCACTGCAGACTACTGCTTTAGAGGTCTTCGTCCTCGTTCGCCACGATGCAGAGTAAAGGCATCAGCAGCAAAATGTAAAAAAAATGTTTTGAATAAACAAACTTATTTGCACTCAAAGTCCAATCAGTCCTCAAGTAAGAATTTTTAACCACATATTCAACATATTAGGATCATCTTTAGTAAATCTGCAAAATCATTAAAATTATACAGATGCGCGCCTGTGGTGCCCAAAATTTCGGCGAGTGTTTTTACTAAACTTACCGAAAAAATGATACTCCCGGAGGTCTCCTAGACTTATAATTCTTACAGCTTGGTACTGCACACGACATTTTCCAAAAACACTGACCATTTCTCTGCTGAAAATACAACTAGGTACCGCTGAGAACAAACTGCAAACGTCAAAGTTAGGACAATATGGCGGCCATTAAATTTGCCTGGAAATAGTATGCACTATAGGTCACGCCTTCTCCCCATTCCATTTCTCAGGCAAACCCAGCCTAACCTGTTCCGTCTGGCTGTTCTGTGCTTTCCACAGAATCAAAAGGTTATCTGATCTGTGATGGGGTTTCCATGGAAACGATTATTATGTATTTGAAACTTCAAACAGAACTTAGGTTTCTAAAATTTCAGTCCTAAATCAATAAAATCCAAGTCCAGACTGATTCCTGTCTGTATTCCTGGCGTTGAGACAAAATGTAAGTTTTTAAAATATGAAAAAAAAAAAAGAAAACAAATACCTACCAATAATACTTATCTCAGGAACGAGAACGTTTTAGTTAGCGAAGCAATGAGCAAGACTGATTTTCACGATGATTTGGAAATTGTTCATACATGCACAGATGATAGGGAACGATGCTTTGTAAAAGTTATTGGTTGCATTGAAGATATCATAATGGACAGTAAGTTCAGCAATATACAAAACAAATTCCTAGAGAAATATTGGAGTGAATTTGATGATAGTGAAGAGAATAAATTAATTTATATGGATATATTTCATGAATATATTCAAACTGTAGAAAAATACATTGAATGTGAACTTCTTAAAAGAATTCCAGATTTTCAAATGCAGTTATTTGAAAATGATTTAAGGTATAATCACATTCTCTTCTTATGAGTTGAATTTACAACTTATTCAATTTTGATTTGATTACAGAAAAAGAAAAAGTGAGTTAGATGGTGAAATTTTTGAAATTTTATTAACCTTCTCGGACTTCAATGCATGTAAAAGCATGTTTTTAGATTATAAGGCTGTAAGTGTAAAATAGGGTACTTGGCGAAATTTTACAATCCCTAGACACTTGCATAAGACACTAGGATTATTTCTAAAAATAATATTTACGTAATTTAGTAAGTTTTTAGACTTTCTTCGAAATTTGATGGGATAGTACTTATGATGTCACGAGTGTTTTAAAAACGCAATTTGGCAACATGGCGATACCACTGAAGTGTTCTGAGACATTACCTTATTCTGCGGTGAAAGTTGCCAGGAAAGTTGAAGTTTCCAAATTTTTTTGCAATTTTTTTGGCAAAGTGGGGAATAGGTAAGTAATTCGGGCTCAGTACTTCCACAGAGAATCTGTCTTCTCTGTGGTACTTTTAAGCACTATGACGCCTTCATAAAAGCTCCTTGAAGATGGTCCCTAGCCCCAAGTTCTCCATTTATTGATAACTCATTATACTTTAATATTACTACAACATAATGTTGTAATGTTATGATTGAGCGGCATACGGAATGACAGCATGACGGGACGTAGGGTGCTGTGGCTTGGGTGGGGTGGTATTGCCACATATGCGAATATTTCTGCACTATTGAAGCCTGAATATTTATCATGTATGTTCCGCATACACATATTTTAACCAAAGTGTCACATGGCAGAGATGAAGGATATAGTTTCCAGCATGTGAGGCATAAACATAAACCAATTTGCTATACAGGAGTCAATACACGGAACACATTTTTATGTGCAATTGCATTAAAGTTCGAAGATTGCAATACATTAAATAATAGATATCCATAGGCAAGCTGGAGACATTTGAATAGAAAAGTACAATTTGCCTTTGTTCCACGAATTATTGCAAACGGGCACCAGCAACATTGCACTCTTCTCCTGACAGCCACAGAGGTTGCCACGTTTGGCATTGTAGATGATGAAAGAACGAAAACTGTAGATTTCAGCCTGAAGAAAATTGTGCAACTTCGTCTTAATTATCATAACTAAATAAGGGTTAAGAGCCGTAGTTTCATTTATTACGTGTTATGTTGGTACATCTATCGTAAACTGAGTATGATTTTAGAGCAATTAAAAATATTGTCAAGTACCCTATTGTTTTTAATTTGTAATATATTTTTCTGCCTGTTTTAAAAAATTTATTATAGATGAAGGAAGGTCATGTCGAGGATTTCTCGCAAGCAATTGTGGTTACAAAATGTACTTAAGAATAAAAGTCTGATTACGGATTAAATAGTATACTTACAAACTAAATCTTTAAATTTTAAACAATGTTTATTACAAAATCAATGCATCAAGATCTCCATTTGGACCAGCCGACTGTTAGTTTCCCCGGGCATTCTATATGGTAGCATTCCTGTGAAATTGGTAATTGTTTTTGCTTGTTCGCGTAAATATTGTAACTGCTACAAATAAAAATATATTTGCTTTCAATAATATTTCATTTTAAACAAAAATTCACACTTACCCTCTCTACTGATCCGTCCTGATATCGCGGAATGTATTCATTATTTGCCTTGAGTTTTTGGTATTGAGCGAATAGCATATTCATTGTGGCTAGTAATAAGTCTGGCATAACTTTACAGACATCGGGAGTTAAAGTTTTGAAGCTTTTTACTCTGTCATCTATATCTTCACTTCTAAATGGCACGAGTTGAAGATCATTTAAGGTCTAAAGATAACAGAAGAATAAGTAGAGCCTAATAATTATCCTAGACATCATGAAAAACAAAAAAAATTTCGCTTAATTTTTACAATTCTGGTGATAAGAATTGCTTACTGTTCTATGTGTGTGCCCCTATATAAGTGGTGTTCTCAATACTCAATACACACGATTGCCATGGAGCAAAGCTTACCTTTGTAGCTTGGGGATACTGCTTGGAATGGTACTGATCAAAGAAAACTAGTAGGTCCTTTAGCTTTAAGAACGAGTTAGCCAAAGCTGCGTTACACTTATAACCCTCTCTATTATACCGCTCACTGTAAATTACAGCTTTTTGAGCCAGCCTATCTCTCAGGGAACCTGGTTCGTTTTCTATATGGACAACTTGAGACAACATACTGCACAAGATGTTGAGAACTTCTTGTTGGTTCTAAAATAGACCCAAAATGTTGACTTCTTCAGGCTTTGTTATTATTTTCACACTTACGTTGGCAATATCGTATATATCTACAGCATCCTCGCACAATCCCTTCTTCATGAGATTCTCGCCGACCATCTGAGCAATATTTTCAGCAGTAATATTTGTATTGCTGGTAAACTGATCGATGAGCCCTTTCATCCTTATGCCGTTTGCCTGGACCCTGCCCAAAATCTTTTCAAACTCCTTAGTCTCTATAGCCAAGTCGCAGATGCAGATTTTGAATAAACTCTCACCATCAGAGTTTTTGTAGTTTCGTAATAAATAGAAGTAGTGCAGGGATTCGTTCAGGCAGGTTAGTTCAAATGTTCGAACATAGAACATTATTGATCTTGCAAGGTTCAGGCGATGGAATGGTTTTGGATCCATCGGATCAACACAAACTGAAAAACATATACTACAGGTGTAATAATTATTAAGACAGAAAAAACACTGTTAAGGTTGACATGTACCCATTGCACTCGTCTGCAAAGGAATTTTGCATTTTACATTACCTAAAAAATAGTAAGTTCAAAAATGGTCAGTTAGAGAATTAATAAGAATAATTCCAACAATGATTGTTGGTCATTTATAAAAAAAATCCCTCTTTTCCTAACCTATAAAACTCCAAAGCCATTTCTAACCTAGAATATTGTGAAAGTGAACTGCGAGTTTTAATTTAAACAAAATTCAATAGTCTGAAATTACTTAAAAAAAATAAGTGAAGTAACTTATTTTGTCTTGTATCTGAATATGTATTTTATTAAACTTTTGTTATCCTTGATCGGTACTACTCACCTATGTTATAAAAATCAAAATATCTACGAAGAATTATTTTTATTTTATTTTAACAATATTTGGATATTTTATTGATTGCTAACCTAACTAACCTACATCCTACATGTACCTATGCATTGGGTCTTCTAAATCTGTCTGTAAATAGAAATGTTACATATTTAATATTTATATATACACTCACCGGCACGAAAAACGGAGCACTTATAATTTTTATTTAAAAAATGTAAAATTTTAATACTTTGCAATGGTTTATTATTATAATAAGTTAAAAGCAAACAACAACATGTTTTAAGTAATATCTAACAACAATTAAACGTTTATTTGAAAAGCAAGACTAGACTGTTTTGAATAAAAATTTCCAAAAATTAAAAAGTACACAAGTCTTAGTTGGCCATGACTTTTCTTTTGTTTTTATTGTTTTGACAAGTCTGAGTTTAAAGAAGTGAAACAGTTCAAAGCTGTACTGCGTTTATTTAAGGTAAAAATATGGCTGTTAATCCTGAAACAGCGGCTGCTATTGTTGCGTTGGTTCAAGACGGAAGAACTGAGCGATATGTTGCCCAACAATATGCCGTATCCAATAGCACTGTGCACCGTATTTATACACGTTTTTTGGAAACTACAGCTTACACCAGACGACCTGGAACTGGTCCCCAACGAAAAACTAACGCTCATGATGATCGCTTCATCCTCTTGCAAAGTCTACGAGATCGTCGTGCTACAGCTGTAGAAATCAGAAATAGACTTCATCATGTTCGGAATACCAATGTAAGCGAACGTACAGTTAGACGAAGACTTGGAGAAGCCAATCTTACCAGTCGTAGACCTGCAACAGGTCCAGAGCTTCTTAGGCGTCATCGTGTTGCGCGACTTCGGTTTGCCAAAAATCATGAGCACTGGGGTGAAAATGATTGGGGGCGAATTTTATTTACTGATGAGTCCAGGTTTAGCCTGCGATCTCCAGATGGTCGCGAGAGAGTATGGCGAAGACCACAAGAGCGTTTTGCAGAATGTACCTTCAGTCCTAGAGTAGGATACCAAGGAGGTTCAGTAATGGTGTGGGCTGGAGTTTCTCTGGAGGCACACACTGAGTTGTACATCGTTCCAAGAGGCTCCTTAACTGCTGCCAGGTACATTGATGAAATTCTCCAAGATTTTGTTGTCCCGTATGTTGATTTTATTGGAAATAACTTTCTTCTGATGCATGATAATGCCAGACCTCATACCGCAAGAATCACTCAACAGTATTTAAATGATGTAAACATTCCTGTTTTGGAGTGGCGAGCGTTAAGAATGCGAAGTCGTGTTCCTACTCCTTTAACCATAAATCAGTTGAAACAAGCTCTTTTAGAGGAATGGGACCTTATTCCTCAAGAGGACATTCGCCATTTGATTTTAGGCATGCCACGGAGAATGCATGCAATCATTCGAGCCCGCGGGGGTAATACCCGTTATTAAAAATGCTCCTCATTAGTTTTTGCTCAAAAATCGTTTAAGTTTTGATTCATTTAAGGACATTTTGCCACAACACCAATGTGGGTTTATCGTTCTAATTTTTTTAAATTGTAACAAAAGTTTTTATTTAAAAAAAAAGCGCCCAATTGTTATTAGAAATTACTTAAAACATGTTGTTGTTTGCGTTTAACTTATTATAATAATAAACCATCGCAAAGTATTAAAATTTCACATTTTTTAAATAAAAATTGTAAGTGCTCCGTTTTTCGTGCCGGTGAGTGTATATTTTTATTTTTGTTTTACCTTATCTCTTATCTTATACCTACTTTTTTAATCAAAAGTCGTACATATGGGGTCTTGTTTTAAAGGTCTTTTCACAAGCAATTGAATAGCACCATTTTCAAAAATGACCATAAATGCTCGAGGGCTCGGCGGTCATTTTTAAAAGTGACCTGCTTAAAATCATAAATGCTCGGTTATTTTCCATCTATATTAAATAATTAAATATTGTAAACATTTTTCTCAAAAGTAGGGTGTACAGGTTCAGGCTAGGCCATCCAAGAGAAAACAGTGGCGTGTAGGAGAACCAACTGACATAAAAATATGCTTCGAAAAATAAAATCATACCATTTTTATCTAAATCAGTTTTCCTAGAGGCTAGAGGCTACGCTTCGATGACTCGACCTGTATCATCAAAAACGAAGTAGCATCTGGGGCCTGTTGTTCTTGCCGAATAACTTTAAATTTTACACTGAAATTGATTTATTATTTCTCGGCATATCATAGCTCGGATAAAATGTTTTCCAAATGTTTCTATCAGAATTTTTAATGTGATAATGACTGCTTAACTCTGCAATGGCAATCGCAAACTCGATTGTCAAAATTAGGGCAAGAGTGAGTTTCGGTCTATACTATTGTCTTACTTAAAGGAGCACCAGGATCAGCAGGTCCCGCCAACATGTAAAGTTCGTTCAATGCAATCGCAATGTGCACTCCATGCACTCTAAATCTTTCAACTCTAGATAAAAATTCAATCGCTGCCTCGAATTGTCCAGTTAAGGCTAACACTTGAAAATAGAGGTGGGGCTGGTTAAATGCATCATAATGAGATTCCCCATATTCTTCCAATATCATAAGCTGCAATGAATCATTAATAACTAAATTTCATAAACCTGAATTATTTCTTGATTACCCACCTGTAGATCAGCATAATTTATATAATCGTCCTTGTTACTTGAATCTACCCTGACAAGACTTAATTTTAGCCACAAATAATCGTCTGCCGTTCTTGCCACCTCTGAATGTTCATCGGAAATATCACAACACCCAAGCACTGCCCAAATAATCCTCTTAAACGGATCAGTCTCATTCCTGACACTCCTCCTATAAATATACCTGATCTTTTCTTCAAGATTTGGAATATCCGGACTGTTTGGGTTGTTTAATTTCACCTCGAGAATGTTCACAATTTCATCGTACTGAGTTAAACAGCTCTTACGAATGCAGTACATAGCCGCCGATAGATCGCCTGACCGAAGGCAATAAAACACCATGGGCCACAGGGGGCGATCTTCAATCGTACCATCTTGCAAGCCTAGGTATTCGCCCTGCAGGCGCAAGCCTACGAAGCTGCGGACCAAGGGGTAGGTGCCGGGTATGCCACCGCGGGCCGCTTGTGTCAAGTTTTCGTTGATTATGTTTGTCATGTAGGTCTTGTACCTGAAATAATTTGATCCTTGTTACTAGGTAAAAATACTTTTCGTCTTAAGCACATTTATATTGACAATATGTACTATGGTTATCTCGGCACTTGATGTTAAAAGGTTAGCTTCAAAAGAATTGATCGCAAGTCGGGATTAAGCAGTGGCGTAGCTTCAAATTTTGGGCAGTCCCGCCAAAATTAAATTTGGCACCCTCAAATTGGAAAATAAAAAAAAACATGAAGGTGAAACTATCACAAATTTTATTTTAGTAAATAAAAAGAAAAGTTTCTAAAACAAAAATAGGTATACCTTCAGGTTCAGGCAGGGTGTCGAATTTTAAAACTGTACAAATCTGAAAAATCTTCACTTTTGAAGATAGTCGCCTGAACTTTTCTTGTTTCAAAGGACTTCAAAAGCCGCTTCTTTTGATTTCTTTACCATTTTTATGATGCAAATCCAGGGCGGGCTATGATTTTTTATACCCTCGATTTTCACGAAAACCATTTAGTGATTTTTTTATTTAAAATCTGGTCAAAAACACCCTAAAACCCACATATACCAAATTTGAACAAAAAATATACAGAGAGTTATATTCTGCAGGGTGTCAAATTTTAGGAAAAATAATAATTTTTAAGGCATCTGCCAAGTCAAGTGTGCCATGGAATCCTCTCAAAACAGTCGAATGGCCAACAGGACCACTCAGAGTGTTGGTGTGCAAAAGTCCAATACAAAATAATATACAGACTATTTTTAACTATGCCAACTTTGACCCCGATCAGAATGGAACTCCCTGTATATGTTTCGTTCAAATTTGCTATATGGGGGTTTTGTGGTGTTATGATTAACCCTGTGTCTTAGGTTTTAAATAAAAAAATCGCTTAAAGGTTTTCTTGGAAATCGTATAAAAAAATCGTAGCCGGCCCTGAATTTGCATCTTGACAATGGAAGAAAGGCCAAAAGAAGCGCTTTTCGAAGACCTTTCAAACAAAAAAAGCTTAATATATAGTCTTTAGTGCAGGAGACGTCGATGAATTTTAATTAGGTAGTTCGCTTTTATCCATTGCTGCACCTTCTTCAGCTTCTATAGAAAGTAATGCTAAACTAATTATTCTTTATTGGTAACTAGTGAAGGGACTATTCGAATACAAATAATCGAAGTATTCGATTCTGGGGTGCCTTTGAATGCATTCGATTCTCCACTGTCCTGTCCTTATCTTCAAATTTGCCAGTGTATCAAGATTTTCAAGATAAAACAAACCAGAGAACCAATTTGAATTCGACATGAGCCTCCTCCAAGACCGAGAAGTCCTTGTCCGAGGCTGAAAAACTCAAGACCCGGACTCGAGATCACAAGTATAAATCGAGATGTTGAATCGAATCGCTAAATGCAAAATTTGCGATATTGCAATCTCGAAACTTGAATGATTCTTTGTATTCCTATAATCATTCGATTCCCAAAGTATTCGAATGCAAGGTATCCCATTCTGAAAATCATCCGATTCTCATCCGGGCCCCCTTGATGACAGGGCCCCCCCGCAACCGCGGGGTTTCGCGGTATGGTAGCTACGCCACTCGGATTAAGTTATATGGACTTGTCACTGTTCAACACATAATTGATTTCAAATTTAAATCAAAGTTAATTATAAAAATTTAGGTATTTTTAAGTCAAGAAAATGCTAAAGATTTATACTTAAAAACTTAAGTATCTTCAAGACCAAAAAATAGGTAAGGTGACTACATGATATTTTTTAAAATAAAATGTTACCTGTCTTCAAGATATTTCTTGCCTTGTGTAACCAGTGCCTCTACAAATGTTTTAGTACTTCTTGTTTGGACTGGATCATCAGATTGAGGAAAAGGAGGCAACTGAACCATGTACTTTATTATTTCCCACATATCCTTCACTTTCTACAAATTTCAGCCAACTTTAACATAAAAGTATAAACCTTTAACCTTTGAATGAAGGAATATATTGAGCACATTAGTGCTTTAAAAAAGTAACTACTTGTTACTCGAGTACTCGTTACTCATTCAGATCCAAAGTAACGAATACTAAACCGAATTATTATTCGAGTACTCGTATTGATACCTAGAAAAAGAGCGAATGCGATCGATAGGTTTGCGGCGCGCGAATACTGAACCGTATTATAGTTATAACAGTTATTAGTTATCGAGATCACAGGCCATAACAATGTATTATATAATATGCTGCATAAATTAAAACCCGATTTCAATACGAGACAATGCAATACCACCTATATATGCGAGTACTCGAATAACAGATCCGAAATACAGAGTATCAGACCCTCAGAGGAATAACCAAGGGTTATCTGAGATCGGACCCAAAAGTAATGCATGGGTATGATTAGTCTAGCCCATGTTAAAACTCATTGGCCGATTTATGCGCCCTTTGAGGTATGACGTCACCAATTGTTTCAGAATTATTTTGAATTTTTACTCGGCCATATTTCACATCACGTGTAGTGTATCAATATATTCATTATTTATGTTTGTTATTATTATACAACAAAAATATGTTTTTTATATTATACACAAAACTTATGAAATAAACCTCAAAACCACAAGAATGAGTGAAATGTCAATTTAGTTGATTTCACCAAATTTCAAAGCCTATTTTTCAGATGGGCAATCCGATGCTTTTAACCCTTTCGGGACCGGACCCGGACGAACACGCATATAAAAGTTGGGTCAGTGGGACCGGAACCGACTATAAACGCAAGCAGGGAGGCATGAGAAAGGACTGGAACCGGAAGGACACGCGTTGGCTACGGATACATTGGACCGCCTACTTTACATTGGTCATGCCCCCAATTAATGTCATTGGATGATTTTCTAGTAATGGCATCTAGTTGGGTGGTCCTTCTTGTAAAAAAAAACTTACTTGTGCACTTAAATACATCAATAAATTCGAACACAAGCTCATTTGCATGTGGGTGCATGCAAAAAATGACTTATATTGTGAAAAGATCTGTTGCTATGTAATGACTGTTTTGCAATTGAGGACCGGAACCGTACATACACGCATGCGCTCCCTGCTGTGGTCCACTGGGCACAGATCCTCAGGCGGCCGCAGTCCCGAAAGGGTTAAACATTGATCTTTTATTACACACACTTTGATGAATGTGCAGGAACAATTGGAAGTTTTGACACGCGCAAAACTAACTATATACCTATACTGTACTCGTAGCTCTAAAGGTGTCGTCTGGCGAGCAATGTGTACGAATATATACATAATAAGAAATCAAATAAGCATAAGAGAGATGGGTATAAAGGTGACATTGTCACTACTTCCTAACTCAATTGAAGCGGTTCAACCTATCACAGTGAACGGGCAATAATCACAAGTAAATGATTATTGCTAATCCATTAGGTGGGGAATCCCTCAGGGGAAGTGTGTCACCACCTCTACTATAATTTGCGTGTGCTTTACCCCACCACCTCCCACTACTTAATTCCCTCATTATAATATTTTATTATAATCACATCCCATTTGCTATTCGCTCCTGCCTTTCCCTTTCCCTACCTTGGTTGTAATATTTTATTGCTTTCAAGTAGTAGCAACGTCATATTTATACCTATCCCTTTTCTACTTACTCGATTTCTCATTATACGTATACCTATTCTTTCACATTGAACACCAGGCGACACCTTTAGTGCTGCAAGTACAGTATATACAGGGTGATTCAGTTCCGGTGTTCAACATAGGGATCTCGGAAACCGTAACAGGTACGAAGTCGGTCAAATGGAGGCAAACTTGCGCCTTTGGGCGCCTAACAATATGCCGTTGAGAAAGTTAAAATATTTTCATGGGTTGCTAAGATATTTAAGAAAAACTGAATTTTTGAAATTTAGATTTTATTTTTTTCTAGCGCCATTTGCGTTAATATTGAAAAATAAATATACTTTTTCATTGCAACTTTTTCTGGACTAAGTCATAGTATTTTAAGATTTTCGAGGAGACGTTTCGTTTTTGAGATAGAGGGATCATCTTCATTTTTTTAAATACGGACCTGGATTTTTTATTGCATATTTCGAAATGAATCGTTGCCCTGAGTACAACGATGTATGACACATACATAATTATTGTTAGGCGCCCAAAGGCGCAAGTTTGCCTCCATTTGACCGACTTCGTATCTGTTACGGTTTCTGAGATCCCCATATTGAGCACCGGAACTGAATCACCCTGTATATATAACTATAAGTAAACTTATATTACACTTATTACCGAATCTTTAAAATCATTTGCAGTATCACAAAATAAATTAACTAAATTTAGCTTTTGTACACCTCTTGTGATTGAAGTATTATATTCAATAATTTTCGAAACATAAATGGACTCAATAGGACCCAAATTAGTAGCAGCTGTTATAGGTCTCCCCATAAGAATGTTGAAGTGTTGTCCCATTTGAATAAGGGGTCCAGCATGGCCGCTTAAGGAAGAAAGAATTTTCCGTTTGTGTTGTTTCCATTCTCCGTTTTCATGCTCGAATGCATAATTAAAAACATCCTTTATCATCTAGAAATCATAATTTTAAAGGTGTAGTATAATATAATTATATCTCCTAGCATATTTACTTCATTATAACCACTATCAAATGATTGCAAAACTATGTTACGAATCTCATTTTCCAAAGCATTTTCGATATCCAAGTCATCAACTGGTTGGATGGACTCAAATGTTCGTTTTGTACTTATAGATTCCAATTTCTGAACAATTTTTGGAAGATCTATACCTTTTGAACCCAAGAGAAGATTTCTAAAAAATATATTATCATAAACAGGATTATCATAGCTTTCGGTAACTACTCACGCTTGAATATCTTTCGAACCAGATTGGGCAACACGAGTATATAAATCATTTGATGCATCCAAAACTTGTTTCAAAGACCTTTCGACTCTCGGAAGCTCAGTAGTAGTATCAAAATCGTTGGTAAGTTTTTCGGCCTCTTGCAGAAGTTGCGAAAAGTCCGTCATGTTTTTTCAACAGTTTAATATATCTGTAAAAGAAGCACAACTCTTGTAAAATAAAATCAGAATCCTCTGTGGTTCCGTTTTTGCCGGACACCACAAGACAAAATATATAGGTTGCCGGACACAACAAATTCCGGGAAAAAACAGAATAAGAAAAGGTTAAGAACCACAGAAGAACATCTTTGTTCGTCTGTGTTAAGAACTTAAGAACAGAACACAAAGGTTAGGGTTACAATATCTCTGGGTTGTTGTTGTTTTATTCGTTTTATTGGATTCGATAGCGACGACCATTATCCATGCTCATCCGATAAAAAATCAGGGCCTTCATTTTTTTGTTCGGGGAATAAAATGGCGTGCACGTGCAGTGCAGGCAGTGCACGTCTGACTTGTGTCTATGGAAGGAGGACCATCTATATTTACGATCTCTGTGGGACCATTTCCGTTATAAAATTATTGTCATCGATGTTGATCATCGATCTTAACATCGAAAGCAAACATCGATGTCTTAAAAACATCGGTTGTGAAACATCGATGTTGAAATTTGAAACATCCCTAAATTCGTATTAAAAAATATTCTCAATTAAGAACTTTGTTTACTATTATCAAAATAAAAAATAAATATCACAACATAATAAAAAATATTCTAAAAAAGTCTTATGGAACAAAAAATAAAAACAATTACAAAAATAAACAAAAACAAGCAAAACATAACATAACAAAATATATATATATGAAAAATATAGTGTCCGTCCTCATAGAAATAACTAAGGATTATTTCTCTGAGTGTCCGTCACAAATAAAAAATAAATTCTGTAACAAAAAATTAGAAACAATTATAAAAAATATACCATAAATAAAAAATACCATCGAAAGGTAAACATCGATGTTGATATCGATGTTTGTGATCTTTGACATCGATGTCAAACTCATCGATATCGCTAACAAAACATCGATGGTTCAAAAACATGGATGATCATCGTGCAGCACTACGTCAAAATCATAAAATTAGGATGGCGCTGCTGTTGCCTCCGGGAGCGTGGTGGTTCTTCTTTTTCCTTTGGTTACTGTAATGGGCTCATCTGCAAGGCTATTAACCCAGTGACGATTATTACGTCAACGTTACGTGATTACGCAGCACTCAAGAACCTTATCCGGGAGCAACACTCCTTTCTTGTCAACGAGAAATGATTGGCTCATAGTCAAACCCAAATATTTGGGTTTGTCTATGGTCTGGCTCTCAACCTTAGACAAGGGAAGGGAGAGAGGACGAATAATCCGACCAAATTGAGTGTGCCCAGTTAGGCACCACCATATAAAATTATTTGTATTTTATATGGGCACCACCAGTGCCGTGTCGCGTAGGACTGGTAAAGAATGAAAAATGCCTATAAAGCATTACTGTTGGCTTATAAAGGGACCAAATTTCGACAAATCAACAAAATTTTAGTTGTTTGAGGCGGTATACAAATAATACAATATATATTTTTCTAACTATGAATATTTAACTATGAATGGTTATATTCCTGATACAATTTTTATATTTTTTTACTTACCCTCTGTACCTATGCTGTTTAACTTGCAACCATTCTAAGTGCACCTAATATGATTATTGAACATACATCAACTTTCGCTAATATCTGGATTTTGGTTGCGCAATTAATAAAAAAAATCCCATATTATGTTGCACACTTAAATTACCACACTGTATACAAGGCGGAGTGGGTGGGCAGAACTAGCGCCGAATGAAGGAAGCATAGGCGTGCGGAAAGATTACTTTTTGTCAAAGTAAATCAATTGTTATTTTACTTATACTTTTAAATTCCGAAATAATTGATAGAAAAATATAATGAGATTGCGCTTGGCTATGTATTGTACAGGGTGATCCAAACTCGACGCCCCAGGCCTACAGCGGGAACACGAAAACTCAAAATAAAATTTCGAAAAGGGGTTCTTAAATGGGATATACTAAGGTCCAATTTTGACCGAAAATTAGCTAACCGCTGTGACGTCATCGATATTATTTTCCCAGAAACATACCTGTTTTTCTCTATATATTGAAAGTCCTTATCATTCTCGACAACTTTTGTAGGGAAAGATTTTCTGTATCTTTTATTGTTCAAAATATACAGAGTTAAATATGTAAAAAACATGGAGGTTTTTTTTAATCATTTTTCGAAATCTAGATAGCTATGGAAACAATTGATAGTCAGAAATTATTCAAGAGTATGTTAGGGTGCCTTATTGCGCACCCTTATAAATTTATTCAACTGGAATATTTTTAATTTTTTTGTAACAAACAATAATAACAAACAAGTTAGTAACAAGCACAATTCAGAAATTTAAAAAATATTCCAGTTGAATAAATTTAAAGGGGCGCAAGGCACCCTAACATACTCTTAAATAATTTCTGACTATCAATTATTTCCATAGCTATCTAGATTTCGAAAAATGATTAGAAAAAATTCCATGTTTTTTTACATATTTGACCCTGTATATTTTGAACAATAAAAGATACAGAAAATCTTTCCCCACAAAAATTATTGAGAATGATAAGGACTTTCAATAATATAGAGAAAACTGGTATGTTTCTGGGAAAATAATATCGATGACGTCACAGCGGCCATTTTCCCAAACATCAAAAAAGCTAATTTTTGGTCAAAATTGGACCTTAGTATGTCCCATTTAAGAACCCCTTTTCGAAATTTTATTTTGAGTTTTCGTGTTCCCGCTGTAGGTCTGGGGCGTCGAGTTTAGATCACTCTGTACACCCTGAACGACTCACCATGATCTCGAAAATACTACCAAGTTTTCGAAACTATAAATTTCGAGGCGCACGCCTGAGGTTAATCATTCCTCCTGCTGTCACCCCTGTCAACGTCGCGTGGTTCTAAATTCATAGAGATCGTCCTTAATGCGGCCCTGCCTCGTATTAGCCCTCAGAATTATTCACGTGCTTCCATCATGTAAATGTTTACGCGCCACTTGCATTTAGATTGAATAGAGTGTTGGTTGGCACATGGACTGGGTGCAGATTAATATGTTTTGTGGAATTAATTTAAGTAGTTATAGGTAGATTTAAATTTGTAATTCATTTATTATTTGCAGAAAACCAATTAAAATTCAAATATGGGCGCAAGCAAAACATTTCTACGATGCTTACATAGGAAGTGGTGGCTCGTGGGTAATGTACAGGGGGGCTACGTTTTGAAAAGAATACATTCTATGGTCAATTTAAAAAATAGTTGGGTACCGAGGTGGGTATACCTACTTTTGGCACGGACTTTTTTATTTTTAGTAGAACATACGTATTTTTGCATATAAAAAATGCATAAAGAATATTTCTCGGTTTTTCTGGCGTTTTTTATGTAAATATCGCATAATAAATAATTCGTACTAAATAAATCTACGCCGAAGTAAGTACTTACTCCTTCTCAGTGTTTATTATATAAAAATAAATAGTAAATAACCTAAACACTTTAGTTAAAATGTTACATTTGTTTTGAAGTAGGTACTTTGAAGAATGTAGGTACGACATTATTATTTTTAATTTGGTTTTTTATATTTGGCATTGTGGTTGATAAAAAGAGTTCGCCTTGGTAACCAACTCCTACCGGCCCTGCCGGACCATAGGCTTTATTTTGGCCTCCACTCCTGTGTAGTAATAGGTGTACTTATGGTCTCGTCTACAGGACGCAGTTTTCGATATTTCAAGCCCAAATTTGGCGTACGGCCGCCCGAACTCATGGGCAATATGAGTTGAAGGGCGTCCGAATCGGGAGAGCCGTTCGGCCCCAGGAATTTTTTTCCCGTTTTTTCTCGAAAAATGGCTAGCGATTGGAAGGGGGAGCGCCGGTCAAGTTCAATTTGGTGAGGTCCCCGGGATCGTACTGCATACATCGTGGCCGAGGCGCACGCCCGATGTTTGGAAACATCGACTGACATTTGAGTTTGTTTTGGTATGGAGGATTTTCAAATTTCGTAGCGATTTGAGACTTTGGGGGCTCAGAGGCCCATCTGTTATTCCATGGGTGACTTTTTCAGGTACGGGTATTTTTATGTAAAATCTCGTAGAATTTTTTATAAAACGCCAGGGGAGACCCGCTATCCCTTATAGGGCTGTATCTTTTGAATCGCAATAGGTAGATACTTGAAAATTTCACAGTGTGTACCACTATTATGGCCGCTATAACAACAAATAATAAAAGTAAAATAAAGTTAATGTAATATTTTCAATTTTCGTTAACAATAATGACACGGCTAACTAACTAGTATCGAACATTTCTGAAACAGCGGTGTGGCGCAGTGGAAGCATGCTGGGTTTATAACCGAGAGGTCCGCGGTTCAAAACCACGCTCTGGGGCAAACTTTATTATTATTTTTTTATTTTTTACTTAAGTATTTATAAAAAACATGTAGTGTTAAATATTGTACGGTGGTATGGGACCCTTCGTGTGCGAGTTCGACTCGCAGTTGGCCGTTTTTTAACTTTATACCTACTTACTTGTGTATACAGGATGATTTTTTTAGGTCTACCATCGCTATTTTCTCGCTCATTTTGCGGCCTACAAAAAAAACGTAAGAAACAAAAATGTGGCAATTTTGGACAGCTAAGTGGTGCTGCAAAATAAATCGGCATCCATGGCCAACTTGTCGCGCATTATTAAAAAAACCTCAAATTGAGCAAAACTATTAATGGCCGTGGAATGTTTATTTTAAGAGACAGAGGAAAACTTTTATATTGAAAATTGATGGCACTGAGAAGCTTTATCCACCCAGGTGCTCAGATAGTTTCAGCAAATTACACAGGGTCTTCGGCTCTCTTGAGACCATGAAAATTTTTGTCGATTTTAGTTTTTTTTAGTACATCGCGAAAAGTTGGGTATGAAGGCCCATTCCTTTTTTTAATGTCGCCTCGCTGACCAAAATTGCCATATTTTGTTTTCTTACATATTTTCTGTGCGGAACAAAATAAGCGAGAAAATCGCATAATAAGAAATAAACAAAAAAGATTTCATAGCCTCAAGAGAGCCGAAGACCCTGTGTAATTTTCTGAAACTATCTGAGTACCCTTTTGCATAAAGCTTCTTAGTGCCATCAATTTTCAATATAAAAGTTTTTCTCTGTCTCTTAAAATAAACATTCCACGGCCATTAATAGGTTGAGGTTTTTTTAATATTGCGCGACAAGTTGGCCATGGATGCCGATTTCTTTTGCAGCACCACTTAGCTATCCAAAATTGCCACATTTTTGTTTCTTACGTTTTTTTTTGTAGGCCGCAAAATGAGAGAGAAAATCGCGGTGGTAGACCTAAAAAATCATCCTGTATATTGTTATAGATAATTGCAGTATTTGGCATTGCAGGAGTATGCCGCAGAGACGAGTTACAGAAATTACCATTAAATGATATTAACGACATGGATTCTATCATAACTGTGAAAATTCCGGATAGCAAGACAAACAAACCTCAACCATTATTTGTAATAAGCGGTAAAATTAGAAGTTTTAATTTTGCTGAAATATATCGCAAAAATGCATCCCTTCGTCCCCAGTCTACCAGTCACACTAGATTTTTTATAAGATATTATAACCTGTTGGTGTAAATACTTTTAGTAAAATTTCAAGTGATATTGCAAAATACTTAAAGATTGAAAACCCAATGAAATACACAAGACACTATTTTCGCAGTTCTTCTGCAACATTGCTTCTAGAATCTGGGGCAGACCTGTTAATATTAGTCATTAAAACGCCATGGGAGATGGAAATCTTCAACTGTAGCTGAGTGCATTGAGGAGTCAATTTCCAAAAAACTGAAATAGCTGCTCAAATTCTAGAAGGTGAACCAAGTACCAGTACCGGAAACTTCACAACAATTCGAAAAAGAGTTTTAAGTGAAGAACTGAGACCTTCACAGGCAATGAAGAAAACAAAATTCAAAAATTACTGGAAATGAAGCTTGTCCACCAGTTACCTCGACTGCGTCTCGAGCTGAAAACTTTATGCCTCGTGCAACAAATATGCACTTTTTGCACTAGTTACACAAATAACTATTTTTCTAAGTATAATAGAATTGTGTTTTTCGCATAGCAAAAAGAGAAACTTTTTCAGGGTATTAGGTGTACTAGAGGCCCTGTATGACACGAAAAGTGACAGTTATTCGTTTTAACAGAGGTTGGACAATAGATTTTGGCAGATCTAGTAACATTGTTTTTATTATATTCTTATCTTGGCGGGTGCCAGTTTGTCAACAAAACTGTCGACAAATTATTGAGCGTGCTCATTTTCTTTTGCAAAAAGGAATGTTAACAGTTAAAAGTGTCATCTTGTGTAATAAGAAACTGCAAGAATTCTGAGCAGGACGAATTTTTCATAACGCCCTTTCCAAAAAGCGCAGAAGGACGAGCACGATGGTGCAAATGAAATACCCTAACATGAGAGTTGGAAATGATACGAAAATTTGCGAGGTAAGTAAATTTAATTACATAAGTATCTCTAGTTCCTTTTTATTTTTTGTTTGATCTGTGATTTTAATCTGCAGAATAATTTTCTTAATCTGCATCAGCAACATAACATAAGATACCTAAATTAATACCTATTAAATATTTGTACCTACCTATTTATTTTTAATAAAAGTCCATGAGGTTCTAATTTCCCAATGTTAAAGAGATAAAATTAAAATTTTTGCCCTTCAAGGAGGTAAAACCTGTTAGGTATATTTACTGGACCGGGATAGGCATTTTTCGTTTCATGGAATAATAAAAATGTAGGTATATGTATGTGTTAGAGAGAGGCAGTTTTGAAGGAGCTTTATTTTATACCAATACCAACAACATCGGACAAAAAAGAAGTTAACACGGGTAGGAATATAAAGAACCCTTTTTGTGTAGTCGGTTAAATGTGTGAGCTTATATTCCATTACAAATTTCTTGCTGATAAAAAATAGCATTTGATGGCAGCGTTTTATTATGTTTAGGTAGCTTAAATTTATAGTTCTTTAACTTTCACAGGTTCACTTCTCCGACATGGATTTTGAGTGCTGATTTTGAGTGCTGATTGTGCTGAAGAAAGGATCATCTCCTGCAACGTTTGATGAACGTGACTTTAGCAAGAAATAACCATTATTAAATATGTGTAAATTTCTGAGAACTTGTACTAGTTTGATTTTTCCTATTTACTTACTAATATATCTTTGAAAACAAAAATACTATTGTCTTCCTTATTGAAATGTAGATGATCTCTCTTGCATTAAAAAGTTATTAACTTTTATTTTACAAAAAAAATAATGAGAGGCTAATATATCGATATTAAATAGGTACCTAGGTACTCATTTTTTTATTCAGCCTAATTCCTATTATTATTGGTTGATTCATATTACCAAAACAAACTTTCCAACTTTTTGTTCCGTACAAATTTCAGTATTAATTATCTTAAAATTATGATGGTAGGTATAAGAAGAGAGTTTAAGAAACGAAACCATACAGTAAAACCATTTAAAAGAACTTTTTTTATTTTTAAATGAACGGAATAATAATTATTATTGCAGCTACGATTCCTATTGAAGAAATATTCGAAAGTTGGTATGCTAGAGCCTTGTTTAATTTTATGTACATACCTATCTACATATACCACCCTCCTACAAAAATTTAATAAATGTTTTTTATCCTGATATCCTAAAATTTCTGTTTTCTTGGAACAAATTATATGTTTCTTCACTTTTCCATTCAAACTTCAATAATTATTATTAGTGAAGCTTTGCAAATAACATACTACTACCCAACCTATTTACCTATTTATTGATTTAATCTATATTTTTATACATTTTAAACTGTGCCCTCATCTACCTACGCTTATGGCAGTTAACTGTCGTTAGCTTAACCTTAAAATCAAATTTTGATACATCATGCTGCTAGGGGAATGCTAGAAAGAGCGAAAAAATATATGTCTGTTGCACAAAATGAATTTCATAGGGAAAATAAGACCCTCGCCAGAGAGAGAGAGAGATCCGATCGTTGTCCAACCTCTGTTAAAACGAATAACTGTCACTTTTCGTGTCATACAGGGCCTCTAAGGTGTACTAAGAGAGCACCCATTAAATCGTGGCATTGTTTTAAATTCTGATAAAGTAGGCTTAAAGCTTTAATAAATGGAATATTGTGTATAAGCGTTTGTAAGCCTGCCGTGGTTTCAGCACGGCCACAACTGGGCACTCCTCAAGTTGGTGGCGCTACGAGGTCTGTACTTGTTTGAGTTGTAGTTGAAAACAGTTTATTGTTCCATACATAGTAACAAACGGTAATATTCTTATGTAACAAACACACTTGGCTACATCAGTAGGCTATTAAAAAAACTTTATTCGAAAAGCTGATACAGGAAATATATAAGTTTTTGGAATGCTGAGTTTGCAGGAGACGAGACGGTCCTGGAGCTTCTACAGTTTTCTTGATGATGCATAACTCCTCCACCCTTAAGAGGCTTCTTCGGGAGTATAGAGGATCGAAGTAGCCGTAGCTTTTTCTTATTTTTTCTTTCTGGGTTTTTGACACTTCTAATATTTCCAAATTATATATCCAATCAATTAGGAGAACCATTACCATTACCATTACTATCCACAAAATTAAATTTGTTGTATACGTATTTGCAACTTCTTCGACGACCACAGGACTAATAGAGTTAATATGTTTTCGAAGAGCATGGATATCGTAATATCGTCGAGTGATATGTTCCTGATGTGGACGTTTCCAAATGTATTGATGTTTTCTTGAACTTCGCCAATTTTAATCGCTGGCAATACCAATGAGTGGGTTTTGCTGTTTGATTTATTATTTCCATAAGAAATTTCATTAATTTCCACGTTGCATCCAGTAAGAAACCAAATTAAATGCGGTGTCTTTATTATGGCATATACAGGGTGAGTCTGAAATAACTGGCATCCTTTTTTTGGGTAATAGAGATGGTCATTCTGAACCACTTTTCTTAATAGGGTGTAAAGTGTATAAATGGGGTAAGTGTAAAACAGGTGTGCCAAAAGAAGAAAAATATTAATAGAAAACAAATGAGTTACCCATAGCATTAATTTAAACGCCCTGAAAGCCTATCAACACGCAAAACATCAATATGTATTTTTGGTTGCCTAGCATTTTCTTGTAAATACTAACCTCTAGCTGTCACTTCGATTTTAAGGATGACGCATTTCAAAAATCCTTAATTTTAAAGTAAAAAAGGTAAGTTCTTTTTGGTTTCTTGTATTCATATTATCTAACAAAACAAACAATGTTTTAGAGGCTCACTAACAAATTATCCATTTAAATTAGAATTTAGAAGCATTCTAGGTAGTTTTACACTTACCCCTTCAAATAGAAGGCAAGGGGCAAGTGTAAACATACTATGGAACAACATACTATAGAACCCATTTCTCTACACTGCTAATTCACGAAGTTCTTATTATATAGGTACCTAAGAGACACTATTTTTAAATATTATAATTTTTATTTACTTAGTTAATTTTTTTTTATTTATTTTTAACATACTAATTGCCTTTTAGGACAGAAATGAGTTATTTTATTTTTGCGACGAAATGGATAAGCTCCTACAGAAAAGTTTGTAACTTATTTTCTAATAAAGATATTTGTTTGATTCAAAGTGTTATGTGTTTGTGTTGATTATGGCAATGTTTTACACTTACCCCAGTGAAAATAGAAACACACTCTGTAGTGTTTCCTGACTCATTTTACACTTACCCCTTGTTGGGGTAAGTGTAAAATGTCGGACACCAAAATATTTTTTTATCATAACTTGAACTCAATGTTAGCTGGTTTTTTCATGATGCAGCATAAGGCATATAAATCCCTAAGAAGTCCGTCCAGCAAAAACAAATGTTCTAAGTAAACTGTAAATATTTTTTTCCCTACTGAATGATACACTCTTAATTTTGGCTTGACACTTACCCCAGTTTACCCTATTTTTTTTTCCTAGCGCCGAGATTTTTCTATAATTCATCCCCTCAAAATCCCCCTCTATGAAAACACGGCACTGGCGCCCTGCCAACAACCGAGTAGAAAATGGTAAATCATCAACTAGTATAGTATTTTGAGACCGAGTTTACGCTATTCGTCAGTGCCGTGTCTTCATAGAGGGGGCATTTTAGGTGGGTAAATTAGAAAAAAATTTCGGCGATAGGAAAAAATTTATTAAGAAAAGTTGTTCAGAATGATCATCCTATTCCATGTTTATGCATAATAATTCAATTTTCGATTCTTCTTTTAGGATAACAATAATTATAAATTCGTCGTTGACTCTCTCAATTATTTGATTTTTGAGTTTGGACTTCCCATAACGTTACAACTTGGTTCTTCGCCAGAAATTAGTGCTGCTATGCAATCTTCTTTTGGAGTTGCTTCTAACCGTTCTTGTAGACAAATATAAGTTCCATTTATTTCTTCGCAAAAATTTTCCATATATTGGTAGCTAGTAGTACTAAGAGCCATGTAGGGTTTGGAAGGAATAATTAAGGTTAAGGGTATAAAGGATAATAATGAAAATTATGTGGACGAATTAAAGGGACGTCTAGGGCAAAATCAATTTGATTTTTATAACTACTTGTCTTAATTACAGAATACCGATCATAAAAATGTATGTTAATAATTTCGTTTTCCGAATAATGTGTTTTTAAATCCATTAACATCTCTTGTAAGTCGTCGATATTTAATATATCAGGGTGAATGGTATGTAAACGTGAAAAGGTTATGGCATTTTCCAAATTGTCTAGGGAAGTAATCATTACATTAGCATTGATAAAAATTTGCTTAAGTATGCTTAAATATACAGTATATTTATAGAATATATCAGTTTCTCTTTTTATTAATTCATGGTAACGTTCTAAATATTCAGAAATTTGTCGTTGATTATCAATTATTATAGTTTCGTTTGAAGTTAGATAGCGATCAATTAATTTGTTGAATAAGGAAATTTGTGTGTTTACTTCCGATACAATTTTCTGTTGATTTTTCTCAAGTATTCTTACAGCGTTATCGTATCTAATACCGTCATTTGCATCAAGCGATCAAATAAACCATTTATTTACTGTTCCTATAGCATTAAAAAGTCAGCGTGCATTGCGTTTATTTATATTTTTCTTAAATATTATGTTATTAAATTTACTTTCTATTCCTAAGATTAAAGGTTTAAGACTATCATAGTTATTTCGTAAACTAGAAGTAAATACAAATTGTGTTTCTTTAATAATAGAAATATTTAAACCGTTATGAACCGATCTAAGATTTTTTATATCGTTACTTAAGGCTTTAATTTAAACATAATCTAGAAAAGTATGTTTTTTAATTATAATCTTTGCATTTCCTAATCTAAAAGGTTAGATTCCGGGTGATTTTTTCAAATTCGTTATTTTAATTTCCTGTACTTGTACGTGGGATATCAGGACCAAGGTTATCAGGATCATCGGGGAGTTTCTCATGTCTATCTGAATGTTCGTCTTGGAATAAAAAAATTTGTCAGTTTTATTGGTCTTTTTCAATGACGTCATAACCTATAGACAGGTTTGTTTTGATAAACGCTTGACGCCCAGAACTAATCACAATCTAAGCGCTCCATTAAATTATTCCGAAAATGTCGCGAGATTGTCAGAAATTGCCCCTTTTTGTCGAGCCGTAGCGAACTTATTTCGACTCTGGGCTCGGAGGCTGGCGTCGTTAGACCATGCCCCGAGTCTTCAGGTGAGGTTCCGATGCTTCCGGCGCCCCCAAACAAGAAAAAACATGCGATATCTAAGTGTGACTCTGGAGGAACTATAACCGGGAATCACCGGGTGTATAGTTGGTTGATGGTTGACTTTCTGTCTTTGTTTGTAGCATGTTTTTAGAGTAGTATGGATATGTTTAATGTTGGGGTTAAAATAAAGGGCATTTTAACAATGGGGCACCACGTCTATAGGTTTTGACGTCATTGGTCTTTTTAAATTCTTTTTGTGAATTATTTTGCGTGGTAATTTCGCTTTTATACCCAAATCTTTCTGAACGATTACTTTTTTAAAACGGGGTTTTATTCGTGATCGATTTTGAATCCACTTGCTAAGGGTATTCATTTCCGTTATATTCTATGGGATCTTCGTGATTTTGGTTTCTTTTTTGAATGATTTGTTCCTTTGTACATTGGTTAATTTCATGAATTTTTCTTTAAGTAGACGTGTTCTATTTTTATGTTCATTAATATATTCATATTCATTTATAATAATTATTTCAGAAGTAGTATCGAAAGCATCAAAACTATCAGTATGTCCACTAACAGTGTTATATGGAGTTTGTTTTGTTACTGAATGAACTGAATTATTACATGCCAAAATTGCGTAGAGCATGAGTTTATCGACTCGACTATCTTTATCAGTTAATTTAAACATCGTATGTGTTCAATTAATGTAGAGTGTAAACGTTCAACTAAACTGTTGCTATTAGAGTTATTAGGAGTAATAAAATGAATATTAATTTTTATGAAGTTTTGCAAAATCTATTACGGTTGTATTATTAAATTCTGATCCATTGTCAGATACAATGGTTCTTGTTAGACCATGATGTGTTGCGAATTGCAAGAAACAATCAATGGTGTTTATAGCTGAAGCTCCACTTATTTTGTATGCTTGTGCATAACGAGAAAATGAATCTATTATTGTTAAAAATTTATTATTTTCTATTTGGAAGGTATCAACATGTATGACTTCAAAAGGTTTAGTACTATACTGGGTGTCAAGTTAAACTTTATTTCTGCAGGCTTTCTGTCATATTTAGCTAACTCACAATTTACACAGTTATTTACATATTTTTCTATATCGATTTTTTGCTTTGGCCAGTAATATCTTCGTTTTAAAGAATTTTCCATTTCATTGATACCTCCGTGGCAAACTTTACCTTCATGATAGTATTTTAATTTTTCTTGTTGTTCGTCAAAGGTATATACCGTACTTTCACCGTTTTGGTAGACATAGGGGAATAGGCCGCGCGTCGCCGTGAGTCCAGCTAGGTTTGTCAGTCGTTAGCGGGGGGAGTACACAGTAGTCCTGCACCGCTTATCAGTCGAGTTTTGCGAGCAAAAAACACGACCCGCCCCCCGCCAACTACTGACGAACCTAGCCGAATACACGAAAAACTGTGAAAGTACGGTATATTGTCAAGTCGAATGGCTTAGAAAAATCTGGGTATTGTAAAATTGGGTCATTCGTGAGTATATTTTTGCACAACTCGAAAGCATTAATAAAAGATTCATTGTGAATGACTTTCCCCAATTATTTAAACAATTGGTGAAAGGTTTTGTGATTTTTGCAAAGTCTTTTATACATTTTCGATAATAACCTACCAAGCCTAGGAATGATTTTATTTCCTTTGCCGTTTTAGGAATTGAAAACTTTTGAATAACCTGAATTTTTTTATATTGGGTTTGATTCCATCCGGTGTTATTATATGTCCTAAGAATTCTACTTCCTTCCGGAGGAATTCACATTTATCCAATTCTATCTTAACGTTGTATTCACGTAATTTTTTTGAAAACTAGTTTGAGATTGGAAATACAGGGTGGACCCAGATCGACTATACGATAGGTACAAAAGACAAAAAAAAATCGAGTGGAAACTTGACTTTCGGGGGATCAGCCTTGCTTGATTAGAAACTAATTCGCACCATATTTTTATATTTTAAAAATCAAGCAGGCCCTGACGGGCAATTTATTCATTTTCAGTTCAGGTAAACTACCTTTTCCTTAAGAGATATCGAAAAATTTTATTGGAAAAAGTTGTCGAGAATGAAAATTTAAGTCCTCGTGCCAACTTTTAAAACAATCGACAGACTTTGAATTTTATGTCCTTGATTTTTGGAAGAAAATCAAAGTATGCCGATTGTTTTAAAATTTAGTACAGGGTCTTAAATTTGCATTCTGAAAATTTTTTTCCGATAAAATTTTTCGACTTCATTTGCGCGAAAACCGCAAAAATGGATAAATTTGAAAAAAAACAACAAAGTGTGCCGATTGTTTTAAAATTTGGTACGGGGACTTGGATTTGCATTCTGAACAACTTTTTCCAATAAAATTTTTCGATATCTCTTAAGGAAAAGGTATAATTTATCGGAACTGAAAATGAATAAATTGCCCCTGTTAAGGCCTGCTTGATTTTAAAAATATAAAAATACGGTGCAAATTAATTTCTAATCAAGCAAAGCTGATCCCCCAAAGCTCAAGTTTCAACTTGAAATTTTTTTGTCTTTGCACCTATCGTATAGTCCATCTGGGTCTACCCTGTATGTTTTTCTAATATGGCATTGTTGTCATTAATGTAAACTAAACAAACTTTTCCTTGAAGTTCTCTTAAGATGTCATCCATAACACGCTGAAATATCGCTGGCGCGTTTTTTAGCCCAAATGGCATTCTGTTATATTCGTAATGACCATTGTCTAGACTAAAACTGTTTTTTCTACACTTTGGGGGTGCATGTCTATTTGATGAAAGCCAGAACTGGACCGACACTATATTAAAGACCCGAGCATGACGTCATATTTCATTCTTGTGTGCGGACTCGGGTGGAGCTACTCGACGAAAAAATGGCGACTTATTATAGGTTATAACAGAGGGGTATTCTGTGGTTATAGGTATGTCAGTTTCTGACGTTTTGAATGTCCTATATTTTAAATATCCAGCTTTATTACGATTTCCGTCCTTTTTACGGCCACTCACTTTGCGTTCAATATTTCGATTACTAACGCAATAGCATTTTCGAGACTATCAGGAATTTTAATACAATGTCTTGTAGTCTGCCAGTAAAACCTCTTATATAAACGTTTTTAAGGCAAGTTGTTTATAATTATTCAATTGTAATTATTGTTTAATATTTGGTGCTAAATCACTAGAATTTAATTTGGAAATAATATTAAGCTATGTGCATCTTGGATTCTAGATCTGAAATTTACAGGGGATTCATTTTTTAACGGTCTTAAAACTATCAAATCTTGAACGAGACAGTCAATATTTCTGTTACCTCCAAAAGTTAAGTGTAAAGCATTACGAATTTCGTCCCATGTCTGAAGTTCTGTCCTTGTCCCCATTATCGTTAGTGCCCTACCAGTGAGTTTTCCGATTATTGCACGAATTAAAAATTTGTTTATTGGATCATTAGGAATTGCTCTGTTTCTATAAGTTTGTACAAGATAATTACAACTGTCATTAAAAATATCCAGAGTATGTACATCACCAGAAAATTGAGGTATATTTTCAATATACGCAGCGTAGTAATTGATAATTATCATTTTTATTTTGATTTTGTTGTTGGATATTCATTGTTGAAAGATTTACTTGCCAACTCAACCAAAATATAAGTTTTCGGATTGGGGAGTTTGCAGGAGACGAGACGGTTCTGGAGCTTCTACAGTTTTCTTGATAATGCATGAATTTCTGTCTAGATAACTACACGCAATTTTCTTATACATACAGGGTGCCCCAGAATATGTGGCCAATCTCTTGGATTTATACAGGAGACGTTAAAATTACCTGACAAGTTCTTTATAAAAATTTTCCCCAGAGGGCCCAGCTACGGAGATACAAGCCCCTAAAGGACGCCCCTGAAAACTCGTTGAAAAGGACCCATGAAAACAATTTTGGCTTATTTGGTTTGCCAGGGACGGACTAGCTGTAGCACAATAATGTCAATTTTATGCACCCTTTACGATAAAGGCACAAAAATAATATTTTCAGATAGCTTGAACCATAAACTAAAAAAAGACACTCTTGGTTGATACAGTGACCGGCAGAAAGTTGGACACAAATTAATTAATTATTATTAATTTCTCAGAAAATTTTATTCTTGTTAAAAGTTGGTGCATTATTTCAAACTCAAAACGCACATATCAAAATTTAAATATGTCTTTTTGGATACGAGGTAGATTCAAAAATATCAAAATAGCTCAAGAGTAAAGTACCCTTATTTTTTAAAATACGGTAAAAAGTTACTTACAAAGGTTGTTTGGAATCAAAGGTGGATGTCAGATTTAAAGTCACAGCCACCTAGTCTAAAAAAAAAAGAAATTTAAATTTTTTTGTATTTTTTTCGATCACCCTGTATATTACAAAAAACAAAATACCGCAAGCGCAACTTATCATCAGATAACACATGAATTTGCTGCAAAACTTTAATTTTGTTCGATTAGCAGCTATAAATTTAAATTAATCGAAATCAGAGTTCAAAAATATAAAATTTTTGTGTCCAACTTTCTGCCGGACCCTGTATAAATAAAATGAACTGTTTACGAGAAAAACTATTTTAGTTTAATGCGATTTTTATTACATAATTTTGTATGTCGGTTCAACATGAGCTCCTTCTAATGTTATGCATTCCATAGCTCTACGAATTGATGATTGTTAAATCGGTACACATTTAAAAAAAAAAACTATAGCAACAAAAAACAAATGTAAATAAAAGTGGCATTTTTCATAAAGAATGTAAATTTCATCGGTTTAGGTCTATCTACGAATGCAATAAAAACAAAAATAGTTTTTTTTCTCGAACACAGTTCATTTTATCGATATCAACCACTTTAAGGTTCAAAGCTTTCTAAAAATATTATTTTTGTGCGTTTATCGTTAAAGGGTGTAAAAAATTGACATTATTGTGCTACAGCTAGTCCGTCCCTGGCAAACCAAATAAGCCAAAATTGGTTTCATTGGCCTTTTTTAACGAGTCTTATGTATCGTCCATCGTATTAAAAATAATTAAATTATACAAAGTACTATTTTAAAAGTTATTTAAGAAAAAACGATTTTCAGGGGCGTCTTATAGGGGCTTGTATCTCTGTAGGTGGGACCTCTGGGGAAAATTTTTACATGAACTTGTCAGATTATTTTACGTCCTCTGTATAAATCCGAGAGATTGCCGACATATTCTGGGACACCCTGCATAGCTTTACTGTTATCTGTCAATATCAAAAAACAAGTTACCAAGAAAAAGGTACTAGACCCAATTTTACATTGAGCAACCAGAGATCAAAAGTGTTACCACCGTTGTTTGTTCATGCATTATGACAGTGAGACAAAAACCTATTAATAACACTCCCAATTTTTGTTTCAAGTCACATGTCACAATTTTTATTCTTAATACTCAGTCCAAGTAACTGTCGGAGTTTTTCAAACTTCGCTCTGAGTAATGCCTTTGTAAAGATGTCTGCCTCTTGAAGAGTACTCTCGACATATTTCGGTAAAACATCTCCACTCTCGAATTTATCTCTGATCTAATGAAATCTGACATCAATATGTTTGGTACGATTTTGAAATTCAGGATTCTTATTAGTCTTATGGCACTCTGATCGTCTATCAAGATTGTGGAAATTTTTCTTCCACATTCCTTAGCAACTGTTGTAACCACATTGCTTCTTTCGTAGCTTCAGATGCAGCAATATATAATAAAAAATCGGAAGAAAATGGCTTTACAGCGTTCGGTTTCAGCTGATTTCAACTGTACATATCAATTTGTGCTTTTCAAAACAAAAAAATGCCTGGCTTCCTTATTTATAGCGACCTGTCCCACCCACCCAACTCCCACGCCCGCTCTCGCCCCCGCCTCCCAGATGGCGCCACCGTCGTCCCCCACTAACCTTCCCCTTCCCCCCGCCGCGCTTCCGTCTTCTCGCTGGCGGTCCGGCGGCCCTCCCACGGCCGCCGGGGCCCCGGATCAATACCCCCTGTCGGCGTGACGTCACGCCGGCGGCGGGCCGCCATTGGCCGGCAGTGGGGCGGTGTTGCCGCGCAGCGAGGACTGTGGCAGGACCGGGTATGGAGGGGAGGCGAGGCGCGGTGGTGGGGGGAGGGGAGGATGAGAGGCGGCGTGGGCGCGCGGTTGGAAAAAATGGAAGTTGGATTAATTAAAAGGGGCAATGTAACAGGCGGCATATATCCACCCGAAAAGGTAGGTACCTAAGGATTATTGCTTTTTAATTTAGATAATATGTGATAATATTTGTAAAAGTAAATAGGGTTTTCGTATAACGGTTTTTTTTTTCAAAAAGGATTCGTTCGCAAGTTAAAGGGTGTTAAATTGGAAATAGTTATAATTTTTAAAGCAGCAAAGGTATTTTACCTAACTACATGCTATACATAAAGCACAGCTTATATGTCAGGGTAAGCTGTGCATAAAGTAAGGAGCAAATTCTCGGAAACAATTTTAGCATCTTTTATAAATACAGTGTGTGACTCACTTCAACCGGAACACCCTCACAAAATTTGTATTTATCATCCAATTTTGATCGAGTTTTTTTAAACCTTATGGCAAAACCAAGGGCTACTGAGACATATTTTTATGTCAAAATTGGACAAATATTATTAGGCATATTTTTATAAAACAATTCTGACTACTCCACTGGAATGAGCGTCCCTTAAAATTGGCTTGTACCAAATTCCGTTAAAAAATATCGACCGAAAAAAATTCTAGAAACCAATGAAAATCGTGATTTAACTACATACCTATAACCATTTTATCTGCCTACTGACTTAAAAAAGTTGTATGAGGTTATAAAAACAATTAAAGCAGTAACTTAAACTTACTTTATTATAAATAATAACAATGTCCTAACTACAAGAATCCTGAAGTAAAAATGATGAAGTATCAAAAATGTTATCCAAATAAATGACCGATTAGTAGAAAAAATTAAATTAAATTGGTACTTTTAGTTTTTTTTGTATTTAGGTATCTATAACTATTTTAACTGTTTTTAATATTATTTAGGCGAGTAGGCAGGTAAAGTACGTAAAGTTAAATCGTGATTTTCATTGGATTCTAAAAATTTTTCCAGTGGCGTAGCCAGAATATTTAAAAAATTATCCCTAATATGATTTCTCCAATTTTACCACCAAAAATATGTCGTAGTAGCCTTGGTTTTGATGCAATATAATGTAGGTACAATTTTGGCCTAAAGTGGATACCTACAGTTTTGATGCAAACAGGATTAAAATCGAATGACAAAAACAAATTTTATGGGGGTGTTCTGTTTTGAAGCGGGTCACACTGTATAACATTGTTTTTGGCATTAATTCTGGATATGACGTTAACGACCTTTTCAAATGACAAACCTTAATATTTATGATGCCAAATTAAATAAAGCATTTTTTCTACTTTCACGTGTACCTATCGTGTGTATTTTCAATCTGCAGAATGGAATGGAAGTATAGGCTCATCCAGTTAAGTAATTGAGCGGATATAATTCAATACCTACCGACATCCTATAGGATAAGCAATCCAAAACAACCAATCACGAAGCTTTGCCGGCGAGTGATGACGTGTTTGCAAATCAAGTAACCTGTGAATTTACTTTATTAAACATACACAGCTTCTGATTTCCAAATATCGATAAGAATAATGTATTTTCAAAAGAAAATCATACTAACGCTGTAAAATTCTCTTATGTTTGATGATGTACCGTCAAGCATTTAGGATGTATAGTTTTACATCAAATTTTCCAATTTTCCAGTACTAACTTGATTCTAAAATAATAATACGTTAAAATAAAAATATTTCACGTATCTAACCAAAATTCAGGACTTCTTACGGAAAAATTTACCCTCCATGTTAATTTTTGAATGAATTGAACTACTTATACAGGGTGTTCCTTAATGACATGCTATTACTTAAGGGGGTTATTCTTGGGCCCATTTTAAGAAAAAAACCTCATATGAACGTATGTTGTAAACGTCCTAACTTTTGCGTTGAAGTTCATTTTATGAAATTGAATTTTGGCTACATCTCCCGAAATAATCAAGCTGCTGAACTGAAATTTGGCACTGCTGTGTTTTTGGTGATGGAGAATAAGCTGAAAATGTCAATTTCACCGTATCTCACAGAGGGCGCCACTTGCGCTGTTTTTTGATCACGCTTTTACGCGTAACTTTTTTGAGGTTATCTTTTTGGTCCTGCAGGTCCATCATTTTAGTGCATCTTTTCATTCTGCAAGAAAAATGTACTCTTGTTTCATAACGATAAAATCAACCGTTTGCGTTGAAATTGGCAAAACGTGCCCCGAAACACCTGTTGACTTCAATATTCGAACCATAAAATTTCCACCTACTGCTTTCAAATGTTACAGATCAACTGTACATTCAAAATGATGAAAAAAATGCCAAATGGGCATTGGTCAAAACACCATTGGTTTTCTTGAAATAGTGTCCAAATTTTGTCAAATTCAATCCTTTCCATTTTGAAAGCGAATAATTTTTGGTACATTGTTCATAGGGATTTTTTTCTCAGTTTAAATGGTACAGTTGATCTGTAACACTTGAAGGTGGGAGATGTAGCCAAAATTCAATTTAAAAAAATGAACTTCAACGCCCTGTATCTCAAAAGTTAGGACGTTTACGACATACGTTCATATGAAGTATTTTTCTTAAAATTGGCCCAAGACTAACCCCCTTAAGTATTAGCATGTCATTAAGTAACACCCTGTATAGGTACATATATGCTTATTGATATTTACCAATAAAAAGTGAATAAATTGATAAAACAAAAATAACAAAATTTTACAGCGTTGATATTATTTTCTCTTGAAAAAGACATATTATTCTTATCTATTATAAAAATAAAAAGTTAATAGAATGATACAGTTACTGCCATAAAATAGATTTTACGAAATTACAAGTTCTTAAGAGTTTTCAGAACCTTCATAAAAAACTAAAAGATGCAAAAAACTATATATTTCAAAGAGCGTTCATATTTGGCATATTTATGTAAAGTTGAGAAAGAAATAAATTTTCTAACTAAAACCTTTTGGAATTTTAACAAATCAGCCTATTTTTAGCGATTTTTTATGTCTTTTGACAGGTAGCGAAAGTCACGTGACCACGTTTGAGTGGGTCAATTTAATATTTTTTTAAAGCAAAAGGTAACCCCAAAGTTAAAGACAAAATTAACGCACAATTTTAATTTACCTAAATATTTACAATAAAAACACAAAATAAAATTAAGTTACATTCAAATGATAATGAACACCTACAAATTAGTCAAACATGACCTTAACATGACCTCAATTATTTTTCTTAATGTTTCATTAAAAATGTGTTTTTGCTGAAAATGCATAAATAAGCTAGCATAACTCCAAATTAAAAAAGAAAAAAAAACAGCAAAACAGAATAAATCAATGCATATCATTGCATTCATGCGTCGAGGCATGCTTAATATCAAATGTTCAACAAAAGCTTGCCGAATATTCTCCCATTCTTCAAAAGCAACCTCTATGAGTTGGTTGTGATTAGCAATTTTGAACCTTTTTTTTGAGATAGTCCCATAGATGCTCTATAGGATTTATGTCAGGACTGTTAGTTGGCCAATAACCTGTCTAGCTACATAAGGATGAGCGTTATCCTGCATGAATAAAAAATTAGGTCCAACCAACGATATATAAGGATAGATGACTCACGGTAATACAAATAATAGGGCATTGTTTTGCTTCAACATTAGCGGGTCGGGGGGAAGAAGACGAGGTAATTTGTTTACATTGGCATTTCTTAAATTCAGTCTTCCCTATTTTGTAACGCATAATAAATAGTTTTTTGATAGATTTGCATGTCGTATATATACTTTAAGATACTTATATATAGAAAATAACCTAAATCGTGTCAAAAAACTCGAAATCTTGAATGTGCCAACAATAACATCTTTTTAAAATCATGAAACAAAACAAGTTGTCTTTGGTAATGTATCTATACCTATATATCGTTGGGTCCAACAAACGGAGCAAAAGGCAGTATATGTTCGACAATAATGTTGTCTAAGTAATAGTGGGCATCGAAGCAAATTCCTCCCCAAAACATTTTAGAGCCACCACCAAAAGGTACTTTAGGAGAGATATTGCACTTTATTGCACAATAGCGACCTCTATGAGTTCGTTGTGATTAGCACGCTACGATTTCGAATCTTTTTTTAGATAGTCCCATAGATGCTCTATAGGATTCATGTCAGGACTGTTAGGTGGCCACTATAGGTTAAGTGGCGATAAGAAAGGGATATTAACATCATTTAGGTAGCCAATAATTTGTCTAGCCACATGGGGCCGAGCGTTGTCCTGCATGAAAACAATAATGTTGCTAAGCAATAATATGGGGCATTCATAAACCTCGTACGTATAGGAACCAACTCCGTACGAGCATGGAAGTAAACTCCAGCTCAAAACATTTTAGAGCCACCATTTATATGGTACTTTAGGGGAGATATTGCAGCCGGCAAACCTTTCTCCTCGCCTTCGCCAGACATGCTCACGTCCATCTGGAGCTGTTAGGCTAACATTAGTTTCATCGGAGAACAGAACTTGTTTCCAATCGTTGATGGTCCAGTTCTGATGTATTCTGCAAAATTGAATCTCGGAACTCTGGTAAGCAATAGTTTTTTGGCCGGTTTTCTGTTGGTCAATCCTGCTTCATGTAAACGTCTTCTAACCGTTCGAGACAGAATAGCGATATATTTTGAACATCTGCTAATTCATTGTTTAGCAGATTGCTGGTGACTCTCCTGTCTCTGAAAGTACGTAGTCTCAAAAAACGATCATCAGTTTGATTAGTGCAACGTTTTCGCCCTTGACCTAGTCTTCGATGGCACGAGCCCGTCTCATTCTCACCATGCGGCAGACGCTGGAATGATGGCTTCCTAACAAACCAGCAACATATCTCATTGAGGAGACTGAGGAGAGTAGATGCTCGTCCTGCATCCTCAATTGACAAATATCTTTGGCGGTTCATTTTTCTTACTTGATCTACTCGCAAATGAACTTCCCAACATGTATGTGATAAAAACAATCACACTCTATTCCTTGCTTTTCTGAGACACTTTGTTATAATCAGCACTTTTTACTTGCCGGGAAAAAAAATATAAAAATACCCAGAAAAATATGAGTGGTGCGTTAATTTTGTGATGCGAACCTTTTGGAGGACACGGTATATCCCCTCAAACTACTATTTTCTACTCCCACGTGTAGGTATATTTGCCATTATCTACAATCTGGAGAATCTAGCAGGCAATTCCAATTAATTGAACGGATATGACCATCTTAGGATGCATTTATTGCATTTATTTCATACCAAAATGTCAATGTGCTATGTCGAATTCTTTTCACCATTTAACCAAATATTCATTTAGCAGCTGTTACACGTAGAAAAAAATATATATTGAACGCGCTTTGCCTATCTTTGGTCTGGGGTCGTGCTCAACCCTCGTCCTCGTACGATATGAACTATATCCACCACTCTTGTCGTATAAACTGCTAAGTCCAGCCACAGATAACGGTACAGCTAAAGAAATACTTGCCATTCATTTCATACGAGGCAGACTTTTTGCGAAGCCCAAGTCCCAGGACTCATACCTTCCACCAAATCGCAATCTCGCGTAGCGTACCTTTGATATGGCAACGTCGAATTTTAATTTGACCTAAGCCCTCTCATATCTCAAGGATTTTCAACAGACTGAAAAGCGCAAAGACGACTTTTCGCCAGGCCGAGCCAAGGGATTTTTCGACGCGTCTGTTAACAGCACATGCATCACGTGCTACGAGTGGAATGGGTTGTTTGAATTCTAGAAGGCGTAAAAAATTTTGATAATTATTATTTCACTGACTAATAAATGAAATAAAAAAACTATCATAATCTGGAATATCATAATCTATTGAATAAGTGAGGAGGGTTCATGCAAAAGCAGACGTGTCCATTTTTTACAAACTTGAGAAAAACGGAAAAACGTGATTTGTCAAAAGTCAGTTTATTTAAGAAAAAACTGTTTAAATATATCTGTATAAATGGATTCTATCAATATGTTAAAAAAAATGTTTAGGTAGAGAAAAAAATATTGCTGGGAGATATTTGACGGAAAAAAATGGATATTGTCTACTTTAGCATGAACACAACGGATCTCGAATTTCCTGTTCTCCTATTTGTGGTTTTGAATTTTTCTTTCTACTACCTACGTTAATACTGCCAACTATAGTTTCTATTATTACATTTAATATGCCACAAAAACAGCTAAAGCACAGTCAAACATAAGTTTTGTTTCGTTTGCTACTTAGCTATTCGCCGACTAAACCGAAGAAAATTATGTGGGGGATATGTCTTGTTTTGAAATAAAACTGTAAACTCAAAAAACACATGTAAAGGGTAAGTCCCTTTAATTGTATTGATTATTTTAAATTTCATTTGGATATGTGTTGTTTGGGTTTTGCGAGAATCTCAATAAGGCAAGCCCTAGAAATCGTACCAAAGAGTACAAATTTAAGAAAACCTCCTCACCTATGCAGCAGGGTAAAAAGTTTATTGACCTTATTTTTTTTTGCATGTCCCCGCACCTTGAGGATAGAACTCTCGCGACAGAAAGTCTGACTGGTGAGATTTCAGTGTGGAGCAAAACCGGTTATGAAGGGACGGTAGGCCTGTCGAGAAGTCAGTCGGTTTGTCGAGAATTCGGAGTGCACTCATCAGATAATCGTTTAAGACCAGACACTAGAAACAAAGTACTTATAGAGTGTCCCAGTTGTAAATGTCATAAGAAAGAAAGTTCAAAAACGCTTAATATAAGAAAGATACAGGTTATAGGTATTTATCTTTAAAAAAGCAGGTTATTCTGAATTTTTTATTTTGGAAAATACAAAAGGTATCAATCTGAAATTTAGTACGATTTATAAGAGCGTGGAAGGTAATAGAATGGAGGCTTAATTGCACCAGTGGTCGGTAGGTTGTACCTACTATTTTTCGTTAAAATTACGCACCCCTATGGCATAGTTGAATTATTTGTTGTGTTCCTGATAATCCCCATTAAATTTTAATAAAAATGTTTCTCGAAAATTTCTCCTAGAGTGCTTATAATTTGTGTAGGGGATAATTGATAGGACGCACCAGAAAAATCACTATTTAATTAATTATCATTCCACTCATCCTTCGTTTTTGTTTAGTAATAAAATAAAAATTGAAAAATGTATGGCTGAATAAACTAATGTACTAGAAAACAAATTTTAAGTAGATTTTTCAAAAATAGCAAACACAAATAAAAATACATCCTCTTGTCCAGAGAGCTCTTTTGCCAAGGAGAATTAGTATCAGGTGTGGGGTTCGATACCTGCTATGTTAATGAACCAGTCAATATAAATTTGCTCGTGGGCTATATTATATAAAGGGACACACCTAAATAAGAGTTGCCTAAAATGTTGTTCAGTTATTAGTTTGACGAAAAACTGCTTCAAATTATTACTTCTATTTTATACTAGAGATACACGTAGATACCTATTACATTCTGAAACACAAAGTGGGTGGTAATTAAATAATTTGGGGGACTGGGGGTATTATGAGCAACTCCTTGATCTGTCAGAACGGTTCCAGTACATCGTGTATGTACCTAGTTGCGGTTTTCATGAATAGCCTCTGGCGTGTAGTTGTAATACTAGACTTTTTTTGATTGCACAAGCAGCAGTTTTCCGCCAGTTCCAGGCTAAAAATACAAATGCACTAGACAACAAATTTTAAGTAGATTTTTTAAAAATAGCAAACACAAATCAAAATACATCCTCTTGTCCAGAGAGCTTTCAGTCATGGGCAGCAGTGTAACTTTTGCCAAGGATAATTAGTATCAGGTGTGGGGTTCGATACCTGCTATGTTAATGAACCAGCCAATATAAATTTGTTCGTGGGCTATATTATATAAAGGGACACACCTAAATAGGAGTTGCCTAAAATGTTGTCCAGTTATTGGTTTGACGGAAAACTGCTTCAAATTATTACTTTTATATTATATTAGAGATACACGTAGATACCTATTACATTCTGAAACACAAAGTAAGTGGGTAGTAATTAAATAATTTGGGGGACTGGGGGTAATACTTGATTGAATAGCCAGGATTTAGTTTTGGGGGGGGGGGGTTTAGTTTGAGAAGTAAATAAAACAACAAAAATATACTTATATGAAATTTAATATCTATATATCCATCCGAAAAACTACGACATATATTTATAAAGTTCTTAACTTTAAATGAAATGGATAAATTAATTTCGTTCCTCCGCGCTAAATTAAAACCATTAAAGAAGAAATCTTCGGCTTTTTCTTTTAAATATATCTACTATTTCATCTGCATGAATTTCTGTTCCATAGTGAATGTTCATTAGAGCCAAACCATTAAGTCTGTTTTCACTTGTAGTGTTTCGTAAATAGTTTTTCAGTCTCCTTAGGCTCGAGAAAGACCTCTCTGGGGTAGCAGTGGATACAGGAATGGTAGCCAAGATTTGTAGTAATGTGTAAATATTAGGATAAAGGTTTTTATCGCACATATCTAGGCATTCCAAACTAGATTTCTGGGTAGGCAGTCTTCTTATCAGCATGCAAGGTAGCTGAAGCTTTGATAGCTAAATCCAAATTTGTTTCTTTATTAGAAACCCCTTGACCTTGACTACACCATTTTTTCCAGTAGTCCATACCTTTAGGTTTACCACCCTTCATTTTTTTCCCCTCCATTTTTCGACAGTAATAATGATTCACGTCTCTATCCTTAACAAGGATAGATAATATTAGGTAATATTTTGCTTATTTCGGGGGGGGGGGGGTTTGAACCCCCGAAACCCCCCCCCTTGGCTACGCCCGTGGTACATCGTGTATGTACCTATAGTTGGGGTTTCCATGAACAGCCTTCGGCGTGTCGTTGTAATACTGGACTTTCTTTGATTGCACAAGCAGCAGTTTTTCAGCCAGTTCCTGGCTGAATAAACAAAATAAAAAAAATTAAGTAGTTTTTTGAAAAATAGCAAACACAAATAAAAATACATCCTCTTGTCCAGAGAGCTTTCAGCCGTGCGCAGCAGTGTAACTTTTGCCAAGAAGAATTAGTATCAGGTGTGGGGTTCAATACCAGCTATGTTAATGAACCAGTCAATATAAATTTGGGCGATCTTGGCAATCATGCCGTTCCCTATATTCCCTTGATGCGAACATCTGATATCCTCCTATATCATTATTATTGTTAATATTATTATTATTAGCAGTAGTTAGTGGTAGCAGTAGGCAGTTAAGCGGGTGCCATGGCCGCAATGCCCACCATCGAAAACTAATAAATCCTCGGAACGGTCTTTCGCCGCATACGCGGCCATAGACGGCGAAAGGTCAACCCACCCGCATCCGCCTCGCCGCCTCCCACTCCTTAGCCCCCCCCTCACCCCTAGCAACCGCCTCCCCCCCCCTCCGGCCGGCGACGCGGCAACGCCGCCTCGCCCCTACCCATTATTTATTAACGGGGCATGAATGGGCGCTAGCGAGCGCGACGCGACACGGCCGGACCGCCACGGCCGCCGCGATCACCCCGACCACCCGGCGGTGGTGCGGACGACGACGTCGACGACGACGACGACGACGACGCGACGCCGCCGGCGCTGACGCCGTCGCCGGCCCGCGCCGCGAAGCCGCCGCCTCCGATGGGCGGGTGACGCTCCGCGGCATGGAGAGCGGCCCCGACCTGTCGCACCTGACGCCCGAGGAGCGCGCCATCATCGAGTCCGTCATGGTGCGCCAGAAGCAGGAGGAGGAGCGCGAGCAAGAGATCATGAGGTGAGCCGCGGGGGCGCCGCAGGTCGCGGCTTAATAACAAATTTATAAGGTCGCCAGTATGCTCAGAACGGTTATCAATTTGCAGTAAGAATGGCGCGATGAGCTGTAAGCATCCGATCTCTGTGCGATGGTTACTACATTTCGTGGGCCTTTCAAGTAAATACCTACCTAGTTTCTGACATCTACTGGATCTGAAAATACATCAAACTGTCATAGAGCGCTCGTGCAGCATCTCCTGCCATGCGTGCCGATTGCGCAGACGGGAAGATATAAATATCTTTCTAAAATCGTACTTACATCGGATGTTGGGAAATAGACGGATGACACTCCGTCGCGCATTTCGATTTTAAGCTGTTTTTTTTTAATAACAAAATTAACAATATTTTGTTTCATTTCAATGGAGGAGTTATAAGCCTGGCGTTTTAAGAAGAAAGAATTAATCTTATGACGGCATGGTTAATACCCAGAAAACTGCATTCAGGAACTTTTTACTTTTTTTTACTTTTAGGTTAGAAACCAATCAATTTTTAATACTTTTGCCAACAAACACAAATGACCCACTTTGAATTATACACATCCAGTGATTTTTGGCGCTATTTGACTTTCATTAGATATGGTATACAGCGAGGTATACAGTGTGTCCACGGATAGAGTTCGGATAGGGTGTAAATGACAAAAAAATTTCGAGTTGAAATTTGGGCTTCTGGGGATAAGGCTTGCTTGGTTTGAAACTAATTTGTGACGTAATTTTACTTTCGAAAAATCACGTACCTATCTATGCCTTGGGAATTTTGAAAAAACTAATTTTCCACATCAATAAAGTGCCCTTTCTGTAGGTTTTATGACAAAATATTATTAAGGAAACTTGTTCAGAATGAAGAACTGAGTAGGTTTGCGAAATTTCGAAAGTCTAGGCCTACTTTGATTTTTTGCATTTTTTCCCACTTTTCTTTAGAAAAGTGCACTTTGTGTAGCTTTCACATTAAAATGTTATTAAGAAAACTTGTTCAGAATGAAAAACTGGATAGGTGTAAAAAATTTCAAAAGCCTAGGTCGACTTTGATTTTTGTGCGTTTTAATTTTTTAGCAGTGAAATAGAAAAATTCCGGGAAATCCGATTTTGAAATAAATACTCGGATCAATGGATTTTTGGACTGAAGTCACGGCACATCAAGCACTAAGTTAGGGTTCCTTTATTAGGAGAGTTGTTGCAATCAATGTCATCATCAAATTTAAGTTGGTTTTGGATAAAAGTAATGACTCTGACGTAAAGAAAAAAAACCATGTAGGATATTGCCCCATCATATGATTTCAAGTAAATTTTTGAAGGAATAATCAAAGTAGTATGAAAATTCGACACTAAGAAGCTCACCAAGGAGTGCCTATTTCAAAATTAATATGTGCATATTTTTAAGATAATCCAGTAAATGGTTCAATATCTTTATTGACATTCGATGAGAACTCGTGGAGATTATTTCTCACATACAATGCGCAAAAACATATGTATAGAGGGTGGCTTATATAAGTAGCTCACTTAAAATAACCCGACTGTTTCTTGACAGAAAAAAGAGCATTTATTGTAATAGTATAATATTTTGTTATTGTTATGATAAAGATAATTATTATGGCATTAGGACCTGCTAAGTGTTGGATTAAATTGAAAATATGAAGTATTTTTTCATAACATAAAGTAATGTCTACAATTTTTTGAAATAACAATTCTGAATTAGCTATTCGACATTCTCGTTAAGTGCATGTAAACCACTTTATTTTCAAATTTTTAAAGCCTACTAGGTATGTTTAATTTAACGTCATAATCTATGATTTATTTCCATAAGTAACTCGTGGGGTAACTTGATCTTATTAATCACAAAAAATTTCACCAATATTATTCAGAAATTTTTATAGTAAATACAGAACAAAATGGCAAATGTGATACATCAAATGAAATGGTATATTTCACTTTATAAAAATGGGTCATAAAATTTTTTCCAGATAATTTAATTTTTGATGTCAAGAAAGACCAAATTTAGTCATATCGAATATTTCAAAACTGTCTTAAAATTTGCATTCTGACAGTTGTTGCAAACAATTTTAATATTAAACATTTCTGTGTACCACGAGAAATAAAAAAGTTACAGGGTTTTTTTGTTGGCCATAGTTTTCGTACGTGGCCAAGAACATTACGAGAAAAGAAGGCCGACAAAAGACGATCGCCCAGATGAGCTAAAGTACGATTCATGAATTATGGCGTACACGTCATCAATTTACGTCACTGAATCAAGCAAATCGAGGCTGCATCCTCCAGTGCCGTAGATTTAAATGGGGAAAATTTATACTTGTAAACGCAACCAGATATACAAGATACTCAGTCCTTTCACCCCGGTGAATTCACCCAAATTTCAATTGTAAAATAATGCGTTTTACCATCATCTTTTTAGAGAAGTTATAATATTAGGTCTGTGTGTGGTTTTACTTTTATATATTATAATTATACATTTTACCGTGCCTTGAAATTGTAAAGTGATAGTCTGACTATCTAGTTATAGCAATGTAGAAACGTAAAAGAAAATTTAACATTTAACTACCACACATACCGAATTCAACTGGAATGCAAACTTACTTTCTGAATACATATTATAAATAACATTTCTGACTTCCATTTTCGTTTCCTCTGGCAAGTCCGTGGTTTTGTTTTTTTTTTGTCGAGGTCCATATTTCGGGGCAGAAGTAGTTGGATTTTCCTGGGGACCATCTTGACCCTCTGCTCTCTGCACTTCGTGGGAAATGCGTGAAACAGTGCGTAAACTAATGCCCAAAGCTTGAGAAACACGCTGAAAAATATTTGATTCCATAATCACTATCTACTGCCATAATGTTTTCAATTTACCTCTTGGACTGCGTGAACTGGTAAAAGTGGTCCTCCGTTGCGTTTTTCATCTTTGAAATAATTTAATAACTTCGCTACAATTTCTATGGCTTGCAAATTAAGTCTGTGCCCAGGCATCTTAAGATTATTAGGAAATGTTTATTCACAAACCCGTAACGCAGAAACAGATATTACCAAAGCCGAACTATTATTACAAAACTTATAGCAAAAGAATCCACAACAAGAACAAGTAAAAACTAAGAACCAAACTTGAAAACAAAGAAAATTCTTAAAAAATACGCACAAAATCACAGAATTTCTAAATTTATGCTGTGACAGTGACATATCCTTCCCGAGTCGGCGGTTATGAACTCTACGCTATACGACCTATTGGCGTCTTTGTCTGACACATGCACGGACGCATTGAAGTCAGCCGAACGTATGTTGACTAATCAAAGACGAAAGGGTGTATGCAGTAAATCAGTTCTGGGCGTATAAGAATAGATCTTGTGTCTCTGATTGATACAAAAATTAATGACGTGTACGCCATAATTCGTGAATCGTACTTTTTATCGATCGCACCCCCACCGATGTTTTCTGTCCAAAAACTGCCGAGATATTTTGAGGCAATTTAGACAGTTTATTTTCTTGCGTTTACTCAACCATACGGTGAACCAATTTTTGAATTAAGGGGACACTTTCTCGATTTCTCATATATTTTCTAAATTAAAGAAAAGCTCTTATAAATTAGGTGCCTATTATTTAAGTATGCATTCGAATGAATTATTGTGGTATCTTGCTTACTCAGTGTTTCTAAATGCATTTTTGTCTGTATTCTCATAAAAGAACTTATCAACGATACTTACCAAATTATGAAATAAAATTATGCGAAAAGCTACCTAGTTTACGTTAACATTTTATATGGCATTGACATAAGCAAATAAATCGTGGTTTAAAATATAAAAAATCGATATTTTATACTTTTTATGGTATTAATTTTAATTTGTAAAACTTGAATACATATATTTCTTTCCTACACCTCCACCCATGTTCAGTTTTTGAAATATGCCAGCTCATGAATTTGACTATCGGATAACCTAAAATATGCTCTTGAAGTATATATACGTTGGCTCAGAAATATTCCAATTTTTCTTCTTCAAAGGGCAGATGATATTATATCCTATTCGTAAGTTACATACATGTAATTTAGCTTGAATTATTTTAAAGTTGAAATGACACTGTCATTCTTAGTGTCAAATTATTCTCCCAAAAATTTACTTGCAAGCCTATGAGGCAATATCCGAGGCTATATCCCACATTGTTTTTTCTTTACCTCAGAGCCATTACTATTATGCAAAACCAATTTAAATGTCTCCCCTAATAAAATCTTTAGCCAATCAAGGGATAAGTTTCACGATTGTCGTATACATACATACAGCTTTTTTAGGATAACTAAGAAAGATGATGCAGTGCCAGATCCAGAGTTGCCCGTCGTCATTATGATAAGGTCATCAGTTATATCAGTGCAGTTATCTGTCTGAACGGGATGTGGCCTTTAAGAATACGTTATTATGAAATTTGGCAGGGATTCTAAGAAAGTCTTTTCCAAATTCTGAAATTATATGGGATTGTCATATGATTATAGCGTTCTTGTAGCATTTTATGTAATGTAAGCAAGGAAAATCAAGATAGTCCCATATTTCCCTTTTATTAAATTGCTAAATAAAAATATGACATGGGCTTTAGGCTCTACAGAAGATATTTCTTAAACAACTTTGTTAAATTCGCTGTTTTGATTTATCATGTTGTGAAAATTAGATATTAATTAGTTTGTTCGCTAATAAAATGCCTCAATTTAAGTATCTACTCCGGAACTAGAATAATAGAATGTTTCTATATCAATGAATAAAAAAAATACCAATAGAATAACTATTTACAGGTAACATTTATAAGCATAAACCTTCTCATCTTTTTACAATAAACATGCTACAACTATTAATAGTTTTGCCCAATTTTAGTTGCTTTTCAAAATTGCCAGGTTTTTGTTTTACTTACTTTTTTTGTGGTTTGCAAATTACGCGAAAATCATCGTGTAGATGAATTCCTTAACCCAAGAAACAGAAAATTATATTTTTAATGCAACTAATTCTTATTCTCCCCTCACAAATTTTCCTATTTTCGAGGTAGAGAACTTTTTTCTAACAGTAGTAGGTAACTGTTTAAACAGGCTAACTTGATGGTTTTCAGTACGTACCTATATAAGTTATATCGGGCCTTTTCACTAGGTTGAAATTAGGTAATCAGTACTTTCATGTTGTTGAACCCGATTTTCATTAAGGTACAACATATTTTTTATTGGACAAAAGTTGTAACCAAATCTAAACATCCTGCCACAATGAGAGTGTGTGCTGATTTGCCCTGTTGTCATAATTATTACGATATTACGATCGACATTTCCAATAAAGTCAGCTGTTTGTCATCCATCCAAAATTTGAAATATGACATTTTTTTGACAACTTAAGAACGTGAGAATCAGATATAGTCAAATTATTTTAAGAAGTCCTTACTGGGACTGTCAATTGGTAATTTCGCCATCCTAAGGTGGCATCAATGCAGAAAAAAATGCAACCGGGTCATAAGATCAGGTCAGTAACGAGCCTATTTGCACAATGGATATCTACTAATAACACGAACTAGAACAACACAGACAACGGTAAAACTCACGAAACCTACAAAACCCGCGGATATTTTCACTGTCCAAAGTTTGAACCCTTTTGAACGATCCGAAAAACCTTCACTGTCACTTTCACAACACCGAAATAAAATTTGCCTGAGTACGCACCATAGACGCAGCCGCAAGTAGCTGATTATACAAAAATACCAAAATGAAAGTGTTTCCATGAAGTTTGAAATTATTATTAAAATGAGTTGTAGTCATAGTTATTTGTATTTGTAGCGGTATAATTGTGATTGCCATAGGGCTTTTATTTTATTATGTTCTATTTTTCGTATCACTTGGGTAACTTTTCATATCATAAATTAATGAGTGACGTCATTAACTGGTTGAGACACAATATACCAATGTTATACCATGGTTAACAGAAAATTCCTAGGGATTTTGTGGAGAATGTCATCTGACAAAATCGGGACTTCTTACAGTAATCGGGGTATATAGGCCGTGGTCTGAATTATCCTTGTTTATGGAATTCCTAGCTAGCCAATGTGTGACAGGGTCATAAGGATACGAGAGCAATATTGGATACAAGCAACAGATGGCGCCAAAAATTAAAGTGGTCCAGTCATTGTCTACTAATTTTCTACTATTAAAATCTACCAAAAAAAAACAGCTGGCCAACTTTATTTTTTGCAAAATCTGTCCCCTGTATCAACTATAGACTTCTGTCATGTCCATATGTCAGTGTCAGACATTGGCTAACTAGAGTATCCATAAACAAGGGAATTATGCTTATGGAGCTAATAGCGCGTTCATAGGCGGTCCGAATTACGTTTACAGCGCTTACAGATTGTCACCTATAACAACAGCTGCTAAATTTTAAGCAATCAGCGTTTTACCCCTTAGTAAATTTAATCTTTATTTAATTTTTCCCTCTTTCCCGGTTGCAAAAAAAATCGAAAGAAAAATATATTTTTGCTTTATTTTCAACATAGGTCCTACCTACTTCATGATGCACTTATAAAAAAATAGTTTGAAAAATGCCCATTGGAACACAAATATGCATTTTTGTGTGCAACAGAAGTGCAAAATGTTTTGCATAAAATAAAAAGCTTTTATATGTATGCGAGCTCTATTAAGTTTTTATCTCAATCTGGCGTTCGGCATCAACAACACGCATACCTAATCAGTATTTGAACAACCTTGTGTCTGTCGGCCCCTCTTTGACGAGGGCGCATTGTCAACACGTCGATATATTCTTGCAAATATCTATGTGATACTGATACTTAAGTTACAAACTCTATATCTACCTTCCAGACAGGGGCGTAGCTATATTTTGTCGATGTGACTAATTTAAAATAATCAAACTTAAATTTTTTCGGTGTTCAAAAATAGCGCCGCGGGCAAATTTTTTTTCAAATTTTCAAGGTCAATCACTTTAAATAAATGAAGAAAATTCGAAGTGGCCTAATTAGAACTAAGAATATTACTTGAGTCAACTGTCAATTTTTGTTCTTCGTTAACTCTGGGCCTACAGACTCATTTGTGGAGTGACCATAAGAAGTATACTACTCTTTTTCTTTTATAGAAAAGACAGAAGTGATAAAAGGCATAGGAAATTACGGAATGTAACATCATGATGTAGGTATTTTTCGAGGTATTTTTTGGGGTTTGAATCCCCTAAACCGGGAGGCTTATCTATGCCCCTACTTTCAGAATATAACACATATTATACACTACAAATACTTTGTGCTTTTGGATTTTCAAATAGCGCAAGATAAGAAGATAACGTCAAGTATCCTATTGAACAAATATTTTTTACTTTCATATATCCCCAATTCTGTGGATGTGGGTATAGTGAGAAGGCAACAATCGAAATTTAAGAGACTCATGTAATGAGGACCGGGGGCCCTTAAAATCGGGCTGTGACCAAGAAAAAACTGGACTTATATTTTTTTGGGCGTGAACTGTATATATTTTGTTGAACTTTTGTTCTTTAGGAGGATCAGATTGGGTGTTTTCATAGTTCTTAATAATGTTTTTATTATTTACCTCGCACCCATAGCCAATGGTGCTTTAAATCATTGGTGAGTAAAATCCACACTAACGACCCTCTAGGTTAGCACAATGGCGCGGATTATTTCGGACAAATAACGGCTGCAATTTATTCCAATTGGATTGTTTATATTGCACTCGACGGAAAAATCTCAGATCGATGCTGATGCTAAAATAAATTGTTACCCCCGCTTGCTGATCGAAATTCCCGTGGTGGGCGTTTAGTAGTGAATTGGCGGTAATTTTTTTGTCCGGAACCGCTGCGCTAGATTAGGCTCGCCAGTAATGGTTTCCCGGTAATGATACGATGTGCAGTGTGAGTTTATTACGTGTCCCGTCGAAATGTCAAATGTCGCAACCGTGTGGGCGTAGCGAGCGGACGGGATTGGAAAAACAAACTTGTTTGTTTTTATGAAATGTCAGTCTTCAATTTGCTAATCGATCAGTTACCTAGAGGCGATGCATGCAAATATCTTATTCCTCATCCTCATCGCGGTTATTAATCTTGTGAATGTCGAAAAAGAGCGTAATGTATTAAAATGTTCCTGCTACCGACAATTTATTATTTTACTTTGAATTAAAATTTAAATAAACCATGGGTTTTTGAATAACGCGCCACTGCTCTGTATAGAGTCTCTCTCAGTTAAGTCTCTACTGTAGTAATGTGCACAAAGGACAGCAGCTCTAGGAACACACACACTTCAGTGACATTAAGTTACTGAGCCGTTCCGCGAATTCAAACGAATACTTCTAGCCATTTTTTCTTTAGAAAATATTGTTTTTTTTTTAATTTCACAGATATAATTTGTAGGCTGTATAAGTTTTTTTTTTGTGTCATTTAAACATAAATTTTGTTATGAACATGCCTATTTATATTGCCCAAGAACAAAAAATTAATAATTATTAAAGATTCCGAATTAAAAATTACGACAATGCTAGTACAGGAAAAGGGAATTGTTCACGTGGACCAAGGGACGGCAATGTCGGTAAAATTCACAAAAATTAATGATGATTTTCAAAGAAAGGAATTAAATGTGTTTGTGTTATTTTGTAGAAAGGTCATACGGAAAGATAAAAGCCAAAAATACCTACATGTCTATAATAGGACTGTAGGTATATTAGAACATTATGTATATTGTTTTAGGAATTTGGTATATGGAAATTTAATCCGAATTTGATTGACGAAAACTTACTATTACCCTTGTTTATGGATACTCTTTGCCATTGTCCGACGCTGAATAATTTTTGGCGCCATCTGTTGCTTGTATCATGATTCTTTCACATATTGGCTAGGATTCCATAAACAAGGCTATTATCTACCTTATGGATTTCAAAAAGCTACTTTGAAGTAGCCCTTCCATTGACAGAGGTCATGTATACCTATACCTAACTTATTTTTGTTGCTCAATATTGAATTATTAGACAGTTTTCAACTTACTCCGGATATGCTTATTTTGAATTTTATATAAGGTGCCTGAGGGTGTATTATTTATTTGTGGTACCTAATTAGGCTTGCAGATTTAAAACCATTATTTGTTTTCGTTTCACTTATAATTTTTGGTTAAGTAATCTTTGCAAGGTGGATTCCTTAAAAATATTTTGAACTTTAAACTTTACATTGCATTATCGAAGGTACCCAACGTCAAATAAACAAGGCTATATAAATATTAATTTCAATATTCGGAGCCTTTATTCTTTCCACGAAGTTCTGTGTGAATAATAAGCCCATTCTATAATTATTCCACAATATGGAAAACTTCCGGCAGTGGCAGTAAGTATTTTCCACAGATGTTAGTAAATTAATTTTAGTTTAGCTGTTTCCTATATCTCCAAGAAATTGTGCCACAAGAAATTCACGTTTTGAAGTAATCTAATAATTGACTCACTATTGGCTGCTTCTAATTACATTAGGGGTATTTTATCCTTAACGTGTCGTGCCTATTTATACAAGGATTATCATTCAATCTTTCTTGAGTCTGACCGCCGGAGTTATAGTTGGTGTGTGAAGTTTAGTCAGATTCTCCTCATGGGAACTGATTACTTTAAGGAAAATCCGCAGCTAGAGCAAAGGTGAGTAGCTGACTTTAACTCCCAGTGAAATATTGATTTAGAATTTAGGAAATGCTTTAATCTACCTTTGGGTACAATTTTAACTAGTTACTTATTAGGTATATTTAATATAAATATGATAATAACAAATATGATAGTACCCGAAAGAACTAATGGATAATAAAACAACTAAAACAACAACGGGCTGGTTATGATAGTCATTACTAGTTCTGGAGAATTGAAACACGGATCCGTATAGTATTCAATTCGCGAGTGGAGTACTATGCTTTTTCTACGAATATGAAATATTATACAGTATAGTCCAAAAAGTTCGCATCATTTAACCGATGTAAAAAGTAAATAAAATGGACCTTCTCCTACATTTTCAAATACAATGAGAAAAATCTGTCCATTGGGGGAGGTGCTGTACGCAATAATAGAAGGCGCTTAAGTCAATAAATAAAAAACGTATCGACTAACAGTGGCGTATCCAGGATTAACGTCTGGGGGGGGGGGGGCAGTCAGTTATAAATAACAAAACTCTGTCGATAATTTTAATGAATAAAAACAGAGCAAAAATATATTTTCTAAAATAAATAAATACAGGGTGTCCGGAAATTAATGCACCAACATGAAAAATTAAAAAGAAAAATGGAAAATATGACGAAAAGTTCATATGAACATGGATCCGCAGGTGTTGAAATTGAAATTTTATTTTCGATTTTTTTAAATAACTTTTTGAGACGACAAAATTTTCTTGCAAAATTTGGTAGCCGGGTTTTTTTTTGGGAAGAGAACTCATAATTTGGTATTAGTTTTGGTGCAATCCATAGAGGGCGCTGCGTACGCTATCATTATTTCATTTAATTTGCCCTAACTTTTTTGACAGTAAACTTTTACGACATTTTGTGAATGTATCCTCTTTCCACACGTTTTCTAAGCAAAAAAGGTATACTTGGTCAATAACGCTAAAGGTGACCGTTTTCGAGAAATTTTCAAATTTCTGCATCGATGCAGGTGCATATCGACACTCGTATGCAATTAAATTCAAAATAAAATTCAATTAACTCGTTGTTGTTGTTTTTTTGCAAGAAAATTTTGTCGTTTCAAAAAGTTACTTAAAAAATCGAAAATAAAATTTCAATTTCAACAACCTGCATCTCGAAAACCAAACATTTTTGTCATATTTTCCATTTTTCTTTTTAATTTTTTAAGTTGTTACCGGACACCCTGTACAACATAAAAATAATTCTTCTTCGAACCAGTAAATCTATATCACAAAATCAAGTATTCTTTTTTTGGTCTTGAGCTTGTCAAATATCTCCTCTGGAGATATGAGTATTTCAGGGTACAAATAAACATAAAGGAGTGTGTTAACCCATTCAGTCGGTTTTCGCTAATATTGTTTCTATATAAATTTTTAAAATTTTCAGTTTTGAAAATGTTCTTTCTGGCGTGGCGGTGCACACTGTAATTGTGCAAAATATATTTAGTAGGTTGTTTTGCCTAATTTAAGGTTACGCGCTGCGACCGACGGAGTGTGTGCATAATATACGGCGGCGCGTTCTACTGTATGTACAGTGTACAGGTTTTAATTTCGAGAAGACAAGATGAAACAAATAACAAATTGTAGATGAGTGCCTATATAATTTCAGGTATTATTAATTTTGATATTACAAATCTCGTTTATCTCAACAGCTCTGGGAGGAGGGATTGCCCCTTTGCCTCCCCCCCCCCCCCCCGAATACGCCACTGTCGACAACAGATCAACGGCGTAGTCTTAAATTGCAGAGGAAGGCCCGGGAAGGGACAATGTTGGAATTCAGAAATCAGTCATTTTCAAATGTAGTGAAAGTTTTTAATTTCCGAAATTTACAGATATATATCAAAGTATACTAATATAAAATGCATTATATAAACGATCGCGGATCGCCCGACCTCAATCCGCTTGACTTTAATTTTTGGATTGACATAAAGACCTTGATTTATGTAATTGAAGTTAACAGGTTTATGTAATTGAAGTTAACAGGGAGAGTGGGGAGTGGGTTTACGTAATTGAAGTAATCCGACAACAGCCTGGTGTAGGCAGTGCCCGTGGGAGCGAACTACTGTGTAATTGTGTATTGAGAATGCTGAAAATAACTTGGAACAGTTGCTGCGACATTTGTTTATAATGCATTTTCAATTAATATTTTGAAATTTACGTTTCATGTATTTTTCTCAATATCCCTGTATATTTTGGAAACTAGAAAACAGTACTGCATTTTTTCATTATTATTCATTACCTATACTTGCCAAAAACTACAATATCCCAAGTTTCTGAGTATAGGTTAAGAATATTAAGTATATTATGATCATGTATAATCTTAACTTACATCTAGTCCACTGCACACAGATGCTCCTGTACCTATGAAGTTCTTTCGCATTTTTAAATTTTTATTATCATCTGAAATAATTTGGAATATTTTCAAATCCCTTTTTTTATACAATTAAAAAATCACAATTCGACAATTTTTTTAGTTTATTGTATCCAGCATCGAAACATTGTCATAGCAACCAGAGCCCATATAGTGGAATTATTTTAAGAAGTCCTTACTGGGACTGTCAATTGGTAATTTCGATATCCTAAGTTGGCATCAATAACGTTCTTGAATGCAACCGGGTCATAAGTTCAGGTCAGTAACGAGCCAATTTGCACTAATAACACGAAAAGTAACAAGAACAAGAACAACACAGATAACGGTAAAACTCACGAAACCTATAAAACCCGCGAATATTTTCACTGCCGAATGTTTGAACCAGTTTGAACGATCTGGAAAACCTTCACTGTCACTTTGACACACCGAAGCTAAATTTGCCTGAAGCAGCTGATTATACCAAAATACCAAAACGAAAGTGTTTCCATGACGTTTGAAATTATTATTAAAATGAATTGTAGTCCTAGTTATTTTTATTTGTAGCGGTATAATCGTGATTACAATATGTGTTCTACGTTTCGTGAGTTTTACCATCATCTGTGTTGTTCTTGTTCGGGTTACTTTTTGTGTTATTAGTGCAAATGGGCTAGTTACTGACCTGAACTTATGACCCGGTTGCAGTTTTTGCTGCATTGGTGCCAACTTAGGATATCGAAATTACCAATTGACAGTCCCAGTAAGGACTTCTCAAAATAATTTGAGTATAGCAAGCTAACTCTCCTAACGAAAATGTAGCTTGAACAACTACTGTTGAGTTATGAATATGCAGGTTTTTGATTGGTGTATGGTTATGAGTTCATAACATATTTAGGCTCTTAATAACGTGTAACAGATGCTATTGTTTATCAGTTTGGCAATATATTGTATCTAAAGAGTGTATTTTTCAATAGTCTTGGAAAAATCATATTTTTTAAGGTTCGACATTCTAGAGAAATAGGTCGAAAAACTTACTTGTGAAATTCTTAAGCAAGTTTGCGGTAACATTCGGTGCGAAGAGGAAAAAGAGAACTGGAAACGGGAAACTTTAGTCTTATTATTTTATTTGAATTTCGGATGTGCCCCGTTTCCAAGTTTTTATTACTTCTTTGTTACGCCGGTATTTTTGCCGCAGAGTTCTGTAACATTCGTCCAATTTTTGAATAGATCTTCACACGACGTATTGCCACTTCAGAGTGGTGTAGAATATCCCTATGTCGTGATTGTGATAATAGAGGAAAGTACCCTAATAATATGAGACAGTTCCCAATATGAGACCCCACGCTAACTCCTAAAGTAAGAGTCTCCATCTAGCTGGCAATGTCTCAAACAATCACTAATGGTATAAGTCGCCACATGTAGTGCAGTGTCTAGCTTATCTAAATTTTTAGGTTAAGAACGGCATTGTTTACTTCAACCGTATGTGCACAAACTTTTAAAGGGTTTCGGTTACCATGTAATTCTGAATAACGTGGTAAGTGTTTAATATATTTTTGTTGCTTGTTGTATTGAATAAAAGTTATTTAATAATTAGAGTAGTTATATAACGCATTTAATTACATTTGTTAACGATGACCAAAAATTCTATGATGTGTACATCGGATTCCTAATGTGAGATACCCCAGTGTTCCTAATATGAGATATCTCATATAAGGAGACTCGCTTCATCCATTTATATTCCTAATAATTGGAATAGAGTGTCAAGTGTTATATAATTAAAGAGTTGTATACTGTGTTAAGTTGATATTCATTTAATGTATATGAAATAAAAATTATTTTGTGGTAAGTAGTATTTTTGTTAAACCTGAATACGAGACTGTCTCATATTAGGAACTTGTTAAGTGTGTCAAGTGTTATGTAACTAAATTGTTGTATACTAGGTTAATTTGATATTCTTTTAAAGTTTTTGAAATAAAAATTATTTTGTGGCAAGTAGTGTTTTTGTTAAACCTGGATATGAGACTGTCTCATATTAGGCACCCAATTTTAAAAATTAAAGATTTGACTTTTTCTTCATAATTCTCATTTACGCAACAACTGTTAATATTTGGCAATCCTATATAAACTGCAGTGAAAATAGATACTATATTAAACGTATTGGACGTAAGTTTACGTATTATAATATACTATAGGACAGAATACAGAACAAAATGTAATGTGGTCTCATTATTAGGGTACTTTCCTCTAATAATAAAGGATGTTTTAGTGGCATATCATGTAAAGGATATCAACTGAAAAAAAAATGCACTCCAGCCGGGACTGAACCCGGGACTCTTACTGTGACCGTAGGCACTTAACCAGCTAAGGTACCGGAGATACGGGTTCCATCGGCTATAAGGTGTTAGTTATTCCAATTGATATTAGTTAGTAGCGGTGAGATGTATAAGAGACTTCGGCGACTTCTACAGCCACTAGAAAGAGAGGGTGTAGAGTTAGACTGTCAGATAGTGACAGATTTAGATGCCCCATTTTCGCATACAAGCCTCGAAGATGGCTTTTTCTGGCTAGCGTACGGAAAAAGTTTTACCGATCTACGATTCTTTCCGTGCACTGAATAGAAATACCGAATATTATGTCTTTAAAATATAAATATACAACAAAGTAAACTAAATTTAAGAAAGTATCCGATATTTAACATGTACCTATTTCGTATTCAATTCGTAAGAGTCGTAGATAATATTTAGATGCATTTCTGTAATATTTTTTTGACGTTCTATCCACCTTATTTGATATAGACTAATTTAAAACTAACTAAAAAAATAATTTGAAAGTAACCATGGAAACGCATCATACATAAACAAACACTGTACTGGGTACTGCCAGCGTTGTTTATTTTCAAAAATAAAAATATTCCAAGTTTCCACCTTGTCGTTTGTCTAAACTTCGAAGCAAATAATAAACTAAGTAATGTAAGTATGTAACATAATATTTTATTATTTTTATCTGTTTGGTCCTGGTTTTGTCAAATAATAGTAATAATTCTCACCATCAAAATACTCCAAATTAAGAGTTACCCCAGAAGCAACCATAATATGCGCTTGTATGGGCAAGGGTTGCAATTAGGTACCATTATTTCGGCATCCTAAATTAGTAGTGGCAGTTCACTCACATCGAACAAATCAGAGAAAGCAAACTTCTTCAATAAAATCTATACTTTTTGAGCCATTCAACCGTACTATTGTTTTACATTAATTTACATGAGCCTACTTCGTAACAAACAATTTTGTCTGAAGTGTTTAGTTACGAAAATGCAGGTTCGTGATTGGACAAAGGTGTGTGGTTAAGGGTTCATAACTATGCATTTTTGGTGTAATAGATGCAATTGTTCGTCAGTTTTCGAATAAATAAATATATTTTTCAATAGTAGTGGAAAAAATATACTATGTGGGCCAAAGTGTTCTCAATAAATGGAACAATTTTTTTTGTTATTAAAAAGTATTTTGGAGAATCCTTTCCACGTGTTTTAAGGATCGATTTTGACATAATATGTCAGATCACCACCAATATGGCGACAATTTTAAAAATAGACTAACCATAAAGTTAATAAAATTGAGGTTAAATGACGAGACCTTTGTGCAAATTTGAGGTAGTTACTAAAAAAATGATTTTTTTTCATAATATTACCTATGTTTTCCTTGTTTAGAAAATTTTTAATTTGTGCAATTAAATACAACCAGAAGGCTATTCCTAATGTATTTGCTCAAAAAATTCGGATTTTTCTATTTTTTCCACAAATAATTAGACTTAATTGAAAAATCACCTTTTATCTACTATCCGCGTTGTTGCGATTTCTTTGGCTCACAATGTAAAATAGAAAACATAAATATGACTGTTCCTCAGTTATATTTATGAAGTAGCGGGAGGTGATGGTGTGAAGCTCGCCAAAAGTGTTAGTAGATCAGTGCCACGCTTCCACAGTCTCCCCACCTAATCGACACAATCGTACCTATTGTCCAAATTACGAAAGAAAACGTTTCTAAAGAATGCGGGCATCGTTGCGAGATTTCCTATACGAGTAGTCGTTATTTATTGGCGAATACAAGCTTTATCATATTCAAGGCGAATTTCTGAACTCTGTTATACCGAAAAAATAAAGCTCGGATCACGGGACCACTTACCCATTTTTGTTTATCATTTATTTTTAACGCGGTGTGATAAAACACCTATTATATTTTTTTCAACATCGTCGCGTATACCATCGCCTTTGAAATACGGCAACACAGCACTTCTGCGAAGGAGTCGGCTGACAAAACCAGTTAGCCAACGCGTTTTGTGCCTGTTTTTATAGTACGTAAAGTTAACTGCGTATTTGGGCTACCATACAGACCTCATTTTTTAGGCCGCTGGCAAGTTTTTTCCGCCGGCTCAGAGAGCTCAGTGGCGTTTCGTATGTTCGGGAGTTAACGTGTGCAAAATGAGTAAACAGGGAAGAACGTTGCATTCTCAAGCACGAGAAATAATTGCCAATGTTATAAGGGTTTGCCTTCCTCCATAGTCTAAGGCATCACCGTTAAGAATAATATTAACAATAAATTAAATAACAATTATATGAAAATTAAGTCAGTGCGTTACACAAAATTGAGCTACGCCCCTGAACTGTGACTAATTCTATAATATTTGCGAGTTCTTCCCCCTTACGTCGCACGCATTCTGCCGTAAGCAGGACTTTACTGAATGTTCACTTCCACATTTTATCGATTTTGGGGACTACTTCATATCCATACTTTCCTTATTTACTGTGTAAGTCCCCGCCTCAAAATCCAGTAACGTCAAGAGTATCATGTACCTATCATCTAATAATTACATTTCGTTATCAATTCAAATTTCGAGTAAATATCTACCTATCATCAATCGGCTCAAATGAAGCAGCTATAAGTAAGTCCATTGTTACGAACACTGATAAAAAAAATTACGTATCTGTTCTTAATTAAAACGCAATTATCACGGGTGCCTTGTTAGCGCGGCATCCGCGTCACCATAGCAACTAACCAACATACTAATTGTTGCCTGTCAGATAATCAGAAGTATAGTTTATCTATGTTATAATAGTTTTCTTTGGTCGAAGAAAAATTATGATACAAAACTCGAGTTGTAAGCTTATTACATACTCGTGGAATTACAGCACTCGCCTCTGCGCGGCTCGTGCGCAACCTTTCCACTCATACGTAATAAGCTGTTTACAACTCTCGCTATGTAATATAGGTACTGTTCTGTACTGAGTAGTACATTAATAATTTGTCCGTTCGGCAGGCGCAAGGCGGACGAGGTGCAGATCCTGGAGGCGACGATCCGGGCGCGCAACGAGCAGCAGCGGCGCGCCGGCAGCGGCGGCGCCGAGCTGGACGCCACCTGCCGCGTCTGCCTCAAGACCAAGTTCGCCGACGGCGTCGGCCACGTGTGCGCCTACTGCGGCGTCCGCTGCTGCGCGCGCTGCGGCGGGAAGGTCACGCTGCGTTCTAACAAGGTGAGGGTGAGACTGCACAGACTTTACAGGGTGGGCCAAATTGGACACTTTTGAAGGGAAACTCATATTTTGGACTTTTATTATTATTATTATCTCGACGTAGCCAAAAGGCATTCGCACTCCCTCTACGGGGAACATTCACTCAGATCCCGGGTATCCCGGATACCAAAAGGATCTGGCTCGGACGAGACCCGTGCCATGTTATCGGGCCTTAGGTGACATTGATGTTGTTGGACGATCCTGCATTCCCCATGAATTTCCTGACGGTTCTGGCTGTAGCAAGTAGTACCGCTTTCTGCATGGACCTGTAAAGACTATCCTCCTTGATGTTTCTCAGCAGTTGTTGACATGATGATTGGAATCGTCTGGACGTTCTCCATTTCCCATTGCCTTCTGATTCGTTCTTCTAAACCTCTGTACTTCGCGATCTTCTCGACTTGCTTCACACGCAGGTTGTTGTTGTTCGGGATGGCCACATCAGTCAGAGTTGTCTGCCTAGAAATTTTATCAACTATTATAAGGTCCGGTCTGTTATGGGCAACTCGTTGATGTGTCAGAACTGTACGATCCCAGTTCTTTTTGTAGTTGCTGTTCTCAAGAACAGGCTCAGGTGTGTAGTTGTAATATGGGTCCCTCTCTGCCTGCACAAGCAGCAGCTTTTCCGCCAGTTCCTGGTGCAAGATCTTGGCAACCGAATCGTGTCGTTCCTTATATTCCGTTGATGCGAACATCTGACATCCTCCTGTTATGTGCTGGATTGTTTCTGAAGTTGGGCACCCGTATCTGCATCTGTCATCCACTACCGATGCATCTCCTACAATGAATTTTAGGTAGTGGCGAGTTGGTATAACCTGATCTTGTATGGCCAGTAAGAAGCCTTCTGTCTCGGGGAACATTCGTCCCGAGGTCAGCCAATAGTACAACGCTAACTCGTCGACATGTTCCTGGTTAACCTCATTAGGATGCCTCCCGTGCAGCGGCTTCTCTAACCACCTCTGTAGTTTATCGTTGTCGGCGGTTCGGTGGTGATTTTGATGCTCGTGTTCCGTCAGACCTAGCGGAGCTGAGACGTCTGCTCCGCATATAGCTTTATGTAGTGTGGAGCTGTTGGCCTGTCTGTGGAAATAATTACGCAGATTTAATATTTGTTGGTCCAATTGCTTGCTGAGGTCTGCCAATCCTCTTCCTCCTTGTTGACGTGGCAGAGTTGTTCTTTCTACGGCGCTACGGGGATGATGCTTATGAGCTTTTGTCAGTAGTGTCCTAGCTTTTTGTTGCAAGTTGTTGGTTCAATTCACTATTCCGAAGGAATAGCTAAGTGCAGAGCACGCATACGTGTTTAGGGTCTTAAACAAATTTCTGCTGTTAAGATCAGTTCGCACTACTTGTCTCACTCTCTTGATGAATTCATTAGTTAAATCGGTCTTCATTGTTCGATGGTCTATCCTTTGAGCTTGCTTCATCCCGAGGTACTTGTATGTATCTTCCACGCTCATCGCTTCGATCTCCTGGCCGTCCTGCATCTCGTGTGCGCCTTGTTCGAGCTTTCCCCTGACGATGTTAAGGGTGCGGCACTTGTCCAGTCCAAACTGCATTCCGATGTCCCTGGAGAACTCCTCTACAATTTTAAGCATTTGCGTTAGTTGGTTTTTGGTTGCGGCCATCAGTTTTAAATCATCCATATATAACAGGTGATTCAACTTGAACGCTTCTGCGCTGTTGCTTTTGATAGCGAAGCCATATTTCGTAGAGTCCAACCGATGTGATAGAGGGTTCATCCCCATGCAGAACCACAGTGGACTGAGTGAATCTCCTTGGAAAATCCCTCTTCGGATGTTGATTGTGTCGGTCTCGATGTTACTGCTTGCGGTTCTGAGTTGTATCTTAGTGCGCCAGGTTGTCACAACGTGTTCTATAAAGAAAACTGTATGATGATCTATTTTATACAGCTTTAAGATACCTGTGAGCCAGTCGTGAGGTACGGAATCAAATGCTTTTTTGTAGTCCACATAAGCCATGTAGAGGTTTCGTTGCTTGGAATGAGCCTGGTTGCAGATGACAGAGTCTATGATGAGTTGCTCTTTGCATCCCATTGCGCCCTTCGCGCAGCCCTTCTGCTGCATTGCCACGGTGTTGGTACTTGGCAGGGTTATCCGTATTCCGCTGGTCTTTTGGTAATAAGTAGATGACACCCTGTGTAAGAAACAATGGCATTTTTTGAGGATCGAGCAAGACTTCATTAATTAAGGTAGTTATTTGTTCATGCGTGCACCACAACTTCTTAATCCAATAATTTTGGAGATGATCTGGACCTGGTGCCTTCCAGCTCAGAATTCTTGATGACATTGGAGACCTCATCGGTTGTGAATTGCTCGTGTTGCATCTGGCTATAGTTCCGGCCCATCTCGCGTTCTTCACTGATCCAGCTTGCACTGACATTGCATAGACCTGGTGTGGCAAGTTGATTTCTCCAGAAACCGTCGACCTGTTCTCTGCTAGGGTAACTCGTATTTCTGGCACCGGCGCTAGAATTCAAAGTACGGTAGAAAACTTTTTCAGATCGTTCAAAAAGTTTGTTGTCTCGTTTCCTGTTGTTACTAGCCTTGTATCTCCTCAGACGCCCTGCGAAAACAGAAAGTTTTTGTTTTAATGTATCAAGACATTGTTGAGCAGTGATGTTCGCGGGGTCACGCTGAGAATGCATTTGGGTGCGGCTCATTATTGCCTGCACCGCCCTCTGGATCCTTCTAGTTCTAACTCCTCTGATATATTCCGTTGCTTATCCTATGTCTTTACGGAGACTCTCGATCTTCCGACTTAGTCGCATCTCCCATTGAGCGATTCGTGGTTCTGGTCTTGCACGATTTAACTCTTGAGCCGTCCGGATCTTGGCTCCCATTGCAGTGATGATTGCCGTTGCAGCACAGTAGATTAACATGTGCATATGTTCTAAAGTTGGTGTTACTGAAACATAGTTAGGTAAAATTCTGGTGTTCATAATATCGAGCACGATTGCAAGCTTCCTGGAAGAATTCAATCTTGGTAGTGGTGGTCTGCTCAGTGGGTCTGTGCCTTCGTATCGCAATACTGCCTTTCTCATCTGTGTGTCTAAGCCTTCAAAGTGTTCTTCGTTAGCCGATTCCAGACTCTCAGTTGTTGGTTCTACCGTTTCGGCTTCTAGTTGTTGTCCAGGCTCTTGAAGTTCCCCATTGTTGTTGTTGTCGTCTATGTCTATGTCAATGCTTTCGCCGTGGATCTCTAGCTCAACTTCCCGTTTGATAGCGTTAAGTCGCGTTTCTGGAATTCGGTTATTTTTTAGAATAGTTCGATACTGATCTGACACTCTTCAGACACTTGCATGTGTGGAAACTCCCTGCAGAACTCGGCATGCAGTTGTTGTCGGTAGCCGATCATCTCTTGTCCTAAGTTTGTCACCTTGTAAAAAATACGCATTATCGATTCATTCATGGACCCAGTCCATTTCATGCGTCGTCGTTGTAATCCCGCCTCTGTGAACGCTGGCTGAAGTTCCCGCGCAGCACCTTCGGTGGGTGGAACCCTAGTTCTCGTTTGGCTCCCATGTTGTAGATGTTCGTGTTGTTGTTGGGCTGTAGCTGTTTGTGCAACAGGGGCCCGCCTCATCAGCGCCCTGTCACCGACGTCCCGCTCGCTGTCATGCCCAGCGCCGGCTCCAGACATGCCCTGGCGATCCCCAGGCAGCGGCCCTATGACAATTATCCTATTATTCTCCATTCCATAGTTTTCTCCCGTAACGTGGGAGTGACGGCCTTCGGTCGTCTTTTACGACTCGCGGAGCCACGATAGGAGTATTCTAACCCGCTACCCATACGGGTCAACTAGGATAACGCGGGATCTGCCCCTGTCACTGGCCAAACCCCTCCTTGCGTTAACTGGGAAACACGGGATCGTTACACCCGAGGATCTGCCCCTCTCACAGGCTAGACCCACCCCTGTGTAACTGGGAGTCGCGGGATTGTCACACCCGAGGATCAGCCCCCAAATAAGTGCCGTGTCCGAGGCCTTGGCATCGGAAGCACTGTGTGTATGTCCTTATTTTCTGGAAGTCTTCCCACTTTATTTTTCTATGTCCAATATATCTGCACTGTTTTAATTTATGCATATTCGTGTTTTTATTTAAGTACACGAGTATGAATTATTTGTGCTGTTCTTTAAATTAACAATTTTGGTAGCAGGCGTACCATTCTCAGTAGGTTCATGTTCAATATCTTTAATATCCATATCGGGCTCAGCCTTTAGGACAATTCTTTTTGGTCTTTCGTCTTGTGGTGTGAAAGAGTAAAATTTAAGTTTCTTGTAGTCGAGTTTAAGTTTATTGTAGTCGAGTTCTGTGGTGAAATTGACTTTATTGACTTGCATAAATGTAATTAAACTTTTGTATACAATTCCCTCTGTGGATACTATGATCGGGGGTTGTCGTGAATCTGATTTTATTTCTATATCATTATCTTCGTTTTGTTCATTATTTTCTTGTTCATTTTGTTCTAGTTCTGTTTGTAGATTAGGTTTTTTCTTTGACGGCCGGGATTCAGCCTCATTTGAGTCTGTAACCTGGCTTTGATTCCTTCTTTTCTTTTTCTTGTTTTTATTATTTTTTGGTAAGTCCTCTTCCATTTTTTCGAGAGGATGGCAGTCTTTAGAGGTTGACGCTGTAGGTTCCATAGCTCGGGAGGTCTCTTTAAGTTGTTTTTTGTCAGGAGGTTTTATAGAATATGTAGATTCATCGTCAGAGTCGATCGTAAGCTTTTCATTATCCATCATCGTGAATCAGCGGCATGGGACGGTGATTAAATGCCTGGGCCCCTACTCAATCCGGGGCCCGGGTCCGTAAAAAGACCCCCACACCTCTCTGATCCCGATTTTAGTACAACAGGGTGTAATTCGTAAATTTTGGCGTTGAAAAACGCTTTTATTTTGGCGAAATCTTGAATTTGGCGAAATTCTTTAGACGAACGCTACGGAAGTACCATCACGTTCGGCGCTATCTGAGCGACTTATATTTTGGACGGAGATAGTCGAAAACTGAGTCGTGTCTGAGGCTCATTTTTTATGATAAACTTAATGGCGAAAACCTAAATCGATATCTGTCTCCGTTCTTGAATTGCAGGGCGTTTTTCGAAAATGTACGTTTTCGAAAAGTGGCCGTAACTTTTTTCGGGTTGAGAATTTTGTGTTTCTGTAAACACATTCTTAAAGCACTTTTTTACGTAGAATCCAATTCTGCTACTAATTTTTTTCAAGTCAATGGTTTAAGAGTTACTGATAAAAAAATATATTTTTTAAATGGAACACCCTGTATATTTTTGCATTTTTAATAGAGCAAAAAATTACCATTCCAAAAATATATAACACTTAGTGATTTACTTAATTAGTTATCAATTACTAATAGCTTTTATGATTTCATGGGTATAATTTTGGAAGCGCGCCTTTTCAACAAGTACCTACCTAGGCTTTGGACGGTGAGGCAATGAAACAACTGTTGAAAAATGTTTACTGTTACCTGTCAAATTTTCAGTTAAGCTCTTTAGGCAGTGTAAATTTGTTTCTATTTTTGTGTAATTTATATACTTTATAACATACCTACAATGAAATTTGAAAGTTAGGAAAAATGGGATATGATAGTTATAGTTTTATACAATCCGAGAAAATTTCTATCTCTGTTTAACTCGTACCTAGATTTTCGGCCTATCTTTTTCAAAATGCCCACTATTAATCAAATTGTTTCGCAATCTTGCAAAAATGTCCTTGAATTGAAAGGATGTCTTATGTCTTCTCTCTGGATACCGTTCGTAGTATAAATTGGTCGTTGCATCTGTATTTTCCCCGGATTTTATAAAACAGACTATTATATCCCATTTTTCATAACTTGCAAATTTCATTGTAGGTATGTAATGAAGATTATAGATTACATAAAAATAGAAAAAAACTTTACACTGCCTAAACAGCTTACCTGAAAATTTGACAGGTAACAGTAAACATTTTTCCACGGTTCTTTCATTACTTATACAAATGAAATCATAAGTGCTACTAGTAACTGATAACTATTTAAGTAAATCATTAAGTGTTATATATTTTTGAAATGGTAATTTTTTGCTCTATTAAAAAATGCAAAAATATACAGGGTGTTTTATTTAAAAAATATATATTTTTTTATCGGTAACTCTTAAACCATTGACTTGAAAAAAAAAATAGTAGCAGCATTGGATTCTACGTAAAAAAGTGCCTTAGGAATGTTTTTACAGAAACACCAAATTTTCAACCCGAAGAAAGTTACGGCCACTTTTCGAAAACGCACATTTTCGAAAAAACGCTCTGTAACTCAAGAACGGTGACAGATATCGATTTGCGGTTTGCGCCATTATGTTTATCATAAAAAATGAGCCTCAGACACCGGTATCACTTTTCGTTTATCTCAGTTAAAAATATGAGTTTCCCTGTAAAAGTGTCCAATTTGGCCCACCTGTACATACCAGTGATGTAACAGATAAATTTTTTTCGGTATCTAGATACAGATACTGTCTGGCAGATGTATCTAGATACAGATACAGTATCTGGGTATAGTGATACAGATACGTTAAAAAAGTATCTAGATCCTTCCAGATACTATCAGTTAATTAAGAAAATTTCAGACCTTGTAAGGCAATCAATATACATACCTACTTAGATATTTTTATGAAACAAGTTTGTGTGTGTAGGTAAAGTGGAACTGTTTAGACGAATGTGAAGTTTAGGTTGTCACTAATTGAAACAAGTTGTGGGTTAGTAGTTTACCGTGTACGTCACTCCAAAGTGAGCACTGAGGAGGTGCTTTATGTACGGTATTTTAAAAAATCACTAAATCACACCCCATTTTATTATTTGAATTGTTTATTTTTTTAACATTAGCAACATTTCGAAGTTTTCATCGCTGAGCCTGTTACGCCTTGGCGTTAAAATTTGTCCTCCTGTACTAAAGAGGCGCTCGACTGGCGCAGATGATGGTAAAACCGTGTTATATTTTTTGCACAAAGCATGCAATCCTATTTGAATTACAATAAACTAAAAATTAATTTTTGCCCATAGGAACGGTTTAAAAATTAAATATAGGCACCTGGCACGCCTTGGCATCGTGGTTAAAAAAATGTATCTAGTATCTAAGTATCTAGATACTAAAGCAGATCCTGATTTTTGTAAGTATCTAGATATGTATCTAGGTACATAAAAAGTATCTAGATACAGTATCTAGATACATGTATCTCGATACATTACATCACTGGTACATACATAGGGTGATTAACCCAGACAAAATATAACTAGGTCAAAAATAACAACATAATATTATTATACAAGCATCAAAATAATCTAAGGGATAAGGATAAAAATTATTCTTTTAATCAATTATAAAACACAGTTTCCTGCCATATATTTTATTTATGTACTCTAAATAGACTTATACAGGGTGCCCAACTTTATTACTGTACAAATCAGTAAAATCTTTATTTTTGGAGATAATCGCCTAAACTTTTTTTTGTTTGAAACGCCTTCAAATACCGCTTCGTTTGACGTTTTTGCCATTTTCGAAATGCAAATACAGGGCCGGCTGCGATATTTTTATACCCACGATTTTCACGAAAACCATTTAGCGATTTTTTTATTTAAAATCTGCCCCCACAGCGTTAATGAGAACATCCCAAAACCCTTTTGTACCAAATTTGAATAAAACATATACAGGGAGTTCCTTTCTGCAGGGTGTCAAAGTTGAGCAAATTAGGAATTTTAAAGGCATCTGCCAAGTCAAGTGTGCCATGGAATCCCCTCAAAACAGGTGAATGGTCAATAGGACCATTCAAGATGTTGGTGTGCAAAGGTCTAATACAAAATATACAGAGTATTATTTTCTGTGCCATCTCAAATTACTGAATTTTTGGAACTTTGTAGGGGTAAAAAATCGTGTATAACAAAACCACTCCACACACTATAAACGAACTAAATCTAAAAAATACAGAAGCCTGCCAGTCGGTAAGTCCATATCAGTTAAGGTAGCTGGTGTGCCATAATAGGAAACGCACAGAAAATCTATCATCTTAGAAAGTAACTTTGTTGAGAAAGGTCCAATAATTTAAATTATATTTATTTGTTGGTTGGCATTTTGTAAAGAAATAAATTACTTGTGTGTTTATTAATATTTTTTCAATGATTCCAGAGCACTCCTGACCAGTATAAAGTTTAACAAAATTTCAGAATTTTGTGATGGCTCGGAGAAAAATACCCTGTATATTTTTGTAGTAAATCTTTACATTAACATTTTGAGTGGTCCTGTTGACCATTCAACTGTTTTGAAGGGATTCCATGGCACATTTGACTCGTCAAATGTCTTTAAATTTTCTATTTTGCTCAACTTTGAGACCCTACCGAATGGAACTCCCTGTATATTTTTTGTTCAGATTTGCTGTATGGGGGTTTTGGGGTGTTCTGATTAACGCTATGGGGTCAGATTTTAAATAATAAAATCGCTAAATGGTTTTCTTCAAAATCGGGGGTATAAAAAAATCGCAGCCGGCCCTGTATTTACATTTTGAAAATGGCGGGAACGTCAAAAGAAGTGGTTTTTGAAGGCCTTTCAAACGAAAAAAAGTTTAGGCGATTATCTCCAAAAATGAAGATTTTACTGATTTGTACAGTAATAAAGTTAGTATGTGTTAAGATTCACAATATAATTAAGAAATTCTTCAAATTTACAGTTTCCAGAAAAAAATTCATGTTTTTGCAACACATAATTAACAACAATAAAGCAACATTAAATAACAATTAATACAGAGTATTACCATCACCACTGTTAACAACCGCTCTGCATCTACGAGGCATAGGTACTCAGAAGTATGTTGTCAATGTCATGTTGTTCGATGAAGTTCCATTCATTTGAAAGTTATTAGTGAGTTTGAAACACAATATTTTGCACCAAAAGTCCTCGCCCGATCATATCCTATAAGTGCTCGATGGGATTAAGGTCAGGGAATTGAGAAGGCCAAGGCAAAACATTAATTTCATTGTGCTGCAGAAACTTGCACACGATCCTTGCCACATGAGGACGCGCATGGTCGTGCATTAGTTGAAATTTTGGTCCAATTCTCTCAGCATATGGAACAACAATAAGCTGAAGAATAATGTTTTGATAATCATTGGCATTCAGATGCCGGTCCACCAAACGAGATTAGTTCTTCCGCCGATGTTGATACCGCCCTATATACCATGATCGTACCTCCTTGAAAGGTGTGAACCGCTTGAACAGCAGCAAGGCGTTCTGCATTTCCAGGACGCCTCCACACGCGACGCGTCCTTGAATCTGGGCGAAGTCAAAATCGTGACTCATCAGAAAATAAAACGAGTCCATTCCTGCTGCTGCCAATTTAAATGTTCTTATACCCACTGTAACCTGGTTGTACGATTTTCTCGTGATAATGCTGGAACACTTATATACAGACCGGCGGGCATTAATGTGATCTTCATGGAGCCTGTTTCGAACAGTTTGGTCACTAACCCGTACATTGTGAGTATTGTGCAGCTGAATAACCAATTGCGATGCAGCGATACTGCGTTCTCGCAAGGCTAGCAATCTCAGAAATCTATTCTGAATTGGGGTAGTTACCCTTGTACGAAATGTATGCCATTCTCTGACGTCTCCTGTTTCTCGGTATCTTATCCATAAACGTACTATATTTTTTTAAAATATTTAAATACGAAATAATTAAGATAATATGCGCATTTTTGTATTTGTCCCTTAGATTCTTTTGATGTGTGTACAAGTATTGTACAATTATTGTACACACACAATACCAAATCAAAACAAATATTTGTTTAGGTGCAAGGCTGATTCCATTTTTCTTACATGCCACGCACGTTTCGTGTACCATTGTTCAAAATTATTCCACTAATACACAACTGTAAACTATGAACGTTTGCACTCACATGTGCACCCAGTTAAATCGAAGCATATGAAACAGTTACGAGATATTTTCTTCTAACTTGGCGTGTCACATGAGCGGATGAGCTGTCCAATTTAAGGTTAATATTATGAAGCTTCTGATGCCCCAGTTGCGGAGATACAGGGTGTTATTAAAATTACTTAGTTCAGAAAAATACGAATACCCTGCATAATCGCATTTTTTAAATTTGTTTTGAATGGTAAATTCAATGGTCAACAAAAAGTATCTCTTAGTATTTTTTTATATTCTCAGCCGTTTCTTAATTATTTTCAAAGAACGGCAATGCTGCAATAAACAAGTCATTTTAAGAATAAATCTAACCATCGGTGTATGTCATTATTTGAATCATTTGGCTGCCAACTTTGCACTTTAGTATCAATATTTTGAAAAATGATATTTTCATTCGAAGAATTGACTGATGAGTATGCACTTTTGCTATGGACTTGCCAATGGCAATAATAAACATGCGGAAACGCATAGTATCGTGTATTGAAAGAGACGGCGGACATTTCGAATATTTAATAATTTAATTTTCTAATAGCATTACGTTTCTTTTATTATCGTTTTTGCTTTGGTATTTTGTTAAATAAAGTTTAATTGACATCCACAGATTGCTAGATTTATTCATAAAGTGACTATTGTTCATTGCAGCGTTGCCGTTCTTTGAAAACAATTAAGAAACAGCTGCGAATATGAAAAAATACTAAGAGATACTTTTTGTTAACCATTCTATTCACCACTCAAAACAAATTAAAAAAAAATGCGATTATACAGGGTATTCACATTTTTCTGAACTAATTAATTTTAATAACACCCTGTATCTCCATACTGAGAGCCTCAGAAGCTTCATGTCAACCTTAAGTTTGACGGCTCATCTGCTCATGTGACACGCCAAGTTTGAAGAAAATATCTCCCATAATTCTAGAGATACTAAGAAATATGTGTATTTTTCTCCAAACTTCTACGCTCTGTATAAAAAAACTATGGCCCGTAGGAGAAAAAAATATATGAAGAAGTGCCATTATTTTGGCTCCAAGACTACGTGGTTTCATTTTTGACATCAGTGCAGTTACACCCTGTATATATAGAAAAAAGATAAAGACGCAAATACCTAAGTTGGTAGTACCAACTTGGTACAATAATATTATCTGACGTAGCTATAAATGTCGGCACATTTACAATCTATATTTTGATTCTTCAAATAAAAATGTGTCATCATTTATCGCATATCTCGTGAATAGTATAATTTAGGTGTGCACGCGTGGCAATTCCGTTAAATTTACCAAATAGTATCCTGCAATTATTTATTCCTTAAGAAAAATGTGTCTACACTCTATTTAAACTAAATGTAAGTGGCGCGTAAACATTTACACGATGGAAGCACGTGAACAATTCTGAGGGCTAATACGAGGCAGGGTCGCATTAAGGACGATCTCTATGAATTTTATAATATAAAATATTAAAATATTATGCCCCAGTATTAAAAACAAACATTTATGGCACACCTAGTGATTACCTTACCTGCAAATTTATACTATTAAGACAAATCGTAGCTCCAACAATTAATAAACAGCGAAACAATTATATCGGAAAAAAATAAAGGTCCACTTGCAACTCAATACACCTCTGTAAGAAACACCAACTTGCTGCACTCGCCCGCCGGGTCTGACTTTATTGCCGCCTAGCCAATAGCAAGCCGATCACCTGCGTATATCACTCTCTATTAGCCATGCAACAACTTGTGTTTATGTTTCACTTGCGTTTAGTTGGAATAGCGAGTTTAGTTATATTTCTTCTATAGGGTGATTCACATAAAAATCCTTTCTCCAACATATCCGCATCTGGAAAAAGTGATTGGTAGGGCGTAACGATGATATCTTTGAGGATTCAAGTCAAATTTTTCCGAAGCAAGATGTAGATACCTAAATGGAGATGTGGCCCCAAAAATTGTTTTATTTGCAAGCACTCTGAAATGTCGTGAATCTTGCATCTCCTTTCAATTTTATAAATCGACGGGCTTTAAGACCTGCTTTTTCTACGACAGTGTCTAAATTGCCATATTGGGGACTCAAAAGTATGTCGCTAAATGACATTTTTATTAACTGCAGTTACCTTCAGCCCGTGGTTAAATACCCCCTGAAGAAACGAGCTGAAGTTGGCAACGGATTCTTTTAATCACGGGCTGAAGTATCTGCAGCTATCGGCTTTTCAGTCTGTATATAAGAAGTGTGGCCCCTCTCCGATTCCGTAGGACTGGCTATCTTCTCTGGTTTCTGTAATCATGTTTGTCTGGAATAGAATAGCACAGAACTCGTAGGAAAGGCCAAATCAAAGCTTCGATTAATTCTATTTAGGGAGATACGGAAAGCCCACGTTTTCTCAAAATTGAGCCATTGCCCTTGAAACTGTATAGCTGCCTCCCACCAAAATCTCTTTCGGTTTACAAGCTACTATAAATAAATATTTGTCGGGTTTTATCGAACCTTGTTTCTATAAAAAGATTTTAACGATGGGTAAATACATTATGAAAACAGTTCATGTTAATTTATAGGTACACTCACTAGATTGATATTTAATAAATTCCCAAATTATACACACTTACAGGTATGTTCCGTTTTGCGAGAAGTTTAGGTTCGATTTGTTATAAACTGCGCTGAGAATTCTTTAGTGCTTCATATTTTGTTTGGATGAATGGATTATTTATTTTTACACAGTGGGTTGTAAATAGGTATAATGTTACAATGATTACAATAATTATTGTCCTAGCAAATAAATTTAAGATGTTATAAAGCCGAAATATATCAAGAAAAGGTATGTGAATACTTCAAAAGTTTTAATTTAGCATAAAAAAGATGTAAATTATTGTTAATTATTATTTTTAGCCTTGGAGAAAATATTTTCCATTTTTTTGCAACCGAAATATAAATTTATTCTCAGGTAAGATTCCTCGCGCTAAAGCTAAAGCTCGATTTTGCATAGATTTTTAATAGTTCCTTTTTTATTTGCTTTTTTTCATTTTCGGAAGAAGATCCTTACGGTACTTACATTTTTATGTGTAATTCACTGAAGTAAAAGATTGTACAAAAAATGTCTAGAGAAAGGAGAAATATTCACAAATAAGAAAGTTACAGGTGTATGAAGAAAATGCCACATTTTGTTAAATCTATTTTATTTATATTTATGACCGCCTATACAGGGTGATTCACGTAAGTGGTTCATTAGAAGTTTATGGGGAAGGAGTGCGAATTTTAATTTGAAATTTTGGTTACTTATATAACAGGTTGTAAACTTTCTTTCTAAAATATTTTCAACTTCCGATCACTTCCGGTTATACCGGAAGTCGATAGCAACTTTGTTATTTCAAATAGAACACACTATATTTTATTACACCGTTTGGTTCCCTATCAAATTCCAAATCTTTTTTCTGAATAGAATGTGTACCCTATTCCTAACCCTTTTCGAGATATTCGCAAATTTTTGATTTTTTTGAGTGTTGCAGCCATCGACCATAGTGATGATAACTGAAATTTATGAATCTGGAAAACTGAAATTTTGGACTGTCGTAGGCGAAAGTCAACTTTATTAAGTGGTCTGTATGCCATTTCAAAATATTGTACAGGGTGTTCGGGAAAAAATTCCCATTATCAATATCGAAAAATTGAAAAATCTCATTTTTTTCAAATGGAACCCATATTTTTTTATTGCACCATTGAAATGCTTGTGAAAAGACAGTCCAAAAAGATATAACACACTATATGTCTAAATGAAGCGGTTGCTTCGATATTACGCAAAATACGTATTTTTGCTGCTCCATATCAAGAAACAACGGACCTTTTCTAATAGGCGGCCATGGATTTTTCATTTGTGATTGTCATTTATTGTGTTCCAAACAATAAAACATTAACTGTTGAGAAGAATGGCTCAAATTAACTATTCTAACGAAGATATTTTTAATATGTTTTACACTCATGGAGAGTGTAAAAGAATTTTAGAAAGAACAATTAGAGTTTTTAATGAAAGGCATTTACATTTACCACTTTTGACGAAAAGAAAATTCAGAAAGTTCGAAGGAAATTTCATAGTCCATAGCAAGGTCCAAACAAAGAGAAGCAAATGTAAATACGTAACAGGTAAATAGCATAATATGAATAAAGTGTTTTACTTATACCTGTTACGGGTGACGTGAAGACGAAGAATTTTTAAAAAAACTTTTATTTGAGTAACGCGAGTTACAGAGTTTCGGCTTAGACTACAGACAAGACTAGAATTGACACTCTTACTTTACTAGGTCCTATTTATACAGATCTGTTATGCTGAGGTGTTGTGGTTCTCATGGGAAAAGAATATAAAGACAAAGGGAAGATCAAATTCTGCAATTCTTGCAGTAAGCAAGTTTTAACAATACTCAAAAGGAATATGATATGTTCTAGTAATCATTCTAGAACAATATACAATGGAAAATGATATCTTTGTAATAAGCATCTTGAACAATAGAGAATGAGAACATAATATCCAACAGTAAACAGAATCAAGGGTAAAAACAAGGTTATGATCAAGGTGATGCTTGAGGTCGGATATAACACCTTCCCCCTTATATTAAAAATTTGTGTTAACAAATTTTGACATTAAATTAGGCATATGTTCGTCCAATCTATACGAAGGTCTCCTTTTGACAGTAACAAATTTTCTTAAATTTTGAAAAACGCGATTTCGAGTTTGGAGGATCGTCTCCGTTATTAGTAGTAATAATGCCTATTTTAATGTTCCTAGACTTTTTACATTTAAAATAAAAGTACACAATAATTAAAAGTATGATTAAAATAATGGATAGATATGTCAATATTGGCGTATACTTATTTACAGTTGGTTCGTTAATAATATTATCAAGATCCTTTGCATATTCGTCTAATTTATGATTTGCGACATTTAAATCGTCATAATTAAATTTATTTAGTTGTAAAGGTTTTAAGTCAGGATATTTTAGTTTATTTGGAGTTTCTTTGCAACATTCAAATGGTATATTAATTGGGTGAAATTTATAGGTTTGATTAGCACGAATTAGTTGCCCTATTCTTGTTTCTAGACCTGTCAAAACTGTATTTAGACACATGCTATCGATTAATGTAGCTTGCGATTCTTTTTGTTCCCTAGTGAGAAGGCTTTGTTTTCCTATTGCGGCATACATTTTTGAGCAGTGAGTTTGAACTCTGCCTACAAAAGTCAAAGCATTTTCATTTTGGGATTGACACATTCTTTGTAAATCTTGAATTAATGAAGTTAGATCGCGAGGATCTCCGAAATGAACGTTTATCAAAAAATCTGTCAAATTCATTACAGATTATAGCAATTTCGTCAGTCTCATTATTGTCAATAGGCGGGTCAATGTCTTGAGGATTATCATGGGAAGTAGATGGTTCGTCTAGGGAAGTATGAAAGGAAACAGCTTCTTTTATATGATTGATTTTGATTCGAGATAAAGCGTCGGCATTTCGATTAATTTTTCCAGGTTTATAAATTATTTGATAATTATATTCTTCTAATTTAAGTCGCCAACGTGCTAAACGACTACCGGGATCTTTTATTGTGAAAAGCCAGGTTAAAGGTCTATGATCTGTAACCAATAAGAATTTTCGTCCGAAAAGATAAGGTCTATAGTTTTTTACGGCAGCAATTATTGCCAAAAGTTCTTTCTCTATAACGCTATATTTCATTTCTGCTGGACTTAAGGTTCTTGAAAAGTAGGCTATGGGAAGATCATTTCCAACAGGCCCTTGCGAAAGTACCGCGCCTACAGCAAAAGCGCTTGCATCTGTAGTTAAAACAAATTCTTTTTCAAAATTAGGATATATTAGAATTGGTGAAGTTATTAATGCATTTTTAAGTTGTTCGAAAGATTCACGACAATCTTTATCAAAAATAAATGGTACGTCTTTTCTTAAAAGTCGAGTTAAAGGCTTTGTCGTTTTTGCGAAATTTGGAATAAACTTCCTGTAGTAACCAGTAAGACCCAAAAATTGTTTAATTTGTTTTGTATTGGCAGGTTGAGGAAAATCGATAACAGCTTGTACCTTTTGTGGATTTGGTTTAACCCCTTGAGGTGTAATAACATGTCCTAAGTAAATTACTTCTTTTCGTAAGAATTCGCACTTATCTGGCTGTATTTTTAGATTTGAATTTCTGAATCTTTGAAAAACTTCAGTAATACTAGAGATATGCTCATTAATTGTGGAAGAATAAATAATAATGTCGTCCATGTAAACTAAGCACTTTTCGTTTTGTATCCCCATTAGTATATTATCCATAACCCTCTGAAAAGTTGAGGGCGCATTACGAAGGCCAAAGGGCATACGTAAATATTCAAAATGACCATTTTCAACGGAAAAAGCAGTTTTCGAAATGTCTTCTGGATTCATTTCAATTTGTTGAAGACCAGAAGCCAAATCTAAAGTAGTAAAATAATGGCAATTACCCAACTGATCTAATATATCTGAAATATTAGGCAGTGGATACCTGTCATTAACTGTTAATTCATTTAATTTCCGATAATCAATTACGATTCTCCATTTTTGTTTGCCTGAAGCGTCTAATTTTTTTGGAACGACCCATACTGGGGACGACCATGGTGAAACAGAAGGTCTAATTATTCCTTGAGAAAGCATTTTATTAATTTGTGTTTTTACTTCTTCCTTGTGAACTTGTGGATACCGATAGGATTTAGTAAAAATTGGCTTAGCGTCGCCTGTATCTTTAGTATGTTTTATTTCATTAGTGAAACTTAGGAAATCTCCGTCAAAGTAAAATATATCTTCAAAATTCAAACATAAATTAGTAATTAGTTCTTTTTCTTCTTCATTTAAATGTTCTAGCCTTAATGATTCTTTTATTTCTTCTACTCTGCTTTTTGTTTTATTAAAATTACAAATAATATTAGTACTAGCGTTCGTTTCTTTAATGTAAGGCTTAAATTCAAATTCTTCGAAACAAATATCCTTTGTTATGTCATTAGCGTTTAATATTGTCGTATAAAAATTACCGTCTTCGTTTATTTTTACTATAGCATTTGGCACGTATACCTTTTCTACTCGTTGTGCGCATAAAATCATTTCTTTATTCGTATACTTATTCGTATGAAATTTGCATATTTTTTCGCAACGAGGTTCTATCATAACTTTATTTATATTATAACTCGTATTTTCGTTTTCAAAATTATTTATACTTTCCGTATTATCATTATTATTATCTCGACTTAGCCAAAAGGCATTCGCACTCCCTCTACGGGGAACATTCACTCAGATCCCGGGCATCCCGGATACCAAAAGGATCTGGCTCGGACGAGACCCTTGCCATGTAATCGGGCCTTAGGTGACATTGATGTTGTTGGACCATCCTGCATTCCCCATGAATTTCCTGACGGTTCGGGCTGTCGCAAGTAGTACCGCTTTCTGCATGGACCTGTAAAGACTATCAGTTAGATTCAGCTCCTTGATGTTTCTCAGCAAACTTTTTGGTATAACACCAGTTGTTGACATGATGATTGGAATCGTCTGGACGTTCTCCATTTCCCATTGCCTTCTAATTCGTTCTTCTAAGTCTCTGTACTTCGCGATCTTCTCGACTTGCTTCACACGCAGGTTGTTGTTGTTCGGGATGGCCACATCAATCAGAGTTGTCTTCCTAGAAATTTTATCAACTATTATAAGGTCCGGTCTGTTATGGGCAACTCGTTGATCAGTCAGAACTGTACGATCCCAGTACATCTTGTAGTTTCTGTTCTCAAGAACAGGCTCAGGTGTGTAGTTGTAATATGGGACCCTCTCTGTCTGCACAAGCAGCAGCTTTTCCGCCAGTTCCTGGTGCAAGATCTTGGCAACCGAATCGTGTCGTTCCTTATATTCCGTTGATGCAAACATCTGACATCCTCCTGTTATGTGCTGGATTGTTTCTGAAGTTGGGCACCCGTATCTGCATCTGTCATCCACTACCGATGCATCTCCTACAATGAATTTTAGGTAGTTGCGAGTTGGTATAACCTGATCTTGTATGGCCAGTAAGAAGCCTTCTGTCTCTGGGAACATCCGTCCCGAGGTCAGCCAATAGTACGACGCTAACTTGTCGACATGTTCCTGGTTAACCTCATTAGGATGCCTCCCGTGCAGCGGCTTCTCTAACCACCTCTGTAGTTTATCGTTGTCAGTTCGGTGGTGATTGTGATGCTCGTGTTCCGTCAGACGTAGCGGTGTTGAGACGTCTGCTCCGCATATAGCTTTATGTAGTGTGGAGCTGTTGGCCTGTCTGTGGAAATAATTACGCAGATTTAGTATTTGTTGGTCCAATTGCTTGCTGAGGTCTGCCAATCCTCTTCCTCCTTGTTGACGTGGCAGGGTTGTTCTTTCTACGGCGCTACGGGGATGATGTTTATGAGCTTTTGTCAGTAGTGTCCTAACTTTTCGTTGCAAGTTGTTGATGTCCGTGTTGGTCCAATTCACTATTCCGAAGGAATAGCTTAGTACAGAGCACGCATACGTGTTTAGGGCCTTAAACAAATTCCTGCTGTTAAGATCAGTTCGCACTACTTGTCTTACTCTCTTGATGAATTCATTAGTTAAATCGGTCTTCATTGTTCGATGATCTATCCTTTGAGCTTGCTTCATCCCGAGGTACTTGTATGTATCTCCCACGCTCATTGCTTCGATCTCCTGTCCGTCCTGCATCTCGTGTGCGCCTTGTTCGAGCTTTCCCCGGACGATATTAAGGGTGCGGCACTTGTCCAGTCCAAACTGCATTCCGATGTCCCTGGAGAACTCCTCTACAATTTTAAGCATTTGCGTTAGTTGGTTCTTGGTTGCGGCCATCAGTTTTAAATCATCCATATATAACAGGTGATTCAACCTGAACGCTTCTGATCTGTTGCTTTTGATAGCGAAGCCATATTTCGTAGAGTTCAACCGGTGTGATAGAGGGTTCATCGCCATGCAGAACCACAGTGGACTGAGTGAATCTCCTTGGAAAATCCCTCTTCGGATGTTGATTGTGTCGGTCTCGATGTTACTGCTTGCGGTTCTGAGTTGTATCTTAGTGCGCCAGGTTGTCATAACGTGTTCTAAAAAGGAAACTGTATGATGATCTATTTTGTACAGCTTTAAGATACCTGTGAGCCAGTCGTGAGGTACGGAATCAAATGCTTTTTTGTAGTCCACATAAGCCATGTAGAGGTTTCGTTGCCTGGAATGAGCCTGGTTGCAGATGACAGAGTCTATGATGAGTTGCTCTTTGCATCCCATTGCGCCCTTCGCGCAGCCCTTCTGCTGCATTGCCATGATGTTGTTCCGCTCACAGTGAGCATATATTCGCTGCGTAAGGCAAGATGTGATTATCTTGTACAGCGTAGGCAAGCAGGTTATTGGGCGGTACTTGGCAGGATTATCCGTATTCCGCTGGTCTTTTGGTAACAAGTAGGTTGCACCCTGTGTAAGAAACAATGGCATTTTCAGAGGATCGAGCAAGACTTCATTAATTAAGGCAGTTATTTGTTCATGCGTGCACCACAACTTCTTAATCCAGTAATTTTGGAGATGATCTGGACCTGGTGCCTTCCAGTTGTGGGAATTCTTTATGACATTGGAGACCTCATCGGTTGTGAATTGCTCATGTTGCATCTGGCTATAGTTCCGGCCCATCTCGCGTTCTTCACTGATCCAGCTTGCACTGACATTGTATGGACCTGGTGTGGCAAGTTGATTTCTCCAGAAACCGTCGACCTGTTCTCTGGTAGGGTAAGTCGCATTTGTGGCATCGCCGCTAGAATTCAAAGTACGGTAGAAAACTTTTTCTGATCGTTCAAAAAGTTTGTTGTCTCGTTTCCTGTTGTTACTAGCCTTGTATCTCCTCAGACGCCCTGCGAAAACAGAAAGTTTTTGTTTTAATGTATCAAGACATTGTTGAGCAGTGATGTTCGCGGGGTCACGCTGAGAATGCATTTGGGTGCGGCTCATTATTGCCTGCACCGCCCTCTGGATCTTTCTAGTTCTAACTCCTCTGATATATTCCGTTACTTGTCCTATGTCTTTACGGAGACTCTCGATCTTCCGGTTTAGTCGCATCTCCCATTGAGCCATTCGTGGTTCTGGTCTTGCACGATTTAACTCTTGAGCCGTCCGGATCTTGGCTCCCATTGCAGTGATGATGGCCGTTGCGGCACAGTAGATTAACATGTGCATATGTTCCAATGTTGGTGTTACTGAAACATAGTTGGGTAAAATTCTGGTGTTCATAATATCGAGCATGATTGCAAGTTTCCTGGAAGAGTTCAATCTTGGTAGCGGTGGTCTGCTCAGTGGGTCTGTGCCTTCGTATCGCAATACCGCCCTTTTCAGCTGTGTGTCTAGGCTTTCAAAGTGTTCTCCGTTAACTGATTCCCGATTCTCAGTTGTTCGTCCCGTCGTCTCGGCGTTTTGTTGTGGTCCAGGCACTTGAATTTCCCGATTCTCAGTTGTTCGCTCTGCCGTTCCGGCTTCTTGTTGTGGTCCAGGCAGTTGAATTTCCCCATTGTTGTTGTCTATGTCTATGTGTTCGCCATGGATCTCTAGCTCAACTTCCCGTTTTATAGCGTTGAGTCGCGTTTCTGGAATTCGGTTATTTCTTAGAATAGTTCGATACTGATCTGACACTCTTTGTTCAGACACATTATTATTATTATTATTATTATTATTTCGTTCATAAGCGTTTATATGGAGGCTGTCGTACCTTTCGTCAACATTAACTTGTCTTTTATAAACAACTCTATTATTATCATTATTATTCGTTAACTCGTTTAATTCATCTCCGTCTTTAAGTAATTCGTGTACCTTATAGTACGTAATTAATTGTTTATTCCTAAAATCTACTATTGCACCGTACCTTTCTAGAAAGTCAGCGCCTAAAATTCCGTCGAATCCTATATCTAGATCGCAAATATAAACTTTATGGGGAGAAAGAGGACCCGTAAAAGAAACAAATACCGCTTCAGTAATAGGAATTGATTGGCCAGAAATACCTTTAATTTGAAAATTTTCTGCACATCGATTTAAAAATTGCTGAACCGTCTGTGGTTTGAAAATTGAAATACCAGCTCCTGTGTCAATTAAAATTTTGTACTTATCGGTATTATCTTTAATATAATATAAGTTACTATTGTCAACGGTATTTATGCAAACGTTTGGTCCGTATTGGTCATACCAAGATTCTTGAAGTTCGGAATAGGATTCTGGTCCGAGGCTGTTAATTGAAAATTTTCGCTTTGGCCCAGATAATGTTGTTGAGGAGTTCTATTTTGGTTAATTGGATTTGAATTTGGGAATCTAGGAGTAAAATTTTGATTAGAAGGCTGGAAACCTGAATTATTATTAAAAGTTCTGGGGAAGTTATTTCTTGGAGCATTATTAGAAAAATTTCTAGGAGGTTGATTTCTTGGTTGGAAGTTTTGAGGGTGGTTCCTAGGTTGGAAAGAAAGAGTTTGAAAATTATTTTGCTGAGGAAAAGATGGTCTTTGGTGGAACCTATTTTGGGAGAAATTATTTCTTTGGGAGTTATTTTGGAAATTGTTAGAGAAGCTAGAAGGATTTGGACCATTTCTGTAATAATTATTTTGATTTTTTGTTCGACATTCATTGATAGTATGTCCATTTCTTTTGCAATAATTACAAAATTTTGGAAAATTATTACTGGTTCTTTTGACATTATTATTGAAGACTGGTACACGATTTTGCCTCTGAAATTTTTGATTTTCAAAATAAGAAAGTTGCAATTCTCTCTTAATTAAAGCTATAGCATCCATCATGTTTGGTGGATTGCTAGCACGAATTAGTTGCCCTATTCTTGTTTCTAGACCTGTCAAAACTGTATTTAGACACATGCTATCGATTAATGTAGCTTGCGATTCTTTTTGTTCCCTAGTGAGAAGGCTTTGTTTTCCTATTGCGGCATACATTTTTGAGCAGTGAGTTTGAACTCTGCCTACAAAAGTCAAAGCATTTTCATTTTGGGATTGACACATTCTTTGTAAATCTTGAATTAATGAAGTTAGATCGCGAGGATCTCCGAAATGAACGTTAAGTAATTGTTTGATTTCCCTCCAGGTACTAAAGTCTCTTGAATTAATGAGTTGGGCTGCACGTCCCTTTAATTGATTTTTAATTTTTATAACAAGTAAAATGGCTTGGTCGCCAACAGTCATTTGCATGGCCCTATCACATACAATGATAAAAGTATTTAAATTGATTTGATCCCCATCGTATTCAGAGATGATAGAAAATATTTCGCTTAATTTAAATGGTACTTCGTCGTTATTTGAAGCGTTTGCTTCATTGTTTACATTAGAGTTTATAGCTTCGTTATCCGGCATGTTGAAATGAAAAGGTAATATCGTTATAACGTAGAAAGTTCAATAATAGCAACGTAGAAAGTTCAAAAAAAAATCACAAATAAAATTCACTTCCAGTTGTTCACTTACAATAGAAGTAACTTCATGCTCGCTGGATGTCGTTGATGCTGCTGTTGTTGCTGGATGCTGGCCTCAGGAGACTGTCCTTCATAGTGTCTCCGGATCTCCCTGTCGAAGACCCTTTTCAGCTGGCTCCAATCGTAGTGGTGTGGTGACCCCCGAGGAGACTGTCCTTCTAAGTGCCTCCGGATCTCCCTCGTTGAAGACCCTTTTATCAAGGATCCCACTTCTGACACCAAATTGTTACGGGCGACGTGAAGACGAAGACTTTTTAAAAAAACTTTTATTTGAGTAACGCGAGTTACAGAGTTTCGGCTTAGACTACATACAAGACTAGAATTGACACTCTTACTTTACTAGGTCCTATTTATACAGATCTGTTATGCTGAGGTGTTGTGGTTCTCATGGGAAAAGAATATAAAGACAAAGGGAAGATCAAATTCTGCAATTCTTGCAGTAAGCAAGTTTTAACAATACTCAAAAGGAATATGATATGTTCTAGTAATCATTCTAGAACAATATACAATGGAAAATGATATCTTTGTAGTAAGCATCTTGAACAATAGAGAATGAGAACATAATATCCAACAGTAAACAGAATCAAGGGTAAAAACAAGGTTATGATCAAGGTGATGCTTGAGGTCGGATATAACATACCTATGTACTTTCTTGTTTTTTCATATTCATAATTATTATGCAATTGTTAGTATTATTTAATTTTGTATTGATGCTTCTCAGGGAAAAAATATTGTTAAATAGCCCTTAACCTTGTCATATAACTGCGTTATTTCATTTTCCATGGCCCCCTATAATGTGACGCTCCTTGGGAAATGGCATCTTTGTTGATACAAAGCAGAAATATACATATTTTGCGTAATAACGAAGCAACCGCTTCATTTAGACATATAGTGTGATATATATTTTTGAACTGTCTTTTCACAAGCATTTCAATGGTGCAATAAAAAATATGGGTTCTATTTGAAAAAAATGAGATTTTCCAATTTTTCGATGTTGATATTGGGAATTTTTTCCCGAACACCCTGTACAATATTTTGAAATGGCATACAGACCATTTAATAAAGTTGACTTTCGCGTATGATAGTCCGAAATTTAAGTTTTCCAGATTCATAAATTTCAAAGTAATCATCACTATGGTCGATGGATGCAACGCTCAAAAAAATCAAAAATTTGCGAATATCTCGAAAAGGGTTAGGAATAGGGTACACATTCTATTTAGAAAAAAGATTTGGAATTTGATAGGAAACCAAATGGTGTAATAATATATAGGGTGTTCTATTTGACACAACAAAGTTGCTATCGACTTCCGGTATAACCGGAAGTGTTCGGAAGTTAAAAATATTTTAGAAAGAAAGTTTACAACCTGTTATATAAGTAACCAAAATTTCAAATCAAAATTCGCACTCCTTCCCCGTAAACTTCTAATGAACCACTTACGTGAATCACCCTGTATACTGTCCTGGATTAGTATGTGCCGCGTTATCCAATTTTCAGAAATACCTAAAATATCCGCCATGGTTTTCCCCTAATATTAAGCGAGACATAAAAAAAGGACAGCTGCACAAAAAATTTAAGAAGACTAACAGCATTGACGTTTATGAACAATTCAGTACCCTTCGTAACTCCCTGAGGGTTAGGACTGTTGCTGCCTATAAAAACTACATTTTGAGGACTGAGCAGCAGATTAACGAGGACCCTAAGCGATTTTGGTTGTTCGTTAATTCTTTGAAGTCGGACAATTGCGGGCTTCCAAATAGTATGATCTCAACGAATAATCACTCATTGGATAATCTCACTGATATTGTGGATTCATTTGCCGCCTATTTTAGAGAGAATTTCAATACCGTCCTTCCTTCCGACAATAGCAGATTACTTCCTTCTGTAACACAATCATCTGACTTCGGCATTGTATTATTTACAAGTGATGAAATTACCCAAAATGACAACTGGTCCTGATATGATACCAACATTTCTTATGCATGATTGCGCAACTGTTTTGTCCTCGCCGCTCCAAATATTGTTCAATCTATCCTTAGCATCTGGAACTGTCCCCTTTCTTTGGAAAACATCTAAAGTTATACCGGTGCCCAAGAATGATGATAAACGCAATATTAGTAACTACAGGTCTATTACTATAATTAATAACTTTTTAAAAGCTTTTGAGTATCTACTCCATGATCTGCTATACTCCTCCGTAAGTGAACAAAATTACAACCAATCAACACGGTTTTACAAAAGGACGCTCTACAACATCTAATTTAATAATTATTACGCAATCTTTTGCTCAGGCATTGGATGATGCATCCCAACTTGATGTTATATACACTGACCTTTCGAAAGCTTTTGACAAATTGGATCACCGTATGCTTATTGATAAGTTAAAACACTTTGATGTACCTAGCCAGTTAATCGATTTAATTACATCCTGGCTAAGCGATCGAAGGCAGTATGTGTCCATTAGTGGTTTGAACTCACAGCCCTTCACCTGTCCCTCAGGGGTGCCTCAGGGAGCAGTCCTCGGACCTCTTATCTTTAACATTTTTGTTAATGATATTTGTCGAAGATTGTCTGTCTGTTCCTTGTTGTATGCTGATGATTTTAAAATTTTTGCAAAAATGCATACTCCTGAGGATTGTGGTAGGTTGCAGGATGACTTGAATGTTGTCAATGTATGGTGTAATGAAAATAGACTTATTCTCAATATAAATAAATGTAATATTATGTTATACACACTTAAAAAGAAACCTATTTTATTTGATTATAGTCTTGAAGGCCAATCACTTTCCAGACCAGAGTTTGTTAAAGACTTGGGAGTTACATTTGACACATGTCTTTCTTTTAATAAACATTGCGAGAATGTAGTCAGTCAGGCTTCTAAATTATTTGTTTTTTTTTTTTGTTAGAGTAGGGCGAAATTTCTCTGATATCAATACACTGAAAAAGCTATTTTTCTTACTTATTAGGCCCAAGTTGGAGTATGCTTCCATTGTTTGGAACCCAGGTTAATACAATCGATGAATATAGAATCTGTCCAGCGTCGGTTTCTAAAATATTTATTTTTTAGACAAGAAGGATTCTACCCTCCGCAGGGTTTTCCTCAATCCGATTTAATGTAAATGTTTAATGTTGCTTCCCTTGAGGATAGAAGGAAATAATCGTCTCAGGTTTTCCTATATAACATAAGCAATTATCATATCGATTGTCCTGAGTTCTTGTCCCAATTAAGGCTCAATGTGCCCCGTGTTTGTGCTCGGCAGAGTGATACTTTTTATCTACCTGCGCCTACGACAAATATCTTAAAATTCTCGCCTTTGTATTCTATGTGTAATTTTAGTAATAATTTGAAAACATTGATATTTTTAATACTACTTTACCTATAATTAAGAGTCATGTTTTTGAAACTTGAGCTATTTATTGTACCTACTATTGTTTTTGTGATGTATCTTTTTTGTTTTTTTTTTGTGATGTATCTTTCTTATTTTTTGTTTTGTACTTTTCTCCTGCCCTATTAATGGATACACCTGTTGGGCAGTGTATTTATTAAATAAATAAATTAAATAAATAAATAAATCTAGTAATCTATTACATTATTCAAGATATCGAGATGCGGTTGTGTGATTCAATTCAGCTCAGAAAGCGAGGTCTACACACTAATTTCAGCCTATATGATATTTAACACTATATCTATATCTCAGAAACTAATCTACTTAATAATTAATTTCAGAATTTTATTTATTCATATAAAGCTATCGTGTACAAAAAATTTCACTAAATTTGGGCGGGACCAATGACGTCAAAACCTATAGACGTGGTGCTCCATTCTTAAAATGCCCTTTATTTTGACTCCAAGATTAAATATATCCATACTACTCTAAAAGCATGCTACAAACAAAGACAGAAAGTCTACCATCAACCAACTATACACCCGGTGATTCCCGGTTATAGTTCCTCCAGAATCACACTTAGATATCGCATGTTTTTTCTTGTTTGGGGGCGCCGGAAGCATCGGAACCTTACCTGAAGACTCGGGGGATGGTCTAACGACGTCAGCCTCCGAGCCCAGAGTCGAAATAAGTTCGCTACGGCTCGACAAAAAGGGGCAATTTCTGACAATCACGCGAGATTTTCGGAATAATTTAATGGAGCGCTTAGATTGTGATTAGTTCTGGGCGTCAAGCGTTTATCAAAACAAACCTGTCTATAGGTTCTGACGTCATTGGGCGGGACCTTTTTTACTCTTGTTTCGCTACCATGCCCATTATCAAGAAAAATTTTCGCCACGTGTGGTTTTTGTTGAGTATATTTCACGAATACGATTTCTTAACTATTTTTATACTTATCTCCAAAACGATTAATTTTGAATAATCATGATAGTGACAGCTACGATTAGAATGTTTGAGAAACAAACAACACGTTTGGATGCCCAAGGCAGGCGCGATTTTTTCACCTTTTTAACACTGGTATATTTTTTGGATTTGTGAAGTTAATATAAAAAAATTATCAATGTAAAAGTTATGTAAAGTCATTAATACAATACCTGATAATGCCTGAACATAATTTAGGACAGTGATAAACAAACCAATTTAATGTGTGTTTTGTATTGAGCAGATACGCGGTTGCTTTGCACAAATTTCCAGTTATTGTAAGTAACCAAAATCTGAGCATGTAGAAATGTGTAGGTATCAATTATAAAATCGCGTTCGGCGAATATAAACGAATGCAGGTACTTCTCGCTATTTTTTCCACAGAAAATATTGTCGTTTTTTTTCAGAGATTTCATTTGGAGCGTTTTAAGGCCTTTAAATATAAATTTATTTTTTTTGTGAACATAAAAAGCCGTTTTTTTCGGTGAAAAGGCGCTTTCCGAGCGGATTTTAAACAAGCAGCGGGGTCGGTGGTCCAGTTTATTTTAAGACTGTGTTCGCGGCTTCTTCGGCAGACGAAAGGGTGCGTCGGCTCTTTACGAGCGTGCGGTCGAACGGGGGCGCTGCGTAAATGACGTCAGCGGCGCCCCACGCCGCCCCGGATCCTCTTCGCAATTGGCCGCCCACTGGCTCGCCGGCGGCGCCCGGGCTTCCGTCAATGGCCGCGTGAGGGACCGCTGAGCTGGATTGAGCCCGGAGCCCGCCGCTTGCTTGGGGCTTTCTCTATTAGACCGGGAGATAGTGACAGATTTTTGGACGTGATTTTACTCAGTATGCCTTGCAAAGGGCATTATGTGGCGCATATTCGCACAATAATAAGGTATGAATCAGAGAGTCATCCTGGGTTCTTCATGTGAAAAACTGAGTTTTCAATTATTCGGAAAATATGCGTTTTGATATGAGTTTATACAGGCTGCCATGTGTTTTATAATGAAGTCAAAATTGAAAATTCCTCGGAAAACCATAGGCATAGATACGGGTAGGGTGGGTCCAAAGGGCTATTATTGCCACGTGATCTTCTATTTTAATAATTTATTTTTCCACGTTTCTGAACAGGCTGCCAATGAGAAGTATGCAAGTTCTTATTATGCTGAAAAAAAGATGGCATACCTTTCGCGCATGTCCAAGTACTGTTTAAATTGAATGTTATTTAATCATTTAAACGAGTTATTCGATGTAAAGTGTACTTGGACATGCACACACGGTATGCCATCTTTTCTTCAGCAGTTTCATAACAAGAACTTGCATACTTCTCATTGGAATCCTGTTCAGAAACGTGGAAAGAAAATAATTATTAAAATACAAGATCACGTGGCAATAATAGCCCTTTGGACCCACCCTAACGGTATGCCTATGGTTTTCCGAGGAATTTTCTATTTTGAACTTCATTATAAAACACATGACAGGCCTGTATAAAATCGTATCAAAACGCATATTTTTCGAATAATTGAAAACTCAGTTTTTCACATGAAGAACCCAGGATGACTCTCTGATTCACACCTTATTATTGTGAGAATATGTGCCACATAATGCCCTTTGAAAGGCATACTGAGTAAAATCACGTCAAAAAATCTGTCACTATCTCCCGGTCCATATGCCGTTTTCTACTTCAAAATATAATCGGGGATTATATCCCGAGAGCTACCAGTTTTGCTGGCTTGCAAAGTTTTGCATTCCTATACCTATAGCGGTCTTTTAACAATATTTTTGTTGAAAAATGATAGAGACTAAATAATGTAGGGAAGAATGTTGGAGCCCAAAAGTCAAGGTTTTTCCTAAGAATTATTTACCTGAATTCATTTGACAAAGGCAGAAAATGTGCAAAAAATCATCTATGCAAAATTTACCTGGCAAGGCTTGTAGTTCCAGGGGTTACTAACAAGTTATGATCTATTATAAATTTATTCACTTTCCTTTTCCCGTACAACTTTCAATAAACGCTTTCAATAAACGCTGCAACGCTGGTGGTTGGTTGTAACAACGATGCAAATATATTTTTTTATTATACTTCTTTGAAAACACCTAATTTTCATCAGCTTAAACTAGAGTAGGTGACGTGACAGCCGTGAGCAGTCTTTAATAATAGATCAGTCAACGGTATTAGCTTTGTTTATGGATTCTGTATTAGCCTTGTGTACAGATCATACAAAATTTGAAGGCGGAGAATTCCTAGAATAGATTTGTAGGAAAGCGTAAATATTAATGTAGATTTCAGTGGCGTGCTTGGAGAGTAATTGCACAGAAATAAATTACGAGTGATGAATTTTATTAAAAAATAATTTAAATAATTATTAGCAATAAATAATATATTTATTATCTTACACAACTATTAAGTATGTGTGTAATAAATAAGTTCAAAAAAACAGTGAAGTCTTTTGACTCCCCTAAATATTTTCTGTGAACATAGCTTTAGAGTTAGAGTTATAAAAACATTTCTTAAATTGAGTAACCCAAGACTGGCGACATTGTCCAGGGGCGCATTGAGCTACTTGATTTTCTGTGTCAGAATAGACATAATATAGTTGCCTTAATTTGTAATTTGGAGCCTAAATGCAGAGTGTTTCAAAAAACAGTACACAAGCTTCCAGGGCTGAAAAAATATCGAAACATAAGACGAAAAGTTCATATAAAGGTGGGGTCAAAAAAGGATACCTAAAAAGACACAGGGTGTCAAAATTTAAATTTTATTGTATAGTTTTTTAAGTAGCTTTTGAACGAATCGAAAGATTTGCACGAAGTTCGGTAACTGTTTTTTTGGGCGAGGAATTCAAACATTGGCACATATTTAATGTGATTTTCTAGGGGGTCAATCTAGAAGTACTCTTTCTTCTGAAGTTTTTGTGCGAAAAAGGTGTAGTTTGTATATGTCTCGAAGACCAACTGTTTTCGGGATATTTGCACTTTAAAATGGTTATGTAACAAACAGTAACATTTTTATCGAAGCTCTTATTTATTCAGAGCATAGGTTTTGATTAAGACAAACAACAGTAAAATTGTTTTTAATAATTCATTTTCAGTTTTTTATTAGTTCTGTAATATCTACATTAATTTTGGAAAATTATTTATTATGTATGTTCGTTGAATGAAATTCCTCACTCAACGGTATGTTGACAAAACTAATAAAAAACAATTAAGTTGGAAGCATTACACCGTTGTTTGTCTTAGCCAAAACCTACTCTGAATGAACACTCTGTATGATATTTTTTAAGTAAGTATATTATTTGGATCTGTCTGATGTTGTCTACTGTGTACCTAAACAGCCAAACTGTAAACAAAGTTAAGTCAGATGAAATTTTAAAATAAGAAAATGTCTTACGAACATGGGTCCGCAAACGCTTTGTTTTATAGACACCAGGGTGTTGAACTTTCTCCCGAAGAACCGTCTTATTTTGAAATAATCAAGCCGGCGGAAATACGTATAAAATTAAATTTCATGACGCATGTCTTAGAAGTGAAATTTAATTGAAAATAAAAAGTGTGTTTTTGAACTTGTTTGTATATGATACCGTTTTGCAGGAAATGTTAGTTTTATGGTTTGTCTTAACTTGCAATACGCAGAGTGCACTAGTGATAAGCTTCATTGCACTTTATGTTGCCATATCGTATAGGTACCTGCCAAATAGGTACTTACAGTGTATCCCCGGATTGTGTGGACGACTCTTGTAAATGACAAAAAAATTTTCGAGTTAAAATTTGATCTTTCTGGGGTTCAGCCCTGCTTGGTTTGAAACTAATTTGTGACATAATTTTAGTTTCGAAAAATCATATAGGTATGAGTTGGAAGTTTTGAAAAACACTAATAAAGTGTCCTTTTCAGGTTTTACGATAAAAGGAAACTTGTTCAGAATGAAAAACTTGTAGGTTTGCGAAATTTCAAAAGTCTAGTCCTACTTTGATTTTTCGAAATGTTATTAAGGAAACTTATTCATTATGCAAAAACTTATTGATTATGCGAAAAAGGTGTGAAAGCCTAGATCTACTTTGATTTTTCTCGTCAATATTCATACCGCACAAAAATCAAAGGCTTTCTGAAAATTTTTCATGCCTACCCAAAATAAGTTTTCTTGTAACATTTTGACGTGAACGCTAGGCTAAAAATGAGTAGGCCTTTTGAAATTTCACAAACCTACAAGTTTCCTTAATAACATTTTGTCGTAAACTTAAAAAAAGGTCACTTTATTGGTGTGAAATTTTAGTTCCAAGACGTGATTTTAGTTAGTTTCAAACCAAGCTGGGCTGAACCTGATGAAGAGACCAAATCAACTTGAATTTTTTTGTCGTTTACAAGAGTCGTCCAAACAAGCCGGGGACACACGGTATATGCGGTATTTTTTTACAAAACCATAGATATTTGCTTAAAATCTGTAATTGAACCTTATAATATCTTATAAAATATGGGTAAACCAGACCGGAGTATTTTACCTTACCTTAATATATTTTTTAAAACGTCATTAAAAAGCCTCAAACCACTCATTAAAAGCTCAGAAAGCGGCATTAAAGTAAGCCATTATTGTACGATTTTTACAATTAGTAGGCCGTGGTGAGATGCGAAAACCAATGATCAAACGTGGCCAGATATTCAGCCTTATTGCGGAATTGTTACCTATAACTTTGCAGTCTTTTGGTATAAGTATTTTTTAGGTAGAGAGATCTAGAGGCAAAGCAACGGCGCGTGTGGTTGGCTTATAGATGGGTGACCCTTTTTAAATTAATTTGTCTAATAAAACTTGTTTTTTCCGATAAAAAAAATGTAATGTCGAACCCTAGCCACTGAAGTTTCTTTTTATAATTTATGTGGTTGAGTTGCCTCGGCAACTAAATTCCTTATTCGTTCTAAAAAGTTGAATTTCACCGCCTTGGTGCATAAATACTATTTCCGCTTGTTGCAGGTACATCTTTCCATAATGAGCGCGAGTGTTGAATATTTTATTGTGTTCTATTTACGGTTCTAATAGAGATATGTAGTATTTTTTATTCCTAGAATGACGACATAAAAGTATCTCTCAGATTTGCGTAAACCGGACCGAAATAACGTAATACCCCTGATCAAACAACTATCATTACATCGATCACGGCTTTGCGTCATGTTTCATCAACGTATGCGATATCAGCAAACAAACATTTTCATTAAGGACTTTTCTACGTCAGACGACCAGGCGATTTTATTTTGTAAGCGTAATAATATGTCACCATCATCATGGATACTTCCGTTGAATATATTTTCTTCTAACAAATAAACGGAATGTCCACCCAATTAATATTGGATTTACCCTTGAAATCGAAATGAATCTGCTCTCTAGCGAACTATTTCTGGGATACTTATAAATTTTGTGGGGGGGGGTGCTACATGTTACAACAAGTCATATACAGGGTGTTTGATAACTACCCCCTCCCCTTTTAACAGTCGCTTAAGTATTTGGCCAATTTTTAGCAAAGAAAGTTATCAAAAAATTTTAACCAGTGGTAAATTGAATCCCTGTTATATATATAAGTTATATTTTTTAACCTCCAAACAAATGAGATATAATATATAAAAATATTAAAAATTCTTCGCTATAATTATTAATTAATATTTTTTAAATACTTTGAAATAAGGACAAGGAATAAGGTCAGCTGTCCCTAAACTTAAAAAAAAAACATGGAAAATGGAAATTTAAATTTTGAGTTAAAATCAAGACAAACTGTCCCAAAACTTCGTGCTCCAGGGGTTCAGCATTATTCCTGCTCTGTTTTCAATATAGAGGAAGTTGAAATTTACAGAAAAGAAAAAATATTCTTTCTCTACTCCAGACTATACTTTAAATATTTTAACCAAATTTGGTACACGGTACACCTGAGGAAAATGCTTCAGTTCCTCACAGTTTGAACTTTCATGAGTAGCCAGTGGCGGGTATGTGGTATTTGTTACTTACTAACCACATGCCACGTCAAATTTTTATCAAACGCAGGAACAATAAATTTAAAAGGGGTATAACTATTTCAATGATTCAAGCTAACCCCATGTGAGCAAAATTTGAATGAAATAAGAACCTAGATCTGGACCGCGGTGGCGACTTTCGTAGCATCGCGAACCTTGGTTCGATCCGAAGCGGGAGCGCATGCTAACGTGATTACAGGAAAACATCCCATAAAAATATATTTGTTGATACGGTAATTCGAATAGGAAGTGCTCTTATAAGTACCTATATTTCCCTCAGTGAGACAAACTGCCCCCCTTGATGTTTCATAAAACCTATGGCCAGAGGGCACAGTAAACCTGTTGCTATGTGCTTTTACAGTTCCATCAGTCCTCCCGACCTCCCAAAATCTCCATCCTTTGGTATTCCGCCAAAACTTTTTACTATACACCTAGAATTTCTATGATCCGCAGGTTGTGTGGGTGTGCATCCTGTGTCGAAAGAAGCAGGAGTTGCTCAGCAAAACCGGGCAATGGATGCTGGGCGGGGGCGGTGTCGGCCTGATGGATCCCGGAGACCCTGGTGAAGACCTTGGCGGTCTAGACGCGCCCATCCTGCCCCCCACCGGCCGGCACATGCAGCAAGCGCCGTCCGACAAGAGGCCGAAACTGGAACGGGCACACTCGGCCGCTGAAGTGAGTAGATCTACAATATCCTAGTGTCCTAGTAGGGAGAGGATGGGGTCGCGAACTATTTTCTGCCTTCGATCGATCTCGATTCGATTCGAGGTCGGGGCAGACCGTATGCACCTGTCTTTATACTATTTTCCGAAAGGAGTTGAGCATATTTCTATTGGGAAAAGTCCGTAAATGGCAACGAACTTAAAAAATAGTACACAAGCATGTGGTTGATTCTGGGGTACTCCTTGTTTGGAGTATTGTGAGTGAAACGGTTAAAACCTCAGGGCGCTAGGTATATGGATTCGAAAACTGTAACTTCAGGTGGACGCAGACAAGTTTAATATTTTTAGGAGAACGATGAGTCGTACAGGCTACACGTGGTGTCACATGAATTCTACAATAAACACTAGTTTACCCACTTATGTCAGTGGCGTGCCCAGAAATTGTGTCTGGGGGGGGGGGGGGTTTGGGGGTTAAGCGAATATAGGTTTAGAGGAGGGAGAATGGGAGGGGGGGGGGGAGAAAAATCTAAGACTGGTAGTTAAAAAATATACTAAAAATTAAAAAAAAAACTATTCTTAAAAAGGAACAAAACTGATTTTAATAAACCTACAATCCAAAATCAAGTTTTCGTTTTTTGGATTTGGACTTGAAATAAGAGTTCCGACCTGAAAACATCCCATATAGCATCTAATATTTTTTGAATATACAAAATAAGTTCCTAATGTGCAAAAAATATTCCCCCATATTTATAAAACATTGTTACAATATTTTACGAAATATGTTCAGTAAGTGCATAATATAACCAAGATATTTGTTAAGGGCAGATACAAATATAATAGATGAATGTCCAAATGATGTATATTTCCACAATATCTTGTGTAACATATTCCTAACTTAGTGGTTCTTATAAATATAATTATAAATATACATACAAATTGAACATTTAACTTAAGTACATTACAGGCACGTTCACCTTAGGAATGTGCAATTTTGGAATATTGCTGGAACATGTTAAATAGTATATTCATACAGCAAATATCTTATGAATGTTCACAAATGGTTGTACCTATATAAGACATTATATACTTATCTTATCAATGTTCAGGAGTGGCGATAACTGGAATATCATGACGTCACCGAGATTCCAGCTTTCACTATTTTTTGCTAATATTTCCAAGTACGTCGATGGCTCAGTTGGTCAGAGCGTTGAACTTGTAAATCGATGGTCGTAGGTTCGAACCCTGCACCCGGCGTTAGTTTTTTTTTATTTTATAATTTACACGTGAATATTAAATGGATATACATAGAACATACAAAAATTCTTCTGAAGTTTCAAATTAATCCTCAATGAATATTTGTGGATATTTATAATACGTGAAATAGTACCTTCAAAAGGCAAACACCTGAATGTTCAGATAATGTTTCTACAGTTTTTTTTTATGAATATTTCTACAATATGCATGTTCTCTGAAAAAATATTTTCAGAATATTCTGCCAATGTAATTTTGCTATATGGGATTAGCCTCGCGACACCGCGGCGGATTATTTTCCCGAAAACCTGTTTGCCCCGAGTCCCGATTGACCCCAGCGCAGCGTCCCGATTCGTCCCATTTTGACGGTACAGATGTATTTGATCATCTGTATTCTGTACCCCTACCCCTGTAGCTACGCCGCAGAAGGATAATTGTACAGTGCAATTATTATCATTATCCGAATATACGTTTTTAGACTACAATGTGTGCATTTGTTTTAACTCATAAAAGATAACATTTTTGTTTGGTCATAATATTACAATCACTCTTACCTAGCACTAGCCCACAACCAAAACACTTTCTTATATAAGTTGAATACAACAAGAGAATGAATTTGGCCGAATTACTGGATCAAAGAGTTGCCAGAACCATGTTCAATGTAGGAGGTTTCAGCAGGAAAGAAATGGCCTTGCTAAATTTGAACGCTTTTCCGCAGTTATCATAAAAGAGAGTAGAGTTTTATGAAATAATGTTTTTGGCTAAATAATAATGACAGAAATAGGGGTGCCAGCGCCATCTATGATCCACTAGTGGTACTCTGAATATTCATTCTATGTATAAGGTAGGTAGTTACTGTTGCCAGTCTCTGAGCAATAATAATAAGAGTAATAAAGAAGGAAAAACCGATGTGCCTAAATAAACAAGTAATAACTACTACTAAAAACGTAGAGAAAAAGGGTGTCCGGTAAGTATGGGGCAATCTCACAGGAGCAGGTAGAGAAGTCAAAATATTACGATTGAGCTTAACAACTATGGATCAGATCTCAATAGTTACTGAGATAGAGGGCGCTGTAACTCCTCTTTTCAAATTAAATTATGGCAATATCTCTCAAACAAATCAAGCTGTTGAACAGAAATTGTTTCATAACGATCAAATCAACCGTTTGCGTTGAAATCGGCAAAATGTGCGTCAAAACACCTGTTGACTTCAAGATTCGAAACATAAAATTTTCACCTACCGCTTTCAAATGTTACAGATCAACTGTACATTCAAAACGATGAAAAAAATGCCAAATGGGCATTGGTCAAAACACCATTGGATTTCTTGAAATAGAGTGTCTAAATTTTGTCAAATTCAATCCTTTCCATTTTGAAAGCGAATAATTTTTGGTACATTGTTCATAGGGATTTTTTTTCACTTTAAACGGTACAGTTGAAATGCAACACAACAGATATTTTGGGGCACGTTTTGGCAATTTCAACGCAAACGGTTGATTTGAACGTTATGAAACAAGAGTACCTTTTTCTTGCAGAATAAAAGATGCACTAGAATGATGGACCTGCAGGACTAAAAAGATAACCTCAAAAAAGTTACTAGTACAAGCACGATAAAAAAACAGCGCAAGTGGCGCCCTCTGTGAGATACGGCGAAATTGACATTTTCAGCAGTGCCAAATTTCAGTCCAGCAACTTGATTAGTTTGGGAGATATTACCATAATTCAATTTGAAAAAAAAAAAGAGTTACAACGCCCTGTATCTCAGTAACTATTGAGATCTGACCCGTAGTTCTTAAGCTCAATCGTAATATTTTGACGTGAGATTGCCCCATACTTACCGGACACCCTGTATTGGTACCAAAATAAAACAACAGACAGAAACACTCTGCAGCACAAAGAGGCATTTGATTCTCAGAAGATTCTCCTGCTTCCCATACCAAACTCGCAGAATCACTTGAGAGCTATCGACCGTATCTGTCTTTTAAGTATACCTACTTACCGTACGGCAGTATTATTTGAAGATTGCTCGGAAATCATATTTATATTTTTTACGTAATACTCCCGAATATTTGAAGAAGTTATTGGATACCTGTCTTGGCTTCCTCAAATCGCAGACGAAGCCTATAGTCCGTACCCTATATCTACTAGAGAGGTGTTCCGTTTTCCTAAAGAGTTCTTAACGCTTGGAGACTTGAAGACGACAGATGGTGGTCAATTCTACCGAATCCCCGACCCTTGATGGTTCTGTAACTTAGCATACCCGATTTGTTAACTTGTTTTTATTAATACTACGTATTTGGTCTATTTCCAGAAAGAGAACCAGCCGCTGCAAAGGTTAGGGAGCACGTTACGCCGGCAACACTCGGAGCAACAGGACGACCCGCGCGACCGCTACCGCACGCCTTACGACGAAGAAGATCCGCGCTTCTACCAAAGCGAACTGGAGGGACTCATGCGCACGCACCCCCATCTCGTGCCTAAGAGGTATCTCTTGCAATAGCTCGCTTCCACAAATTACGAATTTTCCCCATAAACTACTAATAGGGAAGTTAACGGTTTTTCAAATTTAGTGCCAGTAGATTCTTTTTACCTGCGACAATATCGTAGTACATGTAATTTTCTATTTTACAGCTTTGTTAGTTCTGTTTTCCCGCCAATTTTATCGATTTTTAAAAATGTACGTCACAATAGTTTTCCTCTATGTAAACGTACTCTGCGATCTCTTCTTCTTCCAACCTGGCTGTATCGGTTATGCCGTAAACCACTGTGAAGCAAGTCACACAACGATGCCCAGATTGGAATTTCCACTGTTGTCAGGCTGTACGCCTTCGAGCAGATTAAACTATGATACCTATTTCATTAGTTATATTTTACTTTTTAATAATATGTATAATCGATTTTTCATAATATAATTTTATATTGTGACATGAAAGTAAAATGATTTAGGACTGGTAAAACTAAAATAAACATAAAGCATCTTTCTAATGTCGTACCCCGATTAAATCTGACAACTGAGGAAATATAAAGGCTTGACGTTCGACAGTCCACACCACTGTGGACGTGGACACAACAGTAATATAATATTTTACTATTTGGACGACGAAGAATACTGAGAATCATCGAAAGGAGTTGTATTTGTGTGTATTTCTTCACAATGATGAAAAAGTGCTTTGTTAGCTATTGCACAAATACGTCCGATAACACTAACAAAATGTTTGTGACCGTGCCCACTGCGCCAGATAAAAAGAAACTGTTGTTTATTTATTTTATCAGAATCTCTTACTAACACAACGTAGACACACTGCAAGAATACGTATAATACTGATAAACATGTACCTGTAAACGATAAATATATATACCTAAGCTGTAAACCCAATAAATTAATTACATTAAGATAATTTAATCTGCGATTTCCTACCTACCTTTCCCCACAGTAAATAGAAAAATTAATCCTTTAGACTTCTGCCTTCCTCTTCTTTATTATTGTTTAGACTAGAAGATAATAATAAATAATATGTTTCTAGGACAAAAGCTATCATCAAAAACAAAACTGTCCAAAGTTTGGATTTGCTGGTTATTTGTCCCCTGTCAGCTGAAGGATATTTCACAATGTCCAATTATTTTTATTTCTTCTTCTGAGCTAGCGTTCGGCAATTTTCGGGAACTATTGTGACGTAGAAACCCCCGTCGGCAAAACGAATGAAAATTTAAAAAATCTTAATTTTATTTTCAAATTATTAATTAATGCAACACTTTTGAGGAAAGGTATATGTGCTAGTAGTGTAATTTGATGATACTTCATCCGCTGATTAGCATTTTATCTCGAAGTCGATTAGAGGAAACTTCCATATATTCGTTATTATTATGCTCGATAGTATGATGTAGTAGTAGTAGGTATAATGAACATTGTAGTTTGTAGTGCGTAAATTTGTAAAAGGCAATTTTGAATGACAGTTTTCTTCACATCATCTCTTGTATCGTCCGATAAAGACATTTCTAATAAATGCCTAGGGTGTTGGCGTTGATGCATTGGATTTTCCTTTGGGCTATGTTTCCAATTATTTTGTGATGTATTAAACGACTTAAGAGGTCTGTTTATATTAAGAAAAGTTTCAACGGATTGTTGAGTTTGACTAGATGATAATATATTCTCAATAATCTTAAGGCGATGTTTTAAGAGGCAACCGATGAGGATGCCTCAAATAATTTTATGTAGCATGGGATTAAGAAACACTTGACCTGGTGTGGTAATTAATCCGGTAGATTCTTATTGGCCCTTATCCTATGCTCATCCGACACCGAGTAAAAGAATATGGAGATTGTTCTGATTTGATCCGACACACCCCTGTGACATAGACCAGGAAACGGAAACATGAATTCGGAAATAAATAGTGGTCAACGGATTAGTGTTTTAAGTTGTAGGGTTGACCCTTAGGAGTAACATACCAAAAGTCTTCAGCCGTGGACCTTATGCGTTAGGCGAGATGTGGGTGGAAAGGGCCGGTTTTAAGGTTTTTCGCTATTATCTCGAAAACTAAGCGTCTTATCGAAAAGGTCATTCTGTATAAAATAAAATAAAATTAAATTTTCTATAAAAAAGGTTGTACTCATTTTTTGCTAAGAGCAGTAGTTAAGGATGTAGACTAGTTTTAATTTATTTAGGATTGATTCTGGCGCAAATGGGTCCGTGCTTGTGAGGGGGCGAGGAAGCCATCCGATCCCCTCATCCTTCCACAAGCAGTTGGCTCCTGCTGTTGATCTCCATATAGCCATTGCTGAACCTGTAAACAAATAATTCGTCCTCTGTAGTTTAAAAAGATGTGACACAATCTTGTCTAACCACTAAATACAAAATGTAAGCTAATGTAAACAATCATATATTGATACAAACATGCAAATTAACTCTAAGGGATGAGTGTTTTCGAGCAGTCCCTCTGGTAGGTGGAAGTGCCTCTAAATCAGACTTTGGTTTTGTATAGATGTCTGTGACCTGCTCCTCTGCCTTCAATACAAAATACTTTCACCACACCTTCCTTGCTCTTGAGTGAAGCTACAAGTGCATGCTTAGCAATCTGTATTATCTGACAATGAGTCTAGTTAGCTTTTTCGCCGCAAGATGTCACTAGCAATACATACATTCATTTTTCGTTGAAATTAGGTGATATGATCTACTGATCTACTGACATGAACTTTCAACGGTAAAACCATGGTTTTTCATACTTTTCGCATTTTCAAAGTATCATACACCCTTAACTACTGCTCCTAGCGGAAAAATGATTACGACTTTTTGGTAGAAAATTTACTTTCATTTCGTATAGAATAACCTTTTCGCTAGGACGCTTAGTTTTCGAGATAATATCGAAAAACCTTAAAAACGGCCTTTTCCACCCCCCTAATTCCTAACGCATAAGGTCCACGGCTGGGGAATTTTGTTATGTTACTCCTAGGCGTCAACCCTATAACATAAAATAATAATTCGTTGAGCACTATTTATTTCCGAATTGGGGGATTTTTCGGTATTTGATTCCTGGCCTAACACGCTGCACGATTTTGATGATTTTGTTTGTTTGTGTGGGTGTGAAGTGTCCTTATACAGTGTGTCCCATTTTTCAAGTTAACACCCCCGAAAGTCTAAGTGCAAAGAATTGGTTTGACCTTGCTGCGAAATCCTGGCCTACTGCGATTTTTTAAAGGGGTGAGTTTTCGAAAAACCATATTAGGCATTTTTTTAATTTGAAATCTTAATCGTCGAGATCCCCATATACCAAATTTTAACAAAAAATATACAGGAGGTTCCATTCTGCTGGGAGTCAAAGTTGACCAAAATAAGAATTTTAATAAAGGCATCTGGCGAGTCGAGTGTGCCATGGAATTACTTCGAAATAGTTGAACGATCACCAGGACCCCTCAAAGTGTTGGTGTGCAAAAATTCAATACAAGAATATACAGGGTATTTTTCTCCGGACCATCTCAAAATGCTGAATTTTTATGAAACTCTTAATAAACACAAAAATAGGTAATTTTATTTCGTACAAAATGCCAAACAACAAACAAAAAACAATTTAAATTATTGGACCTTTGTCAACAATGTCACTGTCTAAGATGATATATTTTCTGTGTGCTTCCTGTTGTGGCACACCAGCCATCTTAACTGATTTGGACTTACCAGGGACCCTTTAAAGTAAGGGGACCCAGCATTATACTTTCCAAAGTGAGGCCGTTTCTTTCCCCATTCTAATGGTCTCAATGATGCCAACTATGCCATTTTATTGGAGAATCTATGGATATAACCCTTGTCTATGAAATGGATAGACAAGGATATAACAGGTACTTTGATTGTTAGTAAAAATTAATATGATTTCTAAAAATTAGACTTGACAATGTTCTGTCAACAAACACAGAATATGGCAAGTGCCAAATGAATCAAATTTATATTATATTTGAATTTGGCTTCCTGCAATTATTTCCAGGAATTTAAGTAATATAAGTAAGGTAAGTCAGTGCTGATTTTGCTTATTTGAGAATTTGTCGCTATTGCACCTTGTTACCAGGTTCCTCAAACCATTTGTAATATGTAGGTATAATAGGTACGTACTTGAACTTTCTTCCCTTGTTGAATGTATCTACCCAAAGAACTTTCACAGATTTCGGGATGGACTAATACGATTAGGTCTTGTACTTAGTTCTAATCATGTAGTTTTTCTCGGTGCTCATTTTTGTAATTTCTCTCCCAAGGTACCTCACAAACGTAAAATAAACTTATAGTTGTAGATTAAACAGTTTAAAGAAAGACCTGACTGAAGCTACCTGCTTAATAATTTAATATTTAGGAAATACCATTTTTGTTTTGAACTACTTACTTATACGTAATGCCCACGTAATGGGAATTGCAGGATTACTAAAGGTGAGACAAGAAAAATCTGGTTGCAATTATTGGGACTACTACAGGCGGCCGCATTACCTTTAACTGACTATCTGGAAGTTTGAAAACTTAAAAATTGTGAATTATGATGGGAAATATTTTGCCTCCTTTGGAATCTATGGCACTGGCATCTGTCACATAAAACTTGATGGCAGTTGGACACTGACATATATAACATAACCTTGTACCAGCCCATACTTTTGTGGTCTCCTTGGAGATATACAGAAAACAAGGCTTCACTTTTCCTATGTGATAGACTGTGACATGCTGGGTCCCCTTATTTTAAAGAGTCCCTGGGACTTACCGACTGGCAGGCTTCTGTATTTTTTAGACTTAGTTTATAGTGTCTGGGGTGGTTTTAATATACTCGACTTTTTACCCGCATAAAATTTCAAAAAATTCAGCATTTTGAATTGGCTCAGAGAAGAACACCCTGTATATTTGTTTATTTTATCTTTGCACACAAACACCAATAACAATCAATGGATTTTGTGGGATAGGTCCAAACCAATTCTCAAAGAAGTAGGAAATAGACAAATAATAAAAGAATCGCCAGAATCGGCATTTATTCTAGGAAATACGGACAACTGTGTTGCTGAATGTTCAGTGGAATTCAGTAAAATATTATTGCCAGTTATTTAAAGAGAAGTTAGTATAGATAATTATTATTATTAGATAGACATTATTTTAACTTGACATTTATTAATATGTCATTTCACTTTGTCGTGATATGATTTTTGAGAAAAGTGGAAGATTTATTCTACGAAAGCTCAGAAAACAAATTTGTTGAAGTTCCAATTAAAAACTAAATGGATCTGTTTGCGCCACAAAGAAGTTTCCGTCAATAATACTAAATTGCACGTTCAGGAGCTTGATTATTTTGGTAGATATAGCCGTAATTCAATAAAAAAAAGAATTCCAACACCCTGTAGTTTAGTTTGGGATATTTATATGTTATGTATTTTGTTGGTCATTTGGTTATTTTGGACATTTCAACATGTTCCAAGAAAAAGGGTCCCAAATTAAATTATGTTTTCTTCAGGATATAGGTACCGGGTGTCCCTTAATTCTATATATCTGGCTTAGTCAGGTGTTCTTCGCGTCAAATTATGATAATTTTATTTAAAAACATTTTGTTACCGAGGGGGTTACCCAATAAAGGTTATCCTTAGAATATTTTTTTCTGGATATTGATTATAATAATTTTTTGACAATGAAGGACTTTGCTAGGAAGGTAAGTATCGATTTTTAAATAGCTTTCTTATGGACCTGGAGCAAAAAACTTTTTTGACTACATTACCATAACTTTTTTCAACTTTTACTTTTTCAAAATTATTTTTCTAATCAAGAAGCTATTTTGGATCAATGTTAAAAAAATCGATCGTTTCTGGGAAAATCGTTATAATATGCAAAAAATTTTGAGGAATAATAATATAATTTTAGAAAAAATCGGCAATTGAAACACTAATATATTTAAATGGGTTTAAAATAGTTCATTCAATTTGAGCGATGACACGTAGTACCTATAATATTCTTTACGTGAAAACTTGACCATATTGCTTTTTACATAAAGTTATCTTTCAAGAAGTAGGTAGGTATCAATAAATAATATGATGCCTTTTTGAATATTATAGAGCGATTTTCTTAAAAACGATTCATTTTTCACAATTGACCAAGGGTGCGTTTTTTGCTTAGAATTAACTAAAGCGAAAAAATTTGAGGAACTGCAGTCCAAAAGTGCTCTGCCCCGGCCCCACTAAGGGACTATTACAAAATTGATACCTTCATAAAAAGGGCTTCTCACAGAATGAAACTGACGCAAAAATTATTAAAACCAATAGCGAAATAAAAAAAGTTATCAGAGGATAACTGTTATTCGGTGTCCCCCTTTAAGGGGCCCCCTATTGGCAGGACGCCCTGAGAGCCAAAAATTTATTAAGACAATCCTCATAATTTGACGCGAAGAACACCTGGGATAGCCATGTGATTAGAATTAAGTATAATCTGCTGAAGTTTGTTGTGGGTATTGGTCTGGTTCGACACAAATTCGAACTGTTTAGAATCAGTTTGAAACTCTCAGGAGCATGCGTTTTGGGAATGTCAAAATGGAACTAAACGCACGTCCCTGACAAGTTTCAATCGGTTTTAAGTTCTATCGAACGTCGGATGATGGCGCTTTCACGCGAGTTTTCGTTTTTGATCTTGTATCCTGTAAATTTATCATCAATATATATTTGTCCATTAGCCATTAGCCTAGAACCCAAATTTCCGTAACGCGCAGGTACCCGGACGATCCGCCCGACCCCTCGCCGATGGACCAGTCGCCGCAGGCGCCCGGCCAGCGGCCGCCGCCCGGCCAGCAGCAGGCGCCACCCGGCGGCGGCGGCAAGAAGCACCGGCGGGGCGGCGGGGGCGGCGGGGGAGGCCAGCGGCAGCCGCCCCCCGCCGCGCCGCCACCGCCGCCCGCCTCCTACTCGAGCTCCGAGGAGGACGTCAAGTCGACGCCCGAGTACGGCAGCGACGAGCGCGACAGCGACAAAGGTAAGCGAGGTCTCTGCACGTAGAAAGGAAACGGCAAATTTGGACTGTCGTGGTTTTAGTGGGAGTGGCTAAGAGGATGATGGACGGGAGCCGCGTGGCGGTGGGCGGAGCGTGATGAATACCGGGCGGGGTTTATCTCTTTCAAGAATTTCATATTTAAATGTCTGGAGTAAAAGACAACAACATAAAACTACATAACTTTTTTCAGCGTGGTCTGGATGTGATAAAAAATATATCACGGGAATGCTCTGCTTACGTTCGCTGACGATAAATACGTCAGTCAACGCTACTTATATCTTTATTTTATATTTGTTTCCGTAGAGTGGGGGCGGGTAATATGTAGGTACTGCCATTTTTTCTAAACTGATGATCTTGTATCGTATTGGGCAACATATCGCAAAAATCATTACGTGCTAAAAGCATTGTTTAGCTATTTAGCTATGAGATCATAATGTTAAAAAATGAATTCAAAAAACTTTTTAAAAACAATGGCCTGTAAAGCGAAATTGCACTAAAAAGTAAAAATATTGTTTAGATATTATTTAAATAAATGATTATAAAAAGAAATTAAAAAATCTTGAGAAATATGGCTTTCTTTTAAAGCCAAATTGCACTAGAAGATAGAACGCATTTTTTCAGTGATTATAAGCTAATAAGAATAATTTTCAACATTTAGACCATTGGGCGCTCATAAAAATGTTATATTGTCTAATCATTTTGATTCACGTTTACATTTTTCCGGTTATTAATCCTCACTGTACCGGTTGTTCACGTATAAACTATAATTTTGTGTGATATAAAAAAATATTTAAAACAAAAGTTGCTTGAAATTAATCAGAACCGTGTTTCAAAATCCTACACAGGGTGTTTCGTAAAAGCAGGCCAAACCATACTTCAGTTTTTTCAATAGTGTTAAGTATTTTATTTTTACAAATTTAAATTCCACGTTTTTTCTGATTACAACGATGTAATATAAATATGTTGTAAGTATGCTACCTGCTACACTCTTTATTACGTGCAATAGAAAAAGATAATAATAATAATAATAATAATAATAAACAAATTTATTTAGCAACAAATTGCTATCCAACTACATCATTAATAAATGAAACCTACTGTGTATTAATATCCTATTCTACTTATTTAAATAATTACACTTTAAATTAAACTTAAACTGTTTTAATGAAGAATTTTTTAATGATGGGGCTAAATTATTGTAACAAATTAATCCTTTGAAAAAAATCGAATTTTGAGCAAATTTAGAATTTTTTTGGTCCAGAACAAAATTTGAATTTCCTCTTGTTTGATAATTATGTACTTCTTGAAATTTTGTTAACATGTTGCTAAAGTACGGCGCTACTAAATTTAATTTAATTTTATGAATAAATATTAAAGTTTTATATTCTAAATAATTTTCTATGTTAAGCCATTCTAATTTATTTAACATATCTAAAATTTTGCTATACTTATTCCACCCTAAAATAATTCTTATTGATTTATTTTGTAAAATTTGCAAACGATCTTTGTCAACTTTTTTAAATAAATATAAAATAGTACTACAAAAATTTAGATGTGGCAAAATTATAGTATTATAAACGATTTTTAGTGTCCATTGACTTACATATAAACTTAATCTATAAAGTACACCAATTTTTGTTCCCATTTTTTTACATACGCAATCTACATGTTCGTTAAATTTTAATTTTCTGTCTATAATTATTCCTAAATATTTATATATTTCAACTATTTCAATTTTACAGCTATTAATTTCAAATGAATAATTATTATAAATAAATTCATTATACATCTTGTCTTCACCTAATATCATTGATTTAGTCTTAGAAATATTAACTTTTAATTTATTAGTATTCATCCATTTATTTATTTTGTTTAATTCTAAATTAATTGTATCCATTAAAACCTTAGAATTTTACTCTTTTACGTATAAAACTGCGTCGTCGGCGAACAGATGATATTGACATGTAAGAATTTTTGGTAGATCATTTATATAAATAACAAAAAGTAATGGACCCAAAACACTTCCTCGTGGAACTCCTACGTTCACATCTTCAAGACAAGAAACATTTTTTCCACATCTAACCTTTTGTTTTCTATGTGTTGAATAATTTTGAAACCACTTTAATGCTAAATTTTCAATGCCATAAAATTTTAATTTTTCTAACAATTTTGATCTATCGATGGTTTCAAAAGCCCTTTTTAAATCTAAAAAAACTATTCCCATAACATAACATGACACTTACTATTGAAGAAATAGAAGTTTGTTTTGGCCTGATTTTATCAAGCACCCTTTGTAGGATTTCGAAACACAGTTCTAAGACTCGACTGATTTCAAGCAAGTTTTGTTTGAAACATTTTTTTGTATCACACAAAATAAGAAAATTATAAGGCAGTTATAGTTTTTTACGTGAACACCCGTACATCTAAATATTAAGAATCATGAATCAGCATTGTGAATAGTTTGTAACATAATAGTAACAGTGATATTGTATGAGTGTCCAATGGTTTTCTTTTTACAACGGCTGAAAATTTTTCTGATCAGCTTAAAATCACTAAAAAAATGTTTTCTACTTTCTAGTGCAATTTGGTTTTAAAAGAAAACCATTGTTATCGATTTTTTTAATTTGTTTTTTAATCTTTACTTCTTTTAGTATTTTAATGTGATACCCTCGTCAAGGGAGTTGTGAAGAAAAACAAACAAACTTCCTGGGCCATCACCAATAATATAATTTATTACAAGACAAGCATGCACAGCGCACATTTCGGTATACCTAAGTATTCATGCTATCTTCAGGTAGGTACATGTTAACTTAATTTGACAGTATTTCTTAAGTCATAAATTTTTTTGGAAATTATGTTTAAAAAACACTACTTGATCTTGTCAAACTTAAATGGATAATTTATAGAACGGAAAACAGACAAACTTACGTCGAGGAAAGAAGAAATTATTGAGGAAATTTTTCATGCATATGCCACTGATATAGAAATTTTTTATTATAAAAAGTTGTTAAAGCCCGCAGGGATAATTTAATAAAAAAATAACTTATTCTCTTATTGGAACATTCACAGACAACTCTGTTCTTTTATTTATTTGAAATATATTTCTAATACCACGACAGCCCAAATAGTGGTAGAGTAGAAATGAGTATTAATGTATCAAGGTTGTTGCTCCCATATTGTAGATATTATTGGGCATTTTTGTCTGTTCATTTTTGTATCCCTCCAAATTTAGGTCATCCTTGGAGTAAGTAAAGAATAAGGTTTTTGACTATACTTATTTGGTTATGCTAACGTATATGATTTTTCAAAGAGTGTTAAATTCCCACTAACAAGTTTATTCCTAATAATATAACCAAGTGACAATATAAAGTTTAACGGCTTTTGTGACAAATTAATTTGGGTATCTGACAGAGTGAACCAGCATACAGTATCTAATGGAGTTCCTCTAATTTTGCATACCTCGGGCATTTTCGTCTGAATTCTTACTTCCAGTGTTAAAGATTAACTAAGACATACATTGTTCCTGGGTATTTTCTACTCTGTTATTAAACTAGAAACAGTCGACTGTCTCGGTCTACCCACCTTTGAACGATCCAGCATGTAATCACGAAATTCATTAGATATTGTATGCTGGTTCACCCGTCAGTCACCGGAAATAATTGGGGACGATACTTATCATCGCATAATCAAGTAAGTTTAAAATATATTATTATGTACATTACCTTTTCAGCTTTTTCAAGAAGTCGTATTGTTAAAATATTAGTATCTGTGACTGTTTTTATATTTAAGCAAATCTTTCTCACTTCTACAAAGGGGGAAACTACTTAAGTTTCCTTCTGTTTAGATGATAATTTTAAAACTTTTCTTGGTTTTATTAAAGTATCAAATAATTAAAAAAGAGGCATATTATGAAACAAATACATTAATAAATAGGTAAGCAGTACCAGAAAACATGTTAATTTGTCTATTTTAAATTAGACAAAAACAAGATACATTTATGGAATGTAAACAATTATTAGATATGTTGTTTACCAGGGGTCACTGCTTTATTAAACAACTCAGAAAGCAGATTCAAGTATTCTTGTTGCGATTTCCAGGAGGTTTCGACTCTACCGAAATGTCCGCCCATCTGAACCACCAGGCTATGGTCGACGAAAAAATCAAAAAGTTTCTAGCGGTGAGAATCCAAATCCCACGTTGCGACGATTCGCGGCGCTGTTGCCAAATCTCGGTGTTGTTCAGACGTACATGATGGTGTTAACATGCAGCTTGTGCACTTCTAACTTTCTCTATATTGCATCCGTTATTTGCCCTGAATATTTTTATGTAGGATGTTCCATATAAAGTGCCAATCATAACTAGTCTGTAGTTTCTTAAGGAAAGAATGAAAAGTATTTTGAACATTAATTCCACGCGGTTTTAGGAAGCAGCATTTTTGTGTTAACTTTTTGGTTTAAGTTTTTTCAAAAAGTACTTTTTCTCTTATAAAAATAAAACAAAAGCTAATTATGTGATCGAACTTTTAACCCTTTATATGCAACACTCTGTATCTTTTAATTATTATATGGACATGGTCAATCTTTTTGCACCCCGATTTTTGACATTATTTATATAAGCAACGCTTTCTTTTTATAAAAAAAAAGCATTATAGGAAGTGATAATTAAATGGTAAAGTTTTCCATGGGTGACGTACTTGTTTAAATTGCACCAATAATACGAGTATATATTTTTAAAGGTTTCGGAGGAAATATATCCATTTAGCACTGGCAGTATAATTATTGGGCTTTATTTTTCTTCCTTCTACAACAAAATGAAAAATTATTTTGCAAATGACTTTATTTTACATTTACAATCGTAATGAAATGAAGTTATTTCTGGAATTTTAGAAATATTCTTCCACGGGAGCGAACAGAGTAAAAATATAAATTAAAAAAACAGAAATTTGGCTATGAGACAAAAATATAATATCACCATAATCTGCCTTTATGCTTAATTTTTGAAACGCCAAGTACATATCTCCTCTAATGTTTTACTACCATCCAGTTGATTTTGACAATATTCAGGTGCTGCTGATTCAAAACGTCAAAAGATATAACGAATAAGTCAATTCATACCAGGGACTCTTTAAAATAAGGGGACCCAGCATGTCACAGTCTATCACATAGGAAAAGTGAAGCCTTGAGGGGAAGTTTGTTTTCTGTATACTCCAAGGAGACCACATAAGTCATCGAATTGATAAGTACAATGGAAGTCGCACAGGTACCACTTTCATTGTTGTTTGGGGCAGCCAACTCTAGAGAGAGATAGGTTTCAAATGGAAATAAGTAAGACAAGGACGCGTAATGAACGTGTCAGCTGATTCAGGCAAAGGAGGTATATAGGGATGTTGCATATTAATGGGCATGTCCCGTAATTATCTTTATTGTATGATCTGTATTCCGAAATTCGGGGCTTGTTTGTAGGAATGAGAATTTTTCTATATAACCACAATTATGTAAATATTGCACAAAAAAAGTAGTGAATTGATTAAAAAAATTACATGGCAATTTTATGTTCCTGGATGTAAATTGAGACAAATAAAATACAAATTCCAAAATAAAAGTTTATTTTAAAATAAAGGCGGCAAAATATCTAGGATAAGGTAGGTATACTTACATTTTCAACTTTAATTACTTATCTTAACTGATTTATTAATTTTAAAATTCAATTTAATAGGAAAAGCATGTAGCTTTTATATATTTTTATATAATTTTTAATGTTTAGGCATCTAACAAAAAGAACTACAAATAATTACCTTATTAAAGGAACCAGAACCTCAAGATTAATTCCATCTTTGACTACGAAGAGCTAGGTTCATTAGCACAATATTTTGCCAGTTTTTCCCTAGATAGAGTTTCCATCATGACTTGGAAAATAAAAAACTGTAATTACATAGGTACTTTTTAAGTTTGCGCTGCCCAAAATTCTCTATGAAATTGCTCTCAATAAATTGTTGACTACAAATGCAAGTAAATACTTGTAGACAGTACAAAAGTTTTCCTTTTTATAGCTGGAATCCACTTGTCTCTAATATCACCTTATCTCTTGGAAAACTGCAAAGTTATTAGCAAAGATTTTTAAGACTTACGAATGAAAATAAACCCCACTATTCTTATTCCTTCCGCCCCATTTGGTAGGTACATCCAAATACACAACAGGAGTTGACCATCTTTTCTGTAATTTACAACTTAAACAGAGATAATATAGCCACATATATAAATTAAATTTTCTCTCCGATCTAAAAATAATATTAAACCAAACACCAACTAAGAAAACTCAACGCCATTTTATACGAAACTGCCACCACGACACGAACTCAAATCAAATATAAATAATACAATAATTACTCCCACAGATTAGGGAGGGTTATTACTCCTGTTCGTACTGGGACTTGGGACAGAAGGAAAATTAAAATGACGTTTGACAACGGACACAAAAATATAAAGTTAGGACAAACACCTCTTTTATGTTATGTGGTTTTTGCCGGAATCAGCTGATTTATTTACTATTTCACTTACTCAAGTTTGGCTGCCAGTTTCTCTCTCTACACTCCTTCCATCTACTTGTCAATTCAATGACATAAGTGGGCTGGTACAAGGTTATGTTATATGTCAGTGTCAACCGCCATCAGGTTTCATGTGACATGCCAGTGCCATGGATTCCAAAGGAGGCAAAATATTTCCCATCATAATTCAAAATTTCTAAGTTTTCTAACTCCCAGATACTCAGATGTGTCAATTAAAGGTAATGCGGCCGCCTGTAGTAGTAGTCCCAATAATTGCAATCAGATTTTTCTTGTCTCACCTTTAGTAATCCTACAATTCCTATTATGTGGGCATTACGTATAAGTAGGTAGTTCGAAACAAATCGTATTTCGAAAATTTTAAATTATTAAGCAGGTAGCTTCAGTTAGGCCTTTTTTTAAACAGTTTTATCTACAACTATAAGTTTATTTCACGTTTGTGAGGTACCTTGGGAGAGAAATAAAATTACAAAAATTTTATAATGAGCACCGAGAAAAACTACATGATTAGAACTAAGTACAAGACCTAATCTTATTAGTCCATCTCGAAATCTGTGAAAGTTCTTTGGGTAGATACATTCAACAAGGGAAGAAAGTTCAAGTACGTACCTATTATACCTACATATTACAAATGGTTTGAGGAACCTGGTAACAAGGTGCAATAACGACAAATTCTCAAATAAGCAAAATCGGCACTGACTTATTCACTGACTTAATTCATACTTATAATATTACTTAAATTCCTGAAAATAATTGCAGGAAACCAAATTCAAATATAAAACAAATTTGATTCATTTGGCACTTGCCATATTCTGTGTTTGTTTGGCAGAACATTGTCAAGTCTAATTTTTAGAAAGAATGGAAACCATTGTTAATTTTTACTAACAATCAAAGTCAAAGTACCTGTTATATTCATAGATTCTCCAATAAAATGACATACTTGGCATCATTGAGACCATTAGAATGAGGAAAGAAACGGCCTCACTTTGGAAAGTATCATGCTGGGTCCCCTTACTTTAAAGGGTCCCTGATTCATACAATATCCCACACCTGACACCAGGAAGGAGATTTTGAAGACGTATTTAAATCTAGAAAACTAGGATTGCAAAATTTAAAACATAAATATTTATCATTATATTAAGCTACCTTTGATATAAAATATACAGTGAGGTCATTTAAGTGAGCAACATATGGGATTTTTTTTATTAATTGCACAACCAAAATACAAGTATTGCCGAAAGTTGGTGCATGTTCAATAATCATATTAGGCGCACTTAGAATAGTTGCAAGTCAAACAGCATACAGGGTGGGTCAAACATCTTTTCTTAATAACATTTTGCTGAATTTTCTGAAATAAGGGTACTTTACTCTTGTACAAGTTTGATATTTTTTTATGTACCCTGTATGCTGCTTAATTTGCAACCATTCTAAGTGTACATAATATGATTAATGAACATTAACCTTTCGGCACTGTCTGTATTATGGTTGTGCAATTAATAAAAAAATCCCATATGTTGCACACTTAAATGACCACACTGTATTTAAAAAAATATTTTTAATTGTTTTAAGTTTTGATGTGTCAAATTTGGATATAATTGAATCACGTTTTGCCTAAATTTTAGATTGCTTTGGGTGAATTTTGCACCCAGAGGGCTGTTTAAAGATTATGAATCTCGTTTGAGATTTTTTTGTTACGTTGCTTATAAGTTGGCAACATTGAATTTTTTGGATAAGGCGGAGCCTCAAGTATAACCACAGATGATGAAACATGTAGTATCCATCGATAAGTTAAATTTGATTTATCTCTGTCAATGACTACTTGTCACGATATTACCGGTTACCCCTTGTAGTCACTCTGACGTCCTGAGGTCTCAATGTTGGCGCGTTCTTCAACAATGTAATAACTTATCTATTATCAGCAAAAATAAACAAGTCTACATAGGTACAACATTGTACAAAATTTGTTTTGTTCGTGCAAAACTGAAACATTTGTAAAAGTTCAAAGTGAAGAAGCGAAAGAATTTATTGGTTCCTTCTACAATTTAAAGCCTCAAGGTACCTAGAATCGTCGAGGGAAGCTAGAACTTAGTTAGAACCTGGCTGTAAGTCAAATCGTAATAATAACTTGAAGTAGCTAAGTTTCCCTTGCTTGACGGCACGCGGTATACACTTGTATTCGTTTTGGGCTTTCCAAAGGACGAAAATTTAAGTATAAAATGATTAATAGACAAACTAAAGTATCCTTTAAAATTAATGGAATTTTTTAAATAATTGAAACATTGAAAATGAAAATGGAGAAGAACTTTCATACGTATAGGACGTATGTCCGACTTTCTTTCTTTCATGTCAATTGAAACATTGTTTAACATTGTTGCAAAATTTTCTTTACCTAATAATTGAAGTCAAAAGATACTTTATTTATATGTATTCTGAAATTGTTCCTAACTGCCATTTCAATCATAAGAGATTGCTCTCCTTCACAAAACGCGGTTTTATGTTCATTTGTTGTTTATATTTTTACGAAAATATAACCATAAGGGAAGTAATCATCATTTTCCTGACGGGTCATTTTGCGAAAAATTCTAACAAAAATTCGACTTACAACAAATGTAGTCCCTCTATTTGCCCAAATTTTTCATATTATTTGTCGAAAATGTACTTATCCACATAAGGAATCGTACTTATTTTAAATACTTACACTTGTAATTATATATTTTCTTACCGATTTTATTATTGTCAGTTAAACGAACATACTTACTTAACCTATTATAATTATTATAAAATTTGTTGAAAATTTTATTAGAAAAGAGAAACTAAGTCAAAGTGCCGAAAAGTTCGTCAAAAGGCCGATCGTTATTAGACCCGCTAGACTGCATAGACCAGTTGAGCCATCGCGCTGCGGCGTTGCCACATGTTTGCACAGGGATTGTAAGTTTGAGAAAGTTTTGACTAATATTTTAGAATAATCGGTAGGGAGCTGAGATTCCACATATAAATCCCTCCTTTGAATTTCTGTTAATTGGGCTTTAGGCAGTTAGGTACAAATTTTGACGGCCATCTATAGGTCTGACAAACAAATTTACAATATTATATTTCTCGCAGACAAGTTCATCAACTTTAATTATGTATTATGACCATTGACCATCTTTGCTGTAAAATGAAGAAAAATGAAATTATTTAGTAGCTGGTGCGGATCTGGTAAGTCGACAAGTATTTTTGGCTTACAATGTATAAGAATACTCGTATAGCCATAATAAGGATTTAAATAAGTATATAAGAGGGATAGGTTTATAGGTGACGTTGCCAGGTTGGGAACAGGTTGGGAACAGACACGAGCGAATAATAAAAGTGATGTACTTATAATGAAATATTATGAAGTAATGAAAGGTGGTCGGGTGAAGCTCGGGCAAAGGGTTATGTGCCCTGCCTCGACGCAGAGTCTCTCCACCTAATAGTATAGGAAGTGGGGAGAAACCAGGTATATATACATTTAGAAGGCAACAAAATCATACTGATCATTGCATATACATACTTTGTACTTACTTGATTTATTATTATGGATGTATATAGTCCACCAAACTAAAAAGATTGTCCTCTGAAGGAAAATTCGTATATTTTGCCAAAATTTCAACGTGAACAATATCCATTCATAGCACTGTCTGCTTGGGCCCTTTGTTTCTCCAATTCGGTTTGCAGGAAGTCGTAGGTACTGTCCATCTCTATCTAGAAGTATCAAAACATCAGCACAAAAAATTAATGACTCTGCAATGCATGCGCGTTGGCCTAGTAGACCGTCAGATAGTGACAGATTTAGGTGCCCCATTTTCGCATACCTACAAGCCTCGAAGGGGGTTGAAAAGTACATCCATGTTGAGTAGAATGAAGCAAAATTTATGAGTGGCCTCTTGGGGATATACTATAAATAAACATACAAAATGTCACAGAAGCAGTATGGAACTGTTTGTGCGTGAGGGAAATAATTTACATCAAAACATATATTCATAAGAAAATGGAAACACAAAAACAGGTAGATACATTGAAATTTATATATATGGATAATTTCAATCCATATGTTATGGATATGGATTGAATTCGATTTATACATATTGATAATTTTAATGATAACATATGGAAAATTCGATTTTTCATTTGTTACAATTCGATTCGATATATTTACGCAAGCCGTATTTATTAAATGATTAATTAATAGAACCTGGCTAAAACCAAAGGCTTGAGTGTTGCAAGTGGCTAAAGGATTGAAATAAAGGCGTAATCTTGAAAAGATTTTGACCGATTTTTCCACACAAATAATATTGGCATGTGTGGCGCGAAAGGATAAGTTCATTTTGGGTCCGGAAATTTGAACAGAATTTTTTTCGATTTTCCATATGTTATCCCCAGGGGGCACTCGTAAATTTCCCTTCATTCTACTCAACCTCGATGTACTTTTCAACAAATGTTTTTATAAAAGGAAGAACAAAATGAGGGAGAGGCACGAGTGAATATAGCAAAAAATGTAATGTGATTATAATAAAATATTATAATCAGGGAATAAAGTAGTGTAATATGGGCATGTGAAGCACGGGCAAATTGGATAGTAGAGGCGGCGCCACGCCTCTCCTGAGGGATTCCCCACTTATCCGATTAGTAGGGAGAACTTACTTGCGGTTAGTGCCCGTCCACTGCTTTGATTGCGGAAGTAGTGGCAACGTCACCTTAATACCCAAGTCATACCTTATTCGATTTCTTATTATGGATATATTCCTACACACTGTTCGCCAGACGACACCTTTAGCACTGCCAGATGCGCAAAGCAAAAAAAAACCGTTTTTTAAATATTGTCATTGGACCCATTCGTTTAACTCGTCTCAAACGCCGGGCGCCTTTAAATACCCCATGGAAAGCTTTGCGCCGAGCCACCAGGCGTCGTACCTCCCCACCGCCGCACCCCCGCGCGGTGCACAGGTCGCTAACCCGGCTGCCCGCAGGCACGAACGGCGACTGGCCGCCGCTGAGCCACTACATCGTCGCGCCTGCGCACCACAACAACCACAACCGGCCGCTGCAGGACCTGACGGCCGACAACCGGCGCTTCACCGAGCGCAGAAAGAAGACGGTCCGCTTCGACCACGGCGGCGGCGGCGGCGGCGACGGCAGGCAGGGGTCGCAGGACTCGCACCGCGACTCCGGCATCGACACGTCGTCGACGTTCACGTCGAGCGAGGACTCGACGCGCGGCGACTTCCCCAAGGTGCTGGCCCAGAGGGCGGTGCGACAGTAGTGGCGATTAGGCTGTTGTTAGTGGGGATTAGTGGGGCCCTTGTCTATCTGCCTAACGAAAGCCATTCAACCGCTGATTAGTATGGGAAGTTCAGGGATAGGTGGCGGTGTCACACAGCTTCGGCTGTTGACTAACCATTATAGTACAGTAAAACTAACACAAAATTAGGCCAAACCCAAACATCCAAAAAAAAGTCCTTGCTAGCGCGAAATAGTTCCGCACCCACCTAAGAGTTAGTACTAAAAAGGTACACCACCACCAGCGTCGGGTTTCGGGGGGAGGGTGTGAAAAGGGCAGGAAATTCTTATTTTTCACAGTTTTGCGTGAATATCTAGTAAACTATGAGGTTTAGCGCCGAAATCATAAAAACTGTCGAAGTTATTAAGAAATTTGCAAATAAAATTTTAACTTTGAACGCCCTGTATATTTTTAACCATTAACATTTGTATAAGCGATGTTGCGCTCAATCGTCATATTTTGGTCCCTTCTATTCCCAGTTTCATTTTTTACCATATTATTGAAACACCCTGTATATTAAACAATCCTCATCATATGCTTCTGCAGAGAGTGAACTATTTGGTGCTGACTGATAACGCAATTAATGATTCACCTAAAACTTCCTATTCATGACTTTCTCATTTTTACAAGCTAAGGACAAATTATGGGGATGATTTGACATAAAAGAACGAATGGAAATCAGAACGCTATAATGAATTAGGGCAAAAAGTGAGTACCAATTAACTAAAGCTACTAACTTGTATTGGACATATTTACAGTCATATACTTATGAGGTTATGTTATGACAAAAAATAACAATGTATGGGTATAATATGTATCTATATATGCATAGATATATGTATATATATATATATATATATATATATATATATATATATATATATATATATATATGTATATATATTCTACATACATTATTCAGTTACTAATTTATACTGTAATCATTTTAAATTTTTTCAAGAAAATCTAATCTAAACAAAGAATCTTTAGCCCTCCATATCATGGAAACCGTTCACTTTTCTGTATATAACAAATAACAATTCATGTTCGGAATTTAATGTATATCATTTGCGTATCGGATGACGTTTGCGCTAAACCTCATAGTTTACTAGATATTCACGCAAAACTGTGAAAAATAAGAATTTCCTGCCCTTTTCACCCCCTCTCCCGAAACCCGACGCTGGTGGTGGTGTAACTTTTTAGTACTAACTCTTAGGAGGGTATGGAATTATTTCGCGCTAGAAAGAACTTTTTTTTATGTTTGGGTTTTGGCCTAATTTTGCTGTACTATATGGGAAGTTCAGGGATAGGTGGCGGTGTCACACAGCTTTGGCTGTTGACTAACCATTAGTACGTTAGTAGGTAGACAAAGCGTTGGAGACGTTAGAGGACTCGGATTGAAAATAATCAATGCAGCGTTTCTGGCTGACATCGCCATCTGTCCCTGAACTCCCCGTACTAACCAGTTTTCGAATAACTTTCGTCAGTAGATAGACAAGGGTGGGATGGACGGACAGTAGGCGCACAGACAATCTAGCCTACGGCAACAGGAATGGAATGCAATAAACGGACAGTCAAAATACGAATCTCGTTTTAGAGGACGAACTTCGCATGATAGCGCAAACGCCGCCCCGACAAAATCAAATTTTTGTAGATTTTCTACGCGGGGCGAGGCGTTGCTTTAGCCATTCACTCAGAGATGGCGTGCTAATCAGGAGTCATGGGCGAAGCCATGTTGCCGGCTATGGCGATAAAGGTTCATATTCACACATAGGAGATCTATCATGGAAGATCGAACCAAAAACTGTTTAAATTTTAAATTATTATCTTCATTTAGGCATCAGAACGTACCTAACTAAATTTTCTGTGTCCATTTAGTTTTTAATTGGGTTTTCGCCACAGAAACCTGAACCAAACTGATTAAAAGACAACTTTTCCAAGTTGCCAGGAAAGTTCATAAATGCCTGATATTAAAAGAAACTTTGAGCGTTAACTCAAAAAAAAAAGGTTAAGGACTTTCTTTTCTGAGCTTTCGGAGAATAAATCTTCTCCTCCTTTCTCAAAGATGATATCAAGTCAAAGTGAAATGTATTTTAAATTCAAGCTTTGCAATCAGATTCATAAGATTCTATATTCGAAGAAAGAAAGTCGACTTCGGCGACTGGAGCAGCAGGTGCCGACTCTACGATTTTGCACTCGCGCACCATCTACTATCGAGAAGCCAAAAAATTCGACAGACATATAACTATTTTCCCATGCTGACTCCACTTATGTTGCCGTAGGCTTAATTTTCTGAGGGTTGGAGCATTGGCGAAAAGTTTAAAGCGACACAGCAACTTTTTTCAGAAGTGATTTTCTCGAATCTTCGATTTGTTTAAAGATAATATCTACAATATTACAAAATATTAGAAAATAAGGATAGTAAACAATCACAGCAAATCATAATCTTACTCGCATTAACAGGATCCGTGAAAGTCTAAGAACCATAGTCACATTATCTTTTTATGCTACTATTCAAAATTCTCCAAAAAAACCTCCGTTTCACTTTTACTATCACTTCTATTAGGAGGATATATTTATTTGCTTTGTTTTTGCAGTTTTCTCTTTGTAAAATAATTGGTGTTCAGCCAAAAATGTAATGTGTTTATTCCACAGAATAGGAACAACATTTTGCAGTCAAAATTAAAATTATAAACTCCTTGCAAACGCCAACTTCAATTGTTTATTTTCTTTACTGCCTACTCCTACTTTTATGAACAGGCAAAATTTACCTATTTATCTTCTTGTATACTCTTTGTTATAATTGAACTAGTACAAATCTTTGATTCTTTTCACAAAAAAATGTCTTTGCATTTTTAAAATTGTCATTAAGAGATATGTCGCTTAATGTCTCTCGCAAATGCGTCATCGATACAGATTAAAAGCAAAACACTTATAGCACAAGGCACTTATAAGTATGATGTGTTTATTTGAAATCTAGTTACACCTTACACCCTAATAATTAAAAAAAAACACCGTGACCGGTGGAATTTTGTTACAACGATGAACTTTAATAATTCTTATGTAGTGGCAATCCACCACCCACCTACTTCCCACTACTTCCAACTGCAAAATCTTAAGTAGGTCTACTCTTCTTGGGATACCTCATTTTAAAGGATAATTTTGCCAGAAGTTCAGGATTGTTTAATTTTTGTCATCGGTTAAAACCTGAAAATGCTAAGGTTATTTTTTCAGTAAATAATGAAATTAGTACAGAAATTTCATGTGAATGTATCAATAATTATCCTTGCAAAAGAAATAATTCAAATTTTCATCTAATGTAATCAGGATAAGGGCAAAACATATATTTAATTTCATTTGTGACTTCTGTTAATAACTGTTATTTTTGCGTTTTTGGGCAATGGCAGTTTCTGTCTGTATTTCCCCGCGTGCCTGAATTTAACAGCAGCCACTCACACATTTTTATATACTGGGTGTCTAAGATAAAAGGGGACATGGAACTCGCTAAAATAAGAAAAAAGCCATAAAACACACACCCTAAAGTTGCACCCAGGAATTCAGATATATTTCCTAATATCTACAGAATTATTTGCTTTGGAAATCTCAAATTGTGTGTGTGTACACTTTTTTCTAATTTTGACGAGTCATATCTCTATTTAATTATTTTTTCCTCATTTCGGGGCACCCTGTGTGTATAACTAGAATCTGAAATTTCCGGATCTAAATGCTGAAACTGATTTAATATAAAATATAGCTTCTATGCGTACAATTTAGTCTGCAGTAGTGCACATTTCGAATAAATTAATCACGATGGATGCGACTTCAAATCTTTGCAGATTAATCTATTTGGAGTTTTATAGATATTCAGCAGAAGATAAGTATGCAATTTACTGTACTTTTAATAGGGATTCTGATTACCCACCTAAAGAAAATGATACCCGTAGAAACGTAAATATGAAATGCAGATATATAATCATTGCGACTTTTACTGTGCTAAAATGTTTTGTCATTAATCTGTACTGTATTGTCTGTTATCCTTGTGTGTAGATGTGTGTAGATATCTATCTAAAATTTAAAATAAATCTATGATATAATATTTTTATGGTTTATGGGTATATTTGTATGTATTTACTTTTCATTTATTTACAATATTTACAATTTCCATTTATTTACAATATTTACAATACAATATTTACAATACTATATCCAAAATTAAGTTGAATAAGAATAATGGAATCCATTCAAGTGTAGAATTTTGAAGAAATATTTCGGGTAATATAACTTTTATTCAGGAAAAGCTTAAAAACTTTGATTTATGTTTCAGCGATATAATTTTCGAAACATTCAAGATTTTTCACTTCACAATGGGGACATATATATCAGATTGTAATATATATCTAAAAATTTATATCAATTTAATATTATACTGAAACAGCATGATGTATATAACTTCTGGATAATAATCTGTAATACATCTGAATATAATATCGCTAAGCATGGCTTTGCATTTGCTAAAATGTTGAAGATGTTGCATTTTGTTTGGAACAAATTTTAGCATGCCCTCTTTTATGACTGTATACTGCCAACAAAAAATATTTTTCACTTATTACAATTGGACGTCCATACCACCGAATCTGGTTTTAGGTCTTTGGTATTTACCTACTATAAATACAAAGTGATTCTAAAATGAAACTTCATTATATATTATGTATTAATGAAGATATTGAATGTTATACAATGATAAATGATCACGGTAAGTGGGTAAACAAGCAGCCATTAATGAATGAATGTATGTGGGTTCAGTACAAAATATTAGGATTAGTAGTAATATTTAAATTTTTTACTATGCAACTTTTAATTCAGAGTCTGAAAAATTATATTCTTATTTTTTGCGTATCTGTTAAGGTTTTTTGGGTAATCAATCCGTTGAATGGAACTTGTTGTTATATTTGAAATTGATCTATTTAATAAAATGATTTATGTTCCCATCCAAGAGTTTTCAATGATTATTCAAAATTTTGCTATTTTCTTCACATTTACAATTTTGTCTTTATATATCTATAGAAACTTTTAAAACCACTACAACTGACAATTTTGTTTTATTCAAGCTCAAATAACAGTAAAGCAAAAGCAGTAAAATTAAGAGTGATGATGTCTGGTGTCAGGTGTTGGGTGCCATTTATTTCTTGGGGTAAATGTTTTTATGTTAAAGCGCGTAATTAAGTAGGTTTGCATGCTTGAGCTTAAAGCGCAAAAAACACATTTCTGTTAAAAATTATTTCTATGTGAAATATGATTCCAAAATATGATGACTGTTTCTCTACTTTTTTAAAGATATTATTACATTGAACATCATTACTGGCAATTGTTTGAATGTATGGGAGGCATAAAAATATTGCATAATTTTCGTTAAAAATCAAGAACTTAGGTTTTATTCAATACGATAATATATGACCTTAAGTCTTCACAATTAGAAGTGAAAGACGTGCGTTCTGGATCTATCATGACTTTATTCGAAATATCCGTTTATTCGAGTACGAAAATTTAAAAACAAACCTACATAAAAATCGATGTTGATAGTCATGTTTACAGAGATTGATTTGCATTAATAAAACTATACTGGTTACTGGTGTCAGGTGTGGGGATGTGATTTTAGCAACCAAACAAATTCATATTTGACACTAATAAATTAAAACTGTTTCAATGAAACTTGACACCTAATTGTTTCCTATCAAATACGAGTTGTGATATTTGTCATTTTGCTAAACAGAAATAACCACCGATATTTTAAATTAATAAATCATCCAAAGAATTAATACATTTTTTCTTAAAATAAAATTTATGAAACTAATAAGCTTTGCCTATTTTCTTTAAATCCCCATAGCTATGACCAGATACAAAGAAAAGTCAAAGCAAATATTGTACATACAATTTAAAAATGAAATCATTTATATATTGTTACCGCCACTGGTTATTTGGTAAACTTGATATGATGTCATATTATAGCATGTCATTCACTGGTACCCTTCTTACCAATGTCAAGATTTATTTGGAAGGCATACAAATAATCTATTTTTTATATAATGAATTATTTACTCTAGTATTTCTGGCGTATAGTTAATTACCCAACACCGCACCCGTTTTTGGTAATCGTGTACGGAATCCCACATTCGCATTTAAAACGAGACACCCCGTACAAGCTCTTGCAGTTTTATTATTTACGGCGGGCTCGACTAAGACAAAGTGCGCGTTTTCGTTTTCCAACTCGGCCAAAGATATAATGCTTTATTCGGTAGGAGTTGGAATCCACCCAACCAATGTTGGCAGTATTAACGGTTCAGCCGAGTTGAATTGACAGTGTTTTGCTTAAATTCGAGATTTATTGCTGCGGTCTTACAGCTTACACATCATCTTTACGGCCGAGGGGGGGGGGGGAGGCAAAAAATATCGATCTCGAACATTTGGGTCAAAGATGGGCGCTGGGAGCCTCCGTGAGTAATAACGAATGAACTGATATGTAGCAAAAGCGAAAATAGTGGGGTACACCACGAACTGTCACTAGAGGCAATTCATTGGCAGTGAATGGAAATCAAAGTAGTTTCAATAATGAGGTACTTACTCGCATCTAGAGCCAACACCAATAATTAATATAATAAACACTCAAAGTATAAAAGAGGTTTTAATGTAACCGGCAATTCGTGCGAATACTTATAGTAGGTAATATATTGTATCTAGTAATATATTGGAAGACAATTTCACACTTCTTAAGGAGGTGAGCTACGGGGGCAAGAAATTACAAAATAGCATATTATGTACCAAGGGCTAATGTGTCGCGTTTAATCCCAAGCCAAAAGTAAAGACTGTTCCATAAATAATCACTCTTAAAGACACTTTGGTCCAGTGGTAGGTTTAAAGCAATAAATTTTGTCCACTGATTTCATTATGAAACTTTTTCGCTAGGTAACTCTTGAAATAATACAGGCCCAAGATGTCTCGGCAATTTCCGGGTTTTTCAAAAATATACTTATGTGTTTAACGAGTGAATGTGTTTTACACAAAGCTGGCCCGTCAGAAAGACAATTTTTTCTTTCAAATAAAGTTTTCCGATTTTTGTCAATAAAGACCCTGTATATGCTATTTTGCACCACAGGGACTAAAATTTACAAATTCATAAGAAAATATGTAAAAAAAACCTATAATGTTGCCGATTTATGTGAAATTATGCAAAGAACATTTTTTGGTGCTATAGTTTTGTTACTAAACCCTTAGTAAAAAAAAGAAAAAGGAAACTAACATTTACAACCTGTTCTCCTTCATTTTATGGACTAAAGTGTCACTTTTAGTTCTTAATGGAATAAAAGTGAGGACTTTTTTTATTATACAGGGTGACCAACATATGTGAAACAAAAGCTGTGAAAGACAAAACAGTTGATATTTTTTGACCATTTAAGGTCCCGCCTCGCTTGATTTAAAGAAATTTCAGTCATATTTTCAGTTTCGAAAAATCAAAGTAGGCTTTGGCATGCGGAAAAAATCATTTTCTGCCTACATGCTAAGTGGTTTTTCTGTGCGAGACACAATTTTATTAAGTATTGTTCGGAATAGAAAATTATGCCCACATAAAAAGCTTGAGACTAATCGGTTACTTTGTTTTCCACTTTTCTCATATTTTTTTATTTTTCAATCAGTTAGGCAAGGTGCCTTTCTTGTGCAGGATACAGGAATTTTTGTTTTGAACAACTTTCCTTGATAACATTTTCTCGTATCTTGCCCATGAAAAGCACTTTACGTAGCCAGAAAATGATTTTTTCCTGCTCCCTCCCCCGTAAGTTCACTTTACATACTCGCCAACAGGCCCGAAAGCGAAAGTCAAATGTTCGAGGTGCCCTGTTATTTTGGTTGCTAGCTGCGAAAGTGGTTGCTAGGAACAAAAAGTAGGTATTGCTTAGCAACCCTTACGCAGCAATAAAATATATGTAGCAACGCGAATCTTGCGTCAATTTTAATAGGTTTCACAACAATCGTTTTACAAACTGGTTTTAATCATAAAGAACACAAATTATATAATACCAAAGGGTAATTATTAATTTAAATGTTTCACTGGCGTCAAATAAGAGCCGCATAACAGAACAAATTTGACAAGCACCGCGCTACCGGTGGGTGAGAGTACGCGATTAGTAATTCGTAGATCCATGGTTCAAATCCCACACAAAGCTCAACATTATTTATTTATTTTTAATTATCGCTGCATTCCGCCTCTTATATTTATCACTGATTATCATTTTTAGCAATTGAACAAATGTTATTTTGAAGATCATTATTACTCACATCTACTCCATATGTATTTAGAGCTTTATTCAAAGTACCTATAACTTGAAATTTTCGGTAGCAGGAAAAATGTAATACATTGCACGATGCGTAAGCTCTTTTTTGGCCTCGGAGGTACTTTTAATGACCGAGGCAACGCCCGCGTTGCCTCGGTCTTTAAACAACCTCCTCGGCCAAAAAAGTGCACTTACGCATCTGGCAATGTAAATAACTATTTCCTTATGCCACGGCTTACCTACTTTGATTTTTCGAAACTGAAAATATTACAGAAGTTACTTTCAAATCAAGCGGGGCGGGATAAATTTTGTTGTCTTTTACAACTGTTGTTTAACTTCTCTTGGGACGCACTGTAGAAGAAGAAATAAAATTGTTCAGATTAGTTACGAGGTTGTACATTGTTTTGTGATTTGTGTGAAATATAGGAATTTACTAAGTACTCCATCATAGACTCAAAAATTCGTAGTCATATAAAAATATGGGCAATCTCAAAGAAGTTTTACTTTACTTTTATACTACCACTGCAGCTACGAACGGAGGAAATAGAAGGTTTCCTTGCTTTGTATGTCACTACCGATAAAACTGTTTCGTGTGTCGTGTTTAGGTATACCTAACTATTCTCTATAATAGCCAAAGATAGTAAATTGTTTGAAACTATTCATTACTAACGCATTAATATTTAATGTGTTCGAGATCGATATACAGCGTGCGGCGCGAAGACCGTGCATTAAAAGTATCTGGAGAACCGAACGGAATAAAAATCTGAAAATTTGTGTACTTAGGTTATCGGTTATATCTGAAGTTGCAGAAAGTTGAAAATATTTTAGTTCAAGTCGCTGGGTCCGATAACCTAAGTGCACAAATCTTCAGATTTTTATTCCGTTCGGTTCTCTAGATACATTTAAAGCACGGTCTTTGCGCCGCACCCTGTATTTTACTTCGCGGCGAGTTGTAATAATTTTGATGACCTGTCATTTGAGGCGGAATTTCAGTTTTTGGAGGGCGAAATTCCACAGTAGGACACTGGGGAGACAGAGTTTTGAATCTATTGTTGGCCAATCTAATTTACGACCAACAGTTTTGTGATTGAGAGTAATTATTTTTTTTTGACAAATAGCTACAAGGATATGATTTACTTTACTCGATTTTCTATTTAAAAAAATACTTATATATACAGTGTGTCCACGGATAGAGTTCACGTAGGGTGTAAATGACAAAAAAATTTCGAGTTGAAATTTGAGCTTCTGGGGATCAGCGCTGCGTCACACCTATCCAGTTCTTCATTCTGAACAAGTTTCCTTAATAACATTTTGTCGTAAAACCTACAGAAAGGGCACTTTACTGATGTGGAAAATTAGTTTTTTCAAAATTCCCAAGGCATACGTGATTTTTCGAAAGTAAAATTATGTCACAAATTAGTTTAAAACCAAGCAGTGCTGATCCATAGAAGTTCCAATTTCAACTCGACATTTTTTTGTCATTTACACCCTACGTGAACTCTATCCGTGGACACACTGTATAAATGTCCCAATTTTCGTTGTGTTCAGATTTTTTTTCTCCGTTTCATAATATTGACATAAATTTTAGCTTCGAATGACGGAAATGCATTTAATCGCTGTATGTTAAGCTCGAAATGAAAACACAAGAATACTCTTGGGTAGAAATTTACTTCAAATGACAGCCTACCGCTCACTACATAACATATTATTTCATAAGTAATGAAACCATTGATTGGATTTGCCATTACCCTGTAAAAAGGTCTTTATAATTTATATAGATCATCATTGTTAATTGTTAAGTTATACCAAGTAGGTAAGTATAGTATCCTTTTATAGTTGAAACTGTATCGATAATTGTTTGAAGCAGTATAATCTGAAAGAAATTGTATGCAATTTTGACAATTTCGTTAATTCATAATAAAAAGGTACCTATGCAAAGATAGCACAGCCAGTGTGCATTATGTAGAACCTGAATTTTTACAAGATAATCTTGTTGTAACTCCACTTTAGTAATAATTGTACCCTTTGTCGCAATATTTATTAATAATATAAGTGTATTTTCAACACAGAAATCCATAGTTTTGTAGAACATGCCAATCTTAAATAATTGATAATACTTAAAAATGAAAATAGTGTTTGCTAATTTCTGGTGGAAATATTTGTTAATTTACAAAACGTACATACAAATAATTAAAATGTTAATTAAAAACAACTCAATGCAAGTCCAGCACCAAGTTCTCCAATTCTCCATGATAAAAGTAATAACTCTTCGTACAGGGGATTAATTACTTTTTTAAATCAAACATGACCATTTCCTCACTAATGATTACTATTTAACTATGGATAAATCTAGAGCTTTTTTCTTTACAGCTGCATCAAACTGTATTACCTATACCTTTTGCCGATCTTTCGACTGTATCCAATCCATGGTTTCATTAGTATGCATATCGACACCCTGTATACGTGGCGCGAGACCTACGTAATGTAAGGGATAGGTCACATAAAGTGATTCGTTATATCACAATCGAAGACGGGCATTAGTCATCTTAATATTTTTTAATTTCTATTTGAAACGAAAAACTGTAGAAAGTATGACTTACTATCATAATTACTGGGGCAATTAGGCACTCAACTCTCTTGAGACATGAGTGGAAAATATACATAGGGTGTTAATTATATAAACCTCCAAACTCCAGGCAGAATTAGGCAATTGCATTTTAAGAAAATAAGTCCTATGGACGTGATTTTGCAAACGCATACAAGGTGTTGAAAATAGACTTTTTTCACAAAAAGAAGCAAATTTTTTTATAAAAATACGTGCAGTACGCAGAGAATGCACTAGTGATATTAATACGATTGTGATTCCACTTTATGTTGTCCAAATATTGTTAGAATATCTCACTAAATCGATTTTTCTGGGGAAATCCCAACACCAGGTATCTCTAAACCGAAGCGTTATTTGCGGACCCATGTTCGTAAGATTTTCGTACTATTCCAGTACCAATATTTGAATTCATACGAAATAAATAAGTTGAAATTAAAATATTTCCAGAGGTATACAACGCTGAAGGAGGTGCATTAAACGAAAATACCAAGGTCGAAATTTACTTTAAACAACTATCAAAAAAGCTCTTCTAACCGATGTAATAATTTGAAGATTATAATAGACCAGTCGGCGTGGGACTAAAAATAACTCATTTTCCTATTAACAGCTGGATTAATCTTCGAATGTAGAACAACAAAATTATGTTAGTGCGTATTAAATCCATGCATCTATAGAAAAGTTATTAAGAATTTAAAATAAAAACAACCGTTTTCAAAATATTGTTTGATACATTTTCTTAAATATACTCATCAAGAGGACTTCTTATGATCAAAATGTCCGGAATGTAATTTGTTCGCAATGTAATAAACCCAACGATTAACTTGCAAAATTAAAAAAACTACAGTGTTTACACGAAAATTAATATGCTCATGCAACATAAGTGTACATACTCGGAATTCGAGGATCAGATATGCAAAATATTTTCCTTAATGAGGTTTCACACATCTAGCGCGACAATACATTTGAAAAGCCATACAATGCAAGTTTCGTATGCTACCTAGGTTGTGCACAAATATAGTGTAAGATGTTAGGAATCGAACCCTTTTTGCACCAAATTTTAAAAAAAGTCGGTGCGCTAAAAAGAGGGGAATAACTAAATATAATACTGACATAAAATATTAGATATCTCTTGTTTTAAGTATCAAAAATTAAAGTTTTTTTTTTTTGTGTTTTATCGTCAGCTACTCTAATCCAATGGAATATTTCAAAAAAATGCAGGATTATGTAACGAAAATCTAATTATTTATAAAGGTAAAAACTATATGCACAAAAATTGCAAAAATACTAAATCAAATTTGACAAAAGGGTTCGATTCCTTACATTATTATGATTGTGCACATCGCCAATTGTATGCGAAGTTTGTATTGCATTGTATTTCAAAGTAATATACTGATATTGGAGTTCCGGGTACTTATTCTAAATAGTTTGAAGTATACTGTGCATGAGTTTCGTTTAATTTGATCAGTCACAGCAACTTAAAAATAACACGTATTTCTCGTGTAAAAATAGCAGTTTTCAAATTTGCAAGGTAATTATTGCATTTATGACAATATGACCGGCGCCATTTTGTGTCATTTTTATTGCGAACAACTTGCATTACGGTCATTTTTACCATAGGTATTCATTCTCATGAGTTTAAGAAAATATTTTGGAAATTGCTATTTATATCTTAAATTCTTAATAACTTGGCGGCTCATCGATTTAACACGCATTCAAATAATGATGTTCTTCTACATATTATTCTGAACAAAGTCCAACATTAGGTAATCCAGCCGTTATACGAAAATGCACTTTCGATATCCCTACCGACTGGACTACTCGTATACGTTTATAATCTCTTGTAAATAAATGGAATAATAAACTGCAAACCAACGGATCTACATGCAAAAACCGACTTGCCAAGAGTTTCTAATACCCGCCTTCGATCGTGACGTCACGTCAAGACAAGCCGAGGCCAACGATAAAGACAGGCCACGGCGCTAACGCATAATCGCCTAGTCGCGTGACCAACTTAGTTCTATATAATGAAAGGCATTTTTGGAGATAAGTAGAAAAAACAAAATTTTCAACCTGCCTCAGCTGTTTTAGGCTGAGAGTTAAACGGCACTGCACTCACAATATTTTGGCACATTCTCAAAAATTGTTCCTTTAGCTTAGGTGATATTCTCTGCTATAGGTATTTTCCTCCCACAACACATTTGTCCACTTTAATTGTTTCACTTTCTTGAAAATGTGTTAGCCACACATACTTAAGGGTTTTTTAGAAATTAAATCTCAGTTGGAATTTGACGAATCCATTTTTGGCGGAAATTTTCATCCCGAGGTAAAACAAATGTTTTTTATGGCGACACTTTCTTCCTGGCTTTTGTAATATGTATAAATATAATATAAACAGACCCAATATTTGGTATTCAGGTTATTTTTTATGAAATAAAAATGAAAACTAACCTCAGTAGGTATACTGTAAATATTGACGAGTTGATCGGCAGCGTGAAAGACCGAATAGAAACCGTATCAGGGCGTGGGCCGACAACGAAAATCCTCGAGTACCTACGTTACAACACTGATTTATTTCACAATGGTGAATACAATAAATACACAAAATAGAACGTGGTCAACGGGAACGGCTTCCAGCCACCCGGACCGTCTGAACTCGCGGATCTCCCGTAAGCAGTTCACCCCTCTGTGTCTCAGGCTCCACTGTCCAATACTGCCCATGTCCATAATAGTCCATTCCGGGTTCCCTATTCTGTGGTTCGGGGGAGAATTCCCCTTACAGCGCTCACGCGTCGGCGCGAGCGGCACCAATACTCCTGGACGGCACGGCTTCCATCCACCTGGGCGGTTCCTCTCCGTCAGGACACACGCGCACTAGACACAAACTTGTTTCTAAAATATAAACTAAGACGTTTAAAAACAATTTAAACATTTAAAACTTCTCAAAACCCAAGCTGCCGCTTTCAGTTATGTGACAAATGACATGTAACGTCGGCCTAAGATGGTTACGTGATTTTTGTGCGCCAGGGCCTGTCTTTATAGTAGGCCTTGATGACAAGCGTGCGTGGCCTTCCCTCTCTACGCAGGTCTCGCGTGGCGCCTGCCCTCCCCCTAACCTCACTCTCTCCTCTTTGCGGGCACGCGCAGCACCCGCTGTCGTGGCAGGTGTCGCAGGACGGCGCGCGCCTCATCGGCCACATGGTGCTGCGCCGGGGGTGCCCGGGGGCGCCCAGCGCCTCCATCCTCGGCCTGAAGGTGGCCGGCGGGCGGGTGCTGGACGACGGCACCCGCGGCGCCGTCATCGAGCGGGTGAAGAGGGGCAGCATCGCCGACGTCGAGGGCCAGCTCAAGCCAGGTACGGGTCGGGACGACCAAATCGATTGTGGTATCCACAGAGGTGCCGGTCTAGTATGCGGTCTACCTACCCTTTGCGATCTACCTGATTTAATCTCCGGTTTAGTATGCGGTCTACCTAGAAATTCAATCCCCTATTCTTTTCAAATTAATTATCTATTTATTGCGACTACCTGTTGCAATTTATTATGCAATAAATATAGGGAGGTAAGTTCGTTAAAGAAAGAAGCTAAAATCTAGAACAATATTCAGTTTGCATTGCTAGTACAAGTTGAAGATGTTGCTACGTGAATTTTATACAACAATTGCTTCGTCAGAGGAATCAGCCGTAACGTTCTTAAGACAACACGATTTGCTGGACAATGAAGTTGACATTGAAGAATGCCACAGATGTGGTGCGCAAATGCAGAATAGAAGGAAAAGAGACCGGAGAGGAGAATTTCGACCAGTTTTTCGTTGCCCCCAAAAAGGATGTCAAACTACAAGAAGTGTAAGGCAAGGGAATAGATTTTTCCATTACACCGACCTCAATGGAAGAGCCAACTCGAAGTTATCCTTGTGTCAAATATTGGAGTTAATGTTTTTATTCATTTTGGATATGCCCATAGACTCAACAATCACAATAACTGGTCGGGCACGTTCCACAGTAGTTGATTGGTTCAATATGTGTCGTGAGGTTTGTACAGAGGTTGAGTCATACAGATCCCGTGGACAACTCAACGGTACACCGGATGATCCCATACAAATCGACAAAGCTCGTTTTGCTGGACGTCGAATATATGGAAGAGGAAGACTGCTTCAGGGAGACCATGCTGCAACTTCCGAAGATTCCGACGCAAGTGTTGACAACAACAGAAACCATGGAAGACGCATAGACGGACCGTGAGTGTTTGGCATAAGGAACAAGGCAGAGCCTAGATATTTCGTCGTTGAAAGGAGAGATGCCACTGATACAAAGAGAAATTCAACAAGGATCTGTCATTCATTCAGATGAATGGCCGGCTTACAGGCGCTTAAATCAGTTAGGATGTGTACACAACACCGTTAACCATCAGCAGAATTACGTCGCTCCCATGACAGGAGCTCACACACAAGCGATTGAAAGATCGTGGTTAGACGCCAAAGTAAAAATCCTGAAAAAATGCGGGGTGTGCCTTTAACTCATTTCAATCACATTTAGATTATATAGGTTGGAAAATATTGCATAAAAATGTAAACTATTTATTTATCACATTCTTAAATGATGTTAGAACTGTATATTACCCATAATAAATAGGTATTTACAACAGAAAATAAATGAAAATCAATATTTTGTTGCTTTTTTTTCACTTGTTTTCATGTTGTTTTGTATCAGCTATATTATCCTACAATTCTTACCCGTAATATATTGTGTAATTTCATCCGGTAGACCGCATTATAGTAGCGGTAGACCGCATACTAGACCAGAGTTATTGCGGTAGACAGCATACTAGACCGGCACCTCCACAGAGACGGTAGGTAGGACCAGCGAATATTGACAACATAGAAGGTTCACTTGTCGAAAGCACGAATACGGCCGAGGCGGTCCGATCGAAGTTATCACCCGCCTCCTGTGTTTCCTTGCTAGGCGGGCAGATTCAAAGATAAATATCCTTTGCCTTTGAAATGCCGAGATCAAAGTGCCGGCGCTAAGTGGTTATCATTGTCGATATTCGGTGGTAGGACCATCTCTCTGATGGAATATATTGTTGTGAGTTTCTTGAAGTTGAAATACACTAACCCAGACAAAATATAACTACACAAATTTTTCTTAAGAAATAAATCGTGGAATTCATCAACCTGTTTACTGTTTGTAGGTAATTTGATGGGAGTGTCAGGTGTAATATTCAAGAGATGGACGATAAATTATTTCACATTTTGAACAATAAGAATATAAATTATTGTACATTTACACCTTATACCTACGTCACAATATACTATTATTGTACCGAGTTGTTTGTTGCTTTACCTTTCATATATTAATTGTCGAAATTCGTAAAATTTTGATTTTCCCACACGATCGCACTATCCGGCAACGCCGCGGCCGCCGCGTCGCGAACTGTTTCATACTCTCGATTTGTCTGGGTGCACATTGTTTCTTAGCAAGTTCGAAGTGAGTGGAAGCGTATTGTTTTCACTCTAAAAAGTTTATTGTTGTATATTACGAGTAGTGTAATAATTTTGAATAGGACACGTAACGTGCGTGGTATACCGTACTTTCACCGTTTTAGTATACATAGCCATGGCTGGGCGGCGCGCCGCCGTGTATTCGGCTAGGTTCGTCAGTCGTTGGCGGGGGGCGGGGCGTGTTTTTTGCTCGCAAAACTCGACTGATAAGCGGTGCGGGACTACTGTGTACTCCCCCCGCCAACGACTGACAAACCTAGCTGGACGCGCGGCCTATTCACCTATGTCTACTAAAACGGTGAAAGTACGGTATATGTATGAGGAACCTCCACTGGCAACAAAATCAGCCAGTGCACCTAGACAAATATTTGTTTTGGCTATAGGTGTTCGGTATTGTATATGTTGAATATGTCACTTTGTTATTATTGGTCTAGTTATATTTTGTCTGAATTATATGAACCAAGTTTCTTGAGGTTTGAGGTGTACCATGAATAAGATGTAAATGCCCGGGAGTTATCCATCTGCGAATGTAGTATTTAGATTACCCCATCCGTGATATTTTGCATATAAAATGTATTTTCTGCTTTAAGTTGCCAAGGTCAGGGGTTACGAAAAAATGTAGTATAGGGTTACCAACAAAAATTTCGGGTGGTTAAAGAGAATAACGTTTTTAGTTTAGGTTGTGGAATGTCCATGTGTGAGACTTAAAACATATGCTATTAAAAAATAGGTACCTTCCTTAAAATAAACACTTTTACATTATAATATTAAATATTTATCTTCACCTCAAGCAAAATCAGACGAATCGATTTTGTACTTAGTAATAATTCTTATGTTAATTATGAAATAAAAACGAAAATATTGTCTACGAAGTCTATAATATCATATCTTTCACGTACACTATATTTTTTTTGGTTAAAGTTAAGAACCCGTTATTGGCACGTTTTTCGTCCATTATTTCCAAGCTCTATAAAATGGATTTATCTGGTTTTGTCTGATCGCTCCTTAAATATATTGCGTGCAATTTTATATAAAAATTAATAACTACATTAAAATACCTATACCACAACTTAGTATCGAGTCCTAAGAATTCTGAGACGTTACAATTTATCTATTTTAATCTGTTTTCGCTCCAAAATTAAAGTTTTAAAGTTGGTGTAGCAGGATATTGCAGACAGTTTCAATAATGGTTCCTTTAATCTGTGATTAAACTTAAAATTATCTATAAACTCTAATTTAATTACCTAATCAATGATTTCTGTTTAATTATTGTTTATATCCTTTAATTGTTACCAAAAAATCAAACTTTTTCTAATTCTCTTGCGATCTTCTTTTAATAGAAATGTCTTTAATACACAGATTTATTTTTTCAAAAGATATGTTTTTCCACGTTTTCATCTCTTTTGCGTAGGCACTATCTTTTACTCATCATTTTTGTGAAGGCACTAACGAAAAGACTGGACATTTTTCTGTGAAGTGTTTATACGAGTTAAAATGTACCCTTAAGACACTTGGGTAACACCCTTTAAACGTTTTGTTTAGCATTACATAGTCAATTATAGTCACCTAATATAATCTTGTTTACAGGTGACGAGGTAATCGAATGGAATGGAAGACAACTGCAAGGGAAATCTGCGCAAGAAGTTGCAGACATAATAGCAGAGAGCAAGCAAGAATCTAGTGTGGAATTGATCGTGTCTAGAAGTATGGGAAACAAGCGCAACGCCCAGGCTTCCTGGAGACAATCCATAGCGCAAAGAGGTATGGTAGACCCCAGTGATTACACAACCTCTAGTCTGAATTCAAAGTACTAAGTCACCTTCCTCGATAGTAGAAACAAAATGCAATCGAGCCAGTGAAAACTTGACAAGATTATTTATTTTTTAAAGTTAAGTATTGATAAGGTTGTCTAATCGATTTCTTTAAAGTTACGAGCACAAAACACACTGCTAATTATTGTCATTGCACACGCAGCACACACCCCTCACACCAAATATTTGACTGTTTCTCTTTCTCTTTCTATATAAGTGTTGTGGTTCCTTTGTTAATGTTTTCCCTTCATTAGTTAGAAGTAGTTGTCTGTAATGGGAGCAACAACTGTGTGTTTCGAACTCGTACCGACTTTGAAGTGGTTCATAGAGTTAGGTGTGGTATTCCTAAATGTTTATTTGAATATTACTACACCTTTAGATGTTGTTTTATGTTTAATTATGTATAACGCACAACATATTCTTTGCAGCATCGGAGATTTGGCAGATATTCACGATAATTTCTATATAATGTTAGCACTTATCGTCGAAGAACATTTACACATAAGCTGAATAATTATTAAGTAGGTACCAAAAATTTATTCTGCATTCAATTTCAATGCATTCCCTTCATTCACCTAGCATTCATTTTGTTCCTTGTTCCCATGAACCCGTTCACGTGTAGTGCAACGATAAACTCTTCAACCGTCTCATATAATTTATTTATTTAATCATCAATGTACGGCACATCAAACAACGCGCATAATTTTAAACTTTTGGTCAATACAAATTTTAATCTAAATAATTAATAATATTTTAAGACCAAATTATTTTAAAATATTTATTACAATGGCCGTGCATATGATTTGAATTCGGAGCATTTTCTGAAGCCATCCCGAAGTACTTATTTATTTATAAATTATAAGTACAGGCGCGTCCAATTTGAACTTGCAAGACCGTCTGAACTCTATGCCGAAATGAGGGAAATCCGGCGACATCCGGCAACACCACCCGTTCCCGCCCCGTACATCGTGTTTTAAAAGAGCCGACGGTGAAGGGAAGCCGTTTTATGGTTCAAAATGTCGAATCACCACGTACGTGCTAACGTGCTATACGTTTACTACAAATGTTTTTAAAATGACGCGACCATACTACTTACATGATAGAAACGTCGTTGTTCTACAGGACTATTATTATCCGACTATATTTCTAAGATATTAACAATATATATTTTACGGATAAATCAATATACTTAACTTACGGATATAGACAATTAAAAAAAAACAATCGTATTGGGTAATCTACATATTTTATAGAATGAGAAGAAATCTTTTTATACTACTCAAAAATCGTACAAATGTTTAATCCAATATCTCATTTGTTTCAGGCAATATTTATACAAATTATTAAAAAAATATTTTTTTTATAATGAAGCGAGATCGAGGATAGATATTTTTTTCTCATATTCTCTACTTATCCGAAAAGTGTATTATACATAATATTCGTTATGCTAGGCCTATTTTTTATAAACAAAACCATTTACAAGACCGGGTCAGTTGAATACTTCAAGACTTTCCTTATTCTGTATCCACCAAGGTTAGTCTATAGGAAGGTTAGGACATTCCCCCACTCTTAAGCAAACCCAAAGGCAGTCCCTTTGCACCGGCAACATCGCGCGACGGTGCCGCTCTCACCAGCTGGCCTTCAGCTTGATGCCAATGGCCAAAAGGGGCAACACGGGTATTTAAAACCGAAAACAAAGTAAAAACACAAACATAAAACAAAAATGCGATGCACCAACATACTCCACAAAGATCCGTTATTTCATTGCACAAACATTAAAATGAGGAAATAACCGAAAACAGACAAAAGAACATAAATATACACCATATACAAAGTACATGCCAAAAACGTCTGTGTGCGCTTATGGCTGGAAGCGTTATCTATTTAGGGAGTTACTAAATCGCCAATTCACGTGTAAATGCTACCAACTTAAATTGCTTTTCCCCCCTTTGCCCCTTTCACCCCCCCTTCCCTTCCAAGTCGTCGAATGTCCTAACCTTCCTATAAACTAACCTTGGTATCCACAAAAAATAATATCTAGGTACTAAATTTCAAATTCTTTAAGTTTTGACCAAGTTTGCAAAACTGGGCTAGTTGGGTTATAAATTTAAAATTATGGCTTATTTCCATAAGTTTGATTGATATGTTTTAAAATATTCAATTTTATCAAACCTTCAAGAGCAATTAAATATATCCCAAAAGTCGCAAACGATTTTCTTCGAATCAGTACTGAAAATAACATGAAACTGATGGTCATCTAAGAAGCGTGATCCCTAACTCGTTTTGAGTAGTAGTAGGGGGTCGGATAAACGTGTTACAAGAAAAGCGTGTGACCCTGTAATAGTTCCATTGGTCACGTTTGACTAAGGATTCCTAAAAATACAGTTTATTTCCGCTACCATTAGTAAAATTGTTTGGGCTTTGGGCTCGTCTCTAGTAGAACTAACGTAGCTTCAAATTTCTCACAATTAAGTTGATCAATGAAAAGCGTGTCACACGAGGGCGTTAGAACGTGGGAATGCGCCTCACGTTGGGAATCCTTGACCTACGACCCTCGTGGGGATAAATAGAATTTGTTTCACTTTCTTGAAAAGCTTTAAGTACCTCTACTTAGGTATGAACCAACACATGGTTTTTCAAGGGAATTTCATCTGACTGGAAAGAAATATTTTTAGTCTAGAAACAATGCAAAATCCAATTTTATGTACGATTTTACAGGGAATTCGAATATGAACTCAAATACATATAGCTATACAGGGTGTCCCCTTTTTAAATCGACAAACATTAACCATTGATATAAAACGTTATTTAAAAGACAGTATACTTATTTTTATTAACTTTCTAAATATTCTGAGCGAATGCTATCCTAGTGCTATTGGGAAAAGTAGGTCCTAGCCGCAAATGTCAACAAAGACAAAATAATCCAGTAGCTTGCTCGAAAATACGATACATGCATGCATAAACAATGCAAGGGACATTTTTGAGATATTCACTTTTTCACAGGATGCAAAAATATAAAATATTGTCACGACCTGGATAGCCGTGACTGGGAGCGTAGCAATTGTGCAAATAATAACAGTCGGCCTTAATTTGACATAGGTTAATTTATTATTTAAAATGAAGAAAGTTTGACAAAATTGACATAATCAGAGAAAGACACTTACTTTTGTGAAGAGACAGGAGCAGGCGTCATCGCAGCTGGAATACCTGGTTGCTGGTTGGCCCCGCCGATTGGTCGATCTTTTCTTTAGCACTCGTACGGACTGACTGTCGCCTTGAACCGATCGATGGTTTTAGGTAAACTTTGATTTTTGTGGCGGAGAGATCAGTCAGCGATTTTTATGTTAAGTAGTTGATAATACCGGCGGTGCCTGAACTCAATCGAGTTCATCGAATTGTTTCTTTATAATTTAATTGCTTACTTTTTATTCGTGACAATATAAAATTTCGCGTTATTTTCTTCAAAAAATGTCTTTGTATCTCGCAAAATTGAGTTTTTCTGCAGTAAAAACATTCATTGTGTTTCCATTACAGTTCAACTGTTAAAACGTTTTCTCGATACTTAAAATATTTTTGCATGGAAAAGTCATAACTGTTAGGTATTAAATGTAATAGCATTTAGGTACCTACAATGTTTTTCCATGAAGTTTTATTGAGATATGATATAGCATTCAGCCCGAATTTTCAAATAATTTGAAATAATTCAAAATTTCACCACCTTGTATCTGTGATAAAAGCAGAGAACATACATTAAACGGCAGTCTAATATAGAATACATTTTAACCTTTAGTAGCATTGGAAATGAGCATATCAAAACATAATTATTATTATTATTATAATATTATGGCGCCTTCTATATTATTCCAGTAGAACCAAGCGTTATCATGTTTACAGCGTTTTTGTGATTCTTGCCTAGGTTGTAAGGTAATTTTCTATAGGCTGTGCCTCCGCTTGATTTGATTCCAGTCAAATTCAAATTCTCATTCATTGTAAGTAGTGGAAGAACAAGGATAACAATAATAGAATCATATATAATAATAGTATATCTATTTAACAAAAAGATGCACATTCATTCTTAAAACATTGAACGGGTGTTTTGATCAGGGCTTTGACATTTTGTAGAAAAAGTCATTGTATGGTGGTCAGCTCATATACCTAAACATTTTTAAATAAAAAATTAATATCCGGCCTAGCATTTTAATTTTCTTAAATTTCCCTAAAATATTTTTTTATTTAGGTAAATGCTTCCGATTGTGGGAAAACTAATCACTACCACGCCTGTAAATAGTAAAATAAGAAAGTGACAAAAATTAAACCCGCCTAGTATGTTTAATTTATAATAGTTTATCAAAATAGGGGCCAAAAAAGAAATTCTATTTTTTAGGGTCAAATTATCAAGTTATAGAAAAATATCAAGATGAAAAAACTTTCTGAATTGATTACAGAAAATGATATTTTCTTTTTTTAAATAGGTAATCTATCTTGCAAAAATAAAAAAAAAAACCTTTTTAAAAACTAGTTTTTATACTAAAACGAATAAAATTCATTGACAAATTGCGACAAGTTTTTTTTTGAAATCGAAAAGCTTGTCGTGCAAAATATTCATAATAATAATAATAATAATTCTCACCCTCACAATACAAGTACCTACCTATATACCAATTAATTTTATCGGACAGTGACTGGCTGATAAGCAAATACCTACCTACTTGCCGAAGTATGTAAGTATTTTCTTTCCAATTCGCGCGACAAACTTTTTGATTTAAAAAAGCTTGTCTCAATTTGGCACTGAATTACCTTAACGAAAGCCTAAACTTATTTTATTAGTTTTAGTACATGACTTAAATAAAAGGTTGTTTATATCTTATTTTGTGGTTTTACTATTTGATTCCCAAGTCATGAGGGTGGTAAAGAAATTTTGTCCGCCGTCTTGGGGCATCCGCCATATTAAATTTTTTTTCTCGTTTTCTACTCGTCAAACCCTTTCATTTGATATCCAAGTCAAGGAGGTTGTGAATCCCCCATCTTGAGGCGGCCGCCTTATTCTATTTTTTAGTATCACGCCACACTGAACAAATTGCAATATTGAGCATACATGGTTGGGTAGAAGTAGATAGTTCAAAGATTTGGCAATATTTTACTCGCACATCTAACTAACATCCATACTAACAGGTGAAGTCAAATAAAAGTGGTAATAAAAAGTTCTGTAAAAAAAGACGAATAGGTGTTTCGGGTATTTACCCTTAGCACGCACAGGATGCAAAAACTAATTCTACCGTAAAGTGTCTTCCAACTGGCTACGGTAACGTATCCCAAAATTCAACTATTTTTCAGAAAAAAAATTAAATCAAATTCTTTGTCCACAAGGCTGGAATAACTTCGCAGGGAGGCTTAAATTGAAAAATTAAAACTAACGGCAGATCACTTCCTCCAAATATTTACACATCATTACGAGACATCCTGTATAAAATTCGTTTTTTAAAATCAACTTTTAAAACCTTGTATTTGAGGTAGAAGCGTCTAAATGAAAAATAATACTTTATTGTAGTCAAAAGAATCTGTGGTCAGTGGTTTAACATACATTTTGTAACACGGTGAAATTATAAATTTGGGAGGAAGGGCGTAGATGTCGCAGGTTTTAAAGCACGTATAAACCTCTTTAATCTCGTAAAATGGAAATAATATCTAGTTTTCCAAATGATGTTCATCTTCTACGCCTTGCGACGACGGTTTTTAGACGCGACCTTTCAGCTCTCGAATTCAATTCGATGCAACAGCTTTCCAGTTTCCCCCGTATTCCATGTGTCCAGATTTTGGGCACTCAAAATCGGCAGTCCATAATCAATTTTTAGGATGCCATTGACGGCATCTCAGAAAACATTTTGCGGGCATCGTTGCCGGCAGCGGAGGCACTGCCTTTTATATAACATTTCTTAATAATATAATACTGTTATTTTCATTCGTCACATCGCAAAATAAACTCACATGGCCACACCAATCCGTTCCCTCCAACGGAACACCCACCCACACCGTGTGAGGCGGCACCCCTCGAAGACACGTGCCGAACGGCGGCTCAGCGCTCCTTTCCCTCCTGTTCGCAGGGCACCAGCAGCAGCAGCAGCAGGGCTCGTGGCCCGGCGCGGAGCCGTGCGAGCGGCCCCACGTGCTGGTGACGTCGCCGGGCAGCCCCGACCACCACCGCTCCGCGGCCGCCGCCCGCGACCAGATGCTGCGCCACCAGCAGCAGCCGATGACGCCCAGCATCGGCGGCCGCATACAGGTAAGTCAGGTCATGCCTTACACAATTATTAAATAATAATTATACGCGACTGAATTTAAGATGCCAACGCCCCGACGGGCACTATGCGAACTAACTATATGGGCCATTGTCACCTCTAGCTTTGGGCACACTTTGGGTTTACACTGCGTTGTTCTTTGTTCTTGTTCATTGTTCTTGTCGCCTTCTATATATTTGGTGGTCGTCTTCATAAAGTTATTTGGTTATTAGGTAAAAGTTACCCCCGACAATCGGCGCCCGCCGATTGTGGGGCGAAAACAGCGGCCGGGCCGGACGTAAACACGGCACAAATCTTTAAAAATTTCGGATTTTCCGCGGGTTTCGATGTTGCAAAAGGTGCATAATAGTGTGGTGATCAGTTTGAGCTGCATATAGTAAAAATTCATCCGGATTATAACCACAAATATCGCCATGAAAAGTGAGGTGTCAAAGGAAATTTGAAAATTCATTTTCTCGGAAACTACGCCCGAGCACCAAAAGCTAAGGTCAGATTCGTGTTCAGGGACCCCGAAAATAGGGGGGTAACCAAAATTTCAAAAAAATCGGGGCAGACATACAACGCGGGAAAGTGTACTTACCGGTTATTATAAAGTTTAAACATTATTGTTTATGATTTATGTAATTGCAAAGGCAACAGGCAACTAAAAATGAACTAAAAGCAGAATTCGAAATGGAGAACTTTGTTGGTTAAATTAAACTGATTCGAAACTTGTTCCATCTCGAAAATGTTTTCAGGAACAAACGAACAAAAAATGTTTAGGTTAGGACCTCGGCGATCGAATCAAGACGGTTTTTCGTCCGAATTACACTGCATAACACTTTAGCATGTTCAAATTCTACTTCTGATAACTGTGGGAGGCCTTTTGGGCGTGGTAATCATAATAAAAATCACATTTTACTTGCTTTATTTCATTTTCTAACAACTCTTCTTTAACTCTTCTCTCTTTTTTGGCACAAGCGTGGCGGGAATATTTATACATTTGAATTCAACTGTTGTTATTTACCACATTATTATAATAGTCAAATTTAGAAAATAAAGCATTTTTGACTAATTTTGAACAAAACAGAAAACATAATATACGGATCAACAAAATGGCTTAGTTTAGCATTGAGCCTACAGGGGACGTATTTCTTATATTCAATGGCGTATTGTCAATTGCCTAAAGGTCATTCACAATAAGAACAATAGTCAATACATTTTCAGTAGATACTTTAGATACCTACTAAAAAACATAGTTGGATATAATGCAGATGCGACAATTCGCCTGAAAGGAAATAACTAGAAGGGTGTAAGTAAAATTTTATCTGTTTTCCCTTCTTTGCAGTTCTTGAGATATATGTCATTAATCTTCTTGAAATACTTTCACTTTCAAAGTGTAACTAAAATTATGATTTTTAGCCATTACTTTACTATTACTTGTATCCAATAAGGCAGAACTATTCTTAAAGAAACTACCAATCAAATGCCCTTGCAAGCGTCAAATGCTTTTGGGAATTATCTCAATGCCGCGAGCATTTATCTATAGAGCATTTATTTATAGAACGTACACACGCCAACTTGTCAAAATTGGTCTGTTTTCATCTTTCTAAAGTATGCACCTAGAATCTAGAACTTATGTTGCGGTATTAATGAATTATCAAAACTTTTACATTGGTAAACTGTTTATGTATTAAACTTCCGTTTAAATTTATTCACAAGCGCTATTTTGCCTGAAGCAAACTCACTTGTATAAATTGGCGTTTTATTTTCTGATAGAATCCCTCGAATTTGAGTCGAACGGGCTTACACGATTACCCATTATTTACCAGTATTATTTAAAGGATCCAAGAAGCAAAACTTTTCTATCCAATGTCCATTTTGGCTTTTCATTATTATTGAGTGAAAGTACGTAAATGCCCAAATTTTCAACAAAATTTTATCAAGGGGTGGGGGTAATGGATAGGACGGAATTAAAACGTCATCACCTCGCGGCGACCTTCATGTCACTGTGTTCTTAACTAGGATGAAATGTTTGGATCTTTGATTAACTTGCCATCGTTCTGGCAATAATTATTCAAGGGCGTTGATTAATAAGGCACAAGTTTCTTCTCTTGATCACACGCGTTTATTATTTATTTCATTATTCTCCATTGATTTTATTAATAATATTTAAAATAATAGATAAGCGTTGAAATTTGTAGACATGTGTTTTTATATTATTTTAATCAGTTGTACAAGCGCCGCTATCCCGTTTATGAAAATACTTGCCGGAATAACTTTCGACCATTTGGAAATAAATATGTACTTCCTAAAGAGCTCTCTGAACTTGTTTATACCTGCAAGAAATTGTTGCTGCAACCGCTTGCAGCCAGTTTTGGAACTGTCTCAGAGAGCACTCTCTGAGAGCGTTTACATCGGCAAACTATTTGAAAGTACTCTCAGATATACGACTTGTGATAGTTTTACTTGCCCGTGTAATCTACAGTCCAAGAGCCGGCCACATGATTTCAACTCTCATAGGATTATAGAATAAGATGTTATGTAAAATGTAGAGAGTAGGTATATATATTTTTTTACTTGAAGCGAGTAGGTTGCCTCAGATAATATGGGCAACCAAAGATTTTCAAAAACAGTCAGTAAAAATCGTCGGGGCTCATTTTCGTATAGGAGACGCATTCCGTGCATTTTTAAAACTTATTCTTTAAAATATGCATCCAAAATTGTTTTATGAGGGCCGTGGCAACCCTCAGGCAGACTAAAAACATAACAACCTACGCTTTTGTTTTTTCAAATCGTTTCTATTTTCGTAGTTGACCTAGGGCACAGCGAGCTTGATTCTTAACCTTGATACTCTTGTTATCAATATCTTAGATTATGTATTTAGTACAATAAAGTTGAGCTCGGGTCGCAAAAAAGAATTCCAAACAGGATGATTTTTTCAAGGTTGCTTATGGGGACTGCCTCCCGAGTGTCCAACCAAAAGATCACACTCGAACTCCTGGTAAGAATTGCGCTATATGGTGGTTTCCCAAATAATAAGGGTGGTTTTCTAAAGATTTTTAGAGCAAAATGACTAATAAAATTTGTATGGGATCAAAGTACGAACAACTCCCCTCATAAAAATTTTGTTATATCTAATACGTATCTACCGAGTTGAAGCGCATTACTTATAATATGACAAAAATTCCACTCGCTGCAGGGGTGGTCTTGTAAACATTTTTTACAAAAAAATTACCTTAATAAAAGTTTTAGAGTATGAACTTTTAGTCAACTTTTTCTTATAAATTTTGTTGTGTCCCTAATACTTAATTTACTGGGCATTAATTATACCGCAAAAATTAATTTAAAAATATAAAAAATATGTTTACAAGACCACCCCTGCAGCGTGCGGAATTTTTGTTTGAGTGCGCTACGCCACGCCTACCTACCGCGAGTTCTAAATCCCAGCACTTCGAATTCTCGCCAGACCGACTTCTCGACAGGCCTACCTAAATCCCAGGAGTCAGACTTTCCATAAAACCGAAGTCTCGCGAGGCAGACGTTTAGTTTGGCAACGCTGCACGTGGTTAAACGCTCGCGCTACGGGGCAAGGAATATATTGAGCCTAGGTCACCCATGCAATGCAACGTTGTCATAGAAAGACTGCCTCGCGAGACGAAGACTTTTTGGAAAGTCATGGGATTTAGTTTTCGCGAAAAGTCTGCCTTGCGGGATGCGCTGTAACTCGTTATGTATTAGAGATACAAAAAAATATGAGGAGAAGTTGTTCATACTTTGATCCCTACGACTTTTATTAGGTCATTTTGCTCTAAAAAAATGTTTAGGAAATCACCCCTATTGTTTAGGAAAGCACCCTATAGCTCAATTCGTACCGCAGGAGTCTCTTTTGGCTGGACACTCAGGAGGCTGTCCCCAAGCAACCCTGAAAAAATTACCCCGTTTTTTTTCAAAACTGACATCGCTATTGGACAAATTTCCATCCGGAGATCGAGTGCGTAGTTCCACGTGCGTGGGCAACGTCGTAGTGTGTGTCGTTTATTTGCATGGGCAACCGCGGACCCGGAGGGCACTTGGTGTAAACAGCAAGTGACCTCGAAAACTCCGCGCTTTGACGAACCGCCCTTCCATTAATAATCAGATGAGTGGAGGACGCACTCATACATATTATTGAGGCTTTATTTAATCCTTCGGGGTTCGATAACGCGAACCACCTGCGTGGTGGGTTTCTGGGTATGCGGGTTTATTTTAGGGAGACTTATTAACGTTTTTGTGCTGGTCTGAGAATAGCGCTTTCAGCGGAGGAGAATATTTTTAGTAATAGCAAAGAAAATGGTACTACGCAACCATTTTCTTTGGTAATAGTAATAATGAGTCTAATTCGACATTATTCATTTGCCAAAACAATCAGGCAGTAAAACTCAAGAAAAACAAAGTATAACTTACGAAAGGACAATTGGGAAGTGGCATTTGCTGTGCACGTTTCTTAACTTAACTTTAAAAATTATCTGCATGTAGTACCCGTGTATTGTCAAGGCGATATCTGTTTTATAGAAAGGAAAAAGGAGAACAGTGAGAATTAGTGGTGAATTCAGAATCTACTCTATAGGCACTAAATATAATGTTTTCGTATTATTCACTATATTTATAATGTAGGAGTTTTAGATATTTTAAGTTATTATAATTAATTTTTGGGTGTTACTACAAAAATATATGTAGGTATGGTTTGTCGTAGGATTCTTTCAACAAAAGTATGTGAAATATGTCGAATATTGGGCGTAGAAGAACAACTAGGAAGTTCACATAACCAACAATAATTAATGGTTACCCCCACCTTCTAACCCATTGTAGTAGTTGTAGAAGACGCCAGAGTTTCCTACCGCTACTCACTAGAGGGACAATAATTGGAACAAATACCACCTACCCATAGAATAGAAGAGAACAGAATAGAAGAGAATAACATTTTCTTATACAATTTTTCGATGTTTTCTACGCAAAATGCACTTTACCAAAACTAACCAAATCATAAAAATCAAAGTATGCCAATTGTTTTTAAATTCGACACCGAGACATCATATTTTGAACAAGTTTTCCTAATGGAATTTTCTTTTACAAAAGAGACACTTTACTTAAACAAAAAGAAGGTCCTTAAAATGCCTACTTGATTTATGAAAAATAAAAATCTGGCTCAAATTACTTTCTATAACAGAGCAGGTTTGAATTTGAACTGCCAGGGATTTTTTTGTCTTTCGGTGACATATTGGTATACCAAAACAAATTTTAGAACTCTTACAAAAAAATGCGAAGTTTTACCTACCTAAGAAGCGGACTCTGTATACAGAATATCAGCCCGAATCTGAAAATAGTAAAATATAGGGGGCATTCCATATTACATTTTAAAAACGGAGTAACTATATTGTGTTAAAATTATTTTCCAATCAAGGCCTGGACTGCCCTGGGATTCAAAAAATGGACAAATTTGAAATTCTTGATCTTGTTTTCAGATTCGACTAGGATTTGATGCCACATCGCTACAACTACTGGTGACAGTAGTGTGTGCAGCAGGGCTGTCGCCAAGGCCTCCCCATCAGCCTCGCAACCCTTACTGCAAGTTGTTTCTTCTTCCCGACAGATCGGAAAAAAGTAAACGCCGCACCAGGACGTTAGCTGGTAAGAGAATCTTGGTCTGTTCGATACAATAAAAATGTATCTTGCACACAAAAATATCTGACTTGGAATTAAATGTCTCCTAAATAAGGGTTATAATAAAAAAAGGAGCAGTCGAGTTGGTCGCCAATTTAGTATACTTTTTTTCGATGGGATTATAAAATGACGGAAAATCGACCCGTGCTATTCTTCAATTGAGAAAAAAATTATAATTAAATTTATTAAACTGTATTATCCATTTTGAGTATACAAACTAAAATAATAACGACCTGATTTCCTTGATACTTTCGGATAAAATAAGTCAACTTATATACAGGGTGTCCCGAAAAAAGTCGTTAGTAAACATATCAAAGAAGAATATGGTAAGTAATCGAATAGCTGACAAGGCTACGGTACTGAAAACAGTTGATGTAGTGCAAAAATGAAACTTAAAAGAACGATCACATAACTTATGTAGTTCAATGAAGATGTCAGTTTTGCAAAAAAAATCCAAACAGGATGATTATTTCAGGGTTACTTGGGGACTGCCTCCTGAGTGTCTAACCAAAAGATCACACTCGAACCCCTGATACAAACTGAGCTATAGGGTGGTTTTCTAAATAATATGGGTGGTTTCCAAAACATTTTTTAGAGCAAAATGACCCTAACAAGGTGTAGGGGATCAAAGTATGAACAACTTTTCCTCATAATTGTTTTTTGTATCAGTATAGTACGTAACGAGTTACAGCGCATTACTTATATGACAAAAATTCCTCACCCTGCAGGGGTGGTCTTGTAAACATTTTTTTACAAAAAAATGCCTTAATAAAAGTTTTTGAGGATAAACTTCTGGTCAACTTTTTCTTATAAACTTTTCTTGTGCCCCCAATATACTTAATGATTTACAGGGCGTTATATGCCAAAAATTAATTAAAAAATATAATGCCTGCAAATCATTAAGTATATTGGGGACACAAAACAAGTTTTTAATAAAAAGTTGACCAGAAGTTCATCTTCGAACACTTTTATTAAGTTAATTTTTTTTGTAAAAAAAAGTTTACAAAACCACCCTTGCAGGATGAGGAATTTTAATGAGTAATGCGCTGTAACTCGCTATGTATTAAAGACACAAAAAATAATTGAAGAAAAGCTGCTCATACTTTGATCCCCTACAACTTTTATTGGGGTCATTTTGCTCTAAAAAATGTTTAGGAAACAACCCATATTGTTTAGGAAAAAACCCTACAGCTCAATTCGTACAGGAGTTCGAGTGTGATCTTTTGGTTGGATACTCAGGAGGCAGTCCCCAAGCAACCCAGAAAAAAATCATCCTGTTTGGAATTTTTTGCGACCCCTATAACCCGAGCACATCTTTATTTGACAAGAAACCGATAAACCGTGTGCTAATAACTCCAAGACTTGTGAACAAAAAACTAAAAGGGCTCTGATCAGATGATCAGTTGTCAGCAAGAGGTCCCAAAGGCACAGCAAATCTGGGAGATGAGATATTTTTTCAAATAGTTGACCAGATTCCTGTGTAGCCTCCGACAGAACTTCAAGCCGTCTCAGCTCCAAACAGTTTCATAAATCACTTTTTTGGCTTGTCAAAAATCTAATTACCTACACGAACGAAACTCCTAGGACATGGAAACAAACTCAAAAATATTAGTACCTACGACGCGATAGATTATCACTAAAAGTCTTTAAACGCTAAATAAACTTAAAATCCGGGAATATTAGGCGCGATGATAAAAGATTTTTATAAATTCAAAATGAAAACGTAACGTGCATAACCTCACGAAGTATGTCACCTGTTGTGTTGATGAATAGAAAAAAGCCTCTCAAATTTCCAGTCAAGCCCCTTTATAGCAGAATTTACTACGACTAAATTCTTCTATGCTTAGACCTATCAGTATTCCCGGTTTGGAAATCATAAAATCTAATGAAAGGATTTACCCCGAAAGGCTATTATGAAAAAAATTGAATTTTACCCAAAACCCAAAAAATCAGACCACAAAATGTAATGGTTAGGCAAAACATTTGGTTGACAGTTCTCAACTCATTAAAATTAGGCGCTCTTCTTCTTCTTCAAACAATTAGCAGCATTTTTAATATGTTGACCAGAATCACCTCCATTGCAACTACAGAGTTTGTTGTATTAAATTGTTTAGAAACCACATAACATGCCTGTGAATACGCCATTGAATATAAGAATACGCCCCCTATAGGCTCAATGCTAAACTAGTCTATGGGCCATGCCAACAATGAACAACAACAAAGAACAATGCAGTCTAGCACCGTTCACATAGTGATGATGACCCATATATTAGTTCGCATAGTCCCGTCGCGTCGGGGCTTTGGCATCTTAAATTCAGTCGCGTATATCCAAGGCAAAGATCATGATTGAATATTATGATCTTTGTCCAAGGTTAGTAGAGAGAAGTAGGTATATCAACAAACTATTAGATAGGCAACACACAATCACCTCCATATAGGCATGGTTGTATACTTACTGGTGATGGCATTTTTAGTGTGTTCGAAAAAAAGATCGCGGTAGATCGGGAGAGCCAAAAGTTTTAAACCATTTTATCGGAGATTTGAATAAATTTTCTTTACGGGGTCTCTCATCTGTACCTTTTGTCTCAGACGTAGAAAGCTACAAATTAAAAACAGTTTTTGTTCGTTCTTTGCATTTTGAAACTCTAATCGTTGGGTCAACGCCACAGAATAATCTGTGTCAACGCTATAATGTATCTAAAATAATTATTTATGTACCAAGGCACTGAAGTTCAACTTTTTATGACTCATGTGGAGTTTAGTTGCTGAGGCCTCTGGCCGAGGCAAATAAACCACATGAGTCATAAAAGGAACTTCAGTGCCGAGGTACATATTATATTTTTTTTTAAATCGGAAAAAAAATGTTTTATTAGGCAAGAAAATAAATAATAAGGGTTCACCCGTCCACGAACCGACTGCGCGCGGCGTTGCTTGACTTTACCGATCGCTCTACCTAGGACAAGTATAATGACGTACGGCACCTTCTGACAGAGAAACCAAACTGCTGCTTCTTGTGCAGCCTACACGACAAATTTATTGATATTCAAATTTACTAAAATATGTATACTAAAGGATTGCGCTTCTATAGGAATCAATTTCGCAATGTGTACGAAAAGTTAAATGAGCCTTTATCGGCCGGGTTTTGAATATTTGGTCACTTTTGACGGGCGATTTCTCCGCGTCTGATGTTTGATGTTTACATCTCGCCAATTCCTACTATTATTGTACGATTTCTGTGCTTTTAATGACGATTTTGGGACATTTTAATGCCGATTTCAAGAAAAAGTAAATTAAGACATATCGGATATAGATTTTTTACAAAATGTAAAAAAAACCGCTATAAATAATGCAGTTCAAAACGAACAAATTGTACTATGCTCGGTAGGCTTAAAATATTTCTATTTATACCACATTTTTCTCAAATATACCTGAATATAAGGATGCTTATTATTCAGCGAGTTGTCCTAAACTAGTTCAGCCAGCGAGGAGCCTTAAAGTTATTGACGCAAACAACGGATTTACATGGAGCATGCGAGTCATAAAATTGGCGGAAAACCATTGAAGTGGAGAGGGTGGGGGCGGGGAAGGGGGGGGGGGCAAAGCGGGGAGTGAAGAACCATTAGAGTAGGAGTATCTCAGTCCTGGCTGCTGGCCCACTGGGCTCAGACCGCAAAGGAAGGGCAAGTTTCGTGTTGTGGTCGGACATCTTATTGTCGTTGTATGAAAAATTAATTACATTTTTGTTTGTAACCATAAAACAGTGTTCGGGATATTTTAAAGGCGAACTAAAGCTTTTTGTGAATTTGGTGATAGGACGATGGTCATGATTCGTGGAATAACGGGAAGAGTAAGGAACAGAGTAAGTAACAGAAAACTTGAAAATAGTTTACATATGAAAATATGCTCATGCATGGATGGCGTTACAAATAGGAAACCTTCTTTATTTTTAAATTTTCGAAAAAAGCGTAGTTAATTCGATAAAAAGTTTTACTGCTCGAAAATTTTAAACTGGGATTTAGTAAACTGACTCCCCATGCCAGGGTTTGCTACGTAAAACTCTCCAAGCGTCTAAGTTTTTAATTTTTGAATTATGTTATTGATATAGGTATCAAAAAGGCCCTTTGGAAACTCTTTCTATCGGTCGTCAAACATTTTAAAGTTGTCTTTTGTTTGTAGTTAGTATATTAAAAAAGTTGTTGGGAAAAACTTAACATAATCGACGAGCGCAGAGCGCAGCAAGAAACAATGGCCCGTATAGAGCCCGTCAACTCGAACCAAACGGACGTCTTAACCGAGTTTGAAGGGAGTGGGAACGAGAAACCAAACTAATAATTATTTGTCTTCAAATTAAAGCGACGACCAACGGGTGAGAGCCGTGAGAGGACGAGGTCCGAAAGAGCGTGAAGCGTTCAGGGTCGCGACTCGCGAAGCGAGTCGCAGCCGGCTGCTGAACATGGAGCTACTTCCATTAAAGTTACATTTTAAAGAGAAAATTTCACATCGATGTAGGTCCACAAACCCTTCATTTTTAAGATACACATTGAACTTTTCCAATTCGACTTGAGATGCTTCGAATTTGGAGTACCATGTACTCTAAACACTGAATTTTCGAGTAGGTACATTGTTTTTATTTAACTATTTTTTATAAGTGAGTCATGTCATGAAGTATTTTTAAAATTTTGAACCGATTTGCGCACGCCGTCATCGCGTGACAAAATGTACATCGATAATGAAACTTGTCATCTCTTTTTGCTGTATATTTAAGCCGATAACGATCGCCGAGTCTCCGGACTGCCGTACTTGCTCCTTTTTATACTTCTAGGTGCCGCGGATGGGCCGGCTGATGGTGGATTTGAGAGGTGATAATTAAAAAGCAGAAATTTGTGCCTTTTCTAGAACGTGTAATTGATCAGCCCATAAATGCACAACAAACCGTATTAAAAATTATCTGTTTTGATCTAAAAAAAACACAAAAAACGACTTTGAATGAAATTAGGCACAACTAAATTTGGACGTTTTTTATCACCCGATGTGCGTATCATAATAAATAAGTCATAGTAGCATCAATAATAATTAAAAAACATTCTCAAAGTGGTTCCTAGATTCAAATCAAGTGAACAGGGACGTCGTGCTATGGACGCTGTGGTCTACAAAAACAGTTCTAGTACTATTTTAGAGTACATATGTATAGTATTTCTAAAGTCACTTGGAACAGCATAAAAACCTGTGAATTTTATACGGGTCATTTCGGCTGATAAGTCTGGTATTTTTACCAGTAGCAGAGCGTGGTAAAAGCTATGAAATAGATCGCGCCTCGTATATCACTGTGTTCCAAGTGAGTTCATTTATATTTTACCAGGGTAGCTCGAGAACAGGCTCTTCCTGCAATGAAATACGAGTCAAAACACTTTTTTAACCATATTAGACCGCACCTGGTATTATAAGTAAAAGGAGATGAAGGAGACAGAGACGATAGATATTGTGGTAAAAACAATTGACTGCATGCTCGCCTAATATAATATATCACCAATACTTGCATGGACTACACTGTTCGACGGCCGGCCACTTGTACAGCGAAATGCGGTGGATAGGCGTGCGATAATTTCACAGATTTTAGGATATACTTGCGTAAATAGTTGTAATCGATGTGGCTTTTTAGAGACCTTTTGACAATATTGTATGGTGCATTAACCTTTACGTTGTGTTTGACGACAACCTTAAAAAACCCTTAAAAGTGAAATATTCTGTTGCTTTTAGAATATGTATATCTTTAAAAAACTGCGTGACGCTTATGTCCTATATTGAGTTTTTTTATGCAATTAGAGTTTTTTATGCTGTTTCAAGTGACTTTAAAAATACTATACTCGAGTAGCTATTGCCCAAGTCTGGGAACAGTAACATAATATGTAAAAAATGCCAAGAAATAGTTTTTCTTGAAAATTAAATTTTACATTCAAGAGTAGGTATTGATTTCCAATTTTATACAGCACCGTATGATCTTTTTGTTTTGTTGAATTAATATCTTTGAACTCCGTGCCTTTAAATTAGAAATAACGAAATTAACACATAATTTTACTATCTATACCTGAACGTATTTCATATCAAAATTAATTTCATTATAATATCGTTGACTGAAATATTCGGAAATATTTCAGTCAGTATTTGTTCAGAAGACATAAAAATATATTATGTATTTTTTCAAATTTAAACGTTCTGTATCTTGAAAATGAAGCGTTTGTGGATCTAAATTGATATAAAACGTTCGTTTTAAAATATAATTTTATATTCAATGTTAAAGTGCATGCATGTATGCATGTATGCATGCATGTATGTATGTATGTATGTATGTATGTGTGTATGTATGTATGTATGTATTTATGTATGTATGTATGTATGTACAGGGTGTTTCATCTTAAGTGCGAACACTCCCTAAAAATTTTAGCCGCGTTTTTTGCTAAAAATAGGCCACAAAAAACTCTACGTCGGTGCAAAATTTCAGGTCTTAATGTCAATTTTCAAGGCCTACTACAAATTTTTTTCTATTAAAAAATGACGAAAACCATTTAGCGATTTTTTTATTTAAAATCTGACACCACAGCGTTAATCAGAACAACCTAAAACCCCCGTATACCAAATTTGAACAAAAAATATACAGGGAGTTCCATTCTGCAGGGTGTCATAATTGAGCAAAATAGGAATTTTAAAGGCATCTGGAGAGTCAAGTGTGCCATGGAAACCCGTCAAAACAGATGAATGATCAACAGGACTACTCAAAGTGTTGGTGTGCAAAGATTCAATACAAAAATGTACAGGGTCTTTTTCTCTGGGCGATGTCAAAATGCTGAATTTTTATTAAACTTTATATTGGTCAGGAGTGCTCTGGAATCACTGAATAAAATTAATAAATACAAAAGCAATTTATTTCTTTACATCATCCAACCAAATTCAAAGTGTTGGACCTTTATCAATAAAGTCACTGTCTAAGATGATACATTTTCTGTGCGTTTCCTGTTGTGGCACACCAGCCACCTTAACTTATATGGACTTACCGACTGGCAGGCTTCTGTATTTTTTAGACTTAGTTCGTTTCTAATGTCTGGGGTGGTTTTGATATACTCGATTTTTGACCTGTATAAAGTTTAAAAAATTCATCATTTTGAGTTGCTACAGAGAAGAACACCTTGTATATTTTTTATTTGATCTTTGCACATCAACACTGTGAGTGGTCCTGTTCATCATCCAACTGTTTCGAAGTAATTCCATGGCACACTTGACTCGCCAGATGAGTTTAAAATTCCTATTTTGCTCAACTTTCACAACCTGCAGAATGGAACTTCCTGTACATTTTTTGGTCAAATTTGGTATACGGGGGTTTTAGGTTGTTCTGATTAACGCTGTGGTGTCAGATTTTAAATAAAAAAATCGCTAAATGGTTTTCGTCTTTTCTACTAGAAAAAAAAAATTGTAGTAGACCTTTAAAATTGACATTAAGACCTGAAATTTTGCACCAACGTAGAGTTTTTTGTGGCCTATTTTTAGAAAAAAACGCGGCTAAAATTGGAAGGAGATTACAAATTTTACGGGGGTGTTCGCACTTAAGAGGAAACACCCTGTATGGGTGTATGTAAGTGTGTATGTATGTATGTATGTAACTTTGTGAACAAAATCTCGAAAATCGATTTTCACCCATTGCTAATAATTGTGGTATCGATCTAAAATTTGGCAAACTTATTGAATTCTGGCGACAATACAATATTAGGGTACCATAGAGCTTTTATGACGATGGAGGAAGGGAAAATGTAGTTTTATAACGGACCTCTTAAATAAAGCTGGAATTTCTATATGTTAAAAATGTCCGGAACAGGCTGCCTCCATGTTGTGCTGACAGTAGAGGGAAGGCCAATAAGAAAGCTGCGTTTCTTGACTTAAACCTAAATTAAATGGTACCAACAACAGTACCCCTAGAAATCAGCTGCCCAAAAACAGCCTTCAGCGCCCTCTGACGGTCGGACAAAAATTGGTGGAGGGGGGAAAGCACCAATAGCAGTCCAGATTTATTTAGGAGGTCCGTTAGATTCATTGACTAGTGGAAGTCGAGGACTAGATAAGCACCGACCAGCCGGCCCAAAAATTTGGTTAAACAGTAAAAAATAATTGAACAATAAAAAATAATTGAATAATCGATTTGGTCTTGGCAAAGCATATACATATAATCAAATCAATTATTTTTTTACTTTTTAGTGAACAATAAAAGTGTGTTTGTTAGTTTTTAAACTACTAATTTTTTGAAGTTAAGACGAAACTTCATTTTCTGCAAGTTTAGTTGTTGAAGAGACGTATTTTTATAATTTTGACTGCAGACTTTTTATTTAGACTATACATTTTAGGTACATAGGTAGACTGTTACCAGCACGGAAGTTTGATATTAATTTGTGCAAATAAATAATACTCGCCAACTACCTTGGGGAAACGCGACAATTGCAGCGCAAAATCAGAAATCCTCGCACAACTTTTTCTTACACAAAGAAAACTTTCGGGCGGCGTTGGCAAAGCACAATTATTTTAACAAAACGGGCGGCCGACAGATTAAGATATTGCGGAGTTAAGTAAACTGGGAAAGATGCCAGATGCATGAGGGTTTGTACCAGTACCAAGGGACTCTTGTTACCTGGACAGGGCACAGGTGCGGTTCAACATAATTATTTCAACACGGAAATTACCCAATTCCTTGTTTATGGATACCCTGGTTAGCCAGTGTGTGACATTGGCCATTAGCCATTGTTTTTGAGGAAAGTTATTCAACGCGCAGTTAGTTCATATCAGTGAAATTCAGAGGGGTGCTATTAGTTTTGTGTGTTCATTCATAAAAGCAACGCTCTGATACGCTTAGGTATATTAGGTATAACATTATTACTTCATACTTATTATATCATACAGTTATCATTGAAAGAAATTATACAAAGTGTTTATATAATTTGTTATTATGCTTTTTTAATTAATTCATGACAAGCAACCTTAACTAACCTAACATCCTTGATGACATTAGTTGAATAACTAACCCATAAAAACAATGATTTGGCATAAACACAATGGGCTAGTACGATTTAATTTTAAAATTTAATTTGATGATGGCAATGGTGAATTACAGTCATCTAGTTCCCTAAAAGGCCCTTTGTCGAAGATAAATATCCAAAATCTTAGAAATTTGAAAATACCTTAATACATTTAAGGTAGTAGTAATCTTCTTTACCGACATCATAATGCTTCCATGTTCCATGGGTCTGTATCAAAACCGCGTGCGGCAACTTCAGGCTACCTAATTGGTTAGTGATTTGTGGGCTGACAGTATATGACAGCATAGTATGGTTATCTGCTATCTGATGGATGAGGCTGGATTCTAAGAATAAAACTGCTTGCTTCAAGTGTCTCTGTTGTTAGATAGGTACCTACAGGTTCCCATTAATACCTTATAAATAAATAATTCAAGTACTTAAATTTCACAGTGTTTCCGTATACCTACATATTTTGTTTATTTAAAAACGTATCTTCCATTTAGTGCTTGTGAAAGTGACCTATCGGCAGAAAGTATGGAGTGGAGTTTTAAAAAAGCTTATTCCAACAATCTTCCTATAATGGCGACAATAGATGTGTTGCACCAAAGATATATACAACTATATCTTTGGTTACACCCATAGATGTAACTAGGACGTATTTTTAGGGGGGGGGGGGCTGATCAGGACCGGCTCAAGATTTTGCGGGGCCGGGTGCCGCATGAAAATGCGGGGCCCCGACAAGGAATTCATTAAGAAGAAATTTTTGAAAGTCGGTACGCTACTTAGATTTTTTACATGTCATTCTGTAAAATGGTAGGCCGGGGCTACGAGTTTGGATCACTTCTGTGACGTATATAGGAATTAATTTCGAGTGGTGGAGGGACAATTTTTGTGTATTTTTTTTAAACAAGGGCATTTAAAATAATTCTAAAAAATGCGCCGCAGGCGAAATTTTAAGAAAATTTGAAGAAAAATTACATAAAATTAGTCTTGGGAAATCAAAATATCTTCAAATTTACAAGCTGGAGTGAATATTTTCAGATTTCGAAATGGGTTCGGTCCCGCCCTTCTAAATACGTTACTGATTGGGTCACCCTGTACCACCCTTGAGGTGCCACACCCAAAAACGTTAATTTTAAGGCTTCAAAAAATAATGTATAGGTCTATCTACTGGCAATTTTGAATCATCTTTAATTCATTTAAGAAAAAACATTATGAAAAAGTAGAGGTTTCCGAGTGGAAACCAGAGAAAAAATGTTGGGAATGTCTGCTATTTTGTGATGCAAGATTATTTACATAGTACATATTATAACGGAACAACAATACACAGGATGAATAACAAAATAATCAATTAACAAAATAAAAGTCTGGAGTCTGGCACAGCAAAAGTACATTCTCCGACGCCCGTCTCGTCTCTCTTTCTCTCGGCAGCAGGCACGGTGTGTTCGCTCTCGCTTGCGCGTTTAAATTTCAGTCGGATTTTGTGGGGGCACAAGGCGCAAGATTCCGCAAGAGCAAGCGATTCGTCGAAACTGGTGAATTTAAAAAGGCGCGTGCGGTGTTCGCCGTGTTGCGTAACGTTGCGTTGTCAGAATGTTAGATCTATTCTGTTTACGAGAAGCATATCTTCGCACATCCTTTACATTTTAGGGAGGGCTAATAGAAATTTAGGGGGGGCTAAGCCCCCCCTAGATCCCCCCCTAGTTACGTCTATGGGTTACACTGATATTATATAAATAACTTAGATCTATTTTCACCAAAAAAAATGAACAGTGAAAGTAGAATTGATAAATTGGTAAATTGATATATTTTTACTATTATATTAGGTAGTAAATATTCTTGCTTACAAGTTATGTAAATATAGACATTTGTCATGATACTAAGTATCATGGATATTTGATCTAGGTATTTATTTATGTATTTGTCCTCATCATTATGTTCTTCCTCGATAAATTCTTGGTTTTTTAAATACTTTTTTCCTCTTTTTCGGAATTTGGGATGCTAAGTTTTGGGGCCGAACGTCAGGTTTTAATCGAAGGCAAATACGTGGACCACGATAAACTTACCCACGGTATGTCATTGCGCATCTTGTGACGCGTCAGTTGCGAGTCAGAATTTAAATTGCTCCATATGTCTTGTCTGCGGAATGTAGCAATCGATTTTTTGGCAAGATTATTGTCCTTGGTAAATCTATAGTACCTACTTAATTTCCGTTCCCTTACCGTTTCTGTTATTATTTGGACAAACGCTGATTGCACATCCCGGCATTTCTGGCCTATTTTAAAGCACTGTCGAGCTGGACTGGCAGTTGTTTACACTTTTGACACATTAAACTGTAAACTATAAAAAATCGTAAAACACAACCACATTTTGAATTCGTGACTCGCAACTGACGTAGATGCGCAGTTTTGCCTTGTTTTCGGATTCGTTACTGACATACCGTGGGTAAGTCTATCGTGACGTGGACCTTACAAGAATTTTTCCCAGTTAATTGTGTCTTCTTCAAGCCGAGTAGGAATGAAATACATCGAAATAAAATTATAGCTTGGTATTTAAATAAGTACTTACATTAAAAGGTAATTATTTCGCATTCACTATTCATTATTAAATAAAAAAATTATTTCAGTTTGAACTGTTTGAAGTTTGAAGTATACCAAAGATAGGTAGTTAGGTTAGATTTGTAAAAAAAATCAATTCACAAATAATAACTAGGAAGATTGTGTGAACTTAGCTACAGACAACTCTCAGCACATCGATTGCATCTAGTGCCATCTTTTGAAAATAAAAGGAGCAATACCTTAAAATTTTGGATTATTTTTTATTTTAAAACTCTAAGGAACTAGCAAAAATGAAATATTCCAGAGGAGTCTACTAAACCTCTATTATCCGCCTGCGTCTAGTTTTCTATATGACCAGACTACCACAGGGGAAGATTTTGAAAAAATAAAGTGGATCATGAAAATCCGTATTTAGAGTCACAGGAATGATATCAAATGATGTGGTTGACATTCCCCCATATGTCGCCCTTGCAGACAGTTATTGTCAGCATTCCCATGACGACATCTCAACAAGAAGAATAAAAATCTATGGATATCTGATTCCTGCGCACGCCCGTGAAAACGAAAAGAGAGCTAAAGGCAATATTGTTAATGTTAATACAACAGCTACGTGCTTTTTGCACAGCCTACTGCAAACAAATTATAGTTATAGTAATCTATTAAAGTTTTCATGTTGACGATTCCTAATTAAATTAAATTTTAAATAAACTAGGTTTTAACGAACCACATCGCGCTGCATAGAGACGCTTTATAGGAACTTATCAAGTTAACCATCAGTGTCAATTCATGTTTTAATTTTAATTTAGCCATATTTTTAGTATGTTGTGATGATAAATAGAAAAAAGTGTGTTAATAAAAAAACAAAAAAAGCCCTAAGTCAGCAATTCAGACCACCCACTTCGACGGATATAATGGATTTGTAGATACGTTCTTTGCCCCGCTAGGCTATATTAACTAGATTTTTAGATTTAAACGAAAATCTTAAAAATATATGTTTAAGGTGGTAGGTGAATAAACTGCAAATACCTCATACTTATTTCGTACCGTTGGAATCACCGTTGTACGGTGCAAACGCATTTTCAAAAAAAAAATTTTTCCTTAAAACCCGGATTTTTTCACCAAAAAAATTTGAGTTTGACTTTTTCGGGTTAATTAAAAAGTCTCGGTTTAAACCCATCTCTATCTTATAGATCTTATAGGTACACCATTGTTACTTGACAGCCTACTTTGACTTTTTCCTATTTTTTGCAATTTTTAATTTTTTAAATGGTTAAGGTGCCTTTTTTCCGCAAGACTCGGGAAATTTTTATTCTGAATAACTTTTTTTTAAATAAAATTTCCCGCATCTTGCACAGGAAAGGTACCTTGTTTATTAAAAAAATAAAAATTGTCAAAAAATGCAAAATGGCAAAATCAAAGTATGCCTATTAATTTTGTAAACGGGTAGAATGCTTTATTGCGAACAAGTTTTCTTAAAAAAAACTTACCGTATCTTTCACAGACATAAAATGATTTTTTTTTCACATATAAAGTTCTACGTTGATTTTTCGAAACTGAAAATATACGGAGATCACTTCTTTGGAATCAAGAATTTTTAAATTTCAAATAAAAAATTTGTTCACACCTCTTGACTCAACTGGGAAGTCTGTCTCAAGCCGATATGTTGGTGAAATGTGTGAAATGAATGGGATGTTTTTCAAAACGATAGCGAACATTTCGCGCCCATTTTTAGAATCCCTCCTTTGATATAGGTAGGTAATTATTAGAGTAACCCAAATATGCAACACGCATATTTTGCATATTTAGCATATTATTATAGGCATTTTTTTGAAATATTTGCATATATCCTTAAAATATGGCATACTATGCATAATTGAAAGAATTTAGGATAATTTAAATCTTTGGCAGGCGTTTCATTCATTTTTGGGAACAGGGGTCGGTGTCTATTTAGGTACCTGGTTTTCCCAAAATAATATAGGTAAATTATAATTTTATGGGCACTAATCCTGGTGATCTGAAAACGAATAAAGTAGGTATTTATACCTATTTAATAAAGTACAATTATTGAAAAGGACAGAATAAATTATAGATAGGTAAATACACCTGTTCCTACCGATAATTTTTTGCTCATGGTAAGAGCCGGGCAAAATTTGAAAATCTTTTATCCGAAGTTGATACATGTAACATGCCTTGCTTATGCTCTAAAAGCAAAATATAGCTTTCTTTCTAAAACAATAACACAAATGGAGGAATCTAATTTGCCATTAATCCGAAGTGTAGAACTGGTAAAACAATCTGAGGTTGCTTTTCAAAATGTTACAGGTAAAATTGGGGACAAAATATTTCAATGGTCATGGAAAAAAATAGGGAGTTTCAGTTTCTTAGCCAAGTAGCAAATATTTTAAAGGGAGATTTTACCGAATCCATCGATTTGGATCCTGTGATAGTGAGCAATTTTAAAAGCGCACCTCTTACATCGGTTGATGTGGAAAGGAATTTTTATATTCTGATAGGAGACAAATTTTTTTAATTGAGAATTTTGAGCAACATTTAGGTTTTTACAACTAAATTTCAACCTGATTTTTATAATTTAGAATAAATGCATATTTAGATTTAGTTCAATCGCCCTGTATGTAGAAAATTTAAAATAAAATATTGTTACTTTTACTATGTATAAATTCATTTAGAAATTGTACATTATATATGTTTATTTGTAAATGAAACAATAAATTTATATTTTTAAATTATTTCTTAATTTGCATATTTTCAACATTTTCCTGCATATTTTGACTAAATTACCTATTTGCATATTTATGGGCACATTTTTAGGGTTTCGACTTGCATATTTGGGTTACTCCAGTAATTATTCAAGTTTGACATTTTAAATTTTTCTTCCTGATTGTGGACTAAGAAACACTATTTTTTAAATTGAATATATCAGAAAATGTGGAAATAATGGCATAAAATTGCAAGTCATTTTAATCAGTACCAACATCGATTATTTTATTACCGATATTTTTTAAACTAAACAAAATCTAACAAAACAATTAAAAGAAAAGTTATATAAGAGTGAAACAACCTTATAACTTCTTTAATTTTTAACCGACCAGACCGAAATGTTTACCAAAGGTAGATGACATTGTTGCCTACTTATTTCCAAATTAGTTGTTTACTTCAAAGTCAAAGCCACCTGCGATGCCTCAATCGAAGCTAAAAATCCGAAAGTCATATTAGGCATTTTTTTTAAATGTACTAAAAAAGTTGTTCAGAATCGATCCAAAACCCTAAATTTTGTCAAAACAAAAAATATGAAATACAAAAAATTAAGTAAAAATTAAAAAATTAAATTAAATTTGTTCTGTACAAATTTCGTTCTGGTCAGTTAAAAATTAAAGAAGTTATAAGGTTGTTTCACTCTTAAGTGAGACACTCTGTGAGTAGAACAAAACAGGACTATCAGAATACAACCAATAACAAAGTTCTGTTCGTCACATAATTTTGTTTTGTCATAGATTGTGTGTTAATGTAGCGTGAGTTGTTATTTTTTTAATTTGAGGGGTTTTTGTGAGCCATATTTTGCGATTATTAAAAAAAAAACGAATATAATAATTGTACCTACTACTTGTAACTAAAATGTGCTCCATTTGTTTCCGGGGCACCCTGTAAAAAGTTTATTAATTGTGCAATTTTACCGGGATTTTTATAAATTGTAGAGCATGAAAAGTTGCATTTTTTGAGCAAAAATTAAAAATCACTTATTCCATACAATAACAGTTTCTATACTAAAATTGAGCAATCCGTACGCCTGGCGTAAATAAAACCACGTGTTCAATGACGATCCGCGATTGGTCGGTAGGCTATAAAATTTTACCCGAGTCGGCAACAGGGACGTACTCGATCGCAAAAGTGTAGTTACGCGGTTTTACCTTGTTGTTTTCAGGTATTTAGACACTCCCACAAATAATTTTATCGATGTTTTGAACCATTTTAATTAAGCCAATAATTCTTTTCCCAAATATTTTGATGTAAACCATTGTAAAACTAAAATTAAGGGTTAAGGTCGTGCCTCAGTGCGGCCCTGGCGAATATTTCAACTCACGTGCTCTTGTTTACGCCAGGCGTAAGAGTTACTCGATTTTTATAGGAGCAACATTTTAATATCACATAAGTAAACGATTTTTTTAGAAAAAAAATGTGCACGTTACTGGTTTCAGCACCATTCAAAACGGGCCACAAAAAATTTAAAGTAATTTTTGTAGAACGTGATTTTGTAGAAAAATTTTGTTTTTTGTTATTTTCTTGAGAATAAGCATACGAACCCATTAGATGACTTACCATTAACGTACCTACCGAAGTTTCAATTATATGGTAGTCTTATTCATAATGCTCGTTTGATAAGAGACTCCAAAATTTACAAGAATTACAAGCTAGGATGTCTGTGCGGGAATTACTCCACCAAATACGGAATGCAATTTTGAACGTACGTAAAAGAAATGACAAGTGCATTAAAGAAAATGGTGGATTGGTAGAAGTTACGAAAATGGCGTAGTTTTTGTGACGGAATTTTATTTATCGTTTTATTTTGTTCTGTATAAGCATCAGAGCAATATTAATATCACCAAGTTGTTAGAGTTAAAAAAATGCAGTTTTCTTGAAATCGGCATTAAAATGTCCCAAAATCGTCATTAAAAGCACAGAAATCGTACAATAATGTAGCCCATTATTGTACGGTTTTTTCAATAAGTAGGCCTTGGCGAGATGTAAACATCAAACGTCAGACGCGGAGAAATCGACCGTCAAAAGGGAACAAATATTCAAAACCCGGCCGATAAAGATTCATTTAACTTTTCGTACACATTGCGAAATTGTTTGCTATAGAAGCGCAATCCTTCAGTATACATATTTTAGTAAATTTGAATATCAATAGACTTGTTGTGTAGGCTGCACAAGAAGCAGCAATTTGGTTTTTCTCTCAGAAGGTGCCATGTCATACTTGTCCTAGGTAGAGCGATCGTCAAAGTCAAGCAACGCCGCGCGTAGTCGGTTCATGGACGGGTGATCCCTTAATATTATTTTCTTGCCTAATAAAACATTTTTTCTTCCGATTTCAAAAAAAATATAATATGTACCTCGGCACTGAAGTTCTTTTTGTGACTCATGTGGTTTATTTGCCTCGGCCAGAGGCCTCAGCAACTAAACTCCACATGAGTCATAAAAAGTTGAACTTCAGTGCCTTGGTACATAAATAACTATTATCTACAATTAAAAAAACTTTTTACAGGGTGACCCAAAAACAAATGGGCCACACTGTACATATGTTAAGTTTCTTTCAATAACCAAGTGAATTTCCCTTCCGGCAGGCACCTTGGAACCGATGTGGAACCAGACGTTCGTGTACGGCGGGCTGCGGCGGTCGGAGCTGCGGCAGCGCGCCCTCGAGGTCACTGTGTGGGACTACGTCCGCTACGGCGCCAACGACTTCCTCGGCGAGGCCGTGCTCGAGCTCTGGCCTCTCGACGAGCAGCCCACGTGGAGATCGTTAGGGCCCCACGAGGAGGTACGGTTCTCTCGCGTCTGCTCTGTCGCCTGTTCAAATTCGAAAATATGGTTTCAGCCACGATACACAGATAACGGTATGCCAGCTAGGAGAACGAAAATTAAACTCTTCTGCGCATCTACGTCACTTCGACAAAAGCGCGGCCAACTTATACAAAATAGTCCTGAAATTAGTCTCCCTGACATACGTCAGTTATCAATTTCGCGTCAAGTTAAATCCAAAGATAAAATGTAGGCACCTTGTGACACTTTGGTGTATGTGGTTGCCTAGCTCACTATAAAACGAGTCAAATTTCCGTAGTAAGCCATGATTTTGTCGAATAAGCGCCACACAAGCGTCACCGTTGACGTCACAGCACCTGCGCGCTTTCATACGGTTTTCTGTGTATCGTGGTTTCAGCTGCTACACATAGACTGTCAGAAACATTGTAAAATTTCCGAGAGGCACACCAAATATTTTGCATCAAAACTGATAACTAAATTAAAATACCTACGTATACCTCAACTTCGTATCGAGTACTAAAAAATTGTAAGACATTACAATTGATATTGATCTGTTCTAATTTGTTTTCGTACCAAAATTAAAATTTGAAAGTTGCTGTGCCTCGAGGTTAGTTTATAGGAAGGTAGGACATTCCCCCATTCTTCTACAAAACCAAAGGTAGTCCCCCATCACTGGCAACGTTGCGCGAGGGTGTCGCCTCCACCAACTGTTCTTCTTTTCACAGCTTAATGCCAATGGCTTATCAGAAGGGGTTAATTCAGTTACTGAAAGTCGAAAACAAAAAAAAAATCTGAGCCATTTTAAGGGGGAAAATAGCCAAAGCATATGGTAAATTTATGCGCAAACTAAAGTAAACAAGAAAGACGCCTTTTACTGCAAGCGTTAAATAATATGTCAAAAACGTCTGTGTGCGCTTATGGCTGGAAGCGTGAAATGTTTAGGGAGTTACTAAATCGCCAATTCACGGGTAAATGCTACTAACCTAAATACACCCTGTCTTTCCCTTGCTTCTCTCACCCCCCCCCCCCCTTCCCTTTCAAGTCGTCAAATGTCCTAACCTTCCTATACAGGGTGATTCACTTTTAAACACCGAAAATTTAAGAGTCCATAGAACATGAAAAAATAATGGGAGCTTCCTATCTAAACTTAGTTCGTATGGGCTTTAGTTTTCAAAATACAAGGTGGTCAAGTATTGAAAATAAAATGGTTTTAATTTTTTTCTACATAAATATTAGAGATATCAAATCTAAATTTAGTACACAAGATACGCGAATATAGGACTATGAAAGTACAAAGTATCACGTTTCCTAATTTACCAGCGGCGGAGATATGGGTAATTGGTATTAATAATTCGACAAAAAATAGTATGGCCCTGCAGAAAATAAAAAACAAACTTATTTTTGAATAGGCCATTCAATTATAAGGAAAAAATGTCTCTTGGTATTTATTTATAAAATAATTAATTCAAATCAAACATTTTTAATTGAAGCAAAACTACATCAAGATTTGCCGCTAAATATTAGGGTGAGGTGTGAGGCCATGGTTTCAATTAGATGGGGCACCACCCCACTATGGGCGACAAGTGAGGAATTGGTTAAACGAGAGTTTTCCGCACCGCTGGATCGGTCGCTTTTGGTCTCGACAACCAGAACCTGATGGAATTTGACCAATTTCTTGGTCACCCAGATCCCCAGATTTGAATCCTCTTGATTATTTTTTATTTTTAAGGTCCAAAATTGAAGAAAATGTGGAAACTCTCAAAACAAACCGAGCTACCATACCTTCTGCGGTAGCTAATCTGTTATATCGATGCCAAAAATGTTTAGAAATGAGGGGAAGTCACTTCGAACACGTATTATAATGTTAAATATTGTTAAATTAATGTAGTTTTGCATTAATTAAAAAGGTTTGATTTGAACGAATTACTTTTACCAGTTTGCCCCTATGTGTAATAAATCAAAAAATGCGAAGAGACATTTTTTGCTTAGTATTTTATTTTTTATTTTGTGCAGGGCCGTACTATTATTTTGTCAAATTATTGATACCAATCGTACACATCTCCGCCACTGATAAATTTTAAAACTTGATATTTTGTACTTTTATAGGCCTCTATATTCATGTATCTTGTGTACTAAATTTAGTTTTGATATCTCCCATATTTACGACGAAAAAAATTAAAAACCATTTTTTTCAAAACTTGATCACCCTTTGTCTTGAAAACTAAAGCCCAATCGAACTAAGTTTATATAGGAAATTCGCATTATTTTTTCATGTTTTATCGATTTTTAAATTTTCGGCATTAATAAATTTAATCACCCTGTATACTAACCTTGGTGTGGCAGGATTTTTTGCGGACGGTCTCAACAATACTTCGGCTTGTCTGTGTCTCTTTTATGCATGTTTATGTATGCTTTCAGCAATCAGCAATACTTAATAATAAAAAAATAATGTGGTATTATTTTATAAGAAACTGTTTTAGAACCTAACGAATCCGGAATTTCAGAAACTGGTTCAAATAATCTTTTCCATCCTCGCCTCACCTAAAACTAATAATCAATAATCAGACAATTTCGAAGATATTTTGTTGCAGTTTTCTCACATCACAGAATGATTGTTAACAATTTCACAGGGTGTTCCAGCAAAACGAACTCCGCAACATTAACAGAATCTTACCAAAGTGTAGAAGGGCCACAGCAGAGAAAATTTTATAATTTCGTACTTTTCTACCGAATTATTGATAATTTCGTACTTTTCTACGAAATTATGGATAATTTCGTACTTTTATACGAAATTATGTATAATTTCCTCCTTTTTTACGAAATTATGGATAATTTCGTACTTTTCTGCAAAATTAAGTAGGTATAATTTCGTACTTTTCTACGAAATTATGTACAATTTCGTCCTTTTTGCGAAATTATGGATAATTTCGTACTTTTCTGCGAAATTATACAGTGTGTCCCCGGAGGAATAGGTGTAAATGACAAACCAAATAGAGCTACTCCCGTTTGGTCCCAAACCGAGATGCTATGAGAAGACGTTAGTTTAAAAAGATCAACACGAGTAAACAATCTATGTTTTGTCAGATATGAAAACTGATTTACAGTGCGTTGCATCTTAAGAGTGAACATCCTCATAAAATTGTTGTTTTTGAGATATTCAATTGTTTCTTTTTTCGAGATGATGGGAGGTGAGAAGTTGCTCTCTGCGAGCATTTTACATCCCAAAACTCTCTCAAACGGGGCCTACTACGAACATCTTTATACCTCTAAACATGCAAACATATTATTAGAGATTTTTTATTTAATGTCTGACACAGCCATCTGATTTAGTATCCTTGAAAATGGTTGCGAAGCTACCAATTTTCATCAAAAGATATTCAAATATAAAGCTTTTACAAGAGAGTCAGTTTTACAAATATCTACAACGTTTTGAAAATGTTTGATACTAAAGTCGAGAAAATATGAAACAAATGACATGCATGACATTGCAGATGTGTGAATTTTTATGGAACTTTGAAATTATTGAAAAAATATTAATAAACTCAATCCAATTTTACATACAATGTTCTATCTTAAAAGTGTGAATACCCTGGTAAAATTGTTGCTTCTGAGATAATAGAGTGCTTCTTTTTTCGAGATAATTCGATATACCTAATGGGATCTTAGATATTTGAATAAAGGACCCCAGGAAGGAGTCAAAGCTCTATAGGCATTATAAAATAAGTGAGACGGAAATCGCCTTGTCTAGGAACCAACATTTGACACAATATTTTGATATATTATGATATGTTGACAGGTGCCAGTACCTATGTGCTGCTTGGATATTTTTCGAGTGGCGCTTCCCTGGCTGCCAAAACTAAATGTATAATTTAAATTAACTTTTGAGTTATGTAGGTACCAAAGTATCATAGGCGTTTGTGTGGGTACCTACACCGAGAGAAAACTTCAATTGTTACTATTAAAACTTTAATAGTCTCTATTAAAAAGTTGTGTACTATATGGGACAGGTAAACAGTTTAATTGCCGTAGGCAAAAACGTTTTCTTGAACTTCAACTGCATAGTTAGTTACCGCAGGTAGGTAGTAAACTTGTTGTTATTAAACCGGAGTGTAGTGGTAATTAAATTTTTTGTTTACAGCTTATAGATTCTTAGTAGCAGTTATTAATTATATTTCTTGTAGCAGTTATTCTGTTGAATAGTTACTAAAATAAAATTAATAATGTTAGACAATAGGGAAATACTAATAGCCATAGGCTTTCATTACTGTTGTGTGACACTTTAATAAAGGTTATGCAACAATATAATAGCTGTTGTATAAATCATTAATAATTAAAGTGTAATAGTTTAATAGCAGTATATACGTACCTTTTTCAACTTCATCCCTTTATCGATTTTTTTCTTATATCTTTATTGATTATCCAGCCACTTCTGTTTTTTCTCTATTTACCTAGTTTTTTTTTTAATTTAAATTTAGGTATTACCTTAAATTCCATACAATTAAGTTAAGAGGGGGTTACCGACAGCGAAAGTGACGTTAGATTTCGTATTTTTTTAAGTTGTATAGCATGAAATCTAATAACATTTTTCCTGGCAAAAATTTAGTACAAACATCTCTGTCGTCATTTTAATCATAAGATCTTAAAACCATATTCACTGGAATTATTATTTTTCCCAAGATTTTCATAACCTATAAAACAAAACACTGCTTGTAAGATCTTATATGATTAAAATGAAGACAGATGTTTGTACTAAATTTTTGCCAGGTAAAATGTTATTAGATTTTATGCTATACAACTTAAAAAAATACGAAATCTAGCGTCACTTTCGCTGTCGGCAACCCCCTCTTAATTACTTGAGGTGCATTTTACGTTAAGATGTCGAAATTTCGAAAACCTACTCAGCTTGTCATTCTAAACAAGTTTCCTTAATAATATTTTGTCGTAAAACATACAAAAAGGGCACTTTACTGATGTGGAAAATTACTTTTTTCAAAACTTCCAAGGCATACTTGATTTTTTTGAAAGAAAAACTATGTCACAAATTAGTTTCAAACCATAAGCAGGGCTAATCTCCAGAAGCTCAAATTTCAACTCGAATTTTTTTGTTATTTACACCTTATGTGAACTCAATCCATGGACATACTGTATAGAACTATATATCATTGGAATTGGGAAAAGGAAAGGAAGCTAAAAACCCAAAATATAGTGTCTCAAAGATTTGACCAAACTTTCGGTCAAATGCGCACAAATATTTTAATAAGGAGGTGCTCTACGAGACATTTCCAAAATTGTAGGAAACACCTCCTCTTAAATGGCTCGTAGAACACCCACTTAAAATATTCGTACTCACTTACGGGACAGCCTTTACAGTCTATGGCATAAGTATATTATAAATTCAGACGAATCTATGAATGGTTTGAGTTTGTAATGTTATAACATTGGTAAGGTAAACTCCAATAAAACAATAGGTCTAGTCCTATACATGGTCTATATTATCGCAACATAATTGCATATTGCACATATTCCTAAATATAAAAAATACATAAAAGACAATCAAACAACCTTCATATAGAGATCAAAACCACACACAACATTTTTCATAAAGCATACAGATTTAAACCTATATTACAATAAATACTTTTATAATTATTGAAAAATACATGTACCTAGTTATATGTTACTTACCAACAAATGTTTGTCAATTTAAGTCCCCAATGCTTCAAAACATCGAGGAAACTCATGCCTTCCATTTCCATCATTAAAAAAATGTAAAAAAATATTGAAACATCACGGACACAGGGACACCAGACCTACATGCACACATAATAGTACACACTCTCGACAGTCTCGACTGCTCCCGACATTCTAACGGGCGGCCCACTGCAGCCGGTCTGACGGGCGTAAATGCGTAGAGTCGATCTTTGCCGATCTTAGCCGAATGGCTACCCGAATCCGGCGCTATTAAAAACTTTAATAACTGTTAATAATTAGTTAACTTGCAGTTGCAAATGTTGTTCTTGCCATTATTGTATCAAAGTCAGCAACACCAGGTTAATAGTGACTAGTAACTAGTTTAATTGCCATTGGAAAATTAAATAACATAATGCTAATTGCAATTGATCAGGTTAATTGTGGCAAGAATTAAATTTCATAAACCTTTTTTTACTTGTGGTTATTGTACAAAACTTCATTAGTTTACTTACGACAATTAATTCATATTTGAACAGCTATATTATCAAGGATTCCTAAACTTAAAGACATAAACGTGCCGAGTTATTTCTATTAAATCATGAGCCAATACTTTTTTTGTCATTTACGCCTATCCTGAATCTTATCCGGGGACATATTGCATAATTTCGTAAAAAAATACGAAATTATCCATAATTTCGTAGAAAAGTACGAAATTATAGATAATTTCGTAGAAAAGTACGAATTTATATTTTTTTTTCTGCTGTGGCCCTTCTACGCTTTCGTAGAATCTCGCCGCATCCTAAACAAAAGCATTATAATACACACTTAAATACCTATTAGTCATCTCGATTAGTTCACTATATTAATAATAAATAATAATAATAATTCTCGCCCTCACAATATTCCAAAAGTACGTGTGGATGTATCGGGACCGTTCTGTCGCAGGTGGCGTTGACGCCGAGCGAACACCTGTCGCCGCCGAGCACCGGCAGCCGGTTCTCCGACAGCGACACGCCGAGCGAGTGCGAGGCGGAGGGGGGAGGAGCGCGTGAGCGTCGCGGCGCCGACGGCGCCAGCGTCAGCAGCGTCGGCAGCTCGGCGAGTCCGCCCCGCGCGACCGCCAGCGACCTGGGCGACCAGCAGCGACGGTCGCGGCGCGACCACGAGGCCGCCATAGCGGCCATGCAGCCGCAGCCGCAGCCGACTTACGGCCACCACTACCGCAGGGTGAGTCGCGAGGTCACCGCTACCGCCTACTAGATACGAGTATATACGAGTATATAGGTACTTGTGTGTACCTGAAATAAGTGCCAACGTGTTAGCCACGTGCCTAGTTCATCAAAAGCAACAATTTTATTCAAACTTTTTTTCGAGAATCTCGAGAAGTTTTCCAGACAAATATCATATTTTAATGTGCTTTTATTACCGGCCATTGCAGCATAAGCCGAAACTCTCGGCTGACTAAGTAGTAACGTAGTAAAAGCAAAAAGAATAAGAACGAATTGGAGTGTCATGGTTTTTTCGTTAACACATAGCCGTTGCCTTTATGCAAAACCAATTGAAATCTTATTTTGACATTGATTGCATCAACTCTCCCAATAAAGAAACTGCAATGTATATTAGACAATTACAAAATAATTGATAGTTTACTAACCTAAGAACTTTAAGTGTTATAGTTTATCGTTTGTAAATACTGGGCGAGGCAAAAAAGACAATATGGTCAGCTGCGCGGCTTGTGTAGCGATTTGAAACGATTTTTGTACATTTTCCTGAATTTTCGATTCGTTAAAGCTGGACCAACACTATATTAAAGACCTGTGCATAGCGCTGTTTCAAGCGATCGCCACTGGCGCCACACGACGAAACAAATTTACTCGGCGGTTTAATGTTAAAACACACCATTGTTGCAGAATCTTCTATAAAATAAAAACATGCAAATGTGTCTGTTACAACGAATTTAATATCCAAAATAAAATAAAATATTTGTTTGTTATGTCTCTCTAATTTGACAAGTTCACATGGCATATTTCCATACATTTTCTTAAGAAAAGCGAGTCTAAAAAGCAAGCAAGAGTATATTTGGTACCTTTTGGTTTGAAATGAAGTCCATGGCTAGTTGTAGTATAGGTAAGCATAAAACGTATTAGATTTTTCAGTTTCTTCTTTATATGGAGGGCTATTATTGGTGCGCTTTGGAGCTATAAACAAAATTTTCTATTTTCATTCTTGCATACGTTACAAAACACTCTTCCAAAATAATATCTAGAATTTTCGCTTCTTCAGCTGGTTGATCAGCTCATCCCATAATTCCAAAATATTGTTTATTCTTCTGCAATTCACCTAATGGTCTGTGCAGTGTGCATACAATTTTCTTCATGTGCATGGAAATTTCATGTTATCACAAACAAGTCTACTTATAAAAGCTCTGTTAATAGGATAAAACTGCTAAATACTGGACGCAAAGACAATTCGTTACCGTAAAAAGAAGGCAAATCGTAATAAAGCTGGATATTTAAAGTTTGGGACATTTTAAAAGTCAGTAACTGACATACCAATAACTACAGAACACCCCCCTATAACCTATCAATATATTGCATTTTTCCTACTATTTTACAAGTGAAGCAATGGTAAACGTATGCAATGCTAGAACTCCTAATGCCACGTGGGTTCGCGCCGCGCCACGGCCGGTATCTTTCGTTGGCGCCACCCCAGTCCGTAAACAACAATGAAATATGACGTCATGCTGGGGTCTTTAATATAATGTCGGTCCAGGTTAAAGTACGCCACTGCCAAATCGGAAACATCCCATCCGCCATATGGAGTGCCTCAGGGGACCGTCTTGGGACCGCTTCTTTTCAATGTCTACTTGAATGATATACATATACTTAGTCTTATCGTAGGGAGAGGTGGTGAGTTTTGCCGATGATACTGCAATAATATACAGGGTGATTCAGTTTTAATCTGCAACACTTCAACAGGTGATAGAAAACCAAAAAATAACCGCACTTTCTTCTATAAACTATATCATTTTAAGGACTTATAAAAAAGTTACAGGGTGTTAAAGTTGCAAGAAATATGTGGAATTTATTGAATATTTTACAAACTAGTTGAGATATTTAAGTCATATTTGGTACACGTTATAACGGCATGGGTTAGCATAAAACCTGTTAATATCAAACATCTTGAAGAACCAGTGGCGTAGAAATGGGTAATTGGTATAATTTATTTTAGAAAAAAAAAATAGAACCACCTTGTACAGCAATAAAATGTATTCAAATTCTTATGTAAATTTTTATTGTAAAAAAAAAACGTTCTCTTAGCATTTTTTCATATGTGTCATGGTTTCATAGCAAATTTGATTTTTTCGTAATATTTCGGGGTACTTCTGAAAAATTATCTAAAAAATTTGCTCCATAAGTAACACTTAAAGTAGAAATAATGTGTTTGCTGAAATAAAGTAAATTTTTCCAATAAACTCACCTATTTAAGGCTATACTTTTGAAGATACACGGTATAAAACATTTAAGGAAGATACAATTAATGTACGCACTGTACCTTGAAAAGTAAAACCTTGAATAGGTAAGTTTATTGGGAAAAGTTACTGTATTTAAAGTAAAAAACACATTTTTTTCTACTTTGAGTGTTACTTATGGAGAAAAGTTTTAAGTTAATTTTTCAGAAGTACCCCGAAATAATCCAAAAAAATCAAATTTGCTATGAAACCATGACACATATGAAAAAATGCTAAGAGAACATTTTTGTTTACAATAAAAATTTACATAAGAATTTGAATACATTTTATTGCTATACAAGGTAGTTCTATTTTTTTTTCTAAAATAAATTATACTAATTACCCATTTCTACGCCACTGGTTGTTCAAGATCGTTGATATTAACAGGTTTTATGCTAACCCATGCCGTTATAACGTGTACCAAATATGACTTAAATATCTCAACTAGTTTGTAAATTATTCAATAAATTCCACATATTTCTTGCAATTTTAACACCCTGTAACTTTTTTATAAGGCCTTAAAATGATATAGTTTATAGAAGAAAGTGCGGTTATTTTTTGGTTTTCTATCACCTGTTGAAGTGTTGCAGATTAAAACTGACCCTGTATAACACAGACACGTGGCGGCAACTGGAAACTACTGTATCCAGAGACTTTGTAAAAGTCATAAAATAGTGTGATAATAAGCTGTACGACAAGACTTACTATCTCCCGTGCAAGTCATATTCAAGATGTTTACCTAATTACGGTGAATTTACACAGATTATGCGCAATGAAACTATAAAAAAAGACAATACGTCAATTATCTGGGCATTTATATGGATTCTAATTTGAGGTGGGATACGCATATTAATTACGTAGTTGAGAAGCTTGATATATTTTATACAGAATAAAATCCTTTGTCGAAATACTTACCACAAATGAGTCATCTATCATGCGTTAGTCAAAAGTCATTTGCCATATGCCATAGTTGCCTGAGGTGCTGCAACAAACAACCATATTGAAACTTTAGAAAAAATGCAAAGAGCAATAAATATTAAAATCAATTTATAAAAGACCTACCCGGTATCTCACTAACAAAATATATAACGATACACATTTATTTTGGTATTCAGCATCTAGGTATACCTACTTGTATAATTTAGCCGTTATGCAGTATAAATATACAGGAAAAATATTATAGTTTTACCAACGGTCAAGGGTTGCCCCTTTGTGGACGTTCTCCATTTATTCACTATAGTTATTGCTGTAATCTACTAATGAATTAATGTAATTTGTATTATTTTTAGTAAATAAATTGACTCGAGTTGGGGCTTGTTTACTCGATTTCGTAGAAGGCTCCTTCCTGTGCTTCTTTATTCAAAGCCCTGAAGAAATTTGATGGTTGCCCATCAATTCTGGCATACACATTATTACTATACGCATGCCAGATAATCTAAAAACGCTCTTTAATTGCACACTATAAATGACATTTCTTAATTTGGTAATACAACATTGGCACCATTGTTCTGGGCGCCTCCAGAGGCGTATTTAGCATGTCTGACAGAAATGTCAGAACTTGGGATTAGATGCCTAACCTTAACCTTGATATTTTGTGGCTCTAATCTAACTTCAAACACAGAAACTATAAACTATAAGTCTATAGCCTTTTTCTGTGCTTCAAAAAACAGAGTTTAATGTTAATTTATAACTATTCAAATTTAGGATTCGTCTGCGTAAAACCTAAATTCTGTTGATTAGGGCCCTGTCCTCCGTCACCTATTAATAATGTCAATATGGCCACCGCTAACGGAATTCTAGGGGCATGAAATATTTACCTGTCACAATCTAGTGTGCAATTAAAGAACGTTTTTAGATTATCCGGCTAATCTGGTGTCAGGTGTGGGGTATACAAAATTTGAAGAGAAGCGTCATGCAAGGCAGACATTTGGCGAAGCTAAAATCCCAGGAATCATACCCTCCATCCTGGACTAACACTATATTAAAGACCTGTGCATAGTGCGGTTTCAAGCGATCGCCACTGACGCCACACGGTGAAAAAAATCGACAGGGTGGTTTAATGTTAAAACATCATTGTTGCCGAATCTTTTAGTAAATAAAACCATGCAAATATGTCTGTTATAAAGAATTTAATATCCAAACTAAAATAAAATGATTGTTTGTTATGTCCCTTTCATTTCAAAAGTTTACATGACATATTTCCCTAGATTTCTTAAGCAAAGCAAGCAAGAATATTTTGGTACCTTTTGGTTTCATGGCTAGCTGTAGTGTAAGTAAAGAACGCATTATATTTTCCAGTTTCTTCCTTATACAGGGTGTCCGGTACCGGTAATAATTATGCGTCAATCTCGCGTGAGCAGGTATAGGACGTCAAAATATTACGATAGAGTTCAACAACTACGGGTCAAATCTTAATAGTTACTGAGATACAGGGCGTTGTAGTTCTTATTTTAAAATTGAATTATGGCAATATCTCCCAAAATAATCAACCGGCTGAACTGAAATTTGGTACTATTATGTTTTTGGGAATGGAAAATAAGCTGAAAATGTCAGTTTCTACGTGTCACACGCAGATGGCGCCACTTGCGCTATTTTGGATCGTGCTTTTACTCGTAACTTTTTTGAAGTTATCTTTTTTATAGTGGACCATTGACTCGTTTTGGCGCTATAGACCAAATTTTCTACTTTAGTTCTTGCATACGTTACAAAATACTCTTCCAAAATATAATATCCAGAATTCTCGCTTCTTCAACTGGTTGGACGGATCATTACGTAATTCCAAAATAGTGTTTATTCTTCTGAAATTTACATAATGGTCTGTCCATACGATTTTCTTGATGAGCATGGAAATTTGTTCTCTGTCAATATGATAAAACTGCGAACTATTGACCGCAAAAGGAATTCGTTACCGTAAAAAGAACTTAAATGGTACTAAAACATACCATAATATTTAAAATATCGGACATTCTAAATGTCAGAAACTGACATACCTATAACCGCAGAATACCCCTCTAGAACCTATAATAAGTTGCCATTTTTTCGTCGACTAGCGCCACCCCAACGCCAACAACAATGAAATATGACGTCATGCTCGGGTCTTTAATATAGTGTCGGTCCAGCTCCATCAAATCGTCGTCTAGCAAAGCCTAACTAATATGGCAACGTTGCATTTCATAGGTGACCTTAAATTATAGAAAGGAAACTTAACAAAAAAATAATAACTCATTAATATTACACATATTAATACTATGCACTATGCGCCTGCCAGATATCAGGCTAATCTGGTGTCAGGTGTGGGGTAAACAAAATTTTAAACGAAGCGTCCCGCAAGGCAGAAAAAGGGGAACTTGCACAAAAATTAAATTTGAAAAATATTACTCACAAATTATTGCCATTAAATGAACCACTGTTTAAAAAAACTCATTTTTCATTTTTATGTTTTAAATGTACCTAAGCATTTTTTTAAATTTAATACCGTCATTTTTAACTGTTTGTAAAAGTTGGCGAATTCATTCATTCACGTTGTTATAATATAGTTTTCTTGAAATCGACAGTAAAGTGTCCCAAAATCGTCATTAAAAGCACAGAAATCGTACAATAATGGGCTACATTATTTTACGATTTTTTCAATAAGTAGGCCTTGGCGAGATGTAAAATCAAACGTCAGACGCGGAGAAATCGCCCGTCAAAAGTGACCATATATTCAAAATCCGGCCGATAAAGGCCCATTTAACTTTTCGTACACATTGCGAAATTGTTTCCTATAGAAGCGCAATCCTTCAGTATACATATTTTAGTAAGTTTGAATATCAATAGATTTGTTGTGGAGGCTGCACAAGAAGCAGCAGTTTGGTTTTTCCGTACGAAGATGCCGTGTCTTGTCTTACTTGACCTAGGTAGAGCGATCGTGAAAGTCAAGCAACGCCGAGCGTAGTCGGTTCATGGTTCTTGCCTAATAAAACATTTTTTTTTTCCGATTTCAAAAATAAATATAATATGTACCTCGGCACTGAAGTTCTTTTTATGACTCATGTGGAATTTAGTTGCCGAGGCCTCTGGCCGAGTTGAACTTCAGTGCCTTCTTACATAAATAACCTTCTAGAACGCAGTACATACATTGCATTGAAAGTACTCCAGAAGCAACCACAAACTTGTACGGGGGAAGTTTGATATTTACTATTAATTCGGCTGCATTGTCTTTTGCTGCTAGGTCCCAACTTTTTCCCAACTAAATCATACAGATAAAACTATCACCCTTGGACGAAATTACCAAGTACGGAAAGGGGTGGAAATGGGAAATGAAAGTGTTTATTATTTAGTGAGGTGAAGCGGAGTAGTAGCGACTGGTTTTTCGTTTTCAATGTTTTTGGGGCCAAGGATTTCAACTTTGGTATTATTTTGAAGAAATAATGTGATTGAGAATAATTACAAGAGGATTAATCTCCAAAAAGTGTCAATATGTCAGTTTCTAAATTATATTGATTCAGGGTTGTCGTAAAATTTTTGATTTTACTATACAGTATCTTCATGTTAAGGACTTACTACCCTTATAAAATCTTTATTTGTTGACCACCAGACACAACAAAAAAATTATTTATGTCCTACAATATTTGATTCGATTATTTCTGAAAGGGGCACTTAGGCCCTTTCAGAAATAATCGAAATTATTTCAGCCATTTTCTTTTTAGTGTGAAAAATCAATAATTGGCTCAAACTTCACCGTTTGGTGAAGAAAGGGACTAAATATTCATAATATGTGGTGGTGTTTACCGGTAAGAAAATTATCGTTTAGTGCAGAAAGTATCTGAGTTGACCAACTTAGCTCTATACAAAATAAATATTAAAATCTTCGTCACATGTATTTGACCTTGCTTTGGCGTTTTGTTTTAATATTTTTTGTAATACAAGCCTGTCGGGTTATTATTATAACTTGGCTTTGACACCATGCATTTGTACTTATTAGAAACATTAGAAACGCATTTCGGTATTTAGGTAACAATATGTCTAGTCCCGACGAAAGAAGGGATACTGAACATTGAAGACATTACAGACAGAAGTAACCAAGAAATGACGCCGGGGAGAACGAAATGAAGATAACTGCCAGAGAAATGTAATCAAAAAAGCCCAGAGTCAGTGGAGCCGCTACAAAAAACATAAGGAAAAACTAATTCAAAATCTAGCTACAAATCTAAGTGTAGTTTTTATTTCACTTACAGTGCCATTTTATTTTATTTTTTGTTGTAACTATCACAAAAGTTACGAAAATGGGTTCATTAACACCATAAGCTAAAAATATAAAAAGCTAAAAATATCAGGATAAAACAAGTTTTTTCGTTTTTCTTTTTTGAAATTTTGAGGACAAATAATAGGTTAAATGAGGCACAGGAGTCATATCATTATAATGTATTTTTTCATCTTTTATCTCAATGAGGGGGAGTCTTATAAAATGTAGGTAGGTGGACTAGTGGAACTGTAATTAACTCTTTTTACTTCATCCTGCCCTAAATATTTGGTCAGGGTCAGGCATTTTTCTTACAACAAAATAAAAAATTTAATTTGATAATTTGTGGCAGCTTGAGGTCCCTCTGAATGTGAGGACCCAGGCAATTGCCTTTTTTGTCTGTTGGGAATCCGTCCCTGCGGATGGTAAGTCCTTAACGTGAACACACTGTATATTACTTAGGTACCGATTTAAAAATACATAGTGCGTAAAAAGTAGTGACTTTATTCCCAGAGAACCCTGACAAGAGTTATATATTTTAGTTTTGGTTATAATAACTATACTAAAATCAAATCACTCTGACGCCTGATGTAGACAAGAGCACCTGTGTTCAGATATTCACCAGAGCCGGACTCGGGCTCAGGCACGAACGACCTTTATTTAATTTTACTTTTACAATTGTTTACGTCAAAATATTTCGGAAAAAAATTATTGGCTTCATTAAAATGGTTCAAAACATCGATAAAATTATTTGGGGCAGTGTCTAAATAGCTGATGACAATTTTTGTTGTAATATAAAACCGCATAAATACACTTGCGATCGAGTACCTTCATCCCTGTTGCCAGGCGCGCTTCGAGTCTGACGATATTTTATATGGCCAACCACCATATTTCGCGGAACGTCATCGAACACGTGAGTTTATTTACGCTAGGCAACAAAGTTATTTGATTTAGGTATAGTTGCACCTACGAATTACCCAGATTTTTTTCAAAAAACTATACTCCTTAAATTTCGAGAATTATTGTTCTAGCACTTATATAGATAGTTACCCTGGGTTAAACCCCAGCCAGTGGCGGACTAAGGGGGGGGGGGGGGAAGGGGCGCCCGCGCCCCGCCCCGTGCCTCTGGTCCTGGGGGGCCTCCAAATTTTGAAAAGTCCTTTGTGGTGAAATCCCAAACAAGTCCAAAATACGTTCAGTAATTATGAGAGGCAGTTCGGCCTTTGGATTTGGAGGCCCCATATGTATGCAAAATAAAACTTAGAACACATTTTATAAATACTTGATTTTCTTTGTCAGCCATTACATCTACATCAACTTCTGGGGGCCTCATTTCGTTTTGCCGCCCCGGGCCTCCGACGGGCTTTATTAATTTAGACCGCCACTGGCCCCAGCAATGAGTATCGTTCTGTATCGGCGTAGCGTTTAATATTTCTGCTGCAGATATAATAAATATCCAGAATGCAGGCGCGTTGCTTCTGCTGCGATGAATGCGTTATCCACAACCGGTCCGGACATGAGAAATATTATATATGATACGAAAATTGTATGATATGGAATCTGGTGGTTCAGAAACACTTTTATTTTGTAGTTCCGAGTTTGTTTCTGAATTATTTGTAGAATTTATTGGTAACAGGCGCTTGCGACGCCTTGCCAACTGATGTTAGGATTTTCCTCTATACATTTTTATTGTTGTATTCCTGGTAGATTTTGTTTATTGATCAATTTCCTGGGTTACTACCATATCAAACATTTGGAACCATTCAATAGTTTTTATTTAATTTCTTCTACGTACGTTTCGGCTGATAATAGCCATCTTCAGGTTATACAATATTTATTAAAATTTCAAACATTTACAGTTTCTAAAAAAATAGAACACATATTTTTTAGTCTTTTTCTCTATAAAAATTAACGTTTAAAATGTATTTCAAAATATTTTTTTAGTTGTTAAAATCTTTATATAATAAAAATCAGAATAAAAGGGACATGTTATATAATGTGAATCGTGTTTAATAGTGAAAAGTTAATTTTTTTAAGAATTGCTTTAAGAAATATTCAGGATTTTTTTTCTCTTTTTCTCCAAAGAATACTTACAAAATCAGCCAGCAACATCTGCTTGTTACGTGTAACATTTTAAAAACATCATAAATGTTCTTTTTATTTTATAAATAATATGCGAGATTGATTTTCTTTACAATTTTTGTCGACCAGTAATAAACTAAAACATGATGCCAAATGCGATGGTCTTTCCGAATTTGCTACATAAAAAGAAGGTTGGCGATTTTTTTATATAATATATATGTGCAACCAAAAGTTTTCAAGGGACAGTAAAAATTTTTATATTTTTATATCATTATTTTTATATCGCTTAAATAAGGATCTTAAGATATCTTAAGCCACGTTAAAAATAATTAAGCTCAACTTTACTAATGCTAATTGTTTGTACTATCAATGAAACTGCGGAGTAAAGTAGCCCATAGAGAGCTAAAAATAAGGTCTTCCCTTGAAGTGAGTGAGTCTTCATAAGCGAGAGCAACCAAAAACAGCAGCTCACACTTTCCTTTGTATCAGAAAAATTTTATTGGCCTCAGACATGTAGTCGCCTCCTAAATCCATCGGGGGCGATGGAAGTGGGCCAAAATCAAAATATATACTGGCCCGTTCCCTCGCCTGTTCCCGTTGCTACCCGCCGGCTTTTTCTGTGTGTGCGAGAAGAAAAAGAAGTGTCAGGGATGCGGGAGCGGAAAAAGGGGGAATTGGAAACTGTTCAAGACCGACGGCCTAATGGCGGCTTAAGGCCGGTCTGTAGGTATTTCATGGTGAAACTCGTGAATACGGGAGACCCTGCCGATCTATGTTCACACCTTCACACAATGGTAGTCCCTAAATAGTTATCTATATACAGGGAGATTCAGTCATGATGTAAACGATTTTAACCACACAGTGGGGGAGCCTACTAAAAAGGAGAACACGAAAGAATTTTTTGTCGTACTTTAGAATGTGCAAATAAACCTTAGCACCCAAATAACTCGACGCTACTGCTTCAGAGTAAACGGTCAAGGTTGGCTCTGGAGAGCTATGTTGCCACATTTCAATAATTTTTTTATGGAAGGTGAAACTGAAGAAATAAGAAATACCTGCATCTGCATTATTGGTGTTTTCAGTCCTGATTCTACAAAGGGCAGGCGATGTAACACACCAAACATCGTAAGGAAATGTTGTGTTCACATCATAAGCAGGTGTATTTGCTTGAGGTCTTTTCGCGAATTTCCGCACATACATACTTTGCAAGATTTCGTTGCTTGATTGTTTTTTCTAAGCAACAAAAGAGCCTGGCCGTATAGTTATTATGACATGATTGCTTAGATGACTGGCCGGTCGATTGCACGCGGCATTGGCTGACAGACAGATAGACCGAAGTCGGTAATTCAATTATTACATATTACTTATACGGGGGGGGGGGGGGAGCAAGTTCTGACACGACCGGATAATAAATGGCTCCACTGACCTTGATATATGAATACAGGAGTCTTGGTTTTGCGAATAGTTATTCAACCGCAGCTTATTTCTCTCAGTACAAGTCAGGGGTGGGTGCTCATTCACAAAAAAATTACTTCAACGTAATGTTAAAAAAGTCGCATTAGTCTTGAGTCTGTGACCGGGATATGTATCACCGTGATACAGGCTGTGTACACATCTTTTGAAATATCTGGGGAAAGGTAAAGGTTTCACCACTGTAGTCAACAAAATAGTGACGACTTAATTTGGTACAGCCACCTAATTTCAAGAGCACTTCATTTGCTTATCGATTTTTTTCTTCTTCAAACGTGCCGTCGTCCGATATAATTAGCAGTGACGCAAAATTTAATGCTCTCGAAATGTGCAGCGTAATCGAATCGACGAAAACAATCGCCGCTTTTATCTGACGATGGGCCCGGAGTGCGACCAGGAACGGGGTCCGGAATCAATAGAATTACTAATTAACTCATACGTCGGAGAGCGAGTCCAGGTTCTTCAGACACTGAAACGAGTGGACCTCTATATAGGGTGTCATTTACAACGGTCTACGCAGATGACGGTCGTTGTAGTGTTTTCTCGATTATTTCGCTCATACTAGAGGCCCTGTATGACACGAAAAGTGACAGTTATTCGTTTTAACAGAGGTTGGACAACGATCGGATCTCTCTCTCTGGCGAGGGTCTTATTTTCCCTATGAAATTCATTTTGTGCAACAGACATATATTTTTTCGCTCTTTCTATCATTCCCCTAGCAGCAGGATGTGTCAAAATTGGATTTTAAGGTTAAGCTAACGACATTTAACTGCCATAAACGTAGGTAGATGAGGGCACAGTTTAAAATGTATAAAAATATAGATAAAACCAATAAATTGGGTAGGTAGTAAGTATATTATTTGCAAAGCTTCACTAATAATAATTATTGAAGTTTGAATGGAAAAGTGAAGAAACATATAATTTGTTCCAAGCAAACAGCAATTTTAGGATATCAGGATAAAAACATTTATTAAATTTTTGTAGGAATGTGGTATACTTATGTAGATACATAAAATTAAACAAGGCTCTAGCACAGACCTATATAGCTTCGCTTATATATGTCTGTGGCTCTAGCATACCAACTAACTAAACTTTCGAATATTTCTTCAATAGGAATCGTTGCTGCAATAATAATTATTATTCCTTTCATTTAAAAATAAAAATCAAAAAGGTCTTTTAAATGGTTTAAACTGTATGGTTTCGTTTCTTCAAACTCTCTTCTTATACCTACCGTCAAAATTTTAAGACAATTAATACTGAAATTTGTCTCTTCGTTATGAGAATTTTGTCGTAGAAAAATTTCCTTTACAGTGACAAAATATTATAAACCAATCCAAAGTTATCACGCACAACTTATATAATAAATACATTTTTTATTATTCCATGAAACGAAAAATGCCTATGCTGGTCCAGTAAATACCTATACCCAACAGGTTTTACCTCCTTGAAGGCAAAAACTTTAGAATTATCTCTTTAACATTGGGAAATTTTCATAAGAATTCTAATAAGTGGTTTGTATAACCTTATGGACTTTTATTGAAAACAAATAGGTACTAATATTTAATATTAATTTAGGTACCTTATGTTATGTTGCTGATGCAGATTAAGGAAATTATTCTGCAGATTAAAATCACAGATCAAACAAAAAATAAAAAGGAACTAGATACTTATGTAATTAAATTTACTTACCTCGCAAAGTTTCGTATCATTTCCAACTCTCATGTTAGGGTATTTCATTTGCACTTTCCATCGTGCTCGTTCTTCTGCGCTTTTTTGAAAGGGTGTTAAGAAAAATCCATCCTGCTCAGAATTCTTATTACGCAAGATGTCATTTTTACCTTTTAACACTCCTTTTTGCAAAAGAAAATTAGCACGCTCAATAATCGTATATTTATTTCTTATCTATGCTCAATAATTTGTTGACAGTTTGTTGACAAACTGACACCCGCCAATATAAAAATATAATAAAAACAATGTTACTAGATCTGCCAAAATCTGTTGTCCAACCTCTGTTAAAACGAATAACTGTCACTTTTCGTGTCATACAGGGCCTCTAGCTCATACTACCTGCTGTGTTGAGGTAGGTTTACTCGTTCGGCTATGCTACTTGTAACCAATGAGGCAGCTTCTTTCCTAAAGAATAAACCAATCATACACCCTTGCCAGCAAAGGAAGTTATCACTTCGTTGCTTGGCAACCCCGGATCTGCTCAATAAATACACTAGGAAAAACTGGCCTGTTTTGAACTGTTCTAAATTATGCAGCCGAAAATTATGTTGCATTATTACCAGACATTGTATATAAACGAATTTGTTGTATAATTTACACAGTGTTTAAATGTTTATACTAGACCTCTGTTCAAATGCATGATATACCTACGTTCAGAAAATAAATCAGTGTTAAAAAGGTGAAAAAAATCACACCTACCTTGGACATACAAACGTAATGTTGTTTGTTTTCTTAACCTCTCCATAGTTGAAGCTGCCACTTTTGCGATTATTCAAAACAGGAAACTTGCTCAAATAATATATTTAATAATATATCGAGAATTTCAAGAATTTATTTAATTTTTCTTCGAAGAGAAGCTAGTAACTAGTTTCTCTTGAAATCGGCAGTAAAGTGTCCCAAAATCGTCATTAAAAGCCCAGAAATCGCCACTGAAGTAACCCATTATTGTACGATTTTTTCAATAAGTAGGCCTATTGGCGAGATGTAAAGATCAAACGTCAGACGCGGAGCCACGCCCGTCAAAAGTGACCAAATATTCAAAACCCGGCCAATAAAGGCCCATTTAACTTCTCCTTATTTTTGTTTATGGGTTCGGCCAATTCACCATTCCCCAAATTCGGTACCTCATGTACCCTTCTTGTTTAATGATAACTCAGGTTTTTTATTTCCTTAAAGTATCCAATCTTCGATTCTTGATAGGTAGTGGGAGTTAGTATAATCAAAACAACAGAGGATAAACTCTTCTCGCTCCCGGGCACCAGAGGAGCATTACACACCCCTAAATGGTGCCTCGGATAGATAGAAAGAGATAACCCAGGAGTTAAAGATGGGATGTTTATCTACAATTTAGAGAATTAAAGTTTAATATTATGGAAAGTTAAAAATTTATTTACCAATTTCACAACTAAGGCGGATGTGTTATTGCAAATATTGTAAATGGAAAGAGGACTACCCCTTATTTCCGTAGCAAGTTCTTGATATAAATCTGAATTAGGATAGTGATTCAATGGACATTCCTGTCCTCATTCTGATATATTGAGTGATATGTCTTCTATTTATAAATTGATGTTAGCTAAACCAAGGTTTATTTGGAAAATTTTCTATCGCTTTAGAGTAATGATTGTCTTTGCTGGATATAGCTTCTTGCCACCATTTACTGTAATGATTTTTGACATGTTTCTTCAAAAGGTATTTCATGGGGTATATTATTCGTACACATTGCGAAATTGTTACCTATAGCAGAGCAATCTATCAGTATAAATATTTTAGTAGGTTTGAATATCAATAGATTTATTATGGAGGCTGCACAACAAGCAGCAGTTTGTTTTTTCTGTTCGATGGAAGCCGCCGTGTCTTTGTCACACTTGACCTAGGTAGAGCGATCGTCAAAGCCAAGCAACGCCGCGCGTAGTCGGTTCATGGACGGGTGATCCCTTATTATTATTTTCTTGCCTAATAAAACATTTTTTTTTCCGATTTAAAAAAATATATAATACCTATGTACCTCGGCACTGAAGTTCTTTTTATGACTCATGTGGTTTATTTGCCTCGGCCAAAGGCCTCGGCATCTAAATTCCACATGAGTCATAAAAAGATGAACTTCAGTGCCTTGGAATTTAATAGTCACTTAATGGATGAATTTTTGCTCTGCTACCTATGTTACGGGGAGTGCCCTTTTTACATACTATTTAAAACTTAGTAGTTGGTGCAGCCGAAAAGTGTGGATTTAGGTTGGACCAGTTGGCAACATTCTATCAAATCCGCGCTCTTTTTCGAACAACCATTTACAAAACTACTTCCGAAAACTGCACCTCCTCAATCCCGCACTCCGTCTGTTCCAGGGCGGTATGGCGGGCCAGCGGTCTCGCTCGGCCGCCCCGCCGTGCGACTCGCCCGGCGCCCAGCGCGAGTCCAGGTCTCGTTCGAAGTCTCCACGGAGGGTGGGCACCGACCTCCACCGACGGTCGCTCTCGCCACCCACCCCAGCGGGGGGCGGCGGCGTCCTCGGCCACCAGCAGCAGCCTCCGGCGCGGTTCCGATCGCGCAGCGCCACCGCCACGCCGACGGGCAGCCCCAAACGTCGACAGCTGCCGCAAGTAAGTGGTGCATCCTCCATCTAACCAAAGCCTACGGAATACTACACTCCATTCAAACTAAACGCAAGTAAAACATAAACGCAAGTGGTTGCATGGCTAGAGCGTGATACGCACGTGATCGGCTTGCTATTGGCTAGACGGCAATAAAGCTTAATTACCCGACGGGCGAGTGCAGCGAGTTGGTGTTTCTTACAGAGGTGTATTGAGTTCATATACCTGTATATTAACGTATACCGCTTTTGCCCATATTGCGCACGGCAAGGCGCAGGGAACGAAAAGGGATGGAATTCACCGCCATTTTTAACGCTATTTTGACAGTTTGAATGGTGGCTACCTTATTCCTTGTTTAAATTTTTGTATACAGTATAAATAAAATTGCATTATACTTTTTGAAGGCGCCGGTAAAATCATAAAAGTCACCGTGACATGCTTTTTTGATGAGAGATGCGTTTTTAGTTTTTAATCGCGATTTTTTCTTTTGTACGGTTGATAGCTTTTCGTTCTCATATTTACGAGATCAAAACATGACCTGGTGCAAAAATGCAAAGAGGCTTTTACATTCAGATTGTGAAATTGCATTCCATAGGTAAGTAAATAGGTATAATTTTTTGCCAAATAATATTTTTTTCTCATCGATATTTTCTGATTTCTTGCTGATTTTTAGGTTTTCAAGAGAAGAAACTAAATTTAGAAAGTGGCTTAGTACTCTAGGTGTCATCGACTATAATATTCAAGAAGAAGTTCAAGAAATAACTCGGGGAGATGAGGAAAATGGAGACATTATAATTCTCGATACGAGAAGAGAGCCGCATTTCTGGAACAAATAGAATTAACCGAAGAAATGCAAACAGCAGCAGCAAGTAAACCTGTTAACTGCGCAGATCACCGCCAGCAAAATTATTGAAGCTTATCAAAGAAGAGCGTATTAAAAATCACTTCACTTTCATTTTTAAAGCAAAGATTAAAGTGGTAGAAGTTGAAGTTACCAAGTTTTCTTTTGCTTGTATTTTTTAAACAAACAAAAATAAAAAGCTCTAAGGAATAAAACTAGCTGCCTCAAAATTCAGAAACAGGTATAGATATGTTCCTGGAAAATAGGTTATTATAATTAAAAGTATTCAAAGAAATAATTATACCAAGTAATAGCGTATGAAAATGTTAGGTAATTACAAGTGTAATCTACAATAATAGTTATATTACTTCTCCTTATGATGATTAAAATATTGTTTTGATTAAGTTGTACAATTTCTCAACCTATTTAACTGCTTCGTTTCCAGAATGCATTAATTTAAAATTAAAACGAACAAAAATAGTAGACCTATGTTGTACTTTGAACTAAAATAATTTCCATTTTACACAAAACGACAACCAAGACATTACATTATTTATGGAACCCACCCGTATAAATTATTTCAAATTTAGGGGTAAAAATGGCCGCCCAATTATTCCCCCGGTCGGACGTCTCTCTTACGCAGTATAGGTTGCTATAGGTATATGATTGAGTTGCAAGTGGACCTTTATTTTTTTCCCGATATAATTATTTCGCTGTTTATTAATCATTGGAGCTACGATTACGTTTTCAAGAAATCTAGGTGTGCCATAAAAGTTTGTTTTTAAAGTTCTTAATACTGGGGCATATTATTTTAATATTTTATATTATAAAATTCATAGAGATCATGACCTTAATGCTTCCCTGCCTCATATTAGCCCTCAGAATTGTTCACGTGCTTCAATCGTGTAAATGTTTACGCGCCACTTGCATTTAGTTTGAATAGAGTTTAACCGTTGATTGACGTATTAATAAAGACTGCTCACGGATGTCATGTTTGACTGTTCTCTGGCTCACCATGCGCTTCCCGGAGACAAAATACAATGCAAAATACATTGTTGACCATAGGTGCTATCTACTTTTCAGAATATGAAGCTATAGCCATGAGAAGTCTTATACGTCAGTCAACGGTTTAACTATTTTAACATTGCTGCTTCCTGACATAATAGTTCAGGTTGCGCTAGGGTTTTTGGAGTCACTCGAGTTATATAGCTACTCGCATATGCGTTTATAGGCAAACTCGCATCTGTTAAGCAGAGGCGTGCAGAGAAATTCGCTCCCCCCCCCCCCCATCATAAAAAGCGTGGGAGGGGCTTTAACTATAGAACTAGGATAGAATTCGCTCAAGTACGCCTATGGAAAACCGTAGTAATCCCAGTGAATGTAGGACAATATAATTAGTACCCAAATCACAAAAAATAGATCTATTATTAAAGTACACTTTTCTGCACGCATTTTAGTTTGGAAAGTGTCACTTTTCCGCACTAGTGCGGAAAAATACTTTTCCGCACTACTTTTCCGCACTAGTGTGGAAAAGTGACACTTTCTAAACTAAAATGCGTGCGGAAAAGTGTACTTTTAATTTCTTTGCTTTTCCGCACGCTTGTAGAAAAAATAGTGTTCCTAACTCTTGCGGAAAGGGTCTTTTCCACACTCGATTTCTTGGCTGAACTCCGCTACGCGTCGTTCAGCCAACTGCAATCACGTGCGCAAAAGTGGCACTTTCCGAACTTGTTAGGAAATATACTATTACCCTTTTCTTAAAATTCATATCCTTATCCAGAATAGCTGATTTCCCTAACCAATTATAAGCCCCTGTATAACCATGGCTGGGGGCTATTTTTATATTGCAATGTGAACATAGTAGACCGTCACACAGTGACAGATTTAGGTGCCCCATTTTCGCATACAAGCCTCGGAGAGGGTTGATAAGTACATCGATGTTGAGTAGAATGAAGGGAAATTTACGAGTGGCTGGGGATAACATATTATTGAAAATTCGATTTTTCTATATGTTAATTATGTATAATATGATATTTTTCGGGCTAATGAGAACGTACATTTTCATATTTTCGATGGGCTTGTGTGGAAAAATCGGCCAAAATTTCGATTTTTGCTTACAAAACTACGCCCTTATTTCAACCCTTTAGCCATCTTCAACACTCAAGCCTTTGGTTTTCCGAAGCCAGGTTCTATTAATTAATCATTTAGTGAACACGGCTTGCGTGAAAATTTGGGCAACAGACACCTTTTATTTCTGTTAAAGAAAATGGAATTTTCCATCTGTTATCCCCAGGGGCCACTCGTAAACTTTCCTTCATTCTACTCAACATTGATGTACTTTTCAACCCTCTTCGAGGTTTGTATGCGAAAATGGGACACCAAAATCTGTCACTATCTGACCGACTATAGCGTCTGATTTCCCCAGGGAGTCTTTAAAATAAGGGGACCCAGCATGTCACAGTCTATCACATAAGAAAAGTGAAGCCTTGTTTTCTGTGTATCTCCAAGGAGACCACCTAAGTGGATTGGTACAAGGTTATGTTATATGTCCAACTGCCATCAGGTTTTATGTGACATGCCAGTGCCATAGATTCCAAAGGAGGAAAAATATTTCCCTTCATAGTTCACAATTTTTAAGTTTTCTAACTTCCAGATAGTCAATTAAAGGTAATGCGGCCGCCTGTAGTAGTCCCAATAATTACAACCAGATTTTTCTTGTCTCACGTTTAGTAATCCTACAATTCCCATTACGCGGGCATTACGTATAAGTAAGTAGTTCAAAACAAAAATGGTATTTCCTAAATATTAAATTATTAAGCAGGTAGCTTCAGTCAGGTCTTTTTTTAAACAGTTTTAATCTACAACTATAAGTTTATTTTACGTGTGTGAGGTACCTTGGGAGAGAAATAAAATTACAAAAATGAGCACCGAGAAAAACTACATGATTAGAACTAAGTACAAGACCTAATCTTATTAGTCCATCCCGAAATCTGTGAAAGTTCTTTGGGTAGATACATTCAACAAGGGAAGAAAGTTCAAGTACGTACCTATTATACCTATACATAATATTACAAATGGTTTGAGGAACCTGGTAACAAGGTGCAATAGCGTCAAATTCTCAAATAAGCAAAATCGGCACTGATTTACCATATTTATATTACTTAAATTCCTAAAAATAATTGCAGGAAACCAAATTCAAATATAAAATAAATTTGATTCATTTGGCACTTGCCATATTCTGTGTTTGTTGACAGAACATTGTCAAGTCTAATTTTTAGAAATCATATTAATTTTTACTAACAATCAAAGTACCTGTTATATCCATAGATTCTCCAATAAAATTGCATACTTGGCATCATTGAGACCATTAGAATGGGGAACGAAACGGCCTCACTTTGGAAAGTATAATGCTGGGTCCCCTTACTTTAAAGGGTCCCTGGATTTCCCCCACTTTCCCGCGTGGCCATCTTCCGTGCCGTAGTGTTGCAAAGCGGAGGGAAATACCAATACCTTTCAATGTTCTAAAGTGTTTGTTTAATTTTTATTGTCCTTAAGGCGTTAACTGAAACATAATTCAGAAAAAAGAAAAGTAAAAGTAAAATAAAAAAATTTAAAATCCCATTTAATAAGAGGTTCAAAATCCACCCTTCTAAAGCCGCACAGTATCCAAACCTGCCTTGAAACTCTCTAGTGATATGGACCAAATTTTTCTCTTAAAAAACTCCATAAGAAAAAGTAGTTGAACGCCATCTCTGGACATCGCGGAGGCCAACCGATTCTGCCTTTCCTGCCAATGGGAAAACTAAACTTATTATATTTAAAAACAGTTGTTTGAGCGTCAACAACATGATAGCATAAATAAATTAGTGTAGTTGGCAACATTCTCAATCGGCAAGGCACTCGCCGATCGCAGATACTATTGAACTTCCGCAGTCAGCCATTACCTTGTGGGAGGGTGCGGTAAGGGATTATAATTACAGACCCCAGATGATCCACAGTGCATAGGTATATTTTTTCAATATCCAAAAATTTATATTTTCTGAAAACAAACATCATTTTACTTATTTCTATAAATGTTAACATAGCTTTTTAAGAGGACCTTGTCCTGAATCACATATTCGAGGCTACTTACAAAAAATGATTGATTTTGCCAGTTTGAATAAGAACTACCTTGTACTTATCTCACCCCAGCAAACCCATTTGGTCGGAGTACAAAAAATATTATGAAATCACAATAATTCCTTGGTTACAGAAACTGATTTTTCCATTTCACGTTAGAAATTTAGTCTCTTGGAATATTTTCAGAACAACACAAATTGTTTTAGGTGCCACGAGACTTCGCACGTGCAGTACAAGAGCGCGTGGCTCAAGATATGGATAGAGGTGGTAGAGGAGATGGACGATATGACAGGTAAAGTAATGTAAAGTGGCTGGTTGTATTGATGATCAAGCCAGGAAAGTTCCTAACATTTATTTCATTATTTTTTTTTAAATTAAATAGCAAGCTATGGAATGTCTAACCATGTACAGCTGAGTCCAATTTGAACTTGCAAAGCCATCTGAACTCTGTGCCTACGGTTAGCGGCTAGCGATGTAACCGGATGACCTCTCAGAAACCCCCAAGGCATTGCAAGTTCAAATTGGCCCCAGTCGTACCTAATAAAAAAAATATTATATGCTGAAATACTTTTTAATTTAATATTAACTGTAAAGTTAATCAAAGTCATGTGCAGGGAACTTTTCCTTATTGATCTAAAGAAGAAAGAAAAATTAAAATAATGCTTGAAAATTCAATTTAAACTTTTATGACATCTGACAAATAAACCACATATTGGAATATCTACAGTGTGTCTACGTTAAGGACTTACCACCCTTATAAAATCTTTATTTGTTGACCGATTTTGATAAGCTTTCTTTTGCCAAAACGCGCATTCAATGAGTGGGGTCAATTTATTCTTGTAATAATTGTCAAGTACGACAAATTTTAAAAAGTGGAAAAAACTGCAGATTCTTGTTTAGGTAGTATTTTTTAAATTTGAGCCCATAAAAGCGGTCGTGCTTAACCATGACTACAACCTAATAATAAAGTTGATCAAAATTAGTCAACAAATAAAGACTTTACAAGGGTGGTAAGTTCTTAACGTGGACTGTATGTCGAATGACATTTTAAAGATTTTATTTGCACAATAAATATTATTATTATTATTAGTGAACACACGCTTGAATCCGAGTAGTCACCGTACTTTGAACAATCGTACTGGCTTCTCAGCACCTTCACTGAATCCGTCTTCTTCAATATTGAAAGAGTATATATAACCAACATAATATGTTGGTTATACAGGGTGATTCAAAACTATGCAGAACCCTTTCAGGGGCGTAATTTACTCGTTAAAATAAGACGAAAAGTTCATATCAACATGGGTCCAAAAACCCTTCGTTACGAAGATAATCACCTTAACCTTTAAAAATATATCGATTTTTGTTTATACCTTCCAAACCAATAAGAATATTTAAACCAAACTTGGTACACAATAATACCCTCATAGGGTGACATAACACATGTTAATATCAAGTCTCCAAAGTAACCAGTGGCGGAGGTATTGGTAATCAGTACCATTAATTAAACCAAAAAAAATAGTACGACCCTGTACAATACAAAAATTTATTATCTTGTTTACAATATGGAACAAAAAATGTCTCTTTCATTTTTTTCATATCTCTCTCCCTTTCCCGGAAAATTGGAGTTTTTCCTGTTTCTCATCTTTTTGGATTCTTTACTTTAGTTTGAAGTAACTATTATTTTAAGTAAACTAAATGATTTTGAAATGGAATTGCAGTAGAAGTAGGTAATTTTGATTATTATTGGTTTGGAAGGTATAAATAAAAATCGATATTTTTTTGAAAGCTTAATCACCCTTAATCTTCGTAACCAAGCGTTTTTGGACGCATGTTGATATGAACTTTTCGTCTTATTTTAACGAGTAAATTACGCCCCTGAAAGGGTGCCGCATAGTTTTGAATCACCCTGTATATACTCTCATATTATGAAATAAGTCTACCTAGGCATTCTGGATTCTTAGCGTTTGTACCACGATAATATGATTAAAAAAATATATTAATAGGTAAAACACGTTTCTAAAATCATTTGAGATGGAAAAGTTTAGATGCTTGGAAGTCTAGAGCGAGATTTCAAAAATAAGGATGAGGTATTTGGTTTGGAATTGGTTTTGGTATTTGCTTGTCACTTGGGATACCTTATTACTTATTATAGTTTAAGATCCCGACTTAAGTCCTACTCCTATCTGTATTCCTAATGAAAGGTATTTTTTTTATAAAAGATAATAATGTGTATATATGTTACAGACCGTATATGTAAAACAGGCCGTATACAAAAGGACTAGTCCATATGTAAACGGACTGAAGATATTAGTCCATATTATGTATAAGAAGCTTGTCCGTCAACAAACGGTCTAGTCAGTTTGCAAAAGGACTAGTCCTATTATATACGGTCTATCTGCAACTAGACCGTATATCACAGAGAGATTTAAACAAAGACAGAATGTATGTGCAATATTTTCAGGGCGGTTTCGACGTCCGCCATTTCTAAATTACCCCTTCTTTTTTATATAGGCCCATCAAAGAAGGATATTACTTCTTGCTGGTACGTAGTATTTTGAAGGAAAAAAGTAATTATTTAGTATAATTTATAGGTACCCTAGATTTTTTTCTGCAAAATACATACTAAAAAGAAAGCATATTCTTCTTTAATGGGCCTATATTAAAAAAGAAGGGTAATTTACTACGATTGCACATACAGTCTGAATGTCACTAGTCCGTATGTTAACGGTCTAGTCCGTATATGAAATGCCATGTCATTTACATACGGTCTGCGCCATTTAGGCCATATAGATACAGCCTGAACCATATACATACGGTCTGTTTTCCTATACGGGCTGTAACATAGACAAACAAATCGCGCATAGTTTTCCTAACTATTATATATCCTTGCACTGCTACCTTTAATTAAAAATAATTATTTAATCAACTTTCATTCATCATTCTGGCCTTTTTTGGGGCAAATTGTAAGTTAAAACAATGCACCTAGTAACAAAACCAGGTGTTTTTTCGTTAAATGAGAAAACAGATTTAGGGGTGCCTCGGTCGAGTATCAAATATTAAGGACAAACCGCCAAAGTAAAACTCGAAGCTATGAAATTATGTTGATTATATTATCTTTTTTGTATAGCAAAACTGGCAGAAGGTGCTTATGAGTTCAGTCAAGGAATGGATTCTAGACAGACTTTTGTCCGCACTTTTTTTTACTTTTGGGCTGTGTTCGGAGATGAATAGACCAAAAGTCCCCGAGTCTGCGAGAGGAGCTAACTCCAGGGGTTTCCATAATGTGTCCCTCTTTTTGGTTTTCTCTTATATCTCGAAAAAGTCACTATGTAGAAAATTAAAGCTGAACAAAATAGTGTCTATTCATTTTTTCTTCTCCTTAACCGTTTTTGAGTTATGAACTATGAATTTCACACCATGGTTTTGGACACACAATGTCACGTACCTTTTAAACCATTGAGTATATTCGGAGCAAAAGTGGTCAGAAATGGAGTTACGCACGTCTGTCTGTTTACAACTCATATTTGAGCATTCTTATGCGGTGCAGAATTGTAATAACCTACAATAATTGTAATAGTCCTATTGTAATAAGCCAACAACATCTTGTCGTAAAACTACAAAAAGATCACTTCGCTGGCGTGACAAATTAATTTTTAATATTTTCAAGACATAACTACCTACGTGATTTTCCAAAACTCAAATTATTTCACAAATAATTAGTTTCGAAACAAGAAAAGCTGAACCCCAGAAGCTCAAATTCCAACTCGAAATTTGTCATTTACAAGAGTCGTTTCACCTATTCGGGGACACACTGTATGTAATGATTGCACGTTGGGATACATTGTAATATTCTGCCTGGGGTAGGTATATTGTTACAATTTATTCAGTAATAGGAATTATAAAAAAAAGATTATTTTTCAAAACACAAAATTGTGTTTTCCATTTGGTAGGTAGGTACTGTACACCTTTCTCCTATAGTAGAAGAGCCGGCTGCATGATTTCAACTGTCATAAGCTTATAGAATAAGATATTGTGTAAAATTTAGAGAGTATATTTCTTTACTTGAAGCGAGTAGGTTGCCTCAATTTATATGGGCCCGATCATTGTTATTGAAAGAAGTTGCGGTCAATTTTTAGGCAAATCTACTCTCATGTGATTATAGAACAAAATAGGTACCATCGGAAAGAAGGCCCATGGAGCAACAATAAAAAAGGGTCCCTTGGTCCTTTAGAAATCCGATAGGCGTATTTTCGGGTCTCCGAAAATCCTCCGCTGTTAAATACGGCGCGAAAGACGGGGGCAAGTCTGGACCTCGGGGACGCGAGTTGTGTGCGAAGTCCCGCTATACAGCCAGTGCCATATACCGCTTGATGCACAGGAAACAATTTTTTCAAACGCGTTTTTCCAGACATCTGATGGTACGACGAAATGGCCGGAGAACGGGTCAACATATTTAAAGAAATTTTTTCGGTTAAATTATTTATCGTTTTCGAGTTATTAAGGATTTTCGGCGAAAAAAAACGACCAACATAGGTGGGACGCATCTTTTTTACGTGATTGGCCGGCATTTCCCGTCACCTAAAAGCCAAAGTCCGTAGACTGTCAGAAATTGCCCTTTTTCGCTCGGGGCTCTGGGGTCGGAATTTTTAAAGTTTCCCTCAAGTCTTCAGGTGAGGTGCAGAGGTTTCCGGTGCCCCCCGAAAAATTAAAAAATGAGAAAAAACACGCAATTTATAAGAGCGGTTTTTCAGGATTTCCCGTCAATTTTGCTAATTCTACAGCCGTCCCGTTTCTCGAAACTTGGAAATCGGGAGTCGGGAAATTTGGTAAAATATCGGATTTTCGAGGTTTCCTTTGGCACTGGAGGAAAGTATAAGACCCAATTAAGAAATTTACCATCTTCTTCGATTTTTAGAACGGCACTTTTCGAATTTGTCAAAAGACTTTTGCGAAAAAGTAGTAAATATGTTCGTGGGACGGGTTGTAGAAAATTATCCACAACTTCTTTAAATAACAATGATCGGGCCTATATTATCTGAGGCACCCTACTCGCTTCAAGTAAAGAAATATACTCTCTACATTTTACATAACATCTTATTCTATAAGCTTATGAGAGTTGAAATCATGCGGCCGGCTCTTGGACTTCTATACCTATGTATAATTTGTGTTTTCTACTAGTTAGAAGGCGATGAATTCGTAAAAGTATGGACCAATATAATATGTGTAATTTATGTTGGGGGCAATGGTTACAATAGTAAAACAGGAAAATTCTTTAGTAATTTTTTGTACCTAATATCTAGATATTTATATCTCAAAAGCGATTAATTTCGAAAGAGATTACTTTTTGGAATAATCGCGAAAGTGACTTCTTCTTTTGGAACGTTTGAGAAAACAAACAACGTTATCTTTGGATGACCAAGGCAGGCGCGAATTTTGCACCTTTTTAACACTGGTTTATTTTCTGAATGTGTGCCATAAATAAACCAAATAATTTTCAGCTGCATAATTTAACAACAATTCGAAACAGACCGATTTTGACAGGTCGGTGTGTGTATTGAGCAGATGCGCGGTTGCCAAGCAACGAAGTGATAAGCATATAACTCTATCAAGGCATATGATTGGTTTTAAAATGATTTTAAAAAGGGCTGCCTTATCGGATACAAGTAGTATGGAGGATAATAATGCCGGATAGTTCATGCGAAAATACGCGAGTACAGCTCAATATCGCAACATTTCTAAAGGGGTCTATCTCAGGCTGTGGGTAATTACTAGAGTAACCCAAATATGCAAGTGGAAACCCTAAAAATATGCGCATAAATATGCAAATAATTTAGTCAAAATATGCAGGAAAATGTTGAAAATATGCAAATTAAGAAATACTTTAAAAATATAAATTTATTGTTTCATTTACAAATAAATATATATAATGTACATACAAATTTCTAAATGCATTTATACATAGTTATACAATATTTTTTTATTTTTATACAATATTTATTTATGCTTATGCAAATTAAGAAATACTTTAAAAATATAAATTTATTGTTTCATTTACAAATAAATATATATAATGTACATACAAATTTCTAAATGCATTTATACATAGTTATACAATATTTTATTTGAAATGTTCTACATACAGGGCGATTGAACTAAATCTAAATATCCATTTATTATAAAAATCATGTTGAAATTTAGTTGTAAAAACATTAAATCACTAAATGTTGCTCAAAATTCGTTTCTTCGTAGTGTTGTTTCACTTGGGACTTGCAATACTTCTGGAGAAAAGAAGTGAAGTTTTGATTACGTAGCTTTGACAACGGAATATTTGAAGCCATCATTGCACGACATGGGTCTCGTTTAAAGACGTCTTTTTCATTTGGCTCCTTATTTTTGCACATTGGTTGGAAACATTGCGTTAATGTCGGTTGTGGCACATCTCCAGATTTCATCTTACTCAATTTGGCAATATGAGTAGAAGATTTCACATGTTGGTCTACTTGGAATTTTTTATCGCATGGAATCTGCAATAAAAGAAAAATTGAATTATTATCTGAATATCAGTAGATACGTAGGTAGGAACTTCGATAGAAATGTTAAACGAAAGTGTCGTGATTCCTGAGTGTCCCAATGGTTGTTGATATAATATGTATTATTTTTCTAGATAAAAAAATATAAGGATGGAAGATTAGTGAGTGTAAATGTATTTAAAAGAAAATGTGATAATGGGCATAAGCACTCAAAGTTAACAAAAAGAAAAAACTAGTAACCGCATACACGTGTTTCATGCTACTTGGCAATCATCAGTACGGTGTAACATTAACCAAATCAAAAGATAGGCATGATTTGGGAAGCAACAAATGAAGTCCAGGCAGGAGCCAACAGCACATTTGCAGCTTCATTCAGCACATCCCCTATTTTGGGGCTTGTACTAACATCGCCACGGAGGCTGCTAAAGCGACCTGCGTGGAAATCTTCATAACCCAAGATACGTGGCGATGTTAGTACAAGCCCCAAAATAGGGGATGTGCTGAATGAAGCTGCAAATGTGCTGTTGGCTCCTGCCTGGACTTCATTTGTTGCTTCCCAAATCATGCCTATCTTTTGATTTGGTTAATGTTACACCGTACTGATGATTGCCAAGTAGCATGAAACACGTGTATGCGGTTACTAGTTTTTTCTTTTTGTTAACTTTGAGTGCTTATGCCCATTATCACATTTTCTTTTAAAAAAATATAGATATACAAACGAATAAAAAATATATGGGGTTCCATAATATAGAAATCCCAAGAAGAATTTAACTTTCGAACGATTTTGCACCATTGGTACACTCTGTATATTGAATATTCAAAAACTATACTTACAATTTTAACGCACGCAGAACAGTAGACTTTTCCCATATATATATTCTTAGTTCTTTTTATGGCTTAATCCACACTGACGCACTATTGACTTTGGGCATTTTACTTAGTAAAATACTACAACTCCCAACACAAAACAAACACAAATCGAGGCCGACGTGATCACTTCAAAAGCAGAATCGGAAATAAAATGCAGAAATGGATTATCCTTCGTACATAAATATTTAGGTACCTATCTATAATATATTCTGTCCTTTTCAATAATTGTACTTTATTAAATAGGTATTAATACCTATTTAACTCACGATTTTTAATTGGAAGGAATAAATACCTACTTTATTCGCTTTCAGATCACCAGGATTAGTGCCCATAAAATTATAATAATTTAACTATATTATTTTGGGAAAACCAGGTACCTGCCTAGATACCGAACCCTGTTCCCAAAAATGAATGAAACCCTTGCCAAAGATTTAAATTATCCTAAATTCTTTGAATTATGCCCAATATGTCATATTTTAAGGATATATGCAAATATTTAAGAAATGCATATAATATGCTAAATATGCAAAATATGCGTGTTGCATATTTGGGTTACTCTAGTAATTACCTAAGACGAATAAAACGAACGCTTAAAACGAAAGCCCCGTCAAGGCCAATTCCAAACCGTCGCAGTACGGCCCGCCAACCGACCGACCACCCTTTTAAACCGCAGGATGCGCCACGCGCAGTCGGCCGGCCGCAGCTGCGCCCCGACGGGGGGCGGCGGCTGGGACCGGCGCGCCGGCGGCGGCGGCGGCCTCAGCGACGGCGACCTGGCCCGCTACCCGGCGTCGCGGCGCGCCCGCTCGCCCTCCGCCGGCGGCGCCGACCGCGACCCGCTCGCCGGCATCGGCGACCTCGACAGCGACATGGAGTCGGTGGCGTCGGTCGCCAGCAGCAGCGCGTTCTCGACGCAGTCGGAGCGGCCGTGCCCGAAGCACGCGGCCAGGTAAGCGATGCGGACGGACCGGGCAGCGTATTTACGTTCCCTATACGGTCAACGCTGCTCGTTGCGGCAGCCAGCTAGGAAACGTCACGCGCTCTGATCGCTCCGTTTCCTAGGCGGTAAGCGCAACGCTATATTAATATATGCCGGCTTATGAAAAAAAGGTAGATTGGACTGTCATAACAGCAACAAACACACCAAGCCTATATTATTTGCAAATAACAGATAAATGGTAAATAAATAAGTGTATCAACAGATACATTTTAATGATTAGATAGCTGTAAGCTTCTGCTACTGAAACCTTGTGGTCATGTATATAATATACCTAAGAGTATTTAGTATCTAAAGGCTGGTCCACACGCAACGATGTATCGTACGATTTGCATGCGCAAGTAAATCGTTACAGATAAATCGTTACAAATTCAGTGCGTCCACATTATAACAACTTATCGTAGTAAAGCTGCAATTTTCGCTTGATCCAATAATCATGGAGGAAGGGTTTTTGGAGTATTTTGACGTTTTGTTTAAATGTTAAAAGGAAGAGGGAAATCAGGAAACTTTTAAATAGAACTAGATGCTCTAAAGCATGGTTATTGAAACGAAATCTATTTTACCATTGAATTCTATTATAAAATTATGCGAAATGGTCCACATATTTTTTAACAAATTTAAAATAAATCAGTTATTGTTTTAGTTTTAATAATTTCCGGACTAAAAATAGATAGGAGTCAGCTACCGTCGTACCTAAAAACTGTACAAATAGAACTTTCTAATTTGTTGTCATAGAAAAAAAATCTAAATAAAAGTTGTAGGGAATTGTATGCATCTTTCTTTAATATAGGCTTGATGTGTTTGTTGCTGTTATGACAGTCCAATCTACCTTTCTTGCATAAGCCGGCATTTATTAATATAGCGTTGCGCTTACCGTCTAGGAAACGGAGCGATCAGAACGCGTTACGTTTCCTAGCTGGCTGCCGCAACGAGTAGCGTTGACCGTATAGGAAACGTAAATATGCGACCGGGCAGTGGGCAACTTGGAATAAATCCGTCGCGTTGGCTTTTACAAGTAATAGGTTTCTTCATAGATTCGCCAGAGGTAGTCAGGACTCTGCGCAGTTGATATCTGATCCGAGTTTCTGAAAGTTTGGATAACAGTTTGCTGTCCTCACAAATACTTTGGACAGTTTGCTAACTGTTGCCAAGGCGCGGCGAACTTGCGAGTTGAAGCATGAGAGCATGTGCTAGACACTAAGATCTTGAATATTGGAGACAACATCTAATATGTTAATTTCGAGAATAAAATAAGAAAGGAACTGTTTCAGTTTTTGTTCGGAAAAACTTAATTATAAATACATGCTTCTGCGGTGTTTCGGTGGTTAGACAAAGTATATTAAACATAAATTATAAAATCGCTAATTAATCCACTCAAGGAACGGATTCTACACAGACTTTTGTGCGCACTTTTTTTGACGTTTAGGCTGTGTTCGGAGGTGTTCGGAGTTTGCAGATGAATATACCAAAAGTCTCCACGTCTGCGAGGGGAGCTAAATCCAGGGATTCCCAAAATATGTCCCTCTTTTGGGTTTTTCTGAATTTTTCTGAAAAAAAGTGTGTAGGTATTCATTTAACTGTTTTTGAGGTATGAACTAGTGAAAACTGTTTTTTTTTCAAAAATAACGTTCACACCACGGTTTTGGGCATACAATGTCACGTACCTTCTAAACCATAATATTTAGAGCAAAAGTGGTCAGAAACGGAGCTGCAGAAGCAGTGGCGTAGCTACCATACCGCGAAACCCCGCGGTCGCGGGGGGACTCCCTGTTCTGTTCTGTTTTGATATTATATTTTTAACCCTTCCTGTAACTGTTGATTCTTCAGAACGGTCGTTCTCTAAATTAAAATAAATAAAAAACTATTTGAGAAATTGTTGTTCCCAAGACAAAATAAGTAATTTAGCATTACTTTCCATGGAAGCTGAAGAAGCTGGAGCAATGGATAAAAGCGAACTAATTAAAGTTCATCGACACTAAAGACTATGATATCATCTAGATATATTAATCACTCTTTGTACGTCAGGGTGGACCTTTCTACTACCACTGTCAAGATGCAAATTCAAAGCCGGCTACGATTTTTTATACTCCCGATTTTCACGAAAACCTTTTAGCGATTTTTTTATTGAAAACCTGAGACCACAGGGTTAATCATAACACCACAAATCCCCATACCTTTACCAAATTTGAACAAAATATATACAAGAAGTTCTATTTTGCAGGGGTCAGAGTTGAGCACAATAGGAATTTTAAAGGCATCTGGCGAGTCAAGTGTGATATGAAATTCCTTCAATACAGTTGAATGGCCAACAGGACCAATCAAGATGTTGGTGGGCTATCTTAAAATTCTGAAATTTTAGAAAACTTTATACGGATCAGGAATGCTCTGGAATCATTGAAACAATATTAATAAACACAAAAGTAATTTATTTCTGAACCAAATGCCACCCAACAAATAAAAACAATTTAAATTATTGGAAATTTCTCAACAAAGTCACTGTCTAAACAATACATTTTCTGTGCGTTTCCTGTTGTGGCACACCAGCCACCTTAACTGATATGGACTTACTGACTGGCAGGCTTCTGTATTTTTTGACTTAGTGCCTGGGGCAGTTTTGATATACTCGAATTTTGACCCTATAAAGTTCCAAAAATTCAGTACTTTGAGATGGCCTAGATAATAACACCCTTTATATTTTGTATTGGACCTTTGCACACCAACACTTTGAGTCTTTGAGTGGTCCTATTGAATTCGACTGTTTTGAGGGAATTCCATGGCATAATTGACTTGGCAGATGCCATTAAAATTCTTATTTTTCCTAAAATTTGACACCGCGCAGAATGGAATTCCCTGCATATTTTTTTATTCAAATTAGGTAGAGGTTTTGGGGTGTTTTGTTTGAATAACACTGTGTGACCAGATTTTAAATAAAAAAATCGCTAAATGGTTTTCGTGAAAATCGAGGGTATAAAAAAAATCGCAGCTAGTCCTGGATTTGCATTTTAAAAATGGTAACAAAGTCAAAAGAAGCAGCTTTTGAAGGCCTTTCATACAAAAAAAGTTCAGGCGATTATCTTCAAAAATGAAGATTTTACGGATTTGTACAGTTTTAAAGTTGGACACCCTGTGGATATATTTTTTGTTTTAGAAACTTTTTTGAAGATTTTATTTCATTATCTTGAGTTTTCACAAAATAGCCAGGAGGTCACTATAGACAAATACTTAGATTTATTTTTCTTTCATTTGAACAAATCATTATAGGATGGTCCATTTAAACAGGAAAAGGTGCCCGGCTATAAAATTTATTTCAAGAAAGTTTTTCGTGAGGTTTTCGATACTTATAAAATTAAAAATTGGAAGTAAATATCTCGAAAGCTATTAATGATTGCCAAGTCAATCATAGGTACGCCAAAATTGTTTTAAATTATTGATCAATTTTTGAGATGCGCCACTGTTCAATTTTCGAAGGGTCGAAAGGTTTTTTGGCACCGCGGCACGTAGTGACAAATAAAGTGTGCTTCATAAGGGATTTTTGTTTGCTTGCAGAACTGTTAAAATTTAGACCTTGCAGGGAAGTTGGTGGTTGTACAAGGATATAAAATGACGTATTCAAAAGCGGTCACATGACTTAAGAAATCTAGTGTTGATCTACATATACAGACTGTAAATGAATAAGTGCGAAAAAATTCAAGGGGTGAATCTTTGAGTGATTCTAAGACCAAAAGTCTATATAAACATAGGTCCGCTAATGCTTCGTTTTCAAAATACAGGGTGTCAAACATTTTTTAATAATTATTGTAATAAAAAAAATTATAGCTAGCATCACCGTTTATAGCAATTTTTAAGACTAGAATAAACTATTAATGTGGAAAAAATATCGGGTATACCCTAGTTTTTGTTAATTGGTAGTTTTAATTTTTTATTATGTTGTCCCAGAGACTTGCAGTAAAGTGATTTTTTTTTCTCAAAAACAAAGCGAGATACGAGAATAATTCAAAAGACAAAAAAGTTGTATTTTTAGTTGCTACCTAAATAACACTGCCAAGTTTCAACAAAATCGGCTAAAGGATTATTAAGATATTTACGAAAAAGCGACTTTTTAAGAAGAGTTTGACACCCTGTATCTTGAAAAGGAAGCATTCCCGGACCTATGATTATATGAACTTTTCGTCTTAGAATCACTCAAAGATTCACCACTTGAATTTTTTCGCACTTATTCATTTACACCCTGTATATCAGTTTTTGTTTTGTATTCAATTGTCACATGGTTTGTCAATTATGTCAAGAACATTAAAAGCGGTTTCAATAGGATGTGAGAAGGGGATTTTATCTAGTTATTACTTTTATTGCTCTATTGACATTTTTGAGATTTGTCAAAACCGACAAACTTTTGTGACATAATTATTTCAGTAAATGCACTCTAGCATGCAGAATTAGGATATCTCTTTTAGTTGCGAAGGTATCGGCGCAGGTAGTTATTTTATTGGAACGCCCTGTATACTGTAGATAAAAGCGATTTCAATGGGATGTGAGGACGGGATTTTATCTAGTTACCATTTTGTTATGGGATCGATCACTGCTGCTATCATAATTTATTGCATCAATGACATCTGTCAAACCCGCCAAATTTTTTTACTGAAAAATTCCCAATTATTATAAATATTAGCCCAAAAACTGCTTAACTATGAAGTTAAAAAAGCGAGTGCAAAGAAAAAGAAGTGGACACATTTAAGTAACATGCACCTACATCACCACACTAAAATCTCCAAATCAATCCTATAAGGAATGATTAAAATAAATCCTTCATACGGAGAAAAAATCCAACCACCATTTTCTTCAAAGCGTTTCCATAAATCTAATTATTGTAGTTGATAAAAATTATTGTAGCTGATAATTTGAATTCTTCGACACGACACATAGTAGTGTCAAGTAAAATTTCCACAAACACAAAAACCTTATAAGTACATGTCCCTTTCCCTTTGAACAAGAAACGTGCGACCGGGATGGAGCCTGCATAATGCGGGTTTCCTGTTTCACAGTGGCGTACTACTTTAAAATAGTAGAAATTGAATATTCAAATTGAATAATACATTTTAATCTTATTTAGTCATGTTTAATCATGTTGTCTTCATTGTACCACAACCTTCTCAAGCTTACAAGTCCTGTGCAAACGTCTGGCAACGTCGCAGCGGGACGGTTCAACGGGTCTATGCAGTTTAGAGCAGTCTGCACTTTGACTTAGTTTATCTTTTCTAATACCTTATGGTTAAATTTTCATAAAAATAAAACAACAAGCGAACAGAGAACAGCATGATGTGAAGGAGAGTAAATATCTTCTGATTGAAATGGCAGTTAGGGTCAATTTCATAATACATTTAACTAAATTATCTTTTGAACAATACTTAACAATGGTTGGATTATCAGAAAGCTCCTTTAATTTTAAAGGGTACTTTAGTTTGTCTATGCAATTGTCATTAAATTTTCGTCCTTTGGAAAGGCCAAAACGAATACCTACAAGTTGACCGCTTTCCGTCAAGCAGAGAAAACCTAGCTACTAGCTACTTCAAGTTATTGTTACGATTTGACTTACAGCCAGGTATGTAACTAAGTTCTAGCTTCCCTCGACGGTTCTAGGCATCTTGAGGCTTGAAGTTGTAAATGAACGATTCTTCACTTCGAACTTTTAGAGAAATGTTTCATTTCTTCACAAACAAAACAAATTTATCAAAAAGCTGTCGCCAGCACTTCGGGCTGGCGACCCAGAAACACACTTCCTCATCGTAGCAATCTGGCGACGATAGCACTACCCGCACTACACAAGTTAATTCTGGCAAATTTCTTGTAAAATCAAGTGACAGGGAGTGACAGGCCACGCCCGCAGACCCGCAAGCCATGTTGCCAGTTTTCTCAACTTCAGGGCTTTCCTAGAGCCGGCTGTGATTGTACCTACCTACACCCATACGCATATGCCCCATGATACAACCATATAGTTTGTAATAATTGAAAAAATAAATAAATAAAAGATAGAAATTAAGGAAAAAATAAGTCAATTTTAAGGCAACAAAGTAAATTTTAATAATCACTATATTTTTTGGATCTAGGCAGTAGTAGAAAACTGGAGGAAATATAGGTACATTGTGATAGTGGAAAATGCAAGCCAAATTTTGAAACACCTTTATTTTAAGAAATTGAATACGGATTACATTGAGCAAAATTGTATTTTATTAATAACTGAAATTATGATTTAATTTTTAACATTTTTCGTTTTCTAGTTAAAGCTTTATGTTGTAAAGCTTTGTTCTACTTCTTTATCCTAAAATACATCCTTGACTTAAAAAATAATTTCTTAATCTATTCAAATCGAACAATTTATCCTTGAAGAAGTATTCAAGAAATTGCTTATGTACCCTTTGCTAATCAATAAACTAACGGAATTTATACAATTAAAAACTTCCACGTTGCTCATCATTATTAGCTCGGATGCATGATCAACCCATGTAAAATTTTGTTGGTTAGAAGTAGATGCTGTTGGTTCAGTATTTCTTAATTTATGGCATATAAATCAGCCAAATAACAAATATCATTAATCCCTAAATTTAAGGTACCACTTGTTGGATTTTTAATCTCCGCCGGTGCAAGTTAAGATAAGCATAGATTACTCAAAAGTGTTTCTAAATTCGGTATAGCCTGCATCAGGGACGGACCCTTGGCCTATGCCCTTTGGCGCATGACCTCAAAAGTGAAGTTCAATAAAAACAAAACACAATTTGTAACTAAAAAGTAAATTAAATTATAAAATTACCTACCCTTGGAAATATACTTTTAGTTTTGGCAGCCAGGGAAGAGCCAGGGAAGACCCATATATTGTGTCAAAACATGGAGTCTAAATATGGCGGTTTCCGTCTCACGTGTGATAAACTACCTGTTATAGCTTCGACTCCTTCTTGCGTTTCTTTATTCAAAGAGATGCCCACAAAAATCATTGGTGTCAACCTAACAAAAATAAACTGTTCTTACAAGTTCTCATATTATATTGAAACCACTTTTAATAGTACAATCGCTTATCTAAATCATTTATATGAACATTAAATAAATGGGTATAGGTGAACTTTCCAGGGAACTAACCAACCCACCAATATCACCAACTAGTAACACTCCCAAACGCAGACCGCGCAAACTTCTCCGCAGCAAAACGCTCGACAGTAGTGCCGGAGTCACCTTCAACCCCCACCCTACCTACCACCTTATAGACGCTTCCCCGCCACCCCCGCAACTCTTGCTCCCCAACCCCTTGACCTTCACCTAAAAAATCGGTCGGAAGGTCTTTACTGTCAAAAAGGACGACCTTGACGACGAAACCACCGAGCTGAACACTGCCCGAGGAGTTTTCTGTGGCGACGGGAAAGCCACCGAAACCTCCCTAGAGACACTCGAATCCCCCAATATCCGTCATAACCCTTTATTCAAGCTTTGTAGCCTAGGTAGCATCATACTAGATGGGGAATCTCATCCCCCGTTTAAGAATTGTAGCGTAGATAAGGCCAGTACTGCTTGCGCACCTAATAGTAGTTCCGATGCTAGTGCGGACTACGGGTACTCGGAGTATGGGCGGTCGGCGCGGAGTAGCAGACACCCTGACGACCTGAGGGAACCGATGGAACCTCTCGATCCTCACCACGACTACCATCCGCAGCACTACTACTATCATCACCCCCATCCGCACCGGGAAGGAAGCGCGAAGAGGGGGCAATTCACGAGGAGTCTGTCCAATACGGAACCGCCCCCCGAAGAGAAGACTGGTGAGTTTTATTCTTGATTTTCCTGTTGTCGAAGTTGTCGTAAATGTTTGTATCGTAGATGGGAGCTTGAGCGACACAGCCGTTGGTCAGATGCACGGAGGTCTAGAAGTTCCTCAGAAGGAGGTCATGAGCCGCAAGGAGAGCCAACGCGAGAGGGAGAGAGATAGGCAGACGCAATTCGTTGGATTGAGTAAAAAGAGCAACTCCACCAGCCAACTGTCCGCGACGGGTAAGTCAACGTATGCGAACATTGGGCGTGTGAACCACAATACAAACACCTATACTCATTTGTTGATATTTTATTAGCAGAAACATAACCATGAACGTTTAGATTAGACTTTGGTGTTTTCCAATGCGTGTTGAGCTCTTTCCATGACACCCCCCTTCCCATACCTGCGCATAACAAATTTAAAACTAAATTATTCAGGACGGAAAAGAAGGATGGGCTTCGGGAGGAGAGGCAAGACGTCGTTTACTGTACATAGATCAGAAGAGGTGCTACCAGGCGACGTCAGACTGGCCAAACAGGGTTCATCGGCATCTAGCGATGGGGAGGGCTCCGCGGATGGAGACAGGTGTTTAAATGTTTTCAAATCAAACTACAGGAAGCTATCTATCCAAAATGTTAAAACGGTCCATCCTATGTATTCCTTTATAATCCAACCTTTGCTCACCAAAACCCTTCCTCAAAGAGCAAGCACGTAGATAGGTACATAGAGAGATGAAAACTTTTAGATATTGACTTACATGTGATAAAATTTGGAAACAATATCCTTTTTCGTAGAGTACCTACCTTCTTTAACAATAGTTTGTCACGATTTCTACACAACACGTATACGTGCGAAGTGAAGAAAAGTGAGTAAGACCTTCGTCAGAAAATACAGTTGATTCGTAAACACAAATAGGATATTTGCAAAACACGAGATGATAGTGTTCGTAGTTGCATTAAGTAGAATAGTGTTAGCTATTTCTTTAGGACATAATAATATTCTGTGCTTGTCCTTCTAGCGTTTCTGTAGATTTAGATCAAACGCTAATGCTTCTTGTTAGCCGTCGTTAAGGCAACATCACTTGTAATAAGTTAATTTTCGCAAATTGTTTAAAATAGGTTTAGAACAACCATCTAGTAATTATTATTATTTTCTTCTGGTCTGTTGCTTACATTCCTTATGCTTTTAATCCGATCGTTGTTGCATTACCTATACGTAATTTAATATAAAATAACTTTTAAATAAGATATAAAAATGGCAATTTTTCAGGGAAAAAATCGCACACGATTACAATTATTATTACAATTAATTATTATTAGTTACTTATTGAATACTGGATTACAAAACTTGTAAAAAAATAGTGAACTGTCGACAAACTTATTGTATACCTAATTGAAACATTTATAAATTACTCTTAATTTAGTCGATACCAATCCAGGAACTAGGATATTTTACTTGCATTTTTCAATTTAATATTCTAATATTTGAAATTTGAATGTATAAAAGAAATTATATGTAAAAATCTTCCTTTTATTCGATTTTTTGAATGAAACTCGGTTAATAGTTGTTCACGAAATGTGATATTGCAAGATGTACAGGTGGGTGAAAAAGTGTTATCAATGGTTTTTCCTAGAGCACTAGTGCTCTAGTATTAGCACTAGATTGTCACAAAAGTGTAATAAAATTTTAGAGAAATTTACAGAGATTTGTACACAAGAAATAATATTTTTATTTATTATCAGTGGCGATTCGTGGGTTAATGCGTGTGCGGGCTACGTTTTGAAAGAACACACTCGTGTCACTTAAAAAAATAGATGGGTATAGTCAAATTATTTTAAGAAGTCCTTACTGGGACTGTCAATTGGTAATTTCGATATTCTAAGTTGGCATCAATGCAACAAAAAATGCAACCGGGTCATAAGTTCAGGTCAGTAACGAGCCCATTTGCACTAATAACACGAAAAGTAACGAGAACAAGAACAACACAGATAACGGTAAAACTCACGAAACGTAGAAAACCCGCGAATATTTACACTGCCGAATGTTTGAACCAGTTTGAACGATCTGGAAAACCTTCACTGTCACTTCGACACACCAAAGCTAAATTTGCCTAAGTCCGCACATAGAGGCTGCCAAAAGCAGCTGATTATACCAAAATACCAAAATGAAAAGTGTTTCCATGACGTTTGAAATTATTATTAAAATGTGTAGTAATCATAGTTATTTTTATTTATAGCGGTATAATCCTGATTGCAATAGGGTTTTTATTTTATTATGTTCTTTTTTTCGTATCGCTTGGGTAACTTTTCACATCATAAATCAATGAGTGACGTCATTAACTGGTTGCGACGCATATACCAATGATATACCCATAGTTAACAGAAAATTCCTTGGGATTTTGTGGAGAATGTCATCTGACAAAATCGGGACTTCTTACAGTAATCGGGGTATACCGAGGTGGGTACTTGCCTTCGGCATGGGCATTTTTATTTTTTGTTTTTAGTAGAAATTGCGTATTTTTCATAATTAATATAAAATGTACATTAAACAATAATTCCCGTAATTGCGACTAAAAAAATTACGCCGAAGTACCGTATTTACCTCTTCTTTCCATCATGTACTTAAATATCTAAATATTACCTACCATTTGAAAATGATTCGAAAGGTCAAAAAGTCTGTTTTATATATTTTAACTTTTAGCATGCTGGTCAAAATTTCATTTTGCACTGTTTATGACGTACCCTTGAATACTGTAGAACTTTTTAAATGTTCTTTCATAATATAATCTAAAATCGATGTAAAATCGATTAATTCTCTAAAAATACCACAATTTTGAGAGTTTTCCTTTTCGTCATACCCTCGAAACGCTAATTCTAGTTTGCCACAAAATTTTTTGCAGTTTATTATTCCTTGTAAAATATATTACATTGCTATTCATAGAGTTTGTACCAACTGGGAAAAAAACTATCATTTGATCTTATTTCGGCCCCAGAAAAGATACTTTCAGCCTACGTTGGCGTATGTTTTGGGTACACTATTGCGCCTAAAGAGAGTTGTGACGTTACAGCCCATGTCTGTAAAATATGACATTTTAAATTATTAAAAATTGTGAAAAATCGGGTTTGCTTTGAAAATATCGAAAAAAATCAAGAATTAAGAAAATGTCTTCTACCTTGATATTCCGAGAATTTAAATTCAAACCATAAAATTCCATACAAAAACTCTACCTTATCATTTTGTTTCACTGCTGAATTCCAAAATATAAACGTGTTTTATGTAAAAATATTGAAACACTGGCCCAAGAAATGAACTTGGCTTAAAATTAAAGAGTCTACACTGTTTTTATAAATCCTATTTTTCTCTTTATTTTTGCGTTTAAATTTATATATTATGATTTAGTAATAGAGCAACTAGTAAATAGGTAAGTGTCTTAGTTTACTTGCGGGAAAAAATACCGAGTACCGATAGAAATAATTAACAAAAAAACAAACGCCCTGATATCTTTCTGAAAATTTACATAGGGGCACAATACAGAATACAGAATGATATTTTGAATATCAAATTAGACAGGTATGGACTGTGACGTCACAACCGTCCGTCGGTGCAATAAAGGTGCACCAACATACCTAGCCCGAAATAAGATTTTCAAAAAATCAACTAACCAAAATTTGTCCAATTTTGTGAAAATTTTATGAATAGCACTGTATAAAGTGTCACCATTAAAGTCCGCACCATAAATAGCTTTGGTAAAAATTTGATGTCGGGAACAGTTTTTGCTTCAAATTAGAGCAAAAATGATATTAACAGTTGTGGCCTCAGAAAAATAACCAACCTAATCTTTGTTAGCTCTCAAATTTGAAAACGATGTTTCTACCGCGATTTTATGTACGTGTGCAAACTTGCAATGATTAATTTGTACCAGTTAACTAAACTTTGGATTTGTAAAAAATATTTTATTCGATACTAATATCAAAAATCGCACCTGCATCCTAGGCTTTTGAAAATTTGCTCACGTACCACATAAAATCGCAGTAGAAACATCTTTTTCAAATAATTTTTTTCAAAATCGATTTATAAATGCCACTTTCCGACACTTTCTGGCAACAAAAATATCAAATTTGATAGCTAACAAAAATCGCTTGGCCACAACTGTTAATGTCATTTTTGCTCTAATTTGAAGCGAAAACTACTTCCGTCATCAAATTTTAACCAAAGCTATGTAAAAAAATCCCATATGGTGAGGACTTTAATGGTGACACTGTATTTATTTAAAATATATTTACCTGGAACCTAATATCTGAGCGGCTACAATAACTTTGCCTAAAAATGCTAGTTCTGGAGAACAGTAATTCATGTGCCGAACATTTGATATAAACAGTGACTATTCTATAGTCACTGATATAAATGTTTTAAATCTTTGAATCCTATTAGCTGCGAAAACATTTCAGAAACACATAGCAGTGCATTTAATTTGTCGCATCCACATTATCCGCTTGTTCTTGTCGTACATATTTCTGAAAATTTACTGACCACTGACAAAGCTTCCCCACCAACACGAACATCGAGGGTAGGACAACTCCCCTAAATTAGTACGATATAGTGGGGACAAATACAGTGGCGTGGATAGAGTTCGTGGGTTAAAAATCTCCTGACTAATAAATAAATAAAAATAGTTCGTTTAATATTGAGAATATATAAATAAAATAGAATATTTAACTTATTTAAAAACTAAAATTCAAGTTTCCCAAAATCTTTTCACAACATAGGTAGTAGATTCCATCATTTTTGAAGCTGCAAAAGTAAAACAACTAACTTAACTACTAGTAAGAGTTTGTCTGTCATTCAAAACAGAAAACTCAATGCTTCACTTGCTCCCACCCTATAGTATTGAATGGATTATAATTATTAACAAGTAAAGTTAAATCTACAGCGGGTCCTTCAACAACTTAACAAATAAATAGTCATGTCATACACTATGCGTAGATGTATATTATAATATAAAATTCATTTTTGCCAATTCGTCAGTTTTCAAATAATAATAAAACAGTTATTTCTACTTCTGTATTAAAGGTGGTGCTAAATCTGAATATCACCTTATACAAGTAATCTGCTGAATATCTTGACAAAAGATGGGAGCTAACTTTTTATTGATTATAAATCCTATTTTAGAAATGTTTACCTAAAATAGCTGGCTCCAATAATTGGAGTTCCAAACGAAAAATCTAATGTTTTGAAATTTAATCCATAGACAAGGGAAAATCGCAATTATTTATTGATATCAAATAATACATTATTATGTACAGGATGTTCCAGTTAATGTGATAAACCCGATTTTCTCCGTAATTTTAAAGATAAATTGATGGTTTAAAAATCAAACTTGTATATAATTATATTAGAATTATATAGTGTTGTTACTCAACAAAATCAAGATTGCGTTGGAAAATTGAAAAGAATAATAATTATTACATAAATAGAATTTGACAGTTTACATTAATAATGATTGTTGTATTCGCACAATGTCCTGTGTAGCGCATAACAAAAATGTGCTTGTGAAACTTATTTTAAATTCATTTAGGTACCTACAGACAAAAAAAAACATTGAAAATTCTACAAAACCAATAGTACTGTGTAGGTTTTCCATAAGTTATATTTTTATTTTTGCTGTCATTAAAAGGCATATGACTGTATGGACGGAACGTAATACTTTATTAAATATTAAATTATTTTATTTCTTAAAGTAATTAAATTTATTATTATAAATAATTATTAAATACTTTAAATATAGTAGCCTCTAGGCTACAGGGTGTCCCATTTTGGGTGTTTTTGGGTGTTTTTCTCAAAAATCTCGGTTATTATTAAAGCTAGAGGTTTGCGGTTTTCACGTCACCGTACTACTTTTTTGAGAGGAATTTGGTGGACTAATCAGATTTTAGTTAGAAGTTTTATAGTTTCCGCGCATTGGCGCAGGACTGAATTTTCGATTTTTTGGAAACCTCTCTCCTAGCTACAACAACTTATATATATCGACAAATTTAATCAACTATTTTTATAGATTTTTTGGCGTAGAATCGAATTGAACAATTAGTTTTTTGGTAGCGTTAATAGTTTTTGAGATATAAACCAAAGTTATATATTTTTTAAATGGAAACAATAGTTCATATCTCAAAAACTATTAACGCTACCAAAAAACTAGTTTTTCCATTCGATTCTACGCCAAAAAATCTATAAAAATAGTTGATTAAATTTGTCGATATATATAAGTTGTAGCCAGGAGAGAGGTTTCCAAAAAATCGAGAAATTTCAGTCCTGCGCCAATTCGCGGAAACTATAAAACTTATCTGAAATCTGATTGGTCCACCAAATTCCTCTCAAAAAAATAGTACAGTGACGTGAAAACCGCAACCCTCTAGCTTTAATAATAACCGAGATTTTTGAGACAAACACCCAAAAACACCCAAAATGGGATACCCTGTACTTAGCAGGTATCATTTAATAATATATCATTAATAATACTCGGAGAATATTGTGCGAATACAACAATTAATGAAAACTGCCAAACTCTGTATAATATAACAATAATTATTGCTTTGAATTTTCCGTAGCAATCTCGTTGTTGTCCAAAAATTCATATTTCAAAGGAAGATATTGTGGAAACTACTAGAGCAAACATATAACATGTATATATCGTTAAAATCAGGAAAATAAGTACAATTTTTCTGAGTACATAATATCTGGGATCGCATACTTCCAACGTTTTTCTTTACATTCAAAAACAAAAAAGGAGTTAAGGGAGGTAAATTTCTATGTGCATGGCCCTAAATCCTACACTAAGGCAAGAAATCAAGCACGCAAATGTTACCAAATTATGTATGGGAATGTTCAGATTGCTCAAAAACAAAATTACAGTACGATAATGTTGACATGCAATACAGTTTTATTTTTTTATCAAATTGCTTGGAAACAAAAAGTACCCACCAAAATTCCCATTATAGGCAGATATCCGTGGGTCGATACCCTAGGTATTTATCCTTAAAAATAAATCGATACCCAAGTAGCCAAACTTAGCTACGCCACTGAACGGACAATTTCTCGTACAATGCGGCGCGACTGCCGCTTCGCCCCCACCCCATCCCCATACAGCCACACGCAGGTTAGCACGGCAGAGCCCCATCTGACTGATTTTGGGTCGCAGACGGCAGTGGCGGCGGCGGCGGGCGCAAGCGCGTTTCGTCGGGCGGTAGCGGCGTGCAGCGGTCGCAGGAGGTGGTGCCGAGCGGCGCCGCGGCGCCGCCGACGCGCTCCGCCGACGCCAGCCAGCGCGCCTCCAGCCTCAACTCCATCTCCAGCTCGGAGGGATCCTCGTAAGTAGCCGGCCGCCGGCCCGGCGGCGGGAGCGCCGAGCTCGCCGCCAGGGACGTCCGAAAAACAATACACGGAGGATCCGATACGTCCTTTCCACGTAATCGAAATATCGTATTTTCTATTAATGAAAAAGAAGAACACATCCCGACGTTTAAGGAACTACTATTGTTTTTGAGAAAGAAACAATTTCAATTTTTTAATAAATAGGTAAAATTTTTGCAGTATTTATACATTAAATGTACCGTGAAGTTTGTTTCCCTTGAGAATTGCCCTTGTTGCCGTGATTTCTCTATATGCGTACTAATTAATATAGACCCAAAAAGTTCGCACCATAGGGTGAACACTTTTATTTAATGATTTATTTTTAAATTCAACTTTGGGGTTACCTTTTGTTTTAAAAAATATGAAAAGTGACTTGCTCAAACGGGGTCACGTTGCTTTCGCTAAAAAATAACATTTAAAAAATAAAATTGTTGAAATTGGTTTGTTTGTTACAATGTCAAACAATTTTACACAATTGTACTAAATTTGAACCTCTCTTGACAGAGTTTCTTTTTGGCATTTTTTAATAACTTTGAACTTTCTGAACACTTGTAACTGCATAAAAACTGGTTTATATCACTAGCTTTATCATTCTATTCACTTTTTATTGCTAAATATCGATAAACATTTGTGTTAACAAAAGAATATTAGCGCTTTAAAACTCTGTTATGTTTGGTGCGAAGTTGATGTACCATCAAGCACTTGGGATATAAATTTATTGACCTAAAGTCTATCCAAGTCACAGAGGCAGTGCATCAAAACATTGGCCACCACGTGGCCTATTTTCTTATTGGTCTGGCCGTCATAAAATGTCAAAAGTGTTTACGCGGCGAGCAGAATGCAGGGCCGGCTCTTCCCTCAGTAGAGTTTCCTGCATATTTTAGATCGGATCGCGAGCAATATGTTCTGTAAATTTATTTTGCTACTTAATTTAATGAAATTTATAAAGATCCACGAAAGGTAGAAACACAAATTTTAGAACTTCTAAAAGAATTAATTCAGAATTAGAAGCCACTTGGAATCTCATATTAGTCCGACCCTGGTAATCGATCGCAAGGCGGTCATGTGACTTTGTTTCTATCTACTGCCGCTGTAACTTTGATAGACTTTAGATTATATTTTCCAGAACAAAATTGGTTTCAAAGTAATAATAAATTGTCATATCATCAAACTATTGCACGTACTACCTAATATTCAGGACTTTTTACCTACGGCTAAAATACAATAATTAAGATGAAAGTTACATTGCCCGTAAAAAGTCCTGAATTTGATTAGTTACATGAAATAATTTGGTGATATTTTAATTTATTATTAATATGGCATCAATTTTGTACGGGAAAATTTACCCTAAATAAATTTATATCCTAAATGCTTCACGGTACATCAAATTTGCATCAAACATAACATAGTTTTAATGTGTTCAGCTTTTTCTTCTGAAAAACACATATTCTTATCGATATTTAATTTATCAATAAAACGTGAATAGAATGATGAAACTAGTGATATAAAATAGTTTTTATGCAGATTTATTACAAAATTTAAAAATTTTGAGAACCTACAAATTATTAAAAAATTGCAAAAAGCGAAACTTTTTAATAGAGCTTACACGTATGTAAAATTAAAAAAAAAAACTTTTCCAAGTTGTTTCTTGAAAGAGCATTCACTATACAGGGTGGCCCACCACGAACTGCATCGATCTATATATGGAAAACTAAAAGTAGGAAAATTCTGAAAATTTGGCACCTCACCAATGCCGATGGGCGCTGCTCAACTAAAATATTTTAGTGAATCTGGCATTTCCGGCTATACCGGAAGTCGATATCAACTTTCTTATCTCAAATGGAACACCCTGTATATTATTGCATTTTTGGATTCTAGGCATCATTTTGGAACAAAAACATGCAACTTGTCCTATGTCTAAATGCAACCGTTTTTGAGGTATTTGCATTTTTCAGAAAAAGTTACAGGTGCAGACCTAAAGTCGATTAGCAATTTATACGAGGAAACAGAAGCCCTGACCTAGTGATCTCTGCTGAGAAATAAATCCGTCCTTATACAGGGTGTTCACAAAATATGAATAAAAATTACATTCAAAATGTGCTTAAATCTCGAAATTTTCAAATGGAAACCCCCATTTTTTTAATGCGATCTTATTCACCACTAAAAATGATGACAACTTTGTGTAAGGTTTGCTATACCTAAATGCAGTAATTTTCGATTAATTTACGAAAAACCCACTTTTCGCCCATAAAATGCGGGGTTTGCTTAAGGCTTGGAAAATCATATTAGCCGTGGACGTTGAAAAGACAATCGCGGCTGAGGAAATGTCACTTGGTTTATAAATTATTGTCAATAATAATGCCGACGCGCTTAAATTACACAAACGAAGATTTTTTTCGAAATTACAAGTAAGTATTTTGATTTTTCAGGTATTACAAAATTAAACTAAAACTAAATGTTAGTAAAGCATTCAAACTTGGGGCACTTTGTACAATTTGAAAAGAAACAATGTTTATTTTTTATTTTTAACAATTTTTATCAATATATCATTTTTTACAGGTAGCCTTGTTTTAGTGGGCCAACTTTCATATTTTTAAATCAGTTACACACATTTTAGACTGTATCAGAGATAAAGAGTCATATTTTGACTTTCAATTAACATAGGTATACAATTTATAGGATGGGTCAGAAAAGAGGGAATTTGTTTCTCGTTTCTTTTTTAAAAACGATTTTTAGTGTTTTAAAATCATGACAGAAACATTATCGCAGTATCAATAAACCAAGTACAAAACTACTAACAAATTGTAAGCGAAACACTTAAGAGTACATTTTTCAGTTTTCTATCGATATCTTACATCTATTTAGCGTATTTCAAGTTCGACAGCATCTTAGGCCATCTTGAATTTTGCGAATATTGCAAAAAAATCCAAAAGCCTTATCGTTTTACCTTCCGACCAGAATGAAACCTTGATTATTTTATAAATTTGGTAATATAAAGTTTCACACCTGGTATTACGCAAAGAAAGGACAACCAATGTTGTTATTGCCGAAATTTTGAGCTCCGTCTATTGTTTTTTAAATGTCCTTGGTCTCCGCCGAGTGCCCGTGGCTGCTACCCGCCGTGTTGCATCCCAAATGACTTGCCCGATGAACGTTCTGTAGTGTCTTGCGTATTCAGATCAGCGAGGAGGGCGCTTACACTAATAGGGATACCGTTTTGTTGACAACCTACTGATCGCAGTTAAAAATTTCTTTCTAAAGAGTAATGTTTGATTTAATCTACAAAATAATAAGTTTTGCGTTTCGCCACAGTGAAGGAATGGGTTCGTTTGGAATCTTGAATCCAAAATATGTGCATATTTATATTTTCTTTCTTGTTAGTGTTGGCGAATTCCATAGTACATAAGAGCTTTGCGACATAGTTGTCATTATGCTACTGTAAAATATTTTTGTACCGAAACAAAGAAGTAATTTGCGTTGATTGTAAGTAGCAATAAAATGGTATCTTTATTAGAATAATTTTTCCAGCATGACAAGCAGTTGGCTCCAGAAATGTAAATTTTATTCGCACAGCTTTGCGTAAGATTTTATTATTGAAGACCGTGGTGCCCCTGAGCTGCTGGTATGTATTTTATATTTTTTACTTTTAAGCATGTCACTTTCACTACTAATCTAATCTACTAAACTAAATAACGACCATTACGAATAAATAATAAATAAAGAAAATACATAATAATCTTATTGCATGTGGTTTTTCGAACTAGCACCGTCTCATGGCACGGTATTGACACACCATACTCACGAAACTCACCAATGTAGACTTAGTTCTTGGCCCGGATTTTCCTATCTCTCTATGTACGTCTCTGTGTCTGCTCAGATGTAAAACTTATACCTTGAAACTGTGATAACATACCTATAGATTACTTCTAGGAGTTGTTACCTATGGATATGTTTGTATGTAAATTGGGTAGCTAGATGAGTGTTGAATTTGTCATTAGATTATCTCGATGTTACATTACATAATATATTATCTTCTTCGTTGACAACAGCTGTCAGGGAAAAATGTTTTATATATTTTTTTGTATATATATTTCAGCACTTAAATAAAGCGGTAACCTTAACCATTTGTAATAAACATATCTGTAACATTTTTTTATTAATCACACGTTGTATGATATGTATTTAACAGTAACCACTCCTTATACCCTAACAATTTAATAACCATACTTTAAACTGCTATGAATTCGTAAATTAATCTTCTTTTGTAAATAATGCACATACATAAGGCATTTGTTCTCTCTTAAACCTTTCCTATACTTACTAACATATCTGTCCTATAAGATAGCTTCCCAACTTATCTACCCTAACTCTGATAGTTGAGTGTAGACCAGAAGTCGGGGTAAGTCGGAAGTAATACGATTTATGGACTGGGGACTCGTTCATATAAAAATTTAAAGCACAATCAAACTGTTCTATGTTTTGAAAGCTATCCGGAAATACACATCAAATAAATATTTAAATTTGTAAACTTTTAGTGGTCAGACTAGAGGCGTTTGTGGCTTCGTGTCTGAAAGCTTAAGAGTTATCATACGAGTAATATAACTTCGCAAAAAGAAGAAAATATTCACGAACAAAAAATATGTCACGTCCAAGGAACGCGAAAAAAAGACAAACTATTTTTCAAACTAACCGAATTATTACTGGCGTGCTGTTTGCCCCGTTAAACTGCTTTCAATGTTCGATACCATGACACCTAAGCTACTCTTTTTTATCTGCTCGGGTAATACTAGAACACCTCCAAAAGTGTCGAATTTGAACCACACTCTACAGTGTAACATAGTAGCCACCTGCAAAACTACATGATAATATAGTCTCCTTGAAATGAAACAAATTTTTAAGTTTTTCCAAATTCTATTTTTAAAATTATTACTCCCTACATTTTAGAACCCAAATTTGCCATAAATGCCTTATAATAATAAACGGAAAATTCCAAAGATTTAAACCTTAAGAAAAGCAATGAAGACGGTGACTTACTTTCAAGTCGTTCTAGACTATTAATGTAGGTATCTAATCAATTAACATTAAAATATGATTCAATTTAAATTCATAGAAATTACACCATTAACACTATTATACAGGGTGTTTCTAAATTATGGTGCCAACGTAATATGACAGATAGAAAATGTCATTTTGAACAAAAAGTTTCCTATAGTTAAGTTACATGGTGATGAAAGTATAGTTTGAAAAACATGTATATCGCAATAACTTCTACAGAAGTTATGCAATTTAAATGAAACTTGGTGCAATTCTTTAGTAACTGAAATGCAACAATTATGTGTAAAAACGATTTATTCCCATCGACCAGAGGCGGAGGGGCGGGGTAGCACAATGGGTTTTCTACTCATAACTTTGTTGAGGTTATCTTTTTGGTCTCGCAGGTTCATCATTTTAGTGCATCTTTTTATTTTGCAACCAAAATGTACGTCATAACGATAAAATCAACCGTTTGCATTGATGTGCCCCAAAACTTGTTAAATCAAAAATTCGAAAAATAAAATTTTCAACTACCGCTTTCAAATTTTACAAAATAATTGTACCATTTAAAGTGACAAAAAATTCCCTATGAACTGTGTATCAAAAATTTTTCGCTTTAAAAATGGAACTGATTGAAGTCGACAAAATTTTGAAATCCATATTTCAGCAAAACCAGTGATGTTTTACTCAACATCCATTAGGCATTTTTTCTTAATTTTGAACGTACAATTCATCTGTAAAACATTTAAATGCGGTAGGCGATAATTTTATTTTTCGAATTTTGGAGTTAACTGGTGTTTTGGGGCACATTTTGCCGATTTCAACGCAAACGATTGATTTTATCGTTATGAAACAAGAGTACATTTTTGTTGCAAAATAAAAAGATGCACTAAAATGATGAACCGGCGAGACCAAAAAGATAACTTCAAAAAAGTTATGAGTAGAAAACCCATTGTGCTACCCCGCCCCTACGCCTCTGGTTGATGGGAATAAATCGTTTTTATACAAAATTTTTGCACTTAAGTTAATAAAGAATTGCACCAAGTTTCATTTAAATTGCATAACTTCTGTAGAAGTTATTGCGATAAAGATGTTTTTCAAACTATATACTTTCATCACCCTGTAACTTTCTTGTTATGCATTTTAGGACCCATGTTTATAGGAATTTTTTTGTTCAAAATAACATTTTCTATCTGTCATATTACGTTGGCACCATAATTTAGAAACACCCTGTATAAATATTAATTCGCACATTATAATAGTTTACTTAAAAATGTATGCTTTACTTTTATGCTTAGTTTAAGCCCGTTTAGAAGATAATTTGCCTGAATTCAATAAGGTATGATAACCAAATCCCCAAAATCGTATATTTTGTGGTCTTGCTCACCAACCATTTATAGTCGATATTAACTAACATTAGTATGTAACGAATGCTAAGCCACAAAGAAACCGAAACTATTTACTGCAAATTGGCAAAGGTTCTAAAAACTTAATAAGTGAAGCAATGGGTAGGACATCTTCGGAAACGAATTTTTTTCATTTTTTCAAGATTATAATATGAATGAGTGACAAGTTGCCTTTGCAACACTGTTGACGTGATAGTTCCCGAGTCTCATTACTTCCCTGGCATCTCCTCTCCTTTTGGTCTACACCAAAAAGTCCCACCCTGACCTCGCAGCTTCCCTAGGTGGTCCCCGTCGCTGAGGCTAGCCGGAGAGGGAGGTCAGCTGGCTGACTTCATCGACGGGCTGGGTCCAGGCCAGCTGGTGGGTAGGCAGGTGCTGGGTGCGCCCGCCCTAGGCGACATCCAGCTGTCTCTGTGCTACCAGAAGGGCTTCCTCGAGGTGGAGGTCATACGGGCCAGGGGCTTGCAGGCGAGGCCCGGCTCCAAAGTCCTCCCAGGTGAGTTGAAAAGAAGTAGATTCAGAAGCAAAATACAGGGTGTCCCTGAAAGTCCATTAGTATACCATTGTATAGCCCAAGAAAAATCTATTTAGCTAAACCTACCCTAGTGCAAAGTTCCTTCGTTTAGCCGCAATCTAGCACTGAATTTTTAATTTTAAAGCGATTTATGTGTTTTAAACGCCTTTCAAGATTTTGATCAAATTTGGTATTATGACATTACTGTACAGGGTGGACCCAGATCGACTATACGATAGGTGTAAAAGACAAAAAAAATTCGAGTTGAAACTTGACCTTTGGGGGATCAGCCTTGCTTGATTAGAAACTAATTTGCACCATATTATTATATTTTAAAAATCAAGCAGGCCTTGACAGGGGCAATTTATTCGTTTTCAGTTCAGGTAAACTACATTTCCTTAAGAGATATCGAAACATTTTATTGGAAAAAGTTGTCGATAATGAAAATTTAAGTTCCCGTCCCAAATTTTAAAGCAATCGGCAGACTTTGATTTTTTTAAATTTCAACTTTATTTTTTAGAAAAAATCAAAGTATGCCGATTGTTTTGAAATTTAATGCAGGGTCTTAAATTTGCATTCTGAAAATTTTTTTCTGATAAAATTTTCCGATAAATGTACTTGATTTGCGCTAAAACCGCAAAATTGAAAAATTAAAAAAATCAAAGTGTGCCGATTGTTTTACAGTTTGGTACGGTGATTTGGAATTGCATTTTGAACAACTTTTTTTAATAACATTTTTCGATATCTCTTGAGGAAAAGGTAGTATACCTGAACTGAAAATGAATAAACTGCCCCTGTCAAGGCCTGCTTGATTTTTAAAATATAAAAATACTCTGCAAATCACTTTCTAATCAAGCAAGGCTAATCCCCCAAAGCTCAAGTTTCAACTCGAAATTTGTTTGTCTTTTACACCTATCATATAGTCCATCTGGGTCCACCCTGTATAACTAGGATAATCGGTCCACTTTAAATATTGGTTTGAAAGTTACTAATTTTGATTAAGATCCTTCGCCATCAAAAAGGTACTCCTTAAAGCAGGCTGTCCGTTTCTAAATAATTCATAAAATAACCACATCATCGAATTTAGACACATTTAATTACCCTTCATTATTTTTTAGCAAAAATTGTGAGTGCTTAAAAACATGAAAAGCCAAATATCTTGAAAACTAATGAAATTATCGAATTTTGACAGGAGTGCTTTTTTAATGGCCATTGAGTTTCTTAAGCAAAATTATACTTCAGGGCCGGATTGCTCCCGAACGAAGCAATTTTGCACCAAGGTAAGTTTAGCTAAATCGATTTTTCTTAGACTACACACTATCTAGTAGAATTTTGCAAAGACATTTTTGGGATACCCTGTATAATAAAATAAATAAAACAGATGTTCCATTTTTATTGCCTCATCATCAGATTTTTGGCTAAGCAATCCTGTCGACATTGAATACAAATATTAATTGCAGAAATAGCTTTCTTCGAAATATTCGCCCTAAAATGTTGATTCCTTGAGTGTGCCAAAAATGCGGTCTTAGATTTCCGATGCAATTTATAAGAATTTTACTATGTAAAGGTCGAATTTATGCAAGAAAATTGAATACGGAAGGGTTCTGCACTCTGAATTGAGGACCTGGTTAGCCGTGACTAGGAGCGTAGCCCGATAGATTAAAATAGCCATATATCTATATATTGAAACCGAAACGTAACTTGTAACAAAATAGTTATTTTTGTAGTAGTACCTAAAATGAAGTTTTTCAGGACGAATCATTGCTGTTTCCGGACGAAGCGTTAGCCGAGAATATCAGATGAGTCTTGAAAAACTTTTTAAGTATGTGTGACAAACACTATTTTTTTCTCTAACTTTAGTTTTATCAATTTTTTCACCTCTAAAATAATTAGTCTTTACAGAAATACGTAGTTTTCATTGCAATAATACATAAATTTGACCAATAATGATTTATTAAATAAATTATTTGTAAGTGTTTATCTGGGGACGAAGTTCCACCGGTCAAAAAACTTTCTGTTTTCGGAAATATTTTGTATTATTTTTAATACTAGACGATATAAAGCATATAATGGCAGAATATCAGAATTTCCTTAAATACTCAAGTTGTCTGGGTAAAATGAATTTCGTTAGCCAGAAATTTTGGATCAATCCCAAAATATGGCTGATAATAAATTGCCTTTAATTCCAAGGATATGCAAAAATGACATAACAAAAATTGTTTACCATTAAAAAGTTACAATTGAATCTTAATTTTGATTGTTTTTTTTAGTAATTTTGCACATACCACCCTTAATGCTTCCATTTTTAAGAACATTATTGAAATGAAGGTTTCTGCTAGATTCCACATTTGCAAACAACCCTGTCTACTTCGATTTTCTCTTTCATCAGGGAGGCCTATAGAAAAAAAGAATTACACCGATTACTTACTAGAATCCTAGATAACCCTTCTATTAAGTACCTTTTTTCATATTTTTGGAAATAAAGGCAGTTTACTCTTGACCATACTGAATCTCTCTAACCCTAAACAACTTGTTTTATACGAATTAATTTGATCTATTTTACAAACGATACAGTTTGTTATCAAGCGGGGCAGTTTTTCCGAAAATCGGAAATCAATAATCTTGTGTCATTTGCAGGATGTAAGTACACATAAGTATGTATGCATTTATCCGAGGACATACAATACGTTATAAAATTCACATATTGAATATTTTATATGAATCAATATGCTACAATTTTGCATTTCAAATATTGCTAATAGTTAGACATCTCTATACCAGATCAGTGACTCCGATAATAGTAATAATTCTACAGGGTGTTGTCACGGCCAAGATTTTCTCAATTCCAAAAAGAAACGAAAGAGGTATGGCAAGCAGGGAAAACTATTAATTAATAATTAATTAAGATTAAATCCATAATCAATCAATTAAAAATCAAAGTCATCACCTAAATACTATCTGACCGCGACAAACATTTAAACTAATATCAATGGATTGTGAGAAAGGTGACTTAACTTCACGGATTCCAAATGTTTTATCGTTACTTCAATTTTTTTTTAATCACCGTCTCTATTTTGGCCTATCCCGGACTACTCAGAACACTCGGTAGAGTGGCGTGAGTAAAAGATCACAAAACCAACAAAATAGCGCCACCCGCTTTAAAGGCCTTATGAGTCAGAGAGGTTGAAAGGGATTATGAAACAAAAAAAAAAGCGGGAAAATCTGAGGCAACTCGAACAATAAAACAGGTAATTAAGAGAAATTATACTACATGCTTATATTAAATTAGCCAAGCATAAACAAAGTAAATAATGAGGTAAATAAGTAATCAATCTTTAAATGTTATGAAGTGAAAGCCTGGAGAACACTTATGACTTTTGGCTATGGCTATATATTAGGTACTTAAATTAGTCTATCACGCTTTTGGTCTTGTAGTAAAGCCTTATTTATTATGCCCACACCAATAATATTACTGAACCCAAGTGGGTATTATCTATAAAAATATCACAAGCAACTATCACCTAATTTAATAAAATTTCAAATAAAACAACCCCTTATGTAGCGCTACATTCGGTGCACAACATGCACTAAAAACAAACTTTTTGTTGTATAAGGTAGGCATAAAAAAACATATAAAAGTATCTAAGTAAAATAACATGCAGTGGTGGTGCAGTGCTGCAGCATTTAAGCGTAACAATCTCATGCAATAATATCAACAAAATATATATATATATATATATATACGTAAACAAGTTAAATTGATAAATAGGTATAAGTATAATGGAATGGACTTGCCAGATTTCCGGGGATTGACGGATGTAGCAACAGGGTGGTACGGTGGTACTCCACAACGTTTCAGGCTCTAAGCTTTTCACTCCATCAGCCATAAAAATAAAGCAATATTAAACATTATATTGCAAAAATCGGCTCTCAAGCTAAAACGGCAGCTAACATGCAGGATGATCTGTATCCGTCAGGATCAAGAGTCAGCAATTCCAGCACAGGAATCGAACAGCAATTCAAAACATCAATCAGCAATGCAAAACAGCAATCAGCAAAACAGAACAGGCCTAAAATCAACACATTTCCACACATAAAACTACCAAGACCGAAGAAAAGTAAAATATCACGCCAAAATAAAATTTTGAGAAGTTGGAAACTTACCACTGGTGGTGGGGGGCCTGGTGTGTATACTAAACTTCGATTTTCTTGATAAATCCGTTGATTTTTCCCATATAAAATCAGCCCAGGGCTATTGGTTTCCAAAATAAATACTTTTGTCACTCCACTACGGGAAAACGGACGGAAAATCGATTTTAAATCTGCCAAAATTGGCGCAACGTGTGCTCAGCGCTCAAGCTAACGAAAGAAAGACTTTTTTTCTTGCAAAAAAAACTTAGTTCACCAGGAGAATCCGCGCCAAAACCAGGGGAAATTCCAAGGCTTCTGTTGGTAACCATGGGTTTAGCAGAAAATATATTGAATATAATAGGCCGACTTTCGGTGTTTTGTGAGAGACTGTCAGCCAGGGTTGACAGTGGACATGACATTTCGTGAAAACAGCTGATAGAAAACCGATCAGTATTGAACACTACAGATAATCGAAGAATCTATGACCAATTCTAGGAATTAAAGAAAGCAAAGTATTGTAAACAACGCCAAAGAGATCCGAGGTAATTCGTAGGTATTCCTGATACTTAAGTACCCTGATAATGGTTATTTTCTTGAGCCTAACACTTGACGTTTACCTTATCTTTCAGGTTGATGCGAATATTGTTAGTTAATTTATTAAGAATTTATTGGGCAATAAAAATACGGCGATGGAGCCAAGGAGGCCGACAAAACCTGCAAGCCGATAGCCAAAAAAAAAACAAGCGATACACGGAGGCACATAGGATAACGAAAACAAAATAATTACAACGCAGACCCAACAAAGATAGCAGGGATACAAGGATTACAAAGAAACTAGTTCCTTAGGAGGATTTTAATAAGTTTGTAATTTGGTGATAGAAGCAAATTTAATATTTATTGATTGTGGCTATTTTGTGTTTTGGTTTTCGAGCCATGAATAGCATAAACTGTACGGAAATTTATTTTATTTGTGATTAAAGCGAATAAAAGTGTTTTCCAATAAAGGAGGGTAACTGATTTAGAAAGAAGCAGTGCTTGAATAAAAAAAAATGTTTGAATATTTTTAACACGTTAGTGTTCCAGGATAAGCGAAACAAGAGGCGTGAAAGACAAAAAAAGAGTTAAAATTTGACTGGGATCTCGCTCCGCTTGATTTGAAAGTAATTTCTGTATATTTTCAGTTTCGAAAAATCAAAACAGGCCTTGGCATGAAGAAAAAAATCATTTTCCGCTTAGGTAAACTGCCTTTCCTGTGTAATGAACGGGAAAATTTTATTTAGAAAAGTTGTTCAGATTAAAAAATTGTGTAGGTACATGCACAAAATTTGAAACTATTCGGCCTACTTTGACGTTTTTCCTGTTTTACAATTTTTCAAGCAAGGTGCCTTTCCTTTGCATAATAAAAATGTCCCTTATCTTGCGCAAAGGAAAGGAACCGTGCATAATTAAAAATGGTCAAAAAAGGGAAATAATCAAAGTAGGCCGATTAGTCTGAAACTTTGAACATATCATGGACACAATTTTTTACACTAAACAACTTTTCTGAACAAAATTTGTTATATTTCACACCTCTTGTTTCCTTTATCCTGGGACCTGGGACCCCCTGTAGATACCCATAATTTGTACTTTTTCGTTGCAATTATTTCAGTTTTATTTGGGTATAGGTTTTACAAGGTGAGTCAATCGTAATGTAAGACCCACCAATATGTTAGTAGGAATTTTTGAAAATATATGTATGGGTTTTAATGCACCTAACGATTTTTAAATCCGCGTTCCTAACTTGCTGACGTTTTTGAAAGAAATCGTTATAGGTATTTTGTAATTTTTAAACCAATCAAACTATTTCAACGAAATTTGGTACAAGGTGTCCCAGTTAAGACGTTACGATAAAATTGTGGTTCAAATGCTAAACTTCTGCAGTTTTTCTCCAAGGAATTGAATGCCGACAAGAAAAAAAAAAGAATTTCAAACAAAACCGATTTTTTTTTAAATATCAAGTGGAGATTTTGTTGCATTTTTTCATTAGACTGGTAAACTGGAAAGAATCTGCACCCGCAGACTTGAATATAACTTCCGGTTTAACCGTTTAACCAATAGCCTACCTGGAAAATTTTGCGGAAGTTTTGATATTCTGTGATTCTATGTATTTTAAGCTGCTTTTTTTAATCTTTCATTTTGCCACCTCGTATCTTTGCCGCTGTCGCCGCCATATTGTAAAAAATTGCGAAAAAATAGATTTTTTAAGATATCTCGTTACTGGTTGCTTTTACAGTAAAAACAATTTTATAGTAAATTAAACTACATAATTTTTTCTACAAAATTGGTTCTTATCATTTTTTTTATAAAACCAGCCGTTTTCGCGTACCAGAATTTCAAAGTTGAGCAAATATGCAGCGTGCTCGGCGCTCGCCCTCTCCACCACTACGACATTCGGCTGTTCTCGGGTAATATAATTCAGTACGGGCGTACCGCAGTTAGTGAAGGGAGAATCGGATTATTTTCAGAATCGAATATCTTGCATTCGCATGTTTTTAAATGACATAGACCAGGGGCATAAATACAAAGCCCGCCATTTTTGTAAAAAAAGCAGGGCTCAACAAACTGTTCTATAATTTGCTTAAACTGTGAGAAATGTAACAATATGCCTAAAGTTTTGGAAGATAGTGACGAAGATGAAAACGAAGACAGTGATGCAATCTCAGAACCATTACTTAATGAAACTGATGCAGAAAGTACAGAAAAATCTACTGCGCCATCAGAGATCCCTTACGACTCTGAAACGTTATTGCCTTCACCTAGCAGAAACATAGATGAAGGGTTATCAAAGCCACAAAGATTAGTGTAATTTTTACTTAGCAACCAATATGTGGATTAGGCCTACCATGGAAACCACCCTATCTCAAAGTGGTGTTTAAATGGGTATTACTTTTCACTGCACGTTAAATGGTAATTTTTTAATCTCTTATCCAAAATGGGTCGGTTTTATGGAAAAAATGATAATAACCAATTTTGTAGAGAAAAGTGTGTACTCTAATTTATTATAGAACTATTTTTGCTGTAAAAGCAACGACTAACAAGATATCGTGAAAATATATCTTGTTTCGCAATTTTTTACAATATGGCGGCGACAGCGGCAAAGATACGAGGTGGCAAAATGAAAAATCGAAAAGAACAGTTAAAAATACACAAAATCACCAAATATCAAAACTTCCGCAAATTTTTCCAGCTAAAGGCAATTTATAGTGCGTATTTACTGGGCTACAAACTTCTGTATTTTACAAGGAATTGATTGTCATTAGGAGAAATTCACTTGTATTAAAACAAAAGAATATCGCACAGTATCGATTTTTTTGATTTTTTTTGATTAAAATTAAGGTGACGATTTTGTTTGTTTTTTCAATAGACTAGTAAAGTAAATAAAAAATGTGCACCACACAACCGTGATGTGCAGATGTTTTCTTCACTTTACTAGTCTAATGAAAAACTGGGTTACAAGGAATAAATGAACAGATTATGCCTAGGTGATGATATGTACATGTCTGCGGCGTCATTATGTTATAGTTTTAAGATAGTCGAATTCTCGATATTGATGTTTTAAAACCTTAGCTCCTAGGGGTTTTGTCAGAGGTGAATCAGACTCTGCTGTGGCTCGGTGTTCTTTGTTTCAAATCCAGAATAATAAATCTCCTTTTCATTGCGTGTTTATATGTTTTCTATTTATAAATCAAAGTGACACCCCAAGTAGTGTCGTGTAAAATAAAATAGGTAAGTGTTATTAAATATGTACTATTATTAAACTACCTACTTAGTAATAAAAATTGATTCATGCGGAAAAATTAAAAATTAAAACGTTTATGTGTATTTTTTGATTATTCATGATTTTAAAATTAAAAATTTCAAAATTATAAATCACGTATACAATTTTTTTAAATGCATTATCAATATACTGGGTGAGTCATAATATTTTGTACCCCACCTTCTCAAACAAAAATTTTATGAATGATGATCTATATCTATATTTAACTGTTTTCGAAATATTGAAGTTTTTAATTAAGTTTTTAATTATTAGATGATATATGATAATATGAATGTGTTTAATCAAATTTTATAGTTTACGTTTTAATGTTTATATTGTTTAATAAAAAGTTTTAATGTTATAATATTGTTATGTAATAACTTTTGTTAAAATGATATATCATGCTGAACAAAATATATGTATTTTATGAATGAAAAAATGAGTTTTATTGGTATATGATAATTTTATTAAATTAAAAAAAAATACAAAATTTACTTTTCTTTTTAGTTGAAAATTTGCCATAGGTGCACTTGCAGCGAATGTGTAAAATTTATGTACTGTTACTGTTCAATGTAAAATAAAATTATTTGTATGTGGTATTTTCAATAACCTTCAGATACTTGCGTAAGATTCGAGGTCTGTTTTTTTAATCGGTTTGAAATGTACGTGTTTTTTTCTTATTGCCGAAGTAATGGCTCTAACGTCTTAGCTGGAACAAAAGAATGTCACTTCCGGTGAAATTCAAGTGTGAGCAGATTTTTTCTATCCACTTTACCAGTCTAATGAAAAATGCAACAAAATCACCATGTTGATTTTAAAAAAACGGGCATTCGATAACTTTTTGTCTTATATTCAATTTTTTTTTCTTAGCGGAACTCAACTCCTAGGAAAAAACTACATAAGTTTAATTTTTGAATCACCAATTTACCTTCAAAATTAAAACTGGGACACCCTGTACACTGTATACCTAGATATGACAGCAGATTTCCATATTATGACATGATATTAAACACCCTCTATGCAACCAGTGATGGAGATACCGTTTAAATTATTATTACTCTCTAATAGAACATTTATTAATTAGCAAAAAAATATCTCTAGGTGTTTTTTAACATCTGCCTGTTTTTTTAATTCACTTTAAATTGTACCGTTAAACAAATTTTTTCCTATCAAAGGATATTAACATTTTTATTTTTATTACACTAATCGGTAAGGCTATTTCTAAAGAAAATTAACAAAATATTATTTACATGGAAGTTGTTCCTAGGTAGGTATAATATGGCAATCTATCTAGGTGTAATTATCATATTTATAGTAAGGGCAGAATGTAAAGGCGAAGTCGGCAATAAATCATCAAAGAGAGAGCGCTATATCTATTGCTTTACTTGCACTCCCACAATTACACTCAGGTCTCCTCCTCCAATTTGTATTCGACGTACGTCTTAAAGTTCGCTAAGCACCTTTCATGAAAGGAAGAGAGATAGAAAACCTAGTACTTGTCTTGTATTAGTAGTTGATTGTTTAATGCAGGCAGGGTCGGCCTAGAATAAATTATTGCTTCACTACCTGATGTGAACGGACGGATTAAAAATTTGTACTTAGGTACCTGTTGTAATTTCATTTGTAATTTTTGAAGATTAATTCGGTAATATAGACTGGCAATTAAAAGATAATGATCCTGAAATTCGAAGTAGGTCTTAGGTATTTAAATAATTAGTGTAATGGTTAGGCAAAAAATATATATACAGTGTGTCTGGTTTTTCGTGTTATCACCCCTGAAAATCTAAGTAGGCTGGAGGAATTGAACGGGGCAATTTTTTTATAAATATGTCCTTGAAAGGTCATCATTTGCGAGGTATTGGTTTGGCATTGCCGCGAAATCCTGGCCTACTGCGATTTTTTAAAGGGGTGCGTTTTTCGAAAAACCCTCTTAGGCATTTTTTTATTTAAAATCTGACACCGCAGCGTTAATCAGGACACCCTAAAACCCCCACATACCAAATTTGAACAAAAAATATACAGGGAGTTCCATTCTACAGGGTGTCAAAGTTGAGCAAAATAGGAATTTTAAAGGCATCTGGCGAGTCAAGTGTGCCATGGAATTACTTCTAAACAGATGGATTATCAGCAGGACCACTCACAATGTTGATATGCAAAGATTCAATACAAAAATATACAGGGTATTTTTCTCTGGACTCTCAAAATGCTGAATTTTTATTAAACTTTATATTGGTCAGGAGTGCTCTGGAATCATTGAATAAATATTAATAAATACAAAAGCAATTTATTTCTTTACATTATCCAACCAACAAATAAAAACAATTCAAATTGTTGGACCAATAAAGTCACTGTCTAAGATGATACATTTTCTGTGCGTTTCCTGTTGCGGCACACCAGCCACCTTAACTTATATGGACTTAGTGACTGTCAGGCTTCTGTATTTTTTAGACTTAGTTTGTTTGTAATGTCTGGGGTGGTTTTGATATACTCGATTTTTGACCTGTATAAAGTTTAAAAAATTCAGCATTTCGAGTTGCTACAGAGAAGAACACCTTGTATATTTTTTGTTGGATCTTTGCACATCGACACTGTGAGTGGTCCTGTTAATAATCCATCTGTTTCGAAGTAATTCCATGGCACACTTGACTCGCCAGATGCCTTTAAAATTTCTATTTTGCTCCACTTTGAGACCCTGCAGAATGGAACTCCCTGTATATTTTTTGTTCAAATTTGTTATGTGGGGGTTTTAGGGTGTCCTGATTAACGCTGTTGTGTCAGATTTTAAATAAAAATATGCCTAATAGGGTTTTTCGAAAAACGCACCCCTTTAAAAAATCGCAGTAGGCCAGGATTTCGCGGCAATGCCAAACCAATACCTCGCAAATTTTGACCTTTCAGGGACATATTTATAAAAAAATTGCCCCGTTCAATTCCCCCAGCCTACTTAGATTTCCAGGGGTGTTAACACGAAAAACCAGACACACTGTATTTATATTTTTAGTTACAAATTAAATATCAACATTATTTTATATTATTATTAACATAATGTATCAGACAAGGACAGAGCAATAAAAAGTTGGTCTTGCGGTTCTTTAAGCCGAACCCCTCGCTCCAAAACATAAGGGAGAGCAGGTAGGAAAATCATAGCCCATCTCTCTCGATTTTATGGCCGACTTCGCCTTTACATTCTGCCCTTACTATAGTTAAAACGCCTTTGCTATAGTTTAGAAACTACAAAATCCATCTTTTTTTAATTTGACCCTCTGTAACTTGGAAACGAAGCTTTTCGGACAAAAATGATAGCGAAAACCCTACCTATCAGTTAATAGTCGGAGGGTAAAAAAATCATAACTTTTTAAAAAAATAAATTGCAAAACATGGTAAAGTCTATTCTGTTGGAAATATATGTTCCTAGAAAGGCGTTTTGGATGCTACTCAAACTTGAAACTTTAGCACTAACAGAAAGCGCTTTCTTTCCTCTGAAAGCACTTTGAAGCGCTATCTTCCAACGTCAACTGTTAAGTGTTACCATTTACAAAGGGCTTTCAGATTTGTGGCTATCTTGAACTCTGCCAATATCAGATATTCTCGGGTTCAACAACAAAAACGAATAACTCTGTACTCTGTACACCTAATGTGTAATAACTCTTTTTCAGCACCTTATGTGAAAGTGTACCTTGTGAATGGGAAGAAGTGCATAGCGAAAGCTAAAACGTCGACTGCCCGCCGAACGCTGGATCCCTTGTACCAGCAGCAACTAGCTTTTAGGGAAAACTTTCAAGGGTGCATACTCCAGGTGAGTTCCCCTCTCTCTCGCTCTCTCCCTCCTGTCACACCAATGAGATTCTGGATATTTGAACAGTTTCCTTAACTAGGTAATACTACCTTTAGTTCTAGACTGGGTTGACTGGGTTTATTCCAATCTGCTTTTAGAACAAGGTTTATACAGGGTGAGTTTTTTCGATGACCATTATGGGGATCTCGGAAACTAGCGGAGCTAGAATAAAGGTTAAATGGGGAAAGAATTGCAGTTTTGAATGCTCAATCTAATGCCCCTTTTGGATTTTTAAAAAAGTTCATGGTTCACTATATATTTTGAAAAGAGTGTTTTTTGTTATTTCATCAGATCTCTGTAGCTCCGTTATTTCTGATTATACAGAAAAACTGTAGAGACAAAAATTGTAGATAATTTTGGGCTTAATAAAATAATCTTATCCAATTTTTTATGTTGTTTGTAATTTTCGAGATATGACATAAACTTGTGTATTTTTAAATATAAATTATAGTTTACCGTGGTCTTATCAAATCGGCCATTTTTTTAGCTTTCCGAAGATATAATACTCGGCATAGTTATTATAAGAAATAAAAGAGCTATGGCTAATTTTCCGATTTTTTTTTTAAATTTCCACATAGTCAGCCATGGAATATTTTCATAATTATTACTTTCTATTTTATAATAAGACATACTTAAAACTTGCAAATATTTTATTTTCAGCTGGTAACAAAATGTAACAAAATAAAACAAAAATTATAACGATGGAGCTCCACCATATAATTATTTACCCGTAAGAAATTACCTGGATCAGCTCTATCCAAATAGTTTGATAATGAGAAATAGACCTATTTCCTGGCCACCCCGATTCTCCGATTTGTCTGTTTTGGATTTCTTTTTGTGGGGAACAGTACAAAATAAAGAATGAGACAATTGTTGAATTAAGAGCAGCTTTTTTAGAAGCAATTGCCAGTATTGACAGGCGCTCTCTATGAAAGGCGACAAATTCAGTTTTAAAAAGATGCAATATTTGCATAAATAATCATGGTGGATTGTTTGAACACCTTTTAAAATAATAATGATTTGAATTTGAGTTTTTTAATTTTTGTTTTATTTTGTTACATTTTATTACCAGCTAAAAACAAAATATTAGAAAGTTTGAAGTATGTCTAATTATAAAATAAAACATAATTATGAAAATATTCCATGGCTGACTATGTGAAAATTTTAAACAAATCAGAAAATTAGCTATAGCTCTTTTATTTTTTATAATAACTATGCCGAGTATTGTATCTTTGGAAAGCTCAAAAAATGGCCGATTTGATAAAGCACAGCCAACTATGATTTACATTTAAAAAAACACAAGTTTATGTCATATCTCAAAAATCACAAACAGCATAAGCCCAAAATTATCTACAATTTTTGTCTCTACAGTTTTTCTGTATAATCAGATATAACGGAGCTACAGAGATCTGATGAAAAATCACTCTGTTCAAAATATCTGGTGAGCCATGAACTTTTTTAAAAATCCAAAAGGGGCATTAGATTCAGCATTCAAAACCGCAATTCTTTCCCCATTTAACCTTTGTTCTCGCTCTGCTAGTTTCCGAGATCCCCATAGTGGTCATCGAAAAAAACTCACCCGGTATGTCTAGTCATTACTTCCTTTTGATTCATGGGCTATCTATTCCAGTGGGCTATTTATTACTGTCATGATTTGTCCCGTTCTAAGTTACAAAACGGAACATGTAGGGGAGAGTCGGGTAATATCGGACACATTTCGAAAAATTGAAATAATTTGTATCAAAAAAATTAGATATTAACATATTTTTGCTTAAAATAAACTATACTCTTTGCAGAATAGAATACATAATAAAATTAAACAAAAAAACTTAAACAAAAACTCCACTCGTTAAAAACAAAAGTGGACCTCTTTTTGTAATTTTCTGAATACGTCGGGTAGTATCGGACATGAATTAATTCCCCTTACAAATGTCGCATTTATAATAAACCTGATGTTTTTCTGCCCCAGAACAATTTTTATGGGCCCAACCATGGCACTGGATGCATTGTATCCAATTTGCGACGAAGCCTTCACCACAGATATGATACACTCGTTGCTTCATTTGTTGCTGATGTTCAGAGCCTTCATTATCTTTGCTATATTTTTTGTCCTTTAAAATTTTATTTTTTCTAATGTAATCCTCTAGCTCTAGTTGGTCAATTTTTCTTTTTCCTTTTGTGTTCTTGAGCATTTTTTAAAGTTAATCTAAAAATAAGAATGTTCATTTAAAATTTCAGTGTGTCCGATATCACCCGAAATATGTATGTCCGATACTACCCGAACAGCACCGTTGGAAAAAAGTGGCCAACTTATTTTTTACGACCCTCCGTTAATTTCCATAAAACCATTTTTATATTCCAAAATAACCAACAAAATAATGTTATATAATAAGAACATTTTAAAAGAACTTACCGTTTATACAGGGTGTTCCTTAATGACATGCTAATACTTAAGGGGGTTATTCTTGGGCCCATTTTAAGAAAAAAACTTAATATGAACGTATGTTGTAAACGTCCTAACTTTTGAGATACAGGGCGTTGAAGTTCATTTTTTGAAATTGAATTTTGGTTACATCTCCCGAAATAATCAAGCTGCTGAACTGAAATTTGGCACTGCTGTGTTTTTGGTGATGGAGAATAAGCTGAAAATGTCAATTTCAGCGTATCTCACAGAGGGCGCCACTTGCGCTGTTTTTTGATCACGCTTTTACGCGTAACTTTTTTGAGGTTATCTTTTTGGTCCTGCAGGTCCATCATTTTAGTGCATCTTTTCATTCTGCAAGAAAAATGTACTCTTGTTTCATAACGATAAAATCAACCGTTTGCGTTGAAATTGGCAAAACGTGCCCCGAAACACCTGTTGACTTCAATATTCGAAACATAAAATTTCCACCTACTGCTTTCAAATGTTACAGATCAACTGTTATTTAAAATGATGAAAAAAATGCCAAATGGGCATTGGTCAAAACACCATTGGTTTTCTTGAAATAGAGTGTCCAAATTTTGTCAAATTCAATCCTTTCCATTTTGAAAGCGAATAATTTTTGGTACATTGTTCATAGGGATTTTTTTCTCAGTTTAAATGGTACAGTTGATCTGTAACACTTGAAGGTGGTAGGTGAAAATTTTATGTTTCGAATATTGAAGTCAACAGGTGTTTCGGGGCACGTTTTGCCAATTTCAACGCAAACGGTTGATTTTATCGTTATGAAACAAGAGTACATTTTTCTCTCAAAGTTAGGACGTTTACGACATACGTTCATATGAAGTATTTTTCTTAAAATGGGCCCAAGAATAACCCCCTTAAGTATTAGCATGTCATTAAGGAACACCCTGTATAAAATACAGACTGGTAAATTTTATGTCCGGGAAATTTGTATTGGGTAAAAAATAAATAAAGCAGGCGACGTGTACCGTTCAAAGCTCGGCCTCATACTGAACATAATATGTGTCTAGGGCAAATCTAATAAAGCATTTTCTGACAAATTCGGAACGCCATCTATTAGGGAAATTGAGAAGATGCTGTTGTCCGATACTACCCACTGTCCGATATTACCCGACTCTCCCCTATATGATATGGGGATCGTTCCAGGTGACCGTGTGGGGCGACTACGGCCGCATCGAGGGCAAGAAGGTGTTCATGGGCGTCGCCCAGATCATGCTCGACGACCTCAACCTGAGCAACATCGTCATAGGGTGGTACAAGCTGTTCGGCACCACGTCACTGGTTAGTGGACCCCCCTCGCTCGGCCTCTCCCGGCGCAGCTCCATGGCTAGCCTAGACTCGCTCAAGCTGTAGCCACACTAGTTCCGGGCGCACCGACCCCCGGAGGTCCGGTCCTGGTCGAAGGCCTTGCCGGTTCCAAATTTGTGCCTCTGCCCTTTGATTCGTGGAAAACTTTATGGTTACCGCTGGGGAACTGTGGTTGCCCCGTATGATGTGATTTTTCGAAACAAAATAGAGAGGGGTCCTTTAGGCTCCCATCTCTCCATAATTTTTGAACGAGCCTATTATTTTTTTGCTTACGAAGTACTACGTTCGAAAAAATAGGAGATATGGTTGGACCCCTTTATATTAAAATAGAGGAAATACGCCGTGTTGCTTAATAAAGTAGAAGAAAATAGGATGGTTCAAATTTACAAATTTGTCAAATATAGGTACCTACATCCCACATCAAGTCCTCATCATGGGAATTTTTATTATTATTCAATTTAAGTAGATTTTAATTGTTTTGCTTGAAAAGGGATGTCAAATGACGTGCTCAAAACAAGCACGTGGTATTTTATCTGTCAAATTTGACATTTTTTTGAAAAATTGATGAAAATATATTATTTTGAAAAATGCTGTATAGAAAAGTTGTTTGCCTTTCAATTTTATACCAGATTTGAGACCTCTAGAAAATACTTTAATTTTTTTCTCACATATAAGTTCAAATAAATTTTAGTAAATAAACATAAAATAATCAATTTTCAATTCTCAATTTAAAATTCGTCAAATATGAACAAAATTTATGCAGTTTCAACGTTTCAACATATGAAGAAGTAATTGACTACATTCCTAAACAAGAATCCGTCGTCAGTTTAGTCCCAAAAAAATCGCTAATAGCAGTTTTCCAAACCCTTAAACCTAATCACAGTTGGCCATGTGTTCGGTTTTCAAAATAATTGAATAGTGCGTCGAATGCCCTTTTCAGAAAGCTATTCAACAAAAAAAGTTTTTCAAAATCGGCGTTCAAATAAAAATTTTAGAGGGGTGGCTTACCCTTAAGTTGGACACACTGTAGACAGTAAACGTAGTCGTAGTAAAATTGAATGATTTTAAGTAGGATTACTAATATTCATTTCAATGAACTACTCCCAAGTTTTCTATACATTTTTTTAATTTTGGGAGAAACAATGTCATTTTCAGCATTTTCTTCAAAAAATGCGAAATTTGACAGATAAAAAATTACGTGATCGCTTTTGATTATATTAGAATGATATTAGCATCATGCATTAAAAACGCATCTACCTAGTTTGTCATTAAGTATTTAATATAAAAGAGTTGTATCGATGTATTTTACCGAAACTTCGAAATTAGAAACGCTATCCTCACTAATAAATTTTGGTTTTTAAAAGTCTGACCGTATGTCCGTATGTGGAAAATTATATTTAACTGCATTATCATTTATAATTTGAAGATTCTAAAGTCTATTTTAATATGGAACATTTTTTTTATTCAAGCGATATCTATTTTCTTTACTTGATATCTGATACAGATCCAAGGAAATAGTAATAATCTCCTGCAAGATTCACAAAAATGTGTTTCCTTTATTCACGAATAATACTTTTATTTACAAATAATACTTTTATTAATACATAAGAAAATTCACATCATAATATGCCCCAAAATATAATAAAAACTTTGCGTTGGCAACTTCCACCAGAACCAGCTCCCACAAGTCTGTTTTAGCACTACCACCACAAAAATCTTGCGTTATTAGCTGTAGGGTAGTTCAGAGCTACATTTTCTACTCTACGACCGTTATAGCCTGTCTGGGCATTCTCATGTCTCATTTTCACAATGTCTCTACATATCTCACCGATCCTGTAGCTGAGCTAGACACCGAAGGTTTTCCCTCCTCTTCAGAATAGGTACGAACCCCGTGTTTCTTTGTCTAGGTACTGCTTCTTGTTGACCTATCTCCTGAGAAGTTTTAGTCTAAATTGTGTTGATGTGTGCCCTGTGCCTTAAGATATAGGTTAACAGCTTGTGACCTAACTCGATGTGCTTTCTTATAGTGGTCAAATTCTTTGTGGTACCTCGATGTGCTATAGCTGCTTGGTAAATACTGCATGAAAAAAATTATAGTTTTGGGAATTAATACCACCTTATTGTAATTTAAATGAATTTTTCTACGGCAGTGGGTAAATTAAGATTTTAGGGTACTAATGCGTAAAATAATCATGGGAGCATAAAGTAGATCACTTTACACCACTATTCATCACTTTACACCCTGCTCAAAGAAAATACAACATTTTTTGGTTACAATTTTTTTAACTTCTCTGGCAGCACACCCGACATTGCTTCCTTTGTCGCTTTATTTAAGCTGTGTGGAACAGTAGTTGAACCAGGATTTATTGGAAAACATTCATTTTTACATGTCTTTTTCGGAATTCGTGCGGTACTTTGAACTCGCTTCGCTAGTTCAAAAAAATTCCGCACTCATGCCAAAAAAAAACACTATTTTACGTACTTTTTACATAAATTACTATTTTGTGCTGGATTATTATTTATTCCAACTTTAATTTTCACTGCTTCTTTCATATCTTCTTATCGCTTCTTCGGAAAATAACTTTATTATTTGGAACAAATATTTGTATTCCTATACCAATACATGCTTTTAAACATTTGATACTTTGTGGATCTAAGTGTCAGTGTTTCTGTGGGCAATAAGCCCCTCGACAAACGATTCTCTATCAAGCTAAGTTCTTCAGGTCAAGAAATATCTATGGAAGAGATCACGTGAAAGCGATTTTGTGGCTTTCCAGTAGATAGATATATAGATACATAGATGCCTTTTACCAACACGCTTATTATACGATATACAATGTGTCCGCTTTTGCTTGTGAATCTGTGAACACTCGAAAAATCGACGAAGATCCAAGGAAAGATATCTCACAGACACTTGCGATTGGGTGATTATAGGTGTTATTATTGTAGATCAATTTTCAGAATACCATATTAGGGATTTTTTTATTAAAAATCTGACCCTATAGCGTCATTTACCAAATAATTGCACGAAAAAAAAAACGATTGAATTTCTTTTCATATCTAAGGTTTCTTCACAACAGAGACTGTCGCGTCGCCTAAGACAAGCAGTGTACCTCATAAGATGTCAAGGGTGCCTTGAATCTTGAAACATTGACAACATAAATGAAAACGTACCTATATCATTATGTTTTGCCATAAATTAAATGTTTGCCCAACATCCCTATATAGGTACGCGCGTTTTCACCGGTTAATTTAATTAATAATTTCTACCTTTTCTGCTACACTTAATCTCTCATTATCCATTTTTTACGTTTAATACCAAACCTGTGTCGATTTTTACAATTATTTTGCCGCGCTTCTCGCTATAATTTTTGTTACAAAGTCATGCAAGCACGGAAAAATCTATTTTTGGACGTGTAATGAACGATATTTTTTATTATACTTCTTTGAAAACGGAAACATAAAACATTTTATCGGCATATTATAATAAATTTAATTGACAAAAAATAAACAATGCAGACAATATAGTGTTTGGTATGTGTGATGCGTTTCCATGGTTACTCTCAAATTATTTCAAAGGTGCTTTGTTGTAAATTAGTTATTGTCAGATAAGGTGAATAAAACGTCAAAAATATTACATAGAAATGTATCTAAATATAGAAACACTTACGAATTAAAATACAAAATAGGTATATGTTAAATATCAGAGAGCATATTATAGAGTTTTTTAAATTTAGTTTACTTTGCTGTATATTTCTATTTTAAAGCCATATATTCGGTATTTTTATTCAGCGCTAGCTCGAAAAACCCCATCTTTCATTATTGCTAAAACAGATGAAAATAAGGTGTTTTCAAAGAAGTAGATATAATAAAAATAATTTTCTGCTACAGTTGAGAAGTAGCGTGAACTTATCAGTCAGAATCAGGGGAAATATCATAGTTTGAAATTTTCTGCCAAATGATTGAGCAAGCTAATGGTCTCTGATTTTTTTCATTAAAAAAATTTTCAATTGCCAGCAATCTTTTCAAAGTCACAAAACTGTACATAACAAATAATACAGGAGATTTACGGGGGAACCGCAACCGTAAAATATCGGATTCCAAAAAATGCTTGTGACAAACCTGCAATAAAGGAAACTGAATTTAATTTGTGCGTATGTTAGTACCTAATAAAACAAGTAGGAATAGGTATAGGTATACCTAATGTAAAATGGGGCATGAGGGCTTGGCAATATATTCATTATCCCATTTTGAAATAGTAAACAAAACTCTAGTCGGCAAAACAAGCCGCCGCTATACAGCTGCAAATTTCTGAGCATCTCTTTTCTAAATTACAAAGCACTTGCCGACTCCGTTTTTTTTTGCTGTTTAAATTAACACTGGAAGAACTGTACATTCCTAATGTAGGTGTAGCAATTTTGATCGAACGTGTTAGGTCTGAGAATAGCTAGTCGTACAGAAGCAGATATTGTTTAATATTGAAACCTCTTGAAGAGTGAAGACAACAAAACATTCTGATTTTAGATTTATGTAGGTAAATACTCATGACAGTGTGTGATGAGTCTTGAAAATCCTCCCTGTGAATAGTCCGAATCCGCTGAGTACCTATTACGTAAGTCATCGCACTTAGGAAACTTGAAAGTGTGTACGCCTTTTCACTACTGATTTTACCGATGTTTGTGTAGTTACCGGGACAGCCCGGTACACAACATTTGTTGACCATTTTCAGTTACACAATGCCGAGCACAACAAATGGTACAAGAATATGATTCTGTAATAGATGTTATAAATAAACAAATAAGTTATATCGCAAGAAGCAACTTATAGGATAGCCTCTAGCGAGGCCAACGATAAAGACAAGCCACGGCGCTAACGCATAATCGCGTAGTCACGTGACCAACTTAGTCGTATATAATAAAAGGCATTTTTGGAGATAAGTAGAAAAAACAAATTTCGTAACAATTTGGCAAGTTTTCTTTCATCTATTACATTATTGGTTTTGTGCATCCAAGCTTTCTCTAATTGTTTTTTCAAAATTTTCAACCTGCCTCAGCTGTTTTAGGCTGAGAGTTAAACGGCACTGCACTCACAATATTTTGGCACATTCTCAAAAATTGTTCCTTTAGCTTAAGTGATATTCTCTATAGGTATTTTCATCCCACAACACATTTGTCCACTTTAATTGTTTCACTTTCTTGAAAATGTGTTAGCCACACATACTTAAGGGTTTTTTAGAAATTAAATCTCAGTTGGAATTTGACGAATCCATTTTTGGCGGAAATTTTCATCCCGAGGCAAAACAAATGTTTGTTATGGCGACACTTTCTTCCTGGCTTTTGTAATATGTATAAATATAATATAAACGGACCTAATATTTGGTATTTAGGTTATTTTTTACGAAATAAAAATGAAAACTAACCTCAGTAGGTATACCTACTGTAAATATTGACGAGGTCTCAGTTGATCGGCAGCGTGAAAGACCGAATAGAAACCGTATCAGGGCGTGGGTCGACAACGAAAATCCTAGAGTACCTACGTTACAACACTGATTTATTTCGCACAAGGTGAATGGTGAATACAATAAATACACAAACCCGAACGTGGTCAACGGGAACGGCTTCCAGCCACCCGGACTGTCTGAACTCGCGGATCTCCCGTAAGCAGTTCACCCCTCTGTGTCTCAGGCTCCACTGTCCAATACTGTCCATGTCCATAATAGTCCATTCCGGGTTCCCTATTCTGTAGTTCTGGGGAGAATTCCCCTTTACAGCGCTCACGCGTCGGTGCGAGCGGCACCAATACTCTTGGACGGCACGACCTCCACCCAGACGCCATAATAACACCTGGGGCGACCTGGGCGGTTCCCCTCCGCCAGGACACACGCGCACTAGACACAAACTTGTTTCTAAAATATAAACTAAGACGTTTAAAAACACTTTAAACATTTAATACTTCTCAAAACCCAAGCTGCCGCTTTCAGTTATGTGACAAATGACATGTAACGTCGGGCTAAGATGGTCACGTGATTTTTGTGCGCCAGGGCCTGTCCTTATAGTAGGCCTTGGCCTCTAGGCAGTGACGTCAGAGTGACGTAGCGCTATTGTTGTTTGGCTTTAGTAGAGGTGGTATTTGATAAACCGCTTGGTTTGGGCGGCAATTTTGAAATCTCTATAAAAATAATATAATAATACGACATTCTGAAAATTGGTCATTTAAAAAATCATAGCTAAACCTCCTCCACTGATAAGTTTTATCATTTTGCCAGATGACAGAATTTGACATGTTCCTAAAGTCCTGGTCCCAACGCCTTCTATCTTTTAGGAGGTGTTGCCTGGTCACGTTCTGTTGTCACTTTGGGTTACAAAATGACCGTAGCAACCACAATGACGTCATCACATTTGCTTAAAAACTCAATTAAGACTAACCGAAATGCAAATGAACTTATTGAACGTCTTATTGTTTTGGTTTTGTATTGGCGCGAAATATTACTCTGATATGAATCGCCATTTTCCCAGTCAGTTTGTTACATTTTTAATGATAATATTATTATACGCCTATTTACTAATGTTGAAGCAGTAATTTGCGTGCAAGAAGCCAAGAAATAAGAAATCTCAAATTGAATACCTATATATCTATTAGGTTCAGACATTGAGAATTCTTCAACGCTCCAGGGTAATTATGCACATGAGACATTACATTAAGCAATAATAATTATTTTTTATGGGGGTACTAATAATATACTACTATAAATATACCTATGTATATATTAAAGGTAGGTATACTTTATTATGTAAGTATTATTGTATGTATAAATAATAAATAATTTGCAAAACTGCATAGGTATATTTCTTAAATAAAAATCAAAAAATCCAAATGATCCACATACAAATTTATTAATACTACTGAACCATTTACCCAACCTTCATAATAAATTATAACCTTTCAAAAAAGCATGAAATTTGGATTTAATCACAAGAAAATACTTATTTTACTACTGCTACCTGTACATACATAATGTTGTTATTCTTAAAAACATATGCATTGGAATTATTATTTTTCCCAAGGTCTTCATAACCTATAAAACAAAACATTGCTTGTAAGATCTTATGATTAAAATGAAGACACAGATGTTTGTATTAAATTTTTGCCAGGTAAAATGTTATTAGATTTTATGCTATACAACTTAAAAAATACGAAATTAACGTCACTTTCGCTGTCGGCATCCCCCTCTCAAGTCTGAGCCCATTACAATCCTGGTTAGATACCAGATGGCCCTCACAGCACTCATATTTGCCAACTTTGGATCTTGAAAACTGAAGTAATAGTGGAAAACTTATCCGTGGACGTACTTTAGCCTTTGCCTTTAGCCAGGGAATAATCATCCAATCGAAATAGTAGTGTCTGTGAGACATCTTCCCTTAGGTCAATCTAAGAAATATATTTATAATGCCGAACTTTTCTCAGCTCTTCGTAGATTTCTGGAATGTTCACAAGCAACCTCGGACACACCAAATAATGTGTACAGGGTGGTCAGATAAGAATGCAAAGTGCTGTATCTCGGAAACTATTCTTAATAAAGTGGCCAAGAGAAAAACCTGGAAATTATTTTCAGATTTCCAAGATAGTCACCGCCATCTTAAACTTTTAAAGTGATTTTTCCCTGAAATCCATCTAGTAATGTTACCAAAATAATATATGCTTTTTAAAGGTAAGCTTTATTAGAGTAATTTTTGTTTAACCCTTTCCGACATAATAAAGTGGTGGGGAGTGATTCAATGTTTTTTTAAATAAACAGCTGTATCTCCTAAATGACTGAACGGATTTTAACAAACTTGGTCTCGTTGGAAAAAGCATTTATTGGTCCATCAAACCCATCTTACCCGTGATATGTCTAAGTCTCAGTGATGCCGCTAGAGCGCGTTTTTTGATATAATAACAGAAAATTGCAAAATTCTCGAAAAAATTAAATGCAATAATATTACTTTTTTTCATAAAAATGTAGAGAAATGATACCTAAATAGGCTAGTGAAAACCGTATCTCGATATCCTATTCCTAGCTGAAAATATCGAAGAAAGAAAATTTAGTTTTATCATAAAATTTTAAAAAGGCGCTGTTACACCGGTATTTATTCTTATTTGTTTTTTTTAAGATTTAATGATAAACTTTCGTAATTTTATCATTTTTTAATTATAAAACTATACTTAGTTCAAAACTAAAAAAAAAACGTTTAGGAGCATAATAATCAATGCATTTAATATGCAAGTGCAAGGTAGGCAAAATTAGAAGGGTAGGCCATGGAGGAAAATAAATGCCTAAAATCAACTTGTCAACATTGGAGCTGCTGTAATGTCCACGCATCAGCGGCTCCAACAATGCATTGACTGTGATGTAAGACAGTTCGAGCATTTAAGGAAGCATTAGTTTTATTAAAAAAACATTTTCAGTTAGAAATAGGATTTTAATATTTGTTGACAAGTTGATTTTAAGCATTTGTTTTTCCTCCATGGCCTACCCTTCGTATTTTGCCTACCTTGCACTTGCATATTATATGCATTGATTATTATGCCCCTACACGTTTTCTTTTTAATTTTTTGAACTAAGTATACTTTTATTATTTAAAAATGATAAAATTATGAAAGTTTATCATTAAATCTTAAAAAAAGACAAATAAGAATACACACCGGTCTAACAGCGTCTTTTTAAAATTTTATGATAAAACTAAATTTTCTTTCTTTGATATTTTCAGCTAGGAATAGGATATCGAGATACGGTTTTCACTCTCCTATTTAGGTATCATTTCACAACATTTTTATGAAAAAAAAGTAATATTATTGCATTTAATTTTTTCGAGAATTGTGCAATTTTCTGTTATTATATCAAAAACGGGCTCTAGCGGCATCACTGAGACTTAGACATATCACGGGTAAGATGTGTTTGATGGACCAATAAATCCTTTTTCCAACGCGACAAAGTTTGTTAAAATCCGTTCAGTCATTTTGGAGTTACAGCTGTTTATTTAAAAAACATTGAATCACTCCCCACCACTTTATTTTAATAGATATGTCGAAAAGTGTTAAACAAAAAGTACTCGAATAAAGCTTACCTTTAAAAAGCATATATTATTTTGGTAACATTACTAGGTGAATTTCAGTGAAAAATCACTTTAAAAGTTTAAGATGGCGGTTACGCCCCCTGGTGACTATCTTGGAAATCTGAAAATAATTTCCAGGATTTTCTCTTGGCCACTTTATTCTAAAAAAATTTACCGCAAGTCTCTACGACGAATAGTTTCCGAAATACAGCACTTTGCATTCTTATCTGACCACCCTGTACAAATGCATGCCTGTTGAAAGTAAACTTCACCCTGATTTGTAGGATGTAGAACCCACAACATTTATGTTTTTGTTCGTATGTATCAAATATTGACATTTTTCGGACGGAAAAGAACGGCATTTACCTACCTATATAGTGTGTTGTGATTGATCTATGAGCGTTCGCAAAAGACATGGTGTGTTGTGATTGGTCTGTGAGTGGTCCGCTCACGGACCAATCACAACATGACAACACACCATGTAAACGTCCTTCTTCATTTACGAGTTCTCAATCCTGGTATTTTAGAATAATTAGTTTAAACTAACCAAATTTGCTGTTCCTACTTACCTCCGAGGTGTGCCACATAATCAGTAGAATCCCATTTCTGTTCATTTTGTTGTATTTTTTTTATTACAACGATTAAACTATGATATTTGACGTGATTGACAAAGGCACATTGACAGTTCAATAGTTTTCTCTGTTCCGTGGCCGACTAAGAGTTCATAGGTAACAAAATGTATTGTAAGGAAAAAATAGACAGTGTCATTTCTGATTTTAATTTGCTACTTTTTTAAATATATCTAAGCACATTCGAACAAAAAATATTGTACCATTGAGTAAAGGACCCTATATAAAATATATATCCTTTACTCAATGATTGTACGCTACACGGACGAAAATGAGTTTTTCGTACTCCAGCAGTTCGCCAGCCTCGACTGCGCCTCGGCCGGCGAATTCCGCAGTCATCCGAAAAACCCAACTTTTCGTCCTTGTACTATTATGTTTGCGCATGATAATTCAATGTGGTAAATTCATTTAATTGGTATATTTTAAGTATTGATGGGTATTATAATGTTAATTTTGGGTGTTAGTGTTGCTACAGCTTGTATCAATTTAAGTTTGAATCCTGGATAATATCCAATACCTAACGAATTTCTATGTTTTAGTGAAAGAAGATAATCCACAGGAGGTTTACCAAAAAGGGTACTGTTTAGATCTAGCAGAAACACAGTGTACCAATGACATTTTATTAAGAAAATTATTATTCCGGATATTTTTTTAGTACATTTCCTTTTAAAACACAAAATATACTTAGGACTATATCCCTCTATAAGATGCGGGTTGTCTTACTACTTCAACAATAATCTGTAAATGTACTATAAAAATATTTCGAGCAAATATTATATCTTTCAAACAATAATTCAAAAATATATCAGACTACTTATAAATACAATAAACATTCAGAATAAAGTGATTCAAATAAAAACCTATAGTCAGAAACCGTAGATAATTAAAATACGAGTAGATACGTAATATGTAAATGAAATGAAGACAAGAAATCGTAATGTAGATACCACGCACAGATAAAATTCTAGTATCACTAAAATCATATCCAAATATTATGTTACTATTATATGATACAGGGCGACTCATAAATCTAATTTCAAGCAAGTGGTGTACAACGATTTATACAGATGAAAGTTGTACTTAATTTTTTTGGGAAACTCTGTGAGTGTGCGATAACAATGCTTCATTGGAATTGATAAAATGCTTTTTTACTTGAAAACTAAGAATAAGGATTTAGATCGTGTTAAATTATATAAATTATACATAGACCTGTATAAAATGAACGTTTTCTGTAACATACCTTATTTATAATTAAATATTGATTGCATGTGATACAAAATGTTATGTTGGCTGTTAAAATATTATACTTACCTGCTTATATGAAAACTGTCCATTCTGAAGCACTCAGAAGTCGCTTTACGTTCTTTAGGTACAATTTTTTCTGATTCAATTTGTGGCCACTTTCATTTTTTAACATTTTTATACCTTGGACTACAAATTCATCTATTGTTTAAAATAAGAAAGAGTATGAGTTTGAAAGGAGCGACATGGAAATATGAAAATAAACGAATGTATTTTGAAATATTTTTGGAAGAACAAAATAAGTATCGTGGAAATGGCCAGAAATTGAATAAGAGCTTTGGTCCTTAGACAGTTACTCATTAATGTACAGAACATCGATGTTATAAAAGCGAAATTTTTTAAATAAATTTAGTAAACCAAGAAACACCTGATGTTATTAGACGTACACATTTTACCTATTCCTTGTATATTGTAAAATTTTTTTATGTAGTTGTTTTTACCCTGTTGTGTACGAAATTTCTGAAAATTATCTAAATATTTTAAAGGCAGTTGTAGCGTCCGCATTCCTTCGTTGTTTTGGAAAAAATATTTTATAAAATGCTTCTAGAGATTTGACGGCCAACTGTCATATTCGCGGGCGCATTATTTACTGAAATTTATAGAGCGTAAAAATTGAAATTATGGTTCTTTCATTTTATCACTTTTTAATTTTTAAGTAAGTTGATAACAATTAGCAAGAACAAGTTCCTCCAGATGTATGATTTATACGAATAGCCTAGAAGGCCGTCAGATCTCATCATTTTATAACAATTATCTTACGTTGATGTAGGAAGATCTTTGTTTGCATATATTAGGAATAGTGTGCTTACAAAAATTACAAAACAGGACATACCAAAATCAGACAAAATTGGAAGATGCGTAATTTTTACTGTACATAATTACTATTATCAGTTTCATTGCAAAAAGTTAATTGTAATACACCGTATACAGTTCAGAGAGTTGATTAAATTAAATTAGATTTTCTACGCTGATACTATCTCTAAATATTAAATATAAGACATTGCAGATCTAATTTCAGAAAAAAAAAACTTTTAATATGTGTCGAAATCCAGAAACAGATTGATACACGTTGACCTGTGTTTTGCAATTTTAATCACCTGCCCCGTATATGATTTTGATAACGTATCTGGCACGGCAATAGGGAAAATGGAAACAGACAATCTGTTATAAATTTTTAGATATTTATTATTTATTAAAAGTTTAATCGAACCTTTGTTCATTGAACTACCTAATTCAGTTTATAAAACATAAATCAATCTCTAAATTGGGAGAAGGCCATATTTATTTACCTTCGCAGCAAAGCAAGAATGATTATTTCCCTGTGTATAGAAGACTGTAGTTAACCTCAGATATTTGTGATCTAGTTAGGTACATGTGACTTGTCAATGCTTCACAAAGGGGATACAATTTTGACTACAGGAAAACATCTGTCTGTATACTATTCTGGGTTTCGACGGGGTCGATTGCTCTGGTCACGCTGAACTGTATGTGTGTACGGTCATAAGACAACAGCATATCATTGGAAGTGTCACCAGCGTCCACTGAAATGTCCGTCTTGATATGTTCACTCTTGACTGATGTAAAACCATTATCCAGCCCCGCCGGGGCAAGACAATAAATGAATGATCTATCGACAAGTGTTTTCCTTCCGTCACAGCGTTTGCCTTTGATCGGCCCGAGAACATTCTACAGAGTGGCTGCTTACGGTAAGGGAAAGCGGTAAGCCAGATTTCAGTGTTGGAACTTCCCGGGTCTAATATCTGATGGTGTTACATGGACCGACACTTGTGAAATTCAAGTATAAGGCCAAAAAAGTCACATTTGGGGGAGTAAATAATTGTGTTGATCGAAGCATAGTAATTACTGGGATATTATTTTGAATTCATTTTTTGTCTCTTAGAGTAATTTTTCTAACTGGCAACTCGTCCAAAGGTGTGTTCAACCTATATGTTTTCAAATAGGTTTTAACTGAAATTTTAATAGATTCTACTTATTCAAAGATACAAAAACGATATACAGTGACCGGCAGAAAGTTGGACACAAATGGAAAACTTTTTTATTATAAATTTCTCAGAAAATTTTATTCTTGATAAAAGTTGGTGCATCATTTCAAACTCAAAACGCATATACCAAAATTTAAATATCTCTTTTTGGATACGAGATAGATTCAAAAATGTCAAAATAGCTCAAGAGTAAAGTACCCTTATTTTTTAAAATACAGTAAAAAGTTACTTACAAAAGTTGTTTGTAATCAAAAGTGGATGTCAGATTTAAAGTCACAGCCACCTAGTAAAAAAAAAGAAATTTAACTTTTTTGTATTTTTTCGATCACCCTGTGTATTACAAAAAAAACAAAATACCGCAAGCGCAACTTATCATCGGATAACACATGAATTTGCTACTTAACTTTTATTTTGTTCGATTAGCAGCTAGAAATTTAAATTAATCGAAATCAGAGCTTAAAAATATTAAATTTTTGTGTCCATTGAATAAAATAAGTAGTTTTTTTTTCAAATTTTAATAATAAGTAATTTAAATGAAAACAGTAACTAAAAATAAATTTGCCAAAAAAATTTTTCAACTCTGTTTGCCTTTGGGACAGCGGCATTTTAGGATTCTTAACAACGGAGAGGACAATATCCATTTCATTATCTTCGTTACATGTTACATTTCTTCTATGTGGTACTTGACATTTATTTTGCACTGAACTGAACTGCTTAAAACTCCTAAGAATTTTTGCCACAGTTGAGTAGTTAACGTTTTTGTCTGGATGTCGTTCATTGAAAATATCTGATGTTTCTCGACAAGTATGATAATTATCACCGTGTATTAAAACAATTTCCACTTTATCTTGAACACTAAGTGCAGGCATAGTTGCAGAATGACAATAACGGAGTTTGACATGTAAAATAATTCTTCGCCGACAATTATTGTTTTCAAAGCCAACTTTGCAAGAGTTATTATTGGCCATAGCATGGATTATCCTATTAATCTCGTATTTTGTTCGATAGGTACCTCTAAGCAAATTTATTTTTAGTTACTGTTTTCATTTAAATTACTTATTATTAAAATTTGTCAAAAAAAAACTACTTATTTTATTCAATGGACACAAAAATTTAATATTTTTAAACTCTGATTTCGATTAATTTAAATTTCTAGCTGCTAATCGAACAAAATTAAAGTTAAGTAGCAAATTCATGTGTTATCCGATGATAAGTTGCGCTTGCGGTATTTTGTTTTTTTGTAATACACAGGGTGATCGAAAAAAATACAAAAAAGTTAAATTTCTTTTTTTTTTACTAGGTGGCTGTGACTTTAAATCTAACATCCACTTTTGATTCCAAACAACTTTTGTAAGTAACTTTTTACCGTATTTTAAAAAATAAGGGTAGTTTACTCTTGAGCTATTTTGACATTTTTGAATCTACCTCGTATCCAAAAAGAGATATTTAAATTTTTGTATATGCGTTTTGAGTTTGAAATGATGCATCAACTTTTATCAATAATAAAATTTTCTGAGAAATTAATAATAAAAAAGTTTTCCATTTGTGTCCAACTTTCTGCCGGTCACTGTATCAATGAATTTTATACAAAGGAAAATAATTTTCCTTTGTAGGGGAAATGATTTCCCCTACAAGGTTTCATCAAAGATCATAATATAACCATCCTCTGACAATTAAAAGTGATTCATAGCTTGTCCGCGTTTTAAAAGTCAGAAATAGAACTGATGGTAAAAAACATCATTTTAAGCAAAACAGTTCATATGAACATAAGTTCATATTAACTCTAAAATGACAAAGTTACCTCAATTTGGTATGGTTTCTAACAGCGTGGAAGGCAATAGAACGGAGGCACTAGCGTGCGGGCGGGAGGGTAAGTTGTACGCCTTTTACACAAAAACTACGGAGGCCTGTGGTATATTTGAATTATTTGTTGCAGTGGCGTATCCTGTATTAACGTCTGGGGGGGGGGCAATCATTTATAAATAACAAAACTCTGTCGATAATTGTAATGAATAAAAACAGAACAAAACCATATTTTCAAAAATAAATAGAACCAGTAAAAGTAAAATCTATATCTAAATCAAGTCTTCTTTTTTTGGTCTTGAGTTTTGAGTTGGTCAAATATTTCCTCTGGAGATATGGGTATTTCAGGGTATACATAAAGGAGTGTTAACCCATTCAGTCAGTTTTCGCTAATAGTGTTTTTAATATAAGTTTTTAAATTTTCAGTTTGGAAAATGTTCTTTCTGATGTGGCGGTGTTCACTGGATTGTGCAAAATATTTTTAGTAGGTTGTTGATGGATGAAAAATTGTTGGATTGCATAACTCTAAGGCATGTAGACCAGTTTTGCGATACTCTTTGAGTTCATTGTTAAAAAAATGTCTATACCATAATCGAAATTCTGATTCAACAGAGGTGTTAGTGACTACATCAATATCATGTTATAGTTTATATATCTGTTGTTCGATAGATCTTATTTTGTCTGCTGAGGGAATAAGACAATCGAAAGATCCGAATATATCTTTATGTTTGATCTTTCCTCTAATTGCACAATAACGCTGCCCAAAAATGGAATAAACGCTGATAATTTATAATACTCCTCCGTACAACTTGTTTGAAAATTACCTCTATTTCTTTGTTTAGCGCTGATCCTTGGCATTCGTATATTATTCCCAAAAAGTTTATAGTAGGTTTTGTCACTTTCTGTAAATATTTTAGAAAAATTCACATCAACGTTGATTCTTACTTTCTTTAACTCTTCTACACAGTTGCTTGCAAGAGAAACAGCTTGAAATAAATCTATATTTATGGTCTGCAGTAATCGCGACAATAGTAAAGTGAATTCAAATACAAATTCAACTACCGACAGTGAAATCAGAAATTCTGGAGTGCTTAAAGTGTTTAAAATTAATTTAGCACCTGAAGATGTCTCTCGGTCTTCCCATTCAGCAATTTCTTAAAGTGCAGACACCACTGGCTCAAATAGTTGTTTCATTACGGAGACTGAATCTTGTCTTTGAATCCATCTAGTTGGATATATTTGTTTCAACCTATCTCTTTTTGTTTTCAATTGTAGCGGCAGGTGTTCTATAGTTTTTGGCGTATTAAAAAAAATTGTAAGTACTCTCTATAATTCCCATGCAGTTTCTTATAAGTTGAGAAATGCAATTAGTGGAGCGAAATCGGGCTACAAAGTCGCTCCGTTCTCGAAAAATTTTTTTTGAGGATAGAACTAGATCAGATCCCATAGGTGTTGTTAAGTACATCACTCTGCATACGAAATGGCAAATTACGACATTTTTTTGTGGTCGAGACCTTTTTTATTTCGAAAAAACTGTCAAAATTGGCAATTTACGGAAATTGTTTTTTTTTTACGTTTCCATCGTCATATCTTTGAGAGTATAGTGGAGCTATCGACTCGATTTTCTTTTAATTTTACAACGAATGCCATTGTTGTTGTCCAATATTGTTTATTAACCACTTTAAATAGAGCAACAAAGTTGCAAGGTTATAAAAAGTAATGAAATTTTCACTAAGCGAGAAACTTTTTTCTTTGTGGAAATTTTTATATACGTGCTGCGAGGGAAATGTGCCCAAAACATGAAAGAAGTTTTTGGTAAAAAAAATTACCTATAGCGCCTACAGTTTTGAACTGTGAATTTTTTTGTGGCGCGCGCTACTCTCGTGGAACGGAAAATTAATCCCTTGCGTGAGAATATCCACGCGTGGCAGGCATGTCTCAACAACAACTAATGCGTAGTTTACATTCGCAAGTGAAACTATCACAAGTATAAATATCTAAAGAGTACTTCCTAAAAGTTTGCCAATGTAAACCCTCTCAGGGAGAACTCTCTGCCATTGTAAACGATCTCTAAACGAGTAGGTACGTGTCTGGGAGCGTTTACATAAACTATTTGGAAGTACTCTCAGATATACGACTTGTGATAGTTTTACCTCTCCGTGTAGACTATTCTATAACAGATCGCTGGTAAAATAAATTAATAATTTTAGACCAAATAATGTGGGTCAAGCAGACCAATAAATTAAACCATTAAATTAAAATAAAAAATAAAATTTTTGAACAGTAATTACAGTTGCCAGATGAACAAACAACCACCTGCTTATTTTATGTATCTGTTTAAAGTCACCATTTATTTAATGAACTGCAAAATAAACATTTTTTTATATTGATTTTTTATAATAATAGCACCTAAATATAGGTATAAAATAAATATTAAAAAATCTCTTTCACGTTATCAACAGACTCATCTTCGGTATTTTCTACATTACTATCACTATTATTGCACCTGCCACATTTACATTAATCACAGCATTTCAGTCTTTCCATAATACAGTTGCACTTTTTCGTATTACACTTTTTGTCGGAACAAAAAGGCTTAAGCTTTGGCGTACAATGTTTGGTATGGATTCTTGAGATGAAAATATGCGAATTCAATTGTCGTTTACTGAAGTCTGTACCCATAAGATCGAGGATCTTCAAGTTGCAACTTCGCAACGTTACTTGAATACCATCTTTTTAACTGCTGCGTGCACCTGCAACTGCCAATAATGAAACAATCCGATATATAATTTCAAACTTGTAATACCTCAAAAAATGTTAGAAAGCAGTCAGTAGGGGGAAGTTCGTAGGAAGGTTTATTAGATTTGGTGGCCATTGCTAGGCGTAAATCGTTTAGTGACTTGGCCACATTTTTGTATTTATATAATAGGAGAACATTTTGTACTTTCTGTGACAATTTTTCAAGCACATTTATATTCTTCTGTAGAACTTGAAAAGCGGTTTTTTTCCTAAAATGCGCTTGTAGTATCGCCTCCCCTCAAACGATGCATCGACGAAAAAGTCTGCCCTAATTTTTGTACTATTTTCTTTATGGAAATGAAACGTTTATTTGTTTTATAGATTTTAACGTGCATAGTAGTAGAAAGGTGCATAAGTTTCGTGACTTTCTAAAATCATGCAAAAACAAAGAGCTGTAAACATAAAAATGTGGCCATAGTCACTAAACGCAATGGCCACCAAATCTAATAAACCTTCTTCCGATCTTCCCCCTACTGACTGTGCTTTTTATCAACATTTTTTGAAGTATTACCTACTAGTTTGAAATTATATATTGGATTGTTTAATTATTGGCAGTTGCAGGTGCCCGTAGCAGTTAAAAATATGGTATTCAAGTAATGTTGGGAAGTCACAACTTGAAGATCCTCCATCTTATGGATGGACTTCAGTAAACGACAACTGGCTTCCCATATATTTTCATCTCAAGAATCCATACCACACATTGTACGCCAAAGTTTAAGCCTTTTTGTTCCGACAAAAAGTGTAATACGAAAAAGTGCAACTGTATTATGGAAAGACTGAAATGCTATGATCAATGTAAATGTGGCAGGTGCAATAATAGTGATAGTAATGTAGAAAATACCGAAGATGAGTCTGTTGATAACGTGAAAGAGATTTTTTGTTTCGACAGAAACTGTAATACGAAAAATTTCAACTGTATCTGTATGATAAATAAAATAAGCAGGTGGTTGTTTGTTCATCTGCGGCAACTGTAATTACTGTTCAAAAATTGACAAAAATCAACCATTTGGTTATTTTATTTCTTATTTTATTTTATTGGTTTGCTTGAATCCACATTATTTGGTCTAAAATTATTAATTTATTTTACCAGCGATCTGTTATAGAATAGTTTACACGGGAGGTAAAACTATCACAAGCCGTATATCTGAGAGTACTTCCAAATAGTTTATGTAAACGATTAGGAAGTACTCTAAGATATTTATATTTGTGATAGTTTCACTTGCGAATGAAAACTACGCATTAGTTGTTGAGACATGCCTGCCACGCGTGGATATTCTCACGCAAGGGATTAATTTTGCATTCCACGTGAGTAGCGCGCGCCACAAAAAATTCACAGTTCAAAAACTATAGGCGCTGTAGTTAAATTTTTTTTACCAAAAACTTCTTTCATGTTTTGGGCACATTTCCCTCGCAGCATGTATACAGGGTGAGCCTGAAATAACTGGCATCCTTTTTTTTGGGTAAGAGAGATGGTCATTCTGGACAACTTTTCTTAATAATTTTTTTCCTATCGCCGAAATTTTTCTCTAATTTTTTTAAAATTTACCAACATTTAGGTATTTCATACACAGCGAATAGAATAGCCTAAACTCGGTCTCAAAATACTATACTAGTTGATGATTTACCATTTTCTACTCAGTTGTTGGCAGGGCGCCAGTGCCGTGTTTTCATAGAGGGGGGATTTTGAAAGGATGAATTATAGAAAAATCTCGGCGCTAGGAAAAAAAATATTAAGAAAAGTGGTTCAGAATGGCCATCTCTATTACCCAAAAAAAGGATGCCAGTTATTTCAGACTCACCCTGTATAAAAATTTCCAGAAATAAAAAAGTTTCTCTCTTAGTGAATATTTCATTACACTTTTTATAACCTCGCAACTTTGTTGCTATTTAAAGTGGTTAATAAACAATATTGGACAACAACAATGGCATTCATTGTAAGCGCTCATATGTTAGCTTCAATTTACAAAAAAAATCGAGTCGATAGCTCCACTAGGTACTCTCAAAGATATGACGATGGAAACGTAAAAAAACACAATTTCCGTAAATTGCCAATTTCGACAGTTTTTTCGAAATAAAAAAGGTCTCGACCATAAAAAATGTCGTAAATCTCCATTTCGTATGCTCTAGTTCTACCCTGAAAAAATTTTGTGACGACTTTTTAGCCCGATTTCGCTCCACTAAATGCATATACAGGGTGTCCCGAAATTAGCCTGCCATAATATACCAGAGTGTTCTATGACCTAAAAAAAACTAAAAAAGTTCCTATAAACATGGCCTCAAAAATGCCCCCTAATGGGGCTATAGCCCCCGAAAGGGGCAGTTTCACAAATGGGTTTCTATAAATATTTCCAGAACGAACAAATATAAAATTCTGAAATTTGGTATGTGATGTACCTGTAAGATTTGACATTTACCGAGGTAGCGATACTTAGACATTCTTAATCATAGGCGTCCCAGGAGTTAAAATTACCCCAAAATTTTTTTGTATACTTTTTTCCACATTTCTTGCGAAATTATGAAAATTGAAAGTATTCTACGAAGAAAAGGTGCTCTTGTTGAACTTCAATAGCATGCATCAATTTCGAGTAAACTCGTTTTGAAAATTTTCTGCAGAGTGCCATGAAAATGCCTATTAGAAATTAGCCTTCCATAATGTACCACCACCTTTTTTGGTATAAAAAAATGAAAAAAGTTCCTATAAGCATGGCCTCAAAAAAGTCCCCTAAGGGGACTATAGCCCCCGAAATGGACACTTTAGCAAACGTTTTTTCTAAACATTTCCAGAACGAACAAAGATAAAATTATGAAATTTGGTGTGTGATATACCTGTGAGATTTGACGTTTACCGAGGTAGAGATAGTTTGACATTTTTCATAGGCGTACCAAATAAAGGGGTGCAAGGGGTTAAAAATATCGCAAATTTTTTTGGTGCGCTTTTTTCATGATTTATTCTCCCAGGTATGTCGCATACCAAATTTCAGAATTTTATCTTTGCTCGTTCTGGAAATATTTAGAAAAAACCGTTTGTGAATCTGCCCCTTTCGGGGGCTATAGCCCCATTAGGGGGCATTTTTGAGGCCATGTTTATAGGAACTTTTTTCATTTTTTTACGTCGTAGAATACGCTGGTAAATTATGGCAGGCTAATTTCGGGACACCCTGTATAGAGCAGTTGGATATGATTTCGGAATAAGTGCTTGAACTCCATTAAATTTGCCGCTCATTGATACTGCTCCGGCATAACCTTGACCACTTATCTTGGGACGCCCTGTAGATATATTGGTATTGAATCACGAATCACAAGAATCTGGCGGCCGGAACTCTATCTTTGTCGCATGCATGTTATAGAAATGTTCAAGGAACATCTTGTGAACCCAAAGATTTTGTGATTATTAGGTTTATACTACATAGTTGTCCTTGAAATTTCAAAAAACTTTCTAAGCCTGTACCGACACAAATTTCTGTATAAAGTGACAATTTACGAAAAAATCCCCTCTGTCATTGAACTTCTTGATTAATCTTATTTCAGTTGGAGTTGGAACGCCAAATTTATATAGGTAAGAATTGAATTATTTATTATAGCAACTATACTGACGCAACACCGTTTCTATCTACTGCTCTTTTCCTTCTGAAGTGTTGCAACGTCTATAGTTATAAACGATAGAATTGCACATTAAACAACATTGTTCTATTGTAATATAATAGGTGTATCACAATTTATCTAAATTACCAATCTGTAACTTGAGTTTCTTCAATGGGATGGGATTGTTTGAAAATGTTAGTAATTAGTAGCTATAGGTGCTAGGTAACGTGGGTGATTTTATTCCACAGTTAAGAAAGAACTAAGCCAATGCTGAGACACAAAATAATGAGACATTTAACTAGAATCGCTTATTTATATTTGTTTTTAAGTAGGCTAAGATGGGTTAACATAGAAAATTAATTGATCCAAGATCACAAAGTAAGTATTTCATTACCGAGCGAGTGAGAATGCAACTTGTATTCTTCTGTGATTTTAGGTGTTGCAGCAAAGGCTGTTATTAGGTAGCATTTTTAAAAATCCATTATTTAAAAAATATCCTTTACAGAATCAAGAAATAATGGTCTATTTTTGATGTATAATTTATTTAAAACTGCATAGCGTTTTCCGCCTTAGTCCATCTTCAGTGCTGCTCGTCTGAACTATCAACAGAAGGTTTCACACTGGTCACTATATGAAATTATTAAACAGGAATTTTCTTATATTTTAAACATTAAATAATTAGGGGACCCACATAGCACATACAATTTTCGTTTTGATTTTTTCTCTAATAAACGGTTGAATCTATATAGATACGGGATTTTTGGGATGCATTACCAACAAGCTGAAAGACAATTTATAGTGAAATGATTGTTTGCACCCTATGTATTCTAAGAGTAGAAACCCGCAACCCTTATCCCTCTTTTTTATATAGAATTTCTTTGTAAGTTTAGTTCTATATTTACTAAAACATTTCCCAGCGAACAAGTTCCGTATTATGGAGCATGTCCATCAAATTAGCTATTATTATTATTATGCAACATACTTGACACGTGACACACTCATTGCGCGTCCCTGTCTTACTTATTGCCAAGTTGAAACCTATCCCTCTCATGGGCTGGCTTTCGAAAACGCAGTGAATTTCTAAAGGGGGTGAGTTTAATATCTGAGGATGATTTTCATTTACAATAACTTGAATTATTACAACAGCATGATTTAATGACATATAAAATTGTCCATACCAAAAATTAACCTAATCTAATGACTAACTTAGAAAACAACTTGCACAATAACTCATACATACAACCCTTGTATTATTTATCTAAACAGTCCCTAATCTTATCTTAATCCGAGTATAAATCCCAAATGTGAGAAATGAGTTCGTTGCAAGCACTAGGTACTACTGTTTTCACTTCTGTTAAACACTCCAATGGTTTAAATGAACTAACTTTCGAAGAATTTACGCAACGATGTAGGTAATCTTATAAGCATGGATCACACTCACCAGCTTCTCTACATCTCTGACTGCATCTATACATATACAATTCTTGTTACTGGAATACAGTCTCTTGGTAAAAAATGTATCAGTTCATGAATCCTTCTTCTCTTCTGCTATCGATTTTGACTACTCAATAAAGGGTGATATTAACAGCGGTGCAGTATTACAGCGGGCACGGCTTTGCTGGGAGGCCACAACGTGGTCTAATTTTCCTTTTCTTTTTGAGCCCCCGATCACGATACACAGAAAACGGTATGCCCGCGTGCACGATAGAGGTGATAAAAATCATGATTATTTTATTTTGTTTTTATTTTCTTTCAGTGATACCAACTTCTTTCACTTTTTTTGTATATATAAAACCGACCTATAAGTACCTATTCATCGACAAAATTTCGGCAAAGTCCGCAATCTCTTCGTTTATGAGAGAAGAATTTCCTTTGTAGATTAAAGTTTCCTCCTTCACCAACGTAACGACAAAGATATTACAATCTTTGTTGGGACACGTCCTGCCATTCTGCAGGCGCAGTTATCCCAGCCAGCCCATTACCGGTTTCATCCTATTTGGGAATCATCAGATGGGCGTAGGCAACAATCCTGGATGGATGGGTTTCAAAAGATAGAAACAACAGAAACAACTACTCCGAGGGCAAATACCCCTACCGCAGTAGCGTGCAGAGATATTCTGAGCCCCCCCCCCCCCCGCAAAACTAGACGCGGGGCCCCTCTTTTGTTAAGACGAATGAATAAAACACTGAGTTTTGTCACAAATCACAAAAAATACGGAAACAAATTAAACTGATTTATTCCATATGAACGTAAAATACAAAAATATTATACCCTAACAATAAATAACTATAAACGCCGTTTCAAACTGAAAAACTGTTTGGTAATGTTGTCCAAATCCAAGCTGCTAGCCCTTTCATTCTCTTACTGATACGAGAGGAAAGTTAGTCTTTCGTTAGCCATTTTCGATCGCAAAAATGGCTTTATTAGTTTTAATTTTGGAAAAGACCTTTCTACCGTTGAGGATGAAACAGGCAAACTCAATGATGGTAAACTTAAGAAAAGGCTAAGGGCAGCGCACAACTCCAGTAAAATACTGGCCAAAATTTGTTTTTTTTTATTAAAATAAACTCTGCAAATATTCTCATCGATGTTAAATTTTGTAACTATTTCTTCGATATTTCATTAAGCACTAAATACGTATAAATAATAATATAATAGTCCGATTATACCTAGCTCAGACATATATACAGGGTGTAATTTAAATACGTTAAAATATTTCAGAGTTGTTATCCTCGGCCAATTTTAACAACAAAAGTTCATATAAACGTGTACAAAAATTCTTCGTTTTCGATATACGGGGTGTTAAAATTTTCTATTCTCATTTCGAGTTAAAATTAGTTGTGTTGCCTTGAAACCTCCAAAATTTTGTTTTTAATTGAGAACAAGATTCTGATATCTTCCCTACGCTTTTTAAATACCTGAGATTTTTGCAAGTATGATTAAATAAATTTAAAAAATCTAATTTGCTACGAAACGTCGATAGATACAACAATAAGTCTATAATAGAAACACTTTTTGTTCAGAAACAAATGCTCCATCCAAAACTGCTAAACCTACCTTAATTTCGTATAGGGCCGTATTAACTTTCTTCTTGAATAAGCTCTACAAATAAAGAAGTTATGGAAAAAAGACGATTTTTTTTAGAGAATTTTAACACCCCTTATATCAAAATCGAAGAATTAAGACACATGTTTATATGAACTTTTTTTCTTAGAATTGGTTGAGGACCATCTCCCTAAAATCTTTTAACATACTTAAGTTACACCCTGTATATATCTCTGCCTAACGTATCTATGATTTGTGGTTGTGGTCCTGGTCAGAAGGTTGGTTACACACAGAGCAACGGTAATGGTAAAAGAGAGAATAATTAGCAGCGAGACAACGAGTGTACTACTGATAGGTGGAGCGGTGCCTGAGAATTCCCGATGATTTTTTGCTGTGGGCCCCGGGGCCCCTGGTAACTTGGGCCCCCCCCCGCACCGCGGGGTCTGCGGGTGTGGCTTGCACGCCACTGCCCTAACCGGCATTGAATCACACTGTTGCTTCTAAGGACGTGTCCCAACAAAGATTGTAATATCTTTGTGGTTACGTTGGTGAAGGAGGAAACTTCAATCTACAATGGTATTCCCAACGAAAATCGAGAAGCAACAGTGTGATTCAATGCCGGTAGTGGTATTTGCCCTCGGAGTAGTTGTTTCTGTTGTTTCTATCTTTTGAAGAATTTCCTTTTTTTATACAGGGTGTTCAGATTTAATCCGGAACACTCCTGTAAAATTGTGATGCGCCGTACGATTTTGATGAATTTTTGTGTGTGTAGGAGGTGTCCTTACTCACTTGTGGGGCTTGTGATGCCACCATATGACGATATGTCCCACAAGTGTGTAAGGATATTTCCTACACACAAAAAAAAAATTCATCAAGATCGTGCAGCGCATCACAATTTTACAGGAGTGTTCCGGAACAAATCTGAACACCCTGTATGTTCGAACAACTCATGTTTTGACCAAATTGTGCGCGTAATATTATGTCTGTATATAAAGGCATATGATATTAATGCTTGATATATTTTCATAGTAAAGTAAATTTAAGGTTTATAATTGCAATTCATTGGGTAAGAAAATTTGTTTTTATCCATCGATAGTACACCATATTATAGAAAGCTTAAATCCGAATTTTGAATTTAGTGGTAAATTAGTTTTCGCGGATAACAGCTGTATTTTTAATTTTACCAAAAATATAGCTGATACCATTTTTGAAGGAAAAAAGGTGCTCTGCAAATTTGTTCTCTTGACATTTACTTGAATTTTGCCTATATAACAAGTTATAAGAAAATAATCGAGAAAAAAGGGATTGCAAACTTTTTCACATCTAATATCTTTTTTTTCTGCTAACGACAGCGCAAAATTTTCTAAAAGTTGTTCAATACAAAATTACCTATGATATTTGTTTGATCAACTTTTTTCTAACTGTAATAGTTTATTTCTGATAGCGTCTCAAAATTAACGCAACGTCTCCTGGCACCTCGTAGGGTCGAAGTACCCGCGCTATACCTTGCCGGTACCTTGCAAATTTTCCCAAATTTTTTATATACCTTACTGTATTTTGACATATTATTATGTAGAGCACAATAATTATTTGTGTCCGCGTGTCATAGTTTATGGTACAATAGGACGAAAAGTTCAGTTTTTCGGACACGAATGCGGCCGAGGCGCAGTCGAGACTAGCGAGGAGTACGAAAAACAACTTTTTCTCCTTGTATCATACAATATTTTTTATTCGAATGTGCTTAAATACCATATATACCATATATACTAGCTACTTATTCCAAAAAGTAGAAAATTAAGATCGGAAATGCTATACTGTTTATTTTTAATTACAATATAAATCTTAGTTACATGAACGTCTAGTTGGCCATGGAACAGAGCAAACTATTGAACTGTCATGTGAATTTTATTTTGGATTCCCTTGGATGTAAATGTAAGTAAATACATAAATATTTTTTTATTAACTTCTCGCTCCATGTAATTTTTATTTCTCTTATTTTTAGGCTTTCACGGATGTTTTCCATGTGAGAATGAATTTCCGGACTGTTGCGCCATGGTCGATGGAAATGTTCTAGAAATTTTGCTAACTGGAGAGCATCTTTAGTGGTGACTCGTCCATTGAGGGATTGTAACTAATCATCAAATGCCTAAGTAATATCTAGTGGCAATCTTACTGACAATAAGTTGCGATCCAACATAAGACGAGTCGTCACTGCAGATGCTTACGGGTACGATCAGCAAAAATGAGATTTCCATCGACCACATATATTAATTTATATTAGTATATACATATAAATATTACCAATTACTACAAAATGTATTTAAAGTATCAGTTCAATATTTTCACTACCAATATGCGTATATTTTTTTTCCTGAATATGTAGGTACATTATAAACAAATATATATTAATTAAATGTTATAATAAGTAGGTAATATTGCACTATAGAAAAATATTTTTGAAACTATTATTCGCTTTATTAATAGTGAATATAACAAATAGTCAAATTAAAAACATGAATATTATATGTGATAGATATCCTAGTTTTTAGATTTAAAACACATACAAGTTCTTAAACCAAACACCAGTATATTTACTCTTATAATTCAGCCGATTTTATAAAAATTTCGTAAAATATAGTATTGCTGTGCCAAATAGTATTACATTTCCTAATACGTATTATTATTTTTATTATAGCTTTAGGTAAATATATTTTTTTATCCGTGATAGAAGTTCATAGGTAACTAGGATTTATTGCAATGAAAACTAAACAGTATCATTTCTGATCTTAATTTTCTACTTTTTTAAATAAGTATATATATATATATATCTAAGCATATTCGAATAAAAAATATTGTATGATACACGTACTCCTGCTGTTCGCCAGCCTCGACTGCACCTCGGCCGGTTAATTCTGCATCCGTCCGAAAAACTCAACTTTTCGTCCTTGTACCATAAACTACTACGCGCGAACACAATTTATTGTTATGCTTTACATAAAGTACAGTTAGATATAAAAAACTTGGGAAATTTTGCGAAGTACAGTCAAGGTATAAGCTCCCGTACTTTGGCGCTACGAGGTGACAGGAGACGTTGCGCGCAATTTTGAGGCGGTACCGGAAATAAACTTTTGCGGATAGAAAAAAGTTGTTCAGACAAATATCATAGGTAATTTTGTAGTGAACAACTTTTGTTAAGAATATTTCGCGCTGTCGTTAGCAGAAAAAAAGATATTAGATGTGAAAAAAGTTGCAACCCCTTTTTTCTAGATTATTTTCTTATAACTTGTTATATATGCAAAATTCAAGAAAATGACAAGAGAACCAATTTGTAGAGCACCTTTTTTCCTTTAAAAATGGTAGCGACTATTTTTTTGGTAAAATTAAAAATACAGCTGTTATCCGCGAAAATCTAATTTCCCACTCAATTCAAGATGGCGGAAAACCTGCATAGGGTTGATGGTCGAAAATTCGGATTTAGTCTTTCTGTATGGTGTACTATCGATGGATAAGAAAATTTTTCTTACCCAATGAATTGCATTATTACCCATATAAATCCAATTCAATTGACTGGATTATCAAGCAATGGTAGATGACAGGAACAAAAAATGTTTTCTGCCAAAAGAAAAAATACAGTTAACCCGATTTTCTCGGTAACTTTAGAGATAAATTGTTGGTTCAAAACTAAACTTGTGTAGAATTTTCCGAAGAATTCGAATATGACGTCAAACTTAAAATACAGGGTGTTTTTAAACGGTATTTTAAAAACACCCTTTTCCCAAAAATTGTGAAATTGGATTTTAACACAGAATATTAGTGATGAGTATACGGGCAGTAACAAGAATTGTCATTTTTGATTTCTGGTTTGACCAGAAGTGAGCTTTACTTGGTCAGATTTTTGAGACACCCTGTATATGTTTTTTTCTAGTTGTTTTTTTGTTCTTTTTATTCCAACCATATACAGTTTTATGTAGTTGTCTCTAAAAATAACCAAGCAGCTAACTTTATTTTTTTGATAAATTTCGTCAAATATGATAAATCCACTTCTTTGCATGGATTGCTAAAAATATATACCTATTGTTAGAGATAAATATATAAAACTATATATGGTTAAAATGGGGAGAAGAAGATATACAGGTTATCTCAAAAATCTTACCAATAGTGACGCTAGCTTCCGGTCAAACTGGAAGTCGGAAATGAACGCTGACACTTCTTTGTTACTGATTACTAATATTCCGTGTTAAAATCCATCTTCACAAATTTTTGGGAAAGGCTATTTTTTTAAATAACTTTTGTATAACACCCTGTATATTAAGTCACTTTCGAATTCTTCCTAATATTCAACAAAAATTTGGTTTTTAAACCATCACTTTATCTTTAAAATTACCGAGAAAATCCGGTTTATCACGTTAACTGGGATACCCTGTACAGGGAGGGCGAAATTGGACACTTTAAAGGGAAACTCCTATTTTTAACGGAGGTAGACGAAAACTGATATCTGAAGCTCATTTTTATGATAAACTTAATGGTGGAAACAGCAAATCGACATCTGTCACCGCACATTTTCGAAAAGCGCCCTGTAACGCTTTTCGAAAATGTGCGTTTTAGAAAAGTGGCCGTCACATTTTTCAGGTTGAAAATTTTGTGTTTCTGTAAAAACATTTCTAAAGCACTTTTTTACGTAGAATCCAATGCTGCTACTATACCTTTTCAAGTAAGTGGTTCAAGAGTTACTGATGAAAAAAACCATTTTAAAAGTGTCCAATTTGGCGCACCCTGTACATCAGAAAGTAGCATGACACTTCCAGCATTACTATACTATAGGATACAGAGAAACTGAGGAAAAGACTTCATAACTGACATACAGTGTGTCCCACTTAAGGACTCACCACCCCTGTAAATTTTTTATTTATAGCTCGATTTTCATAAACTTTTTTTTGTTGGATAGAGCTTCAAAAATGGCATCAAACACATAATTCAGGTGCCTCGTGCGTTAAAGTCATGGCCCACTGAGACGGTGTTTTAGTGCTGAAATTTCGAGAAGTACCATTAGGGATTTTTTTAGAGGAAAAGAAATGCCAGATTCTTATTCAGCATTGTTCGAAACCCAAACGTACCAATTTGCATTGCCGTAGCTCTACAGGAAGTTTCAAACTTTTTATTGTCACACTTAAGGGCTGACCACTCTCGTAAAATTTTTATTTATAGCTTGATTTTCATAAACTTTTTGTTGGCATTAAATGCATAATTCAGGTGCCTCGTGCGTTAAATTCATGGCCCACTGAGACGGTGTTTTAGTGCTGAAATTTCGAGAAGTACTATTAGGGATTTTTTAGAGGAAAATTAATGCCGGTTTCTTGTTCAGCGTTGTTGGAAACTCAAACGTACCAATTTGCATTACCATAACTCCACAGGGTGTTCCAGAAAAATTAAAACGAAAAGTAAGACCGGATTCTTATATGCAGTGAGAGGTTCCAAACAAAAACGTACTAATTTCTAATTAATTTTCTTAATTTCTGGTAAGTTGGTCACTAAAATATTCATGAGGAACTCATATTCTTTCAAAAATTTATTAGCGAACAAATTTTTTATTTAATTTAATATCATCAAATACATGAATAAACAACACAACATAAACTCAAATTTCAGTCATTTCAATAAGTCCTCCATTTTCTAATGCAAATTGGTACGTTTAGGTTTCCAACAACGTTGAATAAAAATCTAGGATTAATTTTTCTCTAAAAAAGTCCCTAACAGTTCTTCTCGAAATTTCAGCACTAAAACTTCGTCTCAGTGGGCCATGAATGTAACGCACGAGGCACCTGAATTATGCATTTAATAGCATTATTGAAGCTCTATCCAACAAAAAAAAGTTTATGGAAATCGAGCCATAAATAAAAATTTTACAGGTGTGGTCAGTCCTTAAGTGGGACACACTGTATAAGGCACAAGACTTTTTAACTTTAATTTATTGAAACATAATAGATAATGTCGTTAAATAGGGAAATGTGCAGAAGTGCATTAAAGAAAATGGGAAATATAATTGTATTCTATAGTGATTTGGCACGAAACTAATATATGGCTCCAAGAGGAAGCTTTTGAAGCTCACTTTTAAAAATGTCACATTATGGTTTATTATATTATTTAATATATAAAGGTATATGGACACTTAAATACTCTTAAAATGTCAGGATGTCCTGGTCCGCAATTAACCAGTGGCATGGATTTGGGTAATAGGTATACACTCACTTCATGAATAAAAACTAAGAATATTGCTTAAAATTTACTGAAAATCAAGTGTAAAATTTTGACGGTCAAATTTTGAAATGCCCTGTATATGATCAAACTGCTGCTGACTAGTGACTATCCTATTTCCCCACCTTATTTTTTTATATAATAAAAAACTGTAGCCTAACACCTACAATGATTGAGTAATTTGATATTCATATTTGGGTATTAGCATTGAGTAATTATTCCTTTACTCAATGGTATTAGAGAAAATAAGGTAGGCAGAAGTCGACTGTAGCTTAAACATTAAAATTAAGCACATGTACGAACAATAAGAGTACGTATATATATAGTTGTCTGTCCTATGCGTATTTTGCCAGAAAACTATCGCGGTGCTAATTACAAGTGATTAAGCCATATCTATAGTCACAGATTAGTAATCTGTGCCAAAGTGTCAACTTTTGTACTAGTTAAATGGCCATTATGGCACGATAATAACGTTGTCCTTAAATGATGTTTTTTTAATGACCCAAGAGAAAACACTTTTCTAGAAATGTATAGATTTTTCCAAGCGACCATATTTTAATTGTCCCGTATTATGTTCTTTAAATCTAGTTTTTATGGAACATCTAGTTTGTCCAACATACTTTTGATTACAATCAGAACAGCTAACTTCATATATTCCACTTTTTTCTAAAAGATTAATTTTGTCCTTGGGGTTACCTAGTAGGTTTTTAATGTTATCTGAAGATTTATATACTAAAATTTTAGTCCAGCATGATTTAACACTTTTTCTAGACCTTTCTTGAACCGGGGGTTGTAAGGAATCGAAATGGAAACATATTTAGTATATTGTCTGGTTCTTGCCTAAACCCTAAACTTAGTGGAATCTTGAAGTGTTTTCTTATTATGTTTATTAATTAACTTTATTACCATGTTTGTGTCGTAACCATTGACCTGGGATATGTTCTTTATCCTATTTTTTTTCTATATTATATTTTTCTAAATTAAGGGGATAATTTACTAATCTGTGAGTTAAAATTGAAAGCTTGCTAGTTTATGTTGGTTACAGTGAAAATAATAGTAAGGAATATAGCGGTCTGTGGTTGTGTTTTTTCTATAAATATCGAATTCTAGCCTATTATTCGTTCTTATCACAAATCACAAATGGTAATTATTGTCCGTTGTTTTCTAATTCGTAAGTGAACTTAATAATAGTACGGAAACGGCCATTCAACTTTTTAAGAAAGTCATCAATATTAATATTGGCACGTTTTGTATCGAAAACAGCAAATATGTCATCTACACATCTGTACCACATTCTTGGAAAATAATCTTCTTCTTGTTGTAGCTTTGTTTTAAAATTGGACATGAAAAGATTTGCTAAAAATGGCGAGAGGCAATTGCCCATTGAGGTACCTTCAAGTTGTTGATATAGTTGATAATCGTTATTATTATATTGTTTGCAATTCGCTTTCAACATTTTTCATAGTAAATAATTTGTCTAAATACCCCTACCTCCGTTACTGGACGACATTAACAAATCTCAGGCTCCTTCAGAGAGAAAATCTAATATTTTTGAAAAACTTTGGAGTCCTGTAAGGTATCTTAGAAACGAAGATTATATTAACGTGTATCTATACTGTAAACCAGTTTTATTCTATTGAGATCTCGCCGCTGTCATAAACATAAAAAGTGAATCAACTCGTATATCGCACCGTAAGTGTGCCGTAAGTAAGTACTTGCTTGCCATCATACTTGTGAATTTGTAATTTGTTTCTATATGCTGAATATGAAATCGATAGTCTCCGCCTTTCCACATATAAGGACAGAAACAATCAGATCATAATAATATTTTATGTAAATAACATAGATAAAATACTTCTAGGTCGGAGTCGTCGGTGATTGCGATGCTTTGCTCATTTCCGTTCCACATTAATTGAAATTAGGACGTAATAATAGTAGCAGTTCTATTATAATACTATCTAATGAACAAATATTTTAAATGCTTATTAGGAATACGCATATTACAAGAAGATTTGAAGCTTCCGACTGATAGGGTATTTCCTGAAAGAACAAAATAAATATGTATTTTCAGTGAAGTACAAAAATCTACACATGTATCAAGCAACATGAAATTAGTAAAACACAAATAGATCTATAATGTTTACACCAATCACAATATGAGACTTTATTGTCAGGACTGTATTTATATTTTTCCTAAATTGTGGTAGATAACGCTATGTAGATCATCTGTACAACACAGCGTTGTCATTTCTAATATCAAAGGTGGGCCTGGCGAGACAGAGCTATAAAGGCAGGTTGGACTCCCGGGATTTAGGCGAAAAGTGGGGCTCCCGTGATGCTTCGAGATAAACAGCAAATTTACTCATAAAATAGATTAGAAATATAGAAATATACGTAGAAGGATATCTTTCGGATCTGGCATATTAGGAGTCGACCTTATGCAAAATTCCTGCGTACACAGTAATCACACTTTCTATTATGTATGCTGAGCTGAGGCGATTTTATGAAGAAACTTCATATAAACTCGTGGAATAAATTGAGACCGGGAGATATTTGGACGTGATTTTACTCAGTATAGTATGCCTTTCAAAGGGCATTATGTTGCTAATATTCTCAGGGGTAATATAACAAACCTATTATCGATAATACATTTCGTTAATTTTACGAATTATAATCCCAAAGCTGAAAATACCACGACTGCGCAGCAGGAGTGGTATTTTCTTAGCATTGGGATTATAATGAGTGATAAATTAAGGAAAGGTATTATCTATTATTAGGCATACCACGATTTCCCAGACAACACAAAATATTTTAAAAATATTTTTAAATGATTCCAAAGATTCAGAAAATATTACAATATTTATATAATATGACTAAAAGTTTTGCTAAAATATTTTTACTTACATTTTATTAATATTTGGACAAAATATTTTATAAATATTTAAAAATAATTCCAAAGTACTTGAAAATTTTGCAACATTTATAAAACATTATAGTAATATTTCTCAAAATCTATTTTATAATATTTTATAAATATTATAAGGAATATTATTAAAACACTCACTTAAATGTTACGCCGAAGTGCTGAAGTCTCCTACATCTCACCGCTACTGACTAATATCAACTGGAATATATAGCACCTACCCGATGGAACCCATATGTCCAGGATATCCATAATACTATCATAGTTTTATGCCCGTATCCGTATATCCGGTAGCTTAGCTGTTTAGTGCCCATGCCATAGGGCCTACGGCCACAATAAGGAGTCCTTAGTCCTTACATAATAATGGTAAAAAAATTGACTGTTTCATTATTACGACCCTGATCCCTGATTTCAGTAACTAGGTATTATATTATTATAATAATTATGTAATATACCTAGGTTGATAATGGTTGATAATATTTTAAAAATATTTTTAAAATATTTTATGCAACGTTTTAAAAATATTTTAACAACCTTATAGTTGGTCCACTCTTATAATTTATAAAACATTTAAAAAAACATTAACTGGGTAATATAGGAATATTTTATTAATATTTTCATGTTTCTCTGAAAATGTGTATAAAATATTCCAATAATATTATTGTGTTGTCTGGGTTGTATTTAAAAAGAGAATTTAACAACTGCAAATAGTTAGTTTGACAGCTAGTTGTCATTTAGATTGAACTTTCGGTTCTGAATATGTTTTTTGTGCTAATAGATATTTAAAGATCAATGTGTTAACTGAAAACATATATTCTAGTCCTATATTGAATTTAGCTGCCACAATATTGGTTTAGCGTAACTAGGACGTAACTAAGGGAGTAGGATTTCAGCGATTATTTCCCTCATACTGCTTGCATCCAATAAGGTAGCTCCTTCCATAAAAATCCAACCAATGATATGCCTCTGCTAGCGATAATTTGCACTAGTGCAAATTACCGGTAATTGCACTTGTGCAAATTATCACTTCGTTGCTTAGCAACCGCGAATCTGTTGGATACAAACACGTACCTACTTCTTTAAAGTTTGTGTGTTTCACACTATTCTAAATTATGCAGCTTATAAATTATATTGCGGTATTATTAAGCATTATATCAATGAATTTATATAACTTTTACATTGCTAAATTCTTGTTATTTAGACCTCCGCCTCCGTTTAAATTTATGACACATTCAGAAAATAAACCAACACCGACAGGGTGTAGGTATAATCGCATTTGCCTTGGATACCCAAGCGTCATGTTTGTTTACTCGAACGCTACAGTAGAAGCTGTCAATAAACTCGTTCAAAATGAGTCGTTTTGGAAATGTAAACATAGAAAAAATTAATACAGAAATTATTAAATCGTATTCGTGAAATAATCTCGACAAATACCACTCGTGCCTGAAATTTTTCTAGATAATTTTATTCTCAAGCCCTATTTTGCCCATTAGCAAAACCACTCGTACAAATTGGGCTTTTATTTTCAGAGATAAAATAAAAAATTATCGATACAATTTCCAGCACTTGTGATATTACATACGATAATACCACTAGTGGTATTATCACTGAAATCATCACCTGATTGGTTAATATTTCAAAAATCATATCATTTCATTGGTTCATATTGGCAGGCGTTGAATTCTCACAATAATAAGGTATGAATCAGAGAGTCATCCTGGGTTCTTCATATGAAAAACTGAGTTTTAATTTATTCGAAAAATATGCGTTTTGATATGATTTTAGTCAGGAGTAGAGATATTAAGAGAGCACCAGACCAGACTTGTCGAAACCTGTCTGGTCTGGTACTCTCCTAGGTTTTGCCCGTCTCCCCACTCTCTCCCCACTCCTATTGAAACAGCTATATAGGAGAGGTTCAACTAAGATCTCATCAGACACGCAGATCATTTACAACATGTCCTTCATAAATAGTTTAAACAATTTGCTGGTGAAAAATCTGGTGAATGTTCGAGATTTGGAAGTAAATAAAAAATTTGAGATCCAGTGTTTTAAGAGAATAAATACCAAGTTTGGGGAAAAGGTAGTGGTGGAATTTGCCGACTTCAAGACCATCCTGCCTCAGCGTTTTACGGAGCAATTCACTCAAGAGCGAATTGACGAATTGAATGGTGACAAAAGGTATTTTTTAACAAGCTTGGGGCCCGTCGGCAAGACTACAAATATTATATTTTCTGAAGCATGAGCGAGAGACTGCGGCGATATATGGAGGCACTCGAAGAGCTGAGACGCTTGATTATTATGTATGAACTAACTAAAAAGTTTAGAAATGTAAAGTTGTGAAAATAAAAAATATTATTTGTTTGTGTGTTTTTTATTTCCCTATATAAGAGGGTGTGATTGAATAAACCTGTGTCAATCCAATGCTGGTTGTTAAAGGGGGTGGAGTGTTGAACACATTAATTGACAAATTACCGATCGAGTTACATTTTCCGGGATACCAGTATTGTGGCCCTGGTACTAAATTAGAAAAACGTCTTTCTAGGGGTGATACTGGCATAAACAAGTTGGATGAATCTTGCTTAATTCATGATGTTGCATACAGTAAAAACAAATCATTAGAAGAACGACGCAAGGCAGATTGGGAACTGGAAAATCGGGCTTGGGATAGAGTCAAATCAAGAGACGCCAAATTTGGTGAGAAAACAGCTGCCTGGTTCGTTACGAGTGCAATGAAAGTTAAAAGGAAATTGGGTATGGGTATGAAACGCCCATTTTCGTTTAGAAGAGATATTGTAAAGAAGGTTGAAAAAGCCCTAAAGAAATCTTTTACTAACAATGAGTTGAATGATCTAAAAAAATTGAAAAAATCATCGTTAGCAGCCGTGAGAGCAGCACGCGTACACATAAAAAAAGCGGGTGGAAAAAGTAAACTAAGAATACCTAGAATTATTCCCTTTGAAGAAAAGAAAGGAGGTTTTCTCCCGCTTCTGCCTATACTGGCTACTTTAGGGGCCCTTGGTTCTATAGCCGGAGGGGCTAGCAGTATAGCCAAAACAATAATTGACGTAAATAATACAAAAAAGCTGATGGAGAATGGAAAGCAATCTATGAAGATCGTCGGTTCTGGACTCTATTTGCGGAAAAATAAACGTGGGTTCGGTCTTTTTTTAAAGAAAAAAAACTATTGAAGCCGCCCAACAGACCTTTATCCAACCTAGATTTACTTAAATATGCCGATGGAATTCCTTACTTTAGAGGTGTGTATATGAGAGATACACTACCTAAAAAACCGAGAAAAAATGAGTCGGCCATTTTAAATTTGGATGTGCAGAGGAACTCCGGGTCTCATTGGGTGGCATATCGCAAGAGAGGAAGAAAATGCGAGTATTTCGACAGCTTTGGCAACCTGAAACCGCCAAAAGAACTCATCAGATATTTGGGAAATGAGGTTGAAGTTGAATATAACAACAATTCTTATCAAAACTATAACGAGATGAACTGTGGTCATTTGTGTCTAAGCTTCCTAAGAAACTAAATAAAATTTCAAAATATGAAGTGTGTTTAATTTGTTCCCAAAAGTCGCCGAAAATATTCTGAATACCAATTAGACAATAACAATAACAGTTTTCAAGTTTTTCTATAAAAGGGGTAGTTGAGGAGAGAATTCATCAATTATGTCGTTGTTGTTCACACTACACGGATTTACTTCCACACTGTCTATTGACTTTAATATTCCTATACATTTAGAATCAGATTTTGAGTATGGTTTGGCCCTGCTAGGATTTCACACATATAACAGTATACCCAATATAGATGTTGGTGTCAACAAATTTTATTATATAAATGCTGATGGGTATCGCAAATGTTTAGTAATCCCCACAGGCTCGTACGAAATTGAGGCCCTAGAAAAGTACATAGTTGGCGCTTTAAGAAAGGAGGAGTCTGATCAGAAAAATCCAATTTCAATAAAAGCCAATAACAGTACTTTAAAGTGTGAAATTTACAGTGATAAATATACAGTAGATTTTCTACCAACAGACTCTATTGCTCATGTGTTAGGATTTTCTCCTAGTCTATTAGAGTCTGGACAATTACATACTTCTGATATATCTGTAAATATCGTGAAGGTCAGAACTATACATATAGATTGTAACGTAACATCTGGAGCATACTATAAAAATCAACCAACTCATACGATTTACGAGTTTGCAGTTAGCAGCGATCCTGGTTACGCTATAGACGAGTCTCCGAAAAATCTGGTGTACATGCCAGTTGCAAAGCGTGAGATTAATAATTTGACTGTAAATATTCTCGATCAGAACTCTCAACCTGTAAATTTTAGAGGTGAGGAAATAATTGTACGGTTGGAGTTGAAGCGTGTATGAAATTTTTGTGAAAATGGTTTTGGTTTTTGATGACAGATATCAACCGTATAAAAGGCAATCACAATGCTCCAAAAATTCACTAACAAATATTTCACCGAAGAGTGCAGATCGTCTCTCGTTGGAAAATCAACAATTTTTAAAAGATATTTCACCGAAGAGTGCAGATCGTCTCTCGTTGGAAAATCAAGAATTTTTGAAAGCACTTGGCTATGTCCCTAACACCTCAAGTGTTTAATGTGCATCGCACCCCAACCTATGATGAATCTATTCAACGTTTAGAGAAGCGCACCTATTACCCATTTGTAAAGTCATTTAGGAATAATGATACTGTGGAAATAACCATTAATCAGGGTGATGCATGGTTGTTGATGTACGATGCGTCGATTTTTGTCAAAGGTACAGTGGCTAAGAAAACCGGTGCTGGACAATGCAAACTAGCCAACAACGGTGCCGCATTTCTATTCGATTCAATTTCTTATGAACTAAATGGCAAGGAAGTAGAAGTAGTGAGAAACCCCGGAATTGTGAGTACGATCAGATCGTATCTTTGCTATACTGCTAATGACGAAAAATGCATGTCAACAGCAAGCTGGGTTGGGGTTAATAAATCTTTTGCTGTTAACAATGATGGAACATTCAATGTAAGAATACCGCTAAAACATCTGTTTGGAATATTCAACGATTATCAGATGGCAATTTGTGGTAAACAAACAGTGAGACTAATACGAGCTCGAAATGATAACAATGCCTTATTACTAACCCAAGACGCTGCAAGACCAGATCCTGCAGAAATAACAATTTCCAACATTGAATTAAAGGTTAAACATATTCAGCCGAATGATATCATTAGATTGGATCTGCTTAAATCTATAAAAATTGATCGTCCAATTATAATGGCGTTCCGCAAATGGGAGCTACATGAATTGCCAAATCTTACTGTAAACTCCCAAAGAGAAATATGGGCCGTAAAATCGTCAGCAGCCGCGTCAACTCCTCGGTACGTCATAGTTGGATTTCAGACTGATCGCAATGATAATTCTAAAAAAAATCCCACGTCATTTGATCACATAGATGCGACTGATGTAAGATTAATTGTAAACGGTGAATATTTTCCATTCGAACGTCAGAGATTGAATTTTGCTGCTAACGACTTTTTGGAGGCCTATCACAACTATGTGGAATTTTATCCGAGTTACATGAATGCAATGGAGAGTCGCCCGCTACTTAGCTATGCAGATTACAAAAATAATGCAACCCTGTTTGTAATTGACTGTTCTCGCCGGAATGAATCTATAAAAATAAACACAGTTGATGTTAAGTTGGACATAGAAAATAGTGATGGATTTCCTGATAGAACTCGAGCCTACTGCATAATTGTGCATGACTGTACCATGGAGTATTTACCTTTAAGTGAAACTGTACGAGATTTAATGTAGATCCGTATATATAAAAGAACATTTACTGATACATTTCAGTTATAATCAAGATGTTGCTGAGTTTGGGTCACATTATTTTGTTCTCATTAATAAATAATGTGTTCTATATTTACAACCCTGAAGATGCTAAGGTATCTATTTGCGAACAGGATAAAAGATGTTTCCCATTTAAAACGGTAGTTGAAAAAATTTCGGTAGCAAGACTGCCTAAAAATGCTACTCAGTTTAAACTTCGAGCAGTATTCCAAAATCATACGATTGCTGAAAGTGTGTGGAGGGAGGTCCCACCTTCCACCACGCCCACAATGGCCACACCCAGAGACCTCAGTCAAGAACAACATATAAAAGACCTCGCTTTCGTGCCACTAATTTACTACATTACTATATGTTCTTCATTGCTAGTAGCAAAATTATTTATTGAAATAGTAAGAGTATTACTGAATGAGCGATGGAGCATAATTACGAGAGTCTTATAAGAACGTTTGAAAACTGGTCAAGCCCCCTATCATCAGAGAAGCTTGCCCGAGCAGGATTTTTTTATACGAATTACGAAGATGTTGTCCGGTGTCCATTTTGCAATATTGAAGGATATAAATGGGAAAAGGATGATGATCCATGGCAAGACCATGCTAGCTGGAGTCCCAGTTGTCCATTTATTAAAGGTGAAATCAAGCCTGTGGACATCCCACCTGAAAAAGTAAATAACACCAATCCAGACTTTTTATGTATAGTATGCTACTGCAGAAACATAGAAGTCTTGCTGGTTCCATGTGGACATTTGGCATGCTGTATGAGTTGTGCAAACTCCATGGAGAAGTGCCCGCTGTGTAGGAGTATTGTGCAGCAGAAGATTCGAGCTTACATGCCTTAAATGTATTGTAATAGTTGTAGAAAATAAATATTCTTAATCGAAAAACTGTTTATTATTTACATCCCGATAGGTATATATGCATCAAGCATACGCTATCTTATTAGATGTATACAAGATGCGTATCGAATCACATCAACTATCTCTACCAATCGAAAATCTAGATTTTGCTCGAAGTGAGAAATCTAAACATGGCGTACTCTTACCAAATTCAATTAGAGCAATATTTTGCAGTCCTAGCGGTTGTGGTAAAACAAACAGTCTGCTTAGTTTAATATTCAACGAGAATGGCTTAAAATTTAAGAACATCTACCTTTACAGTAAATCTCTATACCAACCTAAATATCAGTTACTACAAGACGTGCTTAAAGAAGCAAAATGTGTTGGATATTTCCATTTAGCTCAAACGATGACGTCATTGCACCAACAGAGGCTAGAGAAAATTCAATTTTTATTTTCGATGATGTGGCTTGTGGGACACAGGAAAAAATTAGAGAATATTACTCCATGGGTCGTCATAAAAATATAGATGCTGCATATCTCTGCCAGACATATTCAAAAATACCTAAGCAATTAATACGAGACAATTGTAATGTAATCGTTTTGTTTAAACAAGATGAGGTAAACCTTAGACATATTTATGAAGAGCACGTATCACCAGACATCTCATACGGTGATTTCAAGAATCTCTGCTCGCTCTGTTGGAATGATAATTTTGGAACTCTAGTTATTGTTAAAGATTTCAATATGAATGAGGGACGCTATAGAATAGGTTTTGATAGGTATATAAAGTTATGAGAAGCACAATACGCTTATTATTAATCGAGATGTCGATGCAAGAACAGATTCAAGAAGCGCAGCGCGCAAAGAAAATCAGTGAACTAGCTCGAACGATTAGAAAAAAATACACCGCCTTAAAAATAGGGAAATTTGATGAGAATGAAACTTTACAAAAAAATTTCAAACCTGTGACAAGCTCTCTAGCAAATTTACAAGTTAAGCAAGAATTAAAACCGAAAGTTGAACCAAAAGTTGAACCAAAAGTTGAATCATTTATGGAAAAGTGGCGCGAGTCGTTGAAAAGTCCAATTGCACTTTTAGGAGAAATGAATGAAACGTTAAATGATGTTGAGAAAGGAATTGACAAAGTGTACAGGCATTTTGATACTGTGTATCCTAAAGTATCTATACCATGTATAACAGACTTTATGGCTAATTCACTTAAAATCGATAGGACATATGGTCCTAAGTATGACGAAACTAAATCAGTATGGATGCTAGGAAATAAATATATCGATTTTGAAAAAACGTCTGGTGATATAATCATCAACAATACCCGATTCGCGGGAACTGATGGTCTCTACCAGCTAATTTTCTATAATAATCCAGAAGGTACTGATGATGATTTGAAAAGTTACAGAGATATTTTAAATCTCACTGGTGCTCATCTTACTTCAAACGGACGATTAAAACATAGCTACAAAAATAAGTATTCTAATATTATTAAACCTCTTATGAAGGGCCCGGTGGCTACCTCCACACCTGTAAAGGGTTCTGGCATGCATCTTAAGTATAACACAAAACCTGTGGAATATGTTTACTGGGATGATCCTAATGAACTTGTGGACAGGTTAAGGTTATTAATAGCATCTAAATATGCCGGAAATACTTCCCACGAAAACGAAATAACAGCAATAATCAATGAATTGAAAGAAGCAAAAATTATTCTCTAACGTTATTTATAAGATGCCTTTAAACAAGTTCGGACGTGTTTCAAGGACTATTCCTTACTCGTTGAATGACGGGGATTATGATTTGAAAACCCGCAGACTGTGCAACGTTAATTATCCGATTAGCAGCAATGATGTTGTGACAAAGCAATATGTTGACAAACAAATGAATGAGGCATTCAAAACTTTTAACGTCACGCTCGAACAACATGATGTTAATATTGAGAGTAGCGTGAAAGACGCTTTGGAGAAAGAGATCGATGAAATAAGAAAATTTGTTAAAATTGTTGAAGAATGTTATTTAAAAATGGTTGGTGAACAGTCCGGGCCAAATCCCAAATTATTAGACAGATTTGTCCCTATAGATCATTCAAGTTAGTTAAAAGATGTCCTTAAACAAGTTCGGACGTGCCTCGAAATCAAGGAGCAGGTCTTGCCCACCTGTTTACACATTAAATTTGACTCTAGAAGGAAACTATGATTGTAGCAACCGCAGACTGAGCAACGTTAATCACCCGATCGATGAAAGCGATGCCAGCACAAAACAATATGTCGATGAGGGGGTCATTCATACATTACAATATTTTTACACAAATCTTAAACAGCATTCTGATGAATGCGATCTTCATATTCATTCGCAACACAATGATAGACAATTTCCAAGATAAGATCGATGAATTGAGAGAGTTGGTTAAAACTATGGAAGATTATTATTTAAAAATAACTGGTAAGAGCATGCAATCCTTACTATCTCTCAGACTTGCAGAGATCCTTGAGGGTGGAGCATAGTCATGCATAGTAAAGAAAAAATTCAAGTAGTTAAGGAATTACATAAACCAGCGCGAAAAAATTATCCACGTCGTCGAACTATCATTAAAGGTTTAGACGATTTGTGGCAAGCTGATCTTGCGCAGTTAGATCAGTATGCTAGTCACAATAATGGCTTCAAATTCATACTGGTTGTAATCGATTGCTTCTCTAAATTTGTTTGGTGCAGACCGCTCAAATCCAAGTCTGCCGAAGATGTTACCAACGCCTTTGCTGATATCCTATCGGGAACTCGAAAGCCTCGCAACCTTCAAACTGATCAGGGCAAAGAGTTTTATAACTCTAGATTTCAAAATTTGATGCGAAAATTCAAAATTAGTCATTACAGCACTTTTAGCATCACGAAAGCCGCCATGGCCGAGAGAGTAATACGAACTCTAAAAGAGCGATTATTTAAGTATTTTAGTCTAAATGGTAAATTTAAATGGGATGATTATTTGCCTACGCTAGTTGCCGAGTATAATAACAGAAAGCATAGAGTGATTCAGATGAAACCCAACCAAGTTAATAAAAGTAACGAACAATATCTGCTTAAAAAAGTGTATAGTCACGTGAAGATTTTCAGAGGTAGTAAATTGAAGGTTGGAGATATTGTGAGAATAAGTAAAGTGAAACACGTATTTGCCAAAGGATATATGCCTAGTTGGAGTACAGAATTGTTTAAAATAAGCAAAGTACAAATTACCAACCCGCCTACATATCTTCTAGAGGATTTAAATGGAAGTCCTATAAAGGGCGGGTTTTACCGCGAAGAATTGCAAAAAACTGAACATCCCGATGTCTACCTGGTTGAAAAGATTCTTCGTAGAAAGAGGGGGAAGGTGCTAGTACGACGGTTGGGCTTTGATAAAGACCATGACTCGTGGATCTCTGAGTCAAACGTCGTGTAGAGCTTCAAGTGTTAAGATGGTTGACAGCGGCTATGAAACCGATGGTAGCGACCACGAAGAAGTAAACAATGTAAGCGAAGATTCTCTGCTTCTATCATCATGCTTCACATTACCTACATATATTATTAATAATGGTTTGAGCATTATGAGATATTTCAAACCCCAAGTTAATATCCGATCAACAGTGCGACGAAATGTGATTTCGCTGGACTATTTGGAGTGGAAAGAATTAGTGAATAATTTAAACAACTTTACCAACAACCTGGGTACCCCGATGTTCATCAGATTTGACGATATATTGTTAAGAACCATGTTGACTGCAGATGGAAATCAACGAGTGTTGCTTGCAAAAAATGGTGTTAGCCAATGGTTTTCCATAGCAGAGGTTTTCGAGCTACTAAATATCGCACCATATGTGACTTTAAGGATGAGCTTTTTGATTAATTTTGAATTGTATGATTTTTACCTTAATTTTTTAGATAAGGTCAATGAATTATTAGTACGTAGTAACTATGCCATAAATGTAATGGAAATTGTATTTTTAATGTGCAATGCGGTATGTAGCATGGAAACATATTGCATTTTTGAACTGTACTCTTATTATAATCAATTTTTGTTAGCAGACTTGTATAGAAGAAGGTTGGAATAAAGCACTGATTAAAAAATATGACTTTTATTTTACAATATTTTTATTTTACAACATTTTTATTCCGGGCCAATCCTGGGATTTCTTATGATCATCGACGGCTGATTGTTGATATGTCGGTAATACTCTTCCCAATTGATTTCAGGCACATGTCCCAACTGTCGCCGACACTTCACCAGATGATTCTGCAGTCGACTTCTCCGTACCATGTGGCTGGCAATGTAGGGGCAGGGCACCATGTCTGATTCGATCTGAATGGTCTGGTTGTACATGTTGCTGCGAACTCTTGTTACAAGTTTTCAGACTGCAGAATGAGCTCGATGTCTCGGTTATATATACAAACTGGGCGGTGGGACGTCAGGGGTGGGGGGGCTACAAGAGAATGAAACACTATTTGTAAAATATATTTTTTATTCATCCACACGTACATCTTTATGACCCCAAGGAAGGGTTGAAACACTATCAACTAAATATCGCTTATCGTCAAATGGATTTAAACCAATCTTAGATTGACTTATGCTAAAGACGTTATGAGAAAACGATCGTATAGATCGTTGATTTACAATTTTCTCTGTCTTATCGAATAAACAATCGAAATAATCTTGATACGTTATCTGCTTCGCTACAACACTACCTCTAACACCTTTGGATTTTTTAACACACAAATTTTTTCCTTGAACCTTATAAGTATACATTTTAGATCTAAGTCCAACAAAATGTGTTAAAATACGACCATTTAATTCGTCCTTCATCAGTCCTGGCACCTTCTTATTTACAAGCGGAATTCCATATTGATTATCTGCAGAATAGTCACTAGTGTCAAACCGATGAATATGATTCTTAATTACATCCTCGAACATGTCCTCACAGCGGATTTCGTAAACTAAACTATCAGTATCAGTATATAATAATAAGCAGTTAGTTGGTGAAAATGTTTTCAACATAAAGTCATAGTGAAATTCGTAAACACAGGTTTTTGATATGTCCAGAATAGACATCCCAACGTACAGAGGTTTATCAAACATAATATTTGTCTTATTTAATTCGACACTTATTAAATTCTCTTCAAAAATTATCCTATGTCTAAAACGAGGGCTAGAAATTAAATTTTTGGCGCCGTATCTACCCTCCCACGTCCTTAATAATCTCACAATCCTATGTTTTCTAACATTTTGTATTGTTTTGCCGTAGATTGCATTATTCATTAGTTTCATTATATTTTTTTCAAAATCTAATGTTGTCACAGTTCTTAAGTGGGTATTGAGTTGTATATAGGGAGCTAACCAGGTAGACTGCTTAAATTTCAAAACTTTGTGAATTTTTTTCAGAATTAAACCATGTTGTAAAGCTTGCTTAAGCGCTCTATAATGAATCACATAATTCTTCTTATCATCGAGAGTGGTCATGAGCTTTTTTATTTTGGAACCTGGAGGTTTACGATGTTCAGGTGCGAAAGGAAGATCTTTATGATGGTCATGAAGATGATCGGGATACGACAAATCCACTTCTAAAATATATCCTTCATCGGCATTGTCAGCAACCTTGGTGACGTCAGTATCGTTGGAGGCCCACTCAAATCCTCCGTAAGGAAGGGGTTCACACATTGCCCAGCCATAAAGGTTGTTAACGTCCGCATAAAGAATATATTTTGATGGCATACTAGCATCATAGTTTGCCATATATTTGTTGTTGGCCTGAGAAAAGCGGTGGCTTACCTGGCTTACCCCACCTCGAATTGCCCTCTCGAAAAACATTAAGATGTCACTATCTTGGAAGGTTTCTAATTTACATTTCGTATATCGAAGCATGCAATCCCAACTGAATCCAGGCAAAGTATAGTACCAGGCAGGATCTAAACCGTAATTTTGAAGACAAGTCGTTCTAAAGTGTTCAAATATATCTGTGAGCAAGAGCACGTCAGTCTTTAAGTACAGATCTAAATACTCACCCAAGGTTTTTACACCAAACCTCTCCCAAATTAATTGCGCATGACCGTAATCCTTCTCGTTAATATTAGTGTCATTTAATTTTTTATAAAAATGTTGAATCGATGGTAATGCGGTTTCTTCCAATTTTTCCAGAGAATCGATATAATCATAACAAAAAACCCCTTTCCTAGTTAACAAGTCAAAATTTTCGGAAGACAATCGAAATTCATTTCTAGTGTTTTCGAAACTATTTAGAGATGATGCGAGTTTGTCGAGAGGAAAGGCCAAGAACTTGAAAGAATCGATGAACCGAAATTTAATATTTGTTTCATTATCGAATACTGTAAAGCTTATATATTTTTCATTATTAACAGGAAGTAGGTTGACATGATTCCGTTTGGCAAGTTCTCGTATTATAAAGTGGCTGTCATACCCACTAAGATTGTGGAAAATGATGGGAACTACAAACGAGTTTTTATAATTTAAGTTGCACGCTTGATGTGCATAACCTCGAAACATCGATGACAGGTGACAGTGGTCACGTACAATTATGTCGTTAACATTGAATTTTTTCTCGCAAATGTGACAATTAGGGGTGGCATCTTTAAGACTTATGGCTTCATCCATAGGTTCAACAAGATTCAATTTGGATGATATAAACTTAGCAATTTCCTCTATTTGATTGGCAAACCATATCATACAGTCTCCCCCGCGATAAGCTTTGTAGAAAGAGAGCGAGTTGTCAAAAGAGCACTTGAAATAATAACCGGCACTGAATGCTTCGTGTCTTTGATATTTAACAGTTTTTAGGCTAGCATCAGAATCTCCGCAGGGTTTTAGCATTGCTTCAAAGTCAGCATACAGGGTGAATGGGGTGCGTTCTTTATTAACAAAATTTTTAAATTCGATAAACTTCTCTTTGGGAAACTCGATTTTACAATTATTTATTTGCTCGCAATAAACTGTATGCTCTTCTAACTTATCTTGCGATGAAACGTAATTTAAACATCTCTCGCATATAAATTTTCTACCGTTATGTTTACTAGACTGTTTCGAAATCAGTCTAGATAAATCTTTAATCCAACAATAATGGTATTTTATATCAACGTGCGCATCGTCGACAGACGGTGCTTCAAAGTCGCTAGTTTTCAAAAAATAATGACTTTGAATTAGAAGTAAATTCACATGTCTATCCATTTTATTTTTAGTTAGTCGAGCTGGAGAGGTGATAAATTGACGTGGAGTCTCACTTACCAACTCCAAAATATACACATTTATAGAAATTTCATTTAATTTTTCGATATTTGAGATAATTGCATTGGTAGGTCTATATCATCTAATTTAAATTTCAGCCTGTAGTGAGGATATGAATTAACCCGATCAATATGCTTTTGAGAGGGGTAAAGAGCGGCAATAACACTCCAAAAGAAGCATGCTTCATCACTATTTTTTACATTGACACATGCTTGTTTTTTGGAAATTTCAACGGGGAGTGGCAGATATGAAGCACCGTTTCCTATCTCAACTTTATTTATACTGATGACTAAACTCAAAATTTTGCGTAACGCCCACCCCGATCCATTGTCATGAAAATCTTCAAGCTTCTTTATAATCCTATCCTTTATATTATCTGTAAACCACAACTTTAAATCACTCCCCTGGTCAATTATAGCATTTTTTGTGTTGAAGCATTTGTTGTCACTTATGACTGTATCTTGAGACATTTTAACAAATTCACCATTAAAAACCGCATTTACCTTAACAATGTGAAAAGCATTTAAAGTTCTAGTTATGCGACTCTTAAAAAGAATAAATGCATCGTCAAAAAACTGGAATAAATCGATGTGCCTCATATTTACTATAACACCTGTGCGAAGACGACTCTGGAACGCTGCTTGAACGCCCACCCATTTGACTCGATGACTTCTATTGAGGTGTTGCTTACCAGATCCAGTTTTGCATAATGTTTTGAAGTATAATTGAAGTCTTTTGAGATGTTGCAGATTGGCATGCAACTTTGACAAAGTGCCTTGGTGAAAATGACATCGGAGTGCTGAGGAATGCTGTCTCACCGACAATTGCAACTTTTGCTGCCAACGTTGTAATACTTGTGGAAGTGTAGGTCTGTCACTTTCATTAAGTATGTTAAACACCTTCTCATATGCCTTTACAGTTTTGTCGCTCTCTGTAGCTATTTCATTACCATCGATCATCTTCGAAGCAATGAGTAGAGCAGTGTGCTAGAAATAGGCAGAGTTCCTACCTATATAGGGTAAGAGCGTCGAAGGATGGTCCTCTCTCCAAAATTTTAGTATGAAAACAGGATCTGAGAAAAGGTTTTTTTTTTGCTCCCTTTTTTATTTTAACATTTTACCATTTTCTACAAACATTAATTTCACGAAGCACGTCTTTCCTGCAGCGGGAAAGTTTATATAAATTGACTTTTTTTCATAATCATTCTTTTCTGCTGGAAATGAAACAGCATAATAACTTTACATTTTTATTTACATTTTCACAAAAACTAAATTATTTACATCGTCTTATAAATTCAGAAAAAAACATTAGTTCTACCCTCGGGCAGTGAAATGCTTTTCCAGGCCTCGTGATGTGTCGCTCACATTGGTTTGCACGCACTCGCTCGTAGAACCTCTGCTGCTTCCGAACAAGGACGTCGAACTTGGGGCAGCCTAGATCCTCGATATTGTAAGATAAATGGGCATACCCCGCGGCCTGCAGCAGATTCCTTTCAACTTGTCCTCCCTTGTAAGCTATAAGTTCATCGCCAGCGGACTCCCCCAGACGCCGAATCTCTTCTAACGCACTTTCCTGGGCTTCATCCGTTGCACAATCTTCAAACTTCAAGCCGTGCAAGTTCATCGTTAACCAACGAGCAGTGCATGCATCCTTAGAAGATAGGCTGCGGTAGTTTCCCACACGATAATACCTGGATGTCACTTCCCTCGATTTCATATCGTATATCGACATTTCTTTTATAACGAACTTTCCACTAAATTGAAAGCCATCAGCGTCGATGATATACCTGATGTTAGACATTACGATTTGCAGAAAACTAAAGATTTGTAGAAACTATCACTGAAAGCAAAGATATGACTCTTATATTCCAATACTTCTTACTATGCGGAAAGAAGGGATGTGGGCGGTACCATGTAGGAGGGCACTGATGGGGCGGGGTTGGTGGGGACTTTCGGTAATCTGACAACGTTGCCTCCGGTGGGCGGGTCTCCCTAACGTTCAGGAAAAATCTACCAAACTGGCAACACTGTTCCGATATACACACGATGCGTGGCGCGTTTCCTCTTCAGTTCACCCGTGTTTCACAGTCGTGTTCCGAGCCGCTTTTACTCAGTTCACCCGTGTTCCGAACCGCTTTGAACAGTATGGAATCATCAAAAATTAAAATTCTAAGTGATTGCCGTTTGGTAGCTGTAAGTTTTTTTAATTTAATTTCTCATTCGATTCTCATTGAACCCATTTACTTGTAGCCAACTCGGAGTGCCGACGAGACGGTCAACGCTGTGGCGTCAATTTGCCCCGAACCTGTAAGTTTGAATTAATCAGTATTTTCCCATATAATGTTTTCCTTTCATAGATGCCCAATCTCAACTCAAGCGTGTTGAGTCTGCTGGAGGAGCCATTCATCGCAGGGCTCACCAACCAGCAACTCTGCGACATGGCTCTTGATGATTATGGTTCCGATTTTGAAGTTGGACGTCTTCCATCACCGGCAGCATCGTCAAAGGTAAGCTAACATTTATAAAATTCGCTATTTTCAAATAAGGTTTCTTCCTCACAGATAGATAATCAAAGCCGGTGTGGGGGCTCCAGGGCTTCATCGCGGTCGTCATGCAAGAGGTTAAGCGACGAGGCAGACGATTTGGTAGCGAAGCGACCCTCCCAGGAGTCACAGACAACGCGTGGGGGAAAGAATTTGACAATGCTAAATGAAAAGGGGAGATTTGTGAACGAGCAGCATCAAAGTGTGAGTGAAGTATTTATGAATATGAGAGAGTTGGCAGATGGGGGCATTTCAAACGCAAACGAAAAAAAGAGAAGGTTTGAATGTGTGATGAATCGAATGCAAAGGGAGTGGGATGAATGTGAAAAGAGGATGTTGAAAATAAAAGCCATTTATAATCGTGCGAAAGAAGGGCGTGCCTCATGTATGAATGAAGTTGAAAAACTTGAACGCATGAAAAAAAATCTCCCCTAAATATATTTAGTTATACGTATATGTATAGATAAGTTTCATTATTTTATCCAATTAGATGTAAGTGTGTATATATTTAGAAATTAGTGTTTATTGTATATATATATTTTTTAAATATAAAACATAAATATATTTCTCTTGTTTCATTCCACACATTAAATATCTAACAAAATCATTCTGAGCCTTTAATTTTCCAGTTTCTTAAACAAAGAAACCAATATAATTAGTCTGGAGAGCGCTCAGTCAAACACTCTGTATACCATAGAACTCTGAAAATATAAAGAAAAAACTATTTTTATAATAAATAGAGAATAATTTGTATAACACAGCCGTAAAGTTTTCAAAATAAACTATAGTCGCCCCCAGTTAATTTTCAAGAATGTTTCTTAAGCATAGAAACCAATATAATTAGTCTGGAGAGCGCTGAGTTAAACACTCTGTATACCATAGAACTCTCTGAAAATATAAAGAAAAACGATTTTTATAATAAATAGAGAATAATTTGTATAACACAGCCGTAATGTTTTCAAAAATAAACTATAGTCGCCCCCAGTTAATTTTCAAGAATGTTTCTTAAGCATAGAAACCAATATAATTAGTCTGGAGAGCGCTGAGTTAAACACTCTGTATACCATAGAACTCTCTGAAAATATAACGAAAAACGATTTTTATAATAAATAGTGAATAATTTTATATAACTCAACCATAAAGTGTTCAAAAAATAAGTTATAATCAACCCAAGACCACAGCTTCCAGCCCGAAGCGTCGTCTGTACCGCACGTCGACTGGAACCGCGCCTCGACCTTCGATGGAGCGCGTGGCGCGTGTCCGCCACCTTCTGGAATGAGAGCGCCGAGTTAAACACTCTGTATACCATAGAACTCTCTGAAAATACCATAAAGAAAAAACTATTTTTATAATAAATTTGTAAATATCGAATAATTTTGTATAACACAACCATAAAGGGCCCAAAAAATAAGCCATAGTCAACCCAAGACCGTAAGGTCGAGTCCAGTTCGAAGCGCGGTTATTCTACCTGCCTGTCTGGACTGTACCGGAGGAGCCCCGACTGAGCGGTATTCTAGCGTCCGACTAGACTGTACCCTCGGCACGCCCGCGGCAGCATCCCCCGAGAAGCGGTACCGCTGACTGTACCACCGCAGCGCGGCGTTTGATACTTTCTCCTACTGGCCCACCCACGTTGCATACCCCAAGCAGGCGACTTCAACGCGCTACCTGAATAAGAAAGGGTAGAAATTTTCAAGAAACCCCTTTGGAAATACAGCCGTGGTTAAGAGACAAGCGTCTTTTGCTACCAGCTAGGTGTCTCGGGTTCAATCCCCGGGTATTTCAGAGCACTGAAAACAAAACTAATGGGGGGAGGGGGGGCCAAGGGGGCCAAGGGGCCAAGGGGCCAAGTGGCTAAGTGGCAATTAAAGCAATTGGCAATATTTTTTTAAATAAAAAAATAAAAATTACTTTTTCAAAAAATGTTTTACTTTTTTTTGCATATTCTTAGAGCAATTGTCTAATTGGATATTATGTAGAATATTTATTATTTATTAGAAATTCGCTAGGCATTTTTTTTATGATTTGTTTAAAATCAGAATATCTGTGCCCAGACAATATTGGGATTTGTAGTAAAAAACACACAAACAAATAATATTTTTTATTTTCACAACTTTACATTTCTAAACTTTTTAGTTAGTTCATACATAATAATCAAGCGTCTCAGCTCTTCGAGTGCCTCCATATATCGCCGCAGTCTCTCGCTCATGCTTCAGAAAATATAATATTTGTAGTCTTGCCGACGGGCCCCAAGCTTGTTAAAAAATACCTTTTGTCACCATTCAATTCGTCAATTCGCTCTTGAGTTAATTGCTCCGTAAAACGCTGAGGCAGGATGGTCTTGAAGTCGGCAAATTCCACCACTACCTTTTCCCCAAACTTGGTATTTATTCTCTTAAAACACTGGATCTCAAATTTTTTATTTACTTCCAAATCTCGAACATTCACCAGATTTTTCACCAGCAAATTGTTTAAACTATTTAAGAAGGACATGTTGTAAATGATCTGCGTGTCTGATGAGATCTTAGTTGAACCTCTCCTATATAGCTGTTTCAATAGGAGTGGGGAGAGAGTGGGGAGACGGGCAAAACCTAGGAGAGTACCAGACCAGACAGGTTTCGACAAGTCTGGTCTGGTGCTCTCTTAGTATCTCTACTGTCAGGCTGCCATGTATTTTCTAAAATTTATTTGTGGCGTAAACAAATCCATTGAATTTTAATCGGGTTTTCCGCCACCAAACTGGTTAAAAGACAACTTTTTCAACTTGTAACTCAAAAAATATCTTCAACAAATTTGTTTCCTGTGCTTTCGGAGAATATATCTTCCTCCTTTCTCAAAGATCATGTCGCGTCAAAGTGAAATGACATTTGTCAATGACATTTGTCATTTCACTTTGAAAGTGAAAGTCAAATTGAAATGACATTTATCATTTCACTTTGACGTGACATGAAGACATGAACATATTTTTTGAGTTACAAGTTCAAAGTTTAGTTCATTTACTGTTAAGAATTTATTAATTTTCCAGGCAACTTGAAAAAGTTGTCTTTTAACCAGTTTGGTGGCGAAAAAACCCAATTAAAATTCAATGGATAGGGTGCCATGTGTTTTATAATGAAGAAAATTTCTCGGAAAACCATACCGTTTGCGCATGTCCAAGTACAGTTTAAATTGAATGTTATTTAATCAATTAAACGATTTATTCGATGTAAAGTGTACTTGGACATGCGCAAACTGTATGCCATCTTTTCTTCAGCAGTTTTATGACAAGAACTACATTGGCAGCCTGTTCAGAAACGTGGAAAAATTAAGTATTAAAATACAAGTTCACGTGACAATAGTAGCCCTTTGGGTCCACGTTAACGGTATACCTATGGAATTTTCTATGTTGAACTTCATTATAAAACACATGGTAGACCGACTAAAATCATATCAAAACGCATATTTTCCGAATACGTGAAAACAGACTTTTCCATATGAAGAACCCAGGACGACTCTCTGATTAATACCTTATTATTGTGAGAATATATACAACATAATGCCCTTTGAAAGGTATACTGAGTTAAATCACGTCCAAAAATCTGTCACTATCTCCAGGTATAATTGCTTAGTTACGGATGTATAATGGTGTTAAATATTGAATTCCAAAGTGGATTCTCTTTTATAATACTTTCGAAACATTTAAAGACACACAAATGAATTTAACTAAATTGAAATTGTATTTAAAACAAAACGATATGTCAAATCCATGTCATAGCGTACTAAGATTTAATTAAAATAATCCAAAGATAATAATAAAAATAATAAAACAAATATTTTACTCTCGGCGTTATGACATTAAAATCCAATTTTACCCCACGGACCCCAGGGCCGATTCAACTAGCCCCTGATCATTTTGCTTATTAACTCTAATTATGCATTTTAAGGCATAAAAAGTTTAGTATGTGCGCAAAATTTTATTTGCGTTGGTATTTTTACACGTTTCGAAAATATTACAAGAAAGCAACCTTATAGAGCTCAGCTTAAAAACACCCTGTTCATCAAGAAGTAAGCATTTTGAACACGTGTTTTTATGAAGTTTCTTTATAAAATCGACACAGTAAATAAAATATCTACATGTCCATTTGGAACACCCTGTATATCAACCAGATAATTAAATTTCCAACATTTGCTCAACAGGTTTGCGCATTAAATATTTTTATGTAGTCGTGCAAACAACAATGTTCAAGCCACTGAGTAGGCAGTGTTTATTTCGGCTGGTGACATTGACTTGCAACGCTCGCTTCCTATTTAAATTATCGCTTTGTAAAGCAAGTAGGTAGTAGGTTGGCAACCAGTTTCTATGATGCACTGAACGCCAGTCAATGCCAGTGCCAAATCAAACTCAGATGGTTACCTAGTCATAAATATTCCGCAGTCGCGAGGTCTAGACTAGACTCTGCCAGGTGGAACACGACACGAAATTTTATTATTTATGAAGATTTTTTTTTTTCAAAATTACAGATTGCACGCCTACTTTTCATAATAGTGAGATGAATCACAACTGTTTGGTATGGATTATAATGTTTATACGTAGATACACACATGTTTATACGTAGATACACACATGTTTATACGTACACACATGTTTATGGAAATGTTTGCCCTAAGCCCTAAGTAAGATGCATTTTTGTACAAAATAACAAAGTGTGTCGACAAAAACCGAGGACACTTTTATTTATGAAGTGTAGTTCTTATACAGGTAATGTTCTTGTACAAAAATATAAAATAAATAAATAGAAGATACGCCTCTATGTTGCCATTCCTTATTCTTTAGTTTTGGCTTGATGTGATTATTTAAGAATCACGAAACCGGTCGCCTATTCATTACAAGTAAATTTTGATTTGTGGGAATTAGACGCACCTTGTCATTTATTTATTAATTTTATTTTGACGATATGCAACTAAAAAAGCAATAACATTTTGCCATTCGGAAAACATAAATAAGGTAGGAACAGCACCATCAAAACAAACAATTGCGGTCGAGTTGAAGTCGAAAACAAGATAATAAAATAATACTTTCTTGTCAAAAACACGATTACCAAAAAAATATTTGGTTTACGCTTTGATTGTAATATACCTTTTGGATAAATTCAAAACAACGTTGACATCATACTCATTGGTCATCAAAAAATAAAATTAATTAAAATTAAAATTACAATATGTTATACAACAGAATAACCAAAGGTTATACATAATACATAGAGAAATATGTATTCAGAGTTCCTAATGATAGTGATATGGGTTATTTAGTTAGTTATTTAGTTATTTTCAAATAGTTAATATTGTTGATAGATATCGGTTATTCGACTATAATGATAGCAACTTTATTTGGGTTAATTCTAGTAAGATTAACAAAGAGCTTGGGCATTTTTTTAAGCCGTGTTAAAAAAAATCGTGATAGAATAATCAACAGTATATTTTTCTATTGTATAACTAGCACGGAATGGCCTTCATTTTCCACGAGTTTGAATGACATTTTTTTATAATTTAAATATTTTGAACAGGCTAGCAAAATACTGCTTATACAGGGTGATTCACGTAAGTGGTTCATTAGAAGTTTACGGGGAAGGAGTGCGAATTTTAATTTGAAATTTTGGTCACTTATATAACAGGTTGTAAACTTTCTTTCTAAAATATTTTCAACTTCCGATCACTTCCGGTTATACCGGAAGTGGATAGCAACTTTGTTATTTCAAATAGAACACCCTATATATTATTACACCATTTAGTTCCCTATTAAATTCCAAATCTTTTTTCTGAATATAATGTTTACCCTATTCCTAACCCTTTTCGAGATATTCGCAAATTTTTGATTTTTTTAGTGTTGCAGCCATCGACCATAGTGATGATAACTTTGAAATTTATGAATCTGGAAAACTGAAATTTTGGACTGTCGTAGGCGAAAGTCAACTTTATTAAGTGGTCTGTATGCCATTTCAAAATATTGTACAGGGTGTTCGGGAAAAAATTCCCAATATCAACATCGAAAAATTGAAAGATCTCATTTTTTTCAAATGGAACCCATATTTTTTTATTGCACCATTGAAATGCTTGTGAAAAGACAGTTCAAAAAGATATAACACACTATATGTCTAAATGAAGCGGTTGCTTCGTTATTACTCAAAATACGTATTTTTGCTGCTCCATATCAAGAAACAACGGACCTTTTCTAATAGGCGGCCATGGATTTTTCATTTGTGATTATCATTTACTGTGTTCCAAACAATAAAATATTAACTGTTGACAAGAATGGCTCAAATTAACTATTCTAACGAAGATATTTTGAATATGTTTTACACTCATGGAGTGTGTAAAAGAATTTTAGAAAGAACAATTAGAGTTTTTAATGAAAGGCATTTACATTTACCACCTTTGACGAAAAGAAAATTCAGAAACTTCGAACGAAATTTCATAGTCCATGGCAAGGTCCAAACAAAGAGAAGCAAATGTAAATACGTAACAGGTAAATAGCATAATATGAATAAAGTGTTTTACTTATATGTAGTTTCTTGTTTTTTCTTCTAGTACCTATTATTATGTAATTGTTAGCACTATTTAATTTTGTATTGTTGCTTCTCAGGGAAAAAATATTATTAAATAGCCCTTAACCTTGTCATATAATTGCGTTATTTCATTTTCCATTAATAGAGTTGACTTTCGCCTACGACAGTCCAAAATTTCAGTTTTCCAGATTCATAAATTTCAAAGTTATGATCACTATGGTCGATGGCTGCAACACTCAAAAAAATCAAAAATTTGCGAATATCTCGAAAAGGGTTAGAAATAGGGTACACATTATATTCAGAAAAAAGATTTGGAATTTAATAGAGAACCAAATGGTGTAATAATATCTAGGGTGTTCTATTTGAAATAACAAAGTTGCTATCGACTTCCGGTATAACCGCAAGTGATCGGAAGTTGAAAATATTTTAGAAAGGAAGTTTACAACCTGTTATATAAGTGACCAAAATTTCAAATTAAAATTCGCACTCCTTCCCCGTAAATTTCTAATGAACCACTTACGTGAATCACCCTGTATATGATAACTACGAGATTTATTGTAGGTATTTATGTACTAAGTCAGTAAAGTGATTCTTTATCGAATGAGTCTGAGATTATGAGCCGAGCGAGCGAAACAAGCGAGGCGAGTAACAGGCGAATTCGATAAAGACACTTTACTGACATGGTGCATACAAAATTTTATCGCCGACCGTAAAAAATTAAAATTAAAAAACTGGAGATAGATATCTCTAAACATAAAATAATTGTTCCAACTAAACCGTGCGGCGACGCGTCGTAACAGAGGTTGTCAGCGGCGAACGATTTTCGTCTATTGTCAAACGTGGTCATGGCTAAGTTTTAGATTTCACTGTAAAATAAAGCGTTTGTTTACCTCCGGAAATCTGTATGGTAATGTACCTATAGTTTTACAGACGGTCGGCGATAAACAATATTAAAATGATATATTCTGCCGTCGCATTTGCAGCTTCTAAACTATGCGATAGTGTCCATTCTATCTTGTTGCCGCTGGAATTGTCCACTGTTGTTGTAAGTAACTAACCAATTTTAATTTTTCAGTCTGAAAATATACGAAAATAGACGTAAATCAGCAAAGCTGAACTGACACATTCGCACCAACGCACGTGTATAGTCGCGTTTGTTATCCATGGCCTCCACTTCACTCAAATTTCCATACCAAACCCGTGCACAATGATATTCCCGCACTGTTTGCTGTGGCAACCCGTGCACAATAACATTCTCGCACCTGCTCGCTGCTAAAAACCGCATACAATTAAGTACATTTCCCAATTAAAAACGAACATCTTACAGTCGTAGAAAAATACCTAATAAGTGTTTACTAATTTTATTACTAATTAATTAGTATTAGTAAATCAATATTATATTTTTCTTGGTGAACTTAATAGATCGTATATGAAGTTTTACGATCGGTACATAAGACGGTAATGAGAAAATGGTTCTTCAATACCGTCGACAATAATAGTACTGTGCATTTGTTTGCCAAGTTAAGATTAGTATTAAGTAAACAGGGAAAGTTAGTAACAATTTTGATAAAAATATAATATTTTTTAGGTTAAAATCCAAGCATCACGCCGATTCGAATTCGGGGCACCGAAAAAAGTTCTAGCAAAATAAAGCAGGTTTTAAAACATCGAATTTACATAATATGGCAATGCTGCGTTCTCTATCTGACACTTCCTGGTAAATTTAAATTCTGGGCCTGAACGTTGCCGGTCTTAAAACACGCAATCCTGTTAATCTCATTAAATTAATATACCTACTTAGGGTGTATACTGGATTGCGGTTCAAAAAGAATATATAACCTTTTCCAAATTATCCTTCTTCAATCTACGCGGTGCGACGGGACGTTTCAGTTTTCGAACTCCTGAAAATTCAATGTCAATGCTGCAGTTTTTCAATTTCCCGCTTATTTTTTGTTACCTACTTTAAATTTAACAGTGGTTATTAAAAAAATTGCGTTAAGTGAAACCCCGAAATAGGACCTAAAAGAAGAGAACAGCTTATTTATTTCAAAAAGTAAAAATTAATGTTTGTAAACAATTTCACAAATTTTGACTAATATTCTAATGTAACCTTTTACATTTCGCAACTAGGTATCTATAGAAAACAGATTTGACCAATGTCAAATAGTCTCTAGTCTTCTTGGTCAAGTGTATTACCAGAAACTAGAAAATAAATATAGGTATAAGACAAACTTTAATGGAATCTAAAATATTATTACTATTATTGTATTGTATTTTCATTTAGTTTACAATGGCTACTTATCTTAAAATAAAAACAAATAAATAATATCTCAATAGGTACCTATGTGTATGTTTAAGCCATCCCTGCACCCAGTAAAATATTATACATGTACACAATGGGGTCTTCTCAGGTACTTGATTTATTTCAGAAAGGCCAACGATATAAATGCGAATATACTATATCTACCTATACTAAAATCAAATAACTCTGAGACCTGAACAAGAATGAGTGCGTTGAGATTTTCGTCAGAGCCACACTGAGGCACGACCTTTATTTAATTTTACTTTTACAATTATTGTTTACGTCAAAATATTTCAGAAAAAAATATCGACTTAATTAAAATGAGTCAAAACAGGGACCCTTTAAAATAAGGGGACCCAGCATCATACTTTCCAAAGTGAGGCCGTTTCTTTCCCCATTCTAATGGTCTCGGTGGTGCCAACTATGCCATTTTATTGGAGAATCTAAGAAAATAACAGGTACTTTCATTGTTAGTAAAAATTAATAATGGTTTCCATGAATTAGACTTGACAATGTGGTGTCTACAAACACGGAATATGGCAAATGCCAAATAAATCAAAAATTATTTTATAATTTACATTGATTTCCAGCGAATTTAAGTAGAAATATGGTAAATCAGTGCAGATTTTGCAAAAAGCTTAATTATAAGCACCCCCATTTAACTTTCCACAGGTAAGAACTGATGTAGTTCTAGAGTACTTACAGGTTACAACAATTTTCAGTGGCGTGTTTCTAGTCAGGAAAGTAGGTACGTTCAATCAGGCCGTAAAATAAAGTTTATACTTATTTACAATTTGTCGCTAATGCACCATGTTACCAGGTTCCTCAATCCATTTGTAATATGTATAATTGAACTTTCTTCCCTTGTTGAAATGCATCTACCCAAAGAACTTTCACAGATTTCGGGATGGACTAACAAGATTATGTCTAATAGTTCTAACAATGTAATTTCTGGGTGTTCATTAGTCCTTATAATTTTTTTGTAATTTTATTTGCCTCCCAAGGGTACCTCAGAAACTTAAAATAAACTCGTATGATAAAGTCTTTCAAAAACTTTGTAGAATGCTGTAGGTAATAAAGTGAAGACCTGACTGAAGCTACCTGCTTAATAATTTAAAATTTATGAAATACCATATTACACTACTACTTTCAGAGTTAAGTCACCATTGGGACAAAAGAACTTGCTTTCGACTACCTCTGAGTTTCTGGAAATTGGGAAACTCAAAAATGATTCGAATGCATATGTTGCTGAGTCCACAAGAAGAAGGTAAATCATTTCCAGAATTAAGAAAATAAATTGAACGACACATTTATAAACACTACTACTTTCAGAGTTAAGTCACCATTGGGACAAAATAACTTGCTTTCGATTACCTCTGAATGCACCTGTCCACAAGAAGAAGGTAAATCATTTCCAGAATTAAGAAAATAAATTGAACGACACATTTATAAACACTACTACTTCCAGAGTTAAGTCACCATTGGGACAAAAGAACTTGCTTTCGATTACCTCTGAATGCACCTGAGTCTGAAGCCGACACTGGTGAACCTAGTAGGAAAAGGTAATTTCATATTTCAGATAATAAATATATCAACATAACCAAATATATGTACAGGGTGTGTCAAGGAAGAATCCCACACCATTAACTTTTTAATTTTTCAACATAGAAAAAAACGTTTCAAATGAAAGTTGTGGGGAATTTTGTGTTTTTGATAGTCAACCGTTTTTATACAGGGTGTCTCAAAAAAGTAGGGCAAACCAAACTTGTAGTTTTTTATGGAAACTTTATCTTTTTGAAATCCATAATTTCAATAATAATAATCATAAGTTCAATCCGTTCCATCCCCATTGTTCATAGATTTTTTTCTTTTGCCTTTTTGTTGCAGAATAAAAAGATGCACTAAAATGATGGACCTACCTGCAAGACCAAAAAGTTACGAGTAAAAGCACGATCCAAAAAGAGCGCAGGTGGCGCCCTCTGTGAGATACGGCGAAATTGACAGCTTATTCTCCATATCTCCATCCCCAAAACACAGCAGTTCAGTTCAGCAGCTTCATTATTTTGGGAGATGTAGCCATAATTCATTTTCAAAAAAAGAACTTCAACGCCCTGTATCTCTAAAACAAGGCATGTTGGCCTCAATACATATTTTGGTCCCCCCTATCTTCGGTTTCGGGATTTCCCATTCTCAATGAATCAATTTGTATAATTTGATAAACAGCTGATAACACGCATGTGCGTAAAGACAGGAAATTAAGTATAGTTTTATAAATAAAAATGTAAAAATTGTATTTATTAGATTAGTCATATAATATGTTCAACCTCAGCTTTATTTGTTTGTATGAGTGTTCAATATACATATTTTTTAAATTGAATTTTACTTTTTATACTTTTAGAAGCTCATAATGAAATATTATACATGTATATATCAAATTCAAAATTGTATTAAACAGACATCAATTCAATGGGAACTTTTATACGCTACTATTTTTTCCAAACATTTCTTGTTATAAGAACTATAATAAGGGTAGGTACTTAACTTTCTAAGATTTTTAGATCGCATTTATAACTAAATTCATTATTTTATAACGAGACAGCTATAGGTAAATATTCCAAGTCATTTTTATTCTGTAAAATTCGAAAGTTGGATGTGAATTATGATTGGAAATATTTTTGCCCCCTTTAGAATCTATGGCACTGGCATGTCACATAAAACCTGATGGCAGTTGGACACTGACATATAATATAACATAACCTAGTACAAGCCCCCTTGTGGTCTCCTTGGAGTATATAAAAAACAAACTTCCCCTCAAGGCTTCACTCTTCCTATGCGATAGACTGTGACATGCTGGGTCCCCTTATTTTAAAGGGTCCCTGAGTCAAAACATCGATAACATTATTTGTGGCAGTGTTTAAATAGCTGAAAACAACAAGATAAAACCGCATAAATACGCATATCCCTGTTCCCAGGCGTGCTGATATTTTATAACCTATTTGGTCAATAGCCTTATTTCGCGAAACGACTTCGAACACGTACTTGATTTTAGTATAGATAACATACCAAATAAAATCTACTGGTCACAACTTATCGAAATGACTTTTCTCCTTGTCATTACACTTATACTATAATAATTTCAATTTTATTACATTATGTTGACAAATTCATCGTTTATCGTATTATTGCAATATGCAGGTTTGTTTATTCATTAGCCGTGTGTTTTTTACACGTGCCCGGCGACTACTCCTGCTGCTTTTGTAGTCTCCAAAACATTCTAATTGTTTTATTATGCCAACGATACCCCGGCTCGCTTCGAACCGACCATGGATATTAAATTTAAAAACTTTATATAGAATCCTAGAATCCACCATTATGATGACTTCTGGTTTGAACGATCCAGTTTTAACTCGATAAGAAGCATAAGTACCTGTCTAATCCTGGATTTTCTTAAGTTTTATTTTAATTTATTTTTAACTTCTTTTACCACCATACTCTTACAGATATAAATTTAAGTTGGATAGAAAACTGAAGGATTGAAAAACGAAGAAAAACGGGGCATATAAAAAACGAACCAAGTGCACATTCATCGAGCATCTTTGGTGGAAACCAATAAAGACCATCAGGATTTATCCTTGCTTACCTTTTGACAATATATTATGGAGTTGGTGCCAAATGGAACAGAAACATTTATTGTTTTCTTTGTCGAACTAGAGAGGCAACATTTTTCCCAGTGAATTAGTGAATTAGTCAAAAAATAAATCAAGGGGGGAAAATAGGATTTGCAGGAGATATATATGTAGAAACAATAATAAAGAATCAGCGTGTCTCAGTTGGTTTTTACCAAAGTAGTAAATGGCAGCTATGGTAGTCACCGCTTACCATTGTTAGAGGTAGCGGTAGCAAGGAACATTATTTAGCCTATACGACAATTAGGCTCTGTAGCATGGAATAGTGAAACATGTAACGTGTTTTTCCGTATCTCAGAACTCAGAACAGTACGTGTAACGCCAGTTCACATCTAGAATGTATTACATTGCACACTATACAGGATGTGATCTTTTGAAGAATTCCAATGGACTATATCGAAAAAAAAGGAAAAATCGCCGGAATCCGTTTCGGTAGTATGGAGGGGGAACCAAAATGGCGTATTAAGTGACGCCCTTCCTCCAACCTTTAGGCCCTGCCCACCCCAGCTTTCATAGGCGGTTCTAGGTGGGGGCTTGGGGGGGCTAAGCCCCCCAAATCTTGATTTTTTTTATTTAGCAGCCAATGTGATTTACGCATAATTTGCAATTTTGCAAGCTGTATGTAGTTGTACCGGCGCGCCACTGGCTTTTTACGAGACAGTGGCGACACGGCCGCTATGTTTTGGCAAATTCGAGGTGGAACTTTTTAAAAAATATATCGATATAGATCCAGTATTGATTTTTTTTTATCGATATGAATATATGTTATATTCAATGAAATCAATTATTTGCCCATTTTTAAGTCGACCCATTTTTTGAGAAATAAACGGTAAAACCTATACCTACCTGTTCCGTTTTGTTTATATTTTATAATTAATTACTTAAGTATTATTAAAATTTCCCACCAGACATGTCTAAAATAGACGAATAAATTTTGAGGATGTGTTTGTATTTTGAAAAGTTTATTAATGAGTAGCAATGAACAGAAAATTTTAAAAACATAAAAACGCCAATTTATTTAACAAAATTCAACTTAACCTACATGACGGGCAAAATGTAAAGAATAAAGAACACTTACCAGGAAAACCTTAGAATTAATAATTTTCTTCATAGCTGTTGAAGACCTAAAGCTACACAAGCCTAAAAGTCAAAGAAGGACTGCTTTTATTTTTGGATTTGGACACTTATTTATTTATTTTCCTGCATACAATAACAAATTATTCGTAAGAAAAATAAAAAATGATATTACAATCTTCAACAGGCTTCCCTTTGGATGATTTTTCTTAAGCCCATTGTTTTACATAAAACTTCTGTTTTTGGTTTAAACAAAGCTTTCGTGAAAATGTCCGCAATTTGCTCCATTGTGCTTGTTTGAGACCATAAAAGCTTGTTTGGAGTCTACAAACTCTATTGGTATCACCTACATAACTTTTTGGTTGTTTCATGTAAACCTCTTCATCGAGTTTTCGATATAAGCGCATGCTGTAGAGACATCTAATTGAGTCAATTCAATATTTTCTACAGCAGCTATGCTTAATATTGCTCTTATCATTCCAGATTTGACTACAGGGCTAAACGTTTTGTCGTAGTATTCACCATTTCTTTGTGAACAACCTTTGATTACCAACCTCGTTTAGTATTTTTCTATATTGATAAATCCGGATTTATCCTCTCCTTGTATATCCATTTACAAGATACTATAATGCTTTCTTGCCTTCTAGAAGTTTCTGTAAAACTCATATGTTTGTTTTTCGATATAACCGCATGCTGTAGAGACATCTAATTGAGTCAATTCAACATTTTCTACAGCAGCTATGCTTAATATTGCTCTTATCATTCCAGATTTGACTACAAGGCTAAACGTTTTGTCGTAGTATTTCCCTTTTCTTTGTGAACAACCTTTGATTACCAACCTCGTTTAGTATTTTTCTATATTGATAAATCTGGATTTATCCTCTCCTTGTATATCCATTTACAAGATACTATAATGCATTCTTGCCCTCTAGAAGTTTCTGTAAAACTCATATGTTTGTTTTCTTCATGTGACTTCATTTCTTTATCCATTACAGCTAACCAGCTTCGATCACCGGTCTTTAGAGCTTCTTCATAGTTATTAGATTCAAAGTTTGATGGTTTTTCAATTTTCTACGGTCTCTCCGCTCCATTATTTTCATTTCTTCATGGTCTTTCTCCTGCTAATCAGTCTTCTTTTGACCTTCTGCACAGCCTTTTCTAACTTCTTCATTGTATTTTTCTTCTGGATAACCATCATCTTCTTGCAACCTTCCCTCGCTTTTAAATTTCTTGCATGACAACCATCTACGGTGTGGTTTCCTTACTTTAGTTTTCTCAAACAAAAACACAGATAAAGCGTAGAAATATGATAATACACACATAAACAAAGCATACATCCATAATAAAGGACAACACGAATGACGGATCTGTAGAATGGCGTCGACGGCGCCGTCATTATAAAATCGATACAATACGTCGCTCCATTATGACAAAATTTGACAAAACATGGCGGAACCAATGAAAAATCGGATAACGGCTGTCGCCACTGTCTCGTATAAAGCCACTGTACTGTGGTCTAACGAGGTTAATTTGTAATAGTAATCACAAAGCTATATCCGCCAGGGCCCAGGGGCTTAAGCCCCCCCAAAACAAAAGGTCTAGAACCGCCTATGCCAGCTTTAAAATTTTAAGTGGCAACCCCCCGTTTGTGATACATCGTTGAAAATGTCTTCAAAAATGTTTCCCAACGTTATCAAGCATAGCTATATTTATTTGGTTCAGTAGCTAATTATCGATTTACTCAAGAATATTGGAATTGAGGAATTTACTCCGTTCGCGTGATTTTCTTTACACTTACTGACTTTAAAACAAATAGACTTTAGATAGTAATTGTTTAAGTACGTGCATTCCATATTTTCCAAACTTGATATCTATGTCCGCGCGACCCTGGGATGACGTCACCGTGCGCAAAATGTCAAGCGCTCGCTCGCTGGCATTGAGCCGGCCGGCACAAGCACACGTGTCGAGGAAAACAGCTGAACGCAGCAGCAGCGCGACCATTGTGCATTTCCATAGCGATAGTTGTTGCGGTGTCGAAACAATCTGGCGCGATTGCATCTAGCAGGCGAAATCAGGCGGGCGATAAAAGAATCGAAAGTCGCCTGGGAAGTATTTGCATTAATTTGCTATCGCGGTAGTTGCTATCAACGTTATCGATTGTCGCCGATTCGTGGCTTTCACTTTGCTTAAACGGTTTGTTGTTTTTTTCTTATGTAGGTATTTGAGAAAAAAGTTGAATAAAATAAACTTTAAACATCAAACAAATATCAATGTATAAACATATAAATATAGCGCAGTGGCGCACCCAGAGGGGCAATTATTTTCGCCTCGTTAACATCTCGTTAATTTTTGTTATTACCAATTAGTTTGGTTGGTAGGTACAAAAAGTGGTTACACAGTGTAATCAATGATCAGTTAGTTGGATCTTTTGAACTACCAGTTAGGTTAAAGGGTGAAGAATATGTTAGATATTTGGAAAATGAGTTGCCCGTTTTTATTAGAGGACGTACTATCAGCATCAGCTTATAATATGTGGTTACAACTTGACAGCGCCCCACCACATTATACTCGGCAAGTATTCATTCCATTGAGTAAAGGATATATATTCTATATAGGGTAGAATATATATCCTTTACTCAATGATCATACCCCGCCCCAAATTCGCTTGATTTTTTCTCTGGGGTTACTTCAAAGAACAAGTTTATTTTAGCTGCTGATGAGCTTCAAACAGTAACGACGGTTGCGGAGTAAATCAAGCGCAATGAACAAGCTCTACGGCGAATTAAAAGAAACTTTTCGCAGATGCAGATTATAGATTAGGTTAGAGCAGGCGCCGTTTTGAACTAAAATAACCGAATAAATTTATTTCAATTTTCACCCTTTCCGTGTTACTAAGACGTAAATTCAACATAACTTTAAAAAATTCAAAAAATCTCATTTTCTGCAAAATGGTAGCAGATACAAAACAATGTTCCAAGTCACTTTTGTTGCCAATGAAATTGTGAGTTTAAGAAATTGAATTTTTTTAATCGTACACCGGGTGTTACATTATTATTTATAAAATTATTTTTCCTATCTCCGCCACTGGTGGACCGGGAGCTTGATATAGGTACCAAATCTGTAATACCTTTTCTAGTTTCGTTGAAAATGAAGCAAAATATTACTATAGAAGTTTAAAGATCGGCCTACTTTGATTTTTCACACAAATTTAACATTTTGTGGTATTGCGAGGTCCTATTTGGAACAAATATGTACTAAAAAATTTTTAATTTTTCGCATACATTCAAAAATTAAGCATCGTTTTTCTTTTTCACTTTTACTTAAATAGCCTCCTGCAGTGCAGCAATGTGCAATTAGACTCAAATAAACCATGTGCAAAAACACAACGAAAGTCCTGTTTCTTCTGCCATTAATCATCCAGAGTTGTGAAGTTTAATTACCGAAACGAAATACATACTTAGGTTAAATAAATATGCCGTTGCGTTTGCCGCCTCACCAGCGACGAAAGCACTTTCTAATTTTTTTCTTGCTCTCAGAGTATAAATTACCGAAATTGGAATGGGCAACTATAAATTAAGTATGATTAGGCGTAGAGTAGAATAGAATAGACGTCATTTGAAATCTGTTACGTGTTCTTTTTTGCAGCACGACCACTATCGGGATTTTTGTTTTTTGTTTTGTGCGAAAGGGAGAAAGACTGGTTTTTTCGTTACCGTTATCGTAAAGTATCAGATTTTTATCTATCTGGACTAATTAAATGATGAAATTCTGAATTATAATATTGGTTATATATATTAAAGAGTTTTTTTGAGCTTTTGACTTCTTTCAAAATAACTCGATATACCTATTGTATAACATAAAAAAAACTACCCCTACCCCGAATTTAGCATACCCCTAGATCTTTTTCACAATAAAATTGTGGTTGAATCACAAATAATCCTTAAAGTAAAATTAATGTAAATTACTTGCAGAAAGAAAATTGCCACGATTTTATACCTAGTTGTATGGCTGTGCCAGAATTATTATAAGCTGAATTCTAGCGAGAATGGAACTTTTAAAATTCGACCCCCCGATTTTTGATTTCTTAGACAACTTTTGACTTTAAATGTGAAAGCCTATATAGAATTTAAGCTTCAATCTCGACATCTACGGGTCAAACTATACCTACGTTAGAAAAACCCATTTGAGGTAGGTTATATATTTTTTACATTGTACGAATTCGTTTACGTAGGTCTGTTTTTGCAGGGACTCTTTATAATAAGAAGGAGACCGAGCATGTCACAGTCTATCACATAGGAAAAGTGAAGCCTTGAGGGGGCTGATACAAGGTTATATGTCAGTGTCCAACTGCCATCAGGTTTTATGTGACATGCCAGTGCCATAGATTCTAAAGGAGGTAAAATATTTCCCATCATAATTCACAATTTTTAACTTTTCTAACTTCCAGATACTCAGATGTGTCAATTAAAGGTAATGCGGCCGCCTGTAGTAGCCCCAATAATTGCAACCAGATTTTTCCTGCATCACCTTTAGTAATCCTACAATTCCCATTAAGTGGGCATTACGTATCGTATAAGTAGGTAGTTCAAAACAAATCATATTTCCAAAATTTTAAATTATTAAGCAGGTAGCTTCAGTCAGATCTTTTTTTAAAGAGTTTTTATCTACGACTACAAGTTTATTGAGGTACCTTGGGAGAGAAATAAAATTACAAAAATTTTATAATTAACACCGAGAAAAACTACCATCATTAGAACTACTAGACCTAATCTTATAAGTCCATCCCGAATTCTGTGAAAGTTCTTTGGGTAGATACATTCAACAAGGGAAGAAAGTTCAAGTATACATATTACAAATGATGGATTGAGGAACCTGGTAAGGTGCAATAGCGGCAAATTCTTAAATAAGCAAAATCGGCGCTACTGACTTACCATACTCATTACTTAAAGTCGTGGAAATAATTGCTGGAAATCGATTTCAATTATAAAATAAATTTCTTTCATTTGACAGTTGCCACATTCTGCACTTGTATACACAACATTGTCAAGTCCAATTTTTAGAAATCATTGAAACCATTATTAATTTTTACTAACAATCAAAGTAGGTACCTGTTATATTCATAGATTCTCCAATAAAATGGCATACTTGGCATCACTGAGATCATTAGAATGAGGAAAGAATAGGCCTCACTTTGGAAAGTATAATGCTGGCTCCCCTTACTTTAAAAAGTACCTGTGTTTTTGAGATATCCCGATCAACCTATTAAACTGACATTTTTAGGTGTTTTTAAAAAAGTTAACTGACCGGACATTCAGAAACCTCCAAGTTCAATTTAGACAGGATTTCCGGTTTCCACACTTAATTAAATTTTATCTGTTATAAATTCGTCAAGGATCTACAGATCTTCTGTGTAGTCATTTATTTGAATAATTGCGTGAATTCTAAAGGAAAATAATCCAAATAAGAAAATGGTTATTCAAAATGATGGTAGTTTTAATTTGTGTTAAAGCTAGCTAGCTCAGTGGTATTTTTTCTTATTATTATATTATTCAAAATCCTCTTATTTGACCTACCCAATATCAAGGTTATTTTAATGAAAAGACCTAGTTTCTATAAATAATCTAATAAACAAAAAACAATTTATTCAAGGTTTCTTCTCCAAATCGGCCATAACGTGCAGGTTATGAAAATCGTTTTACCAAGTATCTATGCGTAATTGGATGGCATAATTGAGTAAATGATATTATTCCTTTACTCAATGATGGCATTGCATTATTATTCACATACATAAATAAAAAAACAGAAACTCTACCGCTAGCAACAAAAATGTTGAAATTCAAGGTCGGCATTCGTGTATTCGAAACCAATTAACATTTTTTTACGGCTAATTTAGGTCTTACGTAATCTTCTGTTTTTAGTGGTGCCGCACAGCTGTGTTATTGTGGCGAGCAAATAAGAGTCTTGTTGTATAAGGTCAGTGAGTTACAAAAAACTGAATTTTGTTTTTCATTTTCCAATCCGACTTAGAACAATCACTTTACGGTCTGATACCTCAGAATGCATGTTTGTCTGATGATTTTTATGCAAAATATTATTGACCTGGAGACCTTGTATTTATTGCAATGATTAAAATGTTGAAAGAAGCTAAATAAATTTAAAGTTTGCGCTATATTTTAACAGCATTTTCTTTCTCAGTAAATCAACAATGGCGCCAGAAAACGTAGTAACAAATCAAAAACATTCTGCGAAACAAATTAACATTGTATCCTTGAGGATATCCTTTCTGGTCTCAGTTTAGGTGCATATAAGATTATAATGTTATTTAAGTTTATATACAATATTATGAACATATCATATTGTTTACCACCTATCAATGAAAAATAGCAATTATTGAAAATAAGTGGCTCGTGGCATATATTATGCGGGACAAAATGTTTTGGTTCTTGGCAACACCAAACTAGTTTCCAATATCTAATGGGAATTTAGTATGGGTCTCTCGGAGGTGTGCAGCAAGACAGGCACCTGTTTCGGGCTTGTTGGCCCTCATCAGGGAAAACTTTCTTGATGAAGGGCTTCCGGGTTACACATAAATCTTTAAAGTATTGTGATAGTGAGGTAACTACCTACATTTTCTATTACATTAATAATTAAGTAGTAGTAAAATTAAATTTCTACCGACCGAAGTTGTCACTGTCAGTCACCGTGCAACTATGTTGCATTATTAATTTCTTTTCTGAATTAACATAAGGAAGCGGCCATTGAATTAAAAATATCATTTTTTCATTCTGTTGTAATTGTTAAAAAAACATAAAGAATAGATGCCACTTATACTTAGATATAGCCTAAGAAAATTATGTTTTACGTACCTCAGGAACGCATGTCCTTGCATTATGTGGCATCTGTTATTGTTGTGGTTAACGCCGCGAAGTTTACGTGCATTTATAACCAATCTTGCCGCGAGGAAAGATTCAAGAACGTGATGAATTTTACTACAAAAAGAGTTCCCCGCCATCTGATAGTGATAAAACTCATTGTATTTAAATTGATAATAAATAGATGATAAGGTTACCTACACCTACTTAGGTACCTTGCTAGACACAAAGGATTATTTTATTTAAATTTGGAGGCACAGCGGAAAGCTTTACGTTATTGTGGTTTTACGAGTATGGTACAACTAATTTTGATATGATCAAAGAGCATTTCCAATGTGCTTCTTAGGTAGATATGTATTGTATAAGTGCTAATAAAACGTATTGTACGCCAAAGGGTCCAGAGCAGCGACGTAGGGGAGAGGTTAATAGCAAAAAATGGCCAGTTCGCTGGGATGGCATTGGCGTTACTTATTCTTATATTTGCCACATTTTAAAGTTTGATTTAAGACCAATTTACAAGCATTATTAGTTCGTAATAGACCCGGTATCTAACAAATTGCGATGATTTCGAGCGCCTGGATGGGCATGATTTTTCCTTTTTTCCTATACCTATACTGCTCATATTTATCACCTGGCGCTAGGGCACTGCGTATAGCCAAAGAAAATGGTACTACGCACCATTTTCTTTGGTATAGCCCAAAAGACGACCGCCTGCGTCTTTTAGTTCCAATGTGGAAACATAATATTGTTAGGTAATATGAAGTGTCTAATCTGTGTAGATACCTACCTACCGAAGCTATTGACTTTTTGACACTTTAATAATAATCTTTAGTATAATACACACTGTTTTCGATTAGTTTTCTGTACAATTAAATTATACAGGGCCCCTCGAGAATATCTTGACAAATATGCACTTTATTCGAAAGAAAAAATTGTCTTTTTGATGGGCTAAGTTTGTGTAAAAACACATGCTTGAAATCATTAGGTACTTACTGGTTTTTATAGATACAGATGTTTTTGAAAATATAAAGTTCCATTTCGTGACAGTCGCTTGATGATGATAGCATTGATAGCTGAGCTTAATAAATACGAAAAATCTTTCTTTCCTTTGCTCAAGATTCGCCGAGCGGTCTATACAAGGCTTCGCATCTAAGCTTTACCAATATCATATTTTCATCCAAGAAAGTAGCAAAGGAATTTGTACAAGGAAATTCTTTGGGGATCTATCAAATAAGTAATTTAGTTATACCTTCACTTTTACATCGACAGGTCGATTGCTATGCGAGTCTGTGCTATTACCTTTCACTAGACACAAAAATGATGCTAAAAATGCCAGACTACCAACGATTTTTTAAGGTTAACCAAATTCCTGCATATTAATAATTACTTTCGCATTGTAATGTTACGTATAGACACAATAGCCGATTAACAATCAGCAAAACAGGAATCAGACATTTATGATACTATACCTACGAAACGTCTAGACTATGTAAGTAGCTATTAGTTTACATTTTAAGCAAAATTTATTCTGCAATTTACATTGAGACTAACCACTATACTATCTCATTGTGAACATTTGGTGAAATAGCGTATAATCGGGATTCGTTATCAGTCAACCGTATAATAGGTTTGTCTCCCAAAAAGAAACAGTATATAATTTATTATTACTAAGTATTAGACAACTTTGTTGTCCGATAAAGAATTGTATGTGTATGTGCTCCCTTAGTGTAAAATCGGGAAATTGCTGTATAAGGTCATTCTTTTTAAATCAGACTAATATTAATAATAATAGAACCAACTAAACCAACTGAATGCTTGTGCGGGGGAGGGGGGCAATTACTATTAATTTTGTCTTCATTGCCATTTGCCTACTTTACTTCAGCAATAGAAGAATATGCGTCAACCCTTGTTTTTGGATACCCTAGTTAGCGTTGACTGATATATTATTAAAGACTGCTCACGGCTGTCACGTCTGACACATTTTTGGCTCACCATGCGCTTTCCGGAGGGAAAATACATTGCAGAATACATTGTTAGCCATCAGAGCCATCTGTTTTCCAGGACATAAAACTATAGCCGTGATAAGTCTTTATAAATACGTGAGTCGACGCTATAGTTAGTCAATATCTAACACTGACATAAGGATATGACAGAAATCCAGTAGATTCAGGGGGCCGATTTTGCAAAAACAAAGTTGTACAGTTATTTTTTGGTAGATTTTAATATAAGAAAATTAGTAGGCAATGACTGGATCACTTTAAGAGGGGGTTGACGACAGCGAAAGTGACGTTAGATTTCGTATTTTTTTAAGTTGTATAGTATAAAATCTAATAACATTTTACCTGGCAAAAATTTAGTACAAACATCTCTGTCTTCATTTTAATCATAAGATCTTAAAAGCATATTCACTGGAATTATTATTTTTCCCAAGGTTTTCATAACCTATAAAACAAAAGGCTGCTTTTAAGATCTTATGATTAAAATGAAGACAGAGATGTTTGTACTAAATTTTTGCCAGGTAAAATGTTATTAGATTTTATGCTATACAACTTAAAAAATACGAAATCTAACGTCACTTTCGCTGTCGGCAACCCCCTCTTAAGTTTTGGCGCCATCTGTTGCTTGCATCTATCTAATAGTTACTGATGTCGTATCCTTATGCTTATGACTCTGTCTCTGTCACACATTGGCTAACTAGGGATTCGTACTTGACAATAATAATTCTCTCCCGCAATAAGTATTTCTTTAATTGCCAAATAGGCGAAAAAAAATATTTAAAATGTACGCACTCCTGATTGCGTATGATCTGAGAGGCAAATTTCTTTAGTGCTTTTGTGACCAACGCGACACCGCTCGCCGGCCGAGTATTGCAAACACAACAGCCACAGAGTCGTTTTGTTCAACTCTCAGTAGCGATTACATTATGATGTTACTTATTGATATTAATCCTAAGTAGAAACTATTGCGGACCATCTGATTTTTTCAGAATTGTTTTTAGCTTGCCTTCCAAGTATTCATTTTAAATAATCTTGACTAAATAGCTACTTTGTATGCTCTTTAATAAATATTCTATATTCCTAAAATGGCTTTCAAGAAAACATATACTTCTGCTAAAGTTGAGTCGGATGCATGCAAGAAAAATAAACAAAATGCATGAAAGCGAAATACCTACTGTGGTGCCCCTGCAGGAACTGCAGAAGAAAAACTTCAAAATCTTAGAATCTTTGCGGGAGCCCCAAGAAAAAGTCTCCTGAAATCAGGGAGATGCCGCCAAAGAAGGGAAGTCATAAATATATGTCAAGGTGTATATACAAATCTGATTGAATTACGATTGTTATGCTAATAAATATGTCGAAAATGTATATACGAATGTGACTGGGCCATAAATAAGTCAAAATATGAGTGAGTTATGGTAAATATGACAATAAATCCTTCAGATCCTTCTGAGTGAAATATGGAAAACATGGCAATAAATAATTCAAAGTCTGATTGATTTACGGAAAGCCAATCCAGGATTCTCACGGTCCAGGGATCAAGAAGGAGAAGGATCCAAGTATTTAAGCAGGCGGAGCACCACGAGCAAGACAGTAGTAATCCAGCTACCAGCAAGTGCAAAGGGAACCCCTGCCCGACTGAAGAGCAGGGCAGGCGGCAGTCCCTGCGGCTAGCCAGCCGCAGGCCACCACCCAGTTGCTGTAGAAATACCTAATGAAGAAAACCAAGAAAGAAGCATTTCCTAAGCACCCATAAGTATGTTGGACTGACCAAAAAGTAAGATATTTGTGTTTTTGATCCCTTTGTGTCTGAATTGCCTTTTTATTTTGAATTTTGAAATTATGTTGAAATTTTTAGAGAAATTGAATTTATTGTGCCCATTTTAACAGATTAGAAATAATTTCATAACGTTTATAAACCATGAACGATTTTTGGGAATTTATTTGAACCATATTATTTTACTGTAGATGTCAGAGTTTTTATTCAAACAGAAATAATTTTGTAACTTCTATTGAGAATTTGCGAGGGTTTTTGGGAAACTATTCAGAGTCAATTATTTTGTCGTTGAGATCAGAATTTTGTTTTTAATTAAATCATTTTATGTCAGATTTTATGTCAAATTGAATTACATTTTATAAAAACTTGTACTGAGTAATTAAGCAATGTTATGCAGAGTCAAGTAATTTTATTCTATTTAGGAAATCATCTATTTTAGCTTTTGCAATTTTTGTACTTTTAATATGAAGGTTTGTCATTTTATGCCATAGTTTATGTATTTGTGCCATTTTGACATATTGTTTTGTGTCCTAATTTAAATTCGATTGTTAAACAGTGTACCTTTTGAAACGCTCGGATTTTGTTACTTAGAAAAGGGTCATATTTCAGATATCTTGAGTGTAGCGTTTGCGAAATCATAGATATTTAATTTTATTCATTAATAATTATTGCGCAGGTCTTAAACTTCCTCTTAAACTCTATTTTGTTAGTTCAATGTACTGTTTGGTATTTATTTTAATACATATGTTAAACTATCCCAGTGTTTCCGTCATACACCCTTAGGCCCACACTAAAAGTAAGTAACTGTGAATCACCCTGTACATTACCGCTCGCCAATTAACATCTAACAGGGTAGAAGCATCACACTACTAACAGTAGTGTGTATAGTGTGTGAGTCTTGAAGAGTGCAGGGCGCCTGGCGAAGGTTGACTATATAAATGGTTAGTAGACGTAATTATTAATTTACGAATGGTATGATATATATATATCGATACAAGGGTTGTCGATAATATCCATGTTGATATTGCACATATTTGGTGCGGCATACTGTTATTACATACTTTGAGAAAAAAGCTAGTGCACGATAGCTGCGAACAGGAGAGAGGATTATAAATGACTGTACATGGGGTATATAGATAAGCTCCCCGGTGAGTGCAAATTGTTATTGTTGCCAACAGAACAATAACTGTTTGTTTTGTTTTAAGTACGATGAATCTTTCTATCCGTGCTTCCTAAATCTATATAAGACCAACTTTACATAACCAAAAGATCACCGCGTATAAAACCATCCCTATTGGGAGCTCTATAACTGGGGTCCAAGTGTGATCTTTTGGTTGGATACTCAGGAAACACTCCTTGAATAACCTTAAAAAGATATTTTCCCGCAACTTTTTCTATTAAAAAATTATACTGTATTTACTGGACTGCCAAGAGGGAGTGCTCCCATGAGGGTTTCTGCACCGGGACCTCAATAAGACCCCCAGCTACGCTACTGGTGTCAGTCACAGAAAATATACGCGTAGCGTAAATTCGGTGTGAAAATGTAAAGCACGTCACGATTGTTTGGGCACTTAGCTATAATATTCAGTAATTTCAATGTCGGCTCTATTCAGACAGGCGCCGGACCCGGCGAGTAAAATGTCAAGTGCTTAATTGCTCGGCCGTAGGCCAGCTACGCACAAACGATTACGTTTACCTGCTCGGTCTTGCGTGCCCGAATAGCAGACTTTCCTTTGAATTCTAGGCCAGCGGCGACAGGTGAGTATACCCGGTCGTTGATTGACAGGATAAGGATAAGAACCATGGTGCCAATGGTGCCATGCAGATAAGCGGAAAATTGCAAGACTGAGGTAGGTAACAAATTCCCAGGTGGTATGTTATGACCACGACCTGTACATAGTGCTGTTTCATGCAATCGCCATTGGCTCCACATACCGAAAAAATCGACAGGGTCGTTTAACGTTAAAAACACCATAGTTGAAAAGTCTTTGGTAAAATGAAAATGAAAACATGCAAAAAATATGATTGTTGCAACAAATTTAATATCCAAAATAAAATAAAATACTTGTTTGTTATGTCGGTTTAATTTAACAAGTTGAAATGGCATACCTATCTCCATAGATTTTCTCAAGAAAAGCCAGTCTAAAAATCAAGCAAAAATAGTTTGGTACCTTTTGGTGTAAAATGACGTCCATGGCTAGTTGTAGTATAAATAAACATGAAACGCATTAAATTTTTAATTTATTCTTTATAGTTAGGATAGTAGACCATTGGTTCGCTTTTGGGGCTTTCAACAAATTTTTCGCTATTTGCATTCCTGCATACGTTACAAAATACTTTTCCAAAGTATAATATCAGAAACTCTTTCTTTTTCTTCAACTGGCTGAACAGATCATCCCTTAATTCCAAAATAGTGTTTATTCTTCTGCAATTCACGTAATGCAGGTTTATGCATACGATTCTCTTCATTTGCATCATAATTTTATATTACTGCTGGAAACAAATCTTATGACAAAACCGGGAAACACTATGATTACAAAGACAATTTGTTAACTTAAAATAATCGTAAACGTACATACCTATAACCTAATAGTCGCCATTTTTTTCGTATTCTTACTAGTGCTATTTCAGATCGCAAACAACAATGAAATTATGACGTCATGCTCGGCTTTTTAATAGTGTTTGCTTTTTAAAGGCATCTGGCGAGTCAAATGTGTCGTGGAATCCTCTCAAAACAGTTGAATGGTCAACAGAGGACTGCTCAAAGTGGTTGTGTGCAAAAATTTAATACAAAAATGTACAGGGTATTTTTTTTGGGCCATCTCAAAATGCTGAATTTTTATGAAACTTTATACTAGCCAAGAGTGCTCAGGAATTATTGAAAATACATTAATAACCACAAAACTAATAATTTATTCATTTAAAAAATGATAATTTTCTGTGCGTTTCCTGTTGTGGCACACCAGCCACCTTAACTCATATGGACTTACTGACCCTCAGGCTTCTGTATTTTCAGACTTAGTTGGTTTATAGTGTCTGGGGCGGTTTTAATATATCTACTCAATTTTTGACCCAAAAATATTCAGTATTTTGAGATGGCACGGAGACAGAGAAAGTCACCTTGTATATTTTCTGTTGGATCTTTACACACCAATACTTTGAGTGGTCCTGTTGACCATTCAAGTGTTTTAAGGGAATTCCATGGCACACTTGACTGCTTTTCGTCATTTTTACTAAAAAATTCGTAGTAGGCCTTGAAAATTGATATTAAGACCTGAAATTTTGCTCCAAAGTAGAGATTTTTGTGACATTTCTTTAGAAAAAAAAACGGCTAAAATCAGATGAAAAATAAAAATTTTACAGGGATGCTTCCATTTCAAATGAGCCGCCCTGTATTTATAAAAAAAACGTTTTTTTTATTTATTTGTTTCAAAAATGATTTTCGGTGTCAATCGAGGTGTCACTAGCCGCGTTCCTTTTGCCCCTGAGAAATTTAGCTCAGTTGTTAGCCGAGCCACTCAGTTTGTTTTTCCTGTCAAAGGCTCATCTTGTGAAAGGGTCATTTTCCCCACAACCAAACTGAGCCAATATGCTCGATAGTGAGTGTCCTCGCGAGGATGTGCTTGAAGGGTGAAGGGGGAGGTAAAAAATCTCACTTTAGCTCACATTCTCATTTGTAAAAGGAACTGCCACCATCTGAGATAAAGTAAGAATTCTTAAGAAAAGTGGCAAAAGGAACTATTTGCAACATTTATAATCAAAACATTTTTTTGGTTATTTTTCTACTATAAGCGCCAAATGTCAGTTAAACACTTCCTGGAAAAAATCAGAAATTTAAAAATAGTCCAAGATTATCCTGCAATTATTCAGTGGAAGCACCACTTGATTTTAAAAATTTTAAAGCCTACTATGTCTATTTTAATTTAACGTCATAATCGGTTATTTATTTCCACGGGTAACTATTAGATTTTACCTCAATCACAAATTTTACCAATATTTTTTCTAAAATTTCCATAGTAATTACAGAACAAACTGACAAGTGTGACACATCAAATTAAATGGGATATTTATTTTTTATAAAAAAGCGTCATTTAATTTTTTTTGTAAGTAATTTAATATTTGATCCCAAGAGAGCCCAAATTTAGCCATCGAATGTTTCATATCTGCTTTAATATTTTTTGGATTCAGACAAAAGTGACAGTTCTTGAAAATTTGTATGTTAAACATTTTTGCCTACAGTAGTTTAAATTTTTTTTGATTTTTGGCCGTAGTTTTCGTAGGTGGCCATGGACAGCAACTTTCATTATGACAAAAATCGGCCGCCCAGAAGAGCTAACAATCGCACCCTCCACCGTTTTTTTTTTTTTTCAAAAAATAGCGGAGATGTTTGAGGAACAAGGGGCAAGGCGATGGAAAAGTATCCAAAACCAAGTAGTTGGACGGGATAAATAAACGGGAATTAAAAAATAATTTTGTGTTGTTAAGAAAGGTCACGCAGTTTAAGTGAATGAAAAATTCTATTATTATCAAAAAATATTAGTTAAGTCAACTGGTGAACATTTTTTTTGCTGTTAACTGTGAAATGTGAAATCATATTAATTTAAGTAGGTAGCAACTATACAGAATAAGAAGTATTACGCTCTTTTTTTACAGAAAAGACACACAGTCACACAAGTAAAAATAGGTATAAATTAGTATCTATAAATTTTTTGATGCATCCTATAAATTATCATTTCCCCTCAAAGAGGCACATTATGTCTATAGAATACAGGTACATATAGAAATTTATTTCCTGGTGGCCTATATAAATAAAATTATTAATTTTTAAAAGCAGGTATTGAAAGGAGGTATTTGTTTATTATAATGAGCCGCAGGCGAAATTTTTTAGAAATTTTAAGAACAAATAATTTAACTGAAATATAGAAAATTATAAATTTACATCATAACGATCCATTTCCTCCTCTTTTTCTCAATGGGGGGAGGGGTTAAACCCTCATCCCCCTCCCTTTATTACGGCCCTGGATATGTTGAATCTAAATGGCATGAGAGTGAGAGATAAATGTAGAGTCAATCATGAATCAATCGGTATGAATCTAAATAAGACATCAATTTTCAAATATCGATGTCCAACGAATTTTGGAATACCCTTGGGCTTGCGAGTGAAACAAAATGGACACGATTGTTGCTATTCCTGAATGCAGTAGGTATCTAAGACATTAGATGCAGACGCATTTCTGAATGTATTTTTCAATAACATCAACCAATTTTCTGTTGAGCTAGGATTTTTAACTATAGCTTCTCATAGTTTTATTCGTAGACCTTAAATGGGCCTGTGTAAGTAAATGGGTAAGCCGAACGACCGTGTAGGTACGTGTAAAAGTGTCCTGGCTAGGAGCGGGTTTCGCGGTCACCTTACTGTTAATAACTGGACACTGGACACTTGCGCTGTAGACGTATAGCCGCAGAACTACTTACGTCCGTCGTTGTTGTGAAACCGAACGTTATGGTCGATATCTTGAATAAGCAATGAGCCGGTTAAAAATTTACCTAGAGAAACCCGCTTGTGAAGAAATGCGAGCGGAGCAGGCGGCAGGCCGGCCGGCGATTTGCGACACCCGCACAAATTAGTTTGCTATGGTCAAAGATCGCATTGTATTTATTTGCCAAGAATAGCGTTGCATTTACATTATTTCTAAAGATCTGTCAAAATCCCCAAAAAATATATTTTTTTTCTTTCGGCAGTAAAGTGTCCCAAAATCGTCATTAAAAGCTCAGAAATCGGCATTAAAGTAGCCCATTATTGTACGATTTTTTCAATAAGTAGGCTTTGGCGAGATGTAAACATTAAACGTCAGACGCGTTGTGACCAAATATTCAAATCCCGGCCACAAAAGGCCCATTTAACTTTTCGTACACATTGCGAAATTTTTACCTATACCAGCGCAATATTTCAGTATACATATTTTACTAGGTTTGAATATCAAGAGATTTGCTGTGGAGGCTGCACAACAGGCAGCAATTTGGTTTGTCTGTTCGAAGACGCCGTGTCTTATCTTACTTGACCTATGTAGAGCGATCGTCAAAGTCAAGCAACGCCGCGCGCAGTTGGTTCATGAACGGGTGATCCCTTATGATTATTTTCTTGCCTAATAAAACATTTTTTTTTTCCGATTTCAAAAAAAATATATTATGTATAGTATTTCTATAGTCACTTGGAAGAGCATAAAAACCTGTGAATTTTATACGGGTGATTTCGGCTGATAAGTCTGGTATTTTTACCAGTAGCAGAGCGTGGTAAAAGCTATGATATAGATCGCGCCACGTATATCACTATGTTCCAAGTGAGTTCATTTATATTTTACCAGGGTAGCTCGAGAACAGGATCTTCCGGCAATAAAATACGAGTCAAAACACTTTTTTAACCATATTAACCGCACCTGGTATTATAAGTAAAAGGAGATGAAGGAGACAGAGACGATAGATATTGTAGTAAAAACAATTGACTGCATGCTCGCCTAATATAATATATCACCAATACTTGCATGGGCTACACTTGTACAGCGACATGCGGTGGATAGGCGTGCGATAATTTCACAGATTTTAGGATATACTTGCGTAAATAGTTGTAATCGATATGGCTTTTTAGAGACCTTTTGACAATATTGTATGGTGCATTAACCTTTACGTTGTGTTTGACTACAACCTTAAAAAACCCTTAAAAGTGAAATATTATGTTGCTTTTAGAATATGTATATCTTTAAAAAACTGCGTGACGCTTATGTCCTATATTGAGTTTTTTATGCAATTAGAGTTTTTTATGCTGTTTCAAGTGACTTTAAAAATACTATACCTCGGCAATGAAGTTCTTTTTATGACTCATGTGGTTTATTTGCCTCAGCCAGAGGCCTCGGCAACTAAGTTCCACATGAGTCATAAAAAGTTGAACTTCAGTGCCTTGGTACATAAATAACTATAATTATACTTCTTTGAAAACACCTAATTTTTATCTGTACCTACTATTTCGTATTTTAATTCGTGTTTGAATATTTAGATACATTTCTGTACAATATTTTAATATCAAATGAATACCTAGTTAATTATTTTTTCTAATTTGTGAGATTTCAAATTCTGTGGATAATTATATCTACTAATGACGTTATTATTACCAAGCCTTTGAAGGCTAGCTGGAAATACTCATTACTCATTTACGAAAGAGACGATAATGAAAGCGTTAGCGAATAGATCAGTCTGACCTGAAAGTTATATAGTCGCCCATCTTCAGGATATGGGCTCCAGACAAAAATAATGTTAATTGCTTTTGGTATAACATATAAAATCTTGAAAATTAGTTAAATGAAAATAAGTAAGCCTGTAGTTGGTGTATTATTCTGTATTTCAACAAAATTAAATACAAAAGATTATAGAATAGTTAATAAGTCCTATGTAGGTATACTGTCTGTACAATGCATTAATTTGCATTGCAAACAAAATAACCATTACAGAACCTGTTGCGGAAGCAAGAAATACCCATACACGATTAAATGAAATCCATGACAAATATTATCATATTCATTAAATAAATAATAATAATTCATATAATAATGTCACAGCTTACCCTAGGGCAAGCTGTGATATTGTCCTCTCTGAATTTTCCTAGTCCACTATGTATCAAAAACCTTATTGAGAGCTTTGTGTTACGGAAAGCAGATCTTTGCAGAAAATTATAGATTTGAATTGGTGTTCTTTATTATTTTGTGTACTGTAGATTATGACTGACGGAAATTTCCTGGGAGAAATTCAGAAAACTGCAAACTTCTTTTAATATTTGAATTCTCGATGTAAACAAGTGTGTCGGTATAAACTGAAAATTAAACATTTTTTAATTTTGCAAACTGAAACGACCAATATTACAAATTTTAAAAGTAAGTCTTTACATCCTTAGTGAGTAAGACTATTATTATTTTTAAAAAATCTAAATGAAACATTTAATTTGTTTTAGAAATAACTGACCCCGCGAAGTTGTTGGGGTCTGTAGTTATCGGTAGGTATATTATAAACTCTAGGCTAGCAAACACCTTTGATTTTTGAGTCCAACCTGCATCATTTGTAATAACTTCTATACGTCGTCTCCCGCTCGTATACATACATAATAGACCGTCAGATACTGACAGATTTAGGTGCCCATTTTCGCATACAAGCCTCGAAGAGGGTTGAGAACTACCTCGATGTTGAGTAGAATGAAGGGAAATTTACGAGTGGCCCCTGGGGGCCTCGATTTTCCTACATAACATATAATATGTTAATTATGTATAATATGTTTTTTATGTTTTTCAGGCTAGTGACGATGTACATTTTCATACTTTCGATGGGCTTGTGTGGAAGAATCGGTCAAAATCTCGATTTTTCGTTACAACCCTTTAGCCACCAGCAAAATTTAAGCCTTTGGCGTTGACTGACGTATTTATAAAAACTTCTCACGGCTATAGCTTTATGTCCTGGAAAACAGATGGCTCTGATGACCAACAATGTATTCTGCATTGTATTTTATATCGTGACAGCCGTGAGCAGTCTTTAATAATATATCAGTCAACGCCTTTGGTTTTCCGAAGCCAGGTCCTATTAATTAATCATTTAGTGAACACGGCTTGCATGAAAATATGGGCAACAGACACCTTTTATTTCTCTTAAGGAAAATTGAATTTTCCATATATTATCCCCAGGGGCTACTCGTAAATTTCCCTTAATTCTACTCAATATCGATGTACTTTTCAACCCTCTTCGAGGCTTGTATGCTAAAATTGAGCACCTAAATCTGTCTATTTGACGGTCTATAATGCTGCATAACTACTAGCGTGCCTAATTTAAAAATGTCTACTCCCCTATTTTTATGTGTGACTTTAACTATTGTTTATCAATTAGACAAGGCTCTAGCCACAACCTTCTCAAACTTTACCAAGCCCTGTGCAAACATGTGGCAACGCCGCAGCGGGACGGTTCATTGGGTCTATGCAATCTAGAGCAGTCAGCATTTTGGCTTAGTTTATCTTTTTTAATAAATGTTCAACCCTCTTTTTAATTATAATTAGATACATTTGTGACCTTTGTTTCAATAATTGGGTAGCTAAGTAAGTAGATAGGTTTGTTTAACAGACAATAAAAGCAGTAGGTACCTAACAAGTAACAAAATATACACATAATATAATATAAGTAATGATAACTACGATTCCTGGTGTGGATAGGTACATTTTCGACAAATAATATGGTAAATTTGGGCAGATAGAGGGAACTACAGTTTGTTGTAAGTCGAATTTTTGTGAGAATTTTTCGCAAAGTGCGCCGTCAGGAAAATGATGATCTTCCCTTATGGTTAAATTTTCATAAAAGTACAAACAACAAGCGAACAGAGAACTGCATGTTGTGAAGGAGAATAATATCTCTTGTGATTGAAATGGCAGTTAGGGTCAATTTCATAATAGGTATTTAACTAAAATATATATTTTAGGTAAAATTAGGTAAAGAGACCTTTGCAACAATATTAAACAATGTTTGGATAAAGGTTACTTTAGTTTGTCTATGCAATTGGCCCGTAATCAGTTAATTCTTAAATTTGGAAAACCCAAAACTAATACAAGTCTACCTGCCGCCTGCCGTCAAGCAAAGAAAACCTAGCTACTTCAAGTTATTATTACGATTTGACTTAGAGCCAGGTATTATAACTAAGTTCTAGCATCCCTCGGCGATTCTAGGCATCTTGAGGCTTGAAATTGTAAAGGCACGATTCTTCACTTAGAACTTTTAGGTATAGAAATGTTTCACTTTTGCACAAACAAAACAAGTTTATAAAAAATCTGTCGCCAGCACTTCGGGCAGTCTGTTTCCAGCCAGAGACACACTGCCTCGTCGTAGCAATCTGGCGACGATAGCACTACCCGCACTACACAAATTAGTTCTGGTAAATTTCTTGTAAAATCAACTGACAGCCATGTTGCCAGCTTTCTCAACTTCAGGGCTTCTCTTAGAGTCGGCTGTGCTCTAACCCATCTGCTTAAAGTGTCCTTACTTATACTAGTTCCATGATTCTATTTATGTAATAATTAAGGGTAGAGCGTATCATTAATTCGGAAAAATTATTATCCCCTTGGCTTCAACTTGAATAATTTCGTCTAAAACGTTTCTTGCTAAGGAAACAGGAGGGAAGGCATAGCAAAAATGTTCTTCCCAATCGATTATAAATGCGTCTATACATAATGGATTCCGGATCTGGAAATCAGATGAATTATTCACACTTTTGTTTTAGTTTTATGCGAAAGTATGGATTTCTGGTTTGCCTAACTTCCAAAGCGTGTTTTTTAAAAGTAGATAATTTAAGTTCATATTCTGTCCCGGATGTAGGTGTTTTTAATCAGCTATTTTATTTTTGGATGACGAAATGCCCGAGGCTTTTCACAACATTCCTATATTTTTTGAGCTATGTTGTTCAGATTTTTAAATCGAATGCTACAAATTTTATTAATGCGCGTAATATTGGCTATTCTTAAGAATATATTTTAACTTTATTCCATAATCCATATGTTTTTTTTATATTAGGTACGCACATTAAATTGGTTCCAAACCTTGTTTTAGGTATGCCTATATCTCCATGCAAAAATTTTATTTTTTATTTTTTTTAGCGACTATTTGGAATTTGGAATATTTTCAACCCATCGATGCAAGTATCTTTTTAAGTGGCAGGGGATATTTATTACCGCGTTGAAATTGTTATTATTTAATAAAAGAGTCGTTTTCCCTTTCGAGACTTCTTAACAGCTGGCTGTGTCGTCACAGTAAGTACAGATTAATTTAGTAAAGTTTCTAATCATACATTTCTCTCTATCTTTTATATCTTTTATAGTTTTTGAAAAAATTTCTTTAGGTTTGATAGGGAGACTTTTTGTCATATCCATACTATCTATTCTGAAACCCAGATGTATTTTTTGACTCGATACAAACTCACTTTTTTCTTTATTTGCTTCACAGTCTTCTTTTATCTTTCCCAGTATAAGAAAGTTGTCTAAGTACGCAGAACATATATTATATTTTGCGAGCTTATAAGAATCCTAAAACAGGTGTAATTATTTTGGTAAACACGTAATGACCACATATATTGAGTCCAAACTGAAGGCAATTAAATTGATACAGACCGTTTTTCAATTTTAATCTTAAAAGTGTTTAGTGTTCCTTTTTAAAATAAATAGGTCGAAAAAAGTCGATACCAGCATAGATTAAAGGAGCCATAGATAGTCAAAAGCATTGTTGAAACCGTCCGCAAAAAATCCTGCCACACCAAATTTCAAACTTTAATTTTGGAGCGAATACAAATTAAAATAAATAAATTGATAATGTCTTAACAATTCATAGGACTCAATTATATTTTGAGGTATAGGTATTTTAATTTAGTTATTACTTTTTATATAAAATTTTATGCAAAATATTTGGTGTAACGTGCGTAAATTTCAATAATGGTTCTGACAGTCTAGTGTAGCTTTGTCTATAATACGAGCATAATAATCATGATTTTCTAACCAGTTTCAGAGTGTTTTATGTAATCTTCTAATTTACCTAAGGGTTGTGGGGATATGAACTGATTTAATTTTTTATCATTTAAAATGAAACGGAAACTGCCATTTTTCTTTTTTGCTAAAACTGGCCTTTTGTGGGTTTACATTTTGATATGACTCCAATGTTAAGTAAACGATTTACCTCTAGGTCATAATGTGACATTTTCAATGGATTTATGTGTAAATGCGGGGTTCGAGCATCTGATATGCTGTGTTCTGAAAAAGAATGCTAATACCATTGTCCAACCCAAAACTTTTTGATTTTGTGTAATAAGGATCCATTGGTGTGAGCATTTCTCCAAGTGACCCGCATATATGTCGTTCTTTACCTTTGTTTCTATTTGTAGGATGTGGGGTATCGCCTCGTATGCTGTCGATTTTCCCTGTAGTCCTCGTCCTGTCGTGTCTTCTTCCTGCTGTTGTTCTGGGGGCGCCTAAAATTTACCTAGGCATTGTTCTTGCCTTTTGCCCGTTGGGTTTGTGCACTTGCAGCTCGTGATAGACCTGAGGGTTCCGGATGAAGTTAGTAAGTAGGAGTCGTTTTATTGCATTTAAACGGGCGATAAAATGTACCGATTTTACAAGCTTTTGTAACTAAATTTTAAACCAGTTATATCCAAATGATTGAGCTAAAATTTTTGGCGTTGACTGACGTATTAATAAAGATCCGTTGCTACATATATTTAATTAATGGTTTTAAGGTCCTTGCTTCGTAAGGGTTGCTAAGCAATACTTTTTGTACCATTGCGTCGTTATGATTTCGTGGTGTTACCAGTATCGATTTGATCGAGTAATCATGAGAAATGTGTGCGCGGAAATCCGCAAAAGTCTTCAACTAAACTAAATGCTGGTTCTTATGATACGAATACAATACTTTTCAAGGTGTCTCAAGTGTTATAACTATAACGCTTGCCATTGGTAGAATCAAGAGTAAAAACACCGGTAATGCAAAATCTTCAACAATGAAATGTGGCAACAACGGATATTCAGGATTCACCTTGGTCATTTGCGTTCAACCGGAAGCATCGAGTTACTCGGGTGATAAGGTTAATTTGTCTCACGTTTTATACTTCGACAAAAAATTCCATTTTCCTTTTCAGTGGGCCTCCTCCACTTGTGGTTACATTGTTTACGTCATATGTGTCCAAAGAAAAAATATTCTAAGCATGGTTATCTTATTCTGCAGTTCTGTTGAAGAATAAAATTAACCCCACACCTGATTTGTCCATTGTCCACCTGCATTTTATGGCCGACATGCTTTGCTCAGTCCACGGTATAATTTGCCTTATTCTGACTCAGCACTTTCTTATATACAGTGTCCGGCAGAAAGTACGGACCATATGATTTTTTTTATTTTAAATTTATCAGAAAATTTTGTGCAGTCTTGCAAACTCAAAAAGCACTTTTCAAAATTTGAATATATCTCATTTCGTATACGGGTAGAGGTTGGAAAATATGAAAATTTCTCGAGAGAGAAGTACCGTTATTTTTATTAATTTTAGGCATGTATTATGAAAAGATGTTTAGAATGAAAAGATAAGCCCAACAATGAAGTTTCAACTTTCTATTCCATAAAACACCTTTTCTGTATTTTTTATGATTTACCCCGTACCGTATAGAAAATAAAACCACTTTATTTAATATGCCAGTTCCGTTTCAGATAAGAATTATCATTTATAAACGCGAGTGCCGTAAAAATTAATCTATTTGAACAGTAGTTATGGCTATTGCAAAATAAAAACGAAACAAATAGGGTAAGTGTACATAATTCCGACACTGTAAGAAAACAAACTAAAGAAAACACCATGATAAAATAAAAATCGTGTATAAAATGCAGGATACTTTATATAATAGTTAAGTTTATTCATTTCTGAAGTTGTTTCTAGAAAAGAAAAATAATGCTACCATGCCATCAACAAAAAAAAATATGTTTTTTATTGGCCTGCAAATGGACATAATTCTGACACCTGAATTTTTTCTCTGTCCAAAATTCCGACAGTGAGTTGAACATAAATTCGACAGTGTTTTTAAATCCGACACATTAAGTACATAAATCAAACAAGATTTTCAGTTTACAAAACTTGTTTAATAAGAAAATTAAATGAGAACAAAACACTTAAAATTAACTTAAATAGGAAGTCTAGACAAATGAACCATATTTAGTTATTTCCTCAACTTGAAAGCAGCCTCTTTTGTTAATTTTTTTAGGTGGTTGTATCACCTCCATAATTTCTATGGATTCGTACCAAATTTCATCTTTTTCATCTGGCCACTTCCAATTAAATCCACTTCTAGTCATGGTATTAATCAATATTTTTTCTTTCTCAATTCCAGTCACATTCCCCGGATAGTAATTATTTTCATAGTTTACTATCACAAAGTCACCAATTTTCAAATTTCTCTTTTCGTTTACTTTCTCAATACCCATTTCACCGTCATTCTCGCTAACATTAGGCAACACTTCTTCATTTTCACTTGAATTTTGTTGTTTTGTTTTTTTAGGTCTCTTTCTTGAAATAATACTTTTTTCAGCCCTTTGTCTTTTTCTGTTTTCCTTTTCCTCAAATTGTTTATTTTTTTCTCCTTCTTTTTTTAAGTAATACTCTTTCCAAGCATCGGAAGTTGTTACAGAGGGTATTTTTTCCTTTTTTTTACCTAGAAATTTTTTAGATGGAGTTGGTTCTGGCCAAAACAATGCCTTTTTAAAAGGTGATGGTACTAACAAACTGGAATTATTTTCAATATATACTTTCGTCCTGTCTGGAGATATGTTACCAATTTTCTTGAGGACTTCTTTCTTTGCGTTTTCAGTTTTTTCTTCAGTATTCTCTACTTTCTTGGTCTCTTTTATTTTGTCAACGGTTGTTTTATCTACATTTTCTCCAATTTCATTGTTTTGTTTATCCTTTAATTCTTCGATCTCCTTATTTTCAATTTCCTGTAAAACTGTATCATTTCCTCTAGCTTTAATCTTTTCATCTTCGGTCTTTTTAATTGCAGTGCTGCTAATATCATCATTTACTATGTCAGTCTCTTTTTCTATATTTTTGGTGCTTCCTTTGGTATCTTTATTTTCACCTTGTACGTCTCCGGTTTCCTCTTTTTTGCTTTCTTGAATCTTTTCTGTACTTTTGTCAGTCTGTTTTTTCTTAAGGTCTGTTTCTTCTTCTATAACTTTAATTTCATCATGCTCTTCTCCGGTTGTTTCTTCTTTGCTTTTTAGGTATTTTTCAGTACTTTGGTCATTTATTTCATCGGTCTTGGGCCCTGTCAACATAATATTTTGAATGATATTTATCTTTCTCTCGTTTTGAAATATCTCTTGGTCGAATTCATTTTCAGGTGTTTCCACTATTAACGCTTCCCAATCCTGTTTTAAATCAATCCCCTCCTCCACTTCAATTATCACGTTATCTACTAATGTAGCATTTGTTGCTGCATTTTCAAAACTAAGTCCAGTTTTATTGAAAATGCTTATCCAAACTTCATATAAATTTTTATCCTCCATATCTCCGTCCCACTCACCACCTTTCAAAAAATAAAACTTTTGGAGAGTTGTATTTTTAATGTGGTTTTCTATGTATCTTAGATGTTGCACAACTTCCAATTTTATTTCTGGGTTTTTAGATATGTCTTCGATATTTAGAACCTTTTGCACTATTTTCGTATAATCCACGTTAGACCTATCAAATGGGTATAAGCCGCAAACTCTGAATGAATTTTGGAATATATTTTTTAAATTGGTAACATCCTCAAGGGCCATTTTGAGAACAGGAGCAAAATTTTCTCTATTTAATATTTTGAATCCATTTTCCACCCTATAGCTTTTGATGCATTTTTTCCAACTCTGTTTCAAAGATCTAAATAATCCTACATCTAACGGTTGGAGAATGTGAGTAGTGTTGGGGGGTAAGCAAATTAGAACAATTTGTTTTTCGGTACAAAATCTGCTAAGACTTAGAGTAATGTGAGATTTATGTCCATCCACGTATAGCAATATGGGAAATTCAATGTTCATAGATACTATCCAAGGATAAAAAATATTCGAGATATATTCGAAAAATGACTCGGAAGTCATCCAGCCACTATCGGATTTTCCAATCCCCCAACCATTGGGAACTCGCATAACGATATGTTTGGGAATTCTGTCATATGGGTACATGACCATCGGAGGCGCCAAAACACCGTTTGCATTGCCTAAAATATTGTATTAATTTGTAAGTTAGAACAATCGAAATTATGTTACTAATTTACCTGTGATCAGTACAGTAAGACATTCTTTGTCATTCCCAGATTTTTCATAAACAGTTTTACTGCCTTTCTTTGCAAGAACGGCATTGCCCTTAGGGGATAAAAAAAATGCGGATTCGTCTGCATTGAAGATCCTATTCGGATCATTCACAAATGTATTCGAAGATATAAAATAATTTTGAACTTCATCAAACCAATTTTTTATGCTTGCTTCGGTGACAGCCGCGCGGGAAGCAGTAAGGTTTTCAGACATCCTCTGAGAAATTTGGCTATGTCTTTTGAGGAAACCCTCATACCAATGGCGCCCAGGACGTCCATAATTAAATTTATTGGGTCGCTTCAACTCTTTACAAAGAAGTGTTACGCTGTCCAACAATTGGTCTTTGTTGATGGGAAAACCCACTTTTGCCATATTTAAGATCCAGTTGACTAAAATATCTTCTTCTTGAGATGTCAATACAGTTGACACTCCACTTTTGCACTCCTCAGGGTAGGTTCCTTTGATTTTTCCTATTAAAGTTGTTCTAGGAACATGGTATGATTTTGAGGCAACCGCGCATGGCATGCCATTTTTTATTGCTCGTAAGGCATTTTGTAAGTCTTCTTTAGAGTAAGAACAATATTTTGTTGGTGGCATCCTAAAAAAATATATTCTAATGTTATTTGCCTTTATGTTTACATATAGTGCTTTTCTTAATAACCCCCCCCCCCTGCTAACTTTTGAACCCCTTTTTAAAAATAAAAAAATAAGCGTGGACAATAACGGATGGTAGTTCACAGTTCTTCACAGATTTTTGGCACATCCTGTATAGAGAAAAACATTTTGAAAATGTAGTTTACTGTCCGTTATTGGCCCCGCCTATTTTTTTTATTTTTAAAAAGGGGTTCAAAAGTTAGCAGGGGGGACTATTAATAAAAGCACTGTATATTTTACATATATACGGAACAAGCCCCTAAATCCGACACTTTTGGTATGTAAATCAGACACACTGTCGAATTTAGCTCTTTCACTTGTCACCATTTCAGGCATCAATGCCAACTAAGTGTCATATTTTGCTTACGTCATTTTTTTTAATGCATCTATTCAAAGATTCATTGGCTTTGTTCCTAAATTCGACACCTGATGTCGGATTTATAGCAACACACTTATTTCTGAACCTAAATTCGACACCGCCAATATTTATTAAAATTAGTAAATTTTATGAAAGCCACGCATTTTTTAATAATATTTCATATGTATAAAAGGAGATCAACATATAATTTAATCAAAAATCAAGTTGAAAGCCTAAATTACATTAGTTCAAAAACAATCCATTTTTCTCTTACCTTAGAACGTTTACAATTCACAAAATCACGTTGGCTTTTGCTCAATGACTTGGCATTTTCAGGTTAAGATTCCACAATGATGGTCCAGTCGGTAAAGTAGAGAACCGATATCAGAATTTTCATTAATACTGGAAGATGCCACTAGATGTCTTTTAAAACTGTTTTGTGGTTGAGTTTTCTTATTTAAAGCAATATTGTTGAAATCTGACGGATTTATGGACACGGTCGGAATTATGTACACTTACCCTACTATTTTTTGTGCAAACATTCTGCAGGTCACTGTATGTGAATGGACTTTACAAATATCATAATATATTGGTAGTTTTAGCTTACAGCTTTCCCCAATTTGTTGCAAAATACCTTATTACAGAATTAAATCCCAATGGGTCAATAAATATTCAAGGCATTTAAACATATCAGGTAGAAAATTCTGAATTTCTATTTGACACACTTATGAAATTCTTCGCATAGTTCACAAGGTAACGCGCTAAATAGTCACAGTCGACTGCATTCTCTTTTTTGCAGAGGTTAACTTGAATAAACTAGAGTTTCGTTTATGCACTATTTTTGCAATATTTGTAAAGTTTAATAGTAATTCCTACCACCTAACTGAGGTATACTTCTGATAAGACGTTTATTTTGTTTACGCTTTGTTGCTCGTTGGATAAAAATATTATAATGATTGTTTCGCAAGAACCAAAACAAAGTTCAGTGATAGACTAAGTCAATACTTTTAAAATTACACAGGTCCAAGCCATATACAATATACGTCATATTTATATATACATGATTGTTTTGTTTTAGGAGTCTTGAATATGCGTTCTATGTTTTAAGGTCTAATCTATAACTCTAAAATAAATATACGCTTCGATAGCTATTTGTGCAAAAATAATGTGGATGCTGATGGTATAACTCATTAGGCTCACTATGTATACATATTATGTATAGCCAATAACAGTCCGGTAATCACAATATCATACTCCTAGAATATCAGCCTAAGAAAGAATTGGTCATAGCGTTCACGAGTTATATGCAAAATATTCCAATACGGCCTCATGCAGACTGGCGTTCATTTGGCGAACAGTTTGTGTGATTGCACCGGATGTTTGTCGGAATATTGACTTATTATTTGCTATAGTCGTAAGGATTTATCAAAATTCGACTAAGCAAAATTGAACTGTGGCATTGTCAACAGAAATTTTTTTGTTGATAACAAATTAAAATTATCTCAGACAAAATTTATTTTGATGAGAAGCGTCATAGGATAATAGCTATAACAATAGTTTTGTAATGCATTTAAAATATGCCACAATTAATTACAATGCTGGATATCTGGCATACCCAACAAAATAGTTAAATATTATTCGCAACCTGTCTATAATAGTTATTTACATTGCAAGATGCGTAAGTCCCCTTTTTTGGCCGAGGAGGTTGTTTAAGGACCGAGACAACGCCCGCATTGCCGAGGCAACACCCGCATTGCCTCGGTCCTTAAACGACCCCTCCTCGGCCAAAAAAGAGCTTACGCATCGTGCAATGTATTAGGGTAATAGGTAATTTTAATTAAACGCTATGGAGTAGATTGTGTGTAATAATATTAAAAATAACCATTGCTCAATTACTAAAAATTAAAATCAGTAATAAATATAAGAAGTAGAATGCAGCGATAATAACAAAAAATAAAAAAAAACTTGGGTCTCGAGTGGGACTCGAACCCGTGACCTACGGTTTACTATCTCGACGCTTTTGCTACATTCACTGCTGCTTGAATTTGCTATTAGCCACATTATTTGACACTCAAAAATTTATCCATATTCTTAATTTTTCTTTGGCATAATTCGTATTCTTTTTGATAAAAACCAGTTTATAAAACAATCGATGTGAAACACATTAAATTTGACGCCAGTTTCAAGTTGCTACATATGTTTTATTAATGGTTTTAAGGTCCTTGCTGCATAATCGTTGCATCGTTGCTAGGCAATACTTTTGGTATCTAGCAACCACTTTCTGTACCTAGAACAGGGCACCTCAAACATTTCACTTTCGCTTTCGGACCTGTTGGCGAGCATGTAAAGTGAACTTACGGAAGAGGGAGCAGTAAAATGCATTTATTTGTTAAAGTTGATAATTTCCCTTTGTAAGTAATAATCCTGACAAGCAGATGTCAAAGTACGTAGAAATTGACATTGTCAGCTTATTCTCCATCCCCAAAACACCGCAGTGCCAGATTCAGTCCAGCAACTTGATTATTTTGGGAAATATTGCCATAAAACAATTTCAAAAACGCCCTGTGTCTCAGAAACAAAGAACTTTCGACCCTATGTTTATAATATGAGCAACCCACCTTATAATGAGTTTTTCTACAAAATGTCAAAGTCCTGATCAAAAAACCTGGGTATACTGCACAAAAAATAAACATTCGATGACTTGTTAGTTATAACAAATAAATAAACACAACTATACATAATATACATAATAATAAGGCAACTACAACTCAAATTTTTAAATATATTTTGTGAAGTATAAAGTGACAAATCTGTCTATCAGCGGCCATAGCCGCCAGCCTGTATTTTTTGTCCTTTCTGCCGGTTCGGAGGTTCGGTGAGGGGGGCGCGTGCCTCCCGCGACACCCCCTGAATCCGCCACTGCCGTGGACACACTGTATAATAAAAAAGAGATAATGATCTTGGGATATAGGTAAAAACCTACTTAATAACATGTATGTTCACAGAAATTTGTGTTGAACAGTGGTACCGTTCTCCCGATATTTCGAAAAAAAAAATTGTTTGTAAATTCTATGCTAAAATTTAAACTAACTGCTAAACGAAGATGCGCTCTAGTTTTCACCTTAACGCTTTACAAATGCCGTCTAACAATAATTGCTGAGTAAAGGTGATAACTTTCCTCTACAAGAGCGGCCAGTTAGCAACGAAAACTGCATCGGAAATTGTTTCGCAAAGTCGAAGCGGTTACACAAGCGGCGACCTATTTTTGTTTTATTTAAATAAATAGACGTAATAATTAGCGTTAAATGAGTTGTTCGCAGAGCGAGGTGTTTTAAACAAATGCAATAATTTAGATAACTAATTTGCGGCTCTGCGGGTTCGCATTACCAACTGGACAAGATGCCACAAATGCTGCAAAATGAACAACGCGATGTTTGTAATTCCATAATACTATTTCAAATTCGAATGAAGAAATCCCATATGGATATCAGGGAACTTCGCTTTGCAATACGTACTTGCCACGGTTTAAGGAGACTCGGTATGCTCTAGTGCATCGTCAGCGTTAGGCGGTGACGTCAATGAGAAGCATCGGAATCGCCATACAAGCTCGTATAAAATATAATAATGATTTATTTTTTAAAAAAATTATTTGTGGCGCAAATAGATCCATTTAATTTTTAATTGGGTTTTTCGCCACCAAACTGATCGAAAGACAACTTTTTCAAGTTGCCGGGAAAATTAATAAATTCTTAACAGTAAATGAACGAAACTTTAAACGTGTAACTCAAAAAATAACTTCAACAAATTTGTTTTATGAGCTTTCGGAGAATAAATCTTCCTTCTTTCTCAAAGATCATGCCACGTCAAAGTGAAGTGACAGATTAATAAATTTCAGGTTAAAATGTCATGACAACAGAAACAATAGTCTAGCCACCTGCCTGATATTGTACCCTGTGTTCTATATAATTATCTATACTAACTTCTCTTTGAATAAGTGTCCATTATATTTTACTGAATTCCACTGATCATTCAGCAACACAGTTGTCCTTATTTCCTAGAATAAATGCAGATTCTTTAATTTTTCGTCTATTTACTACTTCTTCTTTGAGAATTGGTTTGGACCTATCCCACAATATCCTTTGATTGTTATTAAAAGAATGTTCACATATTTTTGACTTAGAAATTTGATTTTGCCCGATATAATTTTTATGTTCTTTTAAACGAACGTTAAATGGCCTACAAGTCTCCCCAACATAGAACTTTCCACATTCACAAGGAATTTTATAAATGCAATTTTTTGAACTTTGTACCTCATTAAATGGTTTCGTTTTAACTAGCATCGATCTTAATGTATTTTCGGTTTTAAATACTGTTCTGACATTAAAACGATTGCCTATGCGTTTTAGATTATTTGATAGTCCAGGAATATAAGGAATTATTAAATTTACTGGTCGGTCCACCAGATTTATTTCTCTAATTCTATTAGCATTGTTATTTTGTTGGCAATCCTGAAAAAACTTGCTCAACAAATTCAATAGGATAACGATTCTTCTCAAGAACATGTTTTATATGTTTAATTTCCTCCTTGTGTTATTAGAACAAATCGTTCTAGCCCTGTCATACAAACTTTTAATTACTCCTTTTTTAACACTAATATGATGATTGGAGTTGAAATGGAGATATCTATTAGTATGTGTTGGTTTTCTATAGACACTAGTTTCTATACTGTCTGATTTCAGTATAGAAACATCTAAGAAAGGTAATTGATTATTATTTTCAATTTCTAAGGTAAACTTAATAGAAGGTTCTTGTGAGTTTAGAAAATTTAATAATGAATTTAAATCATCTACTCCATGTGCCCATATAATAAATATGTCATCTACATATCTCCACCAAACATTAGGTTGGTGAACATATCTAGTCAATTCATTTTGTTCAAACTCTTCCATGAATAAATTGCTTATGAATGATAAAGGAGACCCCATGGCCATTCCAAATTCCTGCTGGTAAAATTCATTTCCTAGTTGAAAATAAGTGGTTTTAACATGGAGTAGATGATTTAAATTCATTATTAAATTTTCTAAGCTCACAAGAACCTTCTATTAAGTTTACCTTAGAAATTGAAAATAATAATCAATTACCTTTCTTAGATGTTTCTATACTGAAATCAGATAGTATAGAGACTAGTGTCTATAGAAAACCAACACATACTAATAGATATCTCCATTTCAACTCTAATCATGATATTAGTGTTAAAAAAGGAGTAATTAAAAGTTTGTATGACAGGGATAGAACGATTTGTTCTAATAACACAAAATTTGAGGAGGAAATTAAACATATAAAATATGTTCTTGAGAAGAATAGTTATCCTATTGAATTTGTTGAGCTAGTTTTTCAGGATTGCCAACAAAATAACAATGCTAATAGAATTAGAGAAATAAATCTGGTGGACCGACCAGTAAATTTAATTATTCCTTATATTCCTGGACTATCAGAGAAGCTAAAACGCATAGGCAATCGTTTTAATGTCAAAACAGTATTTAAAACCAAAAATACATTAAGATCGATGCTAGTTAAAATGAAACCATTTAATGAGGTACAAAGTTCAAAAAATTGCATTTATAAAATTCCTTGTGAATGTGGAAAGTTCTATATTGGGGAGACTTGTAGGCCATTTAACGTTCGTTTAAAGGAACATAAAAATTATATCAGGCAAAATCAAATTTCTAAGTCAAAAATATGTAAACATTCTTTTAATAACAATCATAGGATATTGTGGGATAGGTCCAAACCAATTCTCAAAGAAGAAGTAGGAAATAGACGAAAAATTAAAGAATCTGCATTTATTCTAGGAAATAAGGACAACTGTGTTGCTGAATGTTCAGTGGAATTCAGTAAAATATTATTGACACTTATTCAAAGAGAAGTTAGTATAGATAACTAGATAGAACACAGGGTACAATATCAGGCAGGTGGCTAGGCTATTGTTTCTGTTGTCATGACATTTTAACCTGAAATTTATTAATCTGTCACTTCACTTTGACGTGGCATGATCTTTGAGAAAGGAGGAAGGTTTATTCTCCGAAAGCTCAGAAAACAAATTTGTTGAAGTTATTTTTTGAGTTACACGTTTAAAGTTTCGTTCATTTACTGTTAAGAATTTATGAATTTTCCCGGCAACTTGAAAAAGTTGTCTTTCGATCAGTTTGGTGGCGAAAAACCCAATTGAAAATTAAATGGATAATAATAATTTCTCGCAGAAAATTAATGTAGATCAGAAAGACTTAAAAATAATGAAATATTTTTAATAAAAAGTCGTTCTGAAATGTTTTTATAACATTTTCTCTCAAGTACAGAAGCGAATAATGGCACTATGAGGTTTATGGCATTTTTATTGCTATTCAACTTTACAATTCATTATTCCCACATCAAAACGTAAATGAAAGAATTGTTTCGGCAAAATAAATCCAACAATTTTTATTCGCTAAATCGGTTTAAAATATTCTAAAACGTCCAAAACCGACAAACAAAATTGGTTTGTGTGTTCCCACAATAACTTTCGTACGGATTAAGATATCAGCTTCAAAGGTATGAGTAATTTTGATTTTAGATTTTTTTTAGGCAAAATTATTGCTCTTTAGGAGGGGGTGTAAATGGTGGTGAAAATATAATGTACTGAATCTCAACAATAACAGTCCAAACTCGTTGCCTTGGTTACCACCCTTATTGTTTAGCCTTCACAAATAAACTTGTCAGATACTGCTGTCACTGACCAAGAAATTCTTTCTGCTGCAAAACTCGCACTAAAATCGCGTTCTAACCTTCAACTTCCCTTAGGCCCAATTCCCAGGGCTTATATATTCAAATGGAAGCCTGGAGACTAGAATATTCCTGGCCGATGACAGTTGCACAAATCTTAAAGTTCTAGCGTTGACTGATATATTATTTAAGACTGCTCACGGCTGTCACGTCTGACACATTTTTGGCTCACCATGCGCTTTCCGGAGATAAAATACAATGCAGAATACATTGTTAGCCATCAGAGCCATCTGTTTTCCAGGAAATAAAGCTATAGCCCTGAGAAGTCTTTATAAATACGTCAGTCAACGCCAAAGGCTTAAATTTTGCTGGTGGCTAAAAGGTTGTAACGAAAAATCGAGATTTTGACCGATTCTTCCACACAAACAATGAAAACTAAAAGAAAATGGAGCCTAGGGGCCTCAGGCCAGCAAAGATGTAAGGGAAAATGCTTCCAAACTAATAATAAACAATATAAAACTGTAGGTAAGTATGAAACTTAAGATTTATCTGCAAAACCTTTGAGTAGGTTAGAAAACAGTGGAAACATGTTCATAAAAAGCTAATAAAACAACTTTAGAGGCATTTTTCGTTACAATAATATTTAGTTTTTCACAATACAATCGTTTTTTACACATATAATGTTATTAGAAATATTTTTTAGATTATTTTGAAAGTACGTGGTTGAGATAGGGTGCAAAGGGGTGAATTTGAATAAAGCGAGAGGCGAGCCAAGGAATTCAATTTTGGCATTATTTTGGATAAACAAAGCAAATGAGATCTAAAAAGAGAAAATTTATCGGTTGTAGAAAAAGAATAAATAAATGAGATCTAGAAAAGTGAAAATAGGTCTGTATATTGAATAATGGGTTCAAAACAGTGATGTAGAAGTAGTGATTTCATGGGCAGGGGTTTTTAATTTTACCTTAAAGATAGTATAATAAAAAAGATGATTGTAAACAAATATTTTCTCTAGAAAAATATATAATTAGCACGGCAGAATAATACTAATTCTAATGTGATTCTAATAGCAGCAGGCCAGACGTTGCCGACCCGAATTCTGCTTCTCAATGACGTCATGAGCGAACTTGACGAGATTTTAACGTCAAGAGTAGCATACCGGGCCTCCATATACCATGATACCTAATATATCGTAACGTAATATACCAAGTCATTTCTTATAAAGACAATAAGAAAACTGGGAAAAAACGTTTTCTCCTGAAATATGCGCGAATAAAGATGTGCGAAGAACTAAAGGGTCAAATTTGGATATAACATTCTGCATTGGTCATGTTATAGAATAGCTACCATGTATACAGAATTTCTAGAAAAACTATTTATATCTCCAAAAAGTTCTCCTTAAAAATGCAGGGAAATTTTGTACATACCTACATACAATTTTTACTTTTAAATACATAATTGCAATATTCCTTTCTTATATAATACCTGCGCTTAGTTCGAAATGAAGTAGGTACTAACTAATAATGATTTATTAATTGTTTCTTAATTGTATTGGAAAAAAGTAAAATAATCTTTCCAAATATTAATTTTATTACTATTAATTTAATTTATCATAATACTTACCTATCTCCCGAGAAAGGTGGATTCTCACAATCAAAACTGCACAAACAGTTTTTAATTTACAAGAAACTGTTAAAATTTATTTTTGCGTTAATAACCTTACCGCTTTCAATTACAATTCAACGCTTCATACGTCTTGGAAGCGTAGCTAACCTTTCTTTACCTTTTTACTGCTGAAGAAGAACCCTAAATGGTGGCGGCGCGTGAGTATTTAAACAGGTGAGGCCAAATATCGGAAGACATTTTAAAAATCAATGTGCCTAACTAAATCGGTGTGAAGTTAGCAGCCGATTTTCTGGCAGCAAAAAATTTTCCTCGTCCTTCCTTATTTCTATAGATTTATTTTGATAATAATAAGGTGTAAAGGGTACCTAATTATTAATATTCTTATCCTTCTTCTAAGCAGATTAAACTGGAAAATGAAGAAATATTAATCAAATACTAAACGTTGAAATTTTTGGCAGCCAGTAAATTGGATGCTAAGTTCACACCGCCCCTAACTAAAACAGGAAAATTTAAAATAAAAAAACTTTTTAAAAACAAGCTTTTATTTAAGCCATGTACTAAAATGAATAAAAATAAGTTTAGGTTTTCGTTAAGATAATTCAATGCCAAATTGCGACCAGTTTTTGCAAATTGAAAAGCTTGTCGCGTGAAATGTTGATGAAAGTAGGTAGGTACCAATTAATTTTTTTGAACAGTGATTGGTTGATAAGCACGTACCTCGTCACGTACTACCTATTTGCCAAAGTATGCATTTTTTCTTTAAAATTCGTGCGACATGCTTTTCAATTTGCAAAAACTGGTCGCAATTTGGAATTGAATTATCTTAACGAAAACCTAAACTTATTTTTATCCATTTTTAGTACAAGGCTTAAATAAAAATTTGTTTTTAAAAAGTTTTTTTATTTTAAATTTTATTTTATGCTTTTTAGGACCTATTTGATTCCCATGTCAGGAGGGTGGTAAAGAAATTTAGTCCGCCATCTTGTGGCGGCCGCCATATTGGATTTCGTATGAAGTCATTCACCTTATTGTTTTCTACCCGTCGAGCCCTTTCATTTGATACCCATATTAAGGGGATTGAAAAGAAAATGTAATCCGCCATCTTGGAGCGGCGGCCATATTGAAATTAGTGTGATGTCACTAACTTTTTCGTTTTCTACTCTTCAAGCCCTTTCATTTGATACCCATATTAAGGGGATTGAAAAGAAAATGTAATGGATTTCGTATGAATTCATTCACCTTATTATTTTCTACCTGTCGAGCCCTTTCATTTGATACCCATATTAAGGGGGTTGAAAAGAAAATGTAATCGGCCATCTTGGAGCGGCGGCCATATTGAATTTAGTGTGATGTCACTAACTTTATCGTTTCTACTTTTGAAGCCCTTTCATTTGATACTTACCCATATTAAGATGGTTGATAAAAATTACATCATCCGCCATCTTGGAGCGGCGGCCATTTTGAAAGTTTTACTATATTGAGGTTTGCATATTGTATTGTCACCGGAACTGAAGGTGTATGCAAAATTTCAGCTCAATCGGATATCAGGAAGTGGTTCTAATTCAGCTTGCAAGATTTGACCTAAACATACATACATATACATACATTGCAAGTTAAATAAAAGCTTGTAAAATAAAAGCTTGTAAAAAAATTACCAAAGTTTTCCTGTAGCATTTATTTCCATGGGCATCTGGCGTCTCAGAAAAAAATACACATCAGACACCATCACAAAATGTAGAGTTGGACTTAAACGAGTTTTTGAATTGAACCACTTCGTTTATAAATAACCCGAGAAATAACACAAACTGAGACACAGTTTTACAAGTTCACCTCGGCTGTCAATGTTGTCATAAATGTTTAAGTAAATGTTATTAAGAAAGTATATTCGCACTTCACATGTATAATTTTACTTTTTTTACAAATAAAATTGATTCGCCTGTGTTTTTTTATTAGCAAATTTTTCAATAACCTTATTATTAAAATTGTTGACGTTGTTTACAAAATCTTTTTCAGTGGATAACATTCCTAAAGCACTGAGATTTCTTTTCAGGCATCCTCCTTTGAGACATCCTCATGCATTCAAGAAGTTCATTTCGAATTGTTTTCGAGGTCCCCTTAAAAACTATAGACTTTTGTATGAGTTTCTTAAGATTTTTACATAATTCAGCGCTAAAGTTCACCAATTCTCGAAAAATGCCCTTATTTTCGGAAGCCCCTGACTCATTGTATCCTCTAAGTGCCAATTCGAAAGCCCCGCAAAAACGAACACAGTTAATTATTTGATTTAAAATGTACCGATTTTTATCAACCTGTTCATTATGTTTAAGCAGTGTATTTGTTTTACCCAGCATACTAAAATTAAAAATGTTATTAATGTGTACCTTCGATTTTTCGTGTGTCTTCATTTTATCCCAAATGTGCACAACATCGTTGGTTCCCTTTTTTGGAAAAGTTTCTTCACCGCCGAACAAAACACATACAAAACAAAACAATTCGTTTGTTTCTTTCACACCCGCACAACCAATTATTTTTTAAGTAGACACTTTTGTTGAATTTACATGATCGCGTTTTTGTCCTGCCGTTTGATTTTTCTCTATAGTTAAATAAAATAAAAAAACTTTCACTGTTAATTTTGAAAACGTTAAACGTTATAAACAGACTATGGTTCGTACAACACAAATTCCGTTGCACGTCATCAATAACAATTAATGACGAAAATTGTGTTACCAACGTTTTATATGAAAACATATGTGATTTTGTGTGTTGATATTTGAATTTAGCCTAGTATTATGTTGGTACCGCTGTTAACGCTACGGGCGACGTTGCCGAATTTACAACCGCTAGAGCCCGAGTTATAAGTTATAACCTCGTGGACGCGCACGTGAACGTTTCCACGTGTTTTGCATTGGAATAAACAATTCCGAAAGCTTGGCAATTAACCAATAGTTTTCTTTAAAGACCAACTTGACTGCAAACGCACTAAAAGTTCAATCTTTTATCATATAAAATACATTTTATGCTTGTGGTTTAAAAATATGGTGAATGCGACGGTTATTGTTTATATCTTTATTTATCACGATACGGCAACGCTGCGTCCCTATGACGAGTCTTTTCCAATGCCGATGACGTGCATCGGAATTTGTTTTGTACAAACCATAGGTACTTAACTAGCACAATCAACGAATCAACAACTAGGTAGATACGCAAAATAAGCAGCACGTTTATACACAATATATACAAGAAAACATATGATCAGAGCCGGACCCGGGAGAATCGCTGTTTATGCGCATTTAACTCAAAGAGCATTCCCAATTATTGACGATCTCACTTCGACATTCGCCGAACCGCTTTCGATCTCTCTCTACAATGCTGTCCAAATGGAAGGTGACTAGGGGTACCAGAGCATTTTCCCGGCCGGCTCTTGCCTGCGCGCCGCCGCGGCCGTCGCGAGTTGGCGCGCGGCGTTGCCAGTACCGCCGTTGCCGGTTAGCACGGTAAGTAGACATCAGGAAGTTTATTTTAGGAGTGCAAAATTGTTAATATGAATTTGTGTGAACGAGAGTCGATGACGGGGCATTGTCAGTGGTATGGCCATGGAACCATTTAGGCTAAATGGTTCGAAACATGTACAGGGTGTCCCAGATTTTTTTTGGAGGGGGGGTTCTCCTATTTCCTGAAAAGAAAACTTGAGTGACGCAATCCGTATCCTGATATCTCGATTCGTTTAGGAGATACAGGTCGTTTTTTGGTTTTATTGAGTTTCTTAAACGTGCTATAACTTTTCTGTTTGTGAATATTTTTGATTTCGGTGAAAACAATAATTATTATCAAAGAAATATTTTTAGTACCTGTAATTATAAATAATGAATGATGTTTTAGTGGCATATCAGGTAACGGATATCAATTGAAAAAAAAATGCACTCCAGCCGGGACTCGATACTTGCATTATATCGCTACATGTCGAATTTTGTGGGTTGATGAACAAATAGGAAGTTCACATAACCAACAATCATGAATGGTTACCCTACACCCTCGAACCCCTTCTAGTAGCTGTAGAAGACGCCGAAGTCTCCTACATCTCACCGCTACTGACTAATATCAATTGTAATAAATACCTAACACTTAAGGTGGGTTTAGTCAGCTTTCCATAAGCATAAGAATAAGAATAGTAATAAGAATAAGAGTTAAAACTTAAATTTCGATTGGAAGTGTTTATACAGCCGAAATAAGAATAAGAATAGTAATAAGGAATAAGGAGTGACCTTGAAGTTGGTTAACATTTAACTTTATTCTTATTCTTAAATCCAAAATGAAAATGCGCATGCTCGTAAATGTCATCATTGGCTACTGCACGGTCGGACCGTTCAATATGGCCTTTATTGACAGCTGACATGTGCTATTCCTAAGACTATTCCAAAAGTGTATAAACAGTTCTTTTGGTTATTACTATTCCTATTCTTATTCTTATTACTATTCTTATTCTTATGCTTATGGAAAGCTGACTAAACCCACCTTTAGCCCATAGAACCCGTATCTCCGGTAGCTTAGTTGGTTAAGTCCCTACGGCCACAATAAGAGTCCCGGGTTCGATTCCCGGCTGGAGTGCATTTTTTTAATTGATATCTGTACCTGATATGCCACTAAAACATCCTTAAGAATTATTATTGTTGAAAGTATGACATTACCAATATGTGCATATTAGGTGTTTTAACCAGAAAACATATTTTGCAGTTTTTTAGCCAGTTTTAAATTTAAATATACCAAAAATGATTTAGACGGCTACAAGCAGTGGATATAACCATAGCAGGTTCACTTGCCGAATATGACCCAGGCAGTCCGACCGTCGTTACTCCTTGCCTCTCGACCCCGCTGAAATACATACAAGACGTTCATGTGTCCAGTCGGCGGCAAGCGTTTGAGTCGCCAAGGTCAAAGTGCGTCCGCCAAGTGACCCCTCTATGGTTAGGTATCAATATTAAATTAATTAACATACATGTTTGAGTGGATCACTTTAAATATATTTAATGTAGGTGCCTAGATATAGGTACCTAACCATCAACTTTCAAATAGGAAATAAGTATTATTGTGCAAAATAATCCATGGCCAAAACTTAAAAATTAAATTCGAGATTTGCCCGTGGCAAAGCAATTATTATTGAAATTCTCCGCCCGTGGTCAGCCCGAACATATAGAAAGTACAAAAAATCCAAGATGTAGAAAGTGAAACTTGACGACTGTATAATGCAAAAATAGATATTTATATAAATTTATTGTAATCCTTTAAATTAGAGAAGTAGCGGAGAATGAGGCGCTTTTCCAGTTGGTTCGATGAGTTTTCTGACCTGTGGTAGAAAATAACTAACTTTACTTTTTTTGACGATTACAGTATGATTGTGACTAAAAGAAAATGCTTGAGTGTTATTGAAAGTAGTGCTTTATATTCTACAATAATGAACGTAAAGGTCTGAATTTACAATGCTCTTCAAAGAATACGTAAAAATAATATGTGCTCATATACAACATAATAACTATGTATAGTTACAGTGAGCCACAATGTGCTGTTCCTATCTGTGTAGAATTTACGTATACATACGTGTTTTTAAGATTCTAATTTTTTGAAATATTTAATTTAAAATTATTATTATTTCCACGATTATTGGAAAACACATTCTATACGTTCCAGATCTGATAAATAATAATTATTGCACCTATTACCCGTCACGGGCCAAAGGTATGTAGTTTCCTATGAACTATAACCACTCACTTTTTGGCCAATCACCATCTTGCATTTTTCATAACACTAAAAGTACACGAATTTTCTTTAAAAAATTTCTTAAAAAATTCGTGTTAGAGAAAAATTTCCGGATATTAATTCAAGAACGTGGAGGATTCGGTAAGAAAATTCCATACTTACACGTAAATTAAACGAAATTATTATTAAAATTTTTGTTGAGTTTATGTTACAATGTCACATTATAATAATGATATCTGTCAAAAAATTTCCGCTGTAACCTCCTGCTGCCCAGAGCAAGTGAGAATATTTCCGGAAATTTTTTGAGTTGACAACGAAGCAAAAATTTTCGCTAGTAATCGCCCTAGTGCTTGAATTATTGCCGGAAATTTTTCGAGTACACGAATTTTATGAAAATTATCACGAATCGCGTAGCGACGAGGGATAATTTTCTTAAAAAATTCGTGTTAGAGAAAAATTTCCGGATATTAAGTCAAGAACGTGGGGCACTCGGTAAGAAAATTTCATACCTGCACCCTACACTTAAAATAAACGAAATTATTATCAAAATTTTTGTTGAGTATAATTATGTTACAATTAAAATTTCCGCTTTAATCACCTCCTGCTGCCTAGAGCAAGTGAGAATAGTTCCGGAAATGAAAGGAGAATAACCAATTTTGGCACCATTTTCTTTTTCTCTTAACTTCCTTATTATTACCCAATAAAGCGACCGCTAGTTGACGCCTATGTCACATGCCACAAAGGTATAAATGGAATTGTTATGATTACCCCAACTGACAACTGAAACATGCTAGCACAGAAAATATTTCGTAATATATTTTCTGTGATGCTTGGTACTACAAATCTTCACGATTGATTGATGATGAGATAGTTTCTGTTTGTGGGCAAAATCTAACCGTCTTAAGCTGGGTTCATGCAGCTTTATACAAGAATAGCAATAAGAGTAGTAATAAGAATAAGAATACCATTAGTAATAATTTAAAAGGGTGTTCATGCAGCCTGCAATAGCAATACCAGCAAAAATAATAAATGTCAGTTTTCTATAAATTGTTTACAGTCGCAACCTTTTCCGTTGTCGTTTTTTTTTTCAGTTATAGTCCTCTCTAGACAGTTTTTTAAATACATTGTTCACTATGAAGGTCATAGAGAAGTAGAAAAGCTTGTTTAGCACAGTGATTTCTTTTAATCGAGTCTTTAACATTAAAAAGAAAGAAGCGAAGATTTGCGGTTCGGCCAATGAGTAGGCAAAAGGTAGGTAGTTAAAAGGATCATTTTTATCCTTATCAAGGAAATACAGACAATTTATTTAACAGGATACGTACGATTTTTTTAAATACCTCCACAAGAAATAATCTTCGTCTGTCTGTTTGAAAAACTTTAAAAACAATAATTTTAATATTATGGGCCCACACCGAAACAAATTTATACAGTAGTTATGTCCACAGAAAATGTGTTGAATAGGAAAAACCTTATTTTTCATTTTATCGAAAAAAATTACTCTTGATAAAAAAATTTACTGGTTCTTAAAGTAATATTGGGACAGAAAAATTTAACATTTTTTGTACGGGGTGATCAAAAAAATTAAAAAAATAAAATGTCCTTATTTGCGTAGATATAGAAAAAAGTTATTAGTAAAAGTTGTTCAAAATTAAAGGGTAGTCCACAATACAAATTTTCGAAAAGATCGGCCTACTTTGATTTATTTGTAATCATTAAATTTATTTTATGCAAATTAAGTTATTCTAAATCAACGTCCTCGAATCGAATTTAAGACAGATGATCTGAAAAATTCTTATCTAAAACATTTTTTATACAAGGTGTATTTAAAAAGTTATATCCATTATTCCATCTAAATTGGGCACCCTGTATAATGTGGCCCTTTGAAATAACATGATAATTTTATAGTGCTATTCATAAAGTTTGCACCAAATGGAAAAAATTGTTATTATTAGATTTTTTGAAAATCTGATTTCGGAATATGTTGGTGCATGTTTTGGGTACACTATTTCACCTAAAGAAAGTCGTGACGTCACAACCCATGCTTGTCAAATTTGACATTTAAAATTAAATATAGGGAAAAATTGGGTTTGCGTTGGAAATATCGGAAGTTATTAAGAAAATGTGCTCGTCTTTTATTATTGTGCCTCTATACCTACCTATATACCAATTTTCAGAAGAATATAAGAACATTCGTTTTTCTTACATGATATTCCTGGCATTGAAATGGAAATCATAAAATTCGATTCACCGAATCTCAAAATATGGGTGCGTTTTATGTAAAAATATTACAACACTGATTACAATTTTATTTGTTCCAAATTTTAATAAAAATTTTACATATTTTTGTTTTGGAATAGTAATTAATTTTTTTTCTACATTAACGACTTCTTGTTTTTTCGATATTCTTTCTTCATGATCACTGCTACCTGAATAAAACTCTGCATACTGTGTCGAATCATTTTCTCCACCAGTGTCACTTATATAATTTACATTCTCAGCCCAATTTTCTTCTCCAGCATTATTGTTTTCGACATCAGGAAAAGTCTCTATTATTTCTGTGCCAGTTTGTCTCCTATCGTTGTGCAAACTATTATTAGAGTTCAGTTATGACGAATTCTCATCTTCTTCTTCTTCGCGATTGAAACATTTAGTACCTTTACAGGAAGTACAAAATTTATGGCATTATAAAATTTTATATTTTGAAAATAAGAAAGTTATAAAAATTAACTGTTATGAATTTATTCAATTTTAATAAAATATTTATATTTTCTAGTTTATTTTTGTATACAATACTTAAAATCCGTAGTTTAATCAATGAAATATATTAAATTTACCTAAAAGAAACTACTTTATAGAACTGTCAAAAAATGTCCGCTATAATCACCTTCTGCTGTCTAGTGCAAGTGAGAATATTTCCGGAAATTTTTTGAGTTGCCATGACAACGAAACAAAAAACGAGCCTCTGGTAGGTTAAAAATAGTATATTACATAGCGAGAGTTGTAAACAGCTTATTACGTATGAGTGGAAAAGTTGCGCACGAGCCGCGCAGCGGCGAGTGCTGTAATTCCACGAGTATGTAATAAGCTTACAACTCGAGTTTTGTATTATAATTTTTCTTCGACGAAAGAAAAACTATTATAATAGATAAACTATACTTCTGATTATCAGACAGGCAACAATTAGTATGTTGGTTAGTTGCTATGGTGACGCGGATGCCGCGCTAACAAGGCACCCGTGATAATTGCGTTTTAATTAAGAACAGATACGTAATTTTTTTTATTACGTGTCAGACATTACGTGTCAGTCATTACGTATCAGTGTTCGTAACAATGAACTTACTTATAACCTAAACCGTCACTTAATAGGTATGTTACTAGCATAGGAGTAGAAAAAGGCAGTTTAAATTTTTCGTATTGTCATTGAATTTGAAAGCAAAAAAAAGAGGCGCGCATGGATTCAAATGCGAAGAAACAAAAAGTAAATGAATATTCAAACGTTTTCGCGCGCTCTAGCGGCGGAAATAAAAACGAATGGGCGAGGACAGTAACATAATTCGATATGAAAATTTTCTGCGATACTATTTTTGACTGAAGTATTTTTCCTCTATAAGGTGTAGTTTTCAAGTAAAACGCAAAAAACAGCGAAAAAACACGAAAATTCGTGCATTTTCATTTACCCTCCTGAGCTCCAAGCCCTGGGCGACTTTGCGTGTGAACATTCTTTTTTGCAATGTCAAAACCTACCTTTTCCACCAGGTTAGATTGCTGTAGTTTTTGCAGTCGCTTAAACGTGTTTTTAACGTCTAATTCCGGTGGAATATAATACGCTAACGCTAACAAACTAACTAAATAAGCAGAATTGACCACTGTGTGCCTGGAAAACCTACGATGATTTACTGCGGCAGTGCCGCGCCCAGAATAATACGCAATCCAAGGACAAGGACAACCTGGTCGCGACCATTTTAGCAAGCAGCAAACGCTTCGACAATGCTGGGGAGCGCCGATTGAGAAAGCCCTTGAATTATGTTTACCGAAAATGGCCTGGTCGTTGTTTGCCCACGAAAATTATCAACCGTCGCTTCCGGGGTTTGGGTTTTCGACACACTCGTAATCGACGACGACGACAAAAATAATATACAGAATTTAGGTATGAAAAATATTGTTTGTTTAACATTAGAACTAGCTAGAACATAAACAAGATACGAATAAACTTGAAGTCGTGAAGAAAACATATATTACATCTCTGTAAATTTTTGAGGTTTGAAATTATACTATTTATACCATTACTATTACAGACTAATATTTGTCATTAAATTAAAATAACAAGAAACGACACTCAAAAGGGTGCTTATCTTCTAATGGAAGGGGAAGCAGTGTAGGTATTATAATACCTAATTGTTTTATTCTTTGTTTTTGTTTCTGACATTTAAGGATCAGGCTTGCTTTTATAGAAAGTACCTACCTAATTTGAGTCACATTTTTGGTTTAAGTAAGTGCTTTTCCTGCAAAAGATATTGAAACATTTCATTAGTAAAAATTATTCAGAATATAAAATTAGTCCCCTGTTTGAGATTTTATTATAAACCCCTATATAATATTTCAAAATATCGACCTACTTTCTTTTTTTTTTTTTGGTTTTTGTTCTAATAAAAATAAGAAAAAAGGAAAAAAAACCGTGGTTCAAATTTGATACATTTGGGAATTTTTGTTCTTTAAACCCGCTAACCAAAAAATCTCTCGACGCAAATGAATTTTACGTAAAAAATTAACAAAAAATATTTTGACAGAAATCGGAAATATTCACAAACTAAAAAAGTTATGCAACGTTTAAAAAACGAGAAACACGAACAACGCCTTGTAGATATTTCTCAAACCAATCGAGATATCAGAATGCGGTTTGCAACTTTTTGCAAAAATTAAGCCTTGGATTCCTTGGCTACGTTTGTCTGTCTCGTCGGGAAACAGGAGAAACCCCTTAAAACCGACCATTTTGAACCATCCTGTACAAAGTGTACACATAATAATAATAATTCTCACCCTCACAATACTCCAAACTAGGAGTACCCCAGAAGCAACCACATGCTAATAAATAGAAGATCGTCAACAATAATAATGTATATATTATGCTGCTAAGTATTATCATTGAATAAGGAATTCGTACTTAATCAATGGTATTATATTTGGCATTTTACATTTAACTACATTCCCTCCGCGCTACAGTGACTTTTGATTTTTAAAAATTTTATATCTCGTTTATTCATGAGTTTTATAATATAATGATTTCAGATATTTGTTGTAAGTACACCCATTAGATATTAAGTTATCAAGGAGTTGGCCAATGCCGTTTCACTGATGGAGGTCAATGAACCAGAAACAGTATCGTCTAGGTTTGTTAAAATTTCTTGGGCGATTTAGCGTTAAAAAATCTGAAACTATAGGTATCGTTTACATGAAAATGTCAACTTCTTTAATTTTCACCCTACAAAAGTTGTATACGAAAATTGTTGTAGACATGTCAAGAAATTCTTCCACGCTTTTATTTTATAAGCATTTAAAACCTTCTAAAATAGTTAAAATTGTGTAGACTGGCGTCACTGCCCTAAAACATCAATTGCGTAGATTGTAGTGTTATTTGGCAATGTTTTGCAATTAAGTAGGTATGTACCTACCTATGTAAGTATGTAATATGTATGTTCATGTTCCATATTTTCAGCTGTCCTGAAAGATCAATAAATATTTCAAATGTTGAATACAAAATACAAACAATAACTGACTTCAATATTTAGAAGGTTATGTTGCAAAGTTATAACTATCTACAAGAACAAATCATCCAAGTATACCTACACTTGAGTTCAAGCTCCTAAAAAAAAGCCAATTTACTATTCGTACAAACTCCGAACATTGTCTATTTAATCTTTATTTAAATTTATCCATATCAAATGATGATTCTAATTATTGAGCTTACTCATATTTATAAATAGTTTTGGTATCTTCTTGATTTTTTATTTTAGATAAGATAAACCCAAAAACCGCACAACTGCATTGTTCTGATATCCCGATTTCAAGCGCAATTTCAATGCCACTACGGAATTCTTTAAAAATATTGATCCGTTTGCAGGCCATGCAGAAGTTGTAGCATGCGCAAGAGTTGTTTTCATCCCTAAAAAGGGTCAAAGTTAACCTTGCTGTAGAAAGGTCCAGCTTTGTTCCAATTTAGGATTTTGAGGACGGCTGAAAATATCGAACGGAATAGCACTTTGTTATGGTTTCTATAAATATCTGTTCGTAGTATTAGTATCAGACTTTATATAAACTTCATAAGTTTATTATACAGGGTGAGTTTTTTTTTGATGATCAGTATGGCGATCTCGGATACTAGCGGAGATAGAAGGAAGGTTAAATGGGGAAAGAATTGCAGTTTTGTAGTCTCAATTTAATTCGTTTTTTTTATGGGGATCTCTGAAACTAATGGAGATAGAAGGAAGGTTCAATGGGAAAAGAATTGCAGTTTTGAAGGCTCAATTTAACGCGCCTTGTGGATTTTTGAAAAGTCATGGCTTACTAGATATTTTGGAAAAAAAAAACGAAATTTTGGCGTTTTAATCAAATCCATCTAGCTTCGTTGTTTCTGATTTATATAAAAAGTGTAAATACAAAAGTTGGAGGGAATTGTATCCCCAATTCGGTTATCATCTCCTACTTTCCGTGACAGCTGCCGTTTTCGAGATATTATGACAGTAACTTGTGTTTTATTAAATGAAAATCATAGTTATTTCCGTTATTTTTCCGAATAAACATATCGAGTATGATATCATTGGAAATCTCTAAAAAATGCCTGATTTTTTGAGACGATGGCTAATTATGGTTTCCATTTAAAAAAACAAAATTTGTGTCATATCTTGAAAATGGCAGCTGTCACGGAAAGTACGACAAGATAACCGCATTGGGGACACAATTACCTCCAACTTTTGTATTTACACTTTTTATCTAAAATCAGGAACAACGTAGGTAGGTGGATTAGAATAAATAGCAAAAATTTAGTTTTTTTTTAATATCTAGTAAGCCATGACTTTTTTCAAATATCCACAAGGTGCTTTAAATCGGGCCTACAAAACAGCAATTCTTTCCTCATTTAACCTTCCTTCTATCTCTACTAGTTTCGGAGATTCCCATAGTGATCATAAAAAAACTCACCCTGTATGTTAAAACAGAAACTACCCTGTAAGGCAAAGATAACGCACATTTGGATACTTCACGAGGTGAGAATTACTATTATTGTCACATGAGAAGTTTTCAGTCAAATTCAGGAGTTTAGTTTAAATGCCAAAATTTTTTTATAACCTATTCTGTGAAACAAAATTCAACTATTTTTCGACATTTTTTATTTTAAGGTGATTGAAAACAAAACAGAAAAAAACTAATTATATTGATATACTCTGGAATATTAAAATTACTAGTACCTATTATAATAAAAGGAAAGAAAAAACCTAGATGAATTTTTAATGTCGAACTTTTTTAAAGGTATTCTAAAATATTATAATAACTTAAAATGTTAACTTCACCTAATGGTGAATACAATATCAATCGAACAATGTAAACTAAGTACAATTATTTTTTTAGTTTTGAGAAAGACTTAAATGTTGGCTGAAAGCTTGTCTGGTTGAAAAGTAGTTGTCATTTTATAACATTCCATTGCCTGATTCGAATTTATTATAATAAAAGCGTTGACTGACGTATTAATAAAGACTGCTCACGGCTGTCCCGTTTGACAGTTCTCTGGCTCACCATGCGCTTCCCGGAGACAAAATACAATGCAAAATACATTGTTGACCATAGGCGCCATCTACTTTTCAGAATATGAAGCTATAGCCGCGAGAAGTCTTATTAATAACGTCAGTCAACGATAAAAGTCTTTTGGGGTTTCAATAGCTCGCTGGCTATTTAAACTTAAAAATCGAATCAATAGTAGTGCTTTTCGGATTCAAGTCATTTTCCGACGTCGACGTATCGGCACCTAATATTGATAACCATTATCTCCCACCCCCACCGCGGCGACTGAACACTACTGCGTGTTGCATGCACAGTGTGGATACAAATTGTGGAATATTTATTATATTTCTTAAAATATTCCTCATATCGAAAACATGTTTTAATCAAAGTGTTAGGGGAAATTATTATTATTATGTATTATTATTACTAAACGGAAATAATTACCCCTAACACTTTTATTAAAACATGTTTTTGATATGAGGAATATTTAAGAAATAATAAGCAATATTCCACAATTTGTATCCACACTGTATTTCAGGGGGGACGAGATGGAAGGAGTAGCGGCAGCGTCGGACTTCGGCAAGTGAACCTTCTATGGTTATCTATATTCAGTAATTTTTTGTTACTAAAGGATTTTATTTATGACAAAAATCACAGGAAAATATTGAGGATTTCGCGGGACTCTGTCAATTGATGCAAGTTTAAGCAAGTAGGTAGTTTAACCGTTTTCGCACAAAAATGACTTTCCAATTCAATCCAAAACGGCCAAAACCGAAGACTCCATATTTGGTTTCTTAAAAACGTAATTATGCCAATGGTTAAAAAGGTATACGAGTAGAGTCTTGGAATAATATACATAAACCAACTTTGATTATTTTTAAAAGCTTTTATTTAACTTGCAATGTATGTATGTATGTATGTATGTATGTATGTATGTATGTATGTAATTTGTTCGGGTGGAATCTTGCAACTCAATTTTGAAGCAGATATCTTCAACCTATCGAGCTGAAATTTTGTACACACGTTTAATTTGGATGACAATGCATGATTATATGTGTGACGTCATTCTAAATCCAACATGGCGGATCACCCAAGATGGCGGACTAGTTAAATTTCAACCGATCGAGCTGAAATTTTGTACACACGTTTAATTTGGATGACAATGCATGATTATATGTGTGACGTCATTCTAAATCCAACATGGCGGAACACTCAAGATGGCGGACTAGTTAAATTTCAACCGATCGAGCTGAAATTTTGTACACACGTTTAATTTGGATGACAATGCATGATTATATGTGTGACGTCATTCTAAATCCAACATGGCGGAACACCCAAGATGGTCATTAGAAGGTCTCCTCATTGAAGAGCTAGACTGTTCTAAACTAACCGGCAAACGACCTTGCAACAATGATGCGTTAACTGAGATGAATAGACTCAGACACCTGGCCAAACTAAAAATTACAAAATAAATTAAAAGTAAAAAAATATTTTTAAAAAAAGCTTTTATTTAAATGCGCTAAAAAGAATAAAATAATCTTTTCTTTTAAAACTTTTACTATCAACTTATAACGTCATTCCACAATTTATATGATATAAAAGCTTGTCGCGAGATTTAAGTTTTCAAACTAAGTAAATACCACTACTTAAATCTCGCGACAAGCTTTTATATCATATAAATTGTGGAATGACGTTATAAGTTGATAGTAAAAGTTTTAAAAGAAAAGATTATTTTATTATTTTTAGCGCATTTAAATAAAACCTTTTTTTAAAAATATTTTTTTACTTTTAATTTATTCTGGTTGATACTAGGTATTGTGCCGACATTTTTCTTTGCGCCAGAAGCTTAATACAACTAAATAGTTCATTGTAATTTGCCGATTTAATTCCTCCAAGGCCCAAGAGAAGAGGAACGCAATTTATAAAGACTCCGCGCATGCACATCTACGCGCTTGGCGCTACGCAGTACGCACATTCTCATAGCCGTAGAATTCTCCATTTATCCGCTCTCCTTTATCCACAACTTCCTTAAAGCCGTTTTCCTTAGCTGATTTAAAAGTGCCATCCGGGTGCGCCTTCCCAAAAATCGAACCGGTTCCAAATTCCCAACCGGTTCCCAAAACTATCTCCGCCAAATCCGGACCTCCCGCTTGACCTTTCTCCCCGCCCGGCCCGCCGCCGCTCGCTGGCTATGTGGGTCACCGATCGCCGACCAATCGCTGCTCCGGCCGCCCGTCACGTGGTTTTGTTGTTATCATCAGCTGTGGCCGGGCCGCTATGCCCAGCTACGGAGGAATCCGACCGGCGAGAGGAGCTCTAGCCCGGCGGCGTTGCCACGTTGGAGCATCTGGCCTAACGTCTCACGAGGTCAAAAACAATGTGAATGTTTCTCAGAGTTTTTGCACCAGAAGTTGATTGCCTGTTGGTTGCGTTGTTGCCAATGTTTTTCTGTTATAACTATGCCACGTGTTATGACCTAGCTATCTAATATTTTATTTTGCATACATTTCGACAAAGAAATAAAGGCGTCGTTGTAACGGAAAGAAGAAAGCAAACTAAACTGTTGCCTAATTCGGCAGTTGGCAATCTGTGATATCCTGCAGTACCTAATCTGTCATCTATCCGTGAAGCATAAAGGCGTAAAAATTGCTAGGTATTAATAATAATATCAAAGTCTAGGGAATACTATTTCTAGACTTTGATAATATGTCAGGTTTACGTAACTCGCACTAGCCTAAAATATTTAATACTAAAACATGGCAGGATATCTACTGTTTGTTACAGGCTGTTGACCAGTCCCGTCACGACTTATTAGAGAAACACCCACGGAAGGAACTGATGCCATTTGACCATCTACCTGATCAATCTGATCATTTAAAATATACACTTTTCACTTTTCTTATAATTCAAATTTGTAGACGGTAATGGTAGTAAAATTGAATGATTTTATGTAGATTTAATTTGAATGAATAATTATGTATTACATATATTTAGACTATTTTGTAGAGGATTGAAATCTGGATAAGCGAAAAGAAACTTCTCTATATAAAATTTTTCGAAATTTTGAGAAATTATGCCATTGCCCCCCCCCCCCAAAATAATAAATATATTTTTTATACTTTTTACATTGATCTCATTTTTTAATCAAAAACATCAAAGCGTTGACTGACGTACTAAACTATAGCCGTGAGAAGTCTTATTAATACGCCAGTCAACGATCAAAGTTTCTTAAATCAAACGATACAAAAAATCCATAATATGATGAGAATGAAAACGTCTACAAACTTTCAACCGATTTCAAAAATGAAACGCTCCACTATTCCTGGCAAAGTTTCCTTGAAAATGAAGTGCTTATCACATTTAATATCGAAATTCCCTTCAAAGGCTCATCGCTTCGAATTTAACACCACCAAGTTGTTACCCTTGGCCGCTATCGTGTTGTATGTGTGTGGTATCTAAATATCACAATTTTCAAAGGATTTTTTAAACATCCGCGTATTTTTGATAAAAAATTTAAATAATGTTTATTCAGTTCCACGATCGACAAAAGGGAACGTTCGCGTGGAATCAGGAACACAATCTGCGACTCTTCAAGGTGGTGGTGGGGATTGTTTTGAAAGGTGCGCCGGCAACGGCGCCGAAAGCCGGTCCGCCGGCCGGAATCAGCTGTTGACGCCGGCCGGCTTGCGGAGCTATTTCAGCCGTTCGCCCAGTCGTTGTTCAGCGTTCGTTGTAGCGCGAGGTCGCCGACGTAGGTATGGTTATTTATCGCACGACACTGCCTCCACCAGGATAACAGAGTCATCGGATATCGGTCGTTCGGGTACTGGCGTCGTGCTGGAACCGCCAGTGTTGTGAAGGGACGCTATCTAGGTACCGCTAAAATGTCGACGGGCAAGCGCATCGCCAAGCGTTCCATCATCGGTACCCGCGTGTGCGCGCCGGGCGAGGACGGGAAGTACTACTCGGGAGTTATACAAGCGGTCAAGACGCCCGCCTCTCTCGCGGAAAATAATAATTGCATAAATCTCACGCCAAACACGCGTTACACGGTACGGTTCGACGCGCGCCAGGGGAACCTGGGCCGTACCACCGCCGAATTCTTTGAGAGCGAGCTCATCGGACCCGGCTTCCAATCGGTACTCGGCGTGGAACTTGTGCCGGGACAGCGCTGTTTCGTTACTTATAACGGGAGGGAAGTAACTGGGGAGGTTTGCAAGCACCATGCCGAAACCGATGAGGTTATCATCAGCATTCATCCGCCGGGCACTGAGGTAGGTACCTACAATATAAGCATGAGCATGAATTGCGTTAATGCATTACGCACCTCGCGGTTACGCCTGCCCTCGCGCCTGCCTGACCTGCGGTGGGGAAGGTCTACCAGTGAAAGATAAGAAATCAGTTGTTGAGTTGTTATTGAGTTATATATAGGCACTTCCCCGAAATTTCTATTAAATCTCGGGGAAAGCCAGGATAACAATTCGAAATAAGATATTCTCAGAGGTGTTTCCCAAAATGTGTAGGTAGGTATTTAAAGCAGTGAGGAGCTTTTAAACCGAGGCTTACATTTTACTGTCTAATTTTGTAGTATTTGGTCACTTATTTGACCTTCTGGAACTCTGGTAGACATGGGAGTAGACTATTTATTTTTGCTTTTTGTTTTTAATGCTTAGTCCGAGACGAGGTCCGAAGACTTAGTCACTAGTAACCCAGGCAGCTTGCATAGTATGGATCTTGTATGGGGGTATATGCTCCAGTGCCGAATATAAAATTTTGTTTCTAGGGGGGCAAAATTGTATACCTAATGGATTTTTTAAACCAGATGCGAGAACATGTGTATTTAAAAAAATCTGTATCTGGTCATTAAAAAAAGATCGTTGCCACTGAGGTTGCCGTTATGGATGCTTCCCGACCGAGCGCCATATACCTGCTAGGTACCTACAGTCCCCACAGAGTTCCTTACGTCATGATATCCCATCTAAATATTCTCTAGACACCTACAATTACCAGAGAAATTACCAACTATACAAGTAAGAGGAAATGATTTCCGATGAGGAATTTGCGGAGAGCTTGAAGAAAATTTCGAGGGAAATTTGTATTTGTTATTTATCAACTATGTGCGCTTCCTTCTGTATCAAAACACCGGCAAAATAACCATGTTTGTTGTGCTCATCGATATAGCGGGACGAATCTCTTGTTGCTCCGCCGCCAGCGCCCAGAACCTGTTTGCTTCGCTCGTCGCTTCCAACGGAAGTTCTGTGACGTACACACGAGATAAATCCGCTTCAGTGTATCTTTATTTTGCAAACTGATAAGACCAGCGACAAGAAATCCGCACTTCGACAAAATGACGCAGATTGTGAGTCATTAGCGTAAGGAGTAATTAGGTACCGCCAAAATAGTATTGCGAAGAAGGCTGAAGATTTTGTGCATTATTTGCTCGCGGTCCGTTGAGTTGAAATGAAAAGTAGGCTTTGGTAGCCGGCCGGCCCGTCGGCGTTCCCAGTTGCAGTTAACATTGACGCTCATTTGCATAGAGTTTGTTTATGTGGCGCCAAAGTTGAGGGGCGGACATAAAGAATAGGACAAAGAACTGGTAGCGTTACAAGCCGAGTAACGCCGCATAATAGTATGCAGCTGTAGAAATATTAAAAGTATACGAAATACCTAATAGGTAGGTATAGGTAAGTGTTCCTGGAAATATAGTGTTTTTATTGTATGGAAAATTTACCTAATGCAGTTTGATTTCACATGTCGAAATGATCCATCGTCTATAGGGAAATGATACCGAAAAGACCGAGGGAAGTACCCTCTGGAGATTTAAATTGATTGGTTATGCAGTGTAATAAAGGGTCACATAAAACGTTGAAACCTACTCGCACCGAGACTGAGAGTCCTTGTGCATCCGTGGCACACGTTGTTTCAAGCCATACAAATAAGACACAAGCGAGGATACAATAATCATTCCCAAAAACGAACTGATATTGAAGGAACGCGTTAATGGAGGACATATTAGGGGAGCCCTATCATATAATATTCAAATTTAGGTAGATATATCCTCGGAATTTCCTGGACAATTAGTTTGTCATAATATTACTTATTTAGTAGTGTCCGAGTTAAAAATTTCAGTTTTTGCTGGTAACCTTCTTTGAAGAAGAGTCATAATTTTATCAGCAATGGCGGCCATACACGTTGTAATGTTACCGGCTCTCGTCCGATCATCAAGCTACGTCGGGTGCGGTCAGTACGTGGGAACACCGCGTGTCGTTGCCTTTTTTATATTTCTCTCTTTTGGCCTCTTAAATTTGAACTGTATTTTATTTAATCCATATAAAAATTTAGACTCTGTAGGTAGGTAGTTATAGCAATGTTTTCATATGCGATACACTATTGCTTTTATTTCAGTCTTTGCCGGAAGTTCGGCAGTGAGTGCTAGTGATTATAGAAAACACGACTAGTGAGTACTTGGCCGATTTCAGAAGTGATTTCAGGGTCTTTAGTGGGATTTCTGAATTATGTGCATGCTCGTGTACATGTATGTCGGAGTGAACTACGCATCATTTGTGATATGTGAGTAGGTATGTACTCACTACTTACTACTTTCAAACAGAGAGATATAATAACGATAACTCTCGCAACATCTTATCACAGTTGTTGATCTTTGATGGTCCGATTTTTAACGCTGTTTCTATTGCATATTATAGTATATCAAGACTATCATTCTTTGGTCATTATCAACGATAATATTAAGTAGATTATAACTGTTCCATTTGTAGCCGCCAATGATGTTTACGCTGACAACACCATGCCATCGGTTCTCCGTTGCGTACACGTGCCGAGCGGCATCGAACCACGCGCATCGGGATCTTCGCGCCCGGCGCGCATACACGGGAGTGAGGCTATGTCTCCGCCCCCCCCTCCTACTCTCATTAATCGCATACCGGTGACGTCACTGCAATAAACGAGTTCCTCGCTCCATTTTTTACGCCTATGCGTCTCCGGGCGGATTCGTGTGTGCGCGTTGCACACGAGGTTATTTTATTCGAACAGGTAGCTGCGGCGTTATCGATTCAACCGCGTTTCCTTTGTTTAGATCCAAGGCAATCTATGATGTTTGTTTACCATGCGTGTGGAACGGACATTTTTGTTGAAGGCTACGTTAACGATCATCGAGATTTAGTATCTAGATTTAAGTTTGATTTTAATTCTGCTCGTGAATTCCTTCTTTAAAACTATACTGTCAATATTTTGATTCTAAATACTCTCAGTCACCCACAGGAACGGAAACTTCGGACAAAAATCATTGTTCCAATGTTGTCCCCTGCAACTCAAATCACAACACTTAGACATAAACACGAGCCTAAACATGAAACAAACATATATATACCTAAAAAGAATCGCCCATTTAATTCTCGACAGTATTTTCTTATCATTTTTCAATCATTAACAAGTTTTCGTATTTCGTTAGAAATTAACATTATTCCTAATCAAAATATTATATTATGCAGATTCATTAATTCGAGTATTTGTTCTGTTCCTTTTACATTCAGTTTGGTGCCCGGTGTCAAATAAATACATTTTTCGTGGGAAAGAGGCGGTCAAATGGACAGGAAGATAAAGTTGTTCTTCGATGAATTGTTTGCGATTACCATATCGCACAGTGATGTATGGGAATTTGAAATATGCGCACGCTTTCCCATGAACGCACTGGGACCAAAGCCGGAGCCGAAGGCCGTTACCTAAATATTAATATTAAATAATAATAGGCACAGGGCACAATTAAATACCTCATTGCATAACATATGATGGTTTACGCATTCATAGTAAAGATTTGGAAATCTTTGGATTAACAATGCTTTTGCAATTAGTTTAGCAATTTGCGAATTTTTAATGAATCGTATTCCCAAGAAAGTTATCAGATTCCCATTCTTCGGACCATAACGGATGTTTGCACAAAATTTGCTTCCGAAATTTGGCGTAACTTTGTTTAAAGAAACAATGGGATCGTGCGTTTAGGAGACCCACTATTTTGCATTCGCTTTTAGCACCTATCCATTCATCAAAAAATATAAAAGAAACCTGTTACAATAATCCCACACACAAGAACGACTTTCACTGTTGGTATTGTTACCTAACGGGTACGTCTTAATTTATAGATTAGGTTTATGAAGACGTCAGTCGGTCATGATCTTTTCTCGATAAACAAATAATGATATACGGCATTCGAAATGGGTAATACAGTAATAATTTATCGTAATATATTATTATTGCGATAATACATTACCCGTTTCTGTTAGACCAGACATTTTCATTCGGAACTCTGAAACTGGTGGAGTATCGATACAGATGTTTATGTATGTGGAGTGTCTAGACTTATAGAAGGCTTAACCCCAATGCGTCTGTGGAGATGAAAGGGAACAGAACAGGTTTCTTTTGCCGGAAAGGAAAAAGTAAAAAACCAAGTCTGCGTGGTCCGAGCATAATATGATCAAAGTGTGGATCAGTAAAAAATTAAAAATAATTTTGTTCTCAGTGCAGACAAAATATATATGGTCGAGGTGATAGACACCCATTCAAACAAAAGTTCGTATTAATCAATGCAAACATTCAAGAGAAAAACATCAACTAGGTGGGTATTTCCTCAAATCTGAAATAAGGCATTTTGCGATATTGTCGTTCGTGCACCTATAAAAAGTTATAATCGAGGTTATAATATTCCAAAACAAAAAGAAGCGCTCAGCAACACCTCGAAGGTAAATCTGCATATTCCAGTGATTCCAACGACTCCGTAGCATGGTAATTGTTATTACGTTCGAAGCAAGGTCACGCTGCATTATTGCGAATTATATTTGCCTTTTTATTCTGCAATTTTGCCTATAAGTGCTGCCGAGGCTGCTAGTTATTAGTGTTATTACAGCTGAACTTCAAACCACAAATTTGCCGAACAAGGACAAGGATAACGTGAACCGAGTATTTTTTGCATCCGCAACCTTAAAACGGGTTACGTAGATATTCTAATCAATAGGCTCTGACCTCAAATGCTATAGTTAAATGACGTTTTAGATGTTTTAAGTACGCAAACTTGTAGCATTTCGAAGCAGGAAGGTTGGTTAAGTTTTATGCAAGGTTTTATATTTTCACATTGTAGGTTTTTGTGTGGAGAATAACGTATATCTGCCTTCTTCCGGTCCAATTTTTAAAAGACTTTCTTAGAAACTTCTGCTTTGCTTACATCAAACGGAGATGTTCCTAATTTTTCTAGTTAGTCATAGCCGAAGATAGTAGTGGATGGATTAAATTTGGACAACAAATAATATTGACAAGTAAGTAGGTACTTATGTTACGTGTTATAAGTACCTATTACCTAAATTACTATTTTAAAGTAGCAAATAAGTTTACTCTTTCACGAGATTTTATGTGCAATATAATTTAATTAGTACCATTATACATTGCATACATTATAATATGTTGCGAGATATTAATTTTTCCGCCTCGAATATTTGCAGGCATACTTCCAAGCATTATTGCACCAATTTTTCCTTTTACTGCGTCCAAAGTCCAACTCTTCCTTTGCCGAAGACACGACTTATTAAAACCCAAACTCATTCGCCAACGGACCGTTACCGGTAGCCCATTTGAAAGCAAAACGAGCAACGCCAGAGGTACGTTCACCGTTATCCGCATCACTTTTTGATGTGCGAGCGCCGGCTACTCATATAACTTCTGCCAGCGATAATGCATTCCACTTATCGACGCGGTCGTGCCGTCCGCAATGGCAAATCAACCGTGCACGGCAATTTCCGCCCGTACCCTTTGGTATTTTCGAGTCACAATGGCACAGCGCCGGAGAGGCATACCATTCCGCGCAAAGCTGTAGCAGGTCGGGTAATCGAGCAGGGAGCCTGCATGGGTCGCATCTCGGCGACTTTTTGCGCCTCAGGATTCCAGCCCAGAGATCCGTGTGGAACGAGGTGTGGAGTCTGAGGAATCGATACGATACGGTAACTGTTTTGATGGCGAAGCGACTTTTGTAGTTATCGTTGAAAATTTCTTGAAATGAGTTGTAGTGCCTGAACCAACAATATATGCTGACGTCATAATGACATTGTTATTGTTATTATAGGTTATATTTGTGTCCGTTTCCGACGTTTAGAATGTCCAATATCTTCAATATCCAGTGCAAATTTTTTAAAGAAAAGTTGTTCAGAATACAAATTTCTATTCGATAAAAGTTGGTTGAGAGGTGGATATGGGGAGGAGGAGGAACAGGCAAAGGGGACAACTCACAAGGCACTTGGAACACAGCGTTGGTACAGTCGCCAGAAAAGTTCTGTAAAAGCCTAGCGAGTCTATTATAGAAGAATTGGGTCACACGTGGTTGCAAGATGCGGTCAGCTTCTGTGAAGTGGAATCGTCTAACAGAGAGATATGGTGCATTGAAAAAGTAAATGCGGGATCATTGTACTTACTGCATGTATATTCTTTCTTATTGGTTATGTATACCCTCGTGTATACCCCAGACAAAATACCTATATAACAATATAAGCAGACCAAAATAAATATTCTGCATAATTATGTGCATTGGAGGATTCTGATTGCACTCACTTCGCACTTGCTAGGAAACAATATAACTTCGAATGTGCACCCAGACAAAACGATGCCCATGAAAAAGTTGACGGAGCGGCGGCTGCTGCTTTGCCGATAGTGCTATCGTTTGGTAAAATCAATATTTTACCACTACTATTAACAAATTATTATGAAAGATATAGACGCAAATAAGTCGATGCAATAATATTACATGACTTCAGTTTAAATGGCTGCAGATTTACAATCTATATTTTTATTTTTCATATAAAAATGCCACATAGTAGATACAGCGGATTAGCTAACCTATTGTGACCTTTTTGATAAAAGCACCAAATTTGGCTCAGAGGTAGACCGATGTAATATGAACAAATTTGGATGTGGAGTCATCGGCCAACTGCCCCCTAGCTGCTGAAGGTTTTAGTGAATGTTTTGAATGAAACATGCCTTTTTGTAAATTATGCAGTGTGTCCCCGGTTTGTTTGGACGACTCTTGTAAATGAATGAAACATTTTCGAGTTCAAAATTGACCTTTTTAATTTCGAAAAATCAACTATGCCTTGGAAATTTCGAAAAAAGGTTTTTTACATCAGTAAAGTGCTCTTTTTGTAGTCCTTTTTTCCACTTTTTTAAAAAAAGTGCATTTTCTGTAGTTTTCACGTCAAAGAAACTTGTTCATGATAAAAAAACTGCGTAGGTGTGAACAATTTCAAAAGCCTAAGTAGACACCTACGCAATTTTTCATCATGAACAAGTTTCCTGAATAAGATTTTGACGTGAGAGCTACAGAAAAGGCACTTTTCTAAAAAAAAGTGAAAAAAGGTCAATTAATCAAAGTAGGCGTAGACTTTTGGAATTATGCAAACCTGCTCAGTTTTTTATTCTGAACAAGTTTTCTTTATAATATTTTTTCGTAAAACCTACAAAAGGCCCACTTTTCTGGTGTCAAAAATTAATTTTTTCAAAATTTCCAAGACATAGGTACTTGATTTTTCGAAAGTAAAATTATTACACAAATTAGTTTCAAATCATGCAGGGCTAAAGCCCCAAAAGATAAAAATTTTGACTCGAAAACTTTTTGTCATTTACAAGAGTCTTCCAAACAATCCGGGGACGCACTGTAGAACTTACAAAAATACATTTTTTCATTCAAAACATTCAATAAACATTCACTAAAACTTTCAGCAGCAAACTTTATCTAATTTTTGTTGTTTTTCGAGTGTCGACTGACGGCCATTTTGGAAAATGGCCGCCACGGCCGCTAGGGGGCGGTTGGCCGATGGTTCCACATCCAAATTTGTTCATCATATTACATCGGTCTACCTCTGTGCCAAATTTGGTGCTTTTATCAAAAAGTGCACAATATGTTGAAATATCCTAGCTAAACTGCCGCACTAACATATAGAACACGTTTTCTAATGTTATGTCGGTGATCTTTTTTCATCGTTTTAAATTTATAAAGACCGAAAACCATCCTTTGCATCAAAGAATATTTTTATGAATTAATCTTCTTGAAACATCTTGAGGACATGTTAAGGCATTGCTCTTGAAAACGCTCCGAATCAGGAGAGTAACGTCCAGTTTTATTGACAAGATTTTTTTTTATTTTTATTAAAAAAAAATTATTAAAAAAATGTTATTATTTTTGGGAAAGTTTGAGCAATATTATTATTATTTTATCGACTTAGCCAAAAGGCATTCGCACTCCCTCTGCACTCTACGGGGAACATTCACTCAGATCCCGGGTATCCCGGATACCATAAGGATCTGGCTCGGACGAGACTCTTGCCATGTTATCGGGCCTTAGGTAACATTGATGTTATTGGTCTTTCCTGCACTCCCCATGAATTTCCTGACTGTTCGGGCTGTCGCAAGTAGTACCGCTTTCTGCATGGACCTGTAAATATAATAATAATAATAATAATAATAGGTCTTTATTCCAGTATACAGGATAAACACAAAAACACAAATATATACTAATATAGACTGGAAAGGCCGAAGATCAAGTTTCGAGGTAAAAAACCCCGTACTTGTTTATCAGTTAAACCCAGCTCTTTGATGTTTCTCAGCAAACTTGTTGGTATAACACCAGTTGTTGACACGATGATTGTAACCGTCTGAACGTTTTCCATTTTCCATTGCCTTCTAATTCGTTCTTCTGAGTCTCTGTACTTCGCGATCTTCTCTGCCTGCTTCACACGCAGGTTGTTGCTGTTTGGGATAGCCACATCAATCAGAGTTGTCCTCCTGGATTTTTATTTTATTGTATTATTATTATTATATTATTATTAGTAAGTAGGTACATATTATTCCTATGGTTTTGAGGAATTGACGCGCTTAGAAAAATTGACTGCTCGATCGAATATACAATGCCCAATTTAAACCATTTGAATCGTCGTGCCACGAAACACGATTTTTTTTTAACCATGACGGCTCCGTTCCCCAGAAACAGACCAGAGCTAATCGAAAACGCTTATTACGGCCGCCATAACTTTCGATTGCATTGTGCTAAAGTGTCGCCGCCAGTTATCGCATTTACATTACCGAGTAGGCAGCCATGTGTTTCACTCTCAAATATCGCGCACCTAATGTCCTATTGAAAACGAGCGAGCGTGCCCACCCGGCGTGAAAACGCAAGTGCATTAGATAACGAACGCAAGGCGATCCGGGCTTTAAATCTCGCGCGCCACTTCGGAAATGGGTTATGTATCCGCGGTGAATGTTGCCGTTATTGGCTATTGAGAAAGGTTTCGCAACAGCTTCACACACAACAACCTGTCCAGAGGTCGCGCACGTAGCCAACACGCCTTTCTCTCCGATGCCCATCTCATGTGAGCGAGAGACGTGACCATTTCATCCGCCAAAAAAAGCGCCGTTTCACAACGGCCAATTTTATCTGTGGCGCTTGGTGCTGCCCCGTCTATTTGGCGTAATAAGCGTTTGTGAAAGTCGATGGTGTTGCAAGGAAATAGGTCACAGCCTTCGACGACTGCAACGCTGAACGCACACATTCCTACGAGCACAGATGCGTTAATTTTACCCAACCGTGTTCGCACGCGTTCATTTCTCTTATACATTTATTTCCTCACGTATTTAACTAGCCGCCGATGAAGATTCCGAAATAGTCCGCATTTTGCAAGACTATTCAACATAGTATGCTCCACCAATATCCTATATTACGACGACGAATAGTATAATGTATTTACGCATTTAGAGAACTTGAATCGTTTAGTGAAAGTAAATCTTTCACTCAACGCTTGAATGAACTAAATCATGTTTGTAATCGGATGCAGTCATCGCAGGAAGGAAATGTCAAACTCGAACGAACGGAGTAAACTGTTTGAGAAGACTTACATAGGAGAGGATGATAGATAAAAACACAGATTAGTCTTCGTCATTTTTGGGCCACAGCCAGTATGTCTCCGGATTGACCTGTAAAAATATTTTTATTTTCTACAAAAAGTCACACACAAAATTTTGGTCGTCTTGAAACTCTGAAAAAATGATGTATTTAAAAAATTATACAAGGTATTAAAAAAATAGGAAAACCCAAAAGTACCTCAATAATAAAATGGACTCATTTTAAGAGATACAAAAATAATATTAATAAAATAATTTGTTTCCAAGACCTGCTACAACAGAATTCAAATATTGAATAAAAATTCCGTTCAAATTTATAAAACGCGAGTAAAAAGAAAAAATGTTCTGGTGGCCTGGAAGAATAAAGAACAGATCGAGATGAACTACCCGACTTGAGTTAATTTCTTTTAGGAAGACTAGAAACCATGCCATTCTTGCGGTTCCTCCAGATATATTTGGGGTAGGAAGCATTAACTTGATATCTTCTTTATCTATATATGTAATACTGATATCTTCTTTTTCCAAGTTTCATCTTTCCTTCGCATAAAATTCATTTTAAAGCCGCCCCTGTTCTACCATAGCTTTAATTTCGCCCACGAACAGGAGTCGTTTTTTTTGTAGCAATTGATGCAAGAATAAAATCATTTATATTTAGATCGTCAACGTTGATTCTTCAAATCACTGAAAGTTTCAATATTATCTGATGAATCATTGTGAATTGACTTGCGATTAGATCCAAAGTCAGAATCGGTCGGCTCATTATCATTACAGTAAGTTTTGTATATGTTCTTCTTTGTTAACTTTCTGTCTATAGTTTTTTGTTGTTTGTTTTCTGTAGTTTTTTCTTCTTTGCTTCGTTTTTCATTATTTCTTCCTCTAGTCTGTTTTTTTCTAGGGTTTCATTTAGAGTGCGCGATTTACCTCTGCTTCTGCCTTTTTCCGCAACATATCTAGGATTTGGTTTGGCGAACAATGTGCTCAAGAAAAGAGCCTGTGTCATCCAGTGACTTCAGGGGCTGTTATAAATACTGGAGGCAGTGCATTTCCCGCAGCAATAACATGCATAAATGTACGGATTGCCCTCTTTCTTCAGACACAGCCTGGCCGATTTGCTTAGCACCTTTTGGAGCAATGACATTGGGCGCTTGCAAAAATGGCGCAGCCCCAGTCTCGTCGAGATTAATTAATATCTCTACGGCTGCAAACGCTTTGATTTGAAGGCCCTCTCATAGTCATTTATAAAGTATTCGTATTGTTAGGTGAAAGGGATGCATTTTCTGGCCTATGAATGGTCAGTCTTCTCTGGCTGATTTATTTTGGTTCCAACTATCAGGCGTTTTTAAACCTAAACGTTTAACATAGTCATAAGCGAGAATTATAACTCTATTTTTGAAAGTCTTAAGGGAAGTTAACCAGAGAATTAACCACTCGATTAACCCAATCCGGAGACACTGTAGACGATAAAATTTTATAATTTTTGTTGTTCCTGATTGCGATGTCCAATACAATTTCGATTACATGGGCTGGAAGAATAAGAAGTTACCTAAAATATTTAATACCTAATTTCGATTACTAAAGTTCACATAATTCAGGCGAAGTTATGCTAACATGCAAATACAGCGTATTCAAATTGGTGCGAAGCAATCATTAGTTGTGATGAATATTTTTTTAACATCGTCAATATTTTGAAGCAAAACTTGTTTTGAATGTATACCTACCAGTTTATAACAATTAACCAACGCATGGGAAAACAAAGTCCAGTACCCTATATCCTACCGGTGGAATGCCGTAGACATTCATTTCAATTGGCAGTTGTGAAGACTTTATTGGTTATAAAACGCTTTATGTTCGATGTATGTTAATTCAAGCTTCTAGCGGTACTACGAGTGTTATTATACTACTAAGTGCTTAATTCTGATTTATGCCTATTCGGATATGAAATAAATTAAAAAAAAAAATATTTTTAAAAAAAGCTTTTATTTAAATGCGCTAAAAAGAATAAAATAATCTTTTCTTTTAAAACTTTTACTATCGACTTATAACGTCATTCCACAATTTATATGATATAAAAGCTTGTCGCGAGATTTAAGTAGTGGTATTTACTTAGTTTGAAAACTTAAATCTCGCGACAAGCTTTTATATCATATAAATTGTGGAATGACGTTATAAGTTGATAGTAAAAGTTTTAAAAGAAAAGATTATTTTATTCTTTTTAGCGCATTTAAATAAAAGCTTTTTTTAAAAATATTTTTTTACTTTTAATTTATTTTGTAATTTTTAGTTTGGCCAGGTGTCTGAGTCTATTCATCTCAGTTAACGCATCATTGTTGCAAGGTCGTTTGCCGGTTAGTTTAGAACAGTCTAGCTCTTCAATGAGGAGACCTTCTAATGATCTAACCCTACTTAAGGCCACGTATGCTTGACCAGGCGCGAAGAGCTTGGAGCCTAAATATACAACGAGACAGGTTGCAGACCAATGCTGTTGACGCCTATCTCACCAAACTACACAAGTCAAAGTTAACTAGTCCGCCATCTTGGGTGTTCCGCCATGTTGGATTTAGAATGACGTCACACATATAATCATGCATTGTCATCCAAATTAAACGTGTGTACAAAATTTCAGCTCGATCGGTTGAAATTTAACTAGTCCGCCATCTTGAGTGTTCCGCCATGTTGGATTTAGAATGACGTCACACATATAATCATGCATTGTCATCCAAATTAAACGTGTGTACAAAATTTCAGCTCGATCGGTTGAAATTTAACTAGTCCGCCATCTTGGGTGATCCGCCATGTTGGATTTAGAATGACGTTACACATACAGTGTGACCCATTTGTTTTGGGGTCAGTCTGTAAAAAGTGTATCAATCGTGCGATTTGGCTGATTTTCTTTTTAAATTGTAGACCTCGATGAACTGCACATTTTGAACAAAAATTGCCTGGTTCGCATAAAATCCAAAGCCTACTATGACCGTTTTTATGAGCAAAATTTTAAGAAACCATATTAGCGTTTTTTTTTTGAAAAAATCTGTGTGCGCCAATGGATTGAGCATCCCTCGAAATGGGTATGTACAAAATTTCATCAAAATATTTCAAGTAATAACGATTTTGTAGAAAAATTAAAAATGCAGCCAAGGTACGTCTTTATTTTCAAAAATTCAAAGTTGGCCATGGAAAATAATTGAATTGTAATAATACAACCTTATGCTTATAAACACAAAACATAAAAACAATTAAAATTATAAAATTTTCGTTGTCGCCCACGAGTCGAACAATTTCTATTTTGTCTCTTATGCTTAAATATTCCATAATTATGATAATTAATTGTATTGAGCACAAACAATTTCTGAACTCAATTTAGACAGTTTGACACTTAATAAAAGTAAACAATTCAATTATTTTCCATGGCCAACTTTGAATTTTTGAAAATAAAGACGTACCTTGGCTGCATTTTTAATTTTTCTACAAAATCGTTATTACTTGAAATATTTTGATGAAATTTTGTACATACCCATTTCGAGGGGTGCTCAATCCATTGGCGCACACAGATTTTTTCAAAAAAAAACGCTAATATGGTTTCTTAAAATTTTGCTCATAAAAACGGTCATAGTAGGCTTTGGATTTTATGCGAACCAGGCAATTTTTGTTCAAAATGTGCAGTTCATCGAGCTCTACAATTTAAAAAAAAAATCAGCCAAATCGCACGATTGATACACTTTTTACAGACTGACCCCAAAACAAATGGGTCACACTGTATAATCATGCATTGTCATCCAAATTAAACGTGTGTACAAAATTTCAGCTCGATCGGTTGAAGATATCTGCTTCAAAATTGAGTTGCAAGATTCCACCCGAACAAATTACATACATACATACATACATACATACATACATACATACATTGCAAGTTAAATAAAAGCTTTTAAAAAGGTCATCCTATTATCAGCAATTTCAAGTTAATAACAAGTGCTTAGGTATAAATAGCTGTATTAAATATACTATGTGCCACTTTTGTTTTGAAGGCTTCTTCCGCGTTGCTATACATATATAGGGGAAACCAGTGAGAGCTGCGAGAATCTGCGCAGAAATCGAATATTGATGAAGTCACAAAATACCACGGGCCGTCGCGAGTTGACGCCGGCGTTCTGTTGCCGCACGCGGTTCAAGTAAAAATCGGAAAATCAATATCGGAAACATCTTACCTGTTCGATATGGGAAGTATTTTTTCGCGTATACATCGAATAATCTGTATTGGGAAGCAAGTTCAAATGGCGTTTTATAAACATTTATCTAAGGTGGATATTGCACATTTTCAATCGAAACTTAACTTCCCCGTTAACTTTTTCCATATGTATACAGTGTGTCCTAGAGTCAGTAGTCCAAATGAAGCCTGTGAATACTGCCGTGCTTATTAGAAACGCAGTATCTACGTACTGCGCTAAAATGAGAAATCGGACGTTAAAGTTTTTGGTTAATATCTTGGAAACTAATACTTTTTCGCTAACAAAAACTGTGTTTGTGTGAACTAACTAATATCAGAATTATACTATAGACGTCGTAAAAAACGTATATTTAATTTTTTTACTAAAAAGTCAGATACCGCGGATACCAATTGAGTTGCGACCTTTTTTAAGCAAAATGCAGTATCTACATACCTACTCATAACAATATATAATAATGGAAACGTATATGGCATTTCAGGCACAAGGAAGGTGTAATACGAGTAGGTAATACCATAGAAGAATTTACTATGACGTAAGGCCTACTTGTCACGAACGTTTCCATTATTACAAGTAATAGAGGCATGATTTATCCTCTATATTTATAACAATAATATATCTTATATTAAATCAATTTTTTCAAGAATGGCATCTAGGCAAATAATAGGAACAAGGTATTCTTTGCAATCTTTATTTATACATCAAAAGTACGGGGCAGGTTTTCCCAAAATATTTGCTGATTTTGTGGTAGCACACCATTTTATTCTTTCTATCGAGGCACGGAACATTCTTAAGTAGGTCACTTTTCTTCATTGCTTTTTTCATAAGAAAATCCAATGTTTTTGTTTTATCTTCGAGAAAAGAAGTTCTGTACTCATTCTTTTTACTATCGCTGAACATAACGAGATGCGTTACATTTTCGATAATTACTATTGTTCTTAGTAGGATACATTTATATCATTGAATATGTACAGGGTGTGGTTGTAAATGCGGGGTATCTCGGTTATTTTTAGAGCCTAATATAGATAATAACTACATAGTGTTATTATTTTTGTAAAGCTTTCGACAATCTGAATATAACTAGTAGAAAATATACAGGGTGTTATATGTAAAAAATCTAAGTTTGATCCATATATCGAACACTATCAATTTTAGTAAAAAACTGAATACGGCACTGAATTCTACATGAAAATGTCTATAAGATACAGTTTTTTCCATTTCAATATCATTAACCGTTTCCAAGATACGAGGTATGCCCCAAAAGCGCAAATTTTCAATTTCGCCCTGTATCTTAAAAACGGAGGTGCCTATGAAAAATCTGTTAACGGTATCTTTGGTTTCACAAAAAAGTAGCAACAATTCGCGAAAACCGCAACTCCCTATCTCTACAAATAACCGAGATACCCAGCATTTACAACCAAATCTGGACACCCTGTACATGCGCGGCCCAAATCGGTCCACTAGGCATGAGAAATGAGCAAAAAATCAAGAATTTCGAGTAAGTGCGGCAACGTTGCGCCAAATTTTACTCTGTGGTACGGCTTCTCAAATCAACAGCTTCCTCTACATACCCTCCCACCACCCCGCTCTTCCCGTACCGTTTAGTTGAACTCCTTTTCTACCTCGCCCAACGAATCATTTACGACTAATGAGTGTACAATATAGGACGGGAATTAACAGGCAAAGCTAAGACAAAAAGCGGCACGTGCAGTATGCTTAGACAAAATGCGGTAATTGCAAGTGTCTCATATGCAGGTACCGCTTTTTTGCTAAGCAAAATGAATATACGGCATTTTCATTAAGTAAACCTTTGCATTTAGCACATACGGCATATAAAACATTTATTATTTCACTGTTAATATTGCAGATACCGCTTTTATAAGTAGCATGGAAAGAGATAAGTCCAATGTGAACCCAATGATACAGAAAAGACGATTTCAGATATTTTTGCAGATACCGCGTTTCTAATAAGCAGGGCAGAATAGGGGACATCACTAGGAAGACACTGAACCCCATATAGGGTTATCCGAAGTTTAACTGTTTTTTTTTTTAGTTCGAGCCGACCGATATCTTATAATATAAGAAAAAAAGCTGTAACACAGTGAAGCTGAGAGCGGTTCGTTCGCATTCTACCGGATGCGCGCAAAATATTACCGCAAAATATTACCGACCGACCGTGACTGTGTTGTAGTGATGCCTAGTAATGCTTTTTACTGCAGTGCGGTAGGCCTAGACTTTCGAAATTTCGCAAACCTACTCAGTAGAGATGTACAGGAATTCCGGCGGTACCACTAAATCCGGCCGATCCGGCCAATTGGCCGGAACTACCGTTTCGGCCGGATCGCTATAGCGATCCGGCCGGAATTTTCGAAAATTCTGAAATAGGTTAAACATAAGTAAAAAGCTAGAAAAACATTTCTACTTTATCAAATCATATTTTCTAACAAATGCATTTTATAAAAATAAACATTAAACTCTGGTAACATTTTACCTATACCTAGGTAATAAAAAAAAACAGCACAAAGAGTAGGCAATACCATAGGTACATTTTTTCTAAACCAAGGTACAAAAAAAATAAAAATCCCTTGAATCAAAAACTAATATTCATAATCTATTTTATTTAGATTGTGATGAATAAATAAGAGCTTTTCTGCATTTTCAGAATTAAGCCTACACTTATTGTCAACATATACAGTGAGCACGTAAAGGTTGGAATAAATTCGGTAAAATGTTGTATACTGTGCGATTAAAAAAAACGCTTCGACACGTCTAACATAATTTTGAAAGGCGCATATTTTGACATATTTGTCGTTTTTCTGACGTCATTATTAACCAAGCTATGACGTCATCTATATATTTTTTTAAATGGCAACCACTATTTTTGATAGCGTCATTTAAAAAAAAAGCACTTTCCTTGTATCGGTACGCAAATAATAATAATAATATATTACATAAAAAATTGTTTTCATAAATTTTAAATTTAACATACATTATTAAGTTTTTAGACATTTCTTTGTAAGACGACTGTATCTACATTGTAGTAGTTATTTTTTGCTCAGTTCCATTTTTAAGCAGGCTTAATTTTTAATCGAACAGTACAAAATTTTACCGAATTTATTCCAACCTTTGCGTGCTCTCTGTATGTTACCAATTTCCGAAAATAGTCTCTTATAAATATTTTGGTATAGAACAAAATTTTCGAAGTTTTTTGAAATTTAAAAAAACTTGTTTAAAAATTTGAAATACTTCTATTTAGGTCCTGGTCCGGCCGGAATTCCGGTGGTCCGGTCCGGCTAGGGGCCGGAATTCCGGTTCCGGCCGGATCGGCCAAATAACCGATCCGGTACATCCCTACTACTCAGTTCTTCATTCTGAACAAGTGTCTGTCCTTAATAACATTTTGTCGTAAAACCTACAGAAAGGGCACTTTACTGATGCGAAAAATTAGTTTTTTCAAAATTCCTAAGGCATACGTGATTTTTCGACAATAAAATTACGTCACAAATTAGTTTCAAACCAAGCAGGTCTTATCCCCAGAAGCTCAAATTTAAACTCGAAATTTTTTTGTCATTTACACCCTATCCGAACTCTATCCGTGGACACACTGTAGATATAATATTAAAATATCGAAAATTTAAGGTGCCAGCAATGGAAGAATACCTTAGGGTTTATCGGAGAGCATAAATTTGCGAATATTCCACCTGAAGAGACATATAAACCTATAAGAATTTGCAGGGCACATTTTGATGATCACACTTTTGATTCACTTCGTCCGGAAAACGTTTAGTAAAAACTGTTGTCCCCTCGGCTGTCCCATTAAGATTATTGCCAGAAGCTTATGGTAAGACGCAAGCTTGTGTAGGTACGTATATGCGTAATATTTTGTTCTGTATTGTTTATGTCAGGGACCCTTTAAAGTAAGGGGACCCAGCATTATACTTTCCAAAGTGAGGCCGTTTCTTTCCCCATTCTAATGGTCTCAATGATGCCAAGTATGCAATTTTATTGGAGAATCTATGGATATAACAGGTACTTTGATTGTTAGTAAAAATTAATATGATTTATAAAAATTAGACTTGACAATGTTCTGTCAAGAAACACAGAATATGGCAAGTGCCAAATGAATCAAATTTATTTTATATTTGAATTTGGTTTCCTGCAATTATTTTCAGGAATTTAAGTAATATAAATATGGTAAGTCAGTGCCGATTTTGCTTATTTGAGAATTTGTCGCTATTGCACCTTGTTACCAGGTTCCTCAAACCATTTGTAATATTATGTAGGTATAATAGGTACGTACTTGAACTTTCTTCCCTTGTTGAATGTATCTACCCAAAGAACTTTCACAGATTTCGTGATGGACTAATAAGATTAGGTCTTGTACTTAGTTCTAATAATGTAGTTTTTCTCGGTGCTCATTTTTGTAATTTTATTTCTCTCCCAAGGTACCTCACAAACGTAAAATAAACTTATAATTGTAGATAAAAACTGTTTAAAAAAAAGACCTGACTGAAGCTACCTGCTTAATAATTTAATATTTAGGAAATACCATTTTTGTTTTGAACTACTTACTTATACGTAATGCCCACGTAATGGGAATTGTAGGATTACTAAACGTGAGACAAGAAAAATCTGGTTGCAATTATTGGGACTACTACAGGCGGCCGCATTACCTTTAATTGACTATCTGGAAGTTAGAAAACTTAAAAATTGTGAACTATGAAGGGAAATATTTTGCCTCCTTTGGAATCTATGGCACTGGCATGTCACACAAAACTTGATGGCAGTTGGACACTGACATATATAACAAAACCTTGTACCAGCCCACTTATGTGGTCTCCTTGGAGATATACAGAAAACAAGGCTTCACTTTTCCTATGTGATAGACTGTGACATGCTGGGTCCCCTTATTTTAAAGAGTCCCTGGTTTATGTCAATTTAAATATTAAAATATTTACTACAGGATGAAAACGTAGATAGGATTAGTTTAACTCTTTGTCGTTAAATATTTACTTGTTATTTATGTTTCTGTCTGCTCTATGTTTTGTTAGGCTTTATTAAAAATGAACGTAAAACATAAAAAATTGTTCCAACCAAAGTCTACGCAGATATACCTAGTAATTATGTAGATTCTGGTAATAGCTACCTTGTATTTTAATTTAACTGTACCTACCAAAAACGAACGGTACACTTACCTACACAAATAATGTTGTACCAAAGTCTACAAATAGGTATACTAATATTTGTAGACTTTGGTAAATAATGGAAAGTCAATATGAACCTGTCCCCGTATAACTATCTTGACGGCGATTTCGTTTAGTCGCCCTCGTAAATGCGAAGCGTGCGAGGTGACGCTGATTTACGACCGGTCGCAAAAAAAGTCGGCTTTTCGGAGAGATCAAAGAAGTGAGCCGACTTTAGTATTTCTAGACTTTGGTTATACCACAAAATAGTTATATTTCACGATTTCCTATCGCCTTTCACCTAAAAATCGCGATCTTCCCGGAGGAATCCCGCGCGGGGCCGCCCTTGTGCGGGAAGGTCGCACGTGTGGGGCCGTCGCCGCATCGCGCCACAAGATGGTGGGCGACGGGCCGCGTGCAGCGGCGTGGCTGCGCCGGCCTGGGGGCCGCTGCACGTGTTTCGCCCAAATAAAGTAGGTCGCCGGACGGTCGATAGCGAATCGGGTCGCACCCGCCGACGCCGCAGCCCGGGTTTCTAGGACGCGGGCTCGACCCCGCCAACTTCGGGGGAGGGTCGCGCGCGGCCTCACGCTATAGTATTATTACCGTCGAGACGGTTTCCATGTTGGAAAGTCAGCTTTCGATTGAGATATCGCCGACGGGCAAATCCTGCGACATGATGACATTGTAATAGTTGAAGGAGTTTACCTCCTCCAAGCCTATGTGTTTGCCATCGAGTCCTAACATTTTTCCCGATAACAATAAGGATGTAAGATTAGCGAGTGTAAATGTACCTAATAATTACCTACAAGAAAAGGTGATAATGGGCAAACACTCAAAGTTAAAACTGAATGTACACCACGTGCGTGGTGATTCAACATTTTGACCCATTATTAGCATTTGCACAAAAAGCCTAATAACGGCCATTGTGATAAATATTTTTAAATAATTTTTGTCTCAGAATGTGAGTAATTACTTAGATTAAAATTTGTATTGACCAAAAGTTTAAAATTATGCGTGTTGCTCGCTACAAATCGAAAAAAGCCATTTTATGGGTCAAAATGTTGAATCACCACGCACGTGGTGTACAGGGTTATGCACATAACATTTTACCCCCCTTAACTCTTTTATTTTTCGTCATTGAAAAAAATGGTAAATAGAAAAGTTGTAGGGAATTTTCTTGCGAGTTTAAAGAGCATATCAGATCTGCCGATATACAGGGTGTTGTCAAGATACAAACCAAACCTGTTTTTTTTTTAAATAGAACACCCTGTATATTATTGTTTTTTTTTTCAAATCTATTCTTGATTCCGATTCCAACGATATATATATGTAATATGTTTGGTTCAATGGTTTACTCGGAATTTGCCGTCATAACAAAAGTTCGACATTTGACAGTTGTAAACCATTAGGTTTAGTTTTGTAGTTTCTTACAATAAATAAATAAAAAATATTAAACATAAAAACAAACCAGGTTTATTGATGAATTAGACCTATATATAAACTACTATGAAGTTAGCACCTACACTATAAAAGATGTTCGATGACGCCTCCATCCTGCGCAAGACAGAGATTATATCGCTTAACTAGGCTTCCCTTAAAATTTATCACTGTGCTGGATTCATTGAGGAGTTGGATTTCTTCAGTTATCTTCTGTTTTAATTGGTTGATATCGTTTGTTCTTTCAAATGTCAAACTTTTGTTATCATGACAGTTTATTATTTTTCATGGCAATCTGGATATTTAACTAATGGGTAGGTATATGATAATACAGTATTTAAAAGCAAATTGAGAGTAAACCATTGAACCAAACATAAGACATATATATATATCGTTGGAATCGGAATGAAGAATAGATTTGAAAAAACTAATAACATACAGGGTGTTCTATTTAAAAAACATAGGTTTGGTTTGTATCTTGACAACACCCTGTATATCGGCAGATCTGATATGCTCTTTAAACTCACAATAAAATTCCCTACAACTTTTCTATTTCCCATTTTTTTCTATCACGAAAAATAAAAGAGTTAAAGGGGGTAAAATGTTATGTGCATAACCCTGTACAGACTGAGTCATTTTCGATGGTTTTATGGAGTATCTGCGTTATTTGTATAGATAGAAAAAAAAACAAGATAGGTGTTCATGAGTTAATTTTTTGAGATATTTACGATGCTCAAAACAGATCTCTGATATCTCCAATACTTTAGGAGATACAGGGCGTTGTTGAAATTTTTACTATTTTTTACAATTATCATAGCTCATTTGTTTTTAAACCTATATATTTCGTTGAAAACGCTTTATACGCAGTTTTTTACGTAGAATGCATTGGAGTAAACAGTTTTTCTAAAAAATAGTTACCTATTTTACCTACCAAGGCACTGAAGTTCAACTTAATAATTCAACTTCAGTGCCTTGGTACATAAATAACTATTTTATAGAAAAACTGTTTACTCCAATGGATTCTACGTAAAAAAAGTGCGTATAAAGCGTTTTCAACGAAATATATATATATCAGAGATCTGTTTTGAGGACGGTAAATATCTCAAAAAATTAACTCATGAACACCTACCTTGTTTTTTTCTATCTATACAAATAACGGAGATACCCCATAAAACCATCGAAAATGACTCAGTCTGTACATTGAGTATTAACAAAACGAAAAACTAGTAACTGCGCATACACGTGTTTCATGCTATTAGGCAATCATCAGTACGGTGTAACATTAACCAAATCAAAAGATAGGCATGATTTGGGAAGCAACAAATGAAGTCCAGGCAGGAGATTTCCCCGCAGGTCGCTTTAGCAGCCTCCGTGGCGACGTTAGTACAAGCCCCAAAATAGGGGATGTGCTGACTGAAGCTGCAAATGTGCTGTTGGCTCCTGCCTGGACTTCATTTGTTGCTTCCCAAATCATGCCTATCTTTTGATATGGTTAATGTTACACCGTACTGATGATTGCCAAATAGCATGAAACACGTGTATGCGGTTACTAGTTTTTTTTTGTTAACTTTGAGTGTTTTCCCATTATCACCTTTTCTTCTAATTCTTCCCGATAGTTCAAATTTTCTAGATTACAACAACTGTGAGTTTCATCATTATGAGACGAGATAAAACCAGGTTTTAATCATATGAGGGTGAAATCAGCCACAAGTTTCTGGCCACCGGTTTATCGCGGGCGCCGCCGTTCCGCGTTATAGGCCGTCACTAAAGTCGTGGCTCGCATCCGCCGCACGATTTCCTCACTCAGAGGTGCGAGGGAATAACAAAAAACAAAATAGATTTACCACAAGATACAGACAAACATTGTGCCCGTTAGGATAACAGCTTGTAAAAAATAGAATGGATAAACAAAATAAAACGGCAATTAAAAAAGGAAAGTGGTGGCTGGGCTGAACCGTACGAGTTGCATCCATTTTTTTTGTGTAAATCCCCCCCATCGGCAAGCTAGTGGCTGATTGCGCGAGTCGATTGGTATCTGCGAGCGGCCAGGGGGGAGATGGGTGAGAGGAAGTGCGACCAGTCGATTGCCAGCGTTGCCAACTGACACATATTTATTTATTATATTATGTTGTTAATTCTCAATCTACTGTTTTTTAAGAAATAGTAGTGGCGTGCGGTGACATACCTACCTAATTAGGTGAGGAAGCAATCAGGATCTACTTTTTTGGGACCTAGCAAAAGCGGTTACCCGGTCTCACTCGTGAAAATCAGCTACAGTTTGTTCAGCGAATGTTCGGCTCTACGTCACAACTCCCGTCCTTGTCTGACTCATGAATAGACGATGGATATCGGTCATATATTCACGAGTCAGACAGGGACGGGAGTTGTGACGTATTGCCGAACATTCGCTGAACAAGTTGTAAATAAGTAGGTACCTACCCAAATATAAATAATCTCTGTGGGTAGGTAAGACCCAGGTACTTATTTATTAAAAAAACAATTAACTAATCTACTTACTTGGTATCTATTTATTTGTAGTGAACTTCAATGGAGACTTCAATCCTTCTCTCAACCTTCGCAAATTCGTCTATAACGTTATACATTTCTTGAATACCCTGCTTTTCAATAGATATAGCATTGCCAAACTGGAAAGTCTTTCTTCGCCTGTTTCTAACTAAATTTTTGGTTGAAAAACTACGTTCCACCGAAGCACTTGTTGGAATTGTTAACACTAGTTCACAATAACTTTATCACTTCACAATATGAATTTTCTAAACCTGTATCTTTGAGAAAGGCCAGCGTATTTAAAGGGATCTATTAACTAATTTCTGGAGAGTCGTATATAATACACTTAACTGTGAATGAATAATGGTTAGACATAATAAAAACAATTGCCATAATTTAGTTTTAATGAATTGAAAGCTATGGTAAAGGCGAGTTATTGTAATAATTGTTGATATTGCACAGTTTGCTAAATCCAAATGTCCTCTACTGTTCACATGAGTTTTGACGTTTTTTTGGAGGATATTTAAGGACCGAAAAACCACTCGAAATCCAGGGAATTTGTCAGTTAACTTAAAGATAAAACACATAAAAATTTAGACAACGTTTTGTACCCCGTTAACCATTCTTTTATACAAATCCATTTTAAAGTGTGTCGTAAATTTTTTAACCGACTTATCGACTTTTGTTGTTACAATAATGGAGGACATAACGTACAATGTCACATTTCTCTTGAAAAACTCGTTGCGAAAATTTCTTTTTCAGCCAAAGTTTCAGCCATGCTTACATATTGTTCATTGAACAAACTGCACTTCTAAGCGATCAAAATTTCGGTTATTGGGTCCATAAATCATAAATAGCTCAATATACGAGTATTCGAGCGGGGCTCGGCATACTGACCAGGGTTGCTAATGTACGTGTTTGGAAATCTTTAGCTGGATTTAATTAGTTTAGTTTGATCTCCAGATTTTCGTTTACTACTTCCTACATATATAATATTAAAATTATTCTAAAAATTTGAACTAAAGAAAACTTCTTGGGATCTATAATATGTACATATTTCCATAGTTTTTAACGAATTACTGAGTATATGCGTTTCAGTATAGGAATAGTATATTTCATTACGAGTCTGGAAATAAAGATTTTTCCGTGCGCGCGTGACAAATTCCCGTGTGAGGCGCAGCCGAACACAGAGAGTCATGCAAGCACAGAAAAATCTATTTCTGGACGTGTAATGAACGATATTTTTTATTATACTTCTTTGAAAACGGAAACTTAAAACATTTTATCGGCATATTATAATAAATTTAATTGACAAAAAATAAACAATGCAGACAATATAGTGTTTGGTATGTGTGATGCGTTTCCATGGTTACTCTCAAATTATTTCAAAGGTGCTTTGTTGTAAATTAGTTATTGTCAGATAAGGTGAATAAAACGTCAAAAATATTACAGAAATGTATCTAAATATTGAAACACTTACGAATTAAAATACAAAATAGGTTATGTTAAATATCAGAGAGCATATAGAGTTTCTTAAATTTAGTTTACTTTGCTGTATATTTCTATTTTAAAGCCATATATTCGGTATTTTTATTCAGCGCACGGTTTTTTCATGCGCTGTTTCCGTGCGCTAGCCCGAAAAACCCCATCTTTCATTATTGTTAAAACAGATGAAAATAAGGTGTTTTCAAAGAAGTATAATAAAAAAAAGTATTCCCTACCGCGCTCCTACACAGTAAAATACGTACATAAGTGACAAAAATGACTCACGCCTACTATGTTTTTACATAATCGGGTGTATCAACTGTATGTAAATAGGTACGGAACAAAAAAGTAATTTAATTTTTTTCCAGTCAAACTATTATGTTTCTAATTTACTCGGCCTACAGAATAAAATTTTTTCTTTTGAATAAACTAACTTACAAAGAAGTTCTCTAAAAAAGACGAATAGGTGTTTCGGGCTTCTTTAGGATGCATAGGGTGCAAAAAGTAAATATTTTACAGTAAAGTGTCTTCCAACTTGCTGGTAACGTATCCCAAAATTTACGTGTCTAGATTCAACCGTTTTTGAGAAAAAAAAAACAAAACTAATTTTTTTTTGTGAAAAATTTTGCACATCGTTACGGCACATTCGCTCCACCCCAGTTTGCTCTTCACCGGTAAATTATGCAACGCTTTGTCTAGTCTTGTATAGGCGCGTAGGCGGTTTCTTCGGTGTCGTGTTTCAGGTCGCGCAGTCTCCGTGACGTCACGCCGTCTTAACAGGATACACCGACGACGACGCCATGCAAAAGGCGCTACCGGTAGTCTATCACACTAACCTACATTATTTGCAACGGTACCTCCGATGCGGCACGAGCATAAACATATCCGCGGCGCAGTTGATACCGGCCGCGGTCGGGCTTTCTTCGCCAAGGAAATCGATTACACATTGGAGAAATGCTAACGGCTATCGGGGATATTTGCGTTATCGTGCGGGCTTTCGTTTGGAATTGCAGGAATGAGTGGTATGTTGGATTGGATGCGGAAAGTACACGAGGAACTTGAGCCCTTGATTATTAAAATATAAGTATTACTAACGGAGATGCGGGAGATGAGCATTTCTCAAAGTCCAATAAAGCAGTAAGCAAGGATAAAGAAGTGCATATAGTATTACTTGCAGTATCCATTGAGTAGATTAGCGATGTGTTAATAGGTGGGAAATCAAGGACTATTATGTTGGTAACTAGCTCCCAGGCGCGGTCATATCCATTTGCGAAGGGGAGGGGCATACCTGGGTATGTATTCCTTTAGGCGGTTTTAGGTACATACCTACTCTAACAATAGAACTTCAATAAGCAATATCACAAAAAAATATATATTCCTCACAAAAATAGCAAAAATAAAAAAATATATTTTAAATAAAAATTATGTAAACAATTTTTTTTGCATGTGCGTTGGTTATATACAGTGCATCTACGGATTAAGTTCATATAAGGTGTCAATAACAACAAATTTTCGAGTTGAAATTTGAGTTTCTAGGGATCAGCCCTGCTTGGTTTGAAACTAATTTGTAACATAATTTTACTTTCGAAAAATCACGTACGTACGTAGGTTTGACGGCAAAATGTTACTAAGGAAACTTGTTTAGAATGAAAAAATAGTAGGTTTGCGAAATTTCGAAAGTCTAGGCTTAGGTACTTTGTTTTTTTTTTGGTATTTTTCCACTTTTTTTTAGAAAAGTGCATTTTGTGTAGTTTTCGCATCAAAATGTTATTAAGAAAACTTGTTGACAACTGCATAGGTGTGAAAAATTTCAAAAGCCTAGGTCGACTTTGATTTTTTCTGCTAAAAAATTAAAACGCACCAAAATCAAAGTAGACCTAGGCTGTTGGAATTTTTCACACATATCCAGTTTTTCATTGTGAACAAGTTTTCTCAATAACATTTTGATGTGAAATAATATTAGTAATATTATTTGTATTTATTTTTTATTTATTATAATTTTTTTCATTTTGTTAAGGGGGGGGCATTGCCCCCATGCCCCCCCCCCTAAGACCGCGCCTGCTAGCTCCTTAACTCAAGCAAATGTTGTGTACGCATCTAAAAACTCGCAATTACTACAGAAACTATGGAATTTCACAATACAACCATTTATTTTACAACAACAAAGTTATTCAATAATAAACTTTTGTTACAATATCCATAATTATTACCATCAGCTATTCGGAAACGCATTTCTGATACTTCGCTAATTAATTAAGGATTCTTTCAAATATTTTATATCAGAAGAGTATCTGTTTGGGTGGATAACGGATAAAGATTCTCGTTTGAATTAAACCAAAAACCAATCGTTGGCATTTCTCTCGATATTTTTTGAAAACTGGAAAACATTCTGTCTCAGTTGTCATGTTATCTCATTATAGAAATACCAAAGCGCTTTAGGTACTTTCACTGTGACCAAGGTAATGTTTTCATTATTTCTACTTCATCGCCTTCGATTTATTAATATTGCAATGCATTTATGTAAGTATATTGAATACCATAGACTTATGGCTTATAAGTCTATGTTGAATACATATATGTATATCATAAACTAAGGAGCAAAAGGATATATCGTATAGCTATATCTATATATCTAGCAAAATTTTTATCTTTGACCTTCAAAGTAATTTTAAATCTAAAACTGGTAGCAATTTGGTTCGCATATATTACGTAAAAGAGTTTCCCTGAAGCAATATTGCAGCAATACTTTAAAATTCATTAAGTAAGCTTATTAAGCTCTTCATCTAAGCTTATTGTTTTTACCTATTTATAACCAAATTCGTAGTTTAAATGGCTCAATAGCTTAATATTCATTCGACTAACTCTGCCCTCCCACATTTACTATTTTATATACGTCGCCCTTCCGACGGGCTTCGCTTAGATCCAGCACAACTCCAACTCGAATCGCTCGGCCCCGCAGATCGAACACGCACCGTGCTATGCGCTGTTATGGCCACTGTCAAATTGCGCCACCTCTAAATTCGGCGGGTGACGTCACACCGTCGCCGGCTCTCTCGCTGGCGCCGGCCCTCTTCGTCGTTGACCCAGTTATGCGGGCTTCCATAAACCGACGCCCACCGGCGAGAGGTCGAAGCGCCCAACACTGATTCAGTGCCCGTTAAATTCGGCTCGCGGTCCCCCTAAATATTTTACTACCGCGATATCGTGATTCGTTAGTTTAAATGACTGTATAGTTTTTGAGACCCACTGATGTGCCAGGCATTTTGAGCGTTAAACTTTGCTTTGCTTTTTAGAGCAACAACTGGACTGAACTCCTAAACCAGGGCATGGCACAATAGTAAAAAATCATCAACTAAGTTCGATTTAAAACGGACTTATGTTAATAGAAACTTTCAGTGCATGACTCATTTCATTGTATAAATCCTTACTTGAAACCACAAACATGGTGGATCCTTGCCAAAACGTGCCAATAATTCACATGCCCATAACCCATTTCTGTGTACGATTGTAGTATGTTTTGCCAGGTACTTTTCCCACGACAGATGTTTCCCAGGAGTTTTGGCGGTCCAAATTTGTTTTAATAAACGATACGATGGTCCAGCCAAATTACCTTGTCTTTGTGTGTTCAGGACACGCGCCAGCAATGGCCAAATTACGATATCTGACGACAAAAATAGGCACCCACGGAAAACAACTGGAAGAAAATCAAATTTCGAAGCATAAAAAATAAAGACAAACAGACGAAGACACATACAAGTTTATACGCAGATTGGGTCATCCTCTTAACACTGCAAAGAGTGAAAAAAATCCTTGTAAAATAATGATAGAAATAGCTGATTGGTTCTTCTTTTAAAACATAAAAAAAACATTTAAGTTTTCATTGGGTCGCGGTGTTATATGGACTACGGATCTACAGCCTTTCAGGTCGATATGTAGCCTCACGGAGTTACATCATAGGAGGAAAGTGATAATTGAAGGCTTTCTACGGTAGCAAAAGGTTTGTTAGGCGTCTTGTTTTATCAGGATGAATAGAATCATACATAGGTGGGGAGACTGGTAGATAAGATGTGATAAACATTTCTTATAATATTTAAACAAATTAAGGCGCTTGATCCAAACAGACGTGGAACAAAAATGGCATTCATATAAAAAAAATAAGTGATATTCTCCCGAGGTAGGTATAGTTCATCCGAAGCAACCAGAACTTCATGGGTAAGATCTCTGGAGTTAGGAGCAAATTCACTCTTCTCTTAGTTCAAACAAGGGTTTGTTTCCCGTTCTGAGGTATATGTCAATGAATCCACTGCTTCTACTTCGGTAACATAAAGTCGTAGATGTTGTCTTGACTAAAACCAAAAATAACCAACCTACTCATGCACACGTTTAGGATCTATTTTTATTCAAAACCAAAGTACAAACTTTACTATTGGATTTGCTTCGGCTTACAGCTACAAAAAAATCAACGTATTCTCTCATCTGCGGTTCTATTCCTCCAATATTGTTTTTGGGTGCTTGAATTGTTTATGGACAGCATATATTTATGTTTCCGGTTCAAAACTATGACTTCAAGATACTTGCAATCGTTTGAGGGTTTGTGTCGCTCAGTGCTGTGAATAAATAGCTACTGTTAGGGTCCATATCGCCTAATAAAGACATACCTACTTAGATGCGTTATGAAGGCTGATTTTTAAAATAGCCAATTGTGGTGAGTGGAAAATTGTAAATTGTAAAGTGAACAAACTTATAGATTATCCCAGACACAAATGTTTTTAGCTCACCTGGCACCACAACGACAACTAATGTCAGTTTATCGCATTTGCCCAATTTTAGAGATGGGAGATTCAATTTCATTCCAACTTAAAACGCTATTCAGGTACTATTACGTAGGTACTTTGCGTGATATGTTCACAAAATGTTAAGACGCATTAAGTATAGGAGATTTATTACAAAACATCGAATCTACAATTTTATGCTATAAAATACCTAGTACTAATTACGAAATCCGGCTCCAAAATATATTTTCCCGAAGAAGCCATTAAGGAAAGAGTCCGAGTTATTTATGGCGTTTTAAAACGACACGGGCACAGATTTGTGAAAGTAAGAGGGAAAGTCGTGAAAGTGCAGACCGCCGTTGTTGTTCCCCAACAGGTGAGCAAAATACATAACTTGGTGGCGGCGTTGGAACGCAACAGCCGCCAGCGAAATGCCCCTAATTTAATAACCGCTCAACTGGCATTTCGCATGGCTCGCGCTCGGTCAGCCTTGGCAATTCGGAAAAATGCCAGCGGTCCCATTACGCATACGCATGCATGTCGCCATAAATGGATCTCGTCGAAATTCGGTAATTGGATCACGTATATTTTAAGTCAGCTGGGCGAAGGCGACAACAGAGGATTCTTTTGCGACATTGGCTTTTATCGGCAGTCAATTTGCGGGCATTTCAATAAGTTTTTGAGATAATCCCATATTTGCCCTTTATAGAGAGGTTGAGAAAGAGAATTTTTGTTGGTGAACTTTTCCCTCAAAAACATCTTAGATTGTACTCTACTGGAAAGAGTTCTCTGGGCTGCGAAGTCAAGAGAAGGAATTATTGTAAAACACTGTTAGATCAACAACAAGTTGAACGACAATGCTTAGTGTAGGCAGCTTATGACTGGCGAGTGAGACGTCTCAAAGCGGCTCTGGGTGGAATAATCTCGTTAGAGTTGTTTTACACTTAGAGTAAAGGATATAGTGATTATACACTGCAGTTCTGAGTATCTACCATGATAAGTGAGTAGGTACAAACAAAGAGAAGACCCTCTATGCTCAAGTGGTTTGAAATTAGTGCAGAGCTTCAGATGGCAAAATTTAAGCGTTATAAGATGCGAATGCAAGAAAGCTTCACCCCTGTCACCATTTGGAAAGATAACACTCATAACTAAAATAAAAATTAAGAAAACAATCATCCCAACTTATTTCATGTTGCGAGTCAAGTTTTAAATTGCAAAAATATGCCGTTAAAACACGAAGAACAACATGTCCCCGACAATCTGGTGCTATTTCAACTGCATTTTGAACAATTTAAACGATACCTATACTGTAGATCATATCAAAAGTGATTTTGGTGGAAAAACTATATTAGCAAATGGCCTTTTGAGATCTGGGATACATGTTCTAAAAAATAAAAACCACAAATTTAATAAGAGTTTATAATTTATAAGTATATAGGTACGAAGTTTATTGCCCAAATATCGGGCGTTCCCTTGTTGAAAATTTTTTTGAATTTAATTTTGTTTTTGAATTTATTATAATCTACTAGCAGTGGTGTGTAGCTTGGACAACATTGCCACCGATTAAATAACTATTTTTTACCTTTTTATAGGTTATTGATAACTGACTAAATACAGGAACTCTTTGTCATATGGGTAATTAACATAATGCTTGGCTAGCCTAGAGTTTTGTCAACATGCATTTCATTTTTATGGTAAAAATATTTACCTGTTGCAGGCAAATAATTTCAGTCGTCTCGTTCGTCCATGCCAAGCCTATTCTATTCTCACTATTTCCCAATATGGAAGTAGCTAAACAAAAACCTCTTATGCACGGCCAGAGGCAATCGTCCTCTATATGGAAACCACAAACTTTCATTCATTATTTCTGCAAAAAACAACATTTTTATTACTTGTACGGTGCGCCCGCAAGATATGTTTTATTACTTGCCTATTATTATAATTTTTGAACAGAATTTTAATATGGTATGCCTGACGTAAGCAAAATTGCACCTGATGTAACTGCGACCGCGTAGGTAGGTAGTTCATTCCAATATTTTCGCGTACACAAATAGCTATTATTGTTAGTCTGCGTGGCGACTGTGTAATATTTGACCTTTAGCTACTATACATTTCGCAAACACGCTGCCTGGCTACAGATACAGCTTAAAGTTTATTTTTTCGAACTTTAACCAATCAATTAGCGCAGTTTCATAGGTAGTACCAGTGACTATATTCTTTCTATAGTCACTGGTAGTACCTATATCGCAATTTTACCATAATAAGCTGTTTGAGGTTAAGGTACCATAAAGAACATAGTAATAATACTTATCCGAGGGGTCTTCAGGTACTTTATTTTTTGTACACCTACTGCAGAACTCGATATTAACTTAGAACATCATGTTTTTATTGTTACAGCAGAAAAAAAATCATGACTTAATTGCCTGTATGTCTAACATAAATATAATGCAGAGCCCTCTGCCCCATCCGTGTTCCTGTGTTTCTTTCTTATTTCAATATTTTGGGGGCAGTGTCGACGGGTTGAACCTATTTGTATATGTGCATGTTCACAGAATAGTTATTTATGTACCAAAGCACTGAAGTTCAACTTTTTATGACTCATGTGGAATTTAGTTGCCGAGGCCCCTGGCCGAGGCAAATAAACCACATAAGTCATAAAAAGAACGTCAGTGCCGAGGTACATATTATATTTTTTTGAAATCGAAAAAAAAAATGTTTTATTAGGCGAAAAAATAATCATAAGGGATCACCCGTCCATGAACCGACTACGCGCGGCATTGCTTGACTTTGACGATTGCTCTACCTAGGTCAAGTATGACGAGACACGGCACTTTCTGACAGAAAATCCAAACTGTTGCCTGTTGTGCCACCTCCATGTAAAATACATTAATATTCAAACCTACTAAAATATTTATACTGAAAGATTGCGCTACTATAGGTAACAATTTCGCAATGTGTACGAAAAGTTAAATACGATTTATTGGCCGGGTTTTGAATATTTGGTCACTTTTGATGGGCGATGGCTGCGCGTCTGACGTTTCATGTTTACATCTCCCCAAGGCCCAGCTACTTATTGAAAAAAATCGTACAATAATGGGCTACTTCAGTGCCGATTTCTGAGCTTTTAATGACGATTTTGAGACACTTCACTGCCGATTTCAAGAAATAGTTATTTATGTACCAAGGCAGTGAAGTTCAACTTTTTATGACTCGTGGAATTTAGTTGCCGAGGCCTCTGGCCGAGGCAAATAAACCACATGAGTCATAAAAAGAACTTCAGTGCCGAGGTACATATTATATTTTTTTGAAATCGGAAAAAAACAATGTTTTATTAGGCAAGAAAATAATAATAAGGGATCACCCATCGATGAACCGACTACGCGCGGCGTTGCTTGACTTTGACGATCGCTCTACCTAGGTCAAGTAAGACAAGACACGGCATCTTCGTATAGAAAAACTAAACTGCTGCTTCTTGTGCAGCCTACACAACAAATTTCAAATTTACTAAAATATGTGTACTGAAGGATTGCGCTTCTATAGGAAACAATTTCGCAATGTGTACGAAAAGTTAAATGGGCCTTTATCGGCCGGGTTTTGAATATTTGGTCACTTTTGACGCGGGCAATTTCTCCGCGTCTGACGTTTGATGTTTACATCTCGCCAAGGCCTACTTATTGAAAAAATCGTACAATAATGTAGCCCATTATTGTACGATTTCTGTGTTTTTAATGACGATTTTGGGACACTTTACTGCCGATTTTTTTTTTCGCCTATTTTCTGTGGCACAGTAATATTGAACACAGTTGCATGTCCCCATGAGCATATCTTCAATCGACGCTATCCGTCGCATCGTGACTTACCGCTCAAGATCCTCATCTAGACGTTTGAATAAGCGAAACCTCCTCGGCCCGATATCTGTGTCGGACGTTGCGACGACGCGACGATCCGATAGTTACGCCGCCGCGTTACAAAACAATTTCACGCGGATCTGTGACAAGGTGAGCCGAAACGAGGCAACGGTGTCAAGTGCGCGCAGGTATTTTCCGTACGCGCTTTTTTTCGACGTTGCGTCATGAGGTAACGCGCGGACGAATTTCGAACGGGGGCATGTGAAGATGGATTTCGGATTCCGCGATGGTTTACGAGATCGTAAACGAAAGCGCAAGATCGAATACGAACTCGATAGTTAACCGGTGACGTGGCAGGCCACTTGTCGTGGCCGACTAGCCATAGATAGTGCATTTGTCGAGTTGAGAATGTCTAGCGGTGGCTAAATCAGGCTGTCGGTTTATTGCAGGTTCAAACACAGGAGCATTAATAATTACAAAACAGTTTACGTAATACGAAAAAGGCGGTCCGTTAAACAATGTTAAAATAAATCTGTATTCAGCCTATAATATCTCTCGAGTGAAGGACAGGTTATGGATAGGAAAGCAAATATTATTAAATCGTTTTATGGATACCTTGTTGGTTTCTAGTCACTACCGGAGGATACTAGCAGTAAATCTTGTAGTCGATTTCCATTTGGGATGACCTTTGAATTTAGTAGATGTAATTTCGTTACCAGTTTGAGTTACAAAATCTAAACTGTGTCGTGCTTCTCATTATATTCTGTAGCCGCTGCTGAGAACATACCCAGACAAATATTTTGTTCCCTCGTATAAGTACATAGGTATAATTTCGCAAGTTTAATATTTTCAGGAGCAGTTGTTTAATATCCGGTTTTCGGTTTATATTTAGCAGTGAAGAATTTATTGATTTGTCGGAGGATTGTTTTGGTCCGTTACCCTTCTTTACCTAGGACAACGAGCATAACATACTATTCGAGTAGTTTTACCCTTATTTGTGGATAGGTACGCTATAGCTGGCACCGTCGCAATGACAAGGCCCGGCAGCTAAAAGCGATGAATCATCCAAGAGAGGTGAACCCAAGGCACCAAATTCAAATTTCAAGATGTCAACTTGGTAAATTTAGTAAAAAAAAACACTTTGAAATGTTGTTTACATATATAGCTCATGGTTTTACAACATGGGTAATAATCTACGAGAGTGAAAGTCACATTTTCAAGGGCTTTTGGTGCATTTAGATATCTACCGGTAAAATTTTGGTAAATGCCAATTATTTCTTATTTGCGTGCCTAGATACAACTAAATTTGAATGAATAAACCATAAAACTTCCTGATTTTAAGGTGGTTTCGTTTAATCATGTAAAATTGTTAGGTATAACACTCTCCACACAGTCCAAACCAAAACCACTTTTACCCTGGAAGACTGTGTAGAAACAGAATATTTTGATGGCCTTAACCCCCTTTTGCCTTAAAATGGGGTCTTTAGGGAGGAAAAAGCGGACACTTTAGCACCGCCTTTGTAGTTTCCCTTGCAGTTGGGAATGGAACACGTCCACGGCATGATTAAAATTGTAAGTCCGAGACTATAGACACAACCTAAAACCTATAAAGTAAAATTGAATTTTAATCACTTTATTCCGAATCAATGCTGTTTTACCACCTTATTAATAAAACCCCACGTCCTATATTACTAAAAAGCACAGTCACACAAACAATAAACACAACAAACGTTCTTTAACAGGAAAATCGCCAGACAAGTAAACGTAAACAACTAGGAAAAGCTACCTCCCTCTGATGACGTAGTGACGTTTCGCGTCGCCAGCTGGCGGGCCTTTATCATTGCGACGGTGCCGCTCTAGCCCTCTAGTTAGCCCATGTATGACAGTGTCAAATATATGACATTGGCTAACTAGGGCATCCATAAACAAGCCTATTATCCTTGTTTCTGGATACTCTAGTTAGCCAATGTCTGACACTGATAAAAGAACATGACAGAAATACAGTAGATACAGGGGACATATTTTGCAAAAAATAAAGTTGTCCAGCTGATTTTTTGGTAGATTTGAATAGAAGAAAATTAGTAGGCAATGACTGAGCTACTTTAATTTTTAGCGCCATCTGTTGCTTGTATCCATTATTGCTCTCGTATCCTTATGACTCTGTCACACATTGGCTAACTAGGGATTCCATAAACAAGGCTATTAGGAAGGATTATGATTTTTCTTGGATATTGGCCTGTCATAATTTACCTGCGAGTACTGCGACCTAAAAAAATAAAAAAAAAAATCTATAAACATGGTCTCAACAATGCCCCCTAAAGGGGAGATAGCCCCCGAAATGTACCGTTTTCTATAGTAGAACCGTTTTGAAAACTTTTTGCAGTGTACCGTAAAATGCGTATTAGAAATTATCCTGCCATATTTTACCAGCGCGTTCTGTGGTCCAAAGAAATAAAAAAGTTTTAGAATTTTACTGTTCCTTCTATGGAAATATCTAGAAAAAACCGTTTGCGAAACTGTCCATTTCGGGGGCTATAGTCTCCTTGGGGGGTATTTTTGAGGCCATGTTTATAGGAACTTTTTTCATTTTTCACAGGAAGCGCTAGTAAATTATGGCAGGCTGACACCTTGTATACGTCACATGAGATGCCACCTTCCTGATCTTATTTGGGAATTTCTATTACTCCTGCATGGGTGTAAGATTGTAAGTTCTTAGTTTTTTAACTTCGGTGAAATATGTTATGTACTATAGACTTACTGCAGTTTATTTGTTCAATTGTTACGTCACATATGCAAATGATAGGCGATTATATGTTAACAGTCCATTGTTTTGTTGGCTGAGCGCTCTCAATGTCATCGTCATCAGTGTGACGAAATAGGCGTGATTTAGAAACTATTTTCCAACTCGGAGATCAATCAGCTCTGCATGGTTGATCGACTTTTGTTTAGGTCGAGTTGTCGGGCGTTATTTTATAATGCCAATGGAGTAAATCGTTCAGATATTGTAATTGTATTTTAATGATCATTAGACTTTATCACATCTAAGAACATGTGGCTGAACTCATTTAGGGGCCAGTTTGTTGCGATAGAGCCATAACACAAAACGAGGCAAACTTATACATGTTTAAGAAGTAGTCTTGCATTATTACTTATTATCATCATTATGAAAGGAATGAAACAGTTTTTAAAGAATTGTTAAGTTTCAGAAATACCTACTTATGAAAGAGCTGCAAAAAATAGGTAAGCTTCTTCAACAGTATACATAAAATAAAAAGCTATAAAAATATTTAAGTTATTTCAGTCCAGAATGCACTTTTAAGAAATGGTTATGCACAAATGTATAACTTTATCTATGCTGCTAAGATTCTTTGTTTTTCGACTATGACTAATAATATAGTTTGGTATACAGGGTGATTCAGTTTTATTCTGCGACACTTCAACAGGAGACAGAAAACCAAAAAATGACCGACTTTCTTCTATAAACTATATCATTTTAAGGTCTTATAAAAGTTACAGGGTGTTAAAGTTGTAAGAAATATGTGGACTTAATTGAATATTTACCAAACTAGTTGAGATATTTAAGTCTTTGGGACATGTTATAGCGGCATGGGTTAGCATAAAACCTGTTAATATCAAACACCTTGAACAACCAGTGGCGTAGAAGTGGGTAATTACTATAATTGTTTTTAGAAAAAAAAACGAACCATCTTGTACACGAATAAAATGTATTCAATTTCTTATGTAAATTTTAATTGTAAACTAAAACGTTGTCTTAGCATTTTTTTCTATGTGTCATGGTTTCATAGCAAATTTGATTTTTTGGTATTTTTTCGAGGTATTTCTGAAAAATTAACTTAACAATTCGCTCCATAACGTAAGACTCAAAGTAGAAAACATGTGTTTCTTACTTTAAATACAGTAACTTTTCCCAATAAACTTACCCATTCAAGGTTTTACTTTTCAAGATACAGAGCGTAACATTAATTGTATCTTCCTTAAATGTTTTAGACCCTGTATCTTCAAAAGTATAGCCTTAAATATGTAAGTTTATTGAAAAAAGTTACTTTATTTAAAGTAGCAAACACATTATTTCTACTTTACGTGTTACTTATGGAGCAAATTTTTTAAATAATTTTTCAGAAATACCCCGAAATAATACAAAACCATGACACACACGAAAAAATACCAAGAGGACATTTTTGTTTAAAATTAAAATATACGTAATAAATTGAATACATTTTATTGCTATACAAGGTGGTTCTTTTTTTTGTTCTAAAAACAATTATACTAATTACCCGCTTCTACGCCACTGGTTGTTCAAGGTGTTTTATATTAACAGGTTTTATGCTAACCCATGCCGCTATAACGTGTATTAAATATGACTTAAATATCTCAACTAGTTTGGTAAATATTCAATAAAGTCCACATATTTCTTACAACTTTAGCACCCTGTAACTTTTTTATAAGACCTTAAGATGATATAGTTTATAGAAGAAAGTGAGGTTATTTTTTGGTTTTCTATCACCTGTTGAAGTGTCGCAGAATAAAACTGAATCACCCTGTATTTGGTTACGAAAGTCAAATAAGGATTTAATTCTGAACAATGAAATCTTCAAAGAACAAAAATTACCAAATGGTCTAATGGAAAACTGATCACATTTTTGCGAAAACGGAGCATCAGCACTGGATTGAATTTGATCAAGTATATAAAAAAAACGCAAGTAATGTCGAAATGACATTTTCAGCTTACTATCCATCCCCAAAAACACAGCAGTGCCAAATTTCAGTTCATCAGCTTGATTATTTCGGCGATATTGCCACAATTCAACTATGACAAGGAACATTCAATTTTCCTTGCATTCTGTGTTGATCTCAGACAAACAATGTTTGTAGGATTCCTCTAAAATACAGGGAATATCCCCACTGAGCGGCTGGTTCGCGGGAATCTCGACCTCCCGGGTTTCCTTTCAGTATTCCCCACGCTGGTAGGTAGGCGTTGTTTCGGTCCGCGCTGGGTTCTAATTTCGTCGCCGGCCGGCATCTCGAAAATGTGTCGGAAACTGACGCGGCTGACGTCACCGCGTCGAACAATACCATTGTTGCAATCGACGACCACGCGCCAGCTGATGTTGGCCGGCAGAGTAAACAACTTATCCGAGGATTTAATTTTCAAAGGCCGGGACCTTTGATCTTTCGTAGAGGTCCGCGCGCGACGAACACACTCACCCATTTTTGGATATTCTCCGTGAATTTTCTTAATATTCTGTAGGCGATGAATAAATGATGTCAACATAAAGAACTAAATATAAAGAAACCCCTTTATTTCAACGGCAATTTTATATTATTATAAATGCAAATTCAGTGACATTGTAATGGCCCTTAAGTTAAGTAGGTGTTTGAAAGAAAATAATTAAATATTCACATTTTTCTTTAGCAGACAACGTATGATGAGGCAAAATTTCAATATTCACATTTTGAATCAATTATTATTATTAGAGTAGGTACGTAACGATTTTCCATTTTATACTAATATACAGGGTTTCCCAACGAAAACTTGACCCCCCAAAAATTAGAAAACCGACAAATAATTGAAAATTCGCAGAGACTCGTCGATTTTTGTTTTTGGGGGGAGCTTTTTTGGCAGTCAAGCCAACCCGATATGTTTAGGGATTAGGGGGATGCCTAATCCCTAGCAACCCTAACTTTAAAATTTCAAATGGAACTACCCCCCTTGTGGCGCATCATTTTAAAGCCCTTTTTATTGCGAATACAGCAATGTATCATTTTTAGAATTCTGTTGAGATTTGATAGAATTATTGGCTAAAAACGGAAAGTTGACAATCCACTGTACGCGTAGTAATTTCTACACAAATGCCCGCCACTAATAAGTTTTTTATCTACTACACACGACCAAATTAGATAAATTAGATAAAAAAACTTATTAGTGGCGAGCATTTGTGTAAGAAATTACTACGCGTAGAGTGGATTGTCAACTTTCCGTTTTTAGCCAATAATTCTGTCAAATCTCAACAGATTTCTAAAAACGACGCATCACTGTACTCGCAATTAAAAGGGCTTTAAAATGATGCGCTACAAGTGGGGAAGTTCCATTTGAAATTTTAAAGTGGTGGTTGCTAGGGATTATGGGGATGAACATATCGAAACAAGAACAAAAATCGACGGGTCTCGGAGAATTTTCAAATATTTTTCGGTTTGCTAATTTTGGGGGGGGGGTCAAATTTTCATTGGGAAACCCTGTATATCTTTGATCAACATTCGCAATAAATCAGTTGTTTGTTATTCACTCAAAATTAGAATTAAGTGAAAATCTATTCATTCAAAAGAATGACTTCAACAAGATGAATTTTAACGTAGCCGAAAATTTTGGAAATATCATGCGTGTGTAGCGCTCTTGTGCTTAGATTAACTTGGTGACTTAAACGATACCAAACACATACTAGTTGATTAAAATGAAAAAATAAAAAATAGATACGAATATTATTACTAATATTATCTAACCTACAGTGTCCACGGATTGAGTTCACATAAAGTGTAAATAACAAAAAAACTTCGAGTTGAAATTTGAGCTTCTGGAGATCAGCGCGGCTTGGTTTGAAACTAATTTTTGACATAATTTTACTTTCGAAAAATCACCTTGGAAATTATGAAGAAACTAATTTTCCACATCAGTAAAGTCCCCTTTTTGTAGGTTTTACGGCAAAATGTTATTAAGAAAACTAGTTCACGATGAAAAACTGGATAGGTGTGAAAAAATCCAACAGCCTAGGTCTACTTTGATATTTGTGCGTTTTAATTTTTTAGCAGAAAAAAATCAAAGTCGACTTAGGCTTTTTCATTGTTTAGTTTCTTCATAATTTCCAAGGCATACGTGATTTTTCGAAAGTAAAATTATGTCGCAAATTAGTTTAAAACCAAGCAGGGCTGATCCACAGAAGCTCAAATTTCAACTCGAAAATTTGTTGTTATTTACACCTTATGTGAACTCAATCTGTGGACACACTGTATAGGTATAACCAACGCAAATGCAAAAAATTTTGTTTACATAATTTTTATTTTAAATATATATTTTTTTATTTTTGTTATTTTTGTGAGTTTTATTGTTATAGTAGGTACTTAAAAACGGCCTAAAGGAGTACATATCCAGGTATGCCCCCCCCCCCCCCTTCGCAAATGGATATCACCGCGCCTGTTGATTGGTGTATAAGGTTGTCAAAAGCTTTTATTTAAAACTTTAAATTTGATGAAATTTTGGGTTTAATTTAAGTTTTTTAGTTTAGTGGTTCACTTGTTTTTGAGCATAAAAACGTATAATAGCATAGTACCTACCGAGATAATTTAGTTAAATGCAATAAAGTTTATACCACTGGCAGTAACAATTTACCAATGTATGTATATATTGGTATGGATGTTCGTTCTCATATATATTTCAAGTAATATCATAATAATACTGTTAACTCAACGCCTAACCTCGATTATACTATAAGTTAATTGAAAAAAAAAAGGTAATGTGAAGTCACGATTCCAACGTCAAGTGGTTTATAAGAAAACAATAATTATTATGTGTCTATATATTACTGTATCACAGAATAGGAGTTTGCCGTTTATATTGATTCTGTGACAGCGATATTTCCTTTATCTGGCGGCTGATGTTTACCGTCGTAGGCGTCGCGCCGATGTACAGGTAAAGAGCCTCACGAAATGGCGAGGAGTCTCGAATATTTGGGTCGTAACGGTTTTCCGCTTTATTTATGTGGATGCGACTAGGCGAGGAAAGTACCGTTTTCTTTATTTTACGGAAACGGTAAACCGGCCAGACCACGGATTCACAAGCGGTTTTGGGCACGGCCAAATCGGCGCTCATTAAAATGGATAATCCGAAATTATTATTATCGGAGTCGTGATTGTTTTTTATCAGTCGCACGATTTATTTTATAAAATGAAGCGATGAAAGTATAGTTTTACTTTCTACTATCGAGTGTAAACAACCCGGCGAAAATGGTGAATGAACCCAACAACAATGACTTTGAATAGAATGGGCGTTATTGTAGCCTGTAAATTAATTGATGGCAATCGACGCCGACGCGAATAGAATCCTTGGAGTTGCAATGCGGCGTCACAGCAAACAATAGCGCCGCGCGCCGCCGCTGCTGTGACCAAGGAACACTCATATTTTAATTCTAAAAAAGCCTCCCACATTCAAGCTTTATCCCCGCTTGCTCCAAATATCTTTGTTCGAAATTTAAATGTCTTTACCATTTGTTCCAGAGCCCCTTCGAGGTCCAAAAGAGGTTGGACGAGGTCCGCCTGTTGGAGTCCAGAAAGTCGGCCAGACTGGCGGATCAGGATACGGATTTCGCCCGTTTGGCCGACATGGCTGGAGATCGGAAAAGGACCGCCTCGCACACTATCGACGTCCCAGCTCCCTCAAATCACGGGTAAGTTAGAGTTTACATGGTGCGGGGTTGTGTTTGATCAATATATTGTTACAGCTTTGTATGGCCTTCGACTATAATCAGTAGGAGTCGACAGTGGGTTCTCCAAAGTTCAAGATAAGAATATTTTATTACTGGGCGCCAAGGGGTTTATGATACGCCAAAGCCATACTAGGTACTAATCTACCAAAATCGATAAGAAACCCCTAAATATCTTTCGGAAGTTATCATAATCACATGACATCGATATATTAGGTATTTAACAAGTTAATGGATATTAAACATAAAAACTATTGATCTTAGTCAAAGTCTCGAGAATATTATAATTTCTGAAGCGGTGATAATATATTACCAATTCTAGAAACCCTGACTAATATTCTAATATTAAATATTAAACTAAGTTTAAGCACATCAAATTCTTTACATCAGATGATAAATTAGTTAATAAGGACGTATAAATACTGACGATGGCACAGCGCAGCTGTATGCTTTAACACCCAACTCCCAGTTCCACCCTCAATGAATACTTGCCGACCACTGGAGAATGCTGTAGTAGAGCTCCTCCAAGAGATTGAATACTACACCTGTGTCAGGTCCACCTGTCATCGATTGTCACCCAACCACCCAAGTTCCATCGTACATTTCAGATCTTATCACCAACAGTATTCCTGGATAACTGAGGCACTAGGCAGCGGAGAAGAAGTAGCTCCCGATGCAGAAGAATTGAAGAAAATAAGAAAATAACCAATAACCCTAAAATAATGTGTTTTCTGAAGTACAAATAAAAAAAAAAGGATCATAACTTACCTCTTACTATCACCAATACATAGAAGAGGGTCTAACTCTTTGAGAGGGACGTCACTACGTCGCTGTAGCACTTTTCTGAAGAAGCCGTGCTTGCGAGAAAGATAACTCTAAAACGATATATTTTCTGAAATCGATAATATATCGATAAAAGTACAGAACTTACCTCTTACTATCACCAATAAACCATAAATAGAAGAGGGTTCGACTACCTTGAAGTGACGTATTTTATTATCCTCTTTACTGGAGTTTCTCGGAGAATCGCCACGAAAATACCCTAAAGGCTCTCCAATGAAGTTTTGCAGCCTTAGATCCGCCTTAGCGATACTATATAAAGATATTACTGCCGCAAAACTTACGTCAAAACGACTTTAAAAAAACTAATATCGTTGACTGACGTATTAATAAGACTTCTCACTGTTATAGTTTCATGTCCTGGAAAGTAAATGACGCCTATGGTCAACAATGTACTTTGCATTGTATTTTGTCTCCGGGAAGCGCATAGTGAACCAGAGAACTGTCAAACATGACAGCCGTGAGCAGTCTTTATTAATACGTCAGTCAACGCTAATATATTTCTCTTTTTAAACAAACAACGAAAACCTTAGAAACGGTACGTGTTGAAAATTACAACCTGCTGACAATTAAAATACCTTATCATTATGTATAAAACGTAACAATATACGATGAAGCCTTTAAAGAACTCTAGAAGTAGAAACGGCATGAGGTGGCAGCCAATATGCCCGAAGCCAAACGTTTTTTCTTTCACTTGTCCGCAGTATATCTCCAAATTAATATCATCTTCACTTTGTAAAGACTAGTTAATACATGATCGCTCAAGTCTTTAAACCGGCAAAATCGCTGTGTCAATAACTGCTGAACTGTCAATAAAAATAACAAAAAATATATTTAAAAAATTTAAAAAATTTAAAAATATATTTAAATAAGTGCGTTTGTCCTTCTCAAAAAGTTACATGTGTCATAAATTACTATATTATACTTAATAAGACACTTCATGCCACCGTGCCATATAAATTGACCTTAGATTTTCTGAAAATCTAGTAGGGCTTGTGGTTTGTCTTTGGATCACCTAAACAAATTATTATTGGAGTTATCAAAGTAGTTCTTATTGGAACGATAGTGCATTTTCTGATTTGGAAGCGTGGAAATCTCTTTTAAACTCCTTGGGAGTTATGGCATTATTTTGACAAAAACTCTCATCATCTATATTGTTCGCTCACCTTCGAATCCTATATATAAACTAAGTTTTGCGTCTTCAGGGCTCAATAGAATGAAGTCGTCAATGTCACTGGACATTTTCGCGATCCATTGTCTCGTACAATGTAAAAATAAACCGCTATATAACCGCAACTGAACTCATCGCTACGTCCAACCCTGATTCGTCCGTAAAAAGTAAGAGGATATATTTTTACTTTTTCCAAACGAGGAAAGTAATAGCAGGACGCCCGAAACGAGGTCACCGCCAACAAAAGAGAGAGGCCGGGCCAACAACTGACTCTTATGTAAGTTCCGGGCGAAACTGTTTCGCCAACTTTTCCAATGCCACCGCTGTTAAGTTCGTTCCGCGATAAGATAACACCGAACCGACTTGCATGGAATCAAGAATGCCGTGGCGGGCGGCGCCCACGCAACGGCCGCCAAACTAAAAATAACCCCAAGTGATTTTTACATCGCGATCAATGGTGGAGGCAGCTCGGAGTTGAGTCAGCTAAGTTTCGGCATTTGCTTGTTTACGTCAAACATGATGTTTCACGCCACAACCGTGCTAAATATACTTTCCACACCTTCGATCCTGTGGCGGTCAACTATTACGCTTTTGTTTGCAGATACCGATTGCGGATTCTGTGGAGGTGTAGTCATTGCGCAGACTGTTCCCACATTTTGCGATATCCCCGATCAGAATTGCTATAGGGAGTATTCTAAAAGATCTACCTCTTGTGGCGACACCAACATAACGCTATCTGGTCAATGGCTAATGGCTTAACACACAGACAAAACTACACATTATAGACTGTCAGAACCATTATGAAAATGTCTGCGAGGCACACCAAATATTTTGATAATGACTAAATTAAATACCTATAAATACCAAAACCTAGTATTGAGTCCTAAGAATTGTAAGATATTACAATTTATCTGTTTTAATTTGTTTCCGCTCCAAAATTAAAGTTTTAAACTTTATGTGCCCTGGGGAGCGATTTCTTCAACAATGTTTCTGACTCTATGTCTCCTTTAATATATGCTTAACATAATCAAATCGCAATTTATCTGTTGCCTGAAATTAGAAGTCGTTTATTCAAAATCATTTGAGGTCACCCCTGGTCGTCCTGTATCCCATACGTGATAAATGGTTTTAGCCTAAGAATGATTGATGATCATCTCTCATAGAAAAGTTCAGTTAGGATAGACCGAAGATTGGCCTAACCTATTTGCTAAATTGTTTTCCAGTTATATTTCTCATTATTATCCGTGAAGATGATTAAAATCTACTCGTCGGATAACGCGCTGCTATTTTCTGGTTCTGTATCTCGGAGTCTAACCTAAATACTCCCCGTCTCATCTGCTATTTTCAGCTTTCGATGTCTGTACAACGAGGATTTCGACATAACACAACCGAGCAGTTATAGCTTTACTGAAGTTTCAACTGTTTTTGTTCAGTGAAATTACATACTTGCACATACTAACCATGCGCACAATCAGCCATGTCTTTAAAGTGTTTGGTTTGGTCATTGCTTCGGATCCGAACAGCTGTTTTCTGTACTCTGCCTCTTGCCAGTTGCAATAAACAATACATCTTACGCTTTTGTTCTTTCTACTTCTCAAAAACCTGCTCATTATTTTGCAATATACACTTCCAACCTTATCACCAGCATGTCTCCATTTACGAATATGACGAAACCAATAACAAGCCCCAAGAAGGAAACGTGAAGTAACCTTCACTGTCCTTGTAAAATTTATTTCGCAGCGCTTATGAAATAAGACGGCCGGTAATGAGCATCATTTCATCGTGAATTGCAGACGTTACAAAACCACTATATAAGTGCAATAACGAACGCCTAAACGCTCGATCCAAGGCAAAGCTTCGTCTAGTTCGAAAACAAGCCCACCATGTACCAAACTGTGCACGAGCTACGATGCGATGCGCCAATTTATGCGAGATGACGCAACCCACATCGTTCGCGTAACCTCTGGCGTTACATAACCTCCGCTTCAATTTCATGCGAGTTTAGTCCGATCTACAAACAAGCCGTCTAATGTCATTTCGGCCCCCGCGCGATTTCAAAGGTCGCAGGAGACAATGGGGCGTGAAGTCATTACACTAGCATTGTTTGAGCTCACAGGGCAATGACAAATTGGGAGGTATTTCTGCGGAACGCGGATGACGTTTTAGTTTCATGTAGGAACCCAGATGTGCGTGACGGATACTTGATTCTGCGTGGAACTTGGAGAAAAGGGTGATAGTATTGGCACTACGATTGCCAGTCAAAATAATCTCGTCTTTATGATTTACTTCCTGACCAGAGACAGACCTCTGTCGGAATATTCGTAGTTACGATCCATCTTCACACCTCGAACGAGTCGAAGACATTATCAGACAACTGTAGTCGCTATAGTCTGGAGTGTCCTGTTACGAATCCCGCTAAACTATAACTGAGACTAGGATATCGACAACATTGATGGCGTTGTGTTTTATACCTCCTAAAATTTTAATCTACATTGTGATTAAACCGAAAACAATCGCTAACGGAATCCTCGGACTATACAGCTCAAGGTCGTATAGCTCGCATTTCTCCCACAGACTGAATCCTCTGATGACGATATTTAATAAGGCGGATCGCTCGATGGCTAATCATCAGGAAAGCTGAGATGCCACGGCTACCATATAATTTGGCGCAATTACCTCATTTACAGTTATGAATTAAGGAAAACTGTAATGGTGGATTAGATTACAATATCGTTAATTGTACGACTAAACTCTGGTTTCTCCGACTCGGAGCAGGTATGGATTATTGCGAATAGAGAAGCAGTGGCGGTGCAAGAAATCTTTCAAGGAGATACTGGAAAGTATCTTTCCAGCTATCACGAGTTCAATATGAATGAACTTTTTTGCCCCAGATAATCATTTATTTGTTAGTTGGTTCATTGAATCATTTGATTTAGTGTCTAAATGTGGACCTTTTGCCACGAGCTATGCTAATTGTTGAGATGAGATCACATAGCTGAAAATACCAGAAAGTCCAGATACACTAAAAAAATCATGGACCCCCTGGGACAACATTTTCAGATCTACGGAATTCAATTTATGTTTCCTGGATAATCTGGTTTGGTGGGATACCTAATCTTGAACTAGAAGGGATACAGATTGGACAAACAAGTTCCCGGAAAAAATTCACAGTTTAAATTAATCATTTAGGCATATAGACTAAAAATGGCACCACAAATTAGAAACTTACTTGAGTTATCAGAAGGGCTTTTACATACATCTAATGATGATGCAAATTAGTTAATCCATTAGAGGGTGGAGAGGTAGTGGAGGTTTGGCGTGTCATCTTTTTCCTCGTTGTGGCTAAAGGGGTTAAACGTTGGTCCCATTGATTGAAACATTTTCATTGCGTTCCACAAAGAACTTTCATTCTTATGTTTGATATTTCTTGTGAGGTTTAGGCGTCATATTTGCTATTGGTTTTTCTTGTTTTCCCCTCTACCACCGTATATACAGTATGTCCAATGTTAGGGTGTGCAATAGGAAAATCCTCTTTATTTTTCATTTTATCGAAAAATGTTACTCTGAATAAAAAGTTTTGCTTGTTTTTAAAATGAAATTGGCATAGAAATAATTAAAAGTTCTTGTACGGGGTGTTCAAAATCTTGAATAAACTTAAAATGGTACAAGAGCAAATTGCCTTTACTTGTGAAGATGTGGAAAAAGTTATTAGGGAAAGTTGTTCGAAATTAAAAGATAGTCCATAATTAAACAAAATGAATATTTAGTGTCCCCATTATAATTTTAAAAGGAATGGCTTGTGGCATATGGGAAAAAATGCTTTGGTAATTGGCAACACCAAACTAGTTGATGAATCAAACGAGTTTCTTGGCCCCCGTATGTATGCTTCTTCTGGTTTTTCCACCGCGCCGCGCCGCTTTGCCGAGTTCTTTTTATATGTCGATCGACCGGTCGATATATAAACACTCACATTGCTTTGGTTTTGGCAGTACCAGCTAGATGGCGTTGGATGGTAATGCTCACCGCATTATACTAGTTCCTATTCCACTTAGCCAACGTGTCTAAGTCTTTTCGCTTGAGGTGCGCTACGTCTGCCTGATGAGGGCCAACAAGCCCGAAACAGGTATCTGTCGTGGTCTGCACACCTCCGAAGGACCCATACATAATTTCCATTAGATATTGGAAACTAGTTTGGTGTTGCCAATTACCAAAGCATTTTGTCCCATATGCCACAAGCCATTTCTTTTAAAATAGTCCATAATGCCAGTTTTCGGAAAAATCGGCCTTCTTTGATTAAAGGACAAAATTATAAATCATTAGACGAGATTGGAAGTTTATCTGAATTAGTTTCTTGTTTGTGCTGAATATGGTGGCAGTACTTAATATGAGGAAATAATGTATATAAAACTTGTGGATTGTTAACTTTGAAAAATTTGACTTGTCTTAGGTAATTTGACTTGTATTAGGTAATTAAATTGGCGTTATGGACTTATCTTTTAATTTTGAACAACTTTGCATAATAACTCCATATCTTCACAAATAAAGACAGTTTACTTATGTACCATTTTAGGTTTTTTAAATATTTTGAACAGCCCATACAAAAAATGTTAATTATTTATATGCCAGTTTGATTTTAAGAACAAGCAAAACTTTTTTCAAGAGTAATTTTTTTCGAAAAACTGAAAATAAATAAGTTTTTCTAGTATGTCCCTAAGCGTGGATATACCTACTATCATAGTAGCTTTACCTGGTCGCGGCACTTTGATCTCATCCAGCCAAAGGCGAGCCAGCCCAATGTAAAAAGTAGAATTGGAACCACAAAAAAAAATCAAACAGGAAGCGCTCCGTTCCCATCGCTTTCACCATTATCTCACGCCGACTGGACTAAGTATAGATGAACTGCGTCTTGCATGATTTTCAGCGGGGACGAGAGGCAAGGGGTAATGGTGGTCGGACTGCCTGGGCCATATTTGTGCTTTCTGCTGACTGACCCTTCTATGTGTTAATATTCAGGGTGCCAGATATGCATAACACAAAATAAGGTGTGGCTGGTCCCTTCTCTTGGGACGCCACTGCCTAGGGAAATGATGGACATTTCTTCGCGTGAGCCGTAAACATCTAGAGCGATTACCAAGGAAAAAACAATAGAATTAGGAGCGTTTCCTGGAGGCTGTGGCCTGTAATTACCGGGCAGGGACCATAATTGCGGGCACTGGATTTTTTTAATGGCGGCAGAAAGTTTCGAGGCCGGCCAGCGCCGATCAAAGAAGAAAAAATGATGAAAATGAATTTATGAAAGTTGACCGCGCACAACTACGCACGTGTAAGCATGCGAGTAAGAAAGTAACTAGTAAATGGGTGTTTTGAAAAACGGAACTTTTTGTTTATTTGCTTTGTAAATTAAATGTAGCCCCATAGAAATAGTAGATAATTAAATTAATCAATAAGTATTCATGCTTGTTAATACAAACCTTAGAAAGAAATTATATACATTACCCTAGAACAGCTACCTACTTTTTGCTGTTTTGCTATAGTATATTTGTTTCAAATACTTATTTAGGGAGTAACTTTTTATATTTCAGATTCTTAAGAATTTTTTCCTACTCTTAATGTTAGTAAGTTCTTGTGGTCAAGTCCTAGCATGCGTCTGAAAAGTTCAAATAACCTTGAAACCAACACCGTTATCATTTCTTTGGCGAGCAGCTTTTTCGGTTCAACCGTGATTACCTTGGGTTTTACCAATTGCCTTGAGAATTCTCTTAGAAACCGCTCCTAGTTCTTGTCGCTTAGAAGATTTTGTGGCACATAGGAAGTGCCAATGAACTTTCGGAAGTATTGCCGTAAGAAGGCCAAACCTACAAGAATTAAGATTCCATTTGGTAATAGCAAACTGGGCAACGGTACCTTGCCATTGAAATCCAGCGCTGATTACTCTAAAGGTAAAGTGGCAATTACCCTGAAATATGTAATATAAGTTGCTTTCATTATCCTGGAATTGCTGATGACAATTCATTACATTCAATTAGGATAAACGGGTACATCCGCGCATGCATCTCCAAAGCGATTGCCATCGCAGTTATGGAGGGAATTCTTCAATTAGGAGAATGCTTATTATAAAATATTCGAAGTGGAGTAATTTTTATAATCTTACCAGCAAGTAGGTAACACTAAATATATATGTGACACTTCATAAAAACAAAACTACCTTTTTACTTTTTGGAGTAGGTATATTAGATGCGTTAATGAGACGATGGCTATAAATTGTGTAATTTAATATGTACTGTTACTAGTTTGCGTCGTAGTTTGCCATGGGTCCATTTTTGACCAATAATAGTTTTCTTGGAATGTTGTACTTAATTGCTAATTAAGATTCTAAGATGCCTCATATTTGTTGAGAACATTTTTATTATTGCATGTATAGGTGCAGCATATTGTAAAGTTCCCACATAAGCATGATGTCATTTAAGCCACCAAAGGAGTGAATTTACTTGCTTCCGGTTTCACTCCCCCTTGTGTTCCGGTCTGATCTTTTCACGGTGAATTTAAATCAGTTTGTCCCCAACTAATACCGACAAAGAATCCCATAAGTTAAAGTTAGATATTTATTAACGATACAATATTGACTATTTAGGGCTGATTATTTTCGGAATGTTTATTGGCGAGAATGCCATGCTTTATATGGACTACTACCATAAACATCACGTTATTAGATTCAACAATTCATTCATAAGATCCCGTTGGTTTTGCAACTTGATGGTCGTTTGTCTGTTCACATGGTTGGTTCACAAAGCGCTCTATCAGCTATTATCCAAGTTTAGCTATTGGTATAAAAAAGACTTCCCGCAACGTTAATATTAAGAAAGATAAGTGATCAGATAAGCATTACATACATTAGGTTTTAATTAGAGAATGTAAACCGAGATGTAAACATTGCTAACACCAACACCTAATACCCTACCCTCATTTTGCACTTTACTGCATCCCGTATTATGTGTTTCTTAGTAGAATATTACTCTACTTGAATTGAGTGCAGTTCTACGGCATACACATACACATAAATTTAATAGAGACGTTAGTTGATATAAATTTCAGTTGTCTTATCTAATAAAATAATACCGACTTTACTTTTTTTGGTCTTACTCTTTCATTCTTTTGTTGCAGGTCGAGAAAAAGAAGACCCAGCAGTAGCCAAGAAGACAAAGATAGCAATATGGACGAGTGCAGCGCCGCTCTTGTCCTAATGAGTCTCTCCTGCTCCCCCCAGAGCCTAAATGGTAATTTTATAGCCTTATTCTACTACAACTATACGTCGTAATATATGATTACCACCCGATGATTCAATATTTCCACAACTCTCCGTTCTCCGAACTATATACTTCCTTGTAAACTTTCGTTTGGCCGTGGTTAAGTGCGTTCAACACGGAGCCACACATAAGAGGCGATATAACATTTCAAGATTCAGAGTAAATAAACAAGCTTGAACAAATTTATTTAAATTGATGTGAATGAGAAAGTAACGATCCGAAAAGTTACTTACTAATGGATTATTCTAAAATACCAAGGTCAACTATACGTCGAATTTATAAACAGAATAAATGTGCCAACAAAAAAAAACCGTAGGAAATGTCTTAATGCCATATTAAAAATCTTTTGTGGAATTTTTGCTGCCTTCAGTAGCTCAACCAATCTCAATTTAGCGATATGTATTTATCATTCAGACTTTAATGAATTGCGGCAGCTTTCTTTTCTCGTGGCTAGACAAAACGAAAGTGAAATGAATACATCAGTCAAGCAAGTTACGAATACGTTGATATTATCTACGAAAAAGTCGTCTAGTAAATGTTAGACCAACCACGTACGACCTAGTAACCTAATGGTACCAATTTCGGAGACTTTGCAGCGTATCTACTTCGCCACCCGCGTCATGAAAAGCTCATCGCGAAAACGCCAAGATGTTTATGTTTACATTGTACGTATGTAAATATTGTACGTTTACTTGCATAACTTTTATTTATTATAGCCTCTGAAAAGCAAAGGCAACAAGAAGTATCACCTCACTGAATTATTTAAGGTTATTAGTGTATAACATGAACATTTTAAATAAACACGGATAATTTGTTTTACTGTCGGCGGCTAACAAACGTCGTTTTTTGCGGCTGGTATAGTCATTGAGCGCATACTTGAAATTAATAATAATAATTCTCACCCTGGCAAGGCTCCAAACTAGGAGTACTCCAGAAGAAACTGAATGCTTGTGCCGGGGGGAGGGGCAATTACTATTATTTTGTCTTGAATATATGGAACTCCACTGCGATCCGTCGTCTTACCAGCGAAGTGGCCATTTTTTGCTATTAGGTACCACAGAATATATAGGGCGTAGCGCTATTTATTCTGTGCTATTACCTCTGCCATTACTCGCACCTCGTCACTCTTCTTGGAGCCCTATAGCTATTTGGTTATGCTCCAAGTGGATAGCATGTGTGTATCAAAATGGGGCTTTTGTGCATTACAAAAATGTCATTTCGTTCATGGAAGTTTAGAGAAACGAACTATACTTCTTATAGCATTGTATAGCGCCATAAACGTATAGCACACTATACAGGGTTAACTATCACTTAGTACAAAAATTTTTATGGCAGATAAAGAAAAATTAGACTTGCTAAAATAAATTTTCAAAAATTTTCTAACATTTGTCTTAAGCCTAAAAAAATTTTTTTTCAAATTGTATTAAACCCCTCAAAAAACGCCGCCTATGGACGCCCGCGCGACATGTCTAAAAATTTCGCATATGTCAATAGCGCGGCGTTGCCACGTCTATCAATTTATCCGAGGATTCACCACAAAATTTCGATTTCCTTTTAAAAACGATTACTTTCTGAGGAACATGTAGAATGCCTATGAAACACCTACCTTACTGACATTTCCAGGATTGTTTGCACCATTTTCTGTTTTCTTGCTTTTTTACATTAAAAGTCACACAACACAACATTCACATTTTTTAAATCTGTTGGGGATCTCTTGGTTTCCCTCTGCTATTCCTTTTGTTTGAAGCGAGGTACTCAGCCTGACGACCACGACGAGGTAGATCCCCTCCGCCAGGAAAACCCCGAAGGGTAACCGAAAAATCACAACTGCACTAGCACACATTGCACAAATGCACATGCAAAGCACTACAGTAGCTGTTCAAAGAGGCCGCCGTTAACTTCGATGCACAAATTCACTCGGTTAACTAAAGAAGTCCGGATACGTGCAAAAAGTCCATGATTATTCCGGATTTGGACAGCTGCACCTTCAATTCGTTCACGTAACTGCTGCTCGTTGTCGATTTCCTGCTCGTACACAATCGCCTTCATGAATCCCCAAATACAAAAATCCATTGGATTCAAGTCTGGTGATCGCGGCGGCCATGCAATGGGCCCTCCTCTTCCGATCCAACGGTTGGGGCATTGGTCGTCTAAAAGTGCACGAACAGGTCTCGCAAAATGGGCTGGTGCACCATCGTGCATAAACCACATGTCATGCAGTACTTGTAGTGGCAAATTATCAAACAAAACATTTGTCAGAAAATACAAGTATCGTTCAGCGTTTAAATTTTCCGGTAGAATGTATGGTCCAATTAATCGATCTCCATAAACTCCAGCCCAAACATTGATGGAAAACCGACGTTGGAAATTAAACCACCGAACAGCATGTGGGTTCTCATCGGACCAAATATGGCTGTTGTGTCTAAAAAAAAAAAACAAAAATTAGAAATATTCACAATTTTGGCGAAGGCGTTAGGATTGACATAGCCAATTTTATAATAAATAAAAAAGATAATATGGAGGAGAGAAAGCTATAAGTAAGTAAAAATTTACATACGTGTTTAAAACCCCAGCACGTGTGAAGCAGCATTCGTCTGTCCAAAGAATGTTGAAAACAAAGTTTGGGTCTTGGGCGATTCGATCACGTAGCCAAGTGCAGTAGGTCATTCTCACCGGAAAATCATTTGCTTCTAATGCTTGGACCTTTTGTATGTGATAAGGGTGAAGGCCGTTTTCCCTTAGAATCCTCCATGCCTGTAAATAATTGTATTGTTACATTTTAAATTTTATGTAGGTATTAGGTGCAAGCAAAGACAATCCCATCACATGGGATAGTCTTTGGTAGAAGTCAGTTTTATTGGTTTTATTTTACTTGCCTTGTTCTGAGATATTCCCAATCTCCTTGCAATAGCTGTAGTGCTTATGGAAGGTTGCTCTTCCACCAAATCAAGCACTGACTCAACATCGTCCATGTTCATTTGCCCTCCAGGCCCACCCCTTCGAGCTTGCAAAACACCAGTGTTTCGCATACGTTGTACAATGTTCACGAAAGTACGTGGGTTAGGCATATTTGCCCTGTTAGGAAAACGAATACGGTATTCTGCTGCAGCTCGATGTGCACTTTCATCGCATCTCCCGTACATTATAACCATGTCCGTTAACTCGGCGTTCGAATACTCCGGCATTTTCACAAAGACGCTGAACGATTTGCCGGGAAAATCAAGACAAAACTGGGAAATAACGCCATGTTACATTCGCAAATGCCCTCCGTCGGCTACTAGCCAAACTTGAAAAGGTTTGTTCCAACAGGGCCAATAACCGTCCTCAAGCACGTTCAGCGCATGCGCACTACCCCGCTGGCTGTTCCAACTGAATTATGTACCTACCGACACGGGACGATACACGCACTGTTCCAGCCGATTTATGGATCATTTGTGTATCGTCCTTGTACGATAAAAACGGTGCCTGGTCTAAAGCAATAACCGCGTGTACTGACATGCGCAATGTAGTCATGTGACAGAGATAAACAATAACCTCATATTTTTGTTTTTACGTAGATGGTTTTAAATCGATGGCTGGGATCGTGTTTTTTATTTCTTGTTGGTTTTTGGCTTGTTGGGTAGGGCGGGGAATCGTTGAACAATAATTTTTTAGAGTGAAGAGTGAGGTTAGCCCACCGAACATTCGGTTAGCCACATATTAAACACGCAGGTTAGGTGCGGTCGCAAAACGTGATTTGGTCGATTTGATTCACAATCCGTTCCATCTGAAATTTTCTTTGGGATCGCACATGAACGGTGCAAAACTAGCGCATGCGTTCTTTAAGGGTTATCATCTAGTTCATGTACAGTTCTGTGACGGTACGTAAATTCGAGTTGGAACAAATGATCCCAAAGAAAATTTCAGATGGAACGGAAAAATTGTTCAACGATTCCCCGCCCTACCCAACAAGCCAAAAACCAACAAGAAATAAAAAACACGATCCCAGCCATCGATTTAAACCTATCTACGTAAAAACAAAAATATGATGTTAATGTTTATCTCTGTCACACGACCATACACTGCGCATGTCAGTACACGCGGTTATTGCTTTAGACCAGGCACCGTTTTTATCGTACAAGGACGATACACAAATGATCCATAAATCGGCTGGAACAGTGCGTGTATCGTCCCGTGTCGGTAGGTACATAATTCAGTTGGAACAGCCAGTGGGGTAGTGCGCATGCGCTGAACGTGCTTGTGCACGGTTATTGGCCCTGTTGGAACAAACCTTGTATGTACAGTTAGTTGCCTAGCTAGGAAGTTATGAAATGACGAACGGGGCAACGCGGAGCAGTCGAAAAAACGTTTCATAGACTCGACCGGGCCGATACGTCGCTTAATTCATACCGCCGAGGCTTCAGAACAATAAATCCTTTATCTATGCTTCAGAAGAGGTTAGATGGTGGACAAGAATTCATCAGAGGAGCTCCGGGGGTATTAAGGGAGACGGCTTGTGGTGTCGCGGTAATGAGCTTTCCGCGAGACTAGGAACCGGTCCGGATACGAGCTAAGGTAAGGGGAATCTAATAGCGCTGCATCTGTACAGATTCAAATCGATTGTTATTTATGTATTTTTTAAATTTGTTTGAGTAAAAAGGTATTTTCACCGTTCCTAAATCAACGGCAACACCGCGGAAAATCACTTCAGCTGTCAGTACCTTCAGAAGCCAAATTGGATGACGTCATTAAAGGCGGCGATTTACAGGGAAAATAGGGGTCTTTACCCGTTTTTTTAAAGATCGTAAAAAAAATCTAAAAATATTTTTCTATGTTTTCTTAAGCCACCCTGCGCACGTGGTAAAAATTTTTGTACTAAGTCATAGTTAACCCTGTATAGATATGTATAATGTTCTTTGGAAAACAATTAACTTTTACCTACCATACTTTAATGTTTTATAACTGGGTGACGTTAAAAGTAATTGTAGTGTCGGAGTTAATTGCCACGTAATACTTGTTAACTTTTATTACCAATTTGCCGATAATAAAATTAGGTTCGCAACCCAGCTGTTTTTAAAATCGAGTTGCCCGTAAACCATATTCTGCACCGTAACGTTGACGATAGCCTTGCAGTCACCTTGGCGATTTTTGCGTACGTATCGAATTACGTAAGTTTTGAAAGTGTAAGATAATCCGCGGTTGCGTATAATTGATTTGTTTCACTTGCGCAAAATCGCGCCGTTATATCATATTTATACCGGCAAATCTGTAACACTCAGGTGGAAAGGCTAACAAACGCCCAAGTCACGCTTTTAAAATTGGAGCTTTGAAATAGTTTTACATTTTTTACAATGGCATTTTACAAGATTTTGTGTGAAATTCGTAGGTATTTAGTGGAAAATTTTCGCTAAAATTGATCAGCGCCTCTTAAATTAACTAAATCATTCAATCATTATTTGTGCAAACACAGAACTGCGGTGAGGATGGCATACTTGAACATTTTAAAAATTCCCGTTAAAATATCCGAAACGAGAAACTAAATAATACGAAAACGAAACGACCAAGACCTAGTTCGCGCGTTGCCAAAACTAGGTCTAGCATTAAAGGAAACACGCCCATGTTTACTTTGCGTGGTGCTAAATGCAAATGGTGTGTCGTGGCCAAGACGTTAATACGGCAATTGACAATTTTGCGCGCCACGTGTTTGACTTTGTGAAAGATCGCACACGAGTCGGCGATGCATTTTCCTTCAATGCCAACGGCGGCCGGCCAACTTTCTAGCAATCTGCATTGTACCATACGAAAAATGAGCAGTAGGTAGATAGATACTTTCCACTCGAAAGTAAATACTTATCTCTTGAATTATCTTTTTGCTTTTGTAGGCATAGTATAATGTTCATTCATCTAGGTCTAGGTATATCTAATATTCATGTTGCCTTTGCTGTAGATCTGTGTGGCTAGAATGGACCTAGAAAATTGAAGGCGTTTTTTGTTTTTGTATTAGACCAATCGAATTGATATGGTAATTAGAAGCGACTGGATTATGATAATATATGTTTTGAGCTGGGTTATTAAATTAAAATTTTAATGAGCCAAAGATAGACACACTTTATAAAAGAAAAGGTATCCGATTATTTAATACGTTTTCTAATCGTTGGCTTAAGACTACCCGACTATTTCGGTTATCTACTGTAGTTATATCAAACAAACAGCCAACCTGCATTTAGACTTATTTCGGAGCTTATTTCCAACAAACAACAGAGCAATAGAGACACATGAAAGTCAGAAAAATATCCTACTACTACCACCAGTTGTTTCTGTTTTATAAATTTGCTGTGGCTGTGGATCCAAATAGATACAAGTCTTATAGTATCAAAATAGTTCTAAGATTTATATACATTTTTTCCTTTAAATTAAGGACACTTTACTAATCTAAAGTCCAAATCTTGTAGCAAACCAACTGTATATCTGAAGTTTTTTGTACTTTCACATTTAAAATTGCAAAAATAGTCGATTAATTAAATTGCCTACCCATTCTCTATCCATTTTTCTAACGTCCTTCTTCACACATCGTATCTTTATTGCTAGCGTTTAACGGTAATTATTTAATTGCATATTCAAAGTACCTTCCCAGGCTATTCAATGCAACTGTTCCTAAGTAGGTCATGAAACGACTAACTAAATTGTCTGTTTTAATTTTAGAGAGCAATTAAAATATTATGGTTAATTTTTCAATCATCGAAAATCAGAAAAGTAAATTCAGAGGGACAGATGTCCTAATCAATTCCGATTTTTGTCAACTTGTACACAAGTTCAACCCAGTGTTCAACGCACATGAAACGAACCTGATCTATCGTTTACTTTAAATAATCACTGGTGATGTCTAAAACAATGAACCCGGCCCGGGCCCATCGTCTTTGTTGCGCTTTTTACAAATCATCAAACGCTCGTTATCTCTGACCCAGTAGCGGAGCGCACATGCGCCTTCATTCCCGTCTGTGATCTCAGTTGCACAATCATCCCGGAATCGGAATGCGTTGCACTTCCTTTGTTTATTGGAGCCGAAACGAGCCGGCCGGTACATGTGACCGCGTGCATGCGTATGAGTGGATAAGGAAAAGGCAACAAAGCCTAGGCCACGTTCAATAACAGCGGACAAAGGATAATTGCCGTTAACTCCTTTTCCAACTAAACGCCGATTGGTAAATAGATACCGTGTATTTGCTACAAACCTATAATTGCAGCCGTTGGTTTTGTACTAGCCGCAAATATTCCTACGAAATTGGGATACAAAAAAGCTTTTCCATTCTGCCCGGTAAAATGTTCGAGGTGCCCTATTAGTGTGCATCAGAGGTTGCTATAATAACGATGTAGTGTGTATGCGTGGCCTGCGACAATGACCATGAAACCATTGAGGTAATAACAGTCGATTTATAATGCTTTTTCAGTGATAACTTTTAAACTTTCTAGAATTAGAAAAAACTACATAAATATACTTGTACAGGGTGATCCAAACTCGACGCCCCAGGCCTACAGCGGGAACACGAAAACTCAAAATAAAATTTCGAAAAGGGGTTCTTAAATGGGACATACAAGGTCCAATTCTGACCGAAAACGAGCTTTTTTGATGTTTGGGAAAATGGCCGAAGTGACGTCATCCATATTATTTTCCCAGAAACATACAAGTTTTTCTCTATATTGAAAGTCCTTATCATTCTCAACAACTTTTGTAGGGAAAGATTTTCTGTATCTTTTATTGTTCAAAATACAGGGTCAAATATGTAAAAAACCATGGAATTTTTTCTAATCATTTTTCGAAATCTAGATAGCTATGGAAACAATAAATTGATAGTCAGAAATTATTTAATTCTATGTTAGGGTGCCTTGCGCACCTTTAAATTTATTCAACCGGAATATTTTTTAAATTTCTGAATTGTGCTTGTTACTAACTTGTTTTTTACAAAAAAAAAATTAAAAATATTCCAGTTGAATAAATTTAAGGGTGCGCAAGGCACCCTAACATACTCTTAAATAATTTCTGACTATCAATTATTGTTTCCATAGCTATATCTAAATTTCCAAAAATGATTAGAAAAAATTCCATGTTTTTTACATATTTGACCCTGTATATTTTGAACGATAAAATATACAGAAAATCTTTCCCTACAAAGTTGTTGAGAATGATAAGGACTTTCATTACGTAGAGAAAAACTGGTATGTTTCTGGGAAAATAATATCGATGACGTCACAGCGGCCATTTTCCCAAACATCGGAAAAGCTAATTTTCGGTCAAAATTGGACCTTAGTATGTCCCATTTAAGAACCTCTTTTCGAAATTTTATTTTGAGTTCGTGTTCCCGCTGTAGGCCTGGGGCGTCGAGTTTGGATCACCCTGTACTTGTAGGTAGGACAGACATTGTTAAGGGTGTGTTCTAAAATTGAGTTTTTGCGGATCAGTAGTTTTAGAAAATTTCTTTCACGTATCATGCAACAGAAGGCGACTTCAAAGAATCAAAAAATTACCGTTAAGAGACACAAAATTAAATATAAGGACTACTGAAAGAATACGGATAAAAAATACGAATGTTGCCAATTTCTGCTTCGATGTGGTTGTGTTTATTTATAACCTTTTTTGCCATCAATCCGACAACCAACAGTAAGTAGGTAAGAAAACCCAAACATTTTTAAATAAATTTACTCCCAAGTTGACACGCACTACACAAAACATTTACATAAATCTTTAACGCTTCCTTTAATAAATATTGAATATGCAAATCCAGTGTTGACCTATTGGCGCTTTCGGACACTTATACTTTTGTGGTCCAATTTACATAACAAAGCAACAGTTTTCTTTCGGGGAGTTGTCTTTTGGGTGGCGTCTTGAAGCGGATGGCTAATATTTTTATTTTTTCAGGCATTCCATATCTCGGTACGTCCCCCACGAGTAGCAGCAGCTCGGGATCGTTTAGGTCCACTCCATCACCACCGCCACACAACACGAACTCTTCACCGAACTCTCTCAGCTCTAACTCGGACGAAGGGATTGTTATGGATTACTTGGAGGAGCACCCCCGCAAGAAAAAGGTAACGATATTAAGACAAATCTTCAGGTTGAATAGCTAGTTCTGCTTCTTTTTATTAGAGGGTGATGCTTTAGTGTTGCAACAAAGTAGAGCAAGATTGTTGCTTACACATAACTTGGCAGTTGCAATTATGCATGTGCACTGCATATCGGAGGAAACGGTTTCTTAGAATCGATTGATGATCGGCTTGGATTGTAGTTTCTCTTGTATGCAATTACAGATTCATAAGAAGCCTAAGTAAGAATTTTAGAATACCAATTATGCTAATACACGATTCGATTCAAAGAAGCGAAGAAAAAGGTCAAATATGGTCATATTAGTGCCACACCTCTAGATTGCTAGTTACTAAAAGCATCATGTGACATATACTATCGACGGGCTTTATTTTTCGCGGATAGTCATTACTTGATATTATGCTGTTATGAGTCGGGAGAGGGATAGTTAATTATTTTTTCAACAAAACGTTGAAATGAAATTCAACATGAAACTAATTAGATTGTGCGTTGCGTCAGTTTCCGGAAAAAATCCTGTCATACATTCTCCAACGTTGAAGATATTATTTGATTGTGCAAAAGTAGAAATTCTTAATATTTATTCAACAGGCGAAGATGAAGATAGTGGCACGGATACTTTCTATTATTTAAACAGGTAATTTTGTAGCCGCAAGCGGACTTTTTATTGGGTTTTAAACAGTTCGTTTTGACACCTAGGAACACATTAAGCGACTCGAAAAAAATCGAGATCAATCTACGATGAAATTGAACCACGTTTACGTTGATTGATTGATTTGGACAGCGGAATTCCGGTTATATAACACTTGGTGAGCATTTCTCCGAAACAAGGAAATCTCTAGGAATACAATAGCATGCGGGGAGCATTTTAGTTTATAATTTCTTTTTGCATTAATAGGTGGTCCATCTTCAGGCATAATTACTTTTTCGTGTATCTCCCTATCAGTCCAACATATATGTTTATGTTATTTGAGGATACAATTCAAGTGAAATTTTCCTGATATCGACATATTATAACTATAGTTGAAAATTAGCGTTATGCATTTGCTAAGAACGGCCCAAAATGGAATATTATTATCTCCTCAAATTGCACATCAAAAATCTGATTTAAATTGGTTAATTATATTTATTTGTCCAACATTAATATACTGCCCTAGTGTAATATTTATCCCCAAGGTCGGCGTTCTAGGATTCCGTTGAAAACCGAGACTTCGATAGTCGTTTCACCGCTCGATGTTGACGTAATATTATGTATCTAATTTCTAGGAAGTTGCTTCTCTGTTTCGAACTACCAGCCCAGCTGGCTAATTGCTTTCCAATCCTGGAATACATCTCGCGTTCTGCGAAATCGAAGGCGCACTTTCGATCGAGTGTGCGAGGGTTGTTGCAGTTGAAGTTCCTGAAACTCAAACAAAAGCGGTTCTTGGTAAAAGGCAAAGTCGCTGTTCGATAATTTCAAGGGCGAATGAATAGAGTTCAAAGTGCAAGGCATCCTGATAATTTAGACGGGGTCTTTGTTAATTATCATAGATTATAATTTAAATTTGCGAAAACTAGTGATGCGTGTTGTCGTGCCTGTTATTGACGTTGATCTTTTTCTTTTAAATAACTAACATTGCTTTGGTACATTTGTTTTAAAAATAGAAGGGTATTTTATTAAAACATCGATTTTTTGCTTTGTCAAATGGAGTAACTAATGCCATAAATATAAATATAACATGTTTTCGGGTTCCCTACAACTTAACTAGACAGAAAATTACACTAACCACGAACGGACGATCCTATAATCGTAATAATTTGTTACTTTGCAGTCTTATTATTTGTAGTCTTAGCGCTGAGTGAAGAAATGGCAAGAGGCGCATCTAATGCGGAGATTTCGAGCCAGATTTCTACATCCCGGCCAATTGCTTTAGGACGACTTCATCAACGAGAAACCGCATCAAGTCGTCCTATCCCAGTTGACCGGGATCTATTAGCACTAGAACGACATAAGTTGTCCTCCTTTTGACTTTTTGCACAAGTGAATTTGAAGTGAAATGAACATGAAGTGATCTGACAGTGAAATGATTTTTTATTGGTAAATGGAACAGTGTATGACCACGTTATCTATAATCTAACCCTTGAATAAATTTTTCAATGTTTTTCACCACCTTAACCCCAGAAACACTCAAAACCAACACAAATTACATAAAAATCGATTTCCTGCGTAAACTGATCACTTCATAATCAACTGAACATTTGTAAAAGGAACACTCGATGTCATCTGATGTGATCTCAAAGTGATTCGGAATCGATTTGAAATAACTTAAAACTGTAAAAGGAAGATGGCTATAATCGATGAGAAACCGCTCCAATTCGTCCTAAAACAATTGACCTGGATCTATCGGCATTGAGATTGTGGACTCGCTATTATACACGAAGGTAGTGCCTCTTATTATTCTTCACTCAACGATCTTTAGTCAACGTTCCATCATAAGGAGTTTTCCATTGATAAATGAAATTTTAAAACAGGAAAGTACTGACAATTCGCTTTAAATATGCAGATAGTTCGCCGAGTATAAAGGTGTTTTTGAACATTATAAATTAATCGCCAAATGTGTTCAAGATATAGCAAAATGCAAATCCGTCGTCGTAATGGCAGATCAACTGATTATACTTATTGCTCCTTTGTCAGGGTCTGTCGCAGAAAATTCATATTATTGCATTGGCAATTTCAATACCCAATCTTACGTATGTCCTACGTGGGGCGATATGGACATGTGTAAATGCACCAAACACATAAATCAATAATTTGACGTCTAGAACGAGCGATCAAACACCACTTTACGTTTCCCTTTTTTATTCTACCCACCACTGCATTGGACGCAAAGCTTTACTAACGGCCTTGTCTTGTCGATATCCCGTGTGGAACCGCCCGTTTTGGACTGTAATCTTAAACGCACGCGATCTCCATAATAATCCCAAATCGATGGAGGTTGCATCAGGTCGACTCGTGGCCCCGCTGCACCCGATCGTCACTTTCGTATCTGGACGAGGCACACGTGCCTGCAAGGCCGACAGATCATAATTACGTGCGACCCGCCAACCCGCCCGCCCGCTCTATAGTCGGCCGGCCCCGGTTGGGCCGGATAGGTTATTAGGATGGATAGATAGCCGGCCCGGCGCGCCGCTGCATCGCGATGCAAGGTCGCAGTCGGCGATGCCAATTCGATTCCACGCTCGTGGCGGAGATGCCAGTTGCGTCGGGTTTTCAATGTTTAAAGGGTTTTTCAACGTCTTAGTTTATATTTTAGAAACAAGTTTGTGTCTAGTGCGCGTGTGTCCTGGCGGAGGGGAACCGCCCAGGTGTTATTATGGCCTCTGGGTGGGAGTCGTGCCGTCCAAGAGTATTGGTGCCGCTCGCACCGACGCGACGCACCGCGACGCGTGAGCGCTGTAAGGGGAATTCTTCCCCGAACCACAGAATAGGGAACCCTGAATGGACTATTATGGACATGGGACAGTATTAGTATTGGACAGTGGAGCCTGAGAGGGGTGGAGCCTGAGAGGGGTGAACTGCTTACGGGAGATCCGCGAGTTCAGACGGTCCGGGTGGCTGGAAGCCGTTCCCGTTGACCACATTCGGGCTTGTGTATTTATTGTATTCACCATTCACCTTGTGCGAAATAAATCAGTGTTGTAACGTACTCGAGGATTTTCGTTGTCGACCCACGCCCTGATATGGTTTCTATTCGGTCTTTCACGCTGCCGATCAACTGAGACCTCGTCAATATTTACAGTATACCTACTGAGGTTAGTTTTCATTTTTATTTCGTAAAAAATAACCTAAATACCAAATATTGGGTCTGTTTATATTATATTTATACATATTACAGAAACCAGGAAGAAAGTGTCGCCATAACAAACATTTGTTTTGCCTCGGGATGAAAATTTCCGCCAAAAATGCATTCGTCAAATCCCAACTGAGATTTAATTTCTAAAAAACCGTTAAGTATGTGTGGCTAACACATTTTCAAGAAAGTGAAACAATTATTAAAGTGGACAAATGTGTTGTGGGAGGAAAATACCTATAGAGAATATCACCTAAGCTAAAGGAAGGTGATGTCCCAACAATTTTTGAGAATGTGCCAAAATATTGTGAGTCCAGTGCCGTTTAACTCTCAGCCTAAAACAGCTGAGGCAGGATGAAAATTTTGAAAAAACAATTAGAGAAAGCTTGGATGCACAAAACCAATAATGTAATAGATGAAAGAAAATTTGCCAAATTGTTACGAAATTTGTTTTTTCTACTTATCTCCAAAAATGCCTTTCATTATATAGAACTAAGTTGGTCACGTGACTACGCGATTATGCGTTAGCGCCGTGGCCTGTCTTTATCGTTGGCCTCGGTGCAAATTGGGAGTGGCCGCTTGTGGGTTAATGCACAGGGGTGGGGGCTACGTTGTGAAAAGAACACAATCTGTCGTCAATTAAAGAAAATACCTAGGTAGGTGGGTACCTACTTATGGGCTTTTTATTTTTAGTATACATTACTTATTTTTGCATAATTAATATATAAAGTGCTTAAAACAATTATTTCCGTTTTTTAAGAAGGTTATAACGCCAAACAGTGCATTTAATTTTTAATTTGTCGCTTTCACATATCCAAATTAATGAAAGACTTAAAAAGTTACCTTTTAAAATGTCCTGCACACTATTTTTCATTTTGTTTTTTATTACAAGTGGAATAGAACACTACACGAGCATTTTTACACGCGAGACACCGTTCGGGACCAGAGGCCAAACCGCGCGGGAGCAGGCAGACACGGCGCAGGCGGAACTAAAACACTTTGGCCCGGAGGAATATTCCTAGCCATAACCCCCACGAGAAGCTTATCCACTTCGCGCTGCGCTTTTTCTCTTTGAACAAAGACGAGGACAGACCACGAGCCGGGCACCGTTGCCAAATGTATCAGAATCGTCTTTATTCGCATGTGTATGGTATGAATTTAAATGACATGTGTCGTATAATTGACAACCTTGTCAAATGCGATCGAAGTAGGGATAGATGGACGGCCAGCTAATTCCCTACGAAGATACATTCCAAACATGATATACTGGGTGTATCGTAATCGTGATTTGCGGGCATATTTTCTACTGGGGGCTGTAGCCCCACGTCCCCTATGGACAAGCCGCCACTGGAGTGAATTGTATGGATGTGGACCGACAAACTCTCAGCGCAGAAGAAGGTACTCCATGGAGACGCGTCCTTTCGTCTTTTGCTGTTAAAGTCTAATAAGGGTGAATGGCACCAATGCTCATCCGATTTGTAATCAAGTAAGCCGGGATCACAAATTATATCAAGTGAAAATAAAGGAATGAGTAATCTTGGGCGCGTTATATGTTAAGGGCATGGTCCGAAATTAACCAAAATTCTGGTTTGGTGTTCTAAAAGTACCCAAACCAGCTCCAGTACTTAGCCCGAATAGTGTTTCATACACTAGGAACTTGAAATGCTGCACCCGAAAGCAGCTCAGAATAACAGGAGGTTTTCTGATTTCTTCTGTTAGCCAGATCGGTAACTCTGGTTAGCGGTTGGTTAATTTCGGACCACACCCTTAAACACAATCTTGTGGTTGAAACCACCACTAAGACTTGCGTCAGCATAAAAGAACATCGTGTTGGTAAAGATAAGTTGTTCCTTAACTTATAGTGAGTACGAGACTGAGCAGTAAGCACTGCTAATGTTTTCAGTACATTAGAAACTATATATAAAGAATGCGCATTTACAACATTTTACAATAATTAAACAGGCTTATCTTATTTAATTAACAAAGGTCAGTCGGCTTGTTTCTCGAATGATACGTCTGTGAATGAAATAAAAAGAAGCATTGCGCTGCGGGTCAGAAGGTAGGAAAACAAATGCCCAGCTAGCAACCTGACGTCAAAAGACATTAAAAAGACGTCAAAAACGTGACGAAAAAAACGTCATAAAAACGTCGAATGCCACATTCCAGTGACGTTATTTAATCGACGCCCTTTGACGTCTTTCTATGACATCATAATATGATGTTGATTGACGACAAAATAAACGTCCTTTGTCGTAAAAACTGAGGTAAAAAAACGTCAATTGACGATATTGCACGTATAGGTAACGTTAGAGCCGTTTTACTCTTACAAAAATTATAATCGAACTACTGTCAAAAATACTCCCAAAACTAAGCTTGGCTTGATTATCGATGAGATAATTTGACATATTATAAAGCTGTCACTATATTGAACTTGAACCACTTTGAAAACATTATTTTATACACCTTTTCTTCTATGGATGTTTAGTTGGGATTTTTTAAGTTTCCAAAATAATGTTTTCAACTGTTTCAATTTCAGTAAAAGTGTCAACTTTTATACTTCGAAAATACGAGCGAAGAAAATGGTGCCAATTTTGGCAGTATTTATGATTAACATTTTAAGGGCTCTGGAAGTTATTTGAATTAATTTTTGTGTAAGTAAAAAATTATATAGGAATCCTAGATTTCATTGAACAAAATATTTGTGATCTACAGGGTGTCCCAAAATGAGTTCCCGGCAGCCGGGGGTACACGCTACGACCAAAAATAAGACAAAAATCACTTATGAAAAAATTTCAAAAAGTGCTTTCTTAAAAAGTTACGCCCATCTAAAACAGTGAAATCAAGACATTTTCGCAAACTATATCTATAGTATTAATTCATTTAAATCAACTCGTATCTACACTACACATAATAAAATTATTAACATTTAGATTTACAAAGGTAAATGTTCGAAGTGCCCGCCATTTTGTTCAATGCATTCGTGCAACCGCCGAATAAAATTGTTTTCTATACGGCTTATGATTTCATTTGTAATTTGTGCTAAAGCTTTTCCTTTTCAATGTCGCACTGCTGTTTACTTATTATGTGACAACTAAATTGTGACATTCGAAATTTCATATTCTGGATATGAAAAAGGTGACGACTTAAATGAAACTTCAATCAGTTATTTCCGCATATGAAAATATAAGTAAAATAACAATTTATTTACTTTGACAAAAAGTAATCTTTCCGCACGCCTATGCTTTCTTCGGCGCTAGTTCTGCCCACGGGCGGATCTCCACCCCTCTTACTTCCCTCACCGCAGCAGACGCACTTTTTCGCTGCGCGTACTATACCCACGACCGCCTGACTTTTTCTTTTTCATAGGTCTAGTACAAAATAGCGGAGAGGAAAGAACAATATTATTGAAGTACGGTCTCTGTATCTAAAGAACCATCAGTTTGAAGTCAGTTGTTTGTTTCCGATCCTTTCGAATTGTTTTTTCAAAACCGCTATAACAACAATCGATATCGCAAGAGTGCATGTCTGAGAAGTTAGATACACAAGAAATGCGTTCTATAATCTCCGCCCATAATGTTACGTTAACAGCAAAATCATGTCATGACAACGTGGAATGACACGGATCTAAATTTTTTGAAGCATACTCACGACACACGGTCGAGTTTTCGTAAGTTTGTGATCACAAATTAAACATTTTCAGAACAACAGAAATTGCTTCGGAAATTCTGAAACTAAGTAGCCGTTGAACTGCTTTTTATCTTCGCGTTGACTGGTTCAATAAATTACTGGAAATTTACTGTAACAATTGGGCAAATTCGTTTTTAATTGCATTGTAAAATCTACTCATTTCAATACAAACATTAAAACCGATAACACCCGATACTCTGCTTTGTATACATATATTTCTTGGTCGAGTTTCTTCCATTGTAAACAAAACATTTCGACGGAAGGACGCGTATCACATGCAATAAACAATATTCGGGATCCGGCAACGCCGCTAAACCGGCTGGCACGCAGTATCTTCTCTATAATAAAACTCTGAACTCAGTCAACTACGATGTAACCTTGCTATCCTCACGTGACCGCGTTATTTATCTAGCTTTGGCCCAATTGAGCGACTGTGCGCTAGTGAAAAACGCCAATATAAATAATCCATTGAGAATGTTCACGTGTGTTACATAACGATCGATCGCGTGGGTCTGAGGCTGAGATAGATATCTAATTTTATGCAAAGATGCCCCTTGTCTGGGTATGGTGTGCTTGATGCAACAATAATTATAATAACGTTTAAGCTAATTAAAACAAATAAGTCGTAAAATGGATTTTTACTCAATAATTGCAGGATAATAAGTTGAAGTAACTTATAGTTACCGACAATCACTTTCTGAGATAGCTTTTTTGGATTCCGCATAAGTTATGAATAATGAAAGTCGTTTATAACAAACTGTAGGATGTAAAAATTGTGGGGCTTTCATAAATAGGTTGGAAATAAATGGTTTAATTAAAACGATCAGTATAGTTTCAATATTTAAATTGAGAATAGAAAATTCTTACATAGTAGAAATTAAATAATATGCGTAATGCTCGTATAGTAGAAGCAGAGGACGCAGTTTTTGTATGTGCAATTAGGAAAAGCGGACCTGAGTAAGCAGTTTACCAAAATTAAGGGAAACAGATATTTTATCAAAAACAGTTTAAACAATATTACTCTTGTTATGAATTGCATTTAATACCATGTAACTATTAAATTAATGCGAAGAATGTATCAGCAAATCATATTCCCAAATTGCAATGGTAGGTACAAAGAGCTCAGATACTTAAATAAATAACTCATAATTAGATATTAGCCCTAAGTACCTGCTCCAGGTATATTAGCAAAAAGAGCATGCAGGTGAGCACAGGTAGGGTTTAGCTTACTATCGTGTACCTTATGTCTCGGCCTAGTACTCCATTCAAAAATGTGTACTAAGGTGCCAGCCCATCTGCAAATGGAGCATCTAGAAACCCCTTATAATACGAAAAAAATAGCATTTGTATGACAGACTAATTAAGTACTAGTTTACCCTGTGAGAAATTAAAACACAAGTACACATTCAGCCTTCTGTTTCGAAATATTTTGGGTATTCGCAGGGCCGTAGATAAGGGAGGTTTTTAGGGGTTCAACCCCCTTTTATTGATACAAAAAAGAAGGAGAGATACATAGATCATGGCGATGTAATGATATAATTTTCTATGCCTCAGTTTAACTATTTCTTGTCCTTACATTTTTTAACAAATTTTGCCTGCGGGGCATTTTCATAAACAAACACACTTCCTTTTAATACCCGCTTTTAAAAATCAGTAATTTTTATGGCCCCACCACGAAATAAATTTCTATAGGTAACCTATATTATATTCTATGGACATAATGTAGCCCTTTGAGAGGATAAGTATGATAATTTAAAGGATGTGGCAAAAAATTTATAGGCACTAACATAAATGCACTAAATCCTTTTGAAAAGTATGTAAATCAAAGATCATTTCTTTTATATCAAATGATTTAAATAGAAGATGCATTTTTGCATGTCCAATGACTCAATCAAAGATACTTTGTGAGTTGAAATAATTTATCCTGCAATAAATTATTTTTCGAAAGACTTATGAACCTTGGCGTGATTTAAAAATAAAATTATAGTTGTCCAGGAAAGCCGATATTTTTGTTATCCAAAGATAGTAACTTATGTGAACGATAAATATAATCGGATATTGTGTCTCTTGCGGAGCAAAGATGTAAAACCACTTGTTGATTGAAATGAAAAATACTTCCGTATTCAAGAAAGCTGCTGCTGCTTTGTACCTAACTAGGTACAAAGTTCTACTTCACAACAATAGTTCAAGTATTCAACTCAATTCGGGCCAAATGACGAGTTTGAATTGCTCAATACCGTTCTCGGTAGTAAACATTCCAGGCATAGTCATTGCCGAAATCACCAGTAGTAACTAATAGCATTGAGTATTCCTTTACTCAATGCTAATAGTTATTATTATTTGCGGTCTGTCTGCCGGCCTCGGGTTAGACGCAACGCAGCGATGTTTTCTTTCCTCATACTTTTTCTCGGAAATTGGAAGAATCTTTGACGTCGTACGTTTTCATTTTAATAACTCGCATTAAAAAAATTAAATAATGGATTGCTTTTAGGTTGTGAATTGCTGAATACTAAATACCATTTTGGAAAATAGGTAATCACTCCGCCTATAGGAGATGTAATCCGTTGCCATTGCCAAAAAGCAAACAGTAATAATAATACTACACATGTCAATAACTAGCGATCGTACTTATTATTTTCATTCTGGCAGTTAGCCTTGCGCTACACGTGCCCGAGCGCCGTTCAATGCTAAACGCATTGCGTAGTTTGAAGGTTAGTCCGTTTAAATTTATCTGCGAAAACAATATAATTATTGTAGGATTACTGAGAGCAGGCTATTACGTTTGACTGTATTTTTGTATATTACTTGTGCTCATCTATTGCATGATTGCATCCCCAAAGAACTAGTCAGTGTAGTTCCATTTTGACAGTATACCTATCGCTTTTTTATAAACACAACAATGTATGCTTGTATTTCACCTTTTGTACTTCTGTCTTCTACCCATTCTTCTCTACATCTTTGGACACAATTAGGCGTTGTCGAAATTAAGAAAAACGCTTACTGGTTTCCGCCAAATTCTTTCTCAAAATAACAAGGGCCTATAGGTCCGGCAGAGCCGGTAGGCGTTTATGGCAATTTTTCTTTATAATCATATAGTGTAGTATAGCTTTCGCACACTCGTGTTGCGACAAAATGGCTATAAATTACTTAAGACACATAAAAGTAACAGGTAGCGGTAGTAATACAATTTAATGCGGTCGCTAATCATGCAGCAGGGGTCATACTGGTGTAAATCTGCTTGAGTCCTTGCATGCAGTTTGGGCTTATTATTATCGTCGCTGCCTTTCGCTTTCGGCAATGCATATTCGAGCAGGTAACTGTTGAAATGAATTGGCTTTCGCTTTCACCTCTTTATTGTTGCTTAAACAGAACAGCTGCGTAAAAAGTGTCAAACGGTAAATGTTTGACATGAAAATGAATATTGGTTGGTCGAACATTATACGATAAAGCACAGTGTTTATAGGACATTTCTCGTAATATGGTGTCGATGTCATATTATGTACAGAGACAAAAAACTCAAACCTTCTGTTTTCCGGCTGGAAGAAGACAGGTGTTATTGTGATTTGTTTTCTTAAGGCATAAGTGGCGCCCTCTGGCAGTTGAGTATATTGCACTATAGTATAATCAAAGTCTAGAGAATATTCTCTAGACTTTGGTATAATTATGCGAGATATATTATATCTAAGAACGAGTGCAAAAAAATTATAATTTGTGCATTAAAAGAAAAGCGGTAGTCGTAGCAATACTTGTTTCGGAAAACAGGTCGGGCAGCACATAATAAAACAAAGCCTTTATTCGGTTTTATCATATAGATTAAAGTATAATAAAAAATCGAGTAAGTTATAACACGGATAGGATCTTCATACCTATCTCTCTTGTATACTTATTTGATTTCTTATTGCTTCTATAGTATAGGTATTCCGTCGTAGTAAATTCTTCTATGGTATTCCTACACATTGTACATGATCTCTCCTTTTTTAACCACACAGTGGGGGACGCCAACTGAAAAGGAAAATGCGAAAATACTTTGTTCTTACATATCAAAATATAAACCCATAAAAATTCTACTCTAAGAAAATAGTGATGCTCCTTAGTTTTTTATATTTAAAACGCCTTAAGTGTAAAAAAATGGTAAACCGAATGAGAATATCTCGCGTTCTTCAATTTTTATTTTCTATAAATTTAAACGGGCATACTGGCTGACGTCATTCCTGCGCTTGCTGGGATTGATTGAAGAGTTACCGTACGTAGGCTTCTACCACCCTTGAATATAAAATGTCTATAATAGCGTTAGAGGTCGCAACTTCTTTCGGAAAACAGGTCGCGGACCACATAATAAGACAAAGCCTGTAAGTATTCAGTTTTATCATAGCTTAAAGGAGACATAGGTAGTCTGAGGCAAAGTTTCATCAATGCTTTTGGCAGTCTGGATTTAGACTATGGTTTTATTAAGCTCGAATGAGTCCATGCAAGTTTTTTTTATTGCAACTGTCATTTTGTTGTTAAGCTTCCTTTCTTTTTTAGAATGATTTTTGTGGGTTATTTGACCTTAAGCACTGTTGCGTGGTGAAATTGCTGCAAGAAGCAGTTGCATGGTCTCGGTCTCAGACGGGCTTTAAGAACATGAATGAATTTATTTCTCTTCAATTCTCAGTTTGAGATTGAATAATAATAATAATAATAATTCTCACCCTCATAATACAACAAACTAGGAGTACCCCAGAAGCAACCACATGCTTGTGCGGGGGAGGAGGGCAATTACTATTATTTTGTCTTCGTTGCCATTTGCGGCTAGGGCCGACTTTTTTCCAGATAGAACTAGGGTAGCATTCGCTCAAGTACTACGGAAAACCCTAGAAAACCGTAGTAATCCCAGTGAGTGTAGGACAATTAGTAAATCACACGGATAAAGCTATTTAGGAGCAATACCGTGAACCCGTGAACCCACATTTGTCCAGCGCTCTTGGCCATAGCGGTGTTTTTCTTTAAAGACATATACATGCGCCTGTCTCGAACCAAGGTCGATCGAAGGCAGAAAAACATGCAGTCTAAAAAGTCAGCGCCGGTACGAGCGACGCCACCGCGGCCCCATAGATAAGATAAATCATAGCCCCATAGATAAGATAAATCCAAAGATCGAATCAGGGAGACCAGATCGCTGTAGTTCAGGTAGTCTTGCATTCTGTGTGGTTAATCTACCCTTACTTTGTTCTAATTGCCTTTTTTACAAATGGAGATGGAAAACTGCTTGGAAAACAAAAACATGGCAAGTGTTTTATTAGTTTGAGAAGTGAGGTTATAAATTAATCAAACTGATCCTAGAATTTGATGGTGATCTCACGCGAAACGACAGGATGACGTGATCTTGATCGGAAACTCAGAGATATCACCACAAAAGAACATCGGTATTTATATCGTCGTCTCTCAACCCCCCCTCCGCCGAATTGCGCGGTCTGTGGACCGGCCGGCTCCTTCCAGTTTCAAATCTGGTTCAGTGGCCGGGGCGTACGTCGGTCACGTCGCCGGCCGGCCGGCCGGCCGGGCGTTTAAAAATCGCAAGGTCGTTGCTTCGCCGCCCGATACGGGCCGGAGCGGAGGTTGGCCAACAGCCCGGTCCCGGGATGTGTCGGCCAGCGGTGGAACACAAGGCGCAACGGAGTTTTTACCCTCGTCGGTCGCTGCGGGCCCGGCGCTGGGCGCAGGTCGACGAACGCCGGCCGCAACCACCGCGCCAGCGCGAGTCACCGACCTTGCCGCCGCCGCCGCCGCCGCCACGTTTCCCCGGCAAAACAAACGCCCGAGTGGATTAGAACCGGCGTTTCGCGAATAAATGGCAAAACAAAATTCAAGGGTACCCAAAAAAGTCACGTTTTTAACTTGCAGATGTCCAAACCGCGCGTACCTACCTACTACACGGTACATAATATAGACATCGAAAATAACAGAAACCTTCTTCATTGAAACTGTTTTATAATAGTTGTCCCAACTATACAGTACCTAGCAGTTCTGGCACTCTACTCCAAAAGAGTACACAAGTCGAATTATACTGCATTACTAATAGAGCCTTTGATCGAAAATAGCCTTATTATTTTGAAAACTTATCGCAATCAATCAGATCAATTCGCCGCCAGAATTTGATGATATGGATATGAAAGACAAAGTACCTACTTATAGTTGCAGTTAGACGATGCAGCTTGTCATAGTTGGATTTCGAAACAATGGATGACAAATTTTCTGGCCTTAATTTCACTCAAAGGTGCCCGAGATTGTGTGATATAATACTAAGGTATCACGAAACGTCTTTGGGTTTTTGTGAAATATAGTCACAACATAAGTGAAATTGTAGGTGGGTTCTTCAGCTAAACTCACCTTGCCTATTCCCATATTGAGACGCCCCTTAATTGTCTCTGTCACCAGAGCATACCTACAAGTTCCTTGTAGTCGCGGGGTTTTATTTAAAAAAAAATCGTCTTGAAAACCGTAGTAATCTGAATGGAACTAATAATTATTGTAAATCACAACATAAAAATCAATTGGGTCACGAAGTAGTTCCAATAATAGGAGAAAATCCGTAACTCGTCATTTATGCCGTGCGTACCCAATCGAATCTCCTTAATCCCGCTGCAGAGTTTGGCACCTCCCAACGACCGACCGCAATAAACATTCTAAGCGGACAAAAACAGACGCCGTCCATTACCCGGCCGCCCATTATTATCTTCAATCCCGGCTATAGCCCGGCGAATTGAGCGCGTCCGCCGCGCGCGCCGCTCGCCTCGGCTTCCACCGATTTTATTGTGAGTCACTTTAGCCGCGAGGTAAACGAACTCTCCGGATTTAGTCGCCTCGGCTCTATTATTGTGGTGCGGGAGCGACGGGAGTGTGCGCCGAGAAACCCGTCTTCATGGCGAAACTGACCGGGCTTCCAGCCCATAGCACCGGCCAGTCGGCCGGTGGCAAAAAGTACCGGGTGCGGTTAAGGGACTCGACGCATGATAAGAATACAAAACGTATTGTATTGTGCGCGCACATAAAAAATATTTAGAATACAAACGCGAAGATTTCCTCCTTCTCCTACCCAGAAATGGTGCTTTTCAGGGGCGTGCGGTGACATCTTAAGTAAGGGAAGCAATGTTTAAAAACTTATATATTTGTAATGTAATTCGATTCTTCGATCACTTTTTGCGAATTCGTCAATGACGTCATCATAAAAACGTGGATGCTCTAACATGTTCTGGAGAAGTATATTCTCAATAGACAACAGCGATATCTGTGAAAGTCATTCATTCATTTTTGTGGTTAAATTTTTCATAGGGGGTTTTGCTCTTCCGTTTATAATTAATAATTGAAGCTTATCCGCAAAGTTTAATGTCGAAAATCCCTTTATTATTAAGGCATACACTACACATTCACACACACTCTTCTTCCTTAATAATTGTCCAACTTTAACATGTTCAACGTCATTCCCGACAGCCGCAGTTGACGGTATTTGCATGTCCACGTCCGTATTATTGTCTTCCATATCGCCCGAGATACGACGCGCGCGACGCACCGACGCAGATCAAAACCAACTAAATTAAACAAAGAACCTACTGCGACGATAGCTTCCACGCCCGCTTAAAACAGGCGTTCTCATTCGCGTCAGCCAGTGCGGTGGAGGTGGAAAGTTCAGTAACCTCTCGACTATCGAACGCTACAGAAAAGCTGGCGGCCGGCATAGCTTACATTGTACTGTACTGTCGCTCGGTAGGATGGGCGCAGTCGGAGTCAACGCCGCATTTGCTATAGGCATAACATATTGTAGATTTGATATATGATATATAAGATAATTTTTAGCGTTTTTGATATACCTAGGCAACTAAACTAATTGCTTCCTGTTTAAAAATTCAAAAATTACATTTTATCATTTTACATTGTTTTGGTTTAGGGGAAGCACTGCTTCCCTTGCTTCCATGGACTGCACGCCCCTGGTGCTTTTGGTTATTATTCAGACAAAAACAAACATCTTCTGCCGCGGTGGAGGCGTTCGTAGCGTCGCGAACTATTTGGACTGCATGTTTTTCTGCCTTCTAGATCAGGGCAGAGCACATGTATATACGTACAAACTAGACTTTGGTACAAACATGTCTCTATAGTAAAACACCAGTGATGGTCAAGAGCAGAAGGCAAAATTCGCGGTATTGACAGCTTTATCTGTGTGGTTTACTAATTGTCACTGGGATTGCTACAATTTTCGAAGGTTTTTCGTATAGTACTTGAGCAAATCGAGCAAAAATTCGGCCCTAGCCACAGTTGGCAATGAAGCCTAAGTAATAGTAATGCCATCCCTCACCCGCACAAGCAAGTGGTTGCTTCTGGGAGTTTGGAGTATTGTGATGGTGAGAATTATTATTAATTGCCGCCCGTTTGCCAGTTTACAGCCATAATTACCATGTAAAGCATAACATCGGTTGTTTGCACCCCTCTAAAAAGAAACTGAAACACAATTTATTATGTGGACCTCGATGTGGACGGACCAAAAGAAAAATTATCCAGAGAAATGCGTTTAATAAAAAATGAAAGTGCATGACGAACTAAAAAACAGCATTGGACAAAATGGAGGTATGATTGACATTAGAGGAATGCAAACAAATGATGTTGTGCTTTACATATGGTTGTAAACTGCAAACGGTTTGAGTAGATACGTAAAACATATACAGGGTGTAACTTTGATTAGTACATACATTTTAACTGTCGGTAAGTTCTGACCCCAAAAGCACACACATGAAACTAAGTGCAGAAAATAAAAAGTTACGGCCTTTCAAAAAATTTTTCCGAATTTTAGAGACAGTTTGAGAGCCACTGGACGCAAGGTCCCTTCATTATTGAAGCGATGGCTTCCTAATACATAGTTGCCATACTGCCAGATAATTCCTTGAAAATTTGTAAATGTTTGCAAACCTCCACACCTCCCATGGACAGCGGCGCTTTACTTTTTTAAAGGGGGTGTTGGCCAGTAGCCCTATAATCCCGCATAAAATATAAAAATGTCAAGACTCACCTAATACAGAAGAACTCACCGTAACTTGGCAATAATCACATTTCCCACTTCACTAATTTGTTTTCACTTTTCACAATAATACCTTCGACACACGCACCACTTCTTAACGACGTAACTTTTTCATAGAAATTGTTTAAAATGTTATCCTCCATTCCTAACACAAGCTTTAACCGTTGACTGAAGACACACAATGCATAGACTCTATTAGTTTCGTAGTGGCCAAAAACCTATTGTCGATCTATTGTAAATTTTTCAAAAATAAACTTTATACACTGGGGTCGAAACCTCTCGCCAGTTAAAATTTATGTACTAATCAAAGTTATACCCTCTATATCATTGGACATTGGACATAGGGTTATCATCAAGGTGGCATAAACATACATGGCATTAAATACTAACCAACCCAAGTGAGTTTTTTGTGTTTATTTTGAAAATCGTGATGTTTTTCCAAAAACCAATGCTCAACTCGAATACTGCATTATATTCGTATATTTAGATAAAAAATCAGCCAAATCTGATGTCTCGTTTGGAAAAACAATACCTAAAATTTCTAGTAATTTTATATTAGAGAAGAAGAAGAAAATACATTTCAGGTATATTGTTTCCGCAAACGAGACATCAGATTTGGCTGAGTTTTTGTCCAAATATGCGCAATATAATGTAGTATTTGAGTTGAGCATTGTTGTTTTGAAAACCTAGTAATTTTAAAAACAAACTCCAAAAACGCACTTGGGTTGGCACTATTTGTGATAATGCCCCCTTAAAAAAAGGTTTTTTATTCATTCGAAAAATGCTACTTTCAATAATTGTTTTTCTGGTCAATGAGATTGCAAGAAAATGTCCTCTACAACTTCCATATTTATCATTTCTTTCTAGGTCCAAAATTTAAGAAGCTAAGGATTGAGCAATCTTTAAATAATACCCCCGTATGTAGAAACTTCACATTTTGTCACAGTTCGTACGTTTCTCGTGTCCGTGGTGAAAACGCTGTGAACATTTCAAATTGAGTAATTTGTAATTTGATTCATTATTTAACCATCTAACAAGTATCTCCTAATATGTACGAACCACATCGGTCGGCATCTCGTATCTTAGCAAAAATCACTTTACAATGAGGAATTTTGTGGCCCTAAAAAATTACAAAACATATTTCATTACCTGCAGTTATACTTCACGTCATCAGGGGATTTGTCTTCCTATTCCTATCAAATAATTTTGTGTTGTACCATCTGTCATATAGGATCTTTTTTGACTTTGCTTCTCCTAAACATTTCAGGATTTTTGTTGATTATAGAATGTAGGTATGTTGGGATGACCAAATATATGTCATATACTAACGTTTTATAAATTTCATAGCCGAGTGAGCATCTCTGCAAATTTCTTATTGGCAGAAACAACCTCGCAGTCAAGATGATTTGTGTATTCTTACACTTATTTTTTTACTGATCAACTCGTCTTAGTAATTAATTGAGGAAAGATAAGTTTACCGTCTGCCATTGCTTTGCTAACATGCTAATGCAGACATACACATCTTTATGATTCAAGGTGCTATCAATATTCATTACATTCCCACGAATATCGACAATTCGTGGTACTTATTAAAAGTACGTACGTCTTTGTTTTTCAAATCGGCTCCGTAACAACAACTTTCTAACAAACAATTATTGTAAACAAATGCCGTGTTATCAGGATTCAACACCAAGATACGTCACCGGTGCTGTTTACGTTTTTTTGGAATAAATAAATACACAAAAGGCCGGAGACAGCGGGCAACGCCAGCCCAAGATCCTCGAGCCAGGGGTATTGACCAAATAGAACGTTGAACTTTATTTTGTTGTGCCTGCTGCTACGCGCAACGCCCGACCCTACTCTGTTTCAGAACGATGCGACAAACGACCAAAACTCTTCAAAAAGAAATTTTTGATGAATTGAAGAAATATTTATTTTAATATGTTTTATTAGTATAGCTTGTAGACAAAAATACATATCTAATGTTATTTTCCATTGCTTCTGTAGTAGGATTTTGCATTTAATGTTAACATTTATCATACAGGGTGTCCCAGTTGTAAATGTCATAAATAAAAATGATGGTATAAAATCTCATTACTTCACAAGGCGTTCAAAATGTTTTTATAACGTCATGCTCGTAAGAACTTTTTTGTTTAAAATGAGTTTCTTCGGCGTTAGGTTTAGTTATTTTTTATAATGTGTACTTTTACCGTCATTTTCAACACCCTGCATCCTGCATTTTCATATTAAACGTTTTTATGTTCATATATAAACTTTTTTGCTTAGGTACCTACCTATACCCAATGAAATTTTCTACCATCAGTTTTATTTATGACATTTACAAGTGGGACACCCTATATATATATTGTTAATTCCAAGCAGAAAGTACTTTGTATCCATTGCAGTTACACATTTATCTAGGTAGATAAGTAGTACCGAGAATTTAGATTTGTTTATAGTGTATTTGGCAACAGAATCCCTTCGTTGTTATACACGTGAAGCTAATTTCCAAATTATGTCGTAAATTATTGTCTGCTATCTCGCGAGATATTCCTTGATATTCTGAGAATCACGTTTTCACGTCGGGCAACAGTGATTGCAATAATTCTACGCAGTAAGTAGTTTGGATCGTCCGATAAGCCTGCGTTCAAGATTATTCCTTCGACTACTTATTATCTATGTCAACATTATGAAGCATCGTTTAGGATGCCATTAGGCCCGAATAAAAGAGGCTCTACATCTTTCAAATTAAATATGTGAGAAACCTGCTATCTTCTGTCCTCGAATTTTTCAATTCTAAGATTCCGTATATACGCGTTTGTATCGTGCTTTTGATTTGTGTGCTTATCGCGTTAATTTCATTATTATAATAATTTTCACGCGATGCGAATTACGGCTCTGTATGCACGGACAACGAAAATTGAAGATACTCACACGCCTCAAACGAAGAGTAATGGCGAACTAAATTTTCAACTACTAGCCTCTGGCGTGGTCGGCTATTAAATACAGGATATTTAGGATTTCCTTGAGTGCATAATAAGACCATTATGTGGGACACATAAAAGTAACATGTAAGCAGCATATTGGATACGATCGTTAATCACATGGTGCATACAGGACTTCCAACGGTGAATTATTATTATTATTACCTCGCAACGCCAATATATTAATCGCCACATAAAAACATAATTACAACAACGAATGATGCCACAGTCCGGTTCGAACTTACATGAAGTTAGAAAAAGAAGAACATACTTTTCAAGACATATTATAGCCTTCTGCAGGAGATTTGATTTAAAAGTTTTTCTGCTCTCAATTTGGAAGATGGCGTTTACCTACTGCTATTAATTCTGCAAGTTTCGATACAGTTTATGCGATTTTGCACTTTGTTATCTGGCTTATACATCGTGCAACAACAAAAAATTGTTCGACCATCGCACATCGTAACAAAGGTGCGTGTGGTTTTTAAAAAGGTGATAATATAAAAATGGATTGGCCAGACTGCTTGTCAGGTAAACACCGCATCAGCAACGTAACAAACATCATTGTTCGTTAATCGAGTTACGTGGGCGAGCGTAACAAATTTGTTTTTAAAAAGATGTTTATTGGCAAAAGTTACAAGAGAGACTGTCGTAATAGAACATGTTTTAGTATATATAATATTAAAAGTGTCTTCTCAGCATGTAGCGTCTTCTTTCCAGAAACATGGCATATGTGTTCATGTAACTCCTCCGGCCCTACTGGGAAGCATATTCTTTAGGATGTGGTTCCCAAAAGTTAAATGATGATTTCTTCTCGGGTTTCCTTTTGTTTTGGGTTAATAGAAAATTTTTGAAAATGTTTTTTAATTAATTTGAGCAAGAGTAGTAATAAAACAATTAATATTATAATGAAAATAAAAATTGTAAAAATGTTAATTTTCTTTGTTTCAAGTGGTGACGACATGTCTTCTAAAATCTTCTTCTGTTCTTCAAGGGTGTCTTGAATACTTCTTGTTTCTTCTAAGTTGATTTTGTTGAGGCTGAGTTCTGGCAGACCTAGCTTCTTCGGGATGCTAGTGAGGTTTTTACTCGAAAAGTTTATAGAGGGTAAAGATACTTTTATAAAGGGTAGTTTGCTAGTTTTATAGCTTTGTAATATTATCGAATTTAATTTTAAAGTGCAATCGGAAAACAGTTCAACTAAGTAACTTCCTTGTAGTGGTGTATTATTTGGTACTGAGTTTTTACAGGAACTAACAGCTATTCGCTTTGACGGAACAGTTATTAGCCATTTATTTTTGACAACTTTGGCTATCTCAACTTTTTGGATAGTAGTCTTGAAGGGAGAACAGTTCGTTAAATTTTTGAATGATATTAATTGCACCTCGCAAGGAGCGTCATCATCAACATGCGTAGGACTAACTTCTTCACAAATGTACTTGGTTTCTTCAATTTTCTTGCAGATTTTGTCCATGGAAACATACTTTTCATTGTTAAGTGCAAGGAATGGTTTATAAGGTAGGCAAAAGTAAAAATCGGGTTCATTATTTTTTGGGATTGGTAATGGTAGGATTTTGTAATATTGGTATAACTCTGATTCAACCAAGGGTATTTCTAAAATAAATGTGATACTGAACTCTTTTGAGTAGCTTTTAATTTCAATAAGTTTTTCGAAATTCAAAATATTATCAATAGTTGGTGAAAGAGGTACTTTGCCTAACTTTAAATATTTTTCAGATTCTTTTATTTCTAATAACAAGTCTATAGGATTTATGATTGAGTTATGTAAAGTATTCAATTTTGCAAAAGAAACTGCTACTTCCATTCTATCAAATATATTGTAGATATTTTGGTATATATTAGTAAGTTGATGAATCAAAATATGAATTTGAAAATAATTGAAGTCATCTAGTTGGGCTTGAGCGAATTTCTCGAGAGCTTCTCGTATTTGATTAATTTTAAATTCTATTTGTTTTTGGTTGTGAGTTATGTTTGTGACTGTTTCCTCAAATTTCTTAATGGTAGATTTTAATAACGTAATTTGACTGACGGCAACACCCTTTAATTTGTTTTGATTTTCTTGTAAGTTTTTTATCTGCATGTCATATTTTTGGCTATCTTCTTGATCTAAATTTCCTGTAATACATTTAATGAGAGATCCCAAAGGATTAAGTAAGCCTCTTTTCTGTCTAGTTACATTTTGAATAGGATTTATTTGATTTATTTGTAAATCGATCTGCTTTTCTAATGCAAACAAATATGAAAATGAATTATTGTATTCGTCACCATAGTGTCCAATTTTACTTTTAATGTCATTATTAAGTTTATACACTTGATTTTTTATTTCTAAATATCTTGAAAATACTGGGGCTAAGTCGTATACTTGAACAAGTGGCCAGTGATTAGATACAATTTGTGTCGTTCCTAACTTGTATGGGAAGAGTCCGGGATAGGAGTTGAGGTTATGGAAGTTTGTGTCGGTTGCGTCGATGGTCCAGGTCCATCTGTAACAACGTGTTTTATTTTAGTCTCGTTTTTGTGTGTAATCTCTGTCTTGTTTGTTTTTGGGTTTTGTATTTCAATTTTTCCGTTTTCGAGAATTTTTGTAACCAAATAGGGGCCTGTAAATTTGGATTTTAATTTCGCTGACCTCGGATCCACTTGTTTAAAAACCTGAGTGCCTACTGTAATTTCAGCGGCTGTCTTACTACTGTTTCGCTTGTTAATTATATTTTCCTTTTTGTCAACACAGTCGGAATGAATTTTATCATAAAGCGCTTTCGTGTTATTCTGATGATTGTTAACATATTCCGTGAAAACTTGAGCGGGTATAAGTGACATCGGATCGCGAGAGTCTGTATGACCTGAGATTATTTCAAAAGGCGTGTGATTAGTATGAGAATGAATTGTGCTATTGTAAGCTATTATTGCGTATGTCATTAAGGTCGGTATATCAGATGTTTTGTCCTTTTCTCTAAGAATTCGAAGGTGCTCAATTAGGGTTGAATGTAGTCTTTCTATTGGGGAGTTTGACTCATGATGACGGGGGGTGGTGAAATGTACTTTTATATTATGAGTTTTCAATAAGTCATCTAAAACGTCGTTTTTAAATTCTGAGCCGTTATCACAAACAATTAGCTTTGGAATTCCGTGGAATGAAAAGAAATGAACTAGTTGTTGGCAGGCCGATATTGCTGTTCCAAAGTATGGTAAAGCTTGAGCAAATTTCGAAAATTTGTCTATTAAAGTTAGAAATTTATATTTTCCTGTAATAAATGTGTCAATATGTAATATTTCGAAAGGCCTAGAAGGGGTTTGAGTCAAAACTAGGGGTTCATTAGGAGGTCTTCTATTGTATTTTGACCGTTGACATATTTCGCATTGATTTATGTACTTAGAAATATCGGATTTTTGAGATTTCCAATAGTAATTTTGTTTTAAAAATTTATAAGTTTCGTCGATTCCACGATGATTTGTCTTGCCTTCGTGTTTGTATTTTATAAGCATCTGTCTCTCTTCCGGTTTAACATTATTAATAAGTTTGGTACATTCGATAAGTTTGCAATTTTGAAAATGTGTATTAAGTGATTCTTGGAAGTAAGGCCGTAATTCTTTAGAATGAAAGTAAATATACATGGTTTTGTTACTTATGTATTCTCTTAAAAATTTTGTTATCTCATTAATATTGGTAGGTAAGGTTGCATAAATGATATGGTGGTCGTCAAAATTTTCTTGTTCAATTTTTGAGTATAACTCGTAGGGTGATTTTTTGATAATCATCTGGTTTGGTCGATTGTTAATAATTTCGTCTAATATTGGGATATTGGTCGTAGTTTCGGGGGCATTGATACTATGCGCAGTGGCATCAGTAGTCGGTGGTCGTATTTGTATATTTTGCAAAATTCTTATTTTTTGTTTGGGGTTTTCAGGTAAGGTAAATTTTTGTAAATCATTCATTATTTCGTTAATTTCTTGCTTGTCAATATCATTCTGTTTTAAAGATTCGTCTAAGTCAGTAGTTAAGTCTGAAGTTGGGGAAGGATTAGGTAAAAATTTTGATTCTTGGCGCAAAAATTCATCTATGTCAAAGTCTATGTCTCCGGCATTATTAAAGGTAGATTGGGTTTCTATTGCATTTAACTGAATTCTAGAAAGGGCATCTGCATTGGAATTTTGTTTTCCTTTTTTATATATAATTTGGTAATCGAACTCTTCAAGTTTGAGGCGCCATCTGACTAATTTGGAGTTAGGTTCTTTCAGATTAAAGAGCCAAACGAGAGGGCGATGATCTGTGTATATAAAGAATTTTCTACCGTATAGATAAGGCCTAAAATACTTGCATGACCATAAAATTCCGAGTAATTCACGCTCAATAGTCGAATATTTTTGTTCCGTATTGTTGAGGGTGCGTGATGCGTATGCGATTGGCGAATCGTTAGGCGGGGTTCCTTGTGACAGGACTGCTCCTAATGCTACACTAGAGGCATCTGTTGTTAGAACGAAGGGTTTGTCAAATTCTGGATATTTTAAAATAGGGGCATTTATCAGCAAATCTTTTAAATGATTAAAAGCTTCGATAAATTTCGGAGAGTGATCTACTTTACGGTTTTTCTTGAGGCATTCAGTTAAGGGTTTACTAATTTTGGAAAAATCTTTGATAAACTTACGGTAGTAACCAGCTAAACCTAAAAATGACTTAATTTCTTTTTGCGTACGGGGTATAGGAAAATCTTTAACTGCCTTAATTTTATCCGGGTTGGGCTTAACTCCGTCAGTGGTAATTTGGTGTCCTAAATAAGCTACTTCTTTATGTAAAAATTCCGATTTGTCCAGTTGGACTTTAAAGTTTGATTCTCTAAGGCGTTGGAAAACTGATTTTAGTCTGTCTATATGTTCTTGTAAAGATGTCGAGAAAATTATAATGTCGTCGAGGTACACTAAACATGTTTCGTTTTGTAATCCGCGCAGAACATTATTTATAACCCTTTGGAACGTAGAGGGTGAGTTTTTAAGTCCAAATGGCATTCTTTTGAATTCAAAATGACCGGTGTCTGTAGAAAATGCTGTTTTTGGGATGTCGTCCGGTGACATTTCTATTTGGTGAAAGCCGTTCGCCAAATCGAGTGTCGAGAAGTATTGGGCTTTTCCGAGTTTGTCTAGAATGTCCGAAATGTTTGGTAATGGAAATTTGTCGTCAATTGTCTTGTCATTAAGTTTGCGATAGTCAATCACAATCCTCCATTTTCGTTTTCCTGATGCGTCCATTTTTTTTGGTACTACCCAAATGGGGCTACTCCACGGGGAATTTGAATGTTGGATTATGCCGTTAGATAACATTTTGCTAATTTGCGTTTTGACTTCTTGTCTGTGAATTTCGGGGTATCGATATGTTTTTGTGAAAATGGGAGATTCGTCAGTCAATTTAATTTTGTGTTTTATTTGGTTCGTGAATGTCAAAGGAGTATTTTCTACATAAAAAATATCTCGGTATTCGAAACATAATTTTCGAATTGCGTCATATTCTTCTTGATTACAGTGACTTAAGCGTAAATTTTTTAAATTCTGTTTTTGTAGTTGTTCAATATGGTCGTCTAGATCTTGGTCAGTTTCCATTTTTTCGAAAAAATTTATTTCAGCTTCATTGATTAGTACAATATCAAAGGGCTTAAGAAATTTAATTTTGATTGGATTTTCCGAAATATTAGTAACAAAGGTAGTAGCGAATGAATCTACAATATTGCAAACTGCTTCAGGCATTTCTGCTTTTCCAAAATTTGTGTAAGGTAAGATACAAGTGCCAGAAATTTTATTTACGGGTACTTTTATTTTTTGTACGCTTCGGGGCTGTATAATTATTTCTAATGTCGTGAAATTTGCATTTATGAAATTTGAAACGATATATTCAGTGTTATTTAAGGGAATAGCTACATAAGGCGTAACTAGATAGTCACAACGTAAATCGATATTTGACATAATTTTATGTTTTAAGAAATCGGTGCCAAATAATCCTGCATAATTTTTTGAAAAATCAAATAAATAAAATTTATGGTTTCCATTCATTTGAAATGAGGGAAAAACTGGAATTTCCATAGCTTCGTTATGTATGGATCTAGCGTGGGCTGTTTTTACACAAAAAGGTTCTTCGAAAATAAAATCTGTAAAGTATTGATGAGCTAATTCGGGATTAATAAAACTTCTTGAACTACCTGTGTCTATTAAAAAATTTGCATTTAGTTCGGGGAGATAAACGTAAGGTAAGGTGGTTTCGTCGGTATTATTTAGATAAATTACGTTGTAGGGTTTTGGTTCGGAGTTATCTGAAAATTTTCGTTTTCAGTTGTTTTGTCTGAGGGTTGGGAAAACTCGGTATATTCGTCAAAATTCGGGTGTTCTGGGTAATATAAAAATTGGGATAATTCGTCATTTTCGTAGTAGTTTCCGTCAGGAATTTGAGGTTCAATTTGTAGGGTTGTTTCGGTACTCTCTACGGGGTCAATAACCTGGTTATAGCATTCTTCAGAAATAAAATTTTGATGTAAAACTGTATTTCCTGTTGTAGTGTCCATTGGTTCGTTTTTAGTTATTCGAGTAATTTTAGAGAAAGGTTTTGGAAAATTTTGAGGGGATCTTTGAAATTGATTCGGTTGATACTGATTTGATTGGTATTGATTTGGTTGATACTGAGGTCTAAAATTGGGATTTTGAAATCTTTGCATAGTGGATGGTGAATTAAAATTTCTATATTGGTTATTATAAGATGGTGAAGGGATATTTTTTGGTGGAAATTGAGGTTGTACGTTAGGTCGGGGATAATTAGAAAAAGTCGTTGGTTGGTACGTTGGTGATCTTGGATAAGATTGGGTACTTGTAGAAGGTTGTAATCTCATGTTAGGTCGTGAATTTTGAAAATTAGGAACTATTTTAGTTTGTGGAATTTGTGAACGATTTTTGTAATATAAAAAGTTTTCTTCTTCTCGGACGAAAGCCATAGCTTGCTCCAAGGAATCGGGATTTTTTAATCTTACTATAAGCTGTAAATGATAATTGAGTCCATTGATAAAAGTTTTGAGAATAAGAGCTTCATACTGAGTTATTTTCAAAAGTTTTACGTTTGCTGTATCGTTAGAAGCATTAATTTTAGAGACCAGTAGACTTCTAGCGTCTTGTAATTTTAAGCCAAAATTATGATTGTTTTCATTTTTATCGGGTCTTAAAGATATAATATCTTGTATAATACAGTCCTCTGTTCTTTGATCAGAAAAAGTGACAATTAGGGCATTTTTAATAAGTTCCCAAGAATTAAGTTCTACTCGAGAAGCTATTAAGTCAGCTGCTCTTCCAACTAGCTTACTTATGACAGTATCAAACAGACAAACATTTATCGGTGCGAGAGGGGTTGTAGCATTTTGATGGTTGGTGAGAAAGTTTTCAACGCAACGAATAAATCTGTTAATTTGTTTAGGGTTTCCGTCGAATCGAGGAATGTTGTCGGCTTGGTACCTTATCATTTGATAGTCTGGGTTTGCCATAGTACTTGAAATTGTTGAATTTACTGGGTTAGAAGTAGGAATATTTTCAATTTCCGAAAGTTGGAGAGTGTTAAACAAATTTGCTAAATCTAAAAGTTCGTCCAGATTGGCGAAACAGAAATATAAACAATATATACAAAAAGGGGTTAATATGAATTTTGTTTAAGGATTCACTTACAATGCAAAGATGAAGATGTTTTTCTTCATGGAAATCTTCTTTTTCTTCTTAACCTACGGGTGCAATAGGAAAAACGATGCTGTCTTCTCCCTGCGGTGACCAAAAGGGTTGTAGGACGATGCTGTTCCTGGGGTCCCCTGGTCTGTTGAGCCATCTTGTAAGAGCCAAGTCCACACCTTTCGGTTTCACACTGTTTTTAACCGAAGATTCGGAACCGATCGCGAGTCGATATCTATCGATAGGTCGAAAAAGGCAACAGTGATCCTACCGACTGCGCCAGTTACGTGGGCGAGCGTAACAAATTTGTTTTTAAAAAGATGTTTATTGGCAAAAGTTACAAGAGAGACTGTCGTAATAGAACATGTTTTAGTATATAATATATATATATTATTATTTTATATATTATTTTTTATATTATTTATATATATTATTTTATTATTTTTTATTTATTATTATTATATATATATATATAATATATATATATATTATATATAATATTAAAAGTGTCTTCTCAGCATGTAGCGTCTTCTTTCCAGAAACATGGCATATGTGTTCATGTAACTATCGCAAGTATAAATCTTGACGTAAATGATGATAATTGCGTCAAAAATTGTTGGAAACATGCGAATCATTCCAGGTATAAAATTTTGAATAATTAGGGGGAATTTCTAAACAATTAACATCACTCCTTTATGTTCGTAAGTATTTTACTAACCATTGAACTTGTACGTTTAGAATTAGATCCTTCCGTGATATTTTTTGTCTCTGGATTATTTAAGATTGCATTCCACATAGGTATGTAGGTAGGTACTTTCAAATTTAATGCCAGAAACTAGTGCCCATCAAATGATTTTCCATTCAGAATAATGTGGACAACAAGGATCCTATTGGCAACATAGTTTTAAAATGTTTGTAATATTTTTAGTGTGTGACTGACTGATGTAGGTGACGATTTTTATTTTTAGCCAATCATGTATTGTAATTGCACACAATAGATCCTGTAGATACAACATACTTGAATAGTTATAATAATCATATACAGGGTGTTCCTTAATAACATGCTAATACTTAAGGGGGTTATTTTTGGGCCCATTTTAAGAAAAAAACTTCATATGAACGTATGTCGTAAACGTCCTAACTTTTGAGGTATAGGGCGTTAAAGTTCATTTTTTTAAATTGAATTTTGGCTACATCTCCCGCAATAATCAAGCTGCGGAACTGAAATTTGGCACTGCTATGTTTTTGGGGATGGAGAATAAGCTGAAAATGTCAATTTCACCGTATCTCACAGAGGGCGCCACTTGCGCTGTTTTTTGATCACGCTTTTACGCGTAACTTTTTTGAGGTTATCTTTTTGGTCCTGCAGGTCCATCATTTTAGTGCATCTTTTCATTCTGCAAGAAAAAGGTACTCTTGTTTCATAACGATTAAATCGACCGTTTGCGTTGAAATTACCAAAACGTGCCCCAAAACACCTGTTGATTCCAATATTCGAAACATAAAATGTTCACCTACTGCTTTCAAATGTTACAGATCAACTGTACATTCAAAATGATGAAAAAAATGCCAAATGGGCATTGGTCAAAACACCATTGGTTTTCTTGAAATAGAGTGTCCAAATTTTGTCAAATTCAATCCTTTCCATTTTGAAAGCGAATAATTTTTGGTACATTGTTCATAGGAATTTTTTTCTCAGTTTAAATGGAACAGTTGATCTGTAAAACTTGAAGGTGGTAGGTGAAAATTTTATGTTTCGAATATTGAAGTCAACAGGTGTTTTGGAGAACGTTTTGGCAATTTCAAAGCAAACGGTTGAATTAATCGTTATGAAACAAGAGTACCTTTTTCTTGTAGAATGAAAATATGCACTAAAATGATGGACCTGCAGGACCAAAAAGATAACCTCAAAAAAGTTACGCGTAAAAGCGTGATCAAAAAACAGCGCAAGTGGTGCCCTCTGTGAGATACGGTGAAATTGACATTTTCAGCTTATTCTCCATCCCCAAAAACATAGCAGTGCCAAATTTCAGTTCAGCAGCTTGATTATTTCGGGAGATGTAGCCAAAATTCAATTTAAAAAAATGAACTTTAACGCCCTGTATCTCAAAAGTTGGGACGTTTACGACATACGTTCATATGAAGTTTTTTTCTTAAAATGGGCCCAAAAATAACTCCCTTAAGTATTAGCATGTTATTAAGGAACACCCTGTATATCAAGTCCACAAGGTCGTATTTTATCTGTTTTTGATTCATTTAGCTTGTTTCAGATAGTAGGTACCTATTGTTTGGCCTTTGTGACCTACAGATTTAAATATTTTAATATTTATTGATTTATCGATAGTGATAAGATATTGGGCCGATGTTTTTCAGAAATTTCTGATAATATTTTTTGCTCAAGCACTTCAGATAAATGATGGTGAATTCGGGACGATTGTCTTTGTTGTGTTTATTATAATAGACGTCTTTAGTTTTTGTAGCCAAATTTTGAAAAAAGTCTTTTTGGAACAAAAAGTTCCTATAAATCCTTAGGTTTCAAGACATAGAACGTTTAAAGAAATAATTATTATATTTTTTATCTCTGGAACGAATAGAGATATCGAGTTCAAACTCGGTATGTAGTAACAAGTCTTCAAGGACCACAAGTACGTGGAAGAACCGCCCATTTAGATTCATCAGTGCCATAACCACCGGTAGAAAAACCAATTTACGAGAATGATTTTTCAAAATTTCTCAAAAATAACACACCCACAAACACTTTAGAAGAGACTCTTTTTCTAAGAAATTGGTAATAGTATTTCTATTACCAAAAATTTTCGTAAAAAAATTAGGTTTAAAAAAGAGGTGCTAGTTACCCCCACGCACACCACTGGTGCATCTAGAGCAGCATACCTATGGACCTGAAGACTTATTTTTACATACCAAGTTTGAAGTCGATATTTTTTCATTAGAGGTAAAAAATAGAATATAAAAATAATTGCGATTTTAAACGCTCTGGATCTAGAAAAGTAACGGTTGAGACCATGGAGATCATATAATATGTAGGTAGAGTGGACGATGTTTTTTATACATAGGATGCGCGGAAAATCTTTGACGAATTTAAAATCATAAAATAGTAAAAAAATAGTAATAAATAGGCCCAGTGGACATGCACATTTGCAATTTGAGGTATAGTGTTTTGTGAAACTTGACACTCTTTGACAGCCATTTGACAGCGACAAACTAAGTATAACCTACCGTCGTTTGCATCATAGACGCTTTGTGGCATAATTTTTGAGATTTTCAGCTAATTACTTCGCGTTTTAGTTGTTTGAGTGTTTTATCTAATTAAGTGATCATCTCGAATATGTTCTGCTTATTTTACACGAGAGTGTTTAAAAAACGAAACGAGTCAAAACGCAGCTAATTGAAAATGCTGCTAAAACCACCTAAACCATCATTTAAGTAAGTATATTAATATGATTGTGGTGTAAGAAACTATTATTAGCTTATTTGTTTTAGTGTTAAAGTTATAAAGGTAAATGAAAACAAGTCAAGTTCTAGCATCAATGAAGCAAATTCTAGTAGTTCGGACGAAACTAGTTTATAAACGAACCTAGTTGTAGTTTTCGAAGTCTTAACCAGTCCACGTTGAGGTGAGCTTAATTTATGATCAATATGTATACAAGTTTGTAGGGAGATAGTAATTCAGAAAAACAACCACTGTTTTGAATTACGCGGTCTGAAGGTCTAATGAGCATGTTCCATAGGTCCATGCGCAGATCCACAATTTGCCATAAAAAGAGACTTGTTCAGTACTCTACCTATATATATATATATATATATATATATATATATATATATATATATATATATATATATATATATATATATAATAAGGATGTAAGATTAGCGAGTGTAAATGTAACAATTACAAGAAAAGGTGATAATGGGCAAACACTCAAAGTTAACAAAAAGAATAAACTAGTAACCGCATACACGTGTTTCATGCTATTTGGCAATCATCAGTACGGTGTAACATTAACCAAATCAAAAGATAGGCATGATTTGGGAAGCAACAAATGAAGTCCAGGCAGGAGCCAACAGCACATTTGCAGCTTCAGTCAGCACATCCCCTATTTTGGGGCTTGTACTAACATCGCCACGGAGGCTGCTAAAGCGACCTGCGTGGAAATCTTCATAACCCAAGATACAATGACAATAAGGATGTAAGATTAGCGAGTGTAAATGTAACAATTACAAGAAAAGGTGATAATGGGCAAACACTCAAAGTTAACAAAAAGAAAAAACTAGTAACCGCATACACGTGTTTCATGCTATTTGGCAATCATCAGTACGGTGTAACATTAACCAAATCAAAAGATAGGCATGATTTGGGAAGCAACAAATGAAGTCCAGGCAGGAGCCAACAGCACATTTGATTTCCACGCAGGTCGCTTTAGCAGCCTCCGTGGCGATGTTAGTACAAGCCCCAAAATAGGGGATGTGCTGACTGAAGCTGCAAATGTGCTGTTGGCTCCTGCCTGGACTTCATTTGTTGCTTCCCAAATCATGCCTATCTTTTGATTTGGTTAATGTTACACCGTACTGATGATTGCCAAATAGCATGAAACACGTGTATGCGGTTACTAGTTTTTTCTTTTTGTTAACTTTGAGTGTTTGCCCATTATCACCTTTTCTTGTAATTGTTACATTTACACTCGCTAATCTTACATCCTTATTGTCATTGTATCTTGGGTTATGAAGATTTCCACGCAGGTCGCTTTAGCAGCCTCCGTGGCGATGTTAGTACAAGCCCCAAAATAGGGGATGTGCTGACTGAAGCTGCAAATGTGCTGTTGGCTCCTGCCTGGACTTCATTTGTTGCTTCCCAAATCATGCCTATCTTTTGATTTGGTTAATGTTACACCGTACTGATGATTGCCAAATAGCATGAAACACGTGTATGCGGTTACTAGTTTTTTCTTTTTGTTAACTTTGAGTGTTTGCCCATTATATATATATATATATGATCTCTATGGTTTAGACGTTTAGACACTCATGTTTATAGGAACTTTTTTATTCTAAAATGACATTTTATACAAATTGTCAAAATGTATTGAAATTTATTCTGCATCTCCCGGCACCTGCCTCCCCCCCCCCCCCCCCGCCTAATTTCTTACTTAAAAGATAAAAATAATCTATTCATGTACCAATCCAACTTTACATTAATAACGAGTAATTACCTCGAACTTCCTGCACACTAACCCAAATCGTGCATATTTGGCAATAAAATCACTCTAGACAATTTGAATAGTTCTTAATTCTGAACAATGACTCAAGTAACATATGTTTCGTTTATTTAGTAAAGTACAGGGTGACCCAAGTTAGTATTAAGTCCTTAGAATTATTGTAAAAGACATTACAATTACTTTATCTGTTTTAATAGGTTTTCGTTTCATAATTAAAGTTTGAAAGTTGGTGTGCCGGGTTTTTTTGCGGACGATTTCAACAATGCTTCTCACTCTCTATATCTCCTTGATCTTTGGTAATACTAAAGTTTGGATATATTCATATTTTCCTAGAATTCGTGATGCCTTTGGTCAATTTTAAAAATTACATGAAATACTCCTGGCTCAAATTTAATTCTTGGTTGATTCATGCCGCATATTTGGGTCATTCTAGTATTTTAGTGATAGTTGGAACAATATGGCAATGGCAATGGTGCTACAGGGTTTGATGCCATTTACTCTCGTCTACTTCAGGCCCGCTTCTGCGTCCATGTTTTCTCGCCCCCGTTAGTCAGTCGCAGCAGCGTCAGACAGAGCAACCTACACATACCTACCATTCCATCGCCGAATTAATTGTGGCTGAGTAGATCGAGTGTGTTGCTATGGTAACGTCCTTATCGGTTACCGGGGATACCCCGTCCGAGACAAGTTCCTCCTTCGCGCAACTGCAACTGCGTATAATCTCCCTGCATCGGTGTGCGCGTGGTGCGGCGCACGTCCGAACCGGCGAACAGCGGAGCAGGGCCTGCCCTGATGCGGCGCGATGTAAACATTGCGGGGGCAACGACCCGCGGTCCGATCCTTTGTGACTGCGAGCGCGGACGACCTGGTGACGTCACTCCTTCTTCGTTCTTCGTCGCGCCCAGCCGGGTTGGGCATGCATGGCGGGGATCAAGTGGGCCGGTCGGGACGGCGGCGTGGCGGGTTGTTTCGCTTTTGTTTCGGCGGGGCACGGGTGGCTGGATTTCGGCCGGCTGCTTTCTTGGAAAACGGTCTCAAGGCGACGATGGTCGAGGTCGACGTTTCCCCGGGATTCCTTGCATTTTTTTTATGCTATACGAATGTTGAGGTCGTCGACATACTTGTTGTAGTTTATTATTATTACTATCAGATAAAATCTGGACACAAAACTCTGGTCCAATGTAATATTTTGGAGTACACGAAAGAAAGCAGCTAATGCACCTCTCTAAGAGATGGCGTAGCCAGATGTTGGTATCTTGTTGCCTGATAATGCCATCGGCGTTTCTGCGTCCACTCGCAAATTCAATCTGAGAGCGTTAAAGATTTTGCATATTAGCGTTGGGTGAAGATTAGGTCTAGATAGTGGTTGCAGTGATATGATATAATACAGAGGAAATTTAAAATATCCTGCATTTGATAGCCTTTTACTAAGTAACTTTTGTTATCCATTAACTTTCTAGAAATCATATTGATTGTACTAAATACTTATGCAATTTACAATTATTGAACCAGCTTTTACCCAGTTATCTATTTTTTTTTTAATAGTACACTCTAAACATGCTAAAGTCTTCTTACTTAAAAGGAGCTTATTTTTCATTTTTATAGCATAATTATTTTCTAATGAGTAACAATACACTGTCTAGACAATACGTATAATATTGCTATAAATAAATAGTAGTATTATATAACAATAATATAATACAATTACATGGAAATATTGCCGATAAATCTTTTTGATGCCTTCCAAAATGAGGATTTGATGATGTTTTGTGTATAACATACAGTCTGGCTTATGTGTTCTCTTTTTGGCTTATTATCATTAAGCCACCATTGTACCTCTTTACAATAGTGGTAAATAAATGTGTTTACCGAATTAACTCTTTAAACCATTCTTGCTTTAGTATTAATCCAGCACTCCTTACCACAAAAGATTTTAATATATTATGATGCTTGTAAATGCCTTTGCAAACATGTAATCAATGATTACGCAAAAAAATTGCAAGTAGACGGAAACTAACAACTCCAAACAAACTAATGGTATACTTAATACCAGACGGTTTACCTATTTACTGCAACTCTGAATCCTGTTGCAACTGTATGAGCTTCATGCACTTGCGGTGAAAATGTTTCACATTAAATTTTAAAAATTTTTACTTACACCGCGAATGTTTCTCAATCTTTTTATTATTTAGCAACTAATGTGGTGTTATAGCAGGTCACGCTATCAAAACGTGGATGAATTTTGGTTAATGTTTAAGGAGTCAATAAATGGAGATTTATCGATCAATAATTTTGTCAGTGATCAGTGATCACTTCATTTGCGATAAATCGCTTATATAGGTATTTATTACTCCTACAAGCAAACGTGGCAACAGAGTAAATGCCACCAGGATCCAAGGTCTATACCTGCATAGACTGCCCAAACCGACCGTTTGTATTTTTGTAACCCTAGCCGCATACCGCGCCATTCCACTATTTCCGATTGGAGGTTGTGCTTAACCCATGTGGCTAATTTAAACTTTCTTGCCTTTTAGGTTTACAGGTTCGTTATAAAATCTTGTTGGAAAAATAAAGAACCTGCTATTTAATTTTTCGACTGACAGCAAATTGGTTGGTTATCTTGATACGTGCATCAATAAATTAGCTCCAGGTTTTTCTGGTAACGTTGAAGATAAATGGAAAAGTAGATACCACACATGCGGCAGTAGCTAACGGCAATAATCTCTCTTATATTAGGAGAATTGCCAGTAATTATGCTGTATGCATCTTCCACGCGAGAAAAACTAGGTCTAAAAATCCACTATTACGCCTCGATGATCGCGCATTTTACACGAACAGAGATTGCGCAATACAAAGTGCTTAATTGAGATGCTGAAACGGAAAACACGGTTCGGGTCACAGAGGTTTTGCTCGATTTTGTCGGAGCAAGTGGAATGCGTAAGATGTTGTAACAGTTTCTGTAATTTATAAGCAAGAAGTCAATCAGTAATACTTTGTAGTGTAAGTGGATATTAACTCCTAAATGAAGTGGTCCGTTCATGAGATGATGGGTAAATTAACCTGACGAAACGGTATTGCTTTTCAATTTCAACGAGTTGCAGTTATTCTTGCACTCGTTCTAAATAGAGTTTAAAAAGTCCTCTCCGATAAAAACTATGAACTTATCCTCCTCAGATAAATAAACACACAGATAATTAGATTAGACATTTATTTCCTTCGTGGGCTATAACAATAGATAAATTAGTTTTATCTATAGTGCTGAAGAGGTGTTGCTGATGGATATGGAGATTCTTAATTAGGTTTTCGATGTTTTGCAGATGACGGAAGGCTTATGGTATTATTTTCTTCAGATTATCTCTTACCGATTTAAGCCACGTGACAACATGTCGACAAAACAGCAAATATCGACAAACGCCACAAACTTGTGCAAAATTCGTCACACAATACATTTCCCAAAGGTCAAAGATTCATAAAACACGCAATATGGCCTAGCTAATCGCATATTGTATAATTAACAATGCCAAGCTAGAGAAGAAAGCGGCGCTGCATATTCAAGGCACCTAATTCGGTGCCTATAGCAACTGACTGCAGAATGCATTGAATCAGCGAACACGCAACACAATGGCGCACTTTTAAAGCGGCTATCGTTGTAAATAAGGCGGTTCGAAAAATCACGATCTTGTTATGCTTCGTTAGTAGATATGGAACTGACTTATTAGGGCCTCTAACATGGGCGCTTCTCTGCGTGTTTGGAAAGTGAATTAAGTGCGACAAACCGGAGTTTGTAATCTAGATTACCTACTCTAAATTACCCACAACAGATGACGTGTGTTGTATAGATGGAGGTAGAAGCGTAGAACATAAACATTTCTGTTGGCATAACAATGCGTAGGTGCATTTTTATGTGTCGTGTGTGATGTCTGAATGTTTATTCAAACACGTGCTGTTTGTTTCGGTATCCTTAAGAATGTTATAGCCACTTTTAAAAACACTTGTACGCAAATAGTAACTAGATGATCTAGATGAGAATCTGTAGCGGTGCATATTTAAATTGGCGTACTTCCTGTATAGCATCTAAAGTTTTAGTTTTATTTGTTAGGCCAAGACCTCTCTCGCATCACACATAACAAACATTTGAACACTATGTGGTTTTGACGTTTTCAGAAGTGCAACCCCTTTGTCTAATCTGCGCCTATGGCCGTAGGCCGTTAACCTGCACTGAATCCTAAAGTAGGCATAGACGTTGCTGTTTGAAGGGAAATTTGATTCCCGGTATAGGTAAACCTGAGGGGTTACCTCTAGTTAAATGGCCAAATATCTAATTAAGGAGCCATAGCAGTACCAAACCGATAAGCAAACGATAAGCAAACGGTCTAAACAAATTAAAAGTTGGTTAGGAAGTCAATTATCAGATATTCCATAGATGCCGAAAATTACTTTGTCAATGTTGAAAGGTAATTATGAATTTAGTTTTGTTATTGTGGTCTCACGAACAACAACTATTCTTTCCAGATAAGCAATACTGGTAAGAATGTGTGATATTTTAAAGGTCATCGATAATGACTTAATATTTTCTTTTCTTTTAAAAGGAATAAAACATATCGGATCCCCTCTAGGTAAGAGTAACGTGTAGGCACACTTTTAGTAGAGAACTTTTCCGAGGCGGGTGGATGCCACCTCCGAGAGCAGGTGCTGCGCACAACCGTCAAAACAAAAACCCTAGTCCGTCGGTACAATGACCTCCCCCGGCTTCAACAGGTAGAGGCCCAACAGATGCCGCGCAGGCACCGAGAGGCATCATCCACCAACCCCAGAAACTCTCAGTTCGGAAAACGTTCCAGACGAGGGGACCTAGGGACCGTACCCGAACAAAGCGGATTTTTTGTTGCGGTGAAGAGTTATGTGACAGCGGCGCGGTGGGGCCGAATGAGAGACGCAGTTTAACTCGGCATTGTGGCCTAAATCTCGTCCGAGTTCTAGTTACTGTTCCACCCGGCACAGTTGCCGCTTATTAGCGTTATCTCTTTATTGGTAAATATTTTGAAGCGTGGAAGGAAACTAATTTATCTAACAGAAAGCAAATAATAAAGTATAGGTCGCCGTTGTTCTTTGTCTTTGACTTCGGTGTGTATATTATTATCTTGTGGGTAATTTGTTTGACCCAGTCTGATTAAGTAATTGGGTTTTTCGTCACCGAATTTTGACCCAACTATCCAAAGTTCCAAAAAACCTGGCGGGTTGTGAATGGTGTTTAAGAAGATTTATCTTCGAAGACCAATAAATGAAGAATGACCGAATCTCAACGTACCAAATGCGTACCAAATTGTATTAAAGTTGACCTCACTTCTCATAGGTACCTGATACAAGTGATACAATTATTTATGGGAATAAGCCAATCCATTTCGAATTTGGGTTAAACAGGTACACTCTGTTCAAATAGAATTGCCCTCATTATAAATTCAAGAGACTAACTCGGTCCGACAAAAAGCTTTGCCATTTGTTCAATGTATTTATCAGCGTTCTTCCTTGGGCGCACCCCGTAATCTCCAAATAACAATAGGCAATAAAATGCTAATAGAAGAAATTATAAGCCATAGGCGGAGGGTCGGTTGCTAAATGGTATGTTTGGATTAAGGAACAGGTAAGGAAAATAAAAAGTTTATTCATTTATTATCGTTTTTACCTGTTCCTATAACCAACCGAACCATTTTGCAAAAATATTAAATTTTGAAACACTAATAAAACAAACTATTTGATATTTATAATAATGTTTGCAATACAATTTCACATAGAGAATTTTAGTTATTAAAATAATATCACAATTCAAAATAAAAAGGATCGTCTTCGGAAAATTCGAAAGAGTCGTAATGTTCCAAGGCTCAATTTCCAGAGCGTCGTCAATCAATTCATCAAGATTCCACATTTTATTTTCTTTCGCAATAACATATTGTATCGCATTTCGCCAACTTTCTGCAATAATAATGTCCAGTGAATTGATCATCAGCTGCCGTACATCATTAAACTTATACGTAGTGTTATGTCTTGCAACATGTCCTTTCATTTGGGCCCATATAAGCTCTATGGGGTTAAACTCACAATGGTATGGCGGCAGGAATTGCACAATAATTATGCCACGTTCGTCGACAACAGACTTCTTAAATCCTGACCTATGTTGCCTGGGTATTTCTAAAAGTTATTTTTTGACTATTCCTTCTTCAAATTGCAGCCCCTTCTCGTTTAGCCATTCAATAATATTCGCTTTTCTCCAAGAACTCGTTGGAAGCTTCTACACTAGTATAAAATGATAACTTGCATTATTAGTTACAAGTATGGAATTATTTGGTATCCGCTCTATCATTTGTTGAAAATATCTTCAAATACATCGGCCGTCATTTCCTCGTGAAAATTTCTGGTAAAATTGGATTGAAAGTTTAATAAACCGCCATATAGAAATCCATCTTCGCTCCCAACGTGTGTTATTATTAACCTACGACCTTTTCCAGAGGGATGGTTTATACCTCTTGACCACCCTTCCATAAAAGCTTGCCGAGAACTTTGAATATTTTTGTCTTTCCATACTTCTGAAACAGTATGTCCCTCGTTCAACCAAGTTTCATTCAAGTAAAAAATGTTTCTTCCCTCACTTCGAAATCATCTTATCGCCTATAGGTAAGTATTCTCTTCTCCAATAAATGATTTCGGGTTTGTCTATGAGAATCCTCTGTCCATAATGTGGTTCTTCTCACTTCGGGCAAGTCGTTGTCTTCATTCACAGCTTGTAAGATTTTATTTAATGTTGGTAGCTCTTTTTTGAAATAAAACTTGTGAACTATCCTTCTTATGGCATACTCAGCATCGCTGTCGATTTGCGTTGGCTTCTTCCCTGTCTTTTTCTTAACTTCATTAAGTTCACCTGTGGTCCTTCTTTCTTTCAGAAATCTATAAATGGTTTTCTCTCCAACTCCAGTCATATTCGAACATTGCACAACTATGCTGCGAACAGTGCCAGAGGGCTGCTGATGTACCAGTGCATCGTGAACATTTAAAACTATAGTTGTTTCTCTTGCAGAAAAATGGCTTTTGCAAACTTGGTTCGAGGGTCTTGGTATAAAACATAGGTAATCTCGAAGCCATACTACTATACTGCCAAACGACAAACGAATATTTCACCTTTATGATTATTCTATTTATAAGGATTTTATGCAAATAGGTGTAACTACCTACAATTCTAAGTCTCATAATTAATACAACAAAAGTAATAAAAGGCACATAATTAGGGTTTTCATAATTGCCTGTATTAAAATTGCGAGGAATTAAGATAATTAACTGCATCCTAAATATTATATATAATTGCCTTAAAAAGGACATTAATATTGCAATAAAATAAAGAAAATTTTTACTTTTATTTTCAATGTGTAAATAGGAAAATTTTCCATGAAAATATGGGTGTTGTCTGAAAGAGATTTCGAGAATAAAAAAAACAAAATTCGGCATACTCTACTCGTTCGATAGACAACAACCATTTAGAGGTAATTGTTCTATTTTCACATTGAAAATAAAAGAGAATAACGCCGCCTGTGGTTTACGATTATTTTATGGCCCTGGAACCTCTTCTGTGCTATCAATTCCTTTTTGAATTTAATATTCAGAAAATACAATCTGGTTGTTTTTACTAATTTATTTCAGTAGGATATTAGCCAGAGTTAAGGCAGATAATTACAGGATCAGACATCGGGCAGGTAGCTAGACAAGCACTTGAAGAGTTTTCCTCACAAGTTTGTTTGAAACAATAGTTTGGGCCTAAGTTTGATGTCCATATTTGCGAGGAAATTGAAAAATTTCAATAATAATGTTCGATCTTGTGGAAACTACCACTACTTAACTAATTCAGATATAAAGATATAATATTTAAAGGAGGTCCTGGCTGCAAGGCTACAGCTTTTAAAAAGTAGTAATTTGCATATAGCGTTATTGCGAAATTAATCATCTGTTTGCTTCGACCTTGAGAAACATTATAAAATTCGCAATGAAAAATTCCAGAGCCATCAATAATTGTATGTCAGACTGAGATAACTTGAAGCGACTTTTGGTAGGTCAGAACCTCAGTTTGGATTAATTTGTCAGCCAAAAATGAATTGCAATTGTTTGTTTGATTAACGATATCGGATGACGATTGTGTTTGCTCGTTGGTGAAATTATAGTTTACTTGTTTACATCCAGTTGCTAGGATGACGTAATTGATATACTTTTTATATCGAACTCCATTGTTAACAAGCGCCTACCGGCCCTGCCGGACCAATAGGCCTTGTTTTATCTGAATATTAAATTTTGTGGAAAATGTATTATTACTTATGCAAATGGCAACGAAGACAAAATAATAGTAATTGCCCCCCTCCCCGCACAAGCAGGTGGTTGCTTCTGGGGTACTCCTAGTTTGGAGTATTGTGAGGGTGAGAATTATTATTATTATTATTATTTTGTTAGTCTTGTTTCTGACAATCGCATAAAACTACGCTGATACTAAATTTAAATTTAATACATACATATCTCAAACATATCTAATAAAGTTGTAGCTATACCTACACAGGCAGATTTATTATTTTTTTGGGTTTGTTTCACATTAAACAACCAATCTTCTTCTTTTGGAGTTTTGGATATAATATTCTGTTTACAGTGCTTTCCTTGCTCTGTGATAGTAAGACCAAGAGGAAGTTGTGATCTGTAGGTGATTGGACGAAACGATATTGCGTGAAATAAAGAGCTAATAATCACGAATCAAAATGCGTGATAAAATGCTTTTATGCTTCCGCCGCACTTCCGGATATGCCGCATTTATTTTCATCATTACAGTTTATAAAAAGACAAAACATGCGTTAGATTAACATCTGAACAACTTATTTGCACTTTATTTATAACTTATAACCGGAAACGTGAGAAGATTCATAGATATATTTGATGCTTGCGGTGAAAAACACGACTGGAACAATGTACCTATAAGTAGTATTTTCTTTGCTGTTACCTAGATAATCTAAGTTAGTAACTGGTGACAATATGGACTTGGTTAGCTGCTTTGCTTCAGATTCGCGATTCCTCTTGAAAATAACACATATATCTCGATTTCATGACCTACATTTTTTTCAAGCCATTAAACTAAAGTGTGTGTTACTTCAGAGTTTTTATTATCGGCTAAATGAACATTACATCTAATTTACAGCCGCTGCATAATAAATTTAGCGAAACTACAGTAGGAATATGGATGGCATTGACTAAACCTAATAAATTAGCCCGATTGTTAATGTGTCGTGGTTAGTTTTACATGTGTGGGGCATACGAAGTAAATATCAACCAGGAAGCTTAAACTGTATACTGTATAAATGTTAAAAATACCTTTTTGCCATTATACACATATGACGTAAAATTGCCGGAGTAACATTGACCTAAAATCCTGCTGAACACAAACGTTCGCCAACGAGCCAGCGTTGTTTATATTATTTTGTAAACGTTGTAAAAATCTTTCAAATAAACATTTTATAACGGTTTTGTCTGATAATTATTTTGGTACACATATAGGCGTATGGAATTATGTAATGAAATTGCCCGTTGCGAAACTTCTCCAACAATGTTATAATATTGTCTTCTAACAACATAAAGTTGTAAATGTCAGCCTTGAAGAGCGAACTGTGCAAGATATTAAGTGCTATCGAAAAAATTAATTTTATCTTCAAGGTTTATTTACCGTACGTAAATTATTTTACTATTATTAGGCGCCGAATCGAAAATGAAGCTCTGCTGTTCGTATCTAGATGATGTCATGGTTATCTAGCATTAACTCACCACATGGTGATTATTGCAAAATTATTAGGTTAGGTGGTTGTCTTTATTATCTTGCTATTAAATAAATTATACAGAGTGATTCTGTATCCTAACAGGAAATACCAACCATATATAGGAATATATGACTCACGGTAATACAAATAACACTGTTTTGTTTTGCTTCTACATTAGCGGGTCGGGGGGACGAAAGGCGAGGTAATTTGTTTACATTGGCATTTCTGGAATTCAGTATTTCATATTTTGTAATGCATAATAAATAGTTTTTTGATAGACTTGTATGTCGTATATACAGGGTGGACCCAGATGGACTATACGTATACGATAGGTGTAAAAGACAAACAAATTTCGAGTTGAAACTTGAGCTTTGGGGGATCAGCCTTGCTTGATTAGAAAGTGATTTGCACCGTATTTTTATATTTAAAAAATCAAGCAGGCCTTGACAGGGGCAGTTTATTCATTTTCAGTTCAGGTATACTACCTTTTCCTCTAGAGGTATCGAAAAATTTTATTAAAAAAAGTTGTTCAGAATGCAATTCCAAATCACCTTACCAAACTATAAAACAATCGACACACTTTGGTTTTTTAAAATTTTTCAATTTTTGCGGTTTTAGCGCAAATCAAGTACATTTATCGAAAAATTTTATCAGAAAAAATTATCAGAATGCAAATTTAAGACCCTGTACGAAATTTCAAAACAATCGGCATACTTTACATTTATCGAAAAATTTTATCAGAAAAATTTTTCAGAATGCAAATTTAAGACCCTGTACTAAATTTCAAAACAATCGGCATACTTTGATTTTTTCCAAAAAAAATAAAGTTGAAATTTAAAAAAAATCAAAGTCTGCCGATTGTTTTAAAATTTGGTACGTGAACTTAAATTTTCATTCTCGACAACTTTTTCCAATAAAACGTTTCGATATCCCTTAAGGAAAATGTAGTTTACCTGAACTGAAAACGAATAAATTGCCCCTGTCAAGGCCTGCTTGATTTTTAAAATATAATAATATGGCGCAAATTAGTTTCTCAACTCGAAAATTTTCTGTCTTTTAGACCTATCGTATAGTCGATCTTGGTCCACCCTGTATATACAGTGTGACCAATAAAGTACGCACCATAGGGGATTTTTTTTTATTTTTGGATAAAATGAAATTTTGACTTTGCCATCGATTTATGCTTGTCGGAGGATGAAAAATGACGTCACAAGAATCGACCACATGACTTGCGGTATCTGTCAAAATTGACATTTTTTCAAAAATCATCCAAAATCGGCTTTATTTAACGCACTTTCGAGAAAAGTTATTAGAAAAAGTTGTTTCTTTTGAAATTGTTGGCCTACATACCAATTTTCAGAGACCCATGATGACTTTCGTTTTTGGTGCCTTTTCTAAAAAAAAATTCCAAACATTTTACTAAAATTTATTCATTGAAAATTGTACTTTTTTGACAGATCGACATCTCTAATATATTTTTAACATCAATTCTAATGCTAGCCAGTTGTTTTCTTAGATTAAAAAATTATGTCGAGTTTGGTGCGAAGTTGATTTAATTTCAAAGGTTTGATGAATTCAAGCCTAGTCTACTTTTCCCATCGATAAATACATTCATCTAAAAGAAGTTATATAAAGAGAGCACAAATAAATGAACACATTTGGTTATCAAAACACTACGTTTCAGTATGGCGTCCTTCACGCTCGATACAAATAATAATGATTCTCCAGAAAACGCCAAGTTAATTTCAAAATAAGCCAAATCTGTTCATTTATTTGTGCTCTCTTTACATAACTTCTTTTAGATGAATGTATTTAACGATGTGAAAAGTATACTAGGCTTGAATTCATCAAACCTTTGAAATTAAATCAACTTTGCACCAAACTCGACATATTTTTTTAAACCAAATAGAGATTTTCTAAGAAAACAATTGGCTAGCATTAGAATTGACGTTAAAAATATATTAGAGGTGTCGATCTGTCAAAAAAGTACAATTTTCAATAAATAAATTGTAGTTAAAATTAAAAAAAAAAATTTTGAAAAAGTCGCAGAAAACAAAAGTCATCGTGGGTCTCTGAAAACTGGTATGTAGGCTAACAATTACAAAAGAAACAACTTTTCCTAATAACTTTTTTCAAAAATGCGTTAAATAAAGCCAATTTTGGATGATTTTTGAAAAAAATGTCAATTTTGACAGATACCGGAAGTCAGGTGGTGGATTATTGTGACGTCATTTTTCATCCTCCGACAAGCACAAATCTATGGCAAAGTGAAATTTTCATTTTATCCAAAAATAAAAAATATCCCTTATGGTGCGTACTTTATTGGTCACACTGTATACCTACTTATATTTATAAAATATCCTAAATCATGTCAAAACACTGGAAACCTTAAATGTGCCAACAATAACATCTTTTTAAAATCATGAAACAAAATAAGTTGCCTTTGGTAATGTATCTATATTCCTATATATCATTGGGAAATACTCAACTGATATCTTTGAGAATATTATATTATATTAATAATTTAAAGTAAACTTTCTGTGTTTCATGGGGTGTGGGTTTATTATATGTAATAGTAAACGTTTGGTTATGTTCATTATTTCTGACTTACCTTGTATCTTATACCAATACACAATATTTTTGACATTATGGAGCTACTTATATTAACCCGCTGAACTTTATAAACACCTCGTACCTACTATATTATGTAATTAATCACAATCAGGCGCAGACGAGAGAAATGTTAAGTGATCGAGATAATATGATATCCCGTTCAGATGCTTGGATAATCTGAATTTATGTATATAAGTTTGTTTTATTCCCATGGTATTATATAAAGATTTTTATCATTAATGTATTTGCCCACGCTGTTTGTGAAGTTTATTACTTGGTTGTATATGTGCGTAAGCATTTTTCATTGTTTTAGACCAAGTGGAAATTTTCAAATCGCAGAATGTCGAAACTTTGTACAAGTCGAATACGGTGAAATTTCATAATAGTCGCAAAATTGTAAAGAAACCCTGAGTGACGAAGCGACTTCATCGATTTTGCGCGTCCTTAATCCCCAATGATCCCAGGTATTATCAGCTGAGAAGCAAAACAAAACTCCCTTCCGCGTACGGCTTCCCTCCCACCCATTTTCATCATTTCCCTTCCAAATAAAAACTCCCGCCCCTATTTCCCGTCGAAAATAACTGGGAGCGTCGCATTTTCTCCGTCGGAAAACCCTAACTTTAGCCCCGTGCAAGGGACAAAGGGCTCGGCTGCAAACGACAAGGACGGACTGTTTGTGTTGGTGCTGTCTCTGTCTTTAACCGCTTTCCGCCGTGACGTTTCCAACATGGCGGACCACGGCGTAGGAATAGACGGTAGGAGAACTCCGTCGGTTGCGAAACGAGAGTTTTCAACTAGTTCGATGACCTTGAAACGGATGTGAGAATGAAGCGATAGATACACTTCTCGTCACTGGACAGATACCCTACAACGCGGCTAGTTTTATTAGAGTTGATGCCAGCGTTTCTCCAGAAAAGTATCATACCTAGAAGCAGAGAAAAAGCTCCTTAACAATACCTATCAAATGAATTCCAACTTCAGACCCCAAAAACAACAGATTGCATTTCTTATGAAATGATATTTTCCTAAAATATAATCTTCACAATTCGTAGATTAGCCGACACCTAATAGTGGGCCTCAGTATATATGCATTTGGAAAATATTAAGCTTAACAGTTGGAGTCCTTTTGACGGCTGTCATTAAGGAGCTTTCTGTTCTGTAAGTGACTTTATTTGCATCTAAAAATGGCGCAATTGTAAATATAAAAAAACAGTTAATTTTCGTGGAATTAGGTAGGTAGGTACAGCGATTTTTTTTAAATACTTTCTTCATTGGCATAGAGCAAAATACCCCGGGAATATTACGATCATAAAAGATAAAGTAGTTGAAATAAGGAGTTAACATACATCCTAAGCTGAAGCACAAACGGTAGTCATGAACGGAAGAAGAAACAAATCAAAGAATATCAACAGGTTAATAACAACAGATATACCTTATTTAATTATTTACTGTCCCTATCATTTTAGTTTCATTTTTCTTTAAAATCATGCCACACTGTCGAAAGATTACACACAAGTTAAAAATTAGTTATGTGTGTCATCGGTACTTGATATGAAATCAATTTTCAAGATGCAGTGAATGTAAACAAAAACAAATCCACACAGTCAGGCATGGAAATATTCACTGATCGGGGCCGCATTAAGAACCACACCAGACGACATTGCATATGATTATAATAACACCTTAAACAAACAATCAAAAAGCAATAAAACGAAATTAAGTGAATAAATATTAGGGATAATTAGGGAAGACAATCCCTAATAACCAAAATAACCCAGGGAATGTAACCTTTTTAAAGCACGATAATCACGGGTGCTTATTGTATGTTATATTGTTTCCTAGCAAATGTGAAGTGAGTGCAAACGTGATCTTTTAACCCTAAAAAGCTTATAGTTGTCTATTACTGTAACAATTTTGAACAATAGGACACTCAAGGTGTAAGAAAAACGGAGCCAGCCCGTGCACCTAGTCAAATATTTGTTTTTATTTGGTATTATATAATAATATGTTTAATGGTTTTATACAATGCAATTTGTTATTATATTGTTGTAGTTATATTTTGTGTGGGGTGTTTATATCCACTGCATATTGTATTGGAAAGGAATTTACTTTAGGTACCTACACCGTAGAAGAATCTACTACGATTCTTATATTCTATGCCTATACTAAAATAGTTCAAAAATTTATTTCGTTTATATAGAAAACTAATATTTGACGTCTGTGGATATGTAAGTTGCCAAACCATGGCAATTTGAACGCATTTCTCGTGGTGCCGATGTGCCAAATAATTTTAGAATGAAGGAGAACATTCAGGTTGAATCGCCAGGCTTCCCTACTGCCCCCTTCGTACACCCTGAGCGGGTCCTGGATCGATATGTTTATAGACACTGCCACGTGCGAGCGGTCGAGGCCGGCCGGTTCGACCCTGCGGAGGGCCGGCAGAAGGGCGAGAGTCGCGCGGTTCCTTTGTCCTTGGCCCGCTGCTGTTGCTGCGTTGCCGGCTATATGCGCAGCTTATGAATTTTGTAAAATCGTCGATGGGGCCGTGCAACTAAGTTGGCGGCCCGCAGGCACGCGATGCCGGTCATTTCCGCGATATATCTACGGTTTTCTGTGCCTGGGTACGGGATATTCAATAAACGGTTGTCATAAGTGAAAAGTAAAAATAGTCGCGACGAAAAATAAAATGTTATACTAAAGTCGTGCTTTATCTATAATACTTCCTTGGTTTTGACATTTGCCTTTTCCATGTCCATATAATTTTCGATATAAACACGTTATTGGCTGTAAACTATGTATAGTAGGTTCATTACTATAGATTTCACAGGAATGTTACCAAAAAACTGATAATCATGATTGGTTGAAGAAAATCTTATAGAAGCAGTGGAAGTGTAAACAGTTTCGTTACTATGGCATCGAGTTGTTTTTTTAAACGGCATGATACGATTTTATTTACATTTTTGCACAGAACAGATACCTAGCTTCGCAACAGAAACCTCCCTAAGAACATGTGTCAAAATTAAGCGAGTCTCCATTTTCATTTACAAAAAAGTCGCCAGTATTTTAAACATAAATTTGGTCCTAATATAATTTCTTTGCTACGTAGACGAGCGTAAAATCAAATCGAATGCACAATATTTATCGATATTACACATAAAAGCGAGGGTCCTTTTAGGACATGTTACTAGGGAGTTGTCTGTACCACTCGTTATAGTCTGTGGAAAGACCGCTCGTTTGTAGATAAGTCAGTATAACATTTTCAAAAATAACCCCTTCGCTTGGACTTCATTATTAATCCAGTTTTACCAAGTTATACATGGAAATCAAATGAAATGTCAATATCTAGGCATAAAAAACTTGAATACAAATCAAAATAATAATGATAATACCAAGAACCACCATTGTCGAAAATATTGCCAAATAATATCAGTGCACAATATTATTATTAGAGTCACCTTTCAAAAGAATTTACCATTATTAAACTGGAAGGCAATGGTTGCGTTCAATGCACTCCCAAATCTGTAATGGCTGCCAGCACTTTACGTCAATCTGCATTGAACAGGCAGAAATAACAGATAGCTATCGCTGCCCTCAATTCGGTAGCAATTTCATTTTTGCTAGATTTTATTGGTAGCGGACTTATGTTTCCATCCTTTTTTATCGTTCCTGCTCTCTCTGTTGCTCTGAAATGCTTAACCTCAAAATTCTTGTTGGGGTATCGTTAATTTTATTTATTTCTCCAAAAAAGAATAATTATTCACGCAGCAAATAAACAAAAAATGGAAGGTTGGGAAATTGTAAGAGACATTAATTGTGGAAAAGTGGTTATAACTGCTTCTTGTATCACCAACTCTGTGCAGTTGTTGTTAAACGTTTCCCATGATGTATGCCTGCCCCGATTTTTTTGAAATTTTGGCTACCCCCCTATTTTCGAGGTCTCTGAACACGAATCTGACCTTAGTTTTTGGTGCTCAGACGTAGTTTCCGAGGAAATGAATTTTCAAATTTCCTTTTGATATCTCACTTTTCACGGCGTTATTTGTGGTTATAATTGAGATGAATTTAGCTCAAACTGATCACCACACAGCACCTTTTGCAACATCGAAATTTCGCGAAAACCAGCGGGAAAACCGAAATTTTGAAAGGTTTATGCTGTGTTTACGTCCGGCCCGGCCGCTGTTTTCGCCCGACATTCGGCGCAAGGCAAAGTTTCAAAAAAATCGGGGCAGGCATACACCATGGGAAACTTTTACCCAGTTGTTTATTATTTCTTGGCCGTCATTATAAAAATTGGTAAAATATAGGCACAGCAAAACAAGGTATTTTAAAAACGAAACTAGAAAATTCCAAAATAAAAAATACATAAACATAACCTGCAAAAAAATCTGATGACAGACAATACCAAAAGTTATAAGTTGGTCGTTCAACGTACTATGGCAACGATTACAGCGCTGTCAAAGGTTGACAGATAGCGCTACCTAGTAGCGATTACAAAAATTCGGCCTGCATTGAACGCAACCAATATCTATGTATCCTTCTTTATTGTCTCTCCAGTAACCTTAACCGTCAGTTCTTCCAAATTTAATGCCTTGCCTTTGTAGATAACATTGTAGGCATTGGCATTTCATTTGATTTCCATGGCTAATTTGATAACTGAATTAATTAAGTCCAAATAGGTGTTCCTTAGAATTTTTTTTCGATTTTTTCTTATGGAACCACATTAAAATTTTATATTAATTTTATACTAACGTATCCAGAAAGAGACAGGTACGTTCTTTCTAAAAATTAAAAGAAAATCATATCGAGCCGTTTAGAAAACAAAGTTTTGTTAAAACATTCTATCTCAATCTTCCGCTTCCGCTTTTAAAAACATTAAACGGTGCTTTTCGCTTAAAAAACGCTCTTTGGTGTTATTCATTCGCGCCGAAGCTCTCGCTGTCGGACCAACTCTTATGGAAAACGCCGCGCTGCACCGGCGGCAGTTTTCTCCAGGTAACGGTGTTTTGATGTAAACGAAACGGCGCCCAGAGTGGCAGCACAAAAGTGTTCCAATTATAATTTCCTGTTTTGATAATTAAGGCTGCATTATGGCCCGTTAGATTGTAATCTGTTATTATACTTCTTGTTCGACGCCACGGGTCTACTGGCAGGCGTTCGCGTCGTTTTGTTTACTTACACTTGGTGACCGGCTTTCCGAAAGCCGTAAAAACCCGCGAGGCTGGGTCCTATAAAATTTTGATTGCGACTACATATTTCTGGGTCTATTTTTGTAAATTTATTGTTGCGGGGCTGACCTATATTTACTTTACGATAGAAAACAAATAACTTTATGTCTAGCTCATTTATTTGTTTCTCCAGAGTTTCTGGAAGGAGGTAGTTTTCGTTAAACGCTTGTAATTTGTTTGTCAACATTTTGATGATTTATTACGTCCTTTCTTTTTTCAGAATGCCACTAGAATAGTATTCCAGTGCACCTTTAGAGGGTGCACAAAATCATCAAACACCTGTGATGACATCGAAAACCACGTTAGGAATGAACACCAGTAAGTAGAGAAATTCAATACGCAATTTTACATTTCATATTATTATAATATGATGTTTATTGACCTTCACAGATTTAGATGCAAATAGTTAATTATATCTGCATACCTACACCTACGTATATAACGTTATTTGTTTATTATTTGCCTTTAAGTTTTCTTGGTGCAAAAGTACCCAAATAGTTGTTATTGTAACGACAAAGAAAATTCCACTTGATGGAATCAAGTGGAATTTTCTTTCCCACTTTAATATTCCTTTCATTGGGGTGTCCCACACTCCATGTTTTTTATTAAAAAAAAAACACATTGCGAAGTTATTCGTCTGCCTGCTTTTGGGGTTTCGTCGAAAAAAACCTCATTCCCTCAGGTGCGTCACGCTCCGTCTGGTCTCGTTCAAATCTGCACTAATGATGCGCACCCAATATGTACATAGTCTGTCCGCCTTATTTTATTATTAAATAAATTAAAATGAACTTACGTTTCGCTCATAATTGTACTATTTGGCAGGGAGATGTAACCAATGCAAAGTCTAGAAATACTAAAGTCCGCTCACTTCTTTGTTCTCTCGGAAAAGCCGACAATTTTTTGCGACCGGTCGTAAATCAGCGTCACCTCGCACGCTTCGCATTTACGAGAGCGACTAAACGAAATCGCCGTCAAGCTAGTTATACGGGGGCAGTTGAGTTTCCATTATTTACCAAAGTCTACAAATATTAGTATACCTATTTGTAGACTTTGGTACAACATTATTTGTGTAGGTGAGTGTACCGTTAGTTTTTGGTAGGTGCAGTTAAATTAAAATACAAGGTAGCTATTACCAGAATCTACATAATTAGTAGGTATATCTGTAGATATTGGTTGGAACATGAACATGAATAAAAATGCATTTTTTTATGTTTTACGTTCATTTCTAATAAAGCCTAACAAAACATAGAGCAGACAAAAACATAAATAATAAATAAATATTTAACGACAAAGAGTTAAACTAATCATACCTACTTTTCATCCTGTAGTAAATATTTTGATATTTAAATTGACATAAACAATACAGAACAAAATTTTACGCATACGTACCTACCACCGAACTATATACAAATATAGTTCGGTGGTACCTACACCTACACAAGCATGCGTCTTACCATAAGCTTCTGGCAATAATCTTAATGGGACAGCCGAGGGGACAGCAGTTTTTACTAAACGTTTTCCGGACGAAGTGAATGACTGATCATCAAAATGTGCCTTGCAAATTCTTATAGGTTTATTATATGCCTCTTCAGGTGGAATATTCCCAAATTTATGTTCTCCGATGAACCCTAAGGCATTCTTCCATTGCTGGCACCTTCAAATTTTCAATATTTTAATATTATATCTATATTATTCTTCAATTAACACCTAAGTATTCAAATGTCACATAAAAATGTCTTAATTTTTGTAGGTAGGTACCTCAAACTCAATCTTATCTTTCAGAGTCTTTAGGAAATGAAAAAAAAAGGTAATATAGTCTTTTGAACTGGGTTTACAGCCATCCGCGTTGCAGTAAAAAGCGTTACTATAGGCATCACTACAACACAGTCACGGTCTTGCGGTAATGTTTTGCGCGCACCCGGTAGAATGCGAACGAACCGCTCTCAGCTACACTCTGTACAGGGTGTTCCCGTATATTTTGACCCACCCCTAGAGCCTTTATTTTTCGAGTTAAAAAAAATTACTTAAATGAAAGTTGTTGGGTACCAAGGTGTATTGTCCCAAAAATAATGGATTGACAAGAATGCTCTTGCCTAAGTTGAAATGTTTTTCCATGGCAACCTTGATTAAATATAAAGATCGTATTCATCTGCAATTTGGAATATCAAGCGACTGCTTAGAGCAAACATATAACATATTTATATTGTTGGAATCGGAAAAATGCGTGCAATTCAAAAATCCACAAATATACAGGGTGTTCCATTAAAAAAAGGTAAGTTTATATATTTCATAAATTTGCGACGCTCATTTGTTTTATCTAGTAACAGATCCTAGCGGTTCAAAAAAAACCCTACAACTTTCATTTAAGTAATTTTTTTCTAACTCGAAAAATAAAGGTTCTAGGGGTGGGTCAAAATATACGGGAACACCCTGTACAGCTTATTTTCTTATATTATAAGATATCGATCGGCTCGATGAGGAGGGGAGCGGGAGAGGGCAAGAGGGAAACGTTTGTTTACACAAGGCCGAGTGCCCGGACTTATTAGTATATCTCTGGACGCTGACCAAAGTCTAGAGAATACTTCTCTGGACGCTGATGAAACTTTCCATTAACTCCGTTTAGTTTATTGTATACAATTTGGTGACGTATATAATTATTGTAAAAATATTTACCTAATGCTATTAGAAAAAAAAATTAAAAGAAGACATCCAATAAGTCCTTGGTAATACTGTAATACTGTGTTCAAAGTTTTTGACTTCAGGTGGCAGTGGCTTTAGTGAATCCTAAATCGAGAAGATAATTTATCATTTATCATCGCGCTTCCTCCAATACTTCACATAAAGATCATCTAAGATCACATTTCAGTTGCTGAGTTATCAAAACGTACAACCTTTCCATTGAATTTCTGTAAATTTCTCCAATTATTTCATGAATTCGATCAGTTGTCGATTTTTTTAGTTTATAGTTTTTGCCGGCGTTCCTGGGTAGACAGTCAGGTAGCCGGCCGGCCGGCCGGCGTCGGCGGGACAACCGGTACCACCCAGTGCGTCGTTTGTCGGTTTGCTCCCGCCTGAGCCTTGCCCTTGTCGCGGCCAGGTCCTTACCCTCGGTGTCCGGGGCCCCAGACCCCGAGCTCCGTACCCCCGCTCTGGAAAACGCCGTGCCTACTTGTGCGAACGTAAACAATGCGCAGCGGCGTGCGCCAGACGGGTCCGTTTTTTCCCCAGCCCCTTTTTTGCGTTGTTACGAGCGGTTTTTTTTGCGAAAATTGGATCGAGGCGAGACGGCGAGACGCCGCGTCTTCAGGGTCGAGCCAGACGGAGGGCATGTCGGGGTATAACCCGGGGCGGCCACCGATCTCAACTAAGGGATGACTACTGGCACCAAGTTGAATTCGCTCATGTAAACAAAACAGTGGCGCAACCAGAAATTATTGTCAGGGGGGGGGGGGGCTGGTTGACAATGCTTCTATTATTATTGTGTAGAATTACTTAATAATAATAATAACAAAAGTGAGCAATAATTACCTGGCTTTTCAATATCAATCCGCTTGGATTGATAAATACAGCATTCGTATACAAATAAAAAAGTTAATGCGTCTTAGGCGACAATTCTCAAATTTTCAAGGTCAAACAGTTTAAGTGGACTAAAAAAAATTAAGTAACCTAATATTAGCAAAAAATATTACGCAAGTCAACTGATTGTATTTTTTTCTTTTTTAACTATGGAGTAACAGTAAGAAGTAGTTAGTAAGTTTCTTTTACAGAAAAGCCAGACAGAGAACTCCTTGAGTGATGTGGGAGTAAAAATATAAGTTAGTACGTCTATAATTTTTTAACATGTCCTCTCAGAGGGTCCAATAATGTAGAATATAGAAAGGTATAGTATAGTAATATAGCACTTGAAACAGCATAAAAAACTAATTGGCGTCACAAAAAGAATATAGGACATAAGCGTCACGCATAGTTTTCAAAAATATACATATTCTACATAGTTAAAGAAAATTGTCATTTTTTTATAGAGGTAGAAAAAAATTCTTATCAGGTATATATTTTCAGGGTTGGTTGTGGGTAGCGTCCTGAGTATAACTCCCAAAAAAATAATAACCCATCGAAGTCCTGTTACCACAGAAAATATACTTATATTTTCTGTGCTGTTACGACCCCCCCCCCCGTAGGGGTGGTTTTGCAAACATTTTTTTGCAATTTTCTTTCTTATGTGTACATTATTACATTCTCTACAACTTTCCCTTATGAAGTTTTTTTTTTAACTTCAATACTTCACGAGATATAGGTAAAAGATCACAACTAGCCCTTTATAAGGGTGAAAAAAAAATTCCTTTAAAACAAGCTGATTTTTTTCAGGATTAACTGAGTGCACTCCTAAGTACCGCCAGTTAACCCTGAAAAAATCGCGGCCTGGTTAAAACTTTAAATATTTAAATATCTGGCTAAGATTTTATAAATATCAAGTTGATTTATTATAAATCTAAATTATTACAACTTTTTTCAACAACAAATTTTTATCACACAACTCTTAAAAATGTAAACTTTTTTACTTTGTTTAAATCTCCTAACTGCATAATTATTGTATACAGTGTGTCCAAATTCGAACCTTACAATTGGGATCTCGGTAACTACAAGAGATAGAAAATCGGTTTAATGGGGAAAGTTTTAGATGATTATATGGGCAATCGAATGCCGTTGAGAAAAAATGCTAACTGCGAAAAAACTGAAATTTTATATTTTCGTTTTTGTTAAATATCTTAGAAACCAAGGTTACGAAAAGACATTGTTAAGGCACTTTTATCCAAATTTTTTTAACGGTAACATGATTTTCTTATGGACGAACTTTTTTGGTTTCTTAAAACTTAAAAAAAGGTTTAAGAGGTTCGATGAAAGTGCCTTAATAATGTCAAAGTCCTGACTTTGGGTAACCATCGGTTTCTAACGTATTTATTTAAGACGAAAATGGGAAATTTCAGTTTTTTGAAAATAACTCGAATACGATCACACTTAGCCTTGATTTCTCAACGGCATCAGATTTCCCATAAAGTTTTCTTAAACTATCCCCATTTAACTGACTTTCTACCTCTTGTAATTACCGAGATTGCAATGGTGAGGGTCGAATTTGGGACACGGTCTATACAAGAAAAACCAATAATGGACAAGCCAAAATGAACACAAATAGTAACCGTTAATACCACACTGAAAATGAAAAAGTGGTAACCGTTACTATTTTTTTGTCCATGTAGACGGTCACTACATGTAATTTTAGTAAATTAATTTTAAGACAGTTTGTAGGTAATTTTTCTGTCTCGTCTAGTTTATACATAGTCATTTAGACCAAATCTATTTCTAATTACAAAAGGGAATTATAATTACGTCTACTGTATATGGCTACTTAAAAATAATTGAAAAGGAGGAGTAGTGGCTTAATTATTACTATGGGGAATTTAGAGAAGCAGTTTATAATTATTAATATATATTTTATTGCATCAATTATTGCAACATGATCGATAAAACGAACAGATCAGAGGTTGCTCTTTTAATATATCCATTTATTATATTACAGCCATTTTAATATTGACAAGGGAGAGCAATTATAGAAGGGATAATAATAGCTGATAATAACATGATATTGTTTCACACCGCTTCATTTAAGTATGTATTTATCTTTTTCGATATCGGAAGTGCAGCTTTTATTCTTTATTCAAGGTCTCATCGGACTTGAACTTGGTTACAGATTACTCGTTGGAATAGAACGGAGATATTTTATTACTCGTATTTATGTTCTTTGTTTATTGTTAGGAAATTTTCTCACGCTTGTTGCAACATGTCCTCTCAAATAATTCAAATTAATTCACAAAGAAAATGTCATATGTGTATGTATATAGAACAAATTTCATCAAGTATAGGTTTTTAGGACATGGCGGTGTTGTCATCTTTGAAGTAACATTGTTTATGGTTTATATTTATCTGAATGTTGAGGAGAAAACTATTTAATATATTGCCGCATAATTATTTGTTTTTCTCAAAATAACAGGAGAATGGAGAACGTTTTAGGCAGAATATCGAAAATGAAGATTTGCCGTTTCCTTTGAAATGTTTAGGTTTTATTTACTTGCTCTGTTAAATTAGTATGTCAAGTTTGTGCTACTGAATTTTAAACCACTTCCTCCCAACCCATTGAGCAGAAATTTTGCACACACTTTTGGTGCTGGTGACAACGCAATCTATACTAAAATCGAGCAATCCGTACGCCTGGCGTAAATAAAACCACGTGTTCAATGACGTTCCGCGATTGGTCGGTAGGCTATAAAACTTCACCCGACTCGGCAACAGGGACGTACTCGATCGCAAAAGTATTTGTATGCGGTTTTATCTTGTTGTTTTCAGATATTTAGACACTGCCACAAATAATTTTATCGATGTTTTGAGCCATTTTAATTCAGCCAATAATTTTTTTCCGAAATATTTTGATGTAAACAATTATAAAACTAAACTTAAATAAAGGTCGTGCTTCAGTGCGGCCCTGGCCAATATCTCAATGCATGTGCTCTTGTTTACGCTGGGCGTAAGAGTTGCTCGATTTTAGTATAGTAGGGTAAATGTGTATAAGAGTACGCACTTAGTGAATAAGATACAATAACTTTTGCATTTTATACCTGAAGGCATGTTTTTACGTTTTGTTTAGGTAAGTGATTGTTTTGTAACACGTTTTCAACCATTTTTCTTGTATATTGTTATATAAACCTGAGATTTAAAACTTTATTGCCACTTCTGCAAGTGCGTACTCTTATACACACATTTGTATAAGAGTCCGCAGATGAATGTCTATGAGTACGCATGTTATAGTTAGCCAGTTGTTAGAGATTATATAATTAAGCAAAACTAAAACATACGCAAGTACATTTTATTTACTGAATGTATATGGGCATTGGGCATATATGAAAATAAAGGGTGTTATTTAAGTACGTAGCCAAACTTCAAGGGGTGATTCTTTGAGTGATTTTAAGACAAAAAGTTTATATAAACATAGGTCCGGTATCGCTTAGTGTTCAAAATGCAGGGTGTGAAACAAAAATCTTTATTCAATCTTCAATCTTTGAATCTTGTTCGTAAAACAGCAGCAGAAAACAGCAACGCAACAGCAAAGCAATGACATGCAATACAGTGGTTTTTATTTTTTCTCTCGAAAACGAAGCACGACAATAACAAATTCAAGAGACCAAAAAGTTGTATTCTTAGTTCCTTAATGCGAGAAAAATATAAAAGTTTTAAAAAAGTCAGAGGCCCACATTTTTTTTTTTCAAAAATATTTGTCATGGTGCCCCCGGGACGCCACTGGACTTAATAATTTGAATCTACTCAGGGCTAAATTAGCCCCTCTCTAATGTAAATAGTAAATAACACTGTGCGATTTAAACAAAATCGGCTAAAGGATTATTAAGATCTTGTTGAAAAAAGATTTTTTTAAAAAAAAGGTTGACAACCTTTATCTTGAAAATTAAGCGATAATGGACTTCTGTTTATATAAACTTTTCGTCTTAAAATCACTCAAAGAATCTCCACTTGAAGTTTGGCTAAGTACTTAAATAACACCCTGTATAGTAATGTTAGAAACTAACATCTTAGATATTTGGTACGTTATTAATTAAAGGTTAAATAATTGCCGTAAAAAATGTCAAAAGTAAATTGTCACTCTTCACAATGAAAACAAGTGAATTGTCCAGTTACATACGTTGTGCAGGATTCATGCCACCAATATTATTGCACTGAGAACACATAATCTAGTCTTCATCGGATTTCGAATATAAATCTCCACATCCCGGGCAAGTCGCATCTTCGTGGGATTCTTTCACTTTCTTAGTTTTTTGCTTCTGCAATGATTTAGATTTTGTGCAACTAGGTACTAATTTTCTCTTTGCTATTTTTTCTACTTTTGAATACTGCCACAATTATAAAATATTATGTATAAGAGTACGCACTGCGTACTCTTAAGACAACGACCGTTGCGTACTCTTATACATTCACGTGAAATTTCATGTTTTAGCATATTTCTTTTGCAGAAAATATGTTTTCTATATTTTTTAACTACAAAAGTGATATCCATAACATACAAAAGCTCAACAAAACATTTAATATATAGTAGCGTCAATATTTACCTTTAAAAAGTCTAATATCTCGACTGCTTACAATTACAGTGCGACACTATGAAATTTTGGAAAGGCCATACTGTAAAAACACTGTCGGTAACGCAGATTTTCGCTGGTGATACTTCCATAAATTGGCGCTAGAATTATAATGTACCTTTTAAAAGAACCAGTAGAGGGCGGTATATATTAAATAGTGCTGGTGCGTACTCTTATGCCTGTGCGTACTCTTATACACATTTACCCTATACCTACTCAATATGAGTATCAAGTGAAAGGGTTTGACGAATATAAAACGCTAAGGTGAGTTACGTCATACTAAATCCAATATGGCGGATAGCCCAAGATGGAGGACTAAATTTCTTTACAACCCTCGTGACATCTGACATAGGAATCAAATGGGTAAAAAAAAACTTTTTTAAAACAAGCTTTTACTTAAGCCATGTCCTAAAACAAATAAAATAAGTTTAGGTTTCCGTTAAGGTACTTAATTCAATTCCAAATTGACAATTCAGAGCTGGGAAAGATCGCGCCAAAAAAGATCTAGATCATAGCTCAGATCGTTTTTCAAAAAAAGATCTAAGATAGTTTAAAAATAGATATTTTCATGCAAAAACGATCTTAGCTCAAAGATCGTCTAAAAATGATCTGTTTAAAAAAGATCAAGCAATCTAAGATCTCTTGAACGATCTAAGATCTTCTAAACGATCTAAAATCTTCTAAACAATCTTAAGATCTTCTAAACGATCTAAGATCTTCTAAACGATCTAAGATCTTCTAAACGCTTTAAAATCTTCTAAACAATCTAAGATCCTCTAAATGATGTAAGATCTTTGAACCAAAATTATCTAAAATCTAAGATCCTTTTTGCATGAAAAGATCTATTTTTAAACGATCTTAGATCTTTTTTTGAAAAACGATCTGATCTATGATCTAGATCTTTTTTGGAATTGAATTAACTACCTTAACGGAAACCTAAACTTATTTTATTTGTTTTAGGACATGGCTTAAATAAAAGCATGTTTTTACAAAGGTTTTTTACCACATATGTCGTCACGGACCTAATAAATTGAATTGAATGTTTAATATTAGAGCATTTTATCATTGACAAAATATTTTTCAGCTCTATTTTCAAACATATTTGCCTTACTTAAAAGTCTGAAAAAGCCCATTGCACCATTGAGGTGCCTCCCAAAAATGTAAATTAATATTCCGGAACGCCAATGGGAGAAAATTCGTGTACCTGGATCACCCCACATAAATTTGGTATCCTTCCTTCTCGGACAAGGTTACTTACCTGTTTAAATTCAAGAGCTACGTTTTTCAAATGCGGATTGGAATTGAGTATGTCCATTGCTTCAAATCCCCTTATAAAAAGCATGAAATTATTGATAGAAATCATTCTTGGTATTCTGTGGAAATAAGCATTCCCCCTTTAAATAATAATTAAGAAAATAAAAGTTTTGAATAACTTTGCTCGTCTAATGCTGTTACATTTCACATAGTACATACCGTTCTTGAGATTATTCACTAATTATTCATCTACTCCAGAGAATGACAAGCGCACTTCATCTGTGAGATTGGTATCTATAGGCTACTTTCAAAAACCGCTATATTATATATATAACCAATCCCCCAGATATTTTTTCTAAAGTCCTGTTATTTACTTCAGTACCTATTTGTTAAATACCTGGTATTAATGCTAATGCCAGAGAGCAAACAATGTGGTTATACTGATTAGGGCGCACAGCTTGCTGCTAATAATTCCACTAGAGTCCAATGCAATAAATGCAATATTATGAATAAGAAGCACATTGCAAGACAATACAACTTAACCACGTTAATGAAAACACAATCAAAAGTAGGTATCTATACGTGATGTTTGTATTAAAACAACGACTACCAATGGAATTCTACCGAACGTGGTCAATAGAAATTACCTAGTGACTATGGTTCAACACTATTTTTGGATAATTCCGTTTGTGATTTATGTCTCAAAAGGATATTAAAAAAAACTAAACCATTTTTATTCCCGCTTATTCAAAGATATTCAACGCATTTTTGTTTGTTTACATAATACTAGAGCAAAGAGTATAATAAATAATTGTGACATTTGAATGTTTTTATTTTTACGTCGGAATATAATTAATACTAAAATGCAGTTTGGCTTGGCAATAAATATTCAAAATATTGACGAAATACTCCTATAGGTGTTTACACTTCCTAATGATTTGGAAACCAAATATTTGGCAACCAAGGCCGGTTTTTATAAGGCATTAGGATGTTGTAAGCTATCAAAGATTTTATAACCACTATTTTTTTGGCGGAGTATATAGAGTCTCACCTACGACATCGTTAGTCAAATTCGATACTCAAATGTCACTAGTGTTACAGACAACCTGAAAAACAACAACTCTTTTACAATAAAAAGTATAGGTAATTGGTTTCGTGATTCTTTGAGAAGGGAATGCCAATAATTTACATTAAAAATTAAATCCACATAAACATAAATGTATAGGATTCAGGATTATATATAGCACGAAATAAAGTAAAGAACGAACAATGACCAAGGTTCCGTTCGTTCGTGGATATTATTTCAAGTTTCAAACTCTTGCAATTCCCAAACAGTTTCTATTTGCGTTGAAATGTATTGTATGTGAGAATAGCACAACACACGTCAAACGTGACGTCAACTTTTCGAAAATACACGTTCACGTAAAACTAAACTGTGAATCACAGATAGCTTGTTTTCGATTTCTACCGTGAAACTTGTTTTGCATTCTGCCAAGAGATCGATTTTTTGGCACGTTAGATCCGTGCCTTTTGCACAACGTCATAATTTATATAGTTGCGCCATCCTTGAGGTTTACATTCACAGTACAGCCAGAGCACATTATTATTATAACATTGTTTTGAGTCTCCATCTTGGCTGGAGTCGTTTTGATACGAAAACCCACACGTGCGCCGCGCGATTTGCATCAAAATAGTTTATAAATAGAAATTCCAGTTCTGTGCACCTTCGGAAAATAGGTTTATTTCTCAATTTCGCGTTATCGTTGAGAACTGTACACAATAACGGAGGCATTGTTCCATATGTCGAGATTTGTGTGAATAGTAATCAAAGTGTTTGCTAGTCATCTAGCCACACAAAATATTATGCTTCCTTGCCATTTGCCATATCTGATCACGTATCCTCCTTTTTACCCTTATAAGAGAACGCTATGTGATCATTTCGAAATAGTCAGATTTTTTGTTTTCCGATTTCGAAACTTTCCCTAGCCCTTTTTGCTTGGTAAGATTGTCTTGGTCACCAAATCTCGATCACCATAAACATCCTAATAACTGACGAGATTTTCAACAAGACGACAGACTAGAATACTGGAAGAAAGTATTTTCTTGAAATTCTGAAATCTTAAGTCACTGGACGGGATGAAAACTAAGCGTCCCATTCAAGACAAATAATGCTTACACTAACCTTAACATTCGATGATAAAGAAAGTATAACTGTAAATTTGATGTCCCAAGTGCCGGTTTTCCACCATACGGACTATAGTCGAGTTTTTGTTTTGTTCGAGTTTTATTTTGAAAACCAACCTTGGACAAATTCGAAACTATGATTCCGGGGCGAAGAACTAAACATTATTATAATATATTCTTCTTGAAAATGCGAGATTTTTGTAAATTTCTTTTATAGAAAAACACATTTTCTACTTAAAATTACTTTCAAGATACACCTATATATTCTCGCGACAAGCTTTTATATCATATACAGTTGTATAATGTAACAAAATTATGGGTTTGCCTTGGTCTGATTTATTATAAAGTTTATTTTCTTCTTTTTGGAGCATTTAAATAAAAGCTTGTTTTAAAAAATATTTTTTACTATTCATTTTATTTTTAACTTTTTAGTCCTACTCTTCAAGCCCTTTCATTTAATGCCCATATTAAGGACAACGAAAATGTAATCCGCCGTGTTGGAGCGGCGGCCATATCGAATTTAGTGTGGTGTCACTAACTTTATCGTTTTCTACTCTTCAAGCCCTTTCATTTGATACCCATATTAAGGGGGTTGACAAAAAAATACATCATCCGCCATTTCGGAGCGGCGGCCATATCGAATTTAGTGTGATGTCACTAACTTTATCGTTTTCTACTTTTCAGGCTCTTCCATTTGATACGCATATTAGGGGGGTTGACAAAAAAAATACATTATCCGCCATCTTGGAGCGGCGGCCATTTTGAAAGTATTACAATATTGAGTATTGCATATTGTATTGTCACCGGAACTAAAGGCGTGTGCAAAATTTCAGCTCAATCGGATGTCAGGAAGTGGTTCTAATTCAGCTTGCAAGATTTGACCTAAACATACATAGTTCACCATACATTGCAAGTTAAATAAAAGCTTGTAATGTAAAACGTCGATACCAATACCCTACAAAGTTCTACTTCTAAAAAATATAAATTAAACCATTCAACCTCCAAGCGCTGTTTTCGTTAACGATGTTTGTAAAGTGCAAACTAGTAGATACTATAAAAAACCGTTCCCGTAGCCAAGGCCACGTTATACCCGAAATGTTAATTTTGCGAGTGTAGGCTGGTACTTACGCAACGAAATATGAGTTGTCGTAGATTGAAATAATAATGTGTGTATTTTTAACTTTTTAAAAAAGGAGGTTCAAATTTATATCAATGATATCTTGAATACAAATCAATATTAAATTTGTGTAACTATTTAAGGTCGGGACACACATTTCCGCACCGAGTCCGCGCCGAGTCCGTACCGAGTTTGTTCCGTAGCACGGCCGTGTCACGGAGGCGAATAGTATCATGTAATCATACGCCGTAGCGTTCAGTCAACGGCCGTAGTCAATGACGTCAGAACCTATAGACAGGTTTGTTTTCATAAACGCTTGACGCCCAGAACTAATCACAATCTAAGCGCTCCATTAAATTATTCCGAAAATGTCGCGAGATTGTCAGAAATTGCCTCTTTTTGTCGAGCCGTAGCGAAGTTATTTCGACTCTGGGCTCGGAGGCTGGCGTCGTTAGACCATCCCCCGAGTCTTCAGGTGAGGTTCCGATGATTCCGGCGCCCCCAAACAAGAGAAAACATGGGATATCTAAGTGTGATTCTGGAGGAACTATAACCGGGACTCACCGGGTGTATAGTTGGTTGATGGTTGACTTTCTGTCTTTGTTTGTAGCATGTTTTTAGAGTAGTATGGATATATTTCATCTTGGAGTCAAAATAAAGGGCATTTTAACAATAGAGCACCACGTCTATAGGTTTTGACGTCATTGGCCGTAGTCTTCACATCCCCGCACCGAGTCTGAGCGCGGAGACCGCACCGTGCACGTTCATCATCAATTTTCATCATTGAAGGAAAAGAAACAATAATATACATGGAAAGGCTAATTGAAGAAGTGCGGAAGTATTCCGTTTTGTATGATCAGACAGATGAAAAATATACAAATTCAGAATACAAGTAAAGGGCGTGGAAAAAAATGTTTTTTCGTTTTTCAGTTGACTTCTTTCCTTTTTCATTCTCTTCTTCATCCAACACAATAGATATAATTGCCAGTTCGGTATTAGAAAAGTTTGAGAACATGCCGAAGTGTAAACTGACAAAAATAGTCGAACTACTATATACCAATAAGTCCAGAAATATCTATCTCTGGACGCTGCTACTACGCCCCACCACGCGACCGATATGCGGCCGTGTATCGGAAATGTGTGGTTTGTAGCTCACAGGGCGAGACACGGCCGTGCTACGGAACAGGATCGGTGCGGACTCGGCGCGGACTCGGTGCGGAACTGTGTGTCCCGACCTTCAGTTGTTTGTTAGGATGCGCCATGGCTACTTGAATCCAGTACCTGAGCCTGAGATGCTTAAATTGTAGTAAACGATTACCTATGGACAGCTACAATATTTGATTTAATTTAATACAACGCACTGAATTAGTGGTACTAATAGCACAGTATACAGTAAGATCGAAGCAATACTTTAGATCATCGGCATTGTTTAATAAGGCGAACAACAAATTTAACGAAACATACCTGCACCTGATTTCATATTATTTTTTGTTATTTGTTGCTTCTGAAAGACGCGCATTTTTCTTATCCCCATGGTGGGAGAAATTGGTATCTGCGCCTTCTCAGAAATGTCGCTCTGACTCCCTCCACAACGAGGACAGGGCACCTAAAGAAGAAGAAGTAGCCCTGGTTTATGGATACTCTAGTTAGCCAATGCCTGACACTGACATAAGGACAACAGAAATACAGTAGATACAGGGGACAGATTTTGCAAAAAATAAAGTTGTCCAATTTTTTTGGTAGATTTTAATAGAAGAAAAGTTACTCGACACATTAATTTGTAGCGCCATCCGTTGCTTCTATGACTCTGCCACACATTGGCTAACTAGGGATTCCATAAACAAGGCAGTAGCCTCTCTTATTGGCCATTTTCGAACACGTGACTTTGACAGGTCGGCCATTTTGCTTGGAGGACAACCAAAACTCTTAAATACATGTGAAATAGATAGTTTGCATAGTTCTAAGATAAATTAAAGTCTTATTAGGATCTTTAAAATCTAAGAGGATTCATATTCCTATAGAAAAATAATCAATTTACCGGTAGGTGCTATTAAGGGCCTTCAAAAGTTTGGGGATTTGATGTTGACCATTACAAGTCTCTTGATGAAGATGTTAAGTGCAGGTATGAAGCCAAATCGAAAGTTGTTGACGGTATCGATTCATAGAAGCTTCACTCACAGTTTTTAGTGCTTAAAGGCTTGCAATTTTTTGAACTTTACGAATCTGGATTAGGTAGTGCCTCGGATAATGCTGAATCTGTTCCCTATGATATCTAATGCATTTCCGTAATATCCTTTACGTCGATCTCAGCCATTGGCTAACTAGAGCATTCATAAACAAGCTCCAGTACCTTCCTTATACGATAACAACGATAACGGCAATTATTATTTATATCAAGAGTAAACTGTTATTGTTTGAGTAATTAATAAAAAATGGTATACAATGTGACCAGGGATGGGGTTGACAAGAGGAGAATTTTTATTATTATTGTTATTATAAGAAAAAGCTAATCTTGTAAAAAAAAATTCCTGCTCCTCTTTAATAGAGAAGTAGGTACAGGGTGGCCCATCCAAGCGGAAAAAGTGTGCTACGTGGAGACAGGTTAACATAAAATCGTCATTCAAAAAATGAGGTTGTAGTAAAAATTAAGGGGAATTCGAGGGTGTACCCTAATTTTGTATACGGGGGTCGGTAAAAAAGTTATCGCGAAAAAACATTTTTTGCAAAATAAAAAAATATATTTTTTACCTACACATCCATTAGAGAACCTTTAAGTAGTATTCCCGAATATTCAGTTTTTTAATATAACTTCCGGTTATAGCGGAAATGAAAGTGGTTTTCTCTATTTTACAACTTACACATTTCTCTTAACCATCACAGGATTCCTTTTTTAATTCTGAATCCAACGATATATAATTTGACCTATTTATCTCCAACCGTTCCCGAGATATTTATCAGAGAAGCTCCATCAAACTAGATACATGGTCTCATGGTCGGTGTCTGATGTTCGATCTGAGTAGGCCAAACAATGAGACCAAATGTATGACAAATCAAGTCAGCCATGATAATAAAACTGACAAGCGAGTAGGCTGAATGTTAAAGTGGCTATAGCCATTCAACTGCATTCAGCTTAATTAAAAATCTCGTGGAAATTCTGAAACATTTATTATTTTTACTACTGTCATATTTATTATAACAACAACAATATGATTAGTTATTAAAAATTAGTTAGAAGTTCATTTACATTAAATGTTCAAAATGGTTTCCATTATTATTTACACATAACCTAAGTCTTTTTAAGAAAGTTTTTCGGACATTTTCAAAGATTAAGGGACGATTGTTTAAACTATCAATTTCTAATTTTACTCGTCTTTTAATCTCCTCAACATTTTCGGGGCGGTTCTTATAAACTTTATTTTTTAAATGCCCCCACAAGAAAAAATCCAAGGGGGTTAAATCTGGACTACGTGGCGGCCACCTTATCGTTCCATGTTTACCAATCCAATTTTCAAACGAATTGTTCAAAAATTCCGTTATGGGCCCACAGTTATGGAAGGAAGCGCCATCTTGCTGCCATATTAATTGTCTTTCTTGGAGTTGGTTAAGAAAAATTAATGGCAACTGGTCAAAGTATTGTTCCAATTCGTTCTGGATTAAATGTAGGTATTTCCTACCTGTCATACTTCCTGAATAAAATAGAGGGCCCATTATAAAATTTCCCACAATTCCGCACCAAACACCCACGGAATATCTGCCGGATTTCACAACTTCACGAAATGCCCGTGGATTGTCAACAGACCAAAATATACTATTTTTCCGGTTGTATATTCCCGCCGGTGTAAATGTAGCTTCATCGGACCAAATAATCTGTTTAAAAAATCCAGTTCCACCTCTTGCAAAACAAAAGTTTAACATTGTTTGACAATATTCCAGTCTTCTTGCAGCATCTCCAGGGAATAGCCTTTGAACGGGTAATATTTTGAAGGCTTTAAATTTGCTTAATTTCATTACCCTTTGTATTGTAGACCGGGGAATTTGTAAGTCTCTCGCTGCATCTCTCTGAGATTTTTCGTTATTTCTTCTGAAATAATTTAAAATTCGTTCTCTCTCGTCCTCATTAATTCTAAACCCTTTTTTTCTCTTGCTAATCACACTTCCTGTCGATCTGAATCTTCGATACAGCTTACATATAGGTAAATGAAGCACTCGGAACATTTCTATTTGGATATTTACGAGAATACTCCCTCAAAGTTTCTACGTATCTTTTATCATTTTTGATGAAGATCTCTAAAATATCACAGCATTCTTCTTTCAAAAACATTTTTTAAACTGCAACTACTAACAGCTTCAGCAACAAAATTTTAGACTAACCTGACACGTAAATAGAAATATTGAATTGACAGCCTACTCGATTGTCAGTTTTATTATCATGGCTGACTTGATTTGTCATAAATTTGGTTTTATTGTTTGGCCTACTCAGATCGAACATCAGACACCGACCATGAGACCATGTATCTAGTTTGATGGAGCTTTTCTGATAAATATCTCGGAAACGGTTGGAGATAAATAGGTCAAATTATATATCGTTGGATTCAGAATTAAAAAAGGAATCCTGTGATGGTTAAGAGAAATATGTAAGTTGTAAAATAGAGGAAATCACTTTCATTTCCGCTATAACCGGAAGTTATATTAAAAAACTGAATATTCGGGAATACTATACTTAAAGGTTCTCTAATGGATGTGTAGGTAAAAAAATATTTTTTTTATTTTGCAAAGAATGTTTTTTCGCGATAACTTTTTTACCGACCCCCGTATACAAAATTAGGGTACACCCTCGAATTCCCCTTAATTTTTACTACAATCTCATTTTTTGAATGACCATTTTATGTTAACGTGTCTCCACGTACCACACTTTTTCCGCTTAGATGGGCCACCCACCATTATTTATTATTTTAGACAAAATATTTAGGAAACGAAGTTATTTATAATCCAAAATAAAGCTTCGATACAAAATTTGTAATCTTAATTTTGAATTTTATTTAATTTATGAAAGTTCCAAATTGACAATCCGAGACTGCTGTGCTGAAATGTGTGGAGTTTGGAGGAGGATATATATTTTGTGTAGAATATTTTTTCCACAATCGTACGAAGTGTTATTGCCATTTTTATTGTTTGTTTAACAACAAATACCGGAACACCGACATGACGACATCAATTATTGTGTATTGCACATTTTTCTGAGAAGCTCCACCCATTCGTCGACGCAAATAGGATGCGTCGAATGAATCGAACAGCCTTTATGCGATTTTATTTACAACTTCCAGATGCCATAGCTCGGTAATTACAGGAAACGCGTAATTATCGCAGTTCGGACGAAAGTAGGTGCTAACTGCAGGGCGATGATGTTTTTAAATTATTCCGTTCATGGGCTTCGTCAAAATTGGGTCAGCAATGGATTTTAGGAGTAGAGTGCACACAATATTTCTTAGTCACTAGGAGTAGGGTGTAGATATTCTTTCCAATTATCGTAACCAAAATCGATAGATCTCAGCCTATAGAAACATGTATCAATCGTAAAAGCGCTTTAACTGAATTCTTACCAAAATAAATGCAAAATAGTGAGCTGGAACGTTAGTTTTCCAAGCGAGATTCTGTCAGGGTTATGGTTCAGTCGATCGAGGTGACTCCATATTCATTAAACCAAATGAAATCCAAAACCAAGTTTATTAAATTTGGATGTGATACTCTAATTACATTGGTTACAGAGGTTTCTTAATTTAGTGCTAAAACAGAACTAGGGACACAATATTGTTGAACTAACTTTAAGAATTTCAGCCATTATGGTCTTACCTAGGGACACACCGGGGTAAGCCCATTTATACTTGCAAATAATGGATAAAAAGCCCGTAGGGTTGCATCCCAGCCTGTTTTAGTATACGAAAGAGTAATAAAAGCAAATGACGTTTTTGTTTTCCAAAATCAAAATGAAGTAAACAACACCCGTAACCCCAGTTACCTAGTTCTCTGGGATTGTTAATTTTGGTGGACCCGGTGGGATTGTTCCACTTCAATAGAAACAGCGAATTTGGAGCGACTATAAAACGGCTAGGGCGAGTGACAAGTCACTGGCATTCGCGATACCCTGCGATATTTAAGATTTTACTGTGGTAATATGCATAAAGGGCAGCAGCACTTCACCAATGGAGGCAGTGACGTCATTCTGATGAGACCGCATTCCGCGAATTCAAACAATTGCAGGCACTTGATTCTCGATATTTTTTCTACGGAAAATATTGTTTGACATTTTGTATTTCACAGATTTAATTTGGACATTATTTACGGCTTTTTTGTGGTGTTTAAACAGAAATTTATTAACATCAGTATTATTGGGTTTTCAGTGTTTGCTAGACATTGTATGTTGTACATACTTAGGTTGTATCGGCACCCGAAAATTATTGTTTACCTTACCTGGTAACGGTGATGGACAAAACCAACCCTCCATGATTAAACTACCTTCGTCTAAAAGGTTAACGTACTTTTTTCAACTGGTAAGTATCGTATCGAATTGCTGACGCGGAAAATTCAGTGTTTTTTGTATGGTGTCCGTTTTCCCTTTCTAATAACGGCTGGAGGGGCTTTCTCTATTACTTTCCTCATAATTGGAGGGGGCCGAGTCCGGGCAGTCCCCCCATATTTGTCAGTGTGAAAGTTCATTGACGTCTGCGGAACACCCCGGGGGCAACAAGTTCATCGTAATTCTGATGTTTGATTAATGAGTCGTTTTATTGGCACCTATACATTCAATTGGTGGCATTGTAGAGGTTTTGTTTCGTTAATCGTTCCTGTATATTTAAAAAACAGTTATTGTGTTTTAATATTAGAATTTAGTTTTGATTTTGTTTTGCTTCCATTTCCCGGTGGTATCGAATTAATTGATTAATTCATATTTTATATTCATAGAAATGTGAAAAAAAATTTCGAAGAGCCGGAGTTTGAAACTGTTTGACAGTCACGCTACTGTATACTCTGTTATAACCAGTAAACCCCATAAAAATTACAAGCTGCATTCGTTATTTTTTGTCCAAGTACTTAGTTATTTCAACTACCTGAGCAGGTACTATAATATCTAATTAATAAATTGGTCTATAGTGTAACCTGGTAACTTTCATTCGTGTGTTACAAACGGTGTATTATAAAACAGTTCTTTAATTATTGTAAAGACCAGTAACGGGCATAAGATAATATTGTTTTTGGAATACTTTTTGATGACCTCGAAATGCCACCTTGAAGTGTTCAGTTTACCATAATATTGTTTACAAGTGTGCACTTCGTAGCGAAAGTACCAACCTACTCTACAGAATTTTGCATTGCAAATTAAGGGGTTACATTACAATTCCGAACCAGTTAGGAATTCGCATGAATTTTGAAGCTTCATTAATTCAGTTTTTTAATAGAGCTAAAAAAAGCCGGATTCAATGGATAATAATAATAATTTATACATGGTAAGAACAGGTGTTCACTAAACGACTGGACTGAATTTACTTTAGTTATTTAGCAGGATTCTTCATGAAATTCACGGGTCCTTATTCGAATTCTACATATTGGGAGAAACGCTGGAAGAATGTTGAATTGAATTTGTTCCTGGTTTAAATGAATGTTTCCTTTTGGTTCTAACGCCTCCCGGATCGGTTTCTAAACACTCCTGGTACCTTTCATTCCACAACCTTGATGACAAAACCCGTATTTTAAAGTGTACAACCTTCCCAAACAACTCTATTGTTAGGTACCCACCGGGTTCTACATCGTACCGACTTTTCCGCATTCTATCTGTACGACAACTAGCTCGGAGTTGCGCAAGCACGCGCTATTCAGCATTGCAAATGTAACGGCATTCGGGTACCGGCGCGCCAATGGCCACCGCACCAAACTTATTCCGTTTGCGGGCAATTTCGGCGGTACCGGCCGCGGCGGGTACCTACCGGAACCGCACCGGCGACGGTGAGCGTCGTTAACGGTCCAAGGCTGGTACCGCGACCTTGGCGGGGGTTCCTCGATCTCTCCCGACAGCACCGGAGAACCAAACCGGCGAGAGAACAGTGAACCAACTCGCGGCAATAATAATGATCCTGTAAATCTTGGTGTGCGCGTATACTGCAGTGCATCCATGTAGGGATGGTTCTTGTAAACAAAGTGGGTACCATAGAGATCATGATCACGAAAGATAATTTTGATGGTTTTTAGCAAATGTAAATAATAGTTACCATGTCAGTACTTTTAAATTCCGCGTTTCACTTGAAGCCCACAAAATCTGCGCGAAAGTGTGTAAGAGCAATACAAAGATTTATAACACAACAGAATTGATTTAAGTCGGAACGTTGTGATTTATACCATAGAAATATTATCGGTATAATTTGCTCAATTAAATGTCAACAAATGATTAATTATATTTTCAACGTCCGACAAGGTGTGGCAATAAATCAATTCGAGTGGAAGGGACGCTATGCATTTATGCACCTGTTTACACGAATGAGAACAGAACATTATTCTTCAGATATGCCGTTAAAGTATTTGGAATAAGAATTTATAGTTGGTAGCAAGGCTAATCAATCAATAGTTAGGCATAACTAAAATATCTTCACCCATACAGGGTGGTTCAAATTCGACACATTTATTTTTTCCTGTTTCCCAAAAAGATAAAAAAGAAGTAGCTTATACTTAGGTGCCATAGGGTAGATTTTGAGAACAGTTAAATGTCGCACCCCGATATCTCCATTTGTTTGAGAATAACCTTTTTATTTGTGAATATTTTCGATGTCAGTAAATTTTTTTTAAATAATTTTAGACGCATTTTAGATCACAATTGCTTAAACCTCTGGAAACTCGCCCCAAAGTGTCGAATTTGAACCACAGCCTGTATAGTATATTCGCATTTATACCGTTGACCTTTCTGAAATAAATCAACTACCTGATAAGACCCCATTGTGTACAGGTATAATATTTTACTGGGTGCAGGGTCGCCTTAAATATACATATACCTATTCAGATATTATTTATTTATTTTAATTTTAAAATAAGTGTAGACATTCTTAAGTAAATGAAAATACAAAACAATATAAATAATAATATATTTTTAAATATATTAGGTATAATATAATCTATATCTATATATGAATTACAGTTGCAGGTATATGTAATCCGACCCTGTCCCAAATTTGAGGCATTTTATGGTCAAAGGAATAATGACCGTTTTATGGTATAAATGCCACCGTTTTATGGTATAAATGCGAATATACTATACCTAAGTACTTTCACCATAATCATCAGCAATAAGATTTTTATGTAGGGTGATAATAAACAGATTGCCAAGGCGTTCCTCAAATCTTTTATAATCTTTCAGTGGCAGTATATATATTCAAAATATGGTTGCACAGTTAATGCTAGGTATCATAGCCAAAGCTACAGTTATTGTCTGAAGAATAATACATTCTTACCTACCTACTTTTTCTATGCAATATGGAATGATTTCAAACAAAAGTATATAAATTTACGTTGATATAGTCGTCTCGTCGAGCGCCGAATATTACCTCGGACGTTGACAACTCGTTGACATTTTTACTAAACTTCCTAGATTGTCCGGATTGACGGGAAAAATCAGGGACGTATTAGCGCGTATTGAGTAAGCTGAATTTTCGGACGTTTATTTGAATTTGAATAAAAACGAAAGCGATTTATTTTTGTGTTAGATACTTTCTAAACGCTCAGATAAAGAAATTTGGAATATAAGTATGCAATATATTTCTGAGTTTCTTGGTGAAAAAAAAATTGGGGCAAAATAAATGAAATAGGTACTTCTGAGCTTTGACGCCCCTCACAAGTGAGAAGTTGTCAGTATAAACTGAATTACCAATATATTAACTACGGGGTCGGCTTATTCGTCACTACGGGTATAATAAAGTTGTTAATGTTAATGAATTTATGAAATTATAAACCACTGTTCAATACGAGTATACGAAATAATTGTTTTTAGTAATGAGTCTCCTCTGTCTCCCGTGAAAGGAAATAGAAAAGTTATTAATTAATTTAGCATTTCAAATCCCATTGGCGAGAAGACATTTATTTCAAGCCACAACAGATGATTCACACCCAGATTAATTGCACAGACCGGTATCTTCCTACTTTGCCGGATTGTGATTATACCGACGAATTCACCAAATTTACAAATAAATGTATTTACAGCGTGATTGCAGTAACTAAAGAAAAACGTATACAATCGCCTTTGCAGTAACGCCTAAACTCTATAAAAACGAAAAAATAGCTTTTGGATGTTGCGTAAAAAGTAGTAAAAAATTAAATATTACAAAGCAGAAGTAAATTAAATGTTCAAATCTCACTTCATTCCCTTGAGATGCAAAAAATATTGTGCTTGAAGCTTCATAATGCGCACTCGAATGATATCTTGAAGATTTTTTTTTATCAAGTCCGAAGTGCATGCTCTCTCTCTACACCTGACCAATACAATACCTACATAACATTTGTTGGTGTAATGAAGAGTGCAACAATTCAGCAATTTTTACTATTTAACTTTGTTTTCTATAATGTCACCTTTGAAAAAATTGTTGTTCTTTTGTCGGGTGGTGTCAGGTCTTGGATGCTTACAAATTGTGTCAAATTCTAATCTTTATATCCCTTATTTGATATTGCAAGTTGTCAATGGACATTATAGATTAGAGATTTTATTCCTCGATATTTTCTCTGGGAAAACGGATTTAAAGAAATAACAAAAATGACCTTAGTGCAAGTTGACGTTATTATTTTTTCGTATAATAAATAATAACATTTAACATTATCTTGACTTTGACAGTTATAGCAAGTCAAGTTGCGGTTTCTGGTTCATTTATCCGGTAAAATTTGAGGGAAAAAGTCAAGTGGGAATTAATTCAGTTTAAAGTTTGACCACCCCACACGTGACACCACCTGTAGCCTCCATCCTTATTAATATTACAGGGTGTTCATTTGAAAAATTCCCACCCCCTCTATCTCACAAAATAAAAAAGGCAATACTTTAACCACTTAAGTTAATCAGTTTAAATCTAAAAATCATAGTACACACATTGTTGATTTCGCTTCATTCGCCATCACTCAAGTTTGCGGTGAGACAAAGCAATAAATAATATGCTACTTTTGGAACTACAGTTTGTTCAGCGAATGTTCGGCCCTACATCACAACTCCCGTCATTGTCTGACTCGTGAAAATACGACCGATATCCATCGGAATGTTCGGCCCTACGCCACAACTCCCGTCCTTGTCTTACTCGTAAATATGCGATGGATATTGGTCGTATATTCACGAGTGAGACAAGGACGGGAGTTGTGACGTAGGGCCGAACATTCGCCGAACAAACTGTATTTGATATGAGTGCAGGCTATAAGCGGTGTCGGGTGTGGGGTCAAAAAATGAACTAAATACCCTGAACTGTGAATATTAATTGAGGCGCTGAGAACCATAGCGGACCATCCCACAAAATTCTTGATATCTAAATAAGTACGGTCTTGTGTAGTAAAACATACAATCTTTCATGCCAGAGCGGACCAAATGAGCCTTAACTACTCTACTACAGATGGCAGCACCAAAGAGGATGGTCCACATGGATTATACTTGCAAAATCTTCATGCCATAGCGGACTATGCAGCTTAGTCCACTTTGGCATTGGTGGAAATTTAATACGTTGCAGTTCAATCTTCATGCTATAATGCAGCTTAGTCCACTTTGGCATTGGTGGAAATTTATATACGTTGCAGTGCGTTTGGTCTATTGAAACGACTACAGCTGTCAACTATTCAACTTAGTATTACTACAGCGAAAAAGAAGGATCTGCTGTAGTTGAAAGAATTCATTCCACCCATCTATCACAGCTTTTATGCTCTTCAGAATGATGTACCATCAGAGGAAATGATTTTGAATAATTATTTGTATTTTTTGGGTTGAATAAAACCAAACAATATGTTTGTTTTGTATTATTTGATCAATTGCACATCATAAAAAAATAAATAAAATATGCCCTAAGAACCAAAACGGACTAACCCACACCAAATTTAAGAAAATGTTGAAAATATATGTGTTTTGTGCTTAATATATACTCATAAACCCAATTGTAAATGTTTAATTAAAATCCGGACAAGATAATATGATTTATCTGTCGAAAAAAAAAATCCAAAAAAAGTGATAACTTAGAACTTGCAAAAACTCCATACAACTTGTAATGGGGATGGTCCATTCTGGTTCTCAACGCCTCAATTATAAAAATGAAAGTGGCGCGTCCCATCTTTGCTTTATCACATCGACCAGATTTAAAACCCCTGACACAAAATCTCTTTATCAAACATTCCTTCCCTCTTTCCAGGGTCCCGGTCAGGGAGGAGGAATTCTACTACACCGAAATCGAGCTGGGGCTGACCAGCCCGCCGCCGACCCTCTCCCACCGCGACATGGCGCGGCCGCCGCACGAGGACCCCGACTACCAGCGCCAGCTGGTCGGCAACATGCGTAGCGGGATGCTGCTGCAGCAGCAGCAGCAGCAGCAGTGCCAGCTGCCGGCCGCCGCCGTCGTGCCGCAGTCGCCCCACAAGCTGCTGAAGCTGTCGCCGCGGCCGCACAGCCCGAAGGCGACGCCCGCGTCACCGCGCAGGGTCCGGGGTGAGAACAAGAAGTGCCGGAAGGTGTACGGGATGGACCACCGCGAGCAGTGGTGCACGCAGTGCAAGTGGAAGAAGGCGTGCACGCGCTTCGGCGATTGACTGAGGTGGTGGTAGGGCGGGGGAGGCGATTTAGGCGAGCTGGGATGAAAGGGGGGAAGTGTGTGTTGGAGATGGAGGGCGGTAGACCAAGAGAGGGAGTGATGTTTTTACCCAATTCATCGTATTAGACTGGAATCGGCACCATGGAGTATGGATAAGGAAGAGGTTGAAAGAACCAGTACCAATCAGAGTATCGCTGATACATATCTCTCTTCGAAGACATAAGTGGTTTCGAAATAAAAGTTTACATTTTAGAGATTACCGCGTAGCTAGATTCTTTCAATACATCTCTTATATCTGTACTCAGTAGTCGAATTCGGCCGCTCGCCAACGCGTTGTCGGTAGTTTTAATTTACCCACATTATTGCGAGGTACTTTTATTGGTTAAAAGGTACCACCATACCTCTGAATCAAATGGTCTAGATTTTGGTGAGCGCTGTTTCTAATAAGGAAGAGACCTGTTTTGGTAATGGTTTTTGACAACTTTGCCTTCCATGATTCCAGATTCCACTCATAATAAGAGGATTTGATGTAAAACCTTCACTAAGTGCAAGGTCATGAAGCTTTGCATGTACGACATTGTTCAATTTTTCTATAGATCTATAAATAATAAAATACGAAACTGTTAGCCACGATAAATTTTCTAAATTTGTTGGCAACCCCCGAAATTTTACTGATTATGGATTACTACTTGTCAAATCTGGTTAATGACATTCAACCTTAGGAACCAAATAAGTATAGCATTGTAGGCTTAAAAAGAATGACTGGATTTGTTTTATTTTACGCGGAATGAACCAGAAGGCAAGTCAAAGCCATAAAGAAACAAATTAAGCTGCGATGGATGTCGAAATATTGAATGATTTGGGTACAAATAATCTTTCTGTACTAACGGGGGTTATAAAGGCAAAATTTAATTTGTATTACCAGCAAATAGATATATTTTTGTTTTTTCTGACTCGTCAGTTTTTACAGAAATAAAAGTACTGAGTGAATACAAAAGTCTTGTATTTTAGTAGATAGACTGCGTGTTTGAAGTTTGAATTAAAGCTTTTATGATGCCTACTATGGAAGTAATGTGTACTGTGAGCATGAAATATAAGTGATAAGTATATTTTTAGATGTAATGTTGCCAGAATTGTGTTCCAGCTCGCTATAAAGTCGATTTCTCCCTCGTTCGGGGTGCAGTGCTGCAGATCCAATTGTGTTCTTTTCTAATTTTAGAGAAGCATATATATAAAACCTCCTCCTTGATCTCAATCACGATTTAGAAGTACAAGGGACTTGATCCGCCATGATCATTCACGAAATCTACATATTATATTGTTCGAACTAAACATGTGTTCGTATCTGCTGCTCAGTTATTTTGCCGGGAGTAGATGAGTAGTGTGTTATAAGGCTCTGTTTGCTGAAGCTTCCATACGTATTGTTTGCTCTGGAGAATTTTTTATACTAATGTGTAGGTATAATCAAGATGAGTGTTTATTGAAATTCACTGCCAGACTTTAAATACAAATCCAATAAGGATATGCATCGAACGAATATGCAAGGAGCATTCATATTAAAATCATTTCAAATGACAATAATTTTGTTCTTCTTCAGGCACCTTCAAATGTCCTGACAACTATTGCAATGGACAAAGATAATAAGCCGACTGAAATAAATGAAGGCGATTTTGAAGCAGACTTATTGTCTGGTAAATTAAGATTGAAATTTGTATGCTCTTTGTATTTAGTGTAAGAAATTCTCAATATTAAGAATGTAATGAAACTCTAGTTAAGTATTCTTGGGTCAAGGTTTAATTCAATGTAGATATTTTAATAGTTCCTTATTGGTATCTATTGATAGCTTACTATTATTTTTTAGTCTCTCAACATAAACATTACATTCTTATTCATGAAGGATGGTCGTAATTTCCACCAAAAATATTACAGCCAAAGATTTAGTAATTACCAAATACAGCCAGTTCAATATATCTTCATATTTTTTGTTTGAAGTACCTGAATTTCAAATTAATAATTGCAGTATTCGGGAAGCGAACGAGGCCTTGCAAAGCACTTACTATTATGATTGAAACTCCTCTGCAAATATAACAATGAGTATTATGTAAAATTATGCGACTGTATGAGAATGCGCAAATTCTCAAAAGCAATCATTTTTTTGTATATACATATTATATATTTATAAGTATTTTTATGATTGTTATATTTTTGTCGTGTTTGTTAGTATGTATACTGTTGTGGATATATTATTTAAATGCTGTTGCCCATATTATGAGATTAGTTTTATTAATTCTTTGTTTTTACAGAAACTCAAAAAATGCATAGGTATGAAAGTTCGGAGTCTGTGAGGTTGTAAGAAAAATATATAATTCAAAGCTGGCTGCGTTACTTTGCCATCTTAGTCGTTATTTAACATAGTTATATTTTTGTTATATATATATAAAAAAAAACAAAAAATAGAGTTGCACAGACACGTTTATTTTTAAGTTCGGCGACGTCAATATTAGATCTATAAACAAAATTTTACACTAAGTATTTTCTGAATCAACTAACAAACTAAATTTTAGTGTGCTCTTGGTTACACAAAAGCATTGGGTAAAAGATGTATTTTATTTATTTCTACCGTACTTTCACCGTTTTAGTAGACATTGCCATGGCTGGGCGGCGCGCCGCCGTGTATTCGGCTAGGTTCGTCAGTCGTTGGCGGGGGGCGGGGCGTGTTTTTTGCTCGCAAAACTCGACTGATAAGCGGTGCGGGACTACTGTGTACTCCTTCCGCCAACGACTGACAAACCTAGCTGGACTCACGGCGACGCGCGGCCTATTCCCCTATGTCTACCAAAACGGTGAAAGTACGGTATAGTAACCCATTTTTTGTGTCACAAGCAACAACTTGTTCCACACGCAAGTAAAGCCATGATTATCAAACATGACAGATGGTTATTTCTGAAATAATCTTAATTTACAATATTGTAGGGGTGCTTTAAATAAATCTTTCACTTGACGAGAAAATATTGAAATTAAAATAAATATTACTCAAATGGTCCAATGGGCTTTATATTGCAGGCCTGTCTAGTACTCAGTGTATCTCTAACAAAAACATTAAGGTAGGTAGTGTTTGTTTTCGGAACTGATCAAAGTGACTACAGAGTAAATACCTATATATGTAAGACTAATATGGCATTTCTTTATTCCTGCAACTTTACAACTCCGAGTGGGCGAAAGTTTTGATCAAAGATCTCAGAGGCCATTGATGGCATAAAATTGTCGCGCTACCTTACCTTAAATATGCTACTGAGGAAACGCACTTTGAAAGCCATGCTATTTTCTACTCTTCTCCAAGTAATAATGGGAGCTTTTAATCATTTGGGCAATATAAAAAAAGATGGTATATATTGTAAGATTTATCTAAAATTTCTTAAATATTTTATACCTGCCATAGCATATACTTTTGATGACTAGGGCTTATCGATGTGTATTTTTGTATTTTGACTGACGGAGGAATTATATCAACTTTTGATCCTGTATATTTATAGTATCTGTGTATTTCACTAATACTTAATGATTCTGTTCTGTACTTATTTTAACGGGTTACCTAGTAATAAATACATGTATTTATAATTTTTGTGTGTGTCTTGTATAGATTGTCACGATTTGCACAACCCACTTTACATTTTCATCACTCATTGAAAATATCTCTCATAATATGTACATTGTGTGAAGAAGGCTATGTTTTTATTTCTTATGCTCAAAAAATTAGAGGAATACCTAAAAACTATGAAAAGAAAATAAGATGTTTACAGATTAGTAATAAATATAAAATATTAATAATGTATGTTTATAAATCAAACATGATTGAAATAACTATTTAGTCTTCGTTGTATAAAGTTTTTAAAGCATTTCACTACCTACGTCTTTCATTTTTTTGTACCATTAATTTTAAGCTCAGATTTTATATGGTAAAGCCGAGCAGTATAGGTATTTGAAAAAATTGTAAAATTTAAATATTAACAGTTCGACTATAAGGAAAGTCCATAATAAGATACTTTGAGTAAGTTTTGTTGAATTATATATTTATTTTTACGTTATTGTACATTTAATATATATATTATATCGCTTATTTATATAAAGTTTTCATGATAAGATTTAATTAGTAGTATAGATATATTATTATAGATTATATGGCATTAGATGTATGACATACATTTTTAGACCGCATATATTATTTTATAAGATATTAATAAAACTTTAAAAATAATATACACATAAATATATTATAACAATACGGTTTTATTATTTTTCTACCTATTTCATAACCTAAATAAAAATAATTTTTACTGGCCCTATTCCTAGAAGAATAGACCAAGAGTAATACAGATAATTCCTTATCGACGTGCCACAGGAGACCCGCTTTTAGACGAAATATCTTCTAATAAAGAGATAAACATTGTGCATTTTACTTATTTGATTTTACGTTAATCTTTAATCTACATAGCAAAGTACGACGGACCGGAAGGGACACAAAATATATATTTTTTCAAACTTTAAACATCCAAGATACTAACTCAGAATTTTAAAATTTCGACTTATACCTGCCTAACTCAAAATTTTAAGCTTATTAAACATCACAGCGTTAATCACGACACCCTTAGACCCCCATAATATACCAAATTTGAATAAAAAATATGAAGGGAGTTTTGCGTGTTGTCAAAGTTGAGCAAAGTATGAATTTTAAAGGCATTTGGCAAGTCAAGTGTGTGCCATGGAATCCCCTCAAAACAGTTGAATGCTCCACAGGACCACTCAAAGTGTTGGTGTGCAAAGATTCAATATAAAAAATAAACAGGGTATTTTTCACTGGGCCATCTCAAAATGCTGAATTTTTATGAAACTATATTATACTGGTCATGAGTGCTCTGGAATTATTGAAAAAAACAATAACAAACACAAAAGGAATTTATTTCTTTACAAAATGTCAACCAACAAATAAAAAACAATTTAAATTATCGGAGCATACTCAATAAAGGCACCGTCTAAGATGATACATTTTCTGTGTGTTTCCTGTTGTGGCACACCAGCCACCTTAACGCATATGGACTTACTGACTGGCAGAGGCTTCTGTATTTTTAGACTTAGTTCGTTTATAGTGACTGGGTCGGTTTTCATATAGGTACTCATCGATTTAAAGTTCAAAAAAATTCGGTATTTTCAGATGGCCCAGAGAAAGACACTCTGTATATTTTTGAATTAGATCTTTGCGTACCAACACTTTGAGTGGTCCTGTTGACCATTCAACTGTTGTGAGGGGATTTCATGGCACACTTGACTTGCCAGATGCCTTTAAAATTTCTCTTTTGCTCAACTTTGACAACACGCAGAATGGAACTCCCTGTATATTTTTTATTCAAATTTGGTATGTGGGGGTTCTGGGGTGTTCTGATTAATGCTGTGGTGCCAGATTTTAAATAAAAAAATCGCTAAATGTATTTCGTCATTTTTTACTCGAAAAAAATTCTTCGTATAGGCCTTGAAAATTGAGATTAGGACCTGAAATTTTGCACCAGAGTAAAATAGTTATTTACATTGCCAGATGCGTAAGTGCACTTTTTTGGCCGAGGAGGTTGTTTAAAGACCGAGGCAACGCGAGCGTTGCCTCGGTCATTAAAAGTACCTCCGAGGCCAAAAAAGAGCTTACGCATCGTGCAATGTATTACATTTTTCTTGCTACCGAAATTTCAAGTTATAGGTAGGTACTTTGAATAAAGCTCTCAATACATATGGAGTAGATTGTGAGTAATAATGATCTTCAAAATAACCTTTGTTCGATTACTAAAAATGATAATCAGTGACAAATATAAGAGGCAGAATGCAGCGATAATAAATAATAAATAAAAAATGTTGAGCTTTGTATGGGATTTGAACAATGGATCTACGAATTACTAATCGCGTACTCTCACCCCATCGGTAGCGCGGTGCTTGTCAAATTTGTTCTGTTATGCGGCTCTTATTTGACGCCAGAGAAACATTTTAATTATTAATTTTTCTTTGGTATAATTCGTGTTAAAACCAGTTTGTAAAACGACTGTTGTGTAACCTATTAAAATTGACGCAAGATTCGCGTTGCTACATATATTTCATTAATGGTTTTAAGGTCCTTGCTGCGTAAGGGTTGCTAAGCAATACTTTTTGTACCTAGCAACCACTTTCGCAGCTAGCAACCAAAATAACAGGGCACCTCGAACATTTGACTTTCGCTTTCGGGCCTGTTGGCGAGTATGTAAAGTGAACTTACGGGGGAGGGAGCAGGAAAAATAATTTTTTGTGACCTATCTTTAGAAAAAAGACGGCTAAAATCGGATCCCAGTTGACAAAAACTTATCCCAGTGATGTAGCTGAGACAAACACTCGTTCTTTAGGACAGTACATGTGATATCACAAGGTGTAGCCAGATTATGTAACAGAGAAATTAAAATGTCCGCTACAAGTCGCCATTCGTGAGATGTGGGAATTTCTAATTTACTGACCAAAATTAAAATTTTTTTTTTGAGGATATTCTTGACAAATACGATTACTACCGGCGAAAAATCAACTACTACCACTTCGGACTAAGTACTACCGGCGAAAAATCAACTACTACCACTTCGGACTAACTACTACCGGCAAAAAATCAACTACTACCACTTCGGACTAACTACTACCGGCGAAAAATCAACTACTACCACTTCGGCCTAACTACTACCGGCGAAAAATAAGTAACTGATTTTTCGCCGGTAGTGGTTAGTCCGGGGCGGTAGTAGTTGATTTTTCGCCGGTAGTAGTTAGTTCGAAGTGGTAGTATTTGATTTCTCGCCGGTAGTAGTTAGTCCGAAGTGGTAGTAGTTGATTTTTCGCCGGTAGTAGATATTCCCAGGTGGTAGTAGTTGATTTTTCTCCGGTAGTAGTTAGTCCGAAGTGGTAGTAGTTGATTTTTCACCGGTAATAATTGGTCCGGAGTGGTAGTAGTTGATTTTTCGCCGGTAGTAGTTAGTCCGAAGTGGTAGTAGTTGATTTTTCGCCGGTAGTAGTTAGTCCGAAGTGGTAGTAGTTGATTTTTCGCCGGTAGTAGTTAGGCCGAAGTGGTAGTAGTTGATTTTTCGCCGGTAGTAGTTAGTCCGAAGTGGTAGTAGTTGATTTTTCGCCGGTAGTAGTTAGGCCGAAGTGGTAGTAGTTGATTTTTCGCCGGTAGTAGTTAGTCCGAAGTGGTAGTAGTTGATTTTTCGCCGGTAGTAGTTAGGCCGAAGTGGTAGTAGTTGATTTTTCGCCGGTAGTAGTTAGTCCGAAGTGGTAGTAGTTGATTTTTCGCCGGTAGTAGTTAGTACGAAGTGGTAGTAGTTGATTTTTCGCCGGTAGTAGTTAGGCCGAAGTGGTAGTAGTTGATTTTTCGCCGGTAGTAGTTAGTCCGAAGTGGTAGTAGTTGATTTTTCGCCGGTAGTAGTTAGTACGAAGTGGTAGTAGTTGATTTTTCGCCGGTAGTAGTTAGTCCGAAGTGGTAGTAGTTGATTTTTCGCCGGTAGTAGTTAGGCCGAAGTGGTAGTAGTTGATTTTTCGCCGGTAGTAGTTAGTACGAAGTGGTAGTAGTTGATTTTTCGCCGGTAGTAGTCGTTTTGTACATGACTTGATCCATTTCGTACAATATATGCTGAAAATTTTGAATTTTCATTTTGGTCAGCAAATTAGGTAGACCCGTGAGATGTTATGATGATGTTCTGTGATGTAACCAAAATTTATTTCAGGAACATATCAAATGTCTGCACATTACATACTTGTTATATCACCAGCTTGTCATATTCATTTATCATGATACATTCTTGTGATATAATGTAACTTATTTCAGATATACAGGGTGTTTCTAAATTATGGTGCCAACGTAATATGACAGATAGAAAACGAACAAAAAGTTTCCTATAAACATGGGTTCTAAAATGCACAATAAGAAAGTTAACAGAGTGATGAAATAAGTATAGTTTGAAAAACATCTTTATCGCAATAACTTCTACAGAAGTTATGCAATTTAAATGAAACTTGGTGCAATTCTTTAGTAACTGTAGTGCAACAATTTTGTGTAAAAACGATTTATTCCCATCAACCAGAGGCGGAGGGGCGGGGTAGCACAATGGGTTTTCTACTTTTTGAGGTTATCTTTTTGGTCTCGCAGGTTCAACATTTTAGTGCATCTTTTTATTTTGCAACAAAAATGTACTATTGTTATTCTTTTAAAATTATATTTTAAAGTGGGAGTAGATACTAAATAAAAATTTTTGATATATTATAAATATATTGTAATATAATTATTGTACAAATAACTTACTTAGTACTATCCCAACAAACACTCAACTTCTGGATTTTTAATGGGCCATTGCTGTAATTGATGGATTTGTGATGGGATTGGATAGCCTTCAATGGCCCATTTCAGCTAAAGTGTTGGAATACTACCGATGTAAATATGAGAAGAAAACACCAATGGGCCAATAATGGTTCTTTGCCATGCAACCATCAACAAAGGGATGTGTAAATATATGAATGATGTGCCACTTGCGGTCCACTATAGGCAAAAGTCCATATTAATACCTGTACTTTTTATTTAAATTACCATAAATGGCAAAACCTGATAAGTTTACCGCGCTTGCGCTGTGTCACTGTGCCCGTTGCATCATTTTTACTGCCATGAGGCTGGCGTCGCTGGCGCCATATTGTGGTGGAGTGCTGCCGCGTGTGCGTGCACGCCGAGTTCGTTCGGTCCATATAGTGCATCAAAATGTGGCCAAAATATAAGCCGTAGCCGTATATCTGCATGTTGTGAAGAAGCTACTTTAGATTTGGATTATGGATTAGTGCATTGTGTTATGGTAAATAGGTGCAAGATAAGGAAATTTAATATACGAACCTGAGAGCTACCCAGCAAACATAAGACAGATGGCAAAAGTCCGGGGCTTTGTCGACAGCGCTGGGAAATTGCCTATGATGGGGCGAAGTTGACAGCCCATTACATTTATCACTACATTCTGCCAACCAGTCTTAAAATCGTCATCGGCCCAGTGTTGGGCCTTCTGCACGAAACTAAACTATGGATCACTGATGGGATCTATGTAGTGGCCCATTGAAATTTGCACGACATATAACCATACCTGAACAACTGAATATTTTAAGTAGGTATATATACACTGATGAATATGTTTACACAAATTTACATAGTATATCCATTGCTTCTTGAGGTAGGTAAGATAAATAAATCGTAAATTAAAGGCAAAGCATGCTATTTGTGATGGTACTAGCTATCGCGCATCATATGACGTCACATTCACGGCCCGACCAAAAATTGCCGCCGTTACGAACCCTACACCAAGCCGACCGATCCGATTCGGCCCGAATCGGCCCTCGTCGCGAGTCTCGCCGGCGCCCGGCGGCCGGCCGGCTGTCGCCTGTCGCTCACTCCAAAACCATCCCCGCTATTGTGTTCCCGTCGCTGGCTCCCGCGAGTCTATCCACGCGTCGCCGAGAAGTATACGGTGTGTACCAATTTACCGCAAATGTACCACAAAAACGGAAAAGTCGTTTAGAGGTAATGCTGATCAATTACCAACATGCTTCGAAGCCACCGAAAAGGCAGATGAAGCAAACTGTCCTTTCGATAAATGTTGCTGAGAACAACAATAAACCAACTCAGCTAATGAGGGTCGACCGACGAGATGGCTCATCATCAAGTTTTCTGTCCGAAGTTTGTAACATTTTACCATCTTAATTATAGTATGTAAGTACCTAAGTATTGTATGTATTTTTAAATAATATAGTTTATTTTAATCAAATTGCTTGATTAATGCAGACGTCATTAAAAAATTTCACCATACCTATTGCCACAGAATAAATAGCTTCACAAAGCTATATATAAGGAAGCGAAAATTAGGAGACACGACTGTGCTCACCAGTGAAGAAGATTAATCCTAAGTGTACTCACGAACACCCATTACAATACACTTTGTTAAATATGTTTATAATTATTCTGGAAACTGCGTATTGCTTTCATGTTGAATCTTATACCTATACATATACGGGGTTACTTGAAAAGAAAACATTTAATTCTTAATTAATTCAAGTTAAATTTTGGATCACTATAAAGTTAAATTTGTACAGAGGCGTGTGTATTTCACGTAACACCAAAATAGCAAAATTATAACCATATTTAACAGAAATGTTAGCTTCACAAAGCTATTTATTCTGTGCTATTGCCCACTATATAATAAGGCGTTACCTAATGATCTGCAAATATTTGGGGAAAGTGTTATACAGGTACTTTTAAGGGGGGTCTTTAATGTAAAATTTTCGATTTAAGCCTCCCCTGCAATGTTATTGCAGCCTTTTATTTGTATTCAAATTCTGTATAAGAAAATACGAGTCACAAAAATAATTCAATCTTGTCTTAAACCTAAAAATAAAACAAATTATTAATAATTTAATATATAAAATAGCGTTTGACCTTACCCTGTGCTGTTTCCTTTGCATCCTTCCAATTTTCTGGCCATTGTTGCCTGGTGTGTTTATTTCGGTAAAATTTCAAATAGGGATTGCTAGAAACAACCCTGTGTGCAAAGAATTGACAGTTGCTGTGGTAGATACAACTGCAAAACTATGGTTCCTATCTGCTCTGGACATAGAAGGATGGAGAGAAAGGAAGCTAAAATTAGGAGACACGACTGTGCTCACCAGTGAAGAAGATTAATCCTAAGTGTACTCACGAACACACTGTTATTACACTATAATTATTGCAATACACTTTGTTAAATATGTTTATAATTATTCTGGAAACTGCGTATTGCTTTCATGTTGAATCTTATACCTATACATATACGGGGTTACTTGAAAAGAAAACATTTAATTCTTAATTAATTCAAGTTAAATTTTGGATCACTATAAAGTTAAATTTGTACAGAGGCGTGTGTATTTCACGTAACACCAAAATAGCAAAATTATAAACATATTTAACAGAAATGTTTTCCAGTTTACTATAAAAATCGTAACTTTTTATTGCAATAACTACTGAGAAATATGTGATTTAGGTTCCTTAATTTTTATTTTTTATGTGACAAAGTGTTGTTAGGTAAATAAGGTTATTATTTTTATATTAAAGTAGGTAATGTTTTATTTAAATTTATGTTAAATAAAATTTTTTCACTCATGTTTTTTTTTATTTACAAAATTGTTGCCGTTCTTCTACGAATAAATTTATTGTGTGTGTAATATGAGAAATATCTTTCAATGATTCCTATTGCATTTTTCAGATCACATGAAAAATTGGAAATATATATTATATAACTTTAATTATATTTGACAAGAAAATAAAAATCGCTATTTTTTCTGAAAAATAAAAAATAAGTGTTACCTACCTAAAGTTTGTTCAGCGAATGTTCGGCCCTACGTCACAACTCCCGTCCTTGTCTTACTAATGATTATACGACGGATATCGGTCGTATATTCACGAGACAGACAAGGGCGGGAGTTGGGACGTAGGGCCGAACATTCGCTGAACAAACTGTATATATGTGCCATTATAATTCCAAAAGACTTTGTTGGGCCATGATTTTCCCTAAATATATTTAATTTTGGGCAGAAATTGGCCCAACGTATGGCCTGACCAATAAACAGCTTATGTATTGGCATTAGGCCGGCTATAACCCATAATATGGTGAAGTGCTGGGGAATTGCCGGCCTAATGATGGCACCTGTGCTGGGAAATTGACGGACCAAACTGTTGGCCCAGCTGTCGGCCGTAGTGAACCTAGCCATAATGGTGCCATCAAGATGAGCGAGGGGGTAACCACTAGGGTCAAAAATGTGACAGTATTTCGCAAAAGCCTGGATTTCTGGTGATTTCGCAAGATTTCCGATGATTGCACGAGGTTTTTGATGATTTCGCGAGATTTCTGATGATTGCACGAGATTTCTGATGATTGCACGAGATTTCTGATGATTGCACGAGATTTCTGATGATTTCGCGAGATTTCTGATGATTGCACGAGATTTCGCGAGATTGCATAGAAAAAAAATATTTTGTTGTTGTATTTATGCACAGGTGCTTGTCTCCAGGCTTGTTTGGAAATTCTCGGTTGATCTTCTTCTGAACCCGTGGCGTAGCCAGCATTTAGAGGAAGGGAGGGGGGCGAAATTTTTCGAAATATTTTCTTTGTGAAATATTGCCGTCTACAATTGTTATTGTGCGTTTTTTACTCATATCACGCGTATTGCGTTGAAGTTTATACGAATGAGAATGCACTTACTTGTTTCTTGTTCCTTGGTCCCCAGTTGTCCAGGTGTGCACACCCTCCAGCGACGCGAGTGAAAAAAAGGGGCGGGACGCGGCGATATGCGAAAGATATTAATGTTCCTTCTCCACACGATCTGGTAGCTCCGGAGCGTGCCGCTTCCGTATTCGTACTGGTCTCTTCGGGGTCTTCTTAGGTGCGCATGCGCGCGTTTCCTTAGTGCAATCTCATGTCGCGCAAGTTTAAATTTGAATTTATATATAAAGACTGAACTATGAAAACTAAATAAATTCTCAAATATCAATAATTAGCACCCCAAAAATATTAACTAAGCCCAAAGAAAATATATGCGTATATTTTATAAAACAAAATAAAATTAAATTAGATAAATGCCAAACATATTCCCCCCCCAAAGGCATATATAGTGAGATATGCCTTTCAATTATTCTGTGTCGGAAGTGGACACAGTTTGACCAAGGGTCGCTTGAAATCACCCTGTCGGGTGTGAACTGTGGCTACCCGTATTATACCATCTCTTCCGGGATGTAAAGCTACAATTTTCCCTAAGTTCCACCTTAAAGGTGGTGCAAGTTCATTTTTTATGACGACCAATTTGCCAATTGCAACAGATTCCGAAGTGGGTTCCAGCCACTTGGACCTCTGTTGCAACGTGTGCAAATACTCGTTGTGCCATCGCCTCCAGAAATCTTGCTGGAATCTTTGGAGAAGTTGCCAGCGCGTAAGCGTGTTCAATTTCTTTTGTGAGTAGTCAAAATCGGGCAATGATGAAAGTGGTTGAAGAGTAAGGAAATGGCCTGGTGTCAACACCGAGAGGTCGTTAGGGTCATTGCTGAGGGGATAAAGGGGCCTTGAGTTTAAAATGGATTCTATTTGGCATAGAAGGGTGTAAAATTCTTCAAAAGTCATAATCTGTTCCCCTATTACACGATAAAGATGCGTTTTGGTGGACTTCACTCCAGCCTCAACAAGTCCCGAAAAATGCGGAGCAGAAGGCGGGTTAAAATGCCATTCTATGTTATTAAACTCAGAACAATGTTGCAAAATAGTTTGAATTTGTCTGTTTGCACCTTGAAAATTCGTTCCGCAATCACTATATAATTTTTCAACTCTCCCTCTGCGTGCGATAAAACGTCTGAAACATGCTAAAAATGCATCGCTGCTCAGGTCAGATGCCAATTCTAAATGTATAGCCTTCGTGCTAAAACACACAAAAACGCAAATATAAGACTTATACGTTTTTGCACCACGCACCTTTCCCAGTGTGGTTGTAAAAGGTCCTGCGTAGTCAACCGCGGCGTGTAAAAATGGCTTAATCTGGCTTATGCGTTCGAGGGGAAGATCACCCATCGGGGGCTGAAATGTCTTTGGAGACAAACGCCAACATTTTAGGCAGTTTGATGTGCATTTTTTAATAGCGCGGCGCATAGATTGTATCCAAAATTGTTGCATGACCAAATATTGTAACGATTGTATGCCTGGGTGCAAATAAGCGTGATGGAAATCGCGAATAATCAAGTCCGTTAATGGAGAATTTTTTGGTAGAAGTGCTGGAAATTTTGCGTCATATGATAGGTTGGAATGTCTTAGGCGTCCGCCAACTCTCAAAACACCCTTATCATCCGAAAAAACGTTTAGTTTGCGTAGCGGTTTGGAAGGTAATTTTTTCTTTAATAACAAAGAAATATCTTCGGAAAAATGCAAATTCTGAACATGTTTTACAAGCAACATTAAGGCTTCATGCCTTTCTAATGCTGAAAGATTTCCCGATTTCTTATTATTATGAAATTTAAGGTTATGTATAAATCGTAATATGAAAGCTAGTACACATTTTAATTTCGAAAGACAAGAATATTTTTCAATTAAATTATTGAGTAAATTTTCTTCAATAAAAGTAGCGAAAGAATTTGATTTTTCCTCGAAATCTACTTCGTTAAACATGTCAGAATTCAATTTATTTTTTGGCCAATCAGTTTTATGTTTGTACAACCACGTGGGTCCCGAAAACCACGTATTGTTTTCTTCTACTAATTCCGAAGCTAACAAGCCACGCGATGCGTAATCAGCGGGATTATTTTCCGAGCTTACATAATGCCATAAATGTGGCGCGATTCTTTCCTGAATGTAAGAAATGCGATTCGCAATAAATGTTTTGTATTTATGTGGCGGCGACTTAATCCACGTTAACGCGACTGAGGAATCGGCCCAAGCGTAGACTTGGGAAATTGTAATTTTTTTCTGCAAACTTCCGATAACAAATGTTAATAATTTTGACAGTAAAACTGCACCTAACAGCTCTAGGCGCGGTATTGAGACAGTTTTTAAAGGCGCGATTTTTGATTTGGCGGTTACAAAAAACGTGTAATATGCGTCATTGTAAAAAAATCGTAAATAAACTACGCCTGCGTATCCCCTCTCGGATGCGTCCGAAAAACCGTGTAATTCACATGATTGGTAATTTTTTGTTACAATACATCGCGGCAATGAAAAAGATGATAAGAACCTTAAATCGGAAATGAAGTTTTCCCAACTTTCACAAAGAAGTGGCGGTGGCCTATCATCCCAATCAAGTCCGAGGCACCAAAGTTTTTGAATGAATTGTTTTGCAAAAAAAGTGACCGGGCATAAAAAACCCAATGGGTCGTAGATACGTGCGATGCTTGATAAGATAGATCGTTTTGTGCAATTTTTGCTATCGACAATCTTTGAGTCAACCTTATATGCAAATTTATCTGCAGTTGGACACCACTGTAGGCCCAGTATTTTTAAAACAGCATTGTTGTCTTGGCTAAATGTCACAGACTCGGAATAAATTTGAGAATCTGACAATCCATTCAAAAAATCCGGAATGTTTGACGTCCATTTGCGCAACTCAAATCCGCCTTTGTTACACAATTGGATGAGTTCGTCACGAGCTATTGTGGCGTTTTCTAACGTGTCGGAACCGGAGCAAATATCGTCAACAAATATGTCATTCTGCAAAATTTTACTAGCCGTAGGAAATTCCAAACCCTCTTCTTTTATTAACTGAATGATAGTGCGATTGGCTAAAAATGGGGATGATGTCAATCCGAAAGTGACGCGCATTAATTTAAAATCTTGTATTTCCTCTTGGGGCGAAAATCTCCAAACTAATCGTTGGTAATCTCTGTGCTTTTCCGCTACTACTATTTGCGTAAACATACCCTTTATGTCACTGGTAAAAACTACAGGATGTAGGCGAAAATTCAGGAGTATGCAAACTATGTCCTTTTGTAGTTTTGGGCCAGAAAGTAAATGACTATTCAACGATCCACAATTTGTTTGTGCGGATGCGTCGAATACGATGCGAATTGCGTTAGGTTTGTCCATTTTGGATACACAATGATGGGGTATATAGAAGGCACTATTAATTTTTTCATTAACTACCTACCGGTTCTAGATATTTGTTATCTAAATATTCTTGTAAAGTGTTAGAATACTGTTTATATATTTGCGGATTATTTATTAAGCGTTTTTCGAGCGAAAGAAATCTCCTGACTGCGAGCGATCTAGTATTTTCATAATCGAAGGTCGGATCTGTCGATTTAAACGGGAGTTGCACGACGTAGCGGCCGTCTTGTGTGCGTGTAGTAGTTTTTTCAAAAATACTTTCAGCAAGTTCATCTTCCGGCGATAATTTATGCGTTTGAGGTACTTCCTCAACTTCCCAAAAGGCCTTTAATGTGTCATTAATTTGACAAGTGCTAGAAAAAAGGGTCGTAGCTGAAATTACGGCATCTGATCTACGTAATCTACCTATAATAATCCACCCGAAAATTGTATTCAAAGCAGCAGGTTCATTGGGTTTACCCATACGTTTTCCATCCAAAACTATATCGGGATAAATCTCAGCTCCTATCAAAATGTCGATAGGTGAAGGCTTGTAGAAATTTATGTCAGCCAATGGCAGATTTTTTATGTGATCCCACTTTCTATAATCGGTAAGAGGTGAGATAGGTCTATCATCGCATATTTTTGGCAAGACTACAGTTTCTAGAGTAAGAGTGGGCGCGGGTTTATCGGCGGGTTTTATAGTGCATGTCACAGCACCGTTTGACGCGAAGTATTGCATAGTGCAAAGCCCATCTATAGCGAGATTGCATTTGTATTTATTTAAACCCAAACGTTTGACACATTTCTCGGAAATGTAGCTAGTCTCGGAGCCACAATCAATTAAAACTCTGACCTTTTGAAAACACCCCCGTATATCAAGGACATCTACTACAGCAGTGCCTAAAATTGCACCATTTCGTGAAACTGAAGTACCGCAAAAGTTAGGTTGATTAGCGGGAAGATGTGACGTTGTCGCGAGTTGAGCGCTAGCAGAGGACTGTATAGGCGTGAATGAGGAATTTCCTAAATTCTGATTATTACTACCCGACATGCTGGGTTGCGCTTGATGCGAAGAGATGTGATTTTGATCAGAAGAAACTCTGTTTCTTTCGTAGCGTACATGCAAGAGCGAATGATGTCTATAACCACATGTTTTACAAACCGTGTTCGACTTGCAAAAACGAGAGTCGTGGTATGGACTTAAACAGTTCATGCAGAGATTATTTTGCTTGGCAAATGCGTTTCTTTCTTGCGGTGATTTTTTGTGAAAATTTGCGCATGCGTAAAGTTGGTGAGAAGAATTACAAAGCGAGCAACCAGAAGGTCTTACTTTATTTTCTTGGGAGAAAAAGGTAGCGAAATGTCTCGGTTTATTTTGCGAAGTTTTCTCATGAAATTTTATTTTTGTTTTGTTTTGCGAATTTGGTAGTCTATTATTTAGCGTGTCTATCGAGTCTTGCGCGTGACTTTGACAATATGCAAATTGGTATAACTCTTTGTATGTGGGCAATTCCCCTTTTACTTGACGTTGAATTTCAAATTTGACTAGGATGTCGTCGTCTAAATGTTTAGATAATAAAAACAAAAGCATAAAGTCCCAATCATCGGTATTGAAACCCATGTTTTTTAATGCGGAAATATTTAGACTGAATATAGTTAACAATTTATTTAAATCTGCATATTGTTTGGGAGACGTTATGACAGGTGCGTTATCTATAGCCTGAAGATGTGCAAAGGCCAGAATTTTGTTATCATAAAACTTTTCAATTAGCGCCTCATAAGCTATTTGATAATTTTCTGCAGCTAATGGGGTCTGTTCAATATGCGCTAAAGCCCTTCCTTCCAAATGTGCAACTAAGTATTTAAATTTTTCAATATTGGTTAAATCATCGTTTTCATGAACGAGTGAATTGTAAAGATCTAAGAAACCCTTAAATTTAGTGATATCTTCACCTGAGAATTTTGGAAGTTCAATGCGGGACAGCTTTAAATTTTTCCCTTTGCCACCTTGCTTTACACTTTGGCGCGTGGAATTTAATAATAACTCTGTTTCCTGCCCATCACCCTCAGCAATTAACGTTAAAATAGATTTAACATATGAAGTGTTAAATACAAATTCACGACGTAGACCATCCTCATCATCAAGAGCCTCATCTTGGATAGAACTTAGCGTGATAACATTTTCATGGTATTTTTTGAACTCCGATATGATTTGTTCAATGTCACAAGCTAACATTTTAAACTGGATATGGTATTTTTTATCAGTTTCGGCTTTTTGAGCAAACTCTTTCATTTGTGTGACTTGATTTATACAAATTTGACGCAAAGCCTTAGCTTGTTTTATTTTAGCTGTTGACATTTTGGAGATCAAAAACAATTTTATAGATCAAAACAACTGAAAGTGAAAGTCAAAACAATCTATTTCCGAAGAAAGCGAAAAAAATGTAAACAAATACCGGCCAACCTCCAAGAAACAGCTGACGGCACAAAAAAAGGGTCGAGTTCGCGGCAGTGCGCGCAAAAAACCTCTTTGCAAATGCGATGCGGTAGAAATTTCGAGCGACCTTGACGAATTTTAAACCGTTTTGGTTTGAATTTAATTATGCGAAAATGAAGAATCTAATCAAAATGCATTATTTGAGAATTTATTCAGTATGCACTTACAAGCGGGGTTTGAATCCGGCTCGCGAGGATCATAAATATGTGCGTTTTTTACTCATATCACGCGTATTGCGTTGAAGTTTATACGAATGAGAATGCACTTACTTGTTTCTTGTTCCTTGGTCCCCAGTTGTCCAGGTGTGCACACCCTCCAGCGACGCGAGTGAAAAAAAGGGGCGGGACGCGGCGATATGCGAAAGATATTAATGTTCCTTCTCCACACGATCTGGTAGCTCCGGAGCGTGCCGCTTCCGTATTCGTACTGGTCTCTTCGGGGTCTTCTTAGGTGCGCATGCGCGCGTTTCCTTAGTGCAATCTCATGTCGCGCAAGTTTAAATTTGAATTTATATATAAAGACTGAACTATGAAAACTAAATAAATTCTCAAATATCAATAATTAGCACCCCAAAAATATTAACTAAGCCCAAAGAAAATATATGCGTATATTTTATAAAACAAAATAAAATTAAATTAGATAAATCCCAAACAGTTATTATATTAGATTTTTTGAAAATCCGATTTCGGGCTACGTTGGTGCATGTTTTGGGTATACTATTGCGCCTGAAGAGAGTCGTGACGTTACATAGCCCATGCCTGTCAAATATGACATTTAAAATAAGAATTAGGAAAAATGGGGTTTTCCCTTGGAAATCGGAAAAGGTTATTAAGAAAATGTATTCGTATTGTATCATTGTGAGTCTATGTCAATTTTTAGAAGGATATTCGTTTTTTTTTCTTAATTGATATTTCTGGAATTGAAACTGAAACCATAAAATTCAATACAAAACTATACCTTATCATTTTGCTTCACTCGATTTAAAAATATGTGTAGATGACCAGTAAATAAGTGTCTTAGGTTGTTTTGTGGGAAAAATATCGTGTATCAATTTGAAGAGATATATAATAAAAAAATATATATCTTTCTGACAATTGGCATGTAACACTTTTTTTCCGATATTTCCAAAAGCAAGCCCAATTTTTTCCCATTTTTTAATTTTAAATGTCAAATTTGACAGGCTTGGGCTGTGACGTCAAGACTCTCTTTAGGCGCAATATATGCTCCAACGTATCCCGAAATCATATTTTCAAAAAAGTCGTATAATTAATTTTTCCCATTTGTTGCAAACTTTATGAATAACACTGTATACTATTTATTAGAAAATAATGCCTATACAAAAAAGTCATGTTATTCTTTGGTTTAAAATAAAAGTAACACCTGTCACATAAAAAAAAACAAAAAAATATACTTTTTAATATAACAAGTTTTTAATAAACGGACTAAAAAAGTGGGGCGCGTGCAGTAGATAATAATAATTATTGACGCATGCGCATTTGTACCTATTGCACTGCAAATAATGTTTTCCAATGGCAGCTACTTTTCTGTGCACGCGTCCCATCTTTATGGGTCTAGGAGAAATTATTTTATATTTTTTAGTCCTATTTTATAATACTTTATACCGTTGAGTGAAGGAATAAAACACACTCAACGTTTATACTTTTTAGTTCGTTTTAAAAGCGTGTTATAAAAAAAACATTCTCGCGGGGACTGCGGGGAGCGGGGCAGTGGGCCAGATCGGCGCAGGCGGCAGGGCGGGGGGCGCTCAGGCTAAGGGGGCGTGGGGGGGCGATCGCCCCCCCTCGCCCCCACCTAGCTACGCCACTAAGTATGAAATAATATGAACTCACCTTGAGAAATTACTTACTAAATGCTGCTGTAAACAACTGATTATAAAAAATAAAAACATATACACTTTAACTAATAACGCTACTAACGAACCTACAAACATCAACTAACCGGCCGGCGGCGGCTCAATATAACGCGCGGTTTTTATTTATTTTCTACAACTCGGGGAGGGATTTCGCTGATTTCGCAGAGAATTTCGCGGATTTCGCAGAGGATTTCGCGGATTTCGCAAAGATTGCGGTGCGATTTCGCGATTTCGGTATAGATTTCGCGAAACGTTTATTGATTTCGCGGATTGCTGCAGGATTTCGCAAAGATTTCTGGGATTGCGGCCGAAAATGTGACAGTATTTCGCAGAGTGGTTACCCCCTCGAAGATGAGTCTTTAAGGGGCCATAATCTGCTCAGCCGGGGAAACGGCAATGGGACATTGACTTGCCATCAATAATTGTTTGCTGGGCTATGCATACCTGATACCTGCAGGTTAAATGGAAGTTATGAGTCTCACACTGATCCCAACGTAATTTTATTCTTAATATCAAACCATCCAAAATATTTGCCATTTTTAAAGATAATACCTACATAATATATAATGATTATATATATATATATAGCAGCCATTATTTCATTAACATTATTAATATATATATATATATATATATATATATTATTATTTGCCTTTGATTTAAAAATCACTGTATATGTAAGTCGGAAACCCGAAAATATTCCTTTGATGGCCATTTGATGTGTACAAATTAAATGACCAACAATGTTTGAAGTATAATAGACCATTATAATGGTCCAGTATAAATATAACACACAACCTCTATTGGTACTCCTATGGTGGACCATAAATATATTTGCACTGGCCATCCATGCTGGAAAAATGACTGATGGAACGCAGCCGGCCACCGGGTCATTACGGACCTTGGCCAATGATGGTTCCCATCATTGTTACAATGATGCAGTGATGGTTACCCAATACATTTTTACAAATGGCCCATTTATCAGTGTTTGTTAGTTTCGTCTGTCTTAGCCATTCAGAAATGGTTTCCCTCGGGTTTCCCCATTTTTTCAATGAAATCCAAAATCGGTGGTTTCAGAAAAGCACATCTGAAAAACAAAACCATTGGTAACCAGCAATTCAGCACCTAATTGGTAATTTGTTTCCTGGAACTGTTTAGATAATGATAATAACCAATTTCATAATACCTATACCTATAAGTAGTAAGACTATGAGAGTATGACGCCAAACCTGTCTCAACAAGTTTGGTGTCGTACACCGTACGTAATGTTTTTAAGGGAGAAACAAAATTCCTCGTAAAGAAATAAAATCTGAAAATATGAAGTGTGTTTTTCTTTCCCCAATAATCCTCTCCTCATTTATTATCTTTACTACGTATTTAAAGTAACTGCTTTCACAATCATTGTATTCATATTTAAACGAGATGTTTCAAATTTTACTGTTCCCAGACACCTAGTGCTATTATGTTGTTTTCATCATAATTCATATTTGTTTTCTGTCACGAAATCTTTAACTCAAGGATAAGCCAGACAGTATAAGTGTTTTTAACGGGTGGGGCATAGAGACCGCACTGTATCGGCAGGTGAGACTGTGGAAGAGTGGGGAAAGGCGTGCTGAATGCATCCACTCTGGAACTTTTGTTTTCTGTTATGCTCAGTCGTAAATATGAGGTGGATGAGAGAACAGCGTGCATTTGCTGTGGAAGCGTATTTTTCGAACAAATCACTTGTGGCGGTGCAACGAGCATCCGTGCCCACTTTGGTATTCAGCCTAGAGGTGCAGTTCCCGACCATAAGTCAATTCTTTCTTTTTTTACTTGGAGAAATCCAACAAGAAGCTGTATGGTTTCAACAGGATGGTGCAACCGCTCACACAGCTCGTGCTTCAATGGACGTTGTTCCCCTGGCCGGCACGCTTGTCCGATATAACCCCCTGCGGTTTCTTTTTATGGGGATATCTTAAAGCAGAGGTTTTCAAACCACAATCCTCCCTCAGCTAAAGGATTGTATCCGGGAAGAAATCACTCAAATTTCATTAGCTATGTTGGAACGTGTAGTGAGAGGCTTTCAAAATCGTCTACAGCAATGCATAGATAATGGAGGGCATCATCTTCAAAATGTTTTATTTAAAACAATATAAATAAAAACTTCCGATTGTATTTCTTCATTTTTCGAAAAAATATTTTTTTTATAAGCAGTAAAAGCTGCCCTTTTTATGGGCTTCAGAGATCTGAAAATAAATTTGAGATAGCTTACCCCGTTTCTGAAAACTGACGATTTCGAAAATATTTTAAGCAACGAAACATTACGAAATCTGTACTCTTATGTTTTTGAACATGTCCTTTCCACTGATTGCATCAAAAATTTTCTAGGAGTAATAGATTTTGAGTTACATATAGTAAATGTTTCAAAGATCCCTATAGCGTACAAGATAAAGTAAACACCCTGTATATAATATATAAGGATTGGATGAAGAATTACATGCGTCAATAGACCAAAAACTTGTGAATGCTAAAGACTAAGTAAAACAATAATTGTACAATTGACTTTTTACGTGTTTGAAGTCATTGATATCTTTTTTTAATATATCCCCATTGTTTTCCTCCCGTTGTTTTCTTCTTTGCAACTCTGCTATTTGGTCAACTATACTTGTAACCACCCTAGCATTGTCCTCAAGTTGTGCTTCAAGATTCACAATTTGCTGGTCTAGTGACGCATGCAATTAATCTAGAGCTCATTCAACCCTATTACTCCTTCCGAGAGCTGCCAAATTTTCAGGGTTCATCGTCGGTGGCGTCACGCTCGCATCCCTCGAAGAGGCCTGGCGGGTCGGGGCGATTGTGACCCCACTGAGCAGCTCTCAGAAGTTTGTTCCTCTAGCTGTGAGAAGGAAATAATAATAATAATAATAATAATAATAATAACAATAACAGGGTGCTGATGAGGCGGGCCCCTGTTGCACAAACAGCTACAGCCCAGCAACACGAACATCTACAACATGGGAGCCAAACGAGAACTAGGGTTCCACCCACCGAAGGTGCTGCGCGGGAACTTCAGCCAGCGTTCACTCAGGCGGGATTACAACGACGACGCATGAAATGGACTGGGTCCATGAATGAATCGATAATGCGTATTTTTTACAGGGTGACAAACTTAGGACAAGAGATGATAGGCTACCGACAACAACTGCATGCCGAGTTCTGTAGGGAGTTTCCACACATGCAAGTGTCTGAACAAAGAGTGTCAGATCAGTATCGAACTATTCTAAGAAATAACCGAATTCCAGAAACGCGACTTAACGCTATAAAACGGGAAGTTGAGCTAGAGATCCATGGCGAACACATAGACATAGACAACAACAACGGGGAAATTCAAGTGCCTGGACCACAACAAGAAGCCGGAACGGCAGAGCGAACAACTGAGAATCGGGAAATTCAAGTGCCTGGACCACAACAAGAAGCCGAGACGGCGGGACGAACAACTGAGAATCGGGAATCAGTTAACGGAGAACACTTTGAAAGCCTAGACACACAGCTGAGAAGGGCGGTATTGCGATACGAAGGCACAGACCCACTGAGCAGACCACCGCTACCAAGATTGAATTCTTCCAGGAAGCCTGCAATCATGCTCGATATTATGAACACCAGAATTTTACCCAACTATGTTTCAGTAACACCAACATTAGAACATAATGCACATGGTAATCTACTGTGCCGCAACGGCCATCATCACTGCAATGGGAGCCAAAATCCGGACGGCTCAAGAGTTAAATCGTGCAAGACCAGAACCACGAATGGCTCAATGGGAGATGCGACTGGGTCGGAAGATCGAGAGTCTCCGTAAAGACATAGGACAAGTAACGGAATATATCAGAGGAGTTAGAACTAGAAAGATCCAGAGGGCGGTGCAGGCAATCATGAGCCGCACCCAAATGCATTCTCAGCGTGACCCAGCGAACATCACTGCTCAACAATGTCTTGATACATTAAAACAAAAACTTTCTGTTTTCGCAGGGCGTCTGAGGAGATACAAGGCTAGTAACAACAGGAAACGAGACAACAAACTTTTTGAACGATCAGAAAAAGTTTTCTACCGTACTTTGAATTCTAGCGCCGATGCCACAAATACGAGTTACCCTAGCAGAGAACAGGTCGACGGTTTCTGGAGAAATTAGCTTGCCACACCAGGTCCATGCAATGTCAGTGCAAGCTGGATCAGTGAAGAACGTGAGATGGGCCGGAACTATAGCCAGATGCAACACGAGCAATTCACAACCGATGAGGTCTCCAATGTCATCAAGAATTTCCACAACTGGAAGGCACCAGGTCCAGATCATCTCCAAAATTATTGGATTAAGAAGTTGTGGTGCACGCATGAACACCTTAATTAATGTAGTCTTGCTCGATCCTCTGAAAATGCCATTGTTTCTTACACAGGGTGCCACCTACTTGTTACCAAAAGACCAGCGGAATACGGATAACCCTGCCAAGTACCGCCCAATAACCTGCTTGCCTACGCTGTACAAGATAATCACTTCTTGCCTTACGCAGCGAATATATGCTCACTGCGAGCGGAACAACATCATGGCAATGCAGCAGAAGGGCTGCGCGAAGGGCGCAATGGGATGCCTCACGACTGGCTAACAGGTATCTTAAAGCTGTATAAAATAGATCATCATACAGTTTCCTTTTTAGAACACGTTATGACAACCTGGCGCACTAAGATACAACTCAAACCAACCGCAAACAGTAACATCGAGACCGACACAATCAACATCCGAAGAGGGATTTTCCAAGGAGATTCACTCAGTCCACTGTGGTTCTGCATGGCGATGAACCCTCTATCACATCGGTTGAACTCTACAAAATATGGCTTCGCTATCAAAAGCAACAACGCAGAAGCGATCAAGTTGAATCACCTATTATATATGGATGATTTAAAACTGATGGCCGCAACCAAAAACCAACTAACGCAAATGCTTTAAATTGCAGAGGAGTTCTCCAGGGACATCGGAATGCAGTTTGGACTGGACAAGTGCCGCACCCTTAACATCGTCCGGGGAAAGTTCGAACAAGGCGCACACGAGATGCAGGACGGCCAGGAGATCGAAGCAATGAGCATGGGAGATACATACAAGTATCTCGGGATGAAACAAGCTCAAAGGATAGACCATCGAACAATGAAGATCGATTTAAGGAATGAATTCATCAAGAGAGTAAGACAAGTAGTGCGAACTGATCTTAACAGCAGGAATTTGTTTAAGGCCCTGAACACGTATGCGTGCTCTGTACTCAGCTATTCGTTTGGAATAGTGAATTGGACCAACACGGACATCAACAACCTGCAGCGAAAAGTTAGGACACTACGGACAAAAGCTCATAAACATCATCCCCGTAGCGCCGTAGAAAGAACTACTCTGCCACGTCAACTACGAGGAAGAGGATTGGCAGACCTCAGCAAGCAACTGGACCAACAAATAATAAATCTGCGCAATTATTTCCAGAGACAGGCCAACAGCTCCACACTACATAAAGCTATATGCGGAGCAGACGTCTCAACACCGCTACGTCTGACGGAACACGAGCATCAAAATCACCACCGAACCGACAACGATACACTACAGAGGTGGTTGGAGAAGCCGCTGCACGGGAGGCATCCTGATGAGGTTAACCAGGAACATGTCGACAAGTTAGCGTCGAACTACTGGCTGACCTCGGGAAGAATGTTCCCCGAGACGGAAGGCTTCTTACTGGCCATACAAGACCAGGTTATACCAACTCGCAACTACCTAAAATTCATTGTAGGAGATGCATTGGTAGTGGATGACAGATGCAGATACGGGTGCCCAACTTCAGAAACAATCCAGCACATAACAGGAGGATGTCAGATGTTTGCATCAACAGAATATAAGGAACGACACGATTCGGTTGCCAAGATCTTGCACCAGGAACTGGCGGAAAAACTGCTGCTTGTGCAGGCAGAGAGGGTCCCATATTACAGCTACACACCGGAGCCTGTTCTTGAGAACAGCAACTACAAGATGTACTGGGATCATACAGTTCTGACAGATCAACGAGTTGCCCATATAACAGACCGGACCTTGTAATAGTTGATAAAATTTCTAGGAAGACAACTCTGATTGATGTGGCCATCCCGAACAACAACAACCTGCGTGTGAAGCAAGTCGAGAAGATCGCGAAGTACAGAGACTTAGAAGAACGAATTAGAAGGCAATGGGAAATGGAAAACGTCAAGACGATTCCAATTATCGTGTCAACAACTGGTGTTATACCAAAAAGTTTGCTGAGAAACATAAAAGAGCTGGGTCTAACTGATAGTCTTTACAGGTCCATGCAGAAAGCGGTACTACTTGCGACAGCCCGAACCGTTAAGAAATTCATGGGGAATGCAGGAACGTCCGACAACATCAATGTCACCTAAGACCCGATAACATGGCAAGGGTCTCGTCCGAGCCAGATCCTTTTGGTATCCGGGATACCCGGGATCTGAGTGAATGTTCCCCGTAGAGGGAGTGCGAATGCCTTTTGGCTAAGTCGATGATAATAATAAGTCGATAATAATATTTGACTAGTGATTTTATGGTGTGTTAACTTACAGAAACGATTGTAACAGTGTATGGACCCGTGTATGGACCATTGTATGGGTCCTGTGGCGTTGTCAACCCCGATTGTGCCACCACTCTAAGGTTGACAGAAGCGTGTGTCTGTGATAAGAAAGCAATAATAATAAGTCGATAATAATATTAAACAGTGATTGTTATGGTGTAACCAGAGCATATAAAACAACCAGCGGTATAACTTACTCTTGAGAAATCATCCGCAAATTCAATGACCTTGAGCCATATTGGTGGAATAGAAGTCAGAGGTGTAGTCGGGAAAATCAATTCAGAAATACAAAGTAGTATTAGTAAAGTATACATATAGTGTGTGGTAAGCACAAGCAGCTTTTACTCCTTCCTGGGATTCTTTATTTTAAAGATACTAGCAAAAAGCACAATTTACAAAAGGCACAATCCACGGCACTGTAATATCTCTCATACAGCCAAAAAAGAACTGCCCAATCGCCCCGACACTGCGTCAATTTGACAGAATCTATTCCCACATGGCGGCTGCGCGAACAGGTGCGCAGAATTTTCCCGCCATGGAGAGAAATACTGCTGGTTGTTTTATATGCTCTGGTGTAACTTACAGCAACGTTTGCGCCATCAGTGTAATGTGGAGATGCTAAGCCAGTGCTGTAGCCATGATAATTCTGGTTTAGAGCCATTTCGCGTAGCTATGAGGAGACATTATTTGAAAAAAAAAATATTGATTGATTATGTTAACTTACAGCGCGGCGATCAAGTTTCCTTGGCACGTACGGCGCATCCTCTAACGTCTCTAGCAGTTCTGTGGTTGTTAACTATTTAATGAAACATTTTTTTTGAGAATATAAATTATTAATCCAAAACTTACAGAGGGGCTAATTATTGCAGACACTGCTTCAATAGTTTACTGCTCGGTCAGAGTTAACTGAGTTGGCTGAAAGTAAATAATAATAATAGATAATTTTGCCAAAATTAATTTTTTGTGTATTATTTTATATTTAAAAAGTTGATCGCAAATTTTACAAATCAATGATATTATGGCGGAGGAAGTCAAAGTTTTAAATGTTAATATAGTTCTACAAATCATAATATTCTAGAAAATTTCTAGAAAACCTAACCTCTATAGAGAAAACAATGAAAAAACTAAATGGGTTGCTGGAGACACAGACCGACAAAGCTGTAACGAAAATTGACTCCAAAATAATCTTAAAATTTATACAGATGAAAAAGATTGCATCACCTTGTATGTTAAATAAATTAGAATGACTTAATATAGAAATTTTTGCAGAATAAATGGTATTGCTTGGAAATTTCCAAACAATAATATACTAATGATATTATTTTAAGATCCCGACATCTGGAATTATCAGAATAATCAATTTTCCGACATGGACATTTCCATACAATATACACTTAATGATATTATTTTACAATCCTAACATCTGGAATAAGCAGAATAATCAATTTTACTACTTTCTCATTTCCATACAATACTAAATGATATTCGATTGTGCCCAAAAATATTATTTTAGGATCTTAGGTAAGATTTACAATTTGAAAACCCTAAACTGACCTCTTTTACTATTCAGAAAATGAGAAATTTAAGGAGAATAATATATTTTACAATGGACACAAATATTATTTTATGTAAATTTACTTTTGAACGCTCTAAACTGTTTTCTTTGGAAATTTTAAGAATATTGAAAGAAATGTACAGGGTGTCCACAAAATTCATCGTCAAGGCTTGCCAGAGGATATATACCCCGATTACTGTAAGAAGTCCCGATTTTGTCAGATGACATTCTCCACAAAATCCCTAGGAATTTTCTGTTTTTCAATGACGTCACTCATTGATTTATGATGTGAAAAGTTACCCAAGTGATACGAAAAAAAGAGCATAATAAAATAAAAACCCCATTGCAATCACGATTATACCGCTATAAATAACAATAACTATGACTACAACTCATTTTAATAATAATTTCAAACGTCATGGAAACACTTTTCATTTTGGTATTTTGTAATAATCAGCTGCTTTTGGCAGCGTCTATGGCCGGACTCAGGCAAATTTAGCTTCGGTGTGTCAAAGTGACAATGAAGGTTTTCCAGATCGTTCAAACTGGTTCAAACATTCGGCAATGAAAATATTCGCGGGTTTTCTACGTTTCGTGAGTTTTACCATCATCTGTGTTGTTCTTGTTCGTGTTACTTTTCGTGTTATTAGTGCAAATGGGCTAGTTACTGACCTGAACTTATGACCCGGTTGCAGTTTTTGCTGCATTGGTGCCAACTTAGGATATCGAAATTACCAATTGACAGTCCCAGTAAGGACTTCTTAAAATAATTTGAGTATAGGAAATGTAGTTTTAAGACCCTTTTGAATAAAAATATGTGCGCTTTATTGTTTTTAATAATATACAGAATGTTACAATTAACTTATGATTTTCTTTTTAATTATGAAACTACAAACTGTGAGGTAGGGAACATAACATTGTAAGGCGTTATTAAAAAAGTAATACAGGATTTTCTAAAGCGTCAGTGGCATGCTTGTGGATAATGACAGCTTTCCGTTTTAGAAGAGCTTTTACACTAACAGATTTTTTAAATGATTCCACACTCAATTCTAAACAGAAAACATCTCTTTCAAATTTATTGCAAAGTGTCTCCCTAACTTGTAAAATAGAAAACATGAACATTTTTCTTAAAACAAAAAGGCTATAGAAGGTTTTGGAACTATAATCTAGCAGACGGCTGTGAAACAAATGATTTTTCACATGGTCAAGGGCAAGAACGGTAGAGTCTATCGTTCTTGGGTCAAGCGGGTATAGCTTTCTATGTTTGTTAAAATTAACACTCTATATAGGTATTAAAAACAAAGCGTCAGCGCACGTATTTTTATTCAAAAGTTCTTTAAACAACATTACCTATCATCTGACAAGCGTTGTAATTTTGCGAGGAAAATTTTGTTCTCAACAAAATAAATTTAAAATTCGTTCAAAATTATGCGTTTACTGTCACCAAACGGTGGAATCAAAAAAGTTTCATAATATTTCTATTAAGTAAATTGAAACTATTGTGCCCTATACTTAACCCACACAAGCATAATTATTACGGAAAGTGGGTAGCTAAGCATTATTAATATTAAACGAATAAAATAACCTACGAGATAAATTCTAAGCCGATAGACCGATACATCTCTGATACATCATAGTGACATGCACATATCTTGCTATTTAAAATATCAAAATACATAGTTTTTACTTTTATTGGAGGTTTTTTAGATTTTCCGATTGTTTTTCTTATCTCTTTAACCTACGGTTGTATACCTTAGCCTCCTCGATTGGTTCCACCACAAAATCGAAGTCAACGGAAAAGCAAATGGCTGAAGGCGTTAGTTACGCAGGACCAAAGTTTTCAGTTTAAATTTGCAAAAAATGCTATAGCTAACCGATGCATTATTTCACTTACCTAAGAAGCAGCCGACGCCTCACTACAACAATTTTGAGTCGTCGTTTCGCCTTTGTAAAACATAATTAATAAAACTCGCACCAAGCGCTGCACAAAACAACGAACGACACCTCCGCCTTGGACCGGCACCGTCGCAATGATCACAGATTATAGAGGTTTAGCAATGATAAAGGCCTGCCACTAGCGTATGAAAGTCAACCCGACTCCCTGTTTTACGCATGCGCAAAAGACGAGTACTATGTGTTACCCGACTCCCTATGTTTTACGCATGCGCTAAAGACCAGAGTCTAGTCGTAGGAATAAATGAGGAGCTAAAACGCCCATCGTTGTAAAAGGTGGCGCATGCTCGCTCACCGAGGCATCGGGAGTAATACGTCATTTCGCGGAATGTCTAGTCATTACACGTATTGCCGGCAAAAGCTGTAATAAAATAACTATTACCTTGTTTGACTCAAATTTTGCGTCATTTCAAGGATTCCCCTTGCCCTTGTTAGTCAAACAGAGTAATCGGCCGTTACAGCGTCTGACTGCCGTTTGTTCAGTCAAATTCTACAAATTTTCAACAAATGATTGAACAAACGGCAGTCAGACGCTGTAACGTTCAATGGTCCGATGTCCGACCGATTATTCTGTGTGACTAACAAGGGCAATCCTTGAAATGACGCAAAATTTGAGTCAAACAAGGTAATAGTTATTTTATTACACCTTTTGCCGGCAATACGTGTAATGACTAGACATTCCGCGAAATGACGTATTACGCCCGATTCCTACTTCACTTTGACAATGAATATCACTTTGCTCATTTCTCAGCAGTTATTACAATCAGATTTAAGTATTCTCATATTGACGCGGCCTATGATTGGCCGGTTGAAAAGTCCATAGCCAGACTCTAGACGCTTGTATATAAAACAACCAGCAGTAAATCTCCCTATGGCGGGAAAATCCTGCGCACCTGTTCGCGCAGCCGCCATTGGGGAATAGATTCTGTCAAATGGATGCAGTGTCGGCGCGATTGGGCAGTTCTTTTTGGGCTGTATGAGGGATATTACAGTGCCGTGGAGTGTGCTTTTTTGTAAATTGTGCTTTGTGCTAGTATTTTTAAATAAAGAATCCCAGGAAGGGGTAAGAGCTGCTTGTGCTTACCACACACTATACACTGTGTCCCGGATAAGAATGAACAGCATGGGGATATTGCAAACGGTGAGAGATAGGGCAACGGTTAACTGGGGAAAAAGTTGCGCAATTTCGAGGTCAATAAAATTCAATTTTTTCGTTTTTGAGTTATTTTGAAAAAAGTAAAATTTTTCGTTTTCGATTTTATTTTTTTCTGAAGTTGCTATCACAGATAGAGAAAAAAGAAAAGCACTTTCTTATGGCACTTTTGGCACATAAGAAAGTGTTTTTCTTTTTTCTCTATCTGTGATAACAACTTCAGAAAAAAATAAAATCGAAAGCGCAAAATTTTACTTTCTTCAAATTAACTCAAAAACGCCAAAAAAAAATTGTTTGTGCCATTTTATGGACCTCAAAATTGCGCAACTTTTTCCCCATTTAACCGTTGCCCTATCTCTCACCGTTTGCAATATCCCCATGCTGTTCATTCTTATCCGGGACACAGTGTATACTTTACTAATACTACTCTGTATTTTTGAATTGATTTTCCCGACTACACCTCTGACTTCTATTTCCCCTTTATGGCTCAAGGTCATTGAATTTGCGGATGATTTCTCAAGAGTAAGTTATACTGCTGGTTGTTTTATATGCGCTGATGCTACGTCATCACAGGGAGGTCGGGAGGTTGCTTTTTGAAGTTGTTTACGTTTACTTCTCTGGCGATTTTCCTGTTTTAAAGAACGTTTGTTATGTGTTGGACTGTGTTTTTTAGTAATATAGGACGTGGAGAGTGTCATACCTAACAATTGCATGCGATTAAACGTAACCACCTTGAAATCAGTAAGTTTTATGGTTTTATTTATTCGAATTTAGTTGTATCTAGGTAGGCAAATAAGAAATAATTGTCATTTACGAAAATTTTTCCGGTATATTATATATCTAAATGCACCAAAACCCCTTGAAAATGTGACTTTCACTCTCGTAGATTATTATCCGTGTTGTAAAACCATGAGCTATATACAGAGTGTCTCACTTAAGAGTGAAACAACTCTATAACTTCTTTAATTTTTAACCGACCAGAACGAAATTTTTACCAAAGGTAGATGGCATTGTTGCCTACTTATTTCCAAAAAATTAGTTGCCTACTCCAAAGTCAATGCCACAAACGAGGCTAAAAATCCGAAAGTCATATTAGGCATTTTTTTTTCAAAAAAAAAAATTACTACAAAAAGTTGTTCAGAATCGATTGAAAATCCTAATTCCAAAATTTTTTCAAAATCAAAAAATATTAATTTAAAAAAATTAAATTCCAAAAACAGTAATATAATAGTTGTGTTTAGAAAAGTGTGCGATGGAAGTTTTGAAGGCAAATTGTTTTCATAAAGTAATTATTTTAAAATAAAAGCTACAAAACAAATTTTAAAAATTTAAATTTTAAATTTTTACTTAAATTTTATTTATTTAATATTTTTTGATTTTGACAAAATTTTGGATTTAGGGTTCTGAATCGATTCTGAACAACTTTTTCTAGTAAATTTTTTTTAGAAAAAAATGCCTAATATGACTTTCGGATTTTTAGCCTCGTTTGTGGCATCGGAGGTGGCTTTGACTTTGGAGTAGATAACTAATTTTTTGGAAATAAGTAGGAAACAATGCCATCTACCTTTGGTAATAATTTCGTTCTGGTCGGTTAAAAATTAAAGAAGTTATAGGGTTGTTTCACTCTTAAGTCTATGTAAACAATCATTTTAAAGTTTATAGGTTTGTTTCAAAGAAGTCTTATCATTTTAAAGGTTTTTTTTACCAAATTTACCAAGTTGACACCTTGAAATTTGAATTTGGCGCCTTAGGCTCATCTCCCTTGGATGATTCATCGCGTTCAGATGGCGGGCCTTGTTATTGCGCTTGGACCATATGAAACATGACAAAACACGCAACACGCAAATCACACAATGTGATATTGGTAGAATATTCTGGATACATCTTAAAATTTATATATAATACATGTCTCCAGAATATTTTTGTGATATTTCAAATCCCCACTTTTGTATATCCGCGTGATGTATCAGGGATAATGTTCGGATATTTCTTCGAATATTCCTATGATGTACCAGATATATTTCCTCAATCTTTCTTAAGTCTCAAGTTATGTTACTGAGATATCTCCGAAACATACTGGAGACTTCTTGAGAAATGTAATGGAGCCGCGTTTGAGATATACCCAGTTGTAAGTCGCGTATATCCATGTTACATCACATCACACGCTGAGGGGCCACGTAGTGATTTTTTGTTGCCGGTCGCCTTGGAACTCGGCCGGCCGCCTTCGAACTCGGCCGGTCGACTTCCAACTCGACCGGCCGAGTTGGAACATGACCGGCTCCATATTAGCGTTGTATTAGTTACACCAGTCCAGGCGCGGTCATATCCATTTGGGAAGGGGGGGGGGGCATACCTGGATATGTACTCCTTTAGACGGTTTTTAAGTACCTACTATAACAATAAAACTTCAATAAGGCGATATCACAAAAAAATATATTCCTCACAAAAATAAGAAAAATAAAAAATATATATTTTAAATAAAAATTATGTAGGTAAACAAAATTTTTTGCATGTGCGTTGGTTGTATACAATGTATCCACAGATTGAGTTCACATAAGGTGTAAATAACAACAAATTTTCGAGTTGAAATTTGAGCTTCTGGGATCAGCCCTGCTTGGTTTTAAACTAATTTGTGATTTAATTTTACTTTCGAAAAACTACTTTTCCACCTCAGTAAAGTGCCATTTTTGTAGGTTTTCCGACAAAATGTTATTAAGGAAACTTGTTCAGAATGAAAAGCTGAGTAGGTTTGCGAAATTTCGAAAGTCTAGACCTATACTTTGATTTTTGGCATTTTTCACACTTTTTTAGAAAAGTGCATTTTGTGTAGTTTTTACATCAAAAAGTTATTAAGGAAACTTGTTGACAATGAAAAACTGATTGTGAAAAATTTCACAATCCTAAGTCGACTTTGATTTTTTCTGCTAAAGTCGATGCAGGAATTTTGATGTTGGAATTTTTCACACCTATCCAGTTTTTCATTGATAACAAGTTTTCTTAATAACATTTTGATGTGAAAACTACACAAAATGCACTTTTCTATAAAAAAGTCGGAAAATGCCCAAAAAAATCAAAGTATAGACCTAGACTTTCGAAATTTCGCAAACCTACTCAGCTTGTCATTCTGAACAAGTTTTCTTAATAACATTTTGCCGTAAAACCTACAAAAAAGTCACTTTACTGAGGTGGAAAATTAGTTTCTTCATAATTTCAACTCGAAAATTTGTTGTTATTTACACCTTATGTGAACTCAATCTGTGGATACACTGTATACAACCAACGCACATGCAAAAAATTTTGTTTACATAATTTTTATTTAAAAAATATGTTTTTTTATTTTTGTTATTTTTGTGAGGAATATATTTTTTGTGATATCGCCTTATTGAAGTTTTATTGTTACAGTAGGTACTTAAAAACCGCCTAAAGGAGTACATATCCAGGTATGCCCCCCCCCCCCTTCGCAAATGGATATGACCGCGCCTGTACTGGTGTAACTAATATGGAACCGGTCATGTTCAAACTCGGCCGGTCCAGTTGGAAGTCGACCGGCCGAGTTCGAAGGCGGCCGGCCGAGTTCGAAGTCGACCGGCCGAGTTCGAAGGCGGCCGGCCGAGTTCGAAGGCGGCCGGCTGAGTTCGAAGGCGGCAAAAAATTACTACGTGGCCCCTGCCCCTCAGCGCTTCCGTAGCAGTGGCGCACCCAGGACTTGTTTATGGGAGGGGCACAGTATGCTTATGTTTTGATCGTGTCGGGTACAACGATAAAGGAGGGGGCAGAACCGAGCTGAGAAAGAAAAAAATACATTTTTATTTAGCCACATAATGTACCGCGGAGCCCCTCCTGTTGAGGTAGGGCCCGGAATTCTAAATTTAACAAATTCAATTTTAAGAATTCAATATTTTCCTACTATTTGGAAAAAATCCCAAATCGTAACAATCCCCAAAAAGGGAAACTCCTCCTCTCCAACTGATTATAGGCCTATTAGTTTACTGCCTTCAATATCCAAGGTGGTTGAGAGGGTAATCTTGCAAAGACTTAATTCCGAAGCCGCAGATCTAAACATTATTCAACCCGAGCAATTTGGGTTCAGATCCTTCCACAGTACAGAACTTCAAGGCTGTAGGTTGGTTGAAAATATAACGGAAAAACTCCAGGAAAAACGGCATTCGGGCCTACTACTTTTAGATATCTCCAAAGCTTTTGATAAGATGTGGCACTGGGGATTAATCCATAAACTTATACAGGGTGGTTTTTCAGTCCCCATGGTACGCCTTATCAAAAGCTTCTTGTTTGAAAGAAAAGTCTGTGTGAAAATTTATAATGTCAATTCCTCTGAAAGAGTTATTAGATCTGGAGTCCCACAAGGCTCAGTTCTCGGCCCAATTCTCTATTCCCTATATATCATAGTGACCTATACCATCGTTTCCTAATACTCAGATGTTTTTGTACGCGGATGATACGGCAATTTTAGCTAATGATAAGTCCCTTGATTTTATTACAGTTTACTTACAGCGAGCAATCGATAATTTACTTGACTACTTTTTGAAGTGGAAAATTAAAATTAACGAAAATAAAACACAAGCAATTATTATCTCAAAAAAGGTCAGATTACCTTTTATTGCCCCTATATCCATTAATAATACTGCAGTGGATTGGTCCAGGGAGGTTACATATTTAGGAATTATTCTGGATACTAAACTTACCTGCCTACCTCACATCACTGCACGTATTAAAAAAGCTAGAGCAGCTATGGCTCAGCTATACCCAATGCTAGCTCGAAATTCTAAGTTAAACATTTCAAGTAAAAAACTTATTTATACTCAAATTATTAGGCCTGTACTTACTTACGCCTGCGCAGTATGGTGCTTTGCAGCCAAATCTAACCTAAATAAAATTCAAGTTATACAAAATAAGTGCTTAAGACTGGTCACTAACTCAGAGTGGTATGTTTCTAATAAAACTATTCATGACGATTTAAAAATACCTACAATTCAAAATTTCATAAAAAACACGCTCAAAAATTATACAATATCAAAATTCCCGTTCACCCTAACCAACTTTTAACAGACGTTTGTAATTATCAAATTAACAATCACTTACCCCACAAAAGACCTAGACATTTTATCGACAATGACTTATGACAATGACTTCCTACTTTATTAAAATCAATTTCGATTATAAATTTCTACTCAACTTTTAATTTTACATTCCTATTATTTAACTTAGTTATTAGTAATCTTATAAAAAGCATGCACAAGCTCTCTTAGGAGGCATACACCTCCATCTACCGTCCACCTACTTACTTATTTTATAACTGTGCACTTAATAAGAAAGGGAAATGGTACTTCGTATCGACCTTAATCTGGACAATTTAAAAAATGGATGCCGTTTTTATGTGGTACAGTCATTGTAACCACAAAATATATATGTTAGGTTAGTGTAACCCAGAGAAATGGAGTAATTTCTTTGTTGTAACCTCAGAAAAATGTTTTTTATTTTTCTGAGGTTGTAACTCAGAAAAATAAAAAACATAGAAATGGCATCTGTAGATTGAAATGTTTGTAAGGGGTAGCACTTTTTATACTCTATTATTTATTTACTAGTTAAAGTTTAACAGTGTTGCCAATAATTCATAATGAAAAACTTATTATTTCTCTGGTAAATTAAGATAATCTTCAAGATCAAATTGCAAATAATAGTATTGCAACAGTGGTTTCCGTTATATGTATGGACTATAGGGACATACCCAATCAGTTGCAAATACGTTTGCTTTGAAGTAAGTAATGGTAGATAATATATATGATATTTATGTATTGATGCGCGATATAAGGCCTGCCTGACTAATAGGTGAATCTAGTATTTATAATTATCTAGATCTAGACACTTTTTAGGCAGTATTTCTATACTATGTGTAGTACTTTAATCTGTGATACAACTAAGGAAACAATAATATACCTGAAATTACCAATACAAATCACACAATCTGACAAACGCGCAAATCGGTCAAGAGTGTGCATCACCTTGTGTTTGACATAGCTGGTGCTGCGTCTTTTACAAGTAATTTTTCGCTGTTTTCAAGTGTTTCTTAAGTATTCGTCGGTTTAAAATGCTTATATAGACAATTAAGTTATATGTTATGGGCAAAAAAACGTGTATTGTTTGCAAATCAAGCAACTAAAATAAATAATAAAAAACCTTTTTAAAAACAAGCTTTTATTTAAGTAAGCCATTTACTAAAACGGATAAAATAAGTTTAGGTTTTCGTTAAGATAATTCAATGCCAAACTGCGACCAGCTTTTTTTAAACCAAAAAGCTTGTGGCGGAAACTGTAAAGAAAATATATTCTTGCTTATCAACCAATCACTGTCCGATAAACTTAATTGGTACCTACTTTTAAGAACATTTCGGGCGACGAGCTTTTTGATTTAAAAAGCTTGCCGCAGTGTGGCATTGAATTATCTTAACGAAAACCTAAACTTATTTTATCCGTTTTAGTTCATGGCTTAAATAAAAGCTTGTCTTTAAAAAGTTTTTATTTTTTATTATTTTATATTGTGTTCGCCGAACAATCCTCAACTAGTAACTGTTAATAACATTGACAAGTTTGAATTTTAGAATTGACGCGTACTAGTTGTACCTGGGACTGGGGTTACACTTCAATTTTTATAAAAAAATTGAGATATAAAGGCAAATATATTTTTTCCTATTTTTATAACTATTTTAAAAAAATAAGAGGTACGCCACTGCTCTGTAATCGTTAGCACCAGATCTGTCACCCGAACTGTAAACATTTTTTTTTTATTATGGGAACAAACTTTTCAAAATAAAACCAGGTCTATGTTTTTTATTTTTCTGAGGGTTGTAACCTCAGCCCACAGATTACCCACCTTCCTCAGCCAGTAACCTGTTTTGTGGTCAAGGTCATAGCCGTCATTGGTCATATCTGTATCAACGGAAATTTAAAAAATATTGGAAATAAAACAAGGATTTGTTTGTGGATTTGTTCAATTTGTTCATAAAGTACACACGACTACCCACCTCACCTGTTTTATTTGTAATTCAATAATTTTGTAGTGCTGTTCATATTTTTTTGAAGGTTGCCTGTAATGTGGAGTAGGTAGTCGACTCAAACAAAAATAATGAAAATACATCAAGAAATATTTTCTTTTGAAACTCCTTCATCATAACATTCAAGAAAATAATAATAATGTCCATTAATGTTACTGTTACCGGCAATCCAGTCAGTATAAATAGAGGAAAAATGGTAACATCAGATGCTTATAATTCGGACAATGAATTTGAAAAGAGAAGACTTATGCGATTGGAGCAAGTCCGTCAACAGTCGAAGAACATTGCTGAAGAAGTTCGTAACAAAGTGAGAAGGGAAAAGAAGAAATGTTTGGGAGAAATTGAACGCCAAGGTAAAGAGAATTTGAAATGTTGGCAGAACAAAAAACTATTAATGCTACAACAGCAGTACAAGGAAGCACTGCAAGATATCGGTATGGGCCACAGAGAGGCAGAAGAACTTGCTGATGAAACTGTAATTATGAATGAGCAAAGAGAAGTTAATGAACAGGTAGCCAGATATCGAGGAAAGATGGCTGCAAGCAAGATGCAGGTCCATAAGAATAGAGAAAATATGAAAAAAGCCATTCCTTTGCAAAAGAAAAAGCTTGTTAGGGATATTGAAAATACTAGGTCTGCATTGGTAAGCTTCCCTTCAATTTATTTCAAAAACATGTAGCTTAACTCCTAGATATTTAGGTACCTACCGAGTTGCCTACATCCTACATATCAATAATGTGAGGTAGGTATACGGTAGGTATACCTAATGTGACCATAAAAGTCCCACTTTCGCGAACAGAACAAACCATAATTTAATTCAGCTGAAAAATACAAAAATATTGCGTAGAAGTCATGTCAACTCCTGTAACTTACTTATTATTAGTGCTCTGTTTATGTTGTATTAGTATTATTATTCCTTCTTTAATAAAAAAACTTGTTAAACACAAAAAAAGTCTTGAAATCGGCAGGGAAGTGTCTCAAAATCGTCATTAAAAGTTCAGAAATCAGCACTGAAATAGTCGGTTCATGGATGGGTGATCCCTTATGATTATTTCTTGGAAGTGGCTATTTATATTATGTCCGACGTATATGAAAGTCGGTATACGTCTTGCGCTCTCATTGGCGAGTTGAGTCACGTGACTTCTTTGGACGTACATTTAGCTCCATACACGTCCGAAGTAAACTGATTTTAGATACCTACGTCGGAAGTGTATTTTTTTCAAGCTTCGTTACAATAAGAAGCTTGTATGCCCTCCTTTTTCGGCGATAGGCGCTGCGGTATGAAAAAATAAGTGGTAATTATTTCCAGTAGTGTAACCCACCCCCGATTTGCTTGAAATTTTGGCTAGGTACCCCCTATTTTCGCCCGACGTTCGGCGCTGTAAAAAAGCCGGATTTATAAACTTTGAAGTTTCCGTTTGACGCCAGAAAAATAAAGCGTAGAACAACAATCGTCATCGGAGCGAAGTTGTTCAATTTCAATACTCTGATTTAGCAACTTTAAATACATTTTGTTAACTGCTATGTATCGTTATTTTGGATAATTAATATTAAAAAGATTACACAAAATCAATACAGATGATCAGCTGACAAACTGGGAAACCATGTGGCCTCCCACATGACCCTTAAGAAGGCACCACAAGGCACTTCATTGGCCGGAGAGGCAACGGCAAACGGAAAAAGATAAATAAATGTTGGTTATCCCAATGGACCTCCAGCTCCAGGAGGTCCGTTGTTATCCCTTTCGGAATTTGAGTTTATAATATAATAATTAATCTTCGATGTCCAACTTTCAAACGTCAAACAGAAACTAAGGTCAAAATTTCAAGAAAATCGGGGGTGGGTTACACCCGAGGTTACACCATTGGAAATAATTACCACTTTTTTTTTTCATACCACAGCGCCCATCGCCGAAAAAGGAGGACATACACACTCGTTACTCGTTATTGCAACGAGGCTTGAGAAAAATGCACTTCCTACGTATCTAAATCAGTTTACTTCGGACGTGTATGGAGCTAAATGTACGTCCAAAGAAGTCACGTGACTCAACTCGCCAATCAGAGCGCAAGACGTATACCGACTTTCATATACGTCGGACGTATAAATAGCCACTTCCAAAAAATAAATGGTCACGTTAGGTATACCTAATAATTGTTAGTCAATTTTATTCATAATTTAATAATTTTTTTTTGTAATTTAATGTTTTAAAATAACGAAGTGGCTATTTATTCGTTTGCCATATGTATATGAAAGTCGCTAAACGTTTTGCGCTCTCATTGGTGAGTTGAGTCACGTGACTTCTTTCCACATACATTTAACCACATACACATCCGAAGTTCCGAAGTAAACTTATTTGAAGATACGTCTGAAGTGCATTTATAATAATTCCTATATTTCAATATTATTTTTCGTACGGCAGCGCCCATGGCTACCGACTGCCATAATATAGGGCGAATGCCCCTTCTTTTTTTCATATAGCAGCGCCTATCGCAAAAAAGGAGGCATTCGCTCCTTACTGCAACGATGATTGAGATACATGCACTTCTGACATATTTCCAAATAAGTGTACTTATTTGACGTGTGTGCTTGTGTGTATACTTTGGACGTGAATGGAGTTAAATGTACGTCCAAAGAAGTAACGTGATTCAACTCGCCAATAAGAGCACAATATGTACACCGACTTTCATATACGTGGGACGTATAAATAGACACTGCGTTAAAATAAGTCAAAACTACTTAAGCATGCAAAGTTTTTAAAATGAACTGATATATCAACCAAACTTCGTTTTCCTACAGTCTATTTTTATTCGGAAGTGTATAGCCTGCCTATCAGTAGGCAGGCTACAATTTTTTTTAGGCAGTGGCTATTTATACGTCCGACGTATATAAAAGTGGGTATACGTCTTGTGCTCTCATTGGCGAGTTGAGTAATGTGACTTCTTTGGACGTACATTTAACTCCATACACGTCCGAAGTAAACTTATTTAGGTACGTCGGAAGTGCGTTTTTCTCAAACATCTTTGCAATAAAGAGCATATGCCCTCCTTTTGGGGATAGGCGCTGCCGTATAAAAAAGAAGGGGACATTCGCACCATATTGTGGCAGTTGGCAGTGACACGCCTGACATTCGGCGCGTGCCGAATGTCTGGCGAAAATAGGGGAGTACCCAAAAATTCAAGAAAATCGGGAGTGGGTTATAGCGCCGAACGTCGGGCAAAAATAGGGGGTACCTAGCCAAAATTTCAAGAAAATTGGGGGTGGGTTACACTATTGGAAATAATTACCACCCTTTTTTTCATATTGCGGCGCCCATCACCGAAAAAGGAGGGCATACGCTTCTTATTGCAACGATGCTTGAGAAAAATGCACTTCAGACGTATGTAAATAAGTTTACTTAGGCCGTGTATGGAGTTAAATGTACGTCCAAAGAAGTCATGTGACTCAACTCGCCAATGAGAGCACAAGACGTATACCGACTTTCATATACGTCGGACGTATAAATAGCCACTATATTTTTTTTAACACAGTGTCTATTTATACGTCTGACATACAGTGTGTCTGGTTTTTCAAGTTATACCCCTGAAAATTTAAGTAGGCTGGGGGAATTGAAAGGGACAATTTTTTTAGAGACATGTTCCTGAAAGGTCATCATTTGCGAAGTATTGGTTTGGAATTGCCGCGGAATCCTGGCCTACTGCGATTTTTTATAGGGGTGCGTTTTTCGAAAAACCATATTTGGCATTTTTTTATTTAAAATCTGACACCACAGCGTTAATCAGGACACACCAAAACCCCCACATACCGAATTTGAACAAAAATATACAGGAAATTCCATTCTGCAGGGAGTCAAAGTTAAGCAAAATATGAATTTTAAAGGCATCTGGCGAGTCAAGTGGGCCATGGAATTACTTCAAAACTGTTGGCTGGTCAACAAGACCACTAAAAGTGTTGGTGTGCAAAGATTCAGTACAAAAATATACAGGGCATTTTTCTCTGAACCGTCTCAAAATGCTAAATTTTTATGAAACTTTATACGGGTTAAAAATGCTCTGGAATTATCAAAAAAATATTAATAAACACAAAAGCAATTTGTCATCGTTCGAATTGAATTGACTATTTCAAACCCCAAAAAAAAAGGCTATAATTGAGACACCCGGTATTTATAAAAAAGAGGTTTCTATGCAAATACAGTTAGTATACCAACGTTCTGGAAGAGACAACCTATCATTCAAAAAAAAAAAAATTCGTCCAAATCGGACTATTGGTTTTAACAAAAATTTACTTTAAACTTTTGGGTATTTTTTGGTGGTATTTAATTTTTGGGGGAAGTGTATATTGCACCAGAATTTTTTTTATTTGTTTATGAATAATGATAAATCTCTGAAACGGAACTGGCTTATTAAATAAAGTGGTGGTTTTATTTTCTACACGGGGTAAATCATAAAAATGTCGAAAAGGTGTCTTATGGAATAGAAACTTGAAACTTCATTGCTGGCCTTACCTTTTAATTCTAAACTTTTCATAATACATGTTTTCTCTAAAATTAAAAATACCGAAGGGTACTTTGCTCTCCAGTCTTTTTCATGTTTTCGAACCTCCCCCATATACGAAATGAGATATTCAAATTTTGAAAACTGTGTTTTGAGCGTTGATTGAGTCCTCCATCGACGGTTTCGAGTTTGCAGGAATGCACAAACTTTATACAAGAATAAAATTTTCTGATAAATTAAAATTAAAAAAAAAACAAGGTGTATACTTTCTGCCGGACACTGTCTATTCAACACTACTGTTGTAATGAGAAAAATAGATGTCTAACATAGTAGTTACATTGCAACTTTTATATCTTATCAACAAAAAATAGAGAAACAATAGGGGGGGGGGGTCGGAGCTTTTGCATGAAGTACATAGTAATAAAATACTGTGACTTTTTCAATTTTTATTCACAAACAAAAATTATTATTTGTTTAACCTAAAGTATATTTTTACATCAACAAAAATATTTGCATATTTGCAATATATTATTATCTATTAGAAACACCATTAATCATTTTATTTATAGTTTGGTAATCTTTGTTATAACAACTATTGGATATTAGAATTCGCGGGCGCATGGGTAAAAGGTCATAAGTCATTTTTTGGTCAAAATGAGGTTAAGTCAACAGTAGCTTCCCATAAGTCAATTCCTAGCATGGGAAAAATGGTTTACAACGTATACTACATATTATCGAAACTATTCTGTTGTGTGTAAATATTTAAGTTAAATTTTAGCCGATACGCATGGGAAAAATGAATTATGTCTGACATATTCACATAAAGAGCAGCTGAATATTTGTTATGTATGGGTAAAATGTTCTATGTCAGACTTAGAACTAATCGGTCTAAAGTGTTTATATTTTTATTGGTGCTCAAGGTTCTAAGTCTGACTTGGAATATTTTACATAAACGCGTATTTAAAAGTTGGCTCTGACATGACTGATACCTATCACAATAGCGGTGGCTCAAGTGACGAAGCAGATGCTCTATAATAAAATTTAGTGTTAAATAACATACAGGGTGTCCCAGTTAACATGATAAACGCGATTTTCTCCCTAATTTTAAAGATAAATTGGTGGTTCAAAACCAAACTTGTGTAGACTTTTCCGAGAAATTAAAATATGAATTCAAACTTAATATACAGGGTGTTGTTAAAAAGTTATACTAAAAACATTCCTTTTTAAAAAAAAATTGAAGTTGGATATTAACACGAAATATTAGTAATAAGAATACGGGAAGTAACAAAAAGGTGTCGGTTTTCATTTATGACTTCCGGTTTGAGCGGAAGTGATCTGTACACTTTGAGTTTTTTTAGGTTCCCTTTCTTCTCCCAATTGCAACGATATATAGTTTTATATAGTTACCACTAACAATATATTTTTAGCATTCCATACAAAGTTGTGAATTTTTCATATTTGACGAAATTTATCAAAAAATAAAAATTCGCTGCTTGGTTATTTTTAGAGATAACTACAGAAAACTATAATATATGGTTGGAATTGGGAGAATAAAAGGAACAAAAAACCCAAAATATACAGTGTGTCTTAAAAATCTAGCTAAGTGATGCTGCTCACTTCCGGTCAATCCGAAAGTCAGAAATAAAAATCGACACTTTTTTGTTACTCCCTGTATACTCTGCTAATATTCCGTATTTAAATCCAACTTCATAAGTTTTTGGAAAGGGTATTTTTTAAATAACTTTTTAACACCACTTACCACTTACCACGTATGACAAGTGCCCTAGAACGCAATATGTTTGGTAAAAAATATTGTGCTTGCTGATTTTACAGAGTACACAAAACTTTAAACTCGTTTTTCTGGAAAAGTGAGTTTTGGTAGTTATGACCTTTTCCCCATGCGCCCGCGAATTATTCTTGTATTTTGATTCCCCCGAAAGCCACGTACACACCTGAGTTTTTTCGTTTCTGTGCTACCCCAGTGTCCAGCAAGCCTCTAGTGCTATTTTGGTAAATATTTCAAGCTGAAAAAAATCAATTGTGAAAATTTGGATATTATTGTTTTTTGATCCACCGATTGCCATGTACGCACCTGAATTTTTCCTTTCTGTGAAATCCCCAGTGTATAGTATGCCTCCAGTGCCATTTTGGTAAATATTTCAGGCTGGTGAAAAATCAATTGTTTTCATAAACGCTTTCTTGGGCAACAACCATCAAAATAAATTGTAGAGGTGTTATCACATAGTTTTTTTTATTATAATCAGTCAATTAGTTTTAATCAGAGCAATTATAAAATGTACAATTATTTAGGTGAAAATATCATGATGCAACGAACGGACATGGTCTTTAGTAAAAAATATAGTTGTAGGTGTGGTACCATTAATAAAAATAAAAATATATAGTTCAAAATTATAACATTTTGGTACAAATAGGAAGACAGCGGTGGAGCGTGTGGAAATTGTGAAAATTTGGATTTTTCTTGTTTTTGGAAATTTGGATTTTTCTTGTTTTTTTATCCCCCAATAGCTATGTACGCGCCTGAGTTTTTTCGTTTCTGTGCTATCCCAGTGTCCAGCATGCCTCTAGTGCCACTTTGGTAAATATTTCAAGCTACAAAAAAATCAATTGTGAAAATTTGGATTTTTCTTGTTTTTTGATCCCCCGATTGCCACGTACGCACCTGAATTTTTTGTTTCTGTGCTACTCTCAGAGAAATAACCAAGGATAGAGGAAGCAACAGCATCAAAATACACACGTTTGTAGTCAACCAACATATGCCAATTTACCGAAGTAAACACACCTGTGATAGGTTATATAATAATAATAATAATAATTCTCACCCTCCCAATACTCCAAACTAAGAGTACCCCAGAAGCAACCACATGCTTGTGCGGGGGATTATCCTGAGAAATATCAATTTGGCCACACACTTTGTGCGTTCCATTGTATACAAAATCAGTCACTATATCCTAAATAAATACTAATAAATAGCTTATAAATTAACAGAAAAACAATTGAAAACACGAAAAATGCATACGTAAACAATCGGAAAACTTGACTTGCTGGGCAAACACAAAACAAATACCGTCGAGTTAACGAATGCGGCGTCCACGGTAGCAATGGCGGGGTTGCCATGTTGGGTGGTTTAAGGTATCTGTGACGATTTTATTAAAGTGATAATTAGCTATTATAATTACAGCGCAATTTAGTTTTAGTTTAAAATTGTTACATACAAGAAATTAATAACTATACATTTGTTAATTGTTTACTTTTTGTTCTTACTCCCTCTAGAGCCATTTTGGTTAATATTTCAAGCTGGTGAAAAATCAATTGTGGAAATTTTGATTTTTCTTGTTTTCTGAATAATAATTATTAAGAATGAAATAAATTGTTTCAAATTCTTATTTCCAGAGATGTTTTCGTATCTTGCAGTTTACCAAGAAATGATGCCTGCAGCAAAATTGATATATGCGGCAACCCCAAACGAAAGGGGCTACGGTGAGGACATTCTTTGCGTCACGAAACGATTTGGAATGCATGTCCTTCTGCCTTCGATCGACCTTGGTTCGAACCTAGGTCAAGGCAAATGCATGCGCATGTCTTTATAGAAAACACTGTTGATGGCCAAGAGCACTGGACAACTTGTGGATTCATGGTGTTGCTCTTTAATAGCTTTATCAGTGTTTTACTAATTGTCCTACACTTACTGGGATTACTACGGTTTTCCGTAGTACTTGAGCGAATGCTATCCTAGTTTTATCGGGAAAACATGGCCCTGGCTGCAAATGGCAATGAAGACAGAATAATAGTAATTGCCCCCCTCTCCCGCACAAGCATTCAGTTGCTTCTGGGGTACTCCTAGTTTGGAGTATTGCGAGGGTGAGAATTATTATTATATTATTAATTCCCAAAATTACATTTTTTAACTGAAACTACCCAACATGAAGCAAGGTTTGTCATGATGCTACTACCAGAATGTTTGCGAACTCAACTCTAAAATTCACCACTTCTTTCTATCTGTTTCGGACTGTGCCTCTGATCTTATCGCACTAACTGAGAAACATTTGAGTGATCGAAGTGATAGTGAACTTTTTCCTAATATGTACCAAGTTATCAGAAAGGATCATGGCTTTATGACGACGGGTCTGTCTTCTGGTGGTGCACATAGGGATACTATTGTTTTTCAGGTAGTAGATATGGAGATGATGGCTAACCAGTTTTCCATCATTCATGTATTGGCTGTTAAATGTAGAATGCGTCATACAGCTTTTTATATTATAATATACATACCACCATCAACACCTTTTGACCTGTTTCATACGTTTTTGATTGCTTGGAACGATTTAGTTTTTTTTACATGAAGATAATGTAATATTGGTTGGAGATTTCAATGTTCTGTGTTTTTTTGAAGTCTTGAGTGGTGACAGAAAGGCAACAGGCCTAAGTGGTTCCAAAACTTTTTCAACTACCATCAATTCAACTCAATTACGAATAGCTTGTTCCGTACTCTAGACTTAGTTTTCTCAAATATTTATTGCGAGTTCCATAAAGATAATGCTCTTTTAGTTACTAAGATAATCATCACCATTTTTTTATGTTATTTGAGATAGGAGCCGCTAGTACAGCAATCTAAGTCAATAGTGATAACATAGCTTTTAATTTTAAGAAAGCCAATTTTATATCTATATAACTCTCTCCTTGATATTGATTGTTTTTTTATCAACTGTCACAGACAGTATCACAAGCGTGTGTATCAGAAATGGTATAGGTACTTTGGAAATTATGAATAACATTGAACTTAAGTTTGGGTGCTTCAGTTTCTATAAAAGGTCCAACAGTGGCACAGCTTTGGCTGAGAACAGGTACTTGAGAATTAATTAAATGTCAAATTAAACAAGCCTACGACGCTCACATTGACAGCGTCCAACAGCTTGTGACTGTTGACTCCCGTCATTTCTGGACATACACACACGACAAAAACAACCCATCCTTCCTTCCTCCTGAGGTAATCTATAAAGATACGACATACTAGACCTTTCTAGATGTTCTCCTATTTCAAGATCAAATGATAATATGGTGTCTGAATTGGAGATATTAGCTGCTGTTAGAAGACTGGAAAATAAAAGCATGTCCTGACCTGATGGCGTTCCCTTATTCCTTGTGAGGGTAGATATGCGTTGGTATATTGTGGTATACCCAATATTTAACCTATTCTTGAATCGGCTACATTACCTGATATTTAGAAGAGAACAAGGGTATGTCCAATCTTCAAAGGTGGCTCCTACTATTTCGAAAGTAACATTATGTCAAAAATTAGTTTCAAACTAAGCAGGGCGGAACCCCAGAAGCTCAATTTGAACTCGAAATTTTTTTGTCATTTACACCTATAAATTCGCTAATCCTGGGACACACTGTATATGCCATTTCTATGTTCTTTATTTATCTGAGTTTTATACTCATAACTTTTTTGAGGTTATCTTCTTGGTCTTGCAGGTGCATCTTTTCATTTTGCAATACAAGTGTATAGTTCTTTCATAATGATAAAATTAACCCTTTCCGTTAAAATTGGCAAAATGTGCTCCAAAACACCTGTTAACTCCCAAAATTCGAAAAATAAAATTTTAGCCTGACGCACATACCGAAATAAATTAAGTCGTAGGTTTCCGAGTTGGTATACTAGTGAAATTCGTTACATGATTAAACTTAAAGAGCATTACTGGCGTAAATTCAGAACATCTAAAAGCAACTCCACCTTTAATGACTATAAAAGACTCAGAGCAGAGTTAAAGAATCTTATCCATGAAGCTTATAACTTATATGTGAATAGTGTTGAATACTCTATTGTCACTGATCCTAAAAAGCTGTGGTCATTTGTTCATAATAAAAAAGGATCTACAAGAATTCCAGGCAGATTGACGTCACACCGGGGCGAGTTGACTGATCCAGATACAATTGTGAATGCTTTTGCTTCATACTTTGCTAGCACCTACCAGTTACCATTCCATTCTTGTGCTGTCAGTAAGACCCTCTCTAATCAATTGACTGATACTATCAATATATCAATGTTTTCACTTGCAGATGTAAAACAGGCAATATCCAAACTTAAAAATAAACTTGTGTCTGGTCATGACTTAATTCCTAGTTTTATTGTTAAAGATTGTTCTCCACTTCTTGCTGAGCCATTAACTTTTTTATTTAATCTCTCAATTAAAACATCAACATTCCCTGATTGCTGGAAACTTGCTCGGGTGTGTCCTGTTCATAAAAAGGGGATTATTTCTGATGTATCTAATTATAGGCCGATTTCCATCTTACCTAACTTTGCGAAGGTGTTTCATGAAACATCGCTCAACGACCACCAATCTCATTGAAATCTCCCAGTTCATTTGTGAGAGGCTCGATGACAGGGAGCAGGTTGATGTGGTGTATACGGACTTCTCGAGGGCATTTGACAGGATCGATCATCCCACTTTATTGTACAAACTCTCGCTGGCTGGTTTTAGTGATAGCCTCGTTTCATTTTTTGAGTCTTACCTGAAGAACCGCCCTCAGTCCGTATGTTACAATGGCTTTAATTCTAACAAATATATTGCCACTTCTGGAGTTCCTCAGGGTTCCAATCTGGGGCCTCTGTTATTCCTTCTATTTATCAATGATATTACTGATAATCTCAAATGTGGTAAACTTTTGTTCGCGGACGACTTAAAAATCTATTGTTCAATACAATCCTTAGAGAACTGCTTATTTCTCCAGAAGCAGCTTTGTGAATTGGATGCTTGGTGTGTCGTTAATCACCTGGATTTAAACCCTGCCAAGTGCAGTGTGGTTAGGTACTCTCGAAAAGAGTCAAATATAACATTTGATTACAAATTAGGTAACACAAGTCTTGCTTCTAAGGACAGTGTTGATGATCTTGGGGTCCGCTTTGATAGTGTCATGTCGTTCAATGAGCATTTCAATAATATTTCGATGTCTGCCTACAAAACTTTGGGTTTTTTGTTGAGACACTGTCGAGGCTTCACAAATATTGTGGCTTTGAAGACTCTGTTCTTTTCACTCGTCCATTCGAAACTGGAATATTGTTCTGTTATTTGGTATCCAATTTATGAAACCCATGAAAAGCAATTAGAGTATGTTCAAAGAAAATTTCTTAAATTTCTTTATTATAAAACTCACGGCATGTACCCTCCTCGTGGATATGACCATCAGGCACTTCTTAATGAATTTAATATGTGTTCATTGATAGTTCGCCGATCCGTTTCTGGTGTTTCCTTTTTATATAACTGTATCCGAAACAATATAGATTCTCCTTTTTTTCTTTCTAGACTAAACATACGAGTACCAAGACCTAATTCACGGCTAACATCTAAATTTTACGTTCCCTATGCTCGTACTAATATAATGTTTAAGTCGCCAATTTATTTTACATCCAGTCTCCATAATATGTTGCCTGATGAATGCGATCTGTTTGATTGCTCCAAGCCTTCCTTTTTGAGGTGTGTCATTGAGTGCTTTTCATAATTTCACGTTATGTGTTGGGTAGTATTAGTATTAGTCCGCTGATAATTGTACTGTACAGGGTAGATACCCTGCGTGGGGCTCCCTATTCTATGTTGATTATATTTATTGAGCTGTGCTTACTTTATAATCAGTTTTCTTTATTTTTTCTGTGGTGCTATGTTCCCTTTATATTTATCTTTGTATGTTGTGGATTTTTCTGTTGGGCAATAAATAAATAAATAATAAAAAAAAAATTGTGCGTTCAAAATTAAGATAAAAATGCCAAATGGGACGACTCAGGAAATTGTTTCATAAATTTTATTGCCTCCACGAAATCCTATTCCATAAAATTCTAAAGTTAATTTATAACTCACTGGTTGAGTCCGTATTAAGATATGGGATTACCGTGTGGGGTGGTTGCTTCGGAAATGTTCTGGGTCCCCTTCAGATCACACAAAATACTACCTTAAAGATATTATTTAAAAAATCTAGGATGCTGTCGGCCACTTTACTAAACAGTGATTTGAATGTGATGGATATAAGAGGTCTTTATGCTTGTGGTTGTCTTGTGTGGTATCATATTGGTGGGGGGAAGAGTGTTATCTCTAGGCATGATCCCGCACGTCTTGCAACAGTCAGGTTACCTCTTTTTAAAAAATCTCATACTTAGCGGCAAGTAAGTTTCTTCGGCCCTAAACTTTATAATATCTTGCCACATCATATAAAAACATATTTAAGAATTAATATATATAAAACAGAAGTAAAAAAAATACTTTAAGTAACCCATCCTTAATTAAAAAAAATTTCCAGTGACTTTTTAACTTAATAATTTCCGCACTGCAAATACATATAAATAATGTGATTTCCTCTGATGGATAAGTTTCTATGAGTTGACAGGTTATTTTCCGAAGGCATGTGCCCTCTTCTCAGTTAGATACCTAGCATGTTTCTCTCTTTCTTTTCTTTTTTTTGGTTTTTGTTTTTGTTAATTGTTAGGTATTTTCCCTCCTCCAGGTTTGGCTGGATATCATGCATTTCACTGTTTGAGGGTAATCAGGTATCTACAGGTCGCCTTTCAGGAATACTAGGTTTAAGTAAATGTATTAAGGCAGTTCTACCCCACTGCATGGAGACTCTTTGCACAGCACAAGCACTTCTATTGCTTAGGTGTAAGTCCCCATGTAGAGGAGGTGGCTTTCTACTGTTTTTTTGTGTCATTCCGCTCTTTACATAATAATGTATTAATTTAAATATAATGTAATAATGAAATATAATGTAAGTGTAAGTGTGCACAGAACCTACTCTAAATAAATACTGAAATACTGAAAATACTGAATAGCAAAAAAAAACCGGCATTGGGTAAAACATAATTGCTTTTCTTGAAATATGGTGTCAAATTTTTGCCGAGTTCAATCCCTTCCATTTTGAAAGCAAACAACGAGGCGAACAATTTTTGTGAAAAATTTTTTTTATAGGGAAATTTTGTCACTTTATATGTTACAATAATTATTCCGTAAAATCTGAAAACGTTAGTTGAAAATTTTATTTTGGTGTTTTGGGACACATTTTGCTGATATCAACACAAAAGGTTGATTTTATCATTATGGAACAAGAGTACCCTTTGGTTGCAAAATGAAAAGAAGCACTAAAATAATGAACCTTCAGGACCAAAAAGATAATATCAAACAAGTTATGAGTATAAAACCATATAAGAACAAAGCCCATTGTGCTACCCCGTCCCTCCACCTCTGGGCCTGGGCAATGGGAATAAATTGTTTTTACAGGAAATTTTTGCACTTCAGCGACTAAAGGACTGCACCAAGTTTCATTTAAATTGACTAACTTCTGTAGAAGTTATTGCGAAAAATATGTTTTTCAAACTATACCTTTATTGCCCTGTAACTTTTTTATTAATCATTTTCGGATATGTTTATAGCTAAATTTTGATTTAAAATAACATTTTCTACCTGTCACATTACGCTGGCACCCTGTGTATTGCAGCAAGAACTTACTGGCATTCATCAATGGTCCACTGATAATTGGTTGAACTTGAATCCATTGAAATGCAAGTTTGTAAGTTTCTCGAGGAAAAAAGAATCCAATAGAAACCGAATTCTCTATTGCTGGGATTGCGATAAATGTTGACACCCCTTTTAAAGACCTTGGTGTGATATTTGTTGATAGGCTCACATTGCATGGCCATATTAACCACAAAATATCTGAAGCGGTAACATTTTTAGGACTTATTGTGAGAAATTGTCATAATTTTCACAGTATAGTTGCACTCAAGAGCTTGTACTTTGCTTACGTTCGCTCAAGACTAAAATATGCCTCTCTGATTTGGGGCCCTCTGCATAAAAACCAGAAACTGCTATTGGAATGTGTTCAAAAAAAGTTCCCTAAATATCTTGCTTTTAAGGTTGACAGTTAATATCCTGAGCGAGGCATTGTTCATGGCCATCTCTCTGCAGTAGATTTCAGATCCTTGAAATAAGACTTGTAATTCCTTTTTTCCAATTAAAAAATTATGTATTAATTTAGTTGGCTAAAAACTATTGTATTTTAAAACTAAGTAGTATATATGTTGCACGCACTTGCCGAAGTCACCCATTGGCCCAAATTTATACCCGCAACGCGATATATAGACTGCTGTTTGATCAGGTCGCGTTGTGGGTAAAGCTTTCATCGTTATTTCGTCCACTGAGAGAAGCCTCATACCGTCTAATACTCACAATGCGTTGTGGGCAAACTAACAAAATCCACTACACGATATGACGACAAAAATCGAACATACACGAAGTTCGTCACGTTGTGGGTAACGTATTGAAGCACCCACAATGCAAAATGCAATACAAGGCAGTATTCTAACCTATATTTAATATCGGCGCGGTTTTGCTGGTGAAAAAATGGGTGAGAATATTGAAGCTCTTAAAAAAGATGAGTTATATTGAACTTGCTACTCTTTGGCCCGGTCTTAAAATTGTTCCTGGTCGTCCAAGACATTCACAGAGCCAAGGCTCTGTTGAAAGAGCAAATCAGGACATCCGTGATATGTTAGTTACCTGGGTTGAAGAAAATAACAAGACAAAATGGTCTGGGGGGTTGAGATTCATACTAGTCAAGAAAAAATAGATCATTTCATCATGTTTGGTACAAGACAAATAAACGGTTTAGGTGATGCAGATTTACCAAATGATATTCTGGCCAACCTACAAAATGAAGGAGACTTGGAAGAAATCATGAAACACAGAGAAAATGAGTTAACATAAAGCTAAGAACTGGAAAAAGTGCAAACCAGACAAAATGAAGATCATCAGGTTAGTTTACAAATAGAAGTCGAATTTGGAGAAGTGGAAACAAGACAAAGTGAAGATCATCAAGAGGTTAGTTTACAAATCGAAGAATAATTTAGAGAAGAGCCTTATATTGCAATTTGCATTGTGTGTGCTTCAATACCTTACCACAATGCGATGAACTTCGTGTATGTTCGTTTTTGTCAGCATATCGTGTAGTGGATTTTGTTAATTTGCTCACAACGCATTGTGAGTATTAGACGGTATGAAGCTTCGCTCAGTGCACGAAATAACGATGAAAGCTTTACCCACAACGCTACCTGATCATACAGCGGTCTCCGCAACGCGTCGCGGGTATAAATTTCGGCCAATTGGCGACTTCGGCAATTGCGTACAACATATATATTATTTTCTTCCCTCTATTTCCACCCTTTCGCTTAGAGCGATATGGTTCAAGAGCAATGTGAATAATATTCTAAGCTAGATTACTTATATCAAATTTCAAGCCAATATCGTAGTCTATTTGGAAGCCATCAGACACAAATTTTTTTCAATGCTCTAGAACATTTGAAACAGATTTAGCGAATAAAAATTGTTTTTGTCGGTACAATACTTTTAGTCATGTGATGTGAAAGTAAAATAAACACCCCCTACCATTTACAGAATTAAAATAATATCTCTTCTTGTTCCGAAGATATCAGCCTAGACCGTGTATATAATCACACCCTGTGCAATATACTGATATATTTCAAGTCGATATCTCTCAAATTGTCAAAAATAAACGATTTGCGAGTTGTTCAAATGTAACTGTAGCTTAGTATCAAGATAAATGGCCCTGTTTTTGCCCTAAGCATCTACCTATGGTTAAAGATATGATCTTTTTGTACGCCCTGTATTTCTTTACATTTTTAACCAGAAGCCACTTTCGTTCATAAGTTGTGCTTGCAGTCAATCTGACGTTGAGAATTTTAGTTTCTTTACACAAGGTGCCAAAAGCAACTAGGATATAGGTACTCTAATTCTAGGTAAGCAATCTGAAGAAGAAAAAATCGGTTACCAACTGTGACAAAAACTGCACCAAAAGAAGAAGGGCATCTGCAGACATCAACATCACAATACCTTCAGATTCTGACAGCTCCGAAGATGACCAACAAAACTATGAACCCAATGCAGACGTTCAAAGCATGCCAAGTATTCCAGAGGAATGTGAAGAAGGCTCATCTTTCAGTTCTTGTGAATGTACAAAAACAGAAGATGAGCATAGATTGCCTGTAGATACCAATGTAAACTGTCAGCAAAATGCTGCAGGTAAGATAAAGAAAATGGACATGCCCATGAGCAGTAAATGAAAATTTTTATTTTAGTATTTTTCCAATAATAATGGCTAACATTTTTCTAACCCATTGGTACAGTAATCAAAATTCAGTTTCAAAAAATAATTAATTATTAAATATCAAATAAATTCTACTTCTGAAAATGGCGCCATTTCTAAAGACCTGTTCTCACTTAGTAAAACCTGGACTATATTAAAGACCTGTGCATAGCGCTGTTTCAAGCGATCGCCACTGGCGCCACATGACGAAACAAATTTACACGGGGGTTTTAGTTAAAACACCATTGTTGCAGAATCTTTTATAAAATAAAAACATGCAAATATGTCTGTTACAACGAAGTTAATATTCAAAATAAAATAAAATATTTGTTTGTTATGTCCCTCTAATTTGACAAGTTCACATGGCATATTTCCATACATTTTCTTAAGAAAAGCGAGTCTAAAAAGCAAGCAAGAGTATTTGGTACCTTTTGGTTTGAAACGCAGTCCATGGCTAGTTGTAGTATGTGAAAGCATAAAACGCATTCGATTTTTCAGTTTCTTCTTCTCTTTGAAGTTATAAACAAAATTTTCTATTTTCATTCCTGAATACGTTAAAAAATACTCTTCCAAAATAATTCTTTAATTTTCGCTTCTTCAGCTGGTTGATCAGATCATACCATAATTCCAAAATAGTGTTTACTTATTCTTCTGCAATTCACCTAATGGTCTGTGCATACCATTTTCTTCATGTGCGCAAAAATTTCATGTTATCACAAACAAATCTACCTCGAAAAGCCATATTAATAGGATAAAACTGCCAAATACTGGACGCAAAGACAATTCGTTACCGTAAAAAGAAGGTAAATCGTAATAAAGCTGGATATTTAAAATTTTGGATTTTTTAAACGTCAGAAACTGACATCCCAATAGCCACAGAATACCCCCCTATAACCTATAATAAGTCGCAATTTTTTTCGTTGTGTAGCGCCACCCCAATCAGTAAACAACAATGAAATATGATATGTCTTTAATATAGTGTTGGTCCAGGTAAAACATTATAAAAACTTGTTGCTGAAACAACTTGTTGGCAACTTTTAATTATTATAAAGAGAATTTAAATAAACACAAAATTTGTTATCAAACTGCCACAGATATGAAAATAACTATAGATCATTGAGTAAAGGAATTTATTCCTTTACTCAATGTATAGATATATTTTTTGTACAATGTTTGATTCACATAGGTGCCTAATGTTAAAAGTATAGCCTTAAAATTTGTTCTCGATTGTACAGATTCGAAAGTTTTTTAAAAATAGATTGTTTTTTCTTATAATTCTTTCATTAGAATCCCTTTAAAATTGGCCTCTATTAATTTGAGTATAATTTGAGAAATAATTTTTACTAATTAAACAACTAAAAATTGAAATATGGTAGCTTTTTAAGGTAAGATATTTAATACTAGCAAAGATTTACACAACCTAGATACAGAGATCGAGCATCATGGGGATTAGCCGAATGTCTCGCGTTTTTTGACCCACTGGACAGAATCCCACGACAAACCAGCTTGTACGACAAGTGTCAGAGAATCAAAGTGAGGCGGAAGTGACTACTTAGAACCAGATGGTTCTCTCTACTCGATATTAGATGGTGCAATTATCAATTTATTTGGAGAATTTTCGTTTCTGAATATCTAGGTTGTTTACATCTTTGACACTATGGTCCATTAAACAATAGAAAAATAATTTTTAGTATTACATAGTGGGCATGTCCATTGTATAAAAAATAACGTGAAAATTTACTTTTAATTTCTTTAGCATCAATGCAAGATCCCAACCAGAATTTAAAAAATCAACGAGAACAGCCTTCCGCAAGATCAATGCAAAGCTATTCGCAAATATTAGGATCTCACAGAAGCAACATAGAAAGTTTTAGAGAAGCAGGGATTTCTCAAAATAATGTAGATAGAAGAATATCTGACAGAATAAAACAGAGAGAAATTATGACTTCACAACCAGATTACTGTGATATAGCCCCTCCTGCTACCTCTATACCAAGTATCGAGAGAAGTACTAAAATTCGTGACTCTATAGATCAAAGACAGCTAAATAGACCTAATCTATACACATTTCCTGAAATGGAAAATAGTGAAGGTAGTCAAAGTAATATTTTGAAAGTTCAGCCTAGTGAGAAATCTAGCAAATCAACTTTGAACACAAATGAAATGATGAAAAGTGGTCGATCTCTAAACGACACCAGGAGACATTACAGTGATATATTTGTAAAAAAGTTAAGGCCAGAAGAAAATGAAAAATTAAATAAATTTCCAACTATCGTTCAAAATGGCGGATCGCCAAGCAAACACAAAAATTTAGATTCCCAAAGAGATCAAGCAAATAATGCCGCAATGATACATCCAGAATATTTTTTGGAACACTACCAAAATTCATTTGGAAAAAATTTGCCAACAGAAGAAGCAGAAAAATTAAGGAAGTTTGTAAGTTCCACTGAAAATCAGAAATCACCAAACACACGTAAAGTTATAGATTCCCATAATGATCTATTAAACACTGGCAACAAGGCAAAACATGTAGATACAGTTCCTGCTAGACAGTTGGCAGAAATTCCTTCAAAATCAGCAGTAAAGTTAAAAGGTGTAAAAGTTAAAGACCAATTGTCAGAGAAAACCTCGAAAGCAACACTGTCAACGACCGATACAAATAGAGTGCGTTTTTATGATCATGCTAACAGATTTAGTGCTGACCGAGACAATCCTTCAAGTGTCCATGTCGAGAAAATTGACAGCAGTAGTGTGGAGGTCATTCCCAACTTAGTTTCTGAAGCTGAGATCAGGGAAAAAATGAAGCAGAGAGATAAAGAGGCTCAAATACGTGGAAAGAAGGCATTGGAAAAAGAAAAAGTGCAAAGAGATTACGATGACATGATAAAAAAATTGCCGATGCTACAAAAAATCGAAAGAATATCTGAGATTAGTAAAGATAAACCTGAATATCACATGTCAGAGGAAAGACTACAAGAGTTAGAAAGAAAGAGACAAAATGATCTTGAAAATATTTTCACAAGAGAATTTCCTAATTTGAGACCAGCAATAGTTACTTTACCGAGTAAAAATAATAACTCCTCTTCTACTAAACAACCTTCAAATAGTGGTAAGGCAGAAGAATCAACACAAAGTATAAATATGGCAAAATGGGATGTAGATTACGATTCTCCTAAAATGTTTTCTGCCCAAGAAGTAAGAGAAATTGTTAACGCTTTCACTGGCCAAAAAACTGAAGACAGGAGAAAAAAATTAAAGGATCTTATTAGAAGTTTGAAGATGCAAGAAGAACAGCTTTTAAATGAAATTATGAGTTTGCCACAGGATGACAGTACTAGAAAACTAATAAATGATTTGTCCTCTTTTATCGATGACGAGAAAAGAAGAAAACATGAGAGAAAGAGGCGAAGGGAAGAAAATGACAGTTCTGCAGAAAGTATATCTTCTTCCGAAAGGCATAGAAGGAAGCATAAAAGTAAAGTTTCTTCTCCAAAGAAAAAAGCTAAATTGAGGTCAAAACAAGTACTGGTATTGCAAAATATGAGTACGCAAACTACTCCCAAACCAGTAAAAGACAAACAAGTCTGCGCTTATTTAGATAAAGAACCCACACTAACTGATGTTCCTGATTGTGAAAAACTTCATACAATTTGTGATTGCATTAAATTAAACAAAGAGGAAAGTAATGTTAAAAGCATTTCAAATATTTGCAAAAAACAGCACACACAGTGTTATTGTGAAACTGCTGGGAGTACAGGGACTACCTCAGATGAGTTGTGTCAAATTTTTATTAAAATAAATGATGAAAATGAAGTTCCAGAGGTTGTAGTGAAATCAAGAGAATTGGAGAAAGTCGTTTCACCTAAAAAAAGTAGAAATGTTGAAAAAATAGTTGAAACAAAAAGTGTTTCTACTGAAACTGAAAAAGAACCGAAGAAAACTCAATCTAAACCCCCAAAAGTGCGAACTGACAGAAGACAGAAAAATGCAGATGAGTCTAAAGCAAAATCATGGAAGGAGCAACTCAGTAAAAATTCTATTTCAACATCGAGCACCTCATATTTAAGCCCCCCAGATTTTTTGAGTACAAAGCATTCTACTACTGGAAGTAGTTTTTATGATTCCACTAAAAGAAATGTAAGTTTTTCATACAGTTCAGTTAGCAACAAAAGTATTGATCCGAGGCTGTTAAACTACATAAAAAAATTGTTAAGTATGTCTCGGATAAGCATTGATGAGTTAGCTGTATCTTCAAGTGAAGTTGCGACTCCAAGCCAAAGTGTTATTGAAATGGAATCCAATAATCCTCTAGCTCAGATACAAAATGTTATTAAATATTACAACATAAAAGTATCAGATTTAGCTAAAGAACTCAGTTATTCCGATAGTAGCCATAAACACGACAATACGAGTGTTAGCACATCGACTTCAGGCTTGAGGCAGAATGAAGAACCTAAAAATTCGCAAACCATGATTCCAGAGAAAGAATCTTTAACAAACCAGTATGCAGATATAACAGACTCATGTAGTAAAAGAATTGCAAATTTGGCAGCCATGATTCACAAATTGAGAGAAGAAAAGGTAAAAATTCTCCAAGGACAACCAGTTGTTAATTTTAAAAGTCCAGTCAATAGCGATAAAGATTATTCAACTGCTTATTTAGACTTGCCACATGCTTCCGATAAGTCCGATAAGTCGAAGGAAAGTAGTAAGAATTCATCAACGCAAAGTTGGGATGATGAAGAATTGACTAAGAAGTTGTTAGAGATTGACATGAGTTTGGCAGACAAATTAAAGAGATTCCCGACGAATGTAGAAGAAAGTGGGGAAAGCAGTAGATCGGGCCAAAATGGTAAGTTAATTTTTCTGTAAGTATATTATAGAATTCTCAAATTTAAGAAAATCTAATGCTTGGAAAATTTAAATGGGAAACATACTTGAGTTTTTAAAATAATAATGGTTAGCACTTTTGTTTCATTAAATAGTTTGTCTTCAACATATAAACTAAAACCACATTAATGTGGTGCTTTTTATAAAAGTTATCGTGGAAGTATGTTTTCTTGCATCTATACAAGACCCTTAAGCAAGTTTTTTTGTGAACCCATTTCGCGTATGGGGCAAGTTCTTTGGTTCTCAATTTGGTAGCCCAAGTTCGAACCCAAATCACTTATCATTTTTTTATTTATGTTTTGTGAATATGGGTAGATAATTTTTAATTTTGAATAGTAATAAATAAAAAACAACAAATAAACACATTTTAATTTTAAAAAACACATTTAAAAAACATTCATTACAAAAATTGTTGGGAATTACACCACCTTGCTCCAAACATTTCTGTCACCTTTTTCGAATAGAATGAGATGAAATGAGGCTTTGTCAGAGAAGGAAAATCATGTCCAGGTTAGAACCACTCGCAAAACTCTGCTGCTGATAATCAATTCACTATTCTTTCACTCAACTCTAATAAAGTCATGGCACTTGGTTTGAAAACACCTTTGTCCAGTTAATTGACAATCAGGATAATGATGTTTTTTCAAGAAACTGCAAAGTTAATTTTGCTTAGGTAGGCATAACTTTAAAAAGAGATCATAGATTGCAGTTGATTGCATTGCAAAGAAATTCTTGGGGCTTGGGGCAAGCAGTAACGCAATAGCCAAAAATGCTTTCTTAATTTTAGAGATATATATTTGAAATTTGGCACAAGCACAGAGTAAATAGCATCGCAATAGTCTCCATTTTAATTTACCGAAAAATTGCCAGTCATTTAAACAAACTTAGATCTAATTCAGTCTCTTTGCTCTGCAGATAAACATAAAATCAAATAAAATGCACAATGTTTATCTCTTTAGAAGATATTTCCCCTAAAAGTGATTCTCCTTTTGGCACATGTTGCTAAGAAGTTGTCTGTAGTAAGTACTAGTTAGTCTGTGCCACAAGCTATTGTTTTTATGTCAAATTCTACCACTGAGTTGGTAATGTGCAGTCTTATCCAGAAACCAAAGTACAGTTTGCTGTCCATAATTCCAATTATTCCTGCATGGAGCAGGGTCCATGGCATCTTTAACAGTTGTTCATTGGATATGTGCAGTGCCTTCAAAATATTCCAGATCATCTGAATGGGTTTCAAAACATAACCCAGTGTTTATAGCACTCTCTAAAAATGTTCTGTTCTTGTGGACAGTTGTAGTCAATTTAAATTTCTATGCATTCATGTTTCAGGTGGAAAAGTTACAGACTCAATCCTAGAAGGGGAAATGGATAGCGCAGATCGTGAATTCTACGAAAGACTAAAACGTCTTAGGGAAACTCACACGGTGCCAACTCTCCAACCACCACATGATGAACAAAGTGAACAACCTTCTGCTCCATTTGTATCATTTTTAGACAGCATTCCCAAATTACCAAAGCTTGAAGCTTTACCACCAGAATCTGCCACATCCTCAACCAACTTGAGTTCCACAAGCAGCACTAGAAGACACCACCCTCCACCTTCAAAAGGTTTGGTTGTCGCCAAGAAATTTAACGAAGATATTTCTTTGGTACCTCACGAATTATCTACTATTGTTGAAGCAGAGAGTCTGATGTCTACTAGGGTAACACCAAATACATCTAAGATCTCTCCAGGTAAAGAAACGAGTTCAGAAATGATCGACGAAGGAGAGAAAAAGAAATCGAGTGGCACTTCGACTGACAGATCAGTTCCTGAGATATCTCCAGAAATTTCAGTAGAAATTACAAAGAAATGTAATATTCAAACTTGTACCAACAGAAAAGATACTGCAGTTTCCCCCAGAGTTTGTACTAGTGTTAGTTGCAGTGACTCTTCTTGTAAAAATAAAAAAATGCATTCATCCAGCTCTAACGAAGACTTAGAAACTATTGAATCAATGCTAAAGAGTATAGGAATGGAGTGGGCTATACCAACATTGCACAAAACTCAAGAAGCGTTAGCTTTGACGTCAAGTTCAAGTTCCTCAGATTTAAGCAAGTCTAAGACAAGGAGTACTAGTTTAAGTGAAGTCAGTCTTAGCGATTTCCTCAAGAGGCAGATGTTGGGCAAAATGTCATCCAGTAGTTTGAAAACAGATGCGAGTCCTTCAAGCTTGCTGGACTTTCCCGATTTGTCAGCGATTCAGGGGAATTCGATTGCTGATAAGGTGAACCATAGGACATCAACTCCGATTCTTCATTCAAAGAATACTAGTAAGTCCAAGAATTCTGATAAGAATGTGATTTTCACCGAGGAGTCTGAGATATCATCGGTGAGAGGCTCTGGGAAGAGTCTCGATAAGTTGTCATTTCATAGCTTGTCAGATCAATCAGCATCACAGACCAAGTGATTTTTGTTTGTAAATATTTTGATTTTATGTAATTTACTATGACTGATTACGGATACTTAATTATTTTTAATTTTGATTGATTAATAAATTATTTTTTATAGTAGTTGGAGTTGTCTCATTAAATTATATGGAAAGCAAAATTATGCATTGAGAAAGGAATGTTCATGGGTGTAATTTACTCACTGAGAGAAGAATGTGATTTGTTTCTTGGAAATGGTCAACTTTTTTATATTAATTGTGAATTTCTAAATAATTGTGGATATATATATAGTCTTATGGTACTCACACTTCCAAGACACCTGATAGACTACAAAATTTGATACGTTCATAAGTAAAAAACATGAGAAAATGTCGAAAATCTTATGAAAAATGCACATTATTTTCAAATTGATATTGACGCAATCTTATATTCTGAACATTAAAATTTTGCATATCATATCTTACTAAAAAGCACTAAGTACTTATACCAAAAATAACTGTTTGCCTCCCGTCAAAGCCTACTCTCATTAAAAAATGAAAATGGCTAAAAGTACTTCTAAGAAAAGCAGGCCTGAATCGTCAAATTTCAAGTTTATATTTTTTATCATTCACAATCGGGGCCATTTGATGACATCCTGTATAACATGATGAATGATGAATGGTCTTTACTTTCATATTTCCCAGGAAATTTCACATTAGAACTTTTTATACTTAGTTATTTCTAAACAAAAAGAAACAGGTAAATTTCAGTAAATTGACCTAAGGTCTGGCAATTATGATACCTACCTAAATATAAAAATTCTAGGTATCGCAGGGTCGGTGTGGATATTTTTATATGAGAAAATCTAAATTAAATTGGATTGATCTCGCACAAAATGGCACTTTTTAAGATCAGAAGTTTTTTCAAATTGTGAGGGCACATTTGATTTTGGTTTATAACCAAGCGGAGCTGAGCCTCAAAATCTCACATTTCTACTTGAAAACTTTTTTGTCTCGCAAGAGTTATTTTCACCTATCCGCTGGTAAGTCTGTATAACCAGCATTTAGGATTTAAACAAAACTTCTGATACCTAGGTCTATTATATATTTGATTTTAATAAACAACAAGAAACATGCACAAATAAACAAAACTTAAAAAAACAGACTATTTAAATACAATAAGCTTTATCAATAAACAAAGTTTTTGGTAATACTATTTACATTTACTCGGAATTCATCCGGTCGTGGTTTCTGCACAAAATATAGTGCCAACGAATTCAATTTTTCTTAGAGAATAGTGAATAGTGTTCACCAATTTCTAATAATTGTATCCAAAATTGCCTTGACGAGCAGTTTGAAAAATGCAAAATATACAGGGTGTCCCAGAATATGTGGGCAATCTCCCGGATTTATACAGGGGACGTTATCGTAACATGACAAGTTCCTTAAAAATTTTCCCCAGAGAGGCCATCTATAGAGATACAAGCCCCTAAAGGACGCCCCTGAAAATCGACTTTTTGAATAACTTTGTGTAATTTAATTATTTTTTACATTAGATTAAAATTGATAATTTAATTTTTGTAAAACCATGTCTTGTGGGTGAAATTAAATTGGAACCTTTTTTAATGCTTAATATTTTTTTATTTTAAAAGTTTTTTTTATCATTTTTGAATGTGTTATGGCCTAAGTTATTTGAATCGAAAAAAACTATGCACAGAGGGTCAATTTCAGTGGCGTACGGAAAAGATTGTATCTTTCAGAAATAAATGTACTTTATGTTGTTTCAAGAATCAGCCAAATGTAATAAAAATGTAAAAATGGGCAATAATCCGTAAGCCACTGAAATATACTTATTTAAACTCAGTTAAACTTAAATTAATAAAACAATTTCTAATACTAAAAAGCGCACACAGTTAAAATTTTACTTTTTTTGTCAAGTAGTATCAGCCATGAATCAATTATTGTGCCATCGATCCATTTGTTTCTCTCAAATGTTTAAAAAAATATGAAACTGTACTAACTTTCCAGTTTTGGTTATAGGAAACATTTTAATTAGTTCCTTAGCCTCTAATTGCATAGAATCATTTCAAGATTTTATTAAAACTTTATCTTCGTTTGTAAGGACAGCCATAGTTATAAAAATATTCTTTGATTTACTTACAAATGTCACTGTCGTGCAAGCTAAGATACAATAGATAATAATTGTTTCATGGCTACTTGATAAAAATGTAAAATTTTTAACTGTGTGCTTTTTATTATTAGAAATTGTTTTATTACTTTAAGTTAAGTTAAATTGAGTTAAATAAGCATATTTTAGTGCCCTACGGACTATTTCCGATTTTTACATTTTTATTTCATTTGGTTGATTTTTGCAAGAACATAAAATTCATTGGTTCTGAAAGATAACCTCTTTTCCGTACGCCACTGAAATTGACCCGCTTTGCATAGTTCTTTTTGATTCAAATAACTAGCCATAACATGTCCAAAAACGATAAAAAACCTTTGAAAATAAAAAATATTACGAATTAAAAAGGGTTAATTTGGCCCACAGTGTATAGTGCGCGCGCGCTAACCTGACATTTGAAAACCTCAGTCTAAATGCCGCACAGTAAGCAAAATATAATGTATCGCTCGCTTAGCGCTCGCCTGCAATATTAATGCATTTGGAAAATATTATAAACTAAAAAGTTGGGGTCTATTTAATAGCTGTCATTACGGAGCTTTCTGTTCTGAATTTGTTTTTTGTGGTATGAGATCACAGAGGAAATCATGTTCTCACTTTTCGGTGGGACAGGGGCATCGCCAGTATATTATCTGGGTGGGCACACCTTGGGTCACTAGGTACTTATTTTGAAGTGGGAACCAGTTAGAAGTTTGGGGGGGGGGGAATATAGTTCGGTGGGGGGGGGGAGAAGGGTAGTGGAGGTTTGAGGTGGGAGATAAGTAGTTAGATAACTACCTACTGTTATTTAATTATTTTTGTGGTTAAAAATTGCGGCGCAGGAAAGTTTTCAACGTCACACAATTTAAATGAATGGACCAAAAATCAAAGCAACCTCCACACATAATCATTTGTACATTATCCAAAAAGTAGGTTAGAATTTCGTAAAGAAAAGTGTTAAAGTTATAGTTTATATTGTTTATTTTTAAATGACAAAATTTCAGTATTTTCAATAACAACACTCATTAGCCTTAGTTATGTGGAAATGTGGAAGTAAAAGCATAAAATTAGTGCCCATAAAATTTTTGCGACACCTCATTAAAAAATTAAATTATTTTATTTATTTCAAAGGGCCACATTATATCCAACTGCCTTTACTGACCAGTGTCGTCGAGCAGAAACTTGTTTTGTTTTTGAAAGCTGGCATTCAAAAAGGTAGAGGTGGCTGTCCACTAAAATGCGTCTCAGCCTACCTATTTATTTTTGAAATTTTGAGCGCAAATAGTTGAAATGAGGCACAGGAAATTACAAAATCCCTTCATCATTATCTGTTATTCCTTTTTTTTGTCAATGAGGGGGTTTAAACCCACAACCCCGCCGCTTATCTAGGGCCCTGTAACTCTATTATAATACAAATTTTAGGTACATATGTAGTCAGTGGCGTAACTACGGAAGAGTATATGGGCCCGTGTTCAAAATTGCAGGTGGACCCCTGTGTTTTTTTTTTTGTTTGAAAGTGGTGTAACAATGACAAACATTGCACAAGATGTCCCATTTTCGATTCATTTGCAAGTTATATTTATATTTTGAAATTCTTACCTCCTAGAAAAACCCGTGTAAGCCACTGAATTCTACGTTAAAAAATCTATAACGGTCGATTTTTACCATTTCAACAAGTTAGCGTATAACGGATATAGGAGGGGTGCCTGAAAATGGCAAATTTTGAAAATCACCTTGTGTTTAAAAAACTAAGAAGGCCGCATGAAAATTCTGTAAACGAGCCTTTCTTTTTATGAAAAGATAGGTCAGTGTCCCGAAAACCGCAACTCCCTATTTCTACAAATAACCGAGATACGTCGCAAAAGTAGCGAAAATGGGACACCCTGTAGGTGCATAGAGAATAATCCAACTTAAACTTTGTATTGACCAACAGTTAAAAATAATGCACATTGCTCACCTATAGGTCTAAAAACGCCATTTTATGGGTCAAAATGTTGAATCACCTTGTACAGGGTGTCCCATTTTGGATGTTTTTGGGTGTTTTTCTCAAAAGTCTCGGTTATTATTAAAGCTAGAGGGTTGCGGTTTTCACGTCACTGTACTACTCTTTTTGAGAGGAATTTGGTGGACCAATCAGATTTTAGATAAGTTTTATAGTTTCCGCGCATTGGCTCAGGACTGGAAATTTTCGATTTTTTGGAAACCTCTCTCCTGGCTACAACTTATATATATCGACAAATTTAATCAACTATTTTTATAGATTTTTTGGCGTAGAATCGAATGGAATAATTAGTTTTTTGGTAGCGTTAATAGTTTTTGAGATATGAACTAAAGTTATTTTTTTAAAATGGAAACCACAGTTCATGTCTCAAAAACTATTAACGCTACCAAAAAAACTAATTATTCCATTCGATTCTACGCCAAAAAATCTATAAAAATAGTTGATTAAATTTGTCGATATACAGTGTGTCCACGGATAGAGTTCACGTAAGGTGTAAATGACAAAAAAATTTCGAGTCAAAATTTGAGCTTCTGGGGATCAGCCCTGCTTGGTTTTAAACTAATTTGTGACATAATTTTACTTTCGAAAAATCACGTATGCCTTGGGAATTTTGAAAAAACTGATTTTCCACATCAGTAAAGTGCCCTTTCTGTAGGTTTTACGACAAAATGTTATTAAGAAAACTTGTTCAGAATGAAGAACTGAGTAGGTCTGCGAAATTTCGAAAGTCTAGGCCTACTTTAATTTTTTGGCATTTTCCCCCACTTTTCTTCAGAAAAGTGCACTTTGGGTAGCTTTCACATTAAAATGTTATTAAGAAAACTTGTTCACAATGAAAAACTGGATAGGTGTGAAAAAATTTCAAAAGCCTAGGTATACTTTGATTTTTTTCTGCTAAAAAATTTAAAACTCATAAAAATCAAAGTAGACCTAGGCTTTTGAAATTCTGTCACATCTATCCAGTTTTTCATTGTGAACAAGTTTTCTTAATATCATTTTAATGTGAAAGCTACCCAAAGTGCACTTTTCTGAAGAAAAGTGGGAAAAAATACCAAAAAATCAAAGTAGGCCTAGACTTTCGAAATTTCGCAAACCTACTCAGTTCTGAACAAGTTTCCTTAATAACATTTTGTCGTAAAACCTAGAGAAAGGGCACTTTACTGATGTGGAAAATTAGTTTTTTCAAAATTCCCAAGGCATACGTGATTTTTCGAAAGTAAAATTATGTCACAAATTAGTTTAAAACCAAGCAGGGCTGATCCCCAGAAGCTCAAATTTCAACTCGAAATTTTTTTGTCATTTACACCCTACGTGAACTTTATCCGTGGACACACTGTATATAAGTTGTAGCCAGGAGAGAGGTTTCCAAAAATCGAAAATTTCCAGTCCTGCGCCAATGCTCGGAAACTATAAAACTTATCTAAAATCTGATTGGTCCACCAAGTTCCTCTCAAAAAAGTAGTACAGTGACGTGAAAACCGCAACCCTCTAGCTTTAATAATAACCGAGATTTTTGAGAAAAACACACAAAAACACCCAAAATGGGACACCCTGTACGTTCTGTACAGGGTGATCCAAACTCGACGCTCCAGGCCTACTGCGGGAACACGAAAACTGAAAATAAAATTTAGAATAGGGGGCTCTTAAATGCAATGGAATGAAAAACATGGAATTTTTCTATTCAACAGGATCGGTTTTCCGAAATCTAGCTAGCCATGAAAATAACTGCGATAGTCAGAAATTATTTAAGATTATGTTAGACTGCCTTGTGCACCATTAAATTTGTTCGACTGGAGTACTTTTTAAATTTTTGAATTGTGCTTGTTACTGACTTTGCTATTATAGTTTGTTACAAAAATTGTTTTTTAATATTCCAGTTGAAAAAATTTAAGGGTGCACAAGCCATTCTCTTAAATAATTTCTGACTATCAATTGTAAATTTTGAACAATAAAAGATACAGAAAATCTTTTCCTATAAAAGTTGTTGAGAATGATAAGGACTTTCAATATTTAGGAAAAATTGTATGTTTCTGGGGAAAAATATTGATGACGTCACATGAATATTTTTTATATTATGTCCCATTTAAGAACCCCTGTTCGAAATTGTATTTCCAATTTTCGTGTTCCCGCAGTAGGCCTGGGGCGTCGAGTTTGGATCATCCTGTAGGTACATTTACTCTTAAGTTATTATAAATTTTTTGTACTACCCTTGCATTTTTATCGTTACGAAATTTCAATCGCCCTCTATCAAAGAAAATGATACTACCCTCTATGTAACCGATTAGAGATTCTGACTCGTCGGTTATTACGCAGCACCACGTCAATCGGCTCGCATCGGAAAAACCGAAATTTATGTGCCCTGCATGAATCTTGTTGGAGGTGGGCCCCTAGCAGCTCTGGGCCCGTGTTCACCGCACACTCTGAACACCCTGTAGTTACGCCACTCAGCCACTGTATGTAGTTGTATTTCTTTGATCATAAAGAATTATTTTGTGGTGAATCGAGTTATTTTCAGTTTTCATAAATTAAGGCCCATGTTTCCAAAGATGTTTCCATATTTCGAGTGGGCACCTGGGTGGGCAATTGGGTGGGCACTCCATAATTCTGAGTGGTGCCCACCCAGGCCCACCCGTGGCGATGCTAGAGTAATGTGCCCTAATATCGGATACTTTTTTATGAACACTAATATTAATTTCAATTAGTCAATAAATCTTCAATGTTTTTAGAGCAAAAGTGCTATAATGAATCATATTATTAAAGCATTAAAGCAAAATAAATCATTGCCAGCTGTGAAAAAGTAAAATCCAAATTCTACGAAAAATGGTAAATTTTCATTGAAAACAAAATATTCCTAATACCGGATAGGGTATCCGATATTAGGATAACAATATGAAATTAGCCGTCGAGGGAGAAATCACAAGTAAATTTTGACAAAAATATCAAAATGTAGTTGTTAATAAGGCCTTAGCTACCTAAAGATGGTAGTATTCTATATAAAGTCAAATAAGAAATATTTTGTCCTAATATCGGATAGACAATGCGACCATCCGATATTAGGCAAATTGTCTCAAGTTTAAAATTAAGTTTATGGAACAAATAAAAGGTATAATCATCCATTGTCCACATGCACTAAATTAAAGTAGACATATTACAGACTAACTTAAGCTACAAAGTCAAATTTAATAACTTACCTGAATATCTAAAAATTACTTACCGATTAGCACGTGTAAAAACTCGAAATTTCACAGTTCGGGATAAGTGACTTTAGAGCCCTCTATGTTTTATCAGTGGCGTTAAAATATTATATTATTCCGTAGCTTGGGTTTAGCTCCATGCTAAACTGTAGACAGGCTTCTTACTTATTAGATTAAAACAGGACTGTCCGATATTAGGCAACTATTCGATATTAGGACACTTTACTCTACTGGTTGGAGCAATTTTGGGAATGAGGATCCAGCGTGCCGTATAAGGAAAACTGGTCATAATTCTTTCCAGCGGAAATCTGATCACAGATAAGCACCCAAAAGGAAAGTTGCACCTTTATCATCAAAATTATTCCAGTAATTATTAGGGACGCTGACGAAACTACCCGTGTCTATTTTTCAGCACTTATTAAAACTACGCCGTCACTGGGGGAGCTTTCCCTGTCACCTATTATAGCGGCGGTGCCCGCGAGGCATGCCGATCGATACGGTTCAACCTTCAATCCTTTTGTTTATGGGTTTTCTCCCTGAAAGGTTAAATTTTCAAGACGTTGACGTTGGCGGTTTTGTCGATGCTTGCGATACAATGTTGAAGTTCTTCACTTGTTGAGTGATTTTCCAAGCAGTTTTTTTAGGGGATACATTGTACTCAGAGGCGTACTATATTAGGTAAGCGATATGTTAGATTTAGATTTTTTTTCAGTAACTACCGTAAAACGGAGATACTTAGGACACTTTTCCGTAAATGTTTTAAACTAAATTGCTCATGGCTTTTTGTTTATAGAGAGTTGAAACTAACAATTGGCGAACAATTTCTTAGATGTTAATAATAGAACAAGCCTATATATTCACAGTAAAATAAAAATTAAACTTTTAGGAGAATTTTTTTAATGACTGTCTCAAGTTCCTCCGTATTGGGGTAATTTGGAACAGGCCTCGATTTTCAATAGATAATTCATGTTTACCCACCCTAGCGCAGCATGGGAATTTTAAGCTAAAATAAGTCCAACAAAAGTTAAGAAATGTATTTATTGTAAAAAAATAAAAATATAAGGTTTGATACCAAACAAATAACAGCAAAATATTCTCAAAAAACTCAAGAGAACCTATTTCCAAAGTTACAGTTCCTAGTTCCACAGAGTAATACAAAAGAAAACAAAACTACACTCTATTCAATCAAAATGCAAGTGGCGCGTAAACATTTACACGATTGACGCACGTGAACAATTCTGAGGGCTAATACGAGGCAGGGCCGCATTAAGGATGATCTCTATGAATTTTATAATATAAAATATTAAAATAATATGCCCCAGTACTAAGAACTTTAAAAACAAACTTTTATGGCACACCTAGTCATTCACTTACCTGCAAATTTCTACTATTAACACAAATCGTAGCTGCAACAATTAATAAACGGCGAAAGAATTAGGTATATCGGAAAAAATTAAAAGTCCACTTGCCGACTACCCAATAGCAAGCCGATCACGTGCATATCACGTTCTAGCCATGGAACAACTTTTGTTTATGTTTCACTTGCCTTTAGTTTGAATAGAGTTTAGTCCATTCATTTTAAAAACGAACTAGATGTCAACTTGCAGAAGCCAGTTAGTGGTCTCTAAGTTCCTGAAATAAATATTGTTCCCTATGTATCTTAACAATTTTTAAAACTTGAAGTTATCACTTATTGATTGATTGATTGTTCAAAGGATTTGTTCTTCTTCTGTTAGACAAACCGTTCCTTACATATTCTATACCTATAGCTTTATTCAAATTGTTTTCGGAAAAGTCAAACCTAGTAGGTACTTATTTCCGACTAACAACTCTTCTTTTGTGAGTTCTTAACATTTTGGGGTAAGAAAGGACACCTGAAAAATGATTTTAAGTAAAATTTTAAACAGAAAAACACAAGGGGGCTATTTGGGACCACTGTCCCATTTTTTGCTTCCCAACGACCTAAAGTAGGTACTTACATTGACGTATTCTAACAATCGTATAAGTAACATGTCTGGAATGTTGCCATTAACCCGAACAAGTATTGTTTATTATTCGTTCCACGCGTAGTTTTTTGTCGTTATTTTTTAAGTTTACAATTTGAAAATTTGAAGGCTTTCAAAAACCACCTAAATTAATGAAAAATGGCCATCTTTTTCTTATTGTAGTTTTCTTCAATGTCATTTGCCGTAAAAGATAAAATTAGTGGTAAAATTTAATCGCCGGTCAGGAGTAGGTAGGTACGTTCAAAGTTGTCTTTGAAACATTTGTCCCAAATTATCCCAGTGTCCCAAGTAGGTATCTCCATTTTATGGTGCCAAATTAAAATTATTAAAATTTTCTATAGCTAGGTATGTCAAATTTTAGTCAAAACTTTGTATTCCAGCATTGTTACCTATATTCTTTAGGCGGATTTACAAAAGACAGAACAATATTCCTTAGAATAATTAAATGTACGAGGTACAAGTACCTAGATACTTTTGAAAATCCAGATGTTCTAATTTTTATTTTGTGGGAATAAGACTTAATAAAAATAGAATTGTTTTTATAGGGCCTTATGATTTAAAATGCTAGTCAACGTACAAAGGGTTCATAGCAAGTAGTTCACATGTAGAGGCCCAGTTAGTATCAGGAATGATAAATTTGTAGCTAATTTTGGACCCTGATATTACCTACTTGTGCTCGCTATTATTCGATTCGAGATAGCACGAAACTATTGACCAAACTTTTAAAATAGAAAAGTCCGAATAGAACGGAGGTATACCTACTTACTATACACCAGGTACCTAATAAGAATGCCTTAAGAGTGGATAGCGTTCTTTTTAGATGGACAAGTGCAATAATTATTGTTCTTTTGTGATATTATCATTTCGTTAATAATTAGAGTTCGTTCCAACCCAAACAAAAAAAATTCTATGTTGCAGTGTGTCACAGCAAGATTTTATTTTCATTTCTTTTCCGGAATACTATATGGAGAATCACATAATATTTTACGCCCCCCCCTAACTTTTTTATTTTTCGAGTTAAAGAACAATTTGTAGGGATAAAAGTTTTAGGATTTGTAATGGGGGTTTCTGCGGTCTTATTGTAATTGATGCAGGGTGTTCCGTAAAAGTGGTACAAACCAAACGTCATCCTATATTATTGAATTTTTGGAATCAACACTGCATCCCGATTCCAACGATATTATGTAGATTAAAGGGCTTTTCATTACCAATAAAATTAAAAAAATGTGTTTATTTTTATTTTGAAGCCTATGAGATAACATTTTGTTCTAAAAATTAGCCCGGTTCTTCAGTTTTCTATAAAATTGTCGATATTTCGATAACATCAACTTGCCAGTAAGATCATGTCATTTAACGACAATCGATTTTTTGTGGAGCTATGTGAAAGCTATTGTGCCTGTGCCGACAAATCACAGACGATTGTTGTCTTAAGTGACAACATCACTCTCGTCATCGATGAAACTGAGCCCCTTTTTCCGAGAATGTTACCGAAAACTGGATCTCCAGGATTCAAATCACCAAGAAGAACCGCGGTAATTTTTAAAACATAATTTAGGTCATCATGCAGACTTCACAGTAAAATTAAAAGTATGGAGATATAACCTACACAATTTTTTAAATTTAATTCCAACTTTTCTGTAGGATCTAGGATCCGAAAATTCAATAGTAATAAGTTTCATTAGGAATACAAATGAAAGAAGGTCGAGTTAGGTTGGGAACTTACACAACATAGAATCCTTTTTTATGGATACTCTAGTTAGCCAAGGTCTAACACTGATATAAGGATATGACAGAAATACAGAGCACAGATTTTTCAAAAAATAAAGTTCATCTGTTTTCTTTGTAGGATTTAATATAAGAAAATTCGTAAGCAGTGACTGGGCCACTTTAATTTTTAGCACCATCTGTTGCTTGTATTAAACATTGCTCCCGAATTTTTATAGTCGGACAACTGGCGTCAAAAAAAGCAAGATTTTTCGGAAGGTTAATATTTTCTGATCGAGTTGTATTTTAGTGATAGAGAGCCAGTGTAGAGTTAGCACTTCAGCGGTCGGGACACCTGGCGCTGGGACGCTCGGAAAGGTGTAAAATTAATTAGCATCCCTATTGGAACCAATTGGAACCAGGATGAAGCGTAGATTAAACAAAAAATAAAATAATATGTAGGGTGACAGATATTATGTTTTGTCTATATCTGAAAAATGCGCTTTTCAATTGTTCTTCTGATCAGTGCATCGAGATCGCGAGGGAATTTCTTACAACTTTCATATAAATCATTTTTTTCTAGGTCCAAAATTTAAAAAGTTAGGGGTTGGGTAATCTTTAAATAATATGTACCCCTGTAAAGGGACAGTGCGGACGCCATGCGTTTCTTTATTTTGCTACCTGACTGTTGGATTCGTGCTCATATATTACATTCACTAAATATAAACACATTTTGGGCTTTCCGAAAACAGTTTAGGGATGCTAGGTAATTAATTTTACACATTTCCGAGCGTCCCACTAAAATACAACTTCTAAAGAGACAGACTTCTTAGAAGTTTTGTTGTAACGTGCAAAAAAGGTTGTCCCTTCTAAGCAAATAACATTTTCAAATATTGTTCTTGGCTGTTCAAGGATATTTTTTGACAAGGAAACCTTTTTATGAAGAAAGAATGAGAGACAAAAATAAAATTATTATCCGACACATACTGATAGATAGATATCTGTAACGAATAAAAGCGATATGAGCTTTTATTTATTAACATAGAACGAAAACAAATTAAGTAGGCATATTTTTTAATCAATCATCGGGCCAATAATTTTAATCCCAATATCTATTAAAATAAGTGGTCTGGTGAAAATATTTCAAGCTTTTAATTTTTTTACGATAGTAAGCGTAAGTACTTATTTGCCATGTAACCCCGCACCTAACGAACAAGGTTAAAAATAGGCATTTTCATAAAAAGTAACTTAGGTAATATAATTTTAGAATAATTTATACTAAGAGATACCTACTTTGTTTGCCTGCCCGGAAGCCTGGAGGTAGATGCCGTGCTAAGAAAATGAAATTTGAAAATAATCGAAATAAAATACGTAGGTACATGATACATGTGACTGACAGTAGCCTCAAATACGTATTCTCGTAATGATTAGTCAAATGAGGAATTTTTGGCTTTTACTTGCAACAAAAAAGTGATTCTAATCACGAAAAAATGGTACATTCCAACTTGTTCATAATTTTGTTTCGAAATCTCGAAATTACTATGAAAATATACATTTCCTTGTGGTAAATTGATTTTTTCAAATTTGGCACAAATATGGATGCCCTAAGTGGCTGAACGCCTTATTGTAGGCCACCAATTTGGTCAGTTTTTTTTATCTTAGCACCCAGGACTTGGAGAGTATTCCGGACGAGTAGGTAATGATCACAATTCGCAAGTTTAATGCTAGACACTTTTTTCACGACTATTAGATATATCTAGCATGATGCAATGCAATTTTAAGCAAGTGCGTTTAGCAAAGAACATTATTATAGTGAAATTAAAACATTGGCCATCTATAAAAGAAGCTTTGTTGTTATGTCATAATAATCCATGTTTTACTGGGGTTTTTAGTGGCCTATGAAGTATATTGCAAATAAAAAGTGCAATAAAATACCTACCTATAAATACCTACTTACGTACACCTAATTATATTCCACCCCCTCTCTTAATTAACATATCTATTAATTATATTTTATATTTCCGGATTTTCGGTTTACTATTGTTGGCCCCTTTCAAATCCTATACAGAGTTTTCCAATAATGGACAAAACAGCCGTTACCAATCTGGACGGGTCGTTCTTGGAAGGCGGCAACTGGCAAACCAGGGCCGAGGAGGAGCTCAATGAGTCCCCTGAGGTTTTTCGGCGGGAGATGGACGCACTCAAGCGCATGGTGGCAAGTAAGTAGACGGATCTATGCATCTTCCGGTTTACTGGACCCTGGATCAGTAGCGTAGCACTAGATTTTATGAGTTCTTTTTATAGGAAGTTGTTCCCTATGATTAGGTTAGGACTATTATTTAAGACCAAAACATTAGAACAAAACTGAAAATCAAAATTCCACCCTTTATTAAAAGTGAAAGAAATGTATTAATAGGAACAAAATATTAGCTCTTCTTTTTAACATGTAGCCCCAATATCAGGAGTACAAGTTTCTAAATTGTAGGTTGTTATTTTTTTTTAAGTTTTGGCAAAGAAATTCAGCAATATTTGATAAGTGGTAGGTAGTATAAAGACACAATGAAGATTACTAAGTGCCATCAAATACCTTACAACAATCTAAATCCCTTAGTTAACTGTGACTTAGGAATAGGTATGTGGTTTTGTATTTATATAACCGTTTCAGGATACCTAAAATTTGGTTTTATTGATTTATTCCCTGTTATCGTAAAAAATGAGCTTAACTATGTGATCGAAAACTTCGGGCAGAATTACCTATTAACTAGGATATAAAATGTAAATATTGTACCTATAAATATAAATCAAGAGAAGATATTGTTTATTCTTATTATTTGGGCTTTAGTTTCCATTGTGTAAGAAATACGAACAGGTATAATATTATCGAGTCTCAACAGTGTACATTTTCAGAAATTAAAATCTAGAGAAACATTAATTATCAAAGAATAACCATGTACTCTTTTTAATGGAATTAATTATTATTTATATTTTTCTGGAACTCATGCATATACAGGGTGTTCAGATTTGATCCGGAACACCCCTGTAAAATTGTGATGCGCTGCACGATTTTGTCCTTTCGCACTTGTGTCACTATTCCACGGTCTGCTATGATTTTTTTGATGCGATTTTTTAGAAAATGCTATAGGGATTTTTTATCGGGAATCTGACAACGTAGCTTTATTCAGCCCTGAAACCTTATAATAATGTCCCGAGTTTTATTAATTTACTTTGCCGACTAATATTTCTACAAGGACTTAAAGTTGGGAAAATATAATTTAGGTTTTGACGCAATTGTCATATGGGCCACATATCAATGTGATATGAGCCTGCGAGTTCTCTAACAACTTTTTGTTTATTTAGAATAATTTTGCATTCTTATTTATTTAAAAGACATGAACATATAATTATCTAAATTTAGTGTAATTTTGAAAATAATATGATATTATTGTCGACTTGAATTATTTTTCGCCTGGACTTGATCACATAGGTACATGCTGAATAATTAACAGGTTTCAATTAGAGGATCGATAACGAAAAAATTGTTAAGTAAATCCATACCTAGTGTATAACTTCGCTTACCATACATTTTCGCAATCTTCTTGCATCATTGTACCTATTTTAAATTAATTATTTACGGAAAACTGTACCTACATTCGTGAGGCTTGATAAGGTTCATCATTGAAAGAATGTCCTCCGAACGTACATTCGCAAAGTCTGTACCTATACTCTACAGTTTGTGTGCGCCGTTTCTAAATTTTGTTGGCATGTAATTTTGTTTCGCATAATAAATTAATTTAAGTATTTATTTTAACAATCTTTGTTACAGGCGACCATAACCTGACTATACCTGATAATGATATCTTTCTACTCAGATTTTTGAGGGCCAGAAAATTTGACAGTAAGAAAGCTTTTCATATGGTAATGAGCTGGTATAATCTAAGAGTAAATAAGTGACTGTGGCAATATAATGAAATACCTACCTACATATAACTAAAAATGTACCTACCTACTTATTTGAGTTAAAATTTTGTTTGTGCGGTCACTTATTTTCTTATACCATAGAGTAAAAAAATATTATTTTTCCAAGAGAGAACACCTAGGTATAATCACAGAATATTCCCCTATTCTGTGGTATAATTTACCCAGTAGGTTTTATAAGCTAACACCGAAAAATTAGAAATGAACGCGATACTTGCATATAGAGCTTCATTGCTGAGATGGGTTGTCTCTTGAATTCTTAACAAAAAAAAAATAGTTACATCATATTCTTGCAGTTACAAAGATACTACATGATGAAATTGAAGTGCCCAGAGCTGTTTGGAAGCCCCGTACCATCGCAGTGTCACAAAGTGTTCGACCTACAAGCTCAAAACATACTGCAACAAAGGGACCAATTAGGGAGGAAGGTATACATTATCCGATTAGGTAAGTATAATTCAATTTTGCTGAGGTAGACCGAGGGGCCGGCCGATTACTGATTACGCTTAAGGTTGGCGTGTGGAAACTTTAATGTAAATCTCTTAAAATAATTGCAGGATTCATTTACCTATAGCCCGGGAGTCAGTGACAGATTTGTTCAACCAAAATCCTCTCGGCCGAGAATTCGTAAAATGCTTCATTCAGTTATGTTATGAAGTATCGTGAACGTCAGCTGGGGTACCAGTGGTGGGTTGGACAATGGCACCCTCCCGCATACACGTAAAAAATATGTATTTTCAATCATTTCCTCCCGGCTTAAAATTTGTCAGATAATAGTTAATATTAAAGGAAAAAATGGTTAGCTAGCTGTAAGGTGGTGGACTATTATAGGTAAGCTGCTCAAACGAACATGAAAAAAGAAAAATTGTTTTCAGTGATTTCCTCTGGGTTGAAAATTCGTCAGTTGGTACACTTAGAGGTTTGTTTAAATTGGGCCAAAGTTGCGGAATTTTATGCTGAGTAACATGGTATAAAAAAATTGGCTGGCCCCTCTCGTTTAGAAAATAATGCGAAAAACACTGAAAATTGCCGTTTTCGTTTTTATTTTTTTACACGAAAACGAAGAGGGCTGAACATTTCTAAGTTAAACATTATTAAGGAACTTTTTTACAAGGAATCTAAATATGTCCTCGCGTTTTTTTTTGCCGCCTCCCTGGACAAAGATATGACGATCAACTTTTATTTTTCTTATGGTCGCCATATTAGATTTTTGCATTTTTGAAAAAAGGATTTTTTTTCTACTTAAAATGATATGTCACACATTATGGCTTTACTTTGTTTTTCTTGTCGTAATATCAAATTAATCGTTTTTGCATAGAGTGCCTTGGAAACATAAGCCTAATTATCCATTGGTGCGAAGTGTGCTTTGGAATATTGTTTAACGGTTCGGCAAAAATTCAGTTAATGTTAAATTTATCGATTGAATAAATCATAAACATATCACGAGGCAAACTGAAAACACAAGAAAAACAAAAACCTAGACGAGTAGACAATTCCCTCCTTGTCTCTCAAGGCACAATGCAGCACGTTTCCTTAAATTGTTTATCTGTCTAATATCCCTTCGTTGTCATTTATATTTGAGGAATAATAAATTTGAATCATGTCGCCTTTCTTTATGTGAAAATAATATTTTTTCAGTAAAAGAAAGTATCAGTGACACTTAAAATTGAACTGAACTGTCAAACGTTATGGGGCTTACTTGTCCAAGGCATTCTATGCAAAAACGTCAAACATTATGAGGGCTTAATATGTTTCCAAAGCACTCTATGCAAAAACGATTAATTTGATATTACGGCAAGAAAAACAAATAAAGCATAATGTGTGACATATCATTTCAACCAGAAAAAAATCCTCTTTTCAAAAATGCAAAAATCTAATATGGAGCCCATAAGAAAAATAAAAGTTGATCGTCATATCTTTGTCCAGAGAGGCGAGAAAAAAAATGCGAGATCATATTTAGATTCGCTGTAAAAAAGTGCCTTAATAATGTTTAACTTAGAATTGTGCGGCGCCATTCGTTTTCGTTTAAATAAATAAAAACGAAAACGACATATTTCAGTTTTTTTGCATTATTTTCAAAACGAAAAGGGCCAGCCAAAATTTCTTTTCACCATGTTACTCGGCATCAAATTTCGCAACTTTGCTCCAGTTTAAACAAACCTCTAAGTGTACCAACTGACAAATGTGTTCAACCGAGAGGAAATCACTGAAAATAGTTTTTCTTTTTTCATGTTCGTTTGAGCAGCTGACGTATAGTCCACCACCTTACAGCTATTTGACCATTTTCTCCCTTTAATTATTATATTAACTATTATATGACAAATTTTCAGCCGGGAGGAAATGATTGAAAATACATATTTTTTTACGTTTATGGGGGGGGGGGGGGAGGTGCCATTGTCCAACCCATCACTGGTACCCCAGCTGACGTTCAGGATGCTTCATAACATAAGTGAATGAAGCATTTTACGAATTATCGGCCGAGAGGAAATGACTAACAAAAATATGTCACTGGCTCCCGGGCTACTACAAATTAGTCTTTTAGCAGTAGATCGCTTGGGCAAAGTGCCTAAAAGTAACTTATCAATACAGCATTTTTATTTCTATTAAGTATGATAGGCTTCGTTTTCACGTCACAGGGTGTTGAAGTTTTTCAAAAAATTACTGTTTCATATTTCATAATTTCTAAACCAGAAAAGGTATTTTAGCGACATTTTTATATTTTCCCCTAATCCGGGTTAAATATATTTTGTTAAAAATAGCAGTTATAAGAAAATTTTACATTTCCAAAACTAGTGATGATATTTTTGATGGGCCAGGGGCCAGTACTCTCTAAGACACGATAACTTTTCAGACTACTTTGACTCGTCTCGGGTCAGCGTCGACGAGATTTTCCGCGCCAACGTGCTAGCTTTGGAGCACGCTGTCCGAGAACCGGAAACGCAGGTTGCCGGCATGGTCGTCATTTTGGATTTGGCGGGACTTACGTTAAACCACGCACGCTTTCTTACCCCATATTATGCGAGGAGGATGGTCGAGTTAGTCCAGGAAACGTTCCCTTTGCGATTCAAGGGCTTCCACGTCGTTAACGAGCCCTTCTTCTTCGATGCGTTGATGGCGGTGGTAAAGCCTTTTCTCAAGGAGAAGATACGCAAGAGGGTAGGTTAATTTTTCCATAACTAGTATCATTGATTATCAGGGACGTCGAAAGTCATGTTTAACAGGAAGCCAAACTGTTTTATCGCTGCTAAATATTCAATAGGGAGAGGCGGATGAGTAAAAATTTCTTATAAAAATATAAATATAATGTCCAGTTTTATATTAAAGATTTTCCTTCATAATTTTTTCATGGCTCGATTGCTTCTAAATTTGTCAGTGTTCTTCAAAAAACAATTGTGTACCATAAGATATACGTAAATATTTTATAGCGGCTAGGGAACGCTTTTATCAGAAATTTCTAGTACATGTAGTTTTTGGCATTTTGGTGCTGATACCCAGTGCAGTTAATTCAGGTTAGGGGTGCGTTCATCAATGGAGGGACAAATTACTTCACTTTTTTACACATTTCTGAACGCCGCTAAGTAATTTGGGGTGATATCTCTAACCTTAGTATATCTGAAAGTTTCTTTCATTGTTCTGTGTTTTTAAATTCTATTTTCATCTTTATTAGTCACGATGAACCGATGAATCAGGATGCCTTGTACATCTTGCACGAGCAAATAACTGTTGTTGTTACGTCACTCTCGGAGTCACGCTAGTGTGATTTTAAATAAATTAGGAACGCAATCCTGAGTAACAAAGATCTCTTCATATTTTTTCCAAAATGCACAGTTTTCTAAATTGTAATATTTGACATTCCGACGTCCCTTCCTAGTATTTGTGGAATATACATTTATCTTTAATTATACATAATCCAGTCAACGAATGCTGAGACAGGCTTTTGTGAAGGGAGCTAACTCCAGGGGTTCCTAAAAATGTGTCTCTGTTTTTGGTTTCTCTTATATCTTGATAATGATTGGTCCTAGGGAAATCAATACTATATGGACCAATATTTGGAACAAAGTAGTATTTATTCACTTTTCCTTGTCCTTAACCGTTTTCGAGTTATAAACCTTTGAAAACTCTTATTTTCAATAAAATAATTTTCACTCAGTGGTTTTGGATATATTATTATGTCTCGTACCTTCTAAACTATTATACCTACTTAGAGCAAAAGTGATCGCAGAAACTGAGTTGCAGGAGATAAAATTGCCTTCAAAATAGTGTATGGAAAGGATAAATTGGCGTATTACGTCATGAGTTACTCCTATCTGTAAAATAATAGATAATGCCTTACGTGCAATGTTGGTGCAAAATATTATAATAGAAATTTACAACATAGTTACTGTATAAGAGCATAAACTGAACAAAAAATTGTTTCTTATGATGTAGTAAATTTCTATTGTAACTTTAGCCTTATTCATAACAATATTTTCCTATTTAAAATTAACTTGTGCGTTTAGAGAAGGAGAAGTGTATTCAGGCTTTTGAATAAAAAATACCAGGAAGGAGTCAAAGCTCTATGGGCATTATAAAATACGTGAGACGGGAATCATCCTGGGTAGGAGCCAAGATTTGACACAATATTTTGATATATCTGACACAGTGATAGGTGCCAGTATGTGGTACTTGGATACTTTTTCGAGTTATTATGCTTAGCTGTTCGTCTTGTGGTACTTCCCTGGCCGCCAAAACTAAATGTTTGAGGATAATAATCCATCAGTAAGTAATTTTTGAAATTGTAGATACTGATTTCACGAAAAATGAGGATTTCTGCCTCGATTAGTTTGTCGAAACAACAAAAAGGTGCGCGCCACTGTATAAAAACGGAAACGGCATCCCGCTGTATGCAGGAACTATACCGGTCGCGCGTAATCCCAAACATGCTCCTTCCTGGGATTATTTATTCAAAGATTCAGGCACTTTTTTTATGAGGCAGGTATTAACCTCTACAGGCTCTACATCAGAACCTAGAGAAGACGACGACGAAGTTAGCGATTTTCGCATACTTTCGATTTCGACTGCTTTATGTGTATATACAAAACGAATTGTCGATAATTAAAAAAAAACCGTCAGTATACCCAGAAAATGGTGGTCAGTTCGAACTAGACTTATACTAGGTGCACAAAGCCTTGAAAATGTGAATATCTCAAACCTACAGTATCGTCGCCTTGTAGAAGCTGATGGATGGACCTGCCTGAGCAACGTATAGAAGGAAAGTTTACAAGCGTAAAATATTTAAATAGAGAATATATTAAGACCGTTTTTGGCAACTGAGGATAATTGCCAGATATCTGTAAACAACCAACCAAGTTGACGTTTCATTAAATTTTTTGTACTTTTTAGTATCGGGCATTAAAATTTTCCCAAAAATTTCCTACCATACGTTTTGTATTGACCCTGGTGTAGTTTTTTATACACAAGGTATGAACTTTAAGCGATATAACACACTTTTCCGCTTTACGCTACTTCACTTAACGGATGTTGTGAGAGTACCTACTGAAATTGCAAGATGGTCGAAAATAAGAAAATATTGTTATGAATTTTGCAAATAGGAATAACCTTGATGTTATAGGCAGATTTATCTTTTTTATTTGCCATTTTGAAGACAATCTTATCTTCTGCAACTCCGATTGTGAGCATTTTCGCTTTAAAATAAAGGTTTGGAAGGTAGGAGACATTATATGTCCAAAACCCTGGTGTGAAAGTTACTCTTCAAGAAACCGCAGAATCGCAGTTTCCAACAGTTTAGAACTCGAGAACAGTTATGGATAAGAACAAAGTGAATAGATACTATTTTGTCCCAAAATTTGTCGTATTTAATTTCATATACAGTTCCGGTGCTTAACATGGGGATCTCGGAAACCGTACCAGATGCGAAGTCGTTCAATCCTTCTTATCAATCCTTCTTATCTGCGAAACATTAATTTTTTCTACCAAATATAAAGTAAAACTTTAAATGGGTAAATCTATTGGAAAAAGATACATTGTATAAACTAAGGCAGATACACAATTTTTATATTTTGAATGTAACTTATATATACAGGGTGTTTCATCTTAAGTGCGAACACCCCCGTAAAATTTGTATTCTCCATCCGATTTTAGCCGCGTTTTTTTTAAAAAATAGGCCACAAGAAACTCTACGTTGGTGCAAAATTTCAGGTGTTAATGTCAATTTTCAAGGCCTACTACAAATTTTTTTCTAGTAAAAAATGACGAAAACCATTTAGCGATTTTTTTATTTAAAATCTGACACCACAGCGTTAATCAGAACAACCTAAAACCCCAGTATACCAAATTTGAACAAAAAATATACAGGGAGTTCGATTCTGCAGGATGTCAAAATTGAGCAAAATAGGAATTTTAAAGCCATCTGGAGAGTCAAGTGTGCCATGGAATCCCGTCAAAACAGATGAACGATCAACAGGACTACTCAAAGTGTTGGTGTGCAAAGATTCAATACAAAATTGTACAGGGTCTTTTTCTCTGGGCCATGTCAAAATGCTGAATTTTCATTAAACTTTATATTGGTCAGGAGTGCTCTGGAATCGTAGAGTTTTTTGTGGCCTATTTTTAGAAAAAAACGCGGCTAAAATCGGATGGAGAATACAAATTTTACGGAGGTGTTCGCACTTAAGATGAAACACCCTGTATATACCTATACCCTATACCCGAGCCTATACTCTATACCTACATTAACTGTTTAAACTTACTCGTGTCTAACGTTTCACATTTTACCAAAACGAAAGATCAGTTGATTCAATGGAAGCGCTCCTCAAGCATATTTTATATAGAAGCAAAAAAATAATAACCTCAAACTATAAACGAACGGCGCCGGCGCGGCGTACGAGCAATGTGATATTAGGTACGTTTGACGGGGTTTAGATGGCAGCATAGGGCCCGCAACTGAGGCTGTGTGCCAGACTTTTTTTATTTTTTGTGAGTGATTTTATTTATTTTTTAATTTTCAATGCGGTGGGGCCGGAGAGGCCCCTTGTGTAAAAGGGGCCCTGGGCTGCAGTCCATAAAGACCATGCCTAAATCCGCCCCTGGGTGTTACTGCCTAACTCATCCTTGTAACAAAGCATTTTGGATCCATGTTAATGTTACTTATCCCCTTATTTTGATGTTTCTGAAAAGATGTCGCATAGTTTTCAATCACCCTGTGTTTAATTATTATTTCAGATATTTTTGCACGGCAGTGACTTAGGTTCCCTACATGCCCTGGTTTCAAATGAAATACTACCTACAGAATACGGTGGTTTGGGTGGGAACTTTGACAACAGATCGTGGTACATGCAGCTGCATCAAGATGAAAACTACTTCAAATCTTTGGAAAACTATGGATACAAAGTGGACCAAGACGAAAAGGAGCAACTGTCAAAAACTTGAATGTATGTAGAGTTTCCTCTATATACACGTCTAAAGCTGTGAATTTTATAGGAATACGATATAATTATGTTGGATTATGTAGACATTTATGAAGGTATATTTGTGTAACTGGAATAAAAATCGAGCTTGAGTATAATAGTATAATAGGTACCAGGATAAGCAAGTAATTCTGGTATAATCTTGGTAACATCCATATGTACCTATCTGTCCAAATCCATAGAAAAATAGAAAAAGGAACCATAGAGGGCCAAAAGAGGACTAAAAATGTACCACAAAAACTATACACTAACCATGTTGCTTAAATTTATTAACACTCCAAATTCTTATAATAATCCTAAAACCATTTTTTTTTTAAATTTTATGTATAGATTCTGGTAAAATATTTGGTTTAATTTAAACTATGGAAAGAATTTCTATAGTCACTGGTCACTGATCTAGATCGTCAAAAATGAGTAGGTACCTAGACTTACCCTACGGAACACACGTATTTAATTCTTTTTGGGGACCGAGGCTTTGCCTTTTAGATAAAGCAAAAAAATTGATGTTACTAAAGACTTTTAAAAGAAACGTTGCGACTTGTTCGAATATATTATTGATATTTGGAAATGTGAAATAAATATGTATTGTTACATTTTGTGTTTTATTTTTAAACAATATTTATATGGCCCATATATTTTTCAAGAGAAGCTTGTTCTAGACCGTTTATGAAATAATAATAATTGTTAGTGTGCATCATATTGTAAATATAAATATAGAGGTCATAAATGTCTAAATTTCAAAGGCTGACCCATTAGTAAAGAAGTAGGTCAAAGGAAAAGGGACTTTGTTATTTACTTTCTCTTTGAACTAGATAAAAGTGAAAAATGTTAGGCAGCTCTTAGCTTATTTTGTTTTGCAGGCCTTATTTTAAATGTGTGGAGTATAACAACTAACAACTATATTGTATTTTATATTCGCGACGTTTTTTTGCACATACTTACAAAAGACAACTATACTACACAATAGAACTAATTAACGACATATAGGTAATTATGTAAGCAATCTGCATCAGGAGAAGCTTGACAAATTCCCAGAATTGAATCTAGGGAATATTATTCTCACAAGGATAATAGTGGTATAGTAAAACGACTAATTGAATTGGCTTAATGAATTTGCATAGAAACTAGGCTTTACCTCGAACAAAATGTCAAACAATGAGAAATAAAACGCAGAATTATATAAACAAAATCCGTTTAATTTTTAATTTATACGTGGATAGTTTATAGGGAATAGGGAAATATTCCTAATGCCCAAAAATTGTATCTAAAATAATGTAATAACATACCGTACAAAAGATATAAACTATTAACATCAGAACAGACCAACAAAAAAAACGAACAAAAACATTCGACAGAATTTTGCAAATTTTGCATATTTTGAATATTTAACAGTAATCTAATCAAAATTCTGCCAGCTTTTTAGGGGCATTTTTTCACACGATTTAAAATTAAATTCTAATACGATAATTGAAAAATATTATATACAGTGTCCCCGGACTGTGACAGATATTTTTTCTATTTCTTGTAATATATTCTATTCCATTCCATTCCATTCCATTCTCTTCTAATCTATTCTACTATATTCTTCTATTCTATCCTACCTATTTCTATCTATTCTATTCTCATTTTTCGAAAAAAGTATCACTTCGTAATTGTAGATTCTCTAATGAGGTTAGAATGACAAAAATCGATACTCGTGGTCCCTCACGCTCGCTAACGCTCGCGTTCGGAATCTTCCACTCGTATCGATTTTTTTCATTCTAACCGAGTAACAGACTGTATTTTCTCCACGACCATTCGTGAATGTAATTTCAGGTGGTGTATTATCAAATTCCATATCAAAACCACTCGATTTTTCCCTCATAATATTTTTTCTACAAGCGTGCGGAAAAGTAAATGCGTGCGGAAAAGTGTCTTACTTTTCCGCACGCTTGTAGAAAAAATAGTATTCCTATAACTCTCCGCTACGCGTCGTTCAGCCAACTGGAATCGCGTGCGGAAAAGTGTCACTTTCCGCACTTGTTAGGAAATATACTATATCTTAAAACACGTTCGAAAATACTTATTATGACGCGCACCCACACGCCGCTATTGTTGACATCGAGGTTGACAGTCTTGAAATCCATGGCACTCTATGCTGTGTTTAGTTCGATTAGCGTATATTAAATAAATAAATAAATCGCTTCTGTCAGGGCTTACTTTATTTTTCAAAATTAAAAATATGGTGAAAATTATTATTATGTTTTCTGACCTCAAAACCTACACTATAAGAAAATCTGAGAGCGAAAAAGTTCGCTCATTTTTTCCCTATTTTCCTGGAGTATGTTATGGAAAGAAAATATATAAAATAATGCAACGATTTATTATTATTAGTACGAAATATTAGTATACCTATTATTATATTGTTTATTTATGTGCAATAGATTACAAAAATTATATTAAGATCCTGGAAATACATGCAAAACACTCGAGAAGCAAGTATTTAAGAATAAATCATCTCGCTCTAGAGTGAGAATTTTTAAGTTCTATTATTAAAAATGATTTTAGAATACTTACATTCACGAATGGTCGTGGAGAAAAAGTTTTTCTTGTTTAAAAAATAAGAAAAAAAAACTACATTTGATATACAGGGGCCGAAAAAAATTAAGAAATGTGAAATTTGAGGTTTGTTTGCATGTGACAGCAGTCACATGCCTGTAGGTAGATATAAAATATGTATAAAATTTTACTTTTCACTATTTGGGTCTTATTTTCTTGAGAAGCAAAACTTATTATGGAGAGATACTTCTTTTTAAAAAATTAGAAATACAAATAAATTTTCTCTCCGACATTCAATCGGTAAATTGGTGATTACTGATTTTTTGTTCAATTCCACTTGGCTCATCTGGAACAGAGTTTCCGCTAGAAAATATCACCAGGTAATGCCGGTGTTTCACCAAACGGACAAAACAAGAACACAACAGAAACTCGTGCCGAAAAAGACAAAACTGCAGCTTTTTACAAGCTTTTTGAAGGACCTGATTTTTTTTAACACATGCCGTTTTGTTTTAATGTCTCCTTTGGAAGCGGTGGAGATCAAAGAGTTTCGACGTGTTTACGAACCCAGTCCGTCTTATTAGACGATATTTAATAGTATTATTATGGAAACAACAAGTCGCATTTCTAGTTTCTTTTTAAATTTGTACCTATAACTGATCATGGCCTTTTTATTAAATTTAGTATTTGTTTTTTTATATTATTAGTTGCAGTTAAAAACTAAAAAACCGAACATAGGTGTTCGATTTAATTTAAAGTACCACACCAAGAACATTTTGCAGACTTATGTGCAGGAAACCATTCACTAAGTCTGTTGTTATGAAACTTGGACCCTACATTTTTGCGTAGCGCAACAAAAAAGCTTATTCAACATATTCTCTGGGTTTTATCATATTTCCAATTCAATAGCCGCGCTTAATATAAACGCCAGTATCACGTTTAGCGCGAATGGGTTGAATCATTGTTAAAACATGGTGGCGTAAAATTTCCATTACGGGCAAATGAAGAAACTGCAACTACTGATCAAAACATATTTAAATATAAGGCCATGATTTTTTATTTGTATATACTTTTTCATAGTAAACAACTACTTGACTCACCCTCGTGTATTTGCATTAAGTTTTTCGGACCCTTCTTGGTTTCAGAGGACATGTCTAATGCAGCACAAAAATAAAAAAGTCTCATATGTTGCGTACATTCTGCCGGTCACTATATATAAAAAGTAATGATAAAATAGCAAAAGGAGTGGTAAAAATAGCATATAGTAAAATAATTATTATTATACCATTACAACATTTTGACAACTGTTTGTTTGGTGGAAAAGGACTGAAAGTGGAAACAAAATGAAACAGAGTTTCGAATTTGTAAGAGTTCTGTTTTCATTTTTTCTGTATTACAAAAAGCCCGAACAAAACAGAAATTCGACTAGTATGCGTATGGTAGAGAACCGGCATAAATCATTTTTTATTTTATGCCTGTGTAGGTATGGATTTAATTATTAACAAAGAATATAGTAAGGTATGGAATGAATTCAGTGGTGGATTTCCAGGGAAGGCAAGTGAGCCGGCGAATTACAAAAGTAAATCGGGCAAGTTTTTTTACTAATCAATTGCTACTAACTGTCCTTGGACTCATCAAATGACAATTGTTTACATCAGAATAGAAAATTATTTACGCACTTAAATGGGAGAGACACTTATATGAAAGGAAAAGTCGGACAAGTTTATTGAGCACAAATAGTAGTTACTGACAATTATTGCTATTCTATAAAATGCAATAATTGGGTATACATTTTCCAAATTATTTTTGTTTAATCACCTACCCGAATAAAAAGACTTTTTAAAGAAAAATAAACAGATATATCTAAGTATTTTAACAGAATCCAAATGCAAATACCAGACCCACTTTTCGCTAAAATTGTCTTAATTCATTCAAATCTAGAATCAAAACTTCCCTTATCCCTTTGAATATAAGTTGTGTAATTCCCCGAATATTTCATACTGTTTGCAAACTTCAATTAAAAGCCTTCCAATTTAATTAATAACTCAAGGAGTTAGTTTATGTTCCCGGTGTTTTGGTCGGCTAATTGGGCTACTACAAATAATTTAATTAAGTTCCTATACAGGCGTTTGTAATTGTACTTAATTAGGAAAACCGGTTCATTTTTTGCGAAGAAATTGTATAAATATACTTTGTGATTTAAAACTACTTATTCAGCCCAACAACGTTTGTTTTGTGTGGAGATTTTTAATTTAAACTGGTATAAAAATGCATTTTTTTCTAATAATATCCATATGTCCATTACATTACATTACATTCTCAATTTGATAAGATATTTTGCTTACCAATACTCTTTAAATAGTTTTGAATATTTGCTGAAAGTTTACAAAGTTTTAGAAGGACTTTGCATAGGTAGTTGCGGGTAATGTCTCATTTAAGTATAATTTTGAATGGTATTTTCGTTAGTAATTGAGCTATTTTTGTACAAAATAAATAAAAAATCGGTATTGATGGGAAGTAATTGTCTTTATGAAAGAAACATATACAATGTGTCCCGGATAAGAATGCGCAGCATGGGGATCTTGCAAACGGTGAGAGACAGAACAACGGTTAAATGGGGAAAAAGTTGCGCAATTTTAAGGTCAATACAATGGTACAAACAGATTTTGCGTTTTCGATTTTATTTTTTTTATGAAGTTGCGTTATCACAGATAGAAAAAAAAGCAAAACACTTTCTTATGGCACTTTTTAACGGGCTTTAAGATGGCGTTTTAAGATTTGTTCTACAACATTTCGTTTTCGAAAAACCATCTTCAACTTTATTATTATTTTTTTAATTATTATACCTGGATTTTTTTTGCAGATTTTGAAAGCACTTTTCGTTGCAAATACCATGATGTATACAGGGTGAGTCACATCTAAAGGCAGAGCCCAAGACACAAGGTAGAACTCGCTAAAATAAGCACATATGCTTAATAAACATTAGCTAAAAAACGCTTGGTTCTCCATATACAGCGTGTTGAAATTTTTCCAAAAATAACATATTTTTTTAATTTCTTTCGAGCCTATTTAGGAATTCCAACCAAATTTGGTACACATTATGCATTGGAGGGTTTCCATTTTGTGCAATAATTTGACCCCGTTCAGATAACCAGCGGCGTAGATACAAATAGTTACTGTAAATAATTGTAAAAATAATTAGTACGGTTCTGTGAAAAACTTTCTTGGATAGCCCATTCAATTTGGAACAAAAAGCGCCTCTTGGTATTTTTTTATATCTGGTACAGTTTCTTCGTAATTTCGGATTTTTTAAACTAGTGCCAAGGCGATTATGCTGGCATTTAAAATAAAATTATTTGTATCTACGCCGCTGGTCATCTGAACAGGGCCAAATTATTGCAAAAAATGACAACCCATAATATGTATAAAATTTGATTGGAATTCCTAAACGGGCTCGAAAGAAATTAAAAAATATATGTTATTTTTGGAAAAGCTTCAACACGCTGTATATGGAGAACCAAGCGTTTTGAGCTAATGTTTATTAAGCATATGTGCTTATTTTAGCGAATTCTACCTTGTTTTTTCGGCTCTGCCTTTAGATGTGACTCACCCTGTATATATTTTTAAAATGTTTTGAGACAAATATACTGAAAATTCCTTTTTTTTCTATTAACTTTTTTGTAATGTGGCCCTGTATTTAACAATAAGAAGTCTAAATATTAATCAGTATTGTCAAAAATTTAACTTACAACTTATCCTTCAATCGGAGAGCCAAAAAAGGACGGCAAAGACTAATAACAGTCACATACGATAATAAAAAATAAATAAAAATCCTCCACCTAGAAGGCTTTGAAACAACGAAACCAATCCCTTGTCATTTGTCATAACTCCCACCGTATCATTTTGTTAATAATTTGTATTATTAGAAATGGAGGGTGCTTTTTCAAATGACGACAAATTTAACATGTTAGACATGTTAGCATGTTATCTATATCTTGTGTCACAGAAATAGTGCAGAAGCCGAACGAATGTATTGTTGCAATTAATGAATGGCAAAAGTTATTGGTTTCATTGGCCTAAAGCTTTCTTCTCACAATTAGAAAAAGCGAAAATTTAGGTAGGTACTCCAAAACACAATGCGACACTGTTTGCTGTACAACAACAAAGGAAAACACTTAGCAGACAGGGCCATATTTAAAAATATTAAGTTTTCGAACTAAAAATAAACTGCAAGTTAAATTGTTGACAATACTGATTAATATTTAGACTTCTTATTATTATTAAATACAGGGCCGCAATAGAAAAAAATGAATGGGAAAAAAGGAATTTTCAGTCTCAAAACATTTTAAAAATACTTCGCGTGTCATACATCATGGTATTTGCAATGAAAAGTGCTTTCAAAATCTGCAAAAAACATCCAGGTCCGTATTTACAAAAATAAGTTGAAGATGGTTTCTCAAAAACGGAATGTTGTAGAACAAATTTAAAAACGTCATCTTAAAGCCCGTTAGAAAGTACCATAAGAAAGTGTTTTTCTTTTTTTTCCATTTGTGACAACAATTTCAGAAAAAAAATCGAAAACGCAAAATTTTACTTTTTCAAAATAACTCAAAAACAAAAAAATATATTATAATTCTGTTTGTACCATCTTATTGATCTTAAAATTGCGCAACTTTTTCCCCATTTAACCGTTGTTCTATCTCTCACCGTTTGCAAGATCCTCATGCTGTTCATTGTTATCCGGGACACATTGTATAACGTGACATAGAATCATTAATAAAACAATTTGGAAAAATAGTTTAAAAAACGCTGTTAAATTAAAGCTCGATTTGAATCTGGAAGATTAAATATACAAGCAAGTGTCCCTTTTATTCTCTAGGGTTTCCCTTCAACCGAATACCGACAACTCCGCACCTGTCCCACTGCATACATCACTTTTTAACTGGAAGGAACGATCTTTTTGCGCTGGAATTTAAAGTCGAATTTTTGCGAGGAGTGAGCCGGGATGTGGGTTGAGATATCCCCTGCCTAATAAATATTTAACGGGGGTGGGGGTAGGGGGGCGGGCGCAGCATAACGTTTTACTGGAACTTCTTTATCGTCCTCAGCCACTCCCGGGCCGTAGTTTCGGCGCGCTAATTTGGTCCACGGCTCGGAATTGCCACTTAGATGAGGCTCCAAAAGTATGTGAGGATGTCGGCTTTTAATAGAAACACATTAAAAATATCTAGTTCAATAAGAAAATCTTTAATTGTTAATATTAATACAAAAAGTTTCTTCGCTTACGCCCACATTATTTCTGGAGAAATATACATTTATTTAAGAATTTACTTTCCAAGATCAAGATACATAATATGTATAGCCTAAGTTTATGAGAGTATATAATTTATGCAGTTTTATCCAAGGGCGCCCATAGAAAATATTTTAGGGGGGGGGGCAAAATTATCTCATCTAACCTTGTTATTTTTAGAACTACCTAGCTCTGAATCGATAATTGGTTTATGTGATTGTGGCCCAGTTAAATTTTGTATAAAATATTTCAAGGGTTTGTTTTATACAGGGTGTCCCGAAATTAGCCTGCCATAATTTACCAGCGTGTTCTACGACCTAAAAAATGAAAAAAGTTCCTATAAACTGGCCTCAAAAATGCCCCTTAATGTGGCTATAGCTCCCGAAAGGGGCAGTTTCACAAACGGGTTTGTATAAATATTTCCAGAACGAACAAAGATAAAATTCTGAAATTTGGTATGTGATGTTCCTGTGAGATTTGACATTTACCGAGGTAGCGATAGTTAGACATTCTTAATCATAGGCGTCCCAAATGGGGGGTTCAGGAGTTAAAATTACCCCAATTTTTTTGGTATACTTTTTTCCAGATTTCTTGCAAAATTATGAAAGTTGAAGGTATTCTATGAAGAAAAGGTGCTCTTGTTGAGCTTCGATAGCATGCATCGTTTTCGAGTAAACTCGTTTTGAAAATTTTTTGCAGAGTGCCATGAAAATGCCTATTAGACATTAACCTGCCATAATCTACCACTACGTTTTTTGATACAAAAAAATGAAAAAAGTTCCTATAAACATGACCTCAAAAAAGTCCCCTAAGAGGGCTATAGCCCCTGAAATGGACACTTTGGCAAGCGGTTTTTTCGAAATATTTCCAGAACGAACAAAGATAAAATTATGAAATTTGGTGTGTGATATATCTGTGAGATTTGACGTTTACCGAGGTAGAGAGAGTTTGAAATTCTTCATGATAGGCGTCCCAAATGAGGTGTGTCAAGGGGTTAAAAATATCCCAAAATTTTTTCTGCGCTTTTTTCATGGTTTATTCATGCTAAGAGAACGTTTTTGTTTACAATAAAAATTTACATAAGAATTTGAATACATTTTATGCTATACAAGGTGGTTCTATTTTTTTTTCTAAAATAAATTATACTAATCACCCATTTCTCCGCCACTGGTTGTTTAAGATGTTTGATATTAACAGGTTTTATGCTAACCCATGCCGTTATAACGTGTACCAAATATGACTTAAATATCTCAACTAGTTTGTAAAATATTCAATAAATTCCACATATTTCTTGCAACTTTAACACCTTGTAACTTTTTTATAAGGCCTTAAAATGATATAGTTTATAGAATAAAGTGCGGTTATTTTTTTGTTTTATATCACCTGTTGAAGTGTTGCAGATTAAAACTGAATCACCCTGTATAGTTCAGTTGGCGAGAGATAATGGTGGAGGCGGCGGGAATGAAGTGCTTCCTGTTTGAATTTTCTGTGGCCGCAATTCTATACTTTTGGCTCCCTGCCGTCTGGACTATTGTTATTGACGAGATCAAAGTGCGCCGTGGTACCAGTGACGATACTATGTGTTATCACTACATTTAACGAAAAAAGGCACACTTGATACGTGATAAAAAGATTGGCCTGAATTTAAAATGAGGTTGCTGTGGAGAAACGTAACATTTCATCTTCAGGCCCTTCAGGGTGTTCAGTGATATAAACAATATGGAAATGCCATAAGAGTAAACTATCTTTGGAAAAGGTGTCAATAGGAACAGTTGTTTGTAATGAAAAGTTACGACAGAATTCTGATTTGTGGCAAGATTGACAGACTTTCTTACAAATTAATTTTGGACAGTGATTGGTAGCAGTACGTACTTGCCAAAAAATGTATTTTCTTTACAATTCGCGTGACTTGCTTTTTGACTTAGGTACAAAAACTTGTCGCAATTTGGCATTGAATTATCTTAACGAAAACCTGGACTCATCTTATTTTATCTTATTCGTTTTAGTACATGGCTTAAATAAAAGCTTGTTTTTAAAATGTTTTTTTAATTTTTATTTTATTTCGAGCTTTTTAGTATCTATTGATTCCCATATCAGAAGGGTGGTAAACAAATTTAGTCCGCGATCTTGGGGCATCCACCATCTTCTGGCTACCGCCATATCGAGTTTAGCGTCACTATCATTATCGTTTTATACTCTTCAAGCCCTTTCATTTGATACCCATATTAAGGGGGTTGAAAAGAAAATGTAATCCGCCATCTTGGAGCGGCGGCCATATTGAATTTAGTGTGATGTCACTAACTTTATCGTTTTCTACTCTTCAAGACCTTTCATTTGATATCCACATATTAAGGGGGTTGAAAAGAAAATGTAATCCGCCATATTGTAGCGGCGGCCATATTGAATTTAGTGTGATGTCACCAACTAGCGTTGTCTTCTCTTTAAGCCCTTTCATTTGTTACCCATGCTAAGGGAGTTGACAAAAATACATCATCCGCCATCTTGTGGCGACGGTCATTTTGATAGTATTACAATATTAAGTATTGCATACTGTACTGTCACCAGAAAGGTGTATGCAAAATTACAGCTCAATCAGCTGTCAAGAAGTGGTTCTAATTTAGCTTGTAAGATTCTACACACACATATCTACATACATACAGATCATACAAAATTTGAAGGCGGAGAATTCCTAGAATAGATTTGTAGGAAAACGTAAATATTAACACAGATTTCAGTGCCGTGCTTGGAGAGTAATTGCACAGAAATAAATTACGAGTGAAGAATTTTATTAAAAAGCAATTTAAATAATTATTTGCAATAAATAATATATATATATATATATTTATTATCTTACACAACTATTAAGTATAATAATTTACAATTACAATAGGTAATATTTGTCAATCTGATGCATAGTCACTAACATGGTCATCGGAGGAGTCACTTTCGGAGTTAGTAATAATTAGCTGTTCTGTGATTATGTCTATATTAATTTCATTTTGTAAGTACTTGCCTTCGGTTTTGATAACATAACACAGTATTTTCCAATTGTTGTTACGCTGCTGTGTGAAATGGGCCAGTGCGGGTGGGTTTTCAGGGTACTATTTACAAACTACTTCCTAGAATTCTCCGCCTTCAAATTTTGTCTGAACTGTACTAACAGGGCGAGTTAAATAAAAGCTTGTAAAAATGAATCGTATAAACGCAAAATTAAATGTGTAAGTTGTAAAACACATAGAAAATCAGTTTCATTTCCGCTAAAGCCGGAAGTTATTTTAAAAACTTAATATTCGGGAACACTAGATACTTAAAGATTCCCGAATGGACGTGTAGGTAACAAATTAGATTTTCGTAGATATACAAAATCCGAGTACATCCCTAAATTCCCCTTAATTTTTACTGCAAACTCATTTTTTGGAACGATGATTTTATGTTAACCGGTTTTCACGTAACATATTTTCCCGCTTGCATGGGCCACCACGTAGGTACCCAGCGTTAAATAGGTTCTCAAAACATATTTCAGCAATAATATTATACAATGAAATGTATCAACAGCGCTCATCTTAGTGGTTTCTGGTTTCTTTCAACCATGAGCGTTTGGCCCTTTCCTATTTAGTAGGTCTTCCCCATTGCCTGGTTAAATTTTTTACGTTATGACTGAATCATGGGCCACCACGTAGGTACCCAGCGTTAAATAGGTTCTCAAAACATATTTCAGCAATAATATTATACAATGAAATGTATCAACAGCGCTCATCTTAGTGGTTTCTGGTTTCTTTCAACCATGAGCGTTTGGCCCTTTCCTATTTAGTAGGTCTTCCCCATTGCCTGGTTAAATTTTTTACGTTATGACTGAATCATGGGCCACCACGTAGGTACCCAGCGTTAAATAGGTTCTCAAAACATATTTCAGCAATAATATTATACAATGAAATGTATCAACAGCGCTCATCTTAGTGGTTTCTGGTTTCTTTCAACCATGAGCGTTTGGCCTTTTCCTATTTAGTAGGTCTTCCCCATTGCCTGGTTAAATTTTTTACGTTATGACTGAATCATGGGCCACCACGTAGGTACCCAGCGTTAAATAGGTTCTCAAAACATATTTCAGCAATAATATTATACAATGAAATGTATCAACAGCGCTCATCTTAGTGGTTTCTGGTTTCTTTCAACCATGAGCGTTTGGCCCTTTCCTATTTAGTAGGTCTTCCCCATTGCCTGGTTAAATTTTTTACGTTATGACTGAATCATGGGCCACCACGTAGGTACCCAGCGTTAAATAGGTTCTCAAAACATATTTCAGCAATAATATTATACAATGAAATGTATCAACAGCGCTCATCTTAGTGGTTTCTGGTTTCTTTCAACCATGAGCGTTTGGCCTTTTCCTATTTAGTAGGTCTTCCCCATTGCCTGGTTAAATTTTTTACGTTATGACTGAATCATGGGCCACCACGTAGGTACCCAGCGTTAAATAGGTTCTCAAAACATATTTCAGCAATAATATTATACAATGAAATGTATCAACAGCGCTCATCTTAGTGGTTTCTGGTTTCTTTCAACCATGAGCGTTTGGCCCTTTCCTATTTAGTAGGTCTTCCCCATTGCCTGGTTAAATTTTTTACGTTATGACTGAATCATGGGCCACCACGTAGGTACCCAGCGTTAAATAGGTTCTCAAAACATATTTCAGCAATAATATTATACAATAAAATGTATCAACAGCGCTCATCTTAGTGGTTTCTGGTTTCTTTCAACCATGAGCGTTTGGCCCTTTCCTATTTAGTAGGTCTTCCCCATTGCCTGGTTAAATTTTTTACGTTATGACTGAATCATGGGCCACCACGTAGGTACCCAGCGTTAAATAGGTTCTCAAAACATATTTCAGCAATAATATTATACAATGAAATGTATCAACAGCGCTCATCTTAGTGGTTTCTGGTTTCTTTCAACCATGAGCGTTTGGCCCTTTCCTATTTAGTAGGTCTTCCCCATTGCCTGGTTAAATTTTTTACGTTATGACTGAATCATGGGCCACCACGTAGGTACCCAGCGTTAAATAGGTTCTCAAAACATATTTCAGCAATAATATTATACAATGAAATGTATCAACAGCGCTCATCTTAGTGGTTTCTGGTTTCTTTCAACCATGAGCGTTTGGCCCTTTCCTATTTAGTAGGTCTTCCCCATTGCCTGGTTAAATTTTTTACGTTATGACTGAATCATGGGCCACCACGTAGGTACCCAGCGTTAAATAGGTTCTCAAAACATATTTCAGCAATAATATTATACAATGAAATGTATCAACAGCGCTCATCTTAGTGGTTTCTGGTTTCTTTCAACCATGAGCGTTTGGCCCTTTCCTATTTAGTAGGTCTTCCCCATTGCCTGGTTAAATTTTTTACGTTATGACTGAATCACCCTGTATATAGGCTTTCAAGTTATCGCTTTTATCTGGATAAATGCTTACCTAAATTTTACATAAATGCAAAAGAGGACATGTAATGAACCTTGTGCCACATTAAACTGACGATTAAGTTTTAGCGCGATTACCCCAAACTGCGACCAGCTTGAAGAAACCCCAATTCTCAACTCAAGGCAAGTGTGGTATAATCAAACCAAGGACTTTTTAAACAAGTTTCCATCTACTCCGCTTGTTTATAAGTCTGTCGCCCGAATAAACCACGGAATTAAATACGGCCGCCCTTGGCAGAACAATGTGGAGAAGCTGACTCGGTGCCTCTTCGGCTCCCCCGTCGAGATAGGGCACTCCGCAGATCCCCCGGGGCTGATTAGGCACTCCTGCTATTTCAGATTGCGGGCGATTTCATTGGATTCACTAGGAAAGTTTTTTCTGTCACCTCAGGCGAGATGGGTTCTTTAAGATAACGGAACATGAATGTTTCCGATATAGTTTTTTTACGGTTCCTCGAAGGAAACTTCGCATTACGCCATTCGTGCTCTCTACTCGTACATTAAAGAATGCCCACAAATATCGCTTAATACTTTTATACAACGCAACGGCAAGTAGGGCACCAGAATCATCTTTTTCATAACCATGCAGTAGCTAATACAGTTTGTTCAGCGAATGTTCGGCCCTACGTCACAACTCCCGTCCTTGTCTGACTCGTGAATATATACGACCGATATCCATCGTATATTCACCCCCTGGATCTCAGGAACCGTAAGAGATACGAAAAAAACTTGAATACAAAAGTTGTAAGGTTGGCAGTGGACGTAACCTCTGTTTTATTTTCACATATACAGGGCGATTCGTATTTGCAGGTCAAAAATAAAATATTTAGATTTTTGACAATTGCATTAGTCCTTTGGAATATTTGCATTCTCCATGAAATTTGCTACAGAACCATTTTTTGTTTTGTATTTTGGATGCAGCGTTGATATCGAATTTTTCTTGGAATTTAGGGACTTCGTGGAGGTTATGGAAACTGAATGCTGTATCTTTATTTTAATAGATATCAAAGATATATTTTAGCCAAAGTATGACAGCACAACCGTGTGTGGTGCGGTATATCTAAATTGGTTTTTGCATATACAGCTCTCAAATACAGATAATTTCAAACAGCAATAACTTATTTTTTTTCAAATGGAATGACCCATATTTCTATAGTTGAAAAATGCAAAGAAATTTTCTTAAATACTAAATATCTCGAAAACGGATAGTTTTTGGTATAGAATGTTATTTACATAAAATGTCGGGCTTGGACGCCGGCATCCAACAAAGTATAGAAATATGGGTCATTCCATTTGGAAAAAATAAGTTATTGCTGTTTGAAATTATCTGTAGTTGAGAGCCTGTTATGAACGCACTGTATATGCAAAAACCAATTTAGACATACTACACCATACACGGTTGTGCTGTCATACTTCGGCTAAAATAGATCTTTGATATCTATTAAAATAAAGATACAGCATTCAGTTTCCATAACCTGCACGAAGTCCCTAAATTCCAAGAAAAATTCGATATCTTGGCAACGCTGCATCTAAAATACAAAACAAAAAAACGGTTCTGTAGCAAATTTCATGGGGAATGTAAATATATCAAAGGATTAATGCAATTGTGAAAATCTAAATATTTTATTTTTGTCCTTCAAATACGAATCGCCCTGTATATGTGAAAATAGAAGCGAGGTTACGTCCACTGCGAACCTTACAACTCTTGTATTCAAGTTTTTTTCGTATCTCCCATTCGTATCTCTACTTGGGACACGCTGTACATTGCTAGCTAAAAAAATAGAAAGTAGGTCATTTCCTACCAGAGGTAAGAAAACTCACCAAACTAGCCGGGAAAATGTAAAAAAAATGCAATAACTTTAATTTCGACAGGAATAGAATGAATTTATATATTATAAATTCATTTTCACTTAAAATTTTCCATTTATCTTACATCTCGGGATATCGCTGACCTTGACGCTACGTGCCTGGTTCAATCTAATGATATTTTTCTAGTTGTAATTAAACTCACAAGATTTTTTGGCTGCAATTTTTATCGTTTCAAACATTTCCTTGGATGAATACCCAGGAACTAGTAAGCCTGCAACCTCAGTGATGTGCACCTAATATGAATTTTATTTGGAAAATGTGATTAGGTATATGTTTGTCGTTTTAAATGGGTACAATTTTATTTGTATATGTTCCATCCAATACAGAGTTGCAGACCAAACGTATTGAGAAAACATATCGCTAGAATGGTGTGCACTTAACATATCTTGTACTCTCCAAAGGGCCATCTTCAATAAAGAATATAGTGTGATGCAGGAGGTAATTGCTCTCTGGTTGTTAGTAGTTTTTGAAATAAAAATTTGAAATATTAAGGAGTTTACTAGTGAGGAAATTCTCAAATTTTAATCTAATCTAATCTTTGAAACTAGTTCAGCTTTAACTGGATGTGACAACAAATTCCTTATTCATTCCAAATTTTTCTTCTTTCACCTGACATTATATATTTGCATTTGTTTAAAAAAATGCGGCCATGAAATCGCCAAAACAAAACATCAGGAAGGCCATGGAAATGCTTAAATTGTTTATTTTGTCCTGCTTGATAACACCCACTTAGATTGTTTCAAAACAAGTATGAATTATAGAGCCTTTTTCTTCAATTTTTAATTTCATAAAAAATAAAGTGGGATATTTTTTTTTATATAGAAACCCATTTTAGATTACACCGTTGAATTAGTAACTCTGTTGAAAACAGCAATAGAAATTAAAAAATACTACACTTTGATAATTTATTTTCTATATTTTATCTTGACTATAGACTTATTCTTGATGTAAGATTGCCATTTTTTGAATGCACAGTATTAATTTTGATAATATGGTACCTATCCTGTATATTATTGCATATTGCAAGTTGTATACTTAAACTTCATAATTTCTGAGATATTTATTAACCTTTTTTGAAATTTTTTACATTTGCGGAAGTTGTTAAAATTTTATTTAAGTTAAGTAAGATTTAAGTAGAAAAGCCATTAAAATAAAAAAATGATATAGATACTTGGATTTCTTGCAGGTCTGTTTGAAGTATTTGAATTGTTCAGACGAAATATGGCGAAAAAGTATTTACCCTAGCAGGTTAGTTGGCCCTTAAGGTGCCTGCGGGTACCTTGGCTTAATTATTCTTGACACAATAATATTGTTGTCCGAGACACCTCTGAAGGTTCTTCGGATCGAAAGCTTTGGTTTCGGGTTACTTTCGGTGAATTTTGTAGAATTCAGCTGTTTTTACGTCGACTTTCTGTTTTCTGATAACTTTAGTTGAGTTGTTCCAAGACACCAAGAGTATCTTCGGATCGGAAATTTTGGTTTCGAGTTACCCTAGATGTATTTTGCAAAATTCCGCTGTTTTTACGTCGACTCAAAGTTTTCTGGTTTTAATTGTTCCAAGACACCTATAGATATTTGTGCTGCGGAACACGTTCGGTTGATTTGGCACTTGCTACTTCTATTTTTGAACACAATCATGGTAAGTAGGTACTTTTGAAGTTAAAGATTTTGAACTAGAAATGATTTCCAGTAATGTTGTGTGGGCAAATTAATTAAATAAAAAAAAATATATCTCACTTTATTGCAAAAATGAAGTAGTAGAGATGGGGAGGGGGGGGGGGGAGAATTTATCCTAGTATAACCAGAATGGAAGGAGTCTGATTTTTGAATGTCTCTTTGGCAGCTCATCCCAGAACGTCCTGATCGAGGGGAATTTGACTTCTGGACATTTATTTGAATTCCGGAGCATCCTGGTTAAGGGGAATCGGGCACCAGGCATATCTTGCATCATAGGTTCCGTTGTTTTTTGCAGTAAAAAAAACATAATCAGGTATAATATTTGGGTTGAAGGGTAATACACCCGTTGCTTACCAAACTATTGAGCTTATTTGCGGATGAGCCAAGTTCAGGTTTCATAATAGATTGTTTTGAGACTTTTAAAGAATGCCCGATGTATGGGTTGTAGGTATGTACTATCAAAGAAAATACTACTACGTAGGTAGTGGTATTTTATTTGGTACTATGCAACACGTTTTACAACTCCCCTAGTCGCTATTTATTGACACTCGCTCCGCTCGCGCCTAATTAAACTCATGATTAAAATGACCTTTATAAAATCTGCTCCACAGCATACTATTACAGATCCTCTGTCGATGTCTGGCCAATAAAAAAGCACCAATGAGAATTAGGAATAGGCAAATGCGTGTTAAAGATATTGCAGCATAAAAGAGAAATCTCTCTTCTATTATCTAAATTTTATTAACTATAAAACAGATATTATTAAATACTTTAAATTGCAATCTTCCAGGGATAGGTGCGTTGACATTTTAGGGGAGACTACTCGTTTCTCTCTACCAGTTTAATTTAGATCAACAGTATATACTAGACGAAAAATTTAATTAAGAATGTAGGTATTTAATTTATTCTAGGTAAGAAATTCCTATTTATGCTATTGCCTATAATGTCCAATCAGTATTTAGTTCGCTTTATCTTCCTTTCATGGTGATCGTGGAAAAATTCATTCTATAACCTCAGTTTTAGAAATACACTTTTTTTTATTTCTGGAGTAATTCGCCCCCCCCCCCTACCAAAATTTCCCATTCTCATGGGGTAATGTGGGCACTGCTTGATTATTTTTTTAATTTTATTTATTTGAAACAAATGTAATGCAAAATTATTGTAACGAATTGCTCGAAATATACGTCCAAACTCTTTCTAGCCAAATATCTCAACACATTCCAATTTTATGACTTTTTATTCTTAAGGTGCCCACGTTTCCAAGGTCTCTCATACCCATCCTGCTTGCATCAGCGTCTGATATGGAACGTCGGACTCCGTTTCGGGTAGATTTAAGCCTCGCTAAGGAATTATCGATTCGAGGACGCCGAAAGCTGCAGCAGCTGAGCCATCCGTGCATTTGGGACTCCAGCCTCCGGGCACTCGGGTATTCATGCGATCTATCTGGAATTTACACAGAGAAAAACGACTTTGCGTTCCTATAGATACAAAATAGAGATTTGCTTCTGTCAAAAAATTGTGAACCCTGGCCAGTTGTTGCCGAGTTCAATGTAGCCACAAATCTGAATGCGGTTTAAGCGCTTTCTGTTATTGATAGGTTTTTAATAAGCATATTTATCCCCTTTTGTTTTTGTTTATTTCTCTTTTTAATAGCGTGCAAGATGTCGGCTAGATCGCATTTCCTAGACCATACATTTCCACAGGAAAGTTTCTATTTTTTCTAATTTATTTGCTTATGATTATACAGAATGTTTCTAAATTATGGTACAACGTAATACGACAGGTAGAAAATTTAATTTTGAACAAAAAGATTCCTATAAACATAAAAGTACAGAACTAGCGCTTTTAAATTTTACGGAACAATTGTACCATTTAAGGTGACAAAAAATTCCCTATTAACCATGTACCAAATATTTTTCGCTTTCAAAATAGAACGGATTGAGCTCGACAAAATTTTGACACCCTATATTTCGAGAAAAGCAGTGACTCGTAAACAGCAAAATACGAAAGTGACAAAAATGACACTATGTTTATAATATTATGTACCTAATTGTGAGTGACAATAATTGCTACTTAATTACAAGGCAAAAAAATATTTCTATTTTTTTTAAGACAAACTATCAAGTTAATGAAAAAATAAAAAAAATAAAAGTACCTATATAAATTAATTGGGCAACAGAATACAAAATTTTCTTTTTAAATAAATTAACTAACGAAATATTTCAAAAACGCAAAAGATAATGTGATAGAAAGTTTTCTAACATTTTGATTATACCTATGAGTCTGGTTTCTCACGCATTTGTGTAATACTCTGTATAAACTTCTTACTATTACGGAAAACTGTATAAAATTCTCTACAACTTAAATCTAAAACCTTTTCCATCACAAAAAAAAAGTTATAGGGGTAGTGGGAGACTTAGCTTGGACACCCTGTACATCTTGGTGCTTCTAAAGTGCTTTCGATTTTTGACGGAATGCGCTTCTTAGCGCTTTCAAAAACTGTAAGCATAGAGAACACATAGAGAACGCAGCAGTTGATGTTCTTGGATCATTTATTTGTTTTGACCATACGGCACCAAAAACTGTACCTATTCACATTTTAATTTTAAAAACCGAGTCCTAACTTATCCCTTAAAACGGGTTTGTACCAAATTTTGTTAAAAAATATCGAACAATGAAAATCATAGAAACCAATGAAAATCTGAAACTGTATTTGAAACTGTAACTTGGTTAATTACAAACCTAAATACAAAAATCTAAAGTAAAAATGAAATTTCAATTTTTTTCCACTAATCCACCATTTATTTCGAATTCCGATAAAATTTTCAAACCTCATAATTTTTACATTAGGGTTTTTGTATTTGTAGTTAGGTAAACCGCGATTTTCATTGGTTTCTAGAATTTTTATTGTTCCATATTCTTTGACAAAATTTGGTATAAACTAAAATTTTTTCCATACCTCAAACTGTTGGATATATTCAAATCGACAAGCAAGTGACCATAAAGGGGTGACAATAGCAACATTCTTAGGCAAACGGTGGTGGAGAAACAGGGTACGAGAACAATAATAATTCGCGAAAGAACAATTTCTCGTATTTTCTACCGTCTTCTCGAAAACTATAGAAAACTTATTTTCTTAGTGAAACATACTCTATGCATAAAATATACGTATCGCCTACTATGATTAAAATTATATTAAAAATTAGAAGGGGGGGATAATTGCAATTTTTTCTTATACCTACGTAAAAATACGCTTTCCCCATGAAGCCTTGTAGTGTTTTCGTGATTTCAATAGGCTTAAGGTTAAAGGATATCTCGTCTTTCGTATCCATAGGGGGAAGTTTAGTAAAAGCCCTTCCCTGCTATTATCTTCTTCCTAAATTTGGATTTTCTGCAAAATTTAGTGTTTACAGCTTAGGTGGTTTCGGAAATCTCTAGACAGAGTTTATTCCTTGCCTCTCAGTTCACTTGCGTCCCTATAGAAAATTTACTTTTTTATTTTTCAACTTTGAAAAAAATATCTAGTACAAAAGTTGTAGTGCTGCAACTTGTCTACTTCATGATGTTTTCAGAAATTATACAGGTCATCCCATAAAAGTGATACGACACGAATTTGTATTTTTTTAAATGGAACACCCTGTATATTTTTCGAAAAATAATTTTTACTATACAGGGTGGTTCAAAACTCCGCGCAAAAATTTTAATGACATATTTTTGAGACCAAAATAAGAGTTTTTTTACCTAAAAAAATTGACCCCCTAATCCCTTCAAAAATTCAGTATACGTCATTTCACCCTGTATAAGAGTCAGACAATTTTTGCTGAAAAATTTTCTGACTCATGTACAGGGTGAAATTTTCTATTTTACAAGTTTGTAAATTGCGGGATCAGTCGGGTTTCTGCTGTTACATCTTGTATCCTGTATGCTAACTACATACAATAATATGTATTATTGATACATTGTAAATATTGTTCCATTTCGGCTATGTATTGTAGAAAAGGTAGAAATTATTAGATTAACCGGCGAAAACACGCTGCAGTAATATTGGTATAGGGATGTTACGTAAATATTTAATTCAAGGTATATGCAGACGTCAAAACAGGGTGATGAAAATACCTATTACGTTTTCCTTTATGTTGTCCATGTTTCAAGGCACACTTCACTTCATTTCTTATGCGATAAACTGGTTTGGGCGACAGCTTCTGTTGCGATAAAACATTTATGAAAAGAAAACAGAGGTTTGAAGTAACGCCAAATGACGCCATGGGGTCAGATTTTTATTAAAAATTCCCTATTATGGTATTTTGAATATTGACCCTTTTAAAATATTATAGCTATATATAGCCATCATGGAATAATCACCAAATCGTCTGTGACAATATTTTATCTTCGTAGATTTTGTGTTCACAAGCAAACGGGGACACACTACATATTACATATTATTACTAGAGTGCAATCTTATATTTTTATTATTATTATTTTTTAAAAGAAGAAGGATGCAATTTTAGCATTATTTTGTAGAAAAAAAAGTGTTTTCGAATGGCACACCTACGCAGGAGTGAAAGTCTAAAAAAGTGAAAATATGTCGATATAATAATATGTGGGAGTTGTGTACGATATTGGAATTTACTATTAAATAATGGATTTTTTAAAGAGTGATGTGGGAGTAGTAATTCCATTGACAGCTTTTTTTATATTCACCCCAAATTATCTACACAGTAAAAAATCCGGTGTTAAATTTGACACGAAAAGTGGTCTATATAAGTCCACACCATATTTGGTAAATTTTATACCTTCTTTTTTGGTCAATTTCATCAAATATGTTCAGGTGTCAATAAGAAATATGCTGGTGTAAATATCTAACACGGCGTTGTGTAAGATTAACACCGTGTTGTGTAACTTTTACACGCAATTTGGTCAAAATGGTGTAATTTAATTTATTTGGTATTTCCATTTTCTTCTTCTTTCTCTCTTATAGTTTTACATATAGGATATAGGTACTTTATTTTAAAGAAATTTCAAATGTCATTGATAAGGAAGAAGATAAAGAAGCTGTATGAACCATTTATAATATGTGCTTGGTCTTCGATTTAAATTATTTGTAGGAAATAATAAACAGTAAAAAGTAAAGAAAATAGTTTATTTCAGTTCCAAAATATATGAACGATTCCTTACAATAGGTTTCTTTCTTAAAGCTATAAATAAATATTCATTCAGCCAAAAATATTCGGTTATAAAAAATTTAAAAATATAATATCGTACGAATTTGTAAGACAAACCAACACAAGAAATGCTTTATGTTAGGAGGTTATTTATACTTATACTGCAAAAGAGCATTTTCTTACAAATTCGTACGATATTTTGATGCAATTAAACTAGAACAGAAAGAACGAAACTGTTGGTATATTTTACGTACATATATTTTAACTTAGAATCCGAGCCGGCTTTCGCCTTGCGGCATCATCAGGGGCTCATTGTCAAAAATACAGAGAAAAATACACAAAAATCGTGCATACTATTCGATAGCAGATAAATTAAATGGCGTTTTTTTTATCTGCTATCGCTATAGTATGCACGATTTTTGTGTATTTTTCTCTGTATTTTTGACAATGAGCCCCTGATGATGCCGCAAGGCGAAAGCCGGCTCGGATTCTAAGTTAAAATATATGTACGTAAAATATACCAACAGTTTCGTTCTTTCTGTATTAAGACGTGCATACAAGCCTTTTCTTCTGATTAGCAATTAAACTATTTCGTACAAATTCTCATACAATGTACTTAAGTCACGGTTGCCTTACAGAACTGTCCGGGTGAGACAAAAACAAACTTCAAACGTTGTGACAGCGATTTAGTTGGATAGGCCTGTTCTCACAAGCACAAGCAGGTCCCAACTAAATCAGAGCCAATCAGCAGGCATCAAAACAATCAGAACAGTCAGATAATTTAAAATCCGTCAATCAGATTCGCGACTGGTTTCTGATTTCGGTGAGAACAAACTCATATCAACACAGTCGACGAGTATATAGGTTAGGGGCTTTCACCTCGGCTATCACACAGTATCTTTCGTCGTCACATCTGCATATTCGCCTGTCGTTTTAATCCATCTGACTTCACTATGAAATTTTACTGTGCATAAAAACATCATTTTTGCACTAGCGGTCGATATACAGGGTGAATCAGTTTTTTGTAGCAGGACTTTAACAGGTGATAGATCTTCAAAAAAGAACGGCACTTTTTCGAATAAACTATATCTTTTTAAGGCCTTAGAAAAAAGTTACAGGGTGTTAAAGTTGGAAAAAATATGTGGACTTTATTGAATATTTACCAAACTAGTTGAGATATTTAAGTCATATTTGGTATACGTTAAAACGGCATGGGTTAGCATAAAACCTGTTAATATCGAACATCTTGCACAACCAGTGGCGGAGAAGTGGGTAATTGGTAAAATTATTTTTAGAAAAAAAAAAACGAATCACCTTGTATTTTAACAAAAGGTATTTGATTTTTTATGTAGATTTTAATTGCAGACAAAAATGTCCTCTTGGTATTTGTTCGCATGCGTTATAGTTTAATGGCAAATTTAATTTTTTTGTGTTATTTCGGGGTATTTCTGAAAAATTATCTAAAAAATTTGCTCCGTAAGTAACACTTAAAGTAGAAAAACGTGTTTCTTACTTTAAATAAAATAACTTTTTCCAATAAACTAACCCATTCAAGGTTTTACTTTTCAAGATACAGAGCGTAACCTTAATTGTATCTTCCTTAAATGTTTTAGACCTGTAACTTCAAAAGTATAGCCTTAAATAGGTAAGTTTATTGGAAAAAGTTACTTTATTTAAAGTAGTAAACACATTATTTCTACTGTAAGTTATGGAGCAATTTTTTAGGCAATTTTCAGAAATAGAACACATGCGAACAAATACCAAGAGGACATTTTTGTATGCAATTAAAATCTACATGAAAAATTCAATACCTTTTATTACAATACAAGGTGATTAATTTTTTTTTCTAAAAATAATTTTACCAATTACCCACTTCTCCGCCACAGGTTGTGCAAGATGTTCGATATTAACAGGTTTTATGCTAACCCATGCCGTTTTAATTTTTACCAAATATGACTTAAATATCTCGACTAGTTTGGTAAATATTCAATCAAGTCCGCATATTTCTTACAATTTTAACACCCTGTAACTTTTTTATAAGGCCTTAAAATGATATAGTTTATAGAAGAAAGTGCGGTTATTTTTTGAAGATCTATGATCTGTTAAAAGTTCTGCTACAAAAAACTGATTCACCCTGTATACCTATTATACGCGCCACGCGGTCGGGTCACACGTCAGACAAACTGATAAGCTCCATCGCGCAACACGTTCTACAAACGACTGATGCCATAGCTTCGATTTCCACTCGTAACTGGCGAAATGCCTTCCCCCTCTCATCACCCTAACACGAAATTGTGTTAATACGTTCAATTTAACACCGCTTAGTGCTAAGGCACACCGAATGGTGTTAAGGAACACCGCGTGGTGTGAACAACACGAAGCCGTGTTAGACATATAAAAAATTACAACCCTAAGTGTTAAAATTAACGAATTTGTTGTAGTGTGAATTTTACCAAACGAGGTTTGGTTAAGATATTTGGAATCCACCAATTTTCGTGTCAATTTTTCACCAAATTTCTTATCCCACTTACACGAAGAGGATTTACACCGATTTTTTTACTGTGTATCAACTATTTAAAAAATGTAGAATCGTTCTTTGGTTGTCGGACACGCGGTGACGATTACCCGAAATATTTTTACGGTATCATAAAAATAAGAAGGAAAATCCGATTTGTTGAAAATTCTTTGCCGAACATCCGACCATAGATACCTATACCGTATACAGTGTGTCCCAAATTCGATGCTCACCATTGGGATCTCGGTAACTACAAGAGATAGCGAGTCGGTTAAATGGGGAAAGTTTTAGACAATTTTATGGTCAATCTGATGCCGCTGAGAAATCAAGGCTAACTGGGATCGTTTTCGAGTTATTACCAAAAAACCGAATTTTATCATTTTCGTTTTTCTTAAATATCTTAGAAACCGATGGTTTCTCAAAGACAGGACTTTGACATTATTAAGGCACTTTTGTCCAGCCTTTTAAGCGGTAATGTCAGTTTCTTTAAGAAAGTTTTCATTTTCGAGATATGACTCACAACTTTTGATTTTCTTATGGACGCTATCTTGGATTTTTACAAATTTAAATTTACATGAAATTCTCTTTCCGATGATGTGTCACACTAATGATTTTTTCGTTAGTTGTAACACTTAAAAGCGTTTTTTTGCCTAATACTAAGTAGGCCATGACAAGTCTGTCAAAACAAATGCAACAAACCAGACATTGAATCCAAATTTTTGTTGAGATCTGGATTCCTTAATACCATATGGGTTATTAACAACCCAGTAATGGTGCTTATGTTTATTAAAAATGCCATTGTTATGAAATCTTGTTTCATCGGTCCAGCAAATGTTTAATGGACAGTTATCAATAACTTCACACTGATTGTTAAACCAATGACAGAAATCAAGTCGGCGTTCAGTATTTTCCGGCCTTAACTTTTGCACTATCACGGGTTTATAGGGGTGATATTTTTTGTCAAGTATCTATGAATAGTCGTTTTCGGCAAAACAGTTCAGCGACTTATCTCTCGAAATGAAATCGTCGGTGCTTCATTAAACTTTGTTCAGTGTTTTCAACATCTATTGGCGCAATCGATTGGAACCATATTTCGGTCTGGGCACAACAAAACTCTCATGTTGTTCTAAATTCCTACTCAATCTAAGAAAAATTTAACGGTGAGGCTGCTGCCTTTCAGGGAATAATGTATGATAAACTCTTGTTGCCACTGTACTATTTCTATAGTTTTTTGTGTAACAATAATTGTACATATCCACCTTTTCGCTAGTACTAAACGGCATTTTTACACATATCTCAAAACACTGACGGCTTCATAACAATAACAACAACTGAGAGTTTCATTTGTTTTGACAGACTTGTCATGGCCTACTTAGTATTAGACAAAAAAAAAACGCTTTTAAGCGTTACAACTAACGAAAAAATCATTAGTGTGACATATCATTGCAAAGAGGATTTAATGTAGATTTCGAATTTGTAAAAATCCAAGATGGCGTCTATGAGAAAATCAAAAGTTGTGAGTCATATCTCGAAAATGAAAACTTTTTTAAAGAAACTGACATTACCGCTTAGAAGGTTGGACAAAAGTGCCTTAATAATGTCGAAGTCCTGTCTTTGAGATACCATCGGTTTCTAAGATATTTAAGCAAAACGAAAATGATAAAATTCGGTTTTTTGGTAATAACTCAAAAACGATCCCAGTTAGCCTTGATTTCTCAGCGGCATCAGATTGACCATAAAATTGTCTAAAACTTTCCCCATTTAACCGACTCTCTATCTCTTGTAGTTACCGAGATCCCAATGGTGAGCATCGAATTTGGGACACACTGTATAAACCGAACGAGTCTCCTCCCGCAGTTTGGTATCAAAACGCCGAATCATCCCGTATCGGCGGGCCCACCCCTATCCCAATCGTTCATAAAACATCCCCCAGTTCCTCGTCCGCCCGCTCCCAACCCCGAAACTGCACCCTCAACCCGTTTCGGCGCGGTGCGCAGGCGCGCGTCCGCAGCGGGGCCCCGGAGGGGCCGCTGGCGCCGCGGCCGGCCAGTGAGCTGCTCCGGGCGCCCGGATCCGGGTCCGGTCTTTCCGGGTTATGTGACGTTCGCGTGATCGACAGTCGACATCGTTTTCCCGAGGTTTGTGTTCGGCACGCAGGTACGGCACGCCGGCTTGCGATTCATTAAGAAATTATCCGTAATAAGAGCAAAACTATCAAAAATATTGCGGATCAACAATTTTTGGTTTCATTTGGTTCTTAACTTTGTTTGAGAATGTGCTGAGCGTGGTTATAACTTTATGCTTTTGAATTTATTTTGCTACATAGCTCGCTTAAGAAATGTGGGAAAATAATGAAACTTAATGCAATAAATATCTACTAGACGAAGTAGGTACAAGATATTATGACTAAACTAATAGTTTTTTAGTGTAGTTTTACCGAACGAATAACGATCCTCTTTGCATGAGAAATCATTTCGTAGGTCATACGAGTATACTATAATAGAACCTCACTTTAAGGGCACCCTATGATTTAACAAACAGGGTAGATAGGTAACCGACCAAAGTTTCCAACTTATGCTTAATATATAGTGTGTGCGTGGATCGAGTTGACTAGAGGAAAAAAAAATGTTTTTACGACCAAAAGGCATCCTTTTTAAAAAAATTCTGCCTGCTTATCTAGGCAATAAGATTACTAAATAAAGATCTTAGGTCAGATGTAGAGGCTGTTTAAATATTAAGAAAACATGAAAATATAAGAAGAGAACTGTAAAAAAATTAAAACAAACAATTTAAAATTCAGATGTCAAATTTTGCGATAGGCTTTATTTTGATTATTAACTTTTTTATAAACATTTTGTCTAAAATAATAAATAATGGTACTTCTCTCTAGAAACATTTATCTTAACGTATATTAATACTCATGTACATCTGATCTAAGTTTTTTATATGGTAATCTAATTTCCTCGACAAGAAGAATTTTTTTTTATAAAGAATAACTTTTCATCGAAGTATCAATGTTACATTTTTTTCTCCTCTTGTCAACTCCATCTCTGGATACACTGAATAGGTATTATGCTTCCTTTCATTTACATAATTCAAATAATAATTAATTTTCGTTACGTGCTAAATGCAATAATAATTTAACAAAATTTATGTATTTTTAGTGGCGTGTCATAATGCCTTCAGGCTTTTAAGAAATGCGTTTCCGGATTAATAAATATTGCTTTGATAAGAATGTAAAATTATTGTAATATGGATTTGTCGTAGACAAAATATAAATAGGAAAACCATTTTTAAAAAAGATCTTTTATTTGAACCACGTACTGAAACGAATAAAATAAGTTTAGGCTTTCGTTAAGGTAATTCAATTCCAAATTGCGATAAGCTTTTTGAAATCAATTAATTTAGTGACCTTCAACTTCAGTACATTCTCAACATTCGCAGAGTGAAGTAGTTTTCAGGTGTCACTATGGCAGAAAAGTCGGCTGGTGATTTATTGCGAGTGTCTTAGAAGAGAATATCGTCATTTATAAAAGCCAGCAAATAAATGAAGAACAATAAAGAACATTGCTTCAAAATTATTTTGAAGATAATTAGCTATTATCTTCTGCAATTCCGTTTCTTTGCACTTTTGCTCTAAATATAATAGTTTAGAAAGTACGAGACATAATATTTTCAAAACTTCAGTGTGAAAGTTACCTACTTTTAAAAAAATAGCAGGGTTCAACGGTTTATAACTCGAGAACGGTTAGGAATAAAAAAGGAGTAAATACTATTTTCTTCAAAAATTTTATCTAATTTAATTTCGCATAATATAATATCTATTGCTTTCTCTAGGATCAAAAAGAGGGTCACGAATTTTGGGAACACCTGTAGTTAGCTCCCCTCGCAGACTTTTGGTATATTCATCTCCAAACACCTTCAAACACAGTTTAAAAGTAAAAAAAGTGCGGGCAAAAGCCATTCCCTTGACTGGGCTATAAGTACTGCTGAGGTTAAAATAAAGTCTTTTTCTTGAAATCGGCATTAAAATGTCCCAAAATCGTCATTAAAAGCACAGAAATCGTACAATAATGTAGCCAAACGTCAGACGCGGAGAAATCGCCCGTCAAAAGTGACCAAATATTCAAAACCCGGCCGATAAAGGCTCATTTAACTTTTCGTACACATTGCGAAATTGTTTCCTATAGAAGCGCAATCCTTCAGTATACATATTTTAGTAAATTTGAAAATCAATAGATTTGTTGCGTAGGCTGCACAAGAAGCAGCAGTTTGGTTTTTCTGTCAGAAGGTGCCGTACATCATTATACTTGTCCTAGGTAGAACGATCAGTAAAGTCAAGCAACGCAGCGCGTAGTCGGTTCGTGGACGGGTGATCCCTTATTATTATTATTTTCTTGCCTAATAGAACATTTTTTTTTCCGATTTCAAGAAAAATACAATATGTACCTCGGCACTGAAGTTCTTTTTATGACTCATGTGGTTTATTTGCCTCGGCCAGAGGCCTCAGCAACTAAACTCCACATGAGTCATAAAAAGTTGAACTTCAGTGCCTTGGTACATAAGTAACTATTTCTTTAAATCGGCAGTGAAGTGTCCCAAAATCGTCATTAAAAGCTCAGAAATCGGCACTGAAGTAATCCATTATTGTACGATTTTTTCAATAAGTAGGCCTTGGCGAGATGTAAACACCAAACGTCAGACGCGGAGAAATCGCTCGTCAAAAGTGACCTACTTATTGAAAAAATCGTACAATAATGGGCTACATTATTGTACGATTTCTGTGCTTTTAATGACGATTTTGGGACATTTTAATGCCGATTTCAAGAAAATAACTATTATTTTTATTATTTGCCACACATTTTCCACCACCGTATGAAGATATTGAAATGTGATTATCAGTCAAAACTAAATCTTAAAAAATAAAGTACAGACTTGTTTTTCAATTAGCCCCATAACTATTCGGTATTTTCTAAGGTGACTCAATTTGAAAAACAAGCAACTGTTTGTATAGTAATTGTTTTAACTTTTTAGAAAATGACTGATTTCATTATTGGACTGCGACAGATATAAAAATAAGGAAACACGAGCTCCTGTAGATATCGCCAGGCAAATTTGAACTAGCGGAAACGCTTTCTCAGATATGCACTATGATTTTTTGTCTTAATTATTTATAAGAAAAAGTTAGTATATATAACGGTTTTTTCAACTTTAATTGTTCGAGGTGGTAGACCACGGCAACTATTTTCTGTATTGGGCCCATCAAAGCAGCCATAACCCAACTCCTATAACAATCCTAACCGAAATTTTATTAGCTATTACGAGAATAATCAGAGACTAGTCACTGGTACAATATACTAACATCATGCATTTGAATGTAAGAAACTTGCCAGTAGTGCTATCTAGCAGTACCTTTTACAACAACTACATAGAAAACAATAATTGGGAAGGAAGCAATTTGCCACTTAGTATGGGGCAAAATGAAGTTCTCTATTAGAAGCCGCTATAATTTTATTTTAAACTGACATAATGTATAAGAATTTATTCGTCAGTTGAAAAGTATACACTTGAAAAATCAATTATTAATCGATATAGAGGGTGGCTTATAGAATAAGTAGCACTCAAATTATCTGACAGAAAAAATCGGTGGTGGATGCGATCGATAGCCTTTCCGAGCGGCCTTCTTTTGTTATAATAAAAGTTGTCCGTCTACGAAAACTATGGCCAAAAATAAAAAAAAACTGAAAATTTTTAAACCGCTGTAACTTTTTTATTTTTTGACATACGGAAAAAAGTTTAACATGAAAATTGTTTCCAACAACTGACAGAATTTATGTGTCACATTAGTTTTGTTGTATGGATTACCGTAAAATGTGGACTCCCTTAGTCAGAAAAATTAAATGTAACAATGTTTAATTATTATGTGTATTTGTAAAGCAAAATGTCCCGTTCAATTTGATGTATCACACCTGTCTGTTTGTTCTGTATTCACAACAACATTTTAAGAAAAAATATCGGTAATATTTGTGGTTGACATAAGATCTAGTTATTCATGGAAACAATTGTGCAATAATAACGTTATGACTTTAACAATGACATTCCAAATGGAATTGTTCATACGAGATTACCTAAACAGAAAAGTTTACTCATAACAGGAGAACAAAATCTGTAATATTAAAAAATGAAAATACTTGAAATAAGCAGGAGCTGAAATGCTGAAGCTGGAAAGTTGAAATGTGGTGTTGTTTTTTGTGAAAAGTAGGTGTAAATACTAGGTGCTCACCGAGTAAATATTGTAATAATAGTACAATAGTTTGTTATTGTCAGTTTTAAGATAATTACTATGGCCTAGGTGTCTGCTAAGTGTTGCGTTAAATTGAAAATATTAAGTATTTTTAATTTATTTTTATAACCTTAAAAGAGCGCATGTAATAGTTATTTATGTACCAAGGCACTGAAGTTCAACTTTTTATGACTCATGTGGAGTTTAGTTGCTGAGGCCTCTGGCCGAGGCAAATAAACCACATGAGTCATAAAAAGAACTTCAGTGCCGAGGTACATATTATTATTTTTTTGAAATCGGAAAAAATGTTTTATTAGGCAAGAAAATAATAATAAGGGATCACCCGTCCACGAACCGACTACGCGCGGCGTTGCTTGACTTTCCGATCGTTCTACCTAGGACAAGTATAATGACGTACGGCACCTTCTGACAGAAAAACCAAACTGCTGCTTCTTGTGCAGCCTACACAACAAATCTATTGATATTCAAATTTACTAAAATATGTATACTGAAGGATTGCGCTTCTATAGGAAACCATTTCGCAATGTGTACGAAAAGTTAAATGAGCCTTTATCGGCCGGGTTTTGAATATTTGGTCACTTTTGACGGGCCATTTCTCCACGTCTGACGTTTGATGTTTACATCTCGCCAAGGCCTACTTATTGAAAAAAATCGTACAATAATGGGCTACATTATTGTATGATTTCTGTGCTTTTAATGACGATTTTGGGACATTTTAATGCCGATTTCAAGAAAACAACTTTATTTTCAAATTTTTAAAGCCTACTATGTCTACTCTAATTTAACGTCATACGTAATCATTTATTTCCATGGGTAACTAGATCCTATTCACAATATATTGCTCGAATTTGTATAATAAATACAGAACAAACTAGCAAGTATGATACATCTAATTAAATGGGATATTGCGATATTGCCCTTTATAAAAAATGTGTCATTAATATTTTTTTCCAGATAATTTAATTTTTAATCCCAAGAGAGCCCAAATATCATATCGAATATTTCAAAACTGATTTAATATTTGCATTCTGACAGTTCTTGTGTAAAACATTTTTGTATACTTAATAAGTAGGCAACAATGCCATCTACCTTTGGTAAAAATTTCGTTCGGTTCGGTTAAAAATTAAAGAAGTTAGAAGGTTGTTGCACTCTTAAGTGAGACACTTTGTATATATAAAATATGAACGGGTTGGGTTACTCTCGGAGTCACGCTAGCGTGTTTTTTGATAAATTATGAACGCACTCCTGCTTCGTTATGCTCACCTTTAATATGGCAACGTTGTGTTGCACAGATGACCTACGAAGCATCACTTTTGATTATATTTAATTTGTCCAAATAAAATTTAGTGGCTTAATGTTTTGAGATTTTTTTCATATGCATGGTTGAAAAAATTGTACCTCAAAATAGTGTAGGGACTAGCTTGGTGTGGTAATTTATTTACAAGTTTAAATTATTCAGGGTAGGTAATTAAAAGGTATGGAAATACGCTTATATTTCCTGAAATATTCGTCATTAAAAATTTTTTAAACAAATGTTTTTAGGCATATACACTGACGACACTAATATTTGCTTGATTCTTGAAATTTATTTTTTAAATGGCATGTTGTGATTTTCTTTTCATTTTTGGAAATACCGTCTCCTTCTGGATGTCAGTGCAAAATTTTAATGACGTTGCCGGTGGTGGGACACTACCTTTGGTTTTGTTTAAGAGTGGGAGAAAGACCTAAACTATCCTTGCTTCAAAACTAATAATAATAATAATAATTTCTCTTCCAATGAATTTGGCATCCACACTATCGTAGCTTACACCCATTAAAAATAATGTCAGTCTACCCGCTATACATAAGATACATATTCTAACATTAGGAGGTCCACATTGATGTTTGGTCATGGATGCTAAATAACCTGTTTTGATTTCCACATTGATGTTTGGTCATGGATGCTAAATAACCTGTTTTGATTTTTGTTTGAGAACTAGCGGTCTATCCGATCGGTCTTCGGACTTGAGATGGCATATGCCAGGAACTTTCCACTTTGATGGCATTTTATTTGATATTGATGACCGACGCGGAGGCTTTATACGTTTGACTTTATTGGCCCGGGGTTATCGACTTCTACCGTTTTATTTGTTTCTCGTATTTATAGCGACTATTAAGAAATTAAAGAGACACATTTCCTTGTGTGTATATAGACTGCCATATTTCCACCGATTTAGTTTTTATGATGTCATAATAATATAATATAGGGTTTTACAATAAGAGGTGTCATTTTAAATTTCGCGCTATTTTTTTACTGTCAAACTTATGAATGTTATTTGTTGTGAACTCTCTGATTTGGAAAAATGGAACGATGTGCGCTTCAACAAAGAATAGAAATAGTGACGATTCACTAAAAATAGAAACAATGGAAATTCACTACTGACAGATATGGTGAACATTTCGCGGGGACAGTTAATCGAAAAAGTTTTTATATGAGCAAAATTTTAATAAATCACATTAGCCATTTTTTAGAAAAAAATCTGTGCACGCCGCTGAATTCAGCACCCCTCAGAACGGACCTGTACAAAATTTTACCAAAAAATTTCAAGTAGTAACGATTTTGTAGAAAAATGAAAAATGAACATTAGGTACCTATTTATTTTCAAAATTCATAGTAAGCTATGAAAAAAAAAAGACGAATAGAATTAAACTATATCAACTTGGTGACATGAATATTGGTCATTGGTCTTATGCTTATACAGAACAAAATAAAACAAAAAAAATCGATCAAACTACTAAACTTCTACCAAATCGACATTTTCTTCAATGCACTTGTTATTCCTTTTGGGTAGGTATTTACGTTAAAAATTACATTTTATAGAAATAGTGACGATTCACTAAAGATAGAAACAATGGAAATTCACTACTGACAGATATGGTGAACATTTCGCGGAGACAGTTAATCGAAAAAGTTTTTATATGAGCAAAATTTTAATAAATCACATTAGCCATTTTTTAGAAAAAAATCTGTGCACGCCGTTGAATTCAGCACCCCTCAGAACGAACCTGTACAAAATTTTACCAAAAAATTTCAAGTAGTAACGATTTTGTAGAAAAAATAAAAATGAACATTAGGTAGATACCTAGGTACTTATTTATTTTCAAAATTCATAGTAAGCCATGAAAAAAAAACGAATAAAATTAAACTATATCAACTTGGTGACATGAATATTGGTCATTGGTCTTATGCTTATACAGAACAAAATAATAAAAAAAAATTCGATCAAACTACTAAACTTCTACCAAATCGCCATTTTCTTCAATGCACTTGTTATTCCTTTTGCGTAGGTACGTTAAAAATTACATTTCGTATTTGCTGTGCAGTAATTCGCGTTCAGACAAGGATTGCCCTATTTTGTAGTTCTTGTAGTCTAGCGGCGTCAAATCGGATGTTTGTCGGTTATTATTAGTTTCTAGCTATCGAAATCCAATAAAAGACTTTAACGACCAAGTAAAAAAATCGTTAGGTGCATGTTGTCCCGTCTTATTGATTTTGTGACATTTTGTGGTGTATTCAAGCTAGCACTGCGAAGACATGACGAGTCATCGTATAGTTTAAATCGAGAAACAAACAGGAGGAGGAGGTTTATTGACTTTGTTTCAAAAATAGAAATGGCTATGAAACGAGGAAATAATGTTTTTAAAGTACGTCAAAATCAGTTCAAAATTACACATTAGATGCTATCTTAACAGTTTGTAAGGGTGTTTTTGCATTATTTCTATAATTAAAATTGTCGTTTCCTTCTCGCACTGTATTAATCGAGGTACTAATATTGTGTACGACATTGTGTAAATTACATTTTTTCTTCTAAAGAGCACTAAATTTAAAATTGAACACCCATTTTAAATTACCACGAGTCGCCGCAGATTCCACTCCAAACGTTATTTTTTTTGCGAATACTGTCTTTTTGCATTTATGACGAATTATGGTCTGGTCAGTAACGGCAATTTTGACTCGAAACCACATGGTTTGTGGTGGAGGTGGCTGCGTGGCTAAATAAAATTTCATTTGCATAAATAAAAAGTAAGCGTTGACTTGTCCCAGTCATCTTCTAATATTTTCTCTGGGGATATTAAGGTCCAAACTAGCCGTTCTAAAAAAAACTAGTTCGGGGATTGTCGTTAAAATATTGTAAAATTTGGTTATTATTTCTTAAACGTCCACGACGGTTATTATGTCGGCTAAACGCATAATTTCATCTACCCACACATTTTTTCAATCTCGAATGATAAGAAAGTCAAAGGTGCGGTAATTTTCGGTGGGACACCCTGTACATCTCCCGTTTATATAATTCAGTCCCAGTCCCAGTCCCATGCTTCCACCCTGAATTATATTCATAAAAAAATATAATTTCTGTTATGGCTGCTGGCTGCTGGAATTATTCCTATTAAAATTTTCCTTCACTTCGTCGAACTCAGGTAACAAAAACAAACAGGCTTAATTATGCGTAATCAAGCAGCTTTTTTCGATGTTCCCAGATAAATAGCGCCGAAATACACTCTGCTCTAATGATGTTTTTCAGAGGGCTTGGTATAAGTACTCCCAGCGTTATGGTGGTTGCATAATTTGGTTGAATTCATTCGTTTGGAATAGTTAACTAATTAGCTTTTGTGTTTTTGTTTCAAGGGCGTATTTGATTTCACCAAAGAAGACATTTTGATTCATTTTTGCCTCTTGATAACTGCGGAGTTATCCAAAAGTAAAAGTCCAGGACACAATCTGGTGAGAGATCCTGGATATTCGAAAACGTGCAAATTGTACGTCCTTTAATTTTGTTTTGAAATAACTTGAGAACAGTGAAGCTTGTATTTTTGTTGGGGTCTGTACCGATGCTCAGATTACTTAAATTGATTAGTTTTAATAGTATCTGATACATTTTGTAACCTTTAAAAGTTTCAGATATCTGCTACTCCTAGTTGCAACAATGCAGGAAAAAAGACAATAGTAGTAGTTCGAAAATTATTAAAATTGTCTCATTTAATATCATTAGCAGGAAAAAAATTTATATATACCAACCTAACTAAATTGATAAAAGGAGTAACAATATTTATTACATACAACCTACACAGTTTAGGAATAAAATGTCAAGAAGTATATAAATATGGAACTAAGTGGATGTTGGTAATATTTTCTAGTCCGGGGGATTCCGCCAACTCTAGCGATCACACGGGCTATGATGATTTTTATGAGTGTAGTTTCAATGTTTAAAAGCCTTCGTTCTTCACTCTTTGGGAGGTGATGGATACCTTTAACTTTTCTTATTTGCTGGACACAGCTATACTGGGTAATTTTGGGAGAAAGTGTTACACAATGCCGTATTAAGCAAAACGCATTTTTTCGAACACGCTGGTATGACGTCATCGACGGCTATGCCGTGACGTTTTTTGTAAATAATTGAAGGTATGTCACCTGGTTTTTAAGCCTCTATTCAGTGTATTTTATATTACCAAAATTTCATACTAACCTATTTTCGAAGGTTGTTTAAAATATTTCTTATACTTTATTCGAAAAAGGTTCGATTTTCCAGGCAAACTAAGGTGAATTTTGTTCGGACGTTGATTTTAGCAAATATTAGTTGTTCGCAATAGGTACATTTTTGGAGTGGAGGTGAGAGGAGTGTGCAAAGTGTTAAAATAGCATTTTATATTATAGTATTATGTTTTGAGGACAATATTATCTAGCACAGTTGCTTACCATTTTCTCTGTAAAGCGCATGGACGTGTACCTATAGTTGATATTTGGCACCTGGTTATACACCTTTAGGTGGCTTTAGGTACCTACTATAACAATAGAACTTCAATAAGCAATATCACAAAAAAAATTATATTGCTCACAAAAATAACAAAAATCAAAAATAAATAAAATATTTTAAATAAAAATTATGTAAACAAATTTTTTTGCATGTGCGTTGGTTATGTACAGTGTATCCACGGATTGAGTTCACATAAGGTGTAAAAAAAGCAAATTTTCGAGTTGATATTTGAGCTTCTGGGGATCAGCCCGGATTGGTTTGAAACTAATTTGTGACATAATTTTACTTTCGAAAAATCACGTACGCCTTGGAAATTATGAAGAAACTAATTTTCCACCTCAGCGTAAAGTGCCCTTTTTGTAGGTTTTACGGCAAAATGTTATTAAGGAGACTTGTGCAGAATGAAAACGGAGTTTGCGAAATTTCGAAAGTCTAGGCCAACTTTGATTTTTTCGCATTTTCCCTTTTTTTTTAGAAAAGTGAATTTTTGTAGTTTTCACATCAAAATGTTAATAGGAAAACTTGTTGACAATGAAAAACTGGATAGGTGTGAAAAATTTCAAAAGCTTAATAGGCACTTTGATTTTTTCTGCTATAAAAAAATAAAACGCACAAAAATCAAAGTAGACCTAGGTTGTTGGAATTTTTCACACCTATCCAGTTTTTTAATAACATTTTGATGTGAAAACTACACAAAATGCACTTTTCTAAAAAAGTGGGAAAAATCAAAGTAGGCCTTAGACTTTCTAAATTTCGCAAACCTACTCAGTTTTTTATTCTGAACAAGTTTCCTTAATAATATTTTGCCGTAAAACCTACAAAAAAGGCACTTTACTGATGTGGAAAATTAGTTTCTTCATAATTTCCAGGTGATTTTTCGAAAGTAAGATTAGTAACAAATTAGTTTCAAAACAAGCAGCACTGATCTCCAGAAACTCAAATTTCAACTCGAAATTTTTTTGTTATTCCGTGGACACTGTAGGCTAGATAATATTAGTAATAATATTTGTTTTTATTTTTTATTCATTATTTTTTTCATTTTATTAGGGGGGGGGCGGCATGGCCCCCATTCCCCCCCGTAAGACCGCGCCTGATCAAAACACAATAGTCTTGGCCACCCTTTATGTTGAGACATAAATTCACGATTCACATGTCATCGGGCGTTGGGCTCGGAGGTCAACGGTTCGTAGCCGCAGACTGGCGGTTTGATAAGGGCTATATCCGCTATCCCCTCGCGCTCAGTCAGACTAGGCGAACCAATCGTGCATCCCTCGGATATCTTCGGCACCCCTCGGTCACATCCTCGCGAAGTCGCGTCGGAGAAAGTCTGGGGGTCTGCGTGAATTCGCTGCGCAGTATGTGCGTCGAAGAAATTTGGTCGCGTTTTTACCACGGCCATGTGTGTACTAAATGGAACACCCCGTTTATTATAGGTTCATCTTGAAGTGCTCAAAAAGGGACTTCCAACAATACTTGGTATATTCCTCAGACGGTGAAACATAAACATTGTGTCCGTAACTACGTTTCTTGCTGCCTGTTTTCTAGTTTGTGACATCTATATCTCACAGGATCGATCAAAATTTTCATTTAACAATATTATTGTTTTAAATTGAATGTAATTTGTTTACTAAATCAACAGGTTCTTTATCAAATTTTAAATATGCGAAAATGCAGCTATATTTTAAGGCCGAATGTTCATCGTCATTTGTGATATTTTCTTCTATATAAAGTATACCCGGAAAGGTGTTTTTAAAGAGAAAACTTATCGGGATACATTCTAGATTTTAACAGAAAATTACATGAAAAAGTAACAACAAAATACCCATCAAACTGTAGCAGATACAAAAAATGCGAATAATAAAAAATAATAAAATTATCCAAATGTATAATAAAACAAAATGTTTTCCGTATCACCACATATCTATTTCTTCCATGGTATTTGTGATGAAATAAAGAACCCCGCACCAAATACAGGGGAAAATGGCTCTCTGCCAATTTTGATAATTTTTTGGGATATTGTAGTACAAGTCACTATAAGTTACACGTGCAAGTTTAAATTAGTTTCTATGTTTAGTTTCAGAGATACGAATTTTTGAAAATCATAAAAATTGCTGTTTTGCTAAAACATAGTAAGGTTCACTTATCCAAAAGTATTACTGTTTAGATGATCAGTAACAAAATAATAGCATTTCTGGTTTAAAGGAAGTCAAATGACATGTCAGTCAGTCGGTCGTTAAGACAAGAGAAGCCGCCTATTGTACAGGGTGGGTCAAAAATAGCGACAATTTAGCGTATTTCGCCAATTTTTATCATTGGTCCCAATTAGTGGGACTGAGCATTTTTCTTTGAAAATATCTCTATTGAGAATCTTTTCTTACGACAAGAATAATTTTCTTTAAAAGTTTTGACGTTCTTCTAAAACACTAATTTTTTAAAAAGTTTGTTTTTTATACTTCATGTTTTTAACATTAGTCACTTAAAACGGCCTTTTTACCCCTAATATATACCTATGTTTGTTAATTATTCTTGAATAGATCTGCCAATTTGAGTAAAAGTAAATTACCCTAGACTCGTGTAAGTTTCATTGATTTTCTTGTCTGGATTTTGAAATATAAATATTGAAAATTGACATTCTATAGAAAATATTATCCAATCTTATTTCTAATAATATGATCTTGCTGCGCAAAACAATGGCGCCGTTAAAAACCACTTGACCATAAACCGTGCGTGACTATTATAGATATGCGGTTTTCCACCTACTTTATGAAAATTCAGTGTCCGGATCCATATAAGTCTTACCTACTCTAAGCTTCGTGACGATTTCACGAATATCTATAAATAGTAATTATCAACCCTCCCCGAAGAAGCTTTAGTTAGCTTATAATATATCATTGGGCGTCCAGTTAGGTATTATTATTATTTCGTAGTACTAGCGGGGAGGGTTGATAATTACTATTTATAGATATTCGTGAAATCGTCACAAAGCTTAGAGTAGGTAAGACATATGGATCTGGACACTGAATTTTCGTAAAGTAGGTGGAAAACCGCATATCTATAATAGTCACGCACGATTTATGGTCAAGTGGTTTTTAACGGCGCCATTGTTTTGCGCAGCAAGATCATATTATTAGAAATAAGATTGGATAATATTTTCTATAGAATGTCAATTTTCAATATTTATATTTTAAAAACCAGACATAGAAAATCAATGAAACTTACACGAGTGTAGGATAATTTAAATTAAAGTATAACTGAAATATATGATTCAAATTGGCAGATCCATTCAAGAATAATTAACAAACATATATATTAGGGGTGGAGCCTATTTCAACTAATATTTGTAATCATCCCCTGTGTAAAATACGATTGTAACTTTTTGTAGATAATCATATTAAGCAATTACTTTAAGCATTCCTTAAGTATTTTTGGCTTCAAAGCTCATTTATTGTATCAAAAAGGCCGTTTTAAGTGACTAATGTTAAAAACATGAAGTATAAAAAAACAAACTTTTTAAAAAAATTAGTGTTTTGGAAGAAAGTCTAAACTTTTAAAGAAAATTATTCTTGTCATAAGTAAAGATTCTCAATAGAGATATTTTTAATGAAAAATGCTCAAACCCACTAATTGGGACCAATGATCGCTATTTTTGACCCCCTCTGTACAATAGGCGGCTTCTCTTGTCTTAACGGCCGACTGACTGACATGTCACTTGACTTCCCTTAAACCAGCAATGCTATTATTTTGTTACTAATCATCTAAAAAGTAATACTTTTGGATAAGTGAACCTTACTATGTTTTAGCAAAACAGACATTTTTATGATTTTCAAAAATTCATATCTCCGAAACTAGACATAGAAACTAATTTAAACTTGCACGTGTAACTTATAGTGACTTGTACTACAATATCCCAAAAAAATATCAAAATTGGTAGAGAGCCATTTTCCCCTGTATTTGGTGCGGGGTTCTTTGGGGTACCTATGCTCACATCTTCGCCACTTGCTAACTGGGAATCTGGCATCATTGCACAAAAATAAAAATATAACATGGAATTTTAGAGAATTTAAATAAATATGTATGTTTCGAAAATTATGCGGTCGCGGAAGAAATACCTACATTATACCTATATTTTATTTTATGGTTTTATATCGCCCGTTGAAGTCTCGCAACATAAAACTGAATCAGCTTGTAGTAACCAAAATCTCATATTTATTTAAACATTGATATTATAATGTTTTCAAATTATTCCAACAATTTAACTTCTTCATTAGGACAATCCGAACAATGTAAGCCGGCCGAACCCCGAAAGCGAAGACGGACAACCCACTGCAAGCCATGGAGGAACACAAGGAAGCTCCTCCGGCGGCCCAGATCAAGAGCACCTGCTTCATCTTCAGCAGCTTCACCGATCCCTCGCTAGAAAAGCTCTACCAGAGCTTCAATGTGAAGCAGAAGCGCTCAGGGTTGGAGTGCTTCCTCATATCAGCGATACTCTTCGATATTTACATGCTAGTGGTAAGTAGGTGGAGTTTAGAGTAGTTACCAACGATATACAGGATGATTTTTTAGCACTACCACCGCGATTTTATCGCTTATTTTGTGACCTACAAAAAAACCGTAAGGAACAAAAATGTGGCAATTTTGGACAGCTAAGTGGAGCTGCAAAAAAATCGGGATTAATTAATTAATAGCCGCAGCATTTTGATAGGAAAACTTTCACATTGAAAATTGATGGCACTAAGAAGCTTTATTCAACTGGGTACTCAGATAGTTTCAGAAAAGTACACAGGGTCTTCGGCTCTCTTGAGGCTATGAAAATTTTTTTGTTTATTTTTTATTAATCGATTTTTTCACTCATTTTGGGCCGCACATAAAATACGTAAGAAAATAAAATATGGCAATTTTGGTCAGCCAGGCGACGTTAAAAAAGAAATGGACCTCCATGCCGAACTTTTCGCGCTGTGCTAAAAAAACTTCAAATAGACAAAAATTTTCATGCCCTCAAGAGAGCTGAAGACCCTGTGTAATTTGCTGAAACTATCTGATTACCTGGATGGATTAAGTTTCTCAGTGCCATCAATTTTCAAAATAAAAGTTTTCCTCTTAAAGTAATAATTCCACGGCCCACGGCTATTAGATAATAGTTTTGCTCAATTTGAGTTTTTTTTTTGCGCGACAAGTTGGCCATGGATGCTAATTTCTTTTTCAGCACCACTTAGCTGTCCAAAATTGACACATTTTTGTTCCTCACGTTTTTTCTGTAGGGCGAAAAATAAGCGAGAAAATCGCGGTGGTATTCCTATAAAAATCATCCTGTATAGGAACAGATACATTACCCAAGGTAACTCGTTTTGTTTCATGATTTTAAAATATGTTATTGTTGGCACATTCAAAATTCCCAGCTTTTAAGGTATTTTGTAAATATAAGTATCTCAAAGCATATACATAATATATAGGACATACAAGTCTATCAAAAAACTATTTATTATGCATTACAAATTGAAAGACTGAATTTAAGAAATGCCAATGTATACAAATTACCTCGTCTTCTTCTCCCCGACCCGCTAATGTAGAAACGAAACAAAATAGTGGTTTTTGTATTACCGTGAGTCATCTATTCCTATACAGGGTGAGTTTTTTTTGATGCCCACTATGGGGATCTCGGAAACTAGCAGATCTAGAACAAAGGTTAAATAGGGAAATAATTGCAGTTTTGAATGATCAATCTAATGCCACTTTTGGATTTTTAAAAAAGTTCATGGCTCACCAGATATTTTGAAAAGTGATTTTTTTGCTATTTCATCAAATCTCTAAAGCTCCGTTATTTCTGATTATACAGAAAAACTGTAGAGACAAAAATTGTAGATAATTTTGGGCTTAATAAGATAATCTGATCCATTTTTTTATGTTGATTGTGATTTTTGAGTAATTACATAAACTTGTTTTTTTTAAATGAAAATCATAGTTGGCTGTGGCCTTATAAAATCGGCCATTTTTTTAGCTTTCCAAGGATATAATACTCGGCATAGTTATTATAAAAAATAAAAGAGCTATGGCTAATTTTCTGATTTTTTTAAATTTTCACATGTCAGCCATGGCATATTTTCATAATCACTTTCTATTTCATAATATTAGACATACTTCAAACTTTCTAATATTTTGTTTTTAGCTGGTAACAAAATGTAATAAAATAAAATACAAATTTTCATGATGGAGCTCCACCACAAAATTATTTGCCCGTAAGAAATTACCTAGATCAGCTCTATCCAAATAGTTGGATAGAGAGAAATAGACCTATTTCCTGGCAGCCCCGATCCCCCGATTTGTCTGTTTTGGATTTCTTTTGTGGGGAGCAGTACAAAATAAAGTATGAGACAATTGTTGAATTAAGAGCAGCTGTTTTAGAAGCAATTGCCAGTATTGACAGGCGCTCTCTAAAAAAGGCGACAAATTCAGTTTTAAAAAGATGCAATATTTGCATAAATATAATAATGGTGGATTGTTTGAACATGCACCTTTTTTTTATTTTAAAATGTGATCTTTTAAAATAATAATAATTTGAATTTTAGTTTTGTTTTATTTTGTTACATTTTGTTATCATCTAAAAACAAAATATTAGAAAGTTTGAAGTATGTCTAATTATAAAATAGAACGTAATAATTATGAAAATATTCCATGGCTGACTATGTGAAAATTTAAAAAAATCAGAAAATTAGCCATAGCTCTTTTATTTTTTATAATAACTATGCCCAGTATTATATCTTTGCAAAGTTCAAAAAATTGCCGATTTTATAAGGCTACAGCCAACTATGATGAACTTTTTTAAAAATCCAAAAGGGGCATTAGATTGAGCATTCAAAACTGCAATTCTTTCCCCATTTAACCTTTGTTCTAGCTCTGCTAGTTTCCGAGATCCCCCTAGTGGGCATCGAAAAAAACTCACCCTGTATATCGTTGGTAGTCACGTTCATCATCATCATATAGGGTGTTTCACAACTTATGCGACAAATTTTAACCACATACAATGTGTCCACCGCAAAGCGGTATTATAGGTGTATATGACAATTTTTTGCATTACAAACAATTTTTTTTTGTATTCTGCTCTTGCTTTACCCAAAAACTATTTTTAGTATCTTCGACTTTAAAAAATTTATAGAGGGCGCTGGTAGCAGCTTAAAAATAAAAATCGCATCAGGTAAAGTGCCTTTTCTGTGCGAAATATTGAAAAAGTTTATTAGAAAAATTTGCTCAGAATTAAAAAATATGACGTTGTATAAAATTACAGAACTAAATAATTTTTTTATTTATAATTTTTATTATACACCTATGTAATAAAAATCCAACAGAACACAAGATAAAAATAATAAACCTAAGAAATCTGTTGTTTCTGAAGACGCAGACTATATCGGCAGCCGTTGTGATCCCGCCACGCAAACCCTTAAAATTTATGTTGGACTTTTATCACATTTTTTTTGACAAATCGACTTCTTATGCGCAACACTGTATGTGTTGTTAAAATTTGTCGGATAAGTTGTGAAACATCCTGTATATCAAACAAATACAGGGTGTTTTAACCCACAAACTTTGGAAGACAATAGAACTTTAAAAAGAATGCCACTTTCTCGTATGAACTTAATGTCTTTGGGACTCCCTAAGGAACTTACAGAGTGTTAGAGTTCTCAAAAAGAAAGATATTGTTTAATATCTCTTAAGGTAATTAACTAATAAAGCCATTCCAAGAAAAGTTATAACTGCAACAGGTTTCCATGAAACGGTGAAGTTCATACCTGCCCGAAAAAGCAGCAGCGGGGACACGGATTATTATTAATACAAATTTTAGAAAAAGGTAGTCCGGCGCTGTGGAAAGTCACAGGCGGCATTAATTTCAGATGTTATCTTTCATTTTCAGCAAAAAAGTATTATTCATATATTTTTGTGCTTTCTACGGTTTCATCGTAATTTAATTTTTTTAATTTAATACACACACAAATTGTATGAAGAGAAAACCTGTTTTTGTAAAAAAAATAGGACCAAAATCTAGGAGAATATTTTTAGTAGAGTAGAAAGCAGAAAGCAAAACTATTTTTCCTTTAGCTGATCACTATACAGTTAGGTTTTACTGGTTTTAATAATAGTTATTTATGTACCAAGGCACTGAAGTTCAACTTTTTATGACTCATGTGGAGTTTAGTTGCTGAGGCCGAGGCAAATAAACCACATGAGTCATAAAAAGAACTTCAGTGCCGAGGTACATATTATATTTTTTTTGAAATCGGAAAAAAAAAGTTTTATTAGGCAAGAAAATAATAATAAGGGATCACCCGTCCACGAACCGACTACGCGCGGCGTTGCTTGACTTTACCGATCGCTCTACCTACGACAAGTATAATGACGTACGGCACCTTCGAACAGAAGAACCAAACTGCTGCTTCTTGTGCAGCCTACACAAGAAATCTATTGATATTCAAATTTACTAAAATATGTAGACTGAAGGATTGCGCTTCTATAGGAAACAATTTCGCAATGTGTACGAAAAGTTAAATGGGCCTTTATCGGCCGGGTTTTGAATATTTGGTTACTTTTGACGGGCGATTTCTCCGCGTCTGACGTTTGATGTTTACATCTCGCCAAGGCCTACTTATTGAAAAAATCGTACAATAATGGGCTACATTATTGTACGATTTATGTGCTTTTAATGACGATTTTGGGACATTTTAATGCCGATTTCAAGAAAAAATTATTAAAATATGTTTTTCTCAGAAAGGTTGTTATGTAACCTACCCTAAAATGTATACTTCTGTACGCGGAATAACGTCCCCTTTGTAATGACGTTATAAAAAAGTGGGGTTGCCATTAAAAAAAAAGGCCGATGACGTGATATCTGCGAACTTGATGACGTCACAAGAAAAAGTTTTATGCCCAAATGTGCACAATTAAAAATTATATTACGTGTCTCATCGATTTTTTTTTATTCGCCACCTGAACATTTTACCGAATTTGTTCCAACCTTCTCGTCCTCACTGTATATCTACCCCCGACTGCGAGGCCCGTTTCATTTCACGTCAACACTATTTTAGTCTCGGGTACCTAGTTGTAGTTGGTATATAGTTTCTATTCGCCGTATTAAAGAAATACGGCCGCCATATAAACAAATTCACTCTTATTTGACGGTTCTCTGATATTCGTTATTCTCCAAATAAGTGAAATAATAATTTCTGGAAAATCTTAAAAGCTCCTAGACAATTTGGGTCACAGAGAGTTACAGCAGCGAATACAAAGAGGATTATCCTGATTAAATATTTAAACAGGTTTTAGTAAAAATATTGATACCAGTGACGAGTTAAGTTCTAAAGGATTGATGGAAAACAATGTTTTAGCTGACAAAGAAGAAGGTTGTCTTCATTGCAGTGCATCTCTCGACCTTAAAAAATGTCCTCAAATCCACAAGTCTCATAATATTAGAGAATATTATACAGTGTGTCCCAGGTAAAAGTGTCCACCTCTTCGAATTAAGCGCATGCGCATTTCTTTAATCGCTAGCATCCATCGATTTTGGGTTGGAGGGGGAAACTTTTCGAATTATTTATATTTCATTTTCGTAAAGCTCACACCCTCTCCTCCAAATGGGGCCATACCACGTTCGTCATTGGGAAGCCCCTCAATTATCAATACTGTGGGGAAAAAAGGGAAATCTGGTTATAAATAAGTAAATTGTGCCCAAAAGATTGTGGTTCCAGCCTGCACCCTCTCCTAGTTCAGCGCATGCGCGGTTTTTGAAAAATTGCACGCACCCGCTCATTTTGGTTTGAATACCGATACTTTGAATCATCTTTCACCCTTATAATTCAGTGCGGGTAAGTTTGTTGCAAAATCGCTCGTACCTGATGGTTTTCGTTTGAGAAGGGGTAGGTACTTTTTAAATCAAACTACATTTTTCTAAAGCTTACCCCTTTTCCCCATAGCCACCGCCACTATTTTTTTAAATGGGACCATACCACTTGTAACAGTTATTGGAAAGTCCTTCCAGTTAGCAATGAAAAATAATAATAATAATACCTGTATGGAGAATTTAATATGCTAAGAAATGAGGCTATTTTAGGTAGTAAAATAAAATTCAAAGTCTTGAACCACAATAAATCCAGTATAATAAGTATAAAGTAGTACAAAGTGACTAGTTTCTACGGAAGCGTAGAAGGGCGACACCATTATTTTATTTTTATTAAACTCGAAATTTCGTATTTAAAAGTCGAAATCCGACTTTCAAAGTTGAAAGTCGAAGTCCGACTTTCAAAGTCGAAATTCGACGTTGAACTCGAAATTTCGACTTTCTCAAAGGAACTATCCATATCTCGACCCAAATAGTCATAAGTTTTATGCATTTAATTTTTTATTTCATCGACTTTTCTCTATACCACTCTCGGAAGAAAATTTTGTTAAAGAACTTAATATTATTAAGCAATTGGCGATAAATAACGGATACTCTTTAAATACAATAAAAAAAATCTACTTTAAATATTTATACAAACACAAATTTTGTTTTCATGTATGTCATGCAAATAATTTTTTTTTTAAAAAACCTTTAAGTTTTTATGGCCCAATATAAATTTCAATATCAAAAATTTTTATTAAACAGAATATTAAAATCAGTTTTAAAACGAATAATATAACATTGGTAAAATACTTATAGCGTTGGGTGATTTAAACATAAAATACCATTGATGTAGAAATCAATCTAAATCTGTTTATGGTTTACTGTTTATTGTTTATCTTGCAACAACTGTAATTCAGTTTATATTGGTTTGAAATTAGAATTAATGATCATTTTAAACTTATAGAGAAAAACAAAAACAATTTTTTGGCACTAACTAATTATCACTTTTCAAATCACATACTACAAACAAATCATAAATTTGATATTAATAATAATTTCAAGTCTTTACAATTTTGCAATAAAGGCAAACGGTTGGATTTACTACCAATTTTAGAGATTTATAAAGCTCTAAATAATTCTAATATTATTTGTCTCAACAATAACGTTATATTTTCCTAGATTAAGTTCAAAATTTTTAACCTTCACAACTATTAAATTACCGAACTTTTCTTCACCTTCTGCCAATGTCTCTTTAAAAAAGTAAAATTATTATATTGACATCTTATAATTTTATTTTATATGTGAACCATATTACAATAAGGTACCTAATTTATATTGTATAATAATTAATAATATTATCTTGTTATACAATTTAGGTCTGACGATGGCTTATAGCCGAAACTTACGGAAGCGTAGAAGAGCCACACCATTATTTTATTTTTATTGAACTCGAAATTTCGACTCTAAAAGTCGAAATCCGACTTTGGACTCGAAGTTTCGACTTTGAACTCGAATTTTCGACTTAAAAAGTCGAAATTCGACTTTGAACTAGAAATTTCGACTTTAAAAGTCGAACTTCGACTTTGAACTCGAAATTTCGACTTTAAACTTTGAAAGTCGGACTTCGACTCTTAAAGTCGAAATTTCGACTTCGACTTTTAAAGTCGGAACTTCGAGTTCAAAGTCGAAATTCGACTTTGAAAGTCGGACTTCGACTCTTAAAGTCGAAATTTCGACTTCGACTTTTAAAGTCGGAACTTCGAGTTCAAAGTCGAAGTTCGACTTTGAACTCGAAATTTCGACTTTAAGAGTCGAAGTCCGACTTTCAAAGTCGAATTTCGACTTTGAACTCGAAGTTCCGACTTTAAAAGTCGAAGTCGAAATTTCGACTTTAAGAGTCGAAGTCCGACTTTCAAAGTCGAATTTCGACTTTGAACTCGAAGTTCCGACTTTAAAAGTCGAAGTCGAAATTTCGACTTTAAGAGTCGAAGTCCGACTTTCAAAGTTTAAAGTCGAAATTTCGAGTTCAAAGTCGAAGTTCGACTTTTAAAGTCGAAATTTCTAGTTCAAAGTCGAATTTCGACTTTTTAAGTCGAAAATTCGAGTTCAAAGTCGAAACTTCGAGTCCAAAGTCGGATTTCGACTTTTAGAGTCGAAATTTCGAGTTCAATAAAAATAAAATAATGGTGTGGCTCTTCTACGCTTCCGTAAGTTTCGGCTATAAGCCATCGTCAGACCTAAATTGTATAACAAGATAATATTATTAATTATTATACAATATAAATTAGGTACCTTATTGTAATATGGTTCACATATAAAATAAAATTATAAGATGTCAATATAATAATTTTACTTTTTTAAAGAGACATTGGCAGAAGGTGAAGAAAAGTTCGGTAATTTAATAGTTGTGAAGGTTAAAAATTTTGAACTTAATCTAGGAAAATATAACGTTATTGTTGAGACAAATAATATTAGAATTATTTAGAGCTTTATAAATCTCTAAAATTGGTAGTAAATCCAACCGTTTGCCTTTATTGCAAAATTGTAAAGACTTGAAATTATTATTAATATCAAATTTATGATTTGTTTGTAGTATGTGATTTGAAAAGTGATAATTAGTTAGTGCCAAAAAATTGTTTTTGTTTTTCTCTATAAGTTTAAAATGATCATTAATTCTAATTTCAAACCAATATAAACTGAATTACAGTTGTTGCAAGATAAACAATAAACAGTAAACCATAAACAGATTTAGATTGATTTCTACATCAATGGTATTTTATGTTTAAATCACCCAACGCTATAAGTATTTTACCAATGTTATATTATTCGTTTTAAAACTGATTTTAATATTCTGTTTAATAAAAATTTTTGATATTGAAATTTATATTGGGCCATAAAAACTTAAAGGTTTTTTAAAAAAAAAATTATTTGCATGACATACATGAAAACAAAATTTGTGTTTGTATAAATATTTAAAGTAGATTTTTTTTATTGTATTTAAAGAGTATCCGTTATTTATCGCCAATTGCTTAATAATATTAAGTTCTTTAACAAAATTTTCTTCCGAGAGTGGTATAGAGAAAAGTCGATGAAATAAAAAATTAAATGCATAAAACTTATGACTATTTGGGTCGAGATATGGATAGTTCCTTTGAGAAGGAATTAAACAATCTGTTATGGTAGGTTTTCTATATATTAGAAAATTAAGTTCATTTTTATCAAAATCTTTCGAGATAAGTACGTCTAAAAAGGGTAAAGATCAATAATTTTCAATTTCATATGTAAATTTGATGTTGGGATGTATTGAGTTGATAAAATCAGCAATTTCATTAATAATTAGAGTATTATTTTTACAATCAAAAATTGGGAAACAATCATCTACATAATATCTTCTATATACAATTTAATATTTCTATATAAAATTGATTGTTTAAAAATTTTTGCTAAAAAAGGTGAAAGATTGGAACCCATTGCTAATCCAGTATTTTGTTGGTGAAAAGAAGAATTAAAATGACTGAAATTTTGTTCAAGGAAGATAGATATCAACATTATTAGGTAAATCATTAATTAGTAATTGTTGAATGTTGTTATTTATTAATTAATCTTTAAAATTTATACATTCAGCTGATGGAATACTAGGAAATAAGTTGGTAACATCAAAAGAAACTGATTTTGAAGATTTTGTAATTTTTAAGAATTTTTAAGAATTTTTAATGGCAAAAGGTAGTTAATTCTCTTAAAACAAAATTAAGCCAATCTGAAAGTTCACTTGCTAGAGTGTTTATAAAAGAGATTGTTGGTCTTACTGGTATATTTTGTTCGTGTATTTTTGGAAGAGTATATTATAATCTAGGAGCAAATGGATTCATTTGGATTAAACTGAATTTGGTCTTTCCAAAAAATTCCAATGAATGTTCTCAATCTTTTAAAGAAGATTTAATTTCATTTTGGTAACGGACGGTTGGATTATGGTTTAGATTACTAAAAGAACCATTATTTAAAAAATCTTCTGTTTTTTTTTAATATAAGAATTCTTATCTAATACAACACAATTGCCTTTGTCAGCTTCAGCTTTAGTGATAAATTAAATTATTATCATTAACTTTTCGAATAATAGTTTTTAAAAATCTGAAATTATTGTTATTTTCATAGGTAAATGTGTTATTGTCTTTATTTTTAAAATTGTTGATCAGTGAACTTGTTTGGAATCTTCTAAAATTTGTTCAATGTCTAGTTCATTGTTATTAATTATTTCTTCATTATTGTTTCATTTTAAATTGAATTTTAGACCAAGATTTAATATATTTTGTTAGTCATTAATATAATTTATATTGGTATAATTTAAGAAACGAGGATGAAAAATATTCACTGTGGTTCAAGACTGAATTTTATCTTACTGCCTAGTAACATGGATCACTTTGAGTTTCCCCACAAACTTTTGGTAAGACTATTTTAATTCAAGTTTTGAAGATGTCTTTAAAAATAGTTTTTTAAAAATGTATAAATGAGTTAGAAGTACGACTCTAGATACCTAGAGTAGGTGTGAGGTTTCAAATGGATAATGTAGATTTCTAGTCAGAACATTTTAGGGCCTATTTCAAATTCATAAAAGTACTTAAATAGAAGTACTCAACATAAAATACAAAATAAATACTTAGTAATTTTTACTGTCGTTTCTCCAAAAGTTCTGACAAAAATCCCCAAGCCTTAACACCTATCTTGTTAGATTTTGAGATGTTCCGTTAAAAAATTGGCCTTTTGTTGACTACCCTGTACCAGATTTTCAAAATATCCATCCAACCTATATAACAAAAAACAACTTTGATATGTTCAAAAATCTAGGATCTATAAGCTCCATTCGAACCCTAATGGAACATACTCTTGTTTTATTCGAAGATTCGGTTTCACATGCTACGATATTCGTGATTTACTTTGTACTCAATAAAACCAGAAACCAGGGTCGCAAAAACATTTTACGTCGCCGATACACGCTCCGGCATTTCTCGTGCTCCTGGCGGCTGTTTCGCCTTCAAAGAGTTCCGCTCTCGAAATCCGTAGAGCCGCAAAAAAATCCAACATACGCGGGCTCAGGTGTTTGTGCCAGAGTCCTATTTGCAAAAGAGGGATTGTGCTTTATACACATGCGAGCGCTCTAATAAAGCTAAACCGCTAATGTGTGGAGTGTGGAGCACTGCTTTGTGCAATTTTAACTAAAAATTCTTAGCCTTACTCATGTAGTTTTTGTAATTTTTATTCAGGTCATAATACAACTAGTGACTGAATAAGAACGACCTGGAGTAGACTACAGCGGAAATTTAATGTAGGTTGTGTTTAACGTCCGCACAATACAGATTAAAGAAGACATGAAACGTAGTCAGAGGCATTGTTTAAATCGTCCAAAACCCGCAAGGTAAGAAGATTACCTACTATCGTAAAGAGAGAGAGAGAGTGATATACTAAAATCTCTCTTTAACTGTACAGGGTGTTCCAAAGTCGACGCCCCAGGGTTATTATAGGCAAACAAAAACAGCCAGTAAAAATTTGACTTATGGGAGGACCATTCAAGCTTGCTTTTGGGCCAAAAAGATGGCTTTTAGGAATTTGGGAAATATAGGTTATGACGTCATCAAATATATTTTTCCCAGACCTCTGTTTCTCTTTATATTTGGAAAGAGCGCGTTTTTCTGATAAACTTTCGTAAATAATTGTTTTTTTATATTTTGTTTCATTAAAAAGTTATATGCGTATTATTTGTAAAAATATGAAAAAGATGCCATAATATTTGTTTAATGAAAATCACAGATGCTCGGACGTAGGTATTATGGAAAAAGTATTAAAATTTTATTATTAGTTATAAAAATATACGTAACTGTATGAACACCTTTTTAAGAAAAATTGTTATTGGTGTTATTTTTTCTATTAAATCATAAATATTCCTGGATTGAATTTTGTAAGCAAGGTTTTTCAGAAATTTTCATAAATAAAAACATCATAAAGTTAGGTCTGGCGGCTTTTCTGGCCATTTTATAAGGCTATTTATCCCAATACATTTGTTTCCAAACTTACCATTTGGAAATTCTTTTACAATGTTGGCAATGTGTGGTAGAGCTCCGTCGTGTTGAAACCACATGGTTCTTCTTAAATGCAATGGCACATTTTCCATGAGAACTGGCAACTCTTATTGCAAAAATTAGAGATTATATTCGTATAATACAAAGTATATATCCTGAATCAAATTAGCCTTGGCTTGATCGGGTATCCATGGAAAGTAATTCAGAGTTAATAATTTATTATTCTTACCTGTCATAATTGAAATACCTTTTCTTGGCATTATATAATTTTATCCAGTCATTGAACGTATCTTAAAACTTCAATAATGGTAACACGCAATGAAAAAGTTGATATGTTATTAGTCTATGGAGAAGCTGAAAAAATGCTAGAAGAACCGTTATAATTTATAGGGAGAAATATTCTGAACGTCACGTTCCAGATCACAAAAACTTAAGGGAGAAACAAAATTCATATTCTACCCGCAAAATCAAATCAAAAAATCAAATAACAAAAAATAACTATGACAATAATTAAAAAATAAATATAAATATAAATAAAATAATGTAAGAGTCTTGCTAACAAGAGTCTTGGTAGCAAGACTCTTGCTGCGATGACGTCATTAAACAAACAATATAAGTTGCAAGAAGTCTTGCTTGCAAGACAAGATTTTTTCCATCAAGAGTCAGGCAAGACAAGAATGGATTTCTTGTCCTGCAAAACAAGAATGGGCCTAGCAAGACAAGAAACCTTGTCTTGTGAAATACTAGCAAATTAATAATGAGTATGTAGGTACTAGGTAACCGTTGTTTATCATTTTCGTAATGTATTACAAAGAGGTAGAATCCTAGCAAATAGATTTTTGTAATTCAAGCTTTTTTCTTACAAATTCACCAGCAAAATGCAAAGAGGTAATGCTGATTATTAATAAGACAACATTTCCAACAACATATTATAATATTAAATTCCTAGTTTCATTCGCAACGTTTCAAACAAGATGGTCAAATTCTCCATCTGGTTTGAAACCGTCTGTCGCTGAGTTAATTCTATTTTGCGAAGCCCAGAGACTGCCTACTCGTTACTTGATAGAATTCCAAATAGCTACACAAATACCAGATCTACAAATATCTCGTTAATCACGAAATGCAGCATGCCACGAAATAGGAAGTTGTGAGTAAATAGAAAATTTACAGTAGAGAAATTTCTAAAGTTAATTAAACTAGGAATATAATAATAATTCTAGTAATATTCCAAACTATGTACAGCCCATCCTTGTTTCATGGTAAGTTTGCGAACGGAAACGGAGTGGTACACTGACATTTTTGAAAGGGTAATTAGTGATTAATTAGTAATTTAAGAAAAAGTAATCCAGCCCTGTGTATTCTCATATTTTTTTCTGCTACGGTTTCATGGTAATTATAATTTTTTAAATTGAATTCACATAAAATGATATTAAAAGTAAATCTCATGTTTTTTTACAAGGAGGATCAAAATATAATGTTCCTAAAACCAGTAAAACCTAACTGTATAGTGATCAGCTAAAGGAAAAATAGTTTTGCTTTCTGCTTTCTACTCTACTAAAAATATTCTCCTAGATTTTGGTCCTATTTTTTTTACAAAAACAGGTTTTCTCTTCATACAATTTGTGTGTGTATTAAATTAAAAAAATTAAATTACCATGAAACCGTAGCAGAAAAAAATATGAGAATACACAGGGCTGGATTACTTTTTCTTAAATTACTAATTAATCACTAATTACCCTTTCAAAAATGTCAGTGTACCACTCCGTTTCCGTTCGCAAACTTACCATGAAACAAGGATGGGCTGTACATAGTTTGGAATATTACTAGAATTATTATTATATTCCTAGTTTAATTAACTTTAGAAATTTCTCTACTGTAAATTTTCTATTTACTCACAACTTCCTATTTCGTGGCATGCTGCATTTCGTGATTAACGAGATATTTGTAGATCTGGTATTTGTGTAGCTATTTGGAATTCTATCAAGTAACGAGTAGGCAGTCTCTGGGCTTCGCAAAATAGAATTAACTCAGCGACAGACGGTTTCAAACCAGATGGAGAATTTGACCATCTTGTTTGAAACGTTGCGAATGAAACTAGGAATTTAATATTATAATATGTTGTTGGAAATGTTGTCTTATTAATAATCAGCATTACCTCTTTGCATTTTGCTGGTGAATTTGTAAGAAAAAAGCTTGAATTACAAAAATCTATTTGCTAGGATTCTACCTCTTTGTAATACATTACGAAAATGATAAACAACGGTTACCTAGTACCTACATACTCATTATTAATTTGCTAGTATTTCACAAGACAAGGTTTCTTGTCTTGCTAGGCCCATTCTTGTTTTGCAGGACAAGAAATCCATTCTTGTCTTGCCTGACTCTTGATGGAAAAAATCTTGTCTTGCAAGCAAGACTTCTTGCAACTTATATTGTTTGTTTAATGACGTCATCGCAGCAAGAGTCTTGCTACCAAGACTCTTGTTAGCAAGACTCTTACATTATTTATATTTATATTTATATTTATTTTTTAATTATTGTCATAGTTATTTTTTGTTATTTGATTTTTTGATTTGATTTTGCGGGTAGAATATGAATTTTGTTTCTCCCTTAAGTTTTTGTGATCTGGAACGTGACGTTCAGAATATTTCTCCCTATAAATTATAACGGTTCTTCTAGCATTTTTTCAGCTTCTCCATAGACTAATAACATATCAACTTTTTCATTGCGTGTTACCATTATTGAAGTTTTAAGATACGTTCAATGACTGGATAAAATTATATAATGCCAAGAAAAGGTATTTCAATTATGACAGGTAAGAATAATAAATTATTAACTCTGAATTACTTTCCATGGATACCCGATCAAGCCAAGGCTAATTTGATTCAGGATATATACTTTGTATTATACGAATATAATCTCTAATTTTTGCAATAAGAGTTGCCAGTTCTCATGGAAAATGTGCCATTGCATTTAAGAAGAACCATGTGGTTTCAACACGACGGAGCTCTACCACACATTGCCAACATTGTAAAAGAATTTCCAAATGGTAAGTTTGGAAACAAATGTATTGGGATAAATAGCCTTATAAAATGGCCAGAAAAGCCGCCAGACCTAACTTTATGATGTTTTTATTTATGAAAATTTCTGAAAAACCTTGCTTACAAAATTCAATCCAGGAATATTTATGATTTAATAGAAAAAATAACACCAATAACAATTTTTCTTAAAAAGGTGTTCATACAGTTACGTATATTTTTATAACTAATAATAAAATTTTAATACTTTTTCCATAATACCTACGTCCGAGCATCTGTGATTTTCATTAAACAAATATTATGGCATCTTTTTCATATTTTTACAAATAATACGCATATAACTTTTTAATGAAACAAAATATAAAAAAACAATTATTTACGAAAGTTTATCAGAAAAACGCGCTCTTTCCAAATATAAAGAGAAACAGAGGTCTGGGAAAAATATATTTGATGACGTCATAACCTATATTTCCCAAATTCCTAAAAGCCATCTTTTTGGCCCAAAAGCAAGCTTGAATGGTCCTCCCATAAGTCAAATTTTTACTGGCTGTTTTTGTTTGCCTATAATAACCCTGGGGCGTCGACTTTGGAACACCCTGTACAGTTAAAGAGAGATTTTAGTATATCACTCTCTCTCTCTCTTTACGATAGTAGGTAATCTTCTTACCTTGCGGGTTTTGGACGATTTAAACAATGCCTCTGACTACGTTTCATGTCTTCTTTAATCTGTATTGTGCGGACGTTAAACACAACCTACATTAAATTTCCGCTGTAGTCTACTCCAGGTCGTTCTTATTCAGTCACTAGTTGTATTATGACCTGAATAAAAATTACAAAAACTACATGAGTAAGGCTAAGAATTTTTAGTTAAAATTGCACAAAGCAGTGCTCCACACTCCACACATTAGCGGTTTAGCTTTATTAGAGCGCTCGCATGTGTATAAAGCACAATCCCTCTTTTGCAAATAGGACTCTGGCACAAACACCTGAGCCCGCGTATGTTGGATTTTTTTGCGGCTCTACGGATTTCGAGAGCGGAACTCTTTGAAGGCGAAACAGCCGCCAGGAGCACGAGAAATGCCGGAGCGTGTATCGGCGACGTAAAATGTTTTTGCGACCCTGGTTTCTGGTTTTATTGAGTACAAAGTAAATCACGAATATCGTAGCATGTGAAACCGAATCTTCGAATAAAACAAGAGTATGTTCCATTAGGGTTCGAATGGAGCTTATAGATCCTAGATTTTTGAACATATCAAAGTTGTTTTTTGTTATATAGGTTGGATGGATATTTTGAAAATCTGGTACAGGGTAGTCAACAAAAGGCCAATTTTTTAACGGAACATCTCAAAATCTAACAAGATAGGTGTTAAGGCTTGGGGATTTTTGTCAGAACTTTTGGAGAAACGACAGTAAAAATTACTAAGTATTTATTTTGTATTTTATGTTGAGTACTTCTATTTAAGTACTTTTATGAATTTGAAATAGGCCCTAAAATGTTCTGACTAGAAATCTACATTATCCATTTGAAACCTCACACCTACTCTAGGTATCTAGAGTCGTACTTCTAACTCATTTATACATTTTTAAAAAACTATTTTTAAAGACATCTTCAAAACTTGAATTAAAATAGTCTTACCAAAAGTTTGTGGGGAAACTCAAAGTGATCCATGTTACTAGGCAGTAAGATAAAATTCAGTCTTGAACCACAGTGAATATTTTTCATCCTCGTTTCTTAAATTATACCAATATAAATTATATTAATGACTAACAAAATATATTAAATCTTGGTCTAAAATTCAATTTAAAATGAAACAATAATGAAGAAATAATTAATAACAATGAACTAGACATTGAACAAATTTTAGAAGATTCCAAACAAGTTCACTGATCAACAATTTTAAAAATAAAGACAATAACACATTTACCTATGAAAATAACAATAATTTCAGATTTTTAAAAACTATTATTCGAAAAGTTAATGATAATAATTTAATTTATCACTAAAGCTGAAGCTGACAAAGGCAATTGTGTTGTATTAGATAAGAATTCTTATATTAAAAAAAAACAGAAGATTTTTTAAATAATGGTTCTTTTAGTAATCTAAACCATAATCCAACCGTCCGTTACCAAAATGAAATTAAATCTTCTTTAAAAGATTGAGAACATTCATTGGAATTTTTTGGAAAGACCAAATTCAGTTTAATCCAAATGAATCCATTTGCTCCTAGATTATAATATACTCTTCCAAAAATACACGAACAAAATATACCAGTAAGACCAACAATCTCTTTTATAAACACTCTAGCAAGTGAACTTTCAGATTGGCTTAATTTTGTTTTAAGAGAATTAACTACCTTTTGCCATTAAAAATTCTTAAAAATTCTTAAAAATTACAAAATCTTCAAAATCAGTTTCTTTTGATGTTACCAACTTATTTCCTAGTATTCCATCAGCTGAATGTATAAATTTTAAAGATTAATTAATAAATAACAACATTCAACAATTACTAATTAATGATTTACCTAATAATGTTGATATCTATCTTCCTTGAACAAAATTTCAGTCATTTTAATTCTTCTTTTCACCAACAAAATACTGGATTAGCAATGGGTTCCAATCTTTCACCTTTTTTAGCAAAAATTTTTAAACAATCAATTTTATATAGAAATATTAAATTGTATATAGAAGATATTATGTAGATGATTGTTTCCCAATTTTTGATTGTAAAAATAATACTCTAATTATTAATGAAATTGCTGATTTTATCAACTCAATACATCCCAACATCAAATTTACATATGAAATTGAAAATTATTGATCTTTACCCTTTTTAGACGTACTTATCTCGAAAGATTTTGATAAAAATGAACTTAATTTTCTAATATATAGAAAACCTACCATAACAGATTGTTTAATTCCGACTTTAAGAGTCGAAGTCCGACTTTCAAAGTCGAATTTCGACTTTGAACTCGAAGTTCCGACTTTAAAAGTCGAAGTCGAAATTTCGACTTTAAGAGTCGAAGTCCGACTTTCAAAGTCGAATTTCGACTTTGAACTCGAAGTTCCGACTTTAAAAGTCGAAGTCGAAATTTCGACTTTAAGAGTCGAAGTCCGACTTTCAAAGTTTAAAGTCGAAATTTCGAGTTCAAAGTCGAAGTTCGACTTTTAAAGTCGAAATTTCTAGTTCAAAGTCGAATTTCGACTTTTTAAGTCGAAAATTCGAGTTCAAAGTCGAAACTTCGAGTCCAAAGTCGGATTTCGACTTTTAGAGTCGAAATTTCGAGTTCAATAAAAATAAAATAATGGTGTGGCTCTTCTACGCTTCCGTAAGTTTCGGCTATAAGCCATCGTCAGACCTAAATTGTATAACAAGATAATATTATTAATTATTATACAATATAAATTAGGTACCTTATTGTAATATGGTTCACATATAAAATAAAATTATAAGATGTCAATATAATAATTTTACTTTTTTAAAGAGACATTGGCAGAAGGTGAAGAAAAGTTCGGTAATTTAATAGTTGTGAAGGTTAAAAATTTTGAACTTAATCTAGGAAAATATAACGTTATTGTTGAGACAAATAATATTAGAATTATTTAGAGCTTTATAAATCTCTAAAATTGGTAGTAAATCCAACCGTTTGCCTTTATTGCAAAATTGTAAAGACTTGAAATTATTATTAATATCAAATTTATGATTTGTTTGTAGTATGTGATTTGAAAAGTGATAATTAGTTAGTGCCAAAAAATTGTTTTTGTTTTTCTCTATAAGTTTAAAATGATCATTAATTCTAATTTCAAACCAATATAAACTGAATTACAGTTGTTGCAAGATAAACAATAAACAGTAAACCATAAACAGATTTAGATTGATTTCTACATCAATGGTATTTTATGTTTAAATCACCCAACGCTATAAGTATTTTACCAATGTTATATTATTCGTTTTAAAACTGATTTTAATATTCTGTTTAATAAAAATTTTTGATATTGAAATTTATATTGGGCCATAAAAACTTAAAGGTTTTTTAAAAAAAAAATTATTTGCATGACATACATGAAAACAAAATTTGTGTTTGTATAAATATTTAAAGTAGATTTTTTTTATTGTATTTAAAGAGTATCCGTTATTTATCGCCAATTGCTTAATAATATTAAGTTCTTTAACAAAATTTTCTTCCGAGAGTGGTATAGAGAAAAGTCGATGAAATAAAAAATTAAATGCATAAAACTTATGACTATTTGGGTCGAGATATGGATAGTTCCTTTGAGAAAGTCGAAATTTCGAGTTCAACGTCGAATTTCGACTTTGAAAGTCGGACTTCGACTTTCAACTTTGAAAGTCGGATTTCGACTTTTAAATACGAAATTTCGAGTTTAATAAAAATAAAATAATGGTGTCGCCCTTCTACGCTTCCGTAGAAACTAGTCACTTTGTACTACTTTATACTTATTATACTGGATTTATTGTGGTTCAAGACTTTGAATTTTATTTTACTACCTAAAATAGCCTCATTTCTTAGCATATTAAATTCTCCATACAGGTATTATTATTATTATTTTTCATTGCTAACTGGAAGGACTTTCCAATAACTGTTACAAGTGGTATGGTCCCATTTAAAAAAATAGTGGCGGTGGCTATGGGGAAAAGGGGTAAGCTTTAGAAAAATGTAGTTTGATTTAAAAAGTACCTACCCCTTCTCAAACGAAAACCATCAGGTACGAGCGATTTTGCAACAAACTTACCCGCACTGAATTATAAGGGTGAAAGATGATTCAAAGTATCGGTATTCAAACCAAAATGAGCGGGTGCGTGCAATTTTTCAAAAACCGCGCATGCGCTGAACTAGGAGAGGGTGCAGGCTGGAACCACAATCTTTTGGGCACAATTTACTTATTTATAACCAGATTTCCCTTTTTTCCCCACAGTATTGATAATTGAGGGGCTTCCCAATGACGAACGTGGTATGGCCCCATTTGGAGGAGAGGGTGTGAGCTTTACGAAAATGAAATATAAATAATTCGAAAAGTTTCCCCCTCCAACCCAAAATCGATGGATGCTAGCGATTAAAGAAATGCGCATGCGCTTAATTCGAAGAGGTGGACACTTTTACCTGGGACACACTGTATAATATTCTCTAATATTATGAGACTTGTGGATTTGAGGACATTTTTTAAGGTCGAGAGATGCACTGCAATGAAGACAACCTTCTTCTTTGTCAGCTAAAACATTGTTTTCCATCAATCCTTTAGAACTTAACTCGTCACTGGTATCAATATTTTTACTAAAACCTGTTTAAATATTTAATCAGGATAATCCTCTTTGTATTCGCTGCTGTAACTCTCTGTGACCCAAATTGTCTAGGAGCTTTTAAGATTTTCCAGAAATTATTATTTCACTTATTTGGAGAATAACGAATATCAGAGAACCGTCAAATAAGAGTGAATTTGTTTATATGGCGGCCGTATTTCTTTAATACGGCGAATAGAAACTATATACCAACTACAACTAGGTACCCGAGACTAAAATAGTGTTGACGTGAAATGAAACGGGCCTCGCAGTCGGGGGTAGATATACAGTGAGGACGAGAAGGTTGGAACAAATTCGGTAAAATGTTCAGGTGGCGAATAAAAAAAAATCGATGAGACACGTAATATAATTTTTAATTGTGCACATTTGGGCATAAAACTTTTTCTTGTGACGTCATCAAGTTCGCAGATATCACGTCATCGGCCTTTTTTTTTAATGGCAACCCCACTTTTTTATAACGTCATTACAAAGGGGACGTTATTCCGCGTACAGAAGTATACATTTTAGGGTAGGTTACATAACAACCTTTCTGAGAAAAACATATTTTAATAATTTTTTCTTGAAATCGGCATTAAAATGTCCCAAAATCGTCATTAAAAGCACATAAATCGTACAATAATGTAGCCCATTATTGTACGATTTTTTCAATAAGTAGGCCTTGGCGAGATGTAAACATCAAACGTCAGACGCGGAGAAATCGCCCGTCAAAAGTAACCAAATATTCAAAACCCGGCCGATAAAGGCCCATTTAACTTTTCGTACACATTGCGAAATTGTTTCCTATAGAAGCGCAATCCTTCAGTCTACATATTTTAGTAAATTTGAATATCAATAGATTTCTTGTGTAGGCTGCACAAGAAGCAGCAGTTTGGTTCTTCTGTTCGAAGGTGCCGTACGTCATTATACTTGTCGTAGGTAGAGCGATCGGTAAAGTCAAGCAACGCCGCGCGTAGTCGGTTCGTGGACGGGTGATCCCTTATTATTATTTTCTTGCCTAATAAAACTTTTTTTTTCCGATTTCAAAAAAAATATAATATGTACCTCGGCACTGAAGTTCTTTTTATGACTCATGTGGTTTATTTGCCTCGGCCTCAGCAACTAAACTCCACATGAGTCATAAAAAGTTGAACTTCAGTGCCTTGGTACATAAATAACTATTATTTGAATTTATCACTTTATTTGCGTTCGCCCTGTAAATGGTTCCATTTTAATTTTTTGCCGGTAGTTTTTCACAGACCGATTGTTATTTTTTGCCTTAATGCATTGCACGGTTTAATTTATTTCGTGATATTATCTTTGGCTAAAAATGGCGCGTTTAACTGAAACTCAAAGAATTGAAATTTTAATTATGATTGGTTATGGTGACAAGTCCCGAACACAAAACGAAGTTTGTGAATTATTTAATAAGTATCCTGGCCGACCTATTACAAGCTCAACAGTGAGTAAGATATAACGTAAATTTAGGGACTTGGGTCATGTAAGAGACGCCTATACAAAAGGTCCAGAAATTTCAGAAGAAAAACAATTAAATATGTTACTAACATTACAAGATAATCCTCATAAAGCAAGTAGTGAAGTCGCGTTACAAGAGTCAATTGCTCGATCTACCGTTTTAAAATATCTAAAAAAGAACAAATGGCATCCCTACAAAGTTCAAATTGTTCACGAACTTAATGAAGTTGATTTTGATAGAAGAGTTGAATTTTGCGAAATATCTAATGATGGATCGATGCAATAATAATCGGGATTTTCAAAGCGCATAGTTTTCTCTACATTCTGTTTAACGGTTCCGTAAACAAGCAAAACTGTAGGTACTGGGCACCTGAAAATCCCCATTGGACGATGGAAGGCCACACGCAGTTTCCACAAAAAGTCAACGTGTCGGCAGGGATTGTCGGTACCTACTTCAATCATCGGGCCGTTTTTTTTTATTAAAGGTATACATTAACCAGTGAAAATTATTTACATTTGCTTCAACGATATGTAATACCCGGGATTACTGCCCTATACCCAAATGAAGAGCACCCTCTCTTGCCGAATAACGTGGTATGGTTTCAACAAGATGGTGCACAGGCCCAATATTCACGACCAGTGCGCAATTATCTGAATACCAGAACATATGGATTGGTAGACGAGGGACAATTGAGTACTTTCTATGGGGTTTTATAAAAAGTAAAGTTTACTTGGACCGACCCATCAACATTGAAGCTTTGAAGATTAGAATTACCGAAACGTTTAGACTAATTACCCCAGAAATATTAGATAACGTCCGACAGGAATTCGAAAATCGTCTTGCTCATTGTCAATATGTGCAAGGAAGGCACTTCGAACAGTTAATTTGATTGCATTTTGTTATTTACATTTGTTCTCAGTTTATCCTAAGAATTCATTAAAATATTTTTTTCTCAAAAATGCTGTTATGTAACCCACCCTAAAATGTACACTTCTGTACGCAGAAAAACGTCCCGTTTCTAATGACGTTATAAAAAAGTGTCATTAAAAAAATGTCTATGACGTCATATCTGCGAACTTGATGACGTCACAAGAAAAAGTTGTAAGCCCAAATGTGCACGATTAAAAATTATGTTTGTCGTGTCTCATCGATTTTTTTTTATTCGCCACGTGAACATTTTACCGAATTTGTTACAACCTTCTCGTCCTGACTATATAATAGGTCGCTCTCTTTCGATCTTAACCTAGAATTCCTTATACGGGGCACTCTACAGTGACGAACAGCGAATTAGCTTCGGAGTGGCGTTCTAATTGGCCAGTGAAGAAAATTGAAAATGTAGCTGCTAGGTCGGCGCGGCTGTTGATAATGCCATGATTAATGGGACCGATTAATTTTGATCTATGCGCGGGCCAGATAGGCTGTCATCGCGCCGAGTCGGGGCAGCATTGAGAACCTGCGTGGGCTGCTGGGGGATCGACATTACTCAAAAATTAATTGGGTGCGGGATAGCGGAATTTGAGCGAGATGTTTTCGATGAAAAATTCTCATTCTGAAGAAGTGCATTGAAATTGAGCCCAGGCATGTGAAAAGAGTTCCTGCGTCCAACGGCAGCCAAAAGGAACTGGATGCAAATGCGTAGATACTTGTATATAGTACAGTAAAATTGGGCCAAAACCCAAACATCAAAAAAAAAGTTCTTTCTAGCGCGAAATAATTCCATACCCTCCTAAGAGTTAGTACTAAAAAGTTACACCACCACCAGCGTCGGGTTTCGTAGGGAGGGGGTGAAAAGGGCAGGAAATTCTTATTTTTCACAGTTTTGCGTGAATATCTAGTAAACTATGAGGTTTAGCGCAAACGTCATCCTATACGCAAATGATATACATTAAATTCCGAACAAGAACTGTTATATACAGAATTATAGTAAAGTGAACGGTTTCCATGATATGGAGGGGTAAAGATTTCTTTGTTTTTATTTTAGGTAGTTTTTGTTGAAAAAACTTAAAATGATTACAGTATAAATTAGTAACTGAATAATGCATGTAGAATATATATATATATATATATGCATATATAGATACATATTACACCCATAGATTGTTATTTTTTGTCACAATTTAACCTCATAAGTAATAAGTATATGACTGTAAATATGTCCAATACAAGTTAATAGCCTTAGTTAATGTGTACTCACTTTTTGCCATCTAATTTGTCCTGAATAGGAAGCTCATGTGAAAAACAAGAAAATATTATTAATATTTAATAATAAAAATTAATATTAAACAATCTATATTGAAAAAATGGGAGGGAAATCAAAATGATACAAAAGGTTATAAGTTTTAGGTGAATCATTAATTGCGTTATCAGTCAGCACCAAATAGTTCACTCGGGCTGGTGAGAGGAAACAAATCTTCGTGTTCTTCGTCCACTTGAGAATCATCATTTAAATCGTCGTCGATGATTACAGTATCTCTATTGAGACATGCAAGTCGTAAGCAATTGCTGCACATACTTGAACAACTGAGACCACTTCTTCGACACTCGCAGTTTTGGACGCATCCATCTCTGCAGAAGCATACGATGAGGATTGTTTAATATATATTTTCTTGTTTTTCACATGAGCTTCCTATTCATGACTTTCTCATTTTTACAAGCTAAGGACAAATTAGATATGCGAATGATTTGACATAACAGAACGAATGGAAATCAGAACGCTATAATGAATGAGAGCAAAAAGTGAGTACAAATTAACTAAGGCTACTAACTTGTATTGGACATATTTACAGTCATATACTTATGAGGTTATGTTGTGACAAAAAAACAACAATCTATGGGTGTAATATGTATCTATATATATGCATAGATATATCTATATATATTCTACATACATTATTCAGTTACTAATTTATACTGTAATCATTTTAAGTTTTTTCAACAAAAACTACGTGAAATAAAAACAAAGAAATCGTTACCCCTCCATATTATGGAAACTGTTCACTTTACCATAATTATGTATATAACAATTCTTGTTCGGAATTTAATGTGTATCATTTGCGTATAGAATGACGTTTGCGCTAAACTTCATAGTTTACTAGATATTCACGCAAAACTGTGAAAAATAAGAATTTCCCGCCCTTTTCACCCCCTCCTCCCGAAACCCGACGCTGGTGGTGGTGTAACTTTTTAGTACTAACTCTTAGGAGGGTATGGAACTATTTCGCGCTAGAAAGGACTTTTTTTTTGGATGTTTGGGTTTGGCCTAATTTTGTGTTAGTTTTACTGTACTAATATAGCATTTTCATTAATATCATCTCTTGTTTGTGATATTGATATCATGGTAGGATTCTATTTAACACGAAAGTTGGAATCGCTGAAATATAAAAAAATACGTCGTCGAAACATATATACCATTTTAGCCAAGACTCAAAACTCGAAACTATAAACCTGCCAAGTTGTCAGTGGGAGAGAAAATATTAATTCTAAATAAAGGAGCCTATTTCTATTTGGTACATCAGGGTTATACAAAGAAAAAAGGCCCACAACTAAATATTCTTCTTATCTTTGACTTCAGAAAACAATAATACCTTTTTAAAGGTCATATCAGTGTATTTTGAAGAAGGTCATTGAGAAAACGCGAGACTACGATTTGGTGGATTTACGCTTCGCGAAATGTCTACCTTGCAGGACGCTTCGTCAGTGATATAGGTACCTATATAATAACATAAGATTGAAATTGCTACTATAACTTAAATAATGTAAAAGTAATTTACCAACGAGACTTGACTCGGTAAACTATAGTCGCCAGAGTGTTTGATAAATTGAGCTAAACTATGTATATAATACAGCTTTGTGCCATTGAGAATATGGAGATGGAGCATAACTAAATAATTGACAATGACGACACTCGTGTACGTTCTATAATTACACTTCCATCGAGATCGATTGACACAGAAGCAGACTTGATAACAAACATTATTTATGTATATTAATGGAAGGTTTGGTCTCATTCTCCTAAAAGTTTATTCATTTAGTATTTTGAAATGGTAGCGCAGCTTATAAATTTTATTCAACATATCACGTAAAATTAGTAAACAAACAAAAAGTTTCATACAATACGTTCTGGTCAACAGCGAATAGTTCCACCTACTTTATTTAGCTTTCACATTAGTACAATCCTATTTTCTTGCTCGCCTTGGAAACACTCAACGGCGACACTTGGTTGCTTCTCGTCACATAAACTCATACACTTTATCACTTTTCACCATCACTATAGTAAAATTATTTTAAGAAGTCCTTACTGGGACTGTCAATTGGTAATTTCACCATCCTAAGTTGGCACCAAAGCAGCAACGAATGCAACCGGGTCATAAGTGCAGGTCAGTAACGAGCCCATTTGCACAACGAATTACTACTAATAACAAAAACAAGAGCAACACAGATAACGGTAAAACTCACGAAACGTACAAAACCTGGGAATATTTTCACTGCCCAAAGTTTGAACCCTTTTGAACGATCCGGAAAACCTTCATTGTCACTTTCACAACACCCAAATAAAATGTGCCTGAGTACGCACCACAGACGCTGTCGCAAGTAGCTGATTATACCAAAATACCAAAATAAAAGTGTTTCCATGACGTTTGATATTATTATTAAAATGATTTGTAATCATAGTTATTTTTATTTGTAGAGGTATAATCGTGATTGCAATAGGGTTTTTATTTTATTATGTTCTTTTTTCGTGTCACTTGGGTATATTTTCACATCATAAATGAATGAGTGACGTCATTAACTAGTTGAGACACATATACCAATGTTATACCCATGGTTAACAGAAAATTCCTAGGGATTTTGTGGAGAATGTCATCTGACAAAATCGGGACTTCTTACAGTAATCGGGGTATAGTTACTGTTTATTTGTCATCTGCAGACTTTGGTCGTTGTTGTTGTCTAGCAATAGGTTTTGGTCCGCTGGAATCAGAATAGAGCGATTAGTCAACACTTTCTAAATAGTTCTGTTTCGAACTCACCTAAGTCATAGATTGTTGTCCTGGTATTTCTTTTCTTGGTAGGGTATCTTTCCGTCACACTGGTTATTTGTTGTAGGTTGTTCTTGAATTCTTTGTTCCTTCCTCATTTCTTTCTTTGCTTCATTTCTGTAGTAAATTTTATTTATTCTTTTAAGTAAGTTTACACTTTAGTTATAGTATGTTTGGGGTTGTTAAAAGTATTTTATACTTTGGTTTTGGGAATTGTTTGCGAAATTATTTGTTGTATGTTTTGTATTTGGTTGACAGCGCGAGGTTATGTTGGTCGTTTGACATTGTTTTGGCATTCTGGCAGAATTGACACTTGGAAATTCGACAATTGTGACGCAGTTTTTGATGTTTTGTGGTGTCATTTTTCCATTTCCGGTTCCGGAAAGGGGGGAGCGACCGCGTGGGCGTTGGATTCCAACCATTCGGTTGACTATATATAAATCCTTTATCTATGGGTTGACGGCGATTGAATCGTAAGGGTCGTTTGGTGGCTTATAAATGGAAGTGATATTAGTAATTTGCCATTTGGAATTGTCGGTGAACCTCACAAGGAGGGATTAGCATCACTGTATCCACTAAAGGAGTACCCATAGTTGGAGACATTGGAATACTGGCGATTTTCTCGGTTTGGATCTACGGGACTCCGCCGTTAATAATACGGGATTCTGAAGTTACCCTCGACTTATTACTGTGCCGTTTTATCTTTCCATCACACCGGATCGTTTTCATCGTAAGTAGTGCAATTCTAGCCCGATATTTGGTTTTACTAAGCTTTTGTCTACCACAATCACATGGTTGTCTTATTATTGGATTATTTTGGATATTATGTGTTGTAACCGCGAAGGTTAAGTGGATTCAACCGAGAAGTGGTTGATTGGTTGTTATTGTAAAGGAAAACTCTAAACCAAGAGGTAAGTTTTCTTGGGCGTTCTTGTGAGCTGTTTGACAGGACATTTTTATTTCAGGTTTTTTTGTAGACCAGTTTTTTCTGTCTTGGACCTATGTTATCTTTTGGACCTTGGACACCAACACCTAAAGCCAGCTCATGATATTTTCTCTTGGAATCTGGAGTGTGGTCAATGATAGCTGAGACACACATGTATATATCTTTTTGAGAACGTCGTATGTTACCATCTGACCGTTCTGAAGTGTCATTTGACATTACTGGAGGACATCGGTGGTTGGAAGACCCAACGACAGCTAAGTCTTATTACTTATTACTATATTTTACTTTTCACCGTACCTACTATAATCAGTATAGCTGAATTTAATACGTGTACAATTGAGAGCGTACGCTGTTGTCACTTGTTAGTGTGTACGTTGTTACTATTATTGCGTTTGTTGTTACTTATCGCGTACGTTGTAATCTGCAGCGAAGGTCGTGTAAACCGCACGTGTACACTGTACACGTTTGGGGATTTAAACCGATTTGTTAGAACCATTTCATACTTGGGTTTTAATACTGTACGTAGGGGAATTACAGTGCACCACAAGGGTGTGTGACTTTAAATTTGTTGATCAAGTAAGAATATAGTAAGGGAGTAAAGTATTGAACTGTTGTCGTAAACCACTTAGTAGAATAAACAATGTATATCTAGGAAGACCTAGCTTTTCTTGTTTTTGGCTTAGTACGAGTATCGGCACGTTAAACGAAACAAGTGGCGCCCGTATTTTTTTTGCAGTTTGTTATACTATTAACCCAGCCCGTCTTCACTGTCTAAATGCTGGCGGCCGTGTTGTGCTCGTAAAATCTGCTCAGGGAGGTAGCGAACATCTCTCGTGAGTCTTCGAGGTTTATTCTACATTATTTGTTTGTTTATATGTTATATTGTTTTTTTAAAACGCCACATAAAGTATTTGATTTTCGAATTCAGAAATTATTAAGTCCATGCAGTGATACATGTATGTTTAGATTAGGTTGTGTTATTTGAGTAGTTATTTACACTATTCAATAATTTCTTTTTTTCCATGTTCTGTCTTGGCCTGTTTCTGTCTACCTGTGTAGTTCTGGAAACAATTTTTTTTTCTATTCTAAAAAGTGTACCTACTGTTTTCTCAGCCAAAGACAATGATGAATTAAAATTAATAAAATTTACATATATTTTTATAACAATCTGTCAGTTTCGACGTAATGTACATACAGTGGACAAAGGTATATAATATCTAATTTTTTAAAGGCATCTGTATACCACCAAATAGTTGATATATTGTTAGAATCAAACTCTAATCATCTATAATGAAGTAAAAACGTCGAACAAGCGAAATCCGAATATATAATATGGTCAACTGTTTTGAAACCCTTATCTTGTAATTACGTAGAAAGCATCAAATATCTAAATGGTTCTAGGTAGGGTTAGAAGTTTGTACGCCAAACTCCGTAATAAACAAATTTGTGCGGATTAATTTATAAGTTTCTGATATTAAACTTGGTTGGTGTACCTGTGTGAGTTTCTCGAGTTTCTCAAAGCAAAAAAAACCTGCCCCTCTTCAATACCTAAGTTTGGTTAAAAGTAAACGGGCACAACCTAAGAGATCATCTCTATACACGTTATAATAATTAATAGCCTGAACTAACTGCCCTTTGGGTCTTTGGGTGAGCAGAGGCATTCTTGTTCTGTAGGAACTAAATGCAAACAATGGTCTACCTATCATACCTACTCAATACTAGGGTTCAAAGTTAAAAAATCGAAATCCATGGATATGTCTAATAGGGTGTGGAGTGAAAAAGACCTATTTTTTTAGTTTCAGATTTCTAATACTTCCAAAACGTTGCTTGGTTCTGTTGTCTTTAAAAAAGCTTAACATAAATAGGATTGCCGCCGTAACAAATCCCTGCCATAGAGCTAAACTGGAAAGTGTAAAGTAGATCGCTTAGAATTCATTTACTTAAAAAAAATTCAGGGCTACAGTAATTTGTTTCCCAGCCCAAGAGCATTTGCCTGATTAAATATTTGAAGAGGTTAAACGAACGATCGATTCAAGGACAGACTGAACTTTAATATTTCCCGTTAATTTCAAAGCACAAAAAATTAAGTGGTTATGTTAATATTTTAATCTATAGCAGAATAGTAGCTTCCACAGACATCCCAAAAGGTATAAAATTCTCATAATATATCATACTTAAATCTATTCATTACAATGATCAAACTTAGAGCTATGTACAATAATTCAAATAAAATTGTTATTTAAAAATTAAAATTGATTTGTTACATTGAATACATATTTTTTTAGCCTTGAGGAAGTTCAAAACATTGAACGAAAGCTTGGTTATTTTAAAGAAGTATATTAAATATGTTTTCCCTGCAAACTCGTTATTTTCATTTATACAATTACTTAACACAGCCGCAATCAAGACATTAACTAATTGTATTAATTATGTTTTTGTATTTTTTTTAGCCAGCATTATAAGTAGGCCGTTTATATTAGTTCTGTAAAATCAAGTAGCCATCGGAAAAGCAACTGCAATAACTACCATTGATTCTAAACTATAAATTTATTCGATTACATTTTAAAAAATCGAACAAATGCTAGAACAAAAATGAAAATTAATAGAACTTAACTTATTTTAACAGATGCTCTATATAACAGCCATTATTTTGAAAACATAAAATAAAACACCTTCGTACTTTTTTTTTGTCACCCGTTTTGCCACCTCACCACTTATTTTAGCACAATTTTCTGCGTTTAAATTAAATACAAAAATGGTAGACATGGGCGACGAGCTGTCAGTTCCTTATCTTCGAGCTGTCAGTTAGTTACTTGCGGATGGATCTTGTGACTTATTTTTATTGTTTAGTGATACATTGCTATGTACGGAGAGGATGAAGAAGGATACCCGGAACGCATTCTTTCAGATAATAATTTTTTTCTAGTATACCTATTTAAAATAAAGTACAATAATAAGCCACAATAGCTACCTCAAGTAACTAACTGACAGCTCGAAGGCAAGTAGGAAAGAATATTTGAATATTAATGGCCTCGTTTTTATGTTTAAATAAGGCAGAACAATGTGATAGAATAGTAGCGAGATCGTAAAAATGGGGGCAAAAACAGAAGAAAGAAGCTGTTTTACTTTGTGTTTTGAAAATAATTGCGGTTATATAGAGCACCTGCTAAAATAAAGTAAGTTCTATTAACGTCAAAAATTGTTTGTTTTAACACACTTGTTAGATGTTTTAAATTTATAGCTAATTTGTAGAAACTAGCTTATAACTTTTTAACGGTTAGGTATAGAAAGAAAATTATTTAAGAATAATTCCTTAGAATTCAGCAGTCTTTTAAAATATGCAATAAAAAAGATATGATAAATTTCTACTGTCTCTTTGAGTGAAGGTGTGCAAAAATAATCTACTTTTTACAGAACGAATTTTCCTCCTGAAAATCGCATTTTCCATGATAAATGAATCAGCTTGTACTCAGCAGGCATTGTATATTTAAAAAGTGGGCAAATTTCAACTTTGTCATTGCCTGCGTAAGGCCTTCCGCTTGTTCACCGTAAACGGTTGCGCTGGAATTCAGGGGACTGCAATCGGTGTGAGCACAAATAATTTCCGCTCGGTGTCTTGCGCTTGCTGGAAGCGGCCAAATTGAGCATGCGCAATATTATTCCAATATTTACAACTGGTAATATGGTGTCATCACCCTCCCTGAAAATTTGGAAAATTAGAGAATCTATTTGAAAAACGAATAAATCATGTTTGTTACGCTTTAAAATAAAAAACAACCGACTTTGTACTTTGGGGTTTTACCAGCATAAACGTAAAAACCGTGAGCAGTCTAAAGTATCGACTGCGCCTGGAAGGGCAATTTTAAAGCACTGCAAGCAAAGCTTCGAAATGCTTGGTAACCTTAGAGGCAGCCAGTGGCTCTGATGATCCAGCTTAAACCTGATGACACCTATAATTTTATAACTAGCGGAAACTCCGGTTCAGATAAACACTTCCGAGGTTATTATTGTAGAAAAAATTAATTTAACGGAAACTGGATATTTTTCTCAGATTCGTTTTTCCCGAGATATATATACCAGCGTGGGGCCAATTGTTCAGAGGCCTGCGAGAAGCGTTCCCGTCGATATCTTTGCTCCTCCCCGCGCCCTGTCTGGTTTTTGAGGGTGGCTGGCTTTACTGAGGGTCTGTCAAGGTCGCCGTATACATTATACATGTCTATCTACTATTTTATGTATTGAGTAAAGTAAATCCACGGTGTATATCAGACTAGTGGACAAATATTTTTACCAAGGACTTACCGGAAACTAGAATCACGGTACCTATGTGTCCACGTTAAGGACCTACCACCCTTGTAAAATCTACTAATAGTAATAAAGACGTTCATTGTTTACTAATAGAAAAGGCAGATGCCATATATACATCTACAACTCGCGCAATTTAACTAGTCACGGCGAACCATTGGCTGCCCTAAATCCACACTTTGATCGGCATCGACATAAAGGTTGTCAATTATACAGGGTGGTTCACTTTTATGTGGTAGGACTTTAACATTAGATAGAAAAAGATAATCTAAAATGAAAATTTTATATCAACATATATCGGGGAAAGCTTAGTTTCCGAGATACAGGGCGTTGAAGTGTTGGAAAAAATATGAAGTATTTTTTACACTGTCCGAACCAGTGGAGATATTTAAACCAAATTTGAAATGTAGTACCATCTTTTTGACTACGATATTTAGTGATAATATGAAGGTCCTGAAATAACCAGTGGTGGAGTTATGGGTTTTCACTATCACTAAATTTAAAAAGTAATTAGTACGGACCTGTCTCACATCAACGTAAATTTTTTTTTCGTAAAGTTCTTTCAATTCTCTACAAAAAGTGTATCTTGAAATTTTTTTGTATCTGCCACGGTTGTGTAGTAAATAAATTATTTCGTTTCCATCTCAGCCTTTTTTGCCTAAAAATGTGTTTTCTAAGATTATTGATAAATATCGCAAATAACAGAAATTAATTATGGAACACTTATCGGATTCAGCTATTTTATTTTTAATTTTATGGAAACAATTTTAAAAATAAACTGGCACTTGGTTTGAGGTACATTACTTTATTATCATTTTAACATTTTTATCAAATCTGTATTATTTCTTAATAATTTTTATAATTCTAAATTTGTAGAATTCTAAATTATACCACGACGAGTAAAAGATGATTCTTCCGCCCATAAAATGTTATTTAAAAATTGTCTTATTTCCTTTGACCTCCATCGGCAAAATACTAATGTCCTTTCTGCATCGCCGTACTGGTGAAGATAAGTGTGCCATGGAAAAGAAAATCTTATTGACAGTTAATAATACAATAATCTGTCATCCAGTAGATGAACGTAGCAGCGCCGCAGTTTGTCTTTGTTAATAATTAAAATGCCGTTCCAATTTACAAATGAAGAGCAGGCTGACATCCATTTCTGCTATGGAGTTGCAAATGGGAACTCTGCGGAAGCAGCCAGAGAATACCGGAGGCGATTTCCAAATAGGCGCCATCCGCGTCCCTCGGTGTTTGTTAACATGCACCGGCAATTCAGAACTCGCGGTCTGAGAACTAGAATCGTCGAACGAGGAAATGAAAACAATATCCAACAAGTCAGACGCAACAATGAGATTCTTCGTGAATTCGATAGGAATCCTACAACAAGTAGCAGAAGAGTGTCAGTGGCCCTACGTGTTTCAAAGTTTGCAATTTTGCGAGCTTTAAAAAGAGATCACAGGCATGCGTATCATCTACAACCCGTACAAGGTTTAAGGCCCGGCGATGCAGAAAGAAGATTAGTGTTTTGCCGATGGATTTTGGAGTCAATTGAAGGAAATAGACAATTTTTAAATAACATTTTATGGACGGACGAGTCGTGTTTTACTCGTCGTGGAGTAGTAAACTTTCATAATCAGCATATTTGGGCACAAGAAAACCCACATGCAATCCGGCCAAGAAATTTTCAGGTCGAATTTAGTGTCAATGTTTGGATTGGACTGTACAACCATCATCTGTTTGGACCCTTTTTTTTGCCACAGCGAGTGAATGGTGACAATTTTTTGGAGTTTTTAGTAGCTGAGCATAATAATATGTGGGAAGACATTCCTTTAAACTTAAGATTGTTGGCTTGGTTCCAACTTGACGGCTGTCCTGCACATTTTCACCGAAATGTGAGGAACTGGTTAAATAATAACTTTCCAAATAGGTGGATCGGACGAGGGGGACCGGTCGCTTGGCCACCACGTTCTCCGGACATAACACCTCTGGACTTCTTCGTATGGGGATTTTTAAAAGAACAAGTCTATGCGACTCCTGTAGAAACAAGGGAACAACTTATTGATCGTATCAGAAATGCGTGCGATGAATTGAGAAATGGCAATTTAATCGATGCTGTTCAATCCGTTAGGCGTCGAAGTGAATTATGTGTGCAACAGAATGGATCACATTTTGAACAATTGTTGAATGTTGTACAAATTTAGAATTATAAAAATTATTAAGAAATAATACTAGATTTGATAAAAATGTTAAAATGATAATAAAGTAATGTACCTCAAACCAAGTGCCAGTTTATTTTTAAAATTGTTTCCATAAAATTAAAAATAAAATAGCTGAATCCGATAAGTGTTCCATAATTAATTTCTGATTTTTGCGATATTTATCAATAATCTTAGAAAACAAGGCAAAAAAGGCTGAGATGAAATCGAAATAATTTATTTACTACACAACCGTGGCAGATACAAAAAAATGTCAAGATACACTTTTTGTAGAGAATTGAAAGAAATTTACGTTGATGTGAGACAGGTCCGTACTAATTACTTTTTAAATTTAGTGATAGTGAAAACCCATAACTCCACCACTGGTTATTTCAGGACCTTCATATTATCACTAAATATCGTAGTCAAAAAGGTAGTACTACACATCAAATTTGGTTAAAATATCTCCACTGGTTCGGACAGTGTAAAAAATACTTCATATTTTTTCCAACACTTCAACGCCCTGAGTAGTATAGCTATGTGCGTACGAGCCCACTTTCCCCATGTATTTCTTATGGGGGCTAAAACGTGGTCAAAAACGTGACCAACCGCCGCGAGACCCCCGACTTTCTCCGACGCGACCGAAGGTGCCCGAGTCCGCCGACCGTTGACCTTCGCTTCGACATGTCACGACTCGCAACTAATAAAAACCCTAAATCGTAATTAAGCCCTGTCGATCTTTAGCCGCGGCCATGCATGGATTTTTGCTACCACCTCTGCCTGCGTATTTTTGCGTCCGCGACGCCGAGACATGTCGAGACTCGCAACTAATAAAAACCTAACACCTATAGAAAAAATACCAGCTTGCAATATGTACGTGATGTAATTCCTCGGAAAAAAGTACTTTCTCTTAGTCGGAATAAGCGCCTATGAAACGAGCACGCTGATCTCATCGGTACTGGCGATAAAAAATTTGTAGGAAAAAGTGTAATAAAGAATAGATATGAGATACATATGAGTGTATACATTTTCTTGACTACATTACCTAAGGATGTATCAAAAATCTATCTTCCTATATTTAGAGACTGCTCAAAAGGAAAGTGGACATTAAATTTGGGGCATAAATTAACCATTTTTAGTTGAGTTTATAACCATCTAGGTAAGTAAATTTCTTTAATTCCGAGAAAGCCAGGCCCTGTTTTAAATTACTTGACTAAAATATAATAGGTGCAAAGTTCACCAGTTTTTAAAAATATCCCGTCACACGATTATCAAGTTGAAAGACTAGCTGGAAAATCGGATTTTGTGCAACGCGTTTCCTGTTTAAAATTTCACCAAGAAACAAAAAAAGGTACTAATTCTCACTTATGCCATGTTCACCGTATGATTTTTATACTATTCCGACTTCGAAAACCCCAAGGTATAAGTGTAGCGTGTGGAAAAAGGTGGAATTAAGGGTTTAAAACCCTTAAACGGTCTATATATGGAATAAAATGAGGGCATGCAACATGTTCTTCAATAATGAAAATTAAAACAATGTTCATTTTTAACTGTCCATTATCCTACCAAGAAAAAGCTTATAGCGTCTAAGCGACTATAAAACGACTCTAAAAACGTCTAAACGACTCTAAAAAACGACTAGACGACTCGTAAAAACGACTAGACGATTCGAAAAACGACTAGACGATTCGGAAAAACGACTAAACGACTCTGAAAACGACTAAACGATTCTGGAAAACGACTAGACGATTCTGAAAAACGACTAGACGACTTGAAAAGCGACATACCATGGAATACCATCGAATACCATGGAATACCATCGAATACCATGAAATACCATCAAAGACCATGGAATACTATCGAACAAAGACCATGGAATACCATCGAATACCATGGAATACCATGGAATACCATCGAATACCATCGAATACCATGAAATACCATCAAAGACCATGGAATACTATCGAAACCCACGGAATACCATAAATGGTCTTGGATATCCCTGTGAAAAATTTGCCTCGGGGAGAGCATAAAAGGAAATTATCCGTGATCGATGCTCTGTGATCGAAAGATATATAAGCCTTTGATAATACAATCACTCTCAGTTAAAGACATGTCTTTGTCACTTGAGATTGAACCTAGGAGTTATGGTATCCAACACACCAATGACGGATTAGTCATGGGACAAATACCAGTAACCGTTGAAGATAATGTATTATGTATTGGAGATGAAAATTACCCTTACACCAGGTCTGTCTCAACTGCTTTTGAAGAACAAACCACAAGGTATTAATGAGAGTGACCTAAAAATATACAAACAATTGTTGATTACTAATTTTCGATAGGTTCAACAAATCAGGTTTTAAAAGTATTTGTGTTTAGGTGCCTATGGTTTCATCTGGTATATGTTCCATACAGGATTCGAACCTTAGCCCACATTCCAAAGCCAAACACTCGGCATTTAAGTAAAATTCTAGGAAATGCTTGGCAGTGTGGTAATAATCTCGACGCGCTGTTGTAGCAGGGCTCCGCTGGCTCCCGCAGGCCTCGCCGGTCTCTGTAGACTCAGCAGGTCCCTTTAACGATGTGTACCGCAGGCTCCGATTAAATTAAAAAATTACTATTAACACTAAAATACCGGGACAATATCCATCATTCCAACGCCAAAACACACCGACAGTAGTATTTCTGCGAATGCATCGCAGCCGGGCGCAAGGTGGATGACTCACATCCGCTAGCCGGAACTTGTCAGGACAGGTTGACAACCTAAAAACAATTCTCTCTACTTAGATAAAAATAGAATGTCCAATAAGATTTTTTTCACACACTTTTTTATATAAGCCAGATAACGTAACCATATAAGTATATATTAGAATATTATAAAATATTTAAGCCCCATATAGTTCGAATTTGAATGGGATATTATGTTACATGGGTAATATATCTCAACACTTCGTACACAAACAAAACTCGCTCGTTCTTTACAGTTTTATTACTGTGAATTCGGTACCTACTAAAGCGGCAGACTTGGGATGCCGCAGTAGCAAATACAATATGAAGCGCAGCTCTGATGTATACTAAAAATGTTATTATCAAACTTGAGACGCACACATATTTAAAAATATAAATACCGCCGGATGAATGCAAGGCCAATTTACGGAATATAGCAAAACAATTAGATTATGGACATGGATATTAATTTATTTAGGTAAAGGTAATAAACATTTGATACTATCGACAGGAGTCTACGCAAAATAATTGTATCCGTATTCAGCAAATAAAAAAGTTATGGGTACCCGTCACCGATGAAAAAGTATACAAAACTGATAAAATGTTCGTGGCATCTTGTATATTAAAATATTTAATCGCGTATCTAAGTTGTTATTTTATTCATTGCCTATCCCACAAATTTGGATTTTAGCTCTTGTAATCGCTCGATCACGATTGAAACTACACTCATAAAATGTTTAAAAAATGCCCATCCCACGTGATCGCTCGACAAAAACAAAACGTGCAAAGTGGCTACTGCTCGAGGTTTGACCTTTGTCCTTAGGGACACGTGTGACCCAGTTGATGTAGAATCTAAAAAAACCCTGTAAATCATACTTCCATAGCATAGAATCTAAAATCCCCCGGTACAGTACGGATGAAAATTTCAAACCAGGCATAATCAACATGTACGTTCAAAGTAAAAAAAACTTGTCGATCAACTGTTTAACCCCGAAATTTTGTTGATTTCTAGGAATAAAAAGAAATACTGCGATTGTAAGTCCAAAGCTATTTACGCTATCAAATTCGTTTAAAATGCGAATGATAATTTGCCGCATTAAAACCAGGCGTGAAAAATTCAACATACGTCCCTAAGAAGTTCAACCAATTTTACCCTGGAAATACAACATTTTTAATGAATAAAATATCGAACATACAACAACACCCTTCTAAATATAGTATAAATCATGGGGTTTTTTTGATAATGTGGAAAGCTAAACTGAAAATTGTTGCTAGAGGTTCTAAAAACCCTGGTGCCAAAAATCAACTATTATTAGAAAATACGCTGATGTCATAATATAGCCGTCGATGTCACCGTTAGCGTGTCCTATGAAAAATGCGTTCTGCTTAATAAGGTGTAAAAAAATCCATGACGGGGCTTAGATGAATAAATAAAGTTTGATGTATGTGAAAGTATAGACTAAATTTTCATATAGCCCGCGTGATCGCTCGAGGTGGCGGTATCCTCTGGACTAGAAAATATCATATCGGCTCAATCTCCAAACATTTTCATTTTGAATTATACGTTTTCATTGATGATAGATATAGCAAGAAAATTGGACTGGACTCGATATGAGAGACATTAATCTAACTTTCACTAAACTGCACGTACTACTTAGAGGGTTGTAAGCCGTTTTAATAAAAGCACCAGACTTGCTTAAAATTCATGGCTAAACGTTAACATAATGTCATACAAACATGCGGCACGCAAAATATTAAGAATAGATATATGAGCTCAAACATGTTGATCAAAAATATATTAATTTCTGGCGATTTAGTTTACCAGTTATCATTTAAAAACAAAACCTGGTCCCAATATTCAGTGAAAATAATAATTGAAAACTTTGAACCTTATAAACCACCACTAAATAGCGAGTCGGAAATAAGTAAAAAAATATATATAAATATATTATTTTGATATTATAGCCGAAACTGAATTTATTGGGGTGAAGATGTAAGGAAATATTTTTAGCTAGGAAAAAGTAATGCAATTATCATAGGTACCGGTTGCAGAACCCGTTGTCAGTCTTGCAAGGATTTTTGATACAAATATAATTGCTAACGTTTAATTTGTTTACCCCATTTACGAAAATGATAACAAAATTGGATCAGACAAGATGTTTTTTCGAAGTATAGTTTTTAAACACAGGGTGCCACCACCGGTTTTACGATATAGGTTTAAAAATGCGACGCAAATACATAAAAAAATACCCTAGAGATAAGAAAACAAAATACAACTCACTGAAAGATTCTTGGTGATGTATAAAAAGAAATCAGGTTACATCTAATGCCCCAGACAGTAGAATAAACATCCCCGAGCGATGAGATATAGCCAAACATCATTTTTCCAACGGCACAGTCATTTTCACGGGAAAAACAACCAGTAACCGCTCAAATTCCATAGATAGATACTGCCGTAATCCAAAATTTCACTGAACTACGCGTATCTATTATACTGAAGTAGGTACTGATACACTTCCATCTTTCCAAAGAAAAACAAACACGAAACTCAGACTTTTCATATATTACAACGCCTCGATAGAGTCTTTGTGGCCACGACCGAGAATCTACTGAAACAAGTGCGACGCATAGGACGTGAAAAGTGCCGAGTTGGTTTTATTAAACAATGAAACTTATACCTACGTATATATATAAAATAAATGAGAAATATGCCAGAGATTTGAAACCTAATTGTGTTGCAAGTTTGAGGTCCAAAAAAATATTGGTTTTAATTTTTTTAAGGTGAGAAACACATCTAACAGCCAGTTTGGAAATATACAAGGCAAAAAAGTAGTGATGTGGCTGCCCCATTTTATGTTTTATACAGGTTGGATTATTTTAGAATAGTTGTTCAATAGACCGAGACAACATCATAAACGCTTCCCGTTAGAACAGAATCTGATGAAAAGAAAAATTCCATCTGGGTCAAGCTACTAGATAACCAAAATAAAAAATACTGAACGTTATAAAATTTAAAAAAATCATATTTTCAACGGATTTTTATCCTCTGAAAATGGCGTAAAATTCAGTTTCACTGGGTCAAGCTAGGTGGTAACTATATAACCAAAATAAAAAAATACTGAACGTTATAAAATTAAAAAAATCATATTTTCATGGGATTTTTGTCCTCTGAAAATGACGTAAAATTCAGTTTCAATAAGTTACTAATTGGAGTAATAGGAGAAAAATCTTAAATAGGAATTCTGAGACAACGAGGCTGAGAGTAAATAACATACAAAAATCTTGTGCGTTGACTTTCAACTCAATTTATTAATTAGGTTTAATAACGACAATTTTCTCGATTATCTAGAATCAAAAATATTGCAAGTGACAATTCACTATTTTCTCGACATTATGTAAAGCCTTATTATTGCGTCGTAAATTAAAAGATCCAAAAATATTGGCATCAATTGTTTAGTAAATGTGATTAAAATATGTCTACTTTATCAACAGTTATTTGTAACAGCTTATTATCTTGGAAGCGTAAACTCTTTGAATTTTTTAGACAAAAAGTTGTAGTTTAATAATGGTCAGTTGGATTCCTTTTTGAATCATGTTTGCGTATTACCTACAAGGATTTACAACCTCCAAACATAGAAATCGCTCATTTTAAACCGATTTAATAAAAATTTCACCAAAAACAATACTTTCACTCATATAATACACTTCTGATTAATAAAAAAGGCGCTATAGTAATAATGAGATTTTCAATGGAATTTTTATAGACTGTTTGCCCATTTTGAGAGTCTGTTTGCTAGCTTTTGGGGGTATTCCTTGATATTTTAGACGGATAAAAATGAATAACATTGGGTTTCCTAACTAAAATACAAAACGCACTGTTGACTTTACTTCCGTGGATAGTAAGCCTATAATACGTATCGAAAACAGAGAAATATTCAGGTCAAGAAAAAAGTAGCCTAATTTACAAGTTTGGGAATCAAAAACTACCTTTTGTCTTTTAATTTTGATGAGAAAATACGTCTAATTCGTAAGTCAAATAAATGGGACATCATGAAAGATATACTAATAATTGAACAAATGCTATCTCAGTTCTATAGGCACAAAGGTACTATGGGTAGTAATAGTTTTGGGATCAAAAGACAAGCTTTTAAATTTATTAAGAAAATACGTCTAATGAAATTGAAAGTAGTAACTAGATTTTGGTTAACATTTCGTTAACGCGTTGATGAATGTTTGATGCAAGTGAAAAGTAGATCGAATTTTCCAAAAAACGGTGACTGACCAAACAAGTTATTATAAAAAGTTGCTCAGGAGACCGATGTAACCTAGAAAACGCCTTTCCTTCGAATAGAAAGCGACATAAATAGTTACAAAATGGGATTTAGACGGATATTCGATGCAAGTGAAAAGTATGCAGAATTTTCGAAAATCGGGACGGACCAAAAATTATTAAGTTGATCGGGAGGTTTAACCTAGGAAACGCCTTTCATTCGAATAGAATCTGAGAAAAAATCCAAGAAAATTTTAGACGACTGTTTGCAAGTGAAAAGTATACAGATTTTTTTCGAAAACCAGCGACTGACAAAAAAAATATACTTATTAGAAAATTTTGCTCGGAGACCGAGGTAACCTAGAAAACGCCTCTCGTCCGAATATAATCTGAAATAAAATTCCATGATGGGGACTTAGGCGAATGTTTGATGCAAGTGAATAGTATAGACCGAATTCCCGAAAAACGCCATTCGTTTGAATATAATAAAAAAATCGAATAAGGAACGGGACTTATTAGACGAATATTTGATGCAAGTGGAAAAGTATAGATAGATTTTTCGAGTGACTGATAAAAATAGTTAGTCGGAAGGCCCCCAGATAACATTGATATTTTGTTTGAACAAAATCTGTAAAAAAAATGCCAAGACGTGACTTAGACGAATGTTTGCAAGTGAAAAAAAAAAAACAAAAAAAATTATTAGAAAAGTTGATGAAAAGTGAAAAGCATACAGATTTTTTTTTTCGATAAACGGCGGCTGACCAAAAATTATTAGAAAAGTTGTTCTTGGCCGTGATACCTAGGAAACAAAATGCAACAAAAAAATTTAGACATAGATGAATAAGAATGCAAGGACGATTGGAGTGATCTATAACCCTAAACAGAAGGGAGAAAATGCCCCTCAATAAGTCGGAATTTGTGTGTTTTCCGTATGATTCAATGAGATTTTTACAAATTATTGGAAACTTAATGACGTGAGAAAAATAAAACGTCCATTGTCTGCTCACATTTTAGGAAATTTATCACAATTTATTCTAATTAATAATACCCTTTGTTTATGGAATCCCTATATAATGTATATAATGTAAAGTAAAAATATAGTTAACAAGGCGTTAACGAGCATTGACAACATGTTAACGAACGAGGTGCTAACAACGCGATAACTTAACTTTGACAACGCGTTAACGAAGCGTTGACGAGTGTGGACCCTCCAAATCTTAGGAGATACATTCGCAACCTTACACCGGATCACGCGTCACAAAGATGCTACCTTAAATTAATGCGTTGACAACTCGTTAATCCCAGGAGATACAATCGCAACTTACACCAGATCAAACTCAACTGTGGAATCTTGTGACGTCACAGAGATGCTACCTTACATTTCTTTTAGGTAGATAACCTAACCTAACATTATTGTCGCGGTGTCCAAGAGGTTAGCGACTGGTGAACCGATTGCCATTGGATTTGGGGGAGGTGTATCAGAGGCGGATTAAGTCAGTTTTGACCAATGGCAATCGGTTCACCAGTCGCTAACCTCTTGGACACCGCGACAATAATGTTAGGTTAGGTTATCTACCTAAAAGAAATGTAAGGTAGCATCTCTGTGACGTCACAAGATTCCACAGTTGAGTTTGATCTGGTGTAAGTTGCGATTGTATCTCCTGGGATTAACGAGTTGTCAACGCATTAATTTAAGGTAGCATCTTTGTGACGCGTGATCCGGTGTAAGGTTGCGAATGTATCTCCTAAGATTTGGAGGGTCCACACTCGTCAACGCTTCGTTAACGCGTTGTCAAAGTTAAGTTATCGCGTTGTTAGCACCTCGTTCGTTAACATGTTGTCAATGCTCGTTAACGCCTTGTTAACTATATTTTTACTTTACATTATATACATTATATAGGGATTCCATAAACAAAGGGTATTATTAATTAGAATAAATTGTGATAAATTTCCTAAAATGTGAGCAGACAATGGACGTTTTATTTTTCTCACGTCATTAAGTTTCCAATAATTTGTAAAAATCTCATTGAATCATACGGAAAACACACAAATTCCGACTTATTGAGGGGCATTTTCTCCCTTCTGTTTAGGGTTATAGATCACTCCAATCGTCCTTGCATTCTTATTCATCTATGTCTAAATTTTTTTGTTGCATTTTGTTTCCTAGGTATCACGGCCCCGAACAACTTTTCTAATAATTTTTGGTCAGCCGCCGTTTATCGAAAAAAAAAAAAATCTGTATGCTTTTCACTTGCAAACATTCGTCTAAGTCACGTCTTGGAATTTTTTTTTTGTTACATTCTATTCGAATGAAAGGTGTTTCCTAGGTTACCTCGGCCTCCCAATCAACTTTTCTGGTAATTTTTTGTTTCTTTTTCACTTGCAAACATTCGTCTAAGTCACGTCTCGGATTTTTTTTTGTCATATTCTATTCGAATGAAAGGCGTTTCCTAGGTTAAACCTTCCGATCAACTTTTCTAATAATTTTTTGTTTTTTTTTCACTTGCAAACATTCGTCTAAGTCACGTCTCGGATTTTTTTTTTGTCATATTCTATTCGAATGAAAGGCGTTTCCTAGGTTAAACCTTCCGATCAACTTTTCTAATAATTTTTTTGTTTTTTTTTTTCACTTGCAAACATTCGTCTAAGTCACGTCTTGGCATTTTTTTTACAGATTTTGTTCAAACAAAATATCAATGTTATCTGGGGGCCTTCCGACTAACTATTTTTATCAGTCACTCGAAAAATCTATCTATACTTTTCCACTTGCATCAAATATTCGTCTAATAAGTCCCGTTCCTTATTCGATTTTTTTATTATATTCAAACGAATGGCGTTTTTCGGGAATTCGGTCTATACTATTCACTTGCATCAAACATTCGCCTAAGTCCCCATCATGGAATTTTATTTCAGATTATATTCGGACGAGAGGCGTTTTCTAGGTTACCTCGGTCTCCGAGCAAAATTTTCTAATAAGTATATTTTTTTTTGTCAGTCGCTGGTTTTCGAAAAAAATCTGTATACTTTTCACTTGCAAACAGTCGTCTAAAATTTTCTTGGATTTTTTCTCAGATTCTATTCGAATGAAAGGCGTTTCCTAGGTTAAACCTCCCGATCAACTTAATAATTTTTGGTCCGTCCCGATTTTCGAAAATTCTGCATACTTTTCACTTGCATCGAATATCCGTCTAAATCCCATTTTGTAACTATTTATGTCGCTTTCTATTCGAAGGAAAGGCGTTTTCTAGGTTACATCGGTCTCCTGAGCAACTTTTTATAATAACTTGTTTGGTCAGTCACCGTTTTTTGGAAAATTCGATCTACTTTTCACTTGCATCAAACATTCATCAACGCGTTAACGAAATGTTAACCAAAATCTAGTTACTACTTTCAATTTCATTAGACGTATTTTCTTAACAAATTTAAAAGCTTGTCTTTTGATCCCAAAACTATTACTACCCATAGTAACTTTGTGCCTATAGAACTGAGATAGCATTTGTTCAATTATTAGTATATCTTTCATGATGTCCCATTTATTTGACTTACGAATTAGACGTATTTTCTCATCAAAATTAAAAGACAAAAGGTAGTTTTTGATTCCCAAACTTGTAAATTAGGCTACTTTTTTCTTGACCTGAATATTTCTCTGTTTTCGATACGTATTATAGGCTTACTATCCACGGAAGTAAAGTCAACAGTGCGTTTTGTATTTTAGTTAGGAAACCCAATGTTATTCATTTTTATCCGTCTAAAATATCAAGGAATACCCCCAAAAGCTAGCAAACAGACTCTCAAAATGGGCAAACAGTCTATAAAAATTCCATTGAAAATCTCATTATTACTATAGCGCCTTTTTTATTAATCAGAAGTGTATTATATGAGTGAAAGTATTGTTTTTGGTGAAATTTTTATTAAATCGGTTTAAAATGAGCGATTTCTATGTTTGGAGGTTGTAAATCCTTGTAGGTAATACGCAAACATGATTCAAAAAGGAATCCAACTGACCATTATTAAACTACAACTTTTTGTCTAAAAAATTCAAAGAGTTTACGCTTCCAAGATAATAAGCTGTTACAAATAACTGTTGATAAAGTAGACATATTTTAATCACATTTACTAAACAATTGATGCCAATATTTTTGGATCTTTTAATTTACGACGCAATAATAAGGCTTTACATAATGTCGAGAAAATAGTGAATTGTCACTTGCAATATTTTTGATTCTAGATAATCGAGAAAATTGTCGTTATTAAACCTAATTAATAAATTGAGTTGAAAGTCAACGCACAAGATTTTTGTATGTTATTTACTCTCAGCCTCGTTGTCTCAGAATTCCTATTTAAGATTTTTCTCCTATTACTCCAATTAGTAACTTATTGAAACTGAATTTTACGTCATTTTCAGAGGACAAAAATCCCATGAAAATATGATTTTTTTAATTTTATAACGTTCAGTATTTTTTTATTTTGGTTATATAGTTACCACCTAGCTTGACCCAGTGAAACTGAATTTTACGCCATTTTCAGAGGATAAAAATCCGTTGAAAATATGATTTTTTTAAATTTTATAACGTTCAGTATTTTTTATTTTGGTTATCTAGTAGCTTGACCCAGATGGAATTTTTCTTTTCATCAGATTCTGTTCTAACGGGAAGCGTTTATGATGTTGTCTCGGTCTATTGAACAACTATTCTAAAATAATCCAACCTGTATAAAACATAAAATGGGGCAGCCACATCACTACTTTTTTGCCTTGTATATTTCCAAACTGGCTGTTAGATGTGTTTCTCACCTTAAAAAAATTAAAACCAATATTTTTTTGGACCTCAAACTTGCAACACAATTAGGTTTCAAATCTCTGGCATATTTCTCATTTATTTTATATATATACGTAGGTATAAGTTTCATTGTTTAATAAAACCAACTCGGCACTTTTCACGTCCTATGCGTCGCACTTGTTTCAGTAGATTCTCGGTCGTGGCCACAAAGACTCTATCGAGGCGTTGTAATATATGAAAAGTCTGAGTTTCGTGTTTGTTTTTCTTTGGAAAGATGGAAGTGTATCAGTACCTACTTCAGTATAATAGATACGCGTAGTTCAGTGAAATTTTGGATTACGGCAGTATCTATCTATGGAATTTGAGCGGTTACTGGTTGTTTTTCCCGTGAAAATGACTGTGCCGTTGGAAAAATGATGTTTGGCTATATCTCATCGCTCGGGGATGTTTATTCTACTGTCTGGGGCATTAGATGTAACCTGATTTCTTTTTATACATCACCAAGAATCTTTCAGTGAGTTGTATTTTGTTTTCTTATCTCTAGGGTATTTTTTTATGTATTTGCGTCGCATTTTTAAACCTATATCGTAAAACCGGTGGTGGCACCCTGTGTTTAAAAACTATACTTCGAAAAAACATCTTGTCTGATCCAATTTTGTTATCATTTTCGTAAATGGGGTAAACAAATTAAACGTTAGCAATTATATTTGTATCAAAAATCCTTGCAAAACTGACAACGGGTTCTGCAACCGGTACCTATGATAATTGCATTACTTTTTCCTAGCTAAAAATATTTCCTTACATCTTCACCCCAATAAATTCAGTTTCGGCTATAATATCAAAATAATATATTTATATATATTTTTTTACTTATTTCCGACTCGCTATTTAGTGGTGGTTTATAAGGTTCAAAGTTTTCAATTATTATTTTCACTGAATATTGGGACCAGGTTTTGTTTTTAAATGATAACTGGTAAACTAAATCGCCAGAAATTAATATATTTTTGATCAACATGTTTGAGCTCATATATCTATTCTTAATATTTTGCGTGCCGCATGTTTGTATGACATTATGTTAACGTTTAGCCATGAATTTTAAGCAAGTCTGGTGCTTTTATTAAAACGGCTTACAACCCTCTAAGTAGTACGTGCAGTTTAGTGAAAGTTAGATTAATGTCTCTCATATCGAGTCCAGTCCAATTTTCTTGCTATATCTATCATCAATGAAAACGTATAATTCAAAATGAAAATGTTTGGAGATTGAGCCGATATGATATTTTCTAGTCCAGAGGATACCGCCACCTCGAGCGATCACGCGGGCTATATGAAAATTTAGTCTATACTTTCACATACATCAAACTTTATTTATTCATCTAAGCCCCGTCATGGATTTTTTTACACCTTATTAAGCAGAACGCATTTTTCATAGGACACGCTAACGGTGACATCGACGGCTATATTATGACATCAGCGTATTTTCTAATAATAGTTGATTTTTGGCACCAGGGTTTTTAGAACCTCTAGCAACAATTTTCAGTTTAGCTTTCCACATTATCAAAAAAACCCCATGATTTATACTATATTTAGAAGGGTGTTGTTGTATGTTCGATATTTTATTCATTAAAAATGTTGTATTTCCAGGGTAAAATTGGTTGAACTTCTTAGGGACGTATGTTGAATTTTTCACGCCTGGTTTTAATGCGGCAAATTATCATTCGCATTTTAAACGAATTTGATAGCGTAAATAGCTTTGGACTTACAATCGCAGTATTTCTTTTTATTCCTAGAAATCAACAAAATTTCGGGGTTAAACAGTTGATCGACAAGTTTTTTTTTACTTTGAACGTACATGTTGATTATGCCTGGTTTGAAATTTTCATCCGTACTGTACCGGGGGATTTTAGATTCTATGCTATGGAAGTATGATTTACAGGGTTTTTTTTTAGATTCTACATCAACTGGGTCACACGTGTCCCTAAGGACAAAGGTCAAACCTCGAGCAGTAGCCACTTTGCACGTTTTGTTTTTGTCGAGCGATCACGTGGGATGGGCATTTTTTAAACATTTTATGAGTGTAGTTTCAATCGTGATCGAGCGATTACAAGAGCTAAAATCCAAATTTGTGGGATAGGCAATGAATAAAATAACAACTTAGATACGCGATTAAATATTTTAATATACAAGATGCCACGAACATTTTATCAGTTTTGTATACTTTTTCATCGGTAACGGGTACCCATAACTTTTTTATTTGCTGAATACGGATACAATTATTTTGCGTAGACTCCTGTCGATAGTATCAAATGTTTATTACCTTTACCTAAATAAATTAATATCCATGTCCATAATCTAATTGTTTTGCTATATTCCGTAAATTGGCCTTGCATTCATCCGGCGGTATTTATATTTTTAAATATGTGTGCGTCTCAAGTTTGATAATAACATTTTTAGTATACATCAGAGCTGCGCTTCATATTGTATTTGCTACTGCGGCATCCCAAGTCTGCCGCTTTAGTAGGTACCGAATTCACAGTAATAAAACTGTAAAAAACGAGCGAGTTTTGTTTGTGTACGAAGTGTTGAGATATATTACCCATGTAACATAATATCCCATTCAAATTCGAACTATATGGGGCTTAAATATTTTATAATATTCTAATATATACTTATATGGTTACGTTATCTGGCTTATATAAAAAAGTGTGTGAAAAAAATCTTATTGGACATTCTATTTTTATCTAAGTAGAGAGAATTGTTTTTAGGTTGTCAACCTGTCCTGACAAGTTCCGGCTAGCGGATGAGAGTCATCCACCTTGCGCCCGGCTGCGATGCATTCGCAGAAATACTACTGTCGGTGTGTTTTGGCGTTGGAATGATGGATATTGTCCCGGTATTTTAGTGTTAATAGTAATTTTTTAATTTAATCGGAGCCTGCGGTACACATCGTTAAAGGGACCTGCTGAGTCTACAGAGACCGGCGAGGCCTGCGGGAGCCAGCGGAGCCCTGCTACAACAGCGCGTCGAGATTATTACCACACTGCCAAGCATTTCCTAGAATTTTACTTAAATGCCGAGTGTTTGGCTTTGGAATGTGGGCTAAGGTTCGAATCCTGTATGGAACATATACCAGATGAAACCATAGGCACCTAAACACAAATACTTTTAAAACCTGATTTGTTGAACCTATCGAAAATTAGTAATCAACAATTGTTTGTATATTTTTAGGTCACTCTCATTAATACCTTGTGGTTTGTTCTTCAAAAGCAGTTGAGACAGACCTGGTGTAAGGGTAATTTTCATCTCCAATACATAATACATTATCTTCAACGGTTACTGGTATTTGTCCCATGACTAATCCGTCATTGGTGTGTTGGATACCATAACTCCTAGGTTCAATCTCAAGTGACAAAGACATGTCTTTAACTGAGAGTGATTGTATTATCAAAGGCTTATATATCTTTCGATCACAGAGCATCGATCACGGATAATTTCCTTTTATGCTCTCCCCGAGGCAAATTTTTCACAGGGATATCCAAGACCATTTATGGTATTCCGTGGGTTTCGATAGTATTCCATGGTCTTTGATGGTATTTCATGGTATTCGATGGTATTCGATGGTATTCCATGGTATTCCATGGTATTCGATGGTATTCCATGGTCTTTGTTCGATAGTATTCCATGGTCTTTGATGGTATTTCATGGTATTCGATGGTATTCCATGGTATTCGATGGTATTCCATGGTATGTCGCTTTTCAAGTCGTCTAGTCGTTTTTCAGAATCGTCTAGTCGTTTTCCAGAATCGTTTAGTCGTTTTCAGAGTCGTTTAGTCGTTTTTCCGAATCGTCTAGTCGTTTTTCGAATCGTCTAGTCGTTTTTACGAGTCGTCTAGTCGTTTTTTAGAGTCGTTTAGACGTTTTTAGAGTCGTTTTATAGTCGCTTAGACGCTATAAGCTTTTTCTTGGTAGGATAATGGACAGTTAAAAATGAACATTGTTTTAATTTTCATTATTGAAGAACATGTTGCATGCCCTCATTTTATTCCATATATAGACCGTTTAAGGGTTTTAAACCCTTAATTCCACCTTTTTCCACACGCTACACTTATACCTTGGGGTTTTCGAAGTCGGAATAGTATAAAAATCATACGGTGAACATGGCATAAGTGAGAATTAGTACCTTTTTTTGTTTCTTGGTGAAATTTTAAACAGGAAACGCGTTGCACAAAATCCGATTTTCCAGCTAGTCTTTCAACTTGATAATCGTGTGACGGGATATTTTTAAAAACTGGTGAACTTTGCACCTATTATATTTTAGTCAAGTAATTTAAAGCAGGGCCTGGCTTTCTCGGAATTAAAGAAATTTACTTACCTAGATGGTTATAAACTCAACTTAAAAATGGTTAATTTATGCCCCAAATTTAATGTCCACTTTCCTTTTGAGCAGTCTCTAAATATAGGAAGATAGATTTTTGATACATCCTTAGGTAATGTAGTCAAGAAAATGTATACACTCATATGTATCTCATATCTATTCTTTATTACACTTTTTCCTACAAATTTTTTATCGCCAGTACCGATGAGATCAGCGTGCTCGTTTCATAGGCGCTTATTCCGACTAAGAGAAAGTACTTTTTTCCGAGGAATTACATCACGTACATATTGCAAGCTGGTATTTTTTCTATAGGTGTTAGGTTTTTATTAGTTGCGAGTCTCGACATGTCTCGGCGTCGCGGACGCAAAAATACGCAGGCAGAGGTGGTAGCAAAAATCCATGCATGGCCGCGGCTAAAGATCGACAGGGCTTAATTACGATTTAGGGTTTTTATTAGTTGCGAGTCGTGACATGTCCGCGGCGTCGCGGCTGGGTCAACGATCGGCGAAAGCGGGACTCGGACACCTTCGGCAGGGTTGGGAGCGAAGGTCAACGGTCGGCGGACTCGGGCACTTTCGGTCGCGTCGGAGAAAGTCGGGGGTCTCGCGGCGGTTGGTCACGTTTTTGACCACGTTTTAGCCCCCCATAAGAAATACATGGGGAAAGTGGGCTCGTACGCACATAGCTATACTACTGCCCTGTATCTCGGAAACTAAGCTTTCCCCGATACATGTTGATATAAAATTTTCATTTTAGATTATCTTTTTCTATCTAATGTTAAAGTCCTACCACATAAAAGTGAACCACCCTGTATAATATCACATTTAAATTCACACATGTGAATAAAGAAGTTTCCGATATATTTGGCAACAGTTGCCGGGTCGTGGTCTGTTGTTTCTGTCTGTTATCATAAGTGCACGGTTACACAAAAGGCGGACGGCGGACCGGTGAGCAGAGCGGAGCTTTCAAATCAATAGGAAACCTACTATCGTGTCCACACATACCGCGGAGAGGGGAGCGGAGAGTAAAGCGTGTTTGCTCGCTGGTAGCGGAGCGTTCAAGTCGGTTTGACATTTTCCGACGTATTGGCGCGTATTTAACCTCGAAAATGGAGCGTTGTATTCTTATACAGTGTGGTCATTTAAGTGTGCAACATATGGGACCTTTTTTTATTAAGTTCACAACCAGTGGCGTAGCCAGAAAATTTGTCTGGGGGGGGGGGGCACCGACTAAAAATACAAAATAAAAATACAAAAATCTAATGTTTATTTAAAACTTACAATTTAATATTAAGCTTACGTTTTATATTTACTTTAGACAACTCGTTTAGCACCTCATCAGGCGATACAGGAATTTCACAGTGAATATTACTTACGGCTTATCTATTAGCGTTGACTGACGTATTAATAAAGACTGCTCACGGTTGTCAAGTCTGACACATTTTTGGCTCACCATGCGCTTTCCGGACACAAAATACAATACAAAATACATTGTTAGCTATCAGCGCCGTCTGTTTTCCAGGACATGAACATGAAGCCATAGCCGTGCGAGAAATCTTATTAATACGTCAGTCAACGTTATAAACATTTTTTCTTATTTTCATTCTGCATACATGACAAAATACTTTCCAGAATTATAGCTTCTTCAGCTGGTTGAACAGATCACCCCATAAGTCCAGAGTAGTGTTTATTCTTCTGCATAATGGTCTGTGCATACGATTTTCACGGACACGTTTGGCGTAACGTTTGGGGAGGGGGGGGGGCACGTGCCCCTGTGCCCCCCCCCTGGCTACGCCACTGTTCACAACCAAAATACAGACATTGCCGATAGTTGATGCATGTTCAATAATCATATCAGGTGCACTTAGAATGGTTGCAAGTTAAACAGCGTACAGGGTAGGCCAAAAAATATAAAAAATGCACAAGAGTCAAAGGTTATTAAGAAAAGTTGTTTAGAATTAAAAGCTATGCCTAAGTACCAAAACATAGCCTCCTAAGAAAAAAAAAATTTCGTCAATTAATTTACACAGTTTCTTAATAACCATTTAAAATAAACTTTTGCACCTTAAATGAGAGTTTTTTTTACTAATGTTTTACCTTGTTCAAAAGAATTTTTGCGAAATTTTAAAGTTTTGTTTAATATCGTTGCAACAAACCTGAAGTTTTGTGATTCCCTAAAACAATAAAAATCTAAGTTAATTTTACAAATATGCTTGAATTTGAACAGAGTTATGCGAAATTGACATAATCTTGATTGATTTATGAAATTTTGTTTAGGGTGAATATTAAAACAATTTTCTTTTAGGAAATTATTAATGTTTTTCAAAAAAATATATTTATTTTTCTTAAAAGGCCATGTTTTGGTTTTTGACCTACCCTGTATGCTGTTTGATTTGCAACCATTCTATGTACGCCTAATATGATTATCGAACATTCACCAACTTTCGGGAATATTTGTATTTTCGTTGTGCAATTAATAAAAAAAATTATCATATGTTGCACACTTAAATGACCACACTGTATAAGGGAACCTGGGTAACAGTGAGACACTTTTGTTTCTTTTTACAATAATTTCAAATGCAATGAATTTTTTAAAATTATTTTTTTAGCACTTTGTTTCCAAATGATTCCCAAACCTATGTGAAACGCAGCATAATGATACTGTCTTCTAACACTCTAAAGTAAATTGAAACTACACTAAACATAGGGAAAAGATAATATTATATACAGAATGTATGTAATTTTATGGGTTCATAGCTGAAACTAAATTGAAAACCTTTAAATAAATGTAAGCAATATTTATCTATTATAAGGGGAACAGTGAGACATACCTATGGGTAGTAATGTGTCTCACTGTTCCCCTGTTGAAATTGTCTCACTGTTACCCATGGCACTGTGAAATGAAAACATGATAACATTACTAATCTCAAATCTTATTTTTGAATTTTAACTGTACCAAACACCCTTCAACACTATTTTCAGACAGTTTCTGCAGAACCTCAATCTAACCGTTAAAACATTAGAATCGGCGTGCAATCTTCACAGCAGGGTTTAAAAACTCACTATTTTTAAATGGTTTTTAATAAAAAACTTAAACAAGTTTAAGTTGAACAAGTTTAACATTAAAACTTTAAAAATGTTAAAGCCTATTTATAATAATAGCTGAATATTCCTTCTCGCATTTATACCTATCCCTTTCTACTTATTTGATTACACTCACTGATACTCGAGTTCTAGTGGTGGTGCAAAAGCATATAAAATGATGGTATTTCGGGGGTTTGAACCCCCAAAACCCCACTCAGATACGGCCCTGGTCTCGGCTTAGCCCGGCTGGCGGGTGTTTACCGCCCCCGGTGAAGATGCAGCCGGGGGCCCGCCCCCGGGGGGGCCCCACCGGGAAATTTCCCGGTAGCCCGCCGGTGCCCATCCGCCCCTGTGCACATCACCACAATCGATATGTTTTAGACAAACTTTGGGTCGAGATTTCCAAAATTATTTTTGTACAGATGATGGAATTCACCAAGTGTTTCCCTGCTTAGGTTTAATTCATGTATCCACCCACACACAAAATCCGAAATTTGAGTTGTGAATTTTCACATAAAAATAATGTATAAACCGACATTTTTATAGCCGTTTCTATGAAGTTCGACTTTTCAATGTTTCCTCTTTACTTCCAACCTCTCTGCACAATACGCCTTTCAAAGCTGTCACAATCCGCTGACTGTGTGGACGTTACCCTACCCGCACTACTCGCTTTCCGCCCTGCACTCCGCTCCGCCGTCCGCGTTATGTGTGGCCATGCGCTAAACAGCCACTTTAGCCTGTACTCGATGTACACTGTGTTCATTTGAAAATTCTCCAGCCCTAGTATTTTTTACACTGTTAACAATTTGAAAAATCTACACGGCACGTCGATTTCTCTTCTAAGGGAGACTTTTTTGACTATACAGAATCATGATAGATTCATCCCGCTAACCACGAGCATCTCCGGCGATACTGTCTTTTTTAAAACCGATTGAATGTCATGGAAGTTATGGACAAAATCACAAGAATTTATTTATTTTTTATTAATTGCTAATAAGTTATTATTAGAAGGTATTTGATCTAAAATTACAATACCTTTTCGATAAAATTATAGATGGTAGGTATATTTTCTATACCATCTTTATAAAAAAATACAACTTTTGTTCATAATAGATTACAATGACATTATAGTTCGAATTTCGTTGGTACCTATCGTATGTGTTTCCTTAGTAAAAATTTAGTTATCATGGTGTAAACTTTAGCGGATATAAGCGAAATAAAAATAAATAAAATTTTATTATTTTGAAAACATAATCCAATCTTGAATAAAGTTTTGTAGGTATCACGGGCGCAATCAGAGTTACTATTGAATAGTCTTACCTATAATTGCTATTAGAACAGTCTTAATCATTATCATACTCTGGTTTCTCGGCTTCATAATATGATCCTTGCATATTCTATTTTTTTCTATGACCAGTTAGAATAATGAAAAAAATTGCTTTATTTGATAATTGCATCAAATTACGCTATATCATGTCAAATTAAGCTATTTACTTATTTCTAAAAGCGTGCCAAGTTTCATCATAATCGAACAAGTAGCTTTGAGATTTTTGAAAAAATAAGGTCTTTTTATTAACTGTATCTGTATCTCGAAAACGAAGATTTAAAAGATACATCCTGTATATGTGTCAAATATTGACCTATTTTCGGTCGGAAGTTACGATCGAAAAGAAAGGCATTTACATAATGTGTGTTGTGATTGGTCCTTCAGCGTCCTCAAAAGTACTTTTCCATCGTGTAGATTATCAAAATCATTTACGTAGAATTCTAAATCCCGATGTTTTAGCATTAGTTTAAACTAATCAAATTTGCTACTCCGGCGGTGTGCCATATAACGCATTCTTCTGGAAAACTTTCGTTTCTGCTCATTTTTGTTCTATTTCTTTTATTAAAACTATTAAAACTATAATATTTGACCCTCGATTGACACAAGCACGTTGATAATAATTCAATAGTTTTTCTGTTTCTCAACTGCGTCTCGGCCGGCGAATTCCGCAGTCTAGTCATCGGAAAAACTTAACTTTTCGTGCCATAAACTACTAATTATTATTAAGTTTGACATTTTTAAAAAAATGCCGAACATGGAATTAACACTGATCTATCAGAAGATATAAAAATACAGCTGTAAATTTTCTATGACGGTACCAAATGCTAAAAATGCAGAAGTGTTTAGAATAATAGCAACATGAATTAGTAAAATTTCTAAAGGCTGTAGGGACATCAAAATTTTCGAAACTTTCGACGAAAACCTCCATAAGTTTCTGTTTTCAACTTCTAAATTGAATTCGTCTTGTTTCTTTGTAACCTGTCGTTAAACCGTTTCCGTTTCAAACAGTAAGTGCAAAAATAAATTGAGGAACATGGAACTGATATTTACACTTTGGAGAGGGAGAGGAATAATTATTCTCGTTTGATGTATTTAACGAAGTGGGCGGGGTGAATTATATTAGTTCTTCCTTCGGATAGCAGCTGCGCTTTAAAAATCCCTTCAGATGAAATTAGTGCCGTCATAGATTCGGTGTATTTATCAATTTGGTTAACTATACCCGAAAAATGAAACTTGGTGTTTGAATTCAAAAACAACATTTTTGCCGTTTCGACGAAAAGAACCACTTTTTGTTCTTTGTTTGTGCGTCTGCCTCTAATAAATCTTTCGAAGCATCTCGCAAGGCCTAAATCCCAGAACCTAGACTTTCCACAAAGTCGTCGTCTCGCCAGGCAGACTTTTGATATGACAACGTTGCATTGCATGGGTGACCTATATTCTTTCCCCGTAGCGCGAGCGTTTAACCACGTGCAGCGTTGCCAAACTAAAAGTCTGCCTCGCGAGACTTCGGTTTTATGGGAAGTCTGACTCCTGGGATTTAGGTGTTGCAAAGGTCGGCCTGTCGACAAGTCGGTATGGCGAGAATTCGAAGTGTTGGGATTTAGAACTAGCGGTAGGTAGGTGTGGCGTAGCGCACTCAAATTTTTGTTAAGTTATTGTCGGCCGCCAGATTTTGATTGTAAATTTAGTGCTAAGTATGTGCAAATGCACATGCATTGCTTGTTGCCGTTCTTGTCAGAAGCGATAATTTTCTGCAGGCAAAGTACCTTTTTTGGTGCATATATTCAAAAATGTTATCGGAATATTGTTGAGAATTAAAAGATGTACAATATTCCGATAACATTTTTGAATATATGCACCAAAAAAGGTACTTTAGGCGGATCGATTTTAATTTAGAACTACTATACCCAGCTTTTCAATTGAACAAACAAATTTATTGGTGGTATTCTAACAAGATATTTAAGATTAAGTTTAATTTTTTGTTGTCCGTTCTTGTTGTCTGTTTGTGTCTGTACTTGTTGGTTTACCGTTAAATCCTTGTCTATCCATTTGAATCTTCTGATGGAGTTTTTTTTAGGAATATCAACTTATTTCCATACTGTTAGATTTATCGTTTATTCTTTTATAGTGAAAAATACCATAGAATATAGTATAATAAAGTTATCTCTACATTTTTTGTATCTATGTACAATTTACTATTTTATTTTATTGATTTGTAAGTATGTATACAGAGTGGCCCATCGAAAACGTACCGCAAGGCATTACAGAGTGGGAAAGAACTCTTCGTCAAAATCCAAAAACACGTCAAGTTTGTTTGTCAGGGGGGCACATTTTGACGCAAAAAGCATAGTAAAACCTTCAACCCCCTAAGTAGGGGTGTCATCCCACAATTTTTTTCAAATGGGAAAGGGGGTCAAGTGATACCTCATTAGAAGGGGCTTGTCATTCCCTATACAGTGCTCCTTAGTTTTTAAAAAACGATCCACTCTTTAGAAAATATGGAGCGTTGAATCTCCAATAATAATGTGTGACGAAAAATGCAAAAATCGATTCAATTTTACATTAAAACTTATTTATTAGTCAAGCAAATGCTCGAATTGCTGTCCGCCAACGTGCATTCAGTGGTATTAGTTATTTTCAAACCGTTGTCGTACATTCTGGAGCATTTGCGGTGTCACTTTGCGACATACTTTAATAAATACTTCTAATGTGTGTGGTGGTGTTTTGTAAACAAGTCTTTTTATGTGTCCCCACAAAATAAATCTAAGGCTACTGGCACACGACCGGTTTTTTCGCCGGCCGGTATTTCCACCGGCCGGCGGATCTGCCGTTTAAAATTTTATAACTGCATTAGCAATAGGACCTAGCACACGGTCGGTTTTTTCGCCGGCCGGTATTTCCGCCGGCCGGCGGATCTGCCGTTTAAAATTTTATAACTGCATTAGCAATAGGACCTAGCACACGGTAGGTTTATTTGCCGGTCGGTATTTCCTCCGCCCTTGTGCCGGCCGGTTGGTATTTCATCCGGCGAGCGTCGCGGTCGCCGGGCGGCAAAACAACCGTGGATTCACTTGTTTCCAATGATTGCAATGGAGCCGGGCACACGGCCGGTTTCTTTGCCGGGAAGAGGACAGACACCGGCACCGGCGCAGTATCGTTCAGTGGTGTGCCGGCTAGCGAAAAATTTCCTGTCATCCTCCCTCAGTTTTTCAAATAAGATATGAAAAGCGCCAACGCTGGATCTCAATTCTAATAACGGGTGTATCCAGTAGGGGAGAGCGGTGACGGTTGTAACAGAAATTAGATTTGATTTTTTGTAGCCCTAGTGTTAAGTCTTAGACGGATGATTCAGCTTTCAGGAATGCTGTGTAATGTTAGAAGTCGCTTGGTATTTTTGAAGTTTTGAAAATATATATGATTTTTGTTCTACCACATGAAAAGGCTACGTTTGACAAGTGTTACAATCGACACCTAACGGGTGTCAGTTGTAACACGTGTAGGTGTCGATTGTAACAGACATAAATATAAACAAGAAATCCCTAATAGAAACTCCTAAATCATGAATAATGTTTATTTAAGTAATAAATAAAAGGTTAAATGGGGAAAGAATTGCAGTTTTGAATGCTCAATCTAATGCCCTTTTTGGATTTTTAAAAAAGTTCATGGCTCACTAGATATTTTGAAAAGAGTGATTTTTTCTATTTCATCAGATCTCTGTAGCTCCGTTATTTCTGATTATACAGAAAAACTGTAGAGACAAAAATTGTAGATAATTTTGGGCTTAATAAGATAGTCTACCAAGTTTTTTATGTTGTTTGGAATTTTTGAGATATGACATAAACTTGTGTTTTTTTTTAAATGTAAATCATAGTTGGCTGGCCTTATCAAATCGGCGATTTTTTGAGCTTTCCAAATATATAATACTTGGCATAGTTATTATAAAAAATAAAAGTATGTATATCTTATTATAGAACAGAACGTAATTATGAAAATATTCCTTGGCTGACTATGTGAAAATTTTAAAAAAATCAGAAAATTAGCCATAGCTCTTTTATTTTCTATAATAACTATGCCGAGTATTATATCTTTGGAAAGCTCAAAAAATGGCCGATTTGATAAGGCCACAGCCAACTATGATCTACATTTTAAAAAATCACAAGTTTATGCCATATCTAAAAAATCAAAAACAACATAAAAAATTTGATTAGATTATATTATTAAGCTCAAAATTATCTATAATTTTTGTCTCTACTGTTTTTCTGTATAATCGTAAATAACGGAGCTACAGAGATCTGATGAATCCGCAAAAAAACACTCTTTTCAAATATCTAGCGAGCCAGAAACATTTTCAAAAATCCAAAAGGGGCATTAGATTGAGCATTCAAAACTGCAATTCCTTCCCCATTTAACCTTTGTTCTGACTCTTATGGTTTCCGAGATCCCCAAGTGGTCATCGAAAAAAAAACTCAAAATGTATGTCATTTATAACTTTATTTGCAGCTTCATCAGAAACTTCTTGAGGAATATTACCCTTATTAGTTTTTCTCTGCCTTGGTTTCATGTTTACAAATAGCCTAAAACAAAAATATTTGTAAACATTGGTGTAACATTTTGTGTTAGTGTCGGTTGTAACATGTTACAACCGCTACTTCTCTTTATGTTACAACCGACACCAACCGACAGACTTCCTGTGTGTGCATCAAAAAACTATGTAACCTTCAACTTTAAGCGTTCTAAATACTTGATTCCCTAGTCAAAATGACGCTGATTTTTTTGGTATAATTTGATTACACATAAAATAAATGCTATAGGAACTACTTACCAAAGAAGATAAAAACTGAAACTTACTTAATGCGTCCAAAACTATGTTTTTACCCGTCACGTACGTTCACTGTCGAGTATCGTAAACAGCTGACCACTAATATGGCGGCTGGCTCAACGCGCATGACCCATACATGTTGTTTGCGCGTAGCTACATAGATGGCGGTGATAGGTCGAATGTTACAATCGACACCCGTTACAACCGTCACCGCTCTCCCCTACATTCTTGTTTTCTTAGATCTTCTTTTTTATGTAAATAATACGCAATGGCTATTTTCTGTAGGACTGATAAAAACCTCGACATTATTATTGTCTAATAAGAGTCTGCACACCACTGAATGTTGGTTTACAAGCAGCCTGGACATAGTGAATAAAGTCATCCGGCAAAAAAATCGCCGGTGTGTGCCAGGTTGATCCGATCCAGTAGCCTAAAGGACTTAAGTCGGGTGACCGAGGTGGCTAATCGAACCTGTTTCGCGAAATTTTTTCACCAATTCGCAAACAATTTTTCCAGAGGTATGTTTGTCAGGATGCCGTTGGTTAAACAACTCCGCGACCCGATTTCCACATTCATAGTTTTTGAAAAAAAAAAGCTCAATAATTTCCACTCTTTTTGCAATTGGATACACCGTAATGTTAAATTTTAAAGTCAGCAATTTTTAAACACTTTAACCACGACAGGTATCTAGCAACAACTTGATCTAATTTAAACGTAAAGAAAGAGACCCGATAATTTCTTACTCACTAAAATGAGCCCAAAAAATCTACAAATCGGCAAAAACAGCGAATTCATTTGAAGGACTTTATTTCAATAATACGACAAGTTTTAAAGTAAAATTGAATCGATTTTTGCATTTTTCGTCACACATTATTGTTGGAGTTTCAACGGTCCATATTTTCTAAAAGGGTGGATCGATTTTCAAAAACTAAGCAGCACTGTATAGGGAATGACAAGCCCATTCTAATGAGGTATCACATGACCCCCTTTCCCATTTGAAAAAAATTGTGGGATGACAACCCTACTTAGGGGGTTGAAGGTTTTACTATGGCTTTTGCGTCAAAATGTGTCCCCCAGACAAATAAACTTGACGTGATTTTGGATTTTGCCGAAAAGTTCTTTCCCAACCTTTACAGGTTGCGGTACGTTTTCGATGGACCACCCTGTATGTAAAATGGTTTCTAAATCGGCCGAAATATTGACAAATATCGAGAGACAAAAAATATTGCTAAAACTCTGTTGTAGATAGAAATATCAGTTCTTGTTTGCTTGTTAAAAAAGCGTGTATAATTTTAAACCTATTTTTCACAATAATATATCTAAAGAGATGTTCACAACTTTTTTAATATTTTATTTCAAGTGTCCCTACGAGATCCATGTATATTTTGCGAGAATTTTCCAACAAAGCTACATTATGTAATATGTGATGTTTTTTCAGGTTCCGAGTGGGCAGGACTACCTAATGTTCGGTTTTATGAGCGCATTCCTGTTGATGAACTGCTTCCTGCTCATTTGGTGCAGGCGGGGCTACGACCTGAAAATACTATGGACCGCGGTGCCCCACGTCAGCTGGCACATCGCCAACGCTCAAGTAAGAAGCTGACCCTTAAACTTGTGAGATTTTCCACAATAGGCTTTGTAGTTGCAGCCGTTTGTTTTCAAGATACCCGCAGGATGTGCTTCTTTGAACTTTGCACGTTTTTGTGTGTGTGTGGCGACTATTTAAAGATTTTACATTGAGTTAAATATGCAGAATGTTGTCAGAAAGCTATCATCAAAATACATACCTGTACACCTTTGCATAAAATGTTTACTAAAATGTTACTAATGCGTACATATATAGGGAAGTAACTAAAAAGTGGCATTGAGATCACTTGATTTTTAGACATCCTGCATATTTTAAGATTTTTAGATTTATTTTGTTCTCCCAAGTTGAACGTTATATATGAGGCGCCATTTCGGACTAAATTATTATTTTTGAATATATAAATTTCTCGCCCTAATATATTTTTTAATATGATATTTATAGAAATTTGCGTGAATAATCTTTTTTAGTCAAATTTATATATTACGCATCGCCCAAAAGTATATATTACAGTAAACGCAAAAACATATATCAAAACACGATATATTAATTTGGTGCGCCAATATATATTAATTTAGGGTACCACCGGTCGTCACCAGAGGTCGCGCCGCGCATCCCTAAAGTGCACCGGTAACGCTGCAGCAGAAAGCGCAGAAGCCCGAAGTCGAAGTGATTATCATTACCGACGTACTGGATGTTCTTTTTCTGTGTCAGGTTTGGGATTTGATGTTTTGTGGTGTATATAACCCCACAAAACATATTAGTTTCCCGCCCGCATGATAGCCAGTTCCTACAACAAAACGAAGGCGAAACGAAAACGATCATGCGGGCGGGAAACTAATAATACCACAAGACATCAAATCCCAAACCTGACACAGAAAAAGAATATCCAGTACGTCGGTAATGATAATCACTTCGACTTCAGGCTTCTGCGCTTTCTGCTGCAGCGTTACCGGTGCACTTTAGGGATGCGCGGCGCGACCTCTGGTGACGACCGGTGGTACCCTAAATTAATATATATTGGCGCACCAAATTAATATATCGTGTTTTGATATATGTTTTTGCGTTTACTGTAATATATACTTTTGGGCGATGCGTAATATATAAATTTGACTAGAAAAAGATTATTCACGCAAATTTCTATAAATATCATATAAAAAAAATATTTCAACTTCGGGCTTCTGCACTTTCTGCTGCAGCGTTGCCGGTGCACTTTAGGGATGCGCAGCGCGACCTCTGGTGACGACCAGTGGTACCCTAAATTATTATATATTGGCGCACCAAATTAATATATCGTGTTTTGATATATTTTTTTGCGTTTACTGTAATATATACTTTTGGGCGATGCGTAATATATAAATTTGACTAAAAAAGATTATTCACGCAAATTTCTATAAATATCATATTAAAAAAATATATTAGCGCGAGAAATTTATATATTCAAAAATAATAATTTAGTCCGAAATGGCGCTACCTACTTTTATATGTGTATACATAGCTATCTCTTTAATAACATGTTTGAACATTCCATGCAAAAATCTCAAATTTTCTTAACAAAATTTATAAAGAAAGAAGATATGTATAACCAGGGACTCTTTAAAATAAGGGGACCCAGCATGTCACAATCTATCACATAGGAAAAGTGAAGCCTTGTTTTCTGTATATCTCCAAGGAGACCACATAAGTGGACTGGTACAAGGTTATGTTATATGTCAGTGTCCAACTGCCATCAGGTTTTATGTGACATGCCAGACAGATTCCAAAGGAGGCAAAATATTTACCATCATAATTCACAATTTTTAAGTTTTCTAACTTCCAGATAGTCAGTTAAAGGTAATCCGGCCGCCTGTACTAGTCCCAATAATTGCAACCAGATTTTTCTTGTCTCACCTTTAGTAATCCTACAATTCCCATTACGTGGGCATTATGTATAAGTAAGTAGTTCAAAACAAAAATGGTATTTCCTAAATATTAAATTATTAAGCAGCTTCAGTCAGGTCTTTTTTAAACAGTTTTTATCTACAACTATAAGTCTATTTTACGTTTGTGAGGTACCTTGGCAGAGAAATAAAATTACAAAAATGAGCACCGAGAAAAACTGCATGATTAGAACTAAGTACAAGACCTAATTTTATTAGTCCATCCCGAAATCTGTGAAAGTTCTTTGGGTAGATACATTCAACAAGGGAAGAAAGTTCAAGTACGTACCTATTATACCTACATACCTAATATTACAAATGGTTTGAGGAACCTGGTAACAAGGTGCAATAGCGACAAATTCTCAAATAAGCAAAATCGGCACTGACTTACCATATTTATATTACTTAAATTCCTGAAAATAATTGCAGGAAACCAAATTCAAATATAAAATTAATTTGATTCATTTGGCACTTGCCATATTCTGTGTTTGTTGACAGAACATTGTCAAGTCTAATTTTTAGAAAACATATTAATTTTTACTAACAATCAAAGTACCTGTTATATCCATAGATTCTCCAATAAAATTGCATACTTGGCATCATTGAGACCATTAGAATGGAAAAAAAAACGGCTTCACTTTGGAAAGTATAATGCTTGGTCCCCTTACTTTAAAGGGTCCCTGTGTATAACCATGTGTATAAAACTACATATTGACGCAATCGGGAGAACGAAAGAAAATATGTCTAAAACATTCAGGGAACTCAAAAAACTGTTGAAAGGTGGAAATGGGACCTGAGAATTTTTTGCTACTCCCTCTATAGATAGGTATACTTACCGATTCGAACCTACATTTTGTGTTCAAATTGAATTGTTCGAAAAAGTGTACAAAAAATATTTTTTCTAACGGTACCTACAAGATTTAATGTCCTTCAAATTAAGTGGGTAGAGGATAGCGGGATGAGGACAAGTAACACTATCCGTATGTTCAGATTATGCTGACGTTTCGACGTTTATTTTGCGTCTTCTTCAGGGCTAAAATTTGTTAATTCTTTTTTTATACACTTACGTAGGTACATACATGCTATTGTAACACTTGAACAAAACAAAACAAACACATATTTTCTAACAACATTTCGTATATTAGCTTTAACTTAATATTTGTGTTGCTCGGAAAATTCGATGTAAGCTTAGTTTTTAGGCCAAAAAATCGAGAACAATGAGAGGAGTTTATTTTTAAACCAGTAAGCACGAGGCAGCTTTTGCACAAAGTTGATTTGAAAATTAAAATTTAACGGAAGCCTAGAATTTAGTTATCTCCGAAGAGTATACTGGAATCCAAACGTCTCAAGATAAAGTTAAAAGGCAAAGCGTAAATATTGCAATTGAAATCAGATTTGTATCCTAAGTAATTAGGGGATATTGCTTGCTAAGAAGTAACTCTCTTCGACATTGTATTCTTAATGTAATAAGTTTGTCATTGAATCTACCATTGGGATTAAATGGTCTCCTTTAGCTTATTGCATTTATCAGCTTACTGCATTATTTGCAGAACATGATTTTCATATTTAGGTTTAAAAATCAATCCACTGCAGATGGGTTAATTGGAGTGTATGTCCAAAATATTAATTATCTATGTAATTTTATTATCACGTTGAATACTCAGCATATGCCCGATATAGTAGAAAAAATGCAAAATAGAATGGATGAAATATCCTGGCAGACGTGAAATTCTGAAATGTTAGGAAAATTGGAATATCGAAAATGGCATTTTCCACTTACCAGCCCCGTGCTCACAGATATTGCAAGATCCTCGCGTGTAAAAGTGTAAGAGAGGCGTTTAGACTGACTGTTCAATACGAATTCTAGAGAAAATTGAAAACTATTTTACGACCGCTATACTGAGAGCTTGTTAAAGCTCAAACTTTGCTTTAGGAAATATTGTATTTGTTTACTTTTAGTTTAGTTGGGTACCTAATGTATTTCAAAGTTTAGGTAACAATGAAGTTTTGCCGTGTTTTCAAAATTACGTGGGATTCGATGTAGATGTTCTGGAACATCTGCCTACATGCCCAAACTGTTACGAAGCACCGAATAACTTTTCTTGCGTTAACTCATTTATGCGCACACTTTAATAAAGCTAAAATTCACAATTGTTCCAGACTTCAAATAAATGTCGTTTAAACTGGTCTGTATATTATTATAATTTCTAAAAAGATGATAAAATTTCACGTCTCCAAAAGATTTTTACAAAAAGAAAGTTAGCCGCTTCATGGGACTATAAATTTCGACAACTGGTAATATCATACCAACATCCAAGTTCTAATGGATGTGCCGATGTTGTCATATTTAAATCGTTCGAGAAGGTATACTACGACAGCGGTTTCCCCTTAGTATATAGGCTCACCAGTAGCGCCACTGGTTGGTTTTCTCACCTCCAAGTGCAAGTTACACTATTATAACTACTACCATTTCGGTTTGAGTCGTTCGGGAAGGTTATGGCGGCCTTATAAGCTTTAGAACTTGAATGGTATGATATTACCAGTTGCTGACATTTATAGTCCCATGAAGCCGCTAACTTTCTTTTTGTAATTATAATTTCTAACAAAGTTATTCCCCCACCTGCATGCGGTGGCTTTCTATAAAATTAAATATTAATTTGACAGTCTACTCGTATTTCCTCACCCTAGGAAAAAAAAGTAAGTAGTATAATGTATTATAACTTATAGCGCCAGCGAATTCACAAATTATTAGAGTGTATACTAGATATTAAAATTACCATGCTATATATATTTAATAAAGGAAACGTGAAAAAACATAATACATAGGCTCGCCTTAAAAATAAAGTTTTGTAATCTTTTTCTTTTTTCTTTTTTGTTACTATTATTTTATAACCCTGTCACAAAATTTTATAATAATCGCCCTACTATGACATTTTTCCATTTTACAAATATATGGTAGGTTTTTTTGTAAGAGACATTGAAAAAATATATTATGAAAATATTATGTTTGCAATTAAAAAACGCTTCCGAGTACGTTCTACTATGATTTTTCACATTTTTGGCATTTTTGTATCAGTCTTTAAATCTAACATAATATAATGCGAAAAGTACCCAAAAATTCCAAAAGTATTATGTATAGTAAAATTTATAAATTTAAATGTAGTTTTTAGGGAAGTATATAGACAATAAAAATTTCTTTTGAATTTGTCACAAAATAGCCCAATCTGAAATTCATCTTTTTTATTGTAGCTGTTGGCATCCCTCTTCCTAAAAAAATACGAAGTGACATCACGCGACAGCCTCGGTTGGTTGCTGTTGCTAGACTACCTTATCTACGTCACGTTACCGCTGCGCCTGCGCTACTGTGTTATTCTCAGCATCGGCACATGCGCATCGTATGCGGCCGCAGTTGTTGGTTTGTCCAAGTCCAACTTGCACCTCACACAACAGGTCAGTACCATTATCACATGTATACCTTTTTTATAAATATTCTTTTACTGTACAATAGATAGAACACTGAATAATATTAAACCGTAAACTTACTTAGATATTTTATTGGAGTAATTACCTATTTTCCATTTCTGTCAATAAAACTGACCCAAATCAGGTTTGTCAAAGCGTGCCTGGTTCAATAACGGAACGGTATTGAGATTTGATTACGTGGAAATTTCCACAGCCCACCCAATAAGCCTGTTGTTAACAATCTATGCTACACCATCAATAATTCCTGAGAGTAGGTAATATGTGTGTATATACATATTCAGAAGATGTTCTCTGTCGGAACAAGATCATTAATAATTTGACTTTCGTACAAGAAATAATTTGCATTAAAAATATAATAGTGTCAATACATGAAAATACATAGAACATCTCAATGTCTTACTATATCATTGATAGGTCGACGTAATAATTATGCTTTAACCAATGTGTAGCTGTTTTTGTTTACCATTCAGTACGTGATTGTTTGTTTTTTCGTCTTGTCTTTTTGTGGAGGAACACAGTTGCTGCCACTTATATTAACCGCCATAGATCGACCTTTTAATGTGCTTTGTTATCTATTTTGTTACCTATGTTACCTAATTTATATTATTCATTGGACAAAAGGAAATGCTAGTTTGGTGAGCATTGCATTTGTATACTTTGTTTTGTCATTTTTGTTTCTTTGTTTCTGAATTTTGTGTTCCTCAGTTTTTCAATTTTCGAGTAAACTACTTGTAATGTTTTTGTAGAGCCCTGAGGATAGTAACAAAATATACCTACCAAAACGTCGGTAATAAACTAAGGAAATTTACAGTTTCTTATAACCCTAAACCCTATCAACTCTCACAATATCTAATACTAAGGATTACGAAATGGTCTCAAGTTTGTAATGCATGTTTGTGGATCACTATACAGGGTGTTCCTAAATTATGCATGATGAAACTCTGGCCCATTTCAGTATTAACGCCTGTCGCCACCTATAGGTGCAGTTTTTCCAAATCGTTGGATAGGTCGGGCAGGTCCTCAGAACTGGCCTACCGAATCCCCAGATTTAAATCCATTAATAAATATGAGTTATGGAGGGACCCAGGATTTATTCGGTTCGGCAATATTTTTTCGTGTATAAATACATGTTCTCAAATTCTCTTGCTATTTTGGCTATTCACATATTCACCTAATTCTATCTGGTTTAGCGGATTTGCAGTTCATCTGAGTGCTGCCAATGGATTTTTTTAATTAAGTCGTCACCAGATTACGTCCAACTGTTCCAGCGGAATCTCCCTCTCTAATTGGGAAACTACCCGAACGTTTCAGTGTGACTAGCTGTCCCACGCCGACATTAATTAATGGAAAATCCATCCTAGGATCTTGCCACGGGTTAAAACAGAAAATGCGGGCTTAACAATACTACTTTCCAATAACATCAAATTGTAGGTTACCTATATAATATATTAGTTGCTGTAAAGACTAGTTAAATTAACTTTCATTTGGAAGCTGGTGACATAACCTCAAAGTCGTAATTTTAGCTAGTGATGTTAATTTTGAGTTACAATGAAAATCTGCCTAGAATATGTGGAAAAATGTAACGGATTGGTTATGAAGGGTTTTGAACTTGGATTTGGTAGTTTTTCTCTTCTCTGAGAAATAAAGAAAAGAGCATAGGTACTATGGTGATCTTGAAAGTGATTGAAGTTGAGTTAATTTCAAAAAAGTCAAATGAAAATTTTATGGAAATAACCTTTGGTAATGAATTCATATCAGATTGTGAAGAAATATCTGAAAAATTTAACAAATTTTATATTGATAGCATTAATGAAATTGTTAGTTCTATACCGGTAACTACTGAATCATTTGTTTTAAAGAATACTAAAAATTCAGTAAAATTTGTAAATTTGAGAAAATATCATGTGAAGAATTAAGAAATATTTTATTTAGTCTACCAAACAAGGGAAGCTCGGATGAAATTAATATTATTTTATTAAAAAAATTTATTTTCGAGGTATGTGAGCAATTATTAATTATAATCAATTTCAGTTTGGAGAATGGTGTTGTTCCAGATGATTTAAAAATTTCCACCATAATTCCTATTAGAAAAATTCAAAATTCAAAATGTGCTAATGATTTTAGGCCAATAAATATGCTTCCAGCAATAGAAAAAATTCTAGAAAAAGTTGTATATATTCAATTTGCACAATGTGAGTTTCAGTCAGGTTTTCGACAAAATTATAGTTGTGAATGTGCAGTTCAATATGTACTTAATGAATGGAAAAATGCTTTGGATGAAAGAAAATTGGTGGGAATAGTTTTTTAGATTTAAAAAGGGCTTTTGAAACCATCGATAGATCAAAATTGTTAGAAAAATTAAAATTTTATCGCATTGAAAATTTAGCATTAAAGTGGTTTCAAAATTATTTAACACATAGAAAACAAAAGGTTAGATGTGGAAAAAATGTTTCTTGTCTTGAAGATGTGAACGTAGGAGTTCCACAAGGAAGTGTTTTGGGTCCATTACTTTTTGTTATTTATATAAATGATCTACCAAAAATTCTTACATGTCAATATCATCTGTTCGCCGACGACGCAGTTTTATACGTAAAAGAGCAAAATTCTAAGGTTTTAATGGATACAATTAATTTAGAATTAAACAAAATAAATAAATGGATGAATACTAATAAATTAAAAGTTAATGTTTATAAGACTAAATCAATGATATTAGGTGAAGACAAGATGTATAATGAATTTATTTATAATAATTATTCATTTGAAATTAATAGCTGTAAAATTGAAATAGTTGAAATATATAAATATTTAGGAATAATTATAGACAGAAAATTAAAATTTAACGAACATGTAGATTACGTATGTAAAAAAATGGGAACAAAAATTGGTGTACATTATAGATTAAGTCATTGAGTAAAAGAATATATATTCTTTTACTCAATGATTAAGTTTATATGTAAGTCAATGGACACTAAAAATAGTTTATAATACTATAATTTTGCCACATCTAAATTTTTGTAGTACTATTTTATATTTATTTAAAAAAGTTGACAAAGATCGTTTGCAAATTTTACAAAATACACCAATGAGAATTATTTTAGGGTGGAATAAGTATAGCAAAATTTTAGATATGTTAAATAAATTAGAAAATTATTTAGAATATAAAACTTTAATATTTATTCATAAAATTAAATTAAATTTAGTAGCGCCCTATTTTAGCAACATGTTAACAAAATTTCAAGAAATACATAATTATTATCAAACAAGAGGAAATTCAAATTTTGTTCTGGACCAAAAAAATTATAAATTTGCTCAAAATTCGATTTTTTTAAAGGATTAATTTGTTACAATAATTTAGCCCCATCATTAAAAAATTCTTCATTAAAACAGTTTAAGTTTAAATTAAAGTGTAATTATTTAAATAACTAGAATAGGATATTAATACAGTAGGTTTTATTTACTAATGATGTAGTTGGATATCAATTTGTTGGTAAATAAATTTGTTTATTATTATTATTATTATTATTATAATCTAGAAATCAAGATTATTGGCCGAGATCTATATACATACATAATATATCTCCAAAAGCCAAACGCTTATTCCACCTGATTTCTATTATCTATTTTTATTTATTTTCGTTCCAAAATTAAGGTTTTAATGTTGGTGTGCCAGGTGTCCGCCTCTGACTATGTCTTCTTTAATCAATTTATTACTTACAAATCGTATAAAAGTCATCTGTATTGAACAAAAATAAAACGATTATAATCACAGGTGATGGTTATAATAGTTAACTATCTAGGGATTTTACTTTTTACTATTATTCGCGGTGAAGCATTCCTGCCTTCTACCTACCTCTCTTGCGTATCTAGGTATTTTTGGTGTTTAGGCATATCCTGAGACCTGTTTGTTTACGATTGCATGTCTATGTGGTTTCCATAATTCCATACTATTTTTTCTGGGCTATATTCCTCTCTCAAGAAAATTTAATCTTTTGCGAAATTGTGGTCGGTGGTAGGCTGTTTAGAATCGACATTAATTAATGGGAAATCGATCCAAAGAACCGATTCGGATTTATCAATAAGAAAATCTTGGCTGGCTCCGGAAGAGGAAGGGTTTTTTTTTAGAAAAAGCCCAGTGTTTGCTTTAATCCCTTCGTTTACCGTCGCTGGATATGGTTGCTTTCGATTTTCTTTGTGTGGTTGAAATGAAAGGAGATATTGATGACCGCCGTGAAAATGTCTCGTTTCTTTCTTTACGTGCCTTTTCCACGGAAAATGATATATAATAAACAGGATCGCTCTTCGAAAACGAAAAAGACGATAAAATTGGCATAATACCTATGCGTAAAATAAATATTAACAAAGGGTCTGCATCAATTTTGTCAGAAACAAACCGAACTGTGCTTAGTATCTTTCACTAGTCAAGTTGACGACCCATCTCGTAATAGTATTCGGTAGGACTGAGTGGAGTGACAACACACTTAAGTGATTTTTCTGGTATGATGGATAAACAAAGCACACATTGTTTTTATCACAGGTAGGGCAGCGAGGCAGTCCATACGAAAGTATAGGACCCAAGACACAGATGTAGGTACAAATCTCTACATATACCTACCTATAGTAAAAAGTTGAATAACATGCAATATACATGGGTTGTATTAGAAATGCTTTGTTGTTTATATATCTTAAATAATTCACCACATAAAATTTTAAATTTAATAGTTACAGTTATATGAATATAATTATTAGGCACTTATCAATATTCGGATCCAATCTGTAGGTATAGGGGAAGATGGTTCTGAGACAGTGTTTTATGTGAGACAAGGTTCTCCTTTTCAAATTTACCGTAATGAAAACTATAGGCACAGCCATCTGTTCTTCAGTCCTCAAATTTGCCATTCCACCATTACCGTTTACCGACAAATTGTTTTGTTGATTGTTTTTTTTTACAGAAAATATATACATATTCAAGCAAGTCTTCAAGGTATGCTGGTTGCTGGTTATAAAAAGTGCCTATTTGCAAAAGGTGTTTTTAAAATATGTTGCAAAATATTTATTGATTTAGTCTTGGATTATATAGGTATTTAGAAAAATAGTTCATATAAATAGCCGGTCGAATTGAGGTTAGGGTTCGAGAATAAAATTAAATAAATTAAATGAAACACGCTTATATACAGTGTGTCCGCGTTTACTTGCTAGAAATCTATGAAGAGCCGAGTAAAAGTAGGCATTCCATATTTTTTAGATTGACGTTAGGGAAGATATCTCACACACTACTATTTCCATTGGATGATTATTCTATGGCTAGCTATGCTATGATTTTGTTAAACAACCAATTTTAAGAATACCATATTAGGCATTATTTTAAGAAGAGAATGGATGGTGCCATCAAATTGGCCATAGTACAAAATATTAATACTATAAATTATACACGGCGTTCACAAAGTGGGAGCAAAGTTTAAAAAAAATTTGGATTTTCCGAAGTACCCTGTATAAACCATGGAGCACATTTTGGTGATCTTTTTTTTACGAATCAATTAAGCTTTACCTAAGGTACTACTGTAAGTACTATAGCCAGTCTAGCTCATACAGAGTGTTCGTAAAAACATCAAATTTGAACAAAAAATCTTGTATTAAAAAATATTAAGAAAAATTCCTAATTCCGCTGTATTCTGTTGACCCTTTTTTGGAAAAGCATATTTAGTTTTAATATTTCCTTACAATTTGAGGCAGCATCTTCCCTTCTTAATTAGGTAATTATGCTTTATTTATCACATCATGTTGGAACATTATGTCAATCAAATCAGGTGTGCCATATTTTCATATATGAATTTATAATAATGATTGCTTTTCGTCCACATCCAAAATAACACCTCTTCCCCAGAGATTTCAATGATTTAGAGATAAGTAAAGAGCTTGTCACTGCTGTTCACTTGGAACAAATAAACTGAATATTTTGTAATTGGGGAGAAAACTCATGTATTTGAAGCCTCAGTATCGCATAAAACTTAATTTCCCGAAATTGGGCGATTAATTTCCAGACTTTCATTAAATATTTCAAGGTCTAAAACCTAAACTGCTTGTGATATTAAGCCCCATATCTCTATAATTATTAATAATAAATCATAACTTTGGGAAAGCGCGATGTCAGCTCTGACCTCCTTTTCGGACAAAACACTACTGCCCAATTCCCTCCTCCTTTGGGTGCTTGGGTGTCCCTTCAAAATTATTATAGCTCCGCGACTGTTCGCAGACAGGTGTATCTATCAATCATTTCTGCACAGTAATTTATCAAAGTCGATCGGACCGTTTCCAAGCGTTAGCAACCTATTAAATATTAGTCGGCGCGGAACGATACATATTTGATGTGTTTCCCTCGGCCAAAGTAAACACATCAGATATCGTTAATTTGTAGCCATCACTTCTCAAATTCGGATGCCAACCGAATGACTACATTAAATTTATACTCTTTCACATACAATAATTCTAAATATAATAGCACTGATAAATCAATGCCGCCTTCAAACAAGCTAGTTGAAAACGATTACTTTTCGAGATTTTTATCGGATGTATCCACAAATTGTTATAGAAAAAGTTTTTGTGAAGTCAAGATAAGTATATTATGGTCAAAGGTAATAATTATCCAATAATAGATTGACTAGAAGACACTCATTGTTATTTTTATTAATAATAACTACTTGTATTACCTTATTCTCTAGGTAACTACTTACCTATACCTATTAACGTAGTGTTAGGTATAGAAATTAATGACCAACTATGTACTTTATTCAATAACATTAATTAAATGAACAGTAACGAAACGCAGTAGATACAGTGCTATAAATATAAATTCAGAGTGAAGAATGTAATTAAAAAAAATAGTAGATCCTGACCTATGAACAGTTGAAAATAGGCATTTTGACTACTTTTCACCTTTGTAGGGACAAAACTGGTTGAGATAGAACAAAATGAATTTCACATTCATGTCTTAACTTTTCAAGAGCTAGTTATCCGGTGGTGTAACTGATGGTTGATACTACATTTGGTACCAACTGGTATTAGCACCATTAGGTAACCCTTGAAAAGGCAAGATAGAAATGAGAATTTCATTTTGATCTATCTGAAACAGTTTCCTGGCTACAACTGTGGAAAGCAGTAAATTGGTAATGTCGCATGTTTCTTTTTACATAATGTCTTGTAAATTTTTAGTTCCTGCATTGTAAAAACTAGCGGATGTACCACGGGACTAAAGTGACTCTTAATCCCTCTTTAGGTACTCTCGGAATTAATAGATGCATTATAGTACATACATTGGTACATAATATACTATTTGACGTCAATAGCTGAAGTCCCTTGACTTTTTACTGAAAGGAATCGTCAAAAAATATAATCATTGATCAAAAAGCTTTGCAAACCTTTAAAGTTACTCATTTTACTCCACCGGTTCACACTACATAATGGAGATGTCATTAACTTAGTTATTATTCGCTCTTGGGCCGGAAGTGTCGTTTTACCTTCACCCTTAAACGACCCAGGTCTTTTAAAGTTTTTATTGCTAACAAAAATACCCTCCCCGCAGTTTTTTCAAGGATAATAACATCTCGTAAAATTTAATTGGAGCATTATTTTTTCTCCTGCTAACGTTCCGGAAAAGGTCAAATTTGAGACTCAACTACCTAAGACGGTTCGTCGAAAGCTTGGGATATGTAGGCAGGAGCGGCTTCAGGATTTTTTAGGAGGGCGGCCGAAAAACTCTAGAGACCCTGTTAAAGTCATTAGGTATATTCGTAACTTTACAAGTACTACTGACTATCGACGTATAAAAATGAGACTACCTACTTTGAATTTTGAGAAAAAGCTTTATAAGACTCTAGGAATTTTAGTTTTTAGATAAATTGATAAACAATTTCACATTTTTTGTGCAGTCTCTAATAAGAGCGAGAGAGAGAGAGAGAGATAACTAAAAGAGCCACCAATTTGTTACGACCATTTCAGAGACAGTATAAAATAGTGGATTAGACTCCTCAAAATTGGCAAAATATAAACAATAGTTATAAATATTATAGAGTATTTATGCTGCCAGAGTTAAGTTCCTACTGTGGTAACTTGCACAAAGGAAAGCATATATCCAGGGCCGCTTGCACGCGCGCTTCCCAATTGAGGCAGTGACGTCAACCTAATGACACAGCGTTCTGCGTATTCAATCGAATGACGGTACTTTTCCTACAGAATATATTTCCTTGTTTTTTGCATTTCACAGATTTACATTGAACGGTATTTACGACATTTTTATGGCGCTTAAACCTTAAGCAAATATTTTTTTGTGAACATCGCTATATTAAACATTTTGTTGTTTTTGACAGCCTTTCTGTCATTGACTAAAAGTTCATGTTTTAGTTTTAATTTATTTCCAATGACGTCATAACCTATAGACAGGTTTGTTTTGATAAACGCTTGACGCCCAGAACTAATCACAATCTAAGCGCTCCATTAAATTATTCCGAAAATGTCGCGAGATTGTCAGAAATTGCCCCTTTTTGTCGAGCCGTAGCGAACTTATTTCGACTCTGGGCTCGGAGGCTGGCGTCGTTAGACCATCCCCCGAGTCTTCAGGTGAGGTTCCGATGCTTCCGGCGCCCCCAAACAAGAAAAAACATGCGATATCTAAGTGTGACTCTGGAGGAACTATAACCGGGAATCACCGGGTGTATAGTTGGTTGATGGTTGACTTTCTGTCTTTGTTTGTAGCATGTTTTTAGAGTAGTATGGATATATTTAATGTTGGGGTCAAAATAAAGGGCATTTTAACAATGGGGCACCACGTCTATAGGTTTTGACGTCATTGTTTATTTCCTATTTTCTGGTAAGGAATATGCACATGTAGTACCATCAAGAATATGATAAATAACAATTTCCTAGTTAACTTCTGAGTTATGTACGTGCTGTTTCAGTTATAAATAGTTAAACGTTAACGCACACTTTGCTTTATTTTGCTACTATTATTTGCTGCCGCCCTGCATTCAGAGTTACCCCCACTTTTAATGAAACATTTAATCAAATAACTTGAGGAAATAGTCCATATCTTGAAGTGGAGTAGGAGAATACAACAACGGGGGTAAAACTTACAGTCTCAGCTTCACAAACACAGCTTCTTTAATCAACAGATCAACTGTACATACCTATGTTTCGGCCCTCCTAGGGGTCATCTTAGCAGTAAAGCAATACCTATTTCACGACATTACTGATCAAAACTACTTATTGCAATATGTATAAGCATAGACGTAACTAGGTCGTATTTTTAGGGGGGGCTGATCAGGACCGGCTCAAGATTTTGCGGGGCCGGGTGCCGCATAAAAATGCGGGGCCCCGACAAGGAATTATTTAATCCATTAAGAAGAAAATTTTGAAAGTCGGTACGCTACTTACAAAGGTATATTTTTTACATGTCATTCTGTAAAATGGTAGGCCGGGGCTACGGGTTTGGATCACTTCTGTGACGTATATAGGAATTAATTTCGAGTGGTGGAGGGACAATTTTTGTGTCTTTTTTTCATTTAAAATAATTCTAAAAAATGCGCCGCAGGCAAAATTTTTAAAAATTTGAAGAAAAATTACATAGAATTAGTCTTGGGAAATCCCAATATCTTCAAGCTGGAGTGAATATTTTCAAATTCCGAAATGGGTTCGGTCCCGCCCTTCTAAATACGTTACTGACTGGATCACCCTGTACCACCCTTGAGGTGCCACACCCAAAAACGTTAATTTTAAGGCTTCAAAAAATAACGTATAGGTCTATCTACTGGTAATTTTGAATCATCTTTAATTCATTTAAGAAAAACCTTATGAAAAAGTAGAGGTTTCCGAGTAGAAACCAGAGAAAAAATGTTGGGAATGTCTGCTATTTTGTGATGCAAGATTATTTACATATAGTAAATATAACGAAACAACAATACACTGGATGAATAACAAAATAAAAGTCTGGAGTCTGGCACAGCAAAAGTACATTCTCCGACGCCGTCTCGTCTCTCTTTCTCTCGGCAGCAGGCACGGTGCGTTCGCTCTCGCTTGCGCGTTTAAATTTCAGTCGGATTTTGTGGGGGAACAAGGTGCAAGATTCCGCAAGAGCAAGCGATTCGTCGAAACTGGTGAATTTAAAAAGGTGCGTGCGGTGTTCGCCGTGTTGCGTAACGTTGCGTTGTCAGAATGTTAGATCTATTCTGTTTACGAGAAGCACATCTTCGCACATCCTTTACATTATAGGGGGGGCTAATAGAAATGTAGGGGGGGCTGAGCCCCCCCTAGCCCCCCCCCCTAGTTACGTCTATGTGTATAAGCAATAGACATGAGCGTAATATACTAAAAATGAATAGATTATTTTGTTTATAAATATGTCTTTTCTATAGAAATAAATATGTTATTCTATATTCCCCGATTTTACTCTAATATTTATATTATGAGCTTCCGGAATCTTCTTGATTCCCAATATTTTTCAAATAGCTATCAAAAGTCTAATATATATTTAAGATTGTCTTAAGCAAACTTGCCTTTTGGTAAGCCTTGAACTGTTTACGATTTAAATACTTATACGTATAGCTGAAACAATGGGCTAATACACCACTTTTTTTAATTGCTAGAGAAACTATTTCCGTACCTATATGCATTTGGGCGAAATCTTTGAATAAAGAACCCCAGGAATAAGGAGCAAATTTGGGCTTAACACTGGACCGGGATAGTCTCTGCAAATGGCGGGATGCCGTTTCTGTTTTTACAGCGGCGAGCGCCTTTGAGTTGTTTCGACAAACTAATCGGGGCAGAAATCCTCATTTTTCGTGAAACCAGTACCTACAATACGTGCAAAACATAATAAGGCACGTTTATGTCTTTAAGTTTAGGAATCCTTGAAGATACAGCAATTCTAATTTTAAATTTCCAATTATGAAGAAGTAGCTATACCTACATAAACGCCTATGCCACTTTAGCGCAAGGCCTCAAAAGTTAATTTAAATTACAAAATTACTTCCCATTGTCCCCAAACATTTAGTTTTGGAGGTAAGGAAAGTGCCACAAGCCGCGTAATAACTCGAAAAATATTTAAAAACCTCATACTGGCACCTATCACCGTGTCAGATATCAAAATATTGTGCCAAAACTTGGTTACTGCTCAGAGAGAATTTCCGTCTCACGTATTTTATAATACACATAGAGTATTGACTCCTTCCTGGGATTTTTTATTCAAAGGGCGAAATCAATGATTGAAATTGGCAGCCGTAAACCCACAAACAAATAAAAAGATATTTTTTCTATTGTCAGGATCATTTTGACGTGACAAACACTTCTACCATTTCTTTTTTGCAACACTAAAGCTCAGCTTATAGTTTTCACCCCTTTAATAACCTTTACCCCTTTAATAACTTTCACATTCACATTATGTTATTCGAACAAGCTTCACAAATTCATCTTCAATTTTCGTAAATTGCCAGCCCATATAACTGCACGATGAAACAAACAATTTATACGGCTTGAAATGTTTTCTGTTTATAATAACCTCTAACACAGACTGGTTCGACATTTTCTGTGAAATGTGACGCGCCGAATGCCGACGGACAGTAGAAAACATTCGATGAGAGTGGCATTGCCCGACGGTCGATCTATCTAAATTTTAGTTTGATGAGGATTACCTCACTATTTAATAGCCTTTATTGAGGGTTTTAAAGTATACACACATTATTCTTTGTAATAATACATTTTAATTCCTTCCTAGAAGTAGAAATCACATAATAATTAATCTCCGAAATGCCCTTCTTTGGACTGGGACAGTGACGTCATTGTTACGGAAATTTATTAACTTATATTTTCATTTTTGGCTTAAGGTCCAAAAAAAAAACAACAAATAACTGCAATATAATATTAAGTATACCCGCAAATTTATGTGGTGATGTTTCATGGCGTACCCTAAATTTTCCTATGTTATTCTCAAAACTTGCGGGTTGTAAGTATTATCCATAGTGGAGTCAACGTAGACGAAAAATGGTGTTAATTAGGAATTAATTAGGGAAGTCATGGATTTGAATAAAACCTGTTGAAACACCTTCAAAGATACTTTTATTTAAAAGTCCGCAGGTTGAAAAAGTGCGCTTTTTTTTTAAATGAAAGAACACAAAAAATTGATTTTTCACCGAAATTTCTCAAAAATCGTCTACAATTAATTGTGGAATCATTATTTTTCAATGAAAATGTATAGTAAAAATGAAGTTGAATGCAAGAATAATCGAATTTTCTTCATAATCGTCATAATCTCATATCAATACGGCAGGTAAGGTAAAGTAAATTAGAAATACGTTTAACGGAATAAAAAGTGAAAATCTAGCCATTTATACAAAAAGCTCAAGCAGTTATTTCATGGCATGCTTGACCACGGAAATCTTTTAAAACAAATACCTACCTTCTTTCAAATAACAAGCTAATAATTATTCTTTTGGCGATAACTCCGAAACTAATGAAGATATGGAAATACCAAAGTATTTTTTGTTGTAAATGTAATCTACTTTTCGATTATAACAGAATAAATATGTCATTGAATTTAAAATTTCGGAGAAAATTGTAAGTAGGTAGGTATGGGTAAATTGAAATTGTTTGAAGGTGGGGCAATAAAAATTGTTGTTTTTTATGTGGGTAATAAAAAGAGTACTTATTAGAGTACTGCCGCAGGTTTTTTTTAGAAAAGTTAAATAGAGTACTTAGAGGTGTTTGTCGCAGGCAATATTTTTTTTGTTAGAAAAGTTAAGGACAAATTCAGTTTAAATGCCTATGATAATAAATAAAAAAAATTATCATGATGTATTTTTTTCTAATAGTTTTTTTTCTCAATGGAGCAGCGCCTTATCTACGGCCCTGGTGAGGTGACCGGTCAACTTGTGGCTCAGGCAGGGCAAACATTCCTGCCCCCCCCCCCCCCTGGCTACGGCCCTGTCCGCTCGTCTCACCTCTATTTGAAGAGCAAGAGCAAAAAATCCTGAACGAAAATTGTTCACAATTCGCTGAAGAGTGCAATAAAATTATTTTTGATAATATCTATTAGTTATTTTTTTAGAAAACTCATTTTTCAAATGTACTGTTGCGAATACGCACCCTAGCGGCCGACCTACAAACTTAACAATAATTTCCAGGGATTTTTCGTGACCATATTACTTAAGAAGATTTTTTCCCAAAGCTCTAGGACTATTAATTCCTGAGATATGGTACCTCTTCACCCTTAGTTAAACACCCTGTACATAGCTTGGATTTTCGGGGGATATACAGGGTGATTCAGTTTTATTCTGCGATACTTCAACAGGTGATAGAAAACCAAAAAATAACCGCACTTTCTTCTATAAACTATATCATTTTAAGGCCTCATAAAAAAGTTACAGGGTGTTAAAGTTGTAAGAAATATGTGGAATTTATTGAATATTTACCAAGCTAGTTGAGATCTTTAAGTCATATTTGGTACACGTTATAACGGCATGGGTTAGCGTAAAACCTGTTAATATCAAACACACCTTGAACAACCAGTGGCGTAGAAGTGGGTAAGTATTATAATTGTTTTTAGAAAGAAAAATGAACCACCTTGTATAGCAATAAAATGTATTCAATTTCTTATGTAAATTTGATTTTTTCGTATTATTTCGGGGTACTTCTGAAAAATTAACTTAAAACTTCGCTCCATAAGTAACACTCAAAGCAGAAAAAATTTGTTTCTTACTTTAAATACAGTACCTAACTTTTCCCAATAAACTTACCCATTCAAAGTTTTACTTTTCAATATACAGAGCGTAACATTAATTGTATCTTCCTTAAATGTATTAGACCCTGTATCTTCAAAAGTATTGCCTTAAATAGGTAAGTTTATTGGAAAAAGTTACTTTATTTCAAGTAGCAAACACATTATTTCCACTTTAAGTGATACTTATGGAGCAAATTTTTGGGCATTTTTGTTTAAAATTAAAATTGACATAAGAAATTGAATATATTTTATTGCTATACAAGGTGATTCTGTTTTTTCTAAAAACAATTATACTATTTACCTACTTCTACGCCATTGGTTGTTCAAGGTGTTTGATATTAACAGGTTTTAAGCTAACCCATGCCGTTATAACGTGTACCAAATATGAGTTAAATATCTCAACTAGTTTGGTAAATATTCAATAAAGACCACATGTTTCTTAAAACATTAACCCCCCTGTAACTTTTTAATAAGGCCTTAAAATGATATAGTTTATAAAAGAAAGTGCGGTTATTTTTTGGTTTTCTATCACCTGTTGAAGTGTCGCAGAATAAAACTGAATCACCCTGAATCCAATCACCCATTCGTTCCCACGTCAATTCAAGCTGTGCTCCAAGGGAACAAAATGACATCTGCCGACTACCTGCCGACTAACACGCCTCACAAACACACGCACACCCACTCACACATACAAACGCATGTTCTCAGTGGATCGAAAATGGGGACTATAGTAGTATATAAATATGTATGAAGTATTTACGAGAAAGAAAGCCGAAATTATTATATTTATTAGAGAATTCGTCTTATTGTATGAAAGCTGAAGAGAGTTTTTTCCAAAAGCTGATAATAACGAGCGGAAATTATGTAGAAAAAATCTTTTGACTAGGAAATAAAAAAAAATTAACAAAAAAATTAAAACCGACTTCAAAAATTTGCCCGTACGCACACTATACTAAAAATTAAAAAAAAATTATCAAAAAATAACACCGACTTCACAAATTTGCCGGTATGCACATTTCAACAAAAATTTTAGAAATATTTTTCCTTTTCTAAATTGAGTTATCTTTGGATTTGGTGCCAGTCAAGGCAAGGGATTTAAATCTATTTAGATATGAATACATCATATCCTACATACATCATACGTTACTGTCACCGACTCCAGAGATAACTCAATTTAGAAAGAGAAAAATATTTCTGAAACTTTAGTTGAAATGTGCATACGGGCAAATTTGTGAAGTTGGTGTTATTTTTTGTTAATTTTTTTTTAAATTTTTAGTGAAGTGTGCATGTGCATATGGGCAAATTTTTGAAGTCGGTTTTAATTTTTTTGTTAAAATTTTTTATTTCTTATTTTTAGTGAATTATTAAGAATTATCTAAATCGGTCCAATATAAAATTCCATCCTCTATTTGTCCACCCTTAGGATTGAAATTTTTCTTTTCAAATTTAATTTCTCTTCAAAATTAAATGTGACCACCCCTAAGGTAACCCCTTTCTAATAAAATAAGAATCATCCAAATCGGTCCAATATGAACTTCATCCCCTATGTATCTACCCTTAGGGGTGGAATTTTTTTCTTTAAATTTAAATGGGACCAGCCCTAAGGTAACCCCTTTCTAATAAAGAAAGAATCATCGAAATCGGTCCAATATGAAATTTCATCCCCTATTTTTCCACCCTCATGGGTGGAATTTTTTCTTCAAATTTAAATGGGGCCATTCTGTAGGTATACCCTTTCAAATAAAAAAGAATTGTCCAAATCGGTTTATAAATGACGGTGTTGTGAGGTAACAAACATAAAAAAAACATACACCCGAATTGATAACCTCCTTTTTGAAGTCGGTTAATAAAAATTAAAATTCACACTAATAACAAAATATAAAAAATGAGTCATCATTTAAAAAAGAAAAAAATTTGAAAATTGAATATTGCATTGCTATTTTTATTATTATTTGATGCAATAAGATCTGGTTATACAAATAGTCTAATAGTCTTTATTTATTAAATAATATCCCAAGGGACCGCCACTGAGGCCAACTTTACAATAATATTATTATGACGCGTATCCCTTCATGGAAATTAATGCTACAAGATTTTTTTCATTGCTTTACGGTGTCACTTTCCAATAAACTTCGTTGCATATGATTTAGTTGTGTGTGTAAAAAGTTATTACTGTTTAACTGTCTCGCGCTCCAGGCGCCGCGCCGCTCTCAATTTCGGCTGCCTCTGCCAGGAAGCATGAAAACGAATGTTCTCAAAAAAATTCTCGTTCATTACTTAATTATTTTACAAAAAATATGTAAATACATTTTTTTTGAGAAATTGCCTGCTCTTCGAATGGTCTTACTTAAATTCTATAAAAACGCTTATTAAATAAGTTATTAACAAAAAAACCTATATTTTTGACAGTTATTGTTAAATAAAAAAAATCGCACACTATTTTGCGCTGCGGACTCTTCGGATTTTGTTTTAAGACATCAAAATGATCACATTCCCACAAAATCGAAAACTCCCGGAATTTGTTCGAAGTTATTTTCCTGGTTGACTCCACTAAAATGCACCAGTCAACATAAACTTATACTTATCCAATTAAAAAAAAGACGTTTTCTAATATCGATCCCTTATTCCTGAGTTTCACAGTAGGTGCAATTATAAAAAATTCCTTAGGCCAATTAAATTACTTAAAATAGATAGGTATAGTACCTAAATGCGTAAAAAATATGAAAATTTAAATAGATCTTCCAACCTGTTGTACGCCACTTTACTCGCCAAAGTTACTTACACAGTTACTTACAGTTACAAAAAACTTTGTATAAAGGTTTTGTTTAGATGCAAGTGAACTCGACAGATTATATTCACGATGGCGTGGTGAGGTCTTGGCCTTGGCCTTCGGCGACACTCTCTTATATTACTCTCTCGATGTGTTATCGGATCCGGCCGCTAGAGGCAGCACCTTTCAGATAAATTTCATCAGATTAATTTCATTCATCTTACCTACGCCCTAACAACAGTATGTTGGAACGACCAGTTATTTTTGTTTTCGCTATAGTAAATTTAATGGCAATGAGACATTGTCTTGCCTTTATAGTATTGATGGATAATAATGTCACGCAATTTTTTTATCAGTATGCTTTCCACTTTACACTCGTGTAATTATTATAATTCTAGGAATTACGCTGAAACTGGGCTTAACACAATAAGATTTTGATATCAATAATGTGTGTCAACATCCCTGTCAATAACAATAACTTTAAAAACATTGCTTTTTTTTTCCAACGCCTACTTGACCCGCTTACACTGAGAGCAATATGAAACCGTGGCAAAACTTGTTCCAACATTTAGTTGTCGGTACACTTATACTTCAAATGACCAAATAAAGGAAAAACACACATTACATATATTTTAATAGTACCAAACATATAAAAATATTATTTTTAATTGCTCCCTTAAAATTAAAAAAAGAAAACAATTGGTTAATGACTTTTAGTCAGACAGCTTGTTCTTTACAAAATAACTGTTCGCCCCAACATATAGTTATAGTCACTTCGAAATTTTGTATCTTTCCCAGAAAAAGCTAGATAGCCATTTTATATTTCTAAACAGCTAAATTCCCAAATCCTGTAGGTATTCCATTCAAATCCATTTCGTCAAAACCACATTCATGAAGGGCTTTGTAAAATAGATATCGTAGAAATACGTTTTCAGTAGCTATAAGTCCCTTAAACTAATCATCTTTGCCACATCCGAGAGAATATTAACGTAAATATAATACCTAATTAAGGCACTATGTATTTTAATACTAAATAGCAGTCTGCGGTTTTCAGATTTCACACGGATCAGGGAAGCAGAATTAGAAGGCTGTGAATATAGGGATGGGGGAGAGACAAGGGCGCGTTAATTGCCATGAACTAATCAACATTTCGTTTACCACTTTCTCACGAACAAGCTTGAAGGTAGGCCAATTATCCGCGCGACTTTAACACATGAGATATCTCTCTATTTACATTCTTTAACACGATCTCAGTGAAATCAAAAAGTTCACAGTGACCCAAGATGAACAAATATCAGTGGCGGCTTGTCATTAGGGGTTTCCCGCCAGTAGAAAATGGGAAAAATTAATTTAGTTCCGCGACTGCTATTTACTATGTTTTATTTCCTTGTTTCTTCCTACTTAAACTGCCTCAACGCCCACCGCTGATAATGTTCTATGTACTATTTAAAGGCCCGCAGCGGATACAAAATGAAAAATAGTAGATATGCAGGACATTTTGAAAGGTAACTTTGTAAGACTTTTATTGACAGAAAAAGTTGAAATAAAAACTCTTGGGAGACCAACTTCACATTTGCAATTATCTCAACCGGATAAAGGTGCAGCACGAAATTTTACGCGGCACTTTTATAGAAATATGTACGACAAGAATATATGGATATGTGGATGCGACAAATTAAATGCACTGTTTTGCGTTATTAACTTCCCAGGAAACGGGAATTATTGTTTTATGCAGTTTTTATATTGATTATGAAAAATACCAAATTTTTACTATAAATAAAATATAAAAAAGCCCATGCTGAAAGTAGGTACCCACCTCGGTACCCACCAATTTTTTTAACTGATCATAGAGTGTGTTCTTTTCAAAACCTAGCCCCTCCCGGGCATTCATCTGCGACCCGCAGACAAATATAGATGAGATTTATTTACAATTTCAGACTATATTTGCCACCTTTAGTTGAATGTTTAGATTTTGAAAATATAAATGTCCTACTTATTATACCGTTTGCAGTGGCGTACCCACGGGGGGGATAAGAGGGATATATCCCCCAGGAAGTCTCACCAGTTTCCCAAACTCACCAATAAAAGACCTCCAAATAAACGCCTTATAGTAATTACTAAATCAACTACATACAAGTGTGAGTAAGAAGTGAGTTAATAAATAAAAAAGTCATTTGTCTCAAAATTATTATGAGGGTTTGTTTGCGACATAGTTTAAAAACAGGTTTCCTGCTCTATTATTGGTCGATTATGTAAGTACCTACTATGATGTCAATCGGCATAACGATAATGAAGATGACAGACCGGCAGATAGTGACAGATTTTTGGGCGTGATTTTACTCAGTTTGCCTTTCAAAGGGCATTATGTTGCGTATATTCTCATAATAATAAGCTATGAATCAGAGAGTCATTCTGATTGACTTGATTTTAGTCAGGTGTTTTATAATGATGTTAAAAATAGAGAATTCCTAGGAAAACCATAAGCATACCGTTAGCGTGGGCCCAAATTGCTATTATTGTCACGTGAACTTGTATTTTAATAATTAATTTTTCCACGTTTCTGAACAGGCTGCCAATGAGAAGTATGCAAGTTCTTGTTATGAAATTGCTGAAAAAAAATGGCATACCGTTTGCGCATGTCCAAGTACAGTTTAAATTGAATGATATTTAATAATTTAAACGATTTATTCGATGTAAAAAGTACTTGGACATGCGCAAACGGTATGTCATATTTTCGTCAGCAGTTTTATAACAAGAAATTACATACCTATTATTAGCAGCCTGTTCAGAAACGTGGAAAAATTAAATATTAAAATACAAGTTCACGTGACAACAGACGCCCTCATCTGGGTCCACGTTAACGGTATGCCTATATGGTTTTGCGAGGAATATTCTATTTTGAACTTTATAATAAAACACATGACAGCATGACTAAAATCATATTAAAACACATATTTTTCGAATAAATGAAAACTCACTTTTTCATATGAAGAACCCAGGATAACTCTTTACCTTATTATCATGATAATATACGCAGCATCATGCTCTTTCAAAGACATAGGTATCTAGTGGGTAAAATCACATGCAAAAATCTGTCTCTACACCCGATCTCTAAGCATAATGAATGAGTGAATTTCACTGCTATTGTGCCGAGGTCGGTGTAAGAATCTTCGTTAGTCCTTATATCCTGGATGGCGGTTGAATTTGAGAATATATTATGCGGGATACGAAGCCGCAAAAATAAAAGATATATTTTTTTATATACTACGAAAAAAATTTACTTTTGCATAAAATAATACCCTATGGTATTCTGCCAAAAATAAATAGTAAACCATTTAAATCAGAAATAATGCTTTATTCAAAAATGCATAAATAGTTCAGAGTTGAGCATTGTTTACTTGTTCGTATTAAAGTTCGTATAATATTAACAATGTTCAACATGGTTTAGTTCAAAATTCGGGATTATGCAATTATAATTTTTCGCTAATATGTACCTAGGTACCCACTTAGTTTGAAAACTATATGGCTGAGTCTCCGAATTTCTCCCCGAATTAGTTCCAACTTCTTAAATTCAAATTAACACACAACTTTCTCGAGTGGCTAATCCGATCTCGTTAAGCGCTTAAGGTAACTTTGCGATCCCGAGAATAGTCGACTCGACAGCGGGAACTTCTGATGAAATGGGAAGGGTTGCCGTCTGTATTTTGGAACGGGTCGCACTGTCTACCCATCCATGGTAATATATTTGGGCCGAAGGAAGTTGGGACTATTATTGTGCATGCGAAGTATGAGGTATGGGACGGATATGAGAAAGCGCCGCGCTGTGCAAAGTTTGTCAGGTTTATCTGGCCCCCACATAAGAGAGGAAGACTGAACGTGTAGTATGATATAACGGGCTGAAGCGCTGAATGTAGTTAGGTACTTATTGTACTAGAATGTTCACATCAGGCTGCTAGTACCTATAAGTACCCATTTCTTTACATAGATAAAGAAAGAACTTTGTTGTATAGAAATCTATGAGAAAATATTTTTTTTATACATTCGGATAATGATAAACAATTAAACCTATTACCTCTTATAGGAGCCAAAACAATTTGTAGTTATAAACTGAAAACTACACTTCTTTTGGCCAATCCTTAACCTGGATTTTCCGTATAGTTTTTCATATAGTTCAGACTATTCGTTACCCGGAGACCGCAGAGCTATGGATGACGGCAGCTGTATTTCGGTACAAATAAAACAATTTGTCAGTTTGTGAAGAAGTTTCGGGTTATCAGTTTTAGCTACCCCAATATTTGGTTTTGCCGTTGACTGAATTATTTATTCAGTAAAAAAGTTCATGGCTCACTAGATATTTTGAAACGAGTAATTTTTTGCTATTGCATCAGATCTCTGTAGCTCCGTTATTTCTGATTATACGGAAAAACTGTAGAAACAAAAACTGTTGATAATGGACTAATACACCACTTTTTTTTTATTTGCTCATCGGATAGTATTGGGTAAGATATACTTGCTGTATTTTTTTTTATTTTTTTTTTCGCCCCCGTTTTGCCGCAATTAATTTTTAAAGTTCAATATACGTAACTACCTATTGGATTTTATTTTTCCCTAAATTTACCTCCATGGCACCAGGTTTGGCAACGCCGCACCTCAATGCCAAGCTGTCAGCCTGCGAAAACATAAACATAACCTATTTTGTGGCGTCACAAATCGGAATATCGGATCTCGGATCCCGCGGCCCCGCGTGTTTTACAAGCTTTTATTTTTTATGATTTGAACTATTTTCACCATTCATTCTAATAATCCATGACGGAAATGAACCATTCTATTTTGCTGAGGAAAATGCTGGGAACACTAGGTATTGGTATTGATGATTCGGACGTTATGCTGGTTGGTTTACAAAACTTTTTTTATTGGAAACAAGTCGATTTTATCTATAAAACGACACAATTCGTAAGTACCTAACTGAACTTGCATAAATTAGATATCTAGACTTGCTGATATATTAAAGACAATAAAGAACTAACCAGGTGTAACATTTTAGCTGACGGTTTTAGATTAGTGGCTCTGCCAAACGATTTTTTACTTGTTATCAAGTATATTCCACCGACTGCTAGTTGTTTGAAGAAACTGATGATATTTTAGCCTCAATACCTAGTGTCACAGAATAAATAGCTTCACCTATTTATTCTGTGCTAGTGTTAATCAACAGCATTGATTGGTTATAAACTAAACTGAGAAAAGTTAATCCTATAGACGTCAAGCACTTACCTGGTCCGAATATAAAAAATTTATTACTTTAATTTCATGAGCCCTTACTTACAAGAAGTAGTTAGACCTGCATCGGTTCAAAAATGTAACGCTAGAATATTGGAGAAGGTGCCAGTTCTTGGTGATGTTAGAAATATAACATGTAAAACGCAATAAAGCCAAGTTTTCAGTCGAAAAACTTTATTGTCATAGCTTGAACTATTTTAGACCCATTTAGGTAAATTATATTGTGATTGCCGAAGCATCCTCATAAAAAATGACATAATTCTTTAGAATTTTTTCACTATACATATTATACCTATATTCATTCTGGAAAATAAATTTTCATAAGCATATTTTGTGATTGTGGTTAATAGAAGTTAAAAATGAAAAAATATAATGCAGCAGCCAGAAAAAAATTAAGATTTCTTTAATTTGCAAGAAAAAAAAACATTATTTTGCATTCTATGGCAAAACCTCAAATAAGTTATCTATTAAATTTAGTGAAAATATTCCAAAATCAAATAATACAGTTTTCATGTCGCATGCACAGAGTGTAACAAACTGGATGTTTTTTTTGGGGGGTTTCTTCTATTCTGCGAAGAGATGGACAAAGAGTGGGTAGGTGTACTGTGCTCGATTTTTGAGGGCAATGGAAAGCAGTTGAATCTCGATTCGTTTCGGAGATACAGGGCATTTTTCGTTTTTTAACATGTCAGACAATCCCTCCTTGTAATACGTTTTGATTTTTGCCAAAAATCTTCCTTCATACTACTCTAACGTATAATAATTATTGAGGTATGTCGGTATGTCTTTGTCAACTATCCTGTAAGGTAGACTTTCATATTTTTTTATTGCACTTGTGTTGACTTTTTCCAATATAACAATCTACTGATGTTGTCCATGATTCTTCGCTATTTCCAGGAAGTCAGCAAAGAAAAGCAATACCTTGCTTACATTCATCTAAAATAAGTTTTCCATTAATATGTACCTACCTGCAAAAATTTTACAAGCGTACTTAGTTCTATTATTAGTTGACAAAGTTAATGTCACTAGCGCAGAAAAGTACAACTTTCCGCATCAAAATGGATGCGACAAAGTGTACTACTACGGACTTAATTACTTAAATACTTCATTAGATCATACAAGAAAAAAATACCCGCAAAAACTAGTCATTGACGGTCAAGCACTTGATATCGAATGAAACTCTGCTGTCGAACTTGCACTAGATTATTTAAATTAGTTCTTAATCATGGTTCTCACATGTAGATATCAACGATCGTTTTTACAAACGCATGATTTCTTGTTTTGATAATCGATTTCAACATTGGGGCGTGACTTAAATTCAGTGAACGCAGATACTGGTTTTTAAAAAGATTTATTTTTCTCAAAAGGTACAATCTACAATAGATGTGAACCGTGAAATGGCTATGTCGAGACTGAATACACAAGAACGGGTGAAAACATAAAAAGTAACATTACTGCTGACAAAGGTGTTACATTACAATTATTACAAGAACTGCTTGTTTAACAAGTGTTTTCTAGTTGGCGTTGATATAACTCCTCCATCCCCAAATTGAGGTATATTTTTCAGTGGTTGAAAAATATCCGAGGGTTGGCTTGTGGATTTTCTTCCGCTTGGGCCGGTGCTACGTCTGTACATCTTCTTTTCTTGACTTGAATTATTAAAATGTACAATAAGGCAATCAGAATAAGTCCATAAATTGGTAATGTCCAAAAACTGGTTGACAGCGGATCTAGTGATTCTTCTACCGGTGTTAATCGTTGTTGGTCCATTTGAAGCTTATGTATTTCGTCAAGTCGAATATTTTGTAGCTTTAGTGTTGGTAATTTTCTGGGGTTTTCGGTTGTTGCAATTTTGATTTCTGGTAATAACAAGGGTTGTCCCTGATTTACGGATTTGTCATTAATAAAGTTATAATGTTTCAGTCGGAATTGGCATCCAGTCGGGATATTGATGAGATAATTTCCTTGAAGTGTTATGAAGTCGGTAGTTTCACATAATGTTTGGATTTTCGTTTTATTGGGAAAAATTCCAATATAGTGTGAATTGTCAATTTCTTGTACGAATTCTTCGTTAACTCGAACAGGGGTGAGCTGGCAGTTCCTTGGCGTAATCGTCAGTTGAAGTAATTGGAATAAACAATCTTCTTTAACTGCTCCTTCGATGAGAGAGTTTTCGGGACAGTAGAACTTGGGATGCAGGTTGGTGCAGGGAAGTGATACATATTGGTAGAAATTCTCATTCATGATCAGATATGTATTTTTAGGAATTATTGTGGTGGAATTTTGTGTTGGAATAGAAAATAAGTGATAGTATGAAAACGATTCTGGCATAGTGATTGGAAAGTGAACAACGAAAATTATTTTCGATCCTGAATAGTAAGATTCTACATTTAGAACATCGTAATATCGATGAATGTCTGTTTTTAAGGGAAAAATTAACTGTTCAGGTGAATAAAGAGTTTCTAAAATTTTTATAATATGTTGCAAATCATCAATTTTTAGTATGCTACTATGAACTTTACCTAGTCGGGAAAATGTCACAGCATTTTCTATGTCGTTTAATAACTGTAAAACCACGTTTAGTAGTAAATTAATTTGGTCTAAAATATCTCTCATTTTTGTATAAATTATGAATTCTGATTCAAACTTATTAACAAAATCTTCTATTACGATATTTAAGCGTTTTGTTATAAGTTCTTGATCATGTTTAATTAATGAAACTGTTTTATTAAAATTATTGATAATTCTTGTCGTCAATGAGATTTCTTTGTTTAACTTTTTGACAACAATTTTTTGATTATCCTGTAGATTCTTAATAGCTTGATCGTAATAGTAGGCATCGTCTGCATCTAAATTTCCGGTAATGGTTTTTATTATGGAACCTAATCCGTTTATAAGACCACGTTTTGTTCTACCAGCTGGATTGAGTGTGTCGAACTTTGTTTCTGCTGTATGTAACTGATACTTTAAAGCTTTATCAAAATTAATTAGGTCAACGGCGAAAGCATTTTTAAAGAAATCTTTCGCAACAAGGGAAATATCACTGTACTGATTTTTAATGAGTTCAATTTCATTTTTTATGGGGTTAAGATCAATGTAATGAATAAAGGTATGGGTTCGGGAGTAAACTTTGGCAGTTCCAAGTTTATAAGGAAGGATCCCTGGATTTTTGTCGAGTTTAGTTATGGTTATGTCTGTCTGTACCTGCACTGTCAGTAGTACTACTAGGTGGAACCTGCAACAATTTTTTATGCTTTACTTTTGGTCGTCTAATATTTTGTTTGTGAAGAGTCTTTTTCGCGGTTTTTACCTGAATACTTTTATTTCGAACAACTTTACCTTTTTGGTACTTTTTGCATAATTTATTACGGTTGTTAGAAACTACTTTTCGATAGACGTCATCGTCTGGTTGATAAGTTAAAGGATCTTCTCGATTTTTATTATGATACTCTATAGTTTGTCCTTTGTGTTCTGTCAATTGTTCGTTTAATTTTTTATAAATTTGTTTTGTAGCTTCGCGGTGTTCTTCGATATAGTTATTCATTAGTTGCTGGTTAATGTCGATGTCAAAAGGGTCTTTCGTATTTAAATGTCCATTTATAACGTCGATAGGTTTTTGTTTGGTTGTAGAATGTATTGAATTATTGTATCCGAGTATTGCATAAGGCATTTGATTTAGAATGTCGATTTTTCCTTTGTTTTTATGAATTATTACTCTTAAATGTTCAAGAAGTGTCGAATGAAAACGTTCTATGGCTCCGTTTGATTGAGGGCTATTTATAGTGATATAGTGAGAGTTAATTTTGTGAGTTTTGAAAAATTCTTGCATTATAGAATTTTTAAATTCTGTACCGTTATCCATAACAACTAAAGAGGGTAAGCCGTGATGGGTCATGAAAATAACGAAAGCTTTTACAATTTCTATTGCGGATAACCCGTTTAAGGGGTATGCTTGACTGTACTTAGAGAATGTATCTATCATCGTTAAGAATTTTTGTCCGTGTGCTTGAAAGGTATCTACGTGAACAATTTCGAATGGTTTCGAAGGTGTGGGAGTAAGCATTAATTTTTGTTTAGGTGGATTTCGATCGTACTTATTTTGTTGGCATATTTCGCAGAAATTTATGTAGTTAGCAACGTCGTTTTTTATTCCGGGCCAGTAATATTTTCTTTTTATTCGGGTTTCAGTTTCTAGGATTCCGCGGTGGTTCGTCTTGCTTTCGTGATAATTTTGAATAATCTGAGTTTGCATATTTGCATCTGTTACATCTTCTAGGAAAGTATTACATTTCATTAACTTGTAAGCTGCATTTTTAAATGTTTTCCTGAGAATCTCGCATATACGTGGAGCATAATCTTCTTTATCAAAATATATAGCATAAGTGAATTTAGGATCTAAATAATTTTTAAACAAGTTAATTATGTCGGTTTCTACATTATTTATGGAAATTTGGACATTTAAACGTTTTTTATTAGGAAAAGTGCTTTCGCGTTTAGGCGTCGCTGGGGAATGTAAAACAAATTTTATTTTAATTTGGTGGTCAAAAGAATTTAAACACCTGTCAGTCGAGGGTAATTCTTGTATTGGATTTTCATGGCTAGTATGAACCGTGTTATCGTCGATTTCCTCGGCTGATATAGTTTCTTCTGATGAAGGATCCTGATTTGGGTCTTGATTAATTTGTGCATTATTTGTCGATGGTTCGTTTTGTACATGGGTTGTGCTTGTAGATGGTTCGTTCACGTCATTTAAGTCTGGTTGCTCGTCAATGTTTCCTGTAGTCGAAAAATTGTCAGTTTCTTTTTCTTTTGATTTTTCGAGAGATTTGTTAAATTCTTCTATGTAATTAAAAATTTCTTTGGTGTGTATTTCTACACGTGAAAGTGCGTCTGCGTTTGTGTTTGTCTTTCCTTTTTTGTATTGTATTTCATAGTCAAGTTCATCGGTATGTTCGGTATTAAATAGTTCTTCAGATGCGAAATTGGGTTTTTGTCCGTAATTTTGGAAGTAAGAATTTGGTCGAATATTAGAATTTGGTTTTGGAATAGTTTGATTAATTCCAGACATTGGTGTAGGTCTGTTAGTGGGTGGTTTATTGGTAGGTTTAAATTGGTTTTGGGGTCTTCCAAATACTTGTGAGTTTGTGGGATATCTCTGTGAAGGAGGATTTGGATTTCTTTGGATATTGGATATAGGTCCGCGAGGAAATTGAGAATTAAATTGTCGGGGTTGTGTCCAGTTCGATCTTTGCATTATTTGGGGTTGATTTTGGGGTAAAGAGTAGCGATGTTGTGGTTGTGGTGGAAAATATTGGGCAGGAGTAGGTTTTCTTAAAATTTGAGTTTGGGGTGTATTAGATTTTTGATAATATTTTATATTTTCTTCTTCTGTAATAAATTGTAAAGCGGATGCTAGAGTAGTAGGTCTCATAGCACGAATTATAGGTCCCAGGGGTTCTCTTAAACCTGCTAGAAAAGTTTTTAATGCTTGTTTTGTGAAAAAATCGCGTTTAGACGGTCGACTTGCCTCATCACATTTTAGATCTATATGGTTACAAATGGTATTTAATAAATGCATAACTTTTTCGTGAAATTGGTAAGGAGATTCGTTAGGTTTCTGCCTTAAGTTTACAAGGTCTTGATTTAGACAATTTTCGTCTCTTTGATCGCCAAAATTCAAAATGAGAGTATTTTTTATATCGTCCCAAGTTTTACAACCATTAATAGCGACAACTTCCTCTGCTCTACCCTCTAGTTTGTTTAAAATTCCATTTAAAAGTAAAGTATTTTGAAAATTTTGAAGGTTCACTGCGTCAAAATAGTACACTAAAATTGATTCTGCTGAGGAAATAAATCGATGTAACTTATTTGGGTTTCCATCGAACAATGGAATAACACTAATATTTTTAATATCTAAGGCTGGTGCCATTTTAACACTACTTTCAAAAACTGAATTAATTTGTGATTGTTTTAATTTTATTTGATCAGATTCGATCGATAAATTTTCAAGTAATTCAGAAACTAAGCCTAACTCAGTGCCGGAGTAATCGTTTTCACAAAAGGAATCGTTACGGGACAAAGAGGAGTCTGACATGAAAGAGAAAAACTAACTCACAGTATCCACGTCCTTTCTGTTTCCATCTAGTGCCTGAAGTTCTTCTGGTAGGTGTTGGTGCTCACGGATGTCCACGTTGGAGTCCGAAAAAGTCCAAGCCCGAAAACAACTTCGTACACGATAGGTTACTTTTTTTTTTCCGTAAAGCGTTGAAACGCACCGGTTATCGATATTGATTCCGACGAAAAATCCGTACGACTGCGCCACTTAAATTCAGTGAACGCAGATACTGGTTTTTAAAAAGATTTATTTTTCTCAAAAGGTACAATCTACAATAGATGTGAACCGTGAAATGGCTATGTCGAGACTGAATACACAAGAACGGGTGAAAACATAAAAAGTAACATTACTGCTGACAAAGGTGTTACATTACAATTATTACAAGAACTGCTTGTTTAACAAGTGTTTTCTAGTTGGCGTTGATATAACTCGTGCGACACCCCCATGCCCCCTCCCCCATATCTTAACTATAGGTATATACACAATAAGTATTTCTTTACTGTACTAGCAACTAAACTAGAAGCACAAAAAGCTGTATCTACGTATGTGCCAGGATGTATGATCCTCGTACATCGTGGTATGTGCATAATTTAGGACTAATCTGCTTATGTTGGGTAATTACAACATAATATACCTACTTCCACAACTATTCAGTTGAATTTCTTCATTTTTAACCACAGTGTCATTAACATTTTTCTTATTAATTTTGTGCTCGGGGGTAATTTTTGCCTTAACCGGGCATTATGCATTCATTGCTATGTTCTTTCCTCTGCGTGTCTCCAATAACATTGTTACCATAATATTTATTCTCTAGTCTACCTAAAACCAGAATTTAAGCTATATCATCATCATTAAGCAATATTAAAACAATATACAAATCAAATAACAAACATACCTCTTCATTTCTCCATGTTTTGCTCCCCGTTTTTATTGATAAAATTGACACACCATATCAAAATCTATGCAAGGCAAGTTATCAGGACAAGCTTTACCAAATCTTGTCTTCATTATAAACCGAAAAAATAAAGTATTCACAGCAAGATTCTTTTAAAACTGAGAATAGAATTTATGTAGTTTTCACTAAGGTTATTAACCTTGGTTTCCGCGTTCCGCCGGCGAAAGTGAGGTTATATGCAAAGTGCGGCGTTGCCGACGATTTTCTTTAAAGCATTGAGTAATATGTCATCTGTCATATTTTATAGGGGGCATCTAATAAGTTCAGAATGGGATCAGTAAAATCCAAATATTTCATTGAAATGCTACGAAATTTGATTATTTCTCATCAGGCGCATACAAACTGAATCTAATAATTTGCCTGGGAATGCTTGGTTATATAAAAAAAGACGAAATAAGTACTAAGAAAATAGCAGGTACTTATTGAAATTAGGGATCGTGACGTCACATTCCCTACTTTTGCGACCGTTTTTTTCAATTTTTGAGCAAACTAATGGGGAAAAAAATCTGTTGGTTGGGTTTCGTGATTATCTAGACATGTTTTACAAATTCCAAGGCAAAAAAATATTTTTCATTCCTAAGTATACTTGTCCATTGTGGGCTTAATAAGATAATCCTATCCAATTTTTTCTGTTGTTTGTGATTTTTGAGATATGACATAAACTTGTGTTTTTTTAAATGTAAATCATAGTTGGCTGTGGCCTTATCAAATCGGCCATTTTTTGAGCTTTCCAAAGATATAATACTCGGCATAGTTATTATAAAAAATAAAAAAGCTATGGCTAATTTTCTGTTTTTTTTTTTAAATTTTCACATAGTCAGCCATGGAATATTTTCATAATTACGTTCTATTTTATAATAAGACATACTTAAAACTTTCAAATATTTTATTTTTAGCTGGTAACAAAATGTAACAAAATAAAACAAAAATTATCATGATGGAGCACCGCCACATAGTTATTTGCCCGTAAGAAATTACCTAGATCAGCTCTATACAAATAGTAAGATAGGGAGAAATAGACCTATTTCCTGGGAGCCCCGATTCCCCGGTTTTGGATTTCTTTTTGTGGGGAACAGTACAAAATAAAGTATGAGACAATTGATGAATTAAGAGCAGCTGTTTTAGAAGCAATTGCCAGTATTGACCGGCGCTCTCTAAGAAAGGCGACAAATTCAGTTTTAAAAAGATGCAATATTTGCATAAATAATAATGGTAGATTGTTTGAACACCTTTTAAAATAATAATAATTTGAGTTTTACAAACAACATAAAAAATTGGGTTAGAATTGAAATCAGAAAATTCATATCTCAGTAACAGTAGCTAAAAAAATTTTTTAATGCGTTTTTCGTATTTCACTATCACTTAAGTATAGTTTAAAAATAGTTTTGAAAAATCGTCAAGTTCCCTATTCTTTCCCCATTTAACTTTTGTTCTAGCTCTGCTAGTTTCCGAGATCCCCATAGTGGTCATCGAAAAAAACTCACCCTGTGTATATATATATATAATATACTTCTTTTTTGAGAAGAACCAAATTTAGTGGGAAATAAGCCAATTATATATATATATATATATATATATATATAATAAAAAATCTCAGTTATCTTCACTCCACTTGGGGGTATCTCCACCCGAAGCACTTACGCGCCAAATTGAAATTCTTTAACAAACTCTAATAAATTTTCAGTACTTACAGCGCCTTTCCGGATATTATTTAATCAGGATTGGTGGAGGGTGCAGGCCCACGCGGACATTTATAACAACTTAATTAGGAAGCGGCGGAGGGCCCTAATTGCTCGAGGCGGCATAATTTCATGAAGAATGATAGAGGAGGACTACCAAAAAGATTTAAAAAATCTAGCTTATCCGTAAAGCAATCAAGAATAAAACTATACAAGCGAATAGTGAGAAATAATCTAACCGAAATTAATATCACGAAATAACGTGAACAACTAAGAGTACAAAAAAAATTAGATATTAATATCGCGCTCCAGCAAAATACCCAATTCGCCGTTTCTGGGTCAGTAACTTTGCTTGCTCCGCTTAATAGAATAGGGCCAACTGTTTCTTCTTAAAGATCTCTATGAAATAGAAAGACATTAGATACATCCAGAATGCCTTTGTGCTGGGTGCCTCCAAATTTCCTTTGTATCGCACATTCTCCGTAGATAATAAAAAATTTAAATAATCTTCGTTTGTGTAATTTCAGCACGCCGGCGTTATTATTGACAATAATTTATAAACCAAGTGACATTTCCTTAGCCGCGATTGTCTTTTCAACGTCCACGGCTAATGTGATTTTCCAAGCGTTATGCAAACCCCGCATTTTATGGGCGAAAAGTGGGTTTTTCGTAAATTAATCGAAAATTACTGCATTTTAGTATAGGAAACCTTACACAAAGTTGTCATTATTTTTAGTGGTGAATAAGATCGCATTACAAAAAATGGGGGTTTCCATTTGAAAATTTCGCGATTTAAGCACATTTTGAATGTAATTTTTATTCATATTTTGTGAACACCCTGTATAAGAACGGATTTATTTCTCAGCAGAGATCACTAGGTCAGGCCTTCTGTTACACGATGCCAAAAATTCGTTTTGAAATTTCGCGGTTTCCTCTTATAAATTGCTAATTGACTTTACGTCTGCACCTGTAATTTTTTTCGGAAAAATGCAAGTATCTCAAAAACGGTTGGATTTAGACATAGGACATGTTGCATATTTTTGTTCCAAAATGATGCCTAGAATCCAAAAATGTAATAATATACAGGGTGTTCCATTTGAGATAAGAAAGTTGATATCGACTTCCGGTATAACCGGAAGTGCCAGATTCACCAAAATATTTTAGTTGAGCAGCACCCATCTTCATTGGTGAAGTGCCAAATTTTAAGAATTTTCCTACTATTAGTTTTCCATATATAGATCGATGCAGTTCGTGGTGGGCCACCCTGTTTAGTCATAGCGTAGACGTATAGCAAATTCCCTAGAAAACACGACATTTTGCATTTTTAACATTTTTTTGGAAAGTCGCTACCTAGTTCAGCTCACGATCTTTAGCTTGACTTGTATACAAATATATGCATGCATGTATGGATATAACTTTGTAAACCAATCTAGCAAATCGATTTTGTCTCATCGATTTGAAATTTTGCAAACAAACTTATTCAATTTCGTTGACGATGTACAGGGTGGCTCATTATAAATTGGCACCCCCTTAACTTGTTCGTTTTTGAGGTTAGAAAAAAGTTTTTATAAAAGTTTTAGACACTAATACAAGGTTTTTTTGTGACACTATTAGACCTTATACAGTGTGTTCTAGAAAGCTGTGGCAGACATAACTTATGTTTTTTTTAAATGGAACACCTTGTATATTTTTGGATTATTGAATTCTACGCATTTTTCTGATTCCAACGAAGTATATATAAATATGTTATATGATCGTTCTAACCGTTCGTTCGGAACTGAGCCTTTTTTGTGAGGGATTACTCCTTGGGTCATAGGTTGCCATGAAAGACAAATGCCAAATTATAGTAATAATTATTATTGATAGTTTGCAAGTATATTCACGCTTTGGAAAACAAAATGGGCTATTTTAAGATTTCAGAGAAAATGAAGAAGGGAAATTGAGAGAAATCAGAAAGTATAAATAGTAACATAGTCAATAAACTTCGTCAGATTTATTGTTTGAAATTTAATTTAAATAAAGGACATACGTATTACAACCGCTCCACATGCCCTCCATCTTGCTCAATGCATTTAATGCTATTTGCTACTAGCTTTCTGTTTATTGAGTCAACGAAAAATTGCTGTGTTCAGTATTTAATATGTGGATATCTGCCCGAATTTTACCTTTCAGTGTTTCTACATTTCCCGGTCTGTCAAAATAAATTTTGTTTTTTTAAATAACCCCGCAAAGATATATATGTTATTGTAGTTTTTAATAAAAAATAAGTTTTAAACAATAAATCTGACGAAGTTTATTAACTATGTTACTATTTAAAATTTCTCATTTCTCTCAATTTCAATTCTTTATTTTTCCCTGAAATCTTAAAATAGCCCTTTTTTTTCCGAAGCGCGAATATACATAAACTGTCAATAATAATTATTACTATTATTTGGCATTTGTCGTCCATGGCAACCTAGGACTCAAGGAGTAATCCCTCACAAAGAAGGCTCAGTTCTGAACGAACGGTAGGAGCGAACATATAACATATATACTTCGTTGGAATCAGAAAAATGCGTAGATAATAGATAATCCAAATATATACATGGTGTTACATTTAAAAAAACATAAGTTATGTCCTACCACGGCTTTGTAGAACACACTGTATAGGGTCCAATAGCGTCACAACAAACTTTGTATTAGTAACTAAAAATTTTTGTATAAACTTTTTTCTAACCTCAAAACTAACAAGTTAAAGGGGGTGTCAATCTATAGTGAGCCACCCTGTACAATGTTGATGGAGGAAGAAAGAAGGCGGGGGATATATGAATTTCTTCACTAGTGGAAGTCCAGGGCGAGATGAGCACCTATTATAATACTGTAATATTTATAATAAAAATAAATATTATATTATGTTAATCCGGTCAAGTTAGCCCAAAAAATAGGGGTAAGGTTACATGAATTCGCATAAAGCTGAATCTTGGGTTGACTGTTTATATCATCAATATAAAAGAAATGTCAAATGTCCCCATGGATCCCGCATGTGCAAAAAAATTTATAGGTCAAAGTTCGAAAAAATTGGTTTTTACATTTTTATAGGCCAAACGGTAAGTTTTATCATAAAAATACATCGGGCAAAAATTGTAGACTATGCAATTGTCTACAAAAATCATTATTACACTTTTCTTCCTAAGAATGATCGTTTTTGAGAAATTGTGATTCAAATGTTGAGGAAGTTGAAATCTCCATAATATACACACTTTTCCACGCCACCTGTGAGGTAGCGTACACGGGGGCTTTTTTTAACGTGGTTTCTCCTGTAAAATATTGTTGTTTTTAATAAAAAATGGAACTATTGGAGATGATGGAAGCTATGTGAAACGTAATTAGGGAAAAATGTTCGTGCGAATCATAATCTTCCACCGGAACTTCAAAAGCAGTCTCTTCGTCTTCTTCTTCCTGCTGGATACTCGAATTTTTGTAGATAATTGCATGCTCTATAATTTCTGTATGGTGTATTATAATGATAAACCTTACCGTTTGGTTGAAACAAAAAACACATTTTTCGAAATTTGACCTTGAATAAATTGTTCTGCTCATGCGGGATCGATGGGGACTTTTGACATTTCTTTTATATTAATGATAAATTCAATCAAGATTCAGCTGTATGCGAATTAATGTAACCTTGAATGTCCATTTTAACCGGACTAGTTCCTATACTGACCGGCCCAAAAATTAGCACATTTAAAAATATTCTATATTGTTAACGCACGCTTTTAATAGCTTAACTTGCATGTATATGTATATCTATGTAAACAAATCTTGCAAATTGATTTTCATCCACTTCTAATTATTGTTGATTGTTGAACTTTTTCAACTCCTGCGACCAGACAATATTATGGTATCATCGAGCTTTTATGACTATGGAGAAAGGAGGTGGTCATAAACTCATCAATGGTTCCTTGTAATAGTGACGCATTGGCAGAGATGGAGAGAATGAGCCCACATATATATCGTAATGAAAGAGTTAGGTCTTCGATATTAGATACTTCATTAGATTTAGATGTAAAAGTCCCTGGAGTACTCTAAATCCTTAAAGCTTTAAGTTTATTTAAGACTAGAGAGTTATATGTATTAAAATAAATTTATTGGAATGTATTAAAATAAATTTGAAATCAAATGGACTGCATTAGGTGCCTACTAGTTGTAAACAAGGCATCGTTTTAGTTTCGAAAATAAATAATAATTTACATAAAAATTAACATAAATTGTGAAATGGAATCGATGTTGGTGTTGGATATATCGTTATAATAACTTGGCGCGATAAGGTCCCAGAAATCATTAAATAATTTGTCTTCCTCCCTCCTGCGTATGTACACTTTGCATACTCGACAGCACGTCCGAATTAGTTTGGTTGCTACGTACCTACAAAAAGTGGTGGACAGTTCGTATACTAAAGTTATAAAAGTAAAACAAAATTCCAAGCCATGGTTCGATGAGACAATAGCTGGTATGGTAAAAAAGAGAAATAATTATTATCGCAAATTAAAATCTTGTCCTAACAACACCTACTATAAAGATGTGTAAAGATGATAAAAATTATAACAAACTGGTTAAACAACAAATAAGACATATAAAACATAGGTATTACTCCAAAAGACTCAACTATAAATGAATTATTAAGAAACACACTGAAAACTCCAAATCCACAAATAGAAAATTTAATTATTAACATTAAAAAAAAAGAAGATGAAGAAAGCATATGTCAAGAAATAAATAATCATTTTACAATGGTGGGATTAAAATTAAGCAAAGGTATTCCAAATTTATGTCGGCCAAATGAAGTAACACATCTGAATTCAATGTTCTTAAATGGAGAAGATATCTGAAGAAATCGAAGAAATAATTGATAATTTGAATTCAAAGAAAGCTTGTGGATACGACAATATTTCTGTAAAAGTTATCTAAGTAGCCAAAATTCAAATACTTCCCATCTTAAAACATCTTATCAAATTATCAATAAAAGTAGGTATATTCCCGACTAAGATGAAAATAGCAAAAGTAACGCCAATTTTTAAAAATTGCAATCGTAGTAATCCAAATAATTATAGGCCTATATCAGTTTTGCCTGTATTTTCAAAAATTTTGGAAAGGATAATGAGTAATAAATTAAAAAAAAATTTTGAGTAAACAAAATTTTCTTTTTGATGGTCAATATGGTTTCCGCAAATGTAGGAATACAGAAATAGCTGCAATTGATTTATTTACCAACTTACAACTAAATATTGACCAGAATAAGAAGTGCTCTATATTTGCAAAAGGCTTTTGACACAGTAAATCATAACATACTAATGGAAATTGTTTATAATTTTGGTAGTCGAGGGAATATATATAATTGGTTTAAAAATTATCTAACTGGTAGAAAACAATTTGTAAGCATTGGAAACCATGTAAGTTCGCAAGTTGACATTGTTTGTGAAGTTCCACAAGGTTCAATTCTTGGACCAACATTATTTCTGATGTATATCAATTCAATTTCTAAATTACAGATTAATGGAAATCTAAAATTGTATGCAGATGACACAACAATAATTTATTTTGGTGATGACTTTAATATTATAAAATCTAATATTCAAGAAGATACTAAATTGATTTCTATTTGGTTACAATCTTATAAGCTTTCATGAAATACAGAAAAATCTTCATTTACGTTTATTTCAAAGCAGCAATTGAATTATACAGCACAATCAATAACTTTTAACAATAAAATTATCAAATAGTCAAAGTCAACAAAATTTTAATTACCGTGTATAGACGAAAAATTAAATTGGAAAATTCATGTGGAACACATGAGAAAATCGGTTTCCCTGCTCATAGGTATACTCTTTAAAATTCATTACTATGTACCAACAACAATTTTAAAAATCATATATTACGCACTAATTTATTCAAAACTACAATATTTAATTTCTGTTTGGGGTTCTGCCAGCATTTCAGTTCTAAATCCTATAAAGAAACTACAAAATAAAGCCATTAAATGTATCCATAAGTTACCATTTTTAGAATCAACAATAAATTCATATAAACCTGGACGATATCTTAATATTGAAAATATTTATAAATTAAAAATTTGCATACTAATACATTCCATAAATATCGGAACTAAGGCCTCAACTATAATATTTCAAAAAGTTAGTAAACAACATAAACACGATACTAGACAAACTGATCTCCTACAAACAATAGCAATTAAAAGCAATATTGGCAGATAAGGGTATTTTAATATATAATGCTTTGCCAAACATTTAAAAAAAATAAATATCATTTATACATTTAAAAAGGTCTGCAAAGACTTAATTACAAATCTATGAAATAGTTGAATTTTGACTTTTTTGTTGTTGTTATTTTGTTTTACTGGAATTTGTAAATAGTTTTAAGATTCCCTGTAATCAACTTTTAAGTTGGCTGTGGAATAAACAATAAATACAAATACAATACAAAAAGTATTGCCTAGCAGGGAGCAAGGACCTTAAAACCATTAATAAAAGATATGTAGAAAGGCAAAATTTTCGTCAATTTTATTATGTTTCAAAATGATCATGGGTTTGATAAAAAATAATACGAATTATACCAAAGAAAAATTAATAAAAAACTGTATTTATCACTGATTATAATTTTTAGTAATTTTAAGCAATAGTTATTTTGAAGATTATTACTTACAATCCACTCCATAGTGTATTTACTTCAATTCAAAACACCTATAATAGTAAATTATCGGTAGCAGGAAAAGTTTAATACATTGCACGATGCTTAAGCTCTTTTTTGGCCTCGGAGGAACTTTTAAGGATGGAGGCAACGCCTCCTGCCAATGGTAAGATATAAGTCTGACAAAATTAAAATGGCTCCATTCAAAATCAGTTACGAATTTAAAAAAAACATGATATTAGTGATCTATTAATTAGACAATTTATAGGTCAGTATTAAATTGCTGTTTAAATTTGAAAAGGATCAAAATGAATATACAGGGTGTAACTAAACTGATGGTCAAAAATGAAACCACGTATTCTTGGAGTCAAAATAAGGGCACTTCTTCATATATTTTTTTCTCCTACGGGCCATCGTTTTTTTTTATACAGAGCGTAGAAGTTTGGAGAAAAATACACATATTTCTTAGTATTTCTAGAAGTAGACGAGATATTTTCTTCAAACTTGGCGTGTCACATGAGCAGATGAGCCGTCAAACTTAAGGTTGACATGAAGCTTCTGAGGCTCCTAGTTGCGGAGATACAGGGTGTTAGTAAAATTAATTAGTTCAGAAAAATATGAATACCCTGTATAATCGCATTTTTTTAATTTGTTTTGAGTGGTGAATAGAATGGTTAACAAAAAGTATCTCTTAGTATTTTTTCATATTCGTAGCCGTTTCTAAATCATTTTTAAAAAACGGCAACGCTGCAATGAACAATAGTCACTTTAAGAATAAATCTAGCAATCTGTGGATGTCAATTAAACTTTATTTAACAAAATACAAACGCAAAAACAATAATAAAAGAAACGCATTGCTATTAGAAAATTAAATTATTAAATGTTCGTCTCTTTCAATACACGCAACTATGCGTTTCCGCATGTTTATTACTGCCATTCGCAAGTCCATAGCAAAAGTGCATATCAGTCAATTCTTCAAATGAAAATATAATTTTTGAAAATATTGATACTAAGGTGCAAAGTTGGCAGCCAAATGATTCAAATAATGCCAAGTTTAATTGACATCCACAGATTGTTAGATTTATTCTTAAAATGACTTTTTTATTGCAGCATTGCCGTTCTTTGAAAATAATTAAAAAACGGTTGAGAATATGAAGAAATACTAAGAGATACTTTTTGTTAACCATTGAATTTACCATTCAAAACAAATTTAAAAAATGCGATTATACAGGGTATTCATATTTTTCTGAACTAATTAATTTTAATACCACCCTGTATCTCCGCAACTGGGGGCGTCACAAGCTTCATATTAACCTTAAATTTGACAACTCATCCGCTCATGTGACACACCAAGTTTGAAGAAAATATCTCGTCTACTTCTAGAAATACTAAGAAATATGTGTATTTTTCTCTAAATTTCTACGCTCTGTATAAAAAAACTATGGCCCGTAGGAGAAAAAAATATATAAAGAAGTGCCCTTATTTTGACTCCAAGAATACGTGGTTTCATTTTTGAGCATCAGTTTAGTTACACCCTGTATAATGGGAACCAGCTGGGCCAAAATAAAATATTCCATCCACGAACGACTCAAAACAGAAAATAATATTGCCCCTGTATAACTTTGCAGAATGGCAAATAAAAAAACACTGCTTCCTCGTAATAATATACATATAATTCCTCAGAATATTGTATTACAGTTGTTGTTTAGTATGTTATCCGCTTCCAGTTCCGTCCCCTCCGATTTTCTTATTTGATATTTATTTTTATCGACTTGGTCCTGAAACCATTTTTATTAGATTTCACCCTTCTTGACACTCATTCACGTTGATTTATTTGTATTTAGTTCTGCCCGGTCAAACTCAAATAATACACCCTGCTCACTTCCTTGCAACAATAAAATATAAATAGACGCACCATATTTTTAGACTTCCCGATGGCTCGATATTTTATTGAATTCGACGTCCGGACATACATTCCAAACACAAACAATGAAATACAACGCATTTCGTCCCATTTGACGTTCGATAAGATAACTATATTCCATAGCGCAGCAAAAAACAACTTGGCTATACTAAAATTATTGTACTATACTCACAGAGATTATTAAATTTTTCTAGGGTTTTCCGTAGTACCTACTTGAGCAAATGCTATGCTACTTCAATCGGGACAAGTTGGCCCTTTCTGCATATTACAATGATATAATAATAAAGTCCGTCCCCTCGCACAAGCATGTATTTGTTTCTGGGGCAATCTTAGTTTGGCGTATTGTGAAGATGAGAATTATTATTAATATATGTACCATGGATCAAAGCTTAAGCTTTGGGAATAGCTAGAATAGCTCCATTATTCGCCACATACATTGTACCACGCAAATTTTGGGTAAGGAATAAACAATAAGCAGGCCGAGTAGCTTGTTAGGCCGCTCCACCCCAAGAAACCCATTCTCAAGGACCTTGTTACGACAGCTGCGCGCAGCAATTAGTGGTTGGAAAGTTAGAAAGAAAGGAAGTCAGAAATTCTTCTGATTTAGATACTGAGATACACAAATGAAGGCTATACAGTGTACTTTGAAAATGGAAATTTAACATTCACGTGCACTACACAGAGTGTCACAAAAGTAATCAGAATATGGACAACTTTTTATCGTTGACTTCTTGAAAAAAATGTACTCAGCATACAGGTTGGTTCTTTTTATTAAAGTAACATATACTATAGTTTACACACAATCAGTATATATAGTGACCCACTAGCATTTTTTTGACAATACGTTAAGAATAAAGTCATCCATTTTCCCAAAAAATTGTTATTAACATTGCCAGATGCGGAAGTGCACTTTTTTGGCCGAGGAGGTTGTTTAAAGACCGAGGCAACGCGAGCGTTGCCTCGGTCATTAAAAGTACCTCCGAGGCCAAAAAAGAGCTTAGGCATCGTGCAATGTATTAAATTTTTCCAGCTACAGATAGTTTTAGACTGTAGGTACGTTGAATTAAACTAAATACGCTATGGAGTAGATGGTCAGTAATAATCTTCATAATAACTTTTGCTCAATCACTAAAAATGATCATTAGTGATAAATATAAAAGGCAGAATGCCGCGGTAATACAAAATAAATAAAAAAGTTGGGTCTAGTGTGGGATTTGAACCCGAGATCTATACGAATTACTAGCCGCGTGGCCTCACTCTGCCATTAGCGAGGTATCGGTCAAATTTGGTCTGTTAGATGGCTCTTATTTCACGCTAGGGAAAAATTGTTATTATTAATTTTTCTTTGGTATAATTCGTGTTCTTGATAAAAACCAGTTTGCGAAACGATCGCTGTGAAACCTATTAAAATTGACGCCAGTTTTGCGTTGCTGCATTTATTTTATTAACGGTTTTAAGGTCCTTGCTGCGTAAGCAATACTTTTTGTACCCAACAACCAAAATAACAGGGTACCTTGAACCTTTGACTTGACGCTTTAGAGCCTGTTGGCGAGTATGTAAAGTGTAAATGAAATACAAGGCGTTGTAGTTATTTTCTTGAAATTGAATGTCAGCATCTCCCAAAATAGTCAAATTGCTGAAGTTCAAATTAGCACTGCTGGATGGGGAATAAGCTAAAATGTCAGTTTCTACTTGTCTCACAGAAAGCGCCACTTGCGTTACTTTGGATCGATTTTACTGGCAACTGTTTTGAGGTTATCTTTTTGGCCCTGCAGGTTTCTTTCCTCATTCTAATGGTAACAGTGATGCCAAGTAGGCCATTTTATTGGAGAATCTACGAATATAACAGGTACTTTGATTGTTAGTAAAAATTAATAATGATTTCCATGATTTCTAAAAAACACAGAATATGGCAAGTGCCAAATGAATCAAGTTAATTTTATATTTAAATTTGGTTTCCTGCAATTATTTCCAGGAATTTAAGTAATATAAGGATGGTAAGTCAGTGCCGATTTTGTTTATTTGAGAATTTGTCGCTATTGCATCTTGTTACCAGGTTCCTCAAACCATTTGTAATATGTAGGTATAACTTGAACTTGAACTTTCTTCCCTTGTTCTTGTTGAATGTATCTACCCAAAGAACTTTCATACAGATTTCGGGATGGACTAATAAGATTAGGTCTTGTACTTAGTTCTAACCATGTAGTTTTTCTAGTTGTAGATAAAAACTGTTTAAAAAAGACCTGACTAAGCTACCTGCTTAATAATTTAAAATTTACGAAATACCATTTTTGTTTTGAACTACTTACTTATACGTAATGCCCACGTAATGGGAATTGTAGGATTACTAAAGATGAGACAAGAAAAATCTGGTTGCAATTATTGGGACTACTGCAGGCGGCCGCATTACCTTTAATTGACTATCTGGAAGTTAAAAATTGTGAATTATGATGGGAAATAAACTCCTGGACAAAATTAACGCAACATCATAAATTTGCCACTTATTTGATGCTATTTTTTTTCTGAATTTATGATCCGATTTGAATGATTTTTTTTGCATTGTAGGCTGATTCCTTGACAATGTCATAGTTTTCGCTGTTTATGATAAAAAGTTCATTTTCGATTTATACCGGGTGTAACAAAAATGTTATGTTTTTTTCCGAAAATTCGTATCACCCTGTGGAGTATACTAGCAACCGAAACATATAGCAGTTGACATTAGACGGTAGGTCCATCTTTCTTCGACAGTTTCTTTTTTGGTTTACTTCATTATCTCTGTTATTAAAGGAGATACACTGTTTTATAGCGTAACATGTTTTTATAGACTTTATTATTCGACACATTCATCGTTAAATGTTTTCAAGTAGGCTATAGAACTTTTCTGACATTTCAAGCGATGTGTCAACAGATGTTGTGTTTTAAAGTTACGAAGGTCAAATAAAATTCGCCATACCGTTAAAAACTATTCGGAAACTGCTTATTAAACGTTCGTTTCATATGCCCAGTAGCCCGACTAAGTATTCTATCGTTTTTTTAACCAGCCTCATTAAAACGTCTTCTGATCGTTCGAGACGATATTGTATGATGGCGAGCAGTTCTAAGCTCACTTTTTAGCCTAGTACTAGTGATATTCCTGTTTCTTAGAGCAGTTTGCCTAATAAAACGCTCATCCCTTGGATCGGTACATCGGTTTCGCCCTTGGCCTGATCTTCGACAGTAAGATCCTGTCTCGTTAAATCGTTCAACCATACGACTTATAGTCGAACGATGTCTTCCTATCACATTAGCAACATGACACATCGAATAGCCTTCATCCACCAAAGTTAAAGCTCTTACTGCTTCTTCTGCCGATAAATTGTTTGGTCGACTCATTTTTCAAGTTTAAAATACTCGTCGGGCAACTGGGCATATGAAACGAACGTTTAATAAGCAGTTTCCGAACAGTTTTTATCGGTATGGCGAATTTTATTTGACCTTTGTAACTTTAAAACACAACATCTGTTGACACATCGCTTGAAATGTCAGAAAAGTTCCATAGCCTACTTGAAAACATTTAACAATGAATGTGTTGAATAAAGTCTATAAAAACATGTTATACGCTATAAAACAGTGTATCTCCTTTAATAACAGAGATAATGAAGTAAACCAAAAAAGAAAATGTTGAAGAAAGATGGACCTACCGTCTAATGTCAACTGCTATAAGTTTCGGTTGCTAGTATACTCCACAGGGTGATACGAATTTTTGGAAAAAAACAACATTTTTGTTACACCCGGTATAAATCGAAAATGAACTTTTTATCATAAACAGCGAAAACTATGACATTGTCAAGGAACCAACCTACAATACAACAAAAAATCATTCAAATCGGATCATAAATTCAGAAAAAAATAGCATCAAATAAGTGGCAAATTTATGATGTTGCGTTAATTTTGTCCAGGAGTTTATTTTGCCTCCTTAAGAATTTATGGCACTGGCATGTCACATAAAACCTGATGGCAGTTGGACACTGACATATAACATAACCTTGTACCAGCCCACTTATGTGGTCTCCTTGGAGTATACAGAAAACAAACTTCCCCTCAAGGCTTCACTTTTCCTATGTGACATGCTGGGTCCCCTTATTTTAAAGAGTCCCTGAGTGCAACTTTTCATTTGGTTTAAAAAGGTGCACTCTTGTTTTATAACGATAAAATCAACGGTTTGTGTTGAAATTGGCAAAATGTGGCCCAGATCATCTGTTAACTCCAACATAAGCCGATGGATTATTACCCTCAAACAAATATACTGACACCTATCACCGTGTGATAACAAAATATTGTGTCAAAACTTGGTTACTATACTCAGGGCAATTTCCGTCTCTCGTATTTTATAATACACGTAGAGCTTTGACTCCTTCCTGGTATTCTTTATTCAAAGATTCTGAATAAACAATTCCCTGGTATTATTATTAAAACTATGTTTATGGCATATGTTTTAGTTAATGCTAATTACTAAATCAATCTGACTAAACCCACCTTTTATCAAATAGTGGTGCATCCCATACCTGACACCACTTTATTGGATAAATAATGTAAATTGGATAAATGTAAATTCGATGTGCTAACAATTTTAATCCCTACCATTTTGCCACGGAGCCTTTTTCGGTGTCGCGCTAAGAGTTTGCTCGCGACGCCTACCTACGGCAACTTCTAAATCGCAGCACTCCCAATTTTCGCGTGGCCCACTTCTCGACAGGCCCACCTTCTCACACTACATTAGCCACACGATATAATATCGCCATAAAAAAGAAACATTTTAGATTCTGGTGCGTAGATCATAATATATGTATACAACATACCGGTGTCTTATAAAAGGTGAGCCTGGCGAGATAGTGCTGCAACGGAAGGTGGGCATCTTGGGTTTAGGCTTCGTGAAAAGTGGGACTGCCGTGATGTTCCGTCCGCCAATTTGTAACCCATGCCGTAAAACAGTACAATTACTTCAGCAATTTGTAACAGTTATGATAAAAAAATAATACAATAAAACTTACAAATCTACAATAATATTAGCTTTAACCCATTATAGCCGGCCGAAGTAGTCATCTCGCTTTTTTCAATATGTATTAGTGAAGGGGAATTTGACTATACCCATAATCCGGCCCTGTATCGAGCAGAAGTGATCTCGAAACTTCTCCTAAACTGTGGCGAGCGACGAAACCGATATTAATCCGGGACCGTGAATCTCCTGCGGATCGCCTGGGAAAAAGGTCGGAAATTCGCGACGTGTATTATCGATTACGGTCCGGCCCCTCGCAGAAGACACCGACACCGCCGTGTACCGGCAATGCCATAACGGCCCCTTTCATACCCAACGTAACTTGTGACAGGCAAATCCCTAATTATGTAGGAATAATATATCTAAACGAGTATTCTCGAGGCGAGGTAATTCTGAGACAAATTGTGTATACTTTTAGGGTGATAAAATTATGGTATACCAAGAACTCTTTTAGGTTCGTTTTAAACTAAATTTCGCGGCATTTGTTATTATGCGATCCTAAAGGGCGATAATACTTGGATGATTTTAAGAATTTTTTTATATGTACAGGCGCGGCCTTATAAATGTTACCATTGGGCATGATAAATGAGCAAGAAATCAAGAATTTCGCTAATTCTCCTCCCCGTAGAAAACAAAATTGCGTTGACTGACGTATTAATACACCCCATTACTTTACCTTTCTCCTTTATTTAACTTCTTAATTAAATTCAGGGGAGAGATGAAGGTGCAAACTGCAGGTCCAGTGGTGTATCGGACCATTAATTTCAACAATACTACCCGACCTGTGACTGCTTATTACCACACCAGCTAATTCAGAAAAGGTTCATTGTAGGATAACTTTGATAAATGCTAAAAACATTATTGTGGGGTCTGAAGAAGAATGCGGGCTGTATAAGTGAGGTATAATACTCCCTGCAAAATAAGAGGCCTGTAATTACGTCCACATCATCAAGTGAGTTTAGTTATTGTGTTAACCAAAAATGCGGCAGACCAGAAAGTCCAAAATCTACTGAACTGCTACACAAGTCACCAGAGAGAGCCAATCCAGTTTGTCGGTTAAGGCTGTCTCTAGAACTTGCATCTGAAAAGTGACAGTATAAAGATTTGATGCGATTTGAAACTAAACAGTGTCGGATTTAATATTGGTGACCAAAGGTGGGTGTACGCGCGAAACGAACCAGGAGGTCGGTTTCCGAAAGTCCATAAAAGTTAGGAAGGACCACACTTAAACGCGATCAAGGTTCATGATGCCGTTTATCACATCTAACGCAGTCCAACTGCAAACATGAAGATATCAAACACAAATATTTTGAATGATTTTGTCGCGCATATAAAAAAAACGAACAATTTATTACTGATGTGAATTTATATAAATTTAGTGTACTTCTCTCGAAATTAGAGAAGTTGACAAAGTTAAAACCTAGCCAGGAAATACTTCTTTTTTGGCTAGCAATGTAAATGTTACAGTATGGTAGCTAATAAATAATAATGTTTATTTTTTAAACCAAATGATCAGCCAATGTCAAATTATACGTAAAGGGATACATTGGCCATATATTCCATTTACTTATACCATAAAATCAGATAATGTATAACCTACCCATAACAACCACTTTAATACACATTCAGTAATAGGTATCAGGTCGATCAGAAAAAAAAAACAATCAAGCGGTGCTACAAAGTATCAATGTAGGCATCTCTAAAATTTCTAATATTAGATAGGAACTGAATCGATGGCAATGAATTTGATTGTATTGCTATATTGGGATTTAAAATTTATAATTAAGTTTCGTAATGATATTTTAATATTCTTAACACTCATGCATGAACTTCAGAAACTACAATCTGCAATTTTTATTATTGACGAAATATACATAATAATTCAAGTATGGTTTTATAAAAAATCATAAGGCTAAAATTAACATGGATGAGTTATGTTTTCTATAATACTAAAATGGATAAAAATGATAAGTTAAAATGGGAGTTGAATTGTGATAGTAGAAAGTTATCGAAACTCCCTTTTAAAAGCATTATGGGACACGGATAAAAATTAAGAATCCCTTTTCAATTAAAGAGAAATAAAATAGTCAAATTGAGTGTTTTTAATAATAGCAGCTGAAAATGTCATAATGTGTGTATAACCTTTTGTAGACACAAAAACCTGAAATACTCCTATATTTACGTAGCCGTTATTTTGACTGGCTATACGTTCGTGGTTTCGTTTTTTGATGAAATACTGAAAGGAAAACATGTTTACGAATTATTGTTATGCTTAATTATTTACTTTAACAGAAGTTCATCGAACGTGTGAAATAATTACAGCAAAAAACTTAATTTAATATAGTTAGTATTTATTTAAAATAATATTGATTCAGCAAAATAATATTTTTTTGTACTAGCGAGTTAAATTAACGATTTCGAAAAATACGTTTTTAAAACAATTTATTTTGACAGTTACAGCAGGGCAGCGATTCACGCTACAAGACAAGACAAGACTAAATATACATGGAGCAGAGCTCATATTTATAAGTATACAAAAAGCAAGCTTAGCCTACACGTGCCCGCGCACTCAGCACTTTGTCCGCACTTTTACACAAACGGGACCATTGTTCATACGGCCATAACTCCTCCACCCTTAGAGGAAAATATCAACCTGGAGGGTTGTTTTTCCGTTTCTTCTTTCTTCTCCACCATTTCGAACTTAACTTGTCTTTTCTTCTTCATACATCTTCTCTGGTATATCTTCCATATTATATATGCAGTAATTAATAATAAAATAATGATAATACTAGTGGCAAATCCATAGCTTAAGGTGTGAATTTTCTGAATGTCGGGAACTTGCAGAAGTGTAGACTTTTCTTGTAATTTATGAATATCTTCCAAATTAATTGTTTGTAGTTGAAGAGGTTTCGCTCGTAGATAATTAAAGTTGACTTCGTTGACTTGGATTTCGGGTAAATTAAATGGTTTTCCTTTAATTTCCTCTTTTTTATTAATAAATTGGAAATCTTTGACTTTGATTTCACAATTTTCTGGTAGATGGATCAAATTTGGTTCGTTAATAATTTTGATTTCTTCTTTGTTCTGACATTTTGTTGAAATTTTTAATGTTTCCTCGGCGGGAATGGCGATGACATATTCGCTGTTGACGGCTTGTATTATTGGGTTAATTAAGTTGATTGATAAACCATGACAAAATTTTCCTTCGGCTTCTTTTATCATGGAGATGATACATTCATTTGAGTGAGGCGTGAGTAAATTTTGACAAATGTAGAAATGTTCTATCTTCGGGCATTCTTCATTCTCGAATTGTTGTTGGTTTGAGCCAAGTACAAGGTAGGGATGACTCGGGATAATAATTGAATTTTTTATAGGAATTGGGAATAATCGATAAGTTTGGAAATTTTCGTGTAAGAAAATTGGAAAGTGGATTGCAAATATAATTTTGTCATTTTTAAAATTTACTTGAATTCCAGCAATTTGGTAGTAAGAGATAACATTTTTTTTAATTTTAAAATAGAGTCAGTAGGATATAAATTTTCCAATGATTTAATCATAGAACGTAATTGTGAAGAGGGGATAATAGAACTATGTAAGGTATTTAGTTTTGCGAACATTATCGCGTTTTCCAAGTTATCTAGAAAAGTCACCAAATTTTGACAATTAAGGATAGTTTGATCTAAAATATTTTGTGCTTGCAAGTATGCTGAAATGTCGTTAATCGTTTTATTTATATTCAACTCAAAATTTTCTAATCTTTCTTTTATTAAATTTTGGTTTGATTGTAATATAGTTATAGTAGAATTATAGTTATTAATAAGCTGTTTGGTCAACGAAATTTGTAAAGAAACTTCCTTTGTAAAGGATTGTTGATTGTTTTGAAGGGCGTAAATTGCTTTTTCATATTTTTCACCGTCGTCGGAATCTAGCGTTCCAAAAAGCCATTTGGAAGCTTTGCCTATTATGTTTACTAAGCCTCTTTTATTCCTATTATGTGGAGTTATGTTATCTAACTTCCTTTCTACTTCCATTATTAAGTATTCTACATGCTGTAGTAAATTATATAGAACATTAGAGTATGAGTTAGTAGTAATTTCTGATATATTACTCTTATTTAAGGATAACTTTATAATAGTGTAAAATTTTCGAATATTATTAAGCTGTTTAATTATAGGGTTAAATCTAATATAATGAATAAAAGTGTGTTTAGTTTTTACAATCTTCGTATCTCCTAGCTGAAAGGGTAGCAAAGGAGATTTTATCGGAGTAAATGTCATTTCACTCGTCGTCAGTACTGGAGTCAATGTTAATAATATTGTCGTTGTCAGGAATAACATGACTGCACGAAGGTTCATTTTCATTTTCCTGCAAACAAGGAATCAAATTAGGTTTCGGCCTTTTTAGTTGCGATTTATGAATTATTTTATTGTCATAAGTTTTAACTTTTGTTCCTAAATCTTCTTCAATTTGAATTTTCAAATGTTTTGGTTTAGTTTTATCTCTTAGTGATGCCTTATTTTTCTGAAATTGAGTGGTATAAGGTTCGTAATTTTGTGGTTCTTCTCTATCTTTATTGTGTCTTGTATTTTGTTTATATTTTTCACTTAATGATACCTCATGAATTTTGTCAAAAATTATTTTTAATTTATTCTTACGTTCGTCTATGTACTGATTTAATATTATTTCATCCGTAATATCAAAGGGGTCGAGTGCATTTGTATGACCTGTAACGATATCAAAAGGCTTTTGTTTTGTTACGCTATGAGTGGAATTATTGTATCCTAGTATAGCATACTGCATTAATTGTTTTATATTTGAGTTCGGATGAGTAAGTTTAAGTACGCGTATACTATCAAGTAATGTGTTATGCAATCTTTCTACGGGGCTGTTACTTGTCGAGTTACCGGGTGTAGTGAAATGTAATTTAACGTTATGAAGTTTACAAAAATCAGATAAAAGAGTTGTTTTAAATTCAGTACCATTGTCACATGTTATTGACTTGGGTATGCCAAAATGAGAAACAAAAGTGAAGATTCCTTCAATCACATCAGTAGAATTACAAGATTCTAAGTAATAAGCTTGTGCATATTTTGAAAAAACATCAATTATGGTTAGAAATTTATTTCCTAAGACTTGAAAAGTATCCATATGAACAGATTCAAAAGGTTGCGAAGGAGTAGGGGTAAATGCAAATTTAATTTTAGGTGGATTCCTGTCATATTTAGCGTCACAATATTCGCATTTATTAATATATTCAGTTATATCGATTTTCATGTTTGGCCAATAATATAATCTTTTCAAAGCTAATAAGGTTTCATTTATGCCTCTATGACATGTCTTTGTTTCATGATGGTATTGTAATAATTCTTGTTGTCTATCTCTTTCAGTAATGTCAGTTAAGAAAATATTAGAGAAATTAAGTTTATATGCATGATTTTTGAAAGTTTTTGCTAGTAAATTGCAGATTCTCGGTTTCAAATCAATTTCACTTTTTTGAATATAAATACTGTAAACTGATTTTGGATTTATATACTCTTTGAAAAATTTAATTAATTCATAACCGTAGTTTTTTAATGTTAGATTGACAGTTAGCCTCATTTTATTGGGAAAAGGGTGTGTTTTGATAACGTGGTATCTTCCTGAATCTTTTAGAATAAATATAATTTGATTTGTGTAAGTATTTAAGCAATTTTCGGTTATTGGAATAGTTAAAATTGGGTCTTCAATAGCAGAGTGAACTGTAGAGACTGGGGTATTGTGATAAACTGTTTCAATTTCACCTGTGGGTTTTATACGTATATCCGAAATAATATTTATTTTTGGCCTAACTCTGTCATTATTTTGATATTCATTATTGTCATTTATATCCGGATTTTCTTCGGGGAATTCAGATTCTAAATACTCTCTTATTTCATCATTGGTTATAGGGTTATTCAAAAATCTATGAATTTCTTCATCAATATCACCGGGATTTCCTAAAATTGACTGATTCTCAATAGCGTTAAGGTCATTATTATTTCGACTTTTCCTAATTTTTTCTTTTTGTTGTCTCAAAAATTCATTCAGCTTTAACTCAAATTCTAAATCTGCATTACTCGCTTGAACATTATTTTCGGGAATATATTTTACTGTTATTTCATTTTCGTTAACTGTACGTTCTCTATAGAATTTTATCGGTTCCTCAAAATTAACTGTGCGTTGATTTTCATCTATAGAAACTTTTACATTTTTTGGTAAACCGTATATAGGTTCAGGTGGGTCTTTGTTTGTAGAGAATATTGGGTAAGTTTCTAAAATATCATTGCTTATAGAACAAATAATTATTTCTACTGGTATAAATTCAAAAATAAAATTAATCATTGTTTTAATTATGTTCCAGTCTAGCTGGTCAAGTCCGCATCCGATTTTTGGCATTGCTAAGTATCTGATATTATTTTTAATTATATGATCTCTTAAATTTCTAAGACATTTGAACACATTATAGTATGTAGGTTTCTCGTAAAAATACTTTTTGGTTATTAAATAATAAACAAATCGTTTTTTGTCATTTAAAATTGCTATTTGACCTATCTTCATATTTTGGTTTCTTAAATATTCAATATTATTATACCTCTCTCTAAACTGTAGGGCTATCCCAGCGCCTAACTTAAAATCTTCTGATACACAGTGAGCTAAAGAATATGTTTCAGGCATTTCAAATAAATCCTTCCTAACTTCTATAATCTTATCGTTATTATTATCGGTATTTTTCCTAAATTCTTGATATTCTGAGTCGATATCATGAAATAGAAAATTATTAATGTTATTATCACTCTTTAATTGAATTCTAGATAGTGAATCAGCGTTAGTGTTTGTTTTTCCTGTTTTGTACTTAATTTCGTAATCGTATTCTTCGAGCTTCAGCCTCCAGCGAACTAAACGTGAGTTTGGTTCTCTGAGGTTGAATAACCATTGTAATGGTTTGTGATCAGTAATAATAGTGAACTTTCTTCCAAATAAATAAGGTCTAAAATAATTAGTAAAATAAACGATAGCTAATAACTCTTTTTCTATAGTACTATAATTTTGTTCTGCGGGATTTAACGTTCTAGAGCCGTAAGCGATCGGTAAGTCGCTACCAATTTTTCCTTGGCTTAATACGGCGCCAATAGCAATATTTGAAGCATCTGTAGTTAAATTAAATGGTTTTGTAAAATCAGGATACTGTAATATTGGATCGTTACAAAGTAAATTTTTACAAGTTTCAAAAGTTTTCAAAAATTCTTCCGTGTGCTCTACCTTTTCGCCTTTCTTTAAACATTGTGTAAATGGTTTTGTTAATTTCGCGAAGTTTTTAATGAATCTTCTATAATAACCTAAGAGGCCTAAAAATGACTTAATTTCTTTTTGTGTTTTTGGAATCGGAAATCTCTTAATAGCTTCAATCTTTTTCGGGTTTGGTCTTACTCCATCAGGAGTCACCACGTGACCTAAAAATTCAACTTCTTTACATAAAAATTCGGATTTATCGAGTTGTATTTTAAGTTTAGCTTTTCTCAGTGTATAAAATAATAACTTTAAATTAGCTATGTGTTCTTCAAGATTTGACGAGAATACTATAATATCATCCATGTAAAGTAAACAAATTTTGCCTTGCAACTCCCGAAGTACATTATCCATAACTCTCTGGAAAGTTGAAGGTGCGTTTTTGAGACCAAATGGCATTCTGACATATTCATAATGTCCATTTTCTACAGTAAAAGCAGTTTTTTCTATCGAATTTTCATGCATTTCAATTTGGTGAAAACCTGACGCAAGGTCAATGGTTGTGAAATATTGACAACGGCCTAATTTATCTAAAATGTCATTTATATTTGGCAAAGGGTACCTATCATCAATAGTTTTTTCGTTAACTTTCCGATAATCTACTACAATTCGCCATTTTTGAACTCCGCTAGCGTCTAACTTTTTTGGTACTATCCAAATTGGGCTACTCCATGGGCTTTGACTATGACGAATAATACCATCGTCTAACATTTTTGAAATTTGTTTCTGGACTTCTTGTTTATGAATAAAAGGGTACCTATAAGATTTAGTATGAATTGGAATTTCGTCCGTAGTTTTGATTTCGTGTTTCATTTGATTTGTAAACGTTAATTTCGTACCATCTTGGTGGAAAATATCAGAAAATTCGCGGCAAAGTTTAATCAAAGCGTTTTTCTCTTCTTCATTTAAATGATTCATACGTATTGCGTAAGTAGCGTCGAAGTTATTTTTATTTTCGTGAACGTGGTCATTATCATTATTATTATCAATAAAATTCTCAATATTAAATAAGTAAAAATTTTCCTTATGCGAATCTGGAAAGGCTTGCACGTGTAGCGGTGCATCGAAAGTATACTGTATAGCATTGTCCGTATTATTTTGAATTTCTGTATAAGCAAAACCTTGTTTAGCGGTTGTGAGCGTCTCTGGAATATAAAGGTTTCCTATGTTGCACTCTAAAATAATAATATCATTGTTATATTGAGAGACTGGTATTTTTACCGACACAGCCTCGTGTGCGTTTACCGAGATGGTGTGACAATTTTCCTTTGTATCACGATAAAAGAATGGGATATTTGTTACATTATTTGTTAAAAATTGTCTGTCGAGGTCAATAATAAATTTTAACTTCCTCATTTCACGTAGTCCTAAAATTCCATCGAAAAATTCATGAAAATCAAAAAGTGTACATATAAACATTTGATCTGTTTTAAAAATATCAGGAGCTGGTATATTCGCTCTAAATTGAACTTCGGTTTGGCCTAAACTAGAATTCTTGTTGGACAGGTATAAATGAAATTTGGGTAATATTTTTCAACAATAGAAGGTCGTAAAAGGGATTGAAAACAACCAGTGTCAACTAGTAATTTTAAAGGGGGATTTTCTACAATAATATAGGGTAAACTATTGCAGATTTCAGTGTGGATTTCAATAATTTCGGGTTCTATTTCTTCCGTTTCGGGGACAACCTGACTTGCTGAAAATTTCCGGGACTTATATCATTTTTGTTTTGAATTTGAACTTCATTCTGAGAGGGGACCAAGTCATACGCATTGCGCATTGACTGGCTTCCATTATTAGCATTTTCGCTATTAATCTGATACAACTCTTCGGTTATAGTATTTTGTGGCTGAAAATTATTTCTCGGGAAATTATTTTGTCTAGCAGAGAAACTCCTATGAACATTAGAGGGTACTCTAGAATTTGTAGACATAGCTTCGTGATTTCTAGGATTAAAAGCATTATTATTTCTACTGGTTTGGGAATTAGTTTGCATAGGCTCGTATTGCCTTTGTATGTTTTGTCCAGTAGGTCTGAAAACATTACGAGGTGGACCAAAAACTTGTCTGTTGGTAGGGAAACGTCTTTGTTGGTTATTATAATTTGGTTGTACATTAATAGGTTGACTTGGGAAAACTGGTCTAGGAGAATAATTTTGGTTTTGGAAATTGTTCCTAGGTTGATGGTTGTATCCTTGATAATTATTCCTTGGGAAGTTATTTTGGAAATTAGGGCGAGAAAAGTTGTTTTGGTAATTATTTTGGTACGAGTTCTGTCTGTTAGTCCGTGGGTTATTTTGTGGTGAGTTAGAAAAATTACTTTGTGGACTATTCCTAAAAATATTCTGAGTGTAATTGAAATTTTCTTCCTGTATAATTAAATTCATAGCATCTTCTAGGGATGCGGGTTCCTTCAAACGAATTATCGTCTGTAAGGGACCTGATAAACCTCTAACAAATGTTCGTAGACATAATTCATCATACTGCCTACCATAAATATCTTTAGCAGCTTGGTTTAAGTAAATATCAGAATTTACCTTTTGTCTTAAGTTACTACGCATGACTTGTAAACGTTTTGCAAAATCTAAAGGTGATTCGTTTTTAAAGGGTCTAGCTGTAAATACGTCTTGCTCTAGGCACTCTAGATTCCTACGATCGCCAAAGCATTGTGTTAACGCGTCTTTTATCTTTTGCCAAGTGTCCAATTCGTTACGACAGCCTATCAATAATTCGGCACGTCCAGTCAATTTCATCTGGACTACTCTAATTAAATAGTTTTGCAGAAATTCGTCATTAATTCCGCTATATGTTTCGAAAAGATAATCGCAAGAAGAAATAAATTTGGGCAAAGAAGTCGCATTGCCATCGAATTCAGAGATCGTTTCAACATACATCTTAAGCATTGGCAGGTCAATTTTTTCGTTCGCCATTGCGATTATTATTTGATCACTTTTCTTATTAATAACTTGGGTAACCTCGGTTACGTTACTTTGTTCCTCAAAGCTTAAATTATTTGTGAATAAACTTGAAAGACTCTCTATATCAATAGAAATATCGCTCTCGCTCATCAAAAATATTCAAAACTCAAAAATATGTTATAAAAATCAAAAATATCTCAAAATATCTTAAAAATAAAGGGAAATAGGGTAAAATGGGAACCAAAGGAGTACTCAACTCTTACCAAATCGATGGTCGCAGGCCAAGGTCCTCTGGTGAGCAATGTCTTGTTGTAGCTGCTGGTCGTGCTGTCTGCCGGGAGTTGGGTTGATCCAGGGGCTGCCTCTCTGCGATGCCTCGAAGATCAGGGTTGTTGGACGACGTCTTCAAGATAAAAATCTTTCAGCTTCTCGCGACGCGGTAGAATGCGGTTCCGATACCGTGGGGATTCCAAACTTACGCACGAACGCGGAAACTGGACGCACGTCCTACCGACTGCGCCAGTTAAATTAACGATTTCGAAAAATACGTTTTTAAAACAATTTATTTTGACAGTTACAGCAGGGCAGCGATTCACGCTACAAGACAAGACAAGACTAAATATACATGGAGCAGAGCTCATATTTATAAGTATACAAAAAGCAAGCTTAGCCTACACGTGCCCGCGCACTCAGCACTTTGTCCGCACTTTTACACAAACGGGACCATTGTTCATACGGCCATAACTAGCGGAACCTCGATCTCAGATGAGCAGAATTATTTTCATACCGATAAAGGCGCAAGATAAGCCAGGCAATGGGGAGTTTCTATTCGCAAAAGGTCGGAAAGAAATGAAATTTGGTGGGATGGTAGACATAGGTCCCCTGATAGTACACCTGAGTTTGCGACCTCAGGGTGTTGCCGCTCGAGGGGTGGGGGGATGAAAACTCTGCGTCGGGACGCTTTTCGGGAAATAGCGCCGTTGCGGTAAGTGCTATCTAAAAAAAGTTGAAATGAAATATGTAGAGAACAAAATTGTGCACAATTTTGATTTTTACATTTTTCGTCTGCGACCAACAGTTTCTGCTCTACGCCGTGCCAAATTTGGGGGTTGGTTTGCAATTTTCAACAAAATCAGAATTTCATCGCGGATTAAGACGAATATCGCTATTAAACAATTCCGAAATTTTTTTTTCTGAAAGAGTAATGCTTTCCGAATCTGCAGATGCCTGAATTGATACATTTGGTTGTATATAATAAAATATATGATTTTTTGAAGCGCGCCGCTACATACTCCGATATGGGTGTTTTATAATTATTGTTAATATCTACGGTCAATATTTCCTTATTGTTGATCTAGGCGCCGCTTTATTAATTTTGTGCATACATGAAACTAGAAAATGTCATTATCAACTCGTTTCCCCCCACCCTTGAGGTAGAGTTGATCGGTGCGTTTTTTTTAATGTGGCATCCCCAAGAGGCCTAATCCATGGTCGATATCGGAGTTTATTTCACTTTGAGTCTCTTGCGACATTGTAAAGCTGATTCTCCTTCATTGTCATCATCCTCGGACATCAATTGAGAGACAGAATCGGCAAACTCGGCGTTGTCTGTTTGGTCCTCATCGTCCTCTATTTGATCGGAAAAGTTTTCGGCATCTTCTGTGTTGTCGTCGTCTAACGCAATCAGGTCGGGAATGTTTTAGCAGGGCATCCCAGTACAGTGTAAACACAGAACCGAACATTTTAATCCTACCTTCCGACAGGATTAAAACCTCTGGAGCTGGTTCCTTTGAAATCCGTATTGCGTACAGTCCTGTGGTTGTTATTCGCCATCTATGATCTTCTGCAGGCTTCTGAACTCCCCGCCAGCTCTGTACTTGACAATATGTACCCAATGAATGATGATGGCACGCATCGGATGTTGGTGGCAGCGCCGCGAGATTGAATGAATTTTTAGCGACAGCCCGTACAAAGTTCGTCCTACCGCAGAGAGTCCAACTTACGCTGTTCGCTTCCTGCACCATACTGCCTCAACATAAACAGTTCGCCAGCGGCAACGACTTCCGCTGTGGCCAAAAATTCATTCAATTTCGCGGTACTGCCACCAACATCCGATGCATGCCATCATCATTCATTGCGTACATATTGTCAAGTACAGAGCTGGCGGGAAGTTCAGAAGCCTCCAGAAGATCATGGATGGCGAAGAACAACCACAGTACCGGACGCAATACGGATTTCAAAGGAACCAGCTAGAGAGGTTTTACTTAAGAGCATCTCGTGCAGATGCCAGAAAGGTTGTGGACCTGCTTGTGGTTGCCGAAAGGCAGGATTAAAATGTTCGGTTCTGTCTTTACACTGTACTGGGACGTCCTGCGAAAACATTCCCGACCTGATTGCGTTAGACGACGACAACACAGAAGATGCCGAAAACCTTTCCGATCAGATACAGGACGATGAGGACCAAACAGACAACGCCGAGTTTGCCGATTCTGTCTCTGAATTGATGTCCGAGGATGATGACAATGAAGGAGAGTCAGCTTTACAATGTCGCAAGAGACTCAAAGTGAAATAAACTTCGATATCGACCATGGATTAGGCTTCTTGGGGATGCCACATTAAAAAAAACGCACCGATCAACTCTACCAAAAGGGTGGTGTGGAAACGCGTTAATAATGACATTTTCTAGTTTCATGTATGCTCAAAATTAATAAATGTGGCGCCTAGATCAACAATAAGGAAATATTGACCGTAGATATTAACAATAATTATTAAAATACCCATATCGGAGTATGTAGCGGCGCGCTTCAAAAAATCATATATTTTATTATATACGACCAAATGTATCAAATCAGGCATCTGCAGATTCGGAAAGCATTACTCTTTCAGAAAAAAAATATTTGTTGAAAATTGCAAACCAACCCCCAACTTTGGCACGGCGTAGAGCGGAAACTATTGGTTGCAGATGAAAAATGTAAAAAATCAAAATTGTGCACAATTTTGTTCTCTACATATTTCATTTCAACTTTTTTTAGATAGCACTTACCGCAACGGCGCTATTTCCCGAAAAGCGTCCCGAAGCAGAGTTTTCATCCCCCCACCCCTCGAGCGGCAACACCCTGAGGTCGCAAACTCAGGTGTACTATCAGGGGACCTATGTCTACCATCCCACCCAATTTTATTTCTTTCCGACCTTTTGCGAATAGAAACCCTTTTTTATACCTATTGCCTGGCCTAAGATATAGTCAACCGCATTTTTGATTCTAGAAAATTGTGACGTATACATTCTGTTCCATCTTAAGTGTGAACGCCCTCGTAAAATTTGTGTTTTTTAGATAGGTATTCAAACGCTTTTTTTAAGTCACGATGGGAGGCGGGATGATGCTCCCTGGGAGCATTCCACATCGCACCAGTTCCTCAAACAGGGCCTACCATGATTACGTTTATAATCCTAAAATTGCAAAAATATTGTTAGTGCATTTTTTAATAATAATAATTCTCACCCTTATAATAGTCCGAACTACGAGTACCCCAAAAGCAATCAAGTGGGGAGGGCAATTATTATTAATTCGTCTTCGTTGTCATTTGCGGATAGGGCCGACTTTTCCCGATATAACTAGGATAGCATTCGCTCAATTACTGCGGAAAACCCTAGAAAACCAGTGTGTCCAAATATGTCAATTCTTTGTTGAATTTTTTAAAAATTGCCATATAACTCCGCACTTTCCTAAGAAATAGTTAATATGTGTTAAACCGATAATCGATACTAACCGATAATTTTAATCAAGTTCTAGTAGATGAGTCAGATAATCAGATATACCTAATGTAATATTTCATGACAAAATAAACCAAAAAATACGAAAACTTATTTAAAACAAAAAAATCTTTCTACCAAACCTCTTTTTAATATTAAACATTTTTCATTTCATGCATTCATCAATTGGAAAATTATTTAAATTCAAAATTTGTTTGGTATTTAAAACTGAATCACCCTGTGTAGTCGCAATAGTAATAGACGTTTTCTTCAGAAAACTTTTGCAAGCAAAACCGTGTATTGTAAAGTAGGTGCATAAATGTTGATTTTCTATTAAATAAGTATAATAGAAAACTACAGAAAAGTTTAAATATTGCATGCTTAAAGTGCAATATTCATTGTAAAGTTGAGATGTTTAGTTGAGATATTGTATTAATCCGATTCCAACTTGCCGCGTGACATAACCCCAATTATATTATACACTTCTCGTCTTGTACCTTGTTCTTTTGATGATTTTCCAGATTTGGGTAGTCTTGAATAACAAAAAATAGGAGCGACGGTCGACTGCATAACACATGAAATACTAAAGGACCCGAGAACATCATTCCGCCTGTATGGGCCCTCGGCGGGCAGTGCAGTCGTAACATCTAATACAATTTTCTTCTCCGAGAAACACCCTTTACTTAGCACTTACAAAAATAGTCCGGGCAAATTGAAAAGGTGTGTTTGCAACTATCTAGATAAAAAACTTCCATCTCTAAAAATAGCCTGTTAGAAAAGAGGCTTTTAATGTAATTACTTGTTAAATTACACGACTCTTTTAGTTTTTTATCTTTACCACACAAAGGGAGACATTATGTGAAGGTAAGGTAACGCACATTTAATATTGTGTAGTATATCAAACAAAATTTATAGTTTATGCTGCCTTAAGCTTACTTCTATGGCTGCAAGGAAGACAGACGAGCTAATATTTTTAAAACAATATAACAACAGAAGATGTAAATCATCGTTGATGTGATTACCACTACAAATTCCAAGAGAGGGGATCTTCTGTGCTCAAAATTCATTACGGAATAATCTAAAAGACGATATTTTATTCGGAATTTTCTGGAAAAATGCAGCATATTACGCGAAACTGTTTTCACCGTTATTTATTATGCTCGACGGATCAAGATATTAATTTTAAATTTAGTATGTAATCAGTGATTTTGGACAAAATCGCTCTTAGAGAATAAATACGTGTCTATATTATAATAGTTTTTTAGCAAACAAATTTTGGGAATTAAGAAATTTCGGGGTGTGAACATTATTTTAAAACGTATTTTTTTAGGATACCCTTTATTCTCTAGTGTAAAAGTTTACATGTTTGTATGGTTTGTAATTTGTTTCAGGTCCCAGTTTTTGATCGCTAAAATTGTTACATCGATATCAATATAAAGTTAAAGAAAAGTTTAATGGTTCTGCATTTTCATTTTAACTTGCTTTATTGTCTACTAGTTGTTCGCCAAAAGTTTTTATACTTCCGGAACACAATTTCAGGAGCGACTAAAAGTTTGGGATTTAATTTATTGATATTTAGGCAAGGTCTGTAGTACCAACTGTTCGAGAATTTTACACAATACAAACTTTATGGTAACTAATTTAAAATATTTCCAACAATTTCTTTTGAATCTATTGTATTGCGAAATCAAACATTTATACCATAGTGCACAGGGCTCATACGGAGAGATACAGGGTGTCACAAACTAGACGACTGGATTTTACTATATTTATACAGGGTGTTTCATAATTGAATCTGAAACGACGATAATATTTAGATGATTTTAAGATTTTTTTATATGAACTTGGGTCCGCAACCGCTTAATTTCTGAGATGCAGGGTGTTAAATTTCACCAAAAAAAATCAGTTTTCCCAATATCACTAAAACAGCATTGTATATATTTTTCAATTTTGGTCCATGCAAAGTACCTACCTACTCTTAAAAATAATTTCTTTCCAGTATAATGGTTCTTATAGCTTCATCGGTGGCGTCCCTGTTAATATGCTCTGCAATATTTTTAATCGAAAAATAATACGCCAATAATAGTCATTTTTTAAATAAATATTATTTTTAAAATGGCCCTATATTCTATCTTCTCATAAAAATGGTCTCTTGACGGACGGTTTTCGATTTAAAAAATTTAATGCATTCATTTGCTTGTCCATAGGCGAATTTATTATTTAATTCCATTATCTTGTAGGCTAGAAACATCTAGTAGGTACGCTAAAAACACATTTCGTTGTTTTATAAATTAAAAATAATATAAAAATCGGTTTTAGGACATTGGGGAAAATGTTTTTTTTTTGTTAAATTTCAACACCCTGTATCTCAGAAATAAAGCGACTGCAGGCCCATGTTCATATAAAAAAATCTTAAAATTATATCTAAGGATTATCGTCATTTAACAAGAAACACCCTGTATAAATATAGTGAACTGCAGTCGTCTAGTTTTTAACAACCGAAACCTATGTTGATATATTTTTTCTTAAAATCATCCATAAAGATTTATCACCTTGTAGAATCAGCATTCAGTTATGAAACACCCTGTATGGATAGAGTGATTGTATAAAATATGATAAAATATTATAAAAAAATACACAGTATGACATACTGTTGTACACACATTGTGTTGTATACTGTCCTCGGAGTGCTGTCTAAATAGGTGACAAAAAGTAAGATCTTGCCAAAACGCTGTTATAGTTAACTGTGTATGTTTGATGTATGTATTTATGTATGTATGAGATTTAGTAGGTACAAAGTTTTATAAAATTAACTATGTATTATCAAGAAACCGAAAATGAATATCAGACTTTAAATCATACTGTGGTTCTTTGTTATAAGTTGTTGTTTTTTTTTTATTAAGAACTTATTGTTATTGTCAAATGTTTAAGTTTTCCTTCTATGCGAAACTACAAATTTTGTCTTTAAATCTTTTTTAAACTTTTCTTAACTGTTATTTATGTACCAAGGCACTGAAGTTCAACTTTTTATGACTCATGTAGAATTGAGTTGCCGAGACCTCTGGCCGAGGCAAATAAACAACATGAGTAATAAAAAGAACTTCAGTGCCGAGGTACATATTATTTAATATATAATAATAATAAGGGATCACCCGTCCATGAATCGACTACGCGCGGCGTTGCTTGACTTTGACGAGCGCGCTACCTAGATCAAGTAGTATGACAAGACACGGCGCCTTCGAACAGAAAAACCAAACTGCTGCTTGTTGTGCAGCCTCCATAACAAATCTATTGATATCCAAACCTACTAAAATATTTAAACTGATAGATTGCGCTGCTATAAGTAATAATTTCGCAGTGTGTACGAATAGTTAAATGGGCCTTTATTGGCCGGGTTTTGAATATTTGGTCACTTTTGACGGGCGATGGCTCCGCGTCTGATGTTTGATGTTTACATCTCGCCAAGGCCTACTTATTGAAAAAATCGTACAATAATGGGTTACTTCAGTGCCGATTTCTGAGCTTTTAATGACGATTTTGGGACACTTCACTGCCGATTTCAAGAAAAAAATATTATAATAATTTTTCATTTTTGTCTAAATATCGCATTGCCATATTTAATACACCCATACCACGTACCTATTATACTAATAATGTACTCTTTATTTTCGTTCGTTTGTTATATGAGTATATAATGACCAATTTCCCTTATTCGGTTTTCTGAGAGGGCCCCATTATGAGAAAACCACGGAAAGCTCGAAAGGCAACCTAATGAATCACCCGTTTTTGTTATGTTGCGTCTCTCGGCATCGACGCGGCGCCACCCTGGTTGGATGGGGTTCGTTTGGTCGTCGAACCAGTGGCGGATCTCGGTGTAGATATCCTTGAAAAGTTTATAATTCATACCACAGAATTCGCAAAAAAATATTAATTTACTATATTTATCAATCTTAAAAACATAATACACAAAGTATAATACATGGAATCAGTACCACATTTACCTTGAACAATTTTCAAAATAAATCTCCAAACAAAATGTAATAAAAATAATATTGTTTATATCCTTTGAAACTTATCCATCCAGAGATTCCCAAATTGGATTAAACGGGTAATGGGCTGGTTGGGATCACAATGCCTGCAGCATGTCAGGACATGTCACAACAAAGATTGCAATATCTTTGTTGTTACGTTGGTGAAGAAGAAAACTTTGGTCTGCAATAATATTAATGTAGGAATAATAGTAAATTCAAATGATTTTTGTTATATCCAGAGTGGAATTTTTGATTGTGTGAACTCCGACAATAAGTTTTAGGCATCAACTTTTTTGAACTGTTTTAGTGAACAATAGAAAACAACCAAAAATGTCCCTCTTTGTTTTACATTCAGAACCCGAAAGTCCCTCCTAACTCTTGTGCTTTATTTACCCAACTATTTTTTTTACATTTTTATTTTTTATAAGTAAAGTTCAAAAATATTCTGTTGCTAATTTTTACATTCCGAATATGGAACCGAAACATTTTCCACCTTTTTGTTTTGTCCACATATAATTTTTGTTCATTAACCTTTTCTAAAAAAGCAGGTATCGTTGGAAAAGGCAAAAGAAAAAAGGTAGTTTCAGTGCTACAGCATAACAACGTTGAAAATGACGCTTTCTACTATTGCGTCTAGCCCCGCCCCCGATTTTCCTCGCAAAATGTAGAGGATGGCCAACATTATTTACTTTCCTATTGGTTGCATCATTCTGACATTTTTTCTTCAAACATAATGAATTAAATAAAGAGCTAAATTTAAACAATGTTGAATTTTAAAAATCGGCCATTCTAATGTTTTCTGTCAATAGGCAGTTCTTTTCTGTAAGCAACGATGCCTCGTTTTTTAAATGGTTGGATAACCAAAGAAAATATGGACGAAACAAAAAAGTGCAAAATTTTTCGGTCAACTGGTATAACGTGACATCTTACAAAATCTAAGCAAGTTTAGAATCGCGCTGCTTTCCGTAGTTTATTAGAAAAAGTTCGTTTCGTTTGAAGTTACAAAAAAACTCACGAGGACAAAAGAAACTACGCCTGTATCCTAAATATCGCGACAACATTAAACCAAAATGAGTAAACCATTAGATTTAATTGTAATGAACAGCATCCCAGAAATGGTGTACACTTTGAATAAGGAATCCCAGGAAGGAGTTAGAACTCTATAGGCATTATATAATACATGATACGGAAATCGCGCTGTGTAGGGGCCAAGTTTTGACACACTATTTTCACGCTGATAGGTGCCGCTATGTGGTACTTAAACAAGAACGTTAAACCAGACAGGATAGCTCAATCGGGCGAATCTGTCCGCCGAGCCGCCCGACCAAGGCCTACTATAAAGACAGGCCCTGGCGCACAAAAATCACGTGACCATCTTAGTCGGACGTTAGATGTCATTTGCCACATAACTGAAAGCGGCAGCTTGGGTTTTGAGAAGTTTTCAATGTTTAAAGTGTTTTTAAACGTCTTTATTTATATTTTAGAAACAAGTTTGTGTATAGTGCGCGTTTGTCCTGGCGGAGGGGAACCGCCCAGGTGTTATTATGGCCTGTGGGTGGAAGTCGTGCCGTCCAAGAGTATTGGTGCCGCTCGCACCGACGCGACGCGACGCGTGAGTGTGTAAGGGGAATTCTCCCCCGAACCACAGAATAGGGAACCCGGAATGGACTATTATGGACATGGGACAGTATTGGATAGTGGAGCCTGAGACACAGAGGGGTGAACTGCTTACGGGAGATCCGCGAGTTCAGACGGTCCGGGTGGCTGGAAGTCGTTGCCGTTGCCCACGTTCGGGTTTGTGTATTTATTGTATTCACCATTCACCTTGTGCAAAATAAATCAGTGTTGTAACGTACTCGAGGATTTTCGTTGTCGACCCACGCCCTGATACGGTTTCCATTCGGTCTTTCACGCTGCCGATCAACTGAGACCTCGACAATATTTACAGTATACCTACTGAGGTTAGTTTTCATTTTTATTTCTTAAAAAATAACCTAAATACCAAATATTGGGTCTGTTTACATTATATTTATACATATTACAAAAGCCAGGAAGAAAATGTCGCCATAACAAACATTTGTTTTGCCTCGGGATGAAAATTTCCGCCAAAAATGGATTCGTCAAATCCCAACTGAGATTTAATTTCTAAAAAACCCTTAAGTATGTGTGGCTAACACATTTTCAAGAAAGTGAAACAATTAAAGTGGACAAATGTGTTGTGGGAGGAAGAGAATATCATCTAAGCTAAAGGAAGGTTATGTCCCAACAATTTTTGAGAATGTGCCAAAATATTGTGAGTGCAGTGCCGTTTAACGCTCAGCCTAAAACAGCTGAGGCAGGTTGAATATTTAGAAAATACAATTAGAGAAAGCCTGGATGCACAAAACCAATAATGTAATAGAGGAAAGAAAACATGCCAAACTGTGACGAAATATATTTTTTTCTACTTATCTCCAAAAATGCCTTTCATTATATAGGACTAAGTTGGTCACGTGACTATGCGATTATGCGTTAGCGCCGTGGCCTGTCTTTATCGTTGGCCTCGCCGCCCGACGGGATGACGTCACAGTTAGACGTACTGCGTAAACTCGCACCACGAAACACCCAATCGCGCGCCTTCAGAAAGCGACTTGTGCTTTTTTAAAAAGTTCATAAAAACAAAAAATGAGCTTTAGACGCTTTTGCTTTTTCGGATTTATTTTTTAAGAATTGTAAACAAATGGAAGTCAATAAAGTTCACTCTTGTTTTTTTGAACACGATTTTTTTATGAAACTTTCTCCAACCAATACGAGAAAAAAGCGCGTTACCTATTGCAGAAAATGTGTTTTCAGAAGGTGCGAATTTTGCCTTAAATAGTTTTTATTATGGCACAGAGATTATAATATATACAGGATTATTCTGTTAATAATTGTGGGTCTCCTTTGATTAGTTTGTTTTTGAAGAGCATTTTTGGATTATGATATATTCATATTATAATATGTGACTTAACTTACGGGATCGGAACAAGACCTTTTTAAAAAATGCAAAGTTTTTTATTGGCAACTAGTACAGAGTCTGATAGTCAAAAGTCGAAAAATGTGGAGCGCGATAGTTTATATAATTTAAGGAAAGCAGAATTCGCAAGATTTCAAGGTGTTCGAGAGTCCATCTAGACTCTGCTGAGTTTGTAGTTTCTACGGCGTAATTTCTATGATGAGGTAGCAACTTCTAGAACATAACTCCTCCCGCCTTAAGTGGAGACTTCCGGAGTAAACAGGATGGAAGGCGACGTTGTCTTCTCTTCTTTCTTCAAAATTTTGAATTTATTTTTCATTTTCCAAATAGTATAGGTGATCAGGATGATGACGATGCTTCCTACGGTGATCCATAATATCCAATCTATCGGAGTTGAAGTATCGATGTCGACTATGCTGATCGGGTTTGACGCTTGAATTTGTTTTTCCAATTGGTGAATATCTTGAAGGTTTACATTTTCGATTTTCAGGGGGCTTCTTCTTGTTTCGATCTTGATTATTGATGGATTTTGAATTTTAGGTATTAATAAAGGATTTCCAATGGTTTTTGTTTCTTTGTTACCAATTTCATAAGATTTGTATTGAAATGTACAGTTGTAGGGTATCTGAAGTAAGTTGTTGCCTTGTAGAGTATGAAACTTCTTTTCTGGACATGTAGAAGTGGCTTGAATTTCTTCTTCGCTGATTATTATGAAATATTTATTATTAATTTTATTGATGATAAATTTTGGTGGTACGATCGGAATTTGGTTGCATTGATTTGGATGACCATTTATTAAGGTGGTTATGCAGTCATTATTTTCTTGAATATTTTCTAGGTTACAGATGTATATTTCGTCAAGTTGCGGGCATGGTTCTTCCATGTATTGCTGAGCCTTTTCTTCTAGGGCCAAGTAAGGTTTTGGGGATACAATAATTAGGTTTTTATCCGTAGGGATTGGAAATAAATGAAAATATTGAAAGGTACTAGGATGTATTATAGGGAATTCCATGGCAAATATTATATTATTTTCCGAAAAATGGCAATTAGTCTTAATTATTGAATACCAAGATTCTAATTTTATATTAAGAATTTCTTGTTTTTTATATTGATTAGAAAGTTCGTTCAAAATATCCACAAGATTTCGCCTTGTCAAAATGTCGGGGTGTGCTACATGTAATTTTGAAAAGGTGACAGCATTCTCTAAATTATCTAGTAAAGTAATAATGATATTAGTATTTATAAAAATTTGTTCAACTATCGACATGTAGGTCGTATATCGGTAAAATTCATTGGTAATATTGGAGATATTGTTTTGGATTTCATTAACTAACTTTGCGATTTTCCTTTGATTGGAATTAATGTCTTCTATAATTTTAGATTGCTTTTGCATTAACTGTTTAGAAAGAGACATTTGTAAATTAACTTCTGAGACAATTTTTTCTTGATTAGATTTTAGTAATTTTAAAGCATTATCATAGCGTTGACCGTCATTAGCATCCAGGGTGCCAAAAAGCCATTTTTGTACAGTGCCTGCTAAATTTACAAGACCTCGTCGTTTCCGTTTGTGATTAAAATTTAAATTTTCATATTTTTCTAAAGGATATAAGTGTTCTGAAATATTACGAGAATTTCTAAGTAGAAAATTCCAACTTCCAAAGTCGAGTGAGGAATTAATGTTTTGAAAAATGTTTGTTATCCCATCAATTTGAGTTTTTATGTCTAGTAAATTTATATCATATAAGAAAACATGTTTACTTTTTATAACGCGAGCTTGGCCTAATTCAAAGGGGAGAATTCCGGGAGAGTTGATTTTGGATATTTCTATTTTATTCTGAAATGTCACTATTATTTGCAGCAGAAGTAGAAGGATTCTCAGCTTCATTTTCCTGTAACAAAGGAGGTTGTTTTAGCTCCTTCATATGAATTATTTCTTCTTTATTATTATTTTTGTTTTTTATTTTGAATTTATTATGTTCTAAAATTTCGATAATTACGTATGGACCTATAAATTTGTTGCTCTTTTTATTTCTGTGAAGGGGATTTTTCTTAAATACAATTTGATTAATTTTAAAAGAAGGATTTGTATTGCCCTTTGCATTTTTCGTATTAACAATATTTTCTTTTTCTTTTATTAACCTCGTTTGGACGTCACCATATACGTGTTTTAATTTTTCCGTGTGATTTTCGACATAGTTTGAGAAGAAGTGTTTAGGAGTAAAAATTTCGGGGTTTCTTAAGTCCGTATGACCGTATACTAATTCAAAAGGCATGAATGTCGTCGAACTGTGAATTGAGCAATTATAACCTAAAACGGCGTAATTTATTAAGTCGGTTTCGTTAGGGAAAGATTCTTTTAAAATTCGCAGGTGTTCTATTATTGTGGAATGGAAACGTTCTACTATACTGTTTGACTCGTGGTGGCCTGGTGTAGTGAAATGAATATCTATTTTATGTAATTTTAATAATTCCTTAACCGTTAGTAGTATAGCTATGCCGGTACGAGCCCACTTTCCCCATGTATTTCTTATGGGAGCTAAAACGTGGTCAAAAACGTGACCAACCGCCGCGAGACCCCCGACAGCGAGGGGTGCCGAAGGTGCCCGGCTTTCACCGACCGTTGACCCAGCCGCGACGCCGTGACATGTCACGACTCGCAACAATTAAAAAACCCTAAATCATAATTAAGCCATGACGTCCTCTGTCGACCTTTAGCCGCGGCCATGCAAGTCTCGGATTTTTGTTGAGTGCACTAGATTTCCAGGCAGAGGCATAGTCCGGTACGCAGTCAAATAATTTATCAGAAAAACATGACAGGCTAAGTCGTTTTCTCCGCTTTGTGATTTAACTATACACTGGCCTGAAGTGTTTCTAATTCGCGCCAAGTTCCAAAAAAGACCAAATCTACAGCGTGAATTTTATAAAAAGCAAACGTTATTCGCAAAGGTCGAAAACATTGCAGCTGTCCCGAATTGAGAAAACGAGGCCTCGTTTTTTAACTTTCAGTTGACTAAAATAAAAAATATTGAGATAACCAGTTTTTTACTTTTAAAAATACGCGACGTCACAAAATTATCAAGTTGAAAGACCACTAGCTGCAAAATCCGATTTTGTGCAGCACGCGTTTCCTGTTTAAAACTTCACCCGTCCCCAAAACGATGCAAAATAGAGGTCGCTTGGTAAACTAAAATAATGACTGCTAATATTAGTTTGGTAGTCAAAACCCTCCAACAATCACGCATGATAAATTTAGATTTCTTTCAATGGTATAAAATGCTAAAAAACAGTTGAAAAATCATGAAAAAAGAGGCCCCCGTTAATTGGTTTAAGTGCCCACGGAAATTTGCTAGATTTCTAGAGAAAAATACTGTGTCCGAAGCTGTTTACGCGTTGAAATTTTAAGGTAAACGTGAAACGTCCCAGAAAGTTCAATTTTCACTGGAAACATTTTTTTATCGAAAATATTGCGGAAATATAGTATCACGATAATACAAAATACAAGACTGAAAATCTGTTACTAGAGGTTTTAATAAAAACCAGGTTATTAAATTAAAAAACAGGGGCCAAAAATCCAAAGTATGACGTCACACCGCCGGTTAAAAAAAAAATGTGTCCCAACAACAGACCTCGCCTCCTAATCTGCTAGTAAATGCGAACTAAATATAAACTATTTAACAGGATCTAACATTGAAAAATCTAAATATTGCCCAATATTGACTTAATATATTTCGTCGAAATTATATAGGATCCATAACACTTTTCATTCTTCAAATAAAAAAATCGATCAATTGGACAAGCAGAGACATGTTGTTTTTAGGCATAATAATTATATAAAATTAAGACATTTTTACTCGGCTTATAGCAATGCATTCATTTTTAGTAGAAAAATAAAAGCGGAAAACTAGTTTTTAGTTTCAGCAAGCCATTACATTTATTTGATTCTCGAAACAAGATACTTTTGTTTAGAGTTAACTCCGGAAACTTGCTACATTGTAAAAATACACGTACATGTCTTAAGAAAATGCAAGGTTGCATAACCGCGGCTTGGATACTGACTTTTTTATGTTTAGCCTTCAGTCTGAGCAGTGCGGTTTCGGAGTGAGAAGTTTTTTTTTGTGTGCAGACTTTACCAATTTAATTATTTTAGTGAGTGAGTTTTCTTGGAATACAGTTTTGGAGCTATATTCGTGAGTAGCTACTTTATATTAAGGAGAGTTGAAACAGCTTCTTAAAGGTTTTTTTTAAATAAACTTTTGGTAGACTTAACAAGTTTTTCTCGATTTTTTTTTTTGAGAAACGGCTGGGCTGAGATCAAAGAACATACTCGAGAAGCTGTCACAGAAAAGCACTAACGGTCTTCTATATTTTAAAAAATATATCACTTCAATGGATTTACCACCACTAAGCTACGTTTATATTTTCTGTAAATATTCTCACGAAGGAAAAAATATAAACAACTTCTAACAAATTCAAAACCTTTCGAATTTTTTTTTTAGGAAACCAAAAAAATATTTCATGGGCAAGATTTTTGGACCGTTTACGCTTATACAAATGGCTGAAAAAAATTGCACAGCAAAAACTACCCCTATGCATTTTTCTTCGCACGATTATCGCCTGTTTTAGCAAGGATGTTCAAAATTTATGAATTTATGTTCGAAAAAAATTTGCTAGTCAAAAGCTACGCCCAGAGAGAACTGTTTTAGTTCGATTCTCATAGTTTTTGCACCAGCAGGGTAAAATATACTCTCCCGCATCCCTTTAAAACAAATTATAACTCCATTGTTCTCGGTCCGATCTTGTTTTTAGCAAGGATGTTCAATATGTACGAATTTGTGTTTGAAAAAAATTTGCCAGTCAAAAGCACAACAGAGAGAATTGTTTTAGTCCGATTCTCATAGTTTAGATCTTGTTTCGGGTTCGGGCAAGGGCGTTCAAAATGTACGAATTGTCGGGTAAAAAATACCCCCTAGAGAGAATTGTTTATGGTTCGATTTTCACATTTTCTGAAAGTCTAAAGTATTGTTACATCAGTGAAAAAACTTGACAGGAAAAACCTACCCTTTGCACCCTTTTAAGGAAAAAAATTACCTATCTTCACCCCGTTTTTAACAAAGACGTCGAAAATGTACGAAACTATGTTAAACAAAAATTTGCAGCACAAAAACTACTTCACCTTTAATGAAAATTGCTGCATCATACATCAACAACCAAGTATCACCCTGCAAACCTTTAAAACGAATTATAACTCCATTGTTCTTGGTACGGCCCTAGAAAGGGCGTTCAAAAACTACCCCCAGAGAGAATTGTTTTTAGTTGGATTCCCATAGTTTTCTGAAACATTAACTAAAATCGGTGCAATCAGTGAAAAAAAAATGACAGCGAAAAAACTAACCTTTTGTATCCTTTTAAGAAAAAAAATTACGTATCTTCACCCATTTTTAGCAAAGACGTCGAAAATGTACGAATCTATGTTAAACGAAAATTTGCAGGTCAAAAACTACTCTTTTGCATTTTCTTCAATCGATTATCGTCTGTTTTTAGCAAGGATGTTCAAAATGTACGAATTTGTGTTTGAAAAAAAAATCCAGGTCAAAAAAGTATCCCTAGAGACTAGAGAGCATTCCCACAGGTTTTGAAAACGCACTCTTTGACAAATCCGAGGTAAAAATTATATATTAAAAATCAAAAACTATCCTTCCGAATTCCTTTAAAAAAATACTTTCCCATTGTTGTCTCAGTCCTAGCAAGGGCATTTAGAATAATCTCAGATGCACGAAATCATGCTTGCAGAGATAAGAAAGTGATAATGCACTCAAAATGAGTAGTAACCATGTACACTTGTTTCATGCTATTTGGCAATCATCAGTATAGTATAACGTTGACCAAATCAAAAAACTACAAATTAACATTGTTTTGGCTCCATCCTAGGTCGTTTCTAGCAAAGCAAAATAATGTCAGATAAATTCGTGGAAAAAAATTCGGTAAAAACCACCCCCTCCAGACTCCCAGAGAATTGTTTTTGATCTGATTTTCATAAGTTTTCTGAAACATTACCTAAAGTTATTGTTACCCAATCTGTGAAAAAAAAAAGTTGACATAGCAAAACCTACACTTTGCATCCCTTTAAGGAAAACAAGTTCATCATCGATTTCAACATGGACATTCAAATGATCTCCAATAGGAGAAAAATTAATGAGGTACAACGTTCAAAAATTGCATTAAAAAATTCCTTGTGAATGTGGAAAGTTCTATGTTAGGGAGACTTGTATGCCATTTAAAGTTCGCTTAAAAGAAAATAAAAATTATATCAGGCAAAATCAAATTTCGTCAAAAATATTATTAATAATGATAATAAATAATAATTCTCACCCTCACAATACTCCAAACGAGAAGTACCCCAGAAGCAAATGCTTGTGCGGGGAGGAGGGCAATTACTATTACTTCGTTAGCATTTGCGTCTAGAGCTGACTTTCCTTATAGAACTGGGATAGTACTGCTCAAGTACTACTAGAAAACTGTATTGATTGAAAAATATTTTGCATTGCAGATAAAAAAACACTATGTAGGATATGTTTTGTGTATTTTTGCTTTTAAGGGAGGTTTAATATTTTGAAAGACATTTTAATTTATTTTAATAGAATTTTATAGAACTGGGATAGCATTTGCTCAAGTACTACTAGAAAACTGTAGTGATTGAAGAACATTTTGCATTGCAGATAAAAACCACTATGTAGGATATTTTTATGTTTTTGCTTTTAAGGGAGGTTTAATATTTTGAAAGACATCTTAATTTATTTTAATAGAATTTTATAGAACTGGGATAGCATTTGCTCAAGTACTACTAGAAAACTGTAGTGATTGAAGAACATTTTGCATTGCAGATAAAAACCACTATGTAGGATATTTTTATGTTTTTGCTTTTCAGGGGAGGTTTAATATTTTGAAAGACATCTTAATTTATTTTAATGATTTTGCGTTCAAGTCTTTGTAGAATTTTGTGAGAATATTTTTTTTTATTTTTCAGGGAGGTTTTAGTATTTTTGAGAAATTCGTAAACTTTGTGCGATAGTTTATGACTGTTTTTGCTAAACATTTCTACTAAAAACTTAATAGGTGATAGTCGTGTTGTCGAAAATTATAGTCTAGAGAAAACGCTACTATTTTGTTTAAAAATGGTAAAAAACGAGAACACCAAAGAATATGTTAACATTTTATGCTTTTCAGGGAGGTTTAAGTAATGAAAATTCTCACTCTCACAGTACCCAAAAACTAAGATTACCCCCAGAAGCAATTTGAGGGGTGAAAATTACTATTACTTCGTTAGCATTTGCGTCTAGAGCGGACTTTCCTTATAGAACTGGGATAGTACTGCTCAAGTACTACTAGAAAACTGTATTGATTGAAAAATATTTCATTGCAGATAAAAACACTATGTAGGATATTTTTATATTTTTGCTTTTAAGGGAGGTTTAATATTTTGAAAGATATCTTAATTTATTTTAATTATTTTGGGTTGAAGTTAAAGTCTTTGTAGAATTTTGTGAGAGTATTTTTTTAATTTTCAGGGAGGTTTTAGTATTTTTAAAAAATTCGTAAACTTTGTGCGATAGTTTACAACTGTTTTTGCTACACATTTTTACTAAAAAACTTAACGGGTGATAGTTGTATTCTAAAAAATTATAGTCCAGAACAAGTTAATATTTTGTTTAGAATAGTGTAATAATTTTGAAACAGCGTCTAACAACATTCCTGAGAAACGTCTCAGTAAAAACTTCCTTTTGAATCCACAGAAATTAATTTAAAAAAAATTCTTTTTGCTTTTCAGCGGTTTAATCGATCGCAATAACTTAAGATTACCTCCAGAAGCCATTGGAGGGGTGGTAATTACTATTACTTCATTAGCATTTACGTCTAGAGCCAACTTTCCTTATAGAACTGGGATAGCATTAGCTCAAGTACTACTAGAAAACTGTTTTAATTAAAAGAACATTTGCATTGCAGATAAAAACCACTATGTAAGGATATTTTTATGTTTTTGCTTTTCCAGGCTTAGGTTTAAAATTTTATACCTAATAGTTTTGAAGCAAACACATTTTAGCGTGTACTTTATTTTATGTTGATATTGAGGATTTTTTGAAAATATAATATAATACATTGATTGAGGTTATTTGAAATTATCTTTTTTAAACAAAGGATCACTTTAACAACAATTTACTGAGATACGTCTTAATTACAAACATTTTGTTGCAGACTTTCAGGATTTTTTTAATGAGGTGTTGGCGGCTCGAAACCTGATTGTTAACAACATCACTTGGTGATCATTGTCTTAAGTTTTCTGGGGAAGGTTTTGCAGTCACTTTCTGAGAAATGTCCCGAATTTTTTCTTGGGAACGTCTTGAATTTTTTTTTGAAAATTTCAATATTGAAACTCTTATTTTTATCATCACTTTGTCAAGTTTTTAGAGAAATTCCCCAAATTTTCATGGAACTTCATACACTTTTCTAACGTCATCAAGTTTCTAATATTTGTAAAAGTTGCAAATTAGCATTGAGTCTTACGGAAAACACACACAAATTTAGTCTTATTGAGGGGCCTTTTCATCCCTAGAAAATAAGCTTTGTCCTGATTGGTTGAGCAGCTCATAGGGTGTGATTATAAAAGGGGTGTTCATCCCCAATTTTTTCAGTCGTGTTGATGCTGTTGTAAGGTGAAATCGACTTTTGTGATTTAACGAATTTCCTACTACGGTTAGCAAACAGTGGTTGTTTGATTTTTTTTATCTGTCATTGCGTGTTCTTGTAAAAATTGTAAATTAGCATTGAGTCTTACTGAAAACAAACACAAATTTCGTCTCATTGGGGGGGCCTTTTCACCCTAGAAAATAAGCTTTATTCTGATTGGTTGAGCATCTCAGGTGAGACTAGGGGGTGTTCATCCCCAATTTTTTCAGTCGTGTTGGTCTCGTGTAAGGTGAAATCGACTTTTGTGAATTAACGAATTTCCCACTACGGTTAGCAAACAGTGGTTGTTTGATTTTTTTATCTGTCATTGCGTGTTCTTGTAAAAATTACAAATTAGCATTGAGTCTTACGGAAAACACACACAAATTTCGTCTTATTGGGGAGCCTTTTCAGCCCTAGAAAATAAGCTTTGTTCTGATTGGTCAAGCGTCTCCTAGGGTGAGACTATAAAAGGGGGTAACCATCCCCAAACTCTTCAGTCGTGTTGATGCTGTTGTAAAGTGAAGTCGATTTTGTGAATTAACGAATTTCCTACTACGGTTAGCAAACAGTGGTTGTTTTGATTTTTTTTATCTGTCATTGCGATTCTTGTAAAAATTACAAATTAAGCATTGAGTCTTACGGAAAACACACACAAATTTCGTCTTATTGGGGGGCCTTTTCAGCCTTAGAAAATAAGCTTTATTCTGATTGGTCAAGCATCTCAGGTGAGACTAGGGGGTGACCATCCCCAAACTCTTCAGTCGTGTTGATGCTGTTGTAAAGTGAAGTCGATTTTGTGAATTAACGAATTTCCTACTACGGTTAGCAAACAGTGGTTGTTTTGATTTTTTTATCTGTCATTGCGTGTTCTTGTAAAAATTGTAAATTAGCATTGAGTCTTACTGAAAACAAACACAAATTTCGTCTCATTGGGGGGCCTTTTCACCCTAGAAAATAAGCTTTATTCTGATTGGTTGAGCGTCTCAAAGGGTGACTAGGGGGTGTTCATCCCCAATTTTTTCAGTCGTGTTGGTCTCGTGTAAGGTGAAATCGACTTTTGTGAATTAACGAATTTCCCACTACGGTTAGCAAACAGTGGTTGTTTGATTTTTTTATCTGTCATTGCGTGTTCTTGTAAAAATTACAAATTAGCATTGAGTCTTACGGAAAACACACACAAATTTCGTCTTATTGGGAGGCCTTTTCAGCCCTAGAAAAATAAGCTTTGTTCTGATTGGTCAAGCGTCTCCTAGGGTGACTAGGGGGTGACCATCCCGAAACTCTTCAGTCGTGTTGATGCTGTTGTAAAGTGAAGTCGATTTTGTGAATTAACGAATTTCCTACTACGGTTAGCAAACAGTGGTTGTTTGATTTTTTTTATCTGTCATTGCGTGTTCTTGTAAAAATTGTAAATTAGCATTGAGTCTTACTGAAAACAAACACAAATTTCGTCTCATTGGGGGGCCTTTTCACCCCTAGAAAATAAGCTTTATTCTGATTGGTTGAGCGTCTCAAAGGGTGACTAGGGGGTGTTCATCCCCAATTTTTTCAGTCGTGTTGGTCTCGTGTAAGGTGAAATCGACTTTTGTGAATTAACGAATTTCCCACTACGGTTAGCAAACAGTGGTTGTTTGATTTTTTTTTTATCTGTCATTGCGTGTTCTTGTAAAAATTGTAAATTAGCATTGAGTCTTACTGAAAACAAACACAAATTTCGTCTCATTGGGGGGCCTTTTCACCCCTAGAAAATAAGCTTTATTCTGATTGGTTGAGCGTCTCAAAGGGTGACTAGGGGGTGTTCATCCCCAATTTTTTCAGTCGTGTTGGTCTCGTGTAAGGTGAAATCGACTTTTGTGAATTAACGAATTTCCCACTACGGTTAGCAAACAGTGGTTGTTTGATTTTTTTTTATCTGTCATTGCGTGTTCTTGTAAAAATTGTAAATTAGCATTGAGTCTTACTGAAAACAAACACAAATTTCGTCTCATTGGGGGGCCTTTTCACCCCTAGAAAATAAGCTTTATTCTGATTGGTTGAGCGTCTCAAAGGGTGACTAGGGGGTGTTCATCCCCAATTTTTTCAGTCGTGTTGGTCTCGTGTAAGGTGAAATCGACTTTTGTGAATTAACGAATTTCCCACTACGGTTAGCAAACAGTGGTTGTTTGATTTTTTTTTATCTGTCATTGCGTGTTCTTGTAAAAATTGTAAATTAGCATTGAGTCTTACTGAAAACAAACACAAATTTCGTCTCATTGGGGGGCCTTTTCACCCCTAGAAAATAAGCTTTATTCTGATTGGTTGAGCGTCTCAAAGGGTGACTAGGGGGTGTTCATCCCCAATTTTTTCAGTAGTGTTGGTCTCGTGTAAGGTGAAATCGACTTTTCTGAATTAACGAATTTCCTACTACGGTTAGCAAACAGTGGTTGTTTGATTTTTTTTTTATCTGTCATTGCGTGTTCTTATAAAAATTGTAAATTAGCATTGAGTCTTACTGAAAACAAACACAAATTTCGTCTCATTGGGGGGCCTTTTCACCCCTAGAAAATAAGCTTTATTCTGATTGGTTGAGCGTCTCAAAGGGTGACTAGGGGGTAACCATCCCCAATTTTTTCAGTCGTGTTGGTCTCGTGTAAGGTGAAATCGACTTTTGTGAATTAACGAATTTCCTACTACGGTTAGCAAACAGTGGTTGTTTTGATTTTTTTATCTGTCATTGCGTGTTCTTGTAAAAATTGTAAATTAGCATTGAGTCTTACTGAAAACAAACACAAATTTCGTCTCATTGGGGGGCCTTTTCACCCTAGAAAATAAGCTTTATTCTGATTGGTTGAGCGTCTCAAAGGGTGACTAGGGGGTAACCATCCACAAACTCTTCAGTCGTGTTGATGCTGTTGTAAAGTGAAGTCGATTTTGTGAATTAACGAATTTCCTACTACGGTTAGCAAACAGTGGTTGTTTTGATTTTTTTTTATCTGTCATTGCGTGTTCTTGTAAAAATTACAAATTAGCATTGAGTCTTACGGAAAACACACACAAATTTCGTCTTATTGGGAGGCCTTTTCAGCCCTAGAAAAATAAGCTTTGTTCTGATTGGTCAAGCGTCTCCTAGGGTGACTAGGGGGTGACCATCCCCAAACTCTTCAGTCGTGTTGATGCTGTTGTAAAGTGAAGTCGATTTTGTGAATTAACGAATTTCCTACTACGGTTAGCAAACAGTGGTTGTTTTGATTTTTTTATCTGTCATTGCGTGTTCTTGTAAAAATTACAAATTAAGCATTGAGTCTTACGGAAAACACACACAAATTTCGTCTTATTGGGGGGCCTTTTCAGCCCTAGAAAATAAGCTTTATTCTGATTGGTCAAGCGTCTCAAAGGGTGACTAGGGGGTGTTCATCCCCAATTTTTTCAGTCGTGTTGATGCTGTTGTAAAGTGAAGTCGATTTTGTGAATTAACGAATTTCCTACTACGGTTAGCAAACAGTGGTTGTTTGATTTTTTTTTATCTGTCATTGCGTGTTCTTGTAAAAATTGTAAATTAGCATTGAGTCTTACTGAAAACAAACACAAATTTCGTCTCATTGGGGGGCCTTCTCACCCCTAGAAAATAAGCTTTATTCTGATTGGTTGAGCGTCTCAAAGGGTGACTAGGGGGTGTTCATCCCCAATTTTTTCAGTCGTGTTGGTCTCGTGTAAGGTGAAATCGACTTTTGTGAATTAACGAATTTCCCACTACGGTTAGCAAACAGTGGTTGTTTGATTTTTTTTATCTGTCATTGCGTGTTCTTGTAAAAATTACAAATTAGCATTGAGTCTTACGGAAAACACACACAAATTTCGTCTTATTGGGGGGCCTTTTCAGCCCTAGAAAATAAGCTTTATTCTGATTGGTCAAGCGTCTCAAAGGGTGACTAGGGGGTGACCATCCCCAAACTCTTCAGTCGTGTTGATGCTGTTGTAAAGTGAAGTCGATTTTGTGAATTAACGAATTTCCTACTACGGTTAGCAAACAGTGGTTGTTTTGATTTTTTTATCTGTCATTGCGTGTTCTTGTAAAAATTACAAATTAAGCATTGAGTCTTACGGAAAACACACACAAATTTCGTCTTATTGGGGGGCCTTTTCAGCCCTAGAAAATAAGCTTTATTCTGATTGGTCAAGCGTCTCAAAGGGTGACTAGGGGGTGTTCATCCCCAATTTTTTCAGTCGTGTTGATGCTGTTGTAAAGTGAAGTCGATTTTGTGAATTAACGAATTTCCGAATTAACGAATTTAGTGGTTGTTTTGATTTTTTTTATCTGTCATTGCGTGTTCTTGTAAAAAATTACAAATTAGCATTGAGTCTTACGGAAAACACACACAAATTTTGTCTTATTGGGGGGCCTTTTCAGCCCTAGAAAATAAGCTTTGTTCTGATTGGTCAAGCGTCTCCTAGGGTGACTAGGGGGTGACCATCCCCAAACTCTTCAGTCGTGTTGATGCAGTTGTAAGGTGAAGTCGATATTGTGAATTGGGCAACGTTTTTCATAAAACGTAAGCAAATAGCGCATCAACGTGTATATTCATATTTTTCTAGTGAAATATAAAAATTTAACACCCTTATTCCCCAGGTTGAAGCGTGTACAATTTAGAAAATCATTCCTTTCTAGGTTGAGCTAAGGAGAAAAAGGACTACACAGGTTGGTGAGTAAGTAAAAATCAAAGAGGACGCTTGTTGGTGAGTAGGATTGGAAAACACGAATTCTGTCTTACCGTTGGTTGCACGTCTGATAAAGTAAATTGTTGTGCTTGGAACCATGCCTCCCACAGTTGTACTAAAGTCCATATACTTCAAGATAGCCAGTATATTGAGTCTACTTCGATCAGCATATAGTGGTGAAACAGCTCAAGATGGTCTTCGTGAATGTACGAAGGCAGTTCGGCAAATAAAACGCCAACTAAAATCAGCCAAGGGCATAGGCGAGAAACAAAAACTGTTAACAACTCTGGCCAATGTAAGAACACTGCGTACTAAAATTAAATGTGAAATTAAACATGGTGCTGGGGCATCTATAAAAGAGACGGCAAAAAAACGCGTGAGCTGGTGCGATTCGGAAACCGCATTTTCATGCCGTATTCGAACTGGTGTCATCTCTAATCTTAAGCACAAGGACCCAGGCGATTTTCTCGAAGACTGTTTTGCTTTGTTCAAGCGACGTGTTGCCAATGTCCTTAAAAAGGAAGAGGCGGTTAAAATCAATGCAGTGTTCTGCGGACTATTTGTGTTGCAAAAGGCTGACAGAATTATCGAGGAGTTGAAATATTTTACAACATCTAACGCGCTGGTCTACCAAGATACCAACTTGATCCATTGGTTCGATCAGCACGTAGCAACACCGATTTTAACTCAGCTTCAAGAATTTCAAGAAAGAGACTCTGGTTGGGCGCTGAAGGCTATAGTGAACTTGGGGATAAATATAAATAAGTATACTCCCCTGTTAGGATCTTCATACATAGAGCTACCTGAATCAATCAAGGCAAAACAGGCATGTATTAACGTGAAGAACGAGGACGACCTTTGCTTTGCTTGGGCCGTGACTTCCGCTCTGTATCCAGTTGAGAAACATCGTCAGCGAATAACCAAGTACCCCCACCCTTCATCTGTTTGGAGTTTGGACGGACTACGTTTTCCAATGACCATTAAACAGATTCCAAAATTCGAAAATCTTAACAACATGTCTGTAAATATTTATATTCTGCGAAAGCATCGAAACAAGTTTCACACCTTACCTACTTATATATCTAAAAATAAGGTAGACAAACATGTCAATCTTCTAATGGTACAGAATGTTTATTATGATGAGGATAATGAAGAAGGAAGTAATGACAGTTCACTTGTGCAATATCATTTTTGTTGGATCAAAGACCTCTCTCGCCTCGTTTCAGCTCATCTAAGTAAACACGAACATAAAAAATTCTTTTGTGATCGATGTCTGCATTACTTTTACTCCGAGAAAAAGCTAACAACACACTATGAAGATTGCAAAAATATGAACGATTGTAAAGTTAGGATGCCAAGTGAAGATCGAAAATTTCTCAAATTTAAGAATTACAAATATAAGGAAATGGTTCCCTTTACAATTTATGCCGATATAGAAAGTCTGCTTAAAGCGACAGACGACAATAATAAGTATCAAGAACACGTACCTTGCAGCATTGGTTATTATATTAAATGCAGTTATGATGACAGCTTGTCCTTCTACAGATCATACACTGGGCTCGATTGCATGGAATGGTTTTCTAAAGAACTGAGAGGAGTGGCAGAGACAGTTTTTCTGTGTCCTCTACCGATGGATAGACTAACAGCAGATGAGAAGATGAACTTTAAGTTAACTACCGTATGCCACGTTTGTGAGAAGCCGTTTACAGCTCAGCAAAGAAAAGTTCGGGATCATTGTCATCTGACTGGAAAATTTAGAGGAGCCGCACATGAAGACTGCAACATAAACTATCAAGATACCCATGTTGAACCAGTTGTATTTCACAATTTAAGCGGATATGATTCACATTTCGTTATCAAGAGCATAGCTAAGGATATCGAGGGTCGTGTGGAGCTCCTCCCTATTAATAAAGAAAAATATATATCTTTCACCAAACTCATACCGGAAAATTTGGTCAAGTTCAGATTTATCGATAGTTTCCGTTTTATGGCAGGAAGCTTAGATTCTTTAGCCACCAATCTTTCCGAATACCCAATCCTTAGGCGCCATTTTTCCGACCTCCCCGAGTCTCGTTTTAAACTTCTTACTCGAAAAGGTGTATTCCCATATGATTTTATGGAGAAATTAGACCACAGTCACTTACCACCTAAAGACTCTTTTTATAACAAACTCGAAGAAAGATCGATATATGAAAAAGAGTATGCTCACGCGCAAAAAGTGTGGAACGAATTTGGTTGTAAAAATTTAAAAGAATATACCGATCTGTATTTAAAAACAGATATATTACTTCTAGCAGATGTATTTGAAGCATTTAGAGCGAGCTGTATGAGAACCCATAAACTAGATCCCGCTCACTACTATACATTACCTGGGTACACTTGGGATTCGATGTTAAAGTATACAAAAATTGAGTTAGAGTTGCTTACGGATATCGATCAAGTAATGTTTGTCGAGAGAGGAATCCGCGGAGGACTCAGCCAATGCTCTAAACGACGCGCCACTGCAAATAATAAATACATGCCCGATTATGATCCACAGAAACCTGCAGTATATTTAAGTTACTTTGATATTAATAATCAATATGGATGGGCTATGTCCCAGGCTCTCCCTTTCGGTGGGTTTAGATGGTTAGATGATAAGGAGATTCAAGGGTTGAATATAGGAAAATTGCCAGACAACTCTGATACGGGGTATTTCCTAGAAGTCGATCTAGAGTACCCTGACAAACTTCACGATAAACATAAAGATTTGCCTTTCTGTCCGCAACATATACAAGGGGATAAGACAGGGGAAAAATTAATGGCTACCCTCCACAACAAAGAAAAGTACGTGATTCACTACAGGGCACTTAAACAAGTATTAGCAAATGGTCTTGTCCTGAAGAAAGTACTACGTGTACTCGAATTTAAGCAAAGTGCTTGGTTGAAAAGTTACATAGATCTAAATACCAGACTTCGTGCCCAAGCCACCAGTGCCTTTGAGAAAGATCTTTACAAGCTTCTGAATAACGCAGTCTTCGGAAAAACGATGGAAAATGTCCGCAAATATTCCGTGGTAAAGCTGGTTAACAAGTGGGAGGGGCGATATGGGGCGGAGGCACTTATCGCCAAACCTGAGTTCAAGTCTGCACTGATTTTTGATGAAAACCTCGTAGTAATCGAATTAAATAAATGTGAAGTATTCATGAATAAACCAATTTACGTTGGGATGAGTGTTTTGGATCTAGCAAAAACAACTCTATATGATTTCCATTATGGGTACATGCAGCCTCAGTTAGGTGACGATTGCACCATTTTATACACGGACACTGACTCCCTTATTTATGAAATTCGAAATAATGATATTTACGAAGTTATGCGTCGAGACTGCTATAAATATTTTGATACAAGCGATTATTCACCAGATAACATTTATGGTATACCTCTAGTAAACAAAAAAGTTTTGGGTATGATGAAGGATGAAAACAATGGACGGATTATGACGGATTTTGTGGGTCTGCGATCAAAAATGTATACATTTAAAATTTTAAAAGATTGTGAAGATATGGAAATAGGTAAACTGCGGGAAAATGGATATACTGAAGAGGAAATATTCGAAATAATGTTACATGGTGGAGTTACAAAGAAGGCGAAGGGGGTTAAGAAATCCGTCAATAAAAACAAAATAACCTTTGACGATTATGTACAGTGTCTGGAGGAAAATATGGAGAAAACAGTTAATCAGAATTTAATCCGATCGGAGAAACATACTGTTTACTCTATAAGACAGCCGAAAATCGCGTTAAGTCCCAATGATGATAAAAGAAAAATTTTACCAGGCTATGAAACACTTCCGTGGGGCCACTATTCGCAGATGCAAATGGAGTAGTATTAATTATAGAAATAGGTTACTGTAATAGGTTTATGTATTATTACTTAGTTATATTAATGGTTATACGTAATAGTTTTATAATGTATTATTACATTAGTTATAATAATGGTTATACATAATAGGTTTATAATGTATTATAGTTATCACCAATAAATTTATTAAATAAGTTTGTTGTTTCATTTGTTATTCTGGCCTGCTGAAGCATCATGTGAAAGTTTGCATGAGTTAGTGTTTTAATTATCTCCGAGCTGTCCTAAAAAAAGCTCCCCTAGCTATATTTGCTACTACTGGGGCAAAAAAAATTATTTATGTTGTTTAATTAAACATGGATTAGGCCTATGGGGGAAACCATGTAAAAAAAAGCGCACCTTGCATTTTACCTCTAGGGTGGTGGGGAAACGAATGCATATGAACCATGTACGATAGCTTATCACAATTTACCGTAGTGGATATAAGAGGCATAGAAGATAGAAATCTTCAAAAATTAAGGGCAGCTTGTTAGATTTTTATCCACGATCACTACTGTAACAGACTATCTACCATGAATTTGAGTTGATGTAAATACAATCTTGTTCCTTGAGGAAATAGTCCATATCTTGAAGTGGAGTAGGAGAATACAACAACGGGGGTAAAACTTAACAGTCTCTGCTCCACAAACACAGCTTCTTTAATCAAAAGATCAACTGTACATATGTTTCGGCCCTCCTAGGGGTCATCTTCAGCAGTAAAGCAATACAGAGAAAATTATTTATATTAAAGCTAGAAAAAATATTTTGAATTAGATCAGTATCTACTTAAAAGTAATAATAAAATTATATAATAAAATAGATTAAAATGTAGATGCTCACCTTTCCAGACATAGTCAACTACAGTGAGTGTGGAAAATTAATAATGTAATAAATTATTATGCGAATTAGATTTTATCAAAAACATTAAAACGTAGAAATAAGTAAAATCTTTTTAATCGTATCGAGTAGTCTTAAAGCAACAAAAAAAAACAGTAAAAAACGGGCCAAATTAACAAAATAGAAATTATGTATCTTACCATGAGGAATTGTGTAGTCGAGAATAACAGACTTAGGCAACCTAAGTTCTAATCCTGAGACCTAATCTTGTTCGATATGCAAAATATATGGAACATATAGAGACATCTATCAAAAAATAAACACAAATACTTTTGAAACCTGGTTTTGTTGAACCTATCAAAAATTAGTAATAATCAATAATTCCTTGTTTATTTTTAGGTCACTTTAATTCAAAAGCAGTTGAGACAGTAATTTTTTCATCTCCAATACATAATAGGTCATCTTCAACGGTTACTGCTATTTGACCCATTACTAATCTGGCATTGGTGTGTTGGATACCATAACTGCTAGGTTCAATCTCAAGTGACAAAGACGTGTCTAACTGAGCGTGATGGTAATTATCAAAGACGATCTTTCCATCACAGAGCATCTATCATGGATAATTTCCTTTTACGCTCGCTCCATGGCAAAGATTTCATGGTTCGATGGTAGTTCATGGTCTTTGAAGGTATTCGATAGTATTCCATGGTATTCCATGTTATTCAATGGTATTTGATGACATTCCATGGTATGTCGCTTTTCAAAGTCGTTTAGTCGTTTCCAGAGTTGTCTAGTCGTTTTAAGAGTCGTTTAGTCGTTTTTACGAGTCCTCTAGTCGTTTTTCAGAGTCGTTTAGTCGTTTTTACGAGTCGTTTAGACGTTTTCCGAGTCGTTTCAACGTTTTTATAGCCGTTTTTACAGTCGCTTAGACGTTTTTTAGAGTCGTTTAGTCGTTTCCAGAGTCGTCTAGTCGTTTTTCAGAGTCGTTTAGTCGTTTTATAGTCGTTTTCACAGTCGCTTAGACGTTTTTCAGAGTCGTTTAGACGTTTTCAGAGTCGTTTCAACGTTTTTATAGTCGTTTTAAGAGTCGTTTAGTCGTTTTTATAGTCGTTTTCAGAGTCGTTTAGTCGGTTCCAGAGTCGTCTAGTCGTTTTTTCAAGTCGCTTAGACGCTTTAAGCTTTTTCTTGGTAGGATAAGAAAAGTCCAAAATGAACATCGTTGTAATTTTTATTATTGAAAAACATGTTATTATTTTATTCCATATCACTTGTCTACACAACGGGCACATATTTAAGCTGAACATGTGGATCATAATGTTGGACCTCGAAGGGGTAAATCGTGTAAAATCAGGGTTCAAAGCCATTTCCGTATGCATTTTATTTTAAGTAATGAAATAAGTGGTATTCAAAATTATTATACTGGAAAAATAATTTGTCCCTTCTCGTCCAATTAGTTGATTTTAAGAATGAAAAGTGTTGGATCCTATATAATTTCGTTGCCCGCTGGAAGACCCAATTTCTTTTGATATATTATCAAGCATCTTAGACCATTTTCTCCAAAACAGAAATGTAAAAAACGGTGATAGGCCAAAAATAATTATAAAAATAGAGTAGAAAATGTAATTGCTAGCTTAATTTGTGAAGCTTAGCTAATACAACACGTGAGATCCCGTTACTTGCTCCTGTTTTATATAAGATCGCATTTTTCGACCTGTCTAGGCAGTTACAATCGTTGCAAATTAAAAGAGTATAAGTAAATTAATTGATAATCAAAGTCGAAATATATTAAGTCAATATTGGGCAATATTTAGATTTTTCAATGTTAGATCCTGTTAAATAGTTTATATTTAGTTCGCATTTACTAGCAGATTAGGAGACGAGGTCTGTTGTTGGGACACATTTTTTTTAACCGGCGGTGTGACGTCATACTTTGGATTTTTGGCCCCTGTTTTTTAATTTAATAACCTGGTTTTTATTAAAACTTCTAGTAACAGTCTAGCATTTTTATTATCATGATACTATATTTCCGCAATATTTTTCCATAAAAAATGTGTTCAGTTCAAATTGAACTTTCTGGGACGTTTCACGTTTACCTTAAAATTTCAACGCGTAAACAGCTTCGGACACAGTATTTTTCTCTAGAAATCTAGCAAATTTCCGTGGGCACTTAAACCAATTAACGGGGGCCTCTTTTTTCACGATTTTTCAACTGTTTTTTTAGCATTTTATACCATTGAAAGAAATCTAAATTTATCATGCGTGATTGTTGGAGGGTTTTGACTACCAAACTAATATTATCTGACATCATTATAGATAACCAAGCTACCTCTATTTTGCATCGTTTTGGGGACGGGTGAAGTTTTAAACAGGAAACGCGTGCTGCACAAAATCGGATTTTGCAGCTAGTGGTCTTTCAACTTGATAATTTTGTGACGTCGCGTATTTTTAAAAGTAAAAAACTGGTTATCTCAATATTTTTTATTTTAGTCAACTGAAAGTTAAAAAACGAGGCCTCGTTTTCTCAATTCGGGACAGCTGGAATGTTTTCGACCTTTGCGAATAACGTTTGCTTTTTATAAAATTCACGCTGTAGATTTGGTCTTTTTTGGAACTTGGCGCGAATTAGAAACACTTCAGGCCAGTGTATAGTTAAATCACAAAGCGGAGAAAACGACTTAGCCTGTCATGTTTTTCTGATAAATTATTTGACTGCGTACCGGACTATGCCTCTGCCTGGAAATCTAGTGCACTCAACAAAAATCCGAGACTTGCATGGCCGCGGCTAAAGGTCGACAGAGGACGTCATGGCTTAATTATGATTTAGGGTTTTTTAATTGTTGCGAGTCGTGACATGTCACGGCGTCGCGGCTGGGTCAACGGTCGGTGAAAGCCGGGCACCTTCGGCACCCCTCGCTGTCGGGGGTCTCGCGGCGGTTGGTCACGTTTTTGACCACGTTTTAGCTCCCATAAGAAATACATGGGGAAAGTGGGCTCGTACCGGCATAGCTATACTACTACCGTTTCATTATTGAATTCACGTCCATTGTCTAAAATGATCTGTTGAGGAGTACCAAAAGAACAAAAATATTTTACAAGAGCATCACATATGGTTGTAGCGGATTTTCCGGGAATTAATGTAGCTTGCGCGAATTTAGCGTCAACGAAAGTTAAATAGTTTCTGGTGTCATAATAGAACACATCGACATGAACTAACTGGAATGGTTTACAAGGAGTTTCAGTTAATACTTGAGGTACATATGGAGGGTTTCTACCGTATTTGGTTCTCTGACAAATTTCGCATGCATTTATACAGGGTTAACTATGACTTAGTACAAAAATTTTTACCACGTGCGCAGGGTGGCTTAAGAAAACATAGAAAAATATTTTTAGATTTTTTTTACGATCTTTAAAAAAACGGGTAAAGACCCCTATTTTCCCTGTAAATCCCCGCCTTTAATGACGTCATCCAATTTGGCTTCTGAAGGTACTGACAGCTGAAGTGATTTTCCGCGGTGTTGCCGTTGATTTAGGAACGGTGAAAATACCTTTTTACTCAAACAAATTTAAAAAATACATAAATAACAATCGATTTGAATCTGTACAGATGCAGCGCTATTAGATTCCCCTTACCTTAGCTCGTATCCGGACCGGTTCCTACTCTCGCGGAAAGCTCATTACCGCGACACCACAAGCCGTCTCCCTTAATACCCCCGGAGCTCCTCTGATGAATTCTTGTCCACCATCTAACCTCTTCTGAAGCATAGATAAAGGATTTATTGTTCTGAAGCCTCGGCGGTATGAATTAAGCGACGTATCGGCCCGGTCGAGTCTATGAAACGTTTTTTCGACTGCTCCGCGTTGCCCCGTTCGTCATTTCATAACTTCCTAGCTAGGCAACTAACTGTACATACAAGGTTTGTTCCAACAGGGCCAATAACCGTGCTCAAGCACGTTCAGCGCATGCGCACTACCCCACTGGCTGTTCCAACTGAATTATGTACCTACCGACACGGGACGATACACGCACTGTTCCAGCCGATTTATGGATCATTTGTGTATCGTCCTTGTACGATAAAAACGGTGCCTGGTCTAAAGCAATAACCGCGTGTACTGACATGCGCAGTGTATGGTCGTGTGACAGAGATAAACATTAACATCATATTTTTGTTTTTACGTAGATAGGTTTAAATCGATGGCTGGGATCGTGTTTTTTATTTCTTGTTGGTTTTTGGCTTGTTGGGTAGGGCGGGGAATCGTTGAACAATTTTTCCGTTCCATCTGAAATTTTCTTTGGGATCATTTGTTCCAACTCGAATTTACGTACCGTCACAGAACTGTACATGAACTAGATGATAACCCTTAAAGAACGCATGCGCTAGTTTTGCACCGTTCATGTGCGATCCCAAAGAAAATTTCAGATGGAACGGATTGTGAATCAAATCGACCAAATCACGTTTTGCGACCGCACCTAACCTGCGTGTTTAATATGTGGCTAACCGAATGTTCGGTGGGCTAACCTCACTCTTCACTCTAAAAAATTATTGTTCAACGATTCCCCGCCCTACCCAACAAGCCAAAAACCAACAAGAAATAAAAAACACGATCCCAGCCATCGATTTAAAACCATCTACGTAAAAACAAAAATATGAGGTTATTGTTTATCTCTGTCACATGACTACATTGCGCATGTCAGTACAACGCGGTTATTGCTTTAGACCAGGCACCGTTTTTATCGTACAAGGACGATACACAAATGATCCATAAATCGGCTGGAACAGTGCGTGTATCGTCCCGTGTCGGTAGGTACATAATTCAGTTGGAACAGCCAGCGGGGTAGTGCGCATGCGCTGAACGTGCTTGAGCACGGTTATTGGCCCTGTTGGAACAAACCTTTTCAAGTTTGGCTAGTAGCCGACGGAGGGCATTTGCGAATGTAACATGGCGTTATTTCCCAGTTTTGTCTTGATTTTCGCGGCAAATCGTTCAGCGTCTTTGTGAAAATGCCGGAGTATTCGAACGCCGAGTTAACGGACATGGTTATAATGTACGGGAGATGCGATGAAAGTGCACATCGAGCTGCAGCAGAATACCGTATTCGTTTTCCTAACAGGGCAAATATGCCTAACCCACGTACTTTCGTGAACATTGTACAACGTATGCGAAACACTGGTGTTTTGCAAGCTCGAAGGGGTGGGCCTGGAGGGCAAATGAACATGGACGATGTTGAGTCAGTGCTTGATTTGGTGGAAGAGCAACCTTCCATAAGCACTACAGCTATTGCAAGGAGATTGGGAATATCTCAGAACAAGGCAAGTAAAATAAAACCAATAAAACTGACTTCTACCAAAGACTATCCCATGTGATGGGATTGTCTTTGCTTGCACCTAATACCTACATAAAATTTAAAATGTAACAATACAATTATTTACAGGCATGGAGGATTCTAAGGGAAAACGGCCTTCACCCTTATCACATACAAAAGGTCCAAGCATTAGAAGCAAATGATTTTCCGGTGAGAATGACCTACTGCACTTGGCTACGTGATCGAATCGCCCAAGACCCAAACTTTGTTTTCAACATTCTTTGGACAGACGAATGCTGCTTCACACGTGCTGGGGTTTTAAACACGTATGTAAATTTTTACTTACTTATAGCTTTCTCTCCTCCATATTATCTTTTTTATTTATTATAAAATTGGCTATGTCAATCCTAACGCCTTCGCCAAAATTGTGAATATTTCTAATTTTTGTTTTTTTTTTTAGACACAACAGCCATATTTGGTCCGATGAGAACCCACATGCTGTTCGGCGGTTTAATTTCCAACGTCGGTTTTCCATCAATGTTTGGGCTGGAGTTTATGGAGATCGATTAATTGGACCATACATTCTACCGGAAAATTTAAACGCTGAACGATACTTGTATTTTCTGACAAATGTTTTGTTTGATAATTTGCCACTACAAGTACTGCATGACATGTGGTTTATGCACGATGGTGCACCAGCCCATTTTGCGAGACCTGTTCGTGCACTTTTAGACGACCAATGCCCCAACCGTTGGATCGGAAGAGGAGGGCCCATTGCATGGCCGCCGCGATCACCAGACTTGAATCCAATGGATTTTTGTATTTGGGGATTCATGAAGGCGATTGTGTACGAGCAGGAAATCGACAACGAGCAGCAGTTACGTGAACGAATTGAAGGTGCAGCTGTTCAAATCCGGAATAATCATGGACTTTTTGCACGTATCCGGACTTCTTTAGTTAACCGAGTGAATTTGTGCATCGAAGTTAACGGCGGCCTCTTTGAACAGCTACTGTAGTGCTTTGCATGTGCATTTGTGCAATGTGTGCTAGTGCAGTTGTGATTTTTCGGTTACCCTTCGGGGTTTTCCTGGCGGAGGGGATCTACCTCGTCGTGGTCGTCAGGCTGAGTACCTCGCTTCAAACAAAAGGAATAGCAGAGGGAAACCAAGAGATCCCCAACAGATTTAAAAAATGTGAATGTTGTGTTGTGTGACTTTTAATGTAAAAAAGCAAGAAAACAGAAAATGGTGCAAACAATCCTGGAAATGTCAGTAAGGTAGGTGTTTCATAGGCATTCTACATGTTCCTCAGAAAGTAATCGTTTTTAAAAGGAAATCGAAATTTTGTGGTGAATCCTCGGATAAATTGATAGACGTGGCAACGCCGCGCTATTGACATATGCGAAATTTTTAGACATGTCGCGCGGGCGTCCATAGGCGGCGTTTTTTGAGGGGTTTAATACAATTTGAAAAAAAATTTTTTTAGGCTTAAGACAAATGTTAGAAAATTTTTGAAAATTTATTTTAGCAAGTCTAATTTTTCTTTATCTGCCATAAAAATTTTTGTACTAAGTGATAGTTAACCCTGTATATGCAGTAATATCGGACTTCATATTTATCCAAAAATAGTTTCTCTTTAAATAATTTAGTGTTTCTTGTATTCCGCGATGATTCGTTTTTCCTAAATGGTGATTTTTTATTAGTAATAACTGTTCCTCTTTGTCTTTTATGGTATTAATTAATTTTGTACATATTATCAGTTTGGGACCTAATCGATTGAAATGCTCTGAGTAAATATTTGAAAATTGTGTTATAAATTGCGAATGATTAAAATAAATGTGATACGTAGTGTTTGGTCTTAGATATTGTTTTAGAAAATCTAGGATTAATTGCTCATTTGAAATTAAAGGAATTTTGACTGTCATAATTTTTTGGTGCAAGTAGTTTTCTTGTTCTACTGAAAGTTTATCGACGTTATTTTTGAAAATATGTATTTGATTCGTTTTATTATTGATAATTTCGTCCAAAATAGGTAAACTTTCATTACATATTTCTTTTGAGAGGGAATGGGCAGTTTCGTCATCACTAATTTCAATAGGTGCGTCATTTAATATTGTCGGTCTAGGTTTATCAGGAGGTCGGATTTGTATGTCGGAGTGAATTATTATCTTAGGTTTCGTTCGCGGGACGGGGTCAGCTGTGTGAGTGTCTGGCGTTAATGAACTTGCTTGGGTATTGTTTACATTACTGTTAGAAATTTCTTGGCTTGTACTGGGTAGTTCAAAATTTTCTGGGTTTTCTACATAGTTCCTTAAAAATTCGAAAGTTTCTTGATTTATATCTCCTGGATTATTGATAACAGATTGGGTTTCATGAATATTCAAATTTATACGAGAGAGTGCGTCGGCATTGGAGTTTAACTTTCCCTTTTTATAAACAATTTTGTAATCATACTCTTCTAATTTGAGACGCCAACGAACCAATTTCGAATTGGGTTCTTTTAAATTAAAAAGCCACGTGAGGGGGCGATGATCGGTAACTATTGTAAATTTTCGACCATAGAGGTAGGGACGAAAGTACTTACAAGCCCAAACAATACTCAATAACTCTTTCTCAATAGTACTGTAATTTTGTTCACTGTCATTTAGGGTGCGTGAGGCATAGGCAATAGGTTTGTCTTGTCCAATGGTGCCTTGGGATAATACTGCGCCGATAGCGATGCTGGAAGCATCAGTAGTTAGAATGAATTCTTTGGAAAAGTCAGGATACTGTAATATCGGATCATTACACAAAATTTTCTTACATGTGTTGAAAGCTTCTATGAATTTTTGACTATGAGTAACTTGAGCGTTCTTCTTTAAACAGAGAGTTAAAGGTTTAGTTATTTTTGCGAAATCTTTAATAAAGCGGCGGTAATATCCAAGTAATCCAAGGAATGATTTTATTTCTTTTTGAGTTTTAGGAATGGGGAATTTTTGAATACAGGAAATTTTTTCGGGATTGGGTTTCACTCCTTCTGATGTAATAATGTGTCCGAGGTAAGCAACAGTTTTTTGTAGAAAGTCGCATTTGTCAAGTTGTACTTTAAAATTCGCGTCACGTAGTCTGTCGAAAACTTTTTTGAGATTAATTATATGTTCTTGGAGAGATGTACTGAAAACTATTATGTCATCTAAATATACGAGACAAATTTCGTTTGTTAAACCACGTAAAATATTATCTATTAATCTCTGAAATGTACTGGGTGCATTTTTAAGACCGAATGGCATTCGTAAGAATTGATAATGTCCAGAATCAGTAGAAAATGCAGTTTTGGGTACATCATTTTCGTCAACTTCAATTTGATGATAACCGGAGGCCAAATCGAGTGTTGTAAAGTAATTCGCACGTCCTAGTCTGTCTAATATGTCCATTATGTTTGGAAGGGGATATTTGTCACTAATAGTTTTGTCATTTAACTTACGATAGTCGATGACTACTCGCCATTTCCTTTTTTTACTAGCGTCGAGTTTCTTTGGAACGATCCAGATTGGACTGCTCCACGGGGATGTGGATGGTTCAATAATTTTTTGTTGTAACATTTTATCTATTTGGGATTTTACTTCTTGTCGATGGATTTCGGGAAACCTATACGATTTAGTAAAAATAGGTTTTTCGTCTGTGAGATTAATTTTATGTTTGACTTTATTTGTAAAGCTAAGAGGTATTTTTTCACAGTAAAAGATGTCCCTGTATGAATAACAAAGTTTACGTAAAGCGGACTTTTCTTCATAATTGCAATGATCAAGTCTAATATTTTTTAAATTTTGTTTTAGTAGATTATCTTCAGTTCCTGAGAGTTCCGAATTATCTTCGATTTTGTCGATAAAGTTAATCTCATTAGGGTTTAAAATTTCAACGTCTAAAGGTTCAGTAATTATGACTTCAAAGGGTTCTAAATTTGGATTTATAATTGTTGTTGTCGCGAAATAATTTTGAATATCAACTACAGCACGAGGGGATTCTAAATTGTTATCAAAATTATTGTAATCTAAAATACCGAGGCCATTTTTATAGCATACTGGAACTTTAACTATTTTTTGAGTTCGAGGTGGTATAATTAAAGAGTGATAATATTTTTGGAAATTTTTCTGTTGTTTTGAATTGGAGTTTTCCGAAAGTAGAGGTATTTGAACTTTGGGAGTCTTTAGTAATTTATTGTCGAGATCTATATTTGATCGTAGTCTTTTCAATAAGTCCATGCCAATAAGACCGTGGTATTTTGGGGAAAAATCATAGATATAAAATTTATAAAATCGATTTACGTTAAAAATGTCGAAAAGTGGAATTATGGCAATTTCATTGTGAAAAGTAATATCGTGAGAGGTCTGAATACTAAAATCTTCATGAAAAATGCAATTACTGTAAAACTTATAAGCTACATCGGGGTTAATTATTCTACGGGAACTACCTGTATCTATAAGGAATCTGGCATTAATTTCTCGAATTTCTATATACGTTAAATCGCTCTTATGTAGATGATTTAAGTCAATTATTATGTTGGGTTCTGTGGATTCGAAGCCTGGGAAAAATTTTCAAAACTTTCATAAGTTTCGTTCGGTACGAAATTTTCATCGGAGTTTTCATGGTAAAAATCGGGAAAAATTTCATCGGGATTTTCCGGGTTTTCGAGACTTTCGTCGAAGCTAAAATCTGCCTCTTCAATATTGTGGAGTTGTGGAGTTTGGTAATTTTTTGGAAAATTATTTCTGAATTGAGTTTGTATAGTAGGAATTCGTGATGTAGTAGACATCGGTTCAGGTTTATGTTGCGGAGTTATACCGGTGGGTTTAAAAACATTTCTGGAAATGTTAGGGGCTCCAAATACTTGTTTATTGGTAAAAAAATTAGGGGAAGGCATATTCTGTCGAGGTTGGATGTTTATAGGTTGAGATGGGAATTGAGCTCTTTCGGGAAAATTTTGATTTTGGGAGTAATTTTGATTTTGCGAAAAATTTTTATTATTTGGCGGAAACATTGATTGTTGTCGTGGTGTTATAGCTTGTTGATTATTATAAGAATTCATTTTTGGAAAGTGTTGAGGATTTTTATTTGGTAATGTTGAATTTTGGAAATTACTTGTTTGAGACTTTTGGAATAAAATAAAGTTTTCTTCTTCAATAACATATGATATTGCGAGTTCTAGACTGTCAGGATTTCTTAAACGAACCATATCTTGGATACGTCCAGATAGACCTCTTATAAAGGTTTTTAGTGAAAGTTCATCATAATTTTTAATTGTAAAAGCACGTTCTTCGTTAGTTATTTCCATTGAAATTATTTTAGAAGCGATGGAACTACGGCACTTTTGTAATCTCTGCCCAAAATTACGAAAAGATTCATTTTTGAAGGGTCGCGAAACAAGCATTTCTTGCACTAAGCAATCAAGGTTTCTTTGGTCACCGAAACTTAGTCTTAATAATTCTTTTAAATTTGCCCAATTTCTTACGTCAGGTCTACTACCAGCAATAACTAAAGCGTGTCCTGTTAATTTTCCAATAACAGCTCGTATTAGGAAGGTATTTATGGGATCAGCGGGGTTTGCATTGGAATATGTGGAAATAAGAAAACCACAATGTTCTATAAAAATTTCGAGAGTGTGTGGGTCTCCATTAAAATTTGGAATTGTATCGACATACAATCTAAGCAGACTATAATTGATTGGTGCAGGTTGAGGCTGATTATTCATGATTTCTTCTTCAATTGTACCAATACTATCACTATCACTTAAATCTAGAGAACGGAACGAGTTTGAAATATCTTCGAGTGAATCAATTTTGAAATTTAAAATTGAAACTTAAAATGAAATTGAACTTCTTAACCTAACTTAATTATATCTTTTGAAGTATTATATGCTCTAATATTTCGCAAGACGCAATCTTATGAATAGATTCAACTAGAAAAACATATACACTGGATTTCTAGGGACCTAAGACTGACCTGTTTGCCACAGAAAGGACAAGGGAAAGGAAACACGGATTGGCCCTTACCTTGGTCTCTTCCTGGCTCTGCAGCTTCAATCGGATCTTGAAGTTCTTGTTTGTTGGGAGTTCGATACTCCAGAAGCGCGAGACCGATGGCGCCACGCAACTCAAACAATCCGCACGACTGCGCCACTTAACTTACGGGATCGGAACAAGACTTTTTAAAAAATGCAAAGTTTTTTATTGGCAACTAGTACAGAGTCTGATAGTCAAAAGTCGAAAAATGTGGAGCGCGATAGTTTATATAATTTAAGGAAAGCAGAATTCGCAAGATTTCAAGGTGTTCGAGAGTCCATCTAGACTCTGCTGAGTTTGTAGTTTCTACGGCGTAATTTCTATGATGAGGTAGCAACTTCTAGAACATAACTTGTGAATGAATAATAAAAAAATTAGAACACTGATAAAATGCTCCAAGACAAATTAAAACACATAAGTTGAAAACATAGGTAATCATTTATTTATTCATATATAATTCATTAATGATAAATATTCTAAATTTATAATCTTGTTTAATTTGAGCTTTTTTTTCGAAAGAAAGTTAGCGGCTTTATGGGACTATAAATTTTGGCAACTGGTAATATCATACCAACATCCAAGTTCTAATGGATGTGCCGGTGTTTTCATATTCGAATCGTTCGAGAAGGTAGACTACGACAGCTGTTTCCCCTTATTAGGTTTATCAAGGCAGCCATAACCTTCCCGAACGACTCAAACCGAAACGGTAGCACATCATTAGAACTTGGATGTTGGTATGATATTACCAGTTGCCAAAATTTATAGTCCCATAAAGCCGCTAACTTTCTTTCTGTTAATCAGTTACTTTGCTGCCCAGTTAACAAATAACTATTAATTCCAGACTGTTTGTAACGCATCCTTGTAGTCTAGGAGTCGGTGAGTTCGATCATCCCAGATGAAGCGCCTGTGAGTTTTGCGCTGAATACAAAATTTTCTAATCAAAAACTTTCCCTGTTTGAAGGCGAACGTCAGGCAAAAATAATTTATCTTTTACGGAGATCCATTCAATCACGCTAAAAGCATCAGAGAAAAATGGTGCTGGGATTAGAATTCCGGCGGATGAAATTAAAATTGGTTTAATATTTGCTTTTCGCGGTTTGGATTCCTCTTCGTTTGGCTCAGTGCCAGAAATCTGAGACTATGCGTGTAATTGTGAATATAATCCGTTTATTCCATCCGATATTTTGCATTTTCAAAGGATTTATTTCGTTCTGGTATTATTGCAAAGTAGATCGATAATTTTATGACTTAAATATGAATTTAGCCATATTCATAAAATTAAATATGGCGGCCATGGACTCATTTTATCCTATAACAAAGCAGCTGACAAATCTTTAATTTAGTGCTTGGGTTCTTACCTCAGGATTTAGTTTTGTGAACGAGTCTGAAACGAAACGAATCTGTCAAAAACTATTTATAAGGAGATTTATTTACCCTAGTTCTATCGTATCCACAAACCCAATGTGGTATCTCATTAGTATCATTTTGTATAATACACAATACATGTTCCTTCGTACATTATTATTTATGTCTCGCCTGAAATATTGAGTACATTAAAACGACTTGTACAGAAAAAAAGAAAACAAAACCGGTAATGAACATCGCTTCGCGAAGGTTCTCGATATAAATGAGGGAAAAAAATCAAGCCATTATGTAGACGTAACCTCCAGACAAATTGCTCTTGGCGGGGCTTAAATGTCACTAAAGCGCCTAAATATACCGCAATATCGTCGCACAAAGTTGAGTGGAGAATAAAGCGGTAATTTGGATATAAACGAAATCAACAACTTTATTAAAATGGTTTAATTTATTCGGGCATTTTGTTTCGTAATATACCATCATCATCTTGCCAATTTTGTTTTTGGGCCTGCTCTTGAAATTACTCTAATAGCATTTTGTACATCCAAAAAAGATATGGATATTCTACTCGATTCGAGTTGTACCTAGGTATACATTATATTTTTTCGTGTATCTACTATAATAGCCCAGTAATTACGTGCAACCAGTAACGAGATATCTTAAAAAATCTATTTTTTTCACATTTTTTTACAATATGGCGGCGACAGCGGCAAAGATACGAGGTGGCAAAATGTAAAATTTAAAAAAACAGCTTATAATATAATATAGAATCACAAAATATCAAAACTTCCGCAAATTTTTCCAGGTAAATTTACGTAATTACTGGGCTACTACATAGGTACACATTATTTTCAGAAGTAAAAGAAATTTATTTTACTTTATTTTGCAGATTCTAGCCTGACACAATTTCTCTAAATTATTAAAATATTGTTTAAAAATTAGGTACGTTTACATTTTCAATTACTAAAATAAATTTTTTAACCTTATAGCACGTTACGCAACTAACTGGAAGTGAGTTTATAAAATTTTAACAAAAAAATTAAAACCGACTTAAAAAATTTGCCGTATGCACATTTCAACTAAAATTTTAGAAATATTTTTCTGTTTCTAAATTGAATTATCTTTGGATTTGGTGACAGTCAAGGCAAGGAATTTAAATCTATTTAGATATGAATACATCATATCCTACAATTTAGAAAGAGAAAAATATTTCTAAAATTTTAGTGGAAATGTGTATAAGTACGGGCAAATTTGTGAAGTCGGTGTTTTTTTTTTTATTTGTGCATACGGGCAAATTTTTGAAGTCGGTTTTAATTTTTGGTTAACATTTTTTTATTTCTTATTTTTTAGTGAATTATTAATAATGATCGAAATCGGTCCAATATTAAATTCCAATGCCCTAGATATTTGTCCACCCTTGGGATTGAAATTTTTCTCTTCTCATTTGATTTCTCCTCAAATTCAAATGTGACCATCCCTAAGGTAACCCCTCTCTAATAAAATAAGAATCATCCAAATCGGTCCAGTATGAACTTTCATCCCCTATTTATCTACCCTTAGGGATGGAATTTTTTCTTTAAATTTAAATGGAACCACACCTAAGGTACCCCCTTTCCAATAAAGAAAGAATCATCGAAATCGGTCCAATATGAAATTTCATCCCCTATTTTCCACCCTTACCGGTGGAATTTTTCTTAAAATTTAAGTGGGGCCTAAAGTAATTGCTTTCTAATAAAAAGAGAATCATCGAAATCGGTCCAATATGAAATTTCATCCTCTATTTTTCCACCCTTAGGGTGGAATTTTTTCTTCAAATTTAAATGGGACCATTCTGTAGGTATACCCTTTCAAATAAAAAAGAATTTTCCAAATCGGTTTATAAATGACGGAGTTCTGAGGTAACAAACATAAAAAAATTGATTGAATTGATAACCTCCTCATTTTTTGAAGTCGGTTAAAAACGCAAATAATTAGCCATTTTTGTTCAAGTCGAAAGTAAAGTACCTATTTATTTTATTTACTACGCTAATGTAGATAGAGTAGAATAGAAAATTTTCAATAAACCGCCTCTGTAAAATGTCATATAAAAGAGTAGGGGGAGAGGTGCCACCATACAGGTGCAGTAGCGACCTCCTTATATTGGGTTTTGGTACGTGGAGGCAAATCGCCCATTTACAGGTGCCACTATAGCAACTAATATATTCCGATTCCGCAGATGTATATCGACCACAATTATGAGAAGTAGTTTTATGAGTTAATAATTACAATTATTACAACTTTGGATGTAGGCTTAAGTTTATAGGGGATACATTTTCTACCTTATTGCACACTATTTCAAACTTAGTGGTTCTTGTTAAGTTATATTATTGTACAATTAATTCAATTTCACAACAGTGGCCATACCTCAGGTGAGGTACAGAGGCCACCTATCAATAGCTACTGTTTCTAGCTAATAATAATATACCAGTATCTACAGTGTTTCATCTTAAGTGCGAACACCCCCGTAAAATGCGTATTCTCCATCCGATTTTAGCCGCGTTCTTTTCTAAAAATAGGCCACAAAAAACTCTACGTTGGTGCAAAATTTCAGGTCTTAATGTCAATTTTCAAGGCCTACTACAAATTTTTTTCTAGTAAAAAATGACGAAAACCATTTAGCGATTTTTTTATTTAAAATCTGACACCACAGAGTTAATCAGAACAACCTAAAACCCCCGTATACCAAATTCGAACAAAAAATATACAGGGAGTTCCATTATGCAGGCTGTGAAAGTTGAGAAAAATAGGAATTTTAAACTCATCTGGCGAGTCAAGTGTGCCATGGAATTACTTCGAAACAGTTGGATGATGAACAGGACCACTTACAGTGTCGATGTGCAAAGATCCAATAAAAAATATACAAGGTGTTCTTCTCTGTAGCAACTCGAAATGATGAATTTTTTAAACTTTATACAGGTCAAAAATCGAGTATATCAAAACCACCCCAGACATTACAAATGAACCAAGTCTAAAAATACAGAAGCCTGCCAGTCAGTAAGTCCATATGAGTTAAGGTGGCTGGTGTGCCACAACAGGAAACGCACAGAAAATGTATCATCTTAGACAGTGACTTTATTGATGAGTTGTTTTTATTTGTTGGTTGGATGATGCAAAGAAATAAATTGCTTTTGTACTTATTAATATTTATTCAATGATTCCAGAGCACTCCTGACCCATATAAAGTTTAATAAAAATTCAGCATTTTGACATCGCCCATAGAAAAAGACCCTGTACATTTTTGTATCAAATCTTTGCACACCAACACTTTGAGTAGTCCTGTTGATCATTCATCTGTTTTGACGGGATTCCATGGCACACTTAACTCTCCAGATGCCTTTAAAATTCCTATTTTGCTCAATTTTGATACCCTACAGAATAGAACTCCCTGTATATTTTTTGTTCAAATTTGGTATACGGGGGTTTTAGGTTGTTCTGATTAGCGCTGTGGTGTCAGATTTTAAATAAAAAAATCTCTAAATGGTTTTCGTAATTTTTTACTAGAAAACAAATTGTAGTATGTCTTGAAAATTTACATTAAGACCTGAAATTTTGCACCAACGTAGATTTTTTGTGGCCTCTTTTTAGAAAAAAAAAGCGGCTAAAATCGGATGGAGAATACAAATTTTACGGGGGTGTTTGCACTTAAGATGAAACACCCTGTATATCTAGGAAGCACTAAAGAAATTTCATTTTCCCAAATGTTTCGTGTATTCTTATATACCTATATATACCTTATATACGCCTACCAAATCCTTCTTCAACTGGAGAAACAACAACGAGTTCAAAGTCTATAAGTTCGGTGTGGGTGGACCTTTGTAGTTTCAACTTATATTAATTTGTATGTGTGCAATAACAAGTCCTCGAAAAGTCTTTACCCACTTGTAGATGTTTATTTCAATATATGGCCACTATATCATACGCATACCCAGTAGGTAAAATGGCCACTTATAAAAAAATTTGGCGTTTGTTGTATTAACAAATTCAAATGTTTTTTTTTTGTTTTTTCGAATGTATTACTATCTATTTGCAATAGTTGCAAGTACAAAATAATACAGTGACTTCTATAGGCAGTCTTTTAAAAAGATGTCCACTGTTGTCACCTCATGGAAATTTCAAAATCTGAAACTTGATCCTCGGTTACCTATAAAACCTTTCAAACCTGTCATATAGGCATATTCATTTTTAATTCAGTGGTAGTAGTTATATAAATATTTGGGTGTTGACTGCCAACGATTTGAGCCTTTTCTAAAACCTGATTTACATTCAATACAATTCTGTATACCGTGGATTGCAAGAACAGAAGGTAAAACAAGAAATATCGAATTACCATGAAAGTTTACTCACCGTACCTGCACTACTAATGAACTTTGTATAAACAAACTGTCTAATTTTGCTTACCCTTAATGACATTTCACAGCCAACCCTTATCATGTGTACTTAGCGTCTTATCCCTCTATTCGTTAGTCTTTTATTACCATAAACCGTGGCTTTATTCCTTTTAATCCCAACTTAATTGTTTGCCCTTTATCTTTGGGTGTTATTCAATTTATATTTACTTTATAACGGGATATTTCAATGCTAAAAAATGTAACGGGAGATGTAGGTATTACATGTTGAATTAAAAATAGATTGTACATTGATATATCAGAGGAGATCCAGGCACATGACTTCTTCTCTGTTCAACGAATGTTATCATACCTGCGTCACAACTCCCGTCTGACTCGTGAATATACGACCGATATCCATAGTATATTCATGAGTAAGACAAGGACGGGAGTTGTGACGGAGCTAGGAACATTCGTTGAACAGAGTTTAAGAAGTTTCCAATGTTCACGCCAAGAAATACAATTTTTGAAATTATAGCATTATAGAAAACTGTATACTTAAGTAATACCTAATCCCAGCAAGTGTACAGGACAAAATTATCAAAATTGACATTTACAATAACCTTATATAAGTGATATTTTATTCTGTTTCAGTATGCTTCAAACGCCGTGCTGCTAGCTACATCTAATCTATTAGGCCTCACATCATTTTTAGTGGAAGACAAGCAACAGAGGCGGGCGTTTTTGGAAACACGCCAATCTTTAGAAGTCAAACTAGTCATCGAAGAACAGAGCAAGGAACAGGTATGAATGATTTTTTTTATACAAAGTCTATCCTAAGACAAGTTAAATAAGAGGCGAAAAGAGCAAAAAAAGTTATACCTAAGCCTATCTATAGTTAGCGATTCATTAAAGAATTAAAAATTATGTCCATATTTTATAGCTCCACTCCATACATGATAGCCTAGTCTAGGGCTTATTATATACAATAACCAACGAAAAATACTTCTAAAGTTGTTATATCAGCTTTTAATGAACACGTTTGCACTGTTTTCTAACCTACTGAAAGATTTCGCAGATAAATTTTAGGTTTCGGTATTTTTCTTACATAGTTTTATAAGTTCCGTTACAGCTTTGTTGGCCTGAGGTCCCCAATGCCCCATTTTATTTTAGTTTTCATTGTTTCCGTGTAGAGCTTCCATAGGTTTTCTAAAAATTTGCTAGAACTTTATGATGTGTGCATCTATCATTGGCCAGGAATATTTAGAGTAGTCTCCAGTATTTCATGTGAGTATATAAGCCCCGGAAATACGGCCTGAAGCTGGTAAGTAAGAGGTTATAAAGCGATTTTTCTGGAAATTTGAGAGCAGAAGAGTATTTCTGGTCAGTGCCAACACCTGACAAGTTAATTTGTGAATTCTACAATGAAGGTGGTCACCAAGGTAACGAATTTGGAGTGTTGTTGTTGAAATCCGGTACAATATGTTTTTTAGGTGCACCAGCTGATTCCGTCCCTAGTGGCGGTTTTTATTACATGCCACGCACTTTTCTTATTACGTTGTTCCAAATTATTACACTAATACAAAACTATAAACTTTTTAAAGTTAAAAAACACGAATGTTGACCTCGCGGCAGCCGCGGCGTTGCCGGTTGGTGCGATAGTCTGAGAAATTCAATATTTTCCCAATTTCGATTATTAATATATAAAAATATAAAGTTCCAAATACGTCGGTGCAATATCATTAGATGAAGTAGGTATAAATGCCGGCACATTTACAATCTATATTTTTTAATATTCAAATAAAAATGCAATATAGTTTATCGTATATGTCGTGAAGAGTATACCTAATTCAGGTGTATACACGTGGCAATCCCATGTTCTACAATTAACTTCCTAAGAAAAGGTGTCTAGTTATATTTTGTCGGAGGTAATGACGTATAGTAAATACATTTAAAGATAAATACGATTTCTGTGCCAACTCATCCATCCAGTGTACCAACTTAGGCACCTTGCCCCTAATTCTCCATATACTTTTACGGCCTCTCTTAACTCACACCAAGAGCCAAAATCGTTTAGATAATATTGTGTGATATGTAACGTAACCTTGTTGTGCATTATCACCGAAGACGGGAGACGGCGTCTCCCTAACCCACTTCCGTACAATCTTCGCTGAACTTGGATTATATCCATCCATGCCATTATAAAACCTTGCCGGCTGGTAGTTAATTTTCCTTAATCAACTCCTATAAACCCGAGTAATTTTCCAGTTGGATGGGCGTTAATTGATGCCGGAGTGGCCATATCAGCATGACCTAATTTGCCGTTTTTCAGCGAATGCGTCTCGGGTAAATTGAATATGAACGTCATTGTGTGTCGTCGTCTAGGCCGTCGTAAATGAAGTTTCTACTGCAAAGGGGCCTTTTGTGTATGCAGATTTCGGACACAACTTCCCCAATAAAAGTTTTAGTAGCCCGTTACTGGGGAACGGCAGATCGTAAACTTTGCACGAAGCTTCCTTGCAATATACATAGTTGATGAACGTTTATGCAAATAAGGGCTATTTTAGAAAGGTCAAAAGTATGGTAGATCAGCAGTGCAAGCTTCCATGAAGCTCTTGTTATTCACAAACACAAAACTTGTAAATAATCTAAAAGTGGTTGCAGTAGGTTGTGTCCTGTGGTTTTCATTTAGTAGGTAGGGGAGACTGGGTAACAGTGAGACACTTTTTTTCTTTTTATGATAACTCGAAATTCGAATAACTTTTTTAAATTATTTTTTAGCAATTTGTTTCTATGTTATTCCCAAACCTATATGAAAAGCAGCATAGTCATACTTTTGTCCTTTAAAAGTCTAAAGTAAATTGAAAGTATACACTTGACATTTGTCTCACTGTTACCATGGAGTAAAGGAATAATTATTCCTTTACTCAATGCTGTTACCCAGGGGTGGGGAACAGTGAGACACTATATGGAAGTAACTGTTTACTTTTAGTTGAAGAGGTAAGTATACACAGAATGTATGCAATTTTATGGGTTTATATCTAAAACTAAATTGAAAACCTTCTCATTTTAAGCACATTATAAGTATACAAATTTAAGCAATATTTATCATTATATGGGGAACAGTGAGACATAACTATGGGCAGTAATACGTCTCACTGTTCCCCTGAGGGCATTGTCTCACTGTTAAAATGAAAATGAATGAAAATATGATAACAATACTAATCTCAAATATTATTTTTAAATTTTAACTGTACCCAACACCTTTCAACACTATAAGATACAGCCCCTATTTAATAAAAAACCTTTCACAGTTTTCTGACAGTTCCTGCAGAAGCTCAATCTAAACCGTTAAAAATTATAATTTGCGTGCAATCTTCACAGCAACATCACAACTTCTAAACTAAATGGGTGGGAACAGTGAAAGTAGTGGAGAAGGCTGACCTTGGGTCTTGCCATTATGCACACCTAGCAGAGCTGGGCAGTATTCGAATACTTTTGTATTCGAATCCTGTATTCGAATACATTTTGGGTATCCGATGTGGGTATTCGGATACTTCTTAAAATTTGTATCCATTATCCGTATCCGTCACGAATTTTTTAATGTATCTGTATTCGAATACATAATAAGAGTATTCGAATACTTCTTATAGTATTCGAATCCTTTTTTATAGTATTCGAATACTTTTTATAGTATTCGAATACTTTTCATTGTATTCGAATACAATATGAAATCAACGGATACATTTTCCCTCTCCTTCACTACTCCCCACCCGACACGAGAAAGACAATGCGCGCGAGGTCTGGACTTGTTGTTGGTTAAGTAGAATACTTGTTTGCCTTCATCAGCTCCTGTAGAACGCCTTTTCTCATTTATAAATCCTATGTAATAAATACTATGTAATAAATGTGCTTATTATTTTTTTGGTCATTTATAAAAATTTGTCATCCACATAATTCAACCTTTGTCTTCTTTTGGTGATGCAAAAGTAAAAACAATTAATAATTACCTATTGATATTTTCATACCTATTTCCGTATGCGGTATCCGTAAAAAAGTATTCGGATACTCGTATTCGAATACAAAAATTTCTAAAGTATCTGTATCCGCCCCCATTAAGTATTCGAATACATTTAAAGTATCCGAATTCGGTAATCGAATATACAGTGCCCGCCAAAAAGTCTGCACCATATGGGAAAAAATTTTAATAAATAACTTACGGAAAATTTGTTTGCGGAATCAGGTTTTGCTGGCTCTAGAACCAAAATTGACATAATCAAATGTTGTGACGTAGTCTCTTTTATAATATGTCAAATTTGACATGAATGAAAAAAATGTCCCAAAAATGGGCTTATTTAACCGAATTTCGAAAAAGTCATAAGAAAAATATGTTTCTTTCGCAATTTTATACCCCTATGCAAAATTTCAAGAGCCTACTACGATTTTCATATTTTGCCCTTTGTTGGATATTATTGGACATAATATTTTAAATTTTCTAAATATTTCTGATCAGATCAGCATGACAGAAATATTTGTGTGTTTTTACAACCATTTACTATAGAAAGAAGTTTGTAAATCGAATTTATGTGTTTATTTGTAAAAATGAGATCAGTTTTGCACCAAGCGTGCTTCTTCAACAAGCCCTCATTTTAATTTGTTTGCAAAAAAAGGAAAAGAAGGATATTTAGACCGTAAACTAAGTATTATGCAGTATGTATTCAGTCAATGAGTGTTTTAAATTACATAGGATCGACTTTTATGGATTAACAAATACGGAAAAGGGCAACAAAGGGCAAAATATAAAAATCGTAGTAGGCTCTTGAAATTTTGCATAGGGGTATAAAATTGCGAAGGAAACATATTTTTCTTATGACTTTTTTCGAAATTCGGTTAAATAAGCCCATTTTTCGGAAATTTTTTTCATTAATGTCAAATTTAACATATAAAAAAGACTAAGTAACAACATTTGATTATGTCAATTTTGGTTCTAGAGCAAGCAAAACCTGATGCCGCAAACAAATTTTCCGTAAGTTATTTACTAAAAATTTTTCCCATATGGTGCAGACTTTTTGGCGGGCACTGTATATTTGTTGTATCCGAACCCAGCTCTGACACCTAGTGCCATCTATGAGCTATTTATAGGAGCAGGGATATTTTGAATGTCTCACTGTTACCCAGGTTCCCCTACTCACATTGTTGTGGCAATACAGAGTTTTTAAACTTAAGTCGGCACTATTGACAACTTCCTAATTATTGAAGGTACAAAGTCACTTAAATGGGCAAATTAGTAATAAATTTTCCGCTGATTACGATGGTGAAAACGGAATAAAAATCGAACGAGACACCCAGTATACAATAATCCCAATCGATAGGAAATTTAATTCTGAACGAAAATTATCCTATGACCTTTTAATCTGGCTGTATTTCATAAACACGTGTCCGGACAGTTGTTCGAATGACAATAATTATTGTTCGAAGGACAGTTATTCGGAGGACAATAATTATTCTTCGAATGGATAAGTAGCCACCGAGCTTGTGAACTTTTCCACATAATTTGAGAATGCGACTCTCGATTTTTTCACCATCGTAATCAGCGGAAAAATTACCACTAGTTTGCCTCTTTAACTGACTTTGTAGCTCCAATAATAACGAAGTTAGTCATAGTGCACTTTAGTTTGAAAACCCTATATACTGTGTGTATCACTTTAATTGTAGATTACTAATAATTATTTTTTACACGGTTGAGCTATTCTGATTTTTTTCTATAATATGTATAGTTCCACACCTACATCCTGATATAATAAAATATTTCAAAATTTAAATTTTCCATAGCCTGCTATGTGAGTGCCTAGGATTAAAAGAAGATCATCAAAAATGACGAAAGTGTCTTAGGCAATTTTTTAAGGAAAAAAATAATAGGTACTGTCTTTGGTGTTGCCATACCTCAAAACCCCAAATAACGATTTTCAATACCACATACATAGTATGTCTGGTTTTTTTGTTAACGCGAAAGTCTGGTCCATTTTTCGAAAAACTATATTAGGCTTTTCTATAATAGAAAAAATAACACCGCAGGATTATTCAGCTTCTCTCAAAATAGATATGTCTCAATTTTGATGAAAAAATATCCACCAGTTATATAGTAAATAATTCAAATTTGTGGTATGAATCTATGGTGCTATGAAATCAATTCGAGCTGTGAAAAGATTTAATTGCAGTAAAAAAATAAAGCCATGCTAAATTAATTAATAAAAATTTATACTTTTGTGGGATATCAAATTTGTCTGTTTTAAATTTAAATTAAATTTTATTTGCTTCAACTAAATAATGTCCTTTTTTAAGCTTACGTTTGTCATTAGCCAATTCATAGTAACTGCAATAATAATAATTGAAATTTTGCAGTTATCATACCTTGGCTATGACAAAAAAGAGGACTAGAAAATGTATTTTTGAAAACGGACATTATTTAGTTGAAGCAAATACAATAATTTAATATAAAACAGTCAAATTTGTTATTTCACAAAATATGTTTTTTTTTAAATTAAGTAATTAAGGTTCTATTTTTTACTGCAATAAAATCCTTGCATAGATGTGTGCAAGGATTTAGACGTAGTTAGACTTTACTGGATAATAATTGATGCTCTGAGAGTCATTACAAGCTTTTATTTAACTTATATGGGCTATGTATGTTTAGGTCAAATCTTGAAAGCTGAATTAGAACCACTTCCTGAAATCCGATTGAGCTGAAACTTGGCATACACCTTTAGTTCCGGTGACAATACAATATGCAATAGGTACTCAATATGGTAAAATACTTTCAAAATGGCCGCCGCTCCAAGATTTCGGATGATGTATTTTTTGTCGAATCAAATGAAAGGGCTTGAAGAGTAGAAAACGAAAAAGTTAGTAATGGGTATCAAATGAAAGGGCTCGACGGGGAGAAAACAATAAGCTGAATGACTTCTTAAATTGGTCCTAAAAAGCACAAAATAAAATTTAAAATAAAAACTTTTTAAAAACAAGCTTTTATTTAAGCCATGTACTAAAATGAATAAAAATAAGTTTAGTTTTTCGTTAAGATAATTCAATTCCAAATTGCGACCAGTTTTTGCAAATTGAAAAGCTTGTCGCCCGAATTGTAAAGAAAAAATGCATACTTTGGCAAATAGGTACCTACGTGCCGAGGTACGTGCTTAACAACAATATCAACCAATCACTGTTCAAAAAAATTAATTGGTACCTACTTTCATCAACATTTCGCGCGACAAGCTTTTCAATTTGCAAAAACTGGTCACAATTTGGAATTGAATTATCTTAACGAAAACCTAAACTTCTTTTTATTCATTTTAGTACATGGCTTAAATAAAAGCTTGTTTTTAAAAAGTTTATTTTATCTTATTTTTTGTTTTCGATTTCATAGCACCCAGATTCATATTACTAATTTGAATTATTAATTTTTTTAAGTTTAGCGCCACACAAAAAATAATGAATGTATACACTGTGTCCCGGATAAGAATGAACAGCATGGGGATATTGCAAACGGTGAGAGATAGGGCAACGGTTAAATGGGGAAAAAGTTGCGCAATTTCGAGGTCAATAAAATGGCATAAACATATTTCTAATATCTTTTTTCGTTTTTGAGTTATTTTGAAAAAAGTAAAATTTTGCTTTTTCGATTTTATTTTTTTCTGAAGTTGTTATGACAGATAGAAAAAAAAAAAGAAAAACACTTTCTTATGGCACTTTTTAACGGGCCTTAAGATGGCTTTTTTAGATTTGTTCTACAACGTTTCGTTTTTGAGAAACCATCTTAAACTTGATTTTTTTAAATACGGACCTGGATTTTTTTTTCAGATTTTGAAAGCACTTTTCATTGCAAATACCATGATGTATGACAGGAAATATTTTTAAAATGATTTGAGACAATTATACTGAACATTCCTTTTTTCCATTATTTTTTTTTCTAAGGCGGCACTGTATTTAATAATAAGAAGTCTAAATATTAATTAGTATTGTCAACAATTTAACATACAACTTATCTTTCAATTGGAGAACTAAAAAAGGACGGCACATACGATAATAAAAAATAAATAAAAATCCTTCACCTAGAAGGCTTTGAAACAACGAAACCAATCCCTTGTCATTTGTCATAACTCCCACTGTATCATTTAGTTAACAATTTATTTCATTACAAATGGAGGGTGCTTCTTCAAATGACGACAAATTTAACATGTCAGCATGTTATATCTTGTGTCACAGAAATAGTGTAGAGGCCGAACGAATGTATTTTTGCAAATAATAAATGGCAAAAGGTATTGATTACATCGGCTTAAAGCTTTCTTCTCGCAATTAGGAAAAGCGAAGAATTTACTCCAAAACACAATGCGACACTGTTTGCTGTACAACAACAGAGGAAAACACTTTACCAGACGCAGGGCCGTACAATTTAAAAATATTAAGTTTTCGAAGTAAAAATAAACTGAAAGTTAAATTGTTGTCAATACTGATTAATATTTAGACTCCTTATTATTAAATACAGAGCCGCTTTAGACAAAAATGAATGAAAAAAAAAAAAGGAATTTTCAGTATAATTGTCTCAAAACATTTTAAAAATATTTCGTGTCATACATCATGGTATTTGCAATGAAAAGTGCTTTCAAAATCTACAAAAAAAATCCAGGTCCGTATTTAAAAAAAATAAAGTTGAAGATTGTTTCTCAAAAACGAAACGTTGTAGAACAAATCTAAAAACGCCATCTCAAGGCCCGTTAAAAAGTGCCGTAAGAAAGTGTTTTTCTTTTTTCTCTATCTGTGATAACAACTTCAGAAAAAAATAAAATCGAAAACGCAAAATTTTACTTTTTTCAAAATAACTCAAAAACGAAAAAAGGTATTAAAAATCTGTTTGTGCCATTTTATTGACCTTAAAATTGTGCAACTTTTTCCCCATTTAACCGTTGCCCTATCTCTCACCGTTTGCAATATCCCCATGCTGTTCATTCTTATCCGGGACACAGTGTATATTTAAAATAAAAATTGCTACATGACTTATTTAAGGCATGACGAATAATCCTACAGTGTTATTGGAAAATGGATCTCTTTTAGGCCAGGCTTTTGCGGTAATGCCAAACCAATACTTCGCGAATAATGACCTTTCAGAGTAATATCTAAAACAAAAAGGCCCATTCTCTCAGTCTACTTAGATTTTTAGGGGTGTTAACTTGAAAAGGCTTCCTACTCGTATAATGGCTAGGTATATGGAAATATGGCAAAAATTGGATTTTCTCGAGTGCCTTGTATGAACAGTAAATATATTTTTCTGTTCACGTATTACTCTAAAGTATTAATTCTCCTAGTTTTATTGCTCTATCTCATACAGAGTTTTCGTTTAAAATTATAAAAATTTTAAAAATCCTGTTAGTCTAAACAGGTCTATTTTCTTACTTTATGTCCTCGAATTTAAAGAAAGTTAACTGCAATTCAGTTTATTGAAAAACTTAAATTATCATTTTGTCAACATCAACCCCAGCGGAAGTAGAGATTTTAGTCTACCCTACCTTAATTTACACTTCAGTTCATTCTCAATAACTTAACAAATTATTTTGTTTCTAGTTTTAAACAACAAATTGTAGTTTTCTTCTTGTATAGCTCTATTTATTGTAATTGAAAAATAAACATTTCAATATTAGTTTTTGACTAATTCCACACTTTTCTTATAACCAATGATAATAGAAAGGTAACTAAAATGCGGAAAGTAAATTAAATATTCATATGATTGTCAAACCATCATAGCAAAAAATCAAAACTTTTGGTATACCTTCATCAATTATTGTAGGGGTACCTATTACACAAAACTTTTATTGATATATTATTTGAATGGAGTAAATATAACTTTATGAAACCGATCTTTAATGTATTTTCTTTAACTTCTAAGCTTTCAGCAAATGTTGTCGCGAGGAGACACGCATACATGACATACCGATAGAAAATATACAGAGCAAAAATATGTAATTTTTGCGTACCTGAATCATTTGTATTTATACGTAGAATGAGCTACAGGTTTCCTTCTATTATTATCACTTCTTTACTGCTTTTAAAATATAAACTTTACTTCTCATTAGGTACTCCCAAATCAATGATTCTTAAAGCGACAAAATTGGAATGAACACCTTTTTTTCCTTCGTTGTTTTTCCATTAAATCACTTTTGCCAGAGAAAATGCTAGACCATAAACTCAATAATTCAAAATTAAGCACTGGATACTGGGTCTAAAAAAGTATCATAACAAATTATGTCAATCTGATACATGAGCTAAAGAGATAAATAACGTCTACCCAGGCAGAAAATTCCACGGCCACTGTAAAAATTAATTGATGCTATCCGTTTCCCGCGTTTTTCGCTGAGAGGAAATTCCATCCTTTCAGTACAACTTCAGGCTGTTTAAAACAACCAGATTTAATTTATTGAATGTAAACGAATTTCCTTTGGAGACCTGGCCTGATATTGACATTTTTTTTATTCAAATCAAATTAAATTCTGTACCTAGCTTATTCAGATAATGCCTTCCCTTGAAATAATCTAAACATATTTCACATAATTTTTAAAATGGATTAGTATATTAATTGAACAATTAAGTATAAAAGGGTTAATTTTGTAAGATTATAAGTTGTAAGGATATAAACATTTTATTATAATACATATCATAAAATAAGTGGAAACATATTATAGTATACTAATAAATATGCATATTTGTAGGATTTAAATTAATTTTTTTAGAAGATCTGGATGAAAAACACAGTTTCAGATCCATGGTTGTTATATATGAGGCGCCATTTCGGACAAAATTATTATTTTTGAATATATAAATTTCTCGCCCTAATATATTTTTTAATATGATATTTATAGAAATTTGCGTGAATAATTTTTTTAGTCAAATTTATACAGGGTGGTTCACTTTTATGTGGTAGGACTTTAACATTAGATAGAAAAAGATAATCTAAAATGAAAATTTTATATCAACATATATCGGGGAAAGCTTAGTTTCCAAGATACAGGGCGTTGAAGTGTTGGAAAAAATATGAAGTATTTTTTACACTGTCCGAACCAGTGGAGATATTTAAACCAAATTTGATGTGTAGTACCACCTTTTTGACTACGATATTTAGTGATAATATGAAGGTCCTGAAATAACCAGTGGTGGAGTTATGGGTTTTCACTATCACTAAATTTAAAAAGTAATTAGTACGGACCTGTCTCACATCAACGTAAATTTTTTTTTCGTAAAGTTCTTTCAATTCTCTACAAAAAGTGTATCTTGACATTTTTTTGTATCTGCCACGGTTGTGTAGTAAATAAATTATTTCGTTTCCATCTCAGCCTTTTTTGCCTAAAAATGTGTTTTCTAAGATTATTGATAAATATCGCAAATAACAGAAATTAATTATGGAACACTTATCGGATTCAGCTATTTTATTTTTAATTTTATGGAAACAATTTTAAAAATAAACTGGCACTTGGTTTGAGGTACATTACTTTATTATCATTTTAACATTTTTATCAAATCTAGTATTATTTCTTAATAATTTTTATAATTCTAAATTTGTACGACATTCAACAATTGTTCAAATTGTGATCCATTCTGTTGCACACATAATTCACTTCGACGCCTAACGGATTGAACAGCATCGATTAAATTGCCATTTCTCAATTCATCGCACGCATTTCTGATACGATCAATAAGTTGTTCCCTTGTTTCTACAGGAGTCGCATAGACTTGTTCTTTTAAAAATCCCCATACGAAGAAGTCCAGATGTGTTATGTCCGGAGAACGTGGTGGCCAAGCGACCGGTCCCCCTCGTCCGATCCACCTATTTGGAAAGTTATTATTTAACCAGTTCCTCACATTTCGGTGAAAATGTGCAGGACAGCCGTCAAGTTGGAACCAAGCCAACAATCTTAAGTTTAAAGGAATGTCTTCCCACATATTATTATGCTCAGCTACTAAAAACTCCAAAAAATTGTCACCATTCACTCGCTGTGGCAAAAAAAAGGGTCCAAACAGATGATGGTTGTACAGTCCAATCCAAACATTGACACTAAATTCGACCTGAAAATTTCTTGGCCGGATTGCATGTGGGTTTTCTTGTGCCCAAATATGCTGATTATGACAGCTTACTACTCCACGACGAGTAAAACACGACCCGTCCGTCCATAAAATGTTATTTAAAAATTGTCTATTTCCTTCAATTGACTCCAAAATCCATCGGCAAAACACTAATCTTCTTTCTGCATCGCCGGGCCTTAAACCTTGTACGGGTTGTAGATGATACGCATGCCTGTGATCTCTTTTTAAAGCTCGCAAAATTGCAAACTTTGAAACACGTAGGGCCACTGACACTCTTCTGCTACTTGTTGTAGGATTCCTATCGAATTCACGAAGAATCTCATTGTTGCGTCTGACTTGTTGGATATTGTGTTCATTTCCTCGTTCGACGATTCTAGTTCTCAGACCGCGAGTTCTGAATTGCCGGTGCATGTTAACAAACACCGAGGGACGCGGATGGCGCCTATTTGGAAATCGCCTCCGGTATTCTCTGGCTGCTTCCGCAGAGTTCCCATTTGCAACTCCATAGCAGAAATGGATGTCAGCCTGCTCTTCATTTGTAAATTGGAACGGCATTTTAATTATTAACAAAGACAAACTGCGGCGCTGCTACGTTCATCTACTGGATGACAGATTATTGTATTATTAACTGTCAATAAGATTTTCTTTTCCATGGCACACTTATCTTCACCAGTACGGCGATGCAGAAAGGACATTAGTATTTTGCCGATGGATTTTGTAGTCAAAGGAAATAAGACAATTTTTAAATAACATTTTATGGGCGGAAAACATGATTGTTTTACTCGTCGTGGTATAATTTAGAATTCTACAAATTTAGAATTATAAAAATTATTAAGAAATAATACAGATTTGATAAAAATGTTAAAATGATAATAAAGTAATGTACCTCAAACCAAGTGCCAGTTTATTTTTAAAATTGTTTCCATAAAATTAAAAATAAAATAGCTGAATCCGATAAGTGTTCCATAATTAATTTCTGTTATTTGCGATATTTATCAATAATCTTAGAAAACACATTTTTAGGCAAAAAAGGCTGAGATGGAAACGAAATAATTTATTTACTACACAACCGTGACAGATACAAAAAAATGTCAAGATACACTTTTTGTAGAGAATTGAAAGAACTTTACGAAAAAAAAATTTACGTTGATGTGAGACAGGTCCGTACTAATTACTTTTTAGATTTAATGATAGTGAAAACCCATAACTCCACCACTGGTTATTTCAGGACCTTCATATTATCACTAAATATCGTAGTCAAAAAGGTGGTACTACACATCAAATTTGGTTTAAATATCTCCACTGGTTCGGACAGTGTAAAAAATACTTCATATTTTTTCCAACACTTCAACGCCCTGTATCTCGGAAACTAAGCTTTCCCCGATATATGTTGATATAAAATTTTCATTTTAGATTATCTTTTTCTATCTAATGTTAAAGTCCTACCACATAAAAGTGAACCACCCTGTATATTACGCATCGCTCAAAAGTATATATTACAGTAAACGCAAAAAAAATATATCAAAACACGATATATTAATTTGGTGCGCCAATATATAATCATTTAGGGTACCACTGGTCGTCACCAGAGGTCGCGCCGCGCATCCATAAAGTGCACCGGCAACGCTGCAGCAGAAAGTGCAGAAGCCCGAAATCGAAATATTTATTTTTAAATATGATAAGTATTTATAGAAATTTGCGTGATTAATCTTTTTTTAGTCAAATTTATATATTACGCATCGCCCAAAAGTATATATTACAGTAAACGCAAAAACATATATCAAAACACGATATATTAATTTGGTGCGCCAATATATATTAATTTAGGGTACCACCGGTCGTCACCAGAAGTCGCGCCGCGCATCCCTAAAGTGCACCGGTAACGCTGCAGCAGAAATCGTAGAAGCCCGAAGTCGAAGTGATCATGATTACCGACGTACTGGATGTTCTTTTTCTGTGTCAGGTTTGGGATTTGATGTTTTGTGGTGTATAACCCCACAAAACATATTAGTTTCCCGCCCGCATGATAGCCAGTTCCTACAACAAAACGAAGGCGAAACGAAAACGATCATGCGGGCGGGAAACTAATAATACCACAAGACATCAAATCCCAAACCTGATACAGAAAAAGAACATCCAGTACGTCGGTAATCATAATCACTTCGACTTCGGGCTTCTGCGCTTTCTGCTGCAGCGTTACCGGTGCACTTTAGGGATGCGCGGCGCGACCTCTGGTGACGACCGGTGGTACCCTAAATTAATATATATTGGCGCACCAAATTAATATATCGTGTTTTGATATATGTTTTTGCGTTTACTGTAACATATACTTTTGGGCGATGCGTAATATATAAATTTGACAAGAAAAAGATTATTCACGCAAATTTCTATAAATATCATATTAAAAAAATATATTAGCGCGAGAAATTTATATATTCAAAAATAATAATTTAGTCCGAAATGGCGCCTCATAGTTATAGATGGTATCTATTATATTAATTTGAATACTTTATTAGGAACAAGACACAAGACATATTTCCAACTTTATATAAAGAAATACACACCATTTACTTATTGAGTGTTTTTAACATTGAATTCAAGAATATAGAAGGTGTCCGGAAATTAGCCTGCCATAATTTACCAGTGCACTCTGCGACCCAAAAAATGAAAAAAGTTCGTATAAACATGGCCTCATAAATTCCTCCCAAGGGGGCTATAGCCCCCGAAATGGACACTTCGGCAAACGGTTTTTTCTAAATATTTCCAGAGCCAATACGGATAAAATTCTAAAATTTGATATGTGATGTACCTGTAAAATTTGGCATTTACCGAGGTAAAGACAAATTGACATTTTTCGTCATTGGCGTACCGAATGGGGGGCCAAGAGGTTAAAATTACCCCAAATTTTGTGTGTTTTTTCCCCAGATTTCAAGTTATGAATTTTCAGGGTATTCTACGAAAAAAGGTGCTCTTGTTGAACTTCGATAGCATCATTGAGTAAAGGAATAAATTATTCCTTTACTCAATGATAGCATGCACTATTTTTGAGTAAAATCGCGTTGGAATTTGTTTGCAGTGTGCCATGAAATCAGTATTAGAAATTAGCCTGCCCTAATAAATAATCATAAAATCTTATATAAAATTTTATCTAAGATAAAATTCTGAAATTTGGTATGTGATATACCTGTGACATTTGACATTCACGGAGGCAAATAAAAATTGCTAGTTTTTTATGTATCTTTTTATTTAATTTATAGTATGGTTACAGGGTTTGAAACGTTCCTTTTTTAAGAAAAATGTTTCAGTGCTATACAGAAAAAAGCCAAACCAGATGTAAAATGTGAGTGAGTTGTGTATATCTACCCGGTTTACCCTTTTGTTCGTAAAATTATTGCTTTGCTTTTGTGCTTCGAGTTTCGAGATTTCAGATATAACTTTTGTAATAAAACTTTACTATCGCACTGAATCATCTTATCTAAAAGTAATTCTTTAATAATTCAGGCGTAATAACTTATTGAAGGAAGGTAGTGGGAAATTTTATCGACGGAACTCTTTCTGGGAGGCTACTTTACTAACAAGTAGGTACTCGTAATTATTGTTAGGAAGAGTTCAAAGATCAATATATTTTTTGTATTATACAGGGTTTCCAAACGAAAACTTGACCCCCAAAAAATTAGAAAACCGGAAAATATTTGAAAAATCGCCGAGACCCGTCGATTTTTGTTCTTGGGGAGCTATTTTTTACAGTCGGCCAACTCGATATGATCATCGCCCCTAATCACTAGCAACTCCAACTTTAAAATTTGAAATGGAACTACCCCACTTGTGGCGCATCATTTTAAAGCCCCTTTAATTGCTTCGTTTTTAGAAATCTGATGTTGAGATTTGAGAGAATTATTGGCTATAAACGGAAAGTGGACAATCCACTGTACGCGTAGTAATTTCTTACACAAATGCTCACCCCTAATAAGTTTTTTTATCTACTACACACGACCAAAATACCTAGTTTTTATTGACGGGTCGATCAGTTTACAAAAAAGTCACAAATGAAAAAGCTGCAGCAAAAGAAAAAACTTCCTACGAATTCAAACCTTCTATCTTTTTAAAATAACAAAAAGACACTGTCACAAAAAGGTCCCCGTTTTTTGCTTGTAACTACGAAATCGTTAGTTTCAGCCTGCTATTGGAAGTTTAAACGTGTTTTTGAAATGGTTTATTCTATCACGGAAAGGTTAGAAATTGTTGCAATTCGTGCTGAAGCTTTAGCGCAATCGTGATTTCGATAACAAATTGCACCAATTTCTACCCTTTCCGCGATAGAATAAACCATTTCGAAAATACTTTTCCACGTAGCAGGCTGAAACTAAAGATTTCGTGGTTACAGGCAAAAAACGGGAACTTTTTTGTGTTACATATTTTAAAAAGATATATCTAAGGTTTGAATTCGTATGAACTTTTTTTGTTTTGCTGCAGCTTTTTCATTTGTGTCTTTTTTTTGTAAACTGATCGACACCTCAATAAAAACTAGGTAATTTGGTCGTGTGTAGTAGATAAAAAACTTATTAGTGGCGAGCATTTGTGTAAGAAATTACTACGCGTATACAGTGTATTGTCAACTTTCCGATTTTAGTCTGTCAAATCTCAACAGAATTCTAAAAAGATATATCACTGTATTCGCAATAAAAAGGGCTTTAAAATGATGCTCCACAAGGGGGGTCGTTGCATTTGAAATTTTAAAGGGGTTGCTAGGGATTAGGGGGATGAACATATAGGGTTGGCTTGACTGTCAAAAAAGCTCGGCCACGAACAAAAATCGACGGGTCTCGGCGAATTTTCAAATATTTTTCGGTTTTATATTTTTTGGGGGCGTCAAGTTTTCGTTGGGAAACCCTGTATATAAACCTCTTGTATATAGAAAAATAAATAAAGGCAGTAAAATTTCTTTTCAGTAGATAATTAACTAATATTTTAGTTAAATTATTGTTAGGTACGTAGTTTTCTCAAACTTTCCTTTCGAAATCAAAGCTTACTTGTAATTAAGAGAATTTAAGCCCACTAATATTGTTTTATATTGAAAATAACTGTTTTTAGCTAGGGTTTTATTACCAACTTGTAGAATTTCAAGAATTGATTCTAGCTATTTTTTTTTTCGGTATTTAGGAAACCAACATTTACTGCGAACAATCAATTCAATTTGTTTCAGGAAAGACTGCTGCTGTCTGTGCTGCCAGAGCACGTAGCTGTACAGATGAGGCAGGATCTCGACCAGGCAGATAGCCAATTCAAGAAAATATATATGAGCCGCCACGAGAACGTTAGGTGAGAAAAACGGGCCAGAAATCATTTTAAGGGCTTCTAGGATAACAGAAACGGTTAGTCAAAGTGGCCGATAAAAGTAGGGGTTTTTGTTGTCATTTTATAGAAGCTGAAAGTAACGATTGCCCACACAAATATAAGGGACTGGTACGGCATATCAGGATTATGTCAAAACTATAACACTTTTTAATTATTCCTCAGTGTAAACTTAACTATATGTCCGTGAATGGCACTATTCTAATGAATGCGGTTGTCTTTTGTGCTGTATTAACTGTGTACCCACAATAGGCGCCGTAAAACTGCGGATGATAGCGGCCGTATGCAGAGGGTCGCGAAAGGCAGTGACGTACAAGTCGCCCTAGCCGTTTTATAGCCGCGCCAAATTCACTGTTTCTATTTCGCATTAATGCCAATAAGAATTTTATTTAAAGTGGTTTTGTGACTGATATTTATATTTGTATAAATTTGGATTTTGGTAAAAATTAGGAACCTGGGAACATATCTATTTAAAGAAATATTTGAAAACATTCCGTCACGTTCATGTAAAAAGGGCGCAAACTCCAGAAAATTCGAAACTTCGGTATTGGTACCGTTGGATAGAGAAATTAATTCTGCGCCTATACGTCATAACCTACATAACAAGAAACAATTTTTGATTAATATTGGCGCTTGTATATTATTATATATACACATTGTTTTCCTGAAACACTAAATTGATTGTGCAAAAGGCACCGGAACATTTCTAATAAGAGAACAATAATAAAATATTCAGTTTAAACCTGCTAATCCGTGAACGAAGTTCCGCCAGTTAAATAATTCGTTCACATTCTTGTTGGTTATTGAGGGTTATTACTTGTTAATACGAGAACACTGAAATCCAGATTTGAATAATTTTATTTATTTATTATTCACTCCGTACTAAGGTTTATTTGCCCTACGTTTTAAACTTCGAGAAATAGTATATTTCATTACGAGTCTGGAAATTAGGATTTTTCCAAGCTCGTGTTGACAAATTCTCGTAAGAGGCAAAGTATAGAATACGGGAAGTCATGCAGACACACAAAAATCTATTTATGGACGTGTAATGAACGATATGTTTTTAAGCATATTTGAAAAGAAACAAAACAAAAACGAATGAAACTTTGAACATTTTTATTTTGGAAAAAGCTGATATGTTTTAAATTAGTCTATGCCAGACTTATTAATTAAAATACGAAATAGGTACATGTTAAATATCAGATAGCATAAGACTTCTTTAAATTTAGTTTATTTTATCGTATATTTCTATTTGAAAGTCATATATTTGGTATTTCTATTCAGTGCGCGGAAAGAATGCTCCGTGCGCTAGCCTGAAAAAGAACATTTAATATTATTACTAATACAGATGAAAATTAGATGTTTTCAGAGAAGTACAATAAAAAATCCTTTCGCATTTTCCTTTTTAGTAGACCTTCCCCACTGTGTAGTTACGCCATGACTGAAGGTATTACTTATAAACCCGTCTTACTCTTAAATGGGCCTTTTCACTAAGTTTATATTAGATAATTTGCATGATTAAAAATAGAGAACATATTCAGTATTTTCGTGTAGATAGTGGAATTCGATTTTTCATTAGATACCACACAATTCTTTATTTAAACATCTCGCCACATTTTGAAGCAATGATAGTCCGTACCGATTTGCCCTGTTGTCATAATTACGATCGACATTTCCTACACATACTCATTCATTCATGATGTAAAGAAATTCAACCAAACAATGAGGGACTCCCCCAAAAAAAGAAAATGCGAAAAACACATTTTGGTGAAGTTTAAAACGTGGGGTAAATCAACCTTAGCACCCGAGTAACTCGACGCCCCTGATTTCAAGAAAACGTCTGACGTGAGCGACGATGCCGCATTTCATTGCCCTATTTCAACCTTATGGTGAAAGTTATAATCTGAAGAAATAACAAATACTATTCTTATCTGCAATGTGGGAGTTGTCATGCTTGATCCTTCAAATAGCGAGTGTTCTAGCACTTGAAACAGTTTTAGAAAGGGTTGTATACACATTGGAAGCACTAGTATTTACTTGAAAGCTTTCCTCGGGTTTTCCCACACACAATAATTCGCATAGTTTTTAAATTACACGAGAAAATTGCTGCCAGTAACACTGAATTAAAACTGTAACGGCGTCTACACCACAATCCGTTTTGCACGCGTTTTCCGTTTTTCCTGTTTATTTTTAATATACATGGCCAAGCGACCGACATTGTTTACGTCTAAAGTCTATCCAAGTTACAGAGGCAGTGGATCAAAATATTGGCCACCACGTGACCTATTCTCTTATTGGTCTGGCCGTCATAAAATGTCAAGTGTTAACGCGGCGAGCAAAATGCAGGGCCGGCTCTTCCCTCAGTCGAGTTTCCTGCATATTTTAGATCGGATCGCGAGCAGTATATTCTATAAATTTATTTTGCTACTTAATTTAAGGAAATTTATAAAGATCCACGAAAGGTAAAAACACAATTTTTAGAACTTCTAAAATAATTAAGTCATGTGACTTTGTTTATATTTACTGCCGCTGTAACTTGGATAGACTTTAGACTACAAGTTTACTGGTCAAATAGTGACACTGGCCGCTAGTGACACTATCTTTTAACTCTTGTTGAAGCTATAGTTAGAGCGCCTATCATATAGAGATTTCGGGTAGGGTAGATAGATGGCCATACGATAGAGATGGCCATATTGAGTAATTTTACCCTCTGATTGGTAGGTGGCACTGGCGGGCCAGTTACCCTTTGGGACTAACGTTAGTGCGTGTAGTGTCTGCAGTCTGCGGTAGAAATATCAAAAACAAAGTATAAGTAAATATATAAAATATTATAACCGATCGCCAAAATGTTTTTGTATTTCGTGTTTTACATAGGATTTTGTAATTTTTTATTGTTTTTCCGCTGTCGTTTACCTGTAACCAATTACAAATGTGAAGTAAAACGCCAAATAAATACAATAAAATCTGTGCAGAGCCGTGGAAACTGATCTTAAGAAGAGTTATTGGTTGATGCAATTAATAGCGTTGCTAATGGAAATATATGTCTGTGCGACACACTTCATTTGAATTTAACATTCCAAGAAAAACGTAAAGAGCTTCTAATAAAAACCAGAAACTCCAAAAAGGGCAACTTGTGTTTGTGGAGAAGATCAATGAAGATCGATTATCGCGAAAATCATCCTGAGCGGAGAAACATATATCAATTTGGAGACCTCACCGCACCAGTTGGAGTACGACTGCTAGGACACAAAATCAGGTTTTAAAGCAAGAGCAGGAGACATGACTTTCAATCGTGACATTATCCCGGATTACGCGTCCTGTTATGTAGAACCTTCCTCTAGTAAACCATCCCAAACCCCACCCACAAATCAGGCACAGAGTGTTACTCAATCAACAGAAGATTTAGAAGCCCCTAATGAACATGATAATAATATCGCTCCTACAAACATTTTGTCGGATTTGTCGCCTTCTATACCCCATAAAAAAAACTCAACAAAAAAATGTGCAAAAAAATTGCATTGCAGCTATTTTAACTTCACCTGAACATTTAGACCTACGAATGGAAAAAGAAAAAGTAGCAAACTAAAAGAAGGAAATGGTAAAAATAAAAAAGAATAAGAAAATAAACAACCTTCCAAGTATAAGAACAAGAAGGATGTAATGATATCGTCCTCTAGTGAGGACGAAGAAGGCGACATTTGCCTGAAACGTGATGAATCTGGAACTGAATATTTTGAACAGAATCTATGTGTTGGGTGCGGTGAGGATTACCACCAAACTAAACAAAAAGTTGATTGGATTAAATGCGTACAGTTCGAAAGTGTGGACTACTTGACATGAAGTCAAAAAAGTAAAAGAGAACTTAAAATCTCATGGCCATCTTATACGGACTTACATGGCCATCATTCCCCAAGGACTCGGAAGAGATGGCCAAACACTTGACTTTTTGTAGAAATATGTTTTATGTTTAGATTTCATTTTTAATCGAGTTATGTTAAACAATATTGCAGAAGAATAACTGTTCTTTGATTTGAGCAATAAATGCGTATAATACGACTTAAAATTCCTTTTATTCCGATTAATTTAAAAACTATCCCTGAATTACCCTATAGGCCAGGGGGAGAGGGTAACAGTTTCACAGGTAGTATTTTAAATAAGCTGTAACTAATTGTTTTTACAAATGCGTAATTAATCGAAAGCTATAACGTTAGAAATGTATCAGTTTGTTAATGTATGTTTTTGTGAGGAAAATAATACGTTAACTACTAGTGCCATCTAGTGATAGAAGCAGTAGGAGCAACACTTTGACATCGTGCAGGTATGTCATCTTCTCTTACACGCTATAGGAGGCTTCATGCTTACAGATTACTTATACGTCAGAGGGGAGGCAATTTATGGTTCTGACGGCACTAGGACCCTTGATACCATGCACTGCCTGAAAAGGCACGATCTTATGAACCAGCATGTTCACCCTATCGTGCATTTCAAAATTACTTGAAATAAAAACTGTTCCTCAAATGCCGAATTGCTAGACATAGGACTATTGATTGGCGAATGTCTGCAAAATGCAAATCGGGCTGCGGCGGAATATCGAATGACAGTTTCCCAACAGACAAAATAAGTATGCCAAGTCATGGAACTTTTGTCTTTTCTCAGGATTGCTCAGCGCTTTCGTGACATGGTACCTTGCGCAGTTCGTCATGATGATAGTGTCAAGACGACTTACATAGACGACTTACATGTCGTTGAAAATGTTTTCAAGTTGGTCAAGAACAATCCCACATCAGTACTCGGTTTATTGCTAGCTAGCAAAACCGCCCACAGCGTTATTACCATTTCCAAAAGTTGCATGCGTTAGTAGATAAATTAAAGGTAAATTAATGACTTTCCAAAGTTATTGGTATGTATTCTTGTTTTATTTTTAATAGCAGCAAGCGCTAAAATGTTACTGAGCCTTAATAATTGTGAGATCTTTCGTTACATTTAAGTTAGGTAAAGCTCTATTTATCGGAACAGCGGAAAACCGTTTCCCCAAAAATTTAAAACTCCAGAAAAATTATGCAACTTTTAGGTTTCCTCCATATTTCGAAATTTTTTGATATTTGTGTAACAACGTAAAGAAAATAATTATATTTACATGTTGTGCAACTAGCAACTGCCGCGCCGGGATCTCCATAACCGTGTACACCAGATGACTAGTCGGAGCAAAATAATTATTAATAGTCTAAGAGCTAGCGGCTCATCCGACTAACCCGTTTCCCACAAAGCTAGAAATTTTTTAAATAATGTTTTATTATCGGTCAATTAAGAAAGTACCGTTCTGGCAGGTATCTCGCGGTTGCGTCATCATCCCTTAAATTTTTGAAAATGTAAAAAAAAAATCTACTCCCACAAGGCTACAATTTTAATATGTTTTAACTTACATAAGTTTAAGCTTAAAAACAATTGACACCCTATTTTGAGGGTTGCAAGTATGTGGCAGATGACAGTAAAGTTGTCATAGGGATAGTAATTCCATAGCTTAACTATGGTAATTCGTAACCTGCTCCCACAAGGCTGAAATTTTGAGGGAATATTCTTTAATAGTTTTAAAAGAATATGTAAACAGCCAGCCTATGCTGGCGGTTGCAAAGTGTCTGCCCTGTATATATACCGTCGTATAGAGATTTCAATTGCCTATCCAAATATGGAAAAGAAAGTTGGGCTTCACTTTCAAAAAAGTGGGGTTAGATCCGTAACTTTTTTGTTTGATGCTCGATTGGTTTTTTGACAGCAGATTCTGAAAAATTGGAAGAAATTATTAAAAGAATATTCCCTCAAAATTTCAGCCTTGTGGGACCAGGTTACGAATTACTATCCCTATGACATTATTACTGTCGTCTGGCACATACTTGCAACCCTCAAAATAGGTTGTAATTTTTTTAAGCTTAAACTTATGTAAATTAAAACATATTAAAATTGTAGCCTTGTGGGAGTAGAATTATTATTTTTATTTTTTTTTACATTTTCAAAAATTTAAGGGATGATGAGGCAACCGCGAGATACCTGCCAGAACGGTACTTTCTTATTGCTCGATAATAAAACATTATTTAAAAAATTTCTAACTTTGTGGGAAACGGGTTAGTCGGATGAACCGCTAACTCTCCTACTATAAGTAAGGGGTTTAAACTTTTTGGAAATGATGGAAATATTTTTTAATTATTTTTGTAACTTTAGAATTTTTTAATTTCGAATTCGAATTAAGCTATTTTTCCACCTGTGTTTAAAATTGTTTTACATCATGACCACATCACCCTGTATATCAAAGTCAGTCATCCAAAATTTGAAATATATTTACATACCAGACAGCTCAAAAACATTAAAACCAGTTATAATACATCGAGTAAAGAAGCCATGCCGCAAAAAAAACCTGCTGCACCAACTGTCAAACTTTAATTTTGGAACGAAAACAAATTAAAACAGATAAATTGTAATGTCTTCACAATTCTTCGGACTCGATACTAAGTTGAGTTATAGGTATTTTAATTTAGTTATTAGTTATTAGAAATTTCAACAATGGTCCGACAGTCTATGTGTAGCTTTATCTGTATGTATAATAGCAAAACGTTGACAACAACACTAAAGAATAAACAATAAATATTTTAGCGGTATGGCGTCTCCCTCCCCCAAAAAAAATTGATCATAGCGCCTTTCTCGGTTGTAAAAAAATCGAAAAAATATTTTTGCATTCAAATTAGTTTTATCTTTATTAAAAAGTGTAAAAAGGTCCGTCGTTTGAGTATAGAAGTGGCGTATGAACCACTAACTTTGTAATATTGCAGTAGGTACATGTTATCCTGTTGAAACATTTTGCGGGAGCTATATGAAACAATCACCTTTTTTACGTCGTCTTTATGGCCGCTAAAATTAGCTCAGCTTCGCTGCAAATGTACTATCTCGGCAGTAAAAGCTCTCATTTAGAGGATACAAAAGTGTTGCTAATCTAAGCACATTCTCAGGCATACAACGCTCTTTCGAATAAAATTTTATTTATTTGATTTTGATCACAACTATACTCTGTTCAAAAAAAAATTGATAGCACAGAGGAGGTTCCAGGGACATAAAATGATCGTAAACCATAGGCGGCATTATTCTCTTTTATTTTCAATGTGTAAAATAGAACAATTATCTTTAAAAATATGGTTGTTGTCTATCAGACGAGTAGCGTATGCTGAATTTTGTTTTTTATTGTCAAAATCTCTTCCAGACAACACCCATATTTTTATAGATAATTTTCCTATTTAAACATTGAAAATAAAAGTAAAAAGTTATCTTTCTTAGATTACAATATTACTGCCATTTTTAAGGCAATTACGTCTGGAATTATGTTTAATATTTAGGATGTAGGTAATTATCTTAATTCAAATTTTAATATAGGATGCAATTATTAAAACCCTAATTATGTGCCTTTTATTACTATTATATTAATTATGAGACTTAAAATTGTAGGTAGTTACACCTATTTGCCTAAAATCCTTATGAATGGAATAATCATAATATTCATTTGTCGCTTGGTAGTATAGTAGTATGGCTTCGAATTCTTGTTTTATACGAAGACCCTCGAACCAGGTTTTCTGCAAGAGAAAAACTATAGTTTTAAATGTTCACGATGCACTGGTACATCAGCAGCCCTCTATAGCACTGTTCGCAGCATAGTTGTGGAATGTTCGAATGTGACTGGAGTTGGATAGGCAACCGTTTTTAGATTTCTGAAAGAAAGAAGGACCACAGGTGAACTTAATGAAGCTAAGAAAAAAACAGAGAAGAAGCCAACGCAAATCGACAACGATGCTAAGTATGCCATAAGAAGGATAGTTCATAAGTTTTATTTAAAAAAAGAGCTACCAACATTAAATAAATGAATAAACTTTTTATTTTCCTAATTTATACTGAGGCCAGCGCGTGCTATCAATCCTATTTGAACAGAGTATAATAATAATTGTGAGTTCTTTTTGTTCTTCCAAATTACCGCACTTTCTTTGTTAACTACTAAGGATAATAGAGCTTTGCAAGATTGTTCTCCTTCTTTTGGAAGATTACCATCAATATTCGTTTTGTCAAAAATGTTGATATATCCTACTAATAATTTTATTGGAAGCACGACTAATTTGATAATTTGATATTTAAACGAATCTTTCATTTTGTTGAATCCTCTGGAAAAAAGCTGTCCTTTAATTTTATACTTATAGGATTACCTGTGCTTACCTGTGTAAGTCACCGAAACAAGATAGCTGGGTAGAGGTGGTATACGTGATGTTATTTCATATAATACCCAATACAAAGGAAACTCAATTTCGCTGGCTTGTTTCGCCTAATCTCTCTAAAACCCTACAGCGCTATGAGCGCGCAGACCGATATTCACGTAGTTGGTTTGTTTCTTTTGGGTCTCCCAGCTATGTGTAAGCGTTTTATCAAGGTTACAGGCAAAATTGTTTATTTACGAAATGCAAAACGAATATAGACCACGTTATATTTATTATTTGATATTGTGTGGAATTCTTGAGAATAGCTATAGAAGTCAAGGAATATCGCTAAAGAAAAGACTCTGAAGCGACCATTTCTAGAACGCAGGAGAGGTTTCAGTCTGTGGGAAAGATCATACTATTTCGATGAAGTGATTCACACGATGACTGTATTAATCGAACACTATCCCATGAGAAATTGTTTTCGTTCCAATCTAAACACAGTTCAATCAAAATTACTTATACCTAAATAGACCTTGATATGCGCACAATGCTGTCCACCCACTTGCCTACTCGAGTCGATATATTGTATTTAGAAGTCCTCCGCTTCCAATGCATTAATCAGAGGACCAACAATACGTGTCTCCGGCTCAACGTGTCTCCATTAGTTTCAAAGGAACAAAAAATGTCACCCTGCACTAAAATAATATCTATAGTAATTGCTTCCTCGAAAAGTGAAATTAGAAAAAGTTTATTTAATCACTAATAGGGTATTTCAGTTGCCAGCAAAAAGTACTTTCTAATAAGTTCTACAGGGTGGTTTAACTTTTAGTGTAATTAAGTAGATTTTTTCTTATAAACACGTATTGAAATCCTAACGGTTTTCGATATAAAGGAAGAGAGTTAAGACAAACGTATTTGGTACAGTTTAGACACTCATTAAATACTATAAATTAAAAATAATTCAGCCCATCTACTTCTACCAGGGCCGGAGAAACAGGGGGCAACCATCATATTTTTTATTAAGAAAATGGCATGCCACTGGAAAAGTAATATTTTTTGCCTTCACTAGACTACCCAATCAATTTTAAGAAAAAACTATTCTTGACTTTTTTTCGAAAAATGTACCGTTTTTGAAAAATTCACTTTTGTGCGTTTTAATTTCCTTAGCAGAAGAAAATCAAAGTAGGTCTAGGCTACACCTACTGAGTTTTTAATTCTGAAGAACTTTCCTTAATAACATTTTGCCGTAAAACCTACATAAACGCCACTTTACTGGTGCGAAAAATTATTATTTTTTAATTCCCAGGCGACACATGATTTTTCGAATCTAGAGACCTTTTTATAGGTTTTAGGTCCAAAAGTTATTAAGGAAAGTTGTTCGGAATTAAAATTGCAGTAGGTGTGCAAAATTTAGAAAGCTAAAAAATTCAAACACCTAAAAGTGTATTTTCCAAAAACGGTAGGTACATTTTTCGAAAAAAAAAAAAGTCAAAAATAGTTGTTTCTTAGAATTGACAGGGAAGTTTAGTGGAGGTAAAAACCATTACTTTTCTAGTGGCGTGCCATTTTTCTATTAAAAAATATGATGGTTGACCGTTTTTAAAAAATTCCCTTTCGTGTGTTTTAATTTTTTAAGTAGTTTTCCCCGGCACTGATGGAAGTAGATGGGCTGAATTATTTTTAATTTATAGTATTTAATGAGTGTCTAAACTGTACCAAATATGTTTGAGTAGACTGTCTTCTTTTAGGAAAAATGAAAGAAAACGTGAAAAAAATAACCCCCTGCATAACGAAAACCGTTAGGATTTCGATACATGTTTATATGAAAACAATCTACCTGCTTTGACGTTTTCTCTGGATTCCTAAAGTTTTGTCACTAAAAGTTGGACCACCCTGTATTTTTATTCAGGACATAGGTACCGAGATTTGCTATGCAAAAAAGCTTAGAAAAGTTACTTTAGATAAAGTTAACGTTAAAGGTGTGGTTTTAATGTTAGACATTTGTTTTTTCTAAAGTTGTATCTAAATTAAGCATTGCCAAACCGCTTAGCTTTTGTTCCTGACAATTTGAAAAAATATGTGATTGTACTGGGTATCCCATAACTCTTTTTTATTTCAATTACTTTGCTTAGGAATTAACATTTTTATGAGAGATTTATAAAATTAGTTATAATAGGGAGTTATCAGAATCTTAGGCCAGAAATCTAATGTTCCGTTAAATTTTTTGATCGGCATTTATAGACCGTCAGATAGTAACAGATTTAGGCGTCCCATTTTTGCATACAAGCCTCGAAGAGGGTTGAAAAGTACATCGACGCTGAGTAGAACGAACAGAAATTTACGATTGACCCCTGGGGATATCATATGGAAAAAAAAAATCTGTTAAATTTTCCGACCCCAAAATGTACCTACCTACCTACTTATCCATTCGCGCCACTCAAGCCAATATGTTTTTCTGGCTAGTGACGATGTATGTTTTCCTACTTTCGATGGGCTTGTGTGGAAAAATCGATCAAAATCTCGATTTTTCTTTACAAGATTTCGCCCTTATTTCAACTCTTTAGCCACCTGCAACACTCAAGTCTTTGGTCTTCCGAAGCCAGGTTCTACGCAATAATCATTTAATGAACACGGCTTGCGTGAAAATAGGAATCGAATTGTGAAAAATATTAGTTTTTTTTTATCAAAATGTTGTTCTTAAAATTTGCCCATGGATTAAGACTCTCTAAGAAAAATAAGCTTTCTTAATAACTTTTTCAAAAATGTTCACACAAATGCCATTCCCGACAGTTTGACGTATATGCCAAATGGCGAAAGGAAGTCTGGAAATATACAGGATAATGCTAAAAGACGACCCCCACTTCCGGTGAAACTAGAAGACAGATGAGACAACTCCAATATGGTCATGATTCCATGTTAAAGTTCTAGTGATACTTGACCTGAGTACTATGAGTATGCCTATAGCCACAGAATAAATATATTACTCGTTAGTCTGTGCTATAGCATAAAGGTTTCAGTTAAAAACAAAATTTGGGTCTCCATCATGGTATTTGATGAAGCCCAACAAGGGCGTCGATATTTTTTCTTTTGGGGGGTAACAAACAAAGATAATTTTGCGAAACTAAAATTCGTTAATGTTTGTTTGCTTTTGTTTAATTGTATATTGGGAAAAGGAATCAAAAATTATTGGGGAAAGGTATGAAAACTTAATATTTAATGAAAATAAACATATAATCTTATCTACCTAAATTGCACAACCAAACTAGCACATATAAAAATCTATTAATCAAATTATAAAATAATATTATTGTCTTGGGGGGGGGGGGTAATTACCCCTATTACCCCCCTTATCGACGTCCTTAAAGCCCAACAATGGACTACGAGGCGATCTATTAGGTAAATTAAAACGTCAAAAGCAGATAGGTGGAAATTGTTACCATGCCCTCGACGATTTCAGCAAATCGACTGAAAATTTGACAATGGAAGCGGCTATAATATGAGCTGAATGTAGGAATTCGAAAATGTGAGTATGCATAGGTAGATACCAATGCAACCAAAGATATTACTATGTTGTTAAGGATTGCAAAAACATGGGCGTAATTATTATTTACCAACAGTTACCAACCTAATTTAATTTTCACCAATCGTTTTTGTATACTTACAAATAACAACGTTAAAATGTAAGACTTGAATTAAACTATGGTAATAGCATATAACATACAGTGTGTTTCACTTTGAGTCGAGACGCAATTCCGTATTTTTTGAAAGATGGACCGATTTTTGAAATACTTTTTTCAGCCTATAGTACTCAAAGAGCTCTACATTTTGGATTATGATTTTTTGTAAGAGGCCTATTCCATGGCCTACTGTAATTAAAAATACACCCAAAAATTTAAAAAAAGATATTAGGCATTTTTAAAAATGACATGGGAATTTTTTTTCTTAAAAAAATTCCTAATATTGTTTTGTGATTTTTGGAGGTTTTCTTTTAATTGCAGTAAGCCACGGAATAAGCCTCTTACAAAAAATTATTACCCATACTGCTTTTCAAGTATTATAGGTTGAAAGAAAAAAAGGTTTTTAGATTCACAAAATAAATGAAGGAGACAAAACTGTAGATATACAGGATGTCCCCGGTTTTTGTAGATAAATTTTATTTCTTGTCTCTGTAACGAAAAGATATATCGATTTTAAACTTGGTACGTAGTAATAGGTCTTCAAAGCCCACAGGTATGCTGAAGAAGGGTATCCACCGCAAAAATCCTAAAATTTACTCCTCTACAATTTTTTCTTTAACTCGAAAAATAAAGAAGTTAAGAGATGGTCTGAATAACTTGTTTAAATCCAATCATCTCTTCTCAATAGCTTAAGATGCTCTTGACAGGCGTAGGAAATTTGATATTTTAATGACTTCAAATTTGGATTAGAAATTTTATACCTTGATATTTTCTTTGGAAAAACTGATTTATAATGTTCGATTTCGATAGAAGTAACCTGAGGTATGTAGGCGGGTATTCCTTCTTTATTTCATTTTCTATGTCTTATTCTTATCCCCTTTCTCTTCGCACTGCGTAGGTCCTTTAGAAAAATACACTTGAATCGCCAGCATTACTCAGAGGGTCGTAAAACACCAGCTGGTGAAAAAATATGACCGTGGCATCCTGTATTATTTTTCTGTTCGGTTAAAGATGAGGGTGGGTGTTTTGAAACTGTCGGCTGCGATAGACTCCCAGAAAATATAAACTTAGGTACTACTCAATACCTTATTTTGCAGGTACCGCAATAGAATCATTCTATATTAGAGTTTTTACTTGGCTAATGTCAGCAGAAAGCTTTATGGCATGATTGGGATACTGCGAGACACAACAAGGAGGGGACTCATTAAATAGGTTTTTAATATGGTTAGTTTTTTATTTCATTTTTTACTTCCACTTTCTTTTTTCAGTATCACAAAGTTTTATTTAACGCGTCAAGGCCAATAAAAAATAAATAAGCATTTTAGCCACGCTGGATAAGGATAGGGATTTTAAGGAAGGGATGAAGAAGGGTTATTTAGTAAACTTTGCTGTCTTATCTTTATCTTTCATATCGTCGTGGTCAAACTCAAGTTCAAAACTCTCCACCTGTTGTTAATCGGCCGACAAATACGATTTGCTCCAAAAAACACCGAGAGTCCTTACCGAGCGGCTCGAAGAAGATAAAAAAAGCGCGGCCGGCGACACTCCTTCCCCATTATCGTTGTTAATGGCCGGCCTTTAGAGAAAAATAATCGGCTGCGAGTCGGGCCATTAACCAAATTAAAATGTAGCACATCGTAACCGGACGAAAATTGCGTCGCACGCGACCTTGTGCGCGTTGGCCCACCAAAAACCACACCAGAAATGAAATAAATCGGATATGGTAAGCAGGAAAATAATCGAAAACGTGCATGAAAGCAAGTGCATGCCTTCTTATCTACTGATTTGGAAATGTCTTGCTTTTAACAGTATTTGTAAAATATGACTATTGCACTGATCGCTGTACCCTACACGATTATATGGTTTCTGATCTATGATATTCTTAGTATTATACGCTTTCTAATACCATTTTCCATGCCATTTTCATTACTTTGTGCTTTTTTCTGCAAAAGGTTGTACACTCCGATGCCATAATATTTGCTAGCAGGTTATATACATGTTCCGCAGGTACCATACATACTTGTATACTTGTCTTTTACGCTTATTTTCGATCAATCGATTAGACTAGAGATATATGTGGAAAGGTTTCACAAATCAAGCATAAATAGAAACAGAAAGAAAAGGTGAAGAATACCTGTCTATGCTAGACTTATCTACTAGTCTATTGTGATATTATTTCGTGACTTCTAGTTATAAAACATCAAATTGATCAATTTCAATAGAGACTAAAGTCTGGAAAGGCCCTATAAAAACTATATGTGTGGGTACTGTGTTTATACAGGATATCCACTTCAAGTCTCCCACTACCTACCTCCATATAGGTAGGTACTTTTTAATATTTTGCGATAGAAAAAGTTTTAAATGCAAATTGTAGGACATTTTTTATTCAGTTTTCTCGCAAATGCGTTGCAAACCAGACTTATACTAAATATATTTAAATGGAACACCCTATGTATGTTTGAAATTTAGAAATCTGCTCGTTATCTTTTCCGTTTTTTAAATATTTCCGCTTTCAAATTTTATACTGAACTCATTTAATTATTTGAATTTGTGGATCTCATAACATAATAAAGGGAATAACATTATAAAATCCTAAAATGTTTAAGAGCTTTTTCAGATTTTACCGATTTTCGATATTCTCCAAATAAAATCTTAAGAGCGCCTAAACATTTTAGGATTTTATTATGTTATTCTACGGAAGCGCAGAGAGGCCTCTTGTGTAAAAAAAATTTTCTGGGCGTTATATTCTGACATGCAATTCCGACTTGTAACTCTAAATAATTCTGCCCTTTAAAAGTCCGAGTCAAAAGTCGGAATTCCATGTTACAAGTCGGAATATAACGCCGAGAATTTTTTTTTGCCACAGGTGGTCTCTCTGCTCTTGCGTATTATTTATTATTCTCTTGGTTAAAACGAATATTTTGTGTTATTGCATTGATTTTCATCAAAAGATCCACAAATTCGAGTTAAATAAATTAAGTATACAATTAAAAAACGGGAAAAGATAATGATACAAGTTATTATATCATTCTGACTGCCTTGACGAGATGATTTCTAAAAAAGGTGTATAGGGAAAATTAAATAGGGTGTTTAATTTTAAGTCTGATCTAAAACTTTTTTCTATCACAGGCAATTAAAAAGTTATAGGAACAAACCTGTAGCTTCGCTAAAAGGGTATACAGGGTGTCCCGAAATTAGCCTGCCATAATTTACCAGCGTGTTCTACGACCTAAAAAAATGAAAAAAGTTCCTATAAACACGCCTCAAAAATGCCCCGTAATGGGACTATAGCCCCCGAAAGGGGCAGTTTCACAAACGAGTTTCCATAAATATTTCCAGAACGAACTAAAATTCTGAAATTTGGTATCTGATATACCTGTGAGATTTGACATTTACCGAGGTAGCGATAGTTAAACATTCTTAATCATAGGCGTCCCAAATGGGAGGGGGTTCAGGAGTTAAAATTACCCCCAAATTTTTTTGTATACTTTTTTTCAGATTTCTTGCGAAATTATGAAAGTTGAAGGTATTCTACGAAGAAAAGGTGCTCTTGTTGAACTTCGATAGCATGAATGGTTTTCGAGTAAACTCGTTTAATACCCTGAAATTTTATAGTTTCGCAATAAATTCGGGAAAAAAGCGCACAAAAAAAATTTTGGAAATTTTTAACCTCTTAACTCCCCCCTCTAGGACGCCTATGATTAAAAATGTCTAACTATCGCTACCTCGGCAAATGTCAAATCTCACAGGTACATCACATATCAAATTTCAGAATTTTATATTTGTTCGTTCTGGAAATAATTAGAAAAAACCGTTTGTGAAACTGCCCCTTTCGGGGGCTATAGCCCCATTAGGGGGCATTTTTAAGGCCATGTTCATAGGAACTTTTTGTATTTTTTTAGGTCGTAGAACACGCTGGTAAATTATGGCAAGCTAATTTCGGGACACCCTGTATAGTGGGAGACTTAGCGTGGAAACCCTGTACCTAGGTATGAACATTTTTTGTCTGAATACCCGAGTGTCCATTGAAGATTGTTAAGCCACGTGTTTATTCAAAACGTGTCGTTTGCAGATACACGTTGTGCACAAACTTCTTTTGCCCGAATGAGGAGGCTGAGTGTTTACCGTTGTAATTTTTAAGGCCATGTTTATAGGAACTTTTTGTATTTTTTTAGGTCGTAGAATACGCTGGTAAATTATGGCAAGCTAATTTCGGGACACCCTGTATAGTGGGAGACTTAGCGTGGAAACCCTGTACCTAGGTATGAACATTTTTTGTCTGAATACCCGAGTGTCCATTGAAGATTGTTAAGCCACGTGTTTATTCAAAACGTGTCGTTTGCAGATACATGTTGTGCACAAACTTCTTTTGCCCGAATGAGGAGGCTGAGTGTTTACCGTTGTAATTTCAGCCTAGGCTCTGTCTCCATTATCGCGCATAATGGTCTCAGAGAACAATAATCGGCTGCGAGCCAGGCCATTAGGCAAATTAAAATGTCAAAGGTACCCGACGAGGCTGGGCGGAAATTGCCGGGCGCGCGACGGGCGCAAGCTGATTGAAAATCCGCGCCCGAAACTGGAAACTGTTGTGCCCGGGAAATGGGGTCGGAAATGTGTGTGGAAGTGGGTATGTCTGGTGGTAATGAATGTAGTCGAAGATTTGTGAGGAACTGGAGATTTATACAATTACAAATAATTGAACTTCAGAAGAATAAACACAATCACAATACACAACAACCTACTAAAAAACGCGGTTAGATACAAGAAAACTTGTTCACATATTATCGGTGCTTTCTTTTGTTGGATATGACCTTGTCTATCCCGTCTTTTACTTGATGACCCAAGATGATATTGAACTGATGATCCTTGACTTTATACGTAATATTTTATCAGGTATTTTATACTAGGATCTCCCACTTTGCAATTTTCCAGCAAGGTAAGGAAAACGCCTCTCTTAATCAAAATCAATATCCGCTTCTGCCAACAAACCCCTAGTTTCTGATTAACCCGAATTTAATTCTGAAATGGAGTGAATATCCAGTTTCCCTGCCTTTCTCGTATTCCAGATGTTTGCTTGGTACACACATTTGGAGGGTCGTTGTCGTGGATTGTCGACGAAATTGTTTTCTTAACGCGTGGATGTCAAATTAATTTTTCATGTCAAATTAATTTTTCATTTATACAGCAGAGATATCGTCTCGAAAATATTTGATAATATTAATATAATAATGATATAATAATAATTGTCACCCTCACGATACCCCACTTCATTACAGTGTTCTGTTTCAAGATATTGTTACTCCAAATAACGTAAAATAATTAGGTAACTAACCATTTTTTTTTATAGATAGGTACCCGTAAAAACTAAGATTATTCCATTGACAGGAGGAATGATTATCCTCAGGCGTGCGCCTCGAAATTTATAGTTTTGAAAACTTGGTAGTGTTTTCAAGATCATGAGTCGTGTACAATACATAGCCAAGCGCAATCTCATTAATTTTTTTCTGTCAATTATTTCCGCGTATGAAAGTTATATAATTACTTTGACAAAAAGTAATCCTTCCGCACGCCTATATGCTTCCTTCGGCGCTAGTTCTGCCCACGGGCCGATCTCTACCCCTCTTACTTTCCTCACCGCAGCAGACGCCCTCTTTCGCTGCGAATGTTCCAACATTGAAAATCAAAGATATTATAGGAATAGATGTAGATGACTCGCGGTACCTAATACATTCTACATTAGCGGGTCGGGGGGAAGAAAACGAGGTAATTTCTTTACATTGGCATTTCTTAAATTCGGTCTTTCCTATTTAGTAATGCATAATAAATAGTTTTTTTTGATAGACTTTATGTTGTATTTACAAAATAACCTAATTCGTATAAAAATACTGGAAACCTTGAATGTACCAACAATAACATGAAACAAAACAAGTTGACTTTGGTAATGTATCTATTCCTATATATATCGTTGTTGAAAATTGTCGCCCAATTGGACTGCCCAGTGTTTTTTCAAAAATAGTTGGAAAGGCAGTCTGCAATAAAATGACTGAGTATTTAGAGGCTTTTCATCTGTTCACTGATAAAAAGTACGGTTCTCGGAGGGGCCTCTCTACAGAGTCTAGTATTACACACGGGATACAATCGATAAAAGTAAAGGAATGATTAGAGGAGAGTCGGCGGTAGCGTTGGCATTGGACTTATCCAGGGCATTTGACACCGTTTGCCATAAATTCGTCAGAGACAAGCTTGTCAACATGGGCATTCGGGGGTCATTGAATCGGTGGATCATGTCTTATCTGCAAGGCAGAAAATTGGTTGTAAGTGTAGGTGACTCCATGTCGGATTAGATCTGGGAACACCTCAGGGCACTGTTCTTGGCCCGTTGATATTTTTATTGTATGTGAACGATCTAGTAAGACATGTAACAGTTAGTAGTGTACGCGAATGATGTTGTCATCGTTTTGTCGGATCCAGATTCACCATTGTTACTGTTACTATCCTTGTAAATACTCTATTAAAAGAATTTAGTGATTGGTGTGCTAGAAATCTTCACCAAGAAACAAGAAAACAAATAATTACCATTTTAATTTCAAAAACATACCTAATATTTAAATTATCCCCCCAGACAACTTTTCTGGGGACACATAGTTAGAATAAAATGCTGACAAATGATTATAGCTCATTTAAAAAGAATGTAACCTCACTGTTTGGAGGTAAAAGCTTCTTCGCATTTTAGATTCTTTCCTTCAAGGCCGATGAATAGGCCGATGAATAGGCCGATGAATAGGCCGATGAATAGGCCGATGAATAGGCCGATGAATAGGGAAAGAAAAATATAAATTATTATAATTATATACTTATAAAGGAGTGAAACTATAGCCACCATACGGTGAGGTAGACCATAATAAGAGTGTTGTTATTAGTTTTCAGCCGTTTTATTTCTTATTTCGGAAAACATAGCAATAATTCTAGGGGAGCTAGAAAAGCCAAAAAGAATACGATTTTTTCCCACAAACCATAGGCCTATCGTCTCTGGTTTTCGAGATATAGGGTGATCATATCAGTTATATTAAATCAAATTTTGTTTGTATTTATTAAGGTAAGCGTCATATCGAATTGCAATTTGTTACATCAAGGTTGCCGAGGACGAGAAATAACAGCTGGCGGATTCCGAATATTCTGATAGGACACGAATTCGCCATTTTCCGAATGGTTATATCGGTACATAGGTATTTATTTCGACATGAAACTTCTTCTCTGGGGCACACCGAAACAAATTCCTATTGGTAACATTGGTTCTATAAAACCAAAATAAATAAATAAACGATTACGTTTAAACCCTTATTTTGAGCTCACCTCACCTGAGGTCTAGTCGGTGTCGTTCTCTCGGTCTCGGAGGTAACTCTTCTCACAGTACGGACTCGTCCGACGTTCTGCGATCCTCGAGGTTGGACTTAAGCGAAACTGGCTAATTTCCTTTTGCCGCGCGCGCGAGTGATAATACCTTTTTTTGTATTCGTCAAAAGTCTCTTGTTTTTGTTGTCAATGTCTTGTTCGTTTTTTTATGTATACTAGGTGTTTTGTACAACTCAATAAAGGTGTGATATAAAACTGAGTTCCTCTTACCTATTTGAGGAACCTAACAATAATAACTACAAACTAAAAGTTTTGGACAGAATTCTGGACAGGTAGGTACCTACTTCTTCGCTACAAACATTGTTATCGTAACACGCTACAAATGATAATGGACCCATTAACAAAGAAAAAATTATATAAGTATAAATGTGCATTTTCAATTTTTTCTACAAAATCGTGATTATACTTGAAATTTTGCTCCCAGAAACTAGCATCTGGCAATAGTAGGCCTTGGATTGTGTGAGAAAGAGGTCATCTTTGCTCAGAAAATGCACAGTATGTAGCAAAAATATAACTCTTTCATTGAGAGAAAATAGATCTCGTATCGTTTTTGCATCGAATACCTATGTGCAGGTTTCATTAGTTTTTAGGTACTTTATATAGGGCGAACCCTTAAGTTTCGAACTTCAATTTTGCCAGAACCGCATTGTTTGGAAGGTTCTCTAATCGTAGCCAGTAAAAAGCTGTTCTTGGGAAATATATTATTGTTCTTCCGCGTGAATTAAGAACTGAATATCCCGGTAAATAACAATAACGTCAACAAACACAAACAATTAACTCAGAGCCGCCGCCAGAATAAAATAGGTATAGATAGGTCAAATTTGTTAGTAACTATTAATAATTTAGGACGGTAAAAAGACAAAAATGTACTTTTACAAATTTATTGTTATTGATTATCTGGACGACATGCCTTTAAAATTTTTTGTATATCGGTCATTATTGTATAGTAATAATAGTACATAGCAGTGTTGCCGGAATTTCACTAGCTACAGGTATGGGAGATGAGATGATTAAGTTCAACGATTGTCGATTTAGTCGTTATCGATCTGTTATCGGTTTAGTCCATTTTGAATCCAATCAGGAATACCTATGTTCAACCCCCCCTTGACCCCCTTTGCCGGCGGCCATGAATTAACTATTTAACACTCTGTATCTCGACGATCTACTAGTGGTTTATAGGATAAAAATCTGTTAGTTTTTGACGTCCTCTCTGCCGATACTTGCTACGTTTCTTCTGAAACACCCTGTAGATATTGAACGGAAAAATGTGTAATTTGCTCATTATTCAACTTAAATTCACTATATTATGTATATTTCAAAATTCTTACTTATTTCTTCCCTCTAGGAATTCCAATAAACTGCCGAGGAGAAACAGTGGAGATATTATATTATTTTAAATTTTCAGTTCAGTTTTCTTCCTTTGAGATTATATCTCTGGAATTTGTTTCATGTCGTTTCACATGATACTACACAATATTATCAATATTATATTACCACTATTACCAGAAAGAATAAATACTTTGAACAGGGGTATTCACCTAAGAAGCGCAAGCGCCATTCAGTGACTGCAACTTTTATGTGAAATATTTGTTTCTATAGAAATGCAAAAACATTCCTACGCTTTTAAACAAATTATTTCTATTTTTATTTATATAAAAAAGGATTGAATGAAATGAGAAATTGAAAAAGAGGAAAATATAGCGTGGGTTGCGTAGCAAATAACCTCCTTTCTAGCTTAGTCGAATTGAGAGTGCAGGCAAATTCTAGAGAATTTCTCTCTAGACTTTGGTGCAGGTTTCTAATTTAAAATAAGATGAGATAGAATAAAATGGTGAAAGTATCTATTTATAGCGCCACTGTCTTAAGCAGTGGAAGCCAGAAAACTTGCATATAAGCGGGTATAAGATTCTCGCGCCGGGGTTGTTGGTCCTCACGCTTTGGACCAGGTTGACCTGGGTCCTGTAACTCAGACTATCGGTGTTACGTAACCCTCAGGTCCACAGGATACACAGCAAAAATGGCGTGGTGAAACATGATCTGACCTTCTTATAAAATGGCGACTTACCACTGCAGGAGGTTTCGATAAAAATCCAGCAAAAAGCTGATATCTCGGTTCCACACCAACTCAAAGCAACTATCGGATCAACACCAATCTTCCAGACCAAATATTTTCAAATATCACAAAATTGGGAAGCAGTAAAAATGCAGAAATTGCAGTTATGACCAAGCAAACACTTCATACACGGCTTGATTCACGATTGAAACACGATCCGACGGTCGCGTATTTCTCCACCCAGGTACTGCGTTTCAGAGGAAAATGACATACGCAATTTAAATGAATGTTCCAAAACCACACAAACAACTCTCCCCAAGTAACATAACCGAAATTTGAATTTGAAATGAAAAATCACTAGAAAAATTAAAAGCAATTGAAAAAGATAAAAGTTTTGAATTTATTAGTTTTTAAACGTCACAACATACAGGTTGTTCCATGTAAAAATCAATAGTTTGGTTTGTCACGATTTTGTGCAATACCCTGCATAACAAACAATTCTTTTCTGGAGCGGAAAATGACGAAATTAAGATGGTGTTGCATCCTGGCTCAATTGATAAATAATTTACGTTAAATAAATAAATACAGTAATTTGGAAATAATTTTTACTTCACTTATTTCCCACGAACGTCATTAAGGAGACTTCTGTTGTCTTTGAAAAATAAATCTCACCTGAATACGTGAACAGTGATTATTTAAGAGATACTATTTTTGTTGCAGTATTCTGTACGCTGACATAGTGGGCTTCACTGCAATATCGTCCACATATTCAGCACAGGAACTGGTGAAGATGCTGAATGAACTCTTCGCTCGTTTCGACAAGCTTGCCGAGGTTAGTATGTTAGTATCATCAAAATATATACTTAACCTACAAATTGTAAATAGCTACTACAGCAACAAAAGCAGTGCATATACTGCGGATAAAATAAAATTCGGCAGATTTTAAAGGTGACATGTGGGCCTAGTATTCTGTTTCTAATAAAAATTTTCTGCATAACTCCAAGAACGGCAATTTTACGAAAGCGTAAAGCGGCCACACGAGATTTATTTTATCTTTGACACTTTTTTCTGTCAATTATACATAATTGACACTTTTTTCTGTCAATTATACATCGTTGACAGTTTTTTCTGTCAATTATACAAAATTGACACTTTGGCATCAAATACGAATATCTACTATAATTGACAGAAAAAAGTGTCAACGATGTATAATTGACAGAAAAAAGTGTCAACGATGTATAATTGACAGAAAAAAGTGTCAACGATGTATAATTGACAGAAAAAAGTGTCAACGATGTATAATTGACAGAAAACAGTGTCAATTATATAAAATTGACAGAAAAAAGTGTCAACGATGTATAATTGACAAAAAAATAGTGTCAAGGATAAAATAAATCTCGTGTGGCCCCTCTACGCTTTTACCCACAGATGCATAGGAAATCATTTTATAGATCTTGTCATGGGCGATTTTTTTGAATCGTCTAGCTAAACCACAGATTAAATAGAGCTGTGCTAGGCTATACAGGGTGTCCAACTTTAAAACTCTACAAATCCGTGAAATCTTCATTTTTGGAGATAATCGCCTAAAGTTGTTTGAAATTATTATTATTATTATTATTATTATTATTATTTTAGTTATTTTTATTTGTAGCGGTATAATTGAGGCAGTGAGAACCAGAATGGACCATCCCCATTACAAGTTTTATGGAGTTAATGCAAGTTCAAAGTTATCACTTTTTTTGGATTTTTTTTTCCAACAGATAAATCATATTATCTTGTCCGGATTTTAATTAAACATTTACAATCGGGTTTATCAGTTTAGATTAAGCAAAAAACATATATATTCTCAACATTTTCTTAAATTTAGTGTGGGTTAGTCCGTTTTGGTTCTTAGGATATACACTTCTTTTAAAATTTAGTGTGGGTTAGTCCGTTTTATTTCTTAGAATATAGTTTATTTATTTTTTATGACGTGCAATTGATCAAATAATACAAAACAAAAATATTGTTTGGTTTTATTCAACCCAAAAAATACAAATAATTATTCAAAATCATTGTCTCTAATGGGTACATCATTCTGAAGAGCATAAAAGCTGTGATAGATGGGTGGAATGAATTCTTTCAAGTGCAGCAGATCCTTCTTTTCGCTTTAGTAATACTATGTTGAATAGTTGACAGCTGTAGTCGTTACAATAGACCGAACGCACTGCAACGTATATAAATTTCCACCAATGCCAAAGTGGACTAAGCTGCATAGTTCATTATAACATGAAGATTGAACTGCAACGTATTAAATTTCCACCAATGCCAAAGTGGACTAGCCGCTAGTTCTACAAGTTCATTATGGCATGAAGATTTTGCTAGTCTAATCCATCTGGACCATCCTCTTTGGCGCTGCCATCTGTAGTAGAGTAGCTAAGGCTCATTTGGTCCGCTTTGGCATTAAAGATTTTATGTTTTACTAAATAAGATCGTACTTATTTAGATATCAAGAATTTTGTGGGATGGTCCGCTATGGTTCTCAGCGCCTCAATTGTGATTGCAATAGGGTTTTTATTTTATTATGTTCTTTTTTCGTATCACTTTCACATCATAAATCAATGAGTGAGAGTGACGTCATTAACTGGTTGAGACACATATACCAATGTTATACCCATGGTTAACAGAAAATTCCTAGGGATTTTGTGGAGAAAGTCATCTGACAAAATCGGGACTTCTTACAGTAATCGGGGTATATATAGGTTTTAGCTGAATCTTCGCCGTTGAACCACATCTAAATCTATTTCTAAATCACTTGCTCATGAATAAAACATCTGCGGGTACGCTAGATATGGAAGGAAAATCGTCGGTGGGACAGAAAAAAATTTAAAATTTCATCGCGTCGTCTCCCGCCGCCAATCAATATGTCGACCGGTATAAACTGGCGTTGAACGTACACACGCGCGCCGTGAGGGCATTTGACTACCAAAACAGAATCGAAAATTCTGCCGAAGAAATAAAAATTGTGCCGCCAACGAAACGTGCAAATTCCATCCCGCAATTCCCCTTCCAAAACATCCAATCCTAATAGGATTTATTAACCTTTGGCATCCTGTTTAACTACATCCAATTTCGGTGCAATATCTTCAGTCTTTGATATTTTGATACCTCCTACCGTTGACTGAAATATTCGGATATTTCAGTCAACGCTCCTACTTACAGATACTTTGGCGTAAATCGATTAACTTTGGAACCTTTTAAGACTTTAAGTTTAGATTTGCTCTAATGACAATAATTCGACCTTTAAATTTCATATTATGAATAATATTATAATACGTGATATTTTTCCCAACAGCTGAAAGTCTGTAGTTTCTGATGAATTGTTCACTATTTTTGTTTATATGTTTACGAAAAAAAAAATTAATCTTCATAATTGTGCTCAAACGGCCCAAAACCATCTTTTTTTTTTCAGATTTATATACCGGGTGTTGAGAATTTAGAAAAATATGGAAAAGGCTGAGCACAAATTGTCTTTATGTGTAAGGATGAAAAGTGCTTTGTAAAAGTTGTTTTTAACTCAATGCCTAAATGTGCAGGCACTGGTAATGAATTCCTGCCCTTTTTTTATTTACATTTTGTTTATCATAATTTTTTATTCTTCATTAGTTTCCTAATAAATTTGTTTAATTGTAAATCGTGCACGGGTTTCATATTATATCGTAATGATATTCCCACATTTAAAAAGTAGTAGTGAAATTGCTAAATTCAATTAGCAGTTAGCAGTTTTCGACGATTTTTTGTATTTTATAAAGCTATAGGTGAACAAATAAACATATGAAGGATATATCATGAAAACCGTTGAAGAAATTTGAATGATTTGTATTAAATAGAAATAAAAACGCGAGATATACGTATCATCATCATAAGCATCGCATAACATCAGCAGTGTATACCTAAGTATGTAGGCAATGATAAAAATTTTTCTTTGTAACCTTCTGTAACTTCCACTGACCTAATGTTATGGGTGAAAAATTGATCCAAAACGTCTTAAATAATAAAGTTCCCATACAAGTTAACATTTATTTAAACTGGACATATGAAGTTAAAAATGTCTCGTTATGAATACGCCAAAAAATTAACCGTGGCATGTGCATTTTAAAATTTTACACCGGCATGACAAACCGATTGATCGGTAGTGAACGATAATGATGAAAATTCACACAACGGGTTTTATTTTCTGTTCTATTCGATGGAAAAGTATACAGAATTTTTCGAAATTAAATACATACAAAGGAGAGCTTTGTTTTCCGGTCCTTCATAAAAATTATTCTTTAATGTTAATTGCTAAAAAATGTTCAGTATCCTCTGCACCGCGCAACGGGAAATATGTTTTAACTTATTAAATTAAAATAGAAAATAGTAATCCGTCATATATAAATATGCAAGATTTCATCATGACATAATGTGTCGATTAGGTATCAGGTATCGCTCAACATATAACATTAGGAATTATAGTTAAGTATAATAGTAGTTAAGTATACCGAATCAGAATGAAGAAACTAATTCCAAAACTGTTTTCAACCAACTAGATCGCCGATATCCATTTCAGAACTGTTGTTGGAACAAACTCTAACTTAAAAATACTGTATGGTGACAATTTCGATGATTATCCTGGACCCACACTATTAGTGTTGGTACAGGATTATCAATAGTGTCGCGAAAATTACGACAGATACATCAGTCAAAATAGAAAAAGTTGTGCTATCAAACCCTATACTATACTTACGAAATTCTATAGCGCCATCCCCAATATCTTGATTCGTTCTTTCTGTATACTTAAAAAACGAAATAATGCGTTTTTTTTGTAAAATCGTTATATATTCTCAAAGGTTTATCCCGAATTGAATGAAACTTTAGCCATGGCCAATTCGATGTTCGGTTTTCTAGTTCAGTAGAAAATAAAATTTCGGTAGAAATTTATTTTATATTTATTTACCTATTATTTGTTTATTTATTTTTCCATTTCTCTACTATTTCAATCGTCAGGTTTGTTGTTTTATTTTACATATACTCTCAATGGGCTTCGCCTGAATACAAGTTCGAATAATGCAAAATGTGGAATTAAACCGAAATGTGCCCGACCACATTCATTACAAGCCGGAGTATACAAAGAGCCGGGATAACCACGTTCAAATAATAAAGCCGATATTAAAAATCCTTTTTAACAAACTCATCATTATTACGTAGGTCTTGCATTCCAATTCTGCTGACATTTTTCATTTGTTTCATTGGATGCTTTGTGGTAAGTATTACTTTCGCAGCGTTGACACAGGAATAGGTTGCGTTTATCAGTGTCGGGGAAGCAAGAGAAAATTATAATAATTTATTTGCAGTTGGGTTGCCAAGGAATGCCCTATAATCAATGATTTATATTTGGGGAAATAATTATATCTTTTGTTTTTATGAAATGCCTTGCCTAGAAAAATCTAAAAACTAAAAACACTCTTTACACACTTGAAATGATATTTCTTAATTTTTGGTAAGCCAAGGTTGGCAGCATTGTTTAGAGGCGCGTCCAGGGGCGTATCTAGTATGTCTGGCAGAAATGTCAGAACCTGTGACAGATGCGTAACCTTTACCTTGATATTCTGTATCTAACCTAATTTCAAACATAGAAACTATAATTACTTATAGCCTTTTCCTGTGCTTCAAAGAACATAGCTTATTGTTAATTTCTATCTATTCAAATTTAGGTTTCGTCACCTATTAACCTATTAACAATATCAATATGACCGCCGCTTACGGAATTCTAGGCACATGAAATATTTTCCTGTTACAATCTAGTGTAGGTACAATTAAATAGGGACATGAAATATTTTCCTGTTACAATCTAGTGTACAATTTTTTTAGATTAGGGACTCATTGTAAAAGAATAAGATATTGTAAATGAGAAGGTATTTTAATGAATTAGGGGGGGGGGGGTTATATAGTAACAGGTCCAAAATTTAGAATAAGTTTTCGAACATCTTTTTCTTTTCTGTTTCTAGTTGTTTTAAATTTTCGATGGCATATACAGGATGTTTTTTTAGGTCTACCACCGCGATTTTCTCGCTTATTTTGCGCCCCACAAAAAACGTAAGAATCGAAAACGTGTCAATTTTGGATTGCTAGGTAACGCTGAAAAGAAAATCGGCATTCGTGGCGCAATACAAGGAAAACCTCAAATTTGGCAAAACTAATTGAGTATCCGTAGCGATTTTCTCTCTTATCTTTCGACTTAAAAAACATAACATAAATATTATGGCAATTTTAGAGAGCTAGGTGACATTACAAAATAAGTAGGCATCCATATGGGCAACTTTATGGGATGGGCAACACTAAAACACTCAATCCCAAAGCAGAAAATAACACGACTGCGCAGCAGAAGGGCTATTTTCTTATCATAGGGATTATAATGAGTTAATAAAATATTGCCCAGAATAGGGCGATAGTAATGGATAATGCTATCACAGAGAGGCGCCAATTACATAAGGCTCCAGCTCAAATAATACGAAATTGGAGATTCAAAACTACAAGTCCGACGCAATGGAATGGACTTTTATTGCAGCCAAACCCATTTTTCGTAAGAGGGACTTTACCCATAAGCACAGAAAATATATTCAGAACAGAGAGCTCCGTAATGACAGCTGTCAAATGGACTCCAACTTTGAAGCTTAATATTTTCCAAATGCGCATTGATATTGAGGTCCACTATTAAATGTTGGCTAATCTACGAATTGCGAAGATTATATTTTGGGAAAATATCATTTCACAAGAAATGCAATCTGCTTGTTTGTGGAGTCTGTAGTTGGAGTCCATTTGACAGGTATTGTTAAGAAGCTTTCTGTTGTGGAACTATATTTTCTGTGCTATAAGTACAGTTTTCAAATTTTGATATCCTATAATTATGTAGGTACTGCATTTTCTAACAACTAATGCCCAAACACGTCATTTTGGTTACCAAAGTTCATTGTAACCTTAAAAAATACACTTTTGTCGGGTATTATCAAAAGTGCTTCAGAATTCGCATAAAATCGGGTGTCCTTAACTAAATTTCAGCCACAATTCACTGGGCTTAGGTCACTGGTCACTGATATATCAACCAATAAAGAAGTTATAAACCAATAATTCTAGAAAAGTGGGGCCTTTGCAATTGGCGAAGAAAGTTGTTACAGAAAATATCTCTAAACTAATCTCAACATTATAAAACTGTATGTAAATGACCGAAACTTGAAATCCAACTGCCAGCTTTTTGAAAATGTTAGAAAATATTGCAAATATTCGTTAAAGCTAATAAAGCAACTTTAGAGATATTTTTTGTTATAATAATGTTGTATTCTATGTATATTATGGATAGTTTTTTTGTGACTTGTACAAATTTGGAATGTACCTACTTTAAAATAGTAGAGTCGTGCTATTTTGATTTCAGATTTTTTTCTAACGGAAAGGGTTGTCAAAATGTGAAAATTTAAATTTAAACGAAAACAAGCATCAAAATTACTAGGGGAGAGTCGGGTAACATCGGACACATTTCGAAAAATTGAAATAATTTTTATCAAAAAAATGATATATTAACATATTTTTGCTTAAAATAGACTATACTCTTTGCAGAATAGAATACATAATAAAATTAAACAAAAAAACGTAAACAAAAACTCCACTCGTTAAAAATAAAAGTGGGCATATTTTTGTAATTTTCTGAAAACCTCGGGTAGTACCGGACATGAGTTAATTCCCCTTACAAATGCCGCATTTATAATAAACCTAATGTTTTTCTGCCCCAAAACAATTTTTATGGGTCCAACCATGGCACTAGATGCATTGTATCTAATTTGCCACGAAGTCTTCACCACAGATGATACACTCCGTTGCTTCTTGTTGCTGTTCAGAGCACATTATTTTTGCTATATTTTTTGTCCTTTACATTTTTATTTTTTCCAATGTAATCCTCTAGTTGGTCAATTTTTCTTTTCCCTTTTGTGTTCTTGGGCATTTTTTAAAGTTAATATGAAAATAAGAATGTTCAGTTAATATTTCAGTGTGTCCGATATCACCCGAACAGCACCGTTGGAAAAAAGTGGCCAACTTATTTTTTACGACCGTCCGATAATTTCCATAAAACCATTTTTATATTCCAAAATACCCAACAAATGTTATATAATATGAACATTTTAAAGGAACTTAACGTTTATATAAAATATAGACTGGTACATTTTATGTCCGGGAAATTTGTTTGGGCAAAAAAAAATAAAGCACACAACGTGTACCGTTCAAAGCTCGGCCTCATACTGAACATATGTGCAAAGTCTAGAGAATACTGTGTCTACGGCAATTCTAATAAAGCATTTTCTGACAAATTCGGAACGCCATCTATTAGGGAAATTGAGAAGATGCTGTTGTCCGATACTACCCACTGTCCGATATTACCCGACTCTCCCCTACATACTGTCATTTCATTTTCCAGCAAACAAGCGACCTATTTTTTTACATCTTTGTCATACCTCGTTATAAATATGTAGCAAGTATATTCGTACAATTTAAAATTACCATATCTATGTATTCACGTATTCACCAGAACTCGGCAACGTGCCTGCATACATTATTATAGTGTAGCACGGAGAGCTATTAGATGAATGAACGAGATTTTCTTGCAAATGCAAATTTCATTCAATGCGTTTTGCTTTCCATGCATCTGCGGCTTTACGCTTTGTTCGAGTGTTCGGCTGAAAAGCCGGTTAGATATTGAAAAGGGGATTAATGGGAAATGCAATTTTCTGTTCGCTCCTGTAACTTTCCGGTAATCGACGTGTTGCAATAAATAAAAAAAAAATCCCCTAAATCGGATCATTTCCTTTTCACGAAATGTTAAGTTAGAACTAAGTAAGTTCTTTATTTTTTACTTTGGCGAATTTTAACAGTGCGCAAAATAGGTAATTTGCATATTGGTCGATCGATATTTTGTTATGATTCATTTGGTAGCATTTTTGCCAATTAGTGGCTTAGACCTTCGAGATATATAGGGCGGGTTTGAAATAACTGGCATCCTTTTTTTGGGTAAGTGAGATGGTCATTCTGAACAACTTTTCTTAATAATTTTTTTTCCTATCGCCGAAATTTTTCTCTAAGTTACCCACCTAAAATGCCCCCTCTATTAAGACACGGCACTGACAAATAGCGTAAACTCGGTCTCAAAATACATAGGTACTAGTTGATGATTTACCATTTTCTACTCGGTTGTTGGCAGGGCCCCAGTGCCGTGTTTTCATAGAGGGGGGATTTTGAGGGGATGAATTATAGAAAAATCTCGGCGCTAGGAAAAAAAATTATGAAGAAAAGTGGTTCAGAATGATCATCTCCGTTACCCAAAATAAAGGATGCCAGTTATTTCACACTCACCCTGTATATCATAGCAATCAGGAAAAAGGGTAGACTACATAATAGAAAAAAATATATGGGGAACGGTAAAGTAATAAGATCGTTTAATTTCAGAAATACCAGCAGTTGAGGATTAAGATCCTGGGCGATTGCTACTACTGCATCAGCGGTGCACCGGTGGAACGGCCAGACCATGCAGTTCTGTGCGTACACATGGGACTGTCGATGGTTAAAGCTATCAAGTAAGTGCAGACAAAGAACTACGAGCATTTTGTTTTCTTAAACTATCACTTTATATGCTATATAGCGTTACTTTTGTATGCCTATCCGATTTTCCCCTTTTAACTATTTTTCGGTGGACTTTCTCATAGCCTCTTTTTATTTAGAAAAGGGAAAACGGACCTTCGGCGGGGCGGTTGCTCAGGCGCCAGTTTTTAGAGCGGTATGCTCCGCTTTTACCCAGGATAGCTTTCGTCAGAGAAAAATAATTCCAGAGGTCAGTGGCAAGTTAAGGGTAGGATGGATGTAAAGTAATTCAACAAGTTTTACACGGTTTATTTACTACAACTAGAAGTTTATTTACAACGTATTAATATTTATTACGGCCGGCCCAGAGAGATCCCCGAATCTGCAACAAAAGAAACGTGCGGGATAAGCCTCTATTTAAGCACTCTACGGCTAATTAACGCGGTTACATTTGCATGTGGAAAGCAGGCTCAAAACCTTTCGAAAAGAAAACTTGTTAAAAAGAAAACCTAAACGCTCAGCTTAAGCTAGGTGAAACGGATGTTGGTTCGGGAATACTCGCACCACCAACAGGGCTCGGAACAGTTTAAACCTATTAATATACTCACCCGGAAACAGGTCGGAAAGGAGAGAGCCCCTTCGCTTTTTGTCATTTTGCAGGTCCGCGCTCTTGCGCTTTTTTGTGTTCCTTTGGGTTCAGCTGTCAAGCTGTGGCCTTATTTTGACCTATTCAGAGAGCCCCCTCGGCGACCACAGCCTTTTTATATCGTGTGGCGGCGCCACCATCGGCGAGTGCGCTGGCCGCCCATTGGTCGGGGCCGCGGCGAAGACTTAGGTGATCGTCCCCACCCTTCTGGTAGCCAAAACGGTCGCCAGGGGCTAGGCGGGCAGTTTGGGGTGGTTGCACCCCGTACAGGTCTCGGCCGGTGGTCTCTCTGGATCGGGCACGCCCGATATACCCGGATTCCCAACAAGAACGGCGGCTCTAGCTGCAAGTTGAGTTAGTAACCCGGTTCTACCCCTTTTCGGTATCCCTCATCCCTTATAGTAACATAAGCAATTCTTTACAAGCGGCGGAAAGCCGGAAAACAATCACAAGTAAGGTTTAATTAAATGCAATTAAAATATCGACCGCCGGTAGCCTATGTAGAAAAAGAATCATTCGTGAATACAACAAAAAAAACTGCGGCGGTCGGCCGGCTGCTATAGTCCTCGTTACGGCAGAATGCGTGCGACGTAAGGGGGAAGAACTTGCAATTATTATAGAATTAGTCACGGTTCAGGGGCGTAGCTCAATTTTGTGTAACTCACTGACTTAATTTTCATATAATTGTTATTTAATTTATTGTTAATATTATTCGTAACGGTGATGCCTTAGATTATGGAGGAAGGCAAACCCTTATAACATTGGCAAGTATTTCTCGTGCTTGAGAATGCAACGTTCTTCCCTGTTTACTCATTTTGCAAACGTTAACTCCATAATATACGAAACGCCACTGAGCTCTCTGAGCTGGCGGAAAAAACTTGCCAGCGGCCTAAAAAAATGAGGTCTGTATGGTAGCCCAAATACGCAGTTAACTTTACGTACTATAAAAACAGCCACAAAACGCGTTGGCTAACTGATTTTGTCAGCCGATTCCTTCGCAGAAGTGCTGTGTTGCCGTATTTCAAAGCCGATGGTAGACGCGACGATGTTGAAAAAATATAATAGGTGTTTTATCACACCGCGTTAAAAATAAATGATAAACAAAAATGGGTAAGTAGTCCCGTGATGCGAGCTTTATTTTTTCGGTATAACAGAGTTCAGAAATTCGGCTTCAATATGATAAAACTTGTATTCGCCAATAAAGAACGACTACTCGTATAGGAAATCTCGCAACGCTGCCCGCATTCTTTAGAAACGTTTTCTTTCGTGCTTTGGACTGTACACATAGCGCGGCGAAGAAATAAATGAAATAAAACGAAAATTCACAACTAGCGGAAAATCAATAGTAACTTCGTTACAATGCACAAAATAATGACCAATAGTTAAATTAAAAGAAAATAATTCCTGAAATATATCTATTATAAACAAATGTAACTGATGTCTAATCCGTAACTTAAATCTTTATGGTAAAGAAGATGTAACACCTGAAAATATAGCTTAAAAGGCCAGAGAAGTATGATCGGCACCACAAACCTATAAAGCTTTTGTATAGGTCTGTGTCAACATATGGAGCAAGTAAAATAGCACATTGTTAGTTACTTACGTTTTACTGATTAATGATGCTCAACAGGCCTTCTTATATATTAAAATAAGAAAAAGAAGAGCAATCTTTTGTATATATGCTGATCGGGTCCAAAATAACGTTCATAGGAAAACAAAGCTTGGTGGCTAAAGTAGTCTTAGTTAATTTTACATAGTTTTGATTTTAGAACAATTCGTCGTGAAAATTGTATCGTTTTGGTTTATTTTAGTGTGTTTATATTGTATACCTATATAATCACTGATTCTTTTGAGCATTTACAAGCTCAAAACTCCAAAGCAGGGGGCAGCTACAAATATCAACTACATAATAAATGTTTTAAAAAGGTAGACCGTCTGGTAGACCCGTTCATTCAACGTTTAGTTAAATATTCCAAATTTTCCTCCAGTGTCAAATATGGACATGGTTACCTGTTTAATGCTTACAAGGAGTTGTTATGCGAGGCAACAAAAACTTTTAAAAACTTAAGTCATTGAGTAAAATGAATATCAACATATTTCAACTTAAATGGTTACTCGGTAGACAAAGCGTTGGAGACCCTAGAAGTCGGATCGAAAATGAAACATTTCTGGGTGACAGGGCCACCTGTTCTTGAACACCCCATTCATACTAAATAGTTGTTGAATAACTTTCGTAGTAAAAAGTAAAGACTATAACTAAACCAACTTTTAATAATTATTTTTCCAGTACTAGTAGTTACCTAACAATTTCCCAAGTTTATGAGTATCTAGGTATAGGTTATGAATCATCTCGTTCCTGTATAAACTATATAAACCTTCGTGCGTGCTGTTAGGTCTACTCACGTGCATTTACGAATCAAATTACACCGGAAATAACAAATCATATTGATAATTTGTACCTAAATGAAAAAGGATAGTTTACAAAGTCGAACTTGAGCGTAGGTGTTTTTCGTTGTCTGTGGTGATTTATCGAAAATTCGGTTGAGAAAATTTTCCACTCTAAATGCGTATTTCTGGAGATCAACTTGCTATATAGTGAGATTTTCCACTCCTATATAAACTTCCCGTAAAAGCAACACTCACGGTTCTACAATAAAACAACAATAAAATTTAAAGTTCCAGATAATTTTTAAACAAAAAAAGATATAATAGTAACCTTCGGGAGTTTATACTGTTGCATAAAATGATTCCTGCAACAGCATATTAATTCGGTGACACAAAGTAATTTCTGCTAATGTATAGGTACATATTAGAAACTTTGTTGGTAATTCGGCGCTACGTCGCCCATCAAAGTTCCGTTCTCAAGGACCGTAATGGAGTTCAGCGGTTCCGTGTTTCCCATCGGAAGTCAGCAGAGCTTAATTGATATTCGGAAGGGGGGGTTGCGATCTGACCGAGGGTGGAGGAAGAACCGACTAGCCGCATAAGAAGAATATTGGGAAAGTCGTCTGCATATAAGAAAGTGCTGTAGAAAATCTGCACTACGTGCATTACATACAGGCTGAGCGACATAACATCCCCCCCTTTCGAGTTTTAATGGAACACAATATAGTAGGCATTATATTTTTTATTTAATTTTTGTCATATAATGCCCTGTAAATCATTAACTATTAGAGACACAAAAATAAATTATAAGAAAAAGTTTACCAGAAGTTTATTCTCTAAAACTTTTATAAAGGTAATTTTTTGAACAAGATCACCCCTGCTCTTTCATACTTTGATCCTCTACACCTTATTAGGGTCGTTTTGCTCTAAAAAAATGTTTAGGAAACCACCCCTATTGTTTAGGAAACCACCCTATAGCGCAATTCGTACCAGGAGTTCGAGTGTGATCTTTTGGTTGGACACTCAGGAGGCAGTCCCCAAGCAACCCTGAAAAAATCATCCTGTTTGGAATTTTTTTGTGACCCCTATCCCTATAAGACGAGCTCAATTTTATTGGACTATCTCTAATAGTATAAACATATTGTAAATAACAACATTATCCAAGCCAAATATTTCTTCATTTTAGAACGTATCGTATCGAGTCATCATAACTCTTCGAAATTTCTTACTCCTGTTCTGGACAGCAAATGTCACCTCTCTGAAAGCAAAATCAAATGTGCATGTACCATACCCGCCATTGAGCACTCGGGAAATGAGTCGCCAAACTACACTCACCGGCACGAAAAACGGAGTACTTACAATTTTTATTTAAAAAAATGTGAAATTTTAATACTTTGCGATGGTTTATTATTATAATAAGTTAAACGCAAACAACAACATGTTTTAAGTAATTTCTAGTAACAATTGGGCGCTTTTTTTTTTTAAATAAAAACTTTTGTTACAATTTAAAAAATTAGAACGATAAACCCACATTGGTGTTGTGGCAAAATGTCCTTAAATGAATCAAAACTTAAACGATTTTTGAGCAAAAACTAATGAGGAGCATTTTTAATAACGGGTATTACCCCCGCGAGCTCGAATGATTGCATGCATTCTCCGTGGCATGCCTAAAATCAAATGGCGAATGTCCTCTTGAGGAATAAGGTCCCATTCCTCTAAAAGAGCTTGTTTCAACTGATTTATGGTTAAAGGAGCAGGAACACGACTTCGCATTCTTCGCCCAAGCATGTCCCAAACATGTTCAATCGGGTTCGCATCTGGACTTAACGCTGGCCACTCCAAAACAGGAATGTTTACATCATTTAAATACTGTTGAGTGATTCTTGCGGTATGAGGTCTGGCATTATCATGCATCAGAAGAAAGTTATTTCCAATAAAATTAAGATACGGGACAACAAAATCTTGGAGAATTTCATCAATGTACCTGGCAGCAGTTAAGGAGCCTCTTGGAACGATGTACAACTCAGTGTGTGCCTCCAGAGAAATTCCAGCCCACACCATTACTGAACCTCCTTGGTATCCTACTCTAGGACTGAAGGTACATTCTGCAAAACGCTCTTGTGGTCTTCGCCATACTCTCTCGCGACCATCTGGAGATCGCAGGCTAAACCTGGACTCATCAGTAAATAAAATTCGCCCCCAATCATTTTCACCCCAGTCCTCATGATTTCTGGCAAACCGAAGTCGCGCTACACGATGACGCCTAAGAAGCTCTGGACCTGTTGCAGGTCTACGACTGGTAAGATTGGCTTCTCCAAGTCTTCGTCTAACTGTACGTTCGCTTACATTGGTATTCCGAACATGATGAAGTCTATTTCTGATTTCTACAGCTGTAGCACGACGATCTCGTAGACTTTGCAAGAGGATGAAGCGATCATCATGAGAGTTAGTTTTTCGTTGGGGACCAGTTCCAGGTCGTCTGGTGTAAGCTCTAGTTTCCAAAAAACGTGTATAAATACGGTGCACAGTGCTATTGGATACGGCATATTGTTGGGCAATATATCGCTCAGTTCTTCCGTCTTGAAGCAACGCAACAATAGCAGCCGCTGTTTCAGGATTAACAGCCATATTTTTACCTTAAATAAACGCAGTACAGCTTTGAACTGTTTCACTTCTTTAAACTCAGACTTGTCAAAACAATAAAAACAAAAGAAAAGTCATGGCCAACTAAGACTTGTGTACTTTTTAATTTTTGGAAATTTTTATTCAAAACAGTCTAGTCTTGCTTTTCAAATAAACGTTTAATTGTTGTTAGATATTACTTAAAACATGTTGTTGTTTGCTTTTAACTTATTATAATAATAAACCATTGCAAAGTATTAAAATTTTACATTTTTTAAATAAAAATTATAAGTGCTCCGTTTTTCGTGCCGGTGAGTGTAATTAAACGTTTCAGCTCCATTCTCCCCCCTGTATATAATTCTGTGGTATCTGCCTGTTGACGGTCTACAAACAATAGATTTAGTGAAACAAAAATTACCTACTATTGCTATGTTACAGAATATTACAAGCATTTTATAATACCTCACCCACTGAATCCACCTTCAAAAGGTTGGTAACTAAACTAACTTCGACAGAAATTGTTAAAGGTCAAACTGGAAAACTCCTAACAATATTCCCACAGGGCTTCAGCGAATATTTCCCTTAATTTTGATGTGAAAGTCACGTTAGCTCCATTTGCGGGTATCTGAAATTCTCATTTATTGTTTAATAACAATAATTGGATTCATTTGCAAATTACATGCATGTGAATTGTACAGCAAACCGCTAAATCCAGGATAAACTGAAATTGTCCTTTGTCGTGTAATGAAATGGTATATCCAGCGTATGCCCCTGATAAAAGTGATTTGTTTACTTGTAGAATAATGCATTACGTTATTTAGAGGGTATACAGGTGGCTCCTAATTCTCAATACCTGCGGCTCGTCTAGTAGAATTTTGAGTGGACGGCTCTCTATTTTGTTACTACTAATGTAGATTTTTACACATAAAAATACAAATCACGAATAGGCTCAAAACACGTTAATAATAATATCTATATAGGTAAATAGAGTTGCTGCATTTTTCACTTCGCATTCTAACTAATTCTAACTTATTCAACGTAGAGAAAATCATAATAATAATACGTAATAATAGCAAAAGGTAATAAAAATGAGGTTGCCATCGAGAAACTTAATATTTAATGTACCGGGAATCCAAAAAATAAACAATATGGAAGTATAGTAAGAGAAAACTACTTTTTCTTGAAATCGTCAGTGAAGTGTCCCAAAATCGTCATTAAAAGCTCAGAAATCGGCACTGAAGTTGCCCATTATTGTACGATTTTTTCAATAAGTAGGCTTTGGCGAGATGTAAACATCAAACGTCAGACGCGGAGCCATCGCCCGTCAAAAGTAACCAAATATTCAAAACCCGGCCACAAAAGGCCTATTTCACTTTTCGTACACATTGCGAAATTGTTACCTATAGCAGCGCAATCTTTCAGTATAAATATTTTAGTAGGTTTGAATATCAATAGAGTTGTTATGGAAGCTGCACAACAAGCAGCAGTTTGGTTTTTCCGTTCGAGTTCGAATACGCCGTGCCTTATCATACTTGACCTAGGTAGATCGACCGTCAAGCAAAGCCGCGCGCGGTTGATTCATAAACGGGTGATCCCTTATGATTCTTTTCTTGCCTAATAAAACATTTTTTTTTCCGATTTCAAAAAAATATAATATGTACCTCGGCACTGAAGTTCTTTTTATGACTCATGTGGTTTAATTGCCTCGGCCAGAGGCCTCGGCAACTAAATTCCACATGAGTCATAAAAAGTTGAACTTCAGTGCCTTGGTACATAAATAACTATTATTTTTAATCTATGGAAAAATTGTCACTAGAATTAGTGGTTCGGAATTAAAAGTATCTAACGGTAGAATTCCCATTTCTGAAAAAAAAAAATAATGATGGACATTCGTTTATCTTGAGATTATATACCTACTGTCATTTTTGTAATTGTAAGATAGTCGTGCACAAAATTTCTCAAAAGGGGCTGGAGATCACAGACTTACATTTAGACTGCCATTAAGAAGGTACCCTATTTCCAAATCAGTGACGTCAGAGGTGTGTGAAGTTAACAATAAAGTCCAATTAAGCGATTTCGGTACTCATCCTAAGATTTGGTTGACCTTTGATTTTGCGCGTTTTTCGTGTACCTACGTTATCTTACCGTATGTGGGTGATTGATTGGGACTGAGAATTCCCGAAATTGGAGATAGGGGACCAAAATTATGATGATTAAGGTCAATGTGCCTTATACAAATGTTGTAGGTTTAAGAGGTACAGGGCAGATTGAACTGAAATTTGGTTGTGTTTTTTTGGAACGGAGAATCAACTGAAGATCTCAATTGTTATGTATTTCACAGCAATATGTAGAAATTAGGGTTATTCGTTTGGTCTTGTCGACTTATATCAGTGCATCTTTTCATCCTGCAACAAAAGAATACATAACGAAAAAAATCAACAATTTGCATTGAAATCGGCAAAATGTGCAAAATTCGAAAAATCAAAAGGGCATTGGGCAAAACACCATTGGTTTTCTTCAAATAGGGTGTCTAAATTTTGTCGAATTCAACCCGTTCCAATTTTTAAGCGAATAATTTTTGGTAACTTGTTTACAGTGATTTTTTCCCTTCAAATTCTACGATTAACACAAGCAATTTCAAGTAAAGGCATATTACCTGACTTGTCATAGTTTCATGCCCCATAATTCCAGTTTCGAGATTTCCCATTCCCAATAGCCTATATAAACATATTATAATTCTTTTAACTGATATATTTTTTCAGGCACATCAAAAACCCATCTATTTTCAGCGACGTTTCCGATTCTGCAATGTCTCTGGCTAGTGGCTACTGCATATTGATCAGCTCAAAGTCAATATCAAATTCAGGAGAACCAGAAGCATAGGAATGCCATTTATCGCTGAATTCGCAGCTGTACGGAATGAGTTCACTTTGAGAGATTATTTACCGGTTTTAAAAGAATTTGTTGGCTTAGGCCTGCCTCCGCAGGCGAGCGTTGGGTTCGTTCCAAGTTTATGAACTTCATAAAGAAGTAGGAATAAATGTAAACAGGAATTTCTGTGAATAAGCGGGCGGAAAATAAAGCCCGCTTTTGGTTTCTTTGAAGGCAAACCCCACTCGGAAACTAAGGGTTTCGGAAAAAGACGATTGTGGGCTAATTTATTAGATCTGCATTTTTTTGCTTGGAAGTTAAAGGTTTCCTCAATCCTGTGAAAAAAAAAACATTTTATAAATCTCTTTATACACGACCTAAAAGCGTATATTTTCACACTAAGTACTTAAGTTTCATAATACAGCTTCAAATCGTCGAGATTGAAAGATATCACGTATCGAGCTTTTTTTACCTACATAGAGCTTTCGTGACTGCTTAGATCCGTGACGTCTTAACAAAAAGGTTAGTTGGAGGGTATTAATTTTCTAAAGGGTTCTACTTAGTATGAAGGTCGCTTTGAGCGAACGAAAATAATAGTGGGTCATTACTACAATGAATTATTAGATATTACCAGTCTTTTCTATGGAAAAAAGGCTTTGTACAATTATTTATACATATATAAATTGCACAAAACCTTTTTTATTCGGAACCGTATTTTTTCATTGCTTTGTTTATTTTTGGTTTTAGCGATGTAGCTCTAATTTTAGTGTCATTTAGCATTAACTTGATAATGAGATAGATGGAAGTCAGGCAAATTCCTACCTAAACCTTCCCGCATGGAATTGGTTACACATCGCGATTCTTCACCTACAAGATATAGGTACTTTTTGAACTATCTCTATTTTATCAATTTTTCAGAGAACTTTATTTGAAAGAAAAAATTGTCCTTTTGATTGGCTAGCATTGTGTAAAAATACATTCGATATTCACGATATGTCTGAAAAACCCGAAAATTGCCGAAATTTCTTCGGTTTGTAACTTTTTCATTTCGCTAGTTACCGAAAAGGTTTTAATGAAATCTGTCGGCAAAAACTCTACATCAGAATTTGGAAAAATGCGGCGGTCTAATGGGTGCTCTCCTAGTACTTAAAAAAATACTTAATATCAGGTTATAGCGTCAAAAATTACTTATTTCATGCATTTTATAGCACGCAAGCGTTACATACCTGTCCCTTATATCCTATCCTGATTTATAATTTTTTCAGTAAAAAAAAAGAAGAAAAATAGAATGCTTGGCAAAATGCCCTGAAACTTCAGTTAAATAAACTGTGGTTATCGATTTAATTAACTGATAGAAGCTGCTTGCAATTGGCTTTCAAGGCACACTATAGAAAATTCAAATGAATTGCAATTTTGCAACACACTGTAGTGTGTTGTGAGTAAATGAATAAATGTAGCTTATTTAATCGAACTTTCAAAGCATCTTGTTAAAGCCTTCTAAATTTTAATTTTCTTTGCTCAACAAAATTATAAATCGGGCTAACGCAAGGGATAGGTAGGTATATGACACATCAAGTGCATAAAATATAGGAAATTTTTTGACTGATAGAGTCGGCAGTTTAACCCACAGATTCCATTAAGATACTTTTCGGTAAGTCTTGAAATAAAAAAAATTGGAAACCGAAAAAGCTTCGGAAATTTTCGGGTTTTTCAAACATATCTCAGAAAGTACCTAATACTCTGGCGCAAGTAAGGATAAAGCATGAACAAAAATGCATATTTGTTAAGTGCCCTTCGTCAAGAGCCCTCCGTCAAGAGACACCCAGTACCTATTACAGGGTATTTACTATATAATAATAATAATTCTCACCCTCACAATACTCCAAACTGGGGAGTACCCCAGAAGAAACCACATGCTTGTGTGGGGATGAACATTAACTTAATAATTTGCTCTATAAGACTCAAAGTTGGAAAAAATATGTTTTTCACTTGAAATAAAGTAACCTATTTCGATAAACTAACCTATTCAAGGCTATACTTTTTAAGATACATGGTCAAAAACATTTATGGAAGATAATATTTATCTTACGCTCTGTATCTTCAAAAGTAGAGCTTTGAATGGGTAAGTTTATTTGAAGAAGTTACTTTATCACATTTTTCTTAGTTATGGTTAATTAGTCTTATTTATTATTTATGGAGCAAATTATTGAAATAATACTTATCTTAAATTTATTAACTAGTAAATATTCAGTAAAGTCCATATATTTTTCCAAAACTTCAACACCTCGTAATATTACCAGTCCTTAAAAAGATGCAGCTAGTATGAAAAAGTGCGGTTGTTTTCTTGAAGATCTGGCATCTGTATTATCTACAGTTTGGGTCTTTAAAAGTGAATCAAGATCACTCTGTGTCTTGTATAATACAGCGAGCACGTAAAGGTTGGAATAAATTCGAGAAAACGTTGTACTGTTCGATTAAAAATTAAGCCGGTTTAAAAATGGAACTGAGCAAAAAATAAGCACTACAATGCAGGTACAGTCGTCTAATAAAGAAATGTCTAAAAACTTAATAATTTATGTTAAATTTAAAATTTATGAAATTTTTTGTATGTAATACCTATATTATTATTATTTGCGTACCGATACAAGAAAAGTTCGTTCTTTTAAATGGCGCCAAAATAGTGGTTGCCATATAAAAAATATATAGATGACGTCATAGCTTGGTTAGTAATGACCTCACAAGAAGGACAAATATGTCAAAATATGCGCCTTTCAAAATTATGTTGGAGGTGTCGAAGGGTTTTTTTTTAAATCGCACAGTACAACTTTTTACCGAATTTATTCCAACCTTTACGTGCTCACTGTATAATAAGTGTGGCTATGCCTTTTTAACTAGGGTACTGCAATTGGACACAATAAGAAAAATATACATTCAACTATTCCCATGAATATTTCATTTTGTAAATAATTCTTATAAATCCCCCAAATATACGACGAATTAAGAAAGCAAGTAGGTATTTTAGGTACATACTAATGGAATGAGCTCTGTAACTTACGTCGTAAGAAATAAACAGAAATAGTGAAATAATAGTTGAAAATGAAAATGTTGTTTTTTTTAAGAAAAGCTAACGAACCGGTAGGTTAAAGTATGTAGGCACTTTCTTTTAGCTTCCACATACATATCTGTTAGATCCTAGTGGCCCAAGAGCAGCTCCGCTCTGCATAATGTATTCTGGACCCAGTATCGCATATATTTACGCCATAAATTACATTTCAGTCCCAACAAAACAACGAAATCACCGGCCGGCCAGCGCGGGCAGCGCCGCCGCTGTTGCCAATTGTTTATTATCCGGCTTGTATAATTTGGGTAACGTTCAGTCCATTGAATTTCGAAAGCTGATGCCGATTTGCGCAATTAGAATTTTGCCATTGGGCAGGGTGGGACACAAGTTCGCATAAATTTTTGGTGGCGCGCGCCGCGCATTTAGCTATCAATTTAGTCGACAGTAATGTTGGATTTGAAATTGGGTGGTGATTGTGAAATGTTATAGGTATAGGTACAGTGTGAGTTCTAAATTTAATAAAGAATAGACGTGAGGGCAATGTAACGGGGCATCGCATATGCTGCACGCAGATGATCTTGGCCAAGAATCTCTAATTTAGCCCTAACGGTGACTATAGAAAGAATATAATCAATAGTCCTACAACATTATCCTGTAGCGAAGGAGGTATTTGCGAAGATGCGCCTGTCAAGAAGTGGGCCTGATGAGAAAAGGAAATTCTGGGATTTGAAAGCCCCGTTTAGGTGGGTTCAACGATAATAATTGTCTACAAAAATAATAATGGTGTACTTATAACGTTGAGTATAGGATCCTTTACTCAATGCTTAGGCCTATTCCTATAAAGGCGTGGAGCGTCGACTTATAAGTCGGAATAATAATAATAATAATAATAACATTTATTGAAGTACCAGGCAACATACAATGTACTATTAATAAATAACAAACACATGGGGCCACCCCTATAAAATTTTTATTTTTCATCCGATTTTAGCCGGTTTTTTTTCTAAAGATAGGTCACAAAAAATTCTAGTTTGTTACAAAATTTTAGGTCTTAATCTCAATTTTCTTCGATTTTTTTTTTCGAGTAAAAAATGACGAAAATCATTTAGCGATTTTTTTATTTAAAATCTGGCACCACATTTTGCACCAAAGTAGAATTGTTTGTGACCTATTTTTAGAAAAAACCCCGGCTAAAATCGGATGAAAAATAAAAATTTTACAGGGGTGGCCCCATTCCAAATGGGCCACTCTGTATATAAGCTATAAAAACACCTTTCGAATACTATTAAAAGTCAACAATACATTTCAGCAAGCAATTTAGAAAAAAATCCACTTTTCGTGCTTTCAAGTCAGCCTTATGGCGCCCATCGCACCTGGCGCCTGTGTGCGCCGCACACATTGCACACGTGGACGGCGCGGCCCTGTGAAAAGGACCTCATGAAAGTGACAGTACGGAAGCGCGGCGGTGAGAGCAAACCCCGAAATCTGGTATTTAAGTTATGAACATCGGAGCGGTATGTGATCTTATTATATAAATATGGTGGTGTTTTCAGAGAAAGAATAGAGTGGTACATACATGCAGCATGAAGTCTACGCTGTTGCTGTTGTTCCATATTCAACCACCCTGCAGCCCCAAGTTTGTAGGAGATAGGATCAAATCTCCTAATCCCATAAACAAATCTTAGGCACGACTTCTGGAGCCTCTCAATCGGCACCGTCGCAATAACAAGGCCCGCCAGCTGAAAGCGATGAGTCATCCAAGGGAGGTCAGCCTAAGGCGCCAAATTCAAATTTCGAGGTGTCAACTTGGTAAATTTGGTAAAAAAACACTTTAAAATGATTGTTTACATTGGTGCATTTAGATATCTACCGGTAAAATTTTTGGAAATGCCAATTATTTCTTATTTGCCTGCCTAGATACAACTAAATTCGAATAAATAAAACCATAAAACTTAGTGATTTCAAGGTGGTTACGTTTAATCACGTAAAATTGTTAGGTATAACACTGTCCAACAGTCCAAACCAAAATCCTGGAAATCTGTGTAGGAACAAAATCTCTTTTGATGGCATCTTTAGGGAGGAAAAAGCGGACACTTTGGGACCGTCTTTGTAGTTTCCCTTGCAGTTGGGAACGGAACGCGTCCACGGCATGATTTAAATTAGTCCGAAACTATCGACACAACCTAAAACCTATAAACTAAAATTGAACTTTAATCACTTTATTCTGAACCACTGCTGTTTTACCACCTTATTAATAAAACTCCACGTCCTATATTACTAAAAAACACAGTCCCACACACAACAAACGTTCTTTAAAACAGGAAAATCGCCAGACAAGTAAACGTAAACAACTTCAAAAAGCAACCTCCCGACCTCCCTGTGATGACGTAGTGACGTTTCGCGTCGCCAGCTGGCAGGCCTTTATCATTGCGACGGTGCCGTCTCAATGCGAATCCTGTCGGACTGACATAAGCATGGATTATATAGGGTATCCCCGTAGTTAAGGTGAGACAAAACCAAACACTCAGTTAGCTTTAATTTTAATCTTACAGATAACATATGCCTATGTGGGTACAGTTTCTTCAAATAACATACGCTGTACATATTTTAGCTGTGATATGTTTAGTGAACCTCAAATCTGAGTCTACTGTCACACCCAAGTTCCTGACAACATCGACACATTCAATGCTATTTCCGCCAATTTCAGCCTTGATGCTTTGACGCATCTCAGTATGTTAGGGTGCCTTGCGCACCCTTAAATTTATTCAACCGGAATATTAAAAAAAATCTTTTTGTAACAAACAAGTTAGTAACAAGCACAATATTCCAGTTGAATAAATTTAAAAGTGCGCAAGGCACCCTACATACTCTTAAATAATTTCTGACTATCAATTGTTTCCATAGCTAAGTATCTAGATTTTGTCGATTTCGAAAAATGATTAGAAAAAATTCCATGTTTTTTTAAATATTCGACCCTGTATATTTTGAACAATAAAAGATACAGAAAATCTTTCCTATACAAAAGTTGTTGAGAATGATAAGGACTTTCAACATATAGATAATAACTGGTATGTTTCTGGGAAAATAATATCGATGACGTCACAGCGACCATTTTCCCAAACATCAAAAAAGCGAATTTTCAGTCAAAATTGGACCTTTTCGAAATTTTATTTTGACTTTTCGTGTTCCCGCTGTAGGCCTGGGGCGTCGATTTTGGATCACCCCATAGGTACTAAAGAAATCTACGTCTAAGTAGATATTTACCACTGCTCCGTGTTTATTATATAAAAATAAATAGTAAATAGGTACCTAAAAAATTTAGTTAAAAGTTACCTACCTTTGTTTCGAAGCTTTGAACTACTTTGAAGAATGAAGGCGCGGGATTATTGTTTTTAATTTTAGTTTCTTTATCTTTGACACTGGCACTCTTTAACGCTAACACACTTAACAATATTTATATCTTTATATGTAAAGTCTAGTCTTCTGTTTTTCTCCGAAATATAATGTTCTAAATAGTCTGTTTTACTTATTTGCTCTCGAATTTTTTGGCGACAAACTTCCTCCATTCTGTTCAATATATAATTTTGCACCTTTTTTAATGTACCTTCGAATACTGTAGAAATTTTTAAATATTCTTTCATAATAGAATCTAACTCGGATATAAAATCCATTAGTTCTAGACAAAGTGAATATCACTTTGGTTCTAGAAAAATACCACAATTCTTTTTTTCACCGTTCCCTCGTAACACTAATTTTAGTTTTCCACAAAATTTTATGCAGTTTATATATCTATTAGGTATTATCTACGGCTCCGTTAGGTTTAATAATGTTTTCCTGGTAGGTACGTGGAATTTAACTGAGCAGTAATACTAACCTTGCCTATAAATGCTAGTTCTGTAGAACAATAATTCGTGTGCCGAACAGAAAGCTCATGTTTTTCTATTATGTCATATATATGTTTTAAATCTTTGAATCTTATTCTAGCCCATGTCTTATCCACTCCTTTATAAAACAGTGAACACGGAAAACAAAACAGTGCATTTAATTTGTCCCAACCGCATAATATATCCACTTGTTTTTGTTGTATATATTTCTAGAAAAGTGTTGCGTAAAATTGCAACCTGAATTTTTATTTGTTTGAGATAATTGTAAATCTGCAGTTGATCTCCCAAGAGTTAATTTTTTTCAACTTTTTCGTCCAATGAACGACTTAAAAAGTTACCTATTTAAATGTCCTGCACACTATTTTTCATTTTGCTTATTTATTACGAGTAATACACGACGCGAGGCACCGTTCAGACCAGAGGACGAATCATGCGGGAACAAGCAGACCAGACGCGGCGCGGAACTAAAAAGCAAAAGCCTTCATTTCGGCGGAAAGACTCGTCGCCCCAGATGGAGCACCTAGCGCCCCTCCTTGCCCCCCTCGCGTCCCGTCGTGTCCCCTCTTTTTTTCCGCGTACTCCGGCTGAAAACATTCCTATCCGTAACCCGCACGCGGCGGCGTTATCCACTTCCGTTCCGCTATTTCTCATTAAACAAAGACAACAGACTACGAGCCGGGCACCGTTGCCAAATGTATCATAATCGTTTTTATTCATGGTATGAATTTAAATGAGAGGTGTCGTATAATTGGCAATCTTGTCGTCAATAGCCGAAGATGCATTCCAAACATGGTATTCTGGGTGTATGGTGATCGTGATTCTGAGCATTCCTGCGAAATGTCTAGTTAAATTGCCCGATTGCCCGAACTCGAACTGTAGGTTATCGGTTGCTTGTGGGCGTTATTTTCTACTATGGGGGGAGGGGGGGCTGTGGAGCTATGGACCAGCCGCCACTGATAATGACCAAAAATGTATATAATAATAATAATTATTATATTCTCACGTGGCAAATACATTTATTTATCCAAAACGTACACATGGCAATAATAATATTGATGTATACCCCGATTACTGTATCCCTAGGAATTTTCTGTTAACCATGAGTACCTATAACATTGGTATATGCGACGCAACCAGTTAATGATGTCACTCATTGATTTGTGATGTGAAAAGGTACCCAAGTGATACGAAAAAAGAACATAATAACAATAACGATTATACCGCTACAAATAAAAATAACTATGACTACAACTCATTTTAATAATAATTTCAAACGTCATGGAAATATACTTTCTTTTTGGTATTTTGGTATAATGAGCTACTTGCGGCTGCGTCTATGGTGCGTACTCAGGCAAACTGTGTGTAAAGTGACAGTGAAGGTTTTCCGGATCGTTCAAAAGTGTTCAAACTTTGGGCAGTGAAATTATTCGCGGGTTTTGTAAGTTTTGTGAGTTTTATCGTTATCTGTGTTGTTTTTGTTCGTGTTATTAGTAGTTATTCATTGTGTAAATGGGCTCGTTACTGACCTGGACTTATCACCAAGTTGCATTTTTTCTGCATTGATGCCAACTTAGGATAACGAAAATACCAATTGACACTCCCAGTAAGAACTTCTTAAAATAATTTCACTATACCCAAATTCTGATCTATAATAATTGCCAAAATTGTCCCATTTGCCGTCATTTTATCGTCGGACAGTTCATTTCATCAGCGTCATTCTGGACCAAATTTGTTTTCTTTTAGTATCACATATTACGAGTTGTAAAACCAACAGAAATCCAAGTCGCACGCAAAGGGTGTCTTCTGCTATTTTTGTTGCAGCAAGGTCTGTTATCTTTGACCGGCATTCTATTTTGGCGCGATGACGCAAAACGCCACGTTACCACATCGCGACCAAGAATCCGGCTTTGTTTCCAGAAACGCCGCCGAAATATCACAGGGCCGCACTGCTTTTAGCCTCGGCCTCGGAATCGCTTATGAAAGGAGATTAAAAGTTCCAAGGAGAGAAAAAACAAACTTTTGAGGAAATATCAGATTGCCAGGAAGAGTGCGGTCTTTTGACGATAGCGTTATAGGAAATTGAGGACCATAGAAACTCCTTTCGTACAAAAACAAGCTTCAATTTACATTTTAATGGGCTATATATATATATAACAAGCTCTAACATATAGGTATAGGCTATTTAGTACTGATGTGAAAGCATCCACGGTTTTTCAACCACGGTTTCCAGGATCGAAGGTCCTCTGGGTTAATTATTATTATTCATCTGAAAATTGGAATTCTGTCGTAACCTTTACCTAATACTAGGCAACTTTTAAACTTCATTGGACGGGTCTCCGAGACACGATGATTTTTATTTGAAGGTGGTCCTTTTTTAGTCATTATGTAATGGCAATCCACTCACTCCTCTATCATCCACGATTCTCAACTTCAAAATCTTAAATAGGCTTAAAGACCAGTTTCAATACTTGGTCCTAGACAACTCAATAATCTTATTTGTTGGTAACGAAAAAACAAAGTAAATTAATATATTATAAAAATAAGATGTTTGAAGCAACCACCATTAGTCTCAATGAAGACAATATATAATAAAATGTATTATCAAATTCTGCTTTCACTTTTGCCAAAGTTTGCCTCAATTATCTTCTATATTCTTAAATAATTATTTCATGAAATGGAACGGCTAGCCTCATTTGAGATCTTAAAATTGGTGGGGGTTAGAGGAATGAGTGAATTGCTATGACATAATGTCTATAAAAGAGACCCCCTTCTGATAAAAATCGACGGTTATCGGCGATTTTTAAAATTAATTTTTATTGCCGTAATATATTATAAGGGTGATTGTGACTATTTTTCAAATTTACACACTGTTTATTCAGAGTACATAGAGGCAGTGCATGACACAAAGAAAATAAAGTATGATATTGCGCATGTGGGTGGGGCCTATGTCGATGACGTCACGCTGAGCGGTTTTCAAAATATGGAAAAAATTTGTACTTGAGTTTCGACTGAATTATTTGGTTTTTGGCGGCACTTTGCCGGTGTTATAATGCGTTGTGCATTGGTCACGTGTAAGTCAGATAATGAATCAAAATATTTTGTGCGTGATTTGATGTTCTTTTGCTTCCTCAACGACGAAAGTCTCTCGAAGATTTGGATCAGTAAATGCAAACGAGCAGATACATTAAATGTGAAAAATTCTAGAATTAAATTCTAGATCAGGATTATGGTGATGATGTAAATAACAATGTAGGGGATTGACAATTTCATCCTTGCACTAGAATGGGCAAAAGGTTGGTCGGTATATTTTAAGTTTATTTAAAGTAACTTCTAACATGAAATTTAAACACTAATTGAGATTAGACTTGTCTGAAATAAAATACAAAATTAATAAGTGATGTATAAGCTAGTCACAGACGGGCGTAATTGTCTTAAAACATCAAGGCGCATTCATATACGCCGTGCATCAACGTATAACTCTGTTTATCCACACACCTTGATTGATGTTTTGACACATCACACATCAGAGTTCGCGGTAAACGACATACACGAACGCATATTCTTCGCAGAACGATGTCGGCGGAGTTGCATTTGATTGCAGTGGCGTGCGCTATCTTTTTAAATTCTCTTCTGAATCCACCACGCAAAGTGTTAATTTTTTGTATAACTGTACTCTTTGTCGCATCTGGCTGTACAACTTTTAATTTTTCCAGCAAAATATTATAGGCTGCATTTTTTAAATTTTTGTCAAGGTACTTCTTTGACTTGGTTTTACATAAACAAGGATGACCTCGAAATAAGTCAAAAAATTCTCTTAGGAAATCTCGAGTTAAATTTCTTAAGTCTGACATGATTGTTATATTACTCTGTAATAATAAAACTTCTATGTAAAAAAACTGTGTGGTAAGTAGTAACTACATTTATTATATCCGAGGAGAAAATATTTTTATAGTGCGATAATAAACAAAATTGGATTTGTTTATTGTAATAAATCCAGAATAATCAATAATTATTAATAAACTCGAGGTGACAGAAGTAATTTTAAAATAGTATATATCTACATCACTGAAGAAAACCGCGGCAATGATGCGCGTTTGTTAACACACACAGTGAAACATCAACTTGCATTCATCAATGCACACACATGTTTTCAGCGAGACCAGGTTCAAAAATGCGTCGTACTTCTTCAACGCGCATTCAAGTACTGGCGGTATTATCACCACAGATGGACGTTGTTGAACGGGCGTCCATGAATGCGCGTTGATGTTTTAAGACAATTACACTCGTCTGTGACCAGCTTAAGGTACCTAAATATTAGAACGTTATAATTTTTCTCTTCAGTACGAATATACGGAGGATGATGAAAGAGATGGAACAATCACCAAATTGGGACAATACGTTGATAGACTGAAAATGAAAACAAGGTTTTGGAAAAATATATTTTCACTCCAGCCAAATTCGAAAAATAAAGCAATCTAAGAAACGTATAATGTGGACCATGGAAGACATATCAAAAGCTATTGTTATTTATTCTGCGGGTGCTCGAGCCTACATATTGTCTCAAAAATTACACTGAGAACCATCTATGTTCAAATAGACAAACTAATTATTTTTACACCTGGAGGCGGGTGACCCTAATTACTAAAATGTTTAGAAAACATCCTCATCGATGTATACAGGGGGAAGTCGATAATGTAAATACGAGGAACAATTTATAAGTAGTAACAATAGCAAATCAAAGTCCACCGCCGATTCGGTAGAATCGACGGGTATAAATTCGGCGCCAGCCAAGAGCTGGACATCAGTGGCATCGGCTTCTTAGTCACCACTAGATCCTCGACTACTCCCCTGTGGAAACCAAGGCATCGGCGTACTCGCCACCGGGGTCGAAACAGGTGGAGTTCCCCCTAGTCAGCTGCAAAGGCATCGGCGTGTTCGCCACCCTTGGAGCGCTGGGGTAGTTGAGGGTCGAAGGGTGTTCTGAGCCTGCCTCCCTCGCCCGTCCGAGTCGCCGCCCTGATCGCCACGATGCGTGTCCTAAGAGTCATACTGTGAGTCGTCTGAATAAAACCAAGTTAGTCGTTAGTAACGTGTGTGTTCTCCTGGGATTACCTACGTTCAGCAACCACTGCCAGTCGTCCCCCTCAAAGATCCCCGGCAAGTCGCGAGGGACAACCGGGTTCTCTCGCGGCACACACAGGGCATCCCCAGCCCGGTGTGACAATATTGATGCTTAAAAAGGGCTATCCATTTCCGGCAGAGTCGACACCTAGGGCCTGATGCAAAAAATGAAATTAGAACCTGGGATTTTAAAAAAGGTAACCATATAATTTTTTTATGTGAATGTGTTTATAGCCATTACTTTTTGTAGGATTTTATGATTGTTAAAAAGGCAGATTTGCCAGAAGAACAGATGCTGTGTTGTGCGTACTTTCCTATGATTGCACCATGTCAAAAGAAAAACTTTTTAACATCATAAAGTAGGTACGTAGAAAATGCTAGTTTCCCAGTTGCAGCAGTCGGTAAGTGCTTTGGTTGGAGGAAATCGGGCTTTACACAAAGAATTGGGCATAAATACAAGCCAAACATGGTTCTTTAACCCAGCTAGCAATAAAAGAACATGTTTTTGCTGATGTCCCACATCTTATGAAATTAATAAGAAATAACTTTGTTGTTGATGATGGTTTTATATTATTAAATAGCACAAAAATAAATAAGGGCAAAATTGAAAAATTGATCAAACTTACCAGTTCTGCTGATTTAAATATCGCCCAGAAAATTTCAATGGAATATTTAAATGTGAAGGGGCTCCAACGACAAGAGGTAAAATTGGCAACGAAACTGTTTTCACATACGATTTCAAAAGCAATCGCCCGATGTGATTTTGTGCAGTTTTTTTAAAGATGCACCCAAGTTTTAAATACTTGATATTACAAACAAATAGGTAGGTGGGTATCCTAAAACTTTTTTATTTAGGTAAACGACTGGTTCGACTATTTTAACGTCAGAGTTCCTGAAGAAGATAGCCGAGAAAGGAAAAAGGCATTTGGCCTGTCACTCGACACCCAAATTACTATTTTGAATTAAATGACTAGTAACACTAGTGACTAGTGTTATATCTTCCTTTAGAGTAAAAGGAAAAAGAAGTTTGCTAACTCTCCGGAAGGGAATAATAATTAGCAATACTTTACTAAAGAATATTTTAACGTATAGATTGAACCAAGATGTGCTGGAAAATCTTTTCGTAGTTCTTCGATACAAAGAACGAAGAATATCCCTATCTAATGCAAGAAATACAGAAGTGGACAATATACCAGATTTTTCATCTTTGCCAGAAACAGTTTTGATTGGTGAGTGATTCTCTCAACTTGCACCTGCAGAGATTAAAAATCCAAATCCAAATCCAACCTTAAGTTTAGAGCTTAATGATATTCGTTACGATGGCTTAGAGAATTTGGCTGAGTTTATATGCCATAAATTAAGAAATATCGAATTAACGGCATCTACTTCTAGCCAACAAAATTTTACATGGTAGTTTATTGAATACTTCTTTAAGGATAAATTGTTCGGCAGAAAATAGTTTTTAAGTCAAGGATGTATTGTCGAATAAAAAAGTTAAACAAAGCTTTACAAGATAAAGCTTTAACTAGAAAACGGAAAATGTTAAAATAACATCATAATTTTAATTAATAAAATATGATTTTGTTTAATGTAAACGGTACTAAATTTCTTAAAATAAAGGCGTTTTAAAATTTAGCTTGTATTTTCCACTACCACAATAATATTGTGGTAGTGGCTGTAGCCCCATAGCCCCTATAGGGGCTACCATTGCCCTGTCCCAAAAATAAAGCGATTATTAAATTTTACATTGTTGCCCTAAAAATTGACTTATTATTTTTTAAATTTCTATCTTTTATTTATTTATTTTTTCAATAATTACAAACTATATCATCGGTATTTATTTATTTACTTATGGCTACTGCTATTCTGGTATTATCTTGCAATCCTTAGCATTTTTCCTTGTTATCAATTATTTTTATTTTCTTCTTAAGAAGGAATAAACTTTGAGTTATTTACCTGCACCAAAGATCATAATATTCAAGATCTTTGCCTGCACTAAGAAAGTCCTTTCAGTTCATATATCGTTGCATTATCTTTGTGTGAAAAAATTATAAATGCTTACCCTACTGAGAATTTTCTTAGCTTGATTATCATGTTATTTTTAAATTAGTTGCATGTTCTAAATCATGGTAACTAATACAACATTAATTTACGAATACATAACGCAATATTCCATTAGAAAAACCCGCTTCCCGCCTTAAAATTCAAATCATCCGCTCCGCGTGACGTCATGCGCAGAGCCGGACGAAATTGTGACACCGATGTGTCATACCTTCTTCTCTTTGCATCATGGAGTCAAGCTTGTCAAGGAGGGGGTACATAAGGCAGTGCCTCGTCTGTAAGAATTATAAAAAAATGAAAAATTAGTTACCTACAACTTAGTACCTATAAATAAACACAATTATCTTTATAACTATCTATTCATAACTATTCAAATTTTGTAAGGAAACAAGTGTATAAAAATGAGACAGATAGGTATACCATATTTTTTTTACCAAGTATCATTTTCCTACTTAAAAAGTCTGCCTCCCCATGAGAAATTGACACGAGCCGCCACTGCCTGGAACTGAGTCAAACATTATGAAAATAATGTAATAAATCTTTAAATTCCTAATAGCTATATTTCACCCCCAAATCATGCAATACACGCAAAAAATACCCTACCAGTCGTGGCAGTCGTGAATTGCATCTTGCTATTTATAGACACGTCCAAAGGACTAGGGAAGGCCGATGAACTCTATATCTGCATAATATTTTCCGAAAGGACGAAATGGGCTGTATTCTGGCGCGCCGTCTCGGGCATGCTGCTATAATTTATTCTTTTCGTCGCCACTTTTAAACCTTTCTTTCATCCTACAATTGAATTATTCAATTCTTAATGAACTAATTAGAATTTCGCAATTGTCTTCGTTTAAGCCCTTTTCAAATCTTTAGGGCTAAAATTGGGGGGCGAGCTGGACGAATCTGAATGAACAGTTTAGCGTCAATTTGGAACGTAGTAATAATGAAGTTAGTGACATATACTCAAGCTATTTTTTTATGGTTATTTTCTTTATTATTATTATTATATCCACTTAGCCAAAAGGCATTCGCACTCCCTCTACGAGGAACATTCGCTCAGATCCCGGGTATTCCGGATACCATAAGGATCTGGCTCGGACGAGACCCTTGCCATGTTATCGGGCCTTAGGTGACATCGATGTTGTTGGTCGTTCCTGCACTCCCCATGAATTTCCTGACTGTTCGGGCTGTCGCAAGTAGTACCGCTTTCTGCATGGACCTGTAAATATTATCAGTTAGACCCAGCTCTTTGATGTTTCTCAGCAAACTTTTTGGTATAACACCATTTGTTGACACGATGATTGGAACCGTCTGAACATTCTCCATTTCCCACTGCCTTTTAATTCGTTCTTCTCTGTACTTCACGATCTTCTCGGAGTAGTATTATTATGAATTATGATTATTGTTATTATTAGGTACATGATTTCAAAGTAAGATATGGTGTTTAGTAATTTCCTATAAACGATTTGGCATATTGTAAAATGAGTTGAGATAATATGTTAGCTGTGTTTCGAAAGGTGTTTCCATTGTCGTAGTGTACATAAAGTGAGGAAAACGAAATGTATTTGAAATCCTCCCACGCCTCAATTGCGTATGACGTCATACCTCATACCCGGAACACTGATGATGTCACAGTCACAAATATGTGAGTAGGTACCTTATCAAAAGATGCGCCTTCTACAACAAAAATGGACGTGTGAAAGGATTTCTCCGAAATAGGTACATTTCCTTTTAGAGACAATGATCGGTCGTCCGCGTTTCGACGTACCTACGTCGCTATGGGACCACGTGACACCGAGTCACCCGACGCGAACAAACAAAAGCGTTCATAGGGAACACAGTAAGTGAGTATCAAAAGTCAACCCACCTGTTTAGGTTTTTTTAGGACGAAGAATTCGGAAGAGGAGGACCGGTAATTATGGGGATCGGACAAATCTCGGAGACATCGCCAAATGATGATCAGTTTGGACATGGCACGCGGCGGTAATAAGAAAACGATAGCAGGTACCAGGTGGGCAGCCTGAGTAGCCTGTGTTATCATTCCGCCATCATCAATCATCAATCCCTTATACCTAGCTGACCTAGCTGAAAATTTCTTGGAAAGTAATATAACAAAGTCCACTATTTTCCTTAAACCTTTTAACAGAAAATGAAATTATTACATTGATATCGATAATAATTATTGTTCGACCGGTCCGGATAAAATCGCGGTTAAATCGGTGAAGAGTGTCATCATCATATGACAGCTCCCCTTGTACACATAATAAACTTATGTTTTTCAAATAAAAAGATTCCACAACAATGGAAAGAGTCTATTATAGGTAACCCCAGTTTATAATTCGGGGAACCCTAGCAAACTGACCAACTACAAGCCTATGTCAGTTATTAATTTTGCAAAAATATTTGAGCAAGCTCTAAAAAATGGGCTAATGAATTATTTCAATGAGCACAAAATACTAACCGAGAAACAGTATGGTTTTATAATAAACTCTAATACCGAAGACGCATTGATTGATTTGCTACAACAAATAGTACTTACAGGCCTGTGATGAGTCATTATTGAAATGCTTAGCAGTGTTTCTTGACCTCGCAAAGGCCTTTGATACTGTCTCCCATAAACTATTACTTAATAAACTAGAAGCTGGGTAGTGCGAGGGGTGGTGCTGGATCTCTTGACTGATTACTTAAATAACAGAACTCAGAAAGTAAAGGTGGGCGACGAACTGAGTTCCGATTACGTGGTCACTACCGGGGTGCCGCAGGGAAAGGCACTGGGTCCAATTCTGTTTCTTGTTTATATGAATAGCATTGCCATTATAAAGAACTTTAAAGGTGATGCCATATTATGTTGTGCTGACGATATCTACTGTATTAATTTTCAAGGGGTCAAACTGGCGTGAGGTGATTATGCGGAGTCGGAATTACGAAAAATACAAATATGGCTAAATTACAATCTGGTTACCTTAAATGTAACGAAAACCAAATTCATAGCTTAAACTAAATTATACTAAATAATTAAAATATATCCATACTTTACATATTTGATTAGATTTCAGTTCAGTTGTCAAGCTGACAAAATGAAACTAATGTCATATAGAAAATTTTTCATTATTTACCTAGGTATTTTTTTATTATCGTTATTTACCTAGGGAGAGAAATATTACTTCTTATTAGAGAAATGAGGTAAATAATGGGATTTCTCAGGTTAGTAGTAAAAAATAGTATATTATACAGTTAATTGAGTTGAGAAGTGAGCCATTATTTACCGAGCATTTTTACATCCTGAGGCACGTAGCGAAATAATGGTGATTTCTCATGTTAGTAGTAAAAAAATGTTATTATTTGCTCATATGGGAAATTAAGTTACACTCCTGTTGAAATGTGTACCTATATTCATTTCGGGGGGGGGGGATACCTATACTTTTCTTTGGGTATAATTTGCAGCATTACCCAGATATGTATTTTTTTGTTGTTGTAGATGCGACGTCGCTATATAAGAAAGACAAACAAACCTACATGGTTTAGTAAGATTATTAGCTTATTATTGCCTTTTACCTTTTCACCATAGAATAATAATTGTTAAAACAGAAATGATGACCTATTCAGCTAGGCGGAACAATTATTATTGTCTGTATAAGTTTACATGGTAAATCTATCACTGATAGGGACACCGTTAAATCAATGGACATTACAATCGACAAACATCTAAACTGGAACTTGCACGTATCTAACCTTTGCAACAAGCATTCTAAACAAAGGTTTATAATAAGAAATATATACGCGAATATGTTTCTCTAGATGTACTGATGACTAACTAGAATGGACAAGTACATCCTATTTTAAATTACTGCATACTCTGTTGGGGTAATTCCTCGCAGATGCAGAACTTACTCATCGCTCATCATGAGAAAATAATCCGTCTGATGCTCTTTAAATCGCAACTGCAGTCTTGTCGTCCATTGTTTCGGAAGTTGGACATACTGACTGTTGTATCTATGTATATGTCTTTGCCTGCGCGTTATTATATTATGTCAGGGCTAATCCGCGGGAATATTGCAACTCCTCAGAGAGATACGTAGAAATAAGATCCTCCAAGTCTAGAGAGATGTATTGATTACAACATTCGTAATAAAAATTACCCATATTAGTACCTAGGCACCACAAGTCTAAAACAGTCAATAGCCCATTGATAGTGGCAGCAAAAGTTTATAATCACCTTCCCAGTGAAGTTAGAAAAATATAAGTAGCATTCCACTTTGCAAAAGCAAGGTAAAGCATATATTTTTGGAACACTCATTCTATTCGTTAGATGAATATTTTACTGTGTTCGTAAATAATTATTGTATGACGTTATTATATTGTTTGACATTTAGTGTTTAGCTTGTATCATCATTGTCCCTATACCGTACTTTCACCGTTTTAGTAGACATTGCCATGGTTGGGCGGCGCGTGTTTTTTGCTCGCAAAACTCGACGGATAAGCGGTGCGGGACTACTGTGTACTCCCCCCGCCAACGACTGACAAACCTAGCTGGACTCACGGCGACGCGCGGCCTATTCCCCTATGTCTACCAAAACGGTGAAAGTACGGTATAATCATATATTATAGAGCTATTTATTACCTATATGTTTAATATAACTGACGTATTCCACACACGTACCTGTTATGTCAACGGAAATAAAAGATTTTTGATTTGATTTGATTTGAATGTTGTTTCGTCGGGTGTATAGCTACGAATGAAACTGAAAATGGCCTCGATACGGCAATAAAAAATCTATGCAGCGAAGGGTGGAAGCTTGTATTAGGAATAAAGAACGATATTTCCAACAGCTTCTGTGAAAAGTAACGACGTTAAGAAGTGGAGTGGTAAAAACAAATTAGTGAAGAGGTTAATGTGATTATAGTAGGTTTTGGGAAATTTTTGAAAGGCCATAACTTTTTATTTTCTGTACATTAAAAGAAACTTATGTTTGCCTATGCTTGTCGGAACCTACCGCCAGTTAAAATTTATGTACTAATCAAAGTTACACCCTGTACCTACACAACAAAATGAGTGATTCATCAAAAGCACAAATTGTACTTTTTTATTTCTCTATCTTTACGAGGGTCTAACTTAACACGTGTATAAGTACCTAGATTAGATTACTAATATCGCTTAACGATTTTGTTCGAACATAATTTCCTGATGCTTTAAAAGCCTGGTTTAAAACATCAAGTTCCGTTTGAGTAATGGCCGATACTAACTCATTAGAAGAATTCATAATGGTCCCCAAAGTCCTGACATTATTTACTAACTTGCGTACTTAATGCAAATTAATTAGGGAAGTTTGTTATTATAACGTTGCATTAGGCAAATAAGCAGTGACTGCTCTGCTTGGAGAGCAGCTTCCGATGCTGCAGCCCCGCCAGCTTGTATATCTAATCTATTCCTGCGGGATGCTTCGACATTACCGGTTTTTCATAATATCGTGCAAGGAACAAGAGAGACAAGAGAAATGAACTACACTTACTAAATTTGTCCGATTAAATACGCACGAAAACTTGTACGAAATGATATTTTTATTATACTTCTTTGAAAACAGCTTATTTTCATCTGTTTTAGCAATAATGAAAGATGGGGTTTTTCGGGCTATCGCACGGAAACAGCGCATGGAAAAACTTTCCGTGCGCTGAATAAAAATACCGAATATATGGCTTTAAAATAGAAATATACAGCAAAGTAAACTAAATTTAAGAAACTCTATAGGCTCTTTGATATTTAACATGTACCTGTTTTGTATTTTAATTCGTAAATGTTTCAATATTTAGATACATTTCTGTAATATTTTTGACGTTTTATTCACCTTATCTGACAATAACTAATTTACAACAAAGCACCTTTGAAATAATTTGAGAGTAACCATGGAAACGCATCACACATACCAAACACTATATTGTCTGCATTGTTTATTTTTTGTCAATTAAATTTATTATAATATGCCGATAAAATGTTTTATGTTTCCGTTTTCAAAGAAGTATAATAAAAAATATCGTTCATTAGACGTCCAGAAATAGATTTTTCCGTGCGCACGGAAAAATCTTTATTTCCAGACTCGTAATGAAATATACTATTAATGTTACAACTAAGCAAAAAGCATTAGTGTGACACAGCACTGGAAAGAGAATTTCATGTGAATTTGTACAAATCAAAAGTTCCGCGTCAGATACTAGTCAATTGCGCGTGCAAGTGTAAGCGTAAAATTGATGAGTTGCAAGTGCAATGTAGAAATTTATATTCGACGAAAGACTGAGAATTTACAATAGTTTACTGTTGTAGAGGAAAACACTCCTAGTTTAAGGTTCACTTAAGGAAAGGTTAAGGTCTGCATATTTTTGGGTTGAGGTGTAACGTGCTTGTTACACGGAGTGAATGTTGTGTCATTTATTTATTTGTACGTGAAATACCTACTTATCAAACTCTTTAAAATGAAAATCGGTTGAAACTATATTTTCGCTTTTTGCATTAGAAGTATAAAACAACCAAAGTAATATCTATACCTACCATTTAGCAGAATCAACTTAAGTAAAGTAAATCATAAACTTTTGGAAATTTTAAATATAACAAATTATTAGAACTTATCGTATCGATCAACAATAACAAATTCTTTTGCAACATTGAGAAAATGGTAGTAGTCAGTAGGTTAAATAATTCCTCAAGATTATTTATCTGGTTGGATAACCAACAATACTATTACATTTACCAGAACCAACCAGACGTGCCCGTTTTTTCCCGATAATATGTCGAATTCTTATCATCTGTAATAAAAAATATCTGGAAAATTTTTACTCTCCCAATGTCAGTGTTTGTATTATTTAAAATCGAGTGGATAAATCTAATAAAATTCAGTTCATTGAAGCGATAATGCCTTTTCGAATATCTTGAGGAAACAACTTGGGCACAAAGTTTTAAAGGGTTATACACGAACTTGGTTTTTGAAGAATTTCTCTTATAACTTTCCTAATATTGTTAGACCGCCATTATGGCTTGAGGTTTCCCTGTATTTCATATTGAATTATACAAAAATGAGTTTTCTAACTTTTGATTGAGACCTTCATGCTAGTTGCGATATAAAGTTTGCACTCGCCCCTCAAATTTTTTCATAGATTTTGGCTTCACGTAATTTAGATGGTATTGTATTATTTGTTTAGATTTGTTACCGATTACAAATGAGAATAGTTTAAATTTTATGACTCGCCCCACTCGTTTCCATTGCCTATATAATAAACTCTTATTAATACTGTCTACTTTTAAAAATATTTAGGACTCAAAATGACGTGTTTGTGATTTAATTTCGCTGCACGTCTATATTGACACTAACTGACATTCTGGGTTTCCTATAGCTTAAGCCGTATTTTCGCGAGCGGGGTTTATGCAGGTTTTGTTTGATTTAAGTCAGACATCAGGTAAATACTCCCCGCCCAAGTAAATTTTCTTATACACCGCGAAAACGGATGTTTTTGAAAGCTGTTTTATCTCCAACAAAACAATCTGCAATGAACAAAGCGAGACCTCCCCTTCTTTAACCAGAAACAATCCTGGTCGTGTTGAGTAGTGAAGCCACAAAATATAAGAAAATCGAAAACTAACATTCATAATCAGATCACAAATTAATTTTAGTTTCCAAATCGAACAAAGGCAAAGTACGGGAATACCATTTATTTTGGTCGACAAATAATATTTAAATAAAGAAACTTTAAATAACATAGAGTTTCAGATAATCAAAACATTTTTTTAGTGTACCTACCTACGTGTACCTTTACACTGATTACACTTTCGCAAACGATTAAGATATTATACACACAGTCTGAAATGTTCTTTGATATTCAAAGATGTGGAAAGAACAATGAATTTTTTTTGCACGCTGCAACAGTATTAATCAGAAACGGTAAATTAAATACAACAACCTTAAGCGCACACACTCACTTAAATGGCAATTCAAAGTTTTTATAGGCACATCCAATAGCCCAGCAGAGACCGATGAACTCCAATAATAACCCGATATGTGTAATATTTTCACATGTCGTGAATTCTCATTTGTTGCCTGATTTGAAAAGATAATTTCTATAACAAATTTCACTTGGATATGCTTTTTCACATTAGAATAAATAGTTGTCCTCCTTAATTAACGTTAACGACAATTTCTCTTTCGTCATTCGTTTACCTATACTTAATTACATTCTTTCGTCTGAAAACTGAATTTTGCAATTGACTTGGTTTCGGTATTTTGAAGAGTTATTATAGGAGTGGGATTCTGGAATAGCTGGGAACGAATTTAAATGCGCGTCTATATAATTCCTTAGTGCCTGATGCGGAGACCGAACCTAATGAAAATTAAATAATTCAACTTGAAACGCGGGAGTCAGGTTCACCGTCAGATATCATAAACTTGGCTTGGAGTTCCTGGAAAGCTGAGCGAAACTCCCTTTCTGGATTTCCACTGTTTTAATTTCGTTTAAAACATCACATTATTTCCGACTTTCACCTTATACCGGATGACCAAGATGAAAAGTGTGGGTAATGAATCTTCTTGGTTAGTTGAATTTTTTTAATGTTCCACAATGTAGTAATAATTGGTGCCCTACTTAACCCAGTCCGCCAATATTTCTTTTTGAGAAATTGATTGTTACAAGAGAAAGAACTTATTGTTTTTGTTTTGCTTCAGATATGTGCAGCAAACTGCAAACTCTCCAGTTGACATGAGGGTGGGCATCCACACTGGGGCAGTACTGGCAGGAGTGTTGGGCCAACGTCAATGGCAGTTCGATGTTTATTCTAAAGATGTTGAACTTGCCAATAAAATGGAGAGTAGCGGTCTGGCAGGGTAAGAAAAACATTGATTATCTTATTATCTGTTGCAGGAACTCTTTTCATTATTTTAATAAACGGAATATATAGCAATATTCCCGATATACAGGGTTTTTTTGAGATACAATTTTGAAATTTGGGACTTTGTTACTTTATAAATGTCACTTTTTGACCTATAAACGCATTTTTTTTTGCTTCCGGTTTTACCGGCAGTGACATTCACTTTTGTTTTTTTTTTAATGGTATAGTCAAATTATTTTAAGAAGTCCTTACTGGGACTGTCAATTGGTAATTTCGCCATCCTAAGTTGGCATTAATGCAGCAACCGGGTCATAAGTTCAGGTCAGTAACGAGCTCATTTGCACAATGAATAACTACTAATAACACGAACAAGAACAACACAGATAACGAAAAAACTCACGAAACGTAGAAAACCCACGAATATTTTCAATGCCCAAAGTTTGAACCCTTTTGAACGATCCGGAAAACCTTCACGGCCACTTCACAACACCGAAATAAAATTTGCCTGAGTACGCACCAGTCGCACCACAGACGCAGCCGCGAGTAGCTGATTATACCAAAATACCAAAATGAAAGTGTTTCCATGACGTTTGAAATTATTATTAAAATGAGTTGTAGTCGTAGTTATTTTTATTTGTAGAGGCATAAACCTGATTGCAATAGGGTTATTATTTTATTATGTTCTTTTTTTCGTATTACTTGGGCAACTTTTCACATCATAAATCAATGAGAGACGTCATTAACTGGTTGAGACACATTATACCAATGCTATACCCATGGTTAACAGAAAATTCCTAGGGATTTTGTGGAGAATGTCATCTGACAAAATCGGGACTTCTTACAGTAATCGGGGTATACCCTTGTGTATTATGTAAGTTTCGGATTCTCCTCTATTCACTGAGTCCAACGATGCCTCACAAATGACATTTTCACTAACAGAAAGTGGTTTTTCTTTAAGTTATTTGAATTTGTAATAATAATCTAAAGGTGGCTATGACACAAATAAACTTCGACAAACTGCACATTTTGAATGAACTGTCAAACCGTCTGTCTACAGAAAAATACTTCTCTTATAATAGGCTAGGCGTTACGGTATCAATGTGTTGTCAACTACAACAATTCCAAAAATAGATTGCAAAATGCCGTAAACTTACAGAAGATCGAAAAAAAAATTAGGCTTCATTATTTGGCTCTATTTTAAATTACGATTACAGGCGGTGGAAATAATTATTTCCTGCAGAACATTGTCTTTTAAGATATCGTTGCGAGTACAACTGACAAGCCTAAATTCGACCAATTCGGTTATACCAAACCGGAGTTAGCAGCATTTTTTCAAGTCAAGGTTTATCTGCCCGTTTCACCTCTATTTGAAGACCTAGAGCAAAAAATCCTTAACGGAAATTGTTCAGAATTTGCTGAAGGGTGCAATAAAATTATTTTTGATATATTATTGGTAATTTTTTTAAGAAAAATCATTTTTCAGATTTACTGTTGAGATACGCCCTCTAGCGGCCGACCTACGAACTTAAAAATAATTTCCAGCGATGTTTCGTGTATGACCACATTACTTAAGAAGATTTTTTCCCAAAGCTCCAGGAATATTAATTCCTGAGATGTGGTACCTCTTCACCCTCAATGAAAGAACCTGTATATGTGTTTTCCCCATCCATACGCCCAAACCATTGTATTGGTTTGCATCAGCTTTCCAATCCGGGAATGCATTTCGCAGTTGTATTATGCACACAATTTGCTGCGAAAATAAAAACACTGCTGAACGGTCCTCCCATCGAATTAGATTCAGGGGATGAGAGCCGCGGCAGTTTTTAGCCATTTTGTGGCCAACTTCATTGGTTTAACACTGTTTCGGAATCGCCGACGCGCTTATCCGGATGACGGGAAAATTCAAATTCGGCACAAACTGTTTTTTCACGAGAGTCAGGCAGGCGGGAATTGCATGGAAATTGCGCTGGTGCTGGCGGTGCGTGGTTCGAATATATTTTGTGTGACCGAAGTTGGATAAGATTCATTTGAATGAAATGTTATGTGCTCTTTAGAAAAATAAAAAATAAATAAAAATATTTTCTAGACGTCTGAAATCTGGTACAGCGATATAAAATAATTGAAAGGAGAACTGCTTTTCTATGCAACATCGCACGTGGTTAGTTTTGATTACGTTATTTGACTTAACTTTTTAATTTTAAGCAAGAACAATATGGGGAACTTGAACAAAAATTAAATTTGAAAAATATTACTTTCAAAAGTAATTTATTGCCATTAAATGAACCACAGTTCACAAAAAACTCATTTTTTATTGTTATGTAATAAATATAAGCAATTAAAAACTGCATAATTCAAATCATTCTAGTAACGCGCCCTCCTTGGTTTTAACGTCAAGTAGCTCGTTGGTCTGGTGGGCGGCGGCACCATGTATAAACTAATATGGGCAGCACATGTATAAAAACTACAGCACCACACAAGCTTTGTTTAGAAAAAGAGCTTAGGCATCGAGCAAAGTATTACATTTTTCTTGCTACTGACAATTTCATATTAGAAGATTCGTACTTTGAATTTAAATACACTATGGAGTAGATTGTGAGTAATAATCTTCATAATAACCATTGTCCAATTATTACTAAAAATAATAATCAGTGATAAATATAAGAGGTAGAATGCAGTGATAATTAAAAAACACTTCTTCTGCGATTGAACCTGGGACCTACGAATTACTAGTTCCGTGGCCTCACCATTCAGTTAAAGAAGTGCTTGTTAAATTTAAACTTTTAGGCGGTTCTTATTTTTGACCTACAACAGATCCCTCTGGAAATGGGTCCACGTCCACGTACTGTTTATATTAACGTTAAATTTTCATTCTTCTTTCCCTACTTCTGTGAAAATGTCACTCCTGTCACTGCTTCCTGATCGATCGAGCGGTGTGACGTCACAATTATTCACGCAGGGACTCTTTAAAGTAATGGGACCCAGCATTATACTTTCCAAAGTGAGGCCTACTCTTTCCTCATTCTAATGGTATCAGTGATGCCAAGTATGCCACCTTATTGGAGAATCGATGAATATAGCAGGTACTTTGATTGTTGGTAAAAATTAATAATGGTTTCCATGATTTCTAAAAATCAGACTTGACAATTTAGTTTCTACAAGTGCAGAATGTGGCAACTGTCAAATGAAACAAATTTATCTTGTAATTGAAATTGATTTACAGCAATTATTTCCACGAATTTAAGTAATAAGTATGGTAAGTCAGTGCCGATTTTGCTTATTTAAGAATTTGTCGCTTGTTACCAGGTTGGTAATATGTATACTTGAATGTATGTATGTTGTATGTTGAATGTATCTACGCAAAGAACTTTCACAGATTTCATGTAGTATTTGTCTTCCAAGGTACCTCACAAACTTAAAATAAACTTGTAGTCTTAGATAATAAAAACTCCTTTAAAAAAAGACCTGACTGAAGGTACCTGCTTAATAATTTAAATTTTACGAAATACGATTTTGGTTTTAAACTACTTATACGTAATGCCCACGTAATGGGAATTGTAGGATTACTAAAGGTGATACGGGAAAATTTTGGTTGCAATTATTGGGACTACTACAGTACTACAGGCGGCCGCATTACCTTTAATTGACACATCTGAGTATCTGGATGTTAGAAAACTTAAAAATTGTGAATTATGATGGGAAATATTTTGCCTTCTTTAGAATCTATGGCACTGGCATGTCACATAAAACCTGATGGCAGTTGGACAATGACATATAACATTACCTTGTACCAGTCCCTTTGTGGTCTCCTTGGAGTCTACAGAAAGCAAACTTCCCCTCAAGGCTTCACTTTTCCTATGTGATAGACTGTGTGTGACGTGCTGGGTCCCCTTATTTTAAAGAGTCCCTGTTCCCGCGCTTTTCGTGTCGTTTCAAATGAATAGCGTGCGACCCCAACTTTAATTATTTATTGCAAATTAACTATTGCGATTTGAGGGATGATATTTGGTATGTGCTCTTTCTGTAAATAGGCAAATATATTTAAGAAATAAAAAAAATTGTTCAAGTTCCCCATTGGCAATATCTGAATTCTTTAAAATAAAACAAACAATAAAAAATTTACGTAATATGAAGCAGACTTTAAGTTTGACAGAGTATAAGTTATATTCTCAACATCAAAAGCTATTTAAAGAGGTTCGTTTTGGAGCACGCATGCCACACAATATATTGTCGATTTGCTTTTATCAATTCAGGCCTTCCGAAGTTAACTTTCCACTTCGGTTGGATATAGGGGGCCGCAAAAATCCATTACAGCGGTTTGTGCGGTGACAGTGACAAACCGTTGTGAATTCGTTACAGCGCGTCCGTGACTCGCGAACCCGAGCTACAGCTGAATATCGTCCTCTTGAAGAAATATGCAGAGTGAGTGTTGTGGGTATCGTGTGAAAAACTCTCCCTAGTGTTAGGCAAGATAATTTGTATGTTTTAGAGTCCCTGTATAACTGGAAGAAAGAATCGGCCCGAGAAACTTCAAAATGCCATAATATTATTATACAATACCATGGTTTGAATGAAAAGTTATTCTTGATGATGTGTCGAAAATTTAAAATATAGTTTCAAGGACGTCAAATTCTAAATTATTTAAATAAAATTGTCAATAAATAATCCTCAACCAGTATTACATTTAGGTTGCAAATGCTAGGAGGTTTCTTTTGGTTTAGCCAAGAACGATATCTAAACGGTATAGCAATTATGTTTAGAGATATTTTGAATTGCAAACAATATTGTAAAATAGTATAGCTAGGCACTTTTCGAAAAAGTCTATTGAAAAATTATAGGAAAGTAGATATGCAAAGATACACATTACAGGTACAGTGTGTCCGCCTTTGCTTGTGAACACTCTACAAATCTCTAAAATTCTGCATTAATTTTTTTAGATTGGCATAAGGGAAGATATCTCACAGACACTACTCTTTCACCATACCTCAAAACCGTTTGTACAAAATATTAATACTACAAGTTATACAGGGTGTTCACAAAGTGGGGCCAAAAATAAAAAAATGCTTAGCTCATACAGGGTGTTCATAAAAAATATTTGATATATTTGACAGTTACCTAGGCTCATAATGTAAAATCCCGAATTGGATACATTTTTAATAAATAATTTTTTCGTCATATTTTTATGAATACCCTATATGAGTTATACTGGCTATACTACGTATTATATTACCTTAGCCAAAACTTAATCAATTTCCAAAGAAACAGCACCAACCTGTGCCCGTTGTTTATACAGGGTACCTACTCTGGAAAATCCAGTTTGTTTGAATTTTGGCCCCACGTTGAGACCGCCCTGTAGGGGAACGGAAGGTAAAATGGCACCTTTAAGAAAATGGATCGTTTTTTGAAACTGTATGAACTATATTTGTAAAAGCAAATTGACCCTATTTGATAACATAACATGTTCTCTTATGTATGTATACCTCAAATAGGCTAAAAGTTAACCTCATCAGGCAAAAAAAATAAAAGAAAAAATAACTCGCTTGGTCCATTTTTCCTGCATCCGAAGGCAAAACGGCTCCTCTATGAAGGTAAAATGGACCTGGTTAAAAGTGCAAAATTTGAACACATTTCACATGCAAAAATAGCTTCATCCTGTTTGTCTTCGACCAAAGAGCAAGGAAAATGTGCTATAAACACAAAAGGGTAGGCTAGAAGGGGGTAAAAGGCGCACAAGGGTAAGTTAGAAGAGGGTAGAAAATACAACGGTAGGTTAGACGAGGGTAGAAACACACAAGGGTAGATAACCAGGAGGGCAGATTAGACGGGGGATATAAAACACATAAGGGTAGGTTAGATGGCGGCAAAAGGGGGCGTGACCTAAACATGACAGTACAAAAGTGGAGGGATGCAAAAAGAGTGCGGAGTGTGTTCCAGAACTCTCTAACTATCCCTACTGGAAGTAGTTAAGTTTAGAGAGTTCTGGACCATCCCTGATCCCTCTACTCCTTTTGTAACATCATATCTAGGCCCCGCCTCCACACTACCATACCACGTTTCAGAGTTGTTTTGGGCTCGTTATATATTTCAGAGGATTTTGTAATCCCCATCCCAGCAAGCACCTTTTGTACGGCTTGTCTCATGGACATACTCTATTTCTGCTTCTCTGACATTCTCTTGTAGTTATTGATCATCTTAAATGTACCGGGGAGGCAGAATGGACCGCTACAAGGCAAAATGGTCCAGGTGGTCCATTTTGCCCGGTCCGTTTTGCCTTTGGTAAGGTTATGTCAATATACAGTGTGTCCCACTTAAGGACTGACCACCCCTGTAAAATTTTTAATTATAGTTCGCTTTTCATAAACTTTTTTTTGTTGGATAGAGCTTTAAAAATGGCATCAAACACATAATTCAGGTGCCTCGTGCGTTAAAGTCATGGCCCACTGAGACGGTGTTTTTGTGCTGAAATTTCGAGAAGTTCTATTAGGGATTTTTTTAGAGGAAAATTAATGCCAGACTCTTATTCAGCATTGTTCGAAACCTAAACGTACCAATTTGCATTGCCGTAGCTCTAGAGGGAGTTTCAAAATTTTTATTGCCACACTTAAGAGCTGACCACCCCCGTAAAATTTTTATGTATAGCTCGATTTTCATAAACTTTTTTTTGTTGGGTAGAGCTTTAAAAATGGCATTAAATGCATAATTCAGGTGGCTCGTGCGTTAAATTCATGGCCTACTGAGACGGTGTTTTAGTGCTGAAATTTCGAGAAGTACTATTACGGGTTTTTTAGAGGAAAATTAATGCCAGATTCTTATTCAGCATTATTCGAAACCCAAACGTACCAATTTGCTTTGCCGTAGCTCTACAGGGAGTTTCAAAATTTTTATTGCCACACTTAAGGGCTGACCACCCTCGTAAAATTTTTATTTATAGCTTGATTTTCATAAACTTTTTGTTGGGTTGAGCTTTAAAAATGGCATTAAATGCATAATTCAGGTGCCTCGTGCGTTAAATTCATGGCCCACTGAGACGGTGTTTTAGTGCTGAAATTTCGAGAAGTACTATTAGGGATTTTTTAGAGGAAAATTAATGCCGGTTTCTTGTTCAGCGTTATTGGAAACCCAAACGTACCAATTTGCATTACCATAGCTCCACAGGGTGTTCCAAAAAAATTAAAAGGAAAAGTAAGGCCGGATTCTTATATGCAGTGAGAGGTTCCAGACAAAAACGTACTAATTTGTAATTAATTTTCTTAATTTCTGGTAAGTTGGTCACTAAAATATTCATGAGGAACTCATATTCTTTCAAAAATTTATTAGCGAACAAATTTTTTATTTAATTTAATATCATCAAATACATGAATAAACAACACAACATAACATAAACTCAAATTTCAGTCATTTCAATTAGTCCTCCATCTTCTAATGCAAATTGGTACGTTTGGGTTTCCAACAACGTTGATTAAAAATCTAGCATTAATTTTTCTCTAAAAATGTATCTAATAGTACTTCTCGAAATTTCAGCACTAAAACTTCGTCTCAGTGGGCCATGAATGTAACGCACGAGGCACCTGAATTATGCATTTAATGCCATATACCAAGTTTCACGGTCATAACTTATACAGGGTGTTCACAAAATAGCTTCAAACATGGCAAAAATTCGTTTTTTCGGAGTACTTTGTACAAACACCGAGAGATATTTTAAAATTATTTCTTTGCAGTTTGGTTAGGGCTCACATAAGCTATCAATTGCCACGATTTCATGGCCCTGTCTTAGACAGGGCGTTCGCATTAAAAATACAAAAATCCAAAAAATCGATTTTTCTCTTGGTGTTTTTTTTAATTTTTTTTACATTTTTTTCTACAAATTTAACTTATGCCTATTAAAAAACATAAACAATATTAAATTTTAGAAAGTATTTTCAATAAAAAGCACCCCATTTTTTATTTGAAAAAATTTAAAAATTGATTGGTATCCACGTATCCAGGGTGCCCTTTATAAATAATACTTTCGCGTTTCTGAATAGGCTGGCAATGATAAGTAGTTAAACAAATTCTTGTTACAAAACTGCTAAAGGATGACTCTTTGATTCATACCTTATAAATAATAATGATAATAGGTTATTATCGTATGTAATATCACAAGTGCTGGAAATTTTATCGATAATTTTTTTGAAAGCGCTATTTTGCCTAGAAAGATCACGAGTATAAATTGGTCTTTTATTTTCTGATAAAATTTTATCTCTGAAAATAAAGGCCCAATTTGTACGAGTGGTTTTGCTAATGGGCAAAATAGGGCTTGAGAATAAAATTATCTAGAAAAATTTCCGGCACGAGTGGTATTTGTCGAGATTATTTCTCGAATACGATTTAATAATTTCTGTATTAATTTTTTCTATGTTTACATTTCCAAAACGATTCATTTTGGACGAGTTTATTGACAAGCTTCGACTGTAGCGTTCGAGTAAACAAACATGACGCTTCGATATCCAAGGCAAATGCGATTATACCTATACCCTATCAGCGTTGGTTTATTTTCTGAATGTGTCATAAATTTAAACGGAGACGGAGGTCCAATAACCAAAATTTAGCAATGTAAAAGTTATATAAATCCATTGATACAATGCTTAATAGTACCGCAACATAATTTATAAGCTGCATAATTTAGAACAGTGTGAAACACATACAAACTTTAAGAAGTAGATACGTATTTGTATCCAACAGATTCGCGGTTGCTAAGCAATGAAGTGATAATTTGCACAAGTGCAATTACCGCGATAATTTGCACAAGTGCAATTCTCACTAGCAGAGGCATATGATTGGTTGGATTTTTATGGAAGGAGCTACCTTATTGGATGCAAGCAGTATGAGGGAAATAATCGTGGCGATATACCTACGCATAATAATGCGCTCCGACAGGCGAACTGTCTAAAATCAAAATCATCCCCAGAAATCTGTCACCAACACCTGGCCATCTAAAACTTTTTACTATGCGGGTCTTGATAAGTAATAACCATCCTGGTCTAAGGAAATAATGTGCTATTAAGCACGGAGAACTAGACTACAGGCCCGTTTCAAAAATTGATGGGTCATTTGAACCACCAGGAGACCTATTTAGAAAGATAGAAGGGCATAAAATAATAAGATTCAGCACTATGCCGTCACTTGTAAGCTGTCCAACAGAGTGCAGGTGAGAATTCAAAAGTACAGGTAGAGGGAGTACATTTTGGTAATATTTTTTTTGTACGGCATTCTTACCATCGATATATCCATGACAAATAATAAGAAAACACGTAGTGCCGTACAAAAATAGTGCGCCTCAGAGTCGGGAAAAATTTTTGATTTTCCAGCGATTTTCAGGGTAAATTTGGTCATTTGATTCTGTACGGCATCGGCTCCATACAGTTTCAATACCTCTTCTCATCCATTATTCCGCAACGCCGTACAAAAATCATGCGACAAGGGGGAAAAATCAAAGGTTGCAACCGCCTCCCCTTCCGTGGTCCGGGGGGTGATTTGACACAACATAAAATTAATTTATTTTGAAAGTATTTTATGCATAGATAACATTTTTTCACGTGCCGTACATTTTTGTTGGTCCAAAGGTCTCTAGGGGGAAAAACTCCCGAAAAATCCATGTAACGAAATATACTCTAGGGTGATATTTAAAAAAAGCAACTTTGGTATTTTTCGCTAATTTTGAATCGCCCTGTATAAATAAAAATTTAAAAATTAAAAAATTTCATCGATTATTAACATCTTTTATATTAAACTTTTTTCCGTATCTCTTATATTTTTCCAGATAACCGGATAAAATATTTATCGAGCGCAATTTTAAAAAACTGCAAATTTTTCTATAAAATTGTAGTAGGTAGGTACTTTTTATTTACACAGTTGAACAAGTTATATTAATGTTTGAAGTATACAGGGTGAGTGAGAATGTATAGTAAATACTTTAAAGGGGTGTTCGGCAGGTGGTTTTAAGGGGGGGCTTTGATCTAAAATTTTTCGATTTGGGCTTTTCTTGCCAAGTTATTCGGGTCTACAGGGTTACCCAAAAGTATGTTTTTTTATTTATTTCTCAATAACGGCGCTACTTAAAAATTTAAAATTTGGTATGTGTTATCTACTTACTGGAAGACGCCTTAGGGTAGTTTATTCATTTACACAGTGCCCTAAAGAAGGGTAAAAACTAACAACCCCTATTAATTTTTTTTGCTAAATTTTTTTGAGGTTATCTTTTTAGTCTTGCAGGTCCATCATTTCAGTGTATCTTTTCATTTTGCAACAAAAGTGTACTCTTGTTTCATAACGATAAAATCTACCGTTTTCGTTGAAATTGGCAAAACGTGCCCAAAAACCTGTTAATTTCAACATTCGAAACATACAATTTTTACCTACCGCTTTCAAACATTACAGCTCGACTGTACATTCAGAATAAGGATAAAAATACCAATTGGACATTGGTGAAAACAGCATTGGTTTTCTTGAAATAGGGTGTTCAAATTTTATTAAATTCAATCCTTTCCATTTTGAAAGCTAATAAGTTTTGGTACATTGTTCATAGGAATTTTTGTTCTCAGTTTAAATGGTACAGTCGATGTGTAACGTTTGAAAACGGTAGGTAAAAATTTTATGTTTCGAATGTTGAAGTTAACAGGTGTTTTGAGGCACGTTTTGCCAATTTCAACGCAAACGGTTGATTTTATCGTTATGAAACAAGAGTACACTTTTGTTGCAAAATGAAAAGATACACTGAAATGATGGATCTGACGATCTCAAGACCAAAAAGATAACCCCAAAAAAGTTTAAGCAAAAAAATTAATAGGGGTTGTTAGTTTTTACCCTTTTTTAGGGCACTGTGTAAATGAATAAACTACCCTAAGGCGTCTTCCAGTAAGTAGATAACACATACTTACCAAATTTCAAATTATTAAGCAGCGCCGTTATTAAGACATAAATAAAAAAAATAATTTTGGGTCCCCCTGTAGACCCGAATAACTTGGCAAGGAAAGCCCAAATCTAAAAATTTTATATGAAAGACCCCCCTTAAAACCACCTGCCGAACACCCCTTTAATGTATTTACTATACATTCTGACTCACCCTGTATTACATCAAAAAGTATACGAAACTGTTGATACTGAGATTGAAAGTTCTCAATTTTTGGATATAATATACATACCGTTTCACTTTAAATAGACGGCATAATGATTTATACATATTATCAATTGTTCTCTTCAAAAATATGCAGATGGCCATAAAGTGTCCCTGAAATGATAGTATTATTTTCCTCAGCCAAAAAATATGATCTGCATTAAAATGTAGAGCATCATTTTTTCCTAATTTATTTACCTGAATACTATTTAAAACAAGGATAATATGTAAAAAATTGTTATATTTAATTAATCTATGATTATTTAAACTTTTACAATAATTTGAAAATTTGCATTTTTTGCATTTCCCTATAATTTCTTTTAGAACATTTTTTTTGAACGGCAATATTATATAACAATTATATTTAGCAATATCATGTTAAAAAAAAGTTGCCGTACAGGATCAAATGGCCTTACAGCTTTATAAATCAAATATACGATGAAATTAAGATAATTATTGATATACATTCAAATGAATAATTATTTTTTGACGGCATTATTTTTAACAGTACTTTTGAGTGCTACATAATGTTTTGGAACCGATGCAGTACTTTTTCAAATCACCCCCCCCCCCCGGACCACCGAAGGGGAAGGGGTTGCAACCCTCGATTTTCCCCCTTGTCGCATGATTTTTGTACGGCGTTGGGGAATAATGGATGAGAAGAGATATTGAAACTGTATGGAACCGATGCCGTTCAAATGACCAAATTTACCCTGAAAATCGCTGGAAAATCAAAAATTTTTCCCGACTCTGAGGCGCACTATTTTTGTACGGCACTACGTGTTTTCTTATTGTTTGTCTTGGACCTATCGATAGTAAGAATGCCGTTCAAAAAACTATGACCAAAATGTACTCCCTCTACCTGTACTTTTCAATTCTCACCTGCACTCTGTTGGACAGCTTACAAGTGACGGCATAGTGCTGAATCTTATTATTTTGTGCCCTTCTGAATAGGTCTCCTGGTGGTTCAAATGACCCATCAATTTTTGGCACGGGCCTGTAGTCTAAACAGGACCTTACCTGTCCGTTACTCCCCGTTTACAAGCAGTTTCTTTGGACCTAAATAGAGCTAGTGGCTGTAGAAATACTGAAGACTTTTAGATTACTTTCAATAGTCGAAAAGTTTCGTTTCCGTTCCAGACGTGTGCACATCTCGGCAACGACTATGTCATTCCTAAGCGGAGAGTTCGAAGTGGAGCCCGCCTTCGGAGAGAAAAGAGACGAGGCACTCCGCATCGCCGGCCTCAAGACCTACTTCATAGTCAAGGTGCTCAAGCCGGTGAGTATTCTAATGGCTTTGCCAAAGCGGGTTTTGGAAAAGGCTAGAAAGCGGGGTTTGGGATAAAATGCACTATGTCGACATTCTAACCGAACTACTTTATAAATGATGAACGTCATCCAATCGCTTGATGATAATCCAAACGTTACCTATTATCCGAAAAGGTTATTTATTGTCTACTTATATTGCCAAAAAATTTATCGCCAGCTCCAAAGTCAAAGATTCTGATTGGCAGGTGAGCAAAATTTTTCGACTCTCCATTGGACAAGTTTAAATTCGGATTGATCCTGACAAATTCGTCCAAATTATGGTGGCGATAAAAAAGTTTACAAAAAAAGTATGGAGAGCCTAAGGAGAAAATTAAGTGATGAATGTGACATAGAACATAAACAAATAATATGTTTTATATACAGGGTGGTTCACTTTAAGGGACCAAACCTTTGAATAAAAAATCCCAGGATGGAGCATGTTTAGGATTAACGCGCGACCGGGATAGTTCCTACATAATATTATGGCGGGACGCCGTTTCCGTTTTTACAGTGGCACACACCCTGTTTAGACTAATCGAGGCAAAAATCCTCATTTTTCAAGAAATGAACACCCACAATACAGGCAAAAAAATTATAAGGCACGTTCATATCTTTAAGTTTAGGAATTCTTCATAATATAGCAATTATAGTTTTAAATTTCTCTAGTTATGAAGAAATAGGTACTTACACAAGCGCCTATGGGATTTTGGTGTATATGACCTCAAAAGTTAATTTAAATTACAAAATTACCTAATGAACCTTTGAATCAAGAATCCCAGGAAGGAGCAAAGGGACAGTCTCTGCATATGGATATGCCGTTTCCGTTTTTACAGTGGCGCGCACCTTTGAATTGTTCTGACAAACTAATCGAGACAGAAATCTTCATTTTCGTGAAATTAGTACCTACAATCCAGGCAAAAAAATATAAGGCATGTTTCTGTCTTTAAGTTTAGGAATCCTTGAAAATACAGCAAGTCTAATTTTAAATGTCCAATGATTATGAAGAAGTAGGTACCTACACAAAGGCCTATGCCACTTTGGTGCATGGCCTCAAAAGTTAACTTAAATTACAAAATTACTTACCGATGGATTATTATCCTCAAACATTTAGTTGGCGGGAAGAGTCACAAGCCGCAGAGCTAAGCACAGTGACTTGAAAAAGTATCCAAGTACCACATACTGACACCTATCACCGTGTCAGATATAAAAATATTGTGACAAAACTTGGTCCCTACACAGGGCGATTTCCGCCTCACGTATTTTATAATACCCACAGATCTTTGACTCCTTCCTGATATTGCTCCTTCAAAGGACCAAACTGTAACAGATGATAGATCTTGAAAAAATAAATAAAATGTTGCTACTTAAGGCCTTATAAGAAGTTTCAGGGTGTTAAAGTTTTAAAAAATAAGTAGACTATATTGAAACTTTATCAGCTGAGATATTTATGTCAAATTTGGTAGGTACACGTTATAACGGCATGGGTTAGCATAAAACCTGTTAATATCAAACACCTTGAATAATATGTGGCGTAGAAGTGGGAACTGAATAATTAGTAATTAGAAAAAAAAAATAACCATGTATAGTAACAAAATGTATTTGTAGATTTTAATTGTAAACAAAAACGTATTCTTGTTTTATTTTGTTACATTTTGTTACCAGCTAAAAATAAAATATTTGAAAGTTTGAAGTATGTCTTATTATAAAATAGAACGTAATTATGAAAATATTCCATGGCTGACTATGTGAAAATTAAAAAAAAATCAGAAAATTAGCCTCAGCTATTTTATTTTTTATAATAACTATGCCGAGTATTATATTTTTGGAAAGCTCAAAAAATGGCCGATTTGATAAGGCCACAGCCAGCTATGATTTACATTAAAAAAAAAACACAAGTTTATGTCATATCTCAAAAATCACAAACAACATAAAAAATTGGATTAGACTATCTTATTAAGCCCAAAGTTATCTACGATTTTTGCTTGTAGAGTTTTTCTGTATAATCAGAAATAACGGAGCTACAGAGATCTGATGAAATAGCAAAAAATCACTCTTTTCGAAATATCTAGTGAGCCATGAACTTTTTTTAAAATTCAAAAGGGGCATTAGGTTAAGCATTCAAAACTGCAATTCTTTCCCCATTTAACCTTTGTTCTAGCTCTGCTAGTTTCCGAGATCCTTATTGTGGGCAACGAAAAAAACTCACCCTGTATATCTAAAAGCGATTGAAATTCCCAATTTGTTCCACACTAATAAGTTTCTATAGATTTTATTACCAATTTGCACGTGTCCAAATATTAGTATGAATACTGAATATACTTCACGTTAATTATAATAAACATGAAAAGCAATTTAAAACCTGTTTGGTTTATTTTACGGTTTAATATTGGATGAGTAGATTAAAAAATAATATTCTATATAAGTAGTGTTTTCTATATGTTCATTTGAATTCAAATTCATATTTTTAATTCTGTCAAATTCATTAGCAGCACCGTTTATACGATCCAAAAATTTTGCAGTTTTGGATTCAGTGATAATCTATCATTAATTTTATAGGAAATGGTTATCTGCACCTGGATATCCGCTAGTCTTAGATTTATACACAATGCGATTTTTAATAGTGCGCTGCTTGAACATGAAACCCGAAATCCCAGCACTTCGAATTCTCACCAGACTGACTTTCCCAACACCGCATTTGCCACGAAATATCGTCGTCGTAACGCGTACTTTGAAGAAGGATCATTTAAAAGACGTTAGACCACTGTGTGTGGCGGAAGGTCTAAGACCTGGGACTTAGGCTTCGAGAAATATCTGCCTTACGGGACACTTCGCGGCGCTAAGTACCGCTACTCGAAAATCCCAGTACTTTTAGTACCTACTCATCACCGGCGCATTCGCCACACGATCTCGTAGACAGTTTTGCTTTTCACCGAAATCGCCTCCGCCCCACTTTCCATCTAGAGAGCACCTATGCAATGCAACCAAAGCATCCCGCAAGGCCGACTTTTCGCGAAACCTAAATCCCAGAACCTAGACTTTCAACAAGTCGTCGTCCGCCATGCAGACTTTTGTTAGGACAACGTTGCATTGCATGGATGACCCATGAGTTAGATTTTCTGAATATATTCCTTGCCCCGTAGCGCGAGCGTTTAGCCACGTGCAGCGTTGCCAAACTAAAAGTCTGCCTCGCGAGACTTCGGTTTTATGGAAAGTGACTCCTGGGATTTAGGTGTTGCAAAGGTCGGCCTGTCGACAATTCGGTATGGCGAGAATTCGAAGTGTTGGGATTTAGAACTAGCGGTAGGTAGGTGTTGCTTAGCCCAATGCAACGTTGTCATGTGGACCGGGAGATAGTGACAGATTTTTGGACGTGATTTTACTCAGTATGCCTTGCAAAGAGCATTATGTGGCACATATTCTCACAATAATAAGGTATGAATCAGAGAGTCATCCTGGGTTCTTCATGTGAAAAACTGAGTTTTCAATTATTCGAAAAATATGCATTTTGATATGATTTTATACAGGCTGCCATGTTTTTTATAATGAAGTTCAAACAGAAAATTCCTCGGAAAATCATAGGCATACCGTTAGGGTGGGTCCAAAGGGCTATTATTGCCAAGTGATCTTGTATTTTAATAATTAATTTTTCTGTGTTTCTGAACAGGCTGCCAATGAGAAGTATGCAGGTTCTTATTATGAAAATGCTGAAAAAAGGATGGCATACCTTTCGCGCATGTCCAAGTACACTTTACATCGAATAACTCGTTTAAATGATTAAATAAGATTCAATTTAAACAGTACTTGGACATGCGCGAAAGGTATGCCATCCTTTTTTCAGCATTTTCATAATAAGAACTTGCATACTTCTCATTGGCAGCCTGTTCAGAAACGTGGAAAAATTAATTATTAAAATACAAGATCACGTGGCAATAATAGCCCTTTGGGCCCACCCTAACGGTATGCCTATGGTTTTCCGAGGAATTTTCTATTTGAACTTCATTATAAAAAACATGGCAGCCTGTATAAAATCATATCAAAACGCATATTTTTCGAATAATTGAAAACTCAGTTTTTCACATGAAGAACCCAGGATGACTCTCTGATTCATACCTTATTATTGTGAGAATATGTGCCCCATAATGCCCTTTGCAAGGCATACTGAGTAAAATTACGTCCAAAAATCTGTCACCATCTCCCGGTCACAAAAAGTCTGTCGACTTTGTAAAAAGTCTAAGTCCTGGGATTTAGGTTTCTTAAAAGTCGACCTTCCGGGATGCTTCGTTTTAATAGTAACTTAATTTATTAAAAGAAAAATAATTTGGTGATTAAAAATTTGGGATTGATGTAAAAAATAATAATTTCCAATTAAATACATGTATCGCTTATACACGAAAAATATTCTGTGGTTAATTGAATACGATCGGCATGTGACCGCGTAAAATTATTTAAATGTAATTTAAAATTAACATGCGTCCGAAAAATTAATGAATGTAATAGCAGCCTAATTGCATTTTATAGTTAAAACGTCCACGCGTGCTTTCAACCAGTGAATATTGTATGAATTTTGAGCCACTAATTTTAACGCGTATTAACCAAGCCGAGCTTTTATACAGGGTGATTCAGGAGGAAATGTCAATATTTTAGGTACGTATTCGGGGACCCAAAATAAACATAAAAGTTCCTATAAACATGGGTCCTATTCCCGGCCGTTACCGAAATACAGGGGTAAACAACATTCAATTTAAGGTTTTTATTACATTATTTATAACAGGTAGGCTAGGTTTTGGGTGATTCAGGCGGAAATTCCTGTTGCTTAGCAATAGTAGACCTTAGTCCTCTGGATTATTGTCTTTGGGGGTGGTTTAAATCATTGGTATATTCAAGTAAAGTTAAACACTAGAGATGCATTACTCGATCGAATAATAAATGCAGCAGCAACTATAAGAAACAGGCCCGTATCCATTCATAGAGCGACCCGAGCTATTCACCAGAGAGCTGACTTATGTTTAGAAGTAAACGGTGGCATTTTTGAAAACTATAAAACCTAGCCTACCTGTTATAAATAATGTAATAAAAACCTTAAATTGAATGTTGTTTACCCCTGTATTTCGGTAACGGCCGGGAATACGACCCATGTTTATAGGAACTTTTATGTTTATTTTGGGTCCCCGAATACGTACCTAAAATATTGACATTTCCTCCTGAATCACCCTGTATATTGTTTGTATATTTTATTTCCCAATGGAACTTCAGTTGGGCAAGCCAGAGCACGAAAGTGTTAAGTTATTTTATACAAAAATTTATAACATGTATATACATTTTCAATAACAATAAAAGTATAAAATCAACATTAACGGAACTTATATTTTGAGTAGGAGACAGAAAATCATGAATGTCCCTTGAAATTGTACCGAAATTTTGATAAAATCAACCAAAAAAGGTATAGGTGTCACTAAGTATGATATTTGTATTTTTTTCAGTTTCAAACTCCTAAACACGAAGTCCAAAATGGGGATAGAATATTACCCGAAGAAAACACTTGTGTCATCGCCGACGTAGCTGATATTAAAGAAAATGAGGCAAACGTAAGCTATTTTTCTAAAGTGTTGTTGACGCTGATTGTTTTTTAGAAATACATCATTATTGAGAAATAAGTATCTAATAGATACTTTGACAAAATAGTAATGAAAAAAGCTCAAAGTGAGCCGATTTTAAATCATGTTGTTTTTATTTTTTAGGAAAAAGATGACAATCGGCCTCGACAAGACTCAGCAGATTTTAAAATTAGGTTAAGGAAAGAACTGGTGAATAGGGATGGCCATAGGTATATTAAACCTTAAGATTTTTTAGGGGTACTTAGTGATATAACTTTCCTTTTAGGGAATTGGCGAAAAATACGAAATTAATTACATTAGCTTTCATAGATCCAGAGAAGGAAAAATCATATCATTTACATATAGAATCATTTTCTTTATTTAATTTACTAATGTTTATGGCAGTGAGATTAGCTATAGGAACGACTGTATTTATAGTATTACCAAGGTAAGCGAAATCAAGCAATACAATAATTATAATTTACTTATTTAAATAATAGGGAGCGAAACGTTAACGTTTTGAATGATTTTTGTTGCATTTTAAACCTATCAATTTCATTCGGCCTATATTATCATTTACCAAAATTTGCTTCATTTACTTATATGCCCTTCTCATTAAAATAAACGAAATATTCTCTTCACGTTATTCCTATAAACTTGTTAAAAGAATTTCTTTTTTTTTCAGCGACCTAACCATTGATATAGCATATGTTGTAGAGAATGTGGTTTTTATATTATTAGTAATTTTAGCGGTAGTTGAAGAATTTTCAATAAAGGTAAGGAATTGACATCTGCGCGACACTTGCTTTTATTGCTAAATTCGTGTAATATTTTAGTTGAGCTGTTGGAACCGGTTTAGGAAATCAATGGAGAGAAGGATATTACCTACGACTTGCTTAATACTGTTAGTATTAATAACAGTCAATGTTGTTGATTCGGTAAGTCTTGAAACTGAACCTAAATATAAATCCCAGCCAAAATACAACTAGGCAGAGGAGCTGCAGCACTGGCATTGCTATTTCAAACTTCCAGTAACTTAATCATATCTATAGATATTCTAGCTTAGTGTAATTGTCGCCCATCCGTAAAAAAAGTAAAATGAGTTCTTCTCACTAAAATAAATTTTTTTATTAATTTATTATCATTTACCTAATAGCACAGACTAGTCAGACAATTCCTTAGCGACATGTGTCAAAAGGAGACTCGCTTTTTAGCGAAATATATTCTAAAGACGCGAATAATGTGCATTTTATTTGATTTTACGTTAATCTACATAGCAAAGAGATTGTATTAGAACCAAATTTATGCGTAAAATACAGTCTGTCTTTCTGTAAATTGAAATGGAGACTCGCTTATTTTTGACACATGTCCGTAAGGAGGCTTCTGCTGCAAAGCTATTTATTCTGTGCTAATAGCTATTAAACATCAGTTTGACTGGTACTAGAATTTATGGCATTTATGTTATGGCCCATTTAATTCCAGTTATCTAATATTATGAACGATGCCTTTTTTTATTTCACACATTATAACTTTATTACACCCTTCCTATTTTTGACAGGGGAAAGCAGAAAATGAGGAACCAAACACGGATTTTTAAATAGATTGTGGAAAATGTCCGCCGTCACGTCATCGATGACATCGATGTTATATTTTCAGAAACATATCATTTTTTCATGCAATCAAAAGCTGGAAGCTCAAATATATGAAAAAATTACTCAAGTAGTTCTCACCATAGCCTTTATTTAATCGAGTTATCTAATATGGAAAACAACTGACGATCACTCGCTTTACATTTTTGATGAAAACGTGGGATTTTCGCCGTGCTGGCACCTACCTACACAATATTCAATCGAATTGCACATTTTCTAGAAATTCTAGTAATGCCTTTTGCAAAAAACAAAAGTAAATTTACAGTAGTAATGCATGATACAACCGTAGTAATGTTTGTTTTGACATTAGTATTTAATAATAAAATTTGCTTTTGCCTCGTAATAAAATAGGAATGGTTGAGAAGTCTAGGATGAAATATTTCCGACTCTATCAATCAATGAACTATCAGTCAATTGTCAACAAGTTTGAGTTTTCGCTCCTTGCACTGTTTGTTAGCATCGCAAAGTATGCTATGCTTACCTGTGCATGACGAAAAAGTGTTATAAAATTAGTGTCCAACAAGAAAATAATTTTGAAAGTTCAATAGCCACCATCAAATATTATATTGTCCGTGTACTACTGTTGGTCAACATTTTCTGTTTCGACCCACGCTTGTAGGTACTCCTAGAATTAATTTCACATCTGGAGGACTCCATTATCTGATGGCGCTGTCGAAGCGGGACCCAATCAACCGGTCAAACGGATATTGCTTAATTGCCCTCGATATTGCTCTTCTCCCAGCGTTCGCTCTCCTTCATTTTTCTGTCTCTCAATTGAATAAAGCAGTTGAATGTGGCGTGGGCGTTTTAAAATCAATGAACCATTGTCGGATGCATGGTTGAAAAATATGCTTAATTAACTGTTTATGAATTTGACTTTGTTGCAGTGTAATGAGCCTGTGATATAATAAATACATCCTTCCTTCTTCGCACTTTTTCTGTGAGTCCCAGTTTCAAATTTTTTTTTTCATTTCTTTATATCTTTTAAAAGTCATAAATAAAAATAATGGTAGAAAATCTAATTTTAAGTGAAAAAAGTTCATAAGGACACAGTTTATTTAAAAAATAGATTTTCATGAATACAGGGTGATTCAGTCATGATGTAGAAAATTTTAACCCGAGGTCCAAAATCCGAAATTTTGAAAATCTAAAGTCAACCAAAGAAAAATAAAAAAATATTTTCAGAAGGGTATTACTACCCTTAATAGAACTGAAGATAGTGACAGATTTTTGAACTTGATTTTACTCAATATGCCTTCCAAAGGGCATTAAGTATGTTGTGTATATTCTCAAAATAATAAGGTCGAGAATAAGGTATGAATCAGAAAGTCATCCTGGGTTCTTTATACGGAAAAGTGAGTTTTCATTTATCCCAAAAATGTATAGGGTTTAATTTCAAAGAAGCCTTATTACGTCCTAAAAATGTTATTTTATTTTCTAAAAAAGTGTGACCGGTTTCATGAACTACAATGTTCACATCCTCAGACACGCAAACACTTTTGTTACACTAACGAGAGTTGTCAAACACGTTAAAAAATTATTGTTAAAAACATCATTAAAGCTACATCAGCCTTCCACAAAAAATCCTTTCAAGTTTGTCGATCACGTTTCTTAATAAAATAGTCAGGCTGCCATTTGTTTTATAACGAAATTTAAAATAGAAAATTCCTGGGAAAACCATAGGCTTATCTTTAGCATGGACCCAAAGGGCTACTATTATTGTCACGTGAACTTGTATTTTAATATTTAATTTTTTCACGTTTCTGAACAGGCTGCAAATGATAAGTATGTAAGTTCTTGTCATAAAACTGCTGAAGAAACTGGCATACCGTTTGCGCATGTTCAAGTACACTTTACATCGAATAAATCGTTTAAATGATTATACAACATTAAATTTAAACTGTACTTGGACATGCGCAAACGGTATGCAATCTTTTCCTCAACAGTTTTATGACAAGAACTTACATACTTATCATTGGCAGCTTGTTCAGAAACGTGGACAAATTAATTATTAAAATACAAGTTCAGGTGACAATAATAGCAGCCCTTTGGGCCTACGCTAACGGTATGCCGAGGAATTTTCTATTTTGAACTTCATTATAAAACACATGGCAGCCTGACTAAAATCATCATCGCATAGCTATTTTTCGGATAAATGAAAACTCAGTTTTTCGTATCAAGAAGCCAGTTGCCAGTTACCCAACATATCGTAAATGTACTTATTTTCACGTTTTCACAGAAATCTATTAAAATATCGGAATAGAAGCTGACCTAAAAGATTAACGGTAATAAGATTAATATTATTAATTATAATATTATAATATCATTAATTATAATATATTGTTATTATATAAATTGATTATTTCCTTTTTGGGTTTGAAATATCTTATATTAATAGCATGTAGGTATTCTTCAGAAATGCGTTGAGCAGTAATTAAAACAAAGCACACAATGTGCCAACGTACCAAAACCAAACCTACCTGCCACTGCCACTACGGTTTAGAGGAAGTGTTCAAAGATGCCACAGCAACTTCACTAGACAGACGACACCAAGCTTATTCTGCTCGTGATCGAACACGCGGTACCGTCACTCTATACAGGCCGTATAAGAGATCTGTTATAACAAGGTAATAAGCCCATTGACGTATAATAAAATTGATAATCCGTGATGAGATGTTTCCATAAGATTGTACGGGCAGCAAATTTTCTCGTGTAGCAGGCCGATTCTACCTGGACTGTCGTACACCAAGGTATGTGAGAGCACGAGTATGGTGCGAGTATGGTATCATGGAGACAACGCGGAGCGGGGAGATGTGCTCTTCTCTCTATTTTTTATCCCTCCTGACAAACAGCGCGGCAGCGGAGGATCCCCCTGCCAATGATATCAATCAGCTGCACTGGGCGGGTGCGCCAGTCGTCGAATGACTGTGGCGCTATACGAGTAAGATTGATTTGCACCACGTTTTAAACTTCCGCAATTTTTTGCATTTCCGCTTTCATTTTCCCACTGTGTGGTTAAAATTTTTGACATCATGGCTGAATCACCCTGTATTTTGAAACCGTTAAAAGGTATCAATCCAAAAATTGTTACGGTTTATAAGAACGTCGAAGGCAATAGAACGGAGCACCAGACTTCGACTAATCACACCAGTGGTTACTTTTTATGGCTAAAATACAATAATTCAGATGAACAGTAATTCATGTACCAAGGCACTGAAGTTCAACTTTTTATGACTCATGTGGAATTTAGTTGCCGAGGCCTCTGACCGAGGCAAATACACCACATCCTTAATGCTCGACGGTACATCAACTTTGCAAAAGAATTTTAAAGCGTTAATAATAATAACACATAAGAATAACACATATTCTTATTGATATTTAGCAATAAAAAGTGAATAGGATGACAAAGCTAGTAATAAAATAGTTTTTATGCAGTTACAAGCTTTTTTTAATAGAGTATTGGAGTTTGGTACATCTATAGGTAAAATTAAAAAGCAACAACTTTTTCGAGTAAAACTTTTTGAAATTTTAACAGATCAACTCATTTCTAGCGACTTTATTTTATAAATGTTATTTTTCGCAGATAGCGAAAGTCACGTAACCACTTATGAGCAAGTAATTTTTCATTTTTTTAAAAGAAAAGGTAACCCCAAAGTTGAATTTCAAAATAACTCATTAATTAAAAATGTTACCCTTATGTTGCCAACTTTTGGAGGACACTGTATATATTTTTTCTCGTCACCTGTAATCAGTGATGCCAGACCTACTGCCGCAACCTTCTCAACTTACAAGCCCTGTGCAAACATGTGGCAACGCCGCAGCGGGGCGGTTCAACGGGTCTATGCAGTATAGAGCAGTCTGCACTTTGGCCTAGTTTATCTTATCTAATAAATGTTCAACCTTATTTTTAATTATAATTAGGTACATTATTTGTGAACTTTGTTTAAATAATTGGGTACCTAAGTAAGTAGGTACATTTGTTTAACAGACAATAAAAGCAGTAACAAGTAACAAAATATACACAGAAGTATAAGTATTTATAATAAGTACGATTCCTGGTGTGGATAAGTATATTTTCTACAAATACTATAGTAAATTTGGGCAAAGAGAGGGGACTAAATTTTGTTGTAAGTCGAATTTTTGTGAGAATTTTTCGCAAAGTACACGATCAGGCAAATGATCTATATTCCCTTATATTTTTCATAAAAATTCAAACAAGCGAACAGAGAACAGCATGTTGTGAAGGAGGGTAATCTCTCTTCTGATTGAAATAGAAGTTTAGGGTCAATTTCATATTACATTCAACTAAATTAATTATCTTTTGACTTTAACATTAGGTAAAGAAACTTTTGCAACAATACTAAATAATGGTTGGATTGTTAGAAAGCTCCTTTAATTTTAAAGGGTACCTACTTTAGTTTGCCTATGCAATTGGCCCTTAATCATTTTATTTTTAAATTTTCGTCCTTTGGAAAGCCCAAAATGAATAAAAGTTGACCGCTTGTCGTCAAGCAAAGAAAACCTAGCTACTTCATTACGATTTGACTTACAGCGAGGTATATAGGGTAATTAAGTTATAGCTTCCCTCGACAGTTCTAGGCATCTTGAGGCTTGAAATTGTAAAGGAGCGATTCTTTACTTCTATCTTTTATATAAATGTTTCACTTTTGCACAAACAAAACAAATTTATAAAAAAGCTGTCGCCAGCACTTCGGGCTGTCTGTTTCCACAAATGAATTCTGGTAAATTTCTTGTAAAATCGACTGACCGGCAGTGTCAGGGCACGCGACGTGGACCCGCATCCCTTGTTGCCAGTTTTCTCTACTTCAGGGCTTCTCCTAGAGTCGGCTGTGCTACTGCACTTCGGACTCTGATTTAAGATGGATCAAGTTAATCATAGAAAAGGATAAATAATAAAATAATTTCTATTTTTTTTTATTTTTTAAATTTTATAAATATACCTAGGTGGTTTTGAAAAGCAAGTCGCATTTCGTGATAACATAATAAATTAGGTATTTTGTTATTTTTATTTTTTTTAAAATTTGGTATAATTAGGTATTACGAAAAATTTGGCAAAGACGCATAAGTAGGTACCTATACAGTTTCATTTTTTTTATATTTACTCGCTATACTTAGATTTTATATTCAAGAAAGAAAAATAGCACGTAATTACCGTTGTTTTAAATAGATATTTTTGTCGTTTTCCGAAGACTTCACGTGCCATGGATCAACAACTGTTATTTGAACGAAACTTCATTTCGTTATTAACAAAATATTTTTGAATACCTATAATTAGTTCACTAGAAACATAGACAGAGGCATTGGTGGATCCCCCTGTATATAGTCCTGACACTCCAACTTTCAAAATTTAATTTTGGAACGAAAACAAATTACATAAAAAAAATTGTAATATTTACACTCCTTAGGATTCTGTACTAAGTTGGGGTTTAAGTATTTTAATTTAGTTATTAATTTTTATATAAAATTGTATGCCAAATATTTGGTTTTCCCTGGCGTAAATTTCAACAATGCCTTACTAGATGTAGTTTTGTCTACATAGGTATATAGTGAGTATTTTTCGAAGTTATTTTCAATTGCTGCTAAAAAAAATGTATGGCGGAAAATATGTTTGTTAAGTGTCTACTTTGTTCTATTTTCCGTGGAGTTTTTTGACCTTTCATTCACCCACTCTTCTCTGTGTTGACAACCATTTCTGATTCCACCCGCCTATCAAAATTATTATCCGTCGCCCACGCCTGCCTCCCCCCAGCCCAGGTTTAATTTCACATCTGACGACCTCATTATCTGTTGGGGCCGTCGGCCTGGGGCCCAATCAACCGGCCAAACTGATATCGCTTAATTTACCGCCGGCGAGAAAAACCTTTTTGTCCCGCGATAATGGAGGGCCTCGTCGACATTTCCACGCTCCCCTCTTATTTTCCTGCCAATGCGGTGCATAAAGTAGATCGTAACGCCAAGTTGTTTTTTAATTGAATGGTCCCTCAGCGGTGGCAAACGATCCGCAAGCCGCTGGCCTAATTCCATTCGGATATTCTAGATATTTTGAATACGTCCTCCACACAAGTTATTGAGTTCAATAAAGTTTTCGGGGCAGACTGTGCTATTTATTAGGATGGATTTTTGTACCTGTAAATATAAATCAAGAGGGATGTTTTAGTGGCATAGCGGGTAAAGGATAATCAGTTGAAAAAAAAAATACACTGTAACCTGGATTCGAATCCGGGACTCCTACTGTGGCCGTAGGCACATCGGAGCCTCCTACATCTCACCGCTACTCTCTATAAAGTCAGTTGAAATAAATACAACCTATGGTATACGAGTATGCTTTGGTACCTTAGTTGATTAAGTGCCTACGGCCACATCAGTTCGAATTCCAGCTGGAGCACATTTTTTCATCTAATTATCCTTTACCTGCTATGCCACTAAAACATCCCTCTTGTGATAGTTATGTCTGTGTATTTCAACTTCTAGAATGTCGAATATTGTGGGTAGAAGAATAAATATAGGAAGTTAACCTCTTCTAGTAGGTAGTTGTAGAAGACGTCGAAGTCTCCTGCATCTCACAGCCGCTTAATCAGTTGGGACAAAGTACCACCTATAGTCCAGTCGGAAGAGACATGAGACCTATTATTCTGAGAGCCCAGCGCAGCGCCAATTTTTTTTGTAGGTTTTTGAGGCCTACAGGAACATGCCCCAAGTTTTCGTAAAAATCCTACCTGCATTTTAGCAATAAACTATCATTAAAAATAAAAAAGTAGATTTTTTCGCTATATCTTTGTTGGAATGCATTTTGTTGTCCGCCTCGATCTCTTCTAAAAAAAGGTTGTAGTATACAAAAATCTATTAAATTTGTTATTTAAGGAGATCTTTGCAATTGAATTTTTTTTTCGAATTTTGCATTTTGCACCCGTGGTAATTAATTAGCATAGCATTTCAAAACATATACTTACATCATCTAGGGGAAATCCTCCCCAAGAGATCCGTGCAAGATTTATTGACCTTCGTTATATATAGTTAAGCAACAAAGTCCGATCTACGAAAATCCGGAATTTTCAAATTCCCAACTCCGAGGAAAGCTCACAGAGTAGAAAAAATCCAGGAGCTTCATTTCATCATGTACATTCTCGGTTAAAAAATATTTTCGCTAAAAAAACACTGTTTTTCGGCAATTTTCAATTTTCTCTTATATAACCAGATAGCAATAACTCCTAAAATTGTGTAGATATTTGAAATTTTCTTTAAGATTTTGATGCGTTTTTGTGAGGCGAAGAAATTAAAAAAAGAAAGTTGGTAGAGTCTTGAGTTCAAATCCCGGCCGGAGTGCATTTTTTTCAACTGATTATCCTTTACCTGATATGCAACAAAAACATTCCTATTTATTTACAATTATAGGTACTTATGTCATTGTATATCGACTTGAACTTGAACACCTAACTATCTATCTATAACTCTACTTTTATTTGCACCCATATCTTCTAAATCAACCGAGATATTAAAAAAATCGCTTAAAACCAATTTTATAAAAATTAATAATGGAAGTGTATCAGTTAAGCCAGGCAAGTTTTATTTCAATTTTGCTAGACGTCCAGCAAGTAACACGGCGTCTATAGCAAATTTATCAAAGCACTAGCATATTATTGTCTATTATAGTAGGTATACTCAAAATGTGCACGAAAAATTACCAATTTATACATTTCCATGGACTACTTACAATTCACCTGATGAACTAGAAGGGCATTTTTGTAAACAAATGCCAATGTGTGGTGGAACGATACCGCCTGTATATGATTATTTTAAGAAATTTTTGAAAATTGTGGAATTTTAAATGTAAATCGCCTTCATGCTATAGCTGACACACGAACTACTTTTGCATGTGACTGCGTTAGATCACAATCTGTGTAACGATATAATATTAACTGTAATCAATTTTTCGTAGATGACCTGTGTTCAACTATTTCCCGCGGAAAATTGCTCATCAACCGATATCAACACGGCATGCCTATATCCATCGTATTTCAGTTATTTCGCAGTTCTCATCCTTATAGCAGCCTCGTTACCGATGTGTCTATCGTATATATTGAAAAGCTTATTAATGTTTTCTATATCTATTGGTCAATGCTTGGTGAACGTAAGGTCTCTGGCTGTCGCACTGGACTGCGAGGAGTCGAAGAAACACTGGACTAGGTGAGTTTTAAATTACCTAAGTCAGGTTGTCCCAGATTGGAGGCTTTTGGTGGTGTCTGCTCTTTTCCGAAGAGAGAGCTAAAAAGTAGCTGTGGTGTCTAGAGCTAGATTTTCAGCTGAATCGAATGCCTCAACTGCATCTAGATATTGTGCTTGGTTTAGGAGATAAAATGTGGCATTTTCTTCAAAATCCTGAACCTTTTTATTTGTGTATTTTCAGTAATTTACTTGTGGCGTAAACAGATTCCATTTTTTCGCCACCGAACTGATTGAAAGACAACTTTTTATTTATAATTTTTTATTTTCGTATTAGCATCCTCCAGTCATGTGTAATTTACTGAAGTAGAATGTAATTTTCGGGTTATAACAAAACAAATTAAATGGTGTATCTTAATTAGCATGCTATAACCTAAAATTGGCACACTACAAACAACTGCGATCTTCACGAATAAATTCTACGCAAAAGATTGCACTAAAATGTCTGTACAGAATCGAAGAATATTCACAAATAAAAAAGTTACGACACTAAAGGTATAGAAGAAATGCCTCATGATGACGATACCTGAACAACACAAACGTCTTGTAATGTTTTATTTATGAATAACCTTCCATTTCTCTAAAGACTTTTTGTGCAATCTTTGCGTAGAAATCAATCGTGAAGTTTTCTGTAGTTTACCGTTTGTAGTTTGTAGAAGCATGATAAATAAGATTTCCCATTAAAAAATAATTATAACTTAAAAAAGGAAGCATTTAGAAATTTTCCATCTACTCCCGAAAAATACAAATAAAAATTTAGCTTACAGATGTTTGTGTGCTAAAATAAAAAAAATAATGACAAAAAGGTAAGGGAAATTGAAAAAAAAAAATAGATTTTGCGAAACACACCGTATCGTTAAAACGCGTCCAAATATCAAAACACAGTTTTGCCGTTCACCAAGACTCAAAAATCAAGCCCTAGATGCCTTACTCATCTTTTATTTATTTCTTCAGGTAATAGGAGAAATCCCCCAAAAGAGTTCAATTTGGAATTTGGGACACCCTCTACATATATAACTATAATAATTCGTTCATAATTCCCATCCACTATTCACATTATTTTAATTTTTCAAGAAGACCTAATTAAAAAAAAATTGACAGGTATACCTTATATTTATAATTGTACCGTTTCAACAACTTGTAATCGCATGATTAAACAGGGTGGTCCAAACTTTTTCAGCAATACTTTAAAAACTAGTAATATTTTTCTGCCTTAACTAAATTTTCCAATCAATCCTAAGAAAAAAGTACTCTTGACTTTTTTCGAAAAATATATTTTTTTTCGAAAATTTTTTAGCAGGAGAAAATCAAAGTGGGTGTAGGCTTTTGAAATTTTGCACACCTACTTAGTTTTTAATTCTGAACAATTTTTCTTAATAACATTTTGTCATAAAACCTACATAAAGGGCACTATACTAGTACGAAAAAAGAGTTTTTCGAAATTTCCAAGACACATATGATTTTTCGAATCTAGAAACTCTTTTTGTAGGTTTTATGACAAAATGTTATTAAGGAAAGTCGTTCAGAATTAAAAACTGAGTAGGTGTGCAAAATTTCAAAAATCTAAAACTGCTTTGATTTTCTTCTGCTAAAAAATTAAAACGCTCGAAAATGAATTATCCAAAAAACGGTAAATTTTTCGGTGGAAAGTCAGGAATACTTTTTTTCTTAGAATTGGTTGTGAAATTTAGTGGAAGCAAAAAAACTTACTTTTCCAGTGTCGTACCATTTTTTTTATTAAAAAATATGATGGTTGACCCCCGTGTCTCCGGCACTGGTGGAAGTAGAGAGGTGTGTCTAAACTGTGCCAAATATGTCTGCCATAGCTGTCATCCTTTAGGAAAAATAAAAGAAAACTTAAAAAAAAATTGAACTTTGACGCTCTGTATACCTAACGAAAACCGCTAAGATTTCGATGCATAAAGTTTGTACCATCCTGTATAATTAGATACTTATGCTTTGGAGTTCAGGTTTCGCCAGAGTTATTAATTTATTAATAACGATTAGGTAGATACTTTTCAAAAATATCATTTGATTTATTGAGGTGCAATTTTCACACCTGGTGTTGAATGCTAACAATCCAATTGTGTTTCTGATGTTTATTTTTAAAATTGTTGTATTTGTAAAAAAAAACAAATGAACCCCAAACTCTACAGTATATTGCGCATATGTGTGGACAACAATTAGTCAAATCTGATATGTTTAGATACATTTTCTGGTAATTTTATATTTGAAATTTGAAAAGAAGAAGAAAATACATTTTAGGTAGGTCTACATACAGGGTGCCTATTTTTAAATCAATACAAGTCGCTCAAATTTGACACATTGTAGAATCTAACTCCCTCTAGGTATATTTTTTGTTCAACTCTTATATATTGAGGTTTTTGGGTGTCCCGATTAATGCTGTCGTCAGATTTCAAATTTAAAAAAGACCACATTAGGGGGTATAAAAAAATCGTAACCGGCCTGGATTTGTATTTTCACAATAGTAAGCAGGTCATAGAAAGCGTTTTTAAAGACTTTATTTTTTATTAAAAATGAACACGTTGGTAGTTACGTGTGAAAATTCCACCCTAAAGAATTATCGTAAGCTTGTTTTGTGTCGAACATTATCTGCTATGAACTTTCTAAAAAAAAATGTTAGATGTATTGTTAAACTGCAAGCCTTTTCCCTATTTGGCCGACTCCTAGCTGCAGTATTAGCTTTCGAGAGAAAAAAATACTTGCTGTGTAAGATTACATGCCTCAAAATTAAATCTAAAACAATTCATGAATGACTGCAGAGAATATAATGATTTTGTTATCGCTATTTTCAGAATTCGGTGTCATAAATGCCAGTACACACCCAACGAACTGATTTCTCTTACGTTCGACAAAAATACACAGTTAAAAATAAATTTCTTAGAAGCCCCAGTGTCTATTAACGCCCCCAGATTTTCCTCTCCCATCCGCCGCGAATCCCCACAACCGTAAACTTTATAGGACCTGCTTGTTTTCCAGCCTCATCGAGGAGAAATACACGCTGTCGGGCCTACTCCTGACAGTCACTTTGGCGTTGGCTTTCCTCGCACGGCACGTAAGTAGGCGGATTGCGTTTTTACGGAGGCACGTTGGGCACAAAGGACCACGCCAGAGAAAGGAATATAGATTTCATTTTCGGGGATGTGGGACTGGCGCTGGGATATAATGCTCTGGACAGCACGCATAAATCCGCTTAGCGGCGGAAAGGGAAGGGAAGTGGAAAAGATCCGTTCGGTGGACCTTATACGGGTTGATTTAAAACTACCTACCTTCAACAGTGTCGTCGTTGGGCCCGAATACAAAAATTACTATTTTGGTTTTATCTCTGGGGAGTTATCACGGGAGTATCATACCGGCACCGTCGCAATGATAAAGGCGACTACGTAATCACAACGTGGTAGAACGTGTGTTGTGTTTATTGTGTTTTGGACTGTGTTTTTAGTAACATAGGACGTGGAGTTTTATTAATACGGTGGTGAAACAGCAGTGATTTAGAATAAGGTGATTAAAATTCAATTTTAGTTTATAGATTTTAGGTTGTGTCTAGAGTTTCGGACTTATTTAAATCATGCCGTGGACGTGTTCCGTTCCCAACTGCAAGGGAAACTACAAAGACGGTCCGAAAGTGTCCGCTTTTTCCTTCCTTAAAGACCCAGTTTTTAGGGAAAAGTGGGTCAAGGCCATCAAAAGAAATTTTGTCTTCCAGGGTAAAAGTGGTTTTGGTTTGGACTGTTTGGAGTTTTATGGTTTTATTCATTCGAATTTAGTTGTATCTAGGCACGCAAATAGAAAATAATTGGCATTTACGAAAATTTTACAGGTAGATATCAAAATGCAAAATAAGCCTTTAAAAATGTGACTTTCACTCTCATAGATTATTATCCGTGTTGTAAAACCTTGAGCTGAATATGTAAACAACGATTTTAAAGTGTTTTTTACCAAATTTACCAAGTTGACATCTTGAAAGTTTAATTTGGCGCCTTAGGCCCACCTCCCTTGGATGACTTATCGCTTTCAGATGCTGGGCCTTGTCATTGCGACGGTGCCGATCATACCCCTGTTTATGGATACTCTAGTTAGCCAATGTCTGACACTGGCATATAAGGACATGACAGAAATACAGTAGATACAGGGGACAGATTTTGCAAAAAATAAAGTTTCTAAATTTTTGGCGCCATCTGTTGCTTGCATTTAATATTGCTCTCGTATCCTTATCACACATTGGTTAACTAGGGATTCCATATTCCATATTAAAGTCAGCAGTTTGTCATCTATTCAAAATTTGAAATATTATTATAAATATTTTTGGACAACTCAAAAACGTGACAACCAGATACAGTAAGTAGTAGAACTTTGACAACAACGCTAAAATCGAAGCAATCAGCGTTTTACGGATATGAGCAATGAATAAAGGGGGTTCTTTATTCATAGGATATGAGTCATGATCCTAGAAAATTTGATCTTAACATTTAATTTTAGCTCATTTCCCAGTTGCAAAAAATCGAAAAAAAAATGTTAAAATGACTGAGAATAATATCGGATCACAGTCAATAGATTCAGAAAGTAATAAGATTAAAAGTTGCAGTCCATTTGACATCTCTGATTAAGGAACTGTTGAGGAAAATCTTTTCTGTTATTGAGCGTGATTATCCGATCCAAAACAATTATGCCACTCTTATGCCATATTTCATTTAGACGCCTCTGTAGTTCGAAGAATACACGGAACATAAATAAACGAAACATTTTTTAGAATCAATATTGATAGATATTGCAACTTATTTGGCAATTTTTTGGAATTGCTTGACTAATCTATATAGTTTTAATAAATAGCTAGTTTACGGTATTATAAAAAGAAGTTAATATATACCTTTCTGGCTGCAAAACTCGTTATTTTATCTACTAAATATATAGTTTTATTTTTGTTTTTTAAAAATATCGAGCTGAAATTTGGTACGCGTTTTCTACAAACACAATTTTGTAATGTTTCCAACCTAAAACAAGAAATTAAAAGATTTTGGTTATTTTGGAAACATTGTCCCCTCCAGCTTCTTACTACCTACGCCTATGAGCTTAAAGTTAGGCGAGACAAATTACAAAATTCCATTTAGCAGAAACTCTTACCCAATTTAAGCTTAACATTTAAAACAAATACAATTATTATTGTTTGTTTCGAGGTGCCAAGCCTAAAATAAAAAAAGATCCCAATAAATGCCAAACAAGTTGTAAACAAGTTGTAAACCAAAACCTCGACCAAAACTTAAATTAAAATTATACAAGATTAAAAAATACAGAAAATAAACTCTGAATCTAAAAAAAAATATCCAATTAAACCATAGGAGTACGCAGAAAGAAGTTATGTAAGTCAAAGTTGTTAAATCTCTATTTCGTTCAGTTTATTGTTTGAATTTTTTGACTAAAATTACACAAAGAAAAGGTTTTTATGGCAACAAATCTGTGCCATATTCAACAAATATTAATATGGATCGCAGGTAAAAAGTGTTATTTTAGGTAAGACATTTTTTATAAACATTTGTCCAAAATTCTTTAAAAAAGTTACAGGTTGTTAATACAAATTCAAATGGAATTTGACACTCTCATTTAGTTGGCCAATTGCAACATTTTTATGTTAAAAAATAATTTCTACCCTTGATAGAAAGGCGGAGGGGCGAGGTAGTTCAAGAGATTTTAGCTAAAGAAGTTGGCTGTCGTTTAAGAAAAGTTTATAAATTTTACGAAAGAGAAACTCGTAATCTTGTGCAATATCGCTAATGTACCCGAACGTTTACTTTAAAAAATTAGTAATGCCATAATTTATTTTACGGCAGGTAGGTACTTACTTAGTACCTAAATGTTATGTTTAGCACAAAAATCTCATAGGATCATCGTATAAATTTTTAATTTGGCATTTTCGGACGGCTGTTTACTTATAGGTTATAGGAATTCACATAAAATGGCATTTCCTACTTGTTGCATTAATTTGGCACCATAAATTACAAACATTCTGTATATTTAAAAGAAAACAAAACATTATTTTATATCGAATCGCCGGCCACTGGATTGAATTACTTACTTGTAACACCCTGTATCTGCGGTCCACAGTTTAGGAGTTACCTACGTGGTGATATAAATAAAAATCAGCGTCCTTGGAAATCGAAAGTAGGCATATTAATTCCAAAATAGTGCAGGTACCTACAAGAATTTATTGATAATTTATGAAATATTAAAGAATTAACATTTTTGTATTTTAATGTCTGAAATTAAAGTAATTTCTTATAACTATTTATATCAAACGTTGATAAGGTTTGACGATCCGTGCTTATAATAGCTTAATCAAATTATTTGTTATTCAGATGGAGCAAGTGTCACGTGTTCTGTTCCTGTGGCGGTCAGAAGTCGGAGAACAACGAGACTGCGCGGAAGACATGCGCCGACGAAACGAGGCGCTTGTCTACAACATCTTGCCGCCTCACGTGGCCGCTCATTTCATGGGTGGTCGACATCGTGACCACGACGATCTTTACTCGCAGAGCTATGCCGAAGTTGGAGTCCTATTCGCTAGCATGCCTAACTTCTCAGGTATAACCACCGAAGATATACGAGTAACACATAGAAAGGTCACACAGAATATAATATGGTTGAGGCAGTCCTACCGCCACGTTACCCCTTACCTCTCGTCCCCGCTCAAAGCCATGCAAACCGTACTTCATTTTACAGTCGGCGAGAGATAATGGTGAAGGCGGCGGAAACGGAGCGCTTCCTTCTGTGGTTCCAATTCTACTTTTGCTCCGCCGCCGCCTGGACTATTTATTGTTAGACGGGAAAATTCAAGGATATACTTACATCGGGCCGATAGCGGCAAGCCTTTGACTCTTCGAGATCAAAGTGCCGCGGTCAAGAGAATAGATATTATATGGTTATACAGGGTGATTCATGGGGAATATGGGGAACAGAAACGGGGGATTAAAATATGAGGATAGCATCAAAGTGCTTCAAACATTTTAAGGATATGCCCTCAAAATGCGGACCAGAACATATGTTCGGACAATCTTTGAGTAAGTTAGAACAATATTCGTAAAAACATATTTGGTAGGCACATTAAATTCATGTTTGTTTGGAACCTGTACCGATATGCTAATGGTATGAACTCACTATACCAAAATCAAATAACTCTGGCGCCTGATGTAAACAAGAGCACGTGGTGTTTAAATATTCGCCAGAGCCACACTCAGGCTCAACCTTTATTTATATTTACTTTTACAATTGTTTACGTCAAAATATTTCGGAAAAAATATTTGCTTCGTTAAAATAGTTCATAAATCGATAAAATTATTTGTGGCAGTGCGTCTAAATAGCTTAGACGCATGTGAAAACAACAAGATACATCCGCATAAATACAATTGCGATCGAGTACATCCCTGTTGTCAGGCGCCAGTGATATTTTGTGGCCTATTTATCATTGACAATACTATTTATAGATCAATAACCTTATTTCGCCGAACGTCATCGAACAAGTGCTTTTATTTGCATGCGTCAGAGTTACTTGCATTTTAAATAGGTACGTTCCATGCATATTCATAGTATATACTAGGCGCTATTCAGTGACCTAGCAACACTTATATGTCATTGCACACGGACAGCGAGAGGCGCGCGCACGTGTTTCCGTTCCCGCGTCTCATCTCCATTCGCCATGTTTGTTTTGTCTGCCGCTAGCGTTGTTGTGTCGTTGCGTGTGATTTGACTGTGATTATAAAAGGAGTTTGCAGTGTGGTTGAAGTCGAACAATAAGTGTAAAAATACGTGTTGCAGATTGATAAATAGGTAAGAACATTATCCATAGCGTTTCCTGTTGTATTTTACTTCTATCAAAACAAATTGGCTTGGTGCCTCCTGGTTCGTATATTATAGCTTGGATTATTTGGGCTTTCAATCGACAAAAAATAGATGCCTAAAGTCTATTAGATGATATCTATAAAATATCACCAAAATAAAATGGGGTCACGTATTTCCATAGGACAAAAATAAGTTGAAACTTGACGAACACAACAGTTTTTTAATGTTAAGTTTTACTAGTTTTTTCGGTATAGTACTAAACAATAGGTAAACAAAAACTAAGTAGGTATATCAAATTGGAGTTTTTTTTGGAGTTGAGCTATTGTAAAGCGAATTAGATCTAAAAATGAATACCTGTATTAAATATTTCTTCTACACACACCATTTAAAGTCATAATTTTTAACCTTTGAATAAAGAACGCCAGGAAGGAGCAAATTTGGGCTTACCGCTCGATCGGGACAGTTTCTGCATATGGCGGGATGCCATTTCCTTTTTTGCAGTGGCGCGCACCTTAAGTTGTTTCGACAAAATAATCGAGGCAGAAATCCTTATTTTTCGTGAAATCAGTACTTACAATACAGGTAAAAAATTATAAGGCACGTTTACGTCTTTAAATGTAGGAATCCTTGATTGATTAATACAGAAAATATAATTTTAAATTTCCAATTATGAAGAATTAGGTACCTAGACAAACTCCTAGGCTACTTTGGTGCATGGCCTCAAAAGTTAATTTAAATTACAAATAACTTACCGATGGATTATTATCCTCCAACATTTTAGTTTTGGCGGTCAGGGAAGTGCCACAAACCGTTCAGCTAAGCATAATACCTCTAGATAGTATCTAAATACCACATAGATACTGACACCTATCACCGTGTCAGATATCAAAACATTTTGTCAAAACTTGGTCACTACTCAGGGCGATTTCCGTCTCATGTATTTTATAATTATTCACATAGAGCTTTGACTCATTCCTGGACATCTTTCAAAGTTTTTAACACATGCTGTCAGTGTCTAAAATGTCATTTCATGACTCTGATGTTAAAAGTAAATCACCTTTAGCACTTACAACTTACATCATAAATTACTATTAGAAGCTTACTTTTAATAACTGAAAAATATATATTTCTTTTGTATTTTCAGAACCGAGGCGAAGATGGTGATAAAGAGGGCAGCACAACGCGGAATACAACAATTTCAAATATGTTATTATACAAATAAAACCTCAATTTAAAAGGATTATACTTATATTATTAAATTTGCAAATCATAGGTAAACAAGGTAATTCCGGTTTACAAAAAAATGCTTGATAAAAAATTTACTTAATTGAATGTCTGACACAAAAAGTTCTTGGCAAAACTATTTTATAATCATTGACCAGTGTTTTACTAGGGTTTTGACAGTCACAAACTCTGGTAACTAATAGGTACCTACAGGGTGTCTACTTTTAAACATATACAAATTCATAAAATCTTTAGTTTTTGGAAGTAATCGGCTGAATATTTTTTTTGGTCGAAAAGCCTTTAAAATCCACTTTTTTCAAAAGAGTACCTACTTATGTTTCATAATCAAAAAATCAATCGTATGCGTTGAAATACGCAAAATTTGCTCCAAAACAATTGGTACCTACCTAAACAAGTGTTTCAGAATTTAAAAACGTACTAAAACATCCAGCGAGATTAAAAGATATTCTCAAAAAGGTAATGAGTAAAAGTACGCTCTAAAATCAGCGCAAGTGGCGCCCTCTGTGAGATACGTAGAAATTAACATCTCGACAGCAGTGCAAAATTTCAGTTAAGCAACTTGATCATTTTGGTAGTTAGTACTTAAAACCATAATTCACTTTCAAAAAAGGAATCAATCTTCACATTTTAATACCATTTATATCCGGTTTCGGGATTTCCCATTCCCAATGAGTCACCCTTAACATATAGGTAGGTGCGATATGTATATAATGTAAGAATTATTACTAAACTAAAGATACGAGACAACACTCAGCACCTGGTTCTGGAAGTGTCACCGTCAGTTAGAAGCAAACTTGTCGATAGAGGGTTTGTTTATATTGGCTGGAAGAGGTGCGGTGTTGCGGATCACCTAAATGTTATTCAGTGTCGCAAGTGTTGTGTGTTTGGTCACCATGAAAGTAGCTGTAGAAACGAAAATATTTCCTGTCTGAAATGTTCAGATAACCATCCTTTCAAAGATTGTAAATCTGTCATAGCTAGGTGTATAAACTGTTCAAACTATAACACCAAATATCGTGCCAAACTAGCGGTAGATCATTCAGCTAGCGATAAAGCTTGCCCGGTTTATGAAACTTTCTTACAAAATCTTAAGGATAGGATAGATTATGGATAACAATTTGGAATGTGTTACCAGAATAGGACATTTAAATGTACGTTCCCTCATGTCTGACTTTCAAGCTGTGATAGATGTTGTAAAGATGGAGAAGTTTGATATTTTTGCTGTTATCGAGACATGGCTCTCCCAGGATATTCCCGATGATCTTGTATGTATTGAAGATTATAAATTTCTGCGCTGTGATAGGGGATCGCGTGGAGGTGGTGTTGGAATTTATGTCCTGAGCGGCCTCCACGTTGAGACTGTAAATATTGGTGCTAATATTGGTAACTGTTTGCAAAATCTTTGGGTAAAAGTAACTATTCAGAAACTTGTACTGCTTGTGGGCATCTTATACAGGGTGAGTCACATCTAAAGGCAGAGCCGAAAACACAAGGTAGAATTCGCTAAAATAAGCACATATACTTAATAAACATTAGCTCAAAAACGCTTGGTTCTCCATATACAGAGTGTTGAAATTTTTCCAAATATTTTTTAATTTTTTTCTAGCCCGTTTAGGATCTATTTTATACATATTATGGGTTGTCATTTTGTGCAATAATTTGGCCCTGTTCAGATGAGCAGGGGCGTGGATACAAATAATTTTATTTTAAATGCCAGCATAATCACCTTGACACTAGTTTAAAAAATCCGAAATTACGAAGAAACTGTACCAGAAATAAAAAAAATACCAAGAGGCACTTTTTGTTTCAAATTAAATGGACTATCCAAAAAAATTTTTAGTTTTGCACAGGGCCGTACTACTTTTTTTCTACAATTATTTACAGGAACTATTTGTACCTACACCGCTGGTGATCGGAACGGGGTCAAATTATTCCACCGAATGGCAACCGTCCAGTGTATAATGTGTACCAAATTTGGTTGGAATTCCTAAATGGGATCGAAAGAAATTAAAAAAATATGTTATTTTTGGAAAATTTTCAACACGCTGTATATGGAGAACCAAGCTTTTTTAGGCTAATGTTTATTAAGCATATGTGCTTATTTTAGCGAGTTCTACCTTGTGTTTTCGGCTCTGCCTTTAGATGTGACTCACCCTGTATAGACCACCGTCGCAAAATATTTTGGAATGTGTAAATGTGCTGGATAATTTGTTGCCGGATGTTCTGAGCAGGTTTGATAATGTAGTCGTTTTGGGTGATTTGAACGTAAACTTGTTAAATCCTGATAATGTCCTTTCCCCATGCTTTGAAGTGGTTGGGTTTGAGCAGCTCGTTACATCACCGACCAGAGTAACACAAACCACCGCTTCTCTTCTGGATCCGGTTTTTACAAATCAACCTCAGAATTTCAGTGAATGTATGGTGTTGAATGCAGATCATATATCTGATCATAGGTTGGTCACATGTTGTCTGAAGTTTGCCACCGTTAAACGAAAACAAAAATATGTAAAAATAAGAGATTTCAGCAAATTTAAGAGGATGACTTTTTGTCTGATATTTTTTCTTCTAACATTGATGACTTATTTCTTATGCATAACATCGACAAAAAGTAGAACATTTAACAAACATTCTTGTCAAAACATATGACAACCATGCTCCAGTTAGGGTGTTGCGGGTGAGTAAACCGCCAGCACCGTGGCTTAGCAGTGGCTTAAAGAAATTTTTAAAAGAAAAAGACCGTGCGTATACTACTTATAAAGCAAATAAGACCGCAGATAACTTACACAAATTTAAAAGAATTAGAAATTTGGCTTTATCAAAGATAAGGAAGGCAAAGAGAGCGTACCTGGATTTCTTGACGGAGCAAAAAAATTCAAAAAATTTATGGGATGGTCTGAAAGATTTAAATATAAATTTTAGAGGTGAGCCTTCTCTACCTGAACACTTAAGTGACCCCAATACAATAAATGATTACTTTATGTCTGTTTACTGTGTGGAAGATGTCCCGGCGGCTACGTGTAGTTTTTACTATAATAATAGGCTCAATCCGCTAAATCCTCTCTCCTTAAAAATTGCAGAACCGTATGCAGTATTGGAAGCAATAAAAAAATTAAAGTCAGACGCCAGAGGAATCGATGGCCTAACACTAACAATGATAAAAGTAAGTTTGCCTGGGACATTTCCTCACATCCTCCATATCTTGAATGTGTGCTTAGAGACGGGTTACTTTCCGAAATTTTGGAAAAAAGCATTGGTTTTACCCATTCCAAAGAAATCAAATCCAAGTATCGTAGCAGATCTTAGACCTATAAGTTTATTACCAGTTCTCTCAAAAATATTGGAAAAAATTGTTCAGTTGCAGGTGTATGTAGAAACATTCAACATAATTCCTTCAAATCAGTCTGGCTTTAGAAAGTATTACAACACAACTTCTGCATTGTTAAATCTGTGTGACAATATATTTCGAGCCCTGGACAAAAAGTTGGCAGTCGCGCTGATATCCTTGATTACTCAAAAGCTTTTGATAAGATTAACCATCAATTACTATGTTCAAAATTACGGTATATAGGATTTGAGGATCTTGCCGTTTCTTTCTTTCTGAGCTATTTAGATAACCGATCTCAATGTGTTTCACTGAATGAAAAGGTATCAGAGGTGACTTCCATACCATCTGGGGTGCCACAAGGGTCCATTCTCGGGCCACTATTATTTTTAATATATAAATTTGATTTGCCTTTTGCCGCTAACTATTCTGACATCCAATCCTTCGCTGATGATACCCAGATAATGCATTGTTTTGATGTGGATGATGCCCAAAATGCTGTTCAAACCTTACAGGAAGATGTAAATGGGGTCTGCAGGTACTCGGCTAGCCACAACTTAAGCATCAATCCTGATAAGACAAAAATTGTTTTATTTTGTTCAGACACCAAGAGGGGGGACGTTGCGGACCTTGTTCGGATAAGTATTGATGATGTGTCACTGCATCATAGTACAAATGCAAAGATATTGGGTGTTGATGTGGACACAAAGCTCAGATTTGCTAAACACGTAAATCAGTTAACACAAAAAACGTATTTGCGTTTGCGAACTATATACGCACACCGTTATCTTCTAAATTATAAACTAAGGAAAAAGTTGTGCGAAATGTTTGTCTGTGCTTAGTTATTGTAACATTTTATATTTTCCATGCTTAGATCATCGGACGAAAAATAGGCTTCAAATTATCCAAAACAACTGTGTGCGTTTGATTTTTGGCCTTAGACGGTTTGACCATGTCTCCAGAAAATATAAAGAACTAAAGTGGTTAAGATTAGAGGATATGGTAAAATATAATTTTCTTGTTTTTGTACATAAATTGAAAATATCCTCGAAACCTTAGTATCTAAGGGAAAGGCTCGTATTCAATAACGAAATCCATGACAGAGCAATACGAGACAAAATTCTTATAAGAATACCTCAACATAGTACAACTTTCTTCCATCGTAGTTTTTCTTATAAAGCAGCTGCATTATATAATTCCATAGATAATATATATAAAAAAATGTCTCTGTCGTGTTTTCGTCGGCACATAAAAAACTGGCTGCTTGCCGGTTAGAAATACTTGTTTGTTGTTTGTTTTCGATTATTTTCGTTGCAATCTTTATATATGTGTTTTTTTTTCGATTTTGGGTTTGTGAATTGGGAGCCACTATGTTGTGGAACATTTCAAATAAGATTGATTTAAATTTTTTTTTTGTTCGTTTGTTATATTTACTATTTAAATTCTGACTAGAACAACTTTGCAATGACTGGAATGGTTAAGTGTAAGAGTAGCTGTGGCTAAACTTCGCCATTTCAGTCCCACTCTTGCTGTACATGCAATGTAAATGTATGTGTGTATTGAATAAAGTCGTTATTATTATTATCTCGACTTAGCCAAAAGGCATTCGCACTCCCTCTACGGGGAACATTCACTCAGATCCCGGGCATCCCGGATACCAAAAGGATCTGGCTCGGACGAGACCCTTGCCATGTTATCGGGCCCTAGGTGACATTGATGTTCTTGGACGATCCTGCATTCCCCATGAATTTCCTGACGGTTCGGGCTGTCGCAAGTAGTACCGCTTTCTGCATGGACCTGTAAAGACTATCAGTTAGATTCAGCTCCTTGATGTTTCTCAGCAAACTTTTTGGTATAACACCAGTTGTTGACATGATGATTGGAATCGTCTGGACGTTCTCCATTTCCCATTGCCTTCTAATTCGTTCTTCTAAGTCTCTGTACTTCGCGATCTTCTCGACTTGCTTCACACGCAGGTTGTTGTTGTTCGGGATGGCCACATCAATCAGAGTTGTCTTCCTAGAAATTTTATCAACTATTATAAGGTCCGGTCTGTTATGGGCAACTCGTTGATCAGTCAGAACTGTACGATCCCAGTACATCTTGTAGTTGCTGTTCTCAAGAACAGGCTCAGGTGTGTAGTTGTAATATGGGACCCTTTCTGTCTGCACAAGCAGCAGCTTTTCCGCCAGTTCCCGGTGCAAGATCTTGGCAACCGAATCGTGTCGTTCCTTATATTCCGTTGATGCGAACATCTGACATCCTCCTGTTATGTGCTGGATTGTTTCTGAAGTTGGGCACCCGTATCTGCATCTGTCATCCACTACCGATGCATCTCCTACAATGAATTTTAGGTAGTTGCGAGTTGGTATAACCTGATCTTGTATGGCCAGTAGGAAGCCTTCCGTCTCGGGGAACATTCGTCCCGAGGTCAGCCAATAGTTCGACGCTAACTTGTCGACATGTTCCTGGTTAACCTCATTAGGATGTCTCCCGTGCAGCGGCTTCCCCAACCACCTCTGTAGTTTATCGTTGTCGGTTCGGTGGTGATTTTGACGCTCGTGTTCCGTCAGACGTAGCGGTGTTGAGACGTCTGCTCCGCATATAGCCCTATGTAGTGTGGAGCTGTTGGCCTGCCTGTAGAAATAATTACGCAGATTTAATATTTGTTGGTCCAATTGCTTGCTGAGATCTGCCAATCCTCTTCCTCCTAGTTGACGTGGCAGAGTTGTTCTTTCTACGGCACTACGGGGATGATGTTTATGAGCTTTTGTCAGTAGTGTCCTAACTTTTCGTTGCAGGTTGTTGATGTCCGTGTTGGTCCAATTCACTATTCCGAACGAATAGCTGAGTACAGAGCACGCATACGTGTTCAGGGCCTTAAACAAATTCCTGCTGTTAAGATCAGTTCGCACTACTTGTCTTACTCTCTTGATGAATTCATTCGTTAAATCAGTCTTCATTGTTCGATGGTCTATCCTTTGAGCTTGTTTCATCCCGAGATACTTGTATGTATCTCCCTTGCTCATTGCTTCGATCTCCTGGCCGTCCTGCATCTCGTGTGCGCTTTGTTCGAGCTTTCCCCGGATGATATTAAGGGTGCGGCACTTGTCCAGTCCAAACAGCATTCCGATGTCCCTGGAGAACTCCTCTACAATTTTAAGCATTTGCGTTAGTTGGTTTTTGGTTGCGGCGATCAGTTTTAAATCATCCATATATAATAGGTGATTCAACTTGATCGCTTCTGCGTTGTTGCTTTTGATAGCGAAGCCATATTTTGTAGAGTTCAACCGATGTGATAGAGGGTTCATCGCCATGCAGAACCACAGTGGACTGAGTGAATCTCCTTGGAAAATCCCTCTTCGGATGTTGATTGTGTCGGTCTCGATGTTACTGTCTGCGGTTCTGAGTTGTATCTTAGTGCGCCAGGTTGTCATAACGTGTTCTAAAAAGGAAACTGTATGATGATCTATTTTATACAGCTTTAAGATACCTGTGAGCCAGTCGTGAGGTACGGAATCAAATGCTTTTTTGTAGTCCACATAAGCCATGTGGAGGTTTCGTTGCTTGGAATGAGCCTGGTTGCAGATGACAGAGTCTATGATGAGTTGCTCTTTGCATCCCATTGCGCCCTTCGAGCAGCCCTTCTGCTGCATTGCAATGATGTTGTTCCGCTCGCAGTGAGCATATATTCGCTGCGTAAGGCAAGATGTGATTATCTTGTAAAGCGTAGGCAAGCAGGTTATTGGGCGGTACTTGGCAGGGTTATCCGTATTCCGCTGGTCTTTTGGTAACAGGTAAGTTGCACCCTGTGTAAGAAACAATGGCATTTTCAGAGGATCGAGCAAGACTTCATTAATTAAGGTAGTTATTTGTTCATGCGTGCACCACAACTTCTTAATCCAATAATTTTGGAGATGATCTGGACCTGGTGCCTTCCAGTTGTGGGAATTCTTGATGACATCGGAGACCTCAGCGGTTGTGAATTGCTCGTGTTGCATCTGGCTATAGTTCCGGCCCATCTCGCGTTCTTCGCTGATCCAGCTTGCACTGACATTGTATGGACCTGGTGTGGCAAGTTGATTTCTCCAGAAACCGTCGACCTGTTCTCTGCTAGGGTAACTCGCATTTGTGGCATCGGCGCTAGAATTAAAAGCACGGTAGAAACCCTTTTCTGATCGTTCAAAGAGTTTATTGTCTCGTTTCCTGTTGTTACTAGCCTTGTATCTCCTCAGACGCCCTGCGAAAACAGAAAGTTTTTGTTTTAATGTGTCAAGACATTGTTGAGCAGTGATGTTCGCGGGGTCATGCCGAGAATGCATTTGGGTGCGGCTCATTACTGCCTGCACCGCCCTCTGGATCCTTCTAGTTCTAACTCCTCTGATATATTCCGTCACTTGTCCTATGTCTTTACGGAGACTCTCGATCTTCCGATTTAGTCGCATTTCCCATTGAGCCATTCGTGGTTCTGGTCTTGCACGATTCAACTCTTGGGCCGTTCGGATCTTGGCACCCATTACAGTGATGACTGCCGTTGCGGCACAGTAGATTAACATGTGCATACGTTCTAATGTTGGTGTCACTGAAACATAGCTTGGTAAAATTCTTGTGTTCATAAGATCGAGCACGATCGCAAGTTTCCTGGAAGAATTTAATCTTGGTAGCGGTGGCTTGCTAAGTGGGTCTGTGCCTTCGTATCGCAATACTGCCTGTCTCATATGTGTGTCCAAGCCTTCAAAATGTTCTTCGTTAACCCGTTCCAGACGGTTGTTGGTTCTACCGTTTCGGCTTCTAGTTGTTGTCCAGGCTCTTGAAGTTCCCCATTGTTGTTGTTGTCATCTATGTCTATGTGTTCGCCGTGGATCTCTAGCTCAACTTCCCGTTTGATAGTGTTAAGTCGCGTTTCTGGAATTCGGTTATTTCTTAGAATAGTTCGATACTGATCTGACACTCTTTGTTCAGACACTTGCATGTGTGGAAACTCCCTGCAGAACTCGGCATGCAGTTGTTGTCGGTAGCCGATAATCTCTTGTCCTAAGTTTGTCACCCTGTAGAAAATACGCATAATCGATTCATTCATGGACACAGTCCATTTCATGCGTCGTCGTTGTAATCCCGCCTCTGTGAACGCTGGCTGAAGTTCCCGCGCAGCACCTTCGGTGGGTGGAACCCTAGTTCTCGTTTGGCTCCCATGTTGTAGATGTTCGTGTTGTTGTTGGGCTGTAGCTGTTTGTGCAACAGGGGCCCGCCTCATCAGCGCCCTGTCACCGACGTCCCGCTCGCTGTCATGCCCAGCGCCGGCTCCAGACATGCCCTGGCGATCCCCAGGCAGCGGCCCTATGACAATCATCCTATCATTCTCCATTCCATAGTTTTCTCCCGTAACGTGGGAGTGACGGCCCTCGGTCGCCTTTTACGACTCGCGGAGCCACGATAGGAGTATTCTAACCCGCTACCCATACGGGTCAACTAGGATAACGCGGGATCGTTACTCCCGAGGATTTGCCCCTGTCACCGGCCAAACCCCTCCTTGCGTTAACTGGGAAACACGGGATCGTTACACCCGAGGATCTGCCCCTCTCACAGGCTAGACCCATCCCTGTGTAACTGGGAGTCGCGGGATTGTCACCCCCGAGGATCAGCCCCCGTCACCGGCTAGACCCCTCCCTGCGCAACTGGATATCGCGGGATTGTCACACCCGTAGGTCTGCCCCTGTCACAGGCCAAGCCTCTCCATGCGTAACTGGGAATCGCGGGATCGTTACACCCGTGAATCTGCCCCTCTCACAGGCCAGACTCATCCCTGCGTAACTGGGGAGCGCGGGATTGTCACACCCGTGGATCTGCCTCTCTCACAAGTCAGATCCCCCCTGCTTATTATTATTATTATTATTATTATTATTATTATTATTATATAATTTATCTATAGAATCTACACCAGTATTTTCCTCAAATGCCCGACTAAAACTCTTAGTGTCCATGTAGGTATGTCTCCGATATTAAGAACAACAATATGGATTGTTCGAGATTAGAAAACTATCATTTCTGGGATTTTGATTTCGCAGTGAATATGGGCAACAATTTGAGTTCTCAAACGGTTCCGTAACAGTTGTGGCTTGACTGCTAGAATATTGACAAATGGTAGTACTATTCAAAATTTTAAATCCTACTACAACTACAAAGATAGCACCCAAAAAACACCTAATCAATTCTGCCATTACTCAAATACCTACAGCTGATACTCATGCGAGGCACTGTTCTAAGACGGTTGTTGTTGTTTTTTGAACGAACTGAACAAACTAAGTAGGTGCCTAATGGAAAATATAGTACAGGTTGAAACTTCTAACAACAAATTTGATATGTTGCTATTATTGGTTAGGAAGTTGAAAACTGCACAAACATAAATAATACATTTTCAACAATTTATGAATAACGTCCAAGAATTTATCGTGGAAACATTAAAAATTTTGTGATAACTGCAGAAATTTCTGCGTATAACGAACATGCGACTCATACGGTTTGAAAATATTAATAAACAGTAGGTACGAATGCTTTTTTTATAGATTTCTTCAATATCTACAACTTTTGTTAACAACTTTTTTGGTATAAATTAATTTTTCTAGGTCATAATGTAGATGTAACAATTTTTGGGAAATTTTGGCGCACTCTATCTTTTTGAGAATGGAGTAGGTACAGAAAGTTTGGCCTTGAACAAAAGATGTTGCAAATTCCAAGCTCTGCAATTTCTTACTGAGATAAATAATAATAATAATAATAAGATTTATTTGCAATTGTTATCCAAGTTTACAAAATCATATAGGGTAATTTTTACACAGTCACAAATAGGTGCTATAAAAGAATTATAAATTGATCTAAGTTCTGCCCCTCATGACCCAATATTTCTGAACTCTTCTTTGATTTTTTTGTCCTCTAATGTGCTACATATACATAATACCTAACAATTACATTTTTCAAAGTCAAATCACCCATAAGCATAGCTCTTTTTAGCTTTAATGTAAGTGTTTCTGGTTTCAGACACTTCAGTGCTGCAGGCTGCAGGAATACCATTATATAATGCATAAATATGTTATATGAAAACGATCGCCGAACGATGTTGGTTCTATAGATTGGTGGTGAAATAAGTCCTATAAATCTTAAATTTAAGTTGTGAACATCCGTGCGATACGTTATTTTATCTGCTAAGTAATAGTGGAGTCAACGTAGACGAAAAATGGTATTAATTAGGAATTAATTAGGGAAGTCATGGATTTGAATAAAACCTTTCGAAACACCTTCAAACATACTTTTATTTATAATAACATAAATTTACGATGACTCCGAAACTAATGAAGATATCAAAATACCAAAGTATTTTTTGTTGTAAATGTAATCTACTTTTCGATTATAACAGAATAAATGCCATTGAATTTAAAATTTCGGAGAAAATTGTAATAAAAGGGAAATTTTCGAATTGCGGTGACCACGAAATTCGAAATGATCTTACTGGACAATCATTTGATAGAAGAAGGAAATCTCTCTTCAACAAGCCCAAATTCAACCAATTCGGTTAAACCAAACCGGAGTTAGCAGCATTTTTTCAAGTCAAGGTTTATCCGCCCGTCTCACCTCTATTTGAAGAGCAAGAGCAAAAAATCCTTAACGAAAATTGTTCAGTATTTGCTGAAGAGTGCAATAAAATTATTTTTGATATTTATTAGACATTTTTTTTGTGAAAACTGATTTTTCAAATTTACTGTTGCGAATACGCCCCCTAGCGGGCGACCTACAAACCTAAATATAATTTCCAGCGATTTTTCGTGACCATGTTACTTAAGAAGATTTTTCCCCAAAGCTCTTGGGCTATTAATTCCTGAGATATGGTACCTCTTCACCCTTAATGAAACACCCTGTATATAGCTTGGATTTTCAGAGGGGATATATATATTTAGGCTGTGCCATTCGTCCCCACGTCAATACAAGCTGTGCTCCAAGGAACAGAATGACATCTGCCGACTACCTGCCGACTAACATGCCTCACAACACACGCACATACACCCACACATACAAACGCATGTTCTCAGTGTATTCTTCATACAAATATGTATGAAGAATTTACGAGAAAGAAAGGGGAAATTATTATATTTATTATTGAATTCGTATTATTGTATGAAAGCTGAGAACACATGAAGAGAGTTTTTTTCCAAAAGCTGATAATCACGAGCGGAAATTATGTAGAAAAAATCTTTTGACTAGGAAATCGGAAGTTTAAAACGTGTACTTTCACTTAGGATTGGTTTCATCCCAGTAAGAAACCTCCTTCAGCTTGATTCTTGGATTTAAAAATAAGAAAAATTGAGTTCTGCGTTTTGGGAAATTAATTATAACGCGGTTTACTGCAAAAATAAACGAGAAAAAAGAGAATTACATTAAAATAATTTATGCTATCAAAAAGCAAACGTTTTATGCTTCAAAAAAGTCACCTATTGAGTTTCAATATCTAATTTTATGCGGATATTATGAGCGTTTGAAATAAATATTAAATATACCATAGCAAGAATTTATGAAAAATCGCTATGTTCAAAGTGAAAAAAAAAAAAACAAACGAGGTTTGCTATCGTAATCTTATATTGCTCATTCAAAACTAAATACATTTAGTAGAAACATTCTGTAATATTGCTCAAAAATATTACAAATTGACCATGTAACGTCAATTATTGTGAAAATGCATGAAATTTTGATCAAGGTCAACTTTACAATAATATGACAGGCGTATCCCTTCATGGAAATTAATGCTACAAGATTTTTTTAATTGCTTTACGGTGTCACTTTCCAATAAACTTTGTTGCATATGAATTAGTTGTGTGTGTAAAAAGTTATTACTGTTTAACTCTCTCGAGCTCCACGCGCCGCTCTCAATTTCGGCTGCCTCTTAATTACGAGGAAGCATGAAAACGTATGATCTTAAAAAAATTCTCATTCATTAGGTACTTAATTATTTTACAAAAAATATGTAAATACATTTTTTTGAGAAATTGCCTGCTCTCTCGAATGGTCTTACTTAAATTCTATAAAAACGCGTATTAAATAAGTTATTAACAAAAAACCTATATTTTTGACAGTTATTGTCAAATAAAAAAATCGCACACTATTTTGCGCTGCGGACTCTTCGGATTTTGTTTCAAGACATCAAAACGAACATATTCCGACAACATCTAAAACTCCCGGAATTTCTTCGAAGTTATTTTCCTAGTTGACTCCACTATAAGGAGGACATCCGATTCCAAAACTTTTTCAAGATGACGGGCGAAACGCGGAAAGGTGGGGATACACCAATTTGGGTTTTCACATTTCTAACCACCGGTAACAACATATCAAAGAGTTGACTTTCCTGGACTTTTTCGATCTCCGATGACAGATTTTCCTTTCCAGATTTCTACTCAGAGGAAACGGTAAACAATCAGGGTCTGGAATGTCTACGGTTCCTCAACGAGGTTATCTCCGATTTCGATGCGGTGAGTGTGCCGTGGCGGCTTCCCGTGGGAATTAACCCCGACTTCCCTTAACCGCGTTATGTTTTCTAGCTGTTGGAGCTGCCCCAATTCCAGAACATAATAAAAATTAAGACGATCGGATCGACCTACATGGCAGCCAGCGGCCTGAATCCAACCCGGCAAGTCAAGGTAGGTTCGAAAAGTTTTGACGTATGAAGAAGAGTTATTTACATAACGAGGGCGGAAAGTGGTATTATCCGCACCCGATGACAGATGTCCGAACGACGCGTAGTGTAATAAGTTTGAAGTTAAAACCATTTAAAAAATCCTATAACATGAATAGGCAAGAGGTTTTGCCGATCTCTGATACACATTTTCCGATCTTGCACGGTAAAACGTTAATTTCTGGCGGAAAAATTCTTCTATATTTTCTTCTAGCGTCACTGTAATTGTAGCGTAATAGGCTTGTGACTAATGAATAATATTTGTGCTTCCTTAAGAGCAATTTCTTCAATATATTTTTAAATAACGTTATTGTTGATTGAAAAATTTCACGAAATCAACTTTGGAGGAGAAAGAAGGATCCAACATTGTTTATATAAAGATACTACCTATTACATTTTATCCATATGAAATCCCTCTGCCTAAGTTTTCATAACAAAGGGTGGCTGATGCCTTTTATACCCCAGTATATTATGTTCATAAAAGCGGAATAATGCAGTATTTTTAAAAACCACCACAATAATTCCTTTAATCTCTATAGAAGAATAACTTCCACTAAAAATGGAAAACATAGAAAACCGCGCTATAAAATATTTTACTGTGTTCCCATAAATTTAGTGGATAGATGAGCCACTCACCTGAATGCAAATTAAAAGTTGTCATTTAGTGGGAGGGTTGAAGTATTAAAACGCTTGCCACTAGAACACTAGAAATTGAATATACAGTAGAATCTTCGTCAGCCCTAAGTTGATACAAAGTCTGCATTTATCGGCGCAATACCGGTGCTGATGCCCATTAGAGAAAATTTGAAATTAACACATCAAACGAAATTACCTGTCAAGTTCGATCGTAATTATACTAGACTCCGGTCCGAAGACATCACCGTTTGATTACTGTGTAGTAGGTACGCTTTTTCTGTCGCGATATTTCAACGAGTAGATGCGGGGATAAAGAAATCTCTTCCAATTTAAAAAAAAACATAAGGAAAGCAAATAACTATAATAGGTACAGGGTGTTCCCGTAAATTTTGACCCACCCCTATAGAGCCTTTATTTTTCGAGTTAGAAAAAATTACTTAAATGAAAGTTGTAGGGTTTCTTCTGAACCGCTATGGTCTGTTACTAAATAAAACAAATCAGCGTCGCAAATTTATGAAAAAAATATAAACTTACTTTTTTTAATGGAACACCCTGTGTATTTGCGTATTTTTGAATAGCACGCATTTTTCCGATTCCAACAATATAAATATGTTCTAGAGGTTCTAGAGGTGGGTCAAAATATACGGGAACACCCTGTACATATTATGATTGACATTCATAGTAAGTGTGCAATTCATTTGAACAATTTAAAAAATCGTGCGGAAAAGTAACTTTAATGCACTAGAATCTCTCGTATCGGAGCCACTTAGTAGGTGTTATTATATTGCATTTTAGAATCGATTTTTTAATAAAGTATAGAAACACAACTTCAAGCATCGAGCTAGTTATGTCCTATTCGTGCTTATGATGGTAAAACATAGAAAACTTTATAATATTAATTACAATATGTTAATGTAACTTAATAAAACCTGGTAGAAACACAATAGTAAACACAATTTTAGAAATGTCATTAAAAATAATTTTTGAAATTAAGTAAATTATTGTGAGATTACGTTTAACGATTAGTCAAAGTAGGCCCGTTACTTTGAATCAAAAACAATCCCATCTAAAATGTCTTTGGTCATGCGGAAGCAGGGGCAAAAGCAATGAGACTTTTAATAATGAAATGTACGGAAAAAGGAAACTATGATGAAAATAAATATTATTCAGGATTGTGGGAATGGAGAAACGCTCTTAAAGCAGATGGTAACTCACCCTATCAAATTCTATATGGCCATCCCTTAAGGTCGCTCGTGCCAGCACATATGAAATCTTTGATAGTAGGTATATGGAAGTAAGCTGCAAATATTAGAAAAAAGAAAATCGTAGAACAGTCGGAGATGATCTTTTTACAATCGCCATTCAAAAGATTTAAAGCCAATTCTATTAGGAAGGAAAGTATAGATTCAAAATCATATTAAAGGACGATGGGACAAAATTGGCGAAGTTATTGAAATTGAAAAAAAAAACAAAAAAATATACTGTTAAAACACCAAGTGGGAAGACTTATTATTAGAAATAGAACATTTCTTCGTCACGCTATTTCAAGAGGGGAGAAGGAAGAATGATATAATAAAAGGAGAGATGTGATAATATATTATTATTATTAATTATTATTAATTAAAGATTATATATCATTACAAGTAGTACCACTTTTTAAACTTAATTTTTCGCCTTAAACTTGATTTTTCAGATGCCATTGCATTGCCATTGCCACTGCATTTGAAAAATTTCGGATAATTTTTTAAAATTATTTCTAATAATTGTAATTAGTGGTCGATCTAAATTCGCGGTTCTTCCGCGTACCTCTTTTTAGCTTTAATTTAAGCTGCAAATATTAGAGAAAAGGAAATCGTAGAACAGTCATAGATGATTTTTTTACAATCGCCATTCAAAAGATTTAAAGCCAATTCTATTAGAAAGGAAAGTATAGATTCAAAATAATATTAAAGGACGATGGGACAAAATTGGTGAAGTTATTGAAATTGGAAAAAAAAAACAGAAAATATACTGTTAAAACACCAAGTGGGAAGAACTATTTTTAGAAATAGAAAATTTCATCGTCACACTATTTCAAGAGGGGAGAAGGAAGAATGATATAATAAAAGGGGAAATGTGATAATATATTATTATTGTCAATTAATATTAATTATTAGATATAAATTAAAGATTATATATCATAACAAGTAGTACCACTTTTTAAACTTAATTTTTTTTTTTTTAATTATTTCTAATAATAATTGTATTAGTGGTCAATCTAAATTCGCGGTTCTTCCACGTACCTTGAAGTTTGAACTCGATATCTATTTTCATTTGACAGATAAAAACCAATACCTATACGTGATAATTTTTTGTCCTAAAATGACCTTTTCTACAAAATGTAAGCCTCTCAATGTAAATACTATTATAGATGAACATTAATGGTAGCCGGACCTCAGAACATTAAATGCAGTATGGATTTCAGTGGTTTCAGTGAAAAATTATCATCGATTTTGTAATTCCAGCTAAAACTCAGATTAAATCGAATAGTGGTTAATGCAATCTGAAATCCGAAATTTCGTAAATAATAAACTATTGTTAGAGCATCATAAAAGTACCTATGTTTAAAAGTCTAATTACAAATTATTAATATGGACATAATGTTTTGGGCAATAATATGCGCTATATTTACCAAAACTAAATTCTTGAGTCCTTTTCTAGCCGTATGACTCCGTTGAAGTCCGTTGGGAGCACCTGGCCCTTCTTGTGGACTTCGCCCTCGAATTGAAAAAAGCCCTCCAGAGCATCAACGAGCAATCCTTCAACCACTTCGTGCTCAAGATGGGTATAAACCATGGACCAATCACTGCGGGTGTGATTGGTGCCAGGAAACCCCATTACGATATTTGGGGTAACACGGTCAATGTGGCTTCGAGGATGGAGAGCACTGGAAAAGCTGGATGCATACAGGTAAATTCTACGAAGCAAGTGTACGTTCTTCGCTGACACTAACATTTTACTCCTCGCGAAGCCGCACAATCGCCGCAATACAATTTTATTTTTTGGTGTATTCGAATATAGGTAATTATCATCAAGTTAGAATTTTTAACATTCCAGATCCAGATATTTTCGTAATATGGAACACCTGTAGGTATATTTATTTTGGGTGACTGCGAATTGTCTTAAATGGTTTTTCTCTTTCATTTGAATACTTGACAATTCCGTATTTTTCATCGGATTGGCCGATTTCCAAAATTATTCTTTTTCTTTAACATAGGGTAGGTGAAAAAAAGTACTACGATCAGAAAGACCCCTAAAAATGGTACCTACTAGGTAATTTTCAAAAAACAAAACAGTCGACACCATTGAATTGACCATACTTGAAAATCAGAGTTACCAAGCTCAATCATATCACTTCCATAGGGTGTTATGGACCAAAAGTAAAAAATGCCATATTTTCAGAACGCCCTGCATTTAGAGGAAGAAATATGTTTTAGTGATATTTGCTAGCAATTAACTAGGGATACACTAGGACTATGGTTTCGTTCGTCTACTTAATACAGCCATTCTCACACGGAAAGTTTCTGAATTAAAAATGAATTTATGTTGGCTTAAATTTTTGCCGACAAGATATTGCAAGTAACAGGTTACTTATTTCTCAGTTGTTTTGCTTTACGAAACAATGACTTAAAGCATATTTTCTTGAGCAAAACCCTACAGGGTTTAGGTTTAGACAGGTTTTGTTTGATTTAAGTCTGACGTCGTGATATTTTCTTATATGGCGAAAGCTGTTTTAACTCGTATATATTATATTAACCCTCCACAATACTAAAAATAATACGCAAAGAACAAAACGAGACCTCTGTAAAAGCGCCTCGTGGAAACGAGAGGTTTTGAGATAAACCTAAAAAGATTTTGTAGATGTCGAACACTACAGCTAGCGCCATCTGAAGGCTTTTCTCTCTACCAATAAGCCGAGCTATCGATTTTCCCGCAGGTGACGGAAGAGACCTGCCACATCCTACAGCACTTCGGCTACCAGTTCGAGCAGCGCGGGCTGGTCACCGTCAAGGGCAAGGGTCAGCTCATGACCTACTACCTGCTGGGCAAGGCCGGCAAGATCACGCCGCCGACGGCGCCAGTGTCACCGATGCTTGGTAAAAGTTTATGGAAAGTTCCCAGATGACCCAGACCGATATCATTATCTTAGATCTTATACAAGCGTCAATTTTTTCTGTACAGACGCACTACCCTTATATACACGTAGTTCGACTCATCTGTTGTCTGTTGTATTCCTATTTGTTTGACAAGGGACATAGAATATGCCACTATTTTTGAAAGATAAAGATAAAACAGTAAGTTTAAATTTACGGGAATATAAATTTAGAGCAGGGAATATAACTCTCATTTTTCTAGAATGTTTATTTATATATATTATCTAAAAAACATATTTCCGAAAAAGGGAAAAGAAGATAATTCTCAAAAACCGATTTAATGAGAGTCTCCAAAATCTCCCCTTGTCGAGCCTCATAGAATCCCAACCTGCCATAAAACTCTTTATCGATATTAGTAAAGTACCTACATATTTCCTTTAAAGTAATTGAGCGCTATGTCTGGACATCGTGGAGATCAACAGATTGTGGCTCTCGTGCCAATAAGATGTTAGGGAAAATAAAATTTATTAAACTTTTTAGTTTTCCTGATCATTAACAATATGAAATCACAAATAAATAAGTGTAATTGGCATCGCTGGCAATCAGCAGGTCACTACGAGAGAGTATCAGGCATCTCCCGTCAGAATTTGGTCTGGGTTTCTGGAACCTAAGCGCTGTGCGGGTCTTACACTGAATGGGCTTATCGGTTACATTATGAAGCCTCTCCCCAGCAAACACCCATCAATGGACTAATAAAGATTTTTAAACGATGCAATAACTGTTCATTGTATTGGTGTTTACTAGGCAACAGGTAATTCTATAGGCTCTCTACTTTCTGCTTGCATTCTTTCTTCCTCTCTTTCTTTTAGAAAAGTCTTCCTAATTGCAGGGTTGACAACAATGGAAACAGTGAATGAGGAGGACGAGTCACACGACAGCCCGACGTCCAAATCAGAGAAGACCGTCATCGAGAATGACAAGATCGACGACGAGGTCTTCATCGCTGACGTTTCGTGTTCGTCAGAACAGCTCATCAGTAAAGAAGTTGAGGTTAAGGAATCTTCGGAAAATACACTTCTGCTTAGCCAGTGTGATGCATAGAGAGATATTATCGTGTTCTTCCGGGTTGGGTTTATATTTTTTACATGGTAGGAGTATAGAGAAGTTGACAGTAGATTAGTACTGGGTGTGTAGTTACGTTGATATCTTTGTAATTGGATCTTCGGTTGGGAGAGCCTTACATATGAGATCTTGTAACATTTTTTGAAAACAACAACATCATGTATATCTATCACTACTTTCTTTGGCCTACAATAACCGATTTGTTGCTTTCAAAAACCGTATCATTTGGGGGAGGACTCATAATTAGAGAAAGAGACTGAAATGATGAAGCATGCACAATCTCTTCTCTCGAACTTGTAGATAAACTAGGTTGTGGTCAAACTGCTGCAGAGTAAATATTAGTTAACTAATGTACTGATTTTGTAGGCATTACAGGCGCTCAGGCGATTGTAATAACAATAACTATGTAAAGTTTAAGAGAGTATATAATATAAGAGACAAAAAAAGACAAACTTGTAATAACTATACCCTAAAAGGCTAAATGTTGATATAATTCTTTCAGATTCTACTGTAGTTCTGATGTGTATAATACTAACTCGTGAACAGCAACAATCATACTATTAATACAATAATTACTGTTGATATAAAGAAAAATTACATTTTTTGTTTATCACAACTTGACCTACATATCAAAATGGTATATTATTATAAATACGAGGTACCGGGATTTTAAGCTAATAAAATTTAAGTAGGCTGAAGGAATAATTGCCAGACATATAAAATAGGTGATGGAAGATTTGGAAAAATCATACGCTAACAACTTTCTCTGAAAATATGATATTTTTTTCCAAGTTACTTTAAAGTTACTACACTCTATTCAAACTAAATGCAAGTTTCGCGTAAACAGTTACACGATGGAAGCACGTGAACAGTTCTGAGAGCTAATACGAGGCAGGGCCGCATTAAGGACGATCTCTATGAATTTTATAATATAAAATATTAAAATAATATGCCACGGTATTAAGAACTTTAAAAACAAACTTTTATGGCACACCTAGGCATTCACTTACCTGCAAATTTCTACTATTAATACAAATCGTAGCTCCAACAATTAATAAACAGCTAAAGAATTATATCGGAACAAATAAAGGTCCACTTGCAACTCAATACACCTCTGTAAGAAACACCGACTCGCTGCACTCGCCCGCCCGGCCAGACTTTATTGCCGGCTGGCCAATAGCAAGCCGATCACGTGCGTCTCGCGATCTAGGCATGCAACAACTTGTCGAGGCCAACGATAAAGACAGGCCACGGCGCTAACGCATAATCGCGTGGTCACGTGACCAACTTAGTGCTATATAATGAAAGGCATTTTTGGAGATAAGTAGAAAAAACAAATTTCGTAACAATTTGGCAAGTTTTCTTTCATCTATTACATTATTGGTTTTGTGCATCCAAGCTTTCTCTAATTGTTTTTTCAAAATTGTCAACCTGCCTCAGCTGTTTTGGGCTGAGAGTTAAACGGCACTGCACTCACAATATTTTGGCACTTCTCAAAAATTGTTGGGACATCACCTTCCTTTAGCTTAGGTGATATTCTATATAGGTATTTTCCTCCCACAACACATTTGTCCACTTTAATTGTTTCACTTTCTTGAAAATGTGTTAGCCACACATACTTAAGGGTTTTTTAGAAATTAAATCTCAGTTGGAATTTTACGAATCCATTTTTGGCGGAAATTATCATCCCGAGGCAAAAAAAAAATGTTTGTTATGGCGACACTTTCTTCCTGGCTTTTGTAATATGTATAAATATAATATAAACAGACCCAATATTTGGTATTTAGGTTATTTTTTACGAAATAAAAATGAGAACTAACCTCAGTAGGTATACTGTAAATACTTATTGACGCGAGGTCTCAGTTGTTCGGCAGCGTGAAAACCGATTAGAAAACGTATATGGGGGCGGGGGTCGACAACGAAAATCAACGGTTACAACACTGATTTATTTCGCACAAGGTGAATGGTGAATACAATAAATACACAAACCCGAACGTGGTCAACGGGAACGGCTTCCAGCCACCCGGACCGTCTGAACTCGCGGATCTCCCGTAAGCAGTTCGCCCCTATCTGTGTCTCAGGCTCCACTGTCCAATACGGTCAATGTCCATAATAGTCCATTCCGGAATTCCGGGCTCCCTATTCTGTGGTTCGGGGGAGAATTTCCCCTTTTTACAGCGCTCACGCGTCGGTGCGAGCGGCACCAATACTCTTGGACGGCACGACTCCCGCCCAGAAGCCATAATAACACCTGGGCGGATCCCCTCCGCCAGGACACACGCGCACTAGACACAAACTTGTTTCTAAAATATAAACTAACACGTTTAAAAACAATTTAAACGTTTAAAACTTCTCAAAACCCAAGCTGCCGCTTTCAGTTATGTGACAAATGACATGTAACGTCGGCCTAAGATGGTCACGTGATTTTTGTGCGCCAGGGCCTGTCTTTATAGTAGGCATTGACAACTTGTGTTTATGTCTCACTTGTGTTTAGTTTGAATAGAGTATAGAAAGAATAATACTTAATAAGCTCCGATAAATTCCATCAACCTACTTAAACATTGTAGGGTGCTGGAATATTAAAAACAAGACACACAATTTTTGTAATACTTCTTTCAAATATATGACCTAGTTTGGATTTTCTCCGGTTAGATAAATTTCATAAAGCACATTGTAGAATAGTTAGAAGCAATGTATAAAATACATTACGCATTAAATACTATAGTAAACCACTTTGAAACATTTCACCAAAACTAGTGCAAATGAGAAAATAGATGAGACAAATGGGCACCTAACAAACATAGAGCGATAGAGAGTTTGGAATAAAACAGTTTATTTTAAATATTAATTTTCCGTTGTAATACTCGTAATGTTAATAAATGAGCCTAAGTATTTTATTTAGGTATATTTGTGACGCATAATTCTTCAACAAAACTGCCTCAAAGTAACTATCTACATTACTTGTACTAATAACCTTAATCAATGCTTATAGCTAAACTATCCAAATTAGTCAGTACAGGTTGGTCCGAGTTTAAAATACAATGTGTTTCAGTTTGATACTTGAAAAATCGGTATTTGTTAATGGAATAACCGATTTTTTCTTTGTAGTATATTGAACTTAAATAGCTCTATACTCAGTGATGTGCTTTTTTTTATTTAGGCCCTTTTTATGGCCTGCTATGATATCCATATACAGGGTGACCATATGTCGAGTCTATGCATGGGATCTTGGTTATCTCAAGAGATACGAGGTCGGTTAAATTGGAGCAAAATTCATGCCGAATAACATGGTAAAAAAAATTTTGGCTGGTCCTTTCGTTTTGAAAATAATGCGAAAAAACTGAAAATTGTCGTTTTCGTTTTTATTTTTTTAAACGAAAATGAAGGGGTCTGGAGATTTCTAACTTAAACATTATTAAGGCACTTTTTTTACTAGGACCCGTTACCTTAGCGAGTTGCCAAAGAAGATTAGAAAAATGTATTCAAGTTGAAGGAGGGATAATAAAAAATACGAAAATTTAGAGATATTTGGTTATTCTGTTGTTAGATGTTATGTTTAGTTTAATTTGTTTTGTTAAAAATGAACGGAAAAAAATCGATATATCCTAATATTCGACTTTTTATTACGAACTAGGCCAATCAAAATAGTGCAATTTCAAAGTCGTAGTACCTCTATCGAAAGAAAAAATCACTAAATTGTTTTATGCTGTTAATACAGTGTGCCCGCAAACATTGGTATTTTTCGAAATTTGCACCTAAATTATAAACACTCTGTATAAGATGCAACTTTTAAACTTGGTATTAAGGGTTTTAAAGCATGTCCGAATCAACTGGACAATTAGTTCTTTTATGCCTAATAGGATTTCGCAATTTTTGAGGCTACTTTTTATATCATAGCAGGCCATGCAAAAAGCCTAAATAAAAAAAAATGCACATTAGTAGAGCTCGTTAAGTGCAATAGGTATACTAAAAAAGAAAAAAATGATTGTTCCATTAAAAAATATCGATTTTCAAGTATAAAACTAAAACACACTGTATATTAAATACTAAATTTTAATAAAATTAACCACGAACGTTCATTTCCCATTTCAAATCCTGTAAATGCCAATTTGATATTGGCTGCTAAGGCAAATGATTTATATTGGCACTTTTATTCCACATTTTTCATGCGATATATTCGGAAAAAACTGCAGTATGTCTACCTAAAGTAACACTTTCTTGTCTGAATAACTCAATTAATATCTAAGCTCTTGGAAATATATTTCAAATTTATATACTTAATATTTATTTATATTCGTATTCATACATCGCCCAAGAGACACGTTCATGTCCTCTTATTTATTAACAAAACAAATAACTAATAATAATGACCTTACAATGATTCGCCTATAAGAAGGTGTCAAGAACATCTATTTAGTTCATGGGGATTTAAAACTTTTATAAAGTAGGTAAAATAAATATATCTTTTAAAAATTAACGCCATGATGAAGTTTCCAAGCTTTTTCAATAATAACTTCAAATATAACAATTAAATTTGGACATCTCTAGTCTCTAAAAAATGCAAGGTCTGTTTAAACACCATGTTAGTTCTGTTAAATATTATATTTATATTTTTTAATTAAATTAACTAGATATTATAATAACGTGATTGTTTTTATGCATAGCTTGATATTATTTATTGGCTGCCTATAATTTGAGTACAAAATTCGAAAGGGTAATTTCTGTGAAATATCTAATTGTATAAATTTACCGAATAAGCTCAAAGTAAACTTTATATTTCTCTATATACCTATATATTTTAAAGTTGTGCGTTTGAAAACAATTCCGGAGGGATCAAAACGTAGCGCCCTATTTTTTTTTGTCCCGCGTGTATAAAATTTAGCCCATTAATTACATTTATTCCGGTCACTGTACTATAGAATAATGAAAAATAAAAAGTAGAAAATAGGAACTGTTTAATTTTCCTGACACTTATGAACCTTTTGACAATAATTTGTATAAAACTTTTCATCAAAACTTTTAGCACAAAATGGAACTGGGAGATTAACTTTAGTAGGGAAGTATAGTGTTGTATGAAAATACAAAATTAAACAATTGAACGTAGAATCTGTCTGCTTGGAATCTGGAGAAGAACAACCTGAAAATCCATAAATATCCCATCTCTTGAAGTGGAATAGTGGAAAATGACTTGAAAGGTATAACTTGCAGTCTCAGGTACACAAACACAGTTTATTAAATGGAAACCTATAGCTACATAATATGTTTGAACCCACCTAGGGGACATCTTCAGCAATAAAACATTTTGATAAGCTAAAAAAGAGAAAAAACAAACCAATTTGGTTAACGTTATATATCAACAAACTACTCAGTCACATAGTCCTACCTAACTGTATATAGTTGTGGAAAAAGGGAAAATTTCTCCTTGTAGGTATATTAGATGCTTTTATTTATTTGATCGGGTTAAAGCCTCATACTTACAGAGTTAAGACTATATGTCTGGAAGATCAGTACATTTTCCTATTTCACTTTTATTATGGTAAGTACCTACTACCTATTTTTTAGGTCGGGCGAAACAAACAAACAGCGGCCGGGCCGGACGTAAATACGGCATAAATCTTTCAAAATTTCGTTTTTTCGGGGGTTTGGCGCAATAATAATGCCTACACCCCACTTTAACCAAACAAAACCGGATAGAACGTGGTTCTGGGTAAAGCCGGAAATACCTATAATGTCGGTTATATTTCGTACTTTACCCACGCTTCTTGGGTATTTTGCAGTTTACCCGGGTAAACCTAAGTTTAACCGTTAACCTTACTTTACCCGTAACATATATACCGTATAAACAGGTTTTCTTTGCAAGTCCCGGCTATAATATTACTAATAAGTAGGGAGAAAGCAGGGGAAGGGGCCCGCCGGGTTGGGGGGGCGCGGCCTGGGACTAGGAGGGGAGGCTTTCCTCTAGCCAATACGACGTACGGAGTCAGCGCACGGCGCCGCGGGCACCATAGTAGAGGGGGCAAGGGCAGGGAGCGAGGGAGTAAGCACCTGTTACTAATTTTATTCTTTTGGATATTATCGCCTGGGTTTGGCATAAAATACACAATTCTGAGAAAACAAAAGAAAGAAAAACTCTTAAAATAAAAAGAAAAAAAGTAAAATTAAAAAAGAATCACAAATATTATCCCAGGAGAGGCTCAAAGATGCCCCCCCCCTTTGGTCCTTACAATAGCCCAACCTGTCGTAGAATTCTCTACGAACATCAACTAAGGTTGCAGGCGAAATGTTGCGACATAAATTTATTATTTTATCTCGCAACTCTTCTACCGTTGAGGCCTTTCATGTTGATGTCCGTAGTACTAGGTCACGAGATCGGGCTTGCCAATTAATTGCGCCTCTAGTGGAAATAAGTTGTTCAGGAAATGTGGTGTTTAAATACGAGTAATCCTGAACGATCCGGGCACTATGTGCCGGACAACCATATCCTGCTGGAACCATACACCTCACAAGTCGACATTACGAGCAGTAATAGCGGGAACAATCTGATTTTGCAAAAGGTGGAGGTATTTTTCGGCCATTAGGCTACCTTCAATGAAGAAGGGGCCTCTAATATGGTTTCCAAAAATACCAGTCCAAACATTTACTTTTCTTGGGTACTGCGTTCATCGTGGGATACTTAAATGTTTATAAAAGTCATCGTGGACAAGTCTGGCGATCTTGGGGGCCATCTAATTAATGGACTATTTCGCACTGTTAAAAACCAATTCGCGATTTTACACGACAAATCGCTGTAATCATGTTACAACCAAAATGTACTGTAATAATAAACTTCATCGAGTAATTTTGAGGACTCGTTGTATAATTACATTTGAAAATTACTGAATGTCTGATGTATTATTACTATGATCTAGTAGTAAATATACCTAAGCCGACAGGTAAACTTACATACTGTGCTTTTAAATATACTTTATTATGTTCGTAAATTTATTTTAATATTGCAATATTACGCACGAAAATTTACACTAAATTACATGTATTATTACAAATAGGTACGCAATTAAAATTTCGTGAAAATAACTTAAATTTACAATAGCTATTTCGGTATAGTGGAGAATTGCGAATTAAAATTACTAGAAATATTGTGGAATCATACATTCCGATATGTAACTGGGGCGTTTAACGTGTTAAATTTACAGTAAACGACAAGTAATTTCACACAATTGGTTTATGTATGCTTATGCCAATATACAGTGTGACCCATTTGTTTTGGGGTCAGTCTGTAAAAAGTGTATCAATCGTGCGATTTGGCTGATTTTTTTTTTAAATTGTAGAGCTCGATGAACTGCACATTTTGAACAAAAATTGCCTGGTTCGCATAAAATCCAAAGCCTACTATGACCGTTTTTATGAGCAAAATTTTAAGAAACCATATTAGCGTTTTTTTTTTGAAAAAATCTGTGTGCGCCAATGGATTGAGCACCCCTCGAAATGGGTATGTACAAAATTTCATCAAAATATTTCAAGTAATAACGATTTTGTAGAAAAATTAAAAATGCAGCCAAGGTACGTCTTTATTTTCAAAAATTCAAAGTTGGCCATGGAAAATAATTGAATTGTAATAATACAACCTTATGCTTATAAACACAAAACATAAAAACAATTAAAATTATAAAATTTTTGTAACTTCTACCAAGCCTCCATTTTCTACAATGCATTTGTCGTTCCTCTTGCGTACATTCAAAATTACATTTCGTATTTGCTGTGGAGTAATTTCCTCACAACTACGGTTTATCCTAGCTTGCAGTTCTTGTAAATTATGGGGTCTTGAAACATTTTGCTTAAGTGTACCCCAAAGAAAAAAATCTAAAGGAGTTAAGTCCGGAGATCTCGGTGGCCACTCACAGAAAGGACTATTTCGCCCTATCCAACAGTTTTCAAAATTATTATCTAGCCAGTTTCTGATTAAACGAGCATTATGAATAGGACTGCCATCTAACTGTAACTTTAAATTTAAACGGTATCTTAATGGTAACTCATCTAAAGCATTTCTAAATTCAATTTCTAGAAAATTCAAGAAGCCAGCCGCATTCAAATTCCCTTCAAAGAAAAATGGGCCAATTATTCTGTCGCGTAGTATTCCACACCAAACGTTAATTTTTTGTGAATATTGTCTCCTTGCATTTATTATAAACTCTGGATTTTCAGCTGACCAGTGACGGCAGTTTTGACTTGATACTACACCATTTGTAGTAAACGTGGCTTCGTCGGTGAATAAAATTTCATTTAAAAAGTTGCCATTATGGAGATATTCACCTTGCAGCCAATAGCAAAATTCTAATCTTCTCTCCTCATCTCCTGGTTCCAGGGTGTGCAAAAATTTTGGCTTAAACGGTTTTATTTTGTTTTGTCTCAAACATCTCCTTATACTCTCTCTGGGTATATGAAGGTCTAAACTAGCCGTTCGAACACTATTTCGAGGATTGTCACTAAAGTATTGCAGAATTTGATTGTTATTTTCAACAAGTCCACGGCGTCCATTTTGCCTAGTTTTTAATAAATTTTTAGAAATCGATCCAGTTTCATCAAAAATATTGTTTATACGTTGTACAGTACTTCGACTCACTGATCTACCTGGGTGTCTATTGTTAAATTCGGCCGCAGCTTCTGCTGCCGAGCGCTCGTTGTCGCCCACGAGTCGAACAATTTCTATTTTGTCTCTTATGCTTAAATATTCCATAATTATGATAATTAATTGTATTGAGCACAAACAATTTCTGAACTCAATTTAGACAGTTTGACACTTAATAAAAGTAAACAATTCAATTATTTTCCATGGCCAACTTTGAATTTTTGAAAATAAAGACGTACCTTGGCTGCATTTTTAATTTTTCTACAAAATTGTTATTACTTGAAATATTTTGATGAAATTTTGTACATACCCATCTCGAGGGGTGCTCAATCCATTGGCGCACACAGATTTTTTCAAAAAAAAACGCTAATATGGTTTCTTAAAATTTTGCTCATAAAAACGGTCATAGTAGGCTTTGGATTTTATGCGAACCAGGCAATTTTTGTTCAAAATGTGCAGTTCATCGAGCTCTACAATTTAAAAAAAAAATCAGCCAAATCGCACGATTGATACACTTTTTACAGACTGACCCCAAAACAAATGGGTCACACTGTAGGTACACTCTTTAAAAAGTAAATTAAGTAAAACTACACAGATAGAAAGAGATACTTGAATCAAATAAAATTTATTTAACTCAAACAAATTTGATGCTTGTATACGGCGAACCCTAGACTGACTTTGAATAAAACATTTGGTATGTTTCAATTTAAAAACAGCATTTAATTTGGGACAAATAAAATATTATTTGGAAGAAATTAATTTTTAATCCCATGGAGATACAAATGATTTGAATTGAATAAATGATATATTTCGAAGGAACAAATATATAATGTTAAAAAACATTTATTCTATTTAAAAAATTAAGAAAGTTGCGCCAAACAACTGTGGTGGGTTGAATTACCCATTCAGGGTATTCACTCAAATAAAATATTATTTATTTAAAGTAAAGCAACCTTTATCTTTATCATTATTTACAAATTTCAGTTTTTGTCCATTCATAAAAAACATTAAGTTTACTCGATTCATAAAGATGGGAAGTGGATTAGAAAAACACGATAAATTGTAATGCTATAAAAATATTTATTTAAATACAATTAAAATAAACTTTATTTGGTATAAAAACAAACTTTGCAAAACATACCAACATACCATCATAGAGGTGGTCTATATGATATATTTCAAGTAGGTTCTTTGAGATTTGTTTCTATTAGATATTGTTTATGCGTGTACTTACAAAATAGGTTGAAAAACGCAATACACACTACACATAGTACACCACACTACACTCATCTACTCGGCAACTATAAATGATAATAAAACTGCGTGCACAAAACCTCCAGGGATCCTGCAGGCGGGTACTACTTTCACGGACACTGAACAGCGCTGAACGCCGACACTAGAGTGCGCCCTCTTTGCCTCCCATATTTTCTCTTTCTTTCTATTTTTCATTCTCTGGAGTGAGATAGCTATAAAATGGTACGCAGTATTATTTAACTCAAATAAGGTCAAATTTAAACCAAATATCAATGTGGTTGATCCAAACAACCAAAAGGTATAAACAATAAATAAAAAATATTCTTGTTTGCACTAATTAATACCTTATTTCAGGAAAATAATATATGCTTCCACTAAACAATAATGTGTCAAAACAAATTAAATACCTTACCCAAAAAACACTTATTTTATAATTGAAAAAAATAAATCTTCGTTTAAATAACATAGTTTTTACGGAAATAAATATTATTTCTGGCAAATAATTCTTGATCAAACAACAAATATTTTTCTATGAAGAATTGTATTTCTATCTGTGTACATTAATTGCCTGCAATTCTACATTCTTCAATTTGTTTCCAGTAAAAAACAAGGTAAAATTACATTAACTTACCTTCAATTTTACACTTTTTGTTAAGGTAGTGTTTCTTTTATTTATTAAACTACCGAACAAATCACTATCTGAAGAGCAGAAATCAGCTACATAGTCTGTAATAGGGCTCCTTACGGTTCACATAGCCCCAAGGGAATACTATGCGAATTCGGGCTGTACAACGGAGACCTTAAATAATGCAGGCTATGCAATAGGGAATTGGGAACAGCTCTGTGAATGTGTGGCCCTGGACCACAGAAGACAGTCAATATATATAAACTCCAAGATTGGCACCAGAACACTACTGCAAAAGATCAGCAAGGAACCTGTAGTGCAGTAAAATAGAACGAGAGAAAAGCAGAATAAGACCTCGAGGCTGCGGTGCGCTCGGACGTAAAGGGCGGCTCCCTAAAAAAATATAATAGTCAAGGTCAAGGGGTTTCTAAACAAATTTGGATTTAGCTATCAAAGCTTCAGCTACCTTGCATGCTGATAAGAAGACTGCCTACCCCGAAATCTAGTTTGGAATGCCTAGATATGTGCGATAAAAACCTTTATCCTAATATTTACACATTACTACAAATCTTGGCTACCATTCCTGTATCCACTGCTACCCCAGAAAGGTCTTTCTCGAGCCTAAGGAGACTGAAAAACTATTTACAAAACACTACAAGTGAAAACAGACTTAATGGTTAATGAACATTCACTATGGAACAGAAATTCATGCAGATGAAGTAGTGGATATATTTAAAAGAAAAAGCCGAAGATTTCTTCTTTAATGAACTTTAAGAGAACTTTATAAATATGTCGTAGTTTTTCGGATGAATATATAGATATTAAATTTCATGTAAGTATATTTTTGTTGTTTTATTTACTTCTCAAACTAAACCCCCCCCCCAAACTAAATCCTGGCTACGCCCGTGCTACTCCCACCTTCAAATATATAAAAATACACTAAAGTTGATGTATTTTCGCTTTCGCAATGTAATTTTCAACAATACAGAGTAAAAATAAAATAGCCCGACGAAACTTTACTTCGTTCAGTTGTATTTTTACATTGGACGAAGGTAAAATCACAAAAAAAGTACTATAAGTATGTATTTGTTCATGATTTTGAATGTATATTCACATATAGTACATGATAAATCGTGTAAAAACCCGTCACTTTCACATGAAAATGCCTGTAATTTTAAATCTATTTTTAACAGTGCGTCCTATCCATCTAAAAGAAGACATTAAAATGAATAGTGCAAAAAACTGGAAACTTATAGGTACCTATATTATGTACCTGTTGGAAAAATTAGCATTTAGCCACTCAACTCCGGCCGAGTTGCGTGGATAGGGGCTCCATCCAATTGCATCCTTAAGTTCCTATGGTTTCTACTAGTGACAGCTAGTCAAGTGCATTTTTGGAACTTCCCTCTTAAGAATTCAAGAAAACGGGCCCTACCTAATGATCACCTATCACCTATCACCCTTTGACAGGTTATTCCACAGAAGAGGTTTATTTTATGTGAGAACTGACTCATGCAGTGCACAACAAAATTGGGGTTGTCTTCTGCCCTGTAACGGGTGTTTTGAGACGAAACTATACCATTTATAGCAAAAGTGGCTTCGCCCGTAAATATATTCTTTAGGAAACCATCACCGTTTAAATATTTCCCTAGTGCCCAAAAACTATGCTCTTATCTTGTATCCATTTCACATTCCTCTAATGTATGCATAAATATTGTTTTAAATTGCTTTATTTTATTTGCTTTTAAGTACCTACAGGTGGACTTTTTCTGATGCAAATCTCTGTCTGCATCATTTAAAGAGTTCTTGGGGTTATAACGGAAATATTCCAAAATTTGTTCAGATCGTTGGTTGATGTTGCGTGGAGTGGGCTTCCTCTTAGATACATTTCCTACAAAACATTGCAGTTTATAGAACATTACATACTGTCCAAACTTCTTAAAGCTTATTCCACCACTATGATCAAATTTCCTGTTTATTATTGCCACAGTTGTAAAATGTATGTTTCGTAAACCAATAATTTCAATATTTTTCTCAAAGTAAGTTGATTCGATGTGTTACAGGGTCAGCTAAACACTATTATCATTATATGAAATGTCAAGTTTAATGTCGGCTGGATTGACATTAATATAGTGTTGGTTCAGATCTTTGCATAAAGAATCCAAGGAAGGAACCAAAGCTTAATGGGTATTATAAAATACGTAAGACGGAAATTGTCCTGTGTAGTAACCAAGTTTTGATACAATATTTTGATATCTGACACGGTGATAGGTGTCAGTATGTGGTACTTAGACACTTTTCGAGTTATTATGCTTAGCTGTGCGGCTTGTGGCTCTTTCCTGGCTTGCAAAACTAAAATGTTTGAGGATAGTAATCCATCGGTAAGTATTTTTGTAATTTAAATTACCTTTTGAGGTCATGCACCAACGTGGCATAGGCGTTTGTGTAAGTACCTACTTATTCATAATGGGAAATTTAAAATTAGAATTGCTATATTATGAAGGATTCCTAAACTTAAGGGCATAAACGTGCTGTATTTTTTGTCTGTGTTGTAGGTACTGATTACGCCATTTGCAGAGACTGTCCCGGTCGAGCGTTAAGAGTGCAAATTTAATTGTTTCAATTTCCATAAATTACATACACATATTTGTTTAAATTTCATATTTCATTTCAAATTTCAGTTTCCATGGCAAATATGATTTTTTCAAATATCTCTTCTGACTACACTACGAGACTAAAGAGAACTGAAAACAATAAACGGTAGTATAAAAACTTTAAAATAAATGCAACATTTTTTTAAATTACGAATTGAGTGATTTACTGTAAAGAAGTTAAATATATAAAACGAAATAAAGTTTTACCGACATCCAATCGAAAAAAGATTAAAGTATTATTTATGAATATGTATCATCTTAGAGGTTTTTTTGTCGAGAAGGGTCCAATAATGTAAAATCTTTATTTATATGTTGGTTCATATTTTGTAAAATAAAAATAAATTACTTTTGTGTTTATTAGCAGTTAAAAAATTTTACATTTTGAGGTGACGCAGAGTCAAACTATTCACGATGCCATGGCACACCTGATTCGTCCGATGCCTTTAAAATTCCTCTTTTCCCCAACTTTGACACCCTGCAGAATGGAACTCCCTGTATATTTTTTGTTCAAATTTGGCATATGGGTTTTGGGATGTCCTGGTGGTAGGGTCAGATTTTAAATAAAAAAAAAAACGCTAAATGGTTTTCGTGGAAATCTGGGTTACAAAAAAATCGCAGTCGGCCCTGGATTTGCATTTTTAAAATGGCAGGAAGGTCAAAAGAAGCGGTTTTTGAAGGCCTTTGAAAGAAAAAAACTGTAGGCGATGTTCACCAAAAATAAAGATTTTATGTATTATAGGTTTGAAATTAGAAACTGTACGTAAGTACAGTTTTTTCTATTGATAAACTGTATTTGTGGAGCTGAGACTGTAAGTTATACTTATACTATACCTTCACGTCCTAGAAATATAATCTAAGGTTTTGAAAGTATTATCACAGTAAGTACAATGTGTCCACGGCAAAGCGGTTTTATCGGTGTAGATATATGACAATTTTTTTTGCATTACAAACACAATTATTTGTATTTTGGTCTTGCTTCACCCAAAAATTATTTTTAGTATCTTGGACTTTAAAAAAATTATAGAGGGCACTGGTAGCAGCTTAAAAATAAAAATCGCATCAGGTAAAGTGCCTTTTCTGTGCGAAATATTGAAAAATTTTATTAGAAAAACTTGCTCAGAATTAAAAAATATGACGTTGCATGAAATTACAGAACTAAATAAAAAAATATATTTATAATTTTTTTTTAAATATTTGAATGTAATCATAATTTAAATTTATTTATTCTACCCATGTTCTTCAATTTTCAGCACATATCTCAACTCTGTTCTGAAATTCTTTGTAGCTATTTTGAATGGCTTGAAGGTCAATTGAATTTATAGCAATTGTAATTTTAAAGTTTTAAGAAGAGTATGCCATGGAAACAAAAATAAAAGTGATCCGTCTTTGTGTAATGTGTGCTGAAAATGGAGGAACATGGGTAGAATAAATAAAATTAAATTATGATTACATTTATAATATTAAAAAAAATTATAAATAAAAAAAATATTTCGTTCTGGAATTTGACACAACGTCATATTTTTTAATTCTAAGCAAGTTTCTCTAATAAACTTTTTCAATATTGGCACAGAAAAGGCACTTTACCTGATGCGATTTTTATTTTTAAGGTGCTATCAGCGCCCTCTATAATTTTTTTAAAGTCCAATATACTAAAAATAGTTTTTGGGTGAAGTAAGAGCAGAATACAAAAAATTGTGTTTGCAATGCAAAAAAAATTGTCATATACACCTATAATAACGCTTTGCCGTGGACACATTGTATAATGCATTATCGAGAAACATGATTTTGAAGGATGGATTAAAATTAATTTTTGTTTTTCGAATAGTTTACTAATTAATATCTTAGTTTTTTTGTCATATTTAAAACATAATTTGGAATCAAAGTTTGTAGCAATATCTGCTGGATGAATTTTTCTAGAGAAGGTATTATATTTTCGGAAATACAATTTCTCCAATTGTTTCGCTTTGAAATATTTGCAATATTTTAAATGGGTATATGGCACTGAGCATATAGGTCAATACTCGTTAAGAACATCATATAATATAATAAAAAATAACCATCTAGAACATATAAAAGCTTTTTATTTACTTCAGAAGTACATACAAGGAGTAGGAAAAAACTCGAATGGCTACAAAAGTAAAGCACTTATTAATGTAGTGTGCAATAGAGCTTATAATGATATTGATTGTCTTGTAACGAGAATATACATAAGATTTGCAAGTAACATGGCTTATATTTATACAAATTTACACTTCGACATAGTCGCGTTTATTACTTAATAATAATGAATATAATATTTTTTCACTTGATAGTCTTAACAGTAGGACCACATCACCATTGTCGTATCACATTATCTTCGATTTAAATTAAATTATAACTGGCACGAGAAAGAATCCCTCGTGCAATTAACAATTATGATTTAGTATTGCCTATCTAATACTAATGCAGTTATTCCTTATGGTTTTACATCATCAATTCCATCGGTGATCTCCCTACCGGCGCTCAACCATCGCCTCTTTTGCCCGGCAACTCTCAAGTGACATTTCCAACGTTCCTGAACCCGGGAGGCGTCGAATTCCGCGGCACCAAGAACCTGCCCACCCTCGCCCCAGATGGGGCGAGGAGCAACCCTCACGTCCTCACGAACCTGTACACCACCGCGAACACCAGCACGCTGGCCAGCACCAGCACCAGCGCGGTCACCACCTTCGCGAAAACGTTCAGCCCACTCTCGTTGGGGTTCAGCGGCCTCCTGTGGTCGCGCTGCTGGGAGTGCCTCCTCTTCCCGGCCAGTCCCCTCGCCAGGGCCGGGAACGCGAGGCTCTGGGTGAACGTGAGCTTGTGCAGGCTCTCGCTGAGCGAGTACGGGCCCACGCTGCCCCTCGCCGCGGCCCTGAGCAGGGCGTACTCCAGGTCCATCGCGTCGAACAACGATGGACGCGCCGTCATCGAGGAGGATCTGCGTCGGCCGTCGGCCGACGAGTCGCTGGCCCTGGAGAGACAGGCGCCGGGCGCCGTCGACGCGGCGGCGACCGACGTGAGCGAGGAGGTCGTCGACGAGGACGGCGAGCCGGGTTGGTTGCAGTTGCCGCCCCCGCCGTCGGAGATGTCCTCCAGGGAGGTGTGCTCGGGGGACGAGGGCTGGTGGAGGCGGAAGAGGCGAGCGTGGTCGGGGTGGAGGAGAGAGCTGGATGGCCGGCGGACGCTCGGCGTTGGAGAGGTGATCGGGGAGGCGGTTGAGGCGCACGCCGGCGTCGTTGAAGGCAGCGGCGATACCTGAGATATAAAGAGACGATATTGTTAATGCCAAAGTAAAATCTAGCTTTAGGTATATACAGGGTGATTCAGTTTTATTCTGCTACACTTTAACAGGTGATAGAAAACCAAAAAATAACCGCACTTTTTTCTATAAACTATATCATTTTAAGGCCTTATAAAAAAGTCACAGGGTGTTAGAGTTGTAAGAAATATGTGGAATTTATTGAATATTTACCAAACTAGTTGAGATATTTAAGTCATATTTGGTACACGTTATAACGGTATGGGTTAGCATAAAACCTGTTAATATCAAACACCTTGAACAACCAGTGGAGTAGAAGTGAATTGAATTGTTTTTATAAAAAAAATGAACCACCTTGTATAGCAATAAAATGTATTCAATTTCTTATGTAAATTTTAATTTTTAACAAAAACGTTCTCTTAGAATTTTTTCATATGTGTCATGGTTTTATAGCAAAATTTGATTTTTTCTTATTATTTCGGGGTACTTCTGAAAAATTAACTTAAAACTTCGCTCCATAATAAGTAACACTCAAAGCAGGAAAAATGTGTTCCTTCCTTTAAATAGAGTAAAAAAAATTGTTAAAAATTAAAATTTACAAAAGAAATTGAATACATTTTATTCCTATACAAGGTGGTTCATTTTTTTTTTCTAAAAACAATTATACTAATTACCCACTTCTATGCCACTGGTTGTTCAAGGTGTTTGATATTAACAGGTTTTATGCTAACTCATGCCGTTATAACGTGTACCAAATATGACTTAAATATCTCGACTAGTTTAGTAAATATTCAATAAAAACCACATGTTTCTTAAAACTTTAACACCCTGTAACTTTTTAATTTGGCCTTAAAATAAAACAAGAAAGTGCGGTTATTTTTTGGTTTTCTATCACCTGTTGAAGTGTCGCGGAATAAAACTGAATCACCCTGTACATATACAATATAATACGAGTCACTGTTATAATCTTAGACAAGGACAGATAAAGGACACCGCGCTGGCCTACCCTGCCGTGTATATATTTTGCTACGTTGTTTTGAACGGTGGCTATTTTATATGTGTCAAACTAAGCGAGTACGTTGTAAGTTAATTTCGAGAATTTGTGAATTAAAAGTAACAATGATTAACGGAAAAATATACTCTTACTATGGTGAGTAGTTCAGAGTTTGGTTGCAAAAGCAGAAGTGAAAAGCAAGAGCCCGGGATTTCGTTTCACAAGTAGATAAATATTTAACAAGCTACTTTTAAAAGAAGCCCTAAAACTTTTCTCAATATAACTTCTTCAAATTCCTCCTACCTTCTAGTAAGATAAAGTGCATTGTTTTGTTTGTAAATAGGACCAATACAATTATTTTTGAACATCATTTTTATTGAAAAATTTTTAATTGATTATGATAGTTTCCTAAAATGTGGGCTGGTTTCCATGGTCGTGCATTATTTATTTTATTTTGCACTTGACACTAGTGTTAGGGAATGTATACTATATCTACCAGAAGGAACATACACTACACCGGCTAGTTAGTTTTTATGAGATGAGTGTAATAGCTATTAGGATGATATAATCATTTTGTTCGTTTGTGAGTCAGTTGGTGATGTATACTTGAAGGGAATACAAGTTGTTGTTCTACGAACCTCTGGAGATATTATTTTATTCCCAAAGACCCCAACACTAGCTTTACATTTGGGAAATTATCTGCAAATAAATACCAATATTTCAATTTACATGTAATTAAAAATTAACTACATTTTCATTTTTAAGATTTCTGTGATATTAACGTACCAAGTACCTAATACGTATTATTAAGTACGCGCTCCTAAGAGCTATCTCTATTTATAAACAGTGTGTCCATGTGTCGACACCCAAAGAGGGAACACTTTTTTATTTATGGGTTTATGTAAAATGTTATTCTACATAAAAACTCCTGCTTGTGCTAAAACGACCTTAAAGCATCTATACCGGCTGTTCTAAATTTAGAAAAATGTGAAATAGCCTTGCACAAAGTAACCTTTTTACAGGGTGTCCCAGGACAAGTGAGCCAATAGAGCCTAAATATACAGGCACTGGCAAAAAATCCCACCCATTATAAAATAAGATTTTCTGAAAATTAACTTAATATTATGTCAATAAATTAAAACCCTATTTGTCTGTAAATGGAATAATTGGTCTGTGAAAGCTTTATAGTATACGAGAAATTGGCGAAAATTGCTAACTGCCCCTATTTTAAAATATATTGAATTGTTAAATCCTCCGATCAAATATTTGAACGGAGGATTTAACAATTTCATTACTACTTTTTAAATGTGAGAATATCATTACGCTACTTATAAAATAAAACCCATGCACGATTCAAAATTGGACACTTTTAAAGGGAAACTCCTATTTTTAACAGAGATAGACGAAAACTGATATGGGTGTCTGATGTCTGAGGCTCATTTTTTATGGTAAACTTAATGGCGAAAACCGCAAATCTATATCTGACGCCGGCATTTTTCGAAAATGTGCGTTTTCGAAAAGCGGTTGTAACTTTTTTCGGGTTAAAAATTTTGTGTTTCTGTAAAAACATTTCTGAAGCCTTTTTTTACGTAGCATCCAATGCTGCTACTAATTTTTTTCAAGTCATTGGTTTAAGAGTTACCGATGAAAAAAATAATTTTTTAATGTGTATTTGTGCATTTGTTAATAAAGCAAAAAATTACGATTCCAAAAATATATAACACTTATCTAATGATTTACTTAAGTAATTATCAATTACTAATAGCTTTTATGAATTTTTTTCATAAGTAACTCTTAAACCCTTGACTTCAAAACAATTTAGTAGCAGCATTGGATTCTTCGTAAAAAAGTGCTTCAGAAATGTTTTTACAGAAAGAAAAAATTTTCAATCTAAAAAAGTTACGGCCACTTTTCGAAAACGCACATTTTCGAAAAACGCCCTGTACCTAAAGAACGGTGAGATATATCGATTTGCGGTTTTTGCCATTACGTTTATCATAAAAAATGTACCTCAGTTTTCCTTTGAAATGTCCAATTTGGCCCACCCTGTACATTTAGACACTGAGTCAATATTTGGTACTGAGGCGTAGCTTTCCAAAACGAACAATTTTTGCAAATTACTTTTCATAGTATTCTTACACAAAGATAATGTTTAGTGCTAAGCTTTTTTCATATTTTTCTCAATTATGAAGACCTGGTATATAAATCTGACAAAATAAGATGCTTTTGGGTCGTTTGAGCACAAGTAGGAGTTTTTATGAAGAATAACTTTTCTTCATAAACCCATCAATAAAAAAGTTTTCCTTCTTTAGGTGTCAATCCATGGACACATTTAATATTTCAGTTTTATATAAATAATAATATTTTAGTTTGACGTGTCCGAGAAGTCTTTTGTAGAAGTCGAATGATTTTATTATGTAACGATATCTACCTATGTCAAGGATTAAGTTTATAATAAAATCCCAAAAATATAACAAACACCAAATATCCAGGTTAACAAAGCTAGAAGAAATAACGCTTTAAGGTTTTAAGGTTTTAAATCGATACTAAATACGATTAATCTATATGGAATAACAGCAACAGCAGCTGACAGAAAGTATTATTTCATTGGTTGTTTAAATGGCGGCAAATATGAATTGTTCTTAAGTTTTAAGAACATTTTGTGCTCAAAATAATTGTTACAAAAAAAAAAGATTTTCCATATAGCGGGACATTCCGCTGAAGCTATTCGGGTTCCTCGGAAAAAAAGCATCATCCGGTTTGTTAGTTGGTTTATTTATCTCAAAAACTAAATAAATAATCGGACTTAACAAATTATTTAACGAGCGAAATTTTGGGAACATGAACTTTTTTGGAAGGGGAGCTTTACTCCCTGGATGAAAATCGATTTATGGACGCGCAGGAAATTAACTGGTGTTGGCCATAATTTTTTACTGTTGCACCGCTATCGTGAAATACCTTTATTGGAGCTTGCTTTATGGTAGTTTCAAACAATTTTGGCAATTTCGGTTGCGAGCTTTAGCCGTTACGCATATTAGGCGCAATATTATTTATTGAATTTAGTGCATAAACAGAATTTATATCAACATATTATAAAGTGAGTGACTGACGAAGTTAATAACGACTTAGACATAACACATGGAGACAACCTACATATATATGTAGAATTAGTAATATTCTTTAATAAAAATAAAAAAAAAATGTTGAATGCTTATCTGGACTCGGTTATCCGCTAGCCAATATATTATATTTTCGTTATCGTGTGATTGTTCTGAACGACTTGTAAGCTTTGAGGGTGTCAATTCGCCAAGTATTGTCAGGCTGTGCAGGCATAGAGCATATAGCAGAAGTTTTCTGGATATGAAGAGAGAAGAATTTTTGTGAAGCATGAGGAAGGGAGCTTTGAACAGATTCATAGCTTTCCGTTTAATCTGGAGTTCGGTATGTTTACCACATATGACATATCGCGTTGGAAAGAGAAGGTAAGCCGTTTCGAGAGACCAAGTTTCATCACACCACTCCCACCGTAACATCTTTGTGTCTACCGTGTTCACCTCATAATGAAAAATGTAAGCGCCGTTACCCCCATTTAACCTCCAAATTTATGTCCGATGTTCGACTGCCCGGATCCCCATTATGAGGCGCCCGTTAATGAAATTTTGGAACTCCAGTTTTTTGGATGGCACCCTCTGCTATGTCACGTGGAATGAGAATGGATTGACGAACACATGGGAAATTAACTGGAGTTTTTATTACCGTTGCATCGATGTTGGCTTGAAATACGCGCAAGGCTTTACTGTTTTGACAAAACAGAGCACTTTTTTCATTGAGCATACAATACAATGTGTCCCGGATAAGAATGAACAGCATGGGGATCTTGCAAACGGTGAGAGATACAACAACGGTTATATGGGGGAAAAGTTGCGCAATTTAAGGCCAATAAAATGGTACAAACAGATTTCTAATATCTTTTTTTGTTTTTGAGTTATTTTGAAAAAAGTAAAATTTTGCGTCTCCTATTTTATTTTTTCTGAAGTTGCTATCACAGATAGAAAAAAAAAGAAAGACATTTTCTTACGGCAATTTTTAACGGGCTTTAAGATGGCGTTTTTAGATTCGTTCTACAACATTTCGTTTTTGAGAAACCATCTTCAATTTAATTTATTTTTTTAAATACGGACCTGGATTTTGAAAGCACTTTTTATTGCAAATACCATGATGTATGACATGTAATATTTTTGAAATGTTTTGAGACAATTATACTGATTATTTCCCTCATACTGCTTGCATCCAATAAGATAGCTCCTTCCATAAAAATACAACCAATGATATGCCTCTGCTAGCGATAATTTGCACTAGTGCAATTACCAGTAACTGCACTTGTGCAAATTATCACTTCGTTGCTTAGCAACCGCGAATCTGTTGGATACAAACAAATACCTACTTCTTAAAGTTTGTGCATTTCACACTGTTCTAAATTATGCAGCTTATAAATTATGTTGCGGTATTATTAAGCATTATATCAATGAATTTATATAACTTTTACATTGCTAAATTCTTGTTATTTAGACCTCCACCTCAATTTATGACACATTCAGAAAATAAACCAACCCGACAGGGTGTAGGTATTATCGTATTTGCCTTGGATACCCAAGCGTCATGTTTGTTTACTCGAACGCTACAGTCGAAGCTGTCAATAAACTCGTTCAAAATGAGTCGTTTTGGAAATTGTAAACATAGAAAAAATTAATACAGAAATTATTAAATCGTATTCGTGAAATAATCTCGACAAATACCACCCGTGCCGGAAATTTTTCTAGATGATTTTATTCTCAAGCCCTATTTTGCCCATTAGCAAAACCACTCGTACAAATTGGGCTTTTATTTTATCAGAAAATAAAAGCCCAATTTATACTCGTGATCTTTCTAGGCAAAATAGCGCTTTCGAAAAAATTATTATAATTTCTTTGTTCCATTCATTTTTTTCTATTGCAGCCCTGTATTTAATAAGTCTAAATATTGATCAGTATTGTCAATAATGTAACTTACAGTTTATTTTTACTTCGAAAACTTAATATTTTTAAATACTGTTCTATCTGGTAAGTGTTTCCCTCTGTTGTTGTACAGCAAACAGTGTCGCATTGTGTTTTGGAGTAAATTCTTGTCTTTTTTTTAATTATGAGAAGAAAGCTTTAAGCCAACGAAACCAATAACTTTTGCCATTTATTAATTATTGCAACAATAAATTCGTTCGGCCTCTAAATTATTTCTGTGACGCAAGATATAACATGCTAACGTCTTAAATTTGTCATCATTTGAAAAGGTACCCTCCATTTCTAATAATACAAATTATTAACTAAATGATACAGTGGGAGTTATGACTTATGACAAATGACAAGGGGTTGGTTTCGTTGTTCCAAAGTCTTCTAGGTGGAGGATTTTTATTTATTTTTTATTATCGTATGTGACGGTTAGTAGTCTTTGCCGTCCTTTTTGTGGTTCTCCGATCGAAAGATAAGTTGTAAGTTAATTTGTTGACAATACTGATTAATATTTAGACTTCTTATTAAAATACAGGGCCGCATTAGAGAAAATGAATGGAAAAAAAGATTTTTCAGTATAATTGCCTCAAAACATATTAAAAATATTTCATATACATCATGGTATTTGCAATGAAAAGTGATTTAAAAATCTGCAAAAAACAGGTCCCTATTTAAAAAAATATGTTGAAGATGGTTTCTCATAAACGAAATGTTGTAAAAACTCCATCCTAAAGCGCGTTAAAAAGTGCCACAAGAAAGTGCTTTTCTTTTTTTTTTCTATCTGTGATAACAATTTCAGAAAAAAATAAAATCGAAAATGCAAAATTTTACTTTTTCAAAATTACTCAAAAACAAAAAAGATATTAGAAATCTGTTTGTACCTTTTTATTGACCTTAAAATTGCGCAACTTTTTCCCCATTTAACCGTTGTTCTATCTCTCACCGTTTGCAAGATCCCCATGCTGTTCATTCTTATCCGGCGCACATTGTATATTCAAACTCTAAATCTAAATCAGTGTTTGTGTATTCGTGATTAGTGGCAATTTCATATCAGTAGATTAGTAATTTACAATAAAAGAACCTTCCGTTTACTCAAACATAGGTTTTTGTACTTCAATAAAATAATATAATGGGTAAGCAAAGTAAGTAAAACTAACCTGCGTTGATTCAATCCCGGAGTCATTGTGGTTTCCGATGATGACATCAAGACACGTAGAGTGCTGCGATCGGGCATCTTCAGTACACTCGGGAAACACGAAGCTCTGCCCGTCAGCTTCACCTCGTGGGGAGTCGGAACTTGGCCACACCTGAAATAGTTTTAAAAAAGTTTAGTTAATAAATGCAAATCTTTCAACGACAAGGTGACGCATATACGAATAAATCGCGAGAAATTTGCCTTCTCGACAATCTATCACATTTGGGCTTTTTGGTATGTTTCAATCAATATTCAACAGGTTTCAATCGCACACATAACTGTACCTCGTATATACGGATGAAATTTAGAGTATAATACAGTGTGCCCCAATCTGATACTGGCCACCTTGGAAATATATGAAGGTCAAGAAAAACAAATGGTCTCTAGTTTTTTATTGGTAGTCCCAAGGAGAGTATCTCATAGGCGGTGGTATGGAGGCCTACGATAAAGACAGGCCATGGCGCACAAAAATCACGTGACCATCTTAGTCCGACGTTAGATGTCATTTGTCACATAACTGAAAGCGGCAGCTTGGGTTTTGAGAAGTTTTAAACGTCTAAAGTGTTTTTAAACGTCTTAGTTTATATTTTAGAAACAAGTTTGTGTTTAGTGCGCGTGTGTCCTCGCGGAGGGGAACCGCCCAGGTGTTATTATGGCCTCTGGATGGGAGCCGTGCCGTCCAGGAGTATTGGCGCCGCTCGCGCCGACGCGTGAGAGCTGTAAGGGGAATTCTCCCCCCGGAATGGACCAATGGACAGTGGAGCCTGAGACACAGACGGGTGATCTGCTTACGGGAGATCCGCGAGTTCGGGTGGCTGGAAGGCGTTCCCGTTGACCACGTTCGGGTTTGTATATTTTGTATTTACCATTCACCTTGTGCGAAATAAATCAGTGTTGTAAGTTGTAACGTACTCGAGGATTTTCGTTGTCGACCCACGCCCTGATACGGTTCCTATTCGGCCTTTCACGCTGCCGATCAACTGGGACCTCGTCAATATTTACAGTATACTGAGGTGAGTTTTCATTTTTATTTCGTAAAAAAATAACCTAAATACCAAATATTGGGTCTGTTTATATTATATTTATACATATTACAAAAGCCAGGAAGAAAATATCACCATAACAACATTTGCTTTGCCTCGGGATGAAAATTTGCGCCAAAAATGGATTCGTCAAATTCCAACTGAAATTTAGTTTCTAAAAAACCCTTAAGTATGTGTAGATAACACATTTTCAAGAAAGTGAAACAACTAAAGTGGACAAATGTGTTGTGGGAGGAAAATACCTATAGAGAATATCACCTAAGCTAAAGGAAGGTGCTGTCCCAACAATTTTTGAGAATGTTCCAAAATATTTGAGTGCAGTGCCGTTTAACTCTCAGCCAAAAACAGCTGAGGCAGGTTGAAAATTTTGAAAAAACAATTAGAGAAAGCCTGGATATACAAAACCAATAATGTAATAGATGAAAGAAAACTCGCCAAATTGTTACGAAATTTGTTTTTTCTACTTATCTCCAAAAAACGGTGAAAGTACGGTATACGCGATTATGCGTTAGCGCCATGGCTTGTCTTTATCGTGGGCCTCGCGGTGGTATTTGGATGAGGAAATTATTTTATGGCCTGCTATGATTAAGCAGTTATTAAGCAAAATTTCAAAAGTCTAGGCTTACTTACTTGGCATTATAGCCACTTTTCCCAGTGTTTTCTTAGAAAAGTGTAATTTCTGTAGTAGCTTTCACCTCAAAATATTTTTTTACGATGAAGAAGTTTTCTTAATAACATTTTGTCGCAGTGGCGGCTCATCCTTGGGGTCAAACGGTCAATGATCCCCAAAAATTATTTTAAATACTAAACTTTTTAATCAAATCGTACCTATTGGGTATAATATTATAAAATAACTTATACAGAGATATATTATTATCCAAGAATTTTTCCCGTCCAGCATTTCATTTGTGACAAATAAAATCGTATAAAAATAAATAAATACTCTCAGTTTAGTCAAACACTCATATTGACCCTTTATTTTCCGTTTAGTAATGCTCGGAAATGAGTGGAATGAGTGGGCTCTATATTGGATGCAAAACGTGTTAGACGGAGAAAAATGCTCATCTTGGGCACTGCCCGGGACCAATGAAATCGGTCTCATTTGGCACATATGGCACGTGGCACGCATATTCCGAACTGGCATTTTTAAAGGTGTCTAGCGAACAATTTGTAAGAATATATCCTTAATGAGAAATCAAATAAGTAGAAAAGGAACATAGGTATAAATGCGACGTTACCACTACTTAAATATTACAACCAGGGTAGGCAGAGAAGTGAGTGAATAGCAAATAAGATGTGATTATAATAAGATATTGTCAACAAAGTGGCATCTGAGGACCGACGACCAAACTATTTAAATTCATTTCTACTCAATCATAATAAGAATAAAGATAACATTATACAAATTTATAAATACAGGGGTTAATCAATAATAAAACATACAAGGATTGTCCAATAAGATAGATAAACACTAGATAGATCGAAGTCCAATCGCCGATTCAGCAAAATCTGCTAGTATAAATTTGGCGCCAGCCACATGCTGGGCATCAGTAGATCCCGCTTATTAGCAGCTACTAGATCACTGACCACCCTCGGTGGTCTGGCCTGGTAACGGATCCCGATTATTAGCCTCCTTGTCCAGGTCGGGCTCCGAGGGGCAGACGACAGCACCCCCCGGGTACTGTTGAAGTCGTCAGCTGGTCAGCAGCGGCATCGCGCCGCCGGGTCAAGGGCGCAGCTAGTGCCCCGGTCACTACTATCGGTCGCGTCGGTCCACAGACAGCCGTTACCTCTGCCATGGCCCAGATACTGTTAGAGGCATCTTTGTGAGTGGAAGAATAAACACCCTACTTTGTACCTACTGTTTTCTTCAATCGGCGCTTCGAGACTCCCGTACCTACAGTTATCCCGGCAAGCCGCGAGGGACAACAGGGTTCTCTCGTGGCACACACAGGGCATTCCCAGCCCGGTGTGCCACGTGGTGGAGGCCGTGTTTGAATGAAGTAGTGGGAGGTGGTAGGATGAATTAGGGGCAAATTGAATACTGTGGAAGCGGCGCCAAGCCTCCACTGAGGGATTCCCCACTTAATGGATTAGTAGGGACTGTAGGGAAAACAAAAATGGATATCCTTTTCAAGTTTCAGTTTGTTTCTTTTGCTGTATATTTTCAGTTCGATTGTGCAGTTTGCTTTCACATCCAGTAAATAATTATAAGTGCTTAGTGTGTGAACATTTAGGTATATATTTCTGAGGTGTCCAGTATCAAATTGCGACTCACTGTATGTGCTTAACTCTTTAATATAGCTATTTAGGGGACACAATAATAATTTTGGCTTGGCATCGCGCTACGGCACCGTCATTAAATTTGTAAGAGTAAACTTATGGCGGACTCGTCGGAAGCGTGTATACGACTTCCCGCTGATATAATTGCTACTCCAGCGTTCCCCCCGGATATTTTGACGCTGCGAACAAAGTGGCATATGAGCAAACAATGGGACGTTTCCGTCGCGAAAGGGAACCGCAACAGAAACGCTAAATTTATCATACCGGGTCCTGAAATAGAATCTTCTTCTTTCGCATTTGCTTTCCCATTGGGCGGTATCAAGTTACAAAGAGTTAAAATGTGCGCTATAAAAAACATGCTACCTACGGGAGTATCGAAACCTGTGAAAGTCGTTAGGGGATGAGTTCGTCAGTGATTTACCTACTAAAATATATAAATCTGTCTTGTGCGGTACCTATAAAAAATAGCTATTGTGTTTGGGTCCTGTTATTTTCCCATATTTTAATTATATTTCGTTTCAGACACGGACACATAGAAATCACACATCTTATTCCAAAAATAAAAGCATTTTATGAGAATGTTGCCAGATACAAAAACTGGAGGTAATTAAACTTCACTCTACAAAAAGGCTCAGGGTGTCCCAGCACATTGGGAGCTATTATTTAGGTAGTTTTTAAGATAAATTTAAATGTATGGTCCAAAGAAATTGTAAAATGCAAAATCCATAGATCTAATAATATGTGCAAATCATAAAACCGCTTTAAATAAAATTCTTACCGAAATAAATGCAATTTAGAAACAGCGGCTACAAAACGGCTAGCGCGGTAATATGCACTATGCACCGCGAATTCAAAAGCTTGCAAATACCTATCTACTTTTTTCCACAGAAAATATTATTGATTCTATCCTGGTCCAACACTATTAAAGACCTCTAGGTACATAGCTCTGTTCGCCACTGGTGCTACATGACGAAAAAAATTGACAGGGTTGGTTTAATATTAAAACACATTTCTCGCAGAGTCTTTTATAAAATAAAAACAGGCAGATGTGTCCGCTACAACGAATTTAATATCCAAAATAAAATAAATTGTTAAATCCCTTTCATTTTACAAGTTTACATGGCATATTTTCATATATTTTTTGAAGAAAAGAGTATATTGGTAATTGGTATAACCTTACGGTTTGAAATTAAGTCCAGGGAGTGTAATTAAGCATATAGCGCATTAGATTTTTCAGTTTATTCTTTATACAGGGTGACCGTATTTCGAATCTATGCATGGGGATCTTGGTTATCTTAAGAGATACGAGGTCGGTTAAATTGGGGCAAAGTTGCGGAATTTGATGCTGAGTAACATGGTAAAAAGAAATTTTGGATGGCCCTTTTCGTTTTGAAAATAATGCGAAAAAACTGAAAATTGTCCTTTTCGCTTTTATTTTTTTAAGTTAATTATTAAGGCACTTTTTTATAAGGAATCTAAATATGACCTCGCATTTTTTTCTCGCCTCCCTGGACAAAGATATGACGATCAACTTTTATTTTTCTTATGGGCGCCATATTGGATTTTTGCATTTTTTCTTGCCGTAATATCAAATTAATCGTTTTTGCATAGAGTGCCTTGGAAACGTAATCCCCATAATGTTTGACGTTTTTACATAGAGTGCCTTGGAAACATAAGCCTAGTTACCCATTGTTCCGAAGTGTGCTTTGGAATATTGTTTAACGGTTCAGTAAAAATTCAGTTAATGTTAAATTTATTGATTAAATAAATCATAAACGTAGCACGAGAGTATGATCTGAGACCTTATTATTTATTCGTCATTTGCCATATAACACATTAACACTAAAAGGGTCAAACTGGAAACACAAGAACAACAAAAACCTAGACGAGTAGACAATCCTGTTTTACAATAAATGTTCAATTTGTCCTCCTTGTTCCTCAAGGAACAATGCAGCACGTTTCCTTAAATTGTTTATGGCTCGTCCAATATCCCTTCGATGTCATTTATATTTGAGGAATAATAAATTTGAATCATTTCACGCTTTTCTTCATGTGAAAATGACATTTTTTCAGTAGAATAAAGTATCCGTGACACTTAAAATTGTACTAAACTATCCAAACGTAATATACGGGGCTTATGTTTCCAAGGCATTCTATGCAGAAATGTCAAACATTATGGGGCTTATGTTTCCAAGGCAGTCTATGCAAAAACGTCAAACATTATGGGGCTTACGTTTCCAAGGCACTCTATGCAAAAACGATTAATTTGATATATTACGGCAAGAAAAACAAAGTAAAGCATAATGTGTGACATATCATTTTAGCCAGAAAAAAATCATCTTTTCAAAAATGCAAAAACAAAAGTTGATCGTCATATCTTTGTCCAGGGAGGCGAAAAAAAATGCAAGGTCATATTTAGATTCCCTGTAAAAAAGTGCCTTGATAATGTTAAACTTAGAAATGCCCAGCGCCATTCGTTTTCGTTTAAAAAAATAAAAACGAAAAGGACAATTTTCAGTTTTTTCGCATTTTTTCAAAACGAAAAGGGCCAGCCAAAATTTCTTTTTACCATGTTACTCAGCATCAAATTCCGCAACTTTGCCCCAATTTAATCGACCTCGTATCTCTTAAGATAACCAAGATCCCCATGCATAGACTCGAAATACGGTCACCCTGTATAATGGACTATTGGTTCGCTTTGGAGATTTATACTAAATTTTCAATTTTTATGGTTGCATACCTACGTTACAAAATACTCTTCCAAAATATAATACCTACAATTCTCGCCCCTTCAATTGGTTGAAGAAATCATCCTGTAATTCCAAAATAGTGTTTATTCTTCTGCAATTCACGTAATGGTCTGTGCGTACGATTTTCTTCATAATATGCATGATAATTTCATGTTATCACAAACAATCTATAAAAACAGTGTTAATATGACAAAACGGCGAAACACAGACCACGAAGAAAATTTGTTAACCGCAAAGAAACGTAAATCGTAAGAAAGCTGGATATGATGTATTCAGAAGATATTACGCTAAAAAGCCAGTCTTCTTTTGACATATGTCGCTAAGGAATTGTCTGTGTTACTCGTTAGTCTGTGGTATCGGACATTATACACGAAATGTGTCTAGAATTCTGAGTAGAATCTAAAAACGAAATAATATATAGGGTATCCTATATAAAATAAGAATAACCATATCGAGTATTATATCGTTGGAAAGCTCTAAAAATGCCTGATTTTTTGAGACCAGGGCCAACTATGCCTTCCATTAAAAAAAAAACACAAGTTTGTGTCATACCTCGAAAATGGCAGCTGTCACGGAAAATACGACGAAGCTAGACGGATTAGAATTTCCATAACTTTTTTCAAAAATCCAAAAGGTGCATTAAATTGGGCCCACAAAACTGCAATTCTTTTCCCATTTGACCTTCCTTCTATCTCCGCTAGTTTCCGAGATCTCCATACTGATCATAAAAAAAAACTCAACCTGTAGAAACATTTCATTAGTTCATTATAGGTATTATTGTCAAGCAGCGAATGGGATTTTGAAGATATAATTTAAATCCAATATACAGCAAAATTTTTATTTTTCATCCGATTTTAGCCGTTTTTTTCTAAAGATAGGTCACACAAAACTCTTTTTTACTTTGGTGCAAAATTTCAGATCTTAATCTCAATTTTCAAGGTCTACTACGAATTTTTTTCTAGTAAAAAATGACGAAAATCACTTAGCGATTTTTTTATTTAAAACCTGACACCACAGCGTTAATCAGGGCACCCTAAAATCCCCGTATACTAAATTTGAACAAAAAATATATAGGGAGTTATATTCTGCAAGGTGTGTCAAAGTTGAGCAAAATAGGAATTTCAAAGGCATCTTTAGAGTCAAGTGTGCCTTGGAATCCCGTCAAAACAGATGAATGATCAACAGGACTACTCAAAATGTTATTGTGCAAAGATTCAATATAAAAATGTACAGGGCCTTTTTCTATGGGCAATCTCAAAATGCGGATTTTTTATTAAACTTTATACTGGTCAGGAGTGCTCTGGAATCATTGAAAAAATATTAACAAACGCAAAAGTAATTATTTATTTCTTTACAAAATGCCAACCAACAAAATAAAAACAATTTAAATTGTTGGACCTTTATCAATAAAGTTACTGTCTAAGATGACACATTTTCTATGCGTTTTCTGTTGTGACACACCAGCAACTCATATGGACTCACTTACTGGCTTCTGTATTTTTAGTTGCAGTTTTGATATATACTCGATTTTTTACCCCAAAAAATTCATTACTTTGAGATGGCACAGAGAAAGACACCCTTTATATTTTCTATTGGATCTTTACACACCAACACTTTTAGTGGTCCCGTTGACCTTTCAACTGTACATGGCACACTTGACTTTTTTTTTTGTCAAACTTTGACACCCTCCAGAAAGGATCTCCCTGTACATTTTTTGTTCAAATTTGGTATGCGGGGATTTTAGGGTGTCCGGATTAACACTAAGGTATCAGATTTTAAATACAAAAATCGCTAAATGATTTTCGTCATTTTTTACTAGAAAAAATATTTGTAGTAGGCCTTGAAAATTGAGATTAAGATCTGCAATTTTGCACCAAAGTAAAAAGAGTTGTTTGTAACCTATCTTTAGAAAAAGACCCGGCTAAAATCGGATGCAAAATAAAAATTTTACAGAAGTGTCTCCATTCCAAACGGGCCACACTGCAGACATAATTTAGAATTTCCCTTTTCTCTTGTTTATACAGGGTGTCTGCTTTTATACAAATTTGTATGGATATTCAACTGAACATTTTTTTTGTTTGAAAGGTCTAAAACCGCTTCTTCTGAGTTTCCTACCGTTGTGAAAATTAAAATCCAGGGCTGGCTGCGATATTTTTTATACCCCCTGATTTTTTCAAAACCATTTATTTAGTGATTTTTAATTTAAGATCTGACATTACGTTGTTAATCAAGAGACCCAAAAACCCTTCTATACCAAATTTGAACAAAAAATATACGGGAACTTCTCTTCTATAAAGTGCCTTTGAACAAAAGAGGAATTTTAAATTCATCTGGCGAGTCAGTAAGTATGCCATCAAATTGCTTCAAAGGGGCTGAACGGTCAACAGAACCACTCAAAGTGTTGGTGTGCACAGGCACACCAATAAAAAATATACATGGTGTTTTTCTCTGCGCCATCTCATAGTGCTGAATTTTTTTAAACTTTATAAGGCTAAAAAATCGAGTAGGTAGATATATCAAAACCGCCCCAGAAATTACATACGAAGTCTAAAAATTACAGAAACCTGCCAGTCATAAGTCCAGATGAGTTGAGGTGGCTAGTGTGTCACAGCAGGAAACGCACAGAAAATTTATCATCTTAGGCAGTGTGACTTCGTTGAAAAAGGTCCACTAATTTAAATCGTTTTTATTATTTGTTGGTTCTCATTTTGCAAAAAAATAAATTACTTTTGCGTTTATTTATATTTTTTAATGGGTCCAGAGGGATTTTGACTCCTATAAAATTTCACAAAAATGCTGCATTTTGACATGGCCCAGCGAAAAAGACCCAGAAAATGTTGATTGAATTTTTGCACACCAACACTTTGAGTGGTCCTGTTGTCCTGTTAAAGATTCAATTGTTTTGAGCTAATTACATAGCACGTCTCACTCGCGAGGTGCCTTTAAATGTTCTATTTTGCAACTTTGGCACCCCGTAGAATAGAACTCCCTATGATTTTTTTGTTAAATAAAAAAATCGCTAAATGATTTTAGTGAAAACCGGGGGTATAAAAGAGCTTTGCATTTTCACAACGGTGTAGGTAAAAAACAAGCGAATTTTAAGGCTTTATCGAAATAAAAAAGTTCAGATGACTATCTCCAAAAATAAGGATTTTATGGATTTGCCTAAGTGCAAAAGTAGTAGGTAGTGTATCTATAAAAATTCACCTAATACATACAGTGTGTCTGGTTTTTCCCTGAAAATCTAAGTAGGCTGGGGGAATTGAACGGGGCATTTTTTTTTAGATATGTTCCTGAAAGGTCCTCATTTGCGAACTATCACGATATACTTACCCACGGTATGTCACTAACGAATCCGAAAACAAGGCAAATCTGCGCATCTACGTCAGTTGCGAATAACGAATTCAAAATAATGGGCGGTTGTGTTTTACGATTTTTTATAGTTTACAGTTTAATGTGTCAAGAAAAAAGTGTAAACAACTGACAGATCGTCAGTCCAGCTCGACAGTGCTATAAAATAGGCCAGAAATGCCGGGATGTGCAGTCAGCGTTTGTCCGTCGGAGGTTTGTCCAAATAATAGCAGAAACGGTAAGGGAACGGAAATTAAGTACTATAGATTTCCATTTATTTAAAAAAAAAACGTTTAAAATAAGTAAATAAGCAAAAACCCATAAAAAAGTATCTATTGCTGTGTAAAACATATGGAGCAATTTAAATTCTGATTCGCAACTGACGTCACAAGATGCGCAATGACATACCGTGGGTAGGTGTATCGTGGCGAACTATTGGTTTGGCATTGCCTCGAAATCCTGGCCTACTGCGATTTTTCAAAGGATTGCGTTTTTCGAAAAACCACATTAGGCATTTTTTTATTTAAAATCTGACACCACAGCGTTAATCAGGACACACAAAAAACCCTACATACCAAATTTAAAAAAAATATATACAGGGAATTCCATTCTGCGGGGTGCTAAAGTTGAGAAAAATATTAATTTAAAGGTATATTATGGTGAGTCAAGTGTGCCATGAAATTACTTCAAAACAGTTGGCTGCTCAACAGGACCACTAAAAGTGTTAGTGTGCAAAGATTCAATACAAAAATATACAGGGTATTTTTGTCTGGACCATCTCAAAATCCTGAATTTTCATTAAATAAACATATCTATAAAAAATTGCCCCGTTCAGGGCAGGGTGCGATCGAGTGGAGAGTTTGCTCCCGCCTTCGCTTGTATCAAGTTCGCAGAGGCATCTGCCCATTTCCCGCCAAATTTTCGACATTTTCGGCTTTTATCGAGTTCAATTTTTACCATCGGTGATTTATTTGAGTGGTTTTGTATTTTAATATCGGGGATTGACTTCGTGTCACTAATATTTTTGAGTTTTTCTTCTATGTTCATGGCATCGTGAAGCAAGGCAACGACGCTTGCACGACGAGGCCCTTCTTTTTTGGCTGCGTAGCTGATGAAACGCGGGGACACAGCGAACAGGTGGTGGCTGTTTCTTCTGGAAAACCCTACAGGTGAGTAATTTCTTTGATTTTTGCTTTAATTCAGCGACTTTACTACTCACCTGTAGGGTTTTTTTGACGTGCTATTTTTTTGAAGGACTCATTTCGTTCAAGACCCCGGCCATCTTTAACTCCAAAACATAGCATTGTCCTTTTTTGAATACCCACCATCTTGCGACTGTTACCTTATCGAATATTTTCAAGTTTTGGTCACATTAGTCACACGTTACTTTCTTATCTTTCGGGTTAGGTCTCGATTCTGTGGTACCGGGCCACTCAAATAAATCTGACACCGATATCTTCACTTTTCTAGTAGATTCATATTAACTTATAGTTTTTTCAACATTCTTAAATTCCGTACTTACCGTTCAAGTCTCAAATAAATTCTTCGTGTTAAGTTTGATTTAAAATATCTTAAATTTCGAAATTCGGGCTGGCGCATTCTCAAAATTTTTCTTTTAATGAAATATTAAGCATTTTGCTATTCCGGTCAGTTAAATAATATTATCTATGAAATTAAAAAAAAAAACTATGCATAGTTTTCCATAGTTTAGTATAGTTCTAAACATTTAATTTTTATCATTATTTGTCATATTAAGTAATTTTGGTATCATTATTCAATTTTAAATATTAATCGTAACTTTGTGGTTTATAAATTTTTGTAAAAGGCTTAGACCTTGTCTAATGCTACTTTCTTTCTGATCTGTTCACGCTTGCAACACCATCTCTGAGGACGCTACGACCACAGCCCTCTGACGACGCACAACGTAACGAGTGTTTCGTAGGCATCGAGAGGAGTTGCGTTGGCATAGGTGCCGACTCCTGGTCAGCTCTACTTCGGCGAAAACCCCTGAGAAATCTGCTAGCCTCAACAACAGAAACGCCTACACGAGCAGACAAGGACCGGAGGAAGCCCTAGCCTCGCCCCGCATTACTACGAGCCTCGTTTGAGCGTAAGCGACTGAAGACGCAGTTCAAACTTAACATTCAGAGTGAATCATAATCGAAGCTGAACAGTCAGTTTAATTGTAAAGCCAATTTGATCTTTTTATTTGTTCTCAAACCATTTTTTATCAAAAATTTAACTTTCAATTTCTAACTAAAAATTTAACTCTATTTTCTAGTTTATTGTATTTTAAATGGTTGCTCAAATTTAACTTTATTCTCAAAATTGTAACATCCTCAAAAATTGTGATCAATAAATTATATTGTAATAAGGAAACAGGATTTTATTGAACAGACCCAGCTATAGCAAACTTCGGTTTGTTATAAATTCCCCCAGCCTACTTAGATTTTCAGGGATGTTAGCATGAAAAACCGAACACGCTGTATATTGTATAGTTTAATTTTTAGTATATTTAGTATTTATTTTAACAGCATCAGATTTCGATAAGAGGTTTACATGTTATAAGCCGCTTATTCGGCTTGGAGGATTCCCCTCGTCCTAAGTTCCAAGTATCTGTGCCTATCGACTCGGGATTGGCAAATCTGTAGCGCTGGAAAAGCAATCTTATTTTGTAATCTGTTTTTGTTTTGCCTTTTTATGTACGTACCTAAGTTCTAGCATTATTAGATAAAAAATCTGCAAACATGAAATTTACTGAGATCTCAAATCTCCCAATAATAAACATAATATCGCTGAGAAAGGGAGGCTCATAAGCACCTCCACGTCCATTACCTGACATAATTCCAGGGTGGTGTAATTGCATTTCCGAGGAGCCTCATAATTTACGATTCCGCATTAATACATTTTTATTACTTAATTTAGCAGATGTTGAGGGCGATGGGAGATCCCAAACTTAATTAAACCCTGATAGAATTCCATTTGCCGGAGCATTGCGACAGAACAGGTGCCTACTCTTTTTTTTTTCAGATTAGATATAAACTTGTTACTGTCCACATTAGTAAAGCAAGCACCACATAATATCAATATCAGTAGTATCCTTGGAGAAGGTCATTTGGTGGTTTTAATTTACTGATGTATACGGGAACATTTACTTCAGTTTATTAAACGTCGTTTTTGTAGCAGGAAGAAATCAGGACGCACTTCCCCCTCTACAAAAGTTCTGTTCCATCTTGATCTTTACTGGCGAACCTTCAGTAACAATTTCTGTCAGGTTTTAAGGTAGCCTCAGCCTCAGGTGGTTTTCCATCCAACTCCATCGCCCACCTGAAACTATCTTATGCTTATGAGTGTTGTGTGTGCCCTAATTGTGCAACTTGTTATAGTTTAACCCGCTACTAACCGTGCATTTTTTGGGTTTCATGTGAATTGCCGGCCTTTTTGGAATTTCCGAGGTCGTCAAGAAAACGGCTATTTTGAAGGTCGACGCGTGGTTGGGAGAACTGCGTTTTCAATTTCAGGAGCAAGGGTTGGGCCAAGACCAAAACATAAGTAGCAGGTGAGTTTTTTTGAGAATTATCTTTGATAATTTTGTTGTAGGTCAACTCCATATCTGTTTAAATCTAGCACCTGATACTTGCTTCCATTGCACGTTTAGTCCTTGATTTCGATTGATTTCGATCGCTTTTAAAGCACTTATACCTCGATAATTAAAAGTAGCTGTTTTTCCTGGCTCGTTTTGTGCCCATATCGTATTGTGTACCTAGTAGTGTTCTGGCGGTAAATTCACATGAGTTGAGGCTCACAACATATTCATACCGGACCCAGAACCTTATTTTTATCATTATCAATACCTTTTACTGTTGTTAAATATTCTTAACTTAATTTAATATTGTAATTTCCGTATTTCAAGGATCAAGGTGGACAGTACCCTTTTGTAGCTGACTAGATGCGTACAACTAATATTTTTATGATCCAAATTTAATTAATTTTTGAGAGGATCGTGACCTCATATTTTTTGTCATTTAAAATTTTTTTGATTATCGTTCGATTTATTTTTGACTTCCAAGTAGTCAAGTCAAGTTTATGATCAATTTAATATACAGGGGTTTATTCATGAATATACGAGTACATCAAGGGTTGATGTAATTTAATTAATTCTTTATAATTTTTTATTGTAAACAAGCAGTCATGACTATCTACGAAAAAGGTCTGAGCGCTGTCTAATTTTCCTGAACTTTTTTGCATGATTCACTGCACATGGAGTTGACACCGATTGATAGACACGTCATAACATGATAGAAGATCTAGAGACCATCAGCTGGTACAGTAGCAGTTTAACTTGACTACAAACTGAGCTAGCAACATCAATGGTTCTACTGCAGCTGTCAAACTGTCAGGCTTGGTCGTAGTCTTAATCGGAACTTCAAGAGAACTCAACAGTAAGGTGTTCTCTTCTCCAATTCAATTCCTATTTTAATTTTGTAAACCTCATTTAACAATTTGTAAATTTAAATTCAACTTTTCATTGTAAACCATTTAACTAATTCTTATTTGTTAACGCAAATGATTGATCATCTTAAGTGTGCAAAAGAGCAACTTTCCGCGCACTAAAAAGTTTGTCGGAAAGTATACTTTTGTGCACCACTCGTAAGAATTAATAACTACTGAAACGTAAATTTTTTACATCCCACGCAATAAATAATGCAAACTTAATTTTCTGTTTTTTAATCGACTTTCTAACAAATACTGGATTAAATTAATTATGGCATTATTATTACGTATTATCTGAAACAATTTAGATTCCCATTTTCTGATCTTGCCCGGCAAAATTTTAATATCTGCAATATTTTCTGGGCAACCGTGAAGAAGAATTAAATGATGGGTCGGTAGGCTATAAAATTTCACCCGACTCGGCAACAGGGACGTGCTCGATCGCAAAAGTGCAGATATTCGGTTTTATCTTGTTGCTTTCAGCTATTTAGACACTGCCACAAATAATTTTATCCATGTTTTGAACCATTTTAATTAAGCCAATAATTCTTGTCAGAAATATTTTCCTGTACACAATTGTAAGACTAAAATTAAATAAAGGTCTTACCTCCGTGCGGCTATGGCGGATATTTCAACGCACGTGCTCTTGTTTACGCCAGGCGTAAGACTTGCTCGATTTTAGTATATTAATTTTTGAGGTTAGGTTCAAACCGAATAAAAAAATTTTTCAAAACTTTAAGCGAACTAGGTGTTAGGGACTGGTGTTTTAATAATACCAAATATAAAATATTACCTATATCTTCGAAACGTAAGTAAACAGAGAAAGTAAAAAAAAATTATAATGCCTGTCTATACATAATATATGTTATATCCGACCTCAAGCATCACCTTGATCATAACCTTGTTTTTACCCTTGAATCTGTTTACTGTTGGATATTATGTTCTCATTCTCTATTGTTCAAGATGCTTACTACACAGATATCATTTTCCATTGTATATTGTTCTAGAATGATTACTAGAACATATCATATTCCTTTTGAGTATTGTTAAAACTTGCTTACTGCAAGAATTGCCTTTATATTCTTTTCCCATGAGAACCACAACACCTCAGCATAACAGATCTGTATAAATAAGACCTAGTAAAGTAAGAGTGTTAATTCTAGTCTTGTCTGTAGTCTAAGCCGAAACTCTGTAACTCGCGTTACTCGAATAAAAGTTTTTTAAAAAGTCTTCGTCTTCACGTCGCCCGTAACAATTTGGTGTCAGAAGTGGGATCCTCGATAAAAGGGTCTTCAACGAGGGAGATCCGGAGGCACTTAGAAGGACAGTCTCCTCGGGGGTCACCACACCACTACGATTGGAGCCAGCTGAAAAGGGTCTTCGACAAGAAGATCCGGAGGCACTAAGAAGGACACTCTCCTGAGGCCAGCATCCAGCAACAACAGCAGCATCAACGACATCCAGCGAGCATGAAGTTACTTCTATCGTAAGTGAAAAACTTGAAGTGAATTTTATTTGTGATTTTTTTTGAACTTTCTACGTTGCTATTATTGAACTTTCTACGTTATAACGATATTACCTTTTCATTTCAACATGCCGAATAACGAAGCTATAAACTCTAATGTAAACAATGAAGCAAACGCTTCAAATAACGACGAAGTACCATTTAAATTAAGCGAAATATTTTCTATCATCCCTGAATACGATGGGGATCAAATCAATTTAAATACTTTTATCATTGCATGTGATAGGGCCATGCAAATGACTGTTGGCGACCAAGCCATTTTACTTGTTATAAAAATTAAAAATCAATTAAAGGGACGTGCAGCCCAACTCATTAATTCAAGAGATTTGAGTACCTGGCGCGAAATCAAACAATTACTTAACGTTCATTTCGGAGATCCTCGCGATCTAACTTCATTAATTCAAGATTTACAAAGAATGTGTCAATCCCAAAATGAAAATGCTTTGACTTTTGTAGGCAGAGTTCAAACTCACTGCTCAAAAATGTATGCCGCAATAGGAAAACAAAGCCTTCTCACTAGGGAACAAAAACAATCGCAAGCTACATTAATCGATAGCATGTGTTTAAATACAGTTTTGACAGGTCTAGAACCAAGAATAGGGCAACTAATTCGTGCTAGCAATCCACCCAACATGATGGATGCTATAGCTTTAATTAAGAGAGAATTGCAACTTTCTTATTTTGAAAATCAAAAATTTCAGAGGCAAAATCGTGTACCAGTCTTCAATAATAATGTCGAAAGAACCAGTAATAATTTTCCAAAATTTTGTAATTATTGCAAAAGAAATGGACATACTATCAATGAATGTCGAACTAAAAATCAAAATAATTATTACAGAAATGGTCCAAATCCTTCTAGCTACTCTAACAATTTCCAAAATAACTCCCAAAGAAATAATTTCTCCCAAAATAGGTTCCATCAAAAACCATCTTTTCCTCAGCAAAATAATTTTCAAACTCCTTCTTTCCAACCTAGGAATCACCCTCAAAACTTCCAACCAAGAAATCAACCTCCTAGAAATTTTTCTAATAATATTCCTAGAAACAATTTCCCAAGAACTTTTAATAATAATTCAGGTTTCCAGCCTTCTAATCAAAATTTTACTCCTAGATTCCCAAATTCAAATCCAAATAACCAAAATAGAACTCCCCAACAACATTATCTGGGCCAAAGCGAAAATTTTCAATTAACAGCCTCGGACCAGAATCCTATTCCCAACTTCAAGAATCTTGGTATGACCAATACGGACCAAACGTTTGCATAAATACCGTTGACAATAGTAACTTATATTATATTAAAGATAATACCGATAAGTACAAAATTTTAATTGACACAGGAGCTGGTATTTCAATTTTCAAACCAGAGACGGTTCAGCAATTTTTAAATCGATGTCCAGAAAATTTTCAAATTAAAGGTATTTCTGGCCAATCAATTCCTATTACTGAAGCGGTATTTGTTTCTTTTACGGGTCCTCTTTCTCCCCATAAAGTTTATATTTGCGATCTAGATATAGGATTCGACGGAATTTTAGGCGCTGACTTTTTAGAAAGGTACGGTGCAGTAGTAGATTTTAGGAATAAACAATTAATTACGTACTATAAGGTACACGAATTACTTAAAGACGGAGATGAATTAAACGAGTTAACGAATAATAATGATAATAATAATCGAGTCGTTTATAAAAGACAAGTTAATGTCGACGAAAGGTACGACAGCCTCCATATAAACGCTTATGAACGAAATAATAATAATAATAATAATGATTATACGGAAAAGATAAATAATTTTGAAAGCGAAAATACGAGTTATAATATAAATAAGGTTACGATAGAACCGCGTTGCGAAAAAATATGCAAGTTTCATACGAATAAATATACGAATAAAGAAATGATTTTATGCGCACAACGAGTAGAAAAGGTATACGTGCCAAATGCTATAGTAAAAATAAACGAAGACGGTAATTTTTATACGACAATATTAAACGCTAATGCCATAACAAAGGATATTTGTTTCGAAGAATTTGAATTTGAGCCTTACATTAAAGAAACGAACCCTAGTACTAATATTATTTGTAATTTTAATAAAACGAAAAGCAGAGTAGAAGAAATAAAAGAATCATTAAGGCTAGAACATTTAAACGAAGAAGAAAAAGAATTAATTACTAATTTATGCTTGAATTTTGAAGATATATTTTACTTTGACGGAGATTTCTTAAGTTTTACTAATGAAATAAAACATACTATCGATACAGGCGACGCTAAGCCAATTTTTACTAAATCTTATCGATATCCACAAGTTCACAAGGAAGAAGTAAAAACACAAATTAATAAAATGCTTTCTCAAGGAATAATTAGACCTTCTGTTTCACCATGGTCGTCCCCAGTATGGGTCGTTCCAAAAAAATTAGACGCTTCAGGCAAACAAAAATGGAGAATCGTAATTGATTATCGGAAATTAAATGAATTAACAGTTAATGACAGGTATCCACTGCCTAATATTTCAGATATATTAGATCAGTTGGGTAATTGCCATTATTTTACTACTTTAGATTTGGCTTCTGGTTTTCAACAAATTGAAATGAATCCAGAAGACATTTCGAAAACTGCTTTTTCCGTTGAAAATGGACATTTCGAATATTTACGTATGCCCTTTGGCCTTCGTAATGCGCCCTCAACCTTTCAGAGGGTTATGGATAATATACTAATGGGGATACAAAACGAAAAGTGCTTAGCATATCTCTCGTATTACTGAAGTTTTTCAAAGATTAAGAAATTCAAATCTAAAAATACAGCCAGATAAGTGTGAATTCTTACGAAAAGAAGTAATTTATTTAGGACATGTTATTACACCTGAAGGGGTTAAACCAAATCCACAAAAAGTACAAGCTGTTATCGATTTTCCTCAACCTGCCAATACTAAACAAATTAAACAATTTTTGGGTCTTACTGGTTACTACAGGAAGTTTATTCCAAACTTCGCAAAAATGACAAAGCCTTTAACTCGACTTTTAAGAAAAGACGTACCATTTATTTTTGATAAAGATTGTCGTGAATCTTTCGAACAACTTAAAAATGCATTAATAACTTCACCAATTCTAATATATCCTAATTTTGAAAAAGAATTTGTTTTAACTACAGATGCAAGCGCTTTTGCTGTAGGCGCGGTACTTTCGCAAGGACCTGTTGGAAATGATCTTCCCATAGCATACTTTTCAAGAACCTTAAGTCCAGCAGAAATGAAATATAGCGTTATAGAGAAAGAACTATTGGCAATAATTGCTGCCGTAAAAAACTATAGACCTTATCTTTTCGGACGAAAATTCTTATTGGTTACAGATCATAGACCTTTAACCTGGCTTTTCTCAATAAAAGATCCCGGTAGTCGTTTAGCACGTTGGCGACTTAAATTAGAAGAATATAATTATCAAATAATTTATAAACCTGGAAAAATTAATCGAAATGCCGACGCTTTATCTCGAATCAAAATCAATCATATAAAAGAAGCTGTTTCCTTTCATACTTCCCTAGACGAACCATCTACTTCCCATGATAATCCTCAAGACATTGACCCGCCTATTGACAATAATGAGACTGACGAAATTGCTATAATCTGTAATGAATTTGACAGATTTTTTGATCTATACAAGACGACTTCAATGATCGATTATTCTAAAATCCAATATACAAATAATCAACTTTTAGACAAAACACACAAGGACATTGTACTAATTTTTCAACAAGACAAATTAACAGACCTTCACGAAAAAGTTATTGATGATTTACTTGAGCTAAATCCTGATTTTAACTATAATAAACCAAATGTTCTCTCCAGTCAAACCGTAGCTAAAAGAAAATATTATATAATTCCTGTTCCTTTTAATTTTGAAACCGCAATACAAGTACTCTTCATATCTCTTTATTACAGTAAAGATATATTCGATGAAAATAAAACTTATTACATTGAAAACAATCCAGATTTTCCAATTTTAGAAATGTTTAATTTTTTGTTCTCAGATAAAAATTTCCAACTAACAATTTGTCAGAACATTGTGACTATACCAGACGAAGACCAAATACCTATAATAATAGATCAATTTCATTCAGGCAAGACAAACTTACATCGAGGAATAAACGAAACAATTAGACGCATCAAACAAAAATATAATTGGACAGGACTAACTAAAGACGTTGAAACATTTATTCGGCAGTGCGAAATCTGCCAAAAGACAAAAGTTTGTAGACAAAACTTGGACAGTCCCTTAGTTATTACCGAAACTCCTAAAACTCCTTTCGAAAGAATAAATATTGACATTCTAGAAATCCCAGTGAAAAATAATATCCTTACCATAAGAGACGAACTGACAAAATTTACCCAAGCTTATGCACTTCCTAATAAAACAGCGAGATCTGTAGTAGACGCTCTTTTACTCTATTTTCAACATTTTGGAACTCCCTTAAGAATCCATTGCGATGTAGGTAAAGAATTTAATAATCAATTAATGAAAGATCTTTGTAAATTATACAATATAAAATTAACTTTCTCTAGTGTTATTCATCCGCAATCAAATGGCTCCTTAGAAAGATTTCATGCCACCTTAACTGAAATGATACGCGCATGTAGTACAGAAAATCCTAACGAACACCCATTTCAAATGCTTCCTTACGCTTGTATAGCATATAACAATTCTATAAATAAAACACACGGCTTTACTCCTTACGAATTGCTATTCGGTCACACCTCGTCTCGACCTCCAGAAGTTTTGTATAATCAGCAAGAATTAATCTCTAAGTACGTTCGCGATTTAAACAATAAAATAAAGCATTATTATGAAGTGGCAAGAAAGCGTACAGATATGCGCAAGCAAAAAGCAAAACAGCGATTTGATACACACGTTTCGGAGCAGCGACAATTTCGCGTAGGAGAAAAAGTTTATGTCAAGGAGTCCCAAATAAAAAATAAACTAGCTAACAAATTTAATGGACCCTATAAAATTAAAGAAATTTATACGAATTCAGCTTTGCTACATAACCCAATTACTAACCAAACTACAAAAATGAATTTTGATATGCTAAAGAAATGTCACGAATTGGAGGAAGAAGAACTAATGGTTAAAGAATTCTTTTATACTCTAGATCGAAAAATCCCTATTGAAAATAATAACGTTTCCATTGAACTGGGCAATTTATTTGATGCCCCTGAAAATATTTCATTAGCTCACTGTGTATCTAAAGATTTAGAAATGAATGCAGGAATTGCAAAAGAATTTAAGAATAAATTTGGACACGTAGATAAACTAAAAAATCAAAATAAGTCAATTGGTGAAATAGCAGTACTTCAACTTCCGACAAGAAATATTTATTATTTAATAACTAAAGAATTTTTCTATTATAAACCAACTTATGCTAATTTATTTAATTGCTTAAAGGAATTACGAACAAATTGTCTCGAGAGCACTGATGAAAAAGATAAAATTATAGCTATACCCAAGTTAGCTTGTGGATTAGACAAATTAGATTGGGACACAGTTCTCCCTATGATCAAATATATTTTCAAAAATACTGATATTAAAATAATTTGTTATATCGAACCAAGTTCCTAATTCTGAAACTTCGTTACAGATTTTCTTTGTTCGCTACCGCTATGGCACAATATACACTGCGACCAATTAATAACACCATAGGCGTGTTCTATCAAGAGCAATCCGGACTCAAAATTTCTAATGACAAGTGGAGTTTATTGGTATATAAAGACATTTCATCTCTAAAAACAACATTCGAAAATAATAATAAAATTTTAGAAAATATGCAATTTATAATTCAACCAAAAGACGTACGAATGGCCGCCTTTCTAAGCGAAGTTAAGTCACATATCACTTTACTAAATCAACTTTCCGAAAACATTGCGCTCAAATTTGAAGAATTAGCTATTGATGTAAGAAGATATAAAAGAGGTTTAATTAATGGTTTAGGGTCAGTTTGGAAATTTATTACCGGAAATTTAGACGCTTCAGACGGACAGTATTATAACGATTGTATCGACAAAATTAACAGAGACGAACACGAATTAGAAAAATTAATGAAAAAACAAATTTTAGTAACTACTTCAGTTATCAAAAACTTTAACGACTCTATCAACAAATTACAAATTGATGAAATTACTTTTAATAATGACATAAAACAAATCGAAAATTACATTTATAACATTTCTGATAATTTTAATTATTACACTGCAAAATTACAAGTTTTAGAGATGGCCGAAAGACTCCCAGAATCCTATACCTTTATCGAAAGCAATTTAAATGACATTCTAAACTCTATTACTTTTTCAAAGTTACATATCATTCACACGTCAGTTATAACTCCTGAAGACCTGGTTCATCATTTGCAAATAATCGCTCAAACTTTAAACAAAAATAATTTGCCCTTAACTCCTCAACTTCTAAATGTTGCAACTTATCTTGATTTTATAGAACTAAAGGTTTTTCAACCAGAAAATAGACTTGTTTTTATATTAGACATTCCTTTAGTAGAACCTCAATGGTATACTCTTTATAGAATTTATCCTATTCCAATTTTCGACAATAAAACTGGATTTTATCACATGGTATCCACTGATACTAAATTTGTAGCAAAAAGCGATGACCCAACTCTCTATGTAATTCTCTATGATATAAAAAATTGTAAAGAACTAGCATTTGATTTAATAATGTGCAAAGATTTATATCCTACTCCTATTGACTCACATTCAAGATGTGAAGCTCAATTATTAGAGGTAAAAACCCATTTACCTAATACTTGTGACATAGTCACAATTTCAATTGAAAGTTACAATGTACAATTGATTCAAGAGAATCAATGGTTAATAATTTTAAGTGAAATATTTCCTATAACTATTAAGTGCAAAAATCAAAATCCTTTGACTATAATGCTAGACAAAACTTCAATTTTAACGTTAAAATCTGAATGCATTGCTTATATTGGAAGTACTAAAATTCAAACGAAAAATTTAAATAAATCTAATCAAACCTATAAATTTCACCCAATTAATATACCATTTGAATGTTGCAAAGAAACTCCAAATAAACTAAAATATCCTGACTTAAAACCTTTACAACTAAATAAATTTAATTATGACGATTTAAATGTCGCAAAGCATAAATTAGACGAATATGCAAAGGATCTTGATAATATTATTAACGAACCAACTGTAAATAAGTATACGCCAATACTGACATATCTATCCATTACTTTAATCATACTTTTAATTATTGTGTACTTTTATTTTAAATGTAAAAAGTCTAGGAACATTAAAATAGGCATTATTACTACTAACAACGGAGACGATCCTCCACAACCTCCTAGAACTCGAAATCACGTTTTTCAAAATTTAAGAAAATTTGTTACTGTCAAAAGAAGACCTTCGTATAGATTGGACGAACCTCGCGAAGAAGAAGAAATTGAACTAAATTCTAATACTAAAACATATGCCTAATTTAATGTCAAAATTTGTTAACACAAATTTTTAATATAAGGGGGAAGGTGTTATATCCGACCTCAAGCATCACCTTGATCATAACCTTGTTTTTACCCTTGATTCTGTTTACTGTTGGATATTATGTTCTCATTCTCTATTGTTCAAGATGCTTACTACACAGATATCATTTTCCATTGTATATTGTTCTAGAATGATTACTAGAACATATCATATTCCTTTTGAGTATTGTTAAAACTTGCTTACTGCAAGAATTGCAGAATTTGATCTTCCCTTTGTCTTTATATTCTTTTCCCATGAGAACCACAACACCTCAGCATAACAGATCTGTATAAATAAGACCTAGTAAAGTAAGAGTGTTAATTCTAGTCTTGTCTGTAGTCTAAGCCGAAACTCTGTAACTCGCGTTACTCGAATAAAAGTTTTTTAAAAAGTCTTCGTCTTCACGTCGCCCGTAACATATATATGTATGTATCTATTGTTCGCTGTCGAATTAGCAAACTCTTACTTAACAATATTAAATTAGCTAGGTACCGTAGTGTGAGCTAAAATGGTAATTTGGGTAAATAGACCACTAACCGCAACTTGGAGGAATTATTCATATTCGCCTTTTTCGCCCATTCGCCATTTTACTCCTACTCCTAAATTTTTTGTGGAAATTTCGAAGAATGGTATAACCGATATTTTTGGTATGCTCGACTTTAAATAAAAATGATCTGACTATTTTTCCAAAAATGTTCAAAAAAATTGGCACCAAGAAAATGAGTTTATTCCTTACCTACTTATTGTTACTGTTATAGAAGATACCTTCTTGTAGTCTAATTCATGAAAATGGAAATAGTTGTATAAATTTTAGTGCATCTAAAAAACCTCATCTCCTTCAAAACTAAAACTGTAGGGGATAGATGAGTTCTAAATTGCTTATGCTGAGCACTCATTATGCTCCTTTTGTGAGAGAGAAGAATGAAAATTCACGGGGTGTGATTTTATCAGCCGCTTTAACGAACTCAAAGCGAACAAAAAGGGGCGTAGCTCCCAGCTCCGCACTGAACTAAAATATTTTCATTATAAAATATGGCCCAGCTACTTCTCCCATCTATTTTCAACACAATAGCTTCGCGTGATATTTCACTTAAACAAAAAATATTGTGTGCACCGAAGTGTAGCTCAAGAACGAATAAGCAGAGTAGCAGTTCTGCAATCACCCAGGTTCGTAAGTATACAGTTTGTATCACTTTAACTTCAAAAACTTAATTATTTTCTAACGGGTAGCTGATTTGTTTGTTCCTTAATATAGTGCTCCAAAAGGCATACATTCGGATTTTTGTAAATTAAAAATTTTCCATAGTCTGCTATAATGAAAAGGAGGCCCCCAAATATGAGGAAAGTGTAGTAGGTAGGTATTCCTTTAATAGTGCAGTTGGTTTTGCCATTCCTCCAATCAAATATTTATTCTAAAGACCACACGATATATGCAAAAAGCAACAATTGGGAGAATTTTAAAAATATTTTTATACTGATGGATTAAGATTCACTTAAAGTATTAATTCCCCTATTAGTTTCGTTGCTTTATCTATACAAATTCCGCACCAAAATGTGAAAATTTTGTAAAATTATTTTAGTGTAAACTTTTTTTTGTTACTTTACGTCGTCGAACTTTTACTTAATTAAAAAATGTGAAATGCGTAAATTAAAATAAAAATAAAACCAGATCAAGTTTGTTTACTTTCACTACATCTCCCCGATTTGTACCTGTGTAGGTAGGTAGTTGTGTGCTGACCACGAACCTGAAAGCATTTTTCGGCGGAAAGCCCTAGTTTTCGAGCAACGCCTTTGTAAATCAATGTTTTCTGTGTGCTTATATTATAAACCGCCTTTTATTGTTTTCATCTGCTTTATGATTTTTGGCGTGTCAATGGCACCACCAAGTTAGGTTAAATTTTAGATCTTGGCCTCGATCTTTCGATCTTGGCCTGATTTTTGTAAATTTACAAAAAATATATTAAGGAGTTCGCGTGCATTTGCAAACAAAAACTGGCCTCTATCAGCTACATCGATGCATGAAGCAAATAATAAAACCCGTGAAAATCTCTAATGGCTTTTAGCAATATAGAGTTTTTATTTTACCCGTTTAGGAAGGAAATAGTGAGAAGCCCAAGATTGTTATTGTGTCCTTATGAAATTTAGCATGGTTAATGGCATTTTTTGTAAAATTCTACTTTGTAGCCTTTGCACTCTCCATTTTATTCTTTTAAAAGTTTGGCTGCATATGAAAATCTGGCGTAGGTATCTTCTTTTCTATCTTTCCATCACCAAAAACAAAAAGTGGGCATATACGCCTCTTACTGTGCCTGTGCAAGTCTGCAATGATGGCTGCTACCGTATGAAGAAAGAAGGGGTAGATATGGGGGTAGATATAAGTCCCTTATAGTGGCAGTAGGCAACGATTGGCGCTGCCGTTGTGACGTTGTCACAGGTTTGTTGAGAAATCATTAGGAAAACAACGAATAGTATCACCTATTTTATTGATCTTTCACATTCGTACAATCCTATTCTCTTGCTCGCCTTGGAAACACTCAACGGCGACACTTGGTTGCTTCTCGTCACATAAACTCATATTATACTTTATCACTTTTTACCATCACTAGTTACTGTTTATTTGTTATCTGCAGACTTTGGTCGTTGCTGTTATCTAGCAATAGGTTTTGGTCCGCCGGAATCAGAATAGAGCGATTAGTCAACACTTTCTCTGTAGTTCTGTTTCGTACTCACCTAAATCATAGATTGTTGTCTTGGTATCTCTTTTCTTGGTAGGGCATATTTCCCTCACACTGATTATTTGTTGCAAGTTGCTCTTGGATTCTTTGTTCCTTCTTAATTTCCTTCTTTGCTTCATTTCTGTAGTAAATTTATTTAATTATTCTTTTAAGTTTATGGTGGGCATTTCTTTTTTATTTTATTTCTTCGCCCTACACTTTAGTTACAGTATGTTTGGGGTTCTTGGAAGTATTTTATACTTTGGTTTTTGGATTTGTTTGCGAAATTATTTATTTGTTGTATGTTTTGATTTGGTAATTTGGTTGACAGCTTGAGGTTATGTTGGTCGTTTGACATTGTTTTGGCATTCTGGCAGAATTGACACTTGGAAATTCGACATTATTGACGTGGTTTTCGATGTTTTGTGGTGTTGACCATTTTTCCATTTCCGGTTCCTAAAAAGGGAGGGCCGGGAGGGGTGACCGCGTGGGTGTTTCATTCGAGGCATTCGGTTGTCGCCGATTGAATCGTAAAGGTCGTGTTGGTGGCTTATAAGTGGAAGTGGTATTAGTCATTTGATATTTGGAATTGTCGGTGAACCTCACGAGGAGGGATTATCATCACTGTATCCACTAAAGGAGTACCCAGAGTTGGAGACATTGGAATACTGGAGATTTTCTCAGTTTGGATCTTCGGGACTCCGCCGTTAATAATACGGGATTTTGAAGTTACCCACGACTTATTACTGTGCCGTGCAATTTAGCTTGATATTTGGTTTTGTTTTGTACCTACATCACCGAAAATTATTTTAGCGAACCACTACTAAGCTTTTGTCTACCAGAATCACATGGTTGTCTTATTATTGGATTATTTTGGATGTTATGTGTTGTAACCGTGAAGGTTAAGTGAAGGTTAAGTGGATTCAACCGAGAAGTGGTTGACTGGTTGTTTTTTTTTTAAGGAAAACCTTCAACCAAGAGGTAATTTTTCTTGGATGATCTTGTGAGGTGTTTAGGTGGATATTTTTATTTCAGCTTTTTTTGTGGACCAGTTTTGTGTTGGTCATGTGTGTTTGCTTAGGACCTGTGCAATCTTTTGGAGTTTGGACACTAACACCTGAAGCCAGCTCATTCTATTTTCTCTTGGAATCTGTGTGTGGTCAATAACAGCTGAGGCCCACATGTATATATCTTTTTGAGAACGTCGTATGTTACCATCTGACCGTTCTGAAGTGTCATCTGACATTACTGGAGGACATCGGTGGTTGGAAGACCCAACGACAGCTAAGTCTTACTATATTTTACTTGTATTTTTTTTATCGTACCTACTATAATCAGTATAGCTGAATTTAATACGTGTACCATTGAGAGCGTACGCTGTTATCACTTGTTACTGCGTACGTTCTTACTATTATTGCGTAGGTTGTGTTACTTATTGCGTACGTTGTATTTACTTATGCGGACATTGTGATTTGTAGCGAATGTCGTGTGAACCGCACGTGTACACCTTAAGGGATTTAAACCGATTTGTAAGAACTATTTCATACTTAAGTTTTAATACTGTACGTAGGAGGAATTACAGTGCACCACAAGGGTGTGTGACTTTAAATTTGTTTATCAAGTAAGAATATAGTAAGGGAGTAAAATATTGAACTTAGTAGAATAAACGATGTATATCTAGGAAGACCTAGCTTTTCTTCTTTTTGGCTTAGTACGAGTATTGGCACGTTAAACAAAACAAGTGGCGCCCGTATATTTTTTTGCAGTTTGTTATACTGTTAACCCAGCCCGTCTTCACTGTCTAAAAGCTGGCGGCCGTGTTGTGCTCGTAAAATCTGCTCAGGGAGGTAGCGAACATCTCTCGTGAGTCTTCGAGGTTTATTCCACATTATTTGTTTATTTATATGTTATATTGTTTTTTTTAAAACGCCACACCGTATGAAAAAAGAATGCAGCATACCCCTATCCCTTATTGCGGCATGCGGCAGCAGTAGAAAAAAGGGGGCACCTATCGTGGCCGATTCGAGGCGTTGGGCACTGCCTCGTAGCAAACGAAGGTACACATCGCCCTTTTCATAGCCTACTCGGGACGATTGGCGCTGCCAAAAGTACATATATTATAGAAGGGTGAACCGACTTGAAGATGGTGGGTGTTGCCGTACCTACAGCAAAGAAGATACACTAGATTTTCGTATGCAGCCAAAAATCGAAAAGAACAAAATTGGGAGTGCAAAGTCTGCAAAGTAAAATTTTACCAAACTTACAATTATTAAGACTCAATGTACAGCACGTATGTGGTGATTCAACATTTTGACCCATAAAATGGCTTTTTTCGATCTGTAGCAGCACGCATAATTTTAAACTTTTGGTCAATACAAATTTTAATCTAAGTAATTACTTACATTTTGAGACAAAAATTATTTAAAAATATTTATCACAATGGCAGTTATTAGGCTTATTGCGCAAATGCTAATAACGGACATTGTGATATAAATCTTTTTAAATAATATTTGCCTCAAAATGTGAGTAATTACTTACATTAAAATTTGTATTGACCAAAAGTTTAAAATTATGCGTGTTGCTCTCTACAGATCGAAAAAAGCCATTTTATGGGTCAAAATATTGAATCACCACGCACGTGCTGTACATTGAGCCTTAACAGATCATGCTATAAATTTTATAAAGACACAATAAAAAACCTTGAGTTTGCCACTAATTCTTTCCTAAATACGTAAAATAAAAAATAAATATTGCTAAAAGCCATTATAATAATTATTCATAAATATTTTTTTCTTCGTTAGAGATTTTCACGGGTTTTATTAGTTGATGATTCATGCATCGATGTACCTGATATCTAAGATATATATACCAATTTTGGGGGTTATCAATTTTATAATGTTTTTAAACCTGTGTTTTTTTAAATAAAATACGTTTATTTGATGCGTTTGTTTTTTATTTATTATTACTCTAAAGTTAAACTTATTTACTCACATTCAGAAAAAATAAATAAAACAAAATATAATTGATTGAGGATACTTTTTGGCAAATTTCAATTTAATAATAACTACTCATTTTACCATTATTTTTATGTGTCCTGTAAACTCATACTTCACCAGAAATTCAGTTAATGGCATTAATGTTATTTTAATATTTAAATCTACAAAACGGACACAATTTTGATAGAAAAAATATTGTAGAAATCAGCTTTTCAGAATTTTTTATTTTTTCCTGACTTCTAAAAATTGCCCTCTAATAAGTTCGTTTTAGCTTCACATATGTGGGTCAGCTTGTATCACATAAAAATTTCAGAGAATATTTAATGGTAAATTCATACTCAAATGCAGTTTTCGAGACAAAAATTTCCACTTCGAGCTGTATGAAAATGCTTCCTATTTCCTGAACTTTGACTTGTGCAGTTGTTGTAGGCAAGCATACTTCACGAATTTTATTTCGCCTGCTTAAAATTTCCAATTTGCCTAAAAGCCCCCAACAAAAACCCACTGCCGCTATTTACAACAGAAACGTCGATTGTTCGCGGGCATACCAATTATTTATTTTATACTTTGGGAATGTTCTCTACGTCACCGTTGACTTACAATAGTAGTTGGCTTCCGGTTTATAGGTACAATAATTAGAGAAAAAGACACTAGGAGAAGAAGATTTATTATTGATTTTTCGATGAGAAGTCATTTTTGTACTACAAACCTTACATCAGATATAGGGTGTTAATAAATAAAGAAAATATGAAAATGTTCCAAGACAGAAGTACCATTATTAACTATTTTAGACAAAATGTTTATAAAAGAAGGTTGTTTATGATCAAAAATAAAGTTTTAATACAATACATATTTGAAACCTGAATTTTGACTTTTATTTTCTTATTTTTAAGTTGATATTATGAAAATCCAAAATGAAAATCAGTCTTGTTATTAAACAAACAATAAAAATAAAAAATTATCCTATATATCCTCTTCTAACCTCCGCACATTTTTCCATCCATTTTCAGAAATACAACTTAAAAAATATACAGCGTGATCGCCCTCGGCCATTTCTCAGGAACTATGCAAGCTAGAAAGATGCGGTAAAAAAATTGTTAATAAAAGTGACCCAAATAATTTCAATGAAAATGTTTTCAAGTTCCTTTGTTTGCCGCCAGGGGGCGAATTCACCATTTGAAATTTTTGAGAAAATCGAACAAATATGGACATTTTCTGAATGGCGCCCCCTAGCCTTGAACATACTTATTAATTTGTCTATGTCAAAAGGGGGGTAAATTCCCCTTAAAACACTCTTTAATATGAGCTATAGTTTGCTGAATTAGGTTTAGGCATATTCGAGATATGACGTCTTGAATTTTTAACACCGCTTTCCTTCGTAGCGCTGTTGCCGTAGCAACCACGAAAAAAATGTTTTAAGAAAAATTGTAGAGAATTTTAGGGAGGTTCTAAAAATACCATTTTATATCCGGATAAGGTAGGCGATTTGTGGAATTCGCCCCCTGGCGGCAAACGAAGGAACTTGAAAACATTTTCATTGAAATTATTTGGGTCACTTTTATTAAAAAAAATTTGACCGCATCTTTCTAGCTTGCATAGTTCCCGAGAAATGGCCGAGGGCTGCCCTTAACTGATCACGCTGTATATAATTCAAAAAATTCAGTCTTAAAATTTTGTATGGATGCTTTATTTTGGATTACAAACAATTTTCTTTTATAAACACTTTGTTTAAAATAATAAATAATGTTACTTCTTTCCTGAAACTCCGTATATCGGACCTAAGAATCTTAATTTCTTGACAATCAGAATTTTTTTATAAAGAATGACAATTCGTTGTATAATCAATAATAGGTACATTTTTTCTCCTCTTGTTTAAGTACAGATTAGTCACAGTTTAAGTACATATTAATCACAGTTATTTTAATCCTTATCTTTATTTTGGAAGTTACGAAAAAGTAAAACAACCAAAATTGTAGTTATTATTTTATGTAGAAGTAATGCTAATTTATTTAATTTTTAATTGGGTTTTTCGCCACCAAATTGATCGAAAGACAACCTTTTCAAGTTGCCTGGAAAATTCATAAATTCTTAACAGTGAATGAACGAAACTTTAAACGTGTAACTCAAAAAATAACTTCAACAAATTTATTCTCTGAGCTTTCGGAGAATAAATCTTCCTCCTTTCTCAAAGATCATGCCACGTCAAAGTGAAGTGACAGATTCATAAATTTCAGGTTAAAATGTCATGACAACAGAAACAATAGCCTAGCCACCTGCCTGATATTGTACCCTGTGTTCTATCTAATTATCTATACTACCTTCTCTTTGAATAAGTGGCAATAATATTTTACTGAATTCCACTGAATTCAGCAACACAGTTGTCCGTATTTCCTAGAATAAATGCAGATTCTTTAATTTTTCGTCTATTTCCTACTTCTTCTTTGAGAATTGGTTTGGACCTATCCCACAATATCCTATGATTGTTATTAAAAGGAAATTGTATATGTGCTATTTTTGACTTAGAAATTTGATTTTGCCTGATATAATTTTTATGTTCTTTTAAACGAACGTTAAATGGCCTACAAGTCTCCCCAACATAGAACTTTCCACATTCACAAGGAATTTTATAAATGCAATTTTTTGAACTTTGTACCTCATTAAATGGTTTCATTTTAACTAGCATCGATCTTAACGTATTTTAGGTTTTAAATACTGTTCTGACATTAAAACGATTGCCTATACGTTTTAGCTTATCTGATAGTCCAGGAATATAAGGAATAATTAAATTACTGGTTGGTCCACCAGATTTATTTCTCTAATTCTATTAGCATTGTTATTTTGTTGGCAATCCTGAAAAACTTGCTCAACAAATTCAATAGGATAACTATTCTTCTCAAGAACATATTTTATATGTTTAATTTCCTCCTCAAATTTTGTGTTATTAAAACAAATCGTTCTAGCCCTGTCATACAAACTTTTAATTACTCCTTTTTTAACACTAATATGATGATGATTGGAGTTGAAATGGAGATATCTATTAGCATGTGTTGGTTTTCTATAGACACTAGTTTCTATACTATCTGATTTCGGTATAAAAACATCTAAGAAAGGTAATTGATTATTATTTTCAATTTCTAAGGTAAACTTAATAGAAGGTTCTTGTGAGTTTATTAAATTTTCCAAACCAATTCTCAAAGAAGAAGTAGGAAATAGACGAAAAATTAAAGAATCTGCATTTATTCTAGGAAATACGGACAACTGTGTTGCAGAATGTTCAGTGGAATTCAGTAAAATATTATTGCCACTTATTCAAAGGGAAGTTAGTATAGATAATTAGATAGAACACAGGGTACAATATCAGGCAGGTGGCTAGGCTATTGTTTCTGTTGTCATGACATTTTAACCTGAAATTTATTAATCTGTTACTTCACTTTGACGTGGCATGATCTTTGAGAAAGGATGAAGATTTTTTCTCCGAAAGCTCAGAAAACAAATTTGTTGAAGTTATTTTTTGAGTTACACGTTTAAAGTTTCGTTCATTCACTGTTAAGAATTTATGAATTTTCCAGGCAACTTGAAAAAGTTGTCTTTCGATCAGTTTGGTGGCGAAAAACCCAATTAAAAATTAAATGGATCTGTTTGCGCCGCAAATAAATTTTAGAAAATAATGCTAATTTTATTATTTTATCTTTGGTGATATGGCGTTGAATACTGGAGCGTCGAAAAGTAGAGAAAAATAGACAATTTATGTTTTTTTTTTAATGCAACACCCCCAACTGTTTCGACCAAAGGTCGTATAAGCTCGAGAACAGAAATGATTTAAATGTTCCTATAAATTTATAATTTTTATGAACGTACCTGCAATAATGGCAGGGAGCAGTTTGGTCCAGGTTTGTTTTCGTCGGTTGGGGAATCCACCCCATTTCCATGATCGCACTGTGAACCCGAACTGCTATTGGAAGACCGTATGCCAGACCAAAATCGCTTCAGCCCGAGCTCTCTTCTCTGCTTCTGAAACCAAACAAAGAATCATCACCATAAAATATTTATTCGGTTAACAAAAGTGTGCACGGATATACGCTAATGATATACTGAGTCGAATACCCTTCGAATGTGTCAAATCAGTTTCTCGTTTGTGTTGTACACTTTTTTTAACCGGGTCTAAATAGTCTCAAAATCGTCATTAAATGCTCAGAAATCGGCATTAAAGTAAGGTATTATTGTTGTACGGTTTTTTCTTTAAGTTGGTTTTCGGGAAATTTGAGAACCAAACATCAGACCAGCCCGTCGCCCGTCAATCGTGGTCAACAGATATTCAAAACACGCCCAATAATGCAATATTTAACTTTTCAACTCCATTGCCGAATTGTTATATCTATAAAATAGTTATTTATGTACCAAGGCACTGAAGTTCAACTTTTTATGACTCATGTGGAGTTTAGTTGCTGAGGCCTCTGGCCGAGGCAAATAAACCACATGAGTCATAAAAAGTTGAACTTCAGTGCCGAGGTACATATTATATTTTTCTTGAAATCGGAAAAAAATATGTTTTATTAGGCAAGAAAATAATAATAAGGGATCACCCGTCCACGAACCGACTACGCGCGGCGTTGCTTGACTTTACCGATCGCTCTACCTAGGACAAGTATAATGATGTACGGCACCTTCTGACAGAAAAACCAAACTGCTGCTTCTTGTGCACAACAAATCTATTGATTTTCAAATTTACTAAAATATGTATACTGAAGGATTGCGCTTCTATAGGAAACAATTTCTCAATGTGTACGAATAGTTAAATGAGCCTTTATCGGCCGGGTTTTGAATATTTGGTCACTTTTGACGGGCGATTTCTCCGCGTCTGACGTTTGATGTTTACATCTCGCCAAGGCCTACTTATTGAAAAAATCGTACAATAATGGGCTACATTATTCTACGATTTCTGTGCTTTTAATGACGATTTTGGGACATTTTAATGCCGATTTCAAGAAATAGTTATTTATGTACCAAGGCACTGAAGTTCAACTTTTTATGACTCATGTGGAGTTTAGTTGCTGAGGCCTCTGGCCGAGGCAAATAAACCACATGAGTCATAAAAAGAACTTCAGTGCCGAGGTACATATTATATTTTTCTTGAAATCGGAAAAAAAATGTTTTATTAGGCAAGAAAATAATAATAAGGGATCACCCGTCCACGAACCGACTACGCGCGGCGTTGCTTGACTTTACCGATCGCTCTACCTAGGACAAGTATAATGACGTACGGCACCTTCTGACAGAAAAACCAAACTGCTGCTTCTTGTGTAGCCTACACAACAAATCTATTGATATTCAAATTTACTAAAATATGTATACTGAAGGATTGCGCTTCTATAGGAAACAATTTCGCAATGTGTACGAAAAGTTAAATGAGCCTTTATCGGCCGGGTTTTGAATATTTGGTCACTTTTGACGGGCGATTTCTCCGCGTCTGACGTTTGATGTTTACATCTCGCCAAGGCGTACTTATTGAAAAAATCGTACAATAATGGGCTACATTATTGTACGATTTCTGTGCTTTTAATGACGATTTTGGGACATTTTAATGCCGATTTCAAGACAACGTAATTTTTTAGTATGATCAGTTCGGTTGGTTTTTTTCCTGGAAATTGTATATGTGCTATGTGCTACGTGGGTACCTAAATTTTATTTGTAATGAGATTTCTTGCGAACAATAATTAGTTAATCCAGATTAAGACAAAATGAAACTTTACATTTTATCCATTTAAAAAGTGTCTTTAATAATAATTCCCCTTGCGCAAACACTTTAGTACGGATGGTTATTTTGTCTTATTTTCGAAACAATTCTTAACTACACATCTGGTATCTCCTTAGTGTGTAACTGACTGTAATTAAGTTTTGCCAGACGGTCTTGGCATGGATATGTGAAATTTCTTCCGGTCTTACTTCCGTATTTCCAGCCACCAAAGAAGCTTCCAGAGAGTTAGAGTTGGATTGTTTTGCTCGGGCAAAACCTTACATTGGCCGAGAATTTACTGCAGAAAATTATGTGGATGAGTAAGAGTGCCATTTCAGGAACAAAGGAAACAAATCAGTTTTATCGGGATTTTGGCACTCATAAAGTCGAACAACAAACTCCAGTAAAGAATGTGTATTAATTTAATTATAACCATTTATTTTATTGTTTCCGAAGTCTAATAATATATTAAACAATTAGTGAATGATAGATATACTGCTAACGGCACATTATATCCCCAAAATTATTAAAATGTTGTATGATGTAGGTATGATATGCTGGATTAACAATATAAGGTGTGAGCATTTAAGTATGCAACAGATGGGATTTTTTTTATTAAATGCACAACCAAAATACAGATATTGCCGAAAGTTGATGCATGTTCGATAATCATATTATTAGGTGCACTTAGAATGGTTGCAAGTTAATCAGCATACAGGTAAAAAATTATAAAAATTGTACAATAATCATTTACTAATGTTTTACCTTGTCCAGAAAAATTTTTGCGAAATTTTAAAGTTTTGTTTAATATCGTTGGAACAAACATGAAGTTTGTGATTCCCTTAACAAATTAATTTTTTTTACAAATATGCTCGAATTTGCACAAAGTCATGCGAAATTTTAGGGTAAAAATATTAAAAGAGAAATAAGGAATTTAATGTTTTTCAAAAAAATCTTAGAAGGCCATGTGTTGGTATTTTGGCATAGCTTTTAATTCTAGACAACTTTTATTAAGAACATTTTGCTGACTTGTTTGAAATAAGGGTATTTTACTATTGTACAATTTTTACATTTTTTTATCTACATTGTATGTTGTTTGACTTGCAGCCATTCTAGGTGCGCCCAATATGATTATCGAGCATGCACCAACTTTCGGGAATATTTGTATGTTGATTGTGCAGTTGATAAAAAAATCCTAGAATATGTTGCACACTTGAATGACCACACTGTATTTAAACACCCGAGCATGATTTCATAACTTCATTGTTGTTTGCAAATTGCTAGAGTGGCGCTATAATAGTGTACGAAAAAATGCCTTAATATAGGTTATATGGAGTATTCTGTTGTTAAAAGTTATAGAGTAAGAGCTTGCTCCATAGGTTCTCAAATGACTCGGTGCACGCGAAATTTTACTGTGTAAGGGTTGGACTCTTTAAAAGCCTGGACGCCAGAACGCAGTAATAAAACTTTAGCTTGTAAAATAAATGAGATCGGCATATAGCCCTTTCTTGAGTACAGGGGCCAGAAAATGCAAATAAGTATCTGGAAATGTTACTTAGTTAAGAAGTTGTTTAGAATTGTTTAGAATTAAATAAGGACCTTGGATCTGAAATTTTAACCAAATACATACTTTTCATAAAAAAAATATGTCATTCGAGAATTACTTCAAATTTCAGATTTGAGGTTCTCATTTATTTTGAAACAACTTTTCAACTGAGTGTTTCTCTCTAAGATTACAAATGGCGGTTTTATTACACATTTTTCAAAAAGTTAAAAATAAAAAAGTTACCTTTCTCATTAACTCAATCCGAGCACATACTGTACATTTGTACATATCCTTCCAGACCGCATTCTGGGACCAGACTTTCAATTTGTCGGCAAGAATCGGGACATTACTGGGTAAAATTTTGCGTGCACCGAATCATATGAAAACCATATTTTAAATATCTAGCCTTATTCCGATTTACGTTATTTTTAAGGTAAGGCCTTTGCAGTAGGTAATTCTCAGTTTTGTAATATTAACACAGATTTTATAGGTAGATTTGTTTATGGTAACATTTCCAAGCACGTGAAGGAAATCGTATGCACCAACGATATATAGGTAGGTATAGATACATTACCAAAGGCAACTTGTTTTGTTTCATGATATTGAAAAGATGTTATTGTTGCCACATTCAAGTTTTCCAGTTTTTTATACGATTTAGATTATTTTGTATATATAGATAAGTATCTCAAAGCATCTCTATACGACATACAAGTATATAAAAAACTATTTAATATGCATTACAAAATAGGAAAGACTGAATTTAAGAAATGCCAATTAGAGTGCGTCATCTATTCCTTATATCGTTGGTATGCACAAACAATAATAATGTCATCCATATAATCGAGGCAAATTTTGTTTTAAAGGTCCTTTAAGACATTTTCCATTACGCGCTGGAATGTGGCTGGTGCGTTCCTTAATCCAAATGGCATTCTAATATTTAGTATACAAAAATTACCATTTTCTACCTTTTTGATACTATCCGGGTGCATTTCGATCTAGTGAAAGACTGATGGGAGATCCAAGGTTGAGAAATATTCACATCTACCGAGTTTATTTAGGATATCTGAAATACTTAAAATGGAGTACCGATCGTCGATTGTTTTTCATTTACTTTTCTGTAGTCAACTACGATTCGAATTCGAATTGCAGAAAATAAACTCTATTTTGAAATTACGGTATAATCTCTGTTCAACCAGTTAAAGAAGCGAGAATTCTAGATATTATATTTTGGAAGAGTATTTTCTAGGGACGTGACTCACGCCATAAAACGCTGATTGCTTCAATTTTTGCGTTTTTTTTTCTATTTTTTTGGTCATAGGGCGCCAGTGGCAATCGCTTGGAACAGCACAGTTCTTCAGTATAGTTTTGGACTACGTGTATGCAATACGAAAATCTGGATAATTGTCCAAAGATGTCTAGTTTTGGCTCTAATAAGAACCATGCATCTAGGTTTTTTGCATAAAAAATCTACGTACAATGCAAATTTATAAAATAGTTAAATGTACCACAATTATTCTCCACAGCTCCGACACCTTAATATATTGTTGAGTCCGGTAATTTACAGGTCATGAAATTTATTGATTTGTTTCCTTGAAAACCTTCGCTACAAAACAAACTACTGAGGCCACCGCTATTTTTAAATGGAATGTAACAATAAAATCTATAACCCTTTTAGCTAAAGCGCAAACAATATTTCATAGTAGATTTTTTAATTCATCCAACATTTAAGTACCAAATTGACCAAACCAAGTAGGTTTTTATAAATTACCAAGGCCAACTAACATTTTTGATTTAGAAATGTTCGAGGAAAGCAACCTTTAACATATAAATTAATTGTATAAATTAACATATAATCCCTTAAGCTGCACAGAGTAGTTGAGAAATTTACAATAAATTATAATCCATAAATGGAATATTTCATCTCCTCCTTCTTCCACGATAGGTTTCTAAAATCAAAAACTTTACTATTGCGGTTAAAAACTTAATAATCAAGTGACCTAGGACCTAGGTAGGTACTTGATAGGGTGTTGTACCAAAAGCGACCAATATTCATTTGTGACTTTACTTTTTTGGTCAAAGAAATACCTCCTGCAGATCAATAATTAGGGAATATCCTTTATTGTATAAAACTAGAACAGAGTATATAATAATATAGGTACTCGGGTTTTATCGTGCGGGCCTCCATTCTGTATTAGCTCATCCCTTACCGGCCATCCTGTTATTAGGATCTAAGCATAATTTATCACGTCTATATCCTTTCCGCCCAACTTTCCAAAAGATTATCGGGATACTTTAGTTATACAACAAAGAGGTGCGTGATGCCCCCGTATATTTAGCGAGGCTCACGCAACGTGTTGCATGCGCCACAGCACCAGGTTTGTCCATAAAAATTGATATTTATTGGAGACCGGGTCAAGGCTACATCTACTACGGCTGTTTTATTGACCGAAACCTTCGTGAAATACAATCGCTCCGAACTCTGTAGCCGGGTTGGAATTTAATGCCACTAAAATATTCATGTCAAAGTTGTCAGATATAAATAACCATTAAAAGCGATTTGGTAAATATTGTGAAACAAACTTTTTTCTTATAATTTCACCAGGTATAGAGAATTAGAGAATGACTATAGATATTGAAAACATTTCAATAAAAACATACGAATGGTGCAAAACTTTCAACATGAAACGAATTTACCCATATGGCCACACTGTATACCTATATACGCTGGTGTGAGGCTCCTAGTGGGTTGCTAATTGACATATCTGAGTATCTGGAAGTTAGAAAACTTAAAAATTGTGAATTATGATGGGAAATCTTTTGCCTCCTTTAGAATCTGTGGCACTGGCATGTCACATAAAACCTGATGTCAGTTGGACACTGACATATAACATAACCTTGTATCAGCCCCCTTGTGGTCTCCTTGGAGTCAACAGAAAACAAATTTCCCCTCAAGGCTTCACTTTTCCTATGTGACTGTGACATGCTGGATCCTCTTATTTCAAAGAGTCCCTGTTTCAAACACACTGTCGTAAGTATTACTCAGTGCCTCGCTCAGTGCACTTCTATCGCAAAATCTGCAATTTGTTAACAGTTTTTCTAATTTGGAGCCATGTTTTTATATCGCCTGGATATCTTATAGATTTAGTTATCACCTGTCACACTTTTTTTAAATTGCGGCGTTTCCGAATAAAGTGTCCTCGAAAAAAAAAACAAGTTTATCAGATACCTTACACACACGCACGTGGCAACAACGTTGACACAAATCCAGCGAACCTTTGCGAAATTGGGTTACACGACATTAATTCGCTTTTTCCTCGCCACAGAGAGTAACCATTTATAACTTTCACGTACGGCGATATTTTTAAGGTCCTTTCGCCTCCCACGGGACACTTTCTATAGTACTTACCTACATTATATCCGCTTTTATATCGATCGAATTAGAGACCCGTGGCAATACAGGGACGTTATGAACGACGTACGATGCCCCTGGGTCACCTTAATGCCCCCCGAACGGGGGAGCAATTTGTTCGATTCTAGGGGCTTTATTTTTTAAATTCCATGGGACATCGCCAATTGCGTTCTTTTGGTGAAATGAAATTTGCGTTTCAAAACTACAGATAGGGGAACCTGGGTAACAGTGAGACATGGGTAACAGTGAGACATTCAGAATATCCCTGCTCCTATAAATAGCTCATAGCTGGTGCTAGAGGCCCTGTATGACACAAAAAGTGACAGTTATTCGTTTTAACAGAGGTTGGACAACAGATTTTGGCAGATCTAGTAACATTGTTTTTATTATATTCTTATCTTGGCGGGTGCCAGTTTGTCAACAAACTGTAGACAAATTATTGAGCGTGCTCAATTTCTTTTGCAAAAAGGAATGTTAACAGTTAAAAATAACATCTTGTGTAATAAGAAACTGCAAGAATTTTGAGCAGGATGAATTTTTCTTAACACCATTTCTAAAAAGCGCAGAAGAACGAGCACGATGATGCAAATGAAATACCCTAACATGAGAGTTGGAAATGATACCAAAATTTGCGAGGTAAGTAAATTTAATTACATAAGTATCTCTAGTTCCTTTTTATTTTTTGTTTGATCTGTCATTTTAATCTGCAGAATAATTTTCTTAATCTGCATCAGCAACATAACATAAGATACCTAAATTAATACCTATTAAATATTAGTACCTATTTGTTTTCAATAAAAGTCCATAAGGTTATACAAACCCCTTATTAGAATTCTTATGAAAATTTCCCAATGTTAAAGAGATAAAATTAAAATTTTTGCCCTTCAAGGAGGTAAAACCTGTTAGGTATATTTACTGGACAGGGATAGGCATTTTTCGTTTCATCATTCTATGTTTTCATGGAATAATAAAAATGTAAGTATATGTATATGGATATATTAGATAAGTTGTGCGTGACAACTTTGGATTGGTTTATAAGTAATATTTTGTTACTGCGTAAAGGAAATTTTTCTACTAAAATTCTCATAACGAAGAGACGTATTCCAGAAAACTATACAGGATCTTCCTCGTCAAAACTTCCACCCCAATAATTTTTTGATCTATTTTGTTAATTTTTTTTATAAATTTTCGTTGCTTCTCGAAAGGAGAAAACTAAAAAATACGAAGAAAGTTGTTTGCAATTAGAAAATTCTTCCTATCGTGAAATTTGGAAAGAGAGTGTAATATGTAATTCGTAAATACTTGTTTTAATACATTTTTTCTAAATCTCTTATAGGAAAAAACGCCACGAATAAATAGCAATAAAAATAAAATACTTCCAAAATCTTACTTCTAAGAATATTTTAGAATTTATAATAACTGTTAGAGAGAGGCAGTTTCGAAGGAGCTTTATTTTACACCAAGACCAACAAAATCGGACAAAAAAGAAGTTAACACGGGTGGGAATATAAAGAACCCTTTTTTGTGTAGTCAGTTAAATGTGTGAGCTTATATTCCATTACAAATTTCTTGCTGATAAAAAAATTGCATTTGATGGCAGCGTTTTATTATGTTTAGGTAGCTTAAATTTATAGTTCTTTAACTTTCACAGGTTCACTTCTCCGACATGGATTTCGAGTGTCAGGTTGTGCTGAAGAAAGGATCATCTCCTGCAACGTTTGATGAACGTGACTTTAGCAAGAAAGAACCATTATTAAATATGTATAAATTTGTGAGAACTTGTACTAGTTTGATTTTTCCTATTTACTTGCAATATATATATATATATATATATATCTTTGAAAACAAAAATACTGTTGTCTTCTTTATTTAAATGTAGATGATCTCTCTTGCATTAAAAATTTATTAACTTTTATTTTACAAAAAAAAAGAATGAGAGACTAATATATCGATATTAAATACCTAGGTACTCATTTTTGTATTCAGCCTAATTCCTATTATTAATGGTTGATTCATATTACCAAAACAAACTTTCCAACTTTTTGTTATGTACAAATTTTAGTATTAATTGTCTTAAAATTATGATGGTAGGTATAAGAAGAGAGTTTGAAGAAACGAAACCATACAGTAAAACCATTTTTTATTTTTAAATAAAAGTAATAAAAATTATTATTGCAGCTACGATTCCTATTGAAGAAATATTCGAAAGTTTGGTTAGTTGGTATGCTAGAGCCTTGTTTAATTTTATGTACATACCTATCTACATTACCTACCACCCTCCTACAAAAATTTAATAAATGTTTTTATCCTGATATCCTAAAATTGCTGTTTTTTTTAACAAATTATATGTTTCTTCACTTTTCCATTCAAACTTCAATAATTATTATTAGTGAAGCTTTGCAAATAACATACTACTACCTAACCTATTTACCTATTTATTGGTTTTATCTATATTTTTACTGTGCCCTCATCTACCTACGCTTATGGCAGTTAACTGTCGTTAGCTTAACCTTAAAATCAAATTTTGATACATCATGCTGCTAGGGGAATGCTAGAAAGAGCGAAAAAATATATGTCTGTTGCACAAAATGAATTTCATAGGGAAAATAAGACCCTCGCCAGAGAGAGAGAGAGATCCGATCGTTGTCCAACCTCTGTTAAAACGAATAACTGTCACTTTTCGTGTCATACAGGGCCTCTAGCTGGTGCTAGGTGTGCATAATGGCAAGACCCAAGGTCAGCCTTCTCTACTACTTTCACAGTTCCGGCCCATTCGGTTTAAAATTTGTGGTGTTGCTGTGAAGATTGCACCCCAGTTCTAATTTTTTAACGGTTTAGATTGAGCTTCTGCAGGAACTGTCAGAGAACTGCGGCGGGTCTTTTATTAAATAGGGGCTGTATCCTACAGTGTTGAATGGTGTTTGGTAGAATTATAATTCAGTTAAGAGTACAACAAAGAGAAAAAACAAAAAAAAATATACACAACATCCGTGCAGTGGGGTGCTGTTTAAGGGCTAAAACTATTTTTTTTGCGATTTTCGGCGAAATGTGACCTATCGGAAAATATCCTAGACAAAAGTTGCAGATAATAAAAACTAAAACCTTTATGTATATATAAAAATCCACAATCTTCAATGGAAAACTAGTGTCCGGGACTTTAGGAGCTTTGGAAAATTCTCGTAAGCACTTAGGAGCCTACTTACGAATCCAAATTTCGAAAAATACAGCTAATAGGAGCACATGGATACCTTATTGGTGTTTTGCTTACAACAACACAGTACCTACATGCCGAGACTAAACATACGCCTTTCGAACTTGTTTTTGGTAAATTAACTACATTACCTTCTAATATTTGTGAAAATTTAGACCCTTTATAAAATTTTGGAGATTATTCAAAAGAACTAAAGTATAGACTACAGAAGGCTTGCAATGATGCTAGAGAAAATTTAATGACATCAAAGCAAAAGAGGAAAGATAGGTTTGACAAAGATAGCAATGATATTATTTATGAAAAAGGTGATAAGGTTCTAGTATTTGACGAAAATAGGAATACGAAATTAGATGCTTTGTATACAGGCCCTTACGAGGTTCTGGGGGACACCAGTCCCAATGTAGTATTAAAAATAAAGAATAAACCTGTAGAATTACATAAAAATAGAGCTAAGTTATATTACAGTTAAATTAGATTATAAAAAAATACTATGTAAACTTATATTTTTTCCCTCGCCAAGGGAGGTGTAGTACTGGTAAGATATAAGTCACATACATTACTTCATGTAGATTGTTATATTTATTGCTAAAGATGTTTAGTATTGGCCAAGATGACCAGCACAGCTCTCGTGACGACAATTTATTGTTTTAACTACAATATCCTAGTTAACATTTGTACGTAAGTTTTGTGTACAGAGTGTTCCCGTATATTTTGACCCACCCATAGACCCTATATTTTTCGAGTTAGAAAAAAATTACTTCAATGAAAGTTGTAGGTTTTTTCTGAACCGCTAGGATCTGTTACTAGATAAAACAAATGAGCGTCGCAAATTTATGAAAAAATATAAACTTACTTTCTTAATGGAACACCCTGTATATTTGTGGATTTTTGAATTGCCCGCATTTTTCCGATTCCAACAATATAAATATGTTATATGTTTGCTCTAAGCATTCGCATGATATTCCAAATTGCAGATAAATACGATCTTTATATTTAATCAAGGTTGCCATGGAAAACATTTCAACTTAGGCAAGGGCATTCCTGTCAATCCATTATTTTTGGGACAATACACCTTGGTACCCTTCAACTTTCATTTAAGTAATTTTTTTCTAACTCGAAAAATAGAGGCTCTAGGGGTGGGTCAAAATATACGGGAATACCCCAAAACCAAAATATAAACATAGTCTAATAGAAACTCTCGACGTGTTTGCTTGCTCGCCTCCCGAATGAACTGAAGAACCTAAGACTATCTCAGTATGTAGGTACGCTATATATAGACATTCATATTTGAATAAAGAACCCCCAGGAATGCGTCGAAGCTATACGTGGAGTGATAAATAAGCGAGACGGAAATGGCCGTATCTAGGCTAGGCTCCAATTTTTACGCAATATTTTGACATCTGACACGGTGGTGTGTGGTGTATAATGAGAACTTGCATACTTATCCCTGGTACCCTGTTGAGAAATAATTATATTTAATAAAATACAAGTTCATGTAACAATAAAGGCCTTTTGGGCCCACGCACACGTTAAACGGTATGCCATGATTTTGGGAGGCATTTTCTATATTGAAAATTTTTTCCATATATGAAAAACCCAGGACGACTCTCTTTCGTACCTTATTATCGTGAGGATATACGTATCGCAATGCTCTCTGAAAGGAATACTGAGTATAATCACATCCAAAAATCTGTCACTAATCCCAGGTCTAATAATAAATGTTGGCAGGGGGCGAGACGTCAATGTTGTGAAACAAGGGCTCCCTACGAAGACGGGTGGAACAGGTTTGAACTTGCCCTTAAGGTAAGGACGCGTAAACCTGTAATAATTATACACACTAGAGGGTCCATCGACGGGTGTACTGAAGGAGGCTTGTTAACATTTAGTTTAGGACAACGACGGAATAGAAACATTACCAAAGGAAACTTGCGTTGTTTCATGATTTTAAACAGATGTTATTGTCGGTACATTCAACGTTTCTAGTTTTTTGATACGATTTAAGTTATATTGTAAATATAAGTATCTAAAAGCATATATACGATATACAAGTGTATCAAAATACTATTTATTATGCATTACAAACTAGGAAAGACGGAATTTAAGATATGCGCCAGTGTAAACAAATTACCTCGTATTCTTTCCCTCGACCCCCTATGTAGAATCAAAACGAAATTTTGAAATGTTTTATTTGTCTTCTATTCCTATATATCTCCCCTGGCAACAAGTTTGGTGGTTACGATACGTTAAGAGAGATAATAACCTCAAAACAGTGTTTAAAAAAAATAGAGATGAATTTCAAGAAGTCGATTGTTTCAAAAATCGTGGACGACCAAAAAAAGGTTGACTTAAAAAAAAGCTTAAGATAAGGTGTTGCCAATTGCAATAATTACAATTGGCTTTATATTTAGCAATTATTGCTAAATACAGGGTGTTAATCAACCTATACGCATAAACTTGGGAAATTGTAGTAGAGGACAAATAATGGCCAATTATCGAAAAAAAAAAGTAATAAAATATTTTTTGTTTTGGAGATTATATCAATTTATTTCAAATTAAAAAACAGAGCTCTCGAATTCAGTGTAATAAATTAAAAATTATGTTAGCTCATCATAATAACTGTTCAAAGTTATTTCCTCACTGAATTTTGATGTGCTTCTCCATATGCTAGTTCCATGTCCATAAGTTCTTCGTTTACGAAACTACGAAACTACGAGCCATACTTTTGTTCTAATCGCGTGAAAATAGACACGAATAGCGTCTTACAGTTAAGACGTCATTGAAGACAGCTAACAACAAAGTACTGCTAAATACCGTACGTGCTATCATGACTTGTTATCTTCTTAATTTTTTATTATCTGTAAAAGTTTTTTCACTGTATCTACAAAACAAAAAATATTTTATTACATTGTTTTCAAATTATTTGTCCTCTGCTACAATTTCCCAAGTTTATGCGTATAGGTTGAGGAACACCCTGTATAAGGACCCTCAAAAAATGTGCAACAATTAAAAAATTCCAAAGATTTATCATAGCTTTTACAAATCTTTAAAAGTAGAGAAAAAAAATTAGAGACAATTTGCCGGAGCCGAACGAAAGCGAAGATTTAGGAGAAGACTATTTTTTTCACATGAAAGTGTTTATTATTTTTCAATAAAAATATGATTATTATTTTTTTATTTATTTCACATATGTGCATATTTAAAAAAAACAATGCCATATTCACCAATGTAAGTTTATGTAACTTTTTTGAAAATGTATTTATTTTACTTATACTTTTTTGAATAATTCTAAAATACAGATCTATCTTATAATAATACCAACACAAAAAATATATTGAATTAAAACTCGATTTTTCATAGCTAAGTAAATCTCAAAAGTCGAATATCCCAAAACACCCAATTTGCACATTTCTGAGTTTGACACTGTACCGACGGTATAAGATTATCAAGGGGACATTGATGCTAACAAATCAAATAAGATTATAGGCAATCAGCCATTTTATTTAGGTATTTAGGCAAGGGTTATAGAAAAGTGATTAAAATAATCTAACGGAATTATAGTTCGTTATTAAATGTATGGATCAAATTTTATTATATTGATAGTATTCTTTTTTTATAGCTGAGTTGGTGTCCTCTGAATATTTATAAGTAAACTTAAACTTCAAATATTTTAAGGCGAATAGTTTGGATTCTGGCAAGGCAAATTCGAAGTAAAAGTGCTGCCCCCACAAAAAGGCGCTCCACAGGTTCGTCAGCTCCGAGCATAGTTACCTGAAAGTCCATGCAAATAAATGCTTTTCATTTTATGAAGAATTAAATTATAGAATAAAAGGAGCAGCTAGTCATAACATGTAGAGTGAATATACACTATAATATGTACGAGTATATTAAGGCATATTTTATCGCACCAGTCATCAAAATAGATTGTATACAAAAAATTGCAGGGTAATCAAATTTTTCTTAGACCTCAACAATTTTATATTTTGGCAACACGCGAATTTGCAGAACATGCAAAATATCAATTAAATGGAGTAATCTTAATCATATTAAAATGACAAAGCTCTAATATTATATTAAATGAACAAAAAGTGAGTTGTTATTCTGTTTTTGTATTATGAATTTTTGTATGATTGTCAATGGCGATGAAGTGCTGATCATATTTTTAAGTGATTTAAAAGTTAGGTACTTGATTTCAGATTTCACGGATCTAACTAACTTCCTTGCCTAACACAATATAAAAATTAATAAAGCCAACCTTGCAGTCGAAACTCCACAAACAGTTTATATTTTCAAAAAGAAACTGTACATGTTTCAAACCACCAAGGGTTCATCTCCAGCAGCGAAATAATTCATTGTGAGTTATACAAAGCTAAAAATAGGTATAAATATGAAAAGTCAACATATACAAAAAAAGTTTTTAACCTTACCTTCCAAGCACATTTAAAAAAAATTTATAGTATCAAAAATTGATAAGAAAACTTCAAAAGTTAAATGGAGTCGAGTTGTAAACATAAAATACCCAAAATTAAATATTAAAGCCACCAAATGGCTTTAGAAAAAGTTCATAAAAATCCGGAAAAAAATCTTTTCTTTCCAGATTTTTATGAACTTTTTCTAAAGCCTTTTGGTGGCTTTAATATTTAATTTTGGGTATTTTATGTTTACAACTCGACTCCACTTAACTTTTGAAGTTTTCTTATGAATTTTTGATAATATAATTTTTTTTAAATGTGCTTGGAAGGTAAGGTTAAAAACTTTTTTTGTATATGTTGACTTTTCATATTTATACCTATTTTTAGCTTTGTATAACTCACAATGAATTATTTCGCTGCTGAAGATGAACCCTTGGTGGTTTGAAACATGTACAGTTTCTTTTTGAGAATATAAACTGTTTGTGGAGTTTCGACTGTAAGGTTGGCTTTATTAATTTTTATCACATTACTCCACTGTAAGAAGATGGACTATTTTTTCTATTTAACACAATATAGTTGTACCAGTAAAACAAAAAATCAAAATAACACTTCCCATTGGTATAACTTTGACACTAATGGGAAGTAAAATTTAAGTCTTCCTACAAGTTGGCTGTAAAAAAACACAGTGTAAGTGTCATATAGTATTGTCTAAATCTCATATAATTTTAGGTCAAGTGGATTAATTAGTAATTATAGCAAAGATGTTGTATATATCTTTGATTATAGCAAAGGATCATTACAAATTCAAAACTGAGAGCCATTCTCCTGTGCAATTTATTTATATCCACACCCTACCACATTTTGCTAAAGCTATAAAATTTCGCCCGGCAATAAATTTTAATAGGAATATGGCGGCAGCTGTAAAGCTCCTTAGAAACGACTCGGTGGTAGTAAGTCTACATTAAAAGGATTCCCAGATGCATCGTTAAATATTTAGCTTTTTCCGGGCATATTCTCTCGCAAGTGGGAACGTTTAAACGAGACGCCAGTTATTTTAAGCTGGCTTTGAAAATAGATGTCACACTGCTCGCGGTTATTCAAAGCTCCAATGAAAATTTAACTCTCGGGTTGAAATTATGGTTTATTTTTTGTGTGAAATGAAGTTATGCAACGCTCTACTTTTTTAAATTAAGAAGGTAAATAATTGTTTCGAAAAATGTCGTGTTCATATTGGGGTATAAGGAGAACTGATATAAGTAATAGAAAATTGAATTTGTTTGCATTTATTGTCATATTTTTATAGGCTTAGATCTACATATTTTGGTTACAATTGGTAATAATTAGTGAACACCATTATCTGGGCACCTGGCTTAAAAAGGGTGTAAGCCACAAGTACACTAATACCTATTGAAATTTCTGATTTAATTTAATGTTTAATATGAGTAGAAGCCACATAATTTATTTTTCAACTACCATGAGTTAACAGATGGCGCCACCGTATCAAAATGACTTTATTCAGATTACTATTTTACCGGCAAACATTTCAGAATAAGGCTATAAGCCACCAATATGGACGCTCAACATGCTAGACCGTCTTTCGAAAATTATTATTTTTCTAGTGATTCGGAGGATGATATTGAGAATGTGTGGGATTCGGATGATAGTATTAAGGACAGGGATTATTGTGCAATGATAGTAGTGACAGTAGTTCGTTATCTGATGCACAACAGGTAAGAGTTTATCCTTCTGTGTCCCTTTTACCGAAATTATTTCTTATTTAATTTTGACTTTTTTGAGGCTTATTCCTAAATTTGAAACTTTAGGATTATTTACAGATGCCTCCTAGAACCCCTGAGAAGACACCTGCAAGTAGATAGAAAAAGAGAAATATCGAGAAAACTAAGTTAAGAAAAATACGTCGAAATCTTGGCTCAAGTTACACACATAAATGGTGTGAGTAATAAGGGTGCAAGGTGCAAGCCCCAGGTTTTAAAATAAACCCCTTTAACACTAAAACAGTGCATTATTTAACTATTGGACTATACATATAACACACTAGGTGGCCACTTCTTGCGTTCCCAGAACTTTAGTGTGCCTCTGTGTGGAAACAGACAGCCCGAAGTGCCGGCGACATCTTTTTTATAAATTTGTTTTGCTTGTGAAGAAATGAAACATTTCTCTAAGCTCGAATTGAAGAATCGTTCCTTTACAATTTCAAGCCTCAAGATGCCTAGGACCGTCGAGGGAAGCTAGAACTTAGTTATACCTATACCTGGCTGTAGGTCAAATCGTAATAATAACTTGAAGTAGCTAGGTTTTCTTTGCTTGACGGCAAGCTGTCGACTTGTATTCGTTTTGGGCTTTCCAAAGGACAAAAATTTAAGAATAAAATGATTAAGGGCCAATTGCATAGACAAACCAAAGTGCCCTTTAAAATTAAAGTAGCTTTCTAACAATCCAACCATTGGTTAGTATTGTTGCAAAAGTTTCTTTACCTAATGTTAAAGTCAAAAGATAACTTAGTTGAATGTATTATGAAATTGACCCTAACTGCCATTTCAATCAGAAGACATATACTCTCCTTCACAACATGCTGTTCTCTGTTCGCTTGTTGTTTGTATTTTTATGAAAATTTAATCATATGTGAAAATAGGTAATCATCATTTGCCTGATGGTGCACTTTGCGAAAAATTCTCAAAAAAATCGACTTACAACAAAATTTACCATATTGTTTGTCGAAAATGTACCTATATCCACACCAGGAATCGCACTTATTATAAATACTTATACTTCTTCGTATATTTTGTTACTTGTTATCTACTGCTTTTATTGTCTGTTAAACAACCGTACCTTCTTACTTAGGTACGCAATTATTGAAACAAAGTTCACAAATGTATCTAATTATAATCAAAAAGAGGGTTGAACATTTATTAGAAAAGATAAATTAAGCCAAAGTTCAGACTGCTCTATACTGCATAGACCCGTTGAACTGTCTCTCTGCGGCATTGCCGCATGTTTGCAAACGGCTTGGTAAGCTTGAGAAGGTTGTGGCATAGCCATAACTATTGTTAGACAGAGTTCAGATACGAATAGGATATTATCGAGCCCTGTGCCTACATATTGTAAAGAACAATAATATTAATGATACTCTTTTCTACGACTTTTTTTCGTTTTTGGAGGTCACAGGAAGCGAATGCATTTAAAAGTGACCTATTGATGCAACATTTTCGGCAATTTTAGGCCTCATTTGTGGATCGCCCTGTATACCCACACAAAATTCGGCGCATGTTTTGGTTTCCTCTAAGGCCCATAACAACATAAAAAAAATCAGGAAAGTGCCTGAAATTCAAGATTACCCTTATTCCAGTGTATCATGTCCGCATTGTTTTATACATTCAGTTAAGATTAGTTGACTTGTCTGTGTCGCCGTGCATACTCTAAAATTCACTGAAGCGAGTTTGAGATCTATAGCGAAAGCTCGATTACATTAACTAGTGGTTTTATCCCTTTTGCCTTGGAAGTTGTCTAATGGATATAATGAACTATTAATCGAAGTCCCAACGATAGCTGGCGGATAAATGTTGCGAGGTCGTCTTAATTTTTTATTTTTTATATATACGTTTTCTTTATAGAATAGTTAGAAAATGGGATCAAAGTATAGTTTGGATTTGATCTGCCGTAAAATGATGTTCTCATTTTAGGACCATATGTTTAAAGATGGTTACAAGTAGAGGGACTAAATAAAAATACCCGCCAAGTTGACGACTCTAAATAATTTAAGAGCGGACCTCAGCTGTGCAATCTCGCTGAGAACTCTGTATTATTAATTAAGTACCACGGAGGGATGATATATGGGGCGCTATAGGGATGTATCGTTCCTCTGAGAATTTTGTCACCGCATGTTATTTAAGTCGGCTTTAGAGACTGGCGCTACGCTGCGAACCACATTAATTTGAGTCCATGTTCCAGTATTTTATTTCTTTTCTAGATATACAGGGCGACTCAGTGTAAAAACTTTGACGGTAGGTGAAAAAAAAACTTAAATTTGAAGTCTAACACAATCAAAAATATATATATCGCAGGGACATATTATTAAGTGCACTTATGGCCAATTGCCAGTCGCACAAATAATATACCTTTAATTTCAATACAGTTCATGGCCTTCTCGATTTCGTCGCGAATCGCAAATATATAAGTCTTCTACTGTACCTATAAAGGGTGATTCATTGGGAAAATCCCGCAATCAATGATATAGAGGGGATCAAAATATGACGATTGAAATTGAATTTTGGCTAGGTACCTACCAAAATAATCAAGCTACTGAACCGAAATTTGCACTGCTGTGTTTTTACGTATCTCATAGAGGGCGCCACTTGCCCCTTTTTCGGATTGTGAGTGTCCTCGTCACTTTTTTGTTGTTTTTTTTTGCTTGATGGATTACAATTTTAGTGTATCTTTTCATTCTATAATAGAAGGGTAGGTACTCTTGTTTCATAACGATCAAATCAACTGTTTTCGTGTACCCCAGCAAAACCAAAAAGATAACTACTTCAACAAAGGAGGTAGGTATAATGTTAAAAATGCGATCCAAAAACAGCGAAGGTATGGTGCCCTCTAAATGTGATATTCTCAGTTTAATATCTCTCACGTTTTTGTTAAACCACAAAATGTAATAAGAACATATAGAAATTGCTGTTCATTCCCACATGTCAGCAACCATAATCACTTTATATTTTATCGAATCATTTGGCCATTTCTGTAATACGGGGTACACGTGAACAGGGTCTAAAATGTAAGAAACTGCTGGGCGAGCAGATATAGGAAAGGAAAATAGATAGATGGTTAACGGTATGTGACCTAGATATAGATATTATCCGTCCATACCCGTTACATTTTGAGATGCATTTCCAAGCACCCTATTTACATATAAATGTATAATGCCAAACATTATATTGGTACTTACTACTAAAGTGCATCTCAAACATGTCCCTTAATATTCGATGTGTTACGAAATTATTATACCCTATCTAAAGATATAATATTCCTAGATATCGGAAACGGCTGGCTTCAACTATGTAGGTCACACAGTGCACGTTGCACCAAATGTTTTGCATACAATTTTATATAAATCTAATAACTAAATTAAAATACCTATACCTCAACTTAGTATGGAGCCTTAAGAATTGTAAGACATTACAATAATTTATCTGTTTTACTTTGTTTTCGCTCCATAAAAGTAAAGTTTGAAAATTGTAGCAGGATTTTTTTCGGACGGTCTCAATAATGCTTCTATCTATGGCTCCTTTAACCTGTGTAGGTCACCACTCAAGTGGGGAAGTGGGTAGGTAATTTTTGCATATTAAAATAAAAACTAATGAAATATTTTTATTGTAATGGTAGATAGTATTTATATATAAACGGTTTTTGCTGGTGTTGTTGCTTTTATTAACGGATACAGTGGTCCAAGTGCTGGCGCCCAAATTACCTACTGGATTAACATGCACTCTTTTAGTATGGTGGCGACATAAAGATGTACATACCTGTTAGTTGCCGCCCAAATTACATATCCGTCCAGGTAGGTATTCAAAACGCGCAAAATGGAATTCAAAATGCACAAAATGGCTAACTTTCCTTGGGATGTGATCATTGCCAACTAAGACCACTTTTATAATATGAATTCAAATTTCAAAAAGTACCATTATGGCTTTTTTTAGAGAAAAACTGACTGCAGTTTCTTGTTTACGAACACTTATAACCTATCTGCACCAATTAATTTCAATCTCTAGTCCAATTTTCTTTGCCTACTTGAGCACTGTTTATGAGAATAAATAACTAGTTAAGTTAGAGTAGCACAGGACCTTTATAGGAAGATACTTATACGTTTTACTTGATTATTTTCATTTAATCAGTACCAACATTTTGTCTATTTAACCAATAATATCTAGGTATCTGGTGGAATACGCAATTATATATAAATCGTGTGAATTTTAATTAATGAGCTACAATTGTCAACAATTTTAGAGCTTTAGTACAAGGTGAACTCTTCACGACAGATATTGCCATCTATAGTTTTAATTCCCAAACTATAATTTTTGTTAAAAGGGTAACTGATATGCATTAAAATTTATTTATTTTTATGGCTGAAATAATCACATTTCTTGGTGAAAAAGTTTTTGTATGTATGCTACAAAACAAGAAACTCTGAAATTTATCTGTTTTTATACCTCCATATCCCATATTATTTATGAAAATCATCGTGATCACGATTATTTATACACCCATTACATGCTATTGCAGTTTTTCTTACAGCATTCCATTTATTGTATTTCCAGCGCTTCCTAATAAAGTTTCACTAAATTCGTTTTAAAACTCGCATTTATATTAGTTGGTTGGGGAAAAATAGATACTTCACAACTACTTATTTCACTGTTACGTGGAATACAGCAGAAAAATACTAACTATCGAAAGTATGAATCACTAAGTTTGAACTATTTCTTTGCAGTTACAGCAGACATATTATTGAAGTTTGTCCGTGATATATTCCAGATCTAAGAATAAGTTTTATGTCTACCGAAGGAAGTTTCTCTGCATGCATTTACTACTACTTTTGGGACCGTGACCTCCATCCCGAAATAGATTGTGTCCCTGTGTTTTTGGCATGGGTTTTCATACGAAACACTGGCAACAGAGACCCACATCCAGAGTGGTGCTGAGACCTTGGCTAGCTTCCACTGGAAATTATTGTTTATCATGGAATCGATAATTTGGCTGTGGTCGGGGTATGAAAAGTTTGCATTCATTTCTATAAACCGTACAGGAAAAATACCAGCACGATAATTAATATGAGTTCACCATATCTCTCTGAATTATCAAAAATGCTATAGTCAAAATGCAACTTCGGGGATACTTCAAATATGTTCTTAATAATTATTGATAATGTAAATAGGGTAATCTTTAGTCTTGTTCCTTTCGACCATTTATATATTTTAGTGTTTACATATATTATGTCGGAACAATAAAGTCATTTGGAAAGTAATTTTATCATTGATGCAGATATACATATATATTGCAATAAAGTATGTATTCTTAAAAAACCTCTTAGGAAAGCTACCGAACGAATTGAAATTTATATGTCGTGGTAGGCTAAGGAGCAGGGTTTAAGAGAGAATGATTATACTAACAAATGCCTAATTAATTTCAGTTAATGATTTTTGATCTCGCCTGTAATTTACATGATAATCTTTTAATAAGTTAAGGGTTATAAAGACGACCAGAGGAAACACAATGATGTGATAATTAATTTGATTTCTAAAATCTTTTGAATCTCTATATCAGTGGCTTTATACTACGGTGGCTTTATACAAAATGTCATTTTACAGATTGATCCGTCATTCGTCTTTTCCCTTATTATGGAGGTACGCTTTGGTCGCTTTGTTTATGTGTGCATTGTCATATTTCTGCACTTTATCTGTCTTTTTCTTTGAGAGAAGTAAAGTAAGGTTACCACAACGTAGATGGTTGTCATCAAATTATTATAATCAGTTTTCTATATCAGAAGTGGAAAAAGGTAATATTGCTTCCTTTTGTTGCCCTAATGTAATTATTACCTAGGTACATGTCTAAACTGCACACTACAGAGAGACCCATGGTAGAGAAGAAATATTTAACTTTGTTTTCTTCCATGCCTGGCTGTGCAATTTAGACGTGTAATAATTACACTAGGGCAACAAAAAGAAGCAGTATTACATATTGTCCACTTTTGATATCGAAAACTGATTATAATTTCATTCTAGTCGCGGCAGGAGTAGCCGACCCGAATTATGCTCCGAAGCATACCGTGTTTAGTGTATCGTGGTTGTCATGTAAGAAATGTAAAAGACGGGGAAGGTTGCAAGAATATGATGGTGGAAGAATGCAATGAAGAACTTGGAAAAGGATATACAGAAGGCCAAAAGATGACTGATTACCAGGAGGAACAGCTTGAAGAAATAAAAATAATGGAACTGAGAGACCGTAGAAAATTGCAAAACCAGCGAAATTTGAAAACTTTGTTATAAAGGCTGCTACAAATGTTTAAAAAATTAGTGAAACTAATAACTATGAATAAGCTGTAAAGACCGGTGATCGAAGCTACTGGTTAGCTGTTGTAATGGATAAAGAAATGAAGTCACATGACGAAAACAAACATGAGTTTTGAAGAAACTTCCAGAAGGCAAGAAAGCATTATAGTATCTTGTAAATGGATATACAAGGCGAGGGTAAATCTGGATGGATCAATAGTAAAATACTAGGCGAGGTTGGTAATCAAAGGTTGTTTACAAAGAAAAGGTGAAGACTAAGACCAAATTTTAGCCCTGTAGTCAAATCTGGAATGATAAGAGCAATATTAAGCATAGCTGCTGGTGAAAATATTGAATTGACTCAACTGGATGTGTCTACAGCATGCGCTTCTACCGAAAACTCGATGAAGAGACTTACATGAAACAACCAAAAGTTTATGAAGATGATACCAATAGAGTTTGTAGACTCCAAACAAGCTTTTATGGTTTCAAACAAGCACCATGGAGCAAATTGCGGACATATTCACGAAAGCCTTTTTTAAACCAAAAACATAACTTTTATGTAGGTACCTAAATCATCCAAAGGAACGGATGTTAAAGATTGTAATTTAATTTTTGATTTTTCTTATGAATAATTTATTATCGTATCCATGAAAATAAATAAATAATGGTGTCAAAAACCAAAAATAAAAGCAGACATTCTTTGAGTTTAGGCTCGTGTACCAAGAGCTTTTACTACTTCAACAGATTTGAAGAAAATTATTAATTCTAAGGTTTTCCTGGTCTTCTGTTTATTGCTAGGTACTCGCTACTTATTTCTCAAATGTTCAAAATACAAACACATGCCCAAAATTTATTCGTCTATTCTAGACGTGTCTCGTAAGAACCAATACAAATTAATACTTAAGTAATTAATCATAAAATATGAACGAATGATAGGTAGGTTTTTTAGTTATTTCTCAAAAAATGGACAATTAATTGATTTCATTTAATACGTATATATAGTCATATCGATAAAAAAATGTAAACTGGTTCTGTAAGTACACAATATCGACATATTTTTTTAAAGAGTCCCACCTCTAATTTGACAAAACATGGCGGCCGTGTCGCCACTGTCTTGTATAAAGCCACTGTAGTTGGACTGCCCTATTGCACCTGTGACCTGCGATCAGCACGTTCTGACAGCGTCAATCACATGTCAAAAATATCGTAGTCAAATCCAAAAAAAGTTTACTGACAAATTTTACACGCATACTATACAAGATTTATACACGCGTTCTACAAAATGGAGTTCTCCATGAAGCTGAGGCGCGCTTTGCCGAAGCGCAGCCGGCCGCACTGCGTGTCGAGCCGGACGTCGAGCGGCCGGTCGCTGAAGCGCCGCAAAAAGTCCATCTTCACGCTGACGAAGTGCAGGAAGTGCATCTGCTGCCCGCCGGAAGCCAGCAACTTCGAGTACCCGACGATCTGGGCGGAGCTCAGGGCCAACAACCAGCTCTGCGACGGCGTGGTCAGTACACTCACATTCTCTAAAAACTCAGAGTCTGTTTACCACACACTCGCTTAAGTTAAGGTACCTACCATCTGGCATTTAGACTGAGTTTCTCCTATTTTTACCTGGATAAATCGTATTTTATCTTCCGTATGCTATTTATCTGTTCAATGTTTTGTACCTACATCACAGATTATCCTGTAATCTGTGCCTACATATTTGTAATTTTAGTATAGGTATAGGCACAGAAAATATAGTTCCATTTTCTGTGGTATAGGTACCTACCTAATAACTTGTGAAGGACACAAGAACAAGTTGTCTGGATGAAACGCATAACGATAAATTATTTACTTCCCAGTAAAAATATCCAAAGATTTATTTGCTAAACAATTTTATACAGGGTATTCCTTAATCATGTGCAAACATTTGGAGGAACTATTAAATCTACAAGAGGTTTTAAGGGGTCTTTCATGCAAACTTTTGTTATTTAAGCCTTCCCTACAAAATTAGAGGTACATTATTTTTTGTTATAACTTTTTTCTCAAAAACGGTTGAATCTATCTATATGTATACTTGAACTTTGAGACATGTTACCAGCAAGTTAGAATACACTTTACGGTAAAATTACAATTTGCATCCTATATGCATCCTAAGGATAGAAATCTAAGCTTGTTTATTTAAGTACAAAAATTGGTACCTATTCTGTATGGCATAATTAATTTCGACCATTGTTTTACTCTTAAAAATAAAATATTTTGTTCCCTCTTTAAATAACAGCTATCGACACTCACAGTTACGTAAAACATAGTAGACATAAATGGACTCCAACTTCCAACTCGTGTTTTCCTGCAGAATAATCTTCCTAATTTGTAGATTAGCCAACATCTAATATAGTAAAGCTCAATATCAATGCATTTGAAAAGTATAGGTATTAAGCTTACAAACTGGACCCATTTGACAGCTGTGATTAAAGAACTTTCTGTTTTTAATATATTTTCTGTGTTTTCGTATTTTACTGTTTACAAACGTGGTAGGACTGGTAGGGAATACTTCTCCCTAGATTCAGAGACATTTTAATTTTTTAAATTTGATCGAAAATTTTTTTAATTAAATGTTTTTCAATACTATTCAATAGGTATATGGAAAAGTATTCCCTACCGCGCTCGTAAACGTAAAATACGAAAGTGAGAAAAATGAAACCCACCTACCAGAGCTGGGAAAGATCGCGCCAAAAAAGATCTAGATTAGATCGTTTTTTAAAAAACGTAACTATTCGTGTAAAATAAAATTTTGTGCCTAACTAAATAAGTTGATATAGGTACCTTTTTGGAGGAGAAAAATTAGACTTGTAAAAACGTCTTCACCGATTATATACAGGGTTATTGGTAGGGACTAAATACAGGGAGGTAGGGACTAAACTACAGGGAGGTAGGGACTAAATTTAATCCTATATGCATTATGCAAAACTCAATAGATTTTGAGATATTTCAATTTTTCTTAGTAGACAAAAAAATCTACAGAACTTTCTTTTAACTTTAACACTATGGTCTTATGTTTGGAATGAAAAAAGTCCGGAAACATTTAGATGAATTTTAAATAAAAAATTGTAAAAATATTTAAAAAAATGAATTTGGCATAATGCATATATGATTAATCTTACTCCTTACCTCCTCCCCTATCACATCTCCAAAGGAATGTATAGAATTACCAATAAACCTGTATACAATGTATAATATATATATATTTAACATCTTAACTTAATTCACACTAATGTTTTTGAAGTTCCGCAAACAATAAAACAATGATTGAGTACCTACTTAGCTTATTCTTTTAATTTAATTTTGTTTTTAAACTTTTTCGTTTGAGAGTATTATATAGGTATGTTAATATCAATTATTATAGGAAATTTACCTCGTTTTCTAATTCCTCCGCGGTGAGATTCGGATGTTTAGCCTTTACGCCGCCGCGTGCCGCAAATGATTGTACAGATCTGCTTCACTGCAGTCTGATAAGTGACCATTGGCAAATAGGCCGGCGCCCTACTACTTCACAAATCGTTTCCCCCTCCAATGAATGAAAGCCGAATTCTGAAAAGATATTTTTGGAAAAGATATTATATCCTTATAACGATCTTAGATCCTTTTAAAGATCTTAGATCATTAAAACAAACTAAGCTCTTTAAAAGATCTAAGATCGCCAAATTAAGATCAAAGATCAGATATTTTTGAAACGATGTTTTTAAAAAATATCGTTCTTTAGTAAAACAAAAAGACTCTAGATCTAAGATCAAGATCGCGATCTTATATCTTTGAAACGATCTTTTTTTAATAGATCTGCCCAGCTCTGCCACCTACTATGTCTTTATGAAATCGTGTGTGCCAATAACGGTTATTTAAATAATGAACAAAAACTTATTTTTTCCTGCTCCCTCCCCCGTAAGTTCACTTTACATTCTCGCCACAGGCCCGAAAGCGAAAGTGAAATGTTCGAGATGCCCTGTTGCTAGGTACAAAAAGTGGTTGCTAGTTGCTAGGTACAAAAAGTATTGCCTAGCAACGATGCAACGATTATGCAGCAAGGACCTTAAAAAACCATTAACAAAATATACAGGGTGAGTTTTTTTCGATGTCCACTAGGGGGATCTCGGAAACTAGCAGAGCTAGAACAAAGGTTAAATGGGGAAAGAATTGCAGTTTTGAATGCTCAATCTAATGCCCCTTTTGGATTTTCAAAAAAGTTCATGGCTCACTAGATATTTTGAAAAGAGTGATTTTGCAGATCTCTGTAGCTCCGTTATTTCTGGTTATACAGAAAAACTGTAGAAGCAATAATTGTAGATAATTTTGGGCTTAATAAGATAATCTTATCAAATTTTTTATGTTGTTTGTGATTTTTGAGATATGACATAAACTTGTGTTTTTTAAATCTAAATCATAGTTGGCTGTGGCCTTATCAAATCGGGCATTTTTTGAGCTTTTCAAAAATATAATACTCGGCATAGTTATTATAATAAATAAAATAGCTATGGCTAATTTTCTGATTTTTTTAAATTTTTACATAGCCAGCCATGGAATATTTTCATAATTATTATTACGTTCTATTTTATAATAAGACATACTTCAAACTTTCAAATATTTTATTTTTTTAGCTGGTAACAAAATGTAACAAAATAAAACAAAAATTATCATGATAGAGCTCCACCACATAATTATTTGCCCGTAAGAAATTACCTAGGTCAGCTCTATTCAAATAGTTGGATAGGGAGAAATAGACCTATTTCCTGTCAGCCCCGATCCCCCGATTTTTCAGTTGTTTGTTCATCTGTTGTTCGTATTTTTGGAAAAATTTTATCATAAATGAAGAACATAATAGCTTGCCAAACGACACTTTGCGAAAAATTCTCACAAACATTCGACTATTTGCCCAAATTTGCCATATTATTTTTCAAAAATGTACCTGGAATATTAGGTACTTATAAGTACTTGTACTTAGGTATGTTGTGTATATTTTGTTATTGCTTTTATTATTGTCAAAAGCGTAATTAATTATAATTCAAATAAAACCGTTGCAAATTTATTAGAAAAGAAAAACTAAAGTCCAAGCTCCGAAAAGTTCGTGAAAAGGCCGACCACTATGAAATGCCCCGCTAGGGCTTGTAATTTGCGAAGGTTGTGCTAATAAATCTCAATTTTGAATAGAGAGGTAGCCGAAGTGGCAGTAAAACGTAGGAGAGTGACCCATTTCAAATCGGCCCATTTCACTCTATCGGACCCACATTTCTTTTTCGCGCCCCAGCATTGATAATGTCCACTCACGTTCGCGCGATACTTACATGTAAAAGCTCTATCGCTCAAATCTGTAATTTATCAACCTATATCAAGCGACCCAAATATGTCGTTTTCCCATTTTTACCTCCAGGCGGACCTCAAAGAAGCTATTTCTACATATTTTTTCTAGAAAACTACCTTTTATAACATATAATCTGAATCACACCGAAAAAACGCTTTGTGTGTTTAGTTGTTTTCAAAGCAAAGTTCAACAAAAACTTTTCGGAACTTTGGCTTCAGTTTCTCTTTTCTAGTAAGTTTTCGACGCTTTTATTTGAATTATACCTAATTAGATCCCATTTGTGAATTTCCCATCAATAATCGGGTAAATAAAGTAAGTATGTTTGTATAACAGGCAATAATAAAAGCAGTAACAAGCAGTAACAACACAGAAATATAAGTATTTATATCTAGTAAATATACTTTTCCTGTTGTGGGTAGGTACATTTTCGACAAATAATATGGCAAATTTGGGCAAATAGAGGGTGTAAGTCGAATTTTTGTGAGAATTTTTCGCAAAGTGCGATGTCAGGCAAATACTCTGTTCAATGAATGTTCAAAAGTCCCGTCCTTGTCTGACTCGTATATTCACGAGTAAGACAAGGACGGGAGTTGTGACGTAGTATGAACATTCGTTGAACAGAGTTTATCCTTCCCTCGTGGCTAAATTTTCTTTAATATAATATAAACAACAAACTAACATAAAACTGCATGATGTGAAGGGATCGCAATCTCTTCTGATTGAAATGGCATATCCGCATACAACTAATGTATTTTTTACTTTAAAATTATAAAGAAACGTTTCAAACAATATTAAACAATGTTTTAATTGTTACAAAAGCCCCTTTAATTTTGAAGTACTTTAGACTGTTTATCATTTTATTCTTAAATTTTTGTCCTTTGGGAAGCTCAAAACGAATACTATAGTAAAATCAAGCAATCCATATGCCTAGCGTAAATAAAACCACGTGTTCAATGACGATCCGCGATTGGTCGGTAGGCTATAAAATTTCACCCGACTCAGCAACAGGGACGTACGCTATCACAAAAGTGTAGATATTCGGTTTTATCTTGTTGTTTTCAGCTATTTAGACACTACCACAAATAATTTTATCGTTGTTTTGAACCATTTTAATTAAGCCAATAATTATTTTCTGAAATATTTTGATGTAGGTACACAATTGTAAGACTAAAATTATATAAAGGTCGTACCTCCGTGCGGCTATGGCGGATATTTCAACGCACGTGCTCTTGTTCACGCCAGGCGTAAGAGTTGCTCGATTTTAGTATAGTTGACCACGTGCCGTGTTTACAACTAAGTTTTAGCTTCCCTCAACGGTGTCTGTTTTGGATTTCTTTTTATTAGACAATTGTTGAATTAACAGCAGCTGTTTTAGAAGCAATTGCCAGTACTGACAGGCGACAAATTCAGTTTTAAAAATATGCAATATTTATATTTGCATAAATAATAATGGTGGATTGTTTGAACACCTTTTGTTTCTTTCTTCTTTCTGTTAGCGATATGTCGTCACGTTGTTGTAGCCTAAAACGACGTGCGTATTACTTCGAATTTGATATCTGCTCCGATTCGGCTTTCTGGTGCAAAACAAAAGAAAATAATGCACTGACGATCAAGAGCCCTGGAGAAAATGTCGATTCATATTATTATTATATCGACTTAGCCAAAAGGCATTCGCACTCCCTCTCTGGGGAACATTCACTCAGATCCCGGGTATCCCGGATACCATAAGGATCTGGCTCGGACGAGACCCTTGCCATGTTATCGGGCCTTAGGTGACATTGATGTTGTTGGACGTTCCTGCACTCCCCATGAATTTCCTGACGGTTCGGGCTGTCGCAAGTAGTACCGCTTTCTGCATGGACCTGTAAAGATTATCAGTTAGACCCAGCTCTTTGATGTTTCTCAGCAAACTTTTTGGTATGACACCAGTTGTTGACACGATGATTGGAATCGTCTGAACGTTGTCCATTTCCCATTGCCTTCTAATTCGTTCTTCTAAGTCTGTGTACTTCGCGATCTTCTCGACTTGCTTCACACGCAGGTTGTTGTTGTTCGGGATGGCCACATCAATCAGAGTTGTCTTCCTAGAAATTTTATCAACTATTATAAGGTCCGGTCTGTTATGGGCAACTCGTTGATCTGTCAGAACTGTACGATCCCAGTACATCTTGTAGTTGCTGTTCTCAAGAACAGGCTCCGGTGTGTAGCTGTAATATGGGATCCTCTCTGCCTGCACAAGCAGAAGTTTTTCCGCCAGTTCCTGGTGCAAGATCTTGGCAACCGAATCGTGCCGTTCCTTATATTCCGTTGATGCGAACATCTGACATCCTCCTGTTATGTGCTGGATTGTTTCTGAAGTTGGGCACCCGTATCTGCATCTGTCATCCACTACCGATGCATCTCCTACAATGAATTTTAGGTAGTTGCGAGTTGGTATAACCTGATCTTGTATGCCCAGTAGGAAGCCTTCCGTCTCGGGGAACATTCGTCCCGAGGTCAGCCAATAGTTCGACGCTAAATTGTCGACATGTATTATTATTATTATATCGACTTAGCCAAAAGGCATTCGCACTCCCTCTCTGGGGAACATTCACTCAGATCCCGGGTATCCCGGATACCATAAGGATCTGGCTCGGACGAGACCCTTGCCATGTTATCGGGCCTTAGGTGACATTGATGTTGTTGGACGTTCCTGCACTCCCCATGAATTTCCTGACGGTTCGGGCTGTCGCAAGTAGTACCGCTTTCTGCATGGACCTGTAAAGATTATCAGTTAGACCCAGCTCTTTGATGTTTCTCAGCAAACTTTTTGGTATGACACCAGTTGTTGACACGATGATTGGAATCGTCTGAACGTTGTCCATTTCCCATTGCCTTCTAATTCGTTCTTCTAAGTCTCTGTACTTCGCGATCTTCTCGACTTGCTTCACACGCAGGTTGTTGTTGTTCGGGATGGCCACATCAATCAGAGTTGTCTTCCTAGAAATTTTATCAACTATTATAAGGTCCGGTCTGTTATGGGCAACTCGTTGATCTGTCAGAACTGTACGATCCCAGTACATCTTGTAGTTGCTGTTCTCAAGAGCAGGCTCCGGTGTATAGCTGTAATATGGGACCCTCTCTGCCTGCACAAGCAGAAGTTTTTCCGCCAGTTCCTGGTGCAAGATCTTGGCAACCGAATCGTGTCGTTCCTTATATTCCGTTGATGCGAACATCTGACATCCTCCTGTTATGTGCTGGATCGTTTCTGAAGTTGGGCACTACCGATGCATCTCCTACAATGAATTTTAGGTAGTTGCGAGTTGGTATAACCTGATCTTGTATGGCCAGTAAGAAGCCTTCCGTTTCGGGGAACATTCGTCGCGAGGTCAGCCAATAGTTCGACGCTAACTTGTCGACATGTTCCTGGTTAACCTCATTAGGATGCCTCCCGTTCAGCGGCTTCCCCAACCACCTCTGTAGTTTATCGTTGTCGGTTCGGTGGTGATTTTGACGCTCGTGTTCCGTCAGACGTAGCGGTGTTGAGACGTCTGCTCCGCATATAGCCCTATATAGTGTGGAGCTGTTGGCCTGCCTGTAGAAATAATTACGCAGATTTAATATTTGTTGGTCCAATTGCTTGCTGAGATCTGCCAATCCTCTTCCTCCTAGTTGACGTGGCAGAGTTGTTCTTTCTACGGCGCTACGGGGATGATGTTTATGAGCTTTTGTCAGTAGTGTCCTAACTTTTCGTTGCAGGTTGTTGATGTCCGTGTTGGTCCAATTCACTATTCCGAACGAATAGCTGAGTACAGAGCACGCATACGTGTTCAGGGCCTTAAACAAATTCCTGCTGTTAAGATCAGTTCGCACTACTTGTCTTACTCTATCTCTCTCTCTCTCTTGATGAATTCATTCGTTAAATCAGTCTTCATATTATTATTATTATTATTATTATCTCGACTTAGCCAAAAGGCATTCGCACTCCCTCTACGGGGAACATTCACTCAGATCCCGGGTATCCCGGATACCAAAAGGATCTGGCTCGGACGAGACCCTTGCCATGTTATCGGGCCTTAGGTGACATTGATGTTGTTGGACGTTCCTGCACTCCCCATGAATTTCCTGACGGTTCGGGCTGTCGCAAGTAGTACCGCTTTCTGCATGGACCTGTAAAGACTATCAGTTAGACCCAGCTCCTTGATGTTTCTCAGCAAACTTTTTGGTATAACACCAGTTGTTGACATGGTGATTGGAATCGTCTGGACGTTCTCCATTTCCCATTGCCTTCTAATTCGTTCTTCTAAATCTCTGTACTTCGCGATCTTCTCGACTTGCTTCACACGCAGGTTGTTGTTGTTCGGGATGGCCACATCAATCAGAGTTGTCTTCCTAGAAATTTTATCAACTATTATAAGGTCCGGTCTGTTATGGGCAACTCGTTGATCTGTCAGAACTGTACGATCCCAGTACATCTTGTAGTTGCTGTTCTCAAGAACAGGCTCAGGTGTGTAGTTGTAATATGGGACCCTCTCTGCCTGCACAAGCAGCAGCTTTTCCGCCAGTTCCTGGTGCAAGATCTTGGCAACCGAATCGTGTCGTTCCTTATATTCCGTTGATGCGAACATCTGACATCCTCCTGTTATGTGCTGGATTGTTTCTGAAGTTGGGCACCCGTATCTGCATCTGTCATCCACTACCGATGCATCTCCTACAATTAATTTTAGGTAGTTGCGAGTTGGTATAACCTGATCTTGTATGGCCAGTAGGAAGCCTTCCGTCTCGGGGAACATCCTTCCCGAGGTCAGCCAGTAGTTCGACGCTAACTTGTCGACATGTTCCTGGTTAACCTCATTAGGATGCCTCCCGTGCAGCGGCTTCCCCAACCACCTCTGTAGTTTATCGTTGTCGGTTCGGTGGTGATTTTGACGCTCGTGTTCCGTCAGACGTAGCGGTGTTGAGACGTCTGCTCCGCATATAGCCCTATGTAGTGTGGAGCTGTTGGCCTGCCTGTAGAAATAATTACGCAGATTTAATATTTGTTGGTCCAATTGCTTGCTGAGATCTGCCAATCCTCTTCCTCCTAGTTGACGTGGCAGAGTTGTTGTTTCTACGGCGCTACGGGGATGATGTTTATGAGCTTTTGTCAGTAGTGTCCTAACTTTTCGTTGCAGGTTGTTGATGTCCGTGTTGGTCCAATTCACTATTCCGAACGAATAGCTGAGTACAGAGCACGCATACGTGTTCAGGGCCTTAAACAAATTCCTGCTGTTAAGATCAGTTCGCACTACTTGTCTTACTCTCTTGATGAATTCATTCGTTAAATCAGTCTTCATTGTTCGATGGTCTATCCTTTGGGCTTGTTTCATCCCGAGATACTTGTATGTATCTCCCTTGCTCATTGCTTCGATCTCCTGGCCGTCCTGCATCTCGTGTGCGCTTTGTTCGAGCTTTCCCCGGATGATATTAAGGGTACGGCACTTGTCCAGTCCAAACAGCATTCCGATGTCCCTGGAGAACTCCTCTACAATTTTAAGCATTTGCGTTAGTTGGTTTTTGGTTGCGGCGATCAGTTTTAAATCATCCATATATAATAGGTGATTCAACTTGATCGCTTCTGCGTTGTTGCTTTTGATAGCGAAGCCGTATTTTGTAGAGTTCAACCGATGTGATAGAGGGTTCATCGCCATGCAGAACCACAGTGGGCTGAGTGAATCTCCTTGGAAAATCCCTCTTCGGATGTTGATTGTGTCGGTCTCGATGTTACTGTGTGCGGTTCTGAGTTGTATCTTAGTGCGCCAGGTTGTCATAACGTGTTCTAAAAAGGAAACTGTATGATGATCTATTTTATACAGCTTTAAGATACCTGTGAGCCAGTCGTGAGGTACGGAATCAAATGCTTTTTTGTAGTCCACATAAGCCATGTGGAGGTTTCGTTGCTTGGAATGAGCCTGGTTGCAGATGACAGAGTCTATGATGAGTTGCTCTTTGCATCCCATTGCGCCCTTCGAGCAGCCCTTCTGCTGCATTGCAATGATGTTGTTCCGCTCGCAGTGAGCATATATTCGCTGCGTAAGGCAAGATGTGATTATCTTGTACAGCGTAGGCAAGCAGGTTATTGGGCGGTACTTGGCAGGGTTATCCGTATTCCGCTGGTCTTTTAGTAACAGGTAGGTTGCACCCTGTGTAAGAAACAATGGCATTTTCAGAGGATCGAGCAAGACTTCATTAATTAAGGTAGTTATCTGTTCATGCGTGCACCACAACTTCTTAATCCAATAATTTTGGAGATGATCTGGACCTGGTGCCTTCCAGTTGTGGGAATTCTTGATGACATCGGAGACCTCAGCGGTTGTGAATTGCTCATGTTGCATCTGGCTATAGTTCCGGCCCATCTCGCGTTCTTCGCTGATCCAGCTTGCACTGACATTGTATGGACCTGGTGTGGCAAGTTGATTTCTCCAGAAACCGTCGACCTGTTCTCTGCTAGGGTAACTCGCATTTGTGGCATCGGCGCTAGAATTAAAAGCACGGTAGAAACCCTTTTCTGATCGTTCAAAGAGTTTGTTGTCTCGTTTACTGTTGTTACTAGCCTTGTATCTCCTCAGATGCCCTGCGAAAACAGAAAGTTTTTGTTTTAATGTGTCAAGACATTGTTGAGCAGTGATGTTCGCGGGGTCATGCCGAGAATGCATTTGGGTGCGGCTCATTATTGCCTGCACCGCCCTCTGGATCCTTCTAGTTCTAACTCCTCTGATATATTCCGTCACTTGTCCTATGTCTTTACGGAGACTCTCGATCTTCCGATTTAGTCGCATTTCCCATTGAGCCATTCGTGGTTCTGGTCTTGCACGATTCCACTCTTGGGCCGTTCGGATCTTGGCACCCATTACAGTGGTGACTGCCGTTGCGGCACAGTAGATTAACATGTGCATACGTTCTAATGTTGGTGTCACTGAAACATAGTTTGGTAAAATTCGTGTGTTCATAAGATCGAGCACGATCGCAAGTTTCCTGGAAGAATTTAATCTTGGTAGCGGTGGCCTGCTCAGTGGGTCTGTGCCTTCGTATCGCAATACTGCCTGTCTCATATGTGCGTTTAAGCCTTCAAAATGTTCTTCGTTAACCGATTCCAGACTCTCGGTTGTTGGTTCTACCGTTTCGGCTTCTAGTTGTTGTCCAGGCGCTTGAAGTTCCCCATTGTTGTTGTTGTCATCTATGTCTATGTGTTCGCCGTGGATCTCTAGCTCAACTTCCCGTTTGATAGCGTTAAGTCGCGTTTCTGGAATTCGGTTATTTCTTAGAATAGTTCGATACTGATCTGACACTCTTTGTTCAGACACTTGCATGTGTGGAAACTCCCTGCAGAACTCGGCATGCAGTTGTTGTCGGTAGCCGATCATCTCTTGTCCTAAGTTTGTCACCCTGTAAAAAATACGCATAATCGATTCATTCATGGACACAGTCCATTTCATGCGTCGTCGTTGTAATCCCGCCTCTGTGAGCGCTGGCTGAAGTTCCCGCGCAGCACCTTCGGTGGGTGGAACCCTAGTTCTCGTTTGGCTCCCATGTTGTAGATGTTCCTGTGGTTGTTGGGCTGTAGCTGTTTGTGCAACAGGGGCCCGCCTCATCAGCGCCCTGTCACCGACGTCCCGCTCGCTGTCATGTCCAGCGCCGGCTCCAGACATGCCCTGGCGATCCCCAGGCTTATTATTATTATTATTATTATTATTATCGACTTAGCCAAAAGGCATTCGCACTCCCTCTACGGGGAACATTCACTCAGATCCCGGGTATCCCGGATACCAAAAGGATCTGGCTCGGACGAGACCCTTGCCATGTTATCGGGCCCTAGGTGACATTGACGTTGTTGGACGATCCCGCATTCCCCATGAATTTCCTGACGGTTCGGGCTGTCGCAAGTAGTACCGCTTTCTGCATGGACCTGTAAAGACTATCAGTTAGACCCAGCTCCTTGATGTTTCTCAGCAAACTTTTTGGTATAACACCAGTTGTTGACACGATAATTGGAATCGTCTTGACGTTTTCCATTTCCCATTGCCTTCTAATTCGTTCTTCTAAGTTTCTGTACTTCGCGATCTTCTCGACTTGCTTCACACGCAGGTTGTTGTTGTTCGGGATGGCCACATCAATCAGAGTTGTCTTCCTAGAAATTTTATCAACTATTATAAGGTCCGGTCTGTTATGGGCAACTCGTTGATCTGTCAGAACTGTACGATCCCAGTACATCTTGTAGTTGCTGTTCTCAAAAACAGGCTCCGGTGTGTAGCTGTTATATGGGACCCTCTCTGCCTGCACAAGCAGCAGTTTTTCCCCCAGTTCCTGGTGCAAGATCTTGGCAACCGAATCGTGTCGTTCCTTATATTCCGTTGATGCGAACATCTGACATCCTCCTGTTATGTGCTGGATTATTATTATTATTATTATTATTATGGCAATGCTTCATAATAATTTAATCAAAATTACAGATTACAATTTAATTTACGTTTGAAGTTATGCTTTAGACGTTCTGTCTTCAATGCTTTAAGGAAACTGCAAAACAAAGTAGTTAAGATGTTTCCATACTTTTCCGTTTTATTTTAAATGTTTTTGCCATTTTTAACAACTCAAAAATAAGGTAAGATCATCCTTATAAGAACTTTATTTTCAATTCGGGTAGCCTGCACTAAAAGTGTCACTTTTAATGAGTTTTATAAAATATATAGTATATGGTACCTACAATGAGCACGAAATGATAGCTATTTCCTACGAGCGTGAAAATTTGTAATTTGAGGGTTGTTGAAAGAGCCGATAGAACAATCAAAATATGCGTTAGTGCAGAGCGTTTCGAGTGTTCAATCCATCTTACTTTTCTTTGTCAATTATCTCTACACTTCTGAAACAAGTAATTAATTCTACACTGGAAAATTATTTGTCATTGGTAAGTTGGACACAATAATTTATAGTCGTCATGTGTGCATTATTAACAGCTTCAGGGATAAGAGTACGCCGTAATAATTTCTAAAAGAGAAATATATTGTTGACTGACGTATTAATAAAGACAGCTCACGGCTGACTATTTTTTGGTTCACCATGCTCCGGAGACAAAGTAAAATAAAACATACATTTTTAGCCATCAGCGCCATCTATTTTCCAGGACATGAAGCTATTGCCGTGAGAAGTCTTATAAATGAAGCATCCCACAAGGCCAAGTTTTCGCGAAACCTAAATCCCAGGACGTCGTCTCGCGAGGTAGACTTTTGATATGGCAACGTTGCATCGCATATACGTGACTTTGAGACGGCAAGTCGGACTGCGGGGATGTCGGTGTAGAGCAAAGCAGTCTATGATATGGTATGGCGAATGCGCCGGTGATAAGTAAGTAGGTGAGCCTATCGAGAAGTCTGCCTGGCGACAATTCGAAATTCTGGGATTGCGAAGTCGCGGCAGGTAGGTGTAGCGAAGCGCACTCTTTATAAATACGTCAGTTAACGAATCATTGATATTATTACATCGCATCCAACTCTTCTGCGCAGACCTATCTATCAAATGATATTTGTAAATTAAATTCTCTATAGGTGTGCTGCGAGGACGGCATTGTCTACAACATTCATAGAGTGATACTCTCCGCCGTGAGTCCCTACTTCAAAGCCCTTTTCACTAATTCAATAAATGGAGGCTATCCGGAACTGAACGAGGCCAACATAGAGATCTCAAGCGATGCCTTCAAGGTAAGTGCAATCTTTAAGGCAATATTATTCCCTCTTTCGGCTGCCTCAGTATTTTCGCTGGCCGTTCTGAAAAATTGGATGGTTCAAGCTTCGTGTACTGTGTAAAATTTTTAATAGAACAGCATTTAGAAGAGAAAATTATAGGAATCATGCTATAACTATCTCAGTTTGTCAAATTCCCAACCAGCTAGTTAAATCAAAATTTGTGATCACAAACAAAAATATAATATTCAAAGCAAAACATTTTTATCCCTTTTAGGTTTTGCTAGATTACGCCTATACCGGAGCTTGCAACATAAACATGAAAAATGTCCTCGAAGTCCTGAAATACGCAGACCAATACGAAATTCTCGACGTCGTCGAGCTTTGCTGCAAATTCTTGATGAATAGTCTCTCTCCAACCAATTGCTTGGAAGTCCTGCGCTTCGCAGGTCACTTCTTCTGCAGAGATCTCATGACCAAAGCCAACATTTACATCAGGCAAAACTTTGCTGAGATAATCAAAGCATCCCCAGATTTTTGCTATTTGTCTGTCGAGCACCTTCTAGAAATCTTACACGATGACTACCTTAACGTGACTTCCGAAGAAGTAACTTTTGAAGCTGCCAAGGCATGGGTAAGCTACATGCCCGAGAAACGCAAAACATACCTAACAGATCTTCTAAAAGCCGTGAGATTGGGCAACCTGTCATACGACAAAGTTCTACACCTAACCAAATGGCCACTACTGGAAAAAAATGAAGATTGTATGTTCTACATTCAAGATGTATTGACATTGGTTGGCGATACAGTAGAGCATGATGATTCCAACATGATAAATACGTATCTGTATAGACCAAGGATACCATACGATATTTTGTTCGCAATAGGAGGTTGGAGTGCAGGGAGCCCAACAAATTTTGTGGAAACATACGATAACAGAGCGGACCGTTGGCTTCTTTCAAGGGATACAGATAGTGTGCCCAAAGCGTATCATGGAATGTGCAGCGTGAAAGGGAAGATATATCTGATCGGAGGCTTCGATGGTAAGATTTCAGTTCGCACTACGTAATTGTTACAACAAAATAGTATATACCTAAGTCCCGTTTTAATGTTTTTGTTGTATGTTGTATAGAAAAAGTTGGATTTATAATAGTAAGTATCGATATATTGGCAGTTTTTTTACTTTTACCCATTTGCAAACGTTTTGAATTACATTTCTTTCTCCCAAAATATTGTTATATTCCATGGCCCAAGACACATCTACAGGGTGTCCCAGAATATGTGAGAAATATCTCGTATTTATACAGGGGACGTTAAAATAACATGACAAGTTCCTATAAAAATTTTCCCCAGAAGGCCCACCTACGGAGATACAAGCCCCTAAAGGACGCCCTGAAAATAGTTTTTTTTTCTACATAATTTCGCATATGAAATTTTTCTATGCTCTAAAGAGAACTTTGTACGGGAGGTGCAAAAATCAGGCTAAAACTTCACACACCTATAATAGTATAGAAAGTATTAGCAATTTTTTTCTACTAATAAAATAAATCTAAAAGCGCACATCTTGGCCTGGCGTTCTGCTAGTTGGAAAATTATTGTGGATCGAAAATACGCCTATGGGATTTCTAAAGGACCAAGAGACCCTTTTTTTATTGTTGCTGCATGGGCCTTCTTTCCTAGTTTGTTCTATAATCATATGAGAGTAGATTTCCCTAAAAATTAACCACAACTTCTTTAAATAACAATGATCGGGCCCATAATATTATCTGAGGCAACCTACTCGCTTCAAGTAAAGAAATATAATTCTCTCTACATATAAGCTAGATTTTTAAATAGACGTGCGTGGAACTTTCGACTTAAATTTATTGACGAAATTGATATAATAAATTAAATATATTACTTAAATTATTAGAGCTGTGGCCCCGAACGACGGTAAAATATTTGACTGAAGAATTACATAAAATATGGTAATTTCTTTAAAGTACTAAACTGTTGAAATTCACTGACCTTGCAAATGAGGGCTACATTCGGTTGAAACAGTATACTAAAGAATTCACTAGGCATATCTAGCGTTATAAATCGATGGTATCTATATTTGGAGGTGGTGAAATCCATTAGTTACGGACTCCCTAAAATAGACTACGCTGCATATTTAAACTGGCTTTACCCGCATCTGGTTTTTATTAGGGGTATATTTTTAGCAAAATTTCCTCTTTATTAGACTGCAGCGGGTTGCAGTATGTATACGTCAATGTACCTATACTGCGTATATATATGTATAACTGATATAGGTATTCTACACGCGAACGTTTATTTCAAAGGACATGCCACTGCGGACAATTGATTAAAACGTATACATGTCTCTAATTTCAACTCATACTCACGAAAGTATTTCAGGCGGTGAGATAATGGCAACATGACAATTATTATTACATTCATAGTAGAGTTTGACTTACACCCAGTTTTTGTAAGAGTTTTGTATATTTTGTCGGCGTTCTCGCTATAGTAAGATGCTATTTGATTACTTCCGAAAGAAAGGAAATACTCTATTTCACTTTATCCTTAGGACTGTGTTCCCTAAAATCTTGGTCACGCCCTAAATATAATTTTGATAACTAGGGTTGCAAATTTAGACGCCTATTTATACTTACATATAGATATGATTTCATTACATATTATGAAAAATCATCAGAAAAAATCCTTTTTACTTGAAAACGATCAGAGATACGGTACTGACCGAAATGTCGTAATTTCAATAATGGAATAATTTATGATAATAATTGTAATGCTGTTTTATCGAGTTATACAAAGGTTTTATCGAGTAACATCAGGTTATCAGGTTGGTTGTTATGAAATTCAGCGTTTTTATTAAAAGTGAAGTAAATTATCCATTAAACACTGATAAAAACCTGCGAATTAAATTGTTTAAGGCACTCCATATCATGACAGTATTATTTAATTCAAATTGCTTTCGAGCAGCGACAGTCAGCCTTTTGTTGAAAACTATGGTTTTATTTATTTTAATTTCGGGATTTTTCTGAATACAATGATGTAAAAGTATTGTATGTTGCTGTAGGCCCTCAGGAAGTAATATGCTACTATTTGCATAGTACAGTCGCGGCCAATTTGAACTTGTAAGAACGACTGAATTCTATGCCGACATGAGGGAGACTATTAGGCGACATCCGGCAACACCGCCCATTTCCGCCCCGTCTGGCGGCTAGCGATGTAGCCGGATGGCCTCTCAGAAACCCCCAAGACATTGCATTTTCAAATTGGCCGTACAGCTGCTTAGTTTTGTTAGCAAACGAAATTAGTATATAACTGTTTCTATGGAGCATTTTTGACACTATTATAAAAATGGCAGGTTAAATCAGGTGAATTTAGAAAATAGCCATAGTGTCTAATTTTATACTTATACAAATCCTTAAAATCTTTATTTTTGGAGATATTTGACTGAACTTTTTTTTGTTTGAAAGCTCTTACAATACCATTTTTTTACATTCATACCGGTGTGAAAACGTAATCCAGAGCCGGCTACACTTTTGTTTGTAGCGCCGTTTTGCACTAAAACCACTTAGACATTTTTGTATTTAAAATCTGATACCACAGTGTTAATCAGGACACCCAAGAGTCCCTATATACCAAAGCGCAAAAGAGGAATTTTAAAGGCATCTGCGGCAAGTCAAGTATGATATGGCATCGGTTCAAAACAGTTGAACGATCGACAGGACCACTCAAGGTGTTAAAGATTCAATAAATAATATACAGGGTGTTTTCTACGTGTCATTTTAAAACTCGTTTCAACATAATCTGGTCTTAGATCGTACCCACCATAACTCTGTTTGGACTTTTCCAGCGCTAGATTTTGGTGAAAATATAAAAATAAGTAAATTTAGGATATGTTGTGCAACTGGCAAGTGCGCATCAGAAGTCGCCAGTCTTGATGCGATATTTATCAGGCGTAAGCGCTGTTAATAATTTAATGATTAATTAATATACTTCTGAAAATATTTCTTTAATTTGTTTTTGTTTATAATTTTTTAATGTCTAATTCGTAATAAGTTTTTCTTTCACCTGCGGTTAAAATTTTTACATCGTGATAAAAGGTTCATCTAAATAAAACATAAACAGTATCATCTGGAACAGGGTACCTAACACAGGAAATATACGCTAGCAAGGTTAGTTTATCTAGGAAGGTTAGGACATCCGACGACTTGGAAGGGAAGGGGGGGGGGGTGAGAGAGGCAATGGGGGGAAAGGCCGCAATTTAAGTTGGTAGCATTTATACGTGAATTGGCGATTTAGTAACTCCCTAAATAGATAACGCTTCCAGCCATAGGCGCACACAGACGTTTTTGGCATCTACTTTGTTTATGGTGTATATTTATATTGTTTTGGCCGTTTTCGGTTATTTCTTCATTTTAATGTTTGTGCAATGAAATAACGGAACTTTGTTGCATTTTTGTTTCATGTTTTTGCTTTTACTTTGTTTTCGGTTTTAAATACCCGTGTATTTTTTTATACGCCATTGGCATCAGGCTGAAGGCCAGCTAGTGAGAGCGGCACCGTCGCGCGATGTTGCCGGTGCAAAGGTTTTGTTTAAGAGTGGGGGAATGTCCTAACCTTCCTATAACCACAGGATAAAGAATATCCGGTATGAAAAGTCGACACCATTGCTGGTAGAATGCTTTTATCGCGCAGACCAGAATCACTAAAGAATGGAATGCGAGGAATGCATCAGGGATGAACTCAAATATATTGGGAATTCCACCAGATTTGGGATTTCCCACAATTCTTTACCTGCACTTTGCCATCAGTGTGTACCCTTTTCTACTGTTTACTGTTTATAGGGCGTAGTCTAAAATAAAGAAGTAACGTGACTTCAAAGTGAGATTCTATTGGAGAATGAGTTTGTATAAAAAACGAAAGTCACCACCGCCGAGATCAAAGGCGCCGACCGGAAGACTTACAACTGGGTATTCCCTGAACTGTGCTATAACCTAACCTTATACGCTACGCGGAAGCGTACATTTTCTGTGGCACCTACTTTTATACCCAGAGTATCGAGTCTTGATATTTTATTAAGCTACTTAGCTTATCTTAATCCATTGCTGCACTAGAATCAGAGTACTTAAGTAAGGCAAGGGCATTATCAACATAAGATTTATAGATTTTCACAATAAGGTACCATACATCCGCGCAAAATAGATTATTATTGTTTGGACGAGTGAACAGATTCCAGGAAGAGTCACAGGTGATACCTGAAAATCTGCAAGCGCAGTAACGTTGCTTTCCTGACTTGATTTCGACGTTGACTTTAATTTACGATAATATTGTTTCCATAGGCAACGAGTACTTCAACACCGTCCGCCGCTTCGACCCGCTGACCCACCGCTGGGCCGACTGCGCGTGCATGTACTACTCGCGCTGCTACGTCAGCGTGGCGCTCTGCAAGGACCGCATCTACGCCATCGGCGGCTACAACGGCCGCATCCGCATGAACTCGGCGGAACGCTACGACCCGGTCCGCAACCAGTGGCAGCTGATCGCGTCCATGCACAAGCAGCGGTCCGACGCCAGCGCGGCCGCCCTCAGAGACAAGATCTACGTCGTCGGGGGATTCAACGGGCAAGAGGTGATGAACTCGGCGGAGGTGTACGATCCCGACACGAACCAGTGGAGCGCGATGCAGAGCATGGCGTCGGCGAGGTCGGGCGTAAGCCTGATCGCGTACAAGAACACGTTGTACGCCATCGGGGGATTCAACGGGTACACGAGACTGCCGTCGGGCGAGAAGTACGTCATGTCGGACGGACAAGAAGAACCAGGTTAGGACATTCACAATATGTTTTGTTTTTCCTGGTCGTTATTCAATAGTAGTAATTAAAATAGGGTACTTGACGAAATTTTACAAACTTGATAAAACAATTCCTGGACACTTGCCTAAGACACTACGATTATTTAAAAAATATATATTTACGTAATTAGCGAGTTATTAGACTTTCTTTGAAATTTGGCGGGAAAGCACTTATGACGTCACAAGTGTTTTATAACGGAAATTTGGCAACATAGCGATACCACTGAAGTGTTCTAAGACATAACCTTATTCTTTATTCGGCAGTGAAAGTTGCAAGGAAAGTTGAAATTTCAAAATTCTAACCTCAAACTCCCAGACTTATGATGCCCCGTGAAACCACTTTTAGCGTTGATTGATTCCTTCCTCCATCGACGATTATAGTCAAGAAGGTTTTTTTTTCGTAAATACTTATTCAATCGTTTTTCTGTAATTTTTTTTTGGCTAGGTTGGGCCTAAAGTCCGGAATTCGGGCTCAGTACTTCTAAGCACTTCATAATTTTTCATGATTTTTTCTCAATATCTCCTCCCTTATTAAATATTTTTGAATTTTCTCTATTTTAAAACAAAACTGAGCATTTCCAAAAAAAAGGGTATGAATTCCAAAACTCAAAACTTACAAACCACTATGACAGATTTTTTTTAAAAAACATTGTTTTCATTCCGTTTTGCCCCACCGGTGGGGCAAAACGGAATGATAGGTGGGGCAAATTGGAATATGTGTTTATTTATCAATAATATTAAATAATATTAATGAGTCAGTTTAAAAAACTTTATTTTACAAACACAAATCGCAAATGTAAGGCTTCCCATGTTTTGGGTCAAAAGCAGTGCACCCTTCGTGAGACCATTCTTCACAGGTGGTGCAGCAAATCCAGACTTCTCGAGATTTGGAGTTATAATAATAGCCGCCACACATATCGCACTGAACATTGTCGGTTTTTTGCGTTTTATCCAGATCGTTGTCTTTAACATTTTGTTTCTTTTGTTTTTTTAAGATGTTATTATCTTTCTTGTCGTCGCCAAAGACATTTCTCTTTAAAGATGCAACAACTTTAACAGGGGTAGCTTTATTTTTCTCCTTTAATTCAAGATAATATGGACTGCTAGTGAGCACTGCTGTTTTCCCTCTGTTGCTGCGAGGTTTTTGCTCAGTAACATTCTGACTGCATTGCGGAACAGGTATTATGTCCTGTGGACTACAAAAACTACCAGAATCGTTTTGAGATGCAGAAATTCTTATCACTGGACTTTCAGGAAGTGACTTAAAATCGGCGGGCCCTGCATTCATATCTTTACTACACCAGCGATAGGTTCTGCTATATTGTTGCTGCAGCTAGTGACTTGTTTTTCAGACTTAACGGGCTTGTTGGAGACTAAATTTCTTAGCGTTATCAACGGAATATCGTCTTCGTCAGATGAAGAATTAATTTCCTTCGCAGAGCTGAAAGGAAAAACAAAAGAATTAAAGATTAAAGGTATGGTTAGGTGACTAAATGCTTACTCATTAAGGTTAGATACATCTGCATCAGTTAATATTGCAGATGCTTCTTCAACATTTGCAGTAGGATTATTTGGATCAGGTCTGAAAATATTCAAAGTATTGAATTAATATTCTGTAGAGGTTTGTGATTTAAGTTACCTGTTAGTAATTTCGCTAGCTACAAATGCTTCTTCAGGAAATATGCGTGGATTAAATGACCATATCCCAGTGTTCTCAAAACCACTTATGGCATTCTTGGGAGTTGCTGCCCTGATGTATGCTTTTCCGAATAATAACCCAACTTGCCTAATGGTTATTTGTCTGCCAGGATGATTCCTGAGCCATAGTTCACACTCTTGTGAGTAAAAGGTACTCAGAGGGAACATAAAAGATACGTCCAATTCCAATGGTTGGAGTCGATGAGACGTGTGAGGGGGAATACAAACAATAGCCACATTATTTTTTCGAGCTGTTTCAATCAAACGAATATTTTTAGTATGGCTTGCATGCCCATCTAAAATAAGTAGAGCTGGATTTGCTGCTGTAGGTTGAACATGCTTAAGAAAATGTTCAAACCAAGTGGGACAAAATATATCAGAGGTCATCCACCCTGAAGGGTGGCACACAAGGCGGGTATCTGGTGGGGTTCCCTCTAATAGCTCCAAGTTTTCTCGAACTCTCGGAAATATCAACAACGGGGGAATATATCGTCCAGCGGCATTGAAACAAATTACTGCGGTTGTTGTTGTTCCTCTTTCAGCTGAGGAAAGAGTGCCTACCTGTTTCTTTCCTTTTGTGGCAATAATCTTTGATGGCTTATTTGGAACGGTAGATATTCCCGTTTCGTCCACGTTATATATCTGACTTGCAGTAAAATTATGTTTTTTAAATAAATCGTCTAAAATGTCAAAAAATCTGTTGACGGAAACTTTATTAAATCCAGTAGCCCTGGCTAATGAAGTTTTTTCCGGTTGACGCAGCGCAAGCTCTGGGTGCCTTTGCAAGAAAGACAGCACCCAATCTTTTCCAGCCAGTCCTTTGTCACCGTTAAAATTATGAATCAGATTATTGCGAGAGGCAAACTCATATGCCAAAAATCTCAGATCTTTGATCCTCAATCCAAAATATCTACTTTCCATGAACAAACAGTGGTTTACGACTTCTTGCTCCTGTTCGGGAGTAAAACATCTTTTAAATCTGCCTAATCCTTTGGTAGAAGCCTCCTGATTGTCTCCAGCTTTTTTGGCTCTCCGAAATAATGTTGTTTGTGGCACGTTACATATTATTTTATGGTGGGGCAAAATGGAATGCAATATATTTTTTTACATTTTTATCTTTAAAACATACTTTTTAATAAATTAAAAGTTATATATAATAAAAATATAACATTACACAAAACAAAATAAAACTGTTAAAAAAATGTAAAAAATTTTTGGTGGGGCAAATTGGAATGCGTGCCATTCCATTTTGCCCCACTCTCCCCTACCCTATTCCTGGGTTCCACCAACGTTTATTATAATGTGTTCAAATTGTGTTTTTTGTTTTTCCTTTTGAAATATAAATTACATTTTTTATTACAACACGTGTTTCGGAATATTCTTGAGCCATTATCAGGTACATATAATTAGGACAGTTTTTGTTATAGAATTGTTGTTATTTGGTGTTAATAATTATTTTTATTTTTGAATTTTTGTTATCCATGAAAATAATGATTATTTCAATTGCAAGGTATGGTTCTTCCTTCCTCCAAATATACTATTTTTTATTGTGTATGTTATTTTCTTTATTTTATATAAATGTTCTCTTTGTATTATGGTTTTTGAAGGTAGGGTAAGTGGTAGTTTAATAAAAGATTTTTTTTAATTTTTACATCGTGGCAGTTAAAATAGGAATTCCTATTCAAAAAGCATAATACAAAGAGAACCTTTATATAAAAATAAAGAAAATAACATACCCAACAAAAATTATTATCTAGTATATTTGGGGGAAGGAAGAACCATACCTTGCAATTGAAATAATAATTATTTTTACGGAAAACAAAAATTCAATAATAATAATAATAATTAACACCAAATAACAACCATTTGTGTAACAAAAACTGTCCTAATTTTATGTACCTGATGATGGCTCAAGAATAGTCCGAAATACGTGTTGTAATAAAAAATGTAATTTATACCTATTTCAAAAGTAAAAATAAAAACACAATTTTGACATGTAATAAACGTTGGTCGAAACCCAGGAGTTTTAATTACTGACATTCACAAAATTACTCTTGGCGATAATGATAAAATTGACATCCACATCTGCAAGGTGAGCCAATCTGCAGAAAGGAAACAACCTATTCCTTTACATAATATTGGGAAAATAATAAACAAACATTTTCCAAAAGTTGAAATTCTACATTTTACATCTATTAAACATACAGTTACATATTATGTCGATATAATATGTATTTTATTTACTTATAGCCATGTGTAACTTTGTAAGATAAAAAAATAATTATGAATATAATTAGGTTAGATCATTGAGTAAAGGAATAATTTTATTCCTTTACTCAATGGTTAGATAAAATATATATTTCTTTATTTTTGTGGATTGGGTCCTTTCTGTAGAAAGCAGTCCAATTTAACTCACAGAAAAAGTGATCTTAAGAAGAAACATCCTATAAACTTCTTCATTATATCATATGGAACAAAAGTTTTGGGACAAATTTCAATCGCAAAATACATATTAATATAAATTAGTTATATAGGAGAAATGAACACTATATAATTTTTCCTCATTCTATATTTGGAATAAATATATAATAAAAAAAAAACACTTTTACTATGCCATCTCATAGTCAGTTATTACTGGAGTAAATGTCATTCTCATTAAATGCTTAAATAAAAATTAAAATAGTGCATAAATGACCACAGATCTACCCAAAATAACAGTCCTATGTTGCCTATTTTTCTTCTATAACGGTCTATAACGGCTGATTCTAACATTCATCATCTGATCAATTTTCGTGAAGTACGATCGGTATGAGATGGCATAGTTAGGTAGGTACCTAATTTTATATTCTGGATGAGATCCAATTATATAAGGTTGATTTGTAGTACCTATGCTGTTTCACCGGAAAATATGTAAATAAACCAAATTTTTTAACAAAAATATGGTAACGCCATAAAAACCTACTCACCACTACTGTTTGTTTAAATGAGTTTTTGCAAAATCATTGTCTTAATTCAATCATAAAATAAATTACTTAATAATTTGTTGTAGATAACAAACGAAGCATAAGGAATAACGTATACGAGTAAGCGCCATGACCAAATTATAATCGCAATAAAACTCATTAAAGTAAATAAACAGGTTCAAATCTACAAAACCCTAAGATCTCTGTAGATCCGTTACATTTAAACTTTTAACAATATTTTGTCAAATAATTTATTTTTGTGAGAATTGATTATCTTCGTAAAAATTGCCTCACCTTCGGATCCACCCTGTATTTCAAAAACTCAACGATTTCATTTTTCCCAATTTAGATGAACCCACAGGCCGTTGGCAAGAAATCTCAGAGATGCTCACCCCGCGCAGCAACTTCGGCAGCGTCATTCTCGACGACTTCATCTACGTCATCGGCGGCTTCAACGGGTCCACCACCATCAACTACGTCGAGTACTACGACACGGAGGCCGACGAGTGGTTCGACTCCGCTTCCATGAATTTGAACCGGTCGGCGTTGAGCGCGTGCGTCATTGGCGGTCTGCCCAATGCCAAGGATTATTCGTTGCTCGGCAGGCAGATGCTGGTGGAACAGGGGGGAGGTAGCGACAATGGCAACGTTGTCACGAATAGTGGGGAGCATGCGCGAAGGAGGGAAGAGCAGGGAAGACAGCAAAGAAACGAAGAGACGCCGAACGAGAATAACGTAGAAGCCGGCGGAGGACGCTGAAATGAAAGCAGGTCGAGAGGTGCTTTGTGGTATTCACTGGTGTGGCGTTTTATTAAAATAAAGGGTTACTTGCATTCTCATTAAGAGCCTATCTATTGACGCCACCAAATGTCGCCTACTTACAGATCCAATCACAAAAGTCGTCGAAATGATAAAATGCATCAGGGCAAGATTAGGTACTACATTTACCTACTTGCAATAACACGGTTCGAATTGCCCTTGGCCAAAAGCCCTTCATGGAATCGGGTGGAAGTAGGGGACTAACATGTTTATTAACAGATAGAATGGTAGTTTTGGAAAAATTTTAAATGTTTGATGCAATTACGTCAAAACCTATAGACGTGGTGCCCCATTGTTAAGATGCCCTTTATTTTCACTCCAAGATTAAATATATCCATACTACTCTAAAAACATGCTACAAACAAAGACAGAAAGTCAACCATCAACCAACTATACACCCGGTGATTCCCGGTTATAGTTCCTCCAGAATCACACTTAGATATCGCATGTTTTTTCTTGTTTGGGGGGCCGGAAGCATCGGAACCTCACCTGAGGACTCAGGGGATGGTCTAACGACGCCAACCTCCGAGCCCAGAGTCGAAACAAGTTCGCTACGGCTCGACAAAAAGGGGCAATTTCTGACAATCTCGCGGCATTTTCGGAATAATTTAATGGAGCGCTTAGATTCTGATTAGTTCTGGGCGTCAGGCGTTTATCAAAACAAACCTGTCTATAGGTTTTGACGTCATTGGTTTGATGTAAAAAGTTCAAAAAATAAAATCAAGCATTAACGTTGTTTTTTTCACATTATCCGGTAATATCAACACACCGAAAATAATAATATTTGAATTATTTATGTTAATTATAATTAATTTAGCTTAAATATTTTGCTTTTAAATTTTTTTCCAAAACTTTCGTTCCATACATTATTCTCCATTTTTCATTATTCTTTTTTACGTTTTCGGACTCAAGGTATTACATTTTGAAGAAACAAACCGACTGAGAATAGTTTCGAAGGAGGAATTCAAAAACCTTGGTTTCTACATAATCTATTGTTTTAGATGAATTTGTTGAATTTACTACAAATTACCTTATGGCTGTAGAACAGTGGCGTTCCATTGGTAGCGATTTTAAAAGATGATATTATCTTCGTTTTTGGAAATATAATATTTTCTTAAAATAAAATCAAAGTAAACTTTTATGCCTCTAACATTATATTCAAAAGTATCTTTTTTTAATATCACTTAGGTATTGGTATTTTATTATTTTAAATTTTAAAGCAATGATATCTTCTTAAAGCTATTTTGCTTGTTACAAATATGATAAATGATTTGTTTCATGCTAATAATATATTCATTTTATCACTGAAGAACTGACCTTAACTGAAACGTCAGTTAACGATTTGCTGTGCATTTTCAAGTTTCAATCTACTTACTTCTACTTGGAATAACTAAAACCTGGACAGACACTATGACTACGTTTATCTCGTGGCAACTCGATCGGATTGAAATGGATCCGAGTGAATTATGTCAAATCGTTTATAATTCTACGTTTACTTCATCAGTATTGAATCCTTCGGTTTTCAGTCCTCTCTAGGAACATTAACTTCTTCTACTTATTCTACAGTAGGTTGGTGCATAGTTTCACATAACTAGGGGTTATGTGGTCAGTAGCGGTGGAAACACCGCTTCCCTTGATTCCATGAATTCAAATTCAACTATTATTTTTTCGTTCATATTGTTTTGAATTTTGTCATCATTTAGAAATTATATTTGTGCGCACCTTCAACTAGAGCCGTGCCTGTATTTTTTCCGTTCTGAACGAACAACTCGATTCGTGCGTTTTCGTCAGTTTTCGGCAACATCCGGTGGGCGTGGCTCTCCGACAGCTTTCGGCAACATTGGAATGACGCGCTTTGGATGCCCCTTTAATTCCAGGGTTGCCAAGTGCTACGGCAATTACCTATATACTTCATAATTCATTAAAACTATGGATGTCTCAAGAAGTTTTCCTTTTTTTAAATTTTCAGAATCATATTTTAAATGTAGGATCTACTAAAACTTAATACTTGGTATACCTATCTCATAACCGAAGTTTTTGAAACCTAGACGTAGGGAGAGTCGGGAGTGGTGTGCTGTGTGCTGTGCTGGGAGTGGTAGTGTGCTGTGCAGTTTATTGAAAAATGGATTTCCACATCGCGTTTCTCAAGAGAAATGTGACATTGCTTCAGGCATCAGGTAGGCCTATGTCATAATTTTTTTAGAAAGAAAAGTCGACAAGTCTGTTAAAAATTTACTAGACACTTTAAAATGGATTTGTATAAAAAGTATGAATGGTTAACTGAGTGCAAAAGGTGCAACGTATTTCGCTGGTCGTGTTTGCTTTTTAATTCAAGTGAAAAAATTCCTTGGAATTCGTATACCTAGTTTTTTGATCATTAACCTTAATAACCTCCATATATATTTTATTATTTTACAAACTAATGCTAATGATATCGGATTTTGTGTTCAAAAGAGTAGTGAATTTGAGAAGCGATTAATTCAGAAACGAGAACAATTTCAGCATTTTTGGAAGAGAACTGGTGACATGAATTTGGAGCCAGATAGAAAAAGAATTACGCTCGACAATGTCAGATCATCAAAACATTACATTGTATCTATTACAATATGTAATACAAGTTTATTATACGAATCTCCAAAAATTAGTCACAACTGCCTTTAAATATACTGGCCTTTCTTAGGTTTAGAAAATTCATACTGTGGAGTGATAAAGTACTTATGTGAACTAGTGCTTACAATTATGGCTTCAGTTGAACGTATGTTTTTCAACTTTAAAGCGCATCAAAAATTTTGTTTTCTTCCAGTTTGGCAGTGTTATCTATTGGAAAGCAGTGTATCTACCTCAAAACCCCAAGTTTTACGATTACCTACGTTGTACCTAATCCTAGTCGAATTTGCAAAGGTTGAGAGAAGGATTGAACCAAAGTCTAGAGAATACTATAAGTCAGCTCACTTCTTTGTTCTCTCGGAGAAAATAACAATTTTGTGCGACTGGTCGTAAATCAGCCTCGAACCGCTCTCAACTACATATAGACCGGAAGATAGTGACAGATTTTTGGACGTGATTTTACTCAGTATGCCTTGCAAAGGGCATTATGTGGCACATATTCTCACAATAATAAGGTATGAACCAGAGAGTCATCCTGGGTTCTTCATATGAAAAACTGAGTTTTCAATTATTCGAAAAATATGCGTTTTGATATGATTTTAGTCAGGCTGCCATGTGTTTTATAATGAAGTTCAAAATAGAAAATTATTCGGAAAACCATAGGCATACCGTTAGCGTGGGTTCAAAGGGCTATTATTGTCACGTGAACTTGTATTTTTATAATTAGTTTTTCCACGTTTCTGAACAGGCTGCCAAGGAGAAGTATGCAAGTGCTTGTTATGAAAATGCTGAAAAAAGGATGGCATGCCTTTTACGCGTCCAAGTACTGTGTAAATTGAATGTTATTTAATAATTTAAACGATTTATTCGATGTTAAGTGTACTTGGGTATGCGCAAACGGTATGCCATCTTTTCTTCAGCAGTTTCATAACAAGAACTTGCATACTTCTCATTGGCAGCCTGTTTAGAAACGTGGAAAAATTAATTATTAAAATACAAGATCACGTGGCAAAAATAGCCCTTTGGACCCACCCTAACGGTATGCCTATTGTTTTCCGAGGAATTTTCTATTTGAACTTCATTATAAAACACATGGCAGCCTGTATAAAAGCATATCAAAACGCATATTTTTCGAATAATTGAAAACTCAGTTTTTCACATGAAGAACCCAGGATGACTCTCTGATTCATACCTTATTATTCTGAGAATATGTGCCACATAATGCCCTTTGCAAGGCATACTGAGTAAAATCACGTCCAAAAATCTGTCACTATCTCCCGGTCTATAAGCTTATTTTCTTATCAAATAAGATATCGATCGCCGTACTCCGATAACGGCGGGCCGAGGGAGCGGGAGACGGCAGGGGGGAAACGTTTGTTTACACAAGGCCGAGTGCGCCGACTTATAGTATTCTCTACACTTTTCTCTAGACTTTGATTGAACTTCACTAGGTATACAAATAAATAGGTAGGTACTACCCAAGGTCTATAGAGGATAGGTTGTCTCACTTTGCCGGGGGGAATGACGTCACGTAGTATGCTGGCGACCCAGGGGCGGCATGTAAACAGTATTCGAAGTGAAATTCGAACCACTTATTAACATTGAACCAGGAATGTTAGAAGTTACACAAATGGTAATATATTTTGCATCAATAAAACGAGGTATTTGTTTAAGGCTCTCATTCTGTTTTCAAATCAGCATACTAGCTGACGTCACTCACCAAAGTGAGGCAACCTATCCTCTATAGACCTTGGGTACTACCTACCGCGAATGCCGTGCTACGAGGTGGGTCTTTTGAGAAGTGGGCCTGGGCCTAACAAGATCTCAAGGAAATGCTTTATTACCTTATTAATTAACAATACTTTGATTATTGTGTTTCGGAAGGTTTTCAAGATATAAAGCATATGTTCTATTGTATCGTAACTAACTTTATTATTTGTGTTTTATTCATTAAAACTCGAGAGTGAAATGGCGTGGACAACAAACCCCGCATATGTTCATGAGGTGAGTATTTTGCTTCAAACCGAAAAATTAAACTTTAGATAATTGCAATGTTCTCGTGTGTCCAATTTTAACGCATGTCAACCGCACACTATATAGGTATGGAAGTAATTATAATTTGTTTTGCCAACATTATTATGGCTTAGTCTGTCGGAGAATTGTTGTAACATTTTATAATTGAATTTGCACGTTAAATTACACAGCGAATAATTATATTTGGGGGGGTGTGTTATATTTTCCAAGACGTAGCTTTAGCTGCTGTCATACTGTAGCACGCGGCACTCTCTATTATATCTGGGAAAGCATATCAAAAGAAAAATACATAAATGTAGGTGTGCCTCAAGGTAGTGTTTTAGGACCGTTATTATTTGTGTTATATTTAAGTCAATTATAATATATTTTTGTTTAATGTAAATATAAATTTTTTGCTGATGATACTGATATTTATTGTTTTGAAAGAGATATATTGATGCTAGAGCAAAAAATAAATTTAGAATTGAGTAATATTAGCGAATGGATGAAAGTTAATAAAATGAAAGTAAATACTTGCAAAACAAAAGGTATAGTGTTAGGAAAAATTGCAGTTTTGGGTAAATATATTTGTGAGTGAGTGGGCAGGAAAATTAATTTATAATTCTGTTGTACTGCCTCATTTTACTTATTGTAGTTGGTACTATTTTATTATTATCTAATAAATCTGATATCAATATAATGCAGGTATTACAAAATAGGGCTATGAGGATAATTTTAGGATGGGGTCGGTATAGTAGAATTGTAGATATGATGGATAAATTGAATTGGATGAGTGTTGAAAAATTTTTAGAATACAGAACTTATTAAATTAAATACAAAATTAAATCTAATAAGTCCGCCCCTTATTTGAGAAGTTTGGTAGTAAAATTCAATGGAATTCATGTACATAATACTAGAGGTAATCTAAATCTTTCTCCGGAACATAAAAACAAAATAGATTCTCAAAATTCAATTTTTTAAAGTACAAAATTGTTTAATAATTTAGAAAATGGTTTAAAAAATATTCCATCCGAAAAATTTAAATGGGAATTACAAAAAAAATTGAGTAATTTAATTAATGAAAATGATTAACTGTTGGTGTTTAAAATAGATATGGAGGTTTTATGTTATATGTAATTTATTATAAAAATGTATCTTGTATAGCATCTTGCTAAATAAAGTTATGTTATTATTATCGACTTAGCCAAAAGGCATTCGCACTCCCTCTACGGGGAACATTCACTCAGATCCCGGGCATCCCGGATACCAAAAGGATCTGGCTCGGACGAGACCCTTGCCATGTTATCGGGCCCTAGGTGACATTGATGTTCTTGGACGATCCTGCATTCCCCATGAATTTCCTGACGGTTCGGGCTGTCGCAAGTAGTACCGCTTTCTGCATGGACCTGTAAAGACTATCAGTTAGATTCAGCTCCTTGATGTTTCTCAGCAAACTTTTTGGTATAACACCAGTTGTTGACATGATGATTGGAATCGTCTGGACGTTCTCCATTTCCCATTGCCTTCTAATTCGTTCTTCTAAGTCTCTGTACTTCGCGATCTTCTCGACTTGCTTCACACGCAGGTTGTTGTTGTTCGGGATGGCCACATCAATCAGAGTTGTCTTCCTAGAAATTTTATCAACTATTATAAGGTCCGGTCTGTTATGGGCAACTCGTTGATCAGTCAGAACTGTACGATCCCAGTACATCTTGTAGTTGCTGTTCTCAAGAACAGGCTCAGGTGTGTAGTTGTAATATGGGACCCTTTCTGTCTGCACAAGCAGCAGCTTTTCCGCCAGTTCCCGGTGCAAGATCTTGGCAACCGAATCGTGTCGTTCCTTATATTCCGTTGATGCGAACATCTGACATCCTCCTGTTATGTGCTGGATTGTTTCTGAAGTTGGGCACCCGTATCTGCATCTGTCATCCACTACCGATGCATCTCCTACAATGAATTTTAGGTAGTTGCGAGTTGGTATAACCTGATCTTGTATGGCCAGTAGGAAGCCTTCCGTCTCGGGGAACATTCGTCCCGAGGTCAGCCAATAGTTCGACGCTAACTTGTCGACATGTTCCTGGTTAACCTCATTAGGATGTCTCCCGTGCAGCGGCTTCCCCAATTATTATTATTATTATTATTATTATTACTAGATAACGGGCTGTAGTTGATTTAAAAATACAAGGTGATTTAGAAAATTCTAAAGTCGACAAAAAAAATAAAACAAAATATTTTCCGAAGACCTCTACCTAACAGAGCTTCCCTCGTCAGCTGGTCAGCTCGCTCGTCAAGGCTGGTGCACATATCGTAAATATAAGTTTTTGCGTTTTCACAGAGTTTTCTGCTGTGACAATAAAGACACCATGGTATAGGTTAATTTATTATTGATCTTTTTTCTTATTTTGTAAATATCGATGCACCGAATGCCCAAAAACGTTGAGTATCAATTAAAACTGACCGGTACACCAAGCAACAAGGTACACAAGTGCACGAACTGTGAGTAGAGTGCGACGACAGCAGCTTCTACAGCCCACACCACGAAACGGCGAGATAAGCAGAGTTCTTCCCTCTGTCTTCGACTCGGCATTACTGGGGATTGCTCTTTGCCACGCGCCGGCCGTCCGGGCTGCTCCGCCGGGTGGTTCACGTACCGGAGTGCCGAGTTACTGAGGTACTAAGGTTGATTTGCACCATGTTTCCTTTTTAGTAGGAGGAAAAGGTTAATATTTTTTTACATCATGACTAAATAACCCTGTAAAATAAAGTGCTTTTAAAGGCCATAAATCTAGATTTTATTTTCCAGCAGGCCCGTATTAATACTTTTTTGGTAATTTTTATTAATTGAAACCTAATCAGTAATATAACATTTTTCTTTTCATTACATATTATTACATCCCCAGATAGGTGAAATGTTTCTTCTAAAAGATAAAAAAAAACAGTTGAAATCTGAGCTTTAAGTAAGCCCTGAAAATTTTGACAAAAACTAATTTTTCACACCAGTAAAGTTTTTGTAGGTTGTAGGACAAAATGTCATAGATGAAACTTGTTCAGAATGAAGAACTAAGTAGGTGTGCAAAATTTCAAAAAGCTAAGCCTACTTTCATGCAAGTAGTAGTAGAAGTTTGTTTTGAAAACTCACACATAGTCCAGGAAACGAATATCGAAAAATCCCCCAATTCGGGGGCTTTATAAAAATCCCTTCTAACTGAACAGGTGTCTATGTTTCTGAAATATCTTCTTATTAGCCAAACAATGAACAGTATTAAAAGAACAACTCTGAAAGGTGTCATCTGGGTATGCACCAAACCAGCTACTAAGAGTCCTTTGCTTCCGAAAACCTATAACCTGTAAATGACAAAATGATTTTTTTCATTGGGAATACAAATGATAGAAAACGAATATAACAAATCCCGATCCCCGAAACCTTAAACGGTGCGGGTAAGAAGCAGTAAGTCCTCTTATATTCTTAGAAACAATGTATTCGTGCGGAGCATCGTCTTCCGGCTTCACAAACAAAGGGACATAATCGCAAGGCATCGCGTGTCGCATCCTTTTAACGAGAACAACGTGATCGCGTCACATCCCCCCATAAAATGGCAGCGGTGGTCATGAGGTCACGCCGGGAGGGTCACGACCGCGCTCCCGCTCCGGGCGACCGACGATTTTCAGGTCAATGCTAGCTGCGGGGTGCGGCTCCCGACCGCGGATGGACTGACCTGCACGGCGGGGGTTAGGTGTCAATGGTGTCATGCGTAAATGCCACAGGTATTTTTTTAAGATGCATTAAACCAACACCACCTCTACTAATGCCAAACAACAGCAGAGTGACGTCACGCTTAAGAGGCCGATTAAACACATATTTTAAATAATAATAATAATAATTCTCACCCTCACAATACTCCAAACTAGGAGTACCCCAGAAGCAACCACATATGCTTGTGCGGGGGAGGGGGGCAATTACTATTATTTTGTCTTCGTTGCCATTTGCGGCTAGGGCCGACTTTTTTCCGGATAGAACTAGGATAGCATTCGCTCAAGTACTACGGAAAACCCTAGAAAACCGTAGTAATCCCAGTGAGTGTAGGACAATGAGTAAATCACACGGATAAAGCTATTTAGGAGCAATACCGTGAACCCACATTTTTGTCCAGCGCTCTTGGCCATAGCGGTGTTTTTCTTTAAAGATATGTGCATGCCCTGGCCTCGACATCGGTTCGAACCGAGGTCGATCGAAGGCAGAAAAACATGCAGTCTAAAAAGTCAGCGCCGGTACGAGCGACGCCACCGCGGCAAGGGAAGATTTGAAAACTAGATTAAATATGTACCAATTTTATCACCTTTGTAGATATATCTGTATATTCTATAGAGATAAAGACATAGAAACACACATTTTAATGAACATGTTTAATATATAATGTTTATGATAATTTTTATTTTATGAAAATACAGAAAATGTGAAAGAAACAAAATTTTGACCAGTTACAAAATTGAAAGAAAATTAATTACGATAAATGTGTCCCGAAATTAGCCTGCCATAATTTACCAGCGTGTTCTACGACCTAAAAATATGACCTAAAAAAATGAAACATGGCCTCAGAAATGCCCCCTAATGGGGCTATAGCCCCCGAAAAGGGCAGTTTCACAAACGGGGTTCTATAAATATTTCCAGAACGAACAAAGATAAAATTCTGAAATTTGGTATTTGATGTACCTGTGAGATTTTACATTTATCGAGGTAGCGATAGTTAGACATTCATAATCATAGGCGTCCCAAATAGGGGGGGGGGGGGTTCTGGAGATAAAATTACCCCAATATTTTCTTGTATACTTTTTTCCAGATTTCTTGCGAAATTATGAAAGTTGAATATATTCTACGAAGAAAAGGTGTTCTTGTTGAACTTCGATAGCATGCATCATTTTCGAGTAAACTCGTTTTGAAAATTTTTTGCAGAGTGCCATGAAAATGCCTATTAGAAATTAGCCTGCCATAACTAATTTACCACCACCTTTTTTGGTACGAAAAAATGAAAAAAAATGTTATAAACATGGCCTCAAAAAAGTCTCCTAAGGGGGCTATTGCCCCCGAAATGGACACTTTAGCAAACGGATTTTTTTTTAATATTTCCAGAACGAACATAAATAAAATTATGAAATTTGGTGTGTGATATACCCGTGAGATTTGATGTTTACCGAGGTAGAGATAGTTTGACATTCTTCATCATAGGCGTCCCAAATAAGGGGGGTCAAGGGGTAAAAATATCCAAAAAAAATTTGTACGCTTTTTTCATGATTTATTCTCCCAGATATGTCACATACCAAATTTCAGAATTTTATCTTGGCTCGTTCTGGAAATATTTAGAAAAAACCGTTTGCGAAAGTGTCGATTTCGGGAGCTATAGCCCTCTTAGCGGCATTTTTGTGTGTGATATACCCGTGAGATTTGACGTTTACCGAGGTAGAGATAGTTTGACATTCTTCATCATAGGCGTCGCAAATAAGGGGGGTCAAGGGGTAAAAATATCCAAAAAAAATTTGTGCGCTTTTTTTGATGATTTATTCTCCCAGATATGTCACATACCAAATTTCAGAATTTTATCTTGGCTCGTTCTGGAAATATTTAGAAAAAACCGTTTGCGAAAGTGTCGATTTCGGGAGTTATAGCCCTCTTAGGGGCATTTTTGAGGCCATGTTTATGGGAACTTTTTCATGTTTTTGGGTCGCAGAACATGCTGGTAAAATATCGCAGGCTAATTTCTAGCGCATTTTCAGGGCCCTCTGCAAAAAAATTTGAATACGATTTTACTCGAAAAGGGTACACGCTATGAAAGTTCAACAAGAGCACCATTTTTTCGTAGAATACCCTGAAATTTTATAATTTCGCAATAAATTTGGGAAAAAAGCACCCACACAAAATGTAGGGCATTTTTAACCCCTTTACCCCCCCATTTAGGACGCCTATGATTAAGAATGTCTAACTATCGCTACCTCGGCCAATGTCAAATCTCACCGGTACATCACATGCCAAATTTCAGAATTTTATCTTTGTTCGTTCTGGAAATATTTAGAATAAACCGTTTGTGAAACTGCCCCTTTCGGGGGCTATAGCCCCAGTAGGGGGCATTTTTGAGGCCATGTTTATAGGAACTTTTTTCATTTTTTTAAGTCGTAGAATACGCTGGTAAATTATGGCAGGCTAATTCCTGGACACCCGTATACATCTTATAATAAGTACCTACTTACATTATATTATAGGTAGTTCATTTGAGAGCCTCTTATTTTAGGTACTATAATACCTAATATGTTCTGTTTTACGTACGTGGTTTTTTATTTTCGATAGGCATGACTTGTTTCTCAGGGATCTGGATAGATTTTGGTGAGTGTTTCAAGTTTTCGATTTCGTTCTCTTTCATTATCAGCAGCTTTCATTTTAACACATTCTGCGGCGCTGTTTAAAATAATATTAACAGTAACAATGTTTGTGAGTATAATAGTAATAAGACAAGTAGGTAGGTAGGTAGGTATAGGTATACCAAATGTAAAATGGGACATGAGGGCATGGCAATATTCGTCATCCCATTTTAAAATAGCAAACAAAACTCTAGCCGGCAAAATAAGCCGCCGCTATACAGCTGAAAATTTCTGAGCATTTCTTTTCCAAATTACAAAGTATTTGCCCACTCGGTTTTTTTGCTGTTTAAATTAATATTAGAAGAACTGTATACATACCTATGTAGTAGGTGTAGCTATTTTGATCGAACGTATTATGAGAATATCTAGTCGCACAGAAGCAGATATTGTTTAATATTTAAACCTCTTGAAGAGTGAATACAACAAAACATTCTGATTTTAGATTTATGTAGGTAAATCATGACAGTGTGTGATGAAACTTGAAAATCTCCCTGTGAATAGCCTGAATCCGCTGAGTACGTAAGTTATCGCACTTAGGAAACTGTGTACGCCTTTTCACTACTGCTTTTATCGATGCTTTTATAGTTACCGGGACAGCCCGGTACACAACATTTGTTCACCGTTTTCAGTTACACAATGTCGAGCACAACAAATGATACAAGAATATGATTCTGTGAGATGTTATAAATAAACAAATAAGTTATATCGCAAGAAGCACGACTGATATTACTTGACAACTTAAAACTGATAGCCTCTAGGCAGTGACGTCAGAGTGACGTAGCGCTATTGTTGTTTGGCTTTAGTAGAGGTGTTGTTGATTAAACAATACAATGCCTACATGTTATGGTGTAAAGCAATGACGTGAAAACCTATAGACAGGTTTGTTTTGATAAACGCTTGACGCCCAGAACTAATCAGAATCTAAGCGCTCCATTAAATTATTCCTAAAATGTCGCGAGATTGTCAGAAATTGCCCCTTTTTGTCGAGCCGTAGCGAACTTATTTCGACTCTGGGCTAGGAGGCTGGCGTCGTTAAACCAAAGTCTAGAGAATACTATAAGTCAGCTCACTTCTTTGTTCTCTCGGAGAAAACAACAATTTTTGCGACTGGTCGTAAATCAGCCTCGAACCGCTCTCAGCTACATATAGACCGGGAGATAGTGACAGATTTTTGGACGTGATTGTACTCAGTATGCCTTGCAAAGGGCATTATGTGGCACATATTCTCACAATAATAAGGTATGAACCAGAGAGTCATCCTGGGTTCTTCATATGAAAAACTGAGTTTTCAATTATTCGAAAAATATGCGTTTTGATATGATTTTAGTCATAATGAAGTTCAAAATTGAAAATTCCTCGGAAAACCATAGGCATACCGTTAGCGTGGGTTCAAAGGGCTATTATTGTCACGTGAACTTGTATTTTAATAATTAGCATATTTTTCGAATAATTGAAAAGTCAGTTTTTCATATGAAGAACCCAGGATGACTCTCTGATTCATACCTCATTATTGTGAGAATATGTGCCACATAATGCCCTTTGCAAGACATACTGAGTAAAATCACGTCCAAAAATCTGTCACTATCTTCCGGTCTACAAGCTTATTTTCTTATCAAATAAGATATCGAACGCCGTACTCCGATGACGGCGGGCCGAGGGAGCGGGAGGCGGCAGGGGGGAAACGTTTGTTTACACAAGGCCGAGTGCGCCGACTTATAGTATTCTCTAGACTTTGGTTAAACCATCCCCCGAGTCTTCAGGTGAGGTTCCGATGCTTCCTGCGCCCCCAAACAAGAAAAAACATGCGATATCTAAGTGTGATTCTGGAGGAACTATAACCGGGAATCACCGGGTGTATAGTTGGTTGATGGTTGACTTTCTGTCTTTGTTTGTAGCATGTTTTTATAGTAGTATGGATATATTTAATCTTGGAGTCAAAATAAAGGGCATTTTAACAGTGGTGCCCCATTGTTAAAATAATAAATTTTTGGGCTAAAAACAAGTTACTACTAGTTGATGTTTACCTAGTTGTTATCGAGGATTCACCAAGTCCTGCGTGCTTTGGGAATGGCTGACTACATTAGCTAGAAGCAACAATTATTCCATATTCCATCAAAAAAACTCGGCTACTGGCTTATAGAAATATAGAAGGTAGGTACCTACCTACTTATAGGATAAAGAGATAGTCAATGCTGGAACAAACATTGGAATATGAAGAATCGGTCGCATCAAGTAAACGAGAGTCGAATTATGATAGTAATTTAGAAAAAACTGTACAACAAATAAATATCGAACAGAAAATAATTGTCCTTCGCGCATATTCCGCATTTTGTAAGTATAAAATTTAAAGCACTTAAATTTATCTACGTTATAATTTTACCGTCGAAACAGTTATCTAAACAAACTCCAGGAAAAAACAGTCAGACAAGAGTTGGATGATGTGATGTGACGTCACTATCATTGGCTGAAGTGCAGAACATTTCGCGCCGGTCAAACTTCGACAAGTTGAAAAGTTGGGTTTTGCATCACAGCTGACTCTAGGAAAGCTCTGAAGTTGAGAAAGCTGGCAACAGGATTTGCGGGTTGCCGCCATGTGGTCTGTCACTCCCTGTCAGTTTATTTTACAAGAAACTTACGATAAGTAATTTGTGTGGTGCGGGTAGTGGTATCGTCGCGAGATGCTACGACGAGGCAGTGTGTCCCTGGGTGGAAACGGACTGCCCGAAGTGCTGGCGACAGCTTTTTTATATTTTTTTTGTGCAAAACTAAAACATTTGTAAATATTCGAAGTGAAGAAGCGAAAGAAGTTATTACTTCCTTCTCCAATTTGAAATCTCAATATGCCTAGAACCGTTGAGGGAAGCTAAAACTTAGTTGTAAACACGGCAGGTGGTCAACTAGTATTCGTTTTGAGCTTCCCAAAGGACAAAAATTTAAGAATAAAATGATAAACAATCTAAAGTACTTTAAAATTAAAGGAGCTTTTGTAACAATTAAAACATTGTTTAATATTGTTTGAAACGTTTCTTTATAATTTAAAGTCAAAAGATACATTAGTTGTATGTATGCCATTTCAATCAGAAGAGATTGCGATCCTTTCACATTATGCAGTTTTATGTTAGTTTGTTGTTTATATTATATTAAAGAAAATTTAGCCACGAAGGAAGATAAACTCTGTTCAACGAATGTTCATACTACGTCACAACTCCCGTCCTCGTCTTTCTCGTGAATATACGAGTCAGACAAGGACGGGAGTTTTGAACATTCATTGAACAGAGTATTTGCCTGACATCGCACTTTTCGAAAAATTCTCACAAAAATTTGACTTTACAACAAATGTAGTCCCCCTCTATTTGCCCAAATTTGCCATATTATTTGTCGAAAATGTACCTACCCACATCAGGAAAAGTACTTACTAGATATAAACACTTATATTTCTGTGTTGTTACTGCTTGTTACTGCTTTTATTATTGCCTGTTAAACAAACATACTTACTTTACTTACCCGATTATTGATGGGGAATTGACAAATGGAATCTAATTAGATATAATTCAAATAAAAGCATCGAAAACTTACTAGAAAAGAGAAACTGAAGCCAAAGTGCCGAAAAGTTTGTGTTGAACTTTGCTTTGTAAACAACTAAACACATAAAGCGTTTTTTCGGTGTGATTCAGATTATAATGTTATAAAAGGTCGTTGTCTAGAAAAAAATATGTAGAAATAGCTTCTCTGATGTCCGCGTGGAGGTAAAAATGGGAAAACGACATATTTGGGTCGCTTGATATAGGTTGATAAATTACAGATTTGAGCGATAGAGCTTTTACATGTAAGTATGGCGCGAACGTGAGTGGACATTATCAATGCTGGCGCGATAAAGAAATTTGGGTCCGATAAAGTGAAATGGGCCGGTTTGAAATGGGTTACTCTCCTACGTTTTACTGTCACTTCGGTTACCTCTCTATTCAAAATTGAGATTTATTAGCACAACCTTCGCAAATTACAAGCCCTAGCGGGGCATTTCATAGTGGTCGGCCTTTCCACGAACTTTTCGGCACTTGGACTTTAGTTTTTCTTTTCTAATAAATTTGCAACGGTTTTATTTGAATTATAATTAGGCACATTTGTGACAATATAAAAGCAATAACAAAATATACACAACATACATAAGTATGTACAAGTACTTATAAGTACCTAATATTCCAGGTACATTTTCGACAAATAATATGGCAAATGTGGGCAAATAGAGGGACTGCATAAGTCGAATGTTTGTGAGAATTTTTCGCAAAGGGTCGTTGGTCGTGGCAAGCTATCATGTTCTTCATTTATGATAAAAATTTTCCAAAAATACGAACAACAGATGAACAAACAATGTTGTTGAATGTTGTGAAGCAGAAAAACACCTTCTGATTGAAATGGCAGTTGGTGCCAATTTCAAAATACAACTGGTATATTTCAAATTTAAAATTAAAGAAACTTTTGCAATAATAATGTACATACTAAATACTAAAGAAGGTCTGGATTGTTACAAAAACTCCTTTAATTGTAAAGAGTGCTTTAGTTTGTTTATGAGATTGGTCCTTAATCATCCATAAATTTTCGCCCTTTGGCCTAGAAGAAAGGAAACCTAGCTACTTCAAGGTATTTGTTAAGTACTCGACTTACAGCCATGTATACAACTACCTCGTTTCTATAGGCATTTTGAGGCTTCAAATTATAATAAAAATTCTCCTTTCACCTCTTAGCTTCCAACTTTTACAAAAAATGTTTCAGTTTATATAAATAAACGTATTCATCTTAACTGATATGGACTTACTGACTGGCAGGCTTCTGTATTTTTTGACTCTGTTCGTTTTTATGTCTGGGGCAGTTATGATATACTCGATTTTTGACCCGTACCTATAAAGTTGCAAAAATTCAGTACTTTGAGATGGCATAGTTAAGAACACCCTGTATATTTTGTATTGGACCTTTGCACACCAACACTTTGAGTGGTCCTGTTTACCATTGGACTGTTTTGAGGGGATTCCATAGCACACTTGACTTGACAGATGCCCTTATAAAATTCTTATTTTCCCTAAAATTTGACACCCTGCAGAATGGAACTCTCTGTATATTTTTTGTTCAAATTTGGTATATGGGGATTTTAGGGTGTTTTAATTAAGACTCAATGTACAGCACGTACGTGGTGATTCAACATTTTGACCCATAAAATGGCTTTTTTCGATCTGTAAGCGAGCAACACGCATAATTTTAAATTTTTGATCAATACAAATTTTCATCTAAGTAACTCACATTTTGAGACAAAATTATTTAAAAATATTTAACACAATGGCCATCATTAGCATTTGCGCAAAAAGCCTAATGACAGCCATTGTGATAAATATTTTTAATTTTTTTTTCTCAAAATGTGCATGAGTAATTACTTAGATTAAAATTTGTATTGATCAAAAGTTTAAAATTATACGTGTTGCTCACTACTTATTTGAAAAAAGCCGCATCTTATGGGTCCAAATGTTGAATCATCACCTATACGTGCTGTACATTGAGTCTTAACGCTGTGTGATCAATAAAAAAAATCACTAAATGGTTTTTGTGAAAATCGAGGATATTAAAAAATCGTAGCCAGCCCTGGATTTGCATTGTAAAAATGGTAAAGAAGTCAAAAGAAGCGGCTTTTCAAGGTCTTTGAAAGAAAAAAAGTTCTGGCGATTATCTTCAAAAGTGAAGATTATACGGATTTGTACAGTTTTAAAGTTGGACACCCTGAAAGCATGTTTTTGTTTTAAAAACTTTTTTCTTTTTATTTACTGAAATAAATGTTTGTGCTAGTTTCACCTTCATGTTTGTTTTTTTTATTTTCCAATTTGAGGGGGCCCAAATTTAATTTTGGCGGGAGGGCCTTAAATTTGAAGCTACGCCACTGTCGTCGTTCAGGACTTCTCATAGTCATTCCAAATCTAACGATAAGTAGATTTATTTGAAGATAGGCTTTTATTATGATTTACTTAGCGAAAATGCACACTATTATTTGTCAAGATATTTCCAAGCGGCCCTATTATGTCAATAGACACCCTGTATAGCTAATGCAAATATTCAAACAGGAAATATGTAAACGCTCGGTATCTAAAATAAAATATAGTCGAATAGGTTGTGAGTAAATTGTGGAGATTTATTTCGAAACAAAAGGCATGCTTCTTGTTTAACTTCGAAGTTCGGCAGATTAGATAAGAAAAACGACGAAGGTCATTGTTGGTTCTCTCATCAAGTGAGTTCGCATTTTTATTACTCTTTTATAGGAATCGATAAATGTAGCTACTAACATAAGCTTATACCTATCTGTGTAATAAAATAGTCAGAATATTTGGAATTCGTTGTAGCCATGTACCTAACTTTATTACGCCATTTACACGAGAATAGAAACAATATGTAGAGTGGTATTCCAATATTAGGATACTCAGGGTCTGCCTTGATATTGCCACGTAATTTTTACGGTCGAAAGACGGGTTTATTTATTTATTTTTAAGTTAATAAACTCAAGAGGTACTTCCCGATTTTGGCCTACCCAGCTAACTCACTCCACGGCAGAGTGGCGTGGGTTAACTTACAAACAAAATAAGGGACTTATAAAATGGCGCCACCCGTTTTCTCTAACATGGCCTTAGAAACAGGAGAGTACTTTTGATGTTCAATTCAAAACGGGAAATGCAGTTATCAACAAAATAAAAAAAGGTCTATAAGTTTAACAATATGAAATAATAATTTATTTAAACAAGCAGGAATAGTAATTGCACAGCCAACAAATTATGATAAAAAAAGGTAAATATCACAGCCTCTCAAAAATAGAAATAATTATTATTGATCTTAAATCAAGCATTAAATGGGAAAACTCTTTATACGAATGTTAAAAATATTAATATATGGAAAAAGGGGTAGGTACGTGGTATAATATTATACTCCGCTTAGAGGTTTTTAGTATCAAAACCAGAGTTACGTAATTAAATTGAGATCGTTACAGTGCGGCTCATAAAAAAAAACGTTAAAGAGATAATAATAATTGGAATGGACTTGCCAATTGATAGATTCTCCACCAGGCGAATCAGGCTCCACCGAAGGTGTTGCGTAATTGTCCAGTTACCAGGAGTAGCGGGTAAGGTGATGACTTTTGCAAATCGCCGTCGCAGTGCTAGTTTCACCTTCATGTTTGTTTTTTTTATTTTCCAATTTGAGGGGGCCCAAATTTAATTTTGGCGGGAGGGCCTTAAATTTGAAGCTACGCCACTGTCGTCGTTCAGGACTTCTCATAGTCATTCCAAATCTAACGATAAGTAGATTTATTTGAAGATAGGCTTTTATTATGATTTACTTAGCGAAAATGCACACTATTATTTGTCAAGATATTTCCAAGCGGCCCTATTATGTCAATAGACACCCTGTATAGCTAATGCAAATATTCAAACAGGAAATATGTAAACGCTCGGTATCTAAAATAAAATATAGTCGAATAGGTTGTGAGTAAATTGTGGAGATTTATTTCGAAACAAAAGGCATGCTTCTTGTTTAACTTCGAAGTTCGGCAGATTAGATAAGAAAAACGACGAAGGTCATTGTTGGTTCTCTCATCAAGTGAGTTCGCATTTTTATTACTCTTTTATAGGAATCGATAAATGTAGCTACTAACATAAGCTTATACCTAGAGTTCCAATACAGATGGTGAGTTACTCCCACGGAGTACTCCGCAACGTACTAATTATTTAAGGTAAAAGTACGACCACGTAGTGGTTGGGACACACTGTACAAGTGGTTTGGTTTTTGTTGTACAATAAAAAAAAAGACCTAAAACAAAACCAAAAGGACCCGAATTAGATACTCGCCTTGGCCCTTGGAAAAACACATCTTTAAGTGCATAACATGAATAAGGTCGCTTACCGTGGGTGGTGATGGCCTTTGATGGTTGATGATTAGGAACTCGAACCCCCTTTGTTTGTTTGCAAACTACCTTCTAAAAGAACCGACAAAATCGTCGCTGGATCACAAAATCAGAATTTGAAGGGTTTGCTAGGGGTTTCTTTAAAAATCGGCAAAAATGCCATAAGCTTAAAAATGGCTCCTCAGCCAGCAAGCGTAGAACGAAGAGTGACAGAGTCAGGAACAAGTCCATGTATAAAAAAGCCACCTCAAGCCAAAAACGCGGGATCACGATTTAGGGACTTTTAATGCGGAACCGGAACCATGAGTGGTACCGTGAACATGGTTTTGACTTCTGAAAGTGACAGTGAAGGCTGTCATATGTCAATCAAAGTTATTGACATATAAGTTACAGCTTATTTATTTATATTTTCCATCGGTTCCGGGAAATCCTACAAGAAAATCGTGATCCATAGCATGCTTGCACAAAAGATATGTGATGATTTTAGAAAAGAAGTATGCTTTGCCAAGGTAAGCACCCAGAGGTATCCTTTTGTTTTTCTATAATTACTTAGGTATGTACAGGAGATGGCTTTTGTATGAATGTTGTATGAATTTAAGTTAAGTTGATATTACAAAAGGAGACTGCGTATATATATTTAGATAGTAATAGCTTGATATAGATATTTATTATATATATACTTTTCTAATAAAATTATGATTTGTCTTTTAAGTTGGCCGATGTTCGACGAGGTTCCAAGGCAGCGATAGAAAACAAGCACAGTAGGCAACCCAAACTACACTAAAACATGATTTGGATATGCAGCGCAAAGCGTTCCCAAACCGCGCCAGTGAATACTGTGAATACAACAGATGGTAAGCAAGGGCAAAATAGCAGATTTTGGAGGTATTGTTTTATTGTTTTCTCTTTCTTTCCAGATACGGATTTACTAAGGATCGGATGGTACAATAATTATTGTAAGAATAAACTAGAATTGTAGATAATTGATTTTAAATAAATAGCCATCTGTTTATTCACTAGAAAAAGAAGATACTCTGTTTTGAAATTTTTAAATACGTTACAACACCCCCCTTTCCCGGAAAAAGTTTCCACGAAACTTTCTATTAATTTCATCCAGAGGCTTCAATTTAAGAGAAAAACAAATATATAAAAAGTACGGTACATATAGCTAACAAAATAATAGCAAACAAAAAAAAATCAATATGTGTCTGCTGTTATTGAAAGTTATCTGGAGGATGAGCCTTAATATCTTTGGCATGCCAGGTTCCCAAACTGCGACCGGACGCGTCAGTAAGTTCATAAGTCCATGGAGACACGACTTTACTTATAGTGAACGGACCAGAGAATTTACGTGCGAGTTTCGAGGTGAAATTCTTAGCGGCATCCGAAAGATGGTAGTTTTTCTTCCACACCTGTTGGTGAAGTTGAAATCGAATTGGTCTTCTTCTCAAATCGTAAGTGTTTTTAGATCTTTGGTGCGCTTTAAGAAGTCTATCATGGACATCCGAAAATACTTTTGTCAAGGCATTAGATCTCGCGATTGGATCGTCCTGTTGGGGACCAGACTGATCGTGAGGGGTCAGCGAAGTAGGGGTAGGTTGATGACGCGAAAATGATACCTCCCTCCCAAATACCACAAAATTTGGTGTCAGATTAATAACCTCATGACAAGCCGATCGGATAGCGGCTCCCACTTTACCTAAGTATCGATCCCATTTTTTGTGTTCATTGGTGACATAGCTTGCCAAAATGGTTTTTAAAACGCGATGAACTCGTTCAACTGGGTTAGCTTGTGGATGGTAATTTGCAGTATAGTGGATGGTTATATCGTATTGAGCCATAAGATCTTGGAATAATTTGCTACGAAATTGTGCTCCATTATCCGCTATTATTTTCTTTGGGGCTCCATAAATGAGTATCACGTGATCCTCGAGCCACTTTACTACACTAGATGCGGTGGCAGTCCGAAGTGGAAAGAAAAGAACAAATTTACTAAAGCAATCCACAGCAGTTAGAATATAGCAATAACCTTGGGTGGATCTAGGAAGCGGTCCGACGAGGTCAATACTTAAGATTTCAAAAGGTCTCGAAGCTGTAGGTTGTAGGCTCCTTGAGTGACCGACAGGGGCCTGCTGACTAGGTTTTGTCGACAGACAAACGTGGCAGTTTTTGATATACCTCGCAATGTCACAACGCATACTGGGCCAGTAGTATTTTCGAGAGATGCGCGAGAACGTTTTAAAAACGCCCAGGTGACCGCAGGTAGGAGGATCGTGGTTCTCCTTGATAATCTTGGAACGGTCATCCCTTGGGACCACTAGGGCCCAGATATCTTCCGACGAAGTAAGCGCAGGGTACTGAACTTTAATCCGTTTATACAATCTGTTGTTATCGAGCCACCATTGTGGGTATTTCGATGGATATCTCTCGACCTTACTACACATCTGCGCATACCATCGATCTTTTGGAGGACTAGATAAATCGGACGAAAAACCAACGCAATCCACAACGGGAACGCTACGTGAAAGTGCATCAGGGACCACATTATCTTGCCCTTTCCTATGTATTATGTCAAAATTATATTGCTGTAGGCGCACAGCCCACCGAGCTATCCTACCAACTGGATCTTTTATAGAGTTTAGCCATTTTAAGCTATAGTGGTCAGTTATGACGGTAAATTTACTGCCCTCAATATAAGGCCGGAGCTTTTCAATAGCGAATAATACCGCGAGGCATTCTTTCTCTGTTGTACTATATTTCCGTTCGTTTTTGTTTAGTGAACGACTAAGATAACATATTACGTGTTCCTCATCACCTTGAGTCTGTGACAATACCGCGCCTAAACCAAAATCTGATGCATCGCATTGTATAGTGAAAGGAAGGTCGAAGTTCGGACAAGACAAAACTGGAGCTCTAACCAAATGATCTTTAACTTGTCGGAAAGCAGCCTCGCACTCATCACCCCAATGAAATTTTGCATTTTTACGAGTTAAAGCCGTCAAAGGGGAAATTACAGACGAAAAGTTAGGCACAAACCTGCGGTACCATGAAGCTAATCCCACAATGCGACGTACTTCGGACACGTTGGTCGGTGGAGGAATATTTAAAATGGCTTCCACCTTTTCCGGATCGACTAGAAGTCCCGACGCGTTGACTACATATCCGAGATATTTCAATTCATCTTTACAAAAATTGCATTTTTCGCGATTGAGTGTTAATCCTGCCTTGACGATCCTATCGACAACCTCGCGCAAAACCTCAAGATGTTTTTCGAATGTTGGAGTACATATTATCACATCATCCAAATAGACGAACACGTAAGTTTCCAGATCGATTCCAACTACCCTATCTATGAGTCGCTGCCACACTGCAGGAGCATTAGTAAGTCCAAAGGGCATTCTTTTAAATTGAAATAGGCCTCTTGACGGAACAGTAAAAGCTGTCAGGGGTCTAGATTCCTTCGCTATGGGTATTTGCCAATATGCCGATTTTATATCGAGGGTGCTAAGGTATCGGGCGTCTCTTAATTTATCTAAAGTTGCGCTGACATAAGGTATAGGATACGCATCTGGTATTGTTGCCTTATTTAGGGCCCGATAATCCACACAAAACCTCCATCCGCCAGACTTTTTCCTGACCATGACAATAGGAGATGCCCAGGGTGAATGAGAAGGTTCGATTATATCGTTCGCTAGCATTTCCTCGACTTCCGAATTAACCACCTTTTGGATAGCTGGCGACAAAGGGTAATATCTTTGTTTTATTGGAGTCGCGTTAGTCTTTATTTCTAACTCGACTAGATTAGTACAACCTAGCTTATCTCCGATGTTCGAAAATATTTGTTCTATTAAGCCGTCTAGTTTAAGGCGATGTTCATCGGTGAGCTTGCCCAATGGCTGAATAGCGGAAACGTTAGCCGGCGTAGGCTCTGAATCACAAAAATACCATTCCCTAGCTCTCAGGTTAGGAATAATGCCCAAACGTAGCCAAAAGTCTATGCCCAATATAATAGTGTGCGGTAATTCAGGCACCACTAGGATCTCCAAAACCACAACACGGTCACGAAGCTGAACCGGAACCTCAACACTACCAATCCCCCTACAGACCTGACCATTAGCAACGACGCAGCTAGAGTTACTCATAGGATTGAGTCGGCAGAAAACTTTGAACAAGTCCCAACCCTTGGAACCGAAGACAGTCCTTGAACAGCCACTGTCCAACAAACCCAAGACTGTTCTTCCCAACACCGAAACCTCCAGATATGGTCGCTCATCGCTTCCTGCCTGTGCTATTATGTAGTCCAATTGAGCTTTTTTTTTTATAATGGCCATGGATTGTTTCTGAAAGTCCAGGACGGCCAGCTGGCCTACTGCCTTCCCGGGTTGCCGTTTTTTGTGCAAACTGGACAGGTTCTGGATGTGACATTATCGCGGCCACACACGAAACAAAACCGCCGCATAGGTTGCGAACACTGTCGGAAACGGTGGCCAGTCGATTTGCAATTCCAGCATAGACTCTGTCCAGTAGAAACAGCATTGACACTGACCTCGATCTCAGAGTCCCTGGGCACTGTGAGAGAACCCGACTGAGGAGTCAACGTAGCCTCCCCAATAGCGGACACACAAGAATTGGACGGACGATGATAGGCCAAAGCAGGCTCGAGAAGCTGTCGATAATTGGTAGGAGGCGGAAGGAAACGCTGAACCCTGGCCTCAGTCTCTTCGATTGCGCGACTGAGCCTAACCAATTCTGTAAGTGATGGGATTGAGTGAGTAGCAAGTCTACTTTGGATGACGGGGAGTAGATTTCGTTTAATAATTTGTAATCGCGCGTTTTCAGACGGGAGGTGTGGTAGTTTCCTAAAAAGATTTTCCATCGCCGCCACATAATTTACCACCCGCTCATGAGAACCCTGCGTTCGACGACGGATCTCGTCCCATAACGCGTACTCGTAATCAAAAGGCAGAAACGCGTTTTTAAGTTGTTGTATGAAATCATCCCAATCAGCGTAAGTCCCAGTTCGAAACCACAGTAACGCATCCTTCGTTAGTAATTCCGGCGCAGATCGGAGTAACTGCTGCTTTGAGATGCCACGCGAAATTCGAACTTCCTCTAGTCGGAGTAAAAAATCAGTAACGCTAGACTGTCCATCGAATTTAATGTCCCAACGACTAACATCGCAGAATTTGGGTAGGTTCTCAAATCGGTGTATACCTGGGTCAGTGCGACCTCGCAAGGGGGAAAATTGAAAGTTATCCAACCTATCGCCCAAGTTTACATATGGATCGGAAAAAGAAAGCTGGTCTAAGTCGATTCTAGAGTTACGAGCTGCTAACCGAGAGTTGTACGTATTTTCCTGAACATATGACGAATTAGCAGCAGGTCCTGTCGCCTGCTGAATCTGCACTTTGTCAGAAAAAGTAACCTGACCAGTACGTCTGGATACAGTATCGCGTGTCAGAACAGGAGAAAAGTTAGTTTGATATAAAGACTCTATTACTGCTGCCTCATCGTAAGATGTGAGCCGGTCATTTTGTTGCTGCGCAATATTACCTAGGTCACGATATAGTCCATAGCGTCTGGGTAAGCTAGTCAGTGTCAGCGATGACGGAATAATAGGTACACGACCATGAGTATTTGCCAAACCCGTGGACTCAATTCCCTGAACCGGTTCTATCCTAGAAGATGTCACGGGCCCACCAGTCGGCACTGCCAGTCGAACAGACTCTATCATCCCATCGCGCTCAGCATCCAACTGAGCTCCCTCAGTGTCCACCTGGCCGCCATCAGTTTCAAGTTGATTCTGATGCTCACCATCGGAGCGAATAAGATGAACATTATCCGTAGATATCTCACGATTATTAGACGTTTCGTCTACTCCAGTAGGATCCGCTATTTGATTTTCTTCCGGGGTGACAACCTCATGACTGGTAGAACGAGCACCTTCGTCAAATTGAATTGGATCTCTTAAAGGTTCTCTAAGAGGCGCTTGTAAAGTTGGTGGGGAACTATCGTAAACAAATTGTAATTCTCCTATCAAGAGAGAACACCGGGATCGTAAATCTTGCTTTAAAGTAGCATCGATACTTTCCTGACAAGCAACCCGCTGCAGCCGACCGTTAACGTGAAATAACTTTGACTTAATTCTTTGATACTCATTATCTTTATTATCAAAATTAAAATTTTCTATTTCTGAAGCTAACAGGTTCACCTTCGTTCTACAAAGACTTAACTCTCTCACTGGGTCCAAGTTTACCGTTGTGGGTGGTTGAGCTTGCCCCAACTTTTCTAATCTTAGCGCATCACGAAGCAATACCCGTTTCTCCTGAACAGTTCCTGTCACTGGCAATCCTCGGATATAAAGCTCATATGTTAATTCTTCACTTTGAAGGCGATTAACTTCCATTCTATCTGCCCCTACTTGCACCGATATAAACAATACTCAAGACGCCGTACCTGTTTGTACGCATACAAACCGTACAAGAACCCGACTACTACTCAAACAAAAAAACGAAAAAAAAAAAGGAGAAAACCCTCTATTTTAATTCACAGCTCTTTCCTTTCTTTGACCACAGAAGCACCAACTATTCATCAAAAAAAAATTCGCTCAAAATTGAGGTTACAGCTATCCACTATTGCCTTTACTATTTACGCCATACTAGCAACAAAAACACTTTAAAATATAATCTAAAAAAAATTTCTTCGAGTTTACGCTTGTAACAGCTTAAAATAATTAATTAATTGTTAAAAAAAAATTGAAGTACACAAGTACGCGACAACGACAAAATTTCCACTAAAGACGTAAAAGTAAATAAAGTATTCAAAGCCTATTTTCTCCCCCCTTTCAGGAATAAATATCTTTTTTGTTTATAATCTCCACCCTGTACACACCTATATAACTCCTCAATAGGTAATTAATAACTAATCATAAATAAATTTCACAATGAAATCTAAAAATTTGAATCGGCCTGTATAAATTTTCAGAGCTGCCTATATGCGTCTATTAATTAGCTTAAACTTTTTCTTCCACCTCTCGAGATTGACAAAAAAAAATCCCCTAATTGCCTTGCAAAAATAGGCTACCTGGAACTCCAACGATAAAAAAAAATCTAGCGCAAAAAAACTTTAACTGCACTGAATTGAAATTGTTTCGAGAAAAAACTTTACATGTAAAAAAAAACGCATCAAGGATAACAATACGCGACAAACAAATGAGAAGCCAAAGTATTAAAAATTTGCTAAAAAAACATTCGGCAATAATTATAAAACGTTATGACGATTTACCACAGTTAATATGGTTTTTTCTTCAAGGTATGACACTTGTACAATGCTATACTCCCTGAAAATCGTATATGGAAATCCTTACCTTACATTATCGGCGTATATTATGTTGGTTTGACAATATCACAGAAAATTTACTTTATTTCATATAAATATGGCCAGGCATATATGAAAGAAAGAATTTCTTCGCAAAAAAAAGATAAGTGAGCCGCCCTTGTTAAAAAAAAAATACTAAACAAGCAACAACTATTCAAATCGAGAAGTAATATTGCGAACAAAAAATTCTCCCAATTAATCAAAAAAAAATGGCAAAGAGGCTGGACTACAAAACGAAATATGGAGCAAAATAAAATGAGAGTGGCAATCTCTAAAGCGTTGGGCGCCAAATTTCTGCCACGTAATTTTTACGGTCGAAAGACGGGTTTATTTATTTATTTTTAAGTTAATAAACTCAAGAGGTACTTCCCGATTTTGGCCTACCCAGCTAACTCACTCCACGGCAGAGTGGCGTGGGTTAACTTACAAACAAAATAAGGGACTTATTACTTATTATAAAATGGCGCCACCCGTTTTCTCTAACATGGCCTTAGAAACAGGAGAGTACTTTTGATGTTCAATTCAAAACGGGAAATGCAGTTATCAACAAAATAAAAAAAGGTCTATAAGTTTAACAATATGAAATAATAATTTATTTAAACAAGCAGGAATAGTAATTGCACAGCCAACAAATTATGATAAAAAAAGGTAAATATCACAGCCTCTCAAAAATAGAAATAATTATTATTGATCTTAAATCAAGCATTAAATGGGAAAACTCTTTATACGAATGTTAAAAATATTAATATATGGAAAAAGGGGTAGGTACGTGGTATAATATTATACTCCGCTTACAGGTTTTTAGTATCAAAACCAGAGTTACGTAATTAAATTGAGATCGTTACAGTGCGGCTCATAAAAAAAAACGTTAAAGAGATAATAATAATTGGAATGGACTTGCCAATTGATAGATTCTCCACCAGGCGAATCAGGCTCCACCGAAGGTGTTGCGTAATTGTCCAGTTACCAGGAGTAGCGGGTAAGGTGATGACTCTCGCAAATCGCCGTCGCAGATGGTGAGTTACTCCCACGGAGTACTCCGCAACGTACTAATTATTTAAGGTAAAAGTACGACCACGTGGTGGTTGGGACACACTGTACAAGTGGTTTGGTTTTTGTTGTACAATAAAAAAAAAGGCCTAAAACAAAACCAAAAGGACCCGAATTAGATACTCGCCTTGGCCCTTGGAAAAACACATCTTTAAGTGCATAACATGAATAAGGTCGCTTACCGTGGGTGGTGATGGCCTTTGATGGTTGATGATTAGGAACTCGAACCCCCTTTGTTTGTTTGCAAACTACCTTCTAAAAGAACCGACAAAATCGTCGCTGGATCACAAAATCAGAATTTGAAGGGTTTGCTAGGGGTTTCTTTAAAAATCGGCAAAAATGCCATAAGCTTAAAAATGGCTCCTCAGCCAGCAAGCGTAGAACGAAGAGTGACAGAGTCAGGAACAAGTCCATGTATAAAAAAAACCACCTCAAGCCAAAAACGCGGGATCACGATTTAGGGACTTTTAATGCGGAACCGGAACCATGAGTGGTACCGTGAACATGGTTTTGACTTCTGAAAGTGACAGTGAAGGCTGTCATATGTCAATCAAAGTTATTGACATATAAGTTACAGCTTATTTATTTATATTTTCCATCGGTTCCGGGAAATCCTACAAGAAAATCGTGATCCATAGCATGCTTGCACAAAAGATATGTGATGATTTTAGAAAAGAAGTATGCTTTGCCAAGGTAAGCACCCAGAGGTATCCTTTTGTTTTTCTATAATTACTTAGGTATGTACAGGAGATGGCTTTTGTATGAATGTTGTATGAATTTAAGTTAAGTTGATATTACAAAAGGAGACTGCGTATATATATTTAGATAGTAATAGCTTGATATAGATATTTATTATATATATACTTTTCTAATAAAATTATGATTTGTCTTTTAAGTTGGCCGATGTTCGACGAGGTTCCAAGGCAGCGATAGAAAACAAGCACAGTAGGCAACCCAAACTACACTAAAACATGATTTGGATATGCAGCGCAAAGCGTTCCCAAACCGCGCCAGTGAATACTGTGAATACAACAGATGGTAAGCAAGGGCAAAATAGCAGATTTTGGAGGTATTGTTTTATTGTTTTCTCTTTCTTTCCAGATACGGATTTACTAAGGATCGGATGGTACAATAATTATTGTAAGAATAAACTAGAATTGTAGATAATTGATTTTAAATAAATAGCCATCTGTTTATTCACTAGAAAAAGAAGATACTCTGTTTTGAAATTTTTAAATACGTTACAATATCTCGGAGTGAACGACAAAAGTAAGTAAAAGCGCGTAAAATTGAACTGTATAGCCTTATAAAACGCAATAGGAGATTGTCCTTCTAACCTATGTTAAAAATTATATAAAAATAATTATACCTATAGCGTCATGCTATTCATAACTTTACTGATCCTTTAATTATCCGTAATTTAAAAAATACTGTATACTTATTTGTGTTTTTAAACGTCGCCCCTTAAACAGTAGTGATAGTGCTAAAATAACGAGACTGAAAGTGTAATTGACCAAAGTACGTTTTTTTGTTAAAATATGGATGAACTTTAGCGTACATATTTTAAGTTCAATGTAATTTGGACTATGGGGAAAGGCAACCATATTTTAAGGGCGAATACTCATCATGATATATGACATTTTTTCCTATATAAGGTTATACCTGCAAAGGTTTCATTTTCGAAAAAAATTACATAAAATAATATGTGTCAAGGTCGAATATTTTCCAAACGCTTGAAACAAACATATTACATATTATATATATATATATACTTCATTTGTTGCTTCCCAAATCATGCCTATCTTTTGATTTGGTTAATGTTACACCGTACTGATGATTGCCAAAATAGCATGAAACACGTGTATGCGGTTACTAGTTTTTTCTTTTTGTTAACTTTGAGTGTTTGCCCATTCACCTTTTCTTGTAATTATTACATTTACACTCGCTAATCTTACATCCTTATTATATATATATATATATATATATATATATATATATACTTATCCAGGGCATCTTGTGACATCCGGTAAAAAGTGCGGCTCTGTGGCATCCACACGAAGGAAACACATTAGCCCCAAAACAAAAATATGACTTTGAAAGTCTGAGGAGAGGATTCGATTAAGCTATTAACAATCGAACCATACACGAAATGAAAAAATTAAATTTCCTATCTCTGTGAAGTCCGTCGTATATCTTATATACATTCTTACGTAACGGTGCTTGCATCATCCGCCAAAATATTACGGATTTCGTGACATCCGTGCAGCGTTGCCACTTCACCGACTGTTGCACTACAATCACGGCGATAAATAAGCAGGTGGAAGGGCGGGGGCCGCTGCGGTGGCTAGTGATTAGTGAACTGTGGATTGTTTACTACGGTTCAACGCAGAGGCTATTTGACATGCAGTAAGGTTTGCCTAAAAAGATATAATCTTTCTCTCGTAACAAACCTTACTGCAGCTCAACACAGGAGGGTGTTTAAACGTAGTAAACTTTGTCTGCAATTTCGCATTTTAACACACTTCCTAATCATTATTAGCATTACGTAAATTATAATATTATATTATACTGGTTTATTAAGTAGTATTATTAGGTAGGTAATGTTTTGAGAGCAGAAATGATTGAAAATAAAATAAGTAGTAGGTACAAAATCAAACTAACATTTTATAAGCGCAGGCACTTGAAACGAAAAAAAAATTAAATACCTATCTACGTTTAAAGGTGGCAGACAGCTACATTGTTTCAAAGAAATACTAAAAATAAAGTAACAAGTAAAAAGACATAAAACCATTTAAAGAAAATTTTGGGACAATTATTATTTGAAATGGACATAAATGTAGGCCCGGAAAACTATTTATTTATTTTAAGGTGGAACTCGCAGTGTATTAAAGTAGCAATCTTTTGGACCCGTTTTTTTTTTCGTTATTTTCCAACCAATTTTGATGATTTTTTTTTCATTGTATTTAGAAAAGTAATAGCAAGAGATTGATGGTTTTACCTTTTTCATATTCTGATTTATTTATTCAAAAATCGTATTTCTAGGCCGAAAATCAAAATTCTAAAACCATCAATCGATCGGTACAACGTCTCTAAACAGTTTTCTTTTTTTAAATCGGCAATAAAGTGAAAAATGACAGTAAAAAATGGGATTTAGTGACATTTTCTTTCATTTTATTCGGCTGGCGTACTCCCCTACGTATGGAACGCGGAGAGGGGCATCGCCGGGGTCGTACGTGACTTGTACCTCCCCTCTCTAGGCAGCGGACATCATAGGCGATGCAGTTTTTATTGCTTTTTAAAAAATATGATAATTTCGTCGTTCCAGAATTAGCTCAGGAAGTGGTTTGTCGGTTTAACAGCGACGGATTTCCGATATTTCGTGTATGCTTTGGTGTTATTATTGTGTTGTTTTGTTGATACGTTCTTTTTGAACATTTTGTTGTTTTGTTTTTAACATTGCCGCTGTTATTTTTGCTGTTAGTGTTGTTGTTTTGTTATCATATTGTTGACTTAACGTTGGCTATAAAAGGTCGCGAAGAGAACCGAAAAGCAGGAGGATTTCTGTTAGGAAAATTTTGCTATTGACTCATGATGATTTTTCAATTTATTATACTTCATTTAAACTGAATTGGTCCTTAGCTTCGAAAAAAAAATTGTCTGCGGCGCATTTTAGTAAGCAGACACCTCTAAGTAGGTACTCTTTTTATTACCCGCTTATAAACAACAATCTTTATTGCCCCACCTTCAAACAAATTGCAATTTACCCATACCTACCTACTACATTGGCCAGCCAGAAAATTTTTGCAAAAATTATAGACATAATGTGTCCCTTTGAAAAAATATGATAATTTATAGGGCACTATGAGCACTAACTTTTATTTTTACTTCCACATTACAAAAGGCGGTGTTCATTGTTGTTATTGATAATTTTTGCTGGATTTTTGTCAGTTAAAAATCAACAATAAAATAGAAATTTGATACCTAACACATTTTTGTCTCCTGCTCTATGAAAGAAAACAGAGTATTCTTGCTTACTGCACAAATGATTATGCGCCCGCATAATTAGCAAAAAAAATTACCTACCATTGACTTAAAATTGTATATTCATATTATATTTGACCTTGAAAATTTCAGGAATTTTCGCCTGCGGCGCATTTTTTATAACAAAAATTATATTCAATTTTTTTACCCTCCCCCCTCCCCTCCTCTCCCCACCAACAAAGTAACGCCCTGTAGGTACTTATCCCTCACTTCTCAAATGTGTACTGCCCTGACAGGAAAGTCCTTTGTCCTGCCTGAAGTTTCTGTCTGGCTACGGCCCTGTATTGACATTATTATATGATTCACTACTTGTATACCTAACATAATTTATTTATTAATATAAACAATAGAAAGGGGTGTTTAAAAACAAGGTGCCATAATTTCTGGTACAAATAGAATGTAACAAAATAATGGTCTTTTCCTAGTTTTTTTGTTTTTGAGATACTTAATCGAATTTTGGTTATGTCTTGGTACAAACATGTTTTTTAGTAGGTATGCTAATTTTGCCGGTATAAGCCATAATAATCGTATCTATTGGACAAAATTTGACAGTTCCTTTGGAGCCAAAATCAAATTTTATATAGCGGGATAAAAATTTGATAAACTAGGTAAATTCACATTCTTATTATCATCATTTGATGGGCAAAATATCAGGTTGAGGACAAAAACAACAATATCTGTTTTTTTAGAATGTGCCGACTTTTCGAAGTATATTTTTCGTCTTCTTCAGGGCTAAAAATGCTAACTATAGTGTATATGATACAACAATAAATTACATAAACATATAACAACTATATAGGTACGCTTGGAAAGTTAGGATAACTTGAGAACAACCATAACTATGTGTACAAACAAACGTAAAAGAAACAATACAAAAATACAGAGTACTCACCTATTCTATATCACAGATATTTAAGTCAATTATACAAAATTTCATAGAGCACATAGGTATCACAGGATAAAATGATACAGAAACGAAACCAAATCATTTGTTAGTCAAAGTTGGCGATCAATGTAGAACGTAAATATATTTATGGTCGGGACGTCAACGAGAACAGCTATATAATTAGATTTTTTTCCCCAAAAAAACCTCAGTATGTTACAACAAAAAATTAGTTCAGTAGATATCAAGTTATGGATTATTTTTTATTTATTTTTTTATAATTTAACTACTTATTTTACAGTTATATACTGGGTGTATTCATTTTACTACCTGTAACCATTATCTTTTAGTTTTGCAAATTTGATGTATATCGTTAACAGGCCTTTACAAATATTAGATACTTAGACCTGCTACATCAGTTCTAAAATTCACCGTTGACTTTGTAGATATGTGAATCATCTCACTAATAGTTCTTTTATAATAATATGGCTCTCTGTCTAGAATCTTTACTTCATCAAAGTCAAAATCATGTTTTGTCAAAAAATGGTGCTGTGCTAAGGCAGTTTTTTCAAATTTGTTTTTTTTTTCTCTCACGACAATTATATTGATGTTGGTAGACTTGATTTTTTAAATACTGTTTTGTAATACCAATGTAACACTTATTGCAATTTTTGCAATTGATTTGATGCACTAAGTTGGAATTGACCATGTGAGGTGTTTTGTCTTTTAAACATGATAATATAGATTTTACCTGTCTGACAGGATAAAGAGGGTGACTAGATTTTGACCTTTTCTATTTTTTCTGACAAATTGCGGATATATGGAAACTTAAAATATAATGGATAGTTGTTTAATTTTAAAATAGATTTTATTTTTTCTTTGTTTTGTTTGTGAAAATGAGGACTGCTGAGAGAGGCTGATCTACGTATTAAATTTTTAATAGTGCTAACTTTATGTGACTGTGGATGACCGGACAAATAATTCAGCTCTCCCTGAGCTTGTTGGTTTGGTGTACCAGTTGGTGGACAATGCACCTACATGATCTCTGACAACCAAAACATCCAAAAACGGGAGTTGATCATCAGATTCTGTTTCCATTGTAAATTGTATCTGTGGCTGAAAATTGTTAATAATCTAATTAAATTACGAAAAAAAGACCTCTCGAGCTTGCATTAAATTGTAACTGGATGAAACAAATTGTATCTTATGTATTTTGATGCGCTCTGTCCAAAAAAATAAAAAATAAAATGTAGCCCCTGGTCGAAATTTTCTAAATTGGGAAAAACCGGGTTTTCCGGATTTTCTCAAGGAAAATTGCTAATTATCTCGCCAAGTACTACCCCTATGGTAAAAATAAATGCACCAGTCGAAAGAGGAGGCAAAAATAGTTCGGAAATTCATATACCCATATTTTTAAGGCGTATTTCTCGCCGCCAAAGGCGCTTATACCAAAAAGTTGATTTTTTCGTTTTTTTGATCAGAACCAAGAACACGAAATTCACGTTGAATTTGTGGCGAAACTATAAGTGTTAGGCCATAATATGTGCCTATGAGAGATTTTGGGTTTTTTTTTGGCTTTCAAACAAAATAGGTCCTGCGGCGAAATCTGCCATAGTTTTTCGGAAATTTGCAAAAAACCGGAAAGGGAAATTTTTTGAAATTCTTTCTCATGCGATTTTGGGAAAGAACGCAAAAAAATACACAAAAAATATACTGTAAATAATTTTAGGAAATTAATCCTAAGCCTGTGTGTAAGTTCCAACTTGGTGATAAGATAAGTTTGTTTTTTGTTCTCTAAAATCTGGTTTTTCGTGATTTGAAAAAAAAACTTGAAATACGAGAAGATATATATGCTAAACAAAAAATGCGTATTTTCTGGTTACCTTTCGAATGAGGTCGGGTGGCGAAATCTGTAATATTTTGCGAAAAATTTGCAAAACATCAATTTTTTGACCTACTGATTATTACGTATTTTCAGGCACTCTTGTAGATGGAAACAAAACGAAATTGCGCTAATGTCTGTAAGGTGCCCAAATTACGGAAAAGGTCGACAGTGTGCTTGTTCTTACTAGAAAAAATTGAAAATTTTGGATTTAAGAGAAAACCACTTTTGTTTTATGAGCAATTTCCTAAGACCAAAAAATGAGTATTTTTCGGATATATTTTGAATGTGATAAGTCGCATGCCCAAATCTGCAATAGTATGCAAAAATATGACAAAAAGTTTTTTCTGAATTTTTTTCCCCATTTTTTCTCTCTCTTTCAGTAAATCGACAAGTCATTGTTATTCAACGAAATTTTCCTCCATTTAAAAGAAGACGGCAGAATATCTGGAAAGCAATGGCCTTTATCTCAACGAGAACCTGAACATTGACTTTTGGGATGATTGTCAATAGAAACCTTTTCTCTGGCAATGTTCGGCACTCAAAGCGCGCAAATGGAATGCAAGATTTCTGTCTCCATAGCCTACTCATTTTTTTTACTTAAACTGTTATCAGAGATAAATTTCCATCGGGAACCGCTACTTTAATTTCCAAATGAACCAAATGTGTTCATTTATTTGTATTCTCTTTACATAACTCTTTTTAGATGAAAGTAGTTAACGACGTGAAAAATAGACTAGGTTTGTGTTCATCAAACCTTTGAAATTAAATCAACTTTGCACCAAGCTTAACATAATTTTTTAAACCAAATAGAGATTGTTTAAGAAATCAACTGGTTAGGTTAGGTAAAAATTCAACTTTCAATAAATACATTTCAGTTGAAATGTTTGGAAATGTTTTTACAAAAAACGCAAAAAGTTAAATGTTATCAAGGGTCTCTGAAAATTGGTATGTAGGCCAAAAATTGCAAAAGAAACAACTTTTTCTAATAACTTTTATCGAAAATGTGTCAAATAAAGCCGATTTTGGATAATTTTTGAAAAAAATGTCAATTTTGACAGATACCGCAAGTCACGTGGTCGACTCTTGCGACGTCATTTTCATCCTCTGACAAGCACAAATCGATGGCAAAGTCAAATTAACATTTTATCCAAAAATAAAAAAAAATCCCTTATGGTGCCTGCTTCAATAGTGACACTGTACGATTTTTGGATCCCGCGGAGCGCGTGTAACGGGACTTTTGTCGGGGGAATTCTAAAACTTAGAATAGACATACAGACTTGTAACTTCGTACACATGTTGAGACGACATCCAATTTAGGTTTGCCCACCTTTCAGACCAAGTAATTGAAAATTGCCAATTTAGGCAACTTTTCCCAAAAACCATGTTTTTTTGGTACTCACACAATGAACAATGTCAGAAAAATAGACAAAATATTTTTGACGAATTTTCTATAACGTAGTGGTATTCTAGACACATTGAGGTACTAAAAAATAAAAAAATTCTAGTCATTGGGTGCATTTTTGGCATTTTTGTGCATTTCAGATTTTCAAAAAAATATATTTTTTTGGGGAAAAAAAAAATTTAATTCTTTGATATCTTGGCCAATTATAGTCCGATTTCGATAAAACTCATACAAACATAAGAATGGACATTCAAGAGTAAGCTCTGTCAGTGGCATTAACAAATTTCAAATAGTTTGCCTGTTACAGGCAACCAATGAAATTAGGTCATTTGCCCCTCCGCCATATGCCCAATTTTGGGATTTTTCTTGCGTCCCTCTGGATATCAATAGTCTCGTCCCTTACATTCAAAACGCATTTTTGTTTTTTCAAATATCTTAAATTTTACCAAAGTTATGAAAACTTTAGTGTTCGAACATTCAAATTTTCGGCCTTCAGCACCCAATTTTTTCTCAAAATACTACATACATTTCAATCGTCTATATCTCGGGAACGGTGCCTCGGATCAAAATTTTTCAAGGGACATGAAAATTACCATTTTTCCTATGCTTTAAAATGGTGTAAACCCCGTTTCAAAATATTGATTCGTTTCCAAGATACGCCTGCGCAAATTTTAAAAATGAACATAACCCCAAATTTGGGCAATTTCGACCCGGGTCTACATTTTTTTTTTACTTTTTTCGGAAAGACCTCAAAATACATAGGATTCACTTTAATTCATAATGTTACAATTTTTTGCAAGCTTAAGTCCGTAATTTAATTCGACTATAAATATCTGTAGCAACTCAGATTCATGTTTTTTTTGGAATGGCTAAAATTATGTCATCAACATACAGTTTTAAGAAAGGTACCTACTAGTGGAGCGAAATCGGGCTAGAAAGTCGCTCCGTTCTCAAAAAAAAAAATTGTGGGTAGATCAGACTAGATCAGACCCCATAGGTGTTGTTAAGTACATCACTCTGCATACGAAATGGCGATTTAAGACATTTTTTTGTGGTCGAGACCTTTTTTATTTCGAAAAAACGGAAATTTGTTTTTTACGTTTCCATCGTCATATCTTTGAGAGTAGTGGAGCTATTGACTCGATTTTTTTTAAATTGAAGTTAACATATGAGCGCTTACAACGAATGCCATTGTTATTGTCCAATATTGTTTATTAACCACTTTAAATAGCAACAAAATTGCAAGGTTATAAAAAGTGTAATGAAATTTTCACTAAGCCAGAAACTTTTTTATTTGCGGAAATTTTTATATACATGCTGCAAGGGAAATGTGCCCAAAACATAAAAGAAGTTTTTAGTAAAAAAAATTACCTATAGCGCCTATAGTTTTTGAACTGTGATTTTTTTTGTGGCGCACGCTACTCACGTGGAACGCAAAATTAATCCCTTGCGTGAGAATATCCACGCGTGGCAGGCATGTCTCAACAACTAATTCGTAGTTTACACGCGCAAGTGAAACTATCACAAGTATAAATATCTTAGAGTACTTCCTGATAGTTTGCCAATGTATACCCTCTCAGGGAGAACTCACTGCCATTGTAAACGATCTCTAAAAGACAAAGAGTAGGTAAGTCTCTGGGAGCGTTTACATAAACTATTTGGAAGTACTCTCAGATATACGACTTGTGGTAGTTTTACCTCTCCGTGTGGACTATTCTATAACAGATCGCTGGTAAAATTAATTATTAATTTTAGACCAAATAATGTGGGTTCAAGCAGACCAATAAAATAAAATAAGAAATAAAATAACCAAATAGTTGATTTTTGGCAATTTTTGAGCAGTAATTACAGTTGCCAGATGAACAAACAACCACCTGCTTATTTTATGTATCTGTTTAAAGTCACCATTTATTTAATGAACTGCAAAATAAAAATTTTTTTATATTGATTTTTTATAATAATATTAAATTTGCACTTTTTTGCATTACACTTTTTGTCGGAACAAAAAGGCTTAAGCTTTGGCGTACAATGTTTGGTATGGATTCTTGAGATGAAAATATGCGAATTCAATTGTCATTTACTGAAGTCTATATCCATAAGATAAAGGATCTTCAAGTTGCAACTTCGCAACGTTACTTGAATACCATCTTTTTAACTGTACGTGCACCTGCAATTGCCAATAATGAGACAATCCAATATATAATTTCAAACTTGTAATACCTCAAAAAATGTTGATTATATAATATATAATTTCAAATTTGTAATACCTCAAAAAATGTTAGTAGGGGAAAATTCGTAAGAATTTTTGTACAATTTTGTTTATGGAAATGAAATGTTTATTTATTTTATAGATTTTAGATTTTAACGTGCATAGTAGTAGATAGGTGCATACGTTTCGTGACTTTTTAAAATCACGCAAAAACAAAGAGCTGTAAACATAAAAATGTGGCCATAGTCACTAAACGCAATGGCCACCAAATCTAATAAACCTTCTTCGATCTTCCCCCTACTGATTGTGCTTTTTATCAACATTTTTTGAGGTATTACTAGTTTGAAATTATATATTGGATTGTTTAATTATTGGCAGTTGCGGGTGCCCGTAGCAGTTAAAAATATTCAAGTAATGTTGCGAAGTCACAACTTGAAGATCCTGGATCTTATGGATGGACTTCAGTAAACGACAACTGGCTTCCCATATATTTTCTTCCCAAGAATCCATACCACCATTGAGTAAAGGAATAATTTTATTCCTTTACTCAATGATACCACACATTGTACGCCAAAGTTTAAGCGTTTTTGTTTCGACAAAAACTGTAATACGAAAAATTCCAACTTTCCAAGCGTACCTATATACATAGTTGTTATATGTTTATGTAATTTATTGTTGTGTCATACATTACACTATAGTCAGCATTGTATATATGTTTAGCCCTGAAGAAGACGAAAAATATACGTCGAAACGTCGGCACTTTCTAAAAAAAAACAGATATTGTTGTTTTTGTCCTCAACCTGATATTTTGCCCATCAACTCAAATAGTGAGGACGCTACATTTCCACTATTATTATCATTATTATTCATTATGCATTATTTTTCGTTTGAAGTGCACTTATAATTTTTTTCATTGCTTATTCTATTTTCGATCATTTCTGCGCTTAAAATACTACCTGTTATTTTTGAAGATATGCAACATGGATTCATTTTTTCTGAATTTTCACGACTTGATTTAACCTATATGTAAATTAAATAACAGACCGTGGACGGCCTCGTTCGGTCGCTGTTTCGGGACGCTCGCCGCTGGGTCGGCTGGGCTCGCCCACCATAATAATAATTAAAGGCCGAACATATGCGTAACCTACGTTTATATCTTCGCGCAGCTCGGGCGCGTTAGCTCTTGTCGCAGACGTATGGCTTGCCTAGATTCGACCGCTCGGGCCGCTACGGGCTTGCCCACCGGCATCGGCTGGAGAAGAATGCATAATTAGGCTAATAATAAATAATTTTATTTACATGGGTATGATCTTGCGCCAAAGATACTTAAGAATTATTGATAAAAGGCATTTTTAATATATGGTCTCCTTGGTATTACTTATTTCCCAAAGTCCTCTAGATATAGCTTAATTTGAACTAAGAAAATATTACTTAGTTTATAGAGACTTAGGTACCATTACAATATATATTTTTCATCGAAATTACAACCTGAAATAGGCTCCAATGGTTTTTTCGGAGATAAATTTTCTAAAGGTATTTTCTATTAAAAGAATTAGACGTTAGGTATGTTGTTTTCCCAATTTTTCTAAAAATTTTAGCTTCAGTCCACAGTCCACTGATCATAACGCACAAAAATCACCAGTCACCTTCATGACCGCACTGCCCGAGTTTATTGCCTAAGCCGCGTGCCGTTCTTTAGAACATCAGAAGCGATAGGAAAATAACGCGATGCGACCGCTATTCTTGCAGTGTTGTCAAATTTCGGATGCCACTTAATCTAACGTGTAAGAACTAATATACACCAGAAACGTTCTGGATGTCACGAGTCGATGGAGTAAAATTATCCAGAGTATATTTAATATACAAAACCGCGCAACTCGCGCGCCACCTGGTAGATATACACCGGAACTAAAAATATACAAAATTTTTACAACAACGCATTTTTGACATCCGGCCAGAATTCGTAGGGTACGATTCTACAAACATTATAACACGATTAGCATTGGAAAACGTTGTGGCATCCGATTTTGGATCTCACAGCGTCGATGGATGTCACAGCTCCGGTGAGATTTTTACGTTTTGATGTCACAAGGTATGGTGGTCGAATCTATATATATATATATATATATAAGAGGAGGGGTAGTCGTGGCTTGGTTCTTATATATATATATATATATATATATATATATATATATATATATATATATATATATATATATATATATACATCATTGAAATTGTGACAATGAGCAGATTTCAAATATCTAAAAATATACAGGGTGTGCCATTAAATAAAAGTTTGATTTGGCACCGCTTTTCTGAACATCCTGTATAAAACTAAATAAACATTGAAAAAAACTTGCTTTGGCTTCTACAACTTTTATCTGAAACTTTTTTCCTAACCTCAAAAATATAGAAAATATGGGGGGTGTAAAAATATACGTATGATCACATGGTAGGTACCTTAGACAAGGAAAGGGAGAGGACGCCTAACAGCACTCGCAGCGTTGTTACCGACTGCCACATCGCACGACAGGCCAGCGGCGTAGCATGAAACGCGTTCTTAGCCAATATCACAAAAATGTTAGAAATGAAAAGGTAGTTAATCTTGACTAACATGTAATTTGGTATATTGGTATTTATTTGGAGATAATTTCCCAAATGTAAAGCTAGTGTCAAGTGCTGGAATATATTTATTTGCGGCGATTTCGAATCAATCAAAATAAAATAAATAATGCACGTCCATGGAAGCCAGAAGCCAGCCCATATTTTATGAAACTATCATAATCAATAAAGAAATTTTCAACGAAAAAATAATTATATTGGTTCTATTTACAAACAAAACAAAACAATGCACTTTATCATACTAAAAGGTAGAGGGAATTTGAAGAAGTTATAGTGAGAAAAAAATAAAGTTTTAGGGCATCTTTCAAAGGTAGCTTGTTAAATATTTACCTGTTAAACGAAATCCCGGGCAATTGCTTTTCACTTCTGCTTTTGCAACCAAACGCCGAACAATTCACCATTGTAAGAGTATATTTTCCCCTTCATCACTGTTACTTTTAATTCACAAATTCACGAAATTAACTCACAACGTACTTGCTTTGTCTGCCACATATAAAATGGCCGTCGTTCAAAACGACGTAACAATATCTATACACGACAGGGTAAGCAAGCGCGGTGTACTCTCTCTTTCTTTGTCCCTGGAGGGCAAATGATCCCCCTCGATTCTGAACGTACCAATAGTGCCATCTGTGAACTAAGAGCTTAGTTAAGTATTAAGTCCATTGGAAATACATTTCGTAAAAAGTGGCGTATGGTGTTTGATAGGGTGTGAGTTAGGTTAAGTTAGGTATCCTCGTTGTATTGGGAGGAATTATTCTGTCTCATACCCACAATCATTTTACCCCTTTCCGGGGATAATTTTTGCCTCAAACCCTTGTATCTAGGTATACTTTTTAAAAAACTAACACTTTCAAATGTGCTTTATATTTTGACTAATAGTTCCCAGCTAAAGTTTTGCCAAATACATGGTCTATCTTTATATCCAGGAGAATAACTACCAGGCGTTAAATTACGGAGTTATGACCTTATTTACCTTACAGGGATCATTATACCCCAGTCTCCCCTATATGCACAGGGTGTCCCAGTTAACCTGTTAAACTTGATTTTCTCGTTAATGTTCAAAACAAATCCGTGGTCTAAAAGCTGATCTGAGGCAGTTTCTGCCATCGAATCCAATGCAGGACATGGGCATGGAAAATTGAACCACAAACAAACAAGTTATGGCCAAAGAACTTATTTAAAAAAAATGAGATGATCAATAGTGTATACAATTAAATATGACAACAGCGTTCATCTTGCAACCATGAGCGTACGTTCACTAGGGTGATTGGGTGATAAGGTTAATTTGCCCCACCTTTTAAACTTTGCCAAACATTTTTTTCTCATTTTCCTTTTTGGTGGGCATCCCCACTGTGTGATTAAACTGTGTAACATCATGACTGAATCACCCTCTATAAATCTGGAAAACAGTTAATAATAAGAGAAAATTAATTTCTATGTTTTCGATAGGAAATTTAATTTTCTATGTGACAAAATTCTTCTAAAATCGTAAAATGCAATATTTTAAAGGAAAAAGTAATTTGCGGAAGCAATATCGAAAGACTATTATTATACGAGTCCCTATTATCTTGTGTCTCAAGACCAATAGTCTAATTAGTTCATAATAATATCTCACCCGTACTCCTGACGTGCACACCAGGGCCACGGCCATTGCAGCCCTCTGCCCTTGCCCACAAAATATATGGGCTTAACGGCGATGGCGCATGAAGATAAAGGCAGTAGATTGAATCACCCAGAGTTCCACTAAGCAAAATAATTCCGGTTAGGGTAAAGTTATAAGATTTAAAAGAACTGGAGACACTTTAGTGTCGTGGCACACGCTACCTTTAAGTATTCATATCTAGATATCCAGAACTCTAAATGCCGTAAAAAGTAATACGGAACGTAGGAATGGGATTTTTCTTTTAGAATTTCTTCTAGCGGAATATAGCTATACAGCGCGTCTCAGCAACAATGAATTGAAATTTGACCAATAATAACTACCTATTACTGTGGTGCTTATTTTCGGTTTTGAAAAATCAAGAGGTGTTTTAACAACGGTTTATTTATTTGTTTTCTATAAAAGTATTTAACGGCGTGCAGTCAATGGAAGCGATGGAAGCACCGCTTCCCTTGATTTCGTGAATTCAAATTCAACAATTATTTTTTCATCCATATTGTGTTGAATTTTTTCGTAATTTAAAAGTTATATCTGTGACATCTACGCGCATCTTCAACTAGAGCCTTCAAATAATGCCGATATAAGAGTTTAATTTTCAAAATTTTGTATACTTATAATGCGCAGAAAAACTTTTTTATTTTTGATTTTTATGGCTCCGTGCCAATTTTAACACATTTATCTCCTATTTCATTTCTATGTGTCTTTACAATCAAATGTCGTGCACGAAAAAATAGAGATGCAATAAAAAATATGTTTTAACCAACAGATATGATAAATTCTAAAATGTTAGGAACTTTTCCAGATATTGCTAAAATTTTAATATATCATGTTCTTTTGATCATATGTTTCTTTGGTCCCACATACTTCCTTTTCATTTCATCGATTGTGTCTTTAGCACAAGATCCAAAAAATATTGTTAAAAAGCTTCTCGTTAATTTTCTTTCTAGTTCCAAAAATAAAAACTGTATCCTGAACTTACATCGCTCAAATTTAATATTGGCTGAAGGCATTAAAAAAAATTCATTCTGTAATAATTGACCTCGCATAACTTCGCAGCGACGGTCTCTGTAGGCTGTAACATTTTGATTAACACAAGAAAGAGTCTTCTCGCTGTTAAATTGTTCCTATACTGTTAAAAAATAGTACCTACTACGGATATTTTGAAATTAACTCCAAATTCCCTTTCGGGGCATAAAATAAAACTATAATCCAAATGGTGTGATCCGTATGATCCTCCCTTCCAACACTATTGAAAATTAATTTTTTGGCATAGCCCCGTTTTAAAAAACGTTTCCCTTCAACACCCATTTATTGTACATAATAGGTCAGACCACAGCTTACCTAGGGTACCACAGCTTACCTAGGGTAAGCTGTGGTCAGACTCTGCGGTCAGTTTATTGAACGCAGCGGGGATGTAGGATGTGCGGAAAGTTAAACCGAGAATTTACGTGTATATATATGTCTTAGTTTCAGCTCGCGTTGACTTAGTTAGGAAATTAGTTTACGTTGTCCAGATTGTTCAGCGAACCATTAACACCGCTGGTGCATATTGTATTGACTTCACACGTGGAATGTGTGAAGCTTTGTTGATTAATTTAAGTAATAGTGGAGTCAATCTGGGGGTTAGGGTGTAACAAATTAGTAACAAACTGATTTCAGCGGGAATCTTTAGATAATAATATCCTATTTAACCTCTCAAAAGTCCCATTCAGTCCCAGTGGGGGAAGGTCGAAAAAAATCGCCGCAGTCTTGGATTTCTGCCTTTTTTCAAATATCTCCATTTAAAACATAAGAGACCTCTTTTGTAGGGAAAATGATTATGAACATTTCCCGCACAAGCATGTGGTTGCTTCTGGGGTACTCCTAGTTTGGAGTATTGTCAGGGTGAGAATTATTATTATTATTATTTTATTTCCTTACACTTTTTCTCTAAGTTGGATAATAAAAGAGATAGGGCTAAATTTTAAACTGAGCCATCCCAACTACATATTTTCTCAAATTACAAACCAGTCGACAACAGATATTTTGAACTTTTTGTATTCTAGATTTACTAGCAAGATCAAGTGAAGGAAAATAATAGAAGTTACAGTAATTGAAGTGAGACATTACAAGAGCCTCACACAGATTCGAATATTTTGGCTAAGAAAGTGTTTATTAGAATATAGAGTAGTAATTTTAGGGAGCAATATGGTTTTTGTATGGCCTTTTTTACATGATCTCGATATCTTTGTCCATAATGATTCCCAAATTTCTAGTTGAGTCAACTTTTGGTAAAGTAGTACCTATTAAGGTTATCTGACAAATCCAGTCCGGATCTTTTTTGAGCCGAATAATAAAACACAGCTTTTGGAAGGATTCAGTTGGAGGTTCAGTTCAGAGGGAGAGATACTATATTATAATATGTTCTTTAGGTCGCTATTTAATTTTAGGGGCTTTGCTAACACTTTAAGTCGCAAAAAGTAAGGCAATGATCAGAGATATGATATTGAATCTACAGCAAAAACAGCATCACTGCAAGAGACAAATATAGGTTCAATTAACTTACTCGATGTTCGTGTTACTCTTGTCGGCTCATTCAAAATCTGCACCAATTCATAAGACGCTAGGCTAGACATGTGCTGACTGGATTGTTAAGATTCAAAAAGTCTGTGTTAAAGTCGCCTAAACATATTATTTCATCAAACGATGGTGAGATATGTGAAAAATATGTGACTAAACTTGGAAATCCTTTGGAAGTCACCCGAACTGTCTTCTCGCCATTGTTTTTCTCACAAATACTACATACTTAATATGTTTCTTAACAAAGCCATAGTCACTTTTGCACTTATACAGTTAGAAATCGTCCTAACACATAAGTAACATTTGCATGCATATGGCAGACTAAAACTAAAAATATCGTCTATCAATTCAACCTGCAACGACACGCGAAAAATGGGGCGGGGCCTAAACGTAATGTTCTCTGATGGTACTTCGTCGATCGTCGGTTTTTAGGAGGGTGGCGCGGACGCTCAAGTTGCCAATTTTGGTAAATTTTATGTAGAAATAGGTATTTTTAAAACTAGGGGGATATATAAATATGGAGTAAGATACGCGGATGTTTAATTATTACTTATTATTTTCGTCGGATAAAGTTGTACATAGATATATAATTTAAAGTTTAATTATATTGTTATTACACATTCGTTTAAATAAGTAGGTATATTCATATTTTGTGCAAAAAATATGTTCAAAGTGGAAAATGTATACAACCGTCTCTAATTAATAGCTCTATCGCTGTTACCATTCACTTTAGAAAAAAATATTGACCAGATGAAATTTTTAAAATTTTATTCTCTACAAAAAATGCCTCTTATGCTTTTTTGAAAAAACCGTTGCAAACGGAGATATTAGAAAAAAAAGAAAAAAATCCAACATGGCGGCGTTTTTATCGAACAACTTCCCCCACTGGGACTGAATGCGACTTTTGAAGAATTAAATAGGAGGGTGTTATCTATAAAGATTCCCGCTTAGATCAGCTTGTTACTAATTTGTTGCACCCCCCCCCCCACGTATATTACTCGGGTACGTTTACCGTACTATAAAGCGAGTTGATATAGCGGTTGATTAGGTACTAAAGATAAGATTCAATTCCGGCAGTCAACTCGACTAGACTAGTGATTATAGTATTTACCTACTATAATCGTTGACTGAAGAATCCTCACCCAACGCTATAATCACTGACTCGACTAATAATACAGGATCGCTCTCCGTTTGACCAGATATCCGTTTGACAGGATATTCTATTTCTTCACAATATCTCCTATATATAGACGTGTTTATCAAATGAAAGGATTTGTCAAACAGAAAGTAATTGTAATAATGATGCGTTATTAGAAACGCATAAATTAAGACATACCTAGATACTAACTAAAAAGCACAAAATAAAATAATAAACAAAACCTTTTTAAAAACAATCTTTTGCTTCTGTCATGCACTAAAAGGAATAAAATAATTTTAGGTTCTGAAAATTCATTTTCAAAAAGCTTGTATGAATTGTAAAGAAAATACCTACTTATTTCGGGAAGTACTTGTTTATCAACCAATCACTATATCCAATAAAACTAATTATTGGTATCTGCTTTTATGAACATTTAGCCCGACAAGCTTTTTGAAAACAAATTTTGAAAACCTAAACTTATTTTATTTTGGCTTTAATGAAAGTTCGTTTTAAAAAATATTTATATTTATTATTTTTCAGTCTTTGTAGAAATAATTTCTAGAATCAGAAATTGTGTATTGTAGGATTGTAGGAATTTTGTCCGATGATAGGTAACGATTATACATAAAAAATTGTGCATGTGCACTGTGCAGTTAACATAATATTTATGCTTTATGTTTACCGTTATTGCACTTTTAGTATTCCATGTTTATTATTGCTCCAGATTACTGAACACATTGATGTATGCAAACAATTTGGTGCGTGTTTGCGATTTTCAGGGTTCAGAGTTGGCCTTTCCATCAGGAACCTAATATATCGCACGTTCCGTGAGCTCCATGGCCTTTACTTAATTGGCAATTGACTAACTATAAATAAGAGTAGGCAAGTTGAGGCAAAAATTATTAAAACCAAAGCGAGCAAAATAAAAAATATATTTCAGATGAGCCCAGTTTTGGCAGTGGGGACTCTGAGCCATTTTATTAAGAAAATCTTTATAATTTAACGCGAATAACACTTGATAGAGCCATGTACAGGCGCGGCCTCATGAATGTTTCCACTAGGCATGAGAAATAAGCAAGAAATCAAGAATATCGGGTAAGCGCGGCAACGTTGCGCCAATTCTACGACCGTCACTTACGTCTTTGAGGATATCGCTGGCTTTCAAACCGCGAGAGAGGGGAGGGGTAATTGCAACATTGTCAGTTGAACTCATTTACTACCGCACGTATTGGAACGATTTCAAGGGCCGCCCCTGTACCTATATAGAATTACGGGCATAGACGTAACTAGGGGGGGGGGGCTAGGGGGGGCTTAGCCCCTCCTACATTTCTATTAGCCCTCCCTAAAATGTAAAGGATGTGCGAAGATATTATGCTTCTCGTAAACAGAATAGATCTAACATTCTGACGACGCAACGTTACGCAACACGGCGAACACCTCACGCGCCTTTTTAAATTCACCAGTTTCGACGAATCGCTTGCTCTTGCGGAATCTTGCGCCTTGTGCCCCCACAAAATCCGACTGAAATTTAAACGCGCAAGCGAAAGCGAACACAACGTGCCTGCTGCCGAGAGAGAGACGAGACGGGCGTCGGAGAATGTACTTTTGCTGTGCCAGACTCCAGACTTTTATTTTGTTATTCATCCAGTGTATTGTTGTTTCGTTATAATATGTAATATGTAAATAATCTTGCATCGCAAAATAGCAGACATTCCCAACATTTTTTCTCTGGTTTCTACTCGGAAACCTCTACTTTTTCATAATGTTTTTTCTTAAATGAATTAAAGATGATTCAAAATTACCAGTGGATAGACCTATACATAATTTTTTGAAGCCTTAAAATTAACGTTTTTGGGTGTGGCACCTCAAGGGCAAGGGTGGTACAGGGTGATCCAACCAGTAACGTATTTAGAAGGGCGGGACCGAACCCATTTCGGAATTTGAAAATATTCACTCCAGCTCGTAAATTTGAAGATATTGGGATTTCCCAAGACTAATTTTATGTAATTGTTCTTCAAATTTTTAAAAAATTTCGCCTGTGGCGCATTTTTTAGAATTATTTTAAATGCCCTTGTTTAAAAAAAAGACACAAAAATTGTCCCTCCACCACTCGAAATTAATTCTTATATACGTCACAGAAGTGATCCAAACTCCGCATTTTCATGCCGCATTTTCATGCGGCACCCGGCCCCGCAAAATCTTGAGCCGGTCCTGATCAGCCCCCCCTAAAAATACGACCTAGTTACGTCTATGTACGGGACACGTTGTATATGGACAGATTGTGTAAAAAAATAATTCCATGCAAAACAATCAGAAATGCAATCCATCCACTAACATACAGGGTGTTGTAGGAAAATATTTTAACATAATATATAGGATGATACAGAAAATAAACAGTTCACCCACACTTACCTCCGCAGGTTTTGGAACAAAAATTTGAATTTTCTGGGATCCACTAATGCAGAAATACCCACATTTTAGCATAATCAGACCTTGGAAACTAGACTTCCGGTTTAACTGGAATTGACATTAACTTCCTTATTAAAACGAAGCATATGTTTTTTTATTCAAAATTTGAATTCTGAAAATTTCCTTTCCAAAATGGTTTACAAAATTGTGGGCATAATTCAAATATTGAAACACAATTGTCTATGTTGGACTATGGTATATTTCCGTAGTAGTTTCGGATTTATAGAAATTTACCAAACACAAGCATCTCACTATAACATGCTAAACTTTTATTGGAAGTCTCAATTTGTGCACAATGGGATATGTCTTCATGTAAATCCTTTCATATTGAAATACGATGTCTTTTCCACGACGAAATTTGAATAAAATCACTTTATTCATATTTCCTGCACTATCCAGAACATGGATTGTTCCATCAATGATGGAATATAACCTAATTATTGTAAATAATATCCCGTATAAATAATGTGAAGCTGCAATTATGGCAATTACTAGTTACCAAGGATTATGGAAACTACTGATTAGTTATAGCGAGTCGTGTTGTGCTTTCAACTGAAAATTGGGTTAGGGTTGCGAGACAAAGGCACTGAAAAGGTAATGAAGCTGGACTTCAGTAATAGGTGTGTGTGTGCTGCTTTAGGAGGATTTGGCAAAGGTAACCATCAACGATCCTTAGTATAAGGTATAGTATTAGAAAGTAAGGAAATACAGGATTTCACTATATTTAGTGTCACAAGTACAATATCATTTTACCACACGCCGTGCGGTAATATAGGCTATTAGCACACGATGAACTGTAGAAATAATGCAAAGCATCTTGTTTGTTGTCACTTGCAGCTACAAAATATCGAATCTACTAAAGTGTTTTATATGTTCCTCAATTTTAATTACACGCCATTCTCGCACTAAGAGTACGTATTGCCCCGATAAGTATGTAATTTAAAAGAGACAGCGTCGTAAATAAATAAAATTTTAATGGACGCATTAGATATTGAGCAATAATAGATCAATCTACGTAAGGGCGAATTTCCTAAAAAATTGGTAAATAAATAATATAAAGGACTTGTTCATTATTCAGCGTACCAAATTAATAGCAGAGTTATTTTTCTAGTCAAAAATCTAATAATGGCAAAAGTCGCCAGGGGAATAAATTAAACCAAGTCGTCAGTAATCCAACGCTTTTAAAACCTTTACTTTTCATTCTGAAGTTAACCCAGATAAATTTACCCGCCGCAAAAATATTCTCAATTCTCTGGCTATTGTTTCGACGTCAAAAGGAAGAAAAAGCGAACAAGTTATTATTCAACAGTGCAGTCTCATTTACAATACAGTATTTCAGAGGATAGTGTATAGCATGGGGTGGGTGATAGCTGGATCCAATCCAAGATATACATATATATGAAAGGTTTATTGTGCAAAAGGACATGCGAACTACCTTCGAAATACTTTGGTGAATAGAGGACGTAGTCTGAAAAAGTTACTATTATTGTACCTACATATCGTAGTCATTAGACATGATTCCTTAAAATTCCAATTTTTCAATGTGTCGAAAGGTTTATGTAAAATTTTATAAATAGTTTGCTACTTTCTGGGAGCACCTGGCAAAATTAGAACCTCCAGAACATATTTGTGAGCCAACGAAAATAAAAGTATAGAGTGCTTTTTGGATCAAGAAATAGAAATTTTAATACCTATGAATCCTAGGTAGGAGTCAAGGCCCACAACACCTATCCATCTTTTTTTTATAAAACTTTTTTGCAAGTATTTAAAAAGAAAAATTGGTATTCTCTAGCCCGATTAATTTCGACACTCCTTTGGTCCTTATGATAACATAAAATCATAGAAGGCTGGGAATTAGATATTTTTATATTTACTACGCCTTCCACGAACATTGGGTTTCTTTAATTATCGCATATAGTAGGTACTTTTGCAAGTGCGTGCAGAAGGATAATCCAAACTGAAGAAGAATTTGATACTACTAGGTAAAAAGACTAATTCGAAAATAATTATTCTTAGCTTGTTTTAGAATATAGGTAATTATTTACTGATTTTTCCTATTATATTTTTGCGTTCTTATATTCTGTCTTAGCAAGTCTAACTACAACGATATTAAAATAGCATCATTGTCGTATTAGCATGAAAAATCAGTTAAAACTTTATGCATATACTTATCCAGAAAACCAGAATTAGAACTCGTTAGTGTAATTTCTCTCCTTGTTCTGCAAATTTCTCAAAAAAAAAGGACGTTATTTTCCATCAGGATTTTTAGCTAATTTGCCGGCGACAGAACGGTCTTATTATACGGATTATCTCCGATTTTTCTGGGTAAAAGTATGCGGAACAGCTACGTAATAGGCAATTATGCAACTTTATTTTAGGTGAAAAGTTGCAGGATACGTTATAGAAACTTTAATTTGATAGTTTTGCATAACATTTTCAGCGCGTTGGAAACTCTTCTGTCTCATTCGATTATAATCACAACAGTTATGGAGAGCCTTGTTTGTGTAAATTCTTTATAATTTTGTTGTACTTGAATGCGCAATTAAGTATAGCCCGATAAAAGGATTTCGCTTTCCGACTATACTGATTTGAATCCATACTTTAGGCAGCGTATGAATCAACTCTAGGGTTTCCTTTATTTTCATGGATAGCAGGACAATCAAGTGCATTACCGGAAGGTTATCCATGTGTACAAGAGCTTAGTGAAATTTCTTTGTGAGTCCATTATCTTTATTGACACCACAACTACTATCGCTTTAAAACTAAATATGCAGCGTACCTGGCACCAGAATCCAAAGTGTTCACACTTTATACTTTGACGTTTTAGAACATTGTAAACCGTTTTATCGAATCAAATTTTTCATTTTTCGTCGATTCCAATACGTTACTTCGGTGTTTTTTCTATCCATAAGCATTATTTTAATGAAAAAAATAGCCGCAAAAAAAATTTTGGCAGTTATTTCTGAAAAACCCTGTATTTTGTTGGTATATTTTTGTTCCCTCGTTGTAATATTAGGAGGAACTGGTCATTAACTAACGTCACTAACAATACCAGCCTTCAAACCGTAGGTAAACACAGTTATTGCGTTTCAGCAAGAAATTATTAATTACAATATTCCAGGCTTGCCGTGTGCCGATAATTGAATTGGCATGAAAAGAAAATTTTATAATTGATGCCACTGGCTGCGTTGATGTGCAGCTTAATTGCAATGCCCGGAAAAGAGTCCAGAAGCTAATATGATCCCAACAGGATGTATAATAATATAAGGAAATGCAAGGTAGTGTCTAGGGGTTATGAGGGACAAACTAATTTATTTTCTTTTAATGCATGTTAAGAATAAACTGTAAAACCTAGACCGCCCAGAGGATCTTGAGCACCAGAAAGAATGCGTATAAAAAAACTGAAACTCTAGGTATAGAGTCGCTGCCCGATAGTTCGTAGTTGTTTATGGAGGTTCTAGTTAGCTTTTGCTTATGGCGGAATTTCTATAACCTTCAAATATGTCCTTATGGTCTGTCTGTCACATTCCCACTTGTTATTAAATATTTCTGTCTCGTTCCCTTACATTTCACCGAGACGCGTCCGTACGGTGGCGCCAAATTCCGAACCACGGTCCGAGCCGTCGATGAAGGAAGGAATCCGCAATCGACGTTTGGAGAAAAGCGTCGATGGAAGAAGGTTAAATTTTACAGGGCAGGAAACTGTAATTATGTACATACGTACGCGGGCCGGGACGGCCGGGTATCGATCGACCAAGCGCATTGTCACGTCCAAGGTCCAGCCAGCTGTTTTTGCTTTTTGCTGCCGGTTATTAATTTGCTGTGATTCTCGTTTTCTTATTTCCACTTATATTATTGTTACCTGTATTTGGTGGATAGTGTGCGGTGGTGTTCTAGTCCGATAATTAGTGTGTGTATATAAAAAAAACATTTCGTGTTTTGAGCCATCAGATAAACCATAAATAGGTACAGAGGTTAGGAAGTGAAAATGTGTTTTGTTGTATCATAGAAGAATCTAGTCGTAGTAGATTCTTCTATGGTTGTATCAAAATGAGTGTTTTCTTGTGGTTTTAGAATCGATGCAAATCAACGGTTCTAGCCATGCAAGTGTTGTGTCCCAAATTCGTCGATGGAGGAAGGAATCAATCGACGCCCAAATTGGAAAGGCAATTACCTAACCGGGCCAAAGCCAAAAGTGTCCGTTTTTGCCTTTCCTAAGGATCCACTTTTGAGGGCAAAATGGGTGCAAGCCTTATTTATACAAACAAGGGTGCAAGCCATAAAAAGTGCTTACTTTGTAGTCAAGAAACATTCAAGGTATGTTATATGTTACATTTTTTATATATTTTTTATAAAGCTTCGGGTTATTGTAGGTCTGTGAACAACACTTCTTAACACAAGACATTGAAAGGGAGACTACGTGTGTTCGTCGATGGTCCTCAATTAACGGTGTGTTTAGAATCGACTGGTGAAACTACGTGCACCTTTAAAAATTCCACGTTTAGCTAAAGGTTTTAAATTTTCATGGCAAGTTAATTTTATTATATTTTTACAAAATATACTTACTTTTTTAGGTGCAATACCTTGTAAGTTAGCAGGTTGCCCAAGTTATTTGTCCAAATCGAGCACGAGTCGTAGGGAAGATCCCAAATTAAAAAAAACAAAAAATTGAACATGGACAGGTTGAAAAAGGCATGGCCGAAAGCGTTGAGAGTTGTGAAGCTTAAAAGTCTGCAAAATCGTATTCAAACATTGAGGAAGCGTATTCAAAAATTTGTGATATTGCCGAGTAGGGTAGGCGTTGTTTGAAGGCGAAAGGAAGCGAAGGAAGGGGCACACGTAGTCACTGAAATTTTTATTATCATAATTTTTTTGTTGTTGTGATATTTTTATTGTTGAATTATCATTTATTAAATAACTCTTAAATTGTTGCTGTATTAAAATATTTTTGTGTTCCACAGATTAGTTACTATGTTATGTTTGAAACTGTACCTAGTAGTATTTTACCTGGACACAAAAAACGACAAACTTTTCAGAAGTTTCAGTTATTAAGTGTTTTTAAGATGCTAGAGTTGAACGTAAATAAAAATCGTTGGTATCGTACTGTCATCCTCGAAGATGTGCCTCAAAATAGGTACATAGCTAATATTAATATTATCTATTATACAGCGTGGTGAATAAAAAATGCGAAAGTGTGATTTTTCTTTCGTTTGAGTAGGTGCCTGTGAATTCATATTTGACATTGTCTGGGATTCCAAACAACTCTTCTTAGTGCCATAGTGCTGTAGTTCTAAAAATAAGGTTACTTTACTCTTGAGGAATTTTCATAAGTATTTTTCAACCTTCCCTGTATACGAGAAATATGTATATAGAAATTTTAAAATTTTTCGGGTATATTTTGAGTTTAAGCACAAGTACCAACTTTTATCAAGAATACTTTTTTTTCTGAGAAACTTCAAATATAGAAAATTCCCATTTGTGTCCAACTTTCTGGCAGACGCTATATATACAGGGTGAGTTTTTTCGATGCCCACTATAAGGATCTTGGAAACTAGCAGAACTACAACAAAGAATTGCGGGGAAGAATTGCAGTTTTGAATGCTCAATCTAATGCCCCTTTTGGATTTTTAAAAAAGTTCATGGCTCACTAGATATTTTGAAAATAGTAATTTTTTGGTATCAGATCGCTGTAGCTCTTTTATTTCTGATTATACAGAAAAACTGTAGAGACAAAAATTGTAGATATGTAATCCAATTTTTTATGTTGTTTGTGATTTTTGAGATATGACATAGACTTGTGTTTTTTTAAATGTAAATCATAGTTGGCTGTGGCCTTATCAAATCGGCCATTTTTTGAGCTTTTCAAAAATATAATACTCTGCATAGTTTTGTTAACTATAGCTATGGCTAATTTTCTGATTTTTTTCTTAATTTTCACATAGTCAGCCATGGAATATTTTCATAATTACGTTCTATTTTATAATAAGACATACTTCAAACTTTCAAATATTTTATTTTTAGCTGGTAACAAAATGTAACAAAATAAAACAAAAATTATCATGATGGAGCTCCATCACATAATTATCTGCCCGTAAGAAATTACCTAGATCAGCTATATCCAAATAGTTTGATAGGGAGAAATATACCTATTTCCTGGCAGCCCAGATCCCCCAATTTGTCTGTTTTGGATAGTACAAAATAAAGTACGAGACAGCTGCTTTAGAAGCAATTGCCAGTATTGACAGGCGCTCTCTTAGAAAGGCGACAAATTCAGTTTTAAAAAGATGCAATATTTGCGTAAATAATAATGATAGATTGTTTGAACACCTTTTTTATTTTAAAAGGTGACCTTTTAAAAAATAATAATTTGAATTTGAGTTTTTTAATTTTTGTTTTATTTTGTTACATTTTGATATCAGCTAAAAACAAAATATTAGGAAGTTTGAAGAATGTCTAATTATAAAATAGAATGTAATTATGAAAATATTCCATGGCTGACTATGTGAAAATTTTGAAAAAAATCAGAAAATTAGCCATAGCTCTTTCATTTTTTATAATAACTATGTCGAGTATTATATCTTTGGAAAGCTCAAAAAATGGCCGATTTTATAAGGCCTTAGCCAACTATGATTTACATTTAAAAAAAACACAAGTGTATGTCATATCTCAAAAATCAGAAACAACATAAAAAAGTGGATAAGATTATCTTATTAAGTCCAAAATGATCTACAATTGAAGACCTCGGTGCAAAAACCGGACAAGTCCACTTTTATTATGTATTATTATGTATTAAAATATCGCCGATCGATTGGTGCAAGAATCAGCCAAGTCCAAAGCATGATAACGTTGATATAAGCTTAAGGACTTGGCCGCTCGCATTCTTGGGTGCAAGAACCAGACAAGTCCGGGAGTCTTTTTTCATTTTCTCAAAACTTATAAATATGGGTAAAATTTACTTTTTCCACTATATTTATCTCTTAAAATATTGCCGATCGATTGGTGTAAGAATCAGCCAAATCCAAAGCAGAATAACGTTGATATATAGCTTTAGGACTTGGCCGCTCTCATTAATGGGTGCAAGAACCAGACAAGTCCGGGAGTTTCTTTTTCATTTTCCCAAAACTTGTAAATTATGGACTTGTCTGGTTTTTGCACCGAGGTCTTCAATTTTTGTCTCTAGAGTTTTTCTGTATAATCAGAAATAACGGAGCTACAGAGATCTTATGAAAAATAGCAAAAAACCACTCTTTTCAAAATATCTAGTGAGCCATGAACTTTTTTAAAATTTCAAAAGAGGCATTAGATTGAGCATTCAAAACCGCAATTCTTTTCCCATTTAACCTTTGTTCTAGCTCTGCTAGTTTCCGAGATCCCCATAGTGGGCATCGAAAAAAAAAACTCACCCTGTATACCTACATTCGTCGATGAAAATCAACGCTATATTTCACAACATAACTACTATTTTGCAAATCTTGGAAATTTCTCAGGAGGCATTGGTAAAGGTATTGTTTATCCTGTGGTAAAGGTAAAACTATCTCGGACAGTTTTAAAATTTTCTAGCATGCCAGCTGAGTTTTTTTTAGTGCTATAAACGGTGGCCTTTTTCCAAATTCTAATAAAATAAACTGAAAGCAGTCAGTTTTGCGCACAAACGTCATTAAGAATTTTTTCGGTAACTCTTAAAACAAGGCGGTTTTTACAAAGGTTTTTCAAAATTATCTCGGAAAGTATAGGCCGTAATTCTCGAATATGCTTTTGCATAAAGTTAGACCATCAAAAAAGCAATCTTTTCTTTCAAAGAAAGTTGTCCGAAACCGAAAAATGCATATTTATCACGATATTCACTGGCTCCCCTTTAATATAGACATCCTGTATAGGTCTGTGATCTTATCCTCGTTAAAAGCCTCGTCGATGGAGGAAGGAATCCTCAATCAACGAAAGCATGCACAAGCAAATTTTTCTTGAGGATTATTTCAGTTTATTTTTTTTAATGTTTTCAATACCAAGGTATAGCTAGGTATATAATTGTAAATATCTGAATAAACTTTATTATAATTATTGTTTCCGTAATTATTTTCAACACCTAAAATTCATTTGTAATATAATGCGTCGACCTAGGGAGGCATGGTTGTTCGCGGGCCGGCTGACCGGTGATGACTCAGCGATCGATACAAAAACTAGAAAAAATCGCTTTCAACCGTTTTTATTACTCTGGTCGGCTGTGCCAAGAGTAAACAAACCGGCTGAGGGCTCCAGTGACGTCACTGCCGATCGATAAGTCTGCGAATATACACCGTATGGGATCTGCGTAGCGTGACAGGTTTCTAAACGAGATCGAGTAAGAAGCGCTAAGGTTTTTGATTTTGATAATAGGTGGCGCCCTTGTGAATCCGATCATAGATCTCCGTTAGTTTTAGATTTTGATAATAGGTGGCGCCCTGTGAATCCGATCATAGATCTCCGTTAGTTTTAGATTTTGATAATAGGTGGCGCCTTGTGAATCAGATCTCCGTTAGTTTTAGATTTGGTCCTTAGAGGCCGACACAAGCAACTAAATCTATTAATATATAGAAATTCCGCCATAAGCAAAAGCTAACTAGTCTCATAAACAAGGTTCGTAGTTATTGGCCAATAGCAGTGACTATAGAAGGAATAAGACGGTCGACGAAGCCTAGCATAGCGTGCCGACACTGCTCGCCGACCCGGTTGTCTCCCCCTCCAACCGCCGCTGAAAGTGACCCGTAAGGTGGCGTACCCTACTGGCATTTTTGGACAACGCGTAGTAGCTGGTGGTTTACGGGATGTGGTTCATTTATAGGACTGGGCGCTGTTGCCAGATTTCCGTATAGAGGCATAATGAGATAATGCCGACTATATTATAATTATTGCTGGAGTTGTATCAGGTGATTTGTATAAGAATAAGGAGTAAGGAGATGACAGCAGTCTGCAGACGTACCGGCTGTGAAAAATACTTTAGAACCCTGTAAACATTATGTTTAAGTACCATTATATTATAATATGGTATAAGTTTCATACGTAGAAGGTATCTCAGAATCAAGAATGAAAACAGAAAACAAATATTTTATACTATAAATAGGTACTATACAAATATTTTATACTATTTTACACAAACAGGTAAATACTGTGTTTTTATAAAAAAAAAACACATAGCGGTTATTTTTTGATCGATTTTGACAAACATTTTGTTAATTGTATCCCTTGAAAAACTGAATTTTATAGCAAGTTTACAGATACATACTACAAAAACCAACGCCTACTTTGCAATTTCTTACGAAAATTCGAGAAATCGTGTTATAGCTTTGTATTCAGCGTCGCTGAATAATAATATTATGCTAATAAATTTAAAAATTGAATTTTGCTTATAAGAATACATAGTCACTAACAGAATTAATAATTGTAACAGTGACTATAGAAAGAAAACTGATTGTAATAATATACGCCTACCGTGGCAATATTCTCCATTTGCGGCCTGCGACACCAAATGCCGACGTCAGGCCGACGCGACGGGACCACTGAGGAATCAAATTTTGATACACCGCTCGGGGCCACGCGATACCGCCGCCTGCGGCGCTATCAAAACTACTTACCTACGCTTTGCGGGACAAGGTCATCCAATTATCAAATAAAAATATAGGTACCTATTGCATTTCTGGAACTCGACTCTCCAGAAAAGGGAGGATTCGCCGGCCGGCCGGCTTGCATGGGCCCGGCAGAAAAGAAAATGCAACGCGCGCATTATTAGAACAAATATGATAGTATTTTCATTGTCAGTAGGTAATGTATTAGTTTTTATATTATTTATGCGTGTGAATCACTTTTAGATTTTAGATTCACTAACTTCGAAGTCGAAGTTGGTTAAACCTTTTGAGTATGATCGCAAATGGATTTCTGTACCCATAGTGCTAACGATGAGCATTTTAATTTTAATTTTGTGGACAAACTGCTAAACGCAAGTTATCTCGCATGCGGGAGCCGACTAAAATGGGATCAGGCAAAGTCTTCTTATTGGTCAAAATCGGCCATGTGATTGAATCACGTGATCGAGTATTCTCGTCAACCACAGTTTGGGCAACATTAAAAGGAGTCTAGTGCTGATTAAGTTGGTGTACGGTGGTTTATTGCCATTAATTACTGTTACTCTCGCATTTTTGACACGTTTTCGAAAAAAATTGCGTTAATTCATTTTTCATATAGGTACCTATTTAGTTAAAAAAATGTGGGAAGGCTAGGGGCTAGGTTTACGCGAATTTTTCAATATTTTAGGTCGACATAATGTTGAAAACAATCCTCTAAGATTAACTGGAAGACATTTTCCTGACATTATTTCAGAAACTACATTTAGGAAAAATCCTACCAAAAGATGTGTTGTCTGTACACAAAATAAAAAAACGCCGAGCCACGTTATATATGTGTAAAGAGTGTTATTTGTCCCCCTTTGAGTCTCCCCATGTTTCGGTATTTACCATGGAAAGAAAAATTTCTAGAATGCTTTGTGTAATAGTCTACAACAGAAAGATTTTTTATTTTGTGCACTTTTTGATTTATAAAATAAGACGAATATATTGGTCAACAGCAGTTTGGTTTCTAAATACATTCATGTTTTTTTTTGTTGCCGCTACTGCTATGGACAATTTATCTGCATGTGGAATAAATACCGCAGTTATGGCCAACGTTGATTTTTGTGTGTGCTGTAGCGAAAGGGTTAATTTTTCATATAAACGTTTTCCTTTTCAAGATATACGGATTGATTAGTAGTGTTTGATTGTATAATACCGCAGATAGTTTTTTTAAGTCCTGGGACTCTTTAAAATAAGAGGACCAGCATGTCACAGTCTATCGCATAGGAAAAGTGAAGTCTTGAGGACTGCTATCAGGTTTTGTGACATGTATTGCATAACAAGTGCCATACAGTTTGTTCAGCGATAATGTTCGCCCCGTCTGACTCGTGAATATACGACCGATATCCGATATCCATCGTATATTCACGAGTAAGACAAGGACGGGAGTTGTGACGTACGGCCGAACATTCGCTGAACAAACTGTAGATTCTAAAGGGTGCTAAATATGTCCTGTCATAAATCAAAATTATTAGAAACAACCTAAGAGATAACACTTAATCCTATGCCTTAATGTTATACTTATATCTAAGGAAATTTTAAGGGCTATCTAATCACATTTTAATCTACATAGAAGTAATAAGTCTTTAAAACATTTACTAAGGAATCAGTTAATTACCAAATCAATCAATTGATCATGGCGTATTATAACGATAGCACACCCGAAGGTGCGGGACAAAGGCACTGGTCTTGATCGGCAAAGGCTAATGTCACAGACCCGGTAGTTGTGGCGGTTTAATTTTACACCTGTTTAAAATTTATGTCGGAATCAAAGACTCACCCTGATGTATTTTTTGATTATTATTATACATTGTTACATAGAATACATATTTTTTAGCCCTGACGAAGTATAAAAGATTGAACGAAAGCTTGGATATTTGAAAGAAGTATATTAAATGTTTTTTGGCTGCAAACCCGTTATTTTCATTGCTACAATTACTTAACACAGCCGTAATACAAGACATTTATTATTATTCAGTTTGGCCAATAAAGTAGGTACGTTTCATATGGGATTTTTTTTATTTTTATAAAATGAAAATTTGACTTCGCCACCGATTTGTGCTGGTCGCAAGGCGAAAAATGGCGTCACAAGAATCGATCACGTCACTTTCGGTAACTGTCAAAATTACCTTTTTTTTTTTTCAAAAATCATCCAAAATTGGCTTTAATTGACACATTTTCGATAAAAGTTATTAGAAAAGTGTTACTTTTTCAATTTATGGCCTACATACATACTTTCAGAGACCCACGATAAAATTTGTTTTGTGAGAGTTTTTCAAAAAAAAAAAAAAAATTCCAAACATTTTAACTAAAATTTGTTTATTGAAAGTTGTACTTTTTTTGACAGATCGACATCTCTAATTCAATTTTTAACATCAATTCTAATGCCAGCAAGTTGTTTTCTTAGAAAATCTCTATATGGTTTAAAATATTATGTCAAGCTTGGTGCAAAGTTTATTTAATTTCAAAGGTTTGATGAACACAAGCCTAGTCTATTTTGCACATCGTTAAATACATGTATCTAAAAGGAGTTATGTAAAGAGAATCCAGATAAATTAACAGATTTGGTTCATTTTGAATTTAATTTAAAAAAACTGAGTAATAGGCTATGGAAACAATGATTATTGCCTGCGATGTAACAGCAGCAGTTGACAATAATTTGTTGTGCATAATAATATTTGTTATTTACACAGTGAACTTATTAACTGCGCGATGTTGATTCTCCAAGAAAAAAATTGAAATAATATTAACTTGTGGAGAAAACAAAACATATCGGGAAACAGCGGCAGTTTTCAATGAAGAGCATCTCTGCGCAAATGTTCAAGTTTTTGATAGTCGATGCTTGTTATTTTTTGACTTGGTTTTGTGTTTATTGTTTTCCAAAAACATATAATGAGTAAGTATTACAATAAATAAAATATCGAAATCCTGGGATGGTTGGAGATTTGATTCCTATATGCTAATTAAGTAACACAAATTCCCTTAATAACATTTTGTCTTCTAACTAAAAATGTTATTTTGCCTTAGTGGCGGCGATAAGGATTCGCCCTCCCCCCCCCCCCCCCCCCCCGTCAAATTTTGCCATTCATACATGTGGTAACAAAGGCACATTTTTTGTTTAGAATTGATTGGGGATTGCAGAACCATTTCCGTTTACTTATATAAAATCAATCTGTGTAAAAGTTCTTTTGAAAAACGGAAGGTCGAATTACCCTTACGCACGCCACTGGCGCTCTAAAAAATCCTGCATTACTTGCTTTAATAGCACCTTCTGACGTTACGTTATAATCCCTACCAAATTTGAAATCGATATCTTTTGTAGTTACAGAAATAATTAAAAAAATCGTTTCAATGAGTAAATTTTAACACGCTGTATATTAAAAACAACGCGTCAGCGGACATATGTTTATTTAAAAAAAAGTTCTTAAAACCACATTTCCTATCATCTGTCAAGCGTTGTCGGTGTAATTTGCGGACTCCCTGTATAGATTTTATTTTCAGTTTTTCTACCTTCCTGGGAAATATTCTGTATTATGGCGTAGCTTAACAAAACTGGGCATGTCTCACATTTTATTTTATAAATGGAACATGATTTAATATTACATATAATAATATATTTATCTCGATATGTATATTACAATAATAGACATATTTTCCAAAGAAAAATAATTATTAAGTGTAACAAAAGGGAGAGCGTTTTTCTGTCCTCACACCTTAAACTCGTACTGTATTTGTTTGTTTGTTTGTCTCTTTGGATATTCTTGTTAGTGTCGGCTAATGTCAAAATGAATCACGTCGAAGAACTTGATTCCTTGCGAAATCCGCGATGAGCGCGATGCCATTTCACACTATGTATAATCTTTTCAATTCTCACCCGACAAAACCAATTCCAATTTAGAGATCCGGCAACGTCGCGATCTCTCCGGCCGCAAGTCGCCTTTCACCGAAGGAACGTCCGGCTGTGAAAACACGCCGGACGATTACAGGTTTCTCAAAACTCTAGCTACTCTGGCTTCCCGTCGGGATTTCTCGATTCATAGATGGCGCACCCCGAGCGGATGAGAAAATTTTTAGACATGATATTTAATACAGCGTCGACAGTCTTAACAGTCACTGCCAATAGTCATCAAGCGTTTGTCGCGATATTGGACTTTATATTGGACACGTAATTAAATTGTTTCATGTTAGACGAGAGTCAATACTTAACTTTTTCCGAAGTACCTACAATAGATCTGGCACCATTGTAGATTGAGACTGAATATATCCAAGCGGAAATAGTGCCTGTTACGAGGAGATAGGTTAAGATGAAATCATCATTCAAAAAACGATATTGTAGTAAAAATTAAGGGGAATTCGAAGGTATAGGTACTCGAATTTTGTATACGGGGGTCGGTAAAAAAATTATGGCCAAAAAACTTTTTTTGCAAAATAAAAAAAAATATCTACACGACCATTAGAGAACCTTCAAGTAGTATTCCTGAGTATTTATTTTTTTGAAATAACTTCTGGTTATAGCGGAAATGAAAGTGATTTTCTCTACTTTACAACTTACACATTCCATTTAAATTTAAGGTGACATAAACCAAAACTTTAATTTCAATTTATAGCGAATATCCCACGTGTTATTAAATACGGTCTGGTGCTATCTGACTAGCTTCGAGTGAGGTAGCAGCAGACGTTATAGCCGCCAATGTAGGTATCTGAGGGAATCTGGGAAAACGAGAACAAAGACCGTACTGGTGTATTCTGCTGTCGTGAAATATGCTAACTGAAAAAAAAAATGTGGCTAAGAGGTGACCCACTGACCTTAATCTCGTGTCAGAAGTGAGAGTGAGGATGAATTTGAAAAGAAACCTATAAACGAAATATTCTGCTTGCTTATTATCTTCATTCATTTCTGTCCGAGTGCCACCATTTAAGAGGCTCAAAAAATCATAAAAGAAGGCCGGATAATATGTTCGACAACTGTGAGATGAATAATGTACTCTAATGGTGGATTTGATTGCTATATTCTCTAGATTCCCATACAATCCTGAAAGCTTTTTTGCTGTGTTCGTCTTGATTCATATTTTACAAAGGGAATATGTAATAACTTCGGTCTCTGTTGGCTTCATTAAACGACATTATTCTTATTTTGTGTGTTTGCTATACCTACTCACTACCATTTTTGTTGAACGTCGGTAATTATTAATTGTAGGTATTTCTGACTCCAGTGAACCAATAATTACTATTATTTGATTTAATGATAACCCCCGACCACAAATTCATAAAATGTTGGAACTATTAACATTTTAATTTTAATTATCTATCTGTAGTTTGCAGTAGGTACTAAACACTAAAAGTCTAAATTACGCCCGCATAGTAAAAATTAAATATCTCATTTAAAATCAAAGTCACGTAGAACCGCAGTGGGAAATTTGCAAGGCAAACACACCCATGAAAAATTCCAATCAGCTTAAGTGATAAGAGCGGCAAGTTTGCATTTCAATTTCCACGTGGGGATTGTAAAATGAAACAGGTAGGTAGGTACTCATCAAACTAAAAAAATTAAAAGGTAATAGAAACTTCTGCAACCAAAATAATTTCTAGGGAAAGTTCAAAAAGCGTCTCGACCATACCTACCTACCCTTAATAACTAAGAAGAAAATGGTACATTATTAATAATTATTATTATTATTGTGTATATATAGCGGCTTTACACTTTTATCGCCATTACGTGGCCTGTCAAGGAGGTAAAAGTGCCTCAACAAAGAAAAATGCATAGACATATAAGCTGTTTTTTTTTATTGAAACTACCTAATGGACAACTTTGAAAATTATTTAAACAAATACATAATGCACATGGGGTACACAAACAAATATTAGTAGTTTAGACTAAGTATATACCTTAGCATACTAAACTGTTTAGTATGCTACTAGTACTAAACTGTTTAGTATGCTATAGAGATATCATATTGAAATTTTGTTTGTGGATAGGTACTCGTTTGCATAATATGTTTATTTATTCACAATCATACTGTAATATGTACTTGGACACCTATACATTGCTGGTTAAAAAAAGAGTTGGTGCGTAGGTAATTTTTCTTACGAAAGGTCAGAAATATCATCAAACTAGCTGGAAAATCGCTGTTTTCTGGCTTCAGAAATGCTACTGGAACAAACCCAATATTGCATTTTTCGCGGCCTACTATGATTGAAAAATATATTTGGCTTATTGTATAGCCAGTTTTTCAGTATGGATTTATTAGATACGGTAAGTACTGTGCTAAGCTTCCAGTAAGGCATCAGCAGCAGCCGCTAGAGGCCAATCTAGGTATCTTGTGTTATTTTGCTGAATACAGAACAAAGGTTACAGTGCGCCAACTGTGTACAGTGTGTCCCCGGGTTGGGCTAATTTTAATATATTACGCGAAAAATAAATTAATTTGTACACAATAGACACTTTCCAAAAAAAACGTTTCTCTTGAAGGTAAAAAATAGTGTTACATTCCAAAAATATACATACAGTGTGTCCGCGGATAGAGTTCACGTAAATGACAAAAAAATTTCGAGTTGAAATTTAAGCTTCTGGGGATCAGCCCTGCTTGGTTTTAAACTAATTTGTGACATAATTTTACTTTCGAAAAATCACGTATGCCTTGGGAATTTTGAAAAAACTAATTTTCCACACCAGAAAAGTGCCCTTTCTGTAGGTTTTACGACAAAATGTTATTAAGGAAACTTGTTCAGAATGAATAACTGAGTAGGTTTGCGAAATTTCGAAAGTCTAGGCCTACTTTGATTTTTTGGTATTTTTTCCCACTTTTCTTCAGAAAAGTGCACTTTGGGTAGCTTTCACATTGAAATGTTATTAAGAAAACTTGTTCACAATGAAAAACTGGATAGGCGTGAGAGAATTTCAAAAGCCTAGGTATACTTTGATTTTTTTTCTGCTAAAAAATTTAAAACGCATACAAATTAAAATAGACCTAGGCTTTTGAAATTTTTTCACACCTATCCAGTTTTTCATTGTGAACAAGTTTTCTTAATAACATTTTAATGCTACCCAAAGTGCACTTTTCTGAAGAAAAGTGGGAAAAAATACCAAAAAATCAAAGTAGGCCTAGACTTTCGAAATTACGTAAACCTACTCAGTTCTTCATTCTGAACAAGTTTCCTTAATAACATTTTGTCGTAAAACTTACAGAAAGGGCACTTTGCTGATTAGGAAAATTAGTTTTTTCAAAATTCCCAAGGCATACGTGATTTTTCGAAAGTAAAATTATGTCACAAATTAGTTTAAAACCAAGCAGGGCTGATCCCCAGAAGCTCAAATTTCAACTCGAAATTTTTTTGTCGTTTACACCCTACGTGAACTCTATCCGTGGACACACTATATATAACTATTTATACCAAGATACCTCAATAGCAATATGGCGCAGTTTTATATACAAAAGAAAAAAATTCTAAGGTTTTAATTATTTGAATTAATTTAAAGCAAATAAATAGATCAACTAAAAAATAAAAGTTAATGTTTCTTTAAGACTAAATCAATAAATACCTAGACTTATTAGGTGGCTATGAAACGTATAATGAAAATAAATTTCTTTATTATACAATTGCTTTTGGAAATCAGTGGCTGCAAAATCGAAATAGTAGAAATATACAGTGACCGGCAGAAAGTTTGCACCACAAAAATTAGTTTTTATTGAACTACTGTTCAAACAAATTAATTTTTATGGTACTCACATTTATAAATGATAGATCCTCTCTAAAATAATGGAATTGGCATATTAAATAAAACGATTTTATTTTCTAACTGGGTAAATCATAAAACATGCCGAAAAGGTGTTTTATGGAATAGAAACTTGAAACTTCTTTGTTGGGCTTACCCGGGCTTACCTAAACATAACTTTCCATAACACATGTTTTTTTCAAAATTAAAAAGAAGGGGATTTTACTCGTGAGCTTTTTCATATTTTCGAACCCCCCCCCCCCCCCTCCCCCTCCCGTATACGAAATGAGATATTCAAGTTTTGAAACCTGCGTTTTGAATTTAGAGGAATGCAAAAACTAAAAACAAAATAAAAAATCTCATATAAGGTGCGTACTTTCTGGCGAACGCTTTATAAATATACATGAAAAGTAAACAGAAAGATCGTTTTTAAATTTTACAAAATAAATTAATAATAATTTCATTAGGATGGAATATGTAGATATAGCAAAATTTTAGATTGTGTTAAATAAACTAGAATGGCTTAATGAAATATATTTAGAAGTAATTTAGTTTAAAATAAATTCGATTTTTTAAAGTATTAATCTCTGTTACAATAATTTATATACAGAGTGTCTCACTTAAGAGTGAAACAACCTTATAACTTCTTTAATTTTTAAGCGACCAGAACGAAATTTTTACCAAAATTAGATGGCATTGTGGCCTACTTATTATCAAAAAATTAGTTGCCTACCTACTCAAAAGTATTTAGTCAAAGTCAAAGCCACCTGCGATGTCACAATCGAGGCTAAAAATCCAAAAATCATATTAGGCATTTTTTTCAAAAAAAATTACTAAAATAAGTTGTTCAGTACCTAAATCCAAAATTTTGTTAAAATAAAAAAATATTAAATAAAAATAAATAAAGTCCATAAATAGCAATTTAAGAATTTTCTGCGTTTAGAAAAGTGTGCCATGGAAGTTTTGAAGGCTAGTTGTTTTCAAAAATTAGTCATTTCAGAATAAAATTAAAAGCTCCAAAACAAATTTTATTTTTTTTTAATTTTTTAATTTTTTTATTTAATATTTTTTGATTTTGACAAAATTTTTGATTTAGGGTTCTGGATCGATTCTGAACAACTTTTTTAGTACATTTTTTGAAAAAGAAAAAAGCCTAGTATGACTTTCAGATTTTTAGCTTCGATTGTGGCATCACAGGTGGCTTTGACTTTGATGTACACAACTTTTTTTTTGGAAATAAGTAGAAAACAATGCCATCTACCTTTGGTAGAAATTTCGATCTGGTCGGTTAAAAATTAAAGAAGTTATAAGTATAAGGTTGTTTCACTCTTAAGTGAGACACTGTAGATACAATATTTAAAAACTTAAAATTAAAATATGGTAGATTTTAGTTATTAATTACTTATGCAATTTAAAAGCAATTTTTGTGTTTAGTATTAATATTAATTTAAGGGATACAAAAAGGTACTGACAAAATTGGTGTCTAACATTATTGAGAATTCAAATATCGATAAAATCAGTTCAAATTTATGAAATGGCAATTTTTCCTCTATTATGAATAGTTGAATAAATTTTGTTTGTTGATTTAAAACACCTTTGTGTTTTTGGAAGCAGGGTACCAAAAGGGTAACATTCAAAATTTCAAGGGCTAATATTTTCTAAGCGGCCGGACAAATAATGTAATACATATTATAACATCGGCCGAATGCTCGTGTTTCTTGTCTTGTCAATATTCGTTTGGCGGAAATGCACTAATAATATAATATAAGATGTCTTGTTTCATCCAACTGAACCTTTATAATCGGCTGGTCTATGATATATTATAAGTTTTAAAATTTATAAATAAGTTTTCTTTGTGCCGAGTTCAATGGTCATGAACCAGTGCATGTCTATCCCTCCCGCCAACAAGGCAATTCGCTCGCGTTCCAGTGCTACGGAAAACCCGTAGCAATTTATGCAGTTCCTCCGGTCGCGTGTCGATATCCTTTGTTCCCTCCCGGGATCCCTCAGACCGATACGTTCCCGCCAAAAGAAACGAAACTTACTTCACTCTTGGAAAACAAATAAGGGTCTTATCTGCATACCGGCTCTTCTTTTTTATGAGAATGTTGGTAGCTAAAATCAATAAAATAGTGGGTATACATATACAATACAGTTAATTAATTTGGTATTGTCAACTGTAGAACTTTTACTATCTATACATTTGCGTAAGATAGCATTTATTTTGCCAGAAACACCAAACAAAGAAAATTTGACTAATCAAATCGATGTTTTTTAAAAACAAAATCACTACACGTTTCATCTTTTGACATAAGTACCTACTTCCCAGTTTAGCTGAAAATTACGTTTTTCTTTGAAGCTTTTATTAAAATCTCAATAGAGGTAGTTTGAAATACTATAGGTATAGGCCACTTTTTAATATTTCTAACCGTTTATAAGATATTTACGTTCTTTAAATTTGAATCATGACCATAATTATCTACTTTCATTATGTATAAATACCGTCGAAATAGGAAATAAATAATTTGTCAAGTACTTAATTCTCGTTTCACCCCAAATTACATCGAATATTCAGCTGATATGCCGATGGAAATTAATAAACTTTGGAACGGGAAGTTCAGACTTCCGTTTTTGGGAAATTTATTCCCTCCCCTTCAATTCGATTACTGCCGAACACTTCGAAGTGGACAAACTTAGAGCAATTCCGTCGTCGTCCGCACTTCATTAAGGCACTTAGATATTCTGTAGAATAATGGAGACCAGTATATTTATTAAATAACTTGGAATCCAATATACGCTGCAATTTGCAAGCAATAGAGATAGAAACAAATGCGGCTGCGGTTCAACTAGTTTTGGCTATTAAGTTGTGCCCGCAAATATTTCACAAAAACTAGATTAAGCATTTTCATCTATTTGAGATGCAACAAAGTTAACAATAACAGACTCTTCAAATAACCTTAATTTTATTTGTAACAAAAAGGTCTCCAGCCGGGATTCGAACAAGTACAGACCTCGGAGCGCCACCAACTTGAGGTGTGCCCAGTTGTGGCCGTGCTGAAACCACGGCAGGCTTACAAGCGCCTATACACAATATTCCATTTATTAAAGCCTGTTTTACAAATGACAATTTTCGTCCAACAAATCCTCCAATAAACCTTACAATTTATTTTTCTGAGAACTTTATTTGAAATAAATGATTGATTTTTTGATAGGGTAACTTTGTATATCATTTAAGATCCATGGCCTACTTTCCGATATTTTTCAAAAACCCGAAAACTGCCGAAATTTCTTTGGTTTGTAACTGTTTTGTTTCAACAGTTACCGAAAAATTTTCCCAATGTCATTTGTGGGCAAAACTAATTGCTTCTTTATCAGAATTTAAAACAATGCCACGGTTTAATGGGTGTTCTCTTAGTACCCACCGAAAAATGTGCCTATTTTATTGTAGCGAGCCGTGGCCTCGAATCCTGTAGGTACCTTCATGTTTTAGGTATTTTTTTCCCAACATACTACATCTTTGAAATTTCTTGCACATTTTTCACATTTTAAAAATTTTCTAGTATGCGTGACAGCTATAAATAAAAAAAATTTAAGTGTTAAGAAAGCACACAACAAACCATGCATTTTTCCAAATTCTTATAAACTAGGTTTAAAGCAAGAATTTTTTTCGGTAACTCTTCAAACAAAAAAGTTATGTGCCGAAGAAATTTCGGCGAGTTTTGGGATTTTGAAAAATATCTCGGAAAGTAGGCCATGGATTTCAAGTGTGTTTTTATGCAAAGTTAGCTCATCAGAAAAGCAATTTTTTTTTCAAATAAAGTTCTCAGAAAAATGCATATTTGTCAAGATTTTCTCGAGTGGCCCTTCTTAAATAGACACCCTGTATTTTTGTCCTTAACTTTTCGAGAACACCATGTATATAAATTCTGAAGCTAGATTCGGATTCTCCAGAGAAAACAGCTCCTGGTTTTAAGCTGGTCTTTTCATTTAAAAAACTAAGGATATAATCGGACTTTATTTGAGACACATAATATACCCTGAAAAAGTTTCTCTTTTTGCTATGCGAAAAACACAATTCTATTATACTTAGAAAAATAGTTATTTGTGTAACTAGTGCAGAAAGTGCATATTTGTTGCACGAGGCATGAAGTTTTCAGCTTGAGACGCAGTCCAGGTAACTGATGGACAAACTTAATTTACAGTATTTTTTGAATTTTGTTTTCTTCATTGCCTGTGAAGGTCTCAGGTTCATCACATAAAACTCTTTTTCGAATTGTTGCGAAGTTTCCGGTATTGGTACTTGGTTCACCTTCCAGAATTTGAGCAGCTATTTCAGTTTTTTTTTTAGAAATTGATATTTTACTAAAAGTACCTATTTATACCAACAGGTTGAACGGAGCATTTTCCGTTATAATATCTTATAAAGCATCTAGTGTGAGTGGTAGACTGGGGACGAAGGGATGCATTTTTGCGATTCAGTTCAACAAAATTAAAACTTCTAATTTGACCGCTTATTACAAATAATAATAATAATAATAACACGTCTATTCATGCACGAAAAACATAGACAGGCGAAGTGTCGCTTACAAGCGTTTTTCAACTTAACCTATAAGGGTTTTTTATGAATTGATTATTAAATAATAATAACACAACCAACATTAACTATGTTTATACAAATCAAACTGCAGAGATAAACCATTCGATACATTGCAAATACTTAAGTAGAGAGTAGATACATCCATCAAGACCCGCACAAACGATCCTTTAATTTCTTCTTGAAATTGTACAATGTATAGGTTTGTTTGTCTTGCTATAACAGATGAGCGCCCAAAGTCCAAAATCGGTAGGAAATTTGGAAATGCTCCACAACAAAACAATACCAAATGTCATTCGATGTTTACGAATACGTATCGGGGGGCGGGGCTTGTGCATCGGCCACGATGTGATCCCGGGGACCTCGCCAAATCGCGAAAAAAAGGCGGCCCAAACGGCCGAACGGCTTTTTCGATCGGGGTGCCCTCTGGCAGGCGTGAGGCCCGTATCCGTCGGTGGCCCCACGCGGAAATTGAACTCGACCGGCGCTCGCCCTTCCAATCGCTAGCCATTTTGCCCGAAAAAAAACGGGAAAAAAAATCCGGGGGCCGAACGGCTCTCCCGATTCGGACGCCCTTCAATAGGATTGTTAAAAAAAAATAATCATTGTGCTGCTATTTACTCACAATAACTTTAATGTTACACTTATACGCAACAAACATTACAAAGAGAGTCATTACAATGATAAAACACACTTACACATATTTTGGGCCAAAATATAACGATTGAGGCTAACATGCCTTAATAATTAATAATTGTTTAAGCGATACAGGGCGTTGAAGTTCATTTTTTAAAATTGAATTATGACTAGATCTCCCAAAATAATGAAGCTGCTGAACTGAAATTTGGCACTGCTGTATTTTTGGGGGCCAAGGGACAAGGAATAAGCTGAAGATGTCACTTTCTATGTATCTCACAGAAGACGTCATTTGCACTTCGAATCGGGCTTTTACTAGCAACTTTTTTGAGGTTATCTTTTGGGTCTTACAGGTCAATCATTTTAATGCATCTGTTCATTCTGTAACAAAAAGGTACTCTTGTTTCATAACGATAAAATCAACCCTTTGCGTTGAAATTGGCAAAATGTGCACCAAAACACCTGTTGACTCCAACATTCAAAAAATAAATTTTTACCTACCACTTTTAAATGATACAGATCAACTGTGCTATTTAAAGTGAGAAAAAAGTCTTTATGAACAATGTACCAAAAATATTTCGCTTTCAAAATGGAACGGATTGAAATTCGGCAAAATTTGAACAATAGGTATTCCAAGAAAACAAATAGGGTTTTGAACAACGCCCATTTAGAATTTTTTTTGTTTATTTTGAATGTACAGTTGATCTGAAACATTTAAAAGCGGTACCTGAAATTTTTATGTTGCGAATGTTGGAGTTTACATAGGTGTTTTGGGGCACATTTTGCAAATTTCAACGCAAACAGTTGATTTTATCGTTATGAAACAAGAGTAACTTTTTGTTGCAGATTGAAAATATGCACTAAAATGATGGATCTGCAACAACATAAAGGAAACCACAAAAAAGTTACGCGAGTAGAAGCTCTATTTAAAAACAGCGCAAGTGACGACCTCTGTGAGATACATAGAAATTGGCATCTCATCAAAATAATAGTAATTGCCCCCCTTCCCCGCACATGTGGTTGCTTCTGGGGTACTCCTAGTTTCGAGTATTGTGAGGGTGAGATTATTATTATTATTTGTCCCCAAAAATACAACTGCAAAATTTCAGTTCAGCAGCTTGATTATTTTGGGAGATGATACCATAATTCATTTCAAAAAATGAACTTCAACGCCCTGTATCTCTTAAACAAACAATATTTCTATTAAGGCGTATTGGCCTCAATCGTTATATTTAGGTCCGAAATATGTGTAGTGTAGTTGCTATATGGACAATTATTAACCGGACACCCTGTATGTATTATTAAAGTGTGTTTCATACCATTGTAATGACTCTACTTATAATGTTTGTTGCATATAAGTTTAATATTAAAGTTATTGTAAGTAAATAGCAGCAAAATCATTATTTTTCTACCCTTAATAAATAACCGATGGTTCTAAACCGATGGTGACATATACAATAGATCATAACTCTTAAACGGTAGAAGATATTGAAAAATTGATAAGATCTAAATTTGTTCATCTGCTCATGCAGAATAGAAAATATCCTATGCACATTTTGCGTATGAGCCCTCTGGAAGGAGGTATTCTTAATGGAAGGAATACATATCTTGTATGGCGGCCATATTGGATTTATGAAGTCATAAAAACCAAACGGCACAACTCGAAGGTAAACACCCGGTACTACGCCATTACGTAGCATACAATAAAGAGATTCCACATAGTCGCAACTTCCCTTCACAAAAAAAAAACACGTAGAAGGTAAATGTGCATTATGCTCCTCAACTAGTATGTAGAGAGCTCATCTTGTAATGGAATATCATATCACATGGAGCCCAACTTTAAACAGCCATTAATCTTGTTTTGGTCACTGTGAATCTTCTTTCTTAAATTAAACTATAATTAGATGACGAATGCAGCGTACTCCATATGGCACCGAATAAATAACTTCGCAACAGAAGCCTCCATATAATGGCGCAAGTATTATCAAAAATAACCGAACCTCCATTTTAATTTACAGACAAATAGCCAGTATTAATACAAATCTGGTTATAATTCAATCTCTGATTGACCTAAAATAAAATAAAATGCGCAGTGTTTACAAGAGTGAAAAATTAGGCAAAATTTGTTCTCCATTTGACATATTTGAAAATATGAGCTCTCCATATTATCTCTGTGCCCGTTTGGAAATTTCAAACGAAATTAAAAAACTTTTTCTGGCCTTTTTCACCCCAAAATCTATATATTTTGGTATTGATAAAACTTTAATATAATTGTAAGTACACTCACCCAAACTTATATGGAATCACCCATTATTTAATTTATTTAATTCTTACTGTAATAAAATTAGGTTCCTGGATTTTAAATTATTTTTCTAATATAAACGGATTAAAGAAACTGTATTTTTATTCCCAGCAACTAATTTTTTAGTAAAAAATTCTTCAGCGAAAATAGCAAGTGATTCCATATAAGTTTGGGTGAGTGTAAATTTTCCAAATTTTTTTCAATATTTTTCTTATAATTTAAAATTTTTCTAGCCCTGATGAAGGTTACGAAGCAGACCGAAAGCTTGGTATTATAAAAAGAAGTTTAATATATATACCACAGAAAATAAACGCTACGCGGACAGAAGTGCCAGTAGCATCGGGCTCGTAAAATATGTATAGCACACCGAAACTTGGTTTTGCAGATAGCGCTCGGATGCAGAATCGTTCGATTTTTAAAACCGTAAAATGCCCTCCGCTAAAAGTCACCGCTAGAGGCGCCAGCAGTCAGCTGAAGAGCCTAACCGTGTTGCCGGTGGTTTAGGAATAAAGGTTTCATAAACGCTGTCTATGCTGGCGACCGCTTTCGGTCATCAAAATCTATTTCCCGGCAGATGGTCAGAGGCCTTCAACTATACGAAATAATAGTGGGATTTATTATTTGCTTCATCTTTGCAGAAGTCGTATGACGTATACTAAGTTATACAGAGTGCTTCAGAGCTAATCATTATCTAATTAAAATATACGAAGATGTTACAAATAATATATTTTATTCCTGCCTATTTCATTTACTAATTAACTATACACTTAGTATACGGTAAATATTTGTTCTACAGTGTAGAAAATATGTACAGGATGTCAACGATACCAAATTTATCGGTTTTACTATTTAATTTTGGGACTAACTGAATACTTGTTGCATATTAAATTTATCATTTTAATCACTGTTTCCAAATGTTTTTTTCTATACCTATAAGTATTTTTGTATTATTGAAATATTCATTTGATATCATGATCCCCGCAAGGACGTTCCTAATCATTCCAAATGCACGAATTGGTGGTTGAAGAAAATTGTTGGGCGAAAACTACCTCCACTACCCCTTAAAGAAAAAAAATGACAACTTTCATGGTACGATTTTTAGCTAATGATTCCAGATGTTCAAATTCGTGCTTTAAAAAAATTGTTGGGCAAAACTATCCCCAGCACCGCACTTTTAGGAAAAAAAAATGATCACTTTATTGTCAGATCCTCGCCTATTTTAGAAAGGACGTTCGTAATGATTCCAGATGCACTAAATCGTTGAAAAAAATTTCTTGTGCTAAAACTACCCTCAGCACCCCTTTAAGAACAAAAATGATAACTTCATTGTCGGATCCTCGCCAATTTTAGCAAGGAACGTTCCTAATGATTCCAGATGCGCGAATTCGTAGTTGAAAAAATTTGTTGTGCGAAAACTACCCCCACTAAAAAGATAACTTTCATGGTACGATTCCCACCGTTTTTAGCAAGGACGTTCCTAATGATGCCAGATAATGCACAAATCTGTACCTACTTTAAAAAAGTTGTTGGTCGGAAACTACCCCCAGCACCCCTTTAAAAAAATTATAACTTCATTATCGGATCCTGGCCGATTTTAGCAAGTACGTTTTTAATGACTAGAGTCACGAATTCGCGGTTGAAAAAATTTATTGTGCGAAAACTAAGTATACCCTCAGCACCCCTTTAATAACAAAAATGATATCTTTATTATTGTCGGATCTTGGCCGATTTTAGCAAGTATGTTCTAAATGATTCTAGATTCACGAATTCGCGGTTGAATCTAGATGCGCGAATTCGTGGTTGAAAAAATTTGTTGGGCAAAAACTACCCCCCACTACCCCTTAAGGAAAAAAAGGAAAATTCCATGGTACGATTCCCACCGTTTTTAGCAAGGACGGTCCTAATGATTCCCGATGCACAAAGTACTTTAAAAAAATTGTTGGGCGAAAACTACCCCAGTACCCTTTTAAAAAAATTATAACTTCATTGTCGGATCCTCGCCGATTTTAGCAACTACGTCCTTAATGACTCTAGATTCACGAATTCGCGGTTGAAAAAAATTCTTGTGCGAAAACTACCCCCAGCACCCCTTTAAGAACAGAAATGATAACTTATATTGTCGGATCCTCGCCAATTTTAGCAAGAACGTTCGCAATGATTCCAGATGCACAAATTCGTGGTTAAAAAAATTGTTGGGCGAATAATACCCCCAGCATACCCTTCAAAAAACGACAATAATCAAATTAAAAAAATCAATTCGGGGTGGAAAGGGGTAGTTTTTGCCCCGCAAATGTTTTCAACACGGATTCGTGAAGTAAGGAATATAGTGATTGCATTTTAAAAAAACGACAATAATCAAATTAAAAACAAACTTCCGGTCCGGGGGTGGGAAGGGGTAGTTTTTGCCCCGTAAATGTTTTTAACCACGGATTCATGAAATAAGGGATATAGTGAATGTCTTTTCAAAAAACGACAATAATCAAATTAAAAACAAACTTTCTGGGGTGGGAAGGGGTAGTTTTTGCCCCGCAAATGTTTTCAACCACACATTCGTGAAATAAGGAATATAGTGATTGCATTTTCAAAAAACGACAATAATCAAATTTAAAACAAACTTTCTGGGGTGGGAAGGGGTAGTTTTTGCCCCGTAAATGTTTTCAACCAAGGATTCGTCAAATAAACGATACAGTGAATATTAGTGAATGTCTTTTCAAAAAACGACAATAATCAAATTAAAAATAAACTTTCGGGGGTGGGAAGGGGTAGTTTTTGCCCCGTAAATGTTTCAAACCACGGATTCGTGAAATAAGGGATATAGTGAATGTCTTTTCAAAAACGACAATAATCAAATTAAAAATACGCTTTCGGGGGTGGGAAGGGGTAGTTTTTGCCCCGTAAATGTTTTCAACCACTGATTCGTGAAATAAGGGAAATAGTGAATGTCTTTTCAAAGAACGACAATAATCAAATTAAAAATAAACTTTCGGGGGTGGGAAGGGGTAGTTTTTGCCCCGTAAATATTTTCAACCACCGATTCGTGAAATAAGGTAGGTATATAGTAATGCCTTTTCAAAAAATGACTAAATAATCGTCTCAAAAACAATATCTCTGGTGGAGGGGGTAGTTTTTTCCTGACAAATTTTTTCAACCACTAATTTGTGCATCTGGAATCATTTGGAACGTCCTTGCTAAAACGGTGAACATCGAACTAAGAAGAATGGAATTATCAATTTTTCAGGGGGTGCATGGGGTAGCTTTTGTACTATGATTTTTTTCTACCACGGATTCGTGAAATAAGAGTTATAGTGGCTAGGCTTTCAAAAAACTATCATAGTCGGACCAAAAGCAATCTATCCGAGGGTTGGAAGTTGGAAGGGATAATTTTTGCTTGTAAATTTTTCTACCACGGGTTCATGTTCATGCATCTGGAATCATCTGGAACGTCGTTGCTAAAAACGGCGCAGATAATCGGACCAAGAATAATGTAGTTATTATTTTGTTCCTTGAGGGGTGCAGGGGTAGTTTTTGCGCAGTAATTTTTTTCAGCCACGGATTCGTAAAATATCGAATGCCCTTTCAAAAAACGACGAAAAAAATAAATCTCTCGAGGGAAGAATTCTATAGTTACTGCTGACAGCGTCACTGTTAACCTTGGATTCTAAATGGGCAAGCTCATTTTATTAAAGATCTTCTCTTTATTTTTATAGTTCGGTAAAACCACCGACTGTTTGCACAATCCGGCAACGCCGCTTTCGGATGCTTTTTCCTAGCGTGCTGCCGCCTAGTATTGAGTAATGAAAATACCACGGCCGTCAAGGCAGAACTATGGAAGAATTCTTCTATAGACACTGCTGAAAGCCAGGGGAAGTCGGCTTTCGAGAGCCGGGCTTCCTTTCGGGCTGCCAAATAATTACATTGTGTGGAACTTCTGTCCGCGTAGCGTATATTTTCTGTGATATATACCTTTCTGGCTGAAAGACTCGTTATTTTGTCTACTAAGTATAACTACACCGCCGTAAACCAGCTATTTATTTGTGATTCAAATTATGCCCTACGTTTTTACCTTCAGATCTGAATAAATGAGATCCGTTACCACTAACAAGATCAAAGTTTTGTTTTTGTGTGTTCATCTGTTAAATAAAAAAAATAATGCTACTTCTAGGTATACCTGTTATCATTCTAGCCATAGATGTTTAACAACCACTTTCTTATAATAGTTTCGTAGTCTTCTTTTGTAATACTTTTGATAAAGTCATACATTTTGGCTAATTGAGTGAGAACTTTCATAAAGAGTACGGTATATTTAAAGTAAGTATAGCTTTATCAATTACATGTTTTTTGAAATTTTATCCAGTAGCGTAGATATAAAAGAAGAAGCTAAAAGTAATAGATACTTCTAAACCATGACTGCCAAAACTGTGAGACTTTATGCACAATATCAACAACAAATTAATGTTTACCTCCCTTAACAAATACAAATAATGTTTGCTTCTATCCAGAATTTTCTAAGAACCTTATGAGAAAGTGATTACCTACGCTCCCGATTTGCTCTTATTTATTAATAATAATGAGAACATTGCAACACAATTTCCTATTGTCTAGATATATTATTAAAAAAGTATGGTCCTATTGTGTACTTCTCTCACAAAACCGCTATCTCATGCATGTCAGACAGAAGTGATTCTATTCATATTTTCTGGGTAATTATTTGCCAATGAAATATTTGGGGCAAATATTACCATTATCATTGCCGTAGCATATTAAAACTAACAATTCAGGCACGTCTTTAAAAATTGGAAATTATCTATTTTTTGCTTTATGTTAATTTGGCTTGAAAATAAAATAAATATTTTATATATAATATGGTGTTCATTTATGCTGTAACGGCGAGAAATATTTTAGTTCTGTAAACGCCCTTGGCTGAATTCTTAAAAGCTTATTTCCAATACGTACAAATTTACAATAACTATTCATAAATAACCTAATATTTTGCCATTTAGAAAGCCATGCAATTGATATGGTTATAAAAGCAAGAATATTTTCTGTACAATTTTCTACAATTATTATTTAATCACAGATTTAATATAATCACGGAGAAAATTTCCAGTTCGCCGTGATTCCTTGTTTACACCGAAAAAATATCTTCTTTTTTTAAATTGAATTAAGAGGACTAAGGACTATTAAGAGGACTAAAAGTATAATACAATAATATAAAAAACGGACTAAAAGGTATATCTACAATAATTTTTTCTTGAAATCGGCAGTGAAGTGTCTCAAAATCGTCTTTAAAAGCTCAGAAGTCGGCACTAAAGTAGCCCATTATTGTACGATTTTTCCAATAAGTAGGTCTTGGCGAGATGTAAACATCAAACGTCAGACTCGGAGCCATCGCCCGTCAAAAGTGGCCAAATATTCGTACACATTGCAAATTGTTACCTATAGCAGCGCAATCTTTGAAGATTAGTCTATTTTACATGGAGGCTGCACAACAGGCAGCAGTTTGGATTTTCTGTCAGAAAGTGCCGGGTCTCGTCATACTTGACCTATAGGTTGAGCAATCGTCAAAGTCAAGCAACGCAGCGCGTAGTCGGTTTTTGGACGGGTGATCCCTTATGATTATTTTTTCGCCTAATAAGACATTTTTTCCGATTTCAAAAAAAATATATAATATGTACCTCATCGGCACTAAAGTTCTTTTTATGAGTATTGAGTAATGAAAATACCACGGCCGTCAAGGCAGAACTATGGAAGAATTCTTCTATAGACACTGCTGAAAGCCAGGGGAATTCGGCTTTCGAGAGCCGGGCTTCCTTTCGGGCTGCCAAATAATTACATTGTGTGGAACTTCTGTCCGCGTAGCGTATATTTTCTGTGATATATACCTTTCTGGCTGAAAGACTCGTTATTTTGTCTACTAAGTATAACTACACCGCCGTAAACCAGCTATTTATTTGTGATTCAAATTATGCCCTACGTTTTTACCTTCAGATCTGAATAAATGAGATCCGTTACCACTAACAAGATCAAAGTTTTGTTTTTGTGTGTTCATCTGTTAAATAAAAAATAATGCTACTTCTAGGTATACCTGTTATCATTCTAGCCATAGATGTTTGACTTCCCTGACTTCCTAATGTTCATTGAATCCGTATTCCAGGTAGACAACTAATGTAAACCCACAGAATAGAAAGGATATCTCTGCAGAATCAAAAGGCTCGAAATTTACTACAATATGGTAGGTATTTCAATAATAAGTGTATCTTAAAGGCAACAAATTTTTTTATTATTTTTTAATGATATATTTTCTTTACATGATAATTTCAATTATTGTTTCTTCTTTAATCTTCTTGCCAGGACTGAATACCAAAAAGTATCAGATCTCCCAAATCTAACAAAGCACTCGTAAGCTTTTCTCTGTAGTAACTATCAGACTTAAATAATTCCAAGCAGATGGGGCCTCTGTCTCCAAACATAAGTTCTCTGAACCTGTCGTTGTCTTTTGTAAGCACAGACATGTAGTTTTCATTTATACACAGCATCGTTCTATATAGAGCTACCTTTAGTTTTATGGCAGGAAACAAAAAACGCATCGATTCCATAAATTCGGTAAACGGTAAAATCTCCTTTACATTTAAATCATACTTTTTTAATTCAGCAGATAAACGAGTATGGTAGAATTTTAACAACCCGAAAAAACTCCGTTCTTTTACCTCTTTGCTTACATTTAACGATATTAAAAATACGACGTCATAGACAGGTGGGTAATATGTTGACAGTTGATAGTCAACAATTTTTGCTTGAACTGGAAGAGCGTTTGTATATTTGAAGAGAATATTCTTTTCCCAGAGATCATTATGACCGAGAACTCGTCTAAATTTCGATTGAACCTTCACTAAATCGTAGCAAGTATTGAGTAATTCAGCAAGCTTCTGTTTAGTTAATCCGGTTTGTGGTAGTTGATCTACTAAAGCACTAATACCTTGAACACCGCTCCGCACCCAAAGATGTATTAAAAAATTGTTATCGTTTATGAAATGTTCTTCTTTATATATACCTAAGTCTTCAGTGAATATCCTGTGAGCTTTCCCTGACTGCTTGGTTCTGATTTCTTCATAAGCCAAGCTGCTTGAGTGAAGCTTAGCCAATGCTTTCAACGCAACTTTTACATGGTCCAAATCCAGGCCGCCGGGATACTGTGTTCTCGCAACTCCATATTCTTTAACCGACAAATCTTCGAATATGACGATTTTGTTGCTTTTGTTAAAAACAAATTTCGGAGCAAACGATGGCTTATATCCTGGTATAATTCGTTCAAACTCTTTAACGTGGTGATCAAAAAAGGAAGCTTCTCTTTCAAACCCATTGATGTTGTTTATTATTTCAATTTGTGTGTCTGGACCAGACGGTAATGTTTTCATGAAGAATCGATGTTCGGTGATTTTACCGTTGCCCAAAGCTGATATTGTTAAAATATAGTGGTCGCCCAGAAAACCTTCGACCTTGTCCGATAGTGGGGCAACAGAATGTTTGGTTATATGGGTACTCTTCTTATCTAACCACTTTCTTATAATAGTTTCGTAGTCTTCTTTTGTAATACTTTTGATAAAGTCATACATTTTGGCTAATTGAGTGAGAACTTTCATAAAGAGTACGGTATATTTAAAGTAAGTATAGCTTTATCAATTACATGTTTTTTGAAATTTTATCCAGTAGCGTAGATATAAAAGAAGAAGCTAAAAGTAATAGATACTTCTAAACCATGACTGCCAAAACTGTGAGACTTTATGCACAATATCAACAACAAATTAATGTTTACCTCCCTTAACAAATACAAATAATGTTTGCTTCTATCCAGAATTTTCTAAGAACCTTATGAGAAAGTGATTACCTACGCTCCCGATTTGCTCTTATTTATTAATAATAATGAGAACATTGCAACACAATTTCCTATTGTCTAGATATATTATTAAAAAAGTATGGTCCTATTGTGTACTTCTCTCACAAAACCGCTATCTCATGCATGTCAGACAGAAGTGATTCTATTCATATTTTCTGGGTAATTATTTGCCAATGAAATATTTGGGGCAAATATTACCATTATCATTGCCGTAGCATATTAAAACTAACAATTCAGGCACGTCTTTAAAAATTGGAAATTATCTATTTTTTGCTTTATGTTAATTTGGCTTGAAAATAAAATAAATATTTTATATATAATATGGTGTTCATTTATGCTGTAACGGCGAGAAATATTTTAGTTCTGTAAACGCCCTTGGCTGAATTCTTAAAAGCTTATTTCCAATACGTACAAATTTACAATAACTATTCATAAATAACCTAATATTTTGCCATTTAGAAAGCCATGCAATTGATATGGTTATAAAAGCAAGAATATTTTCTGTACAATTTTCTACAATTATTATTTAATCACAGATTTAATATAATCACGGAGAAAATTTCCAGTTCGCCGTGATTCCTTGTTTACACCGAAAAAATATCTTCTTTTTTTAAATTGAATTAAGAGGACTAAGGACTATTAAGAGGACTAAAAGTATAATACAATAATATAAAAAACGGACTAAAAGGTATATCTACAATAATTTTTTCTTGAAATCGGCAGTGAAGTGTCTCAAAATCGTCTTTAAAAGCTCAGAAGTCGGCACTAAAGTAGCCCATTATTGTACGATTTTTCCAATAAGTAGGTCTTGGCGAGATGTAAACATCAAACGTCAGACTCGGAGCCATCGCCCGTCAAAAGTGGCCAAATATTCGTACACATTGCAAATTGTTACCTATAGCAGCGCAATCTTTGAAGATTAGTCTATTTTACATGGAGGCTGCACAACAGGCAGCAGTTTGGATTTTCTGTCAGAAAGTGCCGGGTCTCGTCATACTTGACCTATAGGTTGAGCAATCGTCAAAGTCAAGCAACGCAGCGCGTAGTCGGTTTTTGGACGGGTGATCCCTTATGATTATTTTTTCGCCTAATAAGACATTTTTTCCGATTTAAAAAAAAATATATAATATGTACCTCATCGGCACTAAAGTTCTTTTTATGACTCATGTGGTTTATTTGCCTCGGCCAGAGGCCTCGGCAACTAAATTCCACATGAGTCATAAAAAGTTGAACTTTAGTGCCTTGGTACATAAATAACAACTATTACTAGCCCCTAAAGATTCGAAACACGTAAGTCTTTTCTCTGTTCCGAACTGATTCGTTTTGAGTTCTTCGTAGATTAGATAGCTGGAATGAAGCTTAGCTACTGCTTGCAGTACCAATTTTACATGGTTCAAGTCCATCCCATACAAAAAATTATTTGATTCTACCAAAACATATTTCTTAGCGTACAAGTCCTCGAAAACCACAACTTTATTATCTTTTGCAAAAAGAAATTTAGGTGCGTATGATGCTTGATGTCCAGGACCAGTATTTTCAAGTTTTGTGATATAAAACTAAAAACCATTTATAAACTCAACCACATTAGATTGAATCTATCGGAAATATCTTCACGAAGAAACTGTGGTCGGTAGTTTTGCCACCGTCACTCGCAGAAATTTGCAAAATTTGATGCTAGTCTAGAAAACATTCAACTTTATCTGATAGAGAGCGAATACTGTGCTCGTATATCTAACGTCTTCAATCTTTAACCATCGTTTTATGATAGTTTTGTAGTCTTCTTTGGTTATGAACTTGTCCAAGTCTAACATTTTGGCGGAGTATTGTGAAATTCTAAATTTTCTAGCAACTAATGCCTACACTGAACTTGAAACTACGTAGAACCTAATAGTGTGCCTACATTAAACTTGTACCTATACTTTCACCAAAATATTTTACAGAGCGATTCTCCCGTTAAAATTAAAGGGGGTCTTTCATATACAATTTTCCCCATAACCCCCTCCCCCTTTGAGTTACACCCCTCCACATATGGGGGTAAAATATTGTTTCTCTTTGTTTTCTCCACTATGGAAAGAGATAGAAAGTTGAAATTTGGTGGACCAGTTGCACTCATGGAATGACATTTTATGGCATTTTTTCAATCCTAAAGTATGAGTGGATGGGGATGAAAGAACCAACCCCTAAATTATTTTTTGCCAGAATTTTTTAACGTGTCAAAATTTCAAAACAAATCTAGTAGGCCAATGTCATTAGCCTACTAGATTACCTGATTCATAAAAGAATTTTTAACCATGCAAAAGTCGCGTGAGTGTCAACAAGTTGTTTTTTTTTTCTGAAAAATCTGTCAAGTTTAGGGCAAAAAGACAAGAATTGAAAAAGTTTTTAAACGCATTTGTCATTATATACCATTTTTTTGTTTGTTGTGTTATTTTGTTATTTTTTGTTCACACTATCCTCCATCATTGTCCAGGTTTTCAGTAGTAAGTGAGACAACTTATATTTTATATTATGCAAACCTCATTATATGCAACCATCATTTACACAAAATTTGTAATTCTTAAATTTTCAAATTTTTAGCAAATTTTTGAGTAATTTTTAATCCTGTAATCATTATTTATTTATTCATACAATTTACATAATAAATACAAAATTACGGTGGCTTAAGTTTGAACAACAATAATAATAACAACAGCAACACAGTAGAAATAATAACATTAATCGTATAATAATAATAAGCAGACAGATTTCGATTAAATTTCGGTAATTGAATTACTTTAAGGTAATTGAATTATTTCTGGAGTAATTATTTTGAATTTCTCACCTCCTAGAAAAAATCCGTGTACGCCACTGAATTCTACGTGAAAAAACTATAAGGCTCGATCTTCACCATTTCAACAAATTAGCGTATAACGGATATATACGGCGGGTGCCCGAAAATGACAAATTTTAAAAATCACCTTGTATTTCAAGAACTAAGTAGGCCAATAGGCCATGACAATTCAATTTCTTCATGAATTAATTCATGAATAAGTTTATGAATAAATTCATGAATTAATTCACGAAGTTCTATTTTACACTGATGAAGAAATTGATGAATTTTTTTGTCACCTTATGTCAGATTCTAGCGAATCCAACACAAGAGAATAAATAACAAAATAATTTTTTGTGCTGCGTTTCCCCTATCAGAACATATTTTCTAACCATATCCATTTTCATCCAAAGCATCTTTAACTACAGATTAAGTCTGACTAGAAGAGTAGTTGAAAATGCATATTTGCTGATTTTTTTGACTACAATTAATTTGAATGTGAAAAAGTGCATGTTGCACATTACATAATTTTTGGGACCCGAATGTCCTACTTCCATCCTAGAAGAGCTTGATAAAGACTATATATTTCAATTTGGATTTTCTTACCAAACATGCTCACCAAGACATGCTTGCGTTGCTGCCCAAGAGGAGTTTTGTGATTATTTTGTGAATAAGGGAGCTGTGCCTTGGCAGCAGAATACATAAATAAACATATCATTTTTCACACCCTTTTTATCTAAGTATATTATCTTTAAAACTATGTATTCTCCTCTTCCTCGTCTAATGCCTCAAACAAAACCAGTATCAAAATATAACCTTCCTTATGTTCAAATTTTCAATGTTAGTACTCCTGAAGTTCACGCAAAACTTGACGGAAAATAGAACATGCTCTAATTCGTGAAGTAACTTCATGAAGAATTTCATGAATTAATTCGTGAAGAAATTGCCAGTGTAATACACGACTTTTTATAATAATTTTTCCTTGAAGTGACTTCATGAATTAATTCATGAAGAAATTGTCAATGTAAAACGGGCATTATTTTGATAAAACAATATCTAACTCTAAAAAATATCATGATTCATATATGATGAGAATATAATATGATCACTGATTAAAGTTATGATATACAAATAACTATTTTATTTGTCTATGCTAATATTTAACGGCGGGAAAGGAGAACTTGCCCTATACCTACCCCAGAGCTCCGGAAACAGAGCTTTGATTTTGGTTTCCTAAATAGTATGTCGAAATAAAGTATAATGGTTAGAAAGACCATCCCAATCGTCCCAAAAAAAGATCGGGATCAAGGAACTTAAAACAGATCATTTGGGATCTAAAATCTTTCATAGATCAAAGATTTTATAGAGTATTTCAAGGGAGGATATTAGATAATTTCCTAAAAGTATCTTGATACCTTTTTAACGTAGATTTTAAATTAATCTTAGATGCTTAAATATTTAGATAAGTCAGATTCAAAGTAGGTATCTAACAAAAGATCTTTATCGGCCAATGAAAGGATCTATGTTAACTGAACATAGTAGATATCTTTGAACTAAGATCCTTAAAATGATATATTTTTTAAAAATATTCCCTCCTGTGGTTAAGATGTATTGCTTATGATTTTTCAGACGCTTCTGAAAGATATTTTTAATCTCAATAAAAATTAAAGAAAAAGATAGTTAAAATGGTTTACTACGTGTTTAATTCACTGAATAGAAGAACCTATAGGATGTCACAAAAGAGTAGTTCAATTCAATGAGCAGGGATTCTCTGGGATAAAATAATGTGGATTTTCTTATGATTTCTTATTTTTTAGGTTTAAACCTTTAAACAAATTCTGCGTATTTTGCAATATCGAGTTCAAATTTGGTACGAGTTTACTTAGTAAAATAAGTTGGGGGTTCAATTTTTCAAAAAACCTAAATCTATTAATTTCTCATTTTAGGTAGGAAAAATAAGGATATTGAGCGCGATATTTTAAAAAACACGGATTTTTTAGAGGGATCAAACCCAAAATTGGCAAAAACTCCAATAAAACCAAATCCTGAATGAAAATTTTACAAGAGTAAAAAATATTAAAAATTAATGCGGCAGAAAAAATGGGGAGAGAAAAATTGTTCATCACGACCATTTTGTTCCGTTTTTGAATTGTTTAACTTCGACAAAAATGAGTTTCTATAAAAAAAATCCTTGCCAAATTTCAAATAGATATCTTACAACACAAGAGTTAATAAAAAGGTTCGTCTTTGTAAATTCAACTTTAAAACCCTGTATTTTTAAATAGGGGCATCTAAATGAGAAATATGAGGATCGTTATATTATTTTGGTTCAAAAGAGCTGTGGTAAACGGGTTGACCTACGTTTGTGTAACACTCAGATTATTTGACATAAACTTAACTCTACGTCTCTATAAACGGTAAGTAGCCACATTCGAAATAGTTATTTACATTACAAAGATACGTAAGTGTACTTCTTTGGCCGAGGTCGTTGTAGCAACGTCCAAGCAAATCATCAACAAGTGTTGCACCTCCGCGACAGTTCCTAGTTCCTAGCAATGAAAGGTGTTAGGAAAAAAAGAAGGATTGCGGAATTTTCACAAAGAAAGTGTGAGAAGTTTTAGATCGCGTCGCTGACCATTCCTGAAAATTCCTTCGCGAAATAAGAAAAATTTAGAAGTGTGTTTTCCAACAAACCCAGAGGGCCTCCCGACTTTTACGTGTGCACGGTCCTTAAAAGTACCTCCGAGACCAAAAAAGGGCTTACGCATCGTGTAACGTATATGCATTTTTCCTGATATACCGACAATTTCCATACCACGAGATACATTTAAATTTAATCCAGCAGATTTAAATTAAATCCGGCACACCCATAATGCTATCGGCGTACCTACACCTCACAGCGTCGGTTTAATGGACGAACAGATTAACGTCTGGAATGGCGAATTTTTTCATTGAAACCACAATCTCTCCAAAGCCGAAACCTGTCTAGATACGTTTTGAAAACTGGCTGGCAAACGATAATTAATTTCAATTTCATGTATGCGCACCAAAATGCTGCAAATTTCTTATAATAATATGGAGTTTTGTTAACGCCTGTAGACGTAGGAAATATGAACATTTGAATTTATGTACACAGGGTGTCCGGTAAGTATGGGGCAATATCAGCGGAGCAGGTATTACTATTGAGCTTAACAACTAGGTACGGGTCAGATCTCAATAGTTACTGAGATAGGTACAGGATTTTTTTTAAAATTGAGATATGGCAATATCTCCCAAAATAATCAAGCTGCTGTACTGCAATTTGGCACTGTTGTGTTTGTGGGTATGGAGAATAAACAGAAAATTTAAATTTCTACTTATCTCACAGAGGGCGCCACTTGCCCTGTTTTTGGATCTTGCTTTTACTCGTATCTTTGTTGAGGTTATCTTTTTGGTATTGCAGATCCATCATTTTAGTACATATTTTTATTTCCCAACAAAACTGTATACTTCTTTCAAACCGATAGAATCAACCGTTTGCTTCGAAATCCACAAAACGTACCCAAAACACCTGTTAACTCTAACATTTGAAACATAAAATTTTCACCTACTGCTTTCAAATTTTACAAATTAACTGGGCCCATTGCCCATTTAAAGTGACAAAAAAATCATTAAGGATAATTAAATTTCCATTAGATATTGGAAACTCACAAAAAAATGCTATCACCGCGGTGGCGTCGCTCGTACCGGCGCGGACTTTTTAGACTGCATTTTTCGAGGCAGGCGCATGCATATGTCTTTATGTCCTTAATAGGCTTTATCCGTGTGATTTACTAATTGTCCTACACTCACTGGGATTACTACGGTTTTCTAGGGTTTTCCGTAGTACTTGAGCGAATGCTATCCTAGTTCTATCGGCAAAAAAGTCGGCCCTAGCCGCAAATGGCAACGAAGACAAAATAATAGTAATTGCCCCCCTCCCCCGCACAAGCATATGTGGTTGCTTCTGGGGTACTCCTAGTTTGGAGTATTGTGAGTGTGAGAATTATTATTATTTTATTATTACATATTATGGGGTCGGACTATAGAAATGGCTCGACTTGTATAAATAAAAGGGAAGAAATCATCTTTCCTAAAAAAATACCAACTATATACTTTGCTATACATTTTTTTCCGACGTATGTATAAAATAATGCAAACAAAGATAACTAAGGTATCTAAGTAATTTATAGTATTTACATTTATTTAGAAAAATACAATAGACAACTGAACCTATATAATTCTTCCTAAATCTGATAATTCGCCGTGACATAATATTATATTGTATCACATTAAAGGAACAATAATTTTACAAACAAACTAACAATTATTATATTCAGTACTATCTTATTAAATATTTAGTTATACAATTAGTGTCACTGATATCATTTTAAATACGTCACATTGCGTCCTGAAGCGTAGGCATACCTATTAGTTGAATTTCACCGTTCAACCAAAATGTTCGACTTGGACAAGTTCATAACCGAAGAAGACTACAAAACTATCATAAAACGATGGTTAAAGAAAGAAGACCTAGATATAGTACAACACAGTGTTCGTCCTCTATCAGATAATATTGAAGGTTTTCTAGGGGACCATTACATTTTAAAAATGTGTGTGAGCGATTATGGTAAAACCACCGAACACAGTTTCTTCGTGAAGACTTTTCCTGGATTAGAAACCCAATCTGAAGTTGTTGAGCGTTTGCATGGTTTTGAACGTGAAGCTAAGTTTTTTGAGGTGTATGTCACAAAACTTGAAAACGCTATTCCTGGGTATCGGGCAACATATGCTCCAAAATTTCTTTTCGCGAAAAACGACAAAGTTGTGGTTTTTGAGGACTTGTCGGTCAAGCAGTATTTTCTACACAAAAAAGGTCATTTGAACGGAATGGACTTGGATCATGTAAAACTGGTATTGAAAGCAATAGCATTGCTTCACTCGAGCACTTTAATTTATGAAGAATTGACAACGAAACATCTGAGAGCACAGCAAAGATTTGTTTCTATTAAGGATCAAGATTTATTTAAAGATGAAATGTATAATATAAAAGATGAAGACTGCTTGATGCATCTCTGGCTCCGAAGTGGCGTAAAAGGTTTAGGAGCTTTACTAGATGTATTTCCTGATACTAAGTTAAGTAAAGACAAATTGGAAGAGTTTTTTCAAGCCTGTTGTGAAACAATGACAAATACATCGAAATTTCGAAAAGTCCTTGGACATAATGATCTCTGGAACAAAAACATTCTCTTTAAGTACAAAAATGGCATTCCTCTCAAAGCAAAATTGGTAGATTACCAGGTACCTGTATACTGTCCACCTGTCCACGACACCGTTTTTTTCATATTGATGAACTCTAGCAAAGAAGTAAAAGAAAAATATTTTGCATATTTGCTGAGATACTATTACAGCTGCTTATCAAATGAATTAAGAAAATACGATTTAAATCCAGATGAAGTATTACCGTTCAGTGAAATAAAGGAATCATCGAAACTGTACTTGCCAGCCATGAAGCTTAAAGCGGCAGTGTATGAATCCATGCTGTGTGCTAATGACGAGTACATGTCTGTATTGACAAAGGACGTCGGCAAATTTAGGAAATTTATGTTCAAAGACAGAGGCCCTGTTTCTTTAGAATTGTTCAAGTCGGACAGTCTATACAGAAATAAACTCACGAGTACAATAGCCGATTTGGAGGATACAATTCTTGGCATTCAACCATCTTGGGAGGAAATATGAACATATTTAGATGCAAGTTAACTATTTAAATTACATCGGGATCAAATTTTTTGTAGATGTACATCGTAAAATATTGTTATAAAAAATATTGAATAAATCTTTGCATGTTTTCGCTGGTGTTGTAAAATGATTTAAACCACAAAATAATAGTTGCCAATCTAGTCGCTTCGGTGATAGAAGGACAAGTTATCCCAAAAAGTATATACATTTCATACACATAAACCTAATCATAGAACCGCACAGTCCTTTGACAAGACACCATCCAGTTTCCAGGCCGAAATTTAAACTATAAATATGTGCCCATGATTGCATCATCAGAAGCATCAAGGGGGCAAGAATATAGTACATCTCAGGGCAGCATTGAAACATCTAAAGTCTTATATTTTTAGGAGCCTAAAGTTGTCTGGGAATGCGGAATGACTTTAATATGGGTGCTAGGGCGTGAAGATGTTCGTGGAAATGACATCGCTGATAGCATCGCTCGAGAATGGGCTAATGCCTCATGGCAGTGACTATAGAATCTATAGTCACTGCTCATGGTGAATATACTAGACTGGTGGCTGCATGTCGTGTGGTAGGAACGGTAGGGGAACAAGGCCTACTATAAAGACAGGCTCTGGCGCACAAAAGTCACGTGACCATCTTAGTCCCACGTTAGATGTCATTTGTCACATAACTGAAAGCGGCAGCTTGGGTTTTGAGAAGTTTTCAATGTTTAAAGTGTTTTATAAGCGTCTTTATTTATATTTTAGAAAGAAGTTTGTGTCTAGTGCGCATGTGTCCTGGCGGAGGGGAACCGCCCAGGTGTTATTATGGCCTCTGGGTGGAAGTCGTGCCGTCCAAGAGTTTGGTGCCGCTCGCACCGACGCGACGCGACGCGTGAGCGCTGTTAAGGGGAATTCTCCCCCGAACCACAGAATAGGGAACCCGGAATGGACTATTATGGACATGGGACAGTATTGGACAGTGGAGCCTGAGACACAGAGGGGTGAACTGCTTACGGGAGATCCTCGAGTTCAGACGGCCCGGGTGGCTGGAAGCCGTTCCCGTTGACCACGTTCGGGTTTGTGTATTTATTGTATTCACCATTCACCTTGTGCCAAATAAATCAGTGTTGTAACGTACTCGAGGATTTTCGTTGTCGACCCACGCCCTGATACGGTTTCAATTCGGCCTTTCACGCTGCCGATCAACTGGGACCTCGTCAATATTTACAGTATACCTACTGAGGTTAGTTTTCATTTTTATTTCTTAAAAATTAACCTAAATACCAAATATTGGGTCTGTTTATATTATATTTATACATATTACAAAAGCCAGGAAGAAAGTGTCGCCATAACAAACATTTGTTTTGCCTCGGGATGAAAATTTCCACCAAAAATGGATTCGTCAAATCCCAACTGAGATTTAATTTCTAAAAAACCCTTAAGTATGTGTGGCTAACACATTTTCAAGAAAGTGAAACATTATAAAGTGGACAAATGTGTTTTGGGAGGAAAATACCTATAGAGAATATCACCTAAGCTAAAGGAAGGTGATGTCCCAACAATTTTTGAGAATGTGCCAAAATATTGTGAGTGCAGTGCCGTTTAACTCTCAGCCTAAAACAGCTGAGGCAGGTTGAAAATTTTGAAAAAACAATTAGAGAAAGCTTGGATGCACAAAACCAATAATGTAATAGATAAAAGAAAACTTGCCAAATTGTTACGAAATTTGTTTTTCTACTTATCTCCAAAAATGCCTTTCATTATATAGGACTAAGTTGGTCACGTGACTACGCGATTATGCGTTAGCGCCGTGGCCTGTCTTTATCGTTGGCCTCGGTAGGGGAAGGTGTGATGTCATTGCCGGCAGCTGTGATCCGTCAGCTCTTTGCAGCGGACTGGCGTTGGCAGTCTGTTTGACGGCGCATTGTAGCAACGTCGTCTACCGCATAGCGTGAAATTCGCAGCACTAAAAAGGTTCATAAGTATAAAAGCAATTTAAAAAATAAACTTCATAGGCGTGCTTTTGGGGTAAAGACCTACCGCTAGTTAAATTATGTATTAATCAAAGTTACACCTTGTAGGCTCATTTCATTGCGTGCTCATTTCTGGTGTGTTAAATTATTCGCAAAGTGTTGGATGCCTTAGTATATTTTCACATAATTTGGACGTGTCTTAAGTAGAATATGTGGCATGTGGCACCTCTAACCTATTATTATAATCCTTAGTCCTCCCCAGAAAATATTATGAGTAAGTAGGCAGCCAAATAGTCACGCGCTGTAAACTATAGATGAACTTATTTTTGTTCACACATTAACCTGTCCTATAAATTTCCGAAATAATTATATGTAATTAAGTTACTTCCCGAAATATAATTTTGTTAGCTTATTCATCAAAAGAATCCGAATAGTAAAACGAAATGATCCCATAAAATCGCTTCAAAGAGTTTAACGATATTATTCATTATATATATTATAATGACCAGCATGGTGCCTAGTACTCGAATAAGCGACATTGATACTGTTCTCTAAAATGTTACATACAATAACTGGTTGAAAATAAAAAGCTACCTATAGCTAAAAGTCCTCTTTTATTAAGTAGAAACATGTCTGGTTTATTTTTATTGTATCTAATATTTCCCATTCATATTATGGTACCTATGTATATAATTTTATTACTCGATTAGGTAATCAAATAATATTAAATGTTATATAGGGGAATTCCATATCTATTTTTATTATAAGCTGGATCCGGGATCGACACTTGGTATATTTTTGAGGTTAGGAAAAAGTTTCAGATAAAAGTTGTAGAAACCAAAGCAAGCTTTTCTCAGCGTTTATTTAGTTTTATACAGGATGTTCAGCAAAGCGGTGCCAAGCCAAAAGTATATTTTTGGATATTTTCTAAAATTTATTTGTGGCGCAAACAGATCCATTTAATTTTTAATTGGGTTTTTCGCCACCAAACTGATTGAAAAAAAATTGCATTTATAAAATTCCTTGTGAATGTGGAAAGTTCTATGTTGGGGAGACTTGCAGGCCATTTAACGTTCGTTTAAAAGAACATACAAATTATATCAGGCAAAATCAAATTTCGAAGTCAAAAATATGTGAACATTCCTTTAATAACAATCATAGGATATTGTGGGATAGTTCCAAACCAGTTCTAAAAGAAGAAGTAGGAAATAGACGAAAAATTAAAGAATCTGCATTTATTCTAGGAAATACGGGCAACTGTGTTGCTGAATGTTCAGTGGAATTCAGTAAAATATTATTGCCACTTATTCAAAGAGAAGTTAGTATAGATAATTAGATAGAACACAGGGTACAATATCAGGCAGGTGGCTAGGTTATTGTTTCTGTTGTCATGCCATTTTAACCTGAAATTTATTAATCTGTCACTTCACTTTGACGTGACATGATCTTTGAGAAAGGAGGAAGATTTATTCTCCGAAAGCTCAGAAAACAAATTTGTTGAAGTTATTTTTTGAGTTACACGTTTAAAGTTTCGTTCATTCAGTGTTAAAAATTTATGAATTTTCGAGGCAACTTGAAAAGTTGTCTTTCAATCAGTTTGGTGGCGAAAAACCCAATTAAAAATTAAATAGATATATTTTTGGTTATTTAAAATCTGCTCATTGACACAATTTCAATGACATATGCACATGTAATATATTTGTTTGGAAAATATTCGACCTTGAATCTTCCAATTTTGCACTTTTCATGTCAATTTTTTCGAAAATGAAACCTGTGCGGGTATAACCTTATACAGGGTGTCCGGTAAGTACGTGAACATCTCGCGGGAGCAGGTAGAGGACGTCAAAATATTACGACGGGTTAAATCTCAACAGTAATACTGAGGTACAGAGCGTTGCAGTTCTTTTTTTGAAATAGAATTATGGCAATAGGTATCTCCCAAAAGAATCAAGCTGCTGAACTGAAATTTGGCACTGCTGTGTTTTTGGAGATGATGGAAATTCGAAAAATACGTGTAGTAATGGAGTTTTTACCGCACTTGGGTTTCACCCATGGCTCGTTTTGCAAGCTTCACTCGCATGCGGTAAAAACCACTCTTAATATATGAGTACAATTTACTATTCTTCAAAGCAGCAGTATATTGTGGGTTAAAAAAAATACAGACCAGGTCAAATAAAAGTTTGCAAGTATTGACGGCATTCATTTTCGGAACAATCCGGCTGATAAAAAATACAAATCTTAATTTGTTTGCCGAGGCCACACCATTGCCTTGCCTCTTCTAAACTTGATTATAGTACGCAAACTTTGACACTTCAGAATTGAAGGATGGCAAACAGAAGCAGGCAAGTGTCCCCGAAGCAACTCTGGAACGTATTTCAGGCGCCTTAAATTAAAAGATAACGCGGAGACAACTGGGGCAATGTTTTTCGTATTTTCCAGGCTCCCTATGTCTATATTTTCCAACTTCGCGAGTACTACGGACTTCTCTAGGAAAACAGGGGGAGTCAAAGTTTCTGCTAGCTTGTGATAATGAAGATGTATGGTAACAACTTAAAATTGGAGCATACGCTGTCGTTTCGGTCATCCGCAAGTAGTTTTGATAATTAAATTGGATATCGACTTGAAATAGTTTGTGTCTAAAAAATTCATTTACATGATCACAATATTTATCTACCCATAAAAGATAAAGGCATAAAACCCTTGAATTATTTGAATACAGAGGTAGATTTAACTTAATTATTTTGTTACTTTACATATTTTTAGATACCTACTCAGTTATCTACTTGGAGAACTTGTAGATCAAGTGCAGTTATTTACTATTTTTACTCACCACATTGTATCTGCCGTACCTACGGTATACTAAATAAATTGTTTGATGCACACCAAACTTGAAATCTTATTTTTATCGATTCTCGCCATATATGGGAAAACTTCACAAGATTAAAAAACTTCCGCGAAGTTTAAAATGAGCCACCAATGCTGTAAAGAACCTCATTGTTTTATCGTTTCTGGGGAAATGTTCTGTAATGAGGTTATTAGCAAAGAAATATGGATTTTTTTCATCTATAATAAATAAAGAAGAACGCTTTTGTGGCATATCATATAAAGGATATAATATTTTTTTATATCTATGCTTCTTCCCCCGATTACAATAATATAAAAACGTCACATGTTTGCTTCAACCGTTTGGAAGATACGTGTGATAAAATTTTTGAAATTTTCATATCGAAATTAGGCGTACCTAGCCATGGAAAAACAAACTTAAGAACGTGCTACATGTAAAATTTGTTACCAAACTAGGTATACGAAGCTATTGCAAAGACCTGGTTAAATAGTTCCAAGTTGAAACTTATTCAACCTATTAGAAAATCTGTGATTAATCACATGGGTGATTCTTGCCTATTTGTTGTCTAGTTTACCTACTTATACTTGAAACTTGAAATACTTTGTCCTATCTACATCTAATTCCATCGGTTGGGGAACGGTGTACTTAAATATTTTAAATATCCTATACCTGCTGTTTCGAGGGCAAAGAAATTGATTCAGTTTCAAGTGCACCGCAACCGATATCGATCTCACCTGCATGGTTGTTTGAAAGCATTCCTCTGGAAAAAGTGTTTTACGTGCGGTTTCCTATGGAGGCAATGTATCTACTGTTCACTTTAGCACCGATGGTTTCATTGCGATCTGTCGCCGTTGCACGCCATCGCCTGAAAGAAACAAGATATTTAATTACTTAATTACAAAATATTTCCAAAATTTATATATTTGTAATAAGGTGGTATACAGAGCCCTGTAATAGTAGGGAATAACTGCAGTAACATTAATTAAATAAATTTAATCCAAGGAACAATATGTGAAGCAAAGACTTTTTTAAATGTTTGTCACTATCTGCTTTGATGAACATTTGCTGTGCCAGTTCTGTGTAGCAATATTGAGTATAGGATCTATCCTCCATGTATCGAGGCGGCTATGGATAAAAAGTTATACCACAAAATAGTCACACTTTATGACTTTCTATCGCCTGTTGAAGTATCCCAGAATAAAACTGTATATTCTGTAAAAAAAAATCTAGGTTTTCCAGGAGCGCCACAGCACCAGCCAGCATTTTCTTGCCTAAGTCCTGAAGTCACGCAGTATTCTTTGATTTTCTGTACGTTCAGACTCGTTATAAATGACGATATAAGTCTGGAGACCATTCTCCATCGATATACTTGAAAGCGGAGCAAGCCTTACGCCAATAATTGAGACTGGAAACTGGAAATGATCAATTACCGAATGCCATACCATGCCAGATCAGGCCGGCAATTTGGCTGAAAGCATCAATTATTGTTGCTAACAAATTTATCGATTTGTATTGTATGTGTGTATGCGTATCATTTACATTAAAATTGATGAATTGGTAGGTATCTACACATTTACACGCACCCTAAGACTTCACCGCAAGGTTTATTTTGAACTTAAGTGGGTAAAATACATCAAAAGGACAATTTTGGCCGGATCGGATACGGGTCGAAGTACATTGATGATTGATGTAAACCAACCCCTACTTTCGAGTTGGCGTCATTAGTAGGACAGTAGGACAGAAAAACAATAAAAACACTCCTTTCGAAAATAAAAGCAACTTTCCTTGAAAAATCCAGAGAAAAGCCTCATACGGACCACATACGTGAGTTCACAAATAATAATAGTAAATAAACTGGATTTGTGTGATTTCCGGAGCGTGCTAGACCACAGAATAAATAGCTTCACAACAGAAGCGTCCATAAAGACATGTGTCAAAAATAAGCGAGCCTCCATTACAATTTACAGAAAAATAACCAATAACTTATACACAAATTTGGTCCTAATACAATCTCTTTTCAATGTGGATTAATGTAAAATCAAATAAAGTGCACAATGTTTATCCCTTTAGAAGATATTTCGCGTCAAAGCGAGCATCCTTTTGACACATGTCTTTATGGACGCTTCTGTTGTGAAGCTATTTATTCTGTGGCTAGACTTATGTGAAATTATTATGAAAGCTGTTTTTGAGGAAACCTTTAATATTTTTTTATTTTTGTGTTTGTGAATTTCTGAAGAGCTGGGTAAGAATCACTTTTCGCTAATTTTATGGGATGTTTCCATTTCAAATGGATTACACTGTATAACTCAAGCTATCAAAAGCACGTAATTTATCTCAACTGTACCAATTTTTGGGCCGGTCAGTATTTAAGTAGGTAGGTACTTATTGGTTCTGGATTTAGGTACACTAGTCGGGAAATTTTTATTTTTCCCATCCCCCGTCTACCCCCATCGTCATAAAAGCTCAATGGTGCAGGGTGTTCGGAGTTATTTTTTGCCCTCCTTAACTTTTTTACACAGAAAAAACATGTTAAATACAAAAGTTGAGTACCTAACAGAGGTATAGATCTAGGTAACTATGGTCTTTTAATAGAGCACCCTATATATTTTTCTATTACAATGTCATATCTTTGGTCCAGCTGTTTGGAAGATGATATTCGGCCTTACAATTTTCAATTTTGCACTTTTGATGGGCATTGTTTCGACAATGAAACCTTTGCTTGCATACCTTAAAAGAAGAAAATTTCGCACTTATACCAATAAGAAGCCTTTGTTTTGAACCGTTACCATGGCAACCCAAGTATTTTTCTGATTTTTTTGCGCTAATAATAATATAAGAGGAATATACCAAGTATTATATATCGTTGAAAAGCCCTTTTTAAGCACTACAAGATGAGCAGTTGAATTTGACATACTTAAGTGAAACACCCTGTATAATTTTTCAGATAACAGTTAAAAAATACATATTTCTTTCTAAAACATTTTATTGAACATTTTTTCTAGGTTAGAAAATAAAAAATAAGGGAAGTATAAAATAACCCTGAATACCCTGTACCATAATATTGTATTGTCGGCCGAATTGTGAAGTTTGAAAAATTTCAGATCGACACGACAATTAGAAGTGAAAACCCATTTGCTACATTAAAATTTGTTTACAAAGTTACATAAGTACATACATACAAGTGAAACAAAGTAAGTAGTAAACAAATTTAATAAATTGATAAATAAAACGATATTAATCAGAACATTTACTATTCAATCCTGGAGTTTTACACGACATTTTTCGTTTTCTCTCAATGAAAATTCAACGGACTAAATGATTTTTTGAAGGATTTCTGCATGTTTGTTGAGAAAATGGCAATTATTCATCAGAAAAATTATTATAGCAGCAGCTTGGGCAGTTTACGTACTCTAAAATTAGGAAAATCAAAAGTTAATATTTATGCTTATACAGCTCCAGTTGCGACATTTTATTTTTGTGTACTGGGTGATCCACATAATATTTTACCCCTCATCTGCTTTATTTTTCGTATTAAAGAAAAAACTGTAGAAATAAATGTTTTAGGATTTTTTGGTCGGCGTTTCCATGGTCTTGTTGAAATTACAGGGTGTCCCGTATAAAAGCGGTACATGCCAAATTTATGTTTTTGTTATTAAATTTTCGGAATCTATCCCAATTCCAACGATTTAATAAATATGATCCAGGACCGGAGTGAACTTGGCGACGAATCCCAGCGACGAATTTTCACTATATCAAGCAAGCGGCAAATGTGAACATAGCGACTATTGCAGCGACGATTTTAGAAAACGGCTTGAAGTTTACATGATTAACTTTCTACCGTGGTGCAAACATATAGTAATGAAGATTATTATATTTCCCTGACCTTTATTTTAGCAATAATATACTTACAGCTCAAGGTGGGAATTACATATAATAAAAAATGATGTTTCAAGACATGAAGGGATGTAACTAACAGTCTAAAGAAATATGGTTAGCAAATAATAACAATATATCTTTTTATGGTAAAGATAGGTCTACTTGCCACATTTTCGTGAAGATGGAAGGTCAAATGGATTTCTTGATTTTTGAGGCCAAGCGTCGGATGGACTAGGGGTGGGAAATATTTAAAACGCAGTTCAGGGTTTCTAGGGGTTAGGGGTATTGGTAATGAAGGAGTGCTTGAGCCACAATTTGGTGAAGAGGGAAGGTTCACCGGATTGTTTTGTCTCGTTTTTTTAGAAAAAAGTCCCAGCGACGGGGGGACTAGGGGCCGAAAATAAATATTTCGCGGTTCCGGGTTTCTAAGGGTGTAGGTACCGATCGAGTGCTTGAGCCACAATTTGGTGAAGAGGGAAGGTTCACCGGATTGTTTTGTCTCGTTTTTTTAGAAAAAAGTCCCAGCGACGGGGGGACTAGGGGCCGAAAATAAATATTTCGCGGTTCCGGGTTTCTAAGGGTGTCGGTACCGAACGAGTTCTTGAGCCACAATTTGGTGAAGAGGGAAGGTCCAATCGATTGTTTTGTCTCGATTTTTGAGAAAAAAGTCTCAGCGACGAGGGGACTAGGGGCCGAAAATAAATATTTCGCGGTTCAGGGTTTCTAAGGGTGTCGGTACCGAACGAGTTCTTGAGCCACAATTTGGTGAAGAGGGAAGGTCCAATAGATTGTTTTGTCTTGATTTTTGAGAAAAAAATCCCAGCGACGGGGGGACTAGGGGCCGAAAATAAATATTTCGCGGTTCAGGGTTTCTAAGGGTGTCGGTACCGAACGAGTGCTTGAGCCACAATTTGGTGAAGATGGAAGGTCCAACAGTCGCTGGGACTTTTTTCTCAAAAATCGAGACAAAACAATCCGGTGGACCTTCCCTGTTCACCAAATTGTGGCTCAAGCACTCGATCGGTACCGACACCCTTAGAAACCCTGAACCGCGAAATATTTATTTTCGGCCCCTAGTCCCCCCGTCGCCGGGACTTTTTTCTCAAAAATCGAGACAAAACAATCGGTTCCACCTTCCCTCTTCACCAAATTGTGGCTCAAGAACTCGTTCGGTACCGACACCCTTAGAAACCCCGAATCGCGAAATATTTATTTTCTGCCCCTAGTCCCAACGTCGCTGGGACTTTTTTCTCAAAAATCGAGACAAAAACTATCCGGTGGACCTTCCCTCTTCACCAAATTGTGGCTCAAGCACTCGATCGGTACCGGCACCCTTAGAAACCCTGAACCGCGAAATATTTATTTTCGGCCCCTAGTCCCAACGTCGCTGGGACTTTTTTCTCAAAAATCGAGACAAAAACTATCCGGTGGACCTTCCCTCTTCACCAAATTGTGGCTCAAGCACTCGATCGGTACCTACACCCTTAGAAACCCTGAACCGCGAAATATTTATTTTCGGCCCCTAGTCCACCCGTCGCCGGGACTTTTTTCTCAAAAATCGAGACAAAACAATCGGTTCTACCTTCCCTCTTCACCAAATTGTGGCTCAAGAACTCGTTCGGTACCGACACCCTTAGAAACCCCGAATCGCGAAATATTTATTTTCGGCCCCTAGTCCCAACGTCGCTGGGACTTTTTTCTCAAAAATCCAGACAAAAACTATCCGGTGGACCTTCCCTCTTCACCAAATTGTGGCTCAAGCACTCGATCGGTACCGACACCCTTAGAAACCCTGAACCGCGAAATATTTATTTTCGGCCCCTAGTCCCAACGTCGCTGGGACTTTTTTCTCAAAAATCGAGACAAAAAGTATCCGGTGGACCTTCCCTCTTCACCAAATTGTGGCTCAAGCACTTCTTTATTACCAATACCCCTAGAAACCCTGAACTGCGTTTTAAATATTTCCCACCCGTAGTCCATCCGTCGCTTGGCCTCAAAAATCAAGAAATCCATTGGACCTTCCATCTTCACGAAAATGTGGCAAGTACACCTACCTTTACCATAAAAAGATATATTGTTATTATTTGCTAACTATATTTCTTTAGACTGTTAGTTACATCCCTTCATGTCTTGAAACATCATTTTTTATTATATGTAATTCCCACCTTGAACTGTTAGTATATTATTGCCAAAAATAAAGGTCAGGGAAATACTTATAATAATTACTATATGTTTACACTACGGTAGAAAGATAATCATGTAAACTTCAAGCCGTTTTCTAAAATCGTCGCTGCAATCGTCGCTATGTTCACATTTGCCGCTTATGCTTGATTAGTGAAAATTCGTCGCTGGGATTCGTCGCCAAGTTCACTCCGGTTGATCCAGGCGTTTTCGAGATATTTTCACGTTCCGTATCTCAGAAATGAAACGGGTGCGGATAAGTTGAGTATAATAAAAAATGATGAAAATAATGCCCTTCAAACGTTCTTTTACCATTTTGAAAGCACTCCGAATCAAGGATCATATTATCACAACGGAAGACTATAATTTTGATCCGGATCTTCATCTACTACATTTTTCATTTGTCTTTTTGACGAATCATTTGGGACAATGCGTATAAATCAACGATATATAGGAATAGATACATTACAAAAGGCAACTTGTTTTGTTTCATGATTTTAAAAAGATGTTATTGTTGGAACATTCAAGGTTTCCATTTTTTTTGATACGATTTAGGTTATTTTGTAAATCTAAGTCTCCCGAAGCATATATACGACATACAAATCTATCAAAAAACTATTTATTATATATGCATTACAAAATAGGAAAGACTGAATTTAATAAATGCCAATGTAAACAAATTACCTCGTCTTCTTCCCCTCGACCCGCTAATGTAGAAGCAAAACAAAACCCGTATTATTTGTATTACCGAGAGTCATATATTCCTATACATAGTTGGTATAAACGGATACACACACTATAAAATTCATTCGGTGAGATTATTTTGGTCACTGTAGAATAAATAAATTCGATTTGGCGAAGATAATAGAACTGCGCCCACATTTATCGAGTTTCAGATTTCTTCAATTTAAAAATAGAATTGTATATTTTTCTCATAGAATTCAACGTTATAAAACTAACCAACTGTGTGATAAATATAGGTAATAAAAAAGGGGATTAGATTAGTCGTGTTTTACAGTTTTTTTAACTATAGGGAAACAGGATTTTACTTTTAGAAATATTATATTGCGGAACAAATAGCATCAACAAGTTTTCAGTTTATAATATATTGTACCTAACTAGCATTGAAGAACTTTCATAATAAAGTGGTCGAATTTGAACGTTTACTCACTGGGGAAAATGCATTCGTTTAATTCTTCTACAATTTGGGTAGACTTGATCTAGTGCTAACCACGGGATGTATAAAAAAAAATCATTTCGGATTGTCTGTTTTCGCCCCTCTAGTGTATATGTGAATCATGAACTGGGTCCTTGACTCGACCTAAAACCGGACGAAATATGGGAGAATATTAATTCTGGACTTTTTGCCGAGTTATATCTTTGTTAGGTGTTAAAGTGGAGATAGTTGTATAATATAATATCAGAATATAGTTACATTGTTCTGTAATGCTCCTGCCTGATAGATGGAAAAACTCTTTTATACATCAACTTATTTCAAATACAGGATCACGAAATTAATGGTGTCAATTTGAAGTAGACAATTATACTAAATATAAAGCCATATACTTTCATTTTTCATTTCATTACCTTTCACAAAAAATATATTTAAAAAATTATATAAGTGAATATAAAAACTTAAAATATATATAAATATATATAAAAAAAATAACTTTTAAAATCAGCTTTTATTTCGTTTCGCCTATTAAATCCTAATATACTGGGATATATTTAACCTTATAATACTATATAGGTACTTAATTTTAGCAACCCAAAATTGTACATTTAAATGAAATATATTATACGTGGTAATATATTTTATCTTCTCTATAAAACTATATTCTATAAGTAAACATCCCTTAATGGCTAGCTAAATAATTAATGATATGAATAATTATACATGTTTGAAATAATTCCATAAAAATGGCGTGGTGTCAAATGTAGGTAAATATTTACTTCCGCAAAGTGCATTCCAAGTACGAGTATAGGACAAACAAGAGTCCACTTTTCATAACCATACATCAAATTATCACTTAGAGAGTCCTCAGTAAAAATTCTTACTTGTGAAAGCTTCGGCTAGTTCACCCATGCCTCGTCCATTCCCCATTGAACTGAAAGGGACTTCACTTCCTCCATTATTCTTGGAGTTTTTCGGTTACAAGTTAAGATCAGAGAGCACAGATAACTTAAAACTATGCATAGCACAATATCCGGTGGCGCGGCAATGCCATGAACCTATTTGCCAGAACCCAAAATGTGCGTGGCGTCACGTCCACACTGCGAATTAAAATGAGAACAAAAGCCTACGTCGGAAATAGTCTACCATAAAACGTATAATTAATATTCATTTACAAAATTTAATTTTACTAAATTGTATAAAATTATAATACACCCGATTTGTAAAATATTCATTCTACTAAAAGGTAATAGAATAGTATTTTATAAGCGAGTTTAATAATATGTATATTATTAACCGAAATATTCCATTGTATATTTAATAAAGAACAGTTTACTATTTTTTTGCTAATAAAAAATATGTTGAAATGTAAAATAAAATCTGTAATATTCAGGAATTTAAAAATTAATACCGAAAAATTTTCTTTGTTTATTTGAAAAATAATAAAGGAGCATGTTCCAATTAACTTGGAGTGTAGTAGTTGCTGAGGCCTCTGGCCGAGGCAAATAAACCACATGAGTCATAAAAAGAACTTCAGTGCCGAGGTAGGTACATATTATATTTTTTTTTAAATCGGAAAAAATGTTTTATTAGGCAAGAAAATAATATAAAGGGATCACCTGTCCATGAACCGACTACGCGCGGCGTTGCTTGACTTTGACGATCGCTCTACCTAGGACAAGTATGATGAGACACGGCACCTTATGACAGAAAAACCAAACTGCTACTTCTTGTGCAGCCTACACAACAAATCTATTGATATTCAAATTTACTAAAATATGTATACTGAAGGATTGCGCTTCTATAGGAAACAATTTCGCAATGTGTACGAAAAGTTAAATGAGCCTTTATCGGCCGGGTTTTGAATATTATTTGGTCACTTTTGACGGGCGATTTCTCCGCGTCTGACGTTTGATGTTTACATCTCGCCAAGGCCTACTACTTATTGAAAAAATCGTACAATAATGGGCTACATTATTGTACGATTTCTGTGCTTTTATTGACTATTTTGGGACATTTTAATGCCGATTTCAAGAAAACAAAATTATTGGTAGACATAAGGTCTAGTTATACCTTCTTGGGACTTGGGGCAAAAAATGTTTACTGCACTTAGTTGAATATCGAATAGCTAATCCCGATTGGCTATTTTACTCGTAAATAACTTTAAAAACATATTGTGGAATACCTAGACAGTATTCTTCTTAGTTTTTCTATATGAGTGATTTACTAACTATCCTACACTCAGGGGCTATCCATGTAGGCATTAGGGCAAATGCCAGAAGGGTCGGTCTCTCTAGATCAAAAAAGGGCCGATAGAGAAAAAATCAAAATCAGCCTTGGGCTGAGGCCCGCATTTGTATAACAGGGTATTTGACAATATTTTTAATTGCTCTCAAATCGTACCTACTCAGTTTACAGTAGATGCACCAACATAACACGTAATAAATGAGACAACGGCTTTTATTTTTAATTTTCTTCAGACTGGAATCTACAGTTTCGTCGTTTTGTTCTATAGAACGCCAAACGTAGCAACCTCCATGCCTGTTTGCAATAGTTCGTGGAACAAAGGCAAATTTTACTTTTCTAGTTGGACTATGAAGTATGAACATCTAAATTCATTATTAAATTTTCTAAACTCACAAGAACCTTCTATTAAGTTTACCTTAGAAATTGAAAATAATAATCAATTACCTTTCTTAGATGTTTTTGTACCGAAATCAGATAGTAAAGAAACTAGTGTCTATAGAAAACCAACACATACTAATAGATATCTCCATTTCAACTCCAATCATCATATTAGTGTTAAAAAAGTTGTAATTAAAAGTTTGTATGACGGGGCTAGAACGATTTGTTTCAATAACACAAAATTTGAGGAGGAAATTAAACATATAAAATATGTTCTTGAGAAGAATAATTATCCTATTGAATTTGTTGAGCAAGTTTTTCAGGATTGCCAACAAAATAACAATGCTAATAGAATTAGAGAAATAAATCTGGTGGACAAACCAGTAATTTAATTATTCCTTATATTCCTGGACTATCAGATAAGCTAAAACGCATAGGCAATGGTTTTAATGTCAGAACAGTATTTAAAACCTAAAATACGTTAAGATCGATGCTAGTTAAAACGAAACCATTTAATGAGGTACAAAGTTCAAAAAATTGCATTCATAAAATTCCTTGTGAATGTGGAAAGTTCTATGTTGGGGAGACTTGTAGGCCATTTAACGTTCGTTTAAAAGAACATAAAAATTATATCAGGCAAAATCAAATTTCTAAGTCAAAAATATGTGAACATTCTTTTAATAACAATCATAGGATAATGCAGGATAGGTCCAAACCAATTCTCAAAGAAGATGTAGGAAACAGACGAAAAATTAAAGAATCTGCATTTATTCTAGGAAATACGGACAACTGTGTTGCTGAATGTTCAGTGGAATTCAGTAAAATATTATTGCCACTTATTCAAAGAGAAGTTAGTATAGATAATTAGATAGAACACAGGGTACAATATCAGGCAGGTGGCTATAGGCTATTGTTTCTGTTGTCATGACATTTTAACCTGAAATTTGTTAATCTGTCACTTCACTTTGACGTGGCATGATCTTTGAGAAAGGAGGAAGATTTATTCTCCGAAAGCTCAGAAAAAAAAAATTGTTGAAGTTATTTTTTGAGTTACACGTTTAAAGTTTCGTTAATTCACTGTTAAGAATTTATGAATTTTCCAGGCAACTTGAAAAAGTTGTCTTTCGATCAGTTTGGTGGCGAAAAACCCGATTAAAAATTAAATGGATCTCTTTGCGCCACAAATAAATTTAAGAAAATATATACGACAAATATTCAGACCTCAATAATGCTGTCATTCCGTAGTATGCCGCTCAATCAAAACATCAGTATAGATACCTATCTGTGCCATTTATTATATAGTGTTATTCTTATTTATTATTATATTGTTTGTGTCGTTATCGTGTTGTTAGTTGAGTTGTGTAGTGTAAGTAATTATATCATGATAAGGGATTACGTGGAAGGGCAATCCGATAATTTGCCGAAATTGGATGCTTTCATGCATCTAATAATAATCCGATGTTCATGTCTACCGAAATTTGTGGGATAAAACTGCAAAGGTATGTATGTTTATGAAGGCGCCATAGTGCTTAGAAGTACTGAGCCCGAATTCGGTAACTAGGCCCAACCTTGAGAAAATATTTTGAAAAAAACGCGACTGAATATAATATATATACGAAAAAATACTTGATTAAACGTAATTTCACGGGGTACCTATCCTAAGTCTGCGGTCCTAATCTGCAGATTTTTAATTTCAAATTAATTTATTCGGGCTACCACACGCAGTCTTATTGCAATCTTTCAGCAGAACTCTCCAATTCCCATTTGATTTTTATTAATATGACCAAATTCGTACTGAAGTCATAATCCAATAATCATTTTGCTTTCCAACGACACCAGAGTGAATAAAATCTAGAAAATAAAAAACGCCAATACCTACATAGAAGTAAAATGCCGCTTTTTGCTGTCAGACTCTATTATTGTACGTTGTGATCCTTTACCTTCTCTTATACCGCACTTAAAAATTTCAGAAATAATGAAACCGCCATAAATGGCTATCGACCAAGAAAAATATTAGACAAATATGAAAATATTAGAAATTCCTGCCTGGAAAATCAGAGCCCTAATTTAAATTGGAGTTGTAAAAAATGTAATAATATGGAACTTTTTGGAAATCTTTAATAACTCTCCATCTGATATCGATTTATTAAATTTTTACAACTCCAATTTAATAACTGATTTTGAATCACTGTTTAAGTTTGAGCTCGTTGATGAGAGTACAGTAGCAAAATTCCTGTACACATGGTGGCCCATTTGAAACGGAAGCACCCCCGTAAAATTTTTATTTTTCAACCAATTTCAGCCGTTTTTTTTTCTAAAGATGGGTCACAAAAAACTCTATACTTTCCTATACCCTAAAAGGCCGAGGTATCTTCAATTGGCGATCTTCGCCTAATAGCACTGTTGTCAACTTAAAAAGACATTAGAGAAAGATATGGTTGATCAAATAAAACAACATTTAATTAAATAGAACTTACTTCCTAAAAAGCAATCAGAATTCAGAAAACGCGATACCTGTCAAACTGTTCTTCTGGATGTAGTAGATGAAATTTAGAAGACACTGATAAAAGGAAAGCTTCAATACTGGTTTTGCTTAACTATTCCAAGGCAATTGATAGAATAAATTACAATACCATGTTATCTGTGCTTAGTTGCATAGATTTCTCTAGAAAAGCGGTTAATTTTGTGAAAAGCTAAATAAGTCAAAGGCCGCAGTTTGTGCTAACCGATAATAAAGTCAGTCGAAACTTCAGCGTGTTGCATGTGGTGTACCACAGGGCTCAGTTCTTGGCCCTGTGCTCCTCGGAATAACAAAATAAGATTTCGGTCTGAACATTAGATTCAGAGCATTTATCACCACCCCATTTTCATTCTTCTTCATTTTAATTTCTAAATCTTTTTCCTACAATATCCTGCCTCAGCAATTTAAGTTTGAGTGATAAAAAATTCAAAACAGCTTACCATCAGTGTCTAGATAAATGGTTCACTATTAGGAGTGTCTGAGATACTTTTCACAAGCTTTTAACTTCACCTGTTAGTATGTGTGGGTCGAATCTTGCAAACTGAATAATTAGAACCACTTCCTGACATCCGATTGAGCTGAAATTTTGCATACACTTTTAGTTCCGGTGACAATACAATCTGTAATACTCAATATTGTAATACTTTCAAAATGGCCGCCGCTCCAAGATAGCGGGTTACCTATTTGATACCCAACATCGGTATCAAATGAAAACAGGGCTCGACGGGTAGAAAACAATAAGGTGAATGACGTCATACGAAATCCAATATGGCGGCCACCCCAAGATGGCGGACTAAATTTCTTTACCACCCTCCTGACATGAAAATCAAATTGGTACTAAAAAGCACAAAATAAAATTGAAAATAAAGAAAAACACTTTTAAAAACAAGCTTTCATTTAAGCCATGTATACTAAAACGAATAAAATAAGTTTAGGTTTTCGCTAAGATAATTTTTTAGTTATATCGTGTAAGGCAAATGGATATGTTTAATTAGTAATTTTATATTATGTGATTGAAATAACATAAGTAATAGTTAATATTATATTCTTCTCAAATCTTCGAGAAGATCTAGAACTTATAAATTCTGCCATATCTTTTTGGGAGATGGAGAGTATCAACCAGACCAGAAGGGTAAAGCTTTATACCTTCCAAATATATTTTGCTTCTCCTTCTCTCTTCTTCTCTCAAATTATGGTCTGGTAAAAATTATTGCTTTTTCATTCAAACGTGGTTCCACGATGTCCATTGGAACTTATTTATCCAAGCGAAATTAAGAGTAAATATAAACATAAATGGTATCCCTGAACTTCAACATAAAAGCTAAATTATTAGGGTTTGGGCCGCATTTTAAATCTTTGGCGATATTTTATGGGGACAAAAAATTTCCAGCCAGATGCTATCGGCATTAAACAATAATACAGCCCATAACCGATCATCCCTTGCCGGGGTCTAAAAAAGCGTATTTTCCAAATGCTCAGATAATATCAGCTTTTCCAACTTAAAATATAATATTATTTGTGATTGACATAGGATCTCGTTATACCGTCTTGGGACTTTCAAAATTTGGAAACAAAAATGTTTACTGCATGCACTTAATCGAATATCGAATAGTTAATCCAGATCAGCTATTTTCTCGTAAATAATTTTAAAAACATGCCGACCACGTAGAGATTATTTTCTTGTATGATAATAAATTAAAACTTCCTTACGGCAAAGAGCGATGGACAAAATGTTGATTCACAATATAGTTCGTTGATAGTTTTATCTGTGTGGTATAGTAATTGTAATTATTATTGTACTATACTCTCTGAGATTACTACGGTTATCTAGGGTTTTTCGTCGTAGCTGAGTAAATGCTATCCTAGTTCACAAGCACGTGGTTGCTTCTAGGGTACTCCTAGTTTGGAGTATTGCGGGACTGGGGATTACTATTAGATAATTATTATGAAATCCCAAAATGCTTAGGAATATCAGTAAAAAAGCTGAACATATTTTGGAATTTAATTATATTATTATCTCGGTTAAAACAAATATTGTTTGTTATCGCATTGGTCGTCGATCTATATTTTTATCACTAGATCCACAAATCCAAGTTAAGTAAATTTAGTATAAAATTTGAAAACGGAATATATTTCAAAAAACGAAAAATATAATGATATGTACAAAGTTTTATATCGTTTTGATTGTCTACGAGCAGATTTCAAAAATATATAGACTGTACCGCTTTAAAGACATTATAGTTTTGTTTGCCTTGCATTTGCCTTGCATTTTCGAAACGCCCTTTACCAAAAAACTCCCATAAAATTTCCTAAAACTTTTATCCAAAACTTTTTTCTATCGTAAAAAATTAAAAAGAATAGGGGTCGTGGGTCACTTCGCGTGGACATCCTGTACAAAAATCGAGTTGTCTCTGTATAATTATTATAGATGGCTGGAGCATTTATCAGCAGAAGCATTTTATGAGCATTTATGAGCAGGCCATTTTTAAAAGTGTCTTGCAATGTTTGGTCACTGTCCGGCAGTTTTGGAGCAAATTATGATCATTTATATATAAATGTGGTCAGTTAGAGAATTTATGGTCACTTGTGAGCATTTATGGTCATTTACGAGCATTTATAAGCATTTATGGTCATTTAGAAAAAAAATCCCTCCATTTCTAACCTATAAAACTACAAAACCGTTTCTAATTCTAACCTAAAATATTGCGTACTGTGTACCTACTTTGCAAAATGGCCAAACAAAATTCAATAGTCTCGAATTAGGTACTTCAAGAAAAGAAGTGACCAAAAATTAAAATATGCTATTTGTGAATTTTGAATTTTGTAAAGCTGAATATTTTGCCCATGAAGGAAGAATGAGAAAACATTTAATTTAATGTTCAAAGGCTCCAGTACAGATAAAGAAGTTATTTAGATTTAGTAACAAAAATGTAAAAAGTATTTCTAACTAACCTACATCCTACATGTACCTACGCGTTGGGTCTTCTAAATCTGTGTTCAGTCTGCAACTAGAAACATTTTGTTTTTTAATTTTATATATTTTAATTTGTTTTACTTTATACTCTTTTAATCAAAAGTCATGCATATGGGCTCTTGTTTTAAAGGTCTTTTCACATCGAATGGCACCATTTTCAAAAATGTCCATAAATGCTCGAGGCCTCGGTGGACATTTTTAAAAGTGTCCTGCTCAAAATCATAAATGCTCGGACATTTGCCATCTATAATAATTATTAAATCTTGACGTCACAGAGCCCATTAATTACGGAGGGTATGCAATATTACTGTACTCAACCAAGTGACTACTCGTATATCATAGTTCAGAAAATCCGTTTCCAAAAAGGAATAATATCAAAAACAGTGCGCTCCTAGCCTGCCTGCTAATAACTGTTTGCCATGACAAGCAGCGGCTGGCAAGCTCAATTTCCGTACTTCAATGGGAGTTGGCGTCGCCCCTTTATGAGTCTGAATATTGCAAAACTTACATACATTATATACCTAGTGACGGCGGACGCGATCACGTTCCATTTGAATGCATGAACCGTGCTGAAGTAGTTTTTTTTTATGAAAAGTTAAACCAAATTACTATATCAGCAAAGTAAACATACTTACTATTATAGTAACCAATGTCACTTTAATTCAATCCCAATATCATCAACATAAACTTAATTCATAATGTTATCGGACTATTACATTTATTTTCAAAATAATCTCTTGGTAAATTGACAATAAAAAACAAGCGAACTTATAAAGAGTAGAAAGAAATATCCTAAAAAAATCAGGATATATAGACAGGCAGTGACAGATTCTCCTTACTGATTTTCTCATTTATGCCTTGGAGAGGTTGAAAGGTAAATCGATGCTGAATCGGAAAATAGTAATTTTAAGTTTGGCCCCCGGGGACAACATATGGAAAAAAAGTCCTAACTCCATTATATGAAAGTCTATTATGGTAAAATATGCTATTTATAAATATGTTTTATTATTATATTTTATTTCCACCCATCTTAAACTTTTAAAGTGATTTTTCACTGAAATCCACCTAGTAATGTTACCAAAATAATAAATGCTTTTTAAAGGTAAGCTTTATTCGGGTAATTTTTGTTTAACACTTTTTGACATATCTATTAAAATAAAGTGGTGGGGAGTGATTCAATGTTTTTTTAAATGAACAGCTGTAATTCCTAAATGACTGAACGGATTTTAACAAACTTGGAAAAAGCATTTATTGGTCCATCAAACCCATCTTACCCGTGATATGTAAGTCTCAGTGATGCCCCTAGAGCGCGTTTTTTTATATACCTAATAACAGAAAATTGCAAAATTCTCGAAAAAATTAAATGTAATAATATTACTTTTTTTCATAAAAATGTAGTGAAATGATACCTAAATAGACTAGTGAAAACCGTATCTCCTATTCCTAGCTGAAAATATTAAAGAAAGAAAATTTAGCTTTATCATAAAAATTTAAAAAGACGCTGTGTTACACCGGTATTTATTCTTATTTGTCTTTTTTTTTTTAAGATTTAATGATAAACTTTCATAATTTTATCATTTTTAAATTATAAAAGTATACTTAGTTCAAAAAATTAAAAAGAAAACGTGTAGGGGCATAATAATCAATGCATATAATATGCAAGGTAGGCAAAATACGAAGGGTAGGCCATGGAGGAAAAACAAATGCCTAAAATCAACTTGTCAACATTGGAGCTGCTGTAATGTCCACGCATCAGCGGCTCCAACAATACATTAAATAATTAAATCTTAAAAAAATACAAATAAGAATAAATACCGGTGTAACACAGCGTCTTTTTAAAATTTTATGATAAAACTAAATTTCTTTCTTTCTTTGATATTTTCAGCTAGGAATAGGAGATACGGTTTTCACTAGCCTATTTAGGTATCATTTCACCTACATTTTTATGAAAAAAAAGTAATATTATTGCATTCACTAAGACCATTGAGATAAGACGGACGTTAGTTGTAAACAGGATCACTGTTTTATATTTCTTGTTAGGTACTATATACCATAGAAGAATCTATGTCGTAGTAGATTCTCCTATGCCTTCCAATAGGTATGAAGCTCTAGAAACCTAGTACATATTTTCCTATCTTTTAGATATCGCTGAGATTATGCCTTTGTCAGGAGAGCCCATATAGATTTCGTGTAAGAGATTCTTGTATTGATATTGAATTTTTCAGTTACACGAAATAAATAGTAAGAAAATAAAAATCCAACCCTCCAACTTTGTATTATAAAATGCGGCATTCGATCGATTTTTCTTATATCCTTTTCAGTCTATAGGTGTGTCCTTTCTGTAGGTACACATCATGCAGTAATAATTCTCCCGCGCCTGGTAGTGCTAGCGAGAAACTTTTAATTAAAACCCAAACGAAAAATTGGCAAGCTTTCGCTCTGGTAACAATTTGTCTCTCCACCGTTGAATTCAGCACCGTTTCACCTTGGAGTCTCAAAGTAAACGTTTGACGAATCTGCGACAAAGGAAAAACGACGAATATGAAGTGTTCTGAAATGCAAGCGAATGTAGAGTATCGATTAAAAACTTTAAAAAATAATTTTAAAAAGCTACCACAGGGGTGAAAAATGTACCTAATGAAAACATTGTTTTAGAGGAAATGGGACAAACAAGTTTGTGGCAGGGTACCCACCTAGAGCGACCCAGAGCTTGTAAAATCATGCATTTTTTTTCATGTGAAAAATGAAAACACTGTGATGTAACTTGATATTGGCATTTCACGTGAAATATTTCCTATATTTATTGTCTTTCTGTGAATAAACTCTTTCGACGAATTTCATCCGGAACCACTAAAAGGATGATTATAATCTTAGTTTAGATGAATAGCGGTGATCTTACTAAATTCTTGTCAAGGATCTGTAGCTATACTAAAATCGAGTAATTCTTATGCCTGGCGTAAACAAGAGCACGTGCGTTGAGATATTCGCCAGGGCCGCACTGAGGCACGACCTTTATTTAATTTTAGTTTTACAATTACTGTTTACAACAAAATATTTCGGAAAACAATTATTGGCTTAATTAAAATGGTTCAAAACATCCATAAAATTATTTGTGGCAGTGTCTAAATAGCTGAAAACAACAAGATAAAACCGCGTAACTACACTATAGCCTACGACCAATCGCGGAACGTCATTGAACACGTGGTTTTATTTATGCCAGGCGGAAGGATTGCTCGATTTTATTATAGATGCTTTTCTTTGAAATAATTGGTCAAAATCGTCTGGACACTTGAAATATTCTGAACAATTGAAATATTCTGCGAGACTTGGGCCGGGTAATCTCATTTTTAATAGATTTTATTGTTCTTGCTGGTGTCAGGGTAATGGGAAGCTCTTTCTAACTGACTTACAAATTCTATAGGGACCTTAGCGTATTTTATTGTTACTTATTCGGTATAATTTTTTCTTGTTTTTAAGTAAGCAATTAAAAAACCTGAGGATGCGCATCGCGCATCTGGTGTGATAACATCAAAAGCAGCAGTGTAAGTTACTGTCCCCAGTCTTACTATGAATGAACATACATAGCTTACGGTAGGTATTTTGAAAAACTGGCGAAGTTGCTAGAGAAAAAATGACAGGGGAGAGCGCTTGAAGAAATGCTAGTGATATGGTCCAACTCTTGATTCGGTAAGCCGATTGGTCAGCGCGGCGCAGGAAGATTTTAAGTGAGAGTCAGACATCTTCATCTTTCGTAAAATCAGTATCTACAAGAGAGGCCAAAGATTATAATAAGGTACCTACGTTTATGTCTTAAGTTTAGGAATCCTTGATAATACAGCAATTCTAATTTCAAATTTTCAAGAATGAAGAAGTTGATACCTACACAAACGCCTATGCCACTTTGGTGTGTGGTTTCAAAAGATAATTTAAATTGCAAAACTACTTAGCGGTGGATTATTATTTTCAAACATTTTAGTTTTGGCGGTCAGGGAAGTGCCACAAGCCGTACAACTAAGCATAATAACTCGAAAAAGTATCTAAATACCACATACTGACACCTATCACCGTGTCAGATACCAAAATATTGTGTCAAAACTTGGTTACTACTCAGGGCGATTTCCATCTCACATATTTTATAATACACATGGAGCTTTGACTCCTTCCTGGGATTCTTTTTTCAAAGGTCAAAGTGCACTAAGCAATAATAGGCGGAGTTACAAGATGCCAGTAACTTGTAAAAGTCACTAACATTCAGTACTAAAAGCAAGTGCTTTAAAAGATTGCTCCCCAGTTAACCACATTTGACGTATAACGTCAATTTAACGTATTTTTATAACATAAAAAATACGTAAAGAAATTACGTTTCTAGAGTAGCGTTAAAATAACGTCATTATTTCGGCATCGTTAACCACATTTGATGTATAACGTCAATTTAACGTAAAAAAATACGTAAAGAAATTACGTTCCTAGAGTAGCGTTAATATTACGTCATTACTACGATACCCAGCTAACCACGAATTACCTATAACGCGTTATTTTAATAACGTAACAAACACGTAGCTCAATTTACGGAAATACAACTTTATAAATACATAAAAAATGACATAATAAAAATAAGTAATAAAACTAGCGTCAATATTACGTTATTACTACGGTGCAGATACTCCCGAATAATAAAACTTGGACCAAGGTTTTTGGGAAATCACAATAGAGTCCTTTCCTGAGACGATTAAGATCCTTTTGGCTTTGTCCCATCCGTTACATGAATTTTTAAGCACCCTTTATTTTATTTCTATTTATTTCTGTGACGTCATCGAGATTCTAGCTTACACTGTTTTAGGCAATGTTTCTCAAGTGCTTCGATAGCTTAGTTGGAAAGAGCGTCGACATTAATTCCGATGTTCGTAGGTTCGAACCCTGGTGTCAGGATATTAACGTCACTCTACTGGACTTTTTGTCATAATTATAACGTTAGTTTAACATGATTTTCCTAACGTTATAAGGTTATTTTATAACGACATTTTGACGTAGTAAAACCGTGGTTTGGTTAGCTGGGTCTGGATTACATGGTTCCGGTAATTTAACCTAAAATAAGCTAAATTTCATTATTTCACTATATTTTATTTTTGTAGTGCTTAGCAGGACATATAGCGTGTCCCGCTCTGATGTCCGGAAGAGGGAAAATTTTTTATTCGTAAGTTTACCACAAAAAGTCATTCTTTATAAAAACTCCTGCTTGTTCCAAAAAGCCAAAAACTGTTAAAATATTTTTGATCTTTTATACAGTATTTCGAAAAATTTTGAAAAAATGTATATATCACCAAAATTAAAAACCGTTGTTTTTGACAACATCGAAAAAAATATTATCAAGGATATCATTTAGAATCCACAGGGGGTTACAAATTTAAGGTTTCACTAATTTATGTTGATTTATTTTTAACAAGGCGGGCACCTGATTCGTGCGTGTATAATAGAGCAGTTTAAAATCACGGGTGGCTGTGGCTATGACAACCAAATAATGTTTACCATTTTTGCAAATATTCCTCTACACGAAATACAAAATGTGTATAGAGAATTTATTAGAAGAGTTGACATTTGTGTAGAGGTTGGAGGCAATAAATTTGATTGAAATTTATTTTTATAAATTTTAATAACATTATTCCTTGTTTAAGTAAATTTTCCATATTTTTAGTAATAAAGTGACGTAATAGCATTGAAGGAATTGACTATTGTATAAATTCTGCAAATATCAAATAAAGCGGAACAAACAAATTACCTGCCCGCCTATTTTAAAAAAATCAACATAAATTGCTGAAACCTCAAATTTGTAACCCCCTGTGGATACTAAATGACATCCTTGATAATATTTTTCGATATTGTCAAAAACAACGGTACTTTACTCTTAGTGACTAACAATTTTTTTCTAATTTTTTCGAAAACACCCTCTATAAAAATTCAAAAATATTTTAATAGTTTTGGGCGTTTTGGAACAAGCAGAAGTTTTTTTTATAAAGAGTGACTTTTTGTCGTAAACCCACGAATAAAAAACTTTTCCCTCTTCCGGACATCAGAGCGGGACACGCTGTATATAACAAGTTTGTTGTTTGAAAGTTGAAACGATGAATTCGAGGGAGGAACGTGTTTTACTTATATAAAAATATTCTTGGTATAATGTATATTTAACTAAATTACAAGTTATGTATTCCAAAGGCATTCCTTATCCCTATTATATACGAGTAATTCCATTTGACTGGGGTGCCCTCCGTCCATTTTGAGCACATTTTAAAAATTTTATTTCAAATGTGACTAAAACGAAACTCTGGAATCACAACTAAAAAGGGTGTTTACACAGTTTTTTTTAGCAGGAAAGAACCGCTTTCTATTCACTGGACTGGAATCATTACTAAAACTGGCGCTAAATTTAGTACTAAAATAACTATCTACATTAAGCCATTATTCAAATCCACTAATTATCATCAAACTCGTTACACACAATCAGAATTTTTGCTACTACTGTTATTGGGAAATATTTTTTGTCACGAGATGAAAGTTTATGAAGATCAAAATGGTATTTCATAGTAATATAATATCAATAAATGTCGATAAAGCGTCCCCTATTTCAAAAGAACGCGCTGTGTCGTGAACTACGAAATTGGATTATTATCTTTTGATCTGTGGCCGGACGGAGCTTTACAACATTGGACTGATATTCCGGTTGACCTATAAACCCGCCCTGTATTATTTACTACTCTACGGTTTTACCAGAATGGATTTCCTCCCTATGCAGAGGCTGGGAGAAACCCATAACCTATCCGCCTACATGTGGCTACCCTTTCGAACTGATGGTGCGCCCCATTCGGGTCACGACATAAACAATTCATCCCTTATGGGATGAAGGGGGCAGTTCGCACTGAAATGAAAACTTTATGACGTGGAAAATTAGGGCAATAAGTTGTTTAATTTTTTTGCGTTATACCGAGTGGACCGAAACATTTTTGAATTTTTTTGGATTGGCCATAATTTTTTTTGTCAACCGATTTTGAAATACGAGGCATGGTTGCTTACAGAAAAGAACAGACTATTGACAGAAAAACTCAAAATGGCCGATTTTTTAAAATTCAACATGATGGCTGTGTTTAAATTTAGCTCTTTTTTGGGCCAATTCTTTTCGAATACAAAATGTCGGAATGATGCTACCAATACAAGAAGTAAATAGAATGGGCCATGGTCTACATTTTAAGACCACCGCGAGGAAGATCGGACAATTAATGGTGGAGTTATATAATATGCAATAATAGAAAGGGCCAATAATAGAAAGGTTATAATATGAGTGTTATGTTATAGTATATTGACACTGCCTTTGTTATTTTGGTAATATATTTTTTTAAATTTCTAAATCAATTTCGATTAACGTGATGGATGGAAAACTATCCCTTCCTTGGCCAATTATTTTTAAAGCAAGACTGATACGCATTTTCATCATCGTTATGCTATAGTACTGCAATTAATGCCTTCATTCTTTTGACCATATATTTATTAACCGATTTTAATTGGCACCCTTGCTTGCGGAATGGATAGACTACATATTAGGTATAAATAAAAGCTTGTAAAATGAACTTCAACGCCCTATCTATTAAACAAATAATTCTATAAGGCATATTGTCCATTACCCTTAGTCGTCATATTGTTACCTCCCTAGCACAGACCTATATGCCAAGCTATATATAGGGTGCGGCAAAATACACCCAGCCATGGAATATTGTTTTAATTTTGCTATTTTTTTGACAGCTGTCAAAAGTAAATTTTTATATCAAAGTAGAAAGACACAGAATTATGTTATGGAACGTTACTCGCCTCAAGAACGCGCAGAAATTGTTAAATTTTATTTCCAAAACTTTTCTTCGATAATTTTAACTCAACGCGCTTTTAGGAGAGCGTATCGCGGTCGAAGAGCTCCACACGGAGAAACAGTTCGTCGTTTAGCAAACGCGTTTCTACAGAATGGCACAGTAAGTGATGTAAAGCATACTGGAAGACCTCGTTCTGGTCGTTAAAACGAAAATATTGAGCTTGTGCGGGCTGACGTTCAGGCAGAACCAACAACAACTTCCACAAGAAGACGTGCGGCGCAATTAGGGTTGTCTGAGCGGACTTTAAGAAGAATTTTGCACTTAGACTTGCATATGTATCCATACAAAATTCAAACTGCGTTCAAACTACGGCCGAACTGTGTGGAGCTCTTCGACCGCGATACGCTCTCCTAAAAGCGCGTTGAGTTAAAATTATCGAAGAAAAGTTTTGGAAATAAAATTTAACAATTTCTGCGCGTTCTTGAGGCGAGTAACGTTCCATAATAAAATTCTGTGTCTTTCTACTTTGATATAAAAATTTACTTTTGACAGCTGTAAAAAAATAGCAAAATGAAAACAATATTCCATGGCTGGATATATTTTGCCGTTCTAGAAATCAGTTAGAGCCCATTTTTCATTATTTGTAAAAAAAGATATTCAAGAATATTTCACTATTTTCTTGTATTGTATAGATTATGTCCAGTGTTTATGCTAACTCATTGTTCAATAGCCTGTGGTCAATATTTGATTGCAATTTCATGCAGCTATACTCGTATGCGCCTCAATTTGCTGTTGTTGTTTTAACTGAGAGCATTGCACATTGCATTACTAAACTAAACCAACCTCACCGAATACATGGTTATCCTTTTTAGGCCTTTCTGCCTAAGGGTGTGCGCAGATAAATTCTGATCTGGGATATAGGTGATGCAATTTTCGGACTAATTGACCGCAGTAAAATATTGGTCTTTTATCTTCGCGTTTTTTAAAGATTCTATTTTTATTTGTAAAATTTGGGAAAACGCAAAAAAAAAAAAATAATTAAATTGAAGTCAAACTGTGCCAAAAATCGAAGTAAGCCGATAATATTAAAATATCCAACTAAAAATTTTTTTTAATTGCAAACAACTTGCAATAAACTTTTGTTTCTGTCGCCTACAGAAAAATCTTTTCTCCATATAAAAGTATGGTATACTGTAAATGCTGAAAGACGAAAGCCAGCGAATTATTATAAAATTTTACTTGTAAAGTAATTTCAGAATTATTTGTAACCACCGCTGGAGAGACTGTTCGAAAATCTTGCCGCTTAGATCACATAAATCGACCGAAAATAAAAGAAGTTAGAGGGTGAATGGTTTAAGTATATGGAAAACCCTGCAGGTATACCCAAAACTCCAACATTGTTAGAGAAATAACGTAACCCCTATAACTATAAAGAATGCTCTTCTTTTATACCACGCCCTCTGACACTATAAAAGTCAATGCCCTAGGTACAGGTGCCGTATTTTCATACTTCAGAAGTTACACAGAGAAAAATAGCTTTAACAAACAAACTTTTGTTGTGCTGATGGTGGATATCCGGAAGTTTATTCCCCATATACTAAAACTTTCCGCTACATACTGGCATCCTGAATATTGCTCCACTTATTCGCCAAAGTTGACACTCTCACGTTTCAAGTTTTCAATTATACACGGAGAAAAAAGTTTACTTCTGGTAATTAAAATTTTAAATGCCACAATTAAAATGGGAAGCTACAGGACAAATGAACCATGTATTTGTTCTCAGTAAAATGAGTAACTTGGAACCGAAAACTTGTAGTAAGTAAATTTTCTTATTAAATTGTGGTAGTTGGTCCAAATACCAGGGTGTAATTTCCAGTAGTACACCAGTTATTTAGTAAATGCGGCCAGTATTTAACAAAAGCGCCACATTCTGATTTCTGTAAGTGCCATTTTATTGACGACGATTAACTTGGTTAATTGGGTCTATTGATAGTAACTTATACGGTTGGCGTCAGACGAAACCGAACGCTAAAAATTCATTTCCTTGGAATATTTGGATTCTGTTCTAACATTTGGCTTGAACTTTAAATTCTGTAACAAAATTTATTGACATGGTGGTAGAACCGAGGGTAGAACTAACCAAAAAATTTAAAAAGTTCCTAAACATACCCCTAAAATGCTTTCCAAGAAATATACAGGGCGTTGAATGATTGGCAAAAATAAAGTTATTAGCTATATAAATAGTATTTCTGATATACCTACCTAATAATGAAAGTACAGGGTCACATACAATGTATAGTTTTTTGCTGCCTTATTTTCTGAACAGTTCAACGCTCTTTATCTTTCTTGGAAAGCATTTTAAAAGGTATGTTTATACTTCTGCCACCTGCCAAAGTTTGTTACAGTATTTCAATAACACCCTGCATTAACATCGTAGGAGGCTGTCAAAATCTGGTTCCATGACTTCACACACCTTCACGATTGGGCACTAACTACGGGACTGTGACGACGCGTCCCCCGCGCGGGTATAGTACGTACGCATTTATACCGTTGATCTTTTGCCTACCATAAAACAGTCATTATCCCTTTGACCATAAAATGCCTCAGGTTCGGACTAGGTATATATCTGCAACCGTAATTCATAATATAAATACAATTTTAAGCAGGTATTTTTTATACTTATAAATATAGCTAATTGTATCAGCGTTGTATTAGTCTTGTCTTAGTGTATTTTCATTTATTATTATTATATATTATTTTAAAATAAAAATAAATAAATAATATCTCAATAATGTAAGCCGACCCTGCACCCCAGTAATATATTATACCTATATACAATGGGGTATTATCAGGTAGTTGATTTATTTCCCCTTTTGACAACCTTCGGCCTAACTCGTAGTTGTTCTCAAGTACTCTAGCAGTTAGAGTAAGTGACTTATTAATAGTGACAACTTAATGCCATATTTGTATCTATTAGCTTGTTACTATTTTTTTGCACTGTTCTGCACAAATATATAACGACACCAACAGTTACTATTTCTATTATTTGCTATTAATACTACTTGGTTTTTTTATGATATTTTTATTTATAGCAAGTCAATCCGTTACTGACATATGAAACTACGTTCTAAGTAAAAGTTTTTATTAACAACAAGCCACATCACCATATGACAGTAAATAAAACATTACCTGTTGTAATTAAAATCAAGTACAATGTACACTTGGACCTCTTTTTTCAGTGTATAATTTCTCTATATACATACTTTCTTCATATCGCAGGGCTTTTACAGACAATCCCAAATTTAAATATTGAACCAAGAGAAGTTTTAAGTATAGAGGATTTCCAAGCGCTACCTGAATCTATGGCAAAGCAGTAAAAAGGGACTACGTTGTGATAAAATCGATAAAGTACAAACATGGAGATCGTTCAGTCTTCCTTATATGGACCACGTCATCGATTATGTAGGGACTTTCTAACGGCATAATCCCCAAATTTTAAGTGTGGAAGATGACAACAAATAAGTTGTGTATATATACCAAAACAATACAGGGTGATCCATTGGGAATGGGAAATCACGGAACCGAAGATAGGCATTATCAAAATATTATGACGATTTAATCCATTACGACCAGTACAAAAATGTTTTTTTTTTGTTTAAGAGAAGTTTTGGTTTTAAATTGAACTGTGCGGCTATATCTACCAAAATAATTAAAGCTGAACTAATATCTGGCACTGTTGTGTTTGGGATAGAGAATCAGCTGAAGGATCTGGGAAATTTGAATTTTATTTTTGTAGTTAACAAGTGTTTTGGTACACTTTTTGCCGACTTCAACGCAACCGGTTGATTTCATGGTTATAAACAAGTATACCTACACTTTTGCTGGCAGAATGAAAAGATGTAGGTACTAAAATTATAACCCAGCAAGACCAAAAAGTTAATTCCAAAAAAGTAACAAATAAAAATACGATCCAAAAACAGCTCAAATGTCGCCCTTTGTGAGATATGTCGAAATTGACATCACCAGCGGATTCTCCATTCTGCAAGAGACACAGCGATGTCAAATTTCAGTTCGCAGCTTGATTATTTTGGTAGATATAATATGTCATAATTCCATTTCAAAAAAGATATTCGACGCCCTGTATCTCAGCCAACATTGGTATACTTTGATCCATCTATCTCCGGGATTTCCCATTCTTAATGAATCACTCTGTATAGTAGCTATGTTGAAATTTAAGACATACCAAAAATTTACCTACAGTGTGACCCATTTGTTTTGGGGTCAGTCTGTAAAAAGTGTATCAATCGTGCGATTTGGCTGATTTTTTTTTTAAATTGTAGAGCTCGATGAACTGCACATTTTGAACAAAAATTGCCTGGTTCGCATAAAATCCAAAGCCTACTATGACCGTTTTTATGAGCAAAATTTTAAGAAACCATATTAGCGTTTTTTTTTGAAAAAATCTGTGTACGCCAATGGATTGAGCACCCCTCGAAATGGGCATGTACAAAATTTCATCAAAATATTTCAAGTAATAACGATTTTGTAGAAAAATTAAAAATGCAGCCAAGGTACGTCTTTATTTTCAAAAATTCAAAGTTGGCCATGGAAAATAATTGAATTGTAATAATACAACCTTATGCTTATAAACACAAAACATAAAAACAATTAAAATTATAAAATTTTTGTAACTTCTACCAAGCCTCCATTTTCTACAATGCATTTGTCGTTCCTCTTGCGTACATTCAAAATTACATTTCGTATTTGCTGTGGAGTAATTTCCTAACAACTACGGTTTATCCTAGCTTGCAGTTCTTGTAAATTATGGGGTCTTGACTTATAAACATTTTGCTTAAGTGTACCCCAAAGAAAAAAATCTAAAGGAGTTAAGTCCGGAGATCTCGGTGGCCACTCACAGAAAGGACTATTTCGCCCTATCCAACAGTTTTCAAAATTATTATCTAGCCAGTTTCTGATTAAACGAGCATTATGAATAGGACTGCCATCTAACTGTAACTTTAAATTTAAACGGTATCTTAATGGTAACTCATCTAAAGCATTTCTAAATTCAATTTCTAGAAAATTCAAGAAGCCAGCCGCATTCAAATTCCCTTCAAAGAAAAATGGGCCAATTATTCTGTCGCGTAGTATTCCACACCAAACGTTAATTTTTTGTGAATATTGTCTCCTTGCATTTATTATAAACTCTGGATTTTCAGCTGACCAGTGACGGCAGTTTTGACTTGATACTACACCATTTGTAGTAAACGTGGCTTCGTCGGTGAATAAAATTTCATTTAAAAAGTTGCCATTATGGAGATATTCACCTTGCAGCCAATAGCAAAATTCTAATCTTCTCTCCTCATCTCCTGGTTCCAGGGTGTGCAAAAATTTTGGCTTAAACGGTTTTATTTTGTTTTGTCTCAAACATCTCCTTATACTCTCTCTGGGTATATGAAGGTCTAAACTAGCCGTTCGAACACTATTTCGAGGATTGTCACTAAAGTATTGCAGAATTTGATTGTTATTTTCAACAAGTCCACGGCGTCCATTTTGCCTAGTTTTTAATAAATTTTTAGAAATCGATCCAGTTTCATCAAAAATATTGTTTATACGTTGTACAGTACTTCGACTCACTGATCTACCTGGGTGTCTATTGTTAAATTCGGCCGCAGCTTCTGCTGCCGAGCGCTCGTTGTCGCCCACGAGTCGAACAATTTCTATTTTGTCTCTTATGCTTAAATATTCCATAATTATGATAATTAATTGTATTGAGCACAAACAATTTCTGAACTCAATTTAGACAGTTTGACACTTAATAAAAGTAAACAATTCAATTATTTTCCATGGCCAACTTTGAATTTTTGAAAATAAAGACGTACCTTGGCTGCATTTTTAATTTTTCTACAAAATCGTTATTACTTGAAATATTTTGATGAAATTTTGTACATGCCCATTTCGAGGGGTGCTCAATCCATTGGCGCACACAGATTTTTTCAAAAAAAAACGCTAATATGGTTTCTTAAAATTTTGCTCATAAAAACGGTCATAGTAGGCTTTGGATTTTATGCGAACCAGGCAATTTTTGTTCAAAATGTGCAGTTCATCGAGCTCTACAATTTAAAAAAAAAATCAGCCAAATCGCACGATTGATACACTTTTTACAGACTGACCCCAAAACAAATGGGTCACACTGTATGTACGTTTAAAACACGCGACAAAACGAGAAATTCTGTAACAAACTTTGACATGGTGGTAGAACCGAGGGTAGAACTAACCAAAAAATTTAAAAAGTTCCTAAACATACCCCTAAAATGCTTTCCAAGAAATATACAGGGCGTGTAACTCCCACACGAATCGAGATACGAAGATGCGGGATTACCGAGGGGATTACGGCATTCAACTTTTCTCGAAAATAGAGCACCTTAGGTACTTTTTGTCTATTTATTGGGGAAATAGGAGAAACCCACCAAAATTGCCTAGTTTGGGATACCCCGTACAGGTCAAGAGACATATCAAGAGGAGTTGACCAAATTTCAGAAGGTTCCAGGAAAGACCACATAATAAACTGACCGATTAAAATGAAATACCACAGTAGTAGTTGTTCTTCTTGTCGGACAATATACACAGTTAATCAAAAGTGCTGCCAAACTTTACGAGCGAAAACTCGCGAAGGGAAGTGGGCAAACAGAGTTATTATCGGTAAACACGTAGCGACCGCCATTTTATAATTTAATTTCAGTTTTGTAAATAAAGAAGTTTCCGAAACCATAATTCAAAAACTTTATCGATTAAAACTTTTACCGGTGGATTGAAAATACTAATAGTTTCGCATTTTGCAACAGTCACGATATATGTATACCTCTAGGGCGTATATTATGTGAGTATTTTAGAGGTTACTAAAAAAATAAGGCACCAAGTAATGATGAATTTAAATCATCCAGTCTCCAAAAAAGCGTTTAAAGTAAAAAAAAGGGAGTTCCATTCTGCAGGATGTCAAATTGGGAAAAATAGGAATTTTAAAGGCATCCGGTAAATCAAGTGTGTCATGGAATTGCTTCAAACCAGTTGAATAATCAACAGGACCACTCAAAGTGTTGGTGTGCAAAGATTCAATACAAAAATATGCAGGGTATTTTTCTCAAAATGCTGAATTTTTATGAAACTTCATATGGGTCAAGAGTGCCTTGGAATATTAATAAACCCAAAAGTAATTTATTTCTTTACAAAATGCCAACCAACAAATAAAAAACGATTTATATAATTGGACCTTTCTCGATAAAATCACTGTGTAAGATGATACATTTTCTGTGCGTTTCCTATTGTGGCACACCAGCCACCTTAACTGACTACTGACTCTGACTGGCAGGCAGGCTTCTGTATTTTTAGATTTATAATAATATAGTGTCTATGGGGCGGTTTTGATATACTCGATTTTTGACCAGTATAAAGTTGTGTATTTTGAGATGGCACAGAGAAAGTCACTTTGTATATTTTTGTATTCTACCTTTTCACACCAACACTTTGAGTTGTCTATTTTGCTCAAATTTGACAACCCGCAGAATGGAACTCCCTGTATATTCTTTGTTCAAATTTGACATGTGGATGTTTTTGGGTATCCCAATTAACGCTGTGATGTCAGATTTTAAATAAAAAAAAATCGCTAAATTATTTTTATTTCAAATGGGCAACCCTGTATTATATACATTTAGTACAGGGTCATTCAAACTCGGCGTCTCAGGCCTATAGCGGGCAAACAAAAGAGAAAAAAAATCTGCATGTGGGATCTTAAATGGGACCAATTGTTGACCAAACTAAGATTGAAATAATATTCAGTGCGATTATCTGAAGTGTGTTGGGTATTAGAGGCAACAAAATGTAGTCTAGCTGCGATAAAGCATCAATTGACAGCATACATTAATTAAATATAACCTATACGTAATATCGATGCCAAAAGAAATAATTATAGTAGATTATAATATTATATCAATATTTGATACTACTGGACAATAAAGTCACATCATGTATATAGGAGTAATTAAAAAACCTGCTAGAACTAATAATTATGCTACCACAGCTATTATGGCTACCATTACTCAAAATTCAGAAAAACCCGAATTTGGTATTTTCCCAAATAAAAAAATCTGAAATATTTACAAACATCCCCCTCCCCCGCACAAGCATGTGGTTGCTTCTGGGGTACTCCTAGTTTGGAGTATTGTGAGGGTGAGAATTATTATTATTATTATTTATTATTATTATTTACAAAACAAATTGCCTTTTTTGCAATTTTTGCCTTCTTATAGGTAGGTAAAATTTTACTTCTTCTACTTAAACTGAAGAATTTCAATCAGATTTGTGCCAGTTTATGGTTGAATCGAATATTACAGAAGCATATCAGATTTCATTTAGAAATTTAATAGGAGTTACGTCGATTGATTGGATTTTACAAGCTTCGATAAACGCTATGAAATCTCAGCTATCGGGTTCAGGATAGATAGACTATAACAAGACGGATAGACAAGGATGGATCGTTCTCGTTGCTCTTTCTAAACAAAGCTTGCGTGGTGCTGTAGTTTTTTTTATAAATATGCCGCCCATATTAGTTTATACATGGTGCCGCCGCCCACCAGAGGCGCCACCACCAACGAGCTACTTGACGTCAGAACCAAGGAGGGCGCGCTACAAGAATGATTTAAATTATGCAGTTTTTAATTGCTTATATTTATTAGATATAAATAAAAAATGTTTTTTGTGAACTGTGGTTCATTTAATGGCAATAAATTAGGTTTGAAAGTAATATTTTTCAAATTTAAATTTTGTGCAAGTTCCCCATTGCGACTAAGCAAGTAAAAGTACAAAATTTCTTCAAAATGCTTCTGCTTGGGGCTCAATTGTTAACCGATTCAGATATTGAAGAAGACGACGTTTATAATGTACTTCTCCTGCATATAGGTATATCATAACGAACTTTTGGACAATAGAGGTTTTTTTTAATTTGGAAGTACTGACCGACGTAGAAGAAAAAATTATGATTCGGTTTAACAGGGAGGATATACCTCGACTGACAAGGGCTTTGGGTGTTCCCTAAGTGTTCCCCAAGATTACAGATGAAAACATAACATTGTGGGGTACTATAGTAATAGGTACATAAAATGTTCCTTATATTGTAATTTGTTTATTTTCACGGGGGTGAATGCTTTGTGCATTTTATTGCAAAGATTTGCATATCCTAATAGACTTGTGGATTTGGAAAGCATATTTGGGTACTCATATAAGGCAATATCGAATATCGCCAACACAGTAGTTATGACAATGGGGAACTTCTATATAAAGAGCACATAACAAATATCAGCCCTCAAATTGCAATATTTAATTTGCAATAAATAATTAAAGTTGTAACCCCGAGCTTTCATTTGAAACGACAAGAAAAGCGGGAGAATGGTCGTGATGTCACGCCGCTCATCGATTGATCCACATACCTGTATATTAACATATAAGAAAAGAGATGAAACTCGCCGCCATTTTTAACCCTATATTGACAGTTTAAATGGAACAAGGCTTTTTTCGATCTGTAGCCCGCAACACGCATAATTTTAAACTTTTGGTCAATACAAATTTTAATCTAAGTAATTACTCACATTTTGAGACAAAAATTATTTATCACATGGTCCTTATTATGCCTGTTTTATATTGACAATTTCTTCATGAATTAATTCATGAAGTCACTTCAAGCACAAATTATTATAAAAAGTCGTGTATTATACTGGCAATTTCTTCAAGAATTAATTCATGAATTTCTTCTTGAAGTTGCTTCACGAATTAGAGCATGTTCTATTTTCCGTCAAGTTTTGCGTGAACTTCAGGAGTACTAACATTGAAAATTTGAACACAAGGAAGGTTATATTTTGATACTGGTTTTGTTTGAGGCATTATAGACGAGGAGGAGGAGAGTACATAGTATTAAAGACAATATACTTAGATAAAAAGTGTGTGAAATGTTACAATATGTTTTATTTATGTATTCCGCTGCCAAGGCACAGCTCCCTCATTCATGAAATAATCACAAAACTCCTCTTGGGCAGCAACGCAAGCATGTTTTAGTGAGCATGTTTGGTAAGAAAGTCCAAATTGAAATATATAGTCTTTATCAAGCTCTTCTAGGATGGAAGTAGGAAATTCGGGTCTGAAAAATTATGTAATGTGCAACATGCCAATGTTATGGTTTGCACTTTTTCCACATTCAAATTAATTGTAGTCAAAAAACTCCAAATCGTTTGGCTAAAATGCCAAATGCATTTTCATCTACTCTTCTAGCCAGACTTAATCTGTAGTTAAAGATACTTTGGATGAAGGTGGATATGGTTAGAAAATATGTTCTGATAGGGGAAATGCAGCACAGAAAAATTATTTTGTTATTTATTCTCTTGTGTTGGTATTTGCTAGGATCTGACATAAGGTGACAAAAAAATTCATCAATTTCTTCATCAGTGTAAAATAGAACTTGTCGTGAATTAATTCATGAATTTATTCATAAACTTATTCATGAATTAATTCATGAAGAAATTGTCAATGTAAAACAGGCTTCAGGCTTTTTGCGCAAATGGTAGTAACGGTCATTGTGATAAATATTTTTTCTTGAAATCGGCATTAAAATGTCCCAAAATCGTCATTAAAAGCACAGAAATCGTACAATAATGTAGCCCATTATTGTACGATTTTTTCAATAAGTAGGCCTTGGCGAGATGTAAACATCAAACGTCAGACGCGGAGAAATCGCCCGTCAAAAGTGACCAAATATTCAAAACCCGGCCGATAAAGGCTCATTTAACTTTTCGTACACATTGCGAAATTGTTTCCTATAGAAGCGCAATCCTTCAGTATACATATTTTAGTAAATTTGAAAATCAATAGATTTGTTGTGTAGGCTGCACAAGAAGCAGCAGTTTGGTTTTTCTGTCTGAAGGTGCCGTACATCATTATACTTGTCCTAGGTAAAGCGATCGGTAAAGTCAAGCAACGCCGCGCGTAGTCGGTTCGTGGACGGGTGATCCCTTATTATTATTTTCTTGCCTAATAAAACATTTTTTTTTCCGATTTCAAAAAAAATATAATATGTACCTCGGCACTGAAGTTCTTTTTATGACTCATGTGGTTTATTTGCCTCGGCCAGAGGCCTCAGCAACCAAACTCCACATGAGTCATAAAAAGTTGAACTTCAGTGCCTTGGTACATAAATAACTATTAAATAATTTTTGTCTCAAAATGTGAGTAATTACTTAGATTAAAATTTGTATTGACCAAAAGTTTAAAATTATTCGTGTTGCTCGCTACAGATCGAAAAAAGCCATTTTATGGGTCAAAATGTTGAATCACCACGCACGTGGTGTATATTGAGTCTTAAGAAGACAGATCATGTTAGATAGACAATTATATTCGACGAAATTTTCGGACTTTACGAAAATGGAAGATTATGTAAATCGTATATGCTTGAAATTCAAAACGAATTGAAAGGTGTAGGAAGAGATGTTTCAGACGACTATATGGCTTTCAAGCTATTAGCAAATTTAATTATGATTCATTGGTACTTGCTATAGAAAATAGTGGTAAAAAATTATAACTGGAAGTAGTAATTGATAGTTTATTTTAAGAAGAAATAAGAAGAAAAGTTTCGAAAAGTGAAGAAACAGCTTTCGGTACGAAATCTAAATTTTATAAAAAAAAATAACAACTATCAAGAAAAACAAGAACAATTCAGGAAACAAAACAATAATCATCAAAATAACTATGAAACACAAAAAACAAAAACTTGTTATTATTGTGGAAAATCAGGTCACCATTTTAATAATTGTTATGCAAGAACAGAAATCAAAACGATAAAAATCAATTTAACGGTAGAAAAGAAAAAGTTTAATGGCACATACTAGTACTTCACCATCTTCCGATGAACCATGATATTGACATTGATATCGATTCAGGCGCTACCCGTCATATGAAATGTTAAAAATAACATATCAATACAAACTGTTGATGGTAGTTTCATTAAGACCGAAGCAGTTGGAACAATTCCATTATCACTTCAATTATATAATAGAAGAAATGACGTAAATGTAAAAGAAGTTTTCTTAACACCAGATTCAAAAATGAACTTATTATCAGTAGGTAAAGTAACAGATAAAGGAAATGAAGTAATTTTTAATTCAGAAAGGTGTATAATACGTGAAGAAAATACTAAAGAAATTTTGGGAATAGGTACAAGAAATCCAGATGGATTATACACACTAAACATCGCAAAAGACATAACCTGTTTAGCAAGAGTAAATAATGTTTATGACTTATGGCATCATCGGCTTGGTCGTATAATTATTGTGAAAATTGTAGGTATTAATGGAAAACAATGGAACACCATTTCCTAAAAATAAAGCAACAAGAGCAGAATAAATTTTAGAAATAATTCATACATATTTATGTGGACCTTTTGAAGATGAATCACTAGGAGGAGCAATTTATTTTCTGATATTTATTGATGACAAAACAAGAAAGACATTTGTCTATTTTTGACACATAAAATGAAGTTTTCAAATATTTGAAAATTTTTAAAGCAATGGTCGAAAAACTAACTTCAAGAAGAATAAAGAAACTAAGAAGAAGTGTTTTATGCCTATATCATTTTGGTATCCAATATCCTAACTCTGTTCAAATTTAATAATTTAAAGTCTAATAGGGAGATCGTCAGCCAGTTGAGATGTATCGAGAATAGCGGATCATCCTCTAATTATTATTTTTATTTCAAACGGTCATGTACAATTATGTGAAATTGTGAAATTGTATGTTAGCGGAATAGCGTTTGCCCGGGGTTTGCCATATAGAAATTAAATTTCGGTAATTATGTTCCCTATACACAAAGCATTTTAGAATAATTATTGTTAATGTTTGCAAATCGAATGGTTCAACTATTAGCAATGTATCGTTAAACTGACGAAATCAAATTAGGCAACTAATTCAGTATGGGAAATAGCGCGAACTAACATCAATGGAAATTTTGATCGAGATTATGTGAAGTGAAAATTAATTGTTATTATAATATTAGTCAAATTTTGAAAATAGCAAACGTCATTGTATTTTTATTATCTATGGCACAGACCTATATAGCTTTAGCGAAGCTATATATACGATATGGGCACAATTTAATAATAATTTTGATTTTCAGTGATTATGTAATACACCCTGTATCAACTAAAGTCAATTTTTTCTAATGGAACACACCTTCATTTTTTCATTTTTGGATAGCCTTTATCACGACATATATCCAACTATATAAGGCTTGGGGTATTTTGTCCATAACTTTTTAAGAAACGCTAGTTTAAACGCAAAACGGGCCTTAGTCATCGTGCCAAAAAGGTAGCTTTAGCGAAGCTATATAGGTCTGTGTCTATGGTCTCAAGGGTATTTTTAGAGATCCAATAGTTTGTTAGTATAAGTAAGGAAATTGTAAACCTGTTTTCAGAGTAATGATAAAATAGTTATATAACGAACACGTCGTTTAATGATCAATATATTTTGTCGTGTGCGCGTTAGGGAAATCTGAAATCATGGTTGGTTATAGTAGGAGTACCTAATCACTAACGAGAACTAAAACTACAATAATAGTACTACTATTTTTTAATATGGAGACCTTTTTGGCACGATGACTAAGGCCCGTTTTGCGTTTAAACTAGCGTTTCTCAAAAAAAATTACGGACAAAATACCCCAAGCCTTATATAGTTGGATATATGTCGTGATAAAGGCTATCCGAAAATGAAAAAATGAAGGTGTGTTCCATTAGAAAAAATTGACTTTAGTTGATACAGGGTAGGGTGTATTACATAATCACTGGAAATCAAAATTATTATTAAATTGTGCCCATATCGTATTACAAATCAAGTTCGTACGAGTATTAAAAATCCCAGAAGCTGAGCTCTGTTGTCGCACTAACGGAACGTCCTATGTTCTTGGTATAATAATAAGAATAATAATAATAATAATAATTCTCACCCTCACAATACTCCAAACTAGGAGTACCCCAGAAGCAACCACATGCTTGTGCGGGGGAGGGCATGACTATGTTTAGTTTAAATAGTATAATTAAATTAGATTTTTGTAATATTTTCTTTGTAGTATTTTCATTTAATTTTATTAAACAACTGCATTCTATATTTCCACAATATAGGTATAACAAATAAAATGCATTTGTTGCCTAAATAATAAATAATACCTATCATATGTTCAGGAATTTCTGTGTAGTAGATATTGGGATGATGGAAGCCTCTAAAACTTGGAATAAGTATTTTTATCAATTACTTTGATCTGTTAATATGTATAAATTGTTGGGTTACAATATTTTGCCACAGGTTTCAAACTATTTTCGTTATGGTCGTGTACCAGGACATTTTTAAATTAAATAGGGCGATATTGCGGTTTGAACTCGAAACACATCTGCCGTGCATGAAACTGAAATAATCCACAGTGTTTGTGCAAATATACCTTTGTACCAAATTATGATGCTTTTTAAAAAATCTGATGGCTTAGAGGGGATTCCCAATATTGTTTTCTTTAAGGGAGAGCGCAGGAATATATTTTTATTATTTTTTTGGTACTGGTACTAGTCGTCTGGAAAATGGTTTCATATCGTGACGTTAGCCTTCCCCCAAATAGATCGTGCTGTGTCTTAGTATCTGATCTATTTTTTATGACAATTCGCTACAGCTTTTAAATAGAACTGAATTTATTTAATACTGGCCAGAGCCAATATGCCACAAATGATGCATTTTTTTTTCAAAACATCAAATTCAATAGATTACGTATGCGCATACTTTCGTTATTATTAGCTTTTTTAAAAAAATGTACACCAAACTACCCTAGCTATATTGTATACCATAAAGCCGAAAAACACAAAACAAAATACTCAATGCTTAGAAAACGGGGCAATCAACCTTAGACCCTGATTAATATAACGCCGCTGAATTACATCAACCACTATTAGAGCAAACCGCCTCTCCTCTCGCGAGGCCAGTTCTCCTCCATCAACGTCATTATATTGGGCGAAGAAGTACCGCGATGTTGTCACATTTCAGAGTGGAATCAAAATGCTTTTAGAATTAGGTAGGTGCCTTTGAAAATGATTCCTGTTGGTACGCATTCACGTATTTATGAATTCGTTTGCGATCCCACGAGCTAGTCATTGCTTTCTTCATGCGCACACACAAATGATTTAACAAATACGTCACTTTTTATAGTTTTGCCGATATATTAAGTAGGTACCTAGGCAGTGGAAATTTAATTAATATTAGTAAAAAGAACTTTTACCGTGACTTACATTAATAATTCGACATAAATTATTTGGGCAGCTATACCCCGATATAGATTTTATTAGTAGGTATATAATAATCGCGGGCTTTGTTCCTAATATGCTGATATAGAAAGACAAATACCTATAATACGCGTCGTGTAGGTTATGACTAAATTTAAAAGAAGCAGTCACAGAAGAATAATTATTCCAATCCGACACCTTCGAATGAAACGTACACCCGTATCCGAGGCTACGGTAAATTATTAGAGAAAATATTGTTACAATCGTGCGATTTTTTTTAGGAACAGCGCTTTTAGTCTCGATACAAATGTAGCATTTCGAAAGAGGTACCTACTTCGAATATTAAATACAAATTAGTTAGGAGACACTCGCCGCCCAAGACCGGTAAACGGGTCTTGCTCGCCGCTAGCCGGGAACAACCGCGACCGGGCGATAAAAAAAACTGCCCCACGCGCAGGCATAAAATATACCATATTGGAAATGGAAATGGACACTTTGGCAAAAGGTTTTTGTAAATATTTCCAGAGCAAACAAAGATACAATTCTGAAATTTGGTATGGAATGTAGGCCTACCTGTGAGTTTTGGCATTCACGGAGATAGAGATAGTTTGACATTCTTTATCATAGGCTTGTTAAATGGGGGGGGGGTCAAGGGGCTAAAATACGTTAACTTTAAAATTTCAAATAGATACTAAATTTCAGAATTTTATCTTTGCTCGTTCGGGAATAATATTTTGAAAAAACCTTTTGCGAAACTGTCCATTTCGGGAGCTATAGCCCCCTTAGGGGGCATTTATGAGGCCATGTTTATAGGAACTTTTTTCATTTTCTGGATCGCAGAAAGCGCTGTTAAATTAGGGGAGGCGCTAATGCGCATTTGCATGTGCACAAAATGTTTGAAATTAAAATTCAACAAGACCACCATTTTTTCGTAGAACACCCTGAAATTTCACAGGTATATCTCACAAACTATCTATACCTAGGTAAATGTCAAATCTTACAGGTATATCGCACATACCAAATTTCTGAAGTTTATCTTTGTTCGTTCTGGAAATATAATATGTAGAAAAAACCGTTTACCAAAGTGTCCATTTAGTTGGCTATAGCCCTCTTAGGGGGCATTTTTGAGGCCATGTTTATAAGATTTTTTTTCATTTTTTGGAAGGCTAATTTCGGGATACCCTGTATATATAAATAACTTTTAGACAAATTTATTCAAAAAAGAGAAGAATTATATAATGCTGTTATAATATACACGGGGTTACCAAAAAGTAGGTCAATCTATCAATTCTTTGAGCTAAAACAATGTGACATTTCAAAGATTTTGTCTTGTGCCATTTGTTTTTTAGATGGTTCTGTTTCAAAATATGAGAAGTTAAAATTAAATTTTTTAAAACAAAAAATTTGACCTATAAGTAGGGGCACAATCTGATGGTGAAGTGAAGTCGACTGATTTTTCGTTTTCGACTAAAACCTCTAAAAAATTATATGTTTTTTGAAATGTCGAGCTCAAATTTGTCATGCGAATTTATGATATATAAAACCTTTGTTATTTTACTAATTTTGAGGATTTCAAAATTTTAAACTGATAGATGTAGGTACCTATACAGGGTGTTCCTTAATGACATGCTAATACTTAAGGGGGTTATTCTTGGGCCCATTTTAAGCAAAAAACTTCATATGAACGTATGTCGTAAACGTCCTAACTTTTGAGATACAGGGCGTTAAAGTTCATTTTTTTAAATTGAATTTTGGATACATCTCCCGAAATAATCAAGCTGCTGAACTGAAATTTGGCACTGCTATGTTTTTGGGGATGGAGAATAAGCTGAAAATGTCAATTTCACCGTATCTCACAGAGGGCGCCACTTGCGCTGTTTTTTGATCACGCTTTTACGTGTAACTTTTTTGAGGTTATCTTTTTGGTCCTGCAGGTCCATCATTTTAGTGCATCTTTTCATTCTGCAAGAAAAAGGTACTCTTGTTTCATAACGATTAAGTCAACCGCTTGCGTTGAAATTACCAAAACGTGCCCCAAAACACCTGTTGCTTACAATATTCGAAACATAAAATTTTCACCTACCACCTTCAAGTGTTAAAGATCAACTGTACCATTTAAACTGGGGAAAAAATCCCTATGAACAATGTACCAAAAATTATTCGCTTTCAAAATGGAAAGGATTGAATTTGACAAAATTTGGACACTCTATTTCAAGAAAACCAATGGTGTTTTGACCAATGCCCATTTGGCATTTTTTTCATCATTTTGAATGTACAGTTGATCTGTAACATTTGAAAGCAGTAGGTGGAAATTGTATGGTTCGAATATTGAAGTCAACAGGTGTTTCGGGGCACACTTTGGTAATTTCAACGCAAACGGTTGATTTAATCGTTATGAAACAAGAGTACCTTTTTCTTGCAGAATGAAAAGATGCACTAAAATGATGGACCTGCAGGACCAAAAAGCTAACCTCAAAAAAGTTACGCGTAAAAGCGTGATCAAAAAACAGCGCAAGTGGCGCCCTCTGTGAGATACGGTGAAATTGACATTTTCAGCTTATTCTCCATCCCCAAAAACATAGCAGTGCCAAATTTCAGTACAGCAGCTTGATTATTTCGGGAGATGTAGCCAAAATTTAATTTAAAAAAATGAACTTTAACGCCCTGTATCTCAAAAGTTAGGACGTTTACGACATACGTTCATATGAAGTTTTTTCTTAAAATGGGCCCAAGAATAACCCCCTTAAGTATTAGCATGTCATTAAGGAACACCCTGTATATACCTACTAAGAAGGGGCCAACACTAAAATTAAGGAAAAATTCTAATGATTAGCCAAATAACTTGCAACATCATGCAAACCAAATTCTTAATAACAATTTCTAATAACAATCCCGACATTTTTCGCCAAAAAAATGCACATGTATTTAACAAACTGTGTTTTGACATAGAAGTGTCTAAATGAATGAAGAAAAGCCATATTATTTTAGCCCAAAGAATTTGTGGTCAAGAGATTGACCATTGACCTACTTTTCTGTAGCACCATGTATGTTTTTTATATTATCTTGAAAACCACTTATTAGAGACTCTTTTAAATTTTGGTTAGGCCAATTGAAAACACGCATGTTTACAACTTTAGTACCTGTTTTTAACAAAATGTTACAGTGAAAAAATTCTCGTTCTTTTATTTGGGTTCAGATGGAGATAGGATAGAGATCTTTTGAAGGTAAGTACTTTTTTGTTTTTAATTCATCTGCCATTTAGATATTAAAATTCTATATTTCAAAGTAATGCATTTAGCTTTTTAGGGTTATAGCAACAGTTAAATAGCTGTAAAAATTCAGGAAAGAGGTTCTTTTATTCCCTGTAGGTACCTAATTTTCGCAAAACGGCGTCTTTTTGAGGACACGTTGTGTGATTTCGATTAACGCCATAATTTATTTGTAATAGATAAACTGAAAGGCATAATTCTTGATAAACTATTAGCACAGAATAAATAGCTTTGCAACAGAAGCCTCCTTACGGACATGTGTCAAAAATAAGCGAGTCTCCATTTAAATTTACAGAAAGACAAACAGTATTTTAAGCATAAATTTGGTTCTAATACAATCTCTTTGCTATGTAGATTAACGTAAAACCAAACAAAATGCATATTATTCATGACTTTTGAAGATATTTGGCTAAAAAGCGAGTCTCCTTTTGACACATGTCGCTAAGGAATTGTCTGTATTACTCGTTAGTCTGTGCTATTAGGTATTAACCACCCACCATCATACTCCACGAAAATCCATAATACCCAGCGCACCACTGTCCACACTAAACTGCAACTCACGAACGACCGCACGCGAAATTTCAATGCCAGAGGTTCGCGCCCGACTGGCCGCCGGCCGACGACGCGGGAACCGCCGAACTTTCGAACCGGTCAAGCTTCGCGCCAGCGGCAGCGGCGCCAGCAACAGTTGCACTGCTCGCGGGGCCGGCCGCGCCAAGGCCGAGGCGTCGCGGCGCTCCGGCGGTCGCGCGCCGGCGTCGCCAACTCGACGCGGGCGATGACGGATCTGGGGAATTACGCGGACTACGTTCGTACGGGGTGTCCTCGACTCAGTAGTCCGAACGAAGTCTGCGGATAGGCGACACATCACTATAGGATGACCTTGGTCCCTACACTGAAAAAAGGATTTTGCGATCTTCCAATAATTTGACTGCTTTTAGTGCGACGGATAGATGTCTTGTAAATTCCCAAAAGTAATTTAAGGATCAATTCAATTACATTGAGCTTGTAAAATTAATTTACAAAGGATCTGTGAACTTAGTTATCTATGTGTTGTAATTAGGTACCTAATAATTACAAGTTATTTGTAATTTTTCCGAATAATAATACACCGATTTTGCGAAATTACTTTGTAAAATTACTTTCTCCACGACCATTCGTGAATGTAAGTATTCTAAAATCATTTTTAATAATAGAATTTAAAAATTCTCACTCCAGAGCCAGATTAGTTTTGCATGTATTTCCAGGATCTTAATATAATTTTTGTAATCTATTGCACATAACTAAACAATATAATAATAGGGATATTAATATTTCGTACTAATAATAATAAATCATTGCATTATTTTATATATTTTCAATCCATAACAAGACAATTAATAATTATACGCTAATCGAACTAAACACAGCGCAGAGTGCCATGGATTTCAAGACTGTCAACCTCGCTGTCAACAATAGCGGCGTGGGGGTGCGCGTCATAATAAGTATTTTCGAACGTGTTTTAACTTAAATAAAATGAGTAAAAAATCGAGTGATTTTGATATGGAATTTGATAATACTCCACCTGGAATTACATTCACGAATGGTCGTGGAGAACATACAGTCTGTTACTCGGTTAGAATGAAAAAATTCGATACGAGTACAGAATGCAGAATCTACTATTAGGTACTACATTTAAAAAAACTACATTCATAAACTTAAACATTTATAGTATAAAATATATAGGGTGTCCCGTAAGTCATGGTCCAAACTGAAATGGGTGATAGGGGACGTCATTTGAGACAAGAAAAACCCCATATGTTGTCATTAGGGCTGTTCGATCTCCGAATTTCAGTATCGGAAATCGATACTGAAAAAATATCGGTAAATCGATCTTATCGATATAATCGATCTTATCGATGTAATCGATCTTATCGATAAAATCGAACTTATCGATATAGTCGATCTTATCGATAAAATCGATCTTACCGATAAAATCGATCTTATCGATATAATTGATCTTATTGATAAAATCGATATATTTTATTTAAGAAGCTAAACAATTTGGAAATTCGAATAAAATTGATCATATTAAGAAATCGATGCCGGACGGACAAACCCGCGCGGCGATGCCGAACTGCAAATCTGATCGGCACGTGTCGGCCTCAGTCGGGCTCTGGACGCGCATATAAAAAAAGCCGATCGGCCTGGTGCGGGCGCGGTCTGGACGCAATGGGTGCAGCAATTTCCTTTATTTTCAAACAATTTCAAAAGATATAATCGGAAAGATCGATAAAATCAAAAATATTGATAAAATCGAAAATATCGATAAAGCCGAAAAGATCGGTAAAATCAAAAATATCGATAAAATCGAAAAGATCGATAAAATCGAAATGATCGATATTTCGATTTATCGAAATTGAATATCGAGTATCGATAAAATTGATAGTATCGATACTTTCGATTTTATCGATATTTTGTCTCAGGCCTAGTTGTTATCCAATTCTTTACCGTTCTCGTGATACAGGGCGTTGAAATTTTGGAGAATAATTGTTTTTTTTTACAATATCTTCGTAACCGTTTGAGATATTTGCAACAACTCTGGTACACAATAGTGTCCTGTTAGTTGGCATAGTTTGGGAAATTTCCGTGTCCCAAAGCAAACCAGTGGCGGAGATAGAGGGGAGGAGGGTCCATTAATTTAAGAAAAAACTTAGTACGGCCCTGTGTACAATTTAATTTGAATGCATTTTTAGATAGGCGACTTCATTTCCTACAAAAATTGTTTCTTTCTTTTTTTACGTACCTGTCGCCATTTCATTGCAATTTTTATTTTTTTTTTATTTAAGTTAAAGTTTTCATGAAAAATCGCCGAAAATTTTTGATAGACAAGGAAAGGCAGATGAATGAAAAAACGACCCACTCATCATAATGAAGTAATTTTTATTGATAAACTTGTTTGGTTAGGCCAATATTTTTGGAACTTACAGGGTGTTTAACTAATTAATATGCTTTTAAGAGATTTTTGTCGCATTTTTCCTCAAAATCTTATCAAAACTAATGAGATGTCATAATGATTTGTTAAATATTTTTTATAAAAGATGCTCAAAATGTCCTCCTTCCATCCTTCATCGACGAAGGAAACTATTATTTAATTCGTTCATTCTGTTTTATTTCCTCCACCACTATTCCTACCCTCTCCCGAAGCATTTTCTCAGTGTTGCATTCTGTTCCATAAACTTTTTCTTTTAGATATCCCTATAAAAAGAAATCTGTGTGGTTAAGATCTAGCGAACGTGGTGGCCGCACTGTACACTCCCCCCTCGACCCAGCCTAGTTTGTTGGAAGATGTACTACTAGTTGTACGCAGAAATATGTGTGTCTCCAACATGATGGTGCGCCACCACACTAAGTATTATCAATGTGTGCGTAGTTCCTTAACAATACATATCCCGCAAGATGGCTGGGTCGAGGGGGGAGTGTACAGGGGCCACCACGTTCGCTAGATCTTAATCACATAGATTTCTTATTATAGGGTTATCTAAAAGAAAAAGTTTTTGGAACAGAATGCAACACAACAAAACATAATGAACGAACCTTAGGGCCTTCGTCGATGTAGACTATGGATGGACATTTTGAGCATCTTTTATAAAAAAATATTTAACAAATAATTATGACATCTCAATTTTGATAAGATTTTGCGGAAAAATGTGACAAAAATCTCTTAAAAGCATATTAATTAGGTAAACACCCTGTAATTTCCAAAAATATTGGCGTAACCAAACAAGTTTATCAGTAAAAATTACTTTATTCGTCGTTTTTTCATTCTTCTGCCTTTCCTTGTCTATCAAAAATTTTCGGAGATTTCTCATGAAAACTTTAATAAAAATTGCAATGAAATGGCGACAGGTAGGTAAAAAAAGGAAGAAACAATTTTTGTAGGAAATGAAGTCGCCTATCTAAAAATGCGTTCGAATTAAATTGTGCACAGGGCCGTACTAAGTTTTTTCTTAAATTAATGGACCCTCCTCCCCTCTATGTCCGCCACTGGTTTGCTTTGGGACACGGAAATTTCCCAAACTATGCGAATTAACAGGGCACTATTGTGTACCAGAGTTGTTGCAAATATCTCAAACGGTTACGAAGATATTGTAAAAAACCAATTATTCTCCAAAACTTCAACGCCCTGTATCACGAAAACGGTAAAGAATTGGATAACAACATATGGGGTTTTTATTGTTTCAAATGGCGTCCCCTATCACCCATTTCCGTTTGGACCATGACTTACGGGACACCCTGTATAGGTATTCCTACTATTAATCAAAGTTTTACATTTAAATAAACGAAAATATTTATTACATAAAAAAGGTACACTTATTAATATGAACAGGAGGAAATAACTATATTTAAATCTAACACAAAATATTTACATTCTTAACCAAATACTTCCTTAAAAAACAAATCAATTTATACATTTAAATAAACGAAAACATTTACATAAAAAAGGCATAGTTATTAAATATGAACAAAAGGAAATAACTATATTTATACCTAACACAAAATATTTACTTTCTTAACCAAATATATCCTTAAAAAACAAATCAATTTATACATTTAAATAAATGAAAACATTTACATGAAAAGGCATAGGTAGTTATTAAATATGAACAGAAAACATTTACTTATTAACCAAATACTTCCTTAAAAATACAAATCTTTTTTAAACAAAATATAGGTACATTATGTTAAGTAAAAGAATATTAAACTTCAGGTTTTGCAGCTTTCAGATTGTTTTGGCAATCGTAGCAATATGTTTTTCATTTAAATTTAATGTAATTTTTAAAAGATGAAAAACAGTTCACGACTTGTTTGCAGGTGAAAATTATTCCAGAAAGATGCCTGTGATCTGTGATAGCTCAGATGAATATGATACTGATAAACACTTTTTAAATTAACAGAACAAACGTCGCAAATAATGATATGTTGTATTGTATTTCTCAAAAATCTTACCTTTTAATTGATACTGTTCACTTCAAACACAGTAATATTTGTACCTATACGCGTATATAATATGGGTCTTCGTAAAGTAAAGATTGCACCACCTTTGACCTTGCACCTGTCGATCTGTCACCAATGCGGTAAAGAACGCCGACTGCCGCCGTGCGCGTGTTTAGCACAGCAAGGCCACGCAATGCGGCCGGCGTCGCACGTGATCTCGTCTTGAAATACCAGTAGCGGTCATAAAGTATCCCAGCCACCCCTGCGGTGATGCGTCTTGGTGCCCCCCCCAAACTTTCCTTTTTTTTCTTTTCTATAACAAGTACCATAATGGTTATTTTAAGCAAAATTAAAAATAATAACAATGTATAAATAAAAAAATATATATTGCAACTGTAATATAATTTTTTCGGGTCGAAATAATCTATTTAATGCGCCTTTTGATGCGATTAAAAAAGGACTCTAAAATCCGGTCAGTATCCACCTGAAAAGTAGTATCCGATTCAATACTTAAAAGAGCCAGAGAACTTGTGGTTGTATACAGGGTGGCCCACCACGAAAACTAAAAGTAGGAAAATTCTGAAAATTTGGCACCTCACCAATGCCGATGGGCGCTGCTCAACTAAAATATTTTGGTGAATCTGGCACTTCCGGTTATACCGGAAGTCGATATCAACTTTCTTATCTCAAATGGAACACTCTGTATATTATTGCATTTTTGAATTCTAGGCATCATTTTGGAACAAAAACATGCAACATGTCCTATGTCTAAATCCAACCGTTTTTGAGATATTTGCATTTTTCCGAAAACAATTACAGGTGCAGACCTAAAGTCAATTAGCAATTTATAATACGAAACCGCGAAATTTCAAAACTAATTTTTGGCATCGTGTAACAGAAGCCCTGACCTAGTGATCTCCGTTCTTATACAGGGTGTTCACAAAATATGAATAAAAATTACATTCAAAATGTGCTTAAATCTCGAAATTTTCAAATGGAAACCCCATTTTTTTTAATGTCATCTTATTTACCACTAAAAATGATGACAACTTTGTGTAAGGTTTCCTATACCTACATGCAGTAATTTTCGACTAATTTACGAAAAACCCACTTTTCGCCCATAAAATGCGGGGTTTGCTTAACGCTTGGAAAATCATATTAGCCGTGGACTTTGAAAAGACAATAGCGGCTGAGGAAATGTCACTTGGTTTATAAATTATTGTCAACAATAATGCCGGCGCGTTTAAATTACTAAAGTACTATTTCGGTCTTGGCAAAACAATTTGAAAATTTGTTGTAGTAAATAAATGATACATTAAATACCTAATACTGGATTGTTATTTTTTCATAACCCCTCCAATTTTTCTCAATTACAGTTAACTGATTTATTCCCCATCTTCAACGCTAATGACTATTTAATACACTTTTACGGTAGATTTTGTATTAAGTTACTATTTCTCCGAGGTAGCTAAGTCCACATTATCCACGTTGATAAAACGACCACACAAAATAAAAATTACATATCTGCAATAACTAATAACTGAATTTGGGTGACATAGCTAACTTAACTAGGCCTGTTGGTTGGGGTAAATATTGACCTGATGAAACGAGAAAATTATATACAAAATCTTTACCTTAATGTCATGGCAACAAACGGGTTCTTGAGCCAAATAAATCAACCGACAAGAGTTAAAAATGCACCCAATCTATCATAGATATTCAGTCGAACTCCTGGCTGTACAAAATACATTGTTTACACTCCGACTATATTAATTAGGCGAAAACAATTTATGCAACAATCAATCCAAACTATTCAGTGAAAATCATTTTAAATTATAACAGATTAACTAGACTATCTAAAGTAGGGAGTTGAAAATTACCTAGTATATGACAAACCAGACCCGAATTCTGCATAATATATAAGTTTTATTGAAACTCTACAAAACCACATCAATGTAGCTTCCTAGAACGTTCCATAAAAATCTACAAACACAAACCAAAATATTAAACCACGGGTAACTCGGGAACTGGTCGAGACACAGTATCGAGATAAATTTAAAGCAAGAAGTCATTAAGAATAAAGAAAATGTCAAGCTCAAACAACGATACAAATCCTACAGAACAAGCACGACACTAAAAAACTTGGCAAATTATAAGTCAAGACTTAAACATTCGGAGCTATTTAACAGGTATTTTGTAAATGTTGGTGTAAACATGGTAAATAAAATTGACAACAGAAAAATGTTTTAATAGTATAGGTATTATTTCTGTCTCCTATAAGTTCAAATGAAAGTCAAAAATATATTATAAATGGCCTAAAACATAACTCGGCACCAGGTATTTACTTAATATCAGGATAAACCATAAAAAGAACTGCACCCGACATAAACCATTAATTTTTACAAGCTTTTATTCAACTTGCCCTGTTAGTTAGTAGGTATGTTATTATTAGTAGGTATGTTAGTATGTAGGTATGTGTGGGGCGAATTTTACAAGCTGAATTATAACCACTTCCTGACATCCGATTAAGCTGAAATTTTGCATACACCTTTAGTTCTGGTGACAATACAAAATGTAATACTCAATATTGTAATACTTTCAAAATGGCCGTCGCCACAAGATGGCGGATGACGTATTTTTTGTCAACCCCCATAATATGGATGTCAAAGGAAAGGGCTTGAAGAGTAGAAAACGGTAAAGTAAGTGACATCACACTAATTTCAATATGGCCGCCGCTCCAAGATGGCTGATTACATTTTCTTTTTAACCCCCTTAATATGGGTAACAAATAAAAGGGCTCGAAGTGTAAAAAAAAAACGATAAAGTTAGTGATACCACACGAAATTCAATATGGCCGTCGCTCGAAGCTGGCGGATTACATTTTCTTTCCGGAATCTTGCAACTGAATTTTAAACCATTTCCACTTAACCGATTGAGCTGAAATTTTGCACACACTTTTGATTCTGCTGTGACAATGCAATCTCTAGTGTACTCAGTATTGTGATTTTTGGAAAACGGCCTTCGCTCCAAGGTGGTGGATTAACTATTCCTTGACATGGGAATCACTAGGTACTAAAAAGTACAAAATAAAATGAAAAATAATTTTTTTTTAAAAAAACAAGCTTTTATTTAAGTCATGTACTAAAACGAAGAAAAAAAATTAATTGGTACCGACCTACTTTTATGAACAGAGTTTCATTGACAAATGTAGCTGCGGATGCTTATTAAGCTTGTGGTCAGCAGATGGCCAAGGCTCGGACGGCTGTTAGGTAGCTTGGTGTACGTCCCAGGCGCAGTTGTGCGTGAAAGAATAATTCGGGCAAATTAGACTGTGCTCCGAGTTCCGACCCTTACTAAGTACCGTTTATGTCTCTCAGACTGTTTGTTTACAAAGAAAAATTTTAATACTTAAAATCCTTTACTGTATATTCAAGAATATACTCCCCCAGTACAGACTTGACTTGACTAACTGCGAGCCAAAAATGAATTGATCGATGAAAAAATTAATTCCAAAATTATGAGGTCACCACGCCTCGGTAGGTCTTAAATTTGCAAGACGAAGAAATTGGGTAACAGTCAGATGCAATAAAAAAATTGCTCCTCTTGGTCTTTGACTAACAAATTATGTGATATTAAATTAATTAAAGATATTGGTCCACTATGAATATATTACGACAAAAAACGAAGAGAAAAGAAAACGCAGTTAGGTAATCAAACCTTGTGTGCACGAAACACGTGGGATCACCTCCAAAACACCCAAAAAAATGTGCGAAAATTAAACGAGCACAGGCCAGGACCAAGGCAAGTACGCCAATTTATTGATCACAATCAAGAAAGAAGCGTGCAAATTGCAGGCATAGGTGAGTTTTTCAAATATGGAATTACCATATCCAAAATTATGAAAATTATTTTCCAAACGTCACCTATAGAAATAAAGAACTGAGAACTGTGATCACCAACTTCGAATGTAATACACAATACCCGACATAAAATAAATTAGAATGTTGCTATGCCTAAGCTTACAAAAGCGGCAACCCAGAGATTTATAAAGTATTATGGACCTAAACTCTACAACCTATTGCCACTAGAAATAAACAATTTTAGAAAGACAGTAAGACTCAGAGATTAGAAGGGAAAGACGAGGAAGTTTAAAATGAACACAATAATATCGATGAATATAATAATATAATATATGTATAAACAAGAAAACATAAATGGATGTATAGTGTATAAACTTCCTTTCGTTTTTATTGTTCTTTATTTGTTCGTTTGCTTTATATTGTACTTTTTTCTAATGAATATGTGTGTCATAATATGTCCTATAATGTAATATAGGTATTATTGTAGTCTGTAATATGTGGTAAGTTGTAAGTTATAATTTGTACCTAATTTTTATGATTTGTAATTTTTATAGGTTGTAGTTTGCGACTGTATTTTCTCTCTATTATTATTACTAAATGTACACACACCAGCAGTAATTCACACTTCTTGGTGTACAACTAATAACTATTGTGAATATTTTTTATGTAGTTTTGCATTTAGTTAGTAAGTTATAATAAATTTGATTTGATATGACTTCTAATAATTGATATTTCTGCCTATATTTTATAATGCATTTGAACATAATATCTTGTGTGTTATTACGCGTACATTAACAAAGCATTAGCATTAGGCTTGTCATATTATTGACCTGGCTCGCAAGCTCGTTCGCAATAAACAGACTCGTCAATAATGCCTTAGCTTTCGTAAATAGCCATTCTAACCGACGCTAATAAAGATCAGTAGCCAGAGATGATTGAATTTTAGAGGAGAAATTATATAATAAATAATTATTGTTGTCATTGTTTGGTTCACATTGTAATTAGAAAACATTGCTAAATATCTATTTTTATTAGCAAGTGCTCACATAATAATTAATAAAAAATTATACAAAAGGCGGATATTATATTGTCCAAATATTCAATATTCACACAAAAAAATAGTACTCTATATTTCAAGGCTCCAAAAGTAGGTAATAGTTACAGGCAAAAAATTTGCCAACGGGCCAACATAATGTATATCTCGCGAGATGCTGTCCAAAATAATGTGATCAACAACTACATATTAGTACCCTTGGGAGAAGGATTCCTCACTCAATCCTATTATAGTATTTTAGTAACTAGCGGAACTCCGTGCTCATATGAGCAATAACACTCCTCAATATTTATTTAAGCGGACACATATTAGAAGATAATATTTTCGTTTACAAGTGTTGTGTTTTAGACACAATGCACGTTGGCATATGCGCACCTTACCCACCCAATGGGGGTCAGGGTTTCGGCACGTGACTACGCGGACTGCATTTGATATATGATAGGGGCGATGCTGTATTATTCATGGGCCACGACCTGCCTGTAAAAATACACGTTACACAGGTGCATATGGCTACAATGACGGCCATACAACTGTTTTGCCTGCGGCTGCTATAAAAGGTCGCTTACCACTGTAGATGCCTAATATTATTTCTCCAAATTTATTTTTGTATTTTTGACTACGAAATGCATATTTCTGCACAGCAAACAATCTTGCGGGCATTTATTGTTGTAAAGAATATGAACTTAGGTTTTTAAATGAAACACCCAATATACTCGTTATTACGTTTATGTAAGAAAAAGTAGAAACAGTAAGATTAGTAGGGGACGGAACCCGTACTTTTCTGCAAGCGGCTCAAGAATTTAATAGACACAATATTAATCACAAAACCGTTGCAAAAGTTAACAGATTTTTTACTAACATGGAACAAATAAAAACTTCCAAACCCGCATAGTGAACAGGAGCGAAAAGGAAATCAAGTAATTATTGATTATTTCAATAACAATCCAAATTCGAGTCTGTGCTGCTTGTTTAAAAAAAGTGGAAAGAAACCTTTTAAGCCAAAATTTCCTCATACACTTGAAGCTGGAGATACTAATCTAAGAATGGAATACTGTTTATGGCTCCAAGGCATGTACCTAGAGAATCCTAATATGTTAAAAAATATTTTGTACAGTTATGAGGCAACGTTTATTACAACGCTAATGTATCACAACAAAATTATCTGCATGTGAAGCGAAGATAATCCACACCGGATAATTGAATGTAAACCACAATATTCGTTAAAACTAAGTGTTTTCTGTGGCATTTTAAATGAAATGATTATTGGACTATATATTTTTTAAGATTTTTACAGAGTTAATTTACCGATGCAATTGACAAACTTCCTCGTGATTATCGATAAAATTTGCACTTACGGCTCGATGGAGCACCTGTGCTAATTAATAATCGTAGGCGTACTGAGAAGTGTATAAGGGAATAGGTAAATTGGAATGAATATTTTTTAAATTTTCATGTTGTAGCTTTCCCATTTAAATAAATGTACATACCTACCCTTGTTGTAATGTTCTCATTATAGATAATGTCAAAAACAATAAAATAAATTTGTACATTTTAAAAAATAATTAGTGCAAGGTCGAAATTTTGGCCCATAAAAATGGTAGTACCTAGTTGGCCATGGATACAGTTTAAGGACAATACTGCCTAATTGAACGTACAATCACTACAATGGTCTATTGTTTGTATTATTTTTGTTTTTTCCCCGGCAAACATTTCCTTTAAGAGAGCGGTTGGCTCCTCGCTCTTCGAGTCGTCATTACCTCCACCTCGCAACTTCATCACTCACCGTTAGCTCTCCTGCTCTCACTGTTTTGTTAAAAATATTTTCCACCATCTTACTTTGCAACTGCCCTGGAGCAGAAAGGTCGTTTAGCAGGTTAAACAAAATTTTGAATTTCAAAAGATGTTCAATGACTCAAGAGAGGACAAATAACTTATCGTTACTTAGTTGTAACGTGCAAAATCGATTTTAGTATTATTTTCTTTCATTTCAATTTCAATCGATTTTCGAAGCCTGAAATCAATCTAGCGGACCCTGAGTCAAAGGTATCTACTGGTCTGACGTATTGGCCGGCTAGTTGGTATTATAATCGCCCGACTGTAGGGGCGAGAATTGAGTGCATCGCAAATTCCTGACAAACACGGAAAGGAAGGGTTTGCGCAAGATCAGTAATCAGTCTTCGTTGGGCAGGTTGTTTTAGTAGCCGGTTTGTTTTTTTGCAGAAATTCGGCGTTTTCCCCGATCATCTCCGGATATAGTTGCAGAAAAATTACCGAATCAAGGTGTGTTGTTATGATGGATTAGGATTAAGAAGGTATTTTGCGAGTTTGAACGCCCATTGTTACCATTTAAGGGATTTTCGGATCGGCTTCTCATCGTAAGTAAAAAGGAAAATCTTTAAAAAATCATTACCTAGGTTTTTATTTTAGCTTTTATTTATCATCGTTAAAAGAAGAAAGTTTGTTCAACAGTCGCTCATAAAAGAAAAAGAAATTTTACTGATTGATACGGAAGCGTAGAAGGGCCACACCATTATTTTATTCTTATTGAACTCGAAATTTCGACTTCGAAAGTCGAAGTCCGACTTTCAAAGTCGAAGTTCGACTTTCAACTCGAAATTTCGACTTTCAAAGTCGAAGTTCGACTTTGAACTCGAAATTTCGACTTTAAGAGTCGAAGTTCCGACTTTAAAGTCGAAATTTCTAGTTTTGTTTTCAGGCATGCTTATTATTTATGTGTAAGTTACGTGTATCGGCCGACTGTCATTTTTTTAGGAAAAAAAATGAATAGCATAGTCGTATTGGTCATACCCGAAAATCCCACATACCAAGTTTCACGGTCATAGCTTATACAGGGCGTTCACAAAATAGCTTCGAACAATGCAAAAATGCGTTTTTCGGAGAACCCTGTACAAGCACCGAGAGATATTTTAAAATTATTTCTTTGTGGTTTGATTAGGGCTCACATAAGCCATCAATTCCCACGATTTCATGGCCCTGCCTTATAAAAATACAAAAATCGAAAAAAAAAAAAACCATTTTTTAGATTAGTTTGCTTTCCTGGTTGTCTAATAATTTCATAAACACTTTCCTGGGCAACAACCATCAAAATAAATTGTAGAGGTGTTATCACAATAGTTTTTTTATTATAATTAGTCAATTAGTTTCAATTTGTTTACATATGTTTCGATCATAATGATCATCATCAGAGCAATTATAAAATGTAATATTTTTTAGGTGCTAAAAAGTTTTTAAAAGACACATTATTAAACATTTGAAAATATTATACATATTAAGTTATTGTTATTAAGTAATATTTACTTGGAAATTACTTACAAAATATCATGATACAACGAACGGACATGGTCTTTAGTAAAAAATATAGTTGTAGGTGTGATTTTTGGGTACCATTAATAAAAATAAAAACATACAGTCTAAAATTATAACATTTTGGTACAAATAGAAAGACAGCGGTGGAGCGTGTGTCGTATTTGCTACGTTTTTATCAACAGAAACCTATTTTTTACAGTGGGCAAGGCAAAAACTCAGTATTACTATACGGGGTGGTCACTTTTTCAATCACCATTGGTATTTCAGAAACGGTAAAAGATAGAGGGCTAGTTGATTTGGAGAAAAGTTGCGCATTTTAGTCCTCATTCATTATCTGAAAAGAAATCGAAGATAGCTCAGTCCGTTTCTGAAATATTCCGAAAAAACTGAAAACCGCCGATTCCGGAAATAGCTCATACCGTTTTTATTAGAACACCCAACTTTACGAAATTTTGTATTCTTATGTTTTGAGACACGCTCTTTTCACTAGTTGACTCAAAATTTTTCTAGGGCTGCTAGATTTTGAGTTACCGTTCACGACATCCCAATGGTGAGCATCGAAAAAGTGACCACCCTGTATAGTGAGGCAAATAAAAATAATAATTTCAATATTAGTTTATAAAATTTTTATATACAGGGTGGGCCAATAGTGCGGGAACGGAATATTGTGGGTTTATTGAGACATATTTTGATAAAGCAATAACAGTACATGGTGGTGGGTATGTAAGGCTACCAAACTAAAATATTTTCACTTGAATCGCAGCACGTATACTGGGTGATTCAAACCAAACTTATATTTTTTTAAATAGAACACCCTGTATTTTATTGCATATTTGGATTCCCCAGTTAATTTAAGTTGGACTTTATGTACCATACATGGTGCCTAAAACTCATGGTGTAGAATATACAGGGCATTTCTTGAAAAAGTGGAGGTTGGGGCAAAGTCATATTTTGGCAATATACCAGATCTCAGGAGGCTATGATTTTGTGTGGTAACTAAGCATGAACTGTGCCGATACTAACCAGAAACTCAGCAGCCATATGTTGTGCGTGAAATCAATGTCAAAACTTAAATTTTTTTAATCGCGGCTAACTTGATTTTTTCAAATGGAACCATATAATTTTCTTCAGTTTATTGGACACGTCTCTTTGTCCTCTTTATACTGATATAGGGTTGTGGGTAGCTATCTCCAACTATAATAACTATGTTGTGCGTGAAATCAATGTCAAAACTTAAATTTTTTTAATCGCGGCTAACTTGATTTTTTCAAATGGAACCATATAATTTTCTTCAGTTTATTGGACACGTCTCTTTGTCCTCTTTATACTGATATAGGGTTGTGGGTAGCTATCTCCAACTATAATAACTGGAAAAGCTGACTTAAAACTTAAATTCTTTGTAAAGGAAAATGTACGCATTGTTATTTTATTTTAAAAGATGTGAAATTAAAATGAATTTTTATTCTCATAACTACATAATAATTATCAACAATAAACATGTGAGATAGATACCTAATTAAAATAAATGTTCAAAATGGCGACCTTGCTCATTCAAACACATCTGAATTCTGCTGAAAAACGAATTTCGTACTCTTTCGAGCATGTCCGGAGTGACAGTTGTAAAGGCATCCCTAATATGCCTTTTCATGTCATCGACATCGGTGGGCTGCGTTTGGTAGACAATATCCTTTATATGCCCCCATAGGAACAAATCACAGGGAGTGATGTCAGGAGATCTTGGTGGCCAACGAGTTGGTCCTGCTCTGCCTATCCAACGATTTGGAAATTCTTCATTGAGCCATTCTGTTACAAGACGAGCGTGATGGGATGGTGCACCATCCTGTTGAAAGTACATGTCCCGTCTCAGTTGAAGAGGAACATCATCCAATAATTGAAATAGATTTTGGTTTAAAAAATTATAATATTTTTCACCATTTAACGCTCCGTCAAAAAAATAAGGACCTACAACCATTGACGTTCCAAAAATGCCAGCCCAAACATTAACAACCCAACGATTTTTAGAGTGCACCCTGAATTGTCGCGGATTTACATCAGAATAATAATGAAAATTCCGTCTGTTGACAAATCCATTACGATGAAAAGAACATTCATCAGTAAACAAAACTGACTCATAGATGTTATAGTTTTGTTGCATCCACAAACAAAAATTTATTCTGTTTAAGAAATCTTGTTCTTTTAGCTGATGCATCTGTATATGAAACGGGTGAAATTTGTTTTTCACTAGCATACGCCGAATATATGTTCTGCCTATTTCTAATTGATCTGCTAGTTGGCGTGTGCTTATGTGGGGGTTTTCTATAACTGACCTCAAAACTCTAAATTCGTTATCGTCATTGGTGACACTCTTTTTTCTTGTATTTTTTTAATAGTTGACGCATCCAGTATTGACAAATCTATCTAATAGTTCTTGAAAAGCTTTTCTTCTTGGTTGCCGCCGATCAGGATAACGTACCTTGTACATTCGGCTCGCCAATAAACAATTTCTGTCGCATTCTCCCAAAACGAAAACCATGTCTACTAATTCCCTTTTAGAAAAAGTACTCATTTTATTTGGAATAGATAAAAACGCGACAAAACGAAAAGCCGGAGAAAAATATTATTTGTTTCTTGACAGTAACAGATGTAACAGATTGTTTTATTTCCATGGCTTACTTTTGTTTTTCAAAGCATGCTTGCTTTAACCATATAAGTATAGCGAAGCAGCTACTAAGTATTAATTATTGCTTTTCCAGATATTATAGTTGGAGATAGCTACCCACAACCCTATATCAGTATAAAGAGGACAAAAAGACGTGTCCAATAAACTGAAGAAAATTATATGGTTCCATTTGAAAAAATCAAGTTAGCCGCGATTAAAAAAAAATTAAGTTTTGACATTGATTTCACGCAAAACATATGGGTTTGGCTGCTGAGTTTCTAGTTAATATCGGCACAGTTCATGCTTAGTTACCACACAAAATCATAGCCTCCTGAGATCTGGTATATTGCCAAAATATCACTTTGCCCCAACCTCCACTTTTTCAAGAAATGCCCTGTATCTTCTACACCATGAGTTTTAGACACCATGTATGGTACATAAAGTCCAACTTAAATTAACTGGGGAATCCAAATATGCAATAAAATACAGGGTGTTCTATTTAAAAAAACATAAGTTTGGTTTGAATCACCCAGTATACGTGCTGCGATTCAAATGAAAATATTTTAGTTTGGTAGCCTTACATACCCACCACCATGTACCGGTATTGCTTTATCAAAATATGTCTCAATAAACCCACAATATTCCGTTCCCCCACTATTGGCCCACCCTGTATATTGGAAAAGTTATTGAGGTCATTTTTTAAGTTGATAGTATTATTGTTTTTATGGATATGATACATTTCGAGATAACTTCTCTTAGTGAAATCAAATTCAGTACTCAAAATTTTGAAATCGAAAGAATGCTTTTCATTAATAGCATGTTGACTGAGGGCAGAAGAGAATTTATTGCAATTATTAATATCATTTTTATGTTTATATAACCTATTTTTAAGGTATTGTTTTGTTTGTCCGATGTATATTGAAGGGCATTGTTGGCATTCAACTTTATAAATTAATTTTTTTTGTAAGAATTTTTCTTTTGTGGGTTTTAATTTAGAAAAATAAGAATTCGTTTTATTGTTAGATTTATGACCAATAGATATTTTATGTTTGTTAAAAATTCTTGCAATAGCTTCAGAGGTACCTCTGACATAAGGGAGTGAAAAATATTTTTTATTGGTATTAATATTGTTATAAAAAGTTTGTCTGTTCCTTATGGAACTTATTTTTTTTTTAATGATAGGATTATAAAATGAAGGTGGATAATTATTATTATTCAAAACTTGTTTGACTTTGTTAATATTAGAGTGATGAAATTTAGGTTGTGATAGACATATAGCTCGATCTATAAGGCTGTTAACAACGCTTTTTTTTATATGTGATAGGTACGTCTGAATTAAAATTTAGGTATCTCTCTGACCATATAGGTTTGGTAAACCAATTAATAAAAATATTTCGATTAGAATCATGCGAAATAGTTAAATCAAGAAAATTTATTGAGTTGTTTTGTTCCTTTTCAATAGTGAATTGGAGACGTGGGTGGAAGTTATTAAGAGCATTCAATGTTTCCTCTATTTTATACAAGTTGTAGCTAATTCGGTTGGTACGTTAGTAAAAAGTGATTTAACGTCAAAGGAAACTAAAATGTGGTTCGGTGGTACTTTTTTGTTAGTAATAAAGTCGTAAAATTGCCATGAATCTTTGATGAAGTATTCGCTTTTTCCAATAACATTATAAATAATATTATATAAATATTTGGAAAGGTTATAAGTGGGTGTATTACAGTTAGAAACAATAGGTCTCAATGGAATTCCAACCTTATGTAACTTCGACTTTTAATGTCGAACTTCGACTTTGAAAGTCGAAATTTCGAGTTCAAAGTCGAACTTAGACTTTGAAAGTCGGACTTCGACTTTCTTCGAAAATATTTGTTGTTGTGAAGGAAACCCTCAAGAAAAGGCGAGTCCATTTTGTATTCTTTTATTGTGATTTTTTTCGTCGTTCGCTTTCTCGATTTCATATAACAATAAATCAACCTAGCCAGGTGAAAATAACATAAGACAAATTGTGTTTAGGGTTTTCCGGGTTACGTTTTCGGTGCTATGGTTTCCTTGGTTTCAGTTGTCCCCGGACAAGGTTTTTCCTGTGGAATTTTGGCGCGATCGGCCGACAGTACCGGCGGACGCGAATCTGGCGCCTTCGACTATACAACACCAGTGACTAGATACATATCTAGTGGCTTCCAGAAATGATCGGTTAAAGATTGATGGTTGGTGGTTGAGGAACTGGGAGGATCGCTACAATCAGATAAGACCTTTTAATTTACGATATACTCGTAGTTATCTATTGTAAGGTTATCAATTCTTTTCCTCTCGCGTGCCAAATACACAAAGTAAAATGATTGTCTCAGATATGGACTGACATATTATGTAAACTGCACGTCTACACGTTCGGGCTAATTTCGGATACACTTAATGGTGTTAGATACTATTGCACAGGCTTGTGGGAAAAATACGCCATATACAGGGTGGAACTGAATCATGGTACACCCCACTTTTTTCCCTTGTTTTTTGAGATACAATTTTGAAATTTGGCATGTTGACGTTACTTTATAAATGTCACTTTTTGACGTGTAAATTCATTTATTTCCGCTTCCGGTTTTACCGGAAGTGACATTCACTTTTGTTTTTTAAATTGAACACCCTGTATAATATTTAAGTTTCGGATTCTCCTCGATGTACTGAAACCAACGATGCCTCACAAGTGACATTTTGGCTGACAGAAAGTGGTTTTTCTTTAACTGGTTTGGATTTGTAATAATAAACTAAAGGTGGCTATGAAGCAATTGAACTTCGACAAACTGAACATCTTTAATGAACTGTCAAACCGTCTGTCTACAGAAAAGTACTTCTCTTATAATAAACTACGGTATCAATGTGTTGTCGACTAAAACAATTGCAAAAATAGTGCTTGCAAAATGTCTCAAAGTTAGAAAAGATCGGAAAAAGTGGATATGTTGCTGATTTATGGAGAGTGCCAAAAAATGCCGTCGTTGCAAAAAACTTGTACGCCAAACGATATCCTTATCCTGAAAGACAATGCCCTGCAAGAAATAATCATTTCCACCGCCTGAAAACGTAACTTAGAATAGAGCCAAAATTAATCTTGTGTAAGTTTGCGGCATTTTGCAAACACTATTTTTGCAATTGTTTTAGTTGACAACACATTGATACCGTAGTTTATTATAAGAGAAGTAGTTTTCTGTAGACAGACGGTTTGACAGTTCATTAAAGATGTTCAATTTGTCGAAGTTCATTTGTTTCATAGCCACCTTTAGTTTATTATTGCAAATCCAAATCAGTTAAAGAAAAACCACTTTCTGTCAGCCAAAATGTCACTTGTGAGGCATCGTTGGTTTCAGTACATGGAGGAGAATCCGAAACTTAAATAATATACAGGGTGTTCCATTTAAAAAAAAACAAAAGTGAATGTCACTTCCGGTAAAACCGGAAGCGGAAATAAATGAATTTACACGTCAAAAAGTGACATTTATAAAGTAACGTCAACATGCCAAATTTCAAAATTGTATCTCAAAAAACAAGGGAAAAAAGTGGGGTGTACCATGATTCAGTTCCACCCTGTATATATTTTTGATTTTATTAATATCAGCTAACTTAAAATTAAAGTAAGGACGTTGTTTTTACGATCACCCCTCCTCCAACCCATATTAATGGCGATTAGATCAGGAAGGTGAGGTTTTCTTGTTTTTTTTTTGTTACCATACTGGGCCGTTATGTGAGGCTTAATCGGTTTAGGTTTGTTCGGCTGAAGTTACACCTATACTGCCGAGTAGCGGATTCCACGCCATCAGGGGGCTTCTGGCTAGCCTGCGAATCGTTGCCAGTGGCGCCTTCCGGACTCAAGCTGAGCTAGCGAGGTTTTTGCCATCGCAATTTCTTAATAAATCGCAGTCCCTGCTGATAGCAGGTAGGTATAGGTGGTCGGTAAGTTGGACTTATAAATGTTATTTTTTTAACCAGAAAATTGAGTGGCATCGTATTGAATCGGAAACAGCGAAATTAATCGATTATGATAAGATAAGACAAACTTAAATTTGTAAAAACAAGAAGATTATTATTTTAGTAAAGTAGGCAGTATTATTTTTTTGTTTATAGCTTTACCTAACTCATAAAATATTAAATATTCTGTAAAAAGAGCCAGAGTATTATATCAAATTACTAAGAAACCAGATATTTTTAAGAAGCCCCAGAAAATCAGTTATTGTATATATCTCAACGAAAAAAAAAACAAGACTATTAACATGTTCCCAATGTATGACTCGAATTATTATTATTATACACATTATTTTATTTCATCGTTAGTTGCGGATTGTAGTCCCTTGAAATTTCTGTGGATAAATAAATTCACTATAAACCTTAACGTTCACATTGCCTCCCGCAGGGAATCCTTTTATCTGACCTAACACGTTCTCCAAATAAAAAAATATTCAATTATGTCAGCCGACGATGACAAATTTATTGGAATAAATCTCTGAGGCGACACCCTCTATGTCATTAGTTCCTGAAGGCCGGCACGTGGCTTGCGGAAATAACCGCATTGACTCAACTATAATATAGCACCAACAAATTTATCGATCACGCACATTTATTTTTATTAACACACTGTATCCGTGCTTTGTGAAAACCTATTAACTCGGATTTTTCACTTTTGAGAAAAATGGAATTTATCAATTTTTTGAAGAGTAAAAACTTATTTCTCACAAAAAATACTGCTCTATCTAACGGAGATGTAATTTAAAGTAAAAATTAATATACCATTGTACTAACAGAGTTACTATTTTGAAATTGGTATAGGCCTCAAGAAAAACAAATATTTTCATAGCATCTGGAGTTACTGTGTTTTGAAATTGTAAAAGCTAATTTTGAAATTTTTATTTTCTCTGTATCTTTCTGTTGTTTTTATTTATTTATTTATTTATTTATTTATTTTTGTATCATCTAAAGAGAAGGTATCCTCGTAATATCTACAATTAAAGGTGAAAAAAATTTAGCGCAAATTGTTACATTAATTCAATCATTTCCTGTTTCCAATATACAGTATGTCCACGGATGGATAGGTAGCTAAGATGTAAATGACAAATAAAATTCTAGTTGAAATCTGAGCTTCTGTGTCGAAAACTAATATATAGAAACAATTAGGGCAATTAATTAATATACAGGGTGTTTTTATAGCCAATTTTCAAAAATCGTCAGGAGTAAACTATCTTTATTTTTAGAAAATATCAAAAAAATTACTTAGAAAAATCGCTTAGATTTAAAATATGTGTCCGATTGTTGCTTTTCGGGCAAATCCGTGGATTTTGATTTAAACAGGTAAAAAAAGTCGGCAGATTTGCTTGAAAAGTGACAATTAACTTTTAACTATACAACTTTCTAAATAAATGTTTTTGATATTTTTAAAAACAAAAATATGAAAAAAGATGAAGTTTTTCAGGACGAATCATTGCTGTTTCCGGACGAGGCGTTAGCCGAGTCCGGAATAGCAGACAAGTTCTGTAAAACTTCATCTAGGTACGTGTGACAAACTATTTTTTCTCATACGCTCCCAAATTTTTTTATACTCTTTTTACAATTATTCTTCAAAATGCTTAAATTTGCAAATTTTGTATAATTTTGAAATCATAATGTTAAAAAAAAAGTTGGCTTAGAAATTGATATCGTAGCAACAAGTTTGTTTATTTGATAATTTTGTCATGCCATTCATTCATTTAGGGACTAGGCAGAAAAAGAAGCATTTTACGGACTTAAATGAGTCCATAAAATAGCTATTTTTGGGAGCGTATGACAAAAAGTATACAGGGTGATTCAGTTTTAATCTGCAACACTTCAACAGGTGATAGAAAACCAAAAAATAACCGCACACTCTTCTATAAACTATATCATTTTAAGGCCTTACAAAAAAGTTACAGGGTGTTAAAGTTGCAAGAAATATGTGGAATTTATTGAATATTTTACAAACTAGTTGAGATATTTAAGTCATATTTGGTACACGTTATAACAGCATGGGTTAGCATAAAACCTGTTAATATCAAACATATTGAACAACCAGTGGCGTAGAAATGGGTAATTAGTATAATTTATTTTAGAAAAAAAATAGAACCACCTTGTATAGCAATAAAATGTATTCAAATTCTTATGTAAATTTTTATTGTAAACAAAAACGTTCTCTTAGCATTTTTTCATATGTGTCATGGTTTCATAGCAAATTTGATTTTTTCGCAATATTTCGGCGTACTTCTGAAAAATTATCTAAAAAATTTGCTACGTAAGTAACACTTAAAGTGGAAATAATGTGTTTGCTACCTGAAATAAAGTAACTTTTTCCAATAAACTCACCTATTTAAGGCTATACTTTTGAAGATACAGGGTAAAACATTTAAGGAAGATACAATTAATGTTACGCTCTGTATCTTGAAAAGTAAAACCTTGAATGGGTAAGTTTATTGGGAAAAGTTACTGTATTTAAAGTAAAAAACACATTTTTTCTACTTTGAGTGTTACTTATGGAGAAAAGTTTTAAGTTAATTTTTCAGAAGTACCCCAAAATAATACGAAAAAATCAAATTTGCTATGAAACTATGACACATATGAAAAAATGCTAAGATAACGTTTTTGTTTACAATAAAAATTTACATAAGAATTTGAATACATTTTATTGCTATACAAGGTGGTTCTATTTTTTTTTCTAAAATAAATTATACCCATTTCTACGCCACTGGTTGTTCAATATGTTTGATATTAACAGGTTTTATGCTAACCCATACCGTTATAACGTGTACCAAATATGACTTAAATATCTCAACTAGTTTGTAAAATATTCAATAAATTTCACATATTTCTTGCAACTTTAGGCCTTAAAATGATATAGTTTATAGAAGAAAGTGCGGTTATTTTTTGGTTTTCTATCACCTGTTGAAGTGTTGCAGATTAAAACTGAATCACCCTGTATATTACTTACAATTGCTCCCAAATTTCCACCAGTTGTATATACCGTCTGTTAAGTTGTACCACAGTTTAGATAAGTATGTGACTCAATTAAAATGACAATATCTAGCAACTGAGAGTTAATAAGCAAAATTATTCAAAACTGTTAAATTTTACAGCGGCATAACCTAGTAACTAAGGCTTACTAGGTTTTGGTGTAGCCTCGCATCATAATGTTACCTATTTCAAACCGTTTCAGAAAATAGTAATTCAACTTGCTTGATTTTCATATAGGAATAAATAGATTAAACCCTAGTAAGATTTAAAAGTAAGTGTATCTTTGGTTATATAAATCTTAGGGTAACAAAAATACTATCTCCAGGTAGATCTTTGTACAAGGATATCATTTATGCATACAACGTTAAAACCTAGAAACTATAGTTGCTAGGTTTTCACAAAGCACGGCGTACTTAGAGACTAAGGAATCATATACTAAGGAATCAATGTCTTTATCCTTATCGAAAAATTAATTTTTATATGATAGAACTTAACTTGAGTGTAGTAATATTTTACCACTCATTATTCGAATCTTGTTTTTTTTTATACAAAATATAAAATCATCAGTGTGCAACTATAAATAAGCTCCTTGGGAAAACAGCTAAGCATATCGACCTCGTGTCTAGGTGCGGTTTACTTGAATTTCAATTTTATGTCCTATAAATCCGTACACGTGGAACACTGGCAAACAAAATTTTGCTAAACAAATATCTATTTTTGTGTTTTTGATGCGAATGCTCTACCTAGCTATAAAATGACTCAAAATAATTGGGCATTATACCTAGGTACCCATCAAGTCGTAGTTAGGTATATTAACGATGCCACATACTTTGATCTCTAGTTTCATACATGCGCCAGTCATTATTCTCTTTAATGTTCGTTTGCTCGAAAATAGAATGGGAAGAGAGCAGCTGGTTTTGAGTTTATTGGTAGAATCAAACTAATTTTACAAATGATGATAATTTTGAAATTTACTGATATATCCCTTTCGTATATTTTGAGGTAGGTGCACCTGATAGCAGATTTTTCACTTGGTACCTATAAAAAGTTTCTTTCTAGCTCCAAAAATTAATGCTGTAGGCTATAGGCGTACCTCTCTCAAAATATACAAATACTTTGAGTACATACTTACGTTTGAATTTCTACTGCTTTTAGACCGGGAAGATAGTGACATATTTTTGGACGTTATTTTACTCAGTATGGCTTTTAAGGGGCATTATGTTGCGTATATTCTCACAATAATAATGTATGAATCAGAGAGTCATCTTGGATTTTTCATATGAAAAACGGAGTTTTCATTTATTCGAAAAATATGCGTTTTGATATGATTTTAGTCATGCTGCCATGTGTTTTATAATGAAGTTCAAAATAGAAGATTCCTCGTAAAACCATAGGCATACCCTTAACGTGGACCCAAAGGGCTACTATTGTCACCTGAACTTGTATTTTATTAATTAATTTTTCCAAGTTTCTGAACAGGCTGCCAATGAGAAGTATGCAAGTTCTTCTTATGAAGCTGCCGAAGAAAAGATGGTATACCGTTTGCACATGTCCAAGTACACTTCATATCTAATAAATCGTTTAAGTGATTAAATAACAACTGTACTTAAACATGCGCCACTCTTTGGTTAATTTAAGAGGTTGAAACTTGACTTGTGCCCATGGGAGTGGCGACATCTCTCAAAAACCACTATAACTACCGCTATGTCGTTCTTTCTGTGAAAAAGGTACCTACCTTTCCAGGTATTTTAAAGCAATAATCTCAAAACTGTCGATTTTTGAGTTGTACCGGGATTGTCGCAAATGAGCGAAGATGAGGTCATATTTATTTATTACAATTGGCAACGCAGAAACAGATGTCTCGTGGCTAGCTTGAAACCTAATGGTTGCTCTTGTTTAGTATTGTATTCGGCAAAGCATGCGGAGCGAAGCTCCGCCAGTAGCGGTTCCTTGCCTTTCAGGCCCACGTATTCAAGTTATAGGAGCCAAGCAGTACTAAGCCAGTTTCTATAAGCAAAATTGTAATAAATTACAATAGCCATTTTTTTACAAAAAATCTGTGCGAGGCCAGCACTCATCAAAACGGGCCTGTACCAAATTTTACCAAAAAATTTCCAGTAATAACGTTTTCTTGAAATCGTCAGTAAAGTGTCCCAAAATCGTCATTAAATGCACAGAAATCGTACAATAATGGGCTACATTATTGTACGATTTTTTCAATAAGTAGGCCTTGGCGAGATGTAAACATCAAACGTCAGACGCGGAGAAATCGCCCGTCAAAAGTGACCAAGTATTCAAAACCCGGCCGATAAAGGCCTATTTAACTTTTCGTACACATTACGAAATTGTTTCCTATAGAAGCGCAATCCTTCAGTATACATATTTTAGTAAATTTGAATATCGATAGATTTGTTGTGTAGGCTGCGCAAGAAGCAGCAGTTTGGTTTTTCTGTACGAAGATGCTGTGTCTTGTCTTAGTTGACCTAGGTAGAGCGATCGTCAAAGTCAAGCAAAGCCGCGCGTAGTCGGTTCATGGACGGGTGATCCCTTATTATTATTTTCTTGCCTAATAAAACTTTTTTTTCCGATTTCAAAAAAAATAATATGTACCTCGGCACTGAAGTTCTTTTTATGACTCATGTGGTTTACTTGCCTCGGCCAGAGGCCTCGGCAACTAAATTCCACATGAGTCATAAAAAGTTTAACTTCAGTGCCTTGGTACATAAATAACTATTTTGTAGAAAAATTAAATAAAAAGCACATTATGTACCTAACTATATACTTATTTTTATTTTCAAAAATTCATAGTTATAGCCATAAAAAAAAACGAATAAAATTCAACTCCAACGACTTGGTGATATCATGCTTGGTGATATTATGCTGATACAGAACAAAGCCAACGATTTCTTCAATGCACTTGTCTTTCCTCTTGCTTACGTTTAAAATTACATTCCGTATTCGTATTTGCACGGATTATCCTAGCTTGCAGTTCTTGTGGCCTTGATTTATAAACTTTTTCTTTAAGTAAAGCCCAGAGAAAAGTCTATCGGCGTTAAGTCAGGGGATCTGGGTGGCCGAAAGAACTCTTTCGCCCTATCCAACAACTCTCAGTTTCTTACCAAACGAGCATTATGAATAGGACTACTGTTCAACTGAAACTTCAAACTATAAGCGGTACCCTAATGGCAATTCATCTGATGCGTTCGTAAACTCATTGTCAAGAAAATTTAGAAAATACTAGTTCGGTGATTGGGTGATCATTTCCTAATCCATCACTGAATTTATTTAATTTATATATGAATTATTATTAATGTGAAAACGTTGATAATTACTATGGTTTAAACGGATCGCTGGGCAGTATATACCAGAAGGCGGAAACACAGCCTCCAGTGATCGTCCCGGACGACCTGAGGCGATATTGATAAACGAGCCTGCTGATCTACGTCGCGGCAAATTGTAATGATGTCGGTCCGCCTGGCGCGCCATCAATCCTGGGCCTGTCGCCTTGCTGTGGTCGGCCACTTCCTTTCGTGTTGACTAGACCGGGATATTAAAATTGTACGCCCGATAAAATGGATGCTCCTAAGAGATATTTATACAAGAGCGTAAAGAAGGTGTTTAGGAGAGAATTCAACGCTGAAAATATGAACCAATGAAATTATATGATTTTTGAAATATTAACCAATCAGGTGATGATTTCAGCGATAATACCACTAGTGGTATTTTCAGGGGTAATATAACAAGTGGTGTGCCTATTATCGATAATACCTATCGTTAATTTTACGAATTATAATCCCAAAGCTGAAAATATCACGACTGCGCAGCAGGAGGAAAGGTATTATCTATTATTAGGCATACCACGAGTTGTATTTAAAAAGAGAATTTAACAACTGCAAATAGTTAGTTTGATACCTGCTGTCATTTAGATTAAACTTTCGGTTCTGAATATGTTATTGGTTTGGCGTAACTAGGACGTAACTAAGAGAGTAGGATTTCAGCGATTATTTCCCTCATACTGCTTGCATCCAATAAGGTAGCTCCTTCCATAAAAATCCAACCAATGATATGCCTCTGCTAGCGATAATTTGCACTAGTGCAAATTACCGGTAATTGCACTTGTGCAAATTATCACTTCGTTGCTTAGCAACCGCGAATCTGTTGGATACAAACACGTACCTACTTCTTTAAAGTTTGTGTGTTTCACACTATTCTAAATTATGCAGCTTATAAATTATGTTGCGGTATTATTAAGCATTATATCAATGAATTTATATAACTTTTACATTGCTAAATTCTTGTTATTTAGACCTCCGCCTCCGTTTAAATTTATGACACATTCAAAAAATAAACCAACGCCGACAGGGTGTAGGTATAATCGCATTTGCCTTGGATACCCAAGCGTCATGTTTGTTTACTCGAACGCTACCGTCGAAGCTGTCAATAAACTCGTAACTCGTTCAAAACGAGTCGTTTTGGAAATGGAAACATAGAAAAAATTAATACAGAAATTATTAAATCGTATTCGTGAAATAATCTCGACAAATACCACTCGTGCCGGAAATTTTTCTAGATAATTTTATTCTCAAGCCCTATTTTGCCCATTAGCAAAACCACTCGTACAAATTGGGCTTTTATTTTCAGAGATAAAATCCCGAGAGCGAAGCTCGAGGGATTTTATCAGAAAATAAAAGAGCAATTTATACTCGTGATCTTTCTAGGCAAAATAGCGCTTTCGAAAAAATTATCGATAAAATTTCCTGCACTTGTGATATTACATACGAAAATACCACTAGTGGTATTATCGCTGAAATCATTACCTGATTGGTTAATATTTCAAAAATCATATCATTTCATTGGTTCGTATTGGCAGGACTTGAATTCTCGTATGTAATATCACTAGTGCCAGAAATTTTATCGATAATTTTGTCGAAAGCGCTATTTTGCCTAGAAAGATCACGAGTATAAATTGGAATTTTATCTCTGAAAATAAAAGCCCAATTTGTACGAGTGGTTTTGCTAATGGGCAAAATAGGGCTTGAGAATAAAATTATCTAGAAAAATTTCCGGCACGAGTGGTATTTGTCGAGATTATTTCACGAATACGATTTAATAATTTCTGTATTGATTTTTTCTATGTTTACATTTCCAAAACGGCTCATTTTGAACGAGTTTATTGACAGCTTCGACTGTAGTGTTCGAGTAAACAAACAAGTGCAATTACCGGTAATTTCACTAGTGCAAATTATCGCTAGCAGAGGCATATCATTGGTTGGATTTTTATGGAAGGGGCTACCTTATTGGATGCAAGCAGTATGAGGGAAATAATCGCTGAAATCCTACTCTCTTAGTTACGTCCTAGTTACGCTAAACCAATAACATATTCAGAACCGAAAGTTTAATCTAAATGACAGCAGCTGCCAAACTAACTATTTGCAGTTGTTAAATTCTCTTTTTAAATACAACTCGTGGTATGCCTAATAATAGATAATAATTTTCCTTAATTTATCACTCATTATAATCCCAATGCTAAGAAAATACCACTCCTGCTGCGCAGTCGTGGTATTTTCAGCTTTGGGGTTATAATTTGTAAAATTAACGAAAGGTATTATCGATAATAGGCACACCACTTGTTATATTACCCCTGATAATACCTCATGCAGTTCTGTTACCTGGCAACCAATAAACACATTAGATGCTGTCGCGCTGTCAGATGCTGATAATAATGTCCTTTAATTTTAATATACATTATGGCCCGTTATGAAATATAAATTAGTAGCGCACACTAGTCCACTAATTATTAAGAAATCCTACAAAGAACATTTTTCTGTACCTAAATATTGTCAATAAATGCCTACAATAATTAATTACGAAAATCAAGTTGTTACATATATTTATTTTAAACAGCTGATAATGCCTCTAAAGTTGTTATATCGGCTTTCAATGAACATGTCTGCACTGTTTTCTAACCTACTCAAAGATTTAGCAGATACATTTTAATTTTGGCATTCTACTTAGTAGTACAGTTTTATAATTTTTATGATTAACTTGGACGCAGTTTCCGTCGCATCTTTGTTGCATGACCTGAGGCCCCCAGGGGCCCATTTCCTTTTAGTTTCCATTGTTTTTCTCTGTAGAGCTTCCATCAGTTTCTAGAAATTTGCTAGAACTTTGATTTGTGCATCTGTCATTGGCCAAATATATAAGCCCTGGGATTTGGGCCTGAGGGAAGTGGAAGGTTATAACGCGATTTTAGTGCGATTTTTGGAGCTGATAGAGTATTCTTCGTAAGTGACAGTATCTGACAAGTTTATTTGTGATTTGTGAAAGTTAAACAATAAAGGTGGTAACCAAGACAACGAGTTTGGACTGTGATTGTTGAGATTCAGTACAATATATCATCTAGGAGAACATAGTTGCCCTGGACAAGCATATACATTATTCGAGTCTTCGATAATTTATAATTTTCCTGTATAATGTATGGGGGTATTTTGTATTAAATGGCCTTGGGTTATTGTCCTTTAAACATTTCCTTAACTTTGCCTTGGAAAGGCCCAGCTCATCGGGTAAAAAGAGTCGTTCTTAATTAAAATTTTTGCTTATGTTCAAAAAATGCGTTTCACAACGAGAAACTTCAGTTTTGTTTTACCGGAAGGGTAAAAAAATACAAAATAACAAATTAATCAGAATAAAATGTTTGCAAAACCTTTAATCAAGAATGACTTTTTTAAGTATCTTGCAAAATAAGGTATGTCTACTCCGGTACTTTGTTTTGCAAAATAACATTTTTGTATTTGTTCCTCGCCCTGTACAACAAAACTGAAATTTCTCATGGTTAATCGTATTTTCTAAGCAAGAAAAAACTTACAAAGAATGATTTTCCAGTACCGATTTGAAGAGAAATAATAATTAAGGAAAAACGAATATTCTGATGTCTGATATCTTCTTGAATATTGGTAAAGAGACAAAATAATACAATACAAAGACATTTTTTAATAACTTTTGCGATATTAACAAAGCAAAACCGTTTTTACCCAAATTTTAATTTTAAATGTCAAATTTGACGAGTTGCACGGATTGTGACATTACGACCCTCATTAGGCTCAGTAGTGTACCCAATGACGTCAAAACCTATAGACGTGGTGCCCTATTGTTAAAATGCCGTTTATTTTGACTCCAAGATTAAATATATCCATACTACTCTAAAGACATGCTACAAACAAAGACAGAAAGTCAACCATCAACCAACTATACACCCGGTGATTCCCGGTTATAGTTCCTCCAGAATCACACTTAGATATTGCATGTTTTTTCTTGTTTGGGGGCGCCGGAAGCATCGGAACCTCACCTGAAGACTCGGGGGATGGTCTAACGACGCCAGCCTCCGAGCCCAGAGTCGAAATAAGTTCGCTATGGCTCGACAAAAACGAGCAATTTCTGACAATCTCGCGACATTTTCGGAATAATTTAATGGAGCGCTTAGATTGTGATTAGTTCTGGGCGTCAAGCGTTTATCAAAACAAACCTGTCTCTAGGTTCTGACGTCATTGAGTGTACCTTATTAAACACACACCAACCACCAACATACAGTGTGTACCAAGATAAGTGAAACGAGAGGTGTAAAAGACCAAAAACTTTCGAGTTCGAATTTGGCCATTTTGAGTCCAGGCCTGCTTGCCTACAAAATAATTTTCACCATATTTTTAATTTTGAAAAATAAAGTAGGCCCTGACAGGAACGATTTATTTATTTTCTGTGTATAGGATAAATGCCCTTTCTCGGCAAGATATCGAAAAATTTCATTACAAAAAGTTGCTGAGGATTGAAAATTATGTCCCTATGCCTATTTTCAAAATAATTGGCCTACTTTGATTTTCGTCCATTTTATTTCCTATAAGGTAGGTGAACTATCCTTTAAAATATTAAAAATTTCCATTAAAAAAAGTTGCTAAGAATTGAAAACTATATATGACCCTGTGTCAATTTTCAAAATAATTGACCTACGTTGATTATTTGACATTATTCCAAACAAATCATAGTAGGCTGATTGAGTCCAAATTTCGCAGTCTTGCATACTTTTTTATTCTGAATATATTTTTCTAATGAAATTTTTCGATATTTTAAACGACAAGGATAGTTATTCACCTACTTATAGGAAATAAAGTGGACAAAAAACAAACTAGGCCAATTACTTTGAAAATTGGCACAGGGTCATAGTTTTCAATTATAAGCAACTTTTTCTAATGAAATTTTTCGATATCTTGCCGAGAAAGGGCACTTAACCTACACAAAAAATAAATAAATCGTTCCGGTCAGGGCCTACTTTATTTTTCAAAATTAAAAATATGGTGAAAATTATTTTCTTGGCAAGCAGGCCTGGACCCCAAATGGCCAAATTCGAACTCGAAAATTTTTGGTTTTTTACACCTCTCGTTTCACTTATCCTGGGACACACTGTATAGCCCGACATCAGATTTTATAATTTTTCCCCATTTGGCGCAAACTTTATGAATAGCACTGCATATATCTATGTTTTGGATGAGGATGCTTCAAAATTTCATCCATACATTCTTCTATTTTGTGCTTTGTGCTTAGTCCCATGTGTTTCCCACATAGTCAACAAGCAGAAGGATTTGTGTTTTGTCTTCCAAAGTGTCATATCTGAACAGATAGATGCAATAAAATTAATGCACTTGCAAAAAATATATAAAAACCTTTCTAAATGCAATTGAAGAACACCAAGAATGAAAAGAAATTACAAGAAACCAATCGATAGATTTTGCAGCGAAATAATAGTTATTTATGTACCAAGGCACTGAAGTTCAACTTTTTATGACTCATGTGGAGTTTAGTTGCTGAGGCCTTTGGCCGAGGCAAATAAACCACATGAGTCATAAAAAGAACTTCAGTGCCGAGGTACATATTATATTTTTTTTGAAATCGGAAAAAAAAGTTTTATTAGGCAAGAAAATAATAATAAGGGATCACCCGTCCACGAACCGACTACGCGCGGCGTTGCTTGACTTTACCGATCGCTCTACCTAGGACAAGTATAATGATGTACGGCACCTTCTGACAGAAAAAACAAACTGCTGCTTCTTGTGCAGCCTACACAAAAAATCTATTGATTTTCAAATTTACTAAAATATGTATACTGAAGGATTGCGCTTCTATAGGAAACAATTTCGCAATGTGTACGAAAAGTTAAATGAGCCTTTATCGGCCGGGTTTTGAATATTTGGTCACTTTTGACGGGCGATTTCTCCGCGTCTGACGTTTGATGTTTACATCTCGCCAAGGCCTACTTATTGAAAAAATCGTACAATAATGGGCTACATTATTGTACGATTTCTGTGCTTTTAATGACGATTTTGGGACATTTTAATGCCGATTTCAAGAAAAATTTATTATCAGGAAATTATAATAGCTATATTATTGGCATGTTGCCTCTTTATGCATGATACTTAAACATAACTATAGAAAAATACTGAGCTGAACATATTTGTACATATTTAGATAGAGAACGAATTTTCCCAAAACTTATCAGAGGAAAAATTTTTGTTTCCGTTAAACTAAGTGTTGATTAAAGGCTTTATCAATTTAGGTTACCTTATCACCTAACGCAGTTGGAGATCCAGCCAGCCCGGTATTCCAAAGACAGATGGTATAAAAGGCGAAATAAATATAACTAGATTTAAAGGCTTTTTAAAGGCCTTTCGCCACCAGCATGCATAAAAATAACCTTATTCGATTATATAAAATTTATGGCGCATGATAATTTTATGTTAGTTTTAACCAGTCTGTAGAGGAAAACGGTGGTGTACTTTTGGCACGGACAAAGTTTGGGTGTGCTGAATATTTTATACCTATCGCAATGTATAGAGCGCCATTTTAGGGGCCGCATATGTATGCAATCTATAAATATCACATTTTATAAATATTTAAAGCAATTTAAAGATAGTAATCTTTAACTAATAAGATGGTTGCTATCAGTATCCATTTACATAGTTTATAGTTTCCTAATAGTTTTTATCTGTTTGTGAACAAAATAAATCAGAACTGATGCTACCCTATTGATTTCAGTTTTTAAACGATCTCCTTGCATGTCTAATGCAAATCCATTTCCAGCTACTTTGCTTGTATTGTCTAACGTTGAGAATTCAACGCCTGCCAATATGAACCTTTGGAATGACATAATTTTTGAAATATTAACCAATCTGGCAATGATTTCAGCGAAAATACCACTGGTAGTAGGTATTATCGCTGAAATCCTACTGCTGCGCAGTCGTGGTATTTTCAGCTTTAGGATTATAATTCGTAAAATTAATGAAAGGTATTATCGATAATGATAGGCACGCCACTTTTATAATTACTCCTGAAAAACAATTACATCGCGTAGTATTACTCTCTGTCCAATCTGCTTTGTATATGAAACATAAAAACTAAGCGCAATTTCGATACAGCGCTTTTGGAAATAGCATGTTTTGATCTAGGTACTCTCTCTTTCCCTCTCTCTCTTGTGCTTCTAATGGTTTGGTGCAAAGTGGTTAGCTCCTTTATGCGTTTGTCTTAGAAAACTTTGTTTTAATTTTTAACGGTGTTATTAAATATTTTATTACTCTAAACCGTTTAGTTGTTGAAAGTAGGTATACTCTATTATCAGTGACTATCACAGAAAATATAATATATTTTAATTTTTAATTTTAAAAAATATAATATATTTTCTGTGGTGACTATAGAAAGAATCTATAGTCACTGATAATTCTTTCTATAGCCACTGCTATTGTACTTATATCACTTGCTATAGAAACGGACGCAATGATACAATGGTACAATCTAAAGGAATACACCGTCTTATCTAGATACGAGAATTTATTAAAATTACAATAGCTAACTTTTATCGGCGCAAGAACGTTAGTTACACTAAAGGAAACACGTAATTAAAATTGTTAATCGCATTCCCATTCCTGCTCAAATTTTACTTTGTGTATTTTTCAGTTTGTAGAAAAATCGAAAAATATTTAGTGTTAAAGTGGTAACTGACAAGTTACAACATAGATAATGCAGATAAAAGATAAGTATTTATTTTGTTTCTTCGGTTTAACGTTCAACCAGTGGCGCCTAGTATGGGTTAATGCAAAGAGGGGGCTAGGTACGTTTTGAAAAGAAAAAAAACACATTCGCGGACAACTAAAAATAGGTAGGTAAGTACCGAGGTGGGTACCTAATATCGGCATGGGCTTTTTTATTTTTAATACTAATTACGTATTTTTCGCATAATTAGTGCATAAAACAATAATTCCCATTTTTTTCGCGTTTTTTTAAGTTAATAATTCGCATCAGCCCTGATTTTGCCAAGGGGTATGCATAGGAAATTGTCACGATTTTGTACTACTTTGTTGCTGCGTCCGAATTAAACGTAATTCTACCGTGAAATGGAACTTTTCCTACGTGAATCCCGGTTTCGGGCAAATAATTTTTTTGACATTTCGACCCCTCCATTTTGGAGGTTTTGGACAATTTTGGACATCGAATACGAAATTCTCGGAAACGACTGGACGAAATCGAATTTAACCTTTATTTCCCACATCTACTGGTCGAACTACGTCAGAATGACCTATTTTCGGGGCAGGTTAATATTTTCGGAAATTCACAAAAGTGCGCTGGCCGGGCATTTACAATTTTTTTAGAGGAATTTGGAGGCCGGATCCGTGTTCTGCGGGTCAATTTACGTCGGATAGGCTGGTTTCGGAGTCGTCCCGAGCACGTTTAAAAAGTTGCCATTTTAGGTTTTTTTAGACGATTTTCGGAAAAGTGCGCTGGCCGGGCATTTAGAAGCCTCCAAGTTCAATTTCGACCGGATTTTTGGTTTCTACGGGCCAAACTGCGTCGGATAGGCCCGTTTCCGGCCAATTTTTTTTTTTTTGCGAAATGGTCAAATTTCAGTTAACAAAGGGGTTGACCCCCCCGAAAATCTCGGAGGCTATCTCCCGCCCATCCAGCTACCCCTTAAAGTCGTAGGTTTTCCGGATCAGCGCCCTAGGTAATTACGTATTCAGATGCCGATAGATCGATTTTTGATCATTTTGATTTTGCCCAGGGTGTACATGTTTTAAATCAGTTGTTTAAAACCGTAATTAAAGTCACGATATTAATCAAGGAGATTTTTTAAATAAAATCATTATTAAAATCAGGATACTTAAAAATATAGGTACCTACTCCTGGAAAAAATTAACGCACCAACATAGGTACAATATTTCAAATCATATTTTAAATTATTTTTGTGAATATAAATAATAGGCTTTGGTCGCTTACTACTGTTTAACTAATTAAGTAATGCAATTTGTTTCCATTAATTTTTATTAAAAAAAATGCAACTTTGTGGGGTTTATTATGTTGGTGAGTTAATTTTGTCCAGGAGTTTATATTTATTCGCAGAAAGAAAACCTTAACATTTAAAATCGTTTTGGATGAAAAACAAAACTGGCAAATTTTTATAATAATATTTATTATAATACTTGAGAAGGATTTTTTTCTTTTTCAAAATTACATGTCCTGGGTATCAACCATCGAAATAAAATAATGTGACTGTGTTATAAAAATAAATTTTTATTTAAATTTTTTTCCAGTATTTGTTTGTAATTGCTCACATGTTATGTTTCGATCAATTACAACAAATTACTGGAAAAAAAAAATTAAATAACAATTTATAAATAATAAATAATAATAAATTTTTATTTAATTTTTTTTCCAATAATTTTTTGTAATTGCTTGTACGTATTATGTTTCGATCAATTACAACAAATTACTGGAAAAAAACTTAAATAAAAATTTATTGTGATAACACACAGTCACATTTTATTTCGATGGTACCTACCCAGGAAATGTAACTTTGAAGAAAAAAAATTGGACATAAATTGTACAAAAATTGGACAACCAGGAACCAGCTTTTCACAGAAATGAAACTTTCAAAAAATCCTTCTGAAAAAAAAAACAGAGAACCTCATCTGAAAATAAAAACTGAATATTGTTTAACTTTATCGTGGTTCATTGTGGGTAAAAAGTCTTTTGAGGTGTATAAGTATAAAAAATAAGAAGTACCTACTACTTTACTGATCTGAGTGTATTATTTATTATTCATGCTCGAAAATATTTTTTCGTTTGACGAAACAAGATATAATCAGTTAAAAAATATGCATGTTAATAAAAACTGGCCAACTGTAATTAAAAGAAATAAAATACATGATGTTTTTAAAAAATCGTTGATTTTTTATCAGCCCTGATTTTGCCAAGGGGTATGCATAGGAAATTGTCACGATTTTCTACTACTTTGTTGCTGCGTCAGAATTAAACGTAATTCTACCGTGAAATAGAACTTTTCCTACGTAAATCGACCAGCCGAATCGGTATAGCATGGTCCCGAAGGCATAGCTCTCACCGGTTTCCGGCAAATAATTTTTTTGACATTTCGACCCCTCCATTTTGGAGGTTTTGGACAATGTTGGATATTAAATACGAAATTCTCGGAAACGACTGTACGAAATCGAATTTAACCTTTATTTCCGACATCTGCGGGTCGAACTACGTCGGAATGACCTATTTTCGGGTCAGGTTAATATTTTTGGAAATTCGAGAAAGTGCGCTGGCCGGGCATTTTGAATTTTTTTTAGAGGAATTTGGAGGCCGGATCTGTGTTCTGCGGGTCAATTTACGTTGGATAGGCTAGTTTTGGGGTCGTCCCGAGCACGTTTAAAAAGTGGCCATTTTAGGAAATTTAGGCGATTTTCAGAAAAGTGCGCTGGCTGGACAAACGGGCCAAGAATAGAACCACCTGTATATTTTTTGCCCAAATTTGGTATATGGGGGTTTTGGGGTGTCCTTAATAACCGTTAATAACGCTGTTTTATCAGATTTTAAATAAAAAATTGCCTAATATGGTTTTTCATAAAGAATATAATGTATTCCTACCAAAAGAAAGAATTTTTGTGCGGAAAAGAATCGAAAAGTGTTATGTTTCGGCAACTTACCAGGGTTGGCGAAGCACTTTCAGCGCATCACAAGGGCACACACATACACAAAATAAATAAATTAGGGTAGGGGGGAGGCTTTCTGCGGGAGCCATATTTAAATCGATATATGATAATGTTTGGGGAACTCCGGGTAGGCGGGAAAATGTCATACATAATCTATCAAATTTAATGATATATTTATATTGATATTAAGGTAACATAGTGCAAGTCAAAATTATTTATAAACTTTCAAAGAAACCGCAGTCGGTGGTATTATTCCTTCCACATAACATTTTTTAAGAAGGAAGCATCTAGTAGCTCGATTGTTGGTTTACGTTTTTTGCAAGTTACCGCTTTAGTGCGAAATTTTAAAATTTGGAAAAAATGGAATTAAGTTGCCGAGGCCTGCCATCGTATAAGAAGGCAGTGGCGAGGGGCAGATTACATATTTTTCAAATCTGGAAATTAAAAATTTAAAAATATCTTGAGTTGTTTTTGGTCATATTGTGAAACGTAGCGTCTCGGGCCGACCATACCACGATAATCTACATACAGAATATCCTTCTTGAAACCGGCTGAACTTTATATTGAAAAATTACGTTATTGGTCTTTGAAATCGTATAATAATGGATCACTCACTGCCTATTTCTCGTGTTTTAATGACAATTTTGGCGTTTTTTAGTGTCGATTTCAAAAACAGTATGTCCGCAAACACTCCGTTTTAAATACTTATCCACGGAGTTGAAATTTGCAGAATTGTTTATCTATATACCGAACTATTTGAGATATTTTAACCAAATTTAATACACCTGAGACGATGTTTCAGTTCCTCACAGAACTCTGTATATACATATTTGCCACTAACCTTGTCAAGGCTCAAACTCTGAGGAACTAAGGCATTGCCCCCCCCCCCCACTAAATTTTGTTACAATACCTCCAGTAGTTTGGAGTACAGAAAAACATATTTTCATATTCTGCAAACTTTGATGTACCAAAAGTAAACCAGTAAAAAGTGTTTCATTTGAAGATTACTGGGATGGAAATGACATTTTGATTTCAAATTTTGAAGGATCATATAAGAGGTTAGGTACGCTATTTTCAAAATATTTTCAAGATGGTGGCACTTCCGGAAAAACCGGAAGTGAGTACTAACTTTGTCATTTTAAATGGAATACCCTATATATTATTACATTTTGAATTCCTTATAAAATTCTAAGTCAACTTCATAAATACATATGTGTCATTATGTCAAACCGTTTTGAAGATATTGTCACTTTTATGATTTTTTTGACAGATGACTTGGCGCATTTAACTAGCTGTAAGTTTAAACTACGATTAATTAAAAAACTAATATTTTGCACACTGACACTCAATAGGAAGGGTCACGCGAATCTGAAGATAAAATTTTAAAATATTGTGTTCAGAAATTGATGTCCAATATTGCGTATAAAACATGTTTAAAACATCTTGATTTGAATAATAATTACCAGCCATTATTACACTCGCAACGAATAATTTCAATGTATTTGTTGTTGTATGACAACTAAATAAATGCAGAAATGTCAAATCATTTGTTTTCCATGGCATCCCACGACAGAGTAAGAACAAGTTGCTGAGCAATGTCAAAAAATACGAGTTTTATGAAATAACTGAGAACCATCAATTGCAGATAATTTAAGAGTATTTACGTTTTAGCAACATTTTTTAAGATGAGGAATGCAATGAACAAATAAAAACGGGGGTTTCCATTTGAAAAAATCGAGTTTCGCATATTTTTAATGACAATATTGGACCAATTTCTGAACACCCTGTAAAATATTTTAAAGTTTTATCTTCAGATTCGCGTGACCCTTCATATTGAGTGTCAATATGCAAAATATTAGTTTTTTAATTAATCGTAGTTAAAACTTACAGCTAGTTAAATGCGCCAAGTCATCTGTCAAAAAAATCAAAAAAATCCTCAAAACGGTTAGAGATAATGAAACATATGGATTTATAAAGTTGACTTACAAATTTGTAAGGAGTTCAAAAATGTAATAATATCTATATATCCGGTTTTTCCGGAAGTGCCACCATCTTGAAAATATGTTACAAATAGAGTTCATAACCTTTTAAATGTTCCCTCAAAATTTGAAATCAAAATTTCATTTCCATCCCAATAATCTTCTAATGAAACACTTATAAAAATCACCCTGTAAATTGCCCTACATAACTTTCTTATCGCTAATATTGACCCTTGCGCCACAACGCTCCTCTTTGTACGACTCATGGATATAAGAGCGATATTCACGTACCACATAAAGACACACGCCGTGACGCCTGATGGATCAACATTCATTATATTGAGTTATATCTATCGTCATTATTGTCTGCGTCTGCGATGTCTCGTAAATTTCAAGATCAGCTATCAAATATATGATCGAAGGATCAAGCTGCTTGTGCTTCCTGATTCGCGTTGTATTCTTGGCCATGGCTTTAGCTTCTGTTTCTAACGCCTCAAAAAATCTATAACACCCAGCGCATACACATAAAAAGGAAAGACGAGGCATCCAGGCATCTAATAAAAATATCTGTTTATATGATTACGGCAATAAATGGTGGCGTAAAACCGAGCGTCTTTTTGTCTGGAGGATAAGAATATGTTCTAGTATACACTGTGTCCCGGATAAGAATGAACAGCATGGGGATATTGCAAACGGTGAGAGATAGGGCAACGGTTAAATGGGGAAAAAGTTGCGCAATTTTGAGGTCAATAAAATGGCGCAAACAGATTTTTATAGTTATTTATGTATCAAGGGAATTATAAGGGTCTTAATTACCGATGGCAAAGTTTGCGTCCCGAGGGCCTCCGGCCCGAGGGACAGCAAGTGCCTGAGGTTATTAAGGCCCATTAATTCCCGTGGTACATAGATAATTTTATTTCTGACCAATTTCAATAAAATATTGTTCATTTTTAAAACGGAAAAAATGTACCAATTTATTACGTTCCCGGTATATTTGGATCAGGTACCATTGATTATAAGAGTTTTATTGTTGCTAGGTTGTTGCTATGTTACATTTTTTATTTTATTTTTACTTGTGAAAGGTAGAGGGAATTATAGAATCTATAATGTCCCAAAGGAGTTATGACCCTCTTAATTGATAGCGTAACTATGACGATATTAGCTTATAATGTCCCGGTCAGAAATAAATATATTTTTTCGTTTTTGAGTTATTTTGATAAAAGTAAAATTTTGCGTTTTCGATTTTATTTTTTTCCGAAGTTGTTATCACAGATAAAGAAAAAAGAAAAACACTTTCTTATGGCACTTTTTGACGCGCCTTAAGATGGCGTTTTTAGATTTGTTCTACAACGCTTCGTTTTTGAGAAACCATTTTCAACTTTATTTTTTTAAATACGGGCCTGGATTTTTTTTGTAGATTTTGAAAGCACTTTTCATTGCAAATACCATGATGTATGACACGAAATATTTTTAAAATGTTTTGAGACAATTATAGTGAAAATTTCTTTTTTTCCATTCATTTTTGTCTAATGCGGCCCTCTATTTAATAATAAGGAGTCTAAATATTAATCAGTATTGACAACAATTTAACTTACAGTTTATTTTTACTTTGAAAACTTAATATTTTTAAACTTTACGGCCCCGCGTCTGGTAAAGTGTTTTCCTCTGTTGTTGTACAGCAAACAGTCGCATTGTGTTTTGGAGTGAATTCTTCGCTTTTCCTAATTGCTAGAGGAAAGCTTTAAGCCAACGTAATCAATAACTTTTGCCATTTATTAATTGCAAAAATACATTCTTTTTTTCTGAAGTTGTTATCACAGATAGAGAAAAAAGAAAAACACTTTCTTATGGCACTTTTCAACGGGCCTTAAGATGGCGTTTTTAGATTTCCTCTGTTGTTGTACAGCAAACAGTGTCGCATTGTGTTTTGGAGTAAATTCTTCGCTTTTCCTAATTGCGAAAAGAAAGCTTTAAGCCAACGTAATCTATAACTTTTGCCATTTATTAATTGCAAAAATACATTCGTTCGGCCTCTACACTATTTCTGTGACACAAGATATAACATGCTGACATGTTAAATTTGTCGTCATTTGAAAAAGCACCCTCCATTTGTAATGAAATAAATTGTTAACTAAATGATACAGTGGGAGTTATGGATTGGTTTCGTTGTTTCAAAGCCTTCTAGGTGGGGGATTTTTATTTATTTTTTTATTATCGTATGTGCCGTCCTTTTTTTAGTTCTCCAATTGAAATATAAGTTGTAAGTTAAATTGTTGACAATACTGATTAATATTTAGACTTCTTATTATTAAATCCAGGGCCGCATTAGAAAAAAAAAATAATGGAAAAAAGGAATTTTCAGTATAATTGTCTCAAAACATTTTAAAAATATTTCTTGTCATACATCATGGTCTTTGCAATAACAAGTGCTTTCAAAATCTGCAAAAAAAAATCCAGGTCCGTATTTAAAAAAATTAAGTTGAAGATGGTTTCTCAAAAACGAAACGTTGTAGAACAAATCTAAAAACGCCATATTTACGCCCGTTAAAAAGTGCCATAAGAAAGTACTTTTCTTTTTTCTCTATCTGTGATAGCAACTTCAGAAAAAAATAAAGTCGAAAACGCAAAATTTTACTTTTTTCAAAATAACTCAAAAACGAAAAAAGATATTAGAAATCTGTTTGTGCCATTTTATTGACCTCGAAATTGCGCAACTTTTTTCCCATTTAACCGTTGCCCTATCTCTCACCGTTTGCAATATCCCCATGCTGTTCATTCTCATCCGTGACAGTGTATAACAGCCCCCCTTTCTCGTTCCCCACTGAACTTGTCCCCGGTCCCGGCTTTGCCAGCTGAATTATGGAGTAAGGGCGGTGTGTTATTATTCAAGATTCCTGTCCAGATTACTATTATTCTAGTGACGGCGAGAGTTTGTGTCGGCTGTCTGTCCCAATATTTTGTGGAATATTAAGGTTTACAACAGCAAATTCATCGAAATCATTTTTTATAACGAATGTGGAATTCAATTGCCGTGGCCTGCAAGACCGAGAAAATTAACCACATAATGTGCTCAGAAATTGGCACTAAAGTAGATTATTATTGTTTGTTTTTTTTCTAAAAGACGGCCTTGACGGGATTTAACAACAACCAAACGTACAAGCCCATCATAACACAAAGGTAGCCACTCAGGTTTATTATTTGTCTGAAGGTAGCCGCACATAGTTCATTCAAAACTCATGTGACGGAATCCATAACAACGTAATCTTTCATTATGTGCAGTTCGATCGATATGAACAAGATAAAATATTTGGTATAATGTAGATTGTAGATTGCAATCGAGATTTGCCTTATTAGGATGCCTGAGGCTTCGCTGCACTTGCCTGCAAAGGTAAAACAGTAAGTATATCTGAAAAAACAATTTTAGAAAAATATATAGGTAGTTGTTTTTTTTGTTGCATTTTTTTCTATTTAAGATCTGATGTTTGTTTTTGGAATGAAAATAGTAAAATGTGCGTGACGTCATTGAGTGGATAAGAATCTAATTTTTTACGGTTTGCCTATGAATCGCGTTATACTGTTTTCCCTTTGCAGTACGTGATGAGTGTTTTAGACTTTTTCGAGAGAATATCAGCATCAGTGGATTATCCAGGATTAACGTCTGGGGGGGGGGGGGGGGCAATCAGTTATAAATAACAAAACTCTGTCGATAATTTTAATAAATAAAAACATATTTTCTAAATAAATGCACCAACTTGAAAAATTAAAAAGAAAAATGGAAAATATTACGAAAAGTTCATACAAGTTTTATTTTCGATTTTTTTAAGTAACTTTTTGAGACTACAAAATTTTCTTGCAAAATCTGGAAGCCGTTTTCTTGGAAAGAGAAGTCATAATTTGGTATTATTTTTGGTGCAATCCGTAGAGGGCGCTGCGTATGCTATAATTATTTAATTTAATTTGCCCTAACTTTTTTCACAGCAAACTTTTACGACATTTTGTGAATGTATTCTCTTCCCACACGTTTTCTAAGCAAAAAAGGTTTACTTGGTGAATTACGACAAAGGTGACCGTTTTCGAGAAATTTTCAAATTTCTGCATCGATGCAGGTGCATATCGACACTCGTATGCAATTAAATTCAAAACAAAATTTAAATAAACAAGCACATTTATTTTTTGACAGTTTAATTAACTTGTTGTTGTTTTTTTTTTCAAGAAAATTTTGTCGTCTCAAAAAGTTACTTAAAAAAATCGAAAATAAAATTTCAATTTCAACACCCTGCATCTGGAAAACCAAACATCTGCGGACCTATGTTCATAATAATATGAACTTTTCGTCATATTTTCCATTTTTCTTTTTAATTTTTAAGTTATTACCGGACACCCTGTATAACAAAAATAATTCTTCTTCGAACCAGTAAAATCTATATCACAAAATCAAGTATTCTTTTTTTGGTCTTGAGCTCGTCAAATATCTCCTCTGGAGATATGGGTATTTCAGGGTACACAAAAAGGAGTGTTAACCCATTCAGTCGGTTTTCGCCAATATTGTTTCTAATATAAATTTTTAAAATTTTCAGTTTTGAAAATGTTCTTTCTGGCACACTCTATTTGTGCAAAATATGTTTAGTAGGGGTTTTGCCTAATTTACGGTTACACGCTGCGACCGACGGAGTGTGTGCATAATATACGGCGGCGCGTTCTCAAATCTACTGCACAGGTTTTAATTTCGAGAAGACAAAGTGAAACAAATAACAAATTGTAGATGTTTGATGTTCACTGCTTTTTCAGATTAGGCCAGGAGTATATAATTTTTGGTATTATTAATTTTGATATTACAAATCTCGTTTATCTCGACAGCTCTGGGGGGGGGGGGGGCAATTGCCCCCTTTGCCCCCGCCCCCTGAATACGCCACTGATCAGCATATATATGTAGCTTAAGTTGTTTCTAAGAAGTATATTATGTTTAATAATGCATTCTTATTCTTAATTTTTGTCGTATTTATTTTATAAAAACGATTAAAACTACGATATTTTAACCCGACTAGAAGGTAACTGAGATTTATTGAAATTAAAAAATAAAGAGTAGGTATCATTTCTGATTTATTTATTTTTACTTTTTTAAATATATCTAAGCATATTCGAACAAAAAATAGTGTATGATACACGGCCGAAAAGTAGGTAGTTTATAAAAGTAGTATATAACGTCAGTGTCTTCAGTCGACGTTGAAATGAAATATAGGTAGGAATTTTTTTGCTTTAGTTTGTTCTTATTGGCGATTTATAAAAATTCAGGATAAGAGACTATACATATACTCTTTTGCCTACGGAGGTTCACAATTTATTTTGTGCCCATATGCTCTTTTTCCAATGCCAACTCCAAAACTACAACCCATAGATCAAAGATAAAAATAGTACCTATATGAAAGAGCAAGCTGAGCATGTCAGCTGGAGAGAAAAAAAGAAAAACATGATAAGTGCACATATACAGGATGATTTTTTTAGGTCTAACAAAAAAAAAAGCCTAAGAAACAAAAATGTTGCAATTTTGAACGGCTAAATGGTGCTGCAAAAGAAATCGGCATCCATGGCCAACTTGTCGCGCAATATTTAAAAAACCTCAAATTGAGGAAAACTATTAATAGCCGTGGAATGTTTATTTTAAGAGAAGGAGGGAAACTTTTATATTGAAAATTGATGGCACTGAGAAGCTTTATCCATCCACGTAGTCAGATAGTTTCAGCAAATTACACAGGGTCTTCGGCTCTCTTGAGGCTATTTTTTTTATTTCTTGATTTGAAATTTCTTACAGAATAATCATCAAGCTAATAGCTATTTGTGTAGTAAAAGGGCCATTAGAAAAATTGTGCAGTAAGTAAGCATGAAGCCAAGGTACTCGGGAACCTATTATAGTTATTAAGATTACATTTAAATTGATTTATATTCTATAATGAAAGATTCAACAAATTTTTTGTATTTTTTGTAGGTACCTAACTTTGCAAGTAGAAATATGAATATAGTTACAAAGAACATAGATACAAAACTATTCATCAATGCTTGTGCAACGTCTTCTTTAAAAGATCAATTTAACTGTTTTCTTATTCTTATTTAGTAGTTCTCGTCTGTACCTAAATATTTTCTACGATAAATTGCAAAAATCTGTAAATAATTTACCAGAAATAGCTACTTTGGGAATATGTATAGATAATCGTCGATTCGTTGTTGGATATCTACGTCATTTTGCTTTTTTCCATCTTAAGAAATTATTATCCTGGCTGGAATCATAATAATTTTCACGCTTCTCAGTAAATAGGCCGCTGTGAATGTTGCTCAATCTACAGCGGGCAGACGCTGAAACAGCTACTACTTGGTTTTGAGTAAAATTTCCCTCCGAAATCGTACTGAGGTCCGTTAAAACAGTGTTTGCATACTATAGTTTAGTGTTTCACAAAACTCTTGCAAATTTCTTGTTCTTGCTGCAAGAACAAGACAAGAAATCATCAGACTCTTGCAATATTGCAAGAAATCTGGCAAAGAATACTATTAGGTATCTGTAATTAAGTATAATTTCTGCAAAACTTTAATAAGAGCAATAAATAATGTAGCTGACGATAATATTGATTTTTAAAAAATGAGCATATTTATATAAACGGTTATTTAAGAATCATTAGTGTATACTTACTAGTATATTATTTTGTAAATATATTTTATTTACCATACTCCTAGTAAGTAATAAATACTAATCCATGTTTCCAGCCATTACAGGTATACCCAAAAAGAAATTGAAAGTTAAGGTATTACGCCGCTTTCGCGGCTGGAAATGCATACCTACTTCCCGACTCCCGACATACAAAATCATTCTAATTTTAATTATTATAAATTCAACAAATTCGTAGGTAGGTATGTATTCTTGAACTAATCCGCTACAGTATGGATTAATTTATTTTTATAAGTTTGCTTTAACTGTAGTTAAAGTCTATAGACTAACTGTTTCTCGGGTCTATTGGACTTTCTAATGCTTCGTTTCGTTTCATATTAGTGTGGCATAGTGTGGATCGGGTCATTTTGGGAGAGTGGGTTTCGCGGTTTTCGTCCAGGAAAGTCTTCGACTTAAGAGGTATTTCGAATTCAAAATCATGAAAACATTAAAACAAAATTATTATTAAAATACAAAAAATAAAAAAAAACTATGTCAATAATTTAAAAAAATTAATCCCTGCAAGCTTTGTACGCAATAAATAATGCAAGAGTGCTGCCAACAAGAGTTTTGGTAGCAAGACTCTTGCTGCGATGACGTCACTAAACAAAAAATGCAAGAACAAGAAGTTGCACGATTTTTTCCAGTAAGAGTCGGGCAAGACAAGAATGTATTAAATTTCTTGTCTTGCTGTGCAAGACAAGACAGGAATAGACGTAGCAAGACAAGAAATCTTGCCTTGTGAAACACTACTATAGTTGTCATTGATTAACCCCCGTATATCTCCCATCAACAACCCGCGCAATATTCCCTACGAAGCCCATCCGCAGCGTGTCAAGGTCGGTTCGACTTCGGCCGGGGTGCAACGTCACGCTTTTCAATTTGGGGAGCGGCCGGTCCCCCCCGGCTGATAAATGAGGTTTTCCGGTGGGGCGCTGTTCCGGCCGCCGCGGCCGTTTAAAATTTTATCGCTCGGGGAAATTTCGGCCTTGTTTAATTTCCACCGTGCGACTTGTCGGTGTACCGCACCGTTCGGCGCCGGGTCGCCTCCGAATGGGTTCCAACGTTACGGGAAAATAGCGGCTGTAACTGTCAGGAATTTCGGTGAAGTTTCGTGCATAAAGGGGCTCTTATACGAATAATTATTATAATTCGTCGGTTGTATGTAACAAGGCGAAGTTCCGTGAATTCGTGCTAAAGGGAATTTGACGGCTGTTGATATATGTGTTGCTGTTTCATTCAATTGTAGAGGAGGACTTATGACACTGAAATAACACCAACTTTTCATAGAAAACCGATACTACCAAAATCTGCTTTGTTGCTTGCTAAATAACGCCAAGCTTCTTACTGAAAAAACTAAGTACCTACGTAAATGGTGGTAGCAAGACCCAAAATTATATTAGTTTACCCTTACTATTAGATATTATAACAAATAAAAAATAAAAGTTGAAGAAGAGTAGGTACTACCTATACCTATTCAGAGCCGGACAAACTAAACATATCACTGAAGAAGTTTTATTAAACCTCTACGGTGGTGGATGAAATTCTAGGTGTTTTAGCGCAATGTATATACAGGGTGAGTTTTTTTCGATGTCTACTATGGGGATCTCTCTATGGGAAACTAGCAGAGCTAGAACAAAGGTTAAATGGGGAATGAATTGCAGTTTTGAATGTTCAATATAATGTCCCTTTTGGATTTTTAAAAAAGTTTATGGCTCCCTATATATTTTGAAAAGATTGATTTTTTGCTATTTCATCAGATCTCTGTAGCTCCGTTATTTCTGATTTGATTATACAGAAAAACTGTAGAGACAAAAATTGTAGATAATCTTAATAAGATAATCTAATCCAATTTTTTATGTTGTTTGTGATTTTTGAGATATGACATAAACTTGTGTTTTTTTAAATGTAAATCATAGTTGGCTGTGGCCTTATAAAGTCGGCTCTTTTTTGAGCTTTCCAAAAATATAATACTCAGCATAGTTATTATAAAAAATAAAATAGCTATAGCTAATTTTCAGATTTTTTTTTAAATTTCACATGGAATATTTTCATAATTACGTTCTATTTTATAATAAGACATACTTCAAACTTTCAAATATTTTATTTTTAGCTGGTAACAAAATGTACCAAAATAAAACAAAAATTAAAAAAACTCAAATTCAAATTATTATTATTTTAAAAGGTCACCTTTTAAAATAAAAAAGGTGTTCAAACATCCCACCATTATTATTTATGCAAATATTGCATCTTTTTAAAACTGAATTTGTCCCATTTCTTAGAGAGCGCCTGTCAATACTGGCAATTGCTTGTAAAACAGCTGCTCTTAATTCAACAATTGTCTCATACTTTATTTTGCACTGTTCTCCACAAAAAGAAATCCAGAATAGACAAATCGGGGGATCGGGGCTGCCAGGAAATAGGTCTATTTCTCCCTATCCAACTATTTCGATGGAGCTGATGTAAAGTCTATCCAAGTTACAGCGGCAGTAGATATAAACAAAGTCACATGACCGCATTGCGATCGATTACCAGGGTCAGGGTCTGACTAATATGAGATTCCCAGTGGCTTTTAATGCTGAACTAATTCTTTTAGAAGTTCTAAAAATTGTGTTTTTACCTTTCGTGGATCTTTGAAAATTTCCTTAAATTAAGTAGCAAAATAAATTTACAGAATATACTGCTCGCGATCCGATCTAAAATATGCAGGAAACTCGACTGAGGGAAGAGCCGGCCCTGCATTCTGCTCGCCGCGTAAACACTTGACATTTTATGACGGCCAGATCAATAAGAGAATAGGTCACGTGGTGGCCAAGGTTTTGATCCACTGCCTCTGTAACTTGGATAGACTTTATGTAATTTCTTACGGGCAAATAATTATGTGGTGGAGCTCCATCATGATAATTTTTATTTTATTTTGTTACATTTTGTTACCACCTAAAAATAAAATATTTGAAAGTTCGAAGTATGTCTTATAAAATAGAACGTAATTATGAAAATATTCCATGGCTGACTATGTGAAAATTTTAAAAAAATCAGAACATTTGCCATAACAATTTTATTTTTTATAATAACTATGCCGAGTATTATATTTTTGGAAAGTTCAAAAAATGGCCGATTTGATAAGGCCACAGCCAACTATGATTTACATTTAAAAAACACATGATTATGTCATATCTCAAGAATCACAAACAACATAAAAAATTGGATAAGATCATCTTATTAAGCCCAAAATTATCTACAATTTTTGGCTCTACAGTTTTTCTGTATAATTAGAAATAACGGATCTATACAGAGATCTGATGAAATAGCAAAAAATCACTCTTTTCAAAATAACTAGTGAGCCATGAACTTTTTTAAAAATATAAAAGGGACATTATTGTCAAGTTTTTATCGAAAATTTGGATTATTTGAAAATTTTCCTGGATTTTGCCGGGAAGTGTGCTATTCTTACAAAAAAATTAACCAAAAAAATAGAGGAATATTTTGCTCTGGTTTGATAAAAATGTGGTTTATTAATTATTTATCTGTAAACTAACGATCTCAATAACGAAAAACCAAAATAATAGGGACCTTCACCGAAGAAGTCAACTGACGTATTAATAAAGATTGCTCACGGCGGTCATGTTTGACAGTTCTCTGGCTCACCATGTGCTTCCCGGAGACAAAATACAGTCTTATTAATATGTCAGTCAACTAGTCAACCTTAAAATAAAAAAAAAGTGACTGCACACATTTACTAGAGACCGATCAAAATACAGAAATACGTATGAGTCCCATTTTATTATTTTTTTTACTTGGAGCGCGTCTGAAAGACTGAGAGAGTAACAAGTTGCTTCGATATATAGTAATTCTGTTTCCAAATTAAATTTATGTCATTGCGGCTTCTCGCCATTTAGCGAAACAGGTGACCGACTACATACTATTTCAAACTTACAACGGTGCTTATAGGTTGAAGTTGAGTTGTAAGTTGTCCCTAGCGACCGGAGGTTGGCCGGAAGCAATCCCCAAAGTTAAATTAAACGGAATAAATAACCCCGATCCTCAGTGTATAAAAACGTGTGTGCAAACCAAAGTCTATCCCTATATAATTATGATATAGAGTTTGGGTGCCAACATTAAAAAACATCGCTAGTTTACAGCTCAACAAAAAACTTTAATTCGGTGTAAATTAAAATTAAAATACTAAAAATTTAGTAACTTCGTTATAAGTAAATTGTTATTCAAACGGCTTTCCACTTCATCGGAAATTATCTTATTTTGCGGGTTTACAGTAGTTGTAAAAGTGTAGGTAAGGTAACCCACCTACCCTGGTTTAAAATATTAGTAATATTAAATTGTTATTAACCTGTTAATTATACTTATGTTACGCAATTCACGTTTTTGTTTAATTTTTTTATTGTAGCATACCTATATTATGGGAAGGAGAAATTTCATAAAAATTTTCAGTGATTGCAGCTGTTTAAATCAAGGTTTGTAAAAAGTATAATAACAGCACTACAGTTATACAAAAAATAATAAAATGAAAATGAAAAGTGTCGGCAGTGTGCACGTGATTAAATATATGAAAATACGAGGTGTATTTTCGTGCAAAAATATATATTCTTTAAATTGGCATGGTAGAGCGCTTTCGGCGTAAGTCTTGGTTCTTCCTTCTTATATATTAACGACAAAATAAAGCTTAAATTTCGTTATTTCGATCGTTCTGGTTCCTTTCATTTAATTTTCACATTAAATTTCTTTCTTTAAGAACAAAAATCTATCATCTCACTTTATTTAGGTACTTAGAGAACAAATAATGTGGGAACACCTAGTTAGCATAACAAAGAGTTCTAAGGACCTTTTAAATACGTTGAAATTCTGCATTTCCAGGGCCATGAACTAGTCCCTTTAAGTAAGTTTTCGAAATCAGCGCCACTTTAGTGCAAACAAATATAAATGTGTAAAAACAACCAACAAACTATACTTATTATGAGAGATTAATTTTATCAAAAAAGTAAAAAGCACTTAATATTTGTTTATTTGATTTAAAAGTTTTCTAATATAACTTCATTACCTGCATCACCTCTGGTACGGTTTAAATTAAAAGTATTTATTTTAGCTCAACTATATTATATACATATACCCACTCATATAAACTGAGAACTTGCTTTTTGTAGTGTTATAACACCTCTCCACTTATTATAATAAGTAAATATGGCGAAGTTTTTTTTATTAATTCTGATCATTTTTAGCTACTCTTTTGAAATATTATATACATACAGGGTGTCCGAAAAGTCAACGTCATCCCTTGAAGGGGCGAGAGGCCAGTTTATAACCAGAAAATTAAAATATGACTTTAAAAAATTGTTAGGTATCTATAGATTTACCAATTTCGTGAAAATCGACACATCAGTTTTTCGAGTGTTGGAACAGTTATTTTTTTATTAGCTAACTTGAACTCTTCAGACTGTAAAAATGCACCAAGCTAACCTGGTCAGTCATTTAAAAAAAGTTCATTTAGTGTCGTTTTGCAACGTGGTGCAGCATTTGCTAAGTAAAAGTAGCTAATTGTGAAATTATTTTAATAATTAGTAATTCGAATGAAAACAATTAGGTAAGTATTTATTTGAAACTAAACAAAACGCAAAAAAAATAATTCGTGTCCAAATCGAATGCAAGCCCGGCATATTTTTAAAAATATTTCTTATTCGTGCCTTGCACTTTATGCGACATTTTTTATTATTTGTTGTGCGACTTCATCAATACTAAGTATATTTAAATCATCTCCTCACCTAAATTTACTCTGCCTTTTTTTACGAATTCCAACCACTTTGTACTTTAAAAAATTATTATAACCGACTTCAAAAATTTGCCCGTATGCACACTCCACTAAAAATTAAAAAAAAAAAAAATAACACAGACTTCACAAATTTGCCCATTTGCTCATTTCAACTAAAATTTTAGAAATATTTTTCTCTTTCTAAATTGAGTTATCTTTGAATTTGGTGACAGCCAAGGCAAGGAATTTAAATCTATTTAGATATGAATACATCATATCCTACATAGGTACATCATAACTTACTGTCACCGACTCCAAAGATAACTCCACTTAGAAAAAGAAAAATATTTCTAAAATTTTAGTTGAAATGTGCATACGGGCAAATTTGTCGGTGTTATTTTTTGTTATTATTTTTTTAATTTTTAGTGGAGTGCCTGCATATGGGCAAATTTTTGAAGTCGGTTTTAATTTTTTGTTAAAATTTTTTTGTTTCTTATTTTTTAATGAATTATTAAGAATAATTATCGAAATCGGTCTAATATTAAATTCCATCCCCTATTTGTCCACCCTTAGGATTGAAATTTTTCTCTTCAAATTTAAATGTGACTCTTTTCTAATAAAATAAGAATCATCCAAATCGGTCCATTATGAACTTTCATCCCCTATTTAACAAGAGCTAGCCAAGTCAGCTTGCTGAATTTTTTTACAGTATGAAAAGAAGAAGTTAGCTAATAAAAATGTAACTCCTGAATGGGCCAAACATATTTTTATCCAAAAAGTGTCCCACTATTCGTTTTTTCTTGGACTGTGATAGCATCCAAGGTTACGTAGCAAATATTATAATCTTATAATATGGAATTTTTTTAGCGATTTTCACGAAATTATTAAAACTCATAATATCTCGAAAATAAACGATTTTATACTCTCCTAACTAATTTTCTGGTTAGTCGTGAGCTGGCCTATAAGCCCTCCAAGGGAGGACGTTGATTTTTGGAACATTTTCATAGTCCCTATATTTGTAGCTGGACCAACACTATTATACATATTACCTATAGGCTAAATACAGAACAAAGAATATTTCTTTACTTTTATTTCTCAGTCTTTATTTTTAGCTACACAGCAAGATAGCCATCTAATCAAACTATTTAAGCTAGCTGTTGCAACGTAGGGTTGTTGGTCTCCGGTCTGTCTGTTTTCTTCGACATCTTCGGTTTCGATAATTTCGTTTTGTGTGTGTTGATAAAGGACTGTTACATCGTTGACTTTGGGCTCCAAAACTTCTGGTTCATCTTCGCATTTGGCACTGATGGATTCTGCGGTATCTACCGATTTCTCCTCTTGCTTTTCCGCTCCAACCACAATCTGGTCTCCTGTCTTGTAGTATGCGCCGCCTTCGCCTATTTGAGGGTAAGTTCTTCGTACATCTAAATTGAAGAGTTTGTCATCACTAAAAATTTCGAACGTGGATTTAGATAAATTCATTGAAGTTTTATGGAACGATGAATTTTGATGAATGATGATGGTGACACTAAGGGTTTGACATTTTGTGTGACATTCCAAAAGGGTATAGGTGCGACGGTCGCTACACAACAGGTGTCAAAAAATGGTGGTTTAGTTGTTCAGCGAGCCGGTAAAATAATGTGTACCTATCGCGGCCAACGAAAAATATCGACCGTGGCGCGGCGCGAACTCACGTGACTCTAGGAGTTCTCATTTAGGTTAGGTTAGGCATTTTGTTGTTAATAATTTTCAGAATTGAGCGCCTAAATTTATCCAAATAAAATAATAAGATATTTACAATAATTCCCATGTATTGCATTTTTCCTACACTATTTTACAAGTGAAGCAATGGTAAAAGTATGCAATGTTAGAACTCCTAGAGTCACGTGAGTTCGCGCCGCGCCACGGCCTGTATTTTTCGTTGGCCGCGGTACCTATATGTCCCAGAACATACTAGTACAGTAAAATTGGGCCAAAACCCAAACATCCAAAAAAAAGTTCTTTCTAGCGCGAAATAATTCCATACCCTCCTAAGAGCTAGTACTAAAAAGTTACACCACCACCAGCGTCGGGTTTCGGGGGGAGGGGGTGAAAAGGGCAGGAAATTCCTATTTTTCACAGTTTTGCGTGAATATCTAGTAAACTATGAGGTTTAGCGCAAACATCATTCTATACGCAAATGATATACCTACATTAAATTCCGAAGAAGAATTGTTATATACAGAATTATGATAAAGGTAACGGTTTCCATGATATGGAGGGGTAAAGATTTCTTTGTTTTTATTTCACGTAGTTTTTGTTGAAAAAACTTAAAATGATTACAGTATAAATTAGTAACTGAATAATGTATGTAGAATATACACTGTGTCCCGGATAAGAATCAACAGCATGGGGATATTGCAAACGGTGAGAGATAGGGCAACGGTTAAATGGGGAAAAAGTTGCGCAATTTTAAGGTCAATGAAATGGCACAAACAAATTTTTAATATCTTGTTTCGTTTTTGAGTTATTTTGAAAAAAAGTAAAATTTTGCGTTTTCGATTTTATTTTTTTCTGAAGTTGTTATCACAGATAGAGAAAAAAGAAAAACACTTTCTTATGGCACTTTTCAACGGGCCTTAAGATGGCGTTTTTAGATTTCCTCTGTTGTTGTACAGCAAACAGTGTCGCATTGTGTTTTGGAGTAAATTCTTCGCTTTTCCTAATTGCGAAAAGAAAGCTTTAAGCCAACGTAATCTATAACTTTTGCCATTTATTAATTGCAAAAATACATTCGTTCGGCCTCTACACTATTTCTGTGACACAAGATATAACATGCTGACATGTTAAATTTGTCGTCATTTGAAAAAGCACCCTCCATTTGTAATGAAATAAATTGTTAACTAAATGATACAGTGGGAGTTATGACAAATGACAAGGGATTGGTTTCGTTGTTTCAAAGCCTTCTAGGTGGAGGATTTTTATTTATTTTTTATTATTCTTTTTTTAGTTCTCCAATTGAAAGATAAGTTGTAAGTTAAATTGTTGACAATACTGATTAATTTTTAGACTTCTTATTATTAAATACAGGGCCGCATTAGAATAAAAATTAATGGAAAAAAGGAATTTTCAGTATAATTGTCTCAAAACATTTTATAAATATTTCTTGTCATACATCATGGTATTTGCAATGGAAAGTGCTTTCAAAATCTGCAAAAAAAAATCCAGGTCCGTATTTAAAAAAATTAAGTTGAAGATGGTTTATCAAAAACGAAACGTTGTAGAACAAATCTAAAAACGCCATCTTAAGGCCCGTTAAAAAGTGCCATAAGAAAGTGCTTTTCTTTTTTCTCTATCTGTAATAGCAACTTCAGAAAAAAATAAAATCGAAAACGCAAAATTTTACTTTTTTCAAAGTAACTCAAAAACGAAAAAAGATATTAGAAATCTGTTTGTGCTATTTTATTGAACTCAAAATTGCGCAACTTTTTCCCCATTTAACCGTTGCCCTATCTCTCACCGTTTGCAATATCCCCATGCTGTTCATTCTTATCCGGGACACAGTGTATATAGATATATCTATATATATATATATATATATATATATATATATATATATATATATATATATATATATATATATATATATATATACACATATTACACCCATAGATTGTTATTTTTTGTCACAACATAACCTCATAAGTATATGACTGTAAATATGTCTAATACAAGTTAGTAGCCTTAGTTAATTTGTACTCACTTTTTGCCCTTATTCATTTAGCGTTCTGATTTCGATCAGTCAGCACCAAATAGTTCACTCGGGCTGGTGAGAGGAAACAAATCTTCGTGTTCTTCGTCCACTTGAGAATCATCATTTAAATCGTCGTCGATGATTACAGTATCTCTATTGAGACATGCAAGCCCTAAGCAATTGCTGCACATACTTGAACAATTGAGACCACTTCTTCGACACTCGCAGTTTTGGACGCATTTATCTCTGCAGAAGCATACGATGAGGATTGTTTAATATATATTTTCTTGTTTTTCACATGAGCTTCCTATTCATGACTTTCTCATTTTTACAAGCTAAGGACAAATTAGATATGGGAATGATTTGACATAAAAGAACGAATGGAAATCAGAATGCTATAATGAATGAGGGCAAAAAGTGAGTACAAATTAACTAGGGCTACTAATTTGTATTGGACATATTTACAGTCATAAGATTTTCTAAGCTTTCCAAAAATCTAAAAATGTACAGAGCAGATCATTTAGATTAAGTGAGTTGGTATCACGTATTTTTTGTAAAAAACCTATATGTTTCACCACACAGTGGCACAGACCCATCATTTTAGAAAGCTGTTTCCGAAAAAAAAAACTGTCTTCGGTTTACTGAATTTATTCAAAGTTAGAGACTCGTACTGTATAATATGTACATTGTACAGGGTGTAACTGAACTTATGCTCAAAAATGAAACCACGTATTCTTGGAGTCAAAATAAAGGCACTTCTTCATATACTTTTTTCTCCTATGGGCCATAGTTTTTTTTTATACAGAGCGTAGAAGTTTAGAGAAAAATACACATATTTCTTAGTATCTCTAGAAGTATACTAGATATTTTCTTCGAACTTGGCGTGTCACATGAGCGGATGAGCTGTCAAACTTAAGGTTAATATGGAGCGCCTGAGGCCCCCAGTTGCGGAGATACAGGGTATTATTAAAATTAATTACTTCAGAAAAATATGAATACCCTGTATAATCACATTTTTTAAATTTGTTTTGAGTGGTAAATCCAATGGTTAACAAAAAGTATCTCTTAGTATTTTTTCATATTCTCAGCCGTTTCTTAATTATTTTCAAAGGACGGCAATGCTGCAATAAACAAGTCATTTTAAGAATAAATCTAGCAATCTGTGGATGTCAATTAAACTTGGCAGTATTTGAATCATTTGGCTGTCAACTTTGCACTTTAGTATCAATATTGTGAAAAATCATATTTTCATTCGAAGAACTGAATGGCATGCACTTTTGCTATGGACTTGCCAATGGCAATAATAAACATGCGGAAACGCATAGTTGAGTGTATTGAAAGAGACAGCGGTCATTTCGAACATTTAATAATTTTCTAATAGCATTGCGTTTCTTTTATTATCATTTTTGCTTTCGAACCTATTTTGTTAAATAAAGTTTAGATGACATCCACGGTTTGCTAGATTTATTCTTAAAATGACTTGCTTATTGCAGCATTGCCGTTCTTTGAAAATAATTAAGAAACGGCTGCGAATATGAAAAAATACTAAGAAATACTTTTTGTTAACCATTGGATTCACCACTCAAAACAAATTTAAAAAATGCGATTATTCAGGGTATGCATATTTTTCTGAACTAATTAATTTTAGTAATACCCTGTATCTCCGCAACTGAGGGCCTCAGAAGTTTCATATCAACCTTAAGTTTGACAGCTCATCCGCTCATGTGACACGCCGAGTTTGAAGAAAATATCTCGTATACTTCTATAGATACTAAGAAATATGTGTATTTTTCTCTAAATTTCTAAGCTCTGTATAAAAAAAAACTATGGCCCGTAGGAGAAAAAAATATATGAAGAAGTGTCCTTATTTTGACTCCAAGAATACGTGGTTTCATTTTTGACCATCAGTTCAGTTACACCTTGTATGTATATTCGGGACACATTTCATCTTAGTAGGTGCCGAAAGAGTAAACATTGAACATTAGGTACGTAATGGCTCATAATATTTTCGAAGAAGTATAAACAAAATAAAATAACCCTAATAATAGAAATTCCCTATTTCTAACAGAAGGTAAGGAATAGAAATAGAAATTTTCAAACTAAAACGAAACTATTTTGCAAACCGTTTGAAAACAACAGCATAATAATTAATACCTAAACAAAATCAACTGTCCTTACGGTCGTTCAAAAAGGCGGGAATTCTCACTATGGACACCTAGATTACAGAAAGATCTAATAACACGTGCTCTAAAGAAACAGACCATGACTCATCGCCTCTCGAACCCGATGTTTTGGTTATACCTACCAAAGTCCAGAGAATACTATTCTCTGGACGCTGGTTATACCTAGTCACACGTTCGACGTTGCTGCTGGAAATCATTGTCAGGCATGTAATTTTTGCGGAAAAACAAATCCGTTGGTTAACTCGTAGCTTTTTTCGATCGAAAACGTATGTGAGTTAATCAAAATAGTAAATTTCGAATTTTCACATCAAATAGTCGTTAGTATTCGGAAATTTTAAAGTCAATAAAAACAGCAGTTTTGGAATTATTTCACAAATAATTTTCACGTAAATTGTTTTTTGTATAAAATAAAATTATATAAAACTTAATGTACCGAGTGTCCCATAATCAAAGGCACATATTTTGAAAAGTGATGGAACTCATGAAAAAAAAAATAAGAAAAGTTCTAAGAACTTTTATGTGAGCATTCCCGATAAAATTTTACTTTTTTAGAAACGGGTGCCAATGTTAAATCTAAAAAAAATTGACTTCTTCTAGGAGATTATTTTCTTCGACAAAATTAAGCATACGAGCTTTTGTTCTTATCTTAAAGGGTAGAATTGAGCTGCACATTTTTGAGAAAAAAAAAGTGACCAACAGATGTATTAGAGCACCTTTTTTATTCAAAATAAAGTGCCCCGAAAATGCGATTGGTTCAGAAAGGCAAAAAACGGCAAACTGGTGCCACCGGTGCCGTCTAGGCGGTAGACAAAATATTATTATGCCAAAATGCTTTTTATGAAAACGCTATAATAATTATTATGCAGCTAATCATGACATGAACAGGGTTCCATAAAATGATTATTGAGTAATCCGCGAAATTTATTGAAATTGTTTGAAATCTAATAGCCTGATATTATTGTAATATGTTAAAGCAGTACATTATGTGAAAGATCATTCGTGTAGTGTGGCATAAATAGGTAGGTAGTTTGGAATTTGAAATGACAGTAATTTATAAATAAATGCGAGAAAATGAAACTGCAACAATGAATCAATCATTAACTAGTTCAGTGATTGAGTGAGTATGTGTTTGGTGTAATGGGACCATACTTTCGGAAATTCGGTTCTTAGTTTTATCTTCTTGCTTATCATACAAATTTCTTAGTTGATTTGTATTTTGCATAAGTTACTATTATGACCCCACAAAAGAGAAGTGTGAATTTGTACGTGCTTAATAAATAATTATACAGTTCTGTCATAAACCGAGACCCCTGGAAATTCCCAGTCTTATAGATACGTCGCTAAAGTTTACCTGGATTATTTTAAAATAAGGAATAGTCATTCTTGTTGTGCTCTTATTTTGCTCTCGGTGGAATGACCTATTAATGACTATGGTTTTGTTTTTTTATTCCCGAATTTCAACCCACATCCGAACCATGGAAAATTAAAAAAGGCATAAATTTTTAAAAATGTCTGGTCAAGTTTTCAGTATAAAAATACCAAAAGCCAAAGAAGCTATCTCTTATATTACTTTTGTTCATGTAAAACCTATCCAAACATCTAAAAAAGCACTAATACTGCTTATTCATCTTAAAAAAACAGGTAGTTTGTCCGTTTAAACTCCGACGTTCTGGGTGGTTAAGACTGGACAGGTAGTCGACAGTTAATAAGCAGTAGTTGTGAAATTATGAAAGCATTCATTCATTTCTGTTTATAATTAAATATAAAATTAGATCAATACAAAAAATTACTCCTATCTCCTATTATATTGATGGCCCTCTTCTTTGAATTGCCAAGCAAGAAAATAATAAACCATGTGGTGCAACACTGAGGTAACAGTTACAAATCAGCGTTAACTCTGGCAACATTGCATGCTTCAAGGTAGTACCAAAGATATGCATGCTTCAGGATAGTGTGTTTCGTATGTAAAATATACACTACATATTAATTTTCAAAATATCGTTGTATATCTGACATAATCGGTACTGCCATACCATATATACTCCTAAATCCATCATCAGGATTCCTCTATGTATGCTATAAGTAGGTGCTTCAGGATGGTGCGGATTATATGATGCTTCAGGTCTGATAGAAAGATGTATATATATATATATATATATATATATATATATATATATATATATATATATATATATATATATATATTCTATTATTCCCCCCCCGAAACCCGATGCTGGTGGTGGTGTAACTTTTTAGTACTAACTCTTAGGAGGGTATGGAACTATTTCGTGCTAGAAAGGACTTTTTTTATGTTTGGGTTTGGCCTAATTTTGTGTTAGTTTTACTGTACTATACACTACGTACACAGATACAAGTTTTTGAGAAAGTTGTATCTGTACTATATATACAGTTTCTCTAATAAAAGAAGCAAAGGCCACTTCGAAATGTTCTAAATTTGATTTTAATTCCATTCTAGGTCTTCGTATTTTATTACGAGATTAACATTCAAGTTAAATAAATTGGTTAGATTTGCAGAGAAATTTACCACAACTTTCGTATATTTCGCGAGATCTTAAATTAAAAAGTCGGATTGGGTACACTTGATGGGAATATAAGGAGTAGGTACATTTTACAAGGACTAGATTCGTTCAATTCCGAGGTTAAATAAGTACAAAAAAAACAAAATGTTAAATACCTATAACCATAATGGATTGTAGCTTTGTCTCTACTATAACGGAATGACTAAAAATTATTAAGACTTCATTGTTATTTCTTAAAATTTTGACGATAGAACATAAAATAATGAACAAAAACCTTTTTAAAACAGGCTTTTATTTAAGCTTTGTACTAAAAGGAATAAAATAAGTTTGTTTTCAAAGTTGTTTTTTTTTAAAAGCTTGTGGCGTTAAATGTTCATAAAAATAGGTACCTAAATACCAATTATAAGACCAATTTATGCATTTCTGATAACGCATCATTATTGTAAGACTTCTTTCCTCTGACTTTTGAGCTACCATCATGGGCCATTCTCCATATTGAAATTAGAATGACGTCGCACGTATTCTGCTTTACAAACCCTTTCATTTGATACCCATATCAAGGAGTTTGTGAAGAAATAAATAATCCGCTATCTTGGGGAGGCCACCATATGGGATTTAGTATGATGTCACCCACCTTATCGTTTTCTACTCGTCAAGCCTTCTTTTACTTGTTGTCCATGCCTAGCGGGTTGTAAAGGAAAAATATAATTCGCGCCATCTTAAACCGGCGGCCATATTAAACAAATTAATATAGTGAGTATACTAGATTGTATTGTCACCAGAACCAAAAGTGTGTGCAAAATTTCAGCTGAATCGGACTTTAAAATGTCACCAGAACCAAAAGTGTGTGCAAAATTTCAGCTGAATCGGACTTTAGAAAGGTCGCATGGATGAGGATGAGTCGTAAAGGCACTCCTGTAAAAAAATTAAATTATTTTTAATTTGTAAAAGATGTCTCACCACGAACTGCATCGTTCGATATCTCAAAAAGTTAACATAGATTTTTTTAAATTTGACAACATGACCAATGTCAATGAGTACTATTCATCTAAAATATTTTCAAAATGGCGGCACTTCCGGTTATACCTGAAGTCGATGACAATATCGTTATTTTAAATGGAACACCCTATATTTTATTGCATTTTGGATTCTACGGAAAATTCTACGTACATTTCATGTATCACGTCCTATACCTAAATTTGACCATTTTTGAGATATTTGCCATTTTAGAGAAAAAATGACAGATGCAGACCCGTACTTAAATGACAGTTTCTTCATAACGGCTACATATTTCGTAACGCGCTCTTGGCATTTTCTAGTCAAAGGCTTGGTGCAGAGAAATACCATAAAGAAAGTTTCCGATCTTGTGCTCACAAAAAAATATTCAAATACATATTATTTAAAAAATGCCAAAAACTCAAAATTATCAAATGGAAACCTCCATTTTTTTGTAGTAGCCGTATTCAGCACAAAAAATTAGGGAAAGTTTATGTTTATACCTAAATGTTATCATTTTCGATTTATTTACAAAAAACTAATTTTCCACTTCATAAATTTAAATAGTCTTTGTTTGTGTAATTTAACCGTGCCGGCATTGTTTACAATAATTTCTTAATTCTCTGACAATCCTATAATCAGCCATGGCCAACTAGATTTATCAAACTTAAAAAGTTTATGAAGAAGTGGAAAATTAGTTTTTTGTAAATAAATCGAAAATTTAGGTTTAGGGAATCAAACACAAACTTGCCCTAATTTTTTGTGCTGCATACGGCTACTACAAAAAAAGGGGGTTATGATATTTCTCTGCACCAAGCCTTTGACTCCAAAATGCCAAGAGCGCGTTACGAAATATGTAGCCGTTATGAAGAAACTGTCATTTAAGTACGGGTCTGCATCTGTCATTTTTTCTCTAAAATGGCAAATATCTCAAAAATGGTTGAATTTAGGTATAGGACACGATACATGAAATGTACCTAGAATTTTCCGTAGAATCCAAAAATGCAATAAAATATAGAGTGTTCCATTTAAAATAACGAAGTTGTCATCGACTTCCGGTATAACCGGAAGTGCCGCCATTTTGAAAATATTTTAGATGAATAGTACATACTCATTGGCATTGGTCAGCTGCCAAATGTTCAAAAAAATGCTATGTTTACTTTTTGAGATATCGATCCATGCAGTCCCTGGTGAGACACCCTGTATATTTTTATAAAAAATTACCTTTTACCTTTCATTAGAAATACAGATGAGAGTAGGTCGAGCTTATTCGGGATATTAGACTACTATATCCACCGATATTTTTTTGTACTTTATCGATTTAGGATTGGGTTTACGAGATATTTCAGGTTATTTGGCTATTTATCGGAATTATATTTCAAAAATTTGTGTTTTTGAAATATGGCGAGATTTTGATATACCTACATATACCCAATTTTCATACATTTCGTGAAAATTGTTAACTTTTACTTTATCAAAATGTTTTCATTAATAAGTCAAATGCATCGTAGTATTTAAACAATATGTCCACGGTTACAGTGAATTAGAGAGAAAACTATTTTATATTTTACGGAAAAGAACACTCGATAAAAAATTTTGCTTGTTTTTAAAATGAGGTTTTCATGGAGAAAATTAACATTTCTTGTACGCATAGTGTCCAGAAAAATATATAATATGAAAATGTCAAGAGGAGTAAACTAACTTTATTTTTGATCTTTCTAAAAAAAAGCAATGAACTGTTTTAGGAGAGAAGTAGGTACCATAATTCAAATAAAAGTGTTCCATATGATGTACATTAGTACAAAATAAACGAAGACAAAGTGTCGAAATTAATAGAGGCTTAATGCCGCGGTGGTGTCGCTCGTACCGGCGCTGACTTTTTAGACTGCATGTTTTTCTGCCTTCGATCGACCTCGGTTCGAGTCAGGCACATGCATATGTCTTTAAAGAAAAACACCGCTATGGCCAAGAGCGGAGTGGACAAATGTGGGTTCACGGTATTGCTCCTAAACAGCTTTATCCGTGTGATTTACTAATTGTCCTACACTCACTGGGATTACTACGGTTTTCTGGGGTTTTCCGTAGTACTTGAGCGAATGCTATCCTAGTTCTATCGGAAAAAAGTCCGCCCTAGCCCTAGCCGCAAATGGCAACGAAGACAAAATAATAGTAATTGCCCCCCTCCCCGGCACAAGCATGTGGTTGCTTCTGGGGTACTCCTAGTTTGGAGTATTGTGAGGGTGAGAATTATTATTATTATTATTATTATTAAGTGTGGCGATATAATAATATGAACACGATATTGTGCCTTGTTTTCCTGCTCATCTGTGCACGATGCTCCGCACGCAAATATTTCACGAAGTCAATCGGGAAAACGCGTGTCGGGATTCCATCCTCCCCCACGTTTCTCGTTATTACGTATGCACGGCGACGCGACTCGCGGTCCCGGTACACGCCGCCTTGATCTTGGCCGCATGGACGGGCGGCGCATCGCGTCGCATTCCGCCCTCGATCGATCGCGGCGGCCGCAACAGGTGGCGGCCGGCGGGCCGTAAACTTAAAGTGCCCCATCGACGGCCCCGACGTCCGCGCGTTACCTGGAAACCAAGGGGACCTTTGCGCGACGTGGCATGTAAGGTGTGAGGATGACACCTTAGGATTGTCCAATCTCAAGGCCCAATCATTATCATTTCCACCAATTTTTGAGCTTTGGGACAAGCATAAGAACTAGTTATTGAAAAACTGTTCTACGAGTCTAATTATTTAATTACCGCACAAGGTTTGTTTCAATAAAATAATTGAAATATTATGCGACATCATTCACATACCAGATATGTGTTTGGTATGTCAGATTTCCAATAACCACGTCTGCGAACTAGTAAGATCTTATGGTATGTGACTGGTAAAATGTGCATGCAGTAAGGTAGTGTGTCTTGTATGAAAATGGTGGCTGCTTTCGTTTATGTTAATAAAAAATATCGAAAATGGACGCTGTAGGATTGAGATTGAATTAATGAGAGCTATTTATTTTTAATTCAGATTCAGATGGCTTGTACGCGGAGTGTCCAGAAAAATATATAATATTAAAATGTCAAGAGGAGTAAACTAACTTTATTTTCGATCTTTCGAAAAAAAAAACATTAAATTGTTTCAAGACAGAAGTAGGTACCATTATTTGTATTTTACACAAAACTTGTTTGAAAGAGAGTTGTTTATAATGAATAATTCACAAATGAATCTAAATTATAATTCAAATAAAAGGGTTGTGTATGATGTATATTAAAACAAAATAAAGGAAGACAAAGTGCCGAAATTAATAGAGGCTTAAGTCTGGCGATATAATAAAATGAACACGATTGTGCTTTGTTTGCCTGCTCATCTGTGCACGATGCTCCGCACGCAAATATTTCACGAAGTCAATCGGGAAAACGCGTGTCTGTATTCCATCCTCCACCCCGTTTCTCGTTATTACGTATGCACGGCGACGCGACTCGCGGTCCCGGTACACGCCGCCTTGATCTTGGCCGCAACAGGTGGCGGCCGGCGGGCCGTAAACTTAAAGTGCCCCATCGACGGCCCCGCCGTCCGCGTGTTACCTGGAAAACAAGGGGGCCTTTGCGCGACGTGGCATATAAGGTGTAAGGATGACACGTTAGGATTGTCCAATCTCAAGGCCCCAATCATTATCATTTCCACCAATTTTTGAGCATTGGGACAAGCATAAGAACTAGTTATTGGAAAACTGTTCCACGAGTCTAATTATTTAATTACCGCACAAGGTTTGTTTCAATAAAATAATTGAAATGTTATGCGACATCATTCACATACCAGATATGTGTTTGGTATGTCAGATTTCCAATAACCACGTCTGCGAGCTAGTAAGATCTTATGGTATGTGACTGGTAAAATGTGCATGCAGTAAGGTAGTGCGTCTTGTATGAAAATGGTGGCTGCTTTCGTTTATGTTAATAAAAAATATCGAAAATGGACGCTGTAGGATTGAGATTGAATTAATGAGAGCTATTTATTTTTAATTCAGATTCAGATGGCTTGTACGCGGAGTGTCCAGAAAAATATATAATATTAAAATGTCAAGAGGAGTAAACTAACTTTATTTTCGATCTTTCGAAAAAAAAAACATTAAATTGTTTCAAGACAGAAGTAGGTACCATTATTTGTATTTTACACAAAACTTGTTTGAAAGAGAGTTGTTTATAATGAATAATTCACAAATGAATCTAAATTATAATTCAAATAAAAGGGTTGTGTATGATGTATATTAAAACAAAATAAAGGAAGACAAAGTGCCGAAATTAATAGAGGCTTAAGTCTGGCGATATAATAAAATGAACACGATTGTGCTTTGTTTGCCTGCTCATCTGTGCACGATGCTCCGCACGCAAATATTTCACGAAGTCAATCGGGAAAACGCGTGTCTGTATTCCATCCTCCACCCCGTTTCTCGTTATTACGTATGCACGGCGACGCGACTCGCGGTCCCGGTACACGCCGCCTTGATCTTGGCCGCAACAGGTGGCGGCCGGCGGGCCGTAAACTTAAAGTGCCCCATCGACGGCCCCGCCGTCCGCGTGTTACCTGGAAAACAAGGGGGCCTTTGCGCGACGTGGCATATAAGGTGTAAGGATGACACGTTAGGATTGTCCAATCTCAAGGCCCCAATCATTATCATTTCCACCAATTTTTGAGCATTGGGACAAGCATAAGAACTAGTTATTGGAAAACTGTTCCACGAGTCTAATTATTTAATTACCGCACAAGGTTTGTTTCAATAAAATAATTGAAATGTTATGCGACATCATTCACATACCAGATATGTGTTTGGTATGTCAGATTTCCAATAACCACGTCTGCGAGCTAGTAAGATCTTATGGTATGTGACTGGTAAAATGTGCATGCAGTAAGGTAGTGCGTCTTGTATGAAAATGGTGGCTGCTTTCGTTTATGTTAATAAAAAATATCGAAAATGGACGCTGTAGGATTGAGATTGAATTAATGAGAAATATTTATTTTTAATTCAGATTCAGATGGCTTGTACGCGGAGTGTCCAGAAAAATATATAATATTAAAATGTCAAGAGGAGTAAACTAACTTTATTTTCGATCTTTCGAAAAAAAAAACATTAAATTGTTTCAAGACAGAAGTAGGTACCATTATTTGTATTTTATACAAAACTTGTTTGAAAGAGAGTTGTTTATAATGAATAATTCACAAATGAATCTAAATTATAATTCAAATAAAAGGGTTGTGTACGATGTATATTAAAACAAAATAAACGAAGACAAAGTGCCGAAATTAATAGAGGCTTAAGTCTGGCAATATAAATATGAACAAGATTGTGCCTTGTCTCCCTGCACATCTGTGCACGATGCTCCGCACGCAAATATTTCACGAAGTCAATCGGGAAAACGCGTGTCGGGATTCCATCCTCCCCCACGTTTCTCGTTATTACGTATGCACGGCGACGCGACTCGCGGTTCCGGTACACGCCGCCTTGATCTTGGCCGCATGGACGGGCGGCGCATCGCGTCGCATTCCGCCCTCGATCGATCGCGGCGGTCGCAACAGGTGGCGGCCGGCGGGCCGTAAACTTAAAGTGCCCCATCGACGGCCCCGACGTCCGCGCGTTACCTGGAAACCAAGGGGACCTTTGCGCGACGTGGCATGTAAGGTGTGAGGATGACACCTTAGGATTGTCCAATCTCAAGGCCCAATCATTATCATTTCCACCAATTTTTGAGCTTTGGGACAAGCATCAGAACTAGATATAAAAAACTGTTTCACGAGTCTAATTATTTAATTACCGCACAAGGTTTGTTTCAATAAAATAATTGAAATATTATGCGACATCATTCACATACCAGATATGTGTTTGGTATGTCAGATTTCCAATAACGACGTCTGCGAGCTAGTAAGATCTTATGGTATGTGACTATGTAACTAGTAAAATGCGCAGTAAGGTAGTAGGTCTTGTATGTAAAAATAGTGGCTGCTTTTATTTATGTTTATAAAAAATATCGAAAATGAACGCTGTAGAATTGAGATTGAGTTAATGAGAGATATTTATTTTTAATTCAGATTCAGATGAAATGTTGGCAATGATTTAGCACTTCCTAATAAAGTCACAATGTTATCTCTTGATTCCGTTCTTCTCGCTTAAGAACAAGTAAAAACACATCAGTTACACCTTTTGCTAAACAAACTTTGAAAAAGTAGTATGCCAGTCGTTACATTTGCGAAAAGTTAGGTTAGGGAGGCGCACCCGCAAACCCCGTTTAGTTTGTAATGACAACTTCATAACTCACAGCTTGCATACCACAAATTCTTACCAAAACATAGGTACAATGTTGTATTTTGCGTTTTTATTTTGCAGGAGCCATAACTACTCTTCAAACAAATCAATTTTTATGGCACTCACATTTTTATAAAAGAAGAGTCTTCTCTGAAATGGAACTGACATATTAAACAAAGTGGTTTTATTTTCTATACGGGATAAATCATAAAAAATGATGTAGTGCCTTCTTATAATTATCATTATCATTATCCATATCGTTATTTTATTTATTAGTTTAAACATAAATATAGCTATTCAGCAGTTTAGAATGTAGGACACTAAAGTAGGTAACTATAACAATTATTGTATATGTGGAGACGAATTGAAGCATTCACAGAATAAAGATGTGACATTGACAACCAACCTGTTTGATTCCACAACATGGCGACCCTGCCTTTTCAACTATACTAGCAAGAATCCAAAAAACTGAGCAGACAACCACATGAAATGGGAAAAAATCAATCAAAAGAAGAAACTGAAGTATGGAGCAAGTCTAAAAGAAGAACAAGAGAGAGCAGTCAACAACTGGCCGTCCCAAAACCGGGAACCAGCAACGCGGGAACGGTCTCTAGTGTGGCGCAAGGCCGCTAGTCCGCAACGTGGGAGCTACTTTGCATGGCCACAACTGAATTCCGGCACCTCCTAGAGGAAATCAGAGTTTTTCACCGCAATTTAAGCAAGGACCCAGTTTCCAGGCGAGGAGCAGCAGCTACGCAAAGAAGACAAAACAAGGTAGATTCATTCAAAGACGAGTTAATGAAAATTAAAAGTAGATTTAATTTAGTTAAAGTTGAGGAAAAGCATATTGTAGAAGCTAAGGGTTATATTGAATCTATAAACAAGTATTTTAATATCTTAGATAAGCTTTTGCAAGAAAGAATTATAATAATTAGTCAACAAGCAAGCAAAGTCCAGCAGGACGACAATTTAGATAGTTTCAGTAGTTCAGATTCAGAAAATTGTCACAACATACCTTTAAGAGTCACTAAAATGGATTTTGATTTTAAAACAGCAACTCAAATCAAGTTATTGATTTTTTAGACACTGCAGAATATTATCATGATTCCCTTAAGGACGAAACTAACAAAAATTCCTTACTCCAATTTATTTTGAAAACCAAACTAAAAGGTAAAGCAAAAAATTCTATTATAACTACACCTAAAAATTTCTCAGAACTTAAGACCTACCTCACTGATCGATTTAAGCCACGAAAAACATTAGCATCAATTCAATCCGAACTAAGTAAAACCAAACAAGCAGAAAAATGTATCTCAATTTATGCCTCTGAAATAGAATCTCTCATTAGTGATTTAAACATAGTTAGTCTGAACTCTCAAAGTAGCAGTGCCCGAGAGCCAATAATTCAACTAAACGATCAACATGCTCTTAATTGTTTCAAAGCAGGTTTGAATAGGGAAATAAAAACAGTCGTGTTGGCCTCTAGACCCCAAAGTTTCACTGAAGCTGTGGAAATCGCCCTAGATGCAGAATGTTCTCAAAGTCCTTCGCAAAATAACGTTTACCGTATAAATCGACAATATAACATAAGGGGAAGAAATAATAGGTAAATAGAGGAAATTATCGCAGACATGGACAGTACCGGTTTAGAGGACAAAGCAGCGTACCTAGCGGTTCGTACAATGGTAACATAGGTCGCGGCAGAAGTAATTTTAGAGGTAATTTCAATCACTCTTATCGCGGAAATCGTAATTTCAGATACAACAGGTATAGGGGAAATCAAAATATTCGCTTTATTGAAAGGAACGATTCAAATCCGGGAAACGAGCTGAGCCAACTTCCACTGAATCAGTCGGCAACAGTAGGAGAGTTGGTCACCCGAAACTAATTTGCATAACCACAAATAATTCAAACTATGTGAATATTTACTGTGAAATAACAGGTAAAATCACATCTTTCTTAATAGACTCAGGAGCCGATTAAAGTCATAGTAAGTTGGCATAGTAAACAAAGCACAAAAATATTTCCCTGGAGAAAAATGCGAAATAGGTGGTATAACTCCTCGCAAACTTTACACTTTAGGTCTCACTGCAACAAATTTAGTCGTAAGAAACAAAGTTTTCTCACAAGAATTTCATTTGATAGACGATAACTTTCCTATTCTTACAGATGGCATAATAGGTAGAGATTTTTTGATAAATTATACGTGTTTTATTGACTATCTTACTTGGTCATTCACTATACATACGAATCATACTCAAATAACACTCCCCATGAAAACAAAATTACCGCTCGTCGACAAAATAACTATCCCAGCGCGAACCAAATTAATCCAAGCCGTAAATAAACACATTAGCGAAGATAGTATAATTCTTAATAAAGAAATAACCCCAGGTGTATTTTTAAGTAACACTCTAGTACCTAGTAAGGGCATCCCTCATGTTTTCTTGGTAAACACAACCAGTGAAGATGTAATTATCGATAATAATTTTAGCGTAGATATGGAACCCATTGCAAATTATGAATTATGTGTTATTACTGACACAAGTAGTGCGCAAGACGTTGCGCACAGATCAGCAAAACTGCTTAATAACATACGATTACAAGGTGAGGACAATAAGGCTAACAAAACCATTCTAGATATTTGCATGAATTATAACGACATATTTTATTTGGAAGGTGATAAACTTCCGGCAAACAATTTCTACAAACAAAAAATTTCATTGCTTGATGAAAATCCAGTTTTTATAAAAAAATACAAATTGCCCCATTCCCAGAAGGAAGAAATAAAAAATCAAGTTTCACAGTTATTACGCGATGATATTATCGAACCCTCCATAAGTTCATATAATTCACCATTGTTAATAGTAAAAAAGAAATCGGAGGACAAAAATAAAAAATGGAGATTGGTGGTAGATTTTAGACAACTAAACAAAAAAATAGTAACAGATAAATTTCCATTGCCCCGTATAGAAGATATTCTTGATCAATTAGGTAGAGCGAAATATTTCAGTACTTTAGATTTGGCAAGTTCATTCCATTTTAAAAGACTTCCTTTTGGTCTTAATATTTCAACAAATAGTTTTTCCAGAATGATTAGCACAGCTATGGCCGGACTGGACGCAGACGCTTTCTTATATGTAGATGACATCATCGTTTTCGGATGCAGCCTAATGCATCACAACAATAATTTGACAAAGGTTTTTGAACGATGTCGAAAATACAATTTAAAACTTAATCCGTTAAAATGTAATTTTTTACAGAAAGAAGTAATATATCTAGGTCATTTAATCTCTGATAAAGGCATTTTGCCTGACCCAAAAAAATACGAAGCCATAAACAATTACCCGACACCGCAAAACGCCGATGATGTAAGACGCTTTATTGCATTCATGAACTATTACCGTAGGTTCATCCATGAATTTGCAAGCATAGCATACCCACTGAACCAGTTATTAAAGAAAAACAAACCGTTTGTTTGGTCATCTGATTGCAACAATTCTTTTATAAATTTGAAACAAAAACTTATTGAACCTCCTATTTTACAGTATCCGGATTTTCAAAAAACTTTTATTCTAACTACTGATGCCTCAAATTTCGCTTTAGGTTGCGTTTTATCCCAAGGCATGATTGGCGATGATAGACCCATCGCATATGCTAGCAGATCCTTAACGAAACACGATTTAAATAAACCTGTGATAGAAAAAGAAAGTTTAGCAATTTACTGGGGAATCACTTATTTCCGCCCTTATCTTTTTGGAAGAAAATTCATTGCAATAACAGATCACAGACCTTTAGTCGGTTTATTCAGCCACAAAAATCCTTCTTCAAAATTGACGCGAATACGCTTAGAATTACAGGATTATGATTTTGAAATACAGTACAAACCAGGCTCAGCCAATACTAATGCGGATGCTTTATCAAGAATTCGAGTAGATTCAGATATGTTAAAAGCACTAATACCAACAACTGTAGCAGTGACAACTCGCTCTATGGCAAAAAACGATATTATCGGCCCAAATGGCAATCAAAAGTCACTAAACATACCAAACCAACAGCCTGATCAACTGGGGACTTGGGAAGTGACGTCATTAACCGAAATTACAAAATTAGGGAAACTAAAATTCAATATTATTGACAAGCGCGCTAACTATCAAAATAAATTTAAAAATAATATTGAAATAGAAGAGAAAAATGTTAAAATTACACTACTGAGCGATAATCTGGAACAAAACTTAGGTACTGTTCTTGAGAAACTTGTAGCGATGAATTTTAAAAAGCTAGCACTTTCGTTAAAAGACAATATATTTGCTTATTTAGAAGTCATGACTTTCAAAGAAATGTATAATGAAATATATAAAAAAATACGACTCCGGAATAATTATTTTGTTATATGAACCCCCAATTAAGCTAGAATCAAAAAAATTACAAAATGAGCTCATAGAAAAATACCATAATTCTTTATTGGGAGGACACACCGGTGTGAAGAGAACAATTAATAAATTAAAACAAAAATATATATGGAAGAATATGTCAAAAATGGTAAAAAAAGTTCATATCTAATTGCGAGAAATGTCATAAAAATAAGGTCACTAGACACACAATTGAACCAATGGTCATTACAGAAACTCCGTCGACTAGTTTTGAAAATATCTCAGTAGACACAGTAGGACCATTAAAAATCACAGAAAACAATAACCGTTACATCTTAACTATACAATGCAATCTAACTAAATTCATTCAAGCTATACCTTTAGAAAGTAAACACTCTAAAAGCATAGCCAAAGCGTTATTTGAAGACTTTATGTTAAAATTTGGAATTCCAAAAATTTTGAAAACAGATCTAGGCACAGAATACATAAACGAAACTCAAAAATTAATTAATAAGTCACTAGATATAAAGCATAGCACTTCAACTGCTTTTCATCATGAAACTTTAGGTAGCTTAGAGAGAAATCACAGAGTTCTAAACGAATATTTAATCACATACTCAAATGGCTCAAATTGGGACACATTTTTGCAATACTTCGTTTTTGCCTATAACACAACCCCTCATTCGGTAACGAACTACTCTCCTTATGAATTAGCATTTGGAAAAATTCCAAACTTACCAAATGATATTTACAGTACGTCTAACCCTGTATATAACACTGATAATTACGCAGATGAATTAAAATATAAACTAAATGAAGCACATAAGAGAATTCAGGAGCTACACAACAACGCTAAAACAAAGTCTAAGTCAGAGTACGACGAAAAAGTTAATCCTTCAAACTTTCGCATTGGAGATTTGGTGTTATTAAAAAGATGTTTTCAATATAAATTAGATAGCCCCTATAAAGGTCCATTTAAAATCACAAAACAAAATGGTGTAAATTCAACTATTCTAAACCAAAACGTAGAACAAACTGTTCACAATAACAGACTGAAATTGTACAAAAAAGGTGATTAATGGTTTGCTTGTTTTCTAAAAAAAAAAGAAGAATTTTTTTATATAAGTTCTTAGATAAGAAATACTGTATTATGTATTTATACTTGTAATAATAATTATATTTAATTAAGTTATATAATATTACAAACATAGGGTATAATATTCATAACATAATACATTTATTGGGTTAAATAGGAATAGATATTAAGCAAACTTTTCGAAAGGGGAAAGGTGTAGTGCCTTCTTATAATTATCATTATCATTATCCATATCGTTATTTTATTTATTAGTTTAAACATAAATATAGCTATTCAGCAGTTTAGAATGTAGGACACTAAAGTAGGTAACTATAACAATTATTGTATATGTGGAGACGAATTGAAGCATTCACAGAATAAAGATGTGACATCGACAACCAACCTGTTTGATTCCACAACAATGATGAAAAGGTGTTTTATGTAATGGAAACTTAGAACTTCATTGTTGGGTTTATCTGTTAATTCTAAACAATAATTATTATTTAGAATTATTTTTCATAATACATGTTTTCTCTAAAATTAAAAGTAAGGGTGCTTTATGCTCTTCAGCCATTTCCATGTTTTCAAATCTCCCCCGTTTACGAAATAAGATATTAAAATTTTGAAAAATGCGTTTTGAGTTTACAGATGCACAAACTTTTATGAAGAATAACATTTTCTGATAAATTTAAAATAAAGAAATCTCATAAGTATATGGTTCGTAATTTCTGCCGGACACTGATATGTAGGTAAGTGACGTGTAAATGACTATTGTTATTTGCGCAAACTGTTCCGTTTACAGACTAACTGTTTTTTTTTTCAAAACATAACTACAAACTTCAAAGGACATACTTCTAATTTCTAAACTACGCTTATATTAAGCTCGGGCGCTTTATTGTCACAATGTGCAATACCTACATTACCTACTAAAACTGATATGTTTTTTTTCATTGAATTAAAATTTGTTTTACGAAATATACAAGGTGTCCAACATTAAAACTGTATCTTCAAATCCGTAAAATCTTCATTTTTGGAGATAATCTCCTAAACTTTTTTTGCTTGAAAGACCTTCAAAAATCGCTTCTTTTGACCTTCCTGTCATTTTCAAAATGCATATCCAGGGCCGGCTGCGATTTTTTTATTCCCCCGATTTTCACGAAAACCATTTACCGTTTTTTTTTTTAATTTAAAATCTGACCCCACAGCGTTAATCATAACACTCCAAATCCCCATATACCAAATTTGAACAAAAAATATACAGAGAGTTCCATTCTGTAGTGTGTCAAAGTTGAGCAAAATATGAATTTTAAAGACATGTGGCGAATCAAGTGTGCCATGGAATTCCTTCAAATCAGTTGAATGGTCAACTCAAAATGTTGGTGTGAAAAGATACCTACAGGATATTTTTCTCCGAGCCATCTCAAAATTCTGAAACGGATCAAGAGTGCTCTGGAATCATTGAAAAAATATTGATATCCACAAAAGTAATGTATTTCTTTACAAAATGCAAACTAAGAAAAAATAAAAACAATTTAAATTATTGGACCTTTCTCAACAAAGTCACTGTCTAACATGATACATTTTCTGTGCGTTTCCTGTTGTGGCACACCAGCCACCTTAACTGATATGGACTTACTGACGAATACTGGAGCCTGCCAGGCTTCTGTATTTTTTAGATTTAGTTTGTTTATAGTGTGTGGAGCGGTTTTGATATACTCGATTTTTGACCCGTATAAAGTTCCAAAAATTCAGTAATTTGAGATGGCACCGATAAGAACACTCTGTATATTTTGTATTGGACCTTTGCACACCAACACCTTTAGTGGTCCTATTGACCATTCAACTGTTTTGAGGGGATTCCATGGCACACTTGACTTGGCAGATGCCTTTAAAATTCCTATTTTGCTCAAATTTAACACCCTGCAGAATCGAACTCCCTCTATATTTTTTATTCAAATTTGGTATATAGGGGTTCTGGGGTGTTCTGATTAATGCTGTGGGGTCAGATTTTCAATAAAAAAATCTCCAAATGGTTTTCGTGAAAATCGGGGGTATAAAAAAAATTGCAGCCCTGCCCTGGATTTGTATTTTGAAAATGGCTGGAACGTCAAAAGAAGCGGTTTTTGAAGGCCTTTCAAACAAAAAAAGTTTAGGCGATTATCTCTGAAAATGAAGATTTTACGGATTTGTAAATTTCTAAAGTTGGACACCCTGTATGTATATCAACTTGTCTAGCTATTTCTTGGGATTATTCGAGGGATTACTGTTTTATTTTACGCTTGACATCTCTACAATAATGCGTATTAAATTATAGAGCCTAAGTTTTCTAGGCGTTTCCGATAAACACGTACCTAATTCGCCTAAATTTCAAGGAAATTACCAACATTTACTAGAACAAATTGTTTTGACCAGTAAGTAAAATGTTATACAGGCTATTACAAAGTGTAGGCCAGTCCGTTTACCACAGATTATTTGAACCAGAATAATATTTCCTTCCTCACGCCATTTTTCATTTAGAACCCTATTTCAAAATAAAAAAACACATGAATTTTTAATAACATTCGTTTTTAAACATCAACTTTAAACCCTTGCATTTTGAGGTTAAGGCGTCTCAATGAAAAATGGCAGAAAAAATCTAACATTTTTAGCTCAAAAAAACACCCTGTAAATTTCTTATAAATATAATGCATACCAAAACAGGAATCATCAATCAATACACTTGGTTTACTTGCCCTTTTTAGGTATAAAGATTAAGTACTACAATACGGATAAAATATATTATTGTTTTAATTTCATTTTTACGCATATCGCGTTTGGTATATAAATAGACCTGCTTCGAAATGGGTCCATTTGAAAAAAATATAAAAAGCCCATCGCTTCACCTAAGCGGCACAAGCGGCACTAAGCGAAAATTAAAAATTTACCAGAGGAAATTAGAGCGCCACTGTCCCAATTACGGACAGAAGCGATTCGCGTAGGCCCTACTGTTGCAATAAGGGTCATGCATAAAATGAGGGCTTGCCACGTAATCTCAGGGTCGTATATTATTTAAACAATCAAAGGTGGGCATAAAAAATATAACCAGGCTAGCTCGATATATAAAAGCTATAAATCCCCTTTTTTTTTTGTTCAAATCTCAAAAGCTGGTAAAGGTGCTTCGTTGTTGAGAGAGAACATTATATTATTATAAAACTGTTCTAAGAGAGGGCGCCACGTGATTTTATAGCTAGAGCCCCTCTCAACTGAATTTAGCCCCCAATACCGTTAAAATCACGAAGTTATGTATTGACGGTCTAGTTGAATTCTAGGCTTAAGATAAGAATCAACAACTTGTTGGCAATAATAAGGAAAATTTAATAAATTGTAATGGTAACACTTTGGTGACTAACAATAATTATTATTGCTTATTATTCTTGTTAAAACGGCCTCTTATATAAGGTTAGCTGGCTACCACACCAATTTAAGGCCTCAAAATACAATGTGGGGGAGGAATGACTACACCTACCCCACCAAAGAGGACCCCAAAGCAGATCTGCCCCTAGGTTTACAAGTAATTTGATAACAAGCGGTAGTTTAGTAATAAGTAAGCAATTGATATAGATAGATACCAACAAATATGTTAAAAGGGTTTAGAGACGCTTATCACTAAAATGGAATTTGATCATAAAATATTTCTGGCTATCCCACATAGACGTAGAGTACCCAAGGACATACACAGACCAAATACACTGACAACACAGACACTAATAATTGTTCGCTTAACTGGGGTTCCCGGGAAAGACTTCTCCCAGGTTGGCCGTTGTGACTTCAGATTGAGTGAAAGTCTCTGCGGCAACTCCGAACTTCCTGGAGTTGGTTCCTTGGTAGAAACATTAGATACTTTTTAGAGGCGGGGAATGGTAGGCAACCTCCAAAACGTATGGCCGGAAATGAAAACCCTCTGTTGAGGGTTTTCCTGATTAATAACGTCCCTGATGACAGTCGGAACTACTAGAGATAGTACGAAATATGTGTGACGACACGATAAATCCCTCCAAGAGGCTAAAATCCATCAAATTCCACACAAAACACGGATTTCCCAAAGATGAATCTTGTTAACAACAACGATGGTTCCTGAACGATCCCCCTAATGGGTTTTTCCACCAAAAATTTTCAGGAAACCACTCGCACGTCGATCACACGTTCGTCGTTTTCTTCGTTCTTCTCGAAAAGCGGGAGTCCCAGCAGTAACCTATCCGTCAACCTCCTTGAAAGCCGAATTCAGAAATTCCGTAACCAAGCAAGGTACCATGGTAGGAACTGAGAAGGGGTAAATAAGGCGAATAATTTTACCAAACGTTGGTCTAAAACTCCACAAACCAACTGGGAATGATTATCGATCCGGTACTTAACAGCAAAAATACTTAGATCCAAATTATATACCACCTTAGACCAAAACAAATCATAAACCAAACAGTCTGAGAACAATAAAAGGCCCGCGCCCATGTCCGGTATTTTCAAGCGGCAAAATCATCGCGAAGCCAGTACCAGGTTCTTACAAAAAAAAAACTCTTTAAACTACTGGCGAGGGTTCCGGTATTTCCACAAATTATAAATTTAAAACTTGTACGATTTTGGGGCCGTGACAGGCTTCAAATTACCCAGCTTATAATATTATTAGTTGCTAGCCATAACCAAATGATGGTGGTTTCAAATTCATACTCAGCGGAACAGGTGAGAATTTGTTAAAATTAAATTGCTTTATTGCTTTTAGTAATTGAACGAATAATAATTGTAAACTACTTAATAACATATACGAAGTGGATATTTCAACAAATAAGGCTCGTTTTTAAAGTAAAGTCAGATCAAAAACTTCTTACGAAATACTTAATTTGTGTATGTGTATAGTTATTACATTACAATATTTTGACGTTTTTCTCTTTGTTAATAATGTATCTACTATTGATATAGGTACTTGAATAATTCAGATTATTTTATTAAATTACAGAAATTCAATAAACTTTTCATGAAGCGCGACAAAATTTTTTGAGCTTCAAAAATGTGTTTTAAAACCATGTATATTTAAACTATGGATTTCTTTACATTAAAAGACCTTATGCAAATAGAATCTTTGAAATTTATAGAAAATAATTTAAAAATTGACAACAAATTATTGTTGTTGAAAGTTTATGAGAATTTGTACATACACGGATAAAGAATTGCAAGGCAAACATTTTTTCTAATAAATTTTTTTATTATACTTCTTTGAAAACACCTTATTTTCATCTCTTTTAGCAATAATGAAAGATGGGGGTTTTCGGGCTAGCGCACGGAAACAGCGCATGGAAAAACTTTCCTTAATAAAAATACCGAATATATGGCTTTAAAATAGAAATATACAGCAAAGTAAACTAAATTTAAGAAACTCTGTATGCTCTCTGATATTTAACATGTACCTATTTTGTATTTTAATTCGTAAGTGTTTCAATATTTAGATACATTTCTGTACTATTTTTGACGTTTTATTCACCTTATCTGACAATAACTAATTTACAACAAAGCACCTTTGAAATAATTTGAGAGTAACCATGGAAACGCATCATACATACCAAAGACTATATATTGTCTGCATTGTTTATTTTTTGTCAATTAAATTTATTATAATATGCCGATAAAATGTTTTAAGTTTCCGTTTTCAAAGAAGTATAATAAAAAATATCGTTCATTACACGTCCAGAAATAGATTTTTCCGTGCTTGCATGACTTCCCGTGTTCGCCTGCGCCTCACACGGGAATTTGTAACGCGCGCACGGAGAAATCTTTATTTCCAGACTCGTAATGAAATATACTATTCCGATATTTCTACAAATAAGTGTCGTGTTTGAAGATTTTTTGTTATATGTAAATTTTAACTAATAAAGGACGTTTTAGTGGCATACCTGGAAAAGGATATCAATTGTAAAAAAATGCACTCCAGCCGGGACTCGAACACGGGACTCCTACTGTAGCCGTAGGCTAAGCTAGGTACCGTCGATACGGGTTCCATCGGCTAGGTGTCTTTTTCCAATTCATATCGGTTAGTATATAATATGTGAGATGCAGGAGACTTCGTCGTCTTCTACAGCTACGGGTTAGAGGGTGTAGGGTAACCATTCATAATTGTTGGTTATGTGATCATCAACCCTAGAGCTGCCACGAGCCGAGACGAGACGAGATAAGGCCTTGTCTCGTCTCGTCTCGTCTCGTCTCGAAATTTTGGGATAATATTTTTCGAGACGAGACGAGACGAGCCGAGACAAACGTTGTCTCGTCTCGTATCGTTTTGTCTCGTTTGTCTAGAGTTCTTTTGGTTTCAATTAATTTCAATATAGTGTCAATAATGGGCCAAAGAAGCCTGTATAAAATAGCGGATCGACTCGACGCTAAGGAGTAGAAATAGTGCATTAGTCCTAGCAAGAAGTGGCAGCACATCATGAACCCTCGCCCACAAAATAATATGGTAAGATTCCCCTCTGATTTATAAATATGTTTTAACTGTAACTGTTGGCTAGACCTCGTTATTAAAATATAGTTTTAGTTTTATCACATTTTTGTAAGTGTTCCGATTTTGACTACCTCGCATGAGTAGTCATGAGCTACCCCCTAGTCACGCAGGGTATATGACACTTTAAACAAACGTACAGGGTGATCACGCGAAATTAGGCCACCTCATAACTTTTTTATTTGTTAACTGAGAAAAAAATATCAAATACAAAAGTTGTAGGAAAATTGACATATAATATAGCCAGGTAATACAAGTATCGAACGTGGAAATTCTAACCTACAATGTCAAGCCAAGAATATTAACAAAGATGTTTTAGTACCTGTAATTATAAATAATAAAGGAAGCTCTATTGGCATACCAGGTAACTAACTAATATCAATTGGAATAAATAACATCTAGCCGATGGAACCCCTTTATTCGGTAGCTTAGTTGGTTAAGTGCCTATGGCCACAGTAGGAGTCCCGGGTTCGAGTCCCGGCTGGAGTGCTTTTTTTTTCAATTGATATCCTTTACTTTATGCCACTAGAACATCCTTTATTATTTATAATTACAGGTACCCAAACATCTTACTTTGTCAAATTTATCATTTGCGGAAAATCGAAATGTCACGTGAGCACTTTTGAATACCCCATTTTTTTATTGCAATAGGTACAAGCACAGACTTCTGGCAAAGTAAAATTTTAAATAGTTGTGCCCTACTAAATTAAAAGAGTCGGATTGCAAATAAATTCAATTTTGAGTATACCTAAGTAATCTGACGTAGTGGAAGCTGTAACGGACAAGAAATATGTTCATATCACGCTCTGGCACATACTCGTATAAGGTACCTATACCTCTAAGAGTGCATTTTGGCATAAGCTTAACTAAAATAGCAGTTTAGTAGGTACCAATAATACTATTAATTATTTGTAAAACAAGAGTGGATATGATGTCCATATCATACGAGGACGAGGGATGAGCACAACGCAGTAGGCGGGGAGTTTTCTTACTTACAATTGCAAGCCGCTAACTTTTCCTTTACGTAAAAAAAACTATTTGATTTCAGAATTGTGTGAAGCAAATGAACAAAATAAATTTTTTATTATACTTCTTTGAAAACACCTTATTTTCATCTGTTTTAGCAATAATGAAAGATGTGGTTTTTCGGGCTAGCGCACGGAAACAGCGCATGGAAAAACTTTCCTTGCGCTGAATAAAAATACCGAATATATGGCTTTAAAATAGAAATATACAGCAAAGTAAACTAAATTTAAGAAACTCTATATTTAACATGTACCTATTTTGTATTTTAATTCGCAAGTGTTTCAATATTTAGATAAATTTCTGTAATATTTTTGACGTTTTATTCACCTTATCTGACAATAACTAATTTACAACAAAGCACCTTTGAAATAATTTGAGAGTAACCATGGAAACGCATCATACATACCAAACACTATATTGTCTGCATTGTTTATTTTTTGTCAATTAAATTTATTATAATATGCCGATAAAATGTTTTAAGTTTCCGTTTTCAAAGAAGTATAATAAAAAATATCGTTCATTACACGTCCCGCGCGCACGGGAAAAACTTTATTTCCAGACTCGTAATGAAATATACTATTTGGTGTTGTGTTTTCAGTCTATCAGGCACTTTTAGTTCGTCCGGTGCATCGGTCTGTGCGACTTACGTCGGCGCCTCCTTGGCACCAAAATTATCCAGGCGGGTGCAGTTTCGGGGGAGGGGGGATAAGATCCAACGCGTAAGCTCACGCCTGACGGACAATCTGGCACCGGTGCCAAAAGGCGAAAAGCTGGCCGGAAAAAGGGACGCCATTTCGTGCAGAGTGGTATAAATTAGAGTGGAGAAAAAGTCCGAGAGTATTTCGGACGGATTTCCGCGATTTAATAAAATTGCTCAATTAAGGGACTATTACTCCTCTGAATTATATATTTTTCGAACCACCGACTGTCGTGATCGCTTGAGGAGGGGAACTCATTTTGCGGTCGGCGGAAAAAGGATCGAAGAGGAAACTTGAAGGCGAGTAATTTGATAAATGGAAGGATTAGAAGCCCGTGCCAGAGTACTTAAGTCCAAGAGTTGGTTGAGAAAAAATAAAGAAAAACTACATATAGTACCTATAGGTATACAGTGTGGATAGAAATTGTGGAGGATTGCTTATATTTCTTAAAATATTCCTCATATCAAAAACATGTTTTAATAAAAGTGTTTAGTGATATCAAGCAATCTTTCGTAGCACAAGAAATGTGGTTGCCATGGTAACCGACTTAATTTTTTAGATGGCGCCATGTACGTTTTTGGCGAAAATTTGAACTTTCTGAATACGATACCATACAATTTTAATGGGGTCGCATAAGAAAAAAATACAAAAAAAATAAGTTTTCTATTATTCTATTCACAATATTTTTATCAAAATAATTACCTACATATTAACATCAAGTTAGCCATGCCAAAATCAGAGCAATGCGGAACTGTCACTAGCTGTGTAACTGTGTACATTGTTACACTACACGTACCTACTTTTTTTGATGTTTTTTTTTAATTTTTTTTCTCTGCCATCCCGTGTTTAATGAATACCAAGACACTACAACATTAACACACCATCAAATTAAAAAGTGACATGCACTACAAATTAAATTTCAATAACTAACTGAATAAAAAATTTAGTTTAGCAAATATTTCTTGTTACATTTACTAATAAACAATGTACTATACAACAAAACAACAACATAAAACTCTGCCTTTAATTCAAAGTATTGTGCTCTTTCTTGAAAATTTCAGAAAACATTGGTGACTATCTAATATTCCGGGATACATGATACATAAAACATGTCACAATACGCATGACTATCCAGTTTCTCTATACATTGTACTGTTCTTTTATAGATTTCTCTGTGTACGTTCCGTAGCATTTTTGATCCAGTGATTTGGATAAACGTCGTTCAACCATGTTCTTACCTCCACTGTGGAATGAATGGATGCTCCATCTTGCTGAAAAAGCGTGTTGGTTCTGATTTGGAGGGGAACATCATCCAAATATTCTGCCTAGAACGTCTGGAGCATTTATAATACCTTTTACAATTTATATTTTGTCTGAAAAATATTGGACCCAAGATTTTCGTATTAAAAATTCCACACCATAAGTTTAATTTAAATGAATAGATATTGATCCCGACATTCGATTCTAAAATGCGGATTTTTGTCCTCCCTACCTACAATTTTGGGAGCAGATTATTCCATTCAAAGAAAAAGTACATTCGTCTGTAGGTATACATAATTGTTCTTGAAACGTCTTTATTTTCTTCCATTTTGCCTTGGAACCAAAAGCAAAAGTCTAAACATGCATTTAGATCTCTTTCTTTCAGGGTGTGAATTAAAGTTGGTTTAAAAGGCCAGAATTTATTGTTTCTCAAAATTGAACTGACCGAACTTTTATAAATGTCCATAACTTACTCTCCTTCCCTTATTAACATTGTAGGCAATATCCATGACAGTGTCATCATCATCAGTTACATTTCTAAAGTGATGTGTTTTATTCTTGTTTTCTAATGAATCATTGCCCTAAATCTTCTCACAATTTTTTCCACAGTAGAATGTGAAATATTTCTAGTTGGGTGTCTCTCGTTGAGAATATCAGCTGTTCCTCGACACGTGTGATAATAATTATCACCATGCATGTATTTGAGCAATTTCAGCTTTTTTCTGCAGAGTTAGTCGAGCAGGCTTCTGAACTACTAACGTTGTCGATCACACTGACAGGAGAACCGTAAGCAGATTATCAATGTTTACTCTTTTCCAACGCTAACCTCGTCAATTGCATAAATGTTACATTTGTTCAGCGAATGTTCACGAGTCAGACAAGGACGGGAGTTGTAACGTAGGGCCGAACATTCACTGAACAAATTGTAGGTACTTTTTTCCAGGTATCAGAAACAATTTCTTCCAGTAAGATAATGCATTTATCCACTGTGGAAGTAAAAAAGGATAAATTGTGTTTTCCCAATCTGAAATAGGAAAATACTGAAATGGTCCAGTCTAGATTTTTGGCCCACAGATGAAGGAGAATACTTTAAAAATCACATTAGTATGTATGTGTTCTGCGATTTACACAAATACGCGATGAGCATAGTACTCTGAGTGATTTCATTTAGATCGTAAAATGGCAACTTAAAAATACATTTCAGAATCATTCGTATGCTATTCATATTTTTCCTTCTTACTTCAAACTATGTGCCAAAAGACTGGAATAGGCACTTTTTTCTAAAATTTATTTGTGGCGCAAACAGATCCATTTAATTTTTAATTGGGTTTTTCGCCACCAAACTGATTGAAACACAACTTTTTCAAGTTGCCTCGAAATAAATTCTTAACACTAAATGAACGAAACTTTAAACGTGTAACTCAAAAAATAACTTCAAAAAATTTGTTTTCTGAGCTTTCGGAGGATAAATCTTCCTCCTTTCTCAAAGATCATGTCACGTCAAAGTGAAGTGACAGATTAATAAATTTCAGGTTAAAATGTCATGACAACAGAAACAATAGCCTAGCCTGATATTGTACCCTGCGTTTTATCTAATTATCTATAATAACTTCTCTTTGAATAAGTGGCAATAATATTTTACTGAATTCCACTGAACATTCAGCAACACAGTTGCCCGTATTTCCTAGAATAAATGCAGATTCTTTAATTTTTCGTCTATTTCCTACTTCTTCTTTTAGAATTGGTTTGGAACTATCCCACAATATCCTATGATTGTTATTAAAGGAATGTTCACATATTTTTGACTTCGAAATTTGATTTTGCCTGATATAATTTTTATGTTCTTTTAAACGAACGTTAAATGGCCTACAAGTCTCCCCAACATAGAACTTTCCACATTCACAAGGAATTTTATAAATGCAATTTTTTGAACTTTGTAACTCATTAAATGGTTTTGTTTTAACTAGCATCGATCTTAATGTATTTTTGGTGCCCTGCTAAAGCTAAAGGGCGTATCTGACATTTTACACAAATTCAGGTTATTAGGTTTGTTGGATAGCCCATCATCTATTTCACTTTATTTGTAAAGCTAATAGGCGTATCTGCTCCCCATATCTAACTTAAAAACTCTAATGAAATATTGGCTATCTGCAATACATACTCATATTACCAAACCAAATGGTCGTATCCAACATTTTCTAAGCTAAAATGGCGTATACGCACGTGTTTTGTCAGATACGCCCTTTTAGCGTAGTTTAAGAACTACTAAGGCAATCATTTTGCAGTTACGGAAATGCAATTATTTTTTAACAGTGACATTGCTCCGCCTCTGAGTTCTGATGAGTTGTTCTCAGTTGTCACTTGTCTCTCTGTGTAGTAGTAGTAAGTAGTGAATCGCAACTCTAGCATCATTGTTGGTGAAGTTTATTAGTTGTTGGTTCAAAATACCTACCTACTTGGCTCATAATATAATAAGGAGGTAAGTGGGACATTATTATTGCGATTTATTCCGTTTTTGCAAGGTGTACTAACCCTGTGATAATAAAAACAATAACATATGGGTCTGGTTCCTTGTAGGGACTTATTATTACATTTCCAAGTATTAATTACGCAATGTTATGTTTTCCCGGCATTTTTGTTATTCCTAAGCATTTCTAAAAACTACAAATAAGTAAAATGGAACCTGAAAATTATAAACGCGATTTTGAGGTTATGTCCAGTGCAGTAGGTACTTTTTTTAACTTTAAAATTAATATGTTTTTTTAAGGACAGTGTTAAAATGTGTTGTGCTATGGAAGTATTTTGTGCTTGAAAGTTCTATAATAATTAATAATATTAATAATAACATGTAGGCACTATATGCATAGCATACATGTTTACTTACAGAAAAAGTCCCTGCCAATGTATTTGGATGTAATTTTGCATTCTTGTTAGTAATATTCCGTATTTGGTTGTAGATAGTGTACTGTATATTGTTGCAAAGTAGCTATTCATTAAAATGGGCGAACCAAGTTCCAGAACAAGAGAAAAAGGAGATGTTTAAAAGCTCTTTACCAAGTTGCTCAAGAAAAAGAAGTAACGACAGTGATGCAAACGATCCGGATTATCTTGTTTCAAGCTCAGATGTAGAATCTAGTGGATCCGACGACAACATGATCGGAAACTGCAACAATCAAGTTGTTGTAGAAACTGCACAGGAAGATGGTAATGAGTCCATACAGGAAATAGTTAAAGATTTCGTAGGTAAATTACTGGCTCACGTAGAAGAAAATTTTACGGCGCATGGAACAAAAAGGAAGAGAAGAAAATATAAGACATCGCTTAAAGAAAGAAATCTGCTTAAGCTTGAAAATCAGAGAAATAAGCATGACGTCAAACCACCATGTACTGAGACGTGCAAAAAACATTGTATCAGTAAAGTTTCACACGAAAGACGCTTAAGAATTAACCAGGAGTTTTGGATGATGACATCACAAGAACAAAAAACTACATATTCTCTAAAACAAAAAAAGTACCTGTAAAAAGGCGTACCGCTGGTGTGAATTCAAGCAGAAACGTCACTGTAACTTATGTTTGTCCTGATCAAGAAGGTATTGACCAAGAAGTTTGCAAAACTTTCTTCTTGGCAACTCTGGGTTTTATTAAGAAAGGCGATAAACGTTTACGTAATATACTTAAAAATACTCCTACTAACTCTTTGCAAGCAATTCCGGATCGCCGTGGCCGCCATTCACCTAAGAACAAAATAGACAAAACTTCCATAATAAACCATATATTAATTCTTTTCAACCTTCCATATCCCATTATCGCAGGGAACATGCTCCCAATCGAAAATATTTGCCAACAGATCTCAATATTCAGATGATGTACAACGATTTTAAAATAAAAGAACCAAATGTTGTATTTTCCTATGAGTTATATAGAAAAACCCTGCAAGAAATGAACATATCTTTTGTCAAGTTAGGTCATGAAGAATGTTTTGTTTGCGAGAAATATTTTTTGCATGAAAAAGACTCGCTACATAAAAGAGATGCACCTGAGCCTGGTTGTTCTGATTGTGAAGAATATAGGAATCATAAGAACAGAGCTAGAGAATCACGAGAATGCTACGAAAATTATAAGAATGATACTAGTGGTACAGCTATATATTCTGCAGACTTGCAAAAAGTATATAGTTTATTAATTATTTAGTTTATTAATACCCATTTGTAAATTTTGTGTTTTAGGTGATTATGCTTCCGAGATATGAATCCTTGAAGGAAGTAATATTTACTAGTAGGATCATAGCATACAACGAATCTTTTGTACCGGTGGGAACTAAACAGAAGAACAGGAAACCAATTGCTGCAATTTGGCATGAAGGTGTGGCCGGGCGCTCAAAAACTGATATCATAAGTACATTTTATTCATTCTTTTTGCGACATAGAGATGACAAACATATAATTTTGTGGCTTGATAATTGTTCTGCACAAAATAAAAATTGGACACTTATGTCATTTTTTGTCAGAATAGTAAATTCAGATCAAATTAGCCTTGAAAAACTGGAAATTAAGTTTTTTGAGCCAGGCCACACTTTCATGTCGACGGATTCGTTCCACCACCAGGTGGAGATGTCCCTTAAGAAAAAAGGAAAAGTGTATGATTTTCCTGATTTTGAAGACTGTGTGCAAAATGCAAATAGTGGTAAAGTGCTTCTAATTAATATGCAACCTAATAATTTCTACAACTGGTTGGACCACACTTCTCAATATAAAATCAAAAATATCAAACCAAGTCGACCTTACCTAAACCAAAAGGTGCACCTCCAGTTTTCACGAGGCAACTTTACTATGGCTTATAAAATAAGGTTTCTTGAGAATTTTATCGAGTTAAATTTTCTGAATGCCAAAGTGCAAAAAAAAATGGATTTCCTGTCATTTCTCCCAAAAATGTAAACAGGGGAATACCAGCTGAAAAAAAATGAAATTTTGACTAAGCTTGGGCCCGTACTTCCAAAAAATATACTTGCATTTTGGGAAAATTTGCCGCTACTTTCAGAGGAGTCTGAAATTTTAGATGCGGAAGACCTTTGATTTTTTTTCAGTTTAATTGTTATTTTTTAATAAATTATTTATAATTTTATAAGAGAGATGTATTGACCTGAGTCAATAAAAGTATTTTTCTAATACTTGCATTTTTTCATTAAAATGCTTTTTATATGCTGACAAAAATAATATTCTTTAGGTATATTTGTCAGTTAAGACCTTTTTACTTAGTAACTGCTAAGAAAGTACTAAGGAAAAAAGGCGTATCTGCCATAATTCAAAATCCGAAAAAAAGTTGTAATTTTTTATGATTCCATTGAATTCCCAAGAAAAAATTACTATAGACTTCATATCTTAAGTATTACTGAAATTTATCGTAATAGGTGTAATCGTAATTAAATTTACTGGTCGGTCCACCAGATTTATTTCTCTAATTCTATTAGCATTGTTATTTTGTTGGCAATCCTGAAAAACTTGCTCAACAAATTCAATAGGATAACTATTCTTCTCAAGAACATGTTTTATATGTTTAATTTCTTCCTCAAATTTTGTGTTATTAGAACAAATCGTTCTAGCCCTGTCTTACAAACTTTTAATTACTCCTTTTTTAACACTAATATGATGATTGGAGTTGAAATGGAGATATCTATTAGTATGTGTTGGTTTTCTATAGACACTAGTTTCTATATTATCTGATTTCAATATAGAAGCATCTAAGAAAGGTAATTCATTATTATTTTCAATTTCTAAGGTAAACTTAATAGAAGGTTCTTGAGAGTTTATAAAATTTAATTTAACTCATCTACTCCATGTTCCCATATAACAAATATGTCATCTACATATCTCCACCAAACATTAGGTTGGTGAACATATCTAGTCAATTCATTTTGTTCAAAATCTTCCATAAATAAATTGCTTATGAATGGTGATAAAGGAGACCCCATAGCCATTCCAAATTCCTGCTGGTAAAATTCATTTCCTAGTTGAAAATAAGTGGTTTTAACACATAGTGTTGTTAGTTCTAATATTGCATCTATATTCAAATTTGTCCTTTCTACTAAAGTTTGATCACTTTCTAACTTTCTGCGTAAAATATTCAATGATTTGTCAACAGGAACATTTGTAAAAAGACTAACCACATCAAAACTAGCTAATATATAATTATCCGGAAATTGATGTTCCCTAATTTTTTCTAGAAAATGATTACTGTTTCTGATAAATGAATTTGAGTTTCCTACTAACGGATTAACAATTTTAAGTAAATATTTTGCTAACGAATGACACGGCGAATTTATTGAACTTACAATGGGGCGAAGAGGAATGTTAGTTTTGTGTATTTTTGGTAATCCGTATAAGTGTGGAGGTTTTGAATGATGCGGAGTTAAGAGTGTCCTTTGTCTCTGTGTCATTTGTTCGCGGTATTTATACAGTGTTTTGTATATTTTAGTTTCTATTGAATTTGTAGTGTCTTTGTTTATCTTCTTGTAAGTTCCTTCATTTAATAAATCATTTAATTTATTATCATACACAGTTTTTTCTAAAATAACAGTTGCATTTCCTTTATCTGCTGGTAATATTTTAATTATCCTATCTGATTTAAGTGATCTAATTGCTACTTTTTCTTCCTTTGAAATATTTGACTTTGCTTTAAAATCTTTTTCTAAGATTATTTTTGACCTGACTCTAAATTCTTGACCTAATTCCTCAGGTAATGCTTGAGCTGTTTCTTCTACCGATGCTACTATGTCAAGCTTAGAAATTTTTTTGTCAACAACAGAAAAATTTAACCCTTTTGCCAAAACTAACTTTTCTGAAATGGTAAGTTAGATAAATTAATTACTGTTCTGTTGACAAAATCATTGTCTAATTGATTGAATTCCTCACTATGCTTTTCCTCAACTAATCTTCGGAATTCGTTAATCTGTCTAAGTTTGACTCTATCAAAATGCCTATTATAGCTTATGCTGATACAATTTGATATATAATTAAAATCATAGAAAGATACACTTTCCCTAACATGTTCCTGTATTTCATTTATATCCCCCCATAATTTGTTTATGTTACTTCTTTGGTTCTGTATTCTTTCTCTTATCAGCATCATACTACATCTGAACAATATTTTGCTACATTTCCTACTAGTAAAAGGTTCTTTTAGGCGTAATCCTTTTGGTATAATATCGGCTTGTCTACATTTACATAAATATGTCAATCCATTTTTCGCGTTAGATAATTTGAAAAACTTCTTCTCTAATAATCTGAAATTATTGCAAACATTAAGCCCATACCTTTGTTCTAGATATTTTCTAAAATTTATTTGTGGTGCAAACAGATCCATTTAATTTTTAATTGGGTTTTTCGCCACCAAACTGATTGCTCTAGCGGTGACTTTTAGCGGAGGGCATTTTACGGTTTTAAAAATCGAACGATTCTGCATCCGAGCGCTATCTGTTAGGCCAAGGCAAAACCAAGTTTCGGTGTGCTATACATATTTTACGAGCCCGATGCTACTGGCACTTCTGCCCACGTAGCGTATATTTTCTGTGACTTCAAGTGCCTCGTCTGGTAGTAAATAAATACCCAGGGCCGCGCCGAGGCAGGGGCAAAGCGGGGCACCGCCCCAGGGCGGCCAAAAAATAGGGGCGGCCAAACGGGCGTCAAAATAAATTTATTTGTATGTTGATAATGTTGGATGCCCTCAGTTTCAGAAAGATTTCAGTTGTTAAAGAATGTAAATAAAATATTTACATTTCTTAATCAACTTTATAGTATGAGAGCCGGCCGCATGATTTCAACTCTCATAAGATAATAGAATAAGATGTTATGTAAAATGTAGACAGTGGTATTGGTATATTTCTATTTACTTAAAGCGAGTAGGTTGCCTCAATTGATATGGGCCCGATCATTGTTATTTAAAGAAGTTCTGGTTAATTTTTAGGCAAATCTACTCTCATATGATTATAGAACAAAACAGGACAGAATAAGAGGTCCTTGGTCCTTGGTCCTTTATAAATCCGATAGGCGTATTTTCGAGGCCCCGAAAATCCTCCGCTGTTAAATACACGGCGCGAAAGACGGGGGCAAGTGTGGACCTCGGGGACGCGAGATGTGTGAGAAGTCCCGCTATACAGCCAGTGCCATATACCGTTTGATGAACAGGAATTTTTTTTTCAAACGCGTTTTTCGGGAGTTCTGACGGTACGGCGAGATGGCCGGAGAACGGGTCAACATATTTAACGAAAGTTTTTCAGGTACATTATTTCCCGTTTTCTAGTTATTAAGGATTTTCGGGGAAAAAAACGACTAACGCAGGTGGGACGCATCTTTTTAACGTGATTGGTCGGCATTTCCCGTCACCTAAAAGCCAAAGTCCGAAAACTGTCAGAAATTGCCCTTTTTCGCCGAGCTACAGCTAAGTTATTTCGGCTCGGGGCTCTGAGCTCGGAATTTTTAAACCTTCCCTCAAGTCTTCAGGTGAGGTGCAGATGCTTCCAGTGGTCCCGAAAAATAAAAAAATGAGAAAAAACACGCAATTTCTAAGAGCGGTTCCTCAGGATTTCCTGTCAATTTCGCTAATTCTACAGCCGTCCCGTTTCTCGAAACTTGAAAATCGGGAGTCGGGAAATTTGGTTAAATATCGGATTCTCGAGGTTTCTTTCGGTACTGGAGGAAAGTACAAGACCCAATTAAGAAATTTATCACCTCCTTCGATTTTTAGAATGGCACTTTTCGAATTTATCAAACGACTTTTGCGAAAAACTAGTAAATATGTTCGTGGGATTGGTTGTACCTATTAAAAAATTAAAAATTAACCACAACTTCTATAAATAACAATGATAGGGCCCATATTATCTGAGGCAACATACTCGCTTCAAGTAAAGAAATATACTCTCTACATTCTATCTTATATCTTATTCTATAATCTAATAATGCGGCCGGCTCTTGGACTATTACTCTATTCCATATTGTCTTCTTTACAAAAACAAAAAACAATTAATTCTGAAGAGTTACTCAAATAGGGTGATAAATAATCTAATAAATTTTTTTCCAAATGTAGCAACAGCTTTAGGAATTTATTTGACATTGCCTATGTAAATTAATTGAATTAATACAAAACTTTTTAAGATCTACCATGAGTCAGGAAAGGTTGGTAAATTTGGCGACTATTTCTATTGAACATGAAATCGTAGATGAGGTGGACGTCAAACAAATAACAATAGTAGATTTCATTACTAGTCTGGAAATAAAGATTTTTCCGTGCGCGCGTGACAAATTTCCGTGTGAGGCGCAGCCGAAAAACGTCAAAAATATTACAGAAATGTATCTAAATATTGAAACACTTACGACTTAAAATACAAAATAGGTATATGTTAAATATCAGAGAGCATATAGAGTTTCTTAAATTTAGTTTACTTTCTATTTTAAAGCCATATATTCGGTATTTTTATTCAGCGCACGGAAAAATTTTCCATGCGCTGTTTCTGTGCGCTAGCCCGAAAAAACCCCATCTTTTATTATTGCTAAAACAGATGAAAATAAGGTGTTTTCAAAGAAGTATAATAAAAAAAACTTTTTCTGAGTCTAAGGCAAGAAAATGTTCCTTCTTCTAGAATTTAACTGTCCCTGTATTTTTATTTTGTTTGTATAGAGCATATTTTCATTTTCAATTTATCGTTTGTTGATTTTTTCTTTTTATTTCCAATAAAAATTAAAAAAAAATATTACCGCAGGCTTGCACTTATCCTCGTTGTTAACTAAACACCTAAGGGGCACAACTTGGGGAAAGATTGGTTACCTTGCAAGGGGCGGCGAAATCAATCTTTGCCCCAGAAGAAAAAATGGCTTGGCGCGGCCCTGTAAATACATTCCTTCTGTTTGCTACAAGTGCCTCGTCTGGTGGCAGATTAGACCTCTCAGCCATTCCTAACCAGAGAGTACGCAGAAGAGTTGGAAGTATTCCACTGCCGCACAAGGGCAGAAGTAAGTTCCGGGCAGCAGTGCCAGGACATTACCCATATTCCAAAGTTGATATTCAACCTCTGTTGATTTAGTAAACAAATTGCATCCAATTTAAAACAATTATTGAGTGAAATTCAATTCTTTGTCACAGATGTCACACACTACAAAACAGGCGACAAGAAAAGTTATCTAACAGTTAAGGACACATGGTTTTGACTCGTGGCCAACAGAGAATAAATAAACTAAAATTAACGGATGTGAAGACATCCACGGTTTTTCGATCCACGCGGTCGAGCAACTGGCAACACCGTACAATACTGTGGCTAGCCACGAAATTCCGCTATTAACTACACTAGATTAAGCGTGGATGATCCACGAAAATATTTATAAGAATGTCTGTCTCCTCAAAAACGAAACTTTTGAGATTAAAGTTTCGTTGGGCATAAAATGTGCAAATCTTCTATACAGGAAAATTTTTTTAGGTCTATACCTCGCGATGATTTTCCTGCTTATTTTGCATAATTTTACAATAATTTAAAGTTTTTCATATTGGGCCGTTAATAAAATAGAAAAAATATACAGGGTGTTATATTTAAACAATTCATAGTTATACATTACATCTTATATCTATAACGTATATCTCTGTTACTGGACATATAATTGTTTTTCTGTGAAAGCACACCACGCTAGCTCTGTAGAAACCCCTACAACTTTTCTACTAAACATTTTTTCTATCTCAAAACTATGAAAATTAAGTGGGTAAGAAATAACTATGGACACCCTGTAACTACCTCCTAGTCACCCTGTATATCCTAAAATAAAAGAGATACATGAACAAAACTTGATAATTATTCTAAGAAAAAGTACATAGTCTTTTTAAAAACTTCAACACACTGTGCAGAGAAAACTACTGAGATTTCGACATGCATATATGAAAAACTTATATTAAGTATTTGACATTGATAATCGATTCTAGAAGTGTTACTAATAAAGTTGGACCACCCTTACATACAGTGTTAATAGTTCTTTGTTTCGCAATAAAAAAAGGCGACTTTGTTATAATAATAGCAAATTAGTGGGTTGCCGATACCGGAAACACCCTCAACCTATATTACTCGTCACTCTGAATGGCGATTAAAGTGCATAGAGTGAGTAGATGCCGTTAATTTGAATGGCTCATAATGATTGCCTTTTGCTTTACAAAGTATAAAGCTTATTTTGAGTTTGCCTTCGCCAGAGGTTAATGTATTCTAAAGTTAATGGCCACTATAGCTAAGAACTCCCAACCTTTCTGTTAATTACACTTTAATATCAACGATATATCAAGTTGCGAAAATCAATGTAGCTGCAAGTCTTTTCTGAATACCAAACGCATTAGGCGGCAATAGAATTTTATGTGAGCCGACGAAGCGCTGAGGGCTTAACATGAATGGCGTTTTGTGCAATTGCTAAAAATAAATAAATCAATCCTCTTATATTTGACCCAAATTTCCACCGCAAAGGCCTTTGGAACTTCAAGAAAGCGATACAATCGTTCCTTTTACGAAATTTAGTCGGTATGCTTATTACAGCTTTGTGGTCGTTGCTTGGTGACAGATTTTTGGACGGGATTTTACTCAGTATGCCTTTCAAAGGGTATTATGAACATAAGGCCTGTGAAAGGCATACTGTGTAAAATCACGCCCAAAAATCTGTCGCTATCGCCCGGTATATTTCCTCTATAAGCAAATGTATATTTCCTCTATAAGCAAATATGGGTTGTATTGAAACATCCATCGTTTGAGAATAGAACTATTATGTAGTGACAAGGAAACAATAGAATTTTAACTTTACCTAGAATTAGCAAATGTATAAATTTCCTCCATAAACCTTAATAAAATACACCTATTGGTTAGTCCCTACAATGATTGTGGTTGTCCCTGACTAGAAGCAATGCCTTAAAGTAATTTGAATACTAATTCCACGTGGAGTTAATTTGAATTATGTTTAGGCCAAATCCCAGGAAATGCATCTAATTTGTATACATGTTGGCGTCGTTGGCCTTTGCTTAAATGCGACTTGAAATTACCTATATGTTTTGCATCTGGGAATATTTTTTGTAGCCGCATTGAGTACAAACATACAAATGCGCATCAGGGAGATGTGGTGGAAGTTATTCCATCCTTGAATAAATCTATATCTTATGCAAAATTTGAATTAGATTTGTCGAAAATGCTAATGTAAAACATGGAAGCGGGATTTTACATTAGGTTTATTTTTTCGTTGATAGAACAGAATATACAGTGGGTCCCCGGATACCTATAGGTGAAACGACTCTTGTAAATGACAAAAAATTTGAGTTGGACTTTGAGGTTCTGGGGTTCAGCCATGCCATGCTTGTTTTGTTTTGTGACATAATTTTATAGTTTCGAAAAATCACGTATGCCTTGGAAATTTCGGAAAAAGTAATATTTCATATCACTAAAGTGCCCTTTTTATAGGTTAGGTATAGGTTAGGTTAGTTGTTGAATGAAAAACTGAGTAGGTTTGCGAAGTTTCAAAAGTCTAAGCCTATACTCCGATTATTTGCCTTTTCTCCCATTTCTTTAGAAAAGTACCTTTCACGAAGAAAAACTGAGTAGGTGAGATACATTTCAAAAGCCTTGGTGTACTTTGATTTTTCGCGTTTTAATTTTTTTAACAGAAAAAATCAGATTACGTCTAGGCTTTTGAAATTTCTCACACCTACTCATCTTTTTCATCGTGAATGAGTTTCCGTAACATAATTTTGATGTGAAAGCTAAAGAAAGAACACTTTTCTAAAAAAAAGTGGGAAAAAATCAAAAAGATTTTGTCGTAAAACCTTAGACAAGGAAACTGAGAGGACGCCTAACAGCGCTCGCGGCCGTGTTACCGACTGCCACATCGCACGACAGGCCAGTGGCGTAGCATGAAACGCGTTCTTAGCCAATATTTTTTATTTATTTATTTATTTTATTTATTTATTTAACTTACTTCACCCTACAGCCAAGGCCATTTAAAGGGTGGAATAACATGTAGATAACAAACATAACATGGATCATTAATAATTACTCCTAACTAAGTATTAACAAGAAACAACTTAACACTAGAAATAACTTAACACTATGCTGTTGCTTGAGATAAGAACTAGCGAAAAGTTGAGTTGCTCATATAATAAAACACACATTCAACCACTCCAACTCTTAATTGACCTCAATTAACTTCACCTTACTCCTGCATTCGAATAGAGGCAGTGACCGAATTTATGTGTGATTTGAATATGTCGACACTCGAACAAATGGCGTTATAGTTGTTGCAGATATTGTGCATTGGCGAGAACTTCAGCACATTCAGCCTCGGCCTACCTGGGTAGAAGGTCTGGTCCTTGCGAGCTGAGATTCGAGGCACGAGAAAATTTAAGTTTGCCAGCAACTGAGGGCTGTCCACGACATTTGATATTAATTTATGAAGAAACACAACCGAGTAACCAGACCTTCTCACCTGCAAGCTTGTTAAATTGTGTCTAGACAACAGTTCGTCGCTCGGCGTACCTATCTCCGGGTACCTGTTATCTAACCTGTAAGACAGATATTTGAGAAATCTCCTTTGGACTTTTTCCAAATTATTGACAAATACTTGATGGTAAGGGCACCATACTAGGGACGCATATTCTAGTTTCAACCTTACAAAAGCAAAGTATAATAATTTCATAGTGGAAATGTCACGAAAATCGCGTGAGTTCCTAATAATAAACCCATAGGCCTTTAGGGCACGGGTGATTACCGATTCAATGTGATTAGAAAAACTAAGTTTTTGATCAAAAATTACACCTAAATCGGCGATTATGTGAGGACGTGAAAGTGTAATTGAATTTAGTTCATAATTGAAAACAAGGGTCTCGGTCTTTAAAGAGTATAACATAACACTGCACTTCTGTGGATTGAGCGGGAGACGATTTTCATGACACCAAGCACTGACATTGGAAATATTTCTCTGCAGGGAGGTACAATCACGCACGTTCGAGATGGAAGAAAAGATTTTGAGGTCATCCGCGTAAATCAAGTAATCAGTATCTAGGACCGTGGAAATGTCATTAAGAAACATGTTAAACAGAAGTGGCCCTAAATTAGATCCTTGGGGAACTCCGGATGTAGCAGTGTAGACCTCAGATCTAGATCCATTGCAGACGACAAACTGTTGCCTATCAGTAAGGTAGGACCTAAAGAATTCAACTAATGAATGTGATAAACCAAACTCAGATAGTTTCCTAAGCAGGATGGTATGGTCTAATCTGTCGAAGGCTTTACTAAAATCTGTGTAAATAACATCGGTTTGTTCCTGATTATCCATAGATTCAGCTATATATTGGGTAATCTGAATTAGATTGGTAGTAGTAGAACGTCCCTTCATAAACCCATGTTGGTGAATCGTGATGTATCGTTTCACATGGAAATACAGGTGTTCGTGAAGCAGAATTTCAAATAACTTTGCAAAGTTACAAATAATAGTTATAGGTCTGTAATTGATGACATTGCTGCGATCGGATTTTTTAAATACCGGTGTCACCTTGGAAAGTTTCCAGGTATTAGGAAATCTTCCTGATTGCAGACTGAGATTAAACAGTTTGGCCAAAGGGCTAGCAAGAACACAGGCACAGTCACGCACCAGAAAAGCAGGAATTTGATCAGGCCCTGATGTAATTTTGGGTTTGAGTTTTTTAGACGCACTGAGAATATCCGACTCGGTAAAAACAGGAATCAGAAGGTTAGGGTTGACTGACAAATCAATATTACTAGCAGTCATAGATGGTAAAACATATGAATCACTAAAAAACTCTGCGAAAGCATTACTAATTTTATCGCTAGTGGTTAGTGTTTCACCATTATATGTCATTTGCAGAGGGATGGCGGGCTTACTTTTTTTAGAGTTTACAAAACTCCAAAATTTGTTTGCATTACCAGCCACAGTCTCCTCACAGTTTCTAACGTAGCGCCTATATGAAATGTCAGTATCAACTTTAACACGCAACCTTAGTCTTTTATAATCAGCTAGTGCACCGCCGTCATCATACTTTTTGTACCTGCGAAATGCCTTACCTTTTAATTTTATCCCATAAATATCCCATAAACGTTAAAAATGAAAAAGTACCTATATACTTAGTTAATTCTGACGTACATGTAATTTGAAATATTGGTATTTATTTGCAGATAATTTCCCAAATGGAAACTAGCCCATATTTAATGAAACTATCATAATCAATTAAGAAATTTTCAATAAAAACGATGTTAAAAAATAATTATATTGCTACTATTTAAAAACAAAGCAATGCACTTTATCATACTAAAAGGTAGAAGGAATTTGAAGAAGTTATATTGAGAAAAAATAAAGTTTCAGGGCATCTTTCAAAGGTAGGTTTGTTAAATATTTATCTACCTGTGAAACGAAATCCCGGGTCCTTGTTTTTCACTTCTGCTGACGTAACAAAATCTATACACGGCAAGGTAGAGTCAAATTATTTTAAGAAGTCCTTACTGGGACTGTCAATTGGTAATTTCGCCATCCTAAGTTGGCATCAATGCAGCAAAAAATGCAACCGGGTCATAAGTCCAGGTCAGTAACGAGCCCATTTGCACAATGAATAACTACTAATAACACGAACAAGAACAACACAGATAAGGGTAAAACCATTGAGTAAAGGAACCTTTACTCAATGGTAAAACTCACGAAACGTACAAAATCCGCGAATATTTCACTGCACAAAGTTTGAACCCTTTTTGAAACCTTCACTGTCACTTTCACAACACCGAAATAAAATTTGCCTGAGTACGCACCATAGACGCAGCCGCACGTAGCTGACTATAACAAAATACCAAAATGAAAGTATTTCCATGACGTTTGAAATTATTATTAAAATGAGTTGTAGTCATAGTTATTTTTATTTGTAGCGGTATAATCTCGATTGCAATTGGGTTTTTATTTTATTATGTTCTTTTTTTCGTATCACTAACTTTTCACTAACATCACATCATAAATCAATGAGTGACGTCATTAACTGGTTGAGACACATATACCAATGTTATACCCATAGTTAACAGAAAATTCCTAGGGATTTTGTGGAGATTGTCATCTGACAAAATCGGGACTTCTTACAGTAATCGGGGTATAGAAGCGAGGTGTCCTCCCTCATTCCTTGTCTAAGCGTATAAAACCTATAAAAAGGGCACTTTACTGATGTGAAATATTACTTTTTTTAATTTTCAAGGCATACGTGATTTTTAGAAGCTACAATTGTCACAAATTAGTTTCAAACCAAGCAAGACTGAACCCCAGAAACTCAAATTTCACCTTTATTTTTTTTTGTACTTTACAAGAGTCTTTTACCTATCCAGGGACACAGTATATTCCGAAACGAAAAAATGAACCCAATTCCATGTTTTACATCAACATTTTCCACAAATCTAATTCAAATTTTGCACAAGATATAGATTTATTGAATGATGGAATTACTTAACGGTTATTGTAAATTAATGGTTGATTAAATTCATTCCGGACTAAACATTATGTAGTTAAATTATTTGAAAGTTGCTTTTCCAATTATTTTAGGTACGAAGCTTTGCAAAAGAACAGTTGAGAAACAAATAGGCGTCACAAATGTGTGTGTCAAAGCTAACAAAAGTGAATCATATCGTATATATCATATATTCATAATGGTTTATAGTTGCGATCTCCAAAATGTATAGTTATTACTATTAATATGCACTGTCGTAAACACGGGAAAAGCTTTTAGCCGTGTCATTTCCGTAGAGTATTTTTGTCTCTTGCCCCCAATCCATAATTGGGTGAAACAAACGTCTTCAATTTAGTTCCGAGTTATTCACATTTCAAAATGGTCCATTAACGTATCTCAAAGGACGCCTTGGCCTAATTTTCCGCCGTTTAGGTAGTCGATGCCGGAAAATTTACAGCTGCTATCGACTACATTCCTTTTATCCGCACCTCGGCGCATTAGCCATTTCTCAGGTCATATTTTATTTTTATTGTCGAAGCACTCTGAAATTTTATTCTTTTTCGTCGTTTTACAAGGCAGTCGAACGACAGTAAAATGGCATTATAGGAAAATCCCATACATACTTCAAGAAGGGCTTGCTGCTCATGATTCTGCCCTCTAGAATTTCACCCTTAAGTCACCATCTGACATATTATTTATTAATACGGATGTAAGATTAGTGAGAGTACAAAATATATACATACAAGAAAAAGTGATAATGGGCACGCACCATTACCATATGTGTTTCATGCTTTAGCATCCTCCGTGGCGACGTTAGTATACAAGCCCCAAATCCAGATGTTCTTACTGAAGCTGCAAAACAATGTGCTGTGTGCTGTTGGCTTCTGCCTATAGACTTCCATTTGTTGCTTCCCCAATCATGGATATGTTTTTGATTTGGTTGACGATACACCGTATTGATGTTTTCCAAATAGCATGAAACACGTGTATACCTACGTTTACTACTTTTTTATTGATTTTGAGTGCTTGCCCATTATCGCTTTTTCTTGCATATTATTTATATATCGGCCATAAGTAAAGAACCTTTAGATATATCATTCTGTAAATTTTATTTAAATTTTAAATTTTTATTAAACCTTGAAAAGCTTTTTTATGTTATAAGGTTATAAAATATATTAATTTAATAATAAAAAGCAACACGTTTATCGCTTGTATTTTTTATTAATATTTGGGCCGACATAAGTAAAGAAACAATTTTTAAAAGTGAATTATTAAGGAACATTTTAATAAAGAGTCGCATATGTTCATTATTTTTTATAACTTCTGCGCAAATTCCAGATATAGAGATATTAATTTATCAGTATTACATTCTTGCGAAACATTATTAAATGTGCTCATATGACAGCTCCTAATAGTTCTTCTTTAGATTCATATTTGCCATCGTTTTCTTCTCTTATTTTCCTATCAATATGATCCCAGAGGTTCTCAATAGGGTTAAGATCAGGACTTTGAGCAAGCCACTTCATTCATTCACAAAAGATCTAATTAGGTCGCAGTGAAGAAAGGCCATACGGGCAAAAAAAACGAGCCCTCTAAGAAATCTACAAGCCACTTCATTACATTTATTTTTCAGTTGTAAATCCTTCTTTTACTATCTTGGAGGCATGCTTCGGATTGCTGTCGTGTTGAAAAATCCACCATAAGGACAAATAATTCTCTTGAGCAAATGGAAGCATTTGTTCCTTTAAGATGTTTAGATAAGCAAATCTGTCCATGATGCCACCGATATGAAATAAGGGGCCCACTCCGCGTTCAGAAAAACAACTTCACAACATCACATTTCCACCGCCATACTGAATTGTATACCCTTACTCTGTTTAGGGTTAAACCTTTCATTCTTCGGACGTCTTATACCCACTGTATTCCATCAGAACTAAACAAGTTAAACTTTGTTTTGCAAATTCTAACCTGGCTCATCGGTTTTTAGCATAAACAAAAAGCTTCTTTTGGCTGGTCTTCGCCCAAAAAGACCGAATTCATTCAACCAACGCCTAATAGATCTTACAGATAAATTCAATTGTCGAATTTCCCTTTTTATTCTGCCTGCATGCCAAAATGGATTTCTCGAAGAAATCAGTTTTAGTGCGATAGGTAGCTTTATCTGTTTCAAGACCCGTAAATTAAGAAGGTTACCCACTAGCGTAGAGAGAGAGCGAACGCTGACGTCACAGGAATGCTGTCAGATGATGTGATTGGCGTTCCCTTGTGTGTTGCCCTTGCCGAAGATTATTGCCAACATTCCCATGACGTCATCCAGAACGCTCTCTCTCAACAAGAGGCAACCTTCTTACTTTACGGATATTGTGTCTGTTTTACGCGGCCTTCGTGATTTTGGAACACTACATAAGGTTCTTCGTCGATTGTACATTGCAATTTTTTGTGATAATACAGTTTTATAATTTTAAATTGCCTTGCAGTTTCTAACCTTTTTTTCGCCAGAGCGAAATTTTTCGATAATTGATTTTCTCTTGTCTTCTGACAAACTTTTCCCTTTCGGCATGTTAGTAAGACTGTATCGTTATTAGAAACACAAAATTTTGGTACTACCAACTCTAGTAACATAAGAAATGAGACTACACTCAAATGTTTCTTTACTTTTGTCCCCACAAAATCAAGGGAAAAAATGTATTTAGTAAAAACGGAATTGTGTTTATTCAAATTATTTATTAAATTTAAAAATTTAAAAATTAAATTATTCCAAAATATTAAGAATCGATATCTGTAAATACTTAATGAATTATTTATTTGTTTCTTTACTTTTGGCCGATACCGTATATTTGACCCGTCAAACCAAATTTACCATTAAATGGCCTCCCTTGGCTTCTGTTACAGATACTCAACAATTATTGGTGCAAATATATTATTGTCTCCGAATGCTTTAGTTGTTTTTGGGTTATTGGCAGAGACATTTTTCTTCGCTTCTGAAAAGGGTCAAGCGGTGTTAGATCGCACGGTCTAGGCATCTTTTTTGACAAGAGGAAAGGAAATCCTTTCTGGACACCACGCGAAATGGAATTTGCGTGGTAGTGTGGGAATCACCCCTCCCCCTCAAGGGAGGGCATATCTACTAAAACCTCTCCTTCAGGTTGGCGGGGGTTACTGGGGTGAAGGCCGTTGGCGTTTCGTGAGTGAAGTTGTTGATGGTAGTTTTCCTGAAGATTAGGTTGTTTAACGCGAGCGAACTAACATAAAACAAGGAGATTAGTTTGTTGCTTGCCTGCGTTTATATTAGTTTCCATCTTTGTGTTGGTTTTTTGAGAGAGCTTTCTGAAGAAGTCCTTCAAGAAAGGAATGTTCATGTCTCGATGGATGTGGCGGTTAGCTACGTACCAGCTGGCACCTGAGATTACTCTGAGAACGCGATTTTGGTGGTAACTTTTTGCCATGTGTTGCCAAGCTGAACAAGTATACTGTTCGCATTGTATTGGGAGTTTGTAATTTTTGTGAATCATTGGGAATACAGCTTTGAAGATATTTAGGGCTTTTTGTCTGCAGTAGTCAGTGTGTTTTTCGATGGTGAGAGAGCTGTCTAGATCTTCTAGGCGTCGAATTAACACGTCGTTTCTGACCCAAAAAAAACCTGCATCCAAATTTTCAAGAAATTCGAAGCACAACTAGTAGTTCAAAATACCTACTCGTAATTCAAAATAGCTTTGGAGGGCTATAGGTCGGAGGAGGTGCATTTTAGGACACATTTTTATAGGAAAAAAGTCTCATTTTGGTCTCAAAAATACGTCATTAAAATTTGGGCAAGGAGGTTTTGAATTACCCTGTATATGATTTTAATTTGTGTTTTTTCAGTACCAGAACACCAGATTTGACTCGACCTGTATTATCTAGGGGATACTGCAGTAATATTTGCTACGTGGGAACAAGTCAATCTCCGTAGGTAGTGTATAAAAATAAAAATGAAAATTTCCTTGCAAAATTTTAATGCTCTAGCTACTAAATTCCAAATCATTTGTCTCCCGGGACTGCGGCTGTACAGCAACATTAAGGATATTTCTCTACTTTCCTCAGACGGGCGAGCATTAGGTCCTTTATTTTCCGATACATTAATTTTATGTTTGCATTTTCCCTCAAAAATTGCGGCAAACTTGCCCTTTTCGGTATTTAGCTGTAGAACAAATTGAACGGGCGATCGATATGTTTTCTTAATGGGTATACGGATCTGGTAATTTCACAAGTATTACCGGACGTAAGAATATAGGAATAACAAGAAATCAGCTAAGTTAAGTTAGATAAGGTAGAAAGGTGCTACTTGAGTGCGATATAGTTGTTGGTTTGTTCAAGAGATATAATTTTGTTGAATGTTCATGTCGCAATGAGGACGAGAGCACGACGCTGTATAACCGGAGTGCTCAATCGTTCAAATACTTATTATTTTCTTATTTTGACTGCTTATAGAAGAATCTATCGTAGTAAGTTCTTCTGTGCTATGTTTTTACACATTGTGCACCAGACAACACTTCTGGATTGACCAGATCTGTATGTTTTTTGGACATAATGACGAAGCAACTTGGGCAGAATGCATAATGAGCTGGGGTGTTTTTGACTGGTTGAAAGAGGGGTAAAAGGAAAACCAGCAAACCACAAAACGACATTTTAAGGGTTAAAATAAATATCTCTCTCCCTGTTATCTAGACGTGTACATAATGTTTTCATAAAGTTTGTACCTACCAAATGAAAAAAAATATTATTGGATTATAAAAATCATATTGTTCTTCTTTGCTTTGCGTTTAAATTTGAAGTCTGAGCAAGCAGTAGGTAAATAAGTGTCTTAGGTTATTTGCCAGAAAAAATGAAGGGAAATAATTACGGAGCAACGAATATGCTGATATCTTTCTGAACATTGGCATAGAGGCACAATAATACAATGGGAACATATTTTCTTAATAACTCCCTCCGATATTTCCAAGGAAAACAAGAAAATATCTTAAAGTTTCTATATCAACCTCTAGGAGGCGCAAAGTCCACGGCCAACTAGAAAAATTAAGTTTTCCCAAATTCTTCTAAAAAAGTGATACTTATCTAAAATATTCTAGAGAAAAATTGAATCTATTTGGGTTTGCATTTTCTTTCTGTAACTCTTTTAAAGTAAAGTGATGAGCGATCTTTAAACTTTTTTCCTTAAATGGTAATAACTCCTGTGAAGATGAACGGAATTTAAACAGCTCTTTTGTATTTTTTACTTTGTCTGCCAGAGGGTTTTCGTGATTAGCAGGCGAAATCTTTTATTTGGCCATCTTCTACAGAACCCAAGTTTCTTTAATATTTGTCCACAATTCTAGAAAACAAAAGGTTTATTGTTATCTGTTTATAAATAGTTGGCGAATTTATCTATACACATAGTTCACACAACGGTCTAAGGTTTGCCTCTCAGTTTGCCCACTAAGTATATTATATTAAAGCATTAAATAATACCTTAATACTTAAATGATTAAGGCTATACAAACAAAAGTTTAACCAGGGGCGGTTTCTCCATTGGTTCATTTATGCAGTGAACTAGTGAACACATAAAAATATAAATTCAATTTTAATATATGTATTATTTCCGTACGTATTAATCTCTATTTTTTATGCGCCACTGAACATTTTTATTTTAACTACGCTCCTTCTGGCTGCCAGTGCTCCGGCTGATCGGTCGGTGTCGGTGCGATATCCAGATTGAACGCGAGAAGTTTCCGCGAATGCCTGTGGTTAGAAAGAGAGGTTATCAAATTCGTGAAACAAGCAGTGCGACCACGTGAACCTATGCTATTTTTAGTATAATTGTTTTAATCGTTTTTATAAGTTTTTAAATATCTATTTACGTTTATAAATGTTTATTTACAAAAAAGTTCTTGGTTGTGCGGGTGTGACAAACTATATGCTTTGTTTTGTTCTAAACAATAAAAAGACTAGATGATAATGTATTTAAGAAATGAATTGCAGCTCCCGAATATTGGCAATGTTGATGTTTACCAGTTAATACATTCGAAAAGCAATAAAAGACATTAACGACCAAGTAAAAAAATCCTTACATCTTGTCCCGGCCGCGGTGGCGTCGCTCGTACCGGCGCTGACTTTTTAGACTGCATGTTTTTCTGCCTTCGATCGACCTTTGTTCGAGGTAGGTGCATGCAGGTGTCTTTAAATAAAAACACCGCTATGGCCAAGAGCGCTGGACAAATGTGGATTCACGGTATTGCTCCTAAATAGCTTTATCTGTGTGATTTACTAATTGTCCTACACTCACTCGGATTACTACGGTTTTCTAGGGTTTTCCGTAGTACTTGAGCAAATGCTATCCTAGTTATATCTGGAAAAAAGTCGGCCCTAGCCGCAAATGGCAACGAAGACAAAATAATAGTAATTGCCCCCCTCAACTGCACAAGCATGTAGTTGCTTCTGGGGTACTCCTAGTTTGGAGTATTGTAAGGGTGAGAATTATTATTACTTTTCCCCCAAATAGATCAATAACTAAACTATCGCTCATAGAATAAAATTGTTTGGACAAATATATCATAGGCGATTTTATAGTTTGGAGTATTGTGAGGGTAAGAATTATTATTATTATTATTGTCCCGTCTTATTTTGACGTTGGTGCAAAATTTCAGGTCTTAATCTCAACTTTCAAGGCCTACTGCGAATTTTTTTCTAGTAAAAAATGACGAAAAGCATTTAGCGATTTTTTTATTTAAAATCTGACACCGCAGCGTTAATTAGAATAACCTAAAACCCCCGTATACCGAATTTGAACAAAAAATATACAGGGAGTTCCATTCTGCAGGGTGTCAAAATTGAGCAAAATAGGAATTTTAAAGGCATCTAGAGAGTCAAGTGTGCCATGGAATCCCGTCAAAACAGATGAATAATCAACAGGACTACTCAAAGTGTTGGTGCGCCAAGATTCAATACAAAAATGTACAGAGTCTTTTTCTCTGGGCGATGTCAAAATGCTGAATTTTTATTAAACTTTATACTGGTCAGGAGTGTTCTGGAATCATTGAAAAAATATTAATAAACACAAAAGCTATTTATTTGTTTACATCATCCAATCAACAAATAAAAACAATTCAAATTGTTGGGCCTTTATCAATAAAGTCACTGTCTAAGATGATCCATTTTCTGTGCGTTTCCTGTTGTGGCACACCAGCCACCTTAACTTATATGGACTGGCAGGCTTCTGTATTTTTTAGACTTAGTTCGTTTGTAATGTCTGGGGTAGTATACTCGATTTTTTACCTGTATAAAGTTTAAAAAATTCAGCATTTCGAGTTGCTACAGAGAAGAACACCTTGTATATTTTTTATTGGATCTTTTGACATCGACACTGTGAGTGGTCCTGTTCATCATCCAACTGTTTCGAAGTAATTCCATGGCACATTTGACTCGCCAGATGAGTTTAAAATTCTTATTTTGCTCTTCTTTCACACCTTGCAGAATGAAACTCTCTATATATTTTTTGTTCAAATTTGGTTTGTAGGGGTTTTGGTGTGTCCTAATTAACGCTGTAATGTCAGATTTTAAATAACAAATAATGCTAAATGATTTTGTCAATTTTTTTACTAGAAAAAAAATCGTAGTAGGCCTTGAAAATTGAGATTAAGAACTGAAATTTTGCACTAACGCAAAAGAGTTTTTGTGGCCTATTTTTAGGAAAAAAAAACCTTCTAAAATCGGGTGAAGAATACAAATTTTACGGGGGTGTTCGCACTTAAGATGAAACACCCTCTATATGGCTATGAAAGGACATTTGCAAGGGAATACTGTTCCTAAAGGTACGTCAAAATCGGTTCAAAATGACATAATAGATGCTATTGTAACAGTTTGTAAAGAAGACACAAAAAACAGGTTTTAAAACTACTAATGTTTCTACCTACCAGCAACTTGATATTATTTTAAGATATGAATGAAACGGCCAAATTCACGAACGTTTTTTCGAAATTCTTGAAACCTGCGTCACATAGTAATACCAATGACAGCCATAGAAATTAAAAAAAAAAGTTTGACGTTTGTTTATCGCACTATGTTGATCGAAGTATTAATATTGTATACGACATGATTTTTTTCTTCTAAAGAGCACCAAATTAAACATTGAACACCCATTTTAAATTACCACGAGCCGCCACTGGGTTTAACCAAAATAAGCGAACAGGTTGTCTTCCACTGTGACCGCTCTGACTGAAATAAAATCTCTGCTCGCGATCAATACTATACTGCCCTAAAACTTTCGAAAATGATACATTAATAAAAAGTCCTTGTTTCAAAGTTTCGGTGATTGCTAAGGTTAAATGATTTATTACCAAGACCCGCAGCTGTCTCAAAGTGGCTATTTTACAATATTGAATACGCTATAAAAAGTATAAAATATTTTTCCTAGTCCCATAAAGATTCGAAAAACGTGGGAAGCATTCAACATACAGTGTGGATAGAAATTGTGGAATATTGCTTATATTTCTTAAAATATTCCTCATATCAAAAACATGTTTTAATAAAAGTGTTAGGGGAAATTATTTCCCGTTTAGTGATATCAAGCAATCTTTCGTAGCACAAACAATGTGGTAACCGATTTAATTTTTTTAAATGGCACCATATACGTTTTTTGGTGAAAATTGATACATTGGAACTTTCTGAATACGATACAATACAATTTTAAAGGGGTCGCATAAGAAAAAAATACAAAAAAATTAAGTTTTCTATTATGCTATTGACGATGTTTATCAAAATAATTATTAACATGAAGTTAGAAGTTATCCATGCCAAAATCAGTTGCTTGTAATTGTGTGCATTGTTACAGCAAACGTACTTTTTTACTCAATTTTCTGTGTACTTAAGTACTTAGTAAGTTATAATGGCGCTTGAATTAAGTGAAACGGAAAGAATACAGGTTAACATACTAAGTACTTAAGTACATACACAGAAAATTGAGTAAAAAACTACGTTTAGTGTAACAATGTACACAGTTACACAGCTAGTGACAGTTTTGCAAGTGATTATCTGTTCATAAATTTCGACTAGTCGAGTATTTTATTTAATATTCACAATTTTATAATAACAAAAAAGATGATAATATTAATATATAGAGAGTTAATATTGCATTGTTATCTAGTTCTGAAAGTTTCAAATCTATAACTCATTGGGAAATTAGTTTAAAATCGATTGCAAAATTTTACGAACAAACAGGACAACAAGAAAATGAGTCAATCGAAACGTTGTAAAATTTTAATTTAGTTAAAAAATCGCACACAACACTAGACAAAGTTTTAGGTCATGTCATTTTAGGCAAGAAAGTTGCAATATAAAAATGAATCTAAAAATTCTTATTAAATAGACCGGGAATTTTAGTAACTGATTTTTTATGTGATTTTACTCGGTATGCTTTTCATTGTTCATTATAATTGCATTCTAAAACTATGCGTTTTGATACGACTTTAGTTAAGCTAACATGTGTTTTAAAACGAAGCTGAAATATTAGAAGATTCCTCGCAAAACCATAGTCATACCGTCAGCGTGGGTCCATGGGGGTATTTTAATAAATAATTTTTTCGTCTTTCTAAACAGGCTGTCAATAATAAGTATGCAAGTTCTTGTTATAAAACTGCTGAAAAAAAATTGAATACCGTTTATACAGTATACTATACAGTTTAAATAACATTTAATGTAAACTGTTCTTGGCCATATTTATATAAATGGTATGCCACTTGTCTTTAGCAGTTGTTTACCAGGCTTGTTCAGAAAAATTATTTCTTAAAATACAAGTTCGCGTGACCATAAATAGCCCTTTGGACCTACTATATGCCTATGGGTTCCATGGAAATATTTTATTTTGAACTTTTGACTAAGCTCGTACCAAAACTTATAGTTTTCGAAAAAGGTAAATACTCACTTTTTTAGCATAATATAGGTACGCGTTATAAGCCACTCAAATATACTGAGTGAAATCACAAGCAAAAATCTATCACTAACCCCATTTAAAAGATATAAGCAAAGGGCTGCTGAAAAATCTTGGAATGGAACGTAATAATTCTGCCCACGTTCTTTTAAAATTTTGGATCCTAAAATATCATTTGCTACCTGCAGACCTTGGCAATGTAATTGGACCAAAGTAATTGAACATGCAATATGCAATTAATATGTTTCTTGTAATTATAGTTGAATTTGTATTGGTATCCTATATATAAGGCTGGTATTTGGATAAAGTTTTCTTATATTTCAACACTGGGTGAAGGATTAATAGGGTAGGGATTTCATTTAATTAATTACAGATTGTTGCTGACGTATAAATTACAAAATTAGTCATTTAACAAATTAGTATTTATGAATATCTATTATAAAAGTGCTGGCTGGTTTTTTAGGGTCGATAGCACCCGGTATATAAGATTCTAACCAGGACATTTCAATTCCAATAACAGTCTTTTTTTTTGCAAGAGTCCTAGTGGCACGCTACTGTGTGGAACTCAACCGAATTGAGTATATTTTGCTGTCATTTTCATAATGTGATATGATTTCTCTGCATTTACTTTTTGTGCAGCCGGCGAGAAAACAATTTCTCTTCATATAACCATTGTTTTCCCCCAATCTCCCCAATGTATTGGCTTCTCACTTGAAAACGAGATACACTACAGGATTAATTCGACCCTCCCTGAATAAGTAAGTATTCTTGGCATTGATACATTTAGGTTTCGGCTTTGGCTGGCATCCATATCCAGCAGTTTTCGAGTTCCAGAGGGAGTAATATAAAAACGCAGTTGAGAAGTTTGCAGGATGTTGATAAGAATAACAGAGGTGGGATAAGGAGGGGGAGCCGTTGCTTTATACGCAACACTTTGGTTTTTTCGGAACGGAATGAGAAATTTAAATAAATGAGTGATGCTCCCCGAGGAAATAAAGGGAAGTTATATACACCGAAAGAACGTGCATCAAGTTTCTTGTGAGTAAGACGACGCGATTTTTAAATATTTTCTTTACAGAAAAAACCGAAAGGAACTAAAAATTCAGGTATTTACAGAAAACGAGTGGTGTTTTGGCCGATGCCATTTCGTCTGTAACATGTGAAATCGGTAGGTAAAAATTTTATTTTTCAAATATTGGTGCCAACAGCTGTTTTGGGCCAAATTTTCCAATTTCAGTGCAATCCGTTGATTTTATTCTTATGAAACAAGAGTACATGTTGATGAAAATTTCATCAAAGCATCTGAGGAAAAACGGTTTATTTCAATCCTATTATTTATTTTGCAAATAAAAGTTCTCATGAAGAAATATACTCGAGAATATAAATACATTTTGACAAAATTTCCTCTCGCACTTTTTGCCGCAGTTTCTGCAAATAAAAGTTCTCATGAAGAAATACACTCGAGAATATAAATATATTTTGACAAAATTTCATCTCGCACTTTTTGCCGCAGTTTCTGAAATAAACATTTGAAATTTTGTCTTGAAGTCTAATAAATCTTTCCAAACTATTTCCGGTTTAACCGTAAGTGGATTTTTGGTCGGAAGTGCCTAAGTTTATTTTTCAACCATATAGGTACCTACAGTAGTTTACGCGTTTCGGCATAATGCATCATCAGAACTATTAAGTAGCCATTAAAGAATTTTAAAATGTCGTTATACGTTTTCTGTGTGGATTTTATATTATTACGTGAACACAACTGAGAATTTTAACAGTGTTTACCTCTAGACACATATTATCTATAAATTGAAAAGTTTTAATCTTATAAATAATATATAAATAGTTCTGATGATGGCATTATGCCGAAACGCGTAAACTGTTGTTGAAAAATATACTTATTCGATGCCCAGGATTATTATTACGAAATAACGAATGTTACGACCAGGACGATTAGAAAAAAATTAATTAGTCCCGGCCCTAGATCAGTGATTGGTTGAAATATTGCGGAGTTGCCTTGTTTGTAAAAGCTCTAATGGGAAAATATCGAATTGGTTTTGAGGCACGTTTAAACGGAGGGCCGACAATTTTGAATATGGGCGAAAATGCCAGTAGTATAAGGTGCCTTCGGGCATTGAGTATATTCCTTTACTCAATGCTTCGGGTAATATCGGCCAGTCTGAAATATCGCCCACTTTTAAATTTGGCGGCTTGTGGAAGTTTTTCTACTAACCAATGAGGTTAGTCCTTTTTAATAGCGTGTTTTGAACAGCCAATAGCAACAACGCATTTAAATCTAAATACCCAACCGCCACAGTCTGTAATAAACTGCGTGAGAGAGCACGACGAACATTTCTTAAAAAATTAATAGATACCTATCATATAATAACGTTTCCAGCAAAGTACCGCCATTTAAAAGGTACCTACAAATAAGATGGGCGCTATTTCAACCTTTTATTTTAATACGTAAAATATGATATGAGACAATGTGTAAAATGCAAGAATTAGGTGCATGAAAATTGTGTCGGACTCACAGAACAAGATTTAGATGCCTTTGAGTGTCCAGAATGTTCGCCATAATGGTATTTATATTACGGGCGATATTTCAAACCAAGTGGGCGAAATTTCAGCAACGGGCAAAAATATCGTCCATTTACAGCATTTTTAAAAATCGTTATTTTTTTGCTAAAAATTGATGTATTTTATTTTTGTCAAATAGTTAATAAAGAATATGGCTTTACTGGTCCAAAATGTTTATTGTTGTTATTTTTAATATAAACCTAAGAATATTAAGAAGTGGAATGTCATAGGAGGGCGATATTACCGGAAGGCACCTTATTGTTATTTCCTTGCATTTTGAATTCCCCGCCTAAAAAAATATACATGTGCATCGCGGCAACAAGGCTAGTCCCATTGGATACAAATTTCGCGATATACTTCATGTAGGTATACTGGAAAAAGTTTACTTAATATAAAGAATTTAAATTGTGTTTTTTTCTCAAAAACAACAGTCGTTTCTGAAATTATGGGATGTGTATTTCCTAAGGATCTGTCCGTGAAATCGCCAAAACATTTCAACATATATCGTAGGTAAATATTAGGCTATAAAAATGTTGAATTGTTTATTTCCTCCTGTTTTATGATATCAAGTCAGCTGGTTTTGAAAACATATAACATGGATCGGTTTTGATTTAATCGATAACTTATTTAACGATAACTCTTTATTTATAATTATACTTTTTAAAAAGCAGTGAAAATAATTAAAAAATTATTAATTATCTTTTATTTTCCGATGCCGTTTTAAGCACAATTATTACCAACTTGCCATACATCAATAAAGAGCAATAATTTTAAGAGCAAATTCAATGGTGAGAATATAAAAATATTATATATTTTTTAGATTGTAAATTGAATAAAGTTGAATAAAGTAACTTGATATTATTGTCAAGCAGGCCAGCAGGTGTTTTGTTTTAAGGATTTCATGGCCATCTTATAGTGAATTGATAAAAATTGACCTATAGGAGGCTATTTTGTAAACAATAGGAAGTTAGGGTCACTTCCGGTTAAACCGGAAGCAATTTCTATGGATTTAGTGGGCGGAAATGTGGAATATCCACACTAGTGCACTAATGAAAATTTAAAAATTTTATTTCAAAAACTGAGGTGAAAAAGTGTGCAAGTACTTCCTGTGTCACCATGTATAACAGTTACATACAGTTACATAGAAGATATACTGTTTTCTGTGTTTATAAAAGGGTTAGTTGGCTCTAGGGAATTAAGCTACGAATCAATTCTGATAAAAATACTAGCGCTGTATTTGGAAGTAGGCCAAGGGGAGAACAAAATAATTCATCATTACTAAATTTATATGTTTCCTATGTCCGCCATTTCAGTAAAATTATAGCGCTGAGTAAATGAAAAGCCATACGATTCGCTTTAAAATCGGTTTATACCACACCCAAACTTATATGGAATCACCTGCTATTTTCGCTGAAGAATTTTTTACTAAAAAAATAGTTGCTGGGAATGAAAATACAGTTTCTTTAATCCATTTTTATTAATATATAATATATATTAAATAATTGAAAATCCATGAACCTAATTTTATTACAGTAAGAATTAAATTAAAGAAAGAATTAAATAAAAATCAAACTTTAACTTAAATGCTATATTTAGAAAAAAACTTTTAATAATCAGTGTTGCCACCTCTAGCTTAAATACAGGCACGAATACGACGAGGCATGCTTGTTATAAAATTATTAATTTGTTCTTGAGGAAGATTTTCCCATTCGTCTAAGGCTGCTTGAATCAGTTGTTCTAAGTTACCAAGGTTATTATGACGAGCTCTAATCTTTCTTTTAATCACATCCCACAAGTGCTCTATGGGATTGAGATCTGGAGAACAAGTGGGCCACTGTAAACAGCCACATTTTCCGTTTCTAAAAAGGTTTCAACCACTCTGCTAGTGTGTGGGGGCGCATTATCTTGCATAAATAGAAATCGATGGCCATAAGCATCTCTCCAGAGCCTTATTACAGGTTCTAATACTAAATCGACATACCTTTGGCTAGTTAGTGTCTGTCTCATGGGAATCAATGGAGTTTTTTCTCCTACCATTACACCACCCCAAAACATTACACTCCCCCCTTTATATTTTGCAACAGATTTGGCATTTTGGAGTCTAGCTTGCCTCCCACGACCCCTCAAAACTTGAATTCACCGATCGTCTGACCGTAGGCCAATTCTGGTTTCATCGGAAAATAACACATTTCGCCACTCTTCTATTGTCCAATTTTCATGTTGTAAACACCAATTTAAACGATTGATTTTATGTCGCCTTGTTAACTCTGGAACCCTTAATTGTCTTCTGCTAAATAACTGCCGATCTCGAACCCTTTTCCTGATCGTTTCTACCGATACATTAATTCCCGTAGCTTGTAGTAACTGTCTTTGAAGCTCGGGAGGGGATATAGTAGGATTTCTTCTGGCGATTTGGGCTAGAAATCTATCCTGACATCCGTGGTTACTTTTCCACGACTTCTTCTCGGCCTGTTTTTTAAAGTTTGCAGCTCCGAAAACCTCGCATAGGTTTTAGAAACAGCCCCTTGTGAAACTCCTACAATCCTTGCAATCTCCCTCTGTGACATATACCTTGCTCCACCAGGGCAATTATTCTTCCCCTTTGAACATCGGGTAAACCCACATACGGCATTTTAAATAAAAAATTTAAAATAAAAACTTACTACTTACTGCAATTGGTATTTTACACCACAAAATGATATTTTACACCACAAAATGATATTTTACGCCACAAAATAAAGAGGTATCGGATTTTTTCATATTCAGCAGTTTTTGTTAGTAAAAACTTTTTACTTTCCGTGGCATGTCATTTTTTTGTCAAAAACATTTTTTTGGTCGCAAATAAGGCGTGATTCCATATAAGTTTGGGTGTGTGTTCTGTAATCTGTCTTTTCAAGTTCACTACTTTATAACTACTTCAGTTCATCTTTTCTAGGTGGTAGCGTAGCATCATGTTTTGAGCGGGTCTTCGACCAGTAAAAAAATTTGAACCAGGGTTAAAGTAGCCTGAAGCACGCCTATTGAGTTATTTTTTAAAAAAGTCAAAAATTTAATTTCCGTTTCGCTGTGACATTTTTTTAAAAAGGCTTGGGTCTCCTTACTTTGTTCCCTGTTCCATCCACCATCATAATTTAAGTATCTGCAATGTTGCTACACTTAAAAAAATTGCAATCTTGTTTTAAAATATTAAAAATATATTAATTAACAAAAAACGGCAGCAAATAAGTAGGTACCTACCTACCTACTCAAATTCGCAACGCTTTAAATGTCCACATAAAAACTTCAATGCAGTTGGTAAATAGACCACCGCACCGAGGCCACCGAGGGAAATTCCCTCTTTGCCGTCTACGCCGTTGTTCCCATATAAAATTCAAATTGATACGTCTTTCTGTTCGTTCTCCATATTTTCGCTGTAACAAAAATGCTCATAAATAGTACCTTCAACTTCAATATGCCATAAAGCTTACGACAAACAAAAGTCATCTCAACATCAGATGCCTGCGGAAAGAGTAGTGGCCGAAAACGCGCTTTTCAGCCCGGCAAAAAATTCTCCAGACCGTGCAGGGTCCATAAAGAAAGAAGCTTGACTTTTTACGCAGCTACTTAAGACGGACCTTTATGATTTATGTTGCAGAGGCTTCTCGGCTTTAAAGTCGAGGCCCCTTTTTTACGCTGCTTATATTATACTCTTATTTATGAAGCCAAGTTGTACTTAAGTGCAGTAAATCTGAGATATAAACTCGGTTTAAAGTTCGGGAACTTTGAATAAATACATATAATGATGGGTAGCTAAGGCGATGGAGAATAGGGAGAAGTTTCTGCGACACTGTGCGAAGCCAAAAGGGCAGATTTGGTACTATCAATATTGGCATGAAGTTGTGTAAGTATTATAGTTTTATTACAAATATAGACGCAATGGAGAGTCTGAAAAGCATCGTCATGGAATGAGGAAAAACTAGCTTAATACTAATCCAAAATTTAAAAATCCTAAAACAAGCTTACTCTTTTCCCAGAAATCCCAAAAAATGTTTCTTTCGTTCTGGTGTTCTGAATTTCTTGTGACGGTAGGTATATTATGCATCCTGATGTAATATAATTTATAAACCTATTTTATTTTACAATTGCAATCCATTGCTTCTTTTTATATTGGTGTTAATTGCCGATTGTATGGGGTAAGAAGCCTCCACGGTATTTAAAAAAAAATGTCTGCCGAAAAATACAAAAGTTTCCACTAATATTAGGAAAAACATGTGACAACGCTGATCGCATTCTCGCTGCAAGAATTTTGTGCGCACGCGTATTAGCTCCCTCTTCGCCGCTGTCAAAAACCAAGCCCTCATCAATGTCAAAAGCAAAATCAACTGGTCATTATATAAAATAAATAGGTATAATTTTACTTCTTAGTTTACATTGCGACAAATCTTTTCTCACAATAGAAGTGAAAAAGTATTTTTCTTGAAATCGGCATTAAAATGTCCCAAAATCGTCATTAAAAGCACAGAAATCGTACAATAATGTAGCCCATTATTGTACGATTTTTTCAATAAGTAGGCCTTGGCGAGATGTAAACATCAAACGTCAGACGCTGAGAAATCGCCCGTCAAAAGTGACCAAATATTCAAAACCCGGCCCATAAAGGCTCATTTAACTTTTCGTACACATTGCGAAATTGTTTCCTATAGAAGCGCAATCCTTCAGTATGCATATTTTAGTAAATTTGAATATCAATAGATTTGTTGTGTAGGCTGCACAATAAGCAGCAGTTTGATTTTTCTATCAGAAGGTGCCGTACGTCATTATACTTGTCCTAGGTAGAGCGATCGGTAAAGTCAAGCAACGCCGCGCGTAGTCGGTTCGTGGACGGGTGATCCCTTATTATTATTTTCTTGCCTAATAAAACATTTTTTTTTTCCGATTTCAAAAAAATATATTATGTACCTCGGCACTGAAGTTCTTTTTATGACTCATGTGGTTTATTTGCCTCGGCCAGAGGCCTCAGCAACTAAACTCCACATGAGTCATAAAAAGTTGAACTTCAGTGCCTTGGTACATAAATAACTATTGTGCTATTGTGCTTTGTTGTATTAATACCAGCGACAACTCTAATCTTTTCTATTATCGGGAGGGACTATTTTGATTTGACAAACGTTATTCTTTTCTTTTTAATACTAAAGCTCAGCTTTTTTTCCCACGCTAAATTTTTGTTATACACAAACGCACATACCGTGTCCAATTCGACATAATATAAATTATCCTATTTTCGCAAAAAGACAAACCATATAGCTTCAAATCCAAATGTAGTCACTCTAAGTGGTTCATATTAAATATGTAGAAATAAGATCCTCCAAGTCTAGAGAACCACAATATATTAAATAAATATACAATACAATAGTTGTAACTAGTTTCTGCTCTACTGAGCTATCATCAGACTAGTAATTCTAAAAAGAAGAGGAGCTGACATACAAATTTACAATGAAAATAGTTATCTTCCCAAAGGTTATAGAAATTATATAATATTGTTAAAAAAAATTTTTTTATAGGTACTAGAATAATTATGATATTCATAGAAGTTGAGAGGTAGGCACGTGTATACAATACATGGTGTTTAATAATCAAGTAAATTTAGAAAATTATTAAATTCAAATTGTATGTTGTTATTAGGGCAATTAAATTCAGGATTGTTAACATATTTAAAAACTTCTAAGATTTCGAATAAATCTAATTTTTTACCTTTGTTGTATATATGTAAAGCTTCAAAATTTTTACTAATATCAAAATTATGATTAGTTTCTAATATGTGATTTGAAAATAAAGAAGTAGTTAAAGTAACGTCTGTGTTTTTATTATTAGACTTTCTAAATTTACTTGATTATTAAACACTATGTATTGTATACAGGTGCCTACCTAACTTCTATCAATATCATAATTCCAATACCTATAAAAAAATTTTTTTGACAATATTATATAATTTCTTTTAACAATATTATATAATTTCAATGAAAATAGTTATCTTACCATAACCTTTGGTAAGATAACTATGTTAGCTTGTTACGTGTATTTGTTGTTTACACTAAGAAAATAGGGTATGCCTTAGGCTACGACTCAGTCAGAGATGGGGTGGTTCTTTTTCTTCAATAAAAAAAAAACATTTATAACCTTAACGAATTACCAGTGGGGGCGCCAAGGAGTTTTAAACAGCCCTCAAACCCTAAATTGTAAATTCAAGATGTGAAACTCCTAACAACTTCTTAAATTTGATAAGTTAAACACCAAGAGAAAAATTACAATATATTATAGAGAATAGATATTTTAATATAATTATGGCCGGGGATACCAAGATAAAACAAATAGACTAGAATTAATTACATATCACTAACAATTAAGTGCATTCATAGCTCTCGAGAGAGGGTGTGTCCTGGGGGTGTCTAAGCAGAAAAAAAAAGGAACACACTCCCCAAGTTCACCAGGTTTACCTTACTTCCAGATATCGACTAGGTATTATTAATATAAGTACTTAAATCTTAAAACCAACACCTAACTTCCAATATGACACATTACGCCTAAAATTAACAAAGACCCGTGTGTGGCTCCCAGATAAAAAATCAAACAATTAATAGAAAGAAACTCACCTCCAATTATTCAACTCCCTAAAATAACGCAGGCGTTCCACCAATCGGCAGGCCTTAGGTCCACGTGTTTCCCAATCCTCCTCTATCACCTATCGGAGTGTTTTTTCAGCTTCCTTCACCACTTTAGTACATCCACAACGAAGATAAAGCTTAATTAACTCGGTTATGCAATAATATCCGCAAAGCGTGCAAAGAAAAATCAAAAGTATCGCATCACCGACGTGACCCACACACTAAGTTTTAAACGACGTTCGAAGGAGCGGTTCGCTTTTTTTTCTATATGCCGGCCAAAAGAAATGGACCTACATTCATAAAATTTAGAACCTATATATACAGAGCCAAAATTACATGAGAACGTAACAAGCTTCTCTTCTTTTTAGAATTACTAGTCTGATGATAGCTCAGTAGAGCAGAAACTAGTTACAACTATTGTATTGTATATTTATTTATTATATTGTGGTTCTCTAGACTTGGAGGATCTTATTTTTACATACATATAGCTTCAGGACGAAAAAAATAATTTACGGCTTGAAATATTTTGTCATTTTGTCAAATGCGACGCAATAGGAGAAAACTATCGATAAAGCGGCGTTGTCCGATGTCCAGCGACTGACGAAAACTTGAGGCATTGATCAGGATGGCCCATAAAGTTTAATTATTGACAAATTAAGGGAGGATTATTTTACGATTTAATAGATTTTATTGAGGTATTTAAAAATACAAAGATTATTCTTTGTAATAATATATGTAACTGTTTCCTATACAAATAATTATTCCATGTATTCTCGGAAATGTCTTCGTATGGACTGGACGAGGCCCACGATAAAGACAGGCCATGGCGCACGAAAATCACGTGACCATCTTAGTCTGACGTTAGGTACATGTCGTTTGTCAGATAATTGAAAGCGGCAGCTTGTGTTTTGAGTTGAAAAGTTTTAAGTGTTTAAAGTGCTACCAACCCTCTTAGTTAATATTTTAGAAACAAGTTTATCCTTAGTGCGCCTATTTACAGTAGGTATACTAAGGCGAGTTTTCATTTTTACTTCGTAAAAAACAACCTAAATGCCAAATATTGGGTCTGTTTGCATTATTTTATTTTTTCCCTAATATATTCCTATATAGGTATTGTGCTATAAATATGCTGATATTCAATTAAAACTATTTAAATTAATCATGCAACTAATTATATGAATAATGATAATAATAATAATAATAATAATAATAATGTCTGGAGCCGGCGCTGGGCATGACAGCGAGCGGGACGTCGGTGACAGGGCGCTGATGAGGCGGGCCCCTGTTGCACAAACAGCTACAGCCCAACAACAACACGAACATCTACAACATGGGAGCCAAACGAGAACTAGGGTTCCACCCACCGAAGGTGCTGCGCGGGAACTTCAGCCAGCGTTCACAGAGGCGGGATTACAACGACGACGCATGAAATGGACTGTGTCCATGAATGAATCGATTATGCGTATTTTCTACAGGGTGACAAACTTAGGACAAGAGATTATCGGCTACCGACAACAACTGCATGCCGAGTTCTGCAGGGAGTTTCCACACATGCAAGTGTCTGAACAAAGAGTGTCAGATCAGTATCGAACTATTCTAAGAAATAACCGAATTCCAGAAACGCGACTTAACGCTATCAAACGGGAAGTTGAGCTAGAGATCCACGGCGAACACATAGACATAGATGACAACAACAACAATGGGGAACTTCAAGAGCCTGGACAACAACTAGAAGCCGAAACGGTAGAACCAACAACCGAGAGTCTGGAACGGGTTAACGAAGAACATTTTGAAGGCTTGGACACACATATGAGACAGGCAGTATTGCGATACGAAGGCACAGACCCACTTAGCAGGCCACCGCTACCAAGATTAAATTCTTCCAGGAAACTTGCGATCGTGCTCGATCTTATGAACACAAGAATTTTACCAAGCTATGTTTCAGTGACACCAACATTAGAACGTATGCACATGTTAATCTACTGTGCCGCAACGGCAGTCATCACTGTAATGGGTGCCAAGATCCGAACGGCCCAAGAGTTGAATCGTGCAAGACCAGAACCACGAATGGCTCAATGGGAAATGTGACTAAATCGGAAGATCGAGAGTCTCCGTAAAGACATAGGACAAGTGACGGAATATATCAGAGGAGTTAGAACTAGAAGGATCCAGAGGGCGGTGCAGGCAGTAATGAGCCGCACCCAAATGCATTCTCGGCATGACCCCGCGAACATCACTGCTCAACAATGTCTTGACACATTAAAACAAAAACTTTCTGTTTTCGCAGGGCGTCTGAGGAGATACAAGGCTAGTAACAACAGGAAATGAGACAATAAACTCTTTGAACGATCAGAAAAGGGTTTCTACCGTGCTTTTAATTCTAGCGCCGATGCCACAAATGCGAGTTACCCTAGCAGAGAACAGGTCGACGGTTTCTGGAGAAATCAACTTGCCACACCAGGTCCATACAATGTCAGTGCAAGCTGGATCAGCGAAGAACGCGAGATGGGCCGGAACTATAGCCAGATGCAACACGAGCAATTCACAACCGCTGAGGTCTCCGATGTCATCAAGAATTCCCACAACTGGAAGGCACCAGGTCCAGATCATCTCCAAAATTATTGGATTAAGAAGTTGTGGTGCACGCATGAACAAATAACTACCTTAATTAATGAAGTCTTGCTCGATCCTCTGAAAATGCCATTGTTTCTTACACAGGGTGCAACTTACCTGTTACCAAAAGACCAGCGGAATACGGATAACCCTGCCAAGTACCGCCCAATAACCTGCTTGCCTACGCTGTACAAGATAATCACATCTTGCCTTACGCAGCGAATATATGCTCACTGCGAGCGGAACAACATCATTGCAATGCAGCAGAAGGGCTGCTCGAAGGGCGCAATGGGATGCAAAGAGCAACTCATCATAGACTCTGTCATCTGCAACCAGGCTCATTCCAAGCACCGAAACCTCCACATGGCTTATGTGGACTACAAAAAAGCATTTGATTCCGTACCTCACGACTGGCTCACAGGTATCTTAAAGCTGTATAAAATAGATCATCATACAGTTTTCTTTTTAGAACACGTTATGACAACCTGGCGCACTAAGATACAACTCAGAACCGCAGACAGTAACATCGAGACCGACACAATCAACATCCGAAGAGGGATTTTCCAAGGAGATTCACTCAGTCCACTGTGGTTCTGCATGGCGATGAACCCTCTATCACATCGGTTGAACTCTACAAAATATGGCTTCGCTATCAAAAGCAACAACGCAGAAGCGATCAAGTTGAATCACCTATTATATATGGATGATTTAAAACTGATCGCCGCAACCAAAAACCAACTAACGCAAATGCTTAAAATTGTAGAGGAGTTCTCCAGGGACATCGGAATGCTGTTTGGACTGGACAAGTGCCGCACCCTTAATATCATCCGGGGAAAGCTCGAACAAAGCGCACACGAGATGCAGGATGGCCAGGAGATCGAAGCAATGAGCAAGGGAGATACATACAAGTATCTCGGGATGAAACAAGCTCAAAGGATAGACCATCGAACAATGAAGACTGATTTAACGAATGAATTCATCAAGAGAGTAAGACAAGTAGTGCGAACTGATCTTAACAGCAGGAATTTGTTTAAGGCCCTGAACACGTATGCGTGCTCTGTACTCAGCTATTCGTTCGGAATAGTGAATTGGACCAATACGGACATCAACAACCTGCAACGAAAAGTTAGGACACTACTGACAAAAGCTCATAAACATCATCCCCGTAGCGCCGTAGAAAGAACAACTCTGCCACGTCAACTAGGAGGAAGAGGATTGGCAGATCTCAGCAAGCAATTGGACCAACAAATATTAAATCTGCGTAATTATTTCTACAGGCAGGCCAACAGCTCCACACTACATAGGACTATATGCGGAGCAGACGTCTCAACACCGCTACGTCTGACGGAACACGAGCGTCAAAATCACCACCGAACCGACAACGATAAACTACAGAGGTGGTTGGGGAAGCCGCTGCACGGGAGACATCCTAATGAGGTTAACCAGGAACATGTCGACAAGTTAGCGTCGAACTATTGGCTGACCTCGGGACGAATGTTCCCCGAGACGGAAGGCTTGCTACTGGCCATACAAGATCAGGTTATACCAACTCGCAACTACCTAAAATTCATTGTAGGAGATGCATCGGTAGTGGATGACAGATGCAGATACGGGTGCCCAACTTCAGAAACAATCCAGCACATAACAGGAGGATGTCAGATGTTCGCATCAACGGAATATAAGGAACGACACGATTCGGTTGCCAAGATCTTGCACCGGGAACTGGCGGAAAAGCTGCTGCTTGTGCAGACAGAAAGGGTCCCATATTACAACTACACACCTGAGCCTGTTCTTGAGAACAGCAACTACAAGATGTACTGGGATCGTACAGTTCTGACTGATCAACGAGTTGCCCATAACAGACCGGACCTTATAATAGTTGATAAAATTTCTAGGAAGACAACTCTGATTGATGTGGCCATCCCGAACAACAACAACCTGCGTGTGAAGCAAGTCGAGAAGATCGCGAAGTACAGAGACTTAGAAGAACGAATTAGAAGGCAATGGGAAATGGAGAACGTCCAGACGATTCCAATCATCATGTCAACAACTGGTGTTATACCAAAAAGTTTGCTGAGAAACATCAAGGAGCTGAATCTAACTGATAGTCTTTACAGGTCCATGCAGAAAGCGGTACTACTTGCGACAGCCCGAACCGTCAGGAAATTCATGGGGAATGCAGGATCGTCCAAGAACATCAATGTCACCTAGGGCCCGATAACATGGCAAGGATCTCGTCCGAGCCAGATCCTTTTGGTATCCGGGATGCCCGGGATCTGAGTGAATGTTCCCCGTAGAGGGAGTGCGAATGCCTTTTGGCTAAGTCGATATAATAATAATAATCCTCCGATGTCATCAAGAATTCCCACAACTGGAAGGCACCAGGTCCAGATCATCTCCAAAATTATTGGATTAAGAAGTTGTGGTGCACGCATGAATAAATAACTACCTTAATTAATGAAGTCTTGCTCGATCCTCTGAAAATGCCATTGTTTCTTACACAGGGTGCAACTTACCTGTTACCAAAAGACCAGCGGAATACGGATAACCCTGCCAAGTACCGCCCAATAACCTGCTTGCCTACGCTGTACAAGATAATCACATCTTGCCTTACGCAGCGAATATATGCTCACTGCGAGCGGAACAACATCATTGCAATGCAGCAGAAGGGCTGCTCGAAGGGCGCAATGGGATGCAAAGAGCAACTCATCATAGACTCTGTCATCTGCAACCAGGCTCATTCCAAGCAACGAAACCTCCACATGGCTTATGTGGACTACAAAAAAGCATTTGATTCCGTACCTCACGACTGGCTCACAGGTATCTTAAAGCTGTATAAAATAGATCATCATACAGTTTCCTTTTTAGAACACGTTATGACAACCTGGCGCACTAAGATACAACTCAGAACCGCAGACAGTAACATCGAGACCGACACAATCAACATCCGAAGAGGGATTTTCCAAAGAGATTCACTCAGTCCACTGTGGTTCTGCATGGCGATGAACCCTCTATCACATCGGTTGAACTCTACAAAATATGGCTTCGCTATCAAAAGCAACAACGCAGAAGCGATCAAGTTGAATCACCTATTATATATGGATGATTTAAAACTGATCGCCGCAACCAAAAACCAACTAACGCAAATGCTTAAAATTGTAGAGGAGTTCTCCAGGGACATCGGAATGCTGTTTGGACTGGACAAGTGCCGCACCCTTAATATCATCCGGGGAAAGCTCGAACAAAGCGCACACGAGATGCAGGACGGCCAGGAGATCGAAGCAATGAGCAAGGGAGATACATACAAGTATCTCGGGATGAAACAAGCTCAAAGGATAGACCATCGAACAATGAAGACTGATTTAACGAATGAATTCATCAAGAGAGTAAGACAAGTAGTGCGAACTGATCTTAACAGCAGGAATTTGTTTAAGGCCCTGAACACGTATGCGTGCTCTGTACTCAGCTATTCGTTCGGAATAGTGAATTGGACCAACACGGACATCAACAACCTGCAACGAAAAGTTAGGACACTACTGACAAAAGCTCATAAACATCATCCCCGTAGCGCCGTAGAAAGAACAACTCTGCCACGTCAACTAGGAGGAAGAGGATTGGCAGATCTCAGCAAGCAATTGGACCAACAAATATTAAATCTGCGTAATTATTTCTACAGGCAGGCCAACAGCTCCACACTACATAGGGCTATATGCGGAGCAGACGTCTCAACACCGCTACGTCTGACGGAACACGAGCGTCAAAATCACCACCGAACCGACAACGATAAACTACAGAGGTGGTTGGGGAAGCCGCTGCACGGGAGACATCCTAATGAGGTTAACCAGGAACATGTCGACAAGTTAGCGTCGAACTATTGGCTGACCTCGGGACGAATGTTCCCCGAGACGGAAGGCTTCCTACTGGCCATACAAGATCAGGTTATACCAACTCGCAACTACCTAAAATTCATTGTAGGAGATGCATCGGTAGTGGATGACAGATGCAGATACGGGTGCCCAACTTCAGAAACAATCCAGCACATAACAGGAGGATGTCAGATGTTCGCATCAACGGAATATAAGGAACGACACGATTCGGTTGCCAAGATCTTGCACCGGGAACTGGCGGAAAAGCTGCTGCTTGTGCAGACAGAGAGGGTCCCATATTACAACTACACACCTGAGCCTGTTCTTGAGAACAGCAACTACAAGATGTACTGGGATCGTACAGTTCTGACTGATCAACGAGTTGCCCATAACAGACCGGACCTTATAATAGTTGATAAAATTTCTAGGAAGACAACTCTGATTGATGTGGCCATCCCGAACAACAACAACCTGCGTGTGAAGCAAGTCGAGAAGATCGCGAAGTACAGAGATTTAGAAGAACGAATTAGAAGGCAATGGGAAATGGAGAACGTCCAGACGATTCCAATCATCATGTCAACAACTGGTGTTATACCAAAAAGTTTGCTGAGAAACATCAAGGAGCTGGGTCTAACTGATAGTCTTTACAGGTCCATGCAGAAAGCGGTACTACTTGCGACAGCCCGAACCGTCAGGAAATTCATGAGGAATGCAGGATCATCCAACAACATCAATGTCACCTAAGGCCCGATAACATGGCAAGGGTCTCGTCCGAGCCAGATCCTTTTGGTATCCGGGATGCCCGGGATCTGAGTGAATGTTCCCCGTAGAGGGAGTGCGAATGCCTTTTGGCTAAGTCGAGATAATAATAATAATAATAATAATAATAATAATAATAATAATAATAATAATAATAGGAAACGGTAGAACCAACAACCGAGAGTCTGGAATCGGTTAACGAAGAACATTTTGAAGGCTTAAACGCACATATGAGACAGGCAATATTGCGATACGAAGGCACAGACCCACTGAGCAGGCCACCGCTACCAAGATTAAATTCTTCCAGGAAACTTGCGATCGTGCTCGATCTTATGAACACACGAATTTTACCAAACTATGTTTCAGTGACACCAACATTAGAACGTATGCACATGTTAATCTACTGTGCCGCAACGGCAGTCACCACTGTAATGGGTGCCAAGATCCGAACGGCCCAAGAGTTGAATCGTGCAAGACCAGAACCACGAATGGCTCAATGGGAAATGCGACTAAATCGGAAGATCGAGAGTCTCCGTAAAGACATAGGACAAGTGACGGAATATATCAGAGGAGTTAGAACTAGAAGGATCCAGAGGGCGGTGCAGGCAATAATGAGCCGCACCCAAATGCATTCTCGGCATGACCCCGCGAACATCACTGCTCAGCAATGTCTTGACACATTAAAACAAAAACTTTCTGTTTTCGCAGGGCGTCTGAGGAGATACAAGGCTAGTAACAACAGGAAACGAGACAACAAACTCTTTGAACGATCAGAAAAGGGTTTCTACCGTGCTTTTAATTCTAGCGCCGATGCCACAAATGCGAGTTACCCTAGCAGAGAACAGGTCGACGGTTTCTGGAGAAATCAACTTGCCACACCAGGTCCATACAATGTCAGTGCAAGCTGGATCAGCGAAGAACGCGAGATGGGCCGGAACTATAGCCAGATGCAACACGAGCAATTCACAACCGCTGAGGTCTCCGATGTCATCAAGAATTCCCACAACTGGAAGGCACCAGGTCCAGATCATCTCCAAAATTATTGGATTAAGAAGTTGTGGTGCACGCATGAACTTCAGAAACAATCCAGCACATAACAGGAGGATGTCAGATGTTCGCATCAACGGAATATAAGGAACGACACGATTCGGTTGCCAAGATCTTGCACCGGGAACTGGCGGAAAAGCTGCTACTTGTGCAGACAGAAAGGGTCCCATATTACAACTACACACCTGAGCCTGTTCTTGAGAACAGCAACTACAAGATGTACTGGGATCGTACAGTTCTGACTGATCAACGAGTTGCCCATAACAGACCGGACCTTATAATAGTTGATAAAATTTCTAGGAAGACAACTCTGATTGATGTGGCCATCCCGAACAACAACAACCTGCGTGTGAAGCAAGTCGAGAAGATCGCGAAGTACAGAGACTTAGAAGAACGAATTAGAAGGCAATGGGAAATGGAGAACGTCCAGACGATTCCAATCATCATGTCAACAACTGGTGTTATACCAAAAAGTTTGCTGAGAAACATCAAGGAGCTGAATCTAACTGATAGTCTTTACAGGTCCATGCAGAAAGCGGTACTACTTGCGACAGCCCGAACCGTCAGGAAATTCATGGGGAATGCAGGATCGTCCAAGAACATCAATGTCACCTAGGGCCCGATAACATGGCAAGGGTCTCGTCCGAGCCAGATCCTTTTGGTATCCGGGATGCCCGGGATCTGAGTGAATGTTCCCCGTAGAGGGAGTGCGAATGCCTTTTGGCTAAGTCGATATAATAATAATAATAATAATAATAATAAATTCATTGTAGGAGATGCATCGGTAGTGGATGACAGATGCAGATACGGGTGCCCAACTTCAGAAACAATCCAGCACATAACAGGAGGATGTCAGATGTTCGCATCAACGGAATATAAGGAACGACACGATTCGGTTGCCAAGATCTTGCACCAGGAACTGGCGAAAAGGCTGCTGCTTGTGCAGGCAGAGAGGGTCCCATATTACAACTACACACCTGAGCCTGTTCTTGAGAACAGCAACTACAAGATGTACTGGGATCGTACAGTTCTGACAGATCAACGAGTTGCCCATAACAGACCGGACCTTATAATAGTTGATAAAATTTCTAGGCAGACAACTCTGATTGATGTGGCCATCCCGAACAACAACAACCTGCGTATGAAGCAAGTCGAGAAGATCGCGAAGTACAGAGATTTAGAAGAACGAATTAGAAGGCAATGGGAAATGGAGAACGTCCAGACGATTCCAATCATCATGTCAACAACTGGTGTTATACCAAAAAGTTTGCTGAGAAACATCAAGGAGCTGGGTCTAACTGATAGTCTTTACAGGTCCATGCAGAAAGCGGTACTACTTGCGACAGCCCGAACCGTCAGGAAATTCATGGGGAATGCAGGATCATCCAACAACATCAATGTCACCTAAGGCCCGATAACATGGCAAGGGTCTCGTCCGAGCCAGATCCTTTTGGTATCCGGGATACCCGGGATCTGAGTGAATGTTCCCCGTAGAGGGAGTGCGAATGCCTGTTGGCTAAGTCGAGATAATAATAATAATAATAATACGACGCATGAAATGGACTGTGTCCTTGAATGAATCGATTATGCGTATTTTTTACAGGGTGACAAACTTAGGACAAGAGATTATCGGCTACCGACAACAACTGCATGCCGAGTTCTGCAGGGAGTTTCCACACATGCAAGTGTCTGAACAAAGAGTGTCAGATCAGTATCGAACTATTCTAAGAAATAACCGAATTCCAGAAACCCGACTTAACGCTATCAAACGGGAAGGTGAGCTAGAGATCCACGGCGAACACATAGACATAGATGACAACAACAACAATGGGGAACTTCAAGAGCCTGGACAACAACTAGAAGCCGAAACGGTAGAACCAACAACCGAGAGGCTGGAATCGGTTAACGAAGAACATTTTGAAGGCTTGGACACACATATGAGACAGGCAGTATTGCGATACGAAGGCACAGACCCACTTAGCAGGCCACCGCTACCAAGATTAAATTCTTCCAGGAAACTTGCGATCGTGCTCGATCTTATGAACACAAGAATTTTACCAAGCTATGTTTCAGTGACACCAACATTAGAACGTATGCACATGTTAATCTACTGTGCCGCAACGGCAGTCATCACTGTAATGGGTGCCAAGATCCGAACGGCCCAAGAGTTGAATCGTGCAAGACCAGAACCACGAATGGCTCAATGGGAAATGCGACTAAATCGGAAGATCGAGAATCTCCGTAAAGACATAGGACAAGTGACGGAATATATCAGAGGAGTTAGAACTAGAAGGATCCAGAGGGCGGTGCAGGCAGTAATGAGCCGCACCCAAATGCATTCTCGGCATGACCCCGCGAACATCACTGCTCAACAATGTCTTGACACATTAAAACAAAAACTTTCTGTTTTCGCAGGGCGTCTGAGGAGATACAAGGCTAGTAACAACAGGAAACGAGACAACAAACTCTTTGAACGATCAGAAAAGGGTTTCTACCGGGCTTTTAATTCTAGCGCCGATGCCACAAATGCGAGTTACCCTAGCAGAGAACAGGTCGACGGTTTCTGGAGAAATCAACTTGCCACACCAGGTCCATACAATGTCAGTGCAAGCTGGATCAGCGAAGAACGCGAGATGGGCCGGAACTATAGCCAGATGCAACACGAGCAATTCACAACCGCTGAGGTCTCCGATGTCATCAAGAATTCCCACAACTGGAAGGCACCAGGTCCAGATCATCTCCAAAATTATTGGATTAAGAAGTTGTGGTGCACGCATGAACAAATAACTACCTTAATTAATGAAGTCTTGCTCGATCCTCTGAAAATGCCATTGTTTCTTACACAGGGTGCAACTTACCTGTTACCAAAAGACCAGCGGAATACGGATAACCCTGCCAAGTACCGCCCAATAACCTGCTTGCCTACGCTTTACAAGATAATCACATCTTGCCTTACGCAGCGAATATATGCTCACTGCGAGCGGAACAACATCATTGCAATGCAGCAGAAGGGCTGCTCGAAGGGCGCAATGGGATGCAAAGAGCAACTCATCATAGACTCTGTCATCTGCAACCAGGCTCATTCCAAGCAACGAAACCTCCACATGGCTTATGTGGACTACAAAAAAGCATTTGATTCCGTACATCACGACTGGCTCACAGGTATCTTAAAGCTGTATAAAATAGATCATCATACAGTTTCCTTTTTAGAACACGTTATGACAACCTGGCGCACTAAGATACAACTCAGAACCGCAAACAGTAACATCGAGACCGACACAATCAACATCCGAAGAGGGATTTTCCAAAGAGATTCACTCAGTCCACTCTGGTTCTGCATGGCGATGAACCCTCTATCACATCGGTTAAACTCTACAAAATATGGCTTCGCTATCAAAAGCAACAACGCAGAAGCGATCAAGTTGAATCACCTATTATATATGGATGATTTAAAACTGATCGCAGCAACCAAAAACCAACTAACGCAAATGCTTAAAATTGTAGAGGAGTTCTCCAGGGACATCGGAATGCTGTTTGGACTGGACAAGTGCCGCACCCTTAATATCATCCGGGGAAAGCTCGAACAAAGCGCACACGAGATGCAGGACGGCCAGGAGATCGAAGCAATGAGCAAGGGAGATACATACAAGTATCTCGGGATGAAACAAGCTCAAAGGATAGACCATCGAACAATGAAGACTGATTTAACGAATGAATTCATCAAGAGAGTAAGACAAGTAGTGCGAACTGATCTTAACAGCAGGAATTTGTTTAAGGCCCTGAACACGTATGCGTGCTCTGTACTCAGCTATTCGTTCGGAATAGTGAATTGGACCAACACGGACATCAACAACCTGCAACGAAGAGTTAGGACACTACTGACAAAAGCTCATAAACATCATCCCCGTAGCGCCGTAGAAAGAACAACTCTGCCACGTCAACTAGGAGGAAGAGGATTGGCCGATCTCAGCAAGCAATTGGACCAACAAATATTAAATCTGCGTAATTATTTCTACAGGCAGGCCAACAGCTCCACACTACATAGGGCTATATGCGGAGCAGACGTCTCAACACCGCTACGTCTGACGGAACACGAGCGTCAAAATCACCACCGAACCGACAACGATAAACTACAGAGGTGGTTGGGGAAGCCGCTGCACGGGAGACATCCTAATGAGGTTAACCAGGAACATGTCGACAAGTTAGCGTCGAACTATTGGCTGACCTCGGGACGAATGTTCCCCGAGACGGAAGGCTTCCTACTGGCCATACAAGATCAGGTTATACCAACTCGCAACTACCTAAAATTCATTGTAGAAGATGCATCGGTAGTGGATGACAGATGCAGATACGGGTGCCCAACTTCAGAAACAATCCAGCACATAACAGGAGGATGTCAGATGTTCGCATCAACGGAATATAAGGAACGACACGATTCGGTTGCCAAGATCTTGCACCGGGAACTGGCGGAAAAGCTGCTGCTTGTGCAGACAGAAAGGGTCCCATAATACAACTACACACCTGAGCCTGTTCTTGAGAACAGCAACTACAAGATGTACTGGGATCGTACAGTTCTGACTGATCAACGAGTTGCCCATAACAGACCGGACCTTATAATAGTTGATAAAATTTCTAGGAAGACAACTCTGATTGATGTGGCCTTCCCGAACAACAACAACCTGCGTGTGAAGCAAGTCGAGAAGATCGCGAAGTACAGAGACTTAGAAGAACGAATTAGAAGGCAATGGGAAATGGAGAACTTCCAGACGATTCCAATCATCATGTCAACAACTGGTGTTATACCAAAAAGTTTGCTGAGAAACATCAAGGAGCTGAATCTAACTGATAGTCTTTACAGGTCCATGCAGAAAGCGGTACTACTTGCGACAGCCCGAACCGTCAGGAAATTCATGGGGAATGCAGGATCGTCCAACAACATCAATGTCACCTAGGGCCCGATAACATGGCAAGGGTCTCGTCCGAGCCAGATTCTTTTGGTATCCGGGATACCCGGGATCTGAGTGAATGTTCCCCGTAGAGGGAGTGCGAATGCCTTTTGGCTAAGTCAAGATAATAATAATAATAATAATAATAATAATAATAATAATAATAATAAATGCGCAGGGGGGTCTGACCTGTGAATGCGCAGGGGGGTCTGACCTGTGAATGCGCCGGGGGTCTGACCTGTGAGAGAGGCAGACCCACGGGTGTGACGATCCCGCGCTCCCCAGTTACGCAGGGATGGGTCTGACCTGTGAGAGGGGCAGATTCACGGGTGTGACGATCCCGCGATTCCTAGTTACGCATGGAGAGGTTTGGCCTGTGACAGGGGCAGACCTACGGGTGTGACAATCCCGCGATCTCCAGTTGCGCAGGGAGGGGTCTAGCTGGTGACGGGGGCTGATCCTCGGGTGTGACAATCCCGCGACTCTCGGTTACACAGGGATGGATCTAGCCTGTGAGAGAGGCGGATCTTCGGGTGTAACGATCCCGTGTTTCCCAGTTAACGCAAGGAGGGGTTTGACCTGTGAGAGGGGCAGATCCTCGGGTGTAACTATCCCGCGTTATCCTAGTTGACCTGTGTGGGTAGCGGGTTAGAATACTCCTATCGTGGCTCCGCGAGTCGTAAAAGGCGACCGAGGGCCGTCACTCCCACGTTACGGGAGAAACCCATGGAATGGAGATTAATAGGAGTTTTGTCATAGGGCCGCTGCCTGGGGATCGCCAGGGCATGTCTGGAGCCGGCGCTGGACATGACAGCGAGCGGGACGTCGGTGACAGGGCGCTGATGAGGCGGGCCCCTGTTGCACAAACAGCTACAGCCCAACAACAACACGAACATCTACAACATGGGAGCCAAACGAGAACTAGGGTTCCACCCACCGAAGGTGCTGCGCGGGAACTTCAGCCAGCGTTCACAGAGGCGGGATTACAACGACGACGCATGAAATGGACTGTGTCCATGAATGAATCGATTATGCGTATTTTTTACAGGGTGACAAACTTAGGACAAGAGATGATCGGCTACCGAAAACAACTGCATGCCGAGTTCTGCAGGGAGTTTCCACACATGCAAGTGTCTGAACAAAGAGTGTTAGATCAGTATCGAACTATTCTAAGAAATAACCGAATTTTACCAAACTATGTTTCAGTGACACCAACATTAGAACGTATGCACATGTTAATCTACTGTGCCGCAACGGCAGTCACCACTGTAATGGGTGCCAAGATCCGAACGGCCCAAGAGTTGAATCGTGCAAGACCAGAACCACGAATGGCTCAATGGGAAATGCGACTAAATCGGAAGATCGAGAGTCTCCGTAAAGACATAGGACAAGTGACGGAATATATCAGAGGAGTTAGAACTAGAAGGATCCAGAGGGCGGTGCAGGCAATAATGAGCCGCACCCAAATGCATTCTCGGCATGACCCCGCGAACATCACTGCTCAACAATGTCTTGACACATTAAAACAAAAACTTTCTGTTTTCGCAGGGCGTCTGAGGAGATACAAGGCTAGTAACAACAGGAAACGAGACAACAAACTCTTTGAACGATCAGAAAAGGGTTTCTACCGTGCTTTTAATTCTAGCGCCGATGCCACAAATGCGAGTTACCCTAGCAGAGAACAGGTCGACGGTTTCTGGAGGAATCAACTTGCCACACCAGGTCCATACAATGTCAGTGCAAGATGGATCAGCGAAGAACGCGAGATGGGCCGGAACTATAGCCAGATGCAACACGAGCAATTCACAACCGCTGAAGTCTCCGATGTCATCAAGAATTCCCACAACTGGAAGGCACCAGGTCTAGATCATCTCCAAAATTATTGGATTAAGAAGTTGTGGTGCGCGCATGAACAGATAACTACCTTAATTAATGAAGTCTTGCTCGATCCTCTGAAAATGCCATTGTTTCTTACACGAGGTGCAACCTACCGCCCAATAACCTGCTTGCCTACGCTGTACAAGATAATCACATCTTGCCTTACGCAGCGAATATATGCTCACTGCGAGCGGAACAACATCATTGCAATGCAGCAGAAGGGCTGCTCGAAGGGCGCAATGGGATGCAAAGAGCAACTCATCATAGACTCTGTCATCTGCAACCAGGCTCATTCCAAGCAACGAAACCTCCACATGGCTTATGTGGACTACAAAAAAGCATTTGATTCCGTACCTCACGACTGGCTCACAGGTATCTTAAAGCTGTATAAAATAGATCATCATACAGTTTCCTTTTTAGAACACGTTATGACAACCTGGCGCACTAAGATACAACTCAGAACCGCAGACAGTAATATCGAGACCGACACAATCAACATCCGAAGAGGGATTTTCCAAGGAGATTCACTCAGTCCATTGTGGTTCTGCATGGCGATGATCGATCACATCGGTTGAACTCTACAAAATATGGCTTCGCTATCAAAAGCAACAACGCAGAAGCGATCAAGTTGAATCACCTATTATATATGGATGATTTAAAACTGATCGCAGCAACCAAAAACCAACTAACGCAAATGCTTAAAATTGTAGAGGAGTTCTCCAGGGACATCGGAATGCTGTTTGGACTGGACAAGTGCCGCACCCTTAATATCATCCGGGGAAAGCTCGAACAAAGCGCACACGAGATGCAGGACGGCCAGGAGATCGAAGCAATGAGCAAGGGAGATACATACAAGTATCTCGGGATGAAACAAGCTCAAAGGATAGACCATCGAACAATGAAGACTGATTTAACGAATGAATTCATCAAGAGAGTAAGACAAGTAGTGCGAACTGATCTTAACAGCAGGAATTTGTTTAAGGCCCTGAACACGTATGCGTGCTCTGTACTCAGCTATTCGTTCGGAATAGTGAATTGGACCAACACGGACATCAACAACCTGCAACGAAAAGTTAGGACACTACTGACAAAAGCTCATAAACATCATCCCCGTAGCGCCGTAGAAAGAACAACTCTGCCACGTCAACTAGGAGGAAGAGGATTGGCAGATCTCAGCAAGCAATTGGACCAACAAATATTAAATCTGCGTAATTATTTCTACAGGCAGGCCAACAGCTCCACACTACATAGGGCTATATGCGGAGCAGACGTCTCAACACCGCTACGTCTGACGGAACACGAGCGTCAAAATCACCACCGAACCGACAACGATAAACTACAGAGGTGGTTGGGGAAGCCGCTGCACGGGAGGCATCCTAATGAGGTTAACCAGGAACATGTCGACAAGTTAGCGTCGAACTATTGGCTGACCTCGGGACGAATGTTCCCCGAGACGGAAGGCTTCCTACTGGCCATACAAGATCAGGTTATACCAACTCGCAACTACCTAAAATTCATTGTAGGAGATGCATCGGTAGTGGATGACAGATGCAGATACGGGTGCCCAACTTCAGAAACAATCCAGCACATAACAGGAGGATGTCAGATGTTCGCATCAACGGAATATAAGGAACGACACGATTCGGTTGCCAAGATCTTGCACCAGGAACTGGCGGAAAAGCTGCTGCTTGTGCAGGCAGAGAGGGTCCCATATTACAACTACACACCTGAGCCTGTTCTTGAGAACAGCAACTACAAGATATACTGGGATCGTACAGTTCTGACAGATCAACGAGTTGCCCATAACAGACCGGACCTTATAATAGTTGATAAAATTTCTAGGCAGACAACTCTGATTGATGTGGCCATCCCGAACAACAACAACCTGCGTGTGAAGCAAGTCGAGAAGATCGCGAAGTACAGAGATTTAGAAGAACGAATTAGAAGGCAATGGGAAATGGAGAACGTCCAGACGATTCCAATCATCATGTCAACAACTGGTGTTATACCAAAAAGTTTGCTGAGAAACATCAAGGAGCTGGGTCTAACTGATAGTCTTTACAGGTCCATGCAGAAAGCGGTACTACTTGCGACAGCCCGAACCGTCAGGAAATTCATGGGGAATGCAGGATCATCCAACAACATCAATGTCACCTAAGGCCCGATAACATGGCAAGAGGGAGTGCGAATGCCTTTTGGCTAAGTCGATAATAATAATAATAATAATTCTCACCCTCACAATACTCCAAAGTAGGAGTACCCCAGAAGTAACCACATGCTTGTGCGGGGGGGGGGGCAATTACTATTATTTTATCTTCGTTGCCATTTGCGGCTAGGGCCGACTTTTTTCCCGATAGAACTAGGATAGCATTCGTTCAAGTACTACGGAAAACCCTAGAAAACCGTAGTAATCCCAGTGAGTATAGGACAATTAATGAATCACACGGGTAAAGCTATTTAGGAGCAATACCGTGAACCCACATTTGTCCAGTGCTCTTTTCCATAGCGGTGTTTTTCTTTAAAGACATATGCATGTGCCTGCCTCGAACCGAGGTCGATCGAAGGCAGAAAAACATGCAGTCTAAAAAGTCAGCGCCGGTACGAGCGACGCCACCGCGGCCCAACTCCATAATTCTGTTGTTTAAGTTCTATCTTTGATTTTTGAATAAAGAAGTTCCATACTTAAGAAAAATAGCTGACTTGTATCCTCGAATGTTTGCTCGTTTTATTTGCAGCTTTCACTTGCTTTTACTGGTATTATTTGCATGAAAATGTCATATTTATTTCATTTTAGTTTTATTAAATAATTCTGTAAAATTTTTATCGTTGAATAAATTGTGTTTAAATTATCACCACAACAACATCTGCTTTGCCTCCGGATGAAAATTTGCCTCAAAAATTGATTCGTCAAATTCCAACTGAGATTTAATTTCTAAAATACCTATGTGTGACTAACACATTTTCAAGAAAGTGAAATAATTAAAGTGGGCAAATGTTTTGTAGGAGAAAACTACAGGGAAAATCACCTAAGCTAAAGGAAGGTGCTGCCCCAACAATTTTTGAGAATGTGACAAAATATTTGAGTGCAGTGCCGTTTAACTCTCAGCCCAAACAGCTGAGGCAGGTTTATTATATTGTAATGAAAAATGCCTCTAAAGTTGTTATATCAGCTTTCAATGAATATGTCTGCACGGTTTTCTAACCTACTCAAAGATTTAGCAGATAAATTTTAAGTTTGGGTATTCTACTTAGTTTTATAATTTTTGTAATTAATTTAGAGGCATTTTCCGTCACATCTTTGTTGGCCTGAGGCCCCCAGGGCCCCATTTTCGTTTAGTTTTCATGGTTTTCCCTGTAAAGCTTCCATAACATTCTAGAAAGTTTGCTAGAACTTATGATTTGTGAACTGTCATTGGCCAGGAATATTCTAGAGTATTCTCCAGTCTTCCTTTTGAGTATATAAGCCCTGGGAATTGGGCCTGGAAGGAGTGAAACGGTTAGAAACCGATTTTGTGCGAGTTTTGGAGCAGAAAGAATATTCTTGGACAGTGACAGTAATCTGACAACTTTATTTGTGAGTCTTGAAGGCTAAACAATAAAGTTGGTAACCAAGGCAACGAGTTTGGTCTGTGATTGCTGAGATCCGGTACAATATATATAGGACTGTCTTTATGGTTGGCCTCGTGGACTGTAACAGTGACGTCACTGCTAGGGAAATTTAAATTTCTAGTTTCATTTTTATCTTTAGTAAGGCCTGAGAACATCGAATAACTGCGGTTCCCGATATAGCTAGATGCCCTTCATAAAACCCAAGTGAAAAATCAATAATTGATTCTTTAGTCTATTGGTCCATTAATAGGGTGCAAACAAAACTACGCACAAAACAGGTAATCACCGCCTATAAAGGTGCATTTATAAACTCGACGTTTGCATTGGCGCTCGCCGTTGCCGTTTGCGTCGAAAATTCAATCCCAATATTTTACGTGTAACCGTTTATAAACGCCGTCGAACGTTGCCGTCTGCGTCCGATGCCGTCCGAGATAAACTAATTTCATCTTTTATCACGTTCCGTCGTTCACATTTCTGGACGCAAACTGCGAAGGTCACCGTCAACTGCGAGCGCCAACGCAAACGTCGAGTTTATAAATCCACCTTAACACTATTTAGAGGAACTGTTCGAAAATGATACCACTTCACTATATAAGTTTATGTTCTTAAGTATAAATAATATAACAGCCATCTATCAGGCGGTGCCGTGAAAACTGAATTCACAATGAGATATTTCCATAAGATTCTGGTTTCGTGCGTGAAAAATCTCAATAATATGAAAATAATAAAGAAATATCAGAGTGGAAACTTCATCTCGATACTGTTTTCACCTTTATGGGATTCTGTTTCCGCACTTCTATATGAGATGATTATGGAAATATAAATTTCCAATCGAACATTTGGAAATCTGCAGTAAATGTAGAATACACAATGACACATGGGTTGCTATACTTTTGGCACTCGACGGTATTAAGCTGGCCATTGGCCGGTAAAAAATCATAACCGGCAGGTTTTTTTTATCGCTCACTTAAAAAACAGGAAAAAGACAAAACTATATTTTATATTGTTTGTTGTTGTATGTTGTTTTATATTGTTTTAAAATTGCATGCGCACGCCTATGGTCCCTGAATGTTGTATGGAGTGGTGGGGGAGACGACAAAGTCGGGCAAAGTATAAAACCACAGAAAATAATTTTCTGTGATACAATTCTTCTGAAACGCACTCTATAATGCTTGCCATTTGAAGACTCAAGACCTTGCAACTCCAATAGTGCAGATGCGAGTTAGATATTTCTTAATTACTCAGATTAATAACAATAAGATTGTGAAATGAAATGTATCAACAACGCTTGCCAGAATTCACCTGCCCATTTTCCTTCAACTAGGAGCGTATTTTAGTTAGCCTCCCCACTCTGTGGTTAACTTTTTTTTTACTTCATGAACGAATCAAACGTATAATGACACTGTAATATTATGTTTCAGTGGTACACTCGGAAGGCACGTGTAAAGGTCCGGCTGAATATTATCTGGAACATTTAAATGTAAACTAGAGAACACAGAAGAATGGACGTGAAAAAATATTATTTCCGTCTCTATTACAGAGTGAAATTTGGCGGTAGAATTTATTTAAGATTTGAATTAGAACTCCCACAAACATTATTTTTAGATAATTCATGTTGAACTTGACTATAATTTTTTTTGCTACGTTCTAACAGGTGGTTCCATCTTACGTGAAAAAGCCTTTCGCTTCAAATAGAACATCAACTACCTTTTCTATATTTCCAAGTTTATTGATCCACTGTTGTTATACTTTGGCCCTTTGCTCATAGAGGGTGCCCTATTGGAAGGTAAATAAGGTTACCAGTCTCAACGTGAGGTAAATTCAAGCAACGCCAATCGGCCACGTGTGCTATGAAAATGAGTAATAGCCCTTGGCTACTAAACTCATAACAACACGATTTTATAGTTTTTCATAATCTAAACACATTTTATTGTCATTTGCGGTATTTTGACGAGTCATATAATTTTTAATCAGACGTCAGTTTGGCTTGACATTATCTTTGAGAAAAGAAGAAGATTTATTCTCCGAAAGCTTAGAAAACAAAGTTATCGATGTTATTTTTTAGTTAACGCTCAAAGCTCCGTTCTTTCAATGGCATTTATGAATTTTCCTGGCAACTTGAAAAAATTGTCTTTTAATCAGTTTGATTTAGGTTGCATATAGGTAAGTGACACCCGATATTGCCATTCGGCACAGAGATTCGTAATTTCGGATGTAACACGCGAGATAACCAACCGATTGTCCCTGTCGGGTGTTACTTTACTGTGCCCAATGCCCCAATGTTTTCATTTCCGTTCTTGAGCCATTTGTCTTCGTGATTTTACACTTATTATCAATAGGGATTAGTTATCTTTACCTGATGGCTATTTATATCTACGTAATAATAATTTAGTGCTTTGCCAACTTAAAAAAAAAGAGGAAGTAGATGTGTGTATATTGATACTTGTAGTTTTTAAAGCTTTAATATTATGGTAATTAAATTAATGGCAAAAATTTTAGTGTCTTCGGGGTTGCCTGGCATTTTTTGTAGGTACTCTTAAGCCTTAATTACAGTATCTACCAAATTTGCTTCATGCATGATGAAATAATTTTCATGAAACTTGATGGAAATACCTGTGAAACTTGTTTCGTGAAAACAATAGTACCGTGAAATAATATGACCAGCATCAACTCAGCCACAGATAACCCAACCGTTATCTGTGACTCAGCACAGGCGCTTTTGCGACACTAGTTTTGGTGGCGTACACGGTGAAATTAGTTTGCATGAAATTAGTTTCATACAAAAAATCACGCGTCTCACGAAACTGTTTTCAGTGTCGTGGAATTAATGCCTGCATTGTAAAACTTGATGTTTTCACGTGATATGTTTGATATGAAAACTAGTTTTATTCCACTAATTTCGTAATGTACCTACATAATTCCGGTTTTACGTAAAAAATTCGATATACGAGTGTTTAATATACACGGTGGTCCAGTTTATACCATCATATTATACAGGGCGTTTCAGAAAAACCTGGCATAACTTATGGAGCACACAAAACTTCAACAAATAAAAATAAAATTCTTATTGGCCATATATGTCTATCGTCTTTAGTTTCATACATACAGTCTTAGTTCTTTTTAAAATTGAATATTGTCCGTATCTTCTACTGTATATAATAGACTAGGTACATGATTGAAATTGCTTCTGTGCTTTTGGGGATGGAAAATAAGCTGAAAATATCAATTTCTACTCACAGATGCACTGTTTTTTAGGTTATCTTTTCCGTCTTGGGCGTCCATAATTTTAGTACTATCTCTTCATTTTGCAACAAAAGAGCACTCTTGAAATTGGCAAAACGTGCTCCAAGACACCTGTTAACTCCAACATTCGAAACATAAAATGTTCATCTACTGCTTACAGTACTACAGACCAACTGTACCATTTAAAATAATGAAAATATGCAAAATACCATTGGTTTTCTTGAAATATGGTGTCAAAAGGTTATCAAGTTCAATCCCTTCTATTTCAACCCAAACGGCTGATTTTATTGTTAGGGAACAAGAATGCACTCCTGTTGCAAAATGAAAAGATTCACTAAAATGATGAACCTCCAAGACCCAACATAACCTCAACAAGTTACGATTAAAACCACGATAGGATCCAAAAATAGCGCAGTGACTTTCTCTTAGAGATAGGTACGTAGAAATTGACATTTTCAGCTTATTTTTCATCTCCAAAAACAAAGCAATGCCAAATTTCAATAATGTTCCTAGGTAGTATAAAGTAGAAGTTACGATCAATATTCAATTTTAAAAAGTAAATTTTATTTTTATTTGTTGAAGTTATGTATTATTCTCCAATTAATCTAGTCAAGTCGTTAAAAAGTACATGAAATAGTTATAATTACAGTTTACACACAAAGGGAGAGTAAAAGTAATTTTATTATCTAAAAATTTTCAATTCAATTTAATAACCATCTTCTTATGCTTTTTGTATTGTGTATAACTATAAATATTATGTAATGCCTGTACCTAATATGCGAAATCTAGTTGGGTAAGTAACATTCGACAGCGCACAACCTTTGGCGCTATCATATGTTACATCCAAAAATACGAACACGTTTATCGTTTTTACCGAATGGCGATACCACATGTTACTTACCTATATGCGTTTAGGTTTATGTGGCGAAAAACTTAATTAAAAATTAAATGAACCAAGCTATTTTCTTTATTCGTTCAACCGAGTTTGGTTGCAGCTTTTTTAATTTTTTTTTAATTATTTGAAAATGCTTCGAAAATGTAAATTAAATTGTATAAGCTCGAAGTATATCTTCAGTAATTATTAATTTTCTCCTCATTCCTAATTTTAATGACTCAAGAAGGCAAGGATCACCTAAATGGGGCTTTAAGAAAAAGATACCAAGGTTTCGTTTTCATTTTTTTTATTATTTAACAATTATTATTAAAAATAACATTACACGTTCGATGGTATAAAAATGCAGCAGGGTTTTGGCAAGTTCTATTTTAAGTTCCGAAAACGTTGTTTGAAAAAGGAGGTCGATTACAGCTATGTACAAAAGTCTTTTAAGTTAAAAACATACTAAACAAATTTAAATAAATTACTTCCTAACTGAGAAACCGTCTCCTGTGGGGTCCAGTATCCAGGGGTAGTTGTTAGGGCACTCCATGCAGGTGAACAGACGGAGCGTCTCTCCTGGAAGTTCTCTAGTCGTTATGGCGCAGGAGTTTGGCAGAGAACAGTAGGGCTGCCCCTTGATGTCACACTTCTCCTTCCACTCTTGGAAATCACGGAGACCGTTCAATTCCGTGGGGCTCTGCATCCATTGGATAACTTGCAGATTGGTGACGAAGTAGACGTCGTTGCGTCCCAACATCTCTTCGATGAACTTGATGAGTTCTTCTTTGAATTCCTTCTTGCTCTTCAGCCAAGAGGCGTGGAAGTGGAGGCCGAGGGGGGCGCGGTTGCTGTTGAAGTGACGGTTGAAGTTGTGCCTCAGCAGGCGGCCGAACTGCTCCCCACTTTGGATGTTGGAGCACGAGTCGACCATGTGGCAACCGGGGAGTGATTCGTCGAAGGTGGGGTCGTCACGTCTATCCAACTCGTTCATTACTATTTCCCAAATCGGGTGGCTTCTGCTCGGGCAGTTGTGGGCGTTACCTGACGAAGGTATTAAAATGAACTGCGGTAGAAATTTTAAGTAGGTAACCTACCGTTGCATTTGTGTGGCATTCTGAAGTAAAGGGTGTATGGCCAGATTGGTACGCGTCCTAGTGAGGCGGTGATGGAGGCGTCATACACGAAGAATTGGTCCGCCATCATTTCGAACTGCTTGTTGCCGCCGACCCTGAGGTAAGGAGCTCTAATTCCGATGATGGATCCGTCGGTGATGTTGGCGAAACGTTCGATAATAAGACGAGCGCCGGCCATCTCGGCCAACCTAGAATAAAATAAGCAGATCAAGATATTGTTGGCTTGTAGTGCAAAACATTGATCGACGGCAATTTTGAAAAATTCTGTGGGCAATGGCTGTAGAGCTATGACAGTTCTCGTAAGGAAATGGCACAGATTCATATACAAGAGCTTACACGAGAATAAAGAAAGAAACTACAACTTAAAGTTTTTAATCCGTAAGGATAGTAAACTCAAATTCATTTATCAGAAACAGTAATCACTTTTTAGAAAAAAATAGGGAACGTAAATTCCCGAATCATTACATCTTAGCTAACTTTGATGTGGTCAGTCTTTTTACAAATGTCGCTGTTTATAAATCATTGAATATTTTACACAGAAAGTTAGAAAGTTAGAAATGATAAATGATATACAGGGTGACCGTATTTCGAGTCTATGCATGGGGATCTTGGTTATCTTAAGAGATACGAGGTCGGTTAAATTGGGGCAAAGTTGCGGAATTTGATGCGGAGTAACATGGTAAAAAGAAAGTTTGGCTGGCCCTTTCCGTTTCGAAAATAATGCGAAAAAACTGAAAATTGCCGTTTTTGTTTTTATTTTTTTAAACGAAAACGAATGGCGCTGGACATTTCTAAGTTAAACATTATTGAGGCACTTTTTTACATGGAATCTAAATATGGCCTCGCATTTTTTTCTCGTCTCCCTGGACAAAGATATGACGATCAACTTTTATTTTTCTTATGGGCGCCATATTGGGATTTTTCCATTTTTGAAAAGAGGATTTTTTTCTGGTTGAAATGATATGTCACACATTATGCTTTACTTTGTTTTTCTTGCCGTAATATCAAATTAATCGTTTTTGCATAGAGTGCCTTGGAAACATAAGCCCCATATAACGTTTGGTAGTTTAGTACAATTTTAAGTGTCACTGATACTTTATTTTACTGAAAAAATGTAATTTTCACATGAATAAAAGCGTGACATGATTCAAATTTAATATTCCTTAAATATAAGTGACGCCGAAGGGATATTGGGCGAGCCATAAACAATTTAAGGAAACGTGCTGCATTGTGCCTTGAGGAACAACGAGGACAAATTGAACATTTATTGTAAGGATTGTCTACTCGTCTAGGTTGTTGTTGTTCTTGTGTTTCCAGTTTGACTCTTTTAGTGTTAATGTGTTATATGGCAAGTGACGAATAAATAACAAGATCTCAGATCATACTCTCGTGGTACATTTATGATTTATTTAATCAATAAACTTAACATTAACTGGATTTTTACTGAACCATTAAACAATATTCCAAAGCACACTTCGCAACAATGGGTAACTAGGCTTACGTTTCCAAGGCACTCTATGCAAAAACGTCAAACATTATGGGGCTTATGTTTCCAAGGCACTCTATGCAAAAACGTCAATCATTATGGGGCTTTTGTTTCCAAGGCACTCTATGCAAAAACGATTAATTTGATATTACGGCAAGAAAAACAAAGCCAATAGGAAAAATAAAAGTTGATCGTCATATCTTTGTCCAGGGAGGCGAGAAAAAAAAATGCGAGGCCATATTTAGATTCTTTGTAAAAAAGTGCCTCAATAATGTTTAACTTAGAAATGTCCAGTGCCATTCGTTTTCGTTTAAAAAAATAAAAACGAAATCGACAATTTTCAGTTTTTTCGCATTATTTTCAAAACGAAAAGGGCCAGCCAAAACTTCTTTCTACCATGTTACTCGCAATTAAATTCCGCAACTTTTCCCCAATTTAACCGACCTCGTATCTCTTCAGATAACCAAGATCCCCATGCATAGACTCGAAATATAGTCACCCTGTATAGGACAAACTAAATATTATATCAGGAACAGAATCAATAACAATAAAAATGACTGCCGTAATGGTAAAGAAAGTACGGCACAAATCACACTACTATTTTGGATTCTGAACCAAGTTATTCTAAGGGACATTTTAAATAAATGATATATGTTAATCTCCATTAACAATAAAATGGACACACATACAATCTCATCATTATCTACACAAATTTGAGTGTGGGTACACACTCACCTTAAGCTGAAAGGAAGCGGTTTGTGGGAGTGATTTCTATTTTTTGCTAAACCCAACCAAAAAACTACTAGCCCGCCGATAAATCCATGCTGTGTCCATGCCAGAATTCAACGAAAATCGCTCCCAACTACATCGTGTTTTAAAAACTATAAATACTTGAGCGAGTAACTAAAATGTTGCCTGTAATGTGTGTTAATAATAATTGGCTGTTTGTAGATTATTATGACAGAAGATTAGTTGTCGTTGAATCTTTTGTGCCCTCTCCCTATTGGTTTTATTTTGTTTGTATTTTTGTAACTTTTTGTAAGTTTTGTAAGTCAAAATTGTCTCAGTATTTATTACGGGTGCTAGTCGTTGCGTTTGAATTAGCACACTACATTTACTGTTTTTGTGTCTTTTTAGCCTGAAGAAATTTTTTTGCCACAAGTGGCGTCTCTGCGCTTCCAAAATTATCCTATTGAATTTCTTGCCCAAGTTTTTCGGAATTGCCAACAAAAAAACAATGCTAATAGCAAAGATCATAATATCGAATATCATGATCTTTGCTAATAGTATTAATGAAATAAATCTGGTGGAACAAGATTGATCCTATACTTAAAACGAATCCATTTTATGTGGTACAAAGTTAAAAAATGGCATTTATAAAATTCCTTGTGAATGTGGAAAGTTCTATGGTAGGTCATTTCTTAATAAAAATTATATGAGGCAAAAAGTCAAGTGTGTTGCTGTATGTTGACTGGAATTCAGTAAAATATTATTACCAATTATTATTCAAAGAGAAGTTAGTATAGATAATTAGATAGAACACAGGGTATCAGACATGCGACAGATGCTAGGTTATTGACCTGTTGTCATGACACTTTGACTTGACATTTGTTATTCTGTCATTTCGCTTTGACTTCACTTGAGAAAGGAGGAAGATATTGTATCCTCCGAAAACTCAGAAAACAAAGTTGATGTTTTTTTTTTGAGTTAAAGTTCCAAGTTTCCTTCATTAATGTCGGGCATTTATGAATTTTAAGGGAAACTTGAAAAGTTTTCTTTTCAGTTTGGCTCAGGTTTCTATGGGGACAAAAATAAAAATTAAATGGATCAAATTCCTTTGCTCCATTTTTATTGTTGCTTTACCGATTTATTTCGGGTCGTTTTCATAGCAACTGGAGTTGATAAACTCTTAATGAGAACTCCGGAGTAGAGCTCTTGTGATGTTGATTACCTCTAAACTCTTTGGCGATGACGACTTTTGACATTTCTGATATGCGCTTCAGATTTAAAAAACAATATATTTTTTATTATACTTCTTTGAAAACACCTTATTTTCATCTGTTTTAGCAACAATGAAAGATGGGGTTTTTCGGGCTAGCGCACGGAAACAGCGCATGGAAAAACTTTCAGTTCGCTGAATAAAAATACCGAATATAAGGCTTTAAAATATAAATATACAGTAACTAAATTTAAGAAACTCTATATGCTCTCTGATATCATGTACCTATTTTGTATTTTAATTCGTAAGTGTTTCAATAATTAGATACATGTCTGTAATATTTTTGACGTTTTATTCACCTTATCTGACAATAACTAATTTACAACAAAGCACCTTTGAAATCATTTGAGAGTAACCATGGAAACGCATCATACATACCAAACACTATATTGTCTGCATTGTTTATTTGTTGTCAATTACATTTATTATAATATGCCGATAAAATGTTTTAAGTTTCCGTTTTAAAAGAAGTATAATAAAAAATATCGTTCATTACACGTCCAGAAATAGATTTTTCCGTGCTTGCATGACTTCCCGTGTTCGGCTGCGCCTCACACGGGAATTTGTCACGCGCGCACGGAAAAATCTTTATTTTCAGACTCGTAGTGAAATATATTATTTCAGAAGATACACCACCTATCTAATGGGGTAAATTTTAAAGTAGCTTATCTACTGAGGTATTATTTTAATTCAATTCTAGTATTATTTTGAATGGCAGAAATGATGAGAATGATTTTGATGCGACCAAAAAACATTGTTTGCTCCTAGATGAATTCTGCTTTACAATGTGTGGGAAATATTGGAATTTACTTAAGGTATCCATTGGCAACAGATTTTTTCTTGTATTCTTGCGGACGTAAATTTGGCATCAGATCTGCCTAATTTATTTTTCTAAAGGATAAATTTAAAATATTGGGTAATAATTCAATTCATTGGGTAGAAAAATTTTCCATCGATAGTATACCATATAGAAAGCTTAAATCCCAGTTTTTGACCATCCCCAGGTTTTCCGCCATCTTGAATTTAGCGGTAAATTAGTTTTTAAATGATAACGACTGTATTTTTAATTTTACCACAAAAATAGCCGACACCATTTTTGATGGAAAAACAGTGGTCTGAAATTTGTGTTCTTGACATTTTCTTGAATTTTGCATATATAGTCAAATTATTTTAAGAAGTCTTTACTGGGACTGTCAATTGGTAATTTCGCCTTCCTAAGTTGGCATCAATGCAGCAAAAAATGCAACCGGTTCATAAGTCTAGGTCAGTAACGAGCCCATTTGCACAATGAATAACTACTAATAACACTAACCAGAACAACAGAGATATCGGTAAAACTCACGAAGCGTACAAAACCCGCGAATATTTTCACTGCCCAAAGTTTGAACCCTTTTGAACGACTAGGGAAACCTTCATTGTCACTTTCACAACACCGAAATAAAATTTGCCTGAGTACGGCACCATAGATGCAGCCGCAAGTAGCTGAGTATACCAAAATGAAAGTGTTTCCATGACGTTTGAAAATTATTATTAAAAAATGAGTTTTAGTCATAGGTATTTTTATATGTAGCGGTATAATCGTGATTGCACTAGGGTTTTTATTTTATTATGTTCTTTCTTTCGTATCACCTGGGTAACTTTTCACATCATAAATCAATGAGTGACAACATTAACTGGTTGAGACACATATACCCATGGTTATAACAGAAAATTCCTAGGGATTTTGTGGAGAATGTCATCTGACAAAATCGGGACTTCTTACAGTAATAGGGGTATATAACACGTTAAAAGAAAATTATTTCACATATAATATCTTGTTGCTTCTAACGACTGTGCGAAATTTTCTTCACACTATAAAATCGCCTATGATATATTTGTCTAAACAATTTTATTCTATGAGCGATAGTTTAGTTATTGATCTATTTGGGGGAAAAGTAATAATAATTCTCACCCTTACAATACTCCAAACTAGGAGTACCCCAGAAGCAACCACATGCTTGTGCGGGGGAGGGGGGCAATTACTATTATTTTGTCTTCGTTGCCATTTGCGGCTAGGGCCGACTTATTTCCCGATAGAACTAGGATAGCATTCGCTCAAGTACTACGGAAAACCCTAGAAAACCGTAGTAATCCCAGTGAGTGTATAGGACAATTAGTAAATCACACGAATAAAGCTATTTAGGAGCAATACCGTGAACCCACATTTGCCCAGCGCTCTTGGCCATAGCGGTGTTTTTCTTTAAAGACATATGCATGCGTCTGCCTCGATGGTCGATCGAAGGCAGAAAAACATGCAGTTAACATTAAAAAAATATTATATATCTCAAATATCTTGGAGCTTTCTCAAGAAAAACTCTGCAATTCGTCTTCAGGAGATACATGCAGGTAAAAACGTGCCTTTTCTGACAACATAAATGCAGAAACCATAACTAGAATTCTTAAGATACCCTCCCTGGCTCGTGACTTTCTCTGTGGTAATAGGATGGATCCCTTAGAGAAGTAAGTATATTATGATTCAAGTGTATCTTCAATTTCAATCTTGAACCAGCCCGAAACAGTTTTCACTCACCAGTCGTCGTACGTGCCGTGTGTCCAGTACTCGGGATCCTCCTTGTGCGTCAGCGAGAACACGGAGATCTCGTGGCCCTTCCTGTGCAGGTCCTGCACCGCCGAGTAGTTGGTGTACTTGTGCGAGACGAAGAACGTGCCGCGGATCTGGCAGCCGTTCGGGTTGGCGCGCTGCCCGTTGAAGATCTCCTCGTACAGGTCGATGTTGTCGACGTTGACGGCGCCGTTGAACGTCAGCGTGACCATCTGGGGCACGTTGGCGGGCTCGAGGGAGCCGGGTATGCGGGTGCCGTCGGCCGAGCAGAAGCAGTCGGGCAGCACGCACTGCGTGGGGTCGCAGTCGGGGGCGCGGTTCGGGTCCGTCTCGACCGCTGCAGAGGAGAAGGGGGGTCGGTTAGATCTGTTCCAGGCACGGGCGTAGCCAGGATTTAGTTTTGGGGGGGGGTTTAGTTTGAGAAGTAAATAAAACAACAAAAATATACATACATGAAATTTAATATCTATATATTCATCCGAAAAACTACGACATATTTATAAAGTTCTTAACTTTAAATGAAATGGATAAATTAATTTCGTTCCTCTGCGCTAAATCTAAAACCATTAAAGAAGAAATCTTCGGCTTTTTCTTTTAAATATATCCACTACTTCATCTGCATGAATTTCTGTTCCATAGTGAATGTTCATTAGAGCCAAACCAATAAGTCTGTTTTCACTTGTAGTGTTTCGTAAATAGTTTTTCAGTCTCCTTAGGCTCGAGAAAGACCTTTCTGGGGTAGCAGTGGATACAGGAATGGTAGCCAAGATTTGTAGTAATGTGTAAATATTAAAATAAAGGTTTTTATCGCACATATCTAGGCATTCCAAACTAGATTTCGGGGTAGGCAGTCTTCTTATCAGCATGCAAGGTAGCTGAAGCTTTGATAGCTAAGTCCAAATTTGTTTCTTTATTAGAAACCCCTTGACCTTGACTACACTTTTTCCAGTAGTCCATACCTTTAAGTTTATCACCCTTCCTTTTTTCCCCTCCATTTTTCGACAGTAATAATGATTCACGTCATTTACTCACTTACACGGTACACTTAATTCTATTCACTATTCGTTCACCACTTTTCACTTTTATTCGCTTCGAGTTCGCATGGAACAATACTGCCGTAAGCGCGGTCACGCGCCGCGGCGCCGCTTATACAGGGTGTCCGGAAATAAATGCACCAACTCGAAAAATTAAAGAGAAAAATGGAAAATATGACGAAAAGTTCATATGAATATGGGTCCGCAGATGTTTGGTTTTCGAGATGCAGGGTGTTGAAATTTAAATTTTATTTTCGATTTTTTTAAATAACTTTTTGAGACGACAAAATTTTCGTGCAAAATTTGGTAGTCGGGGTTTTTTTGGGATAAGAAATCATAATTTGGTATTATTTTTGGTGCAATACGTAGAGGGCGCTGCGTACGCTATCATTATTTAATTTAATTTGCCCTAACTTTTTTGACAGTAAACTTTTACGACATTTTGTGAATGTATCCTCTTCTTACACGTTTTCTAAGCAAAAAAGGTATACTTGGTGCATAACGCCAAAGGGGACCGTTTTCGAGAAATTTTCAAATTTCTGCATCGATGCAGGTGCCATATCGACACTCGTATGCAATTAAATTCTAGGCGTTAATCATAGGTGCCTGGCGTTCACAATAAACAAACACATTTAAATTTACGCCAAAAGGTGAACAAACAAAATTGCTACATTAATTCGGTTAGAATCATCGGAAGATGGCATTATCATACCATGTTTCATGTCCCCAGTCTAAACTCGGAAACTTACCTGCATTTCATAGAAAATTGCAAACAAGAAACCATGAATGTTACAAATTATTTTCATGAAACTTTTATTAAGAGTTCGATTCTTACAATTGAATTTTATTAGGTAAGTGAAATTCACCAATTTCGTAAAACGTGTTCAAAGTGGGAACCGTTTTGTTGAACACAAACCCGCAGACGTTTTACAAAATTTTGACGTATTTTCCAATGAATGTTGGGTATCTGTTTAATATCTTCAGCCGCGGCAAGGATTCGTTGTTGTAAGTGATCGCGATTTCTAATTGGCACGGCATAGACGCGATCCTTCATGGCCCCCCAGAAAGAAAAGTCCATAGCGTTTAAGTCCGGAGAACGGGGAGGCCATGCTGCGTTGGGGGAATTGTTACCAATCCAACGTCTTGGATAATTTTCATTCAGCCATTCGGTTACGATCCGCCCTCGGTGTGGTGGGGCACCATCATGCATAAACCATAAACTCTGTCTAATATCGAGGGGAATATCTTCCATAAGAATTGGTAGTTCATGTTCCAAAAGATACCGGTAAGTTTCAGCATTTAACCGAGGGGGCAAGAAATGTGGACCAATGATGTAATCTCCGACGATTCCAGCCCAGCAATTGACTGAACATCTATCTTGCGAACGAGTCTGCCTTACGACGTGTGGATTTACCATGGCCCAGTAATGAAGGTTGTGTAGATTCAGTACACCATCTTTTGTAAAACAGGCCTCATCAGTAAAGAGCAATCGGTTTACAAAATCCGGATTTTGGTTATAACGTTGAAGAGTCCATAAGCAGAAATTTCTTCTTCGTGGTAAATCCTCTGGTTTAAGTTCCTGTACTTTTTGAACACTAAAAGGATGCAGTAATTGCAGTTTAATAAAACTGTGGACTTGCATTTTAGGAATTCCAAGTTGCAGTGATGCCCGTCTTATGCTTATTTCGGGGTTTTCGTCAAATAAATCCAAAATATTTTCTTCTTGTTGCACTGTTAACAAACGACGTCTTCCTGCATTAGATTTTGTTACATTTACAGAACCCGTTTCCATAAGTTGCCGGTGCACACGTGAAAACATTGAATGATATGGAAGTATTCGTTGGGGAAATCGGTCAGAGTACAGTCTCCGCGCGAGACGTGAATTTCCACGGGCCTCTCCATACATCAGGTGCATTTGAACCTTTTCTTGCATGGATAATATCACCATTTTTCGAGACAAACGTAGAAAAGATAATCTAACAACAACAAATTAATTAAACTGTCAAAAAATAAATGTGTTTGTTTATTGCGAACGCCAGGCACCTATGATTAACGCCTAGAATTTAATTGCATACGAGTGTCGATATGCACCTGCATCGATGCAGAAATTTGAAAATTTCTCGAAAACGGTCACCTTTGGCGTTATGCACCAAGTATACCTTTTTTGCTTAGAAAACGTGTGGGAAGAGGATACTTTCACAAAATGTCGTAAAAGTTTACTGTCAAAAAAGTTAGGGCAAATTAAATTAAATAATGATAGCGTACGCAGCGCCCTCTACGTATTGCACCAAAAATAATACCAAATTATGATTTCTCATCCCAAAAAAACCCCGACTACCAAATTTTGCACGAAAATTTTGTCGTCTCAAAAAGTTATTTAAAAAAATCGAAAATAAAATTTAAATTTCAACACCCTGCATCTCGAAAACCAAACATCTGCGGACCCATGTTCATATGAACTTTTCGTCATATTTTCCATTTTTCTTTTTAATTTTTCAAGTTGGTGCATTTATTTCCGGACACCCTGTATAGCAGCCCAGTAGCCGTCCAGAAACTTCCACGAACTTCCACAAAGTTCCGCTCATTTCGACCTAGGGGCGTGGCGAATAATCGAGAAACAACGCAAAGTGTCCCTACAATAGAAAATAGTTCGGCTGCAACTGCGTCTGCCTCTCGTCAAAAGATGGGGCTAGGCGCTACTATTACTACACAATATATTCAAACGTAATAATAATTTAACTCTTCACTCCTCGTATTTTTTTGGTATAATATTAGGTAATATTTTGCTTATTTCGGGGGGGGGGGGTTTGAACCCCCGAAACCCCCCCCTTGGCTACGCCCGTGGTTCCAGGCAATAGGGTACTTGACGATATTTTTAATTGAAAATGAAAATGGAGATGGAGAAGAACTTTCATACGTATAGGACGTAGACCAATGGACATGAAAGAAAGAAAGAAAGAAAGTCGGACATCATTTCAGAAAAATTAAAAAGGGTTTTCTGTCAGCGCCGGGGGTCGAACCCGGGACCTCTCGCTTGCTAGGCGAACGTTCTACCACTACACTACGCTGAACCGTTGAAATTAAGTCGGTCTGTTTGTATAGTAGCTGAACGGAGAAGCCTTTCGTTCGCGCCGTACGACAGAAAATACTCTCTAATTTCCTCCGAAACACAACAGACTAATAGACACAACCTTGACGTTAGATACAGTTGTACCTCCATACATCTAGGAAGTCTTGCTGGTGTAGTCCCTCACATACGAATCTCTCGTAAGGAATGATTGAAAATGAAAATGGAAATGGAGAAGAACTTTCATACGTATAGGACGTAGACCTCACATACGAATCTCTCGTAAGGAATGATTGAAAATGACGTAGACGTACGTCCTATACGTATGAAAGTTCTTCTCCATTACCATTTTCATTTTCAATCATTCCTTACGAGAGATTCGGATGTGAGGGACTACACCAGCAAGACTTCCTAGATGTATGGTGGTACAACTACTGTATCTAACGTCAAGGTTGTGTCTATTACTCTGGTGTGTTTCGGAGGAAATTAGAGAGTATTTTCTGTGGTACGGCGCGAACGAAAGGCTTCTCCGTTCAGCTACTATACAAACAGACCGACTTAATTTCAACAGGTCCAGCGTAGTGTAGTGGTAGAACGTTCGCCTAGCAAGCGAGAGGTCCCGGGTTCGACCCCCGGCGCTGACAGAAAATCCTTTTTAATTTTTCTGAAATGATGTCCGACTTTCTTTCTTTCATATTTTTAATTGCTCTAAAATTGTACTCGGTTTACAGTAGATGCACCAACACAGGGACTCTCTAAAATAAGGGGACCCAGCATGTCACAGTCTATCACATAGGAAAAGTGAAGCCTTGTTTTCTGTATATCTCCAAGGAGACCACATAAGTGGGCTGGTACAAGATTATGTTATATGTCAGTGTCCAAGTGCAATCAAGTTTTATGTGACATGCCAGTGCCATAGATTCCAAAGGAGGCAAAATATTTCCCATCACAATTCACAATTTTTAAGTTTTCTAACTTCCAGATAGTCAGTTAAAGGTAATGCGGCCGCCTGTAGTAGTCCCAATAATTGCAACCAGATTTTTCTTGTCTCACCTTTAGTAATCCTACAATTCCCATTACGTGGGCATTACGTATAAGTAAGTAGTTCAAAACAAAAATGGTATTTCCTAAATATTAAATTATTAAGCAGGTAGCTTCAGTCAGGTCTTTCTTTAAACAGTTTTTATCTACAACTATAAGTTTATTTTACGTTTGTGAGGTACCTTGGGAGAGAAATAAAATTACAAAAATGAGCACCGACAAAAACTACATGATTAGAACTAAGTACAAGACCTAATCTTATTAGTCCATCCCGAAATCTGTGGAAGTTCTTTGGGTAGATACATTCAACAAGGGAAGAAAGTCCAAGTACACATATTATTACATATGGATTCAGGAACCTGGTAACAAGGTGCAATAGCGACAAATTCTCAAATAAGCAAAATCAGCACTGACTTACCTTACTTATATTACTTAAATTCCTGGAAATAATTGCAGGAAACCAAATTCAAATATAATATAAATTTGATTCATTTGGCACTTGCCATATTCTGTGTTTGTTGACAGAACATTGTCAAGTCATAATTTTTAGAAATCATATTAATTTTTACTAACAATCAAAGTACCTGTTATATCCATAGATTCTCCAATAAAATTGCATAGTTGGCATCATTGAGACCATTAGAATGGGGAAAGAAACGGCCTCACTTTGGAAAGTATAATGCTGGGTCCCCTTACTTTTAAGGGTCCCTGCACCAACATAACACGTAATAAATGAAACAACGGCTTTTAACCCTTATTTTTTTATGATAATTAAAGACAAAGTTGCACAATTTTGTTCAGGCTGAAATCTACAGTTTCGTCGTTGTATTGTCCAGAACGCCGAACGTGGCAACTCTGTGCCTCTCAGGAGAAACGGAACTGTAACGTTGCCGGTGCCCGTTTGCAATCATTCGTGGAACAAAGGCAAATTGCACTTTTCTATTCAAGTATCTCCAGCTTGCCTATGAATATCTGTTACTTAATGTATTGAAACCTTTGAGCTTTAACTAACGCAATTGCACACACAAATTTTGTCACATAAAGACTTTTTATTACGAATATGTTCCGTTTATTGACTCCTCTATATCAAAATGGTTTCTGTTTATGCTGCACACGCTGAAAACTATATCCTTCATCTCTGTCACGTAACACTTTAGTTAAAATATCGGTATACGGAACATACTATAAATATTCAGGTACCAATAATGGGGGAAATATTCGCGTATTTGGCAACGTTACCCGCCCACCTAGGCATCTAACCATATTCATATATCCACGTCATCTAACACGTATGGTTTTATGATCGGCAGATCCCGTGATGCCAACTGTCATTCCGTATCTTGCTAAATCAAAATATTAGTAGATAATGTGCCATTTATTATAGTTTGTTATTGATATTTACTATTATTTATTGTTTGCGGACCTAGTTATAGATGTGTAAGGTAAGGTATAGATGTGTAAGGTAAAGGTATCATGGACACGGACCCTGAAAGGACAATCCGTAATTTGCCGAGATTGGATGCTGTTAGCGTCTGCCGAAATCCATGGGATAAAACTGCAAAGGTTTGTACCTACGTTGTAGTAAGAATACAGTATTATTATGAGAGAATACGGTATTATTACGAGTTATTAATAAAGAGAGAACCTCGGCCTAGGGACCATCTTGAAGGCGCGTTTATGAAGACGCCATAGTGCTTAGAAGTACCTACTGAGCCCGAATTCCGGACTTTAGGCCCAACCTAGCCAAAAAATTTACAGAAAAACGATTGAATAAGTATTTACGAAAAAAAAATCTATCTTGACTAAAATCGTCGATGGAGGAAGGAGTCAATCAACGCTAAAAGTGGTTTCAAGGGGCATCATAAGTCTGGGAGTTCGAGGTTAGAATTTTGAAATTTCAACTTTCCTTGCAACTTTCACTGCCGAATAAGGTTATGTCTCAGAACACTTCAGTGGTATCGCTATGTTGCCAAATTGCCGGTATAAAACACTTGTGACGTCATAAGTGCTTTCCCGCCAAATTTCAAAGAAAGTAAGAAAGTCTAATAACTTGCTAATTACGTAAATATGTATTTTTTAAATAATCGTAGGGTCTTAGGCAAGTGTTCAGGAATTGTTTTATCAACTTTGTAAAATTTCGTCAAGTACCCTATTACAGCGTCCAGAGATATACTAATAAGTCCGGGCACTCGGTCTTGTGTAAACAAACGTTTCCCTCTTGCCCTCTCCCGCTACCCTCCTCATCGAGCCGATCGATATCTTATAATATAAGAAAATAAGCTGTACACAGTTTAGCTGAGAGCGGTTCGTTCGCATTCTACCGGGTGCGCGCAAAATATTATCGCAAAATATTACCGACCGACCGTGACTGCATTGTAGTGATGCCTAGTAACGCTTTTTACTGCAGTGCGGATGGCTGTAAAACCAGTTCAAAAATATATTACCTTTTTTTCATTTCCTAAAGACCCTGAAAGGTAAGATTGAGTTTAAGGTACCTACCTACAAAAATTAAGACATTTTTATGTGACATTTGAATACCTAGGTATTAATTGAAGAATAATATATATAATATTAAAATATTGAAAATTTGAAGGTGCCAGCAATGGGAGAATGCCTTAGAGGGTTCATCGGAGAACATAAATTTGCGAATATTCCACCTGAAGAGGCATATAAACCTATAGGAATTTGCAAGGCACATTTTGATGATCAGTCATTCACTTCGGTCGGAAAACGTTTAGTAAAAACTGCTGTCCCCTCGGCTGTCCCATTAAGATTATATTGCCAGAAGCTTATGATAAGACGCATGCTTGTGTAGGTACGTATGCGTAATATTTTGTTCTGTATTGTTTATGTCAATTTAAATATCAAACTATTTACTACAGGATGAAAAAGTAGATAAGATTACAGTTTAACGCTTTGTCCTTAAATATTTACTTGTTATTTATGTTTTTGTCTGCTCTATGTTTTGTTAGGCTTTATTAAAAATGAACGTTAAACATAAAAAATTGTATTTTTATTCATGTTCCAACCGAAGTCTACAGATATACCTACTAATTATGTAGATTCTGGTAAGGGCTATCTTGTATTATAATTTAACTGTACCTACCAAAAACTAACGGTACACTTACCTACACAAATAATGTTGTACCAAAGTCTACAAATAGGTATACTAATATTTGTAGACTTTGGAAAATAACGGAAAGTCAATATGAACCTGCCCCCGTATAACTAGCTTGACGGCGATTTCGTTTAGTCCCCATCGTAAATGCGAAGCGTGCGAGGTGACGCTGATTTACGACCGGTCGCCAAAAATTGCCGGCTTTTCCGAGAGATCAAAGGAATGAGCCGACTTTGGTATTTCTAGACTTTGGCAGTATATGGAAATTGACCGTATGTATAATGGTTTAGGTCGTATCTGTACGGTCTAAATGGCTCAGACCGTATGTAAATGGCATCAGTGGCGTATTCAGGGGGGGCAAAGGGGGTAATTGCCCCCCCCCTCAGAGCTGTCGATATAAACGAGATTTGTAATATCAAAAATAATACCAAATTATGACTTCTCTTCCCAAAAAACCCAACTACCAAATTTTGCAAGAAAATTTTGTCGTCTCAAAAAGTTACTTAAAAAAATAGAAAATAAAATTTCAATTTCAACACCCAGCATCTCGAAAACCAAACATCTGCGTATAGATACGCCACTGAATTTCATGGTATTTCATATACGGACTCGGACTGGACCATTTAGACTGTATGTGCAATCGCAAAGAATTACCCTTCTTTTTTATATAGGCTCATTAAACAAGAATACTTATACTTATGCCTTCTTTTTAGTATGTATTTTGCAGAAATCAAGAAACAAAACAAGTTGCCTTTGGTAATGTATCTATTTCTATATATCGTTGAGGGTACCCATATATACTATACTAAAAAAATTACCTTTTTTCCTTCAAAATACTATATGTACCAGCAAGAAGTAATATCCTTCTTTGATGGGACTATATAAAAAATGGAAGGGTAATTCAGAAATGGTGGACGTCGAAACCGCCCGGAAAACATTGTACATACATTCTGTCTTTGTCTAAATCTCTCTGTGATATATGGTCCAGTTACAAATATAAAAAACAAGTGTCTGACATTGTGCCTAAAAATAAGCCATTTGCATTCGTGTGGTTAATTTACCGGGGCCATGCAGACCTCGGCAACTAAATTCCACCTTCTTTATAAAAAGTTTAACTTCAGTGCCTTGGTATACACAAACAACTATTATCGTTTTAATAAGTTTCTTAAGGTCCTTTCTTCCTTGAGGTGAGGGACTGATGTGCATGTTTTAGTCCAAACGGTACAAAAAATAAATTTGCTTTTTTGGTATACCAAATAATGTTTTTGCAGAGGAAGTTTGCAAAATTTGTAAACTACTTATCAAGAGGGTTGTTTTTGTGGCGTAGCAATTAAAAGATAAAGTGGATAGACTAAATATGCCAAATTTGTGAGCTACTTGTCAAGAGGGTTGTTTTTCAAAATTTCAGTGTCAAACAGTTTTAATGAACGAAAAAAAATTCAAAGTAGGTAACATAATCATGAACATAAAGTATTACATACGTTACTGACAAGGACAAAAGTCTTAGAAGAGTTGTTATTCATTATTCTTGATTTTTTTTAAAAAAAAGTTCAAGTTAATGTCTACATAATTGTTCGATTCAAATTACCATGTCCTTTCAAAAGACCATTTGGTACATCTATAAGCTTTGTATACGCGTTGTATATTTTTTGACCGCAGTGTTGTATGCATATAGAAATTTAGGGTAAGTACAAGAATGCATCCCTTTGAAAACTATTTATCACATATTATACTCGTACATAGGGTGTTCCATTAGTGTTTAAACGAAAAAAACAGGCCTGAGTTTAATTGCTTGTACACCCTGTATAAGTGTATAAAGAAAGATATAAAAAAGCACTCTTTAATGGAAAATAGTATCGAGTAGATACTATTGTGATTTTAGCTCCTGGTTTTATAGTTCGCGCAATTGCCTGCGTAATAAAAGGTGATGCACAGTTCCAAAATCACGTTTCTCTAAAAAATCATATTTGCAGAGAAAAAATAATAAACCAAAAATGAACAAAAGAGTTTTAAATTATTTTATTTCCGAAAACAGATAAAATCAAATCTCTCGACTAACTTCAAATACCTTGTTTTCAAACTGTACAGGGTGGTCAGATAAGAATGCAAAGTGCTGTATCTCGGAAAGTATTCGTCGTAGAGACTTGCGGTAAAAAAATTTTAGAATAAAGTGGCCAAGAGAAAAACCTGAAAATTATTTTCAGATTTCCAAGATAGTCACCAGGGGGCGTAACCGCCATCTTAAACATTTAAAGTGATTTTTCACTTAAATCCACCTAGTAATGTTACCAAAATAATATATGCTTTTTGAAGGTACGCTTTATTCGAGTAATTTTGGTTTAACACTTTTTGTCATATCTATTAAAATAAAGTGGTGGGGAGTGATTCAATGTTTTTTTAAATAAACAGCTGTAACTCCTAAATGACTGAACGGATTTTAAAAAACTTGGTCTCGTTGGAATAAGCATTTATTGGTCCATCAAACCCATCTTACCCGTGATATGTCTAAGTCTCAGTGATGCCTCTAGAGCACGGTATTTGATATAATAACAGAAAATTTCAAAATTCTCGAAAAAATGAAATGCAATAATATTTTTTTTTTCATAAAAATGTAGTGAAACGAAACCTAAATAGGCTAGTGAAAACCGTATCTAGATATCCTATTCCTAGCTGAAAATATCAAAGAAAGAAAATTTAGTTTTATCATAAAATTTTAAAAAGACGTTGTTACACCGGTATTTATTCTTATTTGTCTTTTTTTAAGATTTAATGATAAACTTTCATAATTTTATCATTTTTTAATTATAAAAGTATACTTAGTTCAAAAAATTAAAAAAAAACGTGTAGGGGCATAATAATCAATGCATTTAATATGCAAGTGCAAGGTAGGCAAAATACGAAGAGTATGCCATGGAGGAAAAACAAATGCCTAAAATCAACTTGTCAACAAAAATATTAAAATCCTATTCCTAACTGAAATTTTTTTTTAATAAAACTAATGCTTCCTTAAATGCTCTAACTGTCTTCCATCACAGTCAATGCATTGTTGGAGCCGCTGATGCGTGGACATTACAGCAGCTCCAATGTTGACAAGTTGATTTTAGGCATTTGTTTTTCCTCCATACCTACCCTTCGTATTTTGCCTCCCTTGCACTTGCATATTAAATGCATTGATTATTATGCCCTATACGTTTTTTTTTTAATTTTTTATCTAAGTATACTTTTATAATTAAAAAATGATAAAATTATGAAAGTTGATCATTAAATCTAAAAAAAAGACAAATAAGAATAAATACCGGTGTAACAGCGTCTTTTTAAAATTTTATGATAAAACTAAATTTTCTTTCCTTGATATTTTCAGCTAGGAATAGGATGTTTTCACTAGCCTATTTAGATATCATTTCACTACATTTTTATGAAAAAAAAGTAATATATTGCATTTAATTTTTTAGAGAATTTTGCAATTTTCTGTTATTGTATCAAAAAACGCGCTCTAGCGGCATCACTGAGACTTAGACATATCACGGGTAAGATGGGTTTGATGGACCAATAAATTCTTTTTCCAACGAGACCAAGTTTGTTAAAATCCGTTCAGTCATTTTATTTTTATTTAAAAAAAAAACATTGAATCACTCCCCACCACTTTATTTTAATAGATATGTCAAAAAATGTTAAACAAAAATTACTCGAATAAAGCGTACCTTTAAAAAGCATATATTATTTTGGTAACATTACTAGGTGGATTTCAGTGAAAAATCACTTTAAAAGTTTAAGATGGCGGTTACGCCCCCTGGTGACTATCTTGGAAATCTGAAAATAATTTCCAGGTTTTTCTCTTGGCCACTTTATTCAAAAATTTTTTTACCGCAAGTCTCTACGACGAATAGTTTCCGAGATACAGCACTTTGCATTCTTATCTGACCACCCTGTACCTATATTTACGATGTAAAGAGAAGTAACTGAACATATTACAATGAAATTATAACTTTACCAGTGGAACAGAAAAAACTTCATAAACTACCAAGACAATAATACCTTGTGCAGTGATTTTAGAATGTGTAAACTCAGAAACAGTAGGTACCTATTCAAAGAGCTTTCTTTTCACGCCAGGATCAATCAAATCCCTCAAAAAATAAAAAAGTGCATGAAGAATTTCAAATTTCAGACCCTGAACTATTTATTATTACCATAGAAGAATCGTAGTAGATTCTTCTATGTTATTACTTATACGCTGGAGGAAAGTGCCATCTCTACTCCGAGCCGGACATCAAACTACACGGGAGGAGACGATACACTTTACTCGCTAATAATACTTAGCAAAAATAGCTATTTTCTTTGACTATTAAAAATAACATTTTAGTGGGTACCTGTAAGGATGCACTTTAGATTGCATTTTTATAATTCCATTTATATTTTTGTGTCCCTTTTTGTTTGGCTTTAGGAAATTAGACGGGAATATTTAGCTAACAATGAACGTGCTAATAATGTACCTAGTTATTGCTACAGATCATATTACGTATTGCACAATCTACCAGGTAGTTGCAGATACATTCTTAACAATAAAATTCCTAATGACCTTTTACTGGTAATAAATTTCGCTAACGGTATTGATTAGTGAAAGATATAATTAAATATCTAGGTATTACAAACAGTGACAACCCTACCCTGCACTTTGAATGTATCAATACTTACAGCAGGCATTTTCGTCAGATTCATCTTTACAATCAGGCTTGCCATTGCAGAACAACTCCTTGTCGATGCACTCTCCATTGCCGCAAGACAACTTCTCGTCGGGACACACAGGTTCGTCAGTCTTAAGTCTTGGAAGTACTTTCCTCGGTTCTAAAATTTACACGTTTCATTTAGATCCTAAAGACATAAACTCGTCCCTTTAATCATCTGTACAGGTATTGTGTAGTCTGATTGGCGTTTTCCCTTTGTACAAGTTATTTACATTTTTTTTTAGACGTGAAATAGAAAGTAGATATCTGAAGGAAAATTGGAAGACGATTAGAGAAAGTGAAGAAAGTATTAGATACAATATAATGCGCTGGCAGGAATTCGAAATATGAAAAGGTATATAGAAAACTCATGCATGGCTTGGAATAAATTAAACAAACAAACAAGACCAGTTGGATTAGATTAGATACAAACATTTCTTTTAAATATAACCATGCAAAATAAATATTTTAACAAGATTTTAAGTAGGTAGCTACAGTTAAAGTAAAAACATACATTGTAAAGAGAGGGAAACCAAACTGTAAATGGTGTGTGAGCACATAAGAAATATCACAACCCAAGTTATGTACAGAGGTAATAAATAGCAGTCAAAAATAAAACTTCAAAATTGCTAATAAATAGCAGTCAAAAATAAAAGTTCAAAATTGCTATTTTTTTATCTGCATAATTTTATTTAAGATACATATTCTTTATTTATTTTATATTTGACCACCATCTTTACATGCATTTAGTAACAGCATTTTGGAATAATAATTATTTGCATTAGTTTGCACAACTTACTTTCAATAAAAGGTTTGTAAAAAATATACAAATTCTTTGTGTCAAGTGTTGTAAAACTTCTTATTGGGAGCACATGAAAGCAAGCGGTGTTCATTGTGTATATACAAAAGAGTAGGAGTTTTTCATGCATGGTGTTGACATCCAGTCTGTTATGTAAATGAATCTTGCTAGAGTGAGTTAATAGAGCACAACCCGACCACCAAACAAAAAGGTAGAAAACGCATGCAAATCGAATAAGGCCAATCACGCCGTAGAGCATAATTGGCGAAATTCGACATAAAATGTTAGCAAAGGCATCTACTTTCTACCAAGTACACGACGGGATAAATAAACAAATTTCTACAAACTTAATTGCCATTGAATATGTACTTTCTTTTTATCCGAAACCAAGTCGATAGCTTACTAATTGCCGATTAAACGCGAGATATCCAAAACGTGCCATTTTTGTGATTCGATAAAATAGCTTGAAGAAGATTGTTTTTAACGCAACTAATTTAATTTGTTAGTAGGTCGGTATACCCAGAAATACCCAAAATTGCTTAACTTCTGATTCCACTTATGTATAGTTCTTAGGCATATATAGAGTTATTCAGTTTTATTCAAAAAGTTACAGGCTGTTAAATTTAGAAATAATATGTGGACTTCATTGAATATTTACCAAACTAGTTGAGATATTTAGGTCATAACTATTTGGTGCAAGTTATAATGCCACGGGTTAGCATAAGACTTGTTAATATCAAACACCTTTAACCACCACTGACGGAGAAGTGGGTAATTTTAGAGCAATGGTTTTTAGAAAAAATTAATCACCTTGTATAGCAATAAAAAGTATTCAATTTCTTTTGTAAATTTTAATTGTAAGCAAAAACGTTCCCTTAGCATTTTTTCATGCGTCGTGATTTTATGGCAAATTTGATTTTTTGTATTATTTCGGAGTACTACTTATTTCAAAAAATTACCTAAAAAATTTCATCCATAAGTAAGACTTAGACTAAAAATAATGTGTTTACTACTTTAAATAAAGTAACTTTTTACTTATGGAGTGAATTTTTAAGTTAATTTTTCACAAATACCCCGAAATAATAAGAAAAATCAAATTTTCTATGTAACCATGACACATGAAAAAATTATAGGAGAACTTTTTTGTTTACAATTAAAATTTACTTAAGAAATTTAATACATTTTATTGTTATACACGGCGATTCATTTTTTCTTAAAACAATAATTGTACTAATTACCCACTTCCCCGCCACTGGTTGTTCAAGGTGTTTGATATTAACAGGTTTTATGATAACCCGTGCCGTATAATATGCACTAAATATTACTTAAATATCTTAACTACTTTGGTAAATATTCAATAAAGTTCACTTTTTTTTTCCAACTTTAACACCCTGTAACTTTTTCATAAAGCCCTAAAAAGATATAGTTTATATAAGAAAGTACGGTTAATTTTTGGTTCTCTATCACCTGTTGGAGTGTCCCGGAATAAAACTGAATCACCCTGTATTTTTTCTCGTATAATTTAAAACGCTCTTTAATAATTGTACACTATAGCTTGTGACAAGTAAATATTTCATGTCCCTAGAGGTCCCTAAGCGGCGGCAATATTGATATTATTGATAGGTGACCGAGGACAGGGCCGTAATTAACAGAATTCACGTTTTACGCACACCAATCCTAAATCAGAATAGATAGAAATTAACATTAAACTGTGTTCTTTGAAGCACAGAAAAAGGCTCGGAAAAAGGCTATAGTTATAGTTTCTATGTTTGAGGTTTGGTTAGAGCCACAGAATATAGTTAAGGTTAGGGATCTGTCACAAGATCTGACATTTCTGCCAGACATGCTAAATACGCCCCTGGAGGCGCCCAGAACAATGCTGCCAACCTTGTATTACCAAATTAAGAAATGTCATAGTCAACAGTGACTATATATAGTCTTTCTATAGTCACTGATTAAAATAAGGCCCAGGTAAAAAGTCTTCGACAATTATTTTTTTTTGCTTTTTTATTTAATTCCAGAACCAGTCCCCGTTGTATCTAACAAGTATAAATGAATAGTATAGACTATTTTTCAAACATTCCACCTACGCCAAGCCACAAAACATAACCTGCTAATAAAAAGAAATCGACCAGCGACAAATCAACATAAGCACAAAAATTGAGAACAAAAAATATAATAACAGTAAATTTCTCTACGCAATTATAAATTTAACAGATCACAGATACCTTGTTGCGTGTTGTTTATTAATGTGTGCATTAATTTCTTGGGCATTTTCTTTCGTTCAAAAAAATTAATTTGTCACCTATTTTTGGACGAGTTAGAGTTATTATAATATGTTGCTTTTGCAATAACAACTGCTTGTATGGCATCGTCTTAAATGATATGAACGACTATGTTTCTATCCTATTATTTTTTTCTAGTTGTAAAAAAGTAAAATAAAAAATACTTAGCCGTAGGAACAAAGTGAGAGATGTTCGCAATCAGAATTAATAACACTCTACAGGTGAACGGCCTCAACCGCTTCAATTTTGACTACATAATAACGCTATTAATCCTTTCCAACTAGCCTAGGCGACGGGCGACGCTATTGGATATCTCGCTCTTCCTCAACCAAAAAATAAAAACCCAACATGGCTCCTTCACCGCACTGATGCTGGGGCATCTTTAGTGCGACGACTTACTTTCGAGCTTATCGCAACTCGTGACTTTTCCCTTCCAGTCACAAGTTTGTTTATCGATGTCAAACGCCAATCCGCTGGGGCAAGTGATTTGTTTTAGACCAGACTTTGTACACCTGTACGGTTCAAAAAGTGCTACTTAATATCAGTGTTTTGACCGAGGAGGACTGACCACATCCCCAAAAACGATTCAGAAACTTCTACAGTCTGTAGAGGTAAAAAGTCGAATGAACTGCTTCCTACTGCATGGATTATTAATTGTGGATACTAGTTGGCTGCCATGATTCAGACTTATGCAAACAATTGCGTTCATTGAGTAACTCATTTGGAAAATAGTAGTATTAGTTGTGAGATATAACCTTTAAGTTACCAGAACCAAACACAGAAACAACCTGGATTGCGTTGGTTTACAAATTGAATGTTGTGTAGAAGACGTATCTATGATGTGGTTTTGTTTAGTGTAAGTAGGTGTATGTTCTTTATTTTTACAACCAACCTATCTTGTTTCTAGTCTTTAGTTCTGGAATCACCAACATAAGGATTTACATGTCCATATCTCACCAACAAATACTTGTTTTTTTTTCTAACCGAGTGACCAAATGAAAGCAGGTTGACTGAGTTGACTTTGAATTGATCGTTTTTGACTGAATGTCAGTCACTTCTCCTCCAACGTCGACTTACTCTCTAATTGATCGCAATTTTTGACTTTTGTTTTCCAGTCGCACGTCTGGCGATCGATGTCGAAGGCTAGGCCGGCAGGACACCTGACGGACGCCAGCCTCGTCACACCGTTACTATCACTATTTCTATCACACCTGAACGAAAACAAGGATTTATAATATATTTGCAAATGTCCCAGAACATGCATGATGGAGTAAATAGGATATAGCATGATAGTGATACTCATTTCAATCTTTCTATGATAGGATAAGGATATTACTTAACAATTCTACAACCACTTAGCTGTAATGTCGTAACATTTCGTTGTGGTAGGCAATATATTTTTTAGTGAAACCATAGGACAAATACTTCTTTTGCTTAACTCCACACCCCAAAACTTCAATTTTTGCACTCGTCGCGAGTTTCAATAACCATGTTAGCATCATCAGGAGATGATTAAGTCTTCAGGAGAAGATTAAGTCTTAACCATCTCCTGATAATGCTAACATGGTTATCGAAACGCGTGTCGAGTGCAAAAAAACAAAGTTTTGGTTTGTGTGCCAAAGGTTCCTGATTTCCAACTTAGTACAAAAGACAAATACCTAATTTAAAAAAGAATAAAAATGTTATCTCTTTTGCGGAGAATTGCAATTTCAGCGTTGAAATAATAACTTAACACTTATGATTCGCAGTATGACCTTCACATTAACATTTTCTCAGAACTCTTCTCTTAAATGTTACGTTAAGACAATCACTAGAAATTTTACTTGATTTATAATCATTATGGCCATTATATATTCAAAGAAGTCCCAATGTGCCAATTTAGAAAGTCACATTAAAACAGAAGAACTACCGGATTAATAGCATTTCGTGAAAAAGTTATAACCTTGCTTCAAGTTTTTATGAAGCCAAGGTTGTGCAGACAACTATCAGCATACCCGCATTAAATTTTAGTATTAATTCCTTGTTTCGCGGGTTGTATTTAAGAGGAATGATTTTATCATTATCTGAAAACAAGTCTGGGGTTTTACCAAAAACCTTGTAAGTTTTTTAGTTCAAATCCGAACAAGGGAAGATGCCGCTTCCAGATTAAGGATGCTTCAGAACTAATGTTCTTGTTATAAAAACTAGAATAAAATCTTCTTTTGCAAAAAGAAGAACAGATTAATTGAAGACTTGATGCAAATACAATAATGTACATTTAAAAACATACCTGACTACATCTCTGCAGTCTCCTTCTGTCGTCAAACGAAAATATTCATCAGCTGGTCTATCTTCACATAAAGCTTCTGGACTGTTTGGATCTTGACCTCCTTCTTCATCATCTTGTGCATATACTGGAAAAATTATACAGTTAATTTTGTGTAAATACAAATATTTGAATAATTTAAAATCAATCATTCTATCACATTCATGATCACAACGCAATAATTATCGCAATTTCTCAGATTTCTCGAATTAAAGTACTACAATATGGGTCAAGGTCAATAAAAACAAGACAAAAACATTATTATATCATACACAAAACGTCAAATATTTTTCTTCTACTTGTTGCCCAACCAAGCGTTTCATCACTTTTACTAATAGTGAGCGTTACCTACATAGTAGCATTTTTCGTGCAAAACACCTTTAAAATTAATTATTCGGTTTATGATAAGACACACAAGAAACCTGTTCCATTCTGGCTACATTTTACAACTTTCGATTGGCCTAGATTTCTTTACTTCTGTTATTTTTCAATTAGGTTTTTATGGAGACGCTTGAACATGGTTCGTGCATATATTGGAAACTGAAAGTAATGCTATAAATTCCTTTGACACGATGGTGCCGCTAACATAATAAATAGTATATGTGAATTAGATGTAATCTCAAAGTGTAGGTATAATACCTAATTGTTAACATAATATCGAACATTCCACCATTTAACCAAAACTAAGCAGGCGGAGATCCTAAATATATTGTACTGAATCTCAACAATCACAATCACAGTCCAAACAGTCCTTGGTGACCACTTTTATTGTTTAGCCTTGACAAATCACAAATAAACTTGTCAGATACTGTGACTGACCAAGAATACTTTATCAGCTCCAAAAATCGCACTAAAATCGCGTTATAATAACCTTCAACTTCTCTTAGGATCAATTCCCAGGGCTTATATATTCAAATGGAAGCCTATGGAGACTACTTTAGAATATTCCTGACCAACGACAGATACACAAATCAAAGTAGCAAATTTCTAGAAACTGATGGAAGCTCTAGTCGAAAAAACAACGGAAACTAAAAGGAAATGGGGCCCTGGGGGCTTCAGGCCAACAAAGATGCGACGGTCGACGGAAAATGCATCTAATAATCGTAAAAATTATAAAACTGTAAGTAGAATACCACAAACCTAAAATGTATCTGCTAAATCTTTGAGTAGGTTAGAAAACAGTGCAGACATGTTCATTGAAAGCATTAGAGGCATTTTTCGTTACAATATTGTACTAAAAATAAATGGTTTGATTAAAAGAAGCAACCACCACAAAATTAATCAATATATGAAGAGACTATCGCCAATGTAAAAATCAAGAAACATCTATAAGTTTTGCAATAGGCAATTCTTGGTTTCCATTTACCAATAGTGATGTTTCGGTTGAAATATAGACGGTTTGTGCAATAAGTAACTTGAATATTGAGTAGTATAATGCGACCCCAATCGACAAATAACCGTTCTCACTCTGTCTACCTGTTTTGTGTTTATCATACTGAACTTAAAACATCAAGTGGGAATGTGGAAAATTTCAGTTATTAACATACATTTTCAGAGAATAATATCGAAATCCCTCATTTTTCATAGGTATATATATTTATTATCCCATTTTCACTTCATGACGCCACAAAATGACATCAGGGGTCTGTGACGTTGTGATGTCATTGTAACGTAGCTAATAGAGACGTGAATCCTGACATGATAATTACAAAATTACCAACAATAAGCTAGGTCATAATGACGTCGGTCTACTCAGTGGCACACCCAGAAAATATGATTGGGGGGGGGGGGGCAACTTAAAAAGGTTGACGTATTGCAAACAAAATATTTTATGATTAAAATAAATTTCCAGGCCAGGTCTCGGATTGGGAAAATAATTTCCGACAGTCGCACAGAGGACAGTACATCTACAGTACCACCCTCGAGATTTTTTTAAAATATGAGAGGTCTGGGGGGGCCGAGACCCCCTGTCCCCCCCTGGGTGCGCCACTGTGTCTACTACCTGGGACATACACTTGGGGATATTGATCTTTGACAATGGCATCTGAGAAAGGACATGCAAAGACGTCAGTTCGAAGATCCAAATCACCATGAATACTACTTGAGCGCATCAAAAATTACTCAAGATCTGTTCCCACATACCCAAGAGCGTATCCAGGGTAGGGCAAGGTGGGGCAACTGCCCCACCTTCCAAGTGGTTGTAAAAAAATATTAAAAAGGTTAATTCGGTACTTTAACAATAATCAAAAATAAACTAATTAATTATTCGAATTTTTTTAGAAATGTTAATTAAAATGACTTAAAATTAGTCTTAGGAAATCCCAATATCTTCAGATTTTCAAGCTGCAGCGAGTATTTTCAAAGAAATGGTTTCGGCCCCGCCCTTTTAAATACGCTACTGACTCGATAACCCCGTACACGGGACTCGGAGGCGCGGGGCCAATCAAAACGCGGGCCGCGTACGCCGTACCGTTCCCACCCGCCTAGAGCCGGCCCTGGACGGGTTAGACCAGTGGCTGTTGAAATTGAAAAATATTTTTAAAAAACCTACTATTTTTAAATGGTTTTTAGTAAAAAATTGAAACAGGTGTAAGCTGAACAAGTTTAACATTAAAACTTTAAAAATATTAATTATTACAATAATGGCTGAATATTATTTCTCGCATTTGTACCCATCCCTTTTCTACTTATTTGATTTCTCATTATTACGGATATATTCCTACACATTCTTCGCCTAGCCTGACGACACCTTTAAAATATCCAGTAGGTATGGTACAAGATTTCTTTGCGCCACTTGCCTAACTGAACCTTTCATAAAAATAATAAATAAATCTTCAAATACAAATTAGTACCAATCTGTTCAATAAAAGAGACTCTGGGAATCCCCTATTCTCCTAATCCACGGCGCACGCAGCACGCAGCCATGCACCACCGTTCACCGTTTACAATTATTGTACATTGTTGCCAGTTATGTTTTATTCTATTTGAAATCATATTCTGGTGATAAAACTCGATACTGCACTGATCCAAAAATTATGTTTTGTTTGCAGTTTTCGGGCGAGTTTCTATGCTCTATACTGGAAAATCAGTTTAATAAATTATTACACTCACTGGTGCTCGGGGAGCTCATTCTAGTGGTGGTGCAAAAGCATATAAAATGGTGAAACGCCAGAAATCATCGAGATTTTAAAAAAGAGCATTGTTTTTTCCGACTATTCGGAGAGCGCTAGTGATACTGCTTTCACAGCCTTGCACAACTAGTATGTAGAGCGTTCATTTAGCTCCCTTCGTCGAATTAAAATGTGGTTAAGAAGCACTATTGCTGAAAACAGGTTAAACGGGTTAGCTATGCTAAGCATTCGCAGTCAATGGGTTTTCGCAAACAAGGAGCAATTAGTGGAAGATGTAGTTAAAAAATTTAGTAATATAATCCTCGCAAAACTATTGTTCAAAAATTAATATTAGTGTTTTTTAGCAAACGGTTTTAATCCTTTAGTTAGTCTACATTTTATGCCCCCCCTCCATTCACTATGAATGAGGTTTAATTCAGATGCCTGCCCCACCTTCTGTTTTGAGCTGGATAGGCCCATGCACATACCTAATGCATGACTGTAATATATAATTTCCGGAAATACGTATTGTTATGAAGTATCACTTTGTGCGTCGATAATAATATGTAAAAGAGGCCCCAATACGGAACCTTGAGGAACACTTGACGAAATGGCACGTAAATTTTCGACGGATTGTGAAGAATTCCTTCTTATCAGATTAGTTCCATGCGGTTTATTGTTTTCCTAGAATTTTCTGTCGTCTTCGCATGCCTTAATGTCAATTAGCAATCGCAGCTCGGAGCCGTAAAATGCCGGCGTGTGTCGCAAGTCGCCATCGCGCCAGCGACACCTGACCTTTCTTTTGTTCACGCGGTCTGGGTGCGGGAACGACCGGAATAAATTAGTTTAAGGCTCGCCAAGGTGACTTTACGACGGGGTGAGGCCCCCCCATATAAACTGCAAAATAGTCCGTTGATGACCGCGCGCGCCGTACGGAGTAGCCAGAATTGCAAAAAAATAGAAGCGGAATGAATGTTGTTAAAAATCGGGTGCGCCCGTTTAATGGGAGCCATTCGGAAGTTATTTGAAGTGGATCCGAACGCTAAAGGCAAATTTGGGAATGTTCTGATACCTATTGCTGTTTATTAAAGCAAAATAATGTGATAAAAATGTGTTATTGTGACCAGCCAACACCAATTTCCTCATAAATGTATATATTATGAGGGGCCTTCAAGATAACAGTTATGTTATGAGGCGTCATACTTCTAATTCAAATCTGAGCAAACTGCTTGTCTACAGCCGGACGCGAGAGGTAACAACGTAACAAATCCTCCATGCAAATATGAAAAATACAGTCAAAATTTTTTTTATAGACCTACTTATTTTTATATGGTAGTCACCACTATACTTATGACGAACAGAGCAATATGTTTTTTTATGAAGAATAACATCCACAAAAGGATGAACATCAACAAACAATTGAACCTTATAATAAACCAATTGTTAGTATATTATAATATACCTTTGTTATATTACCAAAAAATTACAAATGGTGGTCTCGTGAATCATAAGCAAAACTTCTCGTTACAAGCTTTTGTCCTCGATTGCACGGGACATCCTCAAAGCGCAACGATCACACTTAGATTGTTCTATTACTCGTGATGGTACCTATTTCGGGGAATACGGAAAATGGAAGGAACCACTATGTAAAAGTAAACCCTGATCACGGTTTAGATTGCTAGGGGATTTTAATGGATTCAATAATTTTTCTTTTGATGCCATATATTGATTTTGATAGGATTTTAGCATCATTAGTAAGACTTGGTGCCCCGTACCCAGATAATGCTCGGAAAGTACATTATTGGCCCGGCTGACGTAACGGTATACACCGTTCGTGTTCTTTAACACGCGTTGGTACAGCACTTACTTCTCCAATATACACTTGTCCACATAAGCATGGCACACAATATACACCACTCGTACTCGATAGTATAATATCTTTAAACAGTCGATAATATTAATTTTCCTGCATTTTCACCTGTTTCCTCCATTTTCCGCGTTCGTATAAATTCCAACACAGGTAGTAGAATAATAGGTAAGTCTTAGTGTGATCGTCGCGCCCTGAGGCAATCGAGGACGAAAGCTTGGAACTATAAGTTACGCTGATGCAGGATTCATCTGGAAGTAACTCCGATTCATCATATTCTGCCTGTAGAAGTTTTTATAGCAATATTATATGCCCGCATGGTAAAACAAAATTCGAAATTCTTAATAGTCTAAAGTCCAAACAAGTTCAAATAAAATGAATAGATATGAATGTATCATATTATACGCATATATACCTTTTAACAAAGATTACTAAGGGTAATTAAATGAAATAAAGCAAAATAATTCAAATAATAGTTATCGTATTCACCAGTCAAAAATGCTGCATAACTGCCTCCTACTTTCCGTATAGTTTTATGATAAACTATTGATTCCTAGAAGGTGATATTTTCAAAATGTCAATGCTATTAGAGAAACTACTGCGATTGCGAATTTAAATGAACTAAAGTGTAACTATAGTGTTGTTGTGAAATTCATGTGTTGCCAATTTGTTGTTGCATTTAAATGATGCCATTAAACTTCAACTCCAACAGCACTCCAACAATAATTATTACGAACCATGACCAATGGGATATATGATTTCTAACAATGCATATGTTGCACTTAAACATCTACTTTTCATCACGAACCAACTACAAGCATTACATAGAAAAAAATGCAATTTTAGATGAAAATTTAACATAAAAGTGCAACTATTTCCATGCAATCAAAAATAAACATGAACATTCGAACCTAGACAAACTGAACCGTGAAGAAACTTATTAATCTTCACTATAAGTTACCTATCAAGCAACATTAAAAACGATTCATTGAAAACTAACTTATCACTAATGACCTTGTATAATAGCATCAATTTGATGTTAACTTATAGACGGTGTTTAAATGGTTTTTAATGAGACTATGACATTGTGCAAGAATGGCAAATTGATTGTCTAAAAGTAATGATGGATATAAATTGAAAAAGTGCATATCGATAATAACTTGCTTTGCACATTTTTGGGTGGTTATGTCATAAAAACTTCAAATTTGTCAGGCAATGCACACCACAAGGTTAATTGTTGTTAACCAATATTACATTGGGAAAGTTTCTGCATCCTTAAATTTATATTTAGACAGTATCTACGAAGTTTGACATTCCACGCTTCAATCACGTGCTAAATAGAGTGAGCATTGCCAATAAATAATAATAGGCTACACCACGTGAGAAAGAACAAAACTATTGGACGTCAATAAAAGCTATTACCGTTGACTGACGTATTAATACGTTATTCAAAACAGTCTTAAAGCAGGAAATTCTCCAGAAACCTACAAAATCATCAACAACTTGACCGACTATTTAGAAAGTAAACGGTTAATTATTTTTAAATAGGCCCATTAACTTTGCATAACCGTAGAGGTACACGTAATGAATCTAGAATTAAAAAAGTTTAAATACAATACAGCGATTACATTAGCAATAATAGCGGATCTTTCTAATTACACACCGGTATCGCCGGTTCCCTAATGAATATCAATTATTATGAAACAACATATTAATCCATTGGTTAATAACAGTACAACTACTATATACAGTTAGCTACCAAATTCGATAAGATCGGTCTGAAACCCATTTACAATGAACGACCCAACCCTCAGGGACATTTTAATATCGAAAGCAAGAACGGATCTTCTTTTTGACCGGTTAAAAAAGTGAAAGTTATTCCGAGAAAACATATACCTAATTATGACGTCAACAGTCGAAGGTCGACTTCTTTACCTCGGATTTTTCGGAACGTTGCAGTCAATAAATTGATGCGCTTGTGTAAATTTTAATGCACGGTGAAATCGGCCACTTATTGTAAGCAAATCCGAGAAAGTTGACCGAGCAGGAACGAAGCATTGATTACATCTGCATACACATATTGAGAACACGTAACATCAAATTTGGAAAGTACGACCTGTTGTTTCTTTATTGTTAAGGGCAAAATTTTGGTTGCACTGCCATTCATCTCTCTCACGTTTCCAAAAGAAAAAATGAAATCCACAAATCACTTACCTGCTACAACTAGCAATAAACACCACAGCCAAACACCCTTGCCAGCCATGCCGATAGTTCGAGCACTAGCCAAGAAGTGGTGGACGTGTCTTGAACGTATTTATACTGCTGGCTATCCGTTAGTGCGCATGTGTGCGAAGACCAACCAGTCCTCAATGGCACTTTCACTGCAACTCTTGGCGTCGAACTGGAGGAACGGCCCGATAGGTGACTCTACTTATATGAAGAAGTAAAATATTGTCGAAGGTGCGAGAGAGTGTGCAAGTCGAGCGGTGGCTATGGCAGAGCCGAAGCCCCACAGGACACGCGGTGGAGCGAGCCCCTCTCATGCAGACATTCTTGAGACAGACGGACATTAAGTTGGAGATCCGAGAAATATTCTTTGTTCCTTTGAAAAATTGAATTTCTTGAATTATTAACGATGACTTTTTGTCTGTAATGGAACCGTAATTGGATATCCCACATTTCGAATGATTTTCCTTTTAGGTACTTCATTTTGAAATATAAGGATGTTAGCTATAAACGAGCTAAAAAAAAACATTATGCAACATATCGCATACGAACAAATCAATTCATACTAAAACATATGAGAAACTAAAACTATATAACATATTTATACAAAAAAAAAGTTGAAATTGGATTAGACCTAAAGTATTTGGGAGACTGAGTGTGTCAGCCCCCCCCCCCCCCCCCTACCCTTACCTCTATAATTTTTGAGGTTAGGAAAAAGGTTTATATTATATTATAAATGCTTCCAAATTTGTTGACAGACAACCCTGTACGGGGTCTCCCAGAGCTGGTGCCTGAGGGCTGTTGTAATCAGAAAAAAGAAAAAATTGAACGTGGGACTTAAATGGAATCATGTGAGGTCCATTTTGCAAATATATATATATATATATACAAGAAAAGGTGGTAATGGGCAAACACTCAAAGTTAACAAAAAGAAAAAACTAGTAACCGCATACACGTGTTTCATGCTATTTGGCAATCATCAGTACGGTGTAACATTAACCTATCTTTTGATTTGGTTAATGTTACACCGTACTGATGATTGCCAAATAGCATGAAACACGTGTATGCGGTTACTAGTTTTTTCTTTTTGTTAACTTTGAGTGCCCATTACCACCTTTTCTTGTAATTATTACATTTACACTCGCTAATCTTACATCCTCTTATATATATATATATATATATATATATATATATATATATTGCCCATTATCACCTTTTCTTGTAATTGTTACATTTACACTCGCTAATCTTACATCCTTATATATATATATATATATATATATATATATATATATATATATATATATATATTGAGAATTTTTGACGTAGGAGTGATGTCGCCATCAATTATATTTTTCCCAGGAACATACCCTAAATGCTTTCATATTTGCAAAGCCTGTATTTTTCTGATTAACTTTTGTTAAAAAAATTCCCTATCTGTTTTAGTTTAAAATCTTCAAACAAATATGTTCTGAAATAACTGTAAAAAATCAAATTAGCCGAGGCTCGGTAAAAAATGCTCCATGGAAAACAGTGACGGTTGGTAGGTGTCACTTGAAGTTTTGTTTTTTTTTAATTGGGAATCTTTACTAACCATTTATAACTTAAAGACGGTAAACTACAGAAATCTGGGATTTCACGAATGAATTCTACACAAATGACTGCACCAAAATATCTTTGGAGAGACGAAAAATATTGGCAAATAAAAAAGTTATTAAACTGAAGCAATAGAAGATCCCCATAAGACATTTTTGGTGCCATCTTTTGGGTAGAATTCATTCGTGAAGGTCTCAGTTTTCCGTAGCTAACCGTTTCCTATTATATTTCTGTTGAAAATTTAAAAATTGTTTCCCCATTTTGTAGATAAGTTTTTTTATCTCAATAGCTTATTTTGATATGTATACCTACAGAATTTAAAGAATAAATAACATTTATAGACAAAGGAGGACTGAAATATTTTTCTTACTTCTAGAATGTAATAGTATTAATCCCAAGTTGATTATATACTAGGAAGTTTCTAAGGAAGCTGTGTAGAATGTAAAAACTATATAAAATACACAAAACCATTATTCCTGTATTTTTATTTTATATAATTAAGCAAAGCACATTTGATAAGTTTGAGCACTAGGACTTCCAAACATACCTGAGTCACTTTCTAAAATGTCCATTCAAAATACGGAGAAAAAGCTTTTAAGTATTTTGGAATAAATAAGATTTTAATATTATTTTGGAATAAAGATTTTAATTAAATAATAATTTTTAGATCCGCCTGGAAGCAAAAAAGACTCAAAAAGTAACAAAGTGACTTATACAAGTAAATATATAATCATTGTATAGGGTTTATTGTTGTACAAGTACTTATAAGTTCTCCACTGAGAGACATGACAGTTACTGCTGGACAAAAATCTGGATTGGAAGATTAGATTTCTGCAAAAGATGTTTTTGTTGTGATGGATCCAAAGGAAAGTAACAGCAACTGTTTTGTGTATTTTATATAGTTTTTACATTCTACATGACTTTCACATGTCCGCAAGTAGGGACCCATAAAGCTTCCTTAGAAACTTCCTCGTATATAATCAACTTGGGATTAATACTATTACATTTTAGAAGTAAGAAAAATATTTCAGTCCTCCTTTGTCTATAAATGTTATTTATTCTTTAAATTCTGTATACATCTAGAATGTTTACTCAATAGAAATTAACAATCCGTGTCGGGGACCATCCTAGTAATAACAAATAGTTGAATCTGAGCTAAAAACGCGACTAGCCCATTTCATATTTTATCTAGAAAGCTACTAGAAGAAGCAAAAATGTCAAGGAAGCTACGTGCTATCGTGCTACCAGTCCTACTATGTAATTTTACTTTCCGTGTTTTGCGCATTTCAAGGCAAACGGGGAATTCTATGAATACCTCACGCATCTCAATGAATTGGAGACAACTTTTAACAAAAGGTGGACCTCCATAAACATCTCGTGCTGGGACTAGTTTTCACGATTCCGATAGTAACCTGTTTTGCATAATTGATTTGTTTCTAGATTTTGTGGTATTCTAGATTGTTCTCATAATTGTCGTAAAACAAGATATATTTATACCATAGTAGATCAGAAATAAAAACTCCTCTAAAGCCTGGTTCATGCAGCAACTTTATCTTTATCTTTATGCTTTTGCTTTATCTTTTAAAAGTTGAACATATTGTAAAATAATGGAAGCGTTCGGGCAACACTTTTGCTTTATGTTTTGCTGTTTCTTTTATTTAAAAGTTGAGAAGTTTGAACTTTTTCTTTATAATCTTTAAGTCTAAAAAAAGCCAGAACTGCCCACTCGTCGTTTTGTCAAATTACCAATTAGAGGTTAAGAAATACAAAATTGTTTGCAAAATAAAAGCTATATTGTTAACTACAGTCACCAACAAGAACTCCACCACGTGAAAACTCTATTTAGCAGTAAAAAAGTTCGTATGTATTCAAATTGCGCTTGTGAAAATAATTTTTAATAAAATTATAAATAAAAAAATATTTTTAAAAACAAGCTTTTATTTAAATGCTCTGAAAAGAAGAAAATAAACTTTATAATAAATCAAAAAAAGGCAAACCCATAATTTTGTTACATTATACAACTGTATATGATATAAAAGCTTGTCGCTAGATTATCGTGTGTAATTTCTTTTATAGAAAAATACATTTTCTACTTAAAATTACTTTCAAGATATATATTCTCGCGACAAGCTTTTATATCATATACAGTTGTATAATGTAACAAAATTATGGGTTTGCCCTGATTTGATTTATTATAAAATTTATTTTCTTCTTTTCAGAGCATTTAAATAAAAGCTTGTTGTTAAAAATATTTTTTTATTTGTAATTTTATTTTCATCTTTTTAGTTCTACTCTTCAAGCATTTTCATTTAATGCCCATATATAGGGAAAAGAAAATGTAATCCGTAATGTTGGAGCGGCGGCCATATTGAATTTAGTGTGATGTCACTAACTTTATCGTTTTCTACTCTTCAAGCCCTTTCATTTGATACCCATATTAAGGGGGTGGACAAAAAATACATCATCCGCCATCTTGGAGCGACGGCCATATTGAAGTTAGTGTGATGTCACTAACTCTTCATTTTCTACTCTTCAAGCCCTTTCTATTAATAACCATATTAAGGGGTTGACAAAAAAAAACATTATCCGCCATCTTAGGAGGGCGGCCATATTGAATTTAGTGTGATGTCACTAACTTTATCGTTTTCTACTCTTCAAGCCCTTTCATTTGATGCCCATATTAAGGGGGTTTACAAAAAAATACATTATAAGCCATCTTGGAGAGGCGGCCATATTGAATTTAGTGTGATGTCACTAACTCTATCGTTTTCTATTCTTCAAGCCCTTTAATTTGACACCAATATTAAGGGGGTTGACAAAACATACATCATCCGCCATCTTGGAGCGGCGGCCATTTTGAAACTATTACAATAGTTAGTATTGCGTATTGCATTGTCACCGGAACTAAAGGTGCAGCTTGCAAGATTTGACCTAAACATACATACAAACAATCATACAATCATACATACATTGCAAGTTAAATAAAAGCTTGTAATAATAAAAAGCAAGCTGCCTGAACGTATGCTTTATTTCTTTAAAGTAAAACATAAAGCAAAAGCATAAAGATATAAAGTTGCTGCATGAACCTTCGGTATTCGGAAAATGACCTCCTAATGCATCCGATGCATGTTAGATTAAGGTAAATTTCAAATAATCTTGAAAACTTATAAGAATCTGTTAGGTATAAATTTTGTATTTGAATTAAAAAAATAGATACTTTACTAGATCCTGAAGATGCAGGTTACCGATTTTGTAATATGTTTTTTTATATTAATTTTTTTTATCATATTCGGTAATATAACGTTGATCATACAGAAGATACAACTGTATACAAATCTCGGAAGAAACGTTTTGTGGTTAAAAAGACCTTTCCTCAAGAATCACGTTTCTTTTATGTCGATATTATTTCAAATTTTCAGGTGAACTCGGAATGCTTTATTTAATGTTATGCAACGGTAATAGTACACTCCACAGATTACTGTTGTTATGTTCATAATAATTAATTCATGCATCCTAGGAGTAGGTAGAGAGAGCTAGTAAAGATTAAAACTTATCAGTCTTATGAGATGGAGTTACACAACACGAACAAGTGGTATTTGAAGAAGACCTCAAAAACCTATTATGAAATGTCGATTCCACCTTCTAATTTTGTAGTTCGATCCAATAAATAATTAAAATTCTATTTTGGAAATATATACCGAGTGTGTTTGTTGACCAAATTTTGATAAACTTTTTTTGTTAGGCACGTATTAAAAATGCGGATGCAGTGCGTGGGTAATTTTATTCGAGAGTTGTAATCATGGCCAACTACGACTCCTTTTATGACCTCAAATTTCAAAAAGCCTATTAGCGACGTTTTTAGAAAAGAAACGTCGGCAGATTCTTGTTTGTGGTGTCTTAAAACCTAAAACTCGTACCAAGTTAACATTGTACTAAAATAAGAAAAAAAAGTATTTTTCCAAATTATTTTAGAAATTTATTGTTCTTTAACCTTTTTTTCCTAACCAATACTTGCATTTTTCATAAAGCTGTGAAAAGTTGTAATAAAATTAAAATGCAATAATATCAATTCATTAATATTTCTAAAAGTCCAATAATTATAAATCTTTTCTTGAATTTAGAACAATGAAAATTGGTACAGATAACTTTTGGGTGATCCTAAATAAGAATCCGTATCCGTAGTCAGTTTGTATCAAAAAAATCCCTGCAGCACAAAGTAAAATTAACCACACCGCGCATTCTCCCCATCTACATAACAAAAAAAAAAAGTTTTAGCAAAATCGATCATGAAATAAAAATTTTACAAGGGTGGTAAGTTCTTAATATGTCCCACGACGAACTGCCTCGATCGATTTATCGGAAAATATACTTTGGAAATTTTTGAAAATTCGGTAGGATTTTGGAATAGGCAACCGTATACCAAATCGCCCTTATTTTTAATGCTAAAAATTAGATAAAAATAAAAATAACTAGGTACTTTTAACACATTTTTCAATTTAATTTTTAATATTAGTTTATGATCACTCTGTATTTATTTATTATCAAAATATCAACACAGTCCACTAAAGTAGACCCCCTCATACAAAGACCAAACCCAATTAAACAAAAACAAAATGAAATAAAAGCTTGAGCCGATCCAAAATGACTTTTTTTGCAAAATGCCAAAGTTTGTCTACAAAAACCGGGGACACCCTGTATATTACATAATAAATAAGTATGGTTGTAGATAACTCTGAAATTTTATTAGAATGACCACCTTGTTCTCTAAAAAGCAATTATTCTTCAGGTAGGTAATCATTAAAGTAGCTTGAAATTGTTAAGTCACATCATTGTCTTCGCCGTCATAAGCGTACGATACGTATCAGATTACCTTTGGATGATTAGGCCGTTTTATCAGGATATGATATGCTTTATTTATCATATCTCCATCCAAACACAAGCATTTTGCTGCTTTTGGGGTACGTACTCTTATTGTGGAGTATTGTGATTGTGAGGTTATTATAAATAAACAATAATAAAAAAATATGGGTTTCGGCGATTTTTAATTTTTTTAATTTAGAGGTGACATTATGAACATGAGCACATTTTATAAGGCTACATTATAACATTATAAATTATCAGGGACTCTTTAAAGTAAGGGGACCCAGCATTACCTATACTTTCCAAAGTGAGGCCTATTCTTTCCTCATTCTAATGATGTCAGTGATGCCAAGTATGCCATTTTATTGGAGAATCTATGAATATAACAGATACTTTGATTGTTAGTAAAAATTAATAATGGTTTCCATGATTTCTGAAAATTAGACTTGACAATGTTGTTCCTACAAGTGCAGAATATGGTAACTGTCAAATGAAACAAATTTATCTTATAGTTAAAATTGATTTCCAACAATTATTTCCACGAATTGAAGTATTGTTACCGTTGTACCAACTGCGATGGTAAACAATGGAGTTGTTTGGCGAAAACTGCACAAGAAGTATGGTAAGTCAGTGCCGATTTTGCTTATATAAGAATTTGTCGCTATTGCACCTTGTTACCAGGAGCAGGTTCCTCAATCCATTTGTACTAATGTATAAGTACTTGAACTTTCTTCCCTTGTTGAATTTATCTACCCAAAGAACTTTGACAGATTTCGGGATGGACTAATAAGATTAGGTCTAGTAGTTCTAATCATGGTAGTTTTCTCGGTGTTCATTATAAAATTTTTGTAATTTTATTCCTCTCCCAAGGTACCTCACAAACTTAAAATAAACTTGTAGACGTAGATAAGAACTCTTTAAAAAAGACCTGACTAGGCCTGAGACAAAATATCGATAAAATCGAAAGTATCGATACTATCGATTTTATCGATACTCGATATTCAATTTCAAAAAATCGAAATATCGATATTATCGATTTTATCGATATTTTCGATCTTTTCGATTTTATCAATCTTATCGATTTTATCGATCTTTTCGCTTTTATCGATCTTTTCGATTTTATCGATCTTTTCGATTTTATCGATATTTTTGATTTTATCGATCTTTCCAATTATATCTATCTTTTGAAATTGTTTGCAAAAATAAAGGAAATTGCTGCACCCATTGCGTCCAGACCGCGTCCGCAGCAAGCCGATCGGCCTTTTTTGTCTAGCTTCTTAAATAAAATTGATTATATCGATTTTATCAATAAGATCCATTATATCGATAAGATCGATTTTATCGATAAGATCGATTATATCGGTAAGATCGATTTTATCGATTTATCGATTTTATCGATATTTTTTCAGTATCGATTTCCGATACTGAAATTCGGAGATCGAACAGCCCTAGACCTGACTGAAGCTACCTGCTTAATAATTTAAAACTTACGAAATACGATTTTTAATTAATGGGAATTGTAGGATTACTAAAGGTGATACAGGAAAAATCTGGTTGCATTTATTGGGACTACTATTTATACTACTATAGGCGGCCGCATTACCCATCTGAGTATCTGGAAGTTAGGGAATCCGAAATATGAAACGGGAATATTACCACAAAGATTATAATCGTTTACGATACTTATATGTATATTTTTCTTTTGAATTCATAGGTATTCTATTCTACACATCTTTTCTCTCAGAATATTCCATAAAAATCAACTATAATTTCTCAATACTTTCTCACGAGCGGGTTAAAATGCTGCCATACAAGTCCAAGGAGGACCGGTGCAAGCGACAAAAGCCGACAATATAATTTTTGTAGGCTGAACATTTCCGGAAATTTCTGACGGGCATGGCATACTAATTTATTATTCTTTTCGTAATTCGTGCAAGGCCTACGGCACAACTTCCTATTACACTATGTGCGTTGAACGGTAGAAGTGTGTAGGAGACAGATTTTTAAGTATATACGGCATACCTAGAGGTCTTGCCGACATAATATGCGTGAGTTGACGTGACTAATCTATGTGGCAATCGACAACACAAATCATACTCCAGACGCCAGCTACTATTTAAAACTCAGTGGCGTCCCATCAGAATTTGACAATATTTTAGCACTTAGGTGTTACCCTCGAATAAACCCATTAAATTCTTCGTCACTATTGTCTAAACAATGTACAGTGAGTATATGGACAATGAACAACTAGCTCTGCAATAAGAAATCTATGTAATAAAAGAATAGCCATAATTTTTCGGATTTCCAGGCAGCATTGAGCAAATTTAAAACATTTGAAAAAATAATGTTCTTGAAGTATTATATCCGAGAACATTCAAGTAAATAGATAGGTGCAAATATGTGAAAAAAATGTAAAATAGAAAAACCAAAAACTTTAAAACAATTTTTCTACATCGAAGGTTTAAAAAGCTTTGGGTCATGCTATTTTCTTGGATACCAAATTTATAATAATTTAAACGAGCTGCATAAGGATCGTCGGATTTTATATAGGACAACAATAAATGAACCCAAATTTTAAACTATATCAATGTTTCGATTAAAATTTTTTAGTCTTCTTCAGCTTACCTACTAAATAATTTAGCCTGTTTTGCAATTATTAGTGTGCAAAGCAATACTTCAGTGCACGGAAATTCGGGTGCGCTAAAGGAACTTTGCACACGAGTTGCATGTTGCATACAATTATGTTACAACAACCGTTTTAGGTATATAAAAAAATTCAGCTTAAATCGATCTAAACTACGCAATTATTACCTATATATATTTACCCTCGCAGCCGAAGTCATAGCGCGCAAAGTACCTACCTATTTTACGCTTACCTATCTACGCGCTAATTTGAAACAAAGGAAAAATAGCCTGGCTTGTGCACTAAAAACAATACTTTGATATCTACTTTTGTTGGTGGTTGTACAAAAATGCATTTCATTTATTGGAAGGTGCAATATTTTAATCAGTAGGTATATACTATATATATATATATACATATACTTTTTTTGCAATATATTATATTGTAACCCATTTATATTTTTGTTCATAAGTTCATTATAGAAACTTTTATTAACTATAATATTATGGTAAGCACCTAGTGCCTCTACTCTATTCAATACCATATTGCAGCTTTATGAATAGTTACTGGAAATAGTGGGCGGGTTTCACCATTCATATAGGAAGGAATTATTGTCTCCGACGGACCATTATTACCTACTTATTGCCAGTCAGATGTCCTAATTAGAGATGTCGCCAAAGAGTTAGGCAATTATTGATGACGAGTGAGGAAATACCTAGCTATGAATAGGTATAGCGATTTATAAAAACATAATGTCGGAATGTGATTTGGGATAGTCTGAGCATTTTTATCTGTTTGGGATTTAGTAGTCTGTTATAGCTTACCTTGCAGTGAATGACCTATATCAAATCTGCTTTGTTAACTGTTAAGGTGAGCTAGTCATAACAATTATGTTAAAATGAATCCTTGTAAAACAATCCTGATTAAAATTGGCATTCTCTTAATTTGGTTCATTTCATTGTAAAACTACAAGTTGTCATATTTGATTTAATAAGTGAAACCAATTTTGCCTAAAATGAAATTTACCATTAAACTATAAAACATGCGAACAAATACCAAAAGGACATTTTTGCCTGCAATTAAAATCTACATAAAGAATTCAATACCTTTTATTACAATACAAGCTGATTCATTTTTTTTTCTAAAAATAATTGTACTAATTACCTACTTCTCCGCCACTGGTTGTGCAAGATGTTCGATATTAACACGTTTTATGCTAATCCATGCCGTTATAACGTATACCAAATATGACTTAAATATCCTAACTAGTTTGGTAAACATACGATAAAGTCCACATTTTTTTCCAACTTTATCACCCTGTAACTTTTCTATGAAGCCTTAAAAAGATATAGATTATACGAAAAAGTACGGTTATTTTTTGAAGATCTATCACCTGTTAAAGTCCTGCTACAAAAAACTGATTCACTCTGTAGATTGTAGATGTCCAAGGGGCCAAGGGGGTTGTTTTGGATTTCTTGGCCGTTCTTCACTTCTAAATATACAATATCTTTTGCAGTTATCAAGGTTACCTAAACCTTTCATAAAGCACAATATTTTCTTGGGATATATTATCAATTTCGTTTGGTAATGTATTATAACCTGTTAAAAGTGCAAATGATAGAACTTATACTGTATGTGTGCGCTAGTCTCATTTTGTGTGTTATAATGTTACAAACCATGATCTGTTTCCCATTTTAAAAGATAATATCTCTAAAGTTCCAGTAAAGAGACCCATAATACCGGCAATTAGTCTTAACTAATAGGACATTTTCGCTTGTCTTTGCTCCCGAGTACCTACCTATTCCTCGGGTGAACTTATTTTTGTTCTTTGTAGCATATAATATTTGGAACTCTATCAAAACTTTACTTTGATTTATTCCACAAAATGGTTCAGGATCTTTATCCCTTCTCACAGTTGGTGGTTCTTGGAGCTAGGATAAATATCAAATACTTCAAATACTACCCTGGTCATTGCCAAACAACTAAAACTGTCTAAGATACTTAGTTCAACATTAATTGCAGATCTAAATTTTCTAAATTCGGAAGCCGACTAATGGTGCCCAAGCGAAAGTGGTATCTAAATGCAAAATACTGATTTATGTTTTTTATCCTTCTACCTCTCTCCTTATTATTTACTGCCTAGGTAATACCTTTTAAACTACTTCTCTTTGAGATCACGCATGAAGAATGTAAACAAATTTATTAAAAAATTTCTAGTTAATCCAACTGGGTCTTCTTTTAATAGGTAGCAATGCAGTGGTTTTAAAATGGAAATTCTGTTAAGATTAGCTAGAGTGAGCAGGTGCCTAATTAAAATGAAATATTTGATTCAGCTCACTTAGCATTTTCTCATTACACTCTCTCTCACTGCCTTCTACTATTTATTGTTCTACAGAGGGAGCCGAAAATTATATTTTTTAAATTTGAGTAATTATTTTTCTTGTATACTTGTAAGGCGACTGATTTTTTCTCATTTATTGTTTAATTAATATTGTTAAGAACTGTGGCTGGAACTAAAAACGCCACCAAAAGTATGTTCGGTTGTCTGTATCAATAGAATTTTATTTACAACTAACTGGAAAAACTAGTGAATTTGAAAGGTTTACAAAAAATAGGGGTATTTTTATAATAGTCATAGATACTAACGACACTATTTTAAAAGTCGTAGCTGTAAATAACTTACGGAAAATTTGTTTGCGGCATCAGGTTTTGCTTGCTCTAGAACCAAAATTTACATAATCAAATGTTGTGACGTAGTCTTTTTTATATGTCAAATTGGGCTTATTTAACCGAATTTCGAAAAAAGTCATAAGAAAAATATGTTTCTTTCGCAATTTTATACCCCTGTGCAAAATTTCAACAGCCTACTACGATTTTCATATTTTGCCCTTTGTTGCCCTTTTCCGTATTTGTTAATCCATAAAAGTCGATCCTATGTAATTTAAAAAACTCATTGACTGAATACATACTGCACAATACTTAGTTTACGGTCTAAATATCCTTCTTTTTCTTTTTTTTGCAAAAAAAAAATAAAATGAGGGCTTGTTGAAGAAGCACGCTTGGTGCAAAACTGATCTCATTTTTACAGATAAACACAAATTCGATTTACAAACTCCTTTCTATAGTAAATGGATGTAAAAACACACAAATATTTCTGTCATGCTGATCTGATCAGAAATATCTAGAAAATTTAAAATATTATGTCCAATAATATCCAACAAAGGGCAAAATATGAAAATCGTAGTAGGCTCTTGAAATTTTGCACAAGGGTATAAACCTGCCAAAGAAACATATTTTTCTTATGACTTTTTTCGAAATTCGGTTAAATAAGCCCATTTTTCGGACATTTTTTCATTAATGTCAAATTTGACATATAAAAGAGAGTACGTCACAACATTTGATTATGTCAATTTTGGTTCTAGAGCAAGCAAAACCTGATGCCGCAAACAAAGTTTCCGTAAGTTATTTACTAAAAATTTTTGCCATATGGTGCAGACTTTTTGGCGGGCACTGTATGATATGCATTTAAGTATTTTATAAATACCCTTTCAAATAAATAAACCTATGAAATCCACTAGCTTTTACAGCTAGTTGTACACAAAATAATTCTAACGATACATGCAACCGAACCTACTTTTGATAACGTTTTATTTCCAACCTTACGCCGCTTACGCCTCGGGCTAGGTGGGTCATTGCGGTAATTCAGTGTCCCCAGCTCTTTCGTCAGAATTTCAAATTTGCTGATCACTGTTTAAGTTTCTGAAAATATTGAACTTATAGTTTGCACTTCCAAAGTCTTAATTTAAATCTTACAAACTCACATCATTTATTACTTTAAAAATTGCTTTGGGAGTTGGACATATTATGGGAATCAATGGGATGATAAAGCCTGAACAATAAGTTTCAAAAAATAATTGGTTTATTTACATCGGTCTGCTTTACATAAGTTTATGTAGTAATTCTACAGTATAATAATATGATTTGATTTTAATAGCTTTTTCTGTTATTAATGGACAACAGTGAAAAATCTGGATGGTTTATTTAGTTTAGTATTTCGTCAAGGCTGTCAATTCGTACTCGGATCATTGTTAATTTTAATTTTGCTTGTTTTTTTTTTAGCTTGGGATACTTTACTGCAATTATAATTTATGCTATTCAACGAAATCTGTAACAACGGTATTTATATCAATTTGACAACATGCAGTAATTTTCAAGTATTTCTAATTCACATAAAATTCCGAAACAATGAAAAATATTTCTGAACAATTGAGCCGTCTTGCTATAATAATTATTATGACCTAACATTCTTGTAGACACCGACTACTGCTTTTTCTGCACATAATGCAATTTTTCGTCTTTTTTGCTGCTAGACTTAGTTCATACAAAAATACAGTCAGTATCGTGTGACGCTGCTTCGCATGATGATCTCGTGACTATGTTCTAGACGTCATCGTCTGTGTCTAGTCACCTCAGTATTCCAGCCATAAGGACGGCTGGGAGTAGGAGAAAATGGACAGTTTCTGAGGGCCTGCCTGAAAAGCAAAAAAAGCATGAAAATTTAAGACTAAAATCGTTTTATAGTTTGATAACTTTTAAAGTATACTTTTGCAAACATTGACAATAATTATAATAATTTAATTAATATGTCATAATCTTACACACTACAATAACTTTAAAGCAGACAAAATGAATAATGCAACACCAGCAATAAGAATACAATTAGCACACTTTTTATCGTTCTCTGTTGTTTCACTAAGTCATTCTCTAGTCGAACATTATCAACTATAGAAAAAAACGGCACGGTGTATAAAAAAATCACATTTTATACAACTATGTTGACATCAAGGAGACCAATGTCAAAATAAAATCTAGCTTTTGTTTTAGAAATATCTATATAGCAGAACAAAAACGAAGGAAATTATAACCTCCATACTGAGCTGAATTGTTTACTGCAAACCAACTATTAACAACACACAAAGATGAACATGTTGATTAAATGCTAAATTTTTATGTTATTGAAAATCTTCGGAATCCTGAGAAAAATCTTGGAATTGTGAGAAAAAATCTTGGAATTCTGTCAATGTGGATGTTTTTGGTTGGTGTATCTTTCTTCACTAATTATACAGAAAAAAGAAAAAGTATAGACAAAACTTGTAGAGAAACATGAGTACCTACTACATTCCGAAAATATTTTACAATATACTTAGTGGCGACCCAAAGTTATGTTTTTTTTTTAAATAGAACACCCCTTATTTTTTACATTTTTAGAAAGCCCTTAAAGAGTTTGTTCTTTTTGGTACAGGGTATTAAAACGACGTTTTGACACCCTAATCATGTAATCGGCCCTCTTGAAGCCCTTTCTTAGAGTAAAATGTAAATAACTCCCTAACCTTTAAAGTTAGGCCCATAATACCCTATACCAAAAAGTATATACCCTTTAAGGGCAATTTTTATGTTATTGAAAATCTTCGGAATCCTGAGAAAAATCTTGGAATTGTGAGAAAAAATCTTGGAACTCTGTCAATGTGGATGTTTTTGGTTGGTATATCTTTCTTCACTAATTATACAGAAAAAAGAAAAAGTATAGACAAAACTTGTAGAGAAACATGAGTACCTACTACATTCCGAAAATAATTTACAATATACAACACCCCGTATTTCGTTACATTTTTAGAAAGCCCTTAAAGAGCATGTTTTTTTTTTTTGTACAAGGAATTAAAGATCTATCTTTAAAGGTTAGGGGGTTATTTTAATTTTAAACGAAAAAAGGGACCACTTGTATTACTTAAAAACCAAATAATATTTTGGGCTATAACTTGGACTGGAGATTGCCTGTTAGGTCTAGTTAACAATATTGAGATAAAGTTGTAAAGAACATACCGGGCGATTCACTTACGTAAAGCCTAAGTTTACTCTCTAAGTTTAGATGGAACAACCTATATGTTATTACATGTTTGAAAAGCCCTTAAAGGGTATATACTTTTTGGTATAGGGTATTATGGGCCTAACTTTAAAGGTTAGTTATTTACATTTTACTCTAAGAAAGGGCTTCAAGAGGGCCGATTACATGATTAGGGTGTCAAAACGTCGTTTTAATACCCTGTACCAAAAAGAACAAACTCTTTAAGGGCTTTCACAGATTCTTTTTACCTGAATCATAAAGTTGAAAAAATGAAACTTTTGTAACTGTTCCTATTTGAGTAGGTATGTACTTATGTTTACAGGATGTAGATTCATCAAGAAGGAAGTATGATGATTAAATAAAGCACGCTTGACATAAATTTACTGGTATTACATGAAAAATTTTAACTGACAATGTCTACTTTTCAGGAGAGAGGTTTGAAAATTTTGGCTAATAAAAATGCTGATATATTTTTTACTAATGAATATTTTTTTGTGCTTTTTTCAATAAAAGGCTTTTCGATGAGTGGGTAATAACTACCTATTATAGTTATTTTTTCGAAAAAGCGATATATGTAATCAATTTTACGGTAAAAATAGTACACAGTACTTTACAATGTTTTTCCACGGTAATTTTAAATATTAGAACTGCCTTTACGACATGAATTACAAAAATTATTGGAATTGTAAATTTTACCTCTGCGAAATGTCCATTTTGACAAAAATTTTGGCGAAATAAAGGGAAATTGGATATTTTTATATTTTTATCCAAAAATATCCCGTAACAGCCGGGGAGCTGAGTGATAGAAAAATGCAACAGTTTTAGGAAGGCTGGTTTTTTGATACAGTGTAGTATTTAGGGTGTATAAGAATAGCCTGTCGTCAGTCAGCCCGTTTCGTTAGCGTTTGGCGCAGGGGCGGCTTCAAAGTTGTAAAAAAAAAACAAGTATGTAGCAACTGTTTTAGAAAATCTAAAACTCGGTTTATTTAGCAGCCCTTCAAACTCATAAAAAAAAATATAGTTCGTGAAACTGTTTTAGAAAATCTGAAATTCGGTCTACTTATAGGTAATGTTACAAAAAATCAAAAAAACAGTCAGCCAGAATCTTTATTTAACAAACGCCGTCAGCTGCGGATATAAGAGCGGGTGAGTTTTTTAGATGTTTAGCATGGGGATCTCGGAAACCAGCGGAGCTAGAAGGAAGGTTAAATGGGGCTGGTTTTGATGAACTATATTTTTTTACGAGTTTGAAGCGCTGGTGACGCGGCCCGTTGCAATATTTTCAAGGCTGACTACATGCACATCGTTGTTTAGTTATTTTGCTACTAAATAAACCAAGTTTTAGATTTTCTAAAACAATTGCGACATACTTGGTTTTTTTACAACTTTGAAGCCGCCCCTTTTCGATATTTTTGTCAGAATTCCGAGACAATTTATTAGATTACAAGTTACCTGAAGGGGCATAAGCTACAGGAGGGGCCCCCAGTAGTACTGAAGAGGGCCTTGGACGGCCTGTGGTACCCAAGACAACACGAGCCATGCGTGCGTACACGTCAAATAACGTGGCTACGCACTCGACGCGTATAAAACCTGCCTGTGGGAATATAGAGAAAAACCATTGAAACAAATAAATTAATCCTTTATAATATTTGCATAAAATGTAAACGAGGTGACCTATTGAATTTTTCTTTAATAGGGTTATTTCCTTCTACCACATTTTCAAAACAGAGGTGTTATAAAGGACCATGATTATTAAACATGTCTACATATAGGCGTTGTTGTTCTATTAATTATTTCCAAAGCCCATAATTTGAAAATAAAATTTGAATTTCCGAATGAGAGCCGAATGTAAAAATAGGTTCTTGCGTAGGGCCGAATAATGCCGAAAGCAAAGTAACAAGTGTTCAATAATCCTGATTCCTGATCTACAATAATCCATCAGCTGGTCATCAATTATATGTTTTGTGATTTGGCGGAAGAAGATTCAAAATTTTTAGATTATTTAAATCTTTGGGTAAACTTTTTCCGAGAATTGTAAACAAAGACCATTTAAATCAACTGTCATCATAGCAAGAAGCAAGGCAAGAAGCTAGAGGTGCTATTGGAGAGGGAGGAATAATACCGAAAAATCCGAAAATCCCGAGAACACCACCAACACCACTGGGGGGGAAAGAATTCCCGAACCCGGCGGATTTGGCACAAGCTAAAAGCGGAGGCAAAAGACAGAGAGACAAAGATAGCCCGACCAGCGAGGGGAATACCAAGAGGCCTAGTAGATCGGGCTCGAGGACTGATAGGGAAGAGGCAAGTGATACGGATAAAGAGCAAGCATGAAGGGTGGAACAAGAGGAGGGAGAAGAAGGAGCAGTAGGAGGGGAAGGAGCATCGAATAGGACAGCGGAAGAGAAGGAAGGACTTAGAGACAGTGATAGTGTTAAGATAGATGATGTAGAAAAGTTGTTAAATAAAATTAAGCACTGTTGTACGGAAATAAGGGGGGAGACATCGCGTTTTTCGGGGGAAAGGTCCAATTCAATAGGGGTAACCAAGACAGGGCACGTCCTGTTAGATGAGGTCGTGAACGTAGCATCAGATATGAGAGGGATAAAAGGTAAGAGGGAAAGTTACCAAGGGTTAAAAGAGTTAAAGAAGGAACTGGGGGAAATTAGAAATATATCGATGGCCATCTTGCGGGAAGGCAGAGAAAGAAGGGCAGAGAGAATAAAGGCGCAGGAAGTAAGAATGAATGAAGAGCCTAGCAGACAGCAGATAAGTGAAGCGGAATATACAAAGGAAAGAAGTGAGAAGGAAAACAAACAAAGGAAAGAAGAAAGTAGAAATGTAAGACAAAGACGGACCGAGCCTGGAATAACGGACACAGAAACCAGTACGAGAGGGGAAAGTGAGGGAGAGGTAGAGGAGTGGGAAGAAGTGAGACAAAGGAAAAGGAAATTTAAGAAGAAGACATATGCGGAGCTGGTGAAAGGACACGGCATGGCGGAAGAAAAAGAACGACCGGGATGGAAAACACCAGAAAAAATCAATAAATATGAGGCTATGATAAGGCCGACGAGAGAGGAGGACGCAAATAAGATTGCGAAGGAAATAAATGAGACAGTGGTACAAGGAGGAATAAAGGACGCGGTTATAGGCATGAGGAGGTTACAGCGGGGGGGGGGGGTCATCGTAGAAGTTAAAGGGGACGAAGAGCTAAAGTAGCTGAGAGAAGAGTTAAACAAAAAGGAAGTAATGACGGTGCAAGAGTTACGTAAGTTTAATCCAAAAATGGTATTCACAGGGGTAGAACGAAGTGGAATGAACAGCGAGGAAATAATAGAAACTATCAGGATAGAGAATCAGGAATTATGGGAGGGGATGAACGAGAACGAATAGAGGGAAATAAAAGTAATTGCAAAAAGGGCCTGTCGCAATAGAAACAAGGAAAATTGGATAGTGGAAGCGGGAGCGGAGTTGTTCAAAAGAGTCATGAGGAAGGGGAAGATCCATATAGATTTTAATACAGTATATGTGGAGGAGTACGAGGACGTTCTTATTTCTTATTTGTTATAACTGCTCAAGATTTGGGCATACGGGAAGAAGCTGCACCGAAAAAATCAGGTGTTATAGGTGTGGGGGAGAACACGAAGGCAGAAATTGCAGAGAGGTGGAGTATGACTGCCCAAATTGTAGACAGATAGGAATAGCAAGAACGGAGAGACGACATATGGCAACTGACAGTAGGTGTCCGGTCTGGAGGAGGAAGGCCGCTAGTAATAAACAGAATACGGACTATGGGAATTAAAGTGTTACAGCATAATCAAGGGAGAGGGAGGGGGGCATGGAAGTTACTGCAACATCAAGCTGCGTTGGAGGAGGCAGGCATCTTGCTACTGCAAGAGCCCTTCGGACGCGCGGGGAACTTCACAGGGTACACATACTTCAAAGGACAATGTAAAAAGTTCGCAATGGCATACAAAGAAGGGCTGAGAGTACAATGGATACCACAATTTGAGAAAGAGAGCACACTGGGAATCGTGGTGGGGCAGGAAGGTAACGAGATATTGATTGTGAACATCTATGATGAACCAGGGGGGAATGTAAATAGACGGCTAGAAAACGTTAAGACAGATTTTGAAAACTGGCAAGGGAAGAAGATGATAGCCGGGGATTTTAACGCGCACTGCTCGGTGTGGGGGGAGTACATACGGATGAAAGAGGTGAGGATGTATTAGAGTGGATTAGTAAGGGGTATGAGCTGATGAACGAAAGATATTGCAGAGCGACTTTTGAGAATGCCAGAGGAGGAGTTGGGTGGACCTAATGGTGTCGGTGGGAGCTGGGGTGATAGGATGGTCGGTGGGCGACGACGAGACCTTGAGCGACCACAAATACCTGAGGTACTCCATGGGATGTGAGAGGGGGAGAGTGAGGGAGAAGAGAATGTATGAGTGGGGAAGAATGAATTGGGTGAGGACAAATGAGGAAGTAAATAGGTATGAGGTGAGAATAGAGAACGGAGTGGAAAATAAATGTGAAAGGTGGAGCGAGTTTTGCAGCAAATTGTTTAGTAAGCACGTCAAATACGCTAAAGGAAATGGGAAGGCAAGGGAAAAATGGTGGGATGGGGAGCTAGAGGGAAAGAGGAGGGAGGTTAGAAGACTAAGAAGGCAATGGCAAGACAAGGTAAGGAGGGGGTATGATAACATCGACGAGTACAAAAATAGGTACTATGACAGCAGGAGGGAGTACAAACGGCTCATAATAAGCAAGAAAGAAGAAGCCATTAAAAACATATGGAAAATAAGGGAGGACAGGGAGCCATGGGGAGAGATATGGAAAAATATAAGGGAAATAAAAGGAGACGGCATTATTCGACATGAAAAGAGGGAGGACGGAATCTACACGACAAATCAGGATGAATTAAACTAGTATTTAGTGGATAAATATTTCCCCGTCGATAAAGAGGAAGAGGATACTGAAGGTCAGAGGGCAACCCGGCATAGACGAAAAGAATGGAGGGGAGTGGAAGATGGTCCAATGGAAGAACAAGAAATAGGGGAGATAGTTGAAGGCTTACCAAAGGGGAAGGCGACGGGCGTGGACGGCTTGCCAAATGAGTTCGTAACAAGAATTTGGGAGAGTGACGGAGGCTTTGTTTTCGGAATGCAGGGGTAGAGTTAGACCGCCAGTGTTGCGAATGGGAAATAAGAGGGTAGAAGCGAAGGAGAGCATGAGATACCTGGGGGTGAGACTCGAGGAGGTTATCCTATGTCGAGCACCTCAGGGAGGTGAGAGCGAGAGTGCATGAGTGTAGTGTGAAGTTGTGGGGATTTTTACGGAGGGTTTGGAAGTTGAAAAGTGAGTGTGTAAGGGATATATGGGAGGGAGCGGTGAAACCTGCGGTAATGTATGGAGCGGAGTTGTGGGGGGGGGGAGGGCGGAGACAGCAATGGTGGAAAGACAGCTGTGGGCGATCGAGAGACCCTTTCTGTTGGCAATCACAAAGGCCTACAGGACGGCGCCAACGGAGGGACTCGAGGTCCTCGCGGGGATGGTCCCGCTGAGTGTGGAAGGGAAAGAAAAGCATGTGATGTGGAATGAAAGGAGAGATGAACTGAGGGTGCATAGGATAAGGAGAGAACAGAGAACGAGGCCGGGATGGGAGATGGGAGAGCAAGGATGGTCTGAGGGATGGATGAGGGGCAGGGCGAGAGTGATTGGAACGGATGCAAGTAAAGGAGAGGGGGGGACTTCGTGGGGATAGTGATGGGAGAGAGCAAGACAAGGGTGAGAGTGAACGGGGGGATCACGATAAACAATCTAGAGTTGCTGGGAATTAAAACAGCGTTAGAGGTGGCAATAGGAACATACTGGCGCTGCAGGCAAGAAGGCTTATTCAGGATAGACAGGACGGCGGCATGGGAAGAGTAGATATCGTGGTTAAGAGGAGCGAAGTACAGAGAGAGGCCCACAGAGTGGCCAGAGGAGATGTTAATGCAACACAGGAAGAGGAACAAGATGTGATAGGATTGGGCTCGCGAAAGCAACACAGAGATGAAAGGAAGCTATGGAAACTGAGGGAATGGCAAAGGCGGTGGGAAAAGAGCAGGAAAAGAAGGTTAATGTATGGATGGTGCGAGAAAGTAGGGTTGCAGGCCATTAAACTGAGTCGGAAGGCGACTATGATGGTAACTGGGCACGGCAATTTTGGGGAGTATCTTGTAAGGTTCGGGAAAAGGAGTAGGGCGGAGGCGGGATGCCAATGTGGGGAAGGGCTAGAAACCTTGGACCACATAATGTGGATATGTCCAGCGGGTGAGAGGGATAGAGGGCGACGGGAAATTGTTAGGAGAAGAGAGAGGGGGGAGATGATGCAGTTGAGGATACTCGATGGGGAGGTGGACCCTGTCTTGGTGGAGACGATAAACGAATGGGCCGACTTGTGCATAAATGACGAAAATGTCAACTAGGTTATCCCTCCTTATTTTTAAGGGGGGGTCTTTTGTCGCCGGTAATTTGGTGAGTGTAGGGAGTTGGTGGTTTTCTTGGTAGTGGTTTGGCTGGATAGGGGGAATGGGGCGACCTTAAGTTCTCGGACGGGGAGGTCTAAGCCCCAGTGCTGTTTCATATCATCATAACAATAACAATGCCCCTTTAGTGTTATAATAACATAAATGATGTCTGCCTAGAATACCTGAAAAATAGCTTTAACGCAGCATGAAGTGTTTTGAACGTCATTTCGGTGGTTTTTTAATAATTTTCTGAGAAACAGAGACAAGTGTATACTATGGTGATTTTGAAAGTGGTGTGAAGAGGTGATATGATCTAGAATCCGTAATTATTGGCCTAGATCCATCAACTACTGAAGCCAAACAACAATAGCGCTACGTCACTCTGACGTCACTATCTAGAGGCCAAGGCCAACGATAAAGACAGGCCACGGCGCTAACGCATAATCGCGTAGTCACGTGACCAACTTAGTGCTATTTAATGAAAGGCATTTTTCTAGATAAGTAGAAAAAACAAATTTCGTAACAATTTGGCAAGTTTTCTTTCATCTATTACATTATTGGTTTTGTGCATCCAAGCTTTCTCCAATTGTTTTTTCAAAATTTTCAACCTGCCTCAGCTGTTTTGGTCTGAGAGTTAAACTGCACTGTACTCACAATATTTTGGCACTTCTCAAAAATTGTTCACCTAAATCACCTTCCTTTAGCTTAGGTGATATTCTCTATAGGTATTTTCCTCCCACAACAAATTTGTCCACTTTAATTATTGTTTCACTTTCTTGAAAATGTGTTAGCCATACATACTTAAGGGTTTTTTAGAAATTAAATCTCAGTTGGGATTTGACGAATCCATTTTTGGCGGAAATTTTCATCCCGAGGCAAAACAAATGTTTGTTATGGCGACACTTTCTTCCTGGCTTTTGTAATAGGTATGTATAAATATAATATAAACAGACTCAATATTTGGTATTTAGGTTACTTTTTACGAAATAAAAATGAAAACTAACCTCAGTAGGTATACTGCAAATATTGACGAGGTCTCAGTTGTTCGGCAGCGTGAAAGACCGAATAGATAAACGATAAACCGTATCGAGGTGTGGGTCGACAACGAAAATCAACGGTTACAACACTGATTTATTTCGCACAAGGTGAATGGTGAATACAATAAATACACAAACCCGAACGTGGTCAACGGGAACGGCTTCCAGCCACCCGGACCGTCTGAACTCGCGGATCTCCCGTAAGCAGTTCACCCCTCTGTGAATCAGGCTCCACTGTCCAATACGGTCCATGTCCATAATAGTCCATTCCGGAATTCCGGGCTCCCTATTCTGTGGTTCGGGGGAGAATTCCCCTTTACAGCGTTCACGCGTCGGTGCGAGCGGCACCAATACTCTTGGACGCCACGACTCCCACCCAGAGGCCATAATAACACCTGGGCGGTTCCCCTCCGCCAGGACACACGCGCACTAGACACAAACTTGTTTCTAAAATATAAACTAAGACGTTTAAAAACACTTTAAACATCTAAAACTTCTCAAAACCCAAGCTGCCGCTTTCAATTATGTGACAAATGACATGTAACGTCTGACTAAGATGGTCACGTGATTTTTGTGCGCCAGGGCCTGTCTTTATAGTAGGCCTTGCTAGAGGCTATCAGTTAAGGTGTCAAATAATGTCAGTCGTGCTTCTTGCGATAGAACTTATTTGTTTATTTATAACATCTTACAGAATCATAGTCTTGCATCATTTGTTGTTGGCCTATTCACAGGGAGGATTTTCAAGTTTCATCACACTGTCGTGAGTATTTACCTACATAAATCTAAAATCAGAATGTTTTGTTGTCTTAATTTTTCAAGAGGTTTAAATATTAAACAATATCTGCTTCTGTCTGACTATAGATATTCTCATAATACGTTCGATCAAAATAGCACACTTACATAGGTATGTACATTTCTTCCAGTAATAATTTAAACAGCAAAAAAAAAACGGAGTCGGCAAATGCTTTACGATTTGGAAAAGAAATGCTCAGAAATTTGCAGCTGTATTATAGCGGCGGCTTGTTTTGCCGACTAGAGCTTTATTTGCTATTTCAAAATGAAATGACGAATATTGCCATGCCGTCATTCCCCATTTTACATTAGGTCTATACTTGTTTTATTACTAATATACTCAAAAACATTCCCTCTGCAATAAATTAAATTCCCGTTAATCAAGCGAATTTTCCTTTATTGGCGGTTTGTCACAAGCGTTTTTTGGAATCCGATATTTTGCGGTTACGGTTCCCCTGTAAATCTCCTGGATTGTTTGTTATGTAGAGTTTTGTGATTTTGAAAAAATTGCTGGTAATTGAAAATGTTTTGAATGAACAAAATCAGAGACCTTCAGCTTGCTCAATTATTTGGCAGAAAATTTCAAACTATGATATTTCCCCTGATTCTGTCTGCGAAGTTCACTCTACTTCTCAACTGTGGCAGAAAATTATTTCTGTTAATGTTAATATTATTTTAAGCAACTATTGTAAAGTTACAAAAGATAAGAGCGTCGCAGAATGTGTTAAAATGAAAGATGCCGATAATAAAAGAAAACGAAATCGAAGACTTGAAACACTCACCAAAATCTATCCAGATCCCTGAGAAACAAGTCATGCCTATCGAACATAAAAATCACATAAGTAAAACAGAACATATGATACCTAAAAAAAGAGGCTCTCAAATGAACTACCTAAAATATTAGGTAAGTGTAAGTACTTATTAAGATGTATAGTATATGGTAGGCGACTGCCGGACTTTATTTTCCATTTATCGTAATTAATTTTCTTTCGATTTTGTAACTGGTCAACACTTTGTCTCTTTCACATTTTCTGTATTCTCATAAAGTAAACATTGTCATACACATTATAATATATTAAACATGTTCGTTAAAATGTGTGTTTCTATGTCTTTCTCTCTAGACTTACCTAGAATCTCATATACAAATAAAAATAAATAAAAATGGTACATATTCAATCTATTTTTCAAATCTTTCCTTGGCTTTAAAATATGTGTTTACTCGGCCTCTTAAGCGTGACGTCACTCTGTTGTTGTTTGGCTTTAGTAGAGGTGGTGTTGGATCCATACATGCCTACTGCACGCTAAGTTTATGTCGCTATCGCTTATGCCAACTATATAATTTTATTGGATCCAGTTATTAATTATTCAATGCCAAGTCACTGCTTCTATATCTATACAAAAAAATAATTTAAAAACTTTGAAGAGCCCTGGAGCATATTATAAGGAATTCTGGAATTATCAAACGTGTGCTAATTTAGAAGGCGGAAGAACTTTTATTTTTGTATTTTTCATTATCAGAATTTTGAATATGGTTTAAGCCATTGCTGGATTCTATTTCTGTAGGCTCCCTCGGTAGAACCATGTGAGAGCTAATGCATTATAATGTGGTCTCGCCATGGTTCTTGTGCTTAAGTATCTTAATCACATTCGTTAACAAATTGGGTATATTATAATTATGTCCTTTTCAGTGTACTGGAATGAAGAAAATAAAGATTTAAGGAATTAATTAGTTCTTTAATAAAAGAGAAACTTCATGATACTTAAATGGGATAATTATTGTAAAATTGTTAAATTGTACAATATTACACATTAAACAATAAGTAAATATCACAGTTTTTGGCATTAACAATAAACACAATAAACCAGACGACATTATATTATGGGAATGCGCCGCTGAAATAATTATTATTAACAATTGATGATAAAAATAGCCGCTTTCAAAATATTTTGATACATTTTCTTAAATAATTCATCAGGATAACTTCCTATAATAAAAATGTATGGAATGCAAATTATTCGCATTAAATATAGCTACAAAATGGCGCTGGTCTGATTGTAGGTAATAAATGCAATAATTAAGTTGCAAAACTGAAAACACTGCACCCTCTACACGAAAGTTTAGAGTGATATTTGAGTTGCTATGAAAATTTAAATAATTGTTTAAAGTAAACGAAACTCAAAAAATATACTTTAAACTGTTTACAATCAGCAACCCTAACTCTAATTTCAGATATGCCAAACTTTTTGTTTAGCGACGTTATATTCATCTAGAGCGCTTATAACTTTAGACCTTTCCATACAAGCTTCGCATACCATTAGATTTTTGCATAAATAGTGTAAGATACTATGAGTCGAACCCTTTTTGCAAAACTCGATTGCGTTTATTTTTGCAATTTTGTTGACTTTTTACATAATAATAGTTATAATAATAATAATATACCAACGTTTATTTACACAAAAATTTTACACAGGTAATGGCTCTCATAAGTTGACACATATATGCAAACAAACAAGAAAACCCGTAAAAGTAAAAAGCTTGTCTCCGGTTATAGCTACAGTTTCTTCACATATTATAGTGTGCATAAATTTTTACGTTTATCAATAATTAGATTTTCGGTATAGGTAGGTATATTATAAGTAGGTATAGGTATTATTCATGCATTGTGAATATTCCATTGGATTCGAATAGCTGAGGAAAAAACATATCTGATTGAAAGAAAACTTTCAACTTCGATGCTTGGATGGCTTGAATCCCGAAATATGTAATATTTTAGGACAATAGGTATGCAAAACTTGGTTAGTTGACATGAATAAAAAATTGCAAAAAATTATCTATTCATAATAGTTTTGAATTTTAGAAAAATCGTATAATTTCAAACAGCAATAACTTATTTTTTTCAAATGGAATGACCTCTATAGTTTGTTGGATGCCGTTTGTAAAATTATAAAAAATATTGAAATTACCAAAAATATTTATTTAGAAAAGTTGTTTAGAATTAAAAGACGTGTCTGATTGTAACTTTTAAGCAAATCGGACGACTTTTACTTAAATGGATAAAAAATTACACTCTGACACGTCTTTTAATTCTAAACAACTTTTCTAAATAAATATTTTTGATATTTTTAAAAACAAAGGAATTTCACACTTGGAAATAAAAAAAAATCGAAGTTGGCTGATTTGTTTAAAAAGTGACAATCGAACACATCTTTTAATTCTAAACAACTTTTCTAAGTAAAAGTTTTTGCTATTTTTAAAAATAAAGGCAGTTTATTCTTGATTGCATTTCATGTTTTTGTATTTTTTGGACACCCTGTATGAAAAAATCGAAAATTCTCTTCGTGGACCATATTTTTTCGAGAAGCAGAAACTTTTATCAAGAATGACTTTTGGTCGAAAAATGAAATTTTTGGTCCATTTGTCCTCTTGGGATGTCTATCCGTGGACATACCTGTATACGGGTATAGGAATTTTATTTTTATTATACTTCTTTGAAAACACCTTATTTTCATCTGTTTTAGCAATAATGAAAGATGGGGTTTTTCGGGCTAGCGCACGGAAACAGCGCATGGAAAATCTTTCCGTGCGCTGAATAAAAATACCGAATATTATATGGCTTTAAAATAGAAATATAGCAAAGTAAACTAAATTTAAGAAACTCTATATGCTCTCTGATATTTAACATATACCTATTTTGTATTTTAATTCGTAAATGTTTCAACATTTAGATACATTTCTATAATATTTTTGACGTTTTATTCACCTTATCTGACAATAACTAATTTACAACAAAAGCACCTTTGAAATAATTTGAGAGTAACCATGGAAGAGCATCATACATACCAAACACTATATTGTGTGCATTGTTTATTTTTTGTCAATTAAATTTATTACAATATGCCGATATAATGTTTTAAGTTTCCGTTTTCAAAGAAGTATAATAAAAAATATCGTTCATTACACGTCCAGAAATAGATTTTTCCGTGCTTGCATGACTTCCCGTGTGAGGCGCAGCCGAACACGGGAATTTGTCACGCGCGCACGGAAAAATCTTTATTTCTAGACTCGTAATGAAATATACTATTCCGGTATTATCTAAAATGACAATTATTTCTGCCACTGTCTGGAAAAATAGTTATGGCTTGCTTGATAAAACCTTCTCACCTGAATGAAAAATGCAAAGAAATTTTCTTAAATACTAAATATCTCGAAAACGGGTAGTTTTTGGTATAGAATGTTATTTACATAAAATATGGGGCTTGGACGCCGGCATCCAAGAAACTATAGAAATATGGGTCATTCCATTTGAAAAAAATAAATTATTGCTGTTTGAAATTATCCGATTTTGAGAGCCTGTATATGCAAAAACCAATTTCGACATACCACACCATACACGGTTGTGCTGTCATACTTCGGCTAAAATATATCTTTGATATCTATTAAAATAAAGATACAGCATTCAGTTTCCATAATTTCCCCAAAGTCCCTAAATTCCAAGAAAAATTTGATATCTTGGCAACGCTGCATCCAAAATACAAAACAAAAAAACGGTTCTGTAGCAAATTTTATGGAGAATGCAATTGTCAAAATCAAAATATTTTCTTTTTGTCCCGCAAATACGAATCACGTGAAAATAAAAGAGAGGTTACGTCCACTGCCAACCTTATACAACTTTTGTATTCAAGTTTTTTTCGTATCTCTTACGGTTCCTGAGATCCAGGGGGTAGGAAAAACTATTTGGGAAACGTTATTTAACATGTGAAGCTTGCACTTGTAGATACCTACTAGAACAAGTTATAGTGTTAGTAGTTACTTATCTCTTTGTCTCCGTGAAAGTACCAAGTACCTACAATTTTTTTGTTCAATAAAAATCTTGCAACTATTCTACATCTATTTCCATCCACTTCTTGAGAAGTTTTTCGGAAGATAGTTTAAAATGAAATAGCGCGTCAACAAAATTACTTATGTAAACAATTGTGTAAATTTTCACTGGCCTGTAAGTAGTACTGACATGTTACGGGTGCCACCCAAGACAAAATATAAGAAGCCAAATTTTTATTAGGAAATAAACCGTGGAATACGAAATATACTACAAATTATAGAGCATTTTTATTTGGTCGTATAATATTATTGTAATTGTACTGACTTGTTTGCATCTTTATCTTTTATATATTAATAGATGAAACGTGATTCGATCTGTCTGTGTGCACATTCCTAGCAAGTGTGAAGTGGGTGCAATGGTGTTATTTTAACTGTAAATACTTTAGAAGTGTGTATTAGCAATAGTATAATACGGTGGGACCAGAAAAACCACCACTGCGGCAACGAAATCAGACTGTGCAGTGTTCACCTATAGAGTTTTGATTTGCCATTTGTTGTTCTTTCAACCCAACTACAAGTTGTAACTGGCGCATCTCGAAACTCACCACGAACTTCTGCTCGTCGATCTCCAGTTCCAGGAGGGAGACGGTAGGACGCGGACTCCTGCCTGTGGCGTTCCTGGAAGCAATCTCGCCGCCGCCGTCGATCGGCTTCCGCCTCATGTGGTTCTCGCTTATCTGGAACGCAAGTCGCCGATTTCGGAGATTGATTTTATGCAGGGGCTAAGCCGGCGCTAACATTGTCTGCTGCGCCGGATTTATGCTCCATATATCGACTATATGAAGTAGGTACCTAGGGGGGATACCGCGCCGCCGTTAAATATTTATCGCGTGCTTAATATGAAAGCGGAAACGAGCCGTTTTATTTTTATCGAATGGGTCCATTCGACATTTTTCATTGTAGTCCGACTACATGAGTCATATGGAATTTAGAACATGTGTTCGCGAGAGAATAATGGATGTTTTTGACCATTTCGAGTTTACTTTTTTATTGGAAAATTGCAAATCAAACTGAAATATGCGGCGTTCAAACAAATCATTGGTATAAAACCAGTAGAAAAATAGAAGTTGAAATTATTTATAAACAAATTTTTTTATTTATTTAATAAAAATCCTGGGTTTCTACCAATTTGTATTTATTTCATCGTTTTTTTTTGTTGCACAACGTAGGTTTCGGCCAAAAATTATGCCATCTTCAGGTACAATACATTTTGACAGTCTACAATTTTTTTTTGTTTTTCTCTTTCTTATACAAATACTAACATTATATTTACAGTTTAATAAAAAAAGTACGACAAACATAATGAAATAGAATTAAAATATCTTACTTACGTTCTTTGAGAGCAACAATCTTAAGTAAATTGTGGTCGAAAAAAAAAAACAGCTCTGTCTAGTCAATTTTTTAAAAAAAAACTTCAAGACCATAAGTGTAGGTACATGAAATTGGTAGAAACAAAGGATTTTTATTAAATGATCTACAAACTACCAGGAGAAAGAAAAATAATAAATTTATAAACAAAAGTTAAAATAATACCGTATGTTCTAATAGCTCTCTGCAAAAAGCAGTAAGTATACTTTACATCAGGCAAAGATATGTTATCTTTACATCAGGCTGTTTTTTTTTGTGTTTCGTACTGAAACATTGAATTGACAAGTAGATGGAAGGAGTGTAGGCAGCCAAACTTGAGTAAATGAAATAGTAAATAAATCAGATGATTCCGGCAAAAACCACAAAACACTAAATAGGTAACACATCAAACTGTTTGTCCTAACTTCTATTTTTTCTGTCCTGTGCTTCAAACGAGTTGTCAAACGTCATTTTCCTTCTGTCCCAATAATTATTATATTTATATTTTATTTGAGTTCGGGTCGTGGTGGTAGTTTTGTATAAAACGGCGTTGAGTTTTCTTAGTTAGTGTTTAGTTTAATATTTTTATCAGAGAGAAAATTTAATTTAGCTATGTGGCTAGGTATATTCTCTCTGTTGTAGTTGTAGGTACAAAAAAGATGGTAAACTCCTGTTGTATATTTGGATGTACCAACGGGGCGGAAAGAATAAGAATAGTGGGGTCTCTTTTCATTATTTGCTAATAACTTTACAGTTTTCCAAGAGATAAGGTGATATTAGAGACAAGTGGATAGCAGCAATAGAAAGGAAAAATTTTGTACTGTCTACAAGTATTTACTTGCATTTGTAGTCAACATTTTATTGAGAGCGATTTAATAGAGAATTTTGGGCAGCGTATACAAGTATGTAATTACTACAGTTTGTTATTTTCCAAATCATCTTATGATAGAAACTCTATCAAGGGAAAAATTGGCAAAATATTGTGCTAATGAACATAGCTCTTCGTAGTCAAAGATGGAGATTGAGATTCTGGTCTCTTTAATATGGTACTTATTTGTAATTATTTTTGTTAGGTGCCTATACATTAAGAATTATATAAAAATATGTAAATTCTACCTGTCTTAGATGCTTTTCCTATTAAACTGAATTTTAAAATTAATAAATCAGTTAAGATAAGTAATTAAAGTTGAAAATGTACACCTTATCTTAGATATTTTGTCGCCTTTATTTTAAAATAAACTTTTATTTTGGAATTTGTATGTTATTTGTCTCCATTTACTTCCAGGTACATAAAATTTCCATGTAATTTTTTTTTTTAAATTAATTCACTAGTTTTTTCTGTGCAATTTTTACATAATTGTGGTTATATTAAAAATGCTGTTGAAAACATCAAATTGAACCAGGAAAAAATTCTTATTCCTACAAACAAGTCCCGAATTACGGAATAAAGATCATACAATAAAGAGAATTACGGAACATGCCTATTAAATTCGCACATTAATATGCAACATCCCTTTATACATCCTTTGCCTGAATCAGCTGCATATACCTATAGCAACCTATACCGCGCAAGAGAGACGTCCGACCGGGGGAATAATTTGGCTGCCATTTTTAATCCTAAATGTGGCGTTAAATTTGAAATAATTTATACGGGTGGGATTGTCGTTTTGTGTAAAATGGAAATTATTTTAGTTCAAACTACAACATATAGGTCCAAGGTTTTTGTTGGTTTTAATTTTAAATTAATGCATTCGGGAAACGAAGCAGTTAACTAGGTTGAGAAATTATACAACTTAATCAAAACAATATTTTAACCATCATAAAGAGAACTAATATATTTTTTTTCTGCTAAAAAATTGAAACGCACAAAAATCAAAGTCGACCTAGGCTTTTGAATTGAATTTTTCACATCTATCCAGTTTTTCATTCTGAACAAGTTTTCTTAATAACATTTTAATGTGAAAGCTACACTTTTCTAAAGAAAAGTGGGCAAAAATGCCAAAAAATCAAAGTAGGCCTAGACTTTCGAAATTTCGCAAACCTACTCAGTTCTTCATTCTGAACAAGTCTCCTTAATAACATTTTGTCATAAAATTTACAGAAAGGGCACTTTACTGATGTGGAAAATTAGTTTTTCAAAATTCCCAAGCCATACGTGATTTTTCGAAACTAAAATTACGTCACAAATTAGTTTCAAACCAAGCAGGGCTCATCCCCGGAAGCTCAAATTTCTACTCGAAATTTTTTTGCCATTTACACCCTATCCGAACTCTATCCGTGCGGACGCGCACTGTATGTTAATATACAGGTATGTGATCAGCGACACATTCATTACGCGCCCTTGTCTTACTTATTGCCATTTGAAACCTATCTCTCTCTAGAGTTGGCTGCCCCAAACAACAATGAAAATCACACCTGTGCGACTTCCATAGTACAGTCCGGCAAACGAAAGAAGTCTAATGAAAAACTCAGTCTAGGCGCCATCCGTATGTTATTGATGTGGGCATGGTCGGTTAGACTGAGTTTTTTATTGGACTTCTTTCGTTTGCCGGACTGTACTTATCAATTCGATGTACTGAAACCACTATGAAACCCCTAAGTTTAATTATTTAAACCAAGCGATAAAGTCACCTTTATAAAATAGGAATTACCTTTTGTCCATTTAAATACCACGTCACGTTCATTGGAGGGTATGATGTTGGAGTTGTGCAGTTTCCTCTGATTGCGTATCCGTAATCCAAAACTTCCTTTTCTGCCACTAATATGGGCCCATCATCGGGAACTTCTGAAAGTAAAGATCAATATTCCTTGAACTTCAACGGTGATACCCAACAAGTTCTCCCATTATCCCATAATATAAATTTTCCTTATCACAATTTTTACTAACGTTGCTACCGTTGCTAGGTATAAGTATTGTGATCCAAAAAGAGTTAATCAACAAAGTTTGAAAAAAGTTGCAGCACAATACAAAGATGTCAAATCGGGGTAAAATACGAGAGCATGTTTTTGTATGTTTTTGCTAATTTCTTGAAACTTTTGTTGGCATTTTTTTCCCGTAATTCCCCAAGTTCTCTAGATAAGGGGGTAGCAGGGTATGGCATGTGGACCTTCCTGAACGTCACCAACTTTGGTGATGTAGGTAAACAGCACAATTACTCTGTTCTCACAGAGAGGCTTACGATCCCTACAACTTGCTCCCCTGTATTGATCGAATAAAGTATAAATACAGAGTAGCTACATATGTTAATTGCACCAATGAGGATCTTTCTTCTAATTGGTTTTCAACACAAAATGCTAATCAATGCATGTGGTATCACCAAATACCAATATAATATATCTTACCCAAAAGTGTTGCATGAATAAATAATTTGAGTATAAAATGTGTTTTTTTTTAATCCTCATTTGTCTAACTGATGTGGATTTCTACTTCACAATAGTTTCCGAAAGTTGCCTAATATAACGCTTGGCTAAAGAATAAGAAGAATCCATAAAATAAATATCTAATTATTATAGAATGTAAGATATACTTCAGCCGATCAAGGTTAATTAGCTTATTTGTCGGATTTCACGTTATTGCAAAAATGTTTTTCTTTTAAGTTTTATGTTTACTAGTCCTAATTAACTTCATACTTTTATGTAACAAAAATAATAAAATTACTTAAATATGCAATTATCAGTACGTCTTATTATTAAAGTAAAAATATTTAAAAACATAATCTAATTAAAAAAAAATAATAATAACGATTCTCACCATCACATAATACTCAAAACTAGTAGTAAGTAGATACCCTACCCTAGAAGAAACCACATGCGCTTGTGTGGGGGAGAGGTGGCAATTGCTAGTAGGTACCAACCTTTTCCTCATTCGCCCATGAACTACGGAAAATACAAGAAAACTGTAGTAATGCCTGTCAATGTATAAACCACATAGCGTGAATTTATACATTTGGCATAGCAAGACGTCAACAAATTACTCCACCTTACGCATTTCTGAACGCCGCTAGGTGAATATTAGGTGATAACTCTATAACTTTATAGCATGTGCAAAAAAAGTTATTCAAGGTAAAAGTTCGCAAAAAAATGGGTTTTTTGCATTTTTTAGCCGAACGGTAAGGTTTATCATAAAAAATAAAATTATAGAGCATGCAATTGTCTACAAAAAGTGTTCTTACACATTTTTCTAAGAATTGCCGTTTTTGAGATATCGCGATTCAAAAGTTGAATAAGTTGCAATTTCCATAATATTCAGGGTGACTCAGTTTTTTGTAGCAAGACATTAACATGTGATAGATCTTCAAAAATAACCGCACTTTTTTGTATAAACTATTTTTTTAAGGATTATAAAAAAAGTTACACAAGTGTTACAGTGTTAGAAAATATGTGGACTTTATCGAATATTTACCAAACTAGTTAGGATATTTAAGTCATAATTTGGTACACGTTGTAACGGCATGGGTTAGCATAAAACCTGTTAATATCGAACATCTTGGACAACCAGTGGCGGAGGACTGGGTAATTAGTACAATTGTTTAAAAAAAACCACCTTGTATAAGTAATAAATCGTATTGCATTTTCTATGTAGATTTTAATATATGTAGACAAAAATGTCCTCTAGGTATTTTTTAGTATGTGTGGCGGTTTCGTGGCAAATTTGATTTTTTTGTATTAGTTCAGGATATATCTTAAGAATTAATTAAAAAATTGCTCCATAAGCAAGACTCAAAATAGAAAAAAAGTGTTTCTTACTTTAAATAAAGTAACTTTTTCCAATAAACGTACCCACTCAAGGTTTAACATGATACAGACCTTAACATTAATTTTACTTTCCCTAAATGTTTTAGATCCTATATCTTCAAAAGTATAGTTTTAAATATATAAGTTTTTTTTTAAAGAAGTTACCTTATTTAAAGTAGGAAGCACATTTTTTTACTCTGAGTCTTAATTGTGGAGCAAATTTTGTAGTTAATTTTTCAGAAATACCCTAAAATTATACAAAAAAATCAAATATGCCATTAAACTATAACACATACGAAAAAATACCAAGAGGACATTTTTGTATGCAATTAAAATTTACAAAAAAATGCAATCCATTTTATTACTATATACAAGGTGATTAATTTTTTGTAAGAACAATAATTTGTACTAATTACCCACTTCTTCGCCAATGGTTATGCAAGATGTTTGATATTAACAGGTTTAATGCTAACCGACGCTATTATAACGTGTACCAAATATATTCGATAAAGTCCCCATATTTTTTAAAACATTCACACCCTGCGGTCACGTGATCTTCCGTCCACCAATCACATACATTGGTTTATTAAAAGCCTTTAGTTGCGCGTTTATAGAAACGTTATAAATACGTTCAAATAATACCATATTTTTACGTTATATTTCAACGTTAGTTGTAGGTGTTTAAGGAGCCCATATTTTAGAAATTGGTTTCAAGCAACGTTAAAAACACGTATTGATAAACGTCAAACATGTGATCCGTTTGTACGTTATTCTGACATAAAAATATTGACCATTATATTTTCGCCAAAAAATACAATTATAAAACGTTTGTTATTTCTAGTCCTTAAATTAATTTAATTAGATGTTAGTTATAACGTTTAAAAGACGTTATTGGTATTAGACCTTTTAATGTATTGTCAACACGCTAAGAAAACGTGTGTAAGATGCTAATATGGTTAGAATGTACGTTATAAAAACGTGTCTTATTTTAATAAATTTAACACTTCAAAATAACGTCATATTAACCTAAAAGTTTTCTTAAGTTAGATTTTGGTTAAAAATGTTTGTATAAAGAACGTTGAATAAAAACGGTGTTTTTTTGTATCAAAATAAAACGGTTGATTTTCTAACGTACACGTTTTATCGACCAATGACACGTTGATTTTACGTTTAATAAACGTAAGTGTGTTTATTGGGTAGCAACCTAACTTTCATATTTTCTGGTTATAGCGTGTGAGCGACTTACATACAAAGAAAAACTATTGGGGGAAAATAGAAAGTGGATATTATTTTATATCTTCATTATAGTTTTGACTAGAAATGCAAAAAATAAATCTTTATTCTGAAGGTCTGTGCTATAGCTATGGATCGGTAAATTTTAAAGTAAGCATTATTTTTCGTGGAAAACCGGCGATATCCTGAACTTTTTTCGACCAGTTTATTATATAATACTATTGAAGACAAAGGGAATACAACCCTGTCACTAAATTTGGAAAACGGTCAACTTCCCCATTGTGGCTTTCGTAGATCTTAGAGGGACGAGAGTCAATCCTGTATAATATCGCATCGGGAGCATGGAGCATGGCAAGCTCAAAACGAAAGTATATTATATCGTCAAGGAAGTATCCAAGTCTCCGGTACAAGGGATAAATCGCCTCGGGCCGAGGCGAATTAATTCTGGCCGTTTGGGTCCTCCGGGCCGGCCCTATTCCCTAATCCGGCCCCCGCATCCCCTAAGCCAATTTACGTGCTATCGGGGCGGCCCGCCGCCATTAGGGCATTCCTTGGTCCGCCCGCCGCCCCCGCGCACTGTCCGCCTGCCCGCCCGAGCCGGAAGTCCAGATTTAAATCGAGATTAATTGTGTATCGTATGTGGGGGGACACGGGCGTAGCCAAGGGGGGGGGGGTTTCGGGGGTTCAACCCCCCCCCCCCCCGAAATAAGCAAAATATTACCTAATATTATACCGAAAAAATACGAGGAGTGAACAGTTAAATTATTATTACGTTTGAATATATTATGTAGTAATAGTAGCGCCTAGCGCCATCTTTTGACGAGAGGCAGACGCAGTTGCAGCCGAACAATTTTGTATTGTAGGGACACTTTGCGTTGTTTCTCGATTATTCGCCACGCCCCTAGGTCGAAATGAGCAGAACTTTGTGGAAGTTCGTGGAAGTTTCTGGACGGCTACTGGGCTGCTATATAAGCGGCGCCGCGGCGCGTGACCGCGCTTACGGCAGTATTGTTCCATGCGAACTCGAAGCGAATAAAAGTGAAAAGTGGTGAACGAATAGTGAAGAGAATTAAGTGTACCGTGTAAGTGAGTAATTTTAGTGCACTGTTATTCGATGACCTTGTTAAGGATAGATACGTGAATCATTATTACTGTCGGAAAATGGAGGGGAAAAAAAGGAAGGGTGATAAACCTAAAGGTATGGACTACTGGAAAAAGTGGTGTAGTCAAGGTCAAGGGGTTTCTAATAAAGAAACAAATTTGGATTTAGCTATCAAAGCTTCAGCTACCTTGCATGCTGATAAGAAGACTGCCTACCCCGAAATCTAGTTTGGAATGCCTAGATATGTGCGATAAAAACCTTTATCCTAATATTTACACATTACTACAAATCTTGGCTACCATTCCTGTATCCACTGCTACCCCAGAAAGGTCTTTCTCGAGCCTAAGGAGACTGAAAAACTATTTACGAAACACTACAAGTGAAAACAGACTTAATGGTTTGGCTCTAATGAACATTCACTATGGAACAGAAATTCATGCAGATGAAGTAGTGGATATATTTAAACGAAAAAGCCGAAGATTTCTTCTTTAATGGTTTTAGATTTAGCGCAGAGGAACGAAATTAATTTATCCATTTCATTTAAAGTTAAGAACTTTATAAATATGTCGTAGTTTTTCGGATGAATATATAGATATTAAATTTCATGTAAGTATATTTTTGTTGTTTTATTTACTTCTCAAACTAAACCCCCCCCCCCCAAAACTAAATCCTGGCTACGCCCGTGTGGGGGGGAAGACCGTCGAAAGAGGATATCAAAATTCCTGTGTGGAGAGTGCTATGCCGAAGACGAAATCTTTCTCCGTTATTAAGCCAGAGTTTGACCAAATTTAAGCGTTGCCAAACCTTATTGTTATTCCATGCGGTAGGTATAAACCCAAACATCCAAAAACAAAAGTTCTTTATAGCGCGAAATAATTCCATACCCTCCTAAGAGTTAGTACTAAAAAGTTACACCACCACCAGCGTCGGGTTTCGGGGGGAGGGGGTGAAAAGGGCAGGAAATTCTTATTTTTCACAGTTTTGCGTGAATATCTAGTAAACTAATAAGGGTTTGGCGCAAAAGTCATCCTATACGCAAATGATATACATTAAATTCCGAACAAGAATTGTTATATACAGAATTATGGTAAAGTGAACGGTTTCCTTAATATGGAGGGGTAAAGATTTCTTTGTTTTTATTTCACGTAGTTTTTGTTGAAAAAACTTAAAATGATTACAGTATTAGTAACTGAATAACGTATGTAGAATATATAGATATATCTATGCATATATAGATACATATTACACCCATAGATTGTTATTTTTTGTCACAAACATAACCTCATAAGTACATGACTGTAAATATGTCCAATACATGTTAGTAGCCTTAGTTAATTTGTACTCACTTTTTGCCCTCATTCATTATAGCGTTCTGATCTCCATTCGTTCTTTTATGTCAAATCATTCCCATATCTAATTATTTGTCCTTAGCTTGTAAAAATGAGAAAGTCATGAATAGAAAGCTCATGTGAAAAACAAGAAAATATATTAAACAATCTATATTGAAAAAATGGGAGGGAAATCAAAATGATACAAAAGGTTATAAGTTTTAGTTGAATCATTAATTGCGTTATCAGTCAGCACCAAATAGTTCACTTAGACTGGTGAGAGGAAACAAATCTTCGTGTTCTTCGTCCACTTGAGAATCATCATTTAAATCTCTATTGAGACATGCAAGTCCTAAGCAATTGCTGCACATACTTGAACAATTGAGACCACTTCTTCGACACTCGCAGTTTTGGACGCATCCATCTCTGCAGAAGCATACGATGAGGATTGTTTAATATATATTTTCTTGTTTTTCACATGAGCTTCCTATTCATGACTTTCTCATTTTTACAAGCTAAGGACAAATTAGATATGGGAATGATTTGACATAAAAGAACAAATGGAAATCAGAACGCTATATGAATGAGGGCAAAAAGTGAGTACAAATTAACTAAGGCTACTAACTTGTATTGGACATATTTACAGTCATCATATACTTATGAGGTTATGTTGTGACAAAAAATAAAAATCTATGGGTGTAATATGTATCTATATATGCATAGATATATCTATATATATTCTGCATACATTATTCAGTTACTAATTTATACTGTAATCATTTTAATTTTTTTCAACAAAAACTACGTGAAATAAAAACAAAGAAATCTTTACCCCTACATGGAAACCGTTCACTTTACCATAATTCTGTATATAACAATTCTTTTTCGGAATTTAATGTATATCATTTGCGTATAGGATGACGTTTGCGCTAAACCTCATAGTTTACTAGATATTCACGCAAAACTGAGAAAAATAAGAATTTCCTGCCCTTTTCACCCCCTCCCCCCGAAACCCGACGCTGGTGGTGGCGTAACTTTTTAGTACTAACTCTTAGGAGGGTATGGAACTATTTCGCGCTAGAAAGATCTTTTTTTTTTGGATGTTTGGGTTTGGCCTAATTTTGTGTTAGTTTTACTGTACTACTAGTCGTTTAGAGAAAATGGCAAGGCGTAAATTCTATAGTTCGACGTTTATTGTCTACTTTACGAAAAATTTGGCACTGGATTTAAAAACTACGTAATTATTTATTGAGGACTTTCACACAACTGTTTCAAAAAATAGTGTACAGACTTCTAGGGCTGAAAGAACATCGAAAAATGAGACAAAGAGTTCATATAAAGCTGGGGTCAAAGACCTAAAAAGGCACCAGTTGTCAAAATTTGAATTTTGAACCTCACTTCACGTGATTTAAAATGTCACAACCATTTTTGATTCTTTTATTATTTTTTATAAACACACAAAATGAAAAATTCACCAATAATTAGGTATTGTTGATATAAATCACACAAAGTGCCGTTGGTGGCCCCCCTATAAATTACATCAAATCTATGCTAGTAGGTATTTGAATTTATAAACCCAAAAAACACACTTTCCAAATTTAGTGCAAATATTTCGATTCGTTCAAAAGTTATTTGGACAAATATAAAATAAAATTTAAAATGATCCTTTTATAGGTAGGTGTAAACCCTTTATATGAACTCTTCTCCGTCTTATTTTTTGTTTTATCAGCCATAGAAGTCTGTACACAATTTTTTGAAAAACCCGTGAGTCAATAGGTATATAAGGTCTAGACAAACTTTTCAATTGCTAGGAAAGTCATTTTAGAATAAAAGTTCCTATAAACAAGTGTATATAAATCGTAACTTTTTGAGATACAGGCCGTTTAAGAAAGCAACTATTTTCATATTTTTTATTTCTTAACTCTGTAACGAAAAGAGATATCGACTTCAAACTGGGTATTTTCATGCATGGTTATAACTGGTAGGTACCTATGCCAAATTAGTCAGATGGTGCGTATCTCTATATTCGATGCGTTCTTAAACGCCTTGTAAGTACCTACTTCTAAAACTAAGGGGTTATTATAGACCATAAAACTGTGTTTATTAGGAAATTTTTGTTCTAAAACAACTTTTTCTACAAATTGTCAAAGTTGTAGTCATTAAATTAGGACAGTGGATGAAATAATATTAATAATAAACGGGACGTCCCAGGTTTTTTGATCAGGACTTTCTAGGACATTCTAAGGTGGGTTGCTTATATAAACATAGGTCCCAAAGTTCTTCGTTTTCGAAATATAAGGCGGTGTAGTTCTCTTTTTGAAAATAAATTATGGCAATTACCTCTCAAAATAATCAAGATGCTGATATGAAATTTGGCACTGCTGTGTTTTTGGGAATGAAGAATAAGCTGAAAATGACAATTTCTACTTATCTCACTTGCGCTATTTATGGATCGTGCCTTTACTCGTAACTTTTTTGAGGTTATCTTTTTGGTCTCGCAGGTTCATCATTTTAGTGCATCTTTTTATTTGCAACAAAAGTGTATTGTAGTTTCATAACGATAAAATTAACAGTTTGGGTTGAAATTGCCAAAACACCTGATAATTTCATTCGAAACATTCAATTTTCACTTACCGCTTTCAAATGTTACAGATCAACTGGACATTAAAAATGAAGAAAAAAATATCAAATGGACGGTCAAAACACTATTCGAGGAGGGTGTCCAAATTTTGCGAAATTTAGTTCTTTCCATTTTGAAAGCGAATAATTTTTGGTTCATTGTTCATAGGGTTTTTTCTCACTTTAAATAAATTAAATTATTAAATTAAATAAATTAAAGTCAAAAGTTGCTTTGGGTCATGTTTAGACAAATGTAAACCAAAACGATTACTTTTATCGTTACGAAACAAGAGTACACTTTTGTTCCAAATGAAAAGATGCACTAAAGTGACCTCCACGATCAAAGAAAAGATAACCTCAAAAAAGTTACTAGTAAAAGCACGATCCAAAAATAGCGTAACTGTGAGATACGTGGAAATTCAGCTTAGCACGGAATTTTGAATCACCCTGTATTAATATGAACTTTTTATCTCAAAAATACTCGAGGAATCGTCCTCTGAAATGTCGGACACTTATTAAAAACACCCTGTATATAATAAAAAACAAGTACAGCGGTTCGAAAACTTTTGATTTTATTTTTCAAGGAAAGACAGGAATCTTATTTCTGAGTAAAAAATAACTTCCGGGGGTTAAACTATACCTGGTTATAACTTTTGTACTAACAATGAAAAATTGTTTTTTATAAGTCGCTCATTTGTTACAGTCAGTTTTATTTCAATGCTAAAGAGTAAATGAATCATATCATTGGTATTAGTAAAGATCGTATTAGTTAGATCGTTGACATACACAAGAAAAGTAAAATTATTGTAGATACAACAAACGTGTATTATGTTGTTATATCGTATCAGGACATAAGTTGAGCAAAACGCCGTAGGTGTTTTAAACACCAGAAAGATATTCTGTACCACGATAAATACAAAAAGTTTTTCTCTTGTCCACTCTATTGCCGAATATACTATACACAAATTTCGGAAAATTTCTTCTAATGGTATAGGTAAGCAGTTATGCAGGCAATCTTTCCAAATAATACCTATAACCCGCGCTATCTTTCTTTATAGATAGAGAGTCCTTGTAAAACCATGAAAATGCAATTACACTGCTGTAAAATTGTGCAATTCCTTTTTCCTTCATGTACAGACTGAGTCATTTTCGATGGTTTTTATGGGGTATCTCCGTTATTTGTATAGATAGAAAAAAAAACAAGGTAATTGTTCAGTTCATTTTTTGAGATATTTACGAGGCTCAAAACAGATCTCTGATATCTCTAATACTTTAGGAGATACATGCGTTTTTGAAATTTTTGCTATTTTTTACAATTATCATAGCTCATTTGTTTTTTAACCTATATATTTCGTTAAAACCGCTTTATACGCACTTTTTTACGTAGAATCCATTGGCGTAGACAGTTTTTCCAAAAAAAAAATATATTTTTCGAGATATGACCCAAACTTGTTTTTTTTTAATGGAACACCCTGTATATTTTTTAATATTGGAATCCAGCATAAAATTCCCTTTCCAACGATATATAATACAAGCTACTTTCGTCAGATTTTGAGTAAACAAATTAAACAAAAAAAATTTCAAAACCCCCCTGTATCTCCTAAAGTATTGGAGATATCAGAGATCTGTTTTGAGGATCGTAAATATCTCAAAAAATTAACTCATGAACACCTACCTTGTTTTTTTCTATCTATACAAATAACGCAGATACCCCATAAAACCATCGAAAATGACTCAGTCTGTACCTTTTCGGCAATGTGCGAACGAGACCACCGAGCAGCTTGCGGCGTTTGCGTCCTTTTGTCCCATCAATTTATTTGGGGCAGTCCGTTTTATCAACCCTAATCTCAACCTAATCACGTTTTCTCCAGTGGTGAGTTTTACTCCGTTTTAGCCCTAAGTAACGGTAAAGAATGGCCTCCCCGGCGGTCACGTCCGGGGCCGCTCTCGGCCTGATGGGGGGGGCGGGAGAGAGGGGGGGTCAGTCGCACCCCAGGGATGGCGACTAATCAAGTCGAGTGACGTATGGGGTTCCAACTCGAGCGGATTTGGGGACAAATCTCCATTGCACGTGGCTTTCGACGTCGGCGTAAGTCCGGGATTTCCAGCCGGTCCTGCGGCTGCCAGAGCTTCGCTACTTAAATTGCAAGATTCAAATAGCCTACCTTTCTGACTAACTAACAAACCGCTGCCAATACAGGGTGGAGACATTAACTGGAATAAATTCGCCAGCGAGGAGCTGAGCAGTTTTTAAAAAAATTCCCGAAACACGTCAACGTTTTAAGGTATTTGCCCACATTTTCCAAGCAATATGAAAAATATAGGCCTTCAGGGGGAGCTGAAACCACCCTCGACTTTTTTTTTTCAAATGCAACCCTATGGATTGTGACCTCTCATTGGAAAGGAGACGGAAAAGGCAAATCCAACGCACTAGTCACATTAATTTTTGAAAAGGTTGAATGTTGCAAAAAAATTAAAATGTATTTTTTAAATTTATTTTATTTTCAACGCAACGATTGTTCAAAATGTGCACCATTTAATGTAAATTTCACTTTTGAGACGTTCCCACAAAAAATCCAACCATTTTTTTTTGCCACGACTGATAGTATTACTTTTTGTTGGTTTTTTACACAGCTACAAAGTGGAATTCAGTTTGAATGCCGTATTCAAAGGAACTAATTGTTGTGGTAAACTACAGAAAAGGCCTTATTTAAGTGAATCTCTGAAAACCAAAATTTTAATTATGATTGGATATGGTGATAGAACGCGAACTCAATGCGAGGTTGTTCGTCTCTTCCGAGAAACTCATCCCGATTTGCCACCAATAATATACTGTTAGTAAGATAGAGAAGCGATGTCGAGAAATGGGTCGTGTCAGAAATACACCAAGGCAGAGGCGTGGTCTTCTTGATGACGACACGAAGTTAAATATGCTAGTTTCTCTTGAAGAAAATCCAGTCACTTCATCTCGTCAAGTGGCGATAATGATCTTAATCACAAAACAGTTTTGAAAGTACTTAAACACGAGAAAAAAAGGCCATATAAAATGCAAGCCGTTCAAAAGTTAGTTGAAGATGATCCAGGTCGACGAATTGAATTTTGTGATTTACTGATGAAACATATTGATCAAAACCATTTATATTTAGAGTGGATACTTTTTTTAGACGCCATGCTACTTTTATGTTAAATGGAAACGTAAAGCGTCAAAATTGTCGTTAATGGGCCGAGGAGAACCCCCACTGGATAAGTCAAATTTATATACCCAGCGCCCTCAGAAAACAAATGTGTGGGCCGGCATAATGAAAGATAAGAGTCACAGGACCATTTTTCTTCGATGGCAATCTAAATGGAGCAAGATACCTTCGTTTTCTCCAAGACGAACAAATATGCCAATTCTATGCAAACCATTCCCAAATGCCTTGGATCATAACATGCCCGACGAGAGGCTGTGGTTTCAACAAGGCGGGGCCCCGCCACACTACGCTGTTGTTGTTCGCCAATATCTGGTCAGAATTTTCCCTGGTAGATGGATTGGAAGACGAGGTACCATTACGTGGCCAGCAAGATCTCCAGATCTTACACCACTGGATTTCTTTTTGTGGGGACATCTAAAGAGTAAGGTATACACTCAAAAACCAAACAACATTGATGAGCTGAAGGAACGAATTAGAGTTGAATCCAGGAAAATATCACTTGAAATGTTACTTAATGTACGGGATGAAACCTATCACAGATTAGAATGTTGCCAATACGTAAATGGTGCACATTTTGAGCAATTTTTGCGCTGAAAATAAAATAAATTTAAAAAATATATTTTAATTTTTTGCAACCTTTAACCTTCTCAAAAAATTAATGTGACTAGTGCGCTGGATTCGCCTTTCCGTCACCGTTGCAATGAGAGGTCACAAGCCATAGGGTTGCATTTGAAAAAAAAGTTGAGGGTGGTTGCAGCTCCCCCTGAACGCCTATATTTTTCATATTGCCTGGAAAATGTGGGCAAATACATTAAAACGTTGACGTGTTTCGGGAATTTTTTGAAAAATTGCTCAGGTCTTCGCTAGCGAATTTATTCCAGTTAAAGTCTCCACCCTGTATAATGCAGGCCGTCTACTTTTATACTCCATAAAAAAATATTTTTGTAGATATTCTCTTGAACTTTTATTGTTTGAAATGTCTCAAAATGCACTTCTTTTGGCTTTCCTACCGTTGTGAAAATGCAAATCCAGGACCGGCTACGAATTTTTTATACCGCCCATTTTCAATAAAACCATTTAGCGATAATATCACCACAAAGTTAATTTCTAATACTTACTACAGACCTATATAGCCCGAAGCTATATAGGTCTGTGCTAATACTCATTCTACAGGGAGCCAATGTTGAGCAAAGTAGGAACTTTAAAGAGGCATCTGAGGCATCTGGCAAGTCAAATGTGCCATGAAATTACCTCAAACACCCTTGAATAGTCAACGGAAACACTCAAAATGTTGGTGTGCAAAGATCCAGTAAAAAATATACAGGGTACTTTTCTCTATGAGCCGTCTGAAAATGCTGAATTTTTATGAAACTTTACTAGCCAAGAGCGCTCTGAACACTGTGATTATTGAAAAAATATTAACAAATGAAAAAGTAATTTATTTTTTACAAAATAGCAACCAACAAGTAAAAATGATTTAAATTAGGTAATTCACCTTTCTCAACAAAGCCATACTGTCTGAGATGATACATTTTCTGAGCAATTTCTGTTGTACCCCCTTATAGAATGGAACTAGTATATTATAAAATGTTGTTCAAATTTGGTATAGATGCAGGTAATTCGTTGAGAATGGAAAATACCGAAACCGGAGATAGGGGGATCAAAATATGATGACTGAGATCAATAAGTCTTATACAAATGTTGCTTGTTTAGGAGATGGCCCGGAAGAGACACAAATATATTTTTTTCATAGTTTAAAATAAGATACTAACTCGGAGGTTTAAAACTCCGACATAACTCTGAGTTTTAAGCTTACATTTCCAACTTACCTATACCTATCCCGGAATTTTGAAATTCCAAGTTATTATAGTCATTTTTCTTCCGAGTTATAACTCGGAAATGTAAGCTTAGAATTCCACGCCGTAGGTCGGAATTTCAAAATTCCGAGTTAATATCTCGGAATTTTTGAGCCTTGCTTCTGTTGCCAACTCCAACTAGCCCCCTTATAAAAGACCTTCATAACAGCTTCCTCCACTGATCCTTTTTATTTCGTAACGGCACAGTTTGGCCCTCCAACCGTTACGTCCAGACCATACCTATTCCTATATCACCGGCCCGGGGGGGTCAGCCTCCCCAAGGGCGGCGAGTGACGTATGGAACTGCATCCCCTCCCAGATTCGAGGATAAATCTCCATTCCACGTGTCTTTTGGCCGTCGCGATAAGTCTCAGCTTTGTTCGCCGCACCGGCTGCCGGTGCGTGCCGCTTTTAACCAACTTCGGCGACAGGGAGCAATTTATCGAAACGGTGGGAGAAACCGAAGGAGACTTCCAAACGGCAAATTTATATCGTTGCGTAGCGGCGTGAATGGGCGCCTCGGGAAATGAGGACAAACATCGTCTAATTAATTTCCCCCAACGAGCTATTTATTTATTTTCATTTTGAGGTTCTTATACCTATTATAGACTATAGAGGTTTCAGTGTCATATCTGTTACATGATGACTGAAAGGGCTAGTGCCTGTGTCTATTATCGATAATACATTTCATTAATATTTTTACTAATATTATAATCCTAAAGCTGATTTTCACCACTGTCACGTTATTTAAGTTGACTTAAACATTTACCTACCAAATATACCAAAATGTATTCGTAAGTGAAGGTGTGGTAGCCGCCAGCTTTTAGACAGTGGAAACGGCCGTAGGTATACAAAGATGACAGGAGAAGCCGCCACTTAAGTTTGTTACCACCTCTCACTTCTACAGGGTGTCTACTTTTAAATGTATACAAATCGATAAAAAATGTATTTTGTGAGATACTTTCAAAAACCTTTTTTGTTTGAAAGGCCTTCAAAAACCGCTTCTTTTGAACTTCCTGCCATTTTCAAAATGCAAATCCAGAGCCGGCTGAGATTTTTTTATACCCTCGATTTTCGCGAAAACCTTTTAGCGATTTTTTTATTTAAAATCTGACCCCATAGCGTTAATCAGAATATCACAAAACCCTTATATACCAAATTCGAATAAAAAATATACAGAGAGTTCCATTATGCAGGCTGTCAAAGTTGAGCAAAATAGGAATTTTAAAGGCATCTGCCAAGTCAAGTGTGCCATGGAATCCCCTCAAAACAGTTGAATGGTCAACAGGACCACTCAAGTTGTTGGTGTGCATAGGTCCAATACGAAATATACAGAGTGCTCTTATCTGTGCCATCTCAAATTACTGAATTTTTTGTAACTTTATAATGGTCAAAAATCGAGTATGTCCAAAACCACTCCACATACTATAAACGAACTAAATCTAAAAAATACAGAAGCCTGCCAGTCTGTAAGTCCATATCAGTTAAGGTGGCTGGTGTGCCACAACAGGAAACGCACAGAAAATGTATCATCTTAGACAGTGACTTTGTTGAGAAAGGCTCAATAATTTATATTGTTTTTATTTGTTGGTTGGCATTTTGTAAAGAAATAAATTACTTTTGTGTTTATTAATATTTTTTCAACGATTCCAGAGCACTCCTGACCAGTATAAAGTTTAATAAAAATTCAGAATTTTGAGATGGCTCAGAGAAAAATACCCTGTATATTTTTGTAGGGATTCCATGGCACACTTGGCTCGCCAGATGTCTTTAAAATTCTTATTTTGCTCAACTTTAACACGGTGTAGAACCGAACACCCTCTACATTTTTTGTTCAAATTTAGTATATGAAAGTTTTTGGGTGTCCTGATTAACGCTGTTGTGTCAGATTTTAAATAAAAAAATCGCTAAGTGGTTTTTGGGAAAATCGGGGTATGAAAAAGTCGTAGCCGTCCCTGGATTTGCATTTTGACAAAAGTGAAAACGTCAAAAGAAGATTTTTTTGAAGACCTTTCGAACACAAAAAGGTTTTTGAAAATATCTCACAAAATACATTTTTTATCGATTTGTATACACTTAAAGTAGACACCCTGTAGGTAAGTGAGAATCAAACTAAGAATGTTCTCAGTAGGTACTTTCCAAACTCTAAATTTATTAAAATAATAATAAAACAACATAATTCCAAAATATTTTCAAAAATTACTTCAATTGGTACGGACAAGCACTGAATACTTGTTGTCAACAGATGAGCAAAGTTATTTAAAACTAATAAAAAAATAAGAACAGGATATATGATATGATATATCCTACAAGTTGGCTTAAATCCCCGGGCGTGTACATACGCGCAGTTCACAAAACGGCCGGTAAAGTCACAACGAACGTCCGCAAGAATAGTCACGATATGTACGCAATAATAAGTTGTAATAGCGTACGCTCTCAATTGTACACGTAATAAATTTAGTTTTACTACAACTCCAGAAAAAAAGATAAAATAAAACACTAATCCAATCCAAAAAACTCATTAGGTCAAAAGGAAAAACACGTAGATCCAATTGTAGTCGACCCAAAAACTAGTACCTAACCGTAAACCGTAACCAAAAACCCTAAAAATAAATTGCCAAAATCAATCACTGCAAATAATCAAGTTTATATAATATGACAAAATAACTTTGGACTAGGTAAATTTAGTTATAAAAAAAAGCAAATTCCAACTTACCTCGGAAAGAGGTTTTTTACGGTTTCTTCAAAATAACCTTGAACTAATAGTCCTGGAGCCCGTGTACAAAAATTGCAACGATTTCGGGCAGTTTCTTTATATTTTCATTCGATTGTACCCACATTGTGTAGCAACGTTTGGGGTGTCAGCTGGCTAGGTGGCGGTGGGGGTAGTTGCTAAGGGGTTGCAAACCCAAGAACAAATCTTTTTTTTTCAAGTTTTTTTTATTTTTCCTAAAGGACGGCAGATATGGCAGACATATTTGGTACAGTTTAGACACCAGTGCCGAAGAGGCGGGGGTCAACCATCGTATTTTTCAATAAAAAAATGGTACGCCACTGGAAAAGTAATATTTTTCTGCATTAACTAAATTTTCCAATCAATTCTAAGAAAAAAGTATTTTTGACTTTTTCGAAAAATGTACTTTTTTTAAAAATTAATTATTTTGTGTATATTAAATTTTTTAGCAGAAGAAAATCAAAGTAGGTGTAGACCTTTGAAGTTTTGCACATCTACTCAGTTTTTAATTCTGAATAACTTTCCATAATAATATTTTGTCATAAAACCTACATAAAGGGCACTTTACTGGTGCAAAAAAATGGCAAAAAAGACACACGATTTTTTTGAATCTAGAAATCCTTTTTGTAGGTTTTATGGCAAAATGTTGTCAAGGAATGTTGTTCAGAATTAAAAACTGAGTAGGTGTGCAAAATTTCAAAAACCTAGACCTACTTTGATTTTCTTCTGGGCAGCACGAAACTCTTATGAACGGAAAGTTATAATCAGTAATTACAAAAAGGAGATATTTTTTCATGTAAACATGTATCGAAATCCTACCCCCACCGCCATCTAGCCAGCTGACACCCCAAACGTAGCTGCACAATGTAGGTACAATCTAATGAAAATATAAAGAAACTATCCGATAATCGTTGTACACGGGCTCCAGGACTATAACGTTGAATCTTTCAAAACAACTGTTCCAAAATAAAAACATCACAATCAGAAAAGTAACAAATTCGGCTTACCAGAGATGGAAAGGGGGTTCCTTTCTTCGTAGGTTCCGAGGTCCAATTAATTAACACGACATCTTAATCCCGCAAAAGCGGCCAAATCCAATCAACACTAGGTTTTGGTCGCCAAATCCCCGTCCAGCAGTCGAATTACCCGAAACAAGCCAAACTACACTCGAAAAAAACTTTACTACATTGACGTCGCGAAAATTTCCCGAAATTTTGCCTTGCTGTTTAAGGGAGAATCAGAAAACGAATCAAATTGAAAGGCCGGCGACGACAAAAAAAAACGATGTCCACCGCACTCCAGAGTTCTATAAAACACTTGCAGAATCTACATTATATAAGTTCTGCAGAATTTCTCTAACACCACGACTACTCAGACAACTTCCCGCTACCAATGACAGATGGCGCTACATGACAACAGAAAACAAAGACAACCAAAATTAGTGGCATTGCGCAACAGGTGGCGCACATAAGCTACAAGACATTACACTGCAATAAAAAGTTGCATTTCAAAACAAAATTGGATAAAACACGGAACATCAGCAATATCGGTGATTAGAACAGCGATAAATATTCGATAATCCATGGACATTTATTTCAAAAGTAAAAGCAACTGATGATATTCCCTTTTTCCAGGTCTCAGGAGAAGACAGCAACCTACGAAAGTAATGAGTAGTGCTAAAACCATCTACAAACAAACCGAGGAAAAGCACAGCAAACGGCACTCGACGAACAACCTCAAAAGGTAAATTCGCAACAAAAATACTTGCGCCATGACTCAATAATGTCAGAAAGCACCAAGTTCATGACTAATCACTATTTTCCAGGAAACAATAATTATTACTACAAAGCCAAGAATCCATACAACGACAGCGTATACGAATTTCGAAAGCTACGAGGATTCATTATACGATTGAACAAAATATCTTCAAACAAATGGGACTTACTGGCAACATGGTATTCTAAATAAACTAAATAAACTATCCAAAGTGTCTACCCCTTTATTTCCTTCAACCACTAGAAAAGAAATCGATTTATAAAACATTTTTATTTCCAATTGCAGTAATCCCAGATTTCCCACCAAATTTTTAAATAATCACAAAATTTTTAATTTAACATTATACTAAAATTATTATTAATGCTTCTTTAAAATGTGTTGATTAAGTATTCAACGAGTATAAAACGATAAGGCGAGTGAAGTTATACTAAATCCAATATGGCGGATGTCCCAAGATGGCGGACTGAATTTCTTTACCACGCTCGCGACATGAGAATCAAATAGGTACTATAAAAAGGAGAAAATAAAATAAAAATAAAATTTATAAAAACAAGCTTTTATTTAAGCCATGTACTACAACGAATAAAATAAGTTTAGATTTTCGTTAAGGTAATTCAATGCCAAATTGCAACAAGCTTTTGAAATCAAAATGCTTGTCGCGCGAAATGTTCATAAAAGTACGTAACACTGAGTTTTATTAAACAGTGATTGGTTGATAAGCAAGTACGTACATGCTAATATATGTATTTTCTGTACAATTAACCCGACAAGCTTTTTGATTCTAATGAATGGAAATAGCTTTGGATGAAAGAAAATTGGTGGGAATAGTTTTTTTAGATTTAAAAAGGGCTTTTGAAACCATCGATAGATCAAAATTGTTATTAGAAAAATTAAATTTTTATGGCATTGAAGATTTAGCATTAAAGTGGCTTTAAAATTATTTATTACATAGAAAACAAAAGGTTAGATGTGGAAAAAATGTTTCTTGTGTTGAAGATGTGAACGTAGGAGTTCCACAAGGAAGTGTTTTGGATCCATTACTTTTTGTTATTTATGTAAATGATCTATCAAAAATTCTTACGGCATGTCAATATCATCTGTTCGCCGACGACGCAGTTTTATACTTAAAAGAACAAAATTCTAAGGTTTTAATGGATAAAATTAACTTATAATTAAACAAAATAATTAAATGGATGAATACTAATAAATTAAAAGTTAATGTTTCTAAGACTAAATCAATGATATTAGGTGGTGACAAGATGTATAAAGAACTTATTTATATTAGCTGTGCTGTAAAATTGAAATAGTTGAAATATATAAATATTTAGGAATAATTATAGACAGAAAATTAAAACTTAACGAACATGTAGATTACATATTATGTAAAAAATGGGAACAAAAATTGGTGTACTTTATACGTTTTGCAAATTTTACGAAATAAATCAATGTGAATTATTTTAGGGTGGAATAAGTATAGCCAAATTTTAGATATGTTAAATAAATTAGAATGGCTTAACATAGAAAATTATTTAGAATCTAAAACTTTAATATTTATTCATAAAATTAAATTAAATTTAGTAGCGCCGTATTTTAGTAACATGTTAACAAAATTTCAAGAAGTAAATAATTATCAAACAAGAGGAAATTGAAATTTTGTTCTGGACCAAAAAATTATAAATTTGCTTAAAATTCGATTTTCTTAGACCCATCATTAAAAAATTCTTCATTAAAACAGTTTAAGTTTAAATTAAAGTATAATTATTTAAATAACTATAATCGGATATTAATACAGTAGGTTTTATTTATTAATGATGTAGTTGGATAGCAATTTGTTGCTAAATAAATTTGTTTATCATTATTATTATTATTAGTACATACATCGCTTAAATAAAAACTTTTGTTTTTAAAAAGGTTTTATATATTTTTAATGGATTTACTGGATTCGATGATAGGTATTGCCGAGGGTATTGCAATACGCAAAACCATCCTTTTTATTTTTTGGTCAGAAAACAAATATTTCCAATGTCATACTACCAAAAAAATGCACGGACACTTAAAAATGAGAAAGTTATAAATCTAAAGTTTGCGCAGACTACAGAGCGCGGTCACTCGTCCAACACCCGAGTGTGCCTCTATGGCTTGCTGTACATACTTTCAACAGTCCTGCACACACACACTTTCGATATAAAATTGATACCGATATTTTGAAACCTCCGCAAGGAACAAAGTATATAGAGTCTCCTTAAATCTTATACGTATGAGAAACTAATACGGAGAAAGTAATTTATGTGTTTCATTATCATATAGCCTACAGTGTTTTCAAATTATATATTTCGAAAAGTAAGTCGGTATAATATTATTCAAATTAAATAAAAAACACAGGAAAGCTGTTTTCCAATTTCTCGACCTGAAATTGAATTGTGGCTGTTCGAGAAATCTTCCAAAAATTAAATTTATTTTCCATGCATTTCAACCGGAGATCTCGGGATCATTTCGTTTAATTCAGCTTCCATTTATTTGACGCAGACACGGTGCTGCAGCGGATAAATCACTTTTCGAAGTTATAACCGCAATTTCAATTTAAGTTTAGGTCTGTATTTGCTCGGAAAAATTTATAGAATTTTTACAGTTTGCGCGTTACGTTGGTGCTCAGTATGAGCTGCGAAGCTATTATTTGTTCTGTGGTATGAGGCTTTTTTGTATAGCAACTTTGTCTGTGGAGCTGCTGCCGCCACACCTTCATTTCCGTGTGATAAATTTTGTATGGAAATAGTCTCAAGCATTAAGGTTATCAGTTGCCGGTGTCTGTGTCAAGTATTTAGTGACCCCTTTTACTTCCTTATTTCTCGAGTTAAAGAAAAAATTGAAGAGATAAATGTTTTAGGATTTTTGGTGGGCGTTTCCATACAGACTGGTTGCAATAATCGATACAGGTTATTCTGTAAAAGGAATACAAACCAAACTCATGTTTTTTAATGGAACACCCTGAAAGTATAGCATTAAATTTTCGGAATCTACGCTGCATGCTGCATCCCGATTCGAAAGAGGTATATTATGGGCTAAATTTTTACCAAAGGTAGATGGCATTGTTGCCTACTTATTTCCAAAAAATTAGTTGCCTACTCCAAGTCAAAGCCACCCGAGATGCCACAATCGAGGCTAAAAATCCGAAAGTCATATTAGGCATTTTTTTTACTAAAAAAGTTTTTTTACTAAAAAAGTTCTTCAGAATCTATCCAGAACCATAAATCCAAAATTTTGTCAAAATCAAAAAATATTAAATAAAAAAAATAAAGTCCAAAAGTAGCAATTTAATAATTTCCTGCGTTTAGAAAAGTGTGCCATAGATGTTTTGAAAAAAAGTTGTTTGCTAACAGCATACAGGGTAGGTCAAAAAATATAAAAATTGTACAAGAGTAAAGTTCACCCTTATTTCATTACCTATAAACAATTTACGCACTGATCACGAAATAATATATTGTACGATTTTAAGTACAAAGAAAAAATATATCAGCAATTACGTAACATATAGGGATTTTAAAAATCATGACTTATTTCTGATGGACTTACAGTCACAACCTTTTGACATAGTCTTTAACCTTGTAAATATTGAGGATACACTGAATTATTTTAACGAACTCTTGCTTTCTGTGTTTGATCGTCATGCGCCTAAGAGGCCAATATGGTGCAGTAAGCCCAAGCCCCCTTGGTTAACAGATAATTTAAAAGGGTTTATTAAATTAAGCTTTTTCGGATTTTAAGAAGTCTGAAAATCCTGAATATTACTTATACTATAAAAAATTGAGAAACGTAGTCAACGGAGCTGTCAAGTCTGAAAATAAAGGCATATCTCAATCAGAAGGGAATTGGATAATCTCATTATTTATTCTAAAATAAAAAATAAGAACAAAGAAATACCTCATCATTTAAATGATGTGAATAGAATTAATCAATATTTCTTAAGTTCTGCTTTAAATATGCCTTGTGGAAATTTTAATAAATTGCTACCTTTCTATGCAAAAACTAACTTTTCTGATTCTGATAGGCTTTCGTTTTGTTTAGTAATGTCAGAAGGTGTTTACAATTTGATAAAATTAATTAAAAGTACTGCTGTAGGACATGACAAAATTAACAATTACCTGTTAAAATATTCCTGCCAATTTCTTGTACCTCATATTACTAATATAATAAATTCTTGTCTTTTGGAAAATTATTTTCCTAATGCATGGAAAAAGTCGCTAGTATATCACCTGTTCCAAAAATCTCACAACCTAACGAGCTTAAAGACCTGCGTCCAATAAGCATATTACCGGGGCACTTTCGAAAGTACTTGAAAAAATTATCAACAGCCAGGTAACGGCTCACTTAAATAAATTTAAAATACAGCCTAAAACACAATCTGGCTTTAGAACAAATTTTAGTTGCTCCATATTGTTGATGACATTTTAAAGGCTGCCGATGACGGTAAGTTAACAGCCCTTGTGTTACTGGACTACTCCAAGCCCTTTGACTGCATCATCCATCCTATCATGTTAGCTCTTCTACAATATGTGGGTTTAAGTCATCAAGCTGTACAATTTTTAGGGAATTATTTATCTAATAGAAGACAAATTGTTCGATATAATATTAAATTTTCTGATGTATTATTAGAACGTGGAGTGCCACAGGGGTCAATTTTAAGTCCACTATTATTTTCGATATATACTAGTTATGATCTCTCAATTAGAGGAAGGATATGTGCATTGTTATGCTGATGACACACAGATTTATAAAACATTTTGCCCGTCAGAAATTCGTGCTGCTAATGAAATTATCAATTATAATCTTAGAGCTTTGGTAAGAGTGTCAAGAAATCTTGTTTGTTGTTTGGACGATCAACTCATAGGGTTGCATGTTATAATAAGATTAATATTTTAATAGATGGTGACCATCTAAAATTGGTGGACGAGACACGAAATCTGGGTTTAGTGTTAGACAGCGGAAATTGGAAATTGTGTGAAGAGAGCTTTTTGTAATCTGCGAAATATTTACGCCAATAAGGACATTCTAAATAAAAATAGAATAAAACTGTTATGTGACTCCATAGTATTATCTCACTTTTCATATTGCGATGTTGTATATGGGCCGTGCCTAGATTATGTTGGATTAAATAGAATCAAAATAGTGCAAAATTATTGTCCAAGATTGATCTGTGGTGTACAAATTGTAAACTAAATGATACAGTGGGAGTTATGACAAATGACAAGGGGTTGGTTTCGTTGTTTCAAAGCCTTGTAGGTCCTTTTTTTAGTTCTCCAATTGAAAGATAAGTTGTAAGTTAAATTGTTGTCAATACTGATTAATATTACTTCTTATTATTTAATACAGGGCCGCAATAGAAAAAAATTAATGGAAAAAAAGGAATTTTCAGTATAATTGTCTCAAAACATTTTAAAAATATTTCGTGTCATACATCATGGTATTTGAAATAAATAGTGCTTTCAAAATCTGCAAAAAGAATATCCAGGTCCGTATTTAAAAACATAAAGTTGAAGATGGTTTCTCAAAAACGAAACGTTGTAGAACAAATCTAAACACGCCATCTTAAAGCCCGTTCAAAAGTGCCACAAGAAAGTGTTCTTATTTTTTTTGTACCTGAAGTATCAACTTCAGAAAAAAATAAAATCGAAAACGCAAAATTTTACTTTTTTCAAAATAACTTAAAAACGAAAAAAAGATATTAGAAATCTGTTTGTGCCATTTTATTGATCTCAAAAATGCACAACTTTTTCCCCATTTAACCGTTGCCGTATCTCGCACCGTTTGCAATATCCCCATGCTGTTCATTCTTATCCTGAACACAGTGTATAATTATAATATTCCCAGCACAATAAAAACTGAAACACTTCCAAAGTGAAGTTGAGAAATTTCCAATAATTTAATGCCATAATATGTTATTGGAAACACGATGTGTATTTGTCTACTTGTTTGTAATACCATGAGGGGCTCTGGAAATAGGTTAAGTTCGGCTAAGTTTGGAGGTTAGGTTGAAAAACAGTTCTGTGAACTGAACCTCGCTTCCACCCAATAATTGATGTTTTGTTTTTGTATTGAATATTTCAAAACTACTACTTATATACTTCTTCCTGAAAAAAAAACATATGACATTTAGTCCTGTATTTTTCAGAAACCATTTGTAGGTAATTGTTTAACAATTTCAGAATTTTGTTTCCTCGTTGAAGCTAACGTGAACCAAAATGTCACCAAATTTGACTACGTCATTTTTTACTTTTGTTTCGCTACCACATCCTAAGCAAATTTTATCTGGACAAATAAAGGAAAAAGTGTACCATCATCCAGTGTCGCAACCCGACGCCTGTTTATTACCTTCTCCCATTTTCTGTGTTTAATAGCCGCTCATAAAGTAAAAATAATGCCATGCAAATTAAATTAAAACAGTACTAAACTGTTTTCTCTGACCTAAAATTACATTGTGGCCGTTTAGTGGATCCCCCACAAATTAAGTTTATTTGCCATGCATTTCAGCGGAAGGTCCCGAGCTTATTTCGTTCCGTTCCCCGATTCCCCTTTCATCTGTTTCGCGCAAACGTGGCGTTGCAGCAGATTAAAAGTTACATAATGGTAACTTCAATTTAAGTTGGAGCCTGTTTTTGCTCGGGGTTGATAGAATTTGCAGTTTGGCGTTATGTCGCCACTCAGGACGAGACTTCCTTGCGGCAAGTTTATCTACGAAGATGCCAGGCACCTTACTGCGAATGATAAGTTTCAAATGCAAATAGCGCCAGGTTAAGGGGTTGTCAGTTACTGGGCGCGTCTGTTGGCTCTGGGGGTTGCGCATTAATCTATTTAAAGTTTTCGAACGACAGGCCTGCGTCAGAACACTCTATACCAGTAAAATTATTACTGGCAAAATTACGAGCAAAAAGGTAGAGTAATTTGTTCCGCAGTCTTTCTTGTGGTTGTAAACGAGAGATCCGAAAGAATTTCCCTTCTTGCTTATAGTGTTAAAGGACAAAAATATTTACATTTCACATCTTGTTATATTGACGACCCTTCCTTGCACAAAGACTATATGCCTATGAAGTACCTTTACAGCAGATCAAATATGATGGTGCGCCTTATTGGATTCATAAAATGTTTTTGCGAAGAAAAGTGAATTCCAAATACCTAGCATGTTTTCATAAAAATTACTCCCAAAAAATTTTTGTGTGAAATTGCCAGAGAAGATTATGAAATACGAGTAGGAATGACTTAAAACAATCTTTATGTGTTACTATGTTTAAGCTGCAAGATATCCAAAAATCTGCTGATGCGTTCTAAAATTTGTAGTAATAAAAAAGTTAATGAAATAAATGTGATTCCACGCCCTTTAGGTATTCTCCGAAAATGTTGCAAAAAGGTTAATTCTAATTCATATGTTCATTTCTATTGTGGCATTGTTTCTACGAGATCTATCGGTTCCTCAGTCTTTACCCGCATGTTCCTGGACACCCTCTATCGATTTCAACATTCACCCCGGAGGTAGATCAACATCCATTATTTGTTCAATATCTTGAAAAATTTTTAAATAGTGGCTAATATTTTACTGTAGGTGTTAAGTTTTAATAGCTTGGAGTGGAAAGTTTGCTAGAAACAGCACCACAATTAATCTACGCTCAAAGTAACCTCCAAGAGGCATTTCTCTCATTTCTGTTACACTTAAAACTATTATCGCGAATTACACATAAAAAATATTGGACCAAACTAAGAAATTTTCCTACCAAATAAACAAATACCCACTCAAATAAAAAAAGGGTTTGTTTCCTCCAAGCTATGACAAAGGTGGACGGGACCATTACTTCCTAAAAGAAGGCTTCGCCATTAATTCTTTTTTCCAGTTTGTTTGCACTTATTTCAGGTACAACGCCTTCAAAGTTTCAAGATCAAACTCCACAAATTTTTGGTTATTTACACCTATTCCGACAACTATTCAGGAACACCCTGTATATATATCACCTGTTCAGTTAAAACTAAAAGTTATAATATAAAAAGACAAATTTTTGTTATATCCTAAGATTGCATAACCATATAATAACAATATTAAAATACCGCCTCAACATTGAGATTCTGGCATAACTCCTTATCCCAAACAACTTTTCCTTATAAAAGTTATTCATATCTTGGACAAAAAATTATTGTAATTTACTCTTGGGCATATTTTCAAATTTACCTCCAGAAAACCCTGTATATTGATTAATTCCGTCAGCTATCCAGGGACACCCTGTATATATATCGTCGTATAATAGAGATTTCAGTTGACTATCCAAAGATGGAAAAGAAAGTTAGGCTTCACTTTCAAAAAAGTGGGGTTAGATCCGTAACTTTTTTGTTTGATGCTCGATTGTTTTTTTGACAGCAGATTCTGAAAATTTGGAAGAAATTAGTACAGAAGTACTTTTCTCCGGTTAAAATACCTTAAAATTAGGAAAATGGGGTGGTACTTTTTGGGGGGGTCACACTGTACTCGTCTAGCAGACACTTGCAACCGCCAGAATAGGCTGGCTGTTTAGGTACATATTCTTTTAAAATTATTAAAAGAATATTCCCTCAAAATTTCAGCCTTGTGAGAGCAGGTTACGAATTACTATCCCTATGACAACTTTACTGTCGTCTGGCACATACTTGCAACCCTCACAATAGGTTGTAAAACTTATGTTAATTAAAACATATTAAAATTGTAGCCTTGTGGGAGTAGATTTTTTTATATTTTTACATTTTTAAAAATTTAAGGGATGATGACGCAACCGCGAGATGCCTGGCAGAACGGTACTTTCTCAATTGACCGATAATAAAACATTATTTAAAAAATTTCTAGCTTTGTGGGGAACGGGTTAGTCCGATGACGTCAAAACCTATAGACGTGGTGCCCCATTGTTAAAATGCCCTTTATTTTGACTCCAAGATTAAATATATCCATACTACTCTAAAAACATGCTACAAACAAAGACAGAAAGTCAACCATCAACCAACTATACACCCGGTGATTCCCGGTTATAGTTCCTCCAGAATCACACTTAGATATCGCATGTTTTTTCTTATTTGGGGGCGCCGGAAGCATCGGAACCTCACCTGAAGACTCGGGGGATGGTCTAACGACGCCAGCCTCAGAGCCCAGTGTCGAAATAAGTTCGCTACGACTCGACAAAAAGGGGCAATATCTGACAATCTCGCGACATTTTCGGAATAATTTAATGGAGCGCTTAGATTGTGATTAGTTCTGGGCGTCAAGCGTTTATCAAAACAAACCTGTCTATAGGTTCTGACGTCATTGGGTTAGTCGGATGAACCGCTAGCTCTCCTACTATAATTGTTGCCTAACAAGTGCAAAGCGAGTGCAAACGTGTTGTATAGGTAACTCTGAAAAGTTATAGTTGTGCATTAGTGTAACAATTTTGTACACGAAACGTTGCATAAGAAATACGAAATCAGCCCGTGCACCTGAACAGAAAGTTGTTTTGATTTGATGTTGAATGACTACAATGCCATTTTTTATTACATATTCCTATTGGTCTACTTATATTTTGTCTCGAACAAATTTCGATTTTTTACCGTGATAAGTAAGAGGAAATCAAATTCCCAATTAAGCTGCGTCATATTAAGAACATTCCGTGTGTAAAGTCTCATTTAGTTCGTATAATACGGGAAATTCAACGTACGTGGTTTATTGGATGAACCGTAACTTCCTAAATAGTCATTACGTTCCCATAATGCGATATCCGCATTATTGCAGAGGTGACGCATTATTATAGCGCAAACTGTATCAAAGCGAGGTGGGGGTGTGGGGGCGGAAACGAAATAATCTCGCTGGCGCGCCGAAATTAACAGCGTCAGCTTGATCTAATCCGGAACTCCGGTGTCGGAGTTGGCAACTTACCGACGACGTGCATGTAGCCCGACACGATCTGCGTGTAGAAGTTGGGCGCGTCGGTGGACACCTCGCACTTGTAGCGCCCGCTGACGTCTGGCAGCACGTTCCGCAACACCACCTCGTTCGGGGTGCTCTTGCTCAGCTGGAACGGACACGGAGGGGTGGTTAACGGGCGGCGTTGACCCACGGCTCGGTTGATTTATTGGGCAGATCGGAAATTGGGTAATTTCAGTAAGCAAGTGAAGAGCCAGGGGGAAAAACGATGAAAGTCCATATGAGGCAAAAAAAAGGTATTCAGTGCAAAATGTAGCTTTTAACATATACTTTGTTGTGACAAACTCGTAAGGCGAAATAATGCTGGCAATCCAAAGTTTTAACGGATATAAAATTAGGCGTGCTAGCAAAAAACGTTGAATGTCCGTCCGTCAGCAGGAAAAACGATGAGAGTCCAATGTGTCGTGCCGGGCGCCGTCTGATTGAATTATTATATTTCAATTTTATTGGCAGTTGATCTTTGAGTCTAATCGAGAACAGATGCGTTTGGTCGTGGAGAATAATACTGTGTGTGGTGTCTCGACAAAAAAAAACGAAAAAAAAATGGACGAATATCTGATGCCACAAAGAAGCTTTCATTGCGATCTAATGTAACTGGCAGGGACTCTTAACTTTCATATAATACTTTATGTTTTTTTTCTTACACTAAAGATTTTTTCTTAAATCTGAAGCTTTTATAGAAACAATAGAATCTATTGAAAATAATGGGAACAATAAATGAGAGTCACTGGACCAAGACGAAAAACCAACGATATAAAGCCATACACGACTCATGCTAATACAAATAAATCGGTTTTTCTTGAAATCGGCAGTAATGTGTCCCAAAATCGTCATTAAAAGCACAGAAATCGTACAATAATGGGCTACATTATTGTACGATTTTTTCAATAAGTAGGCCTTGGCGAGATGTACTTAAACATCAAACGTCAGAAGCGGAGAAATCGCCCGTCAAAAGTGACCAAATATTCAAAACCCGGCCGATAAAGGCCCATTTAACTTTTCGTACACATTGCGAAATTGTTTCCTATAGAAGCGCAATCCTTCAGTATACATATTTTAGTAAATTTGAATATCAATAGATTTGTTGCGTAGGCTGCACAAGAAGCAGCAGTTTGGTTTTTCTGTACGAAGATGCCGTGTCTTGACTTACTTGACCTAGGTAGAGCGATTGTCAAAGTCAAGCAACGCCGCGCGTAGTCAGTTCATGGACGGGTGATCCCTTATTATTATTTTCTTGCCTAATAAAACATTTTTTTTCCGATTTCAAAAAAATATATAATATGTACCTCGGCACTGAAGTTCTTTTTATGACTCATGTGGTTTATTTGCCTCGGCCAGAAGCCTCGGCAACTAAATTCCACATGAGTCATAAAAAGTTGAACTTCAGTGCCTTGGTACATAAATAACTATTATTTTGCTTCTATATTAGCGGGTCGGGGGGACGAAGACGAGGTAATTTGTTTACATTGGCATTTCTGAAATTCAGTCTTTCTTATTTTGTAATGCATAACAAAAATAGTTTTTTGATAAACTTGTATATCGTATATGTGCTTTGAGATACTTATATTTACAAAATAACCTAAATCGTATAAAAAAACTGGAAAACTTGAATGTGCCAACAATAACATCTTCTCAATATCATGAAACAAAACAAGCCTTTCGTAATGTATCTATACCTATATATCTTTGGGAAAAACGAGGCGAGTCACTGGACTATCATCTTTCTTTCGCCTTTTTTGCGCATTAGCTAGAGTTTTCTCAAAAATAGAAGAAGGTATAATTTTCTTCATCATCGAAACTTTTATTTTTAGTATAAAAACTATGGAACTAGCCAATAGTATACATTCTTTGTATGAATATCTTTTGAATTAAATTTACAGTGGTTTCAAACTTAAAATTATGAATTTCTCGATTGTATAAAAAAGGGACTTTCATCTTTTTCCCCCTGGCTCCTGGCTCTTCAAGTTTGTTCTCGCTATATAGTGTGTCCCGAAGCGTTGAGTGAGGAATAATAAGAGGCGCAGCGCCCATATAAAGTTGCGTGTCCGGTCGATGTGTGCTTACCCTGAAGCCCCTCGTTGCGCCCACTCGCTATAGCCGCCTAGCGACCACGGATTTTTACGACTTGTTTATGTTGGTACAATTTTATATATTTTATATTTTACTGGAAGGATATGTAATGTATTTTTTTGTCTCGGACGCTTTTCGGGCCGCGTTTTCGGCTACGCTGCGTCCCGTAAAGCTGCATTTCTTATTATTCCTTCATTCAACGCCCGGAGTGAGTAGGTCAATCGAAGCCTGTGGATAGGAGATGACTTTAAACCCTACATAGGGTTATGTTTGATGGTTTATATGTTATTTCACTTTTAATATTTCCGAGAGACTTTGTACTTCTCCGCACAAAGATCAATCTATTTTGTAAAACTAATGAAAGGATGGATTTGAAATTTAGTCTAAGTCGTAGGTATGTAGCCCAAATGTCAAGATTCAAAGGAAAATTGTATAAAGTTAGGTTGTTCCTATCAACGTGAATATTAAGCCTGAAAACAACCTTGGTGTACGGTTAATCTAAAGCAAAAAATCTAAATACACAATTTTTAAAGTTTGTTAAATGGTCGTTAGTGTTATCGTTATTATATCGTTTATTACAACAATGTTGTAACGGAAATAGTACGGGGTATCCCAAATTGGACGCTTTTGGCTTTCTCAAATTTGAATCAACAGGGATTTTTTCTTCAAAACCGCTAAGCCGAGAAAAAATCCAATCACACCAATGAATTCTACGGAAAAATTTAATACAAATATTTTTACCGAAATAGAAATACTCACAAACAAAAAAATGTGGCACGTTTAAGAAATGCAAAAAAAAGAAAATTATAGTAAACTAATCTGCATTGAATTCAGTCCAATATCGAGCTCTAGACACCACAGCTACTCTGTATTTTATCTTGGGTAAATAGGAGAAACCCTCCAAAAGCGTACAATTTGGGACAACTTGTACGGACAGAACATTTTTAAATTTGTTTTAATTTAAATATAATTCAATATAATGTGTTTTTAAAAAGGACTAAAACTATAAAATAATACTGAGGTATTAAATAATCTCTCATAGCCCATAAAAATTTGAAAAACGTGGGGCGCATGCAATGGATAATACTAAGGAGTGTATAGGAGTAGCTGCTGAAGTTGAGAAAACATAACGATATAATATAGGAATAGATACATTACCAAAGGCAACTTGTTTTGTTTCATGATTTTAAAAACATGTTATTGTTGGCACATTCAATATTTCCATTTTTTTTAACGATTTAGGTTATTTTGTAAATATAAGTATCTCAAAGCATATACAGGGTGATCGTATTTCGAGTATTTGCATGGGGATCTTGGTTATCTTAAGAGATACGAGGTCGGTTAGATTGGGGCAAAGTTGCGGAATTTGATGCCGAGCAACACGGTAAAACACGGTAAAAATTTTTTGCTGGCCCTTCTCGTTTTGAAAATATTGCGAAAAAACTGAAAATTGTCGTTTTCGTTTTTATTTTTTTAATCGAAAACGAATGGCTCTAGACATTTCTAAATTAAACATTATTAAGGCACTTTTTTACAAGGAATCTAAATATGATCTCGCATTTTTTTCTCGCCTCCCTGCACAAAAATATGACGATCAACTTTTATTTTTCTTATTGGCACCATATTGGATTTTTGCATTTTTGAAAAGAGGATTTTTTTCTGGTTAAAATGGTATGTCACAAATTATGCTTTACTTTGTTTTTCTTGCCGTAATATCAAATTAATCATTTTTGCATAGAGTGCCTTGGAAATGTAAGCCCCATAATGTTTGACGTTTTTGCATAGAGTGCCTTGGAAACATAAGCCTAGTTACCCATTGTTGCGAAGTGTGCTTTGGAATATTGTTGAACGGTTCAGTAAAAATTCAGTTAATGTTAAATTTATTGATTAAATAAATCATAAACGTACCGCAAGGACAAGAGTATGATCTGAGACCTTGCTATTTATTCGCCATATGCACACATTAACACTAAAAGAGTCAAACTGGAAACACAAAGAACAACAAAAACCTAGACGAGTAGACAATCCTATTTTACAATAAATGTTCAATTTGTCCTCCATATTCCTCAAGGCACAATGCAGCACGTTTCTTTAAATTGTTTATGGCTCCTCCAATATCCCTTCGACGTCATTTATATTTGAGGAATAATACACTTGAATCATGTCACGCTTTTCTTCATGTGAAAATTACATTTTTTCCAGTAGAATAAAGTATCCGTGACATTTAAAATTGTACTACCTAAACTATCAAACGTTATGGGGCTTATGTTTCCAAGGCATTCTATGCAGAAAGGTCAAACATTATGGGGCTTATTTTTCCAAGGCACTCTGTGCAAAAACGTCAAACATTATGGGGCTTACGTTTCCAAGGCACTCTATGCAAAAACGATTAATTTCTTATTACGGCAAGAAAAACAAAGTAAAGCATAATGTGTGACATATCATTTTAACCAGAAAAAATCCTCTTTTCAAAAATGCGTAAATCCAATATGGCGCCCATAAGAAAAATAAAAGTTGATCGTCATAGTCTTGTCCAGGGAGGCGAGAAAAAAATGTGAGATCATATTTAGATTCCCTGTAAAAAAGTGCCTTAATAATGTGTAACTTAGAAATGTCCAGCGCCATTCGTTTTCGTTTAAAAAAATAAAAACGGAAACGACAATTTTCAGTTTTTTCGCATTATTTTCAAAACGAGAAAGGCCAGCAAAATTTTTTTTTACTTGGCATCAAATTCCGAAACTTTGCCCCAACTTAACCCACCTCGTATTTCTTAAGATAACCAAGATCCCATGAAAAGACTCGAAATACGGTCACCCTGTATACGATATACAAGTCTATCAAAAACTATTTATTATGTATTACAAAATTGGAGACTGAATTTAAGAAAAGCCAATGTAAACAAATTACCTCGTCTCCTTCCCCCCCGACCCACTAATGTAGAGGCAAAACAAAACCCGTGTTATTTGTATTAGCTTGAGTCATCTATTCCTATATATCGTTGTGAAAACATTATTTATTGCATATGCGTCCAACGTTTTTCGAATCTTTCCCAGTTAACCACGAATGACCTATAACGTCCATTTTACGTTATTTTCATAACGTAAAAAATACGTAACTTAATTTCCGGAAATTTAATATTTGTAAATGCATCAAAAGTGACATATAAAAACAAGTAATAAAACTAGCGTTAATATTACGTCATTACTACGGTACAGATACTCCCGAATAATAAAACTTGGACTAAGGTTTTTGGGAATTCACAATAGAGTCCTCTCCTGAGACGATTAAGGTCCTTTTGGCTTTGTCCCATCCATTATATGAATTTTGAGACATCCTATTTATTTTATTTCTTTTCAATTTTGTGACGTCATCGAGATTCTAGCTTACACTGTTTTAGGCAATATTTTTCAAGTGCGTCGATAGCTTAGTTGGTAAGAGCGTCGACATTAATTCCGATGGTCGTAGGGGGGGGCCACGGAAACTTAGTTGAGGTTGCTAGAGATTTGGGGGATGAACATATCGGGTTGGCTTGGCTGTATATATATTTATATTTTATTAAATATATGTCAAAAGCACATAAAAGCCTTTTGTTTATTATTATTTTTAGATATAGCTATAACTAAAATAGTTCTAAATCGGAAAAATCTCAAGCGCGTACACGCTGAGTTCGGATGTCTACCGACGAAGAGCGAAACGAGCGCGGTGGCCCGTAAGTTTCCGTGGGTCCCGGTCTACGTTAAGTTTATGAGGTTGTTTCTAAGGATATTAACGTCACTACACCGGTCTTTTTGTCATAATTATAACGTTAATTTAACGTGATTTTCCTAACGTCATGGAGGTATAACTATAACGATATTTTGACGTACAAAAACGGTTGTTGGTTAGCTGGGTTATGAGACTAGGAGAAATTATTTTAAACTTTTTAGTCCGTTTTTACATTATTTTATACTTTTTAGTCCTTAATTTATTTAATTTTCATTATTTTTTCATAACCCCTCCAATTTTAGTCAGTTTCCGGTTACGGTAGATATTGTACATCTATAGTTTTTTCTGTAGATGCGTGTAGATTAACCCTTCCTCAAGGTAGTTTCAGGTTAATGCTCTCGTTGATGGGATAATCCAAATTTCTACAATTTTGCTTTGGATCTTGATTTTTGTTTCACAATATGTGCGTTCACTAATTTCCAGTTCTAAACCAAAATCGATAGATCTAAGCCTATACATATAGAAACATGCCTCAATCAATCAATCAATCAATCAAAGGGCGACTAGACTTCACTGATGTCCACGACACTCTGTGGTAATATGCACAAAGGAAGGGGACAAGCGCGCTTCAAAGTTCCGCAGTAATGTCACTTCTCGCTATTTTTTTCCGCAGAAAATATTGTTTGATTCTTTTTGAAATTATCTTCTAGATTTAATGGTGAGGCTATTTATGGCCTTTTTATAACGTTTAAACTGAAATTGATTTCTTTGTGAACATCCATATTGCACTTTTAAAAATATAAATAAAAATTACATACTTATCTGCAATATAAAAAATTAAGCTGGGGCAGACAACTACATTAAAGTATGCAACTAGATCGTTTCAGTAGTTTTAACAAAATAGTTGTCTTTTGCGGAGTAGAAAAGTACGAATTTTCTCAAAAATCATAAAAGTTAAAATAACTTGTAAGCCGTCAAACCTTAAATAACCCTATATAGAGTTCAAGGTCATCTCATCCTATAGTGATACATAGGGAAGGGGACGGAGGGTACCTTATAATTTTCTTATCTTGTGTGATATAAAACAATTTCTAACAAGAGTTGCTTGAAATCAGTTAAATTTTAGAACCGTGTTTCAAAATCCTACAGTGTTTTTCAATTCAATTTTTCAATATTTTTACTGTTATGTTATTTTTATATATTTAAATTTTACGTTTTTTCTGATTACAGCGATATGCTTAATATGTTGTATATTATCTTCTATTCTTTATTATACCAGTGACTATATTCTTTCTATAGTCACTGATTATACACAACAGAAAATTTGTTGTTATTCCCTCTCGCAGTAGTAGAAAAAATATTTTTAATTTCAACATGATCATGTTAGCCATGTCAGAAACAAAGGTATGACTTAATAGTATAGCGAAGTGTCGACTTGTGCTAGGTTCTTAAATAGAAAAAAAACGTTACATTTACTAACTGAAAAACTGGAAGTTTGATATGGCCTGATCTTATCAAGCACCCTGTGTAGAATTTTGAGACACAGTTCTATAAGACATTACGATTTCAAGCAATTTTTGTTTGTTTTTTCTTTGCATCACACAAAATAGAAAAATTATAAGACAGTTATAGTTTATACGTGCCGCGGCCACAAAAAAACTTTCAGGCTGGTGGAAATCCGTGCAAATGAGCGCACAACTCGGCAACGCCGCGGCTGTCCGTCTCGTGACGCCGCCGCCCCCCACCATTCGCGGACGACCGGTCGCGGTGTGCCGGTCCACGGCGGCGGGCGAGCGGGACGGGCGGAGCGGGCGGGCCGCTACGTTGCCGGATTTCGCGCTTCGGAGAGAGATTCAAGGACCAGCCTGAGAGTTATTTGTGGCCGCGGCTGTACATCAAAAATGTCCAAAATTAATGATCCATCAAGTCTTGCAATCTTGTACTTGTTGCATTTTTCTCATAAAATCGATACCAAAATTTTGTTTCTTTTTTTTCACTAGGATCCGATAATATGGTCCATAACAAAACACACAAAATCAAAAAAGTGCAACGAGCCAAAAAAATCCGTTCATTGGAGAATGCTCTCAAATGGGGTGAATTTGAAAATAGCCTTTTTTTTATTATTATTTTTTGGGCAAGTAATAGAATTAATACCACATCACAACGTGGTGAGTGGAAATATTATATCTTCAAAAATGTTTCAAAAAATTTATATTTAGTAGCTACCTAAACTTTTGAACTGTATACCTACTACCTAATCTTACATACAATAGCATGTGGAAATAAGTGGATATAAATATATTTTATTTAGTTTGGCGTAATATAGTAGTTTTTATCCAACTGAATTACTATACATAATTTGCTACTAGAGGTCATTTTTGACATTATTATAACAAGGGTGTGGTTGAGAGGGAGTGAATTTCCATGAATTCAATTTTGGCAATATTTTACAGAAACAAGGTAAATGAGAATGGTTACGAGGGGACGAATGTGTAAAAAAAAATATGTGCATATTGAGTAGGTATATTATAGGATTTGTGTGGAACATTGGCATACTGAATTTAAAAAGGGTAATGTAGAAGTAGCAATTCCAGCGGAAGCGTTCTTTTAGCATTATTTTAACAGTATCAACATTAAATCATATACAGTGTCCTCCAAAAAGTTCACACCATAGGGGGAAATTTTTAATTAACGTTTTATTTTGAAATTTAATTTTGGGGTTACCTTTTGCTTTAAAAAAGATGAAAAATGACCCACTCAAACGTGATCATGTGACTTTCGTTATGTGTCAAAAATTACATTTAAAAAAATATATCGCCAAAAATGGGTTTAGTTGTTAAAATATCAAAAAGTTTTACTTGAAAAAGTTTTTTTTTAATTTTACGTAAGTTTACCAAATTTGAACGCTCTACTAAAATATTTAGTTTTTTGCCAATTTTTAATATTTATGAAATTTCTGAAAATTTTAAAAACTCGAAACTTCGTAAAAACTTATATCACTAGCTTTATCATTCTATTAATTTTTTATTACTAATTACCGATAAGAATAGGTATTTTCTTGACTTTTATGGAACAAATAATTATTACCTTTAAGTTTAATTTCATATTAATTGATATGGATGAGTAGGCCATGGAGAGAATAGAAGCAATTGTTTTTATTTGACAGTTGTTTTTATTTGACAGTTATCAAACTGTCAAATAAAAACAATTGCTTCTATTCTCTCCATGGCCTACTCGTCAATATCGAAAGGTAATAATTATTTGTTCCATAAAAGTCAAGAATTTTGCTTAGATACGTAAAATAGATGATATTTTAATTTATTATTATTTTGGCATCAATTTAGAAGTAGGAAACGTAATGTAACCAAATTTATACCCCAAATGCTAGACAGTACATCAACTTTGCAACAAACATAACAGAATTTTAAAGCGTAAATATCATTTTCTTTTGAAAAACACCTATTCTTATCGGTAATTAGTAATAAAACATTAATAGAATGATAAAGCTAGTGATATAAAATAGTTTTTAGGAAGTTTCGAGTTTTTAAAATTTTCAGAAATTTCATAAATACCTAATATTAAAAATTGGCAAAAAAACTAAATATTTTAATAGAGCGCTCAAATTTGGTAAACTTACGTGAAATTGAAAAACAAACAACTTTTTCAAGTAAAACTTTTTGATATTTTAACAACTAAACTCATTTTTGGCGATATATTTTTTTAAATGTCATTTTTGACAGATAACAAAAGTCACATGACCACGTTTGATTGGGTCATTTTTCATCTTCTTTAAAGCAAAAGGTAACCCCAAAATTAAATTTCAAAATAAAACGGTAATTAAAAATTTCCCCTCTATGGTGCGAACTTTTTGGAGGACACTGTATATTGTTTTAGGATTTTTGTGAAATATTGGTATTTATTTCCTGTTTTGTAAAAAAAAAACGTATGTGGAAGTAGTGATTCCATTGGCAGCGTTTTCTTTTGTTTGAAAACATTCCAGAGAACCAAATACCAAATATATGCAACAAATAAAAAACTATTCTCATTGCCCTAAAATTTGAAATATTGATATTTTTCATTTTCGGTAACTTATTTTATTGAAATTGTTCGATATCTTTGCCTACACAGAAGATAAGTTTGTTTCTCCTGTGAAGGCAAACTTCAAAAGATTTGGATGAAGTTCCTATGAGCCTATATCTACATAATATAACCGGCATATACAGGGTGACCCATTTCAAATGGAAGCACCCCCATAACTTTTTTGTTTTTTGTCCGATTTTAACCGTTTTTTTTTTCTAAAGATAGGCCACAAAAAACTCTATTTCGGCACAAAATTTCAAAGCCGTACTTCAATTTTCAAGGCCTATTATGATTTTTTTTCTTGCAAAAAAATCACAAAAATTATTTAGCGATTCTTTTATCTAAAAACTGACAATGTCATTGAATTCGGGACTATTTAAAATGAGTTTGTGCTAAGTTTCATCAAAAAATAATTTATAATTTTTTCCCTTGTTTTTTTTTTCTTTAAATTGAAACCAGCTACTAAAATACTTTTAAAACGACAGTTTGTTGGGTTCAAAGAGTAGGAATAAAGTTTGGGGGCAATCGTATTAAAAATAAACTTGCTACGGGAGCAGTCAGATTCTTAAATTTTCAATATTAATTATTTTGTAGTATTTTTAATAATAGCTATTTTTTGATGAAACTTAGCACAAACTCATTTTAAATAGTCCCGAATCCAAGGACATTGTCAGTTTTTAGATAAAAGAATCGTTAAATAATTTTCGTGATTTTTTCGCAAGAAAAAAAATCATAATAGGCCTTGAAAATTGAAGTACGGCTTTGAAATTTTGTGCCGAAATAGAGTTTTTTGTGGCCTATCTTTAGAAAAAAAAAACGGTTAAAATCGAACAAAAAACAAAAAAGTTATGGGGGTATGGGGGTGCTTCCATTTGAAATGGGTCACCCTGTATATTATATATAATATATAGATTATATATTCTTTGGATATGACGAGGAAACAAATGTTGGACTCAACGCGTGTGTCGACTGTTGAATCACAATTATTTGCCTATTTTAATGGCAACAATAACAAATTTTCTTTGTAATAATACCTATGTTCTTTTATTGCTGAACTACGTATCTGTGGGTCTTCAAAACCTTACGCCTACTATTAGAACATGTTGAGCTTAGGAATGTGCATCCTATAAATTCTGAAACCCCTTTAAAGGTGCGCTCTCAAAGCGTTTCCTATCATGTAGTGAAGGCTATCAGAAATATCAAGTGGTGTCAGTTTAGATGCCGCGCGAGATTAGATCGAAATCATAAGGCAATTTTAAGTGCAAAATATCTCGAAAAGGAGACAATTTTCACTATTCATTTTGTGTTACGGGGAAAGAATTAGTTCATACCTAATCTAAGTAGTTCATATTCTCAATAAATATGTCAGCTAGATATGAAGAAAATCAGCAAATATACCATAAAATTTAAATTGATCTCATTTAAAATTGGAAACGAATTTGTAGTTCACAAAATTTCTTTTACGTACAAAATATGCCATAAATTTGCGAATACTTCCTTAATAGATACGTAACAATCAATAATTGTCATGAGAAAATAGTTATTCGCTAAAATTGATATACACTATTTATGGAACATCATGTTTTGTATACTTGCAAAATTGTAGAACGCATGTCACAAGAAGTGTATTTTTTCTCCTTTATTAAGAAAATTACAAAATATAGTCACGCTACGTCAGTGTTTCTGTTCTCGAGAAAATAATCCAATCTTGAGGTAGTAAAAAAGAATTCTCTCATTTTTATGTAGTGGTGTGCCTTTGTGCAGTTCCCCTTTAATCGACTTAAAATAGACAGCCACAGAATTCCCAAGTAGAGTCTTACAAAGAAGAGGAAACGTTGGAGAAAATGTTTCCTAGATTTTTAGAACTTTGTGTAAAATTGAACATAAACTTGAAAACTTTCATTCCTGCAAAGGGACTTTATATAAATGGCAAGCGAAGTTTTACTGCGGACTGTCGGTTTGGGAAAAATTATTGGGAACTGAATTTTTAGGAAATAGTTCCATTCATACTAACGATATGTAGGAATAGGCGACTCACGCTAATACAAATAACATGGTTTTATTTTGCTTCTACATTAGCCAGTCGGGGAGAAGAAGACGAGGTAATTTGTTTACATTGGCATTTCTTAAATTCAGTCTTTCCTCTTTTGTAAAATTCATAATAAAAATAGTTTTTTGGTAGACTTATATACCATAGGATATATAAAAACTGGAAACCTTGAATATGCCAACAATAAAAAAAATTTAAAATCATGAAACAAAACAAGTTGCCTTTCGTAATGTAGCTATTCCTATATATCGATTCATACCTACTTTCCATGTACCTTTATACCTAACAGTGAACATATATATAACATTTAGTTACCTACCGAATTATGTTCAAAATTAAATTGTTATTTGGTAAACTTCAGGTTGTTACACGCAGGAAGTAGTTTTTATTTACGAGCCTATTTCAATCCGAAGTTGCTAGTTGCCAATTTGTGGGGCCAGATGTGCGGCTGCAGGAATGCGCTACATTCCCGGATGCAAACCTTTTTGTTGGGGTTTTGCATGTTCCTGTCGTCCATTTACACCTCGAATTAGAACACTGTGACAGTCGTAGTCTGGCGATATTCTGGAAATTCTAATTTGTGCCATGAATTAAGCAGAGTTTTGAGCCGGGTAACATCTGCGGTTATCTTTACAGTCGCCAGCTGTGCGGCTGGGAAATATATTTGCCACCCGCCTGTTAGATAGTTGAGGAGAGACAGGGCGTTACAATCCACTACCTATTAGTTTTAATATCTTTTCTTGGTACATAATTTTAGTACCTACAATAATTATAAGGTTCTAATTATGTATATAAGGAAGACGGTTAACTCAAAGATATTTGGTACAGTTTAGACACTTATTAAATACTATAAATTAAAAATAATACAGCCCATCTACTTCCACCAGTGTCGGAGAGACGGGGTTAACCATTATATTTTTTATTAAAAAAATCGTACGCCATTGGAAAAGTAATCTTTTTTTGGCTTCACTAAATTTCCCAATCAATTTAATCAATTTTTTATACTTGACTTTTTTTCGAAAAATGTATTGTCTTTGAAAAATTCACTTTGTGATTTTTTATTCTTTTATATAGCAGAAGAAAATTAAAGTAGGTCTAGGCTTTCAATATGTTGCTCACCTACTAAGTTTTTAATTCTGAACAACTTTTCTTGATAATATTTTGCTGTAAAACTTACATAAAGGCCGCCACTTCACTGGTGGGAAAAATTAGTTTTTTTTTATTCTCAGGACACATGATTTTTCGAATCTAGAAACCTTTTTGTAGGTTTTGGTTTTAAGTCCAAATGTTATTAAAGAAAGTTGTTGAGATGAAAAAAACCAGTAGGTGTGCAAAATGTCGAAAGCCTAGACATATTTTGATTTTCGCCTGCTAAAAAAAATTAAAACTCACGTTAAGTGAATTTTTCAAAAACGGTCCATTTTCGAAAAAAGTCAAGAATAACTTTTTCTTAGAATTGATTGGGAAGTTTAGTGAAGGCAAAAAAAGATAATTTTTTCCAGTGGCCTACCATTTTAGACGGAGAAAGAACATGAAAAGTTGTTTCCATAGCCTATAGGTATCTCTGTTTTTCGTTTTTCAAGTGGTGAAAAAATGCAATGGACACAAAAATGTCTTATGGAATACTTAATGTTATTATTTTGTTATATTATTATTGCATTATTTTACCATTATTTTGCATGAAGCACTACAAAATGTATTTGTCATAAAATATGTAACTGCAACGATATTTAGCTAGGAAAAGTATTTAACCCTTGAGTTCCTTTAAATCAAGAACCTTTATGTAGGTAAAATCTATATGAAAGAACTGAAAGAATATATTTAAAAAAATGAATATTTCAAGGTCAGAAAATACGGTATACCTACCTATGAGCAAAATGTATTGCGGGGGAAACTTTTTTTTTTTCAAATTATTTTTGCGATATATTGAAAAATACGTGGTTTTTCAAAGTTATCTTTTTGTTAGATGACAAATTTCAAATTGTTTTTCAAACAAAAAAATTTGAGAACAACTATATTTCATTTTGTAGGTATACCGAGGTGGAAAACCTTTCATTAAATTTTACCAGAAAGCAAGACGTACCTACCTACCTAGGTATATGCAGTGCCGTCTTTGACGATTAGAATTATTAAAAGCCAGCCAGAAAATACTACTTCTCCGGTAGTTTGATGAGTGTTTGGATCCTCTGGGAGATCGTAGACTCTGCGGCGCTACGCGCGTCGGTTGATCTAACCTATCCCTGAGCTGGAAATGTTTTCCCCCTTGCTACGTGTTTACCTACTATTGTAGTGTATCAAAGCGCTTAATGTTTAATGAATTTAAATTATCGCCCCCATAAAGGTTATAATCCTATTATGCAAATCAAGTTTTGGTTATACGTTTGGAGGTTGATTAAATTTCAGTTGTTGTTTTCATTTAACTACCAGAATATACGGAGCTCTGGATGATTACATAAGCGCGGATTGGCGGGTTCATGAATGACGCTAGAGAGGAACAGCAGGTGCCACGGGCACATCCGCCGGAAATTGGACTGCACGTCTGTCAGATGGAACAGAAAGGGACGCTGACTAATGGCCGTTATACTTTAAACAAACCGCTGGCGAGTCTTTGATTAATACACATCTTTTCGCTAGCGGGAATATGACAATGGCCTGAAATTGTTACGTCAGCGATGAATGCGTGCTGCGGGCTGAATAGGTTACGTGGAGTTCCCACTTCAATATCATCTATTGATACCTACCAATAATCATAGATATATAAAAAACAATAGACAGATTTCTTTACAATTTTTTATCACGTCATCACGGCCAAATACTTATTGTATAAGAATATTGCATTTGATACGCAACTAACCATCATGGCACCTGTTGTTAACCCGGATGTTTTATATTATCATTATTATTAATAATTACAAAAAGTTAAACTTATATGACCTCCAACATACGGTGTAAAATAGACTTAAATTTTACTGAACGTTTAATAAATTTTACGGTGGCTGCCATAAAAAAATCGTTTGGCAATGTGTGTCGAAAAATTGGCTGCTTGAACCCAAAAATATTATACATTTACATTTCTCAGGTAGGGGAACGGGAGGTAAACTGTCACCTATAAGAAAATTGATCAATTTTTCAAACTATATGAACTTTATTTGCGAAAATCAAATTAAGTCTTTGATAACATAACATGTTCTCTTGTGTACGTATACCTCAAATAGGCTAATTAACTTCATTAGGCAAAAAAAAAACAAAAGAAAAAATAACTGGCTTGGTCCATTTTGCCTGCTTCTGAAGGCAAAACGGCACCTCTATGAAGGTAAAACGCACCTGGTTAAAAATGCAAATTTGAACATATTTTTCATGCAAAAATAGCTTCATCCTCTTTGTCTTCGACCACAGGGCAAGAAAAATGTGCTATAAACACAAAAGGGTAGGTTACAAGGGGTATAAAGCGCACAGGGATAAGTTAGACGAGGGTAGAAAACACACAACGGTAGGTTAGACGAGGGTAGAAACACACAAGGGTAGATTACCAGGAGGTATAAAACACACAAGGGCAGATTAGACATAAGGGATGGTTAGACGGGGGGGGGGTATTATTATTATTATTGTTATTATTATTGTTGAAGGCCATTATGATATTATCTTCTCAGTTGTTGTTTTGACCAGTTCCGCATGTGCACCTGGTTTTCGTTAGTTTCTTAGATAGTCTTTACTTTTGGTGCCATAATTTCTACCACCCTTGTTTTGGCATAGGGTGGTATCTATCAATCATAATAATCTTGAGACCCGTAGGGACATTGCGTCTGATGATGTTGTTCGTCAAGTCAGTCCGTCGTTGTCCTTGTACTCGTAACGGGCTCGTTATATATTTCCCAGCATCCCAGCAAGCACCTTTTGTACAGCCTGTCTCATGGACATATTACTCTATTTCTGCTTCTCTGACATTCTATTGTAGTTATTGATCATCTTAAATGTACCAGGGAGGCAGAATGCACCGCTAGAAGGCAAAACGGTTCAGGTGGTCCATTTCCCCCCCTCCGTTTTGCCTTTGTGTAGTCTCGAACAAAACAGGTGCGTTTCAAGGTTATGTCAATTCAAGGTTAAATAACAAAAGAATGTCTTGGATAGCGGAAATACTACTCTATCTAAGGATAACTTCACTAATTCCGGTTGTGTATAACAAAAGAAACTGCAGGTTACTTGAAAATGACTAATATTACATAAATTTTCATTAGAAATGACTTACTTTACTAACAGAGCACCCTTTGCTTTCGTCTACCACTGGTTCACTATCCAAGATTGCCTGTTGGTGGTGTAATCTATATACACTATCAGGCGGCAGACGGGCGGTAGCTATACGTAATAAATAAATGGACCATTTTGCCCGCAGGGTTCGTTTTACCTTCCGTTCCCCTACCTATAAGCTTGGATTTCCCATAATGTCACTTGCCGGTCGCCATATTCCAGGTAAACCCTATTGATCTTGCCCCCTTACCTCCCCATACCATAATAATGTCGGCGTGTAAATATTTGGTAACTCATGAATGCATTGCTTCGTCTGTTGTTTTTTATGTCTATGGATATTGTCAGGAAGTAGGTAACAGTTTGTGGAAGCAACTAAAACTAAAATTTGAATTTATAAAAGGAAAGCGACATCTCTGGAGTAAGTTTAATAAGCTGAAAAGTAAAGACATCTATTAACTAAATAACTAAATAACTAAACTAATACTTTTACAAATACGGGGTGTCTACTTTTAAGTGTATACAAATCGATAAAAAATGTATTTTGTGAGATATTTTCAAAAGCCTTTTTTTGTTCGAAAGGCCTTCAAAAAACGCTTCTTTTGACGTTTTTACTTTTGTCAAAATGCAAATCCAGGGGCGGCTAAAATTTTTTTTTACCCCGATTTTCACAAAAACCATTTAGCGATTTTTTTATTTAAAATCTGACCCCACAGCGTTAATCAGAACACCTAAAAACCCCTATGTACCAAATTTGAATAAAAAATATACAGGGAGTTCTATTCTGCAGGGTGTCAAAGTTGAGCAAAATGCAAAGTCAAATGTGCCATGGAATCCCCTCAAAACAGTTAAATGGTTAATAGGACCACTAAAGGTGTTGGTGTGCAAAGGTCCAATTCAAAATATACAGAATGTTCTTATCTGTGCCATCTCAAAATGCTGAATTTTTATGAAACTTTATACGGGTCATGAGTGCTGTGGAATCATTGAAAAAATATTGATAAACACAAAAGTAATGTACTTCTTTACAAAATGCAAACTAACAAATAAAAACAATTTAAATTATTGGATCTTACTCAACAAAGCCACACTGTCTAAGATGATACATTTTCTGTGCGTTTCCTGTTGTGGCACACCAGCCACCTTAACTGATATGGACTTACTGACTGGCAGACTTCTGTATTATTTAGATTTAGTTCGTTTATAGTGTTTGTAGCGGTTGTTATATACTCGATTTTTGACCAGTATAAAGTTCCAAAAATTCAGTAATTTGAGATGGCACAGATAAGAACACTCTGTATATTTTGTATTGGATCTTTGCACACCAACACCTTAAGTGGTCCTATTGACCATTCAACTGTTTTGATGGAATTCCATGGCACTCTTGACTTGGCAAATGTCTTTAAAATTCCTATTTTGCTCAACTTTGACAACCTGCAGAATGGAACTCCCTGTATATTTTTTATTCAAATTTGGTATATAGGGATTTCGGGGCGTTCTGATTAACGCTGTGGGTTCAGATTTTAAATAAAAAAAATCGCTAAATGGTTTTCGTAAAAATCGGGGGTATAAAAAAATCGCAGCCGGCCCTGGATTTGCATTTTGAAAATGGCAAAAAGGTCAAAAGAAGCGGTTTTTGAAGGCCTTTCGAACAAAAAAAGGTTTTTGAAAATATCTCACAAAATACATTTTTTATCGATTTGTATACACTTAAAAGTAGACACCCTGTAGAAAGCATTTATTGGCAAACACATGCCAACTTGGGGCGTGACAGTATAATAGAACAGAAAAACTGTAGTAGGTATTACATTGTATCTTCAATACCTATAATACATAAGATGTGTTTCTTTATCGCTTTCTTATTGAAAGCTTGAATTTCAATCCATAAATTTTATTATTTTGTTCATAATATTGTAACGTTTGTCCCTACTCGGGCAATCCAGGTTGTAAGAAGAATCCCTCCTCTGCTGAAGTTTTTGTTTTTTTTTATTTGACTATTATGTAATTATTATTATTTATTAGGTTTGGTTTGGGTTATCTTATAATCTCTTTAGGAAATAATAGTCGATTAGCTCTTGCGCCAGGCCTTTTTTATAAGGGTGACCGCCCCTGGTACGTTAGATAGCTCTAGTCAAAGAAAAATAATTCCAGAGGTGCAAAAGTGGTGTGTTTTGAGGGGAAAGGAATAGAGCCAAACAAATAGGCGGTTTTAACAAACTGTATTGATTTAAAAACAATTAATTACGCTCTTTACAAGAAACTGAATTTAGTAGACCACTCGGGGCGGATTCTCGGCAATGTTCTGTAACAGAAATTGAATTAACTAAGCAGGCGAAATCTGACTGCCGGGCGGAAAAGGAAAAGACAACCATACCCGATTAGGCGGAGTGAGAATTAAGCATAGTAGTTAAGAGGAAAATTAGGCGGCTAGTGTGCAACTAAATTTCGGAAAAGCAAAAGCGCGTGCGGCCGGACTGCCGTGACGGTTTTGAACTAGACAAGCGGATACAGGGCCGCGCCGTCCACGTGTGCAATGTGTGCGGCGCACACAGGCGCCAGGTGCGAAATTCGATGGGCGCCATAAGGCTGACTTGAAAGCACGAAAAATGGATTTTTTCTAAATTGCTTACTGAAATGTATTGTTGACTTTTAATAGTATTCGAAAGATTTTTTTATATCTTTTATATGTATGTAGATATTAATTATTATTTTATTTTGTGACATTAGGTATTAGGTAAATACCGAACAGAAAAAAATATTATTTATTTTTATTGATAGTTAGACCTTGCACCTTGCACAGAGTACCTATTTGATTTTTTTTGAGCCAAAGAGATTTTTTAATTTTATAATTATTTGTTTCCTATTATATTTTATGTTTTTTATGTTATACAGTGTCTCCCCATTTGATACTGGACACCTCAGAACTATATGAAGGACAAGGAAAACAAATGGTCTCCATTTTTTTATTGGTAGTCCCAAGGGAGAGTAGGTATTTGGATGGGGTAATTATTTCAAGGACTGCTATGATTTTTCAAAATAGCTAATTTTCAAGAAACCCTATTAGGCATTTTTTACGACAAAATGTTATTAAGAAAACTTGTTCAGAATGAAAAACTGAGTAGAATAATTGCAAAATTTAAAAAGTCTAGGCCTACTTTAATTTTTAGCTTTTTCTCCCACTTTTTTCCTAGAAATGTGTCCTTTCTGGAGCTTTCACGTCAAAATATTATTAAGTAAACTTGATCATCGTGAAAAAATAAAATTTTGACGTGAAAGCTCCAGGAAGGACACTTTTCTAAGAAAAAAGTCTAAAAATCAAAGTAGGTAGGCCTAGCCATTTAAAATTTTGCGAATCTACTCAGTTTCTCATTCTGAACAAGTTTCCTTAATAACATTTTGTCGTAAAAAAATCCCTAATGGGGTTTCTTGAAAATTTGCTATTTTAAAAAATCATAGCAAGCCATGAAATAATTACCCTATCCAAATACCACCACCTATGAGATATACTCTCCCTTGGTACTACCAATAAAAAAATAGTGACCATTTGTTTACCTTGCCCTTCATATATTTCTGAGGTGACCAGTATCAAATTGGGTCACACTGTATACAAAGTAGGTATATTTACTGGATTACTTTATACTTAATAATGTTTTGTTTGTTTCTATTTATCTACTTTTTTATTTAACAAAACCAAAACAAATATTTTTTTGAAAACTAAATTTTTATGGGCGCCACGGAAATTTTTACACACAGGCGCCACCGAGTGTTGGCGCGGCCCTGAGCGGATAGTTGTGGCAAAATTATCAAGACTAATAGCTGAGAGGCGTTGGTCCCAGTCGCACACCCAGCGATTTACTAACAAACTTTCCACGGCCGTTCAATAAGATTAGAGAATGGGACAGCGCGTAACGTTCGATGCGATACTAAATACACCCAATGCACACTTAGTACTGTGCATTTGCAACTGAACGAACTTACCGAGATGGCCGGCCTATGGCCTATATAAACCTCTGGAGTCGTGCGGTTGCTAAGATACGAGGGACGCTTCGTCACGCGCTGTCTCATTCTCTAATGTGTTAGCCCCTACCTGGAAGGCGTTGGACCCGGTTGCTCATCCAGCGGTTTCCTACAGAAATTTTACGGTGGCCTAAAAAAACTCAGCTGGGAGGTGTTGGACCCGGTCGCACACCCAGTGATTTTACGCTATACTCACCGGTTGACGGAATGCCGGGTTTTATACGTTCCGGCAGGTGGAAGGGAAGTACGTCGGCCGCCAGTTGATGCGTCGAGCCGCGCGTCCCCGCCCTTCTTTTAGCGAACGTCGCCGCGGGCGGCGGTCTGGTGCGGGCAGAGATGTTCGCAGCATCCCTTCGTCCTCGGCGGCAATGGCGCTGCACTGGGCGTGTCCTGTTACCCCAGTATCCAGCAAGAACGGGATTTCTCAAAAATATTCTCAAAAATTCGGAAAAAGTCAACGGATAAATCTAAATAAAATATGGAGAATCTAGTAACTTCGTTACAATATAGGCGACGAAGATTTAGGGCACTTACACACAGAGATTTGGGTGTTAAATTAGTGTTCCCTGTTCCCCTTTTAAAAATAAACTCGTGGCTTAATCTATCTCGTATTCTTTGAATATGGCGAGGAAGAAACTTAGCAAATATAATCTAATAGCACTGTGTTAACTAACAACGAACAACTGTTGAAAATTAAAACTCAAATGAATTATGGTAACCCAGGTTTCATTATCACCAGCTTAAAGAAGGATTGATGATAAAAATCACTACAAATAGATTCGCTACTTTCACATAACTTTTTAAATTCCCAAAAAGATAAAATGATGAAATATATTTTTAAGTTTATCCCGCGTTGCACACAATTTTTATAGTAATGTTAAAACTATTCTCCGCTAACTGTTATGTACCTACTAACTTCATTAAAAATTACTGTATCCTGGAAATCAAAATAATGAATATGCCCATCCCCCATTTCCGCCCCTTTCCATGCTTCGAATTGACTTGTGGTTTGCTTCGGAGGCATGACGCAAAAATTGCTCTTTATTAACATTATTTTGCACAAGTATTTTGTTGTTTGTTGCTTCCGCGGTACCTAACTACTCCTAATTTGGAGTAGGTTGAGAATTATTAGTATTTATTATATTAAAATAATCCATTATTACTTTTTTCAATGCGACTCCTTTTGTTTATATTTTATGGGTTGAAGCTTAAAGGCGACTTTATTGTCTTGCAGCAAGCTGTAATTTACACAACAAACAAAAAAGCCATCTCCATAATTCTTGGGAAACGCGAGCTTCTCTAAAGTTAATCCCATCAAATAAAAGCTAATCAGATTCAGCGAAATCCCGTGGCACAAGTTGCTATAGTTAACGAGAGCGAGTTAGGCGAAAATCTTTCCTGCTCTTGCGATACACAGTGAATTTTTTGTGAAGAATTTTTTTCTGTTGGATTCTATAATAGTTTAATTTCGCGCACTGTGCACTAGCTATTGGTTTAAAGGAATAAATGGTGCCATTGTTAAATATCAAGAGACCTTTTCCTGAAGTATTTTCACAAAAAAATAAAATTGATCCTCTCTCTCTCTAAATAAACAGTGTTCTCGAAAATGTTACAAATAAATAATAGACAAGTATCATAGACAAATAAAAAATAATAGACGGGCCAACAACACTGCCAAATGTTAGGTACGTTTGTATTTTTATAGTATAACAATGTTGCCGTTGATACGTAACTAATAATCATGGCTCCTGTTCTTAAGGCGCTACGATACCCCCCATTTTCAAGGGTTTCGTAGTTTACATCTCCTACTTGCATTTCTTAATATTTTCACTTGATTTTTTTTTGTGGCTTAGATAAAACTACGAAGAATCGTCGTTGTGTATCACGAACTGTGCAGGACTAATGCGACACTGTGAAAAAAAATGCCAAACATACCCGAAATTCGACTATATTCGGTTAAGAATTTCGAGTATTTCCGCCGCTCAAAAATAATTCGAAAGACACAACGACGATTGAGGCATTCGATAACATTATTTTAAGACTACTTTCAAGTCGATACGTTTGTTCGTTTGGCTATGATTTGAAAACTACGAACCCATTGCCCGGCAATAAAATGATCCGTGAATTGGCCATTCGAGCAGGAATTAGACGTACGGAGATAGGCGGGCGGGCGGGCGTTCGCTGGAACTCGTGGTTCCCCTACTTCCCCCTACTTCGGCGTACCTCACCGGGCTCGGAAACCACGTCAGGGGAACTTTCAATCGATATCAGATGGTTCATTTTTCATTTTATTAGTCTCAGTCTCCCTTATTTGTGTTTCGCTTGTTTTGAATGTTGGTGTGTTAGCAAATATTTATATTTCCGAGTACCCGAAGAAAATATTTTCTACCGCGACATTATGTATGTCGACTGGCATATAATAATACTCATTATTATTATTCCTCCAGGAATTATAAATAAATAATTATTAATCCATTGCGCCACAAATAAATTTTAGAAAATAAATAATTATTATTCACAAAGTACCTACTTTTTGCTTTTGTTTAAAATGGTTTAATCCCTAGGGCATAAAATGGCCTGGTCGTGCAAAAAGAGTAAATTTAAATTCTAGACCAAATTGTGCGCTTGATTTTTACTTTAAAAATGTGATAGGTACAAGTAATAATTTTGCCAAATAAATGGGTCATGTGAAGCATTTTTTGAAAACGAATTCCTATGTAAATCGCTGAACGATAAAAGCTAATTTATATACTTTCCAGAGGGAACGATAATAATTCTGACATCCAGTCAGTTTTAGAAACTTCTTCGTTAGAAGATTGTTCGAAAGTCATTGGAGTTGAAAATCTGGCAAAATAAAAATAGTACATTTTATTGTTCCAGTCTGTCGAATTTATGACATTTTAATACATTTTCTAGGATGTTCGATAATTCAGATTTGTCAGAATAAGGTTCTGAAGCTGAACCGCAGTCAGGGCAAGAATACCTATAATGTTTGATAATGATGTCACAACAGTCACATGGAGTGAAACCAATAGGAGTAATTTGTGGGCTTGAGTGCTTTTATTCCCGTAGGTACCTAATATGGTTTCCAGAATTTGAGAGAGGGGTACCTACATATTTTGCATTTTGCACACTTATTCGGATTTAGGTATAAGTAGTACTGCAGGTGCATATGGTTTGGGAAACAAACTTTCTGGGAAAAACAGGGCTTTGAATGGAACATTTACAAGGGATTAGAAATTAATAGCTCCTATTATCTCACAACTATTACTTTATTTAAAAAGGGAGACCAGTTTCGTAACTCTATAAATTAGTCCTTGAGGATGTAATTTTATAGATTAACGAAACCGTTGTGATATAATATGGCCTATTCACTCTAATCCCTCTAAAGTGAACTCTTACAGTGTAGAAAGTTTTTAGTTAGATTTATTTATTATTACACAAATGTAAATATGGAATACCTACTAGTTATATAAAACATTTTGAAGAAGTAGACTTTAGACGCACTTTTTTAGTCGTAGCAACACTATTATGCAGAACAATTATCCAATCAAACATTAATAGATGTTCAACTGACCCTAATGTGGTTCAAGAAGAATTCGGTAATCGAATCGTTAATTTAGATTTTATAATTGAGCAATTACAGAAGTTTTTTTTATACACGAACCCTTCATAGCATGCACCTTTGCTGATATGAAAAATAATAGTAAAATTGCTTCGACGCCAAAAAGCTATGCAGTGTGTTGCCAACGAAAAGTGAACGCCCTGAATAACTCCCAAAAAATATAATTTTTGCAATAAAGCAAACAGGCCACCGCCGTTTTTTAAATATATATTCGCGCTTCTTCGTGGGCATCGGCGAGACTCGTGTGACCCGTCGGCGGCCGTCGGCGGCGGCCGGCACCCGAGTAATTATTTCATATTATCTACACGTCTACACAGGAAAAAAATACTGTTGTGATTTTAGTGAGTTCGTGTATATAGTCACTTTTCCATTACCTACTTTAAATATACAAGCAAATCCATGTGGTCCCAACAATATAATCTATACTTTTGACGTAATTGCAGATGAACCAATAAGTTTAAAATAGTTTGAATTTCCGTTAAGAAGACGTATTGTCACTTCGATACTAAAATTGGCATACTACAATGAAAGCATAACCTCGGTTTTAAAATATCTTATGTTTTATTTAAACAATTAAATTTATTTTATTTGAATAATAATAATTCTCACCCTCAGACTACTCCAAAATATATAAGAGTACCCCAGAAGCAACTGAAAAACATTATAATTCATTGGATGAACAAAATAACTTAATTGCAACTTTTATATTCATCAATGTAAGTAATCATAGTCCAAGCAAATTGTCATTTTTTTATAGAGGTAGAAAAAAAAAATTATTCTTAACAGGTAGATATTTTCAGGGTTGGTTGTGGGTAGCGTCCTGAGTATAACCCCAAAAAATCACCGTCGAAGTCGTGTTACGAACCCCGCAATAGGAGTGGTTTTGCAAACATTTTTTTGCATTTTTTTTTCTTCTCATGTGTACAATTTTTTTTCTTCTTATGTATACATTATTACGTTCTCTACAACTTTCCCTCATGAAGTTTTTTTTAATTTCAATACTTCACGAGATATAGGTAAAAGATCACCACTATCTAAAGTGCTTTATAAGGGTAAAAAAAAATTCTTTAAAACAAGCTGATTTTTTCAGGGTTAACTGGAGGTTAACTTAGGAGTGCACACAGTGATCGCAAATTAAAGGTTTTGAATCAACCCTACACTCTATATCGTTCGTAGTCATAATGAACACTGCAAGTGAATGGCTATAATTGATATTAGTACCCACAATTAAGTATTACAAATCCAGCAAAAATTCAGTGACAATAGTTGTAATTTCAGTATAATGAACAGTTAAATGTATCCCTATTCAATTCAACACCATGAAACGTTATGTTGTTCTGACAAAAGAATGTGCTTAGAAAAGAAGTATTATAGAATTAATTCCAGAACACGCTATTTATTGAAATAAAATATTACATTTAAATTATTCATTAGAATTCAATATCAATTGTAATTGAATTGATTATTGTTAGTTACACAAAAGCTTCTGCTTGAGTTTGAGGAATAATATCTCATATTGAATTAAACAGGGTTTTTTTACAAAGTGACAATGTTTTCTCAGTGTAGTACCCACGGCTGGCCTGCCCCTCAATCGTAGCACTATGAAGGGACAGGCTGGAGTGGGGAGTCGTGGGGACCAGAGGAAGGAAAAGGATAGGCATATCTAATCGAGCGACGTTTGTCCTGAATTGAGTCGGGCACTTCGGGAGGATTTCATAAGTATCGTAGCCTCTTAACCCGGGCGTTTTATATGCATTAATTATAAAAGACTAATATGATCTACACGTTGTATAAAATAGACTTAAATTTTAGAGAACGTTTAGTAAATGTAGGCTCTGTAGGACGTTATTCACGACTACTTACCACCAACAACTGGAGCTTCTCATCTGCATTCCTAACAAGCCTATCATCAAATCCAATCATGGCAAGGGATAATTCTGCAGCCTATACAGAGTAAGCTGGAAAAACCTAACAACACTTTGCTAACCATTGAAACCACTGAGCCACCAGCTTAAGCTTCTATCCCCCAACTTATCCTGTAACTGTAAAGCGGGTTGCGTTGCAGGAAACGATGTGGCCTTGTTAAAGTTGGATTGCCCTGCTCAACCATGTGCGCTAACTGTCGTGGACAAGGGTGTTTAGATTCACCAACTGAAGAGTAACTAATTGAAGAAGACACTACCAATGACTAAAAGGAAACATGGTTTTAGTGGAATAGTTCTATATAGGGGAAACGACTTAAAAAACGCGCTAAGAGCCCTACCTCATGTGGTGTGGAAACGAGCTCAAATTTCAAAAAACTTTTGTCTGAATTGCATTAGGTACATGAATTTGGTAAAGGGAATCCGCTCTATAATTTTGATTACAAAAAGTTACGACAGATTCTGTTCAGTATACAATCATAAATTTGAACAGCGTCGCTACCGCATATACATTTGAAGGTTAGGTGTCTTTTACTAGTGACGATTAGTGATCGGTTTGACTTTTCGTGTTCTTGTTTGTTGAGATTTATATTAGTTAGTGTGAAAAAGATGGTTCGGCAAAGTGCAGTGTGTCGGAAAATTGACTGCTTGAACCCAAATAGCATGCACTCACCTTCCCTCACCCCTCGGTCTATTGTTTTTTATATATCTATGGTAACTATACTTATGTGATGATACAAATTTTTACTTTTTTGTTTCTTAATACAATACAAAACATGTATTTTTACGTTAAAGTTTGTCAGTATTAGAGGTGGAGGTGGGAATATGATGGAGAGATACAATGATAATATTGTAAAAAGAAATTACGAAGAGTACATAGGCAGATACCTATAATGCCAATGATATCTCTTATAGTTTTGCTAAACATTCGTCTTTGCTTGATTTAGCCTTATTGGTTTGTTGTTTCACGTTTGTGGTCGTTTAGCAATCTGAACTCAAAACACCAATGATTTTCTTGAAATAGAGTGTTCATATTTTTTAAAATGCAATCCTTTCCGTTTGTGAATAATTTTTGGTATATTGTTCATAGGGATTTTTTCTCACTTTAAATGATACAGTTGAACATTTGAAAGAGGTATAGTTGAAAATTTTATTTTTTGAATGTTGGCGTTAACAGGTGTTTTGGGGCACGTTCTGCCAATATCGACGCAAATGGTTGATGTTATAATAATAAAACAAGAGTATATACACTTTTGCTGACAAGTGAAAAGTTGCACTAAAATGAGGGACTTACAAGACCGAAAAGATAACCTCAAAAATGTTAAATTGACACTTTCTTATGCTTATGCTCCATCCCAAAAACACTGCAGTACCAAATTACAATTAAAAAACTTTCTTATTTTGAAAGATATTATCATAATTCAGCATCCAAAAAAGAACTACAATGCCCTGAATCTCAGTAACTATTGAAATTTGACCAATAGTTGCTCAATCGAAATAGTTTTACGTCCACTACCAGATCCCGCAAGATTGCCCCGTACTTACCGGACCCAGACACCCTGTATAAATGTACTCTCAAATATTCAAAAATATAGAAAGTGTAAGAAGGAGATCATTGCTAACTCTCGAAGCAAGTAGGTAAATAAATTGTGTGAAAGGAACGCCAAAATGTCTGCCTATACTACACTATGCTGTGATTCCAAGAAATGTAATGTTAATATCACAGATTTCAAGAATTACAAGGCGGGAATGAATTCGCATAATACTTAGTTGTTTCAACTTCAACACAGTTCTGGAGGGATTCTGACAGCTTCAACAAACTCTCAATTCTTTGACTATCACTTCAAAACTGTTTATTGGAATAGACAATGATATAAAGGGTGTTTCATAATATATGCGCAGGACTTCAGAATGTGATAGCTCGTTCAAAAATATGAAAAAAGCTTCTATTAACTTAGAGATACAGGGTGTGGAAGTTGAAAAAAATTGTTTTTTGGGAATATCTTCGGAACCCTTTATCGTACGGAACACTGCTTCTGTAAGCATTTTCTACTCAAAATAAGCTATATTTTTTGTCGAAAAAAATTTTTTTAAGTCATACGTGGTGAAGGTTTTGAAGGGGTGGTGGGTGTTTTTCTCCCCAACTTCTACGCTACTGGAAAAAGTACGATTTTGAGACGCACATTTGAACCGCCAATGTTTTCTACACAAAAAAGGTACTCTTGATCTTGGGCTCTAAAGTCGGTCGTTTTCGAGAAAAATCAACTTTTATGTTGAAAAACATGGTCAATTTTTTGAAATAACATTTTTTTTAATAATTAAACAAATTTTATTTAAACGTTAGAACAAGTAACCAAAACAAACGTTAACTTCATAATTGCAAAATTTAAAAAAAAAAATGAAAAAATTAACAAAAGTTGTCTTGTCAAAATTCCCCAAACCGTAAAGGAAACGCATTTCGCACATTTCATCGTTTGTGTTTTTGACCATGTTTTTCAACATAAAAGTTGATTTTTCTAGAAAACGACCGACTTTAGAGCCCAAGACCGAGAGTAGGTACCTTGTTAGGTACCTACCCACCACCCCTTCAAAACCTTCACCACGTATGACTTAAAAAAAAAATTTCGACAAAAAACATATCTTATTATGAGTAGAAAATGCTTACAAAAGCTGTGTTCCGTACGATAAACGGTTCCGGAGATATTCCCAAAAAACTTTTTTTTTTTCAACTTCCACACCCTGTATCTCTAAAATGGTGCATTTTAGAGGGTAAGTTAATAGAAGCTTTTTTTCATATTTTTGAAAGAGCTATCACATCCTGATATAAGTATCTGAAAGCATATATACGATATACAAATCTATCAAACAACTATTTATTACAAAATAGGAAAGACTGAATTTAAGAAATGCCAATGTAAACAACCTCGTCTTCTTCCCCCCGACCCGCTAAGTAGAAGCAAAATAAAACCGTGTTATTTCTATTAGCGTGAGTCATCTATTCCTATATATATATCGTTGTAAATAGCTTTAATAATAAAATAAAAAAAATCAAATGTGTCGTCGAAACAGTGTTAGTTCCGTCCGTTACCACGACCTGCACAATAAGTCAGGCCCCGTCCTTTACTATGTGATTCAACATTTCAACACTCCTATCATCTCGGTATGTTGTCTCCGACTGATGTCATGTTAGGATGTGCAACAGACGCGTTAGATAGATATCTACTAAATAAATCGTCGAAGAAGATGCGGACTGTGGAGATGTTCATACTTCCCACGTAAGTAGGTAGACATTCTTGGTAGAATCGCCCCAGAAACGAATGCGAAGAATGAATAATGGAGACGGCAATCGACGTCGGCGGCCGTATGAATGAAACTAGATGCGAACAGCAGGTGCCACGCGTCTGTGAGAAGGAACAGAACTTGGCGCTGACTAATGGCTACTGCCTTAACTAACTGCCCGCACGTCTGTGATTAATGCGCGCTTTTTCCCACTCCCGCAGGAATATGGCAACGGGTCGCAATTGTAACGTCAGTGGTGGATATGACTACGAGGTATGTCCATTTACAGCCACTTTTATATTAATGCATAGTTTAATTTTATTGAAAGGTTACATACAGGTATACCTACATCCATATGAACCTACGTAAAGATTTCTTGTGGTTCAATTACCCTGGTAAATGCTAAGGTCGCCTAACGTGACGTATGGTATTGTATTAATCCTCTCATCGAAGAACCTAACTATGACAGATGCGTTCGTGCTCCAGAGTATAAAATATTCGCGAACGTTCCCTACCCCCGTGGGCGAAAGTATTCTCATGAGTACAAAATGGCACCAAAAACGAACGATCCCTTGAAAATGTTGAATATGCTCGAAAATAGCGTTGACTGACGTACTTATAAAGACTTCTCACGGCTATAGTTTTATGTCCTCGAAAACCGATGGCTCTGATGGCTAACAATGTATTCTGCATTGTATTTTATCTCCGGAAAGCGCATGGTGAACCAAAAATGTGTCAGACGTGAGCATGGTAAACCAAAAATGTGTCAGGCTTGAGCAATCTTTAATAATATACCAGTCAACGAAAATAGGAACACGTGTGACATGTGACATCATTTTAAGAATTTGGCAATGTCGAAATTTTCGGCATCTACACGTGGCATCGCCGTTGCAATGGCACGTGCCTCCCTCCGCCTCCTTATTTGCTATGCGACAGCGTAGCACGAGCCTCCGACCCTCACTCTCACTCCTCTTCATTATTATCACTGGCGCATCATTGAAAGACGGAGACACAAGCGCACTGCAAGCTGAGATTAAGAACGCAATCCAGCAAAAACTTCCATCTTATTCGTGATATTTATTGAGCATTTTTAGCACTTTGGAAATAAACTACTGGACAAAATTAAATTAATATTTACAATGAAAACAAAATAAAACTAAGTTACATTGAAATGATTATGAACACCAACAAATTAGTCAAACATGAGTTTAACATGACCTTAATTTGCCTTCATGTTTCATTAAAAATGTGTTTTTGCAGCAAATGCATAAATAAGCTAGCTCCAAATTAAAAAGAAAGAAAAAAATCAGCAAAACAGAATAAATGCATCTGGGTCAATAATAATACCATGTAGGCCCAACTCTACTTCTTATCACTGCATTCATGCGTCGAGGCATGTTTCCCATTCTTCAATAGCGACCTCTATGAGTTGGATGTTATTAGCAACGAGGGGACCTACGATTTTTATTTTTTTTTTTTGAGCTAGTCCCATAGATGCTCTATAGGATTCATGTCAGGACTGTTAGGTGGCCACTGTAATAAAGGGATATTAACATCCATTTAGGTAGCCAATAACCACATGCGGACGAGAGTTGTCCTTGATAAATGAAAAATTAGGTCCAACAAACGGAGCAAAAGGCATTACATGTTCGAGGATAATGTTGTCTAAGTAATAATGAGCATTCATAGACTTCGTATGTATAGGGACCAACTCCGTACGAGCATCGAAGCAAATTCCCCCCCCCCCCCAAGATTTTAGAGCCACCACTAAAAGGTACTTTAGGAGAGATATTGCAACTGGCAAACCTTTATCCTGCCTTTGCCAGACGTCCACCTGGAGCTTTAATGCTAGCTCTAGGTTCATCGGAGAACAGAACTTGTTTCCAATCATTGATGGTCCAATTCTGATGTAGTCTTGCAAAATTCAATCTCTGAACTTTGTGTTCTCTGGTAAGCAATGGTTTTTGGCTGGTCTTCTGTTGCTCAATCCTGCTTCATGTAAACATCTTCTAACCGTTCAAGATGATATTATAGCGATATTACCAACATCTGCTAATTAATTATTTTTTAGCAGTTCGCTGGTCACTAGCCTGCCCCTGAGAGCACGTTGTCTCAAAAACGATCATCAATTTGATTGGGGCAACGTTTTCGCCCTTGCCCTGTTCTTCGATGGTACGAGCCCGTCTCATTATTTCGTCTGACAACGCGGTAGATGCTGGAATGATGGTTCCCTAACAAACCAAGCGGCACTTTTTAAGGCAATTTTAACACAGGTTCAGTGTACAACGAGGTTTAATACGAATTACTGTCAAAACAAGGTTACGTGACACTATAGTGTAGTTAGCTTAAATAACAACTTCACTGTCAAACAAGGTCCATGGCCTACTTGTCGAGAAAAAACATGAAAATATAAAAAAAATATCGAGAAAAATATGGTGGTGCGTTAATTTTGTCCAGGAGTTTATATTCATGAATATTTTAGAAATAAATTCCAGAATTTTCAGAAAAAAAATTACGGCATATTTAATAACCTCTGAAAAGCTTGCTGAGAATGTTCAAAATGCCTATAAATGTTTGAGCATTTTGCATCTCTAGACTCTACATTAAGACATTGGTCAGTATAGGAATGTCAGAAGACAACAGCAACTAAGGTTATAGCATAGAACTCCTTACACCAATTTGCAGAACCGACCTCTGACTAAAAATAAATATTTCTGTGTTGAATATAACGGTCCGTATCAATGAGAGGCTGCCATTCAAAACCTGGAATTTCTGTTTCTTAAAAATTACTTTAAAGGGCTCAAATTATTTGAATAATCGAATTAAGAATATAGGTACTATGTATGTATTATAATATTCATGAGCCCCTTATAAGATATGGTTAAATAAAGTCAAGAAAGAAGTTGAAATTCTTGAGAGAATTATTGAAGGAAAATCTGACAGAACTATGACCCTTAATTAATAAATGATATTAATACATTAGAATTCAGTGTTTTCTGACATTCTGACAATGATTGTAAGATCCAATGACGTCAGGACCTATAGATAGGTTTGTTTTGATAAACGCTTGACGCCCAGAACTAATCACAATCTAAGCGCTCCATTAAATTATTCCGAAAATGTCGCGAGATCGTCAGAAATTGCCCCTTTTTGTCGACCCGTAGCGAACTAATTTCGACTCTGGGCTCGGAGGCTGGCGTCGTTAGACCATCCCCCGAGTCTTCAGGTGAGGTTCCGATGCTTCCGGCGCCCCCAAACTATAACCGGGAATCGCCGGGTGTATAGTTGGTTGATGGTTGACTTTCTGTCTTTGTTTGTAGCATGTTTTTAGAGTAGTATGGATATATTTAATCTTGGAGTCAAAATAAAAGGCATTTTAACAATGGGGCACCACGTCTATAGGTTTTGACGTCATTGGTAAGATCTCTTTAATGATAACGCGGGTATTTGAAACTCCTTTCACACCAATGAACAAAGAACCCTAGGACGGAGTCAAAGCTATATGGATATTATAAAATACGTGAGACGGAAATAGCCCTCTGTAGGATAGTTTTGATACAATATTTTGATAACTGATAGGTGTCAAGTATGTGGTGTTTCTATACTTTTATGCTTAGCTGTGCGGTTTGTGGACTTTCCTCACCTGAAAAACTAAATGTTTAAAAGTAATAAACCATCGGTAAGCAATTTTGTAACTTAAATTAACTTTTTAGGCCATGCACCAAAGTGGCATAGGCGATTGTCTAGGTAAGTACTTCTTCATATTTGGAAATTTAATAAATTAGAATTACTATATTATCGAGGATTCCTAAACTGAAAGACATAAACGTGCCTTATAATTTTTAGCCTATATTGTAGGTACTGATTTTACGAAAAATGAGGATTTATTATCTTGTGGAAACCACTCAAAGGTGCATGCCACTGTGAAACCGGAAACGGCATCCCGCCATATGCAGGAACTATCCCTGTAGCCTGTCGCGCCTTAATCCCAAACATTCACCTTCCTGGGGTTCTTTATTCATTGCTTCAGACAAGCTATCGGCCTACTACCTTAGGTGAATCCGTGGCCACTTTCCCAAATGCTTTGTAATTCTTCACTTTCACATTCCCGCTCGCTTTTCCTTATCACTATTTTGTAGAGGATAACATTATTGTCGTATCAGACTAATTTCCATTAAGATGGATCAGGGCGAAACGCAAGAACTTCAGCAGTTAATCCTCAAGGGAAGCGAGCGCCACCAAACTTGATTCCATTAAAACGGAATTAATCAGGGGCCCAGGAATGCCGTCGCAAGCTGCTAATTATCCCGCCAACTTTTAGATGGAATTTACACGGAGCGGGAGTGAATTGAGTTTCACAACAATTTTATGTTTGTTGTTGCTTGTCGCAGTTGTCGCACTACTGTGAAAATATGAAGGTACAGTACATTAAGTTTAGCTATCCAATATCTGGGCACTGTCTTGCTTTGCTTGTTTTAGGAAATTCGGAATTATTAACGAAAAATACATAGGTACCTTTACAATGAACATTTTCCACTAGGTTGAAGTTAAAGTACCTGATTATGATTAAAAATTAAGTCATTTCAGGTAGTAGAGTTCTATTTTGGATTAAAAAGTTGTAAAAAATTTAAATATCCTGCCACATTGGTTTGTGTAGTTTGTGCTCCTTTCACTTCCCATATAACGTAATATTTAGATACTTAGAACGAGTCAAGAATATTCTTTTGAAAACTTCCACATTCTAAGGATGTGCGTTTTTAACATACAGTATATATAAAGTATACAGGCGCGGCCTCATAAATGTTTCCACTAGGCATGAGAGATGAGCAAGAAATCAAGAATTTCTGGTAAATGCGGCAACGTTGCGTCAATTCTACGGCCGTCACTTACGCCTTTGAGGTTATGGCTGGCTTTTAAAGCGCGAGAGAATAGAGGAGTAATTGTAATAACATTGTCAGTTGCTTTGCGACCGCATGTATTGGAACGATTTTCAGGGCCTGTACATGTACATACAAAATATAAGTTGTTGTCAACCGGTTTGCTTTTTTATATGTTTCTCATGTTCTGTCTTAAAATAATGCATTGGAGTACAATATATGCACATTATAACATTCTTATCGTCTGTCAAAATAATGCCACAATGCCACATCACACAATCCTCCAGTCCCATCTTTTTAAATTGTTAGATTTGAGGATTAGAAAAAGTGTTTAACACAGTACAAAGTTTTTATGACAGTATTGAATACAGTAGTCAGAAATCTAATATTTTTATAGAACACCCTGTATTCAATACTGCCTACTGACACAACAAACTTTGTGTATTGTGTATAAGATCTAAATATTGTATATAAAACTTTTTCTAATCTTAAAATGAAGGGAGTGTATTACAGTGTACGTACAATGTACCTACAGATTCTAGGAATGCAGCTACGATCAGCGAAACGTTTGAAAGATTATACTCCATACATACAGTGTAACACAATAGCTCTGAAATTCATTATCATATGGACAACGGCCATATAAACTTCAAAATAACAATTTAACAACGATTATGAAATAGTCTTTCCAAACCCTTTTTTCGTCAGACTTGATCAAGCATTTTTTGTAAAACGGAATTAGCTTGTTTACTATGACTTACAAATTTCCAGTTCATTTTAGGACTATTGAATATAAGTATAACTCTTTTAAATTAAGGTTTAATTTGTGATAACATATTTGAAATTATTATAAGGAATCTACGTTTTTACGGGCATGAACTTTATTAACACGGGCTTCTAATAATGTTCTAACTTGGCACATAATGTACCCACAGTACCCACATCTACTGTAGAGAACGTTCTTGCCCACACTAAAGGCATGCCCTTATAGAATGTTTGAAGCATTTCGATGCTGTCTGAAGTTGTATTAAATGTTGTCTTACTCTAATAGGTTAATTTATCGATTACTACACTACAGAAAGAAAGTTAGCGGCTTTATGGGACTATAAATTTTGGCAACTGGTAATATCATACCAACATCCAAGTTCTAATGGATGTGCCGGTGTTTTCATATTTGAATCGTTCATCCTTCGAGAAGGTAGACTACGACAGCTGTTTCCCCTTATTAGGTTCACCAAGCCAGCCATAACCTTCCCGAACGACTCAAACCGAAACGGTAGCAGGTAGCACTTATAATAGTGTGACTTGCACGTGGAGGTGAGAAACCAACCAGTGGCGCCATCTAGTATCAAGCTGATAGTACCAGAGCCGAAATTTCACAAAACATATTAAACACCAACAAGAAAAAGTTAGGTTGGTGTTGAATCCAGAAAACTACAAAATAATGTGAAGAAGAAGCGATACACACCTCCAAGTGCAAGTTACATTATTATAAGTGCTACCGTTTTTCGATTTGAGTCGTTCGGGAAGGTTATGGCTGCCTTGATGAACCTAATAAGGGGAAACAGCTGTCGTAGTCTACCTTCACGAACGATTCAAATATGAAAACACCGGCACATCCATTAGAACTTGGATGTTGGTATGATATTACCAGTTGCCAAAATTTATAGTCCCATAAAGCCGCTAACTTTCTTTCTGTAAAAATCTATGGGGGACGAAAAATTATTCTAATTTTTTTATTATTTCTACGGCTATAAGATGCAAGTTTCACAAGATTTGGGCTCCCGGTCAGATCCTTGTTGATTTCCACAAATTTGGAAGATACAGTGGCGAATGGCCAATAAGCCTGTTTCCTGTGTCGCTTCTTCTTCACATTATTTTGTAGTTTTCTGGATTCAACACCAACCTAACTTTTTCTTGTTGGTGTTTACTATGTTTTGTGAAATTCCGGCTCTGGTACTATCAGCTTGATACTATACACTGGTTGGTTTCTCACCTCCAAGTGCAAGTTATACTATTATAAGTGCTACCGTTTCGGTTTGAGTCGTTCGGGATGGTTATGGCTGCCTTGATGAACCTAATAAGAGGAAACAGCTGTCGTAGTCTACCTTCTCGAACAATTCAAATGTGAAAACACCGGCACATTCATTAGAACTTGGATGTTGGTATGATATTACCAGTTGCCAAAATTTATAGTCCCATAACGCCGCTAACTTTCTTTCTGTAAAAATCTATTGGGGACGTGAAATTTTATCATCTTTTATCGATTATCTTAACCTTATCTAATAACAAAAACCCAAACAAGGATCGATTCAGTTAAACTTTTGCTTACGTCTTCTTGTGCCTGTGTCGTTTCCAATACAAGTCAAAGCTTTTTGTCCGGCTTTATTGTCGAACAAGAAGCTAAATTCCAAAACACAAAACTTCGCCAATTAATCCTCGAGAAACACGAAATGCCCCAAACTTAGTTCCATTAAAATGAAATTAATCAGATTCCAAGTAATTCCCTTGCAAGCTGTTAATTCCAGTTGGTCGGACGAAACTGTCTTTTGCTACAGGTAAAAGGCGCATTTCCACGGATCGGCTTTACCATTTAAGTTACACAAGAGAAGTTTACCTAATCCGTAGTTGAAGATAAAATCAGGACATCTTATACCTACAATGTGTCGACGGATAGAGTTGCAAAAAGGAAAATTTCTTCTGGTTTTTTATGTCGGAATTTCTTAAAAAGGGAATAGTTTTCTTCATTAGGGTACTTTAAAACACCGCCTCTTATTTGCCATGTGTTACTTATAGTTTTTTTTATAGTTGATTAACGTCCTTGTTGTATAGTAATAAGTTGTTATTCTGGGTATAGAACAATGGACAATTAAATAAATCAATCACCACATTCCGCTAACGTTTCGACTTTATTGACATAAGTCTTCATCAGCGCATCTAAAATTGAGCGAAAATAACAGTAAATTATGACAAAAGACAGTAAGATCAATACAAGAACAATAATATAAGAAACCAATTAAAACGATAGTAATTGTGACATAGTAAAATTATTAATCAAATTGGTTCTTTAAAAGAACAATTCAAGATCAATAGATGATAAAATACTACAAAAATACCGTATAAAACAATGGTAAAATTACAAACATAGACTAGACAATTAGAAAAACAACTCGTGAGAGAAAACAACTAGCTTACCTGAGGTATTTAGGATTTATTCTTTGTCTCATACAAGACATCTATAATAGTTGTGAACCAGAAGATGAACCAAAGGCAAGTGAGAATCATAAATCCAATATTTAAAAATGTCTGGTGAAAAAAAATTATTTTTTCTCCTTTCGTGTATTTTACTATATTTTTTGTATTTTTTATAAAGTTACTGTCTGGGCAATGTAAGCTGTCCTATAGCATGATCCTATTAATAATGCTAGCATAAATGGAGTTTAGGTTGGCCGTGTCGGTTCTAAGATTTATAGAATTTGGAGTAAATTTCTTAATAAAAACCATTTCTGAGAGTAGGCGTTTCTGCAGGCATGTTTCTCTGTCTAGAATGGTAGTGTTAGTAAAATCAAATTTGTGGCCTGTTGTAAAATGGTGTGATGAAAGAGCTGTTGTATTTTCTTTATGTATATTGGATATATTGCAGTCATATTTATGATTATAGATGCGTTTACATAGCTTCTGCTTAGTTTGCCCTATATAACAACCGTTGATTGATTTATTTAATTGTCCATTGTACCCAGAATAACAACTTGTTACTTATAGTACCCATCTTGTAGAATCAGATATTATATAAAGAGCCATATGCTATATTCAACCTATATGCTTATTGTTATGAGCGTTGAGTTTGAATGGGGATTCCAGAGATCTTATTCTGCTGACGCAACAATTTGGGCCGTTCGGCGAGAAGAGGCATTAATCAAAGACATACGGGTAGTTATTTAGCACAGCGGCCATTAGTTATCGTCCCGGTCTGTCAAACAGAATTGTTTGACAGACGAGCTGCGCAATTTCCTGCGGAAGTGCCCATGGCACCTACTGTTTGCGTCTAGCTTCATTTATGCGCCCGCCGACCACTATCCAAGGCTCCGCTGGCATATGTCTGTTATTGTCCAACATATACTATATAAAGGGAGAGTATGCAATATATACAGGCGTTTCAACAAAAGTAAAAAGTAATAATAGAATCCTTATAGATGGTAATACAAACACACTTCCAAAGGCAGCAGCAATTTTTTTTAGGCGACCTGGCCTTACGATATTACGAGTACACTATAGCAGTAGTAATCAAGGGAATATTTTTTTCCGGCAATTTTTTTTGTTAATTTGTCGACGGATATTATTTACCTAAGAGCAACAAACTTGAACAAAAATTAGGCTATGGTAAAAAATTGGCCAAAGATATTCAATAAGACTATTTCCCAAATATAGCTATACCTATACAATAATTTTAGGTTAGATCCAGTAGAGAGTAATTTTGGTTGATGACTTATATTCTACTTTGTTCTTGGGTTTGTTGTAAAGTTATGTCGATCTAGTGTTGGGCTCTGGGTATTGAATTTTTATGTCATACCTTTTCCTCACAAAAATATTTTATGAGTCGGATGAAGCGCATATTTAAATTTCAAAAGTTGGCATCACCAAAAAGTTTTGTGGTTAGGAAATAGCGTAATGGTTCTATTCCATAGCCATTATGAGTTACGTAAAATTCGATCAAACCAATTGAATCAGTTATGCAGTTGGTAAAGTTATTAAAATCGGCAAATCAATAAAAAAGTTAAAAAAATAAATATAATTTCACCCTCTCCACTTTTGGGAGCTACGAAATTTTACATGAAGTTATACGAGTTCTATTAGTGTTTTTTTACATTAAAAAACTATTGCAGATTTTAATAAAATTCAAACGAAAAACCTTCTTAATTTAATAAGTATATTTGCCATTTATTGCTGGGCAAGTATGGTTTGACTTTAAACATTTTATGATACACAGACATCATTTGGAACGTGAAACGATGTTACGTTCTATTGGCATGTTGGTCGTTGGAGGCTGGAGTTTCACACAGGGATGTCGCAGAAACTCTTAACACATCCAAGAGTGTTACCAATCGTTTGTGGATAAGATACCGAGAAACGTCGTACAAGGATAACTACCCCAATTCAGAATAGATTTCTAAGATTGCGAACCTCGCGAGAGCGCAGTATCACTGCGTCGCAATTGGTTATTCAGCTGCACAATACACACAATGTACAGGTTAGTGACCAAACTGTCCGAAACGCAGGCTCCACGAAGATTACATTAGTGCCCGCTGGCCTGTATAAGAGTTCCAGCATTATTATGAGAAAATCGCACAACCAGGTTACAGTGGGTACCTACAAGAACATTTAAATTGACAGAGGCAGGAATGGACTCCAATTTTATTTTCTGGTGAGTCTCGATTGGGACTTCGGCCAGATGGAAGGAGGCATCGAGTTGTGGATGCGTCCTGGAAATGCAGAACGGCTTGCAGCTGTCTAGCGGTTCACATCTTTCGAGGAGGTACGATCATGATATGGGGTGGTATCAACATCGGCGGAACAACTAATCTTCTTTGGTTGGAGCGGTATCTGAATGCCAACAATTATCAAAACATTATTCTACGACCTATTGTTGTTCCATATGCTTGAGATAATTTGACCAAAATTTCAAATAATGCACGACAATGCGCGTCCTTATGCCATCGAGAACTTATGGTTTGTATATGCTCGGACGAAGACTTTTGGTGCAAAATTTTGTGTTTTAAATTGACCAACAACTATTCGAGTGCCTTTCAAATGAGTGGAACACCATCGAACAACATGACATTGACAACCTTATTCCGAGTATGTCTTGTAGATGCAGAGTGGTTGTTAACAGTCGTGGTGGTAATACTTTGTATTAATTATTATTTATGTTGATTTATTGTTGTAAATTTTGTGTTGCAAAAACATACATAATTTTTATTTCTGGAAACTATATTAGGTATGTAAATTTGAAGAATTTATTAATTCTTTTGCAATACTTTTGTCACAAATAAAAGTAAGTTTATTTAGAGTACAGCTATAATATAAAAAAATATGTGGCAGGAAATTGTGCTTCATTTCATAATTTTTATCCTTGTCCCTTAGATTTTTTTGATGTGTGTAGTATTTAAAGCATAGACGCTTGCTTCACGTATTATCGAAATTGCTTTTTGATCACATATTTACCTACGTGTGTGTGTTGTGTGTGTAGACAGCGGAACTGAAATTACAAACTTTTCAGGAACCGCCAGGCCAATAAATGTCAAAGAAACTTTCAAAACGAACTTGCGACGGAATTTCGACTGAGGAACCTGATTAATTTTGTTTTAATGGAATTAAGTTTTGGGATGTTCGAATATCCGGACGATTAAAATTGTTGAAGTTTTTGTGCATTAGGTACGCTGAGTCACCTTGATGGAGATTGGTCCGATATGACAATGGTATTTGGTATAATGTAAGATCCTCACGCCCTATCCTTTTGTTAAATTTTGCAAAGATCACGGGTATCAGGGCAAAGAATTATATCAATGAAACGTTGGCTTAGTTACAACCAGTTTTTTTACCTTGATACCCCTGATCTTTAGAAAATTTAATATTATTTTGTATTCGACCTACGAGTCAAATTTTCATAATAGTCCACTCTAATCTAGAAGTCAAGATCTTTGAAAGCTGAAATATTTTTCATTCTAAACTACAACTTACACATAAACTATGGCATAACAAGGCTGTACTAATAATTACTTTTTTGAAAGAGCACTTAATAATAAGTAGAAAAAGTTATATTGTTGCATATCCTAACGGCTACCATTTTCGATAATGACGGCAAAATCTTGGATATTACTGCACGCGGACAAGACTATAATCAGAAAATCAAGCGTGGCGTGATTCGAATAATAATAATTTTGACAGATTTACGTGCTTTCTTTACTCACTTCAATATCTCACATTTAGGTAGGGTAGCAGGATTAAGATAAGTATAAAAATATCTGTTGTTTAGATTATGCATACGTTTCGATGTTTATTCGCCCGGAAACCTACATGCTATATACAGGGTGTTTCATCTTAAGTGCGAACACCCCCGTAAAATTTGAATTCTTCACCCGATTTTAGCCGGTTCTTTTTCTAAAAATAGGCCACAAGAAACTCTTTTTTACGTTGGTGCAAAATTTCTGTTCTTAATCTTAATTTTCAAGGCCTACTAAAATTTTTTTCTAGTAGAAAAACAATTTGAATTGTTTTTATTTGTTGGTTGGATGTAAATAAATAAATTTATTTTGTGTTTATTAATATTTTTTCAATGATTCCAGAGCTCTCCTGACCAGTATAAAGTCTATTAAATCGTCAATATTCCGGGATGGAATTTTTTAAACAAGGTTTTTCAGAAATTTTCATAAATATAAACCTGGCGAATATTCTGGCCATTTATCCCAATCCCTTTGTTTCCAAACTTATTATTTAGAAATTCTTTTACAATGTTGCCCTTGTGTGGTGGAGCTCCGTCATGTTGAAACCAAAATGCGATGGCACCTTTTTCATGAAAACTGGCAAATGTTCTTGGAAAAATTAGAGATTATATTCGTGTAATACAAAGTAGGTAGGTATATATCCTAAATCAAATTAGCCTCGCTTGATCGGGTTTTCATGGAAAACAATTTAATTGACAGTTGATAATTTATTATTCTTACCTGTCATAATTGAAATACTTTCTCAATTATATTTATTGTAAATATTGAACGTATCATAAAACTTCAATAATGGTAACACACAATGAAAATGTTGATATTATTAGTCTATGGAGAAGCTGAAAAAAATGCTAGAAGAGCCGTTAGAATTATTTATCTATAGGGAAAAATATCCTGAACGTCACGTCACATTCCTGATCACAAAATGTTTATTCGATTAAAAAAAAACTGAAGGGAGAACCAAAATGCATTTTCTACCCGCAAAGGCAAATCAATTAGAAGAATAGTTCGCAAGAATGATGCAACATTCCAAAAGTGTTACAATATTTTGAAGACTACCTGAGAAACTCAATTAGACTAGCTAGTAGAGAATTAAATTTGAAGAAGTCGTCCATAGTCCATACAACGAATTATGAAAGAAAACAAATATCATGACTTTAAATTACATTACCTAGAAGATTTGGGAGATGCAAATGAAGAAAAAAAAGCTTGATTATATTGCTGAAATCATGCGGTGGTGACCGAGATTGTTGACAAGCTTATTTTCAGACACACATATACTTTGGACAGACGAAAGTCGTTTTGTTATCTAGTAATGGCTTACCTAACTGTAAAAATGAACATTATTGGTCCACTGAAAATCCTCATATTGTCAATCCAATTCGGCAATAGTATGGTGTGGCATTAATTGGTCACCATTTAGTTGGACCATATTTTTACGAAGGAGTTTTAACTGGAATAACATACCTCCAATTTTTGCAACAACAGCTGCCAGTTCTCATGAAAAATTTGCCATTGCAGTTATAAGAAGAATCATATGGTTTCAACACGACGGAACTCCAGCACATAATTCCAACATTGGGAAAGGATTTCTAAATGACGAGTTTGGAAACAAATGGATTGGAATAAATGGTCCAATAAAATGACCCGGAACGTCGCCAGATTCAACACCATTAGATTTATATTTATGGGATTTCTGAAAAACCTTGTTTTTAGAACACCATCTCGGAATATTGATCATTTAATAGAAAAAAATAGAAGATGCCTATCGGCAAATAACAGCAGATGTAGGTAGGTATTAAGAAAAGTCAGTAAGAAAGAAGTTAGAAGCCCCCTAGACTTATATTTATTAAAAGAAGGTAGTGACATTGAAAATTATTAATAAGAAAGAACCTACCTATCATTTATTTTTATATCGTTGGTTTTTGTATTTCCCTAAAAACTGTTCGGTTTTAAATATAATACATACCTAATAAATGTTTATAACAACAGTTTTTCTTAAAAAGGCGTTCATAAAGTTATATTTTTATAACTAATAATGCAATTTTAATACTTTTCCCATAATACACCATTTGTCCGAGCATCTGTCAATGGTTTCTGTCAAAAATATACCTTCATAAGTCATCGCCAACTCAAGTTTCATTAAAAAAAGATGCCATGGCATATTTTTCATATTTTACAAATAATACGCTTATAACTTTTATCAGAAAAACTTGCTCTTTCGAAATGTAAAGAGAAACAGGTATTGTTCTGGGAAAAATATATTTATATATTTGATGACTTCATAACCTATATTTTCCAAATTCCTAAAAACTATCTTTTTGGCCAAAGAGCAAGCTTAAGTGGCGGTACAAGAAACCCACAAGTCAAATTTTTACTGGCTGGTTTTGTTTGCCTACACCTAATAACCCTGCGGGGCGTCGAGTGTGGGACACCCTGTACACTATGTCAAACATCGCTATTTTTTTCGAAAACGGTGCACAATATCGCAGCACCTTTTTCATATATGTTTAAGTTCTATTTAAAAAAAATAATTAGGGAAACATTGGGATCATACACAAAGAAATAACTAAAAAAATTTCGAGTCCGGTCCTGTACTTTTGGATTATCGACACAACTTCTTCAAAATTTCTCATACATTTCAATGTCTCTGGGAATAAAATGTAAAGGTACTGCTGTTATGCCAGCTCTGCGAGAAAACTTCAGCAATTAATCCTTGGGAGACGAGGGAGTCGCTTCTTTAAAACAGAAATATTCAGGGACTCCCAAATTCCAAGCGTAAGCTACTAATTAGGCAACCCACAATCACTTTTTAGCATTTAGATGGGATTTGCGCGAGGGACAGTGAATTGAGTTTCGTGTTTCGTGATAATTTCATTGTTTGCAATGACGCGTCGAGGCGGTTTTTCCCCTGTTATGAAAGTCTTAATTGGGAGGTTCGCTTTTTACTTGAAAACATTTTTATTTCTGTCTAGACGTCTAGAGCCGCCGGTGTAGGCGTCTTACTAAAAGAAATATGAATATGATCAAGATAAAGGCATTCCACTGTTATAATATTTGTATATTGTGCGCCAGAGGAATTCTGAGCAGCGACGTAGGGGAGACGTATTATGCAAAAAATTGCCAGTTTCTATGCCAATACGTGGGATCGCTGTGGCATTCCTTATTCTTATGCCTATATTATTTGCCACACTTCACAATTTTATTTATGGACGCAACTTAAAAGCTTTATAAGTAACCGGTACCTAAACAATTTGCAATGAGTCCCCCAATGAGTGCAAAGATTTTCCTGACCCCACCTATTCATGTTTTATCACCTGGCATAATGTCGTAAGTAAGTATTATTTTTAAGGTACCTATTTTTTAAGTGTAATTCACTACTGGAAGTTTATAAATATTTCCGTTCCCGAGTTATGACAAATCAGTTATTTACATTGCAGTAAGTGCACTTTTTTGGCCGAGGAGGTTGTTTAAAGACCAAGGCAACGCGGGCGTTGCCTCCGTCGTTAAAACTACAATTACAATAAATAAAAAAAATCATGAAACTCCTTGAGCTTGTAACTTTTTTGTTTCACGCTGTTTGAAGCTAAGAAGATAAAATGCTGAAGAACGTGGCGTTGTTTGTTGTGAAAAGTAGGTGTTCATACTGGGCATTTATTGTAACGTGCAATATTTTGATATTGTCATTTTTAAGATAATTACTGATTTGTCATTACGTCATTACCAATACCCAAATGTTCAGTGTTACGTTAAATTGAAAATTTTAAGTATTGTTAATTTATTTTCATCACAGAAAAGAATGTCTACGAGTTGCACCTTGTTTTATTATTTAAAACGACAATTCTGGATTAGCTTTTTGATACTCCAATAAGGGCATGTAAACTACTTTATTTTCAGATTTCCAGGGGCGTGCAGTCCATGGAAGCAAGGGAAGCAGTGCTTCCCCTAAACCAAAACAATGTAAAATGATAAAATTTAATTTTTGAATTTTTAAACAGGAAGCAATTAGTATAGTTACCTAGGTATATCAAAAACGCTAAAAATTATCTTATATATCATATATCAAACCTACAATATGTTATGCCTCTAGCAAATGCGGCGTTGACTCCGACTGCGCCCATCCTACCGAGCGAGAGTACAATGTAAGCTATGCCGGCCGCTAGTTTTTCTGTAGCGTTCGAGAGTCGAGAGGTTATTGAACTTTCCACCTCAACCGCATTGGCTGGCGCGAATGAGAACGCGTGTTTTAAGCGTGCGTGGAAGCTATCGTTGCAGTAGGTTCTTTGTTTAGTTTAGTTTGTTTTGATAACTGCGATCTGCGGACGGACATGGACATGGACATGAACATTCAAATACCGTCAACTTCGGCTGTCGGGAATGACGTTGAAAATGTTAAAGTTAGACAATTAAGTAAGAGTGTGTGTGAATGTGTAGTGTGTGCCTTAATAATAAAGGGATTTTCAACATTAAACTTTGCGGATAAGCTTCAATTAATTACTAACTGAAGGGCAAAACCCCCTATGAAAAATTTAATCACAAAAATGGATGAATGACTTTCACAGATATCGCTGTTGTCTATTGAGAATATACCTCTCCCGAATATGTTAGAGCATCGATGTTTTTATGGTGACGTCATTGACGAATTCGCAAAAAGTGATCGAAGAATCGAATTACATTTACATTACAAATAGGTAAGTTTTTAAACATTGCTTCCCTTACTTAAAATGTCACCGCACGCTTCTGCAGATTTCAAAGCCTAGTAAGTATGTCTGCTTGAATTTAACGTTATACTAGATTATTTATTTCCATGGGTAGGTAACTAGATTTTATGCCAATCACAAGTAGGTATTACCAATATTTTTTTCAAATTTTTATAGTAATACTGAACAAACTGGCATATTATGTGACACATCAAATTAGATGTTATATTTGTTTTATAAAAAGTTGCGTCATTAATATTTTTCCAAGAGAGCCTAAATTTATTATTCTTATATTATTATTATGTAATATTTCAATATTTCAATTCTCACAGTTGTAGCACAAGCAAAAATTTTTTGTGTGCCTCTAGAAATATAAAAGTTACAGCGGTTTAATAATTTGGAATGTTTTTTATTTTTGGCCATATTTTTCTTAGGTGACCATGGACAGCAACGTTCAGTATCACAAAAGAAGGCCGCTAGGAAAAATTATTAGTCGCACCCGTGACCGATTTTTTCTGTGAAATAACAGCGAAGATATTTTGTGTGAGCCACTTATATAAGCCACTCTGTAGATGCCTAAAATTGGCCTGCTTGTATATACCTATATTGATTTATTATTATTATTATTATTGTTTTTCTTATTTTAATTAATATTGTACCTTTAATAATTTTCTGATGTCATATTTCTTTGTACCATTTTCTCTGTGCAACTTTGTTTTATTGGTTACCAGCTCCAGTCTCCTCTGTCTATAGACAATATAATTACAATGAAACAGAATCTTAAACTCAAATTGATTGTGTTTTGTTTTGGCATCAAATCCTGGCAGTTTCCTTCTTCAGTCTGATTTTTTGTTCATTTTCATTATGTGCATTAGTGCATACTCTATATGACCTTAATTAGAATAATTACTAGCTTTTGATGGAGATGAAGTCTTCTCTATACTTTTCAAATTTCAATATTTCCTAGCAACGCGTGTAAGTACAATCTGTTTTCATTGCCAATCTTAAAATACGACCAAGGAGTGACGAGTGAAACACCGTAAATTTGCAATATTTGAACAGTCTCAAAAGATGTGTTTGGTTTTCCCTAACTCTAAACAAACATTTCTGGGTGCGAATTGTGAATTGAACCCAGAGCGTATGTATACAGAGATAAACCCCGGGATTCGGTGCCATCAGCGTTGACAATAGAAATTGAAATTGGATCACCCTCGAGCAGAAAGGACGATAACTGATGGTCGCAACCCATCAAATAACGGTAGCTTGAGTTGCCAGTTTAATTTAAGTAAATTACTTACCTGAATCGATTGCTTACAAATATAATGTGCCTAGAAAGAGTTTGAGGTTGACATACGTATCTAGGATGTAACAGAAAAGAAGATAAATTTGTAAAGAGCGGATCCTAGAGAGAGAAAAATAGACTACTTCATAAAAAAATACTTCACTGTGTTTTTATGATAAATGGTACATATTTAATTTTCATGAGATGAAAAGCACGTAGCGTATATTTTCTGTGGTAGTTATAGTATATTATATTTAATTATGTATTTATGTGCATACTAACAAATTTTATGATGTTATAAAAAAAATTGTAGTATATGCAGGGTGTCTACTTTTAAGTGTATACAAATCGATAAAAAATGTATTTTGTGAGATATTTTCAAAAACCTTTTTTTTTTGTTTGAAAGGCCTTCAAAAACCGCTTCTTTTGACCTTCCTGCCATTTTCAAAATGCAAATCCAGGGCTGGCTGCGATTTTTTAATTTAAAATCTGATCCCACAGCGTTAATCAGAACACCCCAAAACCCCTATCTACCAAATTTGAATAAAAATATACAGGGAGTTCCATTATGCAGGGTGTCAAAATTGAGCAAAATAGGAATTTTAAAGGGATCTGCCAAGTCAAGTGTGCCATGGAATCCCCTCAAAACAGTTGAATGGTCAACAGGACCACTCAAGTTGTTGGTGTGCAAAGGTACAATACGAAATATACAGAGTACTCTTATCTGTGCCATCTCAAATTACTGAATTTTTTGTAACTTTATACGGGTCAAAAATCGAGTATATCAAAACCGCTCCACATACTATAAACGAACTAAATCTAAAAAATACAAAAGCCTGCCAGTCAGTAAGTCCATATCAGTTAAGGTGGCTGGTGTGTCACAACAGGAAACGCACAGAAAATGTATCATCTTAGACAGTGACTTTGTTGAGGAAGGCCCAATAATTTAAATTAAGAAATAAATTACTTTTGTGTTTATTAATATTTTTTCAATGATTCCAGAGCACTCCTGATCAGTATAAAATTTAATAAAAATTCAGAATTTTGAGATGGCTCAGAGAGAAATACCCTGTATATTTTTGTAGTAAATCTTTTCACACCAACATTTTGAGTGGTCCTGTTGACCATGCAACTGTTTTGAAGGGATTCCATGTCACACTTGGCTCGCCAGATGTCTTTAAAATTCCTATTTTGCTCAACTTTAACACGGTGTAGAACCGAACACCCTCTACATTTTTTGTTCAAATTTAGTATATGGGGGTTTTGGGGTGTCCTGATTAACGCTGTTGTGTCAGATTTTAAATAAAAAAATCGCTAAATGGTTTTTGTGAAAATCGGGGTATAAAAAAATCGTAGCCGTCCCTGGATTTGCATTTTGACAAAAGTAAAAACGCCAAAAGAAGCGTTTTTTGAAGACCTTTCGAACAAAAAAAAGGTTTTTGAAAATATCTCACAAAATACATTTTTTATCGATTTGTATAGGTACACTTAAAAGTAGACACCCTGTATGAATAATTTATAATAGCTTATAACTAAACTTCGCCTCATGTCTGTCTTGTTATCTTGACAAAATAAATACAGTGACATTTAAGTTTAAAGCATTTTTTTTTATACTTATGCGGATGAGTATTATTAATTTGTAATAATAATTTTGTAAACTAAATCGATTTAATGGGTAAAACGTCACGGCCTCTCTTGGTTTAAGGATTTTCTGGCTCAGGATTTTTTTGTACCCGCCTCGTATTGATGAAAATCGTGGGAATTCGTCCCCAGTGCCATCAGCGGCGACAATAGAAATCGAAATTGGATCACTAGAGACAAGAAAGGACCGTGATGGATGGTTGCATCGCAGATACCGGAGGCTGATTGATAGTTGCGTTGGGGCGTTATATGTATGCGAATCTGGAACATCGGTTTGTGGAAAATGGAAAAACCCATTGACAATGTGGTTGGTAAATACGAGATGGAAACTGGATGTAAGCGCAATATACGATACTTGATTAAATTGATGCATATTTTGCTGATAGCTAAAAGTAAAACATATGCCAGCTCTGAAAAACATAGGAACCCAGTCTTGCCAAATGGTAGTTCTATAATTTTTCCATTTCTATGAAATATTTTTACAAAAATAAAAAGTTAGTGGCTTTATAAATCTATTTGGGGGAGTTTATTATATTTTCTACTATTTATGTTGCAGCAGGAAAGTTGCAAGCTTCTCGGCTATATCCTTATTACTTCACATACAGGGTGTTAAACATTTAGAAAAAACTATATTAAATTAATATATTAAATATATATAACTGTTAAAGATATTCAAACCAAACTTGGCACACAATAAAATGTATGTATGGAGATGGAGGGACATAATAATGTGTAATAATACCAAGATTCTAAATTAACCGGTGGCGGAGATACGGGTAATAATCGGTGCCACTAATTAGATAAAAAATTTAGTGAAGCCCTGAACTGAATGAAAAGAAATATCAATTCTAGACAAATAAATTCAATTTCGAACCAAAAATACACATTTATGAAATAAAATAATTTTGCCTAAAAGTTTGACCATAGGGGAATACTTTTTTGCCGTGCAAATTACTCACTTCTTGTTGGGGGCCTCATTCTCACGCCTTTAATATTTTTATATTTTTGCATTTAGTGCTAATTATATGTAAAAAGATTAAAGGCATTATAAATTCAATTAGTGTTGACTGCATGATAAAATACCTATTGTTTTTATAATGTCTATGGAAAATACCGAATTTGTTTTAATGATCTCTGATATAATATTTTTGTTTAGATGTTTTGCAAATACCTAATCAGTGTGTTTCGACTAACTAGATCTAGCACTTCTGATAAAATTTAGCAAAAACACATTTTAATATTATTATAAATTATATAAAAATTCGGACGCTCATGGACTAATATTATTTATTTTACTATCTTTGCTTATGCAGAGGAACACATATACAGGGTGAGTTACGTAGGCCGCGGTGGTCTATATCTAAGAAAGGGCTTTAAAAGGGCCGATCACATGATTTGGGTGTCAAAATGGTATCTTTAAAGCTGTAAAAAATAAAAAGACATATTCTTGTTAACTTTTGGTGTATTGAAAATAGTGGAAAATCTACCTGTAACGCCATCAATAAATAACATAAGCCGATGTCATAATTTATTTTGCCGTAACTTTATTTCTTCATGTGCAGTAATTTTTTATTATTGATGGCATTACAGGTAGGTTTTCAACTATTTACAATACACCAAAAATTAACACGAATATGTCTTTTCAATTTTTTCTGCTTTAAAGGTGACATTTTGACACCCTAATCATGTGATCGGCCCTTTTAAAGCCCTTTTTTAGAATAAAATGGGAATAACTCTCTTACCTTACCTTACCTTACCTTACCAAAAAGTATCTAGAGGTATCTACTCTTTAAGGGGTTTCCAAACATGTAACATGTATTTAAAATTAGCGAGTAAACTTAGGATTTGCGCAAGTAAATCGCCCGGTATGTTCTTCAAAACTTTATCTCAATATCAGTTTAAAATTGTTAACTAGGTGTAATAGGCAATCTCCAGTCCAAGTTATAGCCCAAAATCTTATTTGATTTTGGTGCATGTGATACCTACATTTCCAAAAGTGGCCCCTTTTTTCGTTTAAAATTAAAATAACTTCGCACTAACCTTTAAAGATAGACACTTAATACCCTGTACCAAAAAGAACGGCACTCCTTAAGGGCTTTCTAAAAATGTAACAAAATACGGGGTGTTCCATTTAAAAAACATAACTTTGGGTCGACACTACTTATTGGATCTCCCTGTATATTGGAAAATATTTTCTGAATGTAGTACTCATCTTTCTCTACAAGTTTTGTTTATACTTTTTTTTTCTAACTTTCTAGCATTAACAATGTAGAAGATAATATAAAGACCACCACGGTCTACGTAACTCACCCTGTATACTTAATTGTCTAACAAACTATCAAGCTGACAATTTTGAATGTTGGAGAAAGCGCTAGTATTATTATGTTTCCCCGACAAGGGCTACTTTTATTGGCTAAAAATTTCGCGGTATATATTTAATGTACAGAGTGGCCCATTTGGTATGGGGCCACCCCTGTAAAATTTTTAATTTTCATCCGATTTTAGCCGGGGTTTTTTCTAAAGAAAGGCGACAAAAAATTCTACTTTGGTGCAAAATTTCAGGTCTCAATCTTAATTTTCAAGACCTACTACGAATTTTTTTTTTTCGAGTAAAAAATGACGAAAATCATTTAACGATTTTTTTATTTAAAATCTGGCACCACAGCATTAATCAGGACACCCTAAAACCCCCACATACCAAATTTGAATAAAAAAATATATACGGAGAGTTCCATTCTGCGTGTTGTCAAAGTTGAGCAAAATAGGAATTTTAAAGGCATCTGGCAAGTCAAGTGTGTCATGGAATCCCCTCAAAACAGTTGAATAGTCAACAGGGTCACTCAAAGTGTTGGTGCGCAAAGATCTAATTCAAAAATAAACAGGGTGTCTTTCTCTGTGCCATCTGAAAATACCGAATTTTTTTGAACTTTAAATCGAGTATATCAAAACCGCCCCAGCCATTATAAACGAACTAAGTCTTAAAATACAGAAGCCTGCCAGTCAATAAGTCCATATGCGTTAAGGTGGCTGGTGTGCCACAACAGGAAACACAGAGAAAATGTATTATCTTAGACATTGACTTTATTGAGTATGGTCCGATAATTTAATTTTTTTTTATTTGTTGGTTGGCATTTTGTAAACAAATAAATTACTTTTGTGTTTTTTTCAATAATTCAACTAGCATCGATCTTAATGTATTTTTGGTTTTAAATACTGTTCTGATATTAAAACGATTGCCTGTGCGTTTCAGCTTATCTGTCCAGGAATATAAGAAATAATTAAATTTACTGGTCGGTCCACCAGATCTATTTCTCTAATTCTATTAGCATTGCTATTTTCTTGGCAATATATTTAATTTCCTCCTCAAATTTTGTGTGATTAGAACAAATCTCTTTAGCCCTGTCATATAAACTTTTAATTACTCCTTTTTTAACACTAATATGATGATTGGAATTAAAATGGAGATATCTATTAGTATGTGTTGGTTTTCTATAGACACTGGTTTCTATACTATCTGATTTCATTATAGAAACATCTAAGAAAGGTAATTGATTATTATTTTCAATTTCTAAGGTAAACTTAATAGAAGGTTCTTGGGTGCTTTTACTCGTTACTTCTTTGTGGTTATCTTTTTGGTCTTACGGGGTTATAATTTTCGTACATCTTCCCATTCCGCAAAAAAGTACTCTTGTTTCATAACGATAAAATCAACGGTTTGCGGCAAAGTGTTCTCAAAACACCGGTTACCTCCAAAATTCGAAGCATAAAATTAAGCCTATCCCTTTCAAATTTCGCAGATTTGTACATTCAAAATTAAAATATATATATATATATTGATATTGTCTATTTTTTTTTCAAAAACAATGGTAATCGTTCTTAAATTACGAGATGTGTATTTCTATTCTAATAGGGGGGGGGTCGGTCGATTATTATAATTTTCTCGATACTAATAATCGATTATTGAAATATCTCGATTATGCCCATCAATATGTAAAACTGATGTTTAATAGCTATTAAGGTGGGTTTATGGCACACAATTTAATTAAAATTAACGTCATAAAATAATTATTGTGTGTTACATTTATGCAACAACTATTAAATAAAATTTATGAAATATCACAAATCAGAATGCAACGATTAGACCACAGAAATCATTGGCAGCACAAAATACAAAACCTCATCCATAAAAGTCCTGAATAAGAAATAAAAAAAAACAACAAACAACTATAAATAAACGGCGGCGACTAAGGCATTTTTTCCCAATAGTCGTGAGTTGTTTTTCACGCGCTTTGACAACGAAATGACGATTTTCTTTAATTTAAACGCAAAAGTTAAAAACTGGTTAACTTTTACGTTATACGTAAATGTTTCATTAATATGTTAAAAAAATGAAACTGGGAGTAGAGGGGACCAAAATATGACGATTGAGCGCAACATCGCTTATATACAAATGTTGATGGTTTAAAAGATACAGGGCGTTCAAAGTTAAAATTTTATTTGAAAATTTCTTAATAGCTTCGACAGTTTTTATGATATCTGCAGACAAGAATATTTTCAGTTTTAATGTAGTCCCTAGAGGGCGCCACTTACTCCCTTAGAATTATTTAAAAATACGCACAACTTTTTTGTCCGTCAAAAATCGAGATTTTTGATCCAACATTTATTTAACTACGTTACCTTTTGAACAAAAAAAGTATTCAAAAGTCGAAAAACCTTACCGTTTTCACGATAAGTCCGATTTTCACTATGGAAGTGAAAAATAAATTCAAATAAATTTTTCAAGAAAAAAACAAGTAGGCTGCTGTCAGAGAAACAAGAGTATATACTGTATTAAACAATTTTAAGTGTACATTGCGTGTTTTTGTTTGAGTTTCATCCACACAAATAGTGAAATGTGCTGCATGCATTTTGTGTATGGTCTTGCCAATGGTAATGCGTTAGCAGCTAAGCGTATTTATGAGCAAAGATATCCCCATCGTGTAATACCATCCACTCGAATGTTTACTACCCTCCATCGCCGACTCAATGAAACTGGAAGTTTTAGAAAACAAACAGCTGAGAACGAGCGCGCCCGTACAGTTTCAACTCCACAAGTTGAAGAGGAAGTGCTAAACGAAATTGACGAATGTCCTTCCACAAGCACTAGAAAGATTGTCACAAATGTGAATAGTAACAACGCAACAGTTTTCAGGATATTAAAAAGTCAGCTTTTGTATCCATATCACATCCAATAACGGGTTCAAGGAATTTTACCAGGCGATTATCCCCAAAGAGTGGCTTTCTGTCAATGGGTATTAGAAGTGTACGAAACCCTCAGTTTTTAGCAAACGCACTTTTTACCGATGAGGCTAATTCCTCTAGAGATGCCATCATGAACTTTCATAATAATCACATATGGGCAGAAGAAAATCCACATGAAATAGTTGAAAGTTGCCACCAACATACATTTTCTGTAAGTGTGTGGGCCGGTATCATTGGAGACCACTTGATTGGCCCGTTCTTTTTACCAGGGAGGCTAACTGGAAAAGGAGAAACATATCACAATTTTCTTCAGAAAGAATTGCCAATACTTTTAGAAGACGTCCCAGTCCAATTAAGACGACAAATAATGTATTTTATGCACGACATTATGGATTGGTCGAAGAGGCCCACAACACTCAACTGGCCTGCACGCTCTCCCGAGTTAAACGCATTAGATTTTTTTTTCTCTGGGGTCATCTGAAGCAATTGGTTTATACCACTCCTATAGGAGATATCGACGAATTGAAAAATCGCATTGTCGCATCGTGTGAAACAATTCGGCACACACCTGGTATTTTTGAACGTGTTCGGCATTCAACGCGTCGTAGAATCGAAGCATGTATTGACGTCGGAGGTGATGGGCATTTCCAACAACTTTTATAATTCATATCATAAAAACTGTCGAAGTTATTAAGAAATTTGCAAAAAAAATTTTAACTTTGAACGCCCTGCATCTTTTTAACCATCAACATTTGTATAAGCGAAGTTGCGCTCAATCGTCATATTTTGGTCCCCTCTACTCCCAGTTTCATTTGTTTTACCATATAAATGAAACACCCTGTACACTCATCCTATTCAATAACCTATATTTCATTTGTTATATTTTGAATAATTTAATAATTTAGTACAAGTTAGTACAAGCCCCGAATTGGGGATATGCTGACTGAAGCTGCAAATGTGCTGTTGGCGCCTGCCTGGACTTCATTTGTTGCTTCACAAATCATTCCTATCTTTTTGATTTGTTTGATGTTACACCGTACTGATGATTGCCAAATAGCATGAAACATGTGTATGCGGTTACTAGTTTTTTTTTGTTTTATAACTTTGAGTGCTTACGCCCATTATCACTTTTTCTTGTGTTTACATTTACACTCACAATCTTACATCTTTGTTGTCATTGTATCTTGGGCTATGAAGATTTCCACGCAGGTCGCTTTAGCAGCCTCCGTGGCGATGTTAGTACAAGCCCCGAATTGGGGTATGCTGACTGAAGCTGCAAAGGTGCTGTTGGCTCCTGCCTGGACTTCATTTGTTGCTGTCCAAATCATTCCTATCTTTTTGATTTGTTTGATGTTACACCGTACTGATGATTGCCAAATAGCATGAAACATGCGTATGCGGTTACTATTTTTTTTTGTTTTATAACTTTGAGTGCTTACGCCCATTATCACTTTTTCTTGTATTTACATTTACACTCACAATCTTACATCTTTGTTAATAATTTCTTTTCAAATTCAGATTTTCTTTCATGCCACACATATTTTAGTGCCTAATTGGTGGAAATTGTTACACCTATATCCGGATAGTACGATTTACGAATTTTAACTAATATGGTGATTCCTTGGGAATGGGAAACCGGAAATATCCTCTGACGCCAATGCCGCTGTGTTTTTTGGGAAGGAGAATTGGCGCGTGCTTTTACTCGTTACTTCTTTGTGGTTATCTTTTTGTCTTACGGGGTTATAATTTTCGTACATCTTCCCATTCCGCAAAAAAAGTACTCTTGTTTCATAACGATAAAATTAACGGTTTGCGGCAAAGTGTTCTCAAAACACCGGTTACCTCCAAAATTCGAAACATGAAATTAACGCCTATCCCTTTCAAATTTCGTAGATTTGTACATTCAAAATTAGGAAAAAAATATCAAATAGGCGTTACGCAAAACACCATTGGCTTCTTGAAGTAGAGTCCCTAAATTTTGTCGTATATGTAATCTGTTCCATTTTGATATTATGTTCATAGGGAATTATTTCCTTAATTTAACTAGGTACATGGTTATATTTTGTTTAAAGTTTGTAGACGAAGTAGATTGTTGAGTAAAAATCTGTGGTCGGACTTCTATTGTCTTGATTTATTTCTAAACACGACGTTTCGATCAGTACAAATCTCTGATTATTTTCTAGTGAGTCTGGGGTGGGTGTGGGGTTATTGTTTGGGGTAGGTACCAAATGCCGAAATATTAATTTATTGTTATTTTTGTAAATCCATAGTTATTTATTATAAGCGCATGTCAAACTGATTTCCATCGGGATAAGCCGGCACTAAGCCCGCATTTTAATCCTTTTGGGGAATCGCTCGCCTCCAACCTAAATTGCATTAAAACGAAATTATCCAGGAACCTCCCAATTCCGGAGCAAGCTGCTAATTAGCCAACTACCAGACCGACAATCGCTTAACATTTAGATGGGATTTTACACGCGAAGAGGGAATGAATTGAGTTGCGCCATCATTTTATTCGTCGGCGAGTCTTGATGGTTTTTCCCAACTTTAATATAGTGCTAATGGAAGAGCCATTCCAATTTTAACAAAGTTAATTTACTTCGGCCTAAGCAAATACCTGCATATTGTAAGTTTGAATAAAAAACAAAGCAACAATCAGTCTTGGAAACATTCCAAGGGAAGTCACAACAGTGTTTAAGGGTATTGAAGGAAAGGTTATAAAATACAAACCTAAAATATTGCACCAGTCCAGTCCAATAATGTACACATTAAATTTCTTAGCAGGTTTAAGTACAAATTCAATTATGAGCTTCTTTATATACCAGGCAACTTATTAGTAAGAGTAGGTATACAAAATTTTTAAATTATAAATTGTGATAGAGTGATTAAGCCAAACATGTCTAATGTTGCTCATTTTGGCTTTACTTTTACGAAAGCTTAGAAGGACCACCACATTATTTTTTTTATTTGCATAGATTTTTCATAGTAACTGTGAAAAATCGATTATTCACAGATAAAACTGTGAAAAATTGAATAATTACAGTTAGAATATATAACTGTGGAAAATCGTTTATTCACAGGTAGATTGGAGATTGGAGATCGTCGATCGAAACTATGCACATTATGCGCATGCGCGGTTTTTGAAAAATTGCACGCACCCGTCGATTTTGGTATGAAAGGAGACAATTTTTGAATAATTTCTTTTTTGTAAAGCTCACTCTCTCCCTTCTGTTTTTTTAATGGGATACCTGATGCGTCTTTGAAAAGCCCTTCCAGTTAGCAATGCGGCGGTAAAAGAAATTTTGAAATCGAATGGAAAATAAGGAAGCTGTGCCCAAAAAGTTTAGTAGTGTTTCACAAGACTCATGCAAATTTCTTGTTCTTGTCTTGTTCTTGCTGCAAGAACAAGAGAAGAAACTTTTAAATTTCTTATCTTGCTTTATAAGACAAGACAAGAAATCGTTCTGCAAGACTCTTGAAATTTTACAAGAAATCTTGCTAAAAGCAAAAAGTTTTACAAAAATCAAAAATCACATATTTGATTTACAAGACTCCTAGTAAGTAATGCTACTCCATGTTTCCAGGTATTACAGGTACTCAAAAAAAAATGAACATTTTCGTATTGCGCTGCTTTCACGGAAGGAAATGCATACCTACTTTCCGACTCCCGACAAACAAAATCATTCCAATTTTAATTCTTATAAATTCAACAAATTAATAGGTATTTACTCGTGAATTAATCCACCACAGTGGAGTGAATTAATATTTTTTATAAGTTTTCTTTAACTTTATTTTTGCTAAAATACTTAAAAGACCACCAGACTAGCTGTTTGTCAGGTCTATTGGACTTTCTAATGCTTTGTTTCGTTTCATATTAGTGTGGCATAGTGTAGACTGGGTCATTTTGGAAGAATGCGGGTTTCGCCGTTTTTGTCCACACATATCGAAACCCACAGACAGCAAAATAAATTTAACGAAAAGGAAAGTCTTCGACTTCTTCGAATTAAAATCATGCAAATATTAAAACAAAAAATTATTATTTATAAAGTTTTTCTTCTTTTTTCCTGGTCGTGTTAACTTAGTTTTATTTTAAGTTAAGTTAAGTTTTGGTCGAGCCCCAGTAACAAAAAATAAAAAAAAAATTATTATGAAAATACAAAAAAAGAAATACAAAGAATAACAAAAAAAAGAAGTCTTGCTTGCAAGACAATATTTTTTCCAGCAAGAGTCGGGCAATGAATTTAATTTCTTGTCTTGCTTTTCAAGCCCTGACCCTATCTTTGTATAGGCATAAAAGAACATTTTCCAAATCATTTCTAAAGGGGCCGTTGAAAAAATTGTTTCCGTGTTCTGTCTTATACAGTGTGGCTCGTTTGGAATGGAGACACCTCTGTAGAATTTTTATTCTTCATCCGATTTTAGCCGGGTTTTTCTCTAAAAATAGGCTACAAAAAACTCATTTTTTACGTTAGTGCAAAATTTCACGTCAATTTTCAAGGACTACTACGATTTTTTTCTAGTAAAAAAAAACAAAAATCATTTTTATTTAAAATTTGACACCACAGCGTTAATCAGGACACCCCAAAACCCCCACATACCAAATTTAAACAACAAATATACAGGGAGTTCTATTCTGGAAGGTGTCAAAGTTGAGCAAAATAGGAATTTTAAAGGCGTCTGGCGAGTCAAGTGTGTCAAAACAGTTGAATGATCAACAGGAAAAAAACTGATAAAATCGGATGAAGAATAGAATTTTACAGAGGTGTCTCCATTCCAAACGGGACACACTGTAGATGTATCTGTAGGTGGTGGAATTATCTTTTTATAATTATTGCACCTCAACACCCCATTATGCTTCGAGAACTACCTATAAACTATTTTTTTTTCTTCAAAATATTTCCTTACTTGCATGCAAGTTGCGACCACTAACCCGTAACACTAACCCTTTGCGAGTTAAAGCACATAGTACCTTTATATAAACGGGGTTGAGCCCTGTTTTTGTTTATTTAATGCTTTATTAAATTATTGTGAAATCAAAAATATGTTATTAATCGCTGGGTTACTCGAGGCGTTCTTCTACATTTTTTTACTCAATTCTCGATGTTTGTTTGTTGACTAATCGTATGCAGCAAATTTTACAGAAGAAGCTATTACTACAACCCTGCAAGTAAAGGAAGACACACAAAACCTCCATTAAACCACCAGCTTTAATCCTGATATTTTATTTCAAAATTTTTTCATTGTATGTATAGTATGAATTTTAATATATTCTTTTAAAACATTTCTTCTTTTCACATTTCACCTTTGCTAAGACTTCAACTTATATTAAAAGGAAAAGAAAGTTGATACGCAATTTTTCCTTCAAAAATTGTTAATGTTTTGTTGTTGTTAGATCAGTTATATCGTTGGAAATATAAAAACCTAACATTCTTGAAATAACAGGTAAAAAAAGTATCACATGTCCCAGAAAAAGACTCTGAAATATAATAACGTTCTATAAACAATTTTTCTGGATAAGTATCTCCATTTCAAAGAGCATTTTACAAAAAAAAAGATAATTCCTTACTTCACAAAATATCGATCCCATTATTTCGTATGTATGTACCTTCCTGCCACGTCTGAATAATGTAGTGCATCAAAGCTCCTTGCCTCTCCTTACCCGAGACTTTCTTTTCGCAGAGAGTTAATTTTCTATACACAAAAAAATCATCTAACAATCGTCAAGAATAGCGATATTCGCCGAACTCCAAATAAAATTAATCAGAAACTTGAAAATTTCGACATGAAACTGGTAATTAGCCATCTAATAGCGGCTGACAATTATTATTGACAATCGCTGCTTAGCAGTTAGATGGGATTTTATGGAAGCTATAATTGGCGTATTTTGTATATCTTGTGCTATTTATTTTCGTTTATGGGGCTCAAGTATTTTATGCAGTTAGTAAGTTTTTGGCATAATTCCAAGTATTGAAATGATAGAATATTATTAATTTAAACAATTGAGTTTTAGTATAGAAACTATTTTTTTAAATTTGTAATCTCTGTTACTTGTTCTTGACATAACAAGGTAAGTAGGTATTATCATGGCAGGTATAATCATCCAAGAAACAGTTATTCGATCCGCTAGGTGTCGACCCGAACGTATGTTACTGTGCTTAAAAATTGCATGTTTTCCATAAAGTCTATAGGACGAGTGAAATTTGATTCTGAGAAAAAGAGAATTGGTCAAAAAGTTATGGCCACAAAACCGATTTTCACAAAAAAATGGCGAATTATCGTCTATTTCATTATAGGAGGTTAAAGGGGCAAAAATTAAATATCTGCTTGTCGAAATTGATCGAGTCGGGTTACTGGTTATACTGTGCTCAAAAAATATCTTCAACAAATTTGTTTCCTGAGCTTTCGGAGAACAAATCTTCATCCTTTCTCAAAGATCGTGTCATGTCAAAGTGAAATGACAGATTAATAAATTTTAGGTTAAAATGTCATGACAACAGAAATAATAGCCTAGCCACCTGTCTGATATTGTACCCTGAATTCTACACCAATATAGATATATCGGTGAGTAAGATTAAAGAAGCAGACACCTGTTTCTTTTTTGTCCTTTTAGCACTCATATCTATAGTATAATCAAATACCCAAACGGTAATCCACCATTTTGTTTTTGTGGAAAATCAGTTTTTCGGCTATAATAATTAAAAGTAGTTTTTGAACAGTAAATTTACGTTGGAAACGACTGTAAATAATTATTAATGTTGACTTACATCCACCCGAAGGCCCGGCAAAGCGAAGACTCTTGTGCTCGGCATCTCCTTAGGTACGTAGCGATAGAACTCACTCGGTCCACGGTACCATTTCACAGTATAGAGTGGTTCTCCTTCTAAGTCAAATGCGCAGTGTAGGGTAGCAGCTGCTCCAGCTGGAACAGCCAATGGTACCACTGCTCGAACATCACGAAGCGCTTCTGACAAATCTGAAACAATAAACAAAATTATAACAAATTAAACACTTGCATGTGCCGAGTAGATGACAAACGAAAAAAACACAAATAAAAATGTAAGTATAGGTACCTAAAATTTACTTTTTCCAGGACTATCAAACAATACATTTGATGTGCTTCTGTAACCCACATTAGGTAAACCCAACATTGTTGGTTTTTATGTCGTATTGAATAGGTATTCATTCTATCAATTTCCAGATACCGTTTCTACTCTCCTCCAAAAACAATAATCCTCGATGGAAACTTCATGCAAGGCAGAAGGGTATGCCAACAGGAAAGGTGATGTGCAGGTGTCCCAGTTATTTTGCTTCTACCATTTCGAGATATGATACGAAGGGTAGGACTTATAGTCTCTGCTTCACAAACATAGTTTATTAACAGGAAAAACTGTATGTATGTTTCAATCCACCTAGGGGGTCATCTTCAGCAGTACAACAATTTGGTTATCTTTCTATCTTAACTCAGTATGACTTAGTGACTTTGGCTTAAACGGATTCTCTCCTGGATGCCACCATTATATATATAAAAAAATATATTTAATTGATCTGTTTAAAGCCTCCTTGTGAGGTTTTTCCACAACCCCATAGGTACTGAGTTAATACTATTATATGTCTAGGAATCTTTGTGGGCTTTCAAAAAGTTTTACTGCTGAAGATAAGGGGACTGGACTTACAATTTATGAGGAGTTGACAAGAGGGAGAGTATTACTGTTAAAAAAGGCGGTGGAAAAACATGGTAAAAGCAAAGCATGGACTTACGGTGGAAATATAGATTGGGCCCAGCTTGACGAATGTGTAGACGTAAATCAGTCAGTTGATTGTTCTTGTTCCACGTTCTGTGCGATAGACAGTATACAGGGAGATCATATCGGAAATGGTTAAAAACGGACATAATATCTAAGTTGAAACAAGAAAATACACATTTTAAATTTATTAATGTTTCGCGTTTCCATATGGGAAAGTTTATGGATATCAGGAGGGAACTGAAAGCTATGATCAGTAATGCATGTTTAAGGAGTATGTTAGGAACGTGGAAAAAGGTATTAGGGAGAACAGTAAAGAGTTCAGGAATTTTATAAACAGTAATAGGAAAGGATCTAGGGCAGGCAAGATCGAATTTGGAAATTCGAAATTGAAAAATACTTCTCAGATTGCTACTGGCATAGAAGGATCTACTACGATATAGATTCTTCTATGTTACTGGTTTCACCGATTATTTTGTGTGTGTAGCTGTCTTTGGACCCGAGAGCATATATGTACAACGTTGCGTTGACTACTTAACATTACCATGCTAATGAGGCTTAATATAGATCACATGAGTGTACTAGATATTGAAAACTCTATCGCTAAGTTGAAGTCCAAAAGATCGGCTGGGGTAGACGGTATTTCTCCATATATCATTCAGGGTTGTGCAAAGATGTTTATTTTTGAATGTATAGAATTGGCGACGGTCCATCAGGGAAATATGAAAATTACCGTACAATCTATCTGTCTTACCGGCAATCGATAAGGTTTTTCAGCAGATTATTTTTTGTAAACTTTTCTCATTTGTAGAACCAGATCTAGTGGAGAACCAACATGGTTTTGTAACAAAACGGTCGATTGGCACCAATCTAATTGAGTTTGTTGATGACATAACCGAATCATTAAATCGGGGGAACCAGGTGGACATGGTATATTTGAATGTCGCCAAGGCCTTTATTCGGGTTAATTATGATATTTTACTGGAAAAACTGAAAAACTTTCATTTGTGTAATGATTTGATATTATTATTACAATCTAATTTTTTGCAATCCAGATATCAAAGAACGAAATATTGTGGAGCCCTGTCGGAGCCTTGTGCGATGCGTTCAGGAATCAAACAGAATCTTGGGTAAACTGCGGTTCTATCAGTTATTAGACGGTAATGCCACGTAACATAGTTTTTTTGGTACGCTTACAGGACAAAGGACAAAGCTTCGCGAAAATTCCCCCAACATAAGGATGTGTAACATTGTAAACAATGTGAGTAACGAAACAGAAGTACTTCGGGATAATGAGAGGGAAATAATGAAAAGGTTAGTGACCTTCAAGAGTCATAGCAGTGCCAACTTTCAGTTCATCAGCTTGATTAGTTTGGGAGATGTAGCCATAATTCTTATTTCAAAAAATGAACTTAAACGCCCTGTATCTCTTAAACAAACAACATTTCTATAAGGCATATTTTGGCCTCAATCGTCATATTTTGGCCCAAATTATATGCAGTTGCTCTATATCGCATTATTTTTGGTGCACCCTGTATAGGGAGAATTGAGCCTTCAGTTAGTAGTTCGAAAGCTATGTGTTTTGGTAAGATTTTAGTCAGGTTGCCATGAATTCGCAATTCTGAACATTCTGCCAATCATATGAGTATAGTATGCAAGATCTTGGTATAAATTTGCTGAAGAAAATATTATGTCATGCCGTTTGCATATACGCATGCCCATGTACAGTTTACATTGAATGTCATTTAATAACTTACACGATTTATTAGTGGTTTTTCGCTTAATTTTCTATTTTGAACTTCATCTTAAAACAAGTAGCAGCGATTAAAATCACATTAAAACGCATAGTTGTGGAATACATGGAGGACTCACTTTTCCATAGGAAGGACCCAGGAAGACTCTCTGATTCATATCCTGTTATCATGAGAAAATACGCATTATAATGCCCTTTTAAGGCATACCTACTGCACCTGTTACTATATCTCTCGAGTCTATAACGCCGAAACAGCATTTCCACCGGCAGCCCGGAACACAGAACACTCCCGGGCTTTACAAAACTAATTTCCTTCAAATAAACAAGAGGCGCAAAGTAAATTCCCGCAACAGAAGCGTGAAAAAAGCTCGCGGCACGGGCTCATGCATACAAATCCGTGCGCCCATTGATTGCCGAACGAAAGTTCCAATTCCAAAACTCGCAAATGGAAACGAATTTCACCTGCGAATGCCAAACAGGCGCGCGATCGCTGATTTTTGCAGTTCGTTTGGTCACGGCCGCGCCGGTGGCTCCATGAATATTCGCGATGAAATAGGTTCCCTAGTGAAATAAGGGAATTGTGAAATTAATTCGAAGAGGAAATCAGGGTACCTATATCGTGCCCTCCAAAAAATTCCCACCAGGGGAGAAATTTTTAATTAATGACGTTACAACCTTGACGTTACCTTTTACTTTAAAAAATATGAAAAATACTCGCCTAAAATTGTTCACGTGCATTTGGATACCTGTCAAAAACGACATTTAAACAATAAACTCGCTAGAAATGACGGTATGGGTTTATGCAAGCCAATTTATCGTAATTTAATATTAACTTAATGCAAGAGAAAACTTAAAATACAGTGTGTCCCACTTAAGAAATGACCACCCCTGTAAAATTTTTATTTATGGCCTGATTTCCATAAACTTTTTTTGGTTGGATAGAGCTTTAAAAATGGCACTAACTGTATAATTCAGGTACCTCGTGCCTTAAATTCATGGCCCACTGGGACGGTGTTTTAGTGCTGAAATTTCGAAAAGTACTATTAGGGATTTTTTTTTAGAGGAAAATCAATGCCGGATTCTTATTCAGCGTTGTTCGAAACCCAAACGTACCAATTTGCATTACCATAGCTCTACAGGGTGCTTCAAAATTTTTAGTGTCCCACTTAATTAGTGACCACCCCTGTAAAATTTTTATTTTTAGCACGATTTGATAAACTTTTTTTCGTTCGATAGAGCTTCAATAATGGCATTAAATAATGCATAATTCAGGTGCCTCGTGCGTTACATTCATGGCCCACTGAGACGAAGTTTTAGTGCTGAAATTTCGAGAAGTACTATTAGGGACTTTTTTAGAGAAAAAATAATGCCAGATTTTTATTCAACGTTGTTGGAAACCCAAACGTACCAATTTGCATTAGAAAATGGAGGACTAATTGAAATGACTGAAATTTGAGTTTATGTTATGTTGTGTTGTTTATTCATGTATTTGATGATATTAAATTAAATAAAAAATTTGTTCGCTAATAAATTTTTGAAAGAATATGAGTTCCTGATGAATATTTTAGTGACCAACTTACCAGAAATTAAGAAAATTAATTACAAATTAGTACGTTTTTGTTTGGAACCTCTCACTGCATATAAGAATCCGGCCTTACTTTTCCTTTTAATTTTTTTGGAACACCCTGTGGAGATATGGTAATGCAAATTGGTACGTTTGGGTTTCGAACAACGCTGAACAATAAACCGGCATTAATTTTCCTCTAAAAAATCCCTAATAGTACTCCTCGAAATTTCAGCACTAAAACACCGTCTCAGTGGGCCATGAATTTAACGCACGAGGCACCTGAATTATGTGTTTGATGCCATTTTTGAAGCTCTATCCAACAAAAAAAAGTTTATGAAAATCGAGCTATAAATAAAAATTTTACAAGGGTGGTCAGTCCTTAAGTGCGTAGTAAGATTTTCTTTGGTGGGACACACTGTATATGTCATACAGTCAGAACAAAAACTCCCTGGCACTGGTTGTTTATTATTTATTATTTAGGAGGTTATGGGTTAGGTTATGTATATTTGTGCTGAGGGGCGAAGTCCTACGTGGCCCAGGAGGCGCCTCCGATGTTGAAATCGAGGACAAAAGTTTGATTTTGACATTTCCCCTGTTTTTGCGCAGACTGAAATTATTAAATAATGCCTGCATGAACGGTATACTAAACTCTTATGTTACGTTGCGTTGATATTAAATTTCGTTAAATTGTCTTGCATGAACTTACCTTCAGTTTATTTCTCAAATTTTCAAAAAGAGGTTTACTTTTTCAGTTTTATATAAGTGTATTAAAAGATTGTGTTTTTTGCAATTTTTTAATAAGTTTGAACTTTCTGAGAATTTTAAAAACTTGTATCTGCATAAAATCTATTTTGTTGCTAAATATCGATAATATGTGTTTTTCAAAAAAAAGTTAGGTATATCTAGGTACGCTTTAAAATTCTGTTAGGTTTGTTGGAGGGTTAACGTAACGTCAATCATTTGGGATATCTATTTACATTAAATTTTCCTAAATTGATGCGAAATTAGTACTAAGATGAAATATCATCAAACTGTTACACGTAACTAACCAGAATTCACTTTTTTTACAGATAAATGCAATAATTAAGGCGAATGGTATATTGTCCCTCAAAAAGCCATAGATCCTGGCTAAGTGCGTGAAATAGTTTGATGATATTTCAACTTATAAAAAGTATAATCGAGCAATTCTTACGCCTGGCGTAAACAAGAGAACGTGAGTTAAAATATTCGCCAGGGCCGCACTGAGGCACGACCTTTATTTAATTTTAGTTTTACAATGGTTTACATCAAAATATTTGGGAAAATAATTATTAGCTTAATTCAAAACATCGATAAAATTATTTGAGGCAGTGTCTAAATAGCTGAAGACAAAAGGTAAAACCGCGTAATTACACTTTTGCGATCGAGTACGTCCCTGTTTCCAACTCGGGTGAAATTTTATAGCCTACCGACCAATCGCGGATCGTCATTGAACACGTGGATTTATTTACGCCAGGCGTACGGATTGCTCTCTATCATAGAAGAATCTACTAGAATCTACTAGATTCTTCTATGACTCTATTCAATCAAAATGCAAGTTGGGCAGGCGAGTTCAGCGAGTTCAGCGAGTCGTTATTTATTACAGAGGTGTATTGAGTTGCAAGTAAAAGGCAACTTGCAACTCAATACACCTCTGTAATAAATAACGACTCGCTGAACTCGCCTGCCGGGAAAAATTTTATAGCCAACTAGCCAATAGCAAGCCGATCACGTGCTAGCCATGCAACAACTTTTGTTTATCTTTCACTTGCGTTTAGTTTGAATAGAGTTTAGTATTAGATATTAATTTTCGCATCAATCTAGTAGGTACTGGAAAATTTAATAAACTGCTCCACATAAGTTAAGGAAATCTAGATATCTTGCAGAATCAAAGGTCCCAATATTTTCATTTGCTTATTTTTTTATCAAAGTGCAAAAAATGAACCATTTCGTTCGATTATTTTGTAAAAAAAATCGATATCTAGAAAAGTTTTTATTACTTTTTTGATCAGTGCCTGATTATTCCGACACTGAATACGTTCTATTTAATTTAAACACGCAAGTTTCTGCACGAATAAAATGCCCAGACGTAAAATGACTTCTGATGAAGCCAATAGAGCGGTTGGTATGATACAGGGTGGTTTAACAGAGGTTTGAAGTGAGCAATAGCGTCATTAGCAGGCTGGTACATCGTTTTAACGAAACCGGTAGTGTGGCAAAGAGATCTAGAAGTGGTGCTCCAAGAAGAACAACAGCAATGGAAAATCGTTATGTAACAGTATCTGCCAGAAGAGAGCCGCTATCAACTTGTAGGTACCTAAGCAATCGCCTTTACGATACTACTGGCACGCGTGTATCCATAGAAACCATACGCAGACGATTGCATGAAGCTAATCTCAGTTCAAGACGTCTTTTACGCCGAATTCCACTTACCGCAGATGATAGACAAACAAGATTAGCATGGGCAAGGCAACATGTAAATTGGACCGAAGAATGGAAAAGCGTACTTTTTACTGATGAATCCAGGTATGGAAGATACTCTGACAGCAGAAGGGTAAGAGTGTGGACATTGCCTAGAACACCAAGAAATCTCCGTTCTATTCAAACAGTACACCCCTACAGAGGTGGCACAATCATGGTGTGGGGTGGTATATGTTTTGATGGGCGTACAGATCTCTACATTTGTCAGGGTAACATGAATGGCCTAGAATATCAAGAACATGTTACTGACAATGTTTTGCCGATGTTTCATGCTGCTGTTGGCCAAAACTTTCGTTTTTTGGACGACAATGCCCGACCACACCGTTCTGCCGCTGTTCTAAATTCGTTAGATAGGCAAGGTATTCCACATTTAAGACTTCCTCCGCGCTCCCCTGACCTAAATTGCATCGAACATGCGTGGGATATGCTGCAAAGAAGACTTGACGATCATCAACCGAAGCCTGAGACACTGTATCAACTTAGACAAATTCTTCCTCAATTGTGGGCAGAAATACCACAAGATTATTTTAATACCCTAATTGAGAGTATGCAGAGACGATGTCGTGCCGTTATAGAAGTTCGTGGTGGATATACGACATACTAAATCATCGAATTCGATATGTTGTAATTTGCCGATGATATCAAAATTATTCGTTTTTTATCTTAATATTTGTGGAACGACAAAAAATTCAAATATTGATACTTGATTCACAAATGTCTTTTAGTACTAGTTTAAATAGGAAAATTCCCAAGAAATAAAATTTTATAAGTCATTTCATGCATTTCCTTAACTTATGTGGAGCAGTTTATAAATAAAAATTGATATCCTAAATCCTACCCGGTAACTTTGCAAAAATGAATAGAATGTTAAAGTCGGTGATATAGAAAAAACTAGTAATTGCATACACGTGCTTCATACTATTTGGCAATCATCAGTACGGTGTAACATTAACCAAATCAAAAGATAGGCATGATTTGGGAAGCAACAAATGAAGTCCAGGCAGGAGCCAACTGCACATTTGCAGCTTCAGTCAGCACATCCCCTATTTTGGCGCTTGTACTAACATCGCCACGGAGGCTGCTAAAGCGACCTGCGTGGAAATCTTCATAACCCAAGATACAATGACAATAAGGATGTAAGATTAGTGAGTGTAAATGTAATAATTACAAGAAAAGGTGATAATGGGCAAACATTCAAAGTTAACAAAAAGAAAAAACTAGTAACCGCATACACGTGTTTCATGCTATTTGGCAATCATCAGTACGGTGTAACATTAACTTTGAGTGCTTGTAATTATTACATTTACACTCGCTAATCTTACATCCTTAGAGACATAGATAGGCAGAACCATTGTTGAAACCATCCGCAATATATCTCGCTACACCAATTTTCATAATGTAATTTTGGAACGAAAACATATAAATTGTAATGTCTAAAGACTCTTAGGACTCGATAATAAGTTTAGGTATAGGTATTTTAACTTAGTTATTTATTTTTTATATAATATTTTATACAAAATATTTTGTGTACTTTGCGAACATTTCAACAATAGTTCAGGCAGTTTATAATGTAGCTTTGTCTATGCAGAAATTCACCTTTGTTACTGAAGAAAGGCACAAAGGGCATATTTACTGGAAGGAATATTTTTATATTTTGCCTTGGCGGAGAAAATACATAACTGGGCATTTAGTTCGAGTGGCTTTTAAAGTATTCTTCTTTGACTTATTGTGTGTCTTGTTAAATTAGGGCCACATGATGATTCCTCGTGAGACAAAAACGTGGATTCGACCTTTTCCAAACAATTATTGTCATAAATGGCGGTGGATACAAACAGTATCTATACATCAGTCACTACAATGGTTGTTTTTACAAATTGGTACTTTCCTTTTTGGCGGTCATTGGAACTATTTTTTGAAGAAAGAAGACAACCGCTGTTTGTGATAGACTAATATTCTATATTAATTTATTATTCTCTTCCAGTTTCTGTCCGCGCTGATCACGCCCGCGCCGCGCAGATTAGAATTTTCAGCTGAAGTATCGGAACTCGGCTCAAGTTCTAATTGCGTCTTGGCGAATTTAATAAACGGATAGGGTCGTTAATCTTGGGGGCGTAACACGGAAAGGCAATACCGCCTCAATAGACACTTCATAACCGGCCCACGAATAAACGGATCCCTTTGTGTCCCGGATGTAGCGCAATATTTCATATTCATGCCGTGAAGGGTGGAAACTTTGGACATCGATAACTCGTCGTCCCGACGCCTGGGGGCGGCTACGACGGAAAAACTGAGATGGGTACTTGGCGCGTTTTTGAGTCGGCTCGATATCCGACAGCTTATGAAATCGGAACGGCGCGGCGACGTTATACAGGGTGGCCCACCACGAACTGCATCGATCTTTATATGGAAAACTAAAAGTAGGAAAATTCTGAAAATTTGGCACCTCACCAATGCCGATGGGCACTGCTCGACTAAAATATTTTGGTGAATCTGCACTTCCGGTTATACCGGAAGTCGATATCAACTTTCTTATCTCAAATGGAACACCCTGTATGTTATTGCATTTTTGGATTCTAGGCATCATTTTGGAACAAAAACATGCAACATGTCCTATGTCTAAATCCAACCGTTTTTGAGATATTTGCATTTTTCCGAAAAAAATTACAGGTGCAGACCTAAAGTCAATATTAGCAATTTACACGAGGAAACCATGAAATTTCAAAACGAATTTTTGGCATCGTGTAACAGAAGCCCTGACCTAATGATCTCTGCTGAGAAATAAATCCGTTCTTATACAGGTGTACAAGTTGTTATTCACCACTGAAAATAATGACAACTTTGTGTAAGGTTTCCTATACCTAAATGGCAGTAATTTTAACGCTTGGAAAATCATATTAGCCGTGGACGTTGAAAAGACAATCGCGGCTGAGGAAATGTCACTTGGTTTATAAATTATTGTCAACAATAATGCCGGCGCGCTTAAATTACACAAACGAAGATTATGTATTCTCCCTAGACAATAAACAAATTTAAATAATCTTCGTTTGTGTAATTTAAGCGCGCCGGCATTAGTGTTGACAATAATTTATAAACCAAGTGAAATTTCCGCAGCCGCGATTGTCTTTTCAACGTCCACGGCTAATTAGGATTTTCCAAGCGTTAAGCAAACCCCGCATTTTATGGACGAAAAGTGGGTTTTTCGTAAATTAATCGAAAATTACTGCATTTAGGTATAGGAAACCTTACACAAAGTTGTCATCATTTTTAGTGGTGAATAAGACCGCATTAAAAAAAATGGGGGTTTCCATTTGAAAATTTCGAGATTTAAGCACATTTTGAATGTAATTTTTATTCATATTTTGTGATCACCCTGTATAAGAACGGATTTATTTCTCAGCAGAGATCACTAGGTCAGGGCTTCTGTTACACGATGCCAAAAATTCGTCTTGAAATTTCGCGGTTCCCTCATATAAATTGCTAATTAACTTTAGGTCCGCATCTGCAATTTTTTTCGGAAAAATGCAAATATCTCAAAAACGGTTGGATTTAGACATAGGACATGTTGAATGTTTTTGTTCCAAAATGATGCCTAGCATCCAAGAATGCAATAATATACAGGGTGTTCCATTTGAGATAAGAAAGTTGATATCGACTTCCGGTATAACCGGAAGTGCCAGATTTACCAAAATATTAGTTGAGCAGCGCCCATCCGCATTGGTGAGGTGCAAAATTTTCAGAATTTTCCTACTTGTAGTTTTCCATATATAGATCGATGAAGTTCGTGGTGGGCCACCCTGTATATCTCGCGGAGTTGGATTTCCGTACTAGACGTGAGGTGGCATAGCTGGCGAAATACTCGACGTTTTCACGTTTATTGTTTTTAGGCCATTCGAGGAGTGGGTTGTATAGACAGACTTTTGTGCGGACTGCGCACTTCTTTTGACTCTTGGGCGTGTTTGGAGATGAATAGACCAGGGTTCCCAAAATGTGTCTCTGTTTTTGCTTTCTCGCTTATATCTCGATAATGGTTAGCCCTAGGGAAAACAATATTATAAACAAAATTAAATCTGACAAAATTTGGAACATAATACTCTATATTCATTTTTTTTTCTTGTTGGTAATCGTTTTCGTGTTTTTCCAAAAATAAATTTCACACCAGATTTTTGAACATAATATAATGTCTTGTATACCTTCTAAACTATCATATTTATAGAAGAAGTGCTCTGCGGAACGGATTTGCAGAAGATAAGATTATCTTCAAAATGTTAAATGAATAACTTATTTATATCGGCCTATTATGTCAAAATTTTTAGATATCTACATAATATTTGCAAAATTCATAACAATATTTTCTTCTTTTCGATCACCTTGTAGTTTCCGTTGTGTGGCCAATTTAGCGGCCTTCAGTATTCTCACAACATCCGTTGTGTAACCTGATCACCTGATGTCACTATATGGCGGAAAAGTATGTTAAGTTATAATATTTAATCAACAACTAGTGGCAAGATTGTTTTTTGGCCTAAATTCATACCTTGCTCAGAGAAATAACCAAAGATAGAGAGAGAAACACCATCAGAATACACACGTTTGTAGTCAACCAACATCTATCGGAGTAAACAAACATTACGCCCGTGTGTACAACGTTTACCTGTAATAGGTTATACTTATTATCCAGATAAATATCACTTTCGCCACACACCACACACTTTTTGAGTACCATTGTATACAAAATCAGTCACTGTATCCTAAAGACTAATAAATAGTCTAAAAATTAACAAAAAAAAAAACAATTGACAACACGAAAAATACATATTATAATATGAGTAGTTAAAAGGCATTATTAGTATATTTTAACGAACTAAGCAAGGTGCAGAAGCGTTCATCCCTTTGGTGTTATTATTCCATGTTAACAACAGAATTTTCACCTAAGCAAAATGTCGACATCAAGAAATCCGTATTAGTGCGGTAATGAATTTAAAAAGCACTAGTGCGGTAATATACGTCATTATGACATTAAAAATAGTGTCAAATCGTATCTATTACATGACACTTGTAGAGATAAATTCCATTAAAGTTACTTATTATTCCATTTTATTACATTACTTTACAAGTATATATAGTGACCGGCAGAAAGTTGGACATAAATGGAAAACTTTTTTATTATTAATTTCTCAGAAAACTTAATTCTTAATAAAAGTTGGTGCATCATTTCAGACTCAAAACGCATATATCAAAATTTAAATATCTCTTTTTGGATACGAGGTAGATTCAAAAATGTCAAAATAACTCAAGAGTAAAGTAACCTTATTTCTTAAATACGGTAAAAAGTTACTTACAAAAGTTGTTTGGAATCAAAGGCGGATGTCAGATTTAAAGTTACAGCGACCTAGTAAAAAAAAAGAAATTTAACTTTTTTTGTATTTTTTTCCACCACCCTGTGTATTACAAAAAACAAAATACCGCAAGCGCAACTTATCATCGGATAAAACATGAATTTGCTATTAAACTTTAATTTTGTTCGATTAGCAGCTATAAATTTAATTTAATCGAAATCAGAGTTTAGACATATTACATTTTTGTGTCCAACTTTCTGCCGGTCCCTGTATTTTACATGTAGGATAGTTTAATATTATCCCAGAATTCAACATACTTAATATCAACATGTAGGTAAATACAACGCCGCTTAGACAGCCTCCCCCGAGTTTCAACACTTTCAGTTCGACACTAGGGCGGTGTTAGACGGACGACAGTGCGCGCGGTTCAATTCGTAAGGGTGCAAGGTGCAAGAGTATTTACCGTGCGTGAGAACCGTGAAAACTGTAATAGAAGACTGGTATGTGTGTCTTTAAGAATATAGCAAATATGGAGAGATACAACTGCATATAGAGTGTCGAAGTAGATTCTCTACCATTGTGAAATACAATCAACATCAACGATTTTGCAGAAATTCTACCAAATTCAAATCAAATTTATTGTTTATATGAAATTAAAATATTTTAGTATGAGAGCCGGCAGCATGATTTCAACTCTCATAAGATTATAGAATAAGATGATATATAAAATGTAGACAGTATATTTCTTTACTTGAAGAGAGTAAGGTTGCCTCAATTAATGTGCTTAATTTTTAGGCAAATCTACTCTTACATGGTTATAGAACAAAATAGGAACGAAAGCCCATGGAGCAGCAATATAAAAGGGTCCCTTGGTCCTTTAGAAATCCGATAGGCGTATTTTCGGGGCCTCGAAAATCCTTCGCTGTTAAATACGGCGCGAAAGACGGGGGCATGTATGGACCTCGGGGACGCGAGTTGTGTGCGAAGTCCCGTTATATACCTACAGCCAGTGCCATCTACCCTTTGATGCACATAAAAAAATGTTTTCAAGCGCGTTTTTCGGGAGATCTGACGGTACGGCGAAATGACCGGAGAACGGGTCAATAATATATATAACGAAATTTTTTCAGGTAAATTATTTCCCCTTTTCGAGTTATTAAAGATTTTCGGCGAAAAAAGTACCAACGCAGGTGAGACGCATCTTTTTTACGTGATTGCTTGGCATTTCCCGTCACCTAAAATCAAAATTCCGAAAAGTATCAGAAATTACCCTTTTTCGCCGAGCTACAGATCGGGGCTCTATGGGGGCCGAATTTTTAAAGCTTCCCTCAAGTCTTCAGGTGAAGGTGCAGATGCTTCCGGTGCCCCGAAAAATCAAAAAATTTGAAAAAACACGCAATTTCTAAGAGCGGTTCCTCTGGATTTCCCGTCAATTTCGTTAATTCTACGGCCGTCCCGTTTCTCGAAACTTGAAAATCGGGAGTCGGGAAGTTTGGTTAAATATCGGATTTTCGAGGTTTCTTTCGGTACTGTATAGGAAAGTAAAAGACCCTATTAAGAAATTTACCACCTCTTTCGATTTTTATTTATCAAAAGACTTTTGCGAAAAAGTAGTAGGTAAATATGTTCGTGGGACGGGTTGTACCTATTAATATATTAAAAATTAACCCCAACTTCTTTAAATAACAATGATCGGGCCTATATTATCTGAGGCAACCTACTCGCTTCAGAAGTAAAGAAATATACTCTCTACATTTTACATAACATCTTATTCTATAATCTTATGAGAGTTGAAGTCATGCGGCCAGCTCTTGGACTATATATAATATTTATATAACTTCTATATCAACAGGTTGAGAAACTTTAAATTAACAGCATGTAAAGCTATAAAACTCTGACAAATGCAATTTTTCAAATTTATCTAAACCCGATATGCCAACATCGCATTAAGAAGGAAATATTTTTCCAAATTGTTTAAATGATTATCCTATATCTAATTGCAACAGAGATTTTTCATTACTGGAAACTTACACAGTCAGAATATGATTAGGTAATGTCAGAGTTTCTTCCGGATGCGTCAGTGTTTCCCTGACGCAGGATTCATATACAATGAAAAATATCCGGAGACACAGAAGATACAGATAGACATTTATGTTGTGGAACTCGATGCATTTATTGGAGTTTTGATTACAGCAGAAGCTATACGTTGTCGGAAAGAGAACGTTACGGAAATGTGGTGTACAGATAAGTCCATTCGTGGTAACAGATTCACAGTGTCAATGTCTCGTGACAGATTTACTCAGATGAGCAATATTATACGATTTGATGATAAAGCGACAAGACAAGGGAGGAGAGAAACAGACAAGTTAGCTTCATTTAGAGACATATGGGACGCTTTTGTCACATTCAAATAGTATCACTACAAAGGAGCCAAGCATTTCTAGACGCTGAGCTGTTCTCTCATCTGAATTTGTCTTTTTTGAAAAAGTCGCCATGGTATCATAAGCTACGGTTTAACATTCCGTCGAACGCCGCCGAACGCTGCGGACGTCGGCTGTAATCAAAACAATGAAAACGCCCAGGATGGTTCGTTAAGCTATGGTTTGTTAGAACTGTTGGCGGCGCACAGTGACAGCGACAGCGTTCGCGTCGACAAAAACGCCGCGCCTGACGTCGAGCCGGGATGGTTTGTTAGAAATTATTCCGCGTTCAACAGTCACTGCGTTCGCTCGTTGTTCCTTAAATATATACCTATAAAATGATCAGTAATAAGGTAAGAATAGCATCTGGTTTATTATTGATGAATTATGAAGAAGGAAAATAATTATGAATACACTTTTCGACCATCCAACAAAAAAACAAGTAAAATATTCGAAGAACCGAAGGATCTTATAAAGTATCTGTTGAAAGGACGCTATATTATTTGCTACAATAGGGTACTTGACGAAATTTTACAAACTTGATAAAACAATTCCTGGACACTTGCCTAAGACCCTACGATTATTTAAAAAATATATATTTACGTAATTAGCAAGTTATTAGACATTCTTTGAAATTTGGCGGGAAAGCACTTATGACGTCACAAGTGTTTTATAATGGCAATTTGGCAACATAGCGATACCACTGAAGTGTTCTGAGACATAACCTTTTTCGGCAGTGAAAGTTGCAACGAAAGTTGAAATTTCAAAATTCTAACGTCAAACTCTCAGACTTATGATTCCCCGTGAAACCACTTTTAGCGTTGATTGATTCCTTCTTCCATCGACGATTTTAGTCAAGAAGGTTTTTTTTTCGTAAATACTTATTCAATCGTTTTTCTGTAAATTTTTTTGGCTAGGTTGGGCCTAAAGTACGGAATTCGGGCTCAGTAGGTACTTCTAAGCACTATGGCGTCTTCATAAACGCGCCTTCAAGATGGTCCCTAGGCGGAGGTTCTCTCTTTATCGATAACTCATAATACTGTATTCTTACTACAACGAGGGTACAAACCTTTGCAGTTTTATCCCATGGATTTCGGCAGACGCTAACAGCATCCAATTTCGGCAAATTACAGATTGTCCTTTCAGGACATGGGACATGGGTCCATATGATACCTTACCTTACACATCACAACACGATAACTAGGTCCGCAAACAATATATAATAGTTAATATCAATAACAAACTATAATAAATGGCACAGATATTATCTACTAATATTTTGATTTAGCGAGATACGGAATGCACACGGAATGACAGTTGGCATCACGGGATGTCATTTGCCGATCAGAAAACCATACGTGTTAGATGACATGTGGATATATGAATAGGGTTAGATGCCTAGGTGGGCGGGTAACGTTGCCAAATACGCGAATATTTCCCCCATTATTGGTACCTGAATATTTATAGTATGTTCCGTATACAGATATTTTAACTAAAGTGTTACGTGGCAGAGATGAAGGATATAGTTTCCAGCGTATGCAGCATAAACAGACACCATTTTGATATAGAGGAGTCAATATACGGAACATATTCGTAATAAAAAGTCTTTATGTGACAAAATTTGTGTGTGCAATTGCGTTAATTAAAGCTCAAAGGTTTCAATACATTAAGTAACAGATATTTATAGGCAAGCTGGAGATACTTGAATAGAAAACTGCAATTTGCCTTTGTTCCACGAATGATTGCAAACGGGCACCGGCAACGTTACAGTTCCATTTCTCCTGAGAGGCACAGAGTTGCCACGTTTGGCGTTCTGGACAATAGAACGACGAAACTGAAGATTTCAGCCTGAACAAAATTGTGCAACTTTGTCTTTAATTATCATAAAAACTAAGGGTTAAAAGCCGTTGTTTCATTTATTACGTGTTATGTTGGTGCATCTACTGTAAACAGAGTACAATTTTAGAGCAATTAAAAATATTGTCAAGTACCCTATTCATTTTGATCATAATTATGACTCTCAAGAAACAGCCGTGGAGCGAGCGCTCCGCTGACGTTTCCGTTGTAATCAAACTCAAACAGATTACGACGCACACGGTGACGGACGCTCAGGCTGACACTCGGGCGGTCTGCAGTCGGCCCGGCTGAACGGAATCTTAACAAACCATCCTGGGCGTTTTCATTGTTTTGATTACAGCCGACGTCCGCAGCGTTCGGCGGCGTTCGACGGAATGTTCTAACAAACCGTAGCTTTAGATTCCGTTCAGCCGGGCCGACTGCAGACCGCCCGAGTGTCAGCCTAAGCGTCCGTCACCGTGTGCGTCGTAATTTGTTTGAGTTTGATTACAACGGAAACGTCGGCGGAGCGCTCGCCCCACGATTCATAATTATGATAAAAATGAATTGTAGCAAATAATATAGCGTCCTTTCAACAGATGCTTTATAAGATCCTTCGGTTCTTCGACTTACGGATATTTTACTTCTTTTTTTTTGTTGGGTGGTCGAAAAGTTTATTTATAATTTATTTTTCTTCCTCATAATTCATCAATAATAAACCAGATGCTATTCTTGCCTTATTATTGATCATTTTATAGGTATATATTTAAGGAACAACGAGCGAACGCACTGACTGTTGAACGCGGAATAAAATTTCTAATAACAAACCATCCCGGCTCGACGTCAGGCGCGGCGTTTTCGTCGACGCGAACGCTGGCGCTGTCACTGTGCGCCGCCAACAGTTCTAACAAACCATAGCTTAACGAACCATCCTGGGCGTTTTCATTGTTTTGATTACAGCCGACGTCCGCAGCGTTCGGCGGCGTTCGACGGAATGTTCTAACAAACCGTAGCTTTAGATTCCGTTCAGCCGGGCCGACTGCAGACCGCCCGAGTGTCAGCCTAAGCGTCCGTCACCGTGTGCGTCGTAATTTGTTTGAGTTTGATTACAACGGAAACGTCGGCGGAGCGCTCGCCCCACGATTCATAATTATGATAAAAATGAATTGTAGCAAATAATATAGCGTCCTTTCAACAGATGCTTTATAAGATCCTTCGGTTCTTCGACTTACGGATATTTTACTTTTTTTTTTTTGTTGGGTGGTCGAAAAGTTTATTTATAATTTATTTTTCTTCCTCATAATTCATCAATAATAAACCAGATGCTATTCTTGCCTTATTATTGATCATTTTATAGGTATATATTTAAGGAACAACGAGCGAACGCACTGACTGTTGAACGCGGAATAAAATTTCTAATAACAAACCATCCCGGCTCGACGTCAGGCGCGGCGTTTTCGTCGACGCGAACGCTGGCGCTGTCACTGTGCGCCGCCGACAGTTCTAACAAAACAAACCATAGCTTTACGTACCACAGAAAAACAAACTGGTCCACATTCTGTCTACGCAACATCAAGACAAGTCTTTTTCACTTGAAGAAATAGGAAACCGGAACTAATCTTACCCTACAATTGGACCAAAGGGGCAGTTCATAATGCCGATAAGATGATACGAGAATTCACGTGTACTCGACGCACTCCTAGCTGGCCCTATCGGCCTACTTGATATTGCTGCCCGGTATTAGAAGGAATCAAGCGTTTATAGAGCAATTGCATGTGGAATAAATGCTCCACTGGAAGAGAATGAAGCCGTCCCAATAAATCTAAATAAAGGAGGAGGGTGCCATCTGTGCCCTCGTTCACTTGAAATGTGAACTTGATTCAAGTGGGATGACTGCAAACAATTTATCTGCGCAAGTCACAGGCGCTGTGTCACAAGAGTATCAAGTGCAATTCGCAGTGTGTTGAAAACGGATGATTATTCTTCAATTTTGAACTTTTTCTTTTTTCACTTTTTTTGTTTAATAAAGTTCCCTAGTTCATGTAAACAAGTTTTTTTATTTATGTTTCCTACAATAATACATATTTTCATAAAAAATAGAGAAAAGATCCTATTTGGTATTTAACGCGGTAATACGAATTACATGTTTCCATTAAAGTATTTTACGTAACAAAATATAACAATTTATTGATTATTATAAAAACTTCCTGAGCCTGTGCCAGTATCTAAGACAGTTAATAAATTCCCATTGGATTTGACTGGCAGTTTGGAAATTGAATGGCCCCCAAGGTCTCCGGACGTAATCCATCAAATTTCTTTCTAGGTGAACATCTTAAAACTTCTCCTAAAAAAACAGACCGAACACTACTGAGAGAATTAAAAACTAGGATTTGAAATGAATATAACACTACTACTTCCTAAAAAAAAAACTGAAGGTAAATTCCAATGAGAATTTACTATTCGTCTTAGATACTGAGAGGCTTAGGAAGCAAGGCAGTTTGAACTATGTAGTATACTATTCAATTTACTAAATAAAATAAATTAATTATAAGTTTTCTCTAAAATGTCCTTACAGTAAAAATTGAAGTGTATTTTTCGTTTTCGAGAAAATGAATTTAGATATTCCTTACTTTATGTAGACCCTGAGTGTCGAAACTCGTAGTGTGAAAGTTATTTTTGAAAAAATAACAGGTATTATTTTGTTCCAAATTTTATCAGATTTCATTTTGAATAACATAATATTAAATCATTCTCACCCTCATAATACTCCAACTCCAACTGCGGATTATTGAGATATAAGCAAAAACCAATGACGGAGACGCACATTTTGGAAACCCCTGGAGTTAGCCTCCGACACAGCCAAAGAATCAAAAAGTTTGCACAAAAGTCTGTCTACAGCCTACTTTTGAGCATTCGTTGACTGGATTTGGTGAATTATTTGTTCTTTCTACCTATAAACCTATAAACCTATAAACGCAACGGGGTCAGAGTTGTCTCCAATTTGTTCATCCTATTCGTTAATGATTTGCTCACTTCAATCGCAAATCCTATTTATACTTATGCTAATGACAGTTAGCATTTACTTCAAAAAGGTTCTTAATAACTGCAACCACACAACAATATAGAAAATAATTTTTAAGTGATTAAAGAAAAACGTTTAGTCTATGCCCAAAAAAGTATACGATATTATATGAACAGGGCTGGAAGAACTCCATCTCCTAAGTTCAATTATTTCTCTCCCGGAAGTAACGACTTGTACCAATCTGTTTATTGGACTATGCAGGGTGTTACAAAAAAGTAGGTTAGTAAATTGACCACAGATTTTTGGGCAAAAATAACGTGACTTTTCTTATACCATTTTCACTTAGACGCCTCTACCTCAAAATAGACTCTGTCAAAGTTGATTTAAAAAAAAAGAATTTTATTATTGACTAAGATAATGTAGGTACTATTAACTTTTTTCTGTGTACGCCGATGGTTTAAATTAACCATTTTTTTACTTGTAAAATTAAAATTTTGGTTTAAGACTTGGTTTACAATATAGTTATTTCAACTTATTGGGCTATTTATTGTTTTTTTTTTGTTTTTTTTTTCGGTTTGGCATTTGTATTTTTTGAAATCTTCAGTTCAAATTTGCTACTATATAGTTTCTCCTAAACACAGGCTTTTAATGTGCCGAACCTACTTTGAGAAATTCACAGATTTTAAACTCATAGGCGTACGTATAATGAGAATTAAGCTGGAGGGGACAATATACATAATTCCAGAACCCCCCCAATAAATCCATTAATTACTAACACAAAATTTGTTAAGGAAAGGGGGGGGACAAAGTTAACATCACTCACATTATGTTCTGGTTCTTCTTTGATTTTTTTTTAATTAAAATTCCACAAAAAACCTGATTATACAGGATGATTTTTTTAGGTCTACCACCGCGATTTTCTCGCTCATTTTGCCACAAAAAAAAAACGTAAGGAACAAAAATGTGGCAATTTTGGACAGCTAAGTGGTGCTGCAAAAGAAATCGACATCCATGGCCAACTTGTCGCGCAATATTAAAAAAACCTCAAATTGAGCAAAACTATTAATGGCCGTGGAATGTTTATTTTAAGAGACAGAGGAAAACTTTTCTATTAAAAATTGATGGCACTGAGAAGCTTTATTCACCCAGGTGCTCAGATAGTTTCAGCAAATTAGACAGGGCCTTCGGCTCTCTTGAGACCATGCCATTTTTTGTCGATTTTAGGTTTTTTTAGTACACCGCGAAAAGTTGGGTATGGAGGCCCATTACTTTTTTAATGTCGCCTCGCTGACCAAAAATGCCATATTTTGTTTTCTTACATATTTTCTGTGCGGCCCAAAATAAGTGAGAAAATCGCTTAATAAGAAATAAACAAAAAAATATTCATAGCCTCAAAAGAGCCGAAGACCCTGTGTAATTTGCTGAAACTATCTGAGCATCTGGGTGGATAAAGTTTCTCAGTGCCATCAATTTTCAATATAAAAGTTTTCCTCTTAAAATAAACATTCCACGGCCATTAATAGTTTTGTTCAATTTGAGGTTTTTTTTATATTGCGCGACAAGTTGGCCATGGAGGCCGATTTCTTTTGCAGCACCACTTAGCCGTCCAAAATTGCCACATTTTTGTTTCTTACGTTTTTTTTTTTTTGTAGGCCGCAAAATGAGCGAGAAAATCGCGGTGGTAGACCTAAAAAAATCATCCTGTATATAAGAAAACGTGTTTATAGAAGAATATATTAAAAAATACAGGAGTAATAGATTAGGGAAAGTAGGTAATATACAGTGTGGATTGAGTTCTGGGGGATCAGCCCTGCTTGGTTTGAAACTAATTTGTGTCATAATTTTAGTTTCGAAAAATCACGTATTATGACTTGGAATATTTGAAAAACTTATTTCTAGCACCAGTAAAGTGCCTCTTTTGTAGGTTTTACGACAAAATGTTATTAAGGAAACTTGTTCAGAATGAAAAACTGAGAAGGTTCGCGAAATTTCAAAAGTCTATGCCTACTTTGATTTTTTGGCAGTTTTCCCACTTTTTTAGAAAAGTGCCCTTTTTGTAGGTTCTACGAAAAAATGATATTCAGAAAACTTGTTCACAATGAAAAACTGTATAGTTGTGACAATTTTCAAAATCCTAGATCGACTTCGATTTTTTTGCTAAAAAATTAAAACGTACAAAAATCAAAATAGACCTAGGCTTTTGAAATTTTTCACACCTATACCTACAGTTCTTCATTGTCAACAAGTTTTCTTATACCCAGAAGCTCAAATATTTCAACTCGATTTTTTTTGTTATTTAAACCTTATGGCACACTGTATAAGGTTAGTTTTTTACAATGAAACGTTAACACCATGTAAATTGTAGTCGTATTAATCTCGATGCAATCATAACAGTGGCGTCGCCTGAAAACCCTTGCCCACCCAGAATTGTAGAGTCTGTCCAGGTGCCCACCCGAAAAATGGAAACATGGGCCTTAATTTATAGAAACTGAAAATAAGTCCGTAAGGTACACGCCACAAAAAAAATTCTTTATGTCCTAAAAAATATATATAATATTTGTATTTTAATAGTTACAGCGCCGTAGATAGGGGGAGGAGTTGGGGGTTCAAACCCACCCGCAAAGAAAAAAAGAGGAAAAAACGCATCATGATGATGCATGGGCGTTACCAGAAAAGAAAACTAGGGGGCGAAAATAATCAAATTAAATTTTTGCTTTATTTTATTGTTGCTCTGATATTTTACCGTCAAAAATTTCAATGTGTTCGTTCAAGTAGTGGCATGACATGTAATATAGAAGTTAGGTGGGGCGCAAAATTTCTATGCAATGTTTTGCAATGGGTGCAATTTAAATAATCTATAGTTCTTGATGCGCCGCAGGCAAATTTTTTAAGGGAAAATACTTAAAATTATTTTTAGGAAATCACAAAATCTTCGATTTACGAGCTGCAGTGAATATTTTCAAATTGCGAAATAATTTTGGTGGATCCAGACTCTCCCCCTCTATATTCCACTGAACGCGGGTAAAAGCTTCATTATTTTAAAATAAAATATCAAAAGTAATGCTAAATAAAACATAAAACTACGTTGAAAGAAGAAAAGGGGCTCTAAATAGACAAAAACAGTTTAAGGGCAAAAACTGACTTAATTCTTACTTAAAATAAATAGCTAACTTCAATAAAATACATATACAAAACTTTCTAAAATAGAAAATAAAATATAAGTACGCCGACAGTCAACGGGGGCGATTGCTCCCTTTTGTAATTTTGTAATTTCCTAAACTATTTGTCCACGGCCTACGGCGCATGTTGGTGAACAACCACCTATACTTTTGTGAATACCCGCTTAAAAAAATAATGTATAATTTCTGTAGGTATCGTACGACACTGGTCAGTAAAGCGTGTTTATACAAAAGTTAGATGGCCTTTTCATATACTTAAATTTAAGTTAATTAATTAATTTATGTTTTAAATGGGGTGTCGCAAAAATTTTTACCTTTATTTTCTATATTAAAACCTGGTACCTGCTACTCCGTGGTTACTGCACAAAAGATTATGGGCAGGCTACTTCGATTTTTGTTTTGTTCAGTTGGACCCGAAAACTTTTATTTCCTGCGGTGCAATTTTTAAACCTTTTCTTTTTAAATCTCCCCAGCTCTTCTCCCCCAAACTTCAAATTTCTGCCCACCCTGAAAAACATGCTACTGAACATTTCTACATCATGAATGAATCACCCTGTATAAGAAACGCTCTTCCTCTCGAGCACTTCAATTTTAGATCTGTACACTTTTAGAAAACTTTTGAAAAAGTATGACACCCTGGCCTCATCCAGAATTATTATCAAAAAGTTCGGTACTTGGTCCGATTCTTTGTAACATATTTATCAAAAATATTCCATGTTTCCCTCTCCGCACACCTCACTTTACCTGTACAATGATGAAACTGCGATAACTCCTTCGGGCCGTCCCAATCAGTATGCACGCTGGAACCTCCTCCAATCTGCTGTTAAACAAGTCAATGAGTAATTCGATAAGTGGAAAATCGAGGTAAACGCTGGCCTAACCCAAGCAGAGTCTTCTCTAAATGGCGCCAGCCCCCCCTTCCCAACATCAAAGTAAACAGCACAAGTTTTTTCCCCCTCTAAATCCTATCTATTCTATCTAGGAGTCCAACTAGATAATTCTTTCACATTTGCCAAACTCTCCATACATGGCAAATTATTGTCACCAAGTCGTTCAAAACAAGTCCTCAGAATGCAGTTATTACGCACCCACTAGATCGAAAGAAGTAAATAAACTTGCAGAGCGGACCTCGTGAAAAAAAGATGGACACTTCTGTTCCAATGCGTTATGCATGTCCGGCAAGGGGGACCACCACACTGTTATAACATAGAATGGAGGCAATAAGAAAGCTGCGTTTTTGGCAGGTTATTTGAAATGAGGTGAACAAGATGATGAAGACTTCCTAAATGATACCAACAATAACTTGTAGAGAAACATGAGTACTGCATTACGAAAATATTTATCAATATATAGGGTGATCCAATAAATAGTGGCGACCCAAAATTATGTTTTTTTTTCAATGGAACACCCGGTATTTTGTTACATTTATAAAAAGCCCCTAAAGATTATGTTCTTTTTGGTACAGGGTATTAAGGGTCTATCTTTAAAGATTATGGAGTTATTTTAATTTTAAAGGAAAAAAGGGGGCACTTTTGGAAATGTATTACTCAAAAACCAAATAAGATTTTGGGCTATAACTTGGACTGGAGATTTCCTGTTACTCCTAGTTAATAATTTTGGACCGATATTGAGATAAAGTTCTGAAGAATATACCGGGCAAATCCTAAGTTTACTTGCTAATTTTAAATGGAACAGCCTATAATTTATTACATATTTGGAAAAAAGTATAAGGTATTATGGGCCTAACTTTAAAGGTTAGGGAGTTATTTCCATTTTATTCTAAATTATTCTAAATCGCCGATTACATTATTAGGGTGTCAAAATGTCACTTTTTAAGCTGTAAAAAATAAAAAGACATATTTTTGTTAATCTTTGGCGTAGTGTAAATAGTTGAAACTACCTGTAAATATAGTACCCATGTTTCTCTACAAGTTTTGTCTTTTGTCTATACTGTTTTTCTAGCATTAACAACGTAGAAGATAGACCACCGCGGCCTACGTAACTCACCCCGTATAATAATATCTGGTACAGCCGTTTAGAAATCAGTCGACCTAAAAACTTTTAATTTTGCACTTTTGATGCCCATTGTTTCGAAAATGAAAATTTTGTGGGTAGGTACTTAGTGAAAGTTGTCCCCAGATAGGTTAAACGACTTTTGTAAAATATAAAAAAAACTCTTCTACTAAAAAATTTAAAACGCAAAATCAAAGTAGGGCTAGGATTTTGGAATTTTCTACACATACTAATTTTGACATAAATTTGTGCCCTTCATATTTGAATTCTTCGGAAAATTCTACACAAGCCTAAAATATATTATTATTTTTATAGTAATTATTTAAGTGTTTAAGTATTCTTATAATTCCTTAAATTTTCTTATATTATCCTGTGAAAGGTTTAGGAATAATTAAAAAAGTGCATATGTTTAACCGTAAGCCTGAACGCGTATTCTATCATAACATGCAAGTTTCAGTTTCCCGGATTCTTCTATGCTTTTGCTTTGTGGTTTCAACACAAACCTCCATTGTTGGCGTTTGGCGTTTAGGATTTAGTTGTGCCTATTACTTTGGTTACATTTTAGTAGTTAACACTGCTTCAGTAGCTACCCTTTCGGTTTGAATTCAAATTGTTTGAGAAAGCTGGTACATTCATTTATTTTTTTTGTGAAACTTTATTTTCTGTCATATACAGTGGTATGAACCGATGATTCTGCTTTCCATGGTAGTTATTGCGATGTTATATATACCCGTATAGGCTGTGAATTAAGCAGTTTTAATTTTTCTCTCCACTTTCCACTCGAACGACGCTAGTCTAGGTCCCGGGATTAACGGTCTATCCGTTTATTAATTTCCCGCAAACGCAATTAAAACTTCGGCGGAAAGTTCCGATACTTAAATTAGAATTTCTAATGTAATATAAAAATGTTACGGGGCACCCGCCCGGCCGATCGCACTTTGTCATATTAGACTGTTCTTTATGGATGTCTTTGGGGGGGGCGTAATCCCCTAATGGATTCCCGATCGATATTCGAAAAATGTCGCGGGCGCCAATTGGCCCGCCGTTAAACATGCAAATCCTTCGACATATACATAAATGAATATTCGATGCCGCGAAGGTGCCCGGTGGCTTCAGGCGGGAGCGGTGCCCCACTGAACTATTTTCTCGGAGCTACTAGAGTGTGTTGAGTTGAGATTCTGCTTGTCAGTGTCTCCTTCAGTCGGTGTTTCACAAAGCCTGTTTCGGGCAGCCAGGAAGGGAAAATGTAGCTGATTATAAGCATTTTAATAAATTTGAATAACTCTTATATATACCCCCTGCTAGGGTGATGATTATGAATAGGTACAGTTAATTTATTAAAATTAAAATTGAAAGCAAACAAACCTAATTACGGATACAAGAGAACTAAAATATTGCTGTAAATATATTTAGTGGAATTTAATTATAATACTTAATTATACTTTCAGGCTCACGGTTAAATATGCATAATTTAACCCCTAAGCCTTTCGCCGTATAATCTAAGAAAAGTCAAGGAATTATATGAATATTTCAAAACTCAACTACCTAATATATTCTCTAGACTTTGCTAATATAACAATATCATGTTACACCTACAAAGCAATGAACATTTTCCATGTTTTTGCGTTCAAGATAAATGGTAACTTTCATTCATACAATGAACACATTAACACATTCAACATAAATCAATTATACGATTAACACATTATCAAGTAAAACTGGACAACAAATATGTAGGGTATAATATAGAAAAATGGGAGATTATTGTTTACAGGGTGTCTCAGAATTGTGAAACTAGGGTTGTGAAAGACAAACAATTATTACGTTGAAATTTGGCCACATGTTGTTTCGCCCCCCTTAATTTGAAAGTAATTTCTGTCGTACTTTCCGTTTCGAAAAATCAAATAGGCCGTGGCATGAGGAAAAAAGGTGAAAAGCATTTTCTGTATAAGTACAGGACAATGTTATTAACAAAAGTTATTCGGAATAAAAAGTTATATCCATGTACAAGGTGTCCCAAACTCGACGCCCCTGGCTTATTATAGGCAAACAAAAACAGCCAGTAAAATTTTAACTTTTGGTCCAAAAAGACACTTTTTAAAAATTTGGGAAATATAGGTGATAACGTCATCAAATATATTTTCCCAGGGCCATACCTGTTTCTCTTTATATTTGGAAAGTGCACGTTCTTCTGATAAACTTTCATAAATATTTTTTTATACCTTGTTTCATTAAAAAGTTATATGCATATTATTTGTAAAAATATGAAAAAGATGCCATGGTATTTTTTAATGAAAATCGAGTTAGCCATGACTTATAAAGGTATATTTTTGACAGAAACAGTTGACAGATGCTTGGATGCTACGGTGGCATTATTTTTGAGGGTCTTGTTATTGATTACTTCTTTTTTTTTTCTGTGTTGCTGTTGCTGGTTTTCAGATATACATTTACTTGATCTTTAATTAGATCCATACTTTTTTGTGGTGCGTTTCGGGTATAGACTATTATTTTATATAATGAATGGAATCTTAGATATTGAATACCTACAAAGTGATGTTGAGAGGGAGATAATACTAACCAGCGTGGATCATCCTAATTTTAACGAAATTCTCTTTAATTCAAAAGGCGAGATTAACATATGCCAATTTAATATTAGGAGTGTAAATCATAACTTGGATGAATTTATTGTGTTTTTAAATGGCATTGATGTAAGATATGATGTAATACTATTGAGTGAAACATGGCATGTTCTTGACGCTGCTCTCTACGGTATTGATGGATATGATATCTATTACAGTACGTCAAAATTTAACCAAAATGATGGCTCTCTGTTGTATATTAATAAGAACTTACATCACGAGGTTAATATAGTAAATTTTAACGAGATTTTGTTACAGCGGGTTGTACTTCATAAAAATAACGTTAACTATACGTTACTAACTGGATATCGGCCTCCTTCGACTAATGTTAATTTATTTTTGACTAATTTAAGAGAATATCTGAATAATGAATCTAGAGTATTGAATCAAATCGTCGCAGGTGATTTCAACATCAACTTGATGGACAAGACAGACCTAACAAATGAGTATATAGACATATTAAGTGAATTTGGTTTTATAAATTATTTTGTTGAAAGTACCTGGGAATCGAACAACGCAGTTTCATGTTTAGACCATTATTTTGTTAAGATTGTTGGGACTAAAATAAAAAGCAACATTTTTACCATTGTAAAAACTCAAATTACAGACCACTTTCCAGTCTTTCTGAATATTCATACAAATACTGACGACATACCTGTTACAGTAAATCATTCAAAAGGTCAAATTAAGAACATAATTGACTTTGTAAAATTAATTGATTTGATTAAAGAGGAGTCTTGGGCCGCTGTCATAAATGATCAAAATGTAGACTCAGCTGCATGCAAATTCGTAAACATTATCAATGACTATATTAAGCAAAGTACTACCACAAAAATTATAAAACAAAATTCACGTAACAAAAAACTTAAGCCCTGGATTACCTCTGCGTTGTTAACATCAATTAGGAAAAGAGATGTAATGTATAAAAAACTAAAGAATGCTGTAAATAATGAGTTCCTAAGTAGACAATACAAAACATACAGAAATTCACTCACTAATTTAATAAAACAAGTAAAAAATAATTACTACTATGGTAAATTGACACGGGTAAATGGAGACATGAAAAAGTCATGGGAAGTTATACGTGAGGCTACAAACGACAAAAAAAGGAATAAAGTTTGTGTAAATAAAATTATAGTTGGCGGGTCGGAAATAGTTGATAACAAGGAAATTGCTTCTCACATGAATACTTACTTCTGTAGTGTTGGTGAAAAAATGGCTCGTGAACTAAAACATAGAAATATAATGGGACAGAACGCTCTCTTAAACATATCTCAAAGAAGTAATTATCACTCACAAGATTCTATTTATCTTGAAGGAATAGATGGTGATGAGGTCTCTAGGTACATCTCTAATTTAAAAAATGAATCCTCAACTGGGCCTGATGGTATTAGTACGTTTATCCTAAAAAAAATAAAAGACTTCATAATGATTCCGTTGATATATATCCTTAACAAGATGATTGAAGCCGGAATCTTTCCTGATGTTTTCAAATCTGCCATAGTTGTTCCAGTGTTTAAGGCGGGTAACATGATGGATGTAAACAACTACCGACCCATCTCTCTTACGAATACCCTAGCTAAGATCGCCGAAAGGGTTATAAAAACTAGATTATTAAGCTTTCTTGAGAGCCGACAGGCATTTGTTGATGTTCAATACGGTTTTCGATCTGGCCGGGGGACTTCTGATGCTATTTTTGATTTGACTCATAGCTTACATCAACTTCTCGACAATGGAAAAAAGGCTATAGCTGTATTTATAGATCTTGCTAAGGCTTTTGATACGGTCCCTCATTCTTTGCTGTTAGACCGTGTCTATCAGTATGGCATCCGTGGAGTTGCGCATAAATTAATTCAAAGCTATCTGGAAAACAGAACCCAAAAAGTAAGAGTTGAAAACTCGCTTAGTGATCCCTGTTTTGTGTCCTGTGGTGTCCCCCAGGGCACGGTGCTGGGACCTCTTCTATTTTTAATATACATAAATAATCTCCTTAGTACAGGGATTGCTTCTCGAATGATAGCTTACGCTGACGACATGGTAATTTTATTTGGTGCTGATGACTGGGGGACGGTTGTACATAGAGTTCGGGAAGAGTTGCCGGTGCTGTTTCAGCTTCTTACGGAAAATTTGTTGTCGGTAAATTATGATAAAACTAAATTTATGAGTTTTTCAATACTGGAAAGAAATTATCCATATCAATTACGAAATATTGCTTTCCATAAACTAGCCTGTTTGCAAAAATTAGAGCCCTGTCGGTGCACTTTTCTTTTAGAACGAGTCAATAAAATTAAATATTTAGGACTAACATTAGATCCCTACTTAAAATGGAATTTGCATATAGAGAACATGATGAAGGCTTTGAGAGTTACTCTATTTAAGATAAGATTGCTGCGTAACATATTAAGTAATAAATCCATAAAAGTTGTATATTTTGCAATGGTACAATCTATCTTGCAGTATGCTATTGTTGCATGGGGTTCAGCTTACCAATGTTACAGAAGGAAGGTTGATGTCATACAAAAGAGAATTTTAAAACAAATACTTAGAGACCGATTTTGTACCCTTCAAATTTGTTATTTAACGAGAGTCAGGTCCTTAGTGTTAGGGAACTTTTTTACAGTGCGTGCTTATTGCTCATACATAAGGACAAAAAATATAAGTCTTTTTCTAGTTCAATATACAACACGAGGAGTGAGACTGGTAGAACTGTCACAGTACTTAGATCCAATACATCATTTGCCCGGAGAGCTGCGTTTAGTGTGGGTGTGTCATTGTATAATCAACTGGATGTGACTTACAGAACTATTAATAACTTTATCTTGTACAAAAAACGAATTAAAATATGGTTAATTAACAAATTTTACACAGATATTTTTGTATAGTTATTGAATGCCGATACTGTAATATGTCAAATGTTTATGTTTTGGGACACCTTTAATGAGTCTTTGCTTAGTGTTATTATTATTTATTATTATAGTTATAAAAACTGTTATTCGTGTTTTTTTTTTCTATTAAATCATCAATATTCCAGGATGGAATTTTGTAAACAAGGTTTTTCAGAAATTTCCGTATTTACATAAATAGAAACCTAATAGAGTTCTAGTTCTGGCGAATTTTCTTACTATCTTATGAGGCTATTTATCCCAATCCATTTGTTTCAAAACTCATTATTTAGAAATTCTTTTACAATGTTGACTTTGTGTGATGAAGGCTCCGTCGTGTTGAAACCACATGTTTCTTCTTAAATTCCATGGCACATTTTCCATGAGAACTGGCAACTGTTATTGCAAAAATTAGAGATTATCTTCGTGTAATACAAGTTATATATCCTGAATCAAATTAGAGTTGGCTTGATCGGGTATCCATGGAAAACAATTGACAGTTGATAATTTATTATTCTTACCTATCATAATTGAAATAGGTACCTTCTCTTGACATTTAATAATTGTATCTCGTATCCAGTCATTTAACGTATACCATAAAACTATATATGATATAATAACGGTAACATACAATGAAAAAGTTGATATGTTATTAGTCTATGGAAAAGATGAAAAAATGCTAGAAGAGCCGTTAGAATTTATAGGCAGAAATATCCTGAACGTCACGTTCCTGACCACAAAATGTTTATTCGATTAGAAAAAAAAACTTAAGGAAAAACCAAAATGCAATTTTGTACCCGCAAAGGCAAATCAATTAGAAGATTAATTCGCGATTGTTGACAAGCTTATTTTCAGACATATACTTTGGACAGACGAAAGTCGTTTTGTTAGTAATGGCTTACCTAACCGTAAAAACGAACATTATTGGTCCACTGAAAATCCTCATATTGTCAATCCAATTCGGAATCAGGGACACTTTGGAATTAATGTATGGTGTGGCACAATTAATTGGCCATCATTTAGTTGGGCCATATTTTTACGAAGGAGTTTTAACTGGAATAACATACCTCCAATTTTCGCAACAACAGCTGCCAGTTCTCATGGAAAATGTGCCATCGCAGTTAAGAAGAACCATATGGTTTCAGCACAACGGAGCTCCAGCACACATGGCCAACATTATAAAGGAATTTCTAAATTATGAGTTTGGAAACAAATGGACTGGAATAAATGGTCCCATAAAATGGACAGGAAAGTCGCCAGATTTAACACCATTAGATTTCCATTTATGGGGGTTTCTGAAAAACATTGTCTACAAAACTACATCTCGGGATATCGATGATTTAGTTGGACGCCATCTAGACTTATGATTATTAAAATAAAATATAGTCACATTGAAAATAATTTATAAGTAAGAACCTACCTAGCATTTATTTTTATATTGTTGGTTTTTGTTTTTCGTTAAAGTTGTTAGGTTTTTAAATATAATACACAATAAGTGTTTATAATAACAGTTTTTCTTAAAAAGGCGTTCATTCAGTTATATTTTTATAAGTAATAATAAAATTGTAATACTTTTTCCATAATACATCTGTCCCAGCATCTGTAAAAAATCCAAAGATGAAATTTTTTTGTGTAAATTAATCTGGATCTCAAAGATATTTGTGGGAAACTCGTGGGGGATGTAGGAGTATAGAAAAAACCTGTATGGGTGCCGTGACAAAAGACAGTGGCTTCGCAAAAAAATCACAAAGAAGAAAATTCTGAAATTGTTGTGCAAATCAATCTCAAAGATTTGTGGGGGACAGGTAGGGGATATAGGAGTAGAGAAAATACTTGTAGGGGTGCTGTGACAAGCGACAGTGGCATCGCAAAAAAATATCCGCGTACGCGTTTATAAGCCTGCGCGGTTTCAGCGCGGAGACAGCTTGGCACCCCTCAAGTTGGTGGCGCTCCGAGGTCCGTACTTGTTTTCTCAGCGACGTCAGAAATTTTCAAAAACTTTCCCTATTTAATCGACTTCCTATCTCTTACCTAGTTACCGAGATCCCAATGGTGAGCGTCGAATTTTGGACACACTGTATACAGGGTGATCCAGTTTTTTGTACCAGAACTTTGGTCAGAAAATCACAACTTGAAACGAAAATTTTATATCAATATGTAGGTCCATAAACGCGTCATTTTAAGATACAGGGAGTTAAGTTTTCTAAAGGTATATTATGGAATACTTTTTATATCTTCCAAGCAAATCGAGATATTGAAATGAATTTTGATATGGAATAATAATTATGTCCAGATTTATTGTCAAATTCGGACTCTTTTGGGCTCGAAAATTAAATTATCTGTAAAAATATTTAAATATGTGTGTTTTGTAAAGCAAAATGTCCCATTCAATTTGAAGTGTCACACTTGCCCGTTTGTTCTGTATTTACTTTAAAAAATTAAGAACTAATATTGGTAATATTTGTGGTTGACGTAAGATCTTGTTACCATGGAGATAAAATATGCAATGATAGCGTTATGACGTTAGTAAATCATTCCTATTGGAATTTAGCAAATGGTGTTACCCTCCGCAAAAAGTGTAATACTAAAAAAATGAGAATACTTGAAGTATGCAGCAGCTGAAAAAATGCAGATGGTGAAAAGGTTAAATGTTGAAGAATGTGCGGTGTGTTTGTTGTGAAAAGGTGTAAATACTAGGTATTTACTGTACCTACATTTATTGTATTGTAATAGTAGGTACAACATTTTATTATTTCAACCTGTTAAGTGTTACGTTAAATTGAAAATATTAGGTATTTTTAATTTATTTTCGTAACAGACAATAATATCTACGAGTTTCGCATTTTTTATTATTAAAATAACATTTCTAGATTAGCTTTTCGACATTCGATGAAGTGCATAAAAACCACTTTATTTTCAAATATTTAAAGCCCACTATGCCTACATTAATTTAGCGTCAAAATCGATTATTTATTTTCATGGATAACGAGACCTTCTGTGAATCACAAATATTACAAATAATTTTTCTTAATTTATTACAGAAAATACAAAATCAACTGGCAAGTGTAGCATATCAAATTAAATGAAATATTTTGCTTTATAAAAAATGCGTCAATAATTTTTTTTCCAGGTAATTCAATTTTTGATCCCATAAGAGAGCCCAAAGTTATACAGGGTGGCCCACCACGAACTGCATCGATCTATATATGGAAAACTAAAAGTAGGAAAATTCTTAAAATTTGACAGCTCACCAATGCTGATGGGCGCTGCTCAACTAAAATATTTTGGGGAATCTGACAATTCCGGTTATACCGGAAGTCGATATCAACTTTCTTATCTCAAATGTAACACCCTATATGTTATTGCATTTTTGGATTCTAGGCATCATTTTGGAACAAAAACATGCAACATGTCCTATGTCTAGATCCAACCGTTTTTGAGATATTTGCATTTTTCCAAAAAAAATTACAGGTGCAGACCTAAAGTCAATTAGCAATTTATACGAGGAAACCACGTAATTTCAAAACGAATTTTTGGCATGGTGTAACAGAAGCCCTGACCTAGTGATCTCTGCTGAGAAATAAATCTGTTCTTATACAGGGTGTTCACAAAATATGAATAAAAATTACATTCAGACTGTGAATAAATCTCGAAATTTTCAAATCGAAACCCCCATTTTTTTAATGCGATCTTATTCACCACGAAAAATGATGACAGTATAACCGTAAGTGCCAGAGTCACCAAAATATTTTAGTTGAGCAGCGCCCATCGGCATTGGTGAGGTGCCAAATTTCATAATTTTCCTTCTTTTAGTTTTCCATATATAGATCGATGCAATTCGTGGTGGGCCACCCTGTATAGTCGTATTTAGTATTTCAAAATTGATTCAACAGTTGTATTCTCATAGTTGTTGCAAACAATTTTCATAATAAACTTTTTTCTTACCTCGGGAAATAAAAAATTTAGAGAGGTTTACAAATTTTGTTTTTTTTTTATTTTTGGCCATTAGTTTTCCTAGGTTGCCATGGACAGCAACTTTCATCAAGACAAAAGAAGGCCGCTCCGAAGAGCTATCGATCGCGCCCGACACCGATTTTTTCTGTCAAAAAGTAGCCGAGATATTTTGAATGAGCCACTTATATAATCCACCCTGTAAACAGTGTGGTCATTTATTAGTGTGCAACATTATGGGACTTTTTTTTGTTAATTGCGCAACCAAAGTACAGATATTGCCGAAAGTTGATGCATGTTCAATAATCATATTAGGTGCACTTAGAATGGTTGCAAGTTAAAAGGTAGGTCAAAAATATAAATATTGTACAAGAGTAAAGTTCCCTTATTTCAAAAAATTCAGCAAAAGGTTATTAAAAAAGTTGTTTAGAATTAAAAGTTATATGCCTAAATATCAAAACATAGCCTCTTAAGAAGAAAAAATTTTTCGTCAATTATTTTCCACCGTTTCTTATTAAACATTTAAAATAAAAATTTTGCACCTTAAATGAGAGTTTTTTAATATACACATTATCATTACTAATGTTTTACCTTGTTGAGAAGAATTTTTTTGAAATTTTAAAGTTTTGTTTAATATCGTTGCAACAAACATGCAGTTTGTGATTTATGAAATTGTTTAGGGTGATTATTAAAACAAACTTTTTTTGAGGAAATTATCGTTTTTCAAAAAAATATTTTTTCTTAGGAGGCCATGTTTTGATATTTAGGCATAACTTTTAATTCTAGACAACTTTTCTTAATAATATTTTGCTGAATTTTCTAAAACAAGGGTAGGTTACTCTTGTACAATTTTTATATTTTTTTACCTACCCTGTATGCTGTTTGACTTGCAACCATTCTAAGTGCGCCTAATATGAATATCGAACATGCACCAACTTTCGGGAATATTTTTGTATTTTCGTTGTGCAATTAATAAAAAAAATCCCATATGTTGCGCACTTAAATGACCACACTGTATATACTCTTAATAATGCCCAAAATTATAATGCCCTGTCTCTTGAAAACCAAGCATCTGTGGACTCATTCATACCGGGTGTCCAACTTTAAAACTGTACAAATCCGTAAAATCTTTATTTTTGCAGATAATTGCCTAAACTTTTTTTTTTGAAAGGCCATCAAAAACCGCTTCTTTTGACGTTCCTGCCATTTTCAAAATACAAATCCAGGGCCGGCTGCGATTTGTTTATTGCCCCGATTTTCACGAAAACCATTTAGCGATTTTTTTTTATTTAAAATCAGACCCCACAGCGTTAATCAGAATACCCCAAAACCCCCATATACAAAATTTGATCAAAAAATATACAGTGAGGTCCATTCCTTAAGGGTATCAAAGTTGAGCAAAATAGGAATTTTAAAGGCATCTGCCAAGTCAAGTGTGCTATGGAATGCCCTCAAAACAGTTGAATTCAAAGAACTCCAAGTGTTGGTGTGCAAAAGTCCAACACGAAATATATAGTGTTCTTATCTGTGCCATCTAAAATTACTGAATTTTTGGAACTTTATACGGCTCAAAAATCGAGTATATCAAAACCGCTCCACACACTATAAACAAACTAAATCTAAAAAATACAGAAGCCTGCCAGTCAGTAAGTCTATATCAGTTAAGGTGGCTGGTGTGCCACAACAGGAAACGCACAGAAAATGTATCATCTTAGACAGTGACTTTGTTGAGAAAGGTTCAATAATTTGAATTGTTTTTATTTATTGGTTGGCATTTTGTAAAGAAATAAATTACTTTTGTGTTTAATATTTTTCCAATGATTCCAGAGCACCCCTGACCAGTATAAAGTTTAACAAAAATTCAGAATTTTGAGATGGCTCGGAGAAAAATACCCTGTATATTTTTGTAGTAAATCTTTTCACGCCAACATTTTGAGTGGTCCTGTTGACCATTCAACTGTTTTGAAGGGATTCCATGGCACAGTTGACTCGCCAGATATCCTTAAAATTCCTATTTTGCTCAACTTTGACATCCTACAGAATGGAACTCACTGTATATTTTTTGCTCAAATTTTGTATATATGGGGGTTGTGGGGTATTCTGATTAACGTTGTGGGATCAGATTTTAAATAATAAAATCGTTAAATAGGTTTTTGTGAAAATCGGGGGTATAGGCCGGCCCTGGATTTGCATTTTGAAAATGGCAGGAAGGTCAAAAGAAGCGTTTTTTAAGTCCTTTCAAACAAAAAAAGGTTTAGGCCATTATCTCCAAAAATGAAGATTTTACGGATTCGTACAGTTTTAAAGTTGGACACACTGTATATAAAATTTTCGTTTAAAAAACTGACTCACCCTGTATATTTAACTCGAATGGGTTGACTATTCGGAGCAAACTTTTCCCGGCAACTTGAAAATGTTTTTTTTGGGTTTATGTTGGCGAAAAATCTACGAATCGATGACAATTTTTTAAATGGGTAGGTATATTTTAACTTGTAACGAAGTCGGTCACTAACCGTATGTCAAGAAGAAAACCGCCAGGCGAAGGAGGGCGACCACCACGTCCGTCCGCATGTCGACGTCCTGGCGGGAAGTTTCGAAAGGTATCGCGCGTCGCGGCGTCTCGCGCCGGCGAGCCGGACGGCGGCGTCGGGCCCTGGCGCGCTCTCGAGCGGCAGCGCCGGCACTGGCGACGCCGCCGACGCCGACGTCGGCGAGAGGACCGGCGTCCCGCGTTGCCACGTCCCACGTCGACGCGACCCGCAGATCGCGGACGCTGCGGTATGGTCGGGTAATTAAATGGACGGTCTGGCGAAGGCCTACTACGGACGTCGTAAAGGAGACGCTGGTTGCGCTATATTGTTGCACATTTAGGCAGTGGCGGTTCGTGGCAATGGGCAGGGTGGGCAGTGCCCACCCAACCGGACAACGGAAAAGGAAAAAAAAGAATTTTTTATCGTGCTCAACAATGGTATTAACTTCACGACTGAAACGTATAAGGTACCAAAATTCAAAATTTGAATTTGGTAATTACTATGGGAGGGCACGATTGAATTTCCCAAACTACGCGGTGCGCGGTTCTCCAACCGTCCCAGAGTCCCAGCCGATGCCGATGGGCAAGCCCGTAGCGGCCCGAGCGGTCGAATCTAGCCAAGCCATACGTCTGCGACGAGAGCTAACGCGCCCGAGCTGCGCGAAGATATAAACGTAGGTTACGCATGTGTTCGGCATTTAACTATTAGGGTGGGCGAGCCCAGCCGATCCAGCGGCGAGCGGCCGGAAACAGCGACCGAACGAGGCCGTCTGCGTCTGTTATTTGTATTAAGTCGCGAAAATTCAGAAAAAATTAATCCATGTCTATGTATGTAAGTGTGTAACCTATTAGTACTAACAGTCAATTAACTTCATTTTTGTTTCGGTAAGGTATGTAAAGTATACCTATACTCGTATTCTATATTTACGTTCAGTTAATGAATCGCGCCTAATCGGTCCAATTTTAAAGAAATTAGAATGAAAGTAAAGGGAAACCCGATTTAGATTTACATTCGAATTGCAAAAAAGTGATACTTATAACTTATACTTATATTATCACTTATCATTTGTCAATCCAATCAGAAAGTAATAGTAATAACGTAGGTTCATTTGTTTTTTTTTCTTTCTTCAAATCTCAAATCTTATTACTTAGGAGTACATTACAAAACAAACAGAATTTTCCAATTTTCGGATCAGCGCCCTGAATTAAAAAGCATTTCTTATTCTTATTTCTCAGTTTCCGGCCGGGACCGGCACCGCGGGCGGCGCGGCGAAGGCCAGGCGGGGCTAGCCCGGGCTTGTCCATTGATGAACGCTAGGGGGAGGAAGGTCTGACTGTCTGACTTCAAAAGTAAATTGGGGGAGGGTGTCACCTGTATTTAGGCTTTACCTAACTCTTCTTCACCTTGCCCACTCGCTGCCAAAACCCACGGGCCGAAACTGCATTTAGGTGTAGCAAAAGAGCACATCATTTGTAGGCTAGACGCGTAGATTAAAGAGGAGCCATAGATACTCAGAAGCATTAATGAAACCGCCCGCAAAAAATCCCACTACACCAACTTTCAAACTTTAATTTTCGAGCGAAAACAAATTAAAATAGATAAATTGTAATGTCTTACAATTCTTAGAACTCAATACTAAGTTGAGTTATAGGCAGGGCCGGATGCAGGGGTATCGAGGCCCGGGGCAATGAAGAAAGTGGAGGCCCTTTCAGTTATAAATTATAATAAATATCTTACCTATAACTTATAGGTATTTTAATATAGTTATCAGTTATTATATCATATTTTATGCAAAATATTGACAGTCCATACAGTGGCGGTCCTAGGATTTTAACATGGGGGGGGGGGGGGGGGGCGACGATCAAAGATAAGTTACAAAAAATTTTTAATGAAAACACTGAGCCATGGTTGACAACCTATTTATTAGGTACCTACTCGGGAGAAAAAGAAAAAAGAAATCACAACTTATCACATCTCCGTTCCACGCTATCCTATAATTACCAGATTGTGAGGAAATTATTAAAACACCCCGAAAACACGAAAAAAAAAATACAATTTTTTGTCAAGTTTTTTGCGTTTATTTGAAGTGCCTTTAGTTTCTCTTTTAAACTCGTATAGAGGTAATTATTACGAAAAATATTAACTTCTATTGTTGAGTACCTTTGTGCACTCTGTTATTGCGAATTAAGATTTGTGGTTTTTTGTATTAACCTATTATATGCCATGTTTTTTTATCTTCCCTGCATATTTTGACCAATTTTTACCGGCCGGTTGTGTGTTTGTAGCAGATAGCGACGATAGCGTCAATTAACTTTATTTATATAAATTTTTCTAAAATTAATTTATACTTAATTCAACACTAGTAAAAGAGCTATTTTTAAAACCAAATTTTCCATTTGTTTTTCTTCCAAGTTACGGGCCATTTTGAGATTAGGGGGCTTAGTATGGCCTCCGTCCCTGCGTTGGCAGCTCCGTTTTAGCTTAAAAATTGGCGTATTGTTAGGACTAGGACAAATAGCGGAATTTTCAATTTTTATATACAACCATTACATCAATTCTGCGACGTCACGTGATGTTTTTTTACTAAGTACCAGACAGATTTAAGCAATGGTAAGATTTTACATTTAAGGCAATTAGTAGATAAGGGGCATTTGTAATAGTCGGAGTGGCGGAGTCCCTTTTATTATACTCGCACTTAATTAATATTTTTCTTTGGATAATATTTTGCAATATAAATATCAAGGTAAATATATTATTATGTAATATTAAATCATGTCCCATTTATAAAATAAAATGTGAGACATTAGACATGCCCAGTTTTTGTCAAACTACGCTATAATACTCGCTATAATACAGAACATTTCCCAGGTAGAAAAACTTAAAATAAAATTTATACAGTGCCCGCCAAAAAGTCTGCACCATACGGGAAAATTTTTTATAAATAACTTACGGAAAATTTGTTTGCGGCATCAGGTTTTGCTTGCTCTAGAACCAAAATTGACATAATCAAATGTTGTGAAGTAGGTAGTCTCTTTTATATGTCAAATTTGACATTAATGAAAAAAATGTCCGAAAAATGGGCTTATCCCAAGCAGCATTAAAGTTGCGGTAACTGAGATGGGAACTTTGAATCGGTAGTTATTACGTAATTATTACTTAAAAATCGACTTATTAGTTTTTATTACTTATATTGAGAAAGTATGAGTAATTACGTAGTAATTATTACTACAAGTTGGAACTTTATGGTTTCAGTACTTCTAAGTAGTTTTTGAAGTATCTGGAACGGAATTGTTACTATGCAAAATTACGTTAAAGTCACGTTAACTCTAAAGTTATATTCAATGGTCACAATTACTTTGTTGTGTTACTTGTTTATCACTTTAAAGTTTTCATTACTTTATGGTAACGGTGAAAGTAACTTCTACATCTTAGCGACTTTAGAAATACCTCCAAAGTTACGGAACTATATAGTCATATTTAAAGTGAAATTAACTTTTCCGCTACTAGAGAAAACTACTGTATGGTAAGTTTTACTTCCCACTCCATTTTAAAATTACTAGAAAGTTCCAATTACTAAAAAAAAATACTTTAAAGTAACTGTCACTTCTATAGGGACCAAAATGGAAACTACATTTAGTTCCTTACAATCGTTTGAAGGATTGGGTCGTTTTTGCGAAGTGATGAAAATGTCAGCCATTAGAAAGAAGAAAAATTATAGACACACATTCACACTTTATAGAATAATACAAAATTACAAAACGCTTCTCTTGAGTGGCTACAATTTTAAATATCAACATTTCGAATTATAGCACGAAACACACACCGGCCGAAAACAACACTCACATATAAAAATTATAGGTTAAAGTTCCAAATGGAACCTAGTAGTAGTATTCGGAACTTAAACGAGGCTTCTGGAACTTTGAAGTTCTCTTGTAGTAATTGGGACTTTAGAGTTTAAAATATCTAAAACTAATTTTCGTCTTAAAGGTAGGAATTACCTTAAAGTGAAAAAAGTCTAGTTGCCGTTACTACCAGTTAAGTGGCAAAGCCTTCAAACACCCATTTTAAGGTAAATAATACTTAGAAATAATTACTGAAAATTACGCCATATTTTCTTATAAAATGATAGCCGCCATTAATATCAAATGTCAATTTCCTTTGGTACTGAAATAGTTATTTCTTCAAAATTGTCCCAAAAAAGAGAAAATTGAGCAAAAATGAACAAGTATAACTTATAGAAACATTAAAAAAGCATTTTTCAGCATTTTTAGGTAATTTCGCACATTTTCGTAATTTATCGTCCCGATAAAAAAGTGTTAAAACATGCATTTTGAGAGGGCGCGTTGTTACTTTTCAATCTATCGACGTCATATTTGACAGAAAATTTTCAATCGTTTTAGTTTCTTGAATCTAGCAACGAGAAATAAATCAGCAAATTAATACCTTTCTTATACTTACCATTATTCATAGATATAAGTTAAAAATAAATATTAGGTACTTCCATTTTCCACGGTTATTGAAAAATGACGGAAGATGCTGGGCTAGAATACTTTTTAATTATTTAGACAAAGACAAAGCGAGGACGCGAATGTATAAAGAAGCAAACAAATCCAACAAAGTAGCGGTGACCACGCTGCTACGTATCCACCACGTTGCCGGAACGTAAGCGCGTCGTGGCGGTGTAAGTTGCTAGGTGGTCGCCGTTACGTATCTATCACCCTCAAAAGGTTCCCCATTTTGGTCGCAGGGACGTAATAGGAACGTAGTAATTACGTTCCTATCAGTAGTAATCACAACTTTAAAGTTGCAAACAAAAGTCGCCGGAACGTAACGGCGACTAAAAATGCTGCTTGGGATTTAACCGAATTTCGAAAAAAGTCATAAGGAAAATATGTTTCTTTCACAATTTTATACCCCTGTGCAAAATTTCAAGAGCCTATTACGATTTTCATATTTTGCCCTTTGCCCTATACATAGACTACACCAGGGACTATTTAAAATAAGGCGACCCAGCATGTCACAGTCTATCACATAGGAGGAAAAGTGAAGCCTTGAGGGGAAGTTTGTTTTCTGTCGACTGCAAGGAGACCGCAAGGGGGCTGGTGCAAGGTTATGTTATATGTCAGTGTTCAACTGCTATCAGGTTTTATGTGACATGCCAGTGCCATAGATTTTAAAGGAGGCAAAATATTTCCCATCATGATTCACAATTTTTAAGTTTTTTAACTTCCAGATACCCAGATGTGTCAATTAAAGGTAATGCGGCCGCCTGTAGTAGTACCAATATTTGCAACCAGATTTTTTCTGTATCACCTTTAGTAATCCTACAATTCCCATTACGTGGGCAATAGGTATAAGTAGGTAGTTCAAAACAAAACTCGTATTTCCTAAATTTTAAATTATTAAGCAGGTAGCTTCAGGCCTTTTTTTAAAGAGTTTTTATCTACGACTACAAGTTTATTTTAAGTTTTGTGAGGTACCTTGAGTTGAGAGGGAAATAAAATTACAAAAATTTTATAATGAACGCAGAGAAAAACTACATGATTAGAACGACTAGACCTAATCTTATTAGTCCATCCCGAAATCTGTAAAAGTTCTTTGGGTAGATACATTCAACAAGGGAAGAAAGTTCAAGTATACACATTACAATTGGATTGAGGAACCTGGTAAAAAGGTGCAATAGCGAAAAATTCTTAAATAAGCAAAATTGGCATTTGGCAATTCCAATTCGTGGAAATAATTGCTGGAAATCAATTTGAACTATAAAATAAATTGGCTTCATTTGACAGTTCCCATGTTTTGTACTTGTAGATACAACATTGTCAAATCTAATTTTTAGAAATCATGGAAACCATTATTAATTTTTACTAACAATCAAAGTACCTGTTATATTCATAGAATAGGCCTCACTTTGGAAAGTAGGTATAATGCTGGGTCCCCTTACTTCAAAGAGTCCCTGGACTAGACAGTCCATAGATTACACATAATATGTAGCTTTGTCTATGCTAGATGCTTACACACTAAATGTGTATATTTCATATAGGGAAAACCAGAACACGTTCCAATAGTACATTACAACAATGTAATAAGTGTTTAATTTATTAGATAATAAATGGGTTCGCGGAAAATTGGTCGAAATCATTTGGCTTAAAATCATTTGGCCGAAAATACATTTGATCGAAAAACATTATTTGGTCGAAAAATCATTTGATCGAAGAATAAATGGAGGAAAAACATTTGATCGAAAAAAAAAACAGTTGGTCGAAAAGAAATTTGGTAGAAAATAGTATATTTCATTACGAGTCTGGAAATAAAGATTTTTCCGTGCGCGCGTAACAAATTCCCGTGTGAGGTGTAGCCGAACACGGGAAGTCATGCAAGCACGTAAAAATCTATTTCTGGACGTGTAATGAACGATATTTTTTATTATACTTCATTGAGAACGGAAACTTAAAACATTTTATCGGCATATTATAATAAATTTAATTGACAAAAAATAAATAATGCAGACAATATAGTGTTTGGTATGTATGAAGCGTTTCCATGGTTACTCTCAAATTATTTCAAAGGTGCTTTGTTGTAAATTAGTTATTGTCAGATAAAGTGAATAAAACGTCAAAAATATTACAGAAATGTATCTAAATATTGAAACATCAAAATAGGTATATGCATATAGAGTTTCTTAAATTTAGTTTACTTTGCTGTATATTTCTATTTTAAAGCCATATATTCGGTATTTTTATTCAGCGCACGGAAAGTTTTTCCATGCGCTGTTTCCGTGCGCTAGCCCGAAAAACCCCGTCTTTCATTATTGCTAAAACAGATGAAAATAAGGTGTTTTCAAAGAAGTATAATAAAAATATTTTAAAGATCCTATACTCCAAAAGCTTATTTTGTATAAACGAAAATTATTGCCAGTATAGGTGACTTCAGCTTAGGCCAGAAGTAAGCGTTACAGATTTTTGAGACACCCTGTATATTTTGCGGCAAATATCTGGTAAATCAAATCCTAATAAAAATTTTACAAGAGTAAAATCTTACGGAATTTAACGCTGATTTCCAAATTTAAATAAATATCTTAGAAAATGCAATTCTACTTTAACACTCTTTAACTCTCTGTATTTTGAAATAAGGGCATTTTAATGATAAATGGCATAATAAAAAGTCATATTATTTTGGTTTACGGTAAACGGATTGACCTACTTTTTTGTAACACTTTGTATTATTCTTAATAGAATAATTTACCCCGATTAATTTATTTTGAGAATTTTTGAAGTAGGAGTGATGATTTCATCAATTATATTTTTTCCAGAAACATACCCGAATTTTGCAAAGCCTGTAATTTTCTGAATAACTTTTTTTCTATCTTTTTTCATTTCAAATCTACAAGCAAATATGTTCTGAAATAACTGTAAAAAATCAACTTAGCCGAGACTCGATCAAGTGCCTCGTGGAAAATACTCGTAGCGACGGTTGGAATTGTTTTATATTTTTTAGCTGTCACTAGTGTTACTTGAAGCTATCAAGCGTGTTTATTTTGTTTTAAATGTCAGTAAACACAATAATTTCTAATGTGTGAAAAATTTGAAATATTATTATGCTGACCACAGAACAACATCGCCTTATTTTAAAAAAAATATCGAAAAAATATTATTTGAAGATATTTGGTGTCTATACACAGTTTTTTTAAACACAAAATTCGGAATTATGGGTAAACTTTTTTGATTTGTGGATATTTCGTGTTTGGTTCTAATAACAATTTATTTATTTTAAAGCACTTTCATTTACTATGTTATGTATTACCTAGTTTTCACAGACTATCAAAAACTGTCCTACCTATACTTAATAATATAAAAAGTCTCACATAGAGGGCGAGTACAAGTATGAAAATTCTCATATATTTCTTGCATATAATTCTTTATGTTATTAAAAAAACATCTTGGTTACCTACTATGACAACCAACTTTTTATTTATTATTATTATTAGGTACTCTCTGGGTGTAGTGTGCTAGAGGAAGCAATTTACAGATAAAAAGTAATGCAATTTAGTATAGGGGAAAGTGGCCCAAAATGATCTCCTAAGGCAAAAACTCAAATAGCGTTCACGATAAGTGTGGTGACGAAATATTAAATTATCTCTTGCATTCTTTAGTGCTTATGCCAGTAAATTAATATAAGTTTTTTGTTTCAAAACTAATGTGTACCGTTTTTTTTTAAATGTAAAACTGTGTAAAAGGATCATTTTACCCTAACGGGTTGGGTAAAATGATCCCTTAGGGTAGGGCAAAACGATCCCACCATTTTATTACCGAAACAATATGTAGAAAAATTAAGTGAAACAATCCAGCTCTGCCTTTCAGTCTTGCGCTTGTATTTATGCACCATTTTTACACATGCAATGAATCTGCAAAAAAATAGTTGTTATTTGTTTTCATTATTCCAAAGTTCGGGTAAAACGATCCCGAGATCATCATTTTGCCCAAGATTTTGAGGGATCGTATTACCCGACAGAGCGCTGTTGTATTTAACAACGGCATTCTACAAAAAAATGGGTACGCCGGCACAAGTATTAAACCTTCTAAATTATAGCCAAATACATGTGTTTGTTACAAGTAAATTGCAAAATTGTGAGAGATATCCGTTATACGAGCTATACTAATTGTTTTGTACAACATACCGTAAACCGGGGGAACTTCGACATCCGGGTAAACTTCGACACCTACTATAATTTTGCTATAATTTTGCCCTTTTTGTGTGTGTTTTTTATTTTGTATTATTTTTTTCAGTTGATTCACGGTTTCTCTTCTTTTTCAGATTGATCTAGGTAGATAGGTACCTACCTATAGTAAGATGCCGCGCACATATGTAAAGAAGGTGGGGGGTAGGCGTTATCAAAATTATGCTCCAGAAAAGATGGCCAAAGCTGTGGAAGCTGTGAAGCAGGGGATGTCCCAGTTGGCTGCAAGCAAAAAATTCAAGGTCCCGAGGACAACTTTGTTGGAAAAAATGCACCAGAAACATCCCTTAAAGCCAGGTCGTCCTACTGTGCTGACCCAAGAGGAAGAAGCGTTGATAGCAAAATCTCTCCGGACAGTGAGCGACTGGGGTTTCCCGTTGACGCAAGCAGATGTTCGCCAGGTTATTTCAAAATTTGTGACTAAACAGGGTAGAGAGGTTCCAATATGGAAGAATAATCAACCTGGAGAAGACTTTGTACATTGCTTTGCAGCAAGGAACAACTTAAGCACTCGCTTAGCAACCAATATTAAACGCCAGCGCGCTGCGGTTGGTGCACCACAAATAACCGAATTTTTTAATAACATTAAAGATCAATTACAAAACGCTCTACCGCAAAATGTCTACAATTATGATGAGACCAACTTCACAGATAATCCCGGGGCCAAGAAAGTTTTAGTTCCCAGGGGAACTAAGCGAATAGAAAGGGTTCAGGAACACTCGAGAACTTCGATAAGTGTGATGATTTGCGGCACAGCAAAAGGTGACTTGCTACCACCGATGGTTGTCTATAAGGCGCAACATCTTTACGAAAACTGGACGATTGGGGGGCCTAAAGGGACAGTGTATGACTCAACATTAAGCGGCTGGTTTGATATGGTGACCTTCGAAAAATGGTTTTTTGATATATTGCTTCCTTACACCAAACAAAATAACACCCCAGAGGAATTGAAAATTGTAATAGGGGATAACCTCGCCTCGCACTTTTCACCTCGCGTTGTGGAAGCTGCTATAGAGAACAACATCTACATTACTCCTCTCCCGGCAAATTCTACACACTTAATGCAACCGCTGGATGTCAGTTTTTTTGCTCCGATGAAAAGAAAGTGGAGGGAGGTTTTAGATGGCTGGAGAAAGGAATCGCGTCGAAAAGGGTCCATCCCGAAGGAGCAGTTCCCATCGCTGTTAAACCGGTTATGGGTACACATAAAAGACAATGCAGCGAAGAACCTGAAGTCCGGATTTCGGACAACAGGCATAAGCCCTTTTAACCCTGAAACCGTTTTGGCAAAGCTTCCATCGACACAGTCAAATTCGGAAAGGTCTTTGGATGAAAGTCTACTGGAGTTTCTGAAGGAATCTCGTGGTAACAAAGATGATACTGCAGTTCGTAAAAGGGGAAAGAAAGTTTCCACAAGACCAGGTGAACAAATGAAAATGAAACCGGCTACGATGGCCCCCAAATCTGCAGTTGCCCAAAAGCTTGATGTTTTACCAGGTGAAGCAGCTACTGAGTTCCCCAATTCTTCAGACACCGAAGAACATTATGTTTTACCACCAAAGTTGCCTAAAAAGACTGTTGCCAAACCCAATTCAAAGAAGAAAAAATCAATGACAACCTGCTTTAACCCTGACGTAAACACCGCGGAGCCAGTACCCTCAACGTCACGTGGTCTAACAGGCAAAAATATTGGTAGCAATACTGGCAGCAATAATGCTGACTCTTACTGCTCACTATGCAATTGCAGTTATAATAATTACACTGGAAAAAATGATTGGATATGTTGCGTCTCCTGCTTAAAGTGGGTCTGTGGCAGTTGTAATCTTGGTTCGAATGACCCCCAATATGAATGTCGTTCCTGTGCCTCGTGCTCAATTTGCTTGATAGATTTTTGTGAGTACTCTAATCGAAAGGCTTGGATTAAGTGCGTAACATGCAACAAATGGGTTTGTGGAAATTGTAATAATGGTTCAAAACGAGCGAATTACGAATGTCCTGTTTGCGATGATGATGACTAAAGCCTTTCTAATAATTAGTATTATTATGTTTTACTTTGTTTACGTTTTTAATCTTTTTGAGAATCTTCCTTTTTTTATTTTTTAAAGAATGTGATTTGTTTTTTAAACCAAATGTGCCTCGAAACCAAAGGTTTTTATTTTAATATTATGTTTAATATGTTCAATATTATGTGTTACTTTGTTTACTTACGTTGTTTACTTTGTTTGTTTACTTTTGTAGAGAATGTTCCTTTTAGTTTTATTTTTTAAAGAATGTGATTTGTTTTTTACCAAATTTGTCTTGAAACCAAAGGTTTTTATTTTTATAAAATCGTTTTATAACATTATGGTCTTTTATTACCTAGGCTTAGCTAATACTTTTAAACTTTAAAATATGACGAAACTATGTAAAATTAATCTGATTTTATTTTTTTTGGTGTCGAAGTTACCCAGGAGCTTCTCTAGTTCGACAATTCGCTAAAATACATAAGGTGTCGAAGTTACCCCATATACGGGGTAACTTCGACACAAAAAAGAGACCAAAAAAAAAGGAGAAGGGGTGGGGGACAAAATTAATTTTTTCATGGTTGAAAGCCAAGACATCAAGTGTTACAATGGCATAAGAGTCAACGGTTTTTAGTTGACACATTTTAGTGGGCGAGGCTAAATATGTCAAAAACCTGTCGAAGTTCCCCCGGTTTACGGTACCTTAGATTAAAATCACAGAAAATAACTTTTTTAAAGTTATAAGCAAATAAAGATGTCACCAGCTCGGTATTTGTTATACTATTGAAAGAAGCGCCACCTAAGACAATATTAACGAAGTTAGAACCTAGATGGCAGCACTAGTTTTACGAATAACATGGGGATCATCTTACCCGCAGGGATCATTTTGTTCCACTTTCCCCTAATTACGTTTTAATCTAATGTTGCTAATATTGCATTACATTGAATCGAAACTTTACACGCATTTCTATAAGATAGATAATTAATCACTTGGAAATTTTCGTGTATATAAATTAGGTACCAAATCCTGTATCCAATATTCAAATAATACCTACATTTCGTGAAAACCGCATGAATGCAGGCTTCTTCTAAAATAGTTACCTAGTCGTGCAAGACCGTTTTCAACAGGTATAGGAGATTCTTAATTAGAATAAAAATTAAGAGCGGCATTTTAGGTGGTAAAAAATCCGAAGACCCGGCAGCGTCGCCGCGCGTCCCCATAGCGTCCGGACGCCTCCCTTGTTTTTATGCGTTTGCAATAAGAGGGAGCCCCCGCTCCGCCTACGGAATATGAATAAGGGGGCGTTTATTGTTATTATGAAATTCGGAGATTTATGGGCGTGTAATCACTCCGCTGACACCGTATTTCACTTTGCGGACGCCCGACGCCCGTCGTTTATCAGTTCGGCTGCGGGGGGAGACCCCTAAATTAAATTTATTCTAATCTACCGCGTCACGAGTGCGGGGGGAGGGGGGTATTTGTTCGGATGTCTGAGATTTGGGGTGACATAGGAGATACGTACCGAGAATTTAAAGTTGGTTGCGTTTGTAGGGTTCAGTCAAAAGTGAAAGGAGCCCTTACGTAAGCGCCGGAAACGTGGGTGTTCTGGGTGCTCGACCACCGCCCATAAGCACGTTGCCTTGATATAAGTAGTGTGGAACAGTTTGCGTGGTATATTTAATGAATTAATGATAATTTTTTCCGACAAGGCATATTATATAAGCAGTCATGTAATGTATGGGGGGGGTTTCGGGGGTTCAAACCCCCCCCCCCCCGAAATAAGCAAAATATTACCTAATATTATACCGAAAAAATACGAGGAGTGAAGAGTTAAATTATTATTACGTTTGAATATGTGAATGTAGTAATAGTAGCGCCTAGCGCCATCTTTTGACGAGAGGCAGACGCAGTTGCAGCCGAACTATTTTGTATTGTAGGGACACTTTGCGTTGTTTCTCGATTATTCGCCACTCCCCTCGGTCGAAATGAGCGGAACTTTGTGGAAGTTCGTGGAAGTTTCTGGACGGCTACTGGGCTGCTATATAAGCGGCGCCGCGGCGCGTGACCGCGCTTACGGCAGTATTGTTCCATGCGAACTCGAAGCGAATAAAAGTGAAAAGTGGTGAACGAATAGTGAAGAGAATTAAGTGTACCGTGTAAGTGAGTAATTTTAGTGCGCTGTTATTCGATGACCTTGTTAAGGATAGATACGTGAATCATTATTACTGTCGAAAAATGGAGGGGAAAAAAAGGAAGGGTGATAAACTTAAAGGTATGGACTACTGAAAAAAGTGGTGTAGTCAAGGTCAAGGGGCTTCTAATAAAGAAACAAATTTGGATTTAGCTATCAAAGCTTCAGCTACCTTGCATGCTGATAAGAAGACTGCCTACCCCGAAATCTAGTTTGGAATGCCTAGATATGTGCGATAAAAACCTTTATCCTAATATTTACACATTACTACAAATCTTGGCTACCATTCCTATATCCACTGCTACCCCAGAAAGGTCTTTCTCGAGCCTAAGGAGACTGAAAAACTATTTACGAAACACTACAAGTGAAAACAGACTTAATGGTTTGGCTCTAATGAACATTCACTATGGAACAAAAATTCATGCAGATGAAGTAGTGGATATATTTAAAAGAAAAAGCCGAAGATTTCTTCTTTAATGGTTTTAGATTTAGCGCAGAGGAACGAAATTAATTTATCCATTTCATTTAAAGTTAAGAACTTTATAAATATGTCGTAGTTTGTGACATTTCTTCAGTTATTTTAGAAAAATGGCGAATGCGCCGGTATTAAGTTTTGGCAAGTTAATTTTATATTAATTTGTTTTTAGCACAATGTTAAATCATTAGTTATTAAGAAAGAAATAATTGAAGGGACAAGTTTACTTTATTATTTTATTAATTTAAAATCAATCTAGTCTACATTGCCTATAATTATTGATCTGCAAAATATTTAGATAATATTTAATTGCCTATAAATATTCAATGAACACTTTTATTTCTTATTCTCAGAGATTTCTTCATTATTAATGTTTCTCTATGCAGTAGGTTGTGTCTACGGTTAATTTTAATAATTAATCCTTGCCCTCTGTTTTGCTATGCTAACTGTCACATTATAACTTTTCCAAAGGGAATCTGAAAAGAAAAATGTTAGTAAATTTCAAGTAAACTTAATTATAGGTTAAAGTACCTGTAAGTCTTTGTAGCTCCCGGAACTTTTCTAAAAAAAATCATGTTGTGTTGTTGGACTGGACAGGGGGGTTAACACGTTCTTGATCTCCGAGGGTGTATTTCATTTGGGTGTTTTGGTACAGGCTTGGTTGTGCATTGCTTGGGTTGCGGTCCCTGCAGGTTGCAGTAAATATCGGCTGGTTGGATTCTTACAAATAAGACACAAATACGATTAGGAATCTTCGAATCTTTGTTTACATTCTGTAGCTAGGTCGAAACATTTAATATGGGTACTATACGGGCCCACTACGCGAAATCACACTGAGTACTTACGATTTTTATAAGGTGGAACCGCGTGGGCTTGTCTCCGACAGGTGATATGGCTTTCTTGGCGGAAAAATATGCAAAAGTCGGCCGTCGTGTATTGTTTTTGTCAATAGCCATGTTCGGCTGCTGGTTGACACTGTTGGTTCCTGCCGTACCTCCTGCTCTTCATCGGCACGGCGCTGCAGTCGCTGATTGATTCCTGCGCGTGAGCCAACGGAAGTACCGGAATATTTTTGAATTTCAGACTGCGGTTGTTTTGGATGTGTTGGGGTGGTTATAGTGCTCATAGGGCTTAGGAACATAGGATTGCCAAGTTCAGTAGGTTGTTTTCAGTGTGCTTTATTTTCTTTCGTCTTTTGGTGGCTCTAACAGTTGTACTTTTGACTGGATTTCCGGTGACGTGGTAACTGACGTAGTTCCGTGGGAGGGGCAACTTCCCCATTTCCTGAAACCATTGCACGTTTGGTACCCAGCGGTGGCGCAGGCCTTTTTTTTATATTTGCCGAATTGCGGCTTTGCAGTGCAGTATTTTTTTAAGGAGTGGCGTAACTATTTTGTCTCTAATTTTGTCGTATTTTGTGTGTGTATGGGACAAGGTTGTCGGCTTTGCCGGATTTTTGTGCGCTAACTGCCGCTGGTACTGGTAAGTTGCACTCCATTTTTTTTTGAACACCGAAACCACGTTGCCTTAAATTTCCAGAACCTGTAAATCGTCACTTATTCTCTGCTGGTACTCCAGGACCTTAGGGATTGAGTCACCACGAAGCCACCTTTCATCTACGTAAGAAATTTCATTCCATACCTTGGTCGCGGTGTTGCGTAATCATTTGTTCCAGGGCTTCTTTCGAGTTCTTCAAGTTTCTGAACTCCTCTCCAACTTTCTCTCTCGCCTCTCTTACTCAGAGAGCCCGTCTGGACGGGACTGCTGCTGCAACTGTCCGCTAACCACCTTGGACCGCCGACGAGCTCTTACGCAATCACGAGATAACGAGCTGCGGAAGTAAGGCTCTCCGGGAGGGTGCCCTATGCGACGACTGGCCAAGGATCTCGTAGCCGAAGTCCAGCTAAGTTTTCTATATATATATATATATATATATATATATATATATATATATATAAGGATGTAAGATTAGCGAGTGTAAATGTAACAATTACAAGAAAAGGTGATAATGGGCAAACACTCAAAGTTAACAAAAATAAATATAATATAATATAAATATATATATATATATAAGAAAAGGTGATAATGGGCAAACACTCAAAGTTAACAAAAAGAAATATAATATAATATAAATATATATATATATATATATATATATTTAGCAGCCTCCGTGGCGATGTTAGTACAAGCCCCAAAATAGGGGATGTGCTGACTGAAGCTGCAAATGTGCTGTTGGCTCCTGCCTGGACTTCATTTGTTGCTTCCCAAATCATGCCTATCTTTTGATTTGGTTAATGTTACACCGTACTGATGATTGCCAAATAGCATGAAACACGTGTATGCGGTTACTAGTTTTTTCTTTTTGTTAACTTTGAGTGTTTGCCCATTATCACCTTTTCTTGTAATTATATATATATATATATATATATATATATATATATATATATATATATATCTAATCGCTAGTCATGACATTTCATGACCTTTTCTAGTCCTTAATCACTTTTATTGCACCAAGTGAACCTTTTTTTGTGATTTAATTTAATTTATATTTTACATGTGATCCCCTGTGCACTACGGTACTCATAACAAGGGTTTACAAAGATTTGGTTATCAAACACAAGACAAGGTTAGCATCTCGAATGCTTATTATGTAAACCGCACTCACGTGAGAAAGGTATTCAACCATTCATTCATTTATGTACAGACCTACATTTATTTTGTCTTGTCTAGGTAAATTTGGTTAACCCTACCGTTACATACCTAAGATATTTTTTTCATTACATAACGTCTCTATATAGCGACGTACGTCAACCATAGGTGCCACACCAACACGTACTATACCTTGTACAACTTTACATTAAATAGTTAATGCATTTTGTTTAATATCTGTCATTTATTTCATTGTGCAACCACCAACCCCATATGAACCCACTCCCCACGCCGACCCAGCTGACCAGTGGGCCGTTTTCACTTATCTGGCCTTAAACGGCGCACTATAAAATAAATTTTGTTCGGGTTGTCGTATACAGGGTGGTCATCTTTGGCCCTGATCTAACATTATTAATTATTCAATTATTTATTTAGGCCAATTTTTTTTTAAACCCGTAACAAGTTTTTCGGATGAATATATAGATATTAAATTTCATATAAGTATATTTTTGTTGTTATATTTACTTCTCAAACTAAACCCCCCCCAAAACTAAATCCTGGCTACGCCCGTGAGCTAGATACTGTATCTATATACTTTTTATGTACCTAGATACATATATATCTAGATACTTACAAAAATCAGGATCTGCTTTAGTATCTAGATCCTTTTGAAAGTATCTATATACTTAGATACTAGATACATTTTTTTAGCCACGATGCCAAAACGTGCCACGTGCCTATATTTAATTTTTAAACCGTTCCTGTGGGCAAAAATTAATTTTAAGTTTATTGTAATTCAAATAGGATTACATGCGTTGTGCAATCGATGAGGCAAAAAAATATATAACACGGTTTTACCATCATCTACGCCAGTCGAGCGCCTCTTTAGTACAGGAGGACAAATTGTAACGCCAAGGCGTAACAGGCTCAGCGATGAAAAGTTTGAAATGGTGCTAATGTTAACAAAATAAACAATACAAATAATAAAATGGGGTGTGATTTAGTGATTTTTTTTAAATACCGTACATAAAGCAACTATTCAGTCCCATGATATAAAGAGTTTATTGTATCATGATTCAGTCCTCACTTTGGAGTGACGAACACTGTAAACTACTAACCCACAACTTGTTTTGATTAGTGACAATCTAAACTTCACATTCGTTTTAACAGTTCTACTTTACCTACATACACATTTGTTTCATAAATATCTAGGTAAGTAGGTAATTATATCGATTGCCTTAGGGTCTGAAATTTTCTTAATTAACTGATAGTATCTAAATGTATCTGGAAGTATCTAGATACTTTTTTAACGTATCTGTATCTGTACCCAGATACATTGGAAAAATATATCGGTGTCTGTATCTAGATACCGAAAAAAAAATGTATCTGTTACATCACTGTATATAAGCTCAAGAAAATCTATGTGCGGAGCACCTTGAGCGCATATTGGGGCACCAATTTTGTTTACTTTATATGAGAAACTCATAGAGATCATACATACAAATAGAATGCTAGACAAGTCCGTCATTACCTGAAACTAATTTTCAATCCGTACATGGGCCTATGGGACATGCGCAATAACACAATTTCCCTGACCGCGTCATTCAGAGCAGTGCGAATAACTGAAAATGCTGAACCAAAATACATTTATCCGGGTTCGTGAAGTCCTTCATAAACAAAAACTAACAATAATGAATTTAAAAATTTTCTCTAGTAAATCCCGGCCAAAAGATTTTTAAAAAAAAATACCGTCTTCTCACTTCAAACAATCGGATAAACATCTAATAAAAGTTGTATATTAGTCCACTAGCCATAGTTTGTTCTTAACACGTTTTTAAAACTTTAAAACTACATTGCTTTCATGCAAAAGCATTACATACAGTTTGTTCAGCGAATGTTCGGCCCTACGTCGGAACTCCCGTCCTTGTCTTACTCATGACTATATGACGGATATCGGTCGTATATTCACGAGCCAGACAAGGACAGGAGTTGTGACGTAGGGCCGAACATTCGCTGAACAAACTGGGAGATGGAAAATAGGTACTTCTTTGATAATAATAATCTTTGTTTGTATAAAATACGAAATTTTTACCTCAAAATACAGGGTTTTCAAGTTTTTGTAGATAAATTTTGACATTTCGTCATTTTAGAACAAAACGTTCCTGTAAATATATATAAATGCATAATCCGTTACAGTTTTCAAGGTAAAGCGGGGACGTATTTAATAGTTATTTATGTACCAAGGCACTGAAGTTCAACTTTTTATGACTCATGTGGAATTTAGTTAGTTAATAAACAAGGAGATCACGTGTGGCTAGCAGACATCGGGGCGGATCCTGGGCATGCAGTGTTGCCACACACTCAGATGCAACATATTTTTAAGAGTGCTGGAGATATCCGCTATAAAATAAACCCCTCACCCGGCATCGCAGCAAAGAAGTTCGTTAGTATCCAATAGACTTTCAGAGAGGAAGGGGGACTGCATTCTTCGCATTCCTGCCACCTTACCTTATTGAGGCTCAGCTGTAAAAAATCCATATATCGAGTACGTAGTAAAAACGTCTTCTAAGCCCAGAGGTACATCGAAGAACCGCCCTTTTATATTCACCAGTGGCTTGCGTAACAAAAAGTAGAAAAACTGTGGGATTCCGCCAGCAGCTACGCATGCATGAAAATATATATTTTTAAATTTCTGAAAAAGTAACACAACCACGAAAATTTTACGTGAGATACTTTTTCTTAGAAATACCTAGTTATTGGAATTTAAAAGATTTACCGAATTTCTTCAAAAAACATTGGCGTACAAATTATGCCCAATAAATAGGTGCTTGTTACTCTCACGCGCGCCCTGAGTGTATCTAGACGGACATTCAATTGTTCAGAAAATCTGTGGATTATTACTATATAACAAGTTTGAGTTCGATACCTCTTTTCGTCACAGAGATAGAAAATAAAATATGGAAATAATTGCGTTTTTAAACGCTCTAAGTAAGTTTACTATATAGGCCAAACAAAATACACAGCTGACCTACACTTAGGTATAGGTATTCTGTTTGAATATCCGGAAATATTCGGTAAGTGGTACGGGTTTGACATGGTGCTGAATATGTGAAAATACACACCACCATATCCAGTGTAATTCTGTATCTAACTGTGACGTGTTCTGAGGGTAGGCTTGGTAATATTAATATTGTTTGCGACCGCGCGCTACATTGTAATTTATGGGAGTGCATTATTATTAGGTGAAACTGGGAAAACAAAAACTTTTGTTCCTCTGTGAGCATGTACAATGGATTATTTCAGTTATTTTCGTTGTTTGCGACTTTGCAAATAAATGAAATGCCAGCAGCGTTCCGACTGTTGTGTCCGTGCTTACCCCAGTGTGGATGACACTGATTATAGCTTTGTTCTCGAAGGAACTGGGATTAGAGCTTAATTAATAAAAACGGGTTACGCCAGCTACTTGACTAATTACTATTATTAAGACAAATACAAACAAAAGCAAGGACGAAATCGTGAGCATAATTCCCCAAAAGACTAGAGGGAATCGACACAAAATTATAGGCCTCGCCAGAAGTTGGGTAAATGTATTTCAAGATATTTGGTTGTAGCTTTATTTTCAAAACAAAAACAGAAACGGTATTGGTAAATTTACGACAGCTTTGAAGTCTGCTGTACCCCTCCAACATATTTGAATTAAAATAATAAACAACACTTCATATTTTGCTTCGTTCCTTTATGTCATCTGTTTCATGATATTACTTTAATCTAAGCCTATAAATGCCGACAAAAAATGCCATCGTTTCTTATCCAACTTTGACAAATTCATATGTGCGTAGGTGCCTCGGTGGATGTGTGTTAATAATTTTGGTAGTTTTCTAAATCGTTTTTTGGTCACTTTAGTTCATAAAATAAAAAACTAGGTGCTGTGCTAACTATAGCGTCGAACTTTTAAGATCTTTGAGTTGTTACAAAAATGTTTCAAGAAAGGAACAGGTATTTTCGTAAATATAAAATATTTTTTAGGGATACTGTACGATATTTTAATAAATGTTATTAAAATGGGGCAAACTTTTCTTGAAAAATACTTAATATTTGAATTTTATCTTCATGAATAACAAACTAATATAAATTTAATATTAACATTCCTTTTAACAAACTATTTTCAAAATTCTAATTAAATAAATGCTTTGCATTAAAGAGAGATACTAAGGTCCTACTTAAGCAATTCCAATAAGTATAAAAAACGAACAGAAATATGCGGAGCAATTTTGTTTAGAGGGATATACAGAGTGTTTCAGAAAACCCTGGCATAACTTCTGGAGCATACATAACTTCAAAAAATTAAAATGAAATTCTTATTGGTCATGTGTCTATCGTCTTTAGTTTCGTAGATACAGAGGGCGTCCAAGTTTACTTTTTAAAAGTGTATACTGACGGTATAATCTACTGTATACTAGGTACATTATTGAAATTTGGCACTACTGTGTTTTTGGGGATGGAAAATAAGCTGAAAATGTCGTCTCGTGTTTTTACTTGTAACATTTTTGAGGTTATATTTTTGATTTTGCAGGTCCATCACTTTAGTGAATCCTTTCATTCTGCGACAAAAATACTCTTGTTTCGTAACGATAAAATCAACCGTTTGCCTTGAAATTGGCGAAACGTGGTCCAAAACATCTGTCAACTCCAGAATTCGAAACAAAAATCTTCACCTACCCCTTTCAAATGTTATATAGGAACTCTACATTGAAAATTATGAAACAATGCCAAATACATATTGGTCAAAACACTGTTGGTTTTCTTGAAATAGGGTATCAAAATTTTTTCAAATTCAATCCTTTCCATTTTGAAAACTAATAATTTTTGGTACTTTTGTCTCACTTTAAATGGTACAGTTGATCTGTAACATTTGAAAGCGGTAGGTCAAAATTTTATGTTTCGAATGTTGGAGTTAACAGATGTTTCCTCTTCATTCCTCTGCACAAGAAAAATTAAAAAGAAAAAATGTCTAATTACCGTCCAAATGCGTTGCTTCCTGTCTTCTCAAAAATTTTTGGAAACGCCTATGCCTTTCAGCTTACTAGTTTTTTATCTAAAAATATCGATAACCAATTCGGCTATTGTCCAGGCTTGTCTACTCAAGACACCGTCCTCTCTACTTGCAACTTCTTACGGAATGCCTTAGATGGGGGATTTAAGGCTGCTGGTATTTATTTTCATCTCTCGCGCGCCTTTGACGTGTTAAATTGGACTCTTTTATTATAATCACATGGATTCCTCTAGCATGGATTGAGTCATACCTTAATGGTCGCTCCCAGAGAGTTGCTGTGAGAAAACCTAATGAGACTGCTATGTCTGGTATTTGTCCAGTGGCGTTCTACAGGGAAGCAACACTAGGCCAATATTGTTTCTGATTTTTGTTAATGATATGAATTCTTATTTTAAAAATGTAAAGGGTACTAACATCGCCCTTTTTGCAGACGACACATCTATAGCAATAAAAGCAATAATATTGACGACTTGTCATTCCAGGCTGACCTGTGTGCTCAGCATAAGGTGAAATATTGTAGGGATAATACCCTGCCCGTAAATGCTGGTAAAACGGAGTATATTTTTGTTACAAGGAAGCTGACTGACTGTAAATCATTATCATTCTTACGTTAAGGTTCAACCTAGCAAGAGCTCCAGTTTCCTAGGAGTCCAGTTGGACTGTGGTTTGAGATGGAATGTTCACATTGAACTGTTGTGTCGTAAGGTAGCCACTAAATGCTTTATTATTTTTCGGCTTCTAGAAAATAGAAAAAAAATACCGAGAACAATGAACTTTACAAACTTGTTATATCCATGTAGAGAAGTTTTCAAGAAGCTTCGAATTTACCAGGGACTCTTTAAAATAAGGCGACCCAGCATGTCACAGTCTATCACATAGGAAAAGTGAAGCCTTGGGGGGAAGTTTGTTTTCTGTAGACTCCAAGGAGACCACAAGGGGGCTGGCACAAGGTTATGATATATGTCAGTGTTCAACTGCCATCAGGTTTTATGTGACATACCAGTGCCATAGATTCTAAAGGAGGCAAAATATTTCCCATATTTCCCCCCTCCCCCGCACAAGCATGTGGTTGCTTCTGGGGTACTCCTAGTTTGGAGTATTGTGAGGGTGAGAATTATTATTATTATATTATTATTATTAATTCACAATTTTTAAGTTTTCTAACTTCCAGATATTCAGGTTTGTAATGCGGTCATAATAAATTTGTTTCATTTGACAGTTGCCATATTCTTCACTTGTAGACATTCTCAAGTCTAATTATTAGAAATCATGAAAACCATTATTAATTTTTACTAACAATCTAAGTACCTGATTCTCCAATAAAATGGCATACTAATTTGTTGTTAATATATGGCTAATAAATTGACTTATGACTTATTATTTTATTCAGAGTAAATAGAAAACATGCTACGGTTAATAGAAACTTTTGCAGAGAATAGGAAAATATATTAAATTTGCTGTTGCTGCTGGAGGTACTATTATGTTATAGTTAATAGATTTATCTACCTTATGTACCTAACGTACAATATTAATTTAACAGCCGACACTCTTGAGTTTGACACTTTTCCCAACAATCAACACAAGTTTGTAGTTTGTTTCCATAACAACGAGAAAGCAAAGCCGTCTATACCATATATCGGGCCAGGAGAAGAGAATAACAGGGATCGGGAACGTTTTTTCACTTTTTTCCGGCCTAGGCCGGGAAACGTTAATTTATGGGGAAAAATTCTCTAGAAAGGGTGTATTTTCTGGCCGGTCGGTTGAAAAAAATATGTTATAGGAGGTACATTACTCGATCGACAACATTACTCGCGGGATGACAACTATCATACTGGTTGACTCGCAACTCAAAACTGAATGGTAACGCACGGAACCAATGCATAATAAATACCCAAAACCACAAAACGCTTGCGCAAAACTAAGAAGTAAATAAACTACCGCTTTGTACCAGGAAGGTTCATATTTGTGGTTAATAGGGCTTGTTTCGTTTTTAAACAACCTCCTCGGCCAAAAAAGTGCACTTACGCATCTAGCAATATAAATAACTATTTTAAATATATAGGTATATTATTATAGATTATAATTATTCTTACTATAATCTTTAATAATTTGTTATGTTATGTTTTCTACAATTATTATTACTATAGACATTGTTTTTTACATCCAGGTGTACACAAAGTTTTCAACATCAGTTTTCTCATGTAATGTCTGGCAGCTGAATAAACCTTAGGTATTTCCCATTAGGTAAGCAGCAAGTAGTAGCAGCTAGTAGCTGGTGTCGATTTACATGTATAATCCTCTCGGATTATTTATCGAATTCGAGCATTGTCTGAATTTTGGTAACGCTTGAAAGTTCCCTCAAGTTTTGGAGTGTGAGGTTTTGGAGTTAGTCGTTGCTACCATCTGTTTATCCCCAATTATAAAGTCGAAAACGCCAATTTAGATCCTTTGATATGAAAATGCACCGAACTTCGTTCGCCGGATGCGCGGCTATAAACGAGCTGCGCTAGACAAAAAGCCGACAATAATTTGGCTTAATGGATGAAATGCCGGAGGAATTTAGTCTTGTTTTGATTAGAGGGATATCTGCAATCTAAATATTCATTTGGCGGGATCCTCGATAATTTTTCCGACTAGGTATTTCACTCATCAAAAATAACCTAATAAAACGCTTCCTTTTATAATTTTTCGAGCAATAATTACAACCTGTTCTCAGCGATAACTCACTTTATATAGGTCGAGGGTAAAAGCACAAGTAACGGAAAGTTTATCGATGCATTTTTCGAAAGCGCTAGTTCGAAAAATAAAATTTTCACCTACTGCTTACAAATATTGCACAACGACTGTACCATTTATAGCAAAAAAACATATGAACAATGTCCCAAAAAATGTTCACTTTCAAAATGGAACGGATTGGAACTCGACAAAATTTGGACACCCTATTTTAAGAAAACAAATGTGTTTCGGCCAATGTTCATTTGGCATTTTTTTCTTCATTTTTCAATGTACACTTGATCTGTAATATTTGAAAGCAGTAGATGAAAATTTTATTTTTCGAATATTAACGTCATCAGGTGTTTTGGGGCACGTTTTGGCAATTTCAACGCAAAAGTTTGATTTGATCGTTATGAAACAAGAATACCTCTTTGTTGCAAAATGAAAAGATGCACAAAAATGATGGACCCGCTAAACCAAAAAGTTAACCTCAAAAAAGTTACGAGTATATAAAAGCACGATCCAAAAACAGTGCAGTTACTCTGTGAGATAAGTAGAAATTGACATTTTCAGCTTATTCTCCATCCCCAAAAACATAGCGTGCCAAATTTCAGTTCAGCAGCTTGATTATTTCGGGAGATACAGCCATAATTCAATTTAAAAAAGAAGAACTAACGCACTGTATCTCTCAAACAAACAATATTTGTCTAAACAATGTTGGGCTCAATTGCCTTATTTTGGTCTCCCCTACCCCCAGTTTCGAGATTTGCCATTGTTGGTGAATCACCCTGCATAAGATATACAGTGTGTCCCCAGATGAGGTACCGCACTCTTGTAAAGTTTCTTATATTTCATTTGTCGAGAAAAGTCATTCTTGATAAAGAGTTTTGCTTGTTCTTAAAATAAGATTGGCAGGGAAAAAGTTAACATTACTTATACTAGGTGGCCAGAAAATTGAAAAAACGTTAATTAACATAAGAGTAAACTGCCTCTATTTGTAGAGATAGTGAAAAAATTTATAAAGAAAATTTGTTCAGCGTGGTAAGTTACTTAAGTGTACAAAATTTCAAAGAGTTAGGACTACTTTGATTTTTTTATGTTTTTCTTTGATTAAACGGTTTTCTGTAAATAGTATGACAAAACTGTATTAACAAAAGTTACCCAGAATGGAAAACTGCGCCTGATGACAAAATTTAACAATTCTAGGCCTACTTTGCATTTTGGAAAATATTGGAAGAAACTCAAAGTAGGCCAGGATTGTCAAAAATTTTTCATCGTACATAGTTTAATACTCCGAGTAACTTTTGTTAATAGAGTTTTGTCATACTATTTACAAAAAAACATTTAATCGAAGAAAAACAAAAAAAAATCAAAAGTAATCAAACAGAGACAGTTTACTCTTATGTTAATTAAGGTTTTTTCAATTGTCTGGTCACCCAGTATAAGTAATGCTAACTTTTTCCATGCCAATCTAATTTTAAGAACAAGCAAACCTTTTTATCAAGAATGACTTTTTCTCGAAAAATCAAAAATATAAGAAACTTAACAAGAGTGCGGTACCCCATCTGGGGACACACTGTATATCTTTGCATCGTATAATAGAGAAAAATAGGTTTGGCCAAATTTACGTATGTTTATCTGATATTCACGCCACTGTTTCAAAAATATAGAAACATATACATATTGCCAGATTTGTCTACCTAACAATAGGGATTGGATGCATTATTTGTTTTCAAAGTTACAAAATTACCTTTCGGTTCAACGTATGAGTAAATACAATTTTAGCCTGCGAAATTATCCTAGATTAGAGTAGCAACCCCCACCGCGATAATGGAACTCAACCGAAGGTTCAATTTCCATTTACAATCCACGAGGATTATAGACATTGTCTGAATTTTGGTGGCAGCGCCTTAAAGTTCCCCCAAGTTTCGGAGTGTGTGGTTTTAGAGTTAGTTCAGATTCCCATCTGATTATCCGCAATTAGAGGCTGCGCCATGCGCCATTGGATCTTATAAATTCGAAAGGGCCAATTTAGATCATTCATTGATATGAAAATGCAGCGGAATTCGTTCACCGCTGCGCGCGCTAAACGAACCGTGTTGGAATAGAAAAGCTAGAAATAATTTTACTTATTTTCTAAAATTTTGAAATTTTGTAGGATTTCAAATTTTCTGCCTATTCCCTATACCGTATACTTTTTAAACAGTACAGGAAAGATTAGAAGGTCGTTAGCAAAAATATTTGGGAATAAAAAAGATTATAACATACAGGGTGTTCCAGAAATAAATATCAACATTTCAAATATTTTTTTGGAAATATTCAAAGATTTCAAAAATTTTCATTTGTTTTCGTTTTCCTTCGCTAAGCATAAGTCGAAAATCTTGGTTTACTAAGCAATAATATACGTATAATAAGAAAGCAATAGAACAAAAATGGGACGAACTAGATTGTCGAATTCCTAATAATAACATCTGTATTAAACTAAGAAAGAAATGATCAAAATTATTAAAATTCACAGACTTTTGACTAAAAATATCAACGTTGTTATTATTCAACTGTCAACAACTGTTGTAGTTCCGGGCATCACTCTGTACTCTAAAAAATTATTAATAGAATGATAAAGCTAGTGATATAAAATAGTTTTTACGAAGTTACAGGTATTTTAAATTTCAGAAATTTCATGGTTCTTAAAAAAAAATGCAAAAAAACTAAATCTTTTAATGTACTAGCATTCAAATTAGTATTTCACAAGACTCTTGCAAATTTCTTGTTCTTTTGCAAGAAATCTTGCTAATTATCTGTAATAATTAGAATTTCTGTAAAACTTTAATAAGAGAAATAGTTAATGTTGGTTTTAACAAAGAAAGATTTTTTAGTACTTGATTTTTAAAAACTGAGCATAAATATACCGCGGATGGATTCCCCAAGAGGACAAATGGACCAAAAAATTTCATTTTTGGACAAAAAGTCATTCCTGATAAAAGTTTCTGCTTCTCGAAAAAATATGGTCCACGGAGAGAATTGTTGATTTTTTTATACAGGATGCCCAAAAAATACAAAAACATGAAATACAATCAAGAATAAACTACCTTTATTTTTAAAAATATCAATAACTTTTACTTATAAAAGTTCTTTAGAATTAAAAGATGTGTCGGATTGTCACTTTTGAAACAAATCAGCCAACTTTGATTTAAATAGGAAAAAAATTGCTTGAAAAGTTACAATCGGACAAGCCGTTTAATTCTAAACAACTTTTCTAAGTAACAGTTTTAGATATTTTTAAAAATAAAGGTAGTTTATTCTTGACTGTATTTCGTGTTTTTGTATTTTTGGCATAGTGTGGATAGAGTTATTTTGGAATGGGGGTTTTGCTGTTATACAGTGTGTTTCACTTCAAGTCGAGACAATTCATTATTTTTTTACGGGTTGACCGTAAAAAACTTTTTTTAAAAAATATATTACTCGGAAAGATCTACATTTTGATACAATTTTTATTCAGATTCGTCTTTTCTATGACCTACCACGATCAATATTAGACCCCCCCCAAAACTGCAAAAGTACATTAGGCATTTTTTTTAGGAAAAAATGAATAGCACAGTGGTATTGGCCATACCCGAAAACCCTACATACCAGGTTTCACGGTCATATCTTATACGTTCACAAAATAGCTTCAAACATAGCAAAAATACGGGTTTTCAGAGTACCTTGTACAAATTATTGATACTTGAACTAAATACGACCAGGAAATAAATAAAAAATGTGCAAGCACCAAGAGAATTTTAAAATTATTTCTTTGCAGTTCGATTAGGGCTCACATAAGCCATCAATTCCCACCATTTCATAAAAATAAAAATACAAAAATCAAAAAAATCTCTTGGTGTTTTTTTTACATTTTTTCCACACTGTTAATATATGCCTATTAAAGAACATAAACAATATTAAATTTTAGAAAAAATTTTCAATAAAGAACACCGTTTTTTGATTTGAAAAAATTGAAAATTGATTTGTATCCACGTATTCAGGGTTAAATATAGTTTATGTTTTTAATAGGCATAAGTTAAAAGTGTGAAAAAAAATTAAAAAACACCAAGAGAAAAACGATTTTTTTTATTTTTATTGTAAGGCAAGGCCATGAAATCGTGGAAATTGATGGCTTATGTAGCCCTAATCAAGCTGCAAAGAAATAATTTTAAAACATTTCTCGGTGTTTGTACAGGGTACTTCGAAAAACCGTATTTTTGCTATTTTTGAAGCTATTTTGTGAACGCCCTGTATAAGCTATGACCGTGAAACTTGTTACGTAGGGGTTTCGGGTATGGTCAATACGACTGTGCTATTCATTTCTTCCCTAAGATGCTTAATGTACTTTTGCAGTTTTTAGGGGTCTAATTGTGATCGTAGTAGGTTAAAAAAAAAACAAATAATAACAAAAAAAATTACTTACCTTACCTATGTCAATAATAAAAAAAATAAATCTTCGACCAGCCGCTCTGCAGCCCTGCGCTAACTTGTCTCGACAAGCTTTTAAAGTAATAAATAATGTAAGAGTCGTGCTATGACGTTACTAAACAAAAAATGCAAGAAGAAGAAGTTGCAAGAAGTCTGCAAGCAAGACAAGATTTTATCCAGCAAGAGTCGGGCAAGACAAAGAATAAATTTAATTTCTTGTCTTGCTTTGAAATACAAGACACGAATAGGCCTAGCAAGAAAATAAACCTTGTCTTGTGAAACACTATAGTTCAAATTTAGAAAACTTATGTAAAATTGCAAAAGACAACTTTTGCAAGTAAATTTCTTTGAAATTTTAACAAATGAGCACATGTTAGCGATTTTATTTTTTAAATATCTTTTTGGCAGATATTCAAAGTTCTTTTCATCTTTTTTAGAGCAAGAGGTAACCCAGAGATCAATTTCAAAATAAATCATCAATAAAACAGATTTCTCCTAAGATGGGTACTTTTTGAACGACACTGTATATCGCGGGGACAAACAGCGTTTATAGTCCTTGCCGTGTTAGGCTTTTGATATATAACTATTAGGGGAAAGTGGCCCAAAATGATCCCCCTAAGGCAAAAACTCAAATAGCGTTCACGATAAGTGTAGTGACGAAATATAAAATTATCTCTTGCATTCTTTAGTCCTTATGCCAGTAAATTAATATCAGTTTTTTGTTTCAAAACTAATGTGTACCGTTTATTTTTTCAAAAATGTAAAACTGTGTAAAGGAATCATTTTACCCTAACGGGTTGGGTAAAATGATCCCTTAGGGTAGGGCAAAACGATCCCGCCATTCTATTACCGAAACAATATGTTTAAAAATTAAATGAAACAATCGAGCTCTGCCTTTTAGTCTTGCGCTTGTATTTATGCACCATTTTTACACATGCAATGAATCTGCAAAAAAATAAATATTATTTTCATTTCATTATGTTCATTATTCCAAAGTTCGGGTAAAACGATCCCGAGATCATCATTTTGCCCAAGATTTTGAGGGATCGTATTACCCAATGACGTTAGGTTCTGACGTCATTGGTATTACCCAACAGAGCGTTGTTGTATGTAACAACGGCATTCTACAAAAAATGGCTACGCCGGCATAAGTATTAAACCTTCTAAATTATAGCCAAATACATGTGTTTGTTACAGGTAAATTGCAAAATTGTGAGAGATATCCGTTATACGCGCTATACTAATTGTTTTGTATAACTTACCTTAGATTAAAATCACAGAAAATCACTTTTTTAAGTTATAAGCGAATAACGATGTCACTAGCTCGGAAGTTGTTATACTACTGAAAGCAGCGCCACCTAAGACAATATTAACGATATTAGAACCTAGATAGCAGCACTAGTTTTACGAATAACATGGGGGATGATCATCTTACAAGCAGGGATCATTTTGGGCCACTTTCCCCTAAAAATATATATTCATGATGAAAACTAATTTGAGTGGTATTATTTTTACAGAGATTTTTACCAACTGATAATAATTAATGATCCCTTCGTTCAACAGTAAAAGCCACTTTCCGTATTTAATACCCTTTCCAGATCCATTTCTTTCCTCTGCGTTATTTCCCTTGAACTGGAATAAAGTCCCGAATTTTCTTGGCTTAGAACGAAACAAAAAACAACACCATCAACCCCAACCCGCCCCTAAATGCGAGCCAATAGCCCACTCTCCCCGGGGCCGTAAATAAGCGAATTACAGGAATCAATTTCGGCGGCAATTGTGCCGGTCAGAGATTAATAGCAGGGGCGGCGCTCCGGCCGGGCGCGAAAAAATTGCGCCGCGAATTAGGCCGGATGGCAGCCCGGCCGGCCCTTCAAATTATTCCGAATTGCGAGGAACGTTTTTGCCCGTCGAGGGCGCCTTTCGGCCGTTTTCGCGGAGAAGTAGCCCTTGAATATGCATTTTTTCGCACTTCGCAGCTGCGAGAAAATTGTCCGTTACTCTGGAACGGACTTTTTTAAAAGGTTTTTAAGCAATACCTACACTCGTTCCACGAATGTTCCGAGGCCAACGATAAAGACAGGTCACGGCGCTAACGCATAATCGCGTAGTCACGTGACCAACTTAGTTCTATAATAATGAAAGGCATTTTTGGAGATAACTAGAGAAAACAAATTTCGTAACAATTTGGCGAGTTTTCTTTAGTCTATAACATTTACATTTTTTTAAAATTTTCAACCTGCCTCAGCTGTTTTAGGCTGAGAGTTAAACGGCACTGCACTCACAATATTTTGGCACATTCTCAAAAATTGTTGGGACATCACCTTCCTTTAGCTTAGGTGATATTCTCTATAGGTATTTTCCTCCCACAACACATTTGTCCACTTTAATTATTGTTTCACTTTCTTGAAAATGTGTTAGCCACACATACTTAAGGGTTTTTTAGAAATTAAATCTCAGTTGGGATTTGACGAATCCATTTTTGGCGGAAATTTTCATCCCGAGGCAAAACAAATGTTTGTTATGGCGACACTTTCTTCCTGGCTTTTGTAATATGTATAAATATAATATAAACAGACCCAATATTTGGTATTTAGGTTATTTTTTACGAAATTAAAATGAAAACTAACCTCAGTAGGTAAACTGTAAATATTGACGAGGTCTCAGTTTATCGGCAGCGTGAAAGACCGAATAGAAACCATATCAGGGCGTGGGTCGACAACGAAAATCCTCGAGTACGTTACAACACTGGTTTATTTCGCACAAGGTGAATGGTGAATACAATAAATACACAAACCCGAACGTGGTCAACGGGAACGGCTTCCAGCCACCCGGACTTCTGAACTCGCGGATCTCCCGTAAGCAGTTCACCCCTCTGTGTCTCAGGCTCTACTGTCCAATACTGTCCATGTCCATAATAGTCCATTCCGGGTTCCCTATTCTGTGGTTCGGGGGAGAATTCCCCTTTACAGCGCTCACGCGTCGGTGCGAGCGGCACCAATACTCTTGGACGGCACGACTTCCACCCAGAGGCCATAATAATACCTGGGCGGTTCCCCTCCGCCAGGACATACGCGCACTAGACACAAACTTGTTTCTAAAATATAAACTAAGACGTTTAAAAACACTTTAAACATTGAAAACTTCTTAAAACCCAAACTGCCGCTTTCAGTTATGTGACAAATGACATGTAACGTCGTAGTAAGATGGTCACGTGATTTTTGGGCGCCAGGGCCTGTCTTTATAGTAGGCCTTGCGAATGTTCATACCTACGTCACAACTCCCGTCCTTGTCTGACTCGTGAATTACCGACCGATATCCATCGTATATTCATAAGTAAGACGAGGACGGGAGTTGTGACGCAGGTATGAACATTGGTTGAACAAGTTTTATAATAATAGTTTTTGGCACCTGCTGAACAAAAGGACATAAGCAGTTAATCTTGATTGGAAACTTCCACAGGCAGAATGCGATGAATCTGAGTTTCTTCCGGATGGATCCTGCGTCAGCGAAACTTCTCGTTCCAAGCTTTCTTCTTTGATTAGAAGAGAAGAGTAGGGATACTATGAGGGCACCAGGCCAACCGCCAACCCCCCTATGAGAGTACCAGGCCAAACAGGTCTCAATAAATTTGGCCTGGTGCTCTCTTAGTATCTCTACTGAGAAGATGATAGACAATAAATGAATCAGCAAAACGAATACATAACGGAGTTACTCTTGTATTATATAAACTAAAATATGGAAGAAAAGGAACAAAAAAGGAGCTGAAACACTTCTTTGTGAACGATACCATCACTTCATAGTTCACAAAATTTAACTAGGCAAAAATGTAGTATCTCTACAGAGAAGATGATAGACAATAAATGAATCAGCAAAACGAATACATAATTGTATTGTATAAACTAAAATATGGAAGAAAAGGAACAAAAAAGGAGCTGAAACACTTTTTTGTGAACGATACCATCACTTCATAGTTCACAAAATTTAACTATGCAAAAATGTAGGTACAAGAACAATTAAATAAATTACAACGGTATGGTATTATAACAAATGTAAAATTAAAATAAACCTCGAAAAATCTGAAAGTATCTATAGGTATGGCTAACAAATAGGAGAATTATACCAAGAGGAATACCCAAATTTGAAAATAGTGAATTCATACCAAGCAAAGAAATTAAATATTTAGGAATAATAGTGGACAAAAACTTAATATTTAAAGAGCATATTTAAAAAACCGGTAAATGGAGCAAGAGGGGCTTGTATAGCGATTTTTCCCTATATAGTCCCGAATTTCCCATTGCCCCCAACTCTAAAATTATCATTATATTATAAAATTTACGTTAGGCCCATACTGTTATATGGTGCAGAAGTATATAGCACTGCGGCTAAAACTAATGTTAGGAAAATACAAATTGTTGAAAATAATGTCCTAAGAACAATAAGGGGGAAAAACATACCTACGAAATTACCCTAGAAACGCTATATTATTATGCCGAAAGAAATACCTACAAATCCTATTAAACATAATTAAAAATAAAACTAGAACGCTTATCGAAAAATTACTAACGACACGCGGTATGGAAAATATCGCAATTTTCAACAAGAACCTATAGGAGGAGAATAAGACTCCTGGAGGATATCCTATATAGATAATAAAAAGATAAATAAATTACTGAATATCATACCTCAACTCATAAAACTAAATACTACTCACCAAAATTAATATTGGTTGAACCATACCCCTTTTTCCCTAAATTAAAAAACAACAACCATCCCTAAAAGAAAGGTTGTTATAAAATAATGATAAAGTAAAAATACCAATTCAAGAGGCGGAACTGACAAAAGTTAAAATTATAATAAAGTTAAAGGATAAATTGGAATAGCACCAAAAAAAATGGGGGTTTAAAAAAATCGTAGTCGGCCTTGGATTTTCATTTTGACAAACGTAATAAGGACAAAAGAAGCGTTTTTGAAGACCTTTCGAAGATAAAAAAAAGTTTCGAAAATATCTCATAATAGTTATTTATGTAACAAGGCACTGAAGTTCAACTTTTTATGACTCATGTGGAATTTAGTTGCCGAGGCCTCTGGCCGAGGCAAATACATATTATACTTATATTGTATTGTATTGTATTGTATTGTATTGTATTGTATTGTATTGTATTGTATTGTATTGTCTTGTGTTGTGTTGTGTTGTGTTGTGTTGTGTTGTGTTGTGTTGTGTTGTGTTGTGTTGTGTTGTGTTGTGTTGTGTTGTGTTGTGTTGTGTTGTGTTGTGTTGTGTTGTGTTGTGTTGTATTGTATTGTATTGTATTGTATTGTATTGTATTGTATTGTATTGTATTGTATTGTATTGTATTGTATTGTATTGTATTGTATTGTATTGTATTGTATTGTATTGTATTGTATTGTATTGTATTGTATTGTATTGTATTGTATTGTATTGTATTGTATTGTATTGTATTGTATTGTATTGTATTGTATTGTATTGTATTGTATTGTATTGTATTGTATTGTATTGTATTGTATTGTATTGTATTGTATTGTATTGTATTGTATTGTATTGTATTGTATTGTATTGTATTGTATTGTATTGTATTGTATTGTATTGTATTGTATTGTATTGTATTGTATTGTATTGTATTGTATTGTATTGTATTGTATTGTATTGTATTGTATTGTATTGTATTGTATTGTATTATTTTTTTAAATGGAAAAAAATGTTTTATTAGGCAAGAAAATAATCATACGGAATCACCCTTCCATGAACCATCTGCGCGCGGCGTTGCTTGACTTTGACGATCGCTCTACCTAGGTCAAGTGTAACGAGACACGGCGCCTTCGAACAGGGAAACCAAACTGCTGCTTGTTGAGCAGCCTATACGTATAACAAATCTATTGATATTCAAAACTACCAAAATATTTATACTGAAAGATTGCGGTGCTATAGGTAACAATTTCGCAATGTGTACGAAAAGTTAAATGGGCCTTTACTAGCCGGGTTTTGAATATTTAGTCACTTTTGACGGGCGATGGCTAAACGTCTGACGCTTGATGTTTACATCTCGCCAAGGCCTACTTATTGAAAAAAATCGTACAATAATGGGCTACTTGAGGGCCGATTTCTGAGCTTTTAATGACGATTTTGGGACACTTCACTGCCGATTTCAAGAAATAGTTATTTATGTACCAAGGCACTGAAGTTCAACTTTTTATGACTCATGTGGAATTTAGTTGCCGAGGCCTCTGGCCGAGGCAAATAAACCACATGAGTCATAAAAAGAACTTCAGTGCCGAGGTACATTTTTTTTTTTTGAAATCGGAAAAAAAATGTTTTATTAGGCAAGAAAATAATAATAAGGGATCATCCGTCCATGAACCGACTACGCGCGGCGTTGCTTGACTTTGACGATCGCTCTACCTAGGTCAAGTAAGACAAGACACGGCACCTTCGTAAAAACAAACCAAACTGCTGCTTCTTGTGCAGCCTCCACAACAAATCTATTGATATTCAAAGCTACTAAAATATGTATACTGAAGGATTGCGCTTCTATAGGAAACAATTTCGCAATGTGTACGAAAAGTTAAATGAGCCTTTATCGGCCGGGTTTTGAATATTTGGTCACTTTTGACGGGCGATTTCTCCGCGTCTGACGTTTGATGTTTACATCTCGCCAAGGCCTACTTATTGAAAAAATCGTTCAATAATGTAGCCCATTATTGTACGATTTCTGTGCTTTTAATGACGATTTTGGGACACTTCACTGCCGATTTCAAGAAAAATATTTTTTGTCGATTTGTATACACTTAAAAGTAGATACACTGTATGTATATGTATACATACTATACTCAAGTGTAATAGGTGTTCTTTTGAGAGTGGATGATGAAAGAATGCTTCTTATTTTCCCCGCTTCCTGTTTTGACAACATTCATGGTATACAACTATCAATCCTTTCAATTCTCTCTTTTAATCTGAGGATGTAATACTGTCTAACTTTACATTAAATTAAGTATAACCAAAAGTTTTTCGTCGTTGTTCATCTTATCTGCAAAATTAATGTTTCCCCATGTGATTTATTTTCTACATTTAATTTGTTTTAAAAAGTTTAATTTCAGTGGCCAGGGGCAATTTCTTTGAAATAAGAAAATTAAAAAGTACATACAGAATATCTATCGTTGTTCGTCCCAATCATATTGGAAGGTTCGTTGACATTGTTATAGAAAAAATCGTACAATAATTGATCACTTCACTGCAGGTTTTAAAAAATGTTACTCTGATTGTATTGAAGCTTTTATTGAAAATTTGACCTTGGTCCATCAACAATAGAAAAAATAGAGCAATAAATTTTATTATTTTTAAAATGTCCCTATCTTACTTATAGATTATATACCTATATAATCCTCTTTAACATGTTCATCTTTGTCTATTTTTTAAAGGATGAAACAGTAGATAGTTATTACAGTAGTTATAACATAATATCTTGAAGTTTTTATTTGTACCTTTATCCCAGGTATCCCTGATGTATTTCACATACATCTTTATTGCAACCCTTTTCTCCCGCTTTGTAAGGGAATTCGTCAATCACGTTACCCCTAAAACAAAATAAAAGCATTGAGTAATATATCCTTTACTCAGTTTTAAAAGTTATTTTGGTCATTCAAGCTTTTTTAAAAAATATAAAAAAAACATCATCAATATGGGTGAACACTTATCGTTTCATTTTATCGTGTTTTTACAAACTCTACATACAGGTTACTAATCCCTTTCTGGTAGGTGAAATCTTTTTTTTGTGAAAGATCCGAAAAAAAATTAAAAGAAGGTTGAAGATATTTCGGAATACCACATTTCTGTATAATCGACTTAGAGTGCCCGCAGAGTTCCAAAATTAAGCAGACTTAGGTATTGTTCTCATTATTTCAACTAAACATTTTTTTTTCGTACCCGTTTTCACGTATCCAGAAAGCATAAAATACTAAAAATGCGAAAATATCAAGGCAGGCCGATTATTATTAAATTTGGTAAAATGTGTACAGGGTGTCCACGCTAAGCCTCCCACTACCCTTATAACTTTTTAATTTGTTGTATTAGAAAAAAGTTTAAGATAAAAATTGTAGGGAATTTTATGCAGTTTTTGAGATAGTATAAGAAATTTTATACAGGATATTGCGTAGCAAATTAAACTTACGTTTTTAAAAATGAAACACTTATATATTTTTGCATTTTGAAATCTACTCGAAAATTATATAAAACTGTATCATTATAATATTCCGTTTTAAAATTTTATATTAAATTTGTCGGAAATTTATTTCGGCCCAAACAGATCCATTTAATAAAGATCCATTTAATTTTTAATTGGTTTTTTCCAGGGACTCTTTAAAATAAGGGGACCCAGCATTTCACAGTCTATCACATATAGGAAAAGTGAAGCCTTAGGGGAAGTTTGTTTTCTGTAAACTCCAAGGAGACCACATAAGTGGGCTGGTACAAGGTTATGTTATATGTCAGTGTCCAACTGCCATCTGGTTTTATGTGATAGATAGTGCCTTATATTCTAAAGGAGGCAAACAATTTCCCATCATAATTCACAATTTTTAAGTTTTCTAATTTCCAGATACTCAGATGTGACAATTAAAGAATTTCAACTATACAATAAATTTGTTTCATTTGACAGTTGCCATATTCTGTAATTGTAGACACAACATTGTCAAGTCTAATTTTTAGAAATCATGGACACCATTATTAATTTTTACTAACAATCAAAGTACCTGTTATATTCATAGATTCTCCAATAAAATGGCATACTTGGCATCACTGATACTATTAGAATGAGGAAAGAATAGGCCTCACTTTGGAAAGTATAATGCTGGATCCCCCTACTTTAAAGAGTCCCTGATTTTTTCCCCACAGCGCAGAATAAATAGCTTCACAACAGAAGCGTTCATAAAGACATGTGTCAAAAATAAGCGAGCCTCCATTTCAATTTACAGAAAAATACCCAATATCTTGCACATAATTTTGGTCCTAATACAATCTCTTTGCAATGTGGATTAATGTAAAATCAAATAAAATGCACAATGTTTATCCCTTTAGAAGATATTTCGCGTCAAAGCGAGCATCCTTTTGACACATGTCTTTATGGACGGTTCTTTTGTGAAGCTATTTATTCTGTGCCCACAGGAACTGTTAAATATGCTCTGGCGCTTTGTCAGAGGTTAATTCAGTTTGAACTTCGAAAAAAAATGCATAAATGGCTAACATTAATAGAACGTTAACTCAAAAATTACCTTCAAAAACTTTATTTTTTGAGCTTTCGGAGAGTAAATCTTCCTCCTATCTCAAAGAAAATGTCAAGACAAAATTAAATGACACACTAATAGATGTGAAGTCAAAGTGTCATATCAACAGAACAACCTTAGACAAAACTGTCTGATATTGTATCCTGTGTTCTATCTACTTTTCTACACTAACTTCTCTTTGAATAACTGGCAACCGTATTTTAATTATGTCCAGCGAACATTCAGCAACACAGTTGTCCGTATTTCCTTCTTTAATTTTTCACCTGTTCCCTACTTCTTCTTTGAGAATTGGTTTGGACCTATCCCACAAAATCCTGTGATTGTTATTAGGAGTGTTCACATATTTTTGACTTCGAAATTTTTATGTTCTATGGCCTACAGGTCTCCCCAACAGAACTTTCCACATTTACAAGGAGTTCTATAAATGCAATTTTTTGAACCTCATTAAATGATTTCGTTGTAACTAGCACCGATCTTTATTTATGTTTGGTTCTAAATACCGTTCTGACATTAAAAAAGATTGCCTCTGCGTTTTGGCTTATCTGATAGTCCAGGAATATAAGGAATAATCAAATTTACTGGTCGGTCTACCAGATTTTTCTCTAATTCCATTGGCATTGTTGATTTGTTGGCTATCCTGAAAAACTTGCCCAACAAATTCAATACGATAACTTCTTAAGAACATATATGATATGTTTAAGTTCCTCCTCAAATTTTGTGTTAATAGAACAAATCGCTTTGTCCATGTCTTATAGACTTTTAATTACTCCTTTCTTAATATGATTGATATGAATATGATGTATGATGAATGATTGGAATAATTAAAATGGAGATATCAATTGTCTATTGGCATGTGTTGGTTTTCTACAGACACTACAAAAGGTAACTGATCATAATTTTCTATTTCTAGTATAAACTTAATTAGGAAGTTCGTGGGAGTTTATAAAATTAATAATGAATTTAAATCATCTACATTCTACATCATGTGCCCATAAAATAAATATCTGCATTATAATATGTCCACCAAACATTAGGTTGATTAACATATCTAGTCAACTCATTTTGTTCAAAATCTTCCATTAATAAATTGATTATGGATGGTGATAAAAGAGCGACCCCATAGCCGTTCCAAATTCCTGCTGGTAAAATTCATTTCCTAGTTGAAATTGAAAATAAGTGGTTTTAACATGGAGTGTTGTTAATTCTAATATTGCATCTGTATACCCAAATTTGTCCTTTCTGCTAAAGTCTGATCATTTTCTAACTTACTGCATAAAGTATTCAATGAGTTGTCAACAGTTACATATTTTCCCCTAGATTTTCCCACATATTTTAACTAAATTATGCATGGACCAAAAAAAGAAATTATTTTCAATACAATAATAACTATTATCAACAACTCGAAGGGACCGCAATGGGCAATTGCCTCTCACCGTTTTTAGCAAACCTTTTGATGTCTAATTTTGAAACAAAATTGCAACAAGGATCCGATTATTTTCCAAGAATATGGTATAGGTACGTAGATGACATTTTTACTATTTTTGATACGAAATGTGCCAATATTGAAGATTTTCTTAAAAAGTTGAATAACCGTTTCGCTACCATTAAGTTTACTTATGAACTAGAGAACAATGGACAGCTACCGTTTCTGGACACCTTAATAATAAGAACTAATAATAGGTTAGAATTTGATATTAATAGAAAAGACACAACCACTGACCGCTACATTCCTCACGATTCCTTTCATTGCAACCAACATAAACTCGCAATTCTTAACAAATATATTAGGGGCGGCGGTGTCCGAGTGGGTCTTTCGATTTCACCCACGCTTTGGCACCGTACGTTGTGGGTTCGAGTCCCACCACGGTATGTGCCATGGGTGTTGTGTTTGTATTTATGTTTGTATATGTCCTTAGGTTAAGTAGGATAAGAAAAGTACCAGACAATATATATGTATATATAATTAATTAAAAATAGACAATTAAAAAGGGGGACGTGTAACCACGTGACGCTGGCATGGTCCCCGGAAATGGGTAAATAGACAAGTATCTGAGCCCCAAAAAAAAAACACATAGATTAGTTAATTTCCCTCTACTTCAGAAAAATATAAAATAGAAGAAACTAGAATAAGGAAAATAGCACGGCCAATGGTTATCACACTAAAATAGTTAGAAAGCTAATTAACAAACATAAATATAAGAAAAAACTCCAAGATTAGACTACTTTTAGAATAAAACCTGTATATTTCCATTCCGTACAATCCGCGGTTTACGAGAGGTTTAGGGAAAATATTTAATTATGCAGGACTTCAATTGATATATAAATCTTCCGATAATATTAAAAACCTATTAGGAAACCCCAAGGACAAGATTGCTGTCCTAGAGAGAAGTGGAATATATGAAGTTAGTTGTTTTGATTGTAATAAAAAATATGTTGGGAAAACTAGACGTTCCATAAAAACCAGATTCAATGAGCATATGAGACATTTAAAATAGGGTCATTTAGAAAAATCTAGCATTGCTGAACATTCTTTTGAAAATAATCATAGAATAACAATGATTAATTAAATATCTACCTGACAGGAGATTATTAGATGCCTACAAAAAAAGCCTGGAAATTTCCAGATGTAAATTTAGTTTAAATAAGGATAAGGGCCCGATCCCCTACAGTCCATTATATATTTATGTTAATGACAGGTAGAGAATTAATACAGTAGGTAGTTTTAGTATAAATAGAATGAGTTAGTAATAAGCGGTTAGTTTTAATCATCTTCTGATGATGCTAACTTGGTTAGCGAAACGCGCGTCAGTGCAAAAACAACGTTATTGGTGTGTGGATTTAAGCATAAGAACATTCAACCTTTGTTTAAAAGAACATAAAAATTATGTCAGGCAAAATCAAATCTCAAAGTTAAAAATATGTGAACCCTTTTTTAATAATAATCACATAATTTTGTGGAATATATTCCAACCAATTCTCAAAGAAAAAGTAGGAAATAGGCGAAAACAGAGGAATCAGCATTTATTTTAGGAAATAATGACAAATTGTATTGCTGCATGTTCAGTGGAATTCAGTAAAATATTAAGTGCAGATAATTAGATAGAAATCAGCTCAGGGTACACTATTAGACAGGTAGCTAGGTTATTGTTCTGTTGCCATGACACTTGACATTTATTATTCTATCATTTCACTTTGACTTGACATCTTGTTTAAGAAAGGAGGAAAGATTTATTCTCCGAAAACAAGTTGAAGTTATTTTTTGCGTTAACGTTCAAAGTTTCGTTCTTTTAATATTAGGCATTTATGGCTTTTCAAAGTTGAAACTGAATAACCCCTGACAACGCTCCAGAGTTTATTTAACCGTTCCTGTGGCAAAAAAAAAACAATTAAAAATCAAATGGAATTATTCTACTTATTTATTAATTTAACTTAACTTACATTTTTAGATCTCGTGATAAAGCTAGATGATCAATGCAGTAACAAAAAATATTTGTTTTAACCGTGAGAATAATTTAATAAAATTCCAAAATGTTTAAATAAAATAAGAATTTCAAGAAAATCCTAAATGCTCTTATACATTTTGGGATTTTGTTAACAATTTGTTTTACAACATTTTTCGATATTATATCTCTCATAGGAAAAAAGTCACGAAAGCATATTGTATGTATTTACCTATTATATTATACACAAAGGGTGCTGTACTAAGAGCATCTGGACCTGGGGAATGGGCTAGTAACCCAACCCATTAAACAAAGGAGAATAAGAAGTCAGACATAATTAGCCAAAAATAAAATAGTTACGAGGGTGGGTGTTTTAGTAATCTACTTGAAAAACTCTGTATACAGGGTGATGCAGTCATGATGAAAATATTTTTTACCCTCAATTAAAAAATAAATGGCTTAAAATAAATCCGATATTTAAAAAAATTCTTAAGTCAACCAAAAATAAAACTAAAAGGGAATATCAACAGATTCTGTTTAATCAAACAATTATTTAATGCAATAAAAATTCACGAATCCAATCAGGTGACACTCGTTGATACCTATACAGAGTATTGTATTGTTGAGAAATGTCACAATATACGCTTTTGCATAAAATTTTGAAGTTGTACAATTTTAACATGGAATGAATCGAATAGAAAATAATTGTTTGGTCCCATTTCTGACTTCCGGTGTGAGCAGGTACAGTCCGGCACACGAAAGAAGTCCAATGAAAAACTCAGTCTAACCGCCCATGCCCACATTAATGACATACGGATGGCGCTTAGACTGAGTTTTTCATCGGATTTCTTTCGTTTGCCGGATTGTAAGTGCAGGGTCATTTTTTGGTCAGTTTATGGAGGCACATTTTATATTTTGCAATTTTTGGTTCCTCTTGTTCTGCAAATAGTTATATTATTTGCATGGAATGCTAAAAAACATTAATAATAATTGCCATATAAAACTATACAGGGTGCGGCGCGAAAGCCGTGCATTAAAAGTATCTGGAGAATCAAACGGAATTTAAATCTGAAAATTTCTGCACTTAGGTTATCGGACCCGGCCACTTCAACTAATATTTTTTCAACTTTCTGCAACTTCCGGTTATACCGGAAGTTGACGACAACTTCTTTATTTCATATAGAACATCCTGCATACCATTACATATTCGGATTCCTTGCTGAATTGTAATGTCAGTTTGTCTAATAAACTGCATACGTAAACCTCATAGTTCAAGACAGCTGCAAAAGTTCAAATTTTGTCCACGCTTAATAATAGTTGGAAGGTTGGTTGCTACTAAAAAGGCAGTCATTTTCTTATTGATTATACAGGGTTATCGAAGATAAAAAATATAAAAAACAAATAGTATTAAAATTGAACTCATTACTAAATTTTATATCGACTTTGGTAAACAGATTTTTATTTACACTTAAAAAGAATCGATCTCTCTCAGAGGTACCCAAATATTTAAACTGACATACCGCTGTTGTTGACAATTTAAAGTTTAATTTTCTAGGATGCCTTGAAAAAAAAAACAGAAAACCACTGTGACATGACAGATACGTTACCACTACCAATGAAAACTTGCAGGATAAAATTCGGGTCGAGTTCCAGAACATTAACTGCATCTCAATTTGACTTGCTACGAACAATAACGTTTTAAGGAGAGTAACTGCTTGATAAGGGCAAAACGGTAGAGTTTTTGAGAATTCGCTATTTTGAATATTCGGTATGTTGTGAAAGAGATCTTCTCTTCCTAAGTTTAAATCGAAGTTTAAATAAAAATGTGTTTACCAAAATATGCGTTATTTAATTTCGCTATTTTGAATATTCGGTATGTTGTGAAAGAGATCTTCTCTTCCTAAGTTTAAATCGAAGTTTAAATAAAAATGTGTTTACCAAAATATGCGTTATTTAATTTCCAAAGCACTTTGGATTGTATGCTTCAGCCAAGAATAATGAATAATTGGAAAAAATGCAAATAGAGGCAAAACTATTGATTTTAGGTAAGTATGTAGGTGCGTAGAAAAAGTTGATATACAATTTAGTAGGGAGTTCCATTTTAATACTATTTATAAGGCATTTCATTTGAAAAAAAAAAAGTTTTTGATATTTTTCATAAGAGAGTTGTTCCAACTATAATAAAGCGTGGAGAAAATTTGAATTTTTGCAACTGTCTTGAAGTTAGCTAGGGAGAATTCTAGCAATTCCCGCAAATGTCAAAAATTTAAAAATTTAAAAAAAGACAAACTGACATTAAAATTGAGCAGGGAATCAGAATGTATAATAATATACAGGGTATTCTATTTGAAATAAGGAAGTTGCAGTCAAATTCCGGTATAAGTTGAAAATATTTTAGTTCAAGTGGTCGGTTCCGATAACCTAAGCACCTATGCAAATTTTCAGATTTTTATTCCTTGTAGTTCTCTAGATACTTTTAATGCACAGCCTACGCGCCGCACCCCGTATATACTAGGAGAACAGAAGAAGGAAACTAAACTGTAAAAAAACTTTTAAAAAACAAGCCTTTATTTAAACCATGTACGAATAAAATAAGTTTAGGTTTTCGTTCAATGCCAAATGGGGAACTTGAACAATTTTTTTTTATATTTGCCTATCTATAGAAAGAGCACATACCAAATATTAGCCCTCAAATCGCAATATTTAATTTGCAATAAATGATTAAATTTGTGACCGCGAGCTATTCATTTGAAACGATACGAAAAGCGCGGGAATGGTCGTGACGTCAAATAGCTCGATCGATCAGAAGGCGGTGACAGGAATGACAGCTACACAGAATTAAAGAAGATGAAAATGGAAATTGAACGTTAAAATAAACAGTTCGGCCCCATTTACAGAGGGCTCTGATATAGGTCTCGGTACGTGGGATTTCATTTGCTGTCAGAAACGTGACACTTGCTGCTCAGGACAAAAAATTGGTACGCTTACGCATCTCGAAATGTAAATAACTATTTAATTCAGCACACACTTTTCAAAAGTTCTCAACAATATTAAGACGTGTAGTGCCTTCTTATAATTATCATTATCATTATCCATATCGTTATTTTATTTATTAGTTTAAACATAAATATAGCTATTCAGCAGTTTAGAATGTAGGACACTAAAGTAGGTAACTATAACAATTATTGTATATGTGGAGACGAATTGAAGCATTCATAGAATAAAGATGTGACATCGACTACCAACCTGTTTGACTCCACAACAGACGGACAGACAAAGATAGGACGTTCTCGTTTGGTCTTTCTAAACAAAGCTTGCGTGGTGATGTAGTTTGTTTACATGTGCCGCCCATATTAGTTCATACATGGTGGTGGCGCCTCGAGCTACTTGACGTCACAACCAAGGAGGGCGCGTCACAAGAATGATTTGAATTATGCAGTTTTTAACTGCTTATATTTATTACATAAAAATAAAAAATGAGTTTTTTTGTGAACTGTGGTTCATTTAATGGCGATAAATTACGTTTGAAAGTAATATTTTTCAAATTTAATTTTTGTGCAAGTTCCCCATTGCGACAAGCTTTTTGAAATCAAAAAATGTTCATAAAAGTACGTACCAATTAATTTTATTGAACAGTAATTGGCTAATAAGCCTATTACTTGCCGAAGTATCTATATATTTTCTTTACAATTCGCGCGACAGGCTTTTTTATTTCAAGAAACTTTTCGCAATTTGTTATACAGAATTAGCTTAACGAAAAGTTAAACTTATTTTATTAACTTTGGTACATGTTTTAAATTAAAGCTTGTTTTTAAAAAGTTTTTTTTTATTTTTTATTATATTTTCTGCTTTTTAGTATATATATGTATGTGATTTCCATGTCACGAGAGTGGTAAAGAAATTTGGTCCGCCATCTTGGGGCATACGTCATATTGGATTTAGTATGTCGTTACTCAGCTTATCGTTTTCTACTCGTCAAACCCTTTCATTTGATACCTACGTCAAGGTGGTTGTGCATGCATTGAGTATACTAGATTGTATTGTCACCAGCACCAATGTGTGTGCAAAATTTCAGGTCAATCGGTTGGGAGGAACTGGTTTAAAAATCAGTTGCAAGATTTGTTAAAAACTGACCAAGTGGTGCTCCCTGCTCACTCAAAAGATTTTTTGATTATAAGCGCGAAGAATATACTCTTAATACTATGGCAAATCTTTGTCACTATCCACCATGTAAGTATTTACTAAATATTGCCTACTCACGCAGGTCCGTAATTGCACACAAACAACTTTATATATTTTGGATTCCCTGATTTAGTTTTATAATGTTTCATGCCACAACCAAGGTGGTCAGTGTCAGCCCAAACTATCTAAAATGAATTAAGACAAATTAGCGCAAAAATGGCTTTTTATGTCAAATCTAATCACCGAACGTCTTTTACCTGTGTAAACTGTAGACAGCCGCAAGGAAAGCTGAGGCGACCATACTCAAACTCGCCTTTTGCCTCAAACCATTGTTGTATTGCCATTTCCCAAGTCTCATTCTCCATAGTAGCACTGTTTGATTCGGAAATCCCCAAGTTTTGGCCGACATTGTCCCATCGATCTGTCAAAATAACTTAATGTATAAAATTCCATGCGTTTTTTTCATTGAAAAACCACTAACCAAAAGAAAAATATTTTCTACGCCAATAAATTCTACCGCAGAAAATTAAGCAAAAAATGTATGTACTGAGAAATTATAGCTTTTGGCAAGTAATGACTAAAAATGAAAAGGAAAATAGTAAAACTTGGTAAATCCAGCTTTGTAGGTATACCCAACCCAGGCTGTTGTCGCTTTGCCTCATCAGAGACCGTATTAGTATGGTCTTTATGTGACCCCAAAAATAAAATTAAAGTGGATTGAGGTCGGGAGATCGTTTATAATCCATTCTATATTATCTAATACTTTGAGGTTCAATATGCCTGTAGATTTCGGAAACTAAAAACTTTTAATACATTTTTTTCATTATTAGTCATTACATGCCAAAAGCTACAAATTCCCAAGTTTATGCGTATAATAAGTTCCATCCTTGCAGATATATCATTTTAACACACTAAACAGGCATATAATAGCTGTCCCCCTTTTACAGTTTTAAGTGATCTCAAATCGATTCCGAAGTAGTTTGAGATCACATCAGCTGACATCGAGCGTTCCTTTTACAAATGTTCAGTTGATTATGAAGTGATCAGTTTACGCAGCAAATCGATTTTTATGTAATTTGTGTTGGTTTTGAGTGTTTCTGATGTTAAGGTGGTGAAAAATATTGAAAAATTCATTCAAGGGTTAGATTATAGATAACGTGGTCGTACACTGTTCCATTTACCAATAAAAAATCCTTTCACTATCAGATCACTTCAAATTCACGTGTGCAAAAAGTCAAATGGAGGACAACTAATATAGTAATCTCTTTCCTAGTACCTATCCTTTACCATCTATATACAAATCGTACTGAATGACGCATTTGTCAGCAACTTTTTGGGCTTCCTCGGCTAACTTTTTGTCGTATTTCTACAACATTTTAAATATGTAACACTGTACGATTCAGGGTACAGTGTACGTACCAGTTTCTTCAGGTCTATGCCTTTAGGCAGTCCTTTAACTTTTCCCTTCGCAATCATTGTCCGTAATTTATTATGTTTGTCAAGAACAAATTTTTCATCTTCTTTACTGAGTCCCTCGGCTATAAAAGTATTTCATTATTGTAAACTTAGAATAAAAAATATAAATTAAAATAACGGGGGTTCATTTCAATTTGACCTCACAGTAGGCTGTGATAGTAGGAACGTACGTATTTGCTTATTTTTGTTTACGTTATAGCTGTTGTCTAAACAACATATTAACCAATTTTTTTTTCTAAACCCACTTGGTGTAACTTATTGCATCTCGATCTGGAAGTCCGGGTTAAACCCCAGTTGTTCCCTATTTTTCATTTTTTATTTTGTGAATATGGATAGATTATTTTTAAAACAACACAATATAAACAAATTTTAATAAAAGACACACATTAAAGAAACACATTACAAAAATTGTTGGAAATGCAAATTTCTGGCACCTTTTTAGAATAGAATGAGATGAATCTGACGGAGGAGAAAATCATGTCCAGGTAATAACCGTCTGTATACTGTTTTGTTGTTGTAGTCTAATTAAATTACGAAAAAAGAAACCCTCGAGCTTGCATTAAATTGTAACTGGATGAAACAAATTGTATCTTATGTATTTTGATGCGCTCTGTCCAAAAAAATAAAAAATAAAATGTAGCCCCGGGTCGAAATTTTCTAAATTGGGAAAAACCAGGTTTTTCGGATTTTCCCATAGAAAATTGCTAATTATCTCGCCAAGTACTACCCCTATGGTAAAAATAAATGCACCAATCGAAAGAGGAGGCAAAAATAGTTCGGAAATTGATATACCCATATTTTTAAGGCGTATTTCTCGCCGCCAGAGGCGCTCATACCAAAAAGTTGCTTTTTTCGTTTTTTTTTTATCAGAACCATAAACACGAAATTCAAGTTGAATTTGTGGCGAAACTATAAGTGTTAGGCCATAATATGTGCCTATGAGAGATTTTGGGTTTTTTTGGCTTTCAAACAAAATAGGTCCCGCGGCGAAATCTGCCATAGTTTTTCGGAAATTTGCAAAAAACCGGAAAGGGGAATTTTTTTGAAATTCTTTCTCGTGCAATTTTGGCGCGGTTTTCCGGGACTATCTAAAAAAAATTTTTTGGTAGAAAGTTTACTTCACCTTCGCAGAGAGCGCAAACAATACACAAATAATATACTGTAAATAATTTTAGAAAATTAATCCCAAGCCTGTGTATAAGTTCCAACTTGGTGATAAGTTTGTTTTTTGTTCTCTAAAATCTGGTTTTTCGTGATTTCCAAAAAAACTTGAAATACGAGAAGATATATATGCTAAACAAAAAATGCGTATTTTCTGGTTACCTTTCGAACGAGATAGGTCGGGTGGCGAAATTGTAATATTTTGCGAAAAATTTGCAAAACATCAATTTTTTGACCTACTGATTATTATGTATTTTCAGGCACTCTTGTAGATGGAAACAAAACGAAATTGCGCTATTGTCTGTAAGGTGCCCAAATTACTGAAAAGGTCGACAATGTGCTTGTTTTTATTCGAAAAAATTGAAAATGTTGGATTTAAGAGAAAACCACTTTTGTTTTATGAGCAATTTCCTAAGACCAAAAAATGAGTATTTTTCGTATATATTTTGAATGTGATAGGTCGCATGCCCAAATCTGCAATAGTATGCGAAAACATGACCAAAAGTAAAAATACAGCTTTCAATAAATACATTTTAGTTGAAATGTTTGGAATTTTTTTTACAAAAACACGCAAAAAGTTAAATGTTATCAAGAGTCTCTGAAAATTGGTATGTAGGCCAAAAATTGCAAAAGAAACAACTTTTTCTAATAACTTTTATCGAAAATGTGTCAAATAAGGCCGATTTGGATAATTTTTGAAAAAAATGTCAATTTTGACAGATACCACAAGTCACGTGGTCTACCCTTGTGACGTCATTTTCATCCTCTGACAAGCACAAATCGATGGCAAAGTCAAATTAACATTTTATTCAAAAATAAAAAAAAAATCCCTTATGGTGCCTACTTCAATAGTGACACTACGATTTTTGGATCCCGCGGAGCGCGTGTAACGGGACTTTTGTCGGGAGAATTCTACAACTTAGAATAGACATACAGACTTGTAACTTCGTACACATGTTGAGACGACATCCAATTTAGGTTTGCCCACCTTTCAGACCAAGTAATTGAAAATTGCCAATTTTAGGCAACTTTTCCCAAAAACCATGTTTTTTTGGTACTCACACAATGAACAATGTCAGAAAAATAGACAAAATATTTTTGACGAATTTCTATAACGTAGTGGTATTCTAGACACATTGAGTTACTGAAAAAAAAAATTCTAGTCATTGGGTGCATTTTTGGCATTTTTGTGCCATTTCAGATTTTCAAAAAAAAATATTTTTCATTCTTTGATATCTTGGCCAATTATAGTCCGATTTCGGTAAAACTCATACAAACATAAGAATGGACATTCAAGAGTAAGCTCTGTAAGTGGCATTAAAAAATTTCAAATAGTTTGCCTCTTACAGGCAACCACTGAAATTAGGTCATGGGTACACTTTGCCCCTCCGCCATATGCCCAATTTTGGGTTTTTTCTTGCGTCCCTCTGGATATCAATAGTCTCGTCCCTTACATTCAAAACGCATTTTCGTTTTTTTAAATATCTTAATTTTTACCAAAGTTATGAAAACTTTAGTGTTCGAACATTCAAATTTTCGGCCTTCAGCACCCAATTTTTTCTCAAAATACTACATACATTTCAATTGTCTATATCTCGGGAACGGTGCCTCGGATCAAAATTTTTCAAGGGACATGAAAATTGCCATTTTTCCTATGCTTTAAAATGGACCCCGTTTCAAAATATTGATTCGTTTCCAAGATACGCCTGCGCAATATTGAAAAATGAACATAACCCCAAATTTGGGCAATTTCGACCCGGGGCTACATTTTTTTTTGCTTTTTTCGGAAAGACCGTCTCAAAATACATAGGACTCGCTTTAATTCATAATGTTACAATTTTTTGCAAGCCTAAGTCCGTAATATTTAATTCGACTATTGTTGTTGAGTAGACACCATTCTAACGCATAAATTTGATTTCAAACAACGGAGTCCGTACGTGTTAACAACAATTACCAACACAACAAAAACAAGGCATTTTATACAGTAATTTAATGAACTTTAAATTCAAACTAACGTAAACATTTATCCTCGGACGGCCATTATCAGCTGATCCTGACAGTTCGCTGGACTGCCCTACTTTCAGCGCCAACTTGAGAATTTTAAATGAACCCTCAACAATATAAATTCTTAACTCACCTATAATTTCTTGACAATCTGGCTTAGTTGCGAAAACACAATAAATATAAACAAATACGAATAATAGTTGTAATATTAGTTTGATCATTTTGCCAAATAATTATTAGCAATTGAACAAGGCACCAGGAAACACTACATGGATTTGACAGCAACTACACATGAACAATAAAAATAATTAATGCAATGTGTGTGTAGTAACATCAATTTTGTATTTTAGAATAAGTAGAATGACTAATAATAAAGCAGTGCATAGGTATATCTGAAACGGCTTTTAATTATTCTATTGTGATAGCGGTACTTATCGTGCATGTTTATAGATGGTGTATTGTTATAAATAATAAACATTACATTCCACCCAGAGATACTTCCGTTGGATCGACCAAGGCGCTTAGCAACAATCATAGTATAAATAAATAAAAATATTCATAGGATAGTTAAAGGCAGAGAAGTCCAACTTTTTATAACGAATGTGGAATTTAGTTGCCGAGGCAAATAAACCATATGTGAGTGGTTCTTCGACCAAAATACTGAAAGATTGCGTATTGCGTTGTCGTAAGGTAACAATTCCGCAAATGAGGCTGAAACTATTGGCAGGGTTTTGAATATCTGGCCACGTTCTCCAAGGCCAACTAACAGAAAAAATCGTACAAAACGGCTTACTTTTCTGCCAATTTCTGAGCTTTTACTGTCGATTTTGAGGCTGAGATTTTAATGCCGATATAAAAAAATTATTACTTTCACACTTACAAACTGTATTTTTTAAGTTTTGCTTGATTTTACAACATGCGTTAACTCGCACCGGGAAAATCTTAACTGTGATTGTTTAATTTCATATACAAGGTACACTAGCTAGGGTGGATATGAAATTACTTCCGTTTAGTTAACAACTAGGGTTGACTAAATAAAAAAAGTATTTTGTTTTTTCGTACTTGGTCAAAATAGGTTTATTATTTTTGTAAATACAGGGTGTCCAACTTTAAAACTGTACGAATCCGTAAAATCTTCATTTTTGGAGATAATCGCTCAAACTTTTTTTAGTTTGAAAGGCCTTCAAAAACCGCTTCTTTTGACCTTCCTGCCATTTTCAAAATGCAAGTCCAGGGCCGGCTGCGATTTTTTTATACCCCCGATTTTCACGACATTTACCGTTTTTTTTTTTAATTTAAAATCTGACCCCACAGCGTTAATCAGAACACTCCAAAACCCCCATATACAAAATTTGAACAAAAAATATACAGAGAGTTCCATTCAGTAGGGTCTCAAAGTTGAGCAAAATAAGAAATTTAAAGACATCTGGCGAGTCAAATGTGCCATGGAATCCCTTGAAAACAGTTGAATGGTCAACAGGACCACTCAAAATGTTGGTGTGAAAAGATTTACTACAAAAATATACAGGGTATTTTTCTCTGAGCCATCTCAAATTACTGAATTTTTGGAACGTGTATAACAAAGCCGCTCCACACACTATAAACGAACTAAATCTAAAAAATACAGAAGCCTGCCAGTCAGTAAGTTCATATAAGTTAAGGTAGCTGATGTGTGCCATAACAGGAAACGCACAGAAAATCTATCATCTTAGACAGTGACTTTGTTGAGAAAGTTCCAATAATTTAAATTATTTTTATTTGTTGGTTGGCATTTTGTAATGAAATAAATAATTACTTTTGTGTTTCTTAATATTTTTCCAATGATGCCAGAGCACTCCTGAGCAGTATAAAGTTTAATAAAAATTCAGAATTTTGAGATGGCTCAGAGAAAAGTACCCTGTATATTTTTGTAGTAAATCTTTTCACACCAACATTTTGAGTGGTCCTGTTGACCATTCAACTGTTTTGAAGGGATTCCATGGCACATTTGACTCGCCAGATGTCTTTAAATTTCTTATTTTGCTCAACTTTGAGACCCTACTGAATGGAACTCTCTGTATATTTTTTGTTCAAATTTTGTATATGGGGGTATTGGGGTGTTCTGATTAACACTGTGGGGTCAGATTTTAAATTAAAAAAACGGTAAACGGTTTTCGTAAAAATCGGTGGTATAAAAAAATCGCAGCCGGCCCTGGATTTGCATTCTGAAAATGGCAGGAAGGTCAAAAGAAGCGGGTTTTGAAGGCTTTTCAAACAAAAAAAAGTTTAGGCGATTATTTCCAAAAATGAATATTTTACAGATTTGTACAGTTTTAAAGTTGGACACCCTGTATATAAAATATTGCTATTTAGGTAGGTACCTACTCATAATTATTAGTTCCCTACAATATTTAGTTAGGAGGAACTTGGTAAAATTATGATTATCGCGATTAGGTAGGTATAACCAAATTAATTTGAATTAAAAATATTCACTTTTGAAAATAACACATTTCCGCAGAGACTATATTTTATACTTCTTGCCGTTTTTACTTGAACGCTCATTTATTATCTCCCATCTGAAAGTTCCACAATGAACTTTTAACCTACATTACTAGAGTATAGCTAACTTCGTGGAAAATTCCTCAGCATCCAGTTCATGCCAATATGTAGCAGCGGTTCCTTTGGCTGAAAATGCGGCTTCATTCGAAACGGGTAAAAACGACTGGCTTGTTGTCAATATGGCCGTTCCGGGAAAAATTCACCGCACTTAATCTTTTGTTCGGATACTTTAACCCAGCACTTTCAAACAACGGGCCTCTTTATTTCTATTTGTGATCGCACTAATGGATAGTAATATATCTCCGGAACTGTTATCACTAAAGTTTAACAGTCCCCACATAATAGATATAAGAGTACGCGCTAGTAGAAAATGTCTATTCCCACGAAAATAATTTGATTGGATAATATTTCAGATAAAAAATATTTAAAATAATGTTAGAAAAAAGCTTTTTATACTGATCAATATTTCTTCAAAGTAACTTTTTGTTACAAAAATATAATATCTCATTAAACAGAACATTTATCATTATTTATTTGGATAAATTTAGGCACTCAATTCTAAAAAATATTGACAACAAAATGTCTAACCTAACCTAAATGAGAACTCCTATAGAGTCACGTGAGTTCGCGCCGCGCCACGGCCGGTATTTTTCGTTGGCCGCGGATTTGACCAAACTTACCTATACTTATTCAAAAACGCTTCCCTTAAAAGATATACAGTGGTTTACAGATGGATCTCGAAAATCGGTTCTTCGTTATATTATATATTTGTCAACTTTATAGATATCGAATTGAGATTTGGTACAATTTATTACTATTTATGTCAAATTCGACTACTTGGTTCTCATTGTTGTAATTAAAAAACAAATGAAAATCGCGGGGAGACATGGCGTAGAAATTAAATTCCCTATAATTTTTTCGTATCTTTTAAATGTGTGTTTTAAACCTTTGTTTTTGAAATAAACAGGGTTTTTTGGAATAAGTTACCTGAAATAGAAAAAACGACTTGAGTTTTAAGTAATAACACAACTTACACAACCCACAACTAGACAAAATAATGTTATTTTAAACATCGGTCGGTACCAAAATCGTTCACGATATTTAAACTTTTTTTAAATTTTTATACACAGGGTGTTTCATAACTGGACAGGCAAAACTATACGTCATATGTAAAATCGAATTTTAAACATGAAATAAAGAGTGACTGATATGATATTGATATTTAAAAAAATATAAAACAAGGCAGCTATGAAAATACTAAAGTCTATCTAAGTTACAGAGGCAGTGGATCAAAACATTGGCCACCACGTGACTTATTCTCTTATTAGCCTGACCGTCATAAAATATCAAGTGTTTACGCGGCGAGCAGAATGCAGGGCCGGCTCTTCCCTTAGTCGAGTTTCCTGCATATTTTAGATCGGATCGCGGGCAGTATATTCTGTAAATTTATTTTGCTACTTAATTATAAAGATCCACGAAAGGTAAAAACAGAATTTTTAGAACTTCTAAAAAAATTAGTTCAGAATTACAAGCCACTGGGAATCTCATATTAGTCAGACCTTGGTAATTGATCGCAATGCGGTCATGTGACTTTGTTTACATCTACTGCCGCTGTAACTTATGGATAGACTTTAGTTTGTTTATTATTTGACGTCTTATCATCAGGTAATTATTTTTGTATAAGGTTGAATGACTTTATGTTAGTGTTTCTTTAAAAATGCGGTTTAGTAACAAAGAACTTGTTGACATTATTTACGTTTATGGGTATTAAGATGGTAACACTAGAACTGCGTATCGGGAAGTGTAAGGTATCCGAATAGACGGCAACCTTATCGTGCATTTTTTTTATTAATTAATGTAGTAGTGGAGGTCCACGTCAACAGCACACTGTTGCACAAGAAATTATCATTATTGATGCAGTACTTGACGACCCACCGACCAGTACTAGAAGAATTTCCACACAATAATTACAATTGCCGCACAAGTTTGTTTGGAAAACTCTGAATCGAGAAGTATTACATCCATATCACTACCAAAAAGTTAATCGCTTGCATCCAGGCGACGAGGTACCTACAGCGGTTAGCATTTTGTCATTGCGGCTACTTGAACCAGAATGAACAAAATCCTAACTTTATTACGGAAACGCTCTGGACAGATGAATAAATTAATAGAAAAACAGAAACAACTACTCCAAGGGCAAATACCCCGGACCTGAACCCTACAGACTTTTACCTATGGAGTCACTTAAAACGATTAGTTTATGTTGAGCCAACTTTTAAGCTATTAAAAGAGAGAATTTTAAATTCAATGCATAATATTGGATAAATTTTGCACAAGTTTACAATTAACTTGTTTTGCGTTGCCAGGTATGTATCAATGTTGATGGTGGGTGGCATTTTTGAACTACTACTATATAGTTTTAACTTTGTAATAACTTTTGTTGAAATAGGTATCTCCTAAACGAAGCCCGATCTGAAAAAAAGTTGCTCTTTATTTCATGTTTAAAATTCGATTTTCATAAGACGTTTCATTTTGGCTGTCCAGTTACGAAACACCCTGTATTTCCTATAAGAAGCATGCCGAAACGAACGCTTATAAAACCTTTCTTCATATCTTCGGTTGTGTTATAACCAAAATGGTTATCTTTGATCGCCAGAAGCTTGAAATATTTAATGGTTAAATAAAAAGCACATTTTTCTATTTACAATATATTTACAAGTTGGAATTTATACATTGAAATGGTTACAATAAAGTTGATAAACTGGGTAGTTAAATTGGATTACTTATAATTTATAATTTGTAAAAAACTGAAAACTGTTTAAAGTTTATACAACATCGGAGATGTTCGTGAGCTTACTAGAAATCACTACGAAAAATGTTCAATCTTAATGATATAACATAAGAGATGTTCGTGAGCTTAATATGACAACACTACTAGCACGAAAAGTCCACGTGAGCATTTAAAGTCTTGTTTACGAGCACTTTGAAAATTTGGACGACAATTCTACAGAATACCTTAAAACTGCTGGGTCGTTGACACGGTGAATCGCCACCGTTGCTCCAAGCTTCTTATACGTAGCAGTTGTTGCTATGACCTCGGCTAAACTCGAGACTAAAGGCTGGGTCGTGAATGTACCAAGCTGGGGCTAGACGATGTGCCACCACTGTCAGACATGTGTCGAAGGATGGTGTGTGTCCGTACTCCGATGGTGCTTCGCTCACGTACCAGAGTGCATGCAACAAAAAAACACAACGAACAGTCTCCGTAAACACTGCAGTCGAAAAATCGATGCTTTTACAATGTTCAGTGTTAAGTTATATACCTAAATAGAAATTATGAAGTAATCTATATAGATTTCGTACCTTAAAGTTTACTTATACTCGACGTTATAATCTCTAGACTGATTACGAGACGTAACTTTGACTTAATGTAGCCTGAACTCTGACTATGAAACAGATTAAAAATTAATAACCAAAACGATCAACTATCCTCACTACACCTGCCTTATAACTTTACTGTACAATATTTAAAAGGTAAAAGGTAACATTAATAAAATACAATAATGTTTGGCGACTTCCCCGTTCGATCTCGAAACACTAGATAAAAATATATCAGCCACAAAAGCTAGATAACTAAAAAAAGGAACCTTGGTAAAATTTACGTGTATCTCGGGCAACTTAAGGGTTCGTTTCGCTACGTTTGTGCTAATAAACAAAAATATACAACCAAATTATGACCACAGCCTACTGCGTGTAACCCACAGAGAAAAGTGGTAACAGGCCTAGGTGAGAGTAGCTCAAGAAGTCGTCAAAATGACGTTATTAATAAGAAATTATTAAAAATTGAGTATCTACTCACCTAGACTGTGCTTCCAGGGGTCCTCTCCGTGGCTCCACCTGCAGCAGGTCGATGTTGAACTCAAAAAATTCGTGGAAATCATCCACTCCCACAGCTCACTTCACGTGGTCTCAGCACATGTAATAAAAACAGAAAAACCAAATTAGCACTGCGAAAATATAGGCACACCATGTACAGAACCACTTAAGCCATCCGTAAGGCTGAAAGTTAGGCTTTGAAAAGAGTTTTCACACGGAAATCTTCTAGACAGAAAATCAAAGCCGAACTTTCACCTGACGTGAGATCACCACGAGTTGTCGATAGGGAAGTGGCCTCGTGTCTGTCGCCGGTTCTATTTATAACCTTTTCGGCAATGTATGACGACTTCCGGTTTCTAGTACACTTTAGAAGGTTTTTTAAGTGAACTTATTATTTAAAAATAAGAATTTATTAAGATCCAAATTGAGAAGAAAAAGTATAAGTATATTTGAGTGCAGAGTCGGGATCAATGTGAAATTAATCATTTACCTACAAAGAAATTTAAAGTTGAAAAAGCGATAGATTATCTATCTATATATCTATCTATCTATCTATCTATCTATCTATCTATCTATCTATCTATCTATCTATCTATCTATCTATCTATCTAAGTGAACTTATTAACGCAAAAAATTCAAAAATACTATACTCGCAGATCAGGGAAAACAGATAGCAGTGTCAACTGTCAATTCTGCCAAACTCTTACCACTGATACTTGACAAGATAGAAACGTCGAACACAAAGATTGACGTTAGTACCCGGAATCACCGTGGCGCTTAGTCAATCGCAAACTGAATAAAGTGAATATTATCTTTATAATTAACATCAGACAGTGATTACAACAATGTAATTGTTCTAATAATACGTACCTTCGATCGATGAATAAAATTTAAACACTTTTGCGACTGGCGCATACCCTTTAATAAATGGTTTGTTTAAGAACACCAAGGTAGGCAACTTATTATGCATCAGCCTGTATAGGTGGTTGCAGATAGCAGGGCAACATTTTTTAAAATTGGTAGGTGTATACGGGGTGTGACGAATGAATTGGAATTAAATACTGCATTTAAACGTTGTAACAGAAATTAGATAAAATTTTCGTTACAGTGTTATTGTTATTACCTTCCATATATAGTCGTTGTTCGACTATAACTTGAACCGAATCTTTACTCGATATGACCAAAATTTACAAAAATGTAACCTAGAAATTATTTTTTAGATTCAAGCATTTTTAAATCTACCTATAAGGGATACCCTGTATAAACTTGTAACATTTTTCATGCGATTTATCCCAAAGGTTTCCCACCTTCATCCGGACACCATGCATATAGGCCTAATGGCAAACGCTACTGGACAACCCTAGGGATAGGGAATTGATGTTTAAACATCTCGGGAGGTGGTAATTACCGCCATTACCCTCCCCTGGTAAATACGCTCCCGTCTCAAGCCGTCGGTGCCGTATACCCGGCCTCGTCGTTTAACGTTTGTTATGGGCCGTTAACTCCCACTTGAGCCGCCCTCGAAAAAGTTCGGATCCTTCGTAAATTAAACCTAAACACGATTAAACAAGTCGGTCGGGTGTTGCCTGAAAGATTATCGAGATTAATTTTCTGACTACCTACTTGCTAATTGAAATTTGCAGAGATCGATGAGGTAAGGGTTTCGGATGCTGCTAATGGGATCATATAGCGTACGTTTAATCCGAGATATAACCTTTATTGTCAGAAGATATCTTCACAGTATAGATAAATAATATTATAACGAAAAATAACTGAAGTTTTTCTATCAGTTTTTTTAATGAACATATTTGCACTGTTTCTAATCTACTAAAAAAGTTGACAGATAAATTTTACGTTTCGGTATTCTATTTACAGTTTTATGATTTTAAGATTACCTAGTTTGGAGGCATTTTCCGTCACAATTGTGTTGGCCTGAGGCATAAAGGGCCCCATTTCTGTTAATTTTTCATTGTTTTTCCCTGTAGAGCTTCCATAGGTTTTCTAGAAATGCTCTAGAACTTTATGATTTGTAAAGCTATCATTGGTCAGGAATATTCTAAAATAGTCTCATATCTTCCATGCCTGAGAGTTAGTATACGGTTAGAACGCGAATTTTCTACGAATTTGGGAGCAGAGGTATACTTTGGGTTAGCAACAGATGGCATGACAAGTTTTTTTGTGAAGACTATAATACAGGTGGTAACCAAGGGAACGAGTTTGGACTGTTATTGTAAAAATTCGGTACAATACCTACCCTCTAAATATATTTAGGTAATATTGTGTTATAAAATTGTACTGTGTTCAACAAATTTAAAAAACCATTCTCAGAACTGATTAGTTCTTTTTTCTCAAACTGGACAAGAAATACCCTACATTAGTCTTGTTAAAATGCACTGAAATAGACAACAATATTAAACTTATGTTTATAACATGTTGCCCTCTGATGGTCCCAAACCTTATAAGTGCTACTGTAGTTTGTTCTGTTATGTTCTTCTTCTTTGTAGGTACATACAGAGCGTTAATAAAGTACCTATGTCACAATATTTCAAGGGAAGATTCTTGGGTCGATTTTAAGAAAAAAGTTAATATGAACAACAGAGTAACTTAAGAGTTTCATTTTTGAGATTCAGGATGTTGAAATTTCCAGAAAAATATTGAAAATTTTGAATATCTTTTCTGTAAATCATGAATATATCGAAGCCAAACTTAAAAGACAACAATAAGTTGTCCTAGTTTGTTGCAATAATTGTGTTATTTATTTAAGTTATCCTACAGCTGGTTGCAACTGGGTAATTTGGCTATATAGTAAAACAGATAGAGAAAAAAGCCAAAATAAGATTTTTGTAGAGAATTTTCTGGTCTCTCTAAGAATGTAATAAAATGTTGTATTATACAGAGCCGTACTCCTTTGTTGCAAATTAAGTAATGTCGATCCTTCGTAACTACGCCACTGGCAGCCGCATAAGGCTAGTATACGAGGGTCGATCAATAAGTGGGTACCCGTGGTTAACGACAGGTGGTGTCGCTGAGGGAATTTGACATTACCGTCTTGGTTTGTCATCTGTTTAACCACACCATACTAAATTTCAGACTCATTTATAGTTTTTATTTGACAGTTATTCTAATATCGATCGAAAATTCGCTGTTTATTGAAAGACACGAAACACGTATCATAAAAACTAACCTATATGAATCAGTCTGAAATTTGGTGGTTTGACAGATGACAGTACACGACAATAATGTGATATTCCCTCAGAATCGCCACCTGTCGTCAAACAAGGGTACTTATTGATCGATCCTCGTACTACCACAATTTGGCGCTCCGTAACGTCATGCTGTTGTCCACCGAAGGTAATTTAGAGGGAACATTGAACGGCACTAGAAAAAATTGTAATTAATATTAAATTGCAAGCTAGGCCAGTAACCCGAATCCGGTGCTGTGGATGCCATTGTGCAAGGGTGAGAATTTTGGGTGGTTCCCTAAAACATCTCGTATTATTTTTGTTTCAAAATAACATCGGCTGGTGGGTTTAAAATTTGGTTTCAATTTTATATAGACTACGTTTATCTCGACGCATTTGATCCGATTGAGAGAGGTTTGAATTCACTGGAGGGAGCGGACTCAAATAAACCCTACAGATTGAACTTTAATCATATTTAAAATTTCAAGTCAAGCCGCTATTTCCAAACAGAAGTTGGCCAGAATGTGCACCAACCTACTGTGGAATAAGTATAATAAGTTAATGTCCCTAGAGAGGATTGAAAACCGTAGGATTCAATACTGATGATGTAAACGTAGAATTATACTACCAACTTTGGCTTCGATTCATTGATTTACAGAAAAGTTATTCGAAATCTTCGATATTTTTCTGGAAATTTCAACACTCTGCAGGGTAGAGGAATAATATAAAAAAATACAGATCAATATTTTGAACAACGGGTATGTACTTTCATGACTTTTTGCATTTGTTATTGTGTTGAGAAAAATATTTGCACTCAATGCTCTTTTCTTCGTACTATCGCAACTTTTAGTGATTTTTTGGTTTTTCATTGGTTTATTTAAAAATATATATTATATATATTTATATATTTCGCCTCACTTGCCGCAAAGGTGGGAAGAAACCTAAAAACATATCCCAAAAATCGTCAGGGTGAAAAACGCAAGAAATATTTTATGGATTGTGGATATGATGTTTTTAGGATACTTACGATAAAAATAAATATTTGCGCCAAATAATCTTATAGGTAGCAATTTTTGTGAAGGAAGGTCGATAGTAATAATTTTAAACGGGTTTATTTCGGCTACAAAGATTTTTACACAACTGCGTTGTGAATTTCGCGGCGAAATATTTCCTACTGTTTTGTATCACCGTGTACATAGGTATAGAGATAATTCCTCTCACAAGAGAGAACTCCTTCGTTTCCTATTTGATGTGAGCTAAATAATGATCACTCGAATTGTTAAATACCTTTGTGCTTCATTTCTCTTGGAGGAAAAACGTTCTGTCCAAATTACAACAATATAACAACATACGATTGCAGTGGAGTTAGAAACTTAACTATAAAGCAGCAAAAATATATAGGCTATATTTTATGTTCTCACAATTATAGTTGTGCCAAATTCGCTGATTCTATTTTACATTTATTTCGATAAGAATTTTATTTAAAGTGGCTTTTGATACAAGTTCCAACAGACTTAGATCTGTCGATTGACAGTTGGAAATTAGTGCGAACACACCTATTCTGTAAATCATATTGGAATCAAACGCACTCATCAAAAATCGCAAGTAATCTTAGGTAATCAACAATTAGACGTATCCAAACTCAATTTTATATTAGTTCTACGAAAATTGCTGCACAAATTTAACGGTACTGAGATAGCCGCATATAAAATGTTTGACAATCCAAAGTAGGGAATAATTCGCTACATCTACCTCCGTCCTGTACAATCTAAAACTGGTGAATATCAGCAGTTCGTAGCGCTGATGGGAATTCCTGCAAACTCCCGGAAAATTGGGGCCAAGTCCCGAAAACTTTGCGTCGGGCGCCGAATGTCGACCGGTATGCGCGTTTGTATAATTCCTCCCGGTTGTTTTGTTGCATAATCTGGTTTCGCCGTAGCTACACGACCGTGTTGTTTCCTAAATCTTATTTCGTGCGGCGGAAATTGGATTATTCCCGCTGCGCCGGGAGAATTATATGTCGACTCGCAATTATCACGTCCTAAACGTTTGTTTTGGAACTGTTTGTGCGATCCTGATATTCAAGTTCATTTTTGAAAAATATATTAGTTTTCGTTGCCTTTCAATGAGTCGCTTTATGAGAACATGGAGATAAAGTACAGCGTGTCCCATATAGTTTGTCCTACCCACTGGATCTCAGGAACCGTAGGATATACGAAAAAAACTTGAATACAAAAGTTGTAAGGTTGGCAGTGGACGTAACCTCTCTTTTATTTTCACATATACCGGGCGATTCGTATTTGCAGGACAAAAATAAAATATTTAGATTTTGACAATTGCATTAATCCTTTGGAATATTTGCATTCTCCATGAAATTTGCTACAGAACCGTTTTTTTGTTTTGTCACGTGTGTGGTATGGTATGTCTAAATTGGTTTTTGCATATACAGTGTGTTCATAACAGGCTCTCAAAATGAGATAATTTCAAACAGCAATAACTTTTTTTTTTTCAAATGGAATGACCCATATTTCTATAGTTTGTTGGATGCCGGCGTCCAAGCCCCACATTTTATGTAAATAACATTCTATACCAAAAACTACCCGTTTTCGAGATATTTAGTATTTAAGAAAATTTCTTTGCATTTTTCATTCAGGTGAGAAGGTTTTATCAAGCAAGCCATAACTATTTTTCCAGACAGTGGCAGAAATACTTGTCATTTTAGATAATACGGGAATAGTATATTTCATTACGAGTCTGGAAATAAAGATATTTCCGTGCGCGCGTGACCAATTCCCGTGTGAGGCGCAGCCGAACACGGGAAGTCATGCAACCACGGAAAAATCTATTTCTGGACGTGAAATGAACGATATTTTTTATTATACTTCTTTGAAAACAGAAACTTAAAACATTTTATCGGCATATTATAATAAATTTAATTGACAAAAAATAAACAATGCAGACAATATAGTGTTTGGTATGTATGATGCGTTTCCATGGTTACTCTCAAATTATTTCAAAGGTGCTTTGTTGTAAATTAGTTATTGTCAGATAAGATGAATAAAACGTCAAAAATATTACAGAAATGGATCCAATGACGTCAGAACCTATAGACAGGTTTGTTTTGATCACCGACCGTAATTGAGGTCGGTGGTTTTGATAAACGCTTGACGCCCAGAACTAATCACAATCTAAGCGCTCCATTAAATTATTCCGTAAATGTCGCGAGATTGTCAGAAATTGCACCTTTTTGTCGAGCCGTAGCGAACTTATTTCGACTCTGGGCTCGGAGGCTGGCGTCGTTAGACCATCCCCCGAGTCTTCAGGTGAGGTTCCGATGCTTCCGGCGCCCCCAAACTAGAAAAAAACATGCGATATCTAAGTGTGATTCTGGAGGAACTATAACCAGGAATCACCGGGTGTATAGTTGGTTAATGGTTGACTTTCTGTCTTTGTTTGTAGCATGTTTTTAGAGTAGTATAGATATATTTAATCTTGGAGTCAAAATAAAGGGCATTTTAACCACGTCTATAGGTTTTGACGTCATTGAATGGATCTAAATATTGAAACATTTACGAATTAAAATACAAAATAGGTATATGTTAAATATCAGAGAGCATATAGAGTTTCTTAAATTTAGTTTACTTTGCTGTATATTTCTATTTTAAAGCCATATATTCGGTATTTTTATTCAGCGCACGGAGAGTTTTTCCGTGCGCTGTTTCCGTGCGCTAGCCCGAAAAATCCCATCTTTCATTATTGCTAAAACAGATGAAAATAAGGTGTTTTCAAAGAAGAATAATAAAAATAAAATTCCTATACCCGTATACAGTATGTCCACGGATAGACATCCCAAGAGGACAAATGGACCAAAAATTTCATTTTTCGACAAAAAGTCATTCTTGATAAAAGTTTTTGCTTCTCGAAAAAATATGGTCCACGAAGAGAATTTTCGATTTTTTATACAGGGTGTCCAATAAATACAAAAACATGAAATGCGATAAAGAATAAACTGCCTTTATTTTTAAAAATATCAAAAACTTTTACTTGGAAAAGTTGTTTAGAATTAAAAGATGTGTCCGATTGTCACTTTCCAAACAAATCAGCCAACTCCGTTTTTTATTTCCAAGTGTGAAACTCCTTTGTGTTTAAAATTATCAAAAATATTTATTTAGAAAAGTTGTTTAGAATTAAAGGACGTGTCTGATTGTAACTTTTTAAGCAAACCGGACGACTTTGACTCAAATGGGTAAAAAATTACCCTCTGACACGTCTTTTAATTCTAAACAACTTTTCTAAATAAATATTTTTGATATTTGGGACACGCTGTACATCAAATTAACAAACGACTACTGGAAGAATGCCGACAAACAAATACTTACGAATTTTGCCATGCTTTCACAGCAAACAGCAATTACTCACATTCACACTGTCTGCTTGGATGTGGTCGAGTGACAAAAAATTTTCATATTCAAAATTTTGAATGGATGACAAATAGTTGACTTTAATATTGAAAATGTCGATCATAATAATTATGACAACAGGGCAAATCGATACGCGCTCTCATTGATCCAAAATGTGGCGGAATGTTTAAATTTGGTTACAACCTTTTTATCCAATAAAAAAAAATGAAAAATCGGGCTCTACAACTTGAAAGTATACTGAATGTGGTCTATCTTTTTAGTCATTCAAATTACCTAATTTCAACGTAATGAGAAAGACCAATTTTGTATATATATCAAAATAGTGATATTTTCCCCACAAATGGATGTTGTTATGTTTCTTGGAAATTGCCCCATATGAGGTAGATCAATTTCATGTCATTAATTTTCACTAATGTACGACCAATTTGGAGTTGCATGAGTCCCTCCACAATTTATTACTAACGTAATAAATCCTGATAGGTATCCTGATCATTCAAGCAGAGTTCAATAATGTGGTAATTAATTTCGATTGCAATTAACCTACTAAACAAAATATCTCGAGAATGTAACTGAACACAGATCAATAAATACGGGCTCATTTGAAATTAGGGCACCTTCAAAAAATGGTAACTTTTTGACCGATTTTGAAAAACCTTTTTTAAATAGTATCTCTTGAAAATCAGCATTTTATAGGAAGTTGGCATATTTCTACTATAAAAATCAAGGCCCACCTTGCATTTTTTCACGAAAATTTGAGAAATTATGCTTGGGACTATTTCTGTCAAAATTGAGTATTTACACCATTGTATTCAGCGTCACCAAAACAGTTCTAAACCAAATTGCATAGAAATAGAAAGTATGGAATAATAATAATTCTGCCTACGATTGTGCCGGTAAAATGTTATTAATGAAATAACAGTATAATTATTTAACTAAATACATTTGTCGCTAAATAAAGTTTTCTTAAAAAGTTTATATTATCGGAATGTTATCCCTGTGCCCACAAACAATAATCCATTATTCTTTCTTCATCTCCCGGTTCCAGAGACAATGATTTTGAGTCAAAATGCTTCATTATTTATCAAGTTAGTCATGGAAAAATTAAATAATTCAATTGGTTTCATTGGCAAGAAAACTAAAAGTTTAGGTTATATTTTGGTAGGTATATATTATGTTTATTTTTAAGTTTGACTTCCAACATATCTCCGAAGTTCTTGCTTGGGAGCAATTCCGGACAAATATATTAGCCTGAAACATCTATTTAGGGTTCTACAGAGTGTCTCACTTAATAGTGAAACAACCTTAACTTCTTTACTTCGGTCTTCGGCTCGAGTCGTAAACTTCATCTTCTTGAATAACAACCATCGCCCTTTATCAAGGCTACACTTATAGTGCACGTACAGTCGCGGCCTTTGAAATCGTTCCAATACGTGCAGTCGCAAAGGCGTTCAACTGACAACATTGCAATTGCCCTCCCCTCTCTCGCGGTTTGAAAGCCAGCCATAACCTCAAAGGCGTAAGTGACGGCAAATTTACCATCTTATTACGCTACATTGCCTTACGTGACATTGCCAGTTACAGTGCGAAAAACAGTAAATTCGGCGCTGTTAGGTTGGCCTTATATTGCCTAAATAATAGTGTAAATCTTTCAACCCTGCCCACGGATATTGGCGGCTTTGGCTTTTGTCGCAAAAGTCTTTCGACAACCTCGAATAGAGCCGTTCTGAAAATCGAAGAAGGTGGCAAGTCTTTTAATTGGGTGTCGTACTTTCCTCCGGTACCAAAAGGAACCTCGAAAATCCGATATCTAAAAGAATTTTCCGATTCATGATTAACCACTTTCAAGAAACGGGGCGGCTGTAGAACCAACGAAACCGACGGAAAATCCTCTGAAACTACTCTTGGAAATTGCGTGTTTTTTCAAATTCAAACAAATCAAAGTTTTGGTTCCCGGGTTAAGATAAGAAGAAGTGTAATAAACCAATGTAAAAAAACCACTACGAGGTTCTTCTCTAATACTAATAACACAATTTTACTTAAATATACCTTAATTTAAACAGTGCTAAAACATTAAATCCACTTATAAAAAATTATTGACTACGTTTATCTCGACGCGTTCGATCCGATTGAGAGAGTTTTGAATTCACTGGAGCGGACCCAAATAGACTGCCTAAACCCTACAGATTGAAATTCAATAGGGTAAATGTGTATAAGAGTACGCACAGGCATAAGAGTACGCACCACCACTATTTAATATATACCGCCATCTACTGGTTCTTTTAAAAGGTACATTATAATTCTAGCGCCAATTTATGGAAGTATCAGCAGCGAAAATCTGCGTTACCGACAGTGTTTTTACAGTATGGCCGTTCCAAAATTTCATAGTGTCACACTGTAATTGTAGGCAGTCGAGATATTAGACTTTTTAAAGGTAAATATTGACGCTACTATATATTAAATGTTTTGTTGAGCTTTTGTATGTTATGGATATCACTTTTGTAGTTAAAAAATATAGAAAACATATTTTCTGCAAAAGAAATATGCTAAAACATGAAATTTCACGTGAATGTATAAGAGTACGCAACGGTCGTTGTCTTAAGAGTACGCAGTGCGTACTCTTATACATAATATATTATAATTGTGGCAGTATTCAAAAGTAGAAAAAATAGCAAAGAGAAAATTAGTACCTAGTTGCACAAAATCTAAATCATTGCAGAAGCAAAAAACTAAGAAAGTCAAAGAATCCCACGAAGATGCGACTTGCCCGGGATGTGGAGATTTATATTCGAAATCCGATGAAGACTAGATTATGTGTTCTCAGTGCAATAATATTGGTGGCATGAATCCTGCACAACGTATGTAACTGGACCATTCACTTGTTTTCATTGTGAAGAGTGACAATTTATTTTTGACATTTTTTACGGCAATTATTTAACCTTTAATAATTAATAACGTACCAAATATGTAAGATGTTAGTTTCTAACATTACTATACAGGGTGTTATTTAAGAACGTAGCCAAACTTCAAGTGGAGATTCTTTGAGTGATTTTAAGACGAAAAGATTATATAAACAGAAGTCCATTATCGCTTAGTTTTCAAGATACAGGTTGTCAACTTTTTTTAAAAAAATCTTTTTTCAACAACATCTTCATAATCCTTTAGCCGATTTTTTTTACATTAGAGAGGGGCTAATTTAGCCCTGAGTAGATTCAAATTATTAAGTCCAGTGGCGTCCCGGGGGCACCATGACAAATATTTTTGAAAAAAAAAATGTGGGCCTCTGACTTTTTTAAAACTTTTATATTTTTCTCGCATTAAGGAACTAAGAATACAACTTTTTGGTCTCTTGAATTTGTTCGTGTCGTGCTTCGTTTTCGAGAGAAAAAATAAAAACCACTGTATTGCATGTCATTGCTTTGCTGTTGCGTTGCTGTTTTCTCGAAAACGAAGCAAGATACGAACAAGATTCAAGAGACCAAAAAGTTGTAGGTATCTTGCTTCGTTTTCGAGAAAGCAGCAATGCAACAGCAAAATAGTGACATGCAATAAAGTGGTTTTTATTTTTTCTCTTGAAAACGAAGCACGACACAAAAAAATTCAAGAGCCCAAAAAGTTTTATTCTTAGTTCCTTAATGCTTGAAAAATATAAAAGTTTTAAATAAGTCAGTGACGCACATTTTTTTTTTTTTTTTCATAAATATTTGTCACGGTGCCCCCCGGGACGCCACTGGACTTAATAATTTGAATCTACTTAGGGCTAAATTAACCCCTCTCTACCGTAAATAAGACTGCCAGATTTAAACAAAATCGGCTACAGGATTATTAAGATGTTGTTGAAAAAAGATTTTTGTTTGACACTAAGCGATACCGGACCTATGTTTATATAAACTTTTTGTCTTAAAATCACTCAAAGAATCACCCCTTGAAGTTTGGCTACGTACTTAAATAACACCCTTTATTTTTATATATGCCCAATGCACATATTATACATTCAGTAAATAAAATGTACTTGCGTATGTTTTAGTTTTGCTTAATTATATAATCTCTAACAACTGGCTAACTATAACATGCGTACTCATAGACATTCATCTGCGGACTCTTATACAAATGTGTGTATAAGAGTACGCACTTGCAGAAGTGGCAATAAAGTTTTAAATCTCAGGTTTATATAACAATATACAAGAAAAATGGTTGAAAACGTGTTACAAAACAATCACTTACCTAAACAAAACGTAAAAACATGCCTTCAGGTATAAAATGCAAAAGTTATTGTATCTTATTCACTAAGTGCGTACTCTTATACACATTTACCCTAATATTTAAAATTTCAAGTCAAACAGAAGTTGGCCAGAATGTGCACCAAGCTACTGTTGAATAAGAATAATAAGTTAATGTCCCTAGAGAGGATTCAAAACCGTAGGATTCAATACTGATGATGTAAACGTAGAATTATAAAATATTTGACATAACTCAATCGGATCCATTTCAATCCGATCGAGTTGTCACGAGATAAACGTAGTCATTGTCATAATAAAATGCCGCGATTTAACCTATTTTCGTTGACTGGCGTATTAATACGTCAGTCAACGCAATTTTTATTTTCTACGAGGAGGAGCGGGGTGGTACGAGGGAATGTGGGGGATGTTGTTGATTTGAGTAGCCGTGGAATTGGCGCAACGTTGCCGCACTTACCCGAAACTCTTGATTTCTTGCATATTTCTCGTGCGCCTAGTGGAAACATTTATTAGGCCGCGCGTGTACATTCACTCTTACTCATGAATGCGCCAGTGGACAAAAGCAGCCGAGAAACTCCCCCTGTACTAGAGAAGTTGTTCGGAAATCAAAGCACTTATCTCGTTAAAGCTCGCTGGCGTTCGTTATCCAGGCGACTTGACACGAGACCGTCGCCGGTCCAGTAATCGCCTGTCAACCCCAGAGCGGCATTTCGTTCGACCCGATCGAGTGGCCAATAAATTTTTGCGGCCGATTTCGTACCCTAATTTCCGCGAAATTCTAACCTTAGTGCCGCATTGGATACGCTCTTATGGGAAGTATATTATGGAGGAAATTCTTTTAATCCTGACAAACGAAGCTTGGGTTCGGAGAAATCCGTTTTAGGAGCAACTTTTATAAAGGACGTAATAATAATGCTCGCTCTAGTTTGCTTTACGTGGTAAAATGGAAGAAGTGTTTTTTGGAACACGAAATAAATTATTCTTGGAAAATTTAGGTATAAACGGAACTTACAATAAGTAGAGTTTGTGCCCTCTTTACGTTACACTGGCAGAACATGACTCTTACGAATCCTTCAAAGTCTATATTACCAAAGCAAGTAATCTCCTCCGCACCAATTCTGTTAGTTTAGAAAACTAGACCCTTGTGAAGTAAGTACCCACGTTGGCTCTTTATATTCAACTAATATATTTATCTACAGGCAAAAAGAATACATTCAAGGAGTCTTCCATCAAAATCTGCCTAGCCCTTCTTTAGTTTCATAAAAACATAAATAAATAAGGTAGTGCGTCTCACTTACGAAGATGCCACTGAAATAAAATTTTACTTACACAACGATTTTTTTACATGCCGAAACCAGTCGTCTCTGCCCAAGATCTGTAAAGTAAGAAGGTTGCCTCTTGTTGAGAGAGAGCGTTCTGGATGACGTCATGGGAATGCTGGCAATAATCGTCGGCAAGGTCATCACACGAGGGAACGCCTATCACATCATCCGACAGCATTCCTGTGACGTCAGCGTTCGCTCTCTCCCTCTCTCTCTCTCTACGTTAGTGGGTAACCTTCTTACTTTACGGCTCTTGGTCTCTGCTACTATAAAATAGTACCTATAAATTCTGAACATATTGTTCTGTAACTCCACCATTCTGTCCACATTTTGCGTCACGCAATACCTACATAGAATTGAAAATTACTCCTTTTTGCCCCAAAAGTATTATGTCAGTATTATTAATGAAAATTAGTTCGCAGTATCTACCCTTTAATAATTTACGCTCACACAGAACCCCAACTTCCTCATGAATGCGCGGGTAGACAAAATCAGTTTAAAAATTCCCCCTGCACTGGGGAAGTTGTGCGAAAAGCGAAGCACTTATATATCTCGTGAAAGTTGGTTGGGTGTTTGTTATCCAGGCGACCTGACAGACCGTCGCCGGTCCTGTAATCGACTGTCAAACACAGAGCTACGTTTCCTCTGGATAGATCGAGTGGCCAATAAATTTTTGCGACTGATTTCATTATACTCTAATTTGGCACGAAACTCGAAAAATGGCCTCCGCTTTCATACCATATGATTTGTATGTTCCCTACAAACAATCATATCACTTAATTTGGAATGAAATTCTTGTAAAATTTATGACTTTGTGGTTTTGAGGGGGTTTGTCTACCCTAGTGCTACTTTTTTTTTCTATGGGGTATAAAGTTTAATTCAAATACTTTGTTTTCATTTCATTACATTCAGTGACAATTGAAAATGAACATCAAATATTACCAAATTCAATTGGTATCAAGTTTTCTTTTATCGATTCTAAGCCCATCACGATTTGTGCAGTAAACAATCAATAGTCTTTTTTGTTTTATAGATATAGAAATTTGTTTCGGGGACATTCGGGGTGGACCGTTTGTTTGATTGTTTTTCGATCAAGTATTAAAAAAGGTACAGGCATTTCTGTCAATCAAAATACCCAGCGGACAAAATTTAAAATAAAAATTGTGATGCAAATTACAGACTCTATCACCGTTCACTAGGTACACTTTTTTCTTCAATGAGGAGGAACGGTGGAAATTAAACTCTCTTTGAGTGGCAACAGCTGCAAGCCCCAATTTTTTAAATTTGAGAGGTCTTTTTATTCTCGGTTTAAAAATACTATAGTTTTGAAATTTATGGCAAAAAAATTAAACGATCAAAACAGGTTACCTGTGAAGTTCGAACGTAATGATATTAGCCAACCATTCATACGATACCACTTAAGAATTTTAACCATGTAGTGCAGCTTCTTGTATCTACTACCGCGCACAAATTTTAAAGATTACAAAAATCAACCCTGTTCTGTCACACCGCCTACTCTCAGCGGTCATCTGCCGGCGAATGTCATCGTTTTATTTGCAACTTGGGTTTAGGACGGGAGGGAGCGTGATATTTGTTTAATATTTTTTAATTTATATCGCACTCAAATTTGCTACCACTTTGCGATAAACACAATCTTATAATTTGCCTAACGTAATTTAATAAATTCACATTTTTTAAACTTATAGACGTACATATTTTACGTAGTAACAAGCTGGGGAAAGAATTTTTCCAAAACCCTCAAAATCTTTTAACTTAATTATAGATTAGGCAAATTAGGAGAATTGAAAACTCATACCAAATTCAAGCTCGATATTAAAAAAAAACAATCCCAATAAATATCCAAATAAGTTGCAATATCTTGTAAATTAAAATTTAAGATTTGTTACAGAACAACTGTACCGTTTAAAGTAAGAAAAAAATCCCTATGAACAATGAAATACAAATTATTCGTTTTCAAATTGGAAAGGATTGAATTTGAGAAAATTTGGATACCCTATTTCAAGAAAGCCAGTGGTGTTTTGACCAATGTCCATTTGGAATTTTTTCTTCATTTTAAGTGTACAGTTCATTTGTGGCATTTGAAAGAGGTAGGCGAAAATTTTATGTTGCGTGATGTATGTTATGAAACAAGAATACCTTTTTATTGCAAAATAAAAAGATGCACTAAAAAGATAACCTCAAAAAAGTTACGGGTCAAAGCACCATTCAAAAATAGCGCAAGTGGCGCCCTCTGTGAGGTACGTAGAAATTCACATTTTCAGCTTGTTCTCCATCCCCAAAACACTTCATTGCCAAATTTTACTTCAGAAGATTGATTATTTTGGAACATATGCCATAGTTTAATTATTTCAAAAACAGAAACACAACGCCCTGTACCTCAGAAACGAAGAACTTTAGATCCTAAGTTTATATGAGCAACCCACCTTATAATGAAATTTTCTACAAAATGTCAGTCCTGAACAGAAAACCTGTATGTACGTAATTATGATTCCAATATAAATATTGCCTAATTTAATAAAAAAACGCACAGCGCAACTTGTCTGGCATTTTTTAGTTGTGTATGTACACGTATTTTAAAGAGAAATCCGAAATGCCAGACGAAAAAAATCGTGGATAATTTTATATATTTTTTTGTAATTTTTTTATTTATTTGTGCGCTTTTAGGCTATTGCATACATTTTGGTCATCTTCTTTTGCATATTACTATCGCTTAAAATTTTCCGAAATTTCCGCATAATTTTCCGCGGGAAGCTCCGTTTCGAACTGTAATTACCGTCTGGAAATTTTTAAGAGTTATTACAACAAAACCTTTCATTTTCTCGATTGCCAGACAAAAAGAAATCGTGGAAAATTCTTCTTTTCTTTTGCAAGTTAACCCCCATCTCCGACCTTTTCGACCATTCAAAACCGTCTGGTATTTTTATTGGATTTTCCGAATTTTCGAACGGGGGGCAGGCATATTCTCAAAAAAATCTGTTTTGCAAGGAGCAAATCTGTGCCGAATTGCAAGTAAATGTTTTCACACTGTTATTAATGTAAAAATTCAACTTTAACATATTAGGTATTTTAGCTTAAAAAAATCTGGTCAAACATTTGTTGTATTACTGTGTATAACCAGTTAGAGTTTGGGGGGGGGTTATATGAATAAATTTAAAATACAAGTGATTTCAAGAATTATTATATTCAATTACAAAATTACTTTGCAGCAATATTTTTTCAGTCAGTGAATTATCTAACAGCTTTTGAGTTCGAACAACCCTTTTCGATCATGAGTGGCAGGCCGCATTGCCGCAAATAACTTTCCCTTTCCAACGATGATCAAGGCGAAAGTGCCCAAAAAGTAAAAATACCATTCAAGCTGCCCGAAACGATGAACCGGGGGACTCATAATATTTTCATTGCCCCCATAATTAATAATTGCTATTGTGGTCTGGCGCTGACTAATGATGCCGCCGTTTGGCTAATCCACCACCGTCGAACGGCCGAGCGATGGTAATTAATGGATTTTCATAAATTATTAAAGCGGAATCTGATTGTTTTCGTTGTTTTTAAGCATAGACGGGAACTGGCAGGCCTGCATCGATCACGCCGCATAAACAACCAGTGAAGATTGCCTGGATGTGCTTCGATGGGAAATTAATAAAATGGGAGTTCATAGCTCTCTTTTCGCCAAAGCTAATGGAAAATACAGTGCGAAATTATAAAATAGTCGTTCGTTGTAGGGTCATATCTTATAATTGTTTAGTATTCTTGTCCGGGAGAAATGCAAAATTATAAAAAAAAACTAAATAGGAAAAAACATTATGTTTCCTAAATACTGGGTGACACAGGGTGTTAATGTTCAAATTTAATATCAATGAAACCACACTCTTAATATCAATATCATTAAGTATAAAACCATCTTGCACAAAATTGCATTTTTTGGTAGCACAATTTACTTGAGAAAAAATAAAAATAAAAACATTTAAAAATAAGCTTTTATTTAAACATGTACTAAAACGAATAAAATAAGTTTATATTTTCGTTAAGGTAACTCGATGCCAAATTGAGACAAGCTGTTTAAAGTCAAAAAGCTTGTATGGCGATTGTAAAGAAAATACATATTTTGCAAGTACTTGCTTATCTACTGTTCAATAAAATTAATTGGTAGCTTGTCGCAGTTTGGCATTGAATTACCTTAACAAAAACCACAACTTATTTTAGTCGTTTTAGTGCGTGACTTAAATAAAAGCTTATTTTTAAAACGGTTTTCATTTTCTATTTTATTTTCTGCTTTTTAGTATTTGAATTCCCATGTCTTGAGGCTTGTAAAGAAATTTGGTCCGCCATCTTGGGACATCTATCATATTTTTTACTCGTCAAACCCTTTCATTTGATACCCATGTCGATGAGCTTGTGACGAAATAGGTAATCCGCCATCATGGGGCGGCCGCCATATTGAATTCGGCATGACGTCAAGCACCTTATCCTTTTATACTCCTCAAACCCTTTTATTATAGTTACACATGCAACGAGGTTGTGAAGAAACAGGTAATCCGCCATGTTGGAGCAGCGGGTATTTTTGACAAAAAATTACAATATTGTACTAGGCTGTATATATAGTCACCAGCACCAAAATTGTGTGCAAAATTTCGGCTCAACAGGTTGAGTGGAAGTGGTTTAAAATTTGTGGTTAAGATTTGACCATACAATAATATTGTCTCAATCGCCTTGCGATATGTAAAAAACTACATATATTTGAAACTAAACAGTTACCGCACTTTTTAAAGACGAGAAGTTAACTATGTGTAAATTATTTCTGCTTTTTTTATGGGACCTACTCAGTTTCAAACTTGGTCCTCATAATATGAAACAAACATACTGCTTATCTGAACCTGGAGTTCCACTATATAAAATGCCTGTTCCAACAGAAATCACAAACTAATCAGTGCCAATCTACTTGATTGAATTTAAAATCTCTGACTGTTTGAGATCTTTCCTGCCATTTGAATGACTCTGACCAGTTGGAAACTTTTTGTGGAACAAACAAAATATATTATTTTGCGTAGTGCAACTCCAGGTCCAGATAAATATATCGACAGCTTTTTTGTAGACTACTCTTTTTTGACGCTTCGGAAGATTAAAATCATCCAGAACTAATTATTTTCAAAAATTTATTTGTGGCGTAAACAGATCCATTGAATTTTAATTGGGTTTTTTGCCACCAAACTGGTTAAAAGACAACTTTTTCAAATTGCCTGGAAAATTAATAAATTCTTAACAGCAAATGAACTGAACTTTGAACTTGTAACACAAAAAATATCTTCAACAAAATTGTTTCCTGAGCTTTCGGAGAATAAATCTTCCCCCTTTCTCAAAGATCATGTCACGTCAAAGTGAAATGACAGATTAATAAATTTCAGGTTAAAATGTCATGACAATAGAAACAATAGCCTATAGCCACCTGTCTGATATTGTACCCCGTGTTCTATCTAAGTATTTATACTAACTTCTCTTTGAATAAGTGGCAATAATATTTTACTGAATTCCACTGAACATTCAGCAACACAGTTGCCTGTATTTCCTAGATTAAATGCTGATTCTTTAATTTTTGATTGTCATTAAAAGAGTGTTCACATATTTTCGACTTCGAAATTTGATTTTACCTTATATAATTTTTATGTTCTTTTAAACGAACGTTAAATGGCCAACAATTCTCCCCAACATAAAACTTTCCACATTCTCAAGGAATTTTATAATGCAATTTTTTGAACTTTGTACCTCATTAAATGGTTTCGTTTTAACTAGCATCGATCTTAATGTATTTTTGGTTTTAAATATTGTTCTGACATTAAAACGATTGCCTATGCGTTTTAGCTTATCTGATAGTCCAGGAATATAAGGAATAATTTAATTTACTGGTCGATCCACCAGATTTATTTCTCTAATTCTATTAGCATTGTTATTTTGTTGAAAATCCTGAAAAACTTGCTCAATACATTCAATAGGATAACTATTCTTCTCAAGGACATGCTTTATATGTTTAATTTCCTCCTCAAATTTTGTGTTATTAGAACAAATCTCTTTAGCCCTGTCATACAAAATTTTAATTACTCATTTTTTAACACTAATATGATGATTGGAGTTAAAATGGAGATATCTATTATTATTATGATATATATTATCTGATTTCAGCAGAGAAACATCTAAGAAAGGTAATTGATTATTATTTTCAATTTCTAAGGTAAACTTAATAGAAGATTCTTGCGAATTTATAAAATTTAATAATGAATTTAAATCATCTACTCCATGTTCCCATATAACAAATATGTCATGTAGGTACATATCTCCACCAAACATTAGGTTGGTGAACATATCTAGTCAACTCATTTTGTTCAAAATCTTCCAGTACTAATATTAAAATGTAACTACTTTTTACGTTCTGTAACTCTTAAGTACTGAACAAATCTTTTAAATTATTTAACCCTTTCGCTGCGCGAAGCCGTTCCGGGGCCGACCGCCAAGAACGGCATTTATTAGGCGCTTGCGAGTATATTCGTCAGGAGCAGTGTTAGCCATACTTATTTGGAAAACATGTCTTAAAAAATAATAAACATATGTTTTTAATAAATTCAATTCAAAATAAAACAAAAATAAATAAATAAATAAAGTAAATTAAATATAAAACAAAAATAAATAAATAAATAAGACACAATTCCTATTCGAAACTAAATTCAAAATAAATAAATATAAATAAATAAAACACAATTGCTATTCAAAACTAAAATCTCAATGAATCACGAACAAACTAAAAATATCTTAATTCCAGTATTGTTTTTTGGTATTATGAGATATATTATTGGTTCGATACGGCGTGTGTTGCTGAAGAGGGGAGTGGGGGCCTCGGCAAGGGAGAGAGTAAACGGGCAGCGGCGGCAGGCGCTGGGCACCGGGCAGTGCGTATATAATATATTACACTAAATATTGTGAATCAAAGGATTGTACTGTCCATAGTCGTTACTGTAATGTACCACGAAACTCTACACTTATTCTCCTATTCCTATTTATTTTGCCTTTGCGAATATAGCCGTCAAGAGCAGTAAATCGGACGGCGAATAAACTCGTCAGGAGCAGCGAAAGGGTTAATAAAAATAATTTTTTTCTCAAAATGGGGATTTTGTCGTGAGTTTTCTAAACAATGTTTCTTAATAATCTTTGTTTCTAATATGTGTATACCAGACGTCAAGCGTTTTACTTGCAATGATATTTTTGTCATAAGCAGATCACTTATGGACAGTAACGGTATTAAGTACGATGTTTCGCTGTTAATAAGGTATTTTTATAGGCTCCAAGCTTGATTATGGATAGCTGCATGGTTTGTGGCTCAGGCCTGGCTGTCAAAGCGATTAAGTACCTACCTATTATAATTATTGTACAAGTTGTGTTCTGTCTTTATTCTACTTAACTTCTGAGGCATACGCTACACGGTATAGGCGTATCCTCCTGTAGCTATCTACTTCTTCATAAGTAGACATCTGAAATTGGAAAATGTATTCCCAAATAAGACTTACATTACATTTTAGATTGTAACGGAAATTTTGTCTCATTCCGTTAGAGCATTTTAATTTCTTTAAATTTATCAATTCATTATTGAACCACCCCTGTAACCGAAAGATAATGCTACGCCTATCGCGCATACGATCAGACTCTTCTTCTTCTGACGTGGATTTGTATTTTGTGGTTGTGTGAATATTGGTCGGCGAGCCAGATTCCAAAGTTCAGGTATGTAACTAAATAATTCCCTTTGATTGCTTGTTAAAGTAAAATACCTTTTAATTCGTTGTGCTTACTTTTGGCAATAAATACCTGATATTATTCCGATCATATCAAATTTATCTAACTAAAGTGATTTGTGATTAGTCGATTCCCCGGTCAAGTGTCGATTTTGTCGTTCATCTACCTAACCTTTTTTGTGGTACGAATCAAACACAAACGGAAATTATATTCAAAAAATGTTAGTTTTTCATAGTGCCTTTCTATTAAGAATTTTCGCGGGTTATCTATAGAATTCGATAGAACATACCATAATCTCGAAACCGGATATCGTACCACAAAAGGTTCTGATTAAGTTCTCGTTCGGAAGACACTTTCCGTTGCGTTCTCGAGGTGCTCGCATCGTATTTTTGGCTTGGCCACTTTTTTCAATTTTTCATCCCTAATTTAGCGGTGTGATCAAGAGTGTATCGTTGAAATTTTACTATTCATTAATTAATATTTGTTATCTTTCAATTTCATGTGAAACTTATCTACTGGAGCCCTGGTTTTCTGGTGTAGTTAACCACGTGTACTACCCCAAGAGTTCAACTTCATTTCAGCCAGCACAGAAGCGGTCCACAGGGGCTCGAGCGCCGTGGAAGTCCGTGGAAACCCTGGTGAGTAGATTTTATCTCATTTATCTTTTTCTTATCGTATTTTTTGTACCGTTTTCTCGAGATATCTACTCATTTAGGTTCTACGAACTCGAGCTGTCCTCTGGATTTCGGCCTGTGTTCTGCACCTGATTATATTGCCGTATCTTAAACTTTTTTAACCTTATTAATTTTCAACGATACCTCTCTAGGTCTGATCCCGAAGGAACGTAACGCAGAGTCACCTCAGTTTATTTTTTATGCTATTATCATTATATTATTGAATTTTCTCTTTTACGAACTAAATTTGTTTTACCTACCCAGAGAACATATAAGCGTGTGTTAATATAACTTTTAATCAAAGACAAAAATCATTCTCTTGTCCTAGTCTGAGGTTCAGATTTCTTTTAAATATCAAGTTTCAAATTGTATATCTCATTTTTACTAGTAAATATTTTGCATTATTTTCGCTATCTCTGTGCACAGTGTTTTTTTAAATAATTATAAAGATAGCCTAATTAAATTAGTCATACATTGTTGTAATTAAGATAGTTTTACTGACTAAAAGTTCAAAATTATAAGTAACATAAACAACATCGCCTATTAGTTGTCTGGATATTTTCTCGACTTAAGAGATTGGGTACTGCTTGGTTTTCGACTTCACAGATACTTCAAAGCTATTACAACACACCTCCTCCTACGGCATCACAAGCTCTGGTTTGGTCACGTGCAGCTAAGCGACAGACCCACCAGCCACAACAAACACCCACGTCGGCACTGCAGCGTTGCAGCTAAAAGTGGTCTGGTTTGGTTCTCGCATATTGGGCACAGGCTTATATGAATGTGGAGTTGAGGTATTGTGTTGGACTATATCACTTTTACCCAAGTCGAAAGGACAAAATCGAGCCGCAGTGAAAATCTCAGTCGGTGTGTAACTTAAGGCGATAGCTTAATCTCAACTTTTATATTACTTCGGTTTAAATTTCAAATTTACTTCTGTTAAAGCTTTCAAAATTATTTTCAAATTGTGAGGCAATTTAATGCAAGTTACCTACTTCCAATTATTGTAATAAACTTGTTTTTAGAATATAGTGTTTTATTTGATCGCCTCATAACTAGCTCCAAAAGAAAAACTTGCTCTCCGCATCTCGCTATCTCAATACATTTTTCTTTGTAGTTTTATTTTAAGTAACACAAAGTTGTTACAAGATTTATATTCATACAAAAAAACAACAGTAACAATAAATATAAAGATAGTAACCCTTCTCCCACCTGGAAACAACGATAATTGCCCACGGAAGTTATAAGACTAGTACGAGAGATTTTATACATTGGTGAAACGAAATAATTTAGTTCAAACTATTATCAAAAGGAAACAAAAAATATTAATATTAAATATAACCTACTTAAAAAAATATTTAAGAACAGACAATTCAACGACAGCAACAAAACAACAAAGAATTTTGATTATCAAGAATTCCTACCTAAACTTTCTGAAAGCAACGAAGACATATACAATATACATGCCTCATAATTGTTGGCCTGTATTATACAGATTTCACGAAAATGGTTAAGGATTTCTGCCTTGATTAGTTTGTATTTGCGTATTTTATTAATGTTTTGGGAGAGAAATATGTACCCTTATTATATTAGACATATTTACTCTAGTATACTGTACAGGGTGGGCCAAATTAGACAATTTTAAAGGGAAATTCCTATTTTTAACGGTGACGAAAACTGATAGCGGTGCCTGAGGCTCATTTTTTATGATAAACCTAATGATGAAAACCGCAAATCGATATTTGTCACCGTTCTTGAGTTACAGGGCGTTTTTCGAAAATGGGCATTTTCCAAAAGTGGCCTAACTTTTTTCAGGTTGAAAATTTTGTGTTTCTGTAAAAACATTTCTATGAAGCACTAGAAATCAATTGGGAGCAACCACCAATATCTTGATTTTTTTATATTAATTAATTTTATATTTACGTAAGTTTTATGTCCAATATGTCAGATCACAGATAAATTGTAACAAAGTCAGATTAATTCCAATAGTATCAAAATGTATATTCTAAGCCAAAAATAATGCATGCTAATTATTAATCATTTGAAATTAAAAATAGAACACAATAATAAACTTTATTGTTCAAAATAAACAACAAAAAATGAAAGTTACATTCCTCGATTGTTTGCGGCTGAGGAAGTTTTATTATTGCTATTATGTCCACTTTTCTATATTCTAGTACGTCATCGTGCTTTGGCCAACGACAATTCAGAAGACCACTCCTCTCGATGTAGTTCACTGTAATTTTATTATTGTCAACTTACGTAATTTGACCAGGATACTCAATGTCCTGATATTTAACGATAACATAATCTTCCTCTTCCAATGATACAACACTATTATTATTATCTTCTGAAGAAGAAGAGTTAATTATTTCGTAAGAAGAATTTTCTTCATTAAACTTATCCTCAATTTGAAAACTAAGAAATACGAAGTTTAACATCATATTCGTTGGTTTTATAACGAATTTTAATTTTGAATTGTATTTTTAAGGTCTCCATTTATTTTACTAGCTATCTATTATACAGGGTGTTCGAAAAATAGACGGAGATATTTTAGAGGGTGATTCCCTGTTAAGAAATATGAAAAAAAGTTTCTATAAACATGGGTCCGGAAATGCAGAGTTTTCAAGATACAGGATGTTAAATAAAAAAAAATAAAACATGAAATTATTAATGTCTTAAAAATTATTTACTCGATTCTGTTGAAATTTGGCAATGTTATTTGTTGTATTAAGAGGCTAATTTCGCCCTAACTAGATTAAATTTATTAAGTCCAGTGGCGTCCCGGGGGGCACCTTAGCGAATATTATTATCAAAAACGCCACTACCTTTTTTGTAAATTTAATATTTTTTGTTTGATTAAGCATCTAAAAATACAACTTCTTTCCCTCTTGTATTGTTTTCCTATCTCACTTCGTTTTCGAGAAAAAAAATAAAAACCGTTTTATTGCATGTCACTGGACAAAATTGGTTGTAGTGTACTTTATGTTATGATATTGGAAAAGTTGCAATAACACTCTTTCCTAGAAATGCTTTTGATTATTTGTTTTCCAAGGCACTTGTGATTTTTTTTTGCAAAAATTGATAAACCAATTTTGTCCAGTGACATGCAATATATTTAACATCCTGTATCTTGAAAACTCTGCATTTCCGGACCCATGTTTATAGAAACTTTTTTTCATATTTCTTAACAGGGAATCACCCTCTAAAATATCTCCGTCTATTTTTCGAACACCCTGTATTCATATGCTGTTGCTTACCTTGAAAAAGCTGGTGCCCACTCAGGCGGCCATGAACTGACTGCGATGTCAAATTGATCAAAATGGCGATACTTGCTATTATTTCATTCTACTGTCAGACTTCCAAATTATGCAGTTTTACCACGTTAGCATGTTTCATAAAAAAGTTGAAGACATACGGTCCACTTACCCCACGGTCCCATTTACCACACCTTACCGTATTTGCAATTTGAATATGAAATTTATACTATTACCTATAACAACTTACCTTCGAACTAACCATCTAATGGCTGCATCTACCATTAGTTTGTGACAGTGTCTCGGTTTTTATACGTATAAAACAAAGACGGATATATCAACCTGCTTGCAAGGGCTTCCTATTCGCTTGGTCACGGTGATTGCACATAACGTCGAGTATTGAATTCTTAGCCCTCTGCGCACAATATGAAAAATCAAAGTTCGTTAAATACAGACATTTCTATTTCAATTGCCAAGAAAGAATCTTCTTAGGGATCCTGATTGACTGCTCCTTGGAATCAGAAAATCCGGCAGACGCAGGCTTTGATCCGATCTCCAGTACTGTAGCTACTAATTGGAGGATTAATGGCTATAATACGACTAATAGTATCCACAATTCTGGGGATTTATATATCGGTCCGAGCATTCCGGTAATCGCATTATTCGATGGCGATTAACCGCCGGTTCGGGCCAAGCTGTAATTGATATCCGCCCAACTGTATTCAAAGTAGAAAATGCGGAAAAAACAATTATTGCAAAAAATGTGGGCGGAAATATAGAGACGGGTGTTTAAGTTTAAACCTCATACTGTTGGAATTTCTGCTTATAATTTTAAATTTCCAATTATGAAAAAGTAGGTTAGGTACCTCACAAACGCCTATGACACTTTGGTACATGGAATTAAAAGGTAATTTAATTTACAAAAAGCTAAGCATAATAACTCGAGAAAGTATCTAAATACCACATACCGACACCTATCACCATGTGAGCAGTGGCGTAGCCAGCATTTAGGGGCGGAGGGGGCGAAAATTTCCGAAATCTTTTTTTTTGTGAAATATTGCCGTCTACTGTGTTTAGTCGGATTGAAATAGGTAAACAAAAATTTGAAAATCCACCGAAAATACAATGCTATTCATAAACTTTGGACCAAATGGGAAAAACAATTTTTATTAGATTTTTTGAAAATCTGATTTTGGGCTACGTTGGTCCATGTTTTGTGTACACTATTGCGCCTGAAGAGAGCCATGGCCTTACAGCCCATGCCTGTCAAGTATGACATTTAAAATAAAAATTATAGGGAAAATGGGGTTTTACCTTGGTAATCGGAAAAGGTTATTAATAAAATGTATTCGTATTGTATTATTGTGCGACTATGCCAATTTTTAGAAGGATATTCGTTTTTTTCTTAATTGATACTCCAGGAATTGAAAGTGAAACCATCAAATTCAATACAAAACTTATCATTTTGCTTCACTCAGTTTCAAAATATAGATGTGCTTTGTGTAAAAATATTACAACACTGGCCCAGAGCATGAACTTAGCTTAAAATTAAAGAGTCTGTACCAATATTGTGTTGTTACAAAACAACTATTTTAAAAATTTTATTTTTCCCTGTTTTGCGTTGAAATTTATTTTTATTTTTATTCTTTAGTAAGAAAGAAACCAGTAAATAAGTATCTAAGTTATTTTGCGGGAAAAATATCGTGTACCAATTAGAAGAGACATAATAAAGAAAAAACAAATAATATCTTGATATCTTTCTGAAAATTGCCATAAATCACATTTTTTCCGATATTTCCAAACGCAAACCCAATTTTTTCCAGTTGCTAGTTTTAAATGTCAAATTTGACAGGCATGGGCTGTGACGTCAAGGCTATCTTGAGGCTTAATATTCTCTAGCATATCCCAAAATCATGTTTTCAAAAAAAATCGTATAATACAAATTTTTCACATTTGGTGCAAACTTTATGAATAGCACTGTATATTATTTATTAGAAAATAATGCCTATACAAATAAGTCATGATATTCTTTGGTTTAAAATAAAAGTAACACATGTGACATAGTGACATATAAAAAAACAAAAAAAAAAATACTTTTTAATATAACACGTTTTTAAAAAACGAACTAAAAAACAATAGATAATAATAATTATTGATGCATTCCCACTTAAGTCACCAACAATAATTGTACCAATTGCAGTGCAAATAATGTTTTCCAACTCCTTATTATAATCTATTGCACGTGCGTGCCCCATCTTTATGGGCGTAGGAGAAATTATGTTATACTTTTTGAGTCCGATTTTATAACATTTTGTCCTTTTTTAGTTCGTTTTAAAAGCGTGTCATAAACAAACATTCTCGCGGGGACTGCGGGGCAGCGGGCCAGATCGGCGCAGTTCGCAGGCGGCAGGGCGGGGGGGGGGGGGGGGGCGCTCAGGCTAAGAGGGCGGGGAGGGGGGGGGGCGATCGCCCCCCCTCGCCCCCACCTAGCTACGCCACTGCATGTTCAAAATATTGTGTCAGAACTTGGTTACTACTCAGGGCGATTTCCGTATCACGTATCTTCCTGAGATTCTTTATTCAAAGTTTAAATCACCATTGTAATTGTAACAATTGGTAAATTTCGTGATCAGCCAGCTTTCTGAAAATCTTCTGACATTTTGAAAAACAATCAAGACACGAGATTCAACATCCGCTTGAATAGTAAGCCTTTACCTCGGCCTCTATAAGTACTTAGTGCGTTCAGTATTTACGCCAGATTGCTCGTTTTACTCAGAATCTTTTATCTATTACATCTTGAGGTAGGAGAGGTAATCCTCAAATTAAAATCGAACATAATATTATGTCCCAGCAAGCGCCGGCTGCTCCGCGTACTTTGGCCTACGAGAGCGATCTAGCACGGTGTTTGATGTAATGATTTAGGTTTTAATATTTTATTAATTTTGTTGACTTCATTTTCATTAGTTTTTATTTCGTTTTAAATGCCGAATGCAGGTTTTGAGGAAAATATCAAATTATAAGTTGAAACATGGGAAACGTTGTTCTTGCACTATGATACTGAAATGTTGTTGGAACTATTAAAATTGAGCAGGTACAGTTTCTTTAGCAAAATCAACCTTTCGTAAAAACGGCATAACCCTGTCCTGTCCTATCTTCAAAAAATATTTCCTCGTAACTAGAGATAATACAACTGCTCTCACAATATTAGATAAATAAAATTCTTGACGAAATAAATACAAAGTAGAAACAGCGAATTTAATGCAACCATAAAACGGCTATATAGAGCGAGTGACACGTCACTGCCTTTCGGAACAAGCTGCACACAGCCGATCTTCCAGCTATCACTACTACTGACTGATGCCGCCTTGAACTGTCAGATGAATTTATGTAAACCACGGGCGTACGAGGAGTGAAGAGTTAAATTATTATTACGTTTGAATATATGTAGTAATAGTAGCGCCTAGCGCCATCTTTTGACGAGAGGCAAACGCAGTTGCAGCCGAACTATTTTGTATTGTAGGGACACTTTGCGTTGTTTCTCGATTATTCGCCACGCCCCTCGGTCGAAATGAGCGGAACTTTGTGGAAGTTCGTGGAAGTTTCTGGACGGCTACTGGGCTGCTATATAAGCGGCGCCGCGGCGCGTGACCGCGCTTACGGCAGTATTGTTCCATGCGAACTCGAAGCGAATAAAAGTGAAAAGTGGTGAACGAATAGTGAAGAGAATTAAGTGTACCGTGTAAGTGAGTAATTTTAGTGCGCTGTTATTTGATGACCTTGTTAAGGATAGATTACTGTCGAAAAATGGAGGGGAAAAAAGGAAGGGTGATAAACTTAAAGGTATGGACTACTGGAAAAAGTGGTATAGTCAAGGTCAAGGAGTTTCTAATAAAGAAACAAATTTGGATTTAGCTATCAAAGCTTCAGCTACCTTGCATGCTGATAAGAAGACTGCCTACCCCGAAATCTAGTTTGGAATGCCTAGATATGTGCGATAAAAACCTTTATCCTAATATTTACACATTACTACAAATCTTGGCTACCATTCCTGTATCCACTGCTACCCCAGAAAGGTCTTTCTCGAGCCTAAGGAGACTGAAAAACTATTTACGAAACACTACAAGTGAAAACAGACTTAATGGTTTGGCTCTAATGAACATTCACTATGGAACAGAAATTCATGCAGATGAAGTAGTGGATATATTTAAAAGAAAAAGCCGAAGATTTCTTCTTTAATGGTTTTAGATTTAGCGCAGAGGAACGAAATTAATTTATCCATTTCATTTAAAGTTAAGAACTTTATAAATATGTCGTAGTTTTTCGGATGAATATATAGATATTAAATTTCATGTAAGTATATTTTTGTTGTTTTATTTACTTCTCAAACTAACCCCCCCCCCCAAAACTAAATCCTGGCTACGCCCGTGATGTAAACTCCGATTTATTGGCGGAGTCAGCAGTCAACGATTTTTGTATTGACTTTTTGTATTTTATTTTAATTTAATTCATTATTTTTTATTCGTGACAATATGACAACGTCCCAGTGTATACCTAGTTGTCCTCTAAAGGGAAAGACGAGCTATACTATATCGTATGGCCGGTGTTGCGTATAGATATAGGTAGGCCTGTCGAGAAGTCGATCTGGCGAAAATTAGAAGGTCTGGGATTTCGGAGGTTATTTCCGACCTTTATGCCGGTTAAACAGAAATTCATTTTTTGTGAATATCCCTCCTGCAAAAATAAACCGGGCCCAATTTGCGTTACAGAGCATTTCGGAATATTAAAAATAGGATGATATAGGGGCATGGTATCGGTTATTTATTTTTCGACGGTCAAGAGTTGCACCAATCAAAAATAGCGTAGTCCATTAAAAAGTAATGAACAACGCTTTGGCGAGTGTTAATTTTCACAGAACACGCTCATATACCGACTGTGTTAGCAAACAAAGGCATGTATAAAGTTAGAGTTCGCAAACCCGTAGACTGGGATGCGATCCCTTCCCTCGGTTTGCATATTATGCAAAGTAACCGATTGCCCTCTCGCAGATTAACCACTGAATCAAGGCAGTCACTTTCAGGCCGCTCTGGCATGGATGAGCTACGCGGTATTTAATTGATAACTGTTTAGAGAGGCGGATAGTTGGTGCAAACTAACTTAGTATGTCGTATCTATATATATTCTCATGCGTTATAATTGTTTCCAAAGCAGGGCCGTAGCTTGGGGGAAAGACAGGGCGTTGCCCTGCCTGAGCCACAGGTTCATTGTTCACCTAACCAGAGCCGTAGATAAGACCCTGCTCCATTGAAAAAAAAAAAAGCGAGGAAAAAAGCAATCATGATGATGTGATTTTTTTAATTTATTATTTAGTGAGCAGACATCTCTAGTCTTAATACCCGCTTAATAAACAATAATCTTTATTGTCCCACCTTCAAACAAATTTCAATTTACCTATACCTACTACACTGGTCAGAAAAATGTATGCACAAATTATAGACATAATCTGGCCCTTTGAAAGAATATGATAATTTATGTGGCACTATGAGCACTAACTTTTATTTTTACTTCCAAATAACTAAAGAGTGTTCAGTGTTGTTACTGATAATAATAATAACTGAATTTTTGTCAGTTAAAAATCAACAATAATAAATAGAACTTTGTTACCACTTTTATCTCTTCTATGAAAGAAAACGGAGTATCCTTGCTTGCTTGCTGCACAAATGATGATATGCCCGCATAATTATCAAAAAAATTGGCATTGACGTAAAATATTAGGTTCATATTAAATTTTAATGAAATTCTCCCCATCGGCAAAGTACCATCCTGTAGGTATATACCTATCCCTCACTTCTCAAATGTGTTCCTACTGCCCTGATTTTATGATTATTCCATGGCTAGATATGATCTTTTAAATGATCAATTTTTAGAATACCATGTTAGGGATTTTTTTATTAAATATCTGACCCCCTAGCATCAATTGGCGTTACACCAAGCCAAATCTATTTATAACAAATTTCACGAAAAATAAAACGATCGATTCTCTTTCAACGTTTCATTACAAGAGAAATTATTGCCGCCAAGCCAAGCAGTTTTTCACATCAAAGGTCAAGTTTAGTGTGCCTTGAAAATGACTGGAAAATTTGTTTGCCATTTTTTTCAAAATGTCAAATTTGACAGATCAAGGGCGTAACCTTATTTGAGCTAATTCGACTCATGCCCTAACATGTTCTGAATTCAGATTTTCAAAATTTGTAACAATAAAAATATTTCCCATATTATGATGCACAATGTGCAGTATATGCACATTTATCCTGCCATGATAAATGAATCATTCTGTACAAGAAAAATGGTTGTGGGACATCCTTAACAGTGACTGAATTAATAAATTAATAGGAACAATAACTACTAGATACACTGTCAAATAGTCGAAATAGTGACAATCTATCGTAAAATTCAAAATATTTAACTAAATTAGCTCCAATGTGAAAACGGTTGTAAAAAATATGTCACGTATACAGGGTGATTCAACTTCGAGGGCCACAATGGGGATCACCGTAACGGTAAGTAATAGGTGGGTAGTTTAAATTTGGCAATTTACCTTTGAGAAACCCTCAATTTTATTTTTAGTGTTTGACATTTTCTGAAAAAAAAACAAAAATTTTAAATTTTAATTTTATGTGTTAATTACTTAATTAATTTAAACAAATGATAAAAATCTGAAAATATCTTCTTAAAGCAACTTTTTCTGCTCTACAAGACGGCGGTAGCGGATTTTAAATCCGATGTTTCGTATCTTGTTGACCATTATCAACTTTGTTTTTCTTATGGAGGCCTTAAAACAAAGTACGTGACTTTTGTTCCAGCTAAAATGTCACTAGCAAGGGGCGGATTGGCTTGAAAAAAGAAAATCTGTCGGTTTTCACAATAAATAAATATTAACTTAAACAGTCCAAAATAAATCTTACATGAGATTTGCAACGACGCAATAATTGGCAAAGTTGCAGAAAACAATAACTTGCTTAAAAAAAAACTGCTGTTTGAAATTAAAATATTTTTCAACAGTGTTTTTTATATGTAATGCTTATACAGTGTGTCCCTGGACAGTTTTCGAAACGGGACAAACCAAACATGTTTTTTTTCAATGGAACATCTGTATATTATCGGCCTTTTGAAATCCACGTTTCTTCCTGATCCCAGCAATACAGGTACATATATTTATTCCAAATGTACAGTAATAAAATTTATTTTAATGTAGATTTTAATTAATTGTACACAAAAATGTCCTCCCGGTATTTTGTCGTATAAAGGTTCCTGGCAAATTTGATTTTAATTTGAAATTTGAAGTAAACAAATATTTGCTTCGTAAACTGCACAAAGTAGGAAAAATGTGTTTTTTAGTTGAAACTATGTAATTTTTTCCAATAAATGTATCCATTCAAGGTCATACTTATTAGGATACAGGGCCCAAAACAATTAGGGAAGAAAAGTAACATTTCGTTTACGGCTCTCTGTCTTGAAAAGTATGGCCTTGAATGGATACATTTCTTGGAAAAGGTTACCGTGTTTATACTAAGAAACTCATTTTTTTCTATTTGACTCTTACTTATAGAGCAATTGAAGACCTCGGTGCAAAAACCGGACAAGTCCACTTTTGGGTAAAATTGACTTTTTCCACTACATTTATGTATTAAAATATCGCCGATCGATTGGTGCAAGAATCAGCCAAGTCCAAAGCATGATAACGTTGATATATATAGCTTAAGGACTTGGCCGCTCGCATTCTTGGGTGCAAGAACCAGACAAGTCCGGGAATTTTTTTTTTCATTTTCTCAAAACTTATAAATATGGGTAAAATTAACTTTTTCCACTACATTTATGTATTAAAATATCGCCGATCGATTGGTGTAAGAATCAGCCAAATCCAAAGCAGAATAACGTTGAAATATAGCTTTAGGACTTGGCCGCTCGCATTCATGGGTGCAAGAACCAGACAAGTGCGGGAGTTTTTTTTTTTTTTCATTTTCCAAAAACTTGTAAACTATGGACTTGTCCGGTTTTTGCACCGAGGTCTTCAATTACTTTAGTTGATTTTACAAAATACTTTGAAAAATTCGAAAAATCCAATTTTCCACCAACTATAACGAATACGATAAAATGCCGAGCTAACATTTTGGTTTTTGATTGAAATCTGCATAAAAACAAATACGCTTTATTACTGTACAAGGTGATTCAATTTTTTAATAATAACTATAAATTGAATCTGAGTTTGTTCCGGGTCAATCCTGCGTCAGCAAAACTTCCCGTTCTTCTTCTTAGACGCACAGGATTCATCCGGAAGAAAGTCAGAATTATCATATTCTGCCTGTGGAAGTTTCCAATCAAGATTACTAAATATGAATAAGTACTAATTACCCTCTTCTCCGCCACTGATTATTTGAAGAGTTTGATATTAAAAAGGTTTTATGCCAACCCATGCCATTATATCATGTACCAAATATGATTTAAATATCTTACCGCTTACCAGTTTGGTAAATATTCAGTAAACCCCACATATTTATTAAAACACCCTGTGTCTTTCTTATATAAGTCCTCGAAATAAAAAAGTGTATAGAACAAACTGGCAATATTTTTTGATCTTCTACTGATCCTAGGAGTTTTGGTAATCTCGTAATCACTAATGTTAGCTAACATTTTTTTCTTAACTCTGTAAAAATCGTGCATTCAATCATTTTGTACTTCTTGTAACAGTGGCAATTCTTACTTTAGATATCTACTTTGAGAAATTTTTAACTAGATAGTAAATATTTGTCTTTTTCTTATTGTGCCTGTTCTTCAGTAACAGAAGTGCACATTTCTATAACTTACAAAAAATAAATTCTAGTATTCGAAAAAATATTAATTTAGCTGGCTAACTGATTTTTTCCTTATTTAATATATTGTGTAAAATTTTTTTACTTTCTATGTTGCCAAAAGAAAAACCATAGGTATTCAATCCTAAATTGCCTTTTTTACGGTAAATTCAAAACGATCTGTCCAGTTTCTAAATTAATTCGACTACCGGTGACATCCTATTATGTTTGTTTCCTTTTAATAAAACTCCACTGATTTAATTCGCATCCCAATTGCGGCGACAAGGCAGGCGGGCATATAAAGTTCGAATTCGCACGCCAGACGTGGCTGTGAGGGGATGTGATCCCGTTTCTCAGTTTGCATATGCAAAGTGGCCCAATTATCCCAATGCTGGCGCCTTAATTAACCCTGCCGCGCCGCCAGGACCTCAGATCCCGCCTAACCGATTGTCCTCCGGCAGGTTAACCACTAAATTACGGCGGAGGTACTTTCAAACAATATCCAGGGCCGGATTATTCACATAAATATTGGACCTATGACCGACGAGTTCATATACGAGTGTCCGACCAAAATTAATTAATCACAACGCTCCAGCTCTAATTGGAAAAATACAAGGAATAAAGCCAGAAAATTGCCACGCCTGTATCTTGAAAATGAAACATTTGTGGACCTATGTAGTCAACGCCTATATATTGTTATGAAATTTTCCTTTTAAAATGCCATTTTCTATCGCATGTTAAAGTCCTGCTACAAAGAACTAAGGCACCCTGTGTATAATCTGTGGAGGCTCTGCTTAGCTTGTCCTCTACATCGATCCCAGACTGTTTTTTCTTTCGTTTTTCTTCTATATGAGAGGAGACTCAAGGGTCTCCCAAGATTATAAAAGGTAGAGAACTCCTGGAGCTTTGGCCGAATGCTATTTTTTAAAAAAGCCCAGATTTGTTGTAAAAAATTATTGTGACATTCGAAAAAAAAGGTTAATTTAGCTAGTTTAGTTTTTTTCTTGTTTCATATTCCTTTATTTTCTCAATTTAATAAGCCTATGCTTGTATCATTTTCTGCTATGACATCCTTAGTTATTCCTGTAATAAAATTCCAGTGATTTAATTCGCATCCCAACTGTTACGGCAAGGCAGTGAGGCAGGCATATAAAGTTCGAATTCGCAAGCCTGATGGAGCTATGGGGGGATGTGATCCCGTTTCTCAGTTTGCATATGCAAAGTGGCCCAATTATCCCAATGCTGGCGCCTTAATTGACAATGCCGCGTCGCGAGGATCGCAGATCTCGCCTAACCGATTGTCCTCTGGCAGATTAATCACTAAATTACGGCGGAGGTACTTTCACGCTATATCCAGGGCCGGATTATTCGTATTATTTGTATTCAAAGCTTGTCTATAGCACGATACACACATAACGATATGTCTGGTAGGCGAACAAAAATTAAACTCTTCTGAGCACCTTCGCTATATAGCTCTGTACTTCTACAAAAGCCGAGGTCTACGATAAATCACGTGACTATCTTATTCCGACGTTACATGTCATTTGTCACATAACTGAAAGCGGCAGCTTGAGTTTTGAGAAGTTTTAAATATTTAAAGTGTTTTTAAACGTCTCATTTTATATTTTAGAAACAAGTTTGTGTCTAGTGCGCGTGTGTCCTGGCGGAGGGGAACCGCCCAGGTGTTATTATTAGTATGACGTTATTATTATTAGTATGACGTCAGTCACCTTATCGCTTTCTACTCATCAAATCCTTTCATTTGATACCCATGTCGAGGAGGTTGTGAACAAATAGGTAATCCGCCATCTTTGAGCCTGAGACACAGACGGGTGAATTGCTGGAGGCCGTTCCCGTTGACCACGTTCGGGTTTGTGTATTTTGTATTCACCATTCACCTTGTGCGAAATAAATCAGTGTTGTAACGTACTCGAGGATTTTCGTTGTCGACCCACGCCCTGATACGGTTCCTATTCTGCTTTTCACGCTGCCGATCAACTGGGACCTCGTCAATATTTACAGTATACTGAGGTGAATTTTCATTTTTATTTCTTAAAAAATAACCCAAATACCAAATATCGGTCTGTTTATATTATATTTATACATATTACAAAAGCCAGGAATAAAATGTCACCGTAACAACATTTGCTTTGCCTCGGGATGAAAATTTGCGCAAAAAGATTGAAGCTTTTATGGCCGAAGATTTATAATGCATTTAAACACAGGTAATTATCATTATCTGATGTTACAAAATAATCATTGTGTAATAATATTTATGTATATCATTGAGTAAAGAATTTGTCATCGATTTGTCACAGTAGGTACACAGTTTTATAGGTGATAACATAAGATAGCACAGACCATTACGTGAATTGCAGAAGAATAAACACTATTTTTGAATTTTTGCGGGATGATCTGTTCAACCAGTTGACGAAGACGAAGCAAGAATTTTAGATATTATATTTTGGTAGAGCATTTTATAACGTATGCAAGAATGAAAATAGAAAAATTAGTTTAAAGCCCCAAAGCGAACCAATGGTCCATTATACAGGGTGTAACTTTCATTAGTACACAAATTTTAACTGACGGTAGGTTCCGACCCCAAAAGCAAGCCCAGGAAAGTAATTTTTAAAACATGCAGAAAATAAAAAGTTATGGCTTAGTTAAGTAACATTACAATAATTATTATTCACCTTCAAAATCCGATTAAAAATGTTTCTAAGTATAATAATAATTTGGTATTATCAAATATATTATGCAAGCTTGTGTGGAGCTTTCATTACTTGGAAAAGTCAATATTGCCCAACAATTGAGCTCTGCATACCGACCGCTGATTGCTAAACATAATAGTAAGGAAAAATCGACACATTTTGGATAGAATAATTATAAATTGCGTAAAGAATTAATCAAGTTTTGTGTGGAATAAGATAATGTGTTGAAAGATTATCTAGAAATTACTTGCGTTTTTTTTAAAGGAATATCTAATACAATTCAAAATGACATTTTGGACTGCATGTTAACAATATGTAAAAAATGAGATTTTGAAGGAAGTGCCAGATGCGGAATTTTTGTCAATTGAGTCGGCACCGTCGCAATAACAAGGCCTGCCAGCTGAAAGCGATGAGTCATCCAAGGGAGGTGAGCCTAAGGCGCCAAATTCAAATTTTAAGGTCTCTACTTGGTAAATTTGGTAAAAAAGACTTTAAAATGATTGTTTACATATATAGCTCATGGTTTTAGAAGACGGATAATAATCTACGAGAGTGAAAGTCACATTTTCAAGGGGTTTTGGTGCATTTAGATATCTACCGGTAAAATTTTCGTAAATGCCAATTATTTCTTATTTGCCTGCCTAGATACAACTAAATTCAAATAAAACCATAAAACTTACTGATTTCAAGGTGGTTACGTTTAATCACGTAAAATTGTTAGGTAAAACACTCTCTAACAGTCCAAACCAAAATCCTGGAAAACTGTGTAGGAACAAAATCTCTTTTGATGGCCTTAACCCACTTTCCTTAAAATGGGGTCATTATGGAGGAAAAAGCGGGCACATTAGGACCGCCTTTGAAGTTTCCCTTGCAGTTGGGAACGGAACACGTCCACTGCATGATTTAAGTTAGTCCGAAACTATAGACACAACCTAAAACCTATAAACTAAAATTGAACTTTAATCACTTTATTCTGAACCACTGCTGTTTTAACACCTTATTAATAAAACTCCACGTCCTATATTACTAAAAAACACAGCCCAACACACAACAAACGTTCTTTAAAACAGGAAAATCGCCAGACAAGTAAACGTAAACAACTTCAAAAAGCAACCTCCCGATCTCCCTGTGATGACGGTGCCGATTGAGTGCGATGAAACTACAGATAGATCCAATGTTAGAGAGTAATTCATTCTCATATAGAGACTAGTATACTATATACTGCGTAAATAATTTCGTTGCTATGGCAGCCAACTTTGTTTTAGACATGATTTTCGTTGCTTTTTTTGGAAAGACAGTCTCTTTTTCAATAGGTAAAACTTTAAATGGGTTCCATGAGAAACGATTATTTTTTCTGAAAATCACCTCCTTCCGTTGGACTGCATTAATCCAGTTCTTATCAAGTTAGCCATGGAAATCAAATGAAATGTCAATGCCTAAAATGTTATCTGCATAGAAAGGCCATTGACATTGAGAGAACTGACAGCTAAAGTACATACTGATCCTGAAGAGGCAAGAAGGATATCGCCTTCCATTATAATAAATGTGATAAATAATTTTGAAAGGCGCGTCCAATAATTATTGTGCACTGATAATAATGGGCAACATTTTCAACGTTTAATGCATGAACAATTCTTAGTATCTAGTTACCTATAATTTTGTGAGGATAAGGGACCCTCCCTAATCCAGAATCCAGGGAGATCCTGACTGACGTATTAATAAAGACTGCTTACTGCTGTCATGTTTGACAGTTCTCTGGCTCGCCATGCGCTTCCCGGAGACAAAATATATAATGCAAAATACATTGTTGACCATAGGCCATAGGCGCCATCTACTTTTCAGAATATGAAGCTATAGCCGTGAGAAGTCTTATTAATACGTCAGTAAACGCTTATATTGTGGAAATCCAGGTACTATATATATTGTGGTTGTCAACTCCAAGACCACATTTTTTACACAGCTATGTAATTACAATATACATATTTGTCTTTCGTCTTTCTTCTATGGTAGAGGAAGCTCAATATTATAATATCCGGTCCTGTCTAGGTACGAGGCAGAGTACGAGGGTACAGAACTCCTCAAAGATCGATTATTTTTAGACAAGCAGGAGAAGCTCAGCATTGTTGTGAACAAATCCAATTTCAAGTAGGTATCTATCTAAATTGGTTCTCTTACCATAAGTGGAAAGAAAATACGACTACAATAATTGCTTATAATCTCAAAGAAATAACCAAGGATAGAGGGGGATAACAAAAAGTAAACAGAGCCAACATATTTTTTTGTTTATAGCATTTATTTAAATCGCTCTGTAATTATAGTATGTGTTAACTGTACCAATTTTCGGGCCGGTCGGTAGGTATATTGATAATAATTATTATTACAGGTACTTGTTGCTCCTGGATTTCCAATATTCAGGAAATTTATATTTTCCCCACCTCCCTCCTTCTTCCATCATCAAAAAGCTCAATCCCTCAATAGTACTGTAATTATGGTATTGTTATCGGAATTGAATAAGTTTGCAAAATTTCAGATCGACTCGAGAATTCGAAGTGGGTGAAAATAGATTTGCTAGATGTTTACATAGTAAGTACAAATCAAGCTAATAAAAGCGTGTTGACAAAACTTGGTTAGGCACCACCGCACTTGCCTCCCTTGAAAATCCGCTACTCTACTGTCCCGAGGGCAGAAAAGGTGGTTTAATTTAGGTTAAATTTATTTCGGAGGTTACAATTTTTTTCTCGAAATCTTTGAATTATCTTTATCTTAGTCACAGCCACTGTTGACTCTCTTACCCAACGCTCTTTGTATTCTGCCCTATGCGATTATTTCTTTCATTATTGAATTTTAAACTAAAGTTTTAACACGATTAGTTTAATTAAAGTTTTTTGTTTTCTTCCTGGTAGTTATAGAGTAATTCAAATAAAATTCCTGGGTATTCTACCAATTTGTATTTAAAATAACGAGCCAAAAATCCTTTTTTTTTATTATAAATATTTTACAACGTAGGTACGTATATATTATATTTTACAACGTAGGTACGTATTTATAATAAAAAAAAGGATAGCTTTTGGCTCGTTATTTTAAATACAAATTAGTAGAATACCCAGGAATTTTATTTTAATTGAATTAAAATTAAACATTTATTTTTCTTACTTTCGTAAAAACTCATTTTTAAAATATTTCTTTGTAGAGTTAGTGAAGCTTTTATTAAAAAGTAGGGTTCATACTTTGATGTAATCATCCAATAAGCTTTTTTACGCTATATTAAAATTACTGTTTAAATAATAAAATAATGTATATTCTCATGGAGTAAAAAAGTGCTTATACTATTGGCAAATTATGTTAAATATTACTAAAGATATATTAAATACCGAGCTATTTTTCTGGTGGTAAGGTGAACTGACTCCATTATTGAAATACCTATTTGTGGAAATGTGATGTTATAAATTCATAAACGTCAAGTAATATCCAAAATGAAACCCGAAAGCCCGAAACTAATATCGTAGTCATATTTCCTATGTCTAAGGACAATAAAATGCGTGTTCATACAAAATACAACCAAGATGCCTATATAAGTAGGTATATCAGTTTGAACATTTTGATACAGCACTCGGTTGAAAATTATATTCTACACGATTCCCCCATGAAAGCCAAAAGCACTGTAAATTCACATAACGGCTGTTACCTATCTTTAAAGTCTAAGATCCGAATTAGAAACGACTTTCATCCATCTGTTTAATGTTAATGGATGAAAAGTATTTTTTATCAAATTTAGTATGCTAAAAATATATCGCGAGTGGGTTGGCTAAAAAATCCCTGGCCAGGCTAAAATTAATTAAAAATTGAAAAATGACCTCATGAGTTTAACGAATAAATTTAATACCAATCGAAAGTATGAAGCCTATCGAATATTCAAACGTTGGGTTGTCTATTTTTTCCTGGCGTAACTACTGGGTAGGCAGGTATAAACAGGTAAGTTAATACTAGTTATTTTCACCCATTTGTTTAATAAATAAATCTTGTATCAAAGTAAGCGCTATTTCATTGCGAACACAATGATATAAGAAGGTTGTCTCCAAAAAGTCTGGTTTGAATGACGGTTGCCTGGGATAAAGAGGTACGAGCTAAGTATCCCGTGCGATAGAAGAGGATGCAGAAGTATTGACGTGCTCCTATAGAAGTAATTTTTTATAATGAAATGTTTTCTTTACATCGATAAATGAAAATATTTTCTTTAATATACAGAAAGTCGCAAAAATTATATATTTTTTGGCTTCTTTGCTTAACAAAAATTCTTTAAAAAAAATAATGACAAACGAATGTAGAAAATTCAAAAAACCATAGGTGCAAGGATCTTCAATTTTTTTTATAATAATTTGTCTAAACAAATTTAATAAACGTTAGAATTTCACAATTTTCAGTGTTATAGGTATTCTTTCATTATACATAGTGTAACGAAAAATGCCTCTAAACTTGTTATATCAGCTTTCAATGAATATGTCTGCACGGTTTCCTAACCTACTCAAAAATTTAGCAGATAAATTTTCAATGAATATGTCTGCACGGTTTCCTAACCTACTCAAAGATTTAGCAGATAAATTTTAAGTTTGGGTATTCTACTTATAGTTTTATTATTTTTGTAATTAATTTAGAGGCATTTTCCGTCACATCTTTGTTGGCCTGAGGCCCCCAGGGCCCCATTTTCCTTTAGTTTTCATTGTTTTCCCTGTAGAGCTTCCATAACTTTCTAGAAAGTTTCTAGAACTTTATGATTTGTGAACTATCATTGGCCAGGAATATTCTAGATTATTCTCCAGTCTTCCTTTTGAATATATAAGTCCTGAAAATTGGGCCTGAGAGAGTGATCTATATATTTTTGTATTTTTGAAATCTGCTCATCAAGGCAATTAAAATGATATTAACCTTTGTGGTATTATCTTTTTCCGTTTTTGAAAAATTCTGTTTTCAAATTTTATACTAAATTTATTTAACTCGAATTTGTGAATCTCGTGATAAAGATAGATGATCGATGTAATAACAAAACAAATTTGTTTTAAACAATAGAGTAACATAGTGAAACTCCAAAATGTTTAGGAGCTTTTATGATTTTCCTGAAATTCTTTATTTCGAGAATATAGGTAATGAGTAAAATTTGAAAAGGCTCCTAAACATTTTGGAGTTTCACTATATTACTTTCTTGTTTAAAACAAATATTTTTTGTTATTACACCGATCATCTACCTTTACCACGAGATCCACAAATTCGAGTTAAATAAATTTAGTATAAAATTTGAAAACGGAATTTTTCAGAAACGGAAGAAGATAATATATCACAAAGGTTAATATCATTTTAATTGCCTTGATGAGCAGATTTCAAAAATGCAAAAATATATAGGGTGTTCCATTTTAAAAAGACATAAGTTATGTCTGCCATGGTTTTCTAGAACACACGGTCCAATAGCGTCACAAAAAACTTTGACTTAGTATCTAAAACTTTTGTCAAAAACTTTTTCTCTAACCTCAAAAACTAGCAAGTTAAGGGGAGTGTCACTTTATAATGAACCACACAATGTTGCTCCAGATCCAGATCAAACTCATAGGAATACAGACAACTCGGAACTTGGTCTATGTGTATATGCAGGGCCGGATTAAGGAACTTTTCGTCCCTGGGCCAAAATTCTTTTGCGCCCCACACCTCAGTAATAATTTTTACCGAAATTATAGTACGAATAAAAAATAAAAACTTCGAGTGTTACACTGAAAGAATTCCGTCAAGTGAGTTGCTTTGCTAAGATTTTTTTGCTGCGGTAAATAGATATTATGCTGTCATAGCAAAAAAAAATTGCTGTGGCAAGTAAACCTGTTTTGCTAAAACTTTCTTTGCTGCCACAGCAAAATTTTTACTTGCGGTTAAAGGATAGGTCACTAGAAATTCCTTTTAGTGAGCCCACTTACTTACATGAAGCCAGTCGTTTTGTTACTACAGGTGAGTGCAGTCTGCTGCAATGCACTCAGCTGTGGTAATTCAACTGCTCATTTGCGACTAGCGAGCCCTCACTTACAACAAGTGAGTTGCTTTGCTAAAATTAACGGCGAATTGCAAATGCGCTTGCGCTAGCCGGCAATCATGAGCCCGCCAGGCGGCCCCGCCGCAGTCGTCGCACAGTTGTTGGTCCGTGATGATCGTACTGATCGTCTAAACCTAGACAGCTCTGGCATCATTGTTTTCCGGGAACATTGCCGCGTCTTTGAAGGTACGTAAAAATTAATATTTTCATACTTAATGTCCGCTTGGTAGCACATTATCATTATATTATACATAATCTGGCATCCTCTCAAAAATATAAAACATAGCCCAGCCAGATTTTTTGTTTTTCCTGTAGTTTTCCCATTTTATATGTTTTCTTTATAACATGTTGAGTCATTCACTACAAATCCCTACTTAATATATTATTCTTATTACTTGGCCGTCTCAATCTCAAAGATATTTTTTGGGGACACGTAGGGTGTGTAAGACTAGGTGTAGAAGAAACCTGTAGGGTTGCCGCTTGAACAACATGTTATTAAAAAAACATGAAATGGGAAAACTACAGGAAAAACAAAAAATCTGGCTGCGCTATGTTTTACACTTTTGACAGGATGCAGATTATGTATAATATAATGATAATGTGCTACCAAGCGGACATTAAGTTTGAAGATATTAATTTTTACGTATACCTGTAAAGACGCCGGCAACAAATAAATTTTTTGCTAGGGTAGGTAAGCAACTCACTTGTGGCTAGTGAGCAGCTTAGTTGTCATTAATGAGCTGATTCAATTACAGCAACAAAACCTACATAACCGCACAATTAAATTATTTGCTATGGTAGCTAAGCAACTCACTTGTGGTTAGTGAGCTGACTCACTTGCCTTAATATAAGGGTTGAATTATCACAGCATAGTGATTTTCAACAAATCTGCTTACTTACTGCAATTGAGTTGTCTTTAGCAAAGCGTGCTTTGCTGCGGTAGCAAAGTAACTCACTGGGCGCCTATTTAATGCAGATATTTTGCTGCGGTAATTGAGTTCTTACTAACCGTAGCAAAGTAATTCTATCAGTGTAATAAGGATAAATCGATTGATTTTATTATCTGCCAAATTATTTCTTAAATTATTTTTAACTCCAAAACAATACAAAAATAAAAAAAGAAAACTTTTAAACACAGAATGCAATGATTTTCTGCTCTCTTATAGTTTTTAACAATTCCGATTGTTTAAATTGAGCACCAAAATGTTCTTTTTCTAAACTTTCTAAGAAATACTTATTTAAATTGCACGCATTCTTCACCAAAGCATTTATCAAGTTCAGAAGGATAATTTGTAACTAGTTTTGCTGCTTCCTATATATATATCCGGTAGATTGCATGATAAATTTAAAACCAAAATCGATATACCTACAACGTGCTTGTATGCATATTTCAGTTCTGACAGTAAATGATCCAGAATTACGCAATACCTAAGTACTTTTCCATCAAACACCACTTCTCTGCTTTCGTCTGAAATATGTTTTCTAGTTCGGATTCTTTTTAAATTATTTGGTTACATTTCGTTAAACTATTAGCCATTTTTTCTATTTCATCAAACTTCTCGTCACACCGTGAACCATTTATATAACTAATAATATGTCTATATTTTCCTTTTGAAGCGTATTGTTCACATTATTAAATTGACTAAGTAACATATTCCAGGTAATTAGTAAAATTCCAGTTTCTAGTTTGTCTATATTAGTACTTTTGAAACCAGTAGCTTGAGCTTTTACAACAGGTGGTTGGCTATGATCTTCAATTAATTTGTTAAAAGCACAGTAATAACTCCCAAAACATTCATAGAGCGCCCGAGTTACGTCTGCTCTTGCTGACCAACGGTTGAACTTAATTTTATTGGAAGAAGTTCTTTATCTTTTATCAGATAATCAGATGCACTTAAAACATTTTTTAATATTTCCCATCTAGTGGTTTAAAGCAGAGAAAAATACATACAACTCGTTCAAAAACATGGAAAATTTTGTTGAATTTAAACAACATTCCGCTGCACATAAACCAACCAGATTAATGCCCCCTGAGAGCGTGGCGCCCCGGGGCCATGGCCCCATGTGCCCTTAGGTTAATCCGGCCCTGCGTATATGTTACAACCCAGCCAGCAACGCTAGCGCCTTGACGTCAATACGACGTCGAATATTAGTGACAAGCTGTTTACTCATATTTTTTAAAATATAGGATATCGAATCGACGTCGATTTTGCGTCGTTTACGTATGTTCCATTAGTGGAGGTTATAAGACGTCGAAATAAATTACTTCTATGCATAGTTTTTATCCTCATGATAGTTAACGTCTAGAAGACGTAATCAGGACGTACTGCAGCCTGCGCTTGCGCAGTGCGCGTCCTAACCGGCAGTCCGCGCCGCCGCACCGTCCACCGTCATCTCCACCTTCCGGTCTCCAACGCAGCACGCCACGCCGTTGCCGTTATTGTCTGGAGCTGTTCTCGCGGGCACGTGTCGTTCCCTGTTATTAACTTAGCTATTGTGTGGATCCGGTGTTCCGGTGCTTCGCGATGTAATACTTGAGTGAGTTTTTATTGTCTATTATCCCCTATGTAAGTATTAAAAGCTCGAGAAAAAGTAAACATGTAGCCCAATGCCACACCGCTTCTCTAGCCACCATGATGGATTTACATTACGCAAATTTTAACATAATCACCTGGCATAAAATTAATCATCCAAATGACACTCAAATTCAAGGTTCCTTGTTCAAAGTGATTTAATTGTCCATTTTATACTGAAAAATTCAATACTACCTTCTACCATTTTATTTATCCCTATTGTTATTATAACTTGTGTTGTGGATATTTCCACATAGGTTGTTTTAGCTGCCTCCATGGCAACGTTAGTACAAGCCCCAAATCCAGAGCATGTGCTGACTGAAGCTGCTGTTGGCTCCTGCCTGGACTTCATTATATTGTGTTGCTTCCCAAATCATGCCTACCTTTCTGATTTCGTTAATGTTATACCGCACTGATGATTGCCGGAATAGCATGAATTAGATACTATCTCTTGTATTCTATTTTATTTATGTTTTTGTATTGTTTTTTATTTATTTTTTTATTGTGTTTGTTGGTACTTAAAATATAATAAACGTATATTGCTTAAAAAATATATTTCATTTACAAATAACAAACCCTTTTGAGTATAAAAGTTTGTTCAGCGCATGTTCGGCCCTACGTCACAACTCCCGTCCTTGTCTAACTCGTGAATATACGATCGATATCAATCGTATATTCACGAGTAAGACAAGGACGGGAGTGGTGATGTAGGGCCGAACATTCGCTGAACAAACACTATGCGTTGCGACGCCATTAAGTAATTTTTCACGTCTTATTAGACGTCACCATTACGTAATTTTGCACGCCCTATTACACGTCGTCATTGCGTAATTTTGCTTATTAGACGTCGCTGAGCACGTAAATTCTCTGTGACATATTGCCGTCGATTCTACGTGTTTTCTGCGTCGAACTTTTCGTCGATCGACGTAATGCGGTACGTCTATTCAACGTAGAAGAAACGTCTTTTTGCTGGCTGGGAATCACTGAATGTGTAACATAATTAGCGCGTAGCGCTATTTATCCTGTGATAGAATCTTCTAACCTGTACCAAAGTCTAGAATAGTATTATTCACTAGACTCTAGACTTTGCCTGTACGGCTCAATAATTATTATTATTTTAGTCGTCCCTGTCCACGCCTATCTTCTCTGTATTATTTGCGTGCAAAAGCCCACGTGGGCGTCCAAAATAAAATCGCGTGCGGGTTGATTAAAAGAGGACTCGACAACCCACCCCGTCGTCCCCGTCCCCCAAAGGGAAGCGATGGAAGACAAAAGGCTGACGCCGGTGGAGGGTTGACGAGGGGCGAAGGACGAGAGTAAATTGTCGTGTCGGGACCAATTATTATATTATTTGACTCACAAATGGACTCGCACGGCGGCCAGACGGCCCTCCGGGTTCTCCACGAATTGGCCTCTATAAACAAACTGATGGAATAACAGGCGGTTTGCAAAAAACGCTTTTCCAATAATATCCACGATTTGTTTTGTAACGAAATACCAAATCAGAGCCACGATTACTGTATTTAAAAAAAGAATAAACATGGGCCATTTTTACTAGGTTGAAGTTAGGTAATTCGTATGATTAAAAAATGAGAAGATAATAATATTCAGTAATTTCATGTAGTAGAGAGTAGAGCTCTATTTTTCTGAAGGTACCACACATTTTTGTATTGTGCAAAAAAGATGTAAGAATATTTAAATATCCCGGTACATTTTGGAAAAATGAGAGTACACGCCCCAATTTGCCCTGGTGCCATATTTATGATCGACATTTCCAGTAGGTATTAAAGTCAGTTGTTTGTCATCCATTCACAATTGCAAGTAATAATTATGATCCCAGACCAGCCTATATTATACCTAGGTACCTACAGGCCATAGGCGGTTCTAGACCTTTTCTTTTGGGGGGGCTTAAGCCCCTGGGCCTGGCAGATATAGCCTAGCATATATAGTTAATTTTGGGCTTAACAAGATACTCTAATCCAAATTTTTATGTGGTTTGTGATTTTTGAGATATGACATAAACTTGTGTTTTTTAAATGTAAATCATAGTTGGCTGTGGCCTTATCAAATCGGCCATTTTTTGAGCTTTCCAAAAATATAATACTCGGCATAGGTATTATAAAAAATAAAAGAGCTATGGCTAATTTTCTGATTTTTTTTTTAATTTTCACATAGTCAGCCACGGAATACTTTCATAATTACGTTCTATTTTATAATTAGACATACTTCAAACTTTCTAATATTTTGCTTTTAGCTAGTAACAAAATGTAACAAAATAAAACAAAAATTAAAAAACTCAAATTCAAATTATTATTATTTTAAAAGATCACCTTTTAAAATAAAAAAGGTGTTCAAACAATCCACCATTATTATTTATGCAAATATTGCATCTTTTTAAAACTGAATTAGTCGCCTTTCTTAGAGAGCGCCTGTTAATACTGGCAATTGCTTCTAAAACCGCTGCTCTTTCAACAATTGTCTCATACTTTATTTTGTACTGCTCCCCACAAAAAAAAAATCCAAAACAGACAAATCGGGAGATCGGGGCGGCCAGGAAATAGGTCCATTTCTCCCTATCCAACTATTTGGATAGAGATGATCTAGGTAATTTCTTATGGGCAAATAATTATGTGGTGGAGCTCCAACAGGATAATTTTTGTTTTATTTTGTTACATTTTGTTACCAGCTAAAAATAAAATATTTGAAAGTCTGAAGTGTGTCTTATTATAAAATACTTAGAACGTAATTATGAAAATATTCCATGGCTGACTATGTGAAAATTAAAAAAAAAAAACAGAAAATTAGCCATAGCTATTTTATTTATTATAATAACTTTGCCGAGTATTATATTTTTGGAAAGCTAAAAAAATTGCCGATTTGATAAGGTCACAGCCAACTATGTTTACATTTAAAAAAACACAAGTTTATGTCATATCTCAAAAATCACAAACAACATAAAAAATTGGATCAGATTATCTTATTAAGCCCAAAATTATCTACAATTTTTGTCTCTACAGTTTTTCTGTATAATCAGAAATAACGGAGCTACAGAGAGATCTGATGAAATAGCAAAAAATCACTGTTTTCAAAATATCTGGTGAGCCATGAGCTTTTTTGAAAATCCAAAAGGGGCATTAGACTGAGCATCCAAAACTGCAATTCTCTCATCCCCATTTAACCTTTGTTCTAGCTCTGCTAGTTTCCGAGATCCCCATAGTGGGCATCGAAAAAAACTCGCCCTGTATATGTAAACAATAATTTCCAAGTGTTTTTTTACCAAATTTACCAAGTTGACATCTTGAAATTTGAATTTGGCGCCAATGGCGCCTTAGGCCCACCCCCCCTTTCTATGACTCATCGCTTTCAGTTGCCGGGCCTTGTCATTGCGACAATGCCGACTGAGCCCGTTCGGCATTTTAAAATGGCGCCAGGCCGCCATATTGGATTTATTATTATTTATTGCCTTTGGGTTTGGGAAACGCTCGACTTAATGGGGGACGGCCACTCTCCCTTCTACAAATCGTGTGTCGTAAAATTAAATAACCTACAGCACAGCTAAGTACGCCACTGATCACTGATCACCTTTCCGCGTGTTATTGCTTCTGTTTGCGCACCGAGCGGCAGCCCCCCCATCGGTGCTGCCAGAAGCCCACACCCGTATCTTACGTCGACCCATTACTTATTAGATGCCCCTATAAGGCGATGGAATTCTCTGAATTTACACATGCGTCACCGCCACCGCCGGTTACCTCCCCCCCACCGACCCCCGCACCCCGCACGCCTGCCTGGTTGCCTGCCTGCCGACCCCGCGGGCCCTGGGCCGCAGCCGCGCCGCTCTTCGTCCGCCTCCACGGAGAACTCGCCGCCCGACCAGCCGGCTGGTCTACCGCGGCGCCCCAGCCCGCCTAACCTCAAAGTCAGTGATGTTGTCGCGCGGCGCGTCGCGTTTCTGACCCACCGCCAGGACCAAGCAGCACAGCGCTACGATGAAGGCAGCCACCGAGGGCGCACCCGGCGAAGTGAGTATGCGGCGAATGGGGCTGGTCGATGCGGCGGTGCAACGACCCCTAGGGGTGGTTACCCCTGTTCATCGCACAGATGGTGTCGATTGGGATCGGCGCGAGCGTAGGATGCATTTTTTCATCGATGCGATTCGATGTGGAACGTATATTGGCGAGGCCATATGTTTACACCTATGCGTTTACGGTCGATTCGAATCGATGTTTGACAGTTATTGATCGTCGATCGTTATTAAACAAGGGCCAAACCATAGGTATTTGTTTTATGACACTATTCTTTTTCGTAAAACCAAAACAAACAATTATTTTTCCCTACCCGCGATATTTTTGATGTCATCTATGCATACCTACTTATTAAGTAGCTGCAAAGGATAACTAGGTAGGTACCTACCTAGGTAAGTATTAAAATCTGAAAAGGTCAGATTGATTTTCAAGGTGGAAACGACGAAAAAATTCAAGGAAAAAACTGGAAGTTCGACTTTCAGGAATGGTTAAGTGACTTTCGTTTATAACACAACACCAGCTCATTTTAATTTTGCTCAATTTTTTAAATGAAAGTGCTCATTTACATTATCAACTGGATTTATTTTTATTATAAACAAAGTCAAGTCGGAAACAAACGGACACAGCTTGTTACTCGGTAATTGTAATCAACAGTACGAGGCTAAATGCTAAATATAGGTAGGTAGTACCTACCTATTTAGTGTTTAGTTTTAGTTATATACCTACTTTGATACTATCAACTTTTAGAACCAGCTATACAGGGTGTTCGGTAAGTATGGGGCAATCTCACAGGAGCAGGTAGTGGACGTCAAAATATTACGATTGAACTTAACTACGGGTCAGATCTCAATAGTTACTGAGATACAGGGCGTTGTAACTCATTTTTCAAATTGAATTATGGCAATAGGTATCTCCGATATCTCCCAAAATAATCAAGCTGCTATACTGAAATTTGGCACTGTTGTGTTTGTGGGGATGGAGAATAAACAGAAAATTTATTTTTTTTTTGTTAAAGTAGGTAGGTATAGTAGGTATTTTATTCGAGACGAGTTGTTTTAATAATGATTTCCGAGATGATTTCTGTAGATAGTCCCAATCTTCAAATTTTCCTTTCTCCATACCCTAGGTACAGTTGGCGTCAGATGAAACCGAACGACGTAATGCCATTTTCTTGAGATTTTTGCAGTAAAAATACCTAAAATTTATTTAGCAATCAACGGATTCAAGCTCAGACCGAGGGATCAAGCGACCGACGAACGCGACGTTGCCAAATGTCAGAACAGAATCCAAATATCCCAAGGAAATGGATTTTTAGCGTTCGGTCTCGTCTGACGCCAACCGAACTGGTAGGTACCTACCTACTTAACCTAATTCATTCTACACCCTTTTGCAATTCCAGGTTTTTCCTTTTTCCATACATCACTCAAATTCTCGTTCAATATTGACAGCATAGATTGTCAGTTTTTTTACCTGAACACTATATACAGTAAGTAGTTTCCCAAGGAATTGCCTAGTGTTTCTAGACATTTCCAAGTAGGTACTTGATATTCTCCAAGAACTTATAGCTCGTAACAAAATTGTCCAGAATTCCTAGGTATCCGCATGCCCGTGAACTAAAACGTCAATATCTCGGGGTCGATATGCATGCCCAGAAAAGTACCTCCTTACCAGGGAGGGTCAAGACTTAAAAATATCCCTCAAGAGTAAAGTTATACTTAGGTAGATACCCTTCTTTTTAAAGTTAGGAAAATAATTTACTAAGACAAGTTCTAAGAAAACTGTTCAAATATAAAATTTCAATTTTTTGTCAGCAAAAAAGTTTTCACTCCTTTTTTAAATCACTCGGTACCTTGTTTCATGTCGATATACCTACCTAAAGGCTTTATTATTTTGGGCTATCCCTCGTAATGAACGCTATTATTTCTGAAACTGTTGGAGTTTACTTCTTCGACGCAGGTAATAGCTTTTAATAGAAAAATTGAAAAAATAGTTCTTAAGATGCATACACTTACCTTCTAAATACTAAATACATCATTTTATTTTCAACGGGGTGTCCAAATTATTATTACGCTTTGTTAAGGCTCAATGTACAGCACGTGCGTGATGATTCAATATTTTGACCCATAAAATGGCTTTTTTCGATCTGTAGAGAGCAACACGCATAATTTTAAACTTTTGGTCAATACAAATTTTAATCTAAGTAATTACTCACATTTTGAGACAAAAATTATTTAAAAAGATTGATCACAATGGCCGTTATTACCATTCGCGCAATAAGCCTTATGGGTCAAAATGTTGAATCAGTTTACCCAAAAGTGCCTAATACTGACGAAGTATGATACGCTCGATAATACGCATATTACCTACGTTGACAACAAACAAAAATTAAATTAGAAACTCATTTTATGTAAAAAGAAGAAACTTTTTTTTGCTGATAGGAAGGTGAACTTTTATATTATTTGAACGTAGCTTTTAATTCCAAACAATTTTTCTTAGTAAAATATTTTCCTAATTTTTAAAAGAAGGGTATTTTGCGAAGTATATTTTTGCTCCTTGGGGGTATTTTTAATTTTTAACCCTCCCTCGTACTTTCTGCCTGACACCATATTTAAAAGTTTTAGTTTTGGACAAAAAAAAAATGTAGGTAGGTACCTAAGTATTTTAGATACGAATTTCAGTAAAATATTTTCTAATTGGTTTGTCGCGGTTTTAGGGACACCCTATAAAATTATTTGGTAGGCGGATCCTATTCTCGGACTTCGTTTTTGTGTCTACAACTTTTGCATGCTTAAACCTTTTATAAGGTGAAAACTTGATTGAAAAGTAAAAACTTAGAGGGAGTCACTTCGGTACTTATACGAGTACCTACGTGCCTGTACAGGGTGTCCAGATTTGGTTGTAAATGCGGGGTATCTCGGTTATTTTTAGAGCCTAATATATATATATATATAATAACTACATAGTGTTATATATTTTTGTAAAGCCTACGACAATCTGAATATAACTACTATAAAATAAACAGGGTGTTCTGTTTTAAAAAAAACTAAGTTTGGTCCATATATCGAACACTATCAATTTTAGTAAAAAACTGAATACGGCACTGAATTCTACGTGAAAATGTCTATAAGATACAGTTTTTGCCATTTCAATATCATTAACCGTTCCCAAGATACGAAGTATGCCCCAAAAGCGCAAATTTTCAATTTCGCCCTGTATCTTAAAAAAGAAGGTGTCTATGAAAAATCTGTTTACGGTATCTTTCGTTTCACAAAAAAGTAGCAATGGTTCGCGAAAACCGCAACTCCCTATCTCTAAAAATAACCGAGATACCCCGCATTTACAACCAAATCCGGACACCCTGTACAGTGTACAGTCGTGTTCATGTATTATGTCGCCAGACCCCTCGACAATACTAATAGGCAACATGGTGGTAAGAACTGCGGCTGGGACTTAGGTAACTCTAATCTCTAATTAATTAGGTTCTTCTAAGTTCTGAGCCCAAACTGCAGTTCTTTTCCAAGGAGGAAAATACAAGTCAAGAAGGATGAATTTGTAGCATATCAGGTAAAAGATAATCGGCTGAAAAGATGATATTTGCATTAAGTCGCTATATGTCAAATATTTTGGGTAGAAGAACAGATAGGAAGTTCACACAACCAACAATAATGAATGGTTACCCTACACCCTCTAACTCCTTCTAGTAGTTGTAGAAGACGCCGGAGTCACAGCTTACCCTATAGGGTAAGCTGTGCCAGAGTCTTCTACATCCTACCGCTACTTACTGATATATAGTCAGTTGGATCAAATAAGACCTAGCTGGTGGCTGGTGGAACCCGTAGGCGTCTCATAGGTTGGTTTAAAAATCCCTTCTTTACCACCCTTTAAACGGCCTTGGGCGAAAATTGCAATCGCCGCCCTTATAGAGAGGAACAACAATGGCCATCCTTATTTGCAAGGGTACGATTTTAACCCATTTTCGAAAAATTTTCTGCAGTTTTTATTTTTTTTCTTGCTCATTTATTTACAGCCCCTATGAAAGGATCAGGAGAATAAAGTAAAATTTGCAGTCAGCCTATTTCCTGGTACTGCTGTTACTTATATATATATTCACATTCAAACCTTATCTAACCCCTGTAAAAACAATAAAAAAACAGATACATTTTTTCTTGTTTAGAAAAAAATATAAAGTCCAACGCACGAGAGAAGTAGGATGAAAAACTCAGTCTAATCGTCCAAGTCCACTTTGCTAACATAGATATTTACATTTTATATATTCGACATGCCACTTTAATTCCTTTATTTTGAAAGCTAATATAATTAATGACTAATGAGAAATTAGCACGCTATACTATACAGCACTTATGCTAAGATTTAAATTGTTTGAAAAATACGACAAAAAAATGTTTAAGTTGAATCAATGTAAGTCTCTGTCACGTACAGTTTTGTGGGCTAAGACGCTATAAAAAATTCAGGATTCCAAAATGCAGTCCTGATGCAATTTAAATATTTGCGAATTCCTGTGGGAACTTAGAGAAATAAAATATGTTTGCCACAAGGAGAAAAAGGACGACTAGACTTCCACTAGATTACACAACACAATTACTAATTCTACAGAAGTCCACATATTTGTGAAGACAATAATTTACGACATTTCAATTACTCGTCTGACCCACAGAATGCCAATTAGTTCCTTTGTATGCGTTCGTGTCTTTCTGTCGGAAAATGAATGATACGCATGACATGCTTTGGGAATTATCATCTTGCTGTATCCGGCCATTTTACCGACGATTTTTTATACTTGTATCCTTCCTGAGACTGTCTAACTGGTCTAACTTTTATTCTGACTGCTTACATGGAGGAACGTACAAAATAAAATGTTTATTAACAATCACATTTTCTTACAGGGTGTTCAAATAAAAGAGGTGGACGTAGGCCAGCCCTGTACAGACTGCTCCAAGTGTACCAATGGTTACAAACCACACGAGTGGAGGTGTGTATTGCAAATCATTACAAAACATTTCGGCGTTTATCGCTATAAAATTACAGACTTCAAAAAATAGAAACAATGAAACCGAAAGTAGCTCTCCTTGTAATATCGATGGGATGATTTGGTGTTTGAAAATTAGAATTTGGCGTAGTCGGTGATTCGGAGACCGAGACTCGCTCGCCTCGAATGATGAGGCAATTTTAAGGAGCACTTGAGAATAACACCATGAAAAAGAAGCATAATACGTATTTTCCCGCCAATTATCTAGACGAATAGAAATGTTCGAGCATGTAATCTAGTTCAGTTACGAAATAATTAAACGGTGACGATAGCGCTACCATGAAGGCGAACAGTAATTTACTTATGAAATCATGCGTCCAAATAATGTTCTGATATTTTGGCAGATTCTTAGGCCGTCTTTATTATTTGGTACCTATTGATGATTTTTTAGTGAACAACAAATTTATAAAAATGATCAAATGACTTCTAAAGAAGCCAGTAAAGGTAAACGACTCGCAAAAATTTGCCTCGCCGAATCTGACCGCAATAAAATGTGAAGCAAACTATTGAAAAAGTCGATGATCTTAAAACATTTCAAGGAAATCGGGTTCAAAATACTTGGGGCAACTCATTTTGATATACATGTAGCCATGACAACTTGCATCCTATTTCTAAAATTACATCCTAATCATCTCTCGATCTCTCGAGGATAAACTTGTTTGTAGAAACTGATGGTTTCTATAGATATGACAAGTTCTTAGGTAGCACTTGGATTTTATAAAAATATGGCGCTCTTAATAAAATAGTACAATCAAATTTCATATTATATTAGAAATGAATAGCAGATTCATTAAGAAGACTGATACTAGAAATTATTTAATTGGTAACGAAGAATTTTGGATATATTGTAATAGATACACTAGTGAGCGCATCATTTTTATGTTATTCATTTCTTTCCCAATTTAATTGACACCTCGGACTCGTGGATACACTTACCAAAGTGATTTCATGATTGGGATTAAGTGCTACGGAATACGGAAATACCAGCTCCCTGGTTTACAATTATGCATTGGTCACTTCAACTCATATTTGCAACAAAAGCTAAAGAAAAATTGAGGGCCATCAAATTCAGTGTAGAGGTATGAATTCTGTATATAATTGTCAATATTAATTCCCAAAATAACCGCAATTAAATCCAAAGTACTCCTTTTGGCGGGACGATAAGACGACACCGGACATTATACAAAAGTGCGCCGCCAGCTAATACCGTGGACAAATAAAAACATGATGTCATGCCGGTTTTAATGCTTTAGTTAACAGCAGTCCGAGAAGCGTGATTCACACACTCGAAATTCGTTACTTACTCGACTGTTGATAAGATGCAGCTTTGAAAATGCTCAGCTTATCCAACCCAGACGTTCGGACGAATTGAATATTGTCGATAGTGATGTGAAGGCAGCTCCATGGGTTATCTCAGCCCAATTACCTACTAAGTACTTATCGGATTACATTAGTAATATAAATAAATAATGAAAAATGAATAGATGAGGAAATGCTAGGAGTGATAATAATAGGATAATAGTCAAGATAGCGGGTGTTACATATTGTGTGTTCATTGTCCACCAGGCTACGAAAATGAATCAAAACGTTGAAAGAATGCGAACTGAGGGGCCATGGAACTTACTTAGATCCTTAGTTCAGATTTTCATTTTTCATTTTCGCAGTACTGAAATATTTAGAGGTACCTATTTGATGTATTTAATGGTGGAATATCCAGATTTGACGTACCTAAAAGGATTTATTTGTATTTAAATGTGCTATTTAAAGGATTTAAGCATATTTAAAGCTATCTATAAGTATTTAATGTTATCTAATAGTATCTAATGGTATTTAATAGTATCTCAATCTTTAATAATGCACTTTCTGGGAACCCAATGAAACACGTTTTGTTGACTCATCGAAGTGAATTTTAAATATCCAAAAATCAGGTTATCTACTATTTTCTCACTGCAAAATCAAGTGGATATTTGTTAATAATACGACATCTACCTAATTAAATATAGAGTGACCGGCAGAAAGTTGGACACAAAAATTTAATATTTTTAAACTCTGATTTCGATTAATTTAAATTTCTAGCTGCTAATCGAACAAAATTAAAGTTTAGTAGCAAATTCATGTGTCATCCGATGATAAGTTGTGCTTGCGGTATTTTGTTTTTTGTAATACACAGGGTGGTCGAAAAAATACAAAAAAGTTAAATTTCTTTTTTTTGCCTATGTGGCTGTGATTTTAAATCTAACATCCACCTTTTACTCCAAACAGCTTTTGTAAGTAACTTTTTACCATATTATAAAAAATAAGGGTACTTTACTCTTGAGTTATTTTGACATTTTTGAATCTTACCTCGTATCCAAAAAGAGATATTTAAATTTTGATATGTATATGAGTTTTAAATGATGCACAAACTTTTATCAAGAATAAAATTTTCTGAGAAATTAATAATAAAAAAGTTTTCCATTTGTGTCCAACTTTCTGCCGGTCACTGTATACGAAACGATCAAATAATAACCTACCTGTAAAGATATTTTGTTAAAATTATTTTAAATATTCTGTCCAAAATTGGTACTTTTTCACACTTTGTAGAAAATTTCACATGCATCTATATTGTTTTAGGAAATTAAATCCTAGTTGTCACTATTTTGGGCATTTCTGATGGAATGATAAAGCCAGGTATTGTCCTTTATAAGGACAAAAATAAAGAATTGTGTTTCACTAATTCTATCCAGATTTGAGATTTATTCCTATGTATGCCCACAAGGTGAAAGAGTGAACATTAAATGAAAACAATAATATAATAATAATACATTATTATTTCTTTATCATATTCATTATGACTCAATATAAATATTTATAAAATACAATAATTTTAAGATTTGAGTATGAACATAACATTGTCAAAGTTCTCTACACAATCTAAAAACTACCTCAATCTCTACCCTAAACTGTAATGGCTTTAATGTAGGGTTTGACAAATTAGTTGATCTAATAAGCAAACATTTTTTTAATAAATAAGCTATTCTTTTGGTTATATTTGTTAGCAAATCTTTCCCAGAACTTGGGACCTGGCATCAACAGTTTCACTCGCTTGTTGAAATATTGGTGAATTAGCTGGGAATATCATTTCGTCTGCCTACGTGTTTGCACGTCGAAAGCGAAGTAAAACATATTTACAGGTTTTGCTTGCGAAATATTTTGGTTTTAAATACAGCATCTTAAATAAGCGTTTAAAGTAATATTTAAATGAAATATTGCGACACGGCCCTAACAGATGTTTTATATTAGGGAGAAAATATCCTCAGGTAACACCATAATAGAGCATTATCGACTTATTTATTGTCCATTCTAGATACATTTTGTTGAAAAGAAATATCGGAAATATCCTCGGATAGGCAGATACTTTCAATCAATCATTGACGTAGATATTGAAGACATGCAACTATGGTAAAATTGATCTGTTTCTTCAAAATGCGTGAAGCCATCTGTCTGACTTCTTAGGTAAAATTAGCCTAAAACCATTGAGTGATCCCTCAATGCTTTATCTCTTTAGATACTTTAACCGAGACTTTAACTATCTTGAAAATTGTTTGCACTTTAAATATTTGTCTGAAAATCGTAAGGATATTTTCATAAATATAATTTAAGGGACCTCCCTTCTGCAGTTTTCCACCATAAATAAATTTATTGAAGGGCGGAAAAGGTTGATGTTTTTTACTATTTAGGGGTTTCCACTTAACAGGCATAGAAAGCAATTATTAGAATTAGTGATTTCCATGGTGTCATTTTAAATCTCTTAACAATTTCTCCAATTTTTTCTTTCATCATACTTTAATTTAATTATTTTTTTATATATTTACTACCCTTACCATGAGATTAATTATTATGATACAGGTTTATAGCCAATGGAAATACACGGTTAGGGAATATTCGATCAATATATTCGATTGCCATGACCATTACGGTTCAAACTTGCTGTTTTTAAATTTATTTAATAATACATAACCCCCTATTTTCTTACATTTTCATGTTCTTTTTGGTACAGGGTATTAAGGGTCTATGTTTAAAGGGTATTAAGGGTCTATCTTTAAAGGTTGGGGAGTTATTTTCATTTTAAATGAAAAAAGGGGCCACTTTTGGAAATGTATTACTCAAAAACCAAATAAGATTTTGGGCTAAAACTTAGACTGGAGATTTCCTGTTTCGAATAGTTAACAATTTTGGACCGATATTGAGTGTTCTGAAGAACATACCGGGCGATTCACTTACCCAAATCCTAAGTTTACTCGCTAATTTTAAATGGAACATGTTACATGTTTGGAATGCCCTTAAAGAGTAGATACTTTTTGGTATTTGGGTCTAACTTACTACAAGAGCCGCAAACAATTTATTTCCCATAAAAGCAGCAAAAACCGAGGCAAAAACATATCGACCATCTCTCTAAGAATTGGAGAACAAATAATATACTATGTTAACAGATTTTCACAAAACGTGAGTTTTTATTATATGAGCCGTATTCGATAATTCTCATTTACTCATTACTTTATGTAGGTAGTTAGTAATGCTCCTCGCGTAACAAGCTACCTATTTCCATACATATTCAAGAAAAAAAATCAATAATAGACTTGAAAATCGCACAGTTTTATAATTTGTAAACTTTGATAAAGAGAGAAAAAGATATCAATTTTGGCAACAAGAAATTATAAAAAATTGACAGTCCGACTCGACCGAGCACTCTTCGGTAGAAGCGTTTATTAATTTAAGTGGAAGTAATTATCTTTTGAATTTTCTTTATTTTTCTTTGCTAATCTTAATGACCGTTCAAATTTTTTACAGCATTTTTATGCCGCTTTTTCACTACCTAATTTCAAGGAATCTAAATGCTGCCAAATTTAATGGTGGTACTCTTTATTTCGGGTATCGGATTGGGCACATAATAGTCAACCATAACCCCTATACCGATTTTGCTGAATATTTTGTGCACGACCTCCCCGCTAAGTTGGCTACTTTGTCATGTCATGACAGTTTTACAATGGGTGGCTTTGCCAGACAAACGCAGAATTTGACATTGCATTGCCCAGTAGTGGAATTTGAAGCTATTGTAGACGGTTGCGTCAAGTAATGTCAAAAATGTAGTTACGATCATTTTTGTTTATATCAATTTGTCAACATATGCAAGCCATGCACAAAGTATATTGTACAACTTGTTAAGCAATACTCGTGCATTTGTGCACTCACATGTATTATGCGTCATTGTTTTACTTGTTGCACAATATACTATTACAACACCATTTTCGCTTTTTTATTAAACTAGTTTTTTCCTACAGGCCTGGACTTCTTAGCTCTGATTACACTGGAAATTTCTCTATCAAATTTTGATAGATTTAGACAGTCTGATTACCTTATACATACCTACAGTGTGTCTGGTTTTTCTTGTTAATATCACTAAAAATCATAGTAGTCTGCGCTCGAGTCTGCGGGAATGGAACGGGGCAATTTTTTTTATAGATGCGACCCTGAAAGGTGATCGTGTGTGAACTGTGAACTAGGTTTGGCATTGCCACGAAAGCCTGGCCTTCTGCTATATTAGGCATTTTGCAGTCGAAAAAATAACACCGTAGAATTATTCGGCATCCCTCAAAATAGTCATCTAGAAATTTCGATGAAAAAATATCCATCCGGTTTTTTTCTGTGAAGGTAGTATCCCAGAAAAGGACGAATCAGAAGTGGCACTTGCTTTCGGCGCCTTTGATGTCGCGGTTCCAATTTCCCCTCTCGCGCATAGGAAATGAACTCTCCGCCGTTGACATCTGCGCATTGGCCACGCCCACCTTATTTTGGACAGAGTAGAACTTGCCCATTGCACGGCCAGGTCCGGGCTATAGAAAATTTTGTGTTTTATATAGCAAAATTAATTTTTAGAATAGTAAAGTTTTTTCTGGGATTAGATCTAGTTGAATTTGGATCTCCAGAAGTGATTTTAAGTAAGTATTTTACTAATGAAAAAAATATAAATATTAATATTTTACTAATGAGAAAAATACATTTTATTTATTGTACACGGAAATTTCACAATATTTCCTCTTTATTATTTTATACTTACCTATATTAATTAGAAACAACTATGATTTAGGATCAAGTGAACTATTGGACTTGGGTGGTTGAAATATTACAATATTGCAATCGACTTGCGTCAAAACTCATAGCTTGGCAATTAATTTATTTTTTTATATAGATCCATAACAATTATTATTTGCAAAATTGGTTGACCTTCGTATCACTGGTAGTAAAAAACGTTATTTATCAAAAATGTTTATTACTAAAATCTATAAAAAAATTCAAAACCAATAACACATATAAAACATAATACCTATAAATACAAAAGATATTAAAAACTACTTACGTACATATTATGCACATGCACACTACAGGCATATCTACATATGTTAATACATACATTATCAACTTAGCCTAATTTTTAAAAATAATGACCCCTGGCAGCACTTATAAATGTTGTAAATTTCGAAGTTTATAATTTTTATTAGTTTTATTAGAAACAATATCACGATTTAAAAATTTTAAAGAAGAATAGATTCTAAATCTTACATAAAGGGATAATAAATAGGCATGATTAAAACTAGGGCATGGATGTTGATATGAAATGTTTTGCAGCTTATTTTTTAATTTCACACCAACATTTTCTTCTAAAGCAAACTTTGGAAAGAGGGTACAAAAATTAACTTTGAGAGTTTTAATATAATTGAGGAAATTATCCCCTAATGTATGACGTTTACAATATTTAATACAAACTTCAAATGAATGTTGTTCCAAGCACTTTCTTAATACATATCCACAAACATATGATATACTATTTGATTCATGTAGTTCGAAATCAATATAATCTGGTGCCACCGCACTTAAATCAGAAAAAATATATCTTGCATTTCCCACAACAACTTTGTTGTAAATTCGTGTATGTTCGGTGGTTACATATGACAATAATGAATCAAAATCCTCAATACAATTAGCCCCATCCGCGTGTTGGAAATAATTTAAACAAAATAATTTTTTGAAAGCCCTTTCGCATTGGAGGGGGGTTGGATTCAAGCAATTTCCCCCTTGCTGCCTAATAGTGCCGAAAAAATTTTCGAGACAATCTTGATTTAAGCGTCGAGTGTATAAGGAACTAAACTCTAAACAATGAAATTTTTCCCAAAGACCTAAAAATGAATTTATTGTGATTTGCCACCCTTTCAAAAATTTAACTTTATTGGTAACCTCTATATTTTGTTTTAAAATTTTAATATTCTCAAAATATGTAAACATTTCCTTTAAAAAAATCGACTTGGTAATCTGCTCCTATAAAAGGTCTATTGTATTTCTTACTGCCTGATATTTTTTGGAATTTAAGATATCAAATAACTTATCATTTTTTTCTACAAATGACACTGTAGTGTTTGCCGAAGGGGGGAATTGTCCGAATTCAATAAAGGAATTAAGTGCCGCAGCTACCGTTGCGCTGAAAACTTGGACGGCTAAACTAACCTTCAGTTTTTTAAAAGGACTCGAATTAATGTGTTCATCTGTAAATTTTGGACACAGCCGAAGAGCCAAAGGCTTATGTTTTTGTTTATTATAAATTTGGTCAATATACGTTTTATTTGTACATCCTTCAGAGGTTTCGAATGTGTAATTGAAAAAATTATTTCGTGTTGATTTTAAGAGATGCGGCACATCAAAAATATAAAATATTTTTTCGCTATCGACATAAAAATGTGAAGAGTTTGGAGAGATACCAACTGATTTTGAAAATTGTACAAAATTTGATCCTTGATCACACTAATGCACTTACTAGTAATCCTACAGATTTAAGTTTTCTTATTGCTATCAATAAAGAAATAAGCAACTGGTTGCTTCCACTTAGCAAATATTGCTCTGGCCATAATAGCTAAAACATATTTAGCAGGAGCATATCTTTTTTCCTTCAATGTATTATGAAAGCCAATAATGGCATCGGAAGATCTATTGTAAAATAAAAAAATAATAATAACATTTCGTCAATACAAAGAATGCACTGTTTTGAAGAACCCTCTAAATTTGTAGCTTTTGATTTAATAACCTCAAAAATGAAACTGTTAAGACTTGCACTTATATGCCATTTGTTAGTTATTCTTTGAAGCGTGCTTTTAGATGGCAAATAAAGTGGTTTCATTAAAAATCTATAAGCATTTGGGCTTAGAAAATAAATTGTTAAGGAAAATTGTTTCATATCTGACGAGTAACGATATCCCTGTGGATCTTTTTTGGAATTTTCTAAATAATGCCTTACAAATAGTAGCATTGAAGCAGACAGTTTTTTTCTCACAAATGGCAAGAAATTGTTCGTCATTTATTTCAGTGTCGGCACTGTCGACAACTTGCTCCAACTTCGGATGAAACTTTCTTTGGAGTTTTTTTATTTGTAACTTTAATGAATGCTTTCTCGGACTATGTGCACTCAAACTAAGAGGAGTTTGTTGACTAGCATCTAAAAATAGAATTATTCAATAACAAAATAAGTAATACAAAAAATTACAATATACACACACCCAAACTTATAATATGGAATCACTTAATATTTATTACAATTTATATTGTCGGGTTTTTCACATTTAACTGTTTTTGTTAGTAAAGACTTTTGACTTTCCACGACATATAATTTTTTTGACAAAAAAAAATTATCGCAAATAATGCGTGATGCCATATAAGTTTGGGTGTGTATACTATAATAACAGTTTGTGAATATAGATCATTACCTTTTGATGCAACTGAAAATTCGGTAATGCTGTGGAGATCGCCTATAGGTGACTGTGACATATGGGGTGTACTTGGTTGATCCAAAGGTTGAGCGATCGAGACTGGTTGATCAAGTTCTCGTTGAGGTTCTAACAAAGTCAAATTGCTGTCAAATTAAATGCAGCAAAATTACAAGTATCAGCAAAAAATACATATTATCTAATAATGAAGGGGTAATTATGGAAATTAGTGTATGCACCGCCCGATTTTCTTGAAATTTTGGCTACCCCCCTATTTTCGAGGTCCCTGAACACGAATCTGACCTCGGTGTTTTGAGGTCGGACATAGTTTCCGAAAAAGTGAATTTTCAAATTTCCTTTTGACCTGTTTTCATCACCAGGTATTTTGAAAAAACTTATTCCAACATTCCTCGTGTTGTTAGAACATCCACGAACACAGCAATATTGCGGGGCCATTTCGTCACAAAACCTAAGCACAAAGTGGGTTTTCTGGGGCACAATGCACTAGTGTAAATACAGCAACGAAATATTCGAAGTAACAACACAAGCAGTCAAGTTGAGCTGAATACATATTGTACACCTTATCTGGTCCCTGTTCTGGCTACTTTTATCACAGTCATGATAATAATACTGGGCTTTTTTACTTAGAAATTGGTAATCGTTTTTCGTTTTATTGTTTACGTTTTATAAGGGGCTTAACCTCAATTATTGAACATGCTGACGCTGTCTGGCGTCTGGCGTTAGGTGGCGCGCCAGCCGTAGGCCACGAACGACGTTGCCCGACTTCGTCAGCTTTTATGCCTGACAATTTCCTTAAATTCATTTAGCTATTTTTATCGCCTTCAATTTAATATCAACCAAAATACTATCAAGGACTAACATTTTTATAAGTAAATTATCATCGATTTCATTTTATACTAAGTTAATTTGCATTATATTTTTGTGGGTTGCCTTGGTTACCGGCTCCCGACTGGACGATCTGGCAGTACCGCAAGAACGGAATCTGTGGCGCCGCGCCGCGCTGTTGTCAAGCATTCCGCTTTCATAATCAAGTCCCAGAAAACAGGGGACAGGTTGTGGGTTTTCTGGGCGCAGATAAATAGAATAAATGGTTCGTAAAACATTATAATTTTACTACCGGCACACATTAGATAATATTAATTGCTTTCATATTTATTTTATTGGTATGCCTACCCAAAATGAATAAATGATAGTGAAAAATATGTTGACATGTTTTAACCTTTCTAAGGATCTGGCGGCCTAGCAATACTCTCCGTCCCCACCACCTCATAAAAATACCCCTCTGCCCTCTTAAATTAGCCAAGTGCCACTTCTGATTCGTCCTTTTCTGGGGTAGTACCTATGTAGTCATTTGTTTTTGATGTCATGGCACTCTCTTAGATGCATACTACGAATTTGAATTATTCACTTTTTCAAAGCTTGGCACCACAGGAAACCAATACTGTGGATATTTTTGTTCAAAATTGGTGCATTACTATTTGGACGGATGCCGAATAATCCTACGGAATCGGAGACACCAAAATTTTTAATTGAAGGTAGTATTGGGAATAATTACATGTATTTGCATTTGTTGCAATTTATTTTATGAATCTATAGGTAACTTTTTTTACCAACTTTATATCAGATTGAACTACATACATAAAGTCGGTAAAACTTTATGCCACAACTTAGATATTATGTTATTATTTTCTCACCCTCACAATACTCCAAAGCCTGTCTACAGATAATTTTACAACGTATTGTAATTACGCCTAGGAGGCCGTTTAATCCATGTCCAGAGTACAATCACAGTCGACTTTAGGCAAGCTCTGAAGTTGAGAAAACTGGCAACATGGCTTGCGGGTCTGCGCGGCGTGGCCTGTCACTCCCTGTCAGTTGATTTTACATAAGAAACTTACGAGAATTAGTTTTATGGTGCGGGTAGTCAGGGCCGTGTTAAGGTAAAAATTTGCCCTGAGCAAAGTTCTTTTTGGCGCCCCCCCCCCCAAATCAAAATTATATTAACTAAATTAAATAAAATATGTATACTAAAATCTCTCTTTAACTGTATACCAGAAATGACATTTCTTAATTTGGTAATACAAGGTTGGCATAATTGTTTTGGGAGCCTCCAGGGGCGTATTTAGCATAGCTGGCAGAAATGTCAGTTCTTGTGACAGAGGCCTAACCTTAACCTTGATATTATATGGTTCTAACCTAACTTCGAACACAGAAACTATAATTATTATAGCCTTTTTCTGTGCTTCAAAGAAAAGAGTTTACTGTTAATTTCTATTTACTCAAATTTAGAATTCGTGCGCGTCAAACGTAAATTCTGTTGATGACGGTCCTTTCCTCTGTTACCTGTCAATAATATCAATATGGCCGCCGCTTACGGAATTCTAGGGACATTAAATATTTACCTTTCACAATCTAGTGTACAGTTAAAGAGCGATTTTAGTTTAGTTACATATTTTTCATTTATACTTCACAAGAGCAAATAACTTTTAATTTTTACATTTTATTTTGCACCAGAAAGCAGAACCTCATATCGGAAAGAATATTTTTACAATTTACAAGATAAGAAAATTTGCCACAATAGAAACGACCAGGTTGCTACTTTTTTCTAAACAACGTGTGTGATTGTTTAGTTTTAGTACGTTTGCCATATATTCAAGAATTGGGCATTAGTATTCAAATTCAAGTTCAACAAAAACAAGTCTTCATTAAAACATTGTTTCCTTAGATGCTACAGATTCAGGACCCAGCTAATATGAATGTACCTATGTACTTATTGTTACCAACTAATTTACGATTAGTGTCCAGAAACCAAAAATCTATGTCGATACCTCTATTTAACTAACACGTTATACAGAACAACCCATTTTCAACGATTCGCATCAACGCTAAATCGTCAAGCGCCGGCCACCATCGCGTATCGCGTCATCTCGGGGAGAATAGCGAAATTAATTAAAATATTCCACAACGACATAGACATCGGTATACGTAGACAAATTCCGAATTCACAACTTACAGCCTTACAAAGATTTCAGTAGTTGTATGCGAAATCATCCGAATCATCGTCCTAGAAAAATAAAAATCGGTAGGTAACTGAAAAATTAAAAAATGTTTAAATGTTTTTTTGAAGCAGCAAATTATTAGTACTAGCGCCTTTGTTGATTATGGCGCCCCCTTGAATAGGGCGCCCGGGGCGAACACCCCCTTCGCCCCCCCCTTAACACGGCCCTGCGGGTAGTGGTATCGTCGTGAGATTTCTACGACGAGGCAGTGTGTCTCTGGGCGGAGACAGACTGCTCGAAGCGCTGGCGACAGCTCTTTTATAAATCTGTAAATGTTCAAAGTGCAGAAGTTAAAGAATTTATGGGCTCCTTCTGCATAAAGAATTTATGGGCTCCTTCTGCAATTTGAAGCCTCAAGATGGCTAGAATCGTCGAGGGAAGCTAGAATTTAGTTGAATACCTGTCTGTTAGTCAAATCGTAATAATAACTTGAAGTAGCTAGGTTTTCTTGCTTGACGGCAGGCGGTATTCTTGTATTCGTTTTAGGGTTTCCAAAGGACGAAAATTTAAGTATAAAATGATTAATAGACAAACTAGAGTGACATTTAAAATTAAAGAGGTTTTTGTAATAATTGAAACATTGTTTAATATTGTTGCAAAATTGTCTTTACCTAATTAAAGTCAGAAGATACTTTAGTTATATGTATTATGAAATTGACATCATAAGAGATTGCTGTCCTTCACAAAATGCAGTTTTATGTTCGTTTGTTGTTTATATTTTTACGAAAATTTAACGATAATGGAAGATAATCATCATTTGACTGACGGGTCATTTTGCGAAAAATTTGGCATATTATTTGTCGAAAATGTAGGTACTTATCCACACCAGGAATCGTACTTATTTTAAATTCGTATACTTCTGTCTATATTTTGTTACGGATTTTATTATTGTCTGTTAAACAAACATACTTACTTAACCTACTTTAATTGTAAAAATTGTTGAAAATTTTATTAGAAAAGAGAAACTAAGTCAAAGTGCCGAAAAGTTCGTCAAAAAGGCCGATTGTTATTAGACCCGCTAGACTGCATAGACCCGTTGAACCATCCCGCTGCGGCGTTGCCACATGTTTGCACAGGGCCTGTAAGTTTGAGAAGGTTGTGGCACAATATTAAGATATTTTGATTGAGTAATTAATCTAAAAATATTACAACTGGCAATAATTTACTGTGTTATTGATATCATGTCATTATCATTCTATACATAAACGTCAGAAAGCTTCTTAATCACTTGCACGTTACCCCAAGGAGGAGAAAATTTCCGGATTTTTTTCGGGCTGCCGCTGTGTGATATTTTCTTGTTAAGTTTTACCAGAAATTATTCAATCGGGAGTTTCCTTCCAGAAATTTGCAGCATCTTTGATATCTATGAAATGCAGTACCTATACGCCGTTTGTAAAAACATTATCACACTTGCGTGTATAGAAATCGGCCCACCGTAAACTTTTGACTTATATATATTTTTTTATAAATTATCAGATAAAAAATCTGTTTGAATGACAATTTTAACATGCTTTGATATAAAAATTCCAACCTCGGTCAGTCAAGGTTTGAAAGTTCTTATTTATCAATTTTTCGGGGCTCCGAAAACATTTTAACTTAACTCGAAGACTTGGGGAAGCCTGAACGACGCCGACCCCAGAGCCCCTTACCGAAATAATATCACTGCAGCTCGACGAAAAACGGCAATTTTTGAATTAATATAGTTAAATTTTAAAGTTTACGGTAGGCCGATTTCTACGTATGTATAAATAAGGACGCGTGCGCCGGGCAATAATGATAAAACGTGTGATTTGGTTAAAATTAAAAAGGCGTTTCCTTTGTGTTTTCTCAACTTCAGTTTCAAAAATTACATTTCACATATTTACAAACGTACCTCCAAAAATATTGTACTTACGCCCTATATTGTGGTTGTTTCAGTTCAAACCCTCTGTATATTCCATTTCAACCATTTCCTATCTCGTTTCCTATGTTTGCACCGATAATGGACAAAAGGAACAAAAATATCTCGAACGATTTGTGACCCCGAGCGTATCATTCACCCTTTGCCTTAACTCATTTTCCGGTGAACTGTCAACCATCACGGGGCACACGCCCATCTATTATAGGAGTGGAAGTTGGAAGTTCGGAGTTGTCGTGACTCCAATTAGTCTCCGATTATTAAATTCCCACTTATCAGATTGTCCCAAATGACAGAAAACTGACCCAGTTCCAGAGTGTTTTTGTGTCCACCGTGAAACCAATCCGATAATAGTTATTATCCATAATGGAACTTTTAAGAAAATTAAGTATTAAATTCATGTTTTATCAGCTTTTCTATCGTAGAATACCACCGTTACCCCTTGCTCTCGGCCCCCCTGAGAGCTATGCAAGACGCAGTTCATTTATAGTCCAGTCAGCAAGAGATAATGGTAAAGGCGACAGGAACAGGCGTTTCCTGTTTGAATTTTTCTGTGGTTCCAATTATACTTTTGGTCCCCGCTGCCTGGAGTATTAGGTATCAGCGTCCAGAGATATACTAATAAGTCCGGGCACTCGGCCTTGTGTAAACAAACGTTTCCCTCTTGCCCTCTCCCGCTCCCCTTCTCATCGAGCCGATCGATATCTTATAAGAAAATAGCTGTACCGGGTGCGCGCAAAATATAACCGCAAAATATTACCGACCGACCGTAACTGTGTTGTAGCTTTTTACTGCAGTGCGGATGGCTACGTAAAACCAGTCCAAAAGATTATATTAGGTACCTTTTTTCATTTCCTAAAGACCCTGAAAGGTAAGATTGAGTTTGAGGTACCCTACCTATAAAAATTAAGACATTTTTATGTGACATTTGAATACTTAGGTATTAATTGAAGAATAATATAGATATAATATTAAAATATTGAAAATTTGAAGGTGCCAGCAATGGAAGAATGCCTTAGGGTTCATCGGAGAACATAAATTTGCGAATATTCCACCTGAAGAGGCATATAATCCTATAAGAATTTGCAAGGCACATTTTGAAGATCAGTCATTCACTTCGTCCGGAAAACGTTTAGTAAAAACTGCTGTCCTCTCGGCTGTCCCATTGAAATTATTGCCAGAAGCTTATGGTAAGACGGATGCTTGTGTAGGTGCGTAATATTTTGTTCTGTATTGTTTATGTCAAGTTAAATATCAAAATATTTACTGCAGGATGAAAAAGTAGATATGATTAGTTCAACTCTTTGTCGTTAAATATTTATTTGTTACTTATGTTTTTGTCTGCTCTATGTTTTGTTAGGCTTTATTAAAAATGAACGTAATAAAAAATTGCATTTTTATTCATGTTCCAACCGAAGTCTACATATATACCTATTAATTATGTAGATTCTGGTAATAGCTACCATGTATTTTAATTTAACTGTACCTATCAAAAACTAACGGTACACTTACCTACACAAATGATGTACCAAAGTCTACAAATAGGTATACTAATATTTGTAGACTTTGGTAAATAATGGAAAGTCAATATGAACCTGCCCCCGTATAACTAGCTTGACGGCGATTTCGTTTAGTCGCCCTCGTAAATGCAAAGCGTGCGAGGTGACGCTGATTTACGACCGGTCGCAAAAAATTGTCGGCTTTTCCGAGAGATCAAAGAAGTGAGCGGACTTTAGTATTTCTAGACTTTGGTATTATTATTAGCCGACCAAATCGAGGATATATAGGACAAGTCGACAAGATCAAGGAGCCGCCGTAAGCTGAACCTAGTATGGGTTATATATTATGTACGGTGGTACATAGCTGGTTTTTCTATGCTAACATTTTTGAAGACGTCTCCCTCGAGAACCTCCCAGAGATGTCAGATATAATGCACGATAAGACCTGTATAGTATAAGCTCGGTATAATAAACGACCAGTACCTAAATGTGCAAAATCGGTAGTAGTGATTAATAATCATACACTTATCGTTACTGTAAACATTCCCCCAATTCCCCCCGTTTGTGGAGCTCCGAGTAAATATTTACGTTGGGGTTAGTTTGTTTAATAGCCCGCGGGGGCGCTGTTGCCACGCTGCCTACGATCGACATTCTCCGAATTGTTGGGCATTCAAATTGAAACGGGAAATGAGACACAATTATTTTAAAGCAAAAAGCGGAAAACTGTAGACACAAACGTTTCTGGAGAGGAATATGGAATATCAAAAAGAGAAAAATATTATTTTATGAAATAGGGAAAATCAACAATTTTTTCCAGTACAGTGGGGCTGGAGCCCTTACTTACATTTTAAAAAAATCGTGATTTAACTCGCTTGAATAGTTTGACAGAAAAACTTGGAAACACCTAAAACAACAAATAACCTTAATATTTGAATGCTCGTTTTAATGTTAAATTTAGAAATTATGCATTATATTGTTTTCAATTTCACCGCGTACCTATACCTATAACGCTGAGAGTTTACGGTTCCAAACCAAATTAAATTTAAATGTTTAGGAGGTAGTCTCCGAAGAAAAATACTATAATTACCTTACACAAACACATCTACCATAAATTTTCTAATGTTTTAAAAGTGCCTTCTTGAGTTTGCACAACCGCAGACAACAGCAAGAACCAGACACTTCACGATGAAAATATAGTAATAAAATCGATAGTAATTATCGATTATAAATTAATAGTAATCCACCTATCATTGATGTAAACACTCCCTAACAATGTAACCAATTATGTCGGCTTTGGACAACTTTTAGTAAATTAATATTTACGTTGGGGTTCAAGGTTGATTGCTATCCGGGTATCATTGGGACAAGATGCACTGTGAGAAATCCGAGGGGGTAACCACTGAGGTAAAAAATGTGACAGTATATCGCAATATCCTGGATTTGTGGTGATTTTGCAAGAGATTTCAGGTGTTAGTGGGAGATTTCCGATGATTGCACGCTCAGAGAAATAATAAACATAGACTAACCTAAAGGCTGCATTGTAATCAGCCAACATAAAAAATTCCCACTCAACACAAAAACAACAAATTTGACACTTAAGCCTGCATCATATGATAACCAGACGTTACGTTTCCTATGCCACAAATCGAACACTATACTCTTCCCAGCGTTCTTAAAACTACACTAATTCACTAATTACTAACTTAGCTGTATGTATTTTGTCCAAAAACCCCAAAATCTCCTAAAAGAACAAGAATAACGCAAAAGTAAACACTCGAGACACATCAATGCAAACCGGCGAAATCTCAACGAACTCTGGATCAGTTGTTGGGGCATAATAAAGCAAATGCGCATCGATCACAAAGAGCTCCTGCAACGTTGCCGCGTTAGCCAGAATAAGCAATTTATTAAGGATATTACTTATAGACCGAGTAGGATCAGTAAATAGTAAATTCACAAAATCAGTAAAATTTATTGTTAAATGATATCTGTCCAAAATTTTACTATATTTATTTATGTAGATTTTAGATATCAACTAAGTGTTCCAAATTGATGTTTTTTTAACGTTGATTACACATTTATTTATTTATGAAGAAGTTTGGCAATGGCGCAATCATTAAATTTTTTAGATTTCTATTACTAATTCAGACAAATAATGTTACTAAACATTTTTTATCTTGGCAGGGTCTGTATGGATGTATTGAATTATTAGTCTATGCGCGTTATTTCCGATGATTGCCCCAAATTTCGCGGCGATTGCATTGATTTCTAAGGATTTAGACCGGAAGATAGTGACAGATTTTTGGACGTGATTTTACTCAGTATGCCTTGCAAAGGGCATTATGTGGCACATATTCGCACAATAATAAGGTATGAATGAGAGAGTCATCCTGGGTTCTTCATGTGAAAAACTGAGTTTTCAATTATTCAAAAAATATGCGTTTTGATATGATTTTATACAGGCTGCCATGTTTTTTATAATGAAGTTCAAATAGAGAATTCCTCGGAAAACCATAGGCATACCGTTAGGGTGGGTCCAAAGGGCTATTATTGCCACGTGATCTTGTATTTTAATAATTAATTTTTCCACGTTTCTGAACAGGCTGCCAATGAGAAGTATGCAAGTTCTTATTATGAAAATGGTGAAAAAAGAATGACATACCTTTCGCGCATGTCCAAGTACTGTTTAAATTGAATGTTATTTAATCATTTAAACGAGTTATTCGATCTAAAGTGTACTTGGACATGCGCGAAAGGTATGCCATCCTTTTTTCAGCATTTTCATAATAAGAACTTGCATACTTCTCATTGGCAGCCTGTTCAGAAACATGGAAAAATTAATTATTAAAATACAAGATCAGCACGTGGCAATAATAGCCCTTTGGACCCACCCTAACGGTATGCCTATGGTTTTCCGAGGAATTTTCTATTTGAACTTCATTATAAAAAACATGGCAGCCTGTATAAAATCATATCAAAATGCATATTTTTCGAATAATTGAAAACTCAGTTTTTCACATGAAGAACCCAGGATGACTCTCTGATTCATACCTTATTATTGTGAGAATATGTGCCACATAATGCCCTTTGCAAGGCATACTGAGTAAAATCACGTCCAAAAATCTGTCACTATCTCCCGGTCCAATTTCGCTGTATTGATTTCTACACTGTTAAGATCGCTATGAAAACAAAATTTATTTTGTTAGAACAAAGTAACTAACCAATATGAAGTAACCGGCCGGCGGTGGCCGATATAGCATGTGGTTTTTATTAGAATTTTTTTAATTTGGAGAAGGATTTCGCGAAGATTGCGATGCGATTTCGCAAAGATTTCTGCGATTGCGGCCGAAAATGTTACAGTATTTCGCAGAGTGGTTACCGTCTCTGACAAATCGGTATTTGTATACTTTTTTATTAGTGTGGAGACTGAGCTTGAAGTTTGGAACTCAACAAAATGCACCACTGTATATATATATATATATATATATATATACAATATATTTTAAAATTTAAATTGATTACAAAATTTAGAGTTGATAAGAATTGACATGGAAAAGTGAAAAAGTTAAATTGAATATATAGTTTTTCAAAACAGTGTACCAACTTCTAGGGCTGAACGACGGGCTGAAAGAATATTAAAACACGAACAGTTCATACCGATGTTCATACCTAAAAAGATGGGGTCAAAAACGCATACTTACCTAGAAAGATACAGGGAGTCACAAATTAAATGTTATTTTTATTCTAAACTCTTGAACAAATCGAAATATTCGCACGAAATTTGGCAACTGTGGTTTTTATGTGCAGAATTGAAATATTAGCAGAGCTTTCATGTACATTGTAGGGGATGCCACTTACGGCACTTCAGGTGCTTTAAAATGACATAGTTGGTTCTAGGTGTATTCTTTTTCCTGGCGTAAATATATTTTCCTGTGAGGTTTTTATATAAAAGTATACTTTGTAGATGTCTCTAGAAGTATCTGTTTTCTGGACAATTTGACTTTACAATTTTCATGTGATCAAACAATAGCATTGCTATCAATGCTAGAGATATTCAGAGTAGGTTTTGGCTGTGACAAACAACAGTAAAATGCTTTTAACTGAATCGTTTTTCTGCGAAAGCGTAGAAGGGCCACCTTGTAAATATTTTTTCCGGAACTAAATTCCGACTTACATCTCGGAATTCCGACTTATATCTCGGAATTCAGACTTAGTCGGAATAAGGTCATTCCGACTTACATCTCGGCATTCCGACTTATATCTTGGAATTCCGACTTATAAGTCGGAATAAGGTCATTCCGACTTACAACTCGGAATTCTGACTTACTTACATCTCGGAATTCCGACTTATAAGTCGGAATAAGGTCATTCCGACTTACAAGATGTAAGTCGTAGAGTTTTATGGCAGGTTGGGATACTCAACGAGGAGGTTTTTTCAGCCTCCTTAAATATGTTTGGATTTTTTTTTACATTTTATTTAGAATTGTGTTTTATTTGACACCTCAAGGCCAATAAAATATAATTAAACGTTTTAGAAGAATGAGAGGACCACCTTTGCTCGAAAGTACGTGGTAGGTGCTCTCGGAAAATCCTGATATTAACCTCCCCTTGGCAACACTGCCGCAGAATAGATTATCTTGCGGGGAAGTGGGGAAGTCGGACGATGATCCCAGGGCACACCTTCCGATGACATTCGGTCACATACTGGCTTCGAATTGGTTAGGGGAACAGCTATGCTGAATAAGCACAGAAATTTTAAGGAATGGGTAATGGAGGGTTGTTTAGTAAACTGTTTGTTTTTAAAATTGAAAAAGTAACGTGTCCATTTGGGAGAGTGAAGTTGGGAATTTGAAAAACCTTGTTACTTCCAAAAACTTTAATATTGTAAAAATGTGCCCGGTTTTGGGAACTACAATATAGGTACGTTCATATATATTCTGACACGCCATTATAAAGAAAATATAAAAATTTATGTAAATGAAATTTTAAATTTTAAATACACATAAATAATTAAAATTGTAAATATAAACATAAAAATTTATATAAATTTTAAATTATAAATTTATATTCTTATTCTATAGATATAGTTTTCCTTGATAATGTTTAAAAATAAGTAAGATTGTGTAAGTAGTGATGGGCTAGGTGCAAATTACCAAAGTAACTTTCAGTAATTTACCGTAAATTACCGTAAGTTACATGTGCCCTGTCGGTAATATTACCTGAAATCCGTCTTTTTACTGTAACTTTCCCAGTAAAATTACGGTAACTTTACAAGTGTATATTTGGTTGCGGTACACAAGGCCTCACAAAAGCCGGAAAACTTGTCTATATTGCATGTAATGCAAAATTTGAAGTGGACATTGACGTAGCTATTGCAGTTAGTAATATTGACAGTAATAACATCAACATTCCCAACATCAACGATGAGAATAATAGTACAGTCCAAAACAGAAATAAAAGACGCAGGGCGGATATAGAAATAAAATCAAACAGTGAAAGTGACAGTGATTCTGACAGGGAGAATAATTATAGCGTTGACTGACGTATTAATAAAGACTGCTCACGGCTGTCATGTTTGACAGTTCTCTGACTCACCGTGCGCTTCCCGGAGACAAAATACAATGCAAAATAGATTGTTGACCATAGGCGCCATCTACTTTTCAGAATATGAAGCTATTGCCGTGAGAAGTCTTATTAATACGTTAGTCAATGATTATAGTGTCCATGACACCTATTCTAGTGTAGAAATTAAATTTTTTTCGACCTAGAAGAACTACAACACGAAGACGATTTAGCACAATAAAGTTTAAATATAATAAGTTTAAATGTAATCCTTATATAAAGACTAAAGACTATACGAGAGACTATAGCAAGCTAATGCTGTTGTCAAAGTGGTAGACTACATTTGAAAAGGGATTCTAGTCTTTATATATAAATATAACCCTTGCAGTTACATAAAGTAAAGTATCCATTTCATAAATTCTTCATGAAAATACTGTTTTTCAAAGGCTTCTACCAAAATTACCCAAAATTACCGAAAATTACCAAAAATTACAGAACTTTAGCGTACAGGTTTAGGCTATTGTGAGATACTAATTTTAAGTTTGAGCAACAGATGGCGCGCCACCCTCACCTACCTGTCCTTGACGGCCCAATAGGATTTTTTGAGGTTGAGAACAAATGTGATGATGTGACAAATTTGTGAATGTGGGTAGCTGATGTAGCTTTATCAATGTTTTTAACAATATTTAATATGTTGGACAATACTCGTTAATCTTGGGTTTCTGTTATTCCCTTTGCAAACTTTGTGCCTTCTAGTGTTTGCACGTGTCTGAAGATGTGAACATATTGTAGTTCACGAAACCGGTCACACTTTTTTCAATTTTAAAATAAATGGCTTGTGGCATATGGGACAAAATGCTTTGGTAATTGGCAACACCAAACTAGTTTCCAATATCTAATGGAAATTATGTATGGGTCTTTCGGAGGTATGCAGACCACGACAGGTACTTGTTTCGGGCTTGTTGGCCCTCATCAGGCAGACGTAGCGCACCTCAACCGAAAGACCCAGATACGTTGGCTAAGTGGAATAGGAAATAGTATAATGCGGTGAGCATTACCATCCAACGCCATCTAGCTGGTACTGCCAAAACCAAAGCAATGCGAGTGTGTATATTGTCCCATATGCCACAAGCCATTTCTTTTAAAATTATAATGGGGACGCTAAATATTAACTTTTTTCAATATTAAAGTTTTTGGGAAGTAAATATAGCAAGGCTTCTTTCAAAATTCTTTAACTTTTGTTTTATCATTTCTTCTTATTCTTCATAATCAATGGCATTTTCTCTGGCCCTTGTCTAACACCCAGAAATACAATAGACAACATAATACTTGGTCTAGGTACGTGTATAAAGACGCGTCCACGTCCACACTGGCCCCGCAACGTGCCGATGCCTTTGCCGTGCGGGATTGTCACATCAGTCGGCGTTCACACTACCGTTCGGCCTGCTTTCAGTGGCGGCTCGTCCAGGAAGGCAGAAGAGGCAGTGCCCCCCTCTTAAAAAATATAAATATGAAGAATATATGAAAGAAATAAAAAATAAGTTACCTAATTCATTATATAAATTGGTATTTTGAGGCATGTGCATTTATGTTTACAATAATCTCAATCAATTTATACGCTGAATGCTTCAGAGTCAAGAATTTATAATAACAGGAGCGATAATGCTTCGAATAAAGTCGGTTCCACCCAATGACGTCAATGGTTCCACCACAGAAAATATATTCAGAACAGAGAGCTCCTTCATGACAGCTGTCAAATGGACTCCAACTTTGAAGCTTAATATTTTCCCAATGCATTGATATTGGGGTCCACTATTAAATGTTGGCTAATCTACGAATTGGGAAGATTATATTTTGGGAAACTATTATTTCGTAAGAAATCCAATCTGCTTGTTTTTGGAGTCTGTAGTTGGAGTCCATTTGGCAGGTATTGTTAAGGAGCTTTCTGTTGTGGGACTATATTTTCTGTGGTTCCACAATAGCGCAGGCTCCAAGGCGGCATGTCGCCGATGGAGAGACGTTCTTAGGTTAGTTAGTAACTGTATTCGGCACGTGGGGGTATCTACTGTTGTCCTTGTCTGACGTATGCCGGGATACAGAAATGTCAAATCGTTTCACTCCACATTAGACGAAGCCGGTGGCAAAAACGCCCATTTACTGAAACGGACGGACTCTCTTATTAAAGACTAAAAACGGTGCTATTTGTTTCGGGTTCTTTGGTTGTTCGGTGTTTCTTTCGGATGTTGACTTGACTTGAGGCTTTGGATATTTTAAAAGATTTGGAGATCGAGGAGAACATGAGAAACAGTAAACTGTAAGGATGTCGTAGAATTTCTGATATAGTATATTTCCTAACAAGTGCGGAAAGTGCCACTTTTCCGCACGCGATTGCAGTTGGCTGAACGACGCGTAGCGTAGCGTAATTTGCATGGAAAATTCTCCTGTGGGAAATGGATGTTAATATGTTCTGAGAATCTCAGAATTTGCTTCCCTCAACTTACCCCATTTTCACCCCTCTATCCGAAAACATAAAAAAAAACGTGCAAATACGCATTTTAACTTGTATGAAAAACTTTTTTGCGGAAAATGGATGCTAATAGGTCCCTTTGAATGTTCTGAGAATATCAGAATTTTCTTCCGTCAACTTACCCCCTTTTCACCCCCCAATCCGAAAACGTAAAAAACCGTGCAAATGCGCGTTTTAAATTGCATGAAAAAATTTCCTGCGGGAAAGGGATGCTAATAGGCCCCCACGTATGTTCTGAGAATCTCAGAATTTGCTTCCCTCAACTTACCCCATTTTCACCCCTCTATCCGAAAACATAAAAAAAAACGTGCAAATGCGCATTTTAACTTGTATGAAAAACTTTTTTGCGGAAAATGGATGCTAATAGGTCCCTTTGAATGTTCTGAGAATATCAGAATTTTCTTCCGTCAACTTACCCCCTTTTCACCCCCCAATCCGAAAACGTAAAAAACCGTGCAAATGCGCGTTTTAAATTGCATGAAAAAATTTCCTGCGGGAAAGGGATGCTAATAGGCCCCCACGTATGTTCTGAGAATCTCAGAATTTGCTTCCCTCAACTTACCCCATTTTCACCCCTCTATCCGAAAACATAAAAAAAAAACGTGCAAATGCGCATTTTAACTTGTATGAAAAACTTTTTTGCGGAAAATGGATGCTAATAGGTCCCTTTGAATGTTCTGAGAATATCAGAATTTTCTTCCGTCAACTTACCCCCTTTTCACCCCCCAATCCGAAAACGTAAAAAACCGTGCAAATGCGCGTTTTAAATTGCATGAAAAAATTTCCTGCGGGAAAGGGATGCTAATAGGCCCCCACGTATGTTCTGAGAATCTCAGAATTTGCTTCCCTCAACTTACCCCATTTTCACCCCTCTATCCGAAAACATAAAAAAACCGTGCAAATGCGCATTTTAACTTGTATGAAAAATTTTCCCGCGGGAAATGGATGCTAATAGGATCCTTCAAATGTTCTGAGAATATCAGAATTTGCTTCCCTCAACTTACCCCATTTTCACCCCTCTATCCGAAAACATAAAAAAAAACGTGCAAATGCGCATTTTAACTTGTATGAAAAATTTTGTGAATTCTTGATTCTTGGTACATATGTAGGTACCTAATTGGTACCTACCTTTTTTGTGTGCTTGATATAACTCGGTATTCGATATAACTCTCGGTATCACTTTCTTGGATAAATAATATTCGTATTCAAATTTTGTGTATATAAAACTACCGAGAAAAATACAACTATATTTTGTCGACCAAGTAGAAGTCCCTCCTTTTCCCCAGATCAACTTGGCACGAGCCGCCACTGCCTGTGGCTTCGGCTTTGTCGTGCGGCTTCTTCGGTCGAAATGGCATAAATTTCGACTCTGTGCTAGAAAGAGGTTCGACGAAGATTATTATTGCCAAAATAGCTCTGCCCCGGCGTAAGAAAAAAAGACGATTTTGGGTTAGGACCAGCCCGAGTGCCTCAAAAGGAGAGCAGTGTTTTCCTTTTTTGATCGGGACCGTCATGGAGATGGGGCTTCTGTATCCCTGGGCCGATTGGCTTTTTGAGGCCGTGCGGAACAGTGCAGCACGGGTCCACACACAAATAACGGAAACTATTGTATTGTATTAATATGGAAATGGATGTTAATATGTTCTGAGAATCTCAGAATTTGCTTCCCTCAACTTACCCCATTTTCACCCCTCTATCCGAAAACATAAAAAAACCGTGCAAATGCGCATTTTAACTTGTATGAAAAATTTTCCCGCGGGAAATGGATGCTAATAGGATCCTTCAAATGTTCTGAGAATATCAGAATTTGCTTCCCTCAACTTACCCCATTTTCACCCCTCTATCCGAAAACATAAAAAAAAACGTGCAAATGCGCATTTTAACTTGTATGAAAAATTTTGTGAATTCTTGATTCTTGGTACATATGTAGGTACCTAATTGGTACCTACCTTTTTTGTGTGCTTGATATAACTCGGTATTCGATATAACTCTCGGTATCACTTTCTTGGATAAATAATATTCGTATTCAAATTTTGTGTATATAAAACTACCGAGAAAAATACAACTATATTTTGTCGACCAAGTAGAAGTCCCTCCTTTTCCCCAGATCAACTTGGCACGAGCCGCCACTGCCTGTGGCTTCGGCTTTGTCGTGCGGCTTCTTCGGTCGAAATGGCATAAATTTCGACTCTGTGCTAGAAAGAGGTTCGACGAAGATTATTATTGCCAAAATAGCTCTGCCCCGGCGTAAGAAAAAAAGACGATTTTGGGTTAGGACCAGCCCGAGTGCCTCAAAAGGAGAGCAGTGTTTTCCTTTTTTGATCGGGACCGTCATGGAGATGGGGCTTCTGTATCCCTGGGCCGATTGGCTTTTTGAGGCCGTGCGGAACAGTGCAGCACGGGTCCACACACAAATAACGGAAACTATTGTATTGTATTAATATGGAAATGGATGTTAATATGTTCTGAGAATCTCAGAATTTGCTTCCCTCAACTTACCCCATTTTCACCCCTCTATCCGAAAACATAAAAAAAAAACGTGCAAATGCGCATTTTAACTTGTATGAAAAACTTTTTTGCGGAAAATGGATGCTAATAGGTCCCTTTGAATGTTCTGAGAATATCAGAATTTTCTTCCGTCAACTTACCCCCTTTTCACCCCCCAATCCGAAAACGTAAAAAACCGTGCAAATGCGCGTTTTAAATTGCATGAAAAAATTTCCTGCGGGAAAGGGATGCTAATAGGCCCCCACGTATGTTCTGAGAATCTCAGAATTTGCTTCCCTCAACTTACCCCATTTTCACCCCTCTATCCGAAAACATAAAAAAACCGTGCAAATGCGCATTTTAACTTCTATGAAAAATTTTCCCGCGGGAAATGGATCGTTCAAATGTTCTGAGAATATCAGAATTTGCTTCCCTCAACTTACCCCATTTTCACCCCTCTATCCGAAAACATAAAAAAAAACGTGCAAATGCGCATTTTAACTTGTATGAAAATTTTTGTGAATTCTTGATTCTTGGTTCATATGTAGGTACCTAATTGGTACCTACCTTTTTTGTGTGCTTGATATAACTCGGTATTCGATATAACTCTCGGTATCACTTTCTTGGATAAATAATATTCGTATTCAAATTTTGTGTATATAAAACTACCGAGAAAAATACAACTATATTTTGTCGACCAAGTAGAAGTCCCTCCTTTTCCCCAGATCAACTTGGCACGAGCTGCCACTGCCTGTGGCTTCGGCTTTGTCGTGCGGCTTCTTCGGTCGAAATGGCATAAATTTCGACTCTGTGCTAGAAAGAGGTTCGACGAAGATTATTATTGCCAAAATAGCTCTGCCCCGGCGTAAGAAAAAAAGACGATTTTGGGTTAGGCCCAGCCCGAGAGCCTCAAAAGGAGAGCAGTGTTTTCCTTTTTTGATCGGGACCGTCATGGAGATGGGGCTTCTGTATCCCTGGGCCGATTGGCTTTTTGAGGCCGTGCGGAACAGTGCAGCACGGGTCCACACACAAATAACGGAAACATGGTATTGTATTAATATGGACTTAAGTGTAAATACCAAAGTTGAAGGGAATTGTGTCCCCAATGCGGTTATCATGTCCTACTTTCCGTGACAGCTGCCATTTTTGAGATATGACACAAAAAGGTGTTTTCTAAATTGAAACCATAGTTGAGCATGGTACTCAAAAATCAGGCATTTTTAGAGCTTTCCAACGATATAGGGCGAGTTTTTAAAGTTAACACAAATATGTGATGGGACCCTTCAAGCCAATCACCTGTGCAGAAATTTTTAAATGGCCCAATCACATTGCATTGTTGGATTCCATGCTGACTTTAAAAACTTGCCCATAATACTCGATAATGGTTATTCAGAAAAATAACGGAAATAAGTATGGTTTCCATTTTAAAAAACACGAGTTTGAGTCATATCTCGAAAATGGCCTGTCACGGAAAGTAGGACATGATAACCGCATTGTGGACACAATTCCCTCCAACTTTTGGTTTTTACGCTTTTTATCTAAAATCAGAAACAACGAAGCTAGATGGATTAGAATAAATCGGCAAAATTTCGTTTTTTTCAAAATATCTAGTAAGCCATGACTTTTTTCGAACATCCAAAAAGTGCGTTAAATTTGGCCCACAAAACTTCAATTCTTTCCCTATTCAACCTTCTCTCTATCTCCGCTAGTTTCAGATTCTAGAAAATTAGGCTTCCTCAAAGCAAAAAACGTATACCTTCACAAAATTTTATGTAAATTGAGTAATTTTTAGGAGACAAAAAAAACGAAAATCAGATTTCCGCCATTTTCTCGGAAAATTTGAGGTTATGTTGATAAATGTCTTATAATAGGTACCTATGAATGTTTTATTATTTTTTTAATATCTGCTACTTTTGTGTTGAATGTTGAACATTTTCAGCTAGGAGGTTACGTTTCGCTCAAAAATCACAAGTTTCGACCCCTAAACAGCACCACCATTTCATTGATGCCGTGTTTAATTTTTGTTTTTTTCTCTTTGTTATGAGCCTTACTAAATTTTCCTGCTTGTCCTTGCCTGTTGATAATTTTATTTTTCCAAAAATGTGTTCCAACAGAAAAGCCTTTTCCATTTGTTATTTCTAATCCTCCTACTTCTGAATTTTTAGGTTACAATATGACAATACTGACTGACAATAATGACTCAAAATGCCCACAGTTTATGAAAAGCGCTACGTCGATTCATCTTCTATATCGCTACTTAGCGCTTTAAAAACTGTAGGCACATTGAAAACGGCCAATATTCTAAAAACTTATTATTTCATTCATGCTCACAGCGCACAAGACGTTTTATAAAATGGCGCGTATAACGTATAACCAAAGTCTAGAGAATAGTATAAGTCAGCTCACTTCTTTGTTCTCTCGGAGAAAACAACAATTTTTTGCGACTGGTCGTAAATCAGCCTCGAACCGCCCTCAGCTACATATAGACCGGGAGATAATGACAGATTTTTGAACGTGATTTTACTCAGTATGCCTTGCAAAGGGCATTATGTGGCACATATTCTCACAATAATAAGGTATGAACCAGAGAGTCATCCTGGATTCTTCATATGAAAAACTGAGTTTTCAATTATTCGAAAAATATGCGTTTTGATATGATTTTAGTCAGGCTGCCATGTGTTTTATAATGAAGTTCAAAATAGAAAAATCCTCGGAAAACCATAGGCACACCGTTAGCGTGGGTTCAAAGGGCTATTATTGTCACGTGAACTTGTATTTTAATAATTAGTTTTTCCACGTTTCTGAAAAGGCTGCCAAGGAGAAGTATGCAAGTGCTTCTTATGAAAATGCTGAAAAAAGGATGGCATACCTTTTACGCTTGTCCAAGTACTGTTTAAATTGAATGTTATTTAATAATTTAAACGATTTATTCGATGTTAAGTGTACTTGGATATGCGCAAACGGTATGCCATCTTTTCTTCAGCAGTTTCATAACAAGAACTTGCATACTTCTCATTGGCACCCTGTTTAGAAACGTGGAAAAATTAATTATTAAAATACAAGATCACGTGGCAATAATAGCCCCTTGGACCCACCCTAACGGTATGCCTATGGTTTTCCGAGGAATTTTCTATTTGAACTTCATTATAAAACACATGGCAGCCTGTATAAAATCATATCAAAACGCATATTTTTCGAATAATTGAAAACCCAGTTTTTCACCTGAAGAACCCAGGATGACTCTCTGATTCATACCTTATTATTGTGAGAATATGTGCCACATAATGCCCTTTGCAAGGCATACTGAGTAAAATCACGTCCAAAAATCTGTCACTATCTCTCGGTCTATAAGCACGGCAGGGGGGAAACGTTTGTTTACACAAGGCCGAGTGCGCCGACTTATAGTATTCTCTAGACTTTGGTATAACCTTGTCGTTTATTTGCAACTTAATTATATTAGAGGATATCTGCTTATAACAACTACTTGGCAAAGTCTTTAAATCCATTTTATAGTTTTTTTAGCTATTTATATTTATTTTAAACCACTATGTCACAGATCGCATCTGTGGAAACGAGTCAAATAAATCCGAATTATAGCGAAAAGAACAAGATAAATAAATTAAAAGTAAAAAAATATTTTTAAAAAAAGCTTTTATTTAAATGCGCTAAAAAGAATAAAATAATCTTTTCTTTTAAAACTTTTACTATGAACTTATAACGTCATTCCACAATTTATATGATATAAAAGCTTGTCGCGAGATTTAAGTAGTGGTATTTACTTAGTTTGAAAACTTAAATCTCGCGACAAGCTTTTATATCATATAAATTGTGGAATGACGTTATAAGTTGATAGTAAAAGTTTTAAAAGAAAAGATTATTTTATTCTTTTTAGCGCATTTAAATAAAAGCTTTTTTTAAAAATATTTTTTTACTTTTAATTTATTTTGTAATTTTTAGTTTGGCCAGGTGTCTGAGTCTATTCATCTCAGTTAACGCATCATTGTTGCAAGGTCGTTTGCCGGTTAGTTTAGAACAGTCTAGCTCTTCAATGAGGAGACCTTCTAATGACCATCTTGGGTGTTCCGCCATGTTGGATTTAGAATGACGTCACACATATAATCATGCATTGTCATCCAAATTAAACGTGTGTACAAAATTTCAGCTCGATCGGTTGAAATTTAACTAGTCCGCCATCTTGAGTGTTCCGCCATGTTGGATTTAGAATGACGTCACACATATAATCATGCATTGTCATCCAAATTAAACGTGTGTACAAAATTTCAGCTCGATCGGTTGAAATTTAACTAGTCCGCCATCTTGAGTGTTCCGCCATGTTGGATTTAGAATGACGTCACACATATAATCATGCATTGTCATCCAAATTAAACGTGTGTACAAAATTTCAGCTCGATCGGTTGAAATTTAACTAGTCCGCCATCTTGGGTGATCCGCCATGTTGGATTTAGAATGACGTCACACATATAATCATGCATTGTCATCCAAATTAAACGTGTGTACAAAATTTCAGCTCGATCGGTTGAAGATATCTGCTTCAAAATTGAGTTGCAAGATTCCACCCGAACAAATTACATACATACATACATACATACATTGCAAGTTAAATAAAAGCTTTTAAAATGGTAAATCGCAGACGAATTAGTCTAATACGTCTGCAGTTGAGCCTCTGATCGCAGCACCCGAATTGTTCCGAAGCGGCTAATGTGTCGGCGAATTCCGAATATGCGGCCGGGATGAGGCTTTGCCGTCGGCACTTTGCGGACGCAGTGTGGACGCCTCTTAACAAAACACGTTATAGAAATATAAGTAGCAAACAGGTGTTGGCCGGCTTTTCTATTAAAAAATGATTAATAAAAATAATAAATAAAAATAAAATATTGGCAAAATATGGATATATTTATTTTCAACAATTTTTTAAGATACTTAAAGAGTCTTTAAAATTTTAGTACGGCACTATGTACTGTGCAATGTGCATACACCAACAAGGGATCTTTAATGAGTTTTGAGGAAGGCAGTCCAATTATTGTAAAATTGTGTTTTTTTTTTTGTAAATTTATGCAGTGGAAGAAGTGAAACAATCTACTTAATGTCTGTATACGTATAGGTAAAAATATTTAAAATATTTTGGTAAATTTATTCTATTAAAAATAACTGTTTCCGTTTACCGGGCATTCTTGAACCACGCGCGAGCCTGCATTATCACGTAATTACACAGCAAACCATGATGCTGAAAAAATAAACCGGCCGCCCGTAAATTAGGCAAACGTCAAAAATCGCGTTAACGCCAGCAATAAATTCGACCCATAATTTCCTTAATGGCGATTACCCAAACGTATTCAAATTATAAAAGCGGTAAAAGTTGAACTTGCCCAGATGTGCCGACTTATTACGGGGTACACGTGGAAGAAGTGTGGATTGCTTTAAAATTACCTATCCAATATGATAAATTATATAATAATATAATTCCTCAGCATTTTAGAAAAATAAATGAATTTTGTTTGGCTTTTCTACTCCTTTCTGGCATAAATAAAGCGGAAATTATTATATTTATTAGAGAATTCGTATTATTGTATGAAAAAAAAACTCTCTTCATGTGTTCTCAAAACATGAAGAGAGTTTTTTCCGAAAGCTGATAATCACGAGCGGAAATTATGTAGAAAAAATCTTTTGACTAGGAAATGGGAAGTTTAAAACGTGTACTTTCACTTACGATTGGTCCCATCTTAGTAAGAAACCTCCTTCAGCTTGATTCTTGGATTTAAAAATAAGAAAAATTGAGTTCTGCGTTTCGGGAAATTAAATATAACGCGGTTTACTGCAAAAATAAACGAGAAAAAGAGAAATACATTAAAATAACTTATATGCTATCAAAAAGCACACGTTTTAAGCTTCAAAAAAGTCACCTATTGAGTTTCAATATCTAATTTTATGCGGATATTATGAGCGTTTGAAATACATATTGAATATACGATAGCAAGAAAACAAACGAGGTCTGGTATCTTAATCTTATATTACTCTTTCAAAAGTACATATATTTAGTAGAAACATTCTGTAATATTGCTCAAAAATATTACAAATTGACCACGTAACATCAATTATTGTGAAAATGCATGAAATTTTGATCAAGGTCAACTTTACAATAATATGACAGACGTATGACAGAGATTAGGGCCGCGGTGGTGTCGCTCGTACCGGCGCTGACTTTTTATACTGCATGTTTTTCTGCCTTCGATCGACCTTGGTTCGAGGCAGGCGCATGCACATGTCTTTAAAGAAAAACACAATCACTTTTTTCAATAAAGTTATATCAAAGCTTTAGTTTTTAAGATTTCGAGATAAAGTAAGAGGTCTAAAATATTTAGTAGAGTCAAAATTAATGTGAGGCGAGGTAGGTATCATAACATTTTTCTTGAAATCGGCATTAAAATGTCCCAAAATCGTCATTAAAAGCACAGAAATCGTACAATAATGTAGCCCATTATTGTACGATCTTTTCAATAAGTAGGCCTTGGCGAGATGTAAACATCAAACGTCAGACGCGGAGAAATCGCCCGTCAAAAGTGACCAAATATTCAAAACCCGGCCGATAAAGGCTCATTTAACTTTTCGTACACATTGCGAAATTGTTTCCTATAGAAGCGCAATCCTTCAGTATACATATTTTAGTAAATATGAAAAACAATAGATTTGTTGTGTAAGCTGCACAAGAAGCAGCAGTTTGGTTTTTCTGTCAGAAGGTGCCGTACATCATTATGCTTGTCCTAGGTAGAGCGATCGGTAAAGTCAAGCAACGCCGCGCGTAGTCGGTTCGTGGACGGGTGATCCCTTATTATTATTTTCTTGCCTAATAAAACATTTTTTTTCCGATTTCAAGAAAAATATAATATGTACCTCGGCACTGAAGTTCTTTTTATGACTCATGTGGTTTATTTGCCTCGGCCAGAGGCCTCAGCAACTAAACTCCACATGAGTCATAAAAAGTTGAACTTCAGTGCCTTGGTACATAAATAACTATTTCCTGGCATTTTTGCAATTATTTTAAATGTTTTTATCAAACCCTTGAAAAAAACGGAGCTTCTAAATAAAAAAAAATAGCTACAGGGTGTCCCAGAAATAAGTGACACAATTTTAGCCACGTAGGTATCTAACTCATCAAAAGCAACTTTTTCCAAATGTAGTAACATATGTAATAAAATAATAATTGAATTATTAAAAATAATAAACGAATTAAGTTGTCAATAACATAATAACATACTAAGTGATAAACTAAGTAAGAACGGATCAAAAGTATTAAAACTGCCACGCACTTTTTACTTAGTGAAAATATCAACGTTGTTATTAGGTATTCATTATTCATCTATCAACCGTCCACAAGACCCCAGTTGCAAAAACGTTTGATACATTGTGCTGTAAACCACTACCAAAGTCTAGAGAATACTATAAGTCAGCTCACTTCTTTGATCTCTCGGAGAAAACAACATTTTTTTGCGACTGGTCGTAAATCAGCCTTGAACCGCTCTCAGCTACATATAGACCGGGAGATAGTGACAGATTTTTGGACGTGATTTTACTCAGTATGCCTTGCAAAGGGCATTATGTGTCACATATTCTCACAATAATAAGGTATGAACCAGAGAGTCATCCTGGGTTCTTCATATGAAAAACTGAGTTTTCAATTATTCGAATAATATGCGTTTTGATATGATTTTAGTCAGGCTGCCATGTGTTTTATAATGAAGTTCAAAATAGAAAATTCCTCGGAAAACCATAGGCATACCGTTAGCGTGGGTCCAAAGGGCTATTATTGTCACGTGAACTTGTATTTTAATAATTAGTTTTTCCACGTTTCTGAACAGGCTGCCAAGGAGAAGTATGCAAGTGCTTGTTATGAAAATGCTGAAAAAAGGATGGCATACCTTTTACGCTTGTCCAAGTACTGTTTAAATTGAATGTTATTTAATAATTTAAACGATTTATTCGATGTAAAGTGTACTTGGATATGCGCAAACGGTATGCCATCTTTTCTTCAGCAGTTTCATAACAATAACTTGCATACTTCTCATTGGCAGCCTGTTTCGAAACGTGGAAAAATTAATTATTAAAATACAAGTTCACATGGCAATAATAGCCCTTTGGACCCACGCTAACGGTATGCCTATGGTTTTGGAGGAATTTTCTATTTTGAACTTCATTATAAAACACATGGCAGCCTGACTAAAATCATATCAAAACGCATATTTTTCGAATAAATGAAAACTCATTTTTCCATATGAAGAACCCAGGATGACTCTGCTTCATACCTTATTATTGTGAGAATATACGCAACATAATGCCCTATGAAAGGCATACTGAGTAAAATCACGTCCAAAAATCTGTCACTATCTCCCGGTCTATAAGCTTATTTTCTTATCAAATAATATATCGATCGCCGTACTCCGATGACGGCGGGCCGAGGGAGCGTGAGAGGGCAGGGGGGGGAAACGTTTGTTTACACAAGGCCGAGTGCGCCGACTTATAGTATTCTCTAGACTTTGCCACTACTACACTACGAGTGATATAGTTTATCCAAGTTACAGAGGCAGTAGATATAAACAAAGTCACATGACCGCATTGCGATCGATTACCAGGGTCGGACATATATATTAGCAGATTCTGCAACAAGTCTGCGCGCGATCCTACCTATGTAGGAAACTCGACTGAGGGAAGAGCCCGCCCTGCATTCCACTCGCCTCCTAAACACTTGAGATCATAGACAAAGGAATATAAAGGAGACAGCTCCTTTAAATGGACAGAATTGGAAGCGTTTAAAACGGGTCCACTGCGCACGCCAGCTACGTCGAGGATCAGTCACAATATGATGTTACGTCAGCCGTCCGCGATCCAATGGTCTGCTCGACTTTCTGCTTTGTTCTTTGCTGTTTATATATTTTCAAAATGGTGGCATGTGTTGTAGTTACGGCTCTTCGTAAAATATGAGGATCCTGGTTGTAGTGTAGTGGGATGTGGATGATGGCCTCTAACTTTAATTACATCAAACTAAATACATGGTGCCGTTATATGTTATCTATTTGAGTTATCTTTTGATTTTGTCTATTATTTACATGTGAACCCCTGTGTACGATAACTTGTGACGAAATACATATAGGTATTGGGTTTGGGGAAAACATTTTGGTTTGTGATGTTTTCTTCTTTATGGTTGTGTATTGCTAGGAACTGTAACAGGGTTCGTATTTTACCTACCAACCAGGTATTTTTTAAGTGAGTTTTTATATCTCCTGCGATATGCAATTTGGAACCTTTGCTTCGTTCTTTTGCGTCTTGTCAGAGCTAGGTAGCTGTTTGTTTTCATTATTGCAGTATATTTTATCTAATAATTTATCATTGTAATCGGAAATTAGTACCAGTTTCGACTTGTTCACAAACTCCTGTAAAGATCTCACGGTTCATCCACGTGTGCCTACTCCAATTAAAGAACCCTGGGCAAGACGTTTTGGAATTTCATTGCTAACCTGAACCTACATATCTGTTACAAACTCTGATTGTAACGGATTTTTTTGTAAATTCCAATTGAAATAAAAACGTTGTAACGGGTTTCTTGGAATTTACAAAAAATCCGTTACACAATCTCTGTGATAGGAACAAGTGATTTAAAGTTTTAAAGCCACAGGGTACAGCCGATATTTTGATACTGTTGGTTTTGGGTGTATATTTTATGTGTATGTATTTATTATTCATTTCGATTTTAATACAAGATCTCGAACAAACGCTTTTTATTTGCTTAACAATACCTACCACCAAAACCAATTACTTCTTCGCATTTTCATTGGTAGAAATGGTTTTAAGGGCTGAGGCTGCTTTTTTAGCCCACCTTTAAAAACCTTTTCTTCCAGTGAAAATGTGAAGAAGTTAATATTTTTTAAAATTTAATTTAAATTTCCGGATAGCCCCCCTACCGTAAAATTAGTTTGCCAGTCAACTCCCTGCGGCGCTGTATAGTAATTATATTTGCTTCCCTGTTGGCAACACTATTTTGACTTCTCTCCTTTTAATCATTTCTCTATGCTTGAGACTTTACGACGGCCAGACCAATAAAAGAATAGGTGACATCGCGACCACGTGGTGGCCAATGTTTTGATTCACTGCCTCTGTAACTTGGATACAGTATAATGCCAGAATAATTTGCTACACAACAATGCGATATCTCCCGCTACAACAGGAACAAATTGTGCGATATGCGCCTGTTTGGGAACAATTCGGGAATCGTTCCGTATATATTTCCTACGAGCCTAAAGACAGTTCCCATATTAGATTTCGCCGTAAGCCGCCATATTAGTCAATTCATTATTATTGTAAAAGTCAGCATTGTTACAAAACATACCTACTCGCATTCTCATCTCAGTCCGAATGCGTAAACACCGGTAGGAGGCTACAAGGCATATGAAGATAGTGAATTATCGATTCGCATGCGTTACTTCGGTGTTATTATTAATAGATAGATAGATAATTAGAAAAAATACCGTATTGAGTTTTCGGAAAACTATATTTGAAAAATACGGAAGCGTAGAAGGGCCACGTAGTAAATTTTTTTAAAATTCAGACCATTTTCTCAAAAAACCCAGCGTGCGGACTACTATTCTGGTTGTAATTGCCATAGTTTCATCTGCGATTTTTGTATCTGTGGTTGACATTTTAATTAAGCCTCATTTATAATTTAACTAACCGCGTACGAACCTGTGTTCTTAGCACATACCATCTACCGAATTTAAGACCACCTGATCCCTGACCAATACGAGCACAGTTTGCCGCTGTTGACGTGGTGGTTATGCCATGGCTGGCGTTGTCTACAGGCTCTTTAACGCAAATGACACACAGATTTTTCTTCGCAGTTGGAATGTACACTAATGTACAGCTTAATTCAAACTTCATGCCAAGCGCTATTATGGGAAAACTATTATGGGTTAGGCGTCCGTGTTGGAGAAATATTTTCCGTTAAAATAATAAAAATCGTGCCCTTAATAACTTACTGCTTGCCGTATCAAAATTCTTCAGTTGTTTATATTTTTTTAGTCGTAATATTTGTATCAATAAACAACAGTTATTATAGTTACTCGATAAGACGCCAACGGCAACTTTTTTCAATTATTCAATTGGTAGAGGCGATCTGCCGGAACGGCAAGAGTAAATAATAACTCGACCCCCTCTTTCAATTAACCGGGCCGCGATGACGTCAGCTCGTTTGTGCCTTATCGGCCGGTTGCGGCCAGCCCGGCAGCTTGTTAGCGGGAGATCGTTGGCGGGAGCATAGGCGCAACGCAACCGGCTACTGTTGTAGTTGGTATTTATTTATTAATATTTCAGAATTGCCCCTTTCAGAAGGTCGCCAGCATCGTATATGTATATTATAACCATAACCATACTTGGCCGCGGCACTTTGATTGCATCGAGTCGCAGGCTTGCCGCTATCGGCCCGATCTATATTCTTGAAATTTCGGTGGTCGCCAGAGACCCTATCCTTGGTACAGTGTGAAGTTTGGAAAGAAAGATAAATACATTGAAACTTTGATAACGGAAAACTATTTCATTCCTCCTGTTTTGTTATGTTGAGAGCCTGTTGTGGTTGGGCCGGTTGAGTTTATGCAGCTGCTTCTGAATTGAAAAGGAACCTGGTACAGAATGATCTTCAGTAGATGTTCTCTGGCATTGCCATACCTGATCTTCCGTTTGCATAACTATCAAAAATCCGCCTTAATTACATGGTTAACTGCGATCTTTCAAATGATTTCTTTGTAAATTTAAGTCCACATATCTTGCTAAAGGGAAGAACAAAATATCGACTATTATAGGATATAATATAGTTGCAATCCATTTTTGTAAATTAGATGGTGTCTCCATCGATTATCCATTCTTATCCAGTTAAGTAAGCTGATATTTCGAGAAACATGATCACACCTCCTTAACCCATAAATTAAACGACAGTATGAATTCTGGACCTTTTGAATTTTTTTTTATCAACCGAATCTAAACAGGGGCTTTTCAAAGAATTACAATAGTTGAAATGGGATAAGACAAGCCGTTCACACCACAGTTTTCTTATACATTAAAAGTTAAGGAGTGTCTACTAGCATTTGAGGTTAGAAAATAAAAGCTTGTAATGACTATGGGTATTAATAATAATAGACGGAGAGCTGGCTACGTACGAGTAGGAGTCACTCGGTAAAGTGGGAATTTCATCATTTATAGGTTCCGTTGTTACCGACAGCGAGAGGCGGGCGGGCAGAAGGCACCCTGGAAGAATAAAGTGAGAGTAGGGGGTTAAACATGCAATTTTTTCCGTAAAAAAATTGTTAAGGTAAAGTGTTGAAAATTTGCCGGATAATTGGAGATAGTGCAAATAAGTAGAGAAAGAATTGGCAGAAGGCTAGGGGAAAATAAAGAGTCTGCAGAAGGCGCTAATGTTGCAAACATTTTTGCAACAATTATGTGACTTCTGCCAATTTTTAAATTTATTCTGTAACTCAAAGTAACACTAATTGCAAAACGGCAGAAGGCTAGTTGGAAGAGGGAGATAATATGGCAAATAGTAAGTGCATCGGTGGCCCACTCGAATAATTACTTTACCTGATATATCATATTTTATTTCATCAAGTACACTATTTGTCAATTGCCAGAAGTCAGTTATACGAAGACATACGTAAATCAATAATTTTATTAATGAAAAAATATGACGACTAATGTCATAATAAATATAATAATAAGAATACCAAACTGCATTCGCTAACTTAGGTAATATAGCTGCAAATAAAGAAACTACTTTCCTGTTGTTGAGTAATTTGTTTGTAGCATGTACAGTATTAAATCTTGCGAAAAAGCCAATCAGCTTCGATATACGACTTCAAATGCTTTGAAGGACTACACCAGTCAAAGACGTTGTCGTTTATAGTGACGATTCGGTAGGTAATTTTGAATTTGATTTCGATAATTTATAAACTTTGTTAAATTATTGATTTCTACTTTCAGCTGAAGATGATGACAGCGATGAGGATATTGACTTTAATGAAAACATGGAAAATTAAGGTTATATAACGGATTAATGTAATATTTAAAATAAAATTGGTATTAGTGATAAATAAAATAAAATAAAATGAATTTAATATTAAGATTAATATAAAATTAATATTAGTGTTCTAAATATATATTGTATTACGAGGAAAAATAAAATTATTTCCATGTTATTATACTATAACCATTAATGTTTTCGTAATTGACTTCTGGCAATTGACAAATAGTGTACTGAATTATCGTAAAAAATGCTGACAAATTGCCAAAAGTATACTTGTTGAAATAAAATATAATATTATATCAGGTAAAGTAATTATTCGAGTAGGCCACCGACGCACTTACTATTTGCCATATCTCCCTAATTCTTCCAACTACCCTTCTGCAGTTTTTGCAACTAGTGTTATTTTGAGTTACAGAATAAATGTAAAAATTTGCAGATATTTACTGTCACATAATTGTTGCAAAAATGTTTGCAAAATTAGCGCCTTCTGCCGACTCGTTATTTTCCACCTGGCTTTCTGCCAATTTTTTCTCTACTTATTTGCACTATCTCCGATTATCCTGCAAATTTTCAACACTTTACTTTACCAATTTTTTTTGCGAAAAAAAATTGCATGTTATTCTTCTAGGGTGCCTTCTGCCTGCCCGCCTTTCGCTATGTTAGTAACACCGGAACCTATAAATGAACAAATTTCCACTTTACCGAGTGACCCCTACTCCTACGTAGCCAGCTCTTAGACTATAATGAGTCCCAAGTTCCTGCTAGAATCAACCAATTTTACATTACCAATATATATTATATTAAGTCCTCTTCAATTATAATACAACGATATATTTCTGGGGATTCCTCTATTTTATATTAAATGTTTTTTTTTAGATTTTGACCAAGCCTTTTGCACAATTACATAAATTCAATTTTTTCCACATTGGCCCACTAAAAGTTGAATACGTCTAGAAAGCTTTGATGTTAATTTTATAATGTTATACTGCTGAAGATGGGTAGGTTAAAACATAAATATGTTAAATATAAACTGTGTTTGTGCTGAGACTGTAAGTTTTACCCCTTTTAGTCATACATTCACTACTTCACCACAGATTAACTGGTTAATCTGTGACTCCACTACAAGACATGACCTATTTCCACACTTTTCCCAATTATTAAACAAATTTTAAAAATAAAAATACTGCAACCTAAAAAGTGGGGAGGTGTTAAATTTTGGATAGTCCGAGGTACCCAATTTCGGATACCAGAAACCCAAAATTCTGGATTAATATAATATGCTGGTTGGCGAGTAAATTATTTATTTTCAGAAAAAAAAATGACAAAGAACCACAATAAATATAAACAGTGGGATCCAGATCCATTAAAACTTGCTGTTAATGAGGTCAAAGAAAAATAATGCCTATCTTGAAGTCACTAAATTTTTTCGGCCCCGAAATCAACATTGGAAATTACACCAAACAAACTAATAAAAACGCCAGAAAAACGTATGTATGCGACTTTTGTTCAAAACAAATTCTTTTGACAATAAATCTTGTTTCATTCTAACACGTTATGTATGCTTATATGAAAAAAAAGTAAAAACACTTCTATATAACGCGCGTGTCTATGAATGCATTATTTATTTTATGATAGGTTCAAATCCCACACGATGCATTTCTTTTATTTTTTTAATTATCAACAAAAATACAGATCTTATTGTTGATAATTAATTAATCGTGTTTAATTAATTGGGCTAAATTTATTTATTAAGAATGTTTTCATGAAATCGCTCATATTGTGACGGTGATATTGAAATAATTAGCAGTTTTTAATTAATACAAAATTTGGCGGTCCATACGGCAACTATAATATCTATTTCGCTGGTGGGGGCCATGATGAGACGCCCTATCTCTCTTCTAACAAGAAGTATTACCCAGGTAGGATAATGGCCAAATTGTCCCATGGTCCCCACCAGTTTATAACTTCTATTATTCCGATTATTATTACATTACATATTTACTTATTGAGCAGTGGTGTCATTCCGTCTTTATCTTTTAATAGGAATCGTATATTACACCAACCCTATTCCACACACGAGCTGAAAATACAGACACCAAACTTCGTAATTCCAGCTCTGTGTATATCATCTGCCTCGGAACATAGATCACGGGTTCAAGTCACACACAAGGCAGAACTTTTTTTTTATTGTCGTTGCATTCTGTATATTTATCACTGATTATTATTTTTAGTTACTTGACACTATGGTTATTATGAATATTATTACTCACAATCTACTGCATAGTGTATTCAAAGTTTAATTCAAAGTACCTATATTATGAAATTTGGCCTCGGAGATACTTTTAAGGACCGAGGCAACGCCCTCGTTCCCTGCGTACTGAATAAACAACCTCCACTTACGCATCTTGTAATGTAAATAACTATTAGTTCGGCATGCCAAGATGAATAAAATCGACCAAAAACAGTTTCGGGCCTGTGTGTCAGATGCCAGTAATGAAGGTTCAATTATTTGTCTTTTAAGTTTCTTCTTGGGGTTCTGTGGTTTCTTCGGTGGCACTTAGCTCTCCCAGGTTGCGCCCATGAGGTAATCAGATGCTCCCGGGGGAACGTTTCGGGGAGTCGAATCCGGTCAAAGGGGTGAGATACGGCTGGTTATTCGGTGTAAATCGCAAACTGGGCGAGTTTGATGGTCGTTTATTCCAGGAAATTATGTGCTTTAGATATATCGCTCGAGGAATTTTAGCAATTAGTAGATATTTATATTTACCATCAAGCCTACTCTAAAACAAATTCATACAGAGTAGTCAGAGTTACTTTGACTTTTGCAATGTTTATTTTTTAAGTTACGAAAATCTCGTTGATTTTCAGGTGTATTATTTTTTGTGGACAAAAGAGCAAAAAATATGTGCAATTTTTTTTTGTGACACCCTATATATTTTTAGCTAGATAACTATGCTATGTTGACATTTGCTTTGATAGTTTTCAAAATAATTATAGTTTTTTGTTAATAAAAAATTGGGTAACCAATTTTGAGAGGAGACAACTCTGGCGGCTTCACCAAAATGTTATTTGTGGATTTTTTTACATTATTCCTTTTATCAAAATAATAATTCACAAGTTTTTTGAAATCATTGAGTAGCAAGTAATTACAAGAAAATAGTTCGGTATAATCGATAGTTTTCAAAAAAAAAGCATTCAAATACATACTATGTTTTATGATTTTTTTCGAAAGCTTTCGATTACCGAAATAATTTCTATCAATGACCAATGATCTTAAAAAACTTTTTTGTGAATTAGTTTAAAAAAGGGACAATAGCGTTCCACTCCACAAATATCATTTTTGTTAAGTCGCCCTAGTTGTCCCGATATATCGATACGTCGTATAATTGAGTAAAGGAACAATAGTTTACTCAATGGTCGTATACAGTGTCCTCCAAAAAGTTCGCACCATAGGGGGGGAAATCTTTAATTATTATCTAATGTTTTATTTTGAAATTTAATTTTGGGGTTACCTTTTGCTTGAAGAAAGATGAAAAATTACCCACTCAAACGTGGTCATGTGACTTTCATTATCTGTCAAAAATTACATTTAAAAAAATATATTGCCAAAAATAGATTTATTTGGTAAAATATCAAAAAGTTTAACTTGAAAAAGCTGTTTCTTTTTCAATTTTACGTAAGTGTACCAAATTTTGAACGTTCTAATGAAAGATATAGTTTTTTGTAATTTTTTTATATTTATGAAATTTATGTTAATTTTAAAAACTTGTAACTTCGTAAAAACTATTTTATATCACTAGGTTGATCATTCTATTAACTTTTTATTACTAATTACCTATAAGAATAGGTATTTTTCAAATGAAAATTATATTAACGCTTTAAAATTCTGTTATGTTTGCTGCATTTAGTTTTCCAGTTCTAAATTGATGCCAAAATAATAATAAATTAAAATATCAAACTATTTTACGTATCTAAGCAAAATTATTGACTTTTATGGAACAAATAATTATTACCTTCAAGTTTAATTTCAGATCAATCAATATTGATGACTATATACATATATAGGCCATGGGGAGAATTGAAGCAATTGTTTTTATTTGACAGTTTAATACTCTTGAAAGGAGAATTTTACCATTCTCCGTCATGCACGACGTCCGGCAAAAATGTGGTACACTTACGTAAAATTGAAAAACTTTTTCAAGTAAGACTTTTTAATATTTTAACAAATAAACCCATTTTTGGCGATATATTTTTTAAATGTCATTTTTGTCAGATAATGAAAGTCACATGACCACGATTAAGTGTTTAATTTTTCATCTTTTTTCAAGCAAAAGGTAACCCCAAAATTAAATTTCAAAATAAAACATTAATTAAAAATTTCCCTCCTACATGGTGCGAACTTTCTGGAGGACACTGTATATCGATTAGGGTGGAGCGAATTTTTTTTTAATTCTTTGATATAATAGTTTAAAAAAGTTTCCTTTATCTATACTAATTTTTGTTTCAATCCCTTTATATTTAGTGAGTCCGCAAGAATATACCGTAAAAATACCGAATATATGGCTTTAAAATAAAAATATACAGCAAAGTAAACTAAATTTAAGAAACTCTATATTATGCTCTCTGCGCCTCACACGGGAATTTGTCACGCGCGCATGGAAAAATCTTTATTTTCAGACTAGTAATGAAATATACTATTTGAGATATTTTCAAAAACCTTTTTTTTTTTGTTCGAAAGGTCTTCAAAAAAGGTTTGTTTTTTTGACGTCGTTACTTTTGTCAAAATGCAAATCCAGGGACGGCTGCGATTTTTTTTATATATACCCCCGATTTTTACGAAAACCATTTAGCGATTTTTTTATTTAAAATCTGAATATCATAGCATTAATCAGGACACCCCAAAACCCCATATAATAAATTTTAACAAGAAATATACAGGGTGTTCGGTTCGACACCGTGTTAAAGTTGAGCAAAATATAGGGCATCTGGAGAGTCAAGCGTGCTATGGAATTATTTCAAAACAGTTGAAGAACTAACAGGACCACCCAAGGTGTGATGGGCGAAATTGCAAGACGAAATATACAGGATGTTTTTCTCTACAGCGTCTGAAATTTTCAACTTGGAACCGACACTTGGGCAATAAGATTTTGTTAATCCGCCTCCACCATCTTCCACGTCATGGAGCCTTCAGGTCCCTCCGTCGGTCGGAGTGGTCGAAAAAAAATTGTGGAGGTGAAAGTCATCTTCTTTTTACGAGGGCCCTTGTTTAGGTAAATATAGGTATAATATGAATACGTTTGGTGTCGCCATCAACAAGTTCTGTGACTGGCCGTTTGCATTAAACTATAATGGGCGCCTGAAATGTCTGTATTCGCCCAAACATACTCAGTGAAATCTCATTACTTTACTGGGCTGATACCAAATTATATATACAACCGCATACGCATACAAAACGAATGGAAGCAAAACCCAACGTCCGATTTATTGCCCGCTTGCATTTTCGTTTTAAGCCCCACCGACCGGCCGGCGCTCGGCGCTGGTTAATAAAACGGGAAGACAGGCGCAATCTGCCCTAATGGCGTCGCGGCGTTGCCGTATTTCGCCATTTCCGCCCCATTACGGCCGGCCTGACATTTCGCCGGGCCATTGGGCGCCGCCGCCGCCGCCTCGATCCCTTTTTACACCTCCTTGCAACCGTTTAGAACTGCGGACGCCCAGATATATTGGGCACGTTTAAATTGTTTTCGGTCCCTTTGTTACTGGAAGGGGGATTGATTGCCCGGGGGAAATTTGTTAACGGTACCTTGGTGATTTTTTCCTTCCGGTTTTATCAGTAGGTCGGTGGCAGAAAGGAGACATAGATAGTTAGAAGCGCATTGTTGATTAATTTTGTAGAAAAAAAAAACAAATTAAAACAGATAACTTGTAATGTCTTACAATTCGTAAGACCCGATAGTAATTTGAGGTTATAGCCGTTATAGGTCATGTATTTTATGCAAAATATTTGGAGTGCCTCGTGGAAATTTCAGCAATGGATCTGACAGTCCATATATTATGTGTAGCTTTATTGTCTATGATTTATACAATAGATGGGATTGTCTTTGTCAAAGACAATCCCATGATTGTCTTTGTACAATAATAACTTATAATAAAATTGACAGTTCTTCTAAAAAATTCACCTTGTGATTTATAGTCATAGTAAAGGTAGGGAGGAGGATTTTATTATAATAAAAACTATTTCTATTCGTATAATCTAACCACAGATGTAACTAATAATCTATCGATATCTTTGAATAAAGAATCCCGGGAAGGAGTCAAAGCTCTATGTATATTGTATATATATTATTTTGATATCTGACACGGTGATAGGGATAGGTATGTCAGTATGTGGTATTTATATACTTTTTCGAGTTGTTATGCTGTTAGCTGTGCAGCTTGTGGCACTTTCCTGACCGCCAAAAGCCAAAACTAAAATGTTTGAGGGTAATAATCCATCGGTAAGTAATTTTGTAATTTAAATTAACTTTTGAGGCCATGCTCCAAAGTGGCATAGGCGTTTGTGTATAGGTAGTTGCTTCTTCAAAATTGGAAATTTAAAATTAGAATTGCTGTATTATCCAGGACACTCACTGGGATTGCTACGGTTTTCTAGGGTTTTCCGTAGTACTTGAGCGAATGCTATCCTAGCTCTATCTGGCCCTAGCCGCAAATGGCAACGAAGACAAAATAATAGTAATTGCCCCCCTCCCCCGCTTCTGGGGTACTCCTAGTTTGGAGTATTGTGAGGGTGAGAATTATTATTATTATTATTATTATTATTTCTAAACTTCAAGACATAAACGTGCCTTATAATGTTTGTAGGTACTGATATCACGAAAAGTGAGGATCTCTGCCTCGATTAGTTTGTCGAAACAACTCGAAAGGTGCGCGCCACTGTAAAAACGGAAACGGCATCCCGCCATATGCAGGAACTATCCCTGTCGCGCGTTACTCCCAAACATGTTCCTTTCTGGGGTTCTTTATTCAAAGATCGACATTGACATATGTATAACTGATACTTTCGAAGACTGAAAAAATATTTTTTACGTTACTTTAACATTACATTTTTGTTATAGCTATAAATAATTACTGAAAACGCTTTATTACTTTGTGAGCTGTTCAGGCTAACTTTGTCATTTTTGAAGATCCAATATTAAGCAGCAAACTGCATGAATTATTACGTTTTATCGGTCGCTTAAAAAATGTAATCTCCCTCATATTTCTAGACGGCGGAGCAGCGCGGCGGCGGGGAATGTCGCGCTCCACTTAGTTCGGGTTTGTGTTTTGACAAATTTGCCTGCGTTATAATTCAAAGTCGCTCGCGGGCTGTAAATTAGGGTAATTATGAATAATGGGGTACTCCCGGCGAAAATTAATAAAATGTGCCCCACAACCCGCCGGTATTTTTAACCGCGGGTGATGCCGTTTCTCGCCACCGGGGTTTCGAGATATTTGTTAGCACACCAGAATGATTGCTTTATTATCGTCAGTGGCGTACATAACCCACGGGGTTAGTAAAAACACATTTTAGATTTTTTTTTTCAAGAAATACGTACACATCGTTGAAACTACTATTAAATTATCTTGATTATTTCCCTCATACTGCTAGCATCCAATAAGGTAGCTCCTTCCATAAAAATCCAACCAATCATATGCCTCTGCTAGCGATAATTGCACTTGTGCAAAAACCAAAGCGGTAAATCACTTATGCAATTATCACTTCGTCGATTAGCAACCGCGAATCTATTTCATACAAACACGTACTTCTTAAAATTGGTGTGTCTTACACGGTTCTAAATTATGCAGCTTATAAATTATGTTGCGGTATTATTAAGCATTGCATCAATGAATTTATATAACTTTGACATTGCTAAATTGTTGTTATTAGACCTGCGTCTCCGTTTAAATTTATGACACACATTCAGAAAATAAACCAACGCTATAACAGGGTGTATAATGGCATTTGCCGTGGATATCCAAGCGTCATGCTGTTTGCTTACTCTAACGCTACAGTCGAAGCTGTCAATAAACTCGTTCAAAATGAGTCGTTTTGGAAATGTAAACACAGAAAAAATTAATATAGAAATTGAAAATAAAAAAGCCGAGAATACTGGATCGTATCCGTGAAACAATCTAGACAAATAGCTTCGCTCTCGGGATTTTATCAGGAAATAAAAGACCAATTTATACTCGTGATCTTTCTAGGCAAAATAGCGCTTTCGAAAAAATTATCGATAAAATTTCCGGCACTTGTGATATTACATACGATAATTTAGTTTTTTAAGGCTTAAGGGTATGTAAAAACAATAAATAAAACCTATTTGCTGCAGCACTAATAATAAACAATTAAGAATCTCTTATAAGCCCCTTCCAGATTAATGTGTAAATTATCTTATCAAAAGCTTTAAAACTTTGATGACTTATTCTCATATCATTTAGAACTGTAATAGGTACAACTTATCAAATCACTCGTATCTTTTAAAACTATAATAAAACCTTCAGATTTAAGAAGCACCATCAGAATTCAATTACTGCAGATACAACTCTGTCTTAAATTGTTCTGGCTCATCTCTCTACGATAAACATAGAAATATAGATTTTTTGGTTTAAACAAAGTTTAATTTGCTGACAAAGTTGAATAAGATACTTATTAAAAATTCGGGGCCTATCCAATTATCAGAAAGAAGATTTTTTCCATAATAAAGATTATATGATGCATTATTAAATTTCAATTTCCCTGGTATAGTTGTTTGATGCCCCCATAAAACCGTTTGGTTTTAAAAAGTAGCTCGCATTAAGGTTATATAGAAAAAATAGCTGGAATACATAACCTAGAAATTTTCATGGGATAACGCGTACCGCGGTTTGACAAGCACTGTTTTATCCCGATTTCTTAAGTCATTCATAAGTTAAAGCAATAACATTTACCTTAAGAACTGCAATGTCTAAATATAGATATTTTTTTTATTTAGACAGTCCCACACATGTGCAACTTTTGCCCAAACGCGTTTTTACACAATCTGAAATTTGTGATTTTTTAGGCTGTTTGGCTTTTTTCTCGTTTTTCAGTCATCTTCTCCAACAACTGCATAAACGCGCATAAAAATTTACATTTAATTTAAGAAGTCTGCATAAACCTCAGGACATTAGAAATACATTACTATCTTATGTGAGTCCTTATAAATTGCTTTTTAATTTTCGTTTAAATGAACAATATAATTAAACTACAAAATGTTTCAACGCGTAACACTAAAGTAACACTAGGTACAATGTTTTTTTTTTGCGAGCATCAAGCCGTATTCTGACGGTGAATACAAGTTTTGAGAGTAATTTCTATAAAGCTAATCCGAGGGGTGTGACAGTCAAGAAATTTGTTGTACACTTTGCCGAAAATCCGTGAAATCTCGCAGAATCTTACAGAATCTCGAAAATCTCACAGAATCCCTAAAATCTTTGCCAAATCCTCAAAAATCTTCAATAATCCTTAAAATCTCTAGAAATCTCAGAAATCTCTATAAATCCCTAAATCTCGAGAAATCGCTAAAATCTTTAAATCTCGAGCAAAATTGTAAATTTTACCCTTTAAAAATTATGCTCCTTGTTATATTTTAGCGCTATTCACAAAAAAATCATGTAAACAACCAATAGGAGTCGTTCCCCCTCCAGTACCCACTTAATTATGCAGCCGCCAGGCGCCGCGCGGACATGGCCAAGCCGGCCAGTTTCATCTGCAATAATATTGTCGCGTTGTGTTCGGTTATTTTAAATATTTTTACAAATTCTTCTTTGACTGCTATACCGCTTTTCGATTTATAAATTATTTATTTTGAATTCAGTTAAAAAATTTAAAACAAATGAATTTTACTTTTCATTTCCTTTTTAAATGCCCATACTTATCTAATAAATATTCAAGAGGAAAAGAAAGTAATAGATATGATGAATCTGAATTTCTTCCGGATGGATCCTGCGTCAGCAAAACTTCTTGTTTCAAGCTTTCGTCGTCGATTGAATCCCCTCAAAACAGTTGAATGATCAAAAGGACTACTTAAAGTGTTGGTGTGCAAAGATCGAGGCAAAGATTCAATATATAAATATACAGGGTGTTTTTCTCTGGGCCCTCTTAAAATGCTGAATTTTATGAAACTTTATACTGGTGAAAAGTACTCTGGAATCGCTGGAAAAAAATTAATAAACACAAAGTAATGTATTTCTTTAAATAAAGTCACTGTGTAAGATGATACATTTTCTGTGCGTTTCCTGTTGGGGCACACCAGCAACCTTAACTAATATGGACTTACTTACTGGCAGGCTTCTTTCTGTATTTTAAGTCATACTTCATTTATAGTGTCTGGGGCTGATATACTACTCGATTTTTGACTCGTATAAAATTTCAAAAAATTCAGTAATTTAAAATGGCACACTCTGTATATTTTGTATTACGTCTATGCACACCAACAGTTTTAGTGGTCCTGTTGACAATTCAACTGTTTTGAGGGGATTTCATGGCACACTTGACTTGCTATACTGCCTATACTTGTGCCTTTAAAATTCCTAATTTGCTCAACTTTGACAACCCTCAGAATGGAACTCCCTGTAGATATATTTTTGTTCAAATTTGGTATGTAGGGGCTTTAGGGTGCCCTGATTAACGCTGTAGTCTCAGATTTTAAATAAACAATCGGTAAATGATTTTCGTCATTTTTACTAGAAAAAAAATTCCTTAGTAGGCCTTGAAAATTGAGATTAAGACCTGAAATTTTGCACCAGAGTAAAAAAAAGAGTTTTTGTGACCTACCTTTATAAAAAAAACGGCTAAAATCGGATGAAAAATAAAAATTTTACGGGGAAATGGAAGCACCATTTCAAATGGACCACCCTGTATGTATGCATTTTCTTATTAATATTGTTCGTTTGTTATAGGTATTATTATAAACAAGAGAGTTGATAAGTTCTTATTACAATTTTCAAAGAATGTTTTTTTATATTCCCATTCAGAATTATGTTTTCTTCGAGGTTTTTTTTTTATAATATTTCTATAATATTTTTAATTTATTGTTTCCCTCCTTTGAATTACAATAATAATTTACAAACAAAATACATGTATTGAAAAATCTGATAAAATCCTTGAAATCTCATGAAATCTCAGAAATCTGTCGAAAATCTCACAAAATCTAGAGATTTTTAAAAATCCTTAAAATCTTCAAAATCTCTAAAATCTCTTAAAATCCCTGAAATCTTCTAAAATCTCTTGAAATCTCAAGATTTACAGAATCCCAGTAAATTTGTTCAAAGATTCACAATTTCTTGGAGTCTCACACCCCTCGAGCTAATCAGTCCCAAGAACTATTATTTTCTTGGCAGTGCTTTAAAGCTTTACTATAAAAGTGTTATATAAGTTGAAATGCATTATTTCTTGTTTATTTAAAAACCTTTTTTGATTTAATGGTTACATTAAGAGTAGTTATACTTGTAATAGCATTACAAATTGCAGAAATGAAACATGCCGAAAAACAAATTGCATGGGTACCGTAAATCTCCCACAAAACCATATAACTATTTATAAATCCTGCATAAAAAGAAAGTTTGTCTCCACAGACATCATTATTATCCAGATTATTTCCCTCGTACTACTTGTATCCAGTAATAAGACATATCTTTTCTTAAAGAAACGTCCAATCGTATGGTTGTTGTATGCGATAAATGCTCTTGGGAATTATCGCGAATCTGCTAATACACACACACACGTCAACTTGTCTGGTTTGCACTGTTCTAATTTATGCAGCTGAAAATTATGTTGCGGATATTATCAGGCATTGAATATGAATTTACATAACTTTGTCACTGCTAAATTTATGACACCTATTCAGAAATAAACTAGTGTTAAAAAGGTGAAAAAAATCGCGCCTTTCTTGTTCAACCAAACGTAAATGTTTATTTTCTCAGGCGCTCCAGCCGAAGCTGCCACTTTCGCAAAAAAATCAAAACGGTAAACTTGTTAAAAATCAATCGTTTTGCAGATATTTTACAAAAAAATGATAAATAAATCGTATTCACGATATTATTCTCGACAGAAAACGTGACAAAAAATTTTCTTGATAAATTTATTCTCACTCGAAAAAATGATCCTTTTATTTTCTGGTAAAATCCCTGGAGCTTTAGAGACCAATTTTATAATCGAGTTTTTTTAGAAGATAATAATTTAGAAAACAACATACACATTGCATCTATGTTTTCCGAAATTTGCCAAATGGGTCAAATTAAACTAATTTTAGATTTTTTTGAGTTTTTTAAATTATTACATTATATTGCCTGTAATCGGAAAAATGTGCTCTGTTCAAATATAACAACTATAAAATTTACATTAATTTTAAATAAAACACCACGTAAAACTGTAACAGATATATGAGACAAGGTCAGTCACATCCTTGTTTATGGATATTCTAGTTAGCCAATCTCTGACACTAACATAAGGACATGACAGAAATACAGTAGATATTATAGCGGGCAGATTTTGCAAAAAAAGTGAAGTTGTCCAGTGTCAGGTTTTAATAGAAAAAAATTAGTGGGCAGTGATGGGGCCATTTTAATTTTTAGCGCCATCTGTTGCTTGTATCCAATATTGCTCTCATATCCTTATGACTTTGTCACGCATTGGCTAACTAGGGATTCCATAAAGAAGGGTCAAATATCGTAAGGGGAACATGCATCTAAAAATGTGATAAAATGGTGTCTTCTTAGTTGGGGACTTCTTACTTGTAGACTTTACCTGGTCAACCCAAACTTGTTCTTAGTTCGCCCCGAAATTATTTTATACCTGTTTATTGTCGTTATGATTTCTTACTTCACCCCTTTTCTTAAAAATCAATAAAATTTGCATAAAATGAAGATATTCGTTTGTGCTGCTTTATCACACATGACACATGATAAATTAGATGACGGTTGGTTGTATGTTATGGAAAATGCGCCGCACTGGGAAAAGATAGAAACTTTCAACGATTACTTTGTCGAACAGTGGATGGAAAACCACGTTGTAGAGAAAATGTGGGTATGCTACAATCAAAGACACAGAACAACAAATTCTCTCGAAGGTTGGCACAACCGACTTAACAGCAAAATTTTCAAAAGAAACCCCAATGTAATTCAGCTGGTTAGTGCATTGAAACAAGAAAGTGTGTACTATAATAATTATAAATTACAGGTGTAATTACACATGACCCCAAAGAAAAGGAAGACAAAGTATGTACATTTAGACGACAGAATAAAAAATACTGTTGACGATTGTATAAATGATAAAATTAGTATTGGTAGATGTTTAAGAAATTTATCTTATATTGTACAAATTTAACAAAAAAACTGTCAAAAATGAAATATACTTTGAATACTACTTTTGTTTATTTATTTTATTAATCAAAATATCAATCTGAAGCCGAACAGGTAGGAAGTGCTCGAAAAGTGTTACTATCTTATTATAAAATCAAAAAAGGGGCAAACTAAGAATAGGTAATTTCCTTTTAAAACGAATAAAATATTAAAGGGGCCAAGTAAGAATATATCGATAAAATACATGGTCGTGTAACAGTTACTATTGGCAGTCATTACCATAATTAAATATTAAATAATTGTTATTATGGGTAGTCAACCCCTACCTCCGCCACTGGTTTCTTTCTGAGGAACTTCATGTTAATTTGTGTTATGAATCATTGTGTTGTTATCTTGTGTACCAGATTTGTTTATGATCTCTATTGGCATGGAACGTTGTAACAAATATTGGCTATATTTTGGAATTCTAAAATCCTGTATCTCGAAAACGAAGTATTCTGGTTTCTGCTTATTTTTTTATTTTATTTTACCTATGCTTTTAGAAAAAAATATGAAATATGTACATTTCGAAAAAATCAGACTGAGCTAATTAAGTATTCCGATAAAAATAGAAACCTTTAAAAACAAAGTTATTTTTTTTTAATTAACTCCAGAAAAGTGGACGCACTTAAATTCGAAGCAGTTTACACAGAAACATATTTGTTTAAATCTTCATTTAAGTCACCTGTTCCACTTGTTTGATAAAAGATAAAAGCTAAAGATTTTCTTTTAACGCAACTGTGTAAAAGTCTATTTATAAATCTTCCGGCACTTTAAAAAAGTTTGTTTTTCTAAAATACTTTTTTCATTCCGCCGCTGATTACCTATTATCTCACTAATTGATCAGCGAGCGAAATGTTCCTAATTAGAAAATTCCGAAGACGGGCGCCCGCTGTTTCCATTTCCCCGTTTTATTACCTGTTTGTGCGTCTTGTTGGGCTCCAAAGGAACAGATGGTTTTAATGGTTCGAATAATAGAAACACGATTTTCATGTGCATTTTTATTGGATATTACATGACGGCCGCCGCGATACTATTAGAAAACTTCTGTTTGGCATTGATGCCCATATTTCTAGATGAAAAAATTAGACGAGTTAATTTCTGGACTAGAACGCCATTGTGTTTTTTTTTTAATGAAGGATGAATGGATCATCCATGCTTAGGCGGTTTAACGAAAGCAAACCAATAAAGGTAGTCCTATACACAGTCCCAGAGATAAGTGCAAAAAAAAAAGAGTTTTTTTTTCGATGCCCACTATGGGGATCCCGGAAACTAGCAGAGCTAGAATAAAGGTTAAATGGGGAAAGAATTGCAGTTTTGAATGCACAATCTAATGCCCCTTTTGGATTTTTAAAAAAGTTCATGGCTCACTAGATATTTTGAAAAGAGTGATTTTTTGCTATTTCATCAGATCTCTGTAGCTCCGTTATTTCTGATTATACAGAAAAACTGTAGAGACAAAAAATATAGATAATTTTGGGTTTAATAAAATAAGCTGATCCAATATTTTATGTTGTTTGTGATTTTAAAGATATTACATTACATTTAAAAAAACACAAGTTTATGTCATGTCTCAAAAATGACAAACAACATAAAAAATTGGATAAAAATATCTTATTATGCCCAAAATTATTTACAATTTTTGTCTCTAAAATTTTTCTGTATAATCATAAATAACGGAGCTACAGAGATCTGATCAAATAGCAAAAAATCATTCTTTTCAAAATATCTAGTGAGCCATGAACTTTTTTAAAAATCCAATAGGGGCATTAGATTGAGCATTCAAAACTGCAATTGTTTCCCCATTTAACCTTTGTTCTAGCTCTGCTAGTTTCCGAGATCCCCATAGTGGGCATCGAAAAAAACTCACCCTGTATATTTAATTCCTAGACAAATTTTTAAATGTACGTTTCGTTCAAGCACATTGCTCAGTGCAGTCTAATCGATTAGCAAGCAAATTACTTAACGAAATTTCATTATCCGTAAAAGGGTGCATTACCCTTTTAATTGAGTTATTCAAGTTTAACTGGCATCTGTGATCTGTGAAAACATTGGTAGGAAGGTACTCTAGAACGCTTACCAAATATTAAACCACGATAACACTATAAATAAAATGTGGGATTTATAGAAGCCCAATTTATGATTCTTTTACGATACTGTATTAATTCGCACGTTGTAAAAATGAATTTAATTTGACAGGATGGTAAACAAAACAAAAATTTACGCCTTTGTACTAAAAATAATGTCTAAGATAAGATACTTGCATACATTTTATTTTAGATGAAACAACGTCAGATACATTGGTCGGTTTGTGCAGAAATCTAATAATAAATCTTTGAAAATTAATTTCCTATTTTGCAATCGTGCAATAGTGCGGTTACTAACTGGAAGAAATACATTAAAAAAGAACACGGATTTTGCTATTTTGTTCAAATTTTAGCCTACATTTGGGATGATTTTTTAAGGCTACCACCGTGATTTTCTCGGTTATTTTGCGCCTCACAGAAAAACGTAAGAAACAAAAATGTGGCAATTTTGGCCAGATAGGTGATGCTGAAAAAGAAAACGGCATCCATGGCCAACTTGTCGCGCAATATAAAAAACTTCAAATTTGGGAAAACTATTATAGACCGGGAGATAGTGACAGATTTTTTGACGTGATTTTACTCAGTATTCCTTTCACAGGGCATTATGTTGCGTATATTCTCACAATATTAACGTATGAATCAGAGAGTCATCCTGGGTTCTTCATATTGAAAAGTGAGTTTAATCAGGCTGCCATGTGTTTTTGTTATAATGAAGTTCAAAATAGAAAACTTCTCGGAAAACCATAGGCATAACGTTAACGTGGACCCAAAGGGCTATTATTGTCACGTGAACTTGTATTTTAATACTTAATTTTTCCACATTTCTGAACAGGAAGCCAATGATAAGTATATATAAGTTCTTGTCATAAAACTACTGAATAAAAGATGGCAGACCGTTTGCGCATGTCCAAGTATACTTTACATCGAATAAATCGTTTAAGTGATTAAATAACATTCAATTTAAACTTTACTTGGAAATGCGCAAATGGTATGCCGTCCTTTTTTAAGCAGTTTCATCACAAGAACTTGCATACTTCTCATTGGCAGCATGTTCAGCAACGTAGGAAAATTAATTATTAAAATCAAAGTTCACGCGACAATAATAGTCCTTTGGGACCACGCTAACGGTACTTATACAGGGTGTTAGTAAATAAGTGCGACAAACTTTAAGGGGTGATTCTACATGAAAAAATAATGACAGTTTGCTACATAAACGTAGGTCCGCAAATGCTTCGTTTCCGATATACAGGGAGTCAAAGTTTAAAAAAAAATGATAATTTGTTTATTGCGCTGAAACGGATTAAGATATTCAAATGAAATTTGGTGGGTTTTAAGAGGACTAGAAAGCGCATTTTTTGACACCCGATTAAAAATTTTATGTTAATCAGTGGCGTGCATAGGGGTAATGGCCTCGATATTTTTAAGAAAATAAATGATACGCCACTGATATAATTTAAAATAAAAAATATTTTTAAAATCCTCGTTTAATTAGTGACAAAAAAGCTCTCTTATTTTTTATTCACAGGGGCCGCCATTTTTATGCAAAAAAATAAAACAACTTAACGCGTATTTTTAATTTCTATTACAACAATATCAAAAACCTATCCTATACAGCAAAAATAAATCAAAACAACAAATGAAAATAAAAATATCTCGAATGAAACATTTTTAGTTAGGTGCGCATAGCTTTAACAATAAATAAATTATCTTTTTTTTAACTTTGACTTCCTGTATATCGGAAACGAAGCATTCGCGGACCTACATTTATATAGCAAACTGTCATTATTTTTTCATGTAGAATCACCCCTTAAAGTTTATCGCACTTATTTACTAACACCCTGTATATGCCTATGGTTTTGCGAGGAATTTTCTATTTTCAACTTCATTATAAAACCCATGGCAGTCTGACTGAAATCATATCAAAACGCATATTTTTAGAATAAATGAAAACTCAGTTTTTCATATGAAGAACCCAGGATGGCTCTCTGATTCATATACCTTATTATTGTGAGAATATAAGCAACATAATGCGCTTTGAAAGGCATATATTGAGTAAAATCACGTCCAAAAATCTGTCACTATATCTCCCGGTCTATTAGAAAATTGTTGTCAACCAGGTGCTCAGATACTTTCAGAAAATTACACTGGGTCTTGGGCTCTCTTGAGGCCGTGAACATTTTTATTGGTTTGAGTTTTTCTAGTGTTGCGCCAACAGTTGGCTGTGGATACCCATTTCTTTTTTAATGGCACCTATTTGGTCCAAATTGCTGTATTTTGTTATCTTACGTCTTTTTACGGGGCGTAAAATAAGGGAGAAAGTTGGTTTGATATAAAATAAATATAAAAATTTCATAGCCTCAAGAGAGCCGATGACCCTACGTAATTTTCGGATTTTCTGAAACCATCTGAGCATAAATATTCTCCGTGCCAGTGCCGTCAATTTTCAATATAAATTTTTTTTCCATCCCTTACAATAAACATGCTATGACCCAAGTTTTTTTATATTGCTCGACAAGTTGTCCATGAATCTGGTTTTCATTTTCGACGTCACCTAGCTTTCCAAAATGGACACATTTGTTTTTTCTCATAAAAGAAAACGAATTCTTATTATATATATATAGTAACCGCAAGCATTTCTGTTTAAATATACTATTTATGTAGACTAATTTCCGACAGATCCACAAAAATTTGAAACAGAAAAAATATCAAATATATATTTAAATATTTGAAGAATGTAAACTTAACATCTTTATGAATATCATAAGTAACAATGTGATTTACTAGGGTAGGGTTATTATTTTTTATGAAAGAATCAAAATAGGTTGCAGATTTACAATCTTCATGCTAGTGGTCGATACGAGCCGAACGATGAGTGAAATTCAAGGATGAGATCTATTAGATGCGGTAAGATAAACGCAAGGCAGCAAAGCAGGGGAAATTTCAGAATGTCTTAGGGACGTTATCTGGAGAAGCACTTGCTTGTTAAGAACAAAGGTCGTATATAAATCCTGTATCAGACCATTTCTTAGGCATGTTGCGAAAACGGGAGCAACACCTCATCCATCATCAATGTTGAAGATATATGTTTTCCTTTGGAGGAGAGCAACCGATAAAATAAATACCTAAGGTCAGTTTAATGCCTTAAGAAACGTATATATTCGGTTTTCTTATAGGTCTTCAACTTACCTAAAAAAATAAGAACTTGCATTGCTCATACAACGTGAAATTACAGAAATTCTAGTCAACCAAAAATGACAGGGAAGGGGGGGGGGGGGGGTGAGAGCTGCAAGGGGACGAACTGGACCAATTGAGTTGGTAGCATTGTCGCATGAAATTCATGCTTTAGTTTTAGTACCTACATCCCTAGGCATTTTTAGTAGTGGAGTCCGTCGTGCGGCTTGTTTTACCTGTTTTTATTCGATATTCTTTCGTTATATTATTAATATTGCAAATAAAAAGCTATGCCTGGTGATACCAGTTGTGCAGTAACTAGCTGGGTTAATAATACGAAATACACAGGAAGTCCACCGAAAAAGCAGTACAATATACGTAGTTCACTCTACACTTTGATTCGCCTCTGGTTTTGAAATATTGAAATATAATAGAAGAATAAGTAAAAAATGATGCGGGGTACTTTTGATTTAAATATGGCGGCAATGCCTAAACCCATAATAACCTTGGTATTCTCATTTATTCCCTGCAACTTCGTCACATTTTCAAAGTAGGTAGGTATCCATAGTTAACCCTGCTTATTCCAATTTATTCCTAGAAACATCGCCACTTTTTTCAAAATATCTGCAAGTAATAAAGTGTTGCATACTCTGTTGCTTCACCAGATGCGCGATGCACTATAGGCGCTAGTAGACATGGCCTGGCGGCATCATAATCTTATTTCTTTCCTACTTAAAACCCAAGAAAACTTACAAATGGATCGTTGTGTAGATGTTGTTATGATTTTGTGTAGTGTTTTACCGTTAGCAATATCATCGTGTAATTTAAAATTTGCAAGAAATTTGTGTGCGGAAATTCCAGACAAGTCTTCAAGGAAATGTCGCAGCTTGTGATGCGAGTAGGTACAATAATACAACGCTTGTCATTTGTAGAATCAAGATTGACAACACGGATAGGATGCAGATGAGGGATTAGGTAGTATTTTTTTTTTCTCATTTCTTCATACCCTTTAACCGAGCGTTCAACAATGTGACAACAGGGCTCATCTTCGAACCGTGAGCGACGAGTTAGTCGGGTGATAAGGTTGATTTCCTCAAAAAATGTTTTTCGCATTTTCATTTTTAGTGGTTATCCCCCACTGTGTAGTTAAAATCCACGACTGAATCACTCTGTATATTTCTTTTCACCGCACTGGAACAAAACATTTCGATGTAGAAAGCGAAAAATGAAAAGATTTGTAAAGATTTTACCCCTGAAAACCATAAACCGGGATTTCGATATCCAATTTGGCACAGATATCCACAATGACATATTTCTTGCAGGCCGCAAAAGAACAGACTCCAGTTGTTATTGGTACAATTTGTTTTTATGTGATAGCGAACACGTGGCTTTATAGTCGGTAAATTTCTTGCCAAATTGGCAATCAGAAGCAATGATTTATTATAAATTATTTCAGCATTTTTGCACCCTAAAGTAATTCAGGTAAACTAATGTTACAATGTTTTCAATAAAATACAAAACGTTTTACAAAAATCTGCCTGTCATGAGCTGAGTTAGGTATAAGGATTGGACAGTTTTAGCCTGGAGGCAAAGATCTATCTTCCAAAAATTAAATTATTTTCAATATTCGGGGCAAATGTGGGCCCACAGGTTGTCAAAGATGAAATCGCGGACGCCCCGTGTTAGTTGCAGTTGCAGTGCGGCCCTGACTTCGCTTCGCCGAATGTCAATGTGTGTCCGATGGGCGCGGGGATCAATACGCCTTAAAAATAGTCCGGCCCAATGACGTTAAAACCTATAGACGTGGTGCCCCATTGTTAAAATGCCCTTTATTTTGACTCCAAGATTAAATATATCCATACTACTCTAAAAACATGCTACAAACAAAGACAGAAAGTCAACCATCAACCAACTATACACCCGGTGATTTCAGGTTATAGTTCCTCCAGAATTACACTTAGATATCGCATGTTTTTTCTTGTTTGGGGGCGCCGGAAGCATCGGAACCTCACCTGAAGACTCGGGGGATGGTCTAACGACTCCAGCCTCCGAGCCCAGAGTCGAAATAAGTTCGCTACGGCTCGACAAAAAGGGGCAATTTCTGACAATCTCGCGACATTTTCGGAATAATTTAATGGAGCGCTTAGATTGTGATTAGTTCTGGGCGTCAAGCGTTTATCAAAACAAACCTGTCTATAGGTTCTGACGTCATTGGTCCGGCCATACCTGTCGGACGCTAACAATCGCGGGATGAAATATTTCGAAATTTATGGCGCGCGTCCTGCAGGTTGTCGACGCGAACGGCGTCACTTCTCGCCGCGGTACGGTCCGGTAGTTGCTTGGGTTTTGCCAAAAGTAGCACATACGTACGGCGGCGTTTTAATTTTCTATTTCTTATTATTTTTAGCTGTGTTCCAACAGAAGGGTCCTGACTGGCCAGAGCCAATTAAGTGTCGAGGAAAGCGTCAGAAACAGTCTAAGAATTTAAATTCAATCATAGCAGGATTGACACTGACTGCCGACGTCAAAATGAAATGACATTTAATTTATTACTCTGTCATTTCACTTCAACGTGACATTATCTTTGAGAAAGGAGAAAGATTATTTATTCTCCGAAAGCTCAGAAAACAAAGTTGTTGAAGTTTTTTTCAGTTAAAATTTCAAAGTTTCATTCATTAACTGTTCAACCAATTAAAACCTAAACAGATTTTCATAACCTTTTTGTTTTTGATTCTAAAATTTCTATCGAGCTAATACACCAACAATAAATCTTGTGTACCTACTAGAGACCGGCAGATAGAGACAGATTTTTTTGGACGTGATTTTACTCAGTATGCCTTTCAAAGGGCATATATTCTCAGAATAATAAGGTATGAATCAGAGAGTCATCCTGGGTTCTTCATAAGGAAAGCGAGTTTTCATTTATTCGAAAAATAGGCGTTTTGATATGATTTTAGTCAGGCTGCCATGTGTTTTATATTGAAGTTTAAAATAGACTATTTCCTTCGTCTTAATTTCCACCAATCACAAACGGGCAATTTTGAATTACAGATGGTTTCTAGATGAAAAAACGATATGACAGCACCTGTCAGCAATTTTTTCCAGTTTACCCGCGGCAAAACTTGACAGCTGTTGTATAATAGGTAGTATGTTTTGTAAGCTATGTGTATGCAAAATAATCTGTTACTCATGAAATAGTCTTGTCAAATACCATTCGGGCATCTAATTTTTCCTGTGAAAAAAATCCAAAAAAACACAATTCTAAGTAATATTTTTAACAAAAAGCATTTGTGCAGGTGCCAAAATCCTCGTCTTCGACTCGGATTTTTATTGCCACCAGCACAGCAACGTGTTTTTTCGATTTTTTTCGGAAAAATTAGATGCCCTTATGATATTACTTACGAAAATTCCTCGGATCCAAAGGGCTGATAGTGTCACTTGAACTTGTATTTTAATACTTAATTTTTCCACGTTTCTGAACAGGCTGCCAATGATAATTATGTAAGTTCTTGTCATAAAACTGCTGAAGAAAAGATGGCATACCTTTTGCGCATGTCTCAGTAGGTACACTTTACATCAAATAAACCGTTTAAATTATTAAATAACGGTATCTTTTTTTCAGCAGTTTCATAACAAGAACTTGCATACTTCTCATTGGCAGCCTGTTCAGAAACGAGGAAAAATTAATATTAAAATTCAAGGTCACGTGACAATAATAGCCCCTTGGGCCCATACGCTAACGGTATGCCTTTGGTTTTCCGAGGAATTTTCTATTTTGAACTTCATTATAAAACACATGGCAGTCTGACTAAAATCATATCAAGACGCATATTTTTCGAATAAATGAAAACTGAGTTTTTCATATGAAGAACCCAGGATGACTCTCTGATTCATATTCATACTTTCATACCTTATTATTGTGAGAATATACGCAACATGATGCACTTTGAAAGGCATACTGAGTAAAATTACGTCCAAAATTGCAAACTGTCAAAATCAACATCAATCAGAAATTTTGTGAAAATTGTTGCTTGAAAAAAAATTAGATACACACGCAGTGGCCGAAAGACCTCAGTGCGTCTTTTGTTATTTTCGAATTTACTTTTTGCATCTTGTAAATTATTATTATAAATTATAAATTTGCAAGAAAATATACAGCAATATTAATAAATAATGAATACATACCATAGGTGTTTGGTCAAGTAACTAACTTTATTATAGCATTGGCACTGACAACTTACTGGCAAATATAAGGTCATTATCAGCTTTCAATAATATATTGAGTAAAATATTTATTCAACTTGAGTGTTAAGTAATATTACTAAAGTTGAATATATTTATATTAAATTATCCGATTTTGTACACCCCGTGTGAAATCTAGGTTACAGTGAACTGATTGATAATCGACGGCATTCCGAAAAAAAAACAATAATATCATGATATGCTAAAATAAATAATTACACTGAAATAAATGAATTATCTTATATATCCCTCTTGTTTGTGTGCACATTTTAAAATGCAAATAATTGTAATGATTTTGACGACGTGCTTAGGTTTGTTTATTGCTTAAAAGTTGCTGCCGTTATGAATAAATAAACAAAAAATGCATAGAATTATCTTCCGATGTAGACCTACCCTATAATTACTGGCGCCAGTTAATATCGTGGAATGTTATCTGCAGTGCCCTTAAGTTGATGCTGGACCACCTTTAAAATTTTATTAACGATTTTTTTTTTATACACATACAGTGTGTTCCAATGCATCCTTTATTTTTCGAGTGATTAAAAATGTTTCAAGTTAATGTTGTAGGAACTTTTTCTGAATCGTCACAATGAGTTACAAAATAACATTCAAAAGGTGAGAAAAATATAAATAAAGAATTTGCAAATGGAACACCCTATATATAAATATGTTTGCATTTTTGTTGCAAGTTGTTCTTGACATTGAGGTTAAAATGATATATAACACATTATTGTCTGTTACTGTTTTCTAGATCATTATATTTTCACTTCAATTTTCTATTTATTTAACTTGTACTGAATATCCTGATAAAGGCGATAACAAATAAATGATTTATGATGTTAAAATTCTAAAATGTTATATGAGATTTAACTGAAATCCTCAAAATAAAGTAATATTCTTAAGAATTTCAGTAAAATCTAAACATTTTGACATCTTACTATAATATTCCTTCCTATTTTTTGTTTTTACGTCGGACTTTTCGGCTTTATCAATAAATCCATAAATTCAAGTTAAATAAATTAAATATACAATTTGAAAATTCAATATTTCAAAATCAGTAAAAGATATTGGTAGAGTAGGTAATATACAGGGTGTCCCATAACTATTTCGACAAGGCTCTATGGGATGTTCCTATAAGGCCAAAATAGAGCGATTGAACCAAACATGCCTTATCCGAATGTTGCTCCTTTCCGATATACAGGGCGTTAAATAAAAAAATTATTTTCGATTTTTTGCGTTAGTTTCTGAACGGTTGATACGATTTATATTTAACGCCCTGTATATCGAAAAGGAGCAAGATTTCGTTAAGGTATGTTTGGTTCACTCGCTCTATTTTGGCCTCGGGAATATCCCATAGAACCTTGTCGAAATAGTTATCGGACGCCCTATATAAAGTTTTATCAATTTTGCTATGTCCCTTGGAAACAGATTCTAGCGGTTCGGAAAAGTATACAAATTTCATTTTAAAGAATTGCTTGGATGAAACATAAAGTTTTATCAAGAATAACATTTTTTGAAAAATTGAAAATATGTTTTCCATTTGTGGCAATATTTATGGCGAATACTGTATTTAAAAAAATATATATGGACCCTTTTTATCAGGTTTAAGTTAGGCAATTTGTATGATTATAATAAGAAAGGAGAAGATATTCAGTAGTAAAGTAAAGATACCACGCAATTTTTTATTTTGTAAAGAAGTTTTATACGATATTAAAATATCCCGCCACATTTTGGATCGATGAAAGTACACCCCGATTTGCCCTGTTGTAAAAATTTTGATCGATACCTATTTCCAATACGTATAGTCAGTAGTTGTTTGTTATCCGTTCAAAATTTGAAATATGAAATTTTTTTGACAGCTCAAAAACCTCAGAATCATAATGTAACAGAACGTTGACAACAACGTTAAAATTAAACCAATAGACGTTTTGGGGTCATGACATCACTCCCCTAGAAAATTTGACTTTAATATATAATTTTAGCCCCTTTGCCGATCGCAAAAAAAAAACGGAAAACATATTTTTGGGATTTATTTTCGACATACTTTATGATGCACTAATAATATATATAATAGTGAGGAAAGGCCAATGTTATTTCATATTTCTAATCATAAGTAAAAGATGGGACATTCGTATCGTAGGCTTATATTTGTCATACGAAATACGTTTGTCAGTTAGGTTGGTCGAAGTATCCGTCATCACCCCACCGGATTTCTCAACAATTCGAGTACGCACTTAAAAGCTTAAACAAACAATTAAAACAACATCCATTATTTGTTGCTGCGGCAAGATGTATATTGTTCCGCTGTCTCCTTAACGTTTGATCCCGTTAACGTTAACAGTCGATGAGTTGTAATTTTGTAAGCTCACGGTCGTAAACGGCTATCAAAATTACATTCCCCGGACAATCTTATCGGTATCGCCGCGCCGCATTGCCTTTATCTCCTGTTTACCCCAATAATTTGTGACCGATAGCGCGTCGCGCGGAAATCCCGCGTCTCTTTCGGACCGCATCCGGTCGAGTCGCGGGCGGCGCGTTCAGAACCGCCGCCGGCCTCAGTCTTTGGGCGGCGCGCGCCAAATTCGAAAACCCCGCGGCCGCTGGAGACCGATGTCCGCGTGTGTTGCCAGTCCAGCGGGGATGCCGGACGACGGCGGGGAGCCGGAGTGGCTCCAGCTGGCCCTGCCCCGGATCACCTGCTCGCGGATCCTCCGCCTCTACGAGAAGGTGCTCCAGGCGGACGCTGACAGGTTGGTGGGCGGGCGGTGGCGGCGTGGGCTCGACACTTTGCCGACGCTGTCTTAAAAACGTCGATTTCTTGTCTCGTGTTGGTGACATAAAAGCAAACTGCGAATAATCAAATCAAAGACGAAAAATCAAATCCTCGTGTTTTTTTATTGGCGCACAAAAGTATAAGGCCATGCTGTGAGTTTCTGATTCAAAACATGCCTGCGTTTTCTGTGCCAGACAGTTTTTTTTATCAGATTTTATTGTATTGCCTCGAGACCTAACGTCGCAAATTTGTTCATATTCAAAACAAAACTAAATGCCTACAAGTTATAATGGTGTCTAATAGTAGACTTTTTTTTCGGGAATATATTGCTAAGTTTGTATCTATCGAAAAACATATTGGTGAAAACTGGCCTACATATAGTCAAGCATTTATATTCCTGGTCCTTTCTCCTTTCTGCCAATTCTGCCTCGCAGACTTGATTTAAGCAGCTACTTTATCTTATTTTTGACAGAAATCAAAACAATTACTAGGGACCATAGACAAAGCTACACGTTAGAAAACTATTGAAAGTTATTAAAAATATATAATACCTCTAGTGTAGATATTTGCTTTTTTCAATTGGTAATTAATTGGGCGTCAATTTTTCTTAATTCTGACTGCCTATGCTCTACTATACTTTTCAGCACATGCTAAAGTCAACAAGGAATAGTCCAACTCAAATTGAATACATATTCATTAAATTCGAGAGTTTGCTTACAATAATTTTCATATACAAATACTGTACCTACAATATGAGAAAATATCTATTGACCGTATGGTCGCCACTAATATCGTTATATTTAAATTTTGAGTTTTTATGTTATATTCTCCTGAACTACTGTAAACTAATTATAAACTTTCTACAGAAAGGAAATATAATTTGTTCGCTGTTCTAGTTCGCTCTTTTAACTTTTAGTCCATATTTTACCATAACCTGATCTGAATGCTCTAACAAGTAGGTAGGTTTATTTATTTTAAGTTCTAACATACAGTGTCCGTCACAAAATCTTAATTTCTTTTACTTTAATATCTCAGAAAATGATATTTTTGTCAACGTCTCTACATCGTTTCAAATTGAAAATATGCTTATCAAAGTTTATCATATCTCTTTCTGTGTACAAGCGAAGTTCAAAAAATGGGAAACTGGCTCAAGGGTAAAGTATCTACGCGCCCCTACTTTGCGTAGTGTTGAAAAATGTGTAGGTGTCAGATGCAAAATCATAGCCGGCTAGCTCGAAAAATTGTTTAATGTGTTTTTCAATTTTTTCCCGACCGCTCAGTGCATGTATAACCATATAGATTCTTCTATGGTATAAAGAAAAACAGGATACTGTATAGGTGACGTATTTTCACATAACTAATATAAGAATTTAGTGGCAAAGCTGAATTCTCTTTACTTGGCAATTAGAAATTTGCATTAATCGAAATTAGCGCTGAGAAATCCAAATTTTGGTGTCCAAATTTATGATGGACACTTTGTACCTATACACTGTCCAACTGTAGATGTCCAAAAGTCCGACGTAGAAAGACATTTTATAGGACCGGATTTTGGCAAAGTTTTCGAAATTTTAATTCTTGTAAAATTCTTTCATTCCCCGAATTATTAACGTCATCCATCTTTACTAAATGGTCAAAATATAGACACATATATAACAAAAAGTCGGAGTGGCTCCAGGTGGCCATCCACCGGATCTCCTCTTCGCAGGTCCTCGGCTTGACGAGAAGCAGACGCTGACAGGTTGGAGGGTGGTGCGACTGTGCCAGCAATGAGGGCCTGCGATGTTGATGACAATACGATAAAAGAGACGTCTAAAAGACCAGAAACAAACTAGAATCAATCTATGTAAATCTAATTACATGATATTGGTTAAGCGTTACTCTATATGTTCTGCCAGACTCTCTTTTCTTATCTAAATCTCATTGCCTCGATTCTATGATCCAAGTCTGATTTGTTCTTGTCCAAAACACAATATAATACGAGCAGGGAGAGCTCTCGGTTGTTTTTTATTAATAAGATTTATAAATGAATATTTAAAAAATGCCCAAATTATCAAGGAAGAAATGTAAAATAAACATAATGTCGGGAGCCGTTGCAATTAGAAGGAGTTCACCTCACTGAGATATTAATACAGTGTGGATAGAAATTGTGGAATATTGCTTATATTTCTTAAAATATTCTTCATATAAAAAACTTGTTTTAATAAAAGTGTTAGGGGAAATTCTTTCCCATTTAGTGATATCAAGCAATCTTTCGTAGCACAAAAAATGTGGTTACCATAGTAACCGACTTGATTTTTGTAAATGGCACCATATACGTTTATTGGTGAAAACTGATACATTTTAACTTTCTGAATACGATACAATACAATTTTAATGGGGTCGCATAAGAAAAAAAATACAAAAAAAATTAAGTTTTCTATTATGCTATTGACAATGTTTATCAAAATAATTATTAACATCAAGTTAGCCATGCCAAAATCAGAACAATGGGAAAATGTCACTAGCTGTCAGTTGCTTGTAATCGAGTTTGTAATTGTGTGCATTGTTACAGTAAACGTACTTTTTTACTCAATTTTCTGTGTACTTAAGTACTTAGTAACTTATAATGGCGCTTGAATTAAGTAAAACGGGAAGAATACGGGTTAACATACTAAGTACTTAAGGCTTAATGTATGTACGTACAACACATGCGTGGTGATTCAATATTTTGACCGATAAAATGGCTTTTTTCGATCTGTAGAGAGCAACACGCATAATTTTAAACTTTTGGTCAATACAAATTTTAATCTAAGTAATTACTCACATTTTGAGACAAAAATTATTTAAAAAGATTTATCACAATGGCCGTTATTAGCATTTGCCCAATAAGCCTAATAACTGCCATTGTGATAAATATTTTTAAATAATTTTTGTCTCAAAATGTGAGTAATTACTTAGATTAAAATTTGTATTGACCAAAAGTTTAAAATTATGCGTGTTGCTCGCTACAGATCGAAAAAAGCCATTTTATGGGTCAAAATGTTGAATCATCACGTACGTGCTGTACATTGAGTCTTAAGTAGGTACACAGAAAATTGAGTAAAAAAGTACGTATAGTGTAACAATGTAGGTACACAGTTACACAGCTAGTGACAGTTTCGCATTGTTCTGATTTTGGTATGGCTAACTTGATGTTAATAATTATTTTGATAAACATTGTAAATAGCATAGTAGAAAACTTTTTTTTGTATTTTTTTCTTATGCGACCCATTCAGAAAGTTCCAATGTATCAATTTTCACCAAAAAAGTATAATATGGTGCCATTTAAAAAAATTAAATCGGTTACCATGGCAACCACAATTTTTGTGCTACGAAAGATTGCTTGATTCACTAAACGGGAAATAATTTCCCCTAACACTTTTATTAAAACATGTTTTTGATATGAGGAATATTTTAAGAAATATAAGCAATATTCCACAATTTCTATCCGCACTGTATAATAAGTGGTGTGCCTATTATCGATAATAACTTTCCTTAATTTTACGAATTATAATCCCAAAGCTGAAAATACCGTTTTTCTGTGGCAGCATGCTTAAAAGTTGAAGTCCATTTGACAGCTGTGATATAGGTTGAGCCACAGAATAAATAGCTTCACAACAGAAGCGTCCATAATGACATGTGTCAAAAATAAGCGAGCCTCCATTTCAATTTACAGAAAAATAACCAATACCTTATACATAAATTTGGTCCTAATACAATCTCTTTGCAATGTGGATTAATGTCAAATCAAATAAAATGCACAATGTTTATCCCTTTAGAAGATATTTCGCGTCAAAGCGAGCATCCTTTTGACACATGTCTTTATGGACGGTTCTGTTGTGAAGCTATTTATTCTGTGGTTGAGCTTTCGGTTCTGAATATGTTTTTTGTGCTAGTACCTATTTAACGATCAATATGTTAACTGAAAACATATCTTCTAGTCCTATTAAATTTGGTAATAAGAAGATCAGTTTTAGCTGCCACAATATTGGTTTAGCGTAACTAGGACGTAACTAAGAGAGTTGGGTTTCAGCGAAAATACCACTATAGTGGTAATATCGTATGTAATATCACAAGTGCCGGAAATTTTATCGATAATTTTTTCGAAAGCGCTATTTTGCCTAGAAAGATCACGAGTACAAATTGGTCTTTTATTTTGTCTCTGAAAATAAAAGACCAATAATTTGTAGGAGTGGTTTTGCTAATAGGCAAAATAGCGCTTGTGAATAAAATTATTTAGAAAAATTTCCAGCACGAGTGGTATTTGTCGAGATTATTTTACGAATACTATTTAATAATTTGTGTATTAATTTTTTATATGTTTACATTTCCAAAAAGACTCATTTTGAACGAGTTTATTGACAGCTTCGACTGTAGCGTTGGAGTAAACAAACACGACGCTTGGATATCCAAGGCATATGCGATTATACCTACACCCTGTTAGCGTTGGTTTATTTTCTGAATGTCTGTCATAAATTTAATTTAGCAATGTAAAAGTTATATAAATTCATTGATACAATGCCTAATAATACCGCAATATAATTTATAAGCTGCATAATTTAGAACAGTGTAAAACACACCAATTTTAAGAAGTACGTGTTTGTATCGAAGAGATTCGCGGTTGCTAAGCAACGAAGTGATAATTGCACAAGTGGTATTACCGCTTTGCTTTTGCACAAGTGCAATTATCGCTAGCAGAGGCATATGATTGGTTGGATTTTTATGGAAGGAGGTACCTTATTGGATGCAAGCTGAAATCATCACCTGATTGGATAATATTTCAAAAATTATGTCATTTACAGCAGAGATTAACTTTTCCTTTATGGTATGTCCTATTTTATGTATATTTAGTGTCCCTATGTTGTATACCTATGTATAGGTAGTACGTATGTTTGTAAACATTACAAAATTCATATTGTAATAATTGTTTAGAATAAACATGGACCCAACTATAATGGGCTAGCAACTAACTGTACTACTATTTTTGTACATTGGCGTTATTATTAAACTTCATAATTGCTTCCTAGTTACAAAGATTTAAAAATAGCGTTACCTACACTATATTCGACAGCATAAAACTACTTTTTAGTTTACACATAACACAACATTCAAGTAAAAATTTTACAAATTTGTTGTCATTGCGTTAATGTAGCAAAGAATTTTTTATTATTATTTCTTAATAGAAATTTGGGAAGGTGTAGTATTTATGTACTAGGCTTATTGTTTGATTATGTACATTTATCGTATAAACAAACAGTAACAACGACCACCAAAAATTTTAAATGGTTATACACATTATTCAGTTTTAGATAATTTGGATTTTTAAAAACACATTCCTGCCTGCGTTTATACTCAACGTTAATAATTATCGTCGTGAAATGTCAGTTTTATCAGGATTATTATATAATATCATCATTATTCAATATCACTGTTGGATCGATAAGATTAATTTGTTTATAATTTAGGTATATCTGTTGCGTGTAGACATCAAATTGACAATAAATAAATATGCAAAATATTGATTTTAGACTCCCGCGGAGTCCCGCGTCATGGAGAACAGCTACTGACATTCGATTGATGACGATATTAATAGATTCTATAATTGCAATTTTCACGAAAGGGTTAGTCTACCTGGTGGGCTTTCGCGGTATGGGCGTCGAATTTTTATTCATTGGTTTAATGCATTTAATCAGTTAAATACAAGGTGCTAAAATGTACTCCAGGAGATATGGTCTTTATTCCTCTCGATACCCTCTATATCTGCGTCGGTGGTTAATTGAAAGAAGCAAGTACGTAGTAGGTACACTAATTGGATGTTGTAGCAAATGTTTTTTGCGGCACTGGAATTTCTAGTAGCATTGTTTTTAGATATCCATAATATGGGGTATTGAAACATTCACTGAATAAAAACTTATATACCTACAATATATTTTATAAAAGTAATTCAGACCAATTTACGTTTCTCGCTAGAATCGTTACCTACACTATTTACTATTGTAGGTGTACGAGTAATTCACGCACACAATGCTTTTAACTATACGTATAATTTGTCTATCTTGTGTATAGACATCTCAAACATTTTTTGTTCTGAGACGATTTTGTAGGATTTAGATAAATTCTGTAACACGTCTTTAAGTTAATCTATCATAAGACAGCTCGCACACTGAAAAGCAACAACTATTAGCGCTATTGGTGTATATTATGTCAGTAATCTTAGCCATACAAGGTAAAATCATTTGGAGGAAGTCCATTGCTGCATATTGTCTATGGCCTTCAGACGTATTAGAAGAAGAAGTAACAATAATTATGTACTTGGTCTCTTTTTCTGGTTAGAACACTTATCGCAATCTGTGCGGTTGACGCCCTGAGTGGGTAATGGCGATCGTAACCCAGAGCAAAAATCGCCCCAGAAATAACCTGCAGTTAACAAAGCCATCAAAGCTCCCCCGTTACGTCTTGTCAACGCTCTAAATGGGAAAGCTAATTTCGCTATATAGGACTAGTGACCTAGTTTCCCGAGCCGTATCGCAACTGGGCAAAAAAGCTAATACTCCAATATCACCTATTTTTAGAAAAGCACTCTAGCGAGAGAGTTTAGTTGCGTCTGCTAATGTTGACGTTTTTTTGTTGTTTGTACTTACTTTTCCTAATGCTTTTATAAACTGACATTGATACTCTGCGTTCCTACGCGAAAAATTATGATCCTCAATGTTATCTCAAAACATTATTTTATTGTCCCAAGCGAACATGTTTTCTGTAAGTCACAAATCGAATCATCCTTTTTCAGACGCATTTTCATGCACATGCACAATTCGTCATTTTTAAGTTCTACGGCATAAATTTTGTGACTTACATTCACTGATGATAAAAGATATAACATAACCACTGCTTGTACGCACATTACAATAGTACTAAATTAAATATAACCAAACACCATACTGTCCAAACAAACCAAGTCCCAATCCCAATATCAAGATGACACTTAAAGAAGGGCCAACACCCCAATACATCGTTGCAGAACGGACATGTGTAATTGCTTTTTTCTACTCCTATGCTAGCAACATACCTATTAAGTAACGGTTTAGGTTATAAGTAAGTTCATTGTTACGCAATTATCACGGGTGCCTTGTTAGCGCGGCATCCACCGGCTTCACCATAGCAACTAACCAACATACTAATTGTTGCCTGACAGATAATCAGAAGTATAGTTTAAATATTATAATAGTTTTTCTTTCGTCGAAGAAAAATTATAATAGAAAACTCGAGTTGTAAGCTTATTACATACTCGTGGAATTACAGCACTCGCCGCTGCGTGGCTCGTACGCAACTTTTCCACTCAAACGTAATAAGCTGTTTACAACTCTCGCTATGTAATATACTATTAATGTGCGCTTTTCAAATGATTTCTAATAAGTTATACTAAAACCACAAATACGAGCAGCATGGATTTCAAGGAAGCCAAGTACGAACAATAGCGATCAGCTGACTCCTTCCGAATTTACGTAGGTTTTTGTAGACAGAATTAAATTGTCTACAAAGTGCTTTAAATTAGTTAAACAAATAAATGTGCGAAAAAAAAATTCTGCTCATAATAAAATAGATTGGTGGTCATAAGTAGAGCCTCCTAGCGGTTGCGTACATTGCACTATAGAATCCTGCGAGATAAATATACAGGGTGTCCCAAAAGTAATGGGACATAGAGCAACTGCATATATATTGGACCAAAATATTACGATTGAGGCCAATATGCCTTATAAAAATGTTGTTCGTTTAAGAGATACAGGGCGTTAAAGTTTGGTTTTTGAAATTGGATTTTGGCTACATCTCCCAACATAATCAAACTGCTGAACTGAAATTTGGCACTTCGATGTTCTTGGGGATGGAGAATAAGCTGAAAACGTCAATTTCGCCATATCTCACAGAGGGCGTCACTTGCGCTGTTTCTGGTTCGTGCTTTTACTCGTAACTTTTTTGAGGTTATGTTTTTGGTCCCGCAGGTCCATCATTTTAGTGCATCTTTTCATTCTGCAACAAAGAGGTACTCTTGTTTAATAAAGATCAAATCAACCGCTTGCGTTGAAATTGACAAAACGTGCCCCAAAACGCCTGTTTTGTTTTTTGTTTCAATATTCGAAACATAAAATTTCCACCTACCGCTTTCAAGTGTTACAGATCAACTGTACATTCAAAATGAAGAAAAAAATGCCAAATGGGCATTGGTCAAAACAGCATTGGTTTTCTTGAAACAGGGTGTCCAAATCTTGTCAAATTCAATCCTTTCCATTTTGAAAGCGAATAATTGTTGATCGTTTAGTTACCTACGTGTTTATATGACCAACTTAAACTAAAAAAGGACGAGCAAAATATACTTTTTCCTGCTCCCTCCCCCGTAAATTCACTTTACATGCTCGCCAACAGGTCCGAAATGTTCGAGGTGCCCTGTTGCTAGGTACAAAAAGTGGTTGCTAGGTACAAAAAGTATTGCCTAGCAACGATGGAACGATTATGCAGCAAGGACCAAGGACCTTAAAACCATTAATAAAATTTATGTAGCAACTTGAAACTGACGTCAAATTTAATATGCTTCACATCGATTGTTTTATAAACTGGTTTTGATCAAAAAGAATACGAATTATGCCAAAGAAAAATTAAGAATATGAGTATATTTCTCAGCGTCAAATAATATGGCAAATAGTAAAATCAAGCAGGAGTGAACGTAGCGCTGGGTTAAAAGCGTCCGGATAGTAAAGCGTAGGTCACGGGTTCGAGTCCCACCCAAAACCCATTTTTTATTATTATCGTTAACCTGCAATGTTTTGCACTTTTCGCATTAACTTGACATTAACATTGACAATGTAATTGGCATTAACTTTGACAATGTTCTGTACTACAGCATTCTACTTCTTATATTTATTACTGATTTTAATTTTTATTAATGGAGCAATGGTTATTTTCAATATTATTACTCACAATCTACTCCATAGCGTTTAATTAAAATTACCTTTACTTTTTTATAATAGAAACTTGTCGGAAGCAGGAAAAATATACTACATTGCACGATGCGTAAGCTCTTTTTTGGCCTCGGAGGTTTTTAAGGACCGAGGCAAGGCGGGCGTTGCCTCGGTCCTTAAATAACCTCCTCGGCCAAAAAAGTGGACTTACGCATCTTGCAATGTAAATAACTATTACCGTATCGGAAACAATTTTTTGAACTTTGCATGCCACTTTAATTCATTGCAAAGATATTGTCAGTTGCTTGATTTGTTCGAAAAAATAAACATTTACCCGTTTTTATTTAGTATACTTACTTTTTACGACACCCCAATGTTTAATCTTTTATTTATTTATGGTCTTTCACAAACTGGCTTCAAAGTTTGTCAAAGCGATATTCTCTTATTATAATCTCGAATTGTTTGTTTTTGATATTTATAGTGTAAACAGTGAGCCACGGTAGTTTTCAAAAATATTGACTCAGGCAAAATTGCTAATATATATAAGTTTCAAACTATGAGGTTATATCGGTTATATTAATAGATCTCTTAATTGCCGTCTCGGTGAAAGACTAAATAGTTTAAGAATTTTAATTGCTAAATACCGTTTACTTTCTGGATTATATATTTACACGCTGCATTTTTTGCAATTGCATTTACGTATTATGCAGAATACATAAATTAAAGTAAATATTTGTATAATGCAAATTTTTGTGTGCGATATTATTTATTGTATGTACATATACTTTTAAAGCACTTTGTGTAAAATACAGAAAGAATGTCTCTTAAGCAGTAGGTAATTGGATCTAAAATAAGAAGTCTTACTTTTATCGAACGGCATGACTTCAATAACTAGAGAAGTGCACCACGCATTCCTACGTCATTTTTCATTTCTGTAGGAAGTGTCTACAAGGTGGCCCAGACGTAAATTCCAAAATTGTAACCATCAAAAGCAGCAACTTTTTTCGACGGTTTTTTTTTCGGAATCCTCTTTTTTTTTTCAAGACGAATATTTAAAAAAAATTATGTTTTTGTTACTAGTCACTAGCGCATAAGTTGAAACTCTTGGTTGACTATAAGACTATAAGTAAAAAAATACGTAAAAATAAAAAATCTCAAAGAATGGATACGAATTAGGTTGTTAAATTCCTATTTACTATTTATGCTACTACTTAGTGGCATCTGTGATATACTACTGTAAGTGAGAAAGGATCAAACTTATTAAAACCGCCACACTTTTAACATAAATAGCAACGTTGTTATTATATTATTAAACTACCAATTGTATCGTAATTTCCGCAATATCCCAGATGCAAAAACTTTTAATATATTGTGCTGTAAAGCGAGTCTACTAATGCCAATTGGCAATAGTTACAACTAAATCGGTTTTCTTGAGTACAACAGGAACAAAAATGTGCCATGTGAGCCCATTTGGGGCGAGACAATTCGAGAATTGTTCTGTATACTTCCTACAAGCCTAAAGTCCTGAACTTTCGCCGTAAGCTAATATATGTTTATAATATTTGATAGAATAAATCTAATTATACATTATGTTGCGGTGCGACATTAATTATTTAATTAAGAAAGAATGCCAAACGTATGTAGAGCAAAATGGTAAATGCAAATTATTATGTTAAATATATCCGAGTAAAAAAAAACACGACTAGCGACTCACCTGGTGTCTTCTTCAGTCCTTGATGGGGAGGCCTGCCATTAGTCACTGCAGTCGCGAATTTTGCAGTAAATCCAAAAAAAAATCAAATTTGGACATACGAATGCGGCTACGCGCGGTTTCAAAGTATATATTATGTTTCTGTCTGGTCTCTTTGATCTTCAAGAAGGGAACAAAAATTTTGAATTCGAAAAATGAGGAAAATTAAACAACACATAATTAAAATATGCGTAATTAAAAACAAAAAACCATTTGCATTCAAGATTCAACAATATTAGTATTAGAGAAATCGTTTTTATTGACACAAAATATTATGAAGAAATTAGAAGGACAAATTACCGGACACCTCCAAAACGCCATTACACAAGAACCCAGGACATCAAACAACTAATAGATGAATATAATTCCAGAGCCTTGCTGCAGTACCTCAAAGAGACAGTGCCACAGCCGATTCTAGGAAAGCCCTGAAGTTGAGAAAACTGGCAACATGGCTTGCTGGTCTGCGCGGCGTGGCCTGTCACTCCCTGTCAGTTGATTTTACAAGAAACTTACCAGAATTAATTTGTGTAGTGCGGGTAGTGCTATGGTCGCCAGATTGCTACGACGAGGCAGTGTCTCTGGGTGGAAACAGACAGCTGGAAGTGCTGGAAACAGCTTTTTTATAAATTCGTTTTGTTTGTGAAAAATGAAACATTTCTCTAAAAGTTCGAAGTGAAGAATCGTTCCTTTACACTTTCAAGCCTCAAGATGCCTAGAACCGTCGAGGGAAGCTAGAACTTAGTTATATACCTGGCTGTAAGTCAAATCGTAATAATAACTTGAAGTAGCTAGGTTTTCTTTGGTTGACGCAGGCGGTCAACTTGCATTCGTTTTGGGCTTTCCAAAGGACGAAAATTTAGAATAAACTGATTCAGGGCCAATTGCATAGACAAACTAAAGTACCCTTTAAAATGAAAGGAGCTTTCTCACAATGCAGTCATTGTTTGGTATTGTTGTAAAAGTTTCTTTACCTAATGTTAAAGTCAAAAGATAATTTAGATGAATGTATTATGAAGTTGACCCTAACTGCCATTTCAATCAGAAGAGATTAGGTACTCTCCTTCATAACATGCTGTTCTCTGTTCGCTTGTTGTTTGTATTTTTATGAAAATTTAAGCATAAGGGAAGACAGGTAGTCATCATTTGCCTGATGGCGCACTTTGTGAAAAATTCTCACAAAAATTCGACTTACAACAAAATGTAGTCCCCTCTATTTGCCCAAATTTACCATATTATTTGTCGAAAATGTACCTATCCACACCAGGAATCGTACTTATTATAAAAAAAAGTTCACAAACGTATCTATAATTAAAAAAGGGTTGAACATTTATTAGAAAAGATAAACTAAGCCAAAGTGCAGACTGCTCTATACTGCATAAACCCGTTGAACCGTCCCGCTGCGGCGTTGCCACATGTTTGCACAGGGCTTGTAAGCTTGAGAAGGTTGTGACAGTGCACATAACTTTGACTCAATTGTTATGTCATTTTAAACTCATAATGGTCAAACAAAGATATGGTCGAAGGCGCGAAGAGTTTGTTCATAACAGAACTGTTTTTCCAGTAGGCTTTGCTAAGCCAATACAGAAGTAACTCAATATTAGAAGCTCTCAAAATATATTAATTCTGTTTTGCTGTCACCTGTACAATGTTTATTATTTAATTTTATTATGTTTTAATTCAATAATCAAAATTTTTGTATATGCTGCTTAATTTTGATGAATGCAGGCAAAATAGCAGGGCAGCTGCAATATTGTATTTTCTACGCTATCCAGAGAGAAGGCAGATCGGAAAACTTTCACAAATGATAGTTTCTAACAGTGAGTTACTGTTGTTTTGGCCTAGTACCAAACCCCACTAGGAAAAACAGTTTTTTATTAACAAACTCTTCACTTTAGCCCATATCTTTAACCACTGTATGTACGTTTAAAATGACAAAACAACTTTTATCAGACATTAGGATATAGTTACGAAGTAAAAACTCCTCGGAAAATTTGTTTATCTTTGTTAGTTTTGGAAATAATGTTAGGATTATCATCTAATACTACAGATTTTCCACATGCATGCACTGCCAACTTCAAAGTACAATAATTAAAAACTTTTGATTTTTCAAAATTTGTATACCTATAGTACATAATTTGCTTCAAATTGAAGGACAATGCGGATGCACCACTTTTCAACGTCACTTCGAACGAAAAATATCTTTCCACCGCAGCGCCGTCCACAATTTGCAATAGAAAAATTCAATTTGAACCTATACGAACAAAGTGTTCGACAAGCTCTACTAGCCTATTTTTTACGGAACTATAATATCTCATTTCGTTGCTGAGATATAAAGCCTGGGAGTTTTAAGTGAATCACCCTACGGAGACTTTCTTGTGCCGTGACATTGTAGTATGGCGACATCGTTTTTGTGTGGCGCCGATGGCGACGTTTTGTCGTGGTGGGCCATTTTAATGGAAAAAACAATTGGATAAAAAAATTTAGTTTTCGAAAAAATATTTAAAAAAATGTTGCTTTTGATGAGCTGGATACGTAATTAAAATTTTAGCACTTATTTCTGGAGCACCATGTACGCTTAGAGATTAAAAAGTCGTCGAACGAAGAATATAATGTGTTTTTAAATGAAGTAGCATAACTATAGTCCTTCTTACGGCAGAATGCGTGCGATATTATAGAATTAGTCACAGTTCATGGGCGTAGCTCAATTTTGTGTAACTCACTGACTTAATTTTCATATAATAATTTTTATTTAATTTATAGTTAATATTATTCTTAACGGTGATGCCTTAGACTATGGAGGAAGGCAAACCCTTATAACATTGGCAATTATTTCTCGTGCTTGAGAATGTAACGTTATTCCCTGTTTACTCAGTTTGCGCACGTTAACCCCCGAACATACGAAACGCTACTGAGCTCTCTGCCAAGCTTTCCGGCGGCCGAAAAAGTGAGCTCTGTGTGGTAGCCCAAATTCGCAGTTAACTTTACGTACTTTAGAAACAGGCACAAAATGCGATGGCTAACTGGTTTTGTCGGCCGGTTCGCTGGCTTTGTTGTCGTATTTCAAAGGCGATGGTAGACGCGACGATGTTGAAAAAATATAATAGGTGTTTTATTACACCGCGTTAAAAATAAATGATAAACAAAAATGAGTAAGTTGTCGCGTGATGCGAGGTTTATTTTTTCGGTATTACAGAGTTCAGAAATTCGGCTTCAATATGCTAAAACTTGTATTTGCCAATAAATAACGACCACTCGTATAGGAAATCTCGCAACGTTGCCCGCATTCTTTAGAAACGTTTTCTTTCGTGCGTTGAACTATACTTTACTTAATTAATCTTAATGCCAAAATAATGCAGTGTTAGCTGACGTTCTAATGATTGCTTATGTTTGCAGGAGTACGTGTGTAGACTGCCGATGTCCACGAGATGCACACGATCTTGTGCCAGAGCAAGGTGCACGTGCACGAGTTGGGCGACCGGCGACAAAGGAGACGTCACTAGACGCGCGTGCTCTAGGTTACGCCTTTGTACCTCCAGGACTCACCACAGCCAGACAGGTATGCCCGTACATTACGCAGAGATACTACTTGCGATAACATTACCACCGCCAATACCGCCTTAAACAAACAAAAATATTTTAGTTCAAATTCTGCACTTGCACTAGGCAGAAATGTCATAATTTGTGACAGATGCCTAACTTTATCCTTGATATTCGATCTGTGTGTCTGTATGGCTATAACCTAACTTCAAACACAGAAACTATAACTATAGTATTTGTCTATGCTTCAAAGAACAGAGTTTAATGTTAATTTCTATCTATTTAAATTAAGGATGTGTGTATAAAATGTAAATTAAGTTATGTTTTCTGCTGATTACTGCCCTGTCCTCCGTCACCTATCAATAATATCAATATGGCCGCCTTTTACGGAATTCTAGGGACATGAAATATTTTTACCTGTCACAATCTAGTGTATGTACAATTAAAGAGCGTTTTTAGTATATTTTCCTCAGTTTCTCAATAACACCAGTACGAAGTCGCATCGCGACAACGGCAAGAAAGTTTTTGAACACACGTGCCAGTTTCCCGATAAGCAATGCATCGGCGGAAATATATATATTTTTTTTCACTTAAAAGAATAATAATTACTTATTACTTGGTTACATACCAATATGGTCCAAGACAGACTAATAAGTAATTGTTTCTTTTGTGATTTTGTTTTATTATGTTTATTATTTAAGTTTGTTTTTTATTTTGTTTGGGTAAACATTTTTTTGATTTTGTTTTTCTAGAGAAATAAATTATTTTATTTTTCACAAAAATACATATATTATATTCTACAAATTTCCCTTACCGGCCCCTCAGGATTTTTTTTACTACGCCGCCCCCCCGTTTTGATTTGCCTGGATCCGTCTCTGGGAGTATGTAGATTTTATCCCCCCCCCCCAGCTCAGGGGCCCTTGGCTTAGCCTTTGATACAGGGCCCACTCAAAGCTAGCTATACGCCACTGTATAACATCAAATATTAAGCACCCAAAAACCAGCCAGAGATGGAGCTATGTATGCATAAACAATATCTTTTTAGGATGTAGGTTCCTCGGTCTGTTAACCAACCGGTTTTTTGGTAACCGGTTAATGTTTTTGGGTTGGCCGGTTTGACCGGTCATATCGAAAGTTGACAGCCCTAATCTTGGAAGCGAGGGGGTAAACTCTCTGAAAAAATACTGTCATATTTTCGGCCGCAATTGCAATCCGCAAAATCAATAAGCTTTTGCACAATCGATACCGAAATCCCACCCCCTTGATTGAAAAAAAGAGCTGCTTCTTGAAAATGCCAAACATAAGTTTGGAGCTTTGAAAGATTTGTTTTTATACATAGGTGGGTATATGTGATATTTGAAACTGCTCCAAAATCACTAATCGATATTTGTTTGTTTAAACACATTTCAAAATAATATTGAAATTATATTTTCAATACTCTAATTACCGCGTGGTAGTCATAGTTATTTTGATGCGTTCACAGTGTATTATAATTTACCGGAACTAATGTCAGACATACCGAATCGCATATTGGCAGAGCAGTACAATAAAAATTTTAAATAACCTCCGCCTAATCACATTTGATTCAATACTTTTGGGTGTCCATTTTGATGTGTGCGAAGGTATCGAGTTTATTATCAAAACTCATGCCGGGGACTTTCCGTACAGGGTGTTTTATTAAGGGTGAAGAGGTACCATATCTCAGGAATTAATAGTCCTGGGGCGTTGACTGACGTATTAATATGACTTCTCACGGCTATAGTTTCTTGTCCTGGAAAGTAGATGGCGCCTTAGGTCAACAATGTATTTTGCATTGTATTTTTTTTGTCTCCAAGCGCATGGTGAGCCAGAGAACTGTCAAACAAAACTCGCTGGAAATTATTTTTTAGTTCGTAGGTGGGCCTCTAGGGTCGTATTCGAAACATTAGATTTGAAAAATGAGTTTTCTCAAAAAAATTACTAATGAAGGTATATCAAAAATAATTTGAATGCACTCTTCAGCAAATTCTGAACTATTTTCATTAAGGATTTTTTGCTCTAGCTCTTCAAATTGTTCTATGGCTTACTAGATGATTTCCGAGATAATTTCGTATCAATACGACAGGTAACGTAAGTAAATTAGAAATTCGTTTAACGGAATAAAAAGTAAGAAAAATAGCAATTTTCGAAAAGTTCAAGCAGATTTTTATTTATTTCATGGCATACTAGACCACGAAAATCTTTGACAACAAATACCTACCTTCTTTTTTCAAATAACATGTTAATAATTATTATTTTGGCGATAACTCCGAAACTAAAGAAGATAATGATTTGAACCTTGGGTATTTTTTGTTGTAAATTTAATCTACTTTTCGACAATAACAGAATAAATATGTCATTGCTTTTAAAATTTCGAAGAAAATTGCAATAAAAGGGAAATTTTTCAAATTGCGCCCTCTAGTGGTTAAGCAAAACTGGAGTTAGCAGCATTCTTTCAAGTCAAGGTTTATCCGCCCGTTTCACCTCTATTTGAAGAGCTAGAGCAAAAAATCCTTAACGAAAATTGTTCAGAATTTTCTGAAGAGTGCAATAATAATATTCTTGATATACCTTTATTAGTATTTTTTTTTGAGAAAACTCATTTTTCTGTTTCGAATACGTCTCCTGGCGGCCTACCTAGGTACGAACTTAAAAATAATTTTTATTATACTTCTTTGAAAACACCTTATTTTCATCTGTTTTAGCAATAATGAAAGATGGGGTTTTTCGGGCTAGCGCACGGAAACAGCGTATGGAAAAACTTTCCGTGCGCTGAATATAGAAATTTTAACATAGAAATATACAGCAAAGTAAACTAAATTTAAGAAACTCTATGTGCTCTCTGATATTTAACATGTACCTATTTTGTATTTTAATTCGTAAGTGTTTCAATATTTAGATACATTTCTGTAATATTTTTGACGTTTTATTCACCTTATCTGACAATAACTAATTTACAACAAAGCACCTTTGAAATAATTTGAGAGTAACCATGGAAACGCATCATACATACCAAACACTATATTGTCTGCATTGTTTATTTTTTGTCAATTAAATTTATAAATATGCCGATAATAGTTATTTATGTACCAAGGCACTGAAGTTCAACTTTTTATGACTCATGTGGAGTTTAGTTGCTGAGGCCTCTGGCCGAGGCAAATAAACCACATGAGTCATAAAAAGAACTTCAGTGCCGAGGTACATATTATATTTTTCTTGAAATCGGAAAAAAAAGTTTTATTAGGCAAGAAAATAATAATAAGGGATCACCCGTCCACGAACCGACTACGCGCGGCGTTGCTTGACTTTACCGATCGCTCTACCTAGGACAAGCATAATGATGTACGGCACCTTCTGACAGAAAAACCAAACTGCTGCTTCTTGTGCAGCCTACACAACAAATCTATTGATTTTCAAATTTACTAAAATATGTATACTGAAGGATTGCGCTTCTATAGGAAACAATTTCGCAATGTGTACGAAAAGTTAAATGAGCCTTTATCGGCCGGGTTTTGAATATTTGGTCACTTTTGACGGGCGATTTCTCCGCGTCTGACGTTTGATGTTTACATCTCGCCAAGGCCTACTTATTGAAAAAATCGTACAATAATGGGCTACATTATTGTACTATTTCTGTGCTTTTAATGACGATTTTGGGACATTTTAATGCCGATTTCAAGAAAAATGTTTTAAGTTTCCGTTTTCAAAGAAGTATAATAAAAAATATCGTTCATTACACGTCCAGAAATAGATTTTTTCGTGCTTGCATGACTTCCCGTGTTCGGCTGCGCCTCACACGCCTCACGCGCGCACGGAAAAATCTTTATTTCCATGCAGACTCGTAATGAAATATACTTCCAGCGATTTTTCGTGACCACATTTTTTTCCCAAAGCTCCAGTACTATTAATTCCTGAGATATGGCACCTCTTCACCCTTAATGAAACACCCTAATAAAATAACTCGCCAAAATAATTATTATTAGAATCGGTTCATTAGCTGTTTAATCAATACCTATGTTTTTCCCAAATGTGCAATATAAATATGGAAGGACATTATCCTTGGAAACAGAACCAGATAGAATAAGTCAAATTGTTTTATTACAATATTAGTTGCGTTTCACATTACACAGTGTGTGTCGTAACTATATGTCTATTATCTATTTCTATTCGAAAATAAAAATCGAAAGTTTATATTCTGTTGTGTTTGTAGAAAAAACTATTATTGGAGACAAGCAATAGTACGAGTGTGTAGCAAGTGTGAGAATAAAATTCTAAAAAATCTTTTTAAATCGCCGGAAAATGTATGTTAATGACTTTCAAATTTGTGTTACGAGAGCTTGTTCTCACTGGGCAACTACCGCATACTTAAATGACACAAAAATATTCTAAAAATAATAAATGGTATATAGGCTGTGAGAATCTAAATCCAAAGGGAGATGTTTGTATTTTTCTTACAAAATTAAATTAAAGTAAAAAGCAGTCTGCATATTGAATAATCAAAAGGTCCCTGCGTTGGTTTCAAAAATGAAATATATGAATAAAAGTACTAGAATATTTTATTGATTGGATATGTTACTAATGAAACACATTTTGTGAACTCTGATGCGTGATTACATCGTGTCAATTTAATTACCATGAATATCATCTCTTGTTAGACAAATTATATGCAATAAGGGGTATTCTAAAATTTACAAATTACAACTAATAATAACATTTCACTGTCGAGGTTAGATCTCGAATCTGAGTAATCCTGTTCTCCGGGTGTGTGCAGAGCGCAACAGGCACCTGTTTCGAGCAGACGCAGCGCGCACCTCTCAGAAAGGCCCAAGCGTTGACTGAAGGTTTAAATCTTCACCCAACGGCCCAAGTATTCGCTGGCTATGACATCTATAGCGGGTACTGCCAAAAACCAAAACAATGTGACTGTGAATGTTACAGACCGTATATTATATATAAAACAGAAAACAGGCCGTATACAAAAGGATTTGTCTGTTCTGTAAGTGTAAGATACAACTTTGTGGATATTCTTTCTTGTAATTGTAATTACAAGAAAGAATATCCACAAAGTTGTATCTAAAGTTGTAATTACAAGAAAGAATATCCACAAAGTTGTATCTTACACATCCGGACTAGTCCTTTTGTATACGGTCTGATTTTACATACCTACGATCTGTAACATTGTGCTGAGAAGACGCGCGCGCACGGGAGAGTATAGGGAACGTTCCTGAATATTCTCCAAGCACAAACGGGAACGTACTCTCCTTGGCATCTCTAACAAGGAGGGATTATCTCACTGAGCAGTAATGTTCGCGGACATTCTCGAATATTCTCCAAACACAAACGCCAACGTTCTCTCATTCACATCTTCTAACTCTAACCTAAAACAATAGCCTCGATCGAGTATTCACACTAAATGCACGGTGCGTGCTATTTGTACACGATCGCGTTTTATTTTGCTATCGGTGTTAAACTTTCTATACTTTTTGCGGTGGAAAAAAGGACCGTGCTTTTTCTATAATTTTTTTATATACATGGTGTCCTGCCTGCGATAAATAGGACAACCTTTTATTGTAAAAAGTTGTTCGGCATTAAAAACTTAAACCACTGTATCAAGTTTGAAAATAATCTCCTGTTTTGACTTGTTCGGTATTTTTAAGTGTTCGTTTTCATGAAAAAAAAAAACACAACAACTGAACAACTTTCCTTGCTATTTTAGCACATTTAATATCTAATATTGTAAATCGAGTAGCACAAATATCTCTGTATACAGAGTGTCTACTTTTAAGTGTATACAAATCGATAAAAAATGTATTTTGTGAGATATTTTCAAAAACCTTTTTTTGTTCGAAAGGTCTTCATAAAACGCTTCTTTTGATCTTTTTACTTTTGTCAAAATGCAAATCCAGGGACGGCTACGATTTTTTTTATACCCCGATTTTCACAAAAACCATTTAGCGATTTTTTTTATTTAAAATCTGACACAACAGCGTTAATCAGGACACCCCAAAACCCCCATATACTAAATTTGAACAAAAAATGTAGAGGGTGTTCGGTTCTACACCGTGTTAAAGTTGAGCAAAATGGGGAATTAGAAGGCACCTGGCAAGTCAAGCGTGCCATGGAATTATTTCAAAACAGTGGAAGAATTAACAGGACCACCCAAAGTGTTGATGGAAGAAATTGCAAGAAGAAATATACAGGATGTTTTTCTCTACAGCGTCTCAAATTTCCGATTTTTTTTTTCGAATTTTATGCTGTTCAAGTTTGCCTTGGATTATTGAAACAATGTTACTAAATGTAAAGTAAATTAAATTAAAATATATATATAAAGAGTCATTCAGTCATTTCCCATGTGTTTACGAACAATATTCTAGTTTTTGTTAGGTAATAATTTTAAAAAACAGTTTAAATTATTCTTATTATATTTCGCAAAAATCAGATCTGCCATGGAAATTAAAAAACAAGTAAATACAATAAATTTTAATTTTTGGCCAACTTGACCAGCATAAAATTCGAAAAAAAATCGGAAATTTGAGACGCTGTAGAGAAAAACATCCTGTATATTTCTTCTTGCAATTTCTTCCATCAACACTTTGGGTGGTCCTGTTAATTCTTCCACTGTTTTGAAATAATTCCATGGCACGCTTGACTCGACAGGTGCCTTTGAAGTCCCTATTTTGCTCAACTTTAACACGGTGTAGAACCGAACACCCTCTACATTTTTTGTTCAAATTTAGTATATGGGGGTTTTGGGGTGTCCCGATTAACGCTGTTGTGTCAGATTTTAAATAAAAAAATCGCTAAATGGTTTTTTGTGAAAATCGGGGTATAAAAAAATCGTAGCCGTCCCTGGATTTGCACTTTGACAAAAGTAAAAACGTCAAAAGAAGCGTTTTTTGAAGACCCTTCGAACAAAAAAAGGTTTTTGAAAATATCTCACAAAATACATTTTTTATAGATTTGTATACACTTAAAAGTAGACACCCTGTATGAGAGGTTTACGTTAGGTGAGGTTAGGAGAAGAACCAAACCAAGCCAAGCATCAAAATACAAACAGTTGTAGTTAACCAACATCTACCGGAAATTTACCGAAGTAAACAAACATTATGCCTTTGTGTACAACGTTTACCTGTGATAGGTTATAACCTGAGAAATATCAGTTTGGCCACCCACCACACACTTTCTGCTTCCCATTCTATACAAAATCAGTCGCTATATCCTAAATTCTAATAAATAGTCTAGAAATTAACAAAAAAACATTTGAAAACACAAAAAATACATACGTAAACAATCGGAAAACTTGACTTGCTGGGCGAACACAACGGCGTTGCCATGTTGAGCGGTTTCAGGTAACTGTTGACGACTTTATTAAAGTGATAATTAGCTGTATACTATAATTACAGAGCAATTTTGTTTTAGTTTAAAATTGTTAATGCAATTAATAGCTGCATTTGTTAATTTATTTTTATTTTTTATTAAGTCCGTCTATTTTGAAATGAAATGCTGTAAACAATTGAGACGTGGCATCACTCAAAAAGGTGTTGGTTCTGTTTACTTTTTGTTCTTACTCCCTCTGCGTTACCCCTTCTGACACGCCACTGGCATCAAAGTGTGAGAAGAAGAACAGTTGGTGGAGGCGGCACCGTCGCGCGATGTTGCCGGTGGTGGGGGACTACCTTTGCTTCTGTTTAAGTAAGAGTGGGAGAATGTCCAAGCCCGGTTCAGACGTAGCCAGTGATTTAGTAGAGTAAAGTAATTTAGTCGAGTGAGTCTGCTGTTCACACAAGTCGAGTTAATTAGTAGAGTTTGCTTAACCAAATCGAGTCAAAATAATCGTTTACACGGAGCAGGTAGTGTTTCGATTAGCAGCAAGTCCAGCAGAATTATTATTTAGTGAATTTTTAAATATGAATATTTTCTTGCCCTCCGGATGTCGGAGGAGTCATTTAATATTTTGCTAGACAAGATCGAATTATCTATTCAAAGGAGTGATACTATAATGAAGGGTGCTATTCCAGCCGCCACAAAGTTGCAGGCAGTATTATATTTTCTAGCTGTTGGGAACAGCATTTTTATAGAATATCAAATTTTAAGGTGGTATCTTCCGACCACCTTGCCATTATTATTATTCAATAATCAGTACTTCTCTCGGAACTTCTATATTTTATTTTTTTAACACCACGCCACGAAAAACAAAATCTTCAATACCTATACTGTTTGACTATTCACTACTAATCAATTTGTTGCCTGTCCAGACGTGTTTAGTTGGTGTGCTAGTCGGCTGTCCTATGTGGTGGGGGCTGCTACTGGCACAGAAAAATAGAATAGAGTTCTATTTACTAAACTCGACCGCTGACTCGACTAGGCCAGTAAACTGGACTAAAATGAAGGTGTTCAGACTGGTCAAGTACTAAATTACTCGACCACTCGACTAAACTACTGGCTACGTCCCCTAAACTGGCGGCGATAAGGCGCCCGCAGAGCCCGCCGTGCGGGGGGACCCCAGCTCCAAAAGGGGCCCCTAAAAACTGATCTATCAACTAATATTAATTTTTGCAAAATATTAACGCTATATTTAGGCTGAAAATCGGTGTCAACCGAACGACTTAGAAGACTTTTATTTCAGAAAACAATGAGCAGATTGTGAGGAAATTATTAAAACTTCCCGAAAAACACGGAAAAAATTTTTTGGCAAATTTTGTGCGTTTATTTGAAGTGCCTTTAGTTTCTCTTTTAAACTCGTATAGAGGTAATTATTACGATTATTTCCCTCATACTGCTTGCATCCAATAAGGTAGCTCCTTCCATAAAAATCCAACCAATGATATGCCTCTGCTAGCGATAATTTGCACTAGTGCAATTACCGGTAATTGCACTTGTGCAAATTATCACTTCGTTGCTTAGCATCCGCGAATCTGTTGCATATAAACACGTACCTACTTCTTAAAGTTTGTGTTTCACACTGTTCTAAATTATGCAGCTTATAAGTTATGTTAATTATGTTGGGGTAGCATTATATCAATGAATTTATATAATTTTTACATTGCTAAATTCTTGTTATTTAGACCTCCGCCTCCGTTTAAATTTATGACACATTCAGAAAATAAACCAACGCCGACAGGGTGTAGGTATAATCGCATTTGCCTTGGATACCCAAGCGTTTTGTTTGTTTACTCGAACGTTGCAGTCGAAGCTGTCAATAAACTCGTTCAAAATGAGTCGTTTTGGAAAAAAAATTAATACAGAAATTATTAAATCGTATTCGTGAAATAATCTCGACAAGTACCACTCGTGCCGCAAATTTTTCTAGATAATTTTATTCTCAAGCCCTATTTTGCCCATTAGCAAAACCACTCGTACAAATTGGGCTTTTATTTTCAGAGATAAAATCCCTCGAGTTTCGCTCTCGGGATTTTATCAGAAAATAAAAGCCCAATTTATACTCGTGATCTTTCTAGACAAAATAACGATTTCGAAAAAATTATCGATAAAATTTCCGGCACTAGTGATATTACATACGAAAATTCTATACCTACCTTTTTTAACCAATCAGAGGCTCGTTTTTTGCTTCGTTGTCATGGCAACTCAAAAAATTTCCGGAAATATTCTCACTTGCTCTAGGCAGGAGGAGGTGATTACAGCGGAAATTTTTTGACAGATGTCATTATTATAATGTGACATTGTAACATATTCAACAATAATTTTGATAATAATTTCGTTTAATTTACGTGTAGGTATGGAATTTTCTTACCGAATCCCCCACGTTCTTTAATTAATATCCGGAAATTTTTCTCTAACACGAATTTTTTAATATATCTAGGCGATTACTAGTGAAAAATATTCACTTCTATTGTTGAGTACTTTTGTATACACTGTGATTTTTTTTGTATTAACCTATTATGTGCCATGTTTTTCATCTTCCCTGCATATCTTGACCATTTTTTACGGCTTTTGCTGACCGGTTGTGGGTTTGTAGCAGATAGCGTCAATTAACTTTATTTAGATCAATTTTTCTGAAATTAATTTATACTTAATTCAACACTAGTAAAAGAGCTATTTTCTTAATCAAATTTTCGATTTATTTTTTCATCCAAGTTGCGGGCCATTTCGAGATTAGGGGGTTTAGGATGCTGTCCGTCCCTGCGTTGATAGCTCCTTTTTAGCTTAAAAATTGACGTGTAATTATTAGGACAAATAGCGGAATTTTGAATTTTTATATACAACCAATAAATCAATTCTGCGTCGTCACGTGATGTTTTTTACTAAGCACCAGACAGATTTTAGCAATGGTATCATTTTATATTTAAGGCAATTAGTAAATAAGGGTATTTTATTATACTTAATAAATATTTTTCTTTGGAAAATATTTATGTAATACTAAATCATGTGGCATTTATAAAATAAAATGTGAGATATTAGACATGATCAGGTTTTCTTAAACTACGCTATAATACTCGTTATAATACAGAACATTTCCCAGGTAGGTGGAAAAACTGAAAATAAAATTTATATATCCGAGCTTTTTTCTTATAATTTAGCATCTTAGACAAAATTTAGGTATTTCCATATTTTATTACCGCACATGTATGCATCCTGGCAAAATTTGGCGGGGGGGGGGGGCGAATCCTTATCGCCGCCACTGGTCCCCTTCCTATAAAAAATTACTAATCTTGAAATAATAACGCATCAACTCGCCGCTCATATTTTGCGTTTTGATTTTTATTCGACGGGAATAACCGCCCGATTCTCCCACAGATCGACCAGTACTACTCGTCCCTGCCGGCCGAGGAAGTGCCCAGGCTGGGCACGCCCGGCGAGTCGCTCCGGTGGCAGCGCGTCGTGCGCCAGCTGCCGCGGCACGACCTGTCGCCGGCCGCGTGCCGCCACCTCGCCACCGCCGACCAGGCGGCGGCGTTCGCCTCGTTCGCGTCGGCACGCGACCAGTCCGCCCTCGACGTGGCGGCGGCGGCGGCCGCCCCGTCGGGCGCGGCGTGCGCGGCGTGCGCCGCGGCGCTGCCGCCCGCGCGGCCGTGCGTCGCGGCGGCCCGCCTCGCCGCCCACTACCACCCGGCGTGCTTCCGGTGCGCCGAGTGCTCGGAGCCGCTCGCCGACCTCGCCTACTGCGCGCACGGCGGCCGCCCCTACTGCGAGCGGCACTACGCGGAGAGGATGCACCCGCGGTGCTCCGGCTGCGACGAGGTGAGTGGAGGAAGAGGAAGCGACGGGTCGTTGAAACGTATGGAAAGTAGTCGCACCGAAAGACTGCGTCCGAGGGGAAGCGCGGGGTATTATCAAAGCCTAGAAATACTAAAGTCCGCTCACTTCTTTCATCTCTCGGAAAAGCCGACAACTCTTTGCGACCGGTCGTAAATCAGCGTCACATCGCACGCTTCGCATTTGCTAGGGCGACTAAACGAAATCGCCGTCAAGCTAGTTATACGGGGGCAGGTTCATATTGACTTTCCATTATTTACCAAAGTCTACAAATACACTCCGCCAAACAAGTATCGCATCACCTAAATAAATTAATACATTTCGTTATATTTTTTTCAAAAAAATTACTACTTGTTTCATTAGTTATCACTACCATATTTTCGAAAATAAATCTACAGAAACCCAAACAATGTGCATATTTTTGTAATTTCTTTATTTTTGCTAATAAACTTGGAAACAAATTAAATGATTTTTCATTGCAGCACATATTCAGTAGCGGGTATTTCCTCCTCTGGCTCTTATTACTTCCTGGCAACGCCTGGGCATGCTTCTAATCAATCCCTCCAAGTACCCCTGGTCCAAATTATCCCATTCGGCATTTAGGAGCTGTTGCAGTTCGTCTAAATTTCTTGATAGTCCCAAACATGTTCTATCGGATTTAAATCCGGGCTGCGTGCAGGCCATTCCAAAGCACGGACATTTACTTCTTGCAGATATTGCTACACTATTCTTGCAACGTGTGGACGCGCATTATCTATATATGCCCCTATAAATGGGGCAAAAGGCACGACATGTTCTTCTAAAACCTCTGTAATGTATCTGTGAGCTGTTAGGGATCCTCTATTTACAAATACCAACTCCGTGTGTGCTCTTAATGATATGCCTCCCCATAGCATAATAGAGCCGCCTCCAAAATTTCGCGAAGTCCTAATATTGCACTGCGAATATCGCTCCCCTGCACGTCTATATACAGGGACCCGTCGGTCTGAAGTGTACAAGCAATATCTTGACTCATCAGTGAAGAGTACATTGCCCCATTCGTTAATATCCCAATTCACATGTTCCCTAGCAAACCGTAGGCGAGCTACACGATGCTCCCTAAGGCCATTGGCAGCAACTCTAGCTTTAATTCCAACTCTGGTTAAAATGTTTCTCACAGTTTGTGATGATACGTGTACATTTCGAACGTCAATTAAGTCGTGCTGCAGTTGCGTTGCTGTTACATGTCTTCTGCGTAAAGTCTGTAGTATAAGAAATCGGTCATCTGCAGGGGTGGTAGCTCTTGGACGACCATGTAGGTACTGGCCACTCTAGATACTGTGGATTGATTCACTCCCACCAAATTTGCAACGTACCTCTGACTTCGGCCATCTTCAATTAAGTAGACAATTCTGATAACCATTTACCTTGGTAAATTTTCATTTAAATTCGTCCTGTCTGCCATTATTAAATTAATTCACAATGCAAATCAATTAGTGTATTTTCAGCCGTTTGAAATATAGACGAATAAATGGTAAAAACCAACATATACGTATTGACCATTTTTTGTGCGATTTTTTTTATAGTTTTTGAAACGTATATGGTGAGCAAAAATTTGAAATTAGCATACACTTAAATTTTATACAGTTTTCATACACATTTATAGATGATGCGATACTTTTTTGGCGGAGTGTATTAGTATACCTATTTGTAGACTTTGGTACAACATTATTTGTGTAGGTAAGCGTACCGTTAGTTTTTGGTAGGTACAGTCGAATTAAAATACAAGATAGCTATTACCAGAATCTACATAATTAGTGGGTATATCTGTAGACTTTGGTTGGAACATGAATAAAAATGCAATTTTTTATTACGTTCATTTTTAATAAAGCCCAACAAAACATAGAGCAGACAAAAACATAAGTAACAAATAAATATTTAACGACAAAGAGTTAAACTAATCATATCTACTTTTTCATCCTGTAGTAAATAGTTTGATATTTAAATTGACATAAACGTATGTTATGTGGGTATGGGCGGTTAGACTGAGTTTTTCATTGGACTTCTCTCGTGTGTCGGACTGTACCTACACAAGCATGCGTCTTACAATCTTCTGGCAATAATCTTAATGGGACAGCCGAAGGGACAGCAGTTTTTACTAAACGTTTTCCGGACGAAGTGAATGACTGATCATTAAAATGTGCCTTGCAAATTCTTATAGGTTTATATGCCTCTTCAGGTGGAATATTCGCAAATTTATGTTCTCCGATGAACCCTAAGGCATTCTTCCATTGCTGGCATCTTCAAATTTAGAATATTTTAATATTATCTATAATATTCTTCAATTAATACGTAAGTATTCAAATGTCACATAAAAATGTATTAATTTTTGTAGGTAGGTACCACAAACTCAATCGTACCTACCTTTCACAGTCTTGAGGAAATGAAAAAAATGTAATATTATAGTCTTTTGAACTGGTTTTACAGCCATCCGCACTGCAGTAAAAAGCGTTACTAGGCATCACTACAACACAGTCACGCGGTCGGTCGGTAATATTTTGCGCGCACCCGGTAGAATGCGAACGAACCGCTCTCAGCTACACTGTGTACAGCTTATTTTCTTATATTATAAGATATCGATCGGTTCGATCGCGGTACTCCGATGACGGCGGGAGGAGGGGAGCGGGAGAGGGCAAGATTGAAACGTTTGTTTACACAAAGCCGAGTGCCCGGACTTATTAGTATATCTCTGGACGCTGGTATTATCCTTTGCGTGCGCCTCGAAATTTATTCTTTTGATAATCATGAGTCGTTCAGGGTGTTCAATACATAGCCAAGTTCAATCTCATTCACATTTTTCTATCAATTATTTCCGCACATTGTTCTATCAATTATTTCCGCATGAAAGTATAATGTAATAACAATTTATTTACTTTGTCAAAGAGGAATCTTTCCGCACGCCTATGCTTTCTTCTGCGCTAGTCCTGGCCCACGGGCGGACCTCCACACCTATTACATTCCTCACCGCAGACGCACTCTTTAGCTGCGCATACTTTATGTATATTATCGACTTCTAAAAAGGTACAGGGTTACACAACCAACATCCCCCGTTATTTTTTCTATTTTCGAATATAGAAATAAATATGTTTCTGATAAAATTTGCAGGGAAATGAATTAACTTTCTTATAGCCCTTGCCAAATATACTATACAGGATACAGGATGTTCCATGGAATGGGAACAATGCAAACTAGAATTTACCAAATTAAATAATATTTTGTTGCGTTTTCTCACAATTCAAATGATATATCTAAATCTTTGTACTATGGACGTTTTGTAACTAATATAACCTTCATGTACTTTTGTTACACTGTAATGTTTATGTAATTGTGGTTCACGACATCACAGATTATTCATTTCAATCGCCTACCATATCTTTACAGATCTAAAGTTACACTCTATACGAGCAATAGACAATCAAGTCGATTTTTTTGCGATATCTTTTTTGGAATGCATTTTGTCGAAAAATACATTGCATGAAAGTTGTCCCCCTCCATCTCGTCTACAAAAAAATTCTAAACAAAAAATCTTAATTATCATACCCATCCCCATTCTTAAAAAAAATTACTGACATGCATGGCCATAGTTATATTGAGGACCGGCTGGCGCTGCTCGTCGATTCGCGCGCGGGTAGCCGAAATCCGCAATGAGACCCCAAAGTCACGAATTTGAGTTTTGTAAATATCTTGGTTACAACAATGGTAAATTGCAAAAACGTTAAAAAATCCATACCTCGGGTTGTAAGCAAGATATTGCAAATTTCTTTTTTTAATTTCTTCGTTTTACAAAAACGCATCATAATCTTGAAGAAAATTTCAAATATCTACACAATTCTAGGAGTTATTGCTATTTGTTTATAAGAGAACATTTAAAATCGTCGAAAAACAATGTTCCTTTTTAACGAAAATTATATATTTTTTAATCGAGAATGTATACATGACGAAACGAAGCTACTGATTTTTTTTCTACTCTGTGGGCCTTCCTCGGAGTTGGGAATTTGGAAACTCCGGATTTTCGTAGGTCGGACTTTGTTGCTTAACTATATAACGAAGGTCAATAAATCTTCCACGGATCCCTTCGGGAGGATTTGCCCTAGATGATGTATATGTTTTGAAATGATAAGTTGATTAATTACCGCTCACGGATTCAAAATGCCAAATTGGAAAAGAAAATTTCAGTTGCAAATAACAATTTTAGGAGATTTTTGTACAGAACCTTTTTTCTAGAGGAGATCATGTAATGATTTTTCGACAAAATGCATTCCGAAAAAGACATCGCGAAAAAATCGACCTTTTTATATTTAATGATTGTTTATTGCTGAATTAATGCAGGTAGTATATTTACGAAAACTTGGGGGCACGTTTCTGTAGGCCTCAAAAACCTACAGAGAAATTGGCACTGCGATGGGTTCTTAGAATAGGTATCTTGGTTATTAGTCCGGCAGCGGAACCGGTTTTTTTGCCTGAAGGGCGAAATTTGGGACGAAGTTCTTTTTTTAACGGATTCTTGCAGATTTGTATGTCTATTAACCATATCCGACTGATGACATGCTGGCGTCATTGAGCAATTTGATATACAGGGTATCTCAAATATTAGACAGTAAATATTAGATAATGGAATTTCTACCCTAAATCTTACTATTTAGCTGTAAAATTGTTGTTATTATTATATTATTGTATAAATTAATTTCGTTACAGTTATCATTAATATACAAGGTGTTTTAAAAACATGTGTTATGAATTTAAAATATTCATGAATTTCTCTGTATTAGACATTTCCTATCTAAGTTAAAAAAACTAATAAAATTACAAAAATGGGTATGTTTAGAGATAAAGCTACATGACAGGTACAGGGCGTTTTAAATTTGATGCTCTGTCCACTCTGCAGCCAAATGAGCATTTTGTATAAACTCAAAGTTGTACATTAAATTATGTAATTTTTCCTAATTTTGTGTAATTATAGGTACACTTCGCCACCAATATGGACATTACTACAATAAAGAAATTACGATTTTTTACTTTAGTGTAATTTAATGTACCTAATTGATTTAATGGCCTTGGAAAAAAGCTCGGGTCTAAAGTCTATCCAAGTTACAGCGGCAGTAGATATAAACAAAGTCACATGACCGCCTTGCGATCGATTACCAGGGTTGGACTAATATGAGATTCCAAGTGGCTTGTAATTCTGAACTAATTCTAAAATTTGTGTTTCTACCTTTCGTGGATCTTTATAAATTTCCTTAAATTAAGTAGCAAAATAAATTTACAGAATATACTTACTGCTCACGATCCGATCTAAAATATGCAGGAAACTCGACGGAGGGAAGAGTCGGCCCTGCATTATGCTCGCCGCGTAAACACTTGATATTTTATGACGGCCAGACCAATAAGAGAATAGGTCACGTGGTGGCCAATGTTTTGATCCACTGCCTCCGTAACTTGGATAGACTTTAGTTGTTTATTTAAACAGCCTTATCGTGTCTTGTGGCACAACTATAATAGGGTTTTGTTTCTCAGATACTGGAACTCCAACTGTAAAAAAGTAGCGGCATTCCGAAGTGACAAACTTTAATTTTAGAGATCAAGGTTTTGTACTGTGGACAAAAGTGCGATTTAGAAAAAATAAAAAATCTTCAATGATGGCCATCGTTCAGAGTCGTGGAAGACAAGAATACGAAAAAGCAATGAAGGAAGCATTTTACAAACATGTGTGGAACATAATGATACCTGGGCTGCTGATGTTCGATTACGATGGGTTGCTGCTACAGTGAATAGTAATGAGTCAAAAATATACGTGATCACATGGTACCTATTAAAAGGACACCCTGTATCTCAAATTGCTCAAGGATGACAGTTTGTCATCACTTGGATATCAAAACTAGGAGTCCTAGAGATGTCAAATCCGTTTTGAAAAAACTTCGTCCCATATTTTTGGGTTTACCCCCGTGGCTGCCCGACTATATTCCGACTGGACTATTACAAGTCGGCACGAAGCTAGACGGATTAGAATAAATAGTCAAAATTTCGTTTTTTCAAAATATCTAGTAAGCCATGACTTTTTCAAAAATCCACAAGGTGCATTAAATTGGGCCTACAAAACTGCAATTCTTTCCCCATCTAACCTTCCTTGCATACCAATGTCAAGGAGTTTGTTAAGAAATAGGTACTTAATAATTTGTTGCATTGTGATTTCCTCATCATTTTGAAAATGCGTATGTTAAGTTTTAAGAGCCGGCTTTTTTATATGGAATTCAGCTATGGAGTAGGTAGATATTTCAAAAGCTTTGACCGAGTAAGGCGTGAGGCGCCATTATCTTTTATCTTCTCTTATTAGGAAAACACCAACAGTTCCTTGTAGGTAAAGTGAATTCTAGACACAGTATGTCGATTTTGAGGGAGCCGCCCGACGTAATCCATTTTCATTTTCAGAGTTCCAATATGAAATCTGTCTTTATGATTTTTATAGCATCAACTTGAATATTGGTTTTCATATTGTCTAAGAAAATGGACCGGGTGAAATCCAATAACTTGAAAGCGGAGGGACCACGAACTTCTTCGCCCTCCATCCAGGCATCTAGGTATTTCCCAGTTCCACGAAGTTTACAACTTTCAGTTAAACGGGCAATGGCAATTTTACTCGCTTCCAAAGGCGACGAAAATAAATTCCACCTCTTGACGGATGCAACAGAGTAATTACTGGGGACATGCTCACAATTCCCGCCAAAATTGCTTGTAATTTCTCGGGTTTGTGCCGCTCCTTCGCCTAACTTTGTTTTCCCGGGTTGTTTCTGAAAGTTTCCACGTAGTTGGAAGATCGTCCACTGTACAATTCGAGATCTCGGCGTAAAGTAATAATTGTGGAATTCGTTGATTCGATCTGAAGTTGGCTTTGCACTTAGGAGACACTACACACAGTGAGTGGCAAATGTGTGGACCGGGTCGGTGAAATTGAAAGTAGGGGCAAAATTTTATCTTATTTGATTTTTCCCCTTCAAAGATTATGAATGAAAACAGTGGCGACTTTTTTATATTTTCTATAAGTACTGCGGTAGTGTTTTTTTTTTCACTGGCAACTTGAAATCGAAAAAGTCGTCCTTGAATAAGTGACTCAGGTTACTATAGCGAAAAATCCAATTAATAATTAACTAAATAAACTTTTAGTTCGGGTTTACGATATTGGCACATTGGTCTATGCCGTTTGCATTTAAGCAAAACGTACATGGCCCGGGCACCTATGCTGTAATGAACGGTTTTCATTGGTCAGTGCCGAATAACAAGTACGGATTGCCATAAGGTGCTGACCGCGCGTACGTTTTGCTCTCAATGCACTCTCGCATTGAAACCCGCGTATCTCCATATTTTAAAATATAGGTATTTGTAATAATTAAACCAGTTTGCATCAAAAATACTGATTACCGATAAATTTCAAAGCTAAATCAACGAATTTTTAAATTATCTGCGAATTTTATTTTTTATTAAAAATCAGGATAGACTGAAGTGAGCAACTTTTTAAATTGTCCGTCTTATTATTTATCTTTGGCAAACGACTCACACGAAGAATTCGGCGCCGCAGAAATACCAGAATTTCTCAAAGCACATTTCGTGATTGCAAGCTATATGATTGTCGGAGAAAAGGTCGCAACACAAAAGTGGCAAAAGGTCTATTTTTAAAAAATGTCGAAAGCAGAAAAGGTGGAATGATCAAAAGATCGAAAAAGGTCGAATCACAAAAAGTCTAACTGATTAAAAAATTAGTTCTAATTAATATGTGGTAAGAACCGAATTCTACCTTTCAGTTCTTCTACATTTTCCGGTCTGTCATAATAAATTTTGTTTTTTAAATAACCCCACAAAAAATATATAAAAATATATAAAAATATATCCTTTTTCTAAAGTTTATTGTCGTTTTCAATAAAAATTAAATTTCAAACAATAATTTTGACGAAGTTTATGAATTATGTTGCTATTTAAAATTTCTCATTTCTCCCTTCTTCATTTTCTCTGAAATCTTAAAATAGCCCATTTTGTTTTCCAAAGCCTGAATATACTTGCAAACTGTCGATAATTATTACTATAATTTGGCATTTGTCTTCCATGGCAATCTATGACCCAAGGAGTAATCCCTCACAAAAAAGGCTCAGTTCAGAACGAACGGTTGGGGAAAACATATAACATATATACCTACTTCGTTGGAATCAGAAAAATGCGCAGAATTCAATAATCCAAAAATATATAGGGTGTTCTATTTAAAAAAACATAAATTATGTCCGCCACGGCTTTCTAGAACATACAGTATAAAGTCCAATAGCGTCACAAAAAACTTTTGTACAAAATTTTTTCTAACCTCAAAAACTAACAAGTTAAGGGAGTGTCAATTTATAATGAGCCACCTTGTACCTACATTTCGTTCGCTATTTTAGAAACTTCAAGAAAAGCAATCCAATTATTTTTAATTATTCCCTATAAATTAGAACTAATTTTTTAATCAGTTAGACCTTTTGTGATCAACCTTTTTCGATCTTTTGATTATTGCACCCTTTCTGCTTTCGAAATTTTTTAAAAATTCGATCTTTTATCACTTTTGTGTTGCGACCTTTTGTCCGTCAATCGTATAGCTTGCAATCACGAAATGTGCTTTGAGAAATTCTGGTATTTCTGCGGCGCCGAATCCTTCGTGTGAGTCGTTTGCCAAAGATAAATAATAAGACGGACAATTTAAAAAGTTGCTCACTTCAGTCTATCCTGATTTTTAATAAAAAATAAAATTCGCAGATAATTTAAAAATTCGTTGATTTAGCTTTGAAACTTATCGGTTATCAGTATTTTTGATGCAAACTGGTTTAATTATTACAAATACCTATATTTTAAAATATGGAGATACGCGGGTTTCAATGCGAGAGCGCATTGAGAGCAAAACGTACACGCGGTCAGCACCTTATGGCAATCCGTACTGTTATTCGGCACTGACCAATGAAAACCGTCCATTGCAGCGTAGGTGCCCGGGCCATGTACATTTTGCTTAAATGCTTCCCGCATCAGGTTTACCTGGACCACCTGGACCAACACTCTAGGCAAGGAGTCATGATTTCATTGTTGTTTACGATCTGGAGTGGCGCTTGTACCAACCTATACGAAAAAATGGGGACTTCTTATAGGTTATAGTGGGGTTATAGTAAGGGTATTCTGAGGTTTCCATATTTTAAATGTGCCGCTTTCTTACCATTAACACAGAATAACCTCAGTAAAAACCACACCACGAAAAATGCTCTTGCTGATAGTGGATATAGAAATAGAAGGTACAGCTGCGGCCAATTTAAACTTCCAAGGCCGTCTCTGAACTCTATGCCGAAATGAGGGAGACCCGGCGACATCCGGCAACACCGCTCTTTCCCGCCCCGCACATCGCGTTTCAAAAGAGCCGACGGTGAAGGGAAGGCAGACGAAAGCTGCCAGCGGCTAGCGATGTAGCCGGATGGCCTCTCAGAAACCCCCGAAACCCCCAAGACATTGCAAGTTCAAATTGGCCGCAGCCGCAGCAAACATATACAGAGTGTCCTAGTTGAAACTGTTATAAATACGATAATAATTATATTGATGGTAGAAAAAAGTTCAACATTGGTTCAAAAACGCTTAATAGGTCATGAAAATTTTGATAAAACCAGGTTTTCCCGAATGTTTTGACTATGACTAGAGGTACCAACCTGCAATTTGGTACGATTTATAAGAACGTATAGCGTATAGTGCAATATATTGGAGGCACTAAAGTTCGCTTAAAATAGTTGCATCAATGGCATGCAGGTGGCTACCCCTTTTTCGTGAAAATTACGCACGTCTGCAGGGGCGGGCACCAGCCCCGGCCTCACCACGGTGAAAATTAAAAAAAAATTAACGTAAACGTGCCAGTGCCTGCCACATTGCCTAAACCTGACACATGCTTTATTTAATTAAAAAAAAATAAGGTAATAAGCAGATATAAATCTATTCTATTGAAATGCTTGTTTTGGTAGAAATCACAGTATCACAGTTATGAGTTTTGTATGTTCCTAAGATAGTCATCTTGATCTCTCTATTTTTACTGACTTTTCAATTTATAGCGAAGTTATATTCATTGTAGCAAAATTGTTTCGTGCAAAATAGTGCAAAATAGTGTGTTTTTAGTATAGATTTTTCAACGGAATTAATTTTTGTGGCTTATATTTCTAAGCAAACAAAGTAAGATAATAATTTAGAACTATTTTAAGTTTTCAAGATTTTGGTTGGGGTGTCAGCTACTGGCTTATGTTATGTTTGTGCTAAGCCAATACCTGACGTAGGTGTCAGTCCATGGTAAAATCACAAGTCATGCAAAAATGATCTCTAAAAGTCTGTAACAAAAAACCTTATAATGGTGTACAAATGTCGCGTCAATGGGTTAAATATTTCCAATGCCTAACACCCCTGTCAGCCATTGGCTATACAATTGGCACTGACTATGGCCAAAGATCATAATATTATGATATATGGCAGACTTCGGACGTTGGGTGATCAGTCAACGCTTCGGAGTTCTGTCTTCGTCTTCAAGAGCATAAGAACATGTAGGTATAGATTTGTCACTCAACGATTCTGAGCCATGTCTTCTTCTTGTCGAAAGCGCTGAACAGGACCAATAACTACTAACGATCTTTACAAGTTTGCAATGAAAAAATTAAATTAAATCATTCAAAATAAGTTCATAGATGTGTAGTTAAGAAACGACCCTAGAGAATTTATGTGGTCGGTCAGGGGTAGAGAAGAAAGAGTATTTTTAGAAGAAAAAAAAGAGAAAGATAGGGAGAAGAAAAGAGGGAGGGGAAGAGAAGAACAATAAATAGAAAACATATAGAAAATATGAAATGAGAAAAAGAACAGTTGGAGCCAAATAACTTGGGAATACATTTACGAGAATCAATATTATCATAGAAAAATAAAAGAAATGGGTAAATAAAAGCGAACATTATTTTTAATAACAACTGTGACATAATGAACAAATAATAATTTACAAAATTGAAAATCCAAAGCTTTCTACTCAAGAATAAGTTACTATATGTTCCAGAAATGAGAATGTACGAATAAATAAACATTTCTACATACAATAATCACTTGTGTTTCCCTTTTTAAAAATTGGTGTGACAATTTTTATTAGGGTATCAGGTTTTGGGCTTATCAGATTCAGGCTAAGGGTCTAGTCAAAAATAGCTATGTCAGTTACTGGATAAAAAAATATAAATTTTAAAATTTTGTTTACAAAATATATTGCAAATTTGATTTGGGCTGTTGGTAATTATTTCCAGTGATGTCTCTCCTACTTGGTCCATATTAAGAATCATCAACAAACGCGCCAAATTGATTGTCATAGATTAAAATTTGATAAATCAGTCTTTAAGGTGTCAGACACTGGTAAGTTTACGCTACCCACAAAAGAATAAAAATAAGTTGTCAATTGTGGGCCCTGCTGCCATCTATACCCCGTCAATCGTACCTATATCAGTTTGAGGTTATTATTTGCTTCTTTATGCTTGAGAAACGCTTCGCTTGAATCAACTGATCTTTCGTTTTTGTGAAGTGTGAAGTGTTAATTTATACAATTTTTGAAGAAGAAAAAGCAGGTTGGTTTTTGATTACCGAAACAAACGGGGGGCCCCATAATAGTGTTAGCACAGGGCCCTCAAAACTTACGGTCCGCCCCTGCACGTCTGTGGTGTGAGTTATTTGTCGGATTCCCTACAATCCTCATTAAACTTTAACATAAACATTAACATTAAACATAAAAAATGTTTCTTGCAAATTTGTCCTACAATTCTTAGATTTATTGTAAACTAGGAAAACGATATGTTGTTCCAGAAAAATCTAGAATCTGCTCCTTGGGTAATTTTCAACGACCTGTAGTTTCCTTAGTAAGCGTTGTAGTGTATGTTATTTTTTTCTATAAATAATGTCTATACTTAGTGTAACCAAAACTGTTTTGGTTGTTCCTGTTGTTCTACCAGAGAAAATATCAATGGACACAATCTCTTAATTCAATTTTCATTGCCAGTAGCACAAGAAATCAACACTGAATAGGTAGAACGCTTCCAGTAAGTTTCATGGAATTGGCAAGAGTAATCTCTCTCTCTCTGCATTTAGGCACACAGAGGTAAAAATGAGCTAAACGGCGCTTTATGCTTCTCAACGAAATGAGAGTCCTGCTTTGGCAACGATTAAAATAAGTGAGCTTTTCATGCCCTGGGCCATTTATTTCTACTTACCTATAGGTATTAATGGATATATCTACAATCGTTGTCAAAGAATAAACGTTCGGCGTTTTATCATGCATAAAACGTCATTTACTTACTCCTTTTGTTTTAGACACCGGGTTTATAGTTCATTTTTTTATAAGTGGCTCTTTGGCTCTTTAAATTTGCTACATCTCCTAAAAAACATAAAAGTAATTATAAATAGGAGTACCAATACCATACTATCTCTGTAGATATATTTGGTTACGATCAGTTTTTATAAAATAAGAAAATTTTTTAGATCTAATTTCTAGGCGCTTTACTTATTCTAAAATTTGGTGAATGCGCCGGTCACACCACATCTATTCCAACTTAATTTGTATTACTGGCTGCCTGCTAGAGAATACACTCCATTCAATATCGAAATTTGAAACAAATTCTGAATGACGCCTCAGTAGATATTCTTAGCTTAGGCGCCTTTCCTCCTTTAATTTTTTTATTGCATGCATTCTTGGGGTTTTATTTTGATTACGTTACTGGAACGTATTTATTTTGGCATCCATTCCATAAATCATGCATTGATATTGGGCCAAAAGATCCGCTAATACCGCCTGTCTCGATAAAAGACGATTCAATTATTATAAACAAAGTGTAATTAAATGTTGATTTTTCGCTAACACGTGTTTGCTTTGAGTTAAGGAATCATGCAGATTAAAAGAAACGTCATATGTTTCAACTTTGTAGAAGCTATATATATATATGTATACATTACCATGAATTAAATATTTGGAAATGTGAAAATTATGGTCCAACCAGTAAGGTAGTGTTAATGGACGCGAATATATCTATCATCACTGTGAATCTTTGGAAGTTGTAGTTAACATTATGTGAATAATCGTTTCGGCGATATTTAGTTTTTTTTTTCGCTAAACAGAAGATCTAAAATATTGCAGTAAAGAATTTGCAGGTATTATGGCACGTGGTTATTAATACTGTAACATTATTGTTTTTAAAAAGTATAATTTAGTAGACAGTAGCTGGGACGTAGGGAGAGAGAGTAGCTGTAATTGTAACTACTACTACCATTTTTCCATTTGTTCTTTTTTGTTGTCAAACTTAGCAAGTTTTTTACTACTAAACTTAATTTTACCATAAACAACATTTTTAAGCAAAAAATAGACAATTTTATTAAAAATTTCCTAGAAAAAAAAGGTTTCAGAACTGAGATGCGGATCCTAGTACTTATAACAGGGTGTCTATCAACCTGGAAAACCTGGAAATGTCGGGGAATTATTTTTGGTCAGGGAAATCAGGGAAAAGTCAGGGAAATCTATAAAATAACCTGGAAATTTGTGGTTTAATAGATATAAAAATAGGAAATCTTTCATTCTTACAAAAACTAATCAAAATCATCATTTTGATTCTACTCCACAGAGATCACATTATGTTATTTATTTATATGTGATCCCTGTGCTTCTACTATACTCCAAAGATAATCTAACTAAATAAGATTTTACGAAGCTATTTATTTTTGTTGTGAAGATGTTTATTTTTTATGTTTTTTTTTATTTTGGAGAATGTGTAAAAGATATTTGTTTGTTCTATACGTGATTTTATATTTTTACAATAAATCTTGTATCTTTATTTTTTACAGGGTGGCTCATTATAAATTGACACCCCCCCCCCCTTAACTTGCTAGTTTTTGAGGTTAGAAAAAAAGGTTTTGTTACAAAAGTTGTAGATACTAATACAAAGTTTTTTTGTGACACTATTTTACCTTATACAGTGTGTTCTAGAAAGCCTTGGCAGACATAACTTATGTTTCTTTAAATGGAACATCTTGTATATTTTTGTTATATGTTCGCTCCAACCGTTCGTACAGAACTAAGCCTTTTTTGAGGGATTACTCCTTGGGTCATAGGCTGCCATGAAAGACAAATGCCAAATTATAGTAATAGCTGACAGTTTGCAAGTATACTTATTCATGCTTTGGAAAACAAAATGGGCTCTTTTAAGATTTCAGGGAAAATTAAGGAGGGAAATTGAGAGAAATAAGAAATTTTAAATAGTAACATAGGTAATAAACTTCATCAAATTTATTGTTTTTAATTTAATTTTTATTGAAAACGACAATGACATTTAGAAAAAGGATATATTTTTATATGTTTTTGTGGGGTTATTTAAAAAACAGAATTTATTATGACAGACCGAAAAATGTAGAAACACTGAAAGGTAGAATTCGGGAAGATATCCACATATTAAATACTGAACACAGCAATTTTATTGTTGCCCCAATAAACAGAAACTTAGTAGCAAATATCAATAAATTCATAAGTATATCCTTTTTCTAAATGTTATTGTCGTTTTCAATAAAAATTAAATTCGAACAATAAATCCAACGAAGTTTATTAACTATGTCACTTACTATTTAAAATTTCTCATTTCTCTCAATTTCCATTCTTAGTTTTCAGAATGTTATTGTCGTTTTCAATAAAAATTAAATTCGAACAATAAATCCAACGAAGTTTATTAACTATGTCACTTACTATTTAAAATTTCTCATTTCTCTCAATTTCCATTCTTAATTTTCTCTGAAAACTTAAAATAGCCCATTTTGTTTTCCAAAGCGTGAATAACTGTCAATAATTGTTAATTGAATAACTGTCAATAATTGTTACTATAATTTGGCCTTTGTCTTCCATGGCAACCTATGACCCAAGGAGTAATCCCTCACAAAAAAGGCTGTTCTGAACGAACGGTTGGAGCGAACATATAACATATATGCTTAAAATGCGTAGAAAATATACAAGGCGTTCCATTTAAAAAAACAAAAGTTATGTTTGCCACGGCTTTCTAGAACACACTGTATAAGATTCAATAGCGTCACAAAAAAAACGTTGTATTAGTATCTAAAACTTTTGTAACAAAACTTTTTTTTCTAACCTCAGACACTAGCAAGTTAAGGGGGGTGTCAATTTATACTGTACTTTATTAACCTCGTTAGCAACAGTTTCTGCCAAAAAGTTGAAATTCCAAGCCACTTTATAACTTTCTTCGAAAACATAATAGGATATAATTTGCACATTTATTTAATTAATGTCAGATGACATCACTAAAACTAATAGTCCGCTTTTGAATTTTTTTGTTAGTAAGCACGATGGTCAGAGTAATTTCATCCTAGGGGATCTGTTGACTCTTCCATTTTATTGAAATTCGCATATTTATCTCAGTAGGTAGGTATTAGTCAGGGAATTTTTTGCTTTTTGGTCAGGGAAAACCTGGAAAAGTCAGGGAATTATAAAAACTCGATTTGGTAGACACCCTGTTATAAGCTAAAAAGTTTTTTATAGAGAAATATTTAAAACAATGGACTTGTTGTCCATCTTCTTTCTAGCAGATGAGCGAAATCGGAATAATTATTTTTGAACTACTTAATATCTCTAAACAAATTTTAAGGCAAAACTTGCACCTTTTATGGATGGTCTACTACTACTATATTTTTAGACTTTTAGTTTTTTTAAAGTGGGCTTAATTTGTATTATTTAATTTAATTATTTGCTGAATTATAATATACTAAAATAAATCAATATTTTTTATTTATAATTTAGTTCTACCTGTCAGATCTATTTTTCTATTACTCTATATCCTGGACCAAGCTTTGAAGTACCCTCAAGGTATCCCCTTTGTTTTAAAAATCCAAGCCCTTATTTTATTGCAATAATTATTATTTATACTGTTTCGATTTAAATTTTCCCAAATAATAAAATTTTTCCATATAAATTGGTCAAAGGGGGCAGTTTAATACGTTGTTTGAAAAAAAAAAATGCTACCATTTTTATTTTATTTCTCTTTTTTATGCTAAATAATAGTGAAACAAATCTACCGGTAATATTTCTGTACAAAAGTAGAGGAAGGAATAGAGATATCTGAAAACCGCTCAAACCCCTTTTGTTCCTGTGTGGACATAGCTTAAGTTTGTTGTAATATTAAAACCCAACCCTACAAGTCAAAAGTTCCTAATAATAGATAATACTTTTCCTTAATTTATAACTCATTATAATCCCAATGCCAAGAAAATACCACTCCTGCTGCGCAGTCGTGGTATTTTCAGCTTTGGGATTATAATAATTCGTAAAATTAACGAAAGGTATTATCGATAATAGGTACACCACTTGTTATATTACCCCTGATAATTATTTTATAACTTGAGTATCCTATCGAAAGTCTATGCAAATTAAAAACAGCAACATAAAACGTGAATAGTGTCCATGAGATTTGTTAGTAAACACTTCCATTGGAAAAGTTGGTACTTACATGAATTAAATTACTACTTATTTCAACGATATATATATTATGCTTGATATTGGACATTCAAAATAACACAATTATTAAATAACACAATAATTAAACGCGCAAACAATCCTGTCGCCAATTTAAGTAATGTTTATGGTTTTGCTAATTATTAACTGATATGGTAATACAAAATTATATGCCTGCTTGCATTTTAGAAAATTTAGTCAATAGAAACAACAACATGAGTGGCAAGTATTTGAAATCATCCCAATAAAATATGAATTTACTGCAGCTTGCAATACGTTAACGGATGTTTTGATTGTATTATCAAATATTTCATTCATAACCCAATCATCGAAACAATATAAATGGGTATAGGTACATACCTATATTAGTGGTATGCATTAAAAATATTTTTAGGTTGTCCATTCACCTTTTTATCTTTGCTCTTTGTGGTTGAAACAATAAAAATCAAAAACAGTATAAACAACAACTATTGACGTCAAACTGGATCTTAATTTTAATTTTGTACGTAAGCAGTGTCATTGTAGAACTTTGCAGAATTTCTACAACGTGGCAATGATTTTTGTTTATTTCATTAATTATTCAAGGACGGATTTATTATTAAGGAAAACTAGTATTTTCTAAAATAATAATATTTTCTTTGGTATTGTACATAGTATGTCTTATTTTCGTAGAAAAGTTAATAAAATACTATGGAAGTATTCAAAACTTTGCTAATTATCCTAAACCTTGGGTATAAGAGATAAGCACTGAAATGTAGTTCTGTCAGCGTCCAGAGATATACTATACTCTAGACTTTGGTTCTATCCATATTTGGAATATTTATTTAGAATTTCTGTTAATAATTCTAATAAATGCCAAAGTTGTTTTAAGTTTTTTCTCCCAGAAAATCTTATGCCTGTATTTGCTTTTTTATAGGGCATTGGAATTTTATTTGTAATTTCTAAGTTAAGACGTGTACAGATTTGTATTGTTGGAATCTGATATTGGTACCAGTACCATTTACCACTTTGTTACCCTTAACACTGTCTAAAGCCCTTCTTTTTTTAGTCAGCTACTGTATTATAATGCGAATTTGTAAATTTACCGAAGGTTGCAAGAATTACAACATAAATTTATTTTAAGAGGCTACGATACTTATGAAATCCGCCTCAAGTGCCCGACTCAATTCAGGACAAACGTCGCTCGATTAGATATGCCTATCCTTTTCCTTCCTCTAGTCCCCACGACTCCCCACTCCAGCCTGCCCCTTCATAGTGCTACGATTGAGGGGCAGCCGGCCGTAGTTACTACACTGAGAAAAATCTGTCACTTTGTAAAAAAACCCTGTTTAATTCAATATGAGATATTATTCCTCAAACTCAAGCAAAAGCTTTTTTGCAACTAACAATAATCAATTCAATGACAATTGATATTGAATTCTAATGAATAATTTAAATGTAATATTTTATTTCAATAAATAGCATGTTCTGGAATTGATTCTATAATACTTCTTTTCTAAGCACATTCTTTTGTCAGAACAACATAACATAAGGTTTCACAACTACTGTCACTGAATTTTTGCTGGATTTGTAATAATTGTGGGTACTAATATCAATTATAATTATTAGTAATATATCATATTATTGCCTAAATAATAAGCAAATGATGTGTAAAATGCAAATCAAGTTGCTAGTGTAGCAACTTATAATTGACAAAACAGAAATGTTGCAGATGAGATCAATAAATTAATAACATTTAATTTTAGTGGATACAAGTTCTAGTAACCCCCAGTTTGTTAATAGCCATTCACTTGCACAGTATTCATTATGACTACGAACGATATAAAATGTATGGTTGATTCAAAACCTTTGCGATCATTAATTTGCGATCATTGATTTTGGTAAATTACTCAGTCAAGGTCACAGCTTTTTTTACTAACGTGTTTGTAATAGGATATTAGTTCAGTCGAGTAAAAAGTACTTGATTCAATCTAACTTGTATTGGACATGAATTCTAATATGAAAATTCTAAGAATTTCTTGAATACCATAAAAATTGAAAACATGATTTACTGATATTATATTGATGAATAGGTACCTATAAAAGTTGCAATTAAGTTGTCTTGTTCATCCAATGAATTATAATGTTTTTTCAGTTGCTTCTGGGGTACTCTTAGATAGTTTGGAGTAGTCTGAGGGTGAGAATTATCATTATTTAAATAAAATAAATTTAATTGTTTAAATAAAACATGAGACATTTTAAAACCGAGGTTATGCTTTCATTGTAGTATGCCAATTTTAGTATCGAAGTGACAATACGTCTTCTTAACGGAAATTTAAACTATTTTAAACTTATTGGTTCATCTGCAATTAAGTCAAAAGTATAGATTAGATTAGAAAAGTGACTATATACACGAACTCACTAAAATCACAACAGTCTTTTTTTCCTGTGTAGATAATATGAAATAATAAGTCAGGTGCCGGCCGCCGCCGACGGGTCACACGAGTCTCGCCGATGCCGACGAAGAAGCGCGAATATTTAAAAAACGGCGGTGGCCTGTTTGCTTTATTGCAAAAATGATATTTTTGGGAGTTATAGAGGGCGTTCACTTTTCGTTGGCAACACACTGCATAGCTTTTTGGCGGCGAAGCAATTTTACTATTATTTTTCATATCAGCAAAGGTGCATAGGTACTATGAAGAGTTCGTGTATAAAAAACTTCTGTAATTGCTCAATTATAAAATCTAAATTAACGATTCGATTACCGAATTCTTCTTGAACCACGTTAGGGTCAGTTGAACATCTATCAATGTTTGATTGGATAATTATTGTTCTGCATAATAGTGTTGTTACGACCAAAAAAGTGCGTTTAAATTCTACTTCTATAAAATGTTTTATATACCTTACTAGGTATATAAATATATACATAAATATATTAATATATTAATATTTGTGTAATAATAAATAAATCTAACTGAAAACTTTCTACACTGTAACAGCAGCGTCCAGAGATATACTTTCTAGACTTTGGTAAGAGTTCACTTTAGAGGGATTAGAGTGAATAATAGACCATAGGTATAATATCACAACTATGATTTGTTTATTTAAAAACAGTAAGCGGTTTCGTTAATCTATAAAATTACATCATCAAGGACTACAATATAAGATTTAAAAAAGTAAATAAATAAAGGATAATCACTTATAGTCCAAGAGCTTCCAGGAAATTTGAAGGAGATACTTGAAAAAAGATTATAATTATGTAAATGTTTTTAATTGTTTCAACTTTGACTTGTGGCTGAATGTATATATTTCAAATATATAATGAGGATGTAGGTAAATTTATAGTCTTGCGAAACCGGTCTCCGTTTTCAAATAAAGTAATGGTTTTGAGATGTTTTTCCCAGAAAGTTTGTTTCTCAAACCCTATGCACCTGCACTTATACCTAAATCCGAATAATAAGTGTGCAAAATGCAAAATATGTGTTAGTACCCTAGTACCCCTCTCTCAAATTCTGGGAACCATATTAGGTACGGGAATAAAAGCACACAAGCCCACAAATTACTCCTATTGGTTTCACTGTGACTGTTGCCACATCATTAATCAAACATTATAGGTATTCTTGCCCTGACTGCCGTTCAGTTTCAGAACCTTCTGACAAATCTGAATTATCGAACATCCTAGAAATGTCATAAATTCGACAGACTGGAACAATAAAATGTACCCTCTATTTTTATTTTGCCCGATTTTCAACTTAAATGACTTTCGAACAATCTTCTAACGAAGAAGTTTCTAAAACTGACTGGATGTCAGAATTATTATCGTTCCCTCTGGAAAGTATATAAATTAGCTTTTATCATGCAGCGATTTGACACAATAATCGTATTACATAGGATATTATTCGTTTTCAAAAAATGCTTCACATGACCCATTTATTTGACAAAAATATTACTTGTACCTATCACATTTTTAAAGTAAAAATCAAGAGCACAATTTGGTCTAGAATTTAAATTTACTCTTTTTGCACGACCAGGCCATTTTCTGCCCTGGGGATTAAACCATTTTACACAAAAGCAAAAAGTACTTTGTGAATAATAATTATTTATTTATTACTCCTGGAGGAATAATAATAATGAGTATTATTATATGCCAGTCGACATACATAATGTAATATTCCAACATTCAAAACAAGCGAAACACAAATAAGGGAGACTGAGAGTAATAAAATGAAAAATGAAACATCTGATATCGATTGAAAGTTCCCCTGACGTTGTTCCCGAGCCCGGTGAGGTAGGCAGAAGTAGGGGGAGTAGGGGAACCACGAGTTCCAGCGAACGTCTAATTCCTGCTCGGATGGCCAATTCACGGATCATTTTATTGCCGGGCAATGGGTTCGTAGTTTTCAAATCATAGCCAAACGAACAAACGTATCGACTTGAAAGTAGTCTTAAAATAGTGTTATCGAATGCCTCAATCGTCGTTGTGTCTTTCGAATTATTTTTGAGCGGCGGAAATACTCGAAATCCTTAACCGAATATAGTCGAATTTCGGGTATGTTTGGCATTTTTTTTAACAGTGTCGCATTAGTCCTGCACAGTTCGTGATACACAACGACGATTCTTCATAGTTTTATCTAAGCCACAAAAAAAAATCAAGTGAAAATATTAAGAAATGCAAGTAGGAGATGTAAACTACGAAACCCTTGAAAATGGGGGGTATCGTAGCGCCTTAATATATTTGCGTAAATTTAGTTTGTACAGAGTGACCCAAACTATTGTTCAGGAAATATACTGGACATTTTTGAACCCTGTTACTGTGACCTGAAGTGCTATCAATCAAGGAACAACTTGTATCGTTTGACATAAATTTTTAATAACTGACGAATGACACTGACGATAACCCGTAGTAATATAATCAATTTTAGTTTAAATATTTATTTATTATTATTATTATTTTAAATAATATTGTAAAAAGCGTACGCAAATATTTCTTTTAGGAGATACTAACTCTCCAAGTACCGTTCACCTATATGTATTTCCTTAATGTTTATTCTTACTTGGGGAAAAAGGCGTTTTACGTCGACCTTAATAAAATTCAAATTCAAAAACGAACACAGGCGTCGCGACGGCTTAGAATATTATTCACTTTTTTTTCAGACGGGTTCTTGAAATTGGTTGTACATATTTTTCTCTTCCTTATAATATATCAGAAGTTAAGAACACTTGAACTTGCCGATTTTGCCTCCAGTTTAACGTGATCTAACCTCAACATCTCAAAGACAACAAGAAATAATGTTTGTCCCAGATAAAACGTCAACGTCACGCTCGATTATCACTAGTAATCTCCCTAGTGCTTGAATTATTGCCGGAAATTTTTCGAGTACACGAATTTTTTGAAAATTATCACGAGTCGCGGAGCGACGAGGGATTATTTTCTTAAAAAATTCGTGTTAGAGAAAAATTTCCGGATATTAATTCAAGAACGTGGGGGATTCGGTAAGAAAATTCCATACCTACACGTAAATTAAACGAAATTATTATCAAAATTTTTGGCGGGTATCTAATTGTTACAATGTCACATTATAACAATGACAAATGTGAAAAAAATTTCCGCTGTAATCACCTCCTGCTGCCTAGAGCAAGTGAGAATATTTCCGGAAATTTTTTGAGTTGCCATGACAACGAAGCAAAAACGAACCTCTGATTGGTCAAAAAAGGTAGGTATGGAATTTTCTCGGTAATTTTTGACATAAATTGATGGTTCAAAAACTAAACTTGTGTATAGTTTTTCGAGGAATTCAAATATGAAGTAGAATTTAATATACAGGGTGTTGTTGTTGTTTGAGTATATAAGCCTTGGGAATTGGACCTGAGAATCAGTAAATGGTTAGAACACGAATTTGCTGGGAATTTGAGAGCAGTGGAATATCCTTAGTCAGTGACAGTGCCTGACAAGTTTATACAGGGTGTCCAACTTTAAAACTGTACAAATCCGTAAAATCTTAATTTTTGGAGAAATTCGCATAAACTTTTTTGTTTGAAAGGCCCTCAAAAACCGCTTCTTCTGACCTTCCTGCCATTTTCAAAATGCAAATCCAGGACCGGCTGCGATTTTTTTATACACCCGATTTTCACGAAAACCATTTAGCGATTTTTTTTATTTGACCCCGCAACGTTAATCAGAACACCCCGAAACCCCAATACACCAAATTTGAACAAAAAAATATACAGGGACTTCCATTCTGTAGGGTGTCAGAGTTGAACAAAATAGGAATTTTAAAAAGACATCTGGCGAGTCAAGTTTGCCATAGAATCCCTTCAAAACAGTTAAATGGTCAACAAGACCACTTAAAATGTTGGTGTGAAAAGATTTACTACAAAAATATACAGGGTATTTTTCTCTGAGCCATCTCAAAATTCTGAATTCTTTATATCTACTGGTCAAGAGTGCTTTGGAATCATTGAAAAAATATTAATAAACACAAAAGTAATTTATTTCTTTATAAAATGCCAACCAGCAAATGTAGCACACCAGCCACCGTAACTGATATGGACTTACTGACTGGCAGACTTCTGTATTTTTTAGATTTAGTTCGTTTATAGTGTGGAGCGGTTTTGATACACTCGATTTTTCACCCGTATAAAGTTCCAAAAATTCGTTAATTTGAGTTAGCACAGATAAGAGGACTGTTTTCTATTGGACCTTTGCATACCAACACCTTGAGTGATCCTATTGACCATTCAACTGTTTTGAATGGATTCCATGGCACACTTGACTTGGCACACACTTGACTTGGCAGATGCCTTGGACTTTGACACCCCTGTAAGTATTCTACTGAATAATGAATAGAAAATATAATTACATTTTTACTCTCTCTAGCCCTGATGAAGTTCTAACACTAAGAACGAAAGCTTGGAATTTATCTCATAGAAATAGATAGAGGGAGCAAAAGCATCAAAATGCACCCGTTTTTGTAGTCAACCAACATCTTATGCAAATTTACCAAAGTAAACAAACATTACGGCCTTGTGTACAACGTTTGGCCACACACCACCCACTTTCTGCGTCCCATTCTATACAAAATCAGTCACTATATCCTAAATACTAATAAATAGTTTATAAATTAGCAAAAAAAACAACTGAGAACACGAAAAATACATACGTAAACATTCGAAAAACTTTACTCGCTGGATATCTGTTGACGATTTTATTAAAGTGATAATTAGCTACTATAATTACAGCGCGATTTAGTTTTAGTTTAAAATTGTTACATACAAGGAATTAATAGCTACAATTGTTAATTTAGCGTTATGGGAGGTGTGCCTTCATTTAATCCCATTATTAAACCCGTCTATTTTGAAATGAAATGCTGTAAGCAATGGAGTACGTGGCATCACTCAACAAGATATTGGCTCTGTTTACATTTTACATTTTGTTCTTACTCCCTCTATCCTTGGTTATTTCTCTGAGGAATTTATTAAGAATGGTGTAGTTTGAGAATAATATATCTGCTGAAAGGAAACATGATTTTCATTTAGATACTTAATTTGAGTAACACAGCAGTGAAATTTTTAGCTTAAGTAGTCAGAATATTTACAAAAGTATGGCTAATATGATTTGTCTAATTATTGTGTCCCAATAAAGATGTCGTAGTAGGCCTATTATTATGCCGTTTTGCCCTAAACTACAACTTTTGCTGACCTATCGTTAAAAAATCAAAATCGGATGATAAATTCAAATTTTATGGGGGTGAAGTGGGTCACACTGTATGTGATGCCCATTTTCCGATATTGGCAAATAAAATATGAATTTTTGGACGAAAGATTCTCCACAATTCTTTCAGCGCAAATTTATTATTGCCTTCGGAGACATTCCGGAAGGTCATTGAGATTGAGAGTAACATCCACTAAAGGGCTGAAACCGTATTCCGAATAAATAAAATATGCGGAATAAAATTTCCCGAAAGTCCTCTTCAAATAAGCGGCCTTCCTCCCTTAATACATCAAAGCCGGTTCCGCCCGGCCAGCCCTCCCCAAATATGAAACGGCAAACGCCCTGATTGCCGGCGCGTCTTTTTGCCGGCCCCGCCCGTTTTTCGCCGCGCAAACATCTCAAAGACGGAAAATTTTAACGGCAACGCTCGGCGAATCTCAGAAATAGCCGCGCGCCTGACGGCGTGCCAAACGCCGAAATTCATCGCCGCCGTGTGCAAAGGGGCGCGCTTTATAAGTTCGCACCACTTCCACGCCATTCAATTCGCTACAAAAAGAGGCCGGGCCAGATGTAAAGACGAGACCCTCGGAAGGAGTCCGAAAGAGAGGTGATGCGCGATGTTCGCGCCTGGGGGAAGTTTGGATGTGTGCAGGGTGGTTTTGGGGTGAAACAGGCGAGATGACGGGAGTTGGAAACTCGAGAAGGTTGCCTTGTATGGCGGTACGCGGCGCGCCGCTGGTCGCTGCGGTAGCAGTGCCGTGCGCAAACATCTCTAATTCGAGATCGACCGGTCGAGTGTACTTGCAGCAGATTTTCGCCATTTCCCGCACACGCCGCATTCCACCGTTTTCTCTATCTGGTTTATTTGGGGTGTTGCGTCATGGCGTCGTGTCTGGAGGCCTGCGGTGAATCTCCGGCATACCGCAGGTCGTGGACCGTAGCTGAAGATTATTAGATAGTCTATTCGTAGGGCGTACCTAACTAGCTCTACAAACAATCAAAGTATAAAAGAATCCACACATTAGAAAACTTTTTCTGTTTCTAAACGTTCCAGGGTGGGTCAGTTTTTTGAATTAGGACTTTAGCATTAATTTGATAGAAAATAATATTTTTAAACGAAAATCTTATATCACAAACACGTCATTTTCAAGATACTGGGCGTTAAAATTTCAAAAAATATTCATACAGTGTGCCCGCGTTTGCTTGTGAACTCTCTAGAAATCTATGAAGAGCCGAGTAAAATTCGACATTATATTTTTTTTAGATTGACCTAAGGAATGATATCTCACAGACACTACTGTTTCCATTATTCCATGGCTAGCTATGATTTTTTAAATGACCAATTTTCAGAATACCGTAGCTTTGTTCCAACAATAGTTCTGAACCAGTTCTAGCGAATCAGAATGCAGAAAATTAATTCCAGAACCAGAACTATTTTCAACCAATTATATTGCTGAGAACCGATTTAGAACTGAAAATGAAGTATGTTTTTCCAAGGGGAGTCCATGAAATGCAGTGGAATCCCGAATTTTTATTTAAGTAATTTTTTAAATACATGATTTTTTTACAATAATAGGTGCCTTAGGAAAAGCTTAATTGATTTGCAACAAAGATCGCCAAACTGTGACCCCTGGTTTATAGTTCAGAAAATTCTTTTTTCTTAATTTGGTCCCACTTTGTGTAAGCCATGATAACTTAGAATATTGATATTTTGTACAAAAGGTTTAGAGCTATGCCTAACTCGATTGCACCATCCATTTTATTCTTAAAAGAATGCCTAATATGTATTGTATAATGTAATCCTGAAAACTGGTAAATTAAAAAAATCATAGCTAGCCATGAATAATCACCCAATCGAAATAGTAGTGTCTGTGTCCCTTATGCCAATCTAAAAAATATATATAAAATGAAATTTTCTCGGCTATTCATAGTCTTCATAGATTTATATTGTCCACAAGCAAACGCGAACACACTGTATTGTTTATACCTATCGAATATTTCTTATACCTTCGAAACAAATAGAGATATTGGAACTGCGATATAAAACTATCCATGTGGATAACAATATCATGTGTTCATTTCGATATTTCCATGCAACCAGTGTCAGAGACACGGGGTTCAGAGATATTAAATTCAACAATAGTTACACTCTTAAATGCCAAATATAATTTTGAACAAAAACTGTCTTTTGGTTTTTTTATATCTGTTACGGTTTCATGTCTAATTTACTTTTTCGATTAATAACTTTGTATTTGTATATATATATATATATATATATATATATATATATATATATATATATATATAAGGATGTAAGATTAGCGAGTGTAAATGTAACAATTACAAGAAAAGGTGATAATGGGCAAACACTCAAAGTTAACAAAAAGAAAAAACTAGTAACCGCATACACGTGTTTCATGCTATTTGGCAATTATCAGTACGGTGTAACATTAACCAAATCAAAAGATAGGCATGATTTGGGAAGCAACAAATGAAGTCCAGGCAGGAGCCAACAGCACATTTGCAGCTTCAGTCAGCACATCCCCTATTTTGGGGCTTGTATGAAGATTTATTATTATTGTTATGAAGATTTCCACGCAGGTCGCTTTAGCAGCCTCCGTGGCGATGTTAGTACAAGCCCCAAAATAGGGGATGTGCTGACTGAAGCTGCAAATGTGCTGTTGGCTCCTGCCTGGACTTCATTTGTTGCTTCCCAAATCATGCCTATCTTTTGATTTGGTTAATGTTACACCGTACTGATAATTGCCAAATAGCATGAAACACGTGTATGCGGTTACTAGTTTTTTCTTTTTGTTAACTTTGAGTGTTTGCCCATTATCACCTTTTCTTATATATATATATATATATATATATATATATATATATATAAGGTGATATATATATATTACTATATATATATATATATAGTATATATATATAGTAATGCGGGTCGTTTCGATGTGTCTCAATCGACAATCTCCAGAATAATAACACTATATAGTAATGCGGGTCGTTTCGATGTGTCTCAATCGACAATCTCCAGAATAATAACACTATATATATATATAAAGACACGGGAAGTAATGAAAGAAGACATGGACAAGGTGGGCCCAGAGTTACCTTAGCAGCTCAGAACCGATTTTTAAGACAACGATTTGTCACCAGTACTTCGCTGCAACAATCTTTTTACGGTAATAAGAAGACTTGCAGAGAACACCTTACAACCCTACAGAGCTGCTACGGGAGCCCTAATACTCACTAGAGAACACAGGAGACAGCGCCTTGAATTTGCTAAAGATCATATTGTATGGGAGGAAGATGACTGGACCAGAGTTTTGATTACTGACGAATCTAGATTTTGACTCTATAGTGACGATAGACGGAGAACAGTGTATACAATAGGCGCCCTGGGGTGAGATTATGCCCAGTGTAATATTGTGGGAACCGTTAGTTATGGTGGTGGCTCAGTCATGGTATGGGGAGGCATTTGTACAGAAACGCGTGGTTGTCGATGGAGGGCGGCAAACAGCACATCGGTATATAACGGACATACTGGAGCCCTGCGTTGTTCCATTTGCGCCATTTATTCCCAACAATAAAAAAATTATTGTTAATAAATAATAAATGTTATAAAACATGTAAAATTATTTGATATGTTTTAAAAAGATTGTTTAAAAACAATTTAGAGATAGCAGAATTGTCCAGGGTGGACTAAAAATAAAATTGGTTGCATTTTTCTAATTTATTATGCGGTAATTTTGCTGTGCAGTGTGTGTTCATTATCCTAAATTTAATAGCCGAGTAACGTACTGCCGCTTATTAGGTATGCGAATCGATCTATATACCTGGCAACAGGTATACATAATAATGCAGTTGGTATTCAAAGTCCAGCTAATATTAATCAGAGTTAATCAGCTTGAATTGTATTGATAGTATTACAATCAGTGTTTGGCATGCATTGCGTTTATTATTAAGTGAAGTAACGTATAGTGTGGGCTAATATGTTAAAAATTAAGTTCACCTATTCTTCCTTGTTAGAGTAAGCAAATTTATAGAAAAATTTAGGTATGTAATTATAAGGGCGAAGAAAAGAGCATAACTACATAAAATATTTTTCTAAAAATATGTTCTGCTTTTCTTCTTTCTACCACTTATTATTTGACAAACAGGTGTTTTCAATTTATATGTGTCAACATCAGTATTCAGATGGTCAAAGATGAGAATAAGACTGGTGTTTTGACATCTCTAAATATAATAATTAGGTATACTATTACAGAATATACAATATAATTTTTGTAGAGCAATGGGCCTAATTGGTTTTTGCTATTTTTAAATTTTGATAAACAGCGCTGAGTGAAAGAATACTCAACCGAGCAAAAACATTGCCAATAGACCGTCAGATAGTGACAGATTTAGGTGCCCCATTTTCGCATACAAGCCTCAAAGATGATTGAAAAGTACATCGATACGGAGTGGAATGAAGGGAAATTTACGAGTGGCCCCTGGGGATAACATATGGAAAATTCGATTTTCCTATATAATATGTTAATTATGTATATTATGTTTTTTTATGTTTTTCAGGCTAGTGACGATGTACATTTTCATACTTTTGATGGGCTTGTGTGGAAAATCGATCAAAATTTCGATTTTTTCTTTACAAGATTACGCCCTTATTTCAACCCTTAAGCCACCTGCAACACTCAAGCCTTTTCCGAAGCCGGGTTCCAGTAATTAATCATTTAGTGAACACGGCTTGCCTGAAAATATTGGCAACAGCCACCTTTTATTTCTGTTAAGAAAAATCGATTTTTCCATATGTTATCCCCAGAGCCCTTCATTCTACTCAACATCGGTGTGCTTTTCAACCTTCTTCGAGGCTTGTATGCGAAAATGGGGCACCTAAATCTGTCACTATCCGACGGTCAACAAGTCGTTTCTCTAAAGACGCAGGGGTGAATTTGTTTACACGACAATTAAATTTCATTTTAGGTCATACTTATTGATGAGTGATCGTAAAAATGTATAACATAAATGATTTGGTATACAGGGACTCAATTTAGGTTGACCCAGCGGAGTTTCGGGTTATTTGGAACTGACTTGAAAATGCATTTTTTATTTTGCCTTTCAATAGTAAGGAATTTTTTCAGTAAAACTAGGTTAGCATTGTCATAACTTTTATTGAACAGTCTCAAACACCTACTATTTGGTTTTGGTATACACTTCTAAAAGCACGGAAATTATAAGCGGGTATTTCCTTTCATTTTTGTAATAAGTAACTAAAAGTTAACTCTGAGTAAACTTGGTTTTGACAGGTGCACTTATTATTATGTTACATCAACTTGCAAATCACTATAGAGCGGTAGAACATAAAGAAATTGTGAAAGATTACTTCAAATATGTGGTTGTTTCGGTCGACACTTTCCACTTACTAAATTTGTTGAAATCAAACATGTTACTGACAGAGAGATTCGAGTTACCTTAACAATCTGGACAATCTTTATTTCAAGCAAGATTAATGAATAGAAAATTTTCTAGACGACACCAATTCGAGACCCATATAGAGCGATTTAACAGCGCTTGACTTTTTCCTTTGAGATTACGCGAAAGAAAATGTCTGCTCCGGTGATCCATGTTGGCTATTTTCACATTTAATCGTAAAACTTGTAAGAATATAATACATCGGTACATTAAAAAATCATGCATGATTTCTGGACACCTCTTGGTGAATCATTTTATTAAAAAGTTACATTAGGTATATCCTCCGGACTATTTCAGAACATCTAAAGACGATACTCTAATGAAGACATAATGTGTTGATATTTTCTCTCTGTATGTTTATGTGCTAAGTCAGTCGCACTCTTGGGTGCCAAAGAAACAATTCTCGATTCCTACACGTGTTCAACCTGTTGAAATGCGTTTATTTTTATCCCGCTAAAATAGAACCAGACAGTCCGTTTAATCTGAAAGGGATTGGACGAGAGCAAGAGTCTGCCCACGACTTGGTCGCGGTGTCTCTTGTTGACTGGCGCTGACGGGACGTCCTGTACATCCAGAAAAACCTCTCCGGCGCCGATCGGATAAAAATAATGCCGGCCGGCCGCACGCTATCAAAAATTCTCGCTGGGCCACAAGGCCCAGTGCCCGGCGCATCGGCCACCGGAGGCCCATTAATGTTTCGGCGACGGCGCAATTGCAGTCTGTGGCGGTCGCGGCCAGCGGGCGAGTGAGGCCGCCCCGCGGGCCCCCCAAGCCATGGGGCTCCTCCTGTCTATTCTGGTCGTGTGCGTGGGTGTCGTCGAACTGCTCGCCGTCTGTCGAAACCTCAACGGGCACGTCCTGCCTCCCCGGCAGGCCGTCAGCCTGACGGACCTCCGAGAGCGGTACATCGGGCAGCTGACGGACAGCGGCAAGAGGCTGGCCAGGGACCTCAGGCGATACAAACGCGTAACGTCCACTTCAAACATCGAAACAATCACCCACACGCACGACGAGTACCCCCAAACATCCAGTAGTGGCGACGAAACGACGTCCTCCTTCTCCCAAATCCCCCGACGCTTGGTCAAGTCCAACGCGCAAAAGAATCTCCCGGATTTTCTGACGAATTCCAAAAATAATAACGAGCTGCACACAATCAAACACAGCCTTCCGAATGAGATAATCGACAGTTCCGAGACGAGCCTATCAGAGATAGACCAAGGACGTGGCGGGACGAAAATAGCCCACATTCTAAGCAGCGCCACGTTCGATTCGACCGAGTATTGGTCCAACAAACAGGTGTTAGAGCCACCACCTGTCTTGGCTAGTACGAGCAGAACACCGTCACCTTTTCAGACTAAAGTAGAACATATCGAACACAATCCACCTTCAAGTTATGAGGATTCCTTAAATAACAATTATCAAACCAAAGAAAAACATCCTAGAAATTTGTTAGCTAATAAACATCCTCTCGAATCGATTGACAAAACTCTCTCTTCAAATACAGATATTATAAGAAATGATACTGGATCTATTCAAACAGTTACAGCGAACACTCCTCCATCACTTATAAGTCTAAAAGATTCTGGATTTCAAGAGGTAGAGAATTTTTTAAAAAATAGTTCGGTGATAGAAGAGGTGACCGAACTGGGGGGAGAGAATTCGTTATCGATAGAAGAGGGTTGCTCGAAGGGTTTGTTGGACAGTTTGGATGGTACTAGTAGATATAGGGAGCAAGCAGCAAAGAGGAGAAAGTTTATGCAGAAGAGGAATAGCAGTAGCACTGGTAATTTTATCTTTCATATTGAGAAAGAAGTGAGAAATATACCTACAGAAAAAAGATTTGTGGTTCCTATTACTTGTTTTGACGACAATATCAGTAAATCTATCCAACCGGTTGTTCAATTTTCTCAGAAATTTACATATGGATTGCTATTTCTACGTAATTGACCCAATTGTATAATAAGCATCTGATCAAATTCGATACGTTTTTCTAGTACATGTTTCACTCCTGAAATGAAATAATCTTTTCTATACCCTTAAGGGTGGCACTTAGTACATAGAGAATTCATGAGAGACAAACGGTATTTGAGGGCAAACCAAAACAAATATATAGCATTAACTTACGCTATCTTCCGGTCTAGAGTTTCCCCGTAAATTTTGTGAGCAGTTAAATAAATGTATTAATTGAACATATTATTAGCTCTGTGGTCACACCACAAGGAACACAACCCTGTGATAAGTTTCATCGCAACATTAAAGCTAAATTATTAAAATGACTAGTAGATATTACACTACTGGTATATATGTAGATGTACCAATTCTAAAATAACGCAAATTTCTCACGATAAATCTAGATCCCTATTTGCGCCAATGCGCGGACACGAGAAAAATGTGTTTGTTCGTCAGAATCGTGAGGTGTACAACATTGTGCCAAGTTGCTTTTAATAAATGAAACTGAGTAAATTTAGACGCTGTATAACACCCTGTATTTTGCTAACGGAGCATTCGCTGACACATATGAATATAATTAATTTGATATTGTGTGTTTATGGATTCCTAAAAAATATCAGACCATACTTTTCTATTTATTATGATGATTTCTATGTTTAGGGCTCACAAATCGAAATAAAATCTGTCGCGATTACACATGTACATAAAGAATAGGTAATAATATAGGTATATAAATTATTGTAAAATATAAGCAGTAGAAAATAATGGAATTTTATTTTCTGAGTGTTACAGGAAATTTGTGATTAGCAAGGCAAATTCATGACACAATTTTCGTCAAAACAAGTAGGTAGATATAGTTTCAACATAAATCAATGGATGTCGATATGATTTCGTTACTCATCGAATAAGGTAGCAATGATGACTCCTTTTTTAGAGGAAAAGTCTAAAACAAGCTCAAGCTATGCCAGCAATAAGAATCTCGACAAGAACAAGAAAGAAGCGTTTTGGGTAAAATATTCGAGTGAGAGTGATAATATTTTTCAGTTTTGTATCCCTGTGTTTTGTAGAATAGTTTGAAATAAACATTTCAAATTTTACAGTCCATTTATTTTCGGATAACTATTGGAACTTGTGTGCGATGTTGTCTAATCAAGCTTCAAGCGTGAAATCATCCAACCATTTAAAACACTTGTGTTTTGATTTATTTCTAACAGCGCTTTGTGTGTTTTCTTAGTTAGTTCGACGTGTCATCATAAATATTGGAAATCTTTTCCTACATGTAATGATCTATTTTTGGAGAAAACACATATAATAATAATTACCACCCTCACAATTCTCTAAACTAGGAGTACCCCAGAAACAGCTATGCTTGAGCGGGGGAGGGAGGCAATTACTATTACTTGTCTTCGTTGCCATTTACGGCTAGGGATATCATTCGCTCAAGTACTACGGAAACCCCTAGAAAACCGTAATAAGTCCAGTGAGTGTAGGACAATAATTAGTAAATCACACAGATAAAGCTATTAAGGAGCAATACCGTGAATCGACATTTTTGTCCAGCGCTCTTGGCCATCAGCGGTGTTTTTCTATAAAGACCAGGGACTCTTTAAAGTAAGGGGACCCAGCATTATACTTTCCAAAGTGAGGCCTATTTTTCCCTCATTCTGATGGTCTCAGTGATGCCAAGTATGCCATTTTATTGGAAATCTAAGAATATAACTGGTACCTTGATTGTTAGTAAAAATTAATAATGGTTTCCATGATTTCTAAAAATTAGACTTGACAATTTTGTGTACCTATACAACTACATAATGTGGCAACTGTCAAATGAAAGTAATTTATTTTATAGTTGAAATCGATTTCCAGCAATTATTTCCACGAATTTAAGTAATAAGTATGGTAAGTCAGTAGTGCCGATTTTGCTTATTTAAGAATTTATCGCTATTGCACCTTGTTACTAGGTTCCTCATTCCATTATTTGTAATATGCATACTTGAACTTTCTTCCCTTGTTGAATGTATATACCCAAAGAACTTTCACAGATTTCGGGATGGACTAATAAGATTAGGACTAGTATTTCTAATGATGTAGTTTTTCTCGGTGTTCATTATAAAATTTTTGTGATTTTATTTCTCTCCCAAGGTAGGTATGTACCTACCTCACAAACTTAAAATAAACTTGTAGTCGTAGATAAAAACTCTAGTTTTGCCTCCTTTAGAATCTATGGCACTGGCATGTCACATAAAACCTGATGGCAGTTGGACACAATGGACACTGACATATAACATAACCTTGTATCAGCCCCCTTGGAGTCAACAGAAAACAAACTTCCCCTTAAGGCTTCACTTTTCCTATGTGACATGCTGGGTTCCCTTATTTTAAAAGACAAATGCATGTTCAGTCTGCCTCGATCTCGATTCGAACCAAGGTCGATCGAAGTCAGCTAAATAGCTAGCAATGCTTCAATATTGCCACCGCGAACCTCTTTTTCGATCTTTTAAGCCGATCTATACTTTTATAACTTCAAAATGTTGTGCATTTATTATATTAGAGTATGCAATTTGAAGAGATTTATATGATGTATTCTAAGTCAATACACAACGTAGAAATAATCCTGCCCAAAATATACGGATGCGCGTATTTGTATTTCGTACAAATTTATGACCACTTAAAACAGGCTATGAAAATAGGTTTATATTGTTGTTCTCTACAACTCCAACTTTACAGAACTGCCAGAGAAAACAACGCATTTTTCAGGATGTTGTAATACATATATTTTATTATTAAACTAAACAATTATTTACGACACTGGAATATCAACAGTGCTAACTTTTTTTCCGAATATATGACCCACTTTTTGGTAAAAAAAAATTCCATTCAAAAATAGTTTGAATGGTTTCGTATAGTAATTTGGCAATGGCCTTTTTTCTGACAACTAAAAATTGATCGATGTAATTAATGGTGTGTAAATGCAAACTAGAGTCAAACCCAAGTATAATTTAGTGAGAGCGTATTTTAGATTCAAAGAACTTGCGAAAGGACGGCTTTATATTAGACGTTTGCATCAATATTTCTTCACATGATTAAAACGAATCATAAATTCAACAGTCCTCGAGGTGCAATCTCAATTATTTTACTTCGCGGCGTTGACTGAAATATTTCAGTCAACGTTCACGGTTAATTTTAATTGTGTTTATTTTCGGCCAGGCACTTGGAATAATTCATAATTTATTATGATGATTTTAAATTTTAAGTTTGTCTTATCCATCTAGTATGAACATACTTCATAAATGTTGTATATAAAATGGTGTGCAATTTTCTGTCCAAAAAAATTATTTAATTTTTTATTCGACCCACAACTTGCATATTCATATAATTTGCTTTTGGGATTTTATTCCTGCCATTGCAGCGTGTGTCATGATAGACTTACTTAACTCTAACGTTGCAGGGGATGTCTCAATTCTATAATCCTATATTAAGAATGATCTACTAAAACACTTTATAAATAAATAGGTACATATTTTTGGGAATTTTGATATTTTTTCTGAAGCTCTTATGCAAATTGTTATGGGTCATAGACATAGACCAAAGGAATTTGTACCCCAGGGTACTCATGAACATTGTTTTTTTGTCATTCCATTCATGATACAAATATTCGACAAATTTAAATCTACGTATATACAGTGCTATTCATATAAAGTTTGCACCAAGTGGGAAACATTTCTATTAATATATCTTTTGAAAATCTGATTCAGGCTATGTTGAGAGACGTTTTTGACTCACTATTGCGCCTAGAGGGAGTCGTGACGTCATAGCATATGCCTGTCAAATTTGAAATTAAAAATTGGGAAAAATCGTGTTTGTCTTGGAAATATCAGAATAAGTTATTAAGGAACTGTGTTCTTATTGAATTAATGTGTCCCTATGCCAGTTTTTAGAAATATATCAGAATATTGTTTTTTTTTCTTACTTGATATTCCAAGCATTCAAATTGAAACCATAAAATTCAATACAGAACTGTACCTTATCATCTTGTTTCTCTTAGACTTAAAATTAAAGTGTTGCAATAATATTATGCTGGGTATACCTGCAACAACTATTTTAAAAAAATCTTATTTTTCTCCTTAATTTTGAGTTCAAATTTATTTGTATTATTATGGTTTAGTAAGAAAGCATCCAGTAAATAAGTATCTTAGGTTATTTGCGGGAAAAATATGTTGTACACACTTAAAAACAAATAAAAATCGCGACATGATCTTTTATTCCCTTAATCTTTTCTGAGGTACGTCTATGGAGTCTGTGAAACAGTTTTATGATGTATAATTTCATTCTCTCTCACTATGGAAGTTAATAACACAACAAGAAAGTAGTTCTTATGAATATGGGTTTCAAAATCCTTCTTAGGAGAGATACAGGGTGTTAAATGTCAAACGTGTTTGTGTTTATAACAACTTTTTTCTAGTCTGCGTTCTGTTATTACGTCCTATAGTCATTTTTGTTATTTTCATTTCGTTTAGAATTTCCTCAAAGATATCTTGTTCCAAAAAACATGTTTATCTCGAATACACATTTAGAATTACCCCAAAGGTGTCTTAATCCAAAAACCCCGTTAATCTCGAAAATAATGGTATCTAAGACACATTTATAGGACACAACAAAATGGGGGAAATTAAATTCTACGCCATAAATATATTTCCATACATCGTAGAGGTACCTCAGAAAAAGTTGGGGGGGGGGATAAAAGATCATGTCTCCCGGCGATTTTTATTTGTTTTTGAGTACAACAATAAGAACCAAGTGGTCGAATTATTGGACGTAAATAGTAAAGACTTGTATCGAATCCCAACTCTATATTCCTAAAATTGAGAAAAATATAATTAAAAGCCAATTTTTGATATTCAGCCCTGAATCTTTTAAGCGGAAAACGTAAATTGAGTCCCATTTCTATATTTCTACGTAAATTCAGTCCCACTGATAAAATCATACTACGTAAATTGAGTCCCAGGTTTCAATATAAGCAACGTAAATTGAGTCCCAGAATATTCTTAGAAATGAGAGTGTTAATATTAGCGCGTTTACAATATTTACATTCTATATCAACAAAATTTACATTTGTTCTTGCATTTTTTTAAGTTTATTGCGGTCAAGTGTTTGGATGATATTCTTAGTGATACACTCTAATAAAATATACCTCAATTCTTAAAAAAACTTTATTTCATTTACATTTTTACATAAAAATATATGTACATGAAAGTTTATGTTACAATGGGAAGAAATTTAAAAAACACTTTTTTTTCAAATCCAATATGGAAATGCATTCATTACACAAATCATTCATTGCTTCTATTAAAAAGTTTTCTTTCCCAATAATGATTTACTTCTAAGCTGAATATACAGGGTGTTATTTAAGTACGTAGCCAAACTTCAAGGGATGATTCTTTGAGTGATTTTAAGATGAAAAGTTTATATAAACATAGGTCCGTTATCGCTTCATTTTCAAGATAGTCAAACTTTAAAAAAAAAATCTTTTTTTCTACATCTTAATAATCCTTTAGCCGATTTTATTCAAATCTAGCAGTCTTATTTACGGTAGAAAGGGGTTAATTTAGCCCTAAGTAGATTCAAATTATTAAGTCCAGTGGCGTCCCGGGGGGCACCGTGACCAATATTTTTGAAAAAATAAATTAGGACACTGACTTTTTTAAAACTTTTATCTGTTTTTCGCATTAAGGAACTAAGAATACAACTTTTTGGTCTCTAATTTTTTTCGTATCTGGCTTCGTTTTCCAGAGAAAAAATAAAAACCACTTATTGCACGTCATTGTTTTTTTGTTGCATTGCTGCTTTCTCGAAAACGAAGCAAGATACTAACAAGATTAAAGAGACCAAAAAGTTGTATTCTTAGTTGCTTAATGCGAAAAAATATAAAAGTTTTAAAAAAGCCAGTGGCGCACATTTTCTTTTTCTCAAAAATTTTTGTTAAAGGACGCCACTAGACTTGATAATAATTGTAATCTACTTTTATATTTTTTTCACATTAAGCAACTAAGAATACGACTTTTTGGCCTCTTGAATCATGTTCGTATCTTGGCTTCGTTTTCGAGAAAGCAGCAATGCAACAACAAAGCAATGACATGCAATAAAAAGTGCTCGAAAACTAATGAAGACACGAAAAAATTCGAGAGACAAAAAAGTTGTATTCTTAGTTGCTTAATGTGAAAAAATATAAAAGTCGATTACAATTATTATCAAGTCCAGTGGCGTCCCTCCACCAATATTTTTGAGAAAAAGAAAATGTGCGCCACTGACTTTTTTAAAATTTGGTGGTTTTTATTTTTTTTCTCTCGAAAAGAAGCCAGATACGAAAAAAATTCAAGAGACCAAAAAAGTTGTATTCTTAGTTCCTTAATGCGAAAAACATAAAAGTTTTAAAAAAGTCAGTGGCGTACATTTTTTCTTCAAAAATATTGGTCACGGTGCCCCCCCGGGACGACACTGGATTTAATAATTTGAATCTACTTAGGGCTAAATTAACCCCTCTCTACCGTAAATAACACTGCCAGATTTCAGCAAAATCGGCTAAAGGAATATTAAAATGTTGTTGAAAAAAAAGATTTTTTTTTTAAGTTTGACACCCTGTATCTTGAAAACGAAGCGATAATGGACCTATGTTTATATAAACTTTTCTTAGTAAAATCACTCAAAGAATCACCCCTTGAAGTTTGGCTACGTACTTAAATAACACCCTGTATATGTTTCACACTCAATCCTTTTTAAAACCTCCCTAAATATGAACATATTAGGATGTGGACTATTCGATAATCTATTCTATCGAGCAAAGAAACATTCACATGAATTTGTAGTCCTGTTACAAGAACTAGAAAACTCGGCCCATGTTTGCGAAGGAAACGTTGCCTCTTCGGATATATAACACGTAGTCGCAAAACTTTTTGGTCATCAGGAAGTACTGCCATTGTATATCATCGGTAAAAACATCTGAAATGTCTTCAGGCTTTAAAAATGGCAGTCCAAAGTATGATGTTTCTGATTTCGATTTATATTCCTGGGATAAACCAGCAAGAGACTGAATCTTGCGATACCAACTTTGGCCAATGTGAAAACGGCATCCTTTAATTCGCTTTTGGTAATATTGATTGCACAGTTATATGTATGGCCTTTTCAAAATCAATAAAAAATATTTATTTTGAAAACAGTAATTCTTATAACATTCTACAGTTTTTGCAGGGAAAAGAAAGAATGCAAGAGGCGCACATACGAGTCGTTATTTAAGGTATGAGAGGTAAACAATTGATAAAAATATTTAGGGCAACTCTTAAACGTATATAAACGTCACTTGAACGGCATAGCACTTCTAAGTTCTTTTTCGTAGAAAATGCTAGTATTTTGCTTTGAGCATCATTGACGATCACAAAATCTTCGTTGGCGTTCGTTTTGACTTCAATATTTGCCAATATAATAAGAGCCCCTTCAATGGATTTTGGTTGCGGGTGTTTTGATTGTCTGGAATTTTTCATGTTTCTTTTAATTAAGACTAAATTCGTACGTGCAAGTGAATGGATATTACTTTCTTTCAAAGCCAAGTGTACAAGTTTAGCAGGTCTTGCACAAATATCATCAGCGGCTTTTTGCTTTCAAGAATTGCTTAGCCTTTGCCGTTGTGACTTGTTATATTCCTATCATTCACGCCTATAGAACGTAATAAGAGAACCAAGACTAGAAAAGGGTTGTTATAAACACGGCTCCCAAGGTCGCTCTTAAGAAATATAAGTACGAATATACACAAACTTGCCGGTTGGGGCCCAAAGTTGGATACCTGTGGAACTCCTACAGTAACAAATGTGTGACTCGCACTGCGGTGCAGAAACGGACTCGTCTGACCCGTGCGACGCGGCTGGCCGCCTCCGCCGCCTCTCCCGCACCGTCGTCGGCGAGTTTCCCGAAACCCAGAAAGTCCTCTGCGTTGCGCCCGGCACCAACCCGGTCTAAAAATACCAACCCGCCCGCGAGAGCCGCCGGTCGCGCCGACCGGTCCCCGGGGAAGTCAGTTTCCGCCGGGAGTGCGCGCCCTGCTGCCGAATTCCATCCATCCGCAACCATGGGGGACGTGGACGCGTACACCACCAGCAACTTCACCATCACCGAGAAGAAGACCAAGAAGGTGAAGAAGGTCAGCAAGCGCCACGAGCAGACCAACGACCACGGCGGCTCCGAGGTCACCATCCAGGAGCTGAAGAACGGCCAGCAGGGGTATGTGTTGGCATGCGGTGGGTGAAGAGGACCTGTGGAGGAGTGTAGGGCGATGGGTGACGTGCGCCCCGCCCCCCTCTTAACAGAAAACGACACGATGATACTGTGACGTCATGTAACATAATACATATTGCATTATTCGCGGACGGGCGGCAGGCTGTGCGCCAAAATTGTACGAGGCAGACGACGGGATGATAATATTTCACTCATCACAGAAAATATCGCCATCACTTGAAAACTCTAACTTTGCATCTTGAAATTTGATACTTCATCACGAAAAATACACCTATTAAATTATCAAGAAATAGTCATTGTTAAAGACGGAGAAAAGGAGTCCCGCCATCTTAAAACAACTGTGGTATCGAATACTCGGCGTAAGCGGTAAATATGAACGTGATGCCATAAGTGATATTAAGTAGTTATTTATATCCTCATAACATATCGAAAACATTAAACTTTTGGCAGCGGGTTGCATAAGCTTAACGGTGGGGAGGAAATGTTTTGTGGTAGGGAAGTGGGCGAGGTTATTTCTGAGATGTGGTCATCGAAGAAATGTATTGAGAAGTAACTATTCTTCTATTTTGCTATTAATCTTCTCTAAAATGATGTACTTAGTGCTGACAAAAAGTATACCTACAACCAAGATGCATTATGAATTGTATCTTGGCTATGACTATTCTTCAATGAGGGTTACGCTCAGTGGTTCAAATGTTTTCGCTTCGATTGTATACCATTTTGCTCCCAAGCTAGCTAATTGGATATCAAGACAAACTAACGTTTTAGGTTACGTTCATTTTAGGTTATGTTCTCTCAGCATAGAGTTAGAAAAAATAAAGTAAATAAACTTTGGGTTGGACGGGGATACTAGATTGAAGGCTGACTTTGCTTACTTTAAGAATTTTAGACTATGATCGTCTAAGTATTGTCTCCCACATTTAACTCGCTTACTATATAGTAACTCTGCGTTAAACTAGTTACCTTTATAGTCACTCGCCCAAGAAAAACCACATATTTCTGCCCATTTCCCATGTACCTCGGGTTTTGAGAAAAAAACATGTTGATTTCTAAAACAATTACTTTATCTTGTTTGTTATTGTGAAGATATCAGCCTACTTGCATCCAAATTATTTTTAATGTTTTTTTGTGCTTTTATTTTTTCATAAACCACCATATAAGAGATATTAGTGTAATAAAAACCTGTCAACTGCTTTAGCTAGCATGGCTTTTCTAGAAAATTCCATAAAAGTAAATATATATTATGTGCTCCGGTAGCGGTGTTCGAAGTTTCGCGAAATATTGGAACTGCATGGTTTTTCACCTTTAATAGTTTTATCTATGTGACTTGCACGTAATTGTCCTACACTACCTGGTTTTCCATATTAACATGGGCAAATACTATCCTAATTATATTCGGAAAAGTCGGCCCTATCCGCAAATGGCAACGAAACCGAAATAATAGTAATTGCTACTCCTCCTCCACACAAGCAAGTGGTTGCTTCTGGGGCATTCCTAGTTTGGATTGTTGTGAGGGAGAGAATTACAGCAACTTTTGAATATAACAGTGGCAATCGTTGCTTGTTGGTTATTTTTTCAAAATGTTAAAAATAATATTGATTATTGTTTAAATTAAATAGTGACCATTGGTTTTTGTAAATAAAATAAAAGAAAACATAAGATAAAATAATACATAGTTACGATAAGTTGAAGTAAAAATAGATACATATAAAAACTTGTAGAATACAAATGTAATACCTACTTATTTGAATATAAAATAAAACTATCAAATAATATAACAACGTATATTTCCCAATATTAAAATTAAAAACCTGAACAGGTTACGGGCCCAGAAAATCCCAGCTGTTCTTTAAAATAAAAAAAAATAAAATAGAAGCTTTCATTAGCAAGGAAGAAGTCAAAGTCAATTAAAATTAAAAACTAAAATACAAAGTAAGAAGTTAAGAGGGAAGCCTAGTCAAAAGGAAATAAAATAAAATAAAAACATGGGAAGTGAATATATCAGTGGTGAAGAAATCAATCAAATAGAAAAATTGAAGAATACTGAAAATTATGAACTATGGAATTTTCAAATAACAATTATATTTAAATCTGGTGGTTTACTTGAAATAGTAAATGGTGAAGACAAGTATAATAATACAATGACTCAAGAAAATAAAAATAAATGGTTAAAAAAGGATGCTCAAGCTCAAAGAATTTTAACATCAACGATCGACATGTACATGTAATAAATTGCAAAAATGCAAATGAAATGTACAGAAAATGTTAACACCCTGTATATAGAAAACGAAGAATTTTTGGACACAAATTATGAACTTTTGTTCTTAAAATTGGCTGAGGCTCAAGACCCTGAAATATTTTAACGTACTTAAGTTACACCCTAGCAATTTGTACACATTTGTTTGTCACTGCAGTGACGTGCAATAGTCACGTCATTAAGATGCGTCATGTTTGTGACAAAAATAGGCCGTATATGACCAAGGTTGTCACATTACCCTGGAGAATCATTAGCCAAGTAATACATACAATTAGAATATTTATAGTAATTTAGGACTATTGATGGGGTCATAGTATCAGGGCCGGATTAACGCTTAGGCCAACAAGGCCCGGGCCTGGGGCGGCCAATTTAACGGGGCGGCAACTTACCAAACTGTATGTTGTTTAAAAAATCACTATGATGAGCAATTAAAAAGTGTTCACCCGTTATAGCCAATATTTCTTTTATTTTTTTAAACCAGTAATCCACTTAAATGAATAATATATTATTGTTAAGCTTTCACAGTTTTGTATTAAATTATATAATAAATATTTTAAAAATCTATAGGGGCGCCGTGCGCCTAATCTTTTTACAAGCTTTTATTTAACTTGCACTGTATGTATGTATACAGTATACAGAATGTCTCACTTAATAGTGAAACAAGCTTATAACTTCTTTAATTTTTAACTGACCAGAACAAAGGTAGATGGCATTGTTGCCTACTTATTTCCAAAAAATGAGTTGGCCACTCCGAAGTCAAAGCCACCTGCGATGCTACAATCGAGGCTAAAAATCCGAAAGTCATATTAGCATTTTTTCTTCAAAAAGATTTACTAAAAAAAGTTGTTCAGAATCGTCCCAGAACCCTAAATCCTAAAAAAATATCAAAATGAAACTGTCCAAAAATACAATTTTTATCTAGGAATCCACCATTTATTTCATTAAATTTTTCATACGTCATAATTTTTACATCAGGATTATTGTATTTAGGTATACCTATTGCCATTACTATTATTTGTAATAAAGTAAGTTACAGTTTTAATTCTTTTTAATCCACATGCAACTGGATTTAAGTGAGTAGGCAGCTAAAACAGGTAGTTAAATCGCTATGTTCATTGGTTTCTAGAATTTGTATTGTTCGATATTTTTTGACAAAATTTGGTACAAACTCGTTGTATAGTCAAATTACTTTAAGAAGTCCTTACTGGGACTATCAATTGGTAATTTCGCCATCCTAAGAGCAACACAGATAACAGTAAAACTCACGAAACGTACAAAACCCGCGAATATTTTCACTGCCCAAAGTTTGAACCCTTTTGAAGGATCCGGAAAACCTTCACTTCACAATTTGCCTGAGTACGCACCATAGACGCAGCCGCAAGTAGCTGATTATACCAAAATACCAAAATGAAAGCGTTTCCTTGACGTTTGAAATTATTATTAAAATGAGTTGTATCATAATTATTTTTATTTGTAGCCGTATAATCGTGATTGCAATAGGGTTTTTATTTTATTATGTTCTTTTTCTCGTATCACTTGGGTAACTTTCCACATCATAAATCAATGAGTGACGTCATTAACTGGTCGAGACACAACATATACCAATGTTATTTATACCCATGGTTAACAGAAAATTCATAGGGATTTTGTGGAGAATGTCATCTGACAAAATCGGGACTTCTTACAGTAATCGGGGTATAAGGGATGCCCAATCCAGTGGTGTAGCCAGAATTTTTGTAAAAATATTCCTAATGTGATTGGTCCAATTTTGGCCCAAAAAATATATCGTAGTAGGCCTTGATTTTTGAAAATAAAATGTGCCGCTTTGCCCTAAATTAGAATTTCTGATGCCCTATCGTTACAAGAAAACTAAATCAAAATCGAATGATAAATACAAATTTTATGGGGATGTTCACACTGTATATCAGATATTTTGATGTTTATATAAATATTAGCATATTTTAGTTTAACTTTAGCACAACCACCCGGTGAAATTCTTGGGAAAATATTTTTACCACTTTCATGTTAAAATTTTGACTTAAAAAATTGATATAGCTTGATTTTACCTACAAATTAGTCAACCAAAAGAGAACAAAGACAATTTTTAGTTTAAAAAAATTAAAACTAATAATTTCAGATAAATAATGTGTGCGATAGCATTTGATCGACGTTTCAATATATCCTTTATGTTTGTCACCTGTTTCTAGTTTCAAAAAGCAAATTGGCTCCCACCTAGCTACAACCAAAGATCATGATATTCGAGATTATGATCTTTGCCACAACTAAGTTAGTACTAAATAAAATTCTCTTGTAATAACTCATTGAAATAGCTTTTAGTTAAATAATTATATAATTAATGATGGAAGGTTTTACGACGCGACGCGACAATTCAACTTTAAGCTGGTTGATTGATTTGGTCGCTTCAACAATTTGTCTCTAGTAATAGCCGGAAACCTACTTCCTCGTACTTCCCCAACTCCACCAAATTTTCTCAAGCCATCAGCCATCTAATTTAAACGAATTTGCGGCGCGGAAGTGGCGCGCAAAACAAACGCGAAATTCCACGCCTCCGTCCCGAAGTTCCGAATCCGCAAATCCCGCTGCCGTTCACATAAACTCGTCGGACCGTATATTTTTATTAAGGGCCGCCCCGGCGCCCCCGCCTTTATGAAATCCCGGCGACAAGGTATTTTTCATTTTCGCCGCGGCGGAAATTAAAACGGATGGCGCGCGGCGGCGGGAGAAGGCGGGAATTATTATTATTGCTCCGCTCGAGGGCCGATAAGTGTGAGGTCTCTTTGAAGTCCTTCTTCGGCTCGATTCGAGAAGAGAGAAGCTTTCCGATCCGCGAGGAATTTCGCTAAAATATGGAGTGAGTACCCGATGGAAGGGGCTCCGTGTTCTGGAAATTATACAATTATTTATAATAATTTCGCGTTAAACGTCTTTTTATTTTATTGAAAACAAACTTTAAATAACTTTCTTGAGGGTAATATCTGTTCGTATATTATAGAGATCCAGTATTAGAGAAAGTTGGACGTCCATTTTCAAACAGAATCATCAGGTTGTTGACTATTAGAAATCATTTTAGAAAAGAAATAACACACTTAGATAGGTAGAAAGTTTGCTAAATTGTATGTATTCTAATATTTGGGTTCTTACATTTTACATACTGGTTTTCTGCTTTATACAGTGTGTCCCACTTAAGGACTGACCACCCCTGTAAAATTTTTATTTATTTCTCGATTTCCATAAACTTTTTTTTGTTGGATAGAGCTTTAATAATGGCATTAAATGCATAATTCAGGTGCCTCGTGCGTTACATTCATGGCCCACTGAGACAAAGTTTTAGTGCTGAAATTTCGAGAAGTACTATTAGGGACTTTTTTAGAGAAAAATTAATGCTAGATTTTTATTCAACGTTGTTGGAAACCCAAACCTACCAATTTGCATTAGAAAGTGGAGGACTAATTGAAATGACTGAAATTTGAGTTTATGTTATGTTGTGTTGTTTATTCATGTATTTGATGATATTAAATTAAATAAAAAATTTGTTCGCTAATAAATTTTTGAAAGAATATGTGTTCCTCATGAATATTTTAGTGTCCAACTTACCAGAAATTAAGAAAATTAATTACAAATTAGTACGTTTTTGTTTGGAACCTCTCACTGCATATAAGAATCCGGCCTTACTTTTCCTTTTAATTTTTTTGGAACACCCTGTGGAGCTATGGTAATGCAAATTGGTACGTTTGGGGTTTCCAACAACGCTGAACAAGAAACCGACATTAATTTTCCTCTAAAAAATCCCTAATAGTACTTCTCGAAATTTCAGCACTAAAACACCGTCTCAGTGGGCCATGAATTTAACACACGAGGCACCTGAATTATGCATTTATTGTCATTTTTAAAGATCTACCCAACAAAAAGTTTATGAAAATCAAGCTATAAATAAAAATTTTACGAGGGGGTCAGCCCTTAAGAGTGGCAATAAAAATTTTGAAACTCCCTGTAGAACTACGGCAAAGCAAATTGGTACGTTTGGGTTTCGAACAATGCTGAATAAGAATTTGGCATTAATTTTCCTCTAAAAAAATCCGTAATAGTACTTCTCGAAATTTCAGCACTAAAACACCGTCTCAGTGGGCCATGAATTAAAGCACGAGGCACCTGAATTATGCATTTAATGTCATTTTTAAAGCTCTACCCAACAAAAAAAGTTTATGAAAATCGAACTATAAATAAAAATTTTACGGGGGTGGTCAGGCCTTAAGTGTGGCAATAAAAATTTTGAAACTCCCTGTAGAGCTACGGCAATGCAAATTGGTACGTTTGGGTTTCGAACAATGCTGAATAAGAGTCTGGCATTAATTTTCCTCTAAAAAAATCCCTAATAGTACTTCTCGAAATTTCAGCACTAAAAAACCATCTCAGTGGGCCATGACTTTAACGCACGAGGCACTTGAATTATTTGTTTGATGCCATTTTTGAAGCTCTATTCAACAAAAAAAAGTTTATGAAAATCGAGCTATAAATAAAAATTTTACAGGGGTGGTCAGTCCTTAATAAAGTCCTGTATATAAGGATGATTTTTTTAGGTCTACCACCGCCATTTTCTCGCTTATTTTACGCCCTACAAAAAAGCGTAAGAAACAAAAATGTTGCAATTTTGGACAGCTAAGGGGTGCTGCAAAAGAAATCGGCATCCATGGCCAACTTGTCGCGCAATATTATTAAAAAAACCTCAAATTGAGCAAAACTATTAATAGCCGTGGAATGTTTATTTTAAGAGACAGAGGAAAACTTTTATATTGAAAATTGATGGCACTGAGAAGCTTTATCCATCCACGTAGTCAGCTAGTTTCAGCAAATTACACAGGATCTTCGGCTTTCTTGAGGCTATGAAAATTTTTTGGTTTATTTCTTTTTAAACGATTTTCTCGCTTATTTTAGGCCGCACAGAAAATACGTAAGAAAACAAAATATGGCAATTTTGGCCAGCGAGGCGACTTTAAAAAAGGAATGGGCCTCCATGCCCAAGTTTCGCACTGTACCAAGAAAACTTAGAATCGACAAAAATTTTCATGGTCTTAAGAGAGCCGAAAACCCTGTGTAATTTGCTGAAACTATCTGACTACGTGGATGGATAAAGCTTCTCAGTGCCATCAATTTTCAATATAAAAGTTTTCCTCTATCTCTTAAAATAAACATTCCACGGCTATTAATAGTTTTGCTCAATTTGAGGTTTTTTTAATATTGCGCGACAATTTGGCCATGGATGACGATTTCTTTTGCAGCACCACTTAGCTGTCCAAAATTGCAACATTTTTGTTTCTTACCCTTTTTTTGTAGGGCGCAAAATAAGAGAGAAAATCGCGGTGGTAGACCTAAAAAAATCATCCTGTATACACCTTTTGCTTACATTGTATAAAAGATTTTTACCATATTCTAAAAATTACGTTTCTCCCACTATACTGATAAAAAATACTTAACCAGCTGTTTTTTTTTGTACCAAAAGTGGAACTGCCAACTGCCTGCCGCATTCCCAAATATGTCTTCGCCAAAATAACACTAAATTTTAAAAATTTTATATTCTTAGATCTTACAAAATGTGATTAAATTCGTAAAAATCCGTCATTACGGCTTTATCAACTTGTTGACGAGACTAAATTGAAGATTTGACTAGATCTGTGAGTATCATTATTAAAGAAAGCCTTTTTTATTTTTTTTTTACTTTATACAGAGTGTCTCACTTAAGAGTGAAACAACCCTATAACTTCTTTAATTTTTAACCGACCAGAACAAAATTTTTACCAGAGGTAGATGGCATTGTTGCCTACTTATTTCCAAAAAATTAGTATGTAGGCAAAGTAGTAGGTATGTTTTCCATATCTAAGAAAATATTTAAATAAAGTATAAAAAACGATGTCCCAATGAATTTGTTTATACTTCTGCTTCTCTGATGGTTATTGAAACACCTAGATGACAGTTTGATCTGATCTAATAATATGAACTTTTATTTTATTAGTACATTATATTCCGATCTTATTTTTTTATGTTGGAAAAAGTTGTTCAGAATTAACAACTATATCTAAGTTCCCCACACAGAATATACAATAGGTGCGAAAATATAAGAATGACACAAGGACATACACGGTGTTCAACGACAAACACGCAAAATCAAAGACCCGTCTAAGCCTAGGGTGTTTTTTTGCTTTTTCCCCGTGAAATAAACTCCAAAATTTTGATGTTTGGTGCCCAAATCTCATTCGTATATCAATTTTTGTTTTATTTTACATAATAGTAATACATTTTAAAAATATTAAGGTTATTGGGAATTAACCACCCAAGTAGCACAAATTGTTTTTAATATCTATACCGCTTTTTTATATAGCCTCAAGCTATATAATTAAGAGTTGTAAACCATCTTTCAGCACTAATAAAGTACCATTTATACAGCTTTTAAGTTCTATAAAGGTTATAAATCAAGCTGAAATACTAACTAAATTGCTTCTTTATTACGTCTTTTCAGCCCTTATAAAATATGTTATACAGCCACTAAGCAGTTGCTATATTGCTATATTCTTTTAATTATATTAGAGGTATTTACATGATACAAACAAGATTTATAAAACCTTAAAAAGCATATTATATATTGACGAACAAATCTTTCAAAAAATCATTTTTGCAATAAAACGGCTATATTAAAGCAAACAATTTCTGTGTTCTCACAATCACAAACAGAAATATGACGACTTTGTTGAATAACGAAGTAGAATCTGGTACCTAATAAGAATCCGCCAGAAGACTCTTTTGCCTGTATATTATTAATTTTATTGGTCACCCTGGACTCAATTTAATCATCTCCTGATGATGCTAACTTAGTTAGCGAAACGCGCGTCGAGTGCAAAAACAACGGTATTGGTGTGTGGATTTAAACGTGATAAGAATAGTGTATCACCAATAGGTTCCAAATTCCCAACTTAATATACTTGCTATAGAAAATATTCTCTTGGTGATAGTTACAAAGCTTTTAGGTTTCCTTCTTCATCTATACTAAAGCTATATTAGAAGCTATTTGCCTTAAATAACTATATTGCTGAGAAATTATACTTTAATCATGCTTAAAACTCTATAGTATCCTGCCACAATAAAGGAAAAGTTGGAGTATTAGATTACTTTATAGAAGCTATATGCAAGTTTATATAACTCTTACGAATCTGTTTTGCTTATTCTATGTAAAGGCTTCTAATACCGCTTTTACGAAGTAAAAATAATGCTATATAAATGGCGCAATGAAACACCTTTATAAAAATACTGTAAAGTTGTTGTAACAGCAACGTTATTTGGCTAATTTACTGAATAAGCAATTTGGTATCATATATTTCCTTATAACCAATTGGCCATATTAATTGCTGCAATATACTTTTTATAAAGTTTTAAGCAGAATAGCGCCCCGAATGTGGCTACTTGGGCACATTAACCAATTTTTTAAGAGTTTATAAAATATTTACCGATTCGTTTTAAGCGATCGTCTATATCGATAGCGTTCTCTACAGCTGACCCACAGCTCTTTTCGTTCCATTCAAGTGTCCACAAAATAATCATAAAATTTGGTCCCATATCACAATGAAAAGTTTCCATAAAGTGCAACCATCCATCTATTGGTACATGTGCCAAAGCAGCAACCATTCTTAGGTGGTCTCGCTCGGATAACCATGTTGTTCTGTAGCCGAATATTTCAGTCAACGTCTGTAGGCAGTCGACAGTCCAAGTTCTTGATTTTTTCGTCAAACTGACTTGAAAGTTACATAATCTTATATCGGTTTCTAGAAACTCCTCTTTGAAAGCACTGATTGCTGCTACCTCAAAGTCGATGTGGATCAAGATCCATATTGACTTTGTGGTCTGTTCAAGAATGGTCAAAAATTATTTAGCGGATTCTTTAGTTTACTAATAATCTCTTGTAGGTTTCCTTCTTCATGACGAATAAGTGAAACGATGAAGGAAAAGTTCCAACCTAGACATTGATTGGACATTTGATTTTGCGCGTTTTTCGATGAACACCAAAAATATCAACTTTTGTCGATATCTCGAAAAATCGATATCCCAATGACACCATTTTGATACCAATAGGTACTCAAAATTTTGCGGTCGATTTCACGAGTAAAAATTGAAACGACCAAAGGGCTAGACTTGTTTGAACTTTGATGTTGCATGTTTTTTGCTAAACGACCTGTACACATGACACTTCTGGATACATTTTTCGAATAGCATATTATTTATCATGTTATTATTTATTCCATGGTTTTCTATTTCAGTTTATTTAAAACTCCTAATATACCTGATCGTCTAGACGTTTTGATTTACAAGGCTGTGTATAGATGGAATGTTGAACCCAGAATAAAACAAAAAATAAAGTACATATACTTGTCATTTAGGCGCGTAGATATAATAATTAGAAAAGACAAGAGATCTGTTTAATAGGTGTCCAGTAGCGTAACGGCATTATTAAAATATTTTTTTAGAATAAAATAGGCAACAAATAATAATTTATTATTAAAAATTTCTTTTTTTTGTATTTTTCTATTGTATACTCTAAGAATAAACAATGACTATTTTGTAATCCAAGCTCCCGCGCATCAACTGACGTCTAGTTACGCTAAGTCACTCCCAATCGCCATTTTAGGGAGTATTCTACAAACATATACTGCATCTACATATGTACCTATTATAGGACTTCTGATCTGCTTATAGATTTTAACGGAAATTTAATTAAACTCTTTTTGTTCGTAGCGGATACTTTGTAGACCTGTTATACATATCAATAAAAATGTGCCTAAGCTTTAAGGCACCAATAAGTACCTACCCATAAAAAATATAAATTACTGGTCAAAATCGGAAAGGGATTGCCCGTTTCGGATTTCATCAATGTATTTATTATATTATCTTCTATAAAATATGTTTACGTACATGCTCCACGCGCCATGCAATAATTACCATTATTTTGGTACAAAATCATTAATGTGGCCATGGACTATTGGATAACTCCGTAACACTTCATTATTTAAATATTTACAAAAAATAGTTTGTTGTTGTTAGTTCGTCATCATTATCGTTAATATTGACGTATTTTTAAATGAGTTAAATCAAACAGTGCCAGGATATTTTTAAAGAATACCTACTACCACGTGGTTGTTTATCGTTTTCTTGAGAATTTGCAAAATGGATGAATAATTTTCAGTTAACTGACCGGATATAATTTCGTGTCCATCCTAGCTGGGATATACCTAAAATCGAAATCAACCAATTATTACACTTAACTTTTCTTCGGCACGTATTGACAGGTGGTAAAGTCAACCAATCCTGGAATTTATTTTATTTCAAAACGTCACTACGTCACTGTGATCAGCCCAATTATGTTCACCGTTTATCCAAATATCGGTTTAGCTGCTATTTACTTACAGAAAAAAATAATATATTGCACAACTCGAGTGGAATATCCATACGATATGGACAATATGTCCATTAGTATTTTACAAATTACTATTTTGCTTATGTTGGATTTTTTTATTTGAAATTGCTACCTTAAGTAGGAGTTATATATTTTATGCCATAAGGCGACATTCAGATATAAAAACACCTCAAAAGTTGTTTTTAAAAATTTTAAAAACTTTTAATTAGTTAGATATATTTTGAAATCACTCAAATCAACCATACAATTTGTGATGCCTGTTAGGTACAGGATACAACTGTGTTTTTTAAACTAGGTAACCGAAAACACGCGTCTTCTACAAATCATTTGTTTAGCTTGTACCTTGTACCGACCTCTAATTTTAATTTCGTTCTTCGTTATAAAAACATACTGCTCTATTATGCCACAGACCTTAGCGAAGCTAGCTATATAGGTTTGTGAATATACGTATTTATCTATTGTAAAGATGAAAGTAAAGATAAGTACGACGATCACTTTAGAGCAGTACAATAATAGTTATTTATGTACCAAGGCACTGAAGTTCAACTTTTTATGACTCCTGTGGAATTTAGTTGCCGAGGCCTCTGGCCGAGGCAAATAAACCACATGAGTCATAAAAAGAACTTGAGTGCCGAGGTACATATTATATTTTTTTTGAAATCGGAAAAAATGTTTTATTAGGCAAGAAAATAATAATAAGGGATCACCCGTCCATAAACCGACTACGCGTGGCGTTGCTTGACTTTGACCAAGGCTTTGACGATCGCTCTAGTCAAGTCTGACAAAGACACCGCGGCTTCGATCAGAAAAACCAAACTGCTGCTTGTCATGCGGCCTCCATAATAAATCTATTGATATTCAAACCTACTAAAATATTTATACTGATAGATTGCGCTGCTGATTGGGCCTTTATTGGCCGGGTTTTGAATATTTGGTCACTTTTGTCGGGGGATGGCTCCGCGTCTGACGTTTGAAGTTTACATCTCGCCAAGGCCTACTTATTGAAAAAATCGTTCAATAATGGGTTACTTCAGTGCCGATTTCTGAGCTTTTAATGACGATTTTGGGACACTTTACTGCCGATTTCAAGAAAAAAATTTTTTGTAGCGAAATTAAGGTGGGTTTATGCAAGACAATTTAACGTAACTTAACATAACAATCAACGTAAGTATAACGTAAGAAAGAAGTTGACATATTTGATACCCAATTGAAGTGTTTATTTAGCGTGCATTTAACGTAACGTAAAAGTTAACCAATTTTTAACTTTTGCGTTAAAGAAACAAACTCATGACTCACAACTGTTGAGAACAAAAACTCCCTAGCACTGGTTGTTTATTATTTAGGATGGTTGTGAGTTAGGTTTTGGGACCTCCGATGTTTAAACAGAGGGAGGAACAAATAGATCTGGTTCTAAAATTTCATTTTGACATTTCCCTTATTATTGCGCAGGCGTAAATTATTATTAAATTACGTGAATTTTAAATTAAATTGTCTTGCACAAACCCACCTTAAGTGCGTTTGTTTTGGATTTAGATGAGAAATATATTACTCATAAAACCTGGCGGCTGGTGGAATCTTCAAAACATGCGAAATCCGAGAGGCACGCGTTGAGCAATTTCAAAAAATAGCTACCGCTGCACCCGGCTATATTTTAACTATTACAACACTGCGAAAATTTCAGAAATAGAAAAAATGTAGGTCGATCTAAATCTGTCAGATCGAAGGAACTTTTTTGTTTCTGCCCACTCGGCCATGTTTGTGAATGAAATCCGAGTGAAATAACTTGTCGCCCGTCGTCTGACGTAACTCGTACAAATCCGCCGTCGGAAATTGTTGATGGAATTTAAAAGACCGTCACTTCTGAACACACGACCCTACTTTACATTTCCGAATGTAATACCTACAACAATCGCCGACAGAAGACATGCCATCACATACCCCTATATTCACAGCAGGTACTTACTTCTACAAGACACCAGTTACCTACAAAATAACCATAGACAGGTTTGCCTAGAATTGAAATATGCCGATTTTTTTCATTAGATTTTCATATAATTTCACATGGCCCATGGCCGTCGCAAAGTAAAAGGAATTGTGTTATTTGCTGCCCCTTTTACGGTATTATCAAACCATAAGGCAAGGCATCGGTGCATTTATTTCTTTCAATTCTGGGTAAAATTGTTCCCACCACAGAGTGTACTAACAAAATTACACTTAAATGATGGTGACAAATATCAAATGGCATCAATCTTATAAAGATACTTTTTAATTATTATTTTCATTGCAAATTTAAAAAATTAAAACTGTTCAAGTAAAATTTTGATTCTATACAATGTTTTGAATGAACAGTACTAAAATACCAACACTTGGGAATGTATAAGTAGATATAGGAACTACTCCAGATTTATGTCACAGCTTAAGCTGTGTTTATGTGATATAAAATCATTGAATTTGATTGTTTTCTGTTACCTAAATCCGAATAGATAAATTCATAATCTATTATTATAATCATAAACCGAAATTACTTATAAATATAAATAGCAGATATAAAAATGCTACATTATCAACGCTTAATACAAACGTCAAACATGTTGATCTATTATTCATTTTTTTAATTTTCAAACTATTTGTTTCTACTTAGTTTCATCGTGGGTTTGATTCAAGAGCGAGTTAAATTGTGAATAGGACCGAAAATTGCTTAAAAGCTGTTTTAGTGGCTTAGGACTATACAGCATTGCCGTTCTTTGAAAATAATTAAGAAACGGCTGCGAATATGAAAAAATACTAAGAGATACTTTTTGTTAACCATTGAAGTCACCACTCAAAACAAATTTTAAAAATGCGATTATACAGGGTATTCATATTTTTATGAACTAATTAATGTTAGTAACACCCTGGATCTCCGCAACTGGGGGCCTCAGAAGCTTTATATCAACCTTAAGTTTGACGGCTCATCCGCTCGTGTGCCATGCCAAGTTTGAAGAAAATATCTCGTATATTTCTAGAGATACTAAGAAATATGTGTATTTTTCTATAAACTTCTACGCTCTGTATAAAAAAAACTATGGCCCGTAGGAGAAAAAAATATATGAAGAAGTGCCCTTACAAGAATATGTGGTTTCATTTTTGACCATCAGTTCAGTTACACCCTGTACCTATAGCCCTAAGCCACTAAATCAGCTTTTAAGCAATTTTCGGTCCTATTCACAATTTAACTCGCTCTTGAATCAAACCCACGATGAAACTAAGTAGAAACAAATAGTTTGAAAATAAAAAAAATGAATAATAGATCAACATGTTTGACGTTTGTATTAAGCGTTGATAATGTAGCATTTTTATATCTGCTATTTATATTTATAAGTAATTTCGGTTTATGATTATAATAATATATTATGAATTTATCTATTCGGATTTAGGTAACAGAAAACAATCAAATTCAATGATTTTATATCACATAAACACAGCTTAAGCTGTGACATAAATCTGGAGTAGTTCCTATATCTACTTATACATTCGCAAGTGTTGGTATTTTAGTACTGTTCATTCAAAATATTGTATAGAATCAAAATTTTACTTGAACAGTTTAAATTTTTTAAATTTGCAATGAAAATAATAATTAAAAAGTATCTTTATAAGATTGATGCCATTTGTTATTTGTCACCATCATTTAAGTGTAATTTTTTCTTGAGGATAATAATTCCATCTAATTTCACTGAACTGTGTCTGAAAAAGTCCTATTTGCAAGTTGTGTGTTGAAATTTTGATTTTTTATTAATAAAATATTAGTACTTATTTATAACTCATTACCATTAGCCAAACGAAATTTGATCTCTTAAATTGAGAATAACATAGGTACTTATCCAAAATACGATCTTTGACTTTCAACTGTAACTCCCTGTATTTATGACAAGCTCCTTTTTTGGAACACCCTCTATGAAAGAACATGAAACATATTGAAGTACTGAAAATATTGTGTTTAAAGTGAAATTGTTTTTAGATGCAGTGCAAAATAAGGCAGAAATTTTTACAAATTTCACTAAATTTCAAAGGATTACTTTTTTCGTCGGGAATGTACCGATTGTACCCCCAGACCGAATATAACTATGTATAATATACAAATTTATCTTAAGAAATAAATTGTGGGCATCACCCTGTTTGTAAATTATAGACGGTAATGCCACGTGTACAGTGTACACACCTAAGATATACTATTCAGGAGATATACAGGGTGTCCAGCTTTAAAACTGTACCTACAAATTCGTAAATTCTTCATTTTTGGAGATAATCGCCCTTGTTTGAAAGGCCTTCAAAAACCGCTTCTTTTGACCTTCCTACCATTTTCAAAAAGCAAATCCAGGGCCGGCCGCGATTTTTTTTATACCCCTGATTTTCACGAAACCATTTAGCGATTTTTTTTATTTAAAATCTGACCACACAGCGTTAATCAGAACACCCCAAGACCCCTATATACCAAATTTGAATAAAAAATACGCAGGGAGTTTCATTCTGCAGGGTGTCAAAGTTGAGAAAAATAGGAATTTTAAAGGCAACTGGCGAGTCAAGTGTGCCATGAAATCCCTTCAAAACAGTTGAATGGTCAACAGGACCACTCAAAATGTTGGTGTGAAAATATTTACTACAAAAATATACAGAGTATTTTTCTTTGAGCCATCTCAAAATTCTGAAATTTTATGAAACTTATACGGATCAAGAATGCTCTGGAATCATTGAAAAAAATATTGATAAACACAAAAGTAATGTATTTCTTTACAAAGTGCCAACTGACAAATAAAAACAATTTAAATTATTGGCCCTCTCTCAACAAAGTCACTGTCTAAGACGATACATTTTCTGTGCGTTTCCTGTTGTGGCACACCAGCCAGCTTAACTGATATGGACTATGGACTTACTGACTGGCAGGCTTATGTATTTTTTAGATTTAGTTCATTTATAGTGTGTGGAGCGGTTTGATATTCTCGATTTTTGACCCGTATAAAGTTCCAAAAATTCAGTAATTTGAGATGGCACAGATAAGAACACTCTGTATATTTTGTATTGCACCTTTGCACACCAACACCTTGAGTGTTCCTATTGACCATTCAACTGTTTTGAGGGGATTCCATGGCACACGTGACTCGCCAGATGCCTTTAAAATTCCTATTTTGCTCAACTTTTCAACTTTGACACCCTGCAGAATGGAACTCCCTGAATATTTTTTATTCAAATTTGGTATCTAAGGGTTTTGGGGTGTTCTGATTAACGCTGTCAGATTTTAAATAAAAAAATCGCTAAATGATTTTCGTGAAAATCGGGGGTATAAAAAAATCTCAGCCGGCCCTGGATTAGCATTTTGAAAATGGCAGGAAGGTCAAAAGAAGCGGCTTTTGAAGGCCTTTCAAACAAAAAAAAAATTAGGCAATTATCTCCAAAAATGAATATTATACGGATTTGTACAGTTTTAAAGTTGGACACCCTGTATAACAAATTATGTCGCATTTTTATTTTAATAATAAAACTATAGATTGTAAATGTGCCGACATTTATACATACGTCTTATAATATTACTTTACAGACTTGCGTCTTTATCTTTTATACATACAGGGTGATATTTTATAAGTGTTTCATTAGAGGATTATTGGGATGGAAATGACATTTTGATTTCAAATTTTGAGGGATCATATAGGAGGTTAGGAACTCTATTTCCAAAATATTTTCAAGATGGTGGCACCTCCGGAAAAACCGGAAGCGAGTACTAACTTTGTTATTTTAAATGGAAAATCCTATATATTATTACATTTTTAAACGCCCTATAAAATTCTAAGTCAACTTCATAAATACATGTGTCGTTATCTCTAACCGTTTTGAAGATATTCTCACTTTTATGATTTTTTTAACAGATGACTTGGCGCATTTAACTAGCTGTAAGTTTTAACTACGATTAATTAAAAAACTAATATTTTGCACATTGATACTCAATATGAAGGGTCACCCGAATCTGAAGATAAAACTTTAAAATATTGTACAGGGTGTTCTGAAATTGATGTCTAATAAATATTGTCATTAAAAATATGCGAAAACTCGATTTTTTTCAAATGGAAACCCCCATTTTTTATTTGTTCATTGCATTCTCCTTAAAAAATGGCGCTAAAACGTAAATACTCTTAAGTTATCTACAATCGATGGTTCCCGAGTTATTTCATAAAAACTCATATTTCTTCACATCGCTCTGAAATTTGTTCTTACTCGGTCGTAGGATGCCATGGAAAACAAATGATTTGACATTTCTGCATTTATTTAGTTGTCATACAACATCAAATACATTGATATTAGTCGTGAGTATAATAATGGCTGGTAATTATTATTCAAATCAAGATGTTTTAAACATGTTTTATGGTGAGTGCAATAAATTTTGGAGAGAACGGCAAGAACTTTTAATGAGAGGTATCCTCATCTACCACCGCTGACGAAATCAATATTTCGCAAAATGGAAGCAAATTTTGTTTCTCATGGTCAAATAGAAACAAAAGGAACAAAACATAAACTAGTGTCAGGAAATGAGGTCAATCAGATTAATGTTTTGGCATATTTTCACGCAGAGCCCAGAAATTCTATTAGAGGTGCAGAACGTGCATTAGGAATTACATATTCTTCTACGCAATAAATTTTGAAAAATGCTGGATTGCATAATTATAAATTTCGAAACGTTCAAGCTTTGTACCATGGCGACCACGAACAAAGAATAATTTTTTGTCGCTGTTTAAACATGAAACTCCGTGAAGACCCAATATTCCTTAAAAAATCATTTGGACCGATGAAGCTAAATTTTCTAGGGACGGGATAACTAATTCTAGAAATAATCATTTTTGGTCGGATCACAATCCTCGTTTAACACGTGAGTCACATCATCAATACAAATTTAGTTTTAATGTTTTCTGTATATTGATGGGGAATAGAATATCTTTTCAAATTTATAACGTTAGGAACTTCCTAAATGAGTTACCGCTTTAGGAAATAATTACTTGTTGGTATCAACTAGATGGAGCACGTGCTCATTGTACAGCTATAATTATTACACAAAAGTTGGACGAACTTTTTGGTAACAGATGGATTCGGTTAAACGGCCCATTAGAATGGCCACCGCGGTCACCAGATCTAACACAAGTTGATTTCTATCTTTTTGGTGTAATAAAATCTAAAGTCTATTATAGATCAGTGGTAAATAGCCAAGAAGATCTTCGGGAACGAGTCCATCAAGCCTTTGCAGAAGTTCGACCTCATGAAATTCAAAAAGCAACCATAGATTGTGTACGGAAAAGAATTGCTAAATGTTTAGATGAGAACGGGCAACATTTTGAACAAATGCTATACTGGAGTGCAGATGGATTCAAAAGATAGAACCAACAGAAACAACTACTCCGAGGGCTGATACCCCTACCGGCATTGAACTACACCATTGATTCTCGATTTTCGTTGGGAATAAACATTGCATAGATCAAAGTTTTCGAGAAAACTTTGATCTATGCAAATGCTATACTGTTTATTATTTTATTTTATTGTATCTTATTCGTTCAATAAATTTGTTTTTGATAGGACCTAATAAATAAATGCCAAATCATTTGTTTTCCATGGCATCCCACGACAGAGTAAGAACAAATTGCTGAGCAATGTGAAGAAATATGAGTTTTTATGAAATAACTCGAGAACCATCAATTGCAGATAATTTAAGATTATTTACGTTTTAGCACCATTTTTTAAAAGGAATGCACAATGAACAAATAAAAAATGGACATCAATTTCTGAACACCCTGTACAATATTTTAAAGTTTTATCTTCAGATTCGCGTGACACTTCATATTGAGTATCAATGTGCAAAATATTAGTTTTTTAATTAATCGTAGTTAAAACTTACAGCTAGTTAAATGCGCGAAGTCATCTGTCAAAAAAATCATAAAAGTGAGAATATCTTCAAAACGGCTAGAGATAATGACACACATATATGAAGTTGACTTAGAATTTTATAAGGAGTTCAAAAATGTAATAATATATAGGGTGTTCCATTTAAATAACAAAGTTAGTACTCACTTCCGGTTTTTCCGGAAGTGCCACCATCTTGAAAATATTTTGAAAATATAGTTCCTAACCTCGTATATGATCCCTCAAAATTTGAAATCAAAATTTCATTTCCATCCCAATAATCTTCTAATGAAACACTTATAAAATCACCATATTATTAATAGTTGAAATTCGTAAAATCTTTTCCCAGACGAACGCACTATCTGGCAAGGCAACTGTTTTATGTGCTTCGATTTACTCGTAGTGTGCACATGTGCACATGTTACAATATTTCCCAGCAAGTGCGAAGCTATAGATGTGTATTATTAGTATTATAATAAATTTTGAACAAAAAAAAAACAAACAATGGGATTTGATTTTGTATTGTATACAATGTCATTTGTTATTATTTGTCTAGTTATATTAGAAAAGTCTAGAGAAGTATTCTCTAGATATTAGTTTTGGTCTGGGTATGTACCTGTACCACGCCCGAAAACTTTCGAACCTACTACATTCGCCAAAATCTGGTATTTATATCATATGTGTTATTAGTTATGTTTTTGCTATTTTGAGAAGCATACTGCTTAATTAGCCCCTTTTTGATGGATGAGTGCCAAATATTGTTATAATAATAGCAGTTTTGTTTTTGTTTCTTCAGTCGCACCTGCTCATGAAAATAATACCATCGTGCATGCGGTGCGAATGTCTAAGCTGGACCGACACTATTAAGTATATTAAAGACCCGAGCATGATGTCATATTTCATTGTTGTTTACGGAACGGGGTGGCGCCACTCGACGAAAAAAAATGGCGAATTATTATAGGTTATTGGTGGTTGTTATAGGTTATATGGGGGTGGTTGTTGGTATGTCAGTTACTGACGTTTAAAATGTCCCAAATTTTAAATATCCAGCTTTATTACGATTTGCCTTCTTTTTACGGTAACGAATGGGAAACTTGCACAAAAATTAAATTTGAAAAATATTACCTTCAAGCGTAATTTATTGCCATTAAATGAACCACAGTTCACATAAAAACTCATTTTTTATTTTTATGTAATAAATATAAGCAATTAAAAACTGCATAATTCAAATCATTCTTGTAACGCGCCCTCCTTAGTTGTGACGTCAAGTAGCTCGTTGGTGGTGGCCTCTGGTGGGCGGCGGCACCATGTATAAACTAATATGGGCGGCACATGTATCAAAACTACAGCACCACGCAAGCTTTGTTTAGAAATATCAACGAGAACGTCCCATCCTTGTCTATCCGTCTTATTATAGTCTTGATATTGTTGATAATGTTTGAAAAGAGTGTGCTATATTAAATAGTTATTTACATTGCGAGATGCGTAAGCGCACTTTTTTGGCAGAGAAGGTTGTTTAACGCCCGTGTTGCCTCGGGTCTTAAAACTCTCCCCGAGGCCAAAAAGAGCTTACATTACATTTTTCGTGCTACTGATAATTTCATATTAGGTAGGTAAGTACTTTGAATTTAAATACACTATGGAGTAGATTGTGAGTAATAATCTTCATAATAACCATTGTTCAATTATTACTAAAAATGATAATCAGTGATAAATATATAAGAGATAGAATGCAGTGGTAATTAAAAAAACTTCTTGTGCGATTGAAACCATTCAGTTAATGTGCTTGTTAAATTTAAACTTAAGCATCAGATCCCTCTGGAAATGGGTCGCCGAACTGTATATTTTACAGTTAAATTTCCATTCTTCCTTCTCTAATTCTGTGAGAGTTACCTGTGGTGTCCCTCGGGGAACCGTGCTTGGACCAGTCTTATTCTCATTGTACATAAACGAGCTGCTATTTATAGAAATGAATGGAACATTGGTGTCTTACGCCGATGATACTGTACTACTCGTGGAAGGTCATAATTGGAATACAGCTGAGGAATTAGCTGTAACTGAATTTTCAAAGATCTGCCAATGGCTAAAACAAAACCTCCTTACACTAAATATATTGAAGACTAAGTTCATGTGTTACAGTATCTATGATGTACACAAACCGCAATACCAGAGTCTGCGACTACACTCTTATCAGTGCTTATTAACTGAGAAACACAATTGCAATGATTGCTCCGAATATCTTTTTGCCACAGACAGTGTTAAATATCTTGGGGTGATTATTGATAAGAACCTCAAGTGGACTTCTCATATATGTAGCGTGAACGCCAAAATCCGAAAATTGATATGGAAGTTTTACCAGATTCGAGATATCTTCCCCTTACAAACTTTAAAAATTATATATGTTGCATTGGTTGAATCAATCCTCAGATACGGAATATTAACATGGGGTAGCACCTTTTCTACAAATTTAGAAACTTTAAATATATCACACAGATTTTTGATCAAGATCATATTTCGACGAGACAGGCAATATTCCACGACGTTATTACTAGCGAAACCAAAATAATGGATCTAGACATGATATATGTGAAATCAGCCATAATGTTCACCTATAGAAATAAAGAACTGCGATCGCCAACTTCTAATGTAATACATAATACCCGCCATAAAATAAAACAGAATGTTGCGATACCTAGTTTTGCGAAGACGACAACACAGAGATTTATAAAATATTTTGGTACCTAAATTCTATAACTTATTGCCTCTAGAAATAAAGAATCTGAACAACTCTTCTATATTCAAAAAAAGGAACACACACTTCATATCGCAAAACCAATTGCTATTTAGAAAGATACTAAGAATTAGAGATTAAAGGAGGGGAAGGAGAGTTGAACATAATAATATGAATAAATGAAATAAATAATGTAATAACACAATGTAAAAATTAGATAAATATGACAAAGTCATTATTGGTCGTAACTTGTCTGTGTTTGTTTGTTTACCTTGTTTTTGTAATATGGGCATCATTGTATGATCAATGTGTCTGTAGGCTGTATAGGTATAGACTATAAGTTGTATATTTATATTGGCTATAACCATGGGAGTACTAGTTCTATTAATTATTACTAAAATTTAATACATTTAATGTACACACACAAGCAGCAGTGCAAGCTGCTTAGGTGTACAACTTTGATGTATATTTTTTATGTACTTTTGCATTTAGATTAATAATAAATTTGAATTTGAATTTGTGTAGCTGTCACTCCTGTCACTGCCTTCTGATCAATCGAGCTATATGACGTCACAATCATTCCCGCGCTTTTCGTGTCGTTTCAAATGAATAGCTTGCGGTCACAACTTTAAATATTTATTGCAAATTAAATATTGCGATTTGGGGGCTGATATTTGGTATGTGCTCTTTCTATAGATAGGCAAATATATTAAAGGAATAAAAAAATTGTTCAAGTTCCCCATTGTCTTTGCGTCCAGTATTTAGCAGTTTTATCCTATTAACACAGCTTTTATAGGTAGATTTGTTTGTGATAACATGAAATTTCCATGCACATGAAGAAAATGGTATGTACACTGCACAGACCATTAGGTGAATTGCAGAAGAATAAACACTATTTTGGAATTATGGGATGATCTGATCAACCAGCTGAAGAAGCGAAAATTCTAGATATTATTTTGGAAAGAGTACATTGTAACGTATGCAAGAATGGAAATATAAAATTTTGTTTATACTGAAACTGAAAAATCTAATGCATTGTATGATTACTTACACTACAACTAGCCATGGACTTTATTTCAAACCAAAAGGTACCAAATACTCTCGCTTGCTTTTTAGACTCGCTTTTCTTAAGAAAATGTATGGAAATATGCCATGTGAACTTGTCAAATTAGAGGGACATAACAAACAAATATTTTATTTTATTTTGGATATTAAATTCGTTGTAACAACACATTTGCATGTTATTATTTTGTAAAAGATTCTGCAACAATGGTGTTTTAAAACTAAACCACAGGTCTTTAATTATTATAGTGTTGGTCCAGGTCTAAGCAACCTATTTTATTAGTGATATCAGTGATTTCACAGAAAGATTGACATCAATCAGTTACATGCTCGCCTCGTAGGAGACCCACACCATTGACAAATTTAAATTTTTCAATTTTTTTCTGGCCCGCATCGTAAACATTTTCTATAGTATCAAAATATTTTTGCGGAATTTTGAAAATTACAATACTCTATATACTCTATATAGACTATTGTTAAAAGTGTACCTATAATGAATTATTGATCCTATTACGTATTATGTTGAACAATATCATAAATATTCAGAATTGATTACAGCCAGACAAATGCTTATTATAAAATAGAAACATTTAATATTGAGTTTTTATTCATTAGGTAATATCATAGGCAAAACTCCACATAAATTAGACTCATTATTGAAATTTCCGCAAGGAATAGGTACCTACCTAATATTTTGCATACAATTTTATATAAAAAATTAATACCTAGACATTACAATTTAACTTTTTTAATTTGTTTTCGTTCTAAAATTAAAGTTTGAAAGTTGGTGTGCCGGGATTTTTTGCGGACGGTTTCAACAATGCTTCTAACTAAATATCTATGTATCAACGATATATATACACTCACCGGCACGAAAAACGGAGCACTTACAATTTTTATTTAAAAAATGTGAAATTTTAATACTTTGCGATGGTTTATTATTATAATAAGTTAAACGCAAACAACAACATGTTTTAAGTAATTTCTAATAACAATTGGGCGCTTTTTTTTAAATAAAAACTGTTGTTACAATTTAAAAAATTAGAACGATAAACCCACATTGGTGTTGTGGCAAAATGTCCTTAAATGAATCAAAACTTAAACGATCTTTGAGCAAAAACTAATGAGGAGCATTTTTAATAACGGGTATTACCCCCGCGAGCTCGAATGATTGCATGCATTCTCCGTGGCATGCCTAAAATCAAATGGCGAATGTCCTCTTGAGGAATAAGGTCCCATTCCTCTAAAAGAGCTTGTTTCAACTGATTTATGGTTAAAGGAGCAGGAACACGACTTCGCATTCTTCGCCCAAGCATGTCCCAAACATGTTCAATCGGGTTCGCATCTGGACTTAACGCTGGCCACTCCAAAACAGGAATGTTTACATCATTTAAATACTGTTGAGTGATTCTTGCGGTATGAGGTCTGGCATTATCATGCATCAGAAGAAAGTTATTTCCAATAAAATCAACATACGGGACAACAAAGTCTTGGAGAATTTCATCAATGTACCTGGCAGCAGTTAAGGAGCCTCTTGGAACGATGTACAACTCAGTGTGTGCCTCCAGAGAAATTCCAGCCCACACCATTACTGAACCTCCTTGCGGTATCCTACTCTAGGACTGAAGGTACATTCTGCAAAACGCTCTTGTGGTCTTCGCTATACTCTCTCGCGACCATCTGGAGATCGCAGGCTATACCTGGACTCATCAGTAAATAAAATTCGCCCCCAATCATTTTCACCCCAGTGCTCATGGTTTCTGGCAAACCGAAGTCGCGCAACACGATGACGCCTAAGAAGCTCTGGACCTGTTGCAGGTCTACGACTGGTAAGATTGGCTTCTCCAAGTCTTCGTCTAACTGTACGTTCGCTTACATTGGTATTCCGAACATGATGAAGTCTATTTCTGATTTCTACAGCTGTAGCACGACGATCTCGTAGACTTTGCAAGAGGATGAAGCGATCATCATGAGCGTTAGTTTTTCGTTGGGGACCAGTTCCAGGTCGTCTGGTGTAAGCTCTAGTTTCCAAAAAACGTGTATAAATACGGTGCACAGTGCTATTGGATACGGCATATTGTTGGGCAACATATCGCTCAGTTCTTCCGTCTTGAAGCAACGCAACAATAGCAGCCGCTGTTTCAGGATTAACAGCCATATTTTTACCTTAAATAAACGCAGTACAGCTTTGAACTGTTTCACTTCTTTAAACTCAGACTTGTCAAAACAATAAAAACAAAAGAAAAGTCATGGCCAACTAAGACTTGTGTACTTTTTAATTTTTGGAAATTTTTATTCAAAACAGTCTAGTCTTGCTTTTCAAATAAACGTTTAATTGTTGTTAGACATTACTTAAAACATGTTGTTGTTTGCTTTTAACTTATTATAATAATAAACCATTACAAAGTATTAAAATTTTACATTTTTTAAATAAAAATTATAAGTGCTCCGTTTTTCGTGCCGGTGAGTGTATGATACATTACCAAAGACAACTTGTTTTGTTTCATGATATTAAAAAAGATGTTATTGTTGGCACATGCAAGGTTTCCAGTTTTTTTATACGATTAGGATATTTTGTAAATATAAAGTATCTCAAAGCATTTATAGATACGATATAGAAATCTACCAAAAAAACTATTTATGTTAATTATCTCGTCTTCTTCCCCCAGACCCGCTAATGTAGAAGTAAAATAAAACCGTGTTATTTGTATTAGCGTGAATAATCTATTCCTATATACCGTTGCTATGTACCCTTTAACATTATGTTAATGACAATGAGAAGTTAGGTTTTAACTCTACTTTAGTATGGCGCGATGCATAATCTCGCCAATGTCAATGATAATGATCAATACAGATCGAATTATCTTGATTTCATTACGCTATAGAATTCAACAGGTCTCTTTTAAAACTTTTAGCAAATTTTGTGTTCAGGAGTTTTAATTCTGTCTTGATGATGGTGATGGTCCTACTGATCTACTAGATCCAGTTCATTTATCCCTTGTTTTTTCGACCGAGATCACATCCCGCACCACTCAATGTAAACTGATCCAGTGTGTTCCTGGCGCTAGCGCTATTTGTAAAAGAGTTATCGTGAATCGTGGAAGTACATTTTCAATATGTATACAAGACCCATCTTAGGTGAATACGTGAATATACCTCTGTACTCTGTATAATACTCCATGTCAAGCAAATTTGCTTGCCGAAAAAGTAGCCATCTCTGCTTTGTTATTATGTTATGATACATGGCCCGTTTTGACAGCATATTTATTTATTTATTTACGATTATATCTCCTAATATTATTTATGGCCATGGTTCAAACGCCATTGAAATATTATTTATAGGCGACAGCGATATTTTTCTATTTAAATGTAGCAGTCCCAGACTGTACTAATAAAATATTTTGTCTATTTTATTGGGACATTTTAGTCGTATCAACATTATTAGTGAACGAATTTATTGAACTAGTTTAATAGATTTGTCATGTATCTATTTTCACATTTTGATGCAAATCGTTACATGTTGCATATATGCAGATTGTGCAGAGGTTGAACGAGAACAAAGGGGATTGAACCTAGATCGAACGTCGGGTAGTAAGTTAAATTATTGATAATTTTCCAGTAGTTCAAGGAATAAGTATAATTTTAAATTCATTAGTCACCATATTAATATTTAATAGATTGTAACTATGGGATAGATAGATAGATAGAGAGTTGAAAGGTGCACCTAACCAGAAACGTGATTTTGTTGATTTCGGTGTCAACATTATACTTAGGTACTCTTTCTAATCTAATTTGCAAATTATAAAATAGCTTTAAAAGTAAGATTTTGTACCTTAAGTCCTTTATGTTTTTAGTTCGATTTGGCACATATTTTTTGTCACAGTTACAACAATTGACACTTGGCAACGTTTTATTATCGGCCGTTTTTAAAATAAAATTTTATACTAATCGTACCTTCCATCTCCTTCCGAATTATCAGGAAGTAGTAGTACTAGTTGTAGTAGTAACAAATTTTATTTAGCTCTTTCTAAAGGCTACAATACAAAATTATGGTACGTACAATAAGTGACATTAACTTTCTTAGTGGATTCCCCCTATTTTGATTAAATATTCGATTTCATAAAAAAATAAAGTTGGGTATAGGGTATCACAATTTTTCAAAAAGTAAATGTGACAGATGGCTGATATGTTGCCAAATTGGGGAAAAAAGTTACTTGTTTCTTATTTCCTTAATATAAAAAAGAAATGGTAACTAACTGTAACATGTCCAAGAACAATAGCGTTTGCGCTATGTCTAACAATAAAAAATTACAAAATCTTGTTTGTAAAGCGATTTTAGAATTTGTAACTACAATTAGAATCAATATAATTTTAAGACTAAGATCAATAAAATTGACCAATAAATAGAAAAGTTACAGAGGTCGCAGTTTTATGTAGAAAATATCCACCAGAACCGAGATTAGGTATCTTTCAAAATATTTTAGATCCTTTATAATTTTAAGGATCTAAGATCAAAAATTACTGCCAAAGATCAATATTATTATACTACCAAAAAGTATCAGTATCGCACGTCTATGAAAAACAACCTGGGGAATTCTTAAATGCTTTCCAAAGAAGACCCCCATCTCTGTATGATAGTAAAACCATGCTTGCATATTATTTTTTGTACGCTACAGGAATGCATGTAACCTACAATCATCATGATTTACTTAAATATTAAACCCACAAGTAGGTAAGGTTACCTACTCCTGTAGAGAGAGAGCTAATGATGCCGACGACACAGGAATGCTGTCAAATTATGTTATTGGCCTTCCCCTGTATTGTCGCCAATTATTGTCAACAGTCGAGGCCAAAGATAAAGACAGGCCATGGCACTAACGCATAATCGCGTAGTCACGTGGCTAACTTAGTCCTATATTATAAAAGGCATTTTTGGAGATAAGTAGAAAAAAACAAATTTCGTAACAATTTGGCGAGTTTTCTTTCATCTATTACATTATTGGTTTTGTGCATCCAGGCTTTGTCTAATTGATTTTTCAAAATTTTCAACCTGCCTCAGCTGTTTTGGGCTGAGAGTAAAACGGCACTGCAATCAAATATTTTGACACATTCTCAAATATTGTTGGGACAGCACCTTCCTTTGTCTTAAAGGTTTTTTGGAAATTAAATTTCAGTTGGAATTTGACGAATCCATTTTTGGCGCAAATTTTCAACCCGAGGCAAAGCAAATGTTGTTATGGTGACATTTTCTTCCTGGCTTTTGTAATATGTATAAATATAATATAAACAGACCCAATATTTGGTATTTAGGTTATTTTTTACGAAATAAAAATGAAAACTCACCTCAGTATACTGTAAATATTGACGAGGTTCCAGTTGATCGGAAGCGTGAAAGGCCGAATAGGAACCGTATCAGGGCGTGGGTCAACAACACTGATTTATTTCGCACAAGGTGAATGGTGAATACAAAATTCACAAACCCTAACGTGGTCAACGGGAACGGCTTCCAGCTACCCGGACCGTCTGAACTCGCGGATCTCCCGTAAGCAGTTCACCCGTCTGTGTCTCAGGCTCCACTGTCCATTCCGGGGGGAGAATTCCCCTTACAGCGCTCACGCGTCGGCGCGAGCAGCACCAATACTCCTGGACGGCACGGCTCCTACCCAGAGGCCATAATAACACCTGGGCGGTTCCACTGCGCCAGGACACACGCGCACTAGACACAAACTTGTTTCTAAAATATAAACTAAGACGTTTAAAAACACTTTAAACATTTAAAACTTCTCAAGACCCAAGCTGCCGCTTTCAGTTATGTGACAAATGACATGTAACGTCGGACTAAGATGGTCACGTGATTTTTGGCGCCATGGCCTGTCTTTATCGTAGGCCTCGGGGCTAATGGTGCCGACGTCACAGGTATGCTGTCAAATGATGTTATCGGCCTTCTCCCGTATGTCGCCCTCGTCGCCAATTATTGTCAACATTCCAATGACGTCATCAGGATGCTCTCTCCCAATAAGGTCCAACATTATTTACGGATCTTGTGTCAAACTAGCATTCCACTAAAGATGGTGTTTATTTGAATTAATTAATAATATGTCTATGGCCCTGTAAAGTAATGATCTAGTAAGATGTCCTTCTAGAGAGCTATATTGCTTCATGTATCCTGGATAGTAGTCACATTCCTTTAAATATTATCCCTAAGGATTTTACGTCCGCAATTGAGAGGCGAACCGTCAAAAATAACTTGACCTCTAAAATCACCCCTAAGGTGGTCTAGTTTGTACCTCTTCAGCATTGTCGGTGTTTTCTACCCTCTAAACCATGTGGTTCCAGCCGACCCCGTACTAACCGTACCCGTTTCGCTTCTAGTTAATTTTCAGCGGCGAGTACACGAAGGCGCTGAACAAGGACTGGCACGGGCAGCACTTCTGCTGCTGGCAGTGCGACGAGTCGCTGACGGGGCAGCGGTACGTGCTGCGCGACGACCACCCGTACTGCGTCTCCTGCTACGAGGCGGTGTTCGCCAACGCGTGCGAGAAGTGCTCGCGCATCATCGGCATCGACTCGAAAGTAAGTGGCGCACGCGCGACACACGACAACCAACATTTGACGTGGCATTTCCACGCATGGCATTAAATACTACCAACCCAAGTGTGCTTTTTTGTTTATTTTGAGAATTTCATTTTTGTGTAACCCACTGACTTAATTTTCATACAATTGTTATTTAATTTATTGTTAATATTATTCTTAACGGTGATGCCTTAGACTACGGAGGAAGGCAAACCCTTATAACATTGGCAATTATTTCTCGTGCTTGAGAATGCAACGTTCTTCCCTGTTAACTCATTTTGCACACGTTAACTCCCGAACATACGAAACGCCACTGAGCTCTCTGAGCCGGAGGAAAAAAATTGGCAGCGGCCTAAAAAGTGAGGTCTGTGTGCTAGACCAAATACGCAGTTAACTTTACGTACTATAGAAACAGGCACAAAACGCGTTGGCTAACTGCTTTTGTCAGCCGACTGCTTGGTATAAGTGCTGTGTTGCCGTATTTCAAAGGCGATGGTAGACACGACGATGTTGAAAAAAATATAATAGGCGTTTTATCACAACGCGTTAAAAATAAATGATAAACAAAAATGGGTAAGCGGTCCCGTGATGCGAGCTTTATTTTTTCAGTATAACAGTTCAGAAATTCGGCTTCAATATAATAAAACTTGTATTCGCCAATAAATAACGACTACTCGTATAGGAAATCTCGCAACGCTGCCCGAATTCTTTAGAAAAGTTTTCTTTCGTGCTTTGGACTATACGTACAAGGTGGCTTATATAAGTCTTTGTTTTAATGAAAGTTGCTGTCCATGGCCACCTACAAAAACTATGGCCAAAAATCGGAAAAATTCGGAATTTCTTACTGCTGTAACTTTTTTATTTTTTGACATACGACAAAAAGTTTAATGTGTCACACTTGCCTGTTTATTCTGTATTTACTACAAAAATTTAAAAAATATATTGGTAAATTTGGGGTTGACCTAAGATCTAGTTAATGGAAATAAATGTGCAGGACTGCCATATCCAATGGCATTTTTAATATGGGGTTACCTAAACAGGTAAGTTTGCCCCATAGCTTCCCCAAATGTGTAATACTAAAAATAATTGAGAATACTTGAAGTATGCAGCAGCTGAAATGCTGCAGCTGCTGAAAAGATTAAATGTTTAGGTGTTCACTGAGCATTTATTATTGTAATGGTAGAATATTTTCTTATTGTCATGTTTAAGATAACTGCTATGTCATTGCGTGATAAGTGTTACTTTAAATTGAAAATAATAGCATTTTTAATTCATTAAAATAACAATTCTACATTAACTGTTCGACTTTGTAAACCACTTTATTGAAAATTTTTTATAGCCTACTATGTCTGCTTTAATTTAACGGCATAATCGATTATTTGTTTCCTTGGGTAACTAGATCTTGTATGGAAATTGCAAATATTACCAATATTTTTCCCAAATTTTTATAAAAATACAGAACATATAACATGGAATTAAATGGGATATTTCGCTTTATAAAAAATGCGTCATTAAAATGTTTTCCAGATAATTTAATTTTTGATCCCCAGAGAGCCCAAATTTAGTCTAATCTAATATTTCAAAACTGGTATAATATTTGGACTCTGGCAGTTTTTGCAAACAATTTTCATCTTAAACATATTTATGTATAGAAACAAGAATGTTACAGCAGTTTAAAAATTTTGATTTACTAGATTTTTTGTCCTTAGTTTTCATAGGTGGCCATGGACAGCAACTTTCATTATGACCGGAAGAGCTGTCGAGCTGCAAACGAGACATCAGATTTGGCTGATTTTGTTTTCCAAAAATGCGCAGTATAATGCAGTATTTGATATTTGGGTTGCGCTTGGTTTTTGAAAAACCTAGAACTTTTAAATATAAGAGTAAACACCAAAAACACACATGGGTTGATGAGAATGCCACCAGCTTAACGCTTTGCCCATCGATGTATTATACCTATACTAAAATATATCTATACTAAAATCGAGCAACTCTTACGCCTCACGTAAAGAAGAGCACGTTCGTTGAGATATTCGCCAGAGCCCCACTAAGTATAATTAAAAATATTTCGAAAACTTAATTGAAATGGTTCAAAACATCGATGCAATTATTTGAGGTGCCTAAATAGCCGAAAACAACAAGATAAAACCGCATAAATACACTTTTTCGATCGAGTATGTCCCTGTTGCCAAGTCGGATGATATTTTATAGCCTGTTGACCAATCGCGGAATGTCATTGAACACGTGCTTTTATTTACGCAAGGCGTAATAATTGCTTGATTGTAGTACGGGATAGCGTGATCTCTTGGTAACTTTAAAATAAAAATGGATAGTTCAAAAACTAAAGTTTACAATTTTCCGAGCAATTCGAATTTACGTCTAACCTAATATATTCAGGGTGTTGTTAAATAATTATTTTAAAAAATCCCTTTCCAAATTTAATTTTAATGCGGAATATTGCTAATGAGCATACAGGGAGTAAGTATCAAAAATTGAGTTTGAGCGGAAATTAGCAAACCTTGGTCAAATTTTTTAAACACCCTGTAAATCAGTTTTTTAGGTTCTTTTTCTTCTCCAAAGTCCAACCTTATATAGGGTGTCCTGAAATTAGCCGGCCATAATTTTTCCAACGCGGTCTGCGGACAAAAAAAAAGAAAAAAGTTCCTATAAAGATGGCCCAAAAAATGCCTCCTAGGGGGGGGGGGGGGGGGGCTACAGACCCCGAAATGGACACCTTGGCAAACGGCTTTTTCTAAATATTTCCAGACGGTGTAAAGATAAAATTATGAAATTTGGCATGTGACATGCCTGGGAGAAGAAACCATGGTAAAACGTATACAAAAAAAAATTGGAGTATTTTTAACCCCTTGACCCCCATTTGGGACGCGTATGAAGAATAATGTCGAATCGCACAGGTATATCACTTACCAAATTTCAGAATTTTATCCTTGTTCTTTCTGGAATATATTTAGAAAAAACCGTTTTTTAAAGTGTAAAATTTCGGGGGCTATAGCCATCTTATGGGGCAATTTTGAGGCGCTGGTAAATTATAATTTCGGGACACCCTGTATAGTTATCTCTAACAATATAATTATAGCATCCCTTGCAAAGTTGTGAATTTATCATATTTTATCAAAAAATGAAAATTCGCTGCTTGGTTATTTTTAGAGATAACCACATAAAACTATACAGGGTGTAACTTTGATAAGTACAGAAATTTTAAGGGCAGGTCGGGAAAAATGCCCTTGTTACGCCTATGCAATTAAAATTGTTCTAAAGTGCATATTAACGTCAGAAATTTTTTTTTTTTAAACGCTATTAAAACCCCTTTTTCCGACGCTACGGCCATGGGTGCTTGACCTTGCCGGGACCAGCTGGAACTGAGGCCGGTTCCGGCGGATCCCCCCCAATTCCGCCATGCAGCGTTGTCAGACGTATAGCTCTTTCACAGTATTTCAGGAATAGTCTTTCAACTAGTTTTTGAACAAATCTTTAATGATTCTTTTAGCGAATAGCATGCAAAAAACTACCTTTCGGATGCCTGGATGATTTTCCTTGCGGGTGTCGTACTCCTTTCTTATGTTATCCAAAAATCCTCTCGAAAATCACAAGAAGCACTAGGTAACTGGTTGCCAGTCGAATCGCTTTTTCCGAGGCTTTTTCGCAATATTTGAAGAATATTGACGCAACCATGTATCATTTGGTGTATGTGGAGATCTCGGTGGAGATTAAATAAATAAATAAATAATTTTTGGACAACTCCTTAAAGGTTCTTTTAGCGAATAGCTCGACGAATAGCATGAAAAAGCCTACCTTTGAGATGCATCGATTATTTTTACTATTTTCTTGTGTTTAGAGACCATCCAAAAATCTTCACAAAATCACATAAAGCACTAAGTACCTACCTAACTAGTGGCACTGTTTTTATACGATGGTCGCGAAGGTATAACACTGCGTAGTCTCTTTTTACGGAAATACGAAAAAAACACTTGTTTTTTTTTCACTGCACACTTAAAGCGGCGCGATTCCAAATATTAGGGACGTCTCGGTTTCCCTCAGCTGATTTATTCCAAGGGGGACTCGACTAGGTGGATTGTACAATTAGATCCATACCGTATGCGTCTAATAAAACCCGAATTTTCGCGAACCCTTGAAACTGCTTCTTTTATCCTCGCGCGTAATTGGGGTACCTAGTAGGAACCTATCTAGCACTGTTTTCATACGAAGGCCGCGAACGTTTAATACTGCATTTCTTAACGGAAATATGAAAAAATCACTTGTTATTTCACTGAAAATTCGTAGCGGCAATTGCAACAGGTTTGGACATCACTGCTGGTCCAAAAAATGGAGAACGGATCTGGAAAAATGTACAGAAGCAGGTTCACTTCCGACGACAGTTCGTAAAACAAAGCAAAGCAACGGAACAATATCGGTTAGCAAGACGCGACGTTTGCATACGCGTCCACGTTTTGGAAACAGAATTGTTATACCACAACCACAGAATAGCCACACGTAAGGCATTCTGTATAATAATAAATTGCTTGTTGAAGCTGGCGCTCCCAAAAATTACAGGCGGACGCGGATCGATATCAATCAGCTGTTAAATCTCATAATCGAACGGACGATCTTCGACTAGCGCGTCGGCTACGGCGCGGCGGTACGGTGACGGAGACGGCGTGCGTGCGCACAAGCTTTCCCCCATACCACTATTCGGTGTTGCCGTTTATGCCGACATGTCCCCAAACAGACTTAAAGTCCCTTAAATCCGATTTTTTATTTTCGCGGATTTATACGGGGTTTCATTCGTTATAAGTTAATCTACTATCTCGTATAATTATTATGCACAAAAACGGGTAAATCCATGTAAAAATCCACTACACAATTAAATTTATAGGGAATTAAATTACTAAATCAGGTAAATTTTCAGCACACTTGGCAACATAGTAGCGCCGCCCCGAGAGAAGTAGGGGCCGCGAGCCGCGATTGGCTAATATCGCGCACAAGTTGTGAGTAGTGGGGATCACCTGTAGTGTCGATCTCAAGTGGCGCCCCGCGCTTGCGCTCATCGCCCAGCTGTAATTTAGTAGGTCGGCCGGGCCGGGCGGCGTGGAAATGGAGCAAAATCGAGTGAATTAGTGCCAGTGAATTCATTCGTAATTGTAATTATTGCGCGATTCGGCGCGGCGTCGTTTTTGTGTGAAGTTGGCGTCGGACGCCAGCGCCCGACGCCAACGTCATATGCCCGCGCCTGGCGAATCTCGGCGAAGGAATGTCGGGCAGTAGTCAAGGGCACGCAGAAGCTTAAATTCACCAGGAGGAGTCGCTGTTTATCGGTTTTTGGGGACATTACGCGACATTTCGCCACCAAGTTTTTACGAAAAGTAAGAGGAATGGTAAGGAATTAACTTGAGAGAGTTCCGAAACGGCAAAGGGTTAAAAAATGCGGAAATGATAAGCACGCCAATTTGACAGTCTTCCCCAACTATTTTCGGAACCGAATAATTTTTTATTTACAATATCGACATTTCTGACTTTTTAGAAGTTTGAAAGTGTCAATTTTTTGACTTTTAAAACAAATACTTTATTCAGTTGATTGCCGATCAGAAATTTATTATCCCAAGGTGTCCCAAGAGATGGCTAATTATTAGTATAAAAAAATTGCGGCCTGAAAATCAGTTGTAAAATAGGTAGGTAGGTACTACTCCACAAAAGACTTGTCAAAAAATTATGAGTGTGAAATCAGCAATGAGTTTTCTAGCAATGACTTCTCCGAGCGGCGCTCGGATACATATCTGCTGCCTAGGGACTTAAAATAACAGTAAAGTGATCAAAACTGACGTGTTTGTTAAATTATTGTGTGCGCCTGTGAAGAAAGCAATAAACAGTTCGTCACAGCAATCGACATCATAAAAAAAACGTGGATACCTACCAGCAGTAATTTTCAAAGGTACCTAGGTACCTAATTCTGCAAGCAGATTTATTCCACTCTGACATGCGGCAACGTCGCGGTATTCCCCTTCCTAATCTAACGTTATTCCCCTCCATCTCCTAGGGAGAGGTTAGACCTCCCCTCTAAGCGCTTCTAGTGACGATCCAGCGGCGTGCATTGAGCACGGATAAAGATTGATTTGCCCCATTTTCAAAACATCGATTAAAAATTTTTTTTTTCATTTTTCGGTTTTATGAACGTCCCCGATTACGTGGTTAAAATTTCTGTACCTATCAAAGATACACCCTGTATATGGTTGGAATTGGGAGAACAAAAGGAACCTAAAATCCCACAATATTTCATATTATATAAATATATATCATATAAAATCAGTTTTTTATATTACCAAAAAAATTTTCTAAAAAATACTGAGTGTTTCAAAATCAGTACAGCGTACCTTTTTCGCTTAAACATACGTACCTAATTATTGAATTTTCTGACACTAGGTCAAACATTTTTAAAACAATCCTTGGTGAAAATAATCGCTGCCCAAACTATAGACCCTATAACTACTTCAATCTACGATCATTTTGCTTATCCCTATTTTTCTTATCTTTTACCGACTGTTACGTTAACGGCATTCATGCGCTTGCATGCGCTTTTAGACTAACAGACTTTGGACAGCAGCGCTCAAAGCAAGCCACAAATTGAAGGGCAAAAATTGTTCGCTTGTAGTTTGCTCGGCGCATGCGCATTTTCTAATTCCCTCTTTACTCATTCCGATACACAAAAACTGCCGAATTTTTTACTAAATTTATCTGCTTCAAATTATTCAGTCGTAGTCGTAGTTGTTGGGAATTTGTATCTGTTGCCAGGATCCATTAGACTGCATAATAAATTATTCATACCTAAGTATAATAGTATATTCTTGATGGAACCTTAAATTTAGATCCTCGTCTCCAAAACTTAGTTGTAATAAACACAGTTGTTAGGTTAGAGGTTCAAATTAGGACAAAAACAAATAATTAGAAACGACAGATGCCTTGTGTGCAAAATGGCGAGCACATTCTAAAAGCGATTGCAGGCAAAGCGCTTTTTCACTGTTTTTACGGTGAACGCAGCCAATGTTAATGTTTATATTCTTCCAGGATCTGTCATACAAAGACAAGCATTGGCACGAAGCATGCTTCCTCTGCACGACATGCGGAGAATCGTTAGTAGACAAGCAGTTTGGATCAAAAGGTGACCGGATCTACTGCGGACGGTGTTACGATGAACAGTTTGCATCCAGGTGCGATGGATGTCATGAAATCTTTAGGGCAGGTGAGTTTCCTATCAATCCAATAGGCAAAACTTGTAGAAACCTACATAGACACTGCGTTTGTCCGACGCTGGTCTTTTAAAAGCAGACTTGCTGATACTAAGGAGAATCAGACTAAAATACAACTTCTTCCAGTTCCAATTTGTGTATTTTATGAATGAGGAGGTCAGTAGTAAAAGATTCATATCCAGTAATAAATAATTTTAATTCAGCTCTGGTGCAAGAGTCTTATTATTTTGGAAACTCTTATACAAACATGTTATACAGTGACCGGCAGAAAGTTAGACCAAAAGGAAAACTTTTTTATTATTAATTTCTCAGAAAATTTTATTCTTGATAAAAGTTGGTGCATCATTTCAAACTCAAAACGCACATATCAAAATTTAAATATCTCTTTTTGGATACGAGGTCAAAATAACTCAAGAGTACCCTTATTTTTTAAAATACGGTAAAACGTAACTTATATAAGTTGTTTGGAATCAAAGGTGGATGTCAGATATAAAGTCACAGCCACCTAGTCAAAAAAAAAAAGAAATTTAACTTATTTTGTATTTTTTTCGACCACCCTGTGTATTACAAAAAACAAAATACCGCAAGCGCAACTTATCATTGGATAACACATGAATTTGCTTAAACTTTAATTTTGTTCGATTAGCAGCTAGAATTTTAAATTAGGTAATCGAAATCAGAGTTTAAAAATATTAAATTTTTGTGTCCAACTTTCTGCCGGTCCCTGTATATGTGTTGTGGTAAGGGTCACTGCAAGTGCTATAAAATGGTTTTGAAAATATTTACACAACTTAATTATAACTCTAAGTACCTGTATTGATTTTATATAACCTGAAGGTGATAACTGGTTTATTTCATATAAAACTCCGCCAGCTTTTTATTTTATATAACACTTATATAACTAGTGATTTTACGTACCATAATTTTTAAACATTCGTGGTACTACCTCGATAAAACACACACCGAAATAAACGTATGCAGATATCTCATGCAAGTGTTGCTTTAAAAATTGTTGAAAATCCATAATTAAACAAACATAAACAATAGGTACAGACGGTACGGTTACGGTACTTAAATAATTGTAACTTTTTAGATAGGTATCAAATTTTGCATCTGGAGCGACCTTATATTATCTCACATCTGCGCTCTCAAAAAATATAACGATATAACGAGCACAGATTGTTACCTCGAACTCTCATATCTCATCTCTAATCGTACAGGAAGTCTGCAGATCTGTATAGGTAATTCTGAAATGTGTGGCCTATGTTGCGGTGTTTATATTTAACCATGACGATTGAGTTATATAAAATTTGTGAGCCCGCGTTTATTATTATTACGCGTTTGGAGAATGCCCTCCCACGATCCGATGGTTTCTTGTTTTTCTCGAATTGCATAATTGCCTCCATATATCAAATACCCGTATATCTCATCTATTTTCGAAATGTTCCTAGCGAGCGGCCAACAGGATTTCAAGTTGAGTCACATGTTTCTGTAGAATCGATCGGAAAAACATCTGCGCAGTTATTGCCCACTTATCCTCAAATGGCCGAATTCTGCTCCAAAAACCAATTAGAAATGAACTTCAACTAGAAAATTCTTAGGGGTTAAACTTTAAATCGTCGGAATGGCGCGATAAAAGTTCGTCACACACATTCTATGATACTCATGCCCACTTTGGCATGAGTATCAAACATTTTAGTCCCTATATAAGTTAAATTTTCAGTGAATCGAAAGATTATATTCGCTTTGGAGAGAATCCGGCTTACCGAAATTTAGTAAAACTCAAAAAGTTGGAACATATTCATTTCGAACAGGTTGAAATGGGTTACATAATATGTAATTAACGCCACCTTTGATAAAATTCAGAAATAAAAGAAGTGGACAAAAATGTGCAATAACTCAGCTGTAAAAGAGAAATATTTTGAAATAAAATGTTAATGTTCAGCAATTTCCAGGTTTCTCTGACAGTTTATGCGACACTTGTAATCATTTTCTATTATTCAAGTCGTGTTAAGATGAAATAAATCTTGACTTTATGTAAAGGATAAATAATTATTATAAGTTGTAAATATAAAATATAGTAAGGTACGAAAATAGTTATAAAAGCAAACAGAGATTTGTATTAATAGTATCAAAGTAGTAAAGTTAGTTAGTATTATAAGTTTCATATTCAAATTGAGTGATTTTTATTATAGTCGGTGTCTGTTTTATTGTGTTTCTGCTCTTAGTCATTAACAGATTGCAACTATTAAGCAAGAACAACATCGGTTAATTTTAAATTTAGCTTTAAAATTATTTACAACTGCACTTTAGCTACATCCTACAACTATTTTCGCTAGAATTTCAACACAGCCTGCTCACTAATTTCCAATTATTGTAATCAAAATCGATAGATCATAGATCCAAGTCTATAGAAACATGGATTAATCATATCACCGCCTTAAATAAAATTCTTACGGAAATAAATGCAAAACAAAAACAGCTAATTTGGCGAGGCTGCAGCTATAGTTTAACGGCTAGGGCCGGTAAACGTCACTGCCGATCGCAACTCTCTGGAACTCAGAAATGTAGCCTATCTATGCTGTTATAGTTAAAGTTTCTACTGTGGTAATATGGCAGCAGCTCCAGGAACGCGCAGCAGCGACGTCAAGCTGATGAGACGCCGTTCCGCGAATTCAAACGAATGCCGAATGCATGGCTATTTTTTCTACAAAGAATTGTGTTTAATTTTTTTTATCTAGTATCTAGTATAAAGCAAGGTTAGTTTATATACACTAAAAAATATAAACTAACCTTGGTATAAAGTTCTTTCTTTTCAATTTCACTTTTGTCACATTAAAAAATTTGTTGGATACGTCCTTGATTTTTTTCTATTATATTTTTACCAAACATAAGTACAACTAGTTTTATATCATGCAATATTTATTCATGTGAGATTTCACCCTTTAATTTTGTTATTTTTCCCCCTAGTAAAAAATGGTAAACACAAAAGTTGTAGGAAATTTCCCTAATATCAGGATGACTTGATACAGGATGTTGATGTTCGCAAGATACTAACAAACTCATATTTTTTATTTTTTCGGTATTTATTTTCGATTAAAAAAAGATTCGAATAAAACTGTAAGTTTTTTAATATGGAAAATAGATTTTTTAATTTCAGTATGCTTCCATGTGCAAAAAAGACTGTTAGTTCAGCTTATGCCAGTAATAAAATGAAGCTTTAGTTGACACCTGTCACCTGCAGCTGTTTTTTATGCGAAATCCTCAATAACCTCCTCAATATCTGGGTAAAAAATTCCGTACCGTTTAATTTTTAATTGAAATTTTTTTCTAAAATCGAAAAAAAGGTGATAAATAGTGAAAACCACTTTAATTGTACCCAGTAGGTAATAATTTCAGTGAAATCTAAAAACCTAACCTAACATTTGAGAATTTTAATTCCATATTTTTTTCTCGGTTATAACAAACACTTTTTTGTTATTGCATCAATCGTCTATCTTTATCACGAGATCCATAATTTCATGTTAAATATTTATTTAGTATAAAATTTGAAAATGCAACATTTGAAAAACGGTAAAATATAATGGTATGCATGTAAACATATATGTATAGGGTGCTCCATTTAAAAAATATAAATTTGGTTAGTACTTTAGTATAGTATATAGTATAACGTCAATCAAGATACACAGTTGAAAATAATATGTTAAATTTGACATTTTTTTGATGTTCCATCTGGTCCACACACAAAAATATGTAAAATGGCTGATGTACGTGTCTGTCAAATTTTACGTTATGCGTTGTGTAGAAAATGATTAACTGAAAGTGTTATATCATTTTGAAGTATTATTGTATGTCAACTTATACATACAGATTTGTGAAAATGAAAGTTAAATTGACATTAAAGTTTTGTTGCATTTACGATTGTAGTGTGTCATATTGAAACTTTCCATATTCAAATTAACAAGTCAGGTAATGTTAATTAGACATTTGACATTATTTATATTAACAAAAGCGTGAGTTGAAGTAACATCTAGGCATATGTTAAATAGAGGAAAAACGACAGTGGTTTTTAAGATTTGAGAAACGTAGTTGTAACATATAGCTATAGTGAAATTAACATTTGATCTAAAGTTAAAAATACACATATACATAGTACTTTTAACATAAGATTAATAGTATTATTATATATATAATAGTATTATTATATACAGTGTGTCCACATTAAGGACTTACCACCCTTGTAAAATTTTTATTTGTTGATCGATTTTGATAAAAGTTTTTTTATAGGTACAGGTATTCAAAATGCGCATTCAATGAGTAGGTAACTTTATTCTTGGGTTGTAATCATATAAGAAAGAAAGTATTATTTTTTGTATTTCTAGATATTACCTATTGTTTTTAACATTAGAACAAATGTTTAATATGCGCATTTTTAATATATACCTAACAAAAAAAAGTTTATCAAAATCGGTCAACAAATAAAGATTTTACAGGGGTGGTAAGTAGGTATACTTAATGTGGAGACACTATATATAATAAGTGTCTCGTAATAATACCTTTCTCGATACTTACCTTTTAATAAACTTTATACTTTTACTGTTTCTTACACTGCAAAGGACTGGAACAACACTGCATGACTATAACTTAATAACTTGTTTTATAAATCTCGGGCAATAACATCTTCTTAGCAACTATGTGAAGTAAATGGGTGATACTTGCAAAATGAATACAACAATTTTGATTTGTGATTTTTTTTTATTTCAAAACAAAAGGGTTACATATTAGGATTAGGCAGATTAATAATAATAATAATAGAAGATACATCGATACTATATAAAATAAATATCAAATTTTATTCTAATAAGTATGATCACTATAGGTATACCAATATACAAAAGGCAACTTTTTAAATTTATTCAAAACAATTTAATAACAGGTAAAATTAAGAATTATTCAAATAATGTAGGTATAAAATCTAAAGATCTAGGCGGAACAGCATAAAAATGAAAAATAAGGGCATTTGTTAGGTGCGGCAAATTCATAATTAAAGAGCCACCCCTGGTTAACTTAATACCTACATATAAAAACCCTGGAAGTAGGCACTTATATATAATAATATGTGTAGGAATTTGAAATATAACTTACCTGGATTTTTTGTAGGTACACACACTATTACCGTACTATTACTACACAGCAACACACGCTATTAATCGATAGGAATTGGCACCTGGCACGCGACGCAATTCTGGACTGACTGAGATGAAAACGACTTGACCAAGTGTGATAGCCGGGAAGCGAAAACAACAGTCCAATCATTCGATTTTAACAAATACTGCGTAGAGACTTACATTTTTATGAGTCGAAATGACACTGAAGTTTATGTTGCGTTGCAAAATGAATAACTTAATATGTTAACTCTATATGCATGAAAGTATTAAATGCACGTATTCTGTTATTCAAAACATATCGAAATAAGTTAAATAATAAATGTTAAACTTAACACAGAAGATAGTTACATCAACACATTGTACATATTCAGTAATATTTTTAACATTTGTGCGAGTTAAAATGTTACGGTTTTACACATTGACGTATCTAGATGATTCGACATATTGCTCGTGCGTTAATTTAAGTAACAATGTATGTCACTTTTTGACACAAATATATTAACATCCAAAAAAATAACATACTTCAATCCGATTTTTAACTGTGTAATGGCATTAAACTTTTAGGAAAATTTCTTACAATTTTTATATACCATTTTTTGCTGAGGCGATAAATAACAAAATTAAGGGATGTGAAATCTTACGTAGATGAGTACCTTTTATGTTTCGAACATGGTTCTGTCATTCTCTTGTTGACAAGCGCCTACCGGCCTTGCCGGGCCAATAGAAATTGTTAATAATGTTTTAACGACTGAATTAAAACTTCCCCGAAGAGTGTGTTTAGTTGCCTATATTAATAGAATTTTATTTACAACTATACTAAAATCGAGCAATCCGTACGCCTGGCGTAAATAAAACCGCGTGTTCAATGACGATCCGCGATTGGTCGGTAGACTATAAAGTTTCACCCGAGTCGGCAACAGGGACGTACTCGATCGCAAAAGTGTAGTTACGCGGTTTTACCTTGTTGTTTTCAGCTATTTAGACACTGCCACAAATAATTTTATCGATGTTTTGAACCATTTTAATTAAGTCGATAATTCTTTTCCCAAATATTTTGATGTAAACCATTGTAAAACTAAAATTAAATAAAGGTCGTGCCCCAGTGCGGCCCTGGCGAATATTTCAACTCACGTGCTCTTGTTTACGCCAGGCGTAAGAGTTGCTCGATTTTACTATAGGTGTTATAATTATTATAGTTACCTAATAATGATTATAATATTGCGGCTATAACTTTCAAAACTGTCATTAAGGAATGTCACTCTAATTTTAGATATAAAAATCAATTATTCAATTTCTACAATTTCTACAATTCAATTTCTACAAATAGAAGCCGTGCAGTAGTACTATAGTATAGCAGCTTAAACCAATAACGAAAACCATAGAATACCTACCCTTACGTATGTGCCAAAACCAAACTCTTCAGGATTATTCTACTAGCCTTGAGCATTGATTCAATGCCTTGAGTAAAGGAATCCTTCTTTTAGTCGATACTACTCGACATTCATATTTGAACTAACTACATATTATGATTTCATGGAGCATTTGAAAGGCATTATATTATTGTTCATAACATATTCTAAATTGTAAGTACCGGATCAAAGAAAACAAAATTCAAAAATCAACCCACAATTTGTTATTTCTCGATTACGCGGGAGAGAGCGATGAAAAGAAAAACGCTAAGCGGCGGCCGAATGAGTCAAATATCCATGTCAGTCGAGGCTGGCATTGCCGTATAAGGCCGTTCTTCGGTCTTGCCCATATTGGCGGCTGCGAGTGCAACCGGTGGTTGTCAATTGAATTATTGTCGCTGGTTGTGACGTCGGCGCCTCGCATCGGGCCGGATTGAGCTTGCCGTAAAACAAATCAGCCGTATAGCGTGGTAGTAATGCATCGTCTGAATTCTTGAGATGAACCCGGAGTGATGAGGCACGCCGCTGCGCTGCCAAGGCCGCACAAGGATAGCAAAAACAAAAAGATTATAAAGATATTATAACAGGTGCTCTGAATGATACCTGTAGTATCGATACCTTTGAATAAAGAATCTCAGGAATGAGTCAAAGCTCTATGGGCATTATAAAATACGTAAGAAGGAAATCGTCCTGTGTAGGAGCCATGTTTTGACACCATATTTTGATAACTGACACGGTGATAGATGTACTTGGATACTTTTTCGACTTATTATGCTTAGCTGTGCGGCTTGTGGTTCTTCCCTGGCCGCCAAACCTAAATGTTTGAGGATAATAACCTATCAGTAAGTAATTTGTAATTTAAATTAACACCAAAGTGGCATAGGCGTTTGTGTAAGTACCTACTTCTTCATAATTGGAAATTTAAAATTAGAATTGCTATTATATTATGATGGATTCCTAAACTCAAAGTCATAAACGTGCCCTATAATGTAGATACTGATTTCACGAAAAACGGCATCCCGCTATATGCAGAGACTGTCCCGGTCGAGCGTTAAGCCCAAATTTGCTCCTTCCTGCGATTCTTTATTCAAAGATCTACAAAGTAGTCGAATAAGAGCGCCCAAGGAGCTTGACAAGATACCTGTTTTTGTTGCTCGTAGAAAAACAAAAGGCGGAGTCACGGAAACCAGAAAGCACCTGGTTTTCACAGTTGAAATTGGATTTTTTACGACCGACCAAAAATATACTGTTTCTGGAGAATTTTGCCGCCAGATATTAACATATTACCGACTAAGATCGGAAAATAGTCATCAGGAATCTGCAATAGTATATTTCATTACGAGTCTAGAAATAAGGATTTTTCCGTACGCGTGTGACAAATTCTCGTATGAGGCGAAGCCGAACACGGGAAGTAATGCAAGCACGGGAAAATCTACTTTTGAACGTGTAATGCCATATAGCTTGTTTCGTGTCCTAAAGTCCTAAACCATAACATCGGACGATATACATTTTTTAACTTAGTCATTTTTTAATTATTTCACTATTATGCAGATTTATGTCAAAATTATGGGACAATAACTATCAACAAATTAACAGATCATAATTAACATAATTTCATTTATTTAGAACAGGCTACTGGATATTGTATTAGTCTAATAGGTATTTTATTTCTAAAAAATCAAAGTAGACCTATAGACTTTTGAAATTCTTGACACATATCCTCCATATGTTCGTTGTGAACAAGTTTTCTTAATAACATTTTGATGTGAAAGCTACGCAAAGTGCACTTTTCTAAAAAAAGAAAGTGGAAAAAGTAGGCTAAACTCTTGTAATTTCGCAAACGTACTTAGTTTTCCATTCTGAACAAGTTTCCTTAATGCCATTTTGTCGTAAAACCTACAGAAAGGGCACTTTATTGATGTGGAAAATTAGTTTTATCAAAATTTCCAAGGCATACGGGATTTTTCGGAAGTAAAATTATGTCACAAATTAGTTTAAAACCAAGTAGGCTGATCCCCAGAAGCTCAAATTTAAACTCGAATTTTTTATTATTTACACCTCATGCGAACTAAGTCCGTGGGCACACTGTATAAAAATTTTCCCTTGTATGTTTGAAAAACCACATTTTTATTGTCCAGCTGTTATTGTGTTATTATTATGTATATAAGTTGAGTGACGGAATAATAGAGACGCAACCACTTTTTGACTTTCGCTTTCGGGCCTGTTGGCGAGTATGTAAAGTGTACTTACGGGGGAGGGAGCAGGAAAATAATATTATTGGGCCCATGAGTGAAAGAATGTAAGGTGAGACCTGCCAACAAGGAAGGCTGGTCCAATGGCACTCGTATTTTTATTGTTCTTGGATTGTTGGCGCCCAAATTTAACGGCCGTTGCGTCTTTTTATATTCCCTCACTCAACCCTATAGGTTAGTTTCAAGTACCAGAATCGTAAGATGGAGTTACCTTGATCTTTTGTTCCTGTTTGGTACCTACTTTGTACTTTAGCACTCATCTAATCTGTTATTTTGGCGAATAATTATGTCATCAAAGTGCTATTATCTCCATATGAATTACATCAACTTTGGCACTGAAAATAAATGCCAAAAACTATTACGGCAAAACAAAATTGTCGTGTGTGCGGTCGCCTTAATTCCACCTGACTCACTGCTTATAAATAATCCAAAATGGATTTTGTTTGCTACATGCAATATTCGATACTTCACCGGTTGCGCGTAGCAGTGTCTGGCCAGGTTTTTTCGCCTTTTAAATCCATCGATGATTCAATAGCATGCGGGTGTGTAAAATTTTGGCGTCTACTCAACTACTCCTGAGTTATTAGTTAGTTATATTATTTAATTTATTCAATGATTATATCTTTATTGACGCCTCCGGACCATTATTAGATGGCGTAATATTTAACGCAGTTCTAGAGAATAGTTAATCACTGACAGATGTTCATTAGCGGTGAAAACACTTTGCATTTTATTTTTTTGCGACGCGCATTCTGTATTGTTTAAAGATTTTCTTTCTCGAATTGATTAGATAATCAAATTATACACTGTAGCCGAAAGAAATTAAAAATTAAGGATGAATTTTAATTCATAGAAAATTATTTTTTGAAAAATGCAGGAACACTTAAATTTTGGATTTGAGGAGGGCATCTTTTGATAAATAATTCAAGCGGCGACAATGATTTTCCCTACCCTTCATAATATATTGCTATTATGTTAAAGTTAATGAGTGAAGTTATCCTTAGAAAAACTTCAACGATAGAATGTTGTCATACCTACCTACGTCGTCTGAAAATTTTCTATTACGAATACTAATACTGAAAAGTTTATTTAAACTGTTTCTTATCCAATTTCATATTTTGCTCTCTCTATTGATAAATAAAAAGGTTTTTAAGCTATTGGTATTTAGAATAAAGACGGTGAGATAAGATAACTTTTTCTGGTCTAGTCTTTTCCAGTCGAACACTAGGAACTCGGAAGTTTTTCTTTGAACCCCTCTGTATAAAAATACACAGTTACGGGGAATGTGGATGAAGAATGTAAATTATTACATCAATTTATTTCGAAGAAACGCGGGTTGTCTTCTAGCTTTGTCAATAGTTTACTGTTATGCATAATCAGAGTCAATAAATAAATTCGTAATTTAACATAAGCCGAATAATAATTGTCAGCAATAAATTAAAATATTATTAATAATATTATTTAAATCCAATATAATATTAATATTTAATTCGTAGCTGTAAATTTGAGGTGATCCTGTCTGTGGATCATCTTCTATGATATATTTTTGTTTATACAATAGTAATTATTGGTCTTATTGGTTTTATTACCACTTCTTCATTTTTGTAACAAGCATCTCAGATTCAACTGTAATTTTTTTTCAAATTTGAAAAAGATGTAGAGTCTTGTGTATTAACTTCTTAGGCACATTTTCATATCAGAATGAAAAAAAGGTTTCGTTTAAAAAATCATACCGGGTCAATGGGTATGGTATGGGGTATACGGAAACTAGGAGTAAATGAAAAGAGGCCTTAATTTATATTTAAAAATACCGTGTTCTTTATTCAAGTGCGCCTGTTTAGTTGTAGTGTTAGTACTGATCCTCGCACTTCATGTGTTTGATAGTGGCGAACGTTTAAAGATACAGTTAATTCAATTATGTATTACAATATAATTTATCATTTATCAGTCGCTTCTGCTGAACTGAACAGAGTTTTTTTTTCGTTTATAAATGTTTACATGTTGTTTTTGAGATTTGATCAATAATTTTGATCCAGTGAAAACTACAAGTAGTTTTCATTTACCCCATTCAGAAATGAATATTGAGGTAAACGAAAACACATAATACAAAATTATAGTGAATGCCAAATGCCAACGGCCATTTGGTTTACTTTTAGATGCCACGAACGTATGTACATAAAAAGACCAGAATGTCCAACGACGACTTAAAAAATCGGTGGATGATATCTCAGTCTTCTATGTTGTTGTTAGAGACCTATTTTTGTACGTTTATTATTTATTTACATAATATAATACTTACTTACGTTTTGTCTAAGGGATTCAACCAAAATATGTATGCTTTTGTGTATATTTGTAACAAACCAAGCTAAGGAGTAACTACCTAACAAAGGAAAATTTTGGATTTTTTTCATACTGTTTCTAGGCAACTTTAAAGTAAACTATGCAAAAATCTTTCTCAATTACCCCGATTGACCCTATTAGGGTTGCAAAAATTTGACAAAAAATGTCTAACAGTTTTTGTGTTTTTTTTTTCTAGAGAATGTGCCCCGTTCTCCCCCCTAAATTTACGCCACTGGAGATATTGAGTTCGATCAAATTCAAGAAATAAAAATAATGCTACACAATTTCTGGGATGTCGAGGTGAAATGGGGGTACACTGTATAAGCACAGTTTATCTATAAACTGTGGTATAAGTAGGAACTGCAAAATATTTAGTGTAAACAGTATAGGCCAGGCAATTGGGAGTTTCTATTCGCAAAAGGTCGGAGAGAAATGAAATTTGGTGGGATGGTAGGCATAGGTCCCCTGATAGTACACCCGAGTTTGCGACCTCAGGGTCTTGCCGCTCGAGGGGTGGGGGGATGAAAACTCTGCGTCGGGACGCTTTTCGGGAAATAGCGCCGTTGTGGTAAGCCCTATCGAAAAAAAGTTGAAATGAAATATGTAGAGAACAAAATTGTGCACAGTTTTCGTCTGCGACCAATAGTTTCCGCTCTACGCCGTGCCAAAGTTGGGGGTTGGTTTGCAATTTTCAACAAAATCAGAATTTCATCGCGGATTAAGACGAATATCGCTATTAAACAATTCTGTAATATTTTTTTTTCTGAAAGAGTAATGTTTTCCGAGTCGGCAGATGCCATGTTTGATACATTTGGTCGTGTATAATAAAATATATGATTTTTTGAAGCGCGCCGCTACATGCTCTGATGAGGGTATTTTCTAATTGTTAATATCTACGCCGCCACATTCATTAATTTTGTGCATACATGAAACGCGAAAATGTCATTATCAACTCGTTTCCACACCACCCTTGAGGTAGAGTTGATCGGTGCGGTTTTTTTTTAACGTGGTATCCCCAAGAGGCCTAATCCACGGTCGATATCGTTTATTTTACTTTGAGTCTCTTGCAACGTTGTAAAGCTGACTCGCCTTCATTGTCATCATCCTCGGACATCAATTCAGAGACACAATCGGCAAACTCGGCGTTGTCTGTTTGGTCCTCATCGTCCTGTATCTGCTTGGAAACTTTTTCGGCATCTTCTGTGTTGTCGTCGTCTAACGCAATCAGGTCTGCAATGTTTTCGCAGGACGTCCCAATTCCCAATACAGTGTAAACACAGAACCGAACATTTTAATCCTGCCTTCCGGCAACCACAAGCAGGTCCACAACCTTTCTGGCATCTGCACGAGATGCTCTTAAGTAAAACATCTGGAGCTGGTTCCTTTGAAATCCGTATTGCGTCCAGTCCTGTGCTTGTTCTTCGCCATCCATGATCTTCTGGAGGCTTCTGAACTCCCCGCCAGCTCTGTACTTGACAATATGTACGCAATGAATGATGACGGCACGCGTCGGATGTTGGTGGCAGCGCCGCGAGATTTTATGAATTTTTGGCGACAGCCCGTACAAAGTAAAATATATTCCAGACTTTGTTGCACTTTTCGGTGGTGAAGTTCGAGTTGTTGTTTCGCACTGCAGCCAGCCCTAGAAGTTTGCTTTGCCTCACAATTTAACCTATCGCAGGTATGGCACGTATCGACTCTAGGACGATGAAAGCTTAGATTCGGGAAATCCTTCTTAAACACACCTCTATAAAACTTATAACTTACAGGAGATTCTTTGTTTTTCGCCAAAAATGCTTTATAAAGTCGATGAATATTTAAATCAGGACTGAGATATTGCTTATCTGACTTTGCACGTGAATAGTGCGAAGCATCTCTAGGAAAGGAGTTTATATGTTGGTGGATGAGTTGGCGGTCGTTTTCCGTGAACTTGCTTGGCTTATTGTTAGAACGTCTATCAGTAAATGTGGTATCTCCCATTTTTTTCTTATTTATTAAACCAACCAACCAACGTTTCTGAGTGACATCAAAAACATTCATAAATGTCTTTCTACATACATGCACAAAATTTCCATCTTGATCTGGAAGTGTGTAGGATATGGAAATTTGCCTTTTGCTATCGGCGGCAGTTTCATAATTTCCATGGCGACGTCTTTTTACTGTCACTAAATTTATTAGGCACATCAAGTATGTCCCTTGCGTTTTGTAGTTTTCAGCATAAAATCTCTCAAAAAGTTGAAGCTTTCGTTCGTACGTTATTTTTTTTGCATTCAAAATAGCACTTACACGATTTCTGAAAGAGATATGCAAATATTTAGGTGTAAATCAATAAAATACTTTTACTTTTACACTACCACTACCTATTACTCTTGATTAGGTGGATTTTTGGGACGAATTTCTCTTTTCTTCCTATTAACGTATCCCTTCCCAGCATTCTTTTTCGTTCGCTGCTGTTCTATAAACCTTCCTTTACTCTTTTCTTGCACATCTTCCATGATTAAACTGCAATTTGTTGCCCAATAAACGTTAAAAAACAAAGAAGCACGCTAACCTGACTTTGGCACTTATACCCTTTCAAAATAAAACCTTCCAGGACATAGTTCTGAGCGCCATCTATTTTTAAATTACTAAAGCTTAGAAATAAAACTACACTTATAACTTTTGTGGGTACATTGGCGATGGCACTTAAAACCTTTTTAAGCAAATATCTACAAAACTTAGATTTTGGCACTTAGTGCCTTTGGTACTTCCACTCTTCAATTATTAAGCATAGAGACACTGTTGCAGTACCCCGTACAAAAAAAATTATGAACACTTTATTTTTCAATTAGCACTTGTAAAATACGCTTTAAATTTTATGTATGTTGCTAGTCAAATCTTTTATTTAAATATTCCAAATCCGCAAACGATATAAATAGTACATATTTAGCATGCATTCACTTTTGAATTTTGTATTTTTCTCTATGTGTGAAATTACCTGTCGATAAAATTCCTTTCCCAATTTGTGTTATTGTTTATTATATGTTTCGAAATTAGTTGATAATCAACAAGACAACTGTCCTTCGAATATTTTTTTATAATAATGTTCTTTAATTTAAATACTCATCCTCAAAGTTGTCTCTCTTAACAAGGTAAAACATTTTCATAGTGAATAAATAGCATACACTTGACTAAAAAAACTGACGTAGTAATCCTTAATTAGGAAGTACTTCAAAATTAATAAGTTGTGGGTTGTATGATATTTCACAATTTATGTTATTCCAAAACACTCAAGTTATAAATAGCTATGCAGATTATTACAGTATCGTGTGGTGTGTTCGTGTCGTGTCACATACATGCCCAGTCGTATAATTTGAAATTCTTTTATGAACTCAGGAAATCTAAAATATTGTAATGCAAATTGCTGTAAAAAAGGTATAATACAGTACTCCAAAAGTCGATTTGTAGGGCTCCTAGTCCTCTAGAAATGAGGACAGCAGGCCAAAACTTCAAATTTTAACCAAAGTAAATTCATTTCCAAGATTCACTACACATAAACATACAGGGTGTACTATGGAGGGTAGAGGTAAGGAGGACCATCTTATATATGGGTGTTCGGCTCAAAAACTGTCGTCTAAAAGCATTAAATAAAAATGGCGCTCGTGTTCTCACCCGGTATGACTCGAACTTAGCGGTTGTAGTTAGAGATGGGTAATTCGTTCATTTTACTACGACCGAATCGATCGGTGACCGATTTCAAAAAAGATCGAATCATTTCGTTCGATCGTCGATCGTTCGATGTGTGGACTATGGAGTATATGTAATAACCGACTGATTCATGATTGGATCGTTTCGATATGTTGAGATTCGGTCAATCAATACTTTAAAGTGATCGAATCACAGTGATTCACGATTGACACATCTCTAGCAAAGTGGAAAGTAGCAAAGTTCGGAGTGTAGATTTGGTACCCGGGGGCAACAGCAGCGCCATCTTAATTTAATGGTTTTGGCGGACAATTTTATAACACCTCTACCCTCCATAAGGTGTACATAAAGTAAGGAATAAATTCATTTTCTCGACAAGGAACAGTTTTTCGGAGAAATCTTCATGCACATATATTTTTGTTCTAAAAAGCACATCTTTTAATTTGGTTATCCCAGTTGTGATATCATCACTGTTCCGGACATGACGTCATCGGCAATTTTTTTCAAACAGCAACCTATATTTTTTTGAGTGTGCCATATTTTGATAGAGCATATAATTTGTCTGCATATTATAGCACGTGACAATTTGTGTCATGTTACGTGAGGGAATTTTCGAGAAAATTCATGTTATGGTATGGGTTTACAATTATTTAGTAAATTGAACAAGTATTGAATGTTTAAACTGGAGTCTTTTACTTCTGGCAGATTACAAGACGATTAATAAATGCTCGTTGGACTTTACGGACAGTTTCTTGGGAAATATTTGTTTAGAATCCTAATTTTTAATTCCTCGGTGTGATTATGTAGGCGATGTTTTTAAAATGGTCACACAGAATGAAATCTACCGTATTTAAGCCTGGTGACCCTGGGAGCCATTAAATTTCCAAGAAATTGTCAGTAAAGTCCAGCGAATTTATTAATCGTCTGGGGTACTTTCAGGTTGAGGAAGGTTAATTTTCAACTCCTATAACATCAATTTTCTCAAAAAAAAAATTATGTAACATGACAAAAGTTTTGACGTCCTGTATGTGGGCAAATATGTTCTGGTACACAAAAAAATATAGATGGACATTTAAAAGAAAAAAGAAACAAGGGAAGGAGAAAATCTTTTTCAACATCTCTAGACTCACACGCCCGCACTTGTGATTTGCGTTTTAAAAATTATACATTTCCTAATTATTAAATTAAATGATACATTTCCTAATTATTAATAATGAATGTTTATTCACTCGGTTAAAAATTCGAATGTTGCCAAACTTTCAACAACGTGAATATATTTTCTTTTTTTTTTCCTAGCATATTTTCTTCAATCCGGCAACTAACTACAAGCCTGCAGAAAGTACCTTGTCTATCTCGGAGTATAGAACAGCGACATAAAAAAATTAAGATTTGCTTAACTCATTGCAAAATCCGAAAATCAGGGCCGAGATCTGGACTCTACACGTGTTTCTAGACCACATGCCTGGGTGTTCGGCGTAGGGGTATAGTAGAAGCCAAAAAAATACACTGACGATGAAACGAGTGGACGCGGGATAATACTTCATAGTGAAACTAAGAGAGATTGTTTCAAATGTTATATATGCGAAAGAAAGAACAAAATAAGCAGCTCTTTTTTTTTTCAATTTCTATGGCACACCATATACCTTGCGTTATGTGTGTAGGTACATTTATCCTACAATCCCATATTTTTTCCCTTAAATGGAGATTACCTACGCAGTCTTACTCAACGTTCTTACGAAGAATGGGGGTGGAGCAAAATTAATAAGCATAACACATTGTCAAAAATAAATTTTCAGACCAAGGACACTTCTGACGCTCCCGTTTACAGAAAACGTGTGATACTTATTTACTATTTTAAATCCATATGGCTGGGCATTGTAGAATATACAAATAATGCACCGATTAACCAAGCTTATTTTGGCAGCATCACCTATTGTTCTTCTTGTAATAATGGTAACAAACTATGCATAATATTATCTATCAATTTTAAACAAATTGTTAATATTGTCTTTTCATGGGAGCAAAGAGTTGGGATGATTTTGGAATAGTTACAATAGAGTTGTATGTAGCGTATAAAATTAAAACTATTAAAAGATGTCTGGAACAGGTTGTATAATTTACACAGCCGAGCGTGTGTTGCATATACTATTTTGTTCTTATAATATAGCCTAGAATAAACTGTGTTCGTGTAATTCTGGATTTTTGCATAGGGATAGGAGGAGTGTCCAGGGTGGTGACGCGGGGGGGTAAGGAGGGTATTCAAAGGTACTTTCCAGTTTTTTTGCAATTATCTCGAAAAGTATTGATCTTATCGAAAAACTTCATGTAAATTAATCTACATAAAATTCCCCACAAAAATGGTCTTATTCATTTTTATCCTTCAAAAGAAAAATTAATATTTGGGAAATTTCCATGTTATCAACATTATTCGTCTGGAAGACTTATATACTGTTTTATACGAAAGCCTGGAAGGGACACTCTCCTTTTTTTCTAGATCCGCTTCGACTTATAAGTCGAAACTTTAATGCTTCGAATTATAAGTCGAAACATTAGTTCAATATTTCGACTTAAAAGTCGAAACTTTAAAGCTTCGAGTTATAAGTCGAAATTTTGGGTCAATATTTCGTCTTATAAGTCGAAATTTTATGAACGGATCTAGAAAAAAAGGCGAGTGTCCCTTCCAGGCCTTCGTAGTTTTACAACAAAGAATCTATTGCTAAAATAGTGTTTTGGTATAAATACCAGTAATCTTGGAACAAAAGAAAATCAAAAATAAAAACATTTATTGATGTGACAACCGTGTCCGTTTTCGGACCTTGAGGAAAACGACTCGTTCACCAAATGTTTCTACCATTCTTCGAAATACAGTTTCTACTGATGTTTTTTCTCCTGAAATCTGCTTCAGCAACTTCATCTAAGGAATATTGGACAACATCCTGTTCATCTAAAATAGCTACTCCATTTCGTCTAAAATAAAGTTTTGTTCTACCTCTTTTTTCCCGGTTGATTCTTTGACCAGAAATAACTTTTTGTGTCTGTTTTCGGGGTATATATAGTATCCGCAGCATGTAAATCTCCTATAATACCGACGCGTCTCAAAACTGCTTCCCCCGAGCATTCGCTTGCTTCGAAATGGATTCATCGAAATCAGTTGATAGTATATGGTATACTTTTCGACGTTGTTCGAGTTTTTCTGTCGTTCTTTGGCATAAAATTTGCCATCAACAGTTTCTGTACACAGGAAACATTTACTTTTGAATTCAAGTTGTGATTATGTTGTCTTCTTGCTAGACTTACACTTAACAATGTCATCATTCCTTTTTCACTAACCTGGCTTGCATCACTTTAATCTGGTTTCTCACATAACAAATACTTTTCGTCCATATTGTAGTCTACTGCTCTGAAACAAGCAATATTTATTATTTTTATTTCTCGACTGAGAAAGAGTTTTTAGTAATGTACAAGCACAATATGTAATTTAAATTGTTGTTTCCAATTCGATTCAAGACTTCGATTATCATATTATCGGAATGTGTGAATTACACGGGTTTTCGAGTATCAGGCGGTGTCGTACATGTAATTGGCCAGAGCTGGGGGTATAAAGCCCCCCCGTGCCCCCCTCGCGAAAAAGTACCTTTGAATGGCCCCCCTACCACCCCGGACACCACCATCCGTTGATATTTTATTGCAGGTTGTTCAGGACCCTCCCCCTACCAATCTGAAAAAATCCAGAACTACATGATTTAATCGATATATTTTACGTTTTCCTCGCCGATAATTTTACTAGGTAATTACACTGATTTCTATTTTAGATTTTGATTGAAATCTTGTTAGGAAATAGGTAGTAAACAATTCGAGTACCTACCTATTAGAAATAAATACTTATTAATGTAAATCCTTTACATGAGTTATGATAAAATTTGGGTCATACGTTGATAACGTTTCTATAGGATATTTTTTAAGAGTTTAAAGTCCTTTCGAAAAAAAGCAAAGTTCATTTTATGATGCAAATGTGATACATTTTTGCGACAGAAATTTCCATATTATGCAATATTTTTGTGTAATAAGTAACTTATGAAAGCGTTTTAAGGAAAACCGTTTCTTGGTTTCTTTTACAAGAAAGTTGAGTCGGATTGAGGCAGTTTTTTTCTTCATAATTGTAACCGCCCTGCTATATAGTTGTCTACATGTGGCAAATTGTTTCATTGTGAATGAAAAATCCCGAAACCAGAGATAGGGGGATCAAAATTTACGATTGGGGCCAATATGCCTTATCAAAATCTTGTTTGTTAAAGAGAGTCAGGGCGTTGAGTTTTCTTTTCAAATTTAATTATCAATAATCAAGCTGCTGAACTGAAATTTGGCACCGCTGTTTTTCTTGGGATGGAAACTCAGCTAAAGATGCCAATTTCTACGTATCACAGAGGGCGCCACTTGTAGTCTAGCGAGTCCTTATTGACGAACTTTTTGGCACTTTGGTAACCTGTGATTTACCTTTTTGGCCTAAAATGGTGTTATTTGATGATTCTGACATTTATTTAAAGAAAAAGATATGTTTTTGTATATCTTATTGGCAGCACCCGGTATAACATTCTAACCAAGACAGGCCAGTTATGTTTTCTTTCACCCTGTAGTCATTTTTTGGATCATTAGTAGTAGATAATTTATAAATCTTACTTCTAGTTTGGCCGGAAATGAATGTTTTTTTAATGATTCGATATTTTTTTATTCAGTTCAATTACCTACATAAAAATTGAATTATCTTGAAAACCATTTATTTTATCGAATCAAATGTAAAGTACATTTTTAAAGATAAATATCATAAACACCGAACAACAGCATTTCAGGCTCTAGTATTAGACTAAGAGATGGCGTCAAAAAAGTACAAGAGTTTTCGGAAGGTTGATATTTTCAGATTGAGTTATAATATGTTAGCAATAGAGAGCCATTGTAGAGTTTTTTCAAGTTCCAAATTTATAAAGTTAAGGAGCTGGGTAATCTTTAAGTATTATACTCCTTGTATACTGTAGTGCGTCCCTTCATTTTGCTATCTGACTGTTGGATTCGTGCTCTATATTACATTCAATAATTACATACACATTTTGAGCTTTCGAAAAACAGTTTAGGGATGCTAATTATTAATTTTACACCTTTTCAAGCGTCCCAGCACCAGGTGTCCCGACCGCTGAAGTGCTGACTCTATAGTGGCTCTCTATCACTAAAATACAACTCATTCTGAAAATATCAACCTTCCGAAAACTCTCGCACTTTTTTTGTCGCCAGCTCTCCAACTATATGATGCGTGTCAAAGGTTTGGCGCATTAAATGGTGGAGCCAGTCCGCCTCTGGTTTTTCTGACAAGTTAAGAAACTATGTACTACATTACATTATGTGTCCTTCCGCTGTTTAGCACCGCACAAAATATCCATTTACCAACCCACATATTCACTTCATTATACGGGGCACTTTGAAAGGTACAGCTGAAAAGGTAAATCGCAGGTTGCCTTCTTATGGACCCCATATTTCCGTTAATGGGCATCATAGGAAACACACTGTAGGTATGTTTTGATGTTTACCTACTTCCGCGAGATTGTTCCGTACTTACCGGACACCCTGTGAATTTAGGTATAAGCAATATTTCTGGTGTGGGTATATTTTTGGACAAATTCGTGTGCTCATTTTTAAATTTTCGTCCTTTGGAAAACCAAAAGCCGACTTGAAGCACAAAAAACTACTTCGAGGTATTATTATTATTATAATGTGGCTTACAACCAGGTACCTATACAACAGGTCCTACGCACTTTGAGGCTGCAAATTACAGCAGGAATCAATAAACTTAAGCTCCTTTTCGTTTCCAACTTTTACACAAAAGTCAGGGTAGTCGGCACCATGCACGACACATATGTTTTAGTTCAGCACAAACAAGGTTAAGAATTGGCACAGATACTTTGGGCAGTTTATTTAAACAGATACCTACGCCCTGCCTGGTCGTAATATTCGCACCAGGTTAACTTACACGCACTTATCGGCAAGCATTGTCTTCTCAGTTCGTGGCTTTGTAATTTAAGTCCGTTGTGGTACTGGCTATGGAAACAGGGTAGGTAGGCCACTGTCAAAGTTCTTACTCTATGGTTAAGATCAACCATCACGGGAGTCGTAGATCCTAGTTTGATCGGCAAGTATGGGGAAACACGTTTCTTGGATAGATGATGTGCATGACGTCATATTTCATTGTTGTTTACGAACTGGGGTGGCGCCACTCGACGAACAAAATGGCGACTTATTATAGGTTATAGGGGGGGTATTCTGTGGTTGTTGTGGTTGTTGGTATGTCAGTTACTGACGTTTAAAATGTCCCTAATTTTAAATACCCAGCTTTATTACGATTTGCCTTCTTTTTGCGGTAACGAATTGTCTTTGCGTCCAGTATTTACCAGTTTTATCCTATTAACACAGCTTTTATATGTAGATTTCCATGCACATGAAGAAAATGGTATGCACACTGCACAGACCGTTGGGTGAATTGCAGAATAATAAACACTATTTTGGAATTATGGGATGATGTGATCAACCAGCTGAAGAAGCGAAAACTCTAGATATTATTTTGCAAGAGTATTTTGTAACTTATTTAAGAATGGAAATAGAAAATGTTGTTTATAGCTCCAAAGCCAACCAATAGTCCTCCATATAAAGAAGAAACTGAAAAATCTAATGCGTTTTATGCTTACTTACACTACAACAACTGGCCATGGACTTCATTCCAAACCAAAAGGTACCAAATGCTCTTGCTTGTTTTTTAGACTCGCTTTTCTTAAGAAAATGTATGGAAATATGCCATGTGAACTTGTCAAATTAGAGGGACACAACAAACAAATATTTTATTTTATTTTGGATATTAAATTCGTTGGAACAGACACATTTGCATGTTTTTATTTTATAAAAGGTTCTGCAACAATGGTGTTTTAACATGAAACCACCGCACCGTGTAAATTTGTTTCGTCGTGTGGCGCCAGTGGCGAACGCTTGGAACAGCGCTATGCACAGGTCTTTAATATAGTGTTGATCCAGTGTGGACCTACCCTCGAGCTTCCCGTGTCTCCCCGAAAATCCAGAGGGCCGCGTGCGGGTACCCGTCGGGAACCTCTCCGCGGGCCAGCGGGCGCCTTCCCCGCGTAGGCCCCCGACCTCCGGCGGCGTCTCTCGTCGGCAACGCCCCCCGCGTCTCAGTTCTTGCGGCGCGCCCGCCTTGAAATGAGCGCACCGGCGTGAGAGGCTCTCCGTGCGTCTGCCTTCCGAAAATCCGCGCGCGGCATTCGAGTGATTGGTAATAAGCGGTGAGTCGATTTTTCGGTGGGAAAAACCGCGGCCTTTGAAAACCGCCACCAGTTTGCTTAATAAACAAAAAGTATCCGCCAAACGACATAACATCTCAAAACCCTATAATAAATATGTAGGTACTAGTCCCCAAGGGAATACGTCAACACCCCCCCCCCCCCTTTGATTTAGGCATCTAGACGTTAGGCTAGGCTTTAAAGAGGCTTTGACCCTGCTGATTATATCTTATCTCTGTATCTGTCCCGATGTCAGCACAAAGATAGAGTCAGTTTCCGTAGGACTTTAAAATTGGATAGAAAAGGGCATTTTAAAACGAAAGTTTTAATTCGAAAAAGTAAAATTGGACATGAAACTGTAAGAAATTCAAAGAAAGCCTAGACATATTTTGTTCAAAATATTTTTTTCATTTAAAAGTGTATTGAGATCTAGTTGCTTATATTCTATAATATTCAGCGATCGGCAGAAAGTTTACAGCAAAAAATAAGTATTTTTTCGTTTCTATTTTGCAGGAGCCATAACTACTGTTGTCTGGCACTCACTTTTATAAATGATAAATCCTCTCTGAAACGGAGCTGGTATATTAAATAAAGTGGTTTTATTTTCTATACGGGGTAAATCATAAAACATGCCGAAAAGATGTTTATGGAATATAAACTTGAAACTTCATTGTTGGGCTTATCCTTTAATTCTAAACAACTTTTCATAATACATGTTTTCTCTAAAAATATTGAAATTTTAACGACTTTTATCTTGAAAATGAAGCGTTCCTGGATCAATGTTGATACGAAATTTTCGTTTTAAAATATCATTTTCTATACAATATTAAAGTCCATTTTAATTTCTCGTCCATGGGATTTTGAATAAAAGATATTACATGCTTAATGGAGATGTAGGTATTGACGATTATAAGGAATACACACAATTTTTACTTTTATCTGAATACTCTTCATCCATAGAGTTAGAAGCTGTTTTAAATCGAAAAATAAATTATTGTAGACCTAGGCCATTAATTTATTCTCAATTTGGACGAAGCAATGCTTCTACAGTATGCTTCACAATTTTATTGAAAATTTTACACAAAATTGCCCTTAAGACTCAATGTACAACACGTACGTGTTGATTCAACATTTTGACCCATAAAATGGCTTTTTTCTATCTGTATCGAATAACACGCATAATTTAAAACTTTTGGTCAATACAAATTTTAATCTAAGTATTTACTCACATTTTGAGACAAAAATTATTTAAAAATATTTATCACAATGGCCTTAATTAGGCTTTTTGCGCAAATGCTAATAACCGCCATTGTGGTAAATATTTTTTAATTATTTTTGTCTCAAAATGTGAGTAGTTACTTAGATTAAAATTTGTATTGACCAAAAGTTTAAAATTATGCGTGTTGCTCGCTACAGATTGAAAAAAGCCATTTTATGGGTCAAAATGTTGAATCACCTCGCACGTGCTGTACATTGAGTCTTAAGGAGTTGAGAATACTTTGAATTTTATAAATGCGGATCAGTTAATCTTGAAAATTATCGTATACTTTAGTTGCGAATAAAATGTCAAAAATGCATTATCTTAAAGTATGTAAACAAATCACCTTTAAAAGCAACTGTTTTTTTTTGTGATAGGTAGGATACACAATACACAATATTATCAGAACTACCTGTTGTACTGATCTTATCCTAGACAAACTAAACATTTGTAGTATTTTCTTCTTTTTTAAGACTAGAGTTTTTCTTTATTCAATTGTTTTTGAGATAGTATAATAGATATTTGAAAAACTGCTTCACTCATACAAACATTAACCTTAATAAGTAGATGATAAATAATGGTGATAATAATGGTGCATTGGAGTGAATGCAGTTCACATGCTACATGATATATAAGAAATATTATATTTTGATATTTCATAAACTCTAATAAAAATATTTTACCGCACAATCACAGATCACAGCGTCTCACATTCTAGTCTCATAAAATATTATAGCCATGTTGTAAGTGGAAATTGGTGTTACAGTTTCATGTTATATTTCATATTAAATCTTAATTAATGGTCAACTTTAGACTACACAGAGAAACTTCAAGTTACTTGTTAAGAAAACGGCCAGACAAATCAAGAAATGGATTCGGTATGATAAAATAAAAAAACTCATTAATCCGCCATTTTAATTTTTTTTATTTGTTTTTACCTATTTCCAATTTAATTCTTGTAAACTTAAATTAGCCCATTCACAGCAACTTTCTTGTATCCACATAATTTTACTCCTGAAAGTAATTTATTTCATCAGGCTCTGTTAAACTTGTAAATTAGAATGAGGCATGCTTGTTCTTATCTTTTATATATGTTACAGCCCGTATATGAAAACAGACCGTATGTATACGGTCTAGGCTGTATCTATACGGCCTAAATGACGCAGACCGTATGTAAATGATATGGCATTTCATATACGGACTAGACCGTTAACATAAGGACTATTGACTTTCAGACTGTATGTGCAATCGTAGTGAATTACTCTTCTTTTTTTATATAGGCCCATTAAAGAAGAAAATGCCTTCTTTTTAGTATGTATTTTGCACAAAAAAAATCTAGGGTACCTATACATTATACTAAATAATTACCTTTTTTCCTTCAACATATTACGTACCAGCAAGAAGTAATATCCTTCTTTGGTGGGCCTATATAAAAAAGAAGGGGTAATTCAGAAATGGCGGACGTCGAAACCGCCCGGAAAACATTGCACATACATTCTGTCTTTGTTTAAATCTCTCTTTGATATACGGTCTAGTTGCAGATAGACCGTATATAAGAGGACTAGTCCTTTTGCAAACCGACTAGACCGTTTGTTGACGGACAAGCTTCTTATACATATGGACTAATATCCAGTCCGTTTACATATGGACTAGTCCTTTTGTATACGGCCTGTTTTACATATACGGTCTGTAACATATAGTTTTTATGAAAAAGATGTCTCTACATTTACCATTTTCTATACCAATTTGAGATTGTGGAATCTAATAGCATTATTAATATGTTGTTGGTGTTTTGACCAAACAATAATTACAGTTACGTCTCTTGCAAAAATGGCGAAAAATATATTTGATTAGTTTGATGGGAAACTTATTAAATTCTCCGATAAAAAATTACTTTCAAATTAGATACCTATACTTTTTTCATGCACCTTGGCGCGGTGCTCAACTCAACACTCACTAAATCCCCGTTTAGTTCTCGATACATCGTCTATTACGCAAACCATTATATTTCAAGTTCCAACCCTAAGCTGTGGGCTCTAGGTTTTTACCAAAAAAAAAATCGACTTACCCTGTGTACACCTAGTAAGGGACTATGGCGGACGTGGTGACTGAGCAGTTGAAGGCGTTAGGCCTTCGCACGAAGACTGTGGGCGCGGATCGGGTGCGCAGAGCCCGAGAAAGGGACGAAGATGTGGCCGTGCTATCCATGGGCGGGTTACCGGGCATGCCGCAGAGGTTCCGGTGCTGCAGGGCCGACGAGTGCCTCATGGGGGACCCTGAGGCGCTACCCCTAGGTTTGTTGGCGCCATATTATTATTCCCCTATTTTTATTTCGGTCCATACCAGTAAAGTAACCTCGTTAAGATCTCCAATGTTGGTTCTTGTATATACTGGATTTTCCCATCTTTATTGTAAATTTCACCTAGACCAACACTATATTAAAGACCTGTGCATAGCGCTGTTTCAAGTGATCGCCACTGGCGCCACCCGACGAAACAAATTTACACGGTGGTTTAATGTTAAAACACCATTGTTGCAGAATCTTTTATAAAATAAAAACATGCAAATGTGTCTTTTACAACGAAGTTAATATCCAAAATAAAATAAAATATTTGTTTGTTATGTCCCTCTAATTTGACAAGTTCGCATGGCATATCCGCATACATTTTCTTAAGAAAAGCGAGTCTAAAAAGCAAGCAAGAGTATTTGGTACCTTTTGGTTTGAAATGAAGTCCATAGCTAGTTGTAGTGGAAGTAAGCAAAAACCCACTGACTATAGACTATTGGTTCGCTTTGGAGCTATAAACAAAATTTTCTATTTTCATTCTTGCATACGTTACAAAATACTCTTCCAAAACAATATCTACAATTTTCGCTTCTTCAGCTGGTTGATCAGATCATCCCATAATTCCAAAATAGTGTTTATTCTTCTGCAATTCACCTAATGGTCTGGGCAGTGTCATACCATTTTCTTCATGTGCATGGAAATTTCATGTTTCCAAACATATCTACCTACAAAATCTGTGTTAGTAGGATAAAACTGCTAATTACTGGATGCAAAGACAATTCGTTACCGTAAAAAGTAACTGCCATACCAATAGGGATGGGCAAATTTCACTTTTCCAGGGAAAGTGAAATTTCACTTTGAAATTTTCGCGAAACTTTCGAAATTTATGAAATTTTCGCGAAACTTTCAAAATATATGAAATTTAAAGAAATTTTCGCGAAATATTTAAAACTTTCAATGTGACGTTGAAATTTGTGAAATTTAAAGAAAGTTTCACGTGAAAATTTCGCAATAATTTCCTATAGAAATTTTCGCGAAACTTTCGAAATTTATGAAATTTAAAGAAATTTTCGCGAAATATTTGAAACTTTCAATGTGGTGTTGAAATGTATGAAATTTAAAGAAAGTTTCTCGTGAAAATTTCGCAATAATTTCCTATAGAAATTTTCGCGAAACTTTGAAATATTTGAAACTTTCAATGTAATGTTGAAATTTATGAAATTTAAAGAAAGTTTCACGTGAAAATTTCGCAATCATTTCCTATAAACAGTCCCCACCCAAGCCCAAAAATTATGTATGTGTATGAAGTGGCATAGGTATAGACTTTCCCAGATAGAGATAGTATGTAGTAGTACTTAGTAGTATTTATTAATCACAAAACATACAGAGTGTATAGGTGACAAGTCAGATAAGACGTTACGTTACGCTCGATTATCTCAGCAATTTTTAGGCTAAGTTGATGGTTCAAAAACTAAACTTGTGTAGTTTTTCCAAGAAACCGAATGCAGTAAAGAAAAAACAATCGAGCAAAAAATATAAGTTTTGACCAAAAAACTATTTTTTTTTAATCAAAATGACGGATTACAGCGGTTTTTGTTATAAATCATTAGTGGAACAAAAATTATATGTTTATTTTGTTATATCACTTCCCGTTTAACAGCCGGCGCGGGCGCATCAAAATTAAATGAAGGGGATGGTCGCCTGTCGCATATGTTTTCGCGAAACTTTAATTAAAGTTTCGCGTTTTTAAGGAAATTTCTGAGAAAGTTTCGCGAAATTTATGAAGTGAAACTTTCCCTTGAAACTTTCGAAAATTTCACTGAAATTTCACTTCATGGGATAAGCGAAATTCACTTTTGAAAGTTTCAAATTTAGAGGCATTTTGCTTATATTGTTAGTTTGGAATTGTACGTATATTTGTCCCGTTTTTTAGTTGTTATAAATGTGGCTTTAGGATCTGATCTTCTAAAAGTAAGAAACGCTTTCAAAACGACGAGCAAGGGTTACAAATTGCTCCCATGTTTTTAACAGAATTTAAACTACAAAAATAGGTTTTGGGCACGTTTTACAATATAGTTGTGTTTTGGCAACATTTTCAGTTAATGTTAATAATTGTTATCAAACCGGCACAACTCGTAAACATTGATTCTACAAGTCAGAAATATTACGCCAATCCTACATACAGGGTGTTTCCTAATTGATGGTCAAACATTCAGGAGGTCATTCTTGATGAGAATTAAGATCACCAAGATTAATATCTAGTGCAATAAAATATTTTATATTATAACTAAGCAAAAGCAATAGAAAAATGTTCTGCAATTATTTTTGTTGTGGCCCGTTTGGATTGGAGACACCTCTGTAAAATTTTTATTTTTCATCCGATTTTAGCCGGGCTTTCCCTAAAGATAGGTCACAAAAAACTCTACTTTGGTGCAAAATTTCAGATCATAATCTCAATTTTCAAGGCCTGCTACGAATTTTTTTCTAGTAAAAAATGACGAAAATCATTTAGCGTTTTTTTTATTTAAAATCTGACACCTGAGTGTTAAGCAGGACACCCTAAAACCCCCACATAACAAATTTGAACAAAAAATGTACAGGGAGATCCATTCTGCAGGGTGTCAAAGTTGAGCAAAATAGGAATTTTGCATCTGGCAAGTCAAGTGTGCCATGGAATCCCCTTAAAACAGTTGAATGGTCAGCAGGACCACTAAAAGTGTTGGTGTGTAAAGATCCAATAGAAAATATAAAGGGTGTCTTTCTCTGTGCCATCTCAAAATAATGAATTTTTTGGGGTCAAAAATCGAGTATATCAAAATGTATCACCTTAGAGAGTGACTTTATTGATGAAGGTCCTACAATTTAAATTGTTTTTATTTTGTTGGTTGGTATTTTGTCAAGAAATAAATTACTTTTGTGTTTATTAATATTTTTTCAATGATTCCAGAGCACCCCTGATCAGTATAAAGTTTAATAAAAATTCAGCATTTTGAGATGGTCCATAGAAAAAGACCCTGTAAATTTGAATCTTTGCACACCAACATTTTGAGTAGCCCTGTTGATCGTTCATCTGTTTTGACGGGATTAAATGGCACACTTGACTCTCCAGATGCCTTTAAAATACCTACCTATTTTGCTCAACTTTAACACCCTGCGCAATGGAACTCCCTGTATATTTTTCGTTCAAATTTGATATACGAGGGTTTTAGGGCGACCTGATTAACGGTGTGGTGTCAGATTTTAAATAAAAAAATCGCTAAATAATTTTCGACATTTTTTACTACAAAAAAAATTCGTAGTAGGCCTTTAATATTGAGATTAAGATCTACAATTTTGCACCAAAGTAGAGTTTTTTGTGACCTATCTTTAGAAAAAAAAAACGGCCAAAATCGGATGAAAAATAAAAAAATTACAGAGTTGTCTCCATTCCAAACGGGCCACACTGTATACTATACCAATGTAAACTATTTTTTTAGGTTAGAATTATCCGATTTTATTTTATTGGATAATTTTTTGTATTATCATGCAATTGACCTCTGTCAGTGTTTTGTTATTTTTTAGGTAAAAAATTAGAATGCAGTTATTATAAATAGGGACGTTCCCAAAACAATTAACACTCAGTGTTACGCGATTATTGATATCTTATAAATACTTAACAAAATTGTTATTAGCACCTACTCAAAAAATGCAGAAAAACCACTTGGCTGTTTCAGATCTAAAAATAGTGTTGAGATAGCTAGTGGAATTTCAATAATACAGATTATTTTACTATGTTTCTCGAACTTTGTTTTTAGATATTGTAATACCACTCGCGCAAAAATTTAATAGTATGGCCATAATTATTTCCTGGCTCTATTACCAACAACTACACCATAGGTCAAATGATCGACTCCACGAACAATATAAATCAATAATTATAAATTAAAAAATTGATTTTCTAGAAAAAAATATTGTTCATGACATAAAGCGCTTTTCCATATACCACCTGGAATGTTACGCTAGAATCAAGTTAACACATTACAACATATGGTGAACATTAACATGCGCCTAATTTCAATTCCAAACAATCCATAATTGGACGTGCTACACTAAAAGTCTTTCCTAGCTTCGCTCGACGTATTATAGGTCTGTGCTAGAAAGTTGCATATTATGAACTCTATCTTTTTTATCAGTCTTCCAACAACGCCTAGAAGTTGTTAATTTTCTTACTGTCTGAAAATTTTTTTTGCTTGCTATATTGTTTTGTTCCTGGAAAGAGTTCTATAAGTATATTTTGAATTAGGATGTCTCATAGCCAAACACACTGAAACGAAACTATAACGTGAACTGTTGAACTCCAAAACCCATAATTAATTGTTTCAATAGTCTCTAATTACCTTTGCCTGTTTCGGGTAGTAAAGGTCACTTACACCGTCTAGCGGCAATTTATTTCATTGTAAACGGTGCTAATATTGTATTTTAACATGTTATTATTAATCTTAAAATGTGGGTATGTAATTCGCAGCGCAAGGTATCACCTCATGTGTTAATGTTATTAATACCGCTTGCACAAGTTATCGCCTTCGACGATATCTGGTATTTATAAAAATATTGTAAGCTGTAATTTGTTCGAAGTCAATTAAATTTTATCGGGCATATTTTGATAAATGTGCCGGATCGAAAAACAAATACTAGGTACACAATATTTGACGATGTTGAATGAATGTATGTTTTTGATTTTAAATGATATTGCAGAAGAACACATTATTTGAGAGGTTTTTTTTGTAGGTACATATATTACAAAATTTTGTGATTTAAGCACCACCTGCAAAATCTCCTTTTTGTTAACAAATTTGATTCCATCCTCTCGACGTAACGTTATCACCATCAAGGCCTACTATAAAGACAGGCCCTGGCGCACAAAAATCACGTGACCATCTTAGTCCAACGTTACGTGTCATTTGTCACATAACTGAAAGCGGCAGCTTGGGTTTTGAGAAGTTTTAAATGTTTAAAGTGTTGTAACGTACTCGAGGATTTTCGTTGTCGACCCACGCCCTGATACGGTTTCTATTCGGTCTTTCACGCTGCCGATCAACTGAGACCTCGTCAATATTTACAGTATACCTACTGAGGTTAGTTTTCATTTTTATTTCGTAAAAAATAACCTAAATACCAAATATTGAGTCTGTTTATATTATATTTATAGATATTACAAAAGCCAGGAAGAAAGTGTCGCCATAACAAACATTTGCTTTTCCTCGGGATGAAAATTTGCGCCAAAAATGGATTCGTCAAATTCCAACTGAGGTTTAATTTCTAAGTATGTGTGGTTAACACATTTTCAAGAAAGTGAAACAATTAAAGTGGACAAATGTGTTGTGGGAGGAAAATACCTATAGCAGAGAATATCACCTAAGCTAAAGGAACAATTTTTGAGAATGTGCCAAAATATTGTGAGTGCAGCGCCGTTTAACTCTCAGCCTAAAACAGCTGAGGCAGGTTGAAAATTTTGAAAAAAACAATTAGAGAAAGCTTGGATGCACAAAACCAATAATGTAATAGATGAAAGAAAACTTGCCAAATTGCTACAAAATTTGTTTTTTCTACTTATCTCAAAAAATGCCTTTCATTATATAGGACTAAGTTGGTCACGTGACTACGCGATTATGCGTTAGCGACGTGGCCTGTCTTTATCGTTGGCCTCGATCACCATTGCCACTGCCACCATAGTCTTACTTGACAGTAGGTTAGCAATAAAAAATGACTACCTACTCATGCCCTATTATTATTGAAATTAGAATTATTTCTGATTTGTAATTAGGTATTTTAACATACTTAGACATAATACGTGTCTGTGTAAATGTATTATAGATTTATATTATAGATATTATCTGCTATATTCAGGGTGGTCCATTTGAAATGAAAGCACCCCCGTAAAATTTTTATTTTTCATCCGATTTTAGCCGGTTTCTTTCCTAAAGATAGGTCACAAAAACCTCTTTTTTTTACTTTGGTGCAAAATTTCAGGTCTTGTTCACAATTTTCAAGGCCTACTACGATTTTTTTTTTCAGTAAAAAATGACAAAAATCATTTAACGATTTTTTTAATTTAAAATCTGACACTTCAGTGTTAATCAAGACACCCTAAAACCCCGACATACCAAATTTGAACAAAAAATGTACAGGGAGATCCATTCTGCAGGGTGTCAAAGTTGAGCAAAATAGGAATTTTGCATTTGGCAAGTCAAGTGTGCCATGAAATATTAAAACAGTTGCATGGTCAACAAGACCACTTAAAGTATTGGTGTGTAAAAATCTAATAGAAAATATAAAGAGTGTCTTTCTCTGTGCCATCTCAAAGTAATGAATTTTTTGGGGTCAAAAATCGAGTATATCAAAACTGCCGCAGACACTATAAAAGAACTAAGTATAAAAATACAGAAGCCTGAGAGTCAGTAAGTCCATATGAGTTAAAGTGGCTGGTGTGCCACAACAGGAAACGCACAGAAAATGTATCATCTTAGACAGTGACTTTATTGATAAAGGTCAAACAATTTAAATTTTAAATTTTATTTGTTGGTTGGCATTTTGTAAAGAAATAAATTACTTTTGCGTTTATTAATGTTTTTTCAATAATTCTAGAACACTCTTGACCAGTATAAAGTTTAATAAAAATTCAGCATTTTGAGAACTTTGACACCCTGCAGAATGGAACTCCCTGTATATTTTTTTGTTCAAATTTGGCAAACGGGGGTTTTAGGGTGTCCTGATTAACGCTGTGGTGTCTGATTTTAATTTTATTCGCTAAATGGTTTTTGTGATTTATTACTAGAAAAAAAATCGTAGTAGGCCTTGAAAATGGAGATTCCAAATTGTTAGGTTCGAGGGGTTAAAAATACTCCAAATTTTTTGTGTGTGCTTTTTACCAGATTTCTTGCGAAATTATAAAATTTCAAGGTACCTACTCTACGGAAAAAATGTGCTCTAGTTGAACTTTGATAGCAAGCACCGTTTTCCAGTAAAATCGGTTTGAAAACTTTTTGCAGTGTGCCTTTTGTTCCTATAAACATGTCCTCAAAAATGCCCCCTAAGGGTAGCTTTGAATAGACATTTTGGAAAACGGTTTTTTCTAAAAACGAACAAAGATAAAATTCTAAAATTTGGTAATTGATATACCTGTGAGATTTGATATTCATAGCGGTAGAGATAGTTTGACATTATTTTTATCATGTGGGGGTGGTTTTGAAAAATATCCTCCTTTCCGTACGCCACTGAAATTGACCCGCTTTGCATAGTCCTTTTTGATTCAAATAACTTAGGCCATAAGAAATCCAAAAATGGTAAAAAAAACCTTTTAAAATAAAAAAATTATTAAGCATTAAAAATGGTTTCAATTTAAATTCACCCACAAAACATGGTTTTACAAAATTTGAACTATCAATTTTAATTTTGTTTCTATTGATCTGGTTTTTAATGGTCAATATTCCAAACGCTTTCAAATCTTTTTTGACCATTTTTACATTTTTATTTCATTTGGCCGATCTTTGCAACGACCTGAAATACATTGGTTTTGAAAAATACCCCCTTTTCCGTACGCCACTGAAATTGACACGCTGTGCAAAGTTCTTTTTGATTCAAATAACTTAGTCCATAACATGTGCAAAAATGATAAAAAAAACCTTTGAAAATAAAAATAGTATATTATACACTTAGGTTGAAAAGTGAGGCATTATTTACCGAACATTTTTATAATATGCGAGGTAAATAATGGCCTTCTCAACCGAAGTGTATATAGAAATTTTTTACTACTAACATTGAAATATTGCCATATTTTACAAATTTATTGGATTAGATTTAGCCTGTGAGTTCAGTTGTCAAGCTGACAAAATGAAACTAATTTTTAAATGTCATATAGAAAATTTTTCATTATTTACCTAGATATTTTTTTATTATTATTATTTACCTAGGGAGAGAAATCTTACCTCTCATTTGAGAAATGATGTAAATAACGGTGATTTCTCAGGTTAGTAGTAAAAAATATATTACGCATTAAAAAGGGTTCCAATTTAATTGGGCCTACAGTGTATATAGGTTATATTGGAAAAATCGTTTGGACAATGAATTTTTAACGACCTGTCCTGTAGGTACTTTTATTACTAAGCTTTTTTTATGCAAATTTACCGTTGTACGAGAGCCGGCTGCATGATTTCAACTCTCATAAGCTTATAAAATAAGATGTTGTGTAAAATGTAGAGAGTATATTTCTTTACTTGAAGCGAGTAGGTTGCCTCAATTTATATAGGCCCGATCGCCCGATCATTGTTATTTAAAGAAGTTGCGGTCACTCTCATATGATTATATAACAAAATAGGAAAGAAGGCCCATGGAGCAACAATAAAAAAGGGTCCCTTGGTCCTTTAGAAATCCGATAGGCGTATTTTCGGGGCCCCGAAAATCCTCCGCTGTTAAATACGACGCGAAAGACGGGAGCAAGTCTGGACCTCGGGGACGCGAGTTGTGTGCGAAATCCCGCTATACAGCCAGTGCCATACCGCTTGATGCACAGGAAAAAAATTTTCAAACGCGTTTTTCGGGAGATCTGACGGTACGGAGAGATGGCCGGAGAACGGGTCAACATATTTAAAGAAACTTTCAGGTAAATTATTTCTCGTTTTCGAGTTATTATGGATTTTCTGCGAAAAAAACGACCAACACAGGTAGGACGCATCTTTTTTACGTGACTGACCGGCATTTCACGTCACCTAAAAGCCAAAGTCCGTAAACTGTCAGAAATTGCCCTTTTTCGCCGAGCTACAGCCTAAGTTATTTCGGCTCGGGGCTCTGGGGTCGGAATTTCTAAAGCTTCCCTCAAGTCTTCAGATGAGGTGCAGATGCTTCCGGTGCCCCCGAAAAATCAAAAAATGAGAAAAAAACGCAATTTCTAAGAGCGGTTCCTCAGGATTTCCCGTCAATTTCGCTAATTCTACAGCCGTCCCGTTTCTCGAAACTTGAAAATCGGGAGTGGGGAAATTTGGTTAAATATCGGATTTTCGAGGTTTCTTTCGGTACTGGAGGGAAGTACAAGACCCAATTAAGAAATTTACCACCTCCTTCGATTTTTAGAACGGCACTTTTCGAATTTATCAAAAGACTTTTGCGAAAACGTAGTAAATATATGTTCGTGGGACGGGTTGTACCTATTAAAGAAATAAAAATTATCCACAACTTCTAATAACAATGATCGGGCCTATATTATCTAAGGCAACCTACTCGCTTCAAGTAAAGAAATGTACTCTCTACAATTTACATAACATCTTATTCTATAAGCTTAATGAGAGTTAAAATCATGCGGCCGGCTCTTATTAGTTTTAGGTTTTAGTTGTGACATCTTATGTCGTTTCAAAAATATTAATCAAAAACCGTTTTTTTATATATATAAATTTCAACGACATTGCATCGTTCTTATTCTTTAATCCATCATTATAAACTGTTAATACTTTTCATTGATATTTTGTCGTTTTAAATTCAGAGTTTACAGATAGTAGTCAATTCCAGGGATAGGTACAGTTTCATATCAATAGCGATCTGTAGATATAATTGATAACTAATAAAACAATTTAACTTGCAATCTGATGGCAGTGCGAGTGATAAGGTCAACGGGGATGTATTTAATTGGAGAGTTTACCTACTGTCTTTTATTATATATTATACATATAAGCAAAAATATTACTAAAATGTCCACTAAATGTCCGTAGAGTTAGATTGGTTCTTGGGATTCGTCTGTGATGCATGGTTAGTTATAATATGGTCGACTGCATTCATGTGAAGAGCCTGATTACTCAATTCATTCCTTAAAAATTATACAATTCACTTCTGTTCAATATCTGCTTGTTTTCTAATTGCTAAGCCATCGAAACATGTTTCCCATACCGACCGCGCGTTCCTTCCCAAATAAGCCAGTGCAGATAAACTTGCAGACGACATTCGTTCTTATTTATTCATTGCCACGAAACAAGCGATGCGGTTTGCCGACGAGACTTACTCATTTTCTGGTAACATTGACCCGAATCTTATATGTGAATCGGCTTACGTAGCTCGCAGCATTCCCCGTTTCGACGTTTCGCGTGGGCTATCGTTCGATTTGATTTTTAAATCGATTTTTTATGTCCAACGTTTCATACACGGTGGAAAGTTTCATACCTTCGACGCTAGAACGGCTCTCCTCAAGAAGCCGCCCATGCAAATATTTTTTTGTTCGATTTGCAGGTTGTTAAACCTACTTATATTTGCATACTTGGTATATAGGAAAAATTGTGCAGCATATACGGGGTGAGTCGAAGTTAAACAGCTATACGTAAACCATGCATAGGAAATTTGATTTTAAGCGGAAAATGTCATAGAAACATGTATCCGAAAATGCTTTCTAAGAGCGCTACAACGTTTAACAGTTTTTATTTCTTGTTAGGCTTTGACGATTGCTGTTGAATTTTGGCTAAGATGCTAAATTATAAGAAAAAGCTCGGATATACCTATAAATTTTATTTTAAGTTTTTCTAACTACCTGGGAAATGTTCTGTATTATAGCGAGTATTATAGCGTAGCTTAACAAAAACTGGGCATGTCTAATGTCTCACATTTTATTTTATAAATGGGACATGATTTAATATTAGGGGAAAGTCGGGTAATATCGGACACATTTTGAAAAATTGAAATAATTTTTATCAAAAAATTATATATTAACATATTTTTGCTTATAATAAACTATACTCTTTGCAGAATAGAATACTTAATAAAATTAAACAAAAAAACTTAAACAAAAACTCCACTCAACAAAAGTGGGCCTCTTTTTGTAATTTTCTGAAAACGTCGGGTAGTATCGCACTTGAATTAATTATCCTTACAAATGTCGCATTTATAATAAACCTGATGTTTTTCTGCCTCAGAACAATATTTATGGGTCCAACCATGGCACTAGATGCATTGTATCCAATTTGCGAAAAAGTCTTCACCACAGATGATACACTGCGTTGCTTCTTGTTGCTGTTCAGAGCACATTATCTTTGCTATATATTTTTTGTCCTTTACATTTTTATTTTTTCCAATGTAATCCTCTAGTTGGTCAATTTTTATTTTTCCTTTTGTGTTCTTGGGTATTTTTTAAAGTTAATATAAAAATAAAAATGTTTAGTTGAAATTTCAGTGTGTCCGATATCACCCGAAATATGTGTGTCCGATACTACCCGAACAGCACCGTTGGAAAAAAGTGGCCAACTTATTTTTTACGACCCTCCGATAATTTCCATAAAACCATTTTTATATTCCAAAATAACCAACAAATGTTATATAATATGAACATTTTAAAAGAACTTGCCGTTTATATAAAATATAGACTGGTAAATTTTATGTCCGGGAAATTTGTTTTGGGTAAAAAATAAAAAATAAAGCACACGACGTGTACCGTTCAAAGCTCGGCCTCATACTGAACATATGTGTCTAGGGCAATTCTAATAAAGCATTTTCTGACAAATTCGGAACGCCATCTATTAGGGAAATTGAGAAGATGCTGTTGTCCGATACTACCCACTGTCCGATATTACCCGACTCTCCCCTACATAATAATATATTTATCTTGATATTTATATTACAAAATATTTTCCAAAGAAAAATATTTACGTATAAGTATAAGTATAATAAAAGGGACTCCGCCACTCCGAATAATACAAATACCCTTATCTACTAATTCCCTTGAATATAAAATCTTACCATTGCTGAAATCTGTCTGGGGCTTAGTAAAAAAAACATCACGTGACGTCGCAGAATTGATGTATTGGTTGTATAAAAATTGAAAATTCCGCTATTTGTTCTAATAATAATAATAATTTCTAAGCTAAAACGGAACTACCAACGCAGGGACGGACGAAGAGGAAGATAAATCGAAAATTTGATTTAAAAAAAATAGCTCTTTTACTAGTGTTGAATTTTAAGTATAAATTAATTTCAAAAAAATTGATCTAAATAAAGTTAATTGACGCTGTCTGCTACAAACACACAACCGGCCGGCAAAAGCCGTAAAAATTGGTCAAAATATGCAGGGAAGATAAAAAACATGGCACATAATAGGTTAATACAAAAAAAACACAAACGTTAATTCGCAGTAACACAGTGTACAAAAGTACTCAACAATAGAGGTGAATATTTTTCGTAGTAATTACCTCTATACGAGTTTAAAAGAGAAACTAAAGGCACTTCAAATAAACGCACAAAATTTGACAAAAAATTGCTTTTTTTTCGTGTTTTTTGGGATGTTTTAATAATTTCCTAACAATCTGCTGTTTCCTGAAATAAAAATCTTCTAAATCGTTTGGTCGACACCGATTATCTTTGAACTGATTTTTATCGAACTACTTAAAACTACAAAAATTTCACAAGAAACCTATTTCTTTAGCAAAACATAAAAGAATAAACAGGATATATTTTTTGAATATTACAATAAAAAAACACTATTAACAATCTAAGAGATTAAAAAAATTTAAAAAATAAAAATGTTAAACCCTGTAGCGCTTTTCGAAAGCATTTTCGGATACACGTTTATAATATCAACTTTTTTGCTTAAAATCACATTTACGTAATTGTAGTGGTTTAACTTCGATTCACCCTGTGTATGATTTGCTATCTCCAACACCCATGCATGAGGGTCACATCGGCCTTACTCTTCAACGCCTCTTTGTAAAGGAACAGATGGACTAGACGCATAGGAATAATAGGTAATTATTATTAACTGATCAAGGTTGTCAAATTGAACAAGTACCTACCTACCTAGAAATATCACGAGTTTTAAAATTTCTTTTGAAGTGGCCAAGGAAGCATTTTTTATCATAATTGTGGAATTCAGGAACACCAGCCCTACTATGTTTCGTCTGGAAAAACCAGTGACGTCAAAACCTATAGACGTGGTGCCCCATTGTTAAAATGCCCTTTATTTTGACACCAAGATTAAATATATCCATACTACTCTAAAAACATGCTACAAAGACAGAAAGTCAACCATCAACCGACTATACACCCGGTGATTCCCGGTTATAGTTCCTCCAGAATCACACTTAGATATCGCATGTTTTTTCTTGTTTGGGGGCGCCGGAAGCATCGGAACCTCATCTGAAGACTCGGGGGATGGTCTAACGATGCCAACCTCCGAGCTCAGATTCGAAATAAGTTCGCTACGGCTCGACAAAAAGGGTCAATTTCTGACAATCTCGTGACATTTTCGAGCGCTTAGATCGTTCTGGGCGTCAAGCGTTTATCAAAACAAACCTGTCTATAGGTTCTGACGTCATTGGGACAAACACCGAGGCCAACGATAAAGACAGGCCACGGCGCTAACGCATAATCGCGTAGTCACGTGACCAACTTAGTTCTATAATATAATGAAAGGCATTTTTGGAGATAAGTAAAAAAACAAATTTCGTAACAATTTGGCAAGTTTTCTTTCATCTATTACATTATTGATTTTGTGCATCCAAGCTTTCTCTAATTGTTTTTTCAAAATTTTAAACCTATCTCAGCTGTTTTAGGCTGAGAGTTAAACGGCACTGCACTCACAATATTTTGGCACATTCTCAAAAATTGTTGGGACATCACCTTCCTTTAGCTTAGGTGATATTCTCTATAGGTATTTTTCTCCCACAACACATTTGTCCACTTTAATTATTGTTTCACTTTCTTGAAAATGTGTTAGCCACACATACTTAAGGGTTTTTTAGAAATTAAATCTCAGTTGGGATTTGACGAATCCATTTTTGGCGGAAATTTTCATCCCGAGGCAAAACAAATGTTTGTTATGGCGACACTTTCTTCCTGGCTTTTGTAATATGTATAAATATAATATAAACAGACCCAATATTTGGTGTTTAGGTTATTTTTTACGAAATAAAAATGAAAACTAACCTCAGTAGGTTTACTGTAAATATTGACGAGGTCTCAGTTGATCGGCAGCGTGAAAGACCGAATAGATACCATATCAGGGCGTGGGTCGACAACGAAAATCCTCGAGTACGTTATAACACTGATTTATTTCGCACAAGGGGAATGGTGAATACTAAATACACAAACCCGAACGTGGTCAACGGGAACGGCTTCCAGCCACCCGGACCGTCTGAACTCGCGGATCTCCCGTAAGCAGTTCACCCCTCTGTGTCTCAGGCTCCACTGTCCAATACTGTCACTGTCCATGTCCATAATAGTCTATTCCGGGTTCCCTATTCTGTGGTTCGGGGGAGAATTCCCCTTACAGCGCTCACGCGTCGCGTCGGTGCGAGCGGCACCAATCCTCTTGCACGGCACGACTCCCACCCAGACACCCAGAGGCCATAATAACACCTGCGCGGTTCCCCCCCGCCAGGACACACGCGCACTAGACACAAACTTGTTTCTAAAATATAAACTAAGACGTTTAAAAACACTTTAAACATTGAAAACTTCTCAAAACCCAAGCTGCCGCTTGCAGTTATGTGACAAATGACATGTAACGTCTGACTAAGATGGTCACGTGATTTTTGTGCGCCAGGGCCTGTCTTTATAGTAGGCCTTGGACAAACACTATTATATTGTATCCTTGTCTATCCATGTATTAAAGGCCTGTTTCAAGCGATCGCCACTGGCGCCACACGACGAAAAAACTACGGGTGGTTTGATGCTAAAAACACCATAGTTGCAGAATCTTTTATAAAATAAAAACATGCAAATTATGGCTGTTACAACGAATTTAATATCCAAAATAAAATAAAATAATTGTTTGCTATGTGCCTTTAATTTGACAAGTTTACATGGCATATTTCCATACATTTTCTTATATTATAAAAAGCTAGAATAAAAAGCAAGTAAGAGTATTTTGGTACCTTTTGGTTTGTAATGAAGTCCATGGCTTTAGTAGTGTAAGTATAAAACGCATTACATTTTGAATTTCTTCTTTATAGAGAGTGTTTCCTAAACATGCGTCAAAAATTCAAGAGAATATTCCTTAGATCAAAATAAAAGAAAAAGTTTGTATAAACATAATATGTTTAAAATTTCTTCATTTTGTAGAAAAATCGTTTTTTTTTATAATTTTATGGAGTGTCTTTTAGGCATATTAGAGTTATTTCAGGGGCGTGTCCACAAGACAGGTCGGTTGAAAATTTACACAAAAATAATAATAATTAATAATAATAATTTTTGCAATTTTCCTAACGTGCAACTAAAAATACAACTTTTTGCCTTCATTTTTTTCGTATGTGGCATCGTTTTCGAGAAAAAAATCCAAACTTTTGCATGTCTCTGAAGTTTGAATTTTATTTATTTTTTCTTGAAAACGAAGCGACATACGAAAAAATCAAGGGACAAAATAGCTGTATTCTTAGTTGCTTTATTCAAAACAATACTTAGATTGTAACAAAAATCCGTATTTTTTAAATAGCACCCTGTATTTCGGAAATGAAGCAATGCTGGACGGACATATTATGTTTATAGGAATTTTTTTATTTTGATCCAAGGAATATTCCCTTAAATTGTTGCCGCATGTTTAGGAAACACCCTGTATAGTGGACCATTGGTTCGCTTTGGGGCTTTTAACAAATTTTTCTATTTCCATTCTTGCATACGTTACAAAATACTCATCCAACATATAATATCTAGAATTCTCGTTTCTTCAACTGGTTGCACAGATCATCCCGTAACTGCAAAATATTGTTTATTATTTTGCAATTCACCTAATCGTCTGCGCAAACAATTTTTAAATAAATCGTAAAGCTAGATATTTAAAATTTGGGACATATAAACGATACAAACTGACATACCAATAACCACAGAATACGCCCCTATAAATGAGAACTATAAAGGATGTGACAACCATACAAGGCCTTCAGAATAGTAGGGCATTTTTGGAATACGACGAAGATGGTACACTTTTAGGTGATGGAACTCACGACATCGTATCAAAATTACAAATTAGGAATGCCTACACTTAAAGGCAAAAATACCAGCTATACTATCTAAAGTCCAACAAACGAGAGAAGTCCAATGAAAAACTCAGTCTAAGCGCCAGCCGTATGTTAGCAAAGTGGACTTGGGCGATTAGACTGAGTTTTTCATCGGACTTCTCTCGTACTAAAAAAATGAAATCAGTTGTCAACATGCGGGTTGGTTGCTCACAGTGGTAACCCCAACTTTAAGAAATCCCGAATGTTGATGATCTAAGAACCTTTCTAAATGACTTAAATGAAAGTTCTGTACATACTTATACTAAAATCAAGCAATTCTTACGCCTGGCCTAAATAGAAGCACGTGTACGATGACGTTCCGCGAAATAAGGCGATTGGTCGATAGGCCATAAAATATCAGCGCGCCTGGCAACAGAGACGTACTTATAGATCGCAAAAGTGTATTTACGCGGTTTTAATCTTGTTTTTTTTTTTCAGCCATTTAGACACTGCCACAAATAATTTCGTCGATGTTTTTAACTTGAACCATTTTAATTAAGCCAATAATTTGTCTATGAGATGTAGGTGCACTAATAAGACTGTCAAATTTGTTTTATTTTCCTGGTTGTCAATATTTTATTTTCAAAATTCTTGTCGTGGGAATCAACCATCAAAATAAATGTGGTAGTGTTATCACATTAAATCTTTATTATAATATTTATTTAGTTGAAGAATGTAGCATTCTACAACTAAATAAATATTATAATAAAGATTTAATGTGATAACACTACCACATTTATTTTGATGGTTGATTCCCACGACAAGAATTTTGAAAATAATAGACTGTCAGGTAATGACAGATTTAGGTGCCCTATTTTCGCATACTAGCCTCCAAGAGGGTTGAAAAGTAGGTACATCGATGTTGAGTAGAATGAAGGGCAATTTACGAGTGGCCCCAGGGGATAACATATGGAAAATTAGATTTTCACGTAAGCCGTGTTGACTAAATGATTAATTAATAGAACCTGGCCTCGGAAAACCAAAGGCTTGAGTGTTGTACTAAAAAAAAATGAAATCAGTTGTCAACATGCGGGTTGGTTGCTCAAAGTGGCAACCCCAACTTTAAGAAATCCCGAATGTTGATGATCTAAGAACCTTTCTAAACGACTTAAATGAAAGTTCTGTACATACTTATACTAAAATCAAGCAATTCTTACGCCTGGCATAAATAGAAGCACGTGTACGATGACGTTCCGTGAAACAAGACGATTGGTCAATAGGCCATAAAATATCAGCGCGCCTGGCAACAGGGGCGTACTTATAGATCGCAAAAGTGTATTTACGCAGTTTTAATCTTTTTTTTTTTTCAGCCATTTAGACACTGCCACAAATAATTTCATCGATGTTTTTAACTTGAACCATTTTAATTAAGCCAATAATTTTTTTCCGAAATGTTTTGATGTAAACAATTATTGTAAAACTAAAATTAAAGCCCGTGCTCTTGTTTATAGCAGGCGTAAGAGTTGCACGATTTTAGTATGCTTAGATAAAACTTATCCCCAACAAAGGATGTTTCTCAACGATTTGAACACACCACAGACCGTTACAGATATTTTAGAAAAATGACCGATTTTAGTTTTTGTTATCAAAATAAGGTGAACTTATTTCAAATTATCCATCGTTTTCGTCGAGTAGCGGCACTCCAGATTATGCTCGGGTCTTTAATATAGTGTCGCTCCAGCACTCATACCACAGCTTGGGTAAGCTGTGCTCATACCTCGACACTTCACATTCGAATTCCCCGAAAAATTGTAGATTAGGTTAGAGATTAATTACAAAAATTACAAATGCTTCACCTGCAGTAATAAATTTAATTGACATGCTTAAAAGTTGAAGTCCATTTGACATCTGCCATTAACCAGCCTTTGGTTCTAAATATATATTCTGTGCTAACAGATAAATTTCATGGTCAAAGTGACACTGACAGTGTATCTTCTAGTCCTATATTAAATTTAGTAATGTGAAGAAGTTATCAAGTTATCAGTTTTAGCTTCCACAATAATAAGCCTTGTTATTGGTCTAGCGTAAGTGCGACGTAACTAAGACAGTAATAGGATTTCAGCGAAAATATCAATAGTGGTATTATTGCTAAAATCATCACCTAATTGGTTACTATTTTAAATATTATGTCTTTTCATTGGTTTGAATTCTCACCTAAAATAAACACGTAATAGATGAATACCCTGTATTGTAATCTAAAAAAATTGTCACGTGGATTTAAGACCATGCTAAATAAGAATCCGTTATCGTTTTTTTGTCTAAAAATATCGGTATAATCTACTTCTCGACTTTTCGACCTAAACTTTAGATCGCGGTAGGCGTTAAATTAGTAAAGATCTAGTATGGGCCTCTGATACCTTTTTAGAAGATCTATTTAACAAAAAAGAAAATCTTGAAAATCGACCTACAAATTAATAAATTAATAGATTCGTAACATCCTGCTCCAACTGGCAATTTTGTTATTATGATTATATATACTCATCACTATCGTATGAACTGAGTTTCTTCATACCAGACTATGGGCTGCTTCTTTTTTATGAGAGAACCAGTCTGTGAAAAGAGCACAGTTGAATGCTGTTATTATTTTTCGAACAAGTTTCCTTTCATAATATAGGTAGGTAATAGAAAAGTTTTAATTCCTCTCTCAGCTGCAGAACCTCGCCAAAACGTTGAACACTTGCAACAAAAGCCGACATTTACCAAATCATCTTCCACATTTAATCGAAAAGCTTGTGCTTTTGGTACACTACTTTAAAATGATACATTTATGAAAAACCCTGTCTATGAAATGTATGTGCACTAATACACCGTCAGGTAATGACAGATTTAGGTGCCCCATTTTCGCATACAAGCCTTGAAGAGGGTTGAAAAGTAGGTACATCGATGCTGAGTAGAATGAAGGACAATTTACGAGTGGCCCCATAACATATGGAAAATTAGATTTTCCTTAACAGAAATAAAAGATGTCTGTTGCCCATATTTTCACGTAAGCCGTGTTGACTAAATGATTAATTAATAGAACCTGGCCTCGGAAAACCTAAGGCTTGAGTGTTGCAGGTGGCTAAAGGGTTGAAATAAGGGCGTAATCTTATAAATAAAAGAGATTTTTGACCGATTTTTCCACACAAGCCCATCGAAATTGTGAAAATGTACACGGTCACTAGCCAGAAAAACAAAAAAATAAACATATTATTCATAATTAACATAATATTATATATACAATGTGTCCACGGCAAAGCGGTATTATAGGTGTATAATTATGACAATTTTTTTTGCATTACAAACACAATGTTTGTATTCTGCTCTTGCTTCACCCAAAAATAATTTTTAGTATCTTGGACTTTAAAAAAATTATAGAGGGCATTTATAGAGAGCAGCTTAAAAATAAAAATCGCACCAGGTAAAGTGCCTTTTCTGTGCGAAATATTGAAAATTTTTATTATAAAAACTTGCTCAGAATTAAAAAATATGACGTATCAAATTACATAACTAAATATTTATTTATTTATATATTTTTTAAATATTATAAGTAAATGTAAACATCATTTTTTATTTATAACGGTTAAATTTCCTGAACTGACAAGCAATGGTACCTACTGATAATATTTAAATATTAATATACCTACTTAGTTTAATTATCTATTAAATACACTTAAATCTGGTAGGAATTTATTTCGACTTCAAAAGCCAGGTGTTCGATAATAACATAAATAATAGCAAATAATACGCATGGTGTTCCTTGAAATAATTATTATTTTCGTTTCAAATAATAACAACGGAGTCCGTCCTAACACCTGGCACCTGAAATCAATCGAATAAATTCATTGAATAGACAGAAAGTTTAAGGATTTTTTTCATTTTCATTGTCATCTTTTTATTACATTACACTTTAAAAATTATGTCGGCCAAATGACTGCCACGGTCCTGCTTGTCAATTGATCTGAAGTGGTTCGTTTTGATAACATTCTCCCATAAAAGTGACCAGCAATTGATGTCATTGAAAACTCGAGAATGTTCAAAATAAAAATAGATGTATGGAGATATCACCTGCACGTTTTATTTCATTACAAAGATCGAGTGCTGAAAATAAATAACCCTTTAGGGTTTTGCAAATATTGATCATATCATCATGAACCAAATTGTAAAGCAAATATATAATGCGAAATTTTACCATCGATTTTGCCAGATGCCCCCATGCTCATGACCCAATTTCCTTATTGTATTGACATTGCATGTCTAAAATCCATCGACGGCAACTTTAAAATAGGAAACTTTAATAATTTTGTCACTGAATGATAGTTTCCTGAATCCAGAACTTTTTTATTTATTCTGCTGGCGTTTATGCCTGGCGCGCTAAAGCACGATTATCTCTTGTTTTTATGTGATGAGCGCCCACGCTCCCAAAAAGGCGTTTAAAAACAACGTAATGGACCACTACTTTACAATAAAATTTCCTTATGGCCTGCCCAAAGTGGCAACAATAAAAAATAATGTAGGTATATATATATATGAACTGTGGCGATCAAACAAGCGAAACTGGCTGTTTTGTTAGAACTGAATTCACTAGTGGTTATAAAAGAGCTTTATAAATAGGGCTGAGAAAGAAACTGCGTAATCTTTGACAGATTTTATGGAGGGTGTTTGATGTTCGATATAATTTGTTTCGATCCAAGGCCTCCTTAAACGTACCTTAAGTGTAAAAATCGACAAGTTTTAGTAAGGATGTACAACTTATTAAACTTAACTAATCCAACATATTCTCGTTGTTTCTAGTTTACTAGGAAGGGAATTATGAACTAACCTCTGCATTCTTGTAGACAGAACTTTTAGATTTTACTGGCTCTTCAAAAATTGGTTCATTCGGATGATTTTATTGGGCTTAATATTGGCGGTTACTATATTTAAAACACAATGCCCCATCCGCAACTGTTAAAACACTTAAAAAGTTAATGCAGCACAAATCATCTTGTGCTTTGGTCTACTACGGTCTATCCTATTCCTGTGCTACATAAAACCAAGCTTCTTCTAATTAAAACTTCTCGGGAGTATTAGAAATGATTGCGCAGCAATTTAAATAAATAAGTGCGGGTGTTTAATTAACCAAAACCCTACTCCAGATTTGAAATTAATTAATTTCCGCTTCGAGGAGTTTTCTAAGATAGATAAGCTCAAAAAGTCGCAGCTTAGTACGAAACAACTTAAATAAACCGTTCCATTAATGATATGCAATAAACACGTTTCGATTTATCTTGATGAGGGAACTCCTATACAGGGTGTTCCCCATAAGAAAAACGACACAGAGCAGGAGCATACAGGGGAGCCCAAAATAAGGTGATTTAACGTAACTTATCTCTATACTAAGTTGCACCCCTGAGAAGTTATAGGCCTTGAAAGTGGGCTCTTAAATTTCGAAAAACATCAATATCTCAATTATTTTTGAACTTGGTAAAACCAAATTTGGTACACGTTGTGGGTGTACCAAGGGCATTAATCGACAGAAAACATATTTCAATTGTACTATTTTAAAGGGTTGATACAGAGTGATGCACCCTAAAAATGTCTCAGAACTTTTTTGTCCGTTGGCGGACTTACAAAATTGTTACTTTGTGTTATGAAGAATTTAATTCTGAAACTTTTTTTACTCTTGTTATTTTTCGAAAAAAACTTTATCGCTTTTCCAAAAAACGCGAATAACTGAAAACACATATTGCAGATGTGACATTTAAAAACTTGAAAATTCAAAAGTTGGCTATGAAATTAAACGTCAAACTTGAATAACAACCATTTAATGAAAAAAATCCAAATAAATGGATTAGAAGAGGAAATAATTGCCCAAAGAAAGAAGTCACATTTGTTGATATCTGGTGACATTGGCGGCCAAACTTGTGGGCAATTATTTCCTCTTCCAATCCATTTATTTGGATTATTTTTCCATTGAATGGTTGTTATTAAAGTTTGACTATTAATTTCATAGCCAACTTTTGAATTTTCAAGTTTTTAAATATCACATCTGCAATACGTGTTTTCAGTTATTCGCATTTTTGGCGAAAGCGATAAAGTTTTTCGAAAAATAACAAGAGTAAAAAAAATTTAGATCAAATTCTTCATAACACAAAGTAACAGTAAGACCGCCAACGGACAAAAAAGTTCTGTCAAATTTTTAGGGTGCATCACTCTGTATCAAGGATTTAAAATGGTACAATTGAACTATATTTTCTGTCGATTAATGCCCTTGCTCACAGAATATCTCCTTGGTACATCCACAAAGTGTACCAAATTTGGTTTTCCAAGTTCAACAATAAATGAGATATTGATTTTTTTCGAAATTTCAAAGCCCACTTTCAAGGTCTATAACTTCTCAAGGGTGCAACTTAGAGGTACTTGAGTTGCAACTTACAGGTAAGTTGCGTCAAATCACCTTATTTTTGGCTCCTCTGTATGCTCCCGCTCTGTGTCGGTTCTTATGCGGAACACCCTGTATATTGGTTATTGGTTCATTTACCAAACTAGGTAGGCATCTACGACTTTGTTATTTTTGTTTAAAAAATTTAACATTTAACTTTGTGTTTAGACTTTTAGAAATTTTTAAACAATTTTAGTAAACACCCGTCTTTAATAATAATAATTATGTTCTAGTTCCACAAATTATTATTATATTATTATTAATATATATATTTTTATTTCTTCAGGTACAAAGAAGATGGAATACAAGACGAGGCAGTGGCATGAAAAATGCTTCTGTTGTTGTGTGTGCAAGGTTCCCATCGGTACACAGAGCTTCATCCCCCGTGAACAAGAAATCTACTGCGCCAAGTGCTATGAAGAGAAATTCGCGACACGTTGCATCAAATGTAACAAGGTTAGTATTATTTAATCAAGAAGCAAAACTAAGGTTCATTTATTAGGCCAGTTTATGCAGTGCGGGTCTGTTCATACATCTTCAGGGTGATGTACATACAGGGTGATCCGGGAGATGCCTGCCATGTAAAAATTGTTATGCGCTGCACGATTTTGATGATTGTGTGTGTGTGTGTAGGAAGTGTCCTTATGCACTCAGGGGACATATTGTTATGGTGGTAGTACTATTCCACGGCTTGCTATTATTTTTTATGCGATTTTTTGGAAAATGCTATTAGGATTTTTTATCAGAAATCTGGCTATGTAGCTGTATTCGGCAATCCTTGAATCCTTGTCCCAAACATTATTAATTTACATCGTCGACTAACATTTCTACAATACCTTAAAGTTGGGAAAATTATTATTTTTATTTTTAATTAAAAATCAGGAATGCTTTGCAAATATCTGAAAATCGAGCAAACTTATTCAAAGCATCCCAAAAATGTCGCATTAATAAAGAAAACGGCAAAGAACGCCGTTTTATCAAATTTAAGTATGAATTCTATGCGATATTTCGAAAAATGCTATTGGCGAATTTTTTACCGAAATTCTGGCTAGCTAAAACCCAAATACCCCAAATTTTATGAATTTACATCTCCAACTAACATTTCTTCAGGACCTTATAGTTGGAAAAATTGTTTTTTTTTTAATCGGAACATTTCGATAATGTCTCACTAGTAAAGAAAACTGAAAACAAACATCCTCCTACCTTTTTAAAATAATACTTAAATATGGCATATTCTTCAAGATCATAGAAAATACCTATGCCATATTTAAGTTTTTTTTTAGTAAATTAATAAAACTTGGGGCATTAGGGTTTCAGGGGGTGCTGAATGCTACCTTGTCAGATTTCCAATAAAAAAGCCCCAAGCATTTTCCCAAAAATCGCATCGAAAAAAAATCTTAGCAGGCCGTGGAATAGTGCTGCCACAATAACAATAAAGTCCCACAATTGCATAAGAACATCTCCAAATTACGTTTAAAACAGTAGTAATCATTATTATTGGATGAAAATTTGGTTCAATTCTAAGACTGTCACAAACTAGCTACACAAGTGTTGGCTGACAGTTTAAAGGACACATTAAAGTTTTTTGTTTCATGGCCAACTGAGAATCCTACCGAAAAATAAATTAAAATTATTATTTAAAAAACTCACAGAGGAACATACCAAGCGCCTTAAATATATTGTTAAAAAGTCCTTTTGGAACACTGCAAGATGGGCCTACAGGGTGTTTCATCTTAAGTGCGAACAATAAAAACAATTCAAATTGTTGGACCTTTATCAATAAAGTCACTGTCTAAGATTATATATTTTCTGTGTGTTTCCTGTTGTGGCACACCAGCCACCTTAACTCATATGGACTTACTGACTGGCAGGCTTCTGTATTTTTAGACTTAGTTCGTTTGTAATGTCTGGGGTGGTTTTGATATACTCGATTTTTGACCTGTATAAAGTTTAAAAAATTCAGCATTTCGAGTTGCTACAGAGAAGAACACCTTGTATATTTTTTATTGGATCTTTGCACATCGACACTATGAGTGGTCCTGTTCATCATCCAACTGTTTTGAAGTAATTCCATGGCACACTTGACTCGCCAGATGAGTTTAAAATTCCTATTTTGCTTAACTTTCACAGCCTGCAGAATGGAACTCCCTGTATATTTTTTGTTCAAGTTTTGTATACGGGGGTTTTAGGCTGTTTTGATTAACGCTGTGGTGTCAGATTTTAAATAAAAAAATTGCTAAATGGTTTTCGTCATTTTTTACTAGAAAAAAATTTGTAGTAGGCCTTGAAAATTGACATTAAGACCTGAAATTTTGTACCAACGTAGAGTTTTTTGTGGCCTATTTTTAGAAAAAAAACGCGGCTAAAATCGGATGGAGAATACAAATTTTACGGGGGTGTTCGCACTTAAGATGAAACACTCTGTATATGTTGCATTAAAAAAAAACCACAAAAGTATAGTTTGCCCAATTTAAATGGAACACACTGCTTAATTTTCCATATAATGCTTAAAAAGTACATATACGTTTCTATCTACAACTTTTTTTATTTAACTTTTTTTCTAGGTCAAAAAGTAAAATACCTAAGGGTGGGAAAAAGAACTCTGAACACCTTGTGCTTTAGTTAAATACCAGAACTGAATGCTTCCAATTTCCCTTCCTCAAAAATCGAAAACAAATTTACAACTTTCTGGGAAATTATAGTAATCTGATATTTGAAACATACAATGTTATTGGAAAATTTTCAATATAAGTACAGAAATTACTAAATAAAATTTTTATTTTTACCACTTTTGCTAGCTTTCAAGTCATAATCTTGATAAATAAAATCAACCGTCCATACTTAAGTACCTTCAGGATCCCAAGCACAAGCACCACAAGAATGATTTCATAGAGTAATAAATCAAAGATGATATTTCTACGTTTGTTGTTCTTGCAGGTAATCACCAGCGGTGGAGTGACATACAAGAATGAACCCTGGCACCGCGAGTGCTTCACCTGCACCCACTGCACCCGCAGCTTAGCCGGCGAGAGATTCACTTCCCGCGACGACAAGCCCTACTGCGCCGACTGCTTCGGGGAGCTGTTCGCCAAGCGCTGCTTCGCCTGCCAGCGGCCGATCACCGGCATCGGCGGCACCAAGTTCATCTCGTTCGAGGACCGTCACTGGCACAACGACTGCTTCCACTGCGCCGGGTGCCGCACGTCGCTCGTGGGCCGCGGCTTCATCACCGATCAGGAAGACATCATCTGTCCCGACTGCGCCAAGCAGCGACTCATGTAGGCAGTTACAGAACGGAAGCGTGGAATTGAAGGGGTGCAGTTGTAAATGCCCCTGTTTGTACTTGCTCGCATATCTCACGCAATGCAAACAGGAGCGATACTTAAGTCAGTTTTGTAAGAAAAAATAACGAAAACACAAAAATATGCGAACTGTGCACCTTCAAACTGAAACGTATGTGGCCATACTCATCGCTTCATTACCAAACTCTCACGAAAAAAAGAAGAAAATACAAAAAAAAAGGAACGAACGGAATGGGTAAACACACGTCCAAAACCAATATTCTAAAAGCGACAATTGATGCCTTACTTTCCGATAATATCCACTATTTATTAATCGTAGAACCTAGATGTAGTGTAACATGATATGTATTTTTCGAGAGTTTATCGTTTTAACCAGACAGGCGCGTGGACGCACCAATTATATCTTTGTTATAGATGTAAGTGTACACTGCTTCGGATATGAGCAACTTGGTGCTATTTATTTTTTTTAATAGAAATTCTACTGGAGCGTAGTTACTTTACGTTAATATTGTTAATACTTTTAACACGACATGTACGTATTTTATAGATTATTTTGGAATGTTAAATTTTATGTATGCTTAGTGATTGAATTACAGGGCTTTCGCTTAAGGGACATTGTTATATTTTATTCCTTAATAAAATGGATACAAAACTAATTGATCTTTCTATATTTTCATCCCTCGTTGCTAGAAATAACAGTTTTGCATTTTGCAAGGTCTGGCGCATACATTTGCCACCCGGTGCAGATATATTAAATCATTGATTAAGGTACCTCATTCGATAATTAAATTTTGGAAGGTGGGTTAGTTTGATTGGAAGTGTCTCAAAAAACAGAAAAGAACAGTTCAGCCTGTCAAGATATAACAAGTACAATAGTCTCAACAACAACCTGAGAAAACTGATTAAGATTTGGCTATTTTGTCTTCATTCAGAAATTTTATTGCGTAATAAACAACACCTATGCCATTTACAAAATATATTAACAAAAATTGACTAAGATTACAGTAATAGTGTTAAAATATATTATAACTTTAAACATGCTATAAATATTCATTAAAGCCAGTAAAAACAATTCAACTGTTTGGTGCTAAATTATAATTCTTATTTTAAATAATCATTGGTAGTTGAATAAGCGATATTAAGAAATCAATTATATACAGTGACCGGCAGAATGGTTGCAAGTTTTTATTTTGCGGGAGCCATAACTACTGTTCAAACAAATTAATTTTTATGGCACTCACATTGAGTGCCATAAAAATTATAAACATTTATTTATAAATGATAAATCCTCTGAAATGGGACTAAGTGGTTTTATTTTATATACGGGGTAAATCAGAAAAAAATCCGAAAAGGTATTTTATCGTTGACTGACGTATTAATAAAGACTGCTCACGGCTGTCATGTTTGACAGTTCTCTGGCTTACCATGCGCTTCCCGGAGACAAAATACAATGCAAAATACATTGTTGACCATAGGCGCCATCTACTTTCCAGGACATGAAACTATAGCCGTGAGAAGTCTTATTAATATGTCAGTCAACGATTTTATGGAATAGAAACTTTAAACTTCATTGTTTGGCTTACCTTTTAATTCTAAACAACTATTCATAATACATGTTTTCTCTAAAATTAAAAATAAAAGTACTTTACTCTTGAGCCATTTTCATTTTTCGAACCTCCCCCATATATGAAATGAGATATTCAAGTTTTGAAAACTGCGTTTTAGGTTTTCAGGAATGCACAAACTTTTATTAAGAATAAAATTTTCTGATAAATTACAATTTACAAAAAATACATATGGTGCGTACTTTCTGCCGGACACTGTATATACAGGGTGTTTCATTAATATGGTAAAAAAATTAAACTGGGAGTAGAGGGGACCAAAATATGACGATTGAGCGCAATATCACTTATACAAATGTTGATGGTTAGAAAGATACAGGGCGTTCAAAGTTAAAATTTTAGTTGCAAATTTCTTAATAACTTCGACAGTTTTTATGATATCGGCTTAAAAATTGGTACATTGGGGTTTTTTAGGACGGCAAACAAGAATATTTTATCAGTTTTAATGTAGTCCCTAGAGGGCGCCACTTACTCCCTTAAAAAAAGTTGTGCGTACTTTTAAATAATTCTAAGGGAGTAAGAGGCGCCCTCTAGGGACTACATTAAAACTGATAAAATATGCTTGTTTGCCGTCCTAAAAAACCATAATGTACCAATTTTTAAGCCGATATCATAAAAACTGTCGAAGTTATTAAGAAATTTGTAAATAAAATTTTAACTTTGAACACCCTGTATCTTTTTAACCATCAACATTTGTATAAGCGATGTTGCGCTCAATCGTCATATTTTGGTCCCCTCTACTCCCAGTTTCATTTTTTTACCATATTAATGAAACACCCTGTATATATTATGAAAGTTATATACTTATAAAAGTGGAAATATATTTAAAGAACAAATAGTTTTTTTAAACCAACCTATAGTATTTGAGAATGGATTTACAACCCAACTTAATGTAGTCACAAAGAATAAATTATTGGTATGTGCAAAAAAATTTAGGTATACTCATTTTAAAAAACATAGGTAATTTGAATGTCCATTCAAATCAATCAATAATTTAAATATTGAAACAAAATACATATTTTTAATATAAATAGAATTAAAAGAAAAACCAAATTGTCATTTTTGTTCTCTATGTCCCTATGTTTTTTTTTTCTTCCAAGTGAAATAATTACTTAACCCATTAGGCACTTGATTAAAATTCCACTTTTGGAAAATGTATAATATGGTATAGGTATCAGGAAACGAAATCCTGCTGAATCTGATAATAATATGAACTAAATACAACTAAAATCTTTCCTAACTAAACCATCAGAACGCAGAGTTCTGATGGTTGTATTTTTTTGTAAATAATATCCCCAGTACTCAGTACCCACAAGAAGGTACCAAATGTAGATAAAAGTCCCACTATCTTGCACACTCCAAATACACTAGTGGCAAACATTAGATGTCTTTTTGCCACCAGTGGATGGCTTATGAAGTAGTGAGATGTGTTTTAGGTGGAAATTTCAACTATGTGCACAATCACAAACATTATTCCTTTACTGAATGAAACTATTAAAAACAAGATATTGAAACAAAAATATATTATAAAGAACAATAGGTACTTACAGAAGTATACAACCAAATTACAATTCAGAATAATTGTCATTAGTAGCAGAGCTGTATTACCGAGCACTGAAATATATATACTGCAAGTACAAAACTCGGTTTACTGTATTTTTCTGTATACCAAGTATTTGACTTCCGGTACTAGAAAAATACTGTATACTTAAAACAATACTTAAATACTGCAAGGAAGAGACTTTAACCGTTGATTGAAATATATCAGTCAACGCTTTAACAAGGATGTTACATATTAACATTAAATAATTCCCTGAACATAGTTGCAGTCAGTATTTGAAAATATTTAGTCCTCAAAGATATTTTTTCTGGATACTTCAAGAAATAAATGCAGCATTATTTTTTTGCATCAGAAATAAACCATATGCAAAAAACAACTTTTTCTAAATGTCTACGTTTACTTTACTGGTGGTGGCCACCCCTGGTCGTACTTTACCATTTTTCTAAACGAAAAGGTACTTTGCCTACATAGAGATTTATTTTTTCTATGGCCTTTTAGTAATATGTTCCTTATAAGGGCGATTTTGAAAAAATATTAAGTCTGCTCACCACGAGGGGTGACGGAAATATTATCAAAACACAAAAGATCGAAAACAAATTATTGAATGCACAATATTGAATTGCAAAATGTTGCATAATTATATTGAAAATATTAACATCAAGGCAAAAAAAGACCGAAAAATAATTTACCTGCTCCCTCCCCGTAAGTACACTATACATACTCGCCAACAGGCCCGAAAGCGAAAGTCAAACGTTCGAGGTGACCTGTTATTTTAGTTGCTAGGTATAAAAAGCATTTCTTAGCAACCCTTACCCAGCAAGGACCTTAAAAACATTAATAAAATATATGTAACTATGCGAAACTTGCGTCAATTTTAATAGGTTTCACAGGGATCGTTTTACAAACTGGTTTTCATCAGAAATAACACGAATTATACCAAAGAAAAATTAATAATATGAGCCGCCTAACACACCAAATTTGACAGGCGCATCGCTAACCGCATGGTGAGACCATATGTCTTGTAATTCGTAGGTCCCAGGTTCAAATCCCACGCAAAGCCCAACTGTTTTTATTTTTTTTTATTATTGCTGCATTCTGCCTCTTATATCTATCACTGATTATCATTTTTAGTAATTGAGCAAAGGTTATTATGAAGATAAGTACTCACAATCTACTCCATAGTGTATTTAGAGTTTAATTCGATACCTATAACATGAAATTGTCGGCAGCAGGAAAAATGTTACTTATTCATTGTACGCTCTTTTTTGCCCTTGGAGGTACTTTTAACGACTGAGGCAACGCTTACGTTGCCTTGGTCTTTAAACAACCTCCTCAAAAAAAAAAGCGCACTTATGAATAATAATAATAATAATAACGTCACTCCCACGTTACGGGAGAAAACTATGGAATGGAGAATAATAGGATAATTGTCATAGGGCCGCTGCCTGGGGATCGCCAGGGCATGTCTGGAGCCGGCGCTGGGCATGACAGTGAGCGGGACGTCGGTGACAGGGCGCTGATGAGGCGGGCCCCTGTTGCACAAACAGCTACAGCCCAGCAACACGAACATCTACAACATGGGAGCCAAACGAGAACTAGGGTTCCACCCACCGAAGGTGCTGCGCGGGAACTTCAGCCAGCGTTCACTCAGGCGGGATTACAACGACGACGCATGAAATGGACTGGGTCCATGAATGAATCGATAATGCGTATTTTTTACAGGGTGACAAACTTAGGACAAGAGATGATCGGCTACCGACAACAACTGCATGCCGAGTTCTGCAGGGAGTTTCCACACATGCAAGTGTCTGAACAAAGAGTGTCAGATCAGTATCGAACTATTCTAAGAAATAACCGAATTCCAGAAACGCGACTTAACGCTATAAAACGGGAAGTTGAGCTAAAGATCCATGGCGAACACATAGACATAGACAACAACAACGGGGAAATTCAAGTGCCTGGACCACAACAAGAAGCCGGAACGGCAGAGCGAACAACTGAGAATCGGGAAATTCATGTGCCTGGACCACAACAAGAAGCCGAGACGGCGGGACGAACAACTGAGAATCGGGAATCAGTTAACGGAGAACACTTTGAAAGCCTGGACACACAGCTGAGAAGGGCGGTATTGCGATACGAAGGCACAGACCCACTGAGCAGACCACCGCTAACAAGATTGAATTCTTCCAGGAAGCTTACAATCATGCTCGATATTATGAACACCAGAATTTTACCCAACTATGTTTCAGTAACACCCACATTAGAACATATGCACATGTTAATCTACTGTGCCGCAACGGCCATCATCACTGCAATGGGAGCCAAGATCCGGACGGCTCAAGAGTTAAATCGTGCAAGACCAGAACCACGAATGGCTCAATGGGAGATGCGATTAAATCGGAAGATCGAGAGTCTCCGTAAAGACATAGGACAAGTAACGGAATATATCAGAGGAGTTAGAACTAGAAAGATCCAGAGGGCGGTGCAGGCAATAATGAGCCGCACCCAAATGCATTCTCAGCGTGACCCCGCGAACATCACTGCTCAACAATGTCTTGATATATTAAAACAAAAACTTTCTGTTTTCGCAGGGCGTCTGAGGAGATACAAGGCTAGTAACAACAGGAAACGAGACAACAAACTTTTTGACCGATCAGAAAAAGTTTTCTACCGTACTTTGAATTCTAGCGCCGATGCCACAAATACGAGTTACCCTAGCAGAGAACAGGTCGACGGTTTCTGGAGAAATCAGCTTGCCACACCAGGTCCATGCAATGTCAGTGCAAGCTGGATCAGTGAAGAACGCGAGATGGGCCGGAACTATAGCCAGATGCAACACGAGCATTTCACAACCGATGAGGTCTCCAATGTCATCAAGAATTCCCACAACTGGAAGGCACCAGGTCCAGATCATCTCCAAAATTATTGGATTAAGAAGTTGTGGTGCACGCATGAACAAATAACTACCTTAATTAATGAAGTCTTGCTCGATCCTCTGAAAATGCCATTGTTTCTTACACAGGGTGCAACCTACCTGTTACCAAAAGACCAGCGGAATACGGATAACCCTGCCAAGTACCGCCCAATAACCTGCTTGCCTACGCTGTACAAGATAATCACATCTTGCCTTACGCAGCGAATATATGCTCACTGCGAGCGGAACAACATCATGGCAATGCAGCAGAAGGGCTGCGCGAAGGGCGCAATGGGATGCAAAGAGCAACTCATCATACGCAACTCTGTCATCTGCAACCAGGCTCATTGCAAGCAACGAAACCTCTACATGGCTTATGTGGACTACAAAAAAGCATTTGATTCCGTACCTCACGACTGGCTAACAGGTATCTTAAAGCTGTATAAAATAGATCATCATACAGTTTCCTTTTTAGAACACGTTATGACAACCTGGCGCACTAAGATACAACTCAGAACCGCAAGCAGCAACATCGAGACCGACACAATCAACATCCGAAGAGGGATTTTCCAAGGAGATTCACTCAGTCCACTGTGGTTCTGCATGACGATGAACCCTCTATCACATCGGTTGAACTCTACAAAATACGGCTTCGCTATCAAAAGCAACAACGCAGAAGCGATCAAGTTGAATCACCTATTATATATGGATGATTTAAAACTGATGGCCGCAACCAAAAACCAACTAACGCAAATGCTTAAAATTGTAGAGGAGTTCTCCAGGGACATCGGAATGCAGTTTGGACTGGACAAGTGCCGCACCCTTAACATCGTCCGGGGAAAGTTCGAACAAGGCGCACACGAGATGCAGGACGGCAAGGAGATCGAAGCAATGAGCATGGGAGATACATACAAGTATCTCGGGATGAAACAAGCTCAAAGGATAGACCATCGAACAATGAAGATCGATTTAACAAATGAATTCATCAAGAGAGTAAGACAAGTAGTGCGAACTGATCTTAACAGCAGGAATTTGTTTAAGGCCCTGAACACGTATGCGTGCTCTGTACTCAGCTATTCGTTCGGAATAGTGAATTGGACCAACACGGACATCAACAACCTGCAACGAAAAGTTAGGACACTACTGACAAAAGCTCATAAACATCATCCCCGTAGCGCCGTAGAAAGAACAACTCTGCCACGTCAACTAGGAGGAAGAGGATTGGCAGATCTCAGCAAGCAATTGGACCAACAAAAATTAAATCTGCGTAATTATTTCTACAGGCAGGCCAACAGCTCCACACTACATAGGGCTATATGCGGAGCAGACGTCTCAACACCGCTACGTCTGACGGAACACGAGCGTCAAAATCACCACCGAACCGACAACGATAAACTACAGAGGTGGTTGGGGAAGCCGCTGCACGGGAGGCATCCTAATGAGGTTAACCAGGAACATGTCGACAAGTTAGCGTCGAACTATTGGCTGACCTCGGGACGAATGTTCCCCGAGACGGAAGGCTTCCTACTGGCCATACAAGATCAGATTATACCAACTCGCAACTACCTAAAATTCATTGTAGGAGATGCATCGGTAGTGGATGACAGATGCAGATACGGGTGCCCAACTTCAGAAACAATCCAGCACATAACAGGAGGATGTCAGATGTTCGCATCAACGGAATATAAGGAACGACACGATTCGGTTGCCAAGATCTTGCACCAGGAACTGGCGGAAAAGCTGCTGCTTGTGCAGGCAGAGAGGGTCCCATATTACAACTACACACCTGAGCCTGTTCTTGAGAACAGCAACTACAAGATGTACTGGGATCGTACAGTTCTGACACATCAACGAGTTGCCCATAACAGACCGGACCTTATAATAGTTGATAAAATTTCTAGGCAGACAACTCTGATTGATGTGGCCATCCCGAACAACAACAACCTGCGTGTGAAGCAAGTCGAGAAGATCGCAAAGTACAGAGATTTAGAAGAACGAATTAGAAGGCAATGGGAAATGGAGAACGTCCAGACGATTCCAATCATCATGTCAACAACTGGTGTTATACCAAAAAGTTTGCTGAGAAGCATCAAGGAGCTGGGTCTAACTGATAGTCTTTACAGGTCCATGCAGAAAGCGGTACTACTTGCGACAGCCCGAACCGTCAGGAAATTCATGGGGAATGCAGGATCATCCAACAACATCAATGTCACCTAAAGCCCGATAACATGGCAAGGGTCTCGTCCGAGCCAGATCCTTTTGGTATCCGGGATACCCGGGATCTGAGTGAATGTTCCCCGTAGAGGGAGTGCGAATGCCTTTTGGCTAAGTCGAGATAATAATAATAATAATACTGATAGTCTTTACAGGTCCATGCAGAAAGCGGTACTACTTGCGACAGCCCGAACCGTCAGGAAATTCATGGGGAATGCAGGAACGTATCACAACATCAATGTCACCTAAGGCCCGATAACATGGCAAGGGTCTCGTCCGAGCCAGATCCTTATGGTATCCGGGATACCCGGGATCTGAGTGAATGTTCCCCGTAGAGGGAGTGCGAATGCCTTTTGGCTAAGTCGATATAATAATAATAATAATTCTCACCCTCACAATACTCCAAACTAGGAGTACTCCAGAAGCAACCACATGCTTGTGCGGGGGAGGGGGGCAATTACTATTATTTTGTCTTCGTTGCCATTTGCGGCTAGGGCCGACTTTTTTCCGATAGAACTAGGATAGCATTCGCTCAAGTACTACGGAAAACCCTAGAAAACCGTAGTAATCCCAGTGAGTGTAGGACAATTAGTAAATCACACGGATAAAGCTATTTAGGAGCAATACCGTGAACCCACATTTGTCCAGCGCTCTTGGCCATAGCGGTGTTTTTCTTTAAAGACATATGCATGCGCCTGCCTCGAACCAAGGTTAATCGAAGGCAGAAAAACATGCAGTCTAGAAAGTCAGCGCCGGTACGAGCGACGCCATCGCGGCTCATACCGCGAATCTGGCAAAGTAAAACAAAGTAACAACATAATGCCGAAAAGTAAAATATTAAAAAACAAAATGTTAAATAGACAAAAAATCGAATTCTTAAGATCGAAATACAAAATGTCGAATACTTAAAATTTTCAGTACTAATTAATTGAACAATAATTTGTTCTTATTATTTTTTAATAATTATCAATATCAATAATATTATTTACAACAGAATTTAATAAAACTGTAATGAATAAATTATTAATTAATGCAGGTTTCTTTTAAGATGCCGATAAAAAATCTAGAGTGTCATCGAATATTCTTTAAATTGTTAAACAAGTACGTATACGAGACCTCTGACTGTGACATATAGCATTTTACCTCTCTGACGCTCATGTTACAAACTATATCCTCATGGATAACTGTACTATCATTACTTTCTGGTTGAATGCTTTGCTATTACTATCTACCATAATAGACTATAATGCAAGTTTTTTTTTTTGTAAGGTGAAGAAGCAATAATTATTATGGTCTTTTTATGGCCTTTAAATATAAATTTGTTTTTTTTTAACATTCCTATTCCTACAGTATTCAGCTGGACACAATCATTTGCAATACCAATACCCACTAGAATTGCAGTGCATATAGTACTTTAGGATGATTTCAGTACTCAACAATACTTCCAATAGCTTGAAATACTGCAAGAACTTAAGCATGGGTATTAGGGACTTATAAGTAGCTGTCAATTTTCAATTACATTTCTCGGGCTTTCTCAAAGGCAAGGTAATTGTATCAGTGTTATTTATAGTGCAAAAAAATATTGCTATCCGATAAGAGGTTGTGCAAATTGTTGGTTATCTACCATTGATCGATAGTAATACAAATTTCAGTCAATTATCAATAAGGATCAATCACTAGGTATAGAACTTTAAAATAAAAAATAAATAACAATAAAAATATAAAGCTATAAATTACTTATGTTGTCACACCAGTGAAAATTGTATTCAGTATTTTTCCATTTCACCAAGTTTTAATTAAGGCTGTGCCTCCGCAGCCGGCAATGACACCCAAATGGGCTGACGGTAAATAATTCTTAGGTTTTGCCACTGACTACACTTTTACATAGATAATTTTCTGAAGATTTCAAGATTCCATTAAAATTCTCATTCACTGTAATAAAATAGTAAGTAGTGCAAGAGCAAGGATAGTAATAATAGAATAATATATAATAGTGTACTTATTTAACAAAAAAAAAATAATGCACATTCATTCTTAATGCATTACAAGGGTTTTTACAGGGTGTCCCAGGTTTTTTTGGTCAGGGCTTTGACATTTTGTAGAAAAACTCATTGTAGAGTGGATTGCCATGTACCTAAACATTTTTAAATAAAAAAATTGAATCCCCAATTTAGCCCGCCCATTATGTTGTGTTATCAAAATAGGGAACAAAAAATAAATTTTATTTTTTCCAGACAAGCTATCAAGTTCATAAAAAATATCATGACGAAAAAAACTTTCTGAATTGATTAAAGAAAACGAATTTTCCTTTTTTAAATAATTTAACTCGAAAGAAATAAAAAAAAACCTTTTTAAAAACAAGCTTTTAAACTAAAATGAATAAAATAAGTTTATGTATTCGTTAAGATAATTCATTGCCAAATTGCCAAAATTGAAAAGCGTGCCACGCGAAATGTTCATAATAAAAGTATTAAATTATTATTATTATTATTATTATTAATTTCATTATTAGTCCCAAAAAAATATATACATTTTATGTAGGGACACCTTTGCCCTTAAATAAATTAATTAAGTACTCATAATACGTTATGCTCTAATAAGTACCTACTAACATTCACCAAAAAACACTAAAAATAAATATAGTAGTATAGTATAATTTATAATGAATTAAATTATCCTGATTCAATTATCATTTTTTTTAGTTTACTCTTAAATTTCTTGTAATCTGTATCTTTTAAACTATTAGGTAAATTATTATAAAGTTTAATACCATCATAAAGGAAGCAATCAATTCCAAATTGAGAATACATACGGGGTGCATCTATATTAATTCTATATCGAGTGCTATATTATGTTATGTATTTTACAACAAACATCTACCGTTATACGTTTTTTAGATGTATATATTTGATGTATGAAATTATTTACTTGGCAGTGATTGGTTGATAAGCAAGTACCTACCTACTTTTACTTGTCGAAGTATGTAAGTATTTTCTTTACAATTCGCGCAACAAGCTTTTTGATTTAAAAAAAAATTGTCCCAATTTTGCACGGAATTAGCATAACGAAAAACTGCACTTATTTTATTCGTACATGACTTAAATAAAAAGTTATTTATTTTTGATTTTATTTCGTAGTTTTAGTATTTGATTTTGATTTGACCTTGGAATGTGATATCCAAATCAAGGAGAGTTGACTGACGTATTTATAAAGACTTCTCACGGCTATCCCGGTAACTGAGATGGGAACTTTGAATAAGTAGTTATTACGTAATTATTACTTAAAAATCGACTTATTAGTTTTTATTACTTATATTTAGAAAGTATGACTAATTATGTAGTAATTATTACTACAAGTTGTAACTTTATGGTTTCAGTACTTCTAAGTAGTTTTTGAAGTATCTGGAACGGAATTGTTACTATGCAAAATTACGTTAAAATCACGTTAACTCTAAAGTTATATTCAATGGTCGCAATTACTTTGTTGTGTTACTTGTTTATCACTTTAAAGTTTTTATTACTTTATGGTAACGGTAAAAGTAACTTCTACATCTTAGCGACTTTAGAAATACCTCCAAAGTTACGGAACTATATAGTCATATTTAAAGTGGAATTAACTTTCCCGCTACTCGAGGAAACTACTGTATGGTAAGTTTTACTTCCCACTCCATTTTAAAATTACTAGAAAGTTCCAATTACTACAAAAAATACTTTAAAGTAAATGTCACTTCTATAGGAACCAAAATGGAAACTACATTTAGTTCCTTACAATCGTTTGAAGGATTTGGTAGTTTTTGCGAAGTGATGAAAATCTCAGCCATTAGAAAGAAGAAAAATTATAGACACACATTCACATTTTATAGAAAATTAAAGCAGCAGTTGGATGAAACGAATCGAAACACAAGCACCTGTCTTCAATACAAAATTACAAAACGCTTCTCTTGAGTGGCTACAATTTTAAATATCAACATTTCGAAATATAGCACAAAATACACCGGCTGAAAATAACACTCTCATATAAAAATTATAGGTTAAAGTTCCAAATGGAACCTAGTAGTAGCATTCGGAACTTAAACGAGGCTTCTGGAACCTTGAAGTCCTCTTGTAGTAATTGGGACTTTAGAGTTAAAAATATCTAAAACTAATTTTCGTCTTAAAGGTAGGAATTACCTTAAAGTGAAAAAAGTCTAGTTGCCGTTACTACCAGTTAAGTGGCAAACACCCATTTTAAGGTAAATAATACTTAGAAGTAATTACTGAAAATTATTATTATTTTCTTATAAAATGATAGACGCCATTAATATCAAATGTCAATTTCCTTTGGTACTGAAATAGTTATTTCTTCAAAATTGTCCCAAAAAAGAGAAAATTGAGCAAAAATGAACTCGTATGACTTATAGAAATATTAAAAAAGCATTTTTCAGCATTTTTAGGTAATTTCGCACATTTTCATAATTTATCTTCCCAATAAAAAAGTGTTAAAACATGCATTTCAATGTCATATTTGACAGAAAATTTTCAATCGTTTTAGTTTCTTGAATCTAGCAACGAGAAAAAAATCAGCAAAATAATACCTTTCTTATATCAACCATATTCATAGATATAAGTTAAAAATAAATATTAGGTACTTCCATTTTCCACGGTTATTGAAAAATGACGGAAGATGCTGGGCTAGAATACTTTTTAATTATTTAGACAAAGACAAAGCGAGGACGCGAATGTAAAGAAGCAAACAAATCCAACAAAGTAGCGGTGACCACGCTGCTACGTCTCCACCATGTTGCCGGAACGTAAGCGCGTCGTAGCGGTGTAAGTTGCTAGGTGGTTGCCGTTACGTATCTATCACCCTCAAAATGTTCCCCATTTTGGTCGCAGGGACGTAAGAGGAACGTAGTAATTACGTTCCTATCAGTAGTAATCACAACTTTAAAGTTGCAAACAAAAGTCGCCGGAACGTAACGGCGACTAAAAATGCTGCTTGGGATAGCTTTATGTCCTGGAAAACAGATGTATTCTGCATTGTATTTTATCTCCGGAAAGCACATGATGAGCCAAAAATGTGTCAGACATGACAGCCGTGAGCAGTCTTTAATAATATATCAGTCAACGCAAGGAGGTTGTGAAGAAATAGGTGATCCTCCATCTTGGGGCGGCCGTCATATTTGATTTAGTATGACATCATTCACCGCCATTTTGAACAAATTACAATATAGAGTATACCAGATTGTATTGTCACCAGCACCAAAAGTGTGTGCAAAATTTCAGCCCACTCGGTTGGGTGGAAGTGGTTTAAAGATTTGTCAATATTTGATGCCCACAATATACTAACATAAATTCTAACATGCGAAAACAGATAAAAGTGGTAATAAAAAGTTCTACAAAAAAAGATGAATAAGTGTTCCAGGTTTTTACCCTTAGGATGCACAGGGTGTAAAAAGTAATTCTACCTTAAAGTGTCTTCCAACTAGTTGCAGTAACGTATCCCAAAATTCAACTGTTTTTCAGAAATGAACTCAAAACCAAATTCTTTGTCCTTCTTAAGGCTGGAATAATTATGCAGGGGAGGCTTAAATTGAAAAATTAAAAATACAAACAAAGCACTTCCTCCAAATATTTTTGCACATCATTACGGGACACCCTGTATAAGATTCGTTTTTTAAAAATCAACTTTTAAAACCCCGCATTTGAAGTATAAGCGTCTAAATGAAATGTAACAAGAGAAAAGACACGTTACTTTAGCCCAAAGAATCTGCAGTCAATGGGTAAACCTACTTTTTTGTAACACTATGTAAGTATAAATTTAGGAGGACTGGCATGGACGTTGCCAGATTTACAGCACACAACCCTTTTTAGTCTCGTAAAATACAGGGATGTCCATCTTCTATGTGTTGCGACGACGGTTTTTAGACGCGACATTTCAGTTTTCGAACTCATTTCGATGCAACAGTTTTTCAGTTTCCCACTTATTCTGTGTGGCCAGATTTTGGGTACTCAAAATCGGCAGCCTCTAATCAATTTTTGGGGTGCCATTTCCGGCATCCAAGAAAAACATTGAGGGGCAACCTGCACCGGCAGCTATTAGTTTATTTTGCGGGTACTGTTGCCGGAAGCGGAGGCAAACTGTTCTCCACAATAAATTTCTTATGCACACGCAAAATGTGAAACATTATGTTGAACTTATATACCTAATTTCCTACAACATGGCAATTACAAGTTGGATGTTACCCTATTTGGTAACTTACACAGCACTTGCTTAACATAATTGGGTTGAACACAAACTTTTTACCTAACATATCTCGCATGGATCTCTCCAATCGTATCACTGAGGTCGGTTCGTCTGGCCCTCCTTAAAGCCGTTTGTACCCGATGAAACCAATATCTCTCGTCCTCTGTACTTTTGTGAATTTCTAATATTTTTAAAGTAATAGTGGGTATATTCCCAGGGTACCGATACTCCAAGCTATCGATGTCTCCTTCTTTTATATGCAACTCGCGGGCAAAATCTTTCCATTTTTGCCCTATTTCGGAGGAGATTCGAAGGAAAATTGCTTGTTCCATTTCGCTAAACTGTCCAAAATCTGAAGAAGAAGATTAGAAGTTATTTAACTAATTTAAAGATTAAGTCCCAAGTAACAATTTAAAAAGATAAAAGGTTTAAGTCCTATTAAGGTTTTGTGGGGGCCATGTAAGAAACCATTGATTTAAGTTACAACAGATTTAATATGTCTGTCCTTATAACTGATTTATCAAGGTATTTACCAAGTCTACAATAAAACTTGTCGGCAGTTAAAACCAAGTTAAGATAAATAGCTTCAAAATAGGAGCAAAAAAGCCTTTTCAAAATTTCGAAGACATAACTTTTCAAACTCGTTTTCGAATCTAGAAACTCGTTTTTTTAGGTTTTATGACAAAATGTTATTAAGGAAAGTTGTTCAGAATTATAAACTGAGTAGATGTGCAGTAATATTTTCTCTATCTGCAAAAATGAGATAAATAATTAATAGAAAGGTCGGAGTTTTTGCTCTGTACATGCAATCAATCATAATGTGCAAAAGTATCATCATATTGATGATTTTCATCCCCTCTAGGTGTTTAAACTTCCCATTGAAAATAGCAAGTCGAATTATTGTTTTCAATTCAATGTCCACATTTAAGTTTATATTTAAGTATGTGTGCTTCATGTCTGGGCAAGTAGAATTAAAATAGATTTACTTATGATTCCATAAGTGCAAATTGCCAGGCTAAAAATGTATCTTTTGCGCCTTAAAAGTTTTAAATTTTTGGGTCTCCTAACCACAAATTATAGTTTTATAGAATTCCTGATCTACACCTACAAGAAAGCGATCATAAAACCGTCTCTTAAAACTTACAAGGTTTTAATAGTCGTTTTAAAACAAGCATGCAGAATCTTCTCGAGATGGACCCTTTTGCTCTTATGGAGGTATTAACTGGAGTATTCTAGAGCCTTTTCAAGCTATTTGACTTCATACCTAAGTAGTTTTCAAATCAGCTTATAGTACTTAGAATAATTTAAAACCAAAATTGTTACTTGGGGTATGAGAAGCGAATCAAAATAAATATATGTTACAGGCCATATATGAAAATATACCGTATGGTCTAGGTCGTATCTATACAGCCTAAATGGCTCAGACCGTATGTAAATGAGATGGTATTTCAGATACGGACTAGATCGGACTAGATCGTTAACATATGGACTATTCGTCGACACTTGCTTATAAGTAGCGCTCAGAACTATCTTATGTCCATTCTTCTAGCCTATAATAAAGCGGGATTTTTACACATCATACTGATGGATGCAAATCATTGGCTCCTTATTATCACACATCACACCACATCCCAGATGATCACAACTGCAGACAATCGGCACGGTTTTGTGTTTTGTATCAGTTCTATGTCTTATTTTCTACACAAAAATGAGTCGTGGTAAAAAAAACTGGGAGCATTGGCATTAAAAACATTACTGCTAGCTCCAGGTAAGTTAGCTTTATAATGTAATGTTATTTAGCAGTTGTTTTTGAAACTAGGTATAACTTTTTCAGTAGTTCAATTGAATTCTACAGAAATCGACCAACACAGTTCAAGTGGCGACGAAGCTAAGGATCATTCAAAAGAATTTTGGTATCTAGAATTACAGGCGTGCACATCAACTGTTTTTAACCGACCAAACGAAAATAATTTCGATGCATTATTTAACTAGTTCGGTGTATTTAACTCGGAGGTCAATACGGATGGGCAAAATATCGTATGTCCAACATTTTTGAAAAAATGAATTTTAAATCGAAATTTTATTTTCAGCCTTACCCTCGGTTTTACCACAGATATCCCTAAAAACAAATTACACCGCTCAAAAATAATATCTGACGTATTGACATTCAAACTGTATGTGCAATCGCAGTGAATTACCCTTCTTTTTTATAAAGGCCCAATGCCTTCTTTTTAATACGTATTTTGCAGAAAAAATCTAGGGTACCTATACTAAATAATTACCTGTTTTCCTTCCAGCAAGAAGTAATATCCATCTGTGATGGGCCTATATAAAAAAGGAAGGGTAATTCAGAAATGGCGGATGTTGAAACCACCCGGAAAACATTGCACATACATTCTGTCTTTGTTTAAATCTCACTGATATATGGTCCAGTTGCAGATAGACCGTATATAAATGGACTAATCCTTTTGCAAACCGACTAGACCGTTTGTTGAAGGACAAGCTTCTCATAATACGTATGGCCTAATATCTTTAGTCCGTTTACATATGGACAAGTCCTTTTGTATATGGCCTGTTTTACATATACGGTCTGTAACATATTATACATACAGGGTGTTCCAGCGGAAACGTAACAGGCTCTATAACGGCCAGGAAATTTTTTTCTAGGAAAAACGCAAAAATAGGTCAATTTTGTTTGGCAGGGGGACATATTTTGGCATAAAATTGATAGATCTATCTGCAACCCCCTGAGCAGGGTTTGAACCCCTTCAAAAAATTTAAATGGGAAGAGGGTTCATGTCGCACACCTTTCGAAACGTCTCTCAATTCTCTATACACCTGCATCAGATTTTCGAAAATCGATCGACTTTTCAAAAAGATACACCGAGTAAAATGAAAAACATTCATTTTCAATTATTGCCTGGTCGAGTGCCTGGTATTGTTACACAATTTTAAGCCGAAAGTGGTGGTAGGGGGCCGTAAGTTATAGAAAGCATGTTCAGCTACAATATTATGAGGAAAATTTTATAAACGGGGAGGAAATTGAAACTTTATTGTAATTAATGCTCAATATGTTGACCATTCACTTCCATGAAATAATAAAAATTTTGTTCAAAACGCTGCCGAACATTGTGCAACATTTCAGGGGTGATTTGTCGACATTCGTTTATAATACGGAGACGCAGATCTTCTATTGTTTAACAATACCAGACAATAATTGAAAATAAATGTTTTGCATTTTACTCGGTGTATCTTTTTGAAAAGTCGATCGATCGTGAATTGAGAGACTTTTCCAAAGGTGTGCAACATGAACCCCCTTCCCATTTAAATTTTTTGAAGGGGTTCAACCCCTGCTCAGGGGGTTGCAGATAGATCTATCAATTTTATGTCAAAAGATGTCCCCCTGCCAAACAAAATTGACCTATTTTTGCGTTTTTCGAAGAAAAAAATTTTCCGGCCTTTATAGAGCCTGTTACGTTTCCGCTGGAACACCCTGTATACAAGGCAACCCGCAAAGCCTATACCAACATCTGTGTGGGGTGAAAGACTTAATTAATTTAAACAATATTTGTGTCTTGCCATCGATAAATCAACCTGTAAGCATTGGCCCAGCTAACAACGAATGACCTATAACGTCAATTTTACGTTATTTTCATAACGTAGAAGATACGTAACTTAATTTACAGAAATTTAACATTTGTAACATCAATATTACGGTACAGATACTCCCAAATAATAAAACTTAGACCAATAAGGTTTTTGGGAATTCACAATAGAGTCCTCTCCTGAGACGATTAAGGTCCTTTTGGCTTTGTCCCATCTGTTATATGAATTTTTAGACATCCTTTATTTTATTTCTTCTTAATTCTATGACATCATCGAGATTCTAGCTTACACTGTTTTACGCAATATCTTTCAAGTGTGTCGATAGCTTAGTTGGTAAGAGCGTCGATATTAATTCCGATGATCGTAGGTTCGAACCCTGGTGTTGGTGTGCGAATTTTATTTTTTATGGGGTTATATCTACGTTAAGTTTATGAGGTTATTTCTACGTCAGGATATTAACGTCACTCTACCCCTTTTGTCATAATTATAACGTTATAACGTTAATTTAACGTGATTTTCCTAACGTCGCGTCGTGTAGTTATAACTATAATGATATTTTGACGCTGGGGGGTATCTGATGGCCCTAACCAAAATAGTGATTAAGGTACTTAAGTCAGCTATCAATTTATATGCAAAAATAGGCCATTACTGCATCAGCCTCCTAATAGAGAAATTAAATATCGAAAATGTTTCCTATTATTGTCAGCACATTATTATTATTGGAGTCGCCTTTCAAGAGAATTTAGCACATTATTTATTAAAGTGGAAGGCAAACCCTTCTTAGTAGGTTTAGCTGTCGGCTGTCGGTTTTTCTACATCTTTGTAGATAACATTCTAGACATTGACATTTCATTTGATTTCCATGGGTAACTTAATAGGACAACTGTATTAATGAAGTCCCACGGAAGGAGGTGACTTTTAAGGAAGTTAATTTTTTCTCAATCTTTTTCATCATTTAAAAAAAACATTAAAATTATGTACCTAAAAAATGTTGTTAACCATTTCTCTACCAACCCACTTCAAACTTTTAGTGTCACCATTTCCAGTAAGTTTACCCATGGCTACAGACCGTCATACATATACCTATGCCAGCCATAAAAAATACAGAAAATAATAATCGATTTACCTAGTCGATTATTCAAATATCTGGAGATAATCAATAGATATCTTTAAAAATCAGTAGTACTAATATTAGTATATTATACCCTCAACTAACGAACACGAACGAGCAATGAGTTATTCTTTCGATAGGTTGGCATAGTGGCGATGATGACCGATTCGATTATTTGACTATTCTCTCAGTGGACGGTCGTCAGGCCGCCTCTCATTTTGAAAATCATTTAAAGTGAGAGGAAGGATTTAAAAGAGTTTATAGATATACACAAAGAAAATCCATGTTTGTAGAAAGTAAAGTCCAACAGCTAGCTTATGAGACATTAGTACAAAGACTGCGCGAAAAAGAACCGGCAGCCACAAAAGAAAATGTCGTAATTTTTTTTTTTTAATCAGCATAGCTTTCTTCCTGTGGCAAGGAATCTTAATTTGACTGTTAATCTTTCATGACTAGTTATTGCCATTCTCAGGACGCTGTCACCAGGTGCAGGAGCGCCAGGTAACTTTCCTCGTCCATTCGTAAATAATTAAACCAATCTTGCTTTTCTTTCCTAATTTTTGTCTTTTCAATAACCAGTTAATTCTTAGCCCATATTCTTTGTTTTTTTTTAATACCCGTGTATTTTTCTCTTTCAACCACGTTAATAACTGCTACGGCAGCTCCAATCAATAATAACTCGTTGGAATCATTGAGTAAAATTCCTTTACTCAATGTTGGAATTCATACTTGCACATGTGACCACTTTGCTTGAGAAGCAGAAACTAAATAATCCGGACAAGTGGCCTGTATCGTGTGGATGCGAGTCACCGATTCAGTCTGCCTGTACAGTCTTGGCCTGCGCAGGCCGGCCGGACAGGCCGACTAAGCGTGTTGATGGCCCTTAAAGTTTTATTTACCAGGTGGATGTATTGTTGAATCTATCGCAACGCCACAAGTTAGTCGAGGAGTTAGTAGTCGGGCAATATTAGTCGATTGTTATAATGACCAGAAAAGTTTTTCTCGTCAGATAAAGAGTTTTTATTTTTCTTCTTAATTATTAGCCTACACCAAAGACCTCGCACGAGACCCAAAATTTGCTCCCATCGGCACAGATCAAGGTGATATTGGGAAAGTTTCTTGGCTCGACTCCTACAGGCCATCGTTATCGGAGATCCCGTACTAACGCTCTTACTAGAGGAAGAGGAGATGACTTGCATATAAGCCGCAATTGACAGTACAATTATTGGTGGACATTGGAAACACTCAACCTTGAACTAAGCCTTAGATCAGACATACTTATATAATATAGGTACATAGAAATATTCTATAAGTTAGTAAAAGTATTTTACCTAAAGTACGGGGAAAAACATCAAGTGGATTCAGTGGGCTTGGGCGAGACACACCAGATGAGCTTGAGTGATATGTATCAGGCCAACTTGAGCAGGATGCTTGTAGTCTTTCATCCACAGTGTCATCAGATAAAAATGGAGAGTAGGCAACATTAAGCAAGTCTGAAATGATTTTTAAGGGCTCGATATTGTCCACACTCAAACAGTCACGTTTCTCCAATATTTTAATCAGTTGGGCGATGGTATTTATATCATCATATCGCCTTGCTGAGTTTATATCTTTTTTAAACATTTCCTTCAACATTTGTAGCTGCCGTGGTTCGCACCGAATTGCTGAAAGGGTGCTACACCACGAATTGTATTGGGATAGGAACATTATTAGACTGCAGTTCCATTAGATTAGAAAATAAGACTGCGATTTCCGGTATTTTCTCAGCATTAACAAAACAAAGTTCCACAAGAAAATTAAATCCCCGAAGCTGACGTCAGCTTTTATTTATTTTGTGATTGATTGAGAAAATACATTTTTATTGTTATTTAAATAAAAAGTTAGGTTAATATGAATATTGTCAAAATTGGAAATAAAATTTCAAATTTCTTCTTCCTCCTTCGTGGAGAGAGAGGTTGTTGCCACTACAAATTTGATACCAGTTACTATAATTCGTTATGTGGATTTGTTTAGCCATGGCATTGTAACGAAGTTACTAGGAATTTCCCGCTAGTTCTGAATTGTCGTTTTATTTCATTTATTTCTTCGCCGCGCTGTTTGGAACAACCGGCCGACCGCCGTAGTTTTTTATATATATTTATGAATGATTCTTTTTTTCTACATAGGAGACCGGCGGTCGATATTTCGAATTGCATTTAAGTAAACTTTAGTTTTGATTATTTTCCGGCTTTCCGCCGCTTGTAAAGAAATTCTTATGTCATCATAAGGGATACGGGAAACCGGCTAGGGGTAGAACCGGGATATTAATTCAAATTACAGCTAGAGCCGCCGTTCTTTTTGGGAAACCGGGTATACCGGACATGCCCGATCCAGAGCAAGAGAGACCACCGTCCGAGCTCTGGGGGGGTGCAACCACCCCTAATGGCCACTCTAGCCCCCGGCAGCCGTTTTGGGTACCAGAAGAGTGGGGACGACCACCGGATGTCTCGCCACTGCTCCGACCAATGGACGGCCGGCGCACTCACGAAGGGAGGGGCGCCACCGAGCCCGATAAATACGCCGCGGCTGCCGAGGAGGCTCTCTGATTTCCGGCATATTTCCTGGTGAGCATTATTAGGTTAAGATTTAGAAGCTGTCCCGAACCGTGTTGCTGTTGTGAGTTATTTATCCGCAGCCGACACCGGTTCATTACACCCCCAGATCAAGCAGGTTAATTGAAGCTAGGCTTGGTACCGTGTTGGTGGCGTGAGTACCATCTACCACCGACACGGGAAGATTATTTAAAATTTGCCAAGTCTTCCTTATTTGTGCCCCACTCTCGACGCACCACTAAACTCTGGAATTAAATTTTCTCTGACGAATGCTATCCTGGGTATAAAGCGGAGCATACCGCTCTAAAAAACTGGCGCCTGAGCAAACCGTTTCACCGAGAGTCCGATTTTTCCTTTCTTAAATAAAAGAGGCTATAAGGGAGCCCCCCGGTGAGTACACAAAAAGGGAAAAATCGCACGTGAACTAAAACTGCGCTAAAAAAAAATAGCGCCCCCACAGGGGCGCGCTATAGCATTAAATATTAAACTTTTTTATTTGTGTAATTTGTGTTTTTCCGTTTCGAAGCAAATAAATTAAATTTATGAAATTTCCATAGACTCATAAGTCTATGGAAATTTCCCTACTTAGGCTAGACGCTAGTATCAACAGGTAGCAAAACTAAAAGTACAATAAGTAGAATAAATATAAATAGTACATTGTGTACCTAGTAGGAAAAGCTGAACATTCCCGGACGACCGTAAAGATTGCCTGTCGAGGCGTAAGCCGAGACTGGCAATACGGAGTCGGGGAATGTGGCTTTTCCTACAAGGTATACATACTATTTTTCCGAAAATCGAAAATTACTCAAAGAACATAAATTATTACAGTCAACTTGTTTTTAGTTTATAAATAACTGTAAGGAAATAATATTTCCTTACAGTACAAAAATAAATATTTCCTAACAGTTACTTTCCGTTGCCTGGCAACGACTAAGTGCAAGGAAATATTGACTTTTCCTTTCAAAAATGTTATCAAAAATGTCAATATTTCTGATTGATTTTCGGAAAAAAATATTACCGTCGTTGAGTGATGTATAATGTATAATAATAAATATGTCAGTCAAAGACAAGGTCTCTATTTTAGACAATAGACCTTGAGTCAGGTCAAGGATGGATACCGTTTACCGTTGTATTTCAGTCAACATTTACCAGAGCATATAAAACAATCAGCAGTATAACTTACTCTTGAGAAATCATTCGCAAATTCAAGGACCTTGACTGAGCCATATTGGTGGAATAGAAGTCAGAGGTGTAGTCGGGAAAAATCAATTCAGAAATACAGAGTAGTATTAGTAAAGTATACATATAGTGTGTGGTAAGCACATGCAGCTTTTACTCCTTCCTGGGATTCTTTATTTAAAGATACTAGCAAAAAGCACAATTTAGAAAAAAACACACTCCACGGCACTGTAATATCTATCATACAGCCAAAAAAGAACTGCCCAATCGCCCCGACACTGCATCAATTTGACAGAATCTATTCCCACATGGCGGCTGCGCGAATAGGTGCGCAGAATTTTCCCGCCATGGGGAAATAGATGCTTGATTATACCCAGTCCCAGTAAACTAACTCGACGCCATTGCCACCATAAAAGTACGAATACCCAGTTGTATGACACGCTGTCAGCGCCTTCGATCTCGGCGGTAGTGGTAGTGACTGTTTCTAATCGACGTCGGAGATCGACGATCGTTGAGCGGCTGAACTGAACGCGTTGTCGTTCTGTGGTTCGTTCTTTATATATTACATGATCGTGTTGGGTTCTCGAAACGCGGAGCCTTCTCCAATCCCTGTTTATTCTCGATCCGGATACTAAGATATAATACTATATATTATACAGTGTCCTCCAAAAAGTTCGCACCATAGGGGGGAAAATTTTAATTAACGTTTTATTTTGAAATTTAATTTTGGGGTTACCTTTTGTTTTAAAAAAGATGAAAAATGACCCACTCAAACGTGGTCATGTGACTTTCGTTATCTGTCAAAAATGACATTTAAAAAAATATATCGCCAAAAATAGGTTTATTTGTTAAAATATCAAAAAGTTTTACTTGAAAAAGTTGTTTCTTTTTCCAAATTTGAACGCTCTAGTAAAATATTTTGTTTTTTTCCAATTTTTAATATTTATGAAATTTCTGAAAATTTTAAGAACTCTAAACTTCGTAAGAACTATATTTGATATCTCTAGCTTTATCATTCTATTAATTTTTTATTACTAATTACCGATAAGAATAGGTAATTTTCAAAAGAAAATGATATATTTTTTAGGCTTTAAAATTCTGTTATGTTTGTTGCAAAGTTGATGTATACCGTCTAGCATTTGGGGTATAAATTTAGTTACATTATATGTTTCCCAGTTCTAAATTTATACCAAAATAATAATAAATTAAAATATCACCAAACTATTTTACGCATCTAAGCAACATTCTTGACTTTTATGGAACAAATAATTATTACACAGAAAGATTTTTAGTACCTGTAATAATTATAAATAATAAACGATATGTTTAGTGGCATATCAGGTAAAGGATATCAATTGAAAAAAATGCACTCCAGCCGGGACTTGAATGATTTGACATAAAAGAACGAATGGAAATCAGAACGCTACTATAATGAATGGAGGGCAAAATGTAAGTACCTACAAATTAACTAAGGCTACTAACTTGTATTGGACAATTTACAGTCATATATTTATGAGGTTATGTTGTGACAAAAAATAACAATCTATGTATGGGTGCAATATGTATCTATATATGCATAGATATATCTATATATATTCTATATACATTATTCAGTAACTAATTTATACTGTAATCATTTTAAGTTTTTTCAACAAAAACTACGTGAAATAAAAACAAAGAAATCTTTACCCCTCCATATCATGGAAACCGTTCACTTTACCATAATTCTTTATATAACAATTCTTGTTCGGAATTTAATGTATATCATTTGCGTATAGAATGACGTTTGCGCTAAACCTCATCGTTTACTAGATATTCACGCAAAACTGTGAAAAATAAGAATTTCCTGTCCTTTTCACCCCCTCCGAAACCCGACGCTGGTGGTGGTGTAACTTTTTAGTACTAACTCTTAGGAGGGAATGGAATTATTTCGCGCTAGAAAGAACTTTTTTTTTGGATGTTTGGGTTTTGGCCCAATTTTACTGTACTATGTATCTTGGATAGACTATAGGTAATCGATATTGATGAGTAGGCCATGGAGAGAATAGAAGCAATTGTTTTTATTTGACAGTTGTTTTTATTTGACAGTTATCAAACTGTTAAATAAAAACAATTGCTTCTATTCTCTCCATGGCCTACTCATCAATATCGATTAATGTGAAAATTACCTATATTTTAATTTATTATTATTTTGGCATCAATTTAGAACTGGGAAACGGAATGTAACTAAATTTATATCCCAAATGCTAGACGGTACATCAACTTTGCAACAAACATAACAGAGTTTTAAAGCGTAAATATCATTTTCTTTAGAAAAATACCTATTCTTATCGGTAATTAGTAATAAAAAATTAATAGAATGATAAAGCTAGTGATATAAAATAGTTTTTATAAAGTTTAGAGTTCTTAAAATTTTCAGAAAGTTCATAAATATTAAAAATTGGCAAAAAACTAAATATTTTAGTAGAGCGTTCAAATTTGGCACACTTACGTAGAATTGAAAAAGAAACAACTTTTTCAAGTAAAACTTTTTGATATTTTAACAACTAAACACATTTTTGGCAACATATTTTTTAAATGTCATTTTTGACAGATAACGAAAGTCACATGACCACGTTTGAGTAGATCATTTTTCATCTTTTTTAAAGCAAAAGGTAACCCCAAAATTAAATTTTAAAATAAAACGTTAATTAAAATTTTCCTCCCTATGGTGCGAACTTTTTGGAGGACACTGTATGTATTTTGTTTTCCTTTTAGTTTTTTTTTTCGTGGATAGGGGATTGCTCCTTGCAGTTACGGTGCAATTGGATGCATGGAATTCTCAAGTTTGCCCATCTCTAAATGTGGCGAACAGCGTTAATTGTGCTTGCTACTATAATTGTACTAGATCTATTACAATTTACCAATTCCTGTGTTACCTAGGGTCACTTAGAATCGCTTGTGATTGGTCGATTAAGCGACCTTGAGCAGTAGCTCACTTTGGAGCAGTCCGATGGAAAGCACCTGCTCTACTATATTTTTAAAGTTTATTTATTTTTAACTGTAATTTTTTTATGGGTACCTACTAGTAGGTACAGCTGTCACTGGTACGGTTTTTGTTATGTTTTTTGTTTTTGTAAGATACATTTTATTTTTTTAGAAATGGAACGTTTTATTATATGTATATTATAATGACCAAAAACTCTTTCAATAAAAAAAGGTAGGAAATATTTGATAGGAATTTGGGACTATTACAATTTATTACAATCTAGTACAATTTTGTGAACAATTCTAGTACATTTTGCCTTGGGTCAAACAGGGGCGGCTCGTGCAGTGGGGCCACGGTGCCATGGCCCTACCACCGACCATGCCGTCATCGACCTTAGTTCACGCAAATTCATATTAACAATTTTGCACTCCTAAAATAAAATTCCTGATATTTAATTACCGTGCGAACTGGCAACGGCGCGGCGGCAGCGGCAAAGCAGCACGCCAATGGCGACGCAACGGCGCGGGCGGCGCGTACCAACAAAGAAAATGGTACTACGCCATTTTCTTTGGTACCAAGGTCTCTTAGAGTCTAGAATCGACCTTGGGCGCGTACTACGTGAAGCCACAGACCTATACATATAGCCTCTATATGTCTGTGGTGAAGCGGCCGTCGCCCGCCGCCCGCTGCCCGCCGCCGGCAACTCTGCTCTGCTACCCCGCCCGAGCCCAAGAAAGAGCGGTAGACGTTCTTGGCCCGAGCCACTGTATACTGTATCGTTGATTGATTCCTTCCTCCATCGACAATTGTATAGACATAGATAACCTATATATTTTGTGGACATAGACAGACCGAAAGCGTCCGGCGAATGTGGAAGTGAGATCTACAATAACTGGGAATGTGCATTGAGAAATGGGCATAAACAGCGATTCTCCCGTGGCCGTGCCTGGTTCCGATCAGATGTTTTGTTGTATTTGGCTTTAACGGGCGGACAAAACGTGATGCTTATTTTGTGTAGTTGATTCTGCTAGTTAAGTGGTTTGTTTATAAAATGAACAGTGGACAGTGTAAGTTTTTTATTAAGAAATTCATTTTCGTCATGAGTGTGAAAGCAGGAACGGGTTTTCTGGCAACGACTTTGCCGCGGCGCTCTCCGTGGCGGCGGGGGACGGCTTGCACCAATATGTATAGTCCAAAGCACGAAAGAAAACGTTTCTAAAGAATGCGGGCAGCGTTGTGAGATTTCCTATACAAATAGTCGTTATTTATTGGCGAATACAAGTTTTATCATATTGAATCCGAATTTCTGAACTCTGTTATACCGAAAAAGTAAAGCTCGCATCACGCGACCACTTACCCATTTTTGTTTATCATTTTTTTTAACGCGGTGTGATAAAACATCTATTATATTTTTTTCAACATCGTAGCGTCTACCATGCCTTTGAAATACGGCAACACAGCATTTATACCAAGCAGTTGGCTAACTAGCCAACGCGTTTTGTGCCTGTTTCTATAGTACGTAAAGTTAACTGCGTATTTGGTCTACCAAACAGACCTCATTTTTTAGGCCGCTGGCAAGTTTTTTCCGCCGGCTCAGAGAGCTCAGTGGCGTTTCGTATGTTCGGGAGTTAGCGTGTGCAAAATGAGTTAACAGGGAAGAACGTTGCATTCTCAAGCACGAGAAATAATTGCCAATGTTATAAGGGTTTGCCTTCCTCTATAGTCTAAGGCATCACCGTTAGGAATAATATTAACAATAAATTAAATAACAATTGTATGAAAATTGAGTCAGTGAGTTACACAAAATTGAGCTACGCCCCTGAACAGTGACTAATTCTATAATATTTGCGAGTTCTTCCCCCTTACGTTGCACGCATTCCGCCGTAAGGAGGACTATATAAGGTCTCAACGATTAGATTCATAATCTCCCTATACTATTGCGATATTTTGGTATATTTACATAAGTGTGTATCTAAAGATTTAAAAGGAACAATAAAGACCTGAACGTCCCTATTTTGGGTTGCATGACTTTTATTTTTTGCTAGATAGACACCCTTTGCCACCCTCTTCTGTAGCCCAGAAGTTCAGAATTTGTTACCCTCATCTTCACCTATTTTCAACCCCTTAAGGCAAAAACGAAAATAGACCAGAAAATCGCTATTTTGGGTTACATGACTTTTCTTTTTTTGCTAGATAGACACTCTTTGCCTCCCTCTACAGTAGCCCAGAAGTTCAGAAATTGTTACCCTTATCTTCACCCATTTTCAAAAAATAGTTACTAGAAATGTTACCTCTAACATTTGTGTTAAAACTATTATTACGAGCCTTCGAGGTATCCTAGCATTTCTGTCATAACCTCTATTATTATAGGTCTGAGTTTGCGCTCGTGGAAAACCCCGTGAGTGGAACCCTCTATTTGTATTCCTAGTCATACACCTGTTATTGTAGTTGTTAGTATATCTTTGACTACCATGAGAACCTCTGGACTTGTATGAAAATTCCTACCTCTTCCGCGCATATGGAAAAACTGTTGTGGAGGCGATGTCAACAATTCTTCCTCTTTAGCACCCCGGATAGCATAAGATAGTTTTGTATAATTTCTAGCTTTTACTATTGTACGTAATTGACTGTTTTGAAGCCCATTTGCAAATGAATTTACTGCTATTTTTTCATTAACTGGCCTTAAAACTTCAACTTTGTCATGATTTCCTTCTGCCCGAGGGGTGTGACACTCAAGAAATCTGGTGTACACTTTGTGAAATCTCGCAGAATCTTCAGAATCTTACGGAATCTCGCAAATATCACAGAATCCCTAAAATCTTTCCAAATTCTCAAAAATATTCAATAATCCGTAAAATCTCTAGAAATCCCACAAATCTCTCTAAATCCCTAAATCTAGAGAAATCCCTAAAATCTTTACAATCTTGAGCAAAATTGTAGTTTCATCTGCAATAATATTGTCGCGTTGTGTTCGGTTATTTTGAATATTTTTACCAATTCTTTTTTGACTGCTATACCGCTTTTCGATTTATAAATTATTTATTTTGAATTCTGTTAAAAAATTTAAAACAAATGAATTTTACTTTTCATTTCATTTTTGAATGACCATACTACTTATCTAATAAATATTCAAGAGGAGAAGAAAACTAATATGATGAATCTGAATTTCTTCCGGATGGATCCTGCGTCAGCAAAACTTCTCGTTCCAAGCTTTCGTTCTCGATTGAATCCTCTCAAAACAGTTGAATGATCAACAGGACTACTCAAAGTGCGCAAAGATTTAATATAAAAATATACAGGGTGTTTTTCTCTGGGCCCTCTTAAAATGCTGAATTTTATGAAACTTTACACTGGTGAAGATTGCTCTGGAATTACTTAAAAAAAATTAATAAACACAAAGTAATGTATTTCTTTGAATAAAGTCACTGTCTAAGATTTTTCTGTGCGTTCCTGTTGGGCACACCAGCAACCTTAACCCATATGGACTTACTGACTGGCATCCTTCTTTCTGTATTTTTAGTCATACTTCGTTTATAATGCCCGGGGCTGATATACTACTCGATTTTTGACCCGTATAAAATTCAAAAAAATTCAGTACATATTTTAAAATGGCACACTGTGTATATTTTGTATTACGTCTTTGCACACCAATATTTTAGTGGTCCTGTTGACAATTCAACTGTTTTGAGGGGATTTCATGACACACTTGACTTGCTATATTCTTATTTGCCTTATGCCTTATTTTGCTCAACTTTGACAACCCTCAGAATGGAACTCCCTGTAGATATATTTTTGTTCATATTTTTTATGTAAGGGTTTTAGGGTGCCCTGATTAACGCTGTAGTCTCAGATTTTAAATAAACAATCGCTAAATTATTTTCGTCATTTTTTACTAGAAAATAACTTCCTTAGTAGGCCTTGAAAATTGAGATTAAGACCTGAAATTTTGCACTCGAGTAAAAAAAGAGTATTTGTGACCTACCTTTATAAAAAAAAACTACTAAAATCGGATGAAAAATAAAAATTTTACAGGGAAATGGAAGCAGCATTTCAAATGGACCACCCTGTATGTATAATTTTGTTGTTCGTTTGGTATAGCTATAGGTATTATTATAAACAAGATAGTTGATAAGCACTTATTGCTATTTACAAAGAATGTTTTATTATATTTCCATTCAGAATTATGTTTTTTTTTATAATATTTCTATAATATTTTTATTTTATTGTTTCCCTCCTTTGTATTACAATAGTAATTTACAAACAAAATACATGTATTGAAAAATCTGATAAAATCCTTGAAATCTCATGAAATCTCAGAAATCTGTCGAAAATCTCACAAAGTCTAGAGATTTTTAAAAATCCTTAAAATCTTCAAAATCTCTAAAATCTCTCAAAATCCCTGAAATCTTATGAAATCTCAAGATTTACAGAATCCCAGAAAATTTGTTCAAAGATTTTAGGGATTCTCATAAGAAACAATGTAATCCCGAGCTAAATCCCAAATCTGGTGTACACAATTTCTTGGAGTGTCACACCCCTCGCTTCTGCCTGAGTAATCGTTAGATCCACTAATAACTCCTCGATCGATTTCCCAAACTCTTCTAACGATTTTACACCTTGTTTTGTACTATTAAGTTTAACTAACAAAGCTCCCCGCAGATTTTATAGACAAAAAGTGACTTCGCAAATCATTAATTAATAACATAAATATTTGATAGGTACTCCTGACTTAAACGAATTTTTGCACTTTCAGTTAACCTAGTTTTAAGAACATATTCTGTAACTAGTTTTTTACCGTCATCATCAAATAATGAATCATATAAGTCAATCGCATCAATCAACTGCTTAGTTACTGTTTCTGTGCCATCCATGGATGGTATTAAGCTACAAGCTGTTTTTAAGTCAAATTTTTCACCCATGGTTTCAATCAGATGCTCTTCTACCTGACTTTGTTCTAATCTATCTTTCAAAATTTGTTCTATTTCGCCTAAACACCGTTCTACAGCCAATACACAATTCTTAATTTCACTAAGACTATCTTCAGTGAAGTTTAACTGTGACTTTTTAATACTATCTTTTATATTTAACAACTCCAATTTAAAATTAAGAAATTTTTCCACTTTACGTGTACAAACATTTCTATCTCCCCTACGTTCTAAACTGCGTCTTTTCCCAGATTTCTGTGAAACACTCGCACTTCTTCCCATAAATACCTTAGGTTATTTGGAATTGTCATTAGCACTTGTTCTATACCATTAATTCCATCTCCATATCAGCATACTTATTACCATTAATTTACTATCACCATTTCCATATCCATAACCATATAGCCACATGTATTTCATACCAGTTCCTGGCTTATTACAATTTCTCTTCTGATTTTCCGTTGCAGCTTTACTATACATTTTCCATAACAGTACCTACATACCAATTACAATTATAGCCAAAATAAAAGTGACCATTCCCAATACTTCTGAAGCTGAAAAAATACCTGTGGTGTTTGTAGCTCCGCCACTATTTCCAGCCTGAGCAATAACAATTTCTTCTTTCGATTGTCTTTGTCCCATTTTGTATTGCTATCTTCTCCTTATTTCTCTAGGTTCCATAACCCCGGACTGATGTCAGAGCCTTGGCAGGGTCGCCATGAAATAACGTTACTTTTGGTTAGGGAGCTCTTCAATAATAGGATGTTCTCCTTAGTTACATGTCTATATTGATAATGATGAATTTATTATATTATTCTACCTATTCCCCAATATTGCTAACTCAGCTTATTGACAAAAGCAACGTTGTTGAATAAGTAGGTTAATACTTACGAATACAATATATTTACACCTACTACCTTACTACACCTACACAACTATGTAGCTACGTCAGAAATGGATAGTGGCGGCCCAGGATGGTGCAGGAGCCATATGTGTCAACAGCACCAGTATAATTTGCTTTAAATGAGGCGAACACTGCAATGTCTAGGGGTTGCAGCTTGTGACTGCAGTGCGGTGGCAAAGTTACCATTATATCACTAAAATCAGTGCTTCTCTAGTGGCTTTCGTGATTAGCGAGTAATAATATTGTCGGTCTTTCTTTAGAACTAAGTATACCACTATGTCTCATTATAGATATTATTTTACGCAATTTTAAGCACTGCCATGGAAAAATATTTTGTTGCATCTTCTCGTCATTGACGCATCTTAAGGGGAGCCCGGCCTCCCCTAGAGGGCACACGGGACCTCCCTAGGCTCAGGATGAAAAAATATTACGTACCTATACCTATATTATTAAAAAGTACAACAATTTTAATAAGGATCTCTCATTTATATGAATAATTTCAGATTAAACTAAGTACCTCTACCCTTTTAGATAGATGATAGATAATAGCTCAAAACTTCGCTGTGAGTTGCAACTGACTGCACTGTAAAAACGGTAAAAAAGCAGTGCCTAAGTAACAACTTATGCAGTATAGTACAGAAATTTCCAAAAATATTCAATTACCTAATTCCTAATTTACGGAAAGTTCCTCAGATAGATATCTCTCATATAATATTGTGAAAGGTTATTGGAAAAATTAGGTACAGTCAAGTCCCTATTCTTGGGACGGCGCCATTAATTGGGACAAAAACGGCGCATTTTTGAAGTCTTATAAAATGGCAACACTGCAACAAAGTCTCGCGAACGCCGCCGCGCGCGCTTCTTCTAGTCTCCCGTCAACCGCTGAGGCGAGTGCATGCGCGAGTTGTGATCACGGTAAGTACGGTTTCCCGCCAAAACTGGACCTTCGATATTTCGTTAAAATAACCCAACTAAAGTGCTCTGTAGATTAAAGGAAAATAAGTATACACTTTTCAAATTTTGGTATGTTATACTCTATACATATCTTCAACTGGTTTTCATAGTGTTAAATGTTTGCTTTTGTTTATTTTTTTTGTATTAATATTTTAGAAAAAATTGTGCAAAGTATCAAAACTTGGGACACTTGTCCCAAGTTTGGATGTGCTTACATATTATGATATTCTGATGTTCGGTCAGCGAATCCTACTTGATTTTGATATATATGTTTTTGTACCAGGTTGACCCAAAAAAGCACAATGGAGACTAGAAGGCTAGACAAAAGAAAATACCATGATTATTCAGAGGAACTGCTCCAAATTGCATTGACAGATATAAGAAGAAATAAACTCTCAGTAAGGCAGGCAGAAGAAAAATACGGGATATCTAAAAGTACGCTGAATAGAAAAATAAACAATAAACATCTACAAAAATATGGACGCCCACCCGTGTTTTCAGCAACGGAAGAAGCCCATATATCAAAATGCTTATCCTTGGCTGCAAAGTGGGGATATCCCTTGACAAAGAGAGACCTAAAGGAAGTAATTAAAAAAAGGTTGGATGGAAAAGGTGTCACAGAAAAACGTTTTATAAACAACAAACCGGGTAAAAAATGGCTAAAAGCTTTTTTAGCCCGCCAACAAGATTTATTAAAAACGAGACTTAGTCACAACATTAAGCGTGCTAGGGCAGGAATAACTCCAGAAGTGATCACAGAATATTTTAACGAATTAAAAGAGTCGCTTAAAGATATACCCCCAGAATCAATAATAAATTACGACGAAACAAACATGCAAGATGATCCCGGCAAAAAAAAAGTTATTGTTCATCGTCATTGTAAAAATCCAGAACAAATAAAAGACACAAGTAAGGCTGGTTTTTCGGTGATGTTTGCAGGATCTGCAAGTGGAAGCACACTACCCGTTTACGTAGTTTACAAATCTGCAACTAACTTGTACCATTCTTGGATGGAAGGCGGTCCGAAAAATGCCAGGTACAACCGATCGAAATCAGGCTGGTTCGAGGGACCATTATTTGAAGATTGGTTCATTACAGTGGCTTTACCTTACCTCAAAAAACTTGGAGATGGCCCCAAAGCTATTATTGGCGACAATCTGGCTAGCCACGTTTCCATTCGAGTGCTGGAATTGTGTATAGAGAATAATATCAAATTTCTGCTCCTTCCACCTAACAGTACCCATCTATGTCAACCCCTGGACCTTGCCTACTTTAGTCCGCTGAAGACAGCATGGAGAAAATTGCTAGATGAATATAAAAGCAAACATCGTGGTTCCATTGCAAAAGATATATTTCCTCGAAAATTGAAGCAGGTATTGGAAATTATAGAAAAAAGCTCCGCCCAAAACTTAAAAAGTGGTTTTGCAGCAAGTGGAATTTACCCCCTAGATCCATACCAAGTCCTAAAGCGTCTACCTCAAAAAGATGACACCAAAGAAAACTCCGAAGTTTGGACAAACAGCTTCGAAAGTTTTCTTAAACAAAAAAGGCAAAGTGAAACCCAAACTTTAAGAAAAAGAAAAAAAGTCACTACAGCCCCAGGAAAGAGTTTATCGGAACTAGATGTGGTGGAGAATATTAAAAAAGTAAGGACAGAAAAGAAAAAGAATGACGTTGCTGCAATCCCTGGGCCATCCAACGCACCTAATTTAAAAGTAAAAAAACGACTAGTTAAAACCAAGACTCTATATGACCTCTCTGGCTCAAGCGAAGACGAAGGTCATCTGTCCCTACATGATACCGACTCTGATGTAGATATGGAAGATTTTTCAGATTTTATAGAAGACAGGCGGGAACAAAGCAAAAAAAAATTCACAGATAACTTGAACAATAATTCAGACTACATGGCAGATATGGATGCGCAAACTAAAGAGAGTGCTGAAAAAATAGCCAGTGAGAAGCCCGATGGTGATAAAGCAATACTAGACAAGACTGAAGACATTTCTAACCCTAATTCCTACGATAAGACCGAGCAAGAAAAGACTGAAAGTAACGTGCAATTAGAAATTAAAGACTTTGTCATTGTGGACCTCAAATATAACGAGGGCACAAAAAAAGAATGTACCAAAGAGTTTGTGGGAAGAATTTTAAAAATTGACCGCGAACAAATTCTGTTGGACTTTATGCGAAAGTACAAAGGCTCCCACAACGTGTTTGTTTTTCCAGACATTGAAGACAGGCTATTTGTCCAAAGATCTCAAATAAAAAGAGTGATAAAACCCGTTAGCAACACTAGAAACACTATATTTACTTTTAACGATCTTGTTTGTTAACTTTTAAAATATTCTAAGTTTGTTAAAGAGTGGATATTTATTTTATTTTCGTTTGGAATAAACTTTTTTATTTTTTGCTTCAGTTTTTAATTTTTTGGCCCCCCAAAAAATTCAAAACACAAATATATGTATACATATTTTTAAAAATGTATTTTCCAGTCCCAAGTAAAGATTCTGACGCCCTAACTTGATTTAACAGGCTAATAACATAGGTGTCCCAAGTATGGGAACGTGCTCCTAACTTGGGACAAACAATAAAAAAAATAAAAACAAATATACAATAACTTTTTCTCAACAACAAATTTTTTCAAAGATATCTCTCACCATTCACCCAACTTTTGACGTTAATAGTTTTTCTACAGCACAACCCAGCGACTCACTGTGAACGGTTAAAGTTGAAAACCGTCCCAAGAATGGGGACTTGACTGTATAATAGGTAAGTTTTATTATGTAGAAAGTATGACCAGTTTGTTCAAATAAGTGAGTACGCCAATACTTAATAATGTACACAACAGATTTCAGAGTGTAATTGGTATAAAAAAACATGACAAAAATATTATCTAATTTCCAACATTCAGAATTAAGTAAATTATGAAAATAAATATATTTAACTGCAAAATATTTTAAAATAGGGGCAAAAATCGTTACAAACAAAACACATTGCCACATCAGGTTTTTTGGACATTTATCTCCTCGCAACCATTCTCAGTAACTTCCTAAAAATAATGCCAAAATTGAATTGTAGCTTAAAAAATATATATATATAACGAAATAATACTAGATATTTTCAAATTCACCCATCCCCTTTTAATAGTAGGGTAACTACATAATGTTAAAAATGCTCTCTATCGTTACTAAGTGCAGACCGCCCTATACCACTAACAGTTATGTAGGTGCTAATTTAATGACTATAATTAGTTAAGAAAAATTAAATAATAAGTGTTTTTATCCCCAATTTTTATCCCTTTTCGTGGAGCGATTTCGCCCAAACCGTATTATATTGTTTGACAGTATTATGCGCGTAGAACAAGCCAAAAATCCATTCTGAAGTTGTAGATACTTTTTTTACATTTCTTTCAATAGTTAACTGAACTAAAAATAAAATGATGGAGAAGTTAACGATATCGACTTATATCTATCTGTATCTATAAGACAGCTAAGACAATATATATATTTGGTACAGTTTAGACACACATTGAATTATACATATATATTAAATATAATTTGGCTTGTCTACTTCCACCAGTGCCGGAGAGGGGGGATCAACCATACTATTTTTTTAATAAAAAAATGGTACGCTACCGCAAAAAATTTTTTGCTTGGACCACACCCTGTATAGATATTAAAACAAAATATATTATTCAAATTTTTAAAATGTTTGCTTCATGTTTTAACCTCAAACAAATATGTATAGTTAGGTACCTATAATAAGAGAATTTGAACAAGAAGAATGAATTTATATAGCCACTAAATTGTGCAATTATTATTGCTTAGTCTTTTTGTTTTATTTTTAACATTTTAACCAGCATTTATATGTATAGATGACCTATTGCGCTCGATCTTGCGACTTGTGATAACTTCCCAACAAATTTATACTACAAATAAAAGAACATACGTTAATAATGGTTAATAAGGGTAATAACAAAATTTGAAAATTTAAATCTTAAAATCCCAAGACCTAACCTAACAACTAACAACTCAACAAAGATTTGAAGTTGGGTGCCTTTATACCAGACATTTTTAGGGAAACCTACCTAAAATAATACCTAATTATTACTTACGTAGGTATACGCTTACATACATATTATTATATTTACCCTTAACTTGACCACCATATTATTATACCTCTACCGAGGCATGAAGTTGGTTGGTTTAATAATAATCTAATAAATTATACATAAACATTTTGAACACGTTTACAGTTATATAGTATGAGAACCGGCCGAATGATTTCAACTCTCATAAGATTATAGAATAAAAATTAACCTGCACAAACAATGATAGAGCCCATATTAATTGAGGCAACCTACTCGCTTCAAGCAAAGATTTGCTTCAAGCAAAGAAATATGTCTACATTTTACATAACATCTTATTCTATATACTCTTATGAGAGTTTGAAATCATGCGGCCGGCTCTTGGACTAATATATATATACAGGGGTGTTTCATCTTAAGTGCGAAGTGCGAACACCCCCGTAAAATTTGTAGGTATTCTTCATCCGATTTTAGCCGTTTTATTTTCTAAAATAGGCCACACAAAACTCTACGTTAGTGCAAAATTTCAGGTCTTAACCTCAATTTTCAAGGCCTACTACGAATTTTTTTCTAGTAAAAAATTAAGAAAATCATTTAGCGATTTTTTATTTAAAATCTTACACCACGGCGTTAATTATTAGGACACATCCAAACCCCCACATACCAAATTTGAACAAAAAATATCCAGGGAGTTCCATTTTACAGAGTACCTACCATAGTTGAGCAAAATAGGAATTTTAAAGGCATCTGGCGAGTCAAGTGTGCCATGGAATTACTTCGAAACAGTTGGATGATGAACGCAGGACCACTCACAGTGTCGATGTGCAAAGATCCAATAAAAAATCTATACAAGGCGTTCTTCTCTGAATCAACTCAAAATGCTGAATTTTTTAAACTTTAGACAGGTCAAGAATCGAGTATATTAAAACCACCCCAGACAATATAAACGAACTAACTCTAAAAAATGCAGAAGCCTGCGAGTCAGTAAGTCCATATGAGTCAAGGCGGCTGGTATGCCACAACAGGAAACGAACAGAAAATGTATCATCCTAGACGGTGATTTTGTTGAGAAGGGTCCAGTAATTTATATTGTTTTTATTTGTTGGTTAGAATTTGTAAAAGAATAAATAACCTACTATTGTTAATATTTTTCAAAAATTCCAGAGCATCCTTGACGCGCAATAAAGTTTCATAAAAATTCAGCAATTTGAGATGACCCAGAGAAAAATATCCTCTACATTTTTGAATTAAATCATTGCACACCAACACTTTAAGTGGTCCTGTTGATCATTCATTCAACTATTTTGAACGGATTCCATGGCACACTTCTTGACTTGCCAGATGCCTTTAAAATTCCTATTTTGACCAAATTTGGCTCTCTGTAGCTCTGTAGAATATAACTCCCTCTATATTTTTTGTTCAAATTTGGAATGTGGGGAATTTGGTGTGTCCCGATTAACGCTGTGGTGTCAGATTTTAAATAAAAAAATCGCTAAATGATTATCTTCATTTTTTACTAGAAAAAAAATCGTAGAAGGCCTTGAAAATTGAGATAAAGAACTGAAATTTTGCACCAACGTGTAGAGTTTTTTGTGGCCTATTTTTAGGAAAAACTTGGCTAAAATCGGATGTGAAGAATATAAATTTTACAGGGGTGTGGGCAGAGCTGTCAATAACTTTGTAAAAAAGTTACTTTTCAGTAACTAGTTACTTATTGTAACTAGTTACTTAGTAACTTAGTTACTTTTTTTGAAGACGCAAAAGTAACTATAACCTAGATACTTTCAAAAAGTAACTTGTAACTTGTACATTTTTTCGGTAACTATTTACTTTTTAAAGTAACTAGTTACTATAGAAGTATCTACACAAAACTTTCCCATGTTAAGACCATTTTTTACAAAGTTTATATTAACAAATATTGTTATAAAAACTCGACGTTTCGCTCCTGATTCGGAGCTTTTTCAAGAGTAATTCCTTAACATGACCTCAAAAATGTTTAAAAAGATTAATTTGCAAAATGTTGTTAGATATAAAGAATTGTTTCGGGTATTTATAAATTTAAAAACGATTGAAACATTTATATTATTATAATTTATATTATTATAATTTATTTATATTTTTATAGTCTTATAAATATTTTTCTAATTTTATGTCTGTCAAAATTTTTCCATCGTTTTTAAATTTATAAATACCCGAAACAATTCTTTATATCTAACAACATTTTGCAAATTAATCTTTTTAAACATTTTTGAGGTCATGTTAAGGAATTGCTCTTGAAAAAGCTCCGAATCAGGAGCGAAACGTCGAGTTTTTATAACAATATTTGTTAATATAAACTTTGTAAAAAATGGTCTTATTATGGGAAAGTTTTGTGTAATGTTACACTGAAGACCGGGAAACTATATTAGAATTAATATAGAAGTATCTAGTTACTTTTTAATGTACCTACCTAGTTACTTTTGAAAGTAACTAGTTACTTTTTCAAGTAGAAAGATATTTTCCATGTAAACTTTGAGACACTTGTATTGCTAAAAGCAAACAAAAGCATTTGAAATCTATACTGCTTTAATCTTTAAAGTTAAAAATACATTTTTATTTTTTTGAACTCCCTATGTTTACAGAATTTTTTGTACCTGGTTTTGTGATTTAAATTGTAAATCCTGTGATATTTTTATAGTTATACAGGGTGATTCAAAACTATTCGGCACCCTTTCAGGGGCGTAATTTACTCGTTAAGGGGGGGTTGCCGACAGCGAAAGTGACGTTAGATTTCGTATTTTTTTAAGTTGTATAACATAAAATCTAATAACATTTTACCTGGCAGAGTTTTGTTTTATAGGTTATGAAAACCTTGGGGAAAATAATAATTCCAGTGCATATGCTTTTAAGATCTTATGATTAAAATGAAGGCAGAGATGTTCGTACTAAATTTTTGCCAGGTAAAATGTTATTAGATTTTATGCTAAACAACTTAAAAAAATACGAAATCTAACGTCACTTTCGCTGTCGGCAACCCCCTCTTAAAATAAGACGGAAAGTTCATATTATGGGCCCAAAAACACTTCGTTACAAAGATACAGGGTGATTAAGCTTTCAAAAAAATATCGATTTTTGTTTATACGTTCCAAACCAATAATAATCAAAAATTACCTACTCCTACTGCAATTCCATTTGAAAATCATTTCGTTTACTTAAAATAATAGTTACTTCAAAGTAAAGTAAAGAGTCCAAAAAAGATGAGAAATAGGAAAAACTAAAATTTTCCGCGAAAGGGAGAGAGATATAAAAAAAGAGGCATTTTTTGTTCCATATTGTATTGTTTATTCAAAAAGATAATATATTTTTGTATTGTATGTACAAGGCCGTACTATTTTTTTGTTTAATTAATGGTACCTACTGATTACCTATACCTCCGCCACTGGTTACTTTGGAGACCTGATATTAACATTGTGTTATGTCACCCTATGAGGGTATTATTGTGTACCAAGTTTGGTTTAAATATTCTATTGGTTTGGAAGGTATAAACAAAAATCAAAATTTTTTTGAAAGCTTAATCACTCTGAATCAATGTAACGAAGCGTTTTTGGACCCATGTTGATATGAACTTTTCGTCTTATTTTAACCAGTAAATTACGCCCCTGAAAGGGTGCCGCATAGTTTTGAATCACCCTGTATAGGTACCCCTACTTAGAAAAAAATATATTTTACCTTTGTTGCTTTAGCTGTTTTTTTATAAAACATAAAAATAATAAGAAAATGTAGACAATATTAAACATTTCAAAAGTCAGACATACAGATTGGATGTGTAAAATCTCAGGTACTCTGGGGTATGATATATGAAATTAAAATAACTTAATTACTTTAAAAGTAACTAGTTACTTAAGTAACTTAGTTACTTTGAAAGTAACTAATTTACTTAAGTAACTAGTTGCCTGAAAAGTATTTTAATTATTTCTCAAGTAACTTAGTTACAATAACTAAATACTTTTGGGAAGTAACTTGTAACTTAGTTACTTTTGTAGAAAAATAACGATCTTTCAAAAGTATCTAGTTTCTCTTTAAGCATAAGTAGATACAAAGTAACTAGTTACTTTTAAAAGGTAACTTTGACAGCTCTGGGTGTGGGTAGCCATTACAAAAACCAGGGCTAAGACATTAAGTCATTACTAAAACCTAGTACCTACTAGATTTTGTGACTTGTACAAGTTACTGGCATCGTGTAACTCGGCCTCTTATTTTTTTAGTAATATAGGACGTGGAGTTTTATTAATAAGGTGGTAAAACAGCAGTGATTCAGAATAAAGTAAATTAAAATTCATTTTTTTTAGTTTACAGGTTTTAGGTTGTGTCTATAGTTTCCCACTTATTTAAATCATGCCGTGGACGTAATCCGTTCCCAACAAATGAGCTATATATATATGTAATCAATCAAACAAATTGTTTTTTTACCAAATTTACCAAGTTGACATCTTGAATTTGACTGTCCCTGTGTATTATTATTATAATAAACAAAAGGTTTTGTCTAACTATTATTAAATATTACAATTACAAGTGATCTGTTTCTGCAGAATTTTAAACCAGTTTGAAACTGCCAGGAGCATGAACAGTTTAATTTCGACGTTCCAAAAACGAAACCGCGCATGCTCCTAATAATTTCAAAATAATTTCAAACGGCTTGAAGTTCTGCCGAAACACACCATAATATTATTAACGTTTCATAATATTTATTGCAAACCGATATAAGGTAGGTTAGGCACGCGCGAAGAAAAAGTTTCACATCAAATCAATTTCCCCTCTATGTAAAAGTTATTAGTTATTATTTGTGTGAAAATGAAAATATCTAGTATAAACAACAAAGGATACTTACATTAACGATTAACGTAAACGGAATTGTGGAAAAATCCCAAGCTAAATATTTCTGGTTTATTATTTCGGCCTGCTCATGAATAAAACTGGTTGTGTACGACAAAACATTAATTACTTAAGCAAGGATAATAAAAAAATATTTCAAATTCAAACTACCTTGAATCCTCAACGTCTGGCAGGAAGGTATACAGGGTGTCCCGAAATTTGCTTGCCATAATTTACCAGCGTGTTCTACGACCTAAAAAAATGAAAAAAGTTCCTAAAAATATGGTCTCAAAAATGCCCCCTGATGGGGCTATTATAGCCCCCGAAAGGTGCAGTTTCACAAACGGGTTTCTATAAATATTTCCAGAACGAACAAAGACAAAATTCTGAAATTTGGTATCTGACATACGTGTGAGATTTGACATTTACCGAGGTAGCGATAGTTAGACAATCTTAATCATAGGCGTTCAGGAGTTAACATTACCCCAAAATTTGTTTGTATACTTTTTTCCGGATTTCTTGCGAAATTATGAAATTTGAGGGTATTCTACGAAGAAAAGGTGCTCTTGTTGAACTTTGATACCATGCATGGTTTAAGAGTAAACTCGTTTTAAATATTTTTTCAGAGTACCATGAAAATGCCTATTAGAAATTAGCCTGCCATAATTTACAACCACGTTTTTTGATACAAAAAACGTGGTCGTAAATTGACACTTTGGCAAACGGTTTTTTCTAAATATTTACGAAACGAACAAAGATAAAGTTATGAAATTTGGTATGTGATAGGTATACCTCTGAGATCTGACGTTTACCGAGGTAGAGATAGTTTGACATTCTTCATCATAGGCGTCCCAAATAAGAGGGGGTCAAGGGGTTAAAAATATCACAAATTTTTGTTGTGAGCTTTTTTCATGATTTATACTCCCAGGTACGTCACATACCAAATTTCAGAATTTTTCTTTGCTCGTTCTGGAAATATTTAGAAAAAAAAACTGTTTGCCAAAGTGTCCATTTCGGGAGCTATAGCCCTCTTAGGGGGCATTTTTGAGGCCATGTTTATAGGAACTTTTTAATTTTTTTTGGGTCGCAGAATACGCTGGTAAAATATGACAGGCTAATTTCTAATACGCATTTTCATGGCCCACTACAAAAAAAAATTCAATACGATTTTACTCGAAAACGGTGCACGCTATCAAAGTTCAACAAGAGGCACCATTTTTTCGTAGACTACCCTGAAATGTTATAATTTCGCAAGAAATATGGGGAAAAAGCACACACACAAAATTTTGGATATTTTTAACCCCTTAACCCCCCCATTTAGGACGCCTATGATTAAGAATGTCTAACGATCGCTATTTCGGCAAATGTCAAATCTGACAAGTACATATCACATATCAAATTTCAGAATTTTATTTTTGTTCGTTCTGGAAATATTTAGAAAAAACCGTTTGCCAAAGTGTCCATTTAGGGGTCTAGAGCCCCCTTAGGGAGGATTTTTGAGGCCATGGTTTATAGGAACTTTTGTAATTTTTTTTGGGTGGCAGAACACGCTGGTAAAATATGGCAGGCTAATTTCGGGACACCCTGTACTATATTATATGCAACAGTAAATAGCACAGATAACAGATATGCCTGCTATGGAGTAATTATTTCTTTGCCGTAGGGCGTAGGTTATTCTCGTTCTAGAGCGTGTGTTTGGTATAATTCCTATACCTAATTAATGCAAAATTCCAGTCAAAAATTATTTTTGGTGGAATTTTACCACGTGCGGAAGAAAGCGCGGTCTTCAACTTCGACACAATAAGTAAAGCAAATAAGATTTTTTCTGATTTGGTAGTCATTTGTCCGGGGGTCACCTTCCTGACTACAAAATTGCGTAAATAATTAAGGTATGTTGGAAAATGCCTTTGTTTTTTAGCATGACCGATAATAAAAGATATATTTGATGGAGTTTTATTACCTTGGACGCTGCTAAAATATTGTGTGTAGGGCAAACAATCTCAATAACTATTCGTTTAATCATTTTTCCATTTTATTCCTGAAATTCTGAACAACAAGTACCTACCAACCTAACATCTACATTTTTAAAAAAATTGCAGAGGTTATGTCTATATTTATTATTTTATTATAATAACAGCCTTTATATTTTTGCTTTTGCCGATTACAACGATATAAATATATCATAAACTAGGTATGTTTCCTCCAACCTTTTGGAAGATATATGAGGGATTAAATTATTAGGATTAAATTATTGAAATTATTAATATTAATTTCCTATGGAAATATCTCATCATGGATTCGCAGTGTTAATATCCCAACAAACACTCAACTTCTGGATTTTTAATGGGCCATTGCTGTAATTGATGGATTTATGATGGGATTGGTTACCCTTCAATGGTCCATTTCAGGTAAAGTGTTGGAATACTACCGATGGAAATATGAGAAGAAAACACCAATGGGCCAATAATGGTTCTTTGCCATGCAACCATCAGCAAGGGATGTGCAAATATATGAATGATGTGCCACTTGCGGTCCACTATAGGCAAAAGTCCACATTATTACCTGTACTTTTTATTTAAATTACCATGAATGGCAAAACCTGATGAGTTTACCTCGCTTGCGCTGTGTCACCGTTCATCATTTTTACTGCCTTGAGGCCGGCGTCCCTGGCGCCATATTGTGGTCGTGTGTTGCCGTGTGTGTGTGCACGCCGAGTTCGTCCGGTCCATAGTGCTTCAAAATGTGGTCAAAATATAAGCCATACTATATCTGCATGTTGTGAGGAAGCGACTTATAGATGTGGATTATGGATTAGTGCATTGTGTTATGGTAAATAGGTGAAAGATAAGGAAATTTAATATATGAACCTGGGGGCTATGCATACCTGATAGCTGCAGGTTAAATCGAAGTTAGGAGATTGAGTCTCACACTGATCCCAACGTAATTTTATTCTTAATCAAACATCCAAAATATTTGTCGGTTTTAAAGTTAATAGTTAAAAAATTCTAGTTAAAATAAAAAATTAATGTAGGTATTTGATAATTTCAATAATAATTTATATGTTCTTTCTCTTTTCAGGTAAACATCTGGTGCTTTATTACAATTTTGAATTTTTGTTCTTGTCTTTAATTTTTATAGTGATTTATTTTAAGTTTTTTTTAGAATTTTGCATTTTTGTTCTTGTTTTCAATATATTAATTGTTTATTATTATTTGCCTTTGATTTAAAAATCACCGTATAGGTAAGTCGGAAATCCGAAAATATACCATTTGATGTGTACAAATTAAATGACCAGCAATGTTTGAAGTATAAAAGACCTTTATTAATGGTCCACTATAATTATAACACACAACCTCTATTGGTACTCCTATGGTGGACCATGAGTAAATTTGCACTGGCCATCCATGCTGGAAAAGTGACTGATGGAACGCAGCCGGCCACCGGGACATTACGGACCCGGGCCAATGATGGTTTCCATCATCGTTCCGTTGATGGTTGGTTACCCAATACATTTTTACAAATGGCCCATTTATCAGTGTTTGTTGGGATGCCAGTGGGTTTATTACCTACCCTATCATACCAGATTTCTTATACGCCCCTAGAGTATGCTAAGTTCTGACGTAGAATAAACACGTGTGTGTTGTCAAGTTGCTGGTGGCATTTTTTACAATTTCTCTACACGCAGTACTGACAGGAGTGACGGGTAACAGGTAGTGCGTTTGTACAGTTTGTGCAGTTTTAATTGATGCTCAACCTATTTTTGAACATTACGTTGAGATTTACAGAAGAGGAAAATGAGGACCGCGTCAGAGGTAATAAATGAACTTATTAATGATGTTTCTATCGTCACAGCAGGCAAATGTTTCCATAAGAAATTAAAAACCACAAACAATAATCATCGATCTATTAGGTTTTTCTCAAAATTTAGACATTTTTCGAGATTTCTGTGAAAACGTAAAAAATTAAAATGGGCAAATTAACGATATTTTGTGCAACTGGCAACTGAGCACCAGCCGTGACGCGCTTAGGAAAAGTTTTAGGTAATATCTACATTTCGGAAAATATTTTTGTTGACCTTTAGAAAATTGTTTAATTTCAGATTCGTATTAAGCTATTTTTTCTGTGGCCTGTGGTTAATATTTTTTACATAATGACTGAATCACCCTGTATAAAGATAAAAAAAAATGGTCCTGTGTATGAGCGCGGTAAAGTGAAGCACAAAGAATAACTAATCTAGAATATATAGATGCATAAGGGATACATAAATATAAAGGATCCTAAGCACGAAGGACCAATGGAAATATAAATATACAGGGTGTTTCATTAAGGGTGAAGGGGTACCATATCTCAGGAATCAATAGTCCCAGAGCTTTGGGAAAAAAATCTTCTTAAGTAATGTGCTCACGAAAAATCGCTGGAAATTATGTTTAAGTTCGTAGGTCGGCTTCTAGGGTATTCGAAATAGTAAATTTGAAAAATGAGTTTTCTCAAAAAAATGACTAATAAGGGTATAGGTACCTATCAAAAATAATTTGATTGCACAATTTTTTTAAGGATTTTTTGCTCTAGCTCTTCAAATAGAGGTGAAACGGGCGGATAAACCTTGTCTTGAAAAAATGCTGCTAACTCCGGTCTGGCATAACCGAATTGATCGAATTTGGGCTTGTTGAAGAGAGCGTTCCCATCTTCTATCAAATGATTGTCCAGTAAGGTCATTTCGAATTTCGTCGTCACCGCTAGAAGGCGCGCAATTCGAAAAATTTCCCTTTTATTACATTTTTCTCTGAAATTTTAAATGCAATGACATATTTATTCTGGAATCGAAAAGAAAATTTCTATTAGCCACTAATAGAAATCTGTTACCTGCAGCAAGATATCTGCATTTAAATAGGCCCTAGCTAGGTTGTCTTGCTATACCACAAATAGAGTCACTTTGCTAAGATGAACCTATTTGTGGTTAATATAATATAATATAATATAATATAATATAATATAATATAATATAATATAATATAATATAATATAATATAATATAATATAATATAATATAATGTAATGTAATGTAATGTAATGTAATGTAATGTAATGTCATGTAATGTAATGTAATGTAATGCAATGCATTGCATTACCTTTATAACTACTCTAGGTATGTATTTTTCAAGGATTGCCTACAGGGTGTTTCTTCCTTCGATTCAAAATAACCCCATATTTTCTTTCGTAGTTTTTTTTATAATTTTACTAGGAATACTATTTAATCAGACCCTGGCGTGTCAGCCATATTGATCACAGACTTAGCCACACCCCCCCTGAACCCGTTTGCTATATATGCGACAAAGTAATGTTAATGGCGCCTCCCCCCCATACTACCTCAATGGGTTGGTACCAAGTACAAATTTAGATTCGATCTGGAGGACCGATGTGGCAAGGAAACGTCTTCCGAACCTCAGACTTGATAACATCGAAGAAAAATTTAGGTAGGCAATGATGTAAGCAGGTACCAAGGACCAAGGTACCTACGTCCTATATTATGGCTGAAGGCTGAAGAAACGAATGAACGAAACGAAACCCATCGCGCCGCACCGCCACTGCCTAACTTCGCAGCACTCATGACGCGTGCGTCCCTCTTCCGTCGCGCGGCCCCGCTGCCCCCTGCCCCGCTCTTCTTTTTGCACGCACCGCGTTCCCTGGGAGGTGGGGCGGCGACGTAGACCCCGTTGAACCCGTCGTCGCCCGCAGCCGCAGCCGATGACGTGCTAACCAACCTCGCCGGCATGGTTTTATAAGTCGCGCACCTGCACGCCGCACGGCCAGTAAATCCACGGTAGTTTTTAGTCGCATGTCTCATCCGCGTTCCGGGCTAGTCAACATGCACGAGTACGCCCCGGTCACGCTGCCCAACTACTCCTATGTGTTCCAGTTCGAATCGGCGTTCCGCCACCAGGGCACTCGCACATGGATGCAGGAGAACTGGATCGTCGGCTTCTACTGGGTCGGCGCCTACATGGTGGCCATCTTCGGCGGCCAGCATCTCATGAGAAATCGTCCCAGATTCGAACTTCGGAAGCTACTCATCCTCTGGAACGTATCGCTCGCTACTTTTAGTATTATGGGTGCTTGTCGGACCGTGCCCGAGTTTTTGCACACCCTCTTCCATCACGGCATATACCACAGTGTCTGCGTGCCGTCGTTCATCGAACAAGACCGTGTCTCTGGCTTTTGGACATGGATGTTTGTTTTGAGTAAATTACCAGAACTTGGCGATACAATCTTCATCGTTCTGCGTAAGCAACCGCTGATTTTCCTGCATTGGTACCACCACATAACAGTACTTCTGTACTCGTGGTTTGCCTATTCTGAATACACAGCAAGTGCTCGCTGGTTCATCGTCATGAATTACTGTGTCCACTCCCTCATGTATTCATATTATGCGCTTCGGGCCATGGGATATTCACCACCTAGACAGGGCGCTATGGTTATAACATCATTGCAACTACTTCAAATGGTCGTCGGTTGTATAGTGAATTTGTGGGCACGACAACTGATGCAACAAGGAACCAACTGCCACGTAACACCGCTAAACATCAAGCTGTCCCTAGCGATGTATTTCAGTTACTTCGTATTGTTTGCGAGGTTCTTCTACAAGGCCTACTTCTCAGGGGAGAGGAGACATAAAAAGGGGCAGACGAGCACTGACTATCATCCACTGCTCAAAAATAAGGTGCAGTAGACTATATTATTTTTTGTGAGAATATATATTTTTGTAGGTTGAGACCTCATTTCAGCTGCCAGTCGGCATTCAAGAATATTTCATTGGGGTTGGTTTTTACTATGCACTTCTATGTTTTCTACGTGATTAACCGTGATAAACTTATTTACTTTTTAGCAATCGATAAACCAATGCTATATAAAATAATTGCGGTCTAGATAATATTGTTACAATAGCTGTGTAGTTTGCGCTGCATAATTTTCCAAAAATGAGATTACCAATATAGAAAATATGGAGGAAAATACCTTCTAATAATGCCCATACAAGCATATATTAATAAGTGATTTGGTCATTGCATTTAGGACTGTTCAAGATACCTACTCGATAATGATGTGTAAATGAATTGTATCTCAGCAATTGATACCTATATTTCGAGAAAAATTGCCTTTACCTATATGATGCCAAATATTTATTGCCAACTCGTGTACAATAGTTTTCAATATTAGTTAAAATCTGTGCCAAACTTTTTTTTTATAAATATGGAAGTCCAAGATAACAGCATTTTATACCTGTTTTGTGATCTGACATTTACATATTTAAGTAAAGTACTCTCACCTCGAGCTGCAAGTTTGTTTTGCTTGAATTATGGTCTCCAGCGAGGTCTCCAGTTCAGTTAAACGGGCAAGTACCTAAAAAAACATTGAAGAGTGCCTACAGGCATAGAAGAATCTGAGTAAAATCTTCTATCGTTGACTGACGTATTATAAAGACTGCTCACGGCTGTCATGTTTGACAGTTCTCTGGCTCACCATGCGCTTCCCGGAGACAAAATACAATGCAAAATACATTATTGACCATAGACGCCATCTACTTTTCAGGACATGAAACTAGCCGTGAGAAGTCGTATTAATATGTCAGTCAATGCTTCTATGCTACAGGTCAAATTTCAGGGATATATGTTGTCAACGGACACTTGATGTGACCTAAACTCACTCCCAGTGCTAGGTATTATTGTTACCGTAAAAAACATTTTCCCCCTAAAACACATTTTTGTGGAAACTAGTTGTAGTAAAAGATTTTACTAAGGACCTAGCAGTTTACGACATTGTTAGCTAATACATAAGGTAAAAAATCTTCAAATTGCTTGTCATTGCGGATGTAACCTACTGGCAAACCTAGTTTGTTAGATACGAGTTAGATAGGAGTGTATTTTTATTTTTGAATTAAGTGGTAAATTGCTAGATGATTAGTTTTGCTGGCAGGGCAATCCCAAAACCATGCTACCTACAATAGGTAAAATAGAGCGTAAAATCGGTAATAAGTTCTTTCAAAAAACTCAATGTTTTTTTATTCAAGAAATCCATATTAGTCCTACCCTTACCTACCTACGAATAGAATTCCTATCGGATTTCTATGCAGTAGATAGGTAAGTAGGTACCTATAATATACATCTGTGTTTATTTAAGAATTTTGTCTACATCGAGGTCTACACTGAACCAAAAATTATTTTTTATCTACAAATTCCCTAACGAATACCTACCTTACAAGAGTGAGTTTATGACCCATGCAACATAGGTACTTTTATAAAATTTGACCTGTGCCACAGTACCATACCTACCACATCCTACATCTAATCTTTAGCTTCTGATCGAGCTGTACCAAATATTTTGCATACAATTTTATGTAAATAGTGTTTCCCAAAAAAAAAAAGTGTCAAGAAGTGGCAGAGGCAGAGCACCCCTCGGGGAATCCGAATCACTCCCATGTATATTATTATTTTATTAGTTTTTAGTTTAGGAGTTATGATTTTTGTTTGTGATTTTTCAGTGATTTTCGACTTTTCAGCTTATTTCGGACATAATCGTAGTAAATAAGTGAGATAAATGCCCGATTTTTATTTAGATATTTAGCTAAAACTTGGGCATAACCGACACGAAGACAATTGCATCCACAAATCAAAAAACTGCGCTCAAAAATAAAGAAATTTTGAGTTAAAAAACAAAAGTGAATAAGTCCAATAACAAACAATAAACTTGTTTTACAATCGTATTCCCAGTAAGTAAATCAATACCTACTGACAATTTCCTTTTCAAAACAAGTAAGTTTTAAAATCTAAGGAGTTTTTTATTCCCTTAAAGTTATTGGACTTTTTTCACTTTTGTTTTTTATGTCTTAATTTCTTTATTTTTGAGTGCATTGTTTTGATTTCTGGATTCAATTGTCTTCGGGTTGGTTATCCCCAAGTTTTAGCTAAATAACTAAAATAGAAATCAGGCATTTAACTCACTTATTTATTACTACGATTATGTATCCAAAATAAGCTAAAAAGTCGAAAATCGCAAAAAAAAACATAACTCCTAAACTAAAAAAAAGGATAATATACATGGGGGTGATTGGGATTCCCCGAGGGGTGCTCTACCACCTATGCGCCAAGGTCAGTTTATAGGAAGGTTAGGACATTCGACGACTTGGAAGGGAAGGGGGGGTGAGAGGGGCAAAGGGGGGAAAGGCCGCCATTTAAGTTGGTAGCATTTACATGTGAATTGGCGATTTAGTAACTCCCTAAATAGACAACGCTTCTAGCCATAGGCGCACACAGACGTTTTTGGCATGCACTTTGTTTATGGTGTATATTTATTTATGTTGTTTTGGCTGTTTTCGGTTAGGTATTTCTTCATTTTAATGTTTGTGCAATGAAATAACGGAACTTTGTGGAGTATGTTGGTGCATCGCATTTTTGTTTTATGTTTGTGTTTTTACTTTGTTTTCGGTTTTCATTACCCGTGTTGTCCCTTTTGATACGCCATTGGCATCAAGCTGAGGGCCAGCTAGTGAGAGCGGCACCGTCGCGCGATGTTGCCGATGCAAAGGGACTGCCTTTGGTTTTGTTTAAGAGTAGGGGAATGTCCTAACCTTCCTATAAACTAACCTTGCTATGCGCCACTTCTTGGCACTCTTTTTTGGGACACCCTGTATAAAAGCTAATAACTAAATTAAAAAACTACTTATACCTTAACCGATAGCTGAACTTTGTATCGAACATTAAAATTTTGTTTGTTTAAATTAAAGTTTGAAAATTGGTGTGCCCAGGTTTTTTGCTCTTGCCTCGGCTCCTGCTGACCGACCGTGACTTCCATATCTCCTTTTGATCTATGCTACAAACGATCATAAGAGTTTATAAAGAAATTTATTTCCTAGGTAAATATCAGAATGGAATTTTTTGTACGTTATCCACCTTATCATAAATCAGAAGTAGCACATCATTATTGAATATTTTAATTAAAAATTCTAGGGAGGTACCGTTGATAAATAGAAATTTTCTTGTGTACCAGTTTTACAGTTTGTTACCAGAGACGTTTTTACAAAAACATAGGTGTAGGTAGAACGGCAGAACGAAAATATTTATATTATTTCCTAGATTTGCCGTCCATGGTTGATATCCCCAAAAAACACACCGGTACCTACCTTGCTAAAATTGTCTAATTAAGAATTATATTTATTTGCAATTTGCAACATGATTTTGGTTTATAACTTCACGCTGTCGGAAATTGAGGTCGGTGGTTTTGCAGCTAGCAGCGAGATTAGGTACCTACCTACTTGGTTATTTTTCTCCTATGGTATGAAAAAAAAAATGCAAGCAACAAAACTCAACTCAACTCAAACATTGCACCAAATATGCGAACTCGAAGACGTGTACGTTGAGGAACTTTACTAATGTCGCAAGCCCTTTCGAAACCACTGGCTTTTATTGTACAGGGTGTCCCATTTTGGGTGTTTTTGGGTGTTTTTCTCAAAAATCTCGGTTATTATTAAGCTAAGAGGGTTGCGGTTTTCACGTAACTGTACTACTTTTTTGAGAGGAATTTGGTGGACCAATCAGATTTTAGATAAGTTTTATAGTTTCCGCGCATTGGCGCAGGACTGAAATTTTCGATTTTTTGGAAACCTCTCTCCTGGTTGCAACTTATATACCTATATCGACAAATTTGATCAACTATTTTTATAGATTTTTTGGCGTAGAATCGAATGGAATAATTAGTTTTTTTGGTAGCGTCAATAGTTTTTGAGATATGAACTATGGTTTCCATTTAAAAAAAATATAACTTTGGTTCATACCTCAAAAACTATTAACGCTACCAAAAAACTAATTATTCCATTCGATTCTACGCCAAAAAATCTATAAAAATAGTTGATTAAATTTGTCGATATATATAAGTTGTAGCCAGGAGAGAGGTTTCCAAAAAATCGAAAATTTCAGTCCTGCGCCAATGCGCGGAAACTATAAAACTTATCTAAAATCTGATTGGTCCACCAATTTCCTCTCAAAAAAGTGGTAGGTACAGTGACGTGAAAACCGCAACCCTCTAGCTTTAATAATAACCGAGATTTTTGAGAAAAACACCCAAAATGGGACACCCTGTACGGAGCAGACACATTGAATCGATATTTTAAATGCAACAAGCAATTTTTTTATTCCTACCTTATAAATAGCGACATTACTTTGGCTACCATCGTACATAAAATAATAGGTTTCAAATAAGTTGCCCGCATGTCGTGTTATTTTAAACTTTTTTTATCTAAAACGTAGGCACATAATTAAAGTAGTGATTTCAACATTGAAACTAATAATACTCGAACAAGCATAACTGAAACTAATAATACTCGAACAAGCATAACATAGTTATGACTTTGAAAATGATTTTTTAAATCTTATAAGTATTACATAAGTTTAAACTGATTGTCTCGTCATTTTATTGTTTTTATGGTAGTGTTATCGACACAATGCAATTAACCAAAACTTAAAGCTGTACTGCATTCCAATTAATATTCTTGACATTAATACGAATTTTAAATAACTTTCAAATTACAATTTTCTCTGTTACACAATAACATTCTTGTGAAATTGCTGAAGTCAAGGAAAGCATTTTTTCATTGCAACTATACGATCTCATCAGAGGGCTCATCGTTGTTATCTCGGTTGTCATGCACGGTTCAGTCATCTGTGGCTCTGCTAAATTTTTTATTTTCGAGAAAAAAATTACCTATACCTATGTTTAGGAACGTAAACATTTTTAAGTGTAATTATTACACTAATAAAATAATGTTTTTCGTCGGTTCTCTTTAGTACTTTATAGCTCCTTTGTACTTAATTTTTAAATTTCATACATCGGACAGAATAATTTTGCATACTTATTTCTGGAAGGGAACACCAATTATTATTGTTGAAGTCGTTACTCTCAAGGCCGATCGACATTCGTCGTACCTACTTAGTTGTAGAAAAAAATTGTACGGTAGTGGACCTTCAACGTCCTGTTTCCAAAGGTCCAGGCGTATTATCTGTCCTAAAAGATGTATTTGCTGAAATATTCTTGAACATAAAAGTTGTAGAATCTTCTATTCGTTTATTTGCATTTACACGCACATTTTTTACTTGAACTCTTTTTTTAATTTAAACTTTAAAACTAGTCATTAGTTATACAATTTTTATGTGTACCTACTCTAAATCGGTATGGTATGACCAGAATGAAAATGTACTTTTCTTTGTAACATTGTAGAAGTCATTCCTTAATTTATGAACCTAACTTTAAGATTAGTAAGTTGTTTCCTTTATTTATTTATACAATGTGATTTATATTATAATTTTGGGTACAGGGAGGGCGATTCAGGGGCGATTTTCAATAATAATTATTAACAAATTATATACAATTTTTAGTGTTAAGCGAAAAATGAAATGATTAAGCTCTACTGTTGGTTATTAGTATTAGGTGTAAAATTTGTGTGCCCAAAAAGTGGTACGCTGCATTTGCCTATGTAATAAGACTAAAAACCGGCCAGTTATCGTTGATCTTGGACACTAAATATTCTTACGCCGCGTAGCGTCGTTTTAAGAAAATGACTATTTTTTTAGTATTATTGTAAAAGAATGAAGAAGGTAAAACGCTTATGAAATAACTAATCTGGTTATACTCCTAAAATGTTTCCAGCCATGTTTCGAATTGTTTTTGTTTTGTTGAAACATAAAATAAATAATACGATTCTGAGTTCTGACTGTTTTATTTGCCCAATTTTGCACGCCTGTCCTAAGCGTTTGAATAGAAAAATGTTTTGCCAATATCTGTTTAATACACAGGGTGATACAAGATACAAAAAAGTAAGTAAAATCCTTTGACCGCAGATTCTTTGGACTAAAAAAATAATGTAGGGGTACTTTTTTCAACAATTTTTCTTTTAGATTTCAAGATACATTTTTGACTCTTGTTAATTTTTTTTAAGATTTGCTTACCTAAAAGATAATAATTAAACTTACTTTGCTTTGAATTTTTTTGTTTATTTAAGGCTTAGGCTCTGAATAAAAGTTTCTGTTTTTGAAAATATCGAGCTCAAATGTTATGGTGGGTAAATATGAGTTTTTGATAAAGGGAATCTTTTAGGTCAGTAAATGTGTTTCTATGAGAAAAAAATCCGTATCAAATTTCAACTAGGTACCTATATATAAAAAAAAAATTAAATATTGTAAAACGAGTAAAAGTCAAATTTATTACGGTCTTCCCTTGTATACAGTGTGATCCATTTGGAATGGGAATTTTTATTTTTGATCCGATATTAGCCCGTTTTTCTAAAGATAGGTCACAAAAAATTCTTCTTTTACTTTGGTGCAAAATTTCAGGTCTTAATCTCAATTTTCAAGGCCTTTTATTCGAGTAAAAAATGAGGAAAATCATTTAGCATTTTTTAAATTTAAAATCTGACATCACAGCGTTAATTAGGACACCCTGAACCCCCACATACCAAATTTGAAAAATGTACAGAGAGTTCCATTCTGCGGGTTGTCAATGTTGAGCAAAATAGGAATTTTAAATGCATCTGGCAAGTGTGCCATGGGATCCCCTCAAAACAGTTGAATGGTCAACACGACCACTCAAAGTGTTGGTGCGCAAAGATCTAATTCAAAAATATACAGAGTGTCTTTCTCTGGGCCATCTCAAAATGCTGAATTTTTATGAAACTTTATACTGGCCATGAGTGCTCCGGAATTATTGAAAAAACATTAACAAACACAAAAGTTATTTATTTCTTTACAAAATGCCAACCAAAAAATTAAATTTTCGGACCATACTTAATAAAGTGACTGTCTAAGATGCGCGTTTCCTGTTGTAGCACACCAGTTACCTTAAGGCATGTGGACTTACTGACTGGCAGGCTTCTGTATTTTTAGACTTAGTTCGTTTATAATGGCTGGGGCGGTTTTGATATACTCTATTTAAAGTTCCAAAAAATTCAGTATTTTCAGATGGGACTGCAGGTATATTTTAGAATTAGATCTATGCACACCAATACTTTGAGTGGTCCTGTTGACCATTCAACTGTTTTGAGGGGATTCCATGGCACACTTGACTTGCCAGATGCCTTTAAAATTCCTGTTTTCCTCAACTTTGACAACCCGCAGAATTGAACTCTCTGTATATTTTTTGTTTAGATTTGGTATGTGGGGGTTTTAGGGTGTCCTGATTAACGCTGTGATGTCAGATTTTAAATAAAAAAATCGCTAAATGATTTTCGTCATTTTTTACTAGAAAAAAATTCGTAGTAGGCAGTGAAAATTGAGATAAAGACTTGAAATTTTTGCAACAAAGTAGAGTTTTTTGTGGCCTATCTTTAGAAAAAAACGCGGCTAAAATCGGATGAAAATTAAAAGTTTTATGGGGGTGTCTCCATTCACTCTGCGGACCATAAACGCCTTTTGGCCCTTGATACATAAATAACAACTATTACAGTAAATTGTAGGTAACGAGGTGGGCACTTGCCTACAAATTCAATTCGATTGACAACGCACGTCATACAGAAATATAATAATAATACTTAATTAATTATTAGCACGAGAATTAACATAAACTGTCACGAAATTTAGCTTAGACTGCAATTTTCTTGTTAAACATTCGTCACTTGTGGGATTTGTTGGAGGATAAGCAATTCTGCCGACCTATTTTTGCAGATTATTCAATTTAAAACTGTGGGTTTCGGTGGTTTCCATGCTGAAAGTATTACAGTTTGCAGAAAATTATACAAGATTATGAAAACAATTATACCTACATATTAATGAGTACAAACAAATATTGAAGTATACCTAGGTCTGTTTTTTTTTATCTTAAGGTCATTGAGTAAAAAATCTACATAATCCAAGATATAAGTGGCTCGCCCATTGTCGCTTTTTCTTGTAAATATACTTTCACACTTGCTAGTCTTATACATCCTTAACTATATTATTATTAGTAATAATAAAAAAAATAAGTAACAATTTATTACTTATTTTTCTTTCAATAAAAATTTATGCTTTCAGTACCTATGTTTTAATTGTTAATATTTCTTTTCTCTGCAACTCCAAAACAAAAATCAATAAGTTAGCTATTTAATTTTCTAACTGGTCTAAGTTATGCCTTAATATTCAAATTCACTCACAAAAACATAGTTAATTAAAATATGCTCTTAACCCAAGAAATTCTTATATGCCTAGATATAATGACAAGAAAATAATTAAAAAAAAAACCTATACCTTGCATCTGTCAGAAAGAGGTGTATGTACTTTTTTTTGCTACTAACCTGAGAAATCACCATTATTTACCTCATTCCTCTAATGAGAAGTAATATTTCTCACCCTAGGTAAATAATGACAATAAAAAAATACCTAGGTAAATAATGAAAAATTTTCTATATGACATTTAAAGATTAGTGTCATTTTTTCAGCTTGACAACTGAACTCCCAGGCTACATCTAATCAAATATGTAAAATATGGCAATATTTCAATGTTAGTAGTAAAAAAATCTATATACAATTCGGTTGAGAAGGCCATTATTTACATGCTCGGTAAATAATGGCTCACTTCTCAACCTAAGTGTATAATGGGGTAAGTTGAGGGAAGCAAATTCTGAGATTCTCAGAACACACGTGGGGGCCTATTAGCATCCATTTCCCGCAGGAAAATTTTTCATGCAATTTAAAATGCGCATTATTGCACGGTGTTTTTATGTTTTCGGGTAGAGGGGTGAAAATGGGGTAAGTTGAGGGAAGCAAATTCTGAGATTCTCAGAACATATTAGCATCCATTTCCCGCAGGACAATTTTATTATAATAATAAATATTATACCAATAATGGAGACAGCTTAGCAGCTGTGCACATACGCCCTTCTGATATTTTAATATTTTTTTGAATCATTGGTAGTTTACATACGGCCCTGCCGAGGGCCCTGCCGAAATGCTTATAGGTATATACGCCTATTATAATATTATTATGATTCTTCAGTTTTAATTCCTACTGCTGATGGGTTTATGCGCCCTGTTTAGATGCATCACGAGATTTTAGTCGAGATTCCTATTGGCTAAGAGTGGGCCAGATAAATTTGTTTACATTGTGGATGTTGGAGTAATTCAGGTGCACAGATTATTCTATTATTCTTGTTTTATGTTTTGTTCGGAATAAAAGATACTGTGGAAATAGTGTTTAAATTTGGATTACTTACCTCTGTACAAACATGAAAAAAATTGCCAATCAGTAAAGCAAAACTGAAAAATCTACTGTGTGTGAAGGAAAAGATGCCATTATTCCTTCCGAGTATACAGTGTGTGGCACTGGCACTAAAGATGAAGACGCTCCTGTATTTTTTATTTGTATTTTGAGATATAAATTTTCGACTAAGCACAGTTATATAACTCGATAAGCTCTATTTTTAGGTATATTCAGCTTAACTGTCAGGTGCATCCCCAGCCTGCTATGCTATCGAGAAACGTTATTAGGAAAAGTTATTGTTCAGAACCGAATTTTTATCCTGAATACCAAATTTCAATGACAGATTCCCATTTTGATTTTTTTTTTATTATTTACTACTGGGAATCGACCAATTTTAAGTCCCAATTTTTTTACCAAAGTTTCAAATTTTGGGTAGGTAGCCATGGAAACCAATGAAAATATCAGAGGTAATCTTTAATGGTAATAAGATTAAAATATATTAGAATTATATTAGAAACAAAAACAAAAAATTAAAATTAAGTGCCACACACTGTACCTATATGGTGAAACGAAAACGTAAAAATTAAAATGTTTTTCATTCAAGTATTTTTTGGGTCTGTACGTCTTTCAATTTGCGATTTTTACACCAAATTCAAAATATCAGAAATGTGTATTTTTTTACTAAAAAAATATTGATACTGCCCTAATCGCTTTAAATTACACTTATGCACCTTAATTTGAAGGTACTCAATACATAAATGCAATAAATAATCTCTAAACCTCGACTTACTAAATGCTTTTTCGTTTCCTATAAAATTTACTATTTGGCTCATATACCCATATGACATCCTCGATATACCGAGTCGAATGAAAACTCCCGTGATGCCGGCAAACTATATTTTAACACTTACTACATTGTTAATTCAATTATTATTTTATTATCGCCTCAATTGTCCGTCTTCTGTTTTTATACCAAGACTTCTTATTTTAGATATCCGGAGAGAAGACAACCTTTTCCGATAGATTTTCTATCATAAAACACAATTTAATCAATTTTGGTTCCTTTACGCGGCCGAGGCCAATATCAAAGTCTAGAGAATACTTCTCTAGACTTTGCCAGTATCCCACTATATAAAGATATTCGGGCAATCGACGAGTTTAATGTTTTAGGCCTTGCAGAGGCAACTCCTTTGTCGGTAGGGCTATTGAGAAATAAGTTGGAGTATCGAAGACTAGAGCTCAATTATTAAAAAAAAACATAAATTCAAACCCTATAAAATAAAGATTGTCCAACATTTACATCCTGGAGATGGTGAGCGGCGTCGTCTACTTTTCTTCAATTGGTATTTGCAGCAAATTCAATGAAATATCGATTTTTCCAGATCGTTGATATGGAGTGATGAGGCATATTTCTCAAGTGGTGGTACTTTCAATTGCCAAAATGCTTGAACCCGGCGTCAAGAAAACCCCCATCATATAATATTTGAGCGAGAACCACAGAGTAGATTAATGGCTTCAGCGTCGCATGCTTCATTTTGGGGGGACAAATAGCTTTTCGAATTTATGAAGGGAATCTTTCAGCTGAACGCTACCTGAATATTTTGCAAGAAGTTATACCAGAATTGCTAGACAGACAACATTCCCTTGGGCCTTGGGCCACTTAAATAATATTTATTTTCCTCAGGACGGAGCACCTGCTAATAATGCACGGGCAATACGTCCTTTTTGGAAAATTATTTCCATGAAAAATGGATAGGAACTAATGGACATATATAATGTGACTACCCTACCAAGCCGTCACCCGATCTTTCCATTCTTGATTAGTTTTGTGGGGTTATTTACAAAATATAGTTTGTAGCACTCGACATCGCAAAGGTAGGAGAACTGCATTACAAAGTCTTTAGAGACGATCAATAGTAGTTTTAAATGCACTACGGCAAATAACAAAAATTTGCGAATTTTGTATTAGAGAAAACAGTAATCATTTTGAGGAACATGCATTTGTAATTATTTTTGTTGTTTCTGTATTTATATATAGCATTATAATAATATAATAAAATCATTATGGTTATGATGATATTGTTCCTTTATTTCATGGTCTACCAGTCACGCATACAATTTGAGAAAATTGTAATTAATTCGTTTATTGTTTAAAATAAGTATATACCATTATATATTTCTGAAAAGCTGAAAACAAGGCGAATTCAAATATCTTTACAAATACAGGGTGTCAGGGTGTTCCATTTAAAAAATCGAAGTTTGCTTTTTATATCTCCGAAATGAATAAAGCAAGCAAAAATCTGACTACGCCACTGGATTCTACAGAAAAAGTTATATAAAACCACGTTTCTACTATTTCTATATGTGAAAAGGTAACTGAGGTATATAGGGTAGGTATATAGGGGATAGTCAAAAACTGCAATTTTTCAATTTCGCCCTGTACCTACATTAAAAATGCAGGTGGCTATGAAAATCTTGTTTGAGGCATCTTTCGTTTCATAAAAAAGTAGCACAGTCTCGTGAAACCCGCAAGTCTCTATCTCTAAAAATATGGGAGATAACCTCCAAATGTGTCTAATTATAATTATTAATAATAAGTCTCTATATCTCTAAAAATAAGGGAGATAACCTCCAAATATGTCGAAAACGGGACGCCCCGTACATTTATTATTATTTATTAATACGTCTTTGTAAATTGCAAAACTATAAATATTTCAAGAAAACTGCAGTTATACAGGGACCGGCAGAAAGTTGGACACAAAAATTTAATATTTTTAAACTCTGATTTCGATTAATTTCAATTTCTAGCTGCCAATCGAACAAAATTAAAGTTTAGTAGCAAATTCATGTGTTACCCGATGATAACTTGCGCTTGCGGTATTTTATTTTTTTGTAATATACACAGGGTGGTCGAAAAAAATACAAAAAAGTTAATTTTTGTTTATTAGGTGGCTGTGATTCCAAACAACTTTTCTAAGTAACTTTTTACCGTATTTTAAAAAATAAGGGTACTTTACTCTTGAGTTATTTTGACATTTTTAAATCTACCTCGTATCCAAAAAGAGATATTTAAATTTTGATGTGTGTGTTTTGAGTTTGAAATGATGCACCAACTTTTATCAAGAATACAATTTTCTGAGAAATTAATAATAAAAAAGTTTTCCATTTGTGTCCAACTTTCTGCCGGTCACTGCATATTTATTCAAAGCCGAACCGCATTTTCCCTGACCTAGCGTAAGTTATGGCGAAACCTACACCACGCAACGTCAACCAAAGATCTCAACAATTTTTTTAAATATCTCTGCTGAGCTGAGGAAACTAGACACACAACTCAAAACAATAAAACGGTACTGTAAAAATATTAAAGTAAATCCAAAACATCTTTTTTATTTAAATAAACTAAAATTGGAAAATCATCTGAGTGTATGTTTGGGCAAAGGTCGTCAGTCAGACCACTATAAAAATACCGTGCGTCGTTTGGATGATAAGGTTCAGTCATCTGTTGTGGTAACGCAGGGTCGATATTTAAAAAAATATATCTTCCGACAAAGCACTTGTTTAATTCTTCCACAAATCATTATTCCTGCATTTTTGATAACTTTATATTGCTTAAACACTGAGTTAATATTTAGTCCAAGAAAATATGATTAATGCGCGCGCCTTATTGCGTTTTTCAAATAAAACAAATTTTGTGCATAACCAATGTGTTACATTTCTTCCCATGTATTGCACAAAAAAATCAAACTATTGGTTAGCAATTATACGGCATTAATATTAGAAAACGCAAAAACTGTTTTTTTAAAAAGAGCATCTTCCGCTAATTTATTTTCGTTTAAAATAATTTTGTAATAAATCTGTTTACGATATACCTATTAGAAATAGCATTACAAAAACATATTTATTCTTTAATCTTTTTCGAAGCGGAGATGATCGCTCCAGAGTAGTTTCATCTTTTTTTGGCGGGCAGTGTATGCAAAGAAACAAAAACAAAAATAAAGTTTCGAAGTTAATTAAGTACAGATCAGTGTAGAATAAATATGAAACTTAAGCTTATTACCGTTTTTCAGAAAAGGTCCATTCCATGATACAATAAACGTCTTTATATCATGGGTCCATTCAACATATCGATACCTATATCATTAAAGTATCTACATTACTTAGGTACCTATATAAGTAGGTATATAAAAACAGACTACAGTGACAACTAGTTAGGAATTTGAGAAAGTGGAACCTACTTTAACAGCAACAGCAAAGTAAAATCTTCGAATACTGGCTTAATACACACTACAGGGACAGGGTCAAAAAAGGTTTACTAACCTGTTGGTGTTGTTGTCTTCAAAAATAGGTGGCGGTGCGGGATCATTTTGTAAAACTGGAGAGCTCATGTATCTATAAGTAATATGATCAGAGGCTAAAGTGAGATTTTTCAATCTCTATAAGTACAAGTACAGACAACAAGAATCGTTAAATACATAATTATTGTTTTGTTTCATGTCCAACTGAGAAATTCCACCAAAAAATAAATTTACATAATTATTAATATTTAAAAAACTGCCAGAGGAAAATATAGAGGTATAACAAGAAAGCCCCTTTTTGAGCACCTCAAGGTCAAGATATATGAGCCTATAATATACGGGATGTCCCATTTAAAAGACCCAAGTACCTATACATATAGTTTGCCCCCACTTAAGTGGAACACTCTGTATAATTTTTCACATAATGGTTAAAATAATGCGCATTTTTCTATCTATAACTTTTTTATTCAACATTTTTTCTACGTTAATAAATGAAAAAAAGTTAAGGGGCGTGGATTGAAAAAATGACTATGAACACACGTGTACAGGGTGGTTCCTTATAAATTGACACCCCCTTAACTTGTTATTTTTTGAGGTTAAAAAAAGTTTTTGACAAAAGTTTTAGATACTAATATACAAAGTTTTTTGTGGCGCTATTGTAGGTACAGTGTGTTCTAGAAAGTCGTGGCAGACATATCTTATGTTTTTTAAATGGGACACCCATTTTTGAAATCTGCTCGTCAAGGCAATCAAAATGATATTAAACTTTGTGGCATTATCTTTTTCCGCTTTTGAAAAATTCCGTATTCAAATTTTATACTAAATTTATTTAACTCGAATTTGTGGATCTCGGGATAAAGATAAATGATCAATGTAATAACGAAAAATATTTGTTTAAAACAAGAGAGTAACATAGTGAAACTCCAAAATGTTTAGGAGCTTCTACGATTTTACTGAAATTTTTTATTTGGAGAATATAATCAGTAAAATTTGAAAAGCTTAATTCCTAAACATTTTGGAGTTTCACTATATTACTGTCTTGTTTAAAACAAATATTTTTTGTTACTACATCGATCATCTATCTTTATCACGAGATCCACAAATTCGAGTTAAATATATATATTTAGTATAAAATTTGAAAACGGAATTTTTCAAAAATGGAAAAAGATAATGCCACAAAGTTTAATATATCATTTTAATTGCCTTGATGAGCAGATTTCAAAAATGCAAAAATATATATGGTGTTCCATTTTAAAAAACATAAGTTATGTCTGCCACGGCTTTCTAGTACACGGTCCAATAGCGTCACAAAAAACTTTGTATTAGTAGATATCTAAAACTTTTGTAAAAAAACTTTTTTCTAACCTCAAAAACTAGCAAGTTAAGGGGCGTGTCAATTTAGAATGAACCACCCTGTACAAAATATCAAAATATGGCTACCAGGTCCAGAAGTGCTGCTGCTCAACTTGTCAGTTGAGTTCCTGGTTTATTACGTATTTCAAACGGGAATTTTTGCTAATGATTGATGATGATTCTCAATTGATAAATTATTAATAATACATTAACTGGGTAAAGCTACTAGCGCAATTTGGTGTGTGACCTTCCAAATATCCCATCGTAGTAATCAAAAATACCTACTTCTAATTGGCAACTAACAATAGCATTTATAGGTCCTTCGGTCCTTCCAATAATATAATTATTGAATTGAAGTACCTAATTAATCAATGTTGAACGAAAGTATTACCCTGGCTTGAGGCAAAGAAAATGGTACTACGCGTAGTACCATTTTCTTTGCTTGAGGGAAGAAATACTAAGACATTAATAATAAGACCCAGTCAATTGCTTTAGGACGACCTAAAGTTGTTTCTCGTCGATTAGGTCGTCCTAAATATTCACCGGGATCTATCTTCGTTGAGATTCATGGAGGTAGCGTCTCTTATTATTCCTCACTCATCATGATCTTTGATCTTTGCTATTACCTTTAGACTATGTCAACTATAATAGGTATACTTAGATACCTATTTGTGTGCTTGTGTCAGGGGAGTGCGTGCGTGTGTGTGTGTTGTGTGTAGAGTGTGTAGATGACGTAAACACCAGAAGAACACTAACCAGCTACACATTTAATCGTCTAAAATACCTAACTGTCTGAGATTTTATAGACGAGTAAGAAAATTTATTAAAAAAACAACTATGTATTTTGTAACCTTGTTAAATAAAATGGCCTTTAATACTTTTTATCTTTAATTTGATGTGAGTGCGTAAACTGCGAGGACGCAGGAAGCTAAAAAGTAACAACATTAGGTAGGTACTCAGAATCAAGCCATATAACAAATTAATTGTAGCCTTAGCTATAATTAATTATCTTTTTTATTGCAACTGACAGCTAACTTTTGGGTGAAGTTAAATAAATATGCAGATGATTGTACACAAACCAATTTTTTTATGTCAGTAATTACATATCAAGTATAATAGGCTCCATAGTATACTTTATTGAATACAAGGAAAAGTGATAATGGACAAGCACTCAAAATCAACAAAATAGTTATTTATGTCCCAAGGCACTGAAGTTCCCTTTTTATGACTCATGTGGAATTTAGTTGTCGAGGCCTCTGGCCGAGGCAAATAAACCTTATTAATCCTTTTCACTTAAAATACAAAGTTGAGGTAAACTGGTTTTCTTCCGTTTTTTTATGCTGGTGTTAGTTGCACTCCCTCCATTTTTTGTCTATTTAGTCAAACAGTTTTCTGAAACAAAACAAAACACCATTAAAATCATATCTTTTACGACTCTAAACAACAAAAAATACATATAATTCACTAAAATATGATGTTATTTATATAAATTTTAATGCATCTAATGAACAATAATCTTCTGATCAATTTTAGCCCTTTCCGATTTTTAGTTAGGAGCAATAGTTTCCGAAATATAGACCATTTTCTGAAAAAACTACATATGGGCCAGGCAGCCATCTTGGCCGCCATATTGGGAGAAACCTCCCCATACCAGAAACGCGTGCCCAAGCCAAAACTCATCCTTAGACATCCAGGAACTCAGTTTTAAAGAGAAATTCTCTATACACCTCCGTGCAACAGTTGTCACTAGTGTGGCCCCTAGACTATTGTAGGATTTTAGCATTGTCAAAATTCATTTTTATGTCCCGTAAGGATAACATGTTCGGAAAGGGCAGAAATATTTATATTTAATTTGCTATCACTTTTATGTCCCAAAATTCTTTGTTTTAAAATTTGTGATGTTTGACCTACATAATTTAAACTACAGTTATAGCAAGGAAGGCAATAAACTATATTAGCAAAGATCATAATATTCAAGATCATGATCTTTGATATTAGATAGATTAAGGATAGGAGATGAACTTTTAGTCTGGTGTATAAATTAGCAATAGGTTTTACACTTCTGAAAGCATTTTTTATATCTTCGTTTCTAAAGCATTCAGCAATTTTTGGGGTACTTATGTTCTTTGATGTAGGGTATAGATTTGTTTATAATATTAAACCCTTGAGGATTATTTAGATTTCTTTTGCATATTAAATAATAATTTGTTTATTAACTTTTCAGGATAACAATTATTAGTATAAGTATATTTTTTAATTTAATTAAGTTTGTTTGTACTAAAGATGGATTAATAATTTTGTGAATTCTATTAATAAGATTTAATTTCATGTTAGTATACTGTGATAAGAATAATAGTTGATATATCTTCCTGAGTTAGAAGGTTTTATATACCAATCTGTTAATATGAGAACATTATCATTTTTTCTTATAATTTTAGCAGGTATCTATTTTCTATCGTAAATTGTAAATTTTTGTCATAATTATTAAAGCAGGTATCTAAAATAACATTGATTTTTGATTTTATCAAAAGGAACTGAAGAAATATAATGTCATTAACATATTTTTTTTAAATAAAAACTACATTGAAAGAAAGCTTAGCTAAGATTCATGGAAAAGATCATCCAAGACATATTTGAGCAGTTATTGGAGATATTATTGGGAGTTCCAAAGATTTGTTTATAGAAAACGTTATTGAAACAAAAATAATTTGAATTAAAAATAAATTCCAAAAAATCCTGGTCCAATTTACAGTTATTAGAACTATTATTGTGCCAATGCTTAATTAGGTATGCTTTTTTTACTAAAGCAATAGGAATGTCACTAAAATGAGATACTATATCAAGACTAACTAAGACAAAATTGTCTGGTAATTTTTTATTGTTTATAAATTCAGAAAAACGAAAAAATCTTTTTGTCAAAATTTTGCAAAAAAAAAATTTGTTTTTTTATTAGGAGCATCAATACAAGAAATGATAGAGGTCTTAATGCTAAATTTGGTTTGTGGATCTTTGGTTAAACCATAGAACTTAGGACAAATATAATTATATTTTTTAACTTATCAAACAATTGTTGACTTTAGGTTTTAAATTTTGCGTACCTCTAAATTTAAATGATATATCTGTACCAAAATTATTATCTGATATTGAAAATTTAATATATAATATAACTAAAGATCCCGTCAACTCAGTTCAAAATAACAGTAAAAACTTAGTTACACACTTTTCAGAGAACACACCATTGATGAAATAACATCAAAAAGGTTATAAAATAAAATTATATTTGTCCTAAGTACCTACCATTTCTTGTATTGATGCTCATCCTAATCAAAACATAACATTATGTTTTTTGAGAAATTTTGACAAAATCTTATAACACTGATAACGAATATTTTGTTAAAGATTCTTTTGATTTTTCTGAATTTATAAACAATTAAAAATTACCGGACAATTTTGTCTTAGTTAGTTTGATGTAGTAGGTATATCTCTTTTTATAGTAACATTCCTATTACTTTAGTAAAAAAAGCATAATTAACACATTGGCACAATATTTCTAATAACTAGGTAGGTACCTATACTGTAAATAATTTGGACCGCGATTTTTTCCTTGAATGTTTGGAATTTGTTTTTAATTCAAATTATTTTTGTTTCAATAATGTATTCTATAAACAAATCTTTGGAACTCCTATCGGAAGTGAAATATCTCCAATAATTGCTCGATATGTCATTGGCGATTTTTTAGATGAATCTTTAGCTAAGCTTTATTTCGATGTATTTTTTATTAAAAAATATGTTTGTTCAGTTCCTTTTGATAAAATCAATGAAATTTTAGATACCTTTAATTTGTTGTTTGTCTAATAGTAATTGTGTTTTATAATGGGTGACCCATTTATTATACAGGGTGTCCAAACTTTATTACTGTACAAATCAGTAAAATCTTCATTTTTGGAGATAATCGCCTAAACTTTTTTTTGTTTGAAAGGCCTTCAAAAACCGCTTCTTCTGACGTACCTGCCATTTTCAAAATGCAAATACAGGGCCGGTTGCGATTATTTTATACCCCCGATTTTCACGAAAACCATTTAGCGATTTTATTATTTAAAATCTGATCCCATAGCGTTAATCAAAACACCCCAAAACCCCCATATACCAAATCTGAACAAAAAGTATACAGGGAGTTCTGTAGGGTCTCAAAGTTGAGCAAAATAATAAATTTAAAGACATCTGGCGAGTCAAATGGTTGAATGGTCAACAGGACCACTCAAAATGTTGGTGTGAAAAGATTTACTACAAAAATATACAGGGTATTTTTCCCTGAGCCATCTCAAAATTCTAAATTTTTATTAAACTTTATTCTGATCAGGAGTGCTCTGGAATCATTGAAAAAATATTGATAAACACAAAAGTAATTTATTTTTTTACAAAATGCCAACCAACAAATAAAAATAATTTAAATTATTCGACCTTTCTCAACAAAGTCACTGTCTAAGATGATAGATTTTCTGTGCGTTTCCTGTTATGGCACACCAGCTACCTTAACTGATATGGACTTACTGACTGGCTAGCTTCTGTGTTTTTTAGATTTAGTTCGTTTATACTATGTGGAGCAGTTTTGTTATACACGATTTTTTACCCCTACAAAGTTCAAAAGTTTCACTAATTTGGGATGGCACAGAAAATAACACTCTGTATATTTTGTATTGGACCTTTGCACACCAACACCTTGAGTTGTACTATTGACTTTTCACCTGTTTTCAAGGGATTCCATGGCACACTTGACTTGTCAGATGCTTTTAAAATTCCTAATTTGTTCAAATTTGACAACCTGCAGAGTGGAACTCCCTGTATATTTTTTATTCAAATTTGGTATATAAGGGTTTTGGGATGTTCTGATTAACGCTGTGGGGTCATATTTTAAATAAAAAAATCGCTAAATGGTTTTCGTGAAAATCGTGGTTATACAAAAATCGCAGCCGGCCCTGGATTTGCAATTTGAAAATGGCAGGAACGTCAAAAGAAGCGGTTTTTGAAGGCCTTTCAAACAAAAAAAAGTTTAGGCGATTATCTCCAAAAATAAATAAGATTTTACTGATTTGTACAGTAATAAGTTGGACACCCTGTATATAAAACACTATAAATTTAATAAGCACAAAGTTCATATCCAAGGTTATAGTTCCGTGCTACCTGCTGTTTTTCTAAAATTAGGCATACAAGTTAAATATTATTTTTGTCGAAATTAATTTGGACATAGGATAAATAAGTTTAGCTTTTCGTTAAGTGGTGAAATGGCCGAAATGTTTAAATTTTCGCAAGAAAGTAACTCTTATAAAAGTTTCTGCTTCCTTGGAAAGTGCAAATGTTGAAATTTGGTCACTAGTAAAACTTCGATTTTTGCCAAGATGATATATAAGAAGTAAAGTTACGGTAGTCTACCATTTTATTTGCAGGAATATATTTGTTATTTGACACAAAATTAAAATTAAGCCACCAAAGACCGACAATAATCAACAACAATAGAAAAAATAATAAATTCCGACTGTAAATTAATAAAATCGTGTAAGTAGGTAGGTACTCGTATAAAAAATAAATTATAACAACTATAAGTATCTTAGCGAAAACTGAAAATGAAAGTTAGCTCACGCTCTTGACTTAATTTCGAATATGAAATTTTCCTAATAACTAATTAGTATCGGTTCCTAAGAATTGTAAGACATTACAATTTATTTGTTTTAATTTGGTTTCGTTATAAAATTAAAGTTTGTAAGTTGATGTAGAGGATTTTTTGCGGACGGTTTTAACATTAGGCTAGACTGGGGCAAGTGTATAAATGGGGTAAGTGAAAACAGGTGTGCCAAAAGAAGAAAAATACTAATAGGAAACAGATGAGTTACCCATAGCATTAATTTATACGCCCTGAAAGCCTATCAACACGCAAAACATCAATAAGTATTTTTGGTTGCCTAGCATTTTCTTGTAAATACTAACCTCTAGCTGTCACTTCGATTTTAAGGATAACGCATTTCAAAAATCCTTAATTTTAAAGTAAAAAAAGGTAAGTTCTTTTTGGTTTCTTGTATTCATATTATCTAACAAACAATGTTTTAAAGGCTCACTAACAAATTATCCATTTAAATTAGAATTTAGAAGCATTCTAGGTAGTTTTACACTTACCCCTTCAAATATAAGGCAAGGGGCAAGTGTAAACATACTATAGAACAACATACTATAGAACCCATTTCTCTACACTGCTAATTCACGAAGTTCTTATTATATAGGTAGGTACCTGAGACATTATTTTTAAATATTATAATTTTTATTAGTTAATTTTTTTAATTTATTTTTAACATACTTAAATATAATTAATTGTCTTTTAGGATAGAAATTAGTTATTTTATTTTTGAGACGAAATGGATAAGCTCTGTTATACGACAGAAAAGTTTGCAACTTATTTTCTAATAAAGATATTTGTTTGATTCAAAGTATTATGTGTTTGTGTTGATTATGGCAATGTTTTACACTTACCCCAGTGAAAATAGAAACACATTCTGTAGTGTTTCCTGACCCATTTTACACTTACCCCTTGTTGGGGTAAGTGTAAAATGTCGGACACCAAAATATTTTTTTTATCATAACTTGAACTTAATGTTAGCTGGTTCTTTTATGTTGCAGCATAACAAGAACGTTACTAACGTTCTTGGCAGCATATAAGGCATATAAATCCCTAAGAAGTCCGTCCAGCAAAAACAAATGTTCTAAGTAAACTGTAAATATTTTTTTCCCTACTGAATGATACACTCTTAATTTTCGCTTGACACTTAACCCAGTCTACCCGACTTGTTATTATAATGCTTTTGCATGACTATATATCTATATATGGCTCCTTATTTGATCTTTGCTATGAGACGGTTTTGCATGAAAACATTATAAAGTCTCGTAAAAATTCCATAATATACGAAGCCTAAAATCGGTTAATTATGACTAATTTTTTGATGAAATTATGGACTGTTTTGACTGTTTAAGTTTTACATTTTACAAATAAGTTACAGATTTGCAAATATTCGAGACCGTCCGGATCTGGCTATACCTACCTATTTCGCAATACTTTGACACTAGCCCCGCCTCCCCACCCCATGCTGATTTTTATGCTTGCAATGCTGAACCAAAGTTTACAGAATAAATATAATTCTGTAAACTTTGGCTGAACCAAGAACGGTTATACGAGGATAGCGTCTGGACCACGGTTTAACGTTGCTTAGATTACTTTGCTGTATTGCTTTACGCGGCTATCTTCACTCGTCAGCTGATTTGTTGATCTTCTGTCTTTTACCAGCTTTTACGTTGACAGCAGTCAAAATCGGAGGTTATCTCACCAGAAATGATAAAAATCAATTTGGGAGAATTTAAAAAAGCTCTATTCAATACAGCTATGGCCTACTTCTAGTCCCTAGAAGCGATAACTTGAACTTTGAATGATATTTATGCTGACATTTCCAGGTTGTGATTTGACTTCTGGCCTTTGCAAGTTGAACTGCAGTAGGGTTCAAGCGACCAGTATTACGATCTCCTTTCGTGCAATAATATGCTGATTATCGTTTAAGTAGTAAAGTAGATAGGTTTTTATTATATATAAAATGGATTGGGTGATATCGGACGAGTTGTCACTGACTGTTGGACATGTGGTCGGTTGGGTGAGCGCAGGTGCTATGATAATCGGAGGTGTTATACCTTACATACCACAGTATAGACAAATCAGCAAAACCAAAGATGCTGAAGGTTTCTCCTTACTTGTGTGTTTGACTCTGTTAGTAGCGAACACTCTTAGAATAATGTTTTGGTAAGAACTTTTATAACTAAAACTTATCTAATTTACCATTTTCAATGTCATTTTTCTTTAGGTTTGGAAAGCACTTTGAATACCCGCTTTTAGTACAAAGCTTGGTAATGAACATCACTATGTTTGTCATGATTCATTTGTGTGTGCGAGTTAGAAATAGAAGCCAGCTGCTGCAAGCCAGGCAAAGAATATTTACAGGTGTGTATAATACAGGCTAATTTTGAAAGATGTTTCATTAGAACTTATGGAATTTATTATGATTTATTTCGTTTGATGTTATTGTAGTTTTATATTTGTTTTGACAGCATATCCCCATGAGATTAAGCAACTACTAAATTCGAGAATAAACTCGAAACCCCCACGTTCATCTCGCAATATTTGTGGTAATTGATTGCGTGCACGCTGTTGCTTTCCAAATTCCGGTTTTTAAAGCTTACCAATGGGCAGTTACCTACAGAATAATTTAGCTGAAAGTTATTTCGTACCTACCTAATGGAATGATGGGTATCCAGATTTTACCACAGAAAATATAATTATCACAGCAGGAAGCTCCTTAATGACATCTCTCAAATGGGCTCAACTTTTAAGGTTCACATTTTCTAATACTGGTATTACCTACCTGATTGTATGGTCCACTATTCTATTACAGTTATTAAAAATGTGATCTAAAACTAACTGCTGGGTTTTTTGAAGTCTTGAGAATACATTAGATCTTATTAAGGAACCTTGCGGTTATTAAACTATACAGGATCTTTTAGGACTACCACCGTGAATTTCTCGCTTATTTTGCGCCTCACAAAAAATGCAGTAAACAAAAATGTGGCAATTGCCATCCATGGCCAACTTGTCACGCATTGAACAAAAGCCCTAATAGCCATAGCATGTGTATTGTAAGAGATAGAAGAACATTTTTATATTGAAAATTTTTGTTGATTTGACGATTTTTGAGTTTTGCGTGAAAAGTTGGCCATGGATGCCCATTTTTTTTTAATGTTGCTCAGCTGTCCTGGATGGCAATTTTTTTTCTTGTAGGGTGCAAAATGAGCGAGAAAATCACGATGGTATACAGTGTGTCCCAAATTCGATGCTCACCATTGGGATCTCAGTAACTACAAGAGATAGAGAGTCGGTTAAATGGGGACAGTTTTAGACAATTTTATGGTCAATCTGATGCCGCTGAGAAATCAAGGCTAACTGGGATCGTTTTCGAGTTATTCCCAAAAAACCGAATTTTATCATTTTCGTTTTTCTTAAATATCTTAGAAACCAATGGTTTTGCAAAGACAGGACTTTGATATTATTAAGGCACTTTTATCCAACCTTTGTAGCGGTAATGTCCGTTTCTTTAAAAAAGTTTTCATTTTCGAGATATGACCCAAAACTTTTGATTTTCTTATGGACGCCATCTTGGATTTGTACAAATTCGAAATCTACATGAAATTCTCTTTCCAATGATGTGTCACACTAATGATTTTTTCGTTAGTTCTAACACTTAAAAGCGTTTTTTTGCCTAACACTAAGTAGGCCATGACAAGTCTGTCAAAACAAATGCAACAAACTGTTAGTGTAGTAGTAGACCATGAATAAAACTAAAAAAAGTACACAAAACGAAGTTTAATAACAAATAATCTGGAATAATAACATCAAGAGTCAAAAGAATTGTTCAAAATGGGCCCCATTATTCTCGATACACCTTATGTGCAATGTATCTAAAACTCTTTCTTGCAATGCATCAATATCTTCTACTGGTTCTTGATAAATTTCATTTTTGACGTATCCTCAAAGATAAAAATCAAGTGGACTGAAGTCCGGCGACCTCGCAGGCCACCTAACAGGCCCACTGTTGGTTATCAATTGATGACGAAATTGATTTTCTAGATAGTATCGAACCACACCCGTATTATGTGCCGGCGCGCCGTCATGTTGATACCAAATCCTGTTATATTCAGCTAGTGGTATTTCATCTAAAAAACCAGAGATCTCATGTCGCAGCAGTTCAAAGTATCGTGGGCCACTTAGAGTATAATCATAAATTACTGGACCCAGCAATCTACTTCCTGAAATAAAAAATAAGTAATGTGTATGCAGGCATCTGTACATCCGTACCCACCTAATATCCTACACCAAACATTGAATCCAAATTTTTGTTGAGATCTGGATTCCCTAATAACATATGGGTTATTAACAGCCCAGTAATAGTGATTATGTTTATTTAAAATGCCATTGTTATGAAATCTTGTTTCATCGGTCCAGCAAATGTTTAATGGAAAGTTATCAATAACTTCACACTGATTGTTAAACCAATGACAGAAATCAAGTCGGCGTTCAGTATCTCCCGGCCTTAACTTTTGCACTATCACGGGTTTATAAGGGTGATAATTATTTTTTGTCAAGTATCTATGAATAGTCGTTTTCGGCAAAAGAGTTCTGCGACTTATCTCTTGAATTGAAATCGTCGGTGTTTCATTAATACTTTGTTCAATGTTTTCAACATCTTCTTGGTGCAATCGATTGGAACCATATTTCGGTCTGGGAACAACAAAACTCCCATGTTCTAAATTCCTACTCAATCTAAGAAAAATTGAGCGGTGAGGCTGCTGCCTTTCAGGGTATAATGTATGATAAACTCTTTTTGCCACTGTACTATTTCTATAGTTTTTTATGTAACAATTGTACATGTCCACCTTTTCGCTAGTACTAAACGGCATTTTTACACATATCTCAGAACACTGACGACTTCAAAACAATAACAACAACTGACAGTTGCATTTGTTTTGACAGACTTGTCATGGCCTACTTAGTATTAGGCAAAAAAACGCTTTTAAGTGTTAGAACTAACGAAAAAATCATTAGTGTGACACATTGGAAAGATAATTTCTTTTAGATTTCGAATTTGTACAAATCCAAGATGGCGTCCATAAGAAAATCAAAAGTTGTGGGTCATATCTCGAAAATGAAAACTTTTTAAAAGAAACTGACATTACTGCTAACAAGGTTGGATAAAAGTGCCTTAATAATGTCAAAGTCCCGTCTTTGCAAAACCATCGGTTTCTAAGATATTTATGAAAAACGAAAATGATAAAATTCGGTTTTTTGGGAATAACTCGAAAACGATCTCAGTTAGCTTTGATTTCTCAGCGGCATCAGATTGGCCATAAAATTGTCTAAAACTTTCCCCATTTAACCGACTCTCTATCTCGTGTAGTTATCGAGATCCCAATGGTGAGCATCGAATTTGGGACACACTGTATAGCCCTCAAAAAAATTATCGCCTGTATATGTTGTAGTTTTACACATTAAATTTAATATCACGAAAAGTCTAATATACCTACAATAATTAATAATTAAACACAATTTAAATAAAAGTAAAATTTAAATTAGGTACATTTATTATTTTGCACCATATCTTTACCAATGCCTACAAAAAATGAAATTCAATTCACTTCATAATTTGGATTTTAGGCAAATATGTACAAATTACATTTAGCATCACTGAAATCAGGGTTATGCTTTGATTTAAATCAGTTGATATAAATCAATGATTTAAATCGCGATTTTAATCGTTTGATTAAAATAAAAAAAACATTTTATTTAAATCAAAATTTAAATGTAGTTACATTATGTAAAAAAACACACCACTGGCTGTGTAACTGAAGAGGAAATGAGCATACATAAGCAGCTGCAGTACTTTTCAGCAGGAGTAGAGCGTATCATTTCATCTTTTAATTTGTTCATAGGAAATTAGGAAATAAGCTAGGTACCGAGAAGTCTGCAAAACTTTTGTCTTTCTGCTGAAATCCTTAAATAAAAAAACATAAGTAAAACGTTTTCATTATTTATTTATACGTTAAAAAAATCAAATATAATTTCCTACTAAAATAATAAAAAGAAAACCACTTTAAACAAAAAATTCTATATATAAATAAAAAAAATCCGATTTTTTTTCTTTAAATCCGATTTAAATAAAAAAAATCTGATTAATTTGATCTTTTCTAAAAAAAATCAAAAAAATCAGCAACCCTGACTGAAATAATGCAAAATTTATAAAATGTTTGTCCTTTCTTTAATATATCCAAATGACAATAGACAAAGCCAAACTCTTTTATATAGCCTCCGTGATATAGTTTCAACTCAGACTTGTCCACCTATTATAGTATTACTTCAACGATTTTCAACCATACCGTTCAAATTGTAGTATATTGATGGCTGTGCAGAAGGAGTTAATTTTTCAATCTAAAATACCTACTATAATATTATCTTATTATGTACCTAAATATTTAGTTTCCTTTTTAAAATGGTCAAAGGTATGACAATAAAATAACTCTCCTGTGACCAGGAACCATCCTATTTAACAAAACAGACCCTGAAAGTAACATTTTTTACAACAAAGGTTTCTTTTCAACTTATTGTGTAGGTACTCAAATAATATCTTGGCTAAATCATTCTACTATTTTATTTAATGGAACCATAGTTACAATTCCCATTTGACTCTAAACACTGATGAAAGGGAAGGGAAACAATGGTTTTCAAAGTTTCCAAAATTCATTACTAAATATCAATTTGAAATTTTGTTTATGTCGTAATATAGCTATAGCAACCTATACCCCGCAAAAGAGACGTCCGACCGGGGGAATAATTTGGCGGCCATATTTAACCCTAAATGAGGCGGGAAATTTGAAATATATACGGGTGAGTTCCATAAATTAATAATGTATTGTTTTGGTTGTCTTTTGTGTAAAATGGAAATTATTTAATTCAAAGTACAACATAGGTCCAAGATTTTTGTTGGTTTTTATTTTAAATTAATGCATTCGGAAAACGAAGCAGTTAACTAGGTTGAGAAATTATACAACTTAATCAAAACAACATTTTATACCTTATACAATATATACATTAAGTAACTTATAAAAAACTTGAAAATATTTTTAATTACCTAACATTTTCATACAATATTACTTGGGATAATTATTTCTTGGAATACTTTTAATAATAATAACCTATTTTCCAGGAACATATCTATAGGTACCTACCTATTTCTGAATTTTTAGGCAGCTAATTTTATTCCTTAGAACTTTTTCTTTTTGTTTGTTTAAAAAATACAAGCAAAAGAAAACTTTGTAACTTCAACTTCAGCCACTTTAATCTTTGCTTCAAAAAATGCAAGTGAAGTGTTTTCTAATTACAATCTTCTTTGATAAGCTTCAATAATTTTGCTGGCGTGATCTGCAATTAACAGGATTACTTGCTGCCTCTCTCAGTTTATTCTATTTGCTCCAGAAATGCGGCTCTCCTCGTCATATCGAGAATTACAATGTCTCCATTTTCCTCATCTCCATGAGTTACTTCTTGAACCGGAATGAATTTCTTCCAGAGAATATTCTTGTCGATGACACAATCAGGATGTAAAAGTTACTTTGCATTTTTACAACGCTTTACCAAGTCATTTTTTGATCTCGTAAATATGAAAACGAAAAGCTATTAACCGTACAAATTATAAAGAAAAAATCGCGATTATAAACTAAAAATGGATCTCTCAAAAAAGCATGTCACACTGACTTTTATGATTTTACCGGCGCCTTCAAAAAGTATAATGCAATTTCATACAGTATAAAAAATTTAAACAAGGAATAAAGTAGCCACCATTGAAACTGCCAATATAGGGTTAAAAATGGCAGCGAATTTAATCTCTTTTCGTTCCCTGCGCCTTGCCGTGCGCAATAGGGCCAAAAGCGGTATATGTTAATATAAAGGTATGTGGATGACATAAAATAAAGTGGAATACATATACACTGTGTCCCGGATAAGAATGAACAGCATGGGTATATTGCAAACAGTGAGAGATACGGCAACGGTTAAATGGGGAAAAAGTTGCGCATTTTTGAGGTCAATAAAATGGCACAAACAGAATTCTAATATCTTTTTTCGTTTTTGAGTTATTTTGAAAAAAGTTAAATTTTGCGTTTTCGATTTTATTTTTTTCTGAAGTTGTTATCACAGATAGAAAAAAAAAATAAAAACACTTTCTTATGGCACTTTTTAACAGGCTTTAAGTTGGCGTTTTTAGATTTGTTCCACAACGTTTCGTTTTCGAGAAACCATCTTCAACTTTATTTTTTTTAAATACGGACCTGGATTTTTTTTTGCAGGTTTTGAAAGCACTTTTCATTGCAAATACCATGATGTGTGACACGAAATATTTTTAAAATGTTTTGAGACAATTATACTGAAAATTCCTTTTTTCCATTCATTTTTTTCTATTGCGACCCTGTATTTAATAATAAGAAGTCTAAATATTAATCAGTATTGTCAACAATTTAACTTACAGTTTATTTTTTGAAAACTTAATATTTTTAAATACGGCCCTGTCTGGTAAGTGTCGCATTGTGTTTTGGAGTAAATTCTTCGCTTTTTCTAATTGTGAGAAGAACCAATAACTTTTGCCATTTATTTAATTACAACAGTACATTTGTTCGGCCTCTACACTATTTCCGTGACACAAAATATAACATGCTGACATATTAAATTTGTCGTCATTTGAAAAAGCACCCTCCATTTCTAATGATACAAATTGTTAACTAAATGATAAGTGGGAGTTACGACAAATGACAAGGGGTTGGTTTCGTTGTTTCAAAGCCTTCTTATGCGACTGTTATTAGTCTTTGCCGTCCTTTTTTAGTTCTCCAATTGAAAGATGAGTTGTAAGTTAAATTGTTTACAATACTGATTAATATTTAGACTTCTTATTATTAAACACAGGGCCGCATTAGAAAAAAATGAATGGAAAAAAAGGAATTTTCAGTATAATTGTCTCATACATCTTGTTATTTGCAATGAAAAGTGCTTTCAAAATCTGCAAAAAAAATCCAGGTCCGTATTTAAAAAATAAAGGTGAAAAAAACGCCATTTTAAAGCTCGTTAAAAAGTGCCATAAGAAAGTGTTCTTCTTTTTTTTCTATCTGTGATAACAACTTCAGGAAAATAAAATCGAAAAAGCAAAATTTTACTTTTTTCAAAATAACTCAAAAACGAAAAAAATTCTAGAAATCTGTTCGTGCCATTTTATTAACCTCAAAATTGCCCAACTTTTTTCCCATTTAACCGTTGCTCTATCTCCCACCGTTTGCAATATCCCCATGCTGTTCATTCTTATCCGGGACACAGTGTATACAGGGTGTCTACTTTTAAGTGTAGGTATACAAATCGATAAAAAAATGTATTTTGTGAGATATTTTCATAAACCTTTTTTTGTTCGAAAGGTCTTCAAACAACGCTTCTTTTGACGTTTTTACTTTTGTCAAAATGCAAATCCAGGGACGGCTACGATTTTTTTATACCCCGATTTTCACAAAAACCATTTAGCGATTTTTTATTTAAAATCTGACACAACAGCGCTAATCAGGACACCCCAAAACCCCCATATACTAAATTTGAACAAAATATGTAGAGGGTGTTCGGTTCTACACCGTGTTAAAGTTGAGCAAAATAGGAATTTTAAAGACATCTGGTGAGCCAAGTGTGCCATGGAATCCCTTCAAAACAGTTGCATGGTCAACAGGACCACTCAAAATGTTGGTGTGAAAAGATTTACTACAAAAATATACAGGGTAATTTTTCTCTGAGCCATCTCAAAATTCTGAATTTTTATTAAACTTTATACTGATGAGGAGTGCTCTGGAATCATTGAAAAAATATTAATAAACACAAAAGTAATTTATTTCTTTACAAAATGCCAACCAACAAATAAAAACAATTTAAATTATTGGGCCTTTCTCAACAAAGTCACTGTCTAAGATGATACATTTTCTGTGCGTTTCCTGTTGTGACACACCAGCCACCTTAACTGATATGGACTTACTGACTGTCAGGCTTCTGTATTTTTTAGATTTAGTTCGTTTATAGTATGTGGAGCGGTTTTGATATACTCGATTTTTGACCCGTATAAAGTTACAAAAAATTCAGTAATTTGAGATGGCACAGAGAAGAGCACTCTGTATATTTCGTATTGGACCTTTGCACACCAACAACTTGAGTGGTCCTGTTGACCATTCAACTGTTTTGAGGGGATTCCATGGCACACTTGACTTGGCAGATGCCTTTAAAATTCCTATTTTGCTCAACTTTGACACCCTGCATAATGGAACTCCCTGTATATTTTTTTTGTGATGTTCTGATTACGGTGTGGGGTCAGATTTTAAATAAAAAAATCGCTAAAAGGTTTTCGCGAAAATCGGGGGTAGGTATAACAAAATCGCAGCCGGCCCTGGATTTGCATTTTGAAAATGGCAGGAAGGTCAAAAGAAGCAGTTTGTGAAGGCCTTTCAAACAAAAAAAGGTTTTTGAAAATATCTCACCAAATACATTTTTTATCGATTTGTATACATTTAAAAGTAGACACCCTGTGTGTCCTGGTTGTCATGTGTTAACACCACTGAAAATCTAAGTAGGCTGGGGGAATTGAACGGGTGCATTTTTTTATAGATATGTCCCTGAAAGGTCATCATTTGCGAAGTATTGGTTTGACCTTGCCTTGACATCCTGGCCTACTGTAATTTTTTTATAGGAGTGCGTTTTTCTAAAGATCATATTTATTAGGCATTTTTTTATTTAGTCTGACACCACACGGTTAATCAGGACACACCGAAACCCCCAAATGCCAAATTTGAACAAAAAATATACAAAGTTGAGCAAAATAGGCATCTGGCGAGTCAAGTGTGCCATGGAATTACTTCGAAACAGTTGAATGATAATCAGGACCACTCAAAGGGTCGGTGTGCAAAGATTTAATACAAGAATATACAGGGTATTTTTCTCTGGACCATCTGAAAATGCTGACTTTTTATTAACCTTTATACAGGCCACGAGTGCTGTGGAATTTTTAAAAAATCTTAATAAACACAAGAGTAATTTTATTTTTTACAAAATGCCAACCAAAAAATAAAAAACAATTTAAATTATTGGACACATTTAAGTTATTTTCATAAAAGTCATTGTCTAAGATGATACGTTTTCTGTAAGTTTCCTGTTGTGGCACACCAGCCACCTTAACTGATATGGACTAACTGACTGGCAGGCTTCTGTATTTTTTAGACTTAGTTCGCTTATAGTGTCTGGGGTGGTTTTAATATACTCGATTTTTGACCTGTATAAAGTTTCAAAAAATCCAGCATTTCGAGTTGGCATAGAGAAGAACACTGTGTATATTTTTTATTGGATCTTTGCACATCAACAATGAGTGGTCCTGTTGATCGTTCAACTGCCCAATTAAAAAAAATGAAATTTGACAGCCATTCTTCCTTTCTCTTTTATGCTACATTGAGTACTCTAAAACACAACATTTGGCAGATAAATAATACATAATCATACTTTTTTCAAAACATCATAAATGATGCTATTGAAACTGACATCCAAAGTTCCAGCAGAGATTTAAAGCAAATATTATGATATATATAAGTATTTTAGGGTATCTTTAAAGAAATTATTCAAATTTCATAAATCCTGTCTATTATACTAAAATATATAAACCCTTGCCATATCTCAGTTTCAACTGGATTGTCACTTATGATATCAGAAAGGTTGGTACAAATATTGCATAAAAGAAAAACTGTATTATGCTGTTAAAATTGACAGATTATTCTTCCTAAAGTAGCCTGACACCACCTATTATTGGTTTAAGAACTGTCGAGACAACAATGAATTTTCTGTTTGAATTTTGCGGACAAGGTGCACTGTTGATATTTGAGTTTTATGCTAAGGCTTCCATTGTCTTTACATCAGTAAAGTACAATTCAAGAATGTTGGCCATTGTTGACCATCAATTTACATCACCGAATCAAGCAAAATGAGGCCATTGCCTCCAGTGCCATTAGATTTAAAAGGGGAATATTTATAGTTCTAAATGAAACCAGATCCAGATAAACACCAGATAAACACAGATAGCCATTTCCGGCGAATTCACCCAATTTTTTTATTTCTAAGTAATATAAAATAATGCGTTTTACCACAGACCTATGGCCTATGTAGCAAATCTTTACTTTGATATGTATATTTTACATAGATTTTACTGTGCCTTGAAAATTATAAACTGATAGCGTTAACTGACGTATTAATAAGACTTGTCACGGCTATAGTCTCAAGTCCTGGAAAGTAGATGGCGCCTATGGTCAACAATGTATTTTGCATTGTATTTTGTCTCTGGGAAGCGCATGGTGAGCCAGAGAACTGTCAAACATGACAGCCGTGAGCAGTCTTTATTAATACATCAGTCAACGCTGATAGGCTGACTATCCAGTGAGAGCAGAGGTATTTTGCTAACCGAGTTGCTAACTATGTATGGAGCTAACTAATAAGATGTTATAGAGGCAAAAGATAAGTAAATATAGTTACAACCAAATCCAAAATCAAAATTTTAACCGCATCCTTTAATAATTTATTGAACTCAAGATTACAAAGGGAATCTAACCCTCATTTCACTTGAAAACGAACATAGATTGTTACTGTTTGAAACATTGTGAATACAATAAATAAAGCAGGCAATGGATGTCCGACAAGTTTTCATTCAAGTTTCCATCTTGCCTACAAACTTCAAACAACAAATATAAGTTCTGATACTGATCGAAAAATTGTGTAATCATCAAGAAAGACAATGGAAGTCTGACCATCAAGTTAATCTTAATTAATTTTCTGTTGTTTGGTGGATTTATTTGAATATGTTTTGTTTATTGGTAGATGGCGCCAGGCTACTTTAGCAAGGACACATCAACTTTGACAGATACCTACTGTTTCTCTTTCCTTTATTATATTTTACATAATGGTAATTAGTCAGTTTTCAATAAGAGATGGGACAAAGTTTATTAGGATAGGATCTAACTTTAAAATTTTAACATGTATTTTCATATATTATTATTACCTTTACTAAAAACCTTGTAAAGAGCAAATAAACAGCAGACTATAAACAATTTTTATATTTGTTGGATGGAAGTGTCGGATAATAAAACTTTTTCGAACATTGAAGTGATAATTTCCAATAATATTTTTCTAGTTTTTTCAATTTTCTGAGGAAATAGTCCATGTCTTGCAGTGGAGGTGTAAATATATAACGAAAAGAAGAAGGGTAGAACTTACAGTCTCAGCTCCACAAACACAGCTATTTAATTTAACTGTACATATGTTTCGACCCACCTAGGGGGTCATCTTCAGCAGTATAACATTATAACATCAAAGCTAGAAAAATTATATAAATTAGGAAGGTAACCTATTTCGCGAATTCAATATACTAAATAGTTGCCTAAAAAGTTGACTACGTCTAGAAAGGTAAGCCCCATATTGTTAAGTATATAATTTTTGAATTCACTAAATAGGGTACCTTCCTAATTTATATAATTTTTCTAGCTTTGATGTTATAATGTTATACTGCTGAAGATGACCCCCTAGGTGGGTGGAAACATTATTATATGTACAGGGTTTTTCCGTATATTTTTCAATGCACCCTAGAACCTCCATTTTTGATCCCAGAAAAAAACTTTTTATATGAAAGTTATAGGATTTTTTACGAGCCATTTGAATCTGTTAACAGATGAAACAAATGAACGTCGGAAAATTGAAAAAATATATAAACTTTTGTTTTTTAAATGGAACACCCTGTATATTTTTGGATTTTTAAAATCTACTGGTTCTTCTGATTCCAATGATATATATATATATATATATATTGTTACATATTTGCTCCACCCGCCTGCTCAGTATTTCACGTTGCATAATTTGACTATATAGTGTAAGGATCAAGAGACCCATGGAAAAACAAATTTGTATTTATTCATAGATATCTTAATAACTTTATTAGAACTTTATTAACAACAAGAAAAATAAAATAATAAAGGGTTATATCTCGACTTATCCACTATTAACTTCGTAACATCTTGTGATATTGTTTTTCCATTTATTTAAGGCATCTCTAATGAATTGAGAGTCTTTCGTATTTAGCTCAAAAATCTCTACTTCTAATTTATTTGGAAGGGTATTGATATTTTCCGGTCTGTCATAATATATTTTATTTTTTAAATATCCCCACAGAAATATATCCAAGGAAGGCAGGTCCGGGCTGTTTGCCTGCCATCTAATTGAACCATGTCTTCCTATCCATGAATCATATTTGTCATTCAAATAATTTGTTACCGATTTACTAAATAAAATAATTTTTACGGACGAAGCTATGTTCACAACAGCCGGAATGTTTAACAGGCACATAAGTACCAAGCTGTTAAAATCCAAGGTCGACAATCAGTGAACGTTTGGTGTGGTACATTAGAAAATACAGTTTTGGGGCCGATTATTTTTGAAGGCAGTTTAACCAGAGAAAGATACAAAAATTACCTTGAAAACGAAATTGAAGTCTTACTGCAACATCTTCCGAACCGCCAACAATTAATTTGGCAACAAGATGGGGCACCCCCACATAACATCAGGTCGGTAACAAATTATTTTAATGACAAATATGATTCATGGATAGGAAGACATGGTTCAATTAGATGGCCGGCAAACAGCCCGGACCTGCCTTCCTTGGATATATTTCTGTGGGGATATTTAAAAAATAAAATATATTATGACAGACCGAAAAATATCAATACCCTTCCAAATAAATTAGAAGTAGGGATTTTTGAGCTAAATACGGAAGACTCTCAATCCATTAGAAATGCCTTAAATAAATGGAAAAACAATATCACAAGATGTTACGAAGTTAATGGTGGATACGTCGAGATATAACCCTTTATTATTTTATTTTTCTTGTTGTTAATAAAGTTCTAATAAAGTTATTAAAATATCTATGAATAAATACAAATTTGTTTTTCCATGAGTCTCTTGATCCTTACACTATATAGTCAAATTATGCAACGTGAAATACTGAGCAGGCGGGTGGAGCAAATATGTAACATATATATATCGTTGAAATCAGAAGAACCAGTAGATTTCAAAAATCCAAAAATATACAGGGTGTTCCATTTAAAAAACAAAAGTTGATATATTTTTCTCAATTTTCCGACGTTCATTTGTTTCATCTGTTAACAGATTCAAATAGCTCGTAAAAAATCCTATAACTTTCATATAAAAAGTTTTTTTCTAGGATCAAAATTGGAGGTTTTATAGTGGGTTGAAAAATATACGGAAAAACCCTGTACAGTTAAATTAAAAAACTGTGTTTGTGGAGCTTTCTTATTTTCGTTATTTGTTTTTATATTTTATAGTTACATTTTAATACTTTGTATATTTGGTATGGAAAAAAATTGAATTCAAGGGTATTATAAAGGGGGTTACTGATTAAGAACTCTCTCTGCGGATGTCTTCAGAATTAAAGAACATATTTTCAGGATCACTTGTGTAGGTTATATGGATGGTTTTCATGAGAAATTTTTTTCCCTATGTCATTTTTTTAAGAGAAAATACAAAAATGAATTTCAGAACGAGCAAACATTGAAAGTGTTGCATAGTTCAGCAAGACAATTAAAACAGTGACAACAAAAAAGTAAACGGGACAACCTTTATAATTTGTGCTAATTAAATATAAAATAACTATGATTTTTTGTCAAAAACTGACAATTAATACAGAAACAGATATTATTCAAAACTCAAGCCCTCAAGAGATCTAGCAAGTCGGCGAGAATGAAAAATATTAAAATTATTATATTCTTTCTGAAGACATCGGTGAAGAAAGTTTTCACCGAACAAAGCAGGTACCTTTATTAAAAATATCAAAATTAAAAACATAAACATAATTAAGAAATGTATTTTTTTATCATAATGTTATAAAAGGTAGGATTTGCATGAATTTTGCATGTTGGACTGCACATTTTTGCACATTATGTGGGTACTTTTACAAGGGGGATCTTAATACCTGGGCAGCTAAAACAAGTTACTGTGAGATTGCTATAAACAATTATTGTCGAACCCTTTTTAGATTTTGAAGCAAAACACTTTTGGAACTGGTCAGATTTCCAGTCCTATTTGGACTGCATGCTGGTCTTCACAATTGCCATTTCCCTCTTAATGTACCTGTTCATCGATTCGATAATATTCGTCGAAGTGGTGGGCTTTTTGGCAGTTTTTACCGAAGCTATGCTAGGAACACCACAGCTGATCAAGAACTTCCGAAGCAAATCAACAGAAGGAATGAGGTAGGTAATAAATATAGTAATAATTCTCACCCAGCATCAGGCGAGAATTCCTAAACGCTAAAGTGAATCTTGAGACCAAACATAGCATAAACAATATAATGCTTAAGTGTAGATATTCTTGACAACATTTAATGTATGTAATTTAATTCAATATTTCCCTATATATTATAAATACTTCCTTGTTTAATAAAAACGCCGTAACCAACATTTTCCTGATTTTTCATTTATGGCAAGATTGGAATCTTTTGGTGATTATCCAACTATTTATTTTACTTCCAAAGCTCTATCTCCACCATGTTAAAATACATATCAATTTTTCAACAGATAAATTTTATATTGTTACAACAACCATTCTGCTGGTAATAGCAAGAACAATCTGATTTTGTAAAAGTTGAAGGCATTTTTCAGCCATTAGGCTACCGCCAATGAAGCAGGCGCCTATAATATGTTTTAAAAATAAACCCAAAGCGCCCAACAGCTTCATCGGCACTTTGGGACATGGCAGAATAGCAACTTGCAAATTTATCTTTACTTTTTTTTGAGTATTGTCATTTTGGATACTTTTGATCATTTATGTACAGATCATTTTAATTTTAAACAATGGCAATGACTAAAGGTTTGTTAGCATTTCGTATCATCTGTGATAATTTTTGAGCATGTGGGATCATGTATGCCTACAATTTATTTCATTATTAATTCATTGTTAATTGCCAAATAGTTCCTTTATTTTGTATGATTAAATAATCAATATGCTACTTTTCCGTTAAAGAGTTTGAGTTTAAAAAAGTAAAAGTACATAGCAACTCTTCTAATTTCAAGAAACTTTATAAGATGAAAGACAGTTTTATACTTACCACAATACATATTTTATATTGATGTTTTTTGCTGGCAAATAATAGTCATGTTCGTGGAGCAATTCCAAACTATAATCTGAAGTAGCAACTATCAATATTATTGGTGAGTTACTAGATCGGAACTGGGGTGAGTTTTTAAAGTCAACACAAATATGTGATGGAATCCACCAATGCAGTGTGATTGGCCAGTTCAAAAATTTCTGCACTTGTGATTGGCTTGATGGATTCCATCACATATACAGGATGATTTTTTTTAGGTCTACCACCGCGATTTTCTCGCTCATTTTGCTGCCTACAAAAAAAAAACGTGAGAAACAAAAATGTGGCAATTTTCGACAGCTAAGTGGTGCTGCAAAAGAAATCGGCATCCATGGCCAACTTGTCGCGCATTATTAAAAAACCCTCAAATTGAGCAAAACTATTAATGGCCGTGGAATGTTTATATTAAGAGACAGAGGAAAACTTTTATATTGAAAATTGATGGCACTGAGAAGCTTTATCCACCCAGGTGCTCAGATAGTTTCAGCAAATTACACAGGGTCTTCGGCTCTCTTGAGACCATGAAAATGTTTGTCGATTTTAGGTTTTTTTAGTACACCGCGAAAAGTTGGATATGGAGGCCCATTCCTTTTTTAATGCCGCCTTGCTGACCAAAATTGCCATATTTTGTTTTCTTAAATATTTTCTGTGCGGCCCAAAATAAGCAAGAAAATCGCTTAATAAGCAATAAACAAAAAAAATTTATAGCCTCAAGAGAGCCGAAGACCCTGTGTAATTTTCTGAAACTATCTGAGTACTCTTTTGCATAAAGCTTCTTAGTGCCACCAATTTTCAATACAAAAGTTTTTCTCTGTCTCTTAAAATAAACATTCCACGGCCATTAAGAGTTTTGCTCAATTTGAGGTTTTTTTAATATAGCGCGACAAGTTGGCCATGGATGCCGATTTCTTTTGCAGCACCTCTTAGCTGTCCAAAATGGACACATTTTTGTTTCTTACGTTTTTTTTTTGTAGGCCGCAAAATATGCGAGAAAATCGCGGTGGTAGACCTAAAAAATCCATCCTGTATTTGTGTTGACTTTAAAATCGCTCTGCGAATATAGCTAATATCAATAACTGTAAAGTGTCAAACATGGAAAAAAAATAACCTCAATGTGGGCCTGTAGTAGGTAGGTCAATTAGTAGGTCCATTAGTTCCACAGTGAACGTTTCATAATGTAGTTAAGTGGACATGTCACCAATATCGTGAAATACATGAAATCTCCTAAATTGGTGGCACAGAATAGGGGCTCTGAGATGCACAAGAAAAACCCGCAGCTACACTATACCCTGGAATGCTTAAGCCATTCAGTCCTTGTAGAAGTAGAAAATGCTTAGTCAGACAGAGAATGTTATGTTCTTGGTCAGCTATGACAGCCTGCAGAGCAGACTGATTGCAAGAGACCGAGTATATGTTGATATATAAGATGCTTAAACTATGAGCATCTTCCAATCTCACCTTGCTCGCCGAAGGAGGGGAGTTTGCGAAAATTTGGGTTGTCATAGCTACTATTTTTGGCCAAAAGGCGTCTGTGTATGCTTCCTCTTTGTAGTCCATGTACACACCAACTTTAAAGCATTTGTCGTCCTTCGCTTTATAAAAAGTGACAATTTCATTTATTATAATTTTGTTTTTTTTTTGTATTTTTCGATCCCAGAAATTTATTTCCACATGGGTAGAAACATGGTCCCTAACTTTAGAGAGAAAGACCCATATTCGCTTTTTCCCACTCTGCCAACAAAGCCACCATTATCACCCTTCACTGGTTCAGCATTTCCAAAGTGTAAGCTTTTTTCCATATTTTTGTATATAACCTGAAAATAACTGTCATCATTTCTGTTTCTATTTCCGTTGCCTTCATCAGCGTCTTCCTTCGGAGCTCTGCAGGAGTTCACTATTCCACCTTGGGCAGTACTTTCTGCATCCTCTTTTAGGTCCTTGTTCAATCTTTTTCCATTTTTTGTAAGCCTAGGGGGCAGTCTTAAGGCTATGCCAAGGTATGTGTTTTTCATTGGATTTTTTTCATCACCAGCAGATTTTATACAGTGCCCGCCAAAAAGTCTGCACCATATGGGAAAAATTTTTAGTAAATAACTTACGGAAAATTTGTTTGCGGCATCAGGTTTTGCTTGCTCTGGAACCAAAATTGACATAATCAAATGTTGTGACGTAGTCTTTTTTATATGTCAAATTTGACATTAATGAAAAAATGTCCTAAAAATGGGCTTATTTAACCGAATTTCGAAAAAAGTTATAAGAAAAATATGTTTCTTTCGCAATTTTATACCCTTGTGCAAAATTTCAAGAGCCTACTACGATTTTCATATTTTGCCCTTTGTTGCCCTTTTCCGTATTTGTTAATCCATAAAAGTCGATCCTATGTAATTTAAAACACTCATTGACTGAATACATACTGCACAATACTTAGTTTACGGTCTAAATAACTGTCTTTTCCTTTTTTTTGCAAAAAAATTAAAATGAGGGCTTGTTGAAGAAGCACGCTTTGTAGTATCAGCACTGACATCTTCACTGTCAGCTATCTTAGTCTTCCAAGAAGATACCTCACCAGTCATCAAGTCATCTTATCTTGATTTATCCTTAGTTTTTGGTTTGCGGTACTTGTGTATCTATTGTTTCATTTTATTTGGCTAAGTTGTGTATGTCAATTATATTTTCGTGTACTTTTAAGGTTTATTTGAAGAGATCTTCCCTGTTGAACATTTCAACTCATAGTTACCTAGGTGAATTCTCCTTTTCGGTTTGAGAGATGGTTGGGAAATTTTTGTGGAGTGTGGTTTTGAGGCAAGAAGGTGCAAAAGCAGATTTCAAAATGAGGTAACCCCACAGTGAAGTCAGTTTCTCATCATCACCCGGAAAGCTCCCTTTTAGTGCCGTTTTCCAACAAGTCTTGCCAGTATATCTTGCAGCACGTGTAAGCCTCCATTTTGTCTTGTTTTTTCTTGCACGCCTAAATCCAAATTTTCTTTCAGGCATTTTCTCGATGTAGATTTTTGCCTTATCTTTTGAGATATTGTTCTTACGATTAGACAGAAGAAAACTTTGGAAGTTCTTCTGCCTTTTTGCTTCTTGTACTATACCTTTGTCGTATTTTACCTACATAGAAAAATCCACGAAAGTGGTAAGTTTTCCTGAAAGTATATTTTAGGCATTTTAGCACAAATAAGAATAATTTTTACGATCTTTTTCCCGTTATGTCAAGTTTGCCTAAATCTTATAGTTGATGCCTGATGACTTGGATAACACTATAGGAAGTGGTTTTTTGTGTACTGTTACGTCACGTTTGCCTACAGTGTGGATCACAAGTGTCTGCCAATAAGCGAGTAGTGATGCTGTGACTTCTCTTCACTTTTCTTCTCTCCTGTGAGTGCTCTACAGTTCTCCCGAGTTCTCCTAAGTTCTCTAAACTGCATTTCTGTTCTGTCAATGCTACACGACCTACAGAGGTTTTTCTCTTCTAGAATGATACAGCTGGACAAGTGTGCCTAAGACTAGATAAGTTGTATAGAACTGTTTGCGTTACCTAAAGCTATTTAAGTTTTAACTATAATGTAATAAGTTTATCTGCACTTTTAAGTTAACTAACATACCGATTTTTTGGGTTAAAAATAACATCTACTTTATATCTAATAGTTTACTCAGGTTACCTACTACATTGATTAGACACTTATCTGGGAGTTACGTAAACTGAAAGTTTCGAAACTTGATAGTAATTACCACCAAAATTTACTAAGTTCAATAATTGACTAGCAATCAAGGAATTTATCTAACTTTTTTGCATTATGTCATTGTTGTGTATATAGTGTAAACGTAGTTGGTGCTTTATTGTTTACAGATATGCCAGGTAAAAACGAACAACAGTTGCATGTAATATTCTCTTGGTTTTCCATTTCTTCAAATTTGTTTACAAAATTAAAAAGAACTAGGTGGCGTCCAATTTACCTTCCTTTTTCTAAAACCTCATAACATCTAACAACCGCCCAATTCATGAACCCTACTCTCAAAATACTCCAACGTTGCCCTTTGCATTACGAGCAAAAAAAGTGATGATTACAAATGATCCCAACTTTTTGTGCAACAAACTTTCAGTGCTAAATTTAGAGAATTTTGGGTGCTAGATTCCTTTCAACAGTGCTAGACCATAGAGATCTTACATATACCCACAAAATATAAAGGTTAGGTCACATACTTTACCTATTAAAATATAGAATGAGTATGTGCGCACTAGCCTATCGGGGTCAAGCGCAGAAATGAAATGTCCTTTTAGTTAGATAATTTAAAATGTAATCCAACATTCAGAATCATTGGCTTAGAATGATTTCTATTATACATTCTCCTTTTAGTAAACAATAGCGTGTTCCTATGTAAACAAATGATGTCATTTTTTTGCCTCCCTTGATCTTATTTTTAAATGCGCATGTCAACCAGCCCATTTGACAGCACAGCAATAATTTCACACCAAACACTCCGGTACGCAAGTATGCGTGGTTATAAACAACAAATAATGCAAAATAATAAACTTTTTGACAGTCACTAAAAGCAACCGAATTTCTTTTTGCAATCCCGTCTCACAATGCCAATGTGGAGAGAATATTTTTACTTATTGCTGCCCAGTGTACCAAAGAAAGAAATAGACTGCTTTTATCTTCTGTGAAAGAAATACTTATGACTACTTATAATTTAAAAAATATGAGCTGTTCAGAGTTTTACAATTTTGTGCTTTGTGCCAGAAAATCTAACTTTTTTAAATAAAATACAAAGCAGCGAAAGTACGTGTAAAGTGTGCGTGTTGTAACTTGTTTTACTTTGTAAGTTTCTGCGAATAATTTTTTTTTGCCCTTGGGTCTTGCTTTATTAGTAAAAAGAAAATGCTGGTAACCAGCATCAGTCAATCAGTAGATAATGGAAAATTTGTTACTTTGTAAAAAAAAAAATTGAGTAGCAATCTTGCAGAAATGTCCTTGAAAGGATGTCTTCTCTTTGGATACCGCTCGTAGTATAAATTGTTCGTTGCATCTGCATTTTCCCCGGATTATTATAAAACAGACTATCATATCCCATTTTTCATAACTTTCAAATTTTTGTATAAATTATATAAAGTTTATAAATTACACAAGAATATAATAGTATATTATACACCTAGGTTGAGAAGTGAGCCATTATTTACCGAGCATTTTTATATCCTGAGGCGCGTAGCGCCTCAGGATATAATATGTGAGGTAAATAATGGCCTTCTCAACCAAAGTGTATATAGAATTTTTTTTACTACTAACATTGAAATATTGCCATATTTTAGTAATTTCTCGCTTTTTTCAAATACTTCAAAATATCAAGTAGCCTGGGAGTTCAGTTGTCAAGCTGAAAATGACACTAATTTTTAAATGTCACATAGAAAATTTTTCATTATTTACCTAGGTATTTTTTTATTATCATTATTTACCTAGGTAGAGAAATATTACTTCTCATTAGAGGAATGAGGTAAATAATGGTGATTTCTCATGTTAGTAGTAAAAAAAAATCTTTACACTGCTTTAACGGCTTAATTGAAAATTTGACAGGTATCAGTAAACATTTTTCCACGGTTGTTTCATTGTCTCACCGTCCAAAGCCTACTTGTTGAAAGGGCGCGCTTCCAATTTTATACATGAAATCATACAAGTTATTAGTAATTGAAAACTACTTATGTAAACCATTAAGTGTTATATATTTTTGGAATGGTAATTTTTTGTTGCTCTATTAAAAAATGCAAAAATATATACCTAGGGCGTTCCATTTAAAAAATAATTGTTTTCATCGGTAACTCTTAAACCATTGATAATCCATTTTTAGTAAATTTTGCTTCCTCTGTCCAAATAATATTATTCAAAAAATGATTCATCCTCTTGAAACTTCGTCAGAATAAATTCTGCAAAATTCACTCGTTTTGGGTCGATGGGTTTCAACTGTTGAACCATTGAAAATGAAAACGGGTGAAACTTATGTTTTTGCAATATTCTGTTAATTGAACATCATGATATTCCTGACTCTACAGAACACTGTCTTATAGATTTATTTGGATATTCCGCGAAGAATCCCAAAACGTCAATTTCATTATCTGTGTTGTTTACAATTGGCTTATTCTTTTGTATTGTTGCCTTGACGGCACCGAAATTTTTGAAGCTTTGCATTATTCGCTTAACAGTGTTTGATATTGGTTCCGGTTTTTCCGGGTATCGAGCAGCAAATGTATTACAAGTTCCTTATATAACTCTGTTGCATTCTCCATAAATAATAAATAAATTTAAATAGTCTTCGTTTGTGTAATTTAACCGTGCCGGCATTGTTTACAATAATTTTAAACTAAGTTACATTTCTTCATTCTCTGACAATCGTATAATCAGCCATGGCCCACTAGATTTATCAAACTTAAAAAAACGCCCCCTGATGAAGAAGTGGAAAATTAGTTTTTTGTAAATAAATCAAAAATGATAACATTTAGGTATAGGGAACCAAACACAAACTTGCCCTAATTTTTTGTGCTGAATACGGCTACTACAAATTGAAAATTTTTAGTTTTTGGCATTTTTTCCATTAATATTTGAATATATTTTTGTGAGCACCCTGTACAAGATCGGATGATGGTATTTCTCTGCACCAAGCCTTTTACTACAAAATGCCAGGAGCACGTTACGAAATATGTAGCCGTTATGAAGAAACTGTCAATTAAGTACGGGTCTGCATCTGTCATTTTTTCTCTAAAATGGCAAATATCTCAATGACGGTTGAATTTAGGTATAGGACATGATACATGAAATGTACCTAGAATTTTCCGTAGAATCCAAAAAATGCAATAAAATATAGGGTGTTCCATTTAAAATAACGAAGTTGTCATCGACTTCTGGTATAACCGGAAGTGCCGTCATTTGATGCGTTCGACCAGGGCGACTGCGAGTACAGGTCTGCGGGCTGCAGCGCTGCCAACCTTGAAGTTACACATTACCGTATTTTGGGGTTATATCTGGTTTGCATGACTGCCATCTTGTATTTAAGAGCGAAATTAAGTGCTTTGTGTTTGGGACACAAACAGAAATAATTATAAATAAGTACAAAAAATGACATCTATCAATCAGTGCAAATATTTATTAAAACTTAAATTTGTCTTTCCTGTTTGCAAATAACATTCAATAAAATAAATAATATTTAAACGATATATACATTTATACTGTATAATTACCGTACAATTGTGTATGGTAGCCGTAGCCACGTTCGGACCGTAGACCGTATTTGGGATTAAATACCGCACCACTGGCGCTGGCGGGCTGGGAACGACCGACCGTGGCGGTTACCGGTTACCCCGCTTGGCTTTTCTCCCCACTTCCCTCTTTGCGCATGCGCATTCGTAAGAAAAGCACCGAAATGCACCAAAATGCCCCGAAATGCACCGAAATGCCCCGAAATGCTCCGAAATGCACCGAAATGCCCCGAAATGCCTCGAAATGCACCGAAATGCCTCTGACTTGTACACTAAAATGCCCCAATGATTTCCCCCTCGTACCTAGGTAACTAAACTAATTGCTTCCTGTTTAAAAATTCAAAAATTACATTTTATCATTTTACATTGTTTTGGTTTAGGGGAAGCACTGCTTCCCTTGCTTCCATGGACTGCACGCCCCTGTGTTAGGGTGAGAATTATTATTATTAATATTATATTATTATTATACAACAGCTGTCCAGTTTTGCCGCGGGTAAACTCGAAAAAACTGCTGACAGGTGCTGTCATACAGTTTTTCCATCTAGAAACTATTTGTAATTCAAAATTGCGCGTTTGTGATTGGTGGAAATTAAGACGAAGTCTTTTAAAACCCTCCCTCCTGCAATGTCCTCTTTCAGCCTCAGCATGGTGATACTGTGGACGTGCGGCGACGTCTTCAAAACCGCCTACTTCCTCGTCCGGTCCGCCCCGCTGCAGTTCTGGGTGTGCGGGGCGATGCAGGTGGCCGTCGACCTGCTCATCCTCCTCCAGGTGTACATCTACGGCGGGGACACCGGCGGCTCCGGAGGCGGCTCGGGCCGCACCCGCCTCGATTGAGTGGCCATCGTGGTGCCCCGCCGGGAGCCGCCCAACGGGGCCAGCCCGCCCGCGGTCACGGCCAACGGGGGCTCGGTGGGGCGGCGCGGCACCACCACCGGCGCGAAGAGGGCGAGGGCGGGGGCACTGGTGCACAGGCACACGTTATGACACGCGGCGACGAGGGCGATCGGGGCAGGGGGCTGAGGGCTTCGCTTGGGGGTGCGTACGGTAGGTGTAGGCCAATAGGGATGTAGGAGGCAAGTGCAAATTTTTTTCAGTCGTTTTGTTTCGAATTGCGTTATCTGTGATATAAGGTTAAAAAGCTGTTAACGCTACTTCTAGCAGGATTTGAATTTTAAATGGAAATGAGAGACAGTCTAATTTTTACAATAAGCTTTTTGTTGATATGGTTTTATCAAAGCAGTCATCATAATGTGTTTTACATTTATTTTTTGCAAGAAATATAATTTTCATTAAAAATGAGTGCCCAATTTAGTCGGACTTGGTGTAGATAAGTTAAGGTAAGATGTTAAATTACTTTCTTGGTATGTGCTAGGTGCTAACCTAAATGTAAGGTGGACGAGAATGAACTTATTTTTTATTTCCTCCTATTTTTTCATTTTTCATAGAAACTTTTCTACAAAATTCAAGATACTAGTCAAATTTGGTAAAACTTTGAAAGATGCTGGAACTTTTTTAGATGACCGTGTTAATTTTTACAAAAATGAGGCTGAAAGATAATTTGTTTGTAGATTGTGGGGTTGACATGGTAGGTACTTGAAGATTTTCCATTTAGGTTTTAAGAAACTTACGGCACTTTTCAAAATTTGACAGCAATGAAAATCCCATATTGGATTTCATAAAAATGATCAAAACGTAGAGCCCCCGTGATTTGGTTTTCCAACGAAACTCAAATAAAACAAATCGCAGAAAAATCGAATTTATAATTCTTTTCTGGCACCCTATAGGTATGTTTATTTTGGTTATATTAGGAAGATTTTGATTTGTTTATCTAAGTCTGTGAGAAACTAAAGCCAACTAAGATTTTAGAGATGTTTATAGTACATTGAAAACAGTAATTTTTTAAAGAGTAATTTTTTAAATCAAGAAAAAGGATGGTAGACCAGTTATTTTAATTAAACGGAGTAAACGGAACTATCAAAAATGATAACTTAGTGATTCCTTTATAACAACCAGATTAAAGATGCATTTCATTGGTTTGATTTTTCTAATTTATGAACATGCGTTATTATCGAGCAACATAGGTAATACGTAGATAATCATTATAAACAAGTTTTAAATTATACTAGTGTTATGTTCGAAGGCAGTCAATAAATGTGTCAGACTTCATATTGTTTGGCACTTTTTTATTTCATCTCATCACTATCACAGACTTACCATCACGATGATTATATAATGCAATAAATACATTTATCAGTTTAGTAGGTAAAACACTCAAAAGAATGGAAATGGATAATTTACTTTTCTTTGTACCTGTAGATAAATTGCTCACTCACTTAATCAATGTGGGTAAATTAATTTTGTTAATTACTTCCACATCATGGTGTGAGTGGAAGCGGCAGTTGGCAGTAAAAAGAACTTGCACTCATGTTAATACATATTGCTTAATGAATTTTACATGTTGCATTGGGTGAGAATTTAAAATTAATAACATTGTTGTAGTTTATTTTGTGGTGTTTCCGTAACTTCACAATCAAATCCAAATCAATTTTTATTGGAATTTTTTTTTTCATTGTTCCATTTACTTTCAAATCCATATACCTACTTTAAGTCTCTAGTTTAAACACATGGATACTGTTTAAAGGTTTACTATGACTTTCTAATACCATGCAAGGAGATTGGTGACCTGGAAATTTCTTATCTTCATGGCCTCTCCTCATTATTTTTTAAACACTAGGGGCGCACAAACAGCTGTTTAAGAAATATGCCATATTTTTAGTAGGTGAAATATGACTTTGTCTACAAAATGAGATTTATTCCAACTGGTTACATAAATGCCTATTTTCTGCTGTAACCAAAGCTACTCAGATTTAGGTAGTTAATGAAACATTTGAGTGATGACATAATAAACAGGCACAGCTAATGAACAGATCCCACAAGAGGATGTATGGTCTATTGTGTAAAAAATATTAGGTAGAATTATTGGCACACTGAGAGTTTTCTCCCAACCAACTGAAAACAGTAATTTTGTTGATCCAAAAAGGTATGGTGGTAATGAATGCATCTTGGGACAGGGACTGAGTTGTCGCCTGTGACTAAATAGTTGCACAGCTTGGAGGGGGGAATAAGAATCTAAAAAAATGCCAAGAAAATTAGAAAGATTGCAAAAGTCGCCAAGTACTACCCTTTTACTTGGTACTACCATAGATTAAAGAAGACCATAGTCACAAAAGCATTGCTGAAATCGTCCACAATAAATATCGTCACACCAACTTTCAAACCTTAATTTTAAACAGATAAATGATTCTTATGTCTTTCAATTCTTAGGACTGGATACTAAGTTGAGGTATAGCTATTTTAATTTAGTTATTAACCCTTTCGGGACCGGACCCGGACGAACACGCATATAAAAGTTGGGTCAGTGGGACCGGAACCGACTATAAACGCAAGCAGGGAGGCATGAGAAAGGACTGGAACCGGACGGACAAGCGTTGGCTTCGGATACATTGGACCGCCTACTTTACATTGGTCATGCCCCCAATTAATGTCATTGGCTGATTTTCTAGTAATGGTATCTAGTTGGGTGGTCCTTCTCGTAAAAAAAAACTTATTTGTGCACTTAAATACATCAAGAAATTCGAACACAAGCTCATTTGCATGTGGGTGCATGCAAAAAATGACTTATATTGTGAAAAGATCTGTCGTTATGTAATGACTGTTTTGCAATTAAGGACTGGAACCGTACATACACGTATGCGCTTCCTGCTGTGGTCCACTGGGCACAGATCCTCAGGCGGCCGCAGTCCCGAAAGGGTTAAAGTCTATCCAAGCTACAGAGGCAGTAGATATAAACAAAATCACATGAACACATTGCGATCGATTACCAGGGTCGGACTAATATATGCGGAGAGCCGGCCCTGCATTCCACTCGCTGCCTAAAGACTTGAGATTTTACGACGGCCAGACGAATAAGAGAATAGGTCACATCGTGACCACGTGGTGGCCAATGTTACATGACCTAAACCTTGTTGAAGGCTTTTAACTTTTAATGTTAAATCACGCTCTCATTGAGTGTAAAGGGAGAATTTTTGCACAATCCGGCAAGGCCCCAACATTTGGGGTAAGCGACCCAGAAATGGCCAGAGCTACGCCAAAGAGCGATCTGTACTAAATTGTGCTGCGTTGGACGAGGAAATCAATATTTTTAATAATTTTGCAGCCTACTAGATGTCGCCAGGGGTGAGATGATATTTTAATAATTTTGCAGACTACTATATCCCTGTTTTCTACAAAATTACTTGTTAGCATCTCACAACATGGGAGCATTTCCTCTTTCCCTATTATTCCTTTACTCAATGATACTACATAAAATAAACCCACTCACTCAAATAATGTCTGTTGAATATTTAACTGATCTCATTGACATTGGGAATAGGAAACATGTTCATGTATTTAATGCGACACAGTAGTGACAATTTTCTACTAAATTCAGAAACTTGAGATTATGAATCATTATTTATTTTTAATTTAAAATATTTAATTTATAGTTAATTGCAGATTACACATAGTACCTATAATAGCTACATGGTACAATAAAGTGGTTAGGTAGAAAAAAATGTATTTTTGAACAGATAAGTGTTTATGTTTCAATTACCTACTGATGATACTTGGTTTATTTAACATTTTACTTTTACTACAGAATACTCCGGTAGCCACCCTCTTTGCCAATTTAAATTTTCTACTCTACGAGTCATCCAGGGCGATAGTTATGGATAGTTGAGAAACAATTAGAAACTGGAAAAAATAAAAAATATGTCATGATGATGTGATTTTGTGATTTCTTATGCCCCTTAAACTATTTGTTCTTAAAATTTCTTCAAACTTTCACCTATCGCGTATTTTAGTAACTAAAGACCTCTACTTTTTAATATCCACTTTAAGAAAACAATAATATTTATGGGCCCACCTTCACACAAATGACACTGGCCAAGCACTACATTATATACAATAGTATTTGTTGCGTTCGACCTCACCATTTCGTCCGAAATCTTCGTCCATTAAATTGTTATAGGTAGTGCGGATATGCGAAATATCAGCCGGCACAATGCTTAACATTATACTAACTAATTAAATATTGGGACCTTTTGAAAGAACATGACGATTTATTTGGGTGTCCCAAAATTTTTATAAGCACTAACTTATATTTTTACTTCCACACCGCTAAGGAATGTTGATTGTTGTTATTGATCATACGTAGTTATATAATTCTTGACAGTCAAAAATCAACAATAAAAAACTGTTATCCCTTTCTATAAAAGGAAAAAGATTAATGCCTTTGCTTACTGAATACATGATTAAGGACCCATAGTTAAAAAAACACCGCCAGTTGATTTACGTAATATTTTTTGTCCATATTAGGTTACCTCTAATTATGTTCTTCCATTTAAACTGTTATTTGACCCTAATTAGTTTTTTATTTGCAAACCCCCAACCAAGTTTAGTTATGGTCCTGGAGTCATCAGTTGCACCTAGCTTGTGATATTGGAAAAAATACATATTTTTTATTTCATATTATGTTTGTTAGAGAATAAACAGGGTGTAACTAAAATGCTTGGCCATATTTTGATTTCGGATTTTTGTTTTCGAAATACACAGTGTTAAGCGATTTTGTATAAAACCAAAACCAAGAGCTCTAGGTATATCAAATTTTAACAGAATTGCTTAAGCTGTTTTACTGCAATTTGCAATTATCCTTATTTTTCCATTGCCATTTAACACCTTGTATATAGAAGACGAATCATTTTCGCCAGGAACTTGAAAGAGTCCCTGGTTTTCGCACACATGCTGATATTAACTTTTTTTTGTCAATTTGTGACGTACACTCCACAGTTAAAATATGGCTAAGCATTTTACTTACACCCTGAAAATAAAAGGACTTGCCTTCTAGGGGAGCAATTTTTAATATTTGCTTAGCGGTGGTTCTCAAGCACCGCCACTGTGTTTACCCAATTTCCATTGCATTTTTTACAACAAACTAATACTAGATATGATAGACAATAGATAGTATATCTATAATGTCAATAATAATTTATAGTTATTACCTACTTCTAGGGCTGTTCGATCTCCGAATCTCGATATAATCAATTTTATTTAAGAAGCTAGACAAAAAATGGCCGATCGGCTTGCTGCGGGCGCGGTCTGAACGCAATGGGTGCAGCAATTTCCTTTATTTTTGCAAATAATTTCAAAAGATCGATAAAATCAAAAATATCGATAACATCGAAAAGATCGATAAAATCGAAAAGATCGATAAAATCGAAAAGATCGATAAAATCGAAAGATCGATAAAATCGAAATGATCGATAAAATCGAAAAGATCGATAAAATCGAAAAGATCGATAAAATCAAAAAGATCGATAAAATCGAAAATATCGATATTTCGATTTATCAAAATTGAATATCGATTATCGATAAAATCGATAGTATCGATACTTTCGATTTTATCGATATTTTGTCTCAGGCCTACCTACTTCATTATTTGTAGCGTCCGCAAATAAATATCTTTTTATGAACAATTTTAGTTAAATTTTTAGCATTCATTAACAAATTTCATGTACTTCATTGTTCAGTTAAAAAATACTTATAGATTATAGCCATATATAATATTATTACCATATATAATAATTACAATTATGTATTCTGAAGGTTTTTACTTGGCTGGTTTGTTTGTTTTAATATAGTAATTCTAAATAATAAAATTGGCCGCTAAAAGACTTTAGTGTTTAGTGTATTAGAAAAAAAAAACATTTTTTGCGTATTCAGAAATTATTGTTTTTCTTTACAAGTCATTTATGTTTACAAGCAAACCAAATTCTGCCTTTACCTGTTTACATGGGAATTATCTTTGATTTTTGCACATTATAATGACACTCAACATTACCTTGGAATGAGTCGCAGAATTTTTGTTCGAAAACATCTGTTCGAAAAAACATTTGTTTAATTTAATAAGAGATACTTCCTTATCCTATGCCGACTTGGAAAACAGAAAAAATCTCGCAAAAGGGTAAGAGAAGACTATAATCGTTGACTGACGTATTAATAAGACTTCTTTCTCACGGCTATAGTTTCATGTCCTGGAAAGTAGATGGTCAACAATGTATGGCATTGAAGTGCATGGTGAGCCAAAGAACTGTCAAACATGACAGCCGTGAGCAGTCTTTATTAATACGTCAGTCAACGCTATAATGTTACATTATATCTTTGAAAAGTCGGGATCCTTTCCGACAATGTGAAAGCCTGGTCGTAAGAACGCGGTCTGGATGACATGTACTGTAACACTGTTTGAATAAGAAGCATCTCGATTTGTAGCTTGCAAAATATACAGGGTCCCTCCAAAAACTGTGACTCTCACTTGCGGTCAAAATATTCAGGGTGTCTAAAAAATGTTTTTTAGACACCTTGAATATTTTGTGTTTCAAAAAACTGTGACTCTCACTGCCAGCCAAACCTACTCATCTGACGGATTCCAAAGAAGCTACAAATCGAGATGCCTCTTATTCAAGCAGTGTTACAGTACATGTGCTGCAAGACCGCATTCTTACGGCCAGGCTTTCATATTGTCGGAAAGGATCCCGACTTTTCAAAGATATACATACAGTGTGTCCCAATTTGATACTGGACACCTCAGAAATATATGAAGGGCAAAGAAAACAAATGGTCTCTATTTTTTTATTGGTAGTACCAAGGGAGGGTATCTCATAAATGGTGGTATTTTGATGGGGTAATTATTTCATGGCCTGCTATGATTTTTTAAAATAGCAAATTTTCAAGAAACCCCATTAGGGATTTTTTTACGACAAAATGTTATTAAGAAAACTTGCTCAGATTGAAAAACTGAGTACATTCGCAAAATTTTAAAAGGCTAGGCCTACTTTGATTTTTTGATTTATCTCCCACTTTTTTCTTAGAAAAGTGTCCTTTCTGAAGCTTCCATGTCAAAATTTTATTTTTTCATGATGATCAACTTTTCTTAATAATATTTAGACGTGAAAGCTCCAGAAAGAACACATTTCTAAGAAAAATGTGAAAGAAAAAGGCGAAAAAGCTAAAAATCAAAGTAGGCCTAGACTTTTGAAATTTTGCAATTCTACTCAGTTTTTCATTCTTCTTTTTCTTTCTCCTGGTAGTTTGTAGATCATTTAATAAAAATCCTGGGTTTCTACCAATTTGTATTTATTTCATAGGTTTTTTTTGTTGTACAACGTACGTTTTGGGCGAAAAATTATGCCATCTTCAGGTGCAATACATTTTGACAGTGTTCTTTGAGAGCAACAATCTTAAGTAAATTGTGGTCGAAAAAAACAGCTCTGTCTAGTCAATTTAAAAAAAAATACTTCAAGACCATAAGTGTACATGAATTGAGAGATTAATTAATGAAAACTTACTTGGTGGAATAAGGAACTCTGGTGGTGTTTTTACGTAGGCTACATGTTAACAATAGCAAATGGCCCGAAAAAAATATATATTTTTTCAGGCCACTTGCTAACATGTAGCCTACGTAAAAACACCACCAGAGTTCCTTCTTCCACCAAGTTTCCATTAATTAATCTCTCAATTCATGTACACTTATGGTCTTGAAGTATTTTTTAAAAATTGACTGGACAGAGCTGTTTTTTTCGACCACAATTTACTTAAGATTGTTGCTCTCAAAGAACATTGTCAAAATGTATTGTACCTGAAGATGGCATAATTTTTCGCCGAAACGTACGTTGTACAACAAAAAAACTATGAAATAAATACAAATTGGTAGAAACCCAGGATTTTTATTAAAAGTTTTTCATTCTGAACAAGTTTTCTTAATAACATTTTGTCGTAAAAAAATCCCTAATAGGGTTTTTTGAAAATTAGCTATTTTGAAAAATCGTAGCAGGCCATGAAATAATTGCCCCATCCAAATACCACCGCCTATGAAATACTCTCCTTTGGGACCACCATTAAATAAATTAAAAGTAAAAAAAATATTTTTAAAAAAAGCTTTTATTTAAATGCGCTAAAAAGAATAAAATAATCTTTTCTTTTAAAACTTTTACTATCAACTTATAACGTCATTCCACAATTTATATGATATAAAAGCTTGTCGCGAGATTTAAGTAGTGGTATTTACTTAGTTTGAAAACTTAAATCTCGCGACAAGCTTTTATATCATATAAATTGTGGAATGACGTTATAAGTTGATAGTAAAAGTTTTAAAAGAAAAGATTATTTTATTCTTTTTAGCGCATTTAAATAAAAGCTTTTTTTAAAAATATTTTTTTACTTTTAATTTATTTTGTAATTTTTAGTTTGGCCAGGTGTCTGAGTCTATTCATCTCAGTTAACGCATCATTGTTGCAAGGTCGTTTGCCGGTTAGTTTAGAACAGTCTAGCTCTTCAATGAGGAGATCTTCTAATGACCATCTTGGGTGTTCCGCCATGTTGGATTTAGAATGACGTCACACATATAATCATGCATTGTCATCCAAATTAAACGTGTGTACAAAATTTCAGCTCGATCGGTTGAAATTTAACTAGTCCGCCATCTTGAGTGTTCCGCCATGTTGGATTTAGAATGACGTCACACATATAAGCATGCATTGTCATCCAAATTAAACGTGTGTACAAAATTTCAGCTCGATCGGTTGAAATTTAACTAGTCCGCCATCTTGAGTGTTCCGCCATGTTGGATTTAGAATGACGTCACACATATAATCATGCATTGTCATCCAAATTAAACGTGTGTACAAAATTTCAGCTCGATCGGTTGAAATTTAACTAGTCCGCCATCTTGGGTGATCCGCCATGTTGGATTTAGAATGACGTCACACATATAATCATGCATTGTCATCCAAATTAAACGTGTGTACAAAATTTCAGCTCGATCGGTTGAAGATATCTGCTTCAAAATTGAGTTGCAAGATTCCACCCGAACAAATTACATACATACATACATACATACATACATTGCAAGTTAAATAAAAGCTTTTAAAAATAGAGACCATTTGTTTCCTTGTCCTTCATATAGTTCTGAGGTGTGCAGTATCAAATTGGGACACACTGTATGTAACAAATGTTTTTTCAAATAAATGTTTTTCGAACACATGTTTTTCAAACAAATGTTTTTCGAACAAATATTTTTTCAAACAAATGTTTTTTCGAACAAATTTTCTTTTTAATGTTTTTGGAACAAATGTTTTTCTAACAAATATTTTTTTCGAACAGTTACTTAACTTTTTATTGTAACTAGTGCTTCTAAATGTGTTTGTAATATGCATGGGGGGGGGGGGGGGGGGGTTCTAGCTTTGTATATAATGTACAGAACAAACTCGATATATTATAACTTCCAGAATTGTTTGAGAAACTGTTAATAAATATCAAATGTTGATTAAAATATACCTATCTAGTAATTTATTTCTCTTTTAGGTATTTTGTGTTTATTAAGCCATATTTAATTGATTTTCCCTTCATTTTATTAGTTGCTTGCATTATTCAGATTGTACTAGCTGTGAAGGATCTAGCTCAGGATATTCGCAGCAACCTGCTTGTCGTGGGTAGTCACAATTACCTGTTGCCGCGTTGAACATGAGTTCCCGATTGCATTCCATTTTTTGATTGCAGTTTATGTAGTACCTGCAAGAATTCTATGATTATATATTATATATTAAAGAAAACAAATTAGTAAATAATCATTTAGCCAACAGTTCCACCTAATAAAGTTCCCAAATGCATGCAAGTGCTTGTGACAGTTAATGGCCACGTCTATTTTTTTACGAAGGCACGGTCATAGAATAGATTTGTTCTATTCACAAATAATTTTTGCCAGTGGAAAAGCGACTGAGTAAAAATTGTCTAGAACTATACAGTCCACTCTGTTTCTTATACTAACTATAATCGTTGAGTGAAATATTTTGATAGAGGACCAACGACTGTCAAATAATTTCTTGAAAAACGCAGGAGTGGTCACAAAGCATTAGTCAACAATACCATTTATATTGTTGAAAACTGTTTTTGAATCACACGTGTTTTTCGCGAAAAAATAACTGTCAGATTTGATTTAATATTCTGTGTTCCATCCAAGCACATGTCAATTTATTTATTTTATTTGCCTTTCCATTACATGTAGAAGTTAAAGAAATGAAGAAACTACAAATTCTAATTTTTCACCCCAGTAAAGTGACCTTTTTGTAGGTTTTACAACAAAATGTTATTAAGGACACTTGTTAAGAATGAAAACTAATGGAGTAGGTTTGCAAACATTTCAAATTTTAACTCGAAACGTTTTTGTCATTTGCAAGAGTCATCCAAACAATCCAGGGACACACTGTATTTTGCCAAACAATTGCCGGTCAAATCTCAATGCGTTACTGATATGAAGTCTTTTTTTAATTAAATAATGGCTATATCTCCCAAAATAATCAAGCTGCTGAACTGAAATATGACTGCTGTGTTTTTGGGGGAGGAGAATTAAGCTACATATCTCACAGTGGGCGCTGTTTTAAGATAGTGCTTTTAAACCAAAAACTAGATCTATAATAGTTCTCTGTTTTAAATGCAACTTTTTTGAGGTTATCTTTTTTCTCTCGCAGGTTCATCATTTTCTGCATATTTTCATTTTGCAATAAAAGCGTCTTACTTGTTTCTTAAAGATAAAATCAAACGTTCGCGTTGAAATGGGCAAAATGTGCCACAAAACACCTGTTAACTCCAAAATTCGAAAAATAAAAAGTTCACCTGCTGCATTTAAATTGCAATAAATTTTACAGGGTGGTATAGACGCCTGATTTTGTTCGCGGAAAATGGCCAGAGATCTGAGGATATTAGTTATGGTAGATGATACAGGATATAGGGTGTATCAAGGAATAAATTGGCCCATTTAACACCTACCTCCTTGTAAATATCAGGCTACGCATAGCGGCACAAAAAAAATATTTTTCCCACCAACATACCGCTTGTGTTACAAGTATTCGTAAGCCCTAACCTGTGAGTAGTTATGGGTCGGGTTAATTAAACACCGTTTAAAAAGTTTAAAATTAACCGATTAAAATAAAAGTGAGGTTACATACTTCAAAGGCTGTTATTTCGTATTTCACATTATACACATTATTTTATGCTTGAAGGGGTGAAAGTACAAAATAAGTAAAATGGTATGTAATTTTCTGATTTTCATTTTCACAAATTTTTAATTAAATGTTTGGGGAGCAATCCCCTCAATATCATTGGTGAGTTTGAAGTTTAGAATTTCTTTGAGCCAATCACATTGGCGGTTACGAGTTTAGAAGTTTGGGATCAAGACCAGTAATACTGGTCTTGGTTTGGGATTGCTTCGCCAACATAGCTATAATTATCATACCTTATTAATATCTAATATAAACAATTTCTGAATTAATTCATGCATACTTAGGTAATTTAGGTGCATACGCTTATGCATAGGTACCTAACTTATTATAGACAAATTTTGAATGTTCTCATTTTTTATATTATACAGGGTCTTTCTTAATAACATGCTAATACTTCTTATTGACAATATGCTTATTCTTGGGTTCATTTTGAGAAAAAACTTCATATGAATATATGTCCTAAAAGTCTTAACTTTTGCACTACAGGGGGCTAAAATTTTAAAAAAATTTATCAAGATGCATTTTCTGATGTACAAGCAATTTTATTACTTTTACCAGGTCTGTACGGGTTTTGAATTGAATATTTTTAAAGAAAAATATATTACGCCACTGCCTTTTCCTAAAGTAAAAATTATTTTTAAAATCCCCATTCCTTTCTGAGCAAATATAAGGTCTCTTGATCTTTCCTGATTGACGTACGGTTTTCGCATAAAACTCATTCATTTGCACCTTGGTATAAAATTAGATATTAACAATTATTATTCAAAACGATCTAGTTGGCAAGAAGCAGATTTTGTTTTGTAAACATAAACAGTTTTGACAGTTTACTACCTAGTCTCGTCACGTATTTAAGTCATTAACATTGACATTAACATGGTCCAATTTTAACACCCTGTGTATCTCAAAAGACTTTTAGGACATAATATGTTCATAAGAAGTTTTTCCCTTAAAATTGACCCAAGAATAACTCCCTTAAGTATTAGCATGTTATTAAGAAACAACCTGTAGAGTCAAAGTTTCAATTGATATGTCACTGAATTGGAAAAAATAAAATGAAAAAAAAATGTTTTAAGTGTAGACGAAGTTACATGTTTTATTTTTATGATTTTTTTAATACTCCATATTAGGTTTTCCATGAAATAAACCACATGTTTGCTAACATATTTTATTTTGGAAGATTATTGGTAAAATAAAATAAATATCTCTTTAATAATGCTCAAAAATTATTACCAAATTGTTCGTTTTTGCAAAAGCAATTTTTTCCATAAAACCTGATTTAACCAGTTTTTAATGGTAACTTAATAATTAACCTGTTAATTAACACGGTTAAGACCCAACACTACCTAGGAGTATACAGGGTGCGTCAGTTTTATTTCCATAGTTTCAAGGATCGCTAGAACTTCAGAAAATAATATGCTAGTTTTTCATATACCTATTTTGAAGAGAGTTTTGCCAACGTTTAAAAATAAATAAATAAAAATCGTGTATCTTCTAAACTAGGTATACCAAGAGATATTTCAACAAAATTTGGTATGCGCTATCCTCGAATAGTGAATATATTAAGTTTGTAAAGTCACAGTAATCATCTGGGGTACGGTACAGGGTGGCCCATCCAAGCGGAAAAAGTGTGCTACGTGGAGACAAGTTAACATAAAATTCAAAAAATGAGATTGTAGTAAAAATTAAGGGGAATTCGAGGGTGTACCCTAATTTTGTATATGGGGTCGGTAAAAAAGTAATCGCAAACAACATTTTTTGCAAAATAAAAAAAAATATATTTTTTTACCTACACATCCATTAGAGAACCTTTAAGTAGTATTCCCGAATATTCAGTTTTTTAATATAACTTCCGGTTATAGCGGAAATGAAAGTGGTTTTCTCTATTTTACAACTTACACATTTCTCTTAACAATCACAGGATTCCTTTTTTAATTCTGAATCCAACGATATATAATTTGACCTATTTATCTCCAACCGTTTCCGAGATATTTATCAGAGAAGCTCCATCAAACTAGATACATGGTCTCATGGTCGGTGTCTGATGTTCGATCTGAGTAGGCCAAACAATAAAACCAAATTTATGACAAATCAAGTCAGCCATGATAATAAAACTGACAAGCGAGTATACTCAAATTATTTTAAGAAGTCCTTACTGGGACTGTCAATTGGTAATTTCGATATCCTAAGTTGGCACCAATGCAGCAAAAACTGCAACCGGGTCATAAGTTCAGGTCAGTAACTAGCCCATTTGCACTAATAACACGAACAAGAACAACACAGATGATGGTAAAACTCACGAAACGTAGAAAACCCGCGAATATTTTCATTGCCGAATGTTTGAACCAGTTTGAACGATCTGGAAAACCTTCACTGTCACTTTGACACACCGAAGCTAAATTTGCCTGAGTCCGGCCATAGACGCTGCCAAAAGCAGCTGATTATTACAAAATACCAAAATGAAACGTGTTTCCATAACGTTTGAAATTATTATTAAAATGAGTTGTAGTCAAAGTTATTGTTATTTATAGCGGTATAATCGTGATTGCAATGGGGTTTTTATTTTATTATTCTCTTTTTTTCGTATCACTTGGGTAACTTTTCACATCATAAATCAATGAGTGACGTCATTAACTGGTTGAGACACATACCAATGTTATACCCATGGTTAACAGAAAATTCCTAGGGATTTTGTCGAGAATGTCATCTGACAAAATCGGGACTTCTTACAGTAATCGGGGTATAGGCTGAATGTTAAAGTGGCTATAGCCATTCAACTGCATTCAACTTAATTAAAAATCTCGTGGAAATTATGAAACATTAAATTTATTATTTTTACTACTGTCATATTTATTATAACAACAACAATATGATTAGTTATTAAAAATTAGTTAGAAGTTCATTTACATTAAATGTTCAAAATGGTTTCCATTATTATTTACACATAACCTAAGTCTTTTTAAGAAATTTTTTTCGGACATTTTCAAAGATTAAGGGACGATTGTTTAAACTATCAATTTCTAATTTTACTCGTCTTTTAATCTCCTCAACATTTTCGGGGCGGTTCTTATAAACTTTATTTTTTAAATGCCCCCACAAGAAAAAATCCAAGGGGGTTAAATATGGACTACGTGGCGGCTACCTTATCGTTCCATGTTTACCAATCCAATTTTCAAACGAATTGTTCAAAAATTCCGTTATGGGCCCACAGTTATGGAAGGAAGCGCCATCTTGCTGCCATATTAATTGTCTTTCTTGGACTTGGTTAAGAAAAATTAATGGCAACTGGTCAAAGTATTGTTCCAATTCGTTCTGGATTAAATGTAGGTATTTCCTACCTGTCATACTTCCTGAATAAAATAGAGGGCCCATTATAAAATTTCCCACAATTCCGCACCAAACACCCACGGAATTTCTGCCGGATTTCACAACTTCACTAAATGCCCGTGGATTGTCAACAGACCAAAATATACCATTTTTCCGGTTGTATATTCCCGCCGTTGTAAATGTAGCTTCATCGGACCAAATAATTTGTTTAAAAAATCCAGCTCCACCTCTCGCAAAATAAAAGTTTAACATTGTTTGACAATATTCCAGTCTTCTTGCAGCATCTCCAGGGAATAGCCTTTGAACAGGTAATATTTTGAAGGCCTTAAATTTGCTTAATTTCATTACCCTTTTTATTGTAGACCGGGGAATTTGTAAGTCTCTCGCTGCATCTCTCTTAGATTTTTCGTTATTTCTTCTGAAATAATTTAAAAACCCTTTTTTTCTCTTGCTAATCACACTTCCTGTCGATCTGAATCTTCGATACAGCTTACATATAAATGAAGCACTCGGAACATTTCTATTTGGATATTTACGAGAATACTCCCTCAAAGTTTCTACGTATATTTTATCATTTTTGATGAAGATCTCTAAAATATCACAGCATTCTTCTTTCAAAAACATTTTTTAAACTGCAACTACTAACAGCGTCAGCAACAAAATTTTAGACTAATCTGACACGTAAATAGAAATATTGAATTGACAGCCTACTCGATTGTCAGTTTTATTATCATGGCTGACTTGATTTGTCATAAATTTGGTTTTATTGTTTGGCCTACTCAGATCGAACAGCAGACACCGACCATGAGACCATGTATCTAGTTTGATGGAGCTTCTCTGATAAATATCTCGGAAACGGTTGGAGATAAATAGGTCAAATTATATATCGTTGGATTCAGAATTAAAAAAGGAATCCTGTGATTGTAAAGAGAAATGTGTAAGTTATAAAATAGATAAAACCACTTTCATTTCCGCTATAACCGGAAGTTATATTAAAAAACTGAATATTCGGGAATACTACTTAAAGGTTCTCTAATGGATGTGTAGGTAAAAAAATATATATTTTTTATTTTGCAAAAAATGTTTTTTCGCGATAACTTTTTTACCGACCCCCGTATTCAAAATTAGGGTACACCCTCGAATTCCCCTTAATTTTTACTACAACCTCATTTTTTGAATGACGATTTTATGTTAACCTGTCTCCACGTAGCACACTTTTTCCGCTTGGATGGGCCACCCTGTACCACTACTGAGGAGTACCTTATACTTTACAATACTACATTTCAATATACCTACCTAATAGATAGACGTGTTCACGAAGTTCAAATTGTAACCAAAATCGAGAAATGTATGTCTATAGAAACATATGTTAGTGTGTGGTCAAATCTTGCAACTGAGTTTTAGACTTGTATAGTTCCACATGACCGATTGAGCTGGAATTTTGGACCCAATTTTGGTGCTGGTGATAATACAATCTAGTAGGTACCTACCTATACTCAATTTTATAATTTATGCAAAATGACCGCCGCTCCAAGATGGCGGATCACCTTTATTTCTTTACAACCCCCTTGATGTGCATCTCAAATGAAAGGATTTGACGAGTAAAAAACGATAAGGTGAGTGACGTCATCCTAAATCCAATATGGCGGCCGCCCCTATAGATGGCGAATTACCTATTTACTTCACAACCTCCTTGACATGGGTATCAAATGAACGGGTTTGACGACTTAGAAAACGCGAAAAGGTAAGTGACGTCATACTAAATCCAATATGGGGGATGCCGCAAGATGCCCTACTAAATTTCTTTACCACCCCCTGCTGATATGGGGATTAAATACTAAAAAGCACAAAATAAAATAAGAAATAAAAAGCTTTTTAAAAACAACCTTTTATTTAAGCCATATTTCAAAAAGCTTGTCCCATTTTGGCATTGAATTATCTTAATAAAAACTTAAATTAAACTTATTTTATTCTTTTAGTACATTGCTTAAATAAAAAGTTTGTTTTTAAAAAGTTTTTTTAACCTACAATATCAAGCCGAGAATAACAAATAAGGCTGGATTTTTTCCACCTGTACTTAAATATAAATCAAGAGGAGTGTTGTATAGGCACACCAGGCAAAGAGTAATCAGTTGAAAGAATGCACTCCAACCGGGACTCGAACCCGGGACTCCTCTATTGTTATCCTTTGCCAACTGTGCCCATACAACACCCCTCTTGTTTTTTTATTTGATTACCTACTGCTAGAAACAAGAGCCGAGATGATGCATACAAATTCATTTAATAACTTCAGTTTAATACCCTGATGAAGCTCACATTAAAAAGAAGTGAAATATATGGTAGGTATGTTCTATTGGCTGAATAGGTACCCGTTATTTGTCTTATTTTTATAAATACATAAGTATAATATCTATACAAAAAAATTATCTAAGAGTGGGATTTAAATTTTTTACATTTTTAATGACGCTACCGCTACCGGATCGATCCCATAGAAGTAGAGTCAGCGTTTACCGAATAAAAGCCAGTAGGGACAATAGAACTGGGCCAAAAAACGAACGTTGAACATTTCCTTCTTTGCCCTTATTGCACGACGTGATATTATGGCACATGGCCCAGGATTAGTATTGGATAGTATGCACAGTGCAGATTGTCGACAATTGAAATTGATTCCAATTCTGTTTGCATCGGTGCTTGGACAAACATCGCCCATTGTAATAGCTTGTTCAAATAAAGCAATTTGCACATAATTAATCTTGACCATGTAAAAGATACAGGCGCGGTCTTAGGGGGGGGGGCATGGGGGCCATGCCATGCCATGCCCCCCCCCTAACAAAATAAAAAAATTATAATAAATAAAAAATAAATACAAATATTATGACAATGTAACCTACAGTGTCCACGGAGTTCACAGTAAATACAAAAAAAAAACGAGTTGAAATTTGAGCTTCTGGGGATCAGCGCTGCTTGGTTTGAAACTAATTTGTGACATAATTTTACTTTCAAAAAATCACGTATGTACTTATGCCTTGGAAATTATGAAGAAACTAATTTTCCACATCAGTAAAGTGTCCTTTTTGTAGGTTTTACGGCAAAATGATATTAAGGAAACTTGTTCAGAATGAAAAACTGAGTAGGTAAGTTTCGAAAGTCAAGGCCTACTTTGATTTTTTGGGATTTTTCCCACTTTTTTAGAAAAGTGTATTTTGTGTAGTTTTCATATCAAAATGTTATTAAGAAAACTTGTTTCCAATGAAAAACTGGATAGGTGTGAAAAATTCCAACAGCCTAGGTCTACTTTGATTTTTGTGCGTTTTAATTTTTTAGCAGAAAAAATCAAAGTCGACCTAGTCTTTTGAAATATTTCACACCTATCCAGTTTTCATTGTCAACAAGTTTTCTTATTAACATTTTGATGTGAAAACTACACAAAATGCACTTTTCTAAAAAAAGTGGGGAAAATGCCAAAAATCAAAGTAGGCCTAGACTTTCGAAATTTCGCAAACGTACTCAGTTTTTCATTCTGAACAAGTTTCCTTTACCGTCAAACCTACAAAAAGGGCACTTTACTGAGGTGGAAAATTAGTTTCTTCATAATTTCCAAGGCATAAGTAGGTACGTTATTTTTCGAAAGTAAAATTATGTCACAAATTAGTTTCAAACCAAGCAGGGCTGATCCCCAGAAGCTCAAATTTGAACTCCAAAATTTTTTGTTATTTACACATTATATAAACTCAATCCGTGGATACACTGTATATAACCAACGCACATGCAAAAAATTTTGTTTACATAATTATATTTTTTTATTTTTGTTATTTTTGTGATTAATATAATTTTTTGTGATATTGCCTTATTGAAGCTTTATTGTTATAGTAGGTACCTAAAACCGCCTAAAGGAGTACATACCCAGGTATGCCCCCCCCCCCTTGGCAAATGGATATGAGCGTGCCTGAAAAGATACGGGTAATTTGGTAGAGGCTTACTTGTAGGCTACAAGTTGTAGCAATCATTAACCTACCATGGGCGCCCGCAGGGGGGGGGGGGGGGGGGCAAGGGGGGGCATAGTTGCCTCCCCCCTGGAAAACACACTACTAAAAATTTAGAGTGAAATAATGACTGATATGCCACAAAACATTATCCTTCTTTATTTATTACAGGTGCAAATATCCATCTTTCTTTGTGAGTATTCATGCCTATATTAAGTACAGTAAAGAACAAAATATGGATTTCAAATTTCCCGCCGCCGCCGCGAAGGTTAAAGCACAGACCTATATAGCTTCGCTGCTAGCTATATATGTCTGTGGTTAAAGTTTGCGTTTTCTTAATTTTATTATTATTATTATACAAAGTCTACATGGACATATTGTGTAATGGTATATATTACATCATAAAATGAGTATTATTGTAACAAGCGTATTAGGTAGGTACGTACGTAGGAATCGAAAAATCGAGAAATATTAATTTTTTGTTTTATTTACGATTTGGTATTTTTTGTTATACCTATGTACGTGTTTTTTTTTGTACATACATACGTACACAATATGTCTATGTAGACTTTGGTAACATTGGTGATAATTGGTGTTTGTTTTGTGTTAATATGCCAAGGAGTTATATCCATGGAGAAATAATAAGTATTTATTTTTTGTTTCATTTAGGATTTGATATTTTTTGTTGTCGTTTTGTTTCGTTTAAGAATGATGTTAATTTAATATTAGTTTTTCAAACTTTCAAATTTAATTGTGGCTTTACAGGGTGATTCAAAACTATGCGGCACCCTTTCAGGGGCGTAATTTACTCGTTAAAATAAGACGAAAAGTTCATATTAACATGGGTCCAAAAACTCTTCGTTTCGAAGATACAGGGTGATTAAACTTTGAAAAAAAATATAGATTTTTCTTTATACCTTCCAAACTAATAAGAATATTTAAACCAAATTTGGTACACAATAATACCATCATAGGGTGACATAAGAAATGCTAATATCAGGTCGCGAAAGTATCCAGTGGCGGAGGTAAGGGTAATCGGTACCATAAATTAAACAAAAAAAAAATAGTATGGCATGTACAATACAACAATTTATTATGTTATTACAATACAATTTGGAACAAAAAATGCCTCTTTCATTTTTTTCATATCTCTCTCCCCTTCGCGGAAAGTTGGAGTTTTCCGATTTGTCGTCTTTTTTCGACTCTAACGCTTTTTCGGGTTGAGGTATGTAACTATTATTTGAAGTAAACGAAATAATTTTCAAATGGAATGGCAGTAGGAGTATGTAATTTTTGTTACTAGTAAGGCGCTAAGGCATTAAAAAAATAATTGATTGTTAATCGATATATTTTTCGTCTTATTTTAACGAGTAAAGTACGCCCCTGAAAGGGTGCCGCATAGTTTTGAATCACCCTGTATATGTTACCTATAAAGTTTATAAATTACGCAAAAATAGAAACATCTATATACACTGCCTAAACAGCTTAACTGAAAATGTGACAGGTAACAGTAAACATTTTTCCACGGTTGTTTCATTGTCTCACCGTCCATAGCCTTACTTGTTGAAAGGACGCGCTTCCAATTATACACATGAAATCATAAAAGCTATTAGTAATTTAGTAATTGATAACTACTTAAGTAAATCATTAAGTGTTATATATTTTTGGAATGGTAATTTTTTGCTCTATTAAAAATGCCAAAATGTACAGGGTGTTCCATTTAAAAACATTTTTTTTCATCGGTAACTCTTAAACCATTGACTTGAAAAAATCTAGTAGCAACATTGAATTCTACGTAAAAAAGTGATTTAGGAATGTTTCAAAAATACATAATCTTCAACCCGAAAAAAGTTACGGACACTTTTCGAAAACCCACATTTTTTTAAAAACGCAACTCAAGAAGGGTGACAGATATCGATTTGCGGTTTTCGCCATTAAGTTTATCATAAAAAATGAGCATCAGACACCGATATCAGTTTTCGTCTATCTCCGTCAAAAATAGGAGTTTCCCTTTAAAAGTGTCCAATTTGGCCCACCCTGTACATACATACGTCCTTCGAAATCGCTAGGGCATAATTGCTCTGAAGCTAATGGTTCTAGAGCACAATCGCTATGAACCTAATGGCGTGGAGTGAGGAATAATAAGAGGAGCTCTCTTCATGTATAATATAGCGAGTGCAAGCCTCTGGAAGTCATCTTTTGGATCTAAGTCCAAACCATCCGCCAGAATCGAATGTTGGGTTTTGCGACTTTAGAGCTATAATTTTAAGGTAACTAGTGTACAAACCTGGAAAAAACAATATAGCAGATGTTCTGTTGAGGCTATGTGGGTAACTCCTGGTATCTTTCGACACAGAAAATTATACAGTGTGTCCCCAGATGGGGTACCGCACTCTTGTAAAGTTTCTTATATTTGATTTTTCGAGAAAAAGTCATTCTTGATAAAAAGTTTTGCTTGTTCTTAAAATAAGATTATTGAGAAAATTGAAAAAACCTTAATTAACATAAGATTAAACTGCCTCTATTTGTAGAGATACTGAAAAAGTTATAAAGAAAATTTGTTCAGAGTAGTAAGTTACTTACGTGTACACAATTTCAAAAAGTTAGGCCTACTTTGATTTTTTGATTTTTTCCTATTTTTCTTTGATTAAATGGTTTTCTGCAAATAGTATGACAAAACTGTATTAACAAAAGTTACCCAGAATGGAAAACTGCGCCTGATGACAAAATGTAACAATTCTAGCTCGATTCTAGGCCTACTTTGTATTTTGGAAAATATTGGAAGAAACTCAAAGTAGGCCAGGAGTGTCAAAACTTTTTCATAGTACATAGTTTCCTACTCTGAGTAACTTTTGCTAATACAGTTTTGTCATACTATTTACAGAAAAACATTTAATCGAAGAAAAACAAGAAAAAATCAAAAAAATCAAAGTAGACCTTACACTTTGAAATTTTTTAACAAGCTGAACAAATTTTCTTTATAACTTTTTTCAGTATCTCTACAAATAGAGGCAGTTTACTGCTCTTATGTTAATTAACGTTTTTTCAATTTTCTGGTCACCCAGTATAAATAATGTTAACTTTTCCATGCCAATCTTAATTTAAGAATAAGCAAAACTTTTTATCAAGAATGACTTTTTCTCGAAAAATCAAATATAAGGAACTTTACAAGAGTGCAGTACCCCATCTGGGGACACACTGTATAATAAGAATTATGAACGTTCACTTATAACAAAGGAAGTAGCAAAAGTAAAAAAATAACTTTTTAATGAGGTTTGGGATCTCCCGGTTTTAAACTACAAAACTTTTCAAAGTGAACTGTGTTTTCATAACACCATGTATGCTGCAATACAATTCTGTATCGGGAAAACCCCTGGGGAACTTTTCTATTTTCATAGGTAACTTAGAGGTAAAATTCCATTAGTTTAAACACAATCCATAAGATAAAGCGTGGATAGCGAAATTAGTGACAATAAAGGCAGAGACAATAAAGAAAAACGGAAACTATGTAGCGACAGGCGAAGAAAAGTAAGGGAAAATTAAATAAGTACAGGTGATAAAGTGTATGTAAATAATTTAATAACGGAGAATTAATAAGTTGACTTCTATCTTTGACCCTGGGGTACAGTGGTACACAACGGTAATGGCACACAAATCAGAAACAACGAGGTAGGTCAAGAATATAGACGAAGGTCGAGGGCAAATGCGGAGTGTGTGTGTAATGACCATATACCTAATCATATTATTATGGTTCGTATGAGAGTTTAGTCCTCCGAGGGAAGGCGCCGCGCGGCCGCGTCCAGTCGAGGTGGAGGACCTAGTAGCTTCGGCGAAGAAGATCGGCCCCGGACGAAGACGGACGGACAACAGACAAACGGGACGGAGCGAAGGCACGACAGGGGATGCACGGTCGTGGATGAAAGACTGCCAGGGGAGTCGCGACCCGTGGTGGGCCGAGTAGCAGGCAACGGTCGTAGCCGGGTGGTATGGAAGCGGTGACGACCAGCGGAAGGACCACTTGGCACGAGGGGCAGATGGCTGGACACGACGAGACCGACACGCGCACCGACGACGGCCCGTAGCGGGTGAGAGATCGGCGGGGCCCTAGTCTATGACAAGGACAACGACGGACTGACATGACGAACAACTGTACATCAGACGCAATGTCCCCACTCGTGGGTCTCAAGATTATTGTTATTTCTCATTACTGGCGCATGCCAAAGAAAACCAGGTGCAAATGCGGAACTGGCCGAAGTAACATCACAAAAAAAATAACATCACAACGGCACGCTGGCGCGCAGGATGGGCGTCTCCCCAGGCCTGCGGCCGGCGGCGGCTTCGCCGCCGCAACCTTCTTTACTACGACTCACGCGGGGGCTTTGAACGTCTGGTCAGTGCGGCGGCTTCGCCGCCGCCGAAGTTCGGCCGCTTCTATCACATCCCCCTGGCAATGAATGCCCCTCAGCTTATTGCCTCACTCGGCCTTCGGCCTCGTGCGCAAGCTGGTGGGCTCTGCCGGCCATTGCTCCTCGCTTCGCTCTTCGCGACAGGCTTCTTTTGGGTAATTGGCGCGTGGGCTCTGCCGGCCATTGCTCCTCGCTTCGCTCTTCGCGACAGGCTTCTTTTGGGTAATTGGCGCGTGGGCTCTGCCGGACATTGCTCCTCGCTTCGCTCTTCGCGACAGGCTTCTTTTGGGTAATTGGCGCGTGGGCTCTGCCGGCCATTGCTCCTCGCTTCGCTCTTCGCGACAGGCTTCTTTTGGGTAATTGGCGCGTGGGCTCTGCCGGACATTGCTCCTCGCTTCGCTCTTCGCGACAGGCTTCTTTTGGGTAATTGGCGCGTGGGCTCTGCCGGACATTGCTCCTCGCTTCGCTCTTCGCGACAGGCTTCTTTTGGGTAATTGGCGCGTGGGCTCTGCCGGCCATTGCTCCTCGCTTCGCTCTTCGCGACAGGCTTCTTTTGGGTAATTGGCGCGTGGGCTCTGCCGGCCATTGCTCCTCGCTTCGCTCTTCGCGACAGGCTTCTTTTGGGTAATTGGCGCGTGGGCTCTGCCGGACATTGCTCCTGGCTTCGCTCTTCGCGACAGGCTTCTTTTGGGTAATTGGCGCGTGGGCTCTGCCGGACATTGCTCCTCGCTTCGCTCTTCGCGACAGGCTTCTTTTGGATAATTGGCGCGTGGGCTCTGTCGGACATTGCTCCTCGCTTCGCTCTTCGCGACAGGCTTCTTTTGGGTAATTGGCGCGTGGGCTCTGCCGGACATTGCTCCTCGCTTCGCTCTTCGCGACAGGCTTCTTTTGGGTAATTGGCGCGTGGGCTCTGCCGGACATTGCTCCTCGCTTCGCTCTTCGCGACAGGCTTCTTTTGGGTAATTGGCGCGTGGGCTCTGCCGGACATTGCTCCTCGCTTCGCTCTTCGCGACAGGCTTCTTTTGGGTAATTGGCGCGTGGGCTCTGCCGGCCATTGCTCCTCGCTTCGCTCTTCGCGACAGGCTTCTTTTGGGTAATTGGCGCGAGGGCTCTGCCGGACATTGCTCCTCGCTTCGCTCTTCGCGACAGGCTTCTTTTGGGTAATTGGCGCGTGGGCTCTGCCGGACATTGCTCCTCGCTTCGCTCTTCGCGACAGGCTTCTTTTGGGTAATTGGCGCGTGGGCTCTGCCGGACATTGCTCCTCGCTTCGCTCTTCGCGACAGGCTTCTTTTGGGTAATTGGCGCGTGGGCTCTGCCGGCCATTGCTCCTCGCTTCGCTCTTCGCGACAGGCTTCTTTTGGGTAATTGGCGCGTGGGCTCTGCCGGCCATTGCTCCTCGCTTCGCTCTTCGCGACAGGCTTCTTTTGGGTAATTGGCGCGTGGGCTCTGCCGGACATTGCTCCTCGCTTCGCTCTTCGCGACAGGCTTCTTTTGGGTAATTGGCGCGTGGGCTCTGCCGTACATTGCTCCTCGCTTCGCTCTTCGCGACAGGCTTCTTTTGGGTAACTCGCGCGTGGGCTCTGCCGGCCATTGCTCCTCGCTTCGCTCTTCGCGACAGGCTTCTTTTGGGTAATTGGCGCGTGGGCTCTGCCGGCCATTGCTCCTCGCTTCGCTCTTCGCGACAGGCTTCTTTTGGGTAATTGGCGCGTGGGCTCTGCCGGCCATTGCTCCTCGCTTCGCTCTTCGCGACAGGCTTCTTTTGGGTAATTGGCGCGTGGGCTCTGCCGGACATTGCTCCTGGCTTCGCTCTTCGCGACAGGCTTCTTTTGGGTAATTGGCGCGTGGGCTCTGCCGGACATTGCTCCTCGCTTCGCTCTTCGCGACAGGCTTCTTTTGGGTAACTCGCGCGTGGGCTCTGCCGGCCATTGCTCCTCGCTTCGCTCTTCGCGACAGGCTTCTTTTGGGTAATTGGCGCGTGGGCTCTGCCGGACATTGCTCCTCGCTTCGCTCTTCGCGACAGGCTTCTTTTGGGTAATTGGCGCGTGGGCTCTGCCGGACATTGCTCCTCGCTTCGCTCTTCGCGACAGGCTTCTTTTGGGTAATTGGCGCGTGGGCTCTGCCGGACATTGCTCCTCGCTTCGCTCTTCGCGACAGGCTTCTTTTGGGTAATTGGCGCGTGGGCTCTGCCGGCCATTGCTCCTCGCTTCGCTCTTCGCGACAGGCTTCTTTTGGGTAATTGGCGCGTGGGCTCTGCCGGACATTGCTCCTCGCTTCGCTCTTCGCGACAGGCTTCTTTTGGGTAATTGGCGCGTGGGCTCTGCCGGCCATTGCTCCTCGCTTCGCTCTTCGCGACAGGCTTCTTTTGGGTAATTGGCGCGTGGGCTCTGCCGGCCATTGCTCCTCGCTTCGCTCTTCGCGACAGGCTTCTTTTGGGTAATTGGCGCGTGGGCTCTGCCGGCCATTGCTCCTCGCTTCGCTCTTCGCGACAGGCTTCTTTTGGGTAATTGGCGCGTGGGCTCTGCCGGACATTGCTCCTCGCTTCGCTCTTCGCGACAGGCTTCTTTTGGGTAATTGGCGCGTGGGCTCTGCCGGACATTGCTCCTCGCTTCGCTCTTCGCGACAGGCTTCTTTTGGGTAATTGGCGCGTGGGCTCTGCCGGACATTGCTCCTCGCTTCGCTCTTCGCGACAGGCTTCTTTTGGGTAACTCGCGCGTGGGCTCTGCCGGCCATTGCTCCTCGCTTCGCTCTTCGCGACAGGCTTCTTTTGGGTAATTGGCGCGTGGGCTCTGCCGGACATTGCTCCTCGCTTCGCTCTTCGCGACAGGCTTCTTTTGGGTAATTGGCGCGTGGGCTCTGCCGGACATTGCTCCTCGCTTCGCTCTTCGCGACAGGCTTCTTTTGGGTAATTGGCGCGTGGGCTCTGCCGGACATTGCTCCTCGCTTCGCTCTTCGCGACAGGCTTCTTTTGGGTAATTGGCGCGTGGGCTCTGCCGGACATTGCTCCTCGCTTCGCTCTTCGCGACAGGCTTCTTTTGGGTAATTGGCGCGAGGGCTCTGCCGGACATTGCTCCTCGCTTCGCTCTTCGCGACAGGCTTCTTTTGGGTAATTGGCGCGTGGGCTCTGCCGGCCATTGCTCCTCGCTTCGCTCTTCGCGACAGGCTTCTTTTGGGTAATTGGCGCGTGGGCTCTGCCGGCCATTGCTCCTCGCTTCGCTCTTCGCGACAGGCTTCTTTTGGGTAATTGGCGCGTGGGCTCTGCCGGACATTGCTCCTCGCTTCGCTCTTCGCGACAGGCTTCTTTTGGGTAATTGGCGCGTGGGCTCTGCCGGACATTGCTCCTCGCTTCGCTCTTCGCGACAGGCTTCTTTTGGGTAATTGGCGCGTGGGCTCTGCCGGACATTGCTCCTCGCTTCGCTCTTCGCGACAGGCTTCTTTTGGGTAATTGGCGCGTGGGCTCTGCCGGACATTGCTCCTCGCTTCGCTCTTCGCGACAGGCTTCTTTTGGGTAATTGGCGCGTGTTCTCTGCCGGCCATTGCTCCTCGCTTCGCTCTTCGCGACAGGCTTCTTTTGGGTAATTGGCGCGTGGGCTCTGCCGGACATTGCTCCTCGCTTCGCTCTTCGCGACAGGCTTCTTTTGGGTAATTGGCGCGTGGGCTCTGCCGGCCATTGCTCCTCGCTTCGCTCTTCGCGACAGGCTTCTTTTGGGTAATTGGCGCGTGGGCTCTGCCGGACATTGCTCCTCGCTTTGCTCTTCGCGACAGGCTTCTTTTGGGTAATTGGCGCGTGGGCTCTGCCGGCCATTGCTCCTCGCTTCGCTCTTCGCGACAGGCTTCTTTTGGGTAATTGGCGCGTGGGCTCTGCCGGCCATTGCTCCTCGCTTCGCTCTTCGCGACAGGCTTCTTTTGGGTAATTGGCGCGTGGGCTCTGCCGGCCATTGCTCCTCGCTTCGCTCTTCGCGACAGGCTTCTTTTGGGTAATTGGCGCGTGGGCTCTGCCGGACATTGCTCCTCGCTTCGCTCTTCGCGACAGGCTTCTTTTGGGTAATTGGCGCGTGGGCTCTGCCGGACATTGCTCCTCGCTTCGCTCGTCGCGACAGGCTTCTTTTAGGTAACTCGCGCGTGGGCTCTGCCGGACATTGCTCCTCGCTTCGCTCGTCGCATACCTATAGTATAAACGCTTGTGCGGGGAAGGGGTGGCAATTACTATTATTTAGGCTTCATTGTCATTTTGTCATTTTCAGTTAGGGCCGAATGTTGTCCACTTAATATTCAATAATAATAATAATTATCACCCTTAATTCTCCAAACTAGGAGTACCTCAGAAGCAACTGAATGCTTATGTGCGAGGGAGACGGCAATTTCTATTATTTTGTCTCCTTTGCCATTTGCGGCTAGGGCAGACTTTTCTATATAGAACTAGGATAGCATTCGCTCAAGTACTACTGAAAACCCTAGAAAACCGCAGTACCTAATCCCAGTGAGTGTAGGACAATAATTAGTAAACCAGACAGATGAAGCTATTAAGGAGCAGTACTATGAATCTACTTTACCCAGCGCTCTTGGCCATCAGCGGTGCTTTTCGAAAGACATGTTGCATGCGTTCTGCCCTTGCGTCGAATCGAACCAAGGTTGGTCGAAGGCAGAAAAACATACAGTCCATCATAAAGAGTTTGTGACGCTACGAACGTTGCCACCGCGGCGGTGCGGACAAACCGCGACGAAAGCGGACTAACAAGATAAGTAAATATCCACCAAACAAAAAATCTCATTGCTGTCAACCTAACAATACAAAATTTCCTAAAATTTCTCACATCCTACTGAAATCAAGTTTATATTAAAAACAATCTGGTGTCAAGTGTGGGATAAATAAGTTTTCCATTACATTTTTAATGTGTGACTTTCTGCTTTCCCATTATACTTTGGATCACACTTTGGTATATTGTTAGGTAAACTTGCGTGCCCAATGTGCCGGCGCCGCCTACACATTTTTTCTTTAGTGGGGTTCTCAAATTGCAACTAATTTTGCATTTAAGTCTCTTTTTTAGAATAATAGAGTTTGTTCCAAAATTATTTTAGTCCTAAAATGAAGCCACAAGAACAAAAATAAAAAATATCCACAATCAGTCTGGTGTCAGGTATGGCGTAAAAATTTATAAATTTTTTGACGGTACCATTGAGTAAAAGAATATATATATTTATATATATTCTTTTACTCAATATATGTATATATATTCTTTTACTCAATGACGGTACCCTTAGGACAAATAAAGAGACAGGACACCGCGCTGGCCTACTCTGCCGTGTATAGATTTTGTTACGTCGTTTTGAACGGCGGCCATTTTATATGTGTCAAACAACGCGAGTACGTTGTGAGTTAATTTCGTGAATTTGTGAATTAAAAGTTACAGTGATTAAGGGGAAAATATACTCTTACGTTGGTGTATTGTTCAGCGTTTGGTTGCAAAAGCAGAAGTGAAAAGCAAGAGCCCGGGCGTTTTTTTTAACAGGTAAATATTTAACAAGCTACTTTTGAAAGATGCCCTAAAACTTTATTTTTTCTGAATATAACTTCTTCAAATTCCTCCTACCTTTTAGTATGATAAAGTGCATTGTTTTGTTTGTAAATAGGACCAATATAATTATTTTTAACATCATTTTTATTGATTATGATAGTTTCATAAAATATGGGCTGGTTTCCCTGGGAGTGCATTATTTATTTTATTTTGATTGATTCTAAATCGCCACAAATAAATATATTTCAGCACTTGATACTAGCTTTACATTTGGGAAATTATCCGCAAATAAATACCAATATTTCAAATTACAAGTAAGTCAAAACTAACTACATTTTCATTTTTAACATTTTTGTGATATTCGCTAAGAACTAAGAACGCGTTTCATGCTACGCTACTGGCCTGTCGTGCGATGTGCCAGTCGGTAACACGGCCGCGGACGCTGTTAGGCGTATTCTATCTTTTTGTGTCTAAGACGGTAACGGTATGTCTCTGATTTTTTGTTATTATATTTACGGACACATTGTATAATAAGCCACAATATATCGTTAGGTAAACGAGCGTGCTCGAGTACCAGCGTAGCTTACATTTTTTTGTTGCGGTCCCAAATTATAAAGTTATAAAAATATATATTAGATAAGTTATATTTTACAATAAATTGTTTAAGTCAAGACTTGTTATTATGTAATTTTTAAGTTCTATGACGTATGTACCTTAATTTAAATTTATTATAATATTAAACAACAATTTAATATTAAACAAGCTGAGGAAAGCGCATGGGTCTAAATTGCAAATCAATTGTGCCCGGATCGCGTCCATACTAAAAAATGGCATACATAATGTGGTGTCACATGGCCAGGGTTAGCCAGAGTAACACAGATGGATGACAGAGACGAAGTACTAATAAATCAAAAGAGTTGATAAAAATATAAACTAATAATGCTCAGATTTTTTTGTTTTCTAGAATATTTTCTTCACAATTTGCTGCCCTTATTACCAGTTTTTTTACAGAGCTTATGGCGGCATGTTATAGATTTTAGGTGCAAAATAAGTGATTAATATGCAGAAAAAACTGACTACATGTTCGACTTTTTAAAAAATAATTTATTTTGTTTAACTCTTTGCACACTGATTTGGATACTAAGACACGTTTATGAGTGATTTGTTTGCAAAGTTTCTGAAAAAACAACCGCATTATGTTTAAAAAGTGTTTTGTGGGCTATTGCAATAATAATAGTAACAGCAACAAGATTTTTGTTCGATTAAGTACCACCTGGACCCGAGAGGAGAAAATTATGGTTGAAGATCATTTTGATGTAAGACATATTAGTTTTTTTAAAGAAATGTTGTCATCCTTTGCATAAATATTTATTTTGCAGATTATGAATCTATACTTAGTTACAAAAAAATAAAGAAAGTTATTATGGAGTCTTCAGTCTTCATCACCAGGTTCGTCACCAGCGAAACGAAAAAAAAGCGATTCTAATGAATTTGTTAAAGGGAATAAAATGTTATTTGTATGCAAATTCAACTGCACCAGGTAGGATTTCGGCTCGGTTGACGCAATCCTATCCATTTGTCATTTAATTTGAAAAGTAATAAAAACATTCACTTAGATTAATGTTGTGACAACTTCAAATTTTACTTACCTACATTCACTTTATAGAATCTTATAGAATACTTTATAATATTTACATTTTTCTTGAAAAATGAGCAATTTTTACGATTTTAGGAAAAATTTAACCTACAAATTTAAAATCTCCCCAAAGCACAAAACATAATCGATCACCAACTGATGGATTATTCTCCCTAAACCACAAAACATAATCGATCACCAACCAATTATTGGAGATCGTGATTATTGAACACTTGTCACTTTGCTTTCGGCAATATTCGGCCCTAGACAATGACGTATTTTTACATTCGGCTCTCATTCGGAAAGTCAAATTTTATTTTCAAATTATTGGCTTTGGAAAGAATTAATAGAACAACAACGCTTATATATATGTAGACATAATTATTAGTCATGGTCCTTTCTAACACCGCTGTTTGGAAAATTTGGTAGAAGGAAACAACCCTATTGGTTCGGGCTTGGTATTTACAAGAAGGGGGAAATGTTTAGGCAAGATTTTGGATATTTTCTAGCGAAAAACATTATTCATCAGTGAAGCTTGATTTAGGGAATTAGACCGGGAGATAGTGACAGATTTTTGGACGTGATTTTACTCAGTATGCCTTGCAAAGGGCATTATGTGGCACATATTCTCACAATAATAAGGTATGAATCAGAGAGTCATCCTGGGTTCTTCATGTGAAAAACTGAAAAATATGCGTTTTGTTTGATATGATTTTATACAGGCTGCCATGTGTTTTATAATGAAGTTCAAAATAGAAAATTCCTCGGAAAACCATAGGCATACCGTTAGGGTGGGTCCAAAGGGCTATTATTGCCACGTGATCTTGTATTTTAATAATAAATTTTTCCACGTTTCTGAACAGGCTGCCAATGAGAAGTATGCAAGTTCTTATTATGAAAATGCTGAAAAAATGATGGCATACCTTTCGCGCATGTCCAAGTACTGTTTAAATTGAATGTTATTTAATCATTTAAACGAGTTATTCGATGTAAAGTGTACTTGGACATGCGCAAACGCTATGCCATCTTTTCTTTAGCAGTTTCATAACAATAACTTGCATACTTCTCATTATGGCAGCCTGTTCAGCAGAAACGTGGAAAAATTAATTATTAAAATACAAGATCACGTGGCAATAATAGCCCTTTGGACCCACCCTAACGGTATGCCTATGGTTTTCCGAGGAATTTTCAATTTTGAACTTCATTATAAAACACATGGCAGCCTGTATAAAATCATATCAAACAAAACGCATATTTTTCGAATAATTGAAAACTCAGTTTTTCACATGAAGAACCCAGGATGACTCTCTGATTCATACCTTATTATTGTGAGAATATGTGCCACATAATGCCCTTTGCAAGGCATACTGAGTAAAATCACGTCCAAAAATCTGTCACTATCTCCCGGTCCAAATAGCCAGGGGGCTGGCGTCAAAATTTCATGGGTCATTTCAGCATAATTTTTCTTCATTCTGTACGGTAGTTTTTACTTGATAAATAAGTAAGGTTAGTGTCAGCTGGCTCACCCCCGTGGCTAAAGGGCACTAAGGGACTGCGAAAGTAGTAAAAAAATTTTGTTTTCGGGTTATTTTAGCAAAGCTGGAAATTTGAGGATTACTTTTTAATGATGTTTCCATGAAAAAAAAGTGCCAGCTGCCTGCGGTGAGGGGCAAAACTTGTCAGCTGCGCATGTGAACATGCAAGGAAGTTGAAAAAATCCGATGATTTCAGCAAAGCTGAAAATTATTTCGGGGTGTCCGGTAAGTATGGGGCAATCTCACAGGAGCAGGTAGGGGACATCAAAATATTACGATTGAGCTTACAACTACGGGTCAGATCTCAATAGTTACTGAGATACAGGGCGTTGTAACTCTTTTTTCAAATTGAATTATGGCAACATCTCCCAAACTAATCAAGCTGCTGGACTGAAATTTGGCACTGAATAAGATGAAAATGTCAATTTCGCCGTATCTCACAGATGGCGCCACTTGCGCTGTTCTTGGATCGTGCTTTTACTCGTAACTTTTTTGAGGTTATCTTGTTGGTCCTGTAGGTCTATCATTTTAGTGCATCTTTTCATTTTGCAAGAAAAAGGTACTCTTGTTTCATAACGATCAAATCAACCGTTTGCGTTGAAATCGACAAAATGTGCACCAAAACACCTGTTGACTTCAATATTCAAAACATAAAATTTTCACCTACCGCTTTCAAATGTTACAGATCAACTGTACATTTAAAGTGACGAAAAAAATGCCAAATGGGCATTGGTCAAAACACCATTGGTTTTCTTGAATTAGAGTATCCAAATTTTGTCAAATTCAATCCTTTCCATTTTGAAAGCGAATAATTTTTGGTATATTGTTCATAGGGATTTTTTTTCACTTTTTTTTCATCTGTAACTCTTGAAAGCAGTAGGTGAAAATTTTATGTTTCGAATATTGAAATCAACAGTTGTTTTGGTGCACATTTTGTCGATTTCAACGCAAACGGTTGATTTGATCGTTATGAAACAAGAGTACCTTTTTCTTGCAAAATGGAAAGATGCATTAAAATGATAGACCTACAGGACCAAAAAGATAACATCAAAAAAGTTACGAGTAAACGCACTATCAAAAACCGCGCAAGTGGCACCCTGTGTGAGATACGGCGAAATTGATTGAATTTTCATCTTATTCTCCATCGCCAAAAACACAACAGTGCCAAATTTCAGTCCAGCAGCTTCATTAGTTTGGGAGATATTGCCATAATTCAATTTGAAAAAAGAGTTACAACGCCCTGTATCTCAGTAACTATTGAGATCTGACCCGTAGTTGTAAGCTCAATCGTAATATTTTGACGTCCCCTACCTGCTCTTGTGAGATTGCCCCATACCTACAGGACACCCCGAAATAATTTTCAGCTTTTCTGAAATTATCGGATTTTTTCAACTTTCTTGCATGTTCACATGCGCAGCTGACAAGTTTTGCCCCTCACCGCAGGCAGCTGACACTTTTTTTTTCATGGAAACATCATTAAAAAGTAATCCTCAAATTTCCAGCTTTGCTAAAATGACCCGAAAAAAAAATTTCTTTTACTACTTTCGCAGTCCCTTAGTACCCTTTAGCCACGGGGGTGAGCCAGCTGACACTAACCTTACTTATTTATCAAGTAAAAACTACCGTACAGAATGAAGAAAAATTATGCTGAAATGACCCATGAAATTTTGACGCCAGCCCCCTGGCTAAAATATTGTTAGCAGAAATCTGAATAAAGAAAACAGTCAGCAGTTTGCAAAGATAAACTTGATAATGACGTCGGGAATATTCGAATATTCTGGATGTAACATGTGTTTTTTTACAATAATACAGTTCTTTCCGAAATTAATTTAGTCTTAAAATGAGGCTACAAGAAAGAAAATACAAATATAGCAATCAATCTGGTGTCAGGTGTGGGGTATATAAATGTACCTTTTTACAATATAATATTTATATTTTCCTGGCCATACCCTGGCATCAACCCACAACCGTTAGGTAAACGAGTGCGCCCGACGTGACGGCGCCGGCGATATATTTTTTTCTTCGGGTCTCGATCCCAGAATGGACCGCTTTTTGTTGCCCGTCGGGGCCGACGGGCTATGCTAATGCTCTGACACGCCCCGATCTACATCTCCGATGGGTTTTGGGTGGTTGTTTGTTTGGGGGAGCTCAGGAATGGATATGTGAGTTATGCATAAAGTTAGAAAAAAATGATGTTGGGATCGAACGTATACAGATCGGGTCAAAAGTATGTTTGGATTTTAGACACTTTTTTCGACAAATTGGTGTCTCTTGTCAAATAAAAGTTGTCGCGAACGTGCAGTGCACTAAGGGAGAGAGATCTGATTCGAGAAACTATATAAACAAATTGGAGAGGCAATGACAAATTTGTGTCATCTCTTTTGGTAACACATTCGGTAATCGCGTGACACCCACTTTGCAAAATATAATGATCATTGTCGTGTTAAATAGAAGCGGTCGGGTAATTAAAGGAGCTGGTAGGCTGCGCGTGCTGGGTTGGATTCTTCTGGTTGTCCCTTCTTCGCTCTTTACTCTAAGGGGTGCGCCAGTTTGACAAGTTTTACTATGCCCAGACAAGCGAAGGAGGATTTCTAATTTGAACCAAAGAAACATGAACTGATGAAAAACCCTGTACATATACACTGACTCCAGCCTGGATATACATATTATTATACACTGACTCCAGCCTGGATTTTAACCCTTAGATACCTAACATGTAACAGGAGCATGTGGCGTCCATACAAGGGGGGGGGATACAGGGAGTAATTACCCCCCTCCCTCCAAGGACCACAACTTATTAATGTATTTATTCTATTCTGTACGGTGGCGTATAAGAGGGTATTCTGTATAACTGGTAAACCCATTTAAACAATGTGTCCTTCAAACTTCTAAAAAAAAAACCTAAACTGAATCACCCTCCCAAATAACATTATTTTCGATTACCTTTAGTAACCATAATTTTTATAACAGCTTTTTAATAATAATAAAGGCAACTAAAGGTTTCTAAGATTTTAAGATGACCGGTTATTGATAGCCTTATAATAAGGTCACGATCTATTGTTTGTGACCTTTTTAATAAAACCTCGGGTTCCTGTTACCAAAAGTTTTATAACCGAGTTAAATTATGGTCTTGGAAACTACTTTATAAAACCTGTACTGCTATTTTTATAGAGATAACTCTAAACACCTTTTTGTTCCTTCTGCGAAATTAAGAGACTAGTTATATAACTTTTAAGAGCTATAGTTCTATAATGGTTTTCGCCAAATCAATTCAGAAACCTCAAGTAATATCAACCCCTGGATGAAATTGACGGTCTTCTCATTATTACCACTGCATTTTGTTTGAGAGAGACGTTTTGGTGTTGTCAGACATTGACATGAAAAAATTGTAAAACATAAAAATAAATTCATTCTATTCTGAAAACGTTTTTTAGGGTCGATACTGTTACTCGTACAACTTGAGTACCGTATTGCTCACAACCCCATTATGCAAATGACAAAAATGATTTCGATCTACGCATGTCCCATAATGTGTTTTTTTTATAGCTTATGAATTATATTCTAACTATACTGTAGTTTTACATACATTACATAAATTCTTCTGTAGTCTTAGTCTCTTATAATAGGACCATAATACAAAATAACAGAACTTCAAAAACTTACACAGCAAAACAAAATAATAACAAGAAATAAAGTTGTTAAGCACAAAATAGGTATTGGATAATTATTGTGATTCATTTTATTCAGTCACTTATATCTTTTTACAATCAACTAGAAGTATTTTGCCAGGGTTTTAAATTTTACACTATTTTAAATGACACTTTGCTCGCATAAAACACACACACAATACCTAATCACAATTATCAATAATAATGTTTCTGATGCAGGATGCAGGTGGTAAAACTAAATTAGAGGCTATGTCGTATATTCGTTTTTACTGAATATGCACGTGAGCGTGCTACTCTGGGTTGTATAAGGGTTAGAGAAAAATTACCACCACTTGACTTACAGGCAATATTCTTTGATTATAAAAGATTACCTCCAGTTTTTTATTCATTTGAGCTGTTAGACCTTCCAATTTTGAAAAATTGTCGCCTGAGGCTCAATTTCTCACTGCAAATGTTAAATTTTAAATGAAATTAAATAAAGTTTATTTTCGAATTAAAATTTTGTTAACAGGTATAACTTTGCACCCCTACCCTCCCTTTCCGAAAAAAGACCCAACCACAAACCAACATTATTTCTTATTTTACTACTACTAAATCTGTCAGGAAAGTTAGCCCCCCCCAGTTTTAAATATCACGCTACGCCACTGTTTCCTAAAACTCATTATAAGTAATTTCCTTGAATTTTCTAAAAAATCACCTGCGGCGTATTTTCATGATAGAGTTTATCCCAAAATTAACCTACCTTGATAATAATAGTGCAGTGGTTATTTAAAATTTAATTTACCCATATAGTAGCTTGGCTAAATTAAAATCACATTAAATTGAAGCATACATGAAAGCTAACAACAATTATTTCACATATTCGCAATCTACACAAGACAAGTGTTCATTTATTTCCATGCAAACCAACGGAACATTATTATACCGTAATAAGCGTTTAGCACGGCTCCGCTTTAGGGAAATATTTAATCGGGGATTGTTCCATTAAACCGTTTGGTTCCCGTAACGTCCTACCCTACATGGGACACAACTTCTAAATTAATAGCGGTCGTTGAGTGCATTTTTAAGTCTTTAACTCTTGGAGGTGTAGTGAAAATCGAGATATGGAGTTTGCCCAGAACGAAGTTAGGCTGTTGGAACCTATTACATCGCCCATCGCCGTATTAAACAGCAGGAGGAGCGTGTTTGGTTTCGTAACTTTCTACAGCTATATCATCAGGCTAGCTATAATGAAAAACTGGACTTTAAGCCATAACTGACAAACAGTAATTAAATAAATAAAAAAAATATATATAAATAATAAAAGGGCCCGGGCGCTTTGTCTGAGACCGGCCCGTGGACTGGAACTGGAAGCGGGGGTTCCGTGGGGTTCCTTGTAGCTGGAGTGCAAGAGACGCCACAAACAGATGGTTTCAAGTTTCTTTCTATTTTTTAGGTATTTTTAAATTTTGGGGAGGACCAAATTGTCGAAATCAGTTTATGTCAAGGTTTTTAGTTCAAAAGGATATAACGAAAATAAAAAATAATAAAAAAAAACAATTCTTTAAAAGAAGTAAAACACATGTAAACATAAAAATCACTTTTCATCTGTTGCGAACCATTTAAAAAAATTAAAAACATAATACATTACGTATGCACTCGACGACTAAAGTCTATCCAAGTTACAGCGGCAGTAGATATAAACAAAGTCACATGACCGCCTTGCGATCGATTACCAGGGTCGTACTAATATGAGATTCCAAGTGGCTTGTAATTCTGAACTAATAATTCTTTTAGAAGTTCTAAAATTTGTGTTTCTACCTTTCGTGGATCTTTACAAATTTCCTTAAATTAAGTAGCAAAATAAATTTACAGAATACAGGGTTAACTATGACTTAGTACAAAAATTTTTACCACGTGCGCAGGGTGGCTTAAGAAAACATAGAAAAATATTTTTAGATTTTTTTTACGATCTTTAAAAAAACGGGTAAAGACCCCTATTTTCCCTGTAAATCCCCGCCTTTAATGACGTCATCCAATTTGGCTTCTGAAGGTACTGACAGCTGAAGTGATTTTCCGCGGTGTTGCCGTTGATTTAGGAACGGTGAAAATACCTTTTTACTCAAACAAATTTAAAAAATACATAAATAACAATCGATTTGAATCTGTACAGATGCAGCGCTATTAGATTCCCCTTACCTTAGCTCGTATCCGGACCGGTTCCTAGTCTCGCGGAAAGCTGAGTACCGCGACACCACAAGCCGTCTCCCTTAATACCCCCGGAGCTCCTCTGATGAATTCTTGTCCACCATCTAACCTCTTCTGAAGCATAGATAAAGGATTTATTGTTCTGAAGCCTCGGCGGTATGAATTAAGCGACGTATCGGCCCGGTCGAGTCTATGAAACGTTTTTTCGACTGCTCCGCGTCATTTCACAACTTACTAGCTAGGCAACTAACTGTACATACAAGGTTTATTCCAACAGGGCCAATAACCGTGCTCAAGCACGTTCAGCGCATGCGCACTACCCCACTGGCTGTTCCAACTGAATTATGTACCTACCGACACGGGACGATACACGCACTGTTCCAGCCGATTTATGGATCATTTGTGTATCGTCCTTGTACGATAAAAACGGTGCCTGGTCTAAAGCAATAACCGCGTGTACTGACATGCGCAGTGTATGGTCGTGTGACAGAGATAAACATTAACCTCATATTTTTGTTTTTACGTAGATAGGTTTAAATCGATGGCTGGGATCGTGTTTTTTATTTCTTGTTGGTTTTTGGCTTGTTGGGTAGGGCGGGGAATCGTTGAACAATTTTTCCGTTCCATCTGAAATTTTCTTTGGGATCATTTGTTCCAACTCGAATTTACGTACCGTCACAGAACTGTACATGAACTAGATGATAACCCTTAAAGAACGCATGCGCTAGTTTTGCACCGTTCATGTGCGATCCCAAAGAAAATTTCAGATGGAACGGATTGTGAATCAAATCGACCAAATCACGTTTTGTGACCTCACCTAACCTGCGTGTTTAATATGTGGCTAACCGAATGTTCGGTGGGCTAACCTCACTCTTCACTCTAAAAAATTTTTGTTATTATCTCTGGAACTTGGATAGACTTTAGATAATTTATTAGATCCTTATTATCTAATTAACTTATAAAATATCTTTTTCACAAGCCATTAACTTCGAAAGCTTCCAAATCCAAATGGTCTTGGGTTAGAGAACTTCTTAGCAGGTTCAAGATTATTTTTAATTTGGAGAAAGATCTTTCACATGATACTTGTGAAATAGACAAATTAATGCCAGTACGTGATTTTATTGCGGTGTTGCCATAATGCCTGTAAGTGACGGCGCGGCGGCGGTCTGCCCATAGCGGCCCAATTAGGTCCGGCCGATGGCCCAGTCCGCCCCTGAGTCAATGGTAGGTACTAATAAATATCGCCAAGAGGTTCAAAGTTCTAAAAATTGGATATACAGTCATTGCATTTAAACTTCTAGGTATTCTATAACTATAAATCAGGTAAGACAAACTATGACAAAAGGCAAACGAATTAAAATTAGTCTAACTGATTAGGCAGCGTAGGCCCGTAGCCAGGTTCAATATTTAGGAGGGGCAACAATATTTTTTGAGGGGGCGGGGCGAGATTTGACCATAATTTCAAAATACAAAAAAAGAAAAAAGGAAAAAAGGGAAAATAGCAATTTTTATGTTTATTTAAAAGAAACAAATTGATAACAAAAACAATATTTTCTTTCTTCTTCATAACAAAAAAAAAATCTAATGCGCGAATACTAAATGTATTCGTAGGTATCACAAACTTAACTCAGCCTCAGCACCAGTTATAATATAAAAAATAAACAAAGTATTAAGTAGGTATGTATACTACTACCACATATCTACTTATTTTAAACAAAAAACCTACTACCATTCAAGATAATTCATATAAGAACACCCTAAACACTGTGGTCATTTAAGTGTGCAACATATGGGATTTTTTTTTATTAATTGCACAACTAAAATACAAATATTCCCGAAAGTTGGTACATTCTCGATTATCATATTAGGCGCACTTAGAATGGTTGCACGTCAAACAGCATACAGGGTAGGTCAAAAACTATAAAAATTGTACAAGAGTAAAGTACCCTTATTTCAAAAAATTCAGCAAAATTTTATTAAGAAAAGTTGTCTAGAATTAAAATTTATGCCTAAATACCAAGACATAGCCTCCTAACAAGACAAAATATTTTTTTGAAAAACATTAATAATCTCAAAAAAAATTGTTTTAATACCCTAAACAATTTCGTAAATCAATTTCGCATAACTTTGTTCGAATTCAAGCATATTTGTAAAATTAACTTAGATTTTCAATTTTTTAGGGAGTCACAAACTTCATGTTTGTTGCAACGATATTAAACAAAACTTTAAAATTTCGCAAACATTCTTCTAAACAAGGTAAAACATTAGCAATAATAATATGTATATTAAGAAACTCTCATTTAAGGTGCAAAATTTTTTATTTTAAATTATTTTATTTTTTTATTAAGAAACTGTGGAAATTAATTGACAACATTTTTTTTTCTTACGAGGCTATGTTTTGGTATTTAGGCATAGCTTTTAATTCTAAACAACTTTTCTTAATATCCTTTTGCTGAATTTTTGAAATAAGAGTAGGTACTTTACTCTTGTACAATTTTTATATTTTTTGACCTACTCTGTATGCTGTTTAACTTGCAACTATTCTAAGTGCACCTAATATGATTATTGAACATGCGTCAACTTTCGGCAATATCTGTATTTTGGTTATGGAATTAACAAAAAAAGTCCCATATGTTGCACACTTAAATAATGACCACACTGTATGTATCTTAAAAGTGAATTAAAATAATTTTAATTTTCTATTTTTTGATTGTTAAATTTTTGTACAAATAAATCAAAATTAATTTGAGGGGCCTGTTTGCTTTCAAACGCTAAATATCCCAAGTTTGCTTATATTGATGTATTGTTGCAACAATATAGGTACAGGGTGTCCTACCGAAAGTTTTCATCCCCCCCTTAACTTGTTAGTTTTTGAAGTTAGAAAACAAGTTTCCAGCAAAAATTGTAGATAATAATGTAAAGTTTTTTGTGGTGATAGTGGATGTTATACAATCAGAATAAAAAAATATAATAATATTAAGGGTGTCCTTAAAAAAATATATATGTCTGCTGCAACTTTTTCTAACTTCAAAAATTAACAATAAGTTAAAAGGGGGTGGCAATAATTTTCGGTGGGGGCACCCTGTACCTAGGTAGTAATAGTTGTCAATTGGTTGATTTCAAGTTGGTCCAAAAGTTAAGCATGACTGAACTGAATTAACTGAATTATTAAAAAGGCAGTATTATGAATAACAATGCTTCAGTCGAAAGCACGAATGTAAAACCCTGCGTCATCGGTAGCGAAAATCTTTAAATTTCATTTATGGGCAACTATCGTCGGTTGGCATATTTTCTTTATATCGGGAACCATGCGTAATAAGTAGTATTTTGTCTACTGACCGATATTAATACCCTAGAAAAGAACAATTTGCGCCAGTTGCAGGGTAGTGGGTGGCGCAAGCGCTAGAGGGGGCAACAATTTTTCCCAGAGGGGGCATTGCCCCCTCTGCCCCCCCCCTAGCTACGGACCTGAGGCAGCGTAATGTAAGTGTTTAGAAGATTTTTTAGGAATACCTACAAAAAAACCCTGATGGCTTAAGAGTAAAGGAATATAAATATTCTTATTTAGAGAATTTGGAAAATGTGTGAATTTAATGTTTTATCTTTATTCGATTTCATTTGTCTGAATTTTCATATGATTCTAGTTTATTGAGAAAGCAACCTTTATTATCTACTCGTATGTGAATCGATTTCATTATATTATTATATATTATGTGCTATAAAATCAAAAAGGTCCTTCCTCCATGGATTTACATTTGGCCGGATGTAGGTATCAGGTATAAAGCGCTGCGTTACTAAATGCAAATTAGATATGATGACAATAATTTTAAACCCTGCCTTTTTCAGCTGAAGCCGTTTTCGGTGTCCCGCTAATTTGTATCATCACAGATAAGAGTCCTTAAACACAATTATCCACTTGGAATATGCCAAGAAACAGCAAATTTAGTGGCGAATTCATCTCAGAATTAGGCTTTCCTTTGAAAAAGAGTCCCACTTTAAGTGGGACAGCTATGTTAGTAGACTAGAGAAAAAAACGATAAAAATCATGTTTTATATTCTTTCTATATTCTTTTTGTATTCTTTCTATAGTCACTGATATTAGCGAACAAAATGTTGAGCAAAATATCTAACACTTACTGACGAACACACATATACCTACGGGCATAGTAATCTGCTCAAATTTTTGCAGTGTTCACAAAACAAGCCATTGTTCTAAAGCACAACACAGTTCAACCCGGAAAAAGGGCATTACCTAATTGGACCTACATAAACAAATTGATATTTTGTGGTTGTGATGAATTTTGTCACACCTTGTCAACCGAAGCCTCTAACGTGACGCGTTAAGTAGTAGGTACATTCCATATAAATGGCTGCTATAATACATAAGCGAATTCTATCTCTGCCTATCGGTATGTATTTTATGAGTATAACTCAAGTAGCTTCCTAGGTACCTATATTTCCTATATCTATAAGATTAGGGCCTATAGCTATAGATCTACGCGGATTACTAAAAGGAGGTTGTTTGTCTGGCATCTCCTGATCGGGCGGAGCAGCACGTCTCGGCCGTACGTCGGTCCGCCTGGGGCGCAATAAGCGTTTAGCAGGGGAGCGAGCGTTCCACGCTTTACTACGCAATAGTAACCCATAAAATCAGCGAAGTTCCCCGGTGAAAATTTATCGCAAGTTTTTTTGTATTTTTCATGAATACCTACCTAGAAGTTGAAGTTCGTTTCTGTAACAATTCAGTAGTTGTTCAACCACCTGGACATTCTTATACCAACAATATAAAGATAACAGTCCTGGTCGTGTTAATGAATTAGAATGAAATTAAAACTCCTGGGTTTCGACCATAAGAAAACGTCATTTATTTATTTTTCCGACGCGACGTACGTTTCGGGGCAACAACGGCCATCTTTAGGTAAATTTTACAAATTTTAATAAGGGTTAAAAGTTAGTACATTAACAAACAATAAAAGGAAAGTTGTAAAAAGTGTAAAAAAATATATGTGAAAAATATGTACACTTTAAAAATGCACAGGGTAGTCAGATTCAAGGGCGTAGATACGGGGGGGGGGGGGGTAGAGGGGGTAATTACCCCCCCCCCCAAGAAAACCAGAACCTTATAACCACTGGGCTATTACCACAACACGTCTATAATAGAAAATAAAAATATTATTCTATTATTAATTTTTATAATGAACTCTGTAAAAAATGCCAAAAAAATTTACCAATGAAAGTCTGCCAAATTCGGCTTCTGAAACATTACCTTTTTGTGATCCTAATATATATCCAAAAATATATGAACTTTTGAAAATTCTGTGTACAGGGTGTCCCATTTTGGGTGTTTTTCTCAAAAATCTCGGTTAATATTAAAGCTAGAGGGATGCGGTTTTCACGTCACTGTAATACTTTTTGAGAGGAATTTGGTGGACCAATCAGATTTTAGATAAGTTTTATAGTTTCCGCGCATTGGCGCAGGACTGAAATTATCGATTTTTTGGAAACCTCTCTCCTGGCTACAACTTATATATATATATCGACAAATTTAATCAACTATTTTTATAGATTTTTTGGCGTAGAATCGAATGTTATAATTAGTTTTTTAGTAGCGTTAATAGTTTTTGAGTAATGAACTAGGGTTTCCATTTAAAAAAATATAACTTTGGTTCATATCTCAAAAACTATTAACGCTACCACGCCAAAAAATCTATAAAAATAGTTGATTAAATTTGTCGATATATATATTTAAGTCCTGCGCCAATGCGCGGAAATTATAAAACTTATCTAAAATCTGATTGGTCCACCAAATTCCTCTCAAAAAAGTAGTACAGTGACGTGAAAACCACAACCCTCCAGCTTTAATAATAACCGAGATTTTTGAGAAAAACACCCAAAAACACCCAAAATGGGACACCCTGTACACTGCCTGTAAGGGTAGCCTCGGCCGAAAGAAGTTTTTCATCTTTAGAAAGACTTAAATCTTGGTTGAGGTCCACTATGGAACAAGAGAGGCTTGTAGGGTTGACGCTTTTACATATTAACAGGGATATAAAACCTTGCCCTGAAGCAGTGCCAAACAGATTTGCCAATAATAGTAACAAAAGGATTTTAGATTTAGTTCTATAAAAACTGGTTTATGTGTGGATATATTTTTTATATTTTGACTGATTTTTTTTAGTTTATAAATGTTTTTTAAGATTAGGTTTTTTAAAGACTGATTTTTTTTCTTGTTATTTTTTTGTTGTTTCTGTTTTCATCAAAGAAAAAGTATATATTTTATTTTTATATTTTTTATCATTTTTTATGTTGAGTTTGTTTCATTGTTCTTTGTTTCAAATATATAGTACCTATGCATTTTGTTATTCAATATATTACTAGTGTTCGTTTTATTTGGCTTTATAATAGTCTTTACTTATGCATACCTACCCATACCCACCTATAAAATCGCAATAAAACCTAATAATTGGGGAAGAGACGAACTATAAATATTAGGTATTACCATTACCACCCCCGGAAGAAAAAGCTATCTACGCCCTTGGTCAGATTAAACACAAATAGTTGAAATTTTTGGAAGGTAGGTGTGATATCGGGCATCGAGCATTGTGGAATGAACAGTAATTATGAAAAGATATAATATAAAAGAAATCGCCTTCATATTTACTACCGGATCGTACTGGTATCTGTAGTCAGAACTGAACCCCACTCGAAGCTCACGCGACCTTGCTTCCAGCGAGAGCTAGCTGCGGAAGTTGTTCAACGTTTCAAAGGAGTATGGGAGGCGTGTGGCTGAGCATCTGTCAACCTTCGTCGAAATAGACATATCCCAACTGTTCGAACAGTTTATTTTATATAATGAACTTTCTGACTACAAGCGTTGGGTGAAGATTTAATCAGTCAACGCTACAAGTATTAGTACAGTAAAACTAACACAAAATCAGGCCGAACCCAAACATCCAAAAAAAAGTTCTTTCTAGCGCGAAATAGTTCCATACTCTCCTAAGAGTTAGTACTAAAAAGTTCCACCACCACCAGCGTCAGGTTTCGGTGGGAGGGGGTGAAAAGGGCAGGAAATTCTTATTTTTCACAGTTTTGTGTGAATATCTAGTAAACTATGAGGTTTAGCGCAAACGTCATATTATACGCAAATGATATACATTGAATTCCGAACAAGAATTGTTATATACAGAATTATGGTAAAGTGAACGGTTTCCATGATATGGAGGGGTAAAGATTTTTTTGTTTTTATTTCACCTAGTTTTTGTTGAAAAAACTTAAAATGATTACAGTATAAATTAGTAACTGAATAATGTATGTAGAATATATATAGATATATCTATGCATATATTACATATTACACCCATAGATTGTTCTTTTTTGTCACAACATAACCCCATAAGTATATGAGTGTAAATATGTCCAATACAAGTTAGTAGCCTTAGTTAATTTGTACTCACTTTTTGCCCTCATTCATTATAGCGTTCTGATTTCCATTCGGTCTTTTATGTCAAATCATTCCCATATCTAATTTGTCCTTAGCTTGTAAAAATGAGAAAGTCATGAATAGGAAGCTCATGTGAAAAACAAGAAAATATATATTAAACAATCCTCAGCGTATGCTTCTGCAGAGATGGATGCGTCCAAAACTGCGAGTGTCGAAGAAGTGGTCTCAATTGTTCAAGTATGTGCAGAAATTGCTTAGGACTTGCATGTCTCAATAGAGATACTGTAATCATCGACGACGATTTAAATGATGATTCTCAAGTGGACGAAGGACACGAAGATTTGTTTCCTCTCACCAGCCCGAGTGAACTATTTGGTGCTGACTGATAACGCAATTAATGATGCACCTAAAACTTATAACCTTTTGTATCATTTTGATTTCCCTCCCATTTTTTCAATATAGATTGTTTAATACGCTATAATGAATGAGGGCAAAAAGTGAGTACAAATTAACTAAGGCTACTAACTTGTATTGGATATATTTACAGCCATATACTTATTGTGACAAAAAATAACAATCTATGGGTATAATATGTATCTATATATGCATAGATATATCTATATATATATATTCTACATACATTATTCAGTTGCTAATTTATACATTTTAAATTTTTTCAACAAAAACTACGTGAAATAAAAACAAAGAAATCTTTACCCCTCCATATCATGGAAACCGTTCACTTTACCATAATTCTGTATATAACAATTCTTGTTCGGAATTTAATGTATATCATTTGCGTATAGAATGACGTTTGCGCTAAGCCTCAGAGTTTACTAGATATTCACGCAAAAATGTGAAAAATAAGAATTTTCTGCCCTTTTCACCCCTCCCCCCGAAACCCGACGCTGGTGGTGGTGTAACTTTTTAGTACTAACTCTTAAGAGGGTATGGAATTATTTCGCGCCAGAAAGAACTTTTTTTTTATGATTGGGTTTTGGCCCAATTTTACTGTACTATATAACAAATGTTTGATTAAGTAATTGTATTGCAAAAAGATAAATAATTTTCCCTTAATCTTATCAAAGGAAACTTATTAAAGTTTTTTATTAAACCTTGTGACTATTCATTTATTTGTTTTTTTTTAATTTGAACTCTAAAAAGCTATTTTGTTAGTCAGCGAGAATATCTAATTGTAATATATGGTGACGTAAAACTTCCTTCACGGGCACATGAGAAAATTGCAACTAATTTTACAAAAATATATAAAAAAACAAATTTAATAGAACGCCATGATTTTGTATCTGATATGTATACTTTTTGATTGCAAACAACTTTCTTTTATGTAATTTTTCTCTACTCCCCTCGTAAAAAAATCCCATTTGTTGCATCCGTTCTGCCGGTTACTGCGATGTAGTACATGTGCTAGAGTAATAACGCGCTTTGTGCTCAACCTTCGTTCTCGTGCGATATGCTGAATGTAATATCCACTTTTGTTGTACCAATTATTTTTTTATTGACGGAATACATAATATGGGTCTGCATTAAAACGAGAAACCTGCTTACTAGATAAATTAGCAATAATCTTTGAAAACTCATCGTCTTCCACGGCAATCGCGATTAAGAAAAATTAATATTTTAATGCGTTTTTTAATAATAACTTTTTAAACGGAAGGGAATAAAAAAATAGCTTTTTTCTACTACTATGCTAGTAACATACCTATTAAGTGACGGTTTAGGTTATATAAGTAAGTTCATTGTTACGAACACTGACACGTAATGACTGACATGTAAAGACTGACAAGTAATAAAAAAAATTACGTAGGTATCGGTTCTTAATTAAAACGCAATTATCACGGGTGCCTTGTTAGCGCGGCATCTGCGTCACCATAGCAACTAATCAACATACTAATTGTTGCCTGTCAGATAATCAGAAGTATAGTTTATCTATTATAATAGTTTTTCTTTCATCGAAGAAAAATTATTATAATACAAAACTCGAGTTGTAAGCTTATTACATACTCGTGGAATTACAGCACTCGCCGCTGCGCGGCTCGTGCGCAATTTTTCGGCTCATACGTAATAAGCTGTTTACAACTCTCGCTATGTAATATACTATAATATCGTTGGTTATACTTGTAACTAACAACCACTTTTGCAACTATAGCAACTACACTGAAAAAAGGATTTTGCGATTTTACAATAATATGACTGCTTTTAGTGCGACCAATAGATGTCTTGTAAATTCCCAAAAGTAATGTGAGGATCAATTAAATTACATTTAGCTTGTAAAATTAATTTACAAAGAATCTGTGAAATTAGTTATGTGTTGTAATTAATATTTACAAGTTATTTGTAATTTTCCTGATTAATAATACACCGATTTTGCGAAATTACTTTGTAAAATTACTTTTTAAAACTACTTTGTAAAATTACTTTTTAAATTATAATACAGTGTGGATACAAATTGTGGAATATTCCTTATATTTCTTAAAATATTCCTCATATCAAAAACATGTTTTAATAAAAGTGTTAGGGGAAATTATTATTATTATTATTATGTATTATTATTACTAAAGGGGAAATAAAAACATGTTTTTGATATGAGGACTTATTTTAAGAAATAATAAGCAATATTCCACAATTTGTATCCACACTGTATAGTGGGTATAAAAAATTATTAAAACGCTTACTACATTTAAAAAAACTATATTCATAAACTAAAACATTTATAGTATAAAATATATAGGTATTTCTACTATTAACCAAAGTTTTACATTTAAATAAACGAAAATATTTATTACATAGAAAAGGTATACTTATTAATGTGAACACGAGGAAAGAACTATATTTATATCTAACACAAAATATCTACATTCTTAACCAAAAACCTCCTTAAAAACAAATCAATTTATAGATTTAAATAAACGAAAACATTTACATAAAAAAGACATGTTATGAAATATGAACAAAGGAAAAGAAGTATATTTATACCTAATACAAAATATTTACTTTCTTAACCAAATGTATCCTAAAAAACATTTAAATTAGCGAAAACATTTACATAAAAAAGACACAGTTATTAAATATGAACAGGAAGAAAGAACTATACCTAACACAAAACATTTACTTCTTAACCAAATGCTTCCTTAAAAAACAAATATTTTTTAAACAAAATATAGGTACACTATGTTAACTAAAAGAATATTAAACTTCAGGTTTTAAAAATTGTTTTGCAGCTTTCAGAAAATGGATACATATCACATTTTCGCAAATGGTAAAACATATATGTTTTTATTTCAATTTTAAACTTAGATTTAAAATTGCAATTTGATAGAGAGTTGATTTTTTTTTGTCAATCGTAGCAATATTTTTTCACTTAAGTGTTTTTAAAATTAATGTAATTTTTAAAAGATGAAAAACAGTTCACATGTTTGCAGGTGAAAATTATTCCAGGGAGATAGATGCCTGTGATAGCTCAGATGAATATGATACTGATAAATTAACAGACCAAATGTCGAAAATAATATAATTAGTAAAGGTTGGTGACCCAAATATTAAATATTTTTTGGTTTAGTTTAGTTGGGAAAAGGGTCAAAACGCTATTAAAAACACTATTTCTTCGCCAACGTTTCGATTAATGTATAATCTTCATCAGGGCTCTAAAATACAATACAATCTGGTATATAAAATGAATATAAACTAAAAATAAGAATTTAAGAAGAAATGTTTTCTGGCACATGTTATAAATTTATAAATAAAAAGAAGACTTACCAGAAAATAATCATGTTGTATTTCTTAAATATCTTACCTTTTACTTCAAACACAGTAATAGTTGTACCTATACGCGTATATATGGGTCTTCGTAAAGTATTAAACTATTAAAGATTGCACCACCTTTGACTTTGCACCTGTCGATCTGTCACCAATGCCGTAAAGAACGCCGACTGACGTCGTGCGCGTGTTTAGATCAGCAAGGCCACGAAATGCGGCCGGCGTCGCACGTGATCTCGTCTTGAAATACTATTGGCGAACGATTACAAAACTTCTGTGAATTCACAATCGCCAGTGTGAATATTAGTTTTAACGTGATATTGCTTCATATCTTTGTGAATTCACATTTTGAACTTACACTTATATGCGAAATTACATAAAGGAAAGGAAATGCACAGATAAATATACATAAGTTAGGTTTTTTCACAAAACAATTTTGTATATTCACCATTTTGGGGCAAATTAACATAAAATTGTATTTAAACATTACAATTCATGTATACTTACCGTAGTTTAATTGTAATAATTTTGTAATTTCACAGTTCCTTTTTTCAGTGTAGTAACCAAAATAACAGCGCACCTCGAATATTTGACAGGCGAGTATGTAAAGTATACTTACAGATGAGGAATAGATAGTCGGAAGCATTACTGAAACCATCCGCAAAAAATCCTGGCACACCAACTTTCAAACTTTAATTTTGGAACGAAAACAAAATAGACAAAGATACACTGTAGTGTCTTACAATTCTTAGGATTATGGCGTGCTTCGCTGAAATTGCAACAATGGTTCTGACAGTCTATGTGTACTTATGTGTAAATTTGTTTTTCTACTCCTATGCTAGTAACATACCTAGGTTATAAGTAAGTTCATTGTTACGAACACTGATACGTAATGACTGACACGTAATGACTGACACGTAATGACTGACACGTAATAAAAAAAATTACGTATCTGTTCTTAATTAAAACGCAATTATCACGGGTGCCTTGTTAGCGCGGCATCCACGTCACCATAGCAACTAACCAACATACTAATTGTTGCCTGTCAGATAATCAGAAGTATAGTTTATCTATTATAATAGTTTTTCTTTCGTCGAAGAAAAATTATAATACAAAACTCGAGTTGTAAGCTTATTACATACTCGTGGAATTACAGCACTCGCCGCTGCGCGGCTTGTGCTCAACTTTTCCACTCATACGTAATAAGCTGTTTACAACTCTCCGCTATGTAATATACTATTACGATATCCCCATACCTTTGACCATTTCCTATGAGCAGAGGCGCATCTAAAATGGTCACCCGTATACTTTTAATTTAGTTAAAAAAAAACCAATATGACAATAACAAAATATAGCTGCATATAGAAAACAAGAAATAGTGCAACAATACTGAATGCAATCCAACCTAACAATCCAGATCAAATCAGATTGCTATAAGATAGGTACATTAAAATGAAGTTCGTATTTTCCTAATTTACGAAATATAAAGATTTATCTATTTCCACGCAGAATAAGCTTTTAACACAGACGAACTTTATGGCGCAATTTAAGTGGAGAGACCCTCCATAAAATTGGCGGAGCTTCCTGAATGCCAAACACGAAACAATGCCTCCAAATAGATAGTGCCCGCCTGTGGCGGATATTTTTAGTGAAACCGTATCCAGGAAGATACCAGGTGAATTGTAAATAAGAGCAGTTTTCTGTGTTTTCTTCGTACAGGGTATAAGGCCATGCCATAGGTACATTTTCATCATCACATACAGCATTTAGCCTTTATTACGTTCATATCAACTATTGTCTCGGCAAAAAATTAGATATTTGCCTGGTGGGTGTGCCTGGTTGTGTCCCCACGATATCTTTCGGACGGATTAAGATATCGGATTCAAATTTGGTATATGTACTCTTCCCAACAAAAGAACTGTTTGGATTGCTTTTGAGAAAAATCGCCGTACTGAACGGGTGGAAATGGAAAGATGAGAATACAGTGTGTCCACGGATAGACTTGACAAGAGGAGAAAAATTATTATTGATTTTTCGACGAAAAAAAAAGCTTGTCAACAAAATGAGATTACCAAATAAAATCTTAGCTCAATGTATAGAGTGCTAGGGGGAGAATGAAAACAGGCACAAGGGTGCCGGTAGCTAAAAAATTAAAACGCACAAAAATCAAAGTCGACCTAGGCTTTTGAAATTTTTCACACCTATTCAGTTCTTCATTCTGAACAAGTTTTCTTATAACATTTTAATGTGAAAGCTACACAAAGTGCAGAGTGGGAAAAAATGCCAAAAAATCAAAGTAAGCCTAGACTTTCGAAATTTTGCAAACCTACTCAGTTATTCATTCTGAACAAGTTTCCTTAATAACATTTTGTCATAAAACCTACAGAAAGGGCACTTTACTGACGTGGAAAATTAGTTTTTTCAAAAATCCCAAGGCATACGTGATTTTTCGAAAGTAAAATTACGTCACAAATTAGTTTCAAACCAAGCAGGGCTTATCCCCAGAAGCTCAAATTTCAACTCGAAAATTTTTTGTCATTTAAACCCTATCCGAACTCTATCCGTGGACACACTATCAAGCTCCAAGCTGCTTGCATGCGCTTTCTTTGCTTGAGATATTCTGTGGCCATGGTGATTGCATCCATAGAAGCAAGCTGCAGTTTGTGAAATGGATAGCTTTGCACCTGCTTGGTTTCTTCATTTCATTTTTCCAATAAGACTTATGAACCATTTTATTTTAAATTTAATTACATTATATCCATACCATTTGGCTTTAGACAGCAACTAGAAATAGCAAATCTGTTGAAAAATAAAGAATAATTGAAATTCTGTTTATTTGGACAGAAATGAAAAAGTAAATGCAAGGCATCATTTCAATATTGATTGGGATCCTGTGGACCACATTTTTTCTATTAATTATATTCTAATTAGCGGGTGCCTATTTTTCAGTAAATATACCTTGCAACACTGTGGAAAAAAAGCGTTACAATAAGCCTCTATCATGGGTGCGCTTTACGATGCAATTTATGCCCGGAATCCCCCATAAAACCGTCGGGGATTCCGGAAGGTCCCACACGGGACACAGCCTCTAAATTGATACCGGTCGTGGGGAATATTTTTACCGAATAACAACACCGAGAGTTGAGAGATGCATTGATGAAAATATATGAAAATATTATTTTGAGTTTCCTTCTTGTAGGGGAACGTTGCAAATTTCTAATATACTTATTGCTACAAATGCCCGAAAATTTCACAAGAGCCAGTATATGAACTGTTCTTTGAGATCAACATTGAAAATTTTATACAAATGCAATACTTTCTTTTTAATATCATTTTTAAAATAATGTAAAAAAATCCGTTAATATCGATCAGTAGGGTAATATCGATCATCACTGCGGGTAATATCGACCAAATATAAAATTGTGGCTATTTTAAGGTTTCGAAATCTGGGTCATTACAAATTGTAAAAAAAACGAAAATTGTTCAAAACACATTTATTTAGCATACTACAGGAGATAATTATTAAGTGTGACAATTATCGCTGCGGGTAATATCGATCAAGCGGGTAATATCGAGCGATCTGATCGACATTACCCCAAAGCCTACGGATAACCTCAAAATTAAACCGATTAGAAAAACATGAAAATAATCAGCAGAATTTAAGGCCATAGCGACCTAATTGACTATTGCACCTAATAACAACTTAATGGCGAAAATATATAGAATACGAATCACTCCTTTTACCTTATCAAAAACAGTGGAAATATTATAAGAAATATAACAATTCCAGATATTTCACAACTCAGTCTACACGGCGAGTGGAATCCCCGAACTAAACATGGCTGACACTTTCAACAGAAGCTTCCTAACGGTGGAAGGGGGCGCTGGCATCTTACGGCGCCAAACAACGTAGATTTGAATGATGTCGATATTACCCCGCGGTCGATATTCCCCCACGTTCCCCTAAATCCGAAAACACAGCTATAAGCTACTATTACCTGTTATTATCTTAAACGGCATTTGTTTCCTTGGTTTTCCTTAGAGAGCAGAACCACCGACGATATAACCATAGAAGGATAATTGGGCAAAAAGCAGAAATAGGTACGAGCGAGGCAGTCCGACCAGCGCCGGTTTTAGCTTGACTACCGCCCGGTTAGCTTTCCTCTCAATTTTTTACTTTTGCCCAAAAAGCTAAAAAACTTTTTAGTTGGGAGGTAGCCAGAAATTAAAAAAAAAATGAATCTTTATGTGGCACAAAATTGCACCGGCTACTAAAATGCGCCGTAGGCGAAAATTTTCAGAAATATAAAGCACAGAGCCACAAAATCATAACAGTATAATGTATTTTTCGTCTTTTCTCAATGTAGGGGGCTTGAACCCCAAACCCCAAACCATATACAGCCCTGGGGTTATGTATGTACTCAATGAATCAATGCTGTATAGTGTATATTGTGCGTTTAGGACAGGGGGGGGGGGGAAGTAAAATCTTCAACGTACATATGAATAAGTTGATGAATAGGAGAACGTTTCAGATGTTATGTTTGCAGACGACGATCAAAATGAAGGTGTCGCGTCGTGAGTGACATAGCAACAAAATGTGATTTATTTTCAGTTATTAGACCAGCTTATACCGCCTCCTAAAATTAACCGCCGGGTGCTATTAGCGCCCTAGCACCCCCCCTAAAACCGACACTGAGTCCGACCGCCCTCTCATCCCCGCTGAAAGTCATGCAAGACGTTCGTCTAACGTCCAGTCGTTGGGAGATAATGGCGAAGGCGACGGTATGGAGCGCTTCCTATTTGACTTCTTCTGTGGATCCAATAATTATACTTTTGAGCCTCCGTCGCCTATTGTTAACCCGGCAAATAATGCTCAATACGATTTCATCATTTTTTATAGTAGTTGGTCATGGAATAAGTGAAATTTCAAAATTATTACATGAGACCGTGGAGATTGTCACGTAATATGTTTTAAAAAGAATTTTTAAAATCGGTCAATCCACTGAAAAATACAGTCAAAAAATATTAAACTGAAACACACTGTATGGCTGAACCATGTACACCAAGTGCAAGCGAACATAAATGAAATCAACAGCGTTAAAAATTATTCATATTGTGGAAATGGTATGTATCTCCATCTGTTGCCTCAAGATAAAAATATAATAAATCTCAGAAAGGTTCATTCATCAAATGAAATAATTTCGTTTTTCGTATTTCACAAAAGATAAAAAGTCAAATATGTCATTAAACTGTGGCAGTTACAAATAAAGTCAAGAGGCAATTATTTTTGTCAGGAACAAAAAAATACCCAAATATGGAAAACGCAATATTTTGTTAAGTGTCGAATAAATATTTTTTTGATGAAATTAATTTTGGGTATATCTCCGCTGCTGGCTATTTAAGTAACTTGGTAGCATTACATTTTGTGACACCAGATCAATGCAGGCTGTGTACCAAATTTGGTACTGGATTTTCCAACAATTACAGCACAAACTCAACTCGACAAATAAAAAGTGAGAGGAGGTGAATATCCCTGTATTATATTAGTGGTAACATAAAAGACTCTTAGTAATTTGGGTAGGTATTTATCGATAATATGTGCCAAAGACTACAGAAGAAATTCCTCCTATCACCATAATAACGTGAATGAGTTCGTTTACGGCATTTGTTTCGGCTTTTGGAAATAAGATGGTCGGGGAATACCCTATCCCTATATGTATATATAACGTTTGGGTAGCGGTATATTAGTGTTGGGGGAGAGAAGGAATGTGATCAGCTGCTGTCCCCTGAATAGCATCCAGATCTACGGGAAATCTAGCAGTCAACCACACATTCAGCTGTTTAATAGTCAGGTATTTTTTAGGTTTTCACATTCACCAAGACTTCAAAAATTAAAACAATGATAAATCGTGTTTATTCGACATTGTTGGAATCTTATTAACTATTATTATTACGGCGAGGACTTCTTTTTGCGACGTGGGACGTCGGACAACAGATCCAATCGATGTTGGAATTTTTTAAGCATGCGTTACTTCAGCAGATTTAAAATAGACGGAGAGCTGGCGGCCGCGGAGATACTACGATATTACCTCCGGCTGGAATTTTGAGAAGTGGTTGGGGGGATGCTCAAAAAATGATCATACCTCCTGCTGAAAATTTGGACATTAAGTACCTACCTGTTTGAAGGTCTCCGATAACGTATGTAAGTCGTTAGACGTCTAGGTCACTGCCAAAGGGGTGTCAGACCGGTACCGTCGCAATAACAAGGCCCGCCAGCTGAAAGCGATGAGTCATCCAAGGGAGGTGAGCCTAAGGCGCAAAATTCAAATTTCAAGGTGTCAACTTGGTAAATTTGGTAAAAAAAATCCTTTAAAATGATTGTTTACATATATAGCTCATGGTTTTACAACACGGATAATAATCTACGAGAGTGAAAGTCATATTTTCAAGGGTTTTGGTGCATTTAGATATCTACCGGCACAGAAAATATAGTTCCACAACAGAAAGCTCCTTAACAATACCTGTCAAATGGACTCCAACTACAGACTCCAAAAACAAGCAGATTGCATTTATTATGAAATTATATTTTCCCAAAATAAAATCTTCCCAATTCGTAGATTATCCAACATTTTTAATAGTGGACCAATAGTGGACCTCAATATCAATGCATTTGGAAAATATTAACCTTTAAAGTTGGAGTCCATTTGACAGCTGTCATTAAGGAGCTCTCTGTTCTGAATATATTTTCTGTGCTACCGGTAAAATTTTCGTAAATGCCAATTATTTCTTATTTGCCTGCCTAGATACAACTAAATTCGAATAAATAAAACCATAAAACTTACTGATTTCAAGGTGGTTACGTTTAATCACGTAAAATTGTTAGGTATAACACTCCCCAACAGTCCAAACCAAAATCCTGGAAAACTGTGTATTAACAAAATCTCTTTTGATGGCCTTAACCCACTTTTCCCTTAAAATGGGGTTTTTATGGAGGAAAAAGCGGACACATTAGGACCGCCTTTGTAGTTTCCCTTGCAGTTGGGAATGGTACACGTCCACGGCATGATTTAAATTAGTCCGAAACTATAGACACAACCTAAAACCTAGGTATAAACTAAAATTGAACTTTAATCACTTTATTCTGAACCACTGCTATTTTACCACCTTATTAATAAAACTCCACGTCCTATATTACTAAAAACACAGTCCAACACACAACAAACATTATTTAAAACAGGAAAATCGCCAGACAAGTAAACAACTTCAAAAAGCTACCTCCCTACCTCCCTGGGATGACGTAGTGACGTTTCGCGTCGTCAGCTGGCAGGCCTTTACCATTGCGACGGTGCCGGTCAGACGCCCTCAAAGTTGTCGTTTTTTTCAATTTTTTTTCTTACCTCCGTCTGACGTTTTAACATATTACAACAGAGACCACTCTAAGCACAAATTAAAATCGTCAGACGAAAATGCCGCTGCGAAGTCCCCCTACAACCCACAACGTTCACAAAGTCCCAGATTATTTTTTATCAAAGAGGAAAGATGTAGTTATACTATTACTTACAATGAGTAGTTGATTTAACACATTCTGAAAGTATTGATAGAATTTAATTGTTATTTATTTTTTTGTTGTATAATATAACAATATTATTATCTTATCGATTCAAACAAAATGTAAATAAAAACAATACATGGACAGTGCCATCTTACAGGGTGTTCAGAAAACAAGCCCGAACTTCGAAAAAATGAAATTTTCATTTCAATTTCTGCTGGCTAGGTGGCTAGGACCTAAGCAACACTTATGCATTTAGTATTGTCCTTGTTTATGGAGGTTCTAAACAAGGGTATTGTATACCTTCGGCCCGAATTGTCAACAAAGCATTTTTTTAAATATTCGATAATAATAATTTTCTAACATAATAAACAGAAAATAATAAAAAAAATAACTTACAAATATTGATAATATGAAGCGCGTCCGAGGGTGAGTGAGTGAGCTGGAATTTCTCGATATTTCAGGGGGATTTTGCAACGGTATTTTCGTCTGACGATTTACATATGTATTTAAAATTGTCTCTAGGATAATATGTAAAAACGCCAGACGGAGGTAACGAAAATAAATTGTTGAAAAAAAGTGTATGTATATCTACCTCTCAGGCGGGCTGGAACTTTGTAAACCTTGTAAGGGGACTTCGCAGCGGCATTTTCGTCTGACGATTTTAATTTGAGCTTAGAATGGCCTCTGTTGCAATATGTAAAAAGTCAGACGGAGGTAAGAAAAAAAATTTTTTGAAAAAAAAACGACAACTTTGAGGGCGTCTGACACCCCGTTGAGCAAAATCCTTGAAAATATCACTTCCTGGTGGTCCCCCCAACCACTTCTCAAAATTCCAGCCAGAGGTAATATCGTAGTACCTCCGCGGCCGCCAGCTCTTAGTCAAAAAGGATTGTTTCTCAAAAAATTAACGATGATTATTATAATTATGTCGTTTTGAATAAATTTGTGGTTTTGAATTTTGTGGTATTTTTGTAAATTTAGAATTCGGATATCGTTTTTCCAAACAACCCGGCACTATCAATTTTGCTATTCGCGCCTTTTTTAAATAAGTGTGTAAATGCGCGGCACATATATAAACCATATACAGTGTGACCCATTCTTATGTTGGACACCCTCATAAAATCTGTAATTTGTGTCCGATTTTAGCCGTTTTTTTTTTCGAAAAATAGATCACAAAAAACTCTATTTTGGCGCAAAGTTTCAGATCTTAATCTCAATTTTCAAGGCCTACTATGAATTTTTTTCGAGGTAAAAAAAGGCGAAAACCCTTTAGCGATTTTTTTATTTAAAATCTGCCAACACAGCGTTAATCAGGACACCCTGAAACCCCTAAATACCAAATTTGAACAAAAAATACACAGGGAGTGCTATTCTGCAGGGTGTCAAAGTTGAGCAAAATAGGAATTTTACAGGCATCTGGCGAGTCAAGTGTGCCATGGAATTACTTCGAAACAGTAGGATGGTCAACAGGACCACTCACAGTGTTGGTGTACAAAGGTTCAATACAAAAATATACAGGGTATTTTTCTTTGGACCATCTAAAAATGCTGAATTTTTATGAACCTTTATACGGGTCATGAGTGCTGTGGAATCATTGAAAAAATATTGTTAAACACAAAAGTAATGTATTTCTTTACAAAATGCCAACTAACAAATAAAAACAATTTAAATTATTGGACCTTTCTTAACAAAGTCACTGTTTAAGATTATATATTTGCTGTGCGTTTCCTGTTGTGGCACACCAGCCACATTAACTGATATGAACTTACTGACTGGCAGGCTTCTATATTTTTTAGATTTAGTTCGTTTATAGTGTGTGGAGCGGTTTTGATTTACTCGATTTTTGACCCGTATAAAGTTGCACAAATTTAGTAATTTGAGATGGCACAGATAAGAACACTCTGTATATTTTGTATTGGTCCTTTGCACACCAACACCTTGAGTGATCCTATAGACCATTCAACTGTTTTGAGGGGATTCCATGGCACACTTGACTCGGCAGATGCCTTTAAAATTCCTATTTTGCTCAACTTTGACACCCTGCAGAATGTGTATTTTTGTTCAAATTTGGTATATGGGGGTTTCAGGGTGCCCTGATTAACGCTGTGTTGTCAGATTTTAAATAAAAACATCGCTAAAGGGTTTTCGTCTTTTTTTGACTAGAAAAAAATTCATAGTAGGCCTTGCAAATTGAGATTAAGATCTGAAACTTTGCGTCAAAATAAAGTTTTTTGTGATCTATTTCTAGAAAAAAAAAACCGGCTAAAATCGGACAAAAATTACAGATTTTATGAGGGTGTCCAACATCAGAATGGGTCACACTGTATATATGAAACGAGAGGGTAAGATTTATTATATAGACAACGGTTCAAACACAAGAATATAGGTACTACCGCGCTTCGAAAAGAAATTATTGCTTGTTATTCGTTCATAGAGACATATCGATATTGTACCTAAGTAAATAGCATTGATTCCAAAATAAAAAAAGTTAAATAAAAACGAAATGAGAACAGCTATGGGTTATTTTGGAAAAAGGGTCGGTAGAAGATCCGCAGAAAGAAAGAAACCGTAAATGGGAATAGTATATTTCATTACGAGTCTGGAAATAAGGATTTTTCCGTGCGCGCGTGACAAATTGATAAGAAAAATAGGGATAAGCAAAATGATCGTAGATTGAAGTAGTAGTTATAGGGTCTCTTAAGTCGGCGTAGCTATAGTTTGGACAGTGATTATTTTCACCTAGGATTGTTTTAAAAATGTTTGACCTAGTGTCAGAAAGTTCAATACCTAATTAGGTACGTATGTTTAAGTGAAAAAGGTACGCTGTACTGATTTTGAAAAATTTTTTGGTAATATAAAAAACTGATTTTTTGTTAGGACAAAATCGGTTGACTATGTTTGATTCAATTTAAGTAAAGAAAAAAAAACTTGAAAAAAAGAAAACTTGGTTTTATTGACTTTCACATAAATTGCCTTTCTACGTATCAAGAAAATAACAAATGACACCAAGATTATTACATCTCTATGTGTTTTCGTTAGAAAGAAAAATAAAACATACGTAAGAAACATTTGTGTAGAGCATTTATAAAGCTTAAAAGGCGATAATAGCTATCTGTATTATCAGTGAGGAAAGTGTGTTTGTTATATCTCCATTCCTGTGAATTGTCAACATGCTTACTGAAAGGGGGTCGAAAGATGATATGATACGTATAATATTATGGGATTTTAGGTTCCTTTTGTTCTCCCAATTCCAACCATATATAGTTTATGTGGTTATCTCTAAAAATAACCAAGCAGCGAATTTTCATTTTTTGATAAAATATGATAAATTCACAACTTTGCAAGGGATGCCAAATAGTATATTTCATTACGAGTCTGGAAATAAAGATTTTTCCGTGCGCGCATGACAAATGCAAGTCATGCAAGCACGGAAAAATCTATTTCTGGACGTGTAATGAACGATATTTTTTATTATACTTCTTTGAAAACGGAAACTTAAAATATTTTATCGGCATATTATAATAAATTTAATTGACAAGAAATAAACAATGCAGACAATATAGTGTTTGGTATGTATGATGCGTTTCCATGGTTACTCTCAAATTATTTCAAAGGTGCTTTGTTGTAAATTAGTTATTGTCAGATAAGGTGAATAAAACGTAAAAAATATTACAGAAATGTATCTAAATAGTGAAACACTTACGAATTAAAATACAAAATAGGTATATGTTTTCAGAGAGCATATAGAGTTTCTTAAATTTAGTTTACTCTGCTGCATATTTTTCTAAGTATTTTAAAGCCATATATTCGGTATTTTTATTCAGCGCAAGGAAAGTTTTTCCATGCGCTGTTTCCGTGCGCTAGCCCGAAAAACCTCATATTTCATTATTGCTAAAACAGATGAAAATAAGGTGTTTTCAAAGAAGTATAATAAAAATATTTTTATTATTAGGTACATTTTTGAAAGTCTCAAATGTAATATGTAGGTACAATAATTGTAATCTTCTTTCTGGTTATATACAGGGTGAGTAAAAAGTGTGGAAAGATGATTATATTACATGATATATTCGTTATTTAAAAAAATGTTTTAACAAAAATTTTTAGGTAGGCTCCTACATTTTTGTCATATTGACGACTTTCAATTTTTCTCGTAGTAAACAATTTCTTTTTTTATGGCATGATATAATTTTTCTATGCATTTTTAAAAGACCCTCTCTTTCTGGATACGTGAGTATAAAATTTTATTGGGTTTCCATAAGAAAAAATTAGGAAAAATAACTTTTTTAAAAATCACTCCCTTGGGTGGGACTTCATTAATCCAGTTCTTATCAAGTTAGCCATGGAAATAAAATGGAATGTCAAATGTCAATGTCTAAAGGCACATAGCACCTTGGTCTTGGTAGTTTGCTTCCAACCAGAAGCGCCCAGTTGCTCGATGGCTAAGGCTCATTTTTCTTAAACAACCTGCCGATCTTTTTCAAGGCGAGGCAAAGTAGAAAGTAGGTAAAAAAATTTAAAATGGGCGAAAGTGCTGCCTGAAATTTTCTAGCGTACCTACCTACATCCAGGTGTAGGTAGCAAAATTCCGGAAACAAATCGGTCCGATTAATTTTGTATCGATATAGTTTGCTCCAGCTTGTACAGTTTAAAGCCCGGTTGAGGTAGGGATCAAGCGCACTAACCGGCATGGGATTTCCCCGTCGGAAAAGGATCAAATCAAATCGAGGCCGCCGGCCGACGGCATTAGTTAGGCCTTGGGAGATCGATCGCTTCCAGTTTCCGTTGTGTACGCCCAACCATTGAACTAAGACTTTAATCAATCTCAATCGCTGAACAGAAAACTTCAATCGCTCACTAGGTGAATTCTTCGTTCTCGGACCTAGCCCCATACGATCTAAAATATTTATACAGAAAATACCACGGTCGGATTTCATCCACAGCAGACTATTAAAAAAATAGTCGAAAAAAATACTGTATTGTATGTTCGCTGTTGTCGCAGCAAGCTGCTAATTATTACAAACGAGCAGCTAACTGTTTTACCTCTGTTGTACCTATTGTCGGGAACCACATTCTTTAAAAAAATATTGATTGAACTAATGCTCCTAATGCATAACAAAGATGGACGCTCGAAGGCAGAAAAACATAGTTAGCAATGCTCCGAATATCGCCACCAATAAGTTTAATGAATGAATGTTGTATAGACTGCATTTAGGCTACATGCCTATTGTATTTTTTTACCAAACCTTTCGACTCCAAGAAGATGTTTTTTGTATACGGCTTTTACCTACGATTATTGTTAATAAGTTCAGTCATTCGTCGTTTGTGGTAGGTATAGGTATTATGGTTTTTAACAATCCCTCGCAAAGAAGTCGAAAACAGAATAGGAAAACCTTATTGATAGTTTCCTCTAATTTGTTGTATTGTTTACGCCAATCTCAGGTAGGTAGGGATAGGTCTACACTAGTCGTGATAGGATTTCCTCTTCGGAAAGCGATGGAATCAAATTGCAGAGCCGGGGCCACCGGCGCTAGTTAATCCAAAGGAGATCGATCGCTTCCAGTTTCCGTTGTATAGACCGAATCGTTGAGCTTCAACTTTAATCAAACGCCGAACAGAAAACAGTCGCCAGTCGCTTACAGTAGGGTTTTTGGACTCCGACCATTAGGAAAAATTTCGGCCCAGACTACAACTGCGTAATTATTGTTTCGTTTCCGCTGTAGGTAGGTATCCAATTTTATAAAGTGAGGCCTTTTATAAATTTAAATTTTATAAATTTAAATTTTTGGAAGGCCCGTAACGCTGCCTTATAAAATCATTATAACCCGTGTTTTCACGGAAGCCGAAATTCCAATAACTCTCAACCAGTCAATATTCCGATTAAAAGCTGCCGAGACAACGCACGAATAAGCAGCAAATACTTACCCTGACATGAAGATGAATCAGATGGCAGTTTAAATTCACAGTAGGTAGGTATATAGATATAACCTGAATCCGGCTTTTGTCAGATGACGTTTTCCACGAAAAACCCTAAGACTTTTTTGTAATCATCGGTATAACCAGGGACTCTTTAAAATAAGGGGACCTAGCATGTCACAGTCTTCCACATAGGAAAAGTGAAGCCTTGAGGGGAAGTTTGTTTTCTGTCGACTGCAAGGAGACCGCAAGGGGGCTGGTGCAAGGTTATGTTATATGTCAGTGTTCAACTGCCATCAGGTTTTATGTGACATGCCAGTGCCACAGATTCTAAAGGAGGCAAAATATTTCATAATTTTTAACTTTACTAACTTCCAGATACTCAGATGTGTCAATTAAAGGTAATACGGCCGCCCGTAGTAGTCCCAATAATTGCAACCAGATTTTTCCTGTATCACCTTTAGTAATCCTACAATTCCCATTACGTGGGCATTACGTATACCTAAGTAGGTACCAGTTCAAAACAAATCGTATTTCGAAAATTTTAAATTATTAAGCAGGTAGCTTCAGTCAGGTCTTCTTTTAAAGAGTTTTTATCTATGACTACAAGTTTATTTTAAGTTTGTGAGGTACCTTGGGAGAGAAATAAAATTACAAAAATTTTATAACGAACACCGAGAAAAACTACATCATTAGAACTACAAGACCTAATCTTATTATTCCATCGCGAAATCTGTGAAAGTTCTTTGGGTAGATAGATTCAATAAGGGAAGAAAGTTCAAGTATACATATTACAAATGGATTGAGGAACCTGGTAACAAAGTGCAATAGCGACAAATTCTTAAATAAGCAAAATCGGCACTACTGGACTTACCATACTTATTACTTAAATTCGTGGAAATAATTGCTGGAAACCAATTTCAACTATAAAGTAAATTTATTTCATTTGACAGTTGCCACATTCTGCACCTGTATACACAAAATTGTCAAGTCTAATTTTTAGAAATCATGGAAACCATTATTCATTTTTAATAACAATCAAAGTACCTGTTATATTCCAATAAAATGGCATACTTGGCATCTCTGAGACCATTAGAATGAGGAAAGACAGGCCTCACTTTGGAAAGTATAATGCTGGGTCCTTTACTTTAAAGAGTCCCTGGGTATAACAATGTGGCGCATAATTTGCAAGTTTTATAATATTTACAACGGCAAAAGTGTTACAAAAAAGAGCATAGTAAAATGAATACCATACCATAATCAGGTCTATGCCATTACAAATAACAATAACTATGAATACTATCCATTTTAATTAATAGTTGACTTAAAGGTCATCTAAATATTTTTCATTGTGGTATTTTAGTATAATCAGGTGGACTCGGGAAAATTTCGGTTTCGTGTGTAAAAGTGTCAGTTTGGCTCTAATTTCGGCAGTGAATATTTCCTGTGTTATACGTTCTTGCCCGTGGGTTTTACCACTGTCGGAATTGCTGTTGCACAGTGGCGGTTCGTCCATAGGGTCAATTTAACTAGATACTTCGCAGGAATGCTTGGAATCACGATCACGATACACCCAGTAGGTATATTCGTGAGGAATTAGCTGGCTTCACAGTGGCTGGCTTCTATCTCTCCCTACTCCGATCGGTATTGATGATAATGTTGTCAATTATACGACACCTCTTATTAAATTTAAATTGAGAATAAAGACCATTCTGATACATTTGGCAACGGTGCCCGGCTCGTAGTCTGTTGTCTTTGTTCAAACAGAAGTAGCGCAACGGAAGCGTTGATGGAAGAAGGAATCAATCGACGACGGAACTGTAAAGCTGGTCTCTGTGTTCCCGCTTGATTATTCTGAACGTGCCTCGCGTTCTCGCGTTGTGTAGGTAATATTCTACTGGTAAAAAGTAAACAAAATGATAGTGTGCGCGCACGGCATTTTGAAAGGCAACTTTTTAACTTTTCATTAACCAAAAAAGTTGAAATACTAGACACCAACCAATATTTTAAAGTATGGTACAAATGAATAGACTTTCCAGCCACCACGCCTCAAGAGAAAAATACCGTTTACCTTTGAGAGTCTCCAGCCAAAAACTACAGCCCTAAGTATTTACGTTTGTATGTATTTGTATGCTTACTGATCAAAATAGTTGATGGTAAAGGTTAACAAGTTCTGTAGACAAAATTCAACAAAGCAGAACCGTCACATCTAGTCGGTTTTGTTTTCCATGGAATGAGCTTTGATATTTCGGGCACAATGTTTCCTAATCAAAAACGAATATACAATGTGGCAATTATTTCTATATAGTGGACGAAATAGTTATTTATGTGTCAAGGCACTGAAGTTCAACTTTTTATGACTCATGTGAAACTTAGTTGCCGAGGCCTCTGGCCGAGGCAAATAAACCACATGAGTCATAAAAAGAACTTCAGTGCCGAGGTACATATTATATTTTTTTAAATCGGAAAAAAAAAATGTTTTATTAGGCAAGAAAATAATAATAAGGGATCACCCGTCCATGAACCGACTACGCGCGGCGTTGCTTGACTTTGACGATCGCTCTACCTAGGTCAAGTATGACAAGACACGGCACCTTCGTACAGAAAAACCAAACTGCTGCTTCTTATGTAGCCTCCACAACAAATCTATTGATATTCAAACCTACCAAAATATGTATACTGAAGGATTGCGCTTCTACAGGAAACAATTTCGCAATGTGTCCGAAAAGTTAAATGGGTCTTTATCGGCCGGGTTTTGAATATTTGGTCACTTTTGACGGGCGATTTCTCCGCGTTTGACGTTTGATGTTTACATCTCGCCAAGGCCTACTTATTGAAAAAATCGTACAATAATGTAGCCCATTATTGTACGATTTCTGTGCTTTTAATGACGATTTTGGGACACTTCAGTGCCGATTTTAAGAAAAATATATTATTTCCGTATTGTTTGCATAACATATCTACTTCATGCATATAGTACCTATACGCGTATAAATTTAAAGTAAAAGGACCATTCTCTTTGGCTAATGGTTTATATGTTTATGATTCAATAAATTTAAAAAAAATGAAACAACAACAGATAGATCCCACTGGTATTGAGAGTATCGATAGTCTGCTGTAATTTGTTTGTTGTAAGCCTGGTTAAGACAGGGATTGTAGCGCACTAACCGGATGGATTTTTCGTTCGAAAAACGATCAAATCAAATTGAAAAGCCGAGTTGCCGCCTTCGGAGATAGTAGTTAAGCCACGAGATCTATCGCTTCCTTTTTCCGTTGTATAGGCCAAATTATCGAAGTAAAACTTTAATCAATCCCCAAGTAGAAAATTCCATCAGAATCTTAAAACAATTCACTCAGCGCAAGCCGTGGTTAACATTTAAAAAGTGTTGAAACTTCATAACTTTAAGCCTTGTTTAACTGGATAGACAAGACTTTAAGGTAAGCCTTATTTTAATTTGGTTTGCACCAAGCTTAACTGTTAGGATAAATCTGGCAATGCTGTATATTTAATTAATTCTTTGGGGAATCTATAATGTTACAGTCGTGAAAATAAAAAGATTTTCAAACTAGGAGAGAACAAGGAGATAAGAAGAAGTGATAAATGAGAAAGTAGATGGCCAAGTCAGAGGAAAACTGAAATAGGTACGTAGAGAAGAGAAAGAAAATGCATGAAACGAGTATATAGATATAAAAATACATAATATGAATTTTCTTATTTTTGGAAATGTCCAGATAATTGTAAATTTTATATTTTTATATTATGAAGTAATTCAATAATATACAGGGCATATTCTAAGTACTTGTAGAAAATGCAGGAGGTTAATTCTTGGGTTTCTTGGGCCAAATCTCAATAGTTACTGAGATACACGGCGTTGTAGTTATTTTTTTTTTAAATTGAATTATATGACAATATCTCTCAAAATAATCCAGCTCCTGAACTGTAATTTGACACTGCTGTGTTTCTGGGGATGGAGAATAAGCTGAAAATGTCAATTTCTGCGTATCTTACAGAGAGGCAGGTCCATCATTTTAGTGCACTTTTTTTATTTGGCAATAAAAGTGTATACTTGTTACACAACGATAAAATCAACCGATTGCTTTGAAATTGGAAAATCGTGCCCCAAAACACCTGTTAACTTCAGCATTCGAAACATAAAATTTTCACCTAGCGCTTTATAATGTTACAAAATGATTAGTGCCCATTTAAAGTGTGGATAAATTCCCTATCAACATTGTGCCAAAAATTATTCGCTTTCATAATGGAAAGAATTTAGTTTGAAAAAAAAGTGTACATCCTATTTCAAGAAAACCGATTGTGTTTTGACCAATGCCCATTTGTCATTTTTTTCTTCATTTTGAATGTATAGTTGATATATAACATCTGAAAGCGGTAGTTGGAACTTTTATGTTTCGATTGTTGGAGTTATTAAGGGATGTCTTGGGGCACGTTTTGCCAATTTCAAAGTAAACGTTATGAAACAAGTATAGACTTTTGTTGGAAAATAAAAAGATTCACAAAAATGATTTACCAGCAAGACCAAAAAGATAACCTCAAAAAAGTTACAAGTAAAAGCACGATCCAAAAACAGCGCTCTCTGTGCGATACGCAGAAATTGACATTTCCAGCTTATTCTCCATCCGCAAAAACACAGCAGTGCCAAATTACAGTTCAGCCGCTCGATTATTTTGGGAGATATTACCATAATCCAATTAAAAGAAAGAACTAAAATGTCTCTGTATCTCTGCAACTTTAAGATTTGACCCGTAGTTGCTAAGCTCAATCCTCATATTTTGGCCCAAATGATTAACCTCCTGCATTTTCTACACATACTTAGGAAACAAACTGTATATTTGGGTCTCAGAAAAAAATTAATCTGCCTCTATTAGCCCCAAATTAACATGTTTCTTTTTGCTCATACAAAATTATGTATACCTACCTACCTACGAATTGTTTCATTATTCGAACTATATGGAAATAATCTGCACAATATAAATTCTTTCTGAAGATTCCATATTTATTTTCTCGTTATGGACATCGCACATATTCATTTCTTCTTTTCGTTGAACAAGAAAATCACATAAAGCAAAAATAGTTTGCTAAATATACAGGGTGAATTTTTTTCGATGCCCACTATGGGGATCTCGGAAACTAGCAGAGCTAGAACAAAGGTTAAATGGGGAAAGATTTGCAGTTTTGAATGCTCCATCTAATGCCCCTTCTGGATTTTTAAAAAAGTTCATGGCTCACTAGGTATTTTGAAAAGAGTGATTTTTGCTATTTAATCAGATCTCTGTAGCTACGTTATTTCTGATTATACAGAAAAACTGTCGAGACAAAAATTGTAGATAATTTTGGGCTTAATAAGACAATCTTATCCAATTTTTTATGTTGTTTGTGATTTTTGAGATATGACATAAACTTGTGTTTTTTTTTTTAATGTAAATCATAGTTGGCTGTGGCCTTATAAAGTCGGCCATTTTTTAGCTTTCCAAAAATATAATACTTGGCATAGTTATTATAAAAAATAAAAGAGCTATGGCTAATTTTCTGTTTTTTTTTTAAATTTTCGCAGTCAGCCATGGAATTATACATACTTCAAACTTTCTAATATTTTGTTTTTAGCTGGTAACAAAATGTAACAAAATAAAAAAATAATAAAAACTCAAATTCAAATTATTATTATTTTGAAAGGTCACCTTTTGAAATAAAAAAGGTGTTCAAACAATCCACCATTATTATTTATGCAAATATTGCATCTTTTTAAAACTGAATTTGTCGCCTTTCTTAGAGAGCGCCTGTCAATACTGGCAATTGCTTCTAAAACAGCTGTTCTTAATTCAACAATAATTGTCTCATACTTTATTTTGTACTGTTCCCCACAAAAAGAAATCCAAGACAGACAAATCGGGGGATCGGGGCTGCCAGGAAATAGGTCTATGTCTCCCTATCCAACTATTTGGATAGAGCTGATCTAGGTAATTTCTTACGGGCAAATAATTATGTGGTGGAGCTCCATCATGATAATTTTTGTTTTATTTTGTTACATTTTGTTACCAGCTAGAAATAAAATATTTGAAACAACAACGGGGGTAAAACTTACAGTCTCAGATCCACAAACACAGCTGTGGAGCTGAGACTGTAAGTTTTACCCCCGTTGTTGTATTCTCCTACTCCACTTCAAGATATGGACTATTTCCTCAAGTTAAATATTTGAAAGTTTGAAGTTTGAAGTCTTATTATAAAATAGAACGCAATTATGAAAATATTCCATGGCTCACTATGTGAAAATTAAAAAAAAACAGAAAATTAGCCATAGCTATTTTATTTTTTAAAATAACTCGATTTGATAAGGTCACAGCCAACTATGATTTACATTTGAAAAAAGTTTATGTCATATCTCAAAAAGCACAAACAGCATAACAAATTGGATCAGATTATCTTATTAAGCCTAAAATTATCTACAATTTTTGTCTCTGCAGTTTTTCTGTATAATCAGAAATAACGGAGCTACAGGGATCTGATGAAATAGCAAAAAATTACTCTCTTCAAAATATCTAGTGAGCCATGAACTTTTTTAAAAATCCAGAAGGGCCATTAGATTGAGCATTCAAAACTGCAATTCTTTCCCCATTTAACCTTTGTTCTAGCTCTGCTAATTTCCGAGATCCCCATAGTGGGCATCGAAAAAAAAAACTCACCCTGTATAAAAAATAGAAAGCAGCGTTAAATTTTGATATTTTCAGGATAACTTATACCCACTTAAGCTGCAGACTAAATTTCTGGCCTTTAAATATAACTTAAACGCTAAGGGTAACGGGTGCAAACCAAATTCACAGTTTAAGTGTAACTTAACGTTAAGGTGGCCTTAAGGAGGAGTGGGAGAAACGCGCGGCCATCATTAAATAATCGAAGATAATTATGCGGGGCGTGGTTACTGGCGAGCTCTAAAAATAATTATTCGCACTGCCAAATAGTCTAAAACGCCGGGTCCTAATTGGCAAAAATTTTTGATCGCGCGAGCGAGCGAGCGACGCGATGGAAAAACAAACATATACATACATATAGCGAAACGCATGTGGCCAAATCGGAGATGATCGCGCGCTCGCACGTCGCATCGCGTGATATCGTTTGTTTGTTTTTCAAACCAGTTTGATTTTGGTCGCGCGAGCGTATGTTTTGGTCGCTATTGTGCTATTTAAAATAATTTTATTATTAATATGTCCAACCATATATTAATAGAACAATTAATAAATGAAGTGCAGAATCGGCCCAGTGTGGAATAAGTGGTCCCCACTGTATAAAAACCGGGTGGCCCTAAATAAGGAATGGGAAGCTTTAAGTTTCGCTTTTTAATGAAAGTAAAATATTTAATGTAAACGTTCTCACACAACATTTGACGAATGCGTTTGTCGCGTGTCATTTTGCCACTGATCGACACAATCAAAAAAGTAAATTCACAACACGAATCGTTCGCGAAAAAACACTGCAATTAGGACCCAAGCGCGATGATCGCGCAATATGGACGACGCGATCATCGCATCGCTTGCTCGCGCGATCAAAAATATTTGCCAATTAGGACTCGGCATAATGTTGTCAAATACCTGCGTCTGATTGTGGCGTCACTAGGTACTTAATTCTGTATGGCTTGTTATCGCCATTCGCATATATATGTGTTTTTTCTTTAATCTACTATAGGCGCCGTATTTTCTTTCTTTGCACCTAATTGCGTTCGTCGCAAAAAGGCGTAGCGGGCCGAATTAGCGCCTTGAATGGCGTGGCGGTATTGAAATGCAAAGTGCCGGAGTGACGGACCGCGCGCGCCGCTGAAAAAGCGGCCGCCGCCGGGCCGCGTCCGTGACCGCACTGCAGAGCGCGCGCAATTAGCCACCCCTTTGTGCGGGGGCGGGATGCCAGGGAAAAAGCTACAAGCTCAGGAGATACGGCACAGTGGCATGCACGCTGGGAATTACTCGATAGAAAAATTTTTCCTCGTCAATTTCTATGACTGATTTTGCAGATTACTTATAGACAGCGCCGGTTTTAGCTTGGCTAAGTTTAAAGAACGCGTTATCTTTCCTCTCAATTTTTTACTTTTGCCCAAAAAGCTAAACTTTTTAGTTGGGAGGTACTCGGAAATTAAAAAAAAAGAATCTTTGTCGTACAAAATTGCGCCGCAGGCCAGTGGCGTGCCCAGAAATTGTGTCTGGGGGGGGGGGTTCGGGGGTTAAGCGAATGGAGGTTTATCCGACCTGAAAACATCCCATATAGCATCTAATATTTTTTGAATATACAAAATAAGTTCCTAATGTGCAAAAAATTTTCCCCTCCCCCATATTTATAAAACATTGTTACAATATTTTACGAAATATGTGCAGTAAGTGCAGATACAAATATAATAGACGAATGTCCAAATGATGTATATTTCCACAATATCTTGTGTAACATATTCCTAACTTAGTGGTTCTTATAAATATGTACAAATTGAACATTTAACTTAATTACATTACAGGCACGTTCACCTTAGGAATGTGCAATTTTGGAATATTGCTGGAACATGTTAAATACTATATTCATACAGCAAATATCTTATGAATGTTCACAAATGGTTGTATATAAGACATTCACGATATACTTATCTTATTAATGTTCACGAGTGGCGATAACTGGAATATCATGACGTCACCGAGATTCTAGCTTACACCACAGAAAATATACGCTACGCGGACAGAAGTGCCAGTAGCATTGGGCTCGTAAAATATGTATAGCACACTGAAAGTTGGTTTTGCCTTGGCCTAACAGATGGCGCTCGGATGCAGAATCGTTCTATTTTTAAAACCGTAAAATAACCTCCGATAAAAGTCACCGCTAGAGGCGCCAGCAGTCAGCTGAAGAGCCTAACCGTGTTGCCGGTGGTTTAGGAATAAAGGTTTCATAAACGCGCCTATGCTGGCGGCGGCTTTCAGTCATCAAAATCTATTTCCGGGCAGACGGGCAGAGGCCTTGAACTATACGAAATATAACCTAGTGGGAGCATAGCTATTTTATTATTTGCTTCGTCTTTGTAGAATCCGTACGACGTATACTAAGCTATACAGAGTGCTTCAGAGCCAATATTAATTATCCGATTAAAATATATTAAGATGTTACAAATAATATAGTTTATTCGTATCTTATTTACTAATTATACACTTAGTATACGGTAAATATTTGTTCTACAATGTAGAAAATATGTACAGGATGTCAATGATACCAATTTTATGGGTTTTTACTATTTATAATTTTTTGCCTAACCAAAGTTTACAGAATAAAATCATAAATCATGAATAATACTTGTTGCATATTAAATTTATCATTCAAATCTCTGTTTCCAAATGTTTTTTCTACCTATAAGTATTGTTGTATTATTGAAATATTCATTTGATATCATGATGAATATCATGATCCCCGCAAGGACGTTCCTAATCATTCCAAATGCACGAATTCGTGGTTGAAAAAATTTGTTGGGCGAAAGTTACCCCGACTACCACCACGATTTTTAGCTAACGATCCCAGATGCTCAAATTCGTGCTTTAAAAAAAATGTTGGGCGAATAAACTACCCCAGCACCCCTTTAGGAAAAAAAATGATAACTTTATTGTCTGATCCTCGCTGATTTTAGCAAGGACGTTCGTAATGATTCCAGATGCACTAAATCGTGGCTGAAAAAATTTCTTGTGCGAAATAAACTACCCTCAACGCCCCTTTAAGAACAAAAATGATAACTTCATTGTCGAATCCTCTCCAATTTTAGCAAGGAACGTTCCTAATGATTCCAGATGCGCGAATTCGTAGTTGAAAAAATGTGTTGTGCGAAAACTACCCCGACTACCCCGTATTAAAGAAAAAAATATAACTTTCATGGTACGATTCCCACCGTTTTAGCAAGGACGTTCCTAATGATTCCAGATAATGTACAAATTTGTACTTTAAAAAACTTGTTGGTCGAAAACTACCCCAAGCACCCCTTTAAAAAAATTATAATTTCATTGTCGGATCCTGGCCGATTTTAGCAAGTAGGTACGTTCTTAATGACTCTAGATTCACGAATTCGCGGTTGAAAAAATTTCTTGTTCGAAAACTACCCTCAGCACCCCTTTAAGAACAAAAATGATAACTTCATTGTCGGCTCCTCGCCAATTTTACCAAGGACGTTCCTATAATGATTCTAGATGCGCGAATTCGTGGTTGAAAAAATTTGTTGGGCCCCCCACTACCCCTTAAAGAAAGCTAACTTTCATGGTACGATTAGCACCGTTTTTAGCAAATTATTGGGCGGGAACTACTCCAGCATCCCTTTGAAAAATTATAACTTCATGGTCTCTAGATTCACGAACTCGCGGTTGAAAAAATTTCTTGTGCGAAAACTACCATCAGCAGCCTTTTAAAAACAAATATGACAAGTTTATTGTCGGATCCTCGGCAATTTTAGCAAGGACGTTCCTAATGATTCCAGATGCGCGAATTTGTGGTTCAAAAAATTTGTTGGGCGAAAACTACCCCCACTACCCCTTAAAGAAAAAATATATAACTTCCATGGTAAATTCCCACAGTTTTTGGCAAGGACGTACCTAGTGATTACAGATGCACAAATTATTTGTGCTGTAAAAAAATTGTTGGCCGAAAACTACCCCCAGCACCAAAGCAATTATAAGTTAATTATCGAATCTTGGCTGATTTTAGCAAGTACGTTCTAAATAATTCTAGATTCACGAATTTGCGTTTGAAAACATTCTTTTTCGAAAACTACCCTCAGCAGCCCTTTAAGAACAAGAATGATAACTTCATTGTCAAATCCTCGCCAATTTTAGCAAGGACGGTCCTATAATGATTCTAGATGCGCGAATTCGTGGTTGAAAAAAATTTCTTGGGCAAAAACCACCCCCACTACCCCTTAAAGAAAAAAAGGAAACTTTCATGGTACGATTCCCACCGCTTTTAGCACAGATGCACAAATTTGTACTTTAAAAAATTGTTGGGCGAAAATTACCCCCAGCACCTCTTTAAAAAAAATTATAACTTGATTGTAGGTCGATTTTAGAAAGTACGTTCTAAATGACTCTAGATTCACGAATTTGCGCTTGAAAAAAATTCTTGGGCGAAAACTACCCCCAGCACCCCTTTAAGAACAAAAATGATAACTTCATTGTCGGATCCTCGCCAATTTTAGCAAGGATGTTTGCAATGATTCCAATTCGTGGTTAAAAAAATTGTTGGTCGAAAACTACCCCCAGCACCCCTTCAAAAAACGACAATAATCAAATTAAAAACAAACTTTCGGGGTGGGAAGGGGTAGTTTCTACCCCGCAAATGTTTTCAACCACGGATTCGTGAAATAAGGGATATAGTGATTGCATTTTCAAAAAACGGCAATAATCAAATTAAAAACGAACTTCCGGGGGTGGGAAGGGGTAGTTTTTGCCCCGCAAATGTTTTCAACCATGGATTCGTGAAATAAAGGATGTAGTGAATGTGTTCTCAAAAAACGACAATAATCAAATTAAAAACAAACTTTCTGGCGTGGGAAGTTTTTCCCCCGAAAATGTTTTCAACCACGGATTCGTGAAATAAGGAATATAGTGATTGCATTTTCATAAAAAGGCAATAATCAAATTAAAAACGAACTTCCGGGGGTGGGAAGGGGTAGTTTTTGCCCCGTAAATGTTTTCAACCCCAGATTCGTGAAATAAGGGATGTAGTGAATGTGTTTTCAAAAAACGACAATAATAAAATTAAAAACAAACTTTCGGGGGTGGGAAGGGGTAGTTTTTGCCCCCAAATGTTTTCAACCACGGATTCGTGAAATAAATAATACAGTGATTGCATTTTCATAAAACGGCAATAATCAAATTAAAAACGAACTTCCGGGGGTGGGAAGGGGTAGTTTTTGCCCCGTAAATGTTTTCAACCCCAGATTCGTGAAATAAGAGATGTAGTGAATGTGTTTTCAAAAAACGACAATAATAAAATTAAAAACAAACTTTCGGGGGTGGGAAGGGGTAGTTTTTGCCCCCAAATGTTTTCAACCACGCATTCGCGATATAAGGAATATAGTGATTGCATTTTCAAAAAATGACAATAATCAAATTAAAAACAAACTTTCGGGGTGGGAAGGGGTAGTTTTTGCCCCCCAAATGTTTTCAACCACGCATTCGTGATATAAGGAATATAGTGATTGCATTTTCAAAAAACGGCAATAATCAAATTATAAACGAACTTCCGGGGGTGGGAAGGGGTAGTTTTTGCCCCGTAAATGTTTTCAACCCCAGATTCGTGAAATAAGAGATGTAGTGAATGTGTTTTCAAAAAACGACAATAATAAAATTAAAAACAAACTTTCGGGGGTGGGAAGGGGTAGTTTTTGCCCCCAAATGTTTTCAACCACGCATTCGCGATATAAGGAATATAGTGATTGCATTTTCAAAAAATGACAATAATCAAATTAAAAACAAACTTTCGGGGTGGGAAGGGGTAGTTTTTGCCCCCCAAATGTTTTCAACCACGCATTCGTGATATAAGGAATATAGTGATTGCATTTTCAAAAAACGGCAATAATCAAATTATAAACGAACTTCCGGGGGTTGGAAGGGGTAGTTTTTGCCCCGCAAATGTTTTCAACCACGGATTCGTGAAATAAAGGATGTAGTGAATGTGTTCTCAAAAAACGACAATAATCAAATTAAAAACAAACTTTCTGGCGTGGGAAGGGGTAGTTTTTGCCCCGAAAATGTTTTCAACCACGGATTCGTGAAATAAGGAATACAGTGATTGCATTTTCATAAAACGGCAATAATCAAATTAAAAACGAACTTCCGGGGGTGGGAAGGGGTAGTTTTTGCCCCGCAAATGTTTTCAACCATGGATTCGTGAAATAAAGGATGTAGTGAATGTGTTCTCAAAAAACGACAATAATCAAATTAAAAACAAACTTTCTGGCGTGGGAAGTTTTTCCCCCGAAAATGTTTTCAACCACGGATTCGTGAAATAAGGAATATAGTGATTGCATTTTCATAAAAAGGCAATAATCAAATTAAAAACGAACTTCCGGGGGTGGGAAGGGGTAGTTTTTGCCCCGTAAATGTTTTCAACCCCAGATTCGTGAAATAAGGGATGTAGTGAATGTGTTTTCAAAAAACGACAATAATAAAATTAAAAACAAACTTTCGGGGGTGGGAAGGGGTAGTTTTTGCCCCCAAATGTTTTCAACCACGGATTCGTGAAATAAATAATACAGTGATTGCATTTTCATAAAACGGCAATAATCAAATTAAAAACGAACTTCCGGGGGTGGGAAGGGGTAGTTTTTGCCCCGTAAATGTTTTCAACCCCAGATTCGTGAAATAAGAGATGTAGTGAATGTGTTTTCAAAAAACGACAATAATAAAATTAAAAACAAACTTTCGGGGGTGGGAAGGGGTAGTTTTTGCCCCCAAATGTTTTCAACCACGCATTCGCGATATAAGGAATATAGTGATTGCATTTTCAAAAAATGACAATAATCAAATTAAAAACAAACTTTCGGGGTGGGAAGGGGTAGTTTTTGCCCCCCAAATGTTTTCAACCACGCATTCGTGATATAAGGAATATAGTGATTGCATTTTCAAAAAACGGCAATAATCAAATTATAAACGAACTTCCGGGGGTGGGAAGGGGTAGTTTTTGCCCCGTAAATGTTTTCAACCCCAGATTCGTGAAATAAGAGATGTAGTGAATGTGTTTTCAAAAAACGACAATAATAAAATTAAAAACAAACTTTCGGGGGTGGGAAGGGGTAGTTTTTGCCCCCAAATGTTTTCAACCACGCATTCGCGATATAAGGAATATAGTGATTGCATTTTCAAAAAATGACAATAATCAAATTAAAAACAAACTTTCGGGGTGGGAAGGGGTAGTTTTTGCCCCCCAAATGTTTTCAACCACGCATTCGTGATATAAGGAATATAGTGATTGCATTTTCAAAAAACGGCAATAATCAAATTATAAACGAACTTCCGGGGGTTGGAAGGGGTAGTTTTTGCCCCGCAAATGTTTTCAACCACGGATTCGTGAAATAAAGGATGTAGTGAATGTGTTCTCAAAAAACGACAATAATCAAATTAAAAACAAACTTTCTGGCGTGGGAAGGGGTAGTTTTTGCCCCGAAAATGTTTTCAACCACGGATTCGTGAAATAAGGAATACAGTGATTGCATTTTCATAAAACGGCAATAATCAAATTAAAAACGAACTTCCGGGGGTGGGAAGGGGTAGTTTTTGCCCCGTAAATGTTTTCAACCCCAGATTCGTGAAATAAGAGATGTAGTGAATGTGTTTTCAAAAAACGACAATAATAAAATTAAAAACAAACTTTCGGGGGTGGGAAGGGGTAGTTTTTGCCCCCAAATGTTTTCAACCACGCATTCGCGATATAAGGAATATAGTGATTGCATTTTCAAAAAACGGCAATAATCAAATTATAAACGAACTTCCGGGGGTTGGAAGGGGTAGTTTTTGCCCCGTAAATGTTTTCAACCCCCAGATTCGTGAAATAAGGGATGTAGTGAATGGGTTTTCAAAAAAGACAATAATAAAATTAAAAACAAACTTTCGGGGGTGGGAAGGGGTAGTTTTTGCCCCGCAAATGTTTTCAACCACGCATTCGTGAAATAAGGAATATAGTGATTGCATTTTCAAAAAACGACAATAATCAAATTAAAAACAAACTTCCGGGGGTGGGGAGGGGTAGTTTTTGCCCGCAAATGTTTTCAACCACCTATTGGTGAAATACGGTTATAGTAAATAATAAATGCCCCTTCAAAAAACGACTAAATACCTAATCGTCTCAAAAGCAATATCTGGGGGAGGGTGTAGTTTTTTCCTAACAATTTTTTTCAACCACTAATTCGTGAATTTGGTATCATTTGTAACGTCCTTGCTAAAACGGTGAAGATCGAACTAAGAACAATGGAATTATCAATTTTTTCAGAGGGCGCATGGGGTAGTTTTTGTCTTGTAATTTTTTTCTACCACGGATTCGTGAAATAAGAGTTATAGTTTATAGTGGCTACGCTTTCCAAAAACTACGATAGTCGGACCAAAAGCAAATCTATCTGAGGGTTGGAAGGGATTTTTGCCTGTAAATTTTTTCTAACACGGGTTTAAGCATCTGGAATAATTTGCAACGTCGTTACTAAAAACGGGGCAGATAATCGGACCAACAACAATGTCGTTATAATTTTTTTTCCTTGAGGGGTGTTTTTGCGCCGTAATTTTTTCAGCCATGATTCGTAAAATATTGGATATCATTTCTAAAAACGACGATAAAAATAAATCTCTCGAGGGAAGAATTCTATAGTTACTGCTGACAGCCTCACTGTTAACCTTGAATTCTAAATGGGCAAGCTCATTTTATTAAAGATCTTCTCTTTATTTTTATAGTTCGGTAAAACCACCGACTGTTTGCACAATCCGGCAACGCCGCTTTCGGATGCTTTTTCCTAGCGTGCTGCCGCCTAGTATTGAGTAATGAAAGTACCACGGCCGTGAAGGCAGAACTATGGAAGAATTCTTCTATAGACACTGCTGAAAGCCAGGAGAAGCCGGCTTTTGAGAGCCGGCTTCCTTTCGGGCTGCCAAATAATTGCATTGTGTGGAACTTCTGTCCGCGTAGCGTATATTTTCTGTGGCTTACACTATTTTTAGCTAATATTTCCATGTACGTCGATGGCTCAATTGGTCAGAGCGTTGAACTTGTAAATCGATGGTCGTAGGTTCGAACCCTGCACCCGGCGTTAGCGTTTTTTTATTTTATAATTTACACGTGAATATTAAACGGATATACATAGAACATACAAAAATGCTTCTGAAGTTTCAAATTAATCTTCAATGAATATTTGTGGATATTTATAATACGTGAAACAGTACCTTCAAAAGGCAAACACCTGAATGTTGCCTGAATGTTCAGATAATGTTTCTACAGTTTTTATGAATATTCCTACAATATGCATGTTCTCTGAAAAAATATTATCAGAATACTCCGCCAATGTAATTTTGCTATATGGGATTAGCCTCGCGACACCCCAACGAGTTATTTTCCCGAAAACCTGTTTGCCCCGAGTCCCGATTGACCCCAGCGCAGCGTCCCGATTCGTCCCATTTGACGGTACAGATGTATTTGATCATCTGTATTCTGTACCCCTACCCCTGTAGATACGCCACAGAAGGAGAACTGTACAGTGCAATTATTATCATTATCCGAATATCCGTTTTTAGACTACAAAGTGTGCATTTGTTTTTGTTATGAAAAGGTTTTGTCTCACAACATGTGAACTGGCAACACTGTCGACTTTGGTTGTTAACGTGTTGCTAAGTATGAAGTTAGGTTTGTGTGACTTTTGTAATCTGACATTTGACAATGACAGCAATGATATTAAGTCAGTCTTTGTTGATATATAGACATGTGTATGTCGTACTTTTTGAAGTAGACTAATTTACGTTTGTTAATCACTACCAATTATACTGTTACTCTGTGAAAGAATAAATGCTTTCTAACTTCGACTCCAACACTGGCATATCTCATTTTATCAAACAGGTTATGGGCCCAGTTATGCCCATGTGAGTCGTAAGTTGAAAAAAAGTTGTCGGCCATTATCATCAGGTGTGTCCTGTGCAGGAGGTCTCCACGTTTGTCGTGAGAAGCTGATAGTTCCTCGTACCAAAAATGGCAGACAAGGTCGACTTTGGAGTGATTAGCAAGTTCGACGGCACGAACTATCCACAGTGGAAGTTCCAAGTTAAATGTGGCTTGAAGGCCAAGGGCATTTACGACGTGGTTAATGGAACTTTGCCGAAACCCACCAGCGGAGCGCAAGACATCAGTGCATGGAACAGAAAGGATGCTCAAGCAATGTTTACCATAACAGCTGCAATGGATTTGAAACAGATTACGTTGATTGAAAACTGTGAATCGTCTCAGGAGATCCTCAACAAGTTAGACTCCATCTATCAACAGAAATCAGAAACAAATAAGATGCTTGTGCACGAACGTTTTGCACAATACAAGATGGATTCAAAAGATAGTGTTGCTCAACATATCGCAAAGGTTGAGAACCTAGCCAAACAAATAAAGGAAGCAGGTGAAACGATAAGTGAAGCAGCGGTAATGACCAAAATACTTAACACACTTCCTCTGAAGTATAGAAATATACGACAGGCTTGGTTATCCCTTGATGACAGCAAGCAGACAATTGCGAATCTCACGGCACGGCTCATCGACGAAGAAGCGAGTTTGACAGCTTTCGAAGAGACTGAAACAGCCCTAGCTTCAGTTAGATTGAGGGTAGCAGGCCAGAAGAGAAACACAACAAGTAGTAGAGGAAAAGGTATTGTTTGCTACAATTGTCGGCAGCGTGGGCACATTTCTCGAGACTGTACCCAGCCGAAGAAACCTGTTAACAAGAACGATGGTGATGGGAACAACACAGGTGGTAGCAGGAGGAAAAACAATTCCCAGGACAGTGCGTTTACTACATCAAGTAATGAAACCGCTTTCAACGTTGTTGAGACAAATCAGTTTCATTTAGACGATGATACGTGGACCTTGGACAGTGGTGCCTCAGTGCATATGTGCTACCGACGTGAGCTATTTGCTACTTTCACCGAAGATTGTAATTCAACTGTAACGTTAGGCAACGACGCACCTTTGATGGCAAAAGGGCGTGGTACCATAAATATTCAGAAGCTTATAGATGGACAATGGTTTAATTCTACCATTAACGAAGTTTTGTACGTACCAGACCTCAAGAGAAATTTACTGTCAGAAGGTGTACTCACGAAGAAAGGTATGGAGATTGTCAAAGTAAAAGAGCATGCCAAGATATACAACGATGGACAGCTGAGTGCTGTTGGTATCCGTGGCACAAATAACCTATACAGAATGCTATTCCGGACGGTTGTGTACCAAGCAAATGTTACAGCTAGTGAAAGTTTGCGTCTATGGCACGAGAGACTTGGTCATGTCAACATTGGTTCCTTGTGTCAAATGGTTTCAAAAGGGCTTGTCAAAGGTATCAATCTTAGTGACAAACAGAATTTCTTCTGCGAAGCATGTTGCTACGGCAAGCAACACAGACAGCCTTTCAAAAATAACAGCCATGTTAAAATGAAACCCGGTGAACGTGTGTACAGTGACGTATGCGGTCCTATGTCTGTTCCTTCAGTACAAGGGGCAAGATATTTCGTCACGTTCAAAGACGAAAACACAGGTTATCGTGTCGCATACTTTATCAAGCACAAAACAGATGTGCTTGACTGTTTCAAAGTGTATAATGCGAAGATTAAAAACAAATTCAACCGATCAGTTAAAGTTCTTCACGTGGACAACGGAACTGAGTATCGGAATCACGACTTCAAGGAGTACATGGATACAGAGGGTATCGAGTTGGAAACAACAGCACCATACACGCCACAACAAAATGGTAGGGCAGAACGGGACAACCGTACCATAGTAGAAAGCGCTCGATCGATGCTATACAAGTTAGGAGTGTCACGCCATCTCTGGGCGGAGGCAGTTAATACTGCTGTATACTTGTTGAATCGAACACCAACTACCCAGGCGCCGAATTCTACTAAGTATGAACTATGGTGTGGTCAGAAAACCTCTCTCGAACATGTCAAGGTGTTTGGATGTGACGCATTCACACATGTACCAGATCAGAAAAGATCAAAATTAGATGCGAAAAGTCAAAAGCTTATTTTTGTGGGATATGACAAAAACTCTACGAACTACAGGCTGTATAATCCAGAAAACAGAAAAATTGTTGTTTCTAGAAGTGTCAAGTTCAATGAAGATAGCCATGGATTGGTTCAGAATAATCGAAATGTCAAAATTACATTGGAGAGCGATGACGTAACAGAATTAGAAACTGATGAAGTGGAACACATTGCTGCAGAAAATATGGGAGCTGACGAAAGCGATTTGGAAATAGAAGCTCCAAACTTGAAACCACAAAGATCGATTAAATTACCAGCCAGATTCAATGATTACGAGTTAAATTTTGTGGAAGTCGATATACCAAACACCTATGAAGAGGCAGTGCATTGTAGGGATGCAAAACAGTGTGAGAAAGCTATAAAAGAAGAGCTAATGGCCTTACAAGAAAATGAAACATGGGACTTAGTACCACTTCCGGCAGAAGAAAAGGTGATTGATTCGAAGTGGGTGTTCAAAGTCAAGAGAGGCCCAGATGGTTCCGTCCTTCGTTACAAGGCGCGACTATGTGCCAGAGGGTTCGAACAACGAAAAGGCATTGACTATAACGAAATATTTTCTCCAACAACCAGGTATGATTCAATCAGAGTCCTTTTAGCTTTAGCTGTCAAGAATAATTTCAAAATAATGCAATTTGATATCAAAACTGCCTTCCTGAATGGTGATTTGAGTGAAGTTATTTACATGAAGCTACCAGAAGGTTTGGAAGAAGAAGAATTGTCAAATGACAGCAATTCTAACCTCAAATTCGTTTGTAAACTAAAGAAATCACTCTATGGTTTGAAACAGGCGCCGCGATGTTGGAATCAAAAGTTCCACACGTTTTTGAGCAGTTTTGGCTTTACGCAAGCACAATCTGATAAGTGTATCTACAACGGCATTGTGAATGATATAAGAGTGCTATTGATTTTATATGTTGACGATGGACTTGTTCTTTCAACAAGTTTGCAAGCAATTGATTTGGTTTTGCAAAAACTGAATAGTATGTTCAAGATGACTATTAGTGAACCCGAATGTTTTGTCGGACTGGAGATTGCCCGAGACGAAGATGACTCCATGTTTATCAGTCAAACAAACTACATTCAGCGACTTGTGAAGCATTTTGGCTTTGAAAATGCTACTCCAGTAAGCACACCAGAAGACCCGAATTGCGATCTTACAACCGAGATAGGCTCAATAATGAACGACGACCAAATACCTTACCGACAAGCAGTTGGCTCGTTAATGTTCCTAGCTGTTGTCAGTCGTCCGGACATTTCCCATGCAGTGGGAGTAGTAAGTCGTTTCGTTAACAACTACACAACTGCACATTGGAATGCTGTGAAGAGAATCTTCAAGTATTTGATAAAAACTCAAGATTACGGCATTACGTATCGCAGGCAACAAGGCACGTGTCCAGAGTTGATAGGATATTCCGATGCCGACTATGCAGGAGATGTTCAGTCTAGAAGATCTACGAGTGGATATGTGTACAAAATATGTGATGGTCCAATTACATGGTGCAGCCGAAGGCAACAGAGTATCGCTCTATCTACGACCGAATCTGAATACATCGCTGCATCCGAAGCTACGAAAGAAGCACTGTGGCTGCAACAGTTGCTAAGAGATATCGGAGAAAATACTTCGAAACCTACTACGTTCCTGATAGACAATCAGAGTGCGATAAGACTAATACGAAACCCCGAATTTCACAATCGTACCAAACACATCGATGTTAGATTTCATTACATCCGAGAGAAATTCGAGAGTGGAGATATTTTACCAAAGTACGTCGAGAGTGCTCGTCAAGAAGCAGACATCTTTACGAAGGCACTACCGAAAGCGAAGTTTGAAAAACTCCGGCAGTTACTTGGACTGAGTAAGAATAAAAAAGGTTTAGACCTTGTGAAACAAAAAGTGGGAGTGTTATGAAAAGGTTTTGTCTCACAACATGTGAACTGGCAACACTGTCGACTTTGGTTGTTAACGTGTTGCTAAGTATGAAGTTAGGTTTGTGTGACTTTTGTAATCTGACATTTGACAATGACAGCAATGATATTAAGTCAGTCTTTGTTGATATATAGACATGTGTATGTCGTACTTTTTGAAGTAGACTAATTTACGTTTGTTAATCACTACCAATTATACTGTTACTCTGTGAAAGAATAAATGCTTTCTAACTTCGACTCCAACACTGGCATATCTCATTTTATCAAACAGTTTTAACTCATAAAATATAACATTTTTGTTTAATAGAGTAGTTTAGTATAGTAGTTTTTCGGTTTTTCTTTTGTTTTCCTTTTCTTTCTTCACTTTTCGTTTGAAAATTTAACCTGCTTGGTGGGGGGGTTTCACCCCCAACCCCAACCCCCATGGGCACGCCACTGCCGCAGGCGAAAATTTTTCAAATATTCAAGGTGAAACAGTTTAAATTAACAAAATAAATTCTAGGAAAAACGTACTCTTTTCTTTTTGTTCTCTATGACTCATAACATTTGTAGCCAAGAAGTCCTACTCAGTCTTCTTTTATAGAACAACTGTGACCAATAGAAATTTCGAAATTTGTTTGAGCCCATAAAAATCATTGCTTTTTAAACTGGCTATACAAAAGAAAGCAGAGGTATTTGGTTACTAAAATGCGCCGTAGGCGATAATTTTTGAAATATAATGCACAGATAGTCACCCAACGCAGATAGTTTAAAAGAGGTATAGGAAATTACAAAATCATAACAGTATAATGTATTTTTCGTCTTTTCTCAATGTAGGGGGCTTGAACCCCCAAACCATATACAGCTCTGGGCTTATGTATGGGAAAAGCCAGGTCTCGTGGAATCGGTAGTTAGCTACATGACAATAAGAAGTAGGTATATTGAATTTTAATTGGGTTTTTCGCCACCAAACTGGTTAAAAGACAACTTTTTCAAGTTGCCTGGAAAATTAATAAATTCTTAACAGTAAATGAACTAAACTTTCAACTTGTAACTCAAAAAATATCTTCAACAAATTTGTTTCCTGAGCTTTCGGAGAATATATCTTCCTCCGTTCTCAAAGATCATGTCATTTTAACCTGAAATTTATTAATCTGTCATTTCACTTTGACGTGACATGATACCTAGTAAAACTGAGCTTAGCTACGTCACAGAATAAATAGCTTCACAACAGAAGCGTCCATAAAGACATGTGTCAAAAGGATGCTCGCTTTGACGCGAAATATCTTCTAAAGGGATAAACATTGTGCATTTTATTTGATTTTACATTAATCCACATTGCAAAGAGATAGTATTAGGACCAAATTTATGTATAAGTTATTGGTTATTTTTCTGTAAATTGAAATGGAGGCTCGCTTATTTTTGACACATGTCTTTATGGACGCTTCTGTTGTGAAGCTATTTATTCTGTGGCTACGTGTACAATTGAGAACGTACTTTCATACTTTTATACTTTTACGGACGTTGTGTCCTTTTTAATTACGGACGTTGTGATAAACTGGATTTTTCTCCTACGAAGGATTTTCCTAGTTTGGACTTAACCAAATAGTGTGAGATGTAAAAAGTGCACAAACTAGGTGGCGCCTATTTTTTAAATCTTTTTTTTTCACGCCCGTCTTCACTGTTAGATGGGGGCCGCTCGATACTCACCATCAAAATTTAGGTAGGTATTTTGGATTTTAATTTTCTTATCATCGCATTACGGAAAGCACCGTAATAACTGAGATCCCTTAAATGATTTTTTTTTTGTAAATTTAGGACCACATAACTTGCTAAAGGGAAACGCAAATATCAACATGTTATATATCGTTTCAATCAGAAAAAATAGCTCTTTTTAAAATATTTGAAAGTATACACGATGTTTATTATTAAAAACAAAAGATATATTTTGATTAAAAAAATACATACAAATGTGCCCGTCGGCACTGAACGACCTTTTTACAATAATTATGTGGTTTGTGGTTGCCAAGGCCACGCAGGCGTTGGAAACTACATTCGGCATTCGTTATAAAAAGTTGAACTTCAGTGTTATGGTACATAAATACGTCAGATATTGTATATTATATATTTGTATACATACTAGTTGCTAATAAAGTTAAACAGATAATCGCAAAAATACTGCCCGTCGCCACAGAAAAATGCCACAGCCCTCAGAGACTAAACTTGTGGAGATATCGCACGCCTTACTCAATTCTCAGGGAGAGAGGGGGAGAAAGAGGTTGACGCACGACCCGCCGACGGGTGCCGGTTTGGGAAAACGGGGCCAGGGGTTGAGATAAGCCGACACGGCCGAGATAGGAGACCCGGGACGAGATATACATCGGCAGAAATATGCGCGAGGCCACGCGGATTCTTGGCAAGAAATACGGATTTATTGAGAGAAGAAAATGTCGAAGGAAACGCCGGAGAGAATTTAAAAATGTGATATTATTGCACTTATACAGGGTTAACTATCACTTAGAACAAAATTTTTTATGGTAGATAAAGAAAAATTAGACTTGCCAAAACAAATTTGTCTTAAGCCTAAAACTTTTTTTTTTCAAATTGTATAAAACCCCTGAAAAACGCCGCCTGTGGACGCCCGCGTGACGTTTCTTACAATTTCGCGTTTGTCAATAGTAGTGACAGGTATAGTGAAATAGCGCGGCGTTGCCACGTCTATCAATTTATCCGAGGATTCACCACAAAATTTCGATTTCCTTTTGAAAACGATTACTTTCTAAGGAACATGTAGAATGCCTATGAAACACCTACCTTACTGACAGGTATTAGGTACAAGCAAAGAAAATCCCATCAATCAGATGGGAAATAATAATAGAAACAGTAAGGGAACGGAAAAATTAAGTATTATAGATTTCCCAAGGACAATAATCTGGTAAGGAAACAGATTATTTATAGAACAGAGCATTACAAATACGGGACTCAACAGAATTTATGCCTGGTTTATACAGCAAATAAAATAGAAGGTGCAATAAAAAATTAGTCTTGTTATGGTTAAAGGGAATCATTATTTGATCCCTATTTTACTCACTATTTATTATGTTGTTTTGTTTGTTGTTTAACTATAAACTAAGCATTACCTAGTTGTGCAGGTTGTGCTTGTGTCCAGGCTTGTGTGCATTAATTAATTAGCAAAAACGCAAAGAATAGTTATTTATGTACCAAGGCACTGAAGTTCAACTTTTTATGACTCATGTGGAGTTTAGTTGCTGAGGCCTTTGGCCGAGGCAAATAAACCACATGAGTCATAAAAATAACTTCAGTGCCGAGGTACATATTATATTTTTTTTGAAATCGTAAAAAAAATGTTTTATTAGGCAAGAAAATAATAATAAGGGATCAACCGTCCACGAACCGACTACGCGCGGCGTTGCTTGACTTTATCGATCGCTCTACCTAGGACAAGTATAATGATGTAGGGCACCTTCTGACAGAAAAACCAAACTGCTGCTTCTTGTGCAGCCTACACAACAAATCTATTGATTTTCAAATTTACTAAAATATGTATACTGAAGGATTGCGCTTCTATAGGAAAAAATTTCGCAATGTGTACGAAAAGTTAAATGAGCCTTTATCGGCCGGGTTTTGAATATTTGGTCACTTTTGACGGGCGATTTCTCCGCGTCTGACGTTTGATGTTTACATCTCGCCAAGGCCTACTTATTGAAAAAATCGTACAATAATGGGCTACATTATTGTACGATTTATGTGCTTTTAATGACGATTTTGGGACATTTTAATGCCGATTTCAAGAAAAACAAATTATTTGTAAAATTATAATAATTACCAAATTAAATGTGGTTTTTTATCAAAAGAATACATTCATAAAATTAGAAAATTTAATGGTTTTATTCATTCGAATTTAATTGCATCTAGGCACGCAAATAAGAAATAATTGGCATTTACAAAAATTTTACCGGTAGATATCTAAATGCACCAGAAGCGCTTGAAAATGTGACTTTCACTCACGTAAATTATTATCCCTGTTGTACAACCATGAGCTAAACAATCATTTTAAGTTTTTTTGCCAAATTTACCAAGTTGACATCTTGAAATTTGAATTTGTCGCCTTTTGTCCACCTCCCTTGGATGACTTAATTACATACTTACTTTAGACTCCTGGGGCATACTGGGGCCTACATTAAGATGTAAGCTGGTGACGCTGTCCAGCACAAAAAACTGAATGGCATTCGTTGCAGATGACAACTGAGAGTAGGCGGTATGACAGAACAGGGTGGATTTTTGTAATCTTTAAAATTTGTGCGTGGTAGTACAAGAAGCCGAACTACATGGTTAAAATTCACAAGTGATATCTTCGGAATGAGTAGCGTAACATAATCAAAGGAGTCAATAAATGTGTCAATATGTGAGTAAACTTATACCTACAGTTATATGCAAATCTACTGATTGTATTAGAAAAATTATATGTAATATCGACACAATCAGCAATTTAACTGCCACAAAAAGTATATCTAAAATTCATGTGGTAGTGTCAACAAATTACAGATAATCTGACTGACTTGAAGAATACCTACTACATTTTCGCTTAATTCCTTATTTCTTACCTGCAGTCGTCCGGATATGGCTGTAGATCTCTGGGCCATCTGAAATTCTTACAGAAAGTCTTGGAAAGCGTTACTTCTGCGACAACGTTTCTTGGTATTTCAAAGACGCATTCACCATCGTCTTTTGAAAGGTGGGTGCCTACAGGACAACCGATGATTTCCAAGTCACCGCCCCACTTTCGCAAAAAAACATCATCCAAAATTTGTTGGGTGGGAAGTACTGGATCTTCGTCCCATGTGACGACAAAGGCATCGGCTACAGCCGCGGATGCTTCAAATGGAAACGAAGACAAATTACGAGATACTTGTCAGTAAAAAGTTATATTATAGCTTACATTAGAAAATCATTATTAATTTTGTAATTTTGTTCGTAACTTTTTCGAAAAAAATGCAATAGAAAAACTTGTTAGCTTCTCACTAAATTTAATAATTATTGACCTATTTTAATACATTCGTATTTTCAACAATTTTGTTATTTTTCAGGTGAAGAGAACCGAGATGATATTTACAAACTGTGGACTTCCTTAGAGCGAAAATTTATTTTGATATTACACTCTTACATTAAATAATTTCATATTAAGAAATATCAAACATATTATACAATATCGAGAGGAAGATTAAAAATGATCAATTTTTAAAATTAAACATGGCGGCAATATTTAAAATTAGCCTTTGGGATTGTTTGGGATAATTATTTTTGAAGCAAAAATGTAGAAATAATGCATGCGGTAAAAAAAGTATAAATATATTTTTATCCATAATTTTTTTATTTATTAACTGATTTTAATGAACTTTGCACTGTTGCTTGCAACTGTACGACTATTGACAGGAAACTTTAAGGTGGCTGATTTTCTGAATTCCAAGATGGTGCCTATATTTTTAAAATTTTCTTTTCTCAATGAATAAAGGACCCCAGGAAGGAGCATGTTTGGGATTAACGCGCGACAGGGATAGTTCCTCCCTATGGCGGGATGCCGTTTCCTGTTTCACAGTGGCGTGCACCTTTGAGTGGTTTCAACAAACTAATCGAGGCAGAAATCCTCATTTTCCGTAAAATCGGTAGGTATGTACCTACCATACAGGCCAAAAATTATAAGGCACGTTTAAGTTTATTTATTTAAGTTAATTAATATAAGCGTTATTTTTTTTGCCTCCTCATCGCAAACCCTTATTACGTTTGCGATAATTTCCCTGGCTTGGCTATGTATGGTCTTTCCGCGGACACTGGTCTTTATCCAACCACTACTAACACCGCAAAACTCAAATTGTCTCCATTCGCGCACGGCTACGAGGCGAAGACTACTGTACGTGACTTGCATAGATATTTACGATTGCCAGTCGCTCTAAGAAATATTCAGCTTGGGGTACTGATAGCAGGGTGAATCTTTACTGGGTTTGCTAGGCGTTGCCGGATCGCAAAAAACCTGTACAATTCTGGTGCACTAGCGTAATGGCTTTGGTTTATTATATTTCCTAAGGAGGATTATATTTCGAAGTTTGGCAACATTCGAAATTTTTTACTCGCAGTCTTGAGGCTCGTATTTTCGCGTACCTTAATCAATGGTAATAGTATAAGAGGCAGGCCTTGTTATGTGATAGAGATTGATTCCAAGTTAGAAACTTGTTGAAAAAAAATGAAATTTTAAATTATTTGATAGCCGTTGAATTTTTTCTAATATTACATTATATATATGTCAAATAGAATTTAAAATTATTTGATAGGCGTCGAATTTTTTCTAATAAATGGTATATGTCAAATAGTTAAAAAAATAGTCAGCTGCGTCATGGAGGCAACGTTGTAGGTCAGCTGGTCATGACACTCAAGACACACTTTTTAGACAATGAAAGCGTGATTTTTGAAACTATTAATTTCTTCCGATCTCCTGATCTTTGTGTAATTATTATAGAGACTATTAAAACAATTTATGGGTTTCGTAATTCAAAAGTTAACGTCAACTTCGTTTCACTCGTTCAGTGTATTCAGCTCTATTATTCCCCCTCTCCAATAACGAATATAATTAATAATTGATAATGCTTACCCAAAATAACAATAATATACCTATGCATATTTCACAACCACACCACACAATCAATTAAATAAACTAAATAAATTATTTTCGCTGGAGTCTATAGAGTACGGGTGTACATTTAATTGCGATTGATAAGATAATGGATATATTTTTTGCCACTCTCAGATAAATTTAGTATCATCAATCGGTTTTCATGCAAAAATTTCGAAATACTTACTCGTATTGTTTTCACGCTAGAATAATTCGTAACCTTTATTAATACCCACAAATTATCAATATTTGCGGAAATAGCAATTTACAAAATGTGTAGGTATAATAATAATATAAATAGATATGCAAAGGTTTATCTCAATTTTTTAAATTATCGGAAACTCTTTGTTGTCAGCTCAGGAGTCACTTGAATTTTTGTCTATAGCTTGTCCACTGTTAGGTGTAACTTTTGTTTTATTATTTGATCAATTTTTCTGATCTTAGTGCTACAATAAAGCACAATGAAAATTATCCCTAACATAATTTACAAATTCTAAAACCGCACGTTTTGTGGTTCTTGTTGAATTACATTTTTTGATTAAAAAAGTTGTTGGGAACGCCTTTCCGAACACGATACGAAAAAAATTTCGAAAAAAGTAGAGAAGAAAAAAGTAGAGAATATTTCTTTCTTATAATTGATTGGGAAACTTAGTGAAGACAAAACAAGATTAGGCACGTTTTCAGTGGCGTAACATTTTTTTTATTAAAAAATATGATGGTTGACCCCGCCTCTCCGGCACTGGTTTAAGTAGACAGGCCAAATTATTTTCAATTTAGGGACAGCATTTAATATGTGTCTAAACTGTACCTAATATGTTCGCCTTAGCTGTCTTGGAAAAAAGAAATGAAAACAAAAAAAATGAAATTCGAAGCACGTGGCCTGACTTACCATGGGTGTATGGGCATTGATGGTAAAAAAAAACGAACTCCGATACTTCTGAGTATGAAACAGATCTTTAAATCCAACACTACGTTGAGGGTTGCACAAACACAATTTCGCAGAGGATATCCTTGACGAGATTCTTAAAAAATCGGCAAAATTCCTAAATTGGTTGCAGTTTACTTGGCCATAAACCGACGAATAAATCGGAACGGAAATATTAACATCCGCCTCCTACGTCGATTAATATTAATTTGGGGATTTTCGAGGGCTACAAGCTACAAGTAGCATCAATAGGTCGTTGTCAGGAATCGATCAAATAAATATAACAATATTTTATGCAGCTCTGAAGAAGAATGAATATTTTGGGTAAGCATATTTTTATGTATGATTGTGACAAAAGTTTTAACAACAACAAACCTATGCAAGACATTATCTACTGAGTATTCTTTTTCAGAAACAATTTATTGTTATTACGAAGAGTAAGATATCTGATCAAGAGAAAGTTTTGTATGGAAATAGTTTGTCTACGATCTACCAATTTAATAAACACGTAGGTATGGAAAATTAATTGTTTTATTTTTAGTTTTGATTTTATGAGATGCGAAAATATAACTAAAAAGAAACGGCAGCAATTTTAATTCTGGTTCATTCACCAAAATTTAATATACTACTCTGGAATATTGTAAACCGCCCCAAGTAACATTTTAAATTCCAATTGGCCTCTAGTATGTTTTATAAGAGTTTTATGGCTACTTAGAAAAGCCAAAGAGCTTTAAAAAGGCTCTGATAAATGTAACCTTTACTTGAGGCAAAATGGTTTTATGATAAAGTTTTATAGCAGCCCTCAAGAACTATATTCAAGAGCTTTTTTTATCTTGAAGTGCTCATGCCCGTAAGTAGAGATACTAAGAGAGCACCAGACCAAACTTGTCGAAACCTGTCTGGTCTGGTACTCTCCTAGGTTTTGACCGTCTCCCCACTCTCTGCCTACTCCTATTGAAACAGCTATATAGGAGAGGTTCAACTAAGATCTCATCAGACACTCCGATCATTTACAACATGTCCTTCTTAAATAGTTTAAACAATTTGCTGGTGAAAAATCTGGTGAATGTTCGGGATTTGGAAGTAAATAAAAAATTTGAGATCCAGTGTTTTAAGAGAATAAATACCAAGTTTGGGGAAAAGGTAGTGGTGGAATTTGCCGACTTCAAGACCATCCTGCCTCAGCGTTTTACGGAGCAATTAACTCAAGAGCGAATTGACGAATTGAATGGTGACAAAAGGTATTTTTTAACAAGCTTGGGGCCCGTCGGCAAGACTACAAATATTATATTTTCTGAAGCATGCGCGAGAGACTGCGGCGATATATGGAGGCACTCGAAGAGCTGAGACGCTTGATTATTATGTATGAACTAACTAAAAAGTTTAGAAATGTAAAATTGTAAAAATAAAAATATTATTTGTTTGTGTGTTTTTTATTTCTCTAAGAGGGTGTGATTGAATAAACTTGTGTCAATCCAATGCCGGTTGTTAGGCAATTTTGCTTCAATTATGTCCGGACACAAATATTCTGACAATTTAAACAGCAAAACATAAAAAATTGACTAGCGAATTATCCAGTGAGAAAATATTCTACATAATATCCAATTGGGCAATTGCTCAAGTCGGTCCTCCAAATTTCTCGAATATGCGTTTTTCCAAAAATATTGTTTGTGTTTTTTACTTCGGATTTGAGGGGTATATCGATTGGTTTGATGCTGAGGGGTGAGAGGTTCGACAAACAGAGAAGTAAAAAATTCGAGAGTTTTAAGAGGACAAATATTAACACGTTGACTGCCATGTGTATGTATATTATGCACAGATTGGTCTGGTGCTGCGGGTCGATCAACAGAGAAGTAAAAAATTCGAGAGTTTTAAGAGGATAAATATGAACACGTTGACTGCCATGTGTATATAATATTATGCATAGATTCGTCTGCTGCTGCGGTTCGATTAACAGAGAAGTAAAAAAATTCGAGAGTTTTAAGAGGATAAATATTAACACGCCTTGTGTATATATATATATATATATTATGCACAGATTGGTCTGCTGCTGCGGTTCGATCAACAGAGGAGTAAAAAATTCGAGAGTTTTAAGAGGATAACTATTAACACGTTGACTGCCATGTGTATATATATTATGCACAGATTGGTCTGGTGCTGCGGGTCGATCAACAGTGAAGTAAAAAATTCCAGAGTTTTAAGAGGATAACTATTAACACGCCTTGTGTATATTATGCACGGGTCTGGTTCTGCGGTTCGACCAGGTAAAAAATTCGAGAGTCTTAAGAGGATAGTGGTTGTCGAATTTGCATGAAAAAAATTTGTGTGAAAATTATGTGTTTTTTACTACCCAATAATGGCTTTCAGGCTGCGGCCATGGAGGCAATGTCTGAGAAGCATGATTATGAGCGAAATAAAAAGTTTAAATTATGAAAATATTTGTTAATAATAGTTAAAATAGTCCTCAAGTTGTGTGAATTTCAGATGATAGAACTTGTCAGGAAAAAATCAATACTACGGCAGAGCGCCCATAATCGGCCGCCGTAGGGCTCCGCATCATAAACCCTCTAAAGGGGCCATTTACCGCAAAGGATTGCTTCAAGAATTTTGTCTGAAGTTTTAAACGTGGGAATATGTCGCGTATTTAGTTTTTCTACATAGATGATTTTAATTTGGTCTGTAGTGCCATGATTGTTTAAATCTAAAAAATAACTTATTATTTGTTACATGAGTAGTACCATGATGGTTTAAATCTAAAAATAACTTGTTTATTATTAATGAGTAGCACCGTGATTAAATCTAAAAAATAACTTTATATAGCTAACGCCCTCTGGGTGCCAGCGTCTGCTTTACTAGTCGAGAAATTTTAACCGTTACTAATGGCGGGTGGATTTCTATTGAAACAGCTTGGAGACTATTCGAGCGCCGGTATTTTGTATTCTTTTTTCTTCCTCGGTCCGCCAGATGGGTCTAGTGTGCAACTTCCCGACACGAGCTTGTTTGAAATAGATAAGTTCTTGTCCTAGACCTCTCAACGGTCGAGCTGGGGTTCAAAAGGTACAGCACTATTAGATATTAGTCAGTTATCAAGGAACCCCAATCAGCTCCCCGCCCCTTCTCCGTCACAATTCCGTCCGATCTGTACAGTTCCGGAAGGAATGGTCTGTCGGTTGGGGAACCGCCACCCTTTTTTTGGGTGGCGGTGGTGGTTATTAAAAGCTAGAACCCCCCGCGCGAGGCTCGGCAATAATGTATCTGCTAGATCCAGCTCTATGTTAAAAATGTTCGATCTAATGAACTAAATATTTTTGCAGTCCTATTGGACTCTAAGTATATCCTGACTCGAAATATAACAGTCACATTCAAACAGAATTATGCAATAACTTTTTTGAATATCCATGTTTATCATCCGGTATATTGTCCGGATGCGGCACGTGCCAAGCAGAGGATATTACCTAGACCCATAGACCTTACTCTCCCTTCAAGATTTATGACTTGGCAATTATAGCTTCTTCGGTACAATAAGGTACGTAATAAATATTCTTGGCGATAAAAACCTTAACACGTTGAGTGTCGAACTTGCCCAACGCGCCATGTGCATATTCAGGCAGCGCTTTATGTCAGGCTGCGTAATGTGCATATGTACCGTGCAGGAATCTGATGGTGCGGCATGGAATTAACACCATCTTAGTTGGTGATATCTTACTATTTTGATTTTTGTTAGATATTAGCTGTGGTAATATAAATAACTAAATACAGGGAAATAAATGAACTGCGGTGGTGGTTAAAAAAGCACGAACCCCTCGCGCGAGGCTCGGCAATAATGTATCTGCTAGATCCAGCTCTATGTTAAAAATGTTCGATCTTATTATTTTGTCAGTTTAGAAATCCTACTCTCCATTCAATATTAAAAACTTGATTTTCAAACAAATTATAAAAGGAGCATGCACGCTTAGATTCCCTGACTTAGAATAAAATTTAAAAGATTTGTTATACAATTTCGAATCTGATGTTGAACTTAATCTACTTGAAGTATTTTTTCAAAATATGAAGATAGTCAAATTCTAAACACATTTGCAAGTGATCATCACATGTTTGAATACACAATGTATTATTTCAAATGTTGGATCTAATATAATAAAGTAAAAATTTTGACAGTTTACCTAATAGCACAGAATAAATAGCTTTGCAACAGAAGCCTCCTTACGGACATGTATCAAAAATAAGCGAGTCTCCATTTCCATTTACAGAAAGACAAACAGTATATTAATCATAAATTTGGTTCTAATACAATATCTTTGCTATGTAGATTAACGTAAAATCGAATAAAATGCAAATTATTCATTACTTTAGAAGATATTTCGCTAAAAAGCGAGTCTCCTTTTGACACATGTCGCTAAGAAATTGTCTGTATTACTCGTTAGTCTGTGCTAATAGGACCTCCCAACTCGATAATCCAGCTATAAAAGTCGCATTCAGGATTATGCTTTTTCAATATCTAGGTATATCATCGCGGCACGTGCCGCAGAGGGTATTAGACCTATAGACCTGTAATTATTATTCTCACTTCAAGATTTATGACTTAGCAATTATAGCTTCTTCGGTACAATAAGGTATAATAACGTATTCGAAGTTCTCAGATTGTAGCACCGTGTATGTTTAACATTAATAGGAAACTTATCATATTAAAATACAGTAAAATTTTTTAATTATTTATTAATGAAAAATATTCTTATTCTAATTCTAAAAAATGTCCATTAGCTTTCAAGGTAGGTCAAATGTCTTTTAATTGCGTACTATATATACAGCTTGCGAGTCCAATTTTTGCGTCTCTCAAGGATTTGCATACATCTTGCGTTGCTTGCGAGTTGCGTCCAATTTTTGCGACTTTCAAGGTTTTGCATACATTCATACAAGGTTTTGCATACAAATTGTGTAAAACTTGTGATGTGTGAGACTTAATAGGTTGTAATTATTTAAATTCCATTATAAATATCGACAACATCGAACTCAAATTGCATAGATTCTAAAATTAAAGTTTGCTTCAATCCTCTTGTATATGAGACAAAATTAGAATAAGAATATTTTTCATTAATAAATAATTAAAAAATTTTACTGTATTTTATTATGCTAAGTTTCCTATTAATGTTAAACATACACGGTGCTACAATCTGAGAACTTCGAATACGTTATTATACCTTATTGTACCGAAGAAGCTATAATTGCTAAGTCATAAATCTTGAAGTGAGAATAATAATTACAGGTCTATAGGTCTAATACCCTCTGCGGCACGTGCCGCGATGATATACCTAGATATTGAAAAAGCATAATCCTGAATGCGACTTTTATAGCTGGATTATCGAGTTGGGAGGTCCTATTAGCACAGACTAACGAGTAATACAGACAATTTCTTAGCGACATGTGTCAAAAGGAGACTCGCTTTTTAGCGAAATATCTTCTAAAGTAATGAATAATTTGCATTTTATTCGATTTTACGTTAATCTACATAGCAAAGATATTGTATTAGAACCAAATTTATGATTAATATACTGTTTGTCTTTCTGTAAATGGAAATGGAGACTCGCTTATTTTTGATACATGTCCGTAAGGAGGCTTCTGTTGCAAAGCTATTTATTCTGTGCTATTAGGTAAACTGTCAAAATTTTTACTTTATTATATTAGATCCAACATTTGAAATAATACATTGTGTATTCAAACATGTGATGATCACTTGCAAATGTGTTTAGAATTTGACTATCTTCATATTTTGAAAAAATACTTCAAGTAGATTAAGTTCAACGTCAGATTCGAAATTGTATAACAAATCTTTTAAATTTTATTCTAAGTCAGGGAATCTAAGCGTGCATGCTCCTTTTATAATTTGTTTGAAAATCAAGTTTTTAATATTGAATGGAGAGTAGGATTTCTAAACTGACAAAATAATAAGATCGAACATTTTTAACATAGAGCTGGATCTAGCAGATACATTATTGCCGAGCCTCGCGCGTGGGGTTCGTGCTATTTTAACCACCACCGCAGTTCATTTATTTCCCTGTATTTAGTTATTTATATTACCACAGCTAATATCTAACAAAAATCAAAATAGTAAGATATCACCAACTAAGATGGTGTTAATTCCATGCCGCACCATCAGATTCCTGCACGGTACATATGCACATTACGCAGCCTGACATAAAGCGCTGCCTGAATATGCACATGGCGCGTTGGGCAAGTTCGACACTCAACGTGTTAAGGTTTTTATCGCCAAGAATATTTATTACGTACCTTATTGTACCGAAGAAGCTATAATTGCCAAGTCATAAATCTTGAAGGGAGAGTAAGGTCTATGGGTCTAGGTAATATCCTCTGCTTGGCACGTGCCGCATCCGGACAATATACCGGATGATAAACATGGATATTCAAAAAAGTTATTGCATAATTCTGTTTGAATGTGACTGTTATATTTCGAGTCAGGATATACTTAGAGTCCAATAGGACTGCAAAAATGTTTACTTCATTAGATCGAACATTTTTAACATAGAGCTGGATCTAGCAGATACATTATTGCCGAGCCTCGCGCGGGGGGTTCTAGCTTTTAATAACCACCACCGCCACCCAAAAAAAGGGTGGCGGTTCCCCAACCGACAGACCATTCCTTCCGGAACTGTACAGATCGGACGGAATTGTGACGGAGAAGGGGCGGGGAGCTGATTGGGGTTCCTTGATAACTGACTAATATCTAATAGTGCTGTACCTTTTGAACCCCAGCTCGACCGTTGAGAGGTCTAGGACAAGAACTTATCTATTTCAAACGAGCTCGTGTCGGGAAGTTGCACACTAGACCCATCTGGCGGACCGAGGAAGAAAAAAGAATACAAAATACCGGCGCTCGAATAGTCTCCAAGCTGTTTCAATAGAAATCCACCCGCCATTAGTAACGGTTAAAATTTCTCGACTAGTAAAGCAGACGCTGGCACCCAGAGGGCGTTAGCTATATAAAGTTATTTTTTAGATTTAATCACGGTGCTACTCATTAATAATAAACAAGTTATTTTTAGATTTAAACCATCATGGTACTACTCATGTAACAAATAATAAGTTATTTTTTAGATTTAAACAATCATGGTACTACAGACCAAATTAAAATCATCTATGTAGAAAAACTAAATACGCGACATATTCCCACGTTTAAAACTTCAGACAAAATTCTTGAAGCAATCCTTTGCGGTAAATGGCCCCTTTAGAGGGTTTATGATGCGGAGCCCTACGGCGGCCGATTATGGGCGCTCTGCCGTAGTATTGATTTTTTCCTGACAAGTTCTATCATCTGAAATTCACACAACTTGAGGACTATTTTAACTATTATTAACAAATATTTTCATAATTTAAACTTTTTATTTCGCTCATAATCATGCTTCTCAGACATTGCCTCCATGGCCGCAGCCTGAAAGCCATTATTGGGTAGTAAAAAACACATAATTTTCACACAAATTTTTTTCATGCAAATTCGACAACCACTATCCTCTTAAGACTCTCGAATTTTTTACCTGGTCGAACCGCAGAACTAGACCCGTGCATAATATACACAAGGCGTGTTAATAGTTATCCTCTTAAAACTCTCGAATTTTTTACTCCTCTGTTGATCGAACCGCAGCAGCAGACCAATCTGTGCATAATATATATATATACACAAGGCGTGTTAATATTTATCCTCTTAAAACTCTCGAATTTTTTTACTTCTCTGTTAATCGAACCGCAGCAGCAGACGAATCTATGCATAATATTATATACACATGGCAGTCAACGTGTTCATATTTATCCTCTTAAAACTCTCGAATTTTTTACTTCTCTGTTGATCGACCCGCAGCACCAGACCAATCTGTGCATAATATACATACACATGGCAGTCAACGTGTTAATATTTGTCCTCTTAAAACTCTCGAATTTTTTACTTCTCTGTTGGTCGAACCTCTCACCCCTCAGCATGAAACCAATCGATATACCCCTCAAATCCGAAGTAAAAAACACAGACAATATTTTCTCACCCCTCGGCATCAAACCAATCGATATACCCCTCAAATCCGAAGTAAAAAACACAAACAATATTTTTGGAAAAACGCATATTCGAGAAATTTGGAGGACCGACTTGAGCAATTGCCCAATTGGATATTATGTAGAATATTTTCTCACTGGATAATTCGCTAGTCAATTTTTTATGTTTTGCTGTTTAAATTGTCAGAATATTTGTGTCCGGACATAATTGAAGCAAAATTGCCTAACAACCGGCATTGGATTGACACAAGTTTATTCAATCACACCCTCTTAGAGAAATAAAAAACACACAAACAAATAATATTTTTTATTTTTACAATTTTACATTTCTAAACTTTTTAGTTAGTTCATACATAATAATCAAGCGTCTCAGCTCTTCGAGTGCCTCCATATATCGCCGCAGTCTCTCGCTCATGCTTCAGAAAATATAATATTTGTAGTCTTGCCGACGGGCCCCAAGCTTGTTAAAAAATACCTTTTGTCACCATTCAATTCGTCAATTCGCTCTTGAGTTAATTGCTCCGTAAAACGCTGAGGCAGGATGGCCTTGAAGTCGGCAAATTCCACCACTACCTTTTCCCCAAACTTGGTATTTATTCTCTTAAAACACTGGATCTCAAATTTTTTATTTACTTCCAAATCCCGAACATTCACCAGATTTTTCACCAGCAAATTGTTTAAACTATTTAAGAAGGACATGTTGTAAATGATCGGAGTGTCTGATGAGATCTTAGTTGAACCTCTCCTATATAGCTGTTTCAATAGGAGTAGGCAGAGAGTGGGGAGACGGTCAAAACCTAGGAGAGTACCAGACCAGACAGGTTTCGACAAGTTTGGTCTGGTGCTCTCTTAGTATCTCTACTCCCTTATAGGTGCTTTATCTTTGCCTGACAATAAGAGCTTTATTAAGCCACTTGATCTTAAGACGGTGTTAAATGAAAGACAGTTTTATTAGGGCGGAAATAAGCATTATTGCTTTAATGACTGGTTTTATAGCGTCCTTGTAGTCTTCTATAAAACTACATCAATCAAGTCAGGCTTTATGTTTGTTTTTAATGAGAAGCGGAAAGCATCATTAAGTCAAATTGGAATATAAACTGTCCCTAATAAAACTATTGTGCTAGCAAGAAGGTAGATTAAAACCTTTTGATCTTGAAATAAATATAAACGCCATCTTGACCATAGACACACCACGGATGAGTGTCAGTAGCGTGTTACAATTTATTTAAGCTCCAACATTCTATAATAATATTTTAATAAAATATCTGAATAAACATACTTATAATATTTGAAAATGTACTACTTTTAGATCATAGCAATTTCACGCCTTTAAACTATGAATTATTTCCGTATTCTACTTAACAAAATATTATAATGCATTGCCTTAATCTCCCCTGCCGGTGCTAGTAAAGGTACGGCTTGAACCGAGTGGTTAGGCAGCCGAACATACGCCGGAACGATAAACAAGTTGATGATATCTGAAAAATAAAAATGATTAATTTACGATATGTTTTGGTTTCACCTACCTTACTTTTTACTGTCCGTACGGATTCCTTACGCCCTTTTCTGATTAGCTACCTTTGCTACCGCCCTGAACACTACTATACTGTTGCTCCATAACAACTTATCTCGTTGTGACATAATTGCGTAGGTAACGTACTTGCGATGCTCCGTCTCTTAGCCCAGTAAACTTAGTGTTGCGTAATGAACATCCGGAGACCTCCTACCAAACTTCTCGATGTTTTCTTTGCGTATCACTTGGGCCCCTTCGATGTATTAGCCTAAGGAAAAATAAACAATGATGTTATTATTTTAAATTGCAATTATTTAGGACAGACCACTTACCTAATTTTAAGCGTGTGGCGTTTTCTTGTACGACGTGTGGTTTTTCAGTAAACTGCTGGTGTATTAGTATTTAACAATAATTATTGTCGAGGATTGTGTTTGTTGACGTATAACTGACATCTGACACTGTCCAAACGTCAGTCTCCCGGAACTTGCTCAGTCGAATCGTGGAATCAGGTGTGCCACTATGCGGAGGCAAAATTTACTGGCGTACTCGATTCCTTATTGGTTGGAGAGATTTATCCCCTCCGGGGCCCCCCTTCTCACGGTCCGGGCTTCCGGCATTTTCAAAAGTAACGTTCGTGGGGTTAGACCCGACCATATCGAACTTAGGCAAATTTGCCGATTTTAATAGAAATTCCGCCTAAAAGTCTCCTTCAAGTAACGGTTTTTGTTAGCCAATGGGCTGTTTCGAATCCAGAGGGATTTTCTTGTGAAAGGCGAATTTCGAAGTTTTTCCTCCAACCACCAGGCCACACACCACCTCCGGTGAGTAATTACGGTTCTCTCCAATTCTCTTAGTGCGCTGGTACATTTTGTTTTCTGCCTTTTAGGCCTGTTATTTTGGGACTTTTCGACTTCTTTGCGAAGATGTACTTATAATTTTCCACCTTTGGGACCACGAGGCGACAGTGAAGATATACGTCACGAGTATACGTCACGAGCATACGTCAGCATCCATATACGTCAGCATCCATACGACGCGCACGTACGTCAGAGGCGCTACGTCACCAGGCACGTCTTGACAATAGACAACCGTCGGTTGAAAAAAGAAGACCCCAGGGATTCAATCTTGGCAAGTCCATTCCATTTATCTTTTCTCGTTTTACAATCTTTTATTATTGATTGGTCAAAATTATTAAAGTATCATTTCCACCCATAATAACGTTTATAATATCAACTTATTTAATTTATGTGCGCCGAGTATAATTATACAAGGTACCCAGGGTTCTCTCAATACTTGCCAATAGTTTACCCTTTTTTTGTAGTTTTAATACTATACTTACCTATACTTAGTCTGTGACGCCATACCTGAAATTAGGACTAGGTTCCATGTTCCATGTGATACGTAATTATTAATTTACTGTTGATTTAAGTTACTTTGAGCATCCCATAATGTACGTACTGCAACTGTGATAATAATAGTATACCAATATAATACCAATATTATTGTTACTAAATTTTCCCGTTTTATTTATGCCATCAAGGGCCTTCACTTTCTGCTTCAAGGGTTTTTAACAAAACGGGTGGCGCTTTACCTAATTATTTACATTTCATGTGCTTTAACAACCCACACCACTCTCCGCATATGAGTTACCGGGACAACCCCTTTTAAGTGTGCCTTTCCGAAGTTAACGAAATTTATAAGTATTTGTTTTTCTACCGCTTTTCTGCCTGGACTCTCCGAGTTGCGTGGCAAGCGTAGCGCATAAATGACGCGATAAGCTAGTGCGAGTGCATTTTAGTAATAATTAGTATTATGTCCACTTTTTTGGATAACTGGATGCTTAAGTTATTTTATCCAGGCAGGCACACACATACCACCCAGGATCACATGAAAATAATTTGAGGTTATAAATGCGAATGCGGCCACTCAGAACACACGAGTCAAGGGCACTATAAAACTATTTAGCTTTGTGGTGTACTTATACAAAGCCAAAAGGTTCTGAAGATCTAAAATAGGACTAAATACTCTTGAACAAATGAAAGTTGGCCTTTTGAATGATTTATGGAAGGCAATATTAAGAATAATTGGTTTTGAAGTGGATTTAGTTATGCAGACATAAGGTAATTTGGTTTTATAACATCATTTATCGCTGCCTAATAGACTTATTGTGAAAGCGGACATATTTTTTGTTTGATTATATGCGTGATGTGTCATATTCCATGTCAACCTTTATGTCACATAACCAAAAATTAATATTTTTTATTTGGGGACGGGGTAGGTATACAAAATGAATATCGCGTTTATCGGTGGAATGAAATTAACTAAGTCGCCGTAAATGGGAAAGCGTTGAAAAATTTAAAATAATTTTTTTATTATATATATTGTAGATTGTATAAATCTAATGTATTTCTGGGGCGCTTTAATTTTCAGTGCGTATTTTGTGCAAATGCATCAGAAAACTTTTTTTCGTTTGCGTATTTGGGTTACGGATCACGCGTATTTCGCGCTTATTAGAACCATAAGTTGGAACGCCATTCCCAATAATACACGCTTTTAAATATGTAATGCCTGAAGACACGCAGAAATATGCATAGAAGGCAAATAAATCTTCTTTGTGGAAAGCTTAAAGCAAATTACCTAGCTCCCAGGGTTTCTCAAATCCACTATAAAACCAAAGGGAATTACACTGAAAATTCAAGACCATTTAGCCTTACTACTCAGTTTAATGAAGGTTTTATAGCAGCTTTATGAACGGTTTTATAGATTCCTTGAAGGCTTGGCACCTAAGGTGGAGATAAGGCAAAAAGGTTTTATGTTAGTTTTATCTTTTTACCCTTAGAACCTTCATAAACTTCTCCACTTTTGATTTAAGGCCGTTTTATCTTTGCCTTCAGAACGTTCTGAAGGCAAAATAGCTTTAAGGGATACCCTTGAAAACTGGTTTTATAGCTACGTTGCAAACCATAATAAAACTTGAAATGTTACTTGGGCGTTACAACCGGAAAACTCAAAAATCGCTATAAGTATTATTTTTGAATATTAATCGTTTGTACAGGGTGTTTCAGATTTATGTAAGGTTCGCAGTCCGTAGCTTATTATTTAATAAAAAAAAACTGAGAATATTTTATATGAAGTCTAGGGAAGGTTTTTTTGAAAGATTTATTTAGTCAATTATAAATACATGTACATAAATAGTATAGTATACAATACATTCTCTAATCAGTGCATACAGAGCTCTGGCCTCGAGAATAACATAAATATTTTACATTTCACCTGTGTGTACCTATACCACTGTTTTTCGGTTAAGTGTAAGTCATTGTTTCTGCATCACGTGCAATGGGCAATACAAAGCAATATAAAATATAAATTTTTTTATGTTGGACACTCACTCACTAGGTGGGCACAGTTAATACTTACATATTCATTTTTTTTGCTATTATTATGATTAGTGTTATTTATATAAGGATTACCTAAAAATATTTTTTGATCTCTCATAAATGGAATCTTTTTTGGGTTTTTATGTAGTGTGGTGGACTATTGAAGACACGTGATGCATGCGTAATTGGGTTGTTGAGTCCTATATTTGTTCTGGTAGGGATCTGGTAGACGCTGTCGTATAATCTAGTTTGATGTTCGTGAACATTGTTTGTGAAAATGATAATTGCATTTGATTTTTGATTTTTATAATTGAACAAGACTTATATGTGATAGAAAGTAAGCGTTGTAAACTAACATTTTTGTTTTTTCCTTCAGATAGCAGATAGCCTCGAGACTTGTACAAAGCCGAGATCATAGGCATAATTTTCTCTTTTATTCGATTAATGTGTTCTTTCCAGTTCAATTTCTCGTCCACAACCAAACCCATCAGATACTTCATCGAAGATGCGTTTTCTATAGTTAGATTATTTATTTTGACGTTGAATTCGCCTACAATTTTGTTTTTTCTGTTTAAATAGCATATCACCTCCAAATATCACTGCTTGGGTGACTACAACGTTCTGTCCTCCAAGGATGCCTGTAACGCGAGGTGGGTGATCGGGAAGCTACATGGATTGCGGTTCTATGATTGTCGGACGGATGAACCGCAGCAAAGTGTTCGGGTAAGGCCGCTGGTGATCTACTGCAGGCAGCAGGTTTGGTTTTTCTTTACTGTGCATAGTTTCTAGTCAATTTTCTCAATTAATCGTTCTTATCTTCAAAATTGTCTATCATCGTGTTGAAAATATGTAGATCACATTCCTCAGTATTTGTTTAAGATTTGTGTAAAAATATTGGAATGCATCAACATATTGTTTTTCTGGCATGGCTGTCATTGATCGTGGAATTAACGTTGCTCAGTTTGTGGCTGTTACAATCATAGTTTCCTTCTAGGTTTAAATTTAATTATGTATAAACAGATGGACAAAACCTGCTCCTGGACCTCGAAGCACGTCCGAACTTGATTAAGAGCATCTTTTAACTATTATTAACTTAAGAGTAATGGGCTATAAATATATTATGAGACTTCCATAAATCTGTCTAATAATTTAGCATTTGTCTCGAGTTCGCCAACCATTTTTAAATGACAATCTTCAACAGCGTCTTTTACTGCAGTCTCAATATAATTATTATTATGCTGTTCGAAAGAGGATTTAAATGCTTTGAATGTCGCATTGATATGTTCATCGGCATATTGCTTTGTGCCGACATCTTAATCACAAGATCAAACGAACTTACCTGTGATGTTCGATCTTGATTATATGAAGGCCTCGTCGAAGTAAATAAGGTGCTGTGTAGTACCTCCGTCTCTGGCGTTAACGATCCACACTTTAAAGTAAACAACCCCCGCTTGCCCCTCGCACCCCGGGTATTCTACGTCAAACGTCAGTCTTCATATTTGGGCCGACATCTTTTGCAACTATTTTGGGGATCGGGTATATAGTGGGTGGGACCTTATTTACTTCGACGAGGCCTTCATATAATCAAGATCGAACATCACAGGTAAGTTCGTTTGATCTTGTGATTATATTCGGCCTCGTCTCGTAAATAAGGTGCTGTGTAGATGTTCAGAGAAAGTTGCAAAAGAAATGTTCTAGTCTCAAAAATAAATCATCTTTATTGATGGGTAACTAGACAATAAAATAGCATAAGAATATAAAATCCCAAAAAAAAAGAAAACAGAGTTACAAGCAGGTAAACTAAACATAAAGGGGAAAAAACGTAACAAACGTAAAACATATTTTATCAATATTGAACATAACTACTAGGTATGGCTTTAGAAGGGGAGAATCCAAAACTAAACTGTTAATGATACACAAAGTAGGACAAAACTTTAGACATGAAGTAGACAAAACTGCCTCTGCAAAGGATAAGCTCGGTACAAGGGACCTGAGCTAACATCTTAGAATTGCTAGAGCACCCTGCTGAAAGCCTAATGGTATCGAAACTGATACCCCTCCTGTTCGCAGCCGAGGTTCAAGTGTGTCTAGTACTATGAGCAGAAAACCTGTCAGTATCGACACCGCTTTTCTTTAAGATAACTTTGATCCAGCGACCGAGTGTCTGAGAGGAAATTCCTTCATGAGGTTTGGTACTAGAGATTAATAAAACCTTGATAGATCCTCTAAGAGGCCTTGTTTTATCCAGGTAAAAAAGCAGGGCCAAGGCAACGCAAATTTCCGGATCAGATCTCAAGAACGGTAAGTTTAAAAGGGGCTGAAACCTGTTCCTTGCTGATGTTTTAATTCTTTTAGGAATCGCAATTTCGATCTTCGTGTTCGATCTGTGTATGTTAGTTTCTTCTATGGAAGCTCACGTTTGTAGACGCTGACCCGTCGCCAAGGCTAACAAAGTAACTAATTTTTGAGAAAGAATATTTAAACTTATTTCTGCATTTTAAGATTCCTAAGGTAAAATAGAACTACCGAGGGATCCCAAGTGTTCTGATATTTTGGCATACCTGATCTGAACATATAAACACCTTTAAAAAATTTTTGAATTCTAAAATCCTGGGAAAGACCGGGTGCTATCTGAGCTAATGAGCACCTGTAAGTATTAAGAGAACTGTATAAGGCCCCTTTGTAAAAATGTATGGTAAGAAATTCTAAGACCCTTACTGGCGAAACAGCAAAAGGATCGGTTTTCTTCGAGGCACAAAACTCCCACCGAAGCCTTAGATCCGATACATATTGTTTTAAGGTATTTTCGGAAATAGAAGCCATGCAAATCTCTAGGGATGACTAGGGAACCGGGACTAGTTGGAGCGCTCTTCTGATAATATACCTCCCGGCAAAGGGAGGTGTGCTGCCAGTGGGTAGTGCAATCTGCCAAAAGAGAGAAGGTTATGATTAGGTAGAAATATTAATGGCTCCCCTACCAAAAGGGATAAGAAAATTGGGTACCAAGGCTGGCTAGGCCACATGGGAACCACTAAGATGCCTCTTGCTTGGTCAGTAATAATTTTTTCTAAGGCACGCAGAATGACCGAAAAAGGCGGAAAAGCATAAAAGAAAAAACTTGGCCAATTTAATGTAAAGGCGTCTATCGCGAAGGCATACGGATCATTAAGCCATGAAACATAAACGCTACATTTCTTATTTATTCAGCTTGCAAATAAATAAATGTAACCAGCTAGCGCTTGCAATTCCGTTGTCGCGTAGTAGGTTCACAAGTTTCTCGGTGGTGTTCAGATAGTTGATAATTTTCTTCACATTCCAACCTTACCTATCAACCGTGTAGGTATTTATGTGTCTTCGCTTACTCGCTGTTCTTTATATTCGTCTGGCACTTGCCACTAATTTTCACGTACCTATGTATAGTTTTGCGACACCTTCAGTTTGTTATTCTATGATATATAATAAATAATTCTTATTAATCAGTTCACTTTCACTCTCTCCGCAAAAGAGCCCCACTTCAAGACCTCATCTCTACATATAGGTACCTCGCGATGGTTGCCTGACAGGTCCTTACGGTCAAATACCGGCGCCGTGCACCCCTTCCGACCCCTACCTCTTAGCCTACCCCGGGGGCTCGGAGGCAATTAGGTGATGAGGGGGGCGCGGCGGCAGCGTGCATGCGCCGGAGCCCCGGGCCAGGGACCCCCAAGGGACCCAATTGGCGGCAGAGCCTGTCGGCAGCGAGAAACTCCGGCAGCGAAGCGGTGAAGGTTGGAATAACGTTACGGCAATTTTTGTATGAGCTTTCTTGTTTGAACGTTTTTTTTGTAAACCAATCAAAATTTAGGTACGCCCAAAGATAGATAGATTGCTTTCCATGGGGACGAGGCCTACGATAAAGACAGGCCATGGCGCACAAAAATCACGTGACCACCTTAGTCCGACGCTACATGTCATTTGTCACATAACTGAAAGCGGCAGCTTGGGTTTTGAGAAGTTTTAAATGTTTAGTGTTTTTAAACGTCTTAGTTTATATTTTCGAAACAAGTTTGTGATTAGTGCGCGTGTGTCCTGGCGGAGGGGAACCGCCCAGGTGTTATTACGGCCTCTGGGAGGGAGTATTGGTGCCGCTCGCACCAACGCGTGAGCGCTGTAAGGGGAATTCTCCCCCCGGAATGGACAATGGACAGTGAAGCATGAGACACAGACGGGTGAACTGCTTACGGGAGATCCGCGAGTTCAGACGGTCCGGGTGGCTGGAAGCCGTTCCCGTTGACCACGTTCGGGTTTGTGTATTTTGTATTCACCATTCACCTTGTGCGAAATAAATCAGTGTTGTAATGTACTCGAGGATTTTCGTTGTCGACCCACGCCCTGATACGGTTCCTATTCGGCCTTTCACGCTGCCGATCAACTGGGACCTCGTCAATATTTACAGTATACTAAGGTGAATTTTCATTTTTATTTCGTAAAAAATATATTTATTTTATAATATTTTATAATATATTTATACATGTTACAAAAGCCAGGAAGAAAATGTCACCATAACAACATTTGCTTTGCCTCGAGATGAAAATTTGTGCCAAAAATGGATTAGTCAAATTCCAACTGAGATTTAATTTCTAAAAAACCCTTAAGTGTATGTGGCTAACACATTTTTAAGAAAGTGAAACAATTAAAGTGGACAAATGTGAGAGAATATCACCTAAGCTAAAGGAAGGTGCTGTCCCAACAATTTTTGAGAATGTGCCAAAATATTTGAGTGCAGTGTCGTTTAACTCTCAGCCCAAAACAGCTGAGGCAGGTTGAAAATTTTGAAAAAACAATTTGAGAAAGCCTGGATGCACAAAACCAATAATGTAATAGATGAAAGAAAACTCGCCAAATTGTTACGAAATTTGTTTTTCCTACTTATCTCCAAAAATGCCTTTTATTGTACAGGACTAAGTTAGTCACGTGACTACGCGATTATGCGTTAGCGCCATGGCCTGTCTTTATCGTTGGCCTCGCGGCCTCGCCATGGGGACTGATGATTCACTATCTTCATATCAGGGGCGTGCAGTCCATGGAAGCAAGGGAAGCAGTGCTTCCCGTAAACCAAAACAATGTAAAATGATAAAATGTAATTTTTGAATTGTTATACACGAAGCAATTAGTTTAGTTACCTAGGTATATCAAAAACGCTAAAAAATATCTTATACAGTGTGTTCCGTTTTTCATGTTAACACCCCTGAAAATATAAGTAGGCTGAAGGAATTGAACTGGGCAATTTTTTTATAGATATGTCCCTGAAAGGTCATCATTTGCGAAGTATTGGTTTGGCATTGCCGCGAAAGCCTGGCCTACTGCGATTTTTTAAAGGGTTGCGTTTTTCGAAAAACCATATTAGGCATTTTTTCATTTACAATCTGACACCACAGCGTTAATCAGGACACACCGAAACCCCCATATACCAAATTTGAACAAAAAATGTACAGGGAGTTCCATTCTCCAGGGTGTCAAAGTTGAGCAAAATAGGAATTTTAAAGGCATCTGGCGAGTCAAGTGTACTATGGAATTACCTCAAAACAGTTGAATTGTCAATAGGACCACTCAAGGTGTTGGTGTGCAAAAGTCCAATACAAAATATACAGAGTGTTCTTATTCGAGCTATCTAAAAATACTGAATTTTTGGAACTTTATACGGGACAAAAATCGAATATATCAAAACCGCTCCACACACTATAAATGAACTAAATCTAAAAAATATAGAAGCCTGCCAGTTAGTTAGTCCATATCAGTTAGGTGGCTGGTGTGCCACAACAGGAAACGCACAGAAAATGTATCATCTTAGACAGTGACTTTGTTGAAAAAGTCCAATATTTTAAATTGTTTTTATTTGTTAGTTGGCATTTTGTAAAGAAATACATTACTTTTGTGTTTATCAATATTTTTCAATGATTCCAGAGCACTCTTGATCCGTATAAGTTTCATAAAATTTCAGAATTTTGAGATGGCTCAGAGAAAAACACCCTGTATATTTTTGTATTGAATCCTTGCACAGCAACACTTTGAGTGGTCCTTTTGACCATTCAACTGTTTCGAGGTAATTCCATAGCACACTTGACTCGCCAGATGCCTTTAAAATTCCTATTTTGCTCAACTTTGACAACCTGCAGAATGGAACTCCCTATATATTTTTTGTTCAAATTTGGTATATGGGGGTTTCGGTGTGTCCTGATTAACGCTGTGGTGTCAGATTATAAATAAAAAATGCCTAATATGGTTTTTCGAAAAACGCACCCCTTTAAAAAATCGCAGTAGGCCAGGCTTTCGCGGCAATGCCAAACCAATACTTCGCAAATGATGACCTTTCAGGGACATATCTCTAAAAAAATTGCCCCGTTCAATTCCTTCAGCCTACTTAGATTTTCAGGGGTGTTAACATGAAAAACGGGACACACTGTATATCATAAATATATCAAATCTACAATATGTTATGCCTATAGCAAATGCAGCGTTGACTCCGACTGCGCCCATCCTACCGAGCGACAGTACAGTACAATGTAAGCTAGGTATACCGGCCGCTTTTCTGTAGCGTTCGATAGTCGAGAGGTTATTGAACTTTCCACCTCCACCGCACTGGCTGACGCGAATGAGAACGCCTGTTTCAAGCCGGCGCGGCGTGGAAGCTATCGTTGCAGTGGGTTCTTTGTATAGTTTAGTTGGTTTTGATCTGCGTCGGTGCGTCGCGCGCGTCGTATCTCGGGCGATATGGAAGACAATAATACGGACGTGCACATGCAAATACCGTCAATACCGTCAACTTCGGCTGTCGGGAATGACGTTGAAAATGTTAAAGTTGGACAATTATTAAGTAAGAAGAGTGTGTGTAAATTTGTAGTGTATGCCTTAATAATAAAGGGATTTTCAACATTAAACTTTGCGGATAAGCTTCAATTAATTACAAACTGAAGAGCAAAACCCCCTATGAAAAATTTAACCACAAAAATGAATGAATGACTTCCACAGATATCGCTGTTGTCTATTGAGAATATACTTCTCCAGAACATGTTAGAGCATCGACGTTTTTATGATGACGTCATTGACGAATTCGCAAAAAGTGAGCGAAGAATCGAATTACATTACAAATAGGTAAGCTTTTAAACATTGCTTCCCTTACTTAAAATGTCACCGCACGCCCCTGCTTCATGTTATTTTTTGCTAGCCAGGTACCGGTTATTTATAACTACATGTGCTTACACCCGTTCGGAGTGAGATGCGGGTGCTGGAACATTTTGTGACAATGCCGGCATTTATATTATAATACTAACGAATTAGCTAATAATATTATGATGTTGGATTACGGCGAAACCCATATGGGAACTATCTTCAGGACTTCGGGTTCATTGGAAGTGTACAGAATGAATTGTCTCACTCCAAATAGGCGAACGTACATTTGTTCCTGTTATACTTTGCGGAAACGGATATTTTCATAATCGCAGCAGTAGAATTGTGCTGTTCTAAATGTTGGAAATTATTCTAGCATCAACACTCGTAGTGTTGTAGCAGACTGGCTTTAGAGCACAACGTATCAAAAGTGTTTGCAACTGGGGTTTTGCGGAAACTACAACTGTTGATAGTTGAATAATAACAAGATTTATATTGTGTTTTATAATTTTAATAATTTTGATCATTTCTTACTTAGTTTATCACAGATGTTATCATTTTGAAATATTTATTAAATCATAATGTTATAAGTTATAACCTAATTATTCTTCCCCACTCTTTGTGCTTTTTTATTTTTGCCTATGTTATTATTTAGTCCACTAAGAGTATTTCTTGGAAAGCACAAGGTGCACATAGACTTAGGCGATGTCGTCATTAGGCAGGTATAACAGTTAATTATTGTCAACTGAAAAATACTTACATCGAAAGTGCTGGAGAAAGGATGATCCTGGCGCTGTACAAAAGGCACATTGGAAAGAAATATCTTTGGATAAACCACATTTTTTGTCGAATGCGCCCGGAAGCCTTCAGACAGACTCAGGAGTGTACTGAGTTGCCCGCTCCGTCGCCGTATTTGAATGGAGACCTGTTGGATGGGGAAAGACAAGCGGCCAGAGATGGGTCGAGTGGGGTGTTGTCGGCTGCTGAAGAGGGGGAGCCCTATTATATGGGTTTTAAATTACAGGAATTATGAAGGGTAGATCAAGAGGTCGATGAGATCGCGGTTGGTTAATTGTTTTATTTGCGAATTAATGTAGTGAACAAGTGAATCTTTAGTATAACGTCTACGGAAATTGCGGAAATTAGTGCAGTCCGCACTAAAGTGCGTATGTAGCTGCTGTACTTTTGAGTGATATTTTTCTTTATAAGTAACATACATAGATAACAAACAAATAATTTATTTATTTATTTATTATATACGTTAGAATATCTTCAAAAAATAAAAGTAGGTAATTATCTTCAATAAATCATGCAAAATCGACAAATAAACTTAATCTAACTCAAATTTAAAATGTTCGACTATATTATCGGATTTAGATATTATATTTTTAAAATAAATAACAAATGATAATTATTGCATTCCACTATATACAGGGTGTCCCAGCGGAAACGTAACAGGCTCTGTAACGGCCAGGAAAATTTTTTCTTGGAAAAACGCAAAAATAGGTCAATTTTGTTTGGCAGGGGGACATCTTTTGGCATAAAATTGATAGATCTATCTGCAACCCCCTGAGCAGGGGTTGAACCCCTTCAAAAAATTTAAATGGGAAGGGGGTTCATGTCGCATACCTTTGGAAACGTCTCTCAATTCTCTATACTGCATCAGATTTTCGAAAATCGAACGACTTTTCAAAAAGATACACCGAGTAAAATGCAAAACATTAATTTTCAATTATTGCCTGGTATTGTTAAACAATTAAGCCGAAAGTGGTGGTCGGGGGCTGTAAGTTATAGAAAGCATGTTCAGCAACATTACTTTGACGAAAATTTGATAAACGGGAGGAAATTGAAACTTTATTGTAATAAATGCTCAAAATGTTGCCCATTCACTTCCATGGAATAATAAAGATTTTGTTCAAAACGCTGCCGAACATTGTGCAACATTTCAGGGGTGATTTGTCGACATTCGTTTATAATACGGAGACGCAGATCTTCTATTGTATAACAATACCAGGCAATAATTGAATCTGATGCAGGTGTATAGAGAATTGAGAGACGTTTCCAAAGGTGTGCGACATGAACCCCCTTCCCATTTAAATTTTTTGAAGGGGTTCAACCCCTGCTCAGGGGGTTGCAGATAGATCTATCAATTTTATGCCAAAAGATGTCCCCCTGCCAAACAAAATTGACCTATTTTTGCGTTTTTCCAAGAAAAAATTTTCCTGGGCGTTACAGAGCCTGTTACGTTTTCGCTGGGACACCCTGTATGTTACTGCCAATAAATGTCGCATTACAATGGGAGCGGCGGATAATCACAAACAGTGGGCAATTCCGAACACCTAGAATATCTTATGCTGGCCTGTATTATGGTTCTGACCAGATTGTAATCAATTTTCAGAACCTGAAAACAATCCTAGTAACTATAGCATGTTTAGGTGACCTACGAGCCCCGTCTCAGTGAAGTTGGACCAACCATTCAAAATATCAAATTTGTGAATCTATACCATGGCGAAGCAGACGTTTTTGAAAATGTACTATTTTTTTGTTTCTTTACAGTTTTTAGAGAATGTTTAAAAACATTTTTAGATATATTTAGCTTTAAGTTGGTTGTTTTGTATACCTAATAATTTGATGATGCTTAAGTTAGATAGTCTGTTTCTAGAAGTATAAGAGGGGGTTGCCGACATAACAGCGAAAGTGACGTTAGATTTTGTGTTTTTAAGTTGTATAGCAAGTTACGAGGCGGGTTGACGCAAAGTCGTTTTTAAAAAGAACTGATCTTTATTGAATACAAGTGGGAACCAAACAAGGAAGTGTTTGCTCTTAGTCTATGGCCCGTATATAATACCTCTGCTGGGCTTACGTTGTATTTCCTTATCTTATGCTGCATATATACAAGTTTCTATGCTACCTAAACAATATACAGCACACAACTAGCATAAAATATAATAACATTTTACCTGGAAAAAATTTAGTACAAACATCTCTGTATTCATGTTAATCATAAGATCTTAAAAGCATATGCACTGGAATTATTATTTTTCCCAAGGTTTTCATAACCTATAAAACAAAACACTGCTTGTAAGATCTTATGATTAAAATGAAGACAGAGATGTTTGTACTAAATTTTTGCCAGGTAAAATGTTATTAGATTTTATGCTATACAACTTAAAAAAATACGAAATCTAACGTCACTTTCGCTGTCGCCAACTCCCTCTTAATAGGCGGTTCTGAAATAAATCACAATATTTGACGTCTCAATAAGTTTAAGCAAGGCGTTAGTGACATTTCACAACATATTTGTGCATTCATTGTTGTTGACAGATAAAAATGTCTCGTGGTAAGGCTGTTCCTGGAGAAATAAGGAATGTTATAATTCACTAGCATTCAAAAGGTAAATCTGCTGCGCAAATCGCAGATATTGTTAATTGATCACGATATACAGTACACAATATCTGTTACTGCCAATAAATGTCGCATTACAATGGGAGCGGCGGATAATCACAAACAGTGGTAAATTCCGAACACCTAGAATATCTTATGCTGGCCTGTATTATGGTTCTGACCAGATTGTAATCAATCCTAGTAAACAATCCTAGTAACTATAGCATGTTTAGGTGACCTACTCGTATATCACAGAGAAGACCAGAATACAGAGAGTCCATCTTTTCAAATATGTCAAATGGAGCCCAACTTCTACGTAATTTTTCACACACCCGATAGATAAGGTCGTTCAGATAAACTATGAAGTAGACTGCGTTCTTCATTTATTATAGATTATTTTAAAACTGAGAAAAAAGACACACAGTGACCTACAATGGATTAATTACCGATTAAAGGTGGGCTCCATTTGACATAATATTTGACAAGATGAACTCTCTGTATTCTGGTCTTATCTGCGCCTATATGTAAAAGTTATGGGGTTTTGTGAATTTGTTTATTATAATGTGCGATGTAATGTAATACGTTGTGTATCTATTATAATGTGTAATTTTATGTATTATGGTCAAGGTTAGTAAACAGTAACCTTGAATATAGGTAGTAGATATTATTTAGCGAGCTAAAGTATGTGTTACTATAATGCATGTTTACAACAAAAATGTGTTTCTGTTTAGGTCCATAAAGAGGCCGTATATAAGTAGCCTACAATTTAAATCTTTGAAAAAAAAAACCACATTATTTTCAGTTTGGAGTTTCTTTTGGGAAGCGCCGTGCCTCCTCATACTTGTCCTAGGTAGAGCGATCGTCAAAGTCAAGCAACGCCGCGCGCAGTCGGCTCATGGACTGGTGATTCCTTATGATTAATTTAATCGCCTAATAAAACATTTTTTTCCGATTTCAAAAATAGTTATTTATGTACCAAGGCACTGAACTTCTTTTTATGACTCATGTGGTTTATTTGCCTCGGCCAGAGGCCTTGGCAACTAAATTCCATACGAGTGATAAAAAGTTTAACTTCAATGCATTGGTACATAAATAACTATTACTCAATGTTTTAGAGCCGTGCCAAGTTCGTTTTTGTTTTGCATTTATTTCGGTAAGGATTTTATTTCAAGCGGTTTTATGATTGATACGTGTTTCTGCAGGCTCTAATTATTAGATCTATCGATTTTGATTACAACTGGAAATTATTACTGAACACACTTATTAGCTATTTCTTGGTGCAATGAGTTTGCCATACTCGTGCTGTTTATGTTTAATATTATAATCTAAAACAATTTCTCGGTAAGATCGGGTAATGAACAAGAAAATGTTTTACTTAAATTACTTTGATAATATATGTGGTTCGGTACGAGAACTTGGTAAAGGTGAATGGCTTTTATTTTCTTCCAATATTTTATTCGTACATAATAAATACGCATAATAACATCTAGGTATCACAGCACCAGCGTACGGCGATCTAAAATGCCAAAAATAAAAATCGCTGTTATTTTATTTTAAAGTGAAACATGTAACGAATGGTCCGATAAAACATTATCAATCGATAAAATAAATCTCTGCGGTTCCCTGCTTATCATGTAAGCGCTACACGGCCATTGACGTCTCCGCCAAAAATATTAGAATCACGCCCGAAATTTATGAAATAATAACGGGCTCCCATATTTAAGAGTGTATCACCGTATATCACTGGGACGGCCCCACCCGCGCGGTTTAGCATTTAAATTTAAAGTAGGGTTGGGAGCGCCCGGCCCGGCGCTACCACGATTTATATTTTTTATTATCTGCGCCGTGATATAAATGTACGAAAAATTAAATACGAGACCGCGCTGGGCTACCATGACGCACTGGTCACCAGTTCAGCGAAGAGTTAGCAGTTTCTACTACCCGGAATAATAAAATCGAAAAAAAGGAGAAATTAAAAATCATGTCCAATTCTTGCACTCAAAGTAATAATTGCAGTTTACTCCACTCAAAAACGGGGGGAGCTTGATTCATGGAATGACATAATTGCTACGAGCTTTGTTATAAGGTACGCTTTCCAATCAATATTTTTAATTTATCAGATCGAGTCAGTAGCACCCAAATAATGGTAAAGTTTTTTCAGGACTACTCATAATTAGGAAGGTATAGATATACTGAAGTGTAAAAGGATCCTTGAAAGAAACAAATGCATAGGTAATTTATATCCCTGTCCCATTGTAAGTACCTACGAAAAATGTACTCAGAAAGTGAATCGATTTGGTAAAAATCACTAATCATTTTGCTGCTGTTGGTACCTAACATACAAATATTGTATGCAAAATGCAAAAATGTTGTTAAATAGTGATATTTTTAACATTTGCTGTGTTGGGGCTGTTGTTGGGCGTTTACTGTTTCTCTTGGCTTCTTGGCATGGTACATATTCAAAAGATAACAGAGACAACTACTCCGAGGGATAATGCCCCTACCGGCATTGAACTACACCATTGGTTCTCGATTTTCGTTGGGAATAAACATTTCTTAGATGAAAGTGTTCTCCTTCACCAACGTAACGTCAAAGATATTGCTATCTTTGTTGGGACATGTCCTGACATGCTGCAGGCACAATGTTCCCAGCCAGCCCATGACCGGTTTCATCCTCTTTGGGAATCATCAGATGAACGTAGGGAAAACTTTGATCTATGCAATGTTTATTCCCAACGAAAACCGAGAACCAATGGTGTAGTTCGATGCCGGTAGGGGTATTAGGCCTCGGAGTAGTTGTTTCTGTTGGTTCTATCTTTTTAATCTATCCACTCCGGAATTTGCCTACGTACATCTGATGATTCCCAAAGAGGATGAAACTGGTAATGGGCTGGCTGGGATTATTGTGCCGCAGCATGTCAGGACATGTCCCAAAAAAGATAGCAATATCTTTGACGTCGTGAAGGAGAAAACTTTGATCTATGCCATGTTTATTCCCAACGAAAATCGAGAACCATTGGTGTAGTTCAATGCCGGTAGGAGTATTAGCCCTCGGAATAGTTGTTTCTGTTGGTTCTATCTTTTGAATCCATCCACTCCGGATTTTGCCTGCGTCCATCTGATTATTCTCAAAGTGGATGAAACCGGTAATGGGCTGGCTGGGATCATTGTGCCTGCAGTACATGTCCCAACAAAGATAGCAATATCTTTGACGTTACGTTGGTGAAGGAGAAAACTTTGATCTATGCAAGATACATATTATTTAAACTACATATTTTATTTATTTGCATAGTAGAGGAGACGTCCTATGAGGAATGCATTGCCAAGTCCATATTTGTATGATTTTATAAGCACACTATTCCTGGAAATCTGAAATTTGCTTTAGTAATTATTATACCTTGCGATGAGCATACTATACAGGGTATAACTTTGATTAGTGCAGAAATTTTAACTGGCGGTAGGTTTCGACCCCAAAAGCATCCTTATGAGGTTTGTTTTTTTTTTGGTGCCACTGGTTGCCATTGTTTGCTGAAATCTCCGTCCTGTGTGTAGCTGTGAATGAAATTAAAAATAGCCACGGTACTGCGATAAAAAATGTATGCAGCGGAGAGTGGAAGCTGGTGTTAGGAATGAAGGACAATGTTTCGAACAACTTCTGTGAAGAAGTTACGTCGTTAAGAAGTGGAGTGCTGAAAACAAATTGGTAAATGTGATTATTAGTGTGGTAAGTGCTACGTTCGTCTTCCACAATATCAGCGTCTTCACTTTCGCCGTTTTCTGTCTAATGGTAGTCCTGGTACAAACTTAGTTGTTGAACCTCTATATCTTCGTCACAATCTCATCCTGTTCGATATCGTCAGTGTCCGTACCAGAATGCTCCAGACAATTAATGCAGATTGTGAAGCAACGAAGGCCCATTTTCTGCATCCTTCCAAACACGTGCAAAATTGGAACCAAATCAAAGCTGAAATATAATAACTAGTCAAAGCGAAAAATACTTCATCTTCGACTCAAAGAATAAGATGTTGAACTGCCTCGCATAGGAGTACCTACCTACCTCAAAAGCAACCATATGTTTTTGAAAGGAAGGGAAATTACTATTGTCAGTGTCGACATTTCTCCTCATAGAACTGAGTATAGGACAAGATAATCCCAGTCAGTGCACATACTATGGCGAGACCTTCCGAGGGTTGTGTCGCGACTGAAAAGAAAAAAACACCTTGTGTGTAGTAAAGGAGATACTTCCTATCCTGAATTTAATCGCCTATCGACACAACAGGATATCTCGCCTTGTTATCCCGGGCCCTTAGTGTTTTGAGAAGGGGGCGCTATAAGTGTAGTACGTGTCCGATCGCTAGCGAGAGGCCCCCCGCCGGGGGGTTAGAAAACAGCGGGTGTTGACTCTGCGCCCCCGCGTCCGGCGTCCCAACTTCCGGTCTGTCGTTTCCGGCCTTTACTTTCAGGGCAGCCTCGGATACTTTTATTTTTAGGTATACCTATCTATTTTATGGATTTGTTCGAAAAATAAATATATCTATCTACCCCTATTTGTTTGTTTTGCGCAAAACTATGTTTTGAGGGCCCCAGGACTCCTTAAAGGAGTGTCTTAACTTTAGATGTATTCTCTAGAAATTTGGAACGTATCTTATACCGATTTTTATAAAATTTGAAACGGGTTATGAGTTAGTTTGGACACCTATTTCAAGAAAACCAATGGTGTTTTTACCAATGTCCGTTTATAATTTTTTCTTAGAGTTTCTGATGGAGGTGTCGATTATGTCGGATGTAAACTAATTAGAAATGAAGAAATAGCTTCAGAATTTTTAGCATATAGTTTCTAAGAGTATCTTATTATTTTAAAATTTGTTTTTTTTTGTAAAAATAAAAGTAACTACTAGATTTCTAGTGAAATTATTTATTTTCAAGATATCCGAACGTAATTTTGTCACTAGCTATTATAATAATAACTGTTTTACGCAACGATATAAAGGAATAGATGACTCACTCTAATACAAATAAATCTGTTTTATTTTGCTTCTAGATTAGCAGGTCAAGGGGAAGAGGACGAGGTAATTTGTTTGCATTGGCATTTCTTAAATTCAGTCTTTCCTATTTTGGAACGCATAATAAATAGTTTTTTGATAGATTTGTATATCGTATATATGCTTTGAGATACTTATATTTACAAAATAATCTAAATCATATATAAAAACTAGAAAACTTGAATGTGCCAACAATAACATCTTTTCAATATCATGAAACAAAACAAGTTGCCTTTGCTAATGTATCTATACCTATATATCGTTGGTTTTACGAGTGTCTTAACAAGGTATGTTCAATAAAATAAGTCAGTATTATTTTAGCAACATAACGTATTTTTTCTGATTCTGGGATGCATCATTTTGGTGAATCACCATAAAGTTCCAAAATTTTTCCTAAAGCATTACATAATGTAGAAACAGACAAATGGCCAGTTATCTTTTTCCTAAAAATAATGCAAAACTCCTTGTCCCAAACAAAAAAAAAATGGAAAAATGATGCAATATGATATAACTCGTCATCTTAAAAAATCCACATTGCAGATACTTACCTACTTAGCCCAAAATATTATGATTGAGCTTAACGACTATGGTTCAAATCTCAATACTTGCTGAGATTGTAGTTCTTTTTTTGAAATTGAATATCATCAAAAATAATCAAGTCGATGAACTGAAATTTGGACATGCTGTGTTTCTGGGGAAGGAGAAGAAGCTGAAAAGGTCAATTTCTAAGCATCTGACAAGGAGCGCCACTTGTGCTGTTTTTGAATCGTGCTCTTACTCATAACTTTTAAGGTTACCTTTTGTCTTGTAGATCCAACATTTTAGTTCATCTTTTTGCAACAAAAGTCTCAAATGAACTCAAATTGACAAAACGTGCGTCAAAACACCTGTTAACTCCAACATTCGAAACATAACATTTTTCACCTACCGCTTTCAAACACTAAGTAGCAAAAATTATTCGCCGTCAAAATAGAAAGGATTGACATTAACAAAATTTGGACACCTATTTCAAGAAAACCAATGGTGTTTTTACCAATGTCCGTTTATAATTTTTTCTTCATTTTGAATGCACAGTAGTTAATTTGTATAAGTAGGTAACACTTGAAAAAGGTAGAAATTTTAGGTTTCGAATATTGGAGTTAACAGGAGTTTTGAGGCACGTTTTGCCAATTTCAACGCAAACGATTGATTTTATCGTTATGAAACAAGTATGTATACACTTTTGTCGGCAAATGAAACGATGCACTAAAGTGATGGATTTCTACGCATCTCATGGAGGTCACAGAGGTCGCCACTTGCCTTATTTTTGGATAGTGCTTTTACTCTCAACTTTTTTAAAGTTATCCTTTTGGTCTCGCCTATATCATTTTAGTGCATCTTTTCATTTGCAGCAAAAGTGTACTCTTGTCTCATAGCGATAAAATTAACCGTTTAGGTTGAAATTGTCAAAACGTGCCCCAAGACACCTGTTGATCTGTAACATTTGAAAGCGGTAAGTGAAAATTTTATAATTCTAATTTTGAAGTTAGCAGATGTTTTGGGGCAAGTTTTGGAAATTTCAGCCCAAACTGTTAATTTTATCGATATGACAAAAGATTACACTTTTGTTGCAAATAAAAAGATGCACTAAAATGATGGACCTGCAAGACCAAAAACATAACCGCTAAAAGGAAGATACAAAAATAGCGCAAGTGGCGCCTTCCTGTGATATATGTAGAAATTGACATTTTCATCGTATTCTCCATTACCAAAAACACAGCAGTGCCAAATTTCAGTTCAGCAGCTTGATTATTTTGGGAGATATTGACAATAATTTAATTTCAAAAGATCTTGTAGCAAGGTTTTGGGCCTTAGGATGTTATTCAGCCTCTTTTATCGTCTTCTGCTCAGGAGCCAGGAGTGGTGCTCGTGCGGTTCAGAATTCGTCGAGCCAGGGGAGTTTGCAGGGGGGGGGGTGAAATCAAACCAACAGTTTACACCTTAATTATCCCATATATAGAAGTTCGGTCTATAAGGTGACAACCCGTCAAATAACTAACGGTGTCGGTCTGTCCCACCTGGTAGGCGGAAGACACCAGATGGAATGGCCGATCACTCTTTTATCACCAGCGGACTAGGATCCGGCGGTTAGATATCGACACTTAGCGCCATCTATCGGCGGTTCGAGCGGACATATTTGAACTAGTGGCCGCCAGTTAGATGCGTCCGTGGTGCCCTCTATTGGCGGTTCGGGCGGACACTTTTGGACTAGGGCTTCGCGGTAAGATGTAACGTTTGCCGGCATGGACTTAGCGGTGAGAAGTATTCGTAAAACTTGGCAAAATTTTGTAACTTCGTTACAATCTCATACAATTTCAAAAGAGTTATCTCAAAAACTTATGGACCTATGTTGAGCACCCCACCTTACAGTAAGCTTTACTACAACAAGTCAAAGTCCTGATCAAAACACTTGGGACACCCTGTATAGTTATTGACCTCTCCCGGTGATATGCCTCCGGAACCACTATTGGGTATCGCGTGTTTTTTCATATTTAATGATTTTTTGGGGGCGCCGGAAGCATCGGAACCTCACCTGAAGATCCGGAGGAAGGTGTAACCACGCCGGCCTCAGAGCCCTGCGCCGAAATAACTTCGCTACAGCTCGACAGAAAAAGACAATTTCTGATAATCTCGCGACATTTTCGGAATAATTTTTAAGTGGAGAGATAAAAGCGATGCGATTTCTCGCGGGAAAAAAGCTTAATATCTCTCGAAATTTTCTCCGACAAAGTAATAAAATCTCTTTTCCCATCACGATTTTTCTTGCTCGACCACCCTATATAAGAATCTATTTCAACTTGACCACTGCGGTTAGAGTGTTGAGGAGCTACAGTACCAACCGAAAACATCTTGGAGCGCTTAGGCTGTTATTAGTTCTGGGCGTCAGGCATTTATCAAAAGAAACCTAAACCTGTCTATAGGATGTGACGTTATTGACGTCATTGGTTAATACATATTTTCTAAACAAAATTTCCTAGTCCTAGAATTTAATAGGTTTAATTTAGGTTAAGTATTCCCAACTAATATTCTACTGTTGCTATTTGTAACTATGCGGCTCTTCTGCTTCATTTCCATATGAGGCTAGATCGTTTTTATCCCAGTTTAACTAGGATAGTTCGAGTAGGTGCCCTAAACAATAGGATGTTTGGAGGGTATATAGTAGGTATATAGGTACCCTCCAAAGAGTTATAATTATATTAGAATTATTACGAATTATATCCTTATGCATAAAATAAATTCAGTAGGGTTGGCAAATTAACGCCAGTAATAAACCTTTGTTTTTCCAGTTTCTCACCACACACGGCCGGCCCCTGCCGTCCCCAGCCTCCTCTGGTCCCCGCGCATATTTCAACTTTACGGCGGCCTTTCGAAGGGGCGTCCGCGGGCGCAATTAATTATTTTTAATTGGTGACGCGGAGTTAATTAAAATGATTAAGCGCGGATTACGTTTCCCATTTGTTTCTGGAGACGCGATGTGTTCGACCCCCGCGGCGCGACCCTCGCTCATATTTGCGGTGAGGCGGCCCGCCTCGAATTACAGCTTCCCACACCCCGGATTTTTTCAACCCTCCCGTCGCAAACATGAAATACGGACGTTTGCGGTGACCACATAGGGTTTCACCCCGAACAATGAACGTCCAGGGGAAAGGTTTTTATCGAGAACTCGCCGCTTGCCAATACGAACCAATGGAATGACATGATTTTTGAAATATTAACCAATCAGATGACGATTTCAGCCATAAAACCAAGAGTGTGGTACTTTCGTATGTAATATCACTAGTGCCGGAAATTTTATCGATAATTTTTTCGAAAGCGCTATTTTGCCTAGAAAGATCACGAGTATAAATTGGGCTTTTATTTTATCTCTGAATTTCACATAGAAAATTCTATTTATTAAAATAATATTGCAATTCAAAATATAAACGATCGTCTTCGGAAAATTAGGAAGAGTCGTCATGTTCTAAGGCAATAATAAGAGGCTCAATGTCCAGAGTGTCGTCAATCAATTCATCAACATTCCACATTTATATCGCATTTCGCCAACTTTCTGCAGTAATAATGTCCAGTGAATTGATCATCAGCTGCCGCACATCTTTAAGCTTATAAGTAGTGTTATGTCTTGCAACATGTCCTTTCATTTGGGCCCATATAAGCTCTATGGGGTTAAACCACGTTCTTTTGCAATTTCGTCGACTACATACTTCTTAAATCCTGACCTATGTTGCCTGGCTATTTTTTAAAGTTCTTTTTTGACCATTCCTTCTTCAAATTGCAGCCCCTTCTTGTTTAGCCATTGAATAATATTCGCTTTTCTCCAAGAAATCGTTGGAAGCTTCTCCACTAGTCTAGAATGATAACTTGCATTATCAATGACAAGTATGGAATTATTTGGTATCCGCTCCATCTTATGCTGAAAATATTCTTCAAATACATCGGCCGTCATTTCCTCGTGATAATCTCTGGTAGAATTGGATTGAAAGTCTAATAAACCGGCATCTAGAAATCCATCTTCGCTTCCAACGCGTGTTATTATTAACCTACGACCTTTTTCAGAGGGAGGGTTTATACCTCTTGACCACCCTTCCATAAAAACTTGCCGAGAACTTTGAATATGTCTTTGTATACTTTTGAAACAGTATGTCCCTCGTCCAACCAAGTTTCATCCAAGTAAAAAATTTTTCTTCCCTCACTTCTCTAACAAATGATTTCGGGTTTGTCTATGAGAATAGACTTTCGGCTTTGTTTCTCCCAGCGAAAATTCATGTCCTTAAGAACTGTCCATAATGTGGTTCTTCTCACTTCGGGCAAGTCGTTGTCTTCATTCACAGTTTGTAAGATTTTATTTAATGTTTAGCTCTTTTTTTAAATAAAACGTGAACTATCCTTCTTATGGCATACTTAGCATCGCTGTCGATTTGCGTTGGCTTCTTCCCTGGTTTTTTCTTAGCTTCATTAAGTTCATATGTGGCCCTTCTTTCTTTCAGAAATCTATAAATAGTTGCCTCTCCAACTCCAGTCATATTCGAGCATTCCACAACTATGCTGCGAATAGTGCTAAAGGGCTGCTGATGTACCAGTGCGTCGTGAACATTTAAAACTATAGTTTTTCTCTTGTAGAAAAATGGCCGTTGAAAACCTGGTTCGAGGGTATAAAACATGAACTCGAAGCCATACTACTATACTGCCAAACAACAAATGAATATTTCACCTTTATGATTATTCCATTTATAAGGATTTTTGGCAAATAGGTGTAACTGTACCTACAATATTAAGTCTCATAATTAATATAAAAGTACCTAATAAAAGGCACAAAATTAGGGTTTTAATAATTGCCTGTATTAAAATTGCCAGGAATTAAATCCTAACATCCTAAATATTATACCTAATTGCCTCAGAAAGGGCATTAATATTGTAATCTAATAAAGATAACTTCTTATTTTTATTTTAATTATCCATGAAAATATGGTTGTTGTCTGAAAGAGATTTTGACAATAAAAAAAAAATTCAGCATACGCAACTCATTTCATAGACAACAACCATATTTTTAAAGATAATTTTTCTAGTTTACATATTGAAAATAAAAGAGAAAAACGCCGCTTATGGTTTACGATCACTTTATGGCCCTGGAACCTCCTCTGTGCTATCCAGCGCCGGTTTTAGGGGGGTGCTAGGGCGCTAATAGCACCCGGCGGTAAATCTTAGGAGGCGGTATAAGTTGGTCTAATAACTAAAAATAAATCACATTTGGTTGCTATATGTCGCTCCCGACGCGACACGTTTATTTTGATCGTCGTCTGCAAACATAACATCTGAAACGTTCTCCTATTCATCATCTTATATTCATCTGTACGTTGAAGATTTTACTCTCACCCTGGATTTTTGGACGAAAATAAAAATTTCTAAGTGAAAATATCCTAAACGCAGAATATACAACATTGATTCATTGATTGAATATAAATCGGAAAATTGAGATGTAATAATGTGTAACATGGTACATTTATTGAAAAATATACTTATTATTGTCAAGTACAAGTAGCAAACTACTGATTCCACGAGACCTGACTTTTCCCATGCATAAGCCCAGGGCTGTATATGGTTTTGAAGCCCCCTACATTGAGAAAAGATGAAAAATACATTATACTGTTATGATTTTGTAATTTTCTATACTTCTTTTAAACTATCTTTGCTTTAAATTTCTAAAAATTTTCGCCTACGGCGCATTTGAGTGACCAAACACCTCTGCTTTCTTTTGTATAACTGGTTTAAAAAGCAATGATTTTTATAGGCTCACACTAAAACAAATTTCGAAATTTCTATTGCTAACAGTTGTTCTATAAGGAGATACTTGGGAACAGGTTAGACATACTGCAGTTAACGAATTCTCGAAGATAAGTCAGTGGTTGAACCAGAACAAGCTCACACTTAATGTACAAAAAACTAAGTTTATGACTTATAGTATATATGACTCGCACCAACCAGATTATAGAACCATTCCACTTCATTCATACCACTGTTTTCTTCTTGCTCAGATAGTTTGTCTTCTACAGACAGCATTAAGTATTTAGGCATAATTATTGATAAAAATCTCAAATTAAACATGAAACTTAACAAATTAATATGGAAATTCTACCATATTAGAGACATTTTTCCTCTTAACACACTAAGGACAATATACTCTTCACTGGTGGAATCGATACTTAGATATGGAATATCTATGGGCAGTGCATTTTCTTCAAATGTAGAAAGGCTTAGAGTATCTCAGAAGTCAATAATCAAAATTATGCTGCGAAAAAGCAAAAGGCATCCAACATCATCTCTGTACAAAGATAGTCAAGTTCTAGATGTGGATATGTTATATGTCAAAAGTTGTTTAATGTACACATATAAGAATAGTGAATTGCGTGTAGCAAACAACCATATATATACTACCCGTAACAAAACTAGTCAACATGTCTCAGTACCCGTCTTTTCAAAAACAACAACCCAAAGGTATATAACATATTTTGGCCCGAAATTATATAATCTTCTACCGGTGGAAACAAGAAAACTTAACAACATTTCCATATTCAAAAAACATATATAACAAAATTTATGACCGAAAACGAAACTTCACTTAGAAAAATCTTGGAGAACTAAAACTAATTAATCCTGATTCTATTATTAAATAATTACCCCTATTTTCCACTGTGTAGCACGTCCGCTATGTGTCATGTCTCATGTCTTCTTATGTATTCTTATTTCTTTTTGTTCTTTTGGTTTTTTGCATATACCTACTTACTTCGGTTTATAATAATAATGTTTATAGGTTTGTAATATAACATCTCACTTAACATTGTCTAATAGTGTAATATCTCACTCAACATTGCTTAATGACATAAAATATAATTGTAAAGAAGTGAGCACACAAGTGGTTTTGCGTTAGGAATACCTATATGTAAGTTTTAATCTATTTGTCTTACGCTGTAATTTCTACTTATCTGCCTATACAATAAACTTATTATTATTATTATTATATCGACTTAGCCAAAAGGCATTCGCACTCCCTCTCTGGGGAACATTCACTCAGATCCCGGGTATCCCGGGTACCATAAGGATCTGGCTCGGACGAGACCCTTGCCATGTTATCGGGCCTTAGGTGACATTGATGTTGTTGGACGTTCCTGCACTCCCCATGAATTTCCTGACGGTTCGGGCTGTCGCAAGTAGTACCGCTTTCTGCATGGACCTGTAAAGATTATCAGTTAGACCCAGCTCTTGGATGTTTCTCAGCAAACTTTTTGGTATGACACCAGTTGTCGAAACGATGATTGGAATCGTCTGAACGTTGTCCATTTCCCATTGCCTTCTAATTCGTTCTTCTAAGTCTCTGTACTTCGCGATCTTCTCGACTTGCTTCACACGCAGGTTGTGTTGTTCGGGATGGCCACATCAATCAGAGTTGTCTTCCTAGAAATTTTATCAACTATTATAAGGTCCGGTCTGTTATGGGCAACTCGTTGATCTGTCAGAACTGTACGATCCCAGTACATCTTGTAGTTGCTGTTCTCAAGAACAGGCTCCGGTGTGTAGCTGTAATATGGGATCCTCTCTGCCTGCACAAGCAGAAGTTTTTCCGCCAGTTCCTGGTGCAAGATCTTGGCAACCGAATCGTGTCGTTCCTTATATTCCGTTGATGCGAACATCTGACATCCTCCTGTTATGTGCTGGATTGTTTCTGAAGCTGGGCACCCGTATCTGCATCTGTCATCCACTACCGATTCATCTCCTACAATGAATTTTAGGTAGTTGCGAGTTGGTATAACCTGATCTTGTATGGCCAGTAGGAAGCCTTCCGTCTCGGGGAACATTCGTCCCGAGGTCAGCCAATAGTTCGACGCTAACTTGTCGACATGTTCCTGGTTAACCTCATTAGGATGCCTCCCATGCAGCGGCTTCCCCAACCACCTCTGTAGTTTATCGTTGTCGGTTCGGTGGTGATTTTGACGCTCGTGTTCTGTCAGACGTAGCGGTGTTGAGACGTCTGCTCCGCATATAGCCCTATGTAGTGTGGAGCTGTTGGCCTGCCTGTAGAAATAATTACGCAGATTTAATATTTGTTGGTCCAATTGCTTGCTGAGATCTGCCAATCCTCTTCCTCCTAGTTGACGTGGTAGAGTTGTTCTTTCTACGGCGCTACGAGGATGATGTTTATGAGCTTTTGTCAGTAGTGTCCTAACTTTTCGTTGCAGGTTGTTGATGTCCGTGTTGGTCCAATTCACTATTCCGAACGAATAGCTGAGTACAGAGCACGCATACGTGATCAGGGCCTTAAACAAATTCCTGCTGTTAAGATCAGTTCGCACTACTTGTCTTACTCTCTTGATGAATTCATTCGTTAAATCAGTCTTCATTGTTCGATGGTCTATCCTTTGAGCTTGTTTCATCCCGAGGTACTTGTATGTATCTCCCATGCTCATTGCTTCGATCTCCTGGCCGTCCTGCATCTCGTGTGCGCTTTGTTCGAGCTTTCCCCGGATGATATTAAGGGTGCGGCACTTGTCCAGTCCAAACAGCATTCCGATGTCCCTGGAGAACTTCTCTACAATTTTAAGCATTTGCGTTAGTTGGTTTTTGGTTGCGGCGATCAGTTTTAAATCATCCATATATAATAGGTGATTCAACTTGATCGCTTCTGCGTTGTTGCTTTTGATAGCGAAGCCATATTTTGTAGAGTTCAACCGATGTGATAGAGGGTTCATCGCCATGCAGAACCACAGTGGACTGAGTGAATCTCCTTGAAAAATCCCTCTTCGGATGTTGATTGTGTCGGTCTCGATGTTACTGTCTGCGGTTCTGAGTTGTATCTTAGTGCGCCAGGTTGTCATAACGTGTTCTAAAAAGGAAACTGTATGATGATCTATTTTATACAGCTTTAAGATACCTGTGAGCCAGTCGTGAGGTACGGAATCAAATGCTTTTTTGTAGTCCACATAAGCCATGTGGAGGTTTCGTTGCTTGGAATGAGCCTGGTTGCAGATGACAGAGTCTATGATGAGTTGCTCTTTGCATCCCATTGCGCCCTTCGAGCAGCCCTTCTGCTGCATTGCAATGATGTTGTTCCGCTCGCAGTGAGCATATATTCGCTGCGTAAGGCAAGATGTGATTATCTTGTACAGCGTAGGCAAGCAGGTTATTGGGCGGTACTTGGCAGGGTTATCCGTATTCCGCTGGTCTTTTGGTAACAGGTAGGTTACACCCTGTATAAGAAACAATGGCATTTTCAGAGGATCGAGCAAGACTTCATTAATTAAGGTAGTTATTTGTTCATGCGTGCACCACAACTTCTTATTTATTATTATTATTATTATTATAAAAAAAGACTGAGTAGGACTTCTTGGCTACAAATGTTACGAGTCATAGTGAACAAAAAATACCACCAGTTAACAAGAATATGTTTTGCTTGGAATTATTTTTCGTTAATTTAAACTGTTTGACCTTGAATATTTGAAAAATTTTCGCCTACGGCGCAATTTTGTACCGCAAATATTCAATTTATTATTTTTATTTCTGACTACCTAAAATTGAGAGAAGGCGTTTTTTAAACTTAGCACCCGGCGGTAGTCAAGCTAAAACCGGCGTTGGTGCTATCAGTTCTTTTTGAACACAGTCATAGAAAATCGTTTGCAATATTAAAGAAACTTTATACCACATTTTCGTCTTAGACTGTGTTCTCCACCTATGTCAACAGCCGCGTCAGAGCGTTGTTTTTCGACTCTCAAGAGAATAATAAAGACAATTTTTAAGGAATTCCATGAATGATGAACCTGTTATAAATCGTTAGCAATGATGTCTGTGAATAAAAACTTTGTACATAATAGCAGCAACTTTGACGAAAAAGTTATAGAACATTATATTTCGGAGAATAACAGAAGGCTAGACTTTACACATAAAATATAAATATTAATAAATATTAGTGTGTTAGCGTTAGACCAAGTCAGTGCCAAATATTATTAAACCTAAAATTAAAAACAATAATTCCGGACGTGCATTCTTCAAAGTACTTCAAAGCTTAAAAAAAAGGTAAGTTTTTAACTAAAGTTATTTTATTATAATATATATCAATGCAAGACAAACGGAGAACGACAGTGTAGGTGTGACCTGTTCCGTTATTAAAACAACAAAACAACATGCAAAAGCATCCTACATGTGATATCTGAAAATTTCAACTAGAAGCAAACCAAAACCAAAAAGTCAATTTCTGACTTAATTATTAGTCTCGGTACTTTAACGTGATAAATAAATTTGTCTGCTATTGCACCCAACTTCGCAATTAATCAAGACTCCGAATAAGAAATTATATCAGACATTTAAATGCTTAAAACAACACTCCAAATTAAACATTTACTTATTTTCTTATTAAATTGTACGAAACCGGAGGGCAGAACCCTTTTGTACCGTTCCCCCCGTTCCTTATACAACTTCCCCCGTTCCGAAAGTCGGGAAGGGGGTAAAAACGCCCCCCCCCCCGGTATCGTTCCCTGGCCACCGATACGAGCATCCGACGCGGAGTTTGCGGGGGCTAGAAACTTGGAAATTAATAATTTAGGTAAACAACTTGGCACGCCGATACAAAACATCCGCTCTCGCCCAAGTTTCCACTGCAGGCAAAGAAAAGGGCGATGCGGCTGGGAGACACGGCCCCGTACTCTCGGCGGAAGGACAAAAACGAGGAGCGTCAGTAGCATTTCCGAATAGAATACCGTATGGAGTCCACTTCACTAACTTCTGCAGTTTCTTTTGTATGTAGGCTCAACTTTCATAGTTATACCTACCCCCTACCCATTAGGTTTCACATGTATGTACCTACCTAAATTTGAGAAGTATAATATTGACGAGAAACACATTAAGTTGACCCCTTTATAGATGCCCTAGATTGGTGATAAGTGATAGGTACCCTTTTATATACAAACTTTTAGGTTACAAGTACTAAAAAGGCAATCTTTTTAAGTGAGTAGAAAAAAAAAGATATTTATTAGACTTTTTTTGTATTGTAACTAGAGTTGTGCCGTTTGAAAGTTTCATTTGAAATTTTCACATTTGAAACTTTAAAAGTGAAATATTTCGCTTATCCCATGAAGTGAAATTTCAGTGAAATTTTCGAAAGTTGCAAGCGAAACTTTCACTTCATAAATTTCGCGAAACTTTCTCATATATTTCCGAAAACATATGCGGCAGGCGACCATCCCTTCATTTAATTTGGACGCGCCCGCGCCGGCTGTTAAACGAGAAGTCATATAACAAAATAAACATATTTTTTTTTATAACAAAAGACCGCTGTAATCCGCCATTTTTATTTTTTTTTAAATAGTTTTTTGGTCAAAACTTATATTTGTTGCTCGATTGTTTTTTCTTTACTGCATTCGGTTTCTTGGAAAAACTACACAACTTTAGTTTTTGAACCATCAACTTAGCCTAAAAATTGCTGAGATAATCCAACGTAACTTCTTACCTGTATCTGGGACACCCTATACCTATGCCACTTCATACACATACATAATTTTTGGGCTTGGGTGGGGACTGTTTATAGGAAATGATTGTGAAATTTTCACGTGAAACTTTCTTTAAATTTCAACATCACATTGAAAGTTTCAAATATTTCGCTAAAATTTCTTTAAATTTCATAAATTTCGAAAGTTTCGCGAAAATTTCCAAGTGAAATTTCACTTTCCCTGGAAAAGTGAAATTTGCCCATCCCTAATTGTAACGGGAAATACTTCTAAACTTGTTTTTTTTAAACTACTAAAAAGACTCTCAAAATTGTCATTTATAGGGCTCAAAAATCGGCTCTAAGGTAAATCATTATTGTACGATTTTTTTATAAGTTGACCGTGGCTAGATTTAACGGTCAATACAGAATCATTTAACTTTTTGTCCTCGTTGTGGAACAGTCGCTTTAAACAACGATACTCTGTATTCCGGTGGACCATTGGGTCGACCCAGCGAGATAATAATAAATGGAAGGTGGTCCACTTTGAAGCTGAAAAGAGACAAGTAGAGTCGCCGACGTCGCCGTCGACGGCCGACCACTTGCATGCATTTAGTTTAATAGAGCGTCGCGCCGCGTCGCGAACATCGCGTGAGCCATAGTTTAGTGGAAATAAACCCAAACAAACGGTTCGGCACGTGGTTTGTCGGCCCGGTTCAAGTTATTTACATTTTTTAATTGTTTCGTCTTGTGTTTCGGTGTACAGGGACGGACTCGGTACGAAAATATTGGCGGGCTGACGAAACCAGCGGCGCCAGCGCCTGGCGCCCACTTTAAAAAGGCAAATACCTATATAAGTTCGTCTTATATGTATTACTATAAAAATACAAAAAATATAAAAAATAAATATATCTTTAAAAAATATGTGTAAAAATAAATGAAAAAAACACTTTTTCTTAAAATCGGCAGTGAAGTGTCTCAAAATCGTCATTATTAAAAGCTAAGAAATCGGCACTGAAGTAGCCCATTATTGTACGATTTTTTCAATAAGTAGGCCTTGGAGAGATGTAGACATCAGACGTCAGACGCGGAGCCATCGCCCGTCAAAGGCGACCAAATATTCAAAACACTGCGAATAAATCCCATTTAACTTTTCGTACACATTGCGAAATTGTTACCTATAACAGCGCAATCTTTCAGTATAAGTATTTTAGTGGGTTTGAATATTAATCTGTTTTACATGGAGGCTGCACTATTGGCAGCAGTTTGGATTTTCTGTCAGTAAGTGCCGTATTTGGTCATACTTGACCTAGACAGAGCAATCGTCAAAGTCAAGCAACTGCGCGTAGTCGGTTCATGGACGGGTAATCCCTTATTGTTATTTTTCGCCTAATAAAACAGTTTCCGATTTCAAAAAAAATATTATATGTACCTCGGCATTGAAGTTCTTTTTCTGACCCATATGGTCTATTTGCCTCGGCCAGAGGACTCGGCAACTAAATTCCACATGAGTCATAAAAGTTGAACTTCAGTGCCTTGGTACATAAATAACTATTCTTGAAATCGGTAGTGAGATGTTTCAAAATCGTCATTAAAAGCTCAGAAAGCCCATTATTGTACGATTTTTTCAGTAAGTAGGCCTTGGCGAGATGTAAACATCAAGCGTGAGACGCGGAGCCATCGCCCGTCAAAAGTGACAAAATATTCAAAATCCGGCCAATAATGCCCATTTAAATTTCGTACGCATTGCGAAATTGTTACCTATTATAGAAGCGCAATCTTTCAGTATAAATATTAGTAGGTTTGAATATCAATCTATTTTTCATGGAAGCTGCATAACAGGCAGCACTTCGGAGTTTCTGTTGGGACGCACCGGGCCCCGTCAAACTTGACCTAGGTAGAGAGATCGTTAAAGTCAAGCAACGCCGCGCGCTGTCGGTTCATGGACTGGCGCTTCCTTATGATTATTTTTTTGTCTAATAAACCATTTTTTCCGATTTAAAAAAAAATATGTACAGCGCTGAAATTCCTTTTATTTGAATACCTACTTGGATACGATATTTGTCTTCTTGAGTCAAAGTAACTTCAGGTGTGGATTCCTCAAAAAACGTCTTAATTTTTCGATTTTTGTTACTCTGTATTTTAACACAGCCATTGCATTGCGGCGCTGTTGGTGTTATTAAAAGAAAGGGCGGCGCGGCGGCGGGCTCCGCCCGCCAGCCCGCCGGGCCAATCCGTCCCTGTCGGTGTAGGTATGACTATTCGAAATTTTCTTTTTTACATTGACTTATGAAAAACGTTAGAAATAAAAAATTAAGGACGCCCAAAACTTCGAAAACAAACCACAAAAGACAGAGAGAAATAAATTAACAGGTAATTTAAGCCAACTAAGTACAACATTTCTGAATGGAATTGTGGATGCAGTTAAAAAAGCTTTTTTTGTTTTGTACCTACTGATGAGGCGTTATGGACTAAAACTAGCATTACTGACATAAAACATTTAAAAGAAAAAGTGGCAAAACATGCTTTTTCTACCGTACATACTTATATGAATAATGCTATACATTTCGGCAGCCTTGGACGCGTTGATATTAAATATAATGCTTATCGTAAATCTACAAAAGACTATAATGATAAAGTAAGGCAAAATTGGTAACACCAGTGATTTGTCGTAACTACATAAAACATGAGCGAATTATCCTCGGAATTATCTCAATATTAAATAGGTATTACAGGGATACATCTTTAATTTGCTTTATTTAAAAGTCAAAAACATAAAAAATACCTAAAAGCTAGTTTGTGAGAAGCACTCAAAAAAATTTTTCGAGTACGGGCCAGTGCCTGGAGCACTATCCTCTACAATAACTCACGAGCCGCGCTTGATGATTTCATATCGGATGGATATGAAATCGAAATCCACCAATCGCAGTTAAGCTTTTACGTGTTAGAAAATCTAGTAATCCTTCAATTTATTTTATTTCAAAAAGGGTGATCTGTAAAATTATATTCATTTTCATAAGCCTGTCAAAACTAAGATATTTTTTAAATAGTTGTTGAATTAGTGAGTAAGTTCATTTAAAAAAAATGTGCTCATAGGTAAAGTATAGTGCATAATTTGAGTTGTAAAGGAATCACGCACCCGACGCTACGCGGCACCGTGCGTAACTGTTCCATTCGTGCGTAATACGTAATATGCTATTTTTCTACTCCTATGCTAGTAACATACCTATTAAGTGACCGTTTAGGTTATAAGTAAGTCAATTGTTATGAACACTGACACGTAATGACTGACACGTAATGACAGATACGTAATAAAAATACGTATCTGTTCTTAATTAAAACGCAATTATCATGGGTGCCTTGTTAGCGCGGCATTCACGTCACCATAGCAACTAACCAACATACTAATTGTTGCCTGTCAGATAATCAGAAGTATAGTTTATCTATTATAATATTTTTTCTTTCGTCGAAGAAAAAACTCGAGTTGTAAGCTTATTACATACTCGTGCGGAATTACAGCACTCGCCGCTACGCGGCTCGTGCGCAACTTTTCCACTCGTACGTAATAAGCTGTTTACAACTCTCGCTATGTAATATACTATTACAACTCGCGTTACGGAATATACCTACTATTAAACGTCACAAAAATGAGCGAATATATTAAGTCTAAGTGAAAATAAAAAGTCCCTTAATATATCTAAAAAAAAAACCGCTTCATACCAAACAAGTAACAAAGGTTATCCAGTTTTATGTCTACGACTGTTTGGATTAAATCGATTTAGTATTTTAATAAAATCAGTGGAAAGAGCCTGCTAATAGCCGGTAATGTGGAGCAATTCCCATTATCCGGCGCGGAGGGCGTAGGGCGGGCAGGTTAAAAACGGCCCTTCGACCCGCCCGCTCCTCCGTAATTAAGGGCGACTCGCCCCGGCCCTCCGGGCCCTGATTAAATATTAATTAGTTTGTGTTATTGCGCCCGCTCCGCGATTTATCGCCTGGCGCGGGTCGAAGGTGAGAAGGCGCCTCGATCTAAAAGGGAATGAGACCTTTGAATAAAAGCTCCGCCGGCAATTTTGGCTCCAAGCGTTGACTGAAGAGTGAATTCGGCCATAAGGCTCCAAGTATGGAGAGTTCAGGGACAGGTGACGCTGTCGGCCAGAAACGTTTCGGTGATTATTTTCTATCCGAATACTCCAAAGTCTCTAACGCTTTGTCTACGAAAATGTTCCCGATATTTTGCACCACCCATAGAGGCTTTGTTTTTCACGTTAGAAAAAGAATTTTTTTAGGAAGATTGAAATAAAAACTTGCATTTTTTATACCTATACAATGACCGGCAGAATGTACGCAACAAATAAGTTTTTTAAGTTACACCGAAGTTACATTAGACATGTCCCGAAACCAAGATATAGCCCAAACTTTATGCAGATATCGCGGTAGAGGAAAGTATCCTAATGTGAGACACCACATTAACTCCTAAAGTAAGAGTCTCAATCTAGCTGGCAATTTCTCAAATAATCACTAATGGTATAAGTCGCCACGTCAGAACCTATAGACAGGTTTATTTGATAAACGCTTGACGCCCAGAACTAATCACAATCTAAGCGCTCCATTAAATTATTCCGAAAATGTCGCGAGATTGTCGGAAATTGCCCCTTTTTTTCGAGCCGTAGCGAACTTATTTCGACTCTAGGCTCGGAGGCTGGCGTTAGACCATCCCTCGATTCTTCAGGTGAGGTTACGATGCTTCCGGCGCCCCCAAACAAGAAAAAACATGCGATATCTAAGTGTGATTCTGGAGGAACTATAACCGGGAATCACCGGGTGTATAGTTGGTTGATGGTTGACTTTCTGCCTTTGTTTGAAGCATGTTTTTAGAGTAGTATGGATATTTAATCTTGGAGTCAAAATAAAGGGCATTTTAAAAATGGGGCACCACGTCTATAGGTTTTGACGTCATTGGTCGCCACAGTGCACTGTCTAGCTCATCTAAATTTTTAGGTTAAGAATGGCATGGTTTACTTCAACCGTACGTGCACAAACTTTTAAAGAGCTTCGGTTACCGTGTAATTCTGAATAACGTGGTAAGTGTTTGCATTTAATTACATTTGTTAACGATGGCAAAAAATTCTATGTTATACATCGGACTCCTAATATGAGACACTCCAGTGTTCCTAATATGAGATATCTGATAAACAGACTAGCTTCATCCAATTTAGATTACTAATAATTTGAATAGAATGTCAAGTGTTATATAATTAAGAAGTTGTATACTGTGTTACGTTGATATTCATTTAATGTTTTTGAAACAAAAATTATTTTGTAGTAAGTAGTATTTTTGTTAAACCTTAATGTGAGACTGTCTCATATTAGGAACCTGTTAAGTGTGTCAAGTGTTATATGTAACTAAATTGTTGTATACTAGGTTGATTTGATATTCTTTTAAAGTTTTTGAAATAAAAATTATTTTTTCTACAAGCGTGCGGAAAAGTAAATGCGTCCGGAAAAGTATCTTACTTTTCCGCACGCTTGTAGAAAATAGCATATTTCCTAACAAGTGCGGAAAGTGTCTTTTCCACACACGATTTCTTGGCTGAACTCCGCTACGCGTCGTTCAGCCAACTGCAATCGCGTGCGGAAAAGTGGCACTTTCCGCACTTGTTAGGAAATATACTATTGTGGCAAGTAGTGTTTCTGTCAATTTTAAAAATTGAAGACTTGACTTTTTTTTTCATAATTTCATTTACGCAACAACTGTTAATATTTGGCAATTATACATAAACTGCAGTGAAAATAGAGACTATATTAAACGTATAAGTTTGCGCATTATAATATATTATAGGACAAAATACAGAACAAAATACCTATAATGGGGTTTCATATTAAGGTACTTTCCTCTATACACGGGGGAGTCAAAAACTTAAACGCGACCAAGAGTATAAAGTACCTACCCTAATTTTGCATTGTAGAGAAATGGTATAAGTAATGAAAAAATAAATAAATACAAAATAATGGCATTCCATTATTTTTTGTGATTAGTTGTAGTTAAGAACTAAAAAAAATAATTTAAAATACCATACCAAGCACATTCTGCACACTTTTGTGTGTAAAAAGTCATTTACAAAGTTTGTTGTTGTGAGACTTGGACGGTATTTTGCGTATAGCGCAACAAAAAAATTGCTTGTTCAACATTTTCTCTGGATTTTTTCATATTCCCAATTAAAAAGTCATGGTCAGTGTAAACGTAAGTATCTTATTTAGCTCGAAAGGGTTGAATAATTGTTAGAATTATGGTGGCGTAAAATTTTCTTCACGGACAAGTAAAAAAAACTAATAATAATAATTATAAAAGTAAATAAAAAACAATTGTATAGTGGAAAGCCTTGATTATGTATACTTTTTCACTGCAACCAGTCCAACTTTCTATTACCTATATAATTTTTCTCTCGTTCGCAAAATAAGGGTAGGTACTTTACTATTGTGCCGTATGTAAATTTTTGATTCCCCCTTGTATATCGCAATATCTGCATGAAGTTTTTTGGACCCTATTTTGGTTTCAGGACATGCCTAATCCACTCCGTTTTTTTCTTTCGGAGCAAAATACAAAAAATCCTATTTGTTGCATACTACAACGTTCTTTTTTTTCCTTCGGAATTAAACTTTTTACAAAATTACTTTTTCTTTGCAGTCGGTCTGATTTTCGAATATACAAGAATTGACAAACGGAAATTTATACTGTTTAATGTATTTCCCGTTCTGATTTCCCTTTCTAGATGCGGGGGCTTCCTTATAGCCTCTTTTATCAGAACCCTGTCGGAACGGAATGCTCAGGCGCCAGTTTTTTAGAGCGGTATCCTCCGCTTTTACCCAGGATAGCTTTCGTCAGAGAAAAATAATTCCAGAGTGCAAATTAATGTGGTGTGTTTGAGGGATAGGAGCAAAATTAAACAATATTTCAAGACATCGTATATTGACTAAACAACGTAGGTAATAAATTCTTAAATAAATAATACAAAATAAGTCCGGCGAGTCGCGATCGGGGGGGCCCACGGGAGTTCTGTAAGTAAAAGAAACAACGCGACTTTAGTATTACTTTAGGGTTGCTAGACGTGGCTTGCTTGCGGTACTTTAAATGCCCTAACGGTTAACGTAAGCAACGGAAAAGCTAGAAGCAAGCTCAAAATATTCGGTTCGGATTCTAGGTTACGGTTAAGCAACGGATTTGACGGCTAGCAAAGTTCGGATATCTAAGGGCCGTGGTAGGCCGTAGGTTGGGGCAAAGTTCACACTTTTCCCCCTGGTAGAGAATATTCGAAGAGCGCAAATTGCTAACCTGGAATTTAGCGGGATCAAAAAAAGACGGAGAAGCAGCGCCTCCGTGGCTTCCGCAGGCTGTCTTATAGCCGGCAACCACGTGACCAAGCGGCGTGCTGCGGCAGCCCATTGGTCGGCGTCGCCGACGTGAATTCGCAAGCGATCCCCTCCACATCGATCTCGCTGCGGCGGCTGACGGGCGGGCAGAGCGGCTAAGGGATGAACCACCCCTGGCGCGCCCTCAGCGGCGGCTTCCTTGGATCGGCGATGTCCTAAATACCCTGTTTCCCAAAAAGAACGGTGATTCTAGCCCCAGTTTAAGCATCCCCTGCGGATCTACCCCTATTCGGCGTTCCTACCCTTATGGTAACATAAGAATTTATTATTAAGCGGCGGAAAGCCGGAAAATAATCAAAACCAGGATTTAATTAAATGCAATGGAACTCTCGAATATCGGCTTACTATGTAGAAAAAGTTATCGGTGTGAATCAATGACGTCATCTGACGTCATTGGTGTGAATATAAAACTACTACGGCGGATGGCCGGCCGCTGAAAATAGCGCGGCGAGGAATTAAGTGGGTGTTAAAATAAAAATGAAAGCTGGAAATTAGTAACTTCGTTACAATACATTCTGCCGGTCACTGTAGAAACACGTGAAATCTACGCGTTTCCCCGATTACAACGATATACAGGGTAATTCAGTCATGATGTAGCCACACGTGGGGGAGCCCTACTAAATAGGAAAATGAGAATTTTTTTGTCGATGCCTAAAACAATAGGGCAACTCAACCTTACTATTCTAGCAACTATGGGCACTCCGGTATGCTACGTTGTCGAACTATCTCATCATACCGATTCGCAGTTTTATTATACCTATATTATAACAAATTTCTTATATGTGCTACAGAATAAACTTATGTGTTTGTGTCTCGTCTAAACAGCACTGGCATGTAGTGCGTTTGTACATTTTGCACGCAATTTTGATTGACGATCCACGCATTTTTGGATATCACAACACTGTTAAAAACGAATTCGCGATTTTACATGACCAATCGCTGTAATCATGTTTATAACCAAAATGTACTGTAATAATAAACTTCATCGAGTAATTTTGTATAATTACATTTGAAAATTACTTAATGTCTAAGGTATTATTACTTGGATCTAGTAGTAAATATACCTAAACCGACAGGTAAACTTACAGACTGCGCTTTTAAATATACTTCACTATGTTCGTCAATTTATTTTAATATTGTAATATTACGACGAAAATTTACACTAAATTACATGTATTATTACAAATACGCAATTAAAATTTCGTGAAAAATAACTTAAATTTACAATACCTATTTCGGTATAGTGGAGATTTGCGAATTAAAATTACTAGAAATATCGTGTAATCATACATACCGGTTTGTAACTGGGGCGTTCCACGTGTTAAATTTACAGTAAACGACAAGTAATTTAACAAAACTGCTATGCATGCTTATGCCAATTTACACTCTTTAAAAAGTAAATGAAGTAAAATTACATTAATTGCCTGCAATTCTACATTCTTCAATTTGTTTTCCAGTAAACAACCAGGTAAAATTACATTAACTTACCTTCAATTGTACACTTCTTATTAAGGTGGCGTTTCTTTTATTTATTAAACGACCAAACAAATCACTAGCTAAAGAGCAGAAATCAGTATACGGTTCACATAACCCTATGCAAATTCGGGCTGTACAACGGAGACCTTAAATGAAGACTAGGTATGCAATAGGGAATAAGCAAGAAACCTGTAGTGCAGTAAAATAAAACGAGAGGAAAGCAGAATAAGACCGCGAGGCAGCGGTGCGCTCGGAAGTAAAGGGCGGCTCCCAAAAAAATATAATAAAATATTTATTTTTAATGGCAATATCTTTATTATCATAAATCAAAAAAGGCACTCTTTTAAACATCAAAATCGACCTATTATGTAAAAAATAGTTACAGGTTTTTAACCTTTATGTTTGGAATAATAATTTATGTTTATACAAAATATATATAAATAAAATAAAATTAAATAAAAACAAACACTTGTGCATTCCCGGTTGGGATTAACAAGAGATGACATTGACAACATTTTCTAGTACTTACCGTATTTTTCCTCTTCACAACACATAGGTACTAACAAACTGTTTTTGATGGATGAAAAAGTTATAACGCAAAGCAACGGTTCCCGTGTTGCGCTTGGTGTCTACACAATGGGCGAGCGCCCAACGTGCTTACTAGATAAATTATGATGCAATTCCGTAACGCTAGAGGCTACTCCCACCCCCACCTTCAAACATGTAAAAATACACCAAAGTTGATGTATTTTCGCTTTCGCAACGTAATTTTCAACAGTAAAGAGTAAAAATAAAATAGCCCGTCGAAACTTTACCTAGTTCAGTTGTATTTTTACATTGGACGAAGGTAAAATCACAAAAAAGGGAAAAATTACTATAAGTCTGTATTTTCTCATGATTTTGAATGTATATTCACATAGTACATGATACATGATAAATCGTGTAAAAACCCGTTACTTTCACATGAAAATGCCTGTAATTTTAGATCGATTTTTAACAGTGAAAAGAAGAAAAGGATCGACACTGGAAAATCATAAGCCGAGTAAAAAAGGTAATAAATTTACTTATGACGGAATCACCCTGTATAAGTAGCTGCTGTTGGGAAACTTCCAAGCGCAATTTAAATAATTCATCCTTAACACAAAACGACAAACGGCTACATTTAAATCTTGATTGAATTTTTATCAAGCATTTTATTGGCAGTTTCGTTCTACTCAATTTTCGAAGGAAGTTGCAAGATGATAAAGTCTAAGTAAATAATTACAAATACCAAAGTATCTACGAAACACTTGCAAACACTAGCGTATAGATTTGCCTTCCTCACTTTTAACGCAAGCTTTATTATTTAATTGAGAGCAGGGCCGTGTTAAGGTAAAAATTTGCCCGGGACAAAGTTCTTTTTTGGCGCCCCCCCCTCAAATCAAAATTATATTAACTAAATGAAATAAAATATGTACACTAAAATAAGACTCAATGTACAGCACGAGTGTGGTGATTCAACATTTTGACCCATAAAATGGCTTTTTTCGATCTGTAGCGAGTAACACGCATAATTTAAAACTTTTGGTCAATACAAATTTTAATCTAATTAATTACTCACATTTTGAGACAAAAATTATTTTAAAATATTTATCACAATGGCCGTTATTAGCATTTGCGCAAAAAGCCTGATGACAGCCATTGTGATAAATATTTTTAAATAATTTTTGTCTCAAAATGTAATTACTTAGATTAAAATTTGTATTGACCAAAAGTTTTAAATTATGCGTATTACTCGCTACAGATGGAAAAAAGCCATTTTATGGGTCAAAAAGTTGAATCACCACATACGTGCTGTACATTGAGTCTTCTATACACCAGAAATGACATTTCTTAATTTGGTAATACAAAGTTGGCATAATTGTTTTGGGCGCCTCCAGGGGCGTATTTAGCATGTCTGACAGAAATGTCAATTCTTATGACAGAGGCCTAACCTCTAACCTTAACCTTGATATTATATGGTTCTAACCTAACTTCGAATACAGAAACTATAACTATAGCCTTTTTCTGTACTTCAAAGAACAGAGTTTAATGTTAATTTCTATCTACTCAAATTTAGAATTCGTGCGCGTCAAACGTAAATTCTGTGGATTGTGGTCCTTTTCTCTTCTGTTACCTATCAATAATATCAATATGGCCGCCGCTTACGGAATTCTAGGGACATTAAATATTTACCTGTCACAATCTGGGGTATACAGTTAAAGAGCGATTTTAGTTTAGTTACATATTTTTCATTTATACTTCACAAGAGCAAATAAGTTTTAACTTTTACATTTTATTTTGCACCAGAAAGCAGAACCTCATACCAGAAAGAACATTTTTACGATTTACAAGATACGAAAATTTGCCACAATAGAATAGAAACGATAAGGTTGCTACATTATTCAAAACGCAGTGTGTGTTTGTTTAGTACGTTTGCCATTTGCCATATCAAGAATTGGGCGTTAATATTCAAATTCAAGTTCAACAAAAACAAGTCTTCATTAAAACAGGGTTTCCTTAGATGCTATTACAGATTCAGGATTCAGTTAATATGAATGTATGTATGTAGGTACATACATACTTATTGTACTAATAATTCACGATTAGTATCCAGAAACCAAAAATCTATGTCGATTCGATACCTCTATTTAACTAACACGTTGCTCGTTTGCAAAAGTTGGGTTCTTTATTTACAGAACAATCCTTTTTACAACGATTCGCGTCAACGTCAAATCGTCAAGCGCCGGCCGCCACCTCGTCATCTCGGGGAGAATAGCGAAATCAATAGGTAATTAAAATATTCCAAAACGACATAGACATCGGTAGACGTAGACAAGTTCCGAATTCACAACTTACAAAGATATCAGTAGTTGTATGCGAAATCATCGTCCTAGAAAAATAAAAATCGGTAGGTAACTGAAAAATTAAAAAATGTTTAAATGTTTTCTTGAAGCAGTAAATTATTAATACTAGCGCCTTTGTTTATCTTGGCGCATCCTTGAATAGGGCGCCCGGGGCGCACACCCCCTTCGCCCCCCCTTAACACGGCCCTGATTGAGACGAAACCGCAAAACTCGATCAATAGATACCTAACAAAATATCTAGCCCTATATTATACTCTGTCCAACAAACTTTTCTGGCACGCACCATCCCCGCCGCGACGATGACTCACCGCCCGCGGCCGGCGGGCGCCGCCGGCTCTGTACCTTATGAATAGCCCCTAATTTTCGAGTTTGTGTATCTCGGACCTAATTTACTTTCTTAATAAACGTCGGCCAACTTTGTGCGTAATTTTATTTGGGGCCTAGCCGCACCCTCGCCGGGCGCGTGGGGGCGGGAGAGACGCCAATTTGACCGCCCTTGTCGGTGCGTCTCCACCAGGGGCGTGCAGTCCATGGAAGCAAGGGAAGCAGTGCTTCCCCTAAACCAAAACAATGTAAAATGATAAAGTGTAATTTTTGAATTTTTAAACAGGAAGCAATTATTAGTTTAGTTACCTAGGTATATTAAAAATGCTAAAAATTATCATATCATATATCAAACCTACAATATGTTATGCCTCTAGCAAATGCGGCGTTGAATCCGAATGCGCCCATCCTACCGAGCGACAGTACGATGTAAGCTATGCCGGCCGCTGGCTTTTCTGTAGCGTTCGAGAGTCGAGAGGTTATTGAACTTTCCACCTTCACCGCACTGGCTGACGCGAATGAGAACGCGTGTTTTAAGCGTGCGTGGAAGCTATCGTTGCAGTAGGTTCTTTGTTTAGTTTAGTTGGTTTTGATATCTGCGTTGGTGCGTCGCGCGCGTCGTATCTCGGGCGATATGGAAGACAATAATACAATACGGACATGAACATGCAAATACCGTCAACTTCGGCTGTCGGGAATGACGTTGAAAATGTTAAAGTTGGACAATTAAGTAAGAGTGTGTGTGAATGTGTAGTGTGTGCCTTAATAATAAAGGGATTTTCAACATTAAACTTTGCGGATAAGCTTCAATTAATTACTAACTGAAGGGCAAAACCCCCTATGAAAAATTTAACCACAAAAATGAATGAATGACTTTACATATATCGCTGTTGTCTATTGAGAATATACTTCTCCCGAACATGTTAGAGCATCGATGTTTTTATGATGACGTCATTGACGAATTAGCAAAAAGTGATCGAAGAATCGAATTACATTACAAATAGGTAAGTTTTTAAACATTGCTTCCCTTACTTAAAATGTCACCGCACGCCCCTGGTCTCCACGGGGATCGGGACGGACCGGAACGCGGAAACGTGACTGGGCTTTGACCGGCTGGAATCTGGATTGATATATCTTTAGGATTTTTGTCTCTTGGAATATGTTGGGGAGTCTCAACGCCATTACAGGGGGAGTTAGTGGCGCAACCAGAAATTATTGTCAGGGGGGGCTGATTGACAAAGTTCATTTTTCATTGTTAAGGATTGCGCCGATGGCGAAAATTTTAAAATTTTCAAGGTCAAACATTTTTAATGAACTAAAAAAAATTTAAGTAACCTAATATTAGCAAAAAATATTACGAAACTGATTGTAGTTTTTTCTTTCTTTACTGTGAAACCGCATAATAATAATTTCACTATGCATAGTAACTGTAAGAAGTAGGTACTCTTTTTTTTCTTTTACACAAAAGCCCGAGAGAGAATTCCTTGAGTGATGTGGAAGTAAATATAAGTTAATGCCTACAAATTTATTGCCACATCCTATAAATTAACATGTCCTCTCAAAGGGCCCAATTTTAAATTTTTATATAGATATGTAGGTATCTTCCTATAGAAATTTATTTCCTTGTGGATTCATAATGATTATTGATTTTTAAAAGCAGGAATTAAGAGGAGGTGTTCGCTTATTAAAATGCGCAGCATGAGAAATTTTTTACGCCAGCCATACACGTAACGATATACTTGCGCAAGTTTAAACTTGCACAAATATACAGTAACGTGTGTTGGAAGATTTTTGCGCAAATTCTAGACTTGTACAGGTCTTCAGAAAGTTTCAATTTTCGATTCCAGACTTGGGCAAGTTTACGTTTGCACAAGTTTACTTGAACGTGTGTGGCACCATTGCGCAGATGAACTCATTGACGTTCGTATGCACGTCTGTTTGGGTTTTTTGCGCCAAAATGAGTAACGAGACATGTGGAGTGCGAGAAAATTTGGAAGATTTTACAAATATCTAGAAATGAATTATGCCTCTGGCAAGTAAAGAACAAAGATTACCACAATAGAGATAAAAAAACAACCGCTTATAACAAATTAGTTGAAGTGTATTATAAAAAAATAGATCCAAGTGGTGATATGGCTCTTCACATAACAGTATCTTGCTTTATAATAAATGGCGTAATCATCGACAGAACCTTCAAATAAGTGTCTTCGTCCATACGTAGATAGTTGTTATGCCAGTCTTTGGGTGCAAATTTCAGTTCAGTCGATAAATTGATGTGTGAATAATGTTCTCTTTTCATTAACCAGTCTTTACACCATATAGTTCGGTGTCTTTTAAAGTCTTTTCAGATTTTTTGTAACACAAAACACAACTGCCTGCTCCACTGACTTTCAAAAATGATGTTGTTCAAGTATACTTGTTCCGTCTGTGCTCTCTACCGAATGATGTGTGTTTGCGCAAGTCTAAACTTGCGCAAGTATATCGTTACGTGTATGGCCGCCATCAGAAATGTTAAGGACAGACAATTTAACTGAGGCGTAGAAAATTGTAAAGTTACATCACCATGACATGTTTCCTCTTCTTTTTTTCTCAAATGGAAGGGTTTGAACAGTCACCCCCATCTTATCTACGGCCCTGCCGTATATGAAGGTCAGAAGAAAACAGAAAGCCAGGGCCAGGCGCATATATAATTAACGCGTAACTTGTGTTTCTGTTCTGTGCCGACTGCTGGCCAGACAACTAATCTTTCATTAAATATCCACTACTAATATTTACCACCGATATCCAATATTCTCAATATCGTAAATTTGATAAATCATAACCTAAACTTAAAAAATAGAGGTAAAACAAAATACAAATCATTCGATCTTGTCAAGAAACGATCCTGTAGCGGTTTTTAACTAGCATTGTTTAGCGTTTTTTCGCTTGGTTGGTCACTGCTGCAGCCCGGCAGCCTCGTTGCGAGACTGGGGGGAGTTGCCAATTTTGCTAATTATATGCAGATTTAAGGTATAAGCGGTGTTGCATGAAAAATCACCACAATGTGTGACTATTTCGCGAAATTGCCGAGTGAAAACAAAAGATAATAAACCGTGAACCCGTGAGGATAATTTTTTTTTTTAAATGTTTAAGACTTTCGATCAGTAACAACTAACAACTCTCGTTGTTGTTATTAAGTATTAACAACGAGTTTCTACACCGGGCAACAAATGAAGACCTTTAAAAGTTTTAAAAGTTTTCAGGCTTACAAATAGTATTTTTAATTTGTTACTAAAAATGTGCTACAGTAAAAATAAGTGTTACGTATAGCGCCCAAATACTTTAATTTATTGTTATCTTGGCATCAATTTATTACTGGAAAATTCCATATATAAATAAATTTGTATCCTAAAATGCTTTCCATCAAACGTAACAGAATTTTAAGCGTTTATATAATTTTCTTTTGAAAGAGACATATTCTATCAGTATTTAGTAGCAAAAATTATGAAACAATAAAGCTAGTGGTATAAAATGGTTTTTAAGCAGTTACAAATTTTTAAAACTTTCATAATTAAATAAACTATTTAAAAAAATTTGCAAAAAAAATAATTTTTCTAGTATTTAGATCGTTCAAGTTTGGCACATTTATTTGTAAAATTGAAAAAGAAATAATTTTTTCGCAATTAAAACTTTGGAAATTTGCCCATTTATATAGGGATATTTTTTTAAATATAATTTTTTTAAAAGTTAAATGAATCATCACTGCAGCAAACGAAATATAATAATAATAATAACATAACTTTATAGTCGGGTAAGCCATACTGATGAGGGATTACCGTCCCGAAACAATACTGTATATGGTCGACTATCACTCTTTTTGTTCTATCGATGTTTTCGGTTGGTTAACCGACGCCGTGGAGACGGTAGATGGCGGGTCTCGGTAAATGTGCCGATCAAGACCAGTGGTTTTGTCCCTTAGGGTGTGCTATCGTTATAATACTCCATGATCAATTGATTGGATAACTTTATTTAGCAAGATGCTATACAATATACCTACTTGGGTATTACCATAAACTCTCACCTAAAATGGGACAAAGATATAAGCTGGCGTCAAAAAAGTGCAAGAGTTTTCGAAAGGATGATATTTTCAGACTGAGTTGTACCTATTTTAGTGATAAAGAGCCACTGTAGAGTCAGCACTTCAGCGGTCGGGACACCTGACGCTGGGACACTCGGAAAGGTGTAAAATTAATTAACTTCCTTAAGGACATGTGTATCCTGGTGGATGGGATGGGTAGATATGTAAACTGCGGGGTACCACAAGGCTCCATCCTCGGGCCACTTCTGTGGAACGTGATGTATGACGACGTCCTCGGGCTGCCCGTCCCGAGGTCTTGCAGCCTGATTGCCTATGCGGATGATCTATTCGTGATCATCACAGAAAAGACGACATCGGAAGCTGTTACGAAGACAAAGGAAATTATCGCCCAGGTAGGGTAGTGGATGAGCCATAAAGGACTCGAACTGGCCCCACACAAAAGGGAGATCATAAACCTAAACGGTAGGAAAAAGATCGGCGATCTGATGGTGAATTGCGAGGGTGTGAACGCGGAGGTTCAGTCAATAGTCCTCTACGCAGCCCCGGCTGGATATCGGGACTGAGATTCGCAAGGAACAGGGAGAGACAAAACAACATGCAAAGGAGGATGTTGCATTACGCAAGCATATATGACGGTGTCTGGGAGCGCCCTGCTGGTTGTTGGCTCGACCCTACCGCTGGACCTACTGGCGCGCAAGAGAGCATATAACCAAGGCGTTGATAAGGATGGTAGGAAGTTGAATAGAGAGGTATTAATGGACACATGGCAGGAGATGTGGGATAGAACCGAGAAGGCCACCTGGACAAAGAGGCTCATACCAACAATCAAGACATAGGTTCAGAGGAGCCATGGGACGGCCGAGTACTACTGAGTCAGGTATTGACTGGTTATGGTGACTTTGAAGATTAAGTAAAAGACCAAATAAATAGGTGCAGTACATGCACTGCAAAAGCCACTGTGACCCACGTTATATTCGAGTGTCCTGAGTTCGCAGAGCAGAGAGGGGTCGCAACATAGAAATAGGAATAATACCATTACCTGAAAACCTCATACGGACGATGCTGATATCTGCAGAGAATTGGAAAACCCTAGCAGGTATGTACGGTGACATACTAAGGAGGAAGGAAGGGGAAGAAAGAACGTTGAGAGGGTAAATAACAAAGGATGGGGCCTGAAGAAATACGAGAGTGGTACCAGGCCTGGTACCACAAACGAGGGGAGGGGGTTTAGCGGCGTGAGAGACCCGCACTCCCTGGGCTGATAGAACCACCAAAGGCATGGGGGTTGGCTGTAAGCTTCCCCTAAACTTCAAAAAAGTAAGTCATGCACAAAATACAAGAAGCACTTCGGTTTTCTAGGGTTTTCCGTAGTACTTGAGCGAATGCTATCCTAGTTCTATAGGGAAAAGTCTTCCTTAGCTGCTACTGGTAACGAAGATAAAATAATAGTAATTGCCCCAAAATTTTTGAAAAAAGCATTCTTACTTCCCAGAAAACTTTAATGTGAAATGTGTCACCGCTTCGTCAAACCATAATAATATTATGTTGACACCTTCAGACACTTATAAACACTAGAAGGCAAAAGACATTTTATCCCTAAAGCATAGATTATAGGAGCCATAGATAGTCAGAACAATTGTTGAACTCGTTAGCTAAAAATCCCGATACCAATTTTCAAACTTTAATTTTGGAGCGAAAACCAAATTAAAACAGATAAATTACATTGTCCTACAGTTGTTAGGACTCTACACTAAGCTGAGGTATAGGCATTTTAATTTAGTTCTTAGTTTTTATATCAAATTATATACAACATTTGGTGTAGTGTGCGGAAAGTTCAACAATGGTTCCGAACGTCTATGTGTAGGTTTGTCTAATGTGCCTATAAAGGAATATCCCGAACCCAAGATTACCTTTTAGATTAACAGGAATTGTCAAACATATTAAAATACTATTAAAATCATTGTATAAGCTACATGTATAGGGTGTTCCAAATTTCGCGCCACTCCCAATATTTTATATTAAAAATTCGTTTTCTCAGATTGTGTTAAATGGCCGCTGTGCCGTTATTGATATCTTCCTTTCCCAGAAACATTTTCACAAACAATTTCAAGGTCAAAAATAGGTAAACAAAAATAATAGAATAGTTCTCACTTATGAGCTTTACTTAATCGAGTTATCTATGGAAAACATTTGAGCATTAAAAACACATTCCTGATGTAAACCTGAGATTTCATTAACAAGTCAAGTGAACATACCTGCAGTGTCCAAAAAGATCCCAACATGAAGGGAAAATTTTTAATTTATGTAAATTTCCTTTAATTGTATGATCTTATATAATAGATAAAATTATAGTAGAAAGAAAAGGATAAAACAGGAACTGGAATAATTGAAATTTATTTAAATATGCATATTCTGCTTCGAAGCGTATAATATTCAATGCATTCTGCGAATCAGCAATTTATGTAGCCATTAGCGTCTAAGACAAATTGAGACAAGTTGATATAACTTTTTAAATCCGTGAAAATGGCTTTCCTATAAAAACAATATCGAGTATAAAAGGAAGTAAATTCAATTTAAATGGACATAATGATATAAAAGTTGATTTATGTCTTTATTTGGCTCCAGCTAGCTTGTAACACTTTTTATACTTTTCAATATTTAAGGCGCTACGATACCCCCCATTTTCAAGGGTTTCGTAGTTTACATCTCCTACTTGCATTTCTTAATATTTTCACTTGATTTTTTTTTGTGGCTTAGATAAAACTACGAAGAATCGTCGTTGTGTATCACGAACTGTGCAGGACTAATGCGACACTGTGAAAAAAAATGCCAAACATACCCGAAATTCGACTATATTCGGTTAAGAATTTCGAGTATTTCCGCCGCTCAAAAATAATTCGAAAGACACAACGACGATTGAGGCATTCGATAACATTATTTTAAGACTACTTTCAAGTCGATACGTTTGTTCGTTTGGCTATGATTTGAAAACTACGAACCCATTGCCCGGCAATAAAATGATCCGTGAATTGGCCATTCGAGCAGGAATTAGACGTACGGAGATAGGCGGGCGGGCGGGCGTTCGCTGGAACTCGTGGTTCCCCTACTTCCCCCTACTTCGGCGTACCTCACCGGGCTCGGAAACCACGTCAGGGGAACTTTCAATCGATATCAGATGGTTCATTTTTCATTTTATTAGTCTCAGTCTCCCTTATTTGTGTTTCGCTTGTTTTGAATGTTGGTGTGTTAGCAAATATTTATATTTCCGAGTACCCGAAGAAAATATTTTCTACCGCGACATTATGTATGTCGACTGGCATATAATAATACTCATTATTATTATTCCTCCAGGAATTATAAATAAATAATTATTAATCCATTTAATTTTTAATTGAGTTTTTCGCCACCAAACTGATCGAAGGACAACTTTTTCAAGTTGCCTGGAAAATTCATAAATTCTTAACAGTGAATGAACGAAACTTTAAACGTGTAACTCAAAAAATAACTTCAACAAATTTGTTTTCTGAGCTTTCGGAGAATAAATCTTCCTCCTTTCTCAAAGATCATGCCACGTCTGAAGTGGCATGATCTTTGAGAAAGGAGGAAGATTTATTCTCCGAAAGCTCAGAAAACAAATTTGTTGAAGTTATTTTTTGAGTTACACGTTTAAAGTTTCGTTCATTCACTGTTAAGAATTTATGAATTTTCCAGGCAACTTGAAAAAGTTGTCCTTCGATCAGTTTGGTGGCGAAAAACCCGATTAAAAATTAAATGGATCTCACAAATAAATTTTAGAAAATAAATAATTATTATTCACAAAGTACCTACTTTTTGCTTTTGTGTAAAATGGTTTAATCCCTAGGGCATAAAATGGCCTGGTCGTGCAAAAAGAGTAAATTTAAATTCTAGACCAAATTGTGGGCTTGATTTTTACTTTAAAAATGTGATAGGTACAAGTAATAATTTTGCCAAATAAATGGGTCATCTGAAGCATTTTTTGAAAACGAATTCCTATGTAAATCGCTAAATACTTTCCAGAGGGAACGATAATAATTCTGACATCCAGTCAGTTTTAGAAACTTCTTCGTTAGAAGATTGTTCGAAAGTTATTGGAGTTGAAAATCGGGCAAAATAAAAATAGTACATTTTATTGTTCCAGTCTGTCGAATTTATGACATTTTAATACATTTTCTAGGATGTTCGATAATTCAGATTTGTCAGAATAAGGTTCTGAAACTGAACCGCAGTCAGGGCAAGAATACCTATAATGTTTGATAATGATGTCACAACAGTCACATGGAGTGAAACCAATAGGAGTAATTTGTGGGCTTGAGTGCTTTTATTCCCGTAGGTACCTAATATGGTTTCCAGAATTTGAGAGAGGGGTACCTACATATTTTGCATTTTGCACACTTATTCGGATTTAGGTATAAGTAGTACTGCAGGTGCATAGGGTTTGGGAAACAAACTTTCTGGGAAAAACAGGGCTTTGAATGGAACATTTACAAGGGATTAGAAATTAATAGCTCCAATTATCTCACAACTATTACTTTATTTAAAAAGGGAGACCAGTTTCGTAACTCTATAAATTAGTCCTTGAGGATGTAATTTTATAGATTAACGAAACCGTTGTGATATAATATGGCCTATTCACTCTAATCCCTCTAAAATGAACTCTTACAGTGTAGAAAGTTTTTAGTTATATTTATTTATTATTACACAAATGTAAATATGGAATACCTACTAGTTATATAAAACATTTTAAAGAAGTAGACTTTAGACGCACTTTTTTAGTCGTAGCAACACTATTATGCAGAACAATTATCCAATCAAACATTAATAGATGTTCAACTGACCCTAATGTGGTTCAAGAAGAATTCGGTAATCGAATCGTTAATTTAGATTTTATAATTGAGCAATTACAGAAGTTTTTTTATACACGAACCCTTCATAGCATGCACCTTTGCTGATATGAAAAATAATAGTAAAATTGCTTCGACGCCAAAAAGCTATGCAGTGTGTTGCCAACGAAAAGTGAACGCCCTGAATAACTGCCAAAAAATATCATTTTTGCAATAAAGCAAACAGCCCACCGCCGTTTTTAAAATATATATTCGCGCTTCTTCGTCGGCATCGGCGAGACTCGTGTGACCCGTCGGCGGCCGGCACCCGAGTTATTATTTCATATTATCTACACGTCTACACAGGAAAAAAAGACTGTTGTGATTTTAGTGAGTTCGTGTATATAGTCACTTTTCCATTACCTACTTTAAATATACAAGCAAATCCATGTGGTCCCAACAATATAATCTATACTTTTGACGTAATTGCAGATGAACCAATAAGTTTAAAATAGTTTGAATTTCCGTTAAGAAGACGTATTGTCACTTCGATACTAAAATTGGCATACTACAATGAAAGCATAACCTCGGTTTTAAATTATCTCATGTTTTATTTAAACAATTAAATTTATTTTATTTGAATAATAATAATTCTCACCCTCAGACTACTCCAAACTATATAAGAGTACCCCAGAAGCAACTGAAAAAACATTATAATTCATTGGATGAACAAATTAACTTAATTGCAACTTTTATATTCATCAATGTAAGTAATCATAGTCCACGAAAATTGTAATTTTTTTATAGAGGTAGAAAAAAAATGATTCTTAACAGGTAGATATTTTCAGGGTTGGTTGTGGGTAGCGTCTTGAGTATAACCCCAAAAAATCACCGTCGAAGTCGTGTTACGAACCCCGCAATAGGAGTGGTTTTGCAAACATTTTTTTGCAAATTTTTTTCTTCTCATGTGTACAATTTTTTTTCTTCTTATGTATACATTATTACGTTCTCTACAACTTTCCCTCATGAAGTTTTTTTTAACTTCAATACTTCACGAGATATAGGTAAAAGATCACCACTATCTAAAGTGCTTTATAAGGGTAAAAAAAAAATTCTTTAAAACAAGCTGATTTTTTCAGGGTTAACTGGGGGTTAACTTAGGAGTGCACACAGTGATCGCAAATTAAAGGTTTTGAATCAACCCTACACTCTATATCGTTCGTAGTCATAATGAACACTGCAAGTGAATGGCTATAATTGATATTAGTACCCACAATTAAGTATTACAAATCCAGCAAAAATTCAGTGACAATAGTTGTAATTTCAGTATAATGAACAGTTAAATGTATCCTTATTCAATTCAACACCATGAAACGTTATGTTGTTCTGACAAAAGAATGTGCTTAGAAAAGAAGTATTATAGAATCAATTCCAGAACACGCTATTTATTGAAATAAAATATTACATTTAAATTATTCATTAGAATTCAATATCAATTGAAATTGAATTGATTATTGTTAGTTACAAAAAAGCTTCTGCTTGAGTTTGAGGAATAATATCTCATATTGAATTGAACAGGGTTTTTTTACAAAGTGCCAGATTTTTCTCAGTGTAGTACCCACGGCCGGCCTGCCCCTCAATCGTAGCACTATGAAGGGGCAGGCTGGAGTGGGGAGTCGTGGGGACTAGAGGAAGGAAAAGGATAGGCATATCTAATCGAGCGACGTTTGTCCTGAATTGAGTCGGGCACTTCGGGCGGACTTCATAAGTATCGTAGCCTCTTTTAACTGCAGTTGTTCCTGCACAAATCGCTTTAATTAAATAAAAAATTCAACCACATTCTGCTCACTTGGGCTAAAACAAAGAAAAAACGAATCCAGAACGTTTCTAAATAAATAACACTGACACTCCCACATTATTTACATATACAAGATTCTGGCGGAATAGGGTGACTATACGGAAAGAGGGGTGGATGGAAAAAATGAAGGAAGGGAAATAATGGGATATGAAAAGTGGGAAATTGTGGAGAAAGCGATGGTTTTAAAGACGCTAACTTTATTATAAGTAGGTAGCTGGGTTTACGATCGTTTTATATTTGCCTTTTTAAAATTTGCTTTGGAGGGGGCCGTAAAACGAGGCAAATTTACAGAAAAATTTTGCATATAATGAAGCAACATAAAATATTATTAACTTAAAGATTTTATAATAAGGCCGATTACTGGTCTTCAGTGTAGTATTAGGTACACAAGATTTCTTAAAAATAAAACAAATTCCCTTTTTCAATTGTTTATATTAGGTAACACATTTTAAAGAATTCGTTAAAAAATATATAAAAAATCTAAATAAAAATTAAATCCAGGAAGATTTTTCCAAATTAATTTAGCTATTTGAAAAGGTGCGGGTTATTCTCAAATTTATAATATTTTATAGTTTTTCTGCTTCTAGCTATAAAATATAATTAGATTTACCGCTAATTTTTATATGCAAGATTCTTGAAAAAGCTCCAAATGAGCGTTCCATTTTTAATTGGGTGCTCTGTAGAAGAAAAGATATAATTTTCACAATGTCATACACAATATTAATAATATTTTACGTGTAACCGTTTATAAACGCCGTCGAACGTTGCCGTCTGCGTCCGATGCCGTCCGAGAGATAAACTAATTTCATCTTTCACGTTCCGTCGTTCACATTTCTGGACGCAAACTGCGAAGGTCACCGTCAACTTCTTAGCGCCAACGCAAACGTCAAAATCCACCTTTATACAATGCTAGAAAGAAACGTCAAATTCTTTTTTAATTTGTGTGGCTGTCATTGGCACTATGTGACGCAGGTTTTAGAAAATTTCAAAAACGTTCGTGAATTTGGCCGTGTCGTTCAAATCTTAAAATAATGGTGGGCAGAAACATTAGTAGTTTCATCACACTGAAACGCTATAAACCGTGCTTCTGAAACCTGTTTATTTATCTCTTCTTGACAAACTGTTGAAATAGCTCCTAATATTTCATTTTGAACTGATTTTGACGTATATTTAAAAACAGCATATCCTTGCAAAAATATTGTTTTCTTGAAATCGGCATTAAAATGTCCCAAAATCGTCATTAAAAGCACAGAAATCGTACAATAATGTAGCCCATTATTGTACGATTTTTTCAATAAGTAGGCCTTGGCGAGATGTAAACATCAAACGTCAGACGCGGAGAAATCGCCCGTCAAAAGTGACCAAATATTCAAAACCCGGCCGATAAAGGCTCATTTAACTTTTCGTACACATTGCGAAATTGTTTCCTATAGAAGCGCAATCCTTCAGTATACATATTTTAGTAAATTCGAATATCAATAGATTTGTTGTGTAGGCCGCACAAGAAGCAGCAGTTTGGTTTTTCTGTCAGAAGGTGACGTACGTCATTGTACTTGTCCTAGGTAGAGCGATCGGTAAAGTCAAACAAAGCCGCGCGTAGTCGGTTCGTGGACGGGTGATCCCTTATTATTATTTTCTTGCCTAATAAAACATTTTTTTTCCGATTTAAAAAAATATATAATATGTACCTCAGCACTGAAGTTATTTTTATGACTCATGTGGTTTATTTGCCTCGGCCAGAGGCCTCAGCAACTAAACTCCACATGAGTCATAAAAAGTTGAACTTCAGTGCCTTGGTACATAAATAACTATTCATAGCCATATCCATTTCTGATACAAAATCAATAAGCCCCCTGTATACTCTTGGGTTTCAACTCTCCGATGACTCGTTATGTCCTCGCAATGCTAGCTCGAATACGCCACAAAATTTTAAACAATTAATAAAATTAGACGGGACAATATGTAATGATTTTATACTTGGTCGTTAATTTCTTTTATTGATTTTCGATAGATAGAATACCTATAATAACTGACAAACATCAACATTGCCAATATTCGAGAGCCGCAATTCACTTCTTAAACGAATTTGAGACAATCCATGTTTTTTAATTTTTTTTTATAAATGAGATAAATCCCTAACGCCCGTTCTTTTCTATTCTGATGTAGTCTTTTCATTACCTATTTAAAACAAGACATGTAGTTTGTCACACCCGCACAACCACGAAGTTTTTTGCATTGTTCAACCTTAAAACTAATACGTTTAAACTTTTTGTTTCTTATGGCACATTCTTGAACAATGTATTCTCCGGCTGAGGTGTCCTTTCTTTTTTATATGCGCGCCGGACACGCGAAATCCTCTCTCGCAAGCTCAGAGAAATAACCAAGGATACAGGGAGTAAGAACAAAAAGTAAACAAAGCCAACATCTTTTTGAGTGATGCCACGTACTCCATTGTTTACAGCATTTCACTTCATTTTGAAGAGTTTAATAATGGGATTAAATGAAGGCACACCTCCCATAACACTAAATTAACAAATGTAGTTATTAATTTCTGGAATGTAACAATTTTAAACTAAAACTAAATTGCGCTGTAATTATAGTATCTAATTATCACTTTAATAAAATCGCCACAGATACCTCAAACCGCCCGACATGGCAACGCTGTCTTTGCTGCCGCGGGCGCAGCGTCCGTTCACTCGGCAGTATTTGTTTTGTGTATGCCCAGCAAGTCAAGTTTTCCGATTGTTTACGTATGCATTTTTCCCGTTTTTAATCGTTTTCCTGTTAATTTATAGGCTACCTATTTATTAGTATTTAGGATACAGTGACTGATTTTGTATACAATGGGACGCAGAAAGCGTGTGGTATGTGGCTAAATTGATATTTCTCAGGATATAACCTATATCAGGTAAACGTTGTACACACGGGCCTAATGTTTGTTTACTTCGGAAAATTTGCGTAAGATGTTGGTTGACTACAAACGTATGTCGTTTGATGCTGTTGCTCCCTCTATCCTTGGTTATTTCTCTGAGGTCGCAAGCTACGTGCGCTGCACAAAATGATACTAAAAATAGCACTGTTGGTTTGGCGGATTTGATGATAACCACTTTTTCTAACTACAGACTACAGGCGTTCGCGAAAACCTCTCATGTTCAAACTAAATACTGCGTTTTTATGAAACTTAATTGGGTATTCACTGCACAAATGCATCAATGGAGAAACCGCGCCTGGTTGGGTTTTTATTAACATTAGCGTCTTATTTAGTTGTTTAGACAGAGGGTTACAATCCTGCGGCTTGGCAAGTTTTAAGTTGGTAGGCGGCAACTCCATCAAACCCCGCTTGCCATTAGGGCTGCAAAAAGGAAAGGGACTCCGTGGTGAGTCTTTGTGAGTTGGAGCGTTGGCCCTTTACAGTTTGCGTATAAAGTCTCCCATACGTCATTTGAGCGGACGTGTGAAGGTAAAATCGCCGCAAATTGTGTGTTTCTAAATTATGGTGCCAACGTAATATGCCGGGGAGAAAATATCATTTTGAACAAAAAGTTTCCTATAAACATGGGTCCGAAAATGCATAATAAAAAGTTACAGGGTGATAAGGGTACAGTTTAAAAACCATATTTTTGGCAAAAACTTCGACAGAAGTTAGGCAATTTAAATGAAATTTGGTGCAGTCTTTCAGTAGCTGCGAAGTGCAATAATTTCGTGTAAAAACAATTTATTCCCATCGCCCAAAGCGGAGGGGCGGGGTAGCTCAATGAGTTTTATACTCATCACTTTTTTGAGGTTATTTTTTTGGTCTTGCAGGTTCTTTATTTTCGTGCATCTTTTTATTATGCAACAAAAGTACCCTTGTTCCATTACGATAAAATCAACCGTTTGCTTTGAAATTGGAAAAATGTGCCCCAAAACACCTGTTGACTCCAAAGTTTGAAAACTAAAATTTTCAAGTACCGCTTTCAAATTTTACAGAATAATTGTACTATTTAAATTGACAAAAAATTCCCTATGAACACTATACCAAAAATTGTTCGCTTTCAAAATGGAACAGATTGAGCTTGACAAAATTTTGACACCCTATTTCACGAAAAGCAGTGATGTTTTACTCAAGGATTCTTAGGCATTTTTTTCTTAATTCTGAACGTATAATTTATCTGTAACATTTAAATGCGGTAGGCTTATTGAGATGCGTGCGTTTACAATTTGAAAGTTAATAGGTACTTATTATACACCAAAATAATCTCATTTTTCATTTTTACCTGTTCTAGAATGTACTGCAGCCATTTCATTTTTTCATATTTATATTAGATCAAATGGGTATATACCCGGTGTAAGAAAGCCATACATTGTAAAGTGTTACAATGTTTTCCACAGAAATTATTTGGAATCAAATGCATTGTAACCTCTAGTATTTAACATTATACCGTTAAAAAATATTGTAAAAACATGAACAACGTTTTCATCGTAAAATTCATGAAAATTTTGGAATTCTAAGTACAGAAAAAGCATTGTAGTTAATACCCACTTATCTAAAAGCCTTCTCCTAAAAAATCACAATAAAATGTTTATTGTTTAAAAATATATTAGCATTAAATTTGTTATAGCCATGTCAAGATATTGAGTTCTACATCTGTAGTAAGTAGCATGGCGTTCTAAGCTAAACCTTGAGCAGTAAAGTAATGCGCGGGGTCAAGAGACACTTTATTTGAAAAATTTTCGAAAACCTCCTCCAGCAAACAAACATCACTTGTCAGATACACATTCGATTATTCACCTATGGTTTTGTCTACAGTTAAACACCTTCCAAACTCTACGAGCACTCTTGTAACTATCATAATCTAATTTTGACAGATCATAATCTAATTTTGACAGATTATCCCCGAAAACACCAATCAATAACGACTTATGTAGGTATCCCCGGTTTTTATAGACAAACTGTTTGTAAAAATAGTTATTTACTTTACAAGATCCGTAAGTGCCCTTTTTTTGTTGGCCAAAAAAGAGCTTGCGCATCGTGTAATGTATTAAATCTTTCCAGCTACCGACAATTTCATTATTTCGCTGCCAATTAACTTTAAATAAACCATATTGTGATTAATAATCTTCATAACAGCTGTTGGTCAATTAATAAAAAAAATAATAACCAGTTACGAAATATAAGAAGTAGAATGTAGCGATAATAAAATTGTGTGGGACTTGAACTCTCCACCTACATAGGTGGGTGCTTTAACATTGAGCCAAATGACTGTCAATAATAATTATTGTATTCTATTATTCAATACCTATTGATATTTTTAATATATCTTCGGTATAGTTTGTGTTTCTTTCTAATAAAAACTAGTTTTGAAAAACGATCGCCGTGAAATACAGTGTCTCACTTAAGAGTGAAACAACCCTATAACTTCATAATTCTTTATGAGAACAACTTGCCTTCAAAACTTCCATGGCACACTTTTCTAAATGCAGAAAATTATTAAATTGCTGTTTTTGGAATTTATATATTTTAAATTAATATTTTTTGGTTTTGACAAAATTTTGGATTTAGGGTTCTGAATCGATTCTGAACAACTTTTTATAGTAAATTTTTTTGGAAAAAAAAGCCTAATATGACTTTCGGATTTTTAGCCTCGATTGTGGCATCGCAGGTGGCTTCGACTTTGGAGTACGCAACTAATTTTTTGGAAATAAGTAGGCAACAATGCCATCTACCTTTGGTAAAAATTTCGTTCTGGTCGGTTAAAAGCTAAAGAAGTTATAGGGTTGTTTCACTCTTATGTGAGACACTCTGTATATCAAAATTGAGGCAAGTTTATAGTTGCTACATATATATTTTTTAATGGCTTTAATGTCCTTGCTGCGTAAGAGTTGCTAATATAGGCACAGAATAAATAGCTTCACAACAGAAGCGTCCATAAAGACATGTGTCAAAAATAAGCGAGCCTCCATTTCAATTTGCAGAAAAATAACCAATACCTTACACATAATTTTGGTCCCAATACAATCTCTTTGCAATCTGGATTAATGTAAAATCAAATAAAATGCACAATGTTTATCCCTTTGGAAGATATTTCGCGTAAAAGTGAGCACCCTTTTGACACATGTCTTTATGGACGCTTCTGTTGTGAAGCTATTTATTCTGTGTATAGGCAATACTTTTTCAACCTGCAGCATTCTTTGTACCTAGCAACCAAACGAAAATTTGACTTAAGTTTTCTGGTGCGCTGCTGGCGGATATGTAAAGTGTAATTACCGAGGAGGAAGCAGGAAAAAATGTTATTTTAGGGCAAAAAGTTCCATTAAACATATTAATCCTGTTTTTTAGATACCGAATGCGAAGGAAAGTCTCGTAACCAGGTTTGAGAGTGTAATTTCTCAAGTTAGTTAAAGACAAATAGGTATATCACTAAAGTTAAATTTCAAAATAAATCATTAATAAAAAAAATCCCGGCATTATATAGGGCCAGTATTTAAGCTGGGGTTTTGTGTCCTCGCAAATGTCTAATTTTGTCAAGAGTCGCCCTTCGCCGGAGGCGGTGCATACAGAGCGCAGAGTTAGCTCGGCCGATAGCGAAACAGTGCTCAGGGGTCTCGAGTCCGGGAGTAAATGTAGCAAAGTGGAGAGTTTGCAGAGATCGAATATAAACATATACTGTGGTTCTAGGATAAAGGCATTTTTTAAGAACGTTCGTATTTTTCAGTTTCGAATCAAAATTTCTTGCTCACAGAAAGATGAAGTTGGTAACTTTTGGTATCAAATTGGTTCTTTTGAAAATCGCAAACTGGACATGAAAAAAAGTGTTGAAACTCCATCAAAAAGCCGTACCTAAGTAGCCTCCAAACTCAATCTTTGATATTCAAAGAAAACCAAACAGAATTTTCTGTAAAAAAATACCGAGAAGTAAGAATTCGTAGAACGCTGTCTCATTGTAAAGATTAGCAGCTAACTGCTAATGTAGAAGCAAGTCACACCGGATTTTTCTAAAAAAGATACCTGCCATCCTCGGTGTGATCTTCACCCACCAACTATAGTAGTTTGCTTCGATATAGCCTTATAATAAAGCTTTTTTAATTGTAAATTTCTAAATGTGAAATTCTCTAATTTATACAAACAACACATTAGAACTAGTAATCGGTCAAATATAAAAAAAACTACCAAAGACTTTGCTTGGATGATGCCAGAGATATAAATGAGTCTAGAGATAAGAATATCCTTTATGTCTTATGTACAGTTTTCTACATTTTCTTCGTCCCCTCTTATTTTGCACCCTACAAAAAAAAAAACGTAGGAAACAAAAATGTAGTACTTTTGGACGGATATAATAAGTGGTGCCGCAAGAGAAATCGGAATCCATGGGCAACTTGTCACGCAATATAAAAAAAAATTAAATGGAGCAAAACAATTAATAGCCATAGCATGTTTAATTTAAGAGATAGAGGAAAACTTTCATGCCCAACTATTCTCAGTGCCATCAATTTTCAATATGAAAATAAATATTCCAGGGCTATTAATAATTTTTTTTCAGCACCACTCAGCTGTCCAAAATTGACACATTTTTGTCCCTTAGGTTTTTTTTGTATGGTGCAAAATAAGCGTGAAAATGGTAGTCCTAAAAAAATCATCCTGTATATTACTGAAATGAAGCTAATTATTATTATTTCGAAGGAGCTGGCCGCATCTCTCTAGGTCATTGGCGAGGCAACATATCTCCCTCGAGATGTTGAATGCTTTTGCGCGCTGTAGTTCTGGCCGGGGTTAAGGGGTCATTATCACACAGTGCCAGCCCAAGTGTGTTTTTGGTGTTTGTATTTAAAACTAATATCTTTTTCAAAAAAAAACAATGCTCAACTCAAATACTACATTAATTCAAGAGCCGGCCGCATGGTTTCAACTCTCGTAAGATTATAGAATAAAATGTTATGTAAAATGTAAATGTTATGTAAAATGTAGAGAGTATATTAATTTCTTTACTTGAAGCGAGTAGGTTGCCTCAATTAATATAGGCCCGATCATTGTTATTTAAAGAAATCTACTCTCATATGATTGTAGAACAAAATAGATACTTACCATCGGAAAGAAGGCCCATGGAGCAACAATAAAAAAGAGGTTGCCACCTCCTAAGCGGTTTCTTCGCATTAGCAGCGACCAGTAAAGTGGTGTTGTTCTGTTGACTTTCAACTCTCATACAGGATGGGCCCAATAATTGGCAGCCAGGCAGCTAGCAATAATTTAGGACGCGGTGGGCGGTGGACCTTCGCGCCGTAGCCAGCGTCCGAGAGGACAGAACACGCTACGTGCGGTACACGAGGATGACGCTTCGCTGGCAATTGAATTTCTCGAAAATCGAGTTCCAGACCCCTTAGCTACTTTTTAACTATCGCGTCGAGAAATAGGAGAAACCCCCCAAAAGTGAGCAATTTGGACGCTGGCTACGGCGGAGGTCCACCGCCCACCGCGTTCTAAAACGTTAGCTGCCTGTTATTGGGCCCACCCTGTAGCAGGCAACCTCGCCTTATTTGTAGAGAAAAATTCAAGCTTTCATTTGGCATCATTAATAAGCTTATGAGAGTTGAAAGTCAACAAAACAACACCACTTTACTGGTGGCTGACAATGCGAAGGAACCGCTTAGGAGGTGGCAACCCCTATTATTATTGTTGCTCCATGAGCCTTTTTTAACATGGTACCTATTTCGTTCTATAACCATGAGAGTAGATTTGCCTAAAAATTAACCACAATTTCTTTAATTAACTATGTTCGGGCCCCTATTAATTGAGGCAACCTACACGCTTCAAGTAAAAAAATATACTCTCTACATTTTACATAGGTAATATCTTATTCTATAATCTTATGAGAGTTGGACTCCTGCGGACGGCTCTCATACTAATTATATTGCGCATATTTGGACAAAAAATCAGTCAAATCTCATGTTTGCGAAAACAATACCTACACCTGAAATGTATTTTCTTCTTCTTCTCTAAGGTAAAATTACCAGAAACTTTAGGTATATTGTTTTTCCAAATGAGACATCAGATTTTGCTGATTTTTGCTCAAATATTATTATGCGCAATCTAATGCAGTATTTGAATTGATCATTGGTTTTTTGAAAAACATAATGGTTTTCAAAATAAACACAAAAATTCACTTGGATTTATGCCTCCTAAAATGCTGACGACGCGGGGATGGGGATCGAGATCGAGGAACTTCCATGATCGCACTTGCGGGCGTTGAGAGCCCTCCGTAGTTTTCGAGAGGAAGCGTGAAACTGAAGACGAGCCGCTACCGGCTGCTACACTATAGCGCCGACTTTGACAAGCCTCAAGGCCGCTAGCTGTTTCCTTTATAATACCTGCCTAATTAAACTCGCAAGGAATTCCTTGGCACCAGCCATAGCTAAATAAAGGTAGTAATTAAATCATTACATAGGTACTTACTTTGGACTCCTGGGGCCTACGTATCTCAGGTTGCAAACGGTGTGTAAACGATGTGACGCGGTCGAGTACAAAAAACCGAATGACATTCGCGAGCAGATGACAGCGGAAAGTAGTCAGTGTGCCAGAATAACAGGGTGGATTTTGTGCGCGGTAGTGCAGTTGGCGTCAGATGAAACCAAACGACGTAAATAAGCCATTTTCTTGAGACTTTTGGAGTAATAATACCCAAAATCCATTCAAGAAACAAAGGATTCAAGCTCAGACCGAGGGATGAAGTGACCAACAAACGCGACGTTGCCAAATTACAGATCAGAATCAAAATATCCCAAGCAAATGGATTTACAGCGTTCCGTTTCGTCTGACGCCAACCGTACAAGAAGCTGCACTACATGGTTAAAATTCTAAAGTGATATCTTTGGAATGAGTGGCGTAATAATATGATTATGATATGATATGATATGATATGATATGATATGATATGATATGATATGATATGATATGATATGATATGATATGATATGATATGATATGATATGATATGATATGATATGATATGATATGATATGATATGATAAGATACGATACGATACGATACGATACGATACGATACGATACGATACGATACGATACGATATGATATGATTTAAAATTATATATAATATTATATATATATATAAGGATGTAAGATTAGCGAGTGTAAATGTAATAATTACAAGAATATATATAATCTCCTTTACCTAATTGGTGTGGCTTGTCGTTTGTCAACCTAATATTTATACTTTGTGAATCGATATAGTATAATTGTTAATAAATATCGATGTATTCTGTTCATACAGCTTATTATTAGCATTGCCTGCACATACGTTTAACCATTTCTATAAAATCTATAATTTGAGGAAAAAAACTGTGACCAGAAAAGGAAGGTTGGTCTTGAATTCTTCTTTTCCTTGTTTGACCTTTTTCTTGGGGTTCAACCTCATTTCATCAAATTATTTGTATTCAGCGTCACCTTTTCAAAGTAAAGGGAGTAGTGCCTTAAAATTTTGGATTCTATGGGATGAACTGAAACAAAAAGGAAGAAATATGCCAGGGGATTCTCCTAAACATGTATTATCTGTCTGCATGTTGTTTTACATTCTTTGAAAGGGTTTCTCTGGAGCTTTTATATTTCTACCTAGGAAATACCTGGATATATCTAACTTGCCCCGAGAACACCCGTACGAGATAAGTTTTGTAAGAATATGAAGTAGTCGCACAAATTGCCCCAAAACTCGGTCGCCCTTATAAATGCGCGACAGTTTCAGACGCATAACTCTCCAAGTTTCGTAGTTATGAATTAGTGGAGCTAAGTGGGAAGAAATAATTAAACACGACACGCTTATTAAGTTTGTAACTTTCCATCGGTTCTACGAGGGTGTAACCACTCTAACCTATGAAAATACGAAATTGAAACATGTTTACGTTTACGTAACTTCCTTCACGTATAAGTAAGCCTCCACATCAGTTCTGGTATTCTCGCCGGATGTATCAGAATATAATGAATACAAAAACATAGGCCAAAAATCTGTGAAATACAAAAAATCAAACAATATTTTCCATTGAAAAAAAAACTTGACGTCACTGGTGCGTACTTGGAAGCCTGCCCGTCCCTCTCCTTTGTGCATAATATCACAGTAGAAACTTAACTATCGCAGCATAAATAAGCCTTATTTTCAGTATTTCCCCAATGCAGGGTGAGTATGAAATAAGTGGCATCCGCATCCTTTTTTTGGGTAAGAGAGATGGTAATTTTGAACAACTTTTCTTAGTAATTTTTTTTCCTATCGCCGAAATTTTTCTCTAATTTACCCACCTAAAATGCCCCCTCTATGAAGACACGGCACTGACGCCAAACGGACAATCGTTTTTATTTTGATTGGAAAAAAATAAAAAGTGCCCCGGTTGTCCCGGTTGCCCGAGTATTTGACAGTTCTGTCGTTCTGTGTTTATCATTATCCTGTTTTGTTGGTCATGTCTGCGATTTATTATTTCAATGTTAAGAAAATAAAACGAAATAAACGCGTTAACAAATCGTGCCGTCTGGTCGTGCCTTCTGATTGTTCGGAATTCACTTTTATGTGATTGTGATTTGCTAGTTTTGTGCGAGGTGTTGTGTGTTGGAAATACGCCCGATCGGCGTTCTCTGTTATGTTCTTGTTCTACGGGAATGGAATAAATAATGTAAGTAAACTGTAGTTAATAGCTAATAACAATAAATTATGGTCATTCTTGTTATTGTTCGAATTTTTGAAGGTTATGCGACATTTCAATCTTTTCCGTTGCTGATGCTATGAGATTTTCCTTTTTTGCGACTGCAATAGTACCTACTGTATTGTTATTACAAAGGGTTTATTTTACGATTATTTTTAAAATTTACCAACATTTATTTCATACACAGCGGATAGAATAGCGTAAACTCAAAATACTATACTAGTTGATGATTTACAATTTTTTACTCGGTTATTGGCAAAGCGCCAGTGCCGTGTTTTCATAGGGGATGAATTATGGAAAAATCTCGGCGCTAGGAAAAAAATTATTAAGAAAAGTGGTTCAGAATGACCATCTCTATTACCCAAAAAAAGGATGTCAGTTATTTCAGATTCACCCTGTATAGGCACTGTAAAATTGCGCAAAACAGAGGCCGTATGCAGAGTGTCGTTGACAGCAGTGACTTGTACCTACTCGTCTTATTCTCTTTGTAGCAGGCCAAATTCCCTGTCTCTGTTCTTCATTTGTTTCGGCAAAAATTTTATTTAAAGAGGTTTTTTGATTAACGCAAGTTTCTATAGGCTCTGTTGGCAGAAACTTTCGCTGTTTTTATAAAAAAATCTTTGGAATTACAAGCTGCTGTGCATATTTCAAAATTTCGAAATACATTACTTCGTTATTCCTCTGAATTTCTATAACAAAAATTCGTTTTCGAACATTCTCTGCCGATGTCAATACCCCGGAACTATTTGGAAAGATATCTAAACTTCCCTATGAGAAGTCATAGCGGATATATGCCCTGTAATAAAATGAAGCAGTCGTACAAATTGCTCAAAATCTCGGGACGATCGTTCGTATAAATGCGCGGTAGTTTTCGGTTCATAAATCTCTAAGTTACATAGTTATGCATTTGAGGAGTTAAGTGGGAGAAAATCAAAGGTTTTCCTGCTTCCTACGAGTCTGCAAGTTTTCCGCTTACACAAAAGGGTACAGTGAAAGTTTTAGCTGCGTTAAGCGAATAAGGAAGATTATACTGTTGAGGGATTCCATCACTCAACGATTATAGGTACAGGGTGGCCCATCCAAGCGGAAAAAGTGTGCTACGTGGAGACAGGTTAACATAAAATCGTCATTCAAAAAATTAAGTTGTAGTAAAAATTAAGGGAAATTCGAGGGTGTACCCTAATTTTGTATACGGGGGTCGGTAAAAAAGTTATTGCGAAAAACATTTTTTGCAAAATAAAAAAAAATATTTTTTACCTACACATCCATTAGAGAACCTTTAAGTAGTATTCCCGAATATTCAGTTTTTTAATATAACTTCCGGTTATAGCGGAAATGAAAGTGGTTTTCTCTATTTTACAACTTACACATTTCTCGGATTCCTTCTTTAATTCTGAATCCAACGATATATAATTTGACCTATTTATCTCCAACCGTTTCCGAGATATTTATCAGAGAAGCTCCATCAAACTAGATACATGGTCTCATCCCAAGTAACATTTTTAGTTTTATTATGGCATGCAAGATAGCTATAAAACCATTTTTCAAAGGTGCGGATAAAAACTGTTTTGCCTGCAGCATATCCTGAGAGCTGCGATAAAACATCTTTAAGTCAAAAGTGGAGAATCTTATAGAAGCTCTAAACTCTAAGAGTAAAATTATAAAACTTCTTTAAGACATAGTTGCCTTGGACCGAAATATTTTAACAACGACTACAAGTTAACTATAAAACCTGCCTTAAAACATCCATAAAACTTCTATAAGGACAACTACACTTTTCAGTTTTATTGCAAATTTATGAAGCTCATTGAAGGTATATTTTATTTTATTCCATAAACAAGATTAAATAATATTATATCCGCGTCCGCGTCATACGTCTTTGAGCTAGACATTCCTATATGTCTCCAAAGATTCAATATGGTTTTATAAAATAGGATACAATAATTATTGTTTCCCCAGAATTTTATTATCACTTTTACGCCTGATTCCCTACTCAAAATAGCAAACGAAGCTTAGTTTTCTGATAAAGTAGCATAGGGTAGGCCTGGAAAATTAAAAGGCCTAAAAAAGTCAAAGAAATTTCGCTTTGCAATTTTTTTTCAGAATATTTTAAAAATTCGAATGGGTCTGATTTTTAGAAATACTGCCTTGTTCTGTTAATTATTTTAATAAAACGGATTTTTTTAAAATTTTTGTACCGAAAATCCATAATATTCAACTTTTCATTTAACAAATAGTCCAATATGGCAGCCAACATTCATTTCATCTTGGCTAGTCTATTGAACAAAAATGGCCACTTCTTCATAAAATAAATGTAATAGGCAACAATAAACGATGTCACAAAACCAAATTTACTTAAGTTCAGTCATATTAAAACTAATTATGTTTAATATCGCATTTAATGACGATACTTATAAGATCAATTTGCACCTTTCGGGGAGATTTTGCTGTGTACAAATCAGTTCACCCTATTTCAGAGCCTTTTGGCTTTACACAAGTACGTCATAAAGCTACTTAGTTTTACGATAGTTTTTGATAATCTTGACACTTGCGCGTTTGCGAAACAAACATTAACCTCAAAATTTAGATTATAATTATACCACACTGCAGGAAGTGTTTTTTTTCGTGTGTCAAACATAATTGAAGAGGTTATGGGAAGCATCGACTATCACAGGCACAGAACTTTAAACCGGGAGTCACAGATGGGCGATGGTTGAGGGCGCCTATAGGGATGTACACTTATAATTTCGTTTTCCTTCTTCTATTTTCTATGAAATGTCCCACTTTTCTTCACAACCGCCCACTTATCCAAAAAAATTAGACATGTTTCATTGAATGAATTCTAAGAGAACATAGTTTTAACGAACCGTTTTAATAATAATGAAGTTTTATCCAGGAAATATAAAGAACATTTGGATTTATAATAGAATAGTTGCTTTTTTTTGAAGGTAAACATAAAACCTTCAACTATTAGCTTTTTCATGTTCTATAAGGGCGTTATAAAACCAGTTATTGATGCTACCATAAAGCCATATTGGACGTATTTCAGACATAATTAAGCTACTTTGAATTGAAAGTCACTTTAAGGTAAGAAAGTATTATAAGGACTTTCGAAACCCCACTAACAAAGCATTTACAAGAGAACATTCACTATAAGAGTATTGTCTCTTATAAAATATATCTGGAGGACTGCTATAAAACTTAATTATAAAACCCCCTAAGTGTGTTTTGCATTTATCCCGGCTTTGTTAAATATCTTTGACTCATCTAAGTCACATTAAAACTGTTATAAAACTGTTCAAGAGCGTATGGAATTTAAAATGTTACTTGGGATGGTCGGTGTCTGATGTTCAATCTGAGTAGGCCAAACAATAAAACCAAATTTATGACAAATCAAGTCAGCCATGATAATAAAACTGACAAGCGAGTAGGCTGAATGTTGAAGTGGCTATAGCCATTCAACTGCATTCAACTTAATTAAAAATCTCGTGGAAATTATGAAACATTTATTATTTTTACTACTGTCATATTTATTATAACAACAACAATATGATTAGTTATTAAAAATTAGTTAGAAGTTCATTTACATTAAAAGTTCAAAATGGTTTCCATTATTATTTACACATAGCCTCGTCTTTTAATCTCCTCAACATTTTCGGGGAGGTTCTTATAAACTTTATTTTTTAAATGCCCCCACAAGAAAAAATCCAAGGGGGTTAAATCTGGACTACGTGGAGTTGGTTAAGAAAAATTAATGGCAACTGGTCAAAGTATTGTTCCAATTCGTTCTAGATTAAATGTAGGTATTTCGTACCTGTCATACTTCCTGAATAAAATAGAGGGCCCATTATAAAATTTACCACAATTCCGCACCAAACACCCACGGAATTTCTGCCGGATCTCACAACTTCACGAAATGCCCGTGGATTGTCAACAGACCAAAATATACTATTTTTCCGGTTGTATATTCCCGCCGTTGTAAATGTAGCTTCATCGGACCAAATAATTTGTTTAAAAAATCCAGCTCCACCTCTTGCAAAATAAAAGTTTAACATTGTTTGACAATATTCCAGTCTTCTTGCAGCATCTCCAGGGAATAGCCTTTGAACAGGTAATATTTTGAAGGCTTTAAATTTGCTTAATTTCATTACCCTTTGTATTGCAGACCGGGGAATTTGTAAGTCTCTCGCTGCATCTCTCTGAGCTTTTTCGTTATTTCTTCTGAAATAATTTAAAATTCGTTCTCTCTCGTCCTCACTAATTCTAAACCCTTTTTTTCTCTTGCTAATCACACTTCCTGTCGATCTGAATCTTCGATACAGCTTACATATAAATGATGCACTCGGAACATTTCTATTTGGATATTTACGAGAATAGTCCCTCAAAGTTTCTACGTATCTTTTATCATTTTTGATGAAGATCTCTAAAATATCACAGCATTCTTCTTTCAAAAACATTTTTTAAACTGCAACTACTAACAGCTTCAGCAACAAAATTTTGGACTAATCTGACACGTAAATAGAAATATTGAATTGACAGCCTACTCGCTTGTCAGTTTTATGGATTTTTTCTTGTGGGGGCATTTAAAAAATAAAGTTTATAAGAACCGCCCCGAAAATGTTGAGGAGATTAAAAGACGAGTAAAATTAGAAATTGATAGTTTAAACAATCGTCCCTTAATCTTTGAAAATGTCCGAAAAAATTTCTTAAAAAGACTTATGTTATGTGTAAATAATAATGGAAACCATTTTGAACATTTAATGTAAATGAACTTCTAACTAATTTTTAATAACTAATCATATTGTTGTTGTTATAATAAATATGACAGTAGTAAAAATAATAAATGTTTCATAATTTCTACGAGATTTTTAATTAAGTTGAATGCAGTTGAGCCACTTTAACATTCAGCCTACTCGCTTGTCAGTTTTATTATCATGGCGGACTTGATTTGTCATAAATTTGGTTTTATTGTTTGGCCTACTCAGATCGAACATCAGACACCGACCATGAGACCATGTATCTAGTTTGATGGAGCTTCTCTGATAAATATCTCGGAAACGGTTGGAGATAAATAGGTCAAATTATATATCGTTGGATTCAGAATTAAAAAAGGAATCCTGTGATGGTTAAGAGAAATGTGTAAGAGGTAAAATAGAGAAAACCACTTTCATTTCCGCTATAACCGGATGTTATATTAAAAAACTGAATATTCGGGAATACTACTTAAAGGTTATCTAATGGATGTGTAGGTAAAAAAAAATATATTTTTTTATTTTGCAAAAAATGTTTTTTCGCGATAACTTTTTTACCGACCCCCGTATACAAAATTAGGGTACACCCACGAATTCCCCTTAATTTTTACTACAATCTCATTTTTTGAATGACGGTTTTATGTTAACGTGTCTCCACGTAGCACACTTGGCCACCCTGTACCTAATACAAAAAAATAAAATAAATTATTTAGAAGATTCTGACATTATCTATGACGGTATATAAACAAAACATTATACAATTTTAATTTGTTTCACAAAATAATAGGGTCATTGCTAACAACAAGACTGAGCCCAGAGAATTTTTTCGGAACCTTACCTGATTTCAGTACACGGGTTGGCCCATCGGAAAATTCTTGTTTAATTTTAAATCTTTTTCAGAATATGTTCGTTATACACACATAGCCTTGGAGTGAACTTTTCATTTTTTTAATTGGAATTATACAGGGTGACTTTTTTTCGATGCCCACTATGGGGATCTCGGAAACTAGCAGAGCTACAATAAAGGTTAAATGCGGAAAGAATTGCAGTTTTGAATGCTCAATCTAATGCCCCCTTTGGATTTTTATAAAAGTTCATGGCTCACTAGATATTTTGAAAAGAATGATTTTTTGCTATTATCATCAGATCTCTGTAGCTCCGTTATTTCTGCTTATACAGAAAAACTGTAGAGACAAAAATTGTCGATAATTTTGGGCTTAATAAGATAATATAATAGAATCGAATTTTTTATGTTGTTTGTGATTTTTGAGATATGACATAAACTTGTGTTTTTTTAAATGTAAATCATAGTTGGCTGTGGTCTTATCAAATCGGCCATTTTTTGAGCTTTCCAAAAATATAATACCCGGCATAGTTATTATAAAAAATAAAATAGCTATGGCTAATTTTCTGTTGACATACTTCAAACTTTCAAATATTTTATTTTTAGCTGGTAACAAAATGTAACAAAATAAAACAAAAATTATCATGATGGAGCTCCACCACATAATTATTTGCCCGTAAGAAATTACCTAGATCAGCTCTATCCAAATAGTTGGATAGGGAGAAATAGACCTATTTCCTGGCAGCCCCGATCCCCCGATTTGTCTGTTTTGGATTTCTTTTTGTGGCGAACAGTACAAAATAAAGTATGAGACAATTGTCGAATTAAGAGCAGCTGTTTTTGAAGCAATTGCCAGTATTGACAGGCGCTCTCTAAGAAAGGCGACAAATTCAGTTTTAAAAAGATACAATATTTGCTTAAATAATAATGGTGGATTGTTTGAACACGTTTTTTATTTTAAAAGGTGACCTTTTAAAATAATAATAATTTGAATTTGAGTTTTTTTAATTTTTGTTTTATTTTGTTACATTTTGTTACCAGCTAAAAACAAAATATTAGAAAGTTTTCAATATGCCTAATTCAAAAATAGAACGTAATTATGAAAATATTCCATGGCTGACTATGTAAAAATTTAAAAAAATCAGAAAATTAGCCATAGCTCTTTTATTTTTTACAATAACAATGCCGAGTATTATATCTTTGGAAAGCTCAAAAATGGCCGATTTTATAAGGCCACAGCCAACTATGATTTACATTAAAAAAAAAACAAACAAAAGTTTATGTCATATCTCAAAAATCACAAACAACATAAAAAATTGGATCAGATTATCTTATTAAGCCCTAAATTATCTACAATTTTTGTCTCTACAGTTTTTCGGTATAATCAGAAATAACGAAGCTACAGAGATCTGATGAAATAGCAAAAAAGCACTCTTTTCAAAATATGTAGTGAGCCATGAACTTTTTTAAAGATCCAAAAGGGGTATTAGATTGAGCATTTAAAAGTGCAATTATTTCCCCATTTAACATTTGCTTTAGCTCTGCTAGTTTCCGAGATCCCCATAGTGGGTATCGAAAAAAAAACTCACCCTGTATAAGGGGTGCTATGTTTAGAATGGCAACACCCATCCATATATTTTTTACGTCTTCCACATTATCCGTCCATATTTTTATATAAAAATCAGATTTGTTTGTCTTAGATATTATTTACTACCTAATTAATTAAGACTCTCCAAATTACAACATCGATATTTGCCAGAGTGCCACGTCCTTTCCACTGAATTTCCGATTCAAGGGGCTTTTAAATAATGCAACATCGGCACCGGTCTAGGTAATTTTTTTTTAAGTTACCGACTCAAAAAGCTAAATTCTAAATTCGATTTTTCTGCTTCACCCTTTGCCTAGCTAGGGCTAGTAGGCCACACAAACAATTTTTTAAAATTTATACTGTAGGTGAAAATTTTATTTTTCGAATATTGAAGTCAACAGGTGTTTTGGGGCACGTTTTGGCAATTTCGACGCAAACGGTTGATTTGATCGCTATGAAACAAGAGTGCATCTTTGTTGCAGAATGAAAAGATGCACTAAAATGATATACCTGCAGGACCAAAAAGATAACCTCAAAAAAGTTACGAGTAAAAGCACGATCCAAAAACAGCGCAAGTGGCTCTCTCTGTGAGATACGTAGAAACTAATATCTTCGGCTTATTCTCCATCCCCAAAAACATAGCAGTGCCAAATTTCAGATCAGTACCTTGATTATTTCGGGAGATGTAGCCATAATTAAATTTCAAAAAATAAACTTTAACGCCCTGTATCTCTTAAACAAACAACATTTCTATAAGGCATATTCGCCTCAATCCTAATATTTTGGCCCAATATATATGCGGTTGCACTATGTGCCATTATTATTGATTCACCCTATACATCTCACCGACCAAGTTTAGAATCGAGTGTGTATAAAGCATCCCCTCCCCTTTCTTCGCTGTTATACTGTTATTTGACCTTCGTCAGCCCCTGTGGAAAAATTATGGGTTTTCCACTCGGGTCGCTTATTCCTGCCGACCGTTATCAGAAATAACAATCTCGGGATCGATCCAGAGCCTCCGCTAGCGTTTTCGGATGTTAGGTCTTCTCCTCAAGTAGGACCAATTATCATATCTTTATTCCGGCCAATACTTAAATTCGATTTCAAAATTGAGACGGATTCTTTAGTCAATGATTCCAAAGAGAGTTTAAGTTAAAGGCTAAAGTGGCACTACCGATAAAAATCAACTACCTAATGAATTCGATATAAACGTAGGTATATCAACAGCCAATAGCATAACACTGAAAGTCAATAAGACGTAAATCTTACTAGCTTCTCGACAAAATTCAATAGTCCCCATAAACTATAATATCGATGAAACACGTCTATAAACAGTGCTATGAACACCATCCGTTATTTTCAACCAGCAATTACCTTTAGGAACTCCTCCGAGAATTATTGTTGCAAAGTGCATAACTCTCAAAGTCCCGCAGTTATGAATTTGAGAATTTAAGTGGTAGAAAATTAAGTTTGACGCGCTTACTAAGTTTGTTCCTTTTCCATTTACCTGCAACAGCCCTCTTAGGAATGAAATGCGCTTGCAAAATTTAAACCCCTTAGATACGGTTGTTCACCTGGTATTTAAATATTATTGTGCTTTGTTAAAATTAAAACAATTTTGCTGCGGTAATTTGATATACAGCGTGGATAGAAATTGTGGAATATTGCTTATATTTCTTAAAATATTCCTCATAATATGATAAACTTGTTTTAATAAAAGTGTTAAGGGAAATTATTTCCCGTTTAGTGATATCAAGCAATCTTTCGTAGCACAAAAAATGTGGTTGCCATGGTAACCGACTTGATTTTTTTAAATGGTACCATATACCTACGTTTTTTGGTGAAAATTGATACATTGGAACTTTCTGAATACGATACAATACAATTTTAATGTTTTCTATTACGAGTATGCTATTGACAATGTTTATCAAAATAATTATTAACATCAAGTTAGCCATGCCAAAATCAGAACAATGGGAAAATGTCACTAGCTGTCAGTTGCTTGTAATTGTGTGCATTGTTACACTAAACGTACTTTTTTACTCAATTTTCTGTGTACTTAAGTACTTAGTAAGTTATAATGGCGCTTGAATTAAGTGAAACGGAAAGAATACAGGTTAACATACTAAGTACTTAAGTACACAGAAAATTGAGTAAAAAAGTACGTTTAGTGTAACAATGTACACAGTTACACATCTAGTGACAGTTTCGCATTGTTCTGATTTTGGCATGGCTAACTTGATGTTAATAATTATTTTGATAAACATTGTCAATAGCATAATAGAAAACTTATTTTTTTTGTATTTTTTTCTTATGCGACCCCATTAAAATCGTATTGTATCGTATTTAGAAAGTTCCAATGTATAAATTTTCACCAAAAAAACGATATGGTGCCAATAAAAAAATTAAATCGGTTACCATGGCAACCACATTTTTTCACTAAACGGGAAATAATTTCCCCTAACACTTTTATTAAAACATGTTTTGATATGAGGAATATTTTAAGAAATATAAGTAATATTCCACAATTTCTATCCACACTGTATTATCATTTCAAGTATACTGTAGATAATTCTGCTCCGATTTGCAGACACTTCTAGATACCTACTATAATATAACCTCAGAGCTAATATTACACAATATTACAGATCTGTTCTAGCTTCTTCATATCTACCATTTTAATTTAGTTTCTAGAGATTCTTCCGTATAAAGGCCATTTGGAGTGCAAAAATCTATATCTGTATTTACGCCACAAATAAATTAGGTACATAATAACAACACTGGTTTTATTTCAGATTCAAAATCTTTTATTAAAACGTTTCAACATTTAACAATACTTATGCGGCATGCCTTTTCAAACTCCGAGAATCAGCCGGTTTTGGAATGCCCTCACATATCCACTAAATTATATCCGAACCAGGCTAGCCTCGGCAAAACTAGGCAGCTGCGACAAAAATACCTTCGTATCAACCCACATGTGGGTCACGTATCGAAAAGCAATAAATCGCTTTAATCGCCTCTCAACGAAGTTCAGAAGTCGGGCTCGTACAGTAGATCCGAACAAACGATACGTCGGATGAAGATGAAACACGTCCTGAGACATGGCTGGTTCGACGTTGGCCCTTAAGGCTGGGCCAGATATTGCCTCCCACGGATTTCTGTTAAAACAACTTAAGTCGGGAGGGTTCCATTGTTTATTTTTTGTTTGTTTGTGTGTTTGATATTGTCTGCTCGTGTCGTCTAAAAGTATGGGTCCAGTTCTTATGTGTTATATTTCTTCCTTGCGTGGAATACTTAGCATGCTGGGAAAAAAATTAAAAGTACTTAAATAAGTTCATGTAGCGAAACAAACAGTTTTTTTTTCAATTCAGGTTTTTAAGAAATACAAATAAACCTCAGGTTTCTCAAACATGGAATAAGGTCATGATTATGTTTGTCCCAAAAACTGGAAAAATAATATTATCGTTTTTTTAATCACAATTTTATTCAGCATTGTCGAAAATAGTTATGTACCTTGTACCTACCAATTTTCATCAAAATGTACTTATTTATAAAATTTTAACAGTACGAGCACTTTTAAAAGCTACATAATATTAATTTTTTTTTACTACATCATGTTGACCATTCGTGGCATTGCACAAAAGTACAAGGTTATCATAAAGTATGGATATATTTCAGCTTATTATCTATTTGTAACAAATTATGTTACAACAGGATATGAAAGAAATTCGGTTGCTTAAATAATGTGTCAAACAATGGTTAATGTTCGATAATATGTCGTCCAATTTGCTGCTCTACAATCAGCAACCGTTCCTCCACATTATTCCGGATTTCTGGTTGAATTGCAGCAATTTGCTCCCTCATAAACACCCAATTTTTTAAATAACCCCACTGCCAGTAAGGGGGGTAAAGGCTTACCCTATATATGTCAGAGTAAGCTGTGGTTAAGGTCCATGCTATTAAAGTGTAAATCGTTACGCGAGATTTATTTTGAGAAGAATCCTAAATCGCAAAGACCATGTTTGACACTTCTATCAGCAATTGACACGACAACTATTTTGTTCGGTATTTAAGCGCACCAGAAGCGGAAAATCCGTTCGGCCGTTTGGACCATTTTCTATAAGTGTTGCGGTCAGACAGGCAGATATAGATATTATAGTACCAGAATATAAACAACTCTGGTCGTAGAAGGTAGGTAATTTTTCCCGGAGCAACCGCGCTCGCTCTTTTACCGCTTTTCGCTTTCTCCGTCGCTCCCCCGGGATCATTAGACTAATTCTTCTTTCCGGAACAAGTAATTAGCGGAATGGGGCGGGAACCGTGAACCGGATTAAAACACGTCCTACGGGGCCGCCGTGCCGCCGTAAAGCAATTCCCCATCAACTATCCGACGAGAATAATTTGAATACTAATACTTCCAGAGTGACACCAAAAAAATGAGTTACATTGAAAACGTGCATTAAAAAAAATTGTAAATGCGCTCGGAGGGACATAAAAGGGAACAAAATTAGACCCAAGTATAAGCTTGGCGCAAGTTCTAAGGAAGGAATCGTATTTCACTTACATATAAAGATATATAGATAATATTTGTTTCATTATTACCGTTTTAATTAACTCGCTTTCTTGTTCTTCTGTTTTTAAATTTTAAAAAAATTACCTAATTTTTAGTACCCAACTAGTCAGAAATTTATTTTGACCAAACCAGCAGTTTTTTCTTTCTATTAGGTAATACAGTAAATATATTCTATAAACGGCCAATGCAATAAATGTCGTCTCTGCCGTTGATCCTATAACCTATATCCTATTTAGGGTGGCCCAACGAAAAGTTTCCACCCGGATTATTTAAAAAAGTATTGTTTTTTTCAAAAAACGCAAAAATATGTCAATGTAGTTTGGAAGGGGGACCTTCATTGCAGAGCAAAGCAGTGCTGTATCTGCAACCCTCTGGCTGGGGTAGCTACCACCTCAAAATTCTTAAATGGGAATAGGGGTCGAGTGACACCTCAAATTAAAGAGAATTTAGTCATCTTTACAATGCTGTATTTATTTTTAATTTTGAGACCATTTTAGGTAAAAATGAATGCAAAAATGAAGATACGTAATTTATTACTAAATTAATTTATTAAATGTTCAAAATGCCCCCTCCGCCTTCCATGCTATTTCATACTAAGTTCTTTGATTTCTTTTTTGAACAGATACACAAAAAATACATATTTTTTGCACTGGCCGATAGATTAAAATCGTGAGTTTTTTAATTTTTAAATTGTATTCTGTTTTATTCTGCTTTCAAATAAATAGGTACAATACCTAAATTGTTACTTATTTTGCAAACATGGTGTACACTATTGGTGATAGAGTTGAAATGGTATCAATTTATTTTAAAAACAATGATTGTGCAAGGGCAACTTCTAGGATATTTAACGAATTGCATCCCGAAAAAATGTGTCGCATACGTACGTTTGTAAAGTAATGCAAAAATTTAGAGACACTAGTTCAGTGGCAAATAGAAAACATGAACCAGAGCAGCCTCAAAGGAACGAAGCAATGCAGGTTGCTGTTTTGGGTCACATTGAAATGGACAATACGATAAGAACTCGTCAACTTGCTGAAACATCTGGAATTTCTAGAAGCACTATCCAGAGGATATTGAAAACAAACAAGTATCATCCTTATAAAATGCGCTTGGTTCAAGAAATAAATGAGGATGATACTGATAGAAGGCTTGAGTTTTGTGAGACTATGTCTGAAATTACAGCAAGAAACCCACATTTTATTTTTAACACCTGTTTTTCCGATGAATGCTCATTTTTCTTAAACGGCATTGTTAATCGTCACAACTGTCGGTTCTGGTCTGATGAAAACCCAAGAATTTTTCGTGAAGTTCATAGCCAGTACCCCCAAAAGTTAAACGTGTGGGCTGGAATTTATGGAGATAACATTGTTGGGCCATTCTTTCTCCCTCAGACATTGAATGGTGAATTGTATTTGGACTTATTGCGAAATTCCATTGATCCTGCGATAACCCACATTTTGGAAAACAATCAGGAATACCAAGAAGATGAATTGTATTTTCAACAAGATGGTGCCCCTGCTCACTTTGCGGCACCAGTGAGGCAGTACTTGGATAACACATTTACAAATCGGTGGATCGGTAGGAGAGGGCCTATTGAATGGCCAGCCAGATCACCAGATTTGTCCCCATTAGATTTTTTTCTATGGGGACACTTAAAAAGCGTCATTTATAAAACAGAGGCACCTGATTTGGTAGTACTTCGTCAACGAATAGTAGAAGAGTGTGGTCAAATTACTCCTGAAATGCTAAGGAATGTTCGAAGAAGTTTTGAGCAAAGGCTTTATTACTGCATGGAAGTCGGGGGGGGGGGGGCATTTTGAACATTTAATAAATTAATTTATTAATAAATTACGTATCTTTATTTTTGCATTTATTTTTACCAAAAATGGTCTCAAAATTAAAAATAAGTACAGCATTGTAAAGAGAACTAAATTCTCTTTAATTTGAGGTGTCACTCGACCCCTATTTCCATTTAAGAATTTTGAGGTGGTAGCTACCCCAGCCAGAGGATTGCAGATACAGCACTGCTTTGCTCTGCAATGAAGGTCCCCCTTCCAAACTACATTGACATATTATTGCGTTTTTCGAAAAAAAAAAACAATACTTTTTTAAATAATCCGGGTGGAAACTTTTCGTTGGGCCACCCTGTATACACACACCCAAACTTATGGAAGCACCTGCTATTTTCGCTGAAGAATTTGTTAGTAAAAAATTTGTTGCTGGGAATGAAAATACAGTTTCTTTAATCCATTTAGATTAGAAAAATAATTGAAAATCCATGAACCTAATTTTATTACAGTAAGAATTAAATAAATTAAATAATGCGTGATTCCATATAAGTTTGGGTGTGTGAATATAACTAATAGATATGCGGAGAGGTATGGAATTAATTAAGGTGTTTGGATTTTGTTTTCTGTGCAAAAATTTCCTTGCGCTTAAAATATTTCTGTATATTATAAGTGAAATACTTCGGAAAAACTCGTGCGCCTCATATACAGGGTGGACCCAGATGGACTATAATACGATAGGTGTAAGAGACAAAAAATTTTCGAGTTGAAACTTGAGCTTTGGGGGATCAGCCTTGTTTGATTAGAAAGTGATTCGCACCGTATTTTTATATTTTAAAAATCAAGCAGGTCTTGACAGTGGCAATTTATTCATTTTCAGTTCAGGTATACCTACTACCTTTTCCTCAAGAGATATCGAAAAATTTTATTAAAAATGTTGTTCAGAATGCAATTCCAAATCACCGTACCAAATTATAAAATAATCGCCACATTTTGATTTTTTTCATTTTTTTCAATTTTTGCGGTTTTAGCGCAAATCAAGTACATTTATCCAAAAATTTTATCAGAAAAAATTTTCAGAATGCAAATTTAAGACCCTGTACTAAATTTCAAAACAATCGGCATACTTCGATTTTTTCCAAAAAATAAAGTTGAAATTTAAAAAAAAATCAAAGTCTGCCGATTGTTTTAAAATTTGGTACGGGGACTTAAATTTTCATTCTCGACAACTTTTTCCAATAAAATATTTCGATATCTCTAAGGAAAATGTAGTTTACCTGAACTGGAAACGAATAAATTGCCCCTGTCAAGGCCTGCTTAATTTTTAAAATATAATAATATGGTGCAAATTAGTTTCTAATCAAGCAAGGCTGATCCCCCAAAGGTCAAGTTTCAACTCGAAATTTTTTTGTCTTTTACACATATCGTTAGTCGATCTGGGTTCAACCTGTATATTGTGTATTTACAAAAAAAAATCTCACCTTCAAAAGTGTTTATTAACAAAACTCGAATTCGAATGCATTATTTGCATTTAAGGTTTGGTTACCTACCTGTTCCAAGTGCAATATTAATGCACACCTTTCTTTATTGACTAATTTTATATACCTATCTATCTACAGAGGCGGATCCAGTCAAATCTAAACGGAGGGGCGGCGTGGTAAAATTTTTTCCCGAGGGGCCGGGGTAAGGGAAATTTTTAGAATATAATATGTATTTGTGTGAAAAATAAAATAATTTAATTCTCTAGAAAAAAAATGTTTACCCAAACAAAATAAAAAACAAACTTAAATAATAAATATAACAAAGCAAAATCACAAAAAGAAACGATAATTAGTTAGATTTAAAAAATAATGTACTTATCACAAAATAAAGTCATATTTTCTCTTCCTTCGCGCAAACTGATCTTTTCTTCATTTATGGGTACATTGCAGTGTATATTGTAGGCGCACTGAGAGCGAAATTTATAGTTTTCACAACTAATAGATTTCGACGCGCACGCCTAGGGATAATCAGTGCTCTGCACCTCGCCTTGGTTCTATTTTTAATTGCGAATACGAAAGCGCGGTGCATTTTTTCACTGTTGCGGTCGGCCAATAGCGACAAATCGTTCTCCGCGCTCCCCGCTTCCCCGCGGACGCAATCTCTCAGTGCGCCTACAATACTTAATTGGGCTAAATACTTAGTCTGTCTTGGACCATATTGGTACGTAACCAAGTTTTAATTCTTTAAGTGAAAACAAAAATTATTTCCTCCGATGCATTGCTTATCGGGAAACTGGCAAGTAGATAATGTTGACCAACACATTGATGATAAAATTTTCCTTATCTTCAAAGCCTGATTTTAGAAAATAATAAAATAAATTAGGACCAAATAAAGTTTTCTAAAAGTTGAGCGTTTATGTAGTTTATAATTAGATTAGAAATTAGTAGTTTTAGATAACAAAAATTTATTCTTAGGTTTTTCAAACTTTAAACGATTTTCTAAAGGAAAAAATTGGTAATATTTTACCTTCGTAGGTAATTCTCACCCAAACATTGGTAAGAAGAAGAGATGACAAACAAACACAAAACCAAGAAAACGAATTATTTAACAGTTTGCAAGACCGCTACAACTAGAACCTTAAGTTGGAAACTAAGGATGATCTGGAATTAATTATTGTTTTAATATTGAAATAAAAATCTTATGACATCAATTTTATACCTTCTTAATTTTATTTTTCAGAAAAATAACAATTGATATATTATTGGTATAGGTACGTATAACAATTTTCTATTTCAAATATGATCAGGTGAAGAGAAACTGAAATAAATCTGAGATTTGCCACATCTCTGTGTTATAATATAATCTCATCGAGATGTTTAAAATCGATTGGAGAAAATAATAAAATTTAAATAATTTTTTTTAATAAACCTACTTACCACTTTTTACATATATCGCCTTATAGTGTTTCAAATGTGATTCTTTAATAAAACAGGCACATGCTAAGGTAAAACGCGCGGCTTGAGGTGGGTACAGACTACAAAGGGGGGTGTGCCTCCCAGTAGAAAATGGGAAAAAAAAATTAGTTCCGCGACTGCTATATTCTTTATTTTGCTTCTTTGTTGCTGTTCCTTGTTCCTTCCCCGCTATTTATACTATTATAGTTACTATTCTTTATAAACTAGCGCAACGCCTGTACTGCCCTGTACCCTGTACATGCGGGCACAGGCGTTGCGGCTAACCTCCTGACTAGCCGCCGTTGTACACCGCCCGGACGTAGTTCTGTTTCGGCCGCTACACCGTCAGTGGCGCTGGCAATTGATGCCGCCGCGCTAGCTATTTGACGGCGATAAATTCCGTCGCCCTTCAGTTTCAGTCGATCGCGGGCTGCTCTAGAGAATGCGTCAGCGTTGGCCGCCTCCAGACTCCGCGGGCGTACCTCGCGACCTCGTGTTCCCATTCTTGTATTCTATTGTATAAACAAAATGAAGCATAGCGTACAGTACAGGATATTTTGGAAGGAAACTTTTTAAGACTTTCATTGTCTGAAAAAGTTGAAATAAAAACTCTTGGCAGGCCAACTCCAGATTTACAATTAGGTAACTCAACCGGATAAAAATGCAAATGGCAATTATACGCGACACTTTTCTAGAAGTCCTACGTACGACAAGAACATGTGGATATCTGGATGCGACAAATTAAATGCAAAATGCACTGTTTTGTTTTCCCTTCTTACTGTTTTATAAAGAAGGAATGGGAATGGATAAGACATGGACTAGAATAGGATTCAAAGACTTAAAACATTTAAATAAAAAAATAAAAAAACACGAGCTTTTTATTCGGCACATGAATTATTGTTCTACAGAACTAGCATTTTTAGGCAAGGTTAGTATTGCCGCTCAGTTAGATTACACGTACCTGCAAAGCGTTATTAAACATAACGAAACCGTGCGGATAATAATAGATATATTTTAAAAAGAATAATAAACTGCATAAAATTTTGTGGCAAACTAGAATTAGCGTTGCGAGGGCAAGACGAAAAAAGACTCTTAAAATCTTGGGATTTTTCGAGAATTAATCGATTTTACATCCGAGTTAGATTATATTATGACAGAACATTTAAAAAGTTCTACAGTGTTCAAGGGTACATCAAAAACGGTACAAAATGAAATTTTGAAAAGCATGCTGGCTGGAAGTTTGTCGAGAGCAAACAAATAAAACAGACCTTTTGGCCATACAGATACAGTGTGATGAAACAGCCGACATTTCGAATCATTGTCAAATGGTAATGGTAATGGTAATACTATTTAGATACTAGTAAGTACCTACCTACCTACTTCGGCTTATAGATTTTTTTAGTAGGAATTACGCATTTTGGGTTATTAACTTTTTCTTTGAAAAACGGGAATTATTGTTTTATGCACTTTTTTACTTTTTATATTGATTATGCAAAAATAAGTGATTTCTACTAATAAGAAAAAATTAAAAAGCCCATGCCGAAAGTAGGTAACCACCTTCACCTCGGTGCCCCCACTATTTTTTTAAGTACCTAACGTAACAACCCCTGCGCATTAACCCACGAGCCGCCACTGTGACTCCATAATTCCTGTAGATATTAGTAGAATATAAGGACAATATATTTCAGTTTATGCATCGACTACATTATTTGGAACGTCTTTATTCACTAGTGAATTTAAATTGTATAACTGACAACCTTGTAGCCAATGAGGATCGAAGTAGGGATAGGTATTATAAGGCAGCGGATGACACCGTGTCCCCACGAGGATGCATTTCAATCAGTGGCGGCCCGTGGGTTTTGCCAGCGGGTGGGCAAGGTGAAGAAGAGGTAAAACCTAAATAACAGGTGACATCCCCCCCGGAATACGTTTCAGTCGTGAGTCTATGAAGCTCATCGGTAAATTTAATACTATTGTTGAACACGATAAAAATTCTCTTTTTTTTTCTTTTCCGTTGTCCGGTTGGGTGGGCACTGTCCACCCTGCCCATTGCGATGAACCGCCAGTGATTCCAATTATTTCTGCGGAGCGTCTAGCTAAACAGCGTGAACTGTAGTTCACGAAACGGACCTCTATGACAGCAGCTAAATAAAAGAAGAACATATTAGGGATCTAGGTTTTTTAATCATCAGAGGGCATCGACCCGCCCTCGTAACCTCCTCCCATATTCGCCCGTCACTTCCCCAGCGTCCATTAGACAAATTCTTTTTTCCCGAACAAATAATTATTGGAATGGGGGGCGGGAGCTGGGGAATCAGATTAAAAGACGTCCTTTGGGGGCGCCGTGCCACCGTAAAGCAATTCCCCGTCAACTAGCCGACAGGAATTTCAATCATTCGCGGCGAGTTCAGCGTTCGCTCGATCTCTGGGGCGTTGCCTACAAATATTTGCAGAGTTGTACTCGAAATGACAGGTTTTACGTTCAAGAAGTTTAAAAATCGCAATTTGTAGCCCATTTAAGATGAAGATATCCCTGCATTTTTTTGTTTTTGAAGATAGATATTTCTGAGCTGGCACGATTATAGCACTCGCTAAGTTCTATATTTAGGGGTAATCAACTTGAATGTTAGGTACGTTCTAATCTTAAGTTGGTCACACTGTAGGTAGAAGTTACCACATTTCATCTGCACTCTCGTACCTGTACAAGCTTCACATTTTATAATTACGCCACGTTTAAGTTATAAGCATGTCATTAACATAACCTCGTGTATGCTGCAAATAATTAATAATTTAGCTATAACCTCGTTCGTCTATATCACGGTTCGGCATAAATATCTAACAAAGGTACCTACTATTTTGAAACAGTCTACTTATTAATGTTTCGGGTATTTTAATAATATATAGGTTCTGCTTACATCACCCTACAGAAATAGAAGACAAACAGGGTGATCACTTTTTAATTAGGTATCATTATTTCGATTTCCTACCACATACCTGGATACACTTTGTAACAACTAGGTGTTACTTAAAAGAATTACAAAGAAAAATGTATTGAGATAGCGAGATGCGGAGAGCAAGTGTTTCTCTTGAAACTAGTTATGAGGCGATCAAATAAAACACAATATTCTAAAAACAAGCTTTATTACAATTTGAACGTTCTTGCATTAAATTGCCTTACAAAGAGAGTTTCTGAAAATTTATACAGGAGTAAATTTGAAATTTGAGATTAAACAATCGCCTTAGGTTACACCGACTGAGATTTTCACTGCGGCTCAATTCTGTCCTTTCGACTTGGGTAAAAGTGATATAGTCCAACACAATACCTCAACTCCACATTCATATAAGCCTGTGCCCAATATGCGAGAACCAAACCAGACCACTTTTAGCTGCAACGCTGCATTGCCGACTAGCTGGGACGTGGGTGTTTGTTGTGGCTGGTGGATCTGTCGCTCAGCTGCACGTGACCAAACCAGAGCTTGTGATGCCGTAGGAGGAGGTGTGTTGTAACAGCTTCGAAGTATCTGTGAAGTCGAAAACCAAGCAGTACCCAATCTCTTAAGTCGAGAAAATATTCAGACAACTATAGGCGATATTGTTTCTATTTACTTATAATTTAAAACTTGTATATTTAGTAAAACTATCTAAATTACAACCATGTATGACTAATTTATTAATGCGATATTTATAATTATTTAAAAAAAAAACCTGTGCACAGAAATAGCGAAAATAATGCAAAATATTTACTTGTAAAAATAAGATACCTATACAATTTGATACTTGCTATTAAAAATAAATCTGAACCTCAGACTAGGACAAGAGAATGATTTTTGTTTTTGATTAAAAGTTATATTAACACACGCTTATATGTTCTCTGGGTAGGAAAACAAATTTAGTTCGTAAAAGAGAAAATTCAATGATATAATGATAATAGCACAAAAAAAACTGAGGTGACTCTGCGTTACGTTCCTTCGGGATCAGACCTAGAGAGGTATCGTTGAAAATTAATAAGGTTAAAAAAGTTTAAGATACAGCAACATAATCAGGTGCAGAACACAGGCCGAAATCCAGAGGACAGCTCGAGTTCGTAGAACCTAGGTGAGTAGATATCTCGAGAAACCGGTACAAAAAATACGATAAGAAAAAGATAAATGAGATAAAATCTACTCACCAGGGTTTCCACGGACTTCCACGGCGCTCGAGCCCCTGTGGACCCCTACTGTGCTGGCTGAAAAGAAGTTGAACTCTTGGGGTAGTACACGTGGTTGACTACACCAGAAAACCAGGGCTCCAGTAGATAAGTAATTTCAACGATACACTCTTGATCACACCGCTAAATTAGGGATGAAAAATTGAAAAAAGTGGCCAAGCCAAAAATACGATGCGAGCACCTCAAGAACGCAACGGAAAAGTGTCTTCGGAACGAGAACTTAATCAGAACCTTTTTTTGGCACGATATCCGGTTTCGAGATTATGGAATGTTCTATCGAATTCTATAGATAACCCGCGAAAATTCTTAATAGAAAGGCACTATGAAAAACTAACATTTTTTTAATATAATTTCCGTTTGTGTTTGTGATTCGTACAACAAAAAAGGTTAGTTAGATGAACGACAAAATCGACACTTGACCGGGTAATCGACTAATCACAAATCACTTTAGTTAGATAAATTTGATATGATCGGAATAATATCAGGTATTTATTGCCAAAAGTAAGCACAACGAATTAAAAGGTATTTTACTTTAACAAGCAATCAAAGGGAATTATTTAGTTACATACCTGAACTTTGGAATCTGGCTCGCCGACCAATATTCACACAACCACAAAATACAAATCCACGTCAGAAGAAGAAGAGTCTGATCGTATGCGCGATAGGCGTAGCATTATCCTTCGGTTACAGGGGTGGTTCAATAATGAATTGATAAATTTAAAGAAATTAAAATGCTGTAACGGAATGAGACAAAATTTCCGTTACAACTTTTGGCCATTTTCTGAAGTAGTCCTTGATAACTAACGTAACGGTTGCCAGAAGTGTATCCAATCCCCAACCAAAAGGCCACCACAGTCGCAGAGGTCCTGCTTCAAAATTCGATATGTCGCTTTGTTGTCCCAAGAGAACTACACTCTGATCAGGGCCGCAATTTTGAGTCGGAGGTATTCCAAAATGTATGCCGCTTGCTAGGGATTTCCAAGAGAAGAACAAAACTCCTGCACCCCCAGTCTGGTGATACGGTGGAACGGTTCAATAAGATTCTAGAAACGTACCTACCTGAAGATGGTAGTGCATGAGAAACAAAGAAATTGGGACACATGCATACCACCTTTTCTGTTGTAGCGTTCCGGTGTGCATGAAGCGACGGGAAAGTCTCCAGGCAAGATTATTTTCAGAGATGATCTAAGGCTCGACATCATAACCGGCCGACCAGAAAAGCCAGAATCTGCTGATGACTGCATGAGTCACCTGAGAGAGTATCTCCAGTTGGTCCATGAAGATGTTCGCCAGAAGTTGCATCTAGAAAGTGACAGGTTGAAGATCCGCTACGATCTGAAAGTTGAATTTAATGAGGGTGACAAAGTTTGGTTATACAATTCCAAGCGAACGAAAGGTCGGTCTCCGAAACTCGATAAAAATTGGGAAGGACCATACGTCGTGATTAATGATGTCGTTTATCATATGCGATGTAGCTCAGCAGCAAAGATGAAGATATTAAATATCGTCAGGTTGTCTCCATGCCTTGAGAAGGCAGACGAGGGCCATATAATTTGATCGGCACGATGATCAAATTTTAGAGAGGTCAGTGTAACGAAAAATGCCTCCAAAGTTGTTATATCAGCTTTTAATGAATATATTTTGCATTGTTTTCTAACCTACTTAAAGAGTTGGCAGATAAATTTTAAGTTTCGGTATTCTACTTATAGTTTTATAATTTGTATGATTCGTTTGGAGGCATTTTCCGTTATACCTTTCTTGTCCTGAGGCCCCCAGGGCCTCATTTTCTTTTAGTTTTCATTGTTTTCCCTGTAAAGCTTCTATAGGTTTTCTAGAAATTACTAGAACTTTATGATTTGCGCATCCATCATTGGCCAGGAATATTCTAGAGTAGTCTCCAGTTTTCCATTTGAGAATAAGCCCTGGGAATTGGGCCTGGAGGGAAGTTGAAGGTTATAACGCGATTTTAGTGCGATTTTTGAAGCTGATAGAATATTCTTGGTCAGTGACAGTATCCAGTATCTGACCTAAGTATAGAAACCTCACAAAAGAGATGTCCAACCGCGGGAATATTGGCGGCAATTTTGGACCCTAAATTGAGCAATTATTTCAGGAGTGTTCTATACATTTAAATTCTTGATATTTTACACAAGATGAGAAATAAGCGTTAAAGAAAATCATTTTCTGTTTGATATTTTATTTGTTATACAGTGTTTGTCTACATTATCGTAATTCTACAAGCGTTTACTTTGTTTATGTGACCGATTCTTGATGTTCTAATATTTCTTCCAGCATTGATTATCCCTTTGCCCTAAGTAGGTACGTTCTATATTTCTATATCCAGTATCCCCAAGAGTTTTTTTTGGTGAAGTGGTTACCACCTCTAGCTAATGTAGTCAGCCATTCCTAAAGCATATTCTCTTTTGGAAATCTAAAAACAAGAAGACTACAAAACATTGTAGTGGATAAGCTAATTAATTTGTTCTGATTGTTTGCCTTCATAAAATTCTGATATAATCCTGATAAATATGGAGTAAAGGAATAATAATTATTCCTTGCCTCAATGCTTTCACTAACCCATAGAATGTATATAGTCCCATAGTGTGGAGGAAAAAGATATCTATGAATCCTCGAAAACAATTAAACATCAATTAATAATAATTATAATTAATTATTAATAACTCGTTTTTATGAAGCCTGATTTAAAAAGACATGCAATTTTTTTTATCTGTCACGGAGACATTTGTGATTTCTCGGATAGCATTCCAAAGATACACACACCAAAATAATCTAAGGGACGAGGATACAAATTATGAAATAAAAAAGAATTTCCTGTCATATATTTTTTTAATTATAGCTGTCCTCTAAATAGACTTATATCACGTCAGTCAACGCTTATATGTGTCAAAATTCACAAAATAATTAAGAAAATCTTCAAATTTACATAGTTTCCAGAAAAAAAATGCATATTTTTTGCAACATATAATCAACAACAATAAAGCAACTTGAATAATAATTAATACAGAGGATTACCACCACGACTGTTAACAACCGCTCTACATCTACGAGGCATACTCAGAATTAAGTTGTCAATGTCATGTTGTTCGATGGCGTTCCTTCCATTCATTTGAAACGCACTCGAATAGTTGTTGGTCAGTTTGAAACACAATATTTTGCACCAAAAGTCTTCGTCCTAGCATCTCTCATAAGTGCTCGATGGGATTAAGGTCAGAGGATTTAGAAGGCCAAGGCAAAACATTAATTTCATTGACCTGCAGAATTTCGCGCATGGGGACGCGCATTGTCGTGCATTCGTTGAAATTTTGGTCCAATTCTCTCAGCAAACGGAACAACAGGAGGCCGAAGAATAATGTTTTGATAATCATTGGAATTCAGATACCGCTCCAACCAAACGAGATTAGTTTTTCCGCCGAAAGGTGTGAACCGCTCGAACAGCTGCAAGGCGTTCTGCGTTTCCAGAACAACTCTAAACGCGATGCCTCCTTGAATCTGGCCAAAGTCCAAATCGGGGCTCATCAGAAAAGAAAATTGGAGTCCATTCCTGCTGGTGGCATTTTAAATGTTCTTGACCCACTGTAAACTGATTGTGCGATTTCCTCGTGATAATGCTGGATCTCTTACATGCCGGCGGCCATTAAGAGGCCATTCCCGGTAGCAATTTGCAGACCTTTTTTTAAAAACCTGTATCTAAGTTAGTTTTAATTATAAATTACTGAAATTTTGTGACGATATGCAAAAAACTATGGTCTAGTGCATGGATATAAAAACTTTTCGTAAATTTTTTGGTTTGGCAACTAAAAAAATATTCAAAATTTGGACTTTCTAATTTCTGCCCCAAAATAGAAAAAAGTATATTCTTGCACTAGAATATTATGTAATTCCAAATTGATTAAAAAAAATCGGAAAAATCCGTCCACTATTAACGCCTGGGCGATTTTTTAAAAATGCCGAAAATCGTTCCCGTAACATACCGCCATCTGTTGCAGTAGGTAAGCATTGGTTTTGCCCAGGTACAGTCGGAATACACTGGGGCGTATAAATAAAAAGCAAGCAAATGTTTTTACTTTACTGAATGTAGCGATATTATTTTATTTGTGGTTGCTTGTTGAAAATAGTGTCGTGATTGGAAAAAAAATGGGAACCAAAAGAAAACGTTATGGGGTTCTACCTATACAATATCCTGTTATTTTGTAAAACCATTTTCTCACCTGCGTAACTACCTACTTAGTTTTTACATAAAAGTATGTATATATCTAACATGTATCTACCTATGTTAGGATGTTGGTAATATCTACCTACCTAATTAAAAAATATTATTCATTCATCAGACTCAAGACAGTAATATTGCTTCATTGCTTGTTCTTATCTGTTATTGATACGGTGGTTGCCATTCAGTTTCTTTAAGTGCCCTAAGTGTACCTAAATCGTGTCTCAAATAAAGTACAGTTTTTTTAAATCTTATTTAATCGCAATCCCGTAACATGAATAATATTATTTATGTTGAATAATATAAAGCCACATGTCACAGACATAGGTGTGTTTTTCTTTGCTGTTAATAAAAATATTGTTAATTGCAGATCAAAATTTAATGACTTGTCGTATCAAGATGGCTTACGTTCTATCTAGGCCTGAGACAAAATATCGATAAAATCGAAAGTATCGATACTATCGATTTTATCGATACCCGATATTCAATGTCGATTAATCGAAATATCGATATTATCGTTTTTATCGATATTTTCGATTTTATCGATCTTTTCGATTTTATCGATCTTTTCGATTTTACCGATCTTCTCGATTTTATCGATCTTTTCGATTTTATCGATCTTTCCGATTATATCTATCTTTTGAAATTGTTTGCAAATAAAGAAAATTGCTGCACCCATTGCGTCCAGACCGCGCCCGCACCAGGCCGATCAGCTTTTTTTATATCCGCGTCCAGAGCCCGACTGAGGCCGACACGTACCGATCGGATTTGCAGTTCAATTTTTATTTACTTATCTATCGATTGTATGGATTTCTTAATATGATCAATTTTATCGGAATTTCCAAATTGTCTGCTTTTTAAATAAAATCGATTATATCGATTTTATCAATAAGATCAATTATATCGATAAGATCGATTTCATCGATAAGATCGATTTTACCGATTTATCGATTTTATCGATATTTTTTCAGTATCGATTTCCGATACTGTAATTCGGAGATCGAACAATCCTAGTTCTATCCTACTAAAGGAATTCCGATCAGTAAAATACGACATCCGTGTGCAAATTTTCCCCATGACTATTTTGGTTTCATTATACAGTATGTCCACAGAAAAGTTGTCGAATAGGAAAAACTTTCCCATTTTTCATTTTATCGAAAAAAGTTATTCTTGATAAAAAGTTTTGCTGGTTCTTAAAGTAAGATTGGGATAGAAAAATTTAACATTTCTTGTACGGGGTGTTCAAAAAATTGAAAAAACTTTAAGTGGTACAAGAGTAAAGTGCACTTATTTGTGAAGATGTGAAAATAAGTTACTAGGAAAAGTTGTTCAAAAGTAAAAGGCAGTCTCTAATACCAATTTTTGAAACAATCGGCCTACTTTTATTTATTCATTCATTCGCCTTGCCCATAACACTGTACTAAGTAAATTTTTTGCTGTAAAGTAAGCATTTTAACCTGACAATGGCTATGGCTAATAAATTTTAACAGCGAATTGTCAAATCAACTTGTCACTATCAGCGCCTACTAGAACAAGATTGAATTGTTAATTTGGAATAACTTAATTTGTATAAAATAAATTTAGTGACTACAAATAAATAAAAGTAGGCCGATTGTTTCGAAAATTGGTATTAGAGACTGCCTTTTACTTTTGAACAAGTTTTCCTAGTAACTTATTTTCACATCTTCACAAATAAGTCCACTTTACTCTTGTACCACTTAAGGTTTTTTCAATTTTTTGAACACCCCGTACAAGAAATGTTAAATTTCTCTATCCCAATCTTACTTTAAGAACCAGCAAAACTTTTTATCAAGAATAACTTTTTTCGATAAAATGAAAAATGGGAAAGTTTTTCCTATTCAACAACTTTTCTGTGGACATACTGTATACGCGAGTTCGTATTTACTACACACTTAAATTTGCGAAAAGGGTATTAACAACCCATCAAAGACAAAATGGAGAAAATCGAAAACTTACAATTCTGCAAAATTTGTAAACTATGTAAATAATTTTGTTTGCTCTAGACACTTATGTATATTTTTACGTTATAATGTTATATTTGATCTGGAAGTAAAATTACCACGTATGTACTACGAAATAGGTCGAATATCATATGTTTAATCACGACAAATAATCAGTGGCTGTCCGTCCATATGGGTTCTGGGGTTAGAGCCCCCACTGGAAAATGGGAAAAATAATTTTGTTCCGCGACTGATATATTATTGTATATTTTACTTCCTTGTTCCTTCCTAATTAACGCCCGCTGCCGATAATGTACTATGTACTATTTAAAAGCCTGCAACGGATATCTTATGTTATCTGTGCTTATAATAACGTAAAATCGTCGCCTGGCGGCTACGAATATTTAAGCAGTCATTCCGCGAGGAAAAGGGCGAGATCGGGCTAAGTCGGCTGCTTCCGCCATACGCGGTTGTAGCATTCGAGAGGGCTCTCGGTTCTCGAGCCCCAGTTCCAGCCAGTCAAGTGCGTGGCACGCTTCGTCGTGTTCTTACAAAACTTCTCTCGGTGCCTTGCCTGTTCTAAGTAAACAAAATGAAAAATAGTGTGCAGGACATTTTGAATGGTAACTTTTTTTTACTTTCATTGTCAGAAAAAATTTAAATAAAAACTCTTTGAAGACCAACTCCAGATTTGCAATTATCTACAAAAATATGTACAAGAAAGAACAAATGGATATTTGGATGCGACAAATTAATTGCACTGTTTTGCGTTATTAACATCCTAAAAAACGGCAAATATTGTTTTATGCATATTTTATATTAATTATGCAGTAAAGTAATTTCTACCAAAAATAAAAAAGCCCATGCAGAAATTAGGTATCCACCTTGGTAACGACCTAAATTTTAAATTGACCATAGAGTGTGTTCTTTTCAAAACGTAGCCCTCCTGTGCATTAAGCCACAACGTCGAAGGAGATCAACGCCCACAAGCCTCTACTAAAAATAATGTAAATGCTTATTAAGGTTCCTATAGCTATATTATATAGTCCATGCCGCATTTTTACTACTAACAGGCATTTTCCGTATCTTTGACAATGTTGTTTTAATTTGAACAGGTTTATTTCTAAATAAAGGAAAACACAACGTTTTAATTGAATTAAAAAATATAATAATAATAATGTAAAATTGAGAGAGCATTCTATATTTCAGAAAATGAGGAGATGCTGTTTGAAAGAAGAAAGTTGGGGGATAGCCTCAAGGGATTATTCGATTAAATTCAGTTCAGTTACCTTCTTGCCGTTAAAAACGGTTTATCTGTCTCACGTAACACTTTTTTTTATTTTGATCTTAAAAATGAATAAAGTGTAATTTAATTGGTGCAAACTACACTTACGACATAATTGGTGCAAATGACACGTAGGTACGGCGAAACCGCACGTAAAAAGCTTCTGCCCCTTCCTCACTGAATTGGTATCTATCTAGCCTTGTTCGAACTTTTAGAGAGAGAAGAGCTCGGAAAGTTTTGTTAGCCAGGAATAAGCTCTTAATGTGATCTTCGTGGAGCCTGTTTCGGATAGTTTGGTCACTAAGCCGCAGTAATACTACGCTCTCGCAAGGCTAGCAATCTTAGAAATGTATCCCGAATTATGGGATAGTTATCTTTGTACGGGCTCTATGCCTTTCTCTGTCGTCTTCAGTTTCTTGATATCTTATCCAGAAATGATCAATAACACTCTTGGATGTGCTAAGAGTTTCTGCGACATCCCTTTGTGAAATTCTAGCCTCCAACATGCCAATAGTACACAACATCGTTTCACGTTCCAAGTTATGTCTCTGCATCGTAAAATGTTTAAAATCAAACCAAATTTGCCCAGCACTAAACGACAAATAGGTACCTATTAAATTAAAAAGATTTTTCGTTTCAATTTTAAAAAAATCTGTAATTTTTTTATGTAAAAAACACTAATACATTTGCATTACCAGTTGCTAGAACTGCTTATAGTCGTAAAAATAAAATGACGCTGCCAGAAATTTTCTAGGGCTTCTAGATTTTGAGAAACGGATGTCAACCTGCTTCCCAATAGTGGTCATTAAAAAAGTGACCGCACTATGTACAGGGTGAGTCCGTTTTTTTGTCGCAAGGCTTCTGCATTGGATAGAAAATTATATTTTAAGACGAAAATTTTATATCAACCTGAGATCACACTCTTCACAGGCACTTCACTTTCAACGTACGGACGTTAAAATTATAAAAATATATACAGAGTGTCTCACTTAATAGTGAAACAACCTTATAACTTCTTTAATTTTTAACGAAATTTTTTCCAAAAGTAGATGGCACTGTTGCCTAATTATTTCCAAAAAAATTAGTTGCCTACTCGAAAGTCAAAGCCACCTGCGAATCCACAGTCGAGGCTAAAAATCTGAGTCATATTAGGTATTTTTTCTAAAAAAGTTGTTCAGAATTGATTCTAAAGAATTTATCCACTTGGCAAACTAGCTACTGAATTTGTATCCCGGGCATGAGCGTTTCATTGTTCTGAACACGTGACAGGATCGACCTTTTTAATTGGCCATGATATAGTTACACGTGTGCGTGTGTGTAGGTAATAAGCAAGCTAATACATATTTGCATACATATTTTAGTCAATGCATTAAAATATATTACAGAAAGAAATGTGAAATGAATTCGTTAGGTTAATTAATAATCCAAAACTGTAACTCCCCAAACAATCATGCGCGTAAAAAGCGTTTGGGGGGTTGTTTTCCGCGAACCATAATGTGTATGGAATACGTAATTGGGGTTCGTCCGTGCAAACAAGCGTGAACACACAATCACATTACTCTAGGTATATTGTCGCAACTGGGTCACTCTGAGCAACAGAGTTTAGAATGATCCAACGCTGACACTAATTCAGTGTATTAGATGTACTTCTTTTATTCCTATAAATTTACCTGACTGAAACTGAGGCCAACATATAATATGATAATGTTCATATTCCGAAGTTCAAAATGAAAAAAACTTATAGCTACGACCACGACTGTGAACGATAAACAACGCACTACTTGTCACCATTGAGTAAAGCATATAAACTTTTACTGGATATATTTTTAGTAATAAAAAAAAATTTAACTGAAAAATTTATAGGTTTGAAACTAGCTATAAAAAACAGAATATTACAATGATTTCAACATAAAAAAAATATATATGCAATGAAATATCGAATTATTGATATTTTATCTTTGTTTAATAACGTGTGATTCCACCCCTATCTTTAAGAACAGTTTGCATTCTGCTTGTCATACTTAAAATTAAATTGTGAAAAAGTTGCTGATCCAGGTTATTCCACAAATCTGTAAAAACTTGACTAACCTGGTGTAGATATTGTGGTGGTGGAATGTACCAAATTAATGCCAAAAACTGACAAAAACTAAACAAAAAACATGTTTTTTTTAATAATTTTAAATGTACATAGGCGTATTAAAAATATCCGAATCTGACCATTTTTTCACAGAAAACAATCAATATCCTTATTTTTTGATCAGTTTATATTCTGTACCCAATTTATATACTTTAATCAATGCTACCACCTATTATAGTTGAGATTTACACATCGTAATCATAGGCAGTCGTCAAAAATAAACACAAATAATTTGAAACCCACTCTTATACTTATGTCGTTGTATAAAACAAAGACCATCATAGGTAAAGTATAGAACGTTATTATTTGGGAAACTGTTGGAGATTAGTTCCCCGTAATGGTAATGGCATTTATTGAAAAGTGTGAAAGTAATTCGTGTTTTGTTGCATACCTAATTTCATTTTCAATGTTGTGACAAAGTGTGCGTTCGAGTTGACGCTTGGAGGGCACTCCGGCAACAAAGCGTTGCCATAGAAACATATTATTGTTCGAGCGCTCCGAGCACTTTGAGCGTCAACTCGAACGCACCTAATAATTCATGTTACATTACTTTTTTGACAGGCGCCTAAATAATATAAGTTAGGGAATTCCAGCGCCTGCATTATTTATGTAGATTGTATATTCGTTTACACTCTAAATTATTATTTTTCCAGGAATCCCTGCACGGACCAAGTAAGTAAAATCTCGGTAAGTATAAAGTCTGTGAACGCATAAATTGCACAAACTCCAGGGACGGTCATTCATAAACTCGCGCCAGTTTTCGGCGCATAACTCTTTAGAGTAGTTATACTAGTTTGGCGAATTAAGTGGAAGAAAAGCGAATTTCGTGTGCTTCTAAGTGTGTAACTTCGTAGCTAAAGCATAAATACACTTATCGTGTAACCCTATATCCTATATAGGTAGATAGATACATTAAGCAAATCTCGTGACTCGTGACTGAATGTAATAAGATGATAAAAGATGAAACTTTTAGTGGGTTTGCAGTCAAGTTGGTGCCAAGCTTTCGGAATTGTTTATTCCATCTTAATTCTTAAGGTTAGTTTGATTTGTTTTAAAACAAAGATTTGTTTTAAAACTATATTATCCAAAAATATTCATCTTCAAAAAGACCAACTTGACTGCAAACGCACTAAATGTTCCATCTTTTATAGATAGATAGATAGGTAGATTTATTTCGCAGCTTAACTTGAGAAGTTTTATATTTACATGTCACAATCATAATACAATAGTTTTCTGAGCTTACATAACATAAAGGACATAAACTGCTCGAAAAAATTGAGTTATATAAGTGGTTAAAATGACATAAATTTAAAATCAAAGTCTAAATATTCACCTAAACTACTCTACACGTACTCTATTACAAAAATCCTTGCAGAGCAAAATTTTGATACGATTTTATTGGACATTTAAAAGTATTGTTTAATTGAAATTATTAAAATTTTACTTTTTTTACGACTTTTTCATCATATTATGAAAAATTTAAGGATTGATTAATAATAACTTGTTCTAATGTTGAATATTAATAATAAATTTCTCATATTATGGAAAACATATTGACACCCTGTTATGGGTACGCGTTATCTGAGATCAAATATGTAATAGGGTTTTTTCCTTTTACCAAATTTTCACAACAGCCGTGTTAGAAGGGACCATGATTAATAAACATGTCTAAATATAAGCGTTGTTGTTCTATTAATTCTTTCCAAAGCCCATAATTTGAAAATAAAATTTGAATTTCCGAATGAGAGCCGAATGTCATTGTGTAGGGCCGAATATTGCCGAAAGCAAAGTGACAAGTATTCAATAATCCTGATTTCTTATCTACAATAATTCATCAGTTATGTTTTGTGGTTTAGGAAGAAGAAGACTTATCTATTTTTAGGTTAACTTTTTTCCGAGAATTGTAAACTAATAAGACCATTTAAATCAACTGTCATTATAGCAATAACAATGGTACTTTAGAGTAATAATAGCATAAATTATGTTTGAAAATCTGCCTAGAAGGCCTGGAAAAACAGCTTTAACGTACTAAGAAGTGTTTTGAACTTTGTTTCGGTCGTTTTTCTAAGAATTTTCTGAGAAACAGAGACAAGTGTGTACTATGGTGATTTTGAAAGTGGTGTGAAGAGGTGATATGATCTAGAGACCATGATTATTGGCCGAGATCCATACAACTGCAGGCGAAGTTTATGTCGCTAAACTTAACGCTTATGCCAACTGATTTTATTGGATCTAGTTATTAATTATTCAATACTAAGTCACTGCTACTATAAAAAGCAATAATTTAAAAGCTTTGAAGAGCCCTGGAGCATATACATATAAGGAATTCAGGACAAACGTGTAGAAGACAGAAGAGCTTTTATTTTCGTCGCTAAGATAATACGAGTATGTACCTACATTTTTACTCTTTCTGTAGAACCCTGGGTAGAATCGTGTGAGAGCTAATGCATTAAATTTATTGTTTATTCAGTCATTACGAGATAAATATATTTTCACAATGCTGTGGTCTCGCCATGGTTCTTGTGCCTAAGTATCTAAGTAACACACTCGTTAACACATTGGGTATATTATATGTCCTTTTATATGTACCTACTGGAATGAAGAAAATAAAGATTTAAGCAATTCATTGTTTATTTAATAAAAGTGAAATTTAATCATACGTTACTGAAATGGGATAATAATTATTATTTATATTGTTGCAAAATTGTAAAATACTACACATTATACAATACGTAAAGAAGTGTATTCTGAATGAAAATATCACAGTTTATTTTAACAATAAACAGAAAACAATACAACATATTTGTGATAGAAATCTACAAAAGGCAGTGAGAGTGCGATATTGTTTCCTAACAGAAGGGATCAGAGACCCTATTTTTTTGCGCAAAACCTCCAGAATTCCAAACAATCACACGTTGTATGTACCTATCCCGTTGTTGCACACCACAAGAAAACACAGCATTTTATATACGTCTTACATCAAAATGATCTTCAACAATAATATGTCTCCAGGTGTTGTTACCTACTATTATTACTGCAATAGCTCACAAAACACTTTTTAAACATAATGTGGTTGTTTTTACAGAAACTTTGCAAACAAATCACTCATAAACGTTTTCTAAAACTTTTATAATACACAGAACAAAGCAAAGTTAGGATTTTCTAATTCTATAAAATGAAAAGAGTAAGGTCTGCCGCGATTGTTGATTTGTAGCTAACTCGATAGGATTTATTTACATACCTAGTAGGTACAAATACATTATGACGTAATTTTTGGAAAAACCGTTATATTTGGTAAATGAAGAAAAATAAAGTTTCTGTAGTAAATAAACATTTTAATTCTTTTTAAATCGCTGCTTTACACTAATCTGAACCGCAAAAGGAAACAAATAATACCAACTTTGGAAAATCGTCAACTTCCCTATTCAGTACCTAAATAAAAAGTTTGAGTTGGCGAGCGGAAAAATTCTTACTTGACAAAGTGTTCCCGAAACTTATTGCAATAGGTGTTATGGATTCCTTCAATTCCTTCCAAACTTTCAAAATCGATTTTACACCTTAGAGTAACGTAGGTTGTTTTACAAATAGCGGTCTAATACATTGATATTAATGGTCTCAAGATAAATTTAAGATACTTCGAGGCTGATGGAGTTTATTTTTGCCAGAATGCGATTGTAGATACTACTTAATGTGATGAGTGTGATCACTTTTAGTGATGAGGTATGGCAATTTATTAGGTCTAATAGACATATGCGACCGTATAATTCTGACCACTTTTAAGGCAATTTTAGGACATTTTCTATATAACACCTAGAAGTTTTTGTTTTCGTCCAAAATCCAGGGGGACGTCCGCCCCGCCCTGCCGTTGCCAAATTAGACCAAACAATTAGTAGCCGTAGAATGTTTATTGTAGGAGCTAGAAGAAAACTTTTATATTGAAAACTGATGACTCTCAGGAGGTTTATGCAACCGAGTGCTCAAATAGTTTCAGAAAAGTGCACAGTTACAAAAATTGTTTGTGGTCGCTAGAACCGAACTATCCTAATCCAATTCTCTCACTGACTAGCATGGTGACAGGGTGCACTTGGACCTAGGTACTTACGTTATTTTCTGTTAAGTTGTGAAGTTTGTTTGTGGGGCGAATACATAATGCAAACGTCTGCCAAACATATCCACCCGTCCCATTGCTCGTGAATGTAGCTTCGAATGCCGGTTTGCTTCCGAATTAAAACCATATTTGCCGTCCGGTTCCCGTCTCTGTTTGCCAGTTTAAATTGACCGCATTAATTAAACTCTGGCCACTCAAAAAACATGATAGAGGCGTGTCGGAAAGTGAAACAACTTTGAGGTAGATTCACATAATATTTCGGTTTGACAATAATATTGTTTTGGAAAAATTAAGTGTGAAAAAGTTATGCTGTGAAATTGCCTCAGAATAGGTATAGTAAGGATAAGTACCAAAAAGCTCGTTTATTGCAAATTAATGTGTCAAAAATGACTGACGCAGCTGCAACATTGAATCTATATCTGATATCCAAAATATTAGAAATTTGAAAGTACCTACCTTAAAATATTTAAGGTGGTAGTGATCTTCTTCACCGACATGGGTGACGCAACTTCAGGGCAATTAACTGGTAAGCGATTTGTGATGTAGCGCAGCTGATTTCATATCATCAAATATTTATTATTTGTACCTAATCCGATATCATAACTTTAATTATTAGAGTTTGTACTGTTAGCATTTTATAATTTTATAATTATCAGAAAATTGGATAATTCATTCATAAGTATATATCCCTGTAGTTCATACAGCATTGCCTGTATATAGGTATATAGCCTTCTCTATAAAATCTATAATTTAACATATTGCAATCTTCTTGATGTGTGCTAAATTGTGATATTAGTGTAAGATACAAGGTAGCCTTCAATTTTTCCGAATTCTCGCTGCTTTAAACGTTAGCCTAACATATTATTGCCGATTATCCATACACGTTACCAAGGGTTGCTCATTCTAGAGGAAAAGTTAACACTCTACTGCCTACACCCTTCAACGTAGCAGTTCTTATTTTGTTTTGTCCTTTAACACGTCGCTCCAAAGTTGATTTTGGTACCCTACATTGGTTTGCAGCTTTTAAATAACCACACTGTCCTGACTGGACTAACTCTATAGCTGAAGACACCTGCTGTTCAGTTCAAGACTGACGATTCGATTTTCTTTGATATCGAGGCGTTTTCTTAAATTCTGCACTTTCAAATAAAAATATGAACTTAAGTAAGTTTATCCACCTATCTGTTGATAAAATGGGATATCCCATACCGGTAGTATAGAAAATCATAAACCTAACCTATAAATCTATAGGTACACTAAGGCAAATGTGTAACGAATCTATTAAAATACTTCTAAATAATAATGGCCTTATTTTATGGAAATCAGATGCACAATTCTTACAAGTATGCTCTACAATTTTTACAAGAGAAATTAAAAATCTGAAAAAACTTACCCAGAACTTCGTGGTGCACATTCGGTGTCCTCGATCGACACGTGACTAGGTATACCTAATGCCTGGCTAGGCTATACAGGGTGATTTATTCATAACTACATTAATTTTAACAGTGGGTAGGGAAAAATACCCTGAACGTGAAGTCGCAATAATTAAAAAAATTCATTTTTTTTAAAGCCGGAATTAATTATTTTCTAAACCTCATTTTTACCTGTTTGGCTCCCTATTTTCGACTGCCACTAACTTGATTATATCGTGTATGAGGCATGGAACGACGCTTGCCGTCATGCGCGTTAGCTCTGTTGCGAGATATGTATACGAAACTTTCATAAATTTATATAGGAATGTTTTCAGTACAAAATTATTTGTATTGTAGGAGAATGTTCTGCAAAATGCATGCGAAAATTATGTACAAATGTTAACGCTTACCTCTTGTAACGGTTAGTTTTAACCTCGGTTTTAACCGCAGACACCTTAAGGGATAAATACCAGCGAGAAAAATAAATTAAACTACTGCTTCCGTGACCTTTTGATTTTTGGGTGTTTTATTAAGTACTCAACTAGGGGACTTACATGGTTTCATGGACCTCGACACCACCGAGTACGATCTTTTTCTTGATAGAACAAACTTCACTGCTTCACTGATAATCCTTTTTACTGCACCGAGACGCTCTTAGAGATGTGTTCCACTTCCTCTGAAATAGGAACATCAACATTAGCCAACATATCTGCGGTCTAGTTGCTTAAACTTACCGTACTTTCCGCTTAGGTCGAATATTAAACACGAACGACACACTTTTTTCAGTCCTTTCTTCCTAGTTATGTTTTCTTGTCATAGGTAGTGACTCGTACCTACCTAATTGCAATAGAATCGAAACTTTTGATACAGTTTCAGTATTTTCCAATCACTGTTTGTTGACACTGTGTGCGTCTCGTCCTTGTGATTGTGATGGCAAAAATAGCGGTAAAAGTTCCCCACCTCATGGTACACGCAGTTCCCGTCTTTTTTTATTGTGGCTATCCCTCCTATTTTCGAAGTCCCTGAACACGAATCCGACCTTAGCTTTTTTTTGCTCGGACGTAGTTTCCGAGAAAATGAATTTTCGAATTTCCTTTTCACATCTCACTTTTCACGGCGATATTTGTGGTTATAGTCCGGATGGGAATTTTTACTGTACGCAGCTCAAACTGATCACCATACTAATTTGCACCTTTTGCAACATCGACACTTCGCGAGAACCCGCGGAAAAACAGGAAATGTCCAAGATTTAAGGTGGATTTATAAACCTGTGAATTTTATACGGGTGATTTCGGCTGATAACTCTGGTATTTTTACCAGTAGCAGAGCGTGGTAAAAGCTATGAAATAGATCGCGCCTAGTATATCACTGTGTTCCAAGTGAGTTCATTTATTTTACCAGGGTAGCTCGAGAACAGGCTCTTCCGGCAATAAAATACGAGTCAAAACACTTTTTTAACCATATTAAACCGCACCTGGTATTATAAGTAAAATGAGATGCAGGAGACAGAGACGAAAGATATTGTAGTAAAAACAATTGACTGCATGCTCGCCTAATATAATATATCACCAATACTTGCATGGGCTTTAAAAAACTGCGTGACGCTTATGTCCTACATTGAGTTTTTTTATGCAATTAGAGTTTTTTTATGCTGTTTTAAGTGACTTTAAAAATACTGTACCACCGATATTAAGAGAAACGGGGGAATTTGGCATGATAGAGATAGAGGTCCACAATCTCACATACCTAATGTTGGTAAATTCTCTTGTAAAGACCGTAAATAGTCTCCAAATTAAACCTGTGAAATACAAAAAAGAATCATGACCCATCTTTAAACTATGCATTGCGGGGATAGTTACAAGAAGAAACATTAAGAAAGATTTAAGTATTTATGTCGTAGGTATTTACGTAGGCGATTTTCGCCCGACATTCGGCGCGCTCATAGTTTAAAGAAGGGTCATGGTCATGATTCTTTTTTTGTAATTCGCAGATTTAATTTGGAGACTATTTACGGCATTTTTAAGAGTATTTATCAACATTATGTTAGATTGTGGGGCCTCTATCAACACCAATTTAAATAAGGTTATTGACAAAGTTGGGCCAATAAACCTGAATCTTTAAATTTTCATTTCATTACATTTTTATTTTTCTTCAAAATACTCACTTAAAAGCAGGAGGTACTTCTTTAAAAAAGGAAGGGTATAATTTTTCATTACGTGCTCCAGTTTACTTCTCTTAATATCGGTTATTGTTTAAAAATGGGCATAGTACTCACGGCACTTCCAACTACTTTAAATTTCCCACAAATTATAATTTCATTATGAGCGACATCTGGCCACGCTCAGTGAACTACTGTAATAGTTCCCAAATCAATCGCTGTATGGCGCTTGTTTCAGTGGTACAGTACATTGGCTTGTATAAAGCCACTGTATGGTACAGCAGCAGTTTCCCTTATATCCTTTTGTGTTATGTGACCAGAAAATAGCGCATTAGCGGACACTGGACAGGGCAACCGCCCGGAAAACAATACATAAATCTTGGGTATTTTCTGTTCGTCTGTTCTTCGCGAAGTGTCGATGTTGCAAAAGGTGCAAAATAGTAGATATCGTGATTAGTTTGAGCTGCGCACAGTAAAAATTCACCCCGATTATAACCACAAATATCGCCGTAAAGATTGAGATGTCAAAAGGAAATTTGAAAATTCATTTTCTCGGAAGCTACGTTCGAGCACCAAAAACTAAGGTCATATTCGTGTTCAGGAACCTCGAAAATAGGGGGTAGCCAAATTTTCAAAAAAAAAACAAGGGTTGCGAACACAGTGGGGTTAGATGCTGAACGCGGAAAGTCCAAGGTGTGCTAACACTCTTTTATTGTCCCATCAACCAGAGGTTGACCCCGAAGACCTCGAATCCTATGGTCGATAGGAGGTAGAAATAGACAAATATAATAGTTCGGCGACGCTACGAACGTCGCCAGCTCGGCCCCGAATTAAAGTACCACCCATTTTCTACTTTGAAAAAAAGTCGTAACAAAATTTAAATATCTCGCCACATTTTGGATCAATGAGAGCAAAGATAGTAATATCATGATCTTTGAGGAAAGTAAGTGCTATTTTCCAGTATTAAAATTTGAAGTATGAAAATTTTTTGCAGTTGAAAACCTTGAGCACCAGATACAGTAGCTGGACGTTGACAACAACGCTAAAATGGAAGCAATCGGCGTTTTTAACGCATGATGTCACGTCCTTAGTGTATATTTTTATTCTTTATTACCTACTTCATGATGAACACTGTAAAGTGTGTTTGTGGGACGAATAAATAATACAAAATACAAACGTGTATGTCGTGTTTGCCAAATGTCTCTGCGAGTGCCAGAGCACGTAATGTGCTCCCCTCCCCGTTTCAATTAATTAAATTCTGTTCTGACGGTCGGTTTGCTTCCGTAATACAGCCATATTTGCCTACGGACTCCCGTCACTGTTAATTCAACTCTAGCCGACTAAAAAACCTGATAGATGCGTATAGTAATGTCTAACGACTTTCAACGAGGTTGAGATGTGGATATGAGGTCGATTTTGGTTTCTTTTTACTTACACATTTCATTTTGGCAATAATAACTAATATCGATTTGGAAACGTAGGCAAGTGTGAATTAGAAATGTGCGCTTAAATTATCTAATAAGATAAGCTTATACTACTTATAAAAGGACATTTGGGTTTCCAGGATTTAAAAAATTTGAAAAAAAAAAAAAACTAAACACGGTCATCTCCACTTGTGCATTGTGCATGTTGGTGTACCGATAACTTTTGTCTTATTCTCATTGTCATTTTCTTTGTTAAAAATTTTCTAAACCAGTATTAGAAATGACAAATAACTTAAGTGTAATCGAAATCTATAATCACTATGCAAAGAATTGTGGTCCCTGCAGTAGGTCCTTTTCACGATTTTTTACCGGTATCATTAAGCCCAAAAAGAAATTTTAAATTTTTTTTATCCGGAAAATGTCTAATGAAAATTAATTATTTAAATTTACGCTAGGGCCGTAACGTGGTGGCTCTAGAGCAGTGATTGGTTGAAATATTGCGGTGTTGCCGTGGTTCTACACGCCGTACTGAGAAAATGTCGATTTGGTTTTAACGTTTAAAGGGAGAGCCGAAAATTTTGAATGTTTGCGAAAACGTCAGTTATATCGTCTAAACTCTATTCAAACTAAACGCAAGTGAAACATAAACACAAGTTGTTGCATGGCTAGAGCGTGATACGCACGTGATCGGCTTGCTATTGGCTAGTCGGCAATAAAGTCTATCACGGCGGGCGAGTGCAGCGAGTCGGTATTTCTTACAGAGGTGTATTGAGATACAAGTGGACCTCTATTTTTTCCGATATAATTCTTTTGCTGTTTATTAATCGTTGGAGCTATACGATTTGTGTTAATAGTAGAAATTTGCAGGTAGGTAAGTGAATAACTAGGTGTGCCATAAAAGTTTGATTTTAAAGTTCTTAATACTGTAGCATATTATTTTAATATTTTATATTATAAAATTCATTGAGATCGTCCTTAATGCTCCCTGCCTCGTATTAGCTCTCAGAATTGTTCACGTGCTTCCATCGTGTAAATGTTTACGCGCCACTTGCATTTAGTTTGAATAGAGTGTAGTATTTTTAATTCCCCGCCTACAATAATACATATTTATATCCGCGCATGGTGAATACTGGTTAGTACGCAGATGGAAAAATCGCGGCAATAAGGGCTAATCCCATTGAATACAAATTTTGTGGTATATTAAATGTAGATAGTTTCGTTATACAAAATTAAAATTTTCTTTTTCAAAAACTATATTCATTTCTTAAATTACGGGATGTGTATTTCCTCTAATAGAAATTATGTATTTCCTCTAATAGAAATTATGTCATTTCGATTGCATGGTTTGATGGAATGATTTTTTTAGGTCTACCATCGCGATTTTCTCGCCCATTTTGCGGCCTACAAAAAAAAACGTAAGAAACAAAAATGTGGCAATTTTGGACAGCTAAGTGGTGCTGCAAAAGAAATCGGCATCCATGGCCAACTTGTCGCGCAATATTAAAAAAAACTCAAATTGAGCAAAACTATTAATGGCCGTGGAATGTTTATTTTAAGAGACAGAGGAAAACTTTTATATTGAAAATTGATGGCACTGAGAAGCTTTATCCACCCAGGTGCTCAGATAGTTTCAGCAAATTACACAGGGTCTTCGGCTCTCTTGAGACCATGAAAATGTTTTGTCGATTTTAGGTTTTTTTAGTACACCGCGAAAAGTTGGGTATGGAGACCCATTCCTTTTTTAATGTCCCCTCGCTGACCAAAATTGCCATATTTTGTTTTCTTACATATTTTCTGTGCGGCCCAAAATAAGTGAGAAAATCGCTTAATAAGAAATAAACAAAAAAAAGACCCTGTGTAATTTGCTGAAACTATCTGAGCACCTGGGTGGATAAAGCTTCTCAGTGCCATCAATTTTCAATATAAAAGTTTTCCTCTGTCTCTTAAAATAAACATTCCACGGCCATTAATAGTTTTGCTCAATTTGAGGTTTTTTTAATATTGCGCGACAAGTTGGCCATGGATGCCGAATTCTTTTGCAGCACCACTTAGCTGTCCAAAATTGCCACATTTTTGTTTCTTACGTTTTTTTTGTAGGCCGCAAAATGAGCGAGAAAATCGCGGTAGTAGACCTAAAAAAATCATCCTGTATATAGGAACGAGTATGTGGGACGAATAAATATAAACGTATTATCTGCAGGACATCTCCGCAAGTGCCAGTGCGCATAATGTGAGTCTGACGAATAATTAATGTAGCTTCGAATGTCGGTCGGCTTCCGCAGTAAAGCCATATTTGCCGGTGGACTACCATTGCTGTTTGTCAATTAAAATTGATCGCATTAATTAAACTCTGGCCGGCCGAAAAACATGATAAATATTCGTATGGGTAAAGGGTAACGATTTTCAGGCTTGTCGAGATATGTCTGTACCTAAATATTTTCTAAAATTTATTTGTGGCGCAAACAGAGCCACTGAATTTTAATTGGGGTTTTCGCCACCAAACTGGTTAAAAGACAACTTTTTCAAGTTGACTGGAAAATTAATAAATTCTTAACAGTAAATAAACTAAACTTTGAACTTATCTTCAACAAATTTGTTTTCTGAGGTTTCGGAGAATAAATCTTCCTCCTTTCTCAAAGATCATGTCACGTTAAAGTGAAATGACAGACAACAGAAACGATAGCCTAACCACCTGTCTGATATTGTACCCTGTGTTCTATCTAATTATCTATACTAACAACAACAACTTCTCTTTGAATAATTGGCAATAATATTTTACTGAATTCCACTGAACATTCAGCAATAGAGTTCTCTGTATTTCCCAGAATAAATGTCGATTCTTTAATTTTTCGTCTATTTCCTACTTCTTTTTTGAGAATTGGTTTGGACCTATCCCACAAAATTCTATGATTGCTATTAAAAGAGTATTCACGTATTTGGTTTAGTTTTAACTAGCATATTATGCTAGTTAAAACGAAAGAATTTAATGAAAACATTTAATGAGCTAGTATATGCTAGTGAGCTGGCATATGCTAGTGAGCTAGCTAGCTAGCTAGTTAAAGCGAAACCATTTAATTAGGTACAAAGTTCAAAAAATTGCATTTATAATTTTTTTTAACCTCTAAACAATGGTTTGCTCTCAAATTTTATAGGTACACTTAAGATAAGCTAGTGCTTGAAACATCGTTAATATACAGGGTTAACTATCACTTAGTACAAAAATTTTTTGGCAGATAAAGAAAAATTAGACTTGCCAAAATAAATTTTCAAAAATTTTCTAACATTTTCTATTATTTTTTTTTTGACACGCAATCAACTAATCTAACATTGAGATCGATATCGATAATTACTACGCACGCACCTACCTCTACGGTTTTGTGCGTTTGTGTCCAGTTTTTACGTCTGTCAGTCCGTCATCTCTTCGAAATTTTTCGCGAGGCGACAAATGTGTATGTAGTTTTATAATTCCTTGGTGCTGCTATGTGAAAATGCAAACACAAAAAACGCCTAGAGATTCAGGATTACCTAGCCTCGGGACCGAGCTCGGGACTCGGGATTAATATCGTGTTTTCTGTTTTCAAATTTCAAACCAAGGTAAGCTGAATCCAGGCGAACCTCGAGTACCTAAATCTAGCAGCGCTGCGGCAAATCGATTGTTATTTATGTATTTCTTAAATTTGTTTGAGTAAAAAAGTATTTTCACCCTTACTAAATCAACGGCAACACCGCGGAAAATCACTTACAGCTCTCAGTACATTCCGAAGCCATATTGGATGACGTCATTAGAGGCGGGGATTAACAGGGAAAGTAGGGGTTTTTACCCTTTTTTTAAAGATCTCAAAAAAATCTAAAAGTATTTTTCTATGTTTTCTTAAGCCACCCTGCGCACGTGGTAAAATTTTTTGTACTAAGTCATAGTTAACCCTGTATAATATAGTAATTCAGTCACGAGGTAAAAAAATTTAACCACACAGGCATAATAAAAAGGAAAATGTGAAAAAAATTGTCGAAGTGGAACAAATCAACCTTAGCACCCTAGTAACTGGGCGCTCATTATTGTTGAATGTTATGAATTATGAATAAATACATACAGCTCATCCGAATTATTATATAGTGTTGTCAGTCTTGATTATACAAATTGCAAGCGTTATAGGCAACACTTCTTAAAACACCTCGCGTGTTATTCACATCACACGCGCCAGTAACCAGCAATCACTTGAGAACTTTTCGCGAATTTCCGCACAAACATCATAAATATTGCTACCGCCAACACTACCAAATGGTAACGACGTCTACACCGTTTGGCAAGTTTACTGTCTACTAGCGAGTCAGGTGTAAGAATCATTTAGATAGGATGCTTATTATAGATTTCATGATGGTTCATTCGTTTTGACGGCGGAAGGACATAGGAGCAATACCGACTCTTGAGAGTCTTGAGTCGGTATTGGTGGGAGCGTGGCGTTGAACAATTCGAGAAGAAATCTAGTATCGTTTTGGTTTTGGAGCGTATTTGTACATTTTGTGCTTAGTTTTGTGTTTTATTTGCTACTGAAGTCGCCACAAACAACTTGCAACGACGTTCAACCAGTTTTTCGATATCAACATTGATATTAACAAAAGAAGAAATGGATTAACATTAGAAAATCAAAAAGAAATTAATATAGGGCGGGAAGTATTTGTAGATAACACACGGGGGGGCCAGCGAACGCCCGCTGAACTTGCTGGGAACTATTCAAACTCCTATCGGATAATTGACGGAGAATTGCTTTACGGGGGAACGGTGGCCCCGCAGGATGTATTTTAATCCAATTCCCCGGCTCCCGCCTTAGTCCTGCAATTATTTGTTCCGCGTAAAAGAATTAGTCTAATGGAGCCGAGGGAGCGACGAAAGAAGAAGGGGAAGAGAAGGGGGAAAGCGAAAGCGAGCGGGCGCTCTCGTAAAAACTTGCTGCCTTTGCTTAGGTACTCCTCGAAGCAATTCGGGCAGTTCGAATCTACTAGTATTTTTCTGTCACCAGCTGGTGCAACTCCGGAGATATTTGTACACTGGAGGGAGCGAGAGAACTTTGCGCCGAATTTGCTTCATTCGACGCAAACTCCTGTCGGATAGTTTATTGTTTTACGACGAGACTGCCGCCCCACAGGACGAGTTTTAATCCGTTTTGTCCCGGAAAGAAGAATTTGTCTAATGGACTCTGCGGAGGAGCGACGGACGAAGCAGAGGGGTGGAGGTTACGAGAGCGGATGAGTGCTCCCGAACAACTGACTTATTTGCTTACGGGGAAATTTAGCGATAGAATTTGTTTGCCCATTTAATACTTTCATGTTTTTATTAAAGAACAGCGAAACTTTTTTCTTGTAAATTATGGCGAAGACGACTTCAGAGACACTGGAGTTGAGTTGAGACCTAGATCTTGTCATTTTTATTTCCCATTATTATTTTCTCCTATTTCCCAATTTTAACAAAACCATTTGCTGGGATTAAAAAATCTAGATACCTATATTATTCTTTTTAACTGCTGACATAGAGATCTATTATATTAACTTTATTTTAGAATCGCATTTGAAACACTTCGTGCTGGTAGGTCTAATTTAAATGCTGCTTCTCCTTTTATAATAATTATTTCAGACACTTTTGCAATATGTAACTAATTTTTCAAGAACTTTTAGTATGTTGGGTAGGCGGTGTTATAAAAATTGCTATACACGTGTCTACTAATTTTATTCCCCTCCCTGATTTTTTGATGCAATATAACTGAATCATTACTGCAATCGCAACCAGAAATGTTCTCAATTTTTTAATTCCCTTTTTATTTGGAATATGTGGAGGCAATTAATCAGTTTATACAGAGTGGTGGTCTATATCTTCTACGTTAATGCTAGAAAAAAAAAAAGGTTTAAACAAAACTTGCAGAGAAACACGAGTACTGCATTCCAAAAATATTTATCAATATAGATACAGTGTTTTCCAATAAGTAGTGGCGACCCAAAGTTATGTTTTTTAAATGGAACACCCCGTATTTTGTTACATTTTTTAGAAAACCCTTAAAGAGTATATTCTTTTTGGTACAAGCACAGACGTAGCGATAGCTATATACGTCTGTGGTACAAGGTATTAAGGGTCTATCTTTAAAGGTTAGGGAGTTATTTTAATTCTAAACGAAAAAGGAGCCATACAAGAACATACCGGGCGATTCACTTACGTAAATCCTAATTTTAGTTGCTAATTTTAAATGGAAGAGCCTATGTTTTATTACATGTTTCGAAAGCCCTAAAAGAGTAGATACTTTTAGGTATAGGGTATTAGGGGCCTAACTTTAAAGGTTAGGGAGTTATTTCCATTTTATTCTGAGAAAGGGTTCAAAAGAGCCCATTACATGATTAGGGTGTAAAAATGACACTTTTTAAGCTGTAAAAAATAAAAATACATATTATTTTTAATTTTCGGTGTAGTGGAAATAGTTGAAACTAAGTGCTCATACTGCAATTCAGTGGCGGCACTTGAGTACCTAGGGCCCGTAAGCAAAAATTAAAAAGTTCCCCCTATCCTCTTCAAAGATAATATGAACATTAACATTATGAGGCATTTGAAAATTGTATAAAAAAAGCTTCTGCCTTAACGATGAACCAGTTTTTTTATTTAATAAAAAATTTACATATTCCAATATATAATAAAAAAAACATCTCCAATATCACAAAAAATAAGTAAACTTAAAAAAATAAACTAAGCAGGTAATACAACACATTAAATGAATCAGTCGTTTTATTTATAAATTATAAACAAACATAAAATATTCCATAGCAAAGAAAATAAAATAAAAAAACTTCAATGTCACAAAGCTACGTAAACTTAAAACAAAACTACATAGGTAATAAATAGGTAAATTAAATTTACGGATCGGAAAGAATTGTTTAGAATTGTTTATTTCTCGTTTTAAAAACAGCAAATTGTTTGACAAGATCACGAACGTGGATGCTGCTTTTTGCTCAATTGCTAAAATCGAAAGATCATGCAGTCTATGTTGACTTGTAGAATTTCTTAAATATTTTTTTAATATCTTTAATTTACTAAATAATCTTTCAGCTGTGGAAACTGTTACAGGCAAAGACAACAATAAAAGAAGCAATGTAATAACTTCGTCAAAATCGCTTTCAAGAACACCATATTTCTGCTGCAATAAATTTGCCATATCTCGAACACTCATGCCGTCAGTTAAATCATCTTTCAGTAAAGACACAACATTGACAAATTGAATGGTAAGATTAGTATTCAAGACATTGGAATACTTTTTTTGAATTTTATCACAACTCTAAACTATATCAGCTTCGGGCTTCGGGCCTGGTATATAATATGCCCATATAATATGCGTACGGGAAACGTAAATATGCGGCATATTTACGTTTCCTATACGGTCAACGCTGCTCGTTGCGGCAGCCAGCTAGGAAACGTAACGCGCTTTGATCGCTCCGTTTCCTAGACGGTAAGTGCAACGCTATATTAATAAATGCCGGCATATGCAAAAAAGGTAGATTGGACTGTCATAACAGCAACAAATACATCAACACATCAAGCCTATATTATTTGCAAATAACACAGGTAAATGGTAAATAAAAAATAAATAAGTGTATCAACACATACATTTTAATGAGAATTCAACGCCTGCCAATATGAACCAATGAAATGACATGATTTTCGAAATATTAATTAATCAGGTGATGATTTCAGCGATTATTTCCCTCATACTACTTGCATCCAATAAGGTATCTCGGTAGCTCCTTCCATATGCCTCTGCTAGCGATAATTTGCACTAGTGCATTATATCAATGAATTTAAATAACTTATACATTGCTAAATTCTTGTTATTTAGACCTCCGCCTCCGTTTAAATTTATGACACATTCAGAAAATATACCAACGCCGACAGGGTGTAGGTATAATCACATTTGCCTTGGATACCCAAGCGCCATGTTTGTTTACCCGAATGCTACATTCGAAGCTGTCAATAAACTCGTTCAAAATGAGTCGTTTTGGAAATGTAAACATGGAAAAAATCAATACAGAAATTATTACCTCGTATTCGTGAAATAATCTCGACAAATACCACTCGTGCCGGAAATTTTTCTAGATAATTTTATTCTCAAGCCCTATTTTGCCCATTAGCAAAACCACTCGTACAAATTGGACTTTTATTTTCAGAGATAAAATCCCGAGAGCGAAAATACCACTAGTGGTATTATCGTATGTAATATCACTAGTGCCAGAAATTTTATCGATAATTTTTTCCAAAGCCCTTCTTTTTCTTCTTTCTGCGTTCTTGGTTGAGGACGACCAGTTGTGGTTTTGTCCTCTGTTTCTTAAGTTTAGCCAATAAATTGGGGTTTTGGTTTTGAAAAATTAGTTAAAATTTGTTTCATTTGGGGCATGGTTGCGGTTAGTCAATGAGTTCTTGCAAAAACCTCACAAACTATAATTTTGTTTCTTGTAAGTTATTGAAAAATGAATAAATTCGCTATTTAAAAACAGTAAATTTCGAATAATTAAAAGTTATGGAGGAGGTACAGGGAGAAAATCTCTTATTCTATGGTAAGGCTTGTTTCTGTCTGGTATATAGCCTATGGGGGACTGTAGCGTTCGAGTAACATGACGCTTGGGTATCCAAGGCAAATGCGATTATACCTACACCCTGTCGGCGTTGGTTTATTTTCTGAATGTGTCATAAATTTAATCGGAGGCGGAGGTCTACATAGCAAGAATTTAGCAATGTAAAAGTTATATAAATTCATTGATATAATGCTTAATAATACCGCAACATAATTTATAAGCTGCATAATTTAGAACAGTGTGAAACACACAACTTTAAGAAGTAGCTACGTGTTTGTATCCAACAGATTCGCGGTTGCTAAGCAACGAAGTGATAATTTGCACAAGTGCAATTACCGGTAATTGCACTAGTGCAAATTATCGCTAGCAGAGGCATATCATTGGTTGGATTTTTATGGAAGGAGCTACCTTATTGGATGCAAGCAGTATGAGGGAAATAATCGCTGAAATCCTACTCTCTTAGTTACGACCTATTTACGCTAAACCAATATTGTGGCAGCTAAAACTGATAACCCGATAACTTCTTCACATTACCAAATTTAATATAGGACTAGAAGATACACATTGTTCGTTAAATATCTGTTATAGCATAAAAAATATATCCAGAACCGAAAGCTCAACCTAAATGACAACTGTTAAATGAACTAACTTTTAACCATGGTAGTAAAATTTATGTATGCCTAGTTAAGTAAAACATTCTGAATGGACTAGCGGCATGATTCTCGGTTTGCGTGCGAAAGGTCGCGGGTTCAAATCCCGGTTGTGACTGCATTTTTTATTTGTATTTTTTAAATTACATTTTTGAAGAGGGGAAACATTTATAATTCTTGTAGCTAATTTATTAATAAGAAGTTGGGTTGTTAAATTATGGCTATACGCTCACTGAATAATTATTAAACTATTTGCAGTTGTTAAATACTCTTTTTAAATACTACTCGTGGTATGCCTAATAACAGATAATACCTTTTCTTTAATTTATCATCATTATAATCCCAATGCTAAGAAAATACCAGTCCTGCTACGCAGTCGTGGTATTTTCAGCTTTGGGATTATAATTCGTAAAATTAACGAAAGGTATCTATTATCGATAATGATAATAGGCACACCACTTGTTATATTACCCCTGATTAGATAGCTGTAAGCTTGTGCTACTGAAACCTTGTGGTCATGTATATAATATACCTAAGAGTATTTAATATCTTAAGATTAGATTGAATATTAAATGTAGGTTCAGGGTTCCACCTAGGGTTCCACTACTCCTCCTAGAACTTTCTAATTTGTTGTCATAGAAAAAAATCTAAATAAAATTTGTAGGGAATTGTATGCATCTTTCCGGGGCGCTAAAAAGTATATGTTGATACACTTATTTATTTACCATTTACCTGTTATTTGCAAATAATATAGGCTTGATGCTTTGATGTGTTTGTTGCTGTTATGATAGTCCAATCTACCTTTCTTGCATAAGCCGGCATTTATTAATATAGCGTTGCGCTTACCATCTAGGAAACGGAGCGATCAGAGCGCGTTACGTTTCCTAGCTGGCTGCCGCAACGAGCAGCGTTGACCGTATAGGAAACGTAAATATGCGACCCGCACGGCGCGGCGTACGGGTGTCGGCCCGTTGGGTCGGCACAGATCACGTTCGACGGGCCACGGGCCCCCCTTTGGCCAGGGCCCCTAAGCAATGCTTATATTTCCTTATGCATATAGCTCCGCCTCTGCTGCAATAATTGAATCGCTATATGCAGAAACAACACATGTCCAAAAAACCAATTTTAGAGGAAATGTAAAAAACACTTCGAGGTCTATTCCAGGCAATATAGATCGTATTAAAAAAGGCCAAAATGATAGTTTAAAGCGATCCTAAGGAAGTGACATTGTGACTTAAATGAAAAAATATAATTTAAATTTCCTAGAATTTTTCAAAAAAATGGACATGTGTCGTTTCTGCGTAGCTAGGATTTTAAATAAGAAACGTTGTTCTATTTCAAAATAAAAGTATATTAAAAAAGTTTACACATTATTATGATTACTCTCTAATTGGTGGTAGTTGGCCATAGAAGTATTGTTGCATAAAACTCTTGAAAATCTTCCTCCACAAACGCAGCGCATTTTTTTATATGTTCCATTTTGCTTGATTTTAGGGCAACTTTTCCTAGTGGATATGCTGCAGCAGATGGAAAAGTCGTCATAATTTTTCCTGGTTGCTGGAGTTTGAACGTATGCTTATAAGCTCCATCAATAAATTCCAAGACAGCAACACATCCCTTATTTTCGTCCTCGTAAATAAACTGCGAGTAGGTACTGATGTTAAAATTAACTTTAGAATTTCGTGGCACGCTTTTTGAAATCGTTTCCTCAGATATACAGTTTTTTTTTATAAAACTTTGGCCACCAATCTTTAAAGTTAACTACATCACTTGTTGTAACTTGTTAACTGAAAACTTGTTGGTGGTGCTGCTAGCTACAATAAGCTCTGTTACTTGATGAACTGTGAAAATTCTATCGGTTTTTCTCAATTTGCGTTTTATTATCGCAAAGTCTCTGTCACAGGGGAGGAATGAATGTCCCCTGACTGGAAAATAATGAATAATTTTCGAAAATTGGGCAGTATCGGTTAATGCAAGGAGCATGCGTACTAAGGTATGATTTTTGTTTTGCCCCCAGCAGTTATCGCTAAAGAGGTGCAGCTCAGTCATGTCCTTAGAAAACTCTTTTAGATAATCTAAAAGAAATGAGCAAATTTCATTGCCTGTTTTCTTTGCTTCCCCTTCATGATATATGTACATTCTTGCAGTATTTTCTTTAATGTTATGAATACAAAATACTGAAACAGTTACTTGTTGATAATAGAACCATTGAATAAGGAATACCTTAATCAATGATAGAACACATCACTAACCGGTGTTTTTGGCAACTGAAGATTCTGCATAAAGTCAAAAGCTAGTGCCAACACATTATCGCTCCTCGTAGATTGATTATTCTCATCTTTTAGTTTTCTATAAAATTTTTTACTTTTGCGTTTGTGCACCATAAGCTCTGCCACTGCTGTTCGTTTGGCAGTTTCATTCAAGTTTTGGTCTTTAATTTTATTATTTAAAGTTTCACATGTTGCACACACGTCGACTTGCGGGCGATTAAACCGCAAAGAAAAGTTTTCACGGAAGTATCGGGTGAAATAAGGATAACTTAGTTTAAGGTCTGGATACTTTTCCTTCAATAAGTCATACATTATTTTAAGGTTTAATTCGTTGCTTAGGTATTTAATTTCTCGATTAGCATAGTGGCTTATTTTAAACGGAAATGATTCAATGTGTTGTCGTACATCAACCTGAACATGTTCACCAAATTTATTTACGCTTGAATTTTGTCCACGTAAATCTCTTGGAGATTTTCCAAGTATGGCAAGGTCTTTTAGTCTTCTAACTCGGTTTAGAGAAACTGCATACATAGAGGAAAAAGCAGTCAAACATACCTCAATTTTAGTAGATCCTTTGTATACGAAATATTTGAAAACATGTGCCTTCGGTTTGTTTCCTACTTGAACCCTAGATCGACGCCTTTGAACGTTGTTAACGTTTATTAATCCTTGTAAAAACACATCTTGATTGTCTTTATTATCTAACGAATAAAAGCGTCTAAAATTTCCTTGCCTTTCTTCGTGGGACAATTTTTCGTATCATTTTCCCCTGCAACTAAAAGAAAATACATTAGTGACTATACAATAAACTTTTACCCTGGTTGTTCCTAACCTATTTGAATTAAAGTATTCTACAACAACAATGACTGTGAAACAATATAATATGTAATATTAAACTGAAATATTACCTGCAGACGGGGCCCATGGTTTTACCAGGAATATAAACTCCCTTCGAATTTTTATAGGGCTCGCCTTTTACACATGATTTTTTCACAACATTGCGTTCGTAATCCTGAGGAGTTGCCTTTCTTTTTCCCCGTGAACTAGTATCTTCATTATTTTCCATCGCACACTATTAATAACTTAGAAAATAACTGCAATCACTTAAACAAGACCACATACATCGAACAATAACAATCTGATAATAAGACAACCACCAAAGCAATCAGCTGACCAATGCCTAACTGTCTAAAATCAAAACACGCATGCTCCGATAACACGCGCTAAGCAACAACCTCACATGTCCGGGACATATGCTGTTTCTGTGTAGTATCCCTGAAATATACTGGTGTTTATTACGAATTAGACATTAGGACGTGTGTGGTTTTTGCATAGTACGATGGATTTACCCATGTAGATGTAATTTTCATCATAAACTCATTTTGGCCAAAAATGGACATGTGTGGTTTATGCATATAGCTATTCAATTGTACCCAGGTCGTGTGTTTTCCGTCATCCTCCTGGTGCAACTCCTAAAGTATTCCAAGGTAACACCAGGGGGACAAGTGAACACCGCGCCGAATTCCCTGCGAACGATTCAAACTCCCGTCGGATATTTGACGGGGAATTGCTTTACGGCGGTACGGCTACCCCGCAGGACGTGTTTTAATCCGGTTCCTCTCCTCGGGCCCCATTCCGGTAATTATTTGTTCCGGAAAGAAGAATTAGTCTAATGGACTCGGCAGAGCGGCGTAGGAAGAGGGGGAAGGTTACGGGGGTTGGAGGGCGCTCCCGGAAAAATTACCTTCTTTGCTTACAGCGAAATTTAACGACCCGAATTGTTCAATGTTCATCCATTTAATAAGATTATGTTCTTAAAGAACAAGGGGGCTGTCTTCTGATAAATGCGACAGTTTTTTTATGTCGAAAGATAATTTTCATCATCAATCGTTATCAATTATTAATCTTCTTGGCAATTTTTTCATTTACCGTTATACGTACTGGTATACGTAAAATAAAAAATAGATATATTATTTTATTACAAATAGAATTTTAACGGCTTTATGACTAAAAATTTCAGCATCTGGTAATATCATGCCAGCATCCAAGGTCTAATGGATGTGCCGATGTTTCATATTTGAATCGTTCGAGAAAGTAGACTACGAGCTGTTTTCTCTTAGGTTCACCACAGCAGCCATAACCCTCTCGAATGACTCAAACCCAAATTGTAGCAGTTATAGGTAATAGTGTAACTTGGAGGTGAGAAAACTAACCAGTGGTGCCATCTAGTAACAAGCTGATAGTACCATAGTCGAAATTTCACAAAACCTAATAAATACCAACAAGAACAAAGTTAGGTTGATGTTGAATTCAGATAAAACGAAATAAATAAAGAAGTGACCTAGGAAACAAAGTTGTTCGAGGGGGTTATGGCTTCCGTGATGAAGCTAATAAAGGCAAACAGCTGTTGTAGTCTACCTTCTCGAACGATTCAAATATGAAACGCCGATACATCCATTACACTTTGAATGCTTGTGTGATATTACCAGATGCTGAAATTTTTAGTCCCATGAAGCCGTTAACTTTCTTTTTTTAAATCTATTGGGGACATGGAATTTTATTATCTTTTTCGATATATTGTCAATAATGAGCCAAATAAGCCAATAATTTATAAAATAATTCTTAAATAATTTTAGTATGTATAACATATTCCATAAATTTGCACTCTTGTTCTGTATAAGCACAAGACCAATATTAATATCACTAAGTTGTTAGAGTATAATTTTATTTTTGTATATTTTTATTTTTCATTGTCTTTACTTGAAAATTTTTGATAAAATTTGGTACAGACCAATTATCTGTTAGGGGTGCTGAATCCAATGGCGAGCACAAACTTTTTCTAAAAAATCGCCATTGTGATTTATTAAAATTTTTCTCCTAGAAGCTGGTATATTGGGCTTTGAATTTTGTATGAAGAGGTCATTTTAGCTCAAAAAATGCAGTTCATCAAGCTGTACAATTAAAAAAAATTCTTTCAAATCACACAATTGATAAACTCTTTATAGGGTGACCCGAAAACAAATGCATCACACTGTATACCTAATGTTTCTGCATTTTCAAACTCTGCTCACCGCACGGCGATTAAAATGATATACCTAGAGCCAGTGACTATAGAAGGAATTCTATAGTCACTGCTAGAGCGAATTCAAATAGAGAAGTACATGTACGTCATCCTGCGCCGGGAACGAATTTCCGTCGGGTTGCCGGGCGAGTCCATTTCGAAGGGGTAGGTCGGCCACGTAGGCGGGTACTCGGTCATGCGACGGGTGCCGAAACGATAAAAGAGGTGCGTTCGATGCAGTTTATTGCGATAGTGGCATTATTTCCTGGTGCATCATGTGTGATAGTGTATTGCTGGTAGCTCATTGTGTCTGTGGTCAAAATCAGTTCTTTTAAGAGCTCTGTTTTGCGTGAATTAAATCTGACGTAAGTAAACATTAGCCAACACTCTTGAATACATATTAAGATTATAAAATAAGGTTATTTTTAGAAGCTTTATTTGGAATGGCAGATACTCCTTCGACATCGTCTTCAGGGAAGACAATAGGAATAAAAGGGAAGGTTTTACATAGTCAAGCAAGGAAACTTATTGCAAATGTAAATCTAGGTATATTATATTTGTATTGAACACGGGAGAATCTGACGATGACGACTGGCAATCAGATTTTGATGACGATCTCGCAGGAATAGAACCATTAATACATTATATTATATGTGTTGCTTGTGTACACAAAATGTTCATAGTTTTTATATACTTTTTTAGTGCATAATAAATGTATTGGAATAAAATTAGCATAGCAAAAAATGTTTTTTTATTAACACCTCACTTTATTTTCTTCCAAATAAAACATCCACACCATAAGCATTGAAAATAAATTTTACAGCCAAAAATATTTAATATTTATTTTTATTCATTTTATGTATCTACTTAGAATATGACTAAAATTGATAAGCCTATGGTAGAAACATTCGCGCAGGCTGGTTGATGACGTACATGTACTTCTCTATTTGAATTCGCTTTACCTACCTACTGGTATAAAATATTAAAATGGAATATTTCAGTTACGCAAATGATAACATACAAAATTATACTATCGATGAAAATCCAAACTAACAGTACGAAATGAAACACTTTTTTAGTTTACTCATTTTCACTGTAAGTAGTGAAGATGACAATTGTTTTATCGATTCTTACTAATTAATAAATATTATAAAATATGTAGCTATACCAAATAACGCGAAATTGATTGCGTTTAATATACAAAATTTATTTCCAAGCATGTCTTCTAAAGGCGCAATAAATTTGATGGAAATTCTTTTAGACAAAAACCATACAAACCTGGTTAAAAAACAAGAAATTTTAAACCTACTAACAATTAGTATAGAACAAAATTTCTAGTTTGATAATAATTTTTATACAAGCACTGAAGGTTTAATAATGGGTCCCCTTCTTGCTGAAATATTTTTAGATAACCTGGAAAACCATTCTCATTCGAATAAAATAAGCTATAAATTTCTCTATTTGCATAGATAGATACGTGGATGATATTTTAGCTTGTTTCACATGTTCCATAAGACAACTTAACAACTTTGACAATTTTATTAATAATCCTCTTAATCCAAAAATAAAATATACGGTTGAAATGGAAAGCAAAAACTCCATAATTTTTCTAGATTCAACAATAATAATTACGGAGGTCAATAACAAAGGCGATTTTTTAATTTTCGCAAAGCCTCCCCTACTGACCCTATACAGTCGTAGTAGATTCTTCTTGCTATACATAACTCTTCAGCACACCCTTAACAACATAAAATAACGGCATATAATAATTTGCTACATAGACTCCCAAATGTTCCTTTGTCAAATGAAAATTATAATAAAGAATTAAATACAATTAAGCCGATCGTTACAACCCCAAAATAATAGATAACATTATTAAAAAAAAAACAACTTTTAAAAAGCACTTAATGAACTATATCCAATCGCAATTTTAAACTTTTGGCTACACCCATATTTTTGGGTCAAAAATATAACGTCTCAAAAAAGATATATTAAAACTAAAAATTCGATAGAAAACCCCATAAAAACGCTTAACAGAAAACTCCAAACGATTAGTCAGGTGTCTATAAATTTACTTTTGTGGGGATTGCCCTAATACTCGTATATCGGACAAACAGTAAGAAATTTCCAAAAAAAGAATAGCGGAACGTACTTAGAAGAAGTTACTATGAGACCAAATCAGATTCGACATACGCACTATTCCTATCTAATAGAAGGAACCCACACCTTCATCCAAGACTTCAAATTATACCTAATTATAAAAACGGACAAAAGCTTAACTCTAGAAATGAACAGACAGAATGTTGCATAAAGACCAAATCGAAATTAATTCCTCTTTATTGAATTTATAATTTTATATCTTTTCAATACCTGGATAATTACGGTTCTTCCCTCTTTAGCATAATTATAAAAAATATTATCCAAGTTTAAATAACTTTTCTTTTTTATTTAAGTAACCGCTGATCAACCATAACCAAAGTCTAGATATCTCTGGACGCTGCCATAACTCCTCCTTGTATACCTAGCATTCATTTATATGTATATATAGCATTCTGTAAATTTTATTTCGCCCAGAAGAGATATTAAATTCTCGGTCCTACTTTTTTCAAGAACGGTTTCATATTATATTTCGCCCACAAATAGTTCATGCTTTCCCTTGATACCTAACATGTTTTTTTTTACTACTAACCTGAGAAATCACCATTATTTACCTCATTCCTCTAATGAGAAGTAATATTTCTCTCCCTAGGTAAATAATGATAATAAAAAAATACCTAGGTAAATAATAAAAAATTTTCGATATGACATTTAAAAATTAATTTCATCAGCTTGACAACATTTTATCAGCTTGACAACTGAACTCAAATCTATTCAAATATGTAAAATATGGCAATATTTCAATGTTAGTATAGTAAAAAAATTCTATATACACTTCGGTTGAGAAGGCCATTATTTACCTCGCATAAAAATGCTCTGTAAATAATGGCTTACTTCTCAACCTAAGTGTATAATATACTATTATCTAGCCGAGATTTTAAATAAACAAATTTTTATTCAGCATGCGGGTCCTATACCATAAACGATGCAAAAATCAAATACTTATTATGCTAGGTTTTGCATTATATCTAGGTACTTTTTCCTATTCTTTACGCAAAACGATCGCGGAATAATTTGTAGTTTTTATTAAGAAATAAATTAACCTACGCTAACAACTGGTATCGTTTGCAACTAGTTTATGCGACGAGACAGTGTACAGTCCGACACACGAGAGAAGTCTAATGAAAAACTCAGTCTAACCGCCCATGCCCACATTAATAACATACGGATGGCGCTTAGACTGAGTTTTTCATTGGACTTCTTTCGTATGTCAGACTGTACGTGTCTGTGCGCAAATGGACTGCCCGGAATGTTGGGGGCAGTTTTTTTTAAGACTTTGTTCTCAACCTTGTCTGTGCTAAACTGAAATTTTATTGGTATCTACATTTTGTAGCCTCATGATGCCTAGAACCTAGATGTAAGTCAAATTTTAATAATACCTTGAAATAGCTAGGTTTTCTTTGCTTGAAGGCAGGCGAACTTATGAACTTTTGTTCGCTTCTGAGTTTAAAGGATGAGCATCCAAGACTGAAACGATTAAGACCTAAGGACCCTTTAAAGTTAAACGAGATTCTGTAATAATCCAGACATTGTTTAATATGATTGTAAAAGTTTCGTAAATTATACGTACGTATAAAAGGTACTTTAGTTGTATTGCTCTCCTTCACAATATTTAGTTGTCTGATCGTTTTTTGTTTATGTATTTATGAAAATGATAATTGATAATCTTTTTCCAGAAGACACTCTGCGAAAAATTCTCACAAAAATTCGACAACAAAAATGCTGTCCCCTCTATTTGCTCCAATTTATCTTCGGAAATTGTATATACCCACACCGAGAATAATATGTAGGTCTAAGTATTAGCAAAGTTTACAGAATAAAAATTTCCACTTATGTTTCTCAGAATCCGCTTAGAATTATTATCTCGAAAATTTTCTCTTTTCACATTTATAACTATTTTTTTAAACTTTTATTATAAAATAAGTTCTGTAAGAGGCCTTACACAAATTCCTAACCTTTGCCTAGGATGTTCTCTACATAACCCTGCACAATTTTTGTTTTCGTTTACCACAAACATTTATCGATTTAATCGTTTCACATAATATCATAAGTTCAAAGTCAAGAATCCTTCGAATTTATTCCTGGATTACTATCAGTTGATGTTGATGTAGGTAAATCTCCGATATCTCCCTCCCACATCCCCCCGTGGAATTCGAATTTCTCGCGAAGTTCGAAACCCCCAGGGGTTGTTCGCTGCGAAAATCAAATATTAACACTCGGAAAAACATGCGTTTCAATCGCACATCATCCTCTGTTGTGTGTATTTAAGTCAAATTCAAACATGCAACATGGGAGTCCTGTATACAGATTTAACTCTGGTACATACTAACTAAATTTTAAAGTAAAGAACTCTGTTTGAGATCACATAAATTTTATCTATTAAATAACTGAAGACATTGTTTCAATGTTTGCAGTATTGTTGAATTATTAATAAGTTTTAAAATCAATATAATGTTCTTTGAATGGATACACAATATTAACAACGGAAGACATTGATTGAATGTATTCAATCATTAAATTAATGTACGGAAGAAGAAATCTCTGTAAGGTTTTGTTGAATTAACAAACAAGTTGTTAAATCAACGTATTGCTCGTTGGTTTGATATACCTACTTAGGTACATTTTATTTCTGTGCTGAAACTATCTGTTCCTGGTTTTTATGAACTAATACATTAAATTCAGGAACATTTACATTAAATTAACCAATCCTTAAACTAATGTAATTTGTTGTTGGTTCAACGAAAAACATTATTGGGTTAACGTTTTTATTTATTCTATTGACGAACAACATTCAATAAACATATGAGTTTGTTATATTAACGTACACAGTAAAAAATCCGGTGTTAAATTTGACACGAAAAGTGGTCTATACCTATATATATCTGGTAAATTTTACACCTTCTTTTTTGGTCAACTTCGCCAAATGTTCTGGTGTCAATAAGAATTATGCTGGTGTGAATATTTAACACGGCGATGTGTAAAATTAACACCGTGTCGTGTAACTTTTACACGCAATTTGGTCAAAATGGTGTAATTTAATTTATTTGATATTCCCATTTTCTTCTTGTTTCTCGTTCTCTCTTATAATTTTACATATACTTTATTGTAAAGCAATTTCAAATGTCATTGATAAGTTCAAATTAAGGAAATGTGTTATTTGTAAAAATAAAATAAAACTAAAAGATAAAGAAGCTGTATGAACCAGGCATACTATGTGCTTGGTCTTCAATTTAAATTATTTGTATAGTAAATAATAAACAGTTAGGTAATAAGTAAAGCAAAGACTTTATTTCAGTTCCAAAATATATGAACGATTCCTTACAAAATAGGTATAAAAATATCAACATATTCTTTCTTAAAGCTTTAAATAAATATTCATTCTCACCGCCAAAAATATTTCGCTATAAAAAAATATATATAATATTAGCATATACTGCAAAGGAGCATTTTCTTACAAATTCGTACATTTTGATGCGACCAAACTATATTTCGTACAAATGTAACTGTGGTCTTACAGAATTGTCCGTGTGAGACAAAAGGAAACTTCAAACGTTGCGACACAGCGATTTAGTTAGATAGGCCTGTTCTCACAAGCACAACCAGCGACTGGTTTCTTATTTCGGTGAGAACAAACTCATAATATCAACACAGTCGATGAGTATAGGTTATGGGGGCTATCACCTCGGCTATCACACAGTACCTTTCGTCGTCACATCTGCATATTCGCCTGTCGTTTTAATCCATTTGACTTCACTATGAAATTTTATTTTACATTACAACACCATTTTTGCACCAGCGGTCGGTAGAATCACTTTTATACCTATTATAGATACGCGCCACGCGGTCGGGTCACACATCACACAAACTGATAAGCAACACGTTCGACAAACAACTGACGCCACGGCTTCGATTGCCTAAGATTTAACACCCATAACTGGTGAAATACCTTCCCCCTCTCATCTACCTAACACTAACTTGTGTTAATACGTTCAATTTAATACCGCTTAGTGCGGTGTTAAGGAACACCGCGTGGTGTGAACAAACATGAAGCCGTGTTAGAAATATAAAAAAATTACACCCCTAAGTGTTAAAATTAACGAATTTGTTGTAGTGTGAATTTTACCAAATAATGAGGTTTGGTTAAGATATTTGGAATCCACCAATTTTCGTTTCAATTTTTCACCAAATTTCTTTCACCACTTACACGAAGAGATTTTACACCGATTTAACAAATCCTAATCATGATATTAATGTTTTATACATTGCCGCAATGAAAAATTGCTCAACAATCGGTGTACATTCATTATGTACGACTTTTTTCTGTACTTTGTGCAAAACCAATCGAAATCTGATTTTTAGATTGATTGTATCGACTCTCCCAATAAAGGAATCCTATAGTGACCTAGTGTAAAGAATTTATAGGGCTGCCGTCTGTTGAGACCATTAGGCTAACGGCAAAAACTGCTGAGGTATTTGTGCATTTTATATTGAATATCGATCTACATTACGGATTTGAAATGGCCCCAAATTAAGCCAAATAGATCATGATGTCGAGTCGGATAATTTTCGACCGCCACAGCATAATACCCGTCGATATATTATGCAAAGCAGATAAACCAGTTTTTTTGCTAACGCGTTCGCCTCTTTTAGCTGGTATGTTATTTAAAACGAACAATATTAATCATTATAATAATTGAAATGGATTTGGCAATTGTGCATAGAGCGGCGGTCGGTCGATCCCGGGGCGCCGCACCGCCGAGGGGATCAAATTTAACAAAGTTTATTTTGCAATAACACCATCGAATTATCCACAGCCAACAAGCCCATTATGCACACAGCAAAACTTTTTGTTTATCCGCACAGAAACTCTCTTCGGGCCCAGATCCAGCCTAGCGTTAAAAATTCGTTTATTTCAGTTTAATAATTGTTTCGCCCAATGTCAACATAGATAATCTAATTTATCTAAGTTTACAATAAGTTTCCATTTCACGGGCTTTCGGAAATTACATTTACTCCTTTTGTTAAGTATCTGACATAAATACAGAGTGAAAGGTTCACTTCGGTGATGATATTATGAGAAAAAGTTATGTCCGTTTACTTGTTGACAAGAAACACCGCCAGATACGGCTGAAAACGCTGTGGAGAAATTACAGGGTAAATTCACGTTAACATGCACCCTTTACCTTTCTACTAAGCATTTACGGACATTATGAGTATAATAGGTTAGAGGTTTAACGTCACGGAAAAAAACAGGAAAAAATGGAAAAAAACAAGGTTTTTTTTTTTGCTTTTTTCCGAAGCCCAAAAAATGGAAAAATTGGAAAAAAAGGAAAATTTCAGATAAAGTTCGAATAAACAAAATAAACAAAGAAAGTTGAAGAAACACTCAAATTATATTTTTTGTATACCTACGTATTTTGCTCGAAAAAACCTCTAGGAGTATAAAAATAACATATTTTGATAGTAATGCTTTATTTAAAACAAATTAAATAAACAAAACACTTATTGATCAACAATAAAAAACTAAAAACATAAATTCTTTTTAACTTTTTATTATACAGGATGGCCCACCACGAACTGCATCGATCTATATATGGAAAACTAAAAGTAGGAAAATTCTGAAAATTTGGCACCTCACCAATGCCGATGGGCGCTGATCAACTTAAATATTTTGGTTAATCTGGCACTTCCGGTTATACCGGAAATCGATATCAACTTACTTATCTCAAATAGAACACCCTGTATATTATTGCATTTTTGGATTCTAGGCATCATTTTGGAACAAAAACATGTCCTATGTCTAAATCCAACCGTTTTTGAGATATTTGCATTTTTCCGAAAAAAAATACAGGTGCAGACCTAAAGTCAATTAGCAATTTATACGAGGAAACCGCGAAATTTCAAAACGAATTTGCTGCTGAGAAATAAATCCGTTCTTATACAGGGTGTTTACAAAATATGAATAAAAATTACATTAAAAATGTGCTTAAATCTCGAAATTTTCAAATGGAAACCCCCATTTTTTTTAATGCGATCTTATTCACCACTAAAAATGATGACAACTTTGTGTAAGGTTTCCTATACCTCAATTCAGTAATTTTCGATTAATTTACGAAAAACCCACTTTTCGCCCATAAAATGCGGGATTTGCTTAACCTTTGGAAAATCATATTAGGCGAGGACGTTGAAAAGAGTATGGGTGAAATTTGTGTTTATGTAGTATTCTCTGTATTGAGGTTCTTGATATAACAGATTCTAGTGAACATTGTCTGATAGAATTTTCGGGAGAAGCGGCAAAATATCCCAAAACAACCACTTCAACATTACCGTCGTCCACGATAGGCTTATTTTTAAGTGATTTTTCTCTGACACATCCATACTTTTTAAAATTGTGTATTATTTTCTTAACTGTGTTTGGCGATGGTTTTGTATTTTGTGGATAGCGAGCCCCAAATGTATCGCACGTTCTTGATTACATTATTGCATTCTCCGTAGCATGTCCAAGTACACTTTACATCGAATAACTCGTTTAAATGATTAAATAACATTCAATTTAAACAGTACTTGGGCATGCGCGAAAGGTATTCCATCCTTTTTTCAGCATTTTCATAATAAGAACTTGCATACTTCTCATTGCCAGCCTGTTCAGAAACGTGGAAAAATTAATTATTAAAATACAAGATCACGTGGCAATAATAGCCCTTTGGACCCACCCTAACGGTATGTCTATGGTTTTCCGAGGAATTTTCTATTTTGAACTTCATTATAAAACACATGGAAGCCTGTATAAAATCATATCAAAACGCATATTTTTCGAATAATTGAAAACTCAGTTTTTCACATGAAGAACCCAGGATGACTCTCTGATTCATACCTTATTATTGTGAGAATATGTGCCACATAATGCCCTTTACAAGGCATACTGAGTAAAATCACGTCCAAAAATCTGTCTCTATCTCCCGATCTATTACGTAAAAGCAAGAATTACGTACTGATATACTATATTTTATTGAAGAATTGACAAGAAATAAATTTTTGTTCAGTAGCCTGTCCATTTTGTCATAATGGCGGCGTAAATCTTATTCTTCAATTTCAATATGGCGTCTTGTCTAAAATATAACTTTAAAGTGATTTCCACATACATCTGCGGCCATATAGTGGCGGCAGAAACTGTGTTATTCCGCTTCATTCCGCTTCATCCCGCTTCATAGTAGTTACTTTACCACCATTTGAAAACGGCGGCCACGTCACAGCCCCCACTACAGCCACCATTATCTCGACACGTTGCGAGGCCTTTTTAAACAGCAGGTTAAAACTTCTAAAAATCAAATTACAGAAAAAGTAATTATACAGTGTGGTCATTTAACAACAACAACATATGGGATTTTTTTTTATTAATTGCCCAACGAAAATACAAATATTCCCGAAAGTTGGTGCATGTTCGATAATCGTATTAGGCACACATAGAATGGTTGCAAGTCAAACAGCATACAGGGTAGATAAAAAATTATAAAAATAGTACAAGAGTAAAGTACTTTTATTTTAGAAAATTCAGCAAAATGTTATTAAGAAAAGTTGTCTAGAGTCTTGCCTAAATGCCAAAACAAGGCCTCCTAAGAAAAAAAAATGTCTTTGAAAAACATTAATAATTTCCTCAAAAAAAGTTTGTTTTCATATTCACTCTAAACAATTTCATAAATCAATCATAATTAAATAAATCAATTCCAAGCAAATTTGTATTTTGCATATTTGTAAAATTAACTTAGATTTTTAATTTTTTAGGGAATCACAAACTTCATATGTTTGTTGCAACACGATATTAAACAAAACTTTAAAATTTCGCAAAAATTCTTCTGAACAAGGTAAAACATTAGTAATGATAATGTGTATATTAAAAAACTCTCATTTAAAGTGCAACATTTTTATTTTAAATGTTTATTAAGAAACTGTGGAAATTAATTGACGAAAAAAATTTTTTCTTAGGAGGCTATGTTTTGGTATTTACGCATAGCTTTTAATTCTAAACAACTATTCTTAATAACCTTTTGCTGAATTTCTTTAAATAAAGGTACTTTACTCTTGTACAATTTTTATATTTTTGGACTGACCCTGTGCGCTGTTTAATTTATACAACCATTCTAAGTGCACCTAATGTGATTATTGAACATGCATCAACTTTTGGTAATATCTGTATTTTGGTTGTGCAATTAATAAAAAAATTCCCATATGTTGCACACTTAAATGACTACACTGTATACTTTTGCAGTTCCAAATAGCACAGATAGGCCTTCGCTTGATTGTCCGTCCGTATACGCAGTATAAAATAAGATATCAGCTCCAGTTATTGTAGCTGAGTTATTGTAGTTGTGGCATTTTCATCAAATAAAATTGAATGACCGTTTTCACACCTTTGTAACAAAGTTACTAGATTTTCCGTATTTCGAATTATCCGTTGAAAATAATTATTTCTGTTATTTGTTCCGCTTTCATTGACTTTCCCGAATTTTTGAAAGTATTTTTGAGGGTAGCCGCAGAAGGCTGAGAGGGTAGAATAGGGGTAGGATATGCTTCCAGGTCAATTTTGAAGCTAGAAGCCCCGTTCTTGCTGGGTACTGGGGTAAGAAGACACGCCCAGTACAGCGCCGATGCCGCCGAGGTCGAAGAGATGCTGCGAGGCATCTCCGCCTGTACCAGCCCGCCGCCCGCGGCGCTCCTCGCTGCGAGAGGAGCGGGGATGCGCGGCTCGACGCGTCGGCTGGCGGCCGACGTACTGCCCCTCCACTTGCCGGGCCTTATAAAACCCGCCACGCGGAATCGCACAGAACTTTTTACCCAGTGCCTGCTCGCTCCACAAAATCAATAAATATCGTTTTTATTTTTTCAACACGCCGCAAGGGTCGCTTACGTCGCTATTATAATTGATGCGCACGTATGCATGATGTCACATCAAAACATTTGTGCAAAGGTTATAAAGAAAAATAATGAAGTATTTCTTTTCATTCCGAAAAGTATGTTTTTAAAAAGTGGTTCTTCAAAATTATTAATTTTATTACTGTTCAGCAGGTAGGACAATAAAATATAATGTAAATTCTCATCTAAATTGTTTATTATTGTAGGAAGGTTTGGGAATTCCAAGAAAGGGTAAACCTACCTGCCTATCTTGCTGCTTCTTTTTACTTTGTTTGAATGTTATTAGGTTTTACCTGGAACTTGGGTTTTGCCTTTACCCCTATTTTATCTATGGTTATGCTCCTATGTAGAGAGGGATGCCAGAAAATACTTAATTTGTGTTCTGCTCTTTGCAACTGTTGTATCGAGTCGAGTCTTGCGAATTTTTCCATCATGATATACTGCTGTGTTCGAAACTGTAAAGGTACTAATGAAAGTACATCTTTACATATTCTGCCTAAAGACATCAATGTAAGTATTTTGCTTGTATTATTATTTATTAAGCTAGTGTATTGTGTGGTGATTGATATCTGATGTAATTATTTACTATTACATATATTTTTTGAATGCCCCTTGAAATACGTGAAGGAATTAAATAATAAGAGCTTTTTTTTTCCAGTTACGAAGAATATGGTGTACGCTCATTGATCGTCTTGATTTGTTGGAAAAAGACGAGAGCAAAAGAAGACAGTTTCGTGTTTGCGACTCTCATTTTGCCGAAGGTGCAAAATTTGAGAGTGTACACAATCGTACTTGCTTGAAAGCTGATGCTATTCCATCTTTGAATTTACCAGTTACGATATCAAGTATGCATGAGGACGAAAGGATGCCAGATACTTTACATACAGACTCTGGTGAAGCAATACCAGGAACTTCAAAGGATTATGACTATGATTTACAAGAACCTGACGTTCACCAAACTTTAAAAAGAACAGGTACTTACATACACAATAATGTATAGCAATTTTATTTTTGTTTGCATTTTCACAACAATAATAGTAATTCAATATCTAATTTATTTTAAATTGTAGGGTCTCTTTTATTACCCGTTTCGAATAAAAGAAAACTACAATCTCCTGAAGCGCCCTCCACGCCTGTTTCACAAAGTAAGTAAGTGTTGTTTTAACACTAAATTATTTAAGTTTTGTATATGTGTTTTTGTATATAGCTACATACAGTGTGTATCACTTCAAGTCGAGACAATTCGTTAATTTTGTTATGGGTTGACCGATTTTCAAAAATTCAGTGTAATACGATGTTCATTAAAAAAGATTTTCTTGTTTGCAGGTTCTCTATTAAGCACTAATTTATTAAGAACAGCGGGTGTGACACGAAGCAAAGAGTTAACACCAAAAGCTCGCAAATTATACAGAATTTCCTCGAAGTTACAATTAACTGGAAGACGACTCTATTTGCATAGGACACTAAAAATCGTCAGCGTTTAAAAGAGGCGAGAGAATTTGCCAATTCTCCAGGTTTTCTTAAGGCAAAAGTTAATAAAAAATCTTTGAATTTCATTTGGAGCCAAATCAAACAGCAAAGGAAAGTTCCAAGAGGTCGACGATATACTTTAGAAGATAAGACTTTTGCGCTTTCACTTATGAAAGAAGGGCCAGCCTCTTACAGGATTTTACGAAAAATATTTGCTCTGCCATCAAGAAAAACTTTGTCAACGTTATTGGCCAAAGTTCCATTTCGATCAGGAATTAATCCTAAAATAATGGCCGTCTTAAAAGATTGTGTGGAAAATTTAGATCCATTAGACAGATACTGTGCCGTGTTATTTGACGAAATGTCACTGGAAGCATCTCTGACATATGACAGAAAATGCGATTTTGTACAGGGTTTTGAAGATCTGGGAGACACGAGAAATATGAAGTTCGCCGATCATGTTTTAGTCTTCTTAGTAAAAGGCCTAAGAAAGAAATGGAAACAGCCCGTTTCATTCTATTTTAGCCAGGGCGGAGTAAACGGGGCTCAGGTCAAAGTTCTGCTGGAAACTACGATTCGGGCACTTCAAGACATCGGTTTAAATGTTATCGTAACTGTCTGCGACCAATATTCAGCTAATGCGAGTGCGATTAGAAATTTGGTGAAAGAAACGCAAGTAAACACTGGTGTCATTAGTGAGTTGCAGTTGTTTTCGGTAATCAATAATGACATTGTGGCAATTTTTGACCCTCCACACCTTCTGTAGGGTATCCGGAATAACCTGTTAAACCATGATTTGACTTTTGAGTCAGAAGGGACCAACAAGAAAGCCAGTTGGGAAGATATTAAGCAGTTATATGAAATGGATGCAGCATCTGGGGATACTTACACCAAAATGTGTTATAAACTTACTGATGCTCATATATACAAGGAGAAGGTTAAGAAGATGCGAGTAAAAGTAGCTGCACAAGTTTTCTCACACAGAGTGGCTTCTACTTTACGATGGACTGTCAAATATGGTGAGCAACAAAAAATTGTGGTAAATTGAAACTGTCAGTACTAATTTTACAATATTTTTTTAGGGAAAGACAATCTTTTGCCAGCTTCTGCCATGGATACTGCCGAATTTGTTGCATTTATAGACCAACTGTTCGATAGTATAAATGGTTCGACGTTCGAGAGTGAACATGGGAAAATCTTTAGATGCGCTGTGAAGAATGGGTCCCCGCATTTACAATTTTGGAATTCAGCCATCAAATTTTTGCGATCGATGAAATTCAAAACATCTAAAGGGTCTACCGTTCCCCCTTCCATATCCAATTGGATAAAAACGTTGCATGGATTTATTTATCTTTGGCGAAGATTGAGTGCTGCTGGGTTTAAATATTTTTGTCCACGTAACCTCAATCAAGATGTTTTGGAAAATTTTTTCGGATGCATTCGTAGTCATGGAGTTAGGAATATAAATCCTACGTGCACATCATTTATACATTCATTCAAAGCGTTAATTATCAATAACTACACAGCAAGCCATTCACCAAATGCAAATTGTGACGAAGATGAAATATCAGGGTTAAATTCATTACAATCATTTTTAAAAGATAGCGAGGAACATAATGTGTCTAATGAATCAGTCCACAATTTGTGTAATGAAGCGGACATTGACGATAGAGTCCGAAATTTCGTTCTTTGTGAAGAATCTGAAATGTACAAGTTAAATATTCATTCGTATATAGCAGGACGTCTAGCTCGCAAGCTGTCAAGTATAACAGGCAAGTGTGAAACGTGTAAGAACCAACTGCTAAGTAACACCTCCACAGATGAACACACTTTAATTATTGAACGCGAATATAGGCCCAAAGTTATGTTTAGACCAAAAACTCAATTTAGGCGCATTTTTAGTCACATGGTTCAACTATTTGACCATTTTTGTGACATTTTGATTTTAAAAGATCATATAATTGAAAATTTTAAAATAATTTATTCTAAAAAACTATCAAATCCGTTTGTTTGTAAAACCCATGATATGTTTGACTTATATATTAGTAATTTTTTGAAATTATTTTTATATTCATTTTTACAAGACGTATGCAAGATTTTAAAAGGAACATTAGGGTTAAGGAAAGGTGAAAAAAATTCTTTAAAGGTGTTTTAGAGAGATATAAAAAAAATAAAATAAAAAGTGAAAAGGTCAGACAAATGAAATCTGTGACTGTTACTTAGTTTTGAGTTAATAAAGTTGTTTGTAAGATTTCTATTTTATTTTATTTTTCCTTCTACTTTTAAAAGGTGCTTCCCATTGGACTGATTTACTGGTTCCAGTTCACCTACATAAAAACCGTCAGATTATTTATATAACAATTATTATTATATAATAATAATTATATAAATAATGACCTGACAGTTTTATATAGGTGAACTGGAACCAGTAAATTATATATCGTTGGATTCAGAATTAAAAAAGGAATTTTGTGATGGTCAAGAGAAATGTGTAAGTTGTAAAATAGAGAAAACCACTTTCATTTCCGCTATAACCGGAAGCTATATTAAAAAACTGAATATTCGGGAATACTACTTAAAGGTTCTCTAATGGATGTGTAGGTAAAAAAAAATATTTTTTTTATTTTGCAAAAAATGTTTTTTCGCGATAACTTTTTTACCGACCCCCGCATACAAAATTAGGGTACACCCTCGAATTCCCCTTAATTTTTACTACAACCTTATTTTTTGAATGACGATTTTATGTTAACCTGTCTCCACGTAGCACACTTTTTCCGCTTGGGTGGGCCACCCTGTACCTATTTTGTTCTATAATCACATGAGAGTAGATTTGCCTAAAAATTGACCGCAACTTCTTTAAATACTCAATGATTTACAGGGTATTAAATTTTTTAAATAATTTTTGTCAACACGGAAAAAATGTAGATGAGAGATTAGTATTTTTCTTATTTATTCGTAATCTTTAGCAACGTTTAACATTGTAAAATGAAATCTGACAACAGCGCATATCTTCCAACCATGAGAGTCGATTTACTTGGGTAACAAGGTTGAACCACGTTTTAAACCTCCCCCACTATGTGGAAGTTTTTGATATTCACACTTAGACAAATGCAAATATATAGCAATGCAACCACCATCAAAGAGATAAATGTTTAGATACCTAACATTCTCAGGATGTACTAAATTTCACTCAAATTGAAAAATTGACACGTATTACAATATGTGCCAAAGTTTAGGAAAAAGCTATAGACTTTTTAAAAAAACAGCTGTTTTTATTTTACGACTGCATCTTTCATAAGAACATAATTCTTTGAGAACATCAATCTTAGTACTTAGTCAAACACAAATAAACAGCAATACTACCCACCTATACCACCACATAAAAGAGACGAAATGTTTAAATAACATTCTCACGTGCCAAAGCGGCGGGCCGAGCTCCTCGAGTGTTTGTTTTCGGAGGGTGGGTCGCAGGGGGAGGCGGGGGATGTATCGAGTGGGCTCCGACCGTATGCCGGAGCTGGCTGACGGCCAGCAGCCACCCCGGACCCGCCCCCCCCCCCCTCCGGGACGCTGGGGCGTTGAATGACCGACGGGGGCCCCCGACCAAGGTTGCTTTGACGCGGCGATGGGTTGCATAACGTAATTGGATGGTCGAACGATGCAAACACAAGGACTGCTGCAACGGTGGGTGATACGGTGAACCAATTGATGTGTTTGCGAGAATACCTACATAGTTCTACATTTAATATACAAGGTGTAACGTAGAGTCCCTTTTCGGGCACTCCAGTTTGTATTTGCAGGCCCTTTCGACTGACATTTTAGTTTGATTTTGACTATTATGTAATTTTTAAGTTTGGTTTGGGTCTTCTTATAACCTCTTTTGGAAATAATAGTCGATTTTCTCGGGCGCCAGGCCTTTTTTATAGCGGTGACCGCCGCTGTTGCGTCAGATAGCTCTTAAGTCGAAGAAAAATAATTCCAGGAGTGCAATAGCACGGGCGTAGCCAGGATTTAGTTTTTTTTTTTTGGGGGGGGGGGTAGTTTGAGAAGTAAATAAAACAACAAAAATATACTTACATGAAATTTAATATCTATATATTCATCCGAAAAACTACGACATATTTATAAAGTTCTTAACTTTAAATGAAATGGATAAATTAACTTCGTTCCTCTGCGCTAAATCTAAAACCATTAAAGAAGAAATCTTCGGCTTTTTCTTTTAAATATATCCACTACTTGATCTGCATGAATTTCTGTTCCATAGTGAATGTTCATTAGAGCCAAACCATTAAGTCTGTTTTCACTTGTAGTGTTTCGTAAATAGTTTTTCAGTCTCTTTAGGCTCGAGAAAGACCTGGAAGGACCCTTTATCTGTGTTTTTACCTTTACTTTCCGTTAACTGGTGAGTATAGCGGCAATTCACTGGGTGTGCGAACGGGCCAATGCCTCCCAGCTGAATACTATTTTCACCAGACCGTCGAAAAGTCTGTAGTAAACTGCTGGATGTGCGACCGGGCCAACGCCTTCGCCTATGTCGTAGTTTTTCGGATGAATATATAGATATTAAATTTCATGTAAGTATATTTTTGTTGTTTTATTTACTTCTCAAACTACCCCCCCCCCCCAAAAAACTAAATCCTGGCTACGCCCGTGCTATTGCACTCCTGGAATTATTTTTCTTCGACTTAAGAGCTATCTGACGCAACAGCGGCGGTCACCGCTATAAAAAAGGCCTGGCGCCCGAGAAAATCGACTATTATTTCCAAAAGAGGTTATAAGAAGACCCAAACCAAACTTAAAAATTACATAATAGTCAAAATCAAACTAAAATCTCAGTCGAAAGGGCCTGCAAATACAAACTGGAGTGCCCGAAAAGGGACTCTACGTTACACCTTGTATATTAAATGTAGAACTATGTAGGTATTCTCGCAAACACATAAATTGGTTCACCGTATCACCCACCGTTGCAGCAGTCCTTGTGTTTGCATCGTTCGACCATCCAATTACGTTATGCAACCCATCGCCGCGTCAAAGCAACCTTGGTCGGGGGCCCCCGTCGGTCATTCAACGCCCCAGCGTCCCGGAGGGGGGGGGGCGGGTCCGGGGTGGCTGCTGGCCATCAGCCAGCTCCGGCATACGGTCGGAGCCCACTCGATACATCCCCCGCCGCCCCCTGCGACCCACCCTCCGAAAACAAACACTCGAGGAGCTCGGCCCGCCGCTTTGGCACGTGAGAAGGTTATTCAAACATTTCGTCTCTTTTATGTGGTGGTATAGGTGGGTAGTATTGCTGTTTATTTGTGTTTGACTAAGTACTAAGATTGATGTTCTCAAAGAATTATGTTCTTATGAAAGATGCAGTCGTAAAATAAAAACAGCTGTTTTTTTAAAAAGTCTATAGCTTTTTCCTAAACTTTGGCACATATTGTAATACATGTCAATTTTTCAATTTGAGTGAAATTTAGTACAGCCTGAGAATGTTAGGTATATAAACATTTATCTCTTTGATGGTGGTTGCATTGCTATATATTTGCATTTGTCTAAGTGTGAATATCAAAAACTTCCACATAGTGGGGGAGGTTTAAAACGTGGTTCAACCTTGTTACCCAAGTAAATCGACTCTCATGGTTGGAAGATATGCGCTGTTGTCAGATTTCATTTTACAATGTTAAACGTTGCTAAAGATTACGAATAAATAAGAAAAATACTAATCTCTCATCTACATTTTTTCCGTGTTGACAAAAATTATTTAAAAAATTTAATACCCTGTAAATCATTGAGTATTTAAAGAAGTTGCGGTCAATTTTTAGGCAAATCTACTCTCATGTGATTATAGAACAAAATAGGTACAGGGTGGCCCACCCAAGCGGAAAAAGTGTGCTACGTGGAGACAGGTTAACATAAAATCGTCATTCAAAAAAATAAGGTTGTAGTAAAAATTAAGGGGAATTCGAGGGTGTACCCTAATTTTGTATGCGGGGGTCGGTAAAAAAGTTATCGCGAAAAAACATTTTTTGCAAAATAAAAAAAATATTTTTTTTTACCTACACATCCATTAGAGAACCTTTAAGTAGTATTCCCGAATATTCAGTTTTTTAATATAACTTCCGGTTATAGCGGAAATGAAAGTGGTTTTCTCTATTTTACAACTTACACATTTCTATGAACCATCACAGGATTCCTTTTTTAATTCTGAATTCAACGATATATAATTTGACCTATTTATCTCCAACCGTTTCCGAGATATTTATCAGAGAAACTCCATCAAACTAGATACATGGTCTCATGGTCGGTGTCTGATGTTCGATCTGAGTAGGCCAAACAATAAAATCAAATTTATGACAAATCAAGTCAGCCATGATAATAAAACTGACAATCTCGTGGAAATTATGAAACATTTATTATTTTTACTACTGCCATATTTATTATAACAACAACAATATGATTAGTTATTAAAAATTAGTTAGAAGTTCATTTACATTAAATGTTCAAAATGGTTTCCATTATTATTTACACATAACCTAAGCCTTTTTAAGAATTTTTTTCGGACATTTTCAAAGATTAAGGGACGATTGTTTAAACTATCAATTTCTAATTTTACTCGTCTTTTAATCTCCTCTTTAAATGCCCCCACAAGAAAAAATCCAAGGGGGTTAAATCTGAACTACGTGGCGGCCACCTTATCGTTCCATGTTTACCAATCCAATTTTCAAACGAATTGTTCAAAAATTCCGTTATGGGCCCATAGTTATGGAAGGAAGCGCCATCTTGCTGCCATATTAATTGTCTTTCTTGGAGTTGGTTAAGAAAAATTAATGGCAACTGGTCAAAGTATTGTTCCAATTCGTTCTGCATTAAATGTAGGTATTTCCTACCTGTCATACTTCCTGAATAAAAGAGAGGGCCCATTATAAAATTTACCACAATTCCGCACCAAACACCCACGGAATTTCTGCCGGATTTCACAACTTCACGAAATGCCCGTGGATTGTCAACAGACCAAAATATACTATTTTTGCGGTTGTATATTCCCGCCGTTGTAAATGTAGCTTCATCGGACCAAATAATTTGTTTAAAAAATCCAGCTCCACCTCTTGCAAAATAAAAGTTTAACATTGTTTGACAATATTCCAGTCTTCTTGCAGCATCTCCAGGGAATAGCCTTTGAACGGGTAATATTTTGAAGGCTTTAAATTTGCTTAATTTCATTACCCTTTGTATTGCAGACCGGGGAATTTGTAAGTCTCTCGCTGCATCTCTCTGAGATTTTTCGTTATTTCTTCTGAAATAATTTAAAATTCGTTCTCTCTCGTCCTCACTAATTCTAAACCCTTTTTTTCTCTTGCTAATCACACTTCCTGTCGATCTGAATCTTCGATACAGCTTACATATAAATGAAGCACTCGGAACATTTCTATTTGGATATTTACGAGAATACTCCCTCAAAGTTTCTACGTATCTTTTATCATTTTTGATGAAGATCTCTAAAATATCACAGCATTCTTCTTTCAAAAACATTTTTTAAACTGCAACTACTAACAGCTTCAGCAACAAAATTTTAGACTAATCTGACACGTAAATAGAAATATTGAATTGACAGCCTACTCGATTGTCAGTTTTATTATCATGGCTGACTTGATTTGTCATAAATTTGGTTTTGTTTGGCCTACTCAGATCGAACATCAGGCACCGACCACGAGACCATGTATCTAGTTTGATGGAGCTTCTCTGATAAATATCTCGGAAACGGTTGGAGATAAATAGGTCAAATTATATATAGTTGGATTCAGAATTAAAAAAGGAATCCTGTGATGGTTCATAGAAATGTGTAAGTTGTAAAATAGAGAAAACCACTTTCATTTCCGCTATAACCGGAAGTTATATTAAAAAACTGAATATTCGGGAATACTACTTAAAGGTTCTCTAATGGATGTGTAGGTAAAAAAATATTTTTTTTTATTTTGCAAAAAATGTTTTTTCGCGATAACTTTGTTACCGACCCCCGTATACAAAATTAGGGTACACCCTCGAATTCCCCTTAATTTTTACTACAATCTCATTTTTTGAATGACGATTTTATGTTAACGTGTCTCCACGTAGCACACTTTTTCCGCTTGGATGGGCCACCCTGTACCATCGGAAAGAAGGCCCATGGTGCAACAATAAAAAAAGGGTCCCGTGGTCCTTTAGAAATTCGATATAGACGTATATTTTCGGGGCCCCGAAGATCCTCCGCTGTTAAATACGGCGCGAAAGACGGGGGCAAGTCTTCACCTCGGGGTCGCGAGTTGTGTGCGAAGTCCCGCTATACAGCCATTAGTGCCATCCATATACCTACCGTTTGCTGCACAGGAAAAAAAAAATTTCAAACGCGTTTTTCGGGAGATCTGGCTGTACGGCGAGATGGCCGTAGAACGGGTCAACATATTTAACGAAACTTTTTCAGGTAAATTATTTCCCGTTTTCGAGCAGGTGGGACGCATCTTTTTGATTGGTCGGCATTTCCTGTTACCTAAAAGCCAGAGTCCGAAAACTGTCTTTTTCGCCGAGCTACAGCTAAGTTATTTCGGCTCGGGGCTCTGGGGTCGGAATTTTTAATTTTTAAAGAAAAATTGAAAAATGAGAAAAAACACGCAATTTATATATAAGAGCGGTTCCTCAGGATTTCTCGTCAATTTCGCTAATTCTACAGCCGCAGCCGTCCCGTTTCTCGAAACTTGGAAATCGGGAGTCGGGAAATTTGGTTAAATATCTAATTTTCGAGGTTTCTTTTGGTACTGGAGGAAAGTACAAGACCCAATTGAGAAATTTACCATCTTCTTCGATTTTTAGATCGGCACTTTTCGAATTTGTCAAAAGACTTTTGCGAAAAAGTAGGTAGTAAATATATTAGTGGGACGGGTTGTACCTATTAAAAAAATTAAAAATTATCCACAACTTCTTTAAATAACAATGATCGGGCCCATATTATCTGAGGCAACCTACTCGCTTCAAGTAAAGAAATATACTCTCTACATTTTACATAACATCTTATTCTATAAGCTTATAAGAGTTGAAATCATGCGGCCGGCTCTTGGACTATAGCATTTAGGCAAAAAGTCAAAGCCAGGCCAACTGGCTCCATTGCAGGAATTGGACCCATATAGGATATACCTACTCTGGACCAGTGGACTGGAAGAAATTTATTTGAGATATGTTTTCCTTAAAATTTACAGGGTGTCCCAGTTAACGTGATAATTCCGATTTTCTAGGTAATTTTAAAGATAAATTGCTAGTAAAAACTAAACTTGTGTAGAATTTTCTGAGGAATTCGAATGTGACGTCAAACTTAATGTTAAAAATTTATTTCACAAAATTTCTTTTCCAAAAAATTGTGAAGTTAGATTTTAACACAGAATATTAGTAATGAGTGATACGGGGAGTAACAAAAGATTGTCGGTTTTCATTTATGACTTTTCGTTTGACCAAAAGTGAGCATCACTTGGCCAGATTTTTTAGACACCCTGTATTTTGGGGTTTTTAAGTTCCTTTTGTTCTCCCAATTCCAACCATATATAGTTATCTAAATACCCAAGCGGCCAATTTTTATTTTTTGATAAATTTCATCAAAAACTATGATACCTAAATTCACATTTTTGCATGGCACCCTAAAAATATATTGTTAGAAGTAACCATATATAGCTATATATTGTTGGAAGGTTAAGCGACTTGCACCCAGAGATGTTGACGAATAAGGTAGATGTTCTTATTACAGAGGCAGCGGAACACCTACACAACACAACTCTAATTGAAGCGACTCGGTGCAGTAAAATCCAATTATCAGTGAACTAGTGAGTGGAACAGCTCTTAGTAAAGCAGGTACTTAATAAAGCATCCCAAATTCAAAAGGTCACTTAAACAGTTGTCTCATTTATTTTATGTACAACCACGTATGTAATGTTGACATTTCTGACTTTTTAGAAGTTTGAAAGTGTCAATTTTTTGACTTTTACTAATTATAATTATGAATATACAATATTGTATATAATTTTGAATATACATGGTTAAATATTGCTTTCTCAAATCATTTTATTCAGGCGTATTTCGGCGTTGACATACATAATATCGAATATCTCTTTAACTAGGTAATTGATTTATTATCATGTTTTAGTTTATTTTTTGTATCCCAATAGATTTTTAACAAGCTCTTTTAGCAAACATTCAGCAACTTTCAGTTTGACGGTCCTTGTCCATCTTGCCTCTCTGGATGTATTCTTTTACTAACTGCCTATATTTATAAAATTTGTGAATGATAATAGTTAATTAACATACATTAACATTTTTTTTTGTAAATTACTCATTTTTAAAAGTTCAAAAATTCCTGGTTTATTTTGAATATGTATTAATTAAAAATTATAATATAAAATATTTTATTAACATTTAAATCTTTTATTTACAGTTCTTTGAGGCTTTTCAAAAAGTAAACAAATGAAAATTAACATTTCATGATGTTTGTTTAAACGCAATGGCAAAAGAATGCTATTCTTTCTGTAATAATGGATTATAAAATATTATTATTATATTAGATAACATTAAAAGCAAAAAAGAGTTTCTGTCAGTTGGCGATAGCTATACATATTTCGGTAAGTAATAATAGAACGTAACATCTTTTGTATTATTAGGTACACCATTTTGTTCAAAATCAATTTTTAGTCTATTTTGGGTACAAAACGTAGGTACTGTATCTACCACCTGAATAACCGATTATAATAGTTTCTGTGAAAAAGTTTCGATAATCCAATTATCTGATTTTTATAGTATTAACAAATACATTGGTTAATTCAATGCAGTGTTCATAATATTGATGGACACATTCATTTGTTCAATGTAAAGTGTTTTAAAATTGAAAAATATATTCATTAATTCAATGCTCAGTGTTCGATGTACAGAATTCATAATACAATCGTTAATAATAGCGTCCATCAATTCGTTCGTAATATCAATAAACATCTACATTGATATCAAAATTAACGTATACAGCTATTCATAATATTATCAAAAATTTGTTGCAATGTTTTGAGGTAATAATTTTTTTCACAGAGTTTAACTTTTCGAAAAAAAAAATTTGCTATTTTTTTATTAATAAAATATTCTGGGTAGACTTGTTTCTATTACTATAACGAATTATTAGCATGTATACCTATTAAATAATATATCATGTAGACTCGGCAATCTATATTCCCATTTTAATAAATAATATGCGAAATTCGTCAAACCTACATTTCAACAACATAATATCTTGCCATATCGCAAAACATTCCGTATCTTTTTCTGCTGGAGCCTTTTTCGGTGTCCAGCCAATTCGTATCGGCGCCGTATACCGCTTCTGCTTCCATGCCCTTCGAATTTCAACTAGCAGAGCTTCTATCACAGATTAGCAGAATGGTTCACAAAAATAAAATAATAATATAATTACTATAGTAAATCATTAAATTCTAAGATATAGTGCACCTAGGCATTAATCAGCACGTAATTTTTGTTTTAAGAATTGTCTCCCTAAAGACACAGGTCTGACATTATACAATGCTATTCATAAAGTTTGCACCAAATGGGAAAAATTTGTATTATTCTATTTATTGAAAATCTGATTTTGGGATAATATGTAGGTGTTGTGACGTCACAGCCCATGCCTGTCACATTTGACATTTAAAATAAAAAAAAGGGAAAAATCAGGTTTGCCTTGAAAATATCGGAAAAAGTTATTAAGAAAATGTGTTTGTATTGCATTATTGTGTCCCTATGCAAATTCTCAGAAGGATATCAGAATATTTCTGGAATTTAAACTGAATCCATAAAATTCGTTACAAAATGGTACCTTATTATTTTGTTTCGCCGAATTTCAAAATATGGATGTATTTTATGTAAAAATATTCCAACACTGGCCCAGGGAATAAGCTTATCTTAAAATGAAAGAGTCTTTGCACCAAGATTGCGTTCTTACACAATAGGTATTTTAAAATATCTCAGTTTTCTCCTTAACTTTGCATTGAAATTTATTTGTATTGTATTGTATTGATTTAGTGAGAGAGCAACCACTAAATAAGTTTATTCGGTTGTTTGCGGGAAAAAAAATCAAGTACCGATTTGAAGAGAAATAATTAAAAAAAAAACGAACATTGTGATATCCTTCTGAAAATTTGCACAGGGTCACAATATTGCAATTCAAACACATTTTTTTTCCAATATTTTTAAGGCAAACCTGATTTTCCCTTTTTTAAAATTTAAATGTCAAATTTGACAGGCTTGGGCTGTGACGCCACGACCATCTTTAGGCGCTATAGTGTAAACAACACATGCACCAACATATCCCAAAATCAGATTTTCAAAAAATAGAGTAATATAAATCTTTCCCATTTGGTGCAAACTTTATGAATAAGCACTGTATGTACAATACTGTACATGGAGTGAGCTACGCGACGCCTACCTATACCACTACCCCGAATTCTCTCCAGATCGACTTCTCGACTACCTACCTTCCCAACAGCGCATTCGCGGAATGGTTTAGGTCTACGCCGAAATTTCATAGCAGTCCAACCGTCCGTTTCTAGAAGAACACCTATACCTACAATGAAATGTTGCCGTTTAACGGTAGGTATAGGCTTTGCGAGATGACGATTTGATGGAAGGTAAGAGTCCTGATGAGATTTGGATTTCGCTTCTATTAGATCGATGTAAGCCGTGGGGTGCCTCTGAAGTTCGAAGCCGAATTTAGGGCCCGCCGGCCCGCCGCCGGCCAATCCGCGACCGCTTGTCCCGCCGTCCGTGCTCGGAATGCGTCCCGGACACTTTTAGCTTATGCTCGGACCAGCCAGCCCAAGGGCGAAGCTGGTCGCCTCGTTAAAAGTAAACCTACACCGCATGACAAAATGGAAAGAACTCGATGCTGAACGGTACGAGTAACATCGTTGTATATATGTTTTTGTTTTTTCGCTTATATCTGGATAATGGTTGACCTTAGCGAAAACATTATTATATCATTGAATAAGATACGTACCTATATTGTTTGAGACATTCGCATATTTCTTATTTCAAAACCAAGTTCTTTGTGTGTACGTACCATAGACAAAGCTACACATAGACTGGTAGAATCATTGTTGAAATTTCCGCACGCTACACCAAATATTTTACTTAAAATTTGATATAAAAACTAAGAACTACTTAAATTAAAATACCTATACCTCAACTTAGTATAGAGTCACAAGAATAATTGTAGTAATAATTATTATAGTAATAATTTTAGTAGGTAACAATTGAAGTATATAAATTTAAATTTTTAAAATTTTATTTTGTAGCTTTTATTTTAAAATAATTACTTTATGAAAACAATTTGCCTTTAAAACTCCCATCGCACACTTTTCTAAACACAGAAAATTATTAAATTGCTGTTTTTGGAATTTAATTTTTTTAAATTCATATTTTTTTATTTTGAAGAAATTTTGGATTTAGGGTTTTGAATCGATTCTGAACAACTTTTTCTAGCAATTTTTTTTTGAAAAAAAAGCCTAATATGACTTTCGGATTTTTAGCCTCGTTTGTGGCATCGCAGGTGGCTTTAACTTTGGAGTAGGCAACTAATTTTTTTGGAAATAAATAGGCAACAATTCCATCTATCTTTGGTAAAAATTTTGTTCTGGTCGGATAAAAATTAAAGAAGTTATAGGGTTGTTTCACTCTTAAGTGAGACACTCTGTATAAGAAGCCTTCGGCATCGGCGTATAGCTTACACACCGGGTTTCAAAATTTCGATCTTTTGTGATTCGACCTCTTGTGTTTCGACCTTTTATGATTCGACTTCTTGTGATTCGACCTCTTGTGATTCGACCTCTTGTGATTCGACCTCTTGTGATTCGACCTCTTGTGATTCGACCTCTTGTGATTCGACCTCTTGTGATTCGACCTCTAGTGATTCGACCTCTTGTGATTCGACCTCTTCTGATTGATTCGACCTTTTGTGGTTCGACATTTTGGAATTATGCTTCTATCTTTTGATTATACGAAAATTTTGACCTTTTGTGTTACAACCTTTTTTCCGCCAATCCTTTTGATTATATAGGGTTAAAAATTGTGCCTGGAAGTTAGTGAAAGGTTAGAATGCGATTTTATTGCGAGTTTGTACGCTGAGGGATATTCCTGCCTAGAATAATAAACTGTCAACTGAGAATAACCAAACTATGTATTTCAATGAAAATTGGTAACGAAGGCAACGAGCTTGGACTGCTATTGTTGGAAAATCTAATACATTGTAACGAAGTTACTAGTTTCCCGTTTTCATTTTATTTTACACCCACTTGATTCTTCCGCCGCGCTATTTTTAGCACACCGATGACTTTTTCTACATAGTAGGCCGATATTCGAGAGTTTCATTGCATTTAATTAAATCCCGGTTTTGATTATTTTCCGGCTTTCAGCCGCTTAATAATAAATTCTTATGTTACCATAAGGGTTGTGGGATACCGAAAAGGGGTAGAACCGGGATATTGATTCATATTGCAGCTAGATCCGCCGTTCTTTTTGGAAGTCCGGGTATATCGGACATGCCCGAGCCGGAGAAACCACCGCCCGAGACCTGTAGGGGGTTCAACTACCCCAAACTGCCCGCCTAGCCTCCGGCAGCCGCGGCCCCGACCAATGGGCGGCCGGCGCACTCATCTGTAGAGGGCGCCACCCAGGCTGATAAATATGCTGCGGCTGCCGAGAAGGCTCTCGTTCTACTGATACTCACGTGCATCTCTCTGGACCGGCGTGGCAATAATTTGTTTTGTTAAACTAATATTACCCAATAGTTGTTATTGTTAATCGAATTCTTTGTAAAAATAAACCGTGTTAAAATTTGCCAAACCTCCCTTATTTGTATCCTACCCTCGACGCACCACTGACCTCTGGAATTATTTTTCTCTGACGAATGCTATCCCGGGCATAGCGGAGCTTACCGCTCTAAAAAAGCTGGCGCCTGAGCAACCGCCCCGCCGTAGGTCCGATTTTCCCTTTTCTAAATAAAAAGAGGCTATGAGAAGGTCCACCAAAAAATAGAAAAGGGGAAAATCGGATAGGCATATAAGCAAACTCTATATCATTATAATAAATAATATGGTATTTAAATATTAATGACTTCTCAAAAATTATTTCTTTTGGGGCAAATGGCAAGTGAATCCTGAAAAATGAAATAAAACATTTTTGTCCCTGCGCTTCAAGACTTCGGATTCTAAAAAAGAGGAGTCGGCCGAGCATGGATTTATAATTTTGTATATGCTGTGCTCAAGATCCGTAAAGTAAGAAAGTTACTATACTATCTGATAGAGAGAGCAGCGAGCCCAAAGTCACAACAATGCTGTCAGATGATGTGGTTGGCGTTCCTCTGTATGACGCCCTTGTCTAAAAGTATTGTAACGAAATTTATGCTAACTTTCGTTACTACGGTAATAACCTTTTGACTCTCCCGATATACCGCGGATTTTGAACCACAATTTACCGCCACCATTAGGCAACCAGCCATACACAGTGAAGGAAAGTATCCGTAATACCTGGAATTTACAAATTTCACATGTTTATTCATATACAGGTACGTTGTTTCTTTGCCTTTCTAATTTAGCCTTAAAAAAATTCATATAATTAACAAATTGAAATTAATGAGGTATGTATAAGAGCAAAGGCCTCAAATAATATGTTGGTTGCTTGAAAAAGACGAACCTAACCTTTATTGTTTTGGTGGTCTGGAAATCACAAGGATAGGTGGGAGTGACAGACAATTTCCGCTGGCTTTTTCCTCTCTGCTCGTCGTCGAGACAACAAGTGCGGTACTGATTCAGCTTATGCACGTTTGATTTTTCCTTCGGAATTTTCAATCTTTGTTCATCGTGCATGGGTTTCATCTTTTACTAGCGTGATTTAGTGTAAAAAAGACTGTTATCATTAAGTTTTGCGTGCTAGGCTGATATTTTGGTTTTCTGTTATTTTTCATGTGACCACGCCGGAGTTTCGTCGGTCGTGTTAGGTTTTCCACGGACCAAGCGGTCTCGAGGACACCGTTGAAGGCCGAGCAGCGAAGGTTGATAGCGTTTGGTTCTGGCTGCGACGACACCGCGGTTTGGGGTGAGTATTTTTCGATTTTTCATTTTTTGAATATTGGCTTTGCCGTCTTTGCGAAAAATATCTCACTACCAGATCGGCTGTGCCTTTGGGAACCACTAGCTATCGACTGATCGCCTTATCAGACCGTTATTATGGTTATTTTAATATTAAATTTTATGGTGAAAGGAACTCACCGTTTTCGATTCAGTTGCACACAGTAAAATAGTTGATTAGCTCGGAGCATTATTATTATTCTTTTGCACTAAATCAGCCGCTTTTTGGAGTGCCACAGCCTTGTTGTTTAAATGACAGATTGTTTTTTTTTTATATCCCTATTAATGTCTTGAGTAGAGAAGAAGCCTAAATTTTTTTTGTTATCTGCTGATCAAATTTCAGTAATTTTTTATATTTAAAGCGATTACATATTTGTTTTTTTATTAAGTGTCAAGGAAATCAAGTTCTTATTGTACAATATAGCAGTACAAGCTTTTATCCTGCATCATGTTTTAACCACTTTTCTCAAGTCAGGAATATCACCATTTGATTGTCGTTTTTCGTATAGTTATAGTTTGTTGGAAATTTCTTAAGCTGTCACTGTGCACAGTTGTATGATTATAATATAAAAATTTCACCATCATTAAATAGCTATAACACCTAGTTGATCTTTGTAAAAGCCACCGGCTTATTCTTCTGAGTGTTAGAACAGACACTGTGGTTTTGATTTCTTTTTACATGTAACCACACCAACAAAGGAAGGACTACGCATACCAACACTACCACCAACCAACCACGATCTTACTATATTGGTACCTGTCGCAGCACACCACAGAACCCCACTCAAAACTCACGACCTGCCTCCAGCGAGAGCTAGCTGTGGAAGTGCACACCGTATTCAAAGGAGTCTGGGTGACGTGTGGCTGTGCAGCTACCTATCGTCCACAATATTCGAGGTATCCTCCAAAAGCAGTGCTAGTCGAAAATTCCAAAGAACCTTTATTGTGTCGACTGTTCTAACAAGTACAAACTTATATAACGAACTTTCAAACGATAATTTTACCTAATATTTTTGTTGTAAAAAGCTGAGCGATTTCCTACAGACTTGTAAGACGTGGTTCATAAAGTAATAATTAAATCTGGTATTTTTTTTAATTGTCTTGTTTTATTTGAGATCCATCTTCTATACTCAGTTTCGGTGGTATAAAAAAAGCATAATTATCTGGCTACCAAAAATCAGAGCCGTTTAGTCATAGTATTTTCAGCTTTCCCATGACTTCATGGGAAATGCTCTCTTTTAACAAGAGGCAACCTTCTTAGTTTACGGATCTTCTTGTGTGCTGAGTAATGTTTAAATTAAGTGCATCTGCCCATAATAAAAGCAAGAAAATCCAACGTTACAGGATGTGATTTTACTTAGTACCTATATGCCTGTTAGATGCGTTTTAGTATGATTTTAGTCAGGCTGCCATGCGGTTTAAAGTGAAATTAAAAATAGAAAATTCCTACAGGAAAACTGTAGGAATACCGTTAGCTTGGGCCCAAAAGGATACTACTATCACGTGAACTTTTATTTAAAAATAGGTATTTACATTGCAAGATACTAAGTTGTTATTCTGGGTATTGGACAATGGACAATTAAATAAATCAATCACCACATTCCGCTAACGTTTCGACTTTATTGACATAAGTCTTCATCAGCGCATGCTCTGATAGCCTCACGAATTCCATCTTTGAGGTCTTGAATCGACGCTGGGCTGTTGGCGTAGACCTTCTCTTTCACGTGGCCCCAAAGGAAGAAGTCGCAAGGTGTTAAATCACAAGATCTCGGTGGCCAATTATTGTGATCACCTCTTCGAGAGATAACACGGCCCGGAAACTTTTCCCGTAAAAGATCAATGGTTTCGTTGCTTGTGTGGCACGTAGCGCCGTCTTGTTGAAAGAGAAGGTCTACGCCAACAGCCCAGCGTCGATTCAAGACAAGAGGACATAGGGCAGCCACTTTGCGATTTGGTTATGGAAAATTTCATGAAAAGGGTATGGTCCTGTAGGCGTAGTCGTGGCGGTCATTTGGCGGATGTTATTTTCCATTATTAACGGCATACCTTCCTCTTTATAATGAAATAAACATCCGATCATTTATCTCATTTCCTTTGAACATCAAAATAACACCTCCTAATGGAAAACCCACGAAGAACCCGCAGGATGACTCGCGCTCATCACAAAATCTGTCACAAACTCCCGGCGTATAATCAATACAAGCGACCAAAACTACTCACACCAGTCACAAAACTGCCGATTGCTCTCGTCGCGTTATAAAGGTCATCGATCGGAGCAAATCCTATTTAAACAAAGCTCGTCCCACTTTCCGTGCCGGCTGTTTTTCCGCCGCAAGCAAAACGCGCCCCTTCCTGACAAATGCGTCGGGGTCTTACGTGACGCGGGTTGCCCAAATTGATTATCAGGGCCCTTTTTGCTCGGCGGCCGGGCCCGCCGCCATGAGGGTCCGTCACTTTATTCGCGCTGCGACCGGCCGGGAGGGCCCTTTTTGCATCAATCAAACGGCCCCGGGGCCCCCTCTCCGCAATGAATATGGTCGGGATATTTGTTATGGTGGCGGGTCTCATGTCGTACACCGTAATAGGTATTACGGGAAATACAAATTTATACAGAAAGTTTCTTGTATTGTGTGGAAATCTAACAAATTGCTCCCGCCTATCCATTAACGTAATTATTATATTCCTGTTCCTTCCTCCGCGTGTACACTTTAGGTCAGTGCCGTATTTAGAAGTTGGGCCCAGACCCGCCTCTCCCAACACCATTTCAAAATTTGGTAATATTCGCTGCAGCTGATAAATCTCAAGATTAGGTAAACAATGTGTCCTTGAAGTAAATACAAAAATTTTAACCAAGCATCAAATATTTTTTAGAAAACTCATTTTCTATCAATAACGCATGGGAATCGATAATCTACTATAATTTTTTTGCAGACCACCCGAGGTATAAGGTATTTATCAATAGCTTTGAACAAAGAACCCCAGATAGGAGCAAATTTGGGCTGAATGTTCGACCGAGACAGTCTCTGCATTTGGCGGGATGCCGATTCCGTTTTTACAGTGGTGCGCACCTTTGAGATGTTTCGGCAAACTAATCGAGGCAGAAATCCTCATTTTTCGTAAAATCATTCCTATACAATAAGTACAGGGTGATCCAAACTCGACGCCACAGGCCTTAAATTTATTCAACTGGAATATTTTTAATTTTTTTTTGTAACAAACAATAATAACAAACAAGTTAGTAACAAGCACAATTTAGAAATTTAAAAAATATTCCAGTTGAATAAATTTAAAGGTGTGCAAGGCACCCTAACAATAATTTCTGACTATCAATTGTTTCCATAACTATCTAGGTACATTTCGAAAAATGATTAGAAAAATTCCATGTTTTTTGACATATTTCACCCTGTATTTTTTGAACGATAAAAGATACAGAAAATCTTTCCCTACAAAAGTTGTTGAGAATGACAAGGACTTTCAATATATAGAGAAAAACTGGTATGTTTCGGGGAAGATAATATCGATGACGTTAGTATGTCCCATTTAAGAACCGCTTTTCGAAATTTTATTTTGAGTTTTCGTGTTCCCACTGTAGGCCTGGGGCGTCAAGTTTGGATCACCCTGTACATACCGGCAAAAAATTATAATGCAGGTTTATCTATATCTTTAAGTTGATAAATACAGCAATTCTAATTTTAAATTTCCAATTATGAAGAAGTAGGTAGGTACTTAAAAATTCCTTTGCCACTTTGGTGCATGGCCTCAAAAGATAATTTAAATTACAAAATTACTTACCGATGGATTATTATCCTCAAACATTTTAGTTTTGTCAGTCAGGCTACTTGTCAGAGTCTATCACTGGCCTAGAACCTTCTCAAACTCTCACTAAAATCGCGTTATAAAAATTTAACTTCCCTCCAGGACCAATTCCCAGGGCTCATATACTCAAATGGAAGACTGGAGACTACTCTAGAATATTCCTGACCAATGATGGATGCACAAATCATAAACTTCTAGTAATTTCTAGGAAACCTATAGAAGCTTTACAGGGAAAACAATGAAAACTAAAAGAAAATGGGGCCCCGGGGGCCTCAGGCTGACAAAGATGTAGCGGAAAATGCCTCCAAACTAATCACAAAAATTATAGAACTGTAAGTAGAATACTGAAACTTACAATTTTTCTGCCAAGTCTTTAAGTGGATAGAAAACAGCGCAAACATGTTCATTAAAAGCTGATATTACCTTACAAAATGTTAGACCCCGTGGAGCAAATATTGTAATTTTTCCCCGCATTGCCGCGGGGGAATTTGTCAGCTGAAGCCCACACTCACCATAGTTACGGACCGTTAATGAGACCCGGCACAAGGGCGAAGCAGAGAAATTTGTCTTTTTACTTTGGCGCCCCTTTGGCGGTTTCTCCCAGCGGCGCGGCTGCCGCGGTCCTTTCTACCCTATAAAGTCAACAGCCTTTTCAATTTACTTTGGGTAATAAACTTGTTAAAGAAGCCATACAACAAACACGTAGGTACCTCTGATCAGCAGTTTCGGAGTGAATTTCACATTCATATAGCTGGTCCTTTTGAATTTATGAGATTTTTGTCTTCGTGTTTAGATGCATATATCTATAGAGGGGGAGTTTTTTTTTCGATGCATACTCTGGGGATCTCGGAAACTATCAGAGCTAGAACAAATATGAAATGGGGAAAGAATTGCAGTTTTGAATGCTCCATCTAATGCCCCTTTTGGATTTTTTAAAAAGTTCATGGCTCACTAGATATTTTGAAAAGAGTGATATTTTGCTATTTCATCAGATCTCTGTAGTTCCGCTATTTCTGATTATACAGAAAAACTGTAGAGACAAATGTAGATAATTTTGGGCTTAATAACATAATCTAATCAAATTTTTTATGTTGTTTGTGATTTTTGAGATATGACAAACTTGTGTTTTTTTAAATGTAAATCAGAGTTGGCTGTGGCCTTATCAAATCGTCCATTTTTTGAGCTTTTCAAAAATATAATACTCGGCATAGTTATTATAAAAAATAAAATAGCTATGGCTAATTTTCTGATTTTTTTTTTTAAATTTTCATATAGTCAGCCATGGAATATTTTCGTTCTATTTTATAATAAGACATACTTCAAACTTTCAAATATTTTATTTTTAGCTGGTAACAAAATGCAACAAATAAAACACTCGTAATTATTTGCCCGTAAGAAATTACCTAGATCAGCTCTATCCAAATAGTTGGATAGGGAGAAATAGACCTATTTCCTGGCAGCCCCGATCCCCCGATTTGTCTGTTTTGGATTTCTTTTTGTGGGGAACAGTACAAAATAAACTATACGACAACAATTATTATTATTGAATTAAGAGCAGCTGTTTTAGAAGCCAGTATTGACAGGCGCTCTCTAAGAAAGGCGACAAATTCAGTTTTAAAAATATGCAATATTTGCATAAATAATAATGGTGGATTGTTTGAACACCTTTTTTATTTTAAAAGGTGATTCTTTAAAATAATAATGATTTGAATTTGAGTTTTTTAATTTTTGTTTTATTTTGTTACATCTTGTTACCAGCTAAAAACAAACTACTAGAAAGTTTGAAGTATGTCTAATTATAAAATAGAACGTAATTATGAAAGTATTCCATGGCTATGTTAAAATTAAAAAAAAAACAGAAAATTAGCTATAGCTCTTTTATTTTTATAATAACTATGCCGAGTATTATATCTTATATGATTTACATTTAAAAAAAATACAAGTTTATGTCATACCTCAAAAATCACAAACAACATAAAAAATTGGATTAGATTATATCTTATTAAGTCCAAAATTATCTACAATTTTTGTCTCTACAGTTTTTCTGTATAAACAGAAATAACGGAGCTACAGAGATCTGATGAAATATCAAAAAATCACTGTTTTCAAAATGTCTAGTGAGCCATGAACTTTTTTAAAAATCCAAAAGGGGCATTAGATTGAGCATTCAAAACTGAAATTCTTTCCCCATTTAACCTTTGTTCTAGCTCTGCTAGTTTCCGAGATCCCCATAGTGGGCATCGAAAAAAACTCACCCTATATATTACGGAACGCAGCCGGTACAAAATGTTTCGGTAAGTTGAACATTTATAAAGTAGGTCTCAAGAGGTATCACATACACGTCATTAATTTACGTCACTGAATCAAACAAATCGAGGCTACAGCATGGGTTAGCATAAAACCTGTTAATATAACAATAATCCAAACTAGGAGTACCCCAGAAGCAACCACATGCTTGTGCGCCAACACAATACAATACTGTTTAGGTTTTTGAAAGTGTGTAAAATTTTAAATGTTATTGTTCAAGAAGCTTTATATGTATACCTACATACAGTGTGTCCCGTTTTTCATGTTAACACCCCTGAAAATCTAAGTAGGCTGAAGGAATTGAACGGGGCAATTTTTTTATAGATATGCAAGTATTGGTTTCGCATTGCCGCGAAAGCCTGGCCTACTGCGATTTTTTAAAGGGGTGCGTTTTTCAAAAAACCATATTAGGCATTTTTTTATTTAAAATCTGACACCACAGCGTTAATCAGGACACACCGAAACCCCCATATACCAAATTTGTACAAAAAATATACAGGGAGTTCCATTCTGTAGGGTGTCAAAGTTGAGCAAAATAGGAATTTTAAAGACATCTGGCGAGTCAAGTGTGCCATGGAATCCCATCAAAACAGTTGCATGGTCAACAGGACCACTCAAAATGTTGGTGTGAAAAGATTTACTACAAAAGTATACAGGACATTTTTCTATGAGCCATCTCAAAATTCTGAATTTTTATTAAACTTTATACTGGTCGGGAGTGCTCTGGAATCATTGGAAAAATATTAATAAACACAAAAGTAATTCATTTCTTTACAAAATGCCAACCAACAAATAAAATCAATTTAAATTATTGGACCTTTCTCAACAAAGTCGGTGTCTAAGATTATACATTTTCTGTGCGTTTCCTGTCGTGGCACATCAGCCACATTAACTGATATGGACTTACTGACTGGCACGCTTCTGTATTTTTTAGATTTAGTTCGTTTATAGTATGTGGAGCGCATTTAATACACTCGATTTTTGACCCGTATATAAGTTCTAAAAACTCAGTAATTTGAGATGGCACAGATAAGAACACTCTCTATATTTTGTATTGGACCTTTGCACACCAATACCTTGAGTGGTCCTGTTGAACATTCAACTGTTTTGAGGGGATTCTATGGCACACTTGACTTGGCAGATGCCTTTTAAATTCCTATTTTGCTCAACTTTGACATCCTTCAGAATGGAACTCCCTGTATATTTTTTGTTCCAATTTGGTATATGGGGGTTTCGGTGTGTCCTGATTAACTCTGTGGTGTCAGATTTTAAATAAAAAAATGCCTAATATGTTTTTTCGAAAAACGCACCCCTTTAAAAAATCGCAGTAGGCCAGGCTTTCGCGGCAATGCCAAACCAATACTTCGCAAATGATGACCTTTCAGGGACATATCTATTGCCCCGTTCAATTCCTTCAGCCTACTTAGATTTTCAGGGGTGTTAACATGAAAAACGGGACACACTGTATAGTTTTCCCCATTTCCAAAAGAGAGATACTTTTGTTTTATTTGAAAGAGAATAGACTAGAAATTAATTAATAATATATCCGTCTAATAAATCTCCCCCTCCTTCTTTCTAGTCTGGAATGACTATCTTGCTTACAAGTGATTTACTTATAACAACACGCGTGGCACTCGCTCAATCGTCGGCAATAAATGCAACGGGACTGGGAGAACTGGGACTATATAATTATTTATCCACAGCGCCGCAGGCAAATTAGTCAGGTGGGGTAGACAGTCGCCATAGTTACGCACCACTAATGAGCCTCTGATTCGCATGTCGTTATCCTTTGGGAGAGGAAGATCTGACGAAATTGCGGCCGCAACTTGTCCTTTTCCCCGGGAACGTTTTTTTCCACATTTATGAACCAGACTGAATCCTTTTAATTGTATAAAATTATTGCAAAGAGGACTGCAAGGCGGCATTTTATAAGTACATAAATTATTTCAATTTTAATTTGTTGCTGGAACCAAAAGGGAGAATATTATTATATATAAACCATTTTCAGGTAAAAATACTTTTTTAACATCCCTGTATGTTTCACAATATGAAAAACTTTTCGAACGAAATTGGATGGGGCGCATCAAATTAAGAGGATTATCTAAATAAAATTTTGGACTTCGGGAGTTTCCTGCCATGATTGGGCTCAAGTCAAATTACAAGTACTAAAAGTTACTTTTATGTTTTGTTTTGTTCCTTTTAAAACTACGCGTATGTTAGTTTTACATTCGACCATATGTTAAATTTGCAAAGTATTGACCTGGTTTATCATATATATTTTTTTATAAATATTGACCATTTTTTTAAATTTCACAAATCCTTGGAAATAAAAAAAAATAGCTTAATATCTCGAAAACCGTAAGACTTCGTACTAAGGTAAGTTTGGCTAAACAAATAGCTGTTAGTATTATAGGAGTTGTTCAAAAATGCTATACCAGTAACTCGACTACACCGACCACGCATTACACACACAAGTTTATTCTGTTTGTGAGCGTCAGACCTTAGCAGCCCCTAGCGCGTATAAGAAATCTGTTATGGTACAGTAATAAGCCCACGGACGACCGTATAATGAAACTGAGTATCCATGACGGATGTTTCCGTAAGCTTGTACCGGTAGCAATTTTCTCGTGTAGCAGGCCGATTCTACCTGCGCTGTCGTACACCAACACCAAGGTTGTGTCGGTGTCACAAGGGCGATTTTAAATTGTTCGAGGGACAGGGAATAGTTTGGGCACTTTGCTCGGCATTCTCTTTGTTGCACCCCTGTTTTGTTTGGTACTCGCCCAGGAAGCGCTCACAGGTGACGCGAGATTGATCGCTACCGCTTGGGGCAGCATGCATGTTTTCACTTTTAGCCGTCGCTGGTTGTTCTTTGTGGTGTCTACTATTTCCGTTTCCGGCTACGTGAGAGGGGAGTGACCGCGTGGGCGTTGGACTCCAATTCATTCGGTCGTCGGCAGGAGATAGATAGCCACCCACGACTTATTACTGTGCCGTTTTATTTTTCCATCCGACTGAATCACCCTCATCTGAACTAGAACCAGGTTTTTGAGCGTCCACCAGGGTCATCAGGGTCATTTTATCGGGTCATCTTGGAGATTTTGCATAGTAACCGCGAAGGTTAATTGGATTCAACCACGGAGTGGTTGATTGGTTGTTTTTTGGGGATGGAAAACCCTCAGGCCAGAGGTAAGTTTCTTGGACGACCTTGTGAGGTGTTTGACAGGACATGTTTGTTTCAGGTTTTTTTTTGTGGACCAGTTTTGTGTGTTGGACATATTATGTGTTTGCTTAGGACCTGTGTTATCTTTTGGAGCATGGACACCAACACCTAAAGCCAGCTCATGTTATTTTCTTTTGGAATCTGGAGTGTGTTCAACGACAGCTGAGACCCACATGTATTTATCTTTTGGGAACATTGTATATTACCATCTGACCATTCTGAAGTGTCATCTAAGGTTACTGGAGGACATCGTGGTTTGGAAGACCCAACGACAGCTAAGTCTTGCTATTTTTTTACTTGTATTTTTATTGTGCCCTATTTAGATAGCTGAATTCAGTACGTGTACATTTGAGAGCGTACGCTGTTGTCACACATTATTTCGTACATTAATACTATTATTACGTTGTACTACTGTTATTGCGGACGCTGCGTTATTATATTTTGCGTACGTTGTGGTTTGTAAAGTACCTACGTCGTGTGAACCGTGCGTGTACACGTTTGGGGATTTAAGCCGACTTGTAGGAACCATTGCATTCTTAAGTTTTAATACTGTACGTAGGGAAATTACATTGCACTATAAGGGTGTGTGACTTTAAATTTGTTTATCAAGTAAAAATATAGTAGGCAAGTGAAATGAATATAAACTGTTGTCGCGAACCACTTAGTAGAATAAACGATGTAAATATAGAATTCATTGGATCATTTAAAACATTTTAGAATAGAATGGAGAAGAATAGAACGATTAGCTTCCCTACGTTGCAATTTTGATTATGTTACATAATAATGGGATATTTAAATAAAAATAAGTAAATAAGATTATACTTTGTTTTATATATTTTGTGTAAAAACATAACGAAAAGTTGTAAATTGCGTTGAATCGCACAATTCGGCAATGCCGCTATCGCCGCCGCCGCGTTGTAGCCGGTGTTTGTTTAGCCTTGTGCGTTTGTTGTCGTGGCGTTTCAGATACAGTTTCGTGAGAATGTTTCCGTTTGTGTCGTTTTCTGTGATCGATAGATTCTTTATTAAGTTGAACTAAGTATACAAGGAACATTAAAAAGGGAATACATAAAGTGCTTTGTGCAGTGGCGCACCCAGAAAATATGATTGGGGAGGGCAACTCGAGGCTGTAGCCAGAAACTTCAGGCAGGGCAAACGACTTTCCAGTCAAGGCAGTACACATTTGAGAAGTGAGGGATAGGTACCTACCGGGCGGTACTTTGTCGGTGGGGAGAGGGGGGGGGATAAAAAAATGGAATTTAATTTCCGTTATTGCAAATCGCGCCGCAGGCGAAAATTTGTGAAATTTTCAAGGTCAAATATAATATAAATATAAAATTTGACGCCAAAGGTTTTTCTTTTGCAAATTATGTGGGCCCATACCTATTCATTTGTGCAGTAAGCAATAAGAATACTTTTTAACTGACAAAAATCCAGTAATTATCAAAAACAGCACTGAACACCCTTTTGTTTCAAATGGCCACATTATGTCTATAATTTTTGCAACATTTTATAACATTTTCTGGCCAGTGTAGTAGATGTAGGTAAATTGAAATATGTTTGAAGGTCGGGCAATAGAGATTATTGTTTTTTAAGCGGGCAATAAAAAGTGTACTTAGGACGTGTCTGCACACTAAAATGCACCGCGAGTAAATTTTTTTTTCAGAAAATTTAATGGCAAATTCAGTTTAAATAAAGTATAATAAATAAAAAATCATCATGATGTCTTTTTTCTTCGTTTTTTTTTCTCAATGGAGCAGCGCCTTATCTACGGGCTACGGCTCTGGTTAGGTGACCGGTGAACTTGTGGCTCAGACAGGGCAAACATTCTGTTCTAATAATGTGATAGACTGTGACATGCTGGGTCCCCTTATTCTAAAGAGTCCCTGGTTTAGCCTTGTGCGTTTGTTGTCGTGGCGTTTCAGATGCAGTTTCGTGCGAATTTTTCCGTTTGTGTCGTTTTCTGTGATCGATAGATTGTTTAAGTTGAACTATACAAGGAACATTCAAAATGGGTTACATAAAGTGCTTTGTGTGTGGTATGAGTAATTTACAGAACCGCATATCCTTTCACAGGTAAGTGAGGTTCAATGAATTCAGAGGCGTTGTACCTCCTAGGAAGGAAACGCATTATTGTAATTTCTTGTGAGTTTTACATAAATTCGACATCAGAATCCGTATTGACAGAGTTAATAGGGTGCAAATAACTCCTTGACCGTGAAAAAAATCATTAAAATTAATATACCATAAATACTTAGGCCCCAATGATATAAATGTTCCTTGTTCTATTTTTTATTGCTTTAACCATAAAAATATTTTTTGCATGCGCTACTGGTGGGCTTTGTCCAACCAGGCTGCTCCACTATCACAACGAATGTTTTTTTTTTTCGTATTGTATATGCTGGTTGATTACAATGCCATAAGAAAGGAGTGTCTATATTATCTTTAGTCTGAGGACACAACTGCTAACCACCGTCTCCGGGAATATGTGATGACGCAAGATAATTTACTTATCAAACACACGCGCCACGCGCCCACTCGACTGTGATAAATCTCAACTGGGCAATTTGTCCCCAACGCCGGGCGACGCCGCGCCGTAGGGAAATTTCTCCGCTGGAGTCGGCAGCCGCCCTGGATGCGCACCGTTAATGAGCCCCTAATTCGTACGTCGTTATGCCAAGAAAATTGAGGAGCAATTTGCCTCTTTCCCCGGATTTTCCTGGTTCCACCATAGAGCTAAAGTCAATTTATATCGGCGTGGCGCAAGTTCAGCCAGAGTCGTAACTTGACTTTTATATGGATTTACAAATTTAAAAAACAAGAAAATTAATTTCTGTGGTTACAAACTGCGCCACAGGAGTAAAAATTTTAGATTTTAAAGGTCAAACAGTGGCACTCTTTTTAGTTTCTTTTATACAGGGTGATTCAGATTTTATTCTTGCAATCTTAAGGCTTCCAAGATCTTCGTTTTCAAGGCGAAAGGCATTAAGCTTTTTAGTAAAAATATTACATTTTGTTTCTTTATTTTAAAGATTTTTTGGTATCGTCATTATTTATTATAAACCTGATTAAATAATCGAAGTAAGCTTCACTTATCGTGTTCGTGATTAATCGCAACTGGGGAGAAATTTGCTTTCATCGCCTGCGTCGCAGGAAAATTTGTCAACCGAGGGGACGACATAGTTGCCATATATCTACGCACCGCTAATGGCCTGTAATCTGCCTGTCGTTATTCCAGACGACAAAATTTGGCAGCAATTTGTCTCTTTCTCCCAACCCACCTATATTTGATAGCCCTGTCCACCATAACGGCGATAGTTGCAGGAACTTCTACGTATATTATACATTTTTCACCTATGAAGTTCTCTCATGAAACTGTTACCTGATAAAGTCAGTAGGTGCAGTTAGAAAATACGCGAGCTGTTATATTAGTTTCTCAGTTTTCACATATATTATTATGGTTGTGTGTAGCGGGTGTCCCGGTATTATATATACATGATTCTAGCAGGTGTTCCTTGCATTAAATTCAGAGGATTTTGTAAATAACATTTTGGACTTCGAGAGCTCCTCCCAAGGGCGCATGGAAATTGAGCACCAAACAGGTAATTTCCTCTTTGCGTTCAGTTTCTAGGGTTTATGAAAACTGCAATTTGGGCACAGAGGCCCAAAGGGTAATAAAATAAAATAAAATTAAAATTATTAATGGATGTAACCTATAGAAGGCCCTGCAATAATGAAACACGTTTTATTATTGTATGGTTATTGACATTGTTATAGCGCGTATCGTATATAGTGGCAATGGAAACCAAAATAATTTCCAGTAATCGAGGAAAACCAATGTTAGTGTTTGATAATTTTAAATTTAGTTTTACTAAAGACATAAAGTCTACGAGTGAAAAGTTTTGGAGGTGTACAAATCGGCAGTGCAAAGCAACGGTGCATACCCTCGGGTCATCAAAGGACATCGTAATAACTAAACATCCAGGAGAGCACAACCACGAGGCAAATTTGGCAAGCCTAACACGACAAGTTGTAAGTGTTACTTGCAAAAGGAAAGCTACAGAAGACCTTGCGGAAAAACCTATGAAGATTATACGCCAGGAGTTACAAAGGGATCTTCCGAGTAACTTAACGACAACGGATGTTCAATACATAAGGCACAATATGTACAATAGCCGCCGACGAACACTACCAACTTTGCCGAAGAACATGAACGAGGTACATATAGCTTTATCTAGTTTCAATTTAGTTACGTCGCGAAATGAGAATTTCGTACTAATTAATAACGAAAGGGATAACATCGTAATTTTTTCTTGTGATACAAACATCAACATTATTAAAGACGTGTCACGCATTTACATAGATGGCACTTTTAGGTACTGTACAAAATTCTTCAGCCAATTTTTCACTATACGCACGGTTTTGTAAATGGAAGATACATACCGCTTATTTATTGTTTGCTTCCAAGTAAGAGCGCGGAAATATACACAAAACTATTTAAACTAGTCATAGGCGCGTGTTTGTCAAAAGGAATTGATTTAAATATTATAGAGGTAGTTGTAGATTTTGAGGAAGCCATACACCTAGCTATATTAAACACTTGGCCTAATGCTAAAATTGTTGGTTGTAGGTTTCACTTGTCTCAGGCATGGTACCGAAAAATTCAAACTTGTGGTTTGGTGCCGGAATACAAGCATGAGGCATGTGAAGTAGGCAAGTGGTTAAAATTGACTTTTGCACTTATGTATCTGAATCCGACCGAAGTAGGTGAGTGTTTTGCTCTTGAATTGTCTGAAATTATCCCCAAGACCCCCGAGTTGTGAAATATGCCGACTATTTAGTAGATAGGTACTTATATTTCTGAAGAGTCGCTTTTTCCACCTATTATCTGGGCAGAACATTCATCTACCATCACTCGTACAACAAATGCTTGTGAGTCTTTTCAGAGTAATTATAACAACTCCATATATGCTGAACATTCTAACCTATTCGTTTTTGTTGAAAAACTGAAAGAGTTTCAAACCGACACATATATTAAAACTTAAAGTCTTCAAAAACCTATACAAATCCATGACATGAAAGTTAAAAAAAGACAGATATTTATTGAATCAATGATTATTAAATACCAAAATAAGGAAATCAATAGGCTACACTTTATTAAATGTTTGTCATTCCATTGCTATGTTAATAAATAGGATATTAAGATTAAGATATTTTATACAATTAATGTAATTATTATACTCTAATAAACCATATTTTTCTATGCTTTAAAATAGATAAGTATATTACTCCCCCTACCAAGATTGGGCTCCTTAAAAGGGCTCAATAACGGTTATCCTGTGATAACTTTTTCCTTGCGGTCACACTGCAGGCGGCAGTCAGGTAGCAGTTATAGCTCGAATATAGACCTAGAGGTAAAAATATGTAAAATGAGGATAATGATTGTGTGTTAAATTTAACCTTTTGTAATACCTATATCTTCATGTTATTAACGAAAAGTATAGAATATATTTTTACCTATTATTATTAAATATTAGTAGGTATTTGAATATTTCTTATGTTATTTCGAATTTGTTGATAGCCAAATTAACAAGTACTAAAAGTTACTTTTATATTTTATTTTGTTCATTTTAAAACTACTTCTATGTTAGTTTTACATTCGAACATATGTTAAATTTGGAAATTATTGACCTGATTTATCATATTTTGTTATATTGATCAATTTTTTTTTAATTTCACAAATTTTGTTGGGCGCTATTGGGCGCTATTGGGCGATAATCAGAAATATTATAAGCTTTTCGCGTCATTTCCTCTTTGATTGTCACATTAATAGTGCCCAAAAAAGTGGATTAACATACAGTGAATAAGTTAATGTCAATGCTGGCAGATGTAATTTATTAACACAAAATTTTTAACATTCAAAAATTAATATACTGCTGGTCGATTTTTAACTGTCCAGTTAGTTCCGGCTGTGATATCTGCTCCCGTCTTCCCCAAAAAGTAAATGTTATTTTTTAATAATGTTACTTATGTTGGCTAGATTGTTTTTACTTTAATTAATAAATAGTTTTCACATTACTTAGTTGTTATTTTGCAAAAGGCTACAGTTCGTGCACTCTAATCTGACACGCGAAAACCTCAGTCTAAGCGTCAGTGATCCATAAGTAGCTTAATGTGCGTCGCTTAGACTGCGGTTCTCGCGTGTCAACTTAGAGTGTACGGACTGTACGTTCCTAGCCACGCCTAACCACCTTTTTCCGGCAAACTGAAGAAATGACGAAATATTGAGAAAACCTTAAAGCTTTTTTTCTGGAGTTAAATTTTCAGTTTTCTGCTCTGGCGTATAATCACCATGGACTAGGTCAATTTCTTCATTTTCCAATGTACAGTGTGATCACGCAAAATTAGGCCACCCCATAACTTTTTTATTTTTCAACTTAGAAAAAAATATCAAATACACAAGTTGTAGTGCTGCAACCTGTCTACATCATAATGTTTTCAGAAATTATGCAGGTCTTTCCATAAAAGTTATACGACACAAACTTAAATGGAACACTCTAAGTATTTTTTTATTTTCAGAATCTGCATTCTTTTCTGATTTCAGCGATGTATATATGTTGTATATTTGCTTCATCCATTCGGAATATATGGCTGCATATTCGTTGAATGAATTAAATGAAAATAGTAATGTCAAGCCCAAGTGTGCCATGAAATACAATGTAACACTCTACCCAAAAATCCGAAAGTCATTATATTATCCTTTTTTTTTTCAAAAAATGTACTAAAAAAGTTGTTCAGAATCGATCCAGAACCCTAAATCCAAAATTCGGTCAAAATCAAAAACTATTAAATAAAAAAAAATAAGTAAAAATTAAAAAAAAATTGTTTTGTACCTTTAAATTTTATTTTGAAATGATTACTTTTTGAAAACAACTAGCCTTGAAAACTTCCATGGAACACTTTTCTAAACGCAGAAAATTCTTAAATTGCTATTTTTGGACTTTAATTTTTTTTATTTAATATTTTTTGATTTTAACTTCTTTTAATAAATTTTTTGAAAAGTGCCTAATATGATTTTCGGATTTTTAGCCTCGCAGGTGGCTTTGACTTTGGAGTAGACAACTAATTTTTTGGAAATAAGTAGGCCACAATGCTATCTACCTTGAGTAAAAATTTCGTTCTGGTCGGTTAAAAATTATAGAAGTTATAAGGTTGTTTCACTCTTAAGTGAGACACTCTGTATATAGCTCGATTTCGAAAAAAGTTTTATGCCCCAAAAGGCATCGCGTTATCTTGATTAATTTAGGAGATACCGTGTTTCGTTTCCTCGCATTTCTGAAATGTGCCATAATTTTTTGTTAGCAAATATTTTTATAAATAAATTTTTCTCTTTAAAACCACTAACCAAAGAAAGAATCTCTATATCAATGAATTAAACCTACTTATATGTAAAAAAATGAACAAAGAACTTTGTTAACCGTTATTTGCCGAAATCGAAAATATTCATAAACAAAAACATTATAGCCAAGTTTAAGAAACGGGGGAAAACGAAAAACGCGCTGTATCTGTATAAATTAATCACGATGCGGTTTGCGGCATTTAACTTTTAACGGAAATTAGCTCTAGACACCTTAGATACTTTTTGTCTTATGGTTGAAAAAATCTGGAGGTGTGTTACCTATATATATTCATTCTAAGGCTTAAGTATTTAAATTGCTTTTAAAAAGCTAATTTTATGGGCGAAAAATTTCAAATGCGGGCTTGTACTTCTACGCCTATGCATTTAAACGTAAAGGTGTAAACAGTGAAGAAAAAGCTTACATTTGGGGCTAAATACTTGGATGTATGAAACAAAGAACAGTTTTATTTAAAAAAATACACTGGTTACATGAAATCCATTATACGAAATCAGGGAGCAAGCTTGGCTATTGAAAACATTGTCTCTTTTCTGAAGTACTTGAAATTAGAAATAATTAAATAGCCTAAAACTCATGCCAAACACGCAAAAATGTCTTTGATAATCTGAAGGTTTCAGCGAAAAGTAACAATTACTAGTCCGATATTTAAAAATTCAATAAATTGCAATACCAATCTGACAGCTTAACGGCAATGGTCTTACCTATTGAAAATCAATTACCTATGTCCATGCAGCGACGCTACTGCACTATTATAGTCTGGTGGGGCTGTACCACATCGGTGGCGGACACAAACGAAAACCGGAGACTGGCTTCGTGGCGTAGGCGTAGATGATGGCAACGATGGCGGCACATCATTTTTCATAAAATAGCTCCTCTTGGTTTCTTAAAAAGAGCACAATCAATTAATCACCTACTCTTAAATGTACACAGTATCTTTGAACTCTTGCACGATTATCACAGAGAGTCTATAGACGCGTAAGTACCTACCTATGGCTAATTTCACGACGAGGTGGTTGCACTACATCCTCATCGAATTCTATCGGACAACTGGGAACGATGAGGGAAGACCGGCGCATCCATGTCGTAGATTTCCCCCACTCCGCACAATTTTGGATTATATTTTATAAGAGCTATGAAACGTTTTAGTATTGCAGCTACACGGAATAGCTGCCGCAACAAAATGCGTTTTTGAGACTATAAACCAATTATGTTATAAAACTGCTTTCATTTGTACTAAAAAAATATTATTGGAAATAAAATCTTATAAAATAGGATTGTAAAGGTAGAAATGTAAAATAATACCTGTTATAAGCTGCGCGGTAATAAAACGGTCTTCATTTATTTAGAAAACTAAATTATTAGAGTTGCAACTCTTTTTATACTAGTAACAAAATTTGTAGTTACTGTCATAAGTGAATTCTTAGCAAAACTGTTTTATTAATTGATTTTTCGGTGCTGGTCCGGTATGCGCTCTACAATATGACGAACTGGTCTGGCTTGCGATCTACAGTAATTATGTGATCTACAGTATAAGTTTACATTTTTTATTGATTGTTTAGATTAATATTAATAAGAAATAATAGATATTGGTATTACTTTTTTTTATTAAAATGAAAAATAATGATATACTATACAATTAATCACAAATAGACTCTTCTAATGTCTTCCAAAAATGATAGGAATCTACATGGAGCGTCTTTCCTTAAATTTCTTCGTGCCACAAAATCCAAGTGGCTCTGTAGCATATGGTGAGGTACACTTCTATTCTTCTTCATTAATGCCACTTTAGCATCCAAACATTTTCGTTCTATTCTTTGGGTGCGCGCTCCGGAGTCAGGATCAACATAGTTGTGTTGGTGATTAACTGAATTGGGCACATATCCAAGCCGTGATAAAGACCGGTAAGCGGGCCATTCATCGGAATGGATATACGATCCTGCTTCAACTTCACGCTGAATGATGGGTATCAACGTGGCAGCATCCGTCCTTGCAACGACGAAAAAACGGACATGCGTTTTTGTTGCGAACCCAAACACCCATCCACCATCTACTTGACTGCCGTGGTTCCGATTATTCTCGACTTCGGCATCAGAATCTTCGGATTCGGCTGGCTGATTCCCCTGCAAAAGTCGTCCCCTGTTGTATTTTCTCCGGCCTGAAAATTTGGATTCATCGATTTGGACGGGATCATCCGCGGTTCCTCTCAGCTGTTCTTGTACGTCAACTGACACCATCTTGCTGCACACCTCCCGGCACATGTTGAACCAATCAACGATTGCATCTCGACTTCTTCCTGTATGCTGCATTGCATCTTCTATGGACGTATCGAAAATAAAGTACCAAACCAATTCCAAAATCGAGCACAAGCTGAGTTTGCAGTTTAATCTGTCATTGATATCGGTATAGTGGAAGAAACGATTTCCAGTCCGTAAGGACCTCACAGTCTGGCATCCTCTTCTGGGGCAACGAAGAACAGGATAAAACTCCCCTTTCCTGTTTTTCCGCCGCTTCTCTAGCATCTCGGATCCACATCGTGTGCACGGATCGGCATAATCAATTTGCAGCAGGTGATGTTCTTGTAGATATGCCGTAGCTGCGGCCTCGGACGGAATGACCGTGTTGTAAAACTCCTTTGTCAACATGATGTTAGCGCAGCAGATACAAATTGCACAATAAGATGTCAATGAAAATGTACCCCTATTTATACTCCTATATTAAATAAAGATCAAATAGCAGGTGCCTATCCAAATATTTATCGTGAATAATAATGACAATACGGTTATAATAAAATCATAAAGGGTTTTTATTGACCTGTTTGGGGTGCAAAGAACAATTATGCAAATTAATAATTATGAATTTATTATTATATTTCTATTTGCATACTTGTTGGCGACAGTTCTTTTCTCCCCAAACAGGTGAATAAAACGGTATAATTTTAACGTAGATCTAGGGTTACCATCCGTACTCTTTTAAGAGTACAGGTAGTCTTTTTAAATCCCATATTTTTGGTACTCTTACTTTTTAAAAATATGTGTCAAATGTACTCTTTTCCGGGATCTTTCTTTGCGACGCAGACGGAGATTTGCAAAAATGAGTGTAGCCATAATTAATTTATTTACTTAGTATAGGTAGCTAATAGATGGCGTGAGAGGACCCTTATTACCATAATATTACGTCTACCGTCCACTAGATGACGCTAGAAAACTAGGAACTAGGCAACACTAATCACTGCAAGAACAAGAATAATATGACTAGGTGCTTTAATTTTATAGGTTATTTAATACTGCCATGGTGGGAATCGAACCCACGACGTAGGTACGGTGTCAAAACGTGGGTGCCACGAAAGACCCACTCGTTACTTGTGAACCGCCGCCCGCAGTTTGATAGGTTAACATAATAAGTTATGTTGTGACCTCAGAAACAAATTAACCTTGTGACAGTCAGATAGTAAAATAGTGTTGTGATTATGAGCAGTGTCGTGTCGTAGGTAATGTAATGTACCTAATTAATGGAATAAAATAGTGTTTTATTAGATGTACCTAAGGTGTGTTTATAAAAAAGGAGTTAGTTGTACTCTTTTTCAAATCGCCTTATCTGGTAACCCTACGTAGATCGCATAACAGAATAGAGTACTTGAAGGTGTAGATCATATTTTCACGTAGAGCGCATACCAGACCAGCACCGATTTTTCTCTGTGCAGGGTATCGAATGGCACGCGCGCTAAGGTTTTAAATTTCGGCAAACATATTTTTTTGCATTTCCCTTTTTAGTAAGTCTCTCCTATTGTGTGGTTAAAATTGTTTATATCATGACTGATACCCCGTAGTTTTAACTCCAACCATTAATAGAAGCTTCAAGTTCAAGTATAACTCTTTGTAAAGAAGATATCCCATACTCGAGTTTTACCGAATCCATAATAACTAATCTCCTTCAGAGGCTCCCAGATGATAGATCTGTTTATATAAGTGAGGTAGGTAATTTACTTGTCAACCAACACGGGACACGAGCGGCCAATCATCGCTGATAAATCGCAACCGGCGTAATTTGTCTCCATCGCCGCGGGAAAATTTGTCAGCTGGGACCGACAGTCGCCATAGCTACGCCTAATTCGCATGTCGTTATCGCGTGCTCCGAGATTCCTTTCATTTGCGCTTGGCTTTTCTTAGTAAAATGAAAATTGCTTTATTATGCAAACTCAAAGCTAATTCATCGAGGAGGCTAAACAAAACTCTCAAGAATTTTAAAATTAAATCACAGAAAATATAAGTGTACTCGTCAGTGGCTTAGAAGCTATTGCAAATCTACATGTTCGATGTATGATTATAAGGAGACCTTTTGTAATACCTCGCAGCCTCAAAATATATATTTCTCTCTTCTCGTAAATACTAAACACAATATGAAAATTAATTAAAAATAAACAGGAATTTTCTGGGGCAAATTTATTGCATTACAAGAATCCTAAGTCCCTTTTTTGATCTTGGAGGTATATTTTTAAGAGCCGAGGTCACGCAGAGTAGCATTAGTCCCAGTGCAGGTAATAAAAGAAAACATATATTTTATTATTTTTAATTAGTGCTTATTTTTTAATATTTCATAGATATATTTTAATAGACAGAAGAGAGGCTCTAGTAAATTTTGAGATAAATCCATTGAGATAACTTCTGCTAGATTCAACGTAAAACCAAAGTCTAGAGATTACTTTTGGTAAAACCAAGGAACTGATGTCTAAGAATTTCGGAGTATAGGGTTATTGCCGATTCAAACACCTGATTTAAGATAGGTTTGCTCTTTAAAAATATCCTCGTGTATTCGAAAATCTCTATGGCTGATACTAATCTCTATCTCTCTTTTGTGGCCTCGAACGATATTCTTGTTTACAAGGCAATTTGGCGTAATTTATATTCCGTTCCGCATTGAAGTTGTCAGCTGGGGTTGATAGTCACCATAACTACGCACCGTTAATGAGACATCTAATTCGAATGCCGCCATTCCTGAGGCGAGGAAGAATTTGTTGGCGATTTGCCACTTTCCCCAAAGCCCGCCCCTTTGACGCTGGGTAAATAGAGTCTGCGAAAGCCGAGCATATAGGGCACTTTTACCTGAATTCAATAGACGTAATTAAAATATCAATCCGGCCGCGTATTGCTATACCCTCGATTTCTTTCAATGTAGCTTTCCGTAATAAGACTGCTTTCGCTTTCCGTAATATCTACTTTATATAGTGAAAACCGAGGTGAAAACATAACCTAAAAGGTTCCGAATAACTTCACCGGATGTGGTCAGTTACACAGTAAAAAATCCGGTGTTAAATTTGACACGAAAAGTAGTCTATACAGGGTGGTTCACTTTTATATGGTAGGACTTTAACATTAGATAGAAAAAGATAATCTAAAATGAAAGGGAAAAGATTAGTTAATTCTCTACAAAAAGTGTATCTTGACATTTTTTGTATCTGCCACGGTTGTGTAGTAAATAAATTATTTCGTTTCCATCTCAGCCTTTTTTGCCTAAAAATGTGTTTTCTAAGATTATTGATAAATATCGCAAATAACAGAAATTAATTATGGAACACTTATCGGATTCAGCTATTTTATTTTTAATTTTATGGAAACAATTTTAAAAATAAACTGGCACTTGGTTTGAGGTACATTACTTTATTATCATTTTAACATTTTTATCAAATCTGTATTATTTCTTAATAATTTTTATAATTCTAAATTTGTAGAATTCTAAATTATACCACGACGAGTAAAACATGATTCTTCGGCCCATAAAATGTTATTTAAAAATTGTCTTATTTCCTTTGACTACAAAATCCATCGCCAAAATACTAATGTCCTTTCTGCATCGCCGTACTGGTGAAGATAAGTGTGCCATGGAAAAGAAAATCTTATTGACAGTTAATAATACAATAATCTGTCATCCAGTAGATGAACGTAGCAGCGCCGCAGTTTGTCTTTGTTAATAATTAAAATGCCGTTCCAATTTACAAATGAAGAGCAGGCTGACATCCATTTCTGCTATGGAGTTGCAAATGGGAACTCTGCGGAAGCAGCCAGAGAATACCGGAGGCGATTTCCAAATAGGCGCCATCCGTGTCCCTCGGTGTTTGTTAACATGCACCGGCAATTCAGAACTCGCGGTCTGAGAACTAGAATCGTCGAACGAGGAAATGAAAACAATATCCAACAAGTCAGACGCAACAATGAGATTCTTCGTGAATTCAATAGGAATCCTACAACAAGTAGCAGAAGAGTGTCAGTGGCCCTACGTGTTTCAAAGTCGGCAATTTTGCGAGCTTTAAAAAGAGATCACAGGCATGCGTATCATCTACAACCCGTACAAGGTTTAAGGCCCGGCGATGCAGAAAGAAGATTAGTGTTTTGCCGATGGATTTTGGAGTCAATTGAAGGAAATAGACAATTTTTAAATAACACTTTATGGACGGACGAGTCGTGTTTTACTCGTCGTGGAGTAGTAAACTTTCATAATCAGCATATTTGGGCACAAGAAAACCCACATGCAATCCGGCCAAGAAATTTTCAGGTCGAATTTAGTGTCAATGTTTGGATTGGACTGTACAACCGTCATCTGTTTGGACCTTTCTTTTTGCCACAGCGAGTGAATGGTGACAATTTTTTGGAGTTTTTAGTAGCTGAGCATAATAATATGTGGGAAGACATTCCTTTAAACTTAAGATTGTTGGCTTGGTTCCAACTTGACGGCTGTCCTGCACATTTTCACCGAAATGTGAGGAACTGGTTAAATAATAACTTTCCAAATAGGTGGATCGGACGAGGGGGACCGGTCGCTTGGCCACCACGTTCTCCGGACATAACACCTCTGGACTTCTTCGTATGGGGATTTTTAAAAGAACAAGTCTATGCGACTCCTGTAGAAACAAGGGAACAACTTATTGATCGTATCAGAAATGCGTGCGATGAATTGAGAAATGGCAATTTAATCGATGCTGTTCAATCCGTTAGGCGTCGAAGTGAATTATGTGTGCAACAGAATGGATCACATTTTGAACAATTGTTGAATGTTGTACAAATTTAGAATTATAAAAATTATTAAGAAATAATACTAGATTTGATAAAAATGTTAAAATGATAATAAAGTAATGTACCTCAAACCAAGTGCCAGTTTATTTTTAAAATTGTTTCCATAAAATTAAAAATAAAATAGCTGAATCCGATAAGTGTTCCATAATTAATTTCTGTTATTTGCGATATTTATCAATAATCTTAGAAAACACATTTTTAGGCAAAAAAGGCTGAGATGGAAACGAAATAATTTATTTACTGCACAACCGTGGCAGATACAAAAAAATGTCAAAATACACTTTTTGTAGAGAATTGAAAGAACTTTACGAAAAAAAAATTTACGTTGATGTGAGACAGGTCCGTACTAATTACTTTTTAAATTTAGTGATAGTGAAAACCCATAACTCCACCACTGGTTATTTCAGGACCTTCATATTATCACTAAATATCGTAGTCAAAAAGGTGGTACTACACATAAAATTTGGTTTAAATATCTCCACTGGTTCGGACAGTGTAAAAAATACTTCATATTTTTTCCAACATTTCAACGCCCTGTATCTCGGAAACTAAGCTTTCCCCGATATATGTTGATATAAAATTTTCATTTTAGATTATCTTTTTCTATCTAATGTTAAAGTCCTACCACATAAAAGTGAACCACCCTGTATAATATGGGTGTTCCTAAATATCATGTACATACGGAAGGGGGTAATTCTTTGACCCATTTTGAGAAAAAAACTTCATATGAACGTATGTCGTAAACGTCCTAACTTTTGAGATACAGGGCGTTGAAGTTCATTTTTTTAAATTGAATTTTGGCTACATCTCCCGAAATAATCAAGCTGTTGAACTGAAATTTGGCACTGCTATGTTTTTGGGGATGGAGAATAAGCTGAAAATGTCAATTTCAGCGTATCTCACAGAGGGCGCCACTTGCGCTGTTTTTTGATCACGCTTTTACGCGTAACTTTTTTAGGTTATCTTTTTGGTCCTGCAGGTCCATCATTTTAGTGCATCTTTTCATTCTGCAAGAAAAAGGTACTGTTTCATAACGATTAAATCAACCGTTTGCTTTGAAATTGCCAATATGTTCTCCAAAACTCCTGTTGACTTCAATATTCGAAACATAAAATTTTCACCAATTTTTTATGTTGTTTGTGATTTTTGAGATATGACATAAACTTTCGTTTTTTTAAATGCAAATCATATAGTTGGCTGTGGCGTTATAAAATCGGCCATTTTTTGAGATTTCCAAAGATATAATACTCGGCATAGTTATTATAAAAAATAAAGGAGCTATGGCTAATTTTCTGATTTTTTTTTAATTTTTACATAGTCAGCCATGGAATATTTTCATAATTACGGTCTATTGTATAATAAGACATACTTCAAACTTTCAAATATTTTATTTTTAGCTGGTGACAAAATGTAACAAAATAAAACATAAATTATGATGGAGCTCCACCACATAATTACTTGCCCGTAAGAAATTACCTAGATCAGCTCTATCCAAATAGTTGGATATGGAGAAATAGACCTATTTCCTGGCAGTCCCAATCCCCCGATTTGTCTGTTTTGGATTTCTTTTTGTTGGGAACAGTACAAAATAAAGTATGAGAAAATAATTGTTAAATTAAGAGCAGCTGTTTTAGAACCAATTGCCAGTATTGACAGGCGCTCTCTAAGAAAGGCGACAAATTTAGCTTTAAAAAGATGCAATATTTGCATAAATAATAATGGTGGATTGCTTGAACACCTTTTTTATTTTAAAAGGTGACCTTTTAAAATAATAATAATTTGAATTTGAGTTTTTTAATTTTTGTTTTATTTTCTTACATTTTGTTACCAGCTAAAAACAAAATATTAGAAAGTTTTAAGTATGTCTAATTATAAAATGGAACGTAATTATGAAACTATTCCATGGCTGACTATGTGAAAATTTAAAAAAATCAGAAAATTAGCCATAGCTCTTTTATTTTTTGTAATAACTATGCCGAGTATTATATCTTTGGAAAGCTCAAAAAAGCTCAAAAAATGGCCGATTTTATAAGGCCACAGCCAACTATGATTTACATTTAAAAAAACACAAGTTTATGTCATATCTCAAAAATAACAAACAACATAAAAAATTGGATCAGATTATCTTATTAAGCCCGAAATTATCTACAATTTTTGTCTCTACAGCTTTTCTGTATAATCAGAAATAACGGAGCTACAGAGATCTGAAGAAATAGCAAAAAATCACTTTTTTTTTAAATATCTAGTGAGCCGTGAACTTCTTTAAAAATCCAAAAGGAGCATTAGATTGAGCATTCAAAACTGCAATTCTTTCCCCATTTAACCCTTGTTCTGGCTCTGCTAGTTTCCGAGATCCTCATAGTGGGCACCCTGTATATAGGAAAATCGAATTTTCCATATGTTATCCCTTCATTCTACTCAACATCGATGTAATTTTCAACGCTTTTCGAGGCTTGTATGCGAAAATGGGGCACCTAAATCTGTCACTATCTGACAGTCTATAAATACAGCATGGTCTAGCTTGATTGATTTATTTATTATTTGTAAACTATGTCACCCCGACTTCCTTTACTTTGGAGCAACCTCTCTATCAACGTGATTGCTGTAGGGCAGCAGAATCCGAGCCGCTGGCCTTGCCCCTTGCCTCTGACAACAGCAGAATAATAGAAGGCAACACGTTACGTGCCCACAAACATTTTTCTTACAATCTTCCCTCTTCCTGCGCCGTGCTGCTGCTCAGGTGCTGACCAATCGGCGTGCCGAATCAACAGTTAAAGTTGGACTATACTGGAATCACAATCCTCAGGCTATTACTTATTTCTTTCTTAATTAAAAACCAAAATTGTGTAGACGTTGTTATGATTTTGTATATTATTTTACCGTTAGCAATATTATCGTGTAATCTAAAAATTGCGAGAAAAGATTGTGCCGAAATTCTGGAATAGTTTTCAAGCAAATGCCACGGCTTGTGGTGTGAGTACAATAAATAGAATCAAAGCTGACAACACAGATAAAGTACAGCTGAGATATTAGGTAGTATTATTTTTTCTATATACATGTATTACCGAAAGATAAGAGGCCGTCGAAAATATTCCGCAGTCCGTCCGACCGATTTAGGGATCGGCGATAAGGCGGCAATTTTCGCGGCGGTGGCCGCGGGCCAAGTAATCACTCGCCGGGGCATGATTTACGGTTTATTACTCACTTATTTAATTACACACTCGATAGAGGAGCGGCCCGATAAATTACTTTCCTCTTCAGCTTGTGCCGAACTAGACTAGACGCTGGTCGATAGTTGGCGGTCTATAATTATTACGCGGATTTACTCCGCATTTGGAGAGTTTCCAGATGAATTTATGGGAGAATTTTGGGCAGAGCATAGTCGATTTTTGCGATTACTTTGCTCAACGCCACCTTGAATGGAAAAGTTGAAATAAACACTAAATCTGTTTTCACCCACAGTAATTTTCCGGATAAAGAGAGAGAGAGAGATAGATATTTTGTTAGTGGCATTTACCTAAGATGGAAAAAATATGTATAACAAAAGTTAGGAATATGACGTCAGAAAAGCGCAACTTGAACAAAATAAACTTATAGATGAATGATTCTTCCAAGTATTATTAAATCCCGCAACCCACCGATTCTCTATTATAACAATTGCATGCAAACCTATCCTTCATATTTTGTTTGCAACTCAAGCAACGTTTTAACCGCTAACCTAAAGTTTACGTAATATTTTAGGTTGGCTTCGTTTGAGAGCTTTTGTGCATTTAGATTTGTGATAAAAGGTGTTTTGATCGATTTGCTTCTAAAGCGAAGATATGGTGAATAAGTGATTTGTGGCATGAAGTAGTATGAAGATTTTTTACCAGTGCCCACTGCAGCTGATAAATATATCTTTGGTTTCTTGCATTACGCCAGCAGTTACCTGCGACCAAAACTACAACATAGTTATAATTGAAGACCTCCGTGCAAAAACCGGACAAGTCCATACTTTACAAGTTTTGGGAAAATGAAAAAGAAACTCCCGGACTTGTCTGGTTCTTGCACCCATGAATGAGAGCGGCCAAGTCCTAAAGCTATATATCAACGTTATTCTGCTTTGGATTTGGCTGATTCTTACTCCAATCGATCGGCAATATTTTAATACATAAATGTAGTGGAAAAAGTAAATTTTACCCATATTTATAAGTTTTGAGAAAATGAAAAAAACTCCCGGACTTGTCCGGTTCTTGCACCCAAGAGCGGCCAAGTCCTTAAGCTATATATGAACGTGATCATGGTTTGGACTTGGCTGATTCTTGCACCAATCGATCGGCGATATTTTAATACGTAAATGTAGTGGAAAAAGTCAATTTTACCCAAAAGTGGACTTGTCCGGTTTTTGCACCGAGGGCTTCAATTGCTTTTGTGAAGATCATTTTGATGTAAGACAAAAACACACATCATAAAATATAGGAGAACCAGTAATGAAAACAATATGTTGTTAAGTAGATATACAGGTAAATAATAATGCTGATCAGATAACCAGGAACCAGATTGGTAACCAAATCTTGTATAACTCCTGTTTATAATAATTACATATTTCTAAGATGATAAAATTTAAGGTCCCCAATGGATTTTTACAAAAAGAAAGTTAGCGGCTTCATGGGACTATAAATTTCGGCAACTGGTAATATCATAACAACATCCAAGTTCTCTAATGGATGTGTCTCGGTGTTTCCATATTTAAATCGTTCGATAAGTTCGATATTTGAAGCTTCAGTCCACGGAGGCTGCTAAAGCGACCTATACATGCGTTGACTGAATTAATACTTCAGTCAACGCTACATGAAAATCTCCATAACCCAAGATATGATCACAATAAGGATATAAGATTATAGCCAGCGTAAAAGTATTTACATACAATAAATTTGTTATTGGGCAAGCATTCAAAATCAACAAAAAAGTAGTAACCGTATACAAGGGCGCCCATAAAAAATATTTTAGGGGGGGGGGGGGCAAAATTATCTCATCTAACCTTGTTCTTTTTAAAACTACCTAGCTCTGAATCGATAATTGGTTAATGTGATTGTGGCCCAGTTAAATTTTGTATAAAATATTTCAGGGGTTTGTTTTATACAGGGTGTCCCGAAATTAGCCTGCCATAATATACCAGCGTGTTCTACGACCTAAAAAATGAAAAAAGTTCCTATAAACATGGCCTCAAAAGTGCCCCCTAAGAGGGCTATAGCTCCCGAGAAGGGACAGTTTCACAAACGGTTTTTTCCAAGGATATGAAAATAATGTTTTCCTCAACTATAATAATATAAAATATAACGCGAAGGGATTTTGAGAATCTCCAGAGGGGGGGCACGTGCCCTCCCTTGCCCCCCCTTATGGGCGCCCATGACCGTATATACGTGTTTCATGCTATTTGGAAATAATCAGTACGGTGTAATGTCAACCAAATCAGTAAGAAAGCCATGATTTGGGAAACAACAAAAAATATAAGTCCAGGTAGGAATCAACAGCACGTTTGAAGCTTCAGTCAGAATATTCCCTCGATTTGGGGCTTGTACTAACGTCACTGCGGAGGTTCTCTTCTCCATTACCCAAGATATGATAACAATAAGGATATAAGATTAGCGAGTGTAAAAGTATTTAGATACAAGAAAATGTGGTACTGGACAAGCACTCAAAATCAACAAAAAGTAGCAACAATATACACGTGTTTCATGCTATTTGACAATCATCAGTATTGTGTGATGTCAAGCAAATCAAAAAGATAGCCATGATTTGGGAAGTAACAAATGGAAGTCCGGGCAGGAGCCAAGATAATATGATAAATGATAACATTACCCAAGAGCCAACATATGATAACACAACAACGCAAGATATGATAACCAAAAGGATATAAAATTAGCGAGTGTAAAAGTACATCCAAGAAAAAGTGATAGGTACTGGGCAAGCACTCAAAATCAACAAAAAAAATAGTAGCAGATGTTCTGCGTGAAGCTTCAAAGGTGCTGTTGTCTCCTGCCTGGACTTCATTTGTTGCTTCCCAAATCATGGCTATTTTTCGATTTGGTTGACGTTTGGTTAAGTGAGGAATAATAAGAGGCGCAGCGCCCATATAAAATTGCGTGACTGGTTTTCGTGTGCCCCCCGTTGCCCCCACTCGATATATAATCGCCTAGCGACTACGGATTTTTACAACTTGTTTATGTTTTCAAGAACACCGATCTCTCTGCAACCGGTTAACGGTACAATTTTATATTTTATATATTTTATATTTTACTGGAAGGATATGAATTTTTTTGTCTCGGACGCTTTTTATCTTGGACGCTTTTCGGGCCGCGTTATCGGCTACGCTGCGTCCCGTAAGGTTGCGCCTCTTATTATTCCTCACTCAACGACCGTACTGATACCAAAAAAATGCTAGAGGGCTACACTGAAAATCGAGAGTATAAAAAAATCATACTTGGCCTTGGATATTCATTTTGAAAGCGAGAATGAGGACAGATGAAGCGGTTTTCGAAGACCTTTCAAAAAAAGTTCAATATACAGGGTGTAACTGAACATTAGTTTTGACCATTAGGTCAAAAATGAAACCACGTATTCTTGGAGTCAAAATGAGTGTACTTCATCACATATTTTTTTCTCCTACGGGCCATAGTTTTTTTTATACAGAGCGTAGAAGTTTAGAGGAAAATACACATATTTCTTAGTATCTCTAGAAGTATACGAGATATTTTCTTCAAACTTGGCGTGTCACATGATCAGATGAGCCGTCAAACTTAAGGTTGATATGAAGCTTCTGATGCCCCCAGTTGCGGAGATACAGGGTGTTATTAAAATTAATTAGTTCAGAAAAATATTAATACCCTGTATAATCCGCATTTTTTAAATTTGTTTTGAGTGGTGAATCCAATGGTTAACAAAAAGTATCTCTTCGTATGTTTTCATATTCGCAGCCGTTTCTTAATTATTTTCAAAAAACGGCATTGCTGCAATGAACAAGTAATTTTAAGAATAAATCTAGCAATCTGTGGATGTCAATTAAACTTTATTTAACAAAATGCAAAATACGAAAGCAATAACGATAATAATTAAAGGAACGTAATGCTAGTAGAACATTAATAAATTATTAAATGTTCAAAATGACCGCCGTCTCTTTCAATACACGCAACTATGCCATATTATTGCCATTGGCAAGTCCATAGCAAAAGTGCATGTCAGTCAATTCTTCGAATGAAAGTATTATTTTTGAAAATATATACTAAAGTGCAAAGTTGACAGCCAAATGAATCAAATAATGCCAAGTTTAATTGACATCCACAGATTGCTAGATTTATTCTTATAAAAGTAGTTGTTCATTGCAGCATTGCCGTTCTTTGAAAATAATTAAGAAACGGCTGCGAATATGAAAAAATACTAGGAGATACTTTTCGGAACTAATTAATTTTACTAACACCCTGTATCTCCGCAACTGGGGGCCACAGAAGCTTCATATCCACCATAAGTTTGACGGTTCATCCGATCATGTGACACGCCAAGTTTGAAGAAAATATCTCGTATACTTCTAGATATACTAAGAAATATGTGTATTTTTCTCTGAATTTCTGCGTTCTGTATAAAAAAAAAACTATGGCCCGTAGGAGAAAAAAATATATGAAGAAGTGCCCTTATTTTGACTCCTAGAATACGTACACCCTGTATTTATAGGTATTCTCGAAAAATAAAGATTTTACGGATTTGTACACAAATAAAAGTAGACCTGTATATAAGAATATTAGATTTTTCCGCACTTTCAGAAATTTCGTGAATCGCATGTTTTTCCTCTTGATCAAATTACAGTATGAGTATGGAATTAAAATTCTCGACTTGTTTAAACTTTACACTTTTTTGTTTTTTTTTGTTTTAATTTTCAGTTCGCTGCGTTAACTAGTTTGATCGATTTTTCCGGAATACGTCCCTTGACAATTTTTAATCACGGAATTATTTCACAAAAATTCCGGAAATCGTTTCCAAATTAAAATAGTTATTTTTAGTTCTAGCTCCACAGACGTTGAACGGAGCGAACGAAACTTTTCCCCGTCGAGTCGACCCTCAGATTCCTGGATAAATTTGGGACTTATTTGAAGAAAATTCAGTCTATTCAAAGCCAAACTGGCCAAACTTGGTATTTTCATATTTAACTATAGGTATTCAAAAGTGATGACATAACTTTTATCCTTAATAAAAATACAAAGTGGCTATTTATACGTCCGACGTATACAGTGTGTCCCACTTAATATTAAATGTTTAATTCAGGTACCTCGTGCCTTAAATTCATGGCCCACTGAGACGTTGTTTTAGTGCTGAAATTTCGAAAAGTACTATTAGGGATTTTTTTAGACGAAAATCAATGCCAGATTCCTATTCAGCGTTGTTCGAAACACAAACGTACCAATTTGCATTACCATAGCTCTACAGGGTGTTTCAAAATTTTTAGTGGCTGACTCCGCTACGCGTCGTTCAGCCAACTGCAATCGCGTGCGGAAAAGTGGCACTTTCCGCACTTGTTAGGAAATATACTATTTTTCATTTTTTTAAATTGGCAAAGTCACCCATCAAAGCGGGTTACTTTGCCAGCCTCTTACCATTTATTTCGCTATGTAGCACACTCTAATGTGGGACTTTGCCCCCTGATAGAATTTTAAAAAGTTTGTAATAATTTAAAAAATATATTTTAAAGCCATTTAGATGCAAAAAATAAGCTTTATTCTGGAAATGTGTCTTTCTTCAAGATCCGTTAGTTCTATCAGACCTCCAACATTACCCAAACGATGTAATTTATTCCAAAGGGTCCTCCTTGGAATTTTATGTTTCAGATGCCTGATATATTGTCATATTTCTCCTTTGGACAGCATTAATAGCAGTGCTTAGTTGCATCACTATTTTTTGTAATTTCGTGTGCCTGATTTTTATAGAGTCGTCCCATATTGCAAATTCCAGAACAAAGTTAGTTCATTTTGTAAAAGAACGCTTTGGCAAAGTCACACTTAAAAAATCAACTTTTTTGAAACCCTGTTTTTTTTTTCATAAATTATAAAATTGAAAAAATTGTAACGGACCTTCAACATATAATTTGAGTATTCTGTTCTGAAATCGCAAATTCGAATCTAATTCAGTCGAATATCAGTTCACTAAACTTGTTTTGTGATATCGATTTTTGGTGTGACGTAGTGCGTACGAACCCATCTGTTAAAATCTAAGGTACGTTGAACCTTGGAGTACACTGGGCACATGCGGTAGGTCGTTCGGCTTGGTTCAGCCATGGATCTATTGTGGTCAGTACTCGGGTTCGAGTAATCTGCTCGGTTAACAACTGACTGGGTCTGGTTCTGCGACCTGGTAACATATTTTTAAGGTTCAAAAATCGATTTTCTATATGAGCGCTGACTTCAGTAGATCAAGAGCCAAATTTTAGTATTTTGTGAAGATTGTCAAACAGGAGCGGAAAGACGTCGTCCTGGGCTCTGTCTGATTTTGGTCTTCGAAGCGAGAGGTAGTAAGATAATATCGGGTGCGTTGTTTTCCGCATTCAAATCCATCTTTATCGCCGCCCCGATCTTATCTTTTCGTAATCTTGTGTGCCTATTTGCTGTATATTGTTTCAGTGCAACCATTTAATGCATTATTTTTGTATTTTCATGTGATCATCACCGGCTTTGATTTTTTGGATTTTCGAGGACGTCGAATAGGACGGCCATTTTGAGGTTAAGAGCGCGTGGTAGCAGTTGCGGCCGACTGCTTGGACTGCGTTGTTTTGGTACTCGGGGAGCAAAGGCACCGGACAGGACCGAGCAAAAAGGACAGGTGAGTTATTGAAAAATTATTTCATTATAATTTTTTTGGTCAATCCATATTTGTATGACTCACCTGTGCCTGTTCTTTCTGCACGCTTCTTTATTGATCGTGGTCAAGAAATAAGCGTTGCTGCCTTGTCCTGCTCTGTGCTGCCCTATTGAGTTTGGGGGTACCTACCTATATTTTGTCGGTGATCACATGGTTTTAAATAGCACACAAGGTTCGAATACCTGACCTCCTTTCTTTTCGGTTCTGTCATAATATTTTTTTTTGTCGTTTCATTATTAGTCGAAGACCAAGCCAGAATTATTTCGGGTTTATTCACTAAATATTTTTGCAAATTTTAGTCGTTTCAAGGTATCGTGATCTCAATTAGTTCATTTTTCTTGTCGTTTGCAAACTTGCAATATTTTTTTATTAACCTAATCGACAACTATCTCGCAATGGCTTGCAGTTAGTCACGTCAAGCTTGTGTTTTCAAATTGCCATTTAATATAATACATAAATATTCGTGAATATTGTTGAGGATTATTAATATATATAGGATTTAACTTGTATTTTTGTTTTTATATAATTTTTATAAATTTTAAGTCATAATTATATTTCACTAAATTTCTTTTGTAAATAAGCAATATACTGTTACGTAGAAGGTTTTAGCACTGCCTAATTCACTTGACTTTATTTCATGCACGATCTGCACGAGCAAACACCAGTAGACTGACTCGGTGAACACGTTCCTACGATCTGCCGACCACTGGCTGATGCTGGGGCAGCTGACTTGGCGAGGACACTGAGCTAGCAACATCAAGGCCTGTATCACAGCTGTCAGACAGTTACGCTTGGTTGCAGTCATAGTTGCAACGTGGAGTCTCATCGGGAACTTCTAACGAACGTTATCGAAACTACAACGGAAGGTTGGTCGAGGGCTGTTAGCACTCCCAAGGCTTCGAATATACATGTAAGGTGTTTCCCTGTTGAAGTGTTCCAAAAATAAGATCAGACGTGCAGAACTTTGTCAATTTTGAGTTTATCGAACTTTCACGTAATCTCATATCAGTGCTTAAGGGCTTTGGACTTTCACATTTCTTGTAACAACTTTATTTCATCTCTCATTTTATAGTCACTTAATTTAATCACTTAATTTAACCTAAATTTGTTCAATTAAATTCCCCATTCTCATATTTAACTAATTGCAGTCGCTCATTTTTTGTGAACAAATATCTAAATAAACAACCATTGTAATTGTTTTAAATCGGTGTTTTATTTCAAGTAGCATAATTGAGCCAGATATAACCGGTTTCGATAGCCGGGCCGAAACTGACGTTATAAAATGATTTTTTATTTATATGTACAATATATTCCTACAGACACTACCCATAGTCAATTTTGTTGACATATTTATTACAGAAGATGTGCCAGGGCTTACCATTTCGTATTTCTAAAAACAATAAAAACTTACCTCTACACTCTTGGGTGGCTTACGGTATAGGTACTGGAAATACAGGGCATGTATTTTATTTAGACGGTTGGTATCCGCTCGCTGTTGCCAATTTGTGTGTAGAGGAATTGAATTTACATAAAATAAGGCACCTTTCGGCAAAGTCACATTCACTTGGCAAAGTAACACGCCACGATGGTAGCCATGATTTGAGCGTTACAATTTGAAAGCGGCTGTAATCTAACTTAAATTGTCTTGGAATGTCCCGATATAAAGGATAAAGAACGGCAAGTGCCTCTACCCGAAGCTCCGGTTCGCTATTCTCTAAACCCTTTAAAATATTTGACTTGACGTCGCCACAATAAACCCCTGAAACATTCTCATTTATTTTAGTGCACAACCACGTAATTTGCTTATGCACGGGGCGCGTCGTCTGCGGGGAAAAGGCAAACACGCGGTCGCGCCCTCCGGCCTTTTTTACGGGCGCCGTACGCGCTGTAGCGTCGCCGGTAAAAATCCCCCGCAACGTAAACAAGCCACACCGCACTCCGGGGACGGCAAGGAGGAGTCTGGGAAAGGTGGAATGCCAAACAACGCCGCTGAGAAAGGCGGCCTTCGACGCGGCGAGATCAAAGGGTTTGTTAGGTGTTGCGCCCTCACTGTAACAAGATATCGGCTGTCGATCAATGTACAGGATGTCTCTTGGCCATTTGGAAATATCTTGACAAATATGCATTTTTCGGAGAACTTTATTTAAAAGATAAAGCTGCTTATCTTTTTAATTTGGTTAACTTTACACAGTACTGATGATTGCCAAATAGCATGAAACTCGTGTATACAGTTATTATAGGCCAGGGAAAATAGAATTTGACCTAGACAAAAATATTAACTGCAATTTTGTTTTACCATATCAAAGTTATAAGTAAATACGTTGGTAGAAACCAAAAATTAAACATTTTGAAAAAACGGAACCTTGAGTTATCTGAAAAAAAAAACACCTATTTTTCGTTAGAAATTTCGAGCAAAAAATTAAACATTTTAAGAATATGGAAGTAACTTAGATCGACAAAGAGAGATAAAAATAGGATAATTTTCTATTTCGGCAAAAGCAAAAATATTAACTACGTTTTTATTGCAGATGATCATTCCCTTTTACAAATAGAATGTAGCTTATACAAAATTAAACATTTATCTGAGCCGCATGTACATACGTCAGCTGTTACTTCTCATTGGTATAGAATAGGCAAAAATATTAACTGTTTTTTGTTTGTTTAACTTTTTACAATATAACTATATTGAATCATATATAGCAAAATTAAACATTTATTTACGGCGCATATTAGTGCAGGGTAATTGGCATATTCAAACTAAAAACAAAATATAAAGCTAAAAATTTGTTTGAAGATACCTTATGGGTAGGTAAATAAAATTTTATAGCCTTGCAGCTTGTATGTGTTGGTGGCCATCCGCCATTGACCGCCATCTTGGAAGTTATAAGAAAAAAAAATAGTTCCGCCAACATTTTTTGTTTTAAAAGTAATTCACAAACCCATTGATAGAATTATCAAAAATGTGCCAAGAATGCTAGGAAGGAACCATGTTTCAAGTATTTCAAGCCGCCGCCATTTTTCTGGCCTACAGCAAACCTAAATTTAACCTGTAATAAATGAAAACTACGTTGAACTGCTTGAAATCTTCCAATCGCATATCTGCATATTTAATTTCTAAATTAATTTCCTATAAGATTTAATATAATTTTCATATCTTAAAAACCGATACTTCGTACAGGGTGTCCCATTTTGGGTGTTTTTGGGTGTTTTTCTCAAAAATCTCGGTTATTATTAAAGCTAGAGGGTTGCGGTTTTCACGTCACTGTACTACTTTTTTAAGAGAAATTTGGTGGACCAATCAGATTTTAGATAAGTTTTATAGTTTCCGCGCATTGGTGCAGGACTGGAAATTTTCGAAAAATCGAAAATTTCCAGTCCTGCACCAATGCGCGGAAACTATAAAACTTATCTAAAATCTTATTGTTCCACCAAATTCGTCTCAAAAAAGTAGTATAGTGACGTGAAAACCGCAACCCTCTAGCTTTAATAATAACCGAGCTTTTTGAGGAAACACCCAAAAACACCCAAAATGGGACACCCTGTACAGTTTAGTTGGCTAATCTAGAGGGTCCAGGTTCATTGGGTTAAGTATTATAATCCTCGTCTAAGGAGGATTCTTAAATCTCTGACTGTTCTTCCTCGTCAACTAGCATGGAATAGGTCTTATGCCGCATTTCCCACACATCGCGATACATGGAAGTTCCCCTCTGCGACAATCTCATCCTTGGACACACTCAATTTTACAGTTACAAAAAACCAACTTTAATAAGTTTTCGGATGCCAGAGGCAGAGGGTCAAGTGTCCCTCTTTTTTCTTCCATCCCCAATCAGTAGCAGACAGCTCTACAACCCGCCAAGACTGAACACGATGAAAAACTCTGTATTTGTGCTGTTTTGCTGCTCCAGATGTTGGTGGTAGTACCGAGAGATCAAACTTTCCAAAAACTGCTTGTCTATAACCTTTTTATAACAGTTAAATCTGTTTTGTTTAAGTCATCTGCAGAAACGCGACTGTTATATAATAATTTTAGAAAATACTCTGCGATTTGAGATCAATATCTTCTTTAGTTGCATTTCTATCATTGAATGCAGAAACATATTGCCTTAGTATCTCGTTCGATTGGCAAAAGTATATAAAAGCTTGTTTATTGCCTTTATATTGAAAAGTGAAGAAATTGTATCCTGACCTGTAACTGCATGGAGAAAAGCAATGTAATTTTTTACATCCCCAAGTACTTGGAGAAGCTTGCTATTAAAAACGAAACGCATAAAGAAGCATATGTGGCACAAGGTTTAAATCTTGGGCTATTGTTGTTCTTAATATTTATTGATGATCTTCTGGGACAGCTGACCTGTGATAGATTAGATGGTGATGATGTTGCGCGCTCTTAGAAAAATAGACGCAACTTATCTCAGCCGCGTCGCGTGCAGTCTTCTTTCCACCCGTCCCGCATCCCCACCACCCGGCACACTCTGCAACACCACACATTCTGAATTGCTATACTAAAAGCTTCCCGTTTACCAATTTTTAGCTTTATATATTGTTTTAAGAAATCTTTACTAATAATAATTGGCTAATTTCCCTGCACTATATAGATCAACTGTCACTTGTAATTTCTTTAGGAAAAGCAAAAATATTAACTGTTTTTTTTTGTTTAACTTTTTACAATATAACTATATTAAATCACACATTTAGGGCGCATGTAGGTCATAACTGTCATTTGTCATTTGTATATACTTCCGTTACCAATTTTTGTTTAATTTCAAAACATTTTAACAAGACTTAGTAGGTATCCACTTACAAAGTTTAACAAAAATCAGCCAGTTAATAATTTTGCTCTCAAAGACAGCTTAAAATTTATTTAAAATGCGATTTCCGGCGAAACAATATGTTTAATTATATGCGGGCCTCGCTTCATAAATAAATACACGTAGTATCTCCATTCGTGGTATATCTCACACAGTATCCAAGCCAAGAAAATAAGCCCCTCCCCCCTCTCTCGCTCGGGCCGTTTCGGGTCCCATCGGACCGAGCGTCCGCCATTCTTTGTTTGTGTGTCGAAGCGCACGCAGTGTCCGAATTCGCTGCGGGAATCGCATTGTGATCGCCAAGATGCCCAACCATCAGAAGAGAAGGCATAGTAGTGACAGTGACAGTAGTGACAGTGGCAGTGGAAAACGGTTTAAGAGGCAGCTAGCCGAGATGGAACGTCGGCTTAACGCAATGGAGCGGGCAACGGCGAATAGGCAAGGAAGCCCGGTCACGCCACCGTTGCCGCCGCCAACCTCGCCGCTCTTGGAGTGGGACCAGCCGTCGGGCAGCGTTGCCGGCTCTCGTCAGATGTCGGAGGAACGCGGAATTATACCGGGTAAGTCATGTGAAGGAATAGAAAGCCATTACTAGACAAAGCGCTTATGACAGCGAACATGCACAAGTAATATTATTGAATTCTCTTATGACAGAGGGTTGAGTTCATATTGTGAACTGTTTTTTCCACACCTGGTGTTCATGATAACACCGCTAAATGTATGTTTATGACAGCATCCTTTAGCCGTGGAAAGGAGCTTCAAACGTGCTTATGACAGCACTTGCCCGGATTATGATTTCGATCGGCATGTACAATTATTATCTCTTATACAACCTACTTATTTTGCCACCATCTGGTAAAACTTAATTTTGGCATTCCACAATTTTGGGTTGTTTCAGATCCTATGGATCAATCCGATGGTCAAGAGGCAGAAAACTTACAACCCGACGATACACTCGAACTAAGCGATGACATTCTCACTATCCTAGGAAAAGATAGCTCAGAAATAAAAGCTCAGGGACCTAAGCTCCAAAAAGACGTTGCGACACGCTGGATGAATGTCCTTAAAAATGGCCTAAATGCGGATGAACGCAAGACAATTTTAGGAAAGTACCCTCCACCTTCGAATTGCATGTTACTAAAAGCACCAGCGCTCAATCCGGAGGTTAGAGCGGCAGTCACGGAAAGTGTCCTCCGCAGAGATGAACGACTAGCTCAACTTCAGGATCAGATTGGTGGTAGTCTAAGTTGTATCAGCTCCGTTATCACCATGATGTTAAAAGAAGAGGGAGGGGGAGATAGGAAGTACATAGAGTTACTGCATGATGCAGGTAGACTCTTAACCGATCTCCACCATACAGAAACGATGGCTCGTAGGGATCTAATTACCATAAACCTTAACAAGGATTTAAAGGAGACACTCACGAACATAGTAGTCGATGGACTTCTTTTCGGGGATAACCTCGAAGATAGACTAAAAGCTACTAAGAACCTAGAACGATCTAGTCAGGAATTGAAAGTCCCGAAACAAAAAATGGTGCAGCCTACAAAGAAAACTCCTCAAACGAAGAATTTAAACTTCCGAGGCCCGCCACGAGCGCAATATCGAGGCGGGCGCCACACCATGCCGAATTCGTTCCGGAGTCAACCGCACCGCGAACAACAACGCCGAGACGACCGCAGGTACCCGAAGAACGGACCATCGTATGCCCGATCCAACCGACCGAATCAACGCCAGTAAAAAAGGTTTGTAAGCTGGCAGGCAGACTAGCTTCCTTCATGCCCGCATGGCGTACTTATACAAACGACAAAACCATACTATCTTGGGTGCAAGGTGTTAGACTACCATTCCTAAGGCGCCCAAAACAAAAATACGTTCCTAAAGAACCTAGGTGGTCTACATCAGAGAGACTTCTTCTAAAAAAGTCCATACATGAACTTCTTGAACTGGGTGCTATTGCCGAAGTAAATTCAAGTAAAAATCAGTATGTATCAAATATATTCTTAAGGCAAAAGACAAACGGCACCTACAGGCTGATTCTAAATCTCAAGTCCTTGAATAAGTACATACGAGTTAGTCATTTTAAATTGGAAGACAGTAAGACCGTGGCTAATCTTATCCATAAAGATTGGTCAATGGCCACGCTGGATCTAAAAGATGCCTATTTGTTAGTACCGATTCACACGGCGTATCGCAGATATTTGAGATTTAGATTCGGCGGAAAATATTACGAATATAATGGAATGCCTTTTGGTCTCAATTGTGCCCCATTTGTGTTTACCAAAATAATGAAACCGATCTTATCTTATCTCAGGAAAAAGGGCCATATTTCTGTGATTTACTTGGATGATTTCCTCATGATAGGAAACAGTGTAACACAATGTCAGAGAAACGTTTCTGACACGATAAAAATTTTAGAATCAGTAGGTTTTCTAATAAATTACAGCAAAAGTTGCCTGGTTCCCAGTAAAATTGTTACATATCTAGGGTTCCAATATGACTCTGGTGAAATGTCTATAACTCTCCCGCCTGAGAAACGAATAAAAGCGCGGAAATTGTTCAAACAGTTCTCGGCCATGAAAAGCTGCAAAATAAGAGATTTTGCAAAATTTCTGGGAACCGTAGTTTCAATATGCCCTGCAGTCAAATACTCCTGGGTCTATACAAAGTTGTTCGAACGCGAAAAGTTCCTAGCCCTCCAAAAAGCAGACAATAATTATAATGCAACAATGGAGCTTAGCTCCTCACTTTCAGAAGATTTTTATTGGTGGCTTCAAAAACTACCAACTGCCAGAAATGTTATAAGAACGGATTCGTATATTTTAGAGATCTACTCTGATGCATCAAAATCTGGATGGGGGGCCGTTGCCAAAGGTAAAATAAGGAACGGCTTCTGGTCTACATTGGAAAAAGAACACCACATTAATTATCTGGAATTATTGGCTGCTTTTCACGGGCTTCAATGTTTCGCACAGGAATTGTCAAACTGCAACATTCTGTTGCGAATTGACAACACGACGGCAATTGCCTACATTAATAAAATCGGCAGCGTTCAGCACCCTAAACTAAATTTGTTATCACGTGCCATCTGGCAGTGGTGCGAAGCCAGGAACTTGTTCATTTACGCAACATACATCAAATCCTCCGATAACAAAGAAGCTGACGCAGCCTCACGTATTTTACCCGTGGAAACGGAATGGTCACTTAGCACTACAGCTTTTGATAAAATAAATCTGGAGTTTGGTAAATTTGACATAGACCTCTTTGCATCTGAGGAAAACGCTAAATGTCAAAAATTTGTATCATGGCTAAGAGACCACTCCTGTTTCTCGGTGGACGCTTTTACCCTAAACTGGAAAGAATATTACTTTTATGCATTTCCACCATTTGTACTAATACCAAGGGTATTGCACAAAATTATTAACGACAAGGCTGAAGGCGTAGTTGTGGTTCCATTATGGACATCACAGCCATGGTACCCTCTGTTCTGCTCTTTATTATCGAAGGAGCCGATAATATTTCAGCCAGACTTAAATCTCCTTTCTTTTAACAGAACGCCTCACCCACTTTGGAAGCGACTTACCCTGGTGGCAGGGCACTTATCATTCAGGCATTCCAACGTGGGGGTATTCCCGAAGATTCTTTAGAAATTTGCTTGGCATCCATCACCCCTTCCACTGTAAGACAATACAACATCGGCCTCAAACTCTGGTGGGAATATTGCAAAAATAACAATGTAAATATTTTTTCCGCGTCAGTACCTCAGGTTCTCGAATTTCTTAGTTCTCAGTTCAAAAACAATGTTGCTTATGGTACACTAAACTCATACAGATCCGCTATCAGCCAGATCTTAGGACCTTCCATTGCGCAAGACTTCAGAGTAAAACGGTTTTTCAGAGGGGTATTCAGTTTGAGACCAAGTCTTCCTAAATATACCAGCACATGGGACCCAGGGGTAGTTCTTGACTTTGTTCGGAAAATACCCAATAACCAAGCAACATTGGAAAACTTAACATATAAAGTAGCGGGACTATTAGCACTTGCAACAGGTCAACGCATTCAGACAATAACTGCAATAGATATAAACAATATCCTAATGCTCGAAGAGAGAATCGAAATAAAAATTTCCAAAAGACTTAAGACGTCTGGGAAAAATAAAGCGCAACCTACACTTATTTTGCCCATCTACACTGAAGATGAGAACATATGTCCAGCGCGAGCCCTGCAAAGCTATATCAATATGACCAAAACAATAAGAGGTGACTGCGAACAATTGTTAATCACTTTTAGAAAACCTTTTCACGGTGCCTCGACGTCAACCATCAGTAGATGGATAAATACACTATTAATGAAAAGTGGAATAGATACCTCCCGATTCACTGCGCATAGCACCCGGCACGCTTCGACCTCGGCAGCCGCGCGAAAGGGCGTTAGTTACGACACCATTCGCCTGGCTGCAGGTTGGAGCGAAAAGTCTAATACATTTGCCAACTTTTACCAAAGACCAATTGTATCGAACCAAAATTTTGCTCGTTCGGTTTTAAGTACAAACTAACCTCGCTAAGAAGCGAAATTAGCTTTATTAACCAATAATTGGCGTTACCTTACTGTAATAAAGATATTTTGCAGAGAGTTGTTGCACCTTACTTTAAATAACTACGTGTATTTATTTATGAAGCGAGGCCCGCATATAATTAAAAGATCAAACGAACTTACCTGTGAGTGAAGTTCGATCTTGATTATATGCGGGCCGCGTGAAGTAAATAAATCCCCCCCTTCCCTTCGTGTCCCCTTGTTGAAGTTGCAACAACTACTACTTTAAAGAAGAATGGCGGACGCTCGGTCCGATGGGACCCGAAACGGCCCGAGCGAGAGAGGGGGGAGGGGCTTATTTTCTTGGTTTGGATACTGTGTGAGATATACCACGAATGGAGATACTACGTGTATTTATTTACTTCACGAGGCCCGCATATAATCAAGATCGAACTTCACTCACAGGTAAGTTCGTTTGATCTTTTAATTTTAGAACAAACTGTTAATACTTGATTTTTAAGGTAATTATAAATAATAAAAACGCAGTTAATATTTTTGCCCAACAAAATATTACGCAAAATGTCATTTTTACATCATTCGGATACTTGCGCAAACGTAATCTGTTTAATTTACCAATCTCAACTTTATACAGGGTGGAACTGAATCATGGTACACCCCACTTTTTTCCCTTGTTTTTTGAGATACAATTTTGAAATTTGGCATGTCGATGTTACTTTATAAATTTCACTTTTTGACGTGTAAATTCATTTATTTCCGCTTCCGGTTTTACCGGAAGTGACATTAACTTTTGTTTTTGAAATGGAACACCCTGTATATTATTTAAGTTTCGGATTCTCCTCGATGTACTGAAACCAACGATGCCTCACAAGTGACATTTTGGCTGACAGAAAGTGGTTTTTCTTTAACTAATTTGGATTTGCAATAATAAACTAAAGGTGGCTATGAAACAAATGAACTTCGACAAACTGAACATCTTTAATGAACTGTCAAACCGTCTGTCTACAGAAAAGTACTTCTCTTATAATAAACTACGGTATCAATGTGTTCTCAATTAAAACAACTGCAAAAATAGTGTTTGCAAAATGCCGCAAACTTACACAAGATCAGAAAAAGTGGATATGTCGATCCAAAAATGCATTCAAGTGAATGGCGGGCATTTCGAACACTTACTATAAAATCGGTTCAGAGTTGAAATTTGTTTGTATTGACATTGTTTTCAATAAATATTTGATGTTAAAATTTCATAGCCACATTTATAGTTTATTATTGCAAATCCAAATAAGTTAAAGAAAAACCACTTTCCGTCAGCCAAAATGTCACTTGTGAGGCATCGTTGGTTTCAGTACATCGAGGAGAATCCGAAACTTAAATAATATACAGGGTGTTCCATTTAAAAAACAAAAGTGAATGTCACTTCCGGTAAAACCGGAAGCGGAAATAAATGAATTTACACGTCAAAAAGTGACATTTATAAAGTAACATCGACATGCCAAATTTCAAAGCTGTATCTAAAAAAACAAGGGAAAAAAGTCGGGTGTACCATGATTCAGTTCCACCCTGTATACCTTACTTACTAATAAATGCAGCTTAAAATTCGCAGTTAATATTTATGCCGTCTTTATTACAACAAGAAAATGTATTTTTCTAAAAAAAACGCCCACACACCTTTGTTTATTTTGTATAAAAAACAATTCTGGCGTTCATTTATTACCAATATTTTGTGACGGCATTATAAAAATGCGGTTCTGAATTTTGTCTAGGTTTCGTTATTTTTTACCGTAATTTCCCTGGCCTATTACTGCTTTGTTCATATTGAGTGCTTGTCCATTGTCGGTTTTCTTGTAAACTATGTAGTAGATTTAAAAAACAATATTCAACAGCTTCTGTCAGTTTATTAAATCGATAATATTAGTTTAACTGAACTTTCAAAGCATGTTATCTCAAGGCAGATGTATTATAGTAGCGCACTTGTGATTATACAGAGCGTAAAGCCGGAAAACGCGGAAAATTTTTTTTACTCGATGTATAGAAAATGGGGCAAATCAACCTTATCCCCTGCGTAATGCAACGCTGCTAGACCGCGACGTTGCCACATTTCAGAGTGGAATAAATATGCTTGTAGAATTAGGTAGGTAGGTGCCTTTGAAAATTCCTGTTGGTAGGTTATGATATCGTTTGCTATGCCATGAACATTGTTCAAAATACCTAGTACTACAAAATCTCATCGCATCCCAAACATAAGTTACGCATAATGCAATAAGAGCATATATTGGGAAGTTTTGTCTGGAAAACTTCTCCCAACTTCCGTCCGGCAACTCGCGAATTCGCGCCGCCACACCCGCGCACCGGCGGATTGATCTTGTTACCGGCCGTATCGCTAACAACCGATTCAGAAAAGTTGGACGATACCCGGACGTGAGCCGGCGGCGGATGAAGGGGGCCTAATGGCGGCCGGGCGCGGCCCCATTCCCGTCACGGCGCGGCCGAGACAAGCGGCCGCCGATTGGGGCCGGCCCGCGGTGCTCCCCAACGGGCCGCGGGGGGGTTCGGCGAGAAAAGTTCCCGGCGCGGCTGGATACATTCCCTATCCTCAGAGCAAAAATGATCTAGACGAAATTTCCAACATCACCGCCATTTCTAATATTTTGTGTACTGGTACAAAACTTTTGTTCCATTAGGTACCACTTATACACTATACTACATATAATAAAGACGAATACAACTATTAGCTACGTTACGTTACGATTTAAATAACGCACACTTTGTTTATATTGTATATACAGGGAGGTCCAAATTTTATCAGCAATACTTTAAAAACTGCTAGAAAATTTCAAAAAAGGAGATTTTTTCCTATAAACATGTATCGAAATCCTAACGGTTTTCGATATACAGGGCGTCAAAGTTCTTTTTTTTTCAAATTTTCTTTTATTTCTCCTAAAGGAAGACAGCTAAGGCAAACATATTTGGTACAGTTTAGACATTCATTAAATACTATAAATTAAAAATAGCCCATCTACTTCAACCAGTGTCGGAGAGACGGGGGTCAATCTTCATATTTTTTTAATAAAAAATGGTACGCCCCTGGAAAAGTAATATTTTTTGCCTTCATTAAATTTTACAATAAATTCTAAGAAAAACTATTCTCGACTTTTTTCGAAAAATGTACCGTTTTTGAAAAATGAACTTTTGTGCGTTTTAATTTTTTTAGCAGAAGAAAATCAAAGTGTGTATAGGCTCTAGAAATTTTGCACACAAACTGAGTTTTCAATTCCGAACAACTTTTTTAATATCATTTGGTCCTAAAACCTACAAAAAGGTTTCTAGATTCGAAAAATCATGTGTCCTGGGAATTTAAAAAAGTCTAATATTTCGCAGCAGTAAAGTGGGCTTTAGGTAGGTCTTACGGCAAAATATTATTAAGGAAGATTGTTCGGAATTAAGAACTCAGTAGGTGTGCAAAATTTCGAAAGCCTAGACCTACTTTGATTTTCTCCTGTTAAAAAAATTAAAAGCGCAAAAGTGGATTTTTCAAAAAACGGTACATTTAAAAAAAAATCAAGAATAGTTTTTTTCTTATAATTGATTGGCAAACTTATTGAAGGCAAAAAAAAACTTTTCCAGTGGTGTACCATTTTTTTAATAAAAAATATTATGGTTGACCCCCGTCTCTTCGGCACTGGTGGAAGTAGATGGGCTGAATTATTTTTAGTTTATAGTATTTAATGAGTGTCTAAACTGTACCAAATATGTTTGCTTTAACTGTCTTCCTTTAGGCAAAATAAAAGAAAAAAAATGAACATTGACGCCTTGTATATCGAAAACCGCTAGGATTTCGATACATGTTTATGTGAAAAAAATCTCCTTTTTTGAAATTTTCTAGCAGTTTTTAAAGTATTGCTGATAAAGTTTGGACCACCCTGTACTATAAATATGATGACGTCGTTTGTAATAATAATAATAAGGGTTTGGTTAATAAATTTATTTTTAAGGATTCACATGTTTGTGAGTGGCTTAATTTTTCCTTTTTTATCAATTACCTAAGGGAATATATAACGTAGTTATTAATTATAAATTTTGATGTACAAACCTTGATTTGTGTCGTTATATAGCCGGAGCGTTCGGGGTTTGGTGTTGTTGTTGTAACATTAATCAATAAATATAATTGTTCTAAAATACCGAACCACCGAAATAAAGCGTCCGTTACACAGTGCACAGGGTGGGCCAAGTTGAGCACTTTTAAAGGGAATCTCCTATTTTTAATCTCCTATAGACGAAAACTGATATCGGTGTCTGAGGCTCATTCTTTATGATGAACTTAATGGCGAAAACCGCAAATCGATATCTGTCACCGTTCTTGAGTTCCAGGGCGTTTTTCGAAAATGTGCGTTTTCGAAAAGTGGCTGTAACGTTTACGGGTTGAAAATTTTGTGTCTCTGTAAAATCATTCCTGAAGCACTTTTTCACGTAGAATTCAATGCAGAATGTTTGCCCTGCCTGAGCCACAAGTTCATCGTTTACGTCACCAAAGCTGTAGGTAAGGCGCTGCTTCCTTAAGCAAAAAAAAACGAGGAAAAAAAGACATTATGATTTTTGTCCTTAAATTTTCCAAAAAACAATTTGCCTGCGGAGCATGTTAGTGAGCACACACCGCTAAGTATAGTCCGACAAACGAAAGAAGTCTAATGAAAAACTCAGTCTAAGCGCCATCAGTATGTTATTAAGGTGGGCGTAGGCGGATAGACTGAGTTTTTCACTAGACTTCTTTCGTTTGTCGGACTGTACTCTTTTTATTTTCCACTTAAAAAACAATAATCTTTATTGCTCCACCTTCAAACAAATTTAGTATAGTATAGTAGCATACACATAATGTGACCCTTTGAAAGAATGTGATAATTTATAGGGCACTATGAGCACTAATTTTTATTTTTGTTATTGATAATTACTGGATTTTTGTCAGTTAAAATCAACAATAAAATAGAACTTGGTTACCACTTTTGTCTCCTCTATGAAAGAAAATAGAAGCATTCTTGCTTCCGGCAAAAATAATTATGAGACCGCATAATTAGCAAAGAAATTACCATTGACGTAAATTTTTATGTTCATATTATATTTGGCCTTGAAAATTTCACAAATTTTCGCCTGCGGCGCGATTTTTAATGACAAAGATTAAATTCTATTTTTTTACCCCTCTTTCCCTCCTCTCCCCACCAATAAAGTATCGTCCTGTAGATACCTTTCCCTCACTTCTCAAATGGGTACTTGCCCTGATAGGAAAGTGGTTTTCCCTGCCTGAAGTTCCTGTCTAGCTACGGCCCTGTATATTGGAACACTATATTATGTAACTATCTATGCATAGAACTCCACTTGATGAATCTAAGCTATTTGGTTCAACTTAATAAAACCTTCAACCTTTTTCGAACCAGCTCTATTTTTATTTCTCAAGTACAAACTCCACTCCACTAAATAGAAGAGTTAAAAAACCGTTTCCTGCTCCATCATACGCCTTCACAGTGTATTTAAAATGGTATGATTGGATTAAAGAGAAGCGAGCTTGCTTGCTTTCGTCAGAAAAAGCCTGCTCTCCATGTACGTTACGAGTAAAACACCATTAATCCCGCTCCCCTCGTTGTTTATGTAGTTGCTCAACCGGACAGTTGCACTTATTGCCAGAAAAATTACGGCAATTTGTTAAACTAATATTAAACTGCCGCACCGCAATAAACCAATTTGGGAGTTCTCGTTTTCCCCGCTTTGCGCGCAACGTCAAACTGCAGGAACTGTAGGAAACGTACGCGCTGAATTTTAAGAGGGTCGCGGAGCACCAAATTGGACCCCTTTAGTTGCGAGTTTTAGTTTGACAACAGACGCGAGAGATGCTACCCCAAATCTAAAATGCAATCCCAGGGAGAGCGAATAGTGCCAAGTTGTGTGGGACTGAATTCGAAACTATCTTCTATATCTCATTCGAAAATCTCTGTTGTTTTGTTTAGGATTTACAAATCACGTATAGAGTGTCTCCATGGATTGATGGAAGACTAAAACAATGAAATACTGAAAAGTACAATAGTTAAATTTTTACATTAGAATTCATTGAACATTGGAGGGAGAAGTCCCGAGGCAAGTTTCTCGATTTATACAAGAAATATGTTGGGAACTATGATGCCGTCATAATGAAAACGGCTGTAAGTCGTGATTTTTCACATATTGAATAATTAGTAAATCACACCGATAAAGCTGTTTAGGAGCAATACCGTGAACCCACATTTATCCAGCGCTCTTGGCCATAGCGGTGTTTTTCTTTAAAGACATGTGCATGTGCATGCCCCTGCCTCGACATCGGTTCGAACCAAGGTCGATTCAAGGCAAAAAAACATGCAGTCTAAAAAGTCAGCGCCGGTACGAGCGACGCCACCGGAATGCAGGTACCTATACTTCTGTTTTTTTTTTCATAGCAAATATTGTCATATTTTTTTTGTAATTCTGATACCAAAATATTTTACTTTTGAAATCATGATCTTACACATGTCTCCTCTCCTTCGAATATAGTGAGAAAACCAGTTTGAACTACACTAAAATCGAGCAATTCTTACGCCTGGCGTAAATAAAACCACGTGTTCAATGACGTTCCGCGATTGGTCGATAGGGTATAAAATATCATCCGACTCGGCAACAGGGACGTACTCAATCGCAAAAGTGTATTTACGCGGTTTTATATTGTTGTTTTCAGCTATTTCAGCTGCCACAAATAATTTTTATGTTTTGAACCATTTTAATTACCTAAGCCAATATTTTTTTCCCAAATTTTTTGATGTAAACAATTGTAAAACTATAAAATTAAATAAAGGTTGTGCATCAGTGCGGCTCTGGCAAATATTTCAACGCACGTGTTCTTGTTTACGCCAGGGATATTAGTTGCTCGATTTTAGTATAGTAGTGTGATGCTCCACGGGTTTCTCAAAAATATGCTATTTTCTGAACCGTACTTCTCCCGGAATTAAGGAAGTTGCTGAAAAGTTGTACCAGGAGAGGGCTAAATTATTTATGAATTGCCATCTAGTGTCGACAAAAATTGAGAAGAGCAGGCAAGGAATGAATAATAGGTATTTATAACGTTGATAATAATTGACTCACTACTGACATCTGCATAATAAATAATCTACTTTCTAATTTTTTTAGCTAGTCCTAGCTATTGTAAAAAATATTACTGTATGATAGTGAATTAAATGTTTTTAGACTTTAGAGGTTCCGCTTTGATCGACTCTAGGATTAAAAGCTGAAGCCAATGATACAATTTTCAAAAATAAAAAAAATCATTTACCTAATAAGATTCCTATATACACACATCAAAAGAATCTAAGAAACAAGGGTAAAATTATGACAGGAGACGCAATTTCCTGCCATTTTTTTATATTACAGCTGTACACTAAATAGACTTATATAATGTGTTAAACAGGGCCGTATCTGGGGGGGGGGGGATTTTGGGGATTCAAACCACCCCCCCCCCCCGAAATACCACCATTTTATATGCTCTTGCACAATCACTAGAACGAGCTCCCCGAGCATTAGTGAGTGTAATTAATTTATTAAACTTATTAAACTGGTTTTCCAGTATAGAACATGGAAACCCGCCCGAAAACTGCCAACAAAACATATTTTTTGGATCAGTGCAGTACCGAGTTTTATCATCAGAATATGCTTTCAAATAAAATAAAACATAACTGGCAACACTGGACAACAGTAACGGTGGTGCACGGCTGCGTGCGCCATGGATTAGAAGAATAGGCGATTCCCAGAGTATCTTTTATGAATAGATTAGTACTAATTTTTATTTTCTATTTGAAGATTATTTATTTATTATTTTTATGAAAGGTTCGGTTAGGCAAGTGGCGCGAAGAAATCTTTTACCATACCTACTGGCAATTCGAAAGTTGTCGTCGGGCCAGGCGAAGAATGTGTAGGAATATATCCGTAATAATGAGAAATCAAATAAGTAGAAAAGGAAAAGGGATAGGTATAAATGCGAGAAGGAATATTCAGCTATTATTATAATTAATATTTAATATTTTTAAAGTTGTGTTCAACTTAAACCTGTTTCAGTTTTTTTTTTATTAAAAACCATTTAAAAATAGTAGGTTTTTTTAAACCTTAAAGCTATTTTAACTTGGTTATCCAGTCAGTAGCGTATTTAAAAGGGCGGGGCCGCAACCATTTCAGAATTTGGAAATATTCACTGCAGTTTGAAAATCTGAAGATATTGGGATTTCCTAAGACCAGTTTTAAGTAATATTCCTTAACATTTCTAAAAAATTTCGCCTGCGGCGCATTTTACAGAATTATTTTAAATGCACTTGTTTTTAATTGTCCCTTCCCACCCGAAATTAATTTCTACGTCACTTCACTGACGTGATCTAAACTCATCGCCCCGGCCTACTTTTTTAAAAAGTGACATGCAAAAAAATATACCATTCTAGTGGCGTATCAATTTTCAAACATTTGTTCTTATTGGATTAAATAATTCCTTGCCGGGACCCCGCACTTTCATCCGGCACCCAGCACCACAAAAGTTTGAGCCGATCCTGAACCCCCCCCCCCACATTTTCGCTAGATACGGCCCTGGTGTTCAAATTCACAAAAGAATTAAAAATTTCTTCAAATTTACATAGGTAGTTTCTAGTAGTAACTCATAATTAACAACAAAGTAACATTAAAGAATAATTAAGCAACATTAAAGAATAATTAAGCAACATTAAGGAATAATTAATACAGAGTATTACCACCAAGAATGTTAACAACCGCTCCGCATCTACGAGGCATACTCAGACACTCAGAATTAGGTTGTCAATGTCATGTAATGTTGTTCGATGACGTTCTATTCATTTGAAAGGCACTCGAATAGTTGTTGGTCAGTTGAAAACACAATATTTTGCACCAAAAATCTTTGTCCGAGACCTCAGGGGATTGAGAAGGCAAAACATTGATTTAATTTTCCCGCAGAAATTCGCGCACGAATCTTGCCGCATGGGGGCGCGCATTGTCATGCATTAGTTGAAATTTTGGTGGAATTCTCGCAGCATATGGAACAACTCTAGACCGAAGAATAATGTTTTGATAATCAAAGACATGCAGATAGCGCTCCAACCAAACGAGATTAGTTGTTCCGCCGATGATGATACCGCCCATATACCATGATTGTACCTCCGTGGTCCGTGATTATGTGAACCGCTCGAACAGCTGCAGCGCGTTCTGCATTTTCAGGACACCTCCATACGCGATGCCTCCTTGAATCTGGCCGAAGTCCAAATTTAGACTCATCAGAAAAAACATTGGAGGCAATTATTGCTGCTGCCCATTTAAATGTTCTTGTACCCACTGTAACCTAGTTGTGCGATTTTCTCGTGATAATGCTGGAATTCTTGTACAGGCCGGCCGGGCATTAATGTGATCTTCATGGAGCCTGTTTCGGACAGTTTGGTCACTAACCCGTACATTGTGAGTATTGTGTAGATGAATAACCATTTGCGACGCAGTGATACTGCGCTCTCGCAAGGCTAGCAATCTTAGAAATCTATTCTGAATTGGGGTACCTAGTTACCCTGTTTCTCGATATCTTATCCATAAACAATTAATAACACTCTTGGGTGCGCTAAGAGCTTCTGCGACATCCCTTTGTGAAATTCCAGCCTCCAACATGCCAATAATAGCACGTAACATTGTGTCGCGTTCCACATGATAACATGTCTCTGCATCATAAAATGTTTAAAATCAAACCAAACTTGCCCAGCACTACATGACAAATATTTATTAAATTAAGAAGGTTTTTCGTTTGAATTTTAAAAAATCTGCAATTGTTTTCTAAATGTAAAACACTAATACGTTTGCATTATCAGTTGCTAGAACTGTTAGTATATAGTCTAATAATTTTTTAAAATATTTAAATACAAAATAATTAAGAAAATATGCGCATAGATTCTTTTGTGTATTATTATATTCTATTTCACAGGATCTCCCAAATTGGATAATTTTGGGGGTTTCCTCCTATTTCCCGAAGAGATAAACAAAAAAATTGCTAAGATGTTCAGGGCTCGATTAACGAGATAAGTTGAACTTTGCAAACCGCATTCCGATATTTTGATTCGTTTATGAGAGTGCTTTTTTAGTTTTTTCGCGTTTCTTGTACCTAAAGATATTTCGATTTTGGTAAAAATATTTTGATTTTGTAAAATTTTATTGGAGTATTTCAATAAAAAAATCTGTGCTTCCATTGTAAGTGAATTGGTGTTTTTTTTTTAAATCCGCTAACCAAAGACAATATCTCTCTCCACAGTCTACGCCAATGAATTCTAAGTAAAAAATATCAACAATTTTTTTTTTTACTGAAATCGAAAATTTTCGCGAACAAACAAGTGGTGACACGTATAAAAAACGCAAAATTTCTAGAAACTGATGGAAGCTCTATAGAGAAAACAATGAAAACTAAACTGAAATGGGGCCCTGGGGGCCTCAGGCCAACAAAGATGCCTCTAAATCATATCATAAAAAATATAAAACTGCGAAAATAGAATACCCAAACTACAAAATTTATCTGCTAAATCTTTGAAGTGGTTAGAAAACTGTTGACTTGTTCATTTCAATCTGATATAACAACTTTAGAGGCATTTTTCGTTATACAGTAAAGAATTGCCCACTGTGCAAACTCATATAAAAATAAAAAATCCTGTAGAATAACGCCCGAGCCGTACCAAGTTTAGAGCATGCGTATGCATAATTATAGTTGGTAGCTAAAGATGGTCAAGTACTACTTTCTAGTAGTCTATGTCTCTAGAGATTATAATTATTGTAGTTGTAAAGAGCTGAAAAAAAAACAAAATATTTTATAAAAAAACTGTTAAGCCTAGAAATTACCAGAAGATTCATAGGGGAGCAACGGGTAATGCGAACATCTAAGCAAAAAAATTATAACTCTAAAGCTATTTTGGCACATTACGATGGAGCCACTATTGTGGACAAGATTTCAGTATAAAATTACACTCGTGCAAAACTTGTTAAAAAATATTTTTGTCCTCAATATTGTCAACGCTGGTATATCTTGGAAACTAAAACCTTACACCTTATTTGTTCGATTACCTGAAATGTAAATCCAAATTCTTTTTGTATTTAAAAATTATACAACACAAATATTTGGCAAACTTGTGGAAGTTCTTAGCCACAATGTATCTATTACATGTTGGCTTGAACATTTTCAAAATATCAGATTGCATTGCCAAAATAATATTGATGAAACATACGATGTATTAATAAATAATTACCTAGATGCTTTTCTTCTTCGAGCTACCACCTGGAAGTAAGGTTTGTTTTCACGCTGACTTCTTTGAAAGCCACTAGAATAGAGGCTACAATAAGATGTAGTTACATCAGTTCGGGCATTGTTCGGGATTAGCCACTGTTCGTGATCACCCGTCGGTCCCTTAATATAGTCACATAATTTGCTATATTTACGAACGTAAGCTTTCAGTATGTTCATACCACTTTGGTTCCATATAGGCCCTTCACCTTCATGCTGAATATATTACATAATTACATAAAATATTATAGACCATTCCAGACCAAATAAATCCAGGCTCGCTGAATCCAGACTCGTTGAACGAGGCGGAATTCTGGCCGCGACCGCACTTCCGCCAGCTCGGCGACAAATAGCGGTCGGAGGCCATTATCGAAATATGAAAACAGAAATAAAGCGACCGGCCCCTCGGCCCGTCGAATAATAAGGCCATTTCGGACACAACTGCCATGTTTCTACGTTCAGGGAGAGTTTGGCGGATTTTGATACAGAAATAAACCGTCAAGCGCTACTCCGATCGCATATTTGAAGGTCATGCACACAAAACAACTTCAAGGAGAAAAATGCTTTCATCTCTTATTGCAACAATTCGCATTCAGTATTCCGCAAAAATATAGACCGTTTTATATTATGTAAGTTACCACCCGAGTAACTCGGTTTATGGCAGAAACCTGAGCGCTGTTGTCACATTTCATTGTTCAATGCTGCTGTTGCACGCTCTGTTGAAGGTTACGAAGAAATAAGAAAAATACTTATCCCTCATCTGCATTTTATCCGTGTTGTCAGTGTTTTTAGTAAGAAAGAAATAAATAAGCCGAAGAGTTATTATGATTACGCAGCTTCAGTCGCCATGCGTCTACTAGCGCCTGCCTAGCCCATGGCGAAGTTGCTCGGGAAAAAATTAAAACAGGCAGGGGAAGGCGCTGGAAGTAATGTTGGTGGTATGGTCCAACCGTTGCTTTGGCGTGCCCATTGGCCAGCAGCAACACGGCACAGGAAGATGGAAGATTGTAAGAAAATAAGTCGGCTTCTGTCATAGTCTTAAAGGCTGTATTTGTGGACAGTTGAAGTGTTGTTTTCTGTTAGTCTACTATAGCCGGAGACAAGGCTAGTGTAACTTATTTAGATTCGGTTACTCCGCAGCAACCACATTGATAGAGAGGTTGCTCCGGAGTAAAAAAAGTCTCTATACGACGAATAGTTTCCGAGATACAGCACTTTGCATTCTTATCTGACCACCCTGTATATAACAATTATTTTGTAAATTCACCCTATATACGCTTCTTCAACCGCAATAGAGAAGGACTAACAAGTCCTATACAAGCCGTCAACCACGTAAAAGAAGTTTCGTAGTTCACAACTTTACCAAACACAATATTCACCAATGGGACACGTACGAAAACTTTCAATCTCTATGCTTTGCACTCGGATTTCCAGCGGCGATATTGCATTTATCCAGATCCAAATAAATGCGGACGTGCAGGACTCGGGCGCGCCGGATGCAGCGAAGTTCGGGCCACGGCGAGACCGCACTCCGCCGGCTTGGCGGCAAATAGCGGCCGGCGGCCATTATCGAAATTTGAAAACTCGATAAGCGGGCGGACCGTCGTCCGGCGGATAATAAGGTCCGTGTTGACACAATGGAAATGTTTCTATTAGGGTTCTAAATGACTTATGTATGTCCAGAGAAATAAAATAAATGTTATATTCAGAGGACGCAACTTAACTATTATAGACGCTTCGCATCGTTGTCTGCCTAAAATCCCTACTTCAATCGCCATTGACGACAAGGTTGAAATTCGTATAATATGTGTCTAAGGGCCTTTTAGATACATCTGGTAACAGCGCTCGGATCCTTGTCTATCGTCTCTGTCTGCACCATAATTGCCACCTCCAGTGGCGAAGTAGTTTGTAGCGACTTGGAGTCCGCGGAACAGAAAAAAAATGCTCTTATAAATTTAATTTATATCATGTTTCATTTGGTAATTTATAACATCTTCGACAAGTATGTCCCACTGGTCAGAAATACGGGTAAACTAAAGTACCTATCCGATTTGCTATATACACTGTCCCGGATAAGAATGAACAGCATGGGGATATTGCAAACGGTGAGAAATAGAGCAACGGTTAAATGGGGAAAAGTTGCGCAATTTCGAGGTCATAATAATTGTCTCAAAACATTAAAAAAATATTTCGTGTCATACATCATGGTATTTGCAATGAAAAGAGCTTTCAAAATCTGAAAAGAAAAATCCAGGTCCGTATTTAAAAAAAATAAAGTTGAAGATGGTTTCTCAAAAACGAAACGTTGTAGAACAAATCTAAAAACGCCATCTTAAAGCCCGTTAAAAAGTGCCATAAGAAAGTGTTTTTATTTTTTTTCTATCTGTGATAACAACTTCAGAAAAAAATAAAATCGAAAACGCAAAATTTTACTTTTTTCAAAATAACTCAAAAACGAAAAAAGATATTAGAAATCTACTTGTGCCATTTTATTGACCTCGAAATTGCGCAACTTTTTCCCCATTTAACCGTTGCTCTATCTCTCACCGTTTGCAATATCCCCATGCTGTTCATTCTTATCCGGGACACAGTGTATATATAATGGTGAGATAATCCATTTTTTAAAACTTAAAGAAAGCTTTTGGCAAAATATAGACGATTTGGGAATGCCTCTGATTTGAATGACTTCAAAAGACTTAGAGCGATATAATAATGAACGTAATTAATGGAGCATATAATTCTTAACTAATTAAAACTTAAATTCAATCTCCTCTGATCCTGACCAAATTTGATCATTTATTGACAACAAATAGGGCGCTACACGAATACCAGAAACTATCAAGTCACAACGTGGAGTTTTTCTGATCCTGAAGTGATTGCTAATGAGTTTGCGTCTTATTTTTTACAAGTTTCCAGTTACCAGTTCATGATTGTGTCTCTGAGCCATCCGCAACTAATCAAATTGTTGACACTATTGACATAAAATGTTTTTCTTCTGACGAAATCAATAAGGTAGCTATTACGAAGTTCAAAAATAAACTTACGTCTGGTCATAACTCTATTCCAAGTTTTTTAGTTAAAGCCTGTTGTTATCTTTATTGAACCTCTCACAAGGTTGTTTAACTTATCTATCAAGACGTCAGGCTTCCCTGATTGTTGGAAATTAGCACGTATATGCCCTGTGTTAAAAAAGGTGATAGGTCTGATGTAGCAAACTACAGGCCTATTTCCATCCTATCTAACTTTGCCAAGGTTTTAGAGGTAGCCGTCTGCAGCTTTCTCCTTTTCAACGTGGATTCCTGCAATTACACAGTTCATTTGCGAGACGCTGGATGGCAGGAACCAGGTGAATGTGGTGTACACGGATTTCTCTAAGGCCTTTGCATGATAGAATCGATCATCACACATTATTAGATATTAAATAAACTTTCAACGTTTGGGTTTCACGGCATACTTGTTTCATTTTTGTCGTCTTACTTGATGAATCGTTTACAGTTTGTCTGTTACAATGGATTTGTCTCTCCAATATGCTACATCTCGTTTTCCGCAGGGATCTAATTTGGGCCCGTTGTTATTTCTCTTAATAATAATAATAATAATAATAACAAGGCTTTATTTAGCAATTTGCTACAATATTACATCAATATTTTGAATACATATTATACCCTCCATTATATTATAATAGCGTCATTAATAATTAAAAGATACTTTTGCTTCAATGTATATTTTTAATTTTGATTTAAATATTGATAATTTTTTTTATAGTTTTTAAATCTGTTGGAAGTTCATTAAACATTTTTAAGCCTTTATAACATAACTGATTCTGTCCAAATGTTGTCCGAAAATGAATTAGATTAAAATCATTTGTGCATCTGACATTATAATTGTGAAGTTCATTATTATATTTAATAAAGTTGTTATAGGAAATACTTGGAATCAATTTATTCTTTAATTTAAAAACAAAAACTAATGTATTTTCGACTATTTTCTGGTACACACTAAAACAATTTAATTTCTCATGCATCCTGAAAACATTTGTATATTTATCACAATTTAAAATTACTCTCAAAGCTCTATTTTGTAACTTCTGTAACACATCAATTTGAGACTTATTTAACAAAAATAACACAGTGGAGCAATATGTAAAATGTGGGTATATAATTGATTTGAAAATGTTTAACTTCGACTTTTGTGTCAAATCACTTGATATTCTTGAAAAGTATCCAATTTTTTTTGAAATTTTAGCTGAAAGATATTCAATATATTTGCAAAAATTTAATTTGGAATCTAAAAATAATCCCAGGTATTTTATGTACTCTACTTCTCCAATTTCACTTATATCCAAAGAAAGATTAAAATCATTTTTTTCATCGAGGTTAGCATTTGATAAAACCATGTATTTTGATTTACTGGAATTTAGTTTTAACTTATTTAATTCAAACCAAACTGACATACTTTTTAAATCTTTTCTCAAATTTTCAAATATCTCCATTTTCGAATTTCCAACAAAATAAATTAGTGTGTCATCAGCAAACAACTGAATTTTGCAATGTTTCACTGTCTTCACCAAATCATTTATATATAAAATAAAGAGTAAAGGTCCTAAAACCGAACCCTGGGGTACTCCATGAATTGTCTCTATTGCCTTTGAACTCTTTTGTTTAAATTTAGTTATTTGATACCTGTCCACTAAGTAATCTTCCAACCATTTAAAAACTGTCCCTCTAAATCCCATTTGATACAATTTTAAAAGTAAAATTTTTCTGTTGACTGTTTCAAACGCTCTTTTTATATCCAAAAATACCACACCCACCAACATACTCCAAGTAATCTTTGAATTGCAATTTCACAAGAATATTTTTTTCTAAAACCAGCCTGACACTCCGTTAATACTTCTTCTTTTTTAATAAAATCGGTTAATTCATCCTTTACAATCTTTTCCAAAACTTTCTCATATGCAGGTAATAGGTTTACTGGACGAAAATCTTCACATTTTATTGATTTCTCGATTTTTTTTATTGGCACGATTGTTGACATTTTCCAAGATATTGGAAATTTACCAGTTGTTAGCGAATTGTTTATAATTTTTAAAAACTTATCTGCAGTCACTTGAAAAGCCAATTTAAACAGTTTTAAGCTAATATCTCCACTGGTACTTTTATTACTATTTAAATTACGAACTATAAGTTTTAGTTCATAGAAATCCACGTTTCGAAAACTAATCATTTTATTTTGTGTTTCTGGTATAAATTCTAAGGACTTGTCAATTCCATGATCACCATCAATTGAATCTACTATTTCATTTATGCTTTCTCGATAAAACATATTAAAATTTTCCGAAATATCTAAATCATCGTCTAAAATATTGTTATCGAATTTAATTAAACTTTGAATTTCTTCTTGATCCCCTTGTACAATTTGTTTTATTGCCTTCCACATAGATTTTGGATTTTCAGCTTGATCAATTTTATTTCTGTAAAAATTTTGTTTACTTTTTCTAATTTTGTCCACAACAATATTTCTGTAAATTTTATATGAATTCCAATCTTCTTCAATTCCAGAAATCTTCACTTTCTTATAAAGCGCATCCCTCTTACATCTTGCCTCGTAAATATCTTCACTCCACCACTGACTTTTAGCCCATTTAGAATTCAATAAAAAGGTAGTTTTCGGTGCAAATATATCTAGTGCACTTATAATTTGTTTGTTGTATATTTCAGCCATAATATCTACATCGTCAGTTAAGTTATCCCAGTTATAATCACACAAGCTCAACTGAAAATTTGTCACATCCATCGACTGAATATTTCTAGACACTTTTTCTTGTATTATAAATTTTGGCTTATCTTCTAAACTAATCGTAATTATATTATGATCTGAAATTCTTGGTGTTAAATGAACTTTACACGACAAGTTTTTCTTGTTTGTTAATACTAAATCAATAGTTGTTGAACTATTTTTGGCAGTTCTTGTAAATTCCTTGATTTGTTGGAAAAGGCCAAGTCTCAAAACACATTCACGTAACTTTTGTTCATAAAATCCACTTTTTGAAATATCAATATTGAAGTCTCCAAGAATAATTAAAATTTTGTTTCTCAAAATATGATCTTCAAGTTTCTCTTTAAAGTACTCTATAAATTCTGAACAACTTGAATTTGGTGAACGATATAAGCAAATTATTGTATATTGTTTACTATTAATTTTGACTTGAACTCCCAAATACCATACCTTTTCTTGAATGTTATCATTTTCCATAATTTTGTATTTAAGTTCTTCCTTTATATACAAAATAACACCTCCTGTATGTCTACTAGCACTGTAACAACATTCCATTTTATATCCAGAAATATATAATTCATTAGTGTAAATTTCTTGCGTGATGTGGGTTTCTGTTAAACAAATAATAATGATCAATGGCATCACTAACAGCTTGGACTGCAATAAAATTCTGTTTGTTGATGATCTAAAGATTATTTTGAACATTATTCTTTTTCGTTGGTTCGATCCAAGCTTCAATACTGCTCCATTGTTTGGCAAGTTTGGCACCCCATATATTATGGAATACGCATAAAAAGCCGATACAGCCAGTTCAGCGGAGGTTTCTCAAGTTTCTGTATTTCAAGACTCATGGCACTTAACTTTATCGGGGCTATGACGACGACATGCTTCTCGGATAATTTGACATGCTATCGTTGGACGTTCCACTTTCAGTATGCGGTTTATCTTTTTTGCATAGCATGGTTCAAAATAAAGTAGATTCGCCAAAGGTTTTATCTACTCTTATATGTTTCGAGTTCCAAGACTCAATTCGCGCTTAATATTTGCTTTTTATATACGACATGCTCGTACAAATATAATGTTTAGATGTCCAATGCATTTTGCTATACTTCTAGTGTTCTAGTTATAATTTGATTTCAAATGACTGTGACAGTTTTCATTGCTATAGATCTTCGCTCGCCGGGTGTGATTATTTTTCATATGTATGATAGGCTTTTATCTTTTTTTTCTCTTCTTTTTACGTTTTGGCATTTGTACTCTTTACTCTTTTAGTTCCTGTCATTTGTATTCATTAGTCATACGAGTAGAACATAGTACAGCAATTTTTTGTTTTTTTTTTTATTAAGCTGGTGCTTAATCTATACTGGTGTACAGATTAGTTAATGTGTAACTTTTTTCTTGTAATTGGAAATTTCTGTTGGACAAATAAATAAATACAAATATCCATGTGGGAACAGAAAATAATCTTTTTCGTCAATATTTTTATTCTGATACGTTAGGCTTTGACTTATTTGCTAAAATTATGTAATACTATTCCTTGCTGATGGAGCTGTTTAATAGGCAGGTAGTTATCTGAAATCTGCCATGATATAGGTAGCATGTTTCCCTAATTTAATTTTAGTATATATTTTTCATTAATTCTACAGGGTGACATAGAAAAAAGTACATTACATAGTGCCACACCATAGAGGACACTAAAATAAGAAAAAAAGTTCCTATGAACATGGGTCCGCAAGGCCTTCGGTTAAAAGATACGGGGTGTTGAATTGTAATTTTTTTGTTTTGTTTTTTACGAATGTCTCTAGCCAGAGACGCAAGAAATGGATAAAATGTGGTATATAGGTTTTTTTATCATGCTAAATTCAAATACGCTCTACATTACAGGGTTCCATCTCTATTGAAACGGTCCTAACTTTTTTGCTATACAGTGTATGTTATTTTCGACTGAAAAAATGTTATCCCATCTTTTATACTTACGAAAGGTATACCTTGTCCAAGTCGCTAGAAGCAATGGTTCCAGTACAAATGCATCTAAAGCCGACAATGCATGCAAATTACTTATTCAAAAAGCATCAAAGTAACCTTTGCAAAAACAATGATAAGTAACAATGAAATAATGTGTCATACTGACACTTGTCAAACTAATTTAATAATTTTATTAGGTAGTAGGTATTTTGGGTTTTTGTTTAAGTTTTTTATTGGTTTTCTCATTGATGATTCAAAATTGATTTCAAAAATGGTTCACTATACTTTTGAAGAATACAGGGACATGATTATGTGTTACGGCGAAGCTAGATCAAATTCTTACGAAGCTCAACGTATCTATCGAGAAAGATATCCTTTAAAACAAGTTCCTAATGTTCGAACATTTATTGATGTGCATAGGCGTTTGGGAGAAGATGGCTGTTTTAGAAAACCAAAAGTTAATAGTGGGGTTTCCAGAACTCGTCGCACTGTGCAAAACGAAGAAACTGTTTTACGAATGGTAGAAAATAATCCGAGAACAAGCACCAGGAAAATAAGTTCAGCGGTGCGAAACGTTAACCGTGAATCAGTTAGAAAAATTTTGAAAGAACAACTTCTTCGCCCATACCATTTCCAAAAAAATCATTCACTATTGTAACATGTCTTTTTTCCTCGTGTACAATTTTGCGAATGGTTGCAAAACCAAAGACAAAACATTATTTAATTCATCAATTTTGTTTACTGACGAAGCTGGTTTTAGTCGTGATGGTATTCTGAACCTACATAACATGCACTATTGGAGTGTTGAAAATCCTCATCAAACTGTAATTCGAAGTCACCAATATGGGTTTTCTATTAATGTGTGGGCAGGTATAATCGATAATTACTTAATTGGCCCATTTCGATTGCCCAATCGATTGACAGGTGCACTGTATCGAAATTTCTTGGAGAATGATTTAAACACATATTAGAGGATGTCCCATTGGCCATTTCTGGAAGAATGTATTACATGCATGATGGGGCGCCAGCTCACTTTTCTCGAGTGGCAAAGGAATATTTTTACAGGAGATTTGGAAATACGTGGATTGGTCGAGGAGGGCCTGTACCCTGGCCAGCTCGTAGTCCCGACCTTAATCCCCTCGACTTTTCATTTTGGGGATTTATGAAAAATGAAGTTTATGCTGTAGAAATACATAACGAAGCACAGTTATGGATAAGAATTATGGAATCGGCAGATAGATTTCGTAATGACCCAGGAATATTTCAAAGATGCCGTCATTCATTAAGAAGAAGAATGGAAAAATGTATTGAAGTACAAGGGCAACAATTTGAACATCTTCTAAAACCTTAATGTTTTGTTTTAGTTAATCATATTTTTCATCATACCATTACAGTTTAATTGTTGAAGTATTTATCATTGTTTTTGCAACTAAACAAAAAAAAATACAATTCAACAAATCTTTTAACCGAAGGCCTTGCGGACCCATGTTCATAGGAACTTTTTTTCTTATTTTAGTGTCCTCTATGGTGTGGCACTATGTACTGTACTTTTTTCTATGTCACCCTGTATATTACAGATATTTTCTGTGATTATGTATATCCAGAAACATTTTGTAGGAACCGATGAGCCCCGGATGGATCTATTATAGCGGCGGCTATCCAATGCATTTATCTTTATCCCGAGCTACATAAATTCAAGTCAGCGTCGACCGTACTCGACGAGAAGTGAGAACCCGGCGACAAATAGCGCCGTCCCCGGCCATTATCGAAATATGAAAACAGAAATAAACTGGCGGACCCTCGTCCCGCCCGAATAATAAGGCCGTTGGGTCGGATACAATGGCCTCGCCTCCATCCAGAAAGTTAACGCATTTTAATAAAATTCGTATGGAGCCCCGGCGGGTCTACGAACTCCAACTGCGAAAAAGGTCGGGGAAATTTGTTGGTATAATCGCGATAACGCCCAGGCGCATTCCAAAGGATTATTGGCGGCCCTTTTTCGATAGACATCTTATTCGGAAACAATGTTGTGCAAGGAATAAGGAATTGAACCTAAATTCACAGTACTTCTTGCAGTTACACCGCACTGGTGTACTGAGAAAATGGGATATTTCGACAAATAAATGATAACGCCTGTGTTGCTTGCGGTTTAGATGAGCAACAAAAATGATAATTATTATATAACAGCTTTGTTTCCGCTTCTATTTTGACCGTATCCTAGCACATGCACATGCTAAAAAAACGTTTCCTTTTTTCAAAACCAGTCAAAACGCTAAAATCCTCTGTTCACGATTTGTCCGTTTTTGAAATACTAAACGATTATGAACTGTCCAAGTCAGTTCCAACTTTTTGTATCTAACCTAGATATTTTGGCCATAGTGCCGTTAATTTGTACTTTAAAAACTTATAGTTCACTTATAGACAAAGACTAAATTTATCTCTTAGTATATGGGCGAAGATGAAGAGGTGTTGTAGCTTTAATTTCTGCAGAACTTCTACTTTACCACCCAAAGAATGAAAAATATGCAGAGGAATCTACAATTATTAATAGCCACAGAGATTTTGAGGAATATTTCAAGATTCCACAACTAATTCAAAATAATAATATCCACTTCATACTCATAATCACAGATCAAAATAAATATACTTCACAATAGCAACATAGAGAAAGGAAATAATAAAAAGGGCTAAAACAAAATAACTACAAATTACAAATGTATCATCGGACGTGTTTCCGTTTTCTATAAAAAAGCTCTAAAATGGCTGAACACTAGGTGCTACACATCGAGGCTATTATTAAGGCTAGGGTTTCTTTATTGGCAGAGTTGATGCAATAAATGTCAAAACCAGATTTCAGTAGGTTTTACATAAAGGTCGACTCCAATGTTTTTCAGAAATCCCCATAAATGGAAATCTAATGGCGTTAAATCTGGAGACACACTCATTATTTAGAAATTCTTTTACAATGTTTGGTTTGTGTGGTGGAGCTACGTCGTGTTGAAACTACATGGTTCTTCTTAACTGCAGTGGCACATTTTCCATGAGAACTGGCAACTGTTATTGCAAAAATTAGAGTAATACAAGGTATATATCCTGAATCAAATTAGCCTTGGCTTGATCGGGTATCCATGGAAAACAATTGACAGTTGATAATTTATTATTTTTCTTATTCTTACCACATTTAATAATTATTGTATCCAGTCAAGGAACATATCATAAAACTTCAATAATGAAAAAGTCGATATGTTGTTAGTCTATGGAGAAGCTGAAAAAATGCTAAATATACTGAATCACAAAAAGTTTATTCCATTAGAAAAAAACTTAAGGGGGAACAAAAATGCATTTTCTACCTGCAAATTCAAATCAATCAGAAGAACAGTTCGCAACAATGATGCAACAGTCCAAATGTTTCAATATTTTGAAGAAACTCAATGAAACAAGCCAGTAGAGAATTAAATTTGAAGAAGTCGTCCATACAACGAATTATGGAAGAAAACAAATATCATGACTATAAATTACTTATACTTATAAGATTTGGGAGAAGCAAATAAAGAGAAAAGGCTTGATATTATATTGCTGAAATAATGGTGGTGACCGAGATTGTTGTCAAGCTTATTTTCAAACATATACCTACTTTGGACAGACGAAAGTCTTTTTGTTAGTATTGGCTTACCTAGCCGTAAAAACGAACATTATTAGTCCACTGAAAATTAAAAATTCTCATATTGCCAATCCAATTCGGAATCAGGGACACTTCGGCATTAATGTGTGGCATAATTGGTCATCATTTAGTTGGGACATATTTTTACGAAGAAGTTTTGACTGGAATAACATACCTCCAATTTTTGCAACAACAGCTGCCGGTTCTCGTGGAAAATGTGCCATTGCAGTTAAGAAGATCCATGTGGTTTCAACACGACGGAGCTCCACCACACAAAGCCAACATTGTAAAAGAATTTCTAAATGATGAGTTTGGAAACAAATGGACTGGAATAAATGTTCTGAAAAACATTGTTTACAAAACTCCTTCTCGGAATATTGATCATTTAATAGAAAAAATAAAAGATACCTATCGGCAAATAACACCAGATGTATTAAGAAAGGTCACTAAGACAGAACTTAGACGCAGTCTAGACTTATGTTTATTAAAAGAAGGTAGTCACATTGAAAATTATTAATAGGTAAGAACCTACCTAGCGTTTATTTTTATATTGTTGGTTTCTGTTTTTTGCTAAAATTGTTAGATTTTTAAATATAATACATAATAAGTGTTTATAATAGCAGTTTTTCTTAAAAAGGCGTTCATACAGTTATATTTTTGTATAATAATAAAATTTTAATACTTTTTCCATAATACATCTGTCATCTGTCCTATCATCTGTCAATTGTTTCCGTCAAAAATATACCTTCATAAGAATGGCTAACTCGATTTTCATAAAAAACATGGCATATTTTTCATATTTTTACAAATAATACGCATATAACTTTTTAACGAAACAAGATATAAAAAAAAATATATTTGCGAAAGTTTATCAGAAAAACATGCTCTTTCCAAATATAAAGAGAAACAGGGTATTATATTATTATAGGAAAAATAAATTTGATGATGTCATAACCTAAATTTCCCAAGTTCCTAAAAACTATATTTTCGGCCCAAAAGCGAGTGGTCCTTCAAGAAACCCACCAGTCAAATTTACACTGGCTGTTTTTGTTGTTGCTGTTCTATAATAACCCTGGGGCTTCGAGTTTGGGACACCCTGTACATTGCCATCTTTGAATAAAGAACCGTAAGGAGCAAATTTGAGCTTAATACTTGACCGGTACATAGTCTCTGCATATGGAGGGATTCCGTTTCCGTTTTTACAGTGGCGTGCACCTTTAAGTTGTTTCGACAAACTAATCGAGGCATAAATCGTCATTTTTCGTGAAATCAGTACCTACAATAGAGGCACACAATTATAATGCACGTTTATGTCTTTAAGTTTAGGAACCCTTCATAATATAGAAATTCTAATTTTAAATTTACAAGTATGATAAAGTAGGTACTTACACAAACGCCTATGCCATTTTGGTGTATGACCTCAAAAGTTAATTTAAATAACAAAATTACTTACCGATGGATTATTATCATCAAACATTTTAGTTTTGGCGGTCAGGGAAGTGCCACAAGCCGCACAACTAAGCATAATAACTCGAAAAAGTATCAGATATCAAAATATTGTGTCAAAACTTGGTTACTACACAGGGCGATTTCCGTTTCACCTATTTTATAATACCCATAGAGCTTCGACTCCTTCCTTATTCAAAGATTACCACAGAAATATTCAAGTTTTTTTCCAAAAAGACGGAAAAAATATACTTGTATATTATTCGTAACTTACATAAATTCGAGGATAAAGGCAAAAATGACATTGATTGTGTGTGAATCGGTCACACGTTAATCCCAAACAAGCTCCTTCCTGGGTTTTTTTAATCAAAGGAGCGTTTAGATGGGAAGAATGACACAAGTTTATTGTCTCATTTTGTATTACTAGGCATTTACATAGTTATGGAAAATTATGCTTGCAAAATATAGTAAATTCCAGACGCGTTCTGACTCTAATTTACACAAGGATAATTTTAGGCAATATAACAATAATATATTTGTACCTATTTAGCATCTAATGGAATTTATTAGTTCTGAAATGGTCGAGATAAGTAATCTTTGGCAGTAAAAAATTTCTCGGTAACTTTACCATGTCTTACACTGGAAATAAAATTCCCGAATTCCTGGTAAAATCATATAATAATTTTCCAAACATTTCATTATTATTAAAGGAAATATTTAGATATTTAAATATGTAATAATAGGCAACTTTTCATTAATTTACTGAATTTTACATTTTACACAGAAATTTTACTTAAAGATATTTACAGCGTCTAAAATATATGAACCTGTAAAGTAATGTAATAAAAGGGAATAATAAGTAATTGAAACGTAATTTTCACATTGATTACGTTTATATGATTATGGGATATCTTGTAATTCCTAGGAGATCTTTAGTTATAAGTGTAGTTATAAATAAGTGTACCCACTAGATCTTTGCTACTAGTAAAAACAATGCTTTTAATTAAAAATTCATGTCTCGTTTTTACTGTGTATATCCAATTCCAAAATATTTTTCTCTACATTTGATTAGCATTTTATTTCGGGTGCGTTTCGAAAAAGGAAATGAAATTTATCCTTACTGGCCTTTCGGATTCAAGTTTAAACTTGGGCTTGTTTGCAAAAGAGTTGGAGATCGAGCAACTTTGCCCAATCTCCCTACGTATCCAACTCTAAAGTAGTTCTTTTAAGATGCTTAAACTAATTAATTAATTTTCCGGCAACTTCCGAATTTACTTTTAAGGGAAGATATATCCTCGATATTGCAGAAAGTTCTTTGTTTAGGTCAGCTCCTCCTCCGGAGTTCCATTAAATCCGAAAGCGAAACGGACAACAACTTAAGAGTCGCCCTCGCAGTGGCGTACCATGGCCCAAATAATGCATTGAACAAAGATGTATGGAACCTTTCAGAATTAGTGAGAATAAGGAAGTTGTACAGGGTATCCCTGTTAACGTGCTAAACCCGATTTTCAAAGATAAATTGGTGGCTCAAAAACTAGACTTTTGGAGAATTTTCTCAGGAATTCGAATATGGCGTAAAACTTAATATACTGGGTGATGTTAACAATAAATTTCCAATAACAATTTAAAAGAAATTGTGTATTAGTTGTATTTAACAAGGAATATTAGTAAGGAGTATACGAGGAGCAACAAACAAATGTCAGTTTTCATTTTTTACTTCCGGTTCGACCGCAATTTTATGTAGTTATCTCTGACAATAACCAAGCAGCAAATTTCAATTTTTTAATAAATTTCGTCAAATTATATGACAAATTTACAACAACTATTTTGTTACATACAGGGTGTTCACTTTTAAGTATATTTTGTATATTCAGTACCTACTAATATTCTGTGCTAAAATTAAATTTATAAGTTTAGTTCCTAAAGTTCCTTCCAACGAATTCCCCTTGTCAAGACATTCGGAAGAATTTCTATAAAATTGTCGTTTGTTTTGCAGACTTAAGTAATGGGTCAGATTTCGATTAGGGACTGGCACAGAAAATGGCTTGCGAAAGAAATCAAATATTATACTTTGTGAGACATAATATATCTACTAGCTGCGTGATTTTTTAGGGGTTTCCACAGTATACGTCGATGGATGCGGTTCTACCTAGTTACAACCTACTAAGAAATGACGCTTCCATACAAATGAAACCGAAATATAATTTATTGAAACTCTCCCCACAGAAATATTTTGGATGGTTTGGGGAGTTTGTACCATCTCCCAAAGAGAGAGACTAAAAGTAGCTGGGGTAGTTACCTAGAGCTCGGCTGTGAGTTTAGTAGATATAGCATGTTTCTCAAAATATTTCATTTTCTTCCAAGTGCCGTAACTTTTATTTTGTTTTTTTTTTTATTTTAGTCTCTAAATATTTTCGATTTCCAGTTATAACAAAAAAATATTTCTATAAATATAAAATATTCATGAAACTGTTATAACAACTTTCCTAATAACGGTAAACTACTGAAAACTGCAATCTCCATGCACGAATGAATTCTACCAAAAATGATTCTAGAGAAATGAAAAATATTTACAAAGAAAAAGGTTACAAGACGTTTCTGGGTTGTGCAGATACAGGGTGATTCTTAACTTATACGCATATCTAAACTTGGAAAGTTGCCACTATTAAAAACCTTTTATTATTATTTTCATTATTAGTTATTACTTCTTAAATCTTAAAAGCTAAAATTTCCCAAGTTTATGCGTATAGGTTAAGAATAACCCTGTATAGTCATAGAACCGTTTCTTCTAAGCCTTCAATTTCGTAACTTCTTTATTTGTGAATATTTTTCGTTTCTAAAAAGACTTTTTTGTGCAATGTTTTGCTTTTGCGTAGAATTCATTCGTGAAGCTAGCAGTTTTCTGTAGTTCACAACAATTTTTAAGTTACTTTTAACAGTTTAATTGAGATTTCTCATAAAAATATTTTTTCCGTTATATAACTCGAAAATGGAAATATTTAGAAATTTAGCATCGCCTTAAGAGTGTTTTTACGAAAATGAAAAAAATCGCAAATAAGAATGTTATGGGATTTTGAAGAAAATGCCACATTCTGAGAAAAACCTTATATCTTCTAAACTAGTCAAGATATAGAGATGCGATTTGAGGCATTCAATTCAGCTCAAAAATCGGGCTCGAGTTGTGTTAGTTGTTACTTTTTGTCAATCTTTTCGGGAAATTAGAGAAATCCGCACCAAAACCTACCAATTTGGGACTCCTTGTCAATCTTTTCGGGAAATTAGAGAAATCCGCACCAAAACCTACCAATTTGGGACTCCTTGGACGGTGTGGTCACGCAAAAATAAACACCATTTATTTATTTTATTTTTACAATTATAAAAAAAGTATAGACGAAAGTTGCAGATATTCGCACGCAAATTTCAAAATATGTTTCCGAGAAACGAAGTTTGGAATGCGATGCCCATTTGTTTTTCTGAAACATATTTTGAAATTTAGGTGCGAATATCTACAAATTTAATCTCCACACTTTTTTCAAAACTAGGGGAATAAAAGGAACACGTGGAGTTTTACTTTTCGCTTGACCAACCTGTACAGGCGTGGAGCATTTTTATATTGTACAACAGCAGAAGAGCCTAAGATTTCCTTACTGCCAGGGTGCGGGCATTTCACAAGCGAGTAAGACCCAAGATGTCTAGTTACGCCACTGTGCCCTCGTTCTAATTTATGTGTTAATAAGGGTGAGATCTTTGCAACAAAACGGGAAATGGAGAAAAACGGAGTTTCTTAACTGATGATCTAGTAAAAGAATGTCCTGTAGAAGAGGGTATAAAAACTCGATTAGAGAACCGAAAGATATTGTTGAAATTGAACCCGGAAGTAATCAAATCTTGAAATTGGTAAAAATGTCATTTAGTGTGCTGAATAATGTAGAGGAAAGTGACCCAAAATTATCCCTGCGGGTAAGATGATCCCCCATGTTATTGGTAAAACTAGTGCTGCCATGTAGTTTCTAACATTGTTAATATTGTCTTAGGTGGCGCTGCTTTCAGTAGTATAACAAATACCGAGCTGGTGACATCGTTATTCGCTTATACCTTTAAAAAATAAATTGATTTTCTGTGATTTTAAGCTGTAAGGTAAGTTATACAAAACAATTAGTATAGCGCATATAACGAATATCTCTCATAATTTTGCAATTTACCTGTAACAAACACATGTATTTGGCTATAATTTAGAAGGTTTAATACTTGTGCCGGCGGCGTAGCCATTTTTTTTAGAATGCCGTTGTTAAATACAACAACGCTCTGTCTGTGTTATACGATCCCTCAAAATCTTGGGCAAAATGATGATCTCGGGATCGTTTTACCCGAACTTTGGAATAATGAAAACCAATAATAATTATTTTTTTGCAGATTCATTGCAATGTGTAAAAATGGTGCATAAATACAAGCGCAAGACTGAAAGGTAGAGCTGGATTGTTTCATTTAATTTTCCTACATATTGTTTCGGTAATAAAATGGCGGGATCGTTTTGCCCTATCCTAAGGCATCGTTTTACCCAACCCGTTAGGGTAAAATAATCCTTTTACACAGTTTCACATTTTTGAAAAAAAAAAACGGTACACATTAGTTTTGAAACAAAAAACTTATATTAATTTACCTACTGGCATAAGCACTAAAGAATGCAAAAGATAATTTTATTGTATTTGGCCACCACACTTATCGTGAACGCTCCTTGAGTTTTTGCCTTAGGGGGATCATTTTGGACCACTTTCCCCTACTAATATTTCGGAAAAACTGTTTCCGACTTCGTGATATTGCCGGGTTAGGCCCGGCCAAATTATTATTGTCACAGGTAAAAGAATAAATATAACTAAGGAAACAATATCGATACACTTTTGCATCAAAAACTGCATCTTAGGTGTTTGACTTAAAAAGAGATTATGGTCATACGTTTGCTTGCGAATTTTTAAATAGTTTTGTAGTAGTCTTTGTTAAATTTCAATTTCGCCTCTGCCTGGCTACGAGGAAATTCAACTAACGAAAAGATTTATGGTATTGCTGGCCCTTTTCCTCCAATTAGATATCACCCTTGCCTGCAAATACTTATCTGGATGTCTGGATATGCTAGAAATTAAATTATTGTGAGAGGCACGGCAATTAGAGTTATTTAGCTTCATTTACATTTGCCGCCGGGGCCGCCTTTGTGTAAGATGAAAGTGGCACGGCAGTTGCTCTCAGTATTGCGCACGAAACCCTCCAAAACCGCAATCATGCCGATGGGATGCGAGGGCAAATACTGAACTGGAGGAGAGTTTCCTTGAGTAGGGCACATAGCACAGCTTGTACAAGATATACGAAAAATAAATTCAGGGACAATATTTGGAGTAGAAAACGTTAAGTGGCCAATTAATGCTCTGCAGGGCTATCTATCCCAAGAATTTGCGCATTTAACCACTCTTAGCGAACTACTTGGACTAGGTACATGTTTTTCTGCCTTCGGTCGACCTTGGTTCTATTAGGGGCGAGAGCGTATTTGCATTTGAATGATTAATTAAAACATTTAGTTTTTTGTCATTGTTTTCCCGACTAAGAGATTTCTGAAAAATTAAAATACCTAGAAGTAACATTTCCCCATAATATCATGAGAATTTTTGAAGGAGACTGTATTAAGTTTCAAGTTGTTGTCGTGCTGTTTTCAATGTTTTTGAGGCTGTGTACTCCAATTTTGTCATTGCTTTAAACGAAAAAAGATTATTGCAAACGGATGAAAGAGAAAAAATTATAGGAAACGTGGTTTAGTTTGTACATTGCTATATTATTTCAGGAATTCTTAGAATTTATTTACTGTGCCTTTTTTCGCATATTTTCAAGTTCACTACTTCAAAGGAATAACCCAAATTAGATTACAAGAATTCTGACAATTTCAATCGTTGTAGGTATATTTTATACTAGGGCGAAAAATCATCTTTATTTTGTATATCACTTTTTACAACACAGGATGTACATACAATGTTTTAATTTCTGATTAGTTATGGTACTGAACTTGCCTCAAATAAACGTGCTAAATCGGACGACTAAGTGAGACATGGAATTTTATTTTTCTGAAACCTTCCTACATGTGATATCTAACTACGTTTTCTCTGGGAACGACAATTTAGATGTTCATTCTTCTCTGCCTCTCACATACCATTTCACTTTCATTCACAAAGGAGCAGACACTTCGAAAAATAGCGGTATTTCTGGGTTTGACTTGAATACTCACACTTCCCCCAAAAATTGATTATCAGAAATGAAATAAATATGCCTCGTGATGCTCGGGCCGTTTCGGTATTTTCAAGGGATCGAAGTTACACGACCTTAACCTTGAGACATTTTATGTTTAATCATGTGTCATAGCAACAGTTCTGTATCATCATGGTGGTAGAACTACTCTAATAACTATACCCCACCAATTTGAGGGTAAATAATATATTACAATAAAAAGGCCTCCTACGCCACTGACAATATACTATACCACCACATGCAGAACGTTAAAGCCAATTAAAATTTCAAAATGAAATGGGTAGGTATTTTCGAGGCTACTTCAAAATAGGTAAAAAATACTAACATACCTATACCTATGGTTTTATATTGTTTTAATCGAAGTGACCATTATTTTTCAGAAATGCAGAAGAGTGGTGGAATTGTGCTCCCTTAAGAGCGAAATGATATTGTGACATACACATAATAGTTATTACGTATATTTAAAAACGAAGCGTTAGTTATTCTATATATAAAATATATAAAGTTGTAATTGGAACCAATATTAGAAGATTAAAGTACAATACTGCAGAAAGTATAAAATGCCATTTGCCCAGAATTACCCATCCTTGTAGTCAGGTAGTTGGCCAAGTATTTATTTAGCGTCTTTATATGGCAAGCAAAAATAGTCCAGAAAATTATACATGGAGAAAAAAAAATTCTTAACAGGTAGATATTTTCAGGGTTGGTTGTGGGTACACGATCCCAGCCATCGATTTAAAACTATCTACGTAAAAACAAAAATATGAGGTTAATGCTTATCTCTGTCACACGACCATACACTGCGCATGTCAGTACACGCGGTTATTGCTTTAGACCAGGCACCGTTTTTATCGTACAAGGACGATACACAAATGATCCACAAATCGGCTGGAACAGTGCGTGTATCGTCCCGTGTCGGTAGGTACATAATTCAGTTGGAACAGCCAGTGGGGTAGTGCGCATGCGCTGAACGTGCTTGAGCACGGTTATTGGCCCTGTTGGAACAAACCTTGTATGTACAGTTGCCTAGCTAGTAAGTTGTGAAATGACGAACGGGGCAAAGTGGAGCAGTCGAAAAAACGTTTCATAGACTCGACCGGGCCGATACGTCGCTTAATTCATAGCGCCGAGGCTTCAGAACAATAAATCCTTTATCTATGCTTGAGAAGAGGTTAGATGGTGGGCAAGAATTCATCAGAGGAGCTCCGGGGGTATTAAGGGAGACGGCTTGTGGTGTCGCGGTACTCAGCTTTCCGCGAGACTAGGAACCGGTCCGGATACGAGCTAAGGTAAGGGGAATCTAATAGCGCTGCATCTGTACAGATTCAAATCGATTGTTATTTATGTATTTTTTAAATTTGTTTGAGTAAAAAGGTATTTTCACCGTTCCTAAATCAACGGCAACACCGCGGAAAATCACTTCAGCTGTCAGTACCTTCAGAAGCCAAATTGGATGACGTCATTAAAGGCGGGGATTTACAGGGAAAATAGGGGTCTTTACCCGTTTTTTTAAAGATCGTAAAAAAAATCTAAAAATATTTTTCTATGTTTTCTTAAGTCACCCTGCGCACGTGGTAAATTTTTTTGTACTAAGTCATAGTTAACCCTGTATACACCGCGCATTCTATTCAATAGTCTACTTTCCTATGTTCCGGTTTTCTATTTTTATCTTGACGAAGATGATTCATTTACGAAGTACCTATTCGTTTGGCATTGGCGCGATATGTGTTTGTGTTTTTCGAAAAACCTTAATAAAAACCCATATAACAAATTTGAGCAAAATATATAAAAGGGAGTTCCATTCTGCAGCGTGTCAAACAACAATTTTCAAGGCATCTGGTGTGTCAAATGTGTCATGGAATTACCTCAAAACAGTTGGATGAAACTTTATTCAGGACAAGAGTGCTCTGCAATTTTTGAAAAAAATGTTAATAAACACAAGAATAATTTATTTTTTTACAGAATGCCAACCAACAATAATTACTAAAAACAATTTAAATTATTGGACCTTTCTCAACAAAGTCGCTGTCTAAGATGAAATATTTTCTGTGCGTTTCCTGTTGGGGCACACCAGTGAACTTAACTGATATCATTTCTATAGTCACTGCTGATATGGACTTACTGACTGGCAGGCTTCTAAATTTTTTAGATTTGTTTAGTTCATTTATAGTGGCTGTGGTGGTTTTGATATACCTACTCGATTTTTTACCACTATAAAGTTTCAAAAAATTCAGCATTTTGAGTTGGCACCGAGAACACGTTGCATATTTTTTATTAGTGAGTCGTCCTGTTGATTATTCAACCGTTTACAAGTAATTCCATGGCACACTTGACATGCCAGATGCCTTTAAAATTTCCTTTTGCTCAACTTTGACACGCTTCAGAATGGAACTCCCTTTATATTTTTGATTCAAATTTTGTATATTATGGTGGTGTTGGTGTTCGGGTGTCCTGATTAGCGCTGTGCTGTCAGATTTTAAATAAAAAACGCCTAATATGGTTTTTCGAAAAACGCACCCCTTCTGTCAGGCTTTCGCGGCAACGCCAAACCAATACTTCGGAAATGATAACTTTCAGGGAGATATCTATAAAAAAAATTGCCCCGTTCAATTCCGTCAGTAGGTACACTTAGATTTTTAGGAGTATTAACACGAAAACGAGACAGACTGTGTATAACGATTTCATTTTTTCTCACGTCAATTTAGGTAATTCTATCTCCCCCAAACACATTATTCACACACAAGACGCGAACTCGCGCGCCTTGTTGGTGGAAATTTGATTATCAGGGGTGGAATAAACGTGCGTTCCGTTATATTCTTCCTTGCCTTTCTGACATTCGCGGGAGCCGGAACAAATAAACTCGTTTATGGAGTAAAGAGGTGGATCTAACGGAACCCCAGAAATGATTAAGTTGTAGGTACAATGGCCCGAAAATTAAGATTTTCTTTGCGCACGAAGTATCGGATATAGGTATAGGTAGTGTGGGAAGTGAGAATAGGAGGTGCTCTCAAAGAAAGGGAATACATAATAGCTGCTATTCTGCCGAAATAGATCAAGCTGAACTTAGGTAGGTACTCATATTGTTTAGCATTTATCTACCTATACAGGGTATTCAGATTGATTGATACCGAAAATTGTTATGGGCTGTATGATGATGATTTTTTGTATGAAGGAAGTGTCCTTAAGCACTCGTGGGACATAAATATCGTCATAGTGGCAACAATATACCACGGCCTGCTAGGTATTTTATTAATTTACGTGGCCGACTATCATTTCCACTGAGTCTTAAAGTTTGGAAATTTTATTTATTTTCAATTAAAAATCATGAATACTTTGGAAATATCTGAAAACTGGCAATTTGTGGCATATTTTCTGTGATCTGCATATGCCTATTAAGAACATGTCATATTTAAGTATTAGGTAGATATTTCCTGTTTCCTTTATTAGTGGGAGATTTTTGAGATGTTTCATTTAAGTTTACTAGATATTCAAATATTGATATAAAATTTGAGATATTTGGGTTTCAGGGGGTGCTGATTAAAGCAACGTTGCCAGATTTTCGATAAAAAAGCACTAATAGCATTTTTCAAGAAGTCGATAAAACGGTGTTCTCTGCCAGTCTCTTTACTGATGGGACATTTTTGAATAATTTTGCCCGATTTTCAGATATTTATAAGGTATTCCTGACTTTTAATTAAAGATTGAAAAAATGGATATTCCCAAATTGAATGTCCTCTGTAATGTAGGGGATGCCAATTAGTAAAACTTGGGAAATTGGGGTTTCAGGGGGTGCTGAATAAAGCTACGTAGCCACATTTCCGATAAAAAAATCCCTAACAGAATTTTGTAAAAAATAGCAACGACAGAAATTATAATAGGTCGTGGAATAGTGCATCACAATTTTACAGGGGTGTTCCGGATTAAATCTGAACATCCTGTATTTTATTTTTCGATGTTCTGAAAATTTACTTGGAAATTAAGTTTCGGTTGAAAAAATAAAAAATAAAAAACCTTTTTAAAAACAAGTTTTATTTAAGCCATACTAAGTAGGCAAAACGAATAAAACAAATTTAAGTTTTCAAAAAGCTTGTCGCTCGAAATGTTCATATAAAAGTAGGGTAGGTATATACTTACTAATTTCATTGTATACTTGTATACTCTTCACAATTCTCGCTACAAGCTTTTTTAAAAGAAATTTTGAAAAACTAAACTTATTTTATTCGTTTTATTATACATAACTTGAATAAAACCTTGTTTTTAATAAGGTTGTAAGTTATAAGGTAGTTTCGGCCTCAAGATGTTTTGCCTTTTTTGACGATTTCTGGTCAGGCGCCAGGAGTGGTACTCTTGCGGTCCAGGGTTTGTCGAGCCATGGAAGTTTGCAGTGGATGAAATCAAACCAACGATACCAACTTACCCCATATATTGGACCCCCCAAACTATGTAAAAAAATAAATGAATAAAATCAACAACTTCAAACTCAGAATGACTAAGTTTGTCTCGATGCGTTCGATTCAATTGAGAGAGGTTTAAATTCACTGGAGCGGATTGTAGACGGAGTAAACCCGCAGATTTCGCCACTGTTTTGGTACCGAGACCTAACCTCAAATTATCGATTTTCAGAGATTTTATGTGGTTGTGATAGTCTTAAAAAAGAAAAAAGGCTGCACAAACACTACCATTCCAATAAGCAGTGTGTAAGGTTATATTTAATTATGTGATTTCCAACCAGAAGTTAGCCAGAAGGATGCACATGTGCACCAACCTACAGAGAAATAGATATAACAATGTAATGCCCCTGGACAAAAACGTTTAATTAAATACTGATCATGTAGATACCAGAATCATAAAAGAATCGACTTCAGTCAATCGCATTCATTTCACTTTGTAACGACAATTTCCACGATTTTCGTTACATCGGTTTTTTTTAAATAAATAAAATCAATATTTCTTTCAAATGACACAAATTTATTTCTTACTTATTTAACTACCCTCGTAATAAAATTGGGAGTTTATTATTTCTTAAAAAGAATTCCTCTATAAGTATGCAACCCACTATACCTTGATGTTTGCTTCGAAATATTCAGACAAAGGTACGTAAAAACACTATTTAGATTGCATTTAAAATACTTATGTTGCTTTTTATTACTGTTTCATTGACTTTTACGTAATATTTCATTAATATCATTTATTTTTATTCAAAATTATAGCCGAAATGTCAAAATTCAAATCACCCGCCTAACCTTGTGTCAGACGTTGACATTTTCATTTCCGTTTGTCGTTTTTTTAGAGACTTCCTCCGTATAAATACGGCGACATGCCGATTTTTCGTGGCTTCTCTCTTAAATCCTCTAGTTCTCCGCTTCTCGGAGGCTTTTCGATTGTTTTCGCGTACTTGATGAGTGCTTAGTGCGTTTTTCAAGTTTTCTTGGGCTCAGGTGAGATCTTTCTGTGTTACACTATTTTTAGTGCTTTAGCTTTCCTTTTCCATGAAGGATTTTTAAGTTCTGTTTGAATTTGCGAGTTGAAGACTCGGTATCGGTTTTTCTTCCCGAAGGACAGGTAGCCATTTTTCCTTTTTTTTTTGTGGACGAACGTGTTGAGGCCTTGGCGTACCAAATATTCCTTCCTGCGACTTTGGACCGAGCAATACCAAGATTCTCCCTTAATTCTCCTGGTCTTTTTGAGCTTGACCCATTTGTAATTTTGCAAAATTTTGATTGGGGAATTTCCTGGGAGAACCTCAGGGTAAGTTGCGAAGGGGTTCAGAGCATAAGAAGGCGTTATCTACGAGAAAAGGCACTAAGAACAGGGGTGTATTTTTGATCTCGCCTGAGGCAAGGAATAATTGCACTTTTGCACGTCAAGTTTTATTCATTTCAAATATAACGTTTTTATTATCTTTCAAATTTTTCTTGTACCAACTTGTCAAAGTCTTTTCTTACAAGCGAGAGAAGTCCATCAAATAATCTTTGTTTTATCCCAATTTATTTCTATTTTCTCAGCATTTAATTAAGATCTTTTATATCATTTCGAAACTTTAAAATTTTCTCTTATATTATCTACGGTTAAAAATATTTTTGGTGACTAATTAGTTATGTATTTCCTTTACACGAACCTCGAGCAAGAACCAACAACAGCAGACGGCAGCCAGCCAGAACAGTAGACGACCAGAACGACCACAGTTAACAGGTGGTCTAGCAAAGGAGCTCCTGCGCTACGTTAAGGTTAACCACTGGAACCTAACGAGATCAGAACGACCAGTCGCTGGAGCTCGGTAGCTGCTGCCGTCAACATCTGCTGCATCTCGACGACCAAGGGAGGTATCGTAGACATATTGTGAGGTCACCAAAAATAGTTTTTTATAAATTTTTCTAAGCAAATTTCAATCATTTAATTCTCATAAATTTAAATTTCTAATATTTTTTTTCATTAAAATATTGTAAGATCTAAAATTCATAATTTTATTAATATTTTCTCCTTTATACATATAATTCACCCACACTGGGAATTTACTCATTGCTCTGTGACTTACATCAATTTTCATATTTGTTCCTTTTCTTTTAATAAACTTGTTCACATTTTAAAGAAAAAGGTTATTTTTATTTCCAACACAACCAACTAAAACTAAAGAAACCTAGCCGGAGCTACATTATATGTGTTTGATGTTGCAACTTCACGAGATAAACGTAGTATATGTAGTAATAGGTATTTAAGGCTCACAGGCAACTAATGCTCTATCTCTATATCAAGAAACTGCACCAGATCTTGTTTACTATCATAGGCGAGTGCAATTACCAATACAATATTTGCGCAAGTAAAAGCTCTATAGGCATTGATTAATGTAGATGAAATTGATATCTACAAAACGTTTCCCACTTCCCCTGGCTTCTGTTTCTTATTGTAGTAACTCAGTCTGACGTCCGGAGAGGCGTGAAACAAATCTCGTCCAAGGAGGAATGGGGACGGCCTCACCACCCCCCGAAATTATTAAGTTATACAATGGACCTGGGAAGGGGGTTTTTGTCTTGCGGAACGAGGTTTCGGATATCTCGGCTCTTCCTCTTGGCACAATGCGAGCAATAAAAATGTACTCGGAGATGTCGCCGCAACCCTCTAGTTTTATGGGTTGTTTTATCTATTACAATCTCATAAAGACGGAGAAAGAGAATGTTTTATTTTTTTTGCTTTATGACTATTACTGAAGGACGCTCATGGGGGTTGGAGTAAGTTACGCCTCTCATTCCTGTATTATCTCACAGGATGGCGTGTATTTTCGTCCCTTCAAGAATAATATAGTCTCCTCGTGGAATAAGTATCGATTTTGCTTAGTTTGATATAAGATAAAATTGGCTGCTACGGTTTTCTGTTTTCTATACCCATATTTAACACGTCAAATTAGAATCGCACAGTTTTAATCACTTTTAATCACGGAAAAATTAATGAAAATTCTAGGGAATATGTTGGGTTAACTTAACTAAATATACAAAGCTACCTAGAAGAAAAATAAAAAAAATTTCCATATTAGTAGATAATAACGGTGCAATTTTTTTAGCTTTACATAATAAGGATAATGCGACCAATTTGGAACACCCTATTCATTTCTTCGTTTCGACGCGTGCTTTCAACTAAATACCTATTAAGGTGATTTTTTAGTGAGTGAAGCAAGAAAGTGCAACAAATTAATGTTAATCATTTTATGTCACCATCAGCTTCAATAGGCACAGAATGAAAAATTAAAATTTAAGTAGGGTAGCAAATATGGCACTTCTATGGCAATGGAATATTTTCTTTACGACTGTAGGCAAATGGCATCGTTGTATGTTCGTTTTCATGTCTATGTTTACATACATTTTTAAATAAAAAAATCGATTGATTACTAGCAACATATAAGAAAACTTGAAGGTTCCAATGGCAATAAGGTGGAATGGACACTATAGACTATAGCATATTTTGGAAGCAGCAAATGTCTCGGCAAAAAGTAATACCAGCCAAGGTTACTTTATAGGAAGGTTAGGACATTCCCCCCACTCTTAAACAAAACCAAAGGTTTTGTTTCCCACTGGCAACGTCTCGCGACGGTACCACCTCCGTCAACTGCTTCAAATGAATATGCCATAAATGTGCACCTATGGCTGGAAGCGTAAAATGTTTAGGGAGTTACTAAATCGCCATTTAACGTGTAAATGCTCGCAACTTAAATTCAGCCCTTTGTCCCCTTGCCTTTCTCACGCTTCAAGTCCTCGAATTTCCTATAAACTCACCTTGATTTCACCAAACTTTCCAAATTTTATAATTCAATTACTTACTATAATCTATAATTTTAATATTGTAATTAATTGTAGGTAAGCACTATTTTGTTAAACTTGTCTTAAATTTAATACCTACTTGTTCATGTTCAAAATAATTAAATTATAAAGAAACTAATTTGAACTCGATTACTTATAATAACAGCCGTAGAAAAATTATAGTGTGTAACTCGCACGGAATGTTAATTTCCCACTCTCCTGCCACATACTGTAACACTCGTGGGAATGAATGCCGTTCCGTTTACGACCTACAAAAAGTTTTGGCGTCTTTTTCATAGTTGACAGTTTAGCAATGGGTGGGCACTAGTGGAATTTAAAACTAATTGCCAGTTAAGATTTCAATATTTATGTGTTACGTGTTGACAATAAAAATATAATCTATAGACTTTAGCGACATTTAATTAGTATGAAGAGAATGAATTACAATAATTACGACGGATTTCACCTTAGTTTAATAACCTCGATATCGAATATCGATACTTCCCAACTATACACCAACTCTATATATCTACTAACCTAACGAATGTCAGTAAAATAACTTATATTTTTTATATCAAGTGTGTTTGTGTCAAGTATTGTGTTTTCAAATATTATATACTTAAAACTTAAATGGCAAGTCGTGCAAAAAGCATGATGTACAACTGTATTTAATCTTCTGGCAGATTATGTATCTAATAAAACATTAATATAAGTAAAAAAAATAAAATATGGAAATAACTCAACCCAATTTTGCAAACCAAAACCTCTTTAAGTAAAGAAATTCAATTTTAGGAAAATAAGCCTCGCAACCCAGCGAACGCGTGTAACTGAAAAAGTGCCTATTTTTTGCCAGAAGTCCAATTTCGATGTTAATTCTGGCCCCACAAGCGTTCGTATACGAACGAGTAGAAGACGCAAACACACACGGATTTCACCCCAAAAAAGGGGAAATATTTCTGCGTCCAGCATCCCTAAATTGATTGCCCCGGATAAAGCATCTCTTTCGTTTTTTAAAATAAATGGGATATCTTTTGTATGCGCGCCTTTGGAAGAATATCCAAACTTTGATTATATTTTTATAATATAAGGAAATAAATAAAACGAGTAACTTATTTGTTGAAAACTACACAAGATGTTCGGACTTAAATAACGGTGCGAGCGTATTACTCTATACAGGGTGTCCCGAAATTAGCCTGCCATAATTTACCAGCGCGTTCTGCGACCCAAAAAAATGAAAAAAGTTTCTATAAACATGACCTCAAAAATGCCCCCTAAGGGGGCTACAGCCCCCGAAAGGGGCAGTTTCGCAAACGGGTATTTCTAAATATCTCCAGAACGAGCAAAGATAAAATTTTGAAATTTGGTATGTGATATACCTGTGAGATTTGACACCTACCGAGGTAGAGATAGTTTCACATTCTTCATCATAGGCGTCCCAAATGGGAGTCAAAGGGCAGAAAAATTTACAAAATTTTGTGTGTGTGCTTTTTTCATAGTGCCATAGGGAATCATAGTGGCCATGGAAAAAAAAAATTGGTGACAGATGCGTTATTCAAACTTTAATCGATAGTTTATCGTTCAAAATAGGTTTTGGCTATTAAAATGCCGGAATTTACGGATCGAGAACTTGCAGATATGCATTTCATTTATGGTTTTTGTAATGTGCGGCTGAGCGGGAATATCGGAGATGATTTCCAAACAGAAGAACGCCCGGGCGCCAATTATTTGCCGATATCCACCGGAATTTAGGCGACCATGGCTATTTTGAACGCTTGCGTGGCCAAGGAAGACCTCAAGGAGATCACAACTTCGAAAATGTTTTAAACCATTTCGAAAATGATCCGCAAATCAGCATACGAACGGTGTCTAGAATCACAAACGTACCTCGGTCAATAGTAATGAGAATGATAAGGTATGCAGATTGAGAAAAAAATCAAATATTAATTGATTTCAGGTAGGAAGGATGGTGAGACTTCAAGCAATTCATCCCTATCATTATCGACGGGTGCAAGACCTAACACCAGAAGATTGTTTGCCCAGAGTACAGTTGTGCCAATGGATTTTACATAACGAAAATATTCTGCCAAACCTTCTGTGGAGTGATGAAGCCACTTCACCAGGAATGGAGCTTTTAATATGCATAATACGCATTTTTGGGCAGATGAAAATCCTCGAGTGGTACGACGCACGTACTTTCAGCATCGTTTCTCGATAAATTTATGGGCAGGTATTATAGGAGATCAATTAATTGGTCCCATAGAATTACCCTACCGTCTTAACGCTAATGAATACCTCAATTTTCTCCAAAATAATCTGGGCCAACTTTTGGAAGATGTCCCTATAATTGCAAGGGTTAATATGTACTACCAGCACGACGGGGCGCCTGCTCATTTCGGACGAAATGTTAGGGCCTGGTTGAATGTAAATTTTCCTGGTAGGTGGATTGGCAGGGGCGGTCCCATACCTTGGCCACCGCGATCGCCGGACCTTAATCCCCTTGATTATTATTTATGGGGTCATTTAAACAATTTAGTTTATGCAACTGAAGTTGATACATTGGAAGAACTACGGCAGAGAATTCAGTTGGCTGGCAATGAAATAAGAAGAGACCAGTTTCACATTTTGCGAGCATCAAGCGCTATAAGGCGTCGTGCGAGAATTTGTATCGGACAAAATGGAAATCATTTTGAACAGCTGCTGTCATAAGTGGACGGTCTCGAATTTAAATTGTTCTTGTCAGAATGTATTTTTATTGCTTCGTTTTTGAAAATGTGATGATTAAATTATTTTAATAGGTACGTCCTGTTTTGTTTGTTTTAGAAAAGTGGAACTTCTTATTAAAAATTTTGCCAAGGTACTGCCCCGAACATAAAGTAGTAGACCTTCCTATTTGATATGCTATGATTCCTTTTTTCAATATTTTATAAAATGCATTCCATCACTGCAAAGAAAATTTCAAATAGATTTACTCGAGAACGATGCATGATATAAAAGTTTAACAAAAGCACCTTTTTTCGTAGAATATCCTGAGATTTCATAAGTTTGCAATAAATCGTGAAAAAAGCACAAACAAAATTTTTTTTGCGAATTTTAGCCATTTGACCTCCCATTTGGGACGCCTATGATGAAGAATGTCAAACTATCTCTACCTCGGTAAATGTCAAATCTCACAGGTATATCACATACCAAATTTCAAAATTTTATCTTTGCTCGTTCTGGAGATAGGTATTTAAAAATATCCGTTTGCGAAACTGCCCCTTTCGGGGGCTATAGCCCCTTTAGGGGGCATTTTTGAGGTCATGTTTATAGGAACTTTTTACATTTTTTTGGGTCGCGGAACGCGCTGGTAAATCATCGGAGGCTAATTTCTAATTTGCATTTTTGTGGCAAATTGCAAAAAAAATTCAAAACGGTTTTACTCGAAAATGGTGCATGCTAGCTAAGTTTCACAAGAGCACCTTTTTTTTATAAGACACTGAAATTTCATAATTTTGGAATAAATGGTGAAAAAAGGCACACACAAAAATTTTAGAGTATTTTTAACCCCTTCACCCCCCCCATTTGGGACGCCTATGATGAAGAATGTCAAACTGTCTCTACCTCGGTAAATGTCAAATCTCACAGGTATATCACATACCAAATTTCAAAATTTTATCTTTGCTCGTTCTGGAGATATTTAGAAATACCCGTTTGCGAAACTGCCTCTTTCGGAGGCTATAGCCCCCTTAGGGGGCATTTTTGAGGTCATGTTTATAGAAACTTTTTTCATTTTTTTGGGTCGCAGAACGCGCTGGTAAATTATGGCAGGCTAATTTCGGGACACCCTGTATATAAACCATGTGTATACAGGGTGTTCCTGAAATAAGTGCCACAATTTTAATCACGATAACTCATGAAAAGCAACAAATTTTTCAAATAATTTAGTTTTTGTTATACGCTTTCAAAAATACCTATTTTACGGACTCATTTAAGTCCGTAAAATGCTTTTTTGGCCTAGACCCTAAATGAATGAATGACATGACAAAATTATCAAATAAACAAACTTGTCGCTACTAGGTATATCGATTTCTAAGCCAACTTTTTCGAACATTATGATTTCAAAAATTATGGAACATTTGCAAATTTAAGCGTTCTGAAGAATTGTAAAAAGCGTATAACAAAATTTTGGGAGCGTATGACAAAAAATAGTGTTTGCCACACGTACCTAAATGAAGTTTTTCAGGACTCATCTGCTATATCGGACTCGGCTATAACGCCTCATCCGGAAACAGCAATGATTCGTCCTGAAAAACTTCATTTTAGGTACTTGTAACAAAAATAACTATTTCGAGATAAATATGTTTAAAATTGTAATGTTTTTTTGGTAATCGGAGCAAATCGAAACTATTGGGAGACTAACTAATAACATACATAATAATAGGTATAAAAACACGCAAAGGAAAGAGACAAATTCAAATTCCTATTTACTACTTCACAATAATAATATAATCATCTTAGAAGCTAAGTCAGAAAGTATGACTTCAAAAAAATATCAACGTCGTTATTATTCAACTTATCAACTGTCTTAGTTTCCGCGGTGGAAGCACCGCTTCCCTTGATTCCGCGAATTCAAATTGAACTATTATTTTTTCGTTCATATTGTGTTGAATTTTTTCGTCATTTAAAATTACCTATATGTATACTCCATAATTCATTAAATACTATGGAAATATATTACCTAGATCCCAAGAAGTTTTCTTTAGTTTAAAATTTTTAGAATAATATTATAGTATATGTAGGATCCACTGGTAAACGAAAATCTGGGGAACAAACTAAACTAACTAAATCAATCTAAGGATTTGCAAATACACAGAGTTAGCAACCCTGGTCCGTGCACCGAGCCCCGCTCGATTATATTTAGCTATTATTGGTGGATGTAAAAACTAGTGCTGGCAAAAACCGGAAAAAATCAAAACCGATTAATCGGTTTCTGTTAAAATCGATTTCGGTTAAAATCGGTTAACCGAAACTCGACTTCAAAACCGGTTCTCGGTTTAACCGATTAAACGTTAACCGGTTTTCGGTTAACCGGTTTTCGGTTAATCGGTTTTCGGTTAACCGGTTTTCGGTTAACCGGTTTTCTTTCAGTTAACCGGTTAACCGAAAATCGGTTTTTGCCTCAAATAACCGATTATCGATTAACCGCAGTTCTGACACTGGTTTTTCCTTAAATTTAATTCAAAATCCGAAAACGGATGACAACAGGCGAACTGGCAACACTGCTACTGCTATGAAGACGATAGAGACAATAGAGACAGAATTCACAGAACGGAACTATAGCCATAGTCTTCGTCCACGACGTTGCACGTTGGCGGGAAAGTTGTCCGTTTTTTTTCCCATTATCTATGAATAAATCCAAAAAAAAAATTATTTTTTTTCGAAAATACAAGAGCCCATTCATTAAACACTGAAAAATTGAAAACCAATTAATGGTTTCCTACTAGAACCGGTTTTGGTTAAAATCGTTTACCAGCATAACCATTCACTGAAAACCGAGTAACCGGTTAACCGAAAACCGATAAATCGAAAACCGATTATTCGAAACCCGAATTAACCGGAAACCGGTTATTCGAATAACCGAAAACCGGTTAACCGAATAACCAGTTAACCGAATAACCGGTTAACCGAATAACCGGTTAACCGAATAACCGGTTTTCGGTTTGGATAAAAACCGCGGTTAACCGAAAACCGGTTAATCGGTTAACCGGAAAATCGGTTTCGGTTGGCAGCACTAGTAAAAACCGAAATTTCGATCGCTTGGAAGCGCAGTTGCGGCTGCGCCGAGCAATGATACGCAAACCTGGATGAAACCTTGACGCCAGGAGAGCTGGAAGTGGTGATGTGTAGTGTGCTATGCAGATTATTGCAAAATGGATTTTCACATCGCGTTTTTCAAGAGAAATGTGACATTTCTTCTTCAGGTAGGCCTACATGCCATAAACTATTTTAGAAACGAAAGTCGATAAGTCTGTTAAAAATTTACTAGACACTTTAAAATGGATTTGCATAAAAAGTATGAATGATTAACTGGGTTGCAAAACGCCATCTAAATTAATTTGGTGGTCGTGTTTGCTTTTTAATTTAAGTGAGAAAATGCCCTATGGAATTCGAGCGGCTTTTTTGGCCTTAACCTTAATAAACCTGTTTTAAAATTTTGTTTGATATTTTAGAGAAAAGAAAGAGAATGATGTCGGTTTCTTGTTCAAACGATTTGTGAATTTGAGAAACAGTTCATTCAGAAACGGGAACAATTTCAGCATTTTTCGAAGAAAACTGGTGACATGAATTTGGCAGGCGCTGCTTCTCTATAAGGTAATTTTTGATCAATGACCCACCTAATTTATTTCAACAAATTTTAAATGTTTAATAATAAACTATCTTTAAAAAATGCAATTACATTTTCATGAAAAAAGTCCCCAGCTATTACTAATGCAGCCAAGATTACTAATGGCTAATGACTAATTCATCCCTATCCGCTGCCCGCCTGGCCGTATTTTAAATTGACCTCACAATCTCAGACTAGATAGATAAGATAATATAGACGCTCCTTTCTTATGGCATTGTAATCAACCAGCATATACAATACGAAAACAAAACATTCCTTGTGATAGTGGAGCAGCTGGTTGGACAAAGCCCACCAGTAGCGTATGCAAAAAAATATTTTTAGGGTTAAAGCAATAATTTTATTTTAATTTTAATTTAATTATTTGACGTCTAGATCTAGGTATTTATGGTTTATTAATTTGAATGAATTTTTTCACGGTCAAGGAGTTATTTGCACTCTATTAACTCTGGCAATACGGATTCTGAGGTGGAAATCATGTAAAAATCACAAGAAATTACAATAATGCGTAAGGCAGTTTCCTTCCTACGAGATGCAACGCCTCTGAACTCATTGTAACTTCACTTACCTGTGAAAGGTTATGCGATTCTGTAAATTACTCATACCACACACCAAGCACTTTATGTATTCCCTTTTTAATGTTCCTTGTATAGTTCAACTTAATAAACAATCTATCGATCACAGAAAACGACACAAACGGAAAAATTGGCACGAAACTGTATCTGAAACGCCACGACAACAAACGCACATGGCTAACAAACACCGGCTACAACGCGCCGGCGGCGATAGCGGCATTGCCGAATTGTGCGATTCGGCGCAATTTACAACTTTTCGTTATGTTTTTCACAAAATATATATGAAACAAAGTATAATCTTATTCACATATTTTTATTTAAATATCCCATTATTATGTAACGTAATCAAAATTGCAACGTAGGGAAGCTAATCGTTCTATTCTTCTCCATTCTATTCTAATATGTTTTTAAATGTTTCAATGAATTCTATATAGAGTAAGTGTCAATACAACAAAGTTTTGTAGTCTGAGATGGCAATCCACAAGGATAAATGCATTGTAAGTGAGAAGGAGACACCAGCGCATACGTGCCCGCTCTGAAGCTGAAAAGACAAGTAGAGTAGCCGTCGTCGACGGCCGACCACTCATAACATACCGCATGCATTTAGTTTAGTAGACCGTCGCGCCGCGTCACGATAGTCGCGTCAGCCATAGTTTCGTAAAAATAAACCCAAACAAACGGTTCGGGCGGTTCGGCACGTGCTTTGTCGGCTCGGTTCAAGTTATTTACGTGTTTTTTTATTTGTTTTGTCTTGTGTTTCGGTGTACAGATTTTCAAAATTTTCTTTTCTAGGCGATTCAGATATTATTCCGTTTGTAGACGGTGCAATCGTGTAGTGTTGGTAGTTATCAAAATTTTACCAATGGCTTCCGCCTCTGTAGGGACTGTGCAAGAAAAAACAAACCACAAAAGACAGAAGGAAAGAAATTAACAGGTATTTTAAGCAAGTTATGTACAACATTTCTGACTGGATTTGTGGATGCAATGTAAAAACGCGTTTTTTATTGTTTTCCCTGTAGGTACTTTGTTTTGTGTGATGATTCGTTATGTACTAAAACTGGAATTACTCACAGATTAAATAATATAGTATATAAGCATTACTGACATAAAACATTTAAATGAAAAAGTGGCAAAACATGCTTCTTCTACCATACGTACTTTATATGAATAATGCTCGCAATAATGCTATGAATTTCGGTAGCCTTGGACGCATTGATATAAGAACTCAATTAAATCCTGCTTATTGTAAATCTATAAAAGACTATATGATATATTAAGGCAAAATAGGTATATTTTGAGCAAAATTATTGACTGTGTAAAATTCTGCGGTGCATTTGAACTCCAAACACCAATGATTTCTCGTAACTAAGTAAATAAAAGGTGAATGAATTATCCTCAGAATTATTTCAATATTAGGTATTATTTTTCAGAATAATTGTCTAATGGATATCTCAAAGGATATATCTTTTAATTGCTCGATTTAAAAGACAAAAACAAAAATACATAAAAGTTAGTTTGTGTGTAGATATCACTCCGAAAAAAATTTCGAGTGTGGGCCCGCGCCTGCGGCATTAGGTATCCACCACATTTTGACCCACCTTTACAATAACTCACGAGCCGCTCCTGGAATTTGGAACCAGATAGAAAGAGTATTTGGTTCTCTTACCGTTGATTATATCTGGATTATACCTGGAACAATTGCCAGTCAGATTTAAAAAATTTTTTGAACTGAAATTTGTCGAACTGTAATTTCAACAATTACAATAAATTGCATTTTCCAGGGGGATCCTTTATTTCATTAAAACAAAATTATGGCAATTTGTTTGACATTAAATTTAGAGTTAAGTGTATGATACGAATCTTCAGAAATTAGTCAAAAAATCACTATAAGTATGCTGGCCTTTCTCGAAGATATAAGGTTTAAAAAATTCATATTGTGAAGTGATAAAGTTAGAGAGAGATAGAGTTAATAATTCCGGCAACATAAATGTCAGTCGAACCTATTTTTTCAACTTTAAAGGGTAACAAAAATTTTATTTTCTTTTAGTTTGGCAGTGTTATCAAGGGCGCCCATAGAAAATATTTTAGGGGGGGGGGGGCAAAATTAAAAAAGTTTGGGTAAGAGTAACAAATAAACAATTTTTAATGTCAACCAACCTAAACAAAATACAAGAAAAAATTAAAACAATAAAACAAAATTAGAGCTAGGCTAGCGCTGAATCGATAATTGGTTTATGTGATTGTGGCCCCGTTAAATTTTGTATAATATTTCAGGGGTTTGTTTTATGCAGGGTGAGTTTTTTTCTATGCCCACTATGGGGATCTCGGAAACTAGCAGAGCTAGAACAAAGGTTAAATGGGGAAAGAATTGCAGTTTTGAATGCTCAATCTAATGCCCCTTTTGCATTTTTAAAAAAGTTCACGGCTCACTAGATATTTTGGAAAAAAGCGATTTTTTGTTATTTCTTCAGATCTCTGTAGCTCCGTTATTTCTGATTATACAGAAAAACTGTAGAGACAAAAATTGTAGATAATTTTGGGCTTAATAAGATAATCTTATCCAATTTTTTTATGTTGTTTGTGATTTTTGAGATATGACATAAACTTGTGTTTTTTTAAATGTAAATCATAGTTGGCTGTGGCCTTATAAAATCGGCAATTTTTTGAGCTTTCCAAAGATATAATACTCGGCATATCTCAAAAATCACAAACAACATAAAAAATTGGATAAGATTATCTTATTAAGCCCAAAATTATCTACAATTTTTGTCTCTACAGTTTTTCTGTATAATTAGAAATAACGGAGCTACAGAGATCTGAAGAAATAGCAAAAAATCACTTTTTTCAAAATATCTAGTGAGCCGTGAACTTTTTTAAAATCCAAAAAGGGCATTAGATTGAGCATTCAAAACTGCAATTCTTTCTCCCTTTAACCTTTGTTCTAGCTCTACTAGTTTCCGAGATCCCCATAGTGGGCATCGAAAAAACTCACCCTGTACACCTGGAAGAATATGAAAATAATCTTTTCCTCAACTATAATAATATAAAATATAACGCGAAGGGATTTTGAGAATCTCCAGGGGGGGGGGGGGGGCACGTGCCCCCCCTTGCCCCCCCCCCCTATGGGCGCCCATGAGTGTTATCTATCGAAAAGGACTATATCTCTCTCAAAATACGAAGTTTTAGGATAACGTTTTATATCTAGTCGAATTTGCGAAGGTGAGGTTAATTTACCTCGAGTGACTAGCAAAAAATACATGAAACCAGTGAATCATCGAATTCCATGCGGGTAAAAAAATTAACTTTCGAAAAAATTAGGTAATTGAAAAAGTTGTTGGTGTTGACGAGTTACATACATGTTTAACATTTTGGCACTTATTTCAGGGACACTCTGTATGTATAACGTTTCACAGAAAGAATAATAATTATACATTAGGTTGTTCCTACATATAAAGAGGAGCTTAGCTCTATAGCAAATTTGTTGTAATTACACAGTTCCCACTTGTTATGTAAACACCATTTATGAGATGTGGCGGGATTTTATGAGCACAAAAAGCTGTGTTTAATAAGCTTAAATTCAACACGTCCCATATTCCTAAGTGTATGCTAAGGTTTGAAATACTATGTGTGGTTTAATGTCTTAATCTCCGAGAGTGGGATAGATGACAGACAGAGTGTGCCTTAGTCGGAATATATTTTGTTCAAGACTCTATCTACGTTAAATCCTCATTCCAAATTGAGGAGCAAGGACGTGCAAGTTGGAAACTAACATTTTGTCAGTCTAGCGATTGTATACTATATAGGTGCTACGATATTACACTGTACTGTAATATAGTTTTGTGTCCAGTATCGAATTGGCGTCGGTATTTGGATGGGGTAATTATTTCATGGCCTGCTATGATTTTTTAAAATAGATAATTTTCAAGAAACCCTATTAGGGATATTTTACGACAAAATGTTATTAATAAAACTTGTTCTGAATGAAAAACTGAGTAGAATTGCAAAATTTCAAAAGTCTAGACCTACTTTGATTTTTAGCTTTTTCGCATGTTTCTCCCACTTTTTTCTTAGAAATGTGTCCCTTCTAAGGAAACTTGATCATCGTGAAAAAATAAAATTATGACGAGAAAGCTCCAGAAAAGACACTTTTCTAAGAAAAAAGTGGGAGATAAATCTAAAAATCAAAGTAGGCCTAGCCTTTTGAAATTTTGCGAATCTACTCAGTTTTTTATTCAGAACAAGTTTCCTTAATAACATTTTGTCGTAAAAAATCCCTAATGGGCTTTCTTGAAAATTTGCTATTTTAAAAATCATAGCAGGCCATGAAATAATTACGCCATCCAAATACCACCGCCTATGAGATACTCTTTCTCGGTACTACCAATAAAAAAATAAATACCATTTGTTTTCCTTGCCCTTCATATATTTCTGAGATGTCCAGTATCAAATTGGGACGCACTGTATATTGATAATTAAATAGGTATACCCTTATTATATGTGACATTCCGAATATCAACCTCAGCTGGTTGACAAATCTAAAATTGTATCGATACGCTTAATGATCCTGAAACAAAAACAAAATAATTCGAATTTGTAATTCTGCAAACAATTAGGTATAATGCGTACCTACCTAAATCATTTTATTAAAAATTTAGCTTTTATAGTACACTTAGTTGGTTTATGAGGTCCTTTTTTCTAGATATAATATATATTTTTTCTTGAAATCGGCATTAAAATGTCCCAAAATCGTCATTAAAAGCACAGAAATCGTACAATAATGTAGCCCATTATTGTACGATTTTTTCAATAAGTAGGCCTTGGCGAGATGTAAACATCAAACGTCAGACGCGGAGAAATCGCCCGTCAAAAGTGACCAAATATACAAAACCCGGCCGATAAAGGCTCATTTAACTTTTCGTACACATTGCGAAATTGTTTCCTATAGAAGCGCAATCCTTCAGTATACATATTTTAGTAAATTTGAAAATCAATAGATTTGTTGTGTAGGCACAAGAAGCAGCAGTTTGGTTTTTCTGTCAGAAGGTGCCGTACATCATTATACTTGCCTAGGTAGAGCGATCGGTAAAGTCAAGCAACGCCGCGCGTAGTCGGTTCGTGGACGGGTGATCCCTTATTAATATTTTCTTGCCTAAGAAAACATTTTTTTTCCGATTTCAAGAAAAATATAATATGTACCTCGGCACTGAAGTTCTTTTTATGACTCATGTGGTTTATTTGCCTCGGCCAGAGGCCTCGGCAACTAAACTCCACATGAGTCATAAAAAGTTGAACTTCAGTGCCTTGGTACATAAATAACTATTATAACATCCACCTAGCCTGAGCGAGCATAAAATTTGTCAATGTCGTGCAGGATCACTTCCATCGACCCAACTTCCCACCATTGATTTAGGCAAAGTTTACAGAATTTCTGAAAACTTTGATTTAGGTATACCTTTTCAATGGCCGCACTTAAAAATAAGTAATAAAACTAATTAAAACAACAGTAAAAACTAGAGATGCGCCTGGTTTACTAGAATAATAATACATGAGTTACGAAAATACTACAAAAGAAACTAGTATGTTAAACTCACTGCTTTATTATTTAGAAATATACCTTAATGAGTTGTTTTACTTACTGCAGTTTTTTTATGAACATTAGGTAAATTAAATGCACATTATAACACTTGCTTACTGTTGTTTTCTGTAGTAAAAGGCATTTACTAAAAAAATGGCAGTCAACTAGATAATTACTGCCACCTTATTTGGTATAAATAGTTTCAATTATGTTCATACTTTCCCTTCTGATTAATAAAAAAACAACTTCTAATTAGCTAACACACGACAGTAGATATAGGTATCTCTGGACGCTGACACAACTACGAAACCTAGAAAAAAAAGGTAATTTTTAACGCTAAGGCAGTGACTATAGTCACTGGTTAAATTGTCACTGCTAAATTTCAATCGAAATATTATGCGCATATATATGCATCATTTTTATTTAAAATATGCAATAATATGCATTTATTTGGCCAAATATGCTATAATATGCATTTATTTTAATGTACCAATACCTTAAAAAACACCAAAACTGATTTTAGAGAAAAGGTTTATTTTAAGAAAAAGGAAAGGAAAACAAGTACCTAGGTACATAAAATACCTCGTAAAATATCTATATTAAAACAGAATTATAAAAACATTTTAATTTGAAATTGTATAGTATATAGTATATTGTATAATATGTTTATATATAGAAAAGCTTCTCTCAACATCTGCGATGTAATAGGACAATACTTTAATTTGGGAAGTAAGGGATAAGGCCAAAGTGCAACTTCGTTGGATGATTTACCATCAAAAATAGTCTTTACTGCCATTAAAGATTTGAACCCTTCATTCTTTTCTACAGTAGCATCCAGTGGCGTACTCAGAATGTAAAGTTCTTTTCTAACTTTAATACCTACATCACCAGGAACCTTTTTACATCTAGCGGAAAATGTTTGAACAAAATCAATCGATTCGCTTAAACCTAAATTTCTACTTTATAATGAAAGGATTATATCTGGTATAAAACTAAAATTAACTTTATTATAAACAAGTTGGTTAGCTACATCCGCATTTTTCAGGATTTCTTGACTTTGCACTTCACACTGCGAGTTGTGTCTGGGCTCTCATAATCTTGGTTATATCTTATATCTATAAATAAATATAGGAAAAACATGCAAATATGCACAAAAATTAGGTTTTTCCAGAAATATGCAATGTTTTGCGAAATTGATTAAAATATGCAAAAAATGCATATATATGCAATTTGCATACAGGGTGTCCGGAAATTACGTTCACATACGGAAGGGGGTAATTCTTTGGCCCATTTTAAGAAAAAAACTTTATATGAACCTATGTCGTAAACGTCCTAACTTTTGAGATACAGGGCGTTGAAGTTCATTTTTTAAATTGAATTTTGGCTACATCTCCCGAAATAATCAAGCTGCTGAACTGAAATTTGGCACTGCTATGTTATTGGGGATGGAGAATAAGCTGAAAATGTCAGTTTCTACGTGTCTCACAGATGGCGCCACTTGCGCTGTTTTGGATCGTGCTTTTACTCGTAACTTTTTTGAGGTTATCTTTTTGGTCTTGCAGATTTATCATTTTAGTGCACCTTTTTATTCTACAACAAAAAGGTACTCTTGCTTCATACGGATAAAATCAACCGTTTGCGTTGAAATTGGCAAAATGTGCCCCAAAACACCTGTTGACTCCAATGTTCGAAACATACAATTTTCACCGACCGCTTTCAAGTGCTACAGATCAACTGTACCTTCAAAATGAAGAGAAAAATCCCTATGAAGAATGCACCAAAAATTATTCGCTTTCAAAATGGAAAGGATTGAATTTGACAAAATTTGAACACCCTATTTCCAGAAAACCAATGGTGTTTTGATCAATATCCATTTAGCAGTTTTTTCTTCATTTTGAATGTACAGTTGATATGTAGCATTTGAAAGCGGTCGTTGAAAATTTTATGTTTCGAATATTGGAGTCAACAGAGGTGTTTTGGGGCACATTTTGCCAAACGGTTGATTTGATCGTTATGAAACAAGAGTACCTTTTTCTTGCAGAATGAAAAGATGCACTAAAATGATGGACCTGCAGGACCAAAAAGATAACCTCAAAAAAGTTACGCGTAAAAGCGTGATCAAAAAACAGCGCAAGTGGCGCCCTCTATGAGATACGGTGAAATTGACATTTTCAGCTTATTCTCCATCCCCAAAAACATAGCAGTGCCAGATTTCAGTTCAGCAGCTTGATTATTTCGGGAGATGTAGCCAAAATTCAATTTAAAAAAATGAACTTCAACGCCCTGTATCTCAAAAGTTAGGACGTTTACGACATACGTTCATATGAAGTTTTTTTCTTAAAATGGGCCAAATAATTACCCCCTTCTGTATGTGCACGTAATTTCCGGACACCCTGTATATTCCGCCCTTTAGTGATAAGCATTCAGTTGCTTCAGGGGTACTCCTATAGTTTGAAGTAATGTGAATGTGAGGGTCTGAATTATCATTATTAATACAGATGCACTAGGAATGAAGTCCACATTAACTTTTCTGTGATATAATAGGTACGCAAATATCTTTGAAGTCGACAGGAAACCGGCAGGTCGGTGGATAGCGTGCGTTGTATCTGACGAAAATATTTTTGTGCATTTCTGTGCGGAGTATAGTCCACATGTACGTAAATTTCGACACAAACGAACAAATTTGCTTCAGATACAACGCACAAAGTAAATATTTATTGATGTGGACCCGGCTTTAGCCGTGTCATAGCCGGGCCAAATTATATTTTGCGTTTAGTTAGGAAATAATTTTATTTTATGATCGACACCTATCATTGTGCTAGAATACTCGAATGGTCTTTGCAAGGTTCTATCAAAGTCTAGAAATACTAAAGTCGGCTCACTTCTTTGAGCTCTCGGAAAAGCCGACAATTTTATTGCGACCGATCGTAAATCAGCGTCACCTCGCACGCTTCGCATTTACGAGAGCGACTAAACGAAATCGCCGTCAAGCTAGTTATACGCGGGGGCAGGTTCATATTGACTTTCTATTATTTACCAAAGTCTACAAATATTAGTATACATTATTTATGTAGGTAAGTGTACCGTTAGTTTTTGGTAGGTACAGTTAAATTAAAATACAATAGGTAGCTGTTATCAGAATCTACATAATTAGTATGTATATCTGTAGACTTTGATTGGAACATGAATAAAAATGCAATTTTTTTATGTTTTACGTTCATTTATAATAAAGCCTAACAAAACATAGAGCAGACAAAAACATAAATAACAAATAAATATTTAACGACTAAGAGTTGAACTAATCATATCTACTTTTTCATCCTGTAGTAAATATTTTGATATTTAAATTGACATACACAATACAGAACAAAATATTACGCATATACGTACCTATACACAAGCATGCGTGTTACCATAAGCTTCTGGTAATAATCTTAATGGGACAGCCGAGGGGACAGCAGTTTTTACTAAACGTTTTCCGGACGAAGTGAATGACTGATCATCAAAATGTGCCTTGCAAATTCTTATAGGTTTATATCCCTCTTCAGGTAGAATATTCGCAAATTTATGTTCTCCGATGAACCCTAAGGCATTCTTCCATTGCTGGCACCTTCAAATTTTCAATATTTTAATATTATATCTATATTATTCTTCAATTAATACCTAGTAGTATTCGAATGGCACATAAAAATGTCTTAATTTTTGTAGGTAGGTACCGCAAACTCAATCTTACCTTTCAGGGTCTTTAGGAAATGAAAGAAAGGTAATATAGTCTTTTGAACTGGTTTTACAGCTATCGGCACTGCAGTAAAAAACGTTATTAGGCATCACTAATACAACACAGTCACGGTCGGTCGGTAATATTTTGCGATAATTTATATTTTGCGCGCACCCGGTAGAATGCGAACAAACCGCTTTCAGCTACACTGTGTACAGCTTATTTTCTTATATATTATTAGATATCGATCGGCTCGATGAGGAGGGGAGTGGGAGAGGGCAAGAGGGACACGTTTGTTTACACAAGGCCGAGTGCCCGTACTTGTTAGTATATCTCTGGACGCTGGTTCTATACTTGGTTATTTTCAACGGATAATGTCTTAACTACTTCCAGAAATATTATTTCAGATTTGTACTAGCATCTAGCAATCTTTTGTAGCAGTAGTACGTTTTATAAAAAAATATCTCGTTCTATATGTATGTATCGGACCGGTATAATAGTTCTTAGTTCTACGAAAAGCGCACACGCATGGACGATATATATACTATATACACCCCTTGTTGACGCATTCTCTTGAATAAACACAGGGAGATTCGGATCCGAGGGAATACGCCAAGAAAACACCGATGTTTTTCTTTTATTCGCCTTGCATGATCCGCGCCGTATAAATAGGGAATAGGTGGGATAACGTCTCCCGATTAAGATAAGACCTACCTGGGCCATCTAATTCCCTAATTTATATGCATGGCGGCCATGCCGGCCCGTTTCATATTTATCCCTGAAGATCAAAATGCCGATAGTCCCGGCATTCTTGAGAGGTGTCTAATCCCAGCAGCATGTCTAGAAACATCTGAAAAGATGGGAAACAGCTGAACATTCTCCGAATCTAGACGTTTGAGAATTTTCCAATTTAGTAGTAAATCTTCGTTTTTTCTTTTTAATTTTCTCTAATCCTGATCGAAGGTGCAGGTGTTTCAAAATAGTATATATAATAATAAATATAAATACCAGTATAGGGTGACACTGAAAATAGTTGCACACCCTTATTCCCGAAGTGTTGGAATTAAACATTTTAATGTATGGTTCACTGGTGCGGAAATGTCTACTGGGACCTTCAAACTATTTCCGGTTTAACGGGAAGTGACATTAACTTTTTTATATTAAATGGAGCATAGCAATTTTGGTACAAAATTTGAATTCTACTCAAATTACACACCATCGTTTGATGTAGGTAGATGGAGGAGGGCTATTTTATTCTAGTTTTGAATATACGTAACAAAAAAAGATTTCATAATTTGTGTTTTCTTACTATTACCATTAATTTGATATTTTTGTTGACCAAAAGTGAATAATTATTGTGTATAAAATATTATTTTACATGTAGAATATTATTTTATATGTAGAAACGTACAAACTGTTTTGTTGTTTTTTTTTTAACTTCCATTCCTGGAGGTATTTGTGGTTATTAGATATCTTGAATTACCACGTGCAAATTCAATGCACCGTAGTTATGTCTAATTTAATTAAGTATTTAGATACTCTTCTTGATTTTCAGTTTAAATAATAGGTATATGTTTTTTTACGTTCGTTAACGAAAATTTTACAGTTTCGGATAATTGGAGGCATAGTGATCCCCGCATGTTATATCCAGTAACCCCATTGCCAAAATTTACCATTTCTTCACTGCCCATCTCCAGGGATAATGAGAGCCAGAGAGTTTTAGTTTTCTCTCCCAAAAAATATGGTTATTAAACTTGAACAAAAATCATTATTCATAATTATTGATCTATACACAGTAGTACCTACCTACTGTTATGATTTGTTTATTTGGATCTTATTTAATAAGCTAATAGGTACCTACTAATTTTTATGGCGTTATTTCCTTAAATAACTGCAATTCCCTACCGTTCTGCTACAGAGTCTTTACTTTTACCTGCGAACAAATCCAAAAAACATTTATTTTTCAAGATAATAGATGATTTTTTGCTTGAAGCGTCTTCGATAACTGACTGCTTCTTCTGGCCTCATTGTCGCTTTCAAGATGCAAATCCAGTGCCAGCTCCTTATAGCGATTTTTTAATAAAAATCTGACACCATACCGTTAATGAGAAGCCCCCAAAGCCCTCATATACCCCAATTACTGTAAGAAGTCCCGATTTTGTCAGATGACATTCTCCACAAAATCCCTAGGAATTTTTTGTTAACCATAGGTATAACATTGGTATATGTGTCTCAACCAGTTAATGACGTCACTCATTGATTTATGATGTGAAAAGTTACCCAAGTGATACGAAAAAAGAGCATAATAAAATAAAAACCCTATTGCAATTACGATTATGCCGCTACAAATAAAAATAACTATGACTACAATTCATTTTAATAATAATTTCAAACGTCATGGAAACATTTTCGTTTTGGTATTTTGTAATAATCAGCTGCTTTTGGCAGCGTCTAGGGGCGGACTCAGGCAAATTTAGCTTCGGTGTGTCAAAGTGACAGTGAAGGTTTTCCAGATCGTTCAAACTGGTTCAAACATTCGGTAATGAAAATATTCGCGGGTTTTCTACGTTTTGTGAGCTTTACCGTCATCTGTGTTGTTCTTGTTCGTGTTACTTTTCGTGTTATTAGTGCAAATGGGCTCGTTACTGACCTGAACTTATGACCCGGTTGCATTTTTTGCTGCATTGATGCCAACTTAGGATATCGAAATTACCAATTGACAGTCCCAGTAAGGACTTCTTAAAGTAATTTGAGTATACGCAAAATTTGAACTCAAAATATAGGGAGTGTTATATTCTACTGGGTCTTATAGTTAAGCAAGATACAAATATTTTAAAGGAACTAGGCGAGACAAGTAAGCCATGGAATTACTTCAAAACAGTTGAAGGGGTCAACAGGGTCACTCAAAGTGTTGGTGTGAAAAAATACAAGAAAAAGTATACAGGGTGTTTCTTTATGTGCCATTCATGTTTGAAAAACTGAGTTTTTGAAACATTTATATACGAGCCAAGAGCGCCTTGGAATTATTGAAAAAATATTAGTAAATGCAAAAGTAATTAGTTTGTTTACAAAATGTCAACCAACAAGTTGATATATATGGTAACTTGCCAAGTTGATATACAACATAAGATGAGACATTTTTCTGTGCGTTTCTGGTTGTGACACACCGCATCCGCCTTAAGTCCTGACTGGCAGGGGTCTGTAAATTTAAGACGTGGTTCGTTAATAGTTTCTGTCTCGGTTTTGATATACCTACTCGATTTTTATCGCGCTTCACTCGTATATAATAGGTATGTTTCAAAAAAAATGCAGCACTTTGAGATGTCACATCTTTTGAGTTAATTCCCCGTCACAATTAACTCGCCAGATGCCTTTAAAATTGTTACCACGAAAAATAAACGACGAATAAGCTTAATCCACTACCAAATATTCCTATTGTAGGCACGTAGTGATGTGAGTTTTTGAACAAGTTTCCTTAATAACATTTTGACGTGAAAGCTCCAGAAAGGAAACTTTTTTGAGAAAAAAGTGGGAAAGAGCTAAAAGTAGAAATAACACAAAGAAAGCTAATAGAATTTCTTGAAAATTCGCTATTTTAAAAATCAGCAAGCCATGCAATATTTACCCCATCCAAATACCACCGCCTATGAGGAACTCTTTCTTATGGAACTACTAATAAAAAATAAATACCATTTGTTTTCTACAATTATCATATTTTCTACAATTATCATATTTACAACTGACCACTGGGTAGAACAGCACTGGTTTTCTTGAAATCGCGTGTTAAAATATTGTCGAGCTTGTTCTGTACTATTTTCAAAGCGAACAATTTTTTGATCACTGCGTTCATACGTTCAAAGCGGTAAGTGAAAATGTTATTTTTCGAATTTTCGAGCTAATATGTGTTTTGGGGCACATTTTGCCAATTTCAACGAAAATGCTTGACTTTATCGTTATGGAACAAGTATATACTTTTGTTGAAAATTGAAAAGGTGCACTAAAGGCAAAAAAGATAACCTCAAGAGGAAAATCACGATCCAAAAACAGGGCTACGTATCTATGACATATTTAGAAATTAGCATTTTCAGCTTATTATCCACCCGCAAAAACTAAGCAGTGTCAAATTTCAGGTTAGCAGCTTGATGATTTTAGGAGCTCCAGCTATTATTCTATTAAAAAAGAATTTAAACGCCCCGGATTTTCAGTATAACCAGTCAGATTTGGCCGGTAGTTGTTAAGCTCAGTCGTAATATATTTTCACAAAATATACAGGGTGACCGTATTTCGAGTCTATGCATGGAGATCTTGGTTATCTTAAGAGATACGAGGTCGGTTAAATTTGGGCAAAGTTGCGGAGTTTGATGCCGAGTAACATGGTAAAAAGAAATTTTGGCTGACCCTTTTCGTTTTGAAAATAATGCGAAAAAACTGAAAATTGTCGTTTTCGTTTTTATTTTTTTAAACGAAAACGAATGGGGCTGGACATTTCTAAGTTAAACATTGTTAAGGCACTTTTTTACAAGGAATCTAAATATTTCCTCGCATTTTTTTCCTCGCCTCCCTGGACAAAGATATGACGATCATCTTTTATTTTTCTTATAGGCGCCATATTGGATTTTTCAATTTTTGAAAAGAGGATTTTTTACTGGTTAAAATGATATGTCACACATTATGCTTTACTTTGTTTTTCTTGCCGTAATATCAAATTAATCGTTTTTGCATAGAGTGCCTTGGAAACGTAAGCCCCATAATGTTTGACGTTTTTGCATAGAGTGCCTTGGAAACATAAGCCTAGTTACCCATTGTTGCGAAGTGTGCCTTGGAATATTGTTTAATGGTTCAGTAAAAATTCAGTTAATGTTAAATTTATTGATTAAATAAATCGTATCACGAGAATATGATCTAAGACCTTGTTATTTATTCGTCATTTGCCATATAACACATTAACCCTAAAAGAGTCAAACTGGAAACACAATAACAACAAAAACCTAGACGAGTAGACAATCCTATTTTACAATAAATGTTCAATTTGTCCTCCTTGTTCCTCAAGGCACAATGCAGCACGTTTCCTTAAATTGTTTATGGCTCGTACAATATCCCTTCGACGACATTTATATTTGAGGAATAATAAATTTTAATCATGTCACGCTTTTCTTCATGTGAAAATGACATTTTTTCAGTAAAATAAAGTGTCAGGGACACCTAAAATTGTACTAAACTATCAAACGTTATATGGGGCTTAGGTTTCCAATGTCAAACATTATGGGGCTTATGTTTCCAAGGCACTCTATGCAAAAACGTCAAACATTATGGGGCGTACGTTGTACGTTTCCAAGGCACTCTATGCAAAAACGATTAATTTGATATTACGGCAAGAAAAACAAAGTAAAGCATAATGTGTGACATATCATTTTAACCAGAAAAAAATCCTCTTTTCAAAAATGCAAAAATACAATATGGCGCCCATAAGAAAAATAAAAGTTGATCGTCATATCTTTGTCCAGGGAGGCGAGAAAAAAAATGCGAGGCCATATTTAAATTCCTTGTAAAAACGTGCCTTAATAATGTTTAACTTAGAATTGTGCGGCGCCATTCGTTTTCGTTTAAATAAATAAAAACGAAAACGACATATTTCAGTTTTTTTGCATTATTTTCAAAACGAAAAGGGCCAGCCAAAATTTCTTTTCACCATGTTACTCGGCATCAAATTCCTCAACTTTGACCCAATTTAACCGACCTCGTATCTCTTAAGATAACCAAGATCCCCATGCATAGACTCGAAATACGGTCACCCTGTATATGCAGTTGCTCTATATGTACCATTACGAATGTGATTTTTCGAACGGAACTCCTAAAGTTCTGATGATATTCCTGTTCTTGTCTTGAACGGTCCAGAAGAGGGGAGTAAAAGAACACGTCTCCGGATATATTTTCCTTTTATTCTCCCTACATAATCCCCTCGATGTAAATATAGGGAATAGGCGGGATAACGTCGTCAGATTAAGATAAGACCGAGACCTACCTGCGTTGCTCTTAATTTCCTAATTTATATGCATGGCCGCCCTGTTATTATGCCGGCCCCTTCCGCACATTTATTCGAGAAGAGCAAAACGCGGGGCCTACCGCGACCGTTCTTGCGGCTGGGCCTAATCCCTGGAACACCTGGAGAATCATCCAGACGGCTGTGGATACTCCGGATTGGGACATTTCGAAACTTTCGAGAATTAATTGCGTAAATAAAGAATTTGGAGATGTGGATTTAGTTTAGGAATAGGTATTCGGAAAAATCACATGTTTTGGTTACAAATAAGTTGCTTCACATTAAAAGGCTTTGCTATATCTAGATATTTTTGTAGATACTTTGACTCGAAAGGAGAAACATTTTTTTATTATTCAACCATCAAAATCGCTTGTAGCTGGCAATAAGAGGCAGTGGAGGCCCATGACCATCATTTCTTCATATACCACAATATTGAATCATATTATGTATTTCGGGAAATATAGTCCAAGACCCGGCCGCATGATTTCAACTCTCATAAGCTTATAGAATAAGATGTTGTGTAAAATGTAGAGAGTATATTTCTTTACTTGAAGCGAGTAGGTTGCCTCAGATAATATGTGCCCGATCATTGTTATTTATTAAAGAAGTTGTGGATAATTTTTGTTTTTTAAATAGGTACAACCCGTCCCACGAACATATTTACTACTTTTTCGCAAAAGTCTTTTGACAAATTCGAAAAGTGCCGTTTTAAGAAGGTGGCAAATTTCTTAATTGGGCCTTGTATTTTCCTCCAGTACTAAAAGAAACCTCGAAAATCCGATATTTACCCAAATTTCCCGACTCCCGATTTCCAAGTTTCGAGAAACGGGACGGCCTGTAGAATTAGCGAAATTGACGGGAAATCCTGAGGAACCGCTCTTATAAATTGCGTGTGTTTTCTCATTTTTTAATTGAAAATCCTTAATAACTCGAAAACGAGAAATATTTACCTGAAAAAATTTCTTAAAAAATGTTGACCCGAAAAACGCGTTTGAAAATTTTTTTCCTGGCCATCAAACGGTATATGGCACTGGCTGTATAGCGGGACTTCGCACACAACTCGCGTCCCCGAGGTCCAGACTTGCCCCCGTCTTTCGCGCCGTATTTAACAGCGCAGGATTTTCGGGGCCCCGAAAATACGCCTATCGGATTTCTAAAAGACCAAGAGACCCTTTTTTTATTGTTGCTCCATGAGCCTTCTTTCCTATTTTGTTATATAATCATATGAGAGTAGATTTGCCTAAAACTTGACCGTAACTTCTTTATAACAATTATCGGGCCCATATAAATTGAGGCAACCTACTCGCTTCAAGTAAAGAATATACTCTCTACATTTTACACAATATCTTATTCTATAAGTTTATGAGAGTTGAAACATGCAGCCGGCTCTCGTACTAATAGGTTTTTTAGAAATTTTAGTGGGGGCCGGAGTGCTTCGTCTTTTCTTAAATTTTGGTTTCGTTCTCGTGTTAACAACAATCATTTGAATATGAAATTTAGATTCACAAAATAATATAACAACTGGATTATTAAAAATCCGGTGGCTTCGGAACCCTTATTTCTTCTGAACATTTTTTATTCGTAATTTTTTTTATTTTCTTCCTTTAAAAATTATTCTTCAAAATGCATTAAAATATTAATTTTTGTTCATCGCTATTGACATGGATGGCGTAGAGTTTTAATTGAGGATCGCTCAATCTAGTAGGCAGTCAAGGAGATATATATTAAAAAAGATCTACAAAATTCAATCGAATTATCAAGAAATCCCTTTCGCCCTCAAAATTAATTCCTTTCCCAACAAACAGGGCTAGTCAAGTTGACCAATGTTTGGGTGAGAATACCTGTACGAAGGTAAAATATTACCAATTTTTTCCTTTAGAAAATTATTCAAAATTTGAAGAACCCAAGAAGAAATTTTTGTTACCTAAAACTAGTAATTTCTAACCTAATTATAAAGTACACAAACGCTCAAATTTTAGACTTAATTTAGTTTATTATTTATTATAGGTATACCTTAAATCAGGCTTTGAAGACAAGGGAAATTTTGTCATAAATGTTTTGGTCAACTTAACTTATTTTTAACTTTCTACATAGGTACCCTTACAGTCAAAAGATAATTTAAGAAATGCTGAAGGTCATAAAAAAGTAAATTTTACTAACTTAAACTAACTTAATCTCTATATTCGACCTATTATATCCCTATTAGGGTTTTGGTCGGTTTTAGGTTTATATAGTAACCTATTAAATAGGTACTGTGAAGTTCAAAAAGTCTAGATTTTTGGACTTGAAAGGAAAGAAGTTCAAAATTTCTTGTAAAAATTACCATGAAGTCAAATTATCCCCAAACCGTTTTTAAAGTAGAAATATCTTTTTAGTGTGAAAATGAATCGTGAACACTGAAAACATAACGGTTGAAGTGAAGCTTGTTTTATTGGGTAGGTATATAATATGCTGTTATTTAAAATTTAGATTTTGCATTATTTTCTATATTGTAGCAAGATGCCTAAACAACACAGGGCTTTTCGTCATTACTCTTCTTTTTATCCGGCCAAAAGGAAAATAGAAAATGAAGCCTTTGAAAATGGAGATAATAGTAGAATAAATTGATGAATATCTTCATGGGCAGCTTGAAATGAACAAGTCTTGTAATTATAGATGAATGGATACCTATTCTTGATATTTGTCCAAGAATCTCGTAAAATACCTAATATTATTAGCTACTATTAAACGCAATATATATCTCTATCACCTATCATTTTCTTATTCTCGTGTTTACCTAGCAACTAAATTTGTTGTAAAATGCCCATGCTCAATCAAAGTAGTTTCAGCACAACGAAACAGCTGTCAGAAGCATGCGCGGTTTTGTTTTTGAAACAGCGCTTGCTCCTGGCAGTTTCTAACTACTGGTTTCAAATCCTGCCGAAACAGACTTAATAATCACCTTATTTATTACCTTTATTACCGAAAATAATCCTAATTGTTACAATAAGGATGTAAGATTAGTGAGTGTAAATGTAACAATTACAAGAAAAGGTGATAATGGGCAAACATTCAAAGTTAACAAAAAGAAAAAACTAGTAACCGCATACACGTGTTTCATGCTATTTGGCAATCATCAGTACAGTGTAACATTAACCAAATCAAAAGATAGGCATGATTTGGGAAGCAACAAATGAAGTCCAGGCAGGAGCCAACAGCACATTTGCAGCTTCAGTCAGCACATCCCCTATTTTGGGGCTTGTACTAACATCGCCACGGAGGCTTCTAAAGCGACCTGCGTGGAAATCTTCATAACCCAAGATATAATGACAATAAGGATGTAAGATTAGTGAGTGTAAATGTAATGTTACACCGTACTGATGATTGCCAAATAGCATGAAACACGTGTATGCGGTTACTAGTTTTTTCTTTTTGTTAACTTTGAGTGTTTGCCCATTATCACCTTTTCTTGTAATTGTTACACTTACACTCACTAATCTTACATCCTTATTGTCATTATATCTTGGGTTATGAAGATTTCCACGCAGGTCGCTTTAGCAGCCTCCGTGGCGATGTTAGTACAAGCCCCAAAATAGGGGATGTGTTGACTGAAGCTGCAAATGTGCTGTTGGCTCCTGCCTGGACTTCATTTGTTGCTTCCCAAATCATGCCTATCTTTTGATTTGGTTAATGTTACACCGTACTGATGATTGCCAAATAGCATGAAACACGTGTATGCGGTTACTAGTTTTTTCCTTTTGTTAACTTTGAGTGTTTGCCCATTATCGCCTTTTCTTTTAACCTAATTGTTGCTTTAACTTGTGGGTCGCTTTAATAGGGAAAATGCAACTATATATGGTCAAAATTCTTTGTTATATTTTCCCTGATTTAAGAAGTTATAACTTCAAAGGCTAAAAATACGTAAAACGGAACACAGTTAAGCATGTATTTGCTATCAAACAAACAACGATGACCTCCATCTTGAAATCAAACTTATTAAAGGTTTACCTATGAAATTATGTTTCAAAATATGAAAAAGTATTTCTTGTCTGTTCGAATTTTCTTAATAAACACTTTTGAAGATGAGAAAAAAAATATTTTTTTGTAAATACAAAATATATATATATGAGACGCACGAATTTTTCCGAAGTATTTCACCTATAATACACAGAAATATTATAGGCGCAAGGAAATTTTTGCACAGACAACAAAATCCAAACACTTCAATACCTCTCCGCATATCTACAGTTATACGTTATACAGGATGATTTTTTTAGGTCTACCACCGCAATTTTCTCGCTCATTTTGCGGCCTACAAAAAAAACGTAAAAAACAGAAATGTGGCAATTTTGGACAGCTAAGTGCTGCTGCAAAAGAAATCGGCATCCATGGCCAACTTGTCGCGCAATATTAAAAAAACCTCAAATTGAGCAAAACTATTAATGGCCGTGGAATGTTTATTTTAAGAGACAGAGAAAAAATTTATATTGAAAATTGATGGCACTAAGAAGCTTTATGCAAAAGGGTACTCAGATAGTTTCAGAAAATTACACAGGGTCTTCGGGGCTCTCTTGAGGCTATGCATTTTTTTTGTTTATTTCTTATCAAGCGATTTTCTCTCTTATTTTGGGCCGCACAGAAAATACGTAAGAAAACAAAATATGGCAATTTTGGTCAGCGAGGCGACATTGAAAAAGGAATGGGCCCCCATACCCAACTTTTCGCGGTGTACTAAAAAAACCTAAAATCGAAAAAAAATTTTGATGGTCTCAAGAGAGCCGAAGACCCTGTGTAATTTGCTGAAACTATCTGAGCACCTGGGTGGATAAAGCTTCTCAGTGCCATCAATTTTCAATATAAAAGTTTTCCTCTCCCTCTTAAAATAAACATTCCACGGCCATTAATAGTTTTGCTCAATTTGAGGTTTTTTTAATATTGCGCGACAAGTTGATTTGATTTGATTTGTCATTTATTTCCAAAGATCAAGAAACGTACATTGTATACAGATTCTTAATATAGGACACGTCACAAAGAATTAGTACAAACACCAAGTATCACAAATTTATCACAATTATAATAACGAGTATGTTACACGTCGGGTAATTAACTGTTAAAATATTCATATAATGAGTAAAGGGCACGTGGCAGGAGGAATTTTTTTAATTCAACTTTAAATTGCTCTTCAGAGTGAATATCTTTATTTTTCGGGAGCTCTTTTAGATTATTTCTAACATGCAATGCGCAAAAGAATATATATATATATATACTTGGGAGCGTTAGAAAATTGAATTTAACGAAAAGTTGCCTACAAGAGGTACGTCTCGGCACACCAGCAATTTGGCGGACGATATTTTTTTTTGTGAGATGAACACAGAGTTTGATGTGGGAGCGTTGCCCCAGCAGACAACACCGTACGATAGCACAGAGTACACGTGACCATAGTATAACGCAAACAGGGTAGCATTGCTGACCACGGATCTGAGTTGTCGGAATACAAAACTATAAGAATTAATTTTTTTAGAGACACTATTAGTATGTAAGTTCCAGGAGAGCTTAGGGTCAAAATCTAGTCCCAGGAATTTGATCTCATATACAGCAGGCATTGTTTTGCCATTATTGAATCTAACAAGTGGACTTATATTGCAATTTTTGTTTTTTGGAAGGAATTGCATTAATTGCGATTTGTTGCAGTTTAAACAGAGTTTATTTTCCTGAGTCCATTCAACCATGTCGTGTACCAGTTCCTGGATTAAGGGGGTACTTTCTTGGTCCCTGCATCCGAATATAAAATTTGAATCATCCGCATACAACACCGCCATGGATGCCGATTTCTTTTGCAGCACCACTTAGCTGTCCAAAATTGCCACATTTTTGTTTCTTACGATTTTTTTGTAGGCCGCAAAATGAGCGAGAAAATCGCGGTGGTAGACCTAAAAAAATCATCCTGTATATAGGGTCAACGGCAGAGACGACATTTATTGCATCGGCCGTTTATAGAATATATTTAAATAAATAATATAAATAATAAATTTTACTAAAGCCTATAAAGTTATATTACCTATTTTTAACTTCCCCACTTTTTTACCTCATATAGAGAGGTAAACTGGTTATTTGGTCAAAATAAATATCTGACTAGTTGGGTAGCAAAAAATTAGTTAATATTAGCTTTGAATGCTTGTTGGGTTCCGCTATATCGCCGTCTTAACTTCTAAATACACCCTTCAATCCTATGGCACCTGTAAATGTGTGACTTAGTGTGAATTTAGCCAATTAGTATAAAAAGAACGCACAAAGTAGGTATAGTACTTTTAAAGTCACTTGAAACAGCATAAAAAAACTCTAATTGCATAAAAAAATTCAATATAGGACATAAGCGACACGCAGTTTTTTAAAGATATACATATATTCTAAAAGCAACATAATATTTCACTTTTAAGGGTTTTTTAAGGTTGTCGTCAAACACAACGTAAAGGTTAATATGCACCATACAATATTGTCAAAAGGTCTCTAAAAAGCCACATCGATTACAACTATTTACGCAAGTAAGTATATCCTAAAATCTGTGAAATTATCGCACGCCTATCCACCGCATTTTGCTGTACAAGTGGCCGGCCGTCGAACAGTGTAGCCCATGCAAGTATTGGTGATATATTATATTAGGCGAGCATGCAGTCAATTGTTTTTACTACAATATCTATCGTCTCTGTCTCCTTCATCTCCTTTTACTTATAATACCAGGTGCGGTTTAATATGGTTAAAAAAGTGTTTTGACTCGTATTTTATTGCAGGAAGAGCCTGTTCTCGAGCTACCCTGGTAAAATATAAATGAACTCACTTGGAACACAGTGATATACGAGGCGCGATCTATTTCATAGCTTTTACCACGCTCTGCTACTGGTAAAAATACCAGACTTATCTGCCGAAATCACCCATATAAAATTCACAGGTTTTTATGCTGTTCCAAGTGACTTTAGAAATACTATACCTACATAAATTCAGCATGACCCATCGGTTTTCGGGTCACCCTGTAAAAAGTTTATTAATTATTCGATTTCTCCGGGATTTTTTAAATAATAATAATAATTTAATAAATCACCTTTGCAAAATTAAAAAAAAAATGTAGGTATAGTTGTTTTGTGATATTAGAATAATTTTAATTTTAGTTTATAGAGTTTAATTTTATTTGTTTTTTCATAGCTAACTAATAGTTAATTTTTGAAAATAAATAAATTCTTAACGTGCATTTTTAATTTTTCTATGAAATCGTTTTTACAGGGTGACCCGAAAACAAATGGTCCACACTGTATTTTATAGCTTTATTATATTTAACGTCAATTGTAGGTATATTATATTTTTAGAAGTTTCCTATAGAGGAGGATTGATAACAGTGGTTGTAGAAATCAATTTTTTTGTAGGTAAATTGCCTTTTTCGTTCTGACATAGAACTTTTAATTTATTTAAATTTTTTAATTTAAAATTCAAACAAATTACCAACAATAGGTAGACTTGTAATGGTCCACAAGTTCATATCTATAATTAGCCAAATTGCAGCTCTAAAGACTAAAAATTAATTTAACCCACGTCAAATGTAAAAATCCGGGATTCTGCAATTGCAAAATGATGCTCTTGCATTTCATGAAAGAATAAATTTTGATATGTTTAGCTGTTCAGTGGCTTCCCTATTAATGTATTGTTGAATGAACTTACCTATACGCTGTCATTTGTAGTCTTACAAAGATACAACTTAAAATCTAGTTTGAATTTGATACATTTAAAAATGCCTTAGGATGCAAACATGCATGCAGAATAATTGCAACAGACGTATCAAACAATCTCCAATAAATTGAAACGTGGCGCACAATACAGGGTGTAACTTTGATTAGTATAGAAATTGTAACTTTACATGCTAAATGTCAAAAAATAATGTGCATTTTTGACAAAAACTTTTTTCCGCGATGACGCACTTTGTAACAATCAATTGAGAAAGTTGCCTAATCTTAGGCATGATTTAAATCCCACAGACTAAATATGTACATGAAAAACTATATCCAAATAGGTATCCGTACATAATAATTATTGAAATCTACAAGACCGCCATTTATTATGCTGTTTCAATATATTTTTTTATATCTTGGGAACGCTTGTAAGTGTACATAGATCAAGAATTAATTGTATATTTAATATTATAAATATATAATTATACTTACTGGTTGAGTTTGCTTTTATCTTTTTGTGAGATGTCCAATACGTATACGAAAGTACAGATATTGTTACAACTTGCCCATGTTTCAACTACTAGTTGCGATCTCCCCTACAAGTCGATCTATTTTCAGATCAAAGACCTACAATTCACGACTTGCAAATGCGGTTATTCCTCCGTCAAGAAGCGAAACTACCGTTTGTTACTCCTTTTGTAAGGATAAAACTTGAAAACTTGTTTCAACGCATATCATTCCAATTGCCTTGCTATGCAGGCTGGCGGCATAGCTGCAGCCGACAATATCAAACAGTCGGAAAGTCCTTTTACAAAGTGAATTCAGAACGCGCCGAGAACTAAGCATCCCCCAATAAATTGAAACATATTTGGCACAACAGCCAACAACCATAATAATTCCTCAAACTTCTGCTGCAACGGTGGCGGGCCCTATCGACGTGCGTCGATTATTCTGTCGTTCAAAGTTGCTGCTACGGGTTTAGATTCGGTCGTTCCAGTTTGACATACGAAGTGTAACAATGTACCTACATGCAATTAACTTTTCAAACTAGTACAGTAAATCTATAGAGATCACATTTATATGTGAAAATTTAACTTAATTCCCTTGGGGATGATTTATCCCGTGATTTATGGACCAATCGAAAGAGAAAAATTTCCGAAATATTATTATATGCGTGACTTCATGAAAATAATCTTCATAATTGGATGTAGCCTAAAGGAAAAAGGCGCGTATGCCTATCTATGGCAAACAATTTTTTTTATTGTTAACTATTTTATTTTACCATATGCACTTGAAGGCACTCGGCTTCGCCTCGTGCTATAACTTGTGCCACAAGTTGTGCAGTCTAGAGCAATCTGAACTTTGGCTTAATTTATCTTTTCTAATAAATTTTCAACCCTCTTTTTAATTATAATTAGATACATTTGTGAACTTTGCTTCAATAATTGGGTACCTAATAAGTAAGTAGGTTTGTTTGTTTAACAGAAAATAAAAGCAGTAACAAGATATACACACAAGTATAAGTATTTATAATAAATACGATTCCTGGTGTGGATAGGCACGGTTTCGACAAATAATATGGTAAATTTGGGCAAATAAAGGGGACTACATTTTGTTGTAAGTCGATTTTTTGTGATAATTTTTCTCAAAGTGCGCCATCAGGCAAATGATGATTATCTATCTTCCCTTATGGTTAAATTTTCATAAAAATACATACAACAAGCGAATGAAGGAGAGTAATGTCTTCAGATTGAAATGGCAGTTAGGGTCAATTTCATAATACATTCAACTAAATTATCTTTTGACTTTAACATTAGGTAAAGAAACTGTTGCAGCAATACTAAACAATGGTTGGATTGTTAGAAAGCTCCTTTAATTTTAAAGTGTAGGTACTTTAGTTTGTCTATGCAATTGGCCCTTAATCATTTTATTCTTAAATTTTCGTCCTTTAGAAATCCCAAAACGAATAGAAGTTGACCGCTTGCCGTCAAGCAAGGAAAACCTAGCTACTTTAAGTTATTATTACGATTTGACTTACAGCCAGGTACCTATATAACTAAGTTCTAGTTTCCCTCGACGGTTCTAGGCATCTTGATGCTTGAACTTGTAAAGGAACGATTCCCCACTTTGAACTTTTAGAGAAATGTTTCATTTTTCACAAACAAAACAAATTTATAAAAAAAGCTGTCGCCAGCACTTCGGGCTGTCTGTTTCCACCCAGAGACACACTGCCTCGTCGTAGCAATCTGGGCGACGATAACACTACCGGCACTACACAAATTAATTCTGGTAAATTTCTTGTAAAATCAACTGACAGGGAGTGACAGTCTACGCCGCGCAGACGCGCAAGTCATGTTGCCAGCTTTCTCAACTTCAGGGCTTCTCCTAGAATCGGCTGTGCTTGTGCACTCGCATGCAATATGCCTCATTGCTTAACTTATTGCACAATATACTATTATCAGTAGGTTCCACAGGAACTTGATGAATTATACCTTGATGCTACGGTATTGAGATTTTTTTATACTGAAAAGAAAATGCTGTACCTACTTTTAAATGCGGGTAACAAAACAATAATCGTTCACGATGCCCCAGGGTTTTTAGTCACGACTTTGATATTTTGTAGAAAAACTCATTATTAGGTGGGTTGATCATGTTATAAACATAGGTCTTAAAGTTCTTCGTTTCTGATATACTTATAGGGCGTTGTACTCCTCTTTGTGAAAGCGAGTTGTGGCAATATCTCCCAAAATAATCAAGCTGCCGAATTGAAATGTGGCACTGCTATGTTTTTGTGGATGGAGAATACGCTATCAATTTCTACGTACCCCATAGCGGACGCTACTTGCGGTATTTTTGGATCGTGCTTCTACTCGTAACTTTTTGAGGTTACCCTTTTGGTCATGCAGGTCTATCATCTTAGTGCTTCTTTTTATTTGCGACAAAAGTAAACTGTTCTTTAATAATGATAAAATCAACCGTTTGGGTTGAAATTGCCAATCGTGCCTCAAAACACCTGTTAACTCCAACATTCGAAACATAAAATTTTCACCTACACCTACCACTTTCCAATGTTATAGATCAACTGTACATTCACATTAAAGAAAAAAATACCAGATGGACATTGGTTAAAACATCATTGGTTTTCTTGAAATATAGAGTGTACATTTTTTCAATCGATCAAAAAAAAAGCGCAAGTGGCGCTCTCTGTGAATACGCGTAGAAACTGACATTATTAGCTTATTATCCAGCCCCCAAAACACAGTACCTAGTGACAAATTTTGGTTCAGTAGTTTGATTATTTTGGGAGGTATAGTCCGTAATTCAATTTCAAAAAGAAAACTACAACACCCTGCATCTCAGAAACGAAGAACTTTAGGACCTATGTTATGTCATGCAGGTCTATCATCTTAGTGCTTCTTTTTATTTGCGACAAAAGTAAACTGTTCTTTAATAATGCTAAAATCAACCGTTTGGGTTGAAATTGAAAAAGAAAACTACAACACCCTGCATCTCAGAAACGAAGAACTTTAGGACCTATGTTTATACCTATGTTTATATGAGTATAACCCAACAATGAGTTTTCTTACAAAATGGCAAAGTCCTGTTCAAAAAACCTGCGACACCCTGTATATAGTCTTCCTCGTATAAGAAAAAATCCAACAATTCGTTTAATGTTGGAATATATGAAAATAATTCGAAAAGAACTTGCATAACGCTTTGAATTTCAAGAAAAGATTGAAGTCGTTACGTATTTTTCAGATTAAAAAGGCCCCAATGCGGCCGTTGCTAGTATAGCATAAACCGAAGCTGGAGTATATTACCATTGATCCCACCTTTTGAACGGATAAAACTTGGAAACTTGTTCGACCGCCGCCGCTTATTTCAATTGCCTTGCTATGCCGACTATAGTTGCAGCCGACAATATCAAACTGTAGTCCTTTTGCAAAGTGAATTCAGAATGCGCCGCAAACTAAGCATCCCTCCAATAAATAGACATATCTAACATCCAGCAACTCCGATAATTCCGCAAACTTCTGCGACAACGGCGGAGACGCCATCGACGTGCGTCGATTATTATGCTGCTGGTATATCGAGATTTAGACAGTCTAGTTTGGTCTTGGCACCTGCTTAAACTACGATGCAGAATTTCGATGCTCTACACAGACATGCTAAATAAGATAATAACTACAAGTTATACGCATATTTTTCTTCTCGTTAATTGAAAGGTACCGGATATATCATCTGCAGCTGCTAATTTATAATTGTCTTTCTTCCCTTTCAGAATTTACACAATTTAATTTTGGTGATCCGTAATTTACTTAATCTGGCTTGTATAAATAATCACTCAATCTTGTAATAATCAAATCCAGGAGAGGTAGGGTAACGTTCGAACAGTAATGCATTAACTAAATGCCTCAGAGTCGAAAGCGTCTATAGATATTAGTTTCCATAAATTGTTGGAGCGGGACTAAAGAACAAACATTTGGTTGGTAAAATTGGTAAAATTCAAAGTATGAGTAGTTGTTCTACGATTGAAAGGTTTCCCGATGCGGACCTTCCTAGCAAAAAACAAAGTAGTATTTGACAGCATTGTATCTACCTTTTGCATGTATTAAACTTGAAAAATTGTCTGAATGCGGCATATTTCAATTTCCTTGATACACGAGCAGCCGGCATAGGTGCAGTCGACAATATCAAACGGTTGGGGAAGTCCTTTTACAAAGCGAAATCGGAATGTGCCGCAAAGTAAACATCCCTACAAAAATTGAAGTAACTATATCTGGAACAACAGCCAACAACTCCGATAATTCTGCAAACTCGTGCGGCAACGGCGCCAATATTGACGTGCGGCGAATATTGTGTCGTTCAAAGCTGCTATGCTGTATCGATATTCAACGGTTCTAATTTAAAATTTTTCTTTCGTTTGTTTCACTCATCATCAACGTAAATATTTTGGTGGCCCTTAATTTGCTTGATCTGGATAGTTTATTATTTGAAAATAATCAAACCTAGATAGACTGCTGGGATTTCAAAATTTGAGTTCTGTTGCAGCCTCTTTTGCTCTTTTGCAGATGAAAGCTACAATTCTATCTGTTTTTTCAGTTCAGTTTCGCGATATGGGCTATCCTAGCATAAATCAGAGCTTGCGAATGTTACCATTTTGAACGGATAAAACTTGAAAACTACTGAAGGCAGCTTATTTCAATTGCCTCGCTTGGTGGCATATAGTTTCAGCCTTTTACAAAGTGAATTATTCAGACCGCGCCGCATACTAAACAAAACATCCCTCCAATAAATTGAAACATATCGCACGCTACAGCCAACAACTCTGATAATTCCAGAAACTTCTGCGGCGTCATCGACGTGCCTCGATTATTGTGTTACTCAAGGCTGCCATTGTATCAATATGATTCAACTAGTGGGTATATGCGTGGTCTGGAGAGGCACCTACAGGAACTGCAATATTGAATATCGATGCGATTAATTTTCAAAGCATTGACCGGTATAGTATAAACTCACTTGGAACAGCATAAAGAAACCGTAAAATAAAGCGCAATCCTTATTTCCGTGCACGGCACTGGTTATAGATACTGGCCTAACTGGCCCGCGTTGACACTAATACGTGAAATAGTACCTTCAAAAGGCAAACATCTGAATGTTGCCTGAATGTTCAGATAATGTTTCTACAGTTTTTATGAATGAACTATGAACAATATATATTTTCCCGAAAACCTGTTTGCCCCGAGCCCCTATTGACCCCAGCGCAGCGTCCCGATTCGTCCCATTTGACGGTACAGATGTATTTGATCATCTGTATTCTGTACCCCAACCCCTGTAGCTACACCGCAGAAGGAGAACTGTACAGTGCAATTATTATCATTATTCGAATATCCGTTTTTAGACTACAAAGCGTGCATTTCTTTTAACTCATAAAATATAACATTTTTGTTTATTAGAGTAGTTTAGTAGAGTAGTTTTTCGGTTTTTCTTTTGTTTTCAATTTTTTTTCTTCACTTTTCGTTTGAAAATTTAACCTGCTTGGGGGGGGGGGTTGAACCCCCAAACCCCCCCCCCCATGGGCACGCTACTGGTTGACACCTGCTCCCTGAATCTCCGAAACGACGACCAATTAAATCGCTACGCTCGCTTTCTTATTGGCTGCCTCCTTGACGAGGTCGACGTCGACCGCATAAAAACCTTTGAATTCTATACGGGTGATTTCTGTGAGTGAGTTCATTTTCACATCTACCTACATTATTTTATCTCAAGCTAAATGCTACAGAACTCAATTTTGGACGACCTATATATTAGTAGGTAATGTAGATGCAAGCTTTGTGATGATTATAGAAATAATACTCGGTAATTAATAAGTGGTCGTGACGTTAATTTAAAGACAACTATACTTTTCTACAAGTTTATTACTGAATCGCCCGAAACACCTTTCACGTTAATAAATGGTTTAACCATTCGAAGACCATCTCTCTTAAACTTTATTGTCATTGGTCTCTATAGACCCAAAAAAGTTACCTCATTACTCACAGTTATACATATATGTATACCTATCAGTGGCGGGTCGTCCATAGGCGCTCTGGGGCTAGAGCCCCCCAGTAGAAAATGGGAAAAAAATAAATTAGTTCCGCCACTGATATCTATACTAATATTATAAAGAGAAAGGATTTGTATTTTTGTATTTTTGTTTGTAATGAATAAACTCAAAAACCATTGGACGGATTTTAAAATTTTTTTCACTAGTAGAATGCTACATTATCGTATTGTTAATCAAGTTGAATTAGGGATCCCTACGAAAACTCCAATAATGTAACCAAAGGTGTAAAAACCCCTTACCTCGCATGCGCTACGAAAAACATTAACGATAGAACTAGGTATTGTAGTTATGTCATTATAAGTAATTTTTACATATTGTAAGATAAATTTTAAGTTTCAGTATTCTACTTACAGTTTTATAATTTTTTTATGATTAGTTTGGAGGCATTTTCCGTTACATCTTTGTTGGCTTAAGAACCCCAGGCCCATTTTCTTTTAATTTTCATTGTTTTCCCTGTAGGGCTTCTATGGGTTTTCTAGAAATTGACTAGAACTTTATGATTTGTGCAACTGTCATTGGCCAGAAATATTCTAGAGTAGTTGAATATATGCCTGGGAATTGGGCCCGAGAGAAGTTTAAAGCACAGCTTAAATATGGGTAAAGGTTATAACCAGGGGCGGACTGGCACCTAAAAACGGCCCGGGCGCTTTGTATGAGACCGGCCCATGGACTGGAACTGGATGTGAGTGACTAGATAGTTTATTAGATCTTCATTTCTAATGAAATTAAAATAACTTTTTCACAAGCCATTAACATGAAAGCTTCCAAATGGTCTTGGGTTAGAGAACTTCTTAGCTGGTTCAAGAATATTTTTAATTTGGAGAAAGATCTTTCACATGATACCTTAGACCAATACTTTCGGCTCCCAGATGCGCGAGCACTTGATGAAGTATGGAAGATTTAAATCCAGACTTAATTTTTAGCTGAAATAAAAGGGCGCTGTCGTGGGAAAGAAGAAAGGGGCATTCGCCCCTTATTGTGGCACTCTGCAGCGATGGGCTCTGCCATATGGAAAAGAAGGGGGCATTCGCCCCATATATAGGTATTGTGGCACTCGGAAAATACCCCCTTCTTCTTTCCTACGGCAGTGCCCTTTTATTTTAAATAAAATTTAAGTCTTTATTTAAATCTTCCCTACTTCATCGAGTGCTAACGCATCTGGGAGCCGAAAGTATTGGTTTACGGCTTTTTAGACAAAGTTAGTAAATATTTCAATGTCTTCTCCAAATTGGGGTAAGCTTCCAAATGCAAGTCGACTGCGTGCGAGTGCGTCGCGTGCGCGTGATATTATTGCGGTGTTGCCATAATGCCTATAGACGGCGCGGCGGCGGCCCGCCCATAGCGGCCCAAGTAGGTCCGGCCGATCGGGCTAGCGCCCGATCGCCCGATGGCCCAGTCCGCCCCTGGTTATAACGCGATTTTAGTCCGATTTTTGTAGCCGATAGAATATTCTTGGTCAGTGACAGTATCTGACAAGTTTATTTGTGAATCCTAAACAATAAAGGTGGTAACCGAGGCAACGAGTTTGGACCGTGATTGTTGAAATTCGGTACAATATAAAAGTTAATGCCGTCCAAAATTAGACCACGTTATTCTTATCTTGATATTTGTGGTTACCCAAATAAATGCCTAAGTAGATTACCTACTTTTTGAATGACTGGAATCGGCCATTTCATTCAAAAGATATCATAATAAATTTAAAAATCTAGGATAAACACCGCGGCGCGCAATGGGCGGCGGAGTGGACAAAAGGTGCGGGAGAGAGGAGTGGTAACATCTATAAAAAATTCAAATAAAAAAGGAACTAAAAATAAAACATAGAAATAAAAAAAACAATAAAAATGTAAAAAATAGACTTACCTAAATAAAAAAAATCTTTTCAAATATTTCATTTAAATTCATTGGACTCGATTTTAATGAAATTTAGCATAGATATAGCTTTACTCATCTATTTATCACAATATTTGATATAAATAAATGTTTACGCCTGCGAAATGTTTACGCCTGCGAAAACGGGACGATCCGCTATTATCCCATATTTTACTTCCTTGTTCCTTTTTAATTAAATTGCTGCAACTCCCGTAGCCTTACAAAAACATAAAATTGTCGCTTGGCGGCTACGAATATTCGAGTCGCGGTCCCGCAAGGAAAGGGACGCGATGCTTCCGCTATAGTACGAGATTGTAGCGTACGAGAGGGCTCTCGGTTCTTGAGCATCAGTACCGAAACTCTGTTCAACGAATGTTCATACATACGTCAGAACTCCCGTCCTTGTCTTACTTCTGAATATACGATGGATATCGGTCGTATATTCACGAGTCAGACAAGGACGAGAGTTGAACAAAGTGTACCAGTCAGTCTATACCTTTTCAACTTCAAATTGGGAATAATCAATTTCAAATTGGGAATAAACAACTTCAAATTGAGAATAGTCAACTTCAAATTGGGATTAATCAATTTCAAATTGGGAATAGACAACTTCAAATTGGGAATAGTCAATATCAAATTGGGAATAAACAATTTCAAATTGGGAATATTCAATATTAAATTGAAAATCAACAACTTCATATTAAACAATATTTTAATTACTTATATCTAAATAAACACACAATATGTGCCTACTTATTGAATTTAAAATATCATATTTTTGCAATACAGTGTGGTCATTTAAGTGTGCAACATATGGGATTTTTTTTTATTAATTGGCACAACGAAAATACAAATACTCCCGAAAGTTGGTACATGTTCGATAATAATTATACTAGGCGCACTTAGAATGGTTGCAAGTCAAACAGCGTACAGGGTAGGTCAAAAAAATACAAAAGTTGTACAAGAGTAAAGTACCCTTATTTCAGAAAATTTGGCAAAATGTTATTGAGGAAAGTTGTCTATATAGAATTAAAAGATAAAAGCCTAAATACCGAAACATGGCCTACTAAGAAGAAAAAAATAATTTTTTTTGAAAAACATCCATAATTTTCTAAAAAAAATTGTCTTAATATTCACCCTAGACAATTTCATAAATCAATCAAAATTAAATCAATTTCGCATAACTTTGTTCGAATTCAAGAATATTTTTAAAATTTACTTAGATTTTTAATTTTTTAGGGAATCACAAACTTCATGTTGCAACGATATTAGACAAAACTTTAAAATTTCGCAAAAATTCTTCGGAACAAGTTAAAACATCATTAATGATAATGTGCATATTAAAAACCTCTCATTTAAAGTGCAAAATTTATATTTTAATTGTTTATTAAGAAACTGGAAATTAATTATTATCAAAAAAAATTTTTCTTAGGTGGCTATGTTTTGGTATTTAGGCATAGCTTTTAATTCTATACCACTTTTCTTAATAACCTTTTGCTGAATTTTTTGAAATAAGGGTACTTTACTCTTGCAAAATTTTTATATTTTTTGACCTACCCTGTATGCTGTTTAACTTGCAACCTTTCTAAGTGCACCTAATATGATTATTTAACATGCATCAACTTTCGGAAATGTCTGTATTTTGGTTGTGCAATTAATAAAAAAAATTCCCACACTTATATTTAATCCTTGTCTATCATTTAATATTTCTGGTATATGTATCTCTGTATATTTCCTATAAATCTGGTGCAACTCACTACAGTTAATTTGTTATTTATGTTATTTTGCACTACTTATACTTTCTAATTTCTATAAGCTACCTTTAGTTTGCGATAAATGGTTTGGTATTTGTCTTCTTTCTAAGATTTCTGGCCAAGTCTTTTTGAACCTTACCAGGCAGTCGAAATTTTGCTTAATATTATAAACTTTAGTTGACAATTGTTGATAAGTGTGTTTATTTCATGAAGTTAATGATTTTCAATTTAATATTGAATATTCCCAATTTGAAATTGTTTATTCTCAATTTGATATTGACTATTCCCAATTTGAAGTTGTCTATTCCCAATTTGAAATTGATTAATCCCAATTTGAAGTTGACTATTCTTAATTTGAAGTTGTTTATTCTCAATTTGAAATTGATTATTCCCAATTTGAAGTTGAAAAGGTACAGTGCAAGCGTGGTAGAGCCTCGCCTCGCGTGTTGCAATATAAGTAAACAAAATGAGAAATAGTATGCAAGACATTTGGAAGTTAACTTTTTAAGACTTTCATTGACAGAAAAAATTTAAATAAAAGCTCTTAGGGATCCAACTCCAGATTTGTAATTATCTCACCCCGATAAAGTTGCAAGTAGCTATTTTACGGGACACTTTTATACAAATGTACACGACAAGTGTGAATGTGGGTGAGACATATTAAATGCACTGTTTTGCATTATTGACTTCTTATAAAACGGGAATTATTTTTTTATGCACATTTCATACGGGGTTAACTATCACTTAGTACAAAAAATTTTACCATGTGCGCAGGGTGGCGTAAGAAAACGTAGAAAAATAATTTTAGATTTTTTATACGATCTTTAAAAAAGGGTTAAAAACCCCAATTTTCCCCGTAAATCTTCGCCTCTAATTACGTCACCCAATATGGTTTCCGAACGTACTGTCAGCTTGAAGTTATATTCTCGGCGTTGCCGTTGTTTTAGGAAGGATGAAAATACCTTTTTACTCAAACAAATAAAAAAATACATAAATAACAATCGATTTGAATCTGTACAGCCGCAGCGCTGTTAGATTTACCCGAGGTTCTCCCGCATTCGCCTTACCTTACTATTATTTATTATTTATTTTAATTGCATAATTTTTAAAAAAATTACTGGAAAAAAATTTTAAAAAAATATTATTATTTATTATTTATAAATTTTGTAAAAAATTTAAATAAAAATTTATAAATAATAAATTCAAAAATTCAAATTCAAATTTATTGACTACACATGGCAACACATACAATAAATAAAATAAAGAATATAATTTTGATTTATAAATTGTAAGTTGAAAGTGTCCAGATTCAGGCGCATTGCCTAGGCATGACTGCCCGTCTTGCTCCACGCCAAATCCGAACACCTTACTGCAAAACTTATACTCTTTTGATGTAAGACCAACACAACACAAAATAGGTCACACCAATATCCCTAAAACAAAAATAAGAGACAAACCCTTCCATAATACTATCAAGGATAATAACAAATCAACAGCAAAGAGGAGACGAGACAGAGACAAAGACAAGCATATAACTTTGAAACGGATCTCTGCGACTACAAACCAGAATTAAATCAGCACACCTCGGGTAAGTTCAATATATTGAGGAACATATCTGCGCAATCAGTAACATATCTTTTTACTTCAAACTTAAATTTTTTTATTCTAGCGATCTGTCTAAGATGTACAGGCACAACATTAAAAAACTATAAAGATAAAGGCGTAAACCTCGTTTTGATAGTTCGTTCTTTTAGCGCGCAGTGCAGAATCCGAAACAACAGTTTATTTTCAATTAAAAGCTCACCCAATGTCCGAGTCAATGTCCTTCCATATTGTGCAACGGCTGCTTAGGGGTAGTCGACTTACTGTATGCACTCACCCACCATGCATCAACAACTTTGGTGCAGTTGATTCCCTGGCTTGGATGTTCACTAATCGTGCCGCTCCCTCGTCGCACACAGCACTCCGAGGCTCTTGGCGTCGAGTACCGGTGGCCTGATGGTCGGTCCGCCGTGGCAATACCTCTTGATTTCCTGTATCCGGGGCACAGCGCTTCTCCAAATTCTGCACAATTTTCCTTCTCCTGCCTCGGGCGATGCTAGAGACTTCTCACTACACTCCAGCTTCCCTTTTCTCCGCCTTTTTAGTCTCAAAAACCACCGGACCCTCGAAAGCGAGCTGCTGCACGTGTGGCGTTACTCTATTACTATCCTCCCCTCTTGGCTCTCCCGGGCAAGTCACGATGCGCGGCGATGTTGGCTACTTGTACGCTTAACTCCGTGAACTTCCCCTATCGCCTAAATTAAATCAAAGGTTTCCCAGTGCGTTCACCTGAATTTCAACATCAGCACTACCCATACATCTTATTGGAATACTGTCGCTTAGAAATAACAATACAACTAATAACTAATTAAATGGGAAAGTTGGGGCCCGGCACACCAGACTTGAATCCAACGGATTTTTGTATTTGGGGATACACGAAGGAGATTGTGTACGAACAGGAAATCGACACCGAGCAGCAGTTACGTGAACGAATTGAAGGTGCAGCTGATCAAATCCAGAATAATCATGGACTTTTTGCACGTATCCGGACTTCTTTAATTAACCGAGTGAATTTGTGCATCGAGGTTAACGGCGGCCTCTTTCAACAGCTACTGTAGTGCTTTGCATATGTGTGCTAGTGCAGTTGTGTTTTTTGGTTACCCTTCGGGGTTTTACTGGCGGAGGGGATCCACCTCTCAGGCTGAGTACCTCGCTTCAAACAAAAGGAATGGCTGAGGGGAACCAAGAAGTTCCCAACAGATTTAGAAAATGTGAATGTTGTGTTGTGTAGTGCTGTGTGACTTTTAATGTAAAAAAGCAAGAAAACAGAAAATGGTGCAATATTCAATCCTGGAAATGTTAGTAAGGAAGGTGTTTCATAGGCATTGTACATGTTCCTTATTCCTTAGAAAGTAATCGTTTCCAACAGGAAATCGAAATTTCGTGGTGAATCCTCGGATAAATTGATAGATGGGTCAACGCCGCGCTATTTCACTACCTGTCACTACTATTGACATAGGCGAAATTTTAAGACACGTCACGGCGGGCGTCCATAGGTGGCGTTTTTTGAGGGATTTTAAACAATTTGAAAAAAAAAATTGGGCTTAAGACTAATGTCTACCATATATTTTTTTGTACTAAGTGATAGTTAACCCTGTATTATTTATGCAAAAATACGTAATTTATACTAAAAATACAAAATACCGAAAACAGGTAGCCACCAAGCCACCTACCTATTTTTTTAATGGACTATAGAGTGTGTTCGATTCAAAACGTAGCCCCCACCCCTGTACAGTAACCCACAAGCCGCCACTGATAATATACTATTATCAGGTGGAAGAAACCTCGATAAGAATATCGTTGATTGTCATCATAGCTCCCCAAGGTGAAGCTCGAAACTTTTTAAAGCTCCCTAGGTCACCGTCCTATACCCTTTGAGACCGAGGCAAACGTTACGGAAATTTATACTCTCAAAAAGGGGCAGTTTTATTCTCTTTGCAATCTCCTCGCGTACTACGGAGAACCAGCAGGATAAGAATGTTTTCGTCAAGTACCTAATGACTACCCCAGCTGCGCGGTTGAAATTTTTACATTATGACTGAGTTGGGTTACGCTGTTTAAGAAAGCGGAGACTAGGTACCCCAAAAGCACCCTCTACAATAATTTAAGGAATCAAAAACTGTTTTTTTTTTTAATCTAAAGGTGAAGTAAACGCTACAAAACAAGTTGAGTTTGTTATTCTGGTCATTTATTAAGTACTATATTATGTCACGCTGTAGTTTTTATAAATCCAGGAAAGATAGGTATTATCACAATCATGAATAAGCTATAAATCCAAACTTAATATTATTAGTCAAGTCGTGGGGCGTTCCATCTATTTTATCGCAAATTTTGACTAAGGAAATCTCCCCGAATAAGTCCTTTGGTCTCAATTAAATGCATTATCCATTAAAGCGAGAGAGGATTCCCCCGGAAAATTATAAGGTTGAGGGAACTTCGATAAGAAGCGATATTTAATAGACCGTTGCCTGAAATCGCGGCCCCAAGGTGGAGTTGGTACTTTTAAAACCCCCTCGGCGACGGCCCTATCCCTTTTGAAACCGCCGACGCGAACGTTACGGGAATTTCAACCCTCAAAAAGGATATTTCGATCCGCCGGCTCCAGGATATTCGGTTAGTCACGCTGATACAAAACAGGATGTTTTAATTTCACATCAAAATATGAGAAATCATTATAAGATTTTAACGCACAAAGCAAAAGTGGTTGTGACCTTTATAAAATTTAGTTTTGATTGATAATAAATGATACACAAGCTTCCACTCTTCACTGCATATATTTTTTATTTTGGCTAATGTATCGTGGCTAAGTGCCTACTTGGCCGATATCATTGATTATGAAAATTTCCATCTAGCCACTCTAGTGGGGTGGATCATCATCGTGCTGTATCCACAAAGTTCTTATCAAATCTAATGGCAAAGGTTCGCGGATTTGGAGTATAGGTATTTTTTGTAGTGGTTCCTGTTTTCTGTTTTACCCTCCGGCAGGCGGCAATTGAGTGTTCTGTGGGTCGTGGGAACTTCGAGGTTGAAAACCAAAAGAATCGCTCCTGACTGAGACTTCAGCAAACAACTTTTATTATCCATAGCAAGAACAAGTAACATTACACTTATCATTCGCCTTGAAAATCCGCGAGAACCAGACGTTCTCTGCACTAAAAAATTTTGTAAGTATAATAGCAATTATATTATATTTTTGGTAATTATTAAAAAAATCAAAAACAAACCTGAAAGCGAGCTATTATGGTGCACAGTGCACAGTATACTAATCAAAGAGAAATTCTCGTCGGACTCTTACTTTTTGACAAATTTGGAAAAATCATTTTCTTGCATGGTAGAACATTTTGTCCTAAAATTTCTTTGTCTACAAATTAATGTCAAAGTTTGTCTACAAAAAACGGAGACACCCTTTAAAAAAATAGCACTAGCTCAGAGATATATTATGTCTTCATCAGCCACGCACTGTTTTGTAATATCATTTCCAACTTGAACAACACAATTAATAAGTTTCGCCCACAGCGAAAGTGACGTTAGATTTCGTATTTTTTTAAGTTGTACCTATAGCATAAAATCTAATAACATTTTACCTGGCAAAAATTTGGTACAAACATCTCTGTCTTCATTTTAATCATATAAGATTATAAACGGTGTTTTTTGTTTTACAGGTTATGAAAACCTTGGGAAAAATTCCAGTGCATATGCTTTTAAGATCTTATATTTTATGATTAAAATGAAGACAGAAATGTTTGTACTAAATGTTTGCCAGGTAAAATGTTATTAGATTTTATGCTATACAACTTAAAAAAATACGTAATCTAACGTCACTTTCGCTGTCGGCAACCCCCTCTTAATAGGGTTCAAAAAGTAATTGGCCATTGAAAAGTAGGGCAACATGATTTAAACCACTATACTGAAAATTGACGTAAATATTTCAACAAGCAAAATTAATTCATGTAATTTCTAGGCACCCTGTATTTTGTAGCATTCGCACGTCCAAATCGGCCAAAAAATAAAAAGTTGTATAACAATGTAATGAAAGATTTCAGACAAATGTTGCTACCATCCAATCGCCTTATGCTAGACTTAAGTACAAATTTCCGAATATTTGGGATGTTGGAATACTTTTTATTACAAAATCAGTGTATTTATATTTGTATGCATTCTAAATTAATTATAAGTGAAAAGTGTTTATTTAGAAGTATGAACTAATGAAATAAAATATATACAAATCATGCTAACGGCCAAGGTATTGGCTTTATTGGAAAGATAATTTTATGCCAAATATAATATGAACGAAGCGCAATCTGAAAATCCAGCAGTTGTCGACCACTTTTTCGAGCAACTACACTCTATTCAATCAAAATGCAAGTGGCGCGTAAACATTTACACGATTGACGCACGTCGTGAACAATTCTGAGGGATAATACGAGGCAGGGCCGCATTAACGACGATCTCTATGAATTTTATAATATAAAAAAATATTAAAATAATATGCCCCAGTGTTAAGAACTTCAAAAACAAACTTTTATGGCACACCTAGTCATTCACTTACCTGAAAATTTCTACTATTAACACAAATCGTAGCTCCAACAATTAATAAACAGCGAAATAATTATGTCGGAAAAAATTAAAAGTCCACTTGCAACTCAATACACCTCTGTAATAAATAACGACTCGCTGAACTCGCCCGCCGGGAAAGATTTTATTGCCGACTAGCCAATAGCAAGCCGATCACGTGCATATCACGCTCTAGCCATGGAACAACTTTTGTTTATATTTCACTTGCGTTTAGTTTGAATAGAGTTTTGGACCGTATATGGGCAATAACGAGACGAATGTTGGCTTCCAAATGGTGCAATGTCTCTGGTGAATAGGCATAGACTATTAGCAACTTCAAATATCCCCATAGAAAATAATCCATAGGTGTAAAGGCACACGGCCGTGGGTGGGTGCTAATTCACAGGTCCATTACGCGAAATTGTGCGGTCATCGAATGTTTCCTGCAATACATTGATTGTGTCGCACGCTATTACGAGTATGTGGCACGTGACGCCGTTTTGTTGGATCGAAAGCAAAAGTCATTCTGGTCCTCCTAAATATTGTGCTCCACAGTAGCACCAACTTCGCTGCCCACTGTACGACGTCTCTGCGGATGCACATTATCGATAATTAGAGTATGCGTGATGAAAAAACGATCCATGGTTGCGGTTGCATGGATAAGCGAATAAGTTGCTCGGATAGACGATTATGTCGACCGTAAAATAGACCTAGCGTGCGATAAGTTTCGTGAACGTACCACCATTAATTTACACAATTTGCAAGCGTTGACTGTCACTTCAAACAGTATTGCCGATTCTAATATCAAACCTCTAAAAAAGCATCCGATATATTGATTTGGAAAAAATCGGTTTCAATTGCCAAAAATGCATTGTGCACACCAGAATATATTCAGGGAGCAATACTGAAGATAAAAGAACGACCGATGCAGATACAAATTAGTTGTGGGTATGTAACCATCAGGATAATAATTGCAGTTTTTTTTCCAACAATCATTTATATTCAGAATTTTATTTCTAGTAATATTATTCCTATCCCACAAAAACATATTTTTATTAATTTTTTTTTAATAAATATATAAATATATAATTTTTTTTCCCATTTACCTTTGAGTGATTTTATTGTTTAAGAGGGGGTTTGCCGACAGCAAGTTGTATCGCATGAAATCTAATAACATTTTACCTGGCAAAAATTTAGTACAAACATCTTTGTCTTCATTTTAATCATAAGATCTTAAAAGCATATATGCACTGGAATTATTATTTTTCCCAAGGTTTTCATAACCTATAAAATAAAACACTGCTTGTAATAATGAAGACAGAGAATTGTGTACTAAATTTTTGCCAGGTAAAATGTTATTAGATTTTTCCTGCTCCCTCCCCCGTAAGTTCACTTTACATACTCGCCAACAGGCCCGAATGTCAAATGTTCGAGGTGCCCTGTTATTTTGGTTGCTAGCTGCGAAAGTGGTTGCTAGGTACAAAAAGTATTGCTTATAGCAACCCTTACGCAGCAAGGACCTTAAAACCATTAATAAAATATATGTAGCAACGCGAATCTTGCGTCAATGTTAATAGGTTTCACAACAATCGTTTTACAAACTGGTTTTAATCATAAAGAGCACGAATTATACAAAAAAAAAATATTTTAAATGTCTCTCTGGCGTCAAATAAGAGTCGCATAACATAACAAATTTGACAAGCACCGCGCTACCTGTGGGGTAAGAGTACGCGATTAGTAATTCGTAGATCCATGGTTCAAATCCCATACAAAGCTCAACGTTTTTTATTTATTTTTTTATTATCGCTGCATTCTGCCTCTTATATTTATCACTGATTATCATTTTTAGTAATTGAACAAAGGTTATTTTGAAGATCATTATTACTCACAATCTACTCCATATGTATTTAGAGCTTTATTCAAAGTACCTATAACTTGAAATTTTCGGTAGCAGGAAAAATTTAATACATTGCACGATGCGTAAGCTCTTTTTTGGCCTCGGAGGTACATTTAATGACCGAGGCAACGCTTGCGTTGCCTCGCGTTGCCTCGGTCTTTAAACAACCTCCTCGGCCAAAAAAGTGCACTTACGCATCTGGCAATGTAAATAACTATTATGCTATACAACTTAAAAAAATACGAAATCTAACGTCACTTTCGCTGTCCGCAACCCCCTCTTAAAAAAATGTTTACTTTTTTTAGGCTATTGAAGTCGTAACTTATTCCATATCTAAGACATGCAGAAGAAAGCCACAATTTCTTAAACATTACAATATTATTACGCAGTACCTACGAATACTACGCACCTACCCTACTTTATGGGCACTGGAAATATATCTTATGAGCCTGGCATCTGGCATTTTTCTTTCCACTTGGTTGGATGCGAAAGCTTTGTAAAACTCCACTAAAAATACAAAAATAATGCTGGCGCTTTCAATACCTGCCTGAATGACAGCACCTTTCAAATTTTGACAACCAAGGAATCCGACGTTTTCTATTTCTTTTTTCTTTCGGGAAAGCTAGGCGATAAAAACTTAAAAACTAGGCTGGGAGAAACTTAAGTAGGTAAACCTTTGTCTCTCTACGCTTCAGTTTACGCTTCAGTCGCAAGATGTACTTTCCAAGGACAAAATTATCAGAAAGGAAGTAGATGTTTCAAATAATTGCTTTTGCATATCTAGAGAATGTGTCGATAATTGTTAGAAATTTTTTATTGTCCATTTGAAATGTATCCATATATGGATAACTTGAAACAGTTTATTACCTACATGTTGGTGGTAGGTATCTTGAATTTTATTACAGGGGTGATCTATCATATTTGGAAGTTTCGACATATTTCGAAGTTATTAATATATTTTTGAATGCCTGTTGTTATATTAGACCAAAAATATTTTCTTTTTAGAGAGAGAGAGAGTTCGATTTCATTTATTCCTTTACGGTTAGTTTTAGTTTCATGATGAAATTTTATTTTAAACTTGAGAACAATTTCTAAATCTTTGAAAAATGGGCACATGTCTTATTGTTTGGGTTGTATTCTTTAATAAACGAAATAAAATTTTCTTCCAAGTTTTGGAAAGGAAAGGTTACAGTTAACCTTAATTTTCCAATAAAAGCTTTTGACCGAATTACAATATTATTTTTGATTTTTTTACTTGGTACTTGGTAGTTATAGCAATTTAAATATTTTTCAGTAATTGGTATTACAAAAATTGGATTTTCATGAGAAATAATTTTTATTTTTGAGTCATTTTCATAAGGTGGCTAGTGTATACGATTATAAGAGTAATCTCTTCTTTTTCTTCTTTCCTGGGGGCGATTTGTCGAATAATGAAGAAGGGCTGGATGAGTTAGGTAATTTTTAATAAGTACCTAATGGGTGTTTAAAAATTAAAATAAGTTATCGTAGAGGTGAAGGGATGCACACGATATTAGAGGAAAGTACCCTAATAATATGAGACAGTTCCCAATATGAGATCCCACACTAAGTCCTAAAGTAAGAGTCTCCATCTAGCTGGCAATGTCTCAAATAATCACTAATGGTATAAGGTATCAGTCGCCACATGTAGTGCAGTGTCTAGCTCATCTAAATTTTTAGGTTAAGAACGGCATTGTTTACTTCAACCGTATGTGCACAAACTTTTAAAGGGCTTGGGTTACCGTGTAATTCTGAATAACGTGGTAAGTGTTTAATATATTTCTGTAGCCTGTTGTATTGAATAAAAGTTATTTTATAATTGTAGTAGTTATATAACGAATTTAATAACATTTGTTAATAACATTTGCCAATGATGGCAAAACATTCTGATATGTACCTACATCGGATTCCTAATATGATATATCCCATATAAAGAGACTCGCTTCATCCAATTTAGATTACTAATAATTTGAATACAGTGTCAAGTGTTATATAATTAAGTTGTGTTAAGTTGACATTCATTTAATGTTTTTAAAATAAAAATTATTTTGTGGTAAGTAGTATTTTTGTTAAACCTTAATATGAGACTGTCTCATATTAGGAACCTGTTAAGCGTGTCAAGTGTTATGTAACTAAATTGTTGTATACTAGGTTAATTTGATATTCTTTTAAAGTTTTTGAAATAATAGTTATTTATGTACCAAGGCACTGAAGTTCAACTTTTTATGACTCATGTGGAGTTTAGTTGCTGAGGCCTCTGGCCGAGGCAAATAAACCACATGAGTCATAAAAAGAACTTCAGTGCCGAGGTACATATTATATTTTTTTTGATATCGGAAAAAAATGTTTTATTAGGCAAGAAAATAATAATAGGGGATCACCCGTCCACGAACAGACTACGCGCGGCGTTGCTTGACTTTACCGATCGCTCTACCTAGGACAAGTATAATGACGTCCGGCACCTTCTGACAGGAAAACCAAACTGCTGCTTCTTGTGAAGCCTACACAACAAATCTATTGATATTCAAATTTACTAAAATATGTATACTGAAGGATTGCGCTTCTATAGGAAACAATTTCGCAATGTGTACGAACAGTTAAATGAGCCTTTATCGGCCGGGTTTTGAATATTTGGTCACTTTTGACGGGCGATTTCTACGCATCTGACGTTTGATGTTTACATCTCGCCAAGGCCTACTTATTGAAAAAATCGTACAATAATGGGCTACATTATTGTACGATTTCTGTGCTTTTAATGACGATTTTGGGACATTTTAATGCCGATTTCAAGAAAAAGTTATTTTGTGGCAAGTAGTGCTTTTGTTAAACCTGAATATGAGACTATCTCATATTAGGCACCCAATTTAAAAAATTGAAAATTTGACTTTTTTTTCATAATTCTCATTTACGCAACAACTGTTAATATTTGGCAATCCTACATAAACTGCAGTGAAAATAGAGACTATATTAAACGTATTTGACGTAAGTTTGCGCATTATAATATATTATAAGACAAAATACAGAAGAAAATGTAATGTGGTTTCATATTAGGGTACTTTCCTCTAACGGATTTACATTGAGACCAGAAGCATCCAGGCGCGGTCATATCCATTTACAAAGGGGGGGCCATACCTGGATATGTACTCCTTTAGGCGGTTTTTAAGTACCTACTATAACAATAAAACTTCAATAAGGCGATATCACAAAAAAGAATATATTCCTCACAAAAATAACAAAAATAAAAAAAATGTATTTTGAATAAAAATTATGTAAACAAAATTGTTTGCATGTGCGTTGGTTATATACAGTGCATCTACAGATTGAGTTCACATAAGGTGTAAATAACAAATTTTCGAGTTGAAATTTGAGTTTCTGGGGATCAGCCCTGCTAGGTTTTAAACTAATTTGTGACATAATTTTACTTTCGAAAAAACACGTATGCCTTGGAAACTATGAAGAAACTAATTTTACACCTCAGTAAAGTGCTTTTTTGTAGGTTTGACGGCAAAATGTTATTAAGGAAACTTGTTCAGAATAAAAAAAACTGAGTAGGTTTGCATTCTTCCCACTTTTTAAGAAAAGTGCATTTTGTGTAGTTTTCACATCAAAATGTTATTAAGAAAACTTGTTGACAATGAAAAACTGGATAGGTGTGAAAAAATTCAAAAGCCTAAGTCGACTTTGATATTTTCTGCTAAAAAATTAAAACGCACAAAAATCAAAGTAGACCTGGGCTGTTGGAATCTATCCAGTTTTTCTTTGATAGCCAGTTGTCTTAATAACATTTTGACGTGAAAACGTGAAAACTACACAAAATGCACTTTTCTAAAAAAGTCGGAAAAAGTGGCAGACTTTCGAAATTTCGCAAACCTACTCAGTTTTTCATTCTGAACAAGTTTCCTTAATCGATTTTACCGTAAAACCTACAAAAAGGGCACTTTCCTGATGCAAAAAATTAGTTCACAATTGTCACAAATTAGTTTCAAACCAAGCAGCGCTGACCTCCAGAAGCTCAAATTTCAACTCGAAATTTTTTTGTTATGTGTTTGATAATATTAGTAATAATATTCGTATCTATTTTTTATTTATTATTATTTTATTCATTTTAATTGGGGGGGGGCATGGCCCCCATGCCCCCCCCCCTAAGACCGCGCCTGGAAGGATCCACATTTGTAAGCTATGCTTGTAGAAAGCAAAGAAGAATAACCTGTACCGATAAATTAGAAAAGGAAAGATGACAGGGTGAAGTAAAACAACAACAAAACCTGTATCGGATTACATAGAAAAGGCGCAGCCGGTTCTCCTCAACATCAGTCGCGCGCCGCCAGACCGGGATGCAGCCGTCAGCCGGATTACCTCGCCGGCCCGGCCCGGCCCCCCATCCCAATCCCCATTTTCCGGCCGGTCGTTGGTATGTATGGGGCGGGGCGGCGGGTTATCATCCCCAATTTTTTCGCCGCCGCAATTTCGGGCCGCGGCTGCCGCCCGCCGGGAGCTGCCCCGGACGTGGCGGGAATGCCGCCCGTCGGCGCGCCCTCCTACGTATAGGGTCCGATCTATGTATACGAGGCTCTCGAAAATTATAAATATGTAACGGTCTTGTGTCTTGGCAGAACTGAAACTGACATACAGTGTGGATAGAAATTGTGGAATATTGCTTATATTTCTTAAAATATTCCTCATACCAAAAACATGTTTGAATAAAAGTGTTAGGGGAAATTATTTCCCGTTTAGTGATATCAAGCAATCTTTCCTAGCACAAAAAATGTGGTTGCCATGGTAACCGATTTAATTTTTTTAAATGGCACCACATACTTTTTTTGGTGAAAATTGATACATTGTAACTTTCTGAATACGATACAATACAATTTTAATGGGGTCGCATAAGAAAAAAATACAAAAAAATTAAGTTTTCTATTACGCTATTGACAATGTTTATCAAAATAATTATTAACATCAAGTTAGCCATGCCAAAATCAGAACAATGGGAAACTGTCACTAGCTGTCAGTTGCTTGTAATTGTGTGCATTGTTACAGTAAACGTACTTTTTTACTCAATGTTCTGTGTACTTAAGTACTTAGTAAGTTAGTTATAATGGCGCTTGAATTAAGTAAAACTGAAAGAATACAGGTTAACATGCTAAGTACTTAAGTACACGGAAATTGTATTGTATCGTATTCAGAAAGTTCCAATGTATCAATTTTCACCAAAAAAAGTATATGGTGCCATTTAAAAAAATCAAGTCTGTTACCATGGCAACCACATTTTTTGCGCTACGAAAGATTGCTTGATATCACTAAACTGGAAATAATTTCCCCTAACACTTTTATCAAAACAAGTTTTTCATATGAGGAATATTTTAAGAAATATAAGCAATATTCCACAATTTCTATCCACACTGTATATGACATATTTTGCGTTTATATACAGAGAGCACGTAAAGGTTGGAATAAATTCGATAAAATGTTGTACTGTTCGATTAAAAATTAAGCCTGCTTAATAATGAAACTGAGCAAAAAATAACCACTACAATGTAGGTACAGTCGCCCACTTTTAAATTTGGCGCCTTGTCGAAGTTTTTCTACTAACCAATGAGGTTAGTCCTTTTTAACATTTTGTTTTGAACAGCCAACAGCAACAGCGCTTTAAATCTAAATAACCATCCGCCACAGTCTGCAATAAACTGCGTGAGAGGGACCGACGAACATTTCTTATGAGATTGGTAAATCATATAATAACGTTTCCAGCAAAGTACCGCCATGTAAAAGGTAAGTTATTTACTATAGCATGTTGAAGAATATCGGCTTAAAGTATTTACGACGTTTTCTTGTGTGAGTATGTCGAGCTGATGAAATACATAACCTATAAATGAACGTGGAACACTGTCGGAAATATCTCCCACACAAATAATAAGGTAGGCCATATTTCAGCCTTTTATTTTAATGCGTACAATATGATATGAGACAATGTGTGAAATGCAAGAATTGGGTCCATGACTGAGAGGCCTTTGAATGTCCAGAATGTTCGCCATAATGGTATTTATATTATGGGCGATATTTCAAACCAAGTGGGCGAAATTTCAGCAACGGGCAGAAATATCGTCCATTTAGGACGTTTTTAAAAATCGTCATTTTTCTTGCTAAGAATTGATGTATTTTATTTTTGTTAAATAGTTAATAAAGAATATGGCTTTACTGGTCCAAAATATTTATTGTCGTTAATTTTAATATAAATCTAAGGATTTTAAGAAGTGTAATGCCTTAGGAGGGCGATATTACCAGAAGGCACCTTATATTATTATTATTTGCGTATATACCGATACCAGGAAAGTGCGTTCTTTTAAATGACGCTATCAAAAATAGTGGTTGCCATTTAAAAAATATATAGATTACGTCATAGCTTGGTTAGTAATGACGTCAGAAAAACGACAAATATGTCAAAATATGCGCCTTTCAAAATTATGTAGGTATGTAGGCGCTAGCCTTTTTCAAAATGTAGGAAGTTATCCAATACCCACTTAATTTCAAAGTTCTTAATCGCCTTTGTAATAGGGTTATTTTTACCTAATTGGCACATGGAACCTCTTATTAAACATAACCTGCTTATTTTCGGGTCATTTATGGCCGTTTGCACCGCACTTTTCGATAAACCTGCCACTTAACTGAGTGTCACTTAACTTTAAAGTAATCCTTATCTTGATTTGGTTTGCACGCAGTTGGTTTTACAAAAACTGAACTAACATATTTAGTTAAATGGCATTGTTGCCTACTTATTTAAAAAAAAAAATGTTGTCTACATCAAAGTCAAAGCCACCTGCGATGCCACAATCGAAGCTAAGAATCCGAAAGTCATATTAGGCTTTTTTTTTTAAATGCACTAAAAAAAGTTGTTCAGAATCGATCCAGAACCATAAATCTTTAACCATAAATCTTTAAATCAAATATACAATTTGTTTTGAAGCTTTTAATTTTATATTGAAATGATTACTTTTTGAAAACAACTAGCCTTTAAAACTTGCATGGCACACTTTTCTAAAAGCAGAAAATACTTAAATTGATATTTTTGGACTTTATTTTATTCAATATTTTTATTTAATATTTTAGTAAATTTTTTTGAAAAAAAAGCCTAATGTGATTTTCAGGGGTAATATAACAAGTGGTGTGCCTATTATCGATAATACCTTTCGTTAATTTTACGAATTATAATCCCAAAGCTGAAAATACCACGACTGCGCAGCACAACTGCAAATAGTTAGTTTGACAACTAGCTGTCATTTAGATTGAACTTTCGGTTCTGAATATGTTTTTTGTGCTAATAAATATTTAAAGATCAATGTGTTAACTGAAAACATATATTCTAGACCTATATTAAATTTGGTAATGTGAAGAAGTTATCGGATTATCAGTTTTAGCTGCCACAATATTGGTTTAGCGTAACTAGGACGTAACTAAGAGAGTAGGATTTCAGCGAAAATACCACTAGTGGTATTATCGCTGAAATCATCACCTGATTGGTTAATATTTCAAAAATCATATCATTTCATTGGTTCATATTGGCAGGCGTTGAATTCTCGGATTTATACCCTCGATTGTGACATCGCAGGTGGCTGTAGGTATATTTTATATTTGTATTCTATGGAATAATTTAATATTATATACTTAGGTCTCATAGGAAAACTATATCCACCTTTATTAGCCCCAAATTAACAAAATATTCTGCGAATTGTTTCATTATTCAAAGTATGAAAGTAATCTGCGCAATATAAATTCTTTATGGAGATTCCGTAAAAAAAGCAGCGTCAAATTTTGGTATGTTCATTGTTCAGGTTAAGCCGCAGATAAACCTCCGCTTAAATTTCTAGACATTTTAGAAACTTTTTACCTAGGCACATTATTTTGAGCACAACTAATTCCACTCGATTTCAAAACTTCGACTACCATAGCGTATAATTGGTGGGAAGGGAGAGCTTTACAAAAATTTAAAACAATTTAATTTCTATCTGTGAAATGTCGAGGAGAAAATCATTATCTAGATTTTTTGCACAGTGTAATAAATTATAATTGGAAATCGCTAGCAAGTATTCTGATATTTTGATCGCAACCAATACTCATATAATGAATATGAAATTAGACGAAAGTCAGTAGCAGTGACGCCAGTAAGGAAAAATGGAGTGGATGCGAGTAGACAGTGGAACAATTATTTAGATTTGACTTAAACTAATGAAAATGGCAATATTGAATCCACTGGTATAAACGATAATAATAATTAAACAATTAAATGAATCCAATGACACTGGGAAATCCGAAGGCCCTTGGCGAAAATTACCGGAAATCTGTCAACAACCAAGGCCCTGGTGTGTAAACGTTTACTTGCTGTTAATTCCTGTCATCGAACTCCTATTTTTTTCAGACTAGTTGTAGTTTTGTTGATTTGTACCATAACTAACGGGAAATTATAATTAAAATGTACTTAAAAAAATATTTGTTTGTTATAATTCAAAAAATTGATTGATCTGATTGATTAATTGATAAACCTGCAGTCTACTTCAGTAAATTTCACATAAAAAGTGCCTTAAGAATGTTTTTACGAAAACCAAAAAACACAAATAAAAACTCGCCCGACATTTGAGAAAGACCCTGTATCTCCTAAAGTAATCAAGGCTAATCAAGATTATAAAGATGCGATTTCCGACAATCAATTCAACTCACAAATCGAGCTCTGGTTACCTTAATTACATTTTGCATCTTTTCGGTTAAAGAAACCTTCCAAAAACCATCTGCACAGGGTGTCCCATCAGAGTTACCCCTCAGGGCTGCTAAACAAGGGAATAACGAAAAAAAAATTAAATGAATCCATGGGAGGCACATTTTGCACGAAAACAATTATTTGACAATTTTTGAAGTAGGGGTGATAACGTCATCAATTACATTTTCCCCAGGAACATAGCCGTTTTTTTTTAAATTTGCAAACCTTTATCTTTCTGAATAACTTTGGTTAAAGAAAATTGTAGCTGTCTGCTTTCATTTAAAATCAGCAAGCAAATATGTTCTAAAATAACTCTAAAAAAAAATGAAGTTAGCAGAGGCTCGATCAAGAGTGCTCCATAAAACAATGACAGTTTGAGTTATTTTATATTTGTAGCTGTCACTTGAAGTTACAGAGCGTATTTAGTTGTATTAAATTTATTTAAGTGAGCACAATAATTGCCGAGATAATTGCTGTTAGTTTATGGCTGTTAGTTTATGACGAGTCTCAGAAAAGTTCAAGAAGGGCTGTGCTGTGCAGTGAAGTTTTAGTGGGTAGTGGGTCAACTTGATTTTTTATTAAAGTTACTTCAGAACATACCTATATATTTTTCCTTATAGATTTTAAACGAAAACAGATGGAGAAACCTTTCCGAAACAAAAGTTATTTAGAAAAATACAGACATTGCAAATATAAAAAAATTCGGGTATATGTTTGTGTGATTTTTCCCATTTTCCATTTTTCGGAAATCCTCCGAAACCACTCTTGGAATTGCGTGTTTTTAAGTGAAGCAATAACTAACTTGATGAGAGTTTCGTTATGATGTCAGCTGAAGCATATTTTACATTGAACTTTTGTATATTGTGCAACAGGTTAAACAACGAGGCATATATTGTACGCGAGGGCATAAGTTGTGACACGAGGCGAAGCCGAGTGCCTTCACGAGCACGAGCATAAAATATGCATTGCTTAACGAGTTGTGGTCTATAGGTAATTTGTGCAGGACCTTAGATGTTTGAAAAAATTAGTTTTTATACCAAATTTTATTTAAAATGTTTGGTGTAGCAAGCGAAAATTTCAACAATGGTTATGATAAGTTACAAGTTTAAGCATCATCATCTGAATCACAATTTCGACATATATATTATGAAGTATCAACGACTAGGTACACATTTTTCATGTGCCCAACCACGATATTTAGTTCATTTTATCAATTTTTCACTTGGCGTAGAATTAGAAAAGCTTTCACTACAAACAAGACAGAATGCCTCTTTCAGCAGAGGTAGAGATCCAACTTGCTTCACTCCTTTTTCGGGTATGATCCTGTCTGGTGTTTGAACTGTCTTGACTCCAGTTTCATCTACATTGTGGATATCTTGACATTCAAACTTGTATAGATCCATCGCTTCATCCAGAAAGTAAAAGAACTTGCTTACATTTTCCTGATTCAAGCTTGTGGTTCTGCTGAGGCTGGTTGGTTCAGGAGTTCTTATCGATAAGGTTGGATGTCGAGAAATGAGGACAAGTCAGCTGATCCCATTGAGTTTTATCGCCAAGCTTGACGAACTGGTATTTTTATTCTTTTTGCAGTATCTATTCAGTCATAAAATTTATAGACTATTGGTCTGCCACTGTTCTAATGGATTTTCCATTCCCAAAACCTCTTTTGCGGCAGATTGAAATGCCTCGGCTGGTATATTTCCTCTTTCTGTTTTTCTTTTATAGGTTCTCATTAAGTTGCCTAAGTATATTAATTGAAATTAAACGCATATTATATCATCAAATATTTGTAGCGGACACACTATTAGCGCGTTTAAAATATTTATTTTATATTAAACCACTTTTTGGGGTTGGTTGTTACAGTGTAACAACCTATCCCGACAGCGAATTTTAAACAAAATGCATCACCTCTACATAACCTTAAATTAAATTGAAATGAACCAGGGACTCTTTAAAATAAGGGGACCCAGCATGTCACAGTCTATCACAAAGGAAAAGTGAAGCCTTGTGGGGAAGTTTGTTTTCTGTCGACTCCAAGGAGACCACAAGGGGGCTGGTACAAGGTTATGTTATATTATGTCAGTGTCCAACTGCCATCAGGTTTTATGTGACATGCAGTGCCATAGGTTCTAAAGGAGGCAAAATATTTCCCATCATAATTCACAATTTTTAAATTTTCTAACTTTCAGATACTCAGATTGATGTGTGAATTAAAGGTAATGCGGCCGCCTGTAGTAGTCCCAATAATTCCAACCAGATTTTTCCTGTATCACCTTTAGTAATCCTACAATTCCCATTACGTGGGCATTATGTATAAGTAGATAGTTCAAAACAAAAATCATATTTCGTAAATTTTAAGCAGGTCTTTTTTTAAAGAGTTTTTATCTACGACTACAAGTATATTTTAAGTTTGTGAGGTAGCTAGGTAGAAATAAAATTACAAAAATTTTATAATGAACACCCAGAAAAAACTACATGATTTGAACTACTAGAACTAATCTTATTAGTCCATCCCGAAATCTGTGAAAGTTCTTTGGATAGATCAACAAGGGAAGAAAGTTCAAGTATACATAGGTATTACAAATGGATTGAGGAACCTGGTAAAAAGGTGCACTAGCGACAAATTTTTAAATAAGCAAAATCGGCACTACTGACTTACCATCCTTATTACTTAAATTCGTGGAAATAATTGCTGGAAATCAATTTAAACTATAAAATAAATTTGTTTCATTTGACAGTTGCCATATTCTGCACTTGTAGACACAACATTGTCAAGTCTAATTTTTAGAAATCATGGAAACCATTATTAATTTTTACTAACAAAGTAACTGTTATATTCATAGATTCTCCAATAAAATGGCATACTTTGGAAAGTATAATGCTGGGTCCCCTTACTTTAAAGAGTCTCTGAAATGAACAAAGAACAGAAATATTACTTACATGCGGGTATATCTCCTAAAAAACTATCAAAGATATATCAATTACAGCTTTGTGGCAATAAAGCAAAACACTAATATAAAAATAATTACGAACAATGTCCAAAATCACGTAAACTAATTTTTTCAAATACAAATAGTGTCCAACGAAGCACAACGTGATCTTGAAGGTCGCGGATGGTACAGCAAACACATGAGGCTGATGGCAGCACCGAATTGTTTTTGGCACGCATTTTAAAACCATTGTAACAACCAACCCCGGTGTCCCCTACCTACTATAGTTCAACGCAGGAAAGAAAACGTTTCTATAAAGAATGTGGGCAGAGTTGCGAGATTTCCTATACGAGTAGTCGTTATTTATTGGCGAATACAAGTTTTAGCATATTGAAGCCGAATTTCTGAACTTTGTAATACCGAAGAAATAAAGCTCGCATCACGCGACCACTTACTCATTTATATTTATCATTTATTTTTAACGCGGGGTAATAAAACACCTATTATATTTTTTTTAACATCGTCGCGTCTACCATCGCCTTTGAAATACGGCGACAAAGCACTTCTGCCAGCGAACCGGCCGTCAAAACCAGTTAGCCAACGCGTTTTGTGCCTGTGTTTATAGTACGTAAAGTTAACTGCGCATTTGGGCTACCACACAGCGCTCACTTTTTCGGTCGCCGGCAAGCTTGGCAGAGAGCTCAGTGGCGTTTAGTATGTTCGGGAGTTAACATGCGCAAAATGAGTAAACAGGCACGAGAAATAATTGCCAATGTTATAAGGATTTGTCTTCCTCCATATAGTCTAAGGCATCACAGTTAAGAATCATATTAACTATAAATTAAATAACAATTATATGAAAATTAAGTCAGTGAGTTACACACTAATTCTATAATATTTTGCGGGTATATTTTAATATACAGGATGATTTTTTTAGGAATACCACCGCGATTTTCACGCTTATTTTGCGCCCTACAAAAAAAGCGTAAGAAACAAAAATGTGGCAATTTTGGACAGCTAAGTGGTGCTGCAAAAGAAATCGGCATCCATGGCCAACTTATCGTGCAATATTAAAAAAACCTCAAATTGAGCAAAACTATTAATGGCCGTGGAATGTTTATTTTAAGAGACAGAGGAAAACTTTTATATTGAAAATTGATGGCAATGAGAAGCTTTATCCATCCAGGTGTTCAGATAGTTTCAGCAAATTCCACAGGGTCTTCGGCTCTCTTGAGACCATGGAAATTTTGGAATGGAGGCCCATTCCTTTTTTAATGTGGCCTCGCTGACCAAAATTGCCATATTTTGTTTCCTTACGTATTTTCTGAGCGGCCCAAAATAAATCGAAAAAATCGCTTAATAAGAAATAAACAAAAAAATTTTCATAGCCTCAAGAGAGCCGAAGACCCTGTGTAATTTTCTGAAACTATCTGAGTACCCATTTGCATAAAGCTTCTTAGTGCCATCAATTTTCAATATAAATGTTTTTCTCTGTCTCTTAAAATAAACATTCCACGGCTATTAATAATTTTGCTCAATTTGAGGTTTTTTCATATTGCGCGACAGTTGGCCATGGATGCCGATTTCTTTTGCAGCACCGCTTAGCTGTCCAAAATTGCCACATTTTTGTTTCTTGCGTTTTTTTTTTGTAGGGCGCAAAATAAGCGAGAAAATAGCGGTGGTAGACCTAAAAAAATCATCCTGTATGTATTAAATAATGTAGGTATTGAAAATACTGGGCAAAATGTAAATCTATAGAAACATTTCCTAATTTTATTTTAAACTTTAATATTTTCAATCAAAATAAGTACTTTGTACCTTTATTAGTAATGACACTTGAAATAATATTATAATTGTATCTACGGTAGTAGGTAATGTCAAAAGAAGCATAGTAAATTAACGTTTGATATGTTTCATGTCTACTTAGTTTTATCAAATGTTTGTAAATGTAAATTAAAGGTCATCTATCTTTTAAATCTGCTATTTCTTATTTATATTTCACACGCTTCATTACACATCGTTTCTTTTCTTCGAGGGTGCTCTTGCAAGTGGCCATAGCAGGGGCCACTCTCCTAAAGGGGGAAGGTGTGATTCAGGGTGAACAATTATTCCAAAATATTATATTATATTATTTAGGACACTTAGGACACACTTTAGGTATTTTGCTGATTTTTTTGACATTAAGAAACTAGTTGTACTAGTTACTGTTATAATTATTATAAAGTGGAACGAATACCAGCTGACTGTTTGCAAATAACCATTTATTAGGTCATACAATGGGTATGACAACACTTGTATCAATCTATGTAAATCAATCTGTAGTAAGACGTTGAATAAAGCACATCGGTTTCGATGCTATAGTTATATTAACACTGCGTATCATGTAAGTCGGTAACATCACATGGCGATCCTAACATCACACTACATTGAGAAAAGACGAAAAATACATTACTTATACTGTTATGATTTTGTGGCTCTGTGCTTTATATTTCTGAAAATTTTCGCCTATGGCGCATTTTAGTAACCAAACACCTCTGCTTTCTTTTGTATAGCCGGTTTTAAAGATTTTTATGGGCTCACGCACTAAAACAAATTTCGATATTTCTGTTGGTCACTGTTGTTCTATAAAAAAGAAGACTGAGTAGGACTGCTCGGAATTTCTTTTCGTTAATTTATACTGTTTGACCTTGAATATTTGAAAAAAAAGGTAAAAAATTGAGAGGAAAGCTAACGCGTTTTTTAAACTTAGAACCAAAACCGGCGCTGGTCGGACTGCCTCGGTCGTACCTATTTGTGCTTTTTGCCCAATTATCCTTCTATGGTTATATCGTCGGTGGTTTTGCTCTCTAAGGAAAATCAAGGAAACGAATGCCGTTTAAGATAATAACAGGTAATAATAGCTTATAGCTGTGTTTTCGGATTTACAAGAAGGAAACTCAAAATAATATTTTCATCTCTTTTCATCAATGCATCTCGCAACTCCCGGTGTTGTTATTCAGTAAAAATATTCCCCACGACCGGTATCAATTTCGAGGCTGTGTCCCGTGTGGGACCTTCCGGAAACCCCGACGGTTTTATGGGGGATTCCGGGCATAAATTGCATCGTAAAGCGCACCCATGATAGAGGCTTATTGTAACGCTTTTTTCCACAGTGTTGCAAGGTATATTTACTGAAAAATAGGCACCTGCTAATAATTATAATATAATTAATAGAAAAAATGTGGTCCACAGGATCCAAATCAATATTGAAATGACGCCTGGCATTTACTTTTCCTTTTCTGTCCAAATAAACAGAATTTCAATGATTCTTTATTTTTCAACAGATTTGCTATTTCTAATTGCTGTCTAAAGCCAAATGGTATGGATATATAATATAATTAAATTTAAAATAAAATGATTCATAAGTCTTATTGGAAAAATGAAATTAAGAAACCAAGCAGGTGCAAAGCTATCCATTTCACAAACTGCAGCTTGCTTCTATGGATGCAATCACCGTGGCCACGGAATATCTAGCTAGGTACGCACAGTTATATTTTCTGAGCCGTGGCCAAGCAAACAAAGCGCATGCAAGCAGCTTGGAACTTGATATAGTCTTTGTTTTAAACATAGATAAATTGGCACAGCGTGAAATACAAACTAATTTAAAGCCGCATTTCTGGAGCAAATAGAATTAACCGAAGAAATGCAAACAGCAGCAGCAAGTAAACCTGTTAACTGCAAATCACCGCCAACAAAATTATTGAAGCTTATCAAAGAAGAGCGTAAATGGAAATCACTTCACTTGCATTTTTGAAGCAAAGATTAAAGTGGTAGACGTTGAAGTTACCAAGTTTTTCTCCCTTGCATCGCACGCATTCTGCCGTAAGGAGGACTATAATTCATGCAACACTTTTGAGAAAAGTTCTTTATGCGGGTAGTGCAATTCGGTGCACTGATCAGCACATTATTTCCCTATTACCCGGAAACCTCTCAACAAGTGGCGACCGGGACAAGCCGTCGTGCAAACGTTCACCTGCGATTAACCCCCGGGTCTCGCCGTCCCCTTTTTAGGGGGGGGGTCCGCCCGGGCGGCGCCCCACCCCCGGTGCCGGAGGGCGCCGCGGCGGCGGCGGCGGCGGCCCGCGGCGCCCGGCCGGGCGGCCCGGACGGCCAGTTGGGTGCGCGCCGCGGCGTCGGCGGGTGGCGGGCGTGCGAGCGACGACGGACGATGGCGGGTACGCGGGACGCGGCCACGCGGCCGGCTCCGGTGCTGTTGGCGCTGCTGCTGGCGGCCTTCGGCAGAGGTTAGTGCCGGCGGAATTGAGTGGGTGTGTGGTGGAAGTGGCGATACGTGATGGATTACAGGGAGGAAATTCGGCGTGTGGGGTGTTTTGAAAATGGTTTTTTGGGGGATTTGGGAACAGGTTGCTGTGTGGATTATATCGAGGCCTACGATAAGGGTGGCCTAATGAGATCGATACCTACGCATTTAATAATAAGAAAAATATTTTTTCAAAACACAAGCGCAAAAGCAAAATAACAATTCTTCTTACAGTTTCCCTCATGTATAGGATATTTCTCAAATTTGAAGGTACCTACACCAAGTATAAATATATTGGCAACTTTTACCATAACAAAAAACTAAGCTATAGATTTCTTGACCGGACACTTGAGAGTATTTTTAATTATTGTCCATAACCACAACAACGATAAATTTAACGTAATTTCTCACTGAAAACAAACTCACCTTTCGCCACATTTAAAATTTCACTAAATCTCACAACGTCCGTGATCTTGTATTTAAGATGTTAGATTTGCCGTCACTTACGCCTTTGAGGTTATGGCTGGCTTTCAAACCGCGAGAGAGGGCAGGGGTAATTAGAACGTTGCCAGTTGGACTTCTTTGCGACCGCACTTATTGGAACTATTTCAAGGGCCGCGCCTGTACCTATGCATATACATAACTACATACTAAAGGTATACTGTAGGTACACTATTGGTATTTATACCTATATAGTAGCACGGCGACGTTCAAAGCGTATTTGAACGTTGCAAGTTTTTCTACCTTCAATCGACCTTGGTTTGAGATCCGGGTAGATCGAATGCACATATCTTTGTACAGGATTTACCAACGAAAACTTGACCCCCCAAAAAACGAAAAATATTTGAAAATTCGCCGAGACCAGTCGATTTTTGTTTCTTGACATTCAAGCCAACCCGATATGTGCATCCCCCTAATCCCTAGCAACCCCAACTTTAAAATTTCAAATGGAACTACCCCCCTTGTGGCGCGTCATTTTAAAGCTCTTTTTATTGCGAATACAGTGATGTATCGTTTTTAGAATTCTGTTGAGATTTGACAAAATTATTGGCTAAAAACGGAAAGTTGACAATTCACTGTACTTACGCGTAGTAATTTCTACACAAATACCCGCCACTAATAAGTTTTTTATCTACTACACACGACCAAATTACCTAGTTTTTATTGACGTGTCGATCAGTTTACCAAAAAGTCACAAATGAAAAAGCTGAAGCAAAACAAAAAAGTTCATACGAATTCAAACCTTATATCTTGTTACAATATGTAGCAAAAAGTCACTGTCACAAAAAAAGTTCCCGTTTTTTTGCTTGTAACCACGAAATCGTTAGTTTCAGCCTGCGCTATTGAAAGTGGAAACGTATATTCTATCGCAGAAGGGGTAGAAATTGTTGCAATTTGTTATCAAAATCATGGGCCTAAAGTTACAGGACGAATTGCAACAATTTCTAACCTTTCCGTGACAGAATAAACCATTTCAAAAATACGTTTACACTTTCAACAGCAGGCTGAAACTAACGATTTCGAAGTTACAAGCAACATTCGGCGGCCTTTTTGTGACATTGACTTTTTGTTATTTTAAAAATATATACAGGGTGACATAGAAAAAAGTACATTACATAGTGCCACACCATAGAGGACACTAAAATAAGAAAAAAAGTTCCTATGAACATGGGTCCGCAAGTCCTTCGGTTAAAAGATACGGGGTGTTGAATTGTAATTTTTTTTATTTATTTGCAAAAACAATGATAAATACTCCAACAATTAAATTGTAATGGTATGATGAAAAATATGATTAATTAAAACAAAACATTAAGGTTTTAGAAGATGTTCAAATTGTTGCCCTTGTACTTCAATACATTTTTCCATTCTTCTTCTTAATGATTGACGGCATCTTTGAAATATTCCTGGGTCATTACGAAATCTATCTGCCGATTCCATAATTCTTATCCATAACTGTGCTTCATTATGTATTTCTACAGCATAAAATTCATTTTTCGTAAATCCCCAAAATGAAAAATCGAGGGGATTAAGGTCGGGACTACGAGCTGGCCAGGGTACAGGCCCTCCTCGACCAATCCACGTATTTCCAAATCTCCTGTCCAAATATTCCTTTGCCACTCGAGAAAAGTGAGCTGGCGCCCCATCATGCATGTAATACATTCTTCCAGTAATGGCCAATGGGACATCCTCTAATAATGTGTTTAAATCATTCTCCAAGAAATGTCGATACAGTGCACCTGTCAATCGATTGGGCAATCGAAATGGGCCAATTAAGTAATTGTCGATTATACCTGCCCACACATTAATAGGAAACCCATATTGGTGACTTCGAATTACAGTTTGATGAGGATTTTCATCACTCCAATAGTGCATGTTATGTAGGTTCAGAATACCATCACGACTAAAACCAGGTTCATCAGTAAACAAAATTGATGAAATAATGTTTTGTCTTTGGTTTTGCAACCATTCGCAAAATTTTACACGAGGAAAAAAGTCATGTTGCAATAGTGAATGAATTTTTTGGAAATGGTATGGGCGAAGAAGTTGTTCTGGCAAAATTTGTCTACTTGATTCACGGTTAACGTTTCGCACCGCTGAACTTATTTTCCTGGTGCTTGTTCTCGGATTATTTTCTACCATTCGTAAAACAGTTTCTTCGTTTTGCACAGTGCGACAAGTTCTGGAAACCCCACTATTCACTTTTGGTTTTCTAAAACAGCCATCTTCTCCCAAACGCCTATGCACATCAATAAATGTTCGAACATTAGGAACTTGTTTTAAAGGATATCTTTCTCGATAGATACGTTGAGCTTCGTAAAAATTTGATCTAGCTTCGCCGTAACACATAATCATGTCCCTGTATTCTTCAAAAGTATAGTGAACCATTTTTGAAATCAATTTTGAATTATCAAAGGGAAAACCAATAAAAAACATAAACAAGAACACAATATACCTACTACCTAATAACAATTATTAAATTAGTTTGACAAAAGTGTCATTATGACACATTATTTCATTGTTACTTATCATTGTTTTTGCAAAGGTTACTTTGATGCTTTTTGAATAAGTAATTTGCATGCATTGTCGGCTTTAGATGCATTTGTACTGGAACCATTGCTTCTAGCGACTTGGACAAGGTATACCTTTCGTAAGTATAAAAGATGGGCTAACATTTTTTCAGTCGAAAATAACATACACTGTATAGCAAAAAAGTTAGGACCGATTCAATAGAGATGGAACCGTGTAATGTAGAGCGTATTTGAATTTAGCATGATAAAAAAAACCTGTATACCACATTTTATCCATTTCTTGCGTCTCTGGCTAAAGATATTCGTAAAAAACAAAACAAATAAATTACAATTCAACACCCCGTATCTTTTAACCGAAGGCCTTGCGGACCCATGTTCATAGGAACTTTTTTTCTTATTTTAGTGTCCTCTATGGTGTGGCAATATGTAATGTACTTTTTTCTATGTCACCCTGTAGATAAAGTTTGAATTCGTATGAACTTTTTTGTTTTGCTTCAGCTTTTTCCATTTGTGACTTTTTTGTAAACTGATCGACACGTCAATAAAAACTAGGCAATTTGGTCGTGTGCAGTAGATAAAAAACTTATTGTAGTGACGAGCATTTGTGTAAGAAATTACTAGGCGTACAGTGGATTGTCAACTTTCAGTTTTTAGCCAATATTTCTGACAAATCTCAACAGATTTCTAAAAACGACGCATCACTGTATTTGCAATTAAAAGGGCTTTAAAATGATGCGCCACAAGTGGGGTAGTTCCACTTGAAATTTTAAAGTTGGGGTTGCTAGGGATTAGGGGGATCAACATATCGATTTGGCTTGACTGTAAAAAATTAAAAGTAAAAAAATATTTTTAAAAAAAGCTTTTATTTAAATGCGCTAAAAAGAATAAAATAATCTTCTACTATCAACTTATAACGTCATTCCACAATTTATATGATATAAAAGCTTGTCGCGAGATTTAAGTAGTGGTATTTACTTAGTTTGAAAACTTAAATCTCGCGACAAGCTTTTATATCATATAAATTGTGGAATGACGTTATAAGTTGATAGTAAAAGTTTTAAAAGAAAAGATTATTTTATTCTTTTTAGCGCATTTAAATAAAAGCTTTTTTTAAAAATATTTTTTTACTTTTAATTTATTTTGTAATTTTTAGTTTGGCCAGGTGTCTGAGTCTATTCATCTCAGTTAACGCATCATTGTTGCAAGGTCGTTTGCCGGTTAGTTTAGAACAGTCTAGCTCTTCAATGAGGAGACCTTCTAATGACCATCTTGGGTGTTCCGCCATGTTGGATTTAGAATGACGTCACACATATAATCATGCATTGTCATCCAAATTAAACGTGTGTACAAAATTTCAGCTCGATCGGTTGAAATTTAACTAGTCCGCCATCTTGAGTGTTCCGCCATGTTGGATTTAGAATGACGTCACACATATAATCATGCATTGTCATCCAAATTAAACGTGTGTACAAAATTTCAGCTCGATCGGTTGAAATTTAACTAGTCCGCCATCTTGAGTGTTCCGCCATGTGGATTTAGAATGACGTCACACATATAATCATGCATTGTCATCCAAATTAAACGTGTGTACAAAATTTCAGCTCGATCGGTTGAAATTTAACTAGTCCGCCATCTTGGGTGATCCGCCATGTTGGATTTAGAATGACGTCACACATATAATCATGCATTGTCATCCAAATTAAACGTGTGTACAAAATTTCAGCTCGATCGGTTGAAGATATCTGCTTCAAAATTGAGTTGCAAGATTCCACCCGAACAAATTACATACATACATACATACATACATTGCAAGTTAAATAAAAGCTTTTAAAAAGCTGCCCCCAACAAGAAAAATCGGGTCTCGGCGAATTTTCAATATTTTTTCGGTTTTCTAATTTTTGGGGGGGTCAAGTTTTCGTTGGGAAACTCTTTAGAAAAATACCGCTGAAGGCCAAGTGAGCTGAATAAAATGTAGATTCAGGGTAATGCTCCTTAATAGCTTCAGCTTTTCAATGTGTTTCAATTTCTTTAGCCTACCCTGTATACTTAAGTGTCCTATTATTATGCATATTGTGGCTTTACCACATATTTTTCAGGTCAAATAGTGACGGTTTTCTAAATAAAATGTTATGTCTAGTAGCATTTTCCCTCAAGAAAGACCTGATAATTTTGCATGCTGAATGCTCTAGAATATTAGAGCACGAGTCGTTACATACCTAAGTACAAAATTTATTAAACTTAGCTATAGTAAAATCGAGCAACTCTTACGCCTGGCGTAAACAAGAGCGTGACTTGAAATAATCGCCAGGGCCGCACTGAGGCAGAACCTGTATTTAATTTTAGTTTTACAATTGTTTACATCAAAATATTTCGGAAAAGAATTATTGGCTTAATTAAAATGGTTCAAAACATCGATAAAATTATTTGGGGCAGTGTCTAAATAGTTGAAAACAACAAGATAAAACCGCATAACTACACTTTTGCGATCGAGTACGTCCCTGATGCCGAGTCGGGTGAAATTTTATAGTCTACCGACCAATCGCGGAACGTCATTGAACACGTGGTTTTATTTACGCCAGGCGTACGGATTGCTCGATTTTATTATAGATACTGTACAGAATCTTGTGGATTTTTTTTTAGATAACTGACAAAATAAACGGTGGCCTTTTTCTGAAAACGTTTGTTCGTATATTTTTGCAGATTTTACGGATAGTAAATCAATTGTTTGCCGCATCTGCGGTGGAATTAAATTATCAATTTCATTCTTATCTCGTTTCTTACTATCGCACAATTTCACCCATTTTTACTGCAAATAGCACAACTTTATAGAAAAGTGATCTATGCGGGAAATGCGCCTAATTGTTTGAAATTGTTTAAAGGAAGTCCTGATTAAAAGTTACCATTGCGCTAAAATCCAGTAACCAATAGTTTCGGAGATATTGGCGAATATGAATATCTCATCCGCTGAAACTTTATGGAGACTAATCTAGGTATATGTGGAAATTGCCTGAATTTTTGATATTGTTTATAGTCCAAGAGCCGGCGCAGCGGCATGATTTCAACTATCATAAGGTTATGGAATAAGATGTTATGGAAAATGTGGAGAGTATATTTCTTTACTTGAAGCGAGTCGGTTGCCTCAGATAAGATGGGCCCGATCGTTGTTATTTAAAGAAGTTGTGGTTAATTTTTAATTTTTTAATAGGTACAACCCGTCCCACGAACATATTTACTTATTTTTTCGCAAAAGCCTTTTGATAAATTCCAAAGGTGCCATCCCAAAAATCGAAGGAGGGGTAAATTTCTTAATTGGGTCTTGTGTTTTCTTCCAGTACCGAAAGAAACCTCGAAAATCCGATATTTAACCAAATTTCCCGACACCCGATTTTCAAGTTTCGAGAAACGGGATGGCTGTAGAATTATCCAAATTGACGAGAAATCCTGAGGAACCGCTCTTAGAAATTGTGTGTTTTTTCTCATTTTTTGCTTCTTCAGGGGCACCGGAAGCATCTGCACCTCACCTGAAGACTTGAGGAAAGCTTTAAAAATTCCGACCCCCAGAGCCCCGAGCCGAAATAACTTAGAAAAAGGGCAATTTCTGACAGTTTTCGGACTTTGGCTTTTAGGTGACGGGAAATGCCGACCGATCACGTAATCACGTCAAAAGGATGCGTACCACCTATGCGTTAGTCGTTTTTTCGCCGAAAATCCTTAATTACTCGAAAACGGGAAATAATTTACCTAAAAACGTTAAATATGTTGACCCGTTCTCCGGCCATCTCGCCGTACCGTCAGATCTCCCGAAAAACGCGTTTGAAATTTTTTTTCTGTGCATCAAACGGTATATGGCACTGATGGCTGTATAGAGTGACTTCGCACACAACTCGCGACCCCGAGGTCCAGACTTGCTCCCGTCTTTCGCGCCGTATCGAGCGCCGTATTTAACAGCGGAGGATTTTCGGGGACCCAAAAATACGCCTATCGGATTTCTAAAGGACCAAGGGACCCTTTTTTTGTTGTTGCTCCATGGGCCTTTATTCCGATGGTACCTATTTTGTTTTATAATCATATAAGAGTAGATTTGCCTAAAAATTAAACACAACTTCTTTAAATAACAATCATCGGGTCCATATTAATTGAGGCAACCTACTGGCTTCAAGTAAATAACTATACTGTCTACATTTTACATAACATCTTACCCTATAATCTTACGAGAGTTGAAATCATGCGGCCGGCTATCCGGCTATCATACTATTAGAGGAAGTCTTCCTGATTAAAAGTTACCATTGCGCTAAAGTCCAATAACAGAACCAATATTAGTTTCGGAGATATATTATTGGCCAATGAATATCCATTTATTTGGCAATATCTGCCAAACTATTGTTATTGAACTTTACCGCATAAGTATCGGGAAGACTTCCTCTAAACCTTTAGTAAAGGTACCTATTCCTTTACACAATGCTCTAAACAATATTTAAAGTTCAGGCAATTCCCACATACAATGGCTTTTCCATAAGGTTTCAGCGGATGATAATATGTGAGATACATGAGGTAGGTACTGTAATTCGTATCCTTATGTATCTCCATGCCATGCCGATATACCTAGAGACAAATTTTGCATATTTCGACAAAGAGCTAGCTTTGATATCAAATACCTAGGTATGTTTCTGTTCGTCATTTCAAATCAAATGTTATGCAAAAGTCGAGACAAAAGTATAGGTCATCGATAGCTTTCATTACAAGTTCTAAGATAAACAATTTGAATGACCATCAAGGTGCGATGATTTTTCTTCAATTTTGAAACGAAACTATTCTAGAAAAATAGACCCGCTATAAACAACTTCAACAATCGTGTTCATAAGACGTATGGTTAAATTCGACACCGACACATTTTTCAGCCTATACTAAAAATATTCCTCGAAATATTGTCGGACATTTCTTTGTGGCGCAAACAGATCCATTTAATTTTTAATTGGGTTTTGCGCCACAGAAACCTGGACAAAACTTCAATCAAAATTGACTAAGTAATCAAAGTTCAAAGTTTCGTTTTTTTACTGTTAGGATATGAAATGAATTTTCACGGCAACTTGAAAAAATTTTTTTTAATCAGTTTGGTTCAGGATTCTGTGACGAAAACCTAGAGATGGTCCATTTCTTGAAAATTTCAAGATCTTGTCTTGATCTTGTCTTGAATTCAAGACAAGATCAAGACAAGAAAAGGTTTTGAACCTTCAAGACAAGACAAGAAATTTACTTTTCAAGACAAGATTTCTTGAAATTTCTTGATTTTATTTTGAAACTATACCATTTTATAAAATTGGAAGTATTGCATAAAGTTGGGAACTGTGGTCGGGAATCACATTAATAAGTCAAAATGAGAAAACTAAGAACCCTTAAAATTTTTTTTTTTTATTTAAAAAAAAATTTCGGAAAACCCAATTAAAAATTAAATGGATATTCCTCGAAATATTCCAAGCCTACACTAGAAGTTTACATTGTCCAACATGTCGCAGTTCTACATTCTACAGTTGTTAGTTGTTATCTAACGTGTCTATATACAGGGTGATTCAAAACTCCGTGCACAAATTTTAATGACATATTTTTGAGACCAAAATAAGACTTTTTTTTCTAAATACATGTTGTGTTCTTAAATGCACCTCCAAAATTCCACGAAACAAATCGATTATTTTGAAATACGGCTATTTCTTGTGCATCGAAGTTCTTCAAAATTTGCATGCAGTTGTTTTTTGGTGCGCTTTATAATTTTTTTGTGTCGGAAATGACGTAAACTAAATTTTTGGGGGATTAGGAGGGTCAAATATTTTTAGGGGGGGTGCATTTTTGGGCACATATTTATAGCATATTTGCGAGCATATTTGTTAAACTCCAAAATTGAGGTGTGTATTTTGCAAGCTTGTCCATAAACCCACATTTGGAGAAACAAAAACCTGCAATAATAATATATGTGTGCAGAGTGGCCACACGTGTGCTTTATCATTCCTCCATGTATATTAGCGGCGTTCATTTGCATCCTGGGCATAAACGTATACACAGAAAGAAATTCTTGGCATGATATTAATCACCACTAGTGATTAACTTCAGAGCCATTGTCACAATGCCCTTTTCATCGACACAATGAACAAAAATGATTGTAACAATGAATGTTGGTGATTAGGTAATCAACATGTTCATTAACATAATGACCCAACGAACATTATTATAATGTACTAAAGTCGTTAACTCAATGTAAAAAGTGATGTCTACAGTGAATAATACGTTGTGTGAATGCAAATTGGGCATTGAAACAAGGCACAAATACATTGACTTAATGATTTCAAGGTGTTTAATATTATGTACCGTTCATCACTGTATGTTGTTGCTATGATGTATAACGTAATTGTCTAATGTTTAGTGGTGATTATGTCAACGTACAGTTTTATAGTTTAATACAACTGTATTATCATAGTAATGTTCAAAAACATCAGCCAATGTACCCAAGCATAAATATAAGGAACAATATCATTAGTTAATATATTAATGCGTGCTGTCAATGTCCTTGTGCCTTGCGACAATGTCCTAAGTTATCAATACTGGTCTTTTTTATTTATTGTGGACCTGCCAGGTCCCAACGGCATCACGCTGTACTCTAGTATGAAACTTTCTGCCGGTGTGTTAACTTGTCAAGTTATCCTGCGTGTCTGTGCGTATAATACTAATACGATCTGTTAGTGTGACGATTCTGTTAGAGTTTTGCTAAGGTAAGTCATCTGGTATTAAATATGCAAATTTCCGATATTATGGTTAAAGCAAAGTCAAGAGAATACTCTAGACTTTGCTTAAAGTAACAGAAAATACAGTGATTTATAGTGGTCCCCACCGTCCGCCGCGTATATTTTCAGTTTAAACGCATCTTTAAAAAAGGTTAACCTTTAAGTTATGATAAGTCACGATCAAACGCCCTCCAACAATTTTGTTGATCCAAAGAAACTTAATGAATTTTTGATTGTGTGTGTGCACAACCAGCGAAATTAAACTCTGAAAACTATGAAAACTTTCACACATATTCAAAATATTATACCTACAGACCTATGCTGTTTTCATTAATTTATTAGATATCTAATATCTAATCATAATTGTTTTAGTATGTACCACTCAGAAAATACAGACGAAACACTATAAGATCATTGAAATCTGATAACTTGTCACAAGAAAAAATTGACCATTGCTGGACAGCAGGTATCGTCTAAATGAAATTAGTGCGATAGACTCACCTCAGCTGTTATAGAAAAATTACCATTTTACAAACAACCATCAAGATTTAGGCTGGAAGTTTATACTTCAAATTTTGATATATACCTACATAATGTTGGAGATTTGGAAGACTCAAGGGTGTCAAACCGTCCTAATTAGGAAAAGTAAGAGACTTTTTCCTAACTCGTTACATAAACAGCATTTTTGATTCTATTTTTAATTTAATTTGTTGTATTTTCAGAAAGATGTACTTTACTATGGGTATAGGACCAGAGAATGGGGTCGAACTTCTAATAAGCTCGGAGAAGGAAGTACCACAATAAAAGTTATACATATAGGCACATTCGAGTATATGAATGATGAATGGTAAGGCAAGACTATCATCAGAACTCTACTAGAGAGATTGCAACAGGAAAAAAATTAGGCAAAGTAGAACGTCCATTAAGGTACAGTGTGATGATGTAAGTACCTATAGTCACGAGTAATGACAAAATGAAACCTCATAAAAATGTTGCTTATCTAAAAATATAAAATAACATGCCATTTCATAAATAATTACTTTAACTCCCAGCAATTTTCCAATAGCGTTAACGTTTTTAGACAATTATTTTATATAGAATACAGTCTACAAATTCCTACTCCAAAACACATGTTTATGGGAATATTTAAGAAATGTTTAATAAATGGTTCTTAAGAATTTCGCTGTTGTGTTCTTAGTTCTTTTGACCTAGATTTTACCTATCCATTGTAAATTTTATATAAGAAATTGGTTTCTAAATAAAATTACAGGTGAGAGTTTTTAAAATATCCTTTTTTATTTTCTGTTCAAAAAACATTGGAACTCAACGGTAAAAACTACTGATAAAATCCAACGTAAAAAATCAAAAAGTAAAAATTGGGCACTTAGATCAGAATTACATCGAACATTGAACCAAAGGTCCGAAGTGATAGAAGTATGTATACAGGGTGTGTCATTACTCGTTTTTTATTGATTATATTACTAAAAATGTTAACAGATTTAACGATTTATAAAAAATAATATAGTTTAGAAAAATACGAACCATTGTATACATTATCATGACCACACGGGAAGTATGATAAAAATTTCAGTTGTCATTTTCGATTTCCCATTCAGCCTGAAGTGGCGGCCTTGAGCCACCTGGTATATATGTATATTCCAGCGATTCCAGCAATATAATATACACAACATGACTATAAATATTTGAAAATAACCAACATATTGGGTTTTACATGTTCATTACAGTACATCCAGAAGGTAATATTCAAGTATAGATCAAGATGCTGTCTAAGTGGCCGCTACTTCCGGCTAAACCAGAAGTCGGAAATGGAAACTGACCTACCGTACCTACTCAGTATATGCTCGGTATATACTCATTAGCAAAAGCTGTTAGCAGAATTTGACTTAATTTTTTCGTACAATCTGTTTTTAATACCTTTTATAGCAACGTATGAACAGCCATTTGGTTCCATTTTTTCTGAATCGAATAATTTATCTAATAAACAAAATCCGTTCATTTTTAGCAGAATAATCAATAAAAAAGAGTTCTGACACACCCATAATAAATCATCATGACGAATCCTAATATTAATGTCATCGAACATTAAGCCAAGGCCCTGAAGTGATTGATCAATGTTAATAGATCATCATGAGAATGTCTGTGATATCATAATATTAATGTCCTCGAACATTAAGCCAATGCCCTGAGCTGATAGACCAATGTACAGGAAATCACTACGAGCATGACCGTTTCGACATAATAATAATGACTTGTAACATTGAGCCAATGTCCTGAAGTGATGAAGCCAATGTAAAAAAAACATTACGAGGAAGACCGTATTGACATAGTAATGATGCCTTCGAACATTAAACCATCACCCTGAAATGATAATCACTATCACCTTAAGTTCAAGCAATGACCAATAAAACATCATATTGATCAAACCGGGCATCGGTTGACATTTAATGTACAAATTCATTACCACAATGTCTTTTTTAATTATATTTACGTAGGTTTTTCGTTCTGTGTAATTTCCAGTTTTCATGGCGTCCACAAAACCAACCGCTGTTTCCTCTTTGTATTATTTTCTATTCTTTCCCGTGAAACTTTATTGCTACTTTTATTTTCGGTTTCGCCGATAATACATGTCCTATGTATACCTATTGTACCTAAAGGTTAGAGTGGCTGAGGCTGATAAATGGGTTTAAAGTCCCTGTCCTGATAGATTCAAGTTTTCCGGATCTTGGAAATTCCTTCGCGAAGGTAAAATATGTATGGGAAAGCTGTTAAAGCATTTTACATTTTAGGTATCATTCGTAGTTGAGAAAAAACCTATTTTTGTCCAGATTTTATATTTTTTATTCATAAGTATAGGTAAAATGTTTTTAAATAATTATTATAAATTTCAGATACTTTAAAATTAATTTGTGTGAAGATTTCAAATGCCCCAGCTTGAGAAAGATTGGATAATATTTTATAATATATAAGAATGGTTCAATTTTAAATATTTTCGCTTTCCAAATGCTGGAAGAATTTAAGAAGTGGGTTATTGCGTGCAAATCAGATGATACATTTGAAAACAAAATTTTTTTAAGTAACGGTAGCAGGTAGCATACAGTAGTTTATGTGTGTTTTGTATATTATGTTATTCTCTCACATATTATAAAAGAAGAATTAAGTTCATCAAGATCGGATGATTGGATATATTTTATTTCCAGAGGAGGGTTTTTTAAATCCTAACGAGGATCTTGTCGATGTTGCGAATTTAGTAGATTCATTATTTAGTATACAAGGTGAGTTTTTTTCGATGCCCACTATGGGGATCTCGGAAACTAGCAGAGCTAGAACAAAGGTTACATGGGGAAAGAATTGCAGTTTTGAATGCTCAATCTAATTCCCCTTTTGGATTTTTAAAACAGTTCATGGCTTACTAGATATTTTGAAAAGAGTAATTTTTTTCTATTTCATCAGATCTCTGTAGCTCCGTTATTTCTGAGTATACAGAAAAACTGTAGACACAAAAATTGTAGATAATTTTGGGCCGAATAAGATAATCTGATCCAATTTTTTATGTTGTTTGTGATTTTTGAGATATGACATAAACTTGTTTTAAATGTAAATCATAGTTGGCTGTGGCCTTATCAAATCGGCCATTTTTTGAGCTTTCCAAAAATATAATACTCGGCGTAGTTATTATGAAAAATAAAATAGCTATGACTAATTTTCTCTTTTTTTTTTAAATTTTCACATAGTCAGCCGTGGAATATTTTCATAATTACGTTCTATTTTATAATAAGACATACTTCAAACTTTCAAATATTTTATTTTTAGCTGGTAGCATAATGTAACAAAATAAAACAAAAATTATCATGATTGAGCTCCACCACATAATTATTTGCCCGTAAGAAATTACCTAGATCAGCTCTATCCAAATAGTTGGATGGGGAGAAATAGACCTATTTCCTGGCAGCCCCGATCCATCGATGTGTCTGTTTTAGATTTCTTTTTGTGGAAAACAGTACAAAACAAAGTATGAGACAATTGTTGAATTAAGAGCAGCTGTTTTAGAAGCAATTGCCAGTATTGACAGGCACTCTCTAAGAAAGGCAACAAATTCAGTTTAAAAAAAAATAATAATGGTGGATTGTTTGAACACCTTTTTTATTTTAAAAGGTGACCTTTTAAAATAATAATAATTTGAATTTGAGTTTTTTATTTTTGTGTTATTTTGTTACATTTTGTTACCAGCTAAAAATAAAATACTTGAAAGTTTGAAGTATGTCTTATTAGAAAATAGAACGTAATTATGAAAATATTCCATGGCTGACTATGTGAAAATTAAAAAAATGTCAGAAAATTAACCATAGCTATTTTATTTTTTATAATAACTGCCGAGTATTATATTTTTGAAAAGCTCAAAAAATGGTCGATTTGATAAAGGCCACAGCCAACTATGATTTACATTAAAAAAAACACAAGTTTATGTCACAACAACATAAAAAATTTGATAAGATAATCTTATTAAGCCCAAAATTATCTACAATTTTTGTCTCTAGAGTTTTTCTGTATAATCAGCAATAACGGAGCTACAGAGTACTGACGAAATAGCAAAAAATAACTCTTTTCAAAACATCTAGTGAGCCATGAACTTTTTTAAAAATCCAAAAAGGGCATTAGATTGAGCATTCAAAACTGCAATTCTTTCCCCATTTAACCTTTGTTCTAGCTCTGCTAGTTTCCGAGATCCCCATAGTGCGGGCATCGAAAAAACTCACCCTGTATATTATGGGACTTCAGAGAGTACTTCACTTTCTAATGAGAAAATTACTTTTAAAAAAGGAGCTGATAATACTTTCTACAAATTAGAAAATCAGTTTTCAAAACTGCAAAAGACAACTAGAATTGCACAAGTTTACCAACATAAAGAAAAATAAAGTCATGTAAAATTCTTTAAATACCTACACCTACCTATCAAATATGAAATATTTTTTATTCGATTTCTTTTTGTTAGGAAAATTCCTCTGTGACCATGTTATATTATAATATATATTTTTGTTTAATATTATACTATTTATATTATATATCTTTAAGGTAAAATTAAAAATGCTGCCGAATGGAATATTTTCACTTTTATAGATCTCGTCTACTTTCTTTCTCCAAAATACTGCTAAAATTGAATTCTTTGACTCCAAGAACATAGAAAACGACCTGCAACTCGCTATTTTCAAATTCACCCCTTTGCACCCTATCTCAACCATCCCCTTTCATAATAATCCAAATACTTCTCTCTGGTAACATATCATATGAACAATTTCCTTGACTAAAAACTATTGTATTGCGAAAAACTAAAATAATTTTTCATCCCCTAATTTCCAGTTTCGCGTATAGCCATTTTGCCCAAAAGCAATCCGGAATCGCGATATTACAGGCAAGATTGCGCGTACCAAACAAATTTGCAGCGAATATATTAATCCGTTTGAAAGTAATAATTGTGGGAACACACACACACAACAAACTAATTTTGTTTGGCGATTTTGGATATATTATAACATTTTAAACCGATTTAGCGCATAAAGTTTTTTGGATTTTTTTTGCAAAACATTTCTTCCACTCACGTGGTTATATTGTGTATCTAAGTAATAAGTTGTAAAGTTGAGTGGAAATAAAAATGTCATAAACCTTATAGTGGTATTATGTACTTCCTTAGTTTAGTAATAAGAGAAGCTTAATGTATTATGTACAAAAAAGGCATTTCTGAACGACTTTTTTAAAGTTTTTCATTATTGGCAACTAGGTAATCTGCGAAAAATTATTGTATTTTATAGTAGCTCGGCGATCGCGACTAACGTCACCGACTAACACTGACAATGCACAAGAGCATACAGGGTGTCCTTATACCGCCCCTACATCTCCATATTAAAGTTGATAAAGAGAAAAAGTTATTTATTTTAAAATTTAACTAAGTGATCTTTAGAATTGAATCGAAAACCAATACAGTATGTTCAGTGCACACATCCATCATAACCAGTAATAACCAGATTTGATGAAATTTTTTATGTATATGTTACGGTTAAAGTGTTTACTTGGGTAGTTTATAGACTAGCTGGATAGTATACAAACTATCCAAATGTCTGGTTATTTTGATGGAAAATAATCTTTTCACTAAAATAGCCACGAATATTGGTTGGTTTGTATACTATCCAGCTAGTTTACAAACTATATAAGATTTGTCGCTAAAGTACAAACCACAAGAAAATTACACAAATTAACCGGGGTTTTTGGCTAGTTTACAAACTATCCACAGTAGTTGGATAAACTGTGAACTTAATATTACTAGTAATACATAATAAACAACTCGTTGCTCCAATAAATAATAATCATTTTTGTTTGGTGGTTTCAATGTTTTGAGTTTTATTACCTATCAATATTTTGTCACACAATATAAATAGTATTGTTTTTTTATATAGTTTTAAGTAGTAATTACAATGTAATGTTGTACCTACATAAACTTTATTTTTTACAAAGAATTATTTTACTATCGAAAATTAAATTAACCAAAGGGAATTGGTTAGTTTAGGTTAGTTTACATACTAACCAACGCGTTGGTTATTATGTATTACTAGCAATGTTAGTTCACACTTTATCCAACTACTGTGGATAGTTTGTAAACTAGCCAAAAACCCCGGTTAATTTGTGTAATTTTCTTGTGGTTTGTACTTTAGCGACAAATCTTATATAGTTTGTAAACTAGCTGGATAGTATACAAATCAACCAATATTCCTGGCTATTTTAGTGAAAAGATCAAAATAACCAGACATTTGGATAGTTTTTATACTATCCGGCTAGTCTATAAACTAGCCAAGTAAACACTTTAACCGTAACATATATAAATAATATAGTCTCCAACACACTGCTTTTTTAGTTGAGGATATTGCAAAATGTGAGAAAAAGATGAGAGAATTAAAAATTATGCTATGTAGGTAGCAAATTTGGCCTACTTTTTAATGTTTGCAAGACGTATACAGTGTGTTTCCTAAAGCACGTGTATAAAATGCAATCGTTGTGTCAAAATATTAAGACTGCTGGTAAAATATCATTAGTTACTGAGATAATAGATATAGTTCATTTTTGAAATTGAATTATGGCAACATCTCCTGAAATATCTAATCAAGCTGCTGAACTGAAATTTTGCATTGTGTTTTTAGGGATGGAAGATAAGTTGAAAATGACAATTTCTATATATCTCACATCAGAAGGCGCTACTTGCACTGTATTTGGATCCTGCTTTTACTCGTAACTTTTTTGAGGTTATCTTTTTGGTCTTTCAGGACCATCATTCTAGTGCATCATGCGAACGGCTAGTCCGTGTGTTTGCGTGCCATGTCCAAAGAGATTGTCATTTGGCGATGCCTCCGAGATCTGTCCGATCCCCAGAATCACCAGTTGGAAAGCTCTTATTTTTCTCCTCTTCTGATTTCCTCATCCTAAAAAAACTAAACTGGTGGGTTAACTTTTTAGATACTCACTTGTTGAACGCTTTTGTTTGTCCGCGTCGGCCGACTCGGTGTGTCACGTGGTCCCATGGCGACGTAGGTACGTCGAAACGCCGACGACCGCGCGCAGTAAGCACAAAAAACAAAATGAAATGAAAGAGCCCAGCAAATTCAGCAAAGGGGAATCATGGCCGACGAGTGGTGTGGGGAAAACATTTTTTATTATACTTCTTTGAAAACACCTTATTTTCATGTGTTTTAGCAATAATGAAAGATGGGGTTTTTCGGGCTAGCGCACGGAAACAACGCATGGAAAAACTTTCCGTGCGCTGAATAAAAAAAGTAAACTAAATTTAAGAAACTATATGCTCTCTGATACTCTAGATACATTTCTATAATATTTTTGACGTTTTATTCATCTTATCTGACAATAACTAATTTGCAACAAAGCACCTTTGAAATAATTTGAGAGTAACCATGGAAACGCATCATACATACCAAACACTATATTGTCTGCATTGTTTATTTTTTGTCAATTAAATTTATTATAATAGGCCGATAAAATGTTTTAAGTTTCCGTTTTCAAAGAAGTATAGGTAATAAAAAATATCGTTCATTACACGTCCAGAAATAGATTTTTCCGTGCTTGCATGACTTCCCGTGTTCGGCTGCGCCTCACACGGGAATTTGTCTATATACTATTCTATCTTTAAAGATTGTGCGCAGTAGCAGAAAACAGCACGTACTACATGGTGTTCAAAATGATATCGAGGAGTGCACGCCGAACTATAATTTAATATACTTATAGTATGCAGAAATGAAAACGATGCAACTTTCCCAAGTAAAACTTTTTGATGTTTTAAGAAATAATCCAACTTTTTTTAAATGATATTTCTGACAGATATAGTGAAAGTCGCGTGACCTCGTTCGAGTGGGTCATTTTTTTATCGTTGTTAAAGCGAAAGTTAGGTAACGCACAAGTTAAATTTAAAGTTTAATTTTAAAAAATTAACGACATGTTCTGTTCGTTCCAAAATTATTCATAAAATATAGAGTACAAAATGTGCGCTGGGCTCTGTGTGCCTCTTAAGTTCAAGACCATCTTTATAACAAAATGGTTATGTCTCAGCGCCAGAAGCTTGATCCAGTTGATAGTTCAATAAAAATAACATTTTCCTATTTACAATCTATTTACAAAATGAAATCGTACATTAAAATGGTTACAATCCAGAGTCCTTGTCCCAAGTACAACTGAGTAAGTTATAATAGTTTATTTACAATAAGGTGAAATGTGCAATAGTAACTAAAATTTTTAAATTGACAATAGAATGGTTAATATGTATATCGTCGGTCTCCGCATACGTAGTGGCGTAACTAGCTTTTTGATAATTTTACAGTAGAGCTAAAGAACTAAAAACAGCATGAAATAATCAGTCATATAATATCTGGTAAAAAATTTACTAAACCTAACGAAACTTTTTTCCAAGATGCCGGTGATATGAAGCTTAAACATGACAATATTGAACGACTAAAAAAAATATTTTGAGCAGTTACGCCACTGTGTGAAATATGTAAATTTTTTTTCGTTTAGTTAAACCAAATTAAAGGCTATTTAAAGAATATTTATTAATGCAAATTTCGACAAAATAATAGTTATTTATGTACCAAGGCACTGAAGTTCAACAAAAAATGTGGAATTTAGATGCCGAAGCACAATTATTATAAAAAGAAACTTCACTGCCAAGGGACACATTATATTTTTGGAAAATCAGGAAGAATTTTTTTTAGACAAAATAATTTAAAAAGGGTCACCTGTCCATGAGACAACCTCGCGCACCGTTGCTTTGCCTCTATATCGCTCTATCTAAATTGTAAATTAGTGAAACAATGAAAATTCCTTTATACCATCTTCGTTTATACAACATCGATATCTTATTTCCTATTTTAAACTGTCTGTATTTTTCTGTTTCAAGTTCTTTCCGCAACACCAAATTTGATGTACCGTCGTTCCATTATGCACTGATAGGAGTGTTAGGTACATGCATTTCAGCCAAACGTAAAACAGTTTATGCATATAGTACAAATAGTATTGTAAAATGCATAAAGTTAACTTACTGTTAAAACAAAACGACTTTTTGAGCGAAAGTATCGAATTGGAGTCGCAGTACAACGCAGCTGATATTTCTAGAATAGGATTTGAGGCCTATTTACTCATGTGTTAATCAGATGCGGTTATTTAAAAATTCGCGCATCACGAAGTGGCGTAAATTAAGTTACGCCACCTTTTGGAAAATACAAATCTCATGTACGTTTCTCACAAAGAGGCGTAAAGTATATATGCGCCTCTACGTGAGACACACTCTGTAACTTTTAATACACTGAACGAAAAAGGTATGTAATATTAATAAAAAAGTTCGTTCAGCCAACAAAAGGTTTATTAATATTTGTCCAACGTAAAGGTTTGTTAATATTATGAATAGCTCTACATTAATTGATGAACGCTATTCGTTAACTTTGAAAACTGCATACATTAAAACAATTAACGCTTGTATTAATAGTATGAATTCTCTACATCGAATTGATGAATAGGTTTATTACATTATGAACACTTTTACATTAAATCAACGAACTAAATTGTTAATACTACGACCACTGAGCATTGAATTAATGAATGTATTTGTTAATATTATAAAAGCTGAACATTGAATTAATGAATACGTTTTTTAATTTTAAAACACTTTACATTGAAACAATGAATGTGTCCATTATTACTATGAGCACTGTGCGTTGAATTAACGAATGTATTTGTTAATATTATAAAAACTGAACATTGAATTAATTAATACGTTTTTTAATTTTACAACGCTTTACATTGAAACAATGAATGGGTCCATTATTACTATGAAAACTGTGCGTTGAATTAACGAATGTATTTGTTAATACTATAAAAACTCAGATAATTGATTTCTCAAAATTTTTGCAAAGAAACCAATCGGTTATTCAAGTGATAGATACAGTACCTACGTTTTGTAAATGAAATAGACTATGATTTTGAAGAAAACGTTGTACTTATTAATACAAAAGACTACGTTCCACTATTACTTACCGAAATATAACTATATCCATCTGACAGGAACTCTTTTTTGATTTTAATATTATTAAATACTTCCTCGTCAAAACGAACTTTACGCACTTTCACTTGGGGCACTAACTTTTCCACTCACTAGTTCACTGATGATCCTGCACCGAGTCGCTTCAATTAGAGTAGCCGCTAGTTGTGTTCTGTGGGTGGGTGTACCGCTGCCTCTGAAAATAAGAACTTTAGTCGATATATCTGGGGTGCAAGTCGCTTAGCCTTACCGTAAGTTCTGCCGAGATCATTTCCAACACCAACGGCACACTCTCCTCGATCCTTCTTTTCTTGGACTATTTTCTTTTCATCGTTAGGGATCCATATTTGCAATAGAATCGTCGCTGTGGAGGTGGTCTTCCCCTGTGACCTGTGACAATAATTAAACAATATATGAAACAAATAATTTACTTATACTATTATGTATTCCTTACCTAAGTTTTGCTTTCACAGGCTTCGGGCTGATTCTGTTAGGTTTTCCCAATGAAGACGTTATTTCCCCGGAAGTTTTCTTAAAACTGGTGTCTGGTCGTCTGGTGTCTGCCCGTGTGCGTTTTGGGGCGATAGGCCATACAAATCTCGGTGGGGAGGGAGGTTAACAAATGGATACACAATATTGACAACTGGAGACATTGATTCAATGTATGCGGTTATTGAATCAAGTACCGGTACGTTGAATTGATGTATGGACTGAAGAATTCGATGTACAATTTTGAAAATCAATCTACCGTTCTTTGAATGGATACACAATATTAACAACGGAATACATTGATTTAATGTATGCAATCATTAAATTAATGTACGGAAGAATAAGCCTATGTCAGGTTTTGTTGAATTAACAAACAAGTTGTTAAATCAACGTATTGTTCGTTGATTTGATATACCTACTTAGATGCATGTTATTTCTGTGCTGAAATTGTCTGTTCCTGGTTTTTATGAACTAATACGTTAAATTCAGGAACATGTACATTAAATTACCCAGTCGTTAAATTAATGTAATTGGTTGTTGGTTCAACGAAAAACTTTATTGGGTTAACGTTTGTATTTATTCTATTAACGAACAACATTTAATAAACGGGAATTTGTTAAATTAACGTAGATACAGTATTTTTCTCACCATGAATTTAACAAATCCTATTCATATTAATGTTTTATACATTGCCGCAATGAAAAATTGCTCAACAATCGGTGTACATTAATATTACGTACGACTTTTTTTTCGGTGTAGTTACGCCAATTTAAGAATTAATTATCCTGACGTAAGTAGTGGAGATACATTTACACCACTTCGTGAGATGAAAGAGGACGTTAAAATATGCATATAACGGGCTAACCCATATTTTGAATTTTTAGCAGACCGACGATATGTTCGACTAAAGCGAAATGCAAAATCAGAAACGTTTGTTAATACGAGAGCACTGTGTTTTTTTTTTAAGTTCACCCGAGGCGTTAAAGTTCATTTGCAAGCATTTTGAAAGATTTGGACTACTTTACAGAGTACCTCGAAACCTTCCACAGTCAAAGCTGAGCATTTGCCACCTCTGCGCTAAGCTTCTTGTTAATGCGACCTCGGCTAGGCCCCGAGACTCATGTTTGGGTCGTGGGGTTTCCAAGCTGGTGCTAGAAGCTAGAAGGCTTGCAAAGTATACTCTCAAAGTGTTGTAGGGCTGGGTTATTGGCACTTAGTACGTTGCTGACTCGCTCATGTGCGTTGGGTGCGCTCACATGTAAAGATTACACAAAACAGTCTCTGTTAAGTACCTATTGTAGTCGAAACGTCGACACTTTTACAAGGTATATTTAAAATACTTAAGTGTAAAAATATTGTATAAAATAAATAAATCTGTGCAGATTTTGTAAGTTAAATTGATAAACCTAAACTTATAACCTTATAATACAATAGATGAATGCTTGCATAACCTTGACTTGAAGAAATTATAATGAACTTTGAAAATACCAAGTTCGCTTGACAATAAGAATAAGAAAATTAAATACTTCGAGATGATCAATCATCCTGACGACTAGACTTAATTATTCAAATTAAATTTATTAAATCGAACTAAATGTCAATACAAACAGTGACAGATATAATTGCAAAATGATTGGCGACTTCCCCTCTAAACCAAAACATGAAAACAACCTCCCTGTGGTAATATAAGAAATATAAGAAAACTTGTCGTAAAGTCTACATCAAATCAAACAACTTAAGTGTGGGGTCTATACAATGATTCTGTGCAAAAAAAAAAACACGTCACCTAATATAATTTAAATAACCTATTTTAGTCACAACCTATCATGTGAAGCACACAGGACAAGGAAAACAGATTCCGAATGAGATGGCTACGGCAAAGTCGACAAGAGTCGGTTATAGATAAAATCAATAATCTATGTAGCTAATTCACCCCGAATACTGCCTTCTGTAAACTCCCTGTGGTCCTCACACTGTTGGTCGCTGCTCGAACCTGGTAGATGTGGGAAAACCACCCACAACTTGTCCAGAAGGTTCACCGACACGTGCTGAATCACATGTAGAGGAAAAAAAAACAGAAAACTTATTAGCACAGCAAAACCAAAAACAAACGGTATAGATAGATAGATAGATAGATAGATAGATAGATAGATAGATAGATAGATAGATAGATAGATAGATAGATAGATAGATAGATAGATAGATAGATCGTTTATTGGTGTTAAAATACAAGAGTATTTACACAGGTCAGGACAAAAACATGTAAATTGATATATACCATGCATATACAATACAAATTAAAAGCACTAAGAATAATAAAAAAAAACTATATAAACATGTACAATAAAATTAGTATCACAGATTGTCGTTTAAAAATTCGGAAATTGTGTAGTACGCTTTTTTAATTAATTTTCCATTTATGGCCTTTAAAAACTCGTCCTGCGGTGCATTTCTCAACTTAGAAGGTAGCCTGTTATAGAAAAGTGGTGCATACCAATTCCAATAGGATCTAGTTCTTTGTATCCGACATGGTGGTAATCTGATATTGTCTCTATGTCTTGTTTGATGATCATGTACTTGAGATTGTCGGTCATAAGCCTCCGCGTTATTCTTTATATATTTTAGACATTCGTAAATATATAAACAAGGTAGTGTCATTATGCCAAGTTCTGAGAACTTCTGTCGAACATCGTCTCTATAACCTGCACCAGTCATGTATCGTATTGCTCTTCTTTGTATTGCAAAAGCTGGCTGTGCCCCAGCATAATATTGCATATTGACACACTGACTGAAAAGTGCCGTAATAAACGGCCAACAGAACATCTCTAGAGATGATGCTTTTCAGATTATATAATAGGTACGCTGATGAGTTTAGTCTACTAGAGATATATTCTATGTGCGCATGCCAGTCTAACTTAGGATCCAAAACAACGCCCAGAAATTTAACGCTATCGTTGTTATTTGTGAGCGCCAATACATTATGCCTTAAGGTAAAAACAAGGTTTTCAGTTTTTTCTGTATTTAAAGTTAGTTTTGCTATGTCAAACCAATTTTTTGCGGCTAACTGTAATTCTTCCATTTTCTCTGTAAGCGATACCCGATCACTGGCTTTATTAATTAAAGTTGTATCGTCAGCATATAGCACTATAGTATTATTCGGATTACTAAATATGTTTGGAAGATCATTTATATAAATTAGGAACAGAAGAGGACCCAGTATGGAACCCTGCGGAACTCCATGGTGAACTGTATCAACTGGCGACAGCATATTTTTATAAAAACATAGTTGTTTCCGATTGTGTAAATATGATTTTAGCAAGCTAAGACAAGGATCCATCACACCCATAGCAGATACCTTGTCAATCAAAACCGAATGGCTTACACAATCGAATGCCTTGGACAGATCACAAAACGCACATCCAGCCAACTCATTATTTTCAAAACAATCCACAACGTGTTTCATCAATCTTGAGATAGCCGATGTTGTAGAGCTATTGCTTCTGAAACCGTGTTGTGCATGAGATAACAAGTTATTCTGCTCTAAATATTTACCTAATTTAATTTTAATATGCTTCTCAAGAAATTTCGATAATATTGGTATCAGTGAGATCGGTCTGTAATTTGATATATTGTCACTCGCCCCTTTCTTGTAAATTGGGATTTCTTTGGACATCTTCAAACAGTCTGGGAAAATGCCAGATCTAATACAGATATTAAATAATTTGGTAAGAGGGATAATAAGTATGTCCTTTAAATATTTAATTATTTTAATGTTTATGTCATACATGTCAAAACTATTTTTACACTTCATTGAGTTTAGTATATCCCTCATTTCGACAAACGTTATTTCCGGTAACTCGAAGGTGCATTTGGAGGGTTTGACATATACCAGTGGATCGGTATTTGTAGGCGGAACAGAAGATAACAGATTTTCCGATACATTAATAAAATATTTATTAAAGTCAAGTGCATTGAAAGAGTTGGGTGGTGAGTTATTTTTTATTTCAGATCTATAATTATTAATTATGTTCCAAGAAGCTTTACTTTTATTATCAGAGTTTGCGATAAAATTATTATTTGCCTTTTTCTTATTTTCTTATTTTTTTATAACAAACCACTTAAGCTGTGGACGACTTCCGTTTCCTGGACGTTAAATTAGGTAAAAAAACTTGAAATAGATATGAATGAAAACTCAAAAGGGCAGGTAACTAGACCAGAAAGAAATGTCGAAAATAAATAATATATATTTGTGTGTAGTTTACGTCCGACAGTCTTTACAACAATGTAGGTAACTGTTTTCACAATACATACCTTCAATTGATGAGTGAAAACACTTTTGCAACAGGCGCACATACCTACCTTTTTATAATGTTCAACAGTTTGGTTTGGAATCAACAAACTCTACATTGAGTAGGCAATATATCATACATCAGCTTGTATATACTTAGGTGGTTGCAGATAGTAGGGCAATATTCTTAAAAATGGTTTCATTTATATGGGGTGCAACGAATGAATCGGAATGAAATAGACATTTAAAACGTTGTAACGGGAATTTGACAAAATTTTCGTTACATCTTATACACATTCATTCAGTTATTATCCTGTTTAACTCTTAGCGTATTTCTTCATAAAATATTTCCAAATTAAATTTATTTCTATGTACCTACCTACACGAAGGAAAATTCATAGATATCATCGAGTAAAGGATTCCTATTCCTTTACTCAATGTAGGTATTAAATTTTGGAAGCGGCTTTGTAGTCCTTTCTGCATGGTTATCGTTCGATTTTGTGCTATCAATTTTAAAAAAAATGCTCAAGTATGACTCTTCTAAAATATGACAGAAGCGTCTCCCAACTATTTATTTCATCAAAAATAGTTAAAGCATTGGATGTATACAAAAAATGTTCTATACCAAAACTTCTTACAAAATATCCAGTAAAAATAATAAGCGCCTAGCCGGGATGTAAAATATGCTGTATATAGTTTGGATTAATGAATTCATGTTTTGCCAATTAAATCCTGCATGTTTTGCTATCGGCGGAAGGATTAGAGGAATCGTTAAATAAGATTAACTTTAATCCGACAGTGGAACTTGAATATTCCCCGCACGCCCCTGATATTATGTCGAGCCCTTTTTAATCCGGTCATGAATAAAAATGAAACGTTAATGAAGAGTTAACTTTTATTTGTACTCCGAGGGGCTGTAATTTGTAACGAAAACATTTTATCATAAGTTAAACGTCCCAGCTGATAAAAATAAGCTTGGCTCTTTTTAAGTGCATTTTATGCGGAGATAAATTAAACCGGCCATTCCAAGTTAACTTCAATATAACGAGACTTTTGCGACGGGAAAATAGCTTATTTGCAGAATTATTTTATCTCAGAAACCAGGAATGCTATATTTAAACTGGCGAAAACAGAGAAAGGCACAAGAAAGATTCGATTCGACAATTTTTTAAATCAACCCTTCTTCAGTATTTTCAGAAAAGTGAGCCATTTCTTCTAGAATATAGAGGTAAAAGTGACCCTGGTAGATTTCCCGAGATAATCATTTTAAATAACTAGTTATTCTCCAACTTAAACTTTTTCTTCTATCCTAATAGAGGATATTTAAAATTATTGTCATTATATTTATGGAGACATGCGATTCACTAACAACTCGGTATCTAATCTACATTCCTTTTGTGGACGAAAATAAATAAAATTTATAACAAATAAATTTTAAATTTTATAACAAACAAATTTTAATGGAATAATAATTTAAAAAAAAGAATTGACGTTTTTATATGACAACCAGTTTTTTAATGTTTTTGGCCGATTTCCAGTATCTAATAAATGAAACTACAAAATTTATAATGAAAATTGTTAAACCCCACATGTTGTCCAGCTTACATCAGAGTCAGGAAAACGGAGTTCATAAGGGAAATATGTCAAAACAAGATAAGTTTAAATTAGACATATATTTAAAAATACCTTTGTCTTTAAAGAGGAAAATGTAGTGCAGGAAAATTTGCGAAAAACTATAAAAGAACATATAGATAGCTAATCTCAAAATATTTTGCTGCAAAAGAAAGCTTCCGAAGCTGGCAGCTTAAAAGTGTTACCTACATTGTTGTAATATTGTTCCTCTTTTGCCTAATATTCCCGATGTGGTCCCCCGTGACTGCATTTCACTAACAATAGACGAAAAAAGCGATGAAATGTATGCATTGCATATTCTGCTATAAAGATGTTATTGACATTAGGTAAAGCTAAATCAACTGTAGCTCTAAACTGCAACTCAGTGAACAATAATTTGTCGATAAATTTACCAGTCTACCAACTGATTTATAGGTACCCCGTTGCGTTATCGTTGGGAATTACAATGGAGCTAGAGGGATAACAATATCTATTACGTTTCAAATTGACGAGTTGTCATTATAATATCCCTATTTATATCATTATCACTAGTATTATCATTATCAGATTAGTGGGAAGTTAGGTATTTTAAAAGACTATCATATTTTTTAGAAAACTTTCAATTTAGGTATACATATAGGTACCCAACGTGTTTAATGAGCTCTGCCGATATAATTTTGAAAGAGGTACCTAATCAATGCCAAAAACGGTAAATTATTAGATACTTTACAATTATTTCGAAATTTTTCCCTTTTAAGATAAATTGATGTTTGGAACACTAGGTTCTTCCAAGAAAATGCATTTGAATTTGAAACAAAAAAGTTATCGCCAAATTACCGATTTTTTTGAGAAAATTATGTGATTATTATGGTGATTCCGGTGCATCTTTACATTAGACTAGTAAATTGAATAAAAAAAATCTGCACCGCACACTAGGTACTTGATTATCACTTCCGGTTTTTTTGTCCCACCTGAGATTATTTTTTAACAAAAAAAAAACATTACCTACTTCCTGCTAAACCGGAAGTCACCTTCACCCTTGCGGTGAAGATATTTTTATTCAATTTACTAATCTAATGAAAAATGCAAGAAAATCGCCGTCTTCATTTATAAAAAAAACTGGTCATTTGAAGACAACTTATTTGTTTGAAATTCAACCGCATTTTGAAATGGCATCTAATTCCTTGGAAAAAACTGTCCAAGTTTGTTGTTTCAATCATTAATTTATCAGATTTTTTATCCAGCTTGCAACAAAATCACCATGTTGATTTAAAAAAATGTTATATCTTGCGAAAAATTTTATTTTTTCAAATTCAATTTTTTTCTGACGGCATTCAATTCCCTGAAAAAAAACTACATAAATCTAATTTTAAACCACCAAATTTATTTCAAAATTTACAGAGATAATCGCTCGTAACGTCTTAACTCGGACACCCTGTACCTGAAACGGTATTTAGCTAAAAAAATATTTAGACGATGAGTTTCTTTACAATAAAGGACCTTATGTAGGTCTAGAATGAAAATAAAGGAAAATAATTTTAAAAAATTATAAAAATGAATGTTGATCCAAATTCATGAAAACAATAATTGGTAAAGAAACAATTTTTATAATAAGAATGTAGATATTTAGACAAATTGGGAAATTGTTACTGCAAGTTACCTGATAGCTTTTGAATACGTCATTTTTATCCTTCTACAGGCACAGCCCGCTAGCAAAGTCAAATTTTAAATAATTTTGCAAACAAAATTGTCCCTTATTTGTCACACTGCATGTTTTAGAATATCTGATACCAACTGAAATATTTTCTCTATAAGTAACACTTAGAAAAGGAAACAAAGGGTTTCTTAGTTTAGACAAATATACCTAATTCTGTCCAAAGCTTTATTTACGAATTTATGCCGGCATATACAGTGTCCTCCAAAAAGTTCGCACCATAGGGGGGAAATTTTTAATTTTATTTTGAAATTTTATTTTAGGGTTACCTTTTGCTTTAAAAAAGATGAAAAATGACCCACTCAAACGTGGTCATGTGACTTTCGTTATCTGTCAAAAATGACTTTTAAAAAATATATCGCCACAAATGGGTTTATTTGTTAAAATATCAAAAAGTTTAGATATTTTCTAAAATTTATTTGTGGCGCAAACAGATCCATTTAATTTTTAATTGGGTTTTTCGCCACCAAACTGATCGAAAGACAACTTTTTCAAGTTGTCTGGAAAATTCATAAATTCTTAACAGTGAATGAACGTAACTTTAAACGTGTAACTCAAAAAATAACTTCAACAAATTTCTTTTCTGAGCTTTCGGAGAAGTCACTTCACTTTGACGTGGCATGATCTTTGAGAAAGGAGGAAGATTTATTCTCCGAAAGCTCAGAAAAGAAATTTGTTGAAGTTATTTTTTGAGTTACACGTTTAAAGTTACGTTCATTCACTGTTAAGAATTTATGAATTTTCCAGACAACTTGAAAAAGTTGTCTTTCGATCAGTTTGGTGGCGAAAAACCCAATTATAAATTAAATGGATCAAAAGTTTTACTTGAAAAAGTTGTTTCTTTTTCAATTTTACGTAAGTGTACCAAATTTGAACGCTCTACTAAAATATTTAGTTTTTTGCAAATTTTTAATATTTAAGTATGAAAATTCTAAAAATTTTAAAAACTCGAAACTTCGTAAAAACTATTTTATATCACTAGTTTTATCATTCTATTAATTTTTTATTACTAATTACCGATAAGAATAGGTATTTTTCAAAAGAAAATGATATTTACGCCTTAAAATTCTGTTAGTTTGTTGCAAAGTTGATGTACCGTTATATCGCGTTTCCCAGTTCTAAATTGATGCCAAAATAATAATAAATTAAAATATAATCGAACCATTTTACGTATCTAAGCTAAATTCTTGACTTTTATGGAACAAATAATTATTACCTTTAAGTTTAATTTCACATTAATCGATATTGATTAGCCATGGAGAGAATAGAAGCAATTGTTTTTATTTGACAGTTGTTTTTATTTGACAGTTATCAAACTGTCAAATAAAAACAATTGCTTCTATTCTCTCCATGGCCTACTCATCAATATCGATTAATGTGAAATTAAACTTAAAGGTAATAATTATTTGTTCCATAAAAGTCAAGAATTTTGCTTAGATACGTAAAATAGTTTGATGATATTTTAATTAATATTAAGTAATGTAACTAAATTTATACCTATACCCCAATTGCTAGACGGCACATCAACTTTGCAACAAACATAACAGAATTTTAAAGCGTAAATATAATTTTCTTTTGAAAAATACCTATTCTTATCGGAAATTAGTAATAAAAAATTAATAGAATGATAAAGCTAGTGATATAAAATAGTTTTTACGAAGTTTCGAGTTTTTAAAATTTTCAGAAATTTCATAAATAATATTAAAAATTTACAAAAACTAAATATTTTAGTAGAGCGTTCAAATTTGGTACACTTAAGTACGTAAAATTGAAAAACAAACAACGTTTGCAAGTAAAACTTTTTGATATTTTAACAACTAAACCCATTTTTGGCGATATATTTGTTTAAATGTCATTTTTGACAGATAACGAAAGTCGCATGACCACGTTTGAGAGGGTCATTTTTCATCTTTTTTAAAGCAAAAGGTAACCCCAAAATTAAATTTCAAAATAAAACGTTAATTAAAAATTTCCTTCCTATGGTGCGAACTTTTTGGAGGACACTGTAGTTTTAAATTCAAAAATGTAACGACTATAACTTTTAAACTAGTGTCATTAGTATTTGTGAATATTTTAAAAACACCCTTATTTTTTGTAAATTCGCTACTTTTCCAAACTATTTGTAAATAAAATTACATTGATACGGGCAACCAAACATACAATTCATCATTAACTCAACTTTCTTGATAAAGTGGTAAAGCGAAGCATGCAGAAGCATTTTCCTGACGTAACGAAATGATTGTGTTGTTGTCAGTGTTGTCTACTACAGACCACTTCCAAAACTCTTCAAATACATAAATATTTCGTATTCGTATAATGACCCCCCACATAAATCATTCTATTCTTTTTCGCCTCGTCCGTCCCATAGTTAAACCGGAAGATTTTTTCCAAATCCGCACATGAGATTTTCACATGAGATCAGCCATCGCTCCACATAAATAATTCATAAATCACGGAAATCGCTGGCAGATCCCCCACTAAAAGGTTTGCCCCCGAATATGTATTAATATGTATAGCCGGTACAAAATAAAACCGAAATTTCTTCGAAAAAATGTTACACTGGCGGCGACGTAGTCCGAAGAAAATCGAATATAATTATTATACTTAATCCAAAATTGATGAAGCCATACCTGGGCCGAAGGGCGATTTGTCCTTACTCCGTTTTTTAATATAACCTACGTTACTAATGCGAATTAAATTTGTGTCGTTTATCCTAAAAAAATCTGTTTGTTTTGTAGTCAAAGCCACCCGTAATTAAGCTGTGTTTAGGTTGATAAGCGTCCCCAGACGAAATAAACTATACCTACACATTTTTCTTAAGAAATAAGTCGTAGAATACATCAACCTGTTAACTGTGGTTATAAGGTAGATACTAATATATGTTATATTAATTGTTTCCTAGTAACTGCGAAGTGACTGCAGATCTATCGATTTTGGTTAGAATTGGAAATTAGTGAATACATTTATTCAATTATAAACCATCAGGTCAAATATATTTTAATCTGTAGGATCTATTGCAAACATTTTATTGCCTTTGGGGTGTGGATTTCTAACATGAGTGTTTATTACAAAATACGGGTGGTCATGTAAACATTGTTAACCACACAGTGGAGGAGGTCTACTAAAAAGGAATATGCGAAAGAAATTTGTTTTCTCGAAGTTTAAAACGTGGGGCAAGTGAACCTTAATATACCCGAGCAACTCAAAGTCTCTTCTTTAATGTTAACGTCAAGGTTGTCAGTGGGGAGGTATGTTGTCACATTTCAATAATTTTTTTGTGGAAGGTGAAACTGAAGAAATAAGAAATACCTATACCATTCATCTGCATTATTATTGTATTCAGTCTTGACTCTACAAATAGCAGGCGTTATAATACTTCAAACATTTTAAGAAAATGTTGTAGGTATTCACATCATAAGCACCAGTATTTGCTTAAAGCGTTGACTGACGTATTAATACGTCAGTCAACGCCTAAAGTCTTTTCGCGAATTTACGCACACACATTTGTATCACAATTTTTAAATTGCTCGAGAATATTGCTACCGGCACAGACCTATATAGCTTAGTGAAGCTATATGGGTCTGTGCTACCGGCAACGCGTAACGACTCCTACCGGGGTCCATATTTTGCACGTTTTCGTTTATTTATTGTTTTTTCTAAACAACAAAACAGCCTGACAGTGGTTATTTGGCGCATCAGATGCCCCGGTAATTCAATTAGGTAGGTATTACAGATTACTTGTATGGACTGGCAAGTTCAGACACCGCCGCGCCGGATAGATGGGGATGACTCCACTCATTTCGGAAAGTAGGAGGATTGTTTGTGAATAGTTATTTAACCGCAGCTAATTCATATCGGTAAAATGATTTCAAGGTATTCTTAAAAAGGTAGTCACAATTCGTTTTAGTCCTACGTTAAAGTTTCGTTGATGCGTGAAATAAACGGTGGTTGAATAACTAGTCCCAAAACAAAAGCAATGGTCGGGGTAGCATGCCTCGACTATATTGCTCTAGGAATAGAGTATTTTAATTTTGATTCATACTCTTAAAGAGAGACCTAAGGGCTGGCTACATAGGTTTTCACATAACATGAAAATGAAATTTTACCGAGTAAAGGTTCGATTTTTGCTGACAAACCGAAAACCTGGTCTTCAAAACGCGGTCTGGAAGCATATGTTCACAGTACAGTATGTCCTCGGATTGAGTTATACTCGTAGTTCATTTTTATAAGGCGCAAAGCACAAACTACTGGGTAAGATAATAAAAGTATCATAAACCATGGGCTGGTGTCTTTTTCGTCTTGGTCAAGTTAAAATTGTAACTACTGAACTGCTGGTAATTGCTAGAAAGCATAAAGGGGCGTTTGAAAAATACATTCTTGAGGAAATGGCTAAAGAAAAGAATCTCGTAGTGCCATTGCCAGTTAAATCTAGTCGAACTATGGGCCCAAATGAAAAGTTATGTAGCAAGGCATAATGCAACGTTCAAACTTAAATATTGAAGACTGCTTTTCATTAATCCAGTAGAAAATTTCAATGCTGAAAACTGGAAAAACGCTGTTCAAAGTGTACATATAAAGAAGGAAATAAAATGTGGCAACTCGACAACTTAATCGATTAGACGGTTGAAATCAACCGTTGATTATCTCAAACGTTGTTTCATCTTCATCAGATTTTTCTGAGGTAGAATCGGTCTTTGGCGTAAATTAGTTTTAATTTATGTATGTATATGTATGTACCTATGTGATTGTATATAATTATTGTAGAAATTAACAATAAAGTATTATTTTTTGTTATGTATTATACTTGTCGGTATTTTTTTATTTTAGAAAAATTAAAGTTTAACCAGTGTAAATAAATATTAAATTGAGTAGCAGGCACCAGTGGCACCACCCAAGCGTGCCCCTCTCCATGGCCTTATGGCTTTGTTTGCATTTTATTGCCTATTCAAATCTATTGGATTTCTGGGTTGTATAGGGAACAATACAAAAATATTTACGTTTATCAGAACACGTCATAACGCTATTCTGTTTAAAACACTTTTCCGGCTAGTCTCTTTCCGATTTCTTAAAGTAAATAACCCTCTACTTAACTTCTTTTTGGGAAGCAATGTAAAGATTATAGCTGAGTTCGACATTGGTTCTCCATTCGCTCTTTTTGCTCCAGCAATAATAGTTTGCCATAGAAACCATTGTTTTCGGAGTTAAAAGAGCAAATGGAGGACCAATGCCGAACACAGCTATTATAATAATTATTGTGAATAAAAGCTATTGCAAAGACAGATAAAACGTCAATTTTTATTTGTGAATATTTATGGGTACCCCTGTGCTTCGTTGAATTTGCCTTGAAACTGCCGTGATCAAATTGATAACCAGCTGTTATCGATTTGACGTTAAAGCTAAACCTAGAGCTCCCGTATAATAGTCGGGATTCGTCGGATTTGCATACTCCCATTCTGTAATTGCTCGACAATCGGCTATATAGTTTTTTTTTCAATATCAAAGAATAGGTAAGCTTTTATAATAAAAAAAAGAGGAACCCGAGTATAGATTGTATAGTTTTTTGTAACACTACATACGAAAACCCGTTTATCGATAATTTTTTCGAAAGCGCTATTTTGCCTAGAAAGATCACGAGTATAAATTGGGCTTTTATTTTCTGATAAAATCCCGAGAGCGAAGCTCGATAAAATCCCGAGAGCGAAGCTCGAGGGATTTTATCTCTGAAAATAAAAGCCCGCAATTTGTACGAGTGGTTTTGCTAATGGGCAAAATAGGGCTTGGGAATAAAATTATCTAGAAAAATTTCCGGCACGAGTGGTATTTGTCGAGATTATTTCTCGAATACGATTTAAGAATTTCTGTATTAATTTTTTCTTTGTTTTCATTTCCAAAACGATTCATTTTGAACGAGTTTATTGACAGCTTCGACTGTAGCGTTCGAGTAAACAAACATGACGCGGGTATCCAAGGCAAATGCGATTTTACCTACACCCTGTCGGCGCGTTGGTTTATTTTCTGAATGTGTCATAAATTTAAACGGAGGCGGAAGTCTAAATAACAAGAATTTAGCAATGTAAAAGTTATATAAATTAATTGATATAATGCTTAATAATACCGCAACATAATTTATAAGCTGCATAATTTAGAACAGTGTGAAACACACAAACTTTAAGAAGTAGGTACGTGTTTGTATCTAACAGATTCGCGGTTACTAAGCAACGAAGTGATAATTTGCACAAGTGCAATTACCGGTAATTGCACTAGTGCAAATTATCGCTAGCAGAGGCATATCATTGGTTGGATTTTTATGGAAGGAGCTACCTTATTGGATGCAAGCAGTATGAGGGAAATAATCGCTGAAATCATCACCTGATTCATTAATATTTCAAAAATCATATTATTTTATTCGTTCATATTGGCAGGCGTTGAATTCTCACTAGTAATCCCCCTAGTGTTTGAATTATTGCCGGAAATTTTTCGAGTACACGAATTTATTGAAAATTATCACAAGTCGCGTAGCGACGAGGGATAGGTAATTTTCTTTAAAAAATTGTGTTAGAGAAAAATTTCCGGATATTAATTCAAGAACGTGGGGGATTCGGTAAGAAAATTCCATACCTACACGTAAATTAAACGAAATTATTATCAAAATTCTTGTTGAGTATATGTTACAATGTCAGATTATAATAATGATATCTGTCAAAAAATTTCCGCTGTAATCACCTCCTGCTGCCTAGAGCAACCGAGAATATTTCCGGAAATTTTTTGAGTTGCCATGACAACGAAGCAAAAAAGTTGTATCTGATGGTAGGTATGGAATTTTCACTTGGAATCTCCCTAGAGCATGAGTTTTAATTCATGCTCTCGGGAGATTCGGTACGAAAATTTCATGTCATGTCAAAACTATTTGAAAATACAATTAAATTGGTGACATATGGTGACTGGTGTTATTGTTGTATAGGAGGGAGATTTCCACTTATCAATCTTACAGCTAGGTGCTTATGGGAGGGTGATTTCCGAAAAAATACACAAGTTGCCATGGCAACGTTAAGAAATGCTTGTGTTTTATTGGTTGTACCTTGTCGACATGAAATTTTCGCAATAATTATCAGGTTTTTTGAAGAGTTCCCATAATGTTCCATTTTCAGGTAGTATTTTCACACTTTATTACCTTGACAGCAGTGGAAAAGTCTCTAGTGATTTAAAAAGAATACACATAATAGAAATTTCTTTAAGATTTGGTAAATTTCGTTGGATCGATAGGTGAAATGGCCCAAAGGAGATGTCAGCGATACAAATCACAAAAACATCGGTCTCTCGTTGCGACGTTGCGTTGAATTTTGTAATTCGCCCGTTATATTAAAAATAGACCGATAGATTAATCGCACCCTTCGTGATAATATCCCTACACTACTTACTTAAAAAGTACCGTCGTGGCTTCGGAAAAGTTTCGGGACAAACAAATGCGATACACAGAGACGGGCGAAACTTCGTCAGCAACTTTCCGAGATACGATCAGCGAGTTCGGTCCCGAAAAATTATGCTCGTTCCGCCGGCAGAGCCGGGGCCGTGCCACAGAAGCTGTTATAAATCGCCCCGATTTTTTCTTCGGCTAAACGTGCCGGATTATAACGTTATCGCGGTTTATCTTTCGGGGCAATTTTGCGATTTTCAGAAAAGGAGCGGGTCTCCCCCTAAAAGGGATTCGTTGTGTAAGATGCCGACGCCAAAAGGATCTGTTGTAATGCAGTCGAATTTCGTATCTAAGAAGCTTTGTCTCTTGTCTGCACTTTGGCGAGTGTGAAATATAGGGTGAATAGAATCTATTTTAATTTTAAACACTTTCTTGGCATATCCTGGAATATCTCTTTATTTTCTCAAATTTTTACACTACTTTTTCCAGTAAATTTGCAAAGTGGCGAGATCTGAATTGAAATCCATTACTTAACTACAAAAATGGAATTCGTACGCTCTAGTCAAAAACGTGCCTTTTTGGCATAGGCATAGATGTCGGTTTTGCACTAGATTTACTATGCAATATTACTCCAAACATCCGAACTTTGAAACATATTTAATTTTTATAACCATACTTCTACCGATTAGGTTTGTGTGCACAGTCTAATATGTACTAATAATTTGATTTATATACAGGGTAATTCAGTCATGATGTAGAAATCTGAAACTGTTTCCAAGACGTGTCAAGATTTTCTATTTCAAGATCAAGATTTCTTGTCAAGAAACCAAGAAATTCTTGAATTTCTTGAAATTAAGTTTTATTAGTACAGACCGGATAAAAAAACGCGAAAAAAAATTAAAAAAAGTGCTTAACAAGTTCAAAATTTGCCAAAAAGGCATCAAATAGACAAATTAAGCAAAAATAAATGTTTAAAAATCATGTAAACATACCTGAAAAAGTTCAAATAAGCACAAAGGGAAAAAACATAAAACCTCAAAAAAGCAAAAAAACACAAAAGCAGTTAAATCCTATCTTTATACTAGAAACTGAAGAAAAAATCGCAAAAATTGAAAAAGGCACAAAAAATCTGTCGCAATATACTTACCTATAGTTTTGCATAATTCGTGTAGAAATTAAATATATCATGGTTGATTATAAAATTCAGCAATAAGCATAATGCTTAAAATCCGATCTCTATTTATTAATAATATTAATCATATTAATTTTATTTACCATACAATTTTACAATTAACATACAAAATGCATATAAGAATTAAATTGGTAAATAGGTAAACAATAGACAACCTATAAAACGTAAGTATAGAATCTTATTAACAATAATAATCGGTAGGTTGTCTAAAATCCCACAAAAAGGAACTCCTTTGTGACTATAAAATAATAATTGCTATGGGTAAATTCCCATGATAATTTACTTAGGTGCATAGGTACTTTAGATTTTAATATGAATAAAAAACACGTCTGTAAAGCATATAAAATTATCATAAATAAAAATCAAGAACAATATTTTTTATAACACAAAACAAAAAAAAATAAAAATTAATTTACAAAATATAAAAAAAATAATATAAATTTCAAAAAATCTTGGATTCAAGTCAAGACTTTTGCTTTCAAGAAACCGTCAAGTCAAGACATATTTAATCTCTTGATCTTGAATTTCAAGTCAAGTCAAGAAATTACGTTCAAGTTAAGATTTCTCGACTTGATGAAACCCTAATTAAATCCTCTTGTTAACGGCATTCGCCAGATCAGCTGTTAAACTCGCGCGTCCAGGCTACCGACCTCGGGGCGCGGAGTTGCCAGTTGCACAACATATCCTATAAATTGACTTTTTTTGTACCTTTTCCCAGATATTTAAAAAATGTAGGCATAGTCTAAGAGAATTTATTACCTTTTTGATGTAGGTTAAGGTAAGGCAACTGTGTGCGTCACAACAAAAAATTGAAGTGACTTTTGAAAAATTATTTTTTCAGTGACATTATTGTCCTGACTCTCAGAATCTAGGAACTCTAGCCAGCCCTCAGTCTATAACAGTCATTGTCTACTTTTGTTTTCAATTTCGCGCCGTATGGACACTGACCCCACTGTCATTTCTGTTGTTCTTTATTTCTTTATTTAAGGGGGCACTATCGCACATAGTGCCAACCCAAGTGTGTTTTTGGTGTTTGTTTTTAAAATTACTAGGTCCTTCAAAAAACCAATGCTCAACTCAAATTCTACATTACATTGCGAATATTTGGACAAAAAAATCAGCCAAATCTGATGTTTCGTTTGAGAAAACAATATACCTGAAATGTATTTATAAAGGTATATTGTTTTTCCAAACGAGCCATCAGATTTGGCTGATTTTTCGTCCAAATATGCCCAATATAATGTAGTATTTGAGTTGGGCATTGGTTTTTTGAAAAACATAATGATTTTCAAAATAAACACAAAAAACTCACTTGGGTTGGTAGTATTTAATGCCATGTGTGTTTATGCCACCTTAAAGGTATTGATGTTCAGTTACGAATACCTTATTGCTTTGGTTATGGAATCCCTATTAGTTAGTCAATGTGTGACAGAGTCATAAGGATACAAGCATTGGCCTACCAATTTTCTCACATTAAAATCTCCCAAAAAAATAGCTGCACCAGTTTTTGCAAAATATGTCTCCTGCATCTACCTTATTTCTGTCATATCCTTATAGATATCAGTGTCAAATATTGGCTAACTAGAGGGTATCCATAAACAAGGCTCATATAGAGATAACTCAGTAACCACTTTGGAACCGCTCTTAAAATAAAACGATTATTTTCTGTGAGTATTTTTACAAAAACTGAAAACTATACCAATGTATCCCTCATGTAATAAAATATCTTCCGGCTCTATGTACTCGTAATACCTACACTATTACTGGAGTCTATTATGCTAGACTTTTGTAAAACAATGTTTTAAAAATGCCGCCGAAAATAATTATACCTTGTACAATAGTTCTGTGTCGGAAGATAAAACGAGTTAATGTTAATGAACGTTTAGCCTCAAAAACGGAACAATTTATAGCGACGGCAGCTGAATAATTTGCGCGAGCCTCAGTAGCGAAGACGGAGCTCTATCTGACTGTAGGCCGCCAAGTTCCGCGGTTCTGTATATAGCACTTGTCGGAAAGTTTTCGGACGGGATTTCCGCGCCGATCCTTAACTTCATGAATTATTAATGCCGAATAAAAATGAGCGATTTTTCGGTGTAAATGGCGAGCGGCGATCGCCAAAGATGGCACCCGCCTCCTTAAAATAAATGTCGATCGAAATACTATAGACATAAAACATAAAACTCAGCGATCGCTATACCGTGAAATAGAGATTAATATAACCCTTTTTTTTTCAACTTGTATTTTCGTAAAAAATTTAATCTGTACTTTAGCATAATTCCATTATTATGTCCAAGCTAAAAGCACAGAATAGCACAGTACAGCACAGAATAGCCACCGTACGGTGGCTATTCTGTGCTAAAAGGCACGTACTCTTTAACCAACTCGAGGATTTAAGTATTTAATTTTTTATTTAAAAAAAAAATACGAAATAAAAATTTACATAAATGAAATGAGTTTTTTATTATACTTCTTTGAAAACACCTTATTTTAATCTGTTTTAGCAATAATGAAAGATGGGGTTTTTCGGGCTAGTGCACGGAAACAGCGCATGGAAAAACTTACCGTGCGCTGAATAAAAATACCGAATATATATGGCTTTAAAATAGAAATATACAGCAAAGTAAACTAAATTTAAGAAACTCTATATGCTCTCTGATATTTAACATATACCTATTTTGTATTTTAATTCGTGTTTAAATATTTAGATACATTTTTGTAATATTTTTGACGTTTTATTCACTTTATCTGACAATAACTAATTTACAACAAAGCACCTTTGAAATAATTTGAGAGTAACCATGGACACGCATCATACATACCAAACACTATATTGTCTGCATTGTTTATTAATATGCCGATAAAAGGTTTTAAGTTTCCATTTTTAAAGAAGTATAATAAAAAATATCGTTCATTACACGTCCAGAAGTAGATTTTTCCGTAGTTGCATGACTTCCCGTGTTCGGCTGCGCCTCACACGGGAATTTGTCATGCGCGCACGGAAAAATCTTTATTTCCAGACTCGTAATGAAATATACTATAAAATAGTTTCTTTCAGTTTGATCCACGTCCTGGTATAAGTTTTCCAACTGAAAACTTATGTTTCTGGCTTTTTATATAAAGTTATCTTTCTAACAATATCCAGAAGTGACGCCTTTTTCAATATTCTGGTATGATTTCTCTAAAACGGTTTTTCAAAACAGCACTTTTCTGCTCAGAAACAATAATTATTGTAGTAAGTAAGTAAAAATTACGAAATCAATAGCAAGATAAAAAAAAGTCAGATGATAACCCCTTTAATGGGCCCGATCTCGACAGCAAAATTTGTATTAAAAGACTAATTTAACTTTAGGAACACCTGGTAGATCCATATAGTGTGATATATACAACCTCTTTGGTGTGATATATTCATGAAGTTTGCAACAAATGGGAAACATTTTATTATTAGTGTGATATATGGTAGGGCTTGTTGAGAATTTACAGAAACACGCACTACGTCACAAAAACATCTATTTAAAAATCTCACAATTTAAGTATACAATCGTACTATGCTATCGAATACCCGTAGCCAACTGTGTCTTCGACACAGTGCAGACCAAAATAAACACCTTAGTTTTTTACATCGTACCTATACGGCGAAACAATAAACTCAATAAGATATGAATATATCACACACCTCCCCCCTACATAAAATGTTCAAATGAAAAAAAATTACAATTTGTCGTATACTAATCTATCAATTTGTTTTCTTTCGCGTTTAGGGCGTTCACCTTGAGCACTACACTGCACATTTTCCACTTTTTCTACATCATCTACTGGACTAGGCATATCATCCACAATATTTTCAGATACTTCAAAATTTTCTTGCTGATTGCCATTTATTAAAGAAGATTCATACAAGTGAATTTTTTTTATTTGATTGACGTGCCTTTTCCAGGATAGATTACCCAACTCAGGAATATTTACAATGTAAGTCATTTTACCAATTTTTTTTACAATGGTTCCCTTTATCCAAGTAACTTTATTTATTTTTCTATAATCTTTAACAATTACGGTTTCGCCAACATTAAATAATACAACTCGACGACCTTTGTGGTACTTTCTTTGTTTATTTTGACTTATTAAAACTTTATTTTGTAGATCGTTATTACTTATAGACTTTTCGGGTCTAAGCAAATCAAAACGCGTTCGTAATTTCCGGTTAAACATTAATTCTGCTGGGCTAAGTCCTGTACTGCAGTGTTTTGTGTTTCTATAATCGAACAAAAAATTATTCAATGCCCAGTTAATGTCTAATGTACTATTTTTCCCTAACGCATTTTTGAGAGCGTTTTTTATCGTTTTAACTGCGTTTTCCGCCGCTCCGTTTGAAGATGGGTGAAAAGGAGGAGATGTAACATGTTGCAAACTATTCTTTGATAAAAATAACTGAAATTCGTTTGAACAAAATGTCGTTGCATTATCTGTCACTATTTTGTGTGGAAGACCAAAACGGGCAAATAATGATCGCAAAACTTCAATCGTTACTTTGGAGGTTATTGAATTGAGAGGAAACACCTCAACCCATTTTGAATATGCATCCATTACAATTAAAAACTGTTTATTCAAAAACGGCCCCATGAAATCTAAATGCAAGCGGGACCATACTTCTTGCGGATAAGGCCATGGGGTAAGTATTGCCTTGTCTGGTGATTTTTTATGAATTAAACAATTTTCACATGATTGACAAATTTGTTCAATCTGTTTGTCTAAACCAGGCCACCAGAAGTATGATCGGGCTAGGCTTTTCATTTTTACTACGCCCATGTGACTGGCATGAAGCTGTTTAAGTAATTCGGGACGTAATATAAAAGGAATTATTATTCGATTATTCCATATTACACAGTCGGATTCTAAACTAAGATCATTTCTGATACGAAAATACGTTTTAAGTTCATCTGGAACCTTGTTCGGCCAGCCGTTCTTTATAAAATTTATAACTTTATTTAAACTTGCATCTTTGGCAGTTTTCAATTTAACAAGATTAAAATTAATTGGAAAATCTGTATTATTAGAAAAATAATTTACAAAATTGATTTCGTCGGCATGGCTGTCTTCGTTCGGGTTTTCCAGAGGTAACCTTGATAGAGAATCGGCATAATTTTGATTCGATTTCACAAAACAAATTTCATAATCAAAATTTGACAAGATAATTGACCATCTTCTTAATCGATTTGCTGAAAATTGGGGAATACCCTTTTCTGGATTAAAAATGTACGTTAGCGGTTTATGGTCAGTTACTAAATAAAATTTAACTCCATAAATGTACTGAAAAAATTTTGATACTCCAAAAACTAAAGAAAGAGCCTCTTTTTCAATTTGGCTATATTTTTCTTCAGATTTTGACAGTGTGCGGCTTGCGTAAGCAATAGGTCTTTCGGATTTGTCTGGCATAATATGGCTAAGAACAGCACCAATACCATAATTTGACGAATCTATACATAATCTTATGGGTAAATCCGGATTAAAATGCACCAGAACATCAGCCGACGCAAGTAATTTTTTTACCTTGCAAAAAGCTTTGTCACATTCTTGTGACCAAACCCAATCTATATCTGCTTTTAACAGCTGGTACAACGGATGTAAAATCATGGATAAATTTCTTATAAATTTTCCATAAAAATTTACCATTCCAAGAAAAGATTTTAATTGTGTTACATTACCCGGAATTGGAGCATTTTTTATGGCTAAAATCTTTTCTTCGGAAGTATATACACCGCGACTGTCAATAATGAAACCTAAGTAAGATATTGAAGGTTTGAAAAATTCACATTTATTCAAACACAAACGTAGGCCAGCCTCTTGTAATCTAAACAGAACTTTTCTTAATCGTTCAATGTGTTGTTGTCGGTCACACCCGGTAACCAAAATATCATCAAGAAAAACAATGGTTCCGTCAATATCTTGCAACAAAGAATCCATAATTTTTTGAAATTTCGCCGGCAAACTAGCAATACCAAAAGGAGCTCTCGTGTAACGAAATAAACCCTTGTGGGTGGATATTGTAACTAATTCCCGAGATTTGTCATCCAATAATATTTGCTGATAAGCTGAAGACAAATCTAATTTTGTAAAATGTGTACCGCCCTGTAATTTAACTAGAAGCTCCTCCACTCTTGGAAGGGGGTATTTATCGATTTCAATGTAAGGATTCACACTAACTTTAAAATCACCACAAATTCGTACTGCACCATTTTGTTTCAAAACTGGAACAATTGGTGTTCCCCATTCGCTAAATTGAACAGATTCTATTACTCCTTGAGCTTGTAATCGCTCCAGTTCTTGTTCAACTTTTCCCTTTATCGCAAAAGGTAATGGGCGAGGTCGAAAAAATTTTGGTTTGACTAAACTATTTTTTAAATCTAAAGAAATAGTTCCTTTGGTAAATGTACCCAAACCTGGCAAAAAAACTTGTTTATATTTCTGAAGTAAAATTTTTAAATCAGCAGGTAGCTCAGCCTCAACAAAATTAAGGTTTTCTTTTGGAACAACGACAAGTCCAAATAGATAATAAAAATCTCTACCTAACAAAGGTGGTCCAATTGAATTACTTATTACATGAATTTTTAATTCTTTTTCCTGATTATTAAAGAAAATTTTACAAGTAAAATATCCTGTCGTTGTTAGATAATTTCCATCATAAACAATAAAAAAGGTATCAGGTGGCATTAAGGATTTATGAGAAAAATTAGATATAAAATAATTTTCCGAAACAACACTACGCGCAGAACCTGTGTCTAATGTGTAAACACAAGACTTTTTATCGACAAAAATTTTTATTTTAATCGGAGGATTTCGTGTAGAATCTCGCTTCGAATCTAACGAAAACAATGAAGCCCCCGATTCTTCTAAAAAATGCTGGCTATTATTTTGATATGCCTTATTATTATTGTATTTTTTAGAACACATTGGAGCCAAATGCCCTTTATTTTTACATTTGTAGCAAAAACATTCGCGGAATGAGCACTTATCTGCCTGATGGTTTCTTCGTCCGCATACACCGCATTTCGGTGCCCTTGGAGCGCCTGCCGCGGTACCATAATATGATGGCCCGGGCCCGGCGACGGCGGCGATGGCGGTTTGGTGGGGGGCGCGGGGGGTACCCTGCGCTCTGGCCGCTCCTGCCGGTACCGCCGCCCCGGATTCCGCGAGTGTGCGCAGAACCATTCCTTATCGATCGGCTGCTGGCGTACTGAAGTTCCACTGGTTCCTTTTTGATACCCAAATTCTCGTAGGAATTTAAATGCTGGTGTGCGGCGGCCTTGGCCGTCGCTATCTCTACGACATTCTCCAATGTCACTGTTTTCTTTTCTTCAAAAAGTCGGTCTTGAATTGCGCCTTTGTCATATCCAATAATGAACTGGTCTCTCAGAATCTGCTGTAGCTGATTTGTTTCAAAATCGCACAAGTTGGCTAATTCACGAACTCTTGCACACCATTCTCTTGCTGATTCGGTAGGTAGTTTTCGGGAAGTATAAAACTTATAACGTGCTGCAAAAACTGACATTGTGGGTTTGAAATACTCCGATAACAGTTTCACCAATTCATCGTATTTCTTTTTTTCGGGTTCAGTCGGCAAACACAAATTATGCACCAATTTATATGCGTCTTCTGTGAGTGCGTTAAGCAGTATAGCTCTTCTTCTATCCACATCAATGATTTCATTTGCTAGAAAATAATTTTCCAGTCTTCTTTTGAAAATAACCCAATCGGCATTGGCAGGGTCGAATTCTCGAAGATGTCCAAAATTCGTGGTTGCCATCTTGCACTTCTACTTGCGTGGATTTTGCGGAAAATCGTTAATATGAACTTCTTTTCCCGCATGTAACTCGTCGCCACTTTTGTGATATATGGTAGGGCTTGTTGAGAATTTACAGAAACACGCACTACGTCACAAAAACATCTATTTAAAAATCTCACAATTTAAGTATACAATCGTACTATGCTATCGAATACCCGTAGCCAACTGTGTCTTCGACACAGTGCAGACCAAAATAAACACCTTAGTTTTTTACATCGTACCTATACGGCGAAACAATAAACTCAATAAGATATGAATATATCACAATTAGATTTAAGTAAATCTTATTTTCTCCATAATTTTGCGTTGACATTAGTTATTTGTATTGTTATGATTTAGGCCGCGGTATGGCGTCGCTCGTACCGGCGCTTACTTTTTAGACTGCATGTTTTTCTGCCTTCGATCGGCCTTGGTTCGAACCGATGTCGAGGCAGGAACATGCACAGCACATGTCTTTAAAGATAAACACCGCTATGGCTAAAACCGCTGGACAAAAATGTGGGTTCACGGTACCTATTGCTCCTAAATAGCTTTATACGTGTGATTCACTAATTGTCCTACACTCACTGGGATTACTACGGTTTTCTAGGGTTTTCCGTAGTACCTACTTGAGCGAATGCTATCCTAGTTATATCGGGAAAAAAGTCGGCCCTAGCCGCAAATGGCAACGAAGACAAAATAATAGTAATTGCCCCCCTCCCCGCACAAGTATGTGGTTGCTTCTGGGGTACTCCTAGTTTGGAGTATTGTGAGGGTGAGAATTATTATTATTATATAGTAAGAGAGCAGTCAGTAAATAGTGTTTTAGGTTATATGAGGAAAAAATATTCAATACGGATTTGAAGAAAAATAATATTAAAAAACGAATATCCTAATATATTTCTGAAAATTAGCATAGAGGCACAGTGATACAATAGGCATTTGAAATGTCAAATTTGACAGGCATGTGCTGTGACGTCACATCCACCAAACGTGCACCAAACATCTACAAAAATCAGATTTTTAAAAAATCTAATAAGTACTTAATAAAAAAATGGTGCAGACTTTATGAAAATACCTAGCACCGTATGAATACAGAATTACGGCAAACCTTGTATGGCAGAAATTGTCAAACTTTAGAGAGCTTCCCTGTATCCTGTATGTACAGAGTGTCCCAAAGTTGGAGCTTCAGGGCTGTTGTAAACGAAGCCTGTATTTTTGTAAATAACTTTTGATAAAGAAAATGTTCTACTTTTCGTTTAAAATCTACAAGCAATTAAGTTCTGAAATAACTGTGAAAAAGGCTCGATCAAGTGCTCTATGGAAAACAATTGGGATTGAGCTGTTTTATATTAATTTGTAGCTGCCACTTGAAGTTATCAAGCGTGTTCAGTAGTTGTATTAAATTTAAGGGAACACAGTAATTTCTAATGTCGTCACATGCAGAAAAAGTGGGTATGCGGTTGGCTTGTGGCGAATTCCAGAAAAATTGAAGATCTATGCAGTTGTATCGACAAAGATGATATTATTCCGATCGACATGTGTCTGATAACAAAACTTTTTTTGTTTCATTGTAAATATTTTGTGTGGACTAACGTATTGTAACGAAAGTTTTCAGGTAAATAATGTCGCCACTATCCAATGATAGTTGGACACTTAAGAACAAAAGTGCGATGGATTGAAGATCATAAGCCTCTACTTCCTACTTCTTTTACTATCTTATTATGTTAAGAAATAATTTTAACAGTTGTTCTTCTACATGCCTACCATAAATTTAATTAAAGTTGAAAATTTGAATAAATGGTAAATACTTATAGCAGTGTTTAGGTCAGCTATGCTTATAGTATTTTCAGTTTTTCTCACAAATTTCGTTACATAATATGTTTGAGACGAAACTCCAACAGTCATCTGATTTCCGTGAAGCACTTGTCTTGATCGAACCGCAGTTAACTTATCTCAGATAATATTTGCTTTTAGATTTTAATCAAAAACGGATAGAGATGTTTCTGAGAAAAGTATAACTGATTACGTTATCACCCCTACTTCCAAAATTCTCAATATAATTTTTTCGTTTTTCTGGTTGTTTACAACAGTCCCAGAGTAGGTGCCAACTCTGGGACACTGTGAACAACCGTTAAATGATTCCTCACTCAACGATACAACGCAAATGTAAAATCGTATGGGTACAGATTGTTTGTTTTTAGTTGTTGTTCCTTCACAAAGAAATGTTTTTAAATCATATAATATTTAATGTTAACTTTCACTATAAGTAATAATAATTTTTTTTAGGGAATTCACGTTCACGCTCGGTGAAAATAGGATCAGGAACAATAGCGGCATCCCCTACACAAAAACTTGTGCCTATCTCGCGAAAATGCAATGTGCAAAAAGGTACCCCCTGAATTAATTTTAATAATAATAATAATAAATGTGTGTTTTCCCCACCAACTAAGTTAAGCTGTGACGCCTTTGATTCCTTATCCGTATTTTCGGAGAACCGAGCTAATACGAATCGGCGGTACACCGAAGAGGGTTTCAGCGGAATAAAGTAGGGTATAAAATTATTGTCAGCACATCGAATTTACACTTGGCAACGCTGCGCTCTGTATCTGACACATCCCGCCAAATTTAAATGCTGGAAGGAAGGGCGTGGACGTTGCTGGCTTCAAAGCCAGCTTAGGCTTTTTGCGTAAATGCTAATAACGGCCATTGTGATAAATATTTTTAAATAATTTTTGTCTCAAAATGTGAGTAATTACTTAGATTAAAATTTGTATTGACCAAAAGTTTAAAATTATGCGTGTTTCTCGCTACAGATCGAAAAAAGCCATTTTATGGGTCAAAATGTTGAATCACCACGCACGTGGTGTACATTCAGTCTTAATAAAATATACGGTATAGGGTATAGAGTTATTCAACAGGAATATTATCGCGTTTTCCAAATGAGTCTTCTTTAAACTACTCCTTGCGACGACGGCTTCAAGAGGCGACATTCTAGTTTTCAAAGTCCTGGTAATTATTAATTCAATCCTGCACGTTTCATCATTCTGTGTGGTGTCAACCGTCTGATGTGATCAACTGTCCCAATAATGAAACCCTATCCTAACCTATACCCGTAAATTAACTTCCTCCGTAAACACTTTGTAAACACCCTAAAATATAAAATACCCATTTGCTGCAGCGACGCACATTATTAAAATCGTGTTTTTAATGCAAGCGATGGGACGTGTTGGGGAAGCAGTCGACAACTTGGGTAAATATTACATTTTACACTTATTCGGCAAACTCACCGGAAAATAAACAGAATACATATTGAACGGTTCCCTTATTCACTTTTGAAAGCCTCTCGGGCACTTCGGCACGTATTTCCCTTTCCGTTTGTTAAAGGTGGCCTGCCGAGCTAAAACGGTAAAAAATTTGGAAACGAAAAACCGTTTGACTTCCCGAGCGCGCACCCGCCTCCGACCCCACGTTTGCGTTTTAAATTTAATAAGTTTTCCACCATGTTTCGAGGAAACATTTATCTTCCACGATTACACACGGTTTTTTTTTGCGACAGCCGTTCTCTAGTGCTGCGTTCCTATATAAAATATTCCCTTCTAAAAACCGAATTAGATCGGTAAAAAGCCAACACAATTTTTCTGTTTTAGACACGATATTCTTTCGTAATTGGTTTTCGTTCATTTGACAAGTACCCTAATTACAGTACAGTACAGACTATACTGACTCAAGGGTATCTTGATTGACAACACGGTTAACTGGAATTTACTACTCATCCTTTCTGTAGACTGTGAAGAAAACGACAAATATATCAATCAAGTTATAGAAAAAAGTAATTATTATGAAGTTATATCGGAGTCTAAAAAATTTTAACAAAGAACTCTCTCATTTACAATGTCATAAATGTAATTTGTTTCATGTTTCCTTCGCATAAACTATATGCTTTAGTAAAATAATTTTCAACGCGTCGTAATTGTAAAATTGACCCTGCGTTGTAAAAATTTTAGAGATTAATATTTTTTGATGAAAATTTTTACGTATAACCATTATCAAGGATGCTAAATAAGATGGCGGTGTCAGATTATCGAAAAAAAAAAAAGCTAATAATATATTTACAATTTTAGAGGTATATGTAGATGATCGTAGTAGACCCTATATTTGAGAGACTTTTAGGATGGGAAATGATCCCAGAGAGCAAATTGAATCCCATAAACAACAATTTTAGGAGGGTGTTCACACTGTTCATATGCATATTTTAATTTGTGACCTCTCATCGAGAAAATTTAGCTACGGCCCTGTATTTGAGTTGAGTTGATTTTGAAGCTAGGACATGTTACAGAAATACCTGTAATAGTGACAATTTTTATATACATAATTATTGAAGAAATGCTAAAAATTTTGAATTCTATAATTCGAATATAAAGCATATTTCACCACCAAAAATGTCAAAGAATTTGATTAAAGTATCGTATAATGTAAATTCCTAGAGAAATCTCAGTGAATCTTGAAATATTAAATATTATTGAGTTTCGAGTATTTTGAACATCCGTTTGCTGATAACGGAAATTGCAGTTAATGCTTAATTGGGAAAGAAATGATTGTGCTGAATTAAAATTATAGATATGTAATTGAAGGATGGTTCTTCGGTTTAGGACAGTTCTTTAAAAAAATTCAACTCTATCTTTTGCAAAAGATAGAGTTACATATTTAATAATAGTGGACAAGAAAAGACAATATATTTAAAATTATAGATATTATTTCCGCTCACAAAATCGTTACTTCTAGGACAGATTTCAAAAACATTCACACAGGGCTCTGTGGCATAGGGCAGTCGAACAGAACGGCGAATTGAGTTCAAAATTTCGTCCCTAGGACGAAATTTACCAGCTCATCAAAACCCTGAAGTAGCGAACAGGTTGTAGATGTAATGCGCCAGTTAGCGTATTACTTCAGATTCGATAGATACTAAATATTACAAGATCCTATAGTCCGTATATTAATTTTTTACCTATATACTCTTCACGCGTTAAATATCTTGAAACTTGGAAGACAACGTTGCTGACACCCCCAAAATTTTGCGCGTTCTGCATAAATATCCCTGACGACGCAGTGCCACCAGGATTTCAATATCATCTTCTCATTGCTGTGTGTCCTGCAGATAAATCTCTATAGGCATAGAGGCTTTTGGAAAAATCTTCGGGCGACAATGATGTCGCGAGTTCAAGCTCTCGAAGAGGAAGATTTGCCAAGAATAGTAGAGTTTTGTGAATTGCAAAACTGCATTGCAAATGATAGTTTTGGCAAAATTGTCTTATGGACAGGTGAGGCCGCATTTAATCCAGAAGAGATTTTAAATGTGCACAATATTCTTGTCTGGGCAGAAAAGGGAGATTTTCTTTAAATGTGGGGGCAGGAATTGTTAATGACAATCTTGTTGGGCTAATATGTACCTGGGACTTCATTTTTTGGGCGATTTGCTATTAGATTTGTTTATAAGTTTGTGGATCGATCAAGCATAGTATGAGAGTGGCTAGATGAGAATTTTCATGATCAATGGATCGGACAAGGAAGTCCTGTTGCCTGGCCACCAAGCAGGACCGTGCATAGCTTTTTATTTTATATATAGGTACCTACAACATAATAAAGTTCATATTTCATTAACGATATGATGGTATTGTTCCTGTGTTGTTATAACCTTTTTTGTTTGATGTATTTTAAGTTTGAAATGTATAATTTTTATGTATTCGACAATATAAAAATGTTCAATCCTACATCGCTTTGTATGTAAAATATTCTTTGGTGATAGAGGGGCCCATCGAGACGGCAGTACTGGGGCTCGCGCGCGAGCTCTACATGGCTCTGCCATACCAAGATCACCGGGTTTAGCTTCATGTGATTTTTCTTGTGGGATCACAGTCATGAAACAATTGTTTACTAGACTACTGCAAATACATTAGAAGTGCTACGAGCTCGTGTAGAAGCCCCTGCGAATGATATAAAAAATAGCAACGATACATCAGTTAAAATAAAACAATCTATGCATCGAAGAGGTGAAGGAGGGCAACATTTCGAACAACTTCCATGAGAAAGTTAAGTGAAATGGTGTGCTGTGTCTTGAAAGGGTTATTGTGTAAAGTTAAAACAAATTAGTGAAGTGGTAAATGTGATTATTACTAAGTTATGGTGAGTTCTTCTGTACTAGGTTTTTCAAGGAATTATCTGACCAGTATCAAAGATCAGAATATTCAAATATCAATATTCGAATATCATGATCTTTGCCAGTATGCAGTGATGTAATGTATAGAGATACATGTATCTAGATACTGTATCTAGATTTTTTATGTACCTAGATACATATCTAGACACTTACAAAAATCAGGGTCTGCTTTAGTATCTAGATCCTTTTTAAAGTATCTAGATACTTAGATTTGATTTTTGATTTGATTTGATTTATTGACAATAATAATAATATACAATTATTATTTTTTATATATTTACAGGGACAGTAACCTAAGTCCATCGAAAGTCTTGTGCGCCACTGAACCCTGCAGATACTAGATACATTTTTTAGCCACGATTCCAAAGGCGTACCACGTGCCCATATTTAATTTTTAAACCGTTCCTATGGGCAAAAATTAATTTTAAGTTTATTGTAATTCAAATAGGATTTCATGCTTTGTACAATCGATGAGGCAAAAAATATAACACGGTTTTACAATCATCTGCGCCAGTCGAGCTCCTCTTTAGTACAGGAGGGCAAATTTTAACGCCAGGGCGTAACAGGCTCAGCGATGAAAACTTCGAAATGTTGCCAATGTTAAAAAAAAATAAACAATAAAAATAATAAAATGGGGTGTGATTTAGTGATTTTTTTAAAATACCGTACATAAAGCACCTACTCCGTGCTCACTTTGGAGTGACGTACACGGTAAACTACTAACCCACAACTTGTTTCAATTAGTGACCATCTAAACTTCACATTCGTCTAAACAGTTCTACTTTACCTACACACACATTTGTTTCATAAATATCTAAGTAGGTAAGTATGTTGATTGCCTTGTGAGTTGTGAGGTCTGAAATTTTCTTAATTAACTGATAGTATCTGAAAGTATCTGGAAGTATCTAGATACTTTTTTAACGTATTTGTATCTGTACCCAAGATACTTTGGAAAACATGTATGGGTATCTGTATCTACATACATCTTCCAGACAATATCTGTATCTAGATACCGAAAAAAATGTATCTGTTACATCACTGCCGGTATGGCAACACCGAAATGATGAGAATATATGGGAGAATCGTCTGTACCCACTTTAACCTACCTATATTTTAAATTAGATTATTTTTTTTTCTGCCCGGTGCACCGACCTCTACGTGATAAAGGTAAATCGAACGAACGTAGAAAGGAAATCGCATATGTCCCTCCTTTTGGCTTTGCTATTGCCGGGTAAAAATAATATCTGTGGGGAGCGCTCTGCATCTCGTCCCGCTGCAGATGTCTCCAATTACTTAGTCGGAATTTCTAGAATTACTTACCTCGATTCCCGCGACGTTTTTACGTCCACTTGCTGGATGAGATACGGCCCTTTTTCCACATTTTACGCACCGATGGGATTGCATCATAAATTGTGTTTTGTAAACTTATCTTAGGGAAGAGGTTTGTTCGGGGATTTTATAACCACTATTAAATTCCAGGGCTAGAAAATAATATGACTTTACATAGGTATACGTATTACCTATATAAAATATAAATTTATAATGCTAAATTGAATAATGCAATTTTTATACCTAATTGGTGAATACTAACTATTATGGACCGGGAGATAGTGACAGATTTTTGGACGTGATTTTACTCAGTATGCCTTGCAAAGGGCATTATGTGGCACATATTCTCACAATAATAAGGTATGAATCAGAGAGTCATCCTGGGTTCTTCATGTGAAAAACTGAGTTTTCAATTATTCGAAAAATATGCGTTTTGATATGATTTTATACAGGCTGCCATGTTTTTTATAATGAAGTTCAAAACCATAGGAAAACCATAGGCATACCGTTAGGGTGGGTCCAAAGGGCTATTATTGCCACGTGATCTTGTATTTTAATAATTAATTTTTCCACGTTTCTGAACAGGCTGCCAATGAGAAGTATGCAAGTTCTTATTATGAAAATGCTGAAAAAAGGATGGCATACCTTTCGCGCATGTCCAAGTACACTTTACATCGAATAACTCGTTTAAATGATTAAATAACATTCAATTTAAACAGTACTTGGACATGCGCGAAAGGTATGCCATACTTTTTTCAGCATTTTCATAATAAGAACTTGCATACTTCTCATTGGCAGCCTGTTCAGAAACGTGGAAAAATTAATTATTAAAATACAAGATCGCGTGGCAATAATAGCCCTTTGGACCCACCCTAACGGTATGCCTATATGGTTTTCCGAGGAATTTTCTATTTGAACTTCATTATAAAACACATGGCAGAATGTATAAAATCATATCAAAACACATATTTTTCGAATAATTGAAAACTCAGTTTTTCATATGAAGAACCCAGGATGACTCTCTGATTCATACCTTATTATTGTAAGAATATGTGCCACATAATGCCCTTTGCAAGGCACACTCAGTAAAATCACGTCCAAAAATCTGTCACTATCTCCCGGTCTATTACGCCAACGAGTTCTAAATGTTTGCAGAGGCGTATACAGTGTGTCCGGCAATTGAGTGCACAATAGGTGATAAAAAAATGATAAATGATAAAAATTGATATTCTGGGGATTGCTCCTGCTTGGTCTCAAACTAAGATGTTGTGAAAATGGGTTAAATCAATTAATATACAAGGTGCACTTATGGCAAAGTACCCCACTCTTAATTTTGAAAATACGGGAAGACATTACTAAGAGAAGCTGTTAAAATTTTCAAGCTATGCTGGAAATCAAAGCTTGTGGTAGATTGGCCTACTTAGATTTTTCGCAAAACTGCCGCTTATTTTTTCTCAACAGCACTTTCTTTAGTTGTTTATCCCATTGTGTGAGGTGCGAAGACTCAAAGGTATTTAAAAAAAATTGATGGATATTCCCCCAAAAAAAATTTAAGATAAATTTTTTGAACACAGTGCACACAATTAACAATCAAAATCAAAATAGTCCGATCTACTCTAAACTTTGAATTCCGGCATAGCTTGAAAATTTGAACAGCATTTCTTAGTAACTCTTTACCGCATTTTTAAAATTAAATGTAGTTTAGTGATGTTTTTTTTATTTTTCGCCAGAAATACAGCTTATATATATATTCATTTAACCCCATTTCCACATAATCTTAGCGTTCAGTATTCAGTGATGAATTAATAAGACACGGCTGTCACGTCTGACACTTTTTTTGGCTTGCCATCTGTGTTCCAGAGCCTAAAGTCATAGCGGTAAGAAGTCTTATAAATATGTCAGTCAATGATCCCCAGGATATGAACATATAACTTGTTTTATCATTTATATTTCTTGCGCAGTCAATCGCCGGACACACTGTATAATATATGTATATAACGTACCAGGTTTTGGTGTAAAGTATTTTACATTTGACAGAAAAAATATAATAATATTATTAATTCTCAATTATTAATTCTCAACCTCACAATACTCCAACCGAGGAGAATAGATGTTGTTACATAAAAGGAAGTAAATCCATTAGCCATAGATTCTTTGTGCTCGAATATAATCGGATTTTCCTGGTGCCATTTTTCATTTCGTCGCCTTAACTTTACATTTCAGAGCGTTAAAGTTTAATTTTATAAATCAGTAGTTTAAGATATTCAATTGTAAAACTGCCATATATTTTTTGTTATACAAAAAAGTTTTTGTATAATTTTTCCAAATATAACAAAAGGATACAAAAGAGGGTGAACTACCCTTTGACCCTCCAACTTTTCTGCGTGCATCAGGGATCGTTTACCATATTTTTTCACTATTGTACAATTTTGATTTGATTTGGTTTACCAGATATTAAAACTTATTTGGCTATTTATTGGAATGTTTTATTAATGTTAGGCGTAGCACCTGTAAAATTATTGTGTTTTTGAAATAGGTCTAGTTTGAGACAGACAGGCAGGAAAATTCCATTATTTTAGCCTAAAGAACCTAAAACAAACAAAACATATGGATCTCAACACGGATCTTCAAAAGTTCATATTAAAATGGGTAGAGAAGTTACGAAGATTAAAAAATTCGGTTTGCCGCCACAGGAACCTGAAACAAACATATTAAACGGGTATTAATGTTGCAAGTATGGTACTTTGGGGTACTTGATATTAAAATTGTAGGTATATAGAATATGATGGGGATAAATAATTATGTACTGCATTTGGCTCCTAAATTCCTTCATTCATGTATGTAATGAAGCCTTTTTGGTTTATTTTGACTAGATGAATAGGCACGTTTCTGAATATAAAAGGATATTATTAATATACAATTTACCTATAGTACTTATATTAGATATAAGTAATTGATTGGCATTTCTACATGCACATTATTTTCTACAGAAATATAAGCACACCGTATAGTAGATCCAGAATTCCTTATCCGAATAACATGACATAAAAAACTCGTTGGCAAATGCAGTAGCATAGGTATATGTTAGAAGTAAAAATAAAGTCGTTCGTTCCCTGGAAGTTATAAAGGAAGATTCATGATGGCATTACTCTTCTTTTATATTGTTTTCCGTTAGACTGCAGAATAAAAAATACAGTTTCTGGGGTGTAAACGACTCTCTGTTTTATTTGTGTGTTCTCCGAATTTAGAACCAAAAGAAAAACAGGATTCGCGAGTGCTCTAGAGTATCATTAAGCTATAATTAATTAGAGTTTTCGTGTCTGTTTGTGTACATAAACATAGAATTACTTATTTATTTACAAAATAACTTCAGCATGTCATCATTAAGTTTTATTTTCGAAGAACGATGATATCATTCTGTTTCTGAAATTATAGTGCTACTTTTTCGTCACAACTTCTTTTGAAGGTTCTGCAGGGTGATTGAGTCATGATGTAAAAAAGTCATGATTAAAAAAAAAATTAACCACAGGTGGAAAAAATACCTTAATACGAATCTGAAATTAAAAAAATTCTAAAGTCAACCAAAACCTGATAAGCTGTTAAACTCGCGTGTCGAGGCTGGTGACCTCTGGGCGCTGAGATGCCAGTTGCACAATATATCCAAAATTTTGCATAATTTTTTACGTTTACACTGAAATCTCGAAACCGGCGTGCGGAGTTTTTTCTGACATCAAAACTTCAGCATGGTTTAAGTTAATTTAGGTAGGTACCTATTACCTTTTGATTTTCCAATGTCAATCCAATATGCATACACGCACTGTTTAGATTAAAGGATCTGTTAGAAAATGTCCCCATTAAAATCTACTTATATAGGTATTATGTTTGTGAGCGATCCACGAATACGGTCAAATAATTCGGGGTTATTTCGTTATTTGTTGATTCCTATACGTATGTACAACATACACTTCAATTCGCGCACACTGTATACTTGATGTCTCTCTGTCTTGAATATTCCGCAGAAGCCTAATGTTTTTTTCATACATTAAGTGTCATGTCTATTTAAGTCGGCACTGATTTGAGTAAGCCATGTCAAGAAACGCAACGTAAAGGCCTCGAAAAATCGGAAAAACACGTACAATTTTCAATTATGGAACTCGCTGATCTTAACCTACTATCATGATCTGTGAAAGTGACAACCGACATGCCATTGGCATTTGCCACAATCGGACTGTTATTTGTCACTCCCTAGAAAAACATAATGCAGATGAAATGTATTTTTTAGTTCTTCAGTTTAACCTTCGACATTCGAAAATAAGGCTGAATACCTAATGCAGTGTGGCAACATCACTCTCCAGAATTCACATTTGACTGTGTCCTTTCAAGCAGAGGCGTCGAGTTACACGGGGTACTAAGGTTCAGTTGCCCCACGTTTTAAACTTCTCCATTTTTTTTTGTATTTTCCTTTTTAGTATGCCTCCCCGCTATGTGGTTAAATTTTTTTTACATCATGACTGAATCACCCTGTGTAGAGGTTAGGGAGATATATTTAACAAAAAATGGGCACTAGACATAAGATATAAATTATTATAAACCCAATGGTGTATAAAGCTACAAGTTTTGTACCGGTAGCAAATTTTCCTGTAATTTAAATTATGAGAAATATATAGAAGATTTTTAGTAGCTGTAATTATAAATAATAAATGATGTTTGGTGGCATATCAGGTAAAGAATATCAATTGAAAAAATGCACTCCAGCCGGGACTCGAACCTGGACTCCAACTGTGGCCGTAGGCACTTAACCAACTAAGCTACCGAAGATACGGGTTCCATCGGCTAGGAGTTATTTGTTCCAATTGATATTAGTTAGTAGCGGTGAGATGTAGGAGACTTCGGCGTTATCTACAGCTACTAGAAGGTGTTAGAGGGTGTAGGGTAACCATTCATTATTCATTGAATTTCAATTGGGTTTTTCGCCACCAAACTTGTTAAAAGACAACTTTTTCAAGTTGCCTGGAAAATTAATAAATTCTTAACAGTAAATGAACTAAACTTTGAACTTGTAACTCAACAAATATCTTCAACAAATTTGTTTCCCGAGCTTTCGGAGAATATATCTTCCTCCTTCCTCAAAGATCATGTCACGTCAAAGTGAAATGACAGATTAATAAATTTCAGGTTAAAATGTCATGACAACAGAAACAATAGCCTAGCCACCTGTCTGATATTGTACCCTGTGTTCTACCTAATTATTTATACTAATTTCTCTTTGAATAAGTGGCAATAATATTTTACTGAATTCCACTGAACATTCAGCAACACAGTTGTCTGTATTTCCTAGAATAAATGCCGATTCTTTAATTTTTCGTCTATTTTCTACTTCTTCTTTGAGAATTGGTTTGGAACTATCTCACAAAATCCTATGATTGTTATTAAAAGAGTGTTCACATATTTTCGACTTCGAAATTTGACTTTGCCTGATATAATTTTTATTTTCTTTTAAACGAACGTTAAATGGCCTACAAGTCTCCCCAACATAGAACTTTCCACATTCGCAAGGCATTTTATAAATGCAATTTTTTGAACTTTGTACCTCATTAAATGGTTTCGTTTTAACTAGCATCGATCTTAATGTATTTTTGGTTTTAAATACTGTTCTGACATTAAAACGATTGCCTATGCGTTTCAGCTTATCTGATAGTCTAGGAATATAAGTAATAATTAAATTTACTGGTCGGTCCACCAGATTTATTTCTCTAATTCTATTAGCATTGTTATTTTGTTGGCAATCCTGAAAAACTTGCTCAATAAATTCAGTAGGATAACTATTCTTCTCAAGAACATGTTTTATATGTTAAATTTAACGTTCGTTTAAAAGAGCAAAAAAAATATATCAGGCAAAATCTAATTTCGAAGTCGAAAATATGTGAACACTCTTTTTATAACAATCATAGGATTTTGTGGGATATTTCCAAACCAATTCTCAAACAAGAAGTAGGAAATAGACGAAAAATTAAAGAATCAGCATTTATTCTAGGAAATACAGACGACTGTGTTGCTGAATGTTCAGTGGAATTCAGTAAAATATTATTGCCACTTATTCAAAGAGAAATTAGTATAAATAATTAGGTAGAACACAGGGTACAATATCAGACAGGTGGCTAGGCTATTGTTTCTGTTGTCATGACATTTTAACCTGAAATGTATTAATCTGTCATTTTACTTTGACGTGATATGATCTTTGAGAAAGGAGGAAAATATATTCTCCGAAAGCTCAGGAAACAAATTTGTTGAAGATATTTTTTGAGTTACAAGTTCAAAGTTTAGTTCATTTACTGTTAAGAATTTATTAATTTTTCAGGCAACTTGAAAAAGTTGTCTTTTAACCAGTTTGGTGGCGAAAAACTCAATTAAAATTCAATGGATCTGTTTACGCCACAAATAAATTTTAGAAATCATTCATTATTGTTCCCGGGTTCGAGTCCCGGCTGGAGTGCATTTTTTTAATTGATATCCTTTAGTTGATAGGCCACTAAACATCATTTATTATTGTGATAAATGTTCTGTGGTAGGTATATCAAGGTGAAAATTTAGTTATGGTGGGCATGAGAGTGGGCACGAGAGTTGTTGTTTTATTCAAAGTCAGCGACGAGATTTCTTGTCTTGTAAGGCCCATTCTTGTCTTGTCTTGCAAAGCAAGACAATAAATTAAATTCATTCTTGTCTTGCACGACTCTTGCTGGAAAAAATCTTGTCTTGCAAGCAAGATTTCTTGCAATTTCTTGTTCTTGTATTTTTTTGTTTAGTGACGTCATCGCAAGACTCATGTTTGCAAGAGTCTTGCTACCAAGAGTCTTGTTAGCAAGACTCTTGCATTATTTATTACGTGTAAAGCTTGTCGAGACAAGTTGACGCAGCACTGCAGAGCCGCGGCGCGGCAGGGCGCGGGGTCCACGGTGCCAAAGTTTAAAGAATCTGTAAACTTTAACATTGCCAGAGAACAAGGAAGGGGGAATTTAAACTCGACGGCGGCGCCTTTGATGTTTGGCAGCTGGTGGTCGCCATGTTCTCTGTTTAGAAGACAGGGCCGTATTTAGAATTTAGTGAAGGGATAGTGTAGGTCTGGTACTCAGATATTTTAAATCATTCATTGATAAACACAAAACAAATCATACATACTGAAATGATGATTGGAACAGGCAAAAATGTTAATTGGATTTTGAAGGAACATTTTTAATTTAAGGTAGTCAGATAACTGAAATATTTAGTAGGTATGGAAAGGCGACTTTTCTTTTCTTATTCCAAAAATTTAATATTTTATTGATCTTAAAATTTGATGACAACCTGAGCAATTTTTTAAGCCATCATTTTGTAGAATACAAATGAAAAACAAAACATAGGTATAGGTAGATATTAGAGTATTGTCTTCATCGCATTAATTAAATATACCTATCCAGTTCTAAAATAATTTCGTTCTTTTGATTATCATAAAAACTTAAAAAGGTGCTATTATTGTTTTAATTATTGACGCAGATTTTTTTGTTATTATTTGTATTTATTTTTTCCATTTTAATAATTATAATAATTTTGTTTCAATGTTTTCATGATTTTCAATTCGAAATGCCTCTAAGTCTAAGACTTTCCTTTCTGTTAAAGTTATTTTAATGTCTGTGGATTTCGATATTTGTGTGGAAGTGGACAAAAACCTCGAAACCCAACCAGATCTACATTATGCCACAATAATACGAAGCGAAACCATGCATTAGGAAATTGGGAAGTCCAATAGATTATAGACTCCTTTGGTTAAGTATTTTAGCAAAAATATAGTTAGGGGAGAGTCGGGTGATTGTGCGCAATTTTCACTTTGGGTTTGTTCTGCTGTTCAATATATATTCAGTTAAAAACTTGAAGTATTCAGTGGCTATGGTAAAGTATTCCCCATAATTTAGTGTATCTAAAACTTTCCCATCGGCAACATAACACCAAAAAAAACTATATATTTTTTTAAATTGCATTGCGCACCGTTACCCCTACTAGTATGGGGTGACTGTGCGCATCAAGTGGGTAAATGTGCGCGAGATACTTTTAATAAATTTTCATTTGTTAATGAATAAATTGACACAATAATGCAAAATATTTTTATTTTGTTTAAACAGTACATAAAAATTAGAATATAAAAAATAAAACATTCTTCTTTAAAAACTAAAATAATCTCAAATTTGTGTCTTTTATCCTAAACGTTAGACGTTTAACAATAGATGCATTTAAACATCGCAACTATCACAAATGTAATTTTCTGGGGTATCCCACCCAGAGCATAGTGCGTGTGCCCAGTTAGAACAGGAAGTGCATCGGTACCATGTTTCAGTTTTAAGCGGAAGCTCTCCACAAACCAAACATTGATTTTCATCTACATTAGGATAGTCATCAGATTCGTTATCATCACAAATATTTTTTTAGTTTGCATCATCCATCTCATCACTATCACTACTGTCGAATAATTTACTTTTAGTTGTAGATCGTTTCTTTCCAGCTGCTCTTTGTTTGTTTTTTTTTGGTTTTACTTTTATTTCTACGTTCAAGTTCTTGTTGGCGAATTTTTCGTTTGCGTTCAGCCTCTTCCAGTTCATCTTTATTTGGCGTCGCAGTCAATACAACGCTCTTTTGTTTATTTCTTCTCCTGACTTGAGCAGAAGACGTAGCAACTGGAACTGGAGATAAAGATTCTGCTGTAACATGTACTGGCGGCTCTGGGTTGTTAACGACTTTGGTTTTTACTATTTTTTCCCTAGGAGAAGGTTTTTTGTCTATTTTACTTGTTGACGGTTGATTTTCTTTGTCGCTAAAGCCATCGTCAATATTTAAAGCTGGTTTGAATTGCTTACTTGTTGCCACTTGATTTTCTTTGCCGCTAGAACCATCATCAATGTTTAAAGCTGGTTTAAAATGCTCGGCTGGTTCAAAATCCTCCGCTGAAAACTTATTCGGTTGGAATGGAAATATTCAGCCTTTTCTATAGTAGCTGTTCTGCCAAAAGCTTTTCCAAATATTTCAGCTATATCATAGGTAGTTATTCTTTCTGCATTCCTTAAAAATAAGTCACATTCCTTATTATATGCCGTTTTCAGAATGCCTTTCCATAAAGTTGTAATACCAGTCTTTTCCAGCTAATTTGTTTTCTTTATTAAATTTATGCTTCACGCCATTAGCTTCGGCATATTCATAAGCGAGTCTTCTAAGCTGAAACCGATTGAGACCCGTGAAACATTTTTGCCAACTTCAAAATATGGTCTGCTATTTCTTTTTCTTGATCTTTTGTGAAGGTAACACTGCCGCCTAAACGCATTTCTTTGTATCTTTCTTCTTCATCCAGCTTCAGCTTCTTCCTTAACGTTGACTCTGGTGTTCCGTGTTCTCTACCTGCAGCGCGTATGGAGCACCTACTTGAAATATCTAAGACAGCTAGCCGCAACTGATCGGTAGTCCATTTTCCCTTGTCGCTTGTCCTTTGATATTTTCTTGGCATCTGTAATATTATTTTCTTATTAAAATTAGAATATTTTTCTTCTTAAATATAATATATTCGGGTAACTGTGCGCGCGTACAGTTACCCCCATCAACTTGCGCACAGCTACCCGACTAGAAAATTCAGAAGATTTTATTACGTCTGTAATTAGTAAAGCTAGTAATAAAAGTAGATTTCATGAAAAGTTATTCTGTGAAACGAGCTCTTTCTAATGAAACCAAAATTTTAAAAATAGAATTACAATTTTCAGACTTAACGCTTATGTTAACTCGCAGAAAATTTAGACCAACTTGCCTTGAAAACAAAAATGTCAGACTGAATCACTAAATTACAATACACATCCACAAAACATACGAAAAGTAGAGTGTGGCTTCCCACAGATAGATGTCGCCACGAGTTTGTGAACGAATACTAGATGATGTGACCGTAACAAGTGTGCGCCCAGTTACCCGCTGCGCACATTCACCCGATTCTCCCCTAAATCAAACTTATAAAAAATAAATTAATCCACTGCAGTTAACTGCAAAAGTTCAAAAAATTAAAAAATATATTAAGTAGTATAGCTATGGGGCTACGAGCCCACTTTCCCCATGTATTTCTTATGGGAGCTAAAACGTGGTCAAAAACGTGACCAACCGCCGCGAGACCCCCGACAGCGAGGGGTGCCGAAGGTGCCCGGCTTTCACCGACCGTTGACCCAGCCGCGACGCCGCGACATGTCACGACTCGCAACTAATAAAAACCCTAAATCATAATTAAGCCATGACTTCCCCCTGTCGACCTTTAGCCGCAGCCATGCATGGATTTTTGCTACCACCTCTGCCTGCGTATTTTTGCGTCCGCGACGCCGAGACATGTCGAGACTCGCAACTAATAAAAACCTAACACCTATAGAAAAAATACCAGCTTGCAATATGTACGTGATGTAATTCCTCGGAAAAAAGTACTTTCTCTTTGTCGGAATAAGCGCCTATGAAACGAGCACGCTGATCTCATCGGTACTGGCGATAAAAAATTTGTAGGAAAAGTGTAATAAAGAATAGATATGAGATACATATGAGTGTATACATTTTCTTGACTACATTACCTAAGGATGTATCAAAAATATATATTCGTATATTTAGAGACTGCTCAAAAGGAAAGTGGACATTAAATTTGGGGCATAAATTAACCAGTTTATAACCATCTAGGTAAGTAAATTTCTTTAATTCCGAGAAAGCCAGGCCTTGTTTTAAATTACTTGACTAAAATATAATAGGTGCAAAGTTCACCAGTTTTTAAAAATACTCTGACGTCATTATCAACAAGACTAGTACCACCAAAATCCGATCTTGTGCAACGCGTTTCCTGTTTAAAATTTCACCCAGAAAAAAAAAGGTACTAATTCTCACTTATGCCATGTTCACCGTATGATTTTTATACTATTCCGACTTCGAAAACCCAAAGGTATAAGTGTAGCGTGTGGAAAAAGGTTGAATTAAGGGTTTAAAACCCTTAAACGGTCTATATATGGAATAAAATGAGGGCATGCAACATGTTCTTCAATAATGAAAATTAAAACAATGTTCATTTTTGACTGTCCATTATCCTACCAAGAAAAAAGCTTATAGCGTCTAAGCGACTATAAAAACGACTCTAAAAACGTCTAAACGACTCTAAAAAACGACTAGACGACTCGTAAAAACGACTAGACGATTCGAAAAACGACTAGACGATTCGGAAAAACGACTAAACGACTCTGAAAACGACTAGACGATTCTGAAAAACGACTAGACGACTTGAAAAAGCGACATACCATTGAATACCATCGAGTACCATGGAATACCATCGAATACCATGAAATACCATCAAAGACCATGGAATACTATCGAAAACCACGGAATACCATAAATGGTCTTGGATATCCCTGTGAAAAAATTTGCAGGGAGAGCATAAAAGGAAATTATCCGTGATCGATGCTCTGTGATCGAAAGATCGTCTTTGATAATACAATCACTCTCAGTTAAAGACATGTTTTTGTCACTTGAGATTGAACCTAGGACTTATGGTATCCAACACACCAATGACGGATTAGTCATGGGACAAATACCAGTAACTGTTGAAGATAACGTATTATGTATTGGAGATCAAAATTACCCTTACACCAGGTCTGTCTCAACTGCTTTTGAAGAACAAACCACAAGGTATTAATGAGAGTGACCTAAAAATATACAAACAATTGTTGATTACTAATTTTCCATAGGTTCAACAAATCAGGTTTTAAAAGTGTGTTTAGGTGCCTATGGTTTCATCTGGTATATGTTCCATACATGATTCGAACCTTAGCCCACATTCCAAAGCCAAACACTCGGCATTTAAGTAAAATTCTAGGAAATGCTTGGCAGCGTGGTAATAATCTCGACGCGCTGTTGTAGCAGGGCTCCGCTGGCTCCCGCAGGCCTCGCCGGTCTCTGTAGACTCAGCAGGTCCCTTTAATGATGTGTACCGCAGGCTCCGATTAAATTAAAAAAATTACTATTAACACTAAAATACCCGGACAATAACCATCATTCCAACGCCAAAACACCCAACAGTAGTATTTCTGCGAATGCATCGCAGCCGGGCGCAAGGTGGATGACTCACATCCGCTAGCCGGAACTTGTCAGGACAGGTTGACCACCTAAAAACAATTCTCTCTACTTAGATAAAAATAGAATGTCCAATAAGATTTTTTTCACACACTTTTATATATAAGCACAGATAACGTAACCATATAAGTATATATTAGAATATTATAAAATATTTAAGCCCCATATAGTTCGAATTTGAATGGGATATTATGTTACATGGGTAATATATCTCAACACTTCGTACACAAACAAAACTCGCTCGTTCTTTACAGTTTTATTACTGTGAATTCGGTACCTACTAAAGCGGCAGACTTGGGATGCCGCAGTAGCAAATACAATATGAAGCGCAGCTCTGATGTATACTAAAATGTTATTATCAAACTTGAGACGCACACATATTTAAAAATATAAATACCGCCGGATGAATGCAAGGCCAATTTACGGAATATAGCAAAACAATTAGATTATGGACATGGATATTAATTTCTTTAGGTAAAGGTAATAAACATTTGATACTATCGACAGGAGTCTACGCAAAATAATTGTATCAGTATTAAGCAAATAAAAAAGTTATGGGTACCCATCACCGATGAAAAAGTATACAAAACTGATAAAATGTTCGTGGGATCTTGTATATTAAAATATTTAATCGCGTATCTAAGTTGTTATTTTATTCATTGCCTATCACACAAATTTGGATTTTTAGCTCTTGTAATCGCTCGATCACGATTGAAACTACACTCATAAAATGCCCACCCCACGTGATCGCTCGACAAAAACAAAACGTGCAAAGTGGCTACTGCTCGAGGTTTGACCTTTGTCCTTAGGGACACGTGTGACCCAGTTGATGTAGAATCTAAAAAAACCCTGTAAATCACACTTCCATAGCATAGAATCTAAAATCCCCCGGTACAGTACGGATGAAAATTTCAAACCAGGCATAATCAACATGTACGTTCAAAGTAAAAAAAAACTTGTCGGTCAACTGTTTAACCCCGAAATTTTGTTGATTTCTAGGAATAAAAAGAAATACTGCGATTGTAAGTCCAAAGCTATTTACGCTATCAAATTCGTTTAAAATGCGAATGATAATTTGTCGCATTAAAACCAGGCGTGAAAAATTCAACATACGTCCCTAAGAAGTTCAACCAATTTTACCCTGGAAATACAACATTTTTAATGAATAAAATATCGAACATACAACAACCCCCTTCTAAATATAGTATAAATCATGTTTTTTTTTTTTTTGATAATGTAGAAAGCTAAACTGAAAATTGTTGCTAGAGGTTCTAAAAACCGGGGTGCCAAAAATCAACTATTATTAGAAAATACGCTGATGTCATAATATAGCCGTCGATGTCACCGTTAGCGTGTCCTATGAAAAATGCATTCTGCTTAATAAGGTGCAAAAAAATCCATGACGGGGCTTAGATGAATAAATAAAGTTTGATGTATGTGAAAGTATAGACTAAATTTTCGTATAGCCCGCGTGATCGCTCGAGGTGGCGGTATCCTCTGGACTAGAAAATATCATATCGGCTCAATCTCCAAACATTTTCATTTTGAATTATACGTTTTCATTGATGATAGATCTAGCAAGAAAATTGGACTGGACTCGATATGAGAGATTAATCTAACTTTCACTAAACTTAGAGGGTTGTAAGCCGTTTTAATAAAAGCACCAGACTTGCTTAAAATTCATGGATAAACGTTAACATAATGTCATACAAACATGCGGCACGCAAAATATTAAGAATAGATATATGAGCTCAAACATGTTGATCAAAAAATATATTTATTTCTGGCGATTTAGTTTACCAGTTATCATTTAAAAACAAAACCTGGTCCCAATATTCAGTGAAAATAATAATTTAAAACTTTGTACCTTATAAACCACCACTAAATAGCGAGTCGGAAATAAGTAAAAAAATATATATAAATATATTATTTTGATATTATAGCCGAAACTGAATTTATTGGGGTGAAGATGTAAGGAAATATTTTTAGCTAGGAAAAAGTAATGCAATTATCATAGGTACTGGTTGCAGAACCCGTTGTCAGTTTTTGCAAGGATTTTTGATACAAATATAATTGCTAACGTTTAATTTGTTTACCCCATTTACGAAAATGATAACAAAATTGGATCAGACAAGATGTTTTTTCGAAGTATAGTTTTTAAACACAGGGTGCCACCACCGGTTTTACGATATAGGTTTAAAAATGCGACGCAAATACATAAAAAAATACCCTAGAGATAAGAAAACAAAATACAACTCACCAAAAGATTCTTGGTGATGTATAAAAAGAAATCAGGTTACATCTAATGCCCCAGACAGTAGAATAAACATCCCCGAGCGATGAGATATAACCAAACATCTTTTTTCCAACGGCACAGTCATTTTCACGGGAAAAACAACCAGTAACCGTTCAAATTCCATAGATAGATACTGCCGTAATCCAAAATTTCACTGAACTACGCGTATCTATTATACTGAAGTAGGTACTGATACACTTCCATCTTTCCAAAGAAAAACAAACACGAAACTCAGACTTTTCATATATTACAACGCCTCGATAGAGTCTTTGTGGCCACGACCGAGAATCTACTGAAGCAAGTGCGACGCATAGGACGTGAAAAGTGCCGAGTTGGTTTTATTAAACAATGAAACTTATACCTACGTATATATATAAAATAAATGAGAAATATGCCAGAGATTTGAAACCTAATTGTGTTGCAAGTTTGAGGTCCAAAAAAATATTGGTTTTAATTTTTTAAGGTGAGAAACACATCTAACAGCCAGTTTGGAAATATACAAGGCAAAAAAAGTAGTGATGTGGCTGCCCCATTTTATGTTTTATACAGGTTGGATTATTTTAGAATAGTTGTTCAATAGACCGAGACAACATCATAAACGCTTCCCGTTAGAACAGAATCTGATGAAAAGAAAAATTCCATCTGGGTCAAGCTACTAGATAACCAAAATAAAAAATACTGAACGTTATAAAATTTAAAAAATCATATTTTCAACGGATTTTTATCCTCCGAAAATGGCGTAAAATTCAGTTTCACTGGGTCAAGCTAGGTGGTAACTATATAACCAAAATAAAAAAATACTGAACGTTATAAAATTAAAAAAATCATATTTTCATGGGATTTTTGTCCTCTGAAAATGACGCAAATTCAGTTTCAATAAGTTACTAATTGGGGTAATAGGCGAAAAATCTTAAATAGGAATTCTGAGACAACGAGGCTGAGAGTAAATAACATACAAAAATCTTGTGCGTTGACTTTGAACTGAATTTAATAATTAGGTTTAATAACGACAATTTTCTCGATTATCTAGAATCAAAAATATTGCAAGTGACAATTCACTATTTTGTCGACATTATGTAAAGCCTTATTATTGCGTCGTAAATTAAAAGATCCAAAAATATTGGCATCAATTGTTTAGTAAATGTGATTAAAATATGTCTACTTTATCAACAGTTATTTGTAACAGCTTATTATCTTGGAAGCGTAAACTATTTGAATTTTTTAGACAAAAAGTTGTAGTTTAATAATGGTCAGTTGGATTCCTTTTTGAATCATGTTTGCGTATTACCTACAAGGATTTACAACCTCCAAACATAGAAATCGCTCATTTTAACCCGATTTAATAAAAATTTCACCAAAAACAATACTTTCAGTCATATAATACACTTCTGATTAATAAAAAAGGCACTATAGTAATAATGAGATTTTCAATGGAATTTTTATAGACTGTTTGCCCATTTTGAGAGTCTGTTTGCTAGCTTTTGGGGGTATTCCTTGATATTTTAGACGGATAAAAATGAATAACATTGGGTTTCCTAACTAAAATACAAAACGCACTGTTGACTTTACTTCCGTGGATAGTAAGCCTATAATACGTATCGAAAACAGAGAAATATTCAGGTCAAGAAAGAAGTAGCCTAATTTACAAGTTTGGGAATCAAAAACTACCTTTTGTCTTTTAATTTTGATGAGAATATACGTCTAATTCGTAAGTCAAATAAATGGGACATCATGAAAGATATACTAATAATTGAACAAATGCTATCTCAGTTCTATAGGCACAAAGGTACTATGGGTATTAATAGTTTTGGGATCAAAAGACAAGCTTTTAAATTTGTTAAGAAAATACGTCTAATGAAATTGAAAGTAGTAACTAGATTTTGGTTAACATTTCGTTAACGCGTTGATGAATGTTTGATGCAAGTGAAAAGTAGATCGAATTTTCCAAAAAACGGTGACTGACCAAACAAGTTATTATAAAAAGTTGCTCAGGAGACCGATGTAACCTAGAAAACGCCTTTCCTTCGAATAGAAAGTGACATAAATAGTTACAAAATGGGACTTAGACGGATATTCGATGCAAGTGAAAAGTAGGCAGAATTTTCGAAAATCGGGACGGACCAAAATTATTAAGTTGATCGGGAGGTTGAGATAACCTATGAAACGCCTTTCATTCGAATAGAATCTGACAAAAAAAATCCAAGAAAATTTTAGACTGTTTGCAAGTGAAAAGTATACAGATTTTTTTTCGAAAACCGGCGACTGACAAAAAATATACTTATTAGAAAATTTTGCTCGGGAGACCGAGGTAACCTAGAAAACGCCTCTCGTCCAAATATAATCTGAAATAAAATTCCATGATGGGGACTTAGGCGAATGTTTGATGCAAGTGAATAGTATAGACCGAATTCCCGAAAAAAACGCCATTCGTTTGAATATAATAAAAAAATCGAATAAGGAACGGGACTTATTAGACGAATATTTGATGCAAGTGGAAAAGTATAGATAGATTTTTTCGAGTGACTGATAAAAATAGTTAGTCGGAAGGCCCCCAGATAACATTGATATTTTGTTTGAACAAAATCTGCAAAAAAAAAATGCCAAGACGTGACTTAGACGAATGTTTGCAAGTGAAAAAAAAAAACAAAAAAATTATTAGAAAAGTTGACCGGAAGGTTTAACCTAGGAAACGCCTTTCATTCGAATAGAATATGACAAAAAAAAAATCCGAGACGTGACTTAGACGAATGTTTGCAAGTGAAAGAGAAACAAAAAATTATTAGAAAAGTTGATTGGGAGGCCGAGGTAACCTAGGAAACACCTTTCATTCGAATAGAATGTAACAAAAAAAAATTCCAAGACGTGACTTAGACGAATGTTTGCAAGTGAAAAGCATACAGATTTTTATTTTTCGAAAAACGGCGGCTGACCAAAAATTATTAGAAAAGTTGTTCGGGGCCGTGGTACCTAGGAAACGCCGTTCATTCAAACAAAATGCGACAAAAAAAATGTAGACATAGATGAATAAGAATGCAAGGACGATTGGAGTGATCTATAACCCTAAACAGAAGGGAGAAAATGCCCCTCAATAAGTCGAAATTTGTGTGTTTTCCATATGATTCAATGAGATTTTTACAAATTATTGGAAACTTAATGACGTGAGAAAAATAAAACGTCCATTGTCTGCTCACATTTTAGGAAATTTATCACAATTTATTCTAATTAATAATACCCTTTGTTTATGGAATCCCTAGTTAGCCAATGTGTCATGAGTAAGTATATGACAGGTCAAATACGTATATAATGTAAAGTAAAAATATAGTTAACAAGGCGTTAACGAGCATTGACAACATGTTAACGAACGAGGTGCTAACAACGCGATAACTTAACTTTGACAACTCGTTAACGAAGCGTTGACGAGTGTGGACCCTCCAAATCTTAGGAGATACATTCGCAACCTTACACCGGATCACGCGTCACAAAGATGCTACCTTAAATTAATGCGTTGACAACTCGTTAATCCCAGGAGATACAATCGCAACTTACACCAGATCAAACTCAACTGTGGAATCCTGTGACGTCACAGAGATGCTACCTTACATTTCTTTTAGGTAGATAACCTAACCTAACATTATTGTCGCGGTGTCCAAGAGGTTAGCGACTGGTGAACCGATTGCAATTGGATTTGGGGGAGGTGTATCAGAGGCGGATTAAGTCAGTTTTGATCAATGGCAATCGGTTCCCCAGTCGCTAACCTCTTGGACACCGCGACAATAAAGTTAGGTTAGGTTATCTACCTAAAAGAAATGTAAGGTAGCATCTCTGTGACGTCACAGGATTCCACAGTTGAGTTTGATCTGGTGTAAGTTGCGATTGTATCTCCTGGGATTAACGAGTTGTCAACGCATTAATTTAAGGTAGCATCTTTGTGACGCGTGATCCGGTGTAAGGTTGCGAATGTATCTCCTAAGATTTGGAGGGTCCACACTCGTCAACGCTTCGTTAACGAGTTGTCAAAGTTAAGTTATCGCGTTGTTAGCACCTCGTTCGTTAACATGTTGTCAATGCTCGTTAACGCCTTGTTAACTATATTTTTACTTTACATTATATACGTATTTGACCTGTCATATACTTACTCATGACACATTGGCTAACTAGGGATTCCATAAACAAAGGGTATTATTAATTAGAATAAATTGTGATAAATTTCCTAAAATGTGAGCAGACAATGGACGTTTTATTTTTCTCACGTCATTAAGTTTCCAATAATTTGTAAAAATCTCATTGAATCATATGGAAAACACACAAATTTCGACTTATTGAGGGGCATTTTCTCCCTTCTGTTTAGGGTTATAGATCACTCCAATCGTCCTTGCATTCTTATTCATCTATGTCTAAATTTTTTTTGTCGCATTTTGTTTGAATGAACGGCGTTTCCTAGGTACCACGGCCCCGAACAACTTTTCTAATAATTTTTGGTCAGCCGCCGTTTTTCGAAAAAAAAGAAAATCTGTATGCTTTTCACTTGCAAACATTCGTCTAAGTCACGTCTTGGAATTTTTTTTTGTTACATTCTATTCGAATGAAAGGTGTTTCCTAGGTTACCTCGGCCTCCCAATCAACTTTTCTAATAATTTTTTGTTTCTCTTTCACTTGCAAACATTCGTCTAAGTCACGTCTCGGATTTTTTTTTGTCATATTCTATTCGAATGAAAGGCGTTTCCTAGGTTAAACCTTCCGGTCAACTTTTCTAATAATTTTTTTGTTTTTTTTTTCACTTGCAAACATTCGTCTAAGTCACGTCTTGGCATTTTTTTTTTGCAGATTTTGTTCAAACAAAATATCAATATTATCTGGGGGCCTTCCGACTAACTATTTTTATCAGTCACTCGAAAAAATCTATCTATACTTTTCCACTTGCATCAAATATTCGTCTAATAAGTCCCGTTCCTTATTCGATTTTTTTATTATATTCAAACGAATGGCGTTTTTTTCGGGAATTCGGTCTATACTATTCACTTGCATCAAACATTCGCCTAAGTCCCCATCATGGAATTTTATTTCAGATTATATTTGGACGAGAGGCGTTTTCTAGGTTACCTCGGTCTCCCGAGCAAAATTTTCTAATAAGTATATTTTTTGTCAGTCGCCGGTTTTCGAAAAAAAATCTGTATACTTTTCACTTGCAAACAGTCGTCTAAAATTTTCTTGGATTTTTTTGTCAGATTCTATTCGAATGAAAGGCGTTTCATAGGTTATCTCAACCTCCCGATCAACTTAATAATTTTGGTCCGTCCCGATTTTCGAAAATTCTGCCTACTTTTCACTTGCATCGAATATCCGTCTAAGTCCCATTTTGTAACTATTTATGTCACTTTCTATTCGAAGGAAAGGCGTTTTCTAGGTTACATCGGTCTCCTGAGCAACTTTTTATAATAACTTGTTTGGTCAGTCACCGTTTTTTGGAAAATTCGATCTACTTTTCACTTGCATCAAACATTCATCAACGCGTTAACGAAATGTTAACCAAAATCTAGTTACTACTTTCAATTTCATTAGACGTATTTTCTTAACAAATTTAAAAGCTTGTCTTTTGATCCCAAAACTATTAATACCCATAGTACCTTTGTGCCTATAGAACTGAGATAGCATTTGTTCAATTATTAGTATATCTTTCATGATGTCCCATTTATTTGACTTACGAATTAGACGTATTTTCTCATAAAAATTAAAAGACAAAAGGTAGTTTTTGATTCCCAAACTTGTAAATTAGGCTACTTTTTTCTTGACCTGAATATTTCTCTGTTTTCGATACGTATTATAGGCTTACTATCCACGGAAGTAAAGTCAACAGTGCGTTTTGTATTTTAGTTAGGAAACCCAATGTTATTCATTTTTATCCGTCTAAAATATCAAGGAATACCCCCAAAAGCTAGCAAACAGACTCTCAAAATGGGCAAACAGTCTATAAAAATTCCATTGAAAATCTCATTATTACTATAGTGCCTTTTTTATTAATCAGAAGTGTATTATATGACTGAAAGTATTGTTTTTGGTGAAATTTTTATTAAATCGGGTTAAAATGAGCGATTTCTATGTTTGGAGGTTGTAAATCCTTGTAGGTAATACGCAAACATGATTCAAAAAGGAATCCAACTGACCATTATTAAACTACAACTTTTTGTCTAAAAAATTCAAATAGTTTACGCTTCCAAGATAATAAGCTGTTACAAATAACTGTTGATAAAGTAGACATATTTTAATCACATTTACTAAACAATTGATGCCAATATTTTTGGATCTTTTAATTTACGACGCAATAATAAGGCTTTACATAATGTCGACAAAATAGTGAATTGTCACTTGCAATATTTTTGATTCTAGATAATCGAGAAAATTGTCGTTATTAAACCTAATTATTAAATTCAGTTCAAAGTCAACGCACAAGATTTTTGTATGTTATTTACTCTCAGCCTCGTTGTCTCAGAATTCCTATTTAAGATTTTTCGCCTATTACCCCAATTAGTAACTTATTGAAACTGAATTTGCGTCATTTTCAGAGGACAAAAATCCCATGAAAATATGATTTTTTTAATTTTATAACGTTCAGTATTTTTTTTATTTTGGTTATATAGTTACCACCTAGCTTGACCCAGTGAAACTGAATTTTACGCCATTTTCGGAGGATAAAAATCCGTTGAAAATATGATTTTTTAAATTTTATAACGTTCAGTATTTTTTATTTTGGTTGTCTAGTAGCTTGACCCAGATGGAATTTTTCTTTTCATCAGATTCTGTTCTAACGGGAAGCGTTTATGATGTTGTCTCGGTCTATTGAACAACTATTCTAAAATAATCCAACCTGTATAAAACATAAAATGGGGCAGCCACATCACTACTTTTTTTGCCTTGTATATTTCCAAACTGGCTGTTAGATGTGTTTCTCACCTTAAAAAATTAAAACCAATATTTTTTTGGACCTCAAACTTGCAACACAATTAGGTTTCAAATCTCTGGCATATTTCTCATTTATTTTATATATATACGTAGGTATAAGTTTCATTGTTTAATAAAACCAACTCGGCACTTTTCACGTCCTATGCGTCGCACTTGCTTCAGTAGATTCTCGGTCGTGGCCACAAAGACTCTATCGAGGCGTTGTAATATATGAAAAGTCTGAGTTTCGTGTTTGTTTTTCTTTGGAAAGATGGAAGTGTATCAGTACCTACTTCAGTATAATAGATACGCGTAGTTCAGTGAAATTTTGGATTACGGCAGTATCTATCTATGGAATTTGAACGGTTACTGGTTGTTTTTCCCGTGAAAATGACTGTGCCGTTGGAAAAAAGATGTTTGGTTATATCTCATCGCTCGGGGATGTTTATTCTACTGTCTGGGGCATTAGATGTAACCTGATTTCTTTTTATACATCACCAAGAATCTTTTGGTGAGTTGTATTTTGTTTTCTTATCTCTAGGGTATTTTTTTATGTATTTGCGTCGCATTTTTAAACCTATATCGTAAAACCGGTGGTGGCACCCTGTGTTTAAAAACTATACTTCGAAAAAACATCTTGTCTGATCCAATTTTGTTATCATTTTCGTAAATGGGGTAAACAAATTAAACGTTAGCAATTATATTTGTATCAAAAATCCTTGCAAAAACTGACAACGGGTTCTGCAACCAGTACCTATGATAATTGCATTACTTTTTCCTAGCTAAAAATATTTCCTTACATCTTCACCCCAATAAATTCAGTTTCGGCTATAATATCAAAATAATATATTTATATATATTTTTTTACTTATTTCCGACTCGCTATTTAGTGGTGGTTTATAAGGTACAAAGTTTTCAATTATTATTTTCACTGAATATTGGGACCAGGTTTTGTTTTTAAATGATAACTGGTAAACTAAATCGCCAGAAATAAATATATTTTTTGATCAACATGTTTGAGCTCATATATCTATTCTTAATATTTTGCGTGCCGCATGTTTGTATGACATTATGTTAACGTTTAGCCATGAATTTTAAGCAAGTCTGGTGCTTTTATTAAAACGGCTTACAACCCTCTAAGTTTAGTGAAAGTTAGATTAATCTCTCATATCGAGTCCAGTCCAATTTTCTTGCTAGATCTATCATCAATGAAAACGTATAATTCAAAATGAAAATGTTTGGAGATTGAGCCGATATGATATTTTCTAGTCCAGAGGATACCGCCACCTCGAGCGATCACGCGGGCTATACGAAAATTTAGTCTATACTTTCACATACATCAAACTTTATTTATTCATCTAAGCCCCGTCATGGATTTTTTTGCACCTTATTAAGCAGAATGCATTTTTCATAGGACACGCTAACGGTGACATCGACGGCTATATTATGACATCAGCGTATTTTCTAATAATAGTTGATTTTTGGCACCCCGGTTTTTAGAACCTCTAGCAACAATTTTCAGTTTAGCTTTCTACATTATCAAAAAAAAAACATGATTTATACTATATTTAGAAGGGGGTTGTTGTATGTTCGATATTTTATTCATTAAAAATGTTGTATTTCCAGGGTAAAATTGGTTGAACTTCTTAGGGACGTATGTTGAATTTTTCACGCCTGGTTTTAATGCGACAAATTATCATTCGCATTTTAAACGAATTTGATAGCGTAAATAGCTTTGGACTTACAATCGCAGTATTTCTTTTTATTCCTAGAAATCAACAAAATTTCGGGGTTAAACAGTTGACCGACAAGTTTTTTTTTACTTTGAACGTACATGTGGATTATGCCTGGTTTGAAATTTTCATCCGTACTGTACCGGGGGATTTTAGATTCTATGCTATGGAAGTATGATTTACAGGGTTTTTTTAGATTCTACATCAACTGGGTCACACGTGTCCCTAAGGACAAAGGTCAAACCTCGAGCAGTAGCCACTTTGCACGTTTTGTTTTTGTCGAGCGATCACGTGGGGTGGGCATTTTATGAGTGTAGTTTCAATCGTGATCGAGCGATTACAAGAGCTAAAAATCCAAATTTGTGTGATAGGCAATGAATAAAATAACAACTTAGATACGCGATTAAATATTTTAATATACAAGATCCCACGAACATTTTATCAGTTTTGTATACTTTTTCATCGGTGATGGGTACCCATAACTTTTTTATTTGCTGAATACTGATACAATTATTTTGCGTAGACTCCTGTCGATAGTATCAAATGTTTATTACCTTTACCTAAAGAAATTAATATCCATGTCCATAATCTAATTGTTTTGCTATATTCCGTAAATTGGCCTTGCATTCATCCGGCGGTATTTATATTTTTAAATATGTGTGCGTCTCAAGTTTGATAATAACATTTTAGTATACATCAGAGCTGCGCTTCATATTGTATTTGCTACTGCGGCATCCCAAGTCTGCCGCTTTAGTAGGTACCGAATTCACAGTAATAAAACTGTAAAGAACGAGCGAGTTTTGTTTGTGTACGAAGTGTTGAGATATATTACCCATGTAACATAATATCCCATTCAAATTCGAACTATATGGGGCTTAAATATTTTATAATATTCTAATATATACTTATATGGTTACGTTATCTGTGCTTATATATAAAAGTGTGTGAAAAAAATCTTATTGGACATTCTATTTTTATCTAAGTAGAGAGAATTGTTTTTAGGTGGTCAACCTGTCCTGACAAGTTCCGGCTAGCGGATGTGAGTCATCCACCTTGCGCCCGGCTGCGATGCATTCGCAGAAATACTACTGTTGGGTGTTTTGGCGTTGGAATGATGGTTATTGTCCGGGTATTTTAGTGTTAATAGTAATTTTTTTAATTTAATCGGAGCCTGCGGTACACATCATTAAAGGGACCTGCTGAGTCTACAGAGACCGGCGAGGCCTGCGGGAGCCAGCGGAGCCCTGCTACAACAGCGCGTCGAGATTATTACCACACTGCCAAGCATTTCCTAGAATTTTACTTAAATGCCGAGTGTTTGGCTTTGGAATGTGGGCTAAGGTTCGAATCATGTATGGAACATATACCAGATGAAACCATAGGCACCTAAACACACTTTTAAAACCTGATTTGTTGAACCTATCGAAAATTAGTAATCAACAATTGTTTGTATATATTTAGGTCACTCTCATTAATACCTTGTGGTTTGTTCTTCAAAAGCAGTTGAGACAGACCTGGTGTAAGGGTAATTTTGATCTCCAATACATAATACGTTATCTTCAACAGTTACTGGTATTTGTCCCATGACTAATCCGTCATTGGTGTGTTGGATACCATAAGTCCTAGGTTCAATCTCAAGTGACAAAAACATGTCTTTAACTGAGAGTGATTGTATTATCAAAGACGATCTTTCGATCACAGAGCATCGATCACGGATAATTTCCTTTTATGCTCTCCCTGCAAATTTTTTCACAGGGATATCCAAGACCATTTATGGTATTCCGTGGTTTTCGATAGTATTCCATGGTCTTTGATGGTATTTCATGGTATTCGATGGTATTCCATGGTACTCGATGGTATTCAATGGTATGTCGCTTTTTCAAGTCGTCTAGTCGTTTTTCAGAATCGTCTAGTCGTTTTCCAGAATCGTTTAGTCGTTTTCAGAGTCGTTTAGTCGTTTTTTTCCGCATCGTCTAGTCGTTTTTCGAATCGTCTAGTCGTTTTCAGAGTCGTTTAGTCGTTTTTCCGAATCGTCTAGTCGTTTTTCGAATCGTCTAGTCGTTTTTACGAGTCGTCTAGTCCTTTTTTAGAGTCGTTTAGACGTTTTTAGAGTCGTTTTTATAGTCGCTTAGACGCTATAAGCTTTTTTCTTGGTAGGATAATGGACAGTCAAAAATGAACATTGTTTTAATTTTCATTATTGAAGAACATGTTGCATGCCCTCATTTTATTCCATATATAGACCGTTTAAGGGTTTTAAACCCTTAATTCAACCTTTTTCCACACGCTACACTTATACCTTTGGGTTTTCGAAGTCGGAATAGTATAAAAATCATACGGTGAACATGGCATAAGTGAGAATTAGTACCTTTTTTTTTCTGGGTGAAATTTTAAACAGGAAACGCGTTGCACAAAATGTGGTTTTCCAGCTAATGGTCTTTCAACTTGATAATCGTGTGACGTCAGAGTATTTTTAAAAACTGGTGAACTTTGCACCTCTTATATTTTAGTCAAGTAATTTAAAACAGGGCCTGGCTTTCTCGGAATTGAAGAAATTTACTTACCTAGATGGTTATAAACTCAACTAAAAATGGTTAATTTATGCCCCAAATTTAATGTCCACTTTCCTTTTGAGCAGTCTCTAAATATAGGAAGATATATTTTTGATACATCCTTAGGTAATGTAGTCAAGAAAATGTATACACTCATATGTATCTCATATCTATTCTTTATTACACTTTTCCTACAAGTTTTTTATCGCCAGTACCGATGAGATCAGCGTGCTCGTTTCATAGGCGCTTATTCCGACAAAGAGAAAGTACTTTTTTCCGAGGAATTACATCACGTACATATTGCAAGCTGGTATTTTTTCTATAGGTGTTAGGTTTTTATTAGTTGCGAGTCTCGACATGTCTCGGCGTCGCGGACGCAAAAATACGCAGGCAGAGGTGGTAGCAAAAATCCATGCATGGCTGCGGCTAAAGGTCGACAGGGGGAAGTCATGGCTTAATTATGATTTAGGGTTTTTATTAGTTGCGAGTCGTGACATGTCGCGGCGTCGCGGCTGGGTGAACGGTCGGTGAAAGCCGGGCACCTTCGGCACCCCACGCTGTCGGGGGTCTCGCGGCGGTTGGTCACGTTTTTGACCACGTTTTAGCTCCCATAAGAAATACATGGGGAAAGTGGGCTCGTAGCCCCATAGCTATACTACTATATTAATTTTCAGGGATATTGTAAATAAAATATATATATATTTATATTTATAGAGAGAGTTATTCTTGAATAACCGTTTATATTTATGCTCACTTTGTAAAAATCAGTATTATTCAATAGCGTCGTCACTTACATTTTATTATTTATCCTATTAAAGTTTTGCAGAAATTATAATAACAGATAATGATTTTTGCAAGATTCCTTGCTTTTAGCAAGATTTCTTGCAAACTTGCAAGACTCTTGCAGAATAATTTCTTGTCTTGTCTTGCAAGGCAAGACAAGAAATTTAAAAGAGTCTTGTCTTGTTCTTGCAGCAAGAACAAGACAAGAACAAGAAATTTGCAAGAGTCTTGTGAAACACTAGTTATGAGGTTCATTTGCACCGCACGTTTAAACTACTTCAAGCTATCCCTCGTTTTATTAGGGTTCCACTGTGTGGTTAAAATATTTTACATCATGACTGAATCGCCCTGTATGTACGAAGCCGCCACGGACCGGCCAATTATCGTCTATTAAACATCAAAGTTGTTACCCCGTCCCGCTGCGGCCTCGGCGGCCTCGGCGGCCGGCGCTCCGCAATTTTTGCGGCCGCGTCCGCGGGCGCCGGTGGTTGACGGTAATTAATGCCGCGCCCGTATGCGTCGCGACGCCTCGCCCCCTAGTAATTACTGGGGGGACGCAAATGGGTCGCGTAATGACTTGTCGCCGCCGCGCCCCTGCCATGGGACGGGGATGGCTGTGCACGGGAGCGACCCAGCCCGCGTGACGATTCCCGGGTGAATACTCTCCCGTTTAGACCGTTTAACGGCAAAATGCAATCGTATGATTCAGGCGAGGCTTCGACCTTTCAAAGGACAAAGAACATTGTATCTCTAACTTTCGCATAAAACATTTTTCTTTTATAATAGTTGTTTATGGTATACGAGTATTATGTACCATAAACAACTACACAATAAAAAATCCGGTGTTAAATTTGACACGAAAAGTGGTCTATATAAGTCTACACCATATCTGGTAAATTTTACACCTTCTTTTTTGGTTAATTTCACCACATATTCTGGTGCCAATAAGAACTATGCTGGTGTGAATATTTAGCACGGCGATGTGTAACTTTTACACGCAATTTGGTCAAAATGGTGTAATTTAATTTGTTCGGTATTCCCCTTTTCTTCTTATTTCTCTGTTATAAATAGTTTTACATCTACTTTATTTTAAAATGTGTTACTTGTAAAAATAAAATAAAACTAAAAGATAAAGAAGCTGTATGAGCCAGGCATAATATGTGCTTGGTCTTCAATTTAAATTATTTGTAAGAAATAATAAACGGTAATAAGTAAAGAAAATACTTTATTTCAGTTCCAAAATATATGAACGATTCCTTACAAATAGGTATAAAAATATCAACATTTTCTTTCTTAAAGCTATAAATAAATATTCATTCTCACAGCCAAACATATTTGGTTATAAAAAAAGTTATATATATATATATATATATATATATATGTGTGTGTATATATATATATATAATTTCATAATTTCCCCTAACACTATTAATAGTAAATTATTTCCCCTAACACTTTTATTAAAACATGTTTTTGACGAATATTTTAAGAAATATAAGCAATACTCCACAATTTGTAACCACACTGTATATATCGTACGAATTCGTAAAAAAAGTGTACCTAACCACAAACACAAGAAATGCTTTATTTTACGAGGTTATTTATAATTATACTGCAAAAGAGCATTTCCTTTCAAATTCCTACATTATGATGAGACCAAACTATTTCGTACAAATTCTCATACAATGTACTTAAATAACTGTTGCCATACAGAATTGTCCGTGTGAGACAAAAATAAACTTAAAACGTTGCGACAGAGCTATTTAGTTAGATAGGCCTGTTCTCACAAGCACAAGCAGGTCCGAACTAAGTCGGAGCCAATCAGCAGAAATCAAAACAATCAGAACAGTCAGATAATTTAAAATCCGTCAATCAGATTCACGACTGGTTTCTGATTTCGGTGAGAACAAACTCATATCAACACAGTCGATGAGTATAGGTTAGGGGCTATCACCTCGGCTATCACACAGTATCTTTCGTCGTCACATCTGCATATTCGCCTGTCGTTTTAATCCATCTGACTCACTATGAAATTTTACTTTACATAACAACACCATTTTTGCACTACCGCTCGGTAAAATCAATTTTATAACTATTATACGCACCACGCGGTCGGGTCACACGTCACACAAACTGATAAGCTCCGTCGCGCAACACGTTCGACAAACAACTGATGCGATGGCTTTGATTGCCTAAGATTTTACACCCATAACTGGTGAAATAACTTTCCCCTCTCATCTACCTAACACGAACTTGTGTTAATACGTTCAATTTGACACAGCTTAGTGCTAAAAGACACCGGATGGTGTTAAGGAACACCGCGTGGTGTGAACAAACACGAAGCCGTGTTAGATATATAAAAAAAATTACACCCCTAAGTTTTAAAATTAACGGATTTGTTGTAGTGTGAATTTTACCAAATGAGGTTTGGTTAAGATATTTGGAATGCACCCATCTTAGTGTCAAATTGTCACCAAATTTCTTTCACCACTCACACGAAGAGAATTTACACCGATTTTTTTTACTGCGTGTATTGCAAGGACGAAAAACGAAAAACTACACATTTTGTTCGAATGTGATATAATATAAAAAATGTTTAAAAAAACTATAAAACTTTTTCATTACAATCAATCTTAGTTACCTATGAACTACTAGTCGGCAATGAATCAAAGAAAACTATTGAACTATGTCAATGTGCTTGTGTCAACCATGTCAAATATTATAGTTTTAATGGTTTTAATAAAAGAAATTCAACGAAAATTAACAAAAAAATAATGTATTCTCCTGAAGAAATGCATTATGCATTATGGAGCAGCAAATTTGGTTAGTTTGAGCCAATGCTAAAATATTGGGATTTAGAACTCGACGTAAATGAAGAAGGACATTTAGGCACATGGTGTGTTGTGATCGATCCTGTACCGAAAGATAGTGACAGATTTTTGGACGTGGTTTTACCAAAGTCTAGAGAATACTTAGACTTTGGTTTTACTCAGTATGCCTTTCAAAGGGCATTCTCACAATAATAAGGTATGAATCAGATAGTCATCCTGGGTCCTTCATATGGAAAAGTGAGTTTTCATTTATTCGAAAAATATGCGTTTTGATGTGATTTTAGTCAGGCTGCCGTGTGTTTCAGTTCAAAATAGAAAATTCTGCAGAAAACCATAGGCATACCGTATGTAAGGTCTTGTCACAAAGCTGCTGAAGAAATCGTTTAAATGATTAGATAACATTCAATTTAAACTGTACTTGAACATGCACAAATGGTATCCTTTTTTTTCAGCAGTTTCATAACAAGTACAGACCTCGGAGCGCCACCAGCTTGAGGGGTGCTAAGTTGTCTCCGCGCTTAAACCGCGGCCGGCTTATAAACGCCTACGCGAATATTTGTCACAGCACCCCTACAAATACGCAACTGAGTAAAATCACGTCCAAAAATCTATCACTATGTCCCGGCCTATCCGTGAGCGTCCGCAAAAGTGGATGCTCACAGACAATCACAACACACCATGCAAATGGCCTTCTTTTTTATCATAAGTTCCGTCCGATAAATGTCAATATTTGACACATACAAACAAAAATTAGGTACATTTTTTTAAATCGGCATAAAAGCTTCGAACCGTTCAGTAAAAGCTTAAAATGCGGCAATAAAGTAAAACCACTATAGTATCTACTCAGACTCGTTCATTGCCCGCAATAAGTGGCCAGATATTTCGGCCTCATTTCGAAATCGTTATCTCTAACAGCGTGATCTTTCAGTACCTATACCTAAGTACTCGTATTTTGGTCTGTTTGAACGTCAATATTATTTCTACGTATAAGCTGCATGTGATGCACCAGCTTGGTATAAGTTTCTCCAAGATGCGCCGTGGCATATCGTTCTTGATCGAGTTAGAGCAATCGTTCAAGTCGAGCAACGGCGCGCGAGGTCGGTTCATGGATGGGGATTTCCTATTTTAAGTTATTTTACCTAATAAAATTTATTTTTTTTACAAGCTTTTATTTAACTTCTTTTTTTTTTTCGATTTCAAAATATGTATTGCAAATGTATACAAATTATTATTTCCTTTTGCTACATTTACATACAGGTTGGTTAATACAGGGCAGTCCAACTTTTACGTGCATAACTTCCAGAATCGATAGAAAATGTAAAAAAAAGTAGATTGTGTGTTCAGTTTCCAATTTTGGAGCCGAACTTCGCTAAGATGTCAAGCCAGGCATGACTTATTGTGTAATTACTTACCGCGTTTCCTTTAATAGCATAATGTCATTACTGCGTGTTATATATTTTACCCCGGGCGGAGTATTAAAATGAGTTGTAGGGTGCGACACTCCCTCGCGGCACACCTTTTACATGAATTAACGGGGTTGGCCAAAGCGAAAGCAGGATTAAATGCCCGGAGTGGGGCTGAGGGGGGCCGACGACGGCGGAAAATGCAGAACAGGTTATTAGAGGGGGGACGAAAAGGTTTCCGCTCCGGATTATTACGAGATTATTGTTTCTGGGACATTTCGTCGGAACGATATACCCCCGGCAAGGCTGTTTTACAAGTTCGGTGTAATTATTAAAATGGATAGAAGATGTAAATTTTCCGTCATCAGTTTGATATTAAGCATTTTTCACATGGGGCAACTCGGCAACTGACATGTGACCTATTTAGAATTTGTAAAAGAAACACGCAGGGTGTGGGGCATTGCATAACATGTGAAACCTACTTTTGGAATGAACTGGATAAATAAAAATGAAGGAATAGTTGTTATTATACAGAGTAATTCAGTCATGATGTAAAAAAGTTTAACCATAGGTGGAGAAAAATAGCTTAATACCTACGAATTTAATATTTAAAAAAAAAATAAAGTCAACAAAAAAAATTTAAAAGTGTATTAAAACCCCTTATTAACAGTGCTTTCCTAGTCAGCTGGTAAGCTAGCGTCAGGGCTGCTGAAAGTAGTTACAAAGTCTAGAAATTCTAAAGTCCGCTCACTTCTTTGATCTATCGGAAAAGCCGACAATATTTTGCGACCGGTCGTAAATCAGCGTCACCTCGCACGCTTCGCATTTACGAGGGCGACTAAACGAAATCGCCGTCAAGCTTGTTATACGGGGACAGGTTCATATTGACTTTCCATTATTTACCAAAGTCTACAAATAATAGTACACCTATTTGTAGACTTTGGTACAACATTATTTGTGTAGGTAAGTGTACCGTTAGTTTTTGGTAGGTACACTTAAATTAAAATACAATGTAGCTATTACCAGAATCTACATAATTAGTAGGTAGGTATATCTGTAGACTTTGGTTGGAACATGAATAAAAATACAATTTTTTATGTTTTACGTTCATTTTTAATAAAACCTAACAAAAATAGAGCAGACAAAAACATAAATAACAAATAAATATTTAACGACAAAAAGTTAAACTAATCATATAGGTATCTACTTTTTCATCCTGTAGTAAATATTTTGATATTTAAATTGGCATAAACAATACAGAACAAAATATTATCTACGCATACGTACCTACACAAGCATGCGTCTTAACATAAGCTTCTGGCAATAATTTTAATGGGACAGCCGAGGGGACAGCAATTTTTACTAAACGTTTTCCGGACGAAGTGAATGACTGATCATCAAAATGTGCCTTGCAAATTCTTATAGGTTTATATGCCTCTTCAGATCGATAATTTTTTGCGGTTTTTAAATTTTTAGGGAAACATTTTTCTGGTGTGACGATAAAAATATCGTGGTCTAAGTTAATTCGAGTCGACTGTATCTCTTAAACAAACAACATTTCTCTAAGGTATATTAGCCTGAATCGTAATATTTTGGCCCATAATACAGGGTTTAACTTAAGTATGTTAAAATATTTCAAGGTCGTGCTCCTCAGCCAATTTTAACAACAAAAGTTCATATAAACATATGTCCAAAAATTCTTCGTTTTCGATATACGGGGTGTTATAAAATTTTCTAAAAAAATCGCCTTTTCCCAAAACTTTTTTTGTTCTTATTTCGAGTTAAAACTAGTTGCGTTGTCTTGAAACCTCAACAATTTTGTTTTTAATTGAGAACAAGATCTTGATCTTTTGCATATGCTTTTTTAAATATACCTGACATTTTGTGCAAGTGCGATGAAATAAATTTAAAAAATCTAATTTGCCGGGAAACGACCCCTAGATACAAAAATAAGTCAATGGACACTTTTCGTTCGGAAATAAATGCTCCATCCAAAACTGCTACCCACTTTAATTTCGTACAGGGCCGTATTAACTTTTTTCTTGAGAATTTGCCTTCCGATTTACCCATATCTCCGCCACTGGTTCAACCTAGAGCTTGGAAGTAACACATTTAAATGGGCCCTAGCCAAGTATAATGTGTACCAAATTTGGTTAAAAAAACTCTATACAAATAAAGAAGTTATATGGGAATTAGAGAATTTTGTATGGTAAAACAGATTTTTTGGACACATGTTTAAATCAACTTAGAATTTGCTGAGGATTACCACCATGAGATATTTTAACATAGTTAAGTTACACCCTGTATATGCTCTATGTCCCATTATTAATGACTCACCCTGTATATGAGAAATTTACTCCGTATTGTCCATAGAGCAGGCTATTCGAATTAGCTTTGACAAAGCTGTCTTCCACAATTAAAATGCACTATAATTATCGCTTAATAAACCTCAAAACATCTAACTAGTTACTAGTTGTAAGTACTCAGAGAGCTGTTTGCGGGTTTCTCAAGTAAAACAAAACAGATTATAGTTTACATTCGTTTTCTACAGCTGGTTGATTAAAAATTAATACCGGGAGAGGGTTCCGCTTACCACGATTCTCGGAAATCTTTATGATTTCATTACTTTAATTACAATAATCGACTAAGTAATCTCCTTTAATTGAAGGCATTATTGAAATAATATTAAAGCAATAATGAAATAATTAAACATTTGGAGTATATTTTTGGGGACTAAACCTTTTCCATAACAGAATAATATTATTGTTTCTATTGTTCGGTACGTTTTATTTTTTTTTTTTAATTAAAAATATACCATAGGCTCACCTTACCTACCTCTATCATAAGGGCATCTAAAAAAATTGCTGTATTTGTCCATTATTCCACGGCAGTGTGTCCCATTTACCCGGTTTCCAAAAAGAACGGAGTTTCTAGATTGAAATTGGGCCTGAAACATTTTCCTACCCTTAATTGATTTCCTTCACCCCCTCGGTACCTCCAGAACTATTCATCAGTCTGTGAAAAATCGGAAAGAACTCCAAAGTTAAATGAAATTTTATTAATAATAAACAACCTTATTGAACGTTTTAAATAATGCCGGTCAGTTCACGTCTCGAAGAAGACAAAAATGATTCTGCTAAATATAAAATAAAATCCTGGAAATCTAGTAACTTCGTTACAAACGTTTTCCAAAAACTGACCCCTTTTTTCATTGTGTCCCGCCCGGAATAAGTGTCAAAATTTTAACCACGTATTCGGATATCCAACTCATCAAGAGCAACAACATTTTCAAACTATATTTTTTTCAAAAATCTCTTAGATTTCAAAATAAATATTTTGTTTACTTTTCATGTGTTTTTGTTAACATATTATATGACAAATTAAGTAAGAAAGAATAACAAATTATTAAAACTGCCACACTTTTAAACTGTCGTCAATTCCGCAAGACCCCAGTTGCGAAAAGTTTTGATACAATGTGCTTCGGGAATAGTTCTTTCTTCTCGCGAGCATAAAGTCCCGAAAACAGTTCCGGGATTCGCCATAAGCTGCAATGGTGAATTGTTTATTAAGTGCCAGCATTGTCACCCTACCACCACTTCACTCCTAACGCGTGTAAATAATTCGTTATAAATAATATCTCGCCCGGAGGGCAGGAAACTAGCATATGAAGATAGTGAATTATCGATTCCCGTGCGTTACTTTCGGTATTTTTTTATCCATAAGCAACTCGTTAGCGTTATTTTAATGGGAAAAAATACAGGATAAAAATTATTCAGTTTTCGAAAAAATATATTTGACAAAAGTTTTTGTTTACATTGACTAAGTTTATTGGAAAAACAAATTTGATGGGATGGGACTTTTATATTAGTTTGTACTTATATCTAACAATGTAACTAAGAAATGAAGCGAACATTTGCTAACAGAGTTTTTTTTTCAGGTGAGTTAACTACAGAATTATAATAGTGGTCGTCCGCAGTAAACGTTCCTTCTGGCGTCTTGGGGGTAAGTAGTAAGTATACAGAGTATATACCAGGCATATAAAACAATTCATGGTTTTGTTTAGGTGATTTTCTTTTTATTCATATATTAATGTCACATTTTGTCACATTGAACGGACTATTTAGTAAAGTAAAGGATATATCGGGTGGAGACGACATGTGTGTCTCTCTCAATTTTGTTTTATTTCTTAAGATATAAATTTGAAACTTGGGGTACCAGTATTTCATGTACAGGGGGTTTTCTTGAAATCGGCACTGAATTGTCCCAAAATCGTCATTAAAAGCTCAGAAATCGGCACTGAAGTAACCCATTAATGTACGATTTTTTTCAATAAGTACCTATAGGCCTTGGCGAGATGTAAACATCAAACGTCAGTCGCGGAGCCATCGTCCGTCAAAAGTGACCAAATATTCAAAACCCGGCCAATATGGCCCATTTAACTATTCGTACACATTGCGAAATTGTTACCTATAGCAGCGCAATCTATCAGTAGGTATACATATTTTAGTAGGTTTGAATATCAATAGATTTATTATGGAGGCTGCACAACCAACAGGAGTTTGGTTTTTCTGTTCGTAGCTGCCGTGTCTTTGTCATACTTGACCTAGGTAGAGCGATCGTCAAAATCAAGCAACGCCGCGTGTAGTCAGTTCATGAACGGGTGATCCCTTATTATTATTTTCTTGCCTAATAAAACATTTTTTCCGATTTAAAAAAGAAATAATATGTACCTCGGCACTGAAGTTCTTTTTATGACTCATGCGGTTCCATTCCACATGAGTCATAAAAAGTTGAACTTCAGTGCCTTGGTACATAAAGAACTATTTTCTGACAGTAACATTTTTGTCTAATTCCGATTTTATCGGATAGAAAATCAACTTTGGATTTTTAAATAGAACGCCTTGTAAATTTTTACATGATCGGATTCAGCATAAAATTCTATGTGCCCCACACCATTTCTCTCAAATTTTGCCAGTTTTGTAAATTTTTATTTAAAATTTTATTTTTGCAGAAGGCCATTAACTTGCTAAATATGCCTAATTTTCCTTCCGAAAGCACAGAAAAATTGAAATTTTAACAAGCAAAAATGTATGACATTTTTACAAAAGTCATCTTACACTTTTTTCGAATAGAACCACTGTAGCTACTAATGCGTGTTCATCAAAGAGTATTTTGTTGTCTTTAATTTGGTAGGTCGATTTCTAAAATCAACCCACAATTACGACCCAAATGCAAATTTAAATAATATCCACTTTCCTTTGAATCGGTTGAAAAATAGGTAGTATACTAGGACCGCATTTGGTTTACAAAATGCACGTAATTATCCATTTTTACAAATAATTTAATTTTTGAGCCCAAAAGAGTCAAAATTTTATGGTAATCAATTACAGCAAAAATAAATAAATGTCATTTATAATTTTTTTAGGTTCTTGCAAACAATTTTCATGTAAAATTTTTTGCCACATGTCAAAAAATAAGAGAGTTACGGCAGTTTGAATCGGATATTTCCGATTTTTGACCATAGTTTTCGTAGATGTCCATGAACAGCAACTTTCATCGTGGCAAAAGGAGGCCTCCCGGAAGAGCTATGGATCGCAACCGCCATCGATGATTTTTCTGTCAAAAAACGTAACAGGTATCATTTTCTTTTGTAAACACATATTCTATCGATATTTAGCAATCACAAATTAATAGAATGATAAAGCTATGCTATAAAATAGTTTTTATGCAGTTGCAAGTTTTAAAATTTTCAGAAAGTTCCAAATTATTAGCTATTAAAAAATGAAAAAGATCATATTTTAATATAGCGTTAAAATTCCGAAGCGGTTATGTAAAATTGAAAAGTAACAACTTTTCCAAGTAAAGCTTTTTAAAATTGTAACAAATAAACCCATTTCTAGTGTTTTTATTTTTTAAGTGTTTTTCTACACGCGACCATACATTGGACTGAGTCATTTTTCATTTTTTAAGCAAATAGTAAAATATTCCCCTACAGGTATTGCGAACTTTTTTGAGGACAACATATTACTATACAGTGTGTCCCGTTTTTTATGTTAACACCCCTGAAAATCTAAGTAGGCTGGGGGAATTGAACGGGTGAATCTTTTTATAAATATGTCCCTGAAAGGTCGTCATTTGCAAAGTATTGGAGTGTGCCAACTCAAAATGCTGATTTTTTTGAAACTTTACATCTACGTGTCAAAAATCGAGTATATTAAAACATCACCCCAGACACTATAAACGAACTAAGTCTAAAAAATACAGACACCTGCCAGTCAGTAAGTCCATATCAGTTAAGGTGGCTGGTGTGCCACAACAGGAAACGCACAGGAAATGTATCATCTTAGACAATGACTTTGTTGAGAATAATTTAAATTCGTCCAATAATTTAAACTGTTTTTTTGTTGGTTGGCATTTTGTAAAAAAAAATACTCTTGTGTTTATTAAGATTTTTCAAAAGTTCCAGAGCACCCATGTCCCTATTTGATGAGAGACTATATAGGATAAATCCTGTTTTTAAATTCTATTACTAAGATATTTACCATATTTATTTGACCCAAATTTTGGATAGCGGTTATCAGCGCCCCCTAACCCTCACCAGTCACGGCCACTACGGATACTCTTGAGAATCAAATATGCAATTTTGCTAATTAGTCCTACATTGTAAAAAGAATGCAAACGAAACCAGTCATTTCGGAATGGCACGCGAGACACTCCCCTAAAATGCTGCACATACAGTGTTACGTGTGTAGTAGATATACTGGATATGGTAATAAAGGTGGGACTGCCAGAAAATTGGAGTAACATGGCGTTTTCTGCTAAATGGGACAGACTTGAATGACGAGGCAAAATGAAAATGGCCTTATCGCCTACATTATCAGCCCATTTCATATTTCTAATTAAAGCGAAACGCAACAGTCTAGGAAGTAATTTAACTTTTTCCTTATTACTTCCGCATCACTTGAGGAGAAATATTCATCAAAATATACAGGATGCCCCATAGGCGTGCGTAGACTTTCGAATTAGAGAGGGGCACAAAGAAACGGTCTAACCGAGAGGGTTCACAAATAGGAAACAAGTTTTCAAATTTAAGTTGTGGGGTTAAATTGTTTTTTAATTTCAAGGTCAAATCGTTTAAATGAAAGAAAAAATTAGAAGTAACCTAATAATTAATTAATTTTGTTTTTATTATTTTTTATTATTATAATTTAAGTCGAGTAACAAGTAATACAGACAATTCCTTAGCGACATGTGTCAAAAGGAGACTCGCTTTTTAGCGAAATATCTTCTAAATACATTATTAATGTGCATTTTATTTGATTTTACGTTAATCTACATAGCAAAGAGATTGTATTAGAACCAAATTTATGCTTAAAATACCTACTGTTTGTCTTTCGGTAAACTGAAATGGAGACTCGCTTATTTTTGACAGATGTCCGTAAGGAGGCTTCTGTTGCAAAGCTATTTATTCTGTGCAACGGAGACAAAATAATAGTAATTGCCCCCCTCCCCCGCACAAGCATGCTTCTGGGGTACTCCTAGTTTGTAGTATTGTGAGGGTGAGAATTATTATTATTATTATTATATATTACAGGGTGGCCCACCACGACTTGCATCGATCTATATATGGAAAACTAAAAGCAGTAAAATTCTGACAATTTGGCACCTCTCCAATGCCGATGGGCGCTGCTCAACTATAATAATATATTTGGTGAATCTGGCACTTCCGGTTATACCGGAAGTCGATATCAACTTTCTTATCTCAAATGGAGCACCCTGTATATTATTGCATTTTTGGATTCTAGGCATCATTTTGGAATAAAAACATGCAAAAATTACAGGCGCAGACCTAAATTCAATTAGCAATTTATACGAGGAAACCGCGAAATTTCAAAACGAAATTTTGGCATCGTGTAACAGGTGGATACAAGTTGTGGAATATTGCTAATTATTTCTTAAAATATTCCTCTTATCAAAAACATGTTTTAATAAAAGTGTTAGTGGTAATTATTTCCCGTTTAGTAATAATAATACATAATAATAATAACAATTTCCCCTAACACTTTTATTAAAACATGTTTTTGATATGAGGAATATTTTAAGAAATATAAGGAATATTCCACAATTTGTATCCACACTGTATTATAATTTAAACAGTAATTTTACAAAGTAGTTTTAAAAACCAATTTTGCAAAATAATTTTACAAAGTAATTTCGCAAAATCGGTGTATTATTATTCAGTAAAATTACAAATAACTTGTAAATATTAATTACAACACATAACTAATTTCACAGATTCTTTGTAAATCAATTTTACAAACTAAATGTAATTTAATTGATCCTCTCATTACTTTTGGGAATTTACAAGATATTTTTTGTCGCACTAAAAGCAGTCAAATTATTGTAAAATCGCAAAATCCTTTTTTCAGTGTATCAAGGTCGAATATCCTGATTTTTTATGGGATGAGCATGGATAATGGCCGTAGCTACCGAATTCAATAAAACGAATAAAACAGCAACAACACGCTGAAACAACTGCCGATTGAGTTTTGAAAAAAAAAATCATTGTGGAAATTCATAATTTGGCATTATTTGCATAAAATCGATGGTAAGTAGAAGGAAAATGGTTAAATTTGATGTATTTTAAGGTATTCTATCGGTGCATCAAAAATTTTGGGGTATTTTGGGGGTGTCCCAGTTACTTGGAAGAAATTAAAATTTTCGGGTATCTGGGTCACACAATACGGGGGAAACAGGGTCAGGCAAGGTGCAGTTGCCCCAGGTGTTAAAAGTATATACATGAATATTTATCTCAAATTTTACAGCGATGTGACTTGCACAACATGTTATTTCTTAGGTTAGAAACATTTGAAAGTGAACTAGTATGATCTGCTGCAACTTCACACTTATTTGTATCGTTCCACTAACAGTCCCTATATGGCACCACACAGATAAATTTCGTATTGCTCAAATTTTCAAGTAGCACCTATCGTTTCAAGCCACCCCGCTTTTACGGTACTTCAAAGAAAATTGGCCTACTAGCCTCAGTCGTCATATTTTGATCCCTCCTATCTCCGGTTTCTGGAATTTCAATTTCCAATAAATCACCCTGTATATAGTACCGTTCCCTATGTAGAGTAAATTTAATTAAATTCCATTTTCTGATATAGCGGTAATTTTTTAGAGCTTGCATTTTCACTTTGGTAAGTGTCTATTTTGTATAAAATTAAGTTTTTTAAAAGTATCTACAAAACGACATATACCTAAAATATGGCAGTCGTAAAAGTCCAACTTTTTAAAATATAAATACAGGAAATATCCTGTATAAAAGTACACGCAGGTAAATTATGTTGTTTGCAACAGTCATTTCAGAGTTGAATTTATGAACGTTTTCTTATTGGTTTCCCGGCGACTTTTGCCAAATTTGATAATATCACTCATTTTATTTTATACGGCTTCCAGCGCTATTTGGATAAAGGTTTTCCGGTAAAAATGTTTGGAGCTTGTATTTCCCAATCCAACTCACTTTTACTAGAAAACTATTTTTGTAACAAGCATTTTCAACAAAAGTTTTGTTTGTGCATTATTTGTAGCAAAATATGTTAATTTTTTTACATACAGTTTGTTCAGCGAATGTTCGGCCCTACGTCACTACTCCCGTCCTTGTCTGGCTCGTGAATATATACGACCGATATCCGTCGTATAGTCATTTATTTATTTATTTATTTATTTATTTATTTATTTATTGCCCAACAGAAAAATCCATTTACAGGACAACATACAAAGATAAATATAAAGGGAACATAGCACCACAGAAAAAATAAAGAAAACTGATTATAAAGTAAGCACAGCTCAATCAATATAATCAACATAGTATAGGGAGCCCCACGCAGGGTATCTACCCTGTACAGTACAATTATCAGCGGACTAATACTAATACTACCCAACACATAACGTGAAATTATGAAAAGCACTCAATGGCACACCTCAAAAAGGAAGGCTTGGAGCAATCAAACAGATCACATTCATCAGGCAACATATTATGGAGACTGGATGTAAAATAAATTGGCGACTTAAACATTATATTAGTACGAGCATAGGGAACGTAAAATGTAGATGTTAGCCGTGAATTAGGTCTTGGTACTCGTATGTTTAGTCTAGAAAGAAAAAAAGGAGAATCTATATTGTTTCGGATACAGTTATATAAAAAGGAAACACCAGAAACGGATCGGCGAACTATCAATGAACACATATTAAATTCATTAAGAAGTGCCTGATGGTCATATCCACGAGGAGGGTACATGCCGTGAGTTTTATAATAAAGAAATTTAAGAAATTTTCTTTGAACATACTCTAATTGCTTTTTAACATGAGTAAGACAACATTCGCTGAACAAACTGTACATACATGAGTATGAACATAGAAGAATCGTGGTAGTAGATTCTTCTATGGTATGAGTTTCAGTCGCAATCGAGAAATAAAATAAATGCATATAGATATAAAAAAACTTTTGAACAGGGATACTTATTAAAAGCCTCGTTAAATATTGTTTTTTTTTATCCCCGAGCTTTTGTAGCTCCATTGTGAAAAGTTGAATGTCAAATATCAAAACTTTTAAACACGCAGCTCAGACAAGAACTCTTAATTGGATGATCACAGCGGGTCTTTAAAATCTCTGAAGCTATACTATATATAGAATTTTGAAACAGCGTACCTACTAGCACAGAATATATAGCCGTAGCGCTATTTATTCTGTGCTACTAGATAAAGATAAATTAGATACATAATATATATAAAATAGACAGATATGCAGTAACACTCCAACTTCTGGGGCATTGTTTGTTCTCCTGGGGCATTGTTTATTCTCGTTCGATTCTATGCTGAGGTAAAAATAATATTGGTTCAGCGAATCGCACGGAGAAGGCAGAGTTGTTCAGCAATTATTATACAGGGTGTCCCAAAATGAATTCACCAGTGTCCGGGGGTAGACGCTACGACCAAAAATAAGACGAAAATCACTTATGAAAAAATTTCCAAAAGTGCTTCCTTAAGAAGTTATGGCCATCTATTTTAGATGGCCATAACTGTGAAATCAAGTGAAATCAAGATATTTTCGCAAAATAGTATTATTCATTTAAATCAAGTCATATCTACACATAACAAAATTATTTACATTTAGATTTACAAAGGCAAATGTTCGAAGTGCCCGCCATTTTGTTCAATGCATTCGTGCAATCGTCGAATAAAATTGTTTTCTCCACGACCATTCGTGAATGTAAGTATTCTAAAATCATTTTTAATAATAGAACTTAAAAATTCTCACTCTAGAGCGAGATGAGTTATTCTTAAATACTTGCTTCTCGAGTGTTTTGCATGTATTTCCAGGATCATAATATAATTTTTGTAATCTATTGCACATAAATAAACAGTATAATAATAGGGATGCTAATATTTCGTACTAATAATAATAAATCATTGCATTATTTTATATATTTTCATTCCATAACAAGACAATGAATGCACGCTAATCGAACTAAACACAGCATAGAGTGCCATGTATTTCAAGACTGTCAACCTCGCTGTCAACAATAGCGGCGTGGCGAGGCCAACGATAAAGACAGGCCACGGCGCTAACGCATAATCGCGTAGTCACGTGACCTACTTAGTTCTATATAATGAAAGGCATTTTTGGAGATAAGTAGAAAAAAACAAATTTCGTAACAATTTAGCGAGTTTTCTTTCATCTATTACATTATTGGTTTTGTGCATCCAAGCTTTCTCTAATTGTTTTTTCAAAAATTTCCACTTGCCTCAGCTGTTTTAAGCTGAGAGTTAAACGGCACTGCACTCACAATATTTTGGCACATTCTCAAAAATTGTTGGGACATCATCTTCCTTTAGCTTAGGCGATATTCTCTATAGGTATTTTCCTCCCACAACACATAATTTGTCCACTTTAATTATTGTTTCACTTTTTTGAAAATGTGTTAGCCACACATACTTAAGGGTTTTTTAGAAATTAAATCTCAGTTGGGATTTGACGAATCCATTTTTGTCGGAAATTTTCATCCCGAGGCAAAACAAATGTTTGTTATGGCCACACTTTCTTCGTGGCTTTTGTAATATGTATAAATATAATATAAACAGACCCAACATTTGGTATTTCCGTTATTTTTTACGAAATAAAAATGAAAACTAACCTCAGGTATACTGTAAATATTGACGAGGTCTCAGTTGATCGGCAGCGTGAAAGACCGAATAGAAACCATATCAGGGCGTGGGTCGACAACGAAAATCCTCGAGTAACGACAACACTGATTTATTTCGCACAAGGTGAATGGTGAATACAATAAATACACAAAACCCGAACGTGTTCAACGGGAACGGCTTCCAGCCACCCGGACCGTCTGAACTCGCGGATCTCCCGTTCACCCCTCTGTGTCTCAGGCTCCACTGTCCAATACTAATACTGTCCCATGTCCATAATAGTCCATTCCGGGTTCCCTATTCTATGGTTCGGGGGAGAATTCCCCTTACAGCACTCACGCGTCGCGTCGCGTCGGTGCGAGCGGCACCAATACTCTTGGACGGCACGACTCCCACCCAGAGGCCATAATAACACCTGGGCGGTTCCCCTCCGCCAGGACACACGCGCACTAGACACAAACTTGTTTCTAAAATATAAACTAAGACGTTTAAAAACACTTTAAACATTTAAAACTTGTCAAAACCCAAGCTGCCGCTTTCAGTTATGTGACAAATGACATGTAACGTCTGACTAAGATGGTCACGTGATTTTTGTGCGCCAGGGCCTGTCTTTATAGTAGGCCTTGCGGCGTGGGGGTGCGCGTCATAAAAAGTATTTTCGAACGTGTTTTAAGTTAAATAAAATGAGTGAAAAATCGAGTGATTTTGATATGGAATTTGATAATACTCCACCTGAAATTACATTCACGAATGGTCGTGGAGAAAATACAGTTTGTTACTCGGTTACAGAATCTACTATTCTACACGGCATATTATTTCATTCTTGGGCATAATAATATTATGAAAATTCACCTTTTCAATGTCGCACTGCTGTTTACTAATTATGTGACAACTAAATTTTGACATCCGAAATTTCATATTCTGGATACGAAAAAGGTGACTTGACTTAAATGAAACTATTTTTTTAGATGATTTCACTGTTTTAGATGGCCACAACTTCTCAAGGAAGCACTTTTTGAAATTTTTTCATATGTGATTTTCGTCTTATTTTTGGTCGTAGCGTTTACCCCCGGCCGCTAGGGAATTCATTTTGGGACACCCTGTAGAATATAGAATAATGCTAGGTTATTTTCGTTAATAATAATTGTTACGAAAAAACATATTACTTAATTCTTTATGGAGAGATGAATCCATTAGAAAAATATGCAAAAAAAAATTCCATTGGAAAAATACGCGAAAAAAAATAAAAAAACGGCTATTTATTTTATTTGCCTGCTCTATAAAAAAAACTATTATAACAGAGCGCACAGAAAGAAAAATATCACGAGTGGCCACTGCAAATAGGTAGGTACTTATACCACAAGAATATTATAAAGTAGGTACCTTTTAAACCCTAGAGTGATTGTTGTTGTTGTTAGTTGTTGTTCACTATCAGGACTAAAAGTTCCTTGGTACAGGGTGACCCATCCAATCGGAAAAAGTGTGGTACCTACGTAAGGACCAGTTAACATAAAATCATCATTCCAAAAACGAATTTGCACAAAAAATTAAGGGGAATTTGAGGGTGTACTCGGATTTTGTATACGGGGGCGATAAAAAACTTATCGCCAAAAATATTTTTTTGCAAAATAATAAAATCTATTTTTTTTTAACTACACAACCATTAAAGAACCTTTAAGCAGTATTCACGAATATTCAGTTTTTTAAATAACTTCCGGTTTTAGCGGAAATAAAAATGATTTTCTGTATTTTACAACTAACACATTTCATTTAACCATTATAGCAGTGTTTAGGCGTTCGGCTATTATTATTGGATTCCTTTTTTAATTCTGAATCCAATTAACGATACTTAAAGTGCGCACAAATTAAAAAAAAAGAAATTCAGTTTTTGTAATTAAAAATTGTGCCGAAGGCGGACATTTTCCAAGTTTTCAAGGTCAAACTGGTCAGTTTCAAATTTTGTTGCAGAAGCTATAGAAAGAAGAATGCTGTGATAGTTTAGAAATATTTATCAAAAATAATAAAAGATACATACTATAAATATATATATTATAAATATTCTCGTAAATATCCAAATAGAGATGTTGCCAGTACTTCATTTTCGAAGATTTACATAGATAAGAAGTGAAATTAATCTGACAGTTAAATATAAATGTTTAATTGGCATCCTACTTGATTGCCAGTTTTAGTATGCCATGGCTGATTTGATTTGTCATAAATTTGATTTTAATGTTTGGCCTACTTATGGATCGAACATCAGACACTGACACATAAAAGATGATCTCTTACTAATTTCGTCTTTTGTATAGAAGATTTAGATCGACAGGAAGGAGATCAATTTAACAGGTAAGTAGAAATGTTGAATTGACAGCATACTTGATTGTCAGTTTTATTGTCATGATTGACTTGATTTTTCATAAATCTGGGTTTTAATGTTTGGCCTACTTGGACCGAACATCGGATACTGACACAAGAAACCGTTATTTTATCTCGTTTAATAAAGTTTCTTTGGTAAATATCTCGGAGACGGTTGAACACAAATAGGTCAAATTAAATATCGTTGGATTCATAATTAAAAAAGGAAATAAAAATTAATGTGTAAGTTGCAAAATACAGAAAATCACTTTCACTTCCGCAAAAACCGGAAGTTATTTAAAAAACTGAATATTTAGGAATATCTACTGCAAAGGTTCTCCAATGGTTGTGTAGGTAAAAAATGAGATTTTATTATTTTGCAAAAAAAAATCCCCTTTCCTCTTCCCCTTTCCCCTTAATTTTTACTACAACTTCATTTATGGAAATATTTATAAATTGAGTATGCTACAAATAATAAATTACAAACAAATTATATATTCATTGTATTTCATTTCGTATTTGCATAGGAAACTAATTGAAGTTTTAGTATTTCAAACTTCTGCATGAATAAACATCAAAGAATTTCCTATGAACCTACTTCCGATATCCAGGCGCTCCTTCATTAACTTTTCTCTTTACTGCAAGCACAGATAACGCTCCAAAGATTGCACACAGCGTATAAAGTAACTTTAGTTAAAATACGAGATTAGATATCTATAATACCTACATTATATTGTTATTCAGAATTTAGTTTTTTTTCTTTTCATTTAAACCTAAGTTTCTCTTAGGCAACGAAAATTGGCATCAGCTCAGTATTAGGTATGTTAACTTCGCAGGTAAAAATATAAGTATTGAAAATTCACCTTTCCGAAAACTGGGCGTTATTTTGGGTAAACATTGAAAGAATAAAATTTGCGGGAACGGCGTTTTTTCCATACGCATTCATTAATAAAACAAACAAAATTTGCGCACAAATTCCTGAACACGCCAGTCGGCATGTTTGGGAGAATTAACAAAAATAACATGGACGCCCGTGACACGTCGGAACAGCCCAACCAAAATGAAATTGAATTTTTTGAAAGGGGCCTAAAGGCTGGAAAATCGCACTTGAAAGAAACTGAAGCCCAAAGTTGTAAAAGGGAATAAGAGATATTGGAAAAATGAATTCGGTCGGAAACGATGCGAAACCAATTAGAAAACGTTTCAAGAAAATGCGGGGAGCACGCATTGATTTGTCTCCGTATAGCTTTTTTACGCCAAAAGGGCAAACCAATAATGAGCTTCATGTGAGAACGAAACTTATATTTCAATCTTTCAAGTTATATTTTCTACGCTGCGGATATAGAGTCGTATACTGATTATCATTTCAAAGATGAGACTCCTAACTGTACCTACTAAAAACTGACCACGTGTTATAAAATAAGACTTCAGCGACGAGTGACTCATTATTATTTTTTTATAGGGAAAAAAGAAATGTTATTATGCAAAATAATTTAAAGATTTCGGTCCCCGAGCCGACTAGGCGCCGATACTGCACTGAATATAATTATTGATAGTTTAGTTAAGTTAATCAGTTTAAATCTCTTTATACTTAAATCTAAAAAAAAATAAAAACCTTTTAAAAGCAAGCTTTTATCTAAGCCGTGAACTAAAACGAATAAAATAAGTTTAGGTTTTCATTGAGGTAGTTCACTGCCAAATAATTGCGACAACCTTTTTGAAATCAAAAGGCTTATTGGACTGATTGTAAAGAAAATACATACTTTAGAAAATACTTGCTTATCGACCAGTCACTATCCAATAATATTAATTGATACGTACTTTTATGAACATTTCGTGCGACAAGCTTTATTTCAAACAGCTTTCTGATTTCAATAGCTGGTCGCAATTGTTGCACTGAATTACCGCAACGAAAGCCTAAACTTATTTTATTTTTTTCAGTACAAGGCTTAAAATAAAAGCTTTTTTTTTAAGGTAAAGGTAAAGTGGCAAAGAAATTTAGTCCGCCACCTTGGAGCATCCGCCATTTTGGATTTAGTACGAAGTCACTTGATACCCATGTCAAGTATAGTTTGTGAAGAAATACGTAATCCGCCTTTTTAGAGCGGCCACCGTTTTGAATAAATTATACAATGGTGAGTATACTAGATTGTATATTGTCACCAGCACCAAAACTGTGTGCAAAATTTCAGCTGAAACGGTTGGGTAGAAGTGGTTTGAAATTCACTTGCAAGATAGGTCCACGTATGTACACACATACCTACTAACAGAGCAAGTTATATAAAAGCTTGTAATAAAGACGGTGGTACAACACTGGCCTGCTCTACAGAGAATTTTATACAAAACTTATAAAAAAATCGTACAATAATGTAATACTTTGGTGCTGATTTTTGAAATCACGATCTATTGTTTTATACAATTTTTATTTGTGCAATTATTATAAAAGGAATTCCTTTTTTTTCTCACATTTTTCCGTCTATTGAGTGGCAGCTAATCATTTTTCTAAAAATTTCGAAAAACTTATGGAAGCTCTACAGGGAAAACAATGAAAACTAAAAGAAAATGGGGCCCTCAGGACAACAAAGGTGCGACGGAAAATGCCACTAAATTAATCATAAAAATTACAAAACTGTACCGAAACCCAAAATTTGTCTGCCAAATCTTTCAGTAGGTTGGAAAATAGTGCAGATATGTTCATTGAAAGCTGATATAACAACTTTCGAAGTGTTTTTCTTTATATTATATAAAGTATATCAACTAATAAATTCCACCCCTTACGATTATAATTTTACAAATAATATATCAATGCAAAAATCAACCAAATCGATAAAAAAGCTTAATTCTCACATATAAAACTTACACAAATAAACAAAATGATTTCACTATAATAGTAAATTTCTGATCTTATTTCGGAAACCATTCACCGAGAACTCTTTAAAATCCATCTCAGTGTTATTGTAAACTTGTATGGCATTATAAAGCAACGTCAGAACATCGAGGAATTGTACATCTGGGAATTCCAGTGTATGACAAAGTCCGAGGTTTCTATCTATAACGCAACGAAAAGTGAACTTATTAAACAAATAAGCAGGGATCTTGATGAGATAATTTTTTAGTATACATTATGCAGTGTGATAATTACACATTAATTCTATTCTTCGCCATTTAAACTCTCTTAACTTTGCAGAAACATGATCATACTTTCTAATTATTGAATACAAACCTGCAACAACCATTCTGCAACTTTTGCAACCGATGGGTAATCTTGTCCAATATTTAAACTATTTATTGCTTTCCAAAGATCCTTGCTGTTTGCATCATGTTGATGCTGATTTAAAAAGATCTCTTTTCTTCTCGGATGACATTAACAGACTCAATTTTTTGTAGTTTACCAGATCTGCTACATGTTTGTATGTTTCTTATTGGTTGATAGTTGATGCAACGTTAAACTTTTGTGCAAGACTGATACTCGTGCATTAAATCCAAAATTTAATGGAGTGGATATTTAAAAAAATTAGCTGGAGAATGCAATCTTGATGGCAACTTTTCTGGACAAACTGTAAAACGTATATGAAAGAAAACTTCAGGTTCCATTGTTCCATTCACCCTCCCTAGTTCTTTTGATTCAGCAAATAGAGCCCAAGGCCAAACAAGCTCCGGCCGGCATTTGCATATTGTTTTCGAAATATATCGGATTTTCCGGGCGGTCCCCCAGAGTAGCTTTGGAGGTTTTCTCGCGTGTTGGCTCTGCATTATGTCCATGTTACGGTGCGCAGATTCCAAATGGAGTTGTTTAATAATCTTTCTCGTGGAAAGCCGGCCAAATCCCCACGCTAGTCAAATGACGAAACTACCAACTCAAACCCAAAGCTGTGGAACGAAATAGGAGAGTTAGCGAAATAAATTTTGTCGGAAACGAGGCGAAACGAGTTAGAAAACATCCATTATTGCGACTTGACATAGAGCACTGCGAAAATTTAACTGCGTATATTTGATTTTAGGAGTTATTTTATTTTACTAACGCTTGAAAAATCACAGGTTCGGTTTGTAAATATCATTTAATATGAATTTCATAATAAGAATGCTTGGGTAATCCGAATGGGTTCTGCCTGTTCGGATTGCTAGATATTACTGTTTTAACAAAAAAATTAGTTTATTTGTGTACCTATACCAAGGCAGACAGAAATTAAATCATTCTTAAAAGGTTGTTTGGGTCTTTTTTGGTGATGTGCGCCAGGAGTGGTCTTCTCGGTCCAGAGTCTTTTGAGCCAGGGAGGATTGCGGGAAGCGACATCATACAATCAGTTGTACCAAACTACCCCATTATATTGACTGCAGAACTATAACTAAATAATAAATAATTCTAAAACTAAACTAATTTAATTCTGTCCTACGGTGGCGGGCGGCGGCTTTGGAAAAGATCAGACAGGATTAGTATACACAGCGACTACTCTGTATCTAAATTAGCACAGCAAATTAAATATGCAGGAATGTTTGAGGAAACGGCACCGGTGGCAGCTACGGGGGGCGGTAAGCTTAGTCTAATTAGTGGGGAACACCCCTGTTAGTGTATCAGTCTAGCCTATCTAGCACACAAAATATATAGGTTAAGAAATGCGGCGTCAATGCTTTTGCCTGGCAACACCGCTGACAGGAGGCAGAACGGTCAGCGCCACCTTACCGGGTTGGATGAACCTTGGTTGGAATTTCTGTAAGGAATTCTGCGGGGGGGGGGGGGGGAAGGGGCAAAGGGGGAGAAGCGGGAAATTTTAACTGGGATCTCCCACTGGAATATTAATTACTTTTAACACAGACTAAGGAGAAATACAGACAATTCCTCAGCGACATGTGTCAAAAGGAGACTCGCTTTTTAGCGAAATATCTTCCAAAGACATGAATAATGTGCATTTTATTTGATTTTACGTTAATCTACATAGCAATGAGATTGTATTACAACCAAACATATGCTTAAAATACTGTCTGTCTTTCTGTAAACTGAAATGGAGACTCGCTTATTTTTGACACATGTCCCTAAGGAGGCTTCTGTTGCAAAGCTATTTATTCTGTGCTTTTAATTATTGCTTTTTTTAAAAAAAGAGCGCATAATGTGATATATTCCGCCTCATTATGTGTTTCTTTTCAGAAATAAAACAATTAAAAGGACTATAGGGATATATTAAAGCATTTTCGTTTTTTTTTGTATACCTATATTTAAAACAAAAACCATTTTATATATAAAACAAAAACCAAAGAAACATATCAGGCAGGTATAATAACCACCAATAAAACAATATACACAAACTTAATTAATAGAAACAAAATAAAAATTAACTCCTATTTAGAAAATAAATATCACAGGTCCTTGGTCTTCTTTCAGTCCGGATAAATCACAGATGAACAGTCTTGGTCATTGTTAATATTCCCAGTGTACCGAACTTGGTTCGGCAATCGGGGTCGGGAAACATGTAATAAAGATAAAATCGATTAGTAAGTTCGTTATCAGCAGATCGCAATAGCTACAAGTAAGGGAAGCAAATATGTTAGATAGGAAATAATGAAAACAGTTAGGAATTTTTAAACTTCTTGAGTTTTTTTAGTATGAACCTCACTAATTCGCTTCGTACCCTTTTTCTCCCTGATATACTTAAAAATAGTTAATCTCACACATTACTTATTAATGACCTAGTTGTAGATGATGCTGGCCATGTTTGAGATTATTCGGGGATACGCCACCTGCGGTGTCTTCTATTCTCAAATTAAGTTGCCTCCATTCTCCATTTCAACAGTTTCCATTGTATCTAAAATAATAAAAAGTTGTTGTTTTTTACTATCGGTACTACCTATATCTTTAAATCAAACAGTTAAACAATGACAGACACATTAAACACAGGAAATAATAACTGCTGAAAAACAACGACTACTAAGACTAAGTAGACGGGGCTTTCAGTACGAGTCATTTTAGCAGTCGAACCAAACTGGTTCGACTATGCTTTTACTGACTATTGCTATTAATCTAGTGGTAATACCATAGACAAGAAGAAACAACAGGAATAAAGGGAATAAATATAACTTGTAACAGTGTCTCTAAAAATAGCCCCCTAAGCATAGATACTTTTCACACTGCCTATTCATATTTGGAATATTCCTCGAATAACACATTGATAATAATTCGGGAAGAACTATTATGGGTTATGGCGTTAATAAATAATAACATATTTGACTTACCTTGTTCGAGATTGTTGATAATTTTTTTTATTAAAAATTCAAAATTTGCAAACTCATCGATCGCCAAGGCGTCTGATCCGGCGGTTCTATTGGTCCAACCCTCAGACTAAAGATAATATAGACACTCCTTTCTTATGGTATTGTAATCAACCAGCATATACAATACGAAAACAAAACATTCCTTGTGATAGTGGAGCAGCTGGTTGGACAAAGCCCACCAGTAGCGTATGCAAAAATATTGTTATGGTAAGCAATAAATAGAACAAGGAAAATTTATATCATTGTGCCTAGGTATTTATGGTTTATTAATTTGAATGAATTTTTTAACTCTGGCAATCCTGATTCTGAGGTGGAATTCATGTAAAAATCTCAAGAAATTACAATAATGCGTAATGCAGTTTCCTTCCTAAGAAGTGCAACGCCTCTGAACTCGTTGTAACCTCACTTACCTGTGAAAGGTTATGCGGTTCTGTTAATTACTCATACCACACACAAAGCACTTTATGTATCCCATTTTGAATGTTCCTTGTATAATTCCACTTAATAAACAATCTATCGATCACAGAAAACGACACAACCGGAAAAAATGGCACGAAACTGTATCTGAAACGCCACGACAACAAACGCACAAGGCTAACAAACACCGGCTGCAAGGCGGCGGCGGCGATAGCGGCATTGCCGAATTGTGCGATTCAGCGTAATTTACACCTTTTCGTTGTTTTCTTACAAAATATATAAAACAAAGTATAATCTAATTCACTTATTTTTATTTAAATATCCCATTATTATGTAACGTAATCAAAATTGCAACGTAGGGAAGCTAATAGTTCTATTCTTCTCCATTCTATTCTAATATGTTTTTAAATTTTCCAATGAATTCTATATAGAGTAAGTGGCAATACAACAAAGCTTTGTATTGGTAAACACAGAAATGTTGGCCACAAAGTTTTGTATTAGAAGTTTCGTCTATATTATCTTTAGTCTGAGGTCCAACCCGTAATGTATAGGCAACCCGTTTAACATAGGGTCGCGTTCAGAGCGGATATAGCTCACTTTTTGCTACCTTCGATCATACCCTTTGGCCTTCACAACCCGACGTAATGGCCGACCTGTGTTGCTAATGCGCCGGACCCAGTTGCATACCCCTGATCTAGCAGAAGGAAGACACCAGGCGGACCGGGCGGCCATTCTCTTATCGCCCGCTAACTAGTCCCCGCCGGTTACATGTATTCCCCGGTGCTCTCTATGGGCGGCCAGGCGGACTATTTTTCGAATCGGGATAGGTGGTGAGAGGTAACGTTTGCCGACATGCGCTTGGCGCTGAGTTGTAAGGCAGGGCGGAGCCGAGTTTGGACAAAAAATACAGTTACGTCGTTACAAGGTATTCAGCTATTCTGTTTTATATATTTTCTTGCAATTTGTAAAGTAACGACTTTTAGTGGGATTCTTTGCGTAAAACCATATTATATTTTTTAAATATTGGTTAATAAAACAATTCCTTCTATAATGATCCTTTATTGGCCGGGTATTGAATATTTCATAAATATTCCTTTTGGATTTTAACATTCCCTGAGGCGTACGCCTTCCCTTATTCAATTTGATATCCTATATCATTTTTAATTTAGCATATAAGACAAGGAAAAGTAACACCGATCTTTTTGACGATCATGTTTCCGGGAATTCCCGCACGCTCTGTTCTCCCGAGTAACTTCGTAAGCTGCTCCAGATAAAATTCCCGTTGTTTTATTGGAAGAGCATTGCGTCCAAATTCCGGATACGGATACAGACGCTGAATTTTATTGCTCTCGTCCGAACGGGAACGGCCCTTAATTCAGCTGTGTGTTTCAATCATCTTTATTCGCGAAATATATAAGATTCGCCAGGGGAAAACTTGATGCAAGGAGTTAAGTAAGTAGCGTTTGACCGTCTTTCAATTTATTGTATACCATATAGACCCATGATAGCCTTAATTCGCTACGAAGCATAAATAAGATATTTCCCTAAAACGGTTTACTTTTGGAACTACATATTTCAATTATTAGATTAAGACATTAAGAGTATATTAAAATGTGATACCAAGGAAGCAGAAAACTTAGCATTAAAAAGTCATGAGTTAAAATATCCCCGGAGAGCAAGTGTCTTTACACGCCGGTGTGGTGTGTTCACGGTCATTTATCGCCTGGGCGAATATTTCGCCGGGAAATATTCGCTGCAGCCGCGAATGTTTCACGTTTGTCTGGGGGATTCTTAAAGGTATAGTCCTCCTTATGGCAGAATGCGTGCGACGTAAGGGGGAAGAACTCGCCAATATTATAGAATTAGTCACAGTTCAGGGGCGTAGCTCAATTTCGTGTAACTCACTGACTTAATTTTCATATAATTGTTATTTAATTTATTGTTAATATTATTCTTAACGGTGATGCCTTCGATTATGGAGGAAGGCAAACCGTTATAACATTGGCAATTATTTCTCGTGCTTGAGAGTGGAACGTTCTTCCCTGTTTACTCATTTTGCATACGTTAACTCCCGAACATACGAAACGCCACTGAGCTCTCTGAGCCGGCGGAAAAAACTTGCCAGCGGCCTAAGAAATGAAGTCTGTATGGTAGCCCAAATACGCAGTTAACTTTACGTACTATAGAAACAGGCACAAAACGCGTTGGCTAACTGATTTTGTCAGCCGACTCCTTCGCAGAAGTGCTGTGTTGGCGTATTTCAAAGGCGACGGTAGACGCGACAATGTTGAAAAAATATAATAGGTGTTTTATCAAACCGCGTTAAAAATAAATGATAAACAAAAATGGGTAAGTGGTCCCGCGATGCGAGCTTTATTTTTTCGGTATAACAGAGTTCAGAAATTCGGCTTCAATATGATAAAACTTGTATTCGCCAATAAATAACGACTACTCGTATAGGAAATCTCGCAACGCTGCCCGCATTCTTTAGAAACGTTTTCTTTCGTGCTTTGGACTATAGTCCCCGAGGTAGTCCCTGAGATTCGGTGACAGCGAATTTCGCAGCGACAGTTTCGCGTTGGTGTGGGGGGTCCTTTTATAATATTGTCTTATTGTTTGGTTTAAATATCGCCATTGGTTGGGACACTATAGAAAATAATCGATATTTTTTGAAACTTTCAACACTTTGTTTCTTTAAAACGAAGCGTTTACGGACCTATGATGACATGAATTTTCCTCTTCAAATAAATTTTTCTAACTGCTGTTAAAGTCTTGATACAAAAAATGGACCAATTGTATTTAGTAGTAGTAGTAGTCCCAGACAAAAATTCGACTTACAATAAATATACAGTTCCCTCTATTTTCTGAAAATTGCTCCATTATTATTCGAAAATGTACCCACACCGAGAATATTACTTATGAGCCCTAACACATAAATGTTCGGACACCGATGCTTAGTTTAAAAATTACTGTTAAAATTCAAAGTACCGTTTAAAATTTTACCGAACCCGAACAATTACGTTTATTTATAGTACCAACAATATATTTTCAAAAACAATTATTTATTTTAAGGAAATCTTGTTACATTGTGAATATATTTCTACGATAAATAAATAAATTGGTGACATATAAATGTTGGGACACTTAAGAGTTTTTTTACAAAATATAACAAGTAGTACGAAGTAACGTCTCCTTTCGACTTAATAACTGCCTCTATCCGTTTAGGCATTGATCTTACTAATGACAGACACATTTCTGGCGTAAACATATCCCAAATATATATATCTCTTCAATAATATTAAGATCCGGGCTATTAGCCGGCCATGAAAGTACTTGTAGATTATTTTGTGCAAACCATCTTTTCGTGGATTTTGCTGTATGGCATGCAGCACCATCCTGCTGAAAAATATAATTTCTTTCTGGATATAAAGAAGACGCACTTGGCAAAAAATTTTCTTGTAAAATCTGTTGATATTTTTCAGCGTTCATAATTCCATCTACGAACTGAAATTTCCCCATTCCCTTTGCACACATGCATCCCCAAATCATGATACTTTTTGGGAATTTTACAGTTCCTTTAATGCAATCTTTATGGAATGCTTCTGACTTAGACCTAATTACTCGCTTGCGGTAATCCCCGACACAAACGTCAAATTTTGACTCATCCGAGAATATGACTCTAGACCAATCGTTTACACTCCACAAACGTTTTGCTTTTGCCCATATCAACTGATTCTTTTTTTGTTTTTCGGTGAGAAGAGGTTTTTCTTTGGCCTAAAAATAGTTTATTATTTGGTAATTTCCTCAAATGGAGTAAAAAGTAACTTGCTTTATAAAATCCTAAACCAGACTTATGAATCCATCTTCTGCATGTTTCTCGAGAAATATTTAACCCTGCTTGATTGTTCCATTCTGCAGTGATTTCTCGTAAAGTTCCTCTTCGAGACGCTTTGCACACTTTTATAAGTTTCCTTTGAGATCTTGCTGTTATTTTTACCGGTCTTCCTTTTGATCTACCGCGAATAACGGTTTTGGCTGTTTCACCATACAATTTTATTATTTCGTAAACTGTAGATTTTGCTAAATCTAACTCTGCAGCTATCTTGCGAACGCTATTGTTGTCATGGTATTTTTTAATAATTAACTCACGAATTTTAGCATTTGTCGCTATACCACGTGCCATTTTCACCTTAATTCAGGTAACAACTATGCGTAACTGTCAGTCAACAAAGACACAGCCTACTGTGTAAATATTGAATTTTCAAAGGGTGACCGAACATTAACGTGTCACATATTTTTTGCAGGAATTAAAAAAATCGTTGTGACCTGCTTGGATGTTATGATATTAGCAAAATAATAAAAACTTTAAATAAAGAAAATAAAAATTTGTTTAAGGTTATTTGAAACTAATTTTGTAAAATAACAGAAGTGTCCGAACATTTATGTGTTAGGGCTCGTATAAGTCCAGTTATAAGTATCTATTTATGTATTATGTGTATATTTTGTTCGTGCTTTTATTGTTGTTTAGAAGAAAAAACTATAGAAGCGAAATTTAAAAAAAAATCGTTAAAGAGACCGATCGCTATTAGTCCGGCTGTATCTTCCTAGGCCCGTTAAACTCTCCTGCTACGGCTTTGCCACATATCTGTTCATGGCTAAAAAGTCGGTTGTGGCTTTAAGTTGAAAATAAAAATACAGACATTTTGGAAATAGCATTAAACGCCGTTAACTGTTCAGAGGGAAACTAACTCAGGTCAAGCCGGTTCAAACCGAAAGCTGTGAGTGAACTTAGCAAAATAAACTTGGGCGAAATTGTTGGGATCGAGTTAGAAAACCTTTACTACTTTGACTTTGAAGTGGTTGCGGTAAAGTGGGATAATTTACGTGCGTGTGATCTTTACACGAGTTGTTTATAAGGGATCGACTCGTTTTTAATGTAAAACGATTATTTTGTCAAACTCAAACGATCTCAATTGATTAAAGGAATTATCTGAAGTTTGATTATAATAATTATCATAATGAAGGTCCAGTATGACAATATTACACAATTTTTCATTATGTAGCAAGACCGTCTGAACTCTATTCCGAAATGAGGAAGACCCGGCGACATCCGGCAACACCGCCCTTTCCCGCCCCGCACATCGCGTTTCAAAGGGGTCCACGGTGAAGGGAAGGCAGACGAAAGCGGCTGGCGGCTAGCGATGTAGCCGGATGACCTCTCAGAAACCCCCAAGACATTGCAAGCTCAAATTGGCCGCAGCCGTACCTACGTGTTTCTGCTACTTCGTGCGCAAAGTTTCAATTTAGTGGCGCCCCTATACCAGCCAGCTGCAAGAATGTTATTCAAATACCTAGGGGAACCTGGCCTAAAATGGAATACTAGGGAAAAACGGCATATTACCCATTTTAAAACTTCCGCTCAAATGTTACGCTCACGCTGGCAACATGGTTTACATCACGCAAAATAGTTTCAATGACTATCCACGGAATTTGCAGCAGTTGTATGTCGACCGCCAATATTTTTACACCGTTCCTGGGCAAATATTTAGTTCATTTTGAATTAACGTGTGCATATTCCTACAACGTGAAGTTTTTGAATGCAACAATAGGTGAGTAGGTACTTAGAAGTCGGTTCTATTGATTGTATTTTCGTAGTTTAAAAATTATGGTGTTGTCTTTAAATACAAAAATTACTTACGTTTTCTAAAATGGTGGCATGGGGCTAAAATGACATACATATACCTGAGCTAAAACGGCATAGTATGCCATTTTAGACCGATAATTATTACTGAGTGCTTTATTTTCAATTTTATTTCTTTTTTTAAGAAATGGTGGGAAAATACGTCAGAAAAACCAATCGTCAAGAGTGGAATGAGGAAGCCATGGAAAATGCTATTAGAGCTGTTCAAACTGGGGAGATGGAATTATTAAAGGCCTCTAAAATGTGGAATGTGCCGTTTACTACCCTACGGAGAAGAGCTAGCAATGCAAATATAAGGGTTAAAAATATTTCCAAAGGACTAGGTAGGTTCGTTACTACTTTCACTCCTGAACAAGAAGAAACGATACCTAGTACAATACTTGAAATAAGTGGAACAACGTCTATTTGGACTTACTTGTAACGAATTGCGTTCACTGGTTTACGAGTGGGCAGAAATAAACCAAATTTCTCATCGGTTTAGCAAACAAGACAAACGTGCTGGTTGGGATTGGGTTAGAGGATTTCCTGATAATCACCCTTCGAAAACCTGAAAATACCTCAATTTCACCGGCCACCCTTTATTAAACCGAATATTGCCAAATTCTTCGAGACATATCAAGAAGTTGTTGGCAAATATAAATTGGGTCCGGAAAAAATGTACAACGTCGATGTAAAAAGCGAGTTGGAAAAATTACAGGTGCTCAAAGGGGTATTCATGTCACACATGTTACAGTTGTGTGTTGCACAAATCACCTAGGAAGTTATATACCCCCCACATTTATTTTTCCAAGAACATATTGTAAGGTGGAGTTATTAGAAGGAGCCCCGACCGGCTCTGTCGGTTTTCCGCAAGAATCTAGTTGGATGACGGGGAAAATTTTCTAGCAGTGGATAAAACATTTAAAAAATACAACAATCTGTCAAAAGATTCGTTAGTTTTACTTATTTTGGACGGACGTGTGAGCCATAAAAATTGGGGTGTTCTGGACTACGCAAAACAGAACCGCATAATTCTTCTTTGTTTACCGGCCCGGTACCACCCTTAAAAACATATCTTAATCAAGAGATTACAAAAACGATTTGAGGGAACGATGGTATAGAGCAATATCTCAACTACAAGTCGACCTGCCTACGAGAAAGCTGTCACATTAGAAAATGCTGGAATGGCTTTAATAGCAGCTTGATTATTTTGGGAGATATTGCCATAATTCAATTTCGAAAAAAGAACTTCCACATGTGTCTTTATAGAGAAAATTGTTATACGACAAACTCACATTTTTTAGCCTGAGGTGCCCGCACGGCGCACATGGGTTTTTTTGAGGCATAAATGGGACACCGTGTATACAGTAGCCTAACTTTCTCAAATATGTTTAAACTCCCGCGCTTCGACTAACTTTGACTCAGCTTATTTTCAGCCCGCAAGGGCTCTCTTGCAGCTGATTGTTCTGCTGCGTCAGATCATCTCGTACAGAGACATACCTTTCCTCGCTTTCGTAGTACATTTTTCCCAGTGTTTTTATATTCATCGATTTATTAAGTACGGTCCGGTCTTGTGCTACATCTGGGGAGATAGATATATTGCTGGTCGAGATCAAAGGATTACTTAAGCTACTGGTTTAATATACCTACTGTGCTTTTACTACATTCAAAAATTATTAGGTATCATCATTTTAGAGCTACAACCACCAATTAAATAATATCCAGGAAAATTTGCTCAAAACTGAACCTTCTGTTTGATTAAAATCGAAGGAACATTTGCCACTCTATTTCCAAAGCTTAAGTAATGAGAGACAGTGAGTATTTGATTGATAATAACTATTGAGTTTTCATAAAAATTGTGAATTCAATTGTAAATAACAAGGTATAAGTTGAAATATATTCCATGAAAGGAGGACCCTTCTGAATAAAGATCGGACTTAACGAAGCACATTTTGCTCATTTTAGTGGAAATGGATAATTGGTTGACTTTTACGTTAAACTTTGTGCCTTTTTTCTTAAAACCAGTAAAAAATTATAAAGAAAGATATAATTTTCCATGGTTCAGGCTCTTCTTCTGGCCCGTAAAGTAACAAGTATATAACCAGTAAAGTAACAAGTATCTAGCATAAACTTATATTCATTATTTTTGTATAGGTATACAGGGCGGGCCAAAGGTCAGAGTAGGATTCGGAAGGTAAATAACTTTTCTAAGTCGTGCTACTTTCATAGCATTTTCTTTGGTGCTGGCTTTATTCAGTCAACGCTTTAACGCTTTTAGAACCTATTTTCTGAGCTGAGCGCGGTCTTCCGCAATATGAGAGGTCCACAACAGAATCCTGTTTTTCTAAATATTCCATTTATTTTCGACTATTAGTCTGTGAAAGACTAATTCGTAAATTAAAATAGCGTCGGTATATAGCGTCAGTTGAATAAAAACATAGAATAAAGGAGGCATACACAGTCAGACGCATTGTTGAAACTGTCCGCAAAAATTGCTGACACATCGATTTTCAAACTTTAAGTATGGAACGAAAATAAATTAATACAGACAAATTGTCATGTCCTATAATTCTTTGCACTCGATACTAAGTTTAGCGTTGAGGTATTTATAGGTAGGTGTTCTAATTTAGCTTAAAGTTACAATTTTTATCATCATCAAAGAAATAAAAATATGTAACTAGAAATAGAATATAGATAATGATATTCCACAACCTTCTCTGACTTTTGGCCTATAATTTGTAGAAAGGACTTATATTTAGCTTCTGAATGCCACTGGTTAACTATTTAGGAGCACATCTGAGCTTGTTTCAAAGGCATATTGTATATACAGTGTGTCCCAGGATAAGTGAAACGAGAAATGTAAAACCCCAAAAATTTTGGAGTTCGAATTTTGCCATTTGGGGTCCAGGCCTGCTTGCCTAGAAAATAATTTTCACCATATTTTTAATTTTGAAAAATAAAGTAGGCCATGACAGGAACGATTTATTTATTTCCTGTGTAGGTTAAGTGCCCTTTCTCGACAAGATATGGAAAATTTTCATTAGAAAAAGTTGCTTAGAATTGAAAATAATTGGCCTACTTTGATTTTTGTCCACTTTATTTCCTATAAGTAGGTGAACTATCCTTGTCGTTTAAAATATCGAAATTTTTTTTAAAATTTAATAAAAAAGTATGCAAGACCTGCGAAATTTGGACTCAATCGACCTACTATGATTTGTTTGAAATAATGTCTTTATGAAAGTGAAAATCAAAGTAGGCCAATTATTTTAAAAATTGACACAGGGTCATAAGTTTTCAATTCTAAGCAACTTTTTCTAATGAAAATTTTCGATATTTTAAACGACAAAGATAGTTCATCTACCTATAGGAAATAAAATGGACGAAAATGAAAGTAGGCCAATTATTTTGAAAATTGGCACAGGGACATAATTTTCAATTCTCAGCAACTTTTTATAATGAAATCTTTCGATATCTTGTCGAGAAAGGGCACTTAACCTACACAGAAAATAAATAAATCGTTCCTGTCAGGGCCTACTTTCAAAATTAAAAATATAGTGAAAATTATTTTCTAGGCAAGCAGACCTGGACCCCAAATGGCCAAATTCGAACTCGAAAATTTTTGGTCTTTTACACCTCTCGTTTCACTTATCCTGGGACACACTGTAGAACAAATTTGAAACCATCAGTATCTCAATTCCTTCTAAATTCAAATTACTCAAATTAGTGGGTCAGTGGGTCCTATAGCAATAATTGAGGTCATAAAACCCATTCTGTCTAGGAGATGACGTTAAGGTAATAAAGTCAAACTATTGCTATAAACAATAGGTATGCCGAAAGCAACTACTATGCAAAATAAAAAATGTTTCTTCGCAAAATGCTTCTGATTTCTTCGCCTATTTTTTAATGGTACATTGTTTCTTTGTAATCTCTTGATATTGTCCCGTGCAAACGTTCGTCTGTGTTCGATCCGGAAAGCCTGATTCGGCTTCCAAACGAAGGTGGACAAACAGGCCCCCGGCCGGTCTTTGACTATAGTTTCCGGCGATTTCCCGCCCTCCGGCCGGGCCCAGTCCCCGAGCAAGTTTTATTGGCGGAGCATTACGTCCGAGTTACAGTATACGGAGGCTGAATTTTATTGCCCTCGTCCGAACGGCAACGGCCTTAAACGCTGCTGTGTGTTTCAATCAATTTTATCTAGGAAGGGAAAACTTCGACAGCAGAAAAGTATATTTTTCCATTACTTACCTATATATCGAGTGGCACACAAATTGGGCAGTTCGAGGGACGTGGGGTTAGTTTTTTATTTCTTTGTTTTTTAGGGTTGCCGTATCCAATTAATTCCAATATGTAGATATAGACAAAATGACACTTTTTTGACACTTAGCCCGGGAGCCAATGAGAGATTGTAAAATGCTTCATTTAGTTATGTTATGAAGCATCGTGAACGTCAGCTGGGGTACCAGTGGTGAGTTGGACAATGGCACCCCGCCTACACGTAAAAAAAGTATTTTCAATCATTTCCTTACGGCTGAAAATTTGTCAGATAAATAGTTAAGAGGGGGTTGCCGACAGCGAAAGTGACGTTAGATTTCGTATTTTTTTAAGTTGTATAGCATAAAATCTAATAACATTTTACCTGGCAAAAATTTAGTACAAACATCTCTGTCTTCATTTTAATCATAAGATCTTAAAAGCAATGTTTTGTTTTATAGGTTATGAAAACCTTGGGAAAAATAATAATTCCAGTGCATATGCAAAGGTGACGATCAACTTTTATTTTTCTTATGGGCGCCATATTAGATTTTTGCATTTTTGAAAAGTTGATTTTTTCTGGTTAAAATGATATGTCACACATTATGCTTTATTTGTTTTTCTTGCCGTAATATCAAATTAATCGTTTTTGCATAGAGTGCCTTGGAAACATATTATGCCCCATAATGTGACACGGATACGTTCTTTTACTGAAAAAATATCATTTTCACATTTAGAAAAGCGTGACATGATTCAAATTTATTATTCCTCAAATATAAATGACAACCAAGGGATATTAGACGAGCCAAAAACAATTTAAGGAAACGTGCTGCATTGTGCCTTGAGGAACAAGGAGGACAAATTGAACATTTGTTGTAAAATAGGATTGTCTGCTCGTCTAGGTTTTTGTTGTTCTTGTGTTTCCAGTTTGACGTTTTTAATGTTAATGTGTTATATGGCAAATGACGAATACATAACGAGGTCTCAGATCATACTCTCGTGATATGTTTATGATTTATTTAATCAATAAATTTAACATTAACTGAATTTTACCGAACCGTTAAACAATATTCCAAAGCACACTTCGCAACATTGGGTAATTAAGGCCTACGTTTCCAAGGCACTCTATGCAAAAACCATTAATTTGATATTACGGCAAGAAAACACAAGGAAAGCATAATCCGTGACATATCATTTTAACCAGAAAAAAACTTTTTTCAAAAATGCAAAAATGTACCTAATGTGGCGGCCATAAGAAAAATAAAAGTTGATCGTCATATCTTTGTCCAGGGAGGCGGCAAAAAAATGCGAGGACATATTTAGATTCCTTGTAGGAAAGTGCCTTAACTTAGAAATGTCCAGCCCCCTTCGTTTTCGTTTAAAAAAATAAAAACGAAAACGGCAATTTTCAGTTTTTTTCGCATTAAGTATTTTCTAAACGAGAAGGGCCAGCCAAATTTTTTTTATCATATTACTCGGCATCAAGTTACGCAATTTAAATAAACCTCTAAGTGCAACTGACAAATTTTCAACCGAGAGGAAATCACTGAAAACAGTTTTTCTTTTTTCGTGTTCGTTTGAGCAGCTGACGTATAGTCCACCACCTTACAGCCAGCTGACCATTTTTTTCCTTTAATTATTTTATTAACTATTACCTGACAAATTTTCAGCCGGGAGGAAATGATTGAAAATAGGTACATATTTTTTTTACTTGTATGGGGGGGGTGCCATTGTCCAACCCACCACTGGTACCCCAGCTGACGTTCACGATGCTTCATAACATAACTGAATGAAGCATTTTACAAATTATCGGCCGAGAGGATTTTGGTCGAACAAATCTGTCACTGGCCCCCGGGCTAACTCCGAGCCTATATGGATCGTAAAATTATTGAACTTATTTTCCTCGCACATTGGCTCTATATACCTACTTACTTACAATAATAATTATAGGTTTCCCTATTGGAATAATATAACTTGTGATACTATATCTGAATACCCTGTTGATTGACAATGTCAATCGACAGTAATTGGTGGGTGTGTAGGTACTTGGGAGTATAACACGGAGCTCCTAATTTCCCACAACGGATGCACGTTGTTTGTGGAGACTTCAATAGCAGACAAAACACAATTGCATCAAAGTTAAAACACTCTATCTCTGTTTCCTTTCAACTTCAATAGGTACGTGTTCATGGCCTCGCGAATCTTGGAACTCTACACGCCACGGTCCACACACCTGTACTAAAGATTTTGACAAGACTGAGTCGCCACAGTCGCTAGAATGCCACAGCCGGTATTGTTCCTTCTTATCGCATGCTACCGCCACCACTCGACCATTGCTTTTGTTTTGGGAATAGTTATTCAACCGCAGTTAGTTCACGCATCAATGAAACTTAGGGGGCGCTAAATTTACATTACCGTAGAAGTAAACGAAGGGTCCCTACTTTTTCAACAATTCCTTGAAATAGTTTTACCGATATATGAATTATGAATAACTTATTCACAAAATCAAGCCTCCTACTTTCCGAGATGAGTTGAGCTATCGCCATCTATCCGGAGGTGCCTAAACTTGCCCTCCGCCCTATTGTATAAGTAATCTATATATAGTAATCTGCAATAATTGAATTATAGTCCAAAGCACGAAAGAAAACGTTTCCTATACGAGTAGTCGTTATTTATTGGCGAATACAAGTTTTATCATATTGAAGCCGAATTTATGAACTCTGTTATACCGAAAAAATAAAGCTCGCATCACGGGACCACTTACCCATTTTTGTTTATCATTTATTTTTAACACTGTGTGATAAAACACCTATTATATTTTTTCAACATCGTCGCGTCTACCATCGCCTTTGAAATACGGCAACACAGCACTTTTGCGAAGGAGTCGGCTGACAAAATCAGTTAGCCAACGCGTTTTGTGCCTGTTTCTATAGTACGTAAAGTTAACTGCGTATTTGGGCTACCATACAGACCTCATTTTTTAGGCCGCTGGCAAGTTTTTTCCGCCGGCTCAGAGAGCTCAGTGGCGTTTCGTATGTTCGGGAGTTAACGTGTGCGAAATGAGTAAACAGGGAAGAACGTTGCATTCTCAAGCACGGGAAATAATTGCCAATGTTATAAGGCCTTCCTCCATAATCTAAGGCATCACCGTTAAGAATAATATTAACAATAAATTAAATAACAATTATATGAAAATTAAGTCAGTGAGTTACACAAAATTGAGCTACGCCCCTGAACTGTGACTAATTCTATAATATTTTCGAGTTCTTCCCCCTTACGTAGCACGCATTCTGCCGTAAGGAGGACTATACCGATGCATCTGATAAGCTAAGTCAGCCATCGCCGCCAGCGCCCAGTGGCCCGGCAGTCAGTAAATTAAACAATCATGTCATAATAACCACTGTCAGGCTGTTTTGTTTCTTAAAAACAATTAAAAAAAAGAAAACTTGCGAAATATGGATAGCGGTAGGCGTCGCTACGCGTTGCCGGTAACAATATTCTCATGTAATCTAAAAATTAATGTGATACAAATGTGTGTGCGGAAATTATTCGCGAAAAGACCTCAAGCAAATTCCGGTGCTTATGGTGTGAATACAACAGTTTCTTAAGATGTTTGAAGTGTTATAACACCTGCCCTTTGTAGAATCATAAGACTGAATACACACACCAATAATGCAGATAAGAGGTAGGTATTTATTATTTCTTCAGATTCACCTTCCACACAAAAAAATGATTGTAATCTGCAACATAGCTCTCTAGTGCCAACCTTGACGGTTTACATTGAAGCAGAAGCGTCGAGTTACTTGAGTATTAAGGTTCATTTGCCCCACGTTTTAGACTTCGAGAAAAAATTATTTTGCATTTTCCTTTTTTAGTAGACCTCCCCCACTCTGTGGTTAAAATTTGTTACATCATGACTGACTCACTCTGTATATATGTATTTATACGTATATACAAAGTTTTACAATACTGAAATATTGTAGCAAGTATTCGCTCTCCGAAAGGGTTCCATTTAAAATGAACCTACTGAATTTTTGGTAATATAGCACTAAACGCGTTTAGTGGACTATCAACCCAAAGGGAAACCTCCGACTCAACCAAAACCTATATAAAATGAAATGAGTGACCTTCTTTCATAAAATAAACTCTAACGGGCACAGTGCGAGATGAATTTAACAAACGTTCATTACTTTGTGTTGAATTTATGGCGGGTGGGAGTGCTGTAATTTTCCTACGTGGGCTCCCGTGTTCTTTAGAGGGATTTTATGTACATTTTAAGGGATTTGGCCTTTTACAATCGTAGCATAACCTGGGAAGGTTTTGGCTCAATTTATAAAAGATCAACTACTGAAATATTCCTTTTAAACCCTATACAGGAATGATGATAAAATGGGCTAGTCTGGCCATATACATAAAACAAATTGCAGGCAGATAATAGAGCTTTAGTATATTCCTGGGATTAGAATCCAAAACTTTAAGGCACTATTCCTGTTGCTCTCAATAAATGGAATTGAATACAATAAATGTGATGAAAGAAGATTTTTGAAATAAGTCAATAATAGAAATAGTCATTATACCTAGAATCCATAAATCTATTATTTTCTAATACAGAAATTAACTAGTGCTGAATCATTATCGACCTTGATAACCCTATAAGGCAATGATCCAGAATTATTTGGTACGGACACCGAAAATATACTTCCAAAGCAGAAAGCTTCTTATAAGACCAACTTGGTCTTATAAAGTTAGTTGGTTAGTGCCTGTCTAATGAATCAGAGCTCCGGGTAGCTTCAATAGGTATCACAGCAAATCACTAAATTTATGATCATAATAACTACACGTTCTGTTAACTAATAAAAAAACAAATAAAGTCCATTTGATAGATGCCATTAAGGAGCCTTCTGGTTGAACTGCAACTGCTGTTGTTTCCTGCAACGCCAGAGGCCAGATGATAGGCATTGAAAACAGCCCTGTCCAAATCGATGAAGCTAGATTTGCAGGTCGTCGAAAATATAATCGAGGACGGATCCTACAGGGTGACACAAATGCAATGCCCGATGATTCACATCCAAAATATGAGAAACCATGGCGCACGGATCGATGGCCCCTGGGTATTTGGGTTAAGGAATGGATCAGATTGCCGATATTTCCATGTACACAGAAGAAGCAGGGATACATTAGTGCCAATAATCCAAAGGGAAGTTCAAGCCGGATCTGTGATACATTCAAACGAGTGGCCAGCTTATCGCAACTTGAACCAGATAGGTTACCTCCACATGACAGTAAACCACCAAAAAAATTACGTGGACCCGACGACTGGCGCCCATACCCATACCATACCCATACCCAAGGAGTGCCAGTTAACACTTTTCAGTCGCATTTGGATCATTACGGCTGGAAAATGTTTGGAAAAATTCATAATATCCTGTTCTCGGCATTTTTAAATGATATTCGTGGTGTGTACAGACAATTCAGTGACTGCGGTCGGTCGGTCGGTCGGTCGGTTGTGTTTTTTGGCTGCTCCTCTTATTGGATTATTCTGGAGTTCTGTTCGAGAGTTAATGTATTTGCGGCACGCTATTTGAGTCTGCCATGCCATGCTGCTGTAAGTACTCAACTTGTACTTCACAATAAGGGAATTATTGCTATTATAAGTAGTAATTGGAATACGAAATATCTGTGCGTACATGAAAAACAATCACCGACTGGGACGGTGGCCCTCTTCCGCCAGCGGTCGCGATGGTTAGCTGTATACTTTGCTCCACTGCCGTCAACAGTCGTTCCAAGCCTGCCGTGTATTGCGATATTTGCAAGAATGCCTATCACGCTTCATGCATCAGCAAGAATGTGGACGTCCTCTCTGTACTGAATGCAATACCTGGACTGTGCTGGAGATGTGATGATTGCAGGGGTTGTTCCCTAACCTTAAACCAAAATAATGTTACTGAATTCCTCGAATCCAAGGTGGAAGATGCCTTGTCTCAACTTACTCAGAAGCTGGAGTCTTTCAAATCGGAATTGTTAAATAAAGCCTCGCCTGCTGCATGTCAGTTGCCTGATCCACCGCGATATTCTGATGTACTAAGAAATAGATCGTATCCAGCTGTAGTTGTGCGACCGAGAGACATACAGCAGGCTGTGGATCAAACTAAGGCTGATATAATACGGCATGTTAATCCTAATGAAGCTGATCTACAAGTTGCGAAGGTTCGTAATATGAAAGATGGGGGCCTACTAATTGGTTGCAATTCTAAGGAGGACAATAAGAAACTGTTGTCGATTATGTAGAACAAGATGGGAGATTCTTATACGGTGAAAGAGGTTGGGGGCTTTAGTCCGAGAGTACGATTGGTGGGACTGACCGAGAACTATTCGAGCGATCAGATCACCCATCTTCTTCTGAAGTCCAATCCTTCGGTTTTCATCGTCGGTGAGGCAAGCTGCCGAATTATTCGTACATCACCTGTCAAAAATAAACCTACCAAATTCCAGTGTACTATTGAGACAGATAATCTATCGTATGATCGCCTGCTGAAGGCTGGTTCAGTCCTTGTTGGGTTGGACAATTGTAAGGTCTATGATGCAGTGGAAGTGTCCCGGTGCTTCAAGTGCAATGAGTTCCAGCATGGTTCGAGCGCATGCAAGAATAAACTATCGTGTCCTATATGCGGGAGTGAACACGATATTAAGCAGTGTAAATCATCAGTTAAACAATGTTCCAACTGTATTAAACAAAACCGTAAATCGTCAGATAAAGTTCCTGTTGATCATGCTGCTTGGGATAAGAATAACTGCGCCTCATTTATTCAAGCATCACTCAAACTCAAATCTGACCTCATGTCGTTAAAATAGCAACTATCGAGTGTCAAATCACGCGCCGCGGACTTGACCATAACTAACAAGCACGCCTTAAAGAAAGAGTTCTATCTCTACTATCAAAATACCAGAGGCCTCCGCAGTAAAACTACAGCCATATTCAATTCTATATCCTGTAGCGAGTATGACGCAATAGCTCTCTCGGAAACGTCACTGGATGTCTCTATCCTGAGTGGGGAAATATTTCCTTCAAATTATGAGGTTTTCCGTGCTGATCGTGATTATCAGGCGTTGAACTGGAGCAAGGGGGGTGGAGTTGCTCTTGGAGTTCAAACTAAATATTCTCCTAAAATAGTAAAAACTGACGATAATACTATGTTTAATCAGTTGTCTCCTAATATTGACGTTATAGTTGTAACATTGCGGTTTGGTTTTTGCAGGTTCTGTATTGTGTGTGTGTACATTCGGCCTCAGACACCGATGGTGGAATACGTTCAATTGACTGACGCACTCGAATCACTTTCATGCTTGTACGACCACGATATTATAATTGTCGGAGATTTTAACATACCAGAATATAGCCGATACATTGAAACTGGCGATATGAGTGGACAATTGGGTGCTCTAGCGCAACTTGCTGACGTTTTTATTTTAAATCAGTATAACTATGTTTTCAATAGTTATCTAAGGTTATTGGATCTGGTGTGGAGCAATCTCATTTGCTCGGTTGAGCAGTCGGTGGGTCCACTCGTGCCCGAGGACACCCCTCACCCTGCCCTTGATATAATGTTTAGATCAGATCGAGTTAAAAGAAGAGATGTCCCTGGTAATAGTATTATTGGTTTATATAATTTTCGTCGTGCAAACTTTCCGTTACTTTACGAAATTCTCTCAAATATATCGTGGGATCCGCTATACCGATTGGATAGCATCGAAGATGCATGTAATTATTTCTATGGTAAATTAACCGAAGTGTTTGATTGCTGCGTTCCCAAATGTACTCGTACTTTTAAGCGAAATTATCCTCCTTGGTATGACAAGAATATTATTAGCAACTTAAAATTAAAAGGTAAGGCATTTCGCAGGTACAAAAAGTATGATGACGGCGGTGCACTAGCTGATTATAAAAGACTAAGGTTGCGTGTTAAAGTTGATACTGACATTTCATATAGGCGCTACGTTAGAAACTGTGAGGAGACTGTGGCTGGTAATGCAAACAAATTTTGGAGTTTTGTAAACTCTAAAAAAAGTAAGCCCGCCATCCCTCTGCAAATGACATATAATGGTGAAACACTAACCACTAGCGATAAAATTAGTAATGCTTTCGCAGAGTTTTTTAGTGATTCATATGTTTTACCATCTATGACTGCTAGTAATATTGATTTGTCAGTCAACCCTAACCTTCTGATTCCTGTTTTTACCGAGTCGGATATTCTCAGTGCGTCTAAAAAACTCAAACCCAAAATTACATCAGGGCCTGATCAAATTCCTGCTTTTCTGGTGCGTGACTGTGCCTGTGTTCTTGCTAGTCCTTTGGCCAAACTATTTAATCTCAGTCTGCAATCAGGAAGATTTCCTAATACCTGGAAACTTTCCAAGGTGACACCGGTATTTAAAAAATCTGATCGCAGCAATGTCATCAATTACAGACCTATAACTATTATTTGTAACTTTGCAAAGTTATTTGAAATTCTGCTTCACGAACACCTGTATTTCCATGTGAAACGATACATCACGATTCACCAACATGGGTTTATGAAGGGACGTTCTACTACTACCAATCTAATTCAGATTACCCAATATATAGCTGAATCTATGGATAATCAGGAACAAACCGATGTTATTTACACAGATTTTAGTAAAGCCTTCGACAGATTAGACCATACCATCCTGCTTAGGAAACTATCTGAGTTTGGTTTATCACATTCATTAGTTGAATTCTTTAGGTCCTACCTTACTGATAGGCAACAGTTTGTCGTCTGCAATGGATCTAGATCTGAGGTCTACACTGCTACATCCGGAGTTCCCCAAGGATCTAATTTAGGGCCACTTCTGTTTAACATGTTTCTTAATGACATTTCCACGGTCCTAGATACTGATTACTTGATTTACGCGGATGACCTCAAAATCTTTTCTTCCATCTCGAACGTGCGTGATTGTACCTCCCTGCAGAGAAATATTTCCAATGTCAGTGCTTGGTGTCATGAAAATCGTCTCCCGCTCAATCCACAGAAGTGCAGTGTTATGTCATACTCTTTAAAGACCGAGACCCTTGTTTTCAATTATGAACTAGATTCAATTACACTTTCACGTCCTCACATAATCGCCGATTTAGGTGTAATTTTTGATCAAAAACTTAGTTTTTCTAATCATATTGAATCGGTAATCACCCGTGCCCTAAAGGCCTATGGGTTTATTATTAGGAACTCACGCGATTTTCGTGACATTTCCACTATGAAATTATTATACTTTGCTTTTGTAAGGTCGAAACTAGAATATGCGTCCCTAGTATGGTGCCCTTACCATCAAGTATTTGTCAATAATTTGGAAAAAGTCCAAAGAAGATTTCTCAAATATCTGTCTTACAGGTTAGATAACAGGTACCCGGAGATAGGTACGCCGAGCGACGAACTGTTGTCTAGACAAAATTTAACAAGCTTGCAGGTGAGAAGGTCTGGTTACTCGGTTGTGTTTCTTCATAAATTAATATCAAATGTCGTGGACAGCCCTCAGTTGCTGGCAAACTTAAATTTTCTCGTGCCTCGAATCTCAGCTCGCAAGGACCAGACCTTCTACCCAGGTAGGCCGAGGCTGAATGTGCTGAAGTTCTCGCCAATGCACAATATCTGCAACAACTATAACGCCATTTGTTCGAGTGTCGACATATTCAAATCACACATAAATTCGGTCACTTCCTCTATTCGAATGCAGGAGTAAGGTGAAGTTAATTGAGGTCAATTAAGAGTTGAAGTGGTTGAATGTGTGTTTTATTATATGAGCACCTCAACTTTTCGCTAGTTCTTATCTCAAGCAACAGCATAGTGTTAAGTTGTTTCTTGTTAATACTTAGTTAGGAGTAATTATTAATGATCCATGTTATGTTTGTTATCTACATGTTATTCCACCCTTTAAATGGCCTTGGCTGTAGGGTGAAGTAAGTTAAATAAATAAATAAATAATAGATGTTATAAAATAAAATATACCACACTATTTTTCAGTTGTTTTTTACTACATTTACTTTACTACAGTTTTACTACAGTCAAGGCACAATTATTGTAACCTATATGTCTTAATACGGAACATGTTCCAAGGGAAGGGTGCGTAGGCCCCACGCTATAATACTAAATAAATGTTAGGTAGGCCGCACGCTATAATGGCACCATTTTTTCTGTGGTATACCTTATACCTACTTGGTAGCATCGCAGGTAACTTTTAAAGTTCATGTAAAATGATAGAAAGTCTCCACAGAACGGGTTGATCCAGATAACATTTTATCGCCCCTTCCCTTAACTTCCTTATTTTTCGAGTTAACGAAAACTGCGGAGCAGAAGTTTTAAGATTTTGGGTGAGCTTTTCCATGGTCTTGTCGAAATTTATACAGGGTGTATGCATTATTGAATTTTCGGAATGAACACTCCGGAAATGACAAGGTTAGCTATTTTGTCTGGATGATTCCAAAACATGAAAACATGAAAAAAGTAGGTTTGAACGCAATGTATTGTAAAAACGGAAAGAACATACATATACATATAACATAATATTATATACCTACATCGGTGTATCGGGATGATGCATAGATTCTGAAAATTAAATAATACGCAGGATGTCCCATTTTAAAAACAAAAGTTTGGTTTGTACAGCTTTTATTGACAGTAAAACCGTGAAAGCCCAAAAGAAATCCTAAAACTTTTGTCACTACATTGTTTTCTTTAACTCGAAAAATAAGGCAGTTAAAAGGGGGGTAAAATATTATGTGGATCATCTTATACAATAATTTACTTTCTATGTTTCTCGGAATCCTGACTTTCTTGTTATATCGAATGGTTTGTTTTTATTATTTTTATGTCTTTGTAATCTATACCCAAGATATATTCTCCATCCCACACACACACATACGTCCTCGCTCCAACCAAAAAGCCAATATTATTCTTAATTCAGCACGGAATCGAAGGAGAACAAACAAGCCCCCGGCCGCTCTTTGAGTATTGTTTCCGACGGCGAATATCGGAATTCCCCTCTGGTTCTCGGAATAAGCTCGGATACTCTTTGGGATGGTATTCTTCACGTTTTATTTGCGCTAAATTACCTCCAAGTTGCAGTATAAGGACGAGTTTTATTGCTCCCGTCCGAATCGTATAAGGATCATGAACGCCGCTCTGTGCGTGTTTCTCGGGAAAGTTTGCATAAATTTTCGACTATATAAAAGTAGATCTGAAAATTTTATAATTTTAACATAAACTTGGGGATGCACGTATTTGACCCCAAAGTGGAAGTTTGCACAAAAAATAACTAATGTTATAATCTTACCTAAATTGATGGAAATTACGCCCATGGAACATGCTAGATTTAAGATCGATGGTGAGAGCTGAATGATATGCAAATATTTGGTGGAAGTGTTCTATACGGGTAGTATTGACGGGAGTCTTTAGTGTAACATTTTTCGATTTGCCTCATGCAAAGTTATTTCAGCTTTAAGAGTACCAGTGGAGGCTTGTGATATACAGTGACCGGCAAAAAGTTGGACACAAAAATTTAATATTTTTAAACTCGATTAATTTAAATTTCTAGCTGCTAATCGAACAAAATTAAAGTTTAGTAGCAAATTCATGTGTTATCCGATGATAAGTTGCGCTTGCGGTATTTTGTTTTTTGTAATACACAGGGTGGTCGAAGAAAATACAAAAAAAGTTAAATTTCTTTTTTTTTTACTACATGGCTGTGACTTTAAATCTGACATCCACCTTTGATTCCAAATAACTTTTGTAAGTAACTTTTTACCGTATTTTAAAAAATAAGGGTACTTTACTCGTGAGTTATTTTGACATTTTTGAATCTACCTCGTATCCAAAGAGAGATATTTAAATTTTGATATGTGCGTTTTGAGTTTGAAATGATGCATCACCTTTTTTCAAGAATAAAATTTTCTGAGAAATTAATAATAAAAAAGTTTTCCATTTGTGTCCAACTTTCTGCCGGTCACTGTATATATTTTTTGGTGTGCGCTATATATTATAAATAAATAGCTCTGTACGTGAAATATTTTTTCGCATATTTTTCTAATAGATCCGCCATTTCGTAAGATATTTACATACAGGCAGCTATATACAGGGTGTCCAACTTTAAGGGAAGGGAAGGGATTTCATGGCACACTTGACTCGCCAGATGACTATTTTTTCAATCAATCATTTTTTATTTGCTCAACTTTGACACCCTACAAAATTGAACTCCCTGTATATTTTTTGTTCGAATTTGGTATATGGGGGTTTTGGGGTGTTCCCATTAACGCTATGGGGTCAGATTTTAATTAAAAAAATCGCTAAATTGTTTTCGTGAAAATCGGGGGTATAAAAAATTCGCAACCGGCCCTGGATTTGCATTTTGAAAATGGAAGGAAGGTCAAAAGACAGTTTGATAACTGTCAAATAAAATCAATTGCTTCTATTCTCTCCATGGCCTACTCATCAGACATTAAACTTAAAGGTAATAATTATTTCTTCCATAAAAGTCAAGAATTTTGCTTAGATACGTAAAATAGTTTGATGATATTTTAATTTATTATTATTTTGGCATCAATTTAGAACAGGGACACGTAATGTAACTAAATTTATACCCCAAATGCTAGACGGTACATCAACTTTGCAACAAACATAACAGCGTAAATATCATTTTCTTTTGAAAAATACCTATTCTTATCGGTAATTAGTAATAAAAAAATTAATAGAATGATAAAGCTAGTGATACAAAATAGTTTTTCCTTAGTTTCGAGTTTTTAAAATTTTCAGAAATTTCATAAATATGTATTAAAAATTGTCAAAAAACTAAATATTCTAGTAGAGCGTTCAAATTTGGCACACTTACGTAGAATTGAAAAACAAACAACTTTTTCAAGTAAAACTTTTTGATATTTTAACAACTAAACCCATTTTTTTTTATATATTTTTCATTCATTTCTGTCATTTTTGACAGATAACGAAAGTCACATGACCACGTTTGAGTGGGTGATTTTTCATCTTTTTTAAAGCAAAAGGTAACCCCAAAATTAAATTTCAAAATAAAACGTTAATTAAAAATTTCCCCCCATGGTGACAACTTTTTGGAGGACACTGTATATATCTTCTATGCTTCAAATAGACAAAAAATTTCAATTTTGGAGAAAGTTGTTCTTAATAATAAAAAATGCTTGCCTTGAAGCCTTAGAAAAGATAGTTATTTGTTCGATTTAATATAGAGGGTGTACAAAAATTACAAAAAAATTAAAAACGAAAATGATTATAAAGCAGCAGTGGCAACCTCAACTTATTTCCTGATATATTCATTTAGACACACCCTCTGGCACATTAAAATTGAATAAAAAAGTCGATAGAAAGTTCACTAACTGAAGTTGAAAAAACACGAAAATATGTTTTGCTACTCGTTGTTGAGAATGAATTCTAAAAAATCGTTTCTTGAATAAATGACTTTGAATATCCTAATTTTTTTTGTTGATTTGTTGGCATGTGATGTATTCAAAAACAATGTATATCTTTTAAAAACACGATTTTACTATGTTTTTTTATTATTACTTTCAAAATTCTGTCACATAATGCAAAAACTCTAATTAGACAAATACACGTTTTTTAGACGTTTCTTATTTAAAAGTGTCATTCGTGTCGCCACTTGCCACTAACTATTGGGTCCGAAAAGTCCACTGCTTGAACTGAGCCAAGTCCTCAAAGAGGCGCAGGGATTCACAGAATTTAGTCGTCTCGCCGAATAACGAGGACGTCGACAGTTCGTTTGACATTTGCCAAATTCACTAGATTGCCTGGAATGACAGGAAAAATCAGGGACGAATTAGGGCGTATTTGGGTAAGCTGAATTTTCGCACGTTCACCAAAAGTTTTAATCGAGACGAGAGCGATCTGTTTTTATATCGTTTCTGTCTAGACGCCCAGACACACAACTTTGAAAAAAGCAGCAATACATTTCTGCGTTTTAGGGTGTAAACAAAAAATGGTGACAAAAAATGAAATAAGGCCCTAGCACCCCTGACTTGTTGGTTCGTATGAACTAAATTACCAATGTGTCAATAATTCTGGGGTGCCATTATTCGCCAAGACGGGTATACTACTTAGAGATGCACTCCACGTCCACGTGATTTTATAACTCAGAACACAAATCATTCGTTATAAGTATTATTAGTGACTAAGGGTATTCTGTAGTCTGTTAGTTGTCAAAACACGGTTGACTTGTATTCGCTTTTGACTTTTTAATGGACATTCAAGAATGAAATTATTATCATTATTCAGTTGGGTGTTCGTCTGTTGTTTATACCTATTGCTCGGAAAATTATATCATAAGTGAAGATAATCATCGTTCGCACTTTGCGAAAACTTCCCACAAAAATTCGACTTACAACAAAAATATTTTCCATCTATTTTCAATATTTGACATATTTGTTGTCAAAAAGATAACCACACCAGAAATATTACTAATTAATGTATGTTCATAATATGTGTATATTTTGTTCGTACCTTTCTCGTTGTGTGTGGAATTAAAATTATTTATTGAAGCGAAACTCGCAAGTGAATCTAACTAATTCTAATTAAAATGAAAGAGTTGAAGTTTTTTATTAGAAAAAAGAAACTAATCCAAATTGCCTAAAGGTTTGTCATTATTAGCACCGTTAGACTGCATAGAACCGTTGAACCATATCGCTGAGGCGTTGCCAAATGTCCGTTCATGGATTGTAATTTAAGTAGGTTGTGTTTTTTTTCCCTTGGATTCTATGAAGATTTTAGAATTTTTTTATCTGAAATCGATGACTTTTTGTTTCAAAATAAATTATGGTTCTTTAGTAGGTACCAAAATTTAAAAAGAATCCAAGGTTTTCAACAAAATTCATAGGTAACTGAGAGTACTGGGAGCCTATCTAAACATATTGATCTCCATAGAACGAAACTGATATGTCTCGACAGATGGCCGCCCTGCGATATCCTTGATATTATTCAGAAAATCCTCAATTTGAGGTAAATAATATAGAAGAAAAGAAAAAGTGTATAAATAGATTAGCTAACAGTAAACTAGAGACAAAATATTTAATTCCACCTCATACTTTTGCAGCACACCTTTTTCAATTTTATTACTGGAAATCTGGATATACCTATATAATAATAATTAATAAACTTTATTTCTTTAATTTTCCATAAAAGTGTATAGGTACTTATAAACCTAAATAAATTTTATGAATAAATATTTCTGAAATTACAAATAATTTGCCACATTCAGGCACAAAACGGGATTATAATCCATAACCAACGCAACATAATTGATTTACTGATTCAAATTACATAATAATATTATATTCAAACGATGCGTTTTTTATACAGTGGCTTGATGTTGACTTTAATAATAATTATTATGATAATTTTGTACCGAAAAATTAAATTATTTAATTTATATGGTAGTAGGTATTAATGGAAATGGGCTATATAGTCTGGTCATATAGAAAATTGCATGCAGACGGATAAAGAGAAGTTTAGTATAGATCCCCCGGCATATTTCATTTTTGCCGTTTCCTCTTAGTTTTTAAATAATCCAGAATTTTAAGGTATTGCTCTTTTTGCTCTCAAACAGATGGCGCTAGATACAATCCAATCCACATTGATGTGCTAAAAGTAACCTGAAGCTAAGTTCACACAATCTTCCTAGTTATTATTTGTGAATTGTCTATTTTTTATAAATCTAACCTATCTATTTACCTATCTATTTACCTATCTTTGTTATACTTCAAAATTCAAACAGTTCGAACTGAAATAACTTTTATTTTGAGATTTTAATTTTAAAGAAGATTACTACTACCTTAAATATCTTAAAAGTATTTTCAAATTTCTAAGATTTTGGACAAGGGGCATCCAGGGAACTAGATGACTATTGTAGTTCATGGCAATAAATATTCAAAATTTCTTCCTACCAGTAGATATTACTAATGATAGACAAAAAACTAAAAATGGAATACAGAGGGTGTTTATTATTAAAAAAACAAACATTTTGTCCCACTTTTACAAGCTAAAGCGCGATAGTTACCTTGCAACTTTTATATTATAAAACTTTTTCTCTATCTGCAAAATTTAGAGAAATAATACAGTGGTTTGAGTTATCGCCTGAAGACTGTGTAGATATAATACATTTTTCCTACGTGAAATACCTATTACTATGCCGGAACATGAGCACATTGATATTGTAAAATAGCTACAAAGAACAGGCCCGTACTTTTATTTCCAAGACAAACTTGGAACCAGTGTTAATAAATATTCAATTTTTCATTACAAAATGGGAGATTCAATAGGGCAAATATCGTATTATAAACTACCAAATTTTATATAAATTCCGCAAAGAGACCAAACTAGCTTTAGTATTTGTTTCCAGGATAATATTGTAGTAAGTACTTCAAAGTTCTACATTTTTATTGGCTCAACATAGCATTCTTGTGACGGTTGGTAAACGTAAACTGAGTTTTATTACTCTCTCTTTAAACGAGAAAAGTCCCAGGAGCTGCCATGCGTTTCAATCTTGTTTCTCCGAGCAACTTATAAAAATTCATATTAACCAGGAAAATATCATTGCATTTTAAAATTGTAGAGAAAATCCCATGTTCTATTTTTAGTACCTAACTTCGCAAGCAAGATAACACCTATATGTACACTGCCACTTACTTTTATTTCCTGAGTCTAGTAGATACATATGGTAAATCTCTAATCTCTATAGTCCAAATTTATTTATTATTATTTTGGCTTGTCGGAAAATGTCAAATTAAAATTTCCCCAATTATTCAGCGTTACACATATTAACTGATTTTTCTTATTGAAAAACTAATAAATTAAAATATTGTATTAATAAATACCTACCCATATTTAAGCCCTAAGCAGTTATGACAACGGTAATTTATAGGGAGTAAAATTGGATAAAAAAGGATTTAAGAGTATATATTTTTGATAAAGTAATTTAGTGTGTGTCGAATAACCAAACTAGATATCTAAGATTAAATTTTTTTGTTGTAGAATTCTCTATACTCTATTATACAACTCTCTGATGAAGACTCGCTTTTCCATAATATGAAGAACCCAGGACGACTGTCTGGTTCATACCTCATCAGGGGTAATATAACAAGTGGTGTATCTATTATCGATAAGTACCTTTTTTGGTAATTTTAGCAATAATTATAACCCCAAAGTTGAAAATACCGCGACTGTGTAGCAGGAGTTTTATTTTCTTAGCATTAAGATTATAATGAGTTATAATAAATTAACGAAAGGTATTACCTGATTATTAGGTATACTACGAGTTTTATTTAGGAAGAGAATTTAACAACTGCAATAATTTAATTATTCAGTGTTTAGGCGTAATTTGACAACCAAACTTATTATATAAATTAACTAAAAAAATTATAAGTATTTTGCTTTTTCAAAAATGTGATTTAAAAATAAAAAAGTGGCCACAACCGCGATTTGAACCTGAGACTTCTCGCACCCAAAGCGAGAATCATGCCACTAGACCATTGTGCTTCCATACGAAACTTACTTAACTAGTGGCATTTAAATGTAATTATATACTATGCATAAAAGTTGAAATCTATTCGATAGCTCTCATTTAAGACGACCCTTCAGTTTTGAATATATTTGTTGTGCTAATAGTTATTTATTTAATGATCAATAATGTGTTAACTGAAATTGTATCTTCTGGTCCTATATTAAATTTGGTAATGTGAAGAAATTGTCGGATTAGCGTTACCGATCAGTTTTAGCTATCACAATATTGGTTTAGCGCGACTAGGGCGTAACTAAGAGAGTGGTAGTATTTCAGCGAAGATACCACAGGCGTGGTATATATATTATCTCTGAAATCGTCACCTAATTGGTTAATGTTTCAAAATTCGTGTCATTTCATTGTTTCATTATTGGCAGGCCTTGAATTCTCAAGGGTAATATAACAAGTGGGGTGCCTATTATCGATAATTTCGTTAATTTTACGAATTATAATCCTAAAGCTGAAAATACCACAAACAAACCCAGCAGGATTGGTATTTTCTTAGCATTGGGATTATACTGAGTTAATAAATTAACGAAAGGTATTATCTATTATTAGGAATACCAGGAGCTATATTTAGGGAGAGAATTTAGCAAATAAATTAATTATTCAGTATGTAATAGGGAGCCATAATTTAACAATCAAACTCCCTAGGAATAAATTAACTAGAAAAAGCTAGAATCATGCCCATAGGCTATTATTGAGCTGATCAACTTATTTTTTATATACAGGATGATTATTTTAGAACTATACCACCGCGATTTTCTTACTTATTTTGCGCCCTACTATAAAAAAAATCGTGAAGAAACAAAAATGTGGCAATTTTGGACAGCTAAGTGGTGCTGCAAAAGAAATCTGCAGCCATAGCCAACTTGACGCGCAATATAAAAAATACCTCAAATTGAGCAAAACAATTTAATAGCCCTAGCATATTTATTTTAAGAGATAGAGGAAAACTATTATATTGAAAATTGATGGCACTAAGAAGCTTTATGCAACTGGGTACTCAGATAGTTTCAGAAAATTACACAGGGTGTTCGGCTCTCTTGAGGCTATGCTTTTTTTGTTTATTTCTTATTAAGCGATTTTCTCGGTTATTTTAGGCCGCACAGAAAATAGATAAGAAAATAAAATATGGCAATTTTGGCCAGCCAGGTGACGTTAAAAAAGAAATGGGCCTCCATGCCCAATTTTTCGCGCTGTGCTAAAAAAACTTCAAATCGACAAAAATGTTCATGCCCTCAAGAGAGCCGAAGACCCTATGTAATTTGTTAAAACCCAATTAAAAGTTACCACCTGGTACCAAATTTTGGAAAGATGGGCCTACCTACTTTGTTTTTCTCACCCTTTCCTTTTTCTAACGCGCTAAAGTGGCTTCTAAATACAAGGTATCGAAAAATTTTATGAGAAAAAGTTGTTTACAATTAAAACTTATTGCCGTGTACCAAATTTTGAGACAATCAGCCTACTTAATTTTTTCATTTTTTCTTTAGCGCCTTAGAAAAAGAAGTGGGAAAACAAAGTAGGCCGATCTTTCCAAAATTTGGTACCCTGGGGTAATTTTAATTGGGAACAACTTTTCTTAATGAATTTTTTTTATCTTTAAAGGAAAAGGCACTTCACCTACAATGAAAATAAATAAATGGCCGCTGTCGACGCCATCTTGATTTTTCAAAAACGAAAATATGCTAAAAATTAGTTTCCAGTCATTAGTCAAGCAAATCAGAACCACAAACAATCAAATTTAAACGCGAATTTTTTTTTTCTTTTACACATATTGGCTCACTTATCCTGGGCCACCCTGTATATTGTAAACAGCCAGTATTTGTTTTTTTTTTAATTTATGTACCTGTGGCTTTGTGTTAAATTTTATTTTTGTTATATTACTTGATCACAAATTCTTTTTTGTTTCCCTTGGGTGGTATTTATTGGTTAAAAGCATGAACTAGATCAATAATTCTAACAAAATCATAAGTTGATTAAACTACAAAACTTGACAGTTGCATATTATAGGTAAAAAATAGCTAGGTACAGGGGCGGATGGGCTTTACCTAACCAGCCCGGGCATTTGTCTCCCAAGCGGCCCCTAAATGTCTCATTTGACTTTAGATTTTTCTTTTCTTAATTATTATTATAATAACAATTAAAAAAAAAGTAGATAATGTATTTTTTTAATAAAACAAAATATACATGTTTTATGAAAACATAAATAAAATCATAACTCTCGTAAAACAAATAAAACTTTTTTCTCTAAATATAAAGATATAAAAATAACAAAACATTCAGAAGCGTAGAAGGACCACACCGTTATTTTATTTTTATTGAATTCGAAATTCCGACTTTTAAAGTCGAAGGCCAACTTTGAAGTCAAAATTCCGACTTTATAAAGTAGAAATTCCGACTTTTTACTCAAAATTTCGACTTTGAAATTCGAAATCCGACTTTGAACTCGAAATTCCGACATTGAACTCGAAGTTTCGACTTTATGAACTTCCAACTTTCAAAGCCGAAGTTCAAAGTCAAAATTTTGAGTTCAAAATCGGCATTTCGACTTCAAAGTCGGACTGCGACTTTAAAAGTCGAAATTTCGAGTTCAATAAAAATAAAATAATGGTGTGCCCCTTCTACGTTTCCGTAAAACACGTAAAGAAATAATAGAACAAAAAATAACAAAACAAAAATAATTAATTATGGCCAGTTGCACCGTCCTATCTTAAATTAACTACCTACTTACAACAATTATTGTAACAATGATTGCCTTTTGTTTTGTCAAGTAGTTAAGACGTCTTAAAATTTAAGATGCGATGGCCGGTGAGCCTTCGAGCCTGCGGCGGCCCTCCGGGGCCCTTCGAATGACCGGCCCACCGGACATTTGCCCGGTGTCCCGGTGGTCCCATCCGCCCCTGGCTAGGTACCTAACTACCACAGAAAATATACGCTACGCGGACAGAAGTCCCACACAATGTAATTATTTGGCAGCCCGAAAGGAAGCCGGCTCTCGAAAGCCGGCTTACCCTGGCTTTCAGCAGTGTCTATAGAAGAATTCTTCCATAGTTCTGCCTTCACGGCCTTGGTACTTTATTTACTCAATACCAGGCGGCAGCACGCTAGGGAAAAGCATCGGAAGGCGGCGTTGCCGGATTGTGCAAACAGTCGGTGGTTTTACCGAACTATAAAAATATAGAGAAGATCTCTAATAAAATGAGCTTGCCCATTTAGAATCCAAGGTTAACAGTGAGGCTGTCAGCAGTAACTCTAGAATTCTTCCCTCGAGAGATTTATTTTTATCGTCGTTTTTGGAAATGACATTCACTATTTTACGAACCCGTGGCTGAAAAAAATTACCGCGCACAAACTACCCCCTGCACCCCTCAAGGAAAAATAAATAAATAAAATAATAACTACATTATTGTTGGTCCGATTATCTGCGCCGTTTTTAGCAACGACGTTGCAAATGATTCCAGATGCATAAACCCGCGGTAGAAAAAATTTACAGGCAAAAATTATACCTCTTCCAACCCTCGGATAGATTTGCTTTTGGTCCGACTATCGTAGTTTTTTGGAAGCGTAGCCACTATAACTCTTATTTCACGAATCCGCGTGGTAGAAAAAAATTTACAAGACAAAAACTAGCCCATGCACCCTCTGAAAAAATTGATAATTCTATTGTTCTTAGTTCGATCTTCACCGTTTTAGCAAGGACAAGGACGTTCCTAATGATTCCAGATTCACGAGTTAGTGGTTAAAAAAATTTGTCAGGATAAAACTACCCCCTCCACTAGATTATTTAGTCGTTTTTTGAAAGGGCATTTACTATATACCTTATTTCACGAATCAGTGGTTGAAAACATTTGCAAAACTACCACTTCCCACCCCCGAAAGGTAGATTTTGATTATTTTCTTTTCTTTTGAAAGGCATTCAATATATCCTTTTTTCACGAATGCGTGGTTGAAAACATTTTCGAGGCAAAAACTACCCCTTCCCGCTCCCCAAAAGGTCGTTTTTAATTTGATTATTGCCCTGTCCACACCCGAGACGTGGTTTTCAATATGATTATTGTGGTTTCTTGAGAAAGCATTTACTGTATCCCTTATTTCACAAATGAGTGGTTGAAAACATTTGCCGGGCAAAAACTACCACTTTCCACCCCCTAGGCGTTGTTTTTGATTTGATTATTGTGTTTTTTTTTTGAAAATGCAAGACCTTATTTTACGAATGCGTGGTTAAAAACATTTGCTGGGCAAAGACTACCCCTTTCCACCCCCGAGACCTTTTCGATTTGATTATTGTGGTTTTTTGAAGAGGCATTCGCTATATACCTTATTTCACGAATGCGTGGTTCAAAACATTTTCGGGGCAAAAACTACCCCTTTCCACCCCCGAAGGATATTGTTTTTAATTTGATTATTGTCGTTTTTTGAGAAGACAATCACTATATCCCTTATTTTACAAATGCAAGGTTGAAAACATTTTCGAGGCAAAAGCTACCCCTTTCCACCCCCGAGACGTTGTTTTCGATTTGAGTATTGTGGTTTTTTGAAATGGCATTCACTATTATACCTTACTTCACGAACGCGCGGTTGAAAACATTTTCGGGGCAAAAACTACCCCTTTCCAACCCCAAGACGTTGTTTTCGATTTGATTTTTGTGTTTTTTTGAAGAGGCATTCGCTATATACCTTATTTCACGAATGCGTGGTTCAAAACATTTTCGGGGCAAAAACTACCCCTTCTCACCCCCGAAAGGTTTTTAATTTGATTATTGTCGTTTTTTGAACACTATGCCTACTAAGATTTTTAGTAAAAAAAAGACGAAAATCATTAAGATATTTTTTAATTAAAATCTGATACCACAACGTTAAGAGGCTACGATACTTATGAAATCCGCCTCAAGTGCCCGACTCAATTCAGGACAAACGTCGCTCGATTAGATATGCCTATCCTTTTCCTTCCTCTAGTCCCCACGACTCCCCACTCCAGCCTGCCCCTTCATAGTGCTACGATTGAGGGGCAGCCGGCCGTAGTTACTACACTGAGAAAAATCTGTCACTTTGTAAAAAAACCCTGTTTAATTCAATATGAGATATTATTCCTCAAACTCAAGCAAAAGCTTTTTTGCAACTAACAATAATCAATTCAATGACAATTGATATTGAATTCTAATGAATAATTTAAATGTAATATTTTATTTCAATAAATAGCATGTTCTGGAATTGATTCTATAATACTTCTTTTCTAAGCACATTCTTTTGTCAGAACAACATAACATAACGTTTCACAACTACTGTCACTGAATTTTTGCTGGATTTGTAATAATTGTGGGTACTAATATCAATTATAATTATTAGTAATATATCATATTATTGCCTAAATAATAAGCAAATGATGTGTAAAATGCAAATCAAGTTGCTAGTGTAGCAACTTATAATTGACAAAACAGAAATGTTGCAGATAAGATCAATAAATTAATAACATTTAATTTTAGTGGATACAAGTTCTAGTAACCCCCAGTTTGTTAATAGCCATTCACTTGCACAGTATTCATTATGACTACGAACGATATAAAATGTATGGTTGATTCAAAACCTTTGCGATCATTAATTTGCGATCATTGATTTTGGTAAATTACTCAGTCAAGGTCACAGCTTTTTTTACTAACCTGTTTGTAATAGGATATTAGTTCAGTCGAGTAAAAAGTACTTGAATCAATCTAACTTGTATTGGACATGAATTCTAATATGAAAATTCTAAGAATTTCTTGAATACCATAAAAATTGAAAAACATGATTTACTGATTATATTGATGAATAGGTACCTATAAAAGTTGCAATTAAGTTGTTTTGTTCATCCAATGAATTATAATGTTTTTTCAGTTGCTTCTGGGGTACTCTTAGATAGTTTGGAGTAGTCTGAGGGTGAGAATTATCATTATTTAAATAAAATAAATTTAATTGTTTAAATAAAACATGAGACATTTTAAAACCGAGGTTATGCTTTCATTGTAGTATGCCAATTTTAGTATCGAAGTGACAATACGTCTTCTTAACGGAAATTTAAACTATTTTAAACTTATTGGTTCATCTGCAATTAAGTCAAAAGTATAGATTAGATTAGAAAAGTGACTATATACACGAACTCACTAAAATCACAACAGTCTTTTTTTCCTGTGTAGATAATATGAAATAATAAGTCAGGTGCCGGCCGCCGCCGACGGGTCACACGAGTCTCGCCGATGCCGACGAAGAAGCGCGAATATTTAAAAAACGGCGGTGGCCTGTTTGCTTTATTGCAAAAATGATATTTTTGGGAGTTATAGAGGGCGTTCACTTTTCGTTGGCAACACACTGCATAGCTTTTTGGCGTCGAAGCAATTTTACTATTATTTTTCATATCAGCAAAGGTGCATAGGTACTATGAAGAGTTCGTGTATAAAAAACTTCTGTAATTGCTCAATTATAAAATCTAAATTAACGATTCGATTACCGAATTCTTCTTGAACCACGTTAGGGTCAGTTGAACATCTATCAATGTTTGATTGGATAATTATTGTTCTGCATAATAGTGTTGTTACGACCAAAAAAGTGCGTTTAAATTCTACTTCTATAAAATGTTTTATATACCTAGTATTCCATATTAATATTTGTGTAATAATAAATAAATCTAACTGAAAACTTTCTACACTGTAACAGCAGCGTCCAGAGATATACTTTCTAGACTTTGGTAAGAGTTCACTTTAGAGGGATTAGAGTGAATAATAGACCATAGGTATAATATCACAACTATGATTTGTTTATTTAAAAACAGTAAGCGGTTTCGTTAATCTATAAAATTACATCATCAAGGACTACAATATAAGATTTAAAAAAGTAAATAAATAAAGGATAATCACTTACAGTCCAAGAGCTTCCAGGAAATTTGAAGGAGATACTTGAAAAAAGATTATAATTATGTAAATGTTTTTAATTGTTTCAACTTTGACTTGTGGCTGAATGTATATATTTCAAATATATAATGAGGATGTAGGTAAATTTATAGAGTTGCGAAACCGGTCTCCGTTTTCAAATAAAGTAATAGTTTTGAGATGTTTTTCCCAGAAAGTTTGTTTCTCAAACCCTATGCACCTGCACTTATACCTAAATCCGAATAATAAGTGTGCAAAATGCAAAATATGTGTTAGTACCCTAGTACCCCTCTCTCAAATTCTGGGAACCATATTAGGTACGGGAATAAAAGCACACAAGCCCACAAATTACTCCTATTGGTTTCACTGTGACTGTTGCGACATCATTATCAAACATTATAGGTATTCTTGCCCTGACTGCCGTTCAGTTTCAGAACCTTCTGACAAATCTGAATTATCGAACATCCTAGAAAATGTATTAAAATGTCATAAATTCGACAGACTGGAACAATAAAATGTACCCTCTATTTTTATTTTGCCCGATTTTCAACTTAAATGACTTTCGAACAATCTTCTAACGAAGAAGTTTCTAAAACTGACTGGATGTCAGAATTATTATCGTTCCCTCTGGAAAGTATATAAATTAGCTTTTATCATGCAGCGATTTGACACAATAATCGTATTACATAGGATATTATTCGTTTTCAAAAAATGCTTCACATGACCCATTTATTTGACAAAAATATTACTTGTACCTATCACATTTTTAAAGTAAAAATCAAGCGCACAATTTGGTCTAGAATTTAAATTTACTCTTTTTGCACGACCAGGCCATTTTCTGCCCTAGGGATTAAACCATTTTACACAAAAGCAAAAAGTACTTTGTGAATAATAATTATTTATTTATTACTCCTGGAGGAATAATAATAATGAGTATTATTATATGCCAGTCGACATACATAATGTAATATTCCAACATTCAAAACAAGCGAAACACAAATAAGGGAGACTGAGAGTAATAAAATGAAAAATGAAACATCTGATATCGATTGAAAGTTCCCCTGACGTTGTTCCCGAGCCCGGTGAGGTAGGCCGAAGTAGGGGGAGTAGGGGAACCACGAGTTCCAGCGAACGCCCGCCCGTCTATCTCCGTACGTCTAATTCCTGCTCGGATGGCCAATTCACGGATCATTTTATTGCCGGGCAATGGGTTCGTAGTTTTCAAATCATAGCCAAACGAACAAACGTATCGACTTGAAAGTAGTCTTAAAATAATGTTATCGAATGCCTCAATCGTCGTTGTGTCTTTCGAATTATTTTTGAGCGGCGGAAATACTCGAAATTCTTAACCGAATATAGTCGAATTTCGGGTATGTTTGGCATTTTTTTTAACAGTGTCGCATTAGTCCTGCACAGTTCGTGATACACAACGACGATTCTTCATAGTTTTATCTAAGCCACAAAAAAAAATCAAGTGAAAATATTAAGAAATGCAAGTAGGAGATGTAAACTACGAAACCCTTGAAAATGGGGGGTATCGTAGCGCCTTAATCGGGACACCCTAAAACCCCCCCATTTTTTGTGACTTATCTTTAGAAAATAACCCGGCTAAAATCAGATGAAAATAAAAAGCTTTTTGACAGGTTGTTGACAGTATTATTATTCCTGGTTGATCCAAAAATTACTACCCTACCTACTATACAGGGTCTTAACCTACCCAAAAATAAAGTAACTGCGCTTTTTTTTTTGTTTTTTTTTTACACCAGGTTCGTAACAAATATACAGTCTCTTAAATGTGAACTTAAATTTACATTTTTCGACTATAAATTTTTGTTCGCCTAGATTAAAACCCTGTATAGTACTACTAACACACTGCATCTTTTTTTATTTTATTGTATTCGATCAAAGAAAAAATACCATCTAATTAAGAATCACGGCAACACTGTAGCATTTAATAGACTGCGTGGAGGGAGACTGCATAATATTCCTAGCCTGTAGCTTGTAGTAGCAAGTCAAGATTGTAATTAGAATACTGTCAAGTTCTGGATAATCTGGATTCGAGAAGTTTGTGTTCGTAGTCCGAAACTTATTGTGCTGTGGCTGTGGATTTGTTTTCTATAAATCTCCTCAGTTTTGTGCCGAGATGGAAAGTAAACCAGCACAAAACAAATGTTGTTTTTTTAACTGCGGAAGCAGTCGCAAAACTGGAATACGTATGTTTCGGTTTCCATGTAAAAATAAAGATGTTTGCCAGAAATGGCTGGAAAATGTTGATAAGAAAATATATATATATATATATACTTACACAGGGTGTTTCACTTTTAATGCCGAAAATTTTAACAATACCTAATTATTGATAGCACTCGACAAAATAATGATATTTTGTACACTTTTTCTCGTTTGGACTATTTTCGAAAATTGAAGTTCTTTTTTCTCCAGAAAACTAAAAGCTGAACTTGTTGGATCACCCATCGAGTTCTTTCCATAGCAGTCTATTTTTGAATAACATTGTAAATTGAGGTTTTCTCGAGGGGGCAACCGTCCACTGGTCCTAAATTTGTACATATACTGCCAAACAGTGCGCATTATTTTATATTTTCAATCAATGCCAGTAATGACGTCGCTGAAGACAGCATCAGATTCAGATTCGAGAATCAAGTTTTTACAGCGGACCAGAAAAGTGGTGTACGCGACCGCGCAAAATTCGATAATAGGTCGGGGGTATATTGTTGGCTTCCACAAAATTCGTATCCATGTTTCTTAAAACTACCCTTTTTGGTACATCGCCAGAAAAAGAACAGTCAGGACTGTACTGTAAGTGGGCACAAATCAGAGAATTTTTCAACGCAATTTTTGCTTAATAAGAGATTGGTTCAAAGCTCAAGCAGATTATATAGCATTTTGTTGATTGTAGGGATGGGAAAGAATCCCCTATTTTTTCAGAAACGAAAAAAGTCGGGGCAGTGGATCCGGATTTCATTACACCCTGAAGATTTCGCGAAGAAATTGCAAATATGAAGAGAAAAAACTCTACTGACAGCCACGCAAAAATATCAGGGGCATACTATCGATTTCTTCAGAAGAAATGGTAAATTATTTTTTTCTAGTGGATCCGGATTTTGCTACACCTTGTGATTTCGAAAAAATAATGAAAACAGAAAGGGGAAGAATTCCCATATTCAGCCACGCAAAAATTCAGGGGCGTACTGTCGATTTCTTCATTATTTTTGCGGAATCACAAGGTGTAGCAAAATCCGAATCCGCTAGAAAAAAAAAATTGGCGATTCTTTTTATTTTTTTTTTATATTTGCAATTTCTTGGCAAAATCTCAAGGTGCAACGAAATCCGGATCCACTATGCCCCCGACTTTTTTCGTTTCTGAAAAAATAGTGGTTTCTTTCCCATCCCTACAATCAACAAAATGCTATTTATAATCTGCTTGAGCTTTGAACCAATATCTTATTAATCAAAATTTAAGATAGGTACCTAGTGAAAAATTCCGTTGAAAAATTCTCTGATTTGTGCTCGACCCAATCTCTTAACCAAAAGCAAAGACAAATTGTCTAAAACTGAAAGTGTGAAAAAAGCATTATCATAATTCATTAAATATACTTCCTCTCCGAAGTTCATTGCTATTTCCAGCTATTTCATTAATATTTTATCATATTGCTCCTTCAATAATGGAAAAATAATAAGTATTATTTGTCAGTGGTAAACTTTGCTAGAGATATTTTACTCTTCGTGGTAGGTATGTTGATTTCGTCTTATGTGTGGGAGTGGGAAATAAACTCGAAAATATAAAAATAAAGATTTCAAAACTTACTTACTCAATAAAACAATCCAGCTGGAACTGAAACAATGCGCATTTATTCTTCCCTCGGGTTTTCTCCTTCACCAACGTAACGACAAAGATCGTTGTCACCAACGTAACGACAAAGATCTTTGTCATTACGTTGGTGAAGGAGAAAACGTTAATCTGTAAGCAATTTTTTTTAGGAAATGCAAAACTAATTGGTTTGCCTGCAGATGAACTTAAAATGAAATATATATGCGAAAAACATTTCGACAACAATGATTATCGAACTGAAAAGAAGCATTATTTGAAGCTGAATGCAGTTCCTCAACATTATTCGGAAAAAATCCCAGATAACGATGAACTGAAAGTTTTGACACCACAAAAAAATTATGGTCGAAAAAGAACTTTAAAGACATCCGAAAGTCCAATTTCTTCAAAAAGATACTGCTATGGAAGGAGCTCGATGGGTGATCCAACAAGTCCAACGTTTAGTTTTCTGGAGAAAATTATTGATATGCCAGATACTATAGAAACCCCTAGAAAGCAACGTTTAAGACAGAAAATTCGATTTCAGACAAACAAAATCCGAAATTACGCTTCTAGGTTGGCTAAATTCCGGAAAAAAATGAATTTTACTTCATCAGATACTGTACAGTTATCTAAAATTACTTCTCGTGCAGCAAGAACACTAGTAGGTATGCAAGTAAAAGGAAAACGAAAAGACTGGACAAGGAAAGAAAAAGAGTTTGCTATTACATTTTACTACAAATCTCCTAGTGCTTTTGAGAAAGCAAGGCGTAGTTTTACCTTCAGTTTCGTCAATAAGAAGATGGATTGCTACTTGTAACTTTAAGACAGGGGTTGACAAGACTGTGGAGGAACAGTTAAAATTAAAATGTAAATCTATGACAAATCTTGAACGAAAATGTACACTAAGCTTTGATGAAATGAATATATCCAAACAAATGGATTACTCAAGAAAGTTCGACTTAATGGAAGGTTTCGAAGATATGGGTCCCTTGGGAAGAACTACAAAGCTGGCGACGCACGGTTTGGTGTTTTTCATTAGGGGCCTATATTCGAATTGGAAATTGCCTTTTGCCTATTTCTTCACTGCTGTTATAAGTAAAGATAATCTAAAACTGTTAATTCATCACGTTTTAGATCGTCTTTTTGAGATTGGTTTTGAACCGAGAGCTTTAGTATGTGACCAAGGACCTACCAATAGAGGTGCTATGAATTTGTTAGGTGTTTCCGAAGATAAACCTTACTTTTTATATAAATCTAAAAAAATTTTTGCTCTGTATGATATTCCACACCTTGTTAAAAGCCTGCGCAACAATTTGCTAACTGGCTATTTTCAACAAGAAGACAAAATCTTTTCTTTCAGTGTTATTGAAGAAACGTATAAAATAGATAAGAAAAGTGGTACAGCCAGGGCATTAACAAAAATTACTGATAGTCATATTTCCCCTAACGGACTTCAAAAAATGTCTTGTTCTCTGGCCCTACAGCTATTTTGCAATACAATGGCTGCAGCTTTGAGAACTTGTGCTGAGAATGGTCAAATAGATAAACAGAGAGGCACGGATATGGCTACGTTTGTACAAGACATAAATAATATATTTGATGCCTTGAATAGCCGTCGACGTTTCACTAGCAATCCGTTTAATTGCGCTTTGAGTAGAAAAAGCGGCATAGTTAGAGAAACATTATAAAAGGGGAGAGAAATGTTTAAAGCCATTAAAAAAATTTCTATAAAAAAAGAACGTCGAATTTATGTAAGACCACCATGTTTATCAGGCGTAATCCAGTCTATTAGTGCCATTTTACTTCTGTTTGACGAGGAAAATTGCGAATTTCTTCTAACGAATCGTGTAAATCAGGATGCCTTAGAGAATTTCTTTTCTTCTGTGCGACAAAGAGGAGGGTGGTGCCTGAATCCACCTGCCAAATCTTTCAGGCTATCTTTTAGAATTTTGTCTGTTACCAATTTGTTGAAGCCTCCAAAATCTTCAAATTGCGAATCTGATTCAGATTGTAATTTACTAATTGTGGACAATACGAATAACTATGTACACCAAGACGTCAAAATATCTTCAGTCCCCGCTTTTGACCAAACCACTCATAATGACCAACTGGAAGATGAAGAAAGAAATAAATGTGAAGTCAGTGCAGACCCAACAACATCATTAGAAGAATGTACAGTAGTATATTACGCGGGTTATTTAGTCAAAGTCACCCTAGAAAAATTTTGTTGTGAGTTGTGTTCGAAAACTTTGAAAACGGATGGATCCTTGAATAATCCTAACCAATTGTTTTTGCTTAATAAGAACTATAGTAGTAGTCACATAGCGTTGTGTGTTCCAAGACATGATGTCGTGGATTTTGTTAAACATGCAATGGTACTTTTTAGTAATTTGTTGGAACGTTATAAAAGTGAGGAACTTTTGTCTGCCAAAATTCAGAATATCATCACGTCAAAAAACACGCAATGGCTTCGTGATGATCGTTTTTTAGAATGTCATGAACATAGGGCCTTTTTGTTGCGTAAGTTAGTAATAACTAACTTATTTAAATATTGTAAATGGTCCAGAAAAAGTGCAAAGGAATATACACAAAAGATTAAAAATTTAAAAAATAGTACGTAATATTAAAAAGTTTAGTTTAGGTGCTTATATTTCCTGTAATATTCATTATTAAAAAACATGCTTTAACAAAAGTTTTTTCTTAAAGGGGTGCTGGGGGTAGTTTTCGCCCAACAATTTTTTTCAACCACGAATTCGTGCATCTGGAATCATTGCGAACGTCCTTTCTAAAAACGGTGGGAATCGTACCATGAAAGTTTCCTCTTTTTCTTTAAGGGGTGGTGGGGGTGGTTTTTGTCCAACAAATTTTTTCAACTACGAATTTGCGCATCTAGAATCATTATAGGGCCGTCCTTGCTAAAATTGGCGAGGATTCGACAGTGAAGTTATCATTTTTGTTCTTAAAGGGGTGCTGAGGGTATTTTTCGCACAAGAAATTTTTTCAACCGCGAATTCGTGAATCTAGAGTCATTAAGAACGTACTTGCTAAAATCGGCCAGGATTCGACAATGAAGTTATAATTTTTTTAAAGGGGTGCTGGGGGTAGTTTTCGACCATGATACAATAAAAGTTGTATCATGGTTTTCGACCAACAAGTTTTTTAAAGTACAAATTTGTACATTATCTGGAATCATTAGGAACGTCCTTGCTAAAAACGGTGGGAATCGTAAAATGAAAGTTATCTTTTTTTTCTTTAAAGGGTAGTGGGGGTAGTTTTCGCACAATAAATTTTTTCAACTACGAATTCGCGCATCTGGAATCATTAGGAACGTTCCTTGCTAAAATTGGAGAGGATCCGAAAATGAAGTTATCATTTTTGTTCTTAAAGGAGCGCTGAGGGTAGTTTTCGCACAAGAAATTTTTTCAGCCACGATTTAGTGCAAACTTCCTTGCTAAAATCAGCCAGTATCCGACAATAAAGTTATAATTTATTTTCCTAAAGGGGTGCTGGGGGTAGTTTCCGCCCAAAATTTTTTTAAAGCACGAATTTGAGCATCTGGGATCGTTAGCTAAAAATCGTGGGGGTAGTTTTCGCCCAACAAATTTTTTCAACCACGAATTCGTGCATTTGGAATGATTATAGGAACGTCCTTGCGGGGATCATGATGTCAAATGAATATTTCAATAATGCGAAAATACTTTTAGGTAGAAAAAAACATTTGGAAACAGAGATTAAAGTGATAAATTTAATATGCAACAAGTATTATTCAGTTAGATCCTCTATGGCTGAAATCTGGACAACAACCCTCAGGAGGACGTTGGAATATACAAGACACAGCATATGGGCCATGGGCCACAACAATGCATCAAACAAACACAAGTTACACAACCACAATGGCCGACGTCCGTCACCGGTTCGCGTCCTCTCCGGTCTCCTACTCTCTCCCGCAGAAGAGCGCAGGATCCGTGAAGTCACCTGACGGTTTTTGCCAATCGCGTTGCGGCATTTTTGTGACGTGACAATTTTTCCCAATACCGCCCGATGCCTTAAACAAGTATTTTGCCAGTATCAAATCAACGTAGGATTCACCCGTCGACTGCCAATGTCAAATACTGTCTGGGCCAATACTGGATATTTACGTCTTGAATACGTAACGATTGCCTTCAATTTGCCGGCATAAAACTGGCATAGGCCAACCTATATTTTAATGGCCAGTGTCATATGTCTTCTGGGCCAATATTAGGTGCCAATGGCCAACACTTTGCCGACATTGCCTACATTGGCCCAGACATTGGCCACGGATGATTTGTTTGCTGGGTTGGTATCATTGACATCCTGTACATATTTTCTACATTGTAGAACAAATATTTACCGTATACTAAGTGTATAATTAGTAAATTAAATACGAATAACCTATATTATTTGTAACATCTTCCTATATTTTAATCGGATAATTAATATTGGCTCCGAAGCACTCTGTATAGGTTAGTATACGTCACAGCATTCTACAAAGACGAAGCAAATAATAAAATAGCTATGCTCCCATTAGGTATTATTTCGTATAGTTCAAGGCCTCTGACCGTCTGCCCGGAAATAGATTTTGATGACTGAAAGCCGCCGCCAGCATAGACAGCGTTTATGAAACCTTTATTCCTAAACCACCGGCAACACGGTTAGGCTCTTCAGTTGACTGCTGGCGCCTCTAGCGGTGACTTTTATCGGAGGGTATTTTACGGTTTTAAAAATCGAACGATTCTGCATCCGAGCGCCATCTGTTAGGGCAAGGCAAAACCAACTTTCGGTGTGCTATACATATTTTACGAGCCCAATGCTACTGGCACTTCTGTCCGCGTAGCGTATATTTTCTGTGCTAACTACTGTCCCGGTTTTCGTCAGCCCCAGGAGTTGGTCACCTTGTTGTATATGAATATTATAACCGTCGATGGAGGAAGGAATCAATCAACGTTATAACTCCATTATAAAAAGATTATTTTAAAAAGATTCGAGACATTTGTCCTTAACAATTAATAACGTTACTCGATACTTTAAAAAAACCGCCTCCATAGGCAAAGAGGGGGGCGGGGCCGCGGCCGGGCGACTCGAATCGAACGCTGGAATACAAAATCTAAAATATACCTTCCAGCCGTCGATCGATGGCGATGACTCATTCGTACCAGCACAAAAAACGCAAACAACCAAGGTCAAATCAACAGATTTGGCAAGCCGCGAAGCGCGCCATCTGCCGAACAAAAGTTCGTCTTGGGAAGCCGCATTACAAGTGCGCAGTGCGCCATCTACCGGACAGAAGCCTCTCTTCCACCTCAACGCCGAGACGTAATCCGAGGATGGTGCAAGTGCGCCATCTACCGGACAACCGTGTCGGACTGGGAAGTCTCGTTTCCCCCACCGCGCCGAGAAGTATTCGACGGTGGCTCCATCTTCTTCCGAAGAGTATTGAGTCAGTCGGTATTTCGCATTAGGAAACTAATCTTTACCTTCCTCCATCGACGATATTACCTAGTCCTGGACTAAAATTTTACTCTAATAATGTTGACCTAATAAATACAGAACACAGAATACTAGGGGTACGCCGAATGTTTCGGGACTTTTGAGTAGGATAAATCTTAAAGATAATGAGAACAGTCCTTATAGCGTCTATAAAAATTACAGCAGCTATTATTGGCCGAAATTTTAAAACTCCGTGATTTTACATTACCACGAATCTCGGGAAAGAGGCAAAAAAGGGAATAATTTTCTATAGGTAAAACTTAAGTCGGGGCTAAGTAATCACGATTATAAGGTTGTAAAATACAGCTTAGAAAAAGATAAAGTGAGCCGGGGAGAGACTTTGTTTTCAATAAAATTTAACGACGCTTTTAGATCCTTCAGCCAAGCGGCTTCGCTCCGCCCGAGCCGAGAAAATTCCATATTGGAGATATTTCCATGATTATAAAATTCGACTTAAAGCGAAGTAGATAGATTACGGAGCTACGTGCATTGGGTTTAAAAATGAAAAAGTGTTACAGGGAGAATTTTCATTAGTGGTTAAAGGCTTCGCTTCAGTTAAATATATGATGTTAATGAAAAATAAATAGATTATTACAATGGTATTCCTCTAAGTGACTCCAAATGCGAGTTTTTAGGATAATATGTACCAAACTTTATGTAATGATGTGTGGAAATCGGCACTAAAGAAGTAAATCATTATTGTGCTTTATTTTCTTCAAGTTTAGACTAGTTCCAATATATTATTGGAAAAGAAAAATATTCATCAGGCAAGGACCAGCAGGAAAATGCATAGCTTAGCGCAAAATCTGTTTAATGCCTTTTAAGGAGGATTTAATTTCGCACGTTTTGAATTTTTCGTAAAGTGGAACTTTCCTAAAAATTTAACTTTTTTAAAATCTAACTAATCTAGCTACGCCGCCTTGTGCAAAACTTCTTATTTGAAAATGAACTTCAGTGCGTTAGTACACAAATTACTACTCATGTGACATTTTTTCAAGCATAATTTTGGGATAATAATCAGTGATTATTATTAATCACCAGTAATATAATATAAATATGGTGTCCAATGCCAATAATATACCTAATATCCCTACGACTTACTTCTGTGACAGTTAAAAGATATATTATTTTGACCCGCAGCCAGTAGCTATCTAATCGAATTTAGATAAAATATTTCTAAACTATACACTGCGTGTTCATTTGAAAACAGTCCACCCTTAATATTTTTAAAACTACGAAAAAAATCAGAAGTCGCCGGGACCCGTCAATTTTTGTTCGGAGGGGGAACTTCTTTGACGTACAGCTCATGTTTACAAATTCACCCCTGTAACCCCCACCACCCCAAATTTCAAATGGGAATACCCCCTTTGTGATACATCATTTTAAAGCTGATGTTATTGCGAATACAACTCATTTTTATTTTCTAAAATCCGATGATGTTTGGACAAGTTATGGTTAAAAGACAGTTTTTTCATAGTTTAAAATAAATTACTTTTTACCCTAGATTTTCAACAGCATTCACATGGGTATATAATACACAATGATTGTGTGGCTACTTATTTTATTAAATTTTCAAAATGAGCTCCATTAGTCGCTAGACAGTAGTACAATCTCTGTTCTCATTCCGCTCTTACTTTATAACAAATGTGTCGCGAGAAATACGTTGGCATTATTCTGTTACTCTGTTCTTCAGATCCTCAATTTTTATGGGAGGGGTTTTATACACGTTTGTTTTATTTCCCCATGTCAATGCTGTTGAAAATCTAGGGTAAAAAGTAATTTATTTTAAATTATGAAAAAACCATTTTTTACCCATAACTTCTTCAACCATCATCGGATTTCAAAAAATAAAAATGAGTTGTATTCGCAATAACATCAGCTTTAAAATGATGTATCACAAAGGGGGTATTCCCATTTCAAATTTTAAAGTTAGGGTGGTGGGGGTTACGTGGGGTGAATTTGTCAACATGGCCTGTACCTCAAAGAAGTTCCCCCTCCGAACAAAAATCGACGGGTCCCGGCGATTTCTGATTTTTTTCGTAGTTTTAAAAATATTAAGGGTGGACTGTTTTCAAATGAACACAGTGTATATTATGTTCTATAAGAACTACTGAGGAAACGCGGATTTCTTCTCAAAAATAATATCATCATATTGTATAAGATATTTTGATGACATTTTTGTTTCACAAGAGGAAAATCTCCGTAACATAAAAAAATGTCAGTGTGGAAACAGTGTCGTGATACTATAACTACAGAGTTAGACATTTTAGTATGGAGAATGGGAAGTAGGTAAAACTCTATTTTGTCAGAACATAATGGACAAGTATACATAGGAATGAAAAATAATTTTTTGCCTTGGAATTTGTAAAACATGTCTAGATAATTACGAAACCCAACCAACAGATTTTTTTTCCCATTAGTTTGCTCAAAAATTGAAAAAAACGGTCGCAAAAGTAGGGAATGTGACGTCACGATCCCTAGTTTCAATTATATAACCAAGCATTCCCAGGCAAATTATTAGATTCAGTTTGTATGCGCCTGATGAGAAATAATCAAATTTCGTAGCATTTCAATGAAATATTTGGATTTTACTGATCCCATTCTGAACTTATTAGATGCCCCCTATAAAATATGACAGATGACATATTACTCAATTCTTTAAAGAAAATCGTCGGCAACGCCGCACTTTGCATAACCTCACTTTCGCCCGGGGAACGCGGAAACCAAGGTTAATAACCTTAGTGAAAACTAAATAAATACTATTCTCAGTTTTAAAAGAATCTTGCTGTGAATACTTTATTTTTTCGGTTTATAATGAAGACAAGATTTGTTAAAGCTTGTCCTGATAACTTGCCTTGCATAGATTTTGATATGGTGTGTCAATTTTATCAATAAAAATGGGGAGCAAAACCTGGAGAAATGAAGAGGTATGTTTGTTATTTGATTTGTATATTGTTTTAATATTGCTTAATGATGATGATATAGCTTAAATTCTGGTTTTAGGTAGACTAGAGAATAAATATTATGGTAACAATGTTATTGGAGACACGCAGAGGAAAGAACATAGCAATGAATGCATAATGCCCGGTTAAGGCAAAAATTACCCCCGAGCACAAAATTAATAAGAAAAATGTTAATGATACTATGGTTAAAATGAAGAAATTCAACTGAATAGTTCTGGAAGTAGGTATATTATGTTGTAATTACCCAACAGAAGCAGATTAGTCCTAAATTATGCACATACCACGATGTACGAGGATCATATATCGTGGCACATACGTAGATACAGCTTTTTGTGCTTCTAGTTTAGTTGCTAGTACAGTAAAGAAATACTTATTGTGTTAAGTTAAATATAGTTAAGATATGGGGGAGGGGGCGTGGGGGTGTCGCACACCCCAATGTTGAAATCGATTATCAAAACAAGAAATCATGCGTTTGTAAAAACGATCGTTGATATCTACATGTAAAAACCATGATTCAGAACTAATTTAAATAATCTAAAGACAATGCAAGTTCGACAGCAGAGTTTCATTCGATATCAAGTGCTTGACCGTCAATGACTACTTTTTGCGGGTATTTTTTCTTGTATGATCTAATGAAGTATTTAAGTAATTAAGTCAGTAGTAGTACACTTTGTCGCATCCATTTTGATGCGGAAAGTTGTACTTTTCTGCACTAGTGACATTAACTTTGTCAACTAATAATAGAACTACGTACGCTTGTAAAATTTTTACTGGTAGGTACATATTAATGGAAAACTTATTTTAGATGAATGTAAGCAAGGTATTGCTTTTCTTTGCTGACTTCCTGGAAATAGCGAAGAATCATGGACAACATCAGTAGATTGTTATATTGGAGAAAGTCAACACAAGTGCAATAAAAAAATATGAAAATCTACCTTACAGGATTTAGTTCACAAAGACATACCGACATACCTCAATAATTATACATTGGAGTAGTATGAAGGAAGATTTTTGGCAAAAATCAAAACGTATTACAAGGAGGGACTGTCTGACATGTTAAAAAACGAAAAATGCCCTGTATCTCCAAAACGAATCGAGATTTTGAGATTCAACTGCTTTCCACTGCCCTCAAAAATCGAGCACAGTACACCTATCTACCCTTTGTCTATCTCTTCGCAGAATAGAAGAAACCCCCCCCAAAAAATCCAGTTTGTTACACTCTGTGCATGCGACATGAAAACTGTATTATTTGATTTTGGAATATTTTCACTAAATTTAATAGATAACTTATTTGAGGTTTTGCCATGGAATACAAAATAATGTTTTTTTTTCTTGCTAATTAAAGAAATCTTAATTTTTGGCCGGCTGCTGCATTATATTTTTTTATTTTTAACTTCTATTAACCACAATCACAAAATATGCTTATGAAAATTTATTTTCCAGAAAAAATATTTAATATGTATAGTGAAAAAATTCTAAAGAATTATGTCATTTTTTATGAGGATGCTTCGGCAATCACAATATAATTTACCTAAATGGGCCTAAAATAGTTCAAGCTATGACAATAAAGTTTTTCGACTGAAAACTTGGCTTTATTGCTTTTTACATGTTATATTTCTAACATCACCAAGAACTGGCACCTTCTCCAATATTCTAGCGTTACATTTTTGAACCGATGCAGGTCTAACTACTAACTTAATTCTGTAAGTAAGGGCTCATGAAATTAAAGTAATAAATTTTTTATATTCGGACCAGGTAAGTGCTTAGAAGATATTTCGCGTCAAAGCGAGCATCCTTTTGACACATGTCCTTATGGACGCTTCTGTTGTGAAGCTATTTATTCTGTGACATTAGGTATTGAGGCTAAAATATCATCAGTTTCTTCAAACAACTAGCAGTTGGTGGAATATACTTGATAACAAGTAAAAAATGGTTTGACAGAGCCACTAATCTAAAATCGTCAGCTAAAATGTTACACCTGGTTGGTTCTTTATTGTCTTTAATATATCAGCAAGTCTAGATATCTAATTTGTGCAAGTTCAGTTAGGTACTTACGAATTGTGTCGTTTTATAGATAAAATCGACTTGTTTCCAATAAAAAAAAAAGGTTTATAAACCAACCAGCATAACGTCCGAATCATCAATACCAATACCTAGTGTTCCCAGCATTTTCCTCAGCAAAATAGAATGGTTCATTTCCGTCATGGATTATTAGAATGAATGGTGAAAATAGTTCAAATCATAAAAAATAAAAGCTTGTAAAACACGCGGGGCCGCGGGATCCGAGATCCGATATTCCGATTTGTGACGCCACAAAATAGGTTATGTTTATGTTCTCGCAGGCTGACAGCTTGGCATTGAGGTGCGGCATTGCCAAACCTGGTGCCATGGCGGTAAATTTAGGGAAAAATAAAATCCAACAGGTAGTTACGTATATTGAACTTTAAACATTAATTGCGGCAAAACGGGGGCGAAAAAAAAATTTAAAAAAATACAGCAAGTATATCTCACCCAATACTATCCGATGAGCAAATAAAAAAAAGTGGTGTATTAGTCCATTGTATTTTTTTTTTTTCGGAAACTACGGTTGCACAATTAGGCTAAACATTTTCTGGAAAATGATGAATTTTGTAGTTAATAAACCTTTCTTAGATTATACCTACCTATATCAATTTATCAGAGAGTGCAACTTATACATAATAATATTAAATCAAACAAAAAGCGGAAAATTGTGAAATCGCCAATTTACTTACCAAATTCCGCATTCCGATGTCCGCAGAAGTAACGTCTAGATGGTTAAAAAAATATGCTAAAAACATACATATTGAAAGTAATGACTTTCAAAGTACCTACATGCCTACGCATCTAGTATATTCCCCACGATCTATCAATAACAGACTCTCCAGGCTTTTCAACCCCGATTTCCGCGGCACTCAATCCCGGGAAATCGAAAACGGCGGCCGCGATCCATCACGCGATTTTACTCGCGCCTAAATTCACTTAGCCGCCATTAGGGGTGGCGGGGCCAGATGCGCCTTCCCCCGCACCCCGACATCGTGATCTACAATTTCCACCCACGACGATAATTTTGGGTTTACAGCGCGAAATATCGCAGGTGCGGATTGCCAGCTTGTCACAGAAAGGAGACATTATTGGGTGGTGTTTCACATTGAATTTTTTTCATTTTGAGGCTATTTTAGACTTATTGGAAAGAGTATGTCAGTAATTCATTTATACATCGGTACCAATGTTTGGAGACCATATGTAGACTGCATAGACGATAGACGTCGTGTATTGCTTCGGATGTCACACTTGATGATTCGATTCGTGACTGGCACAAAAAGAAATCTGATGTAGTAAAAGAACAGCGCTGAAAGATAAAGAACGCTCTGCAAATAATGTAGAATAAAGAATTCCAGGAAGAAGTCAAAACTCTATGGGTATTACAAAATACGTGAGACGGAAATCGCCCTGTGTGGCAACCATATTTTGACACAATATTTTGAAAACTGACACGGTCATAGGTGTAATAAATAGAATAAATAAATAAATAGAATTTATTTCCTACAGGATAAACACCCGTGCATTAGTTGTCAGTGGTACTTGGATACTTTGTAGTTATTATGCTGAGCTGTGAGGCTTGTGGCCCTTCCCTGACCGGCAAAACTAAAATGTTTGAGGATAATGATCCATGGGTAAGTAATTTTTCAATTTAAATTAACTTTTTAGGTCATACAAAAAAGTGGCATAGGCGTTTGTGTAAGTGCCTACTTCTTCATAGTTGGAAATTTAATATTATAATTACTATAATTTCCAATTCAAAATCGATAGATCTAAGATTACAGAAACATGTATCAATCACTATAAAATGTTCCGAGTGTAGTGCCAGTCATCCGCGGCCTGCATCTGTTATCATTCATAGATATGTATTGTTGTTATTGTTATTGTATAATAAAGCATTTGGTAACTCTGGCATAGCCAATATATAGCAGAGCCTCCGTAGCTGAAGTAATATGCTTAGAGGAGTATCGGAAGCATAATATTATAGTGACCGGCAGAACGAAGGCAACAAATGGGATTTTATTATATTTTGCGTCGAAATAAAAAAAAATTGACTATGGCATGTCCCGAAAAACTTGGACATGCCTATAATGTATCTAGAACATAGAAAAGAATAGACTACTGGAAAAACCCAGATGATTATAGACCCATTTCGGTGATCCCACATTGTGGCAAGATTTTCGAGTGCATTCTTAAGAGCAGGCTTACAGACTATTTTGATAGATGCTGTAAGCATGTAGGTCTCACTCTATGTGATCTCAGCAAGGCCTTTGACTGTGTCTCTCATAGGTTACTTATCGGGAAGCTTTCCAGGTATGGGATTAGGGGTCCACCGTTGGATTTGTTATGCTCGTATCTTGAGTCTAGACAGCAAAGAGTCGATTTTAATAATAAGTCGTCCTCTCTGGAGATTGTAAGAAGTGGTGTTCCGCAAGGCTCAGTTGTGGGGCCCCTCTTGTTTGTTGTCTACATAAACGACCTCTGCAATTTTATGAGTCCTATTAAGTGTACACTTTATGCCGACGATACATCGCTCGTCACGTTTTCGCGGGATCATCAGCTGAGTGCAGAATGTATGAAGGCGACAGAACTTAAAGCAGTACGAGGGTTTAACAAGAATTATTTAAAACTGAATTTAAATAAAACGCAATCCATTGAATTCTCATCTAGTAATACAATTAAAAAAGATTCGGCCAAACTCTTGGGTATTAACTTGGATAACCGGCTGAACTGGACTGCACATGTAGATTTTCTCAGGGGCAGACTGGCCTCCAGCCTTTTTGTTTTGAGAAAACTTGAATGTTTTGTGCACCAAAGCACATTGTTAACCGTATATCACGCGATATTCCATAGTCTTCTTAGCTATGGTGCCGTGATTTGGGGAAACTCAGGAGTGGCCGTGCAGATATTTAGGCTGCAGAAGAAGGCCATAAGAATAGTAGCTAAAATTGGATATAGGGACCACTGCAGACCGTCTTTTAAGCAGTTTAAAATTATGCCGTTGCCGACTGTATACATTTATTATCAGTTGTTGGAGGTACATAAACATAGGGATCAGCTTCCACTAAATTCGGCTTTTCATGGATATCCAACAAGGTCGGGTGGACAGATACGTCCGCAAAGATTCATACTAAACAGGTCACTCAGCAACTCTTTGAATGTAGCTTTGTACAATGTGTTGCACGACTCTGTTAGGCAGATGGGTGATATACAATTTAAGAAAACGGTCAAACGGCACCTTGTTACTCACTGCTTTTATTCGGTTCGGGATTATTTGGAGACACCATCACCAAGGCTCGATAGCCTGACATGACATGAATTAAATTTATTTTTATTATATTATCTGCGTTTGGACGCGGGCTATGTTTAACATAGAGATGTTGTACATATGTATATATCTGTGCTAGTGGACAAGACTTGTACTTGTGATCATTTAGGGGAAACTAATGACCGCCTTAAGATAATTAATTGCTTGTGGTTTTATCATTGTATGACTGTGTGGATGTAAGTTTTTTCATTTATATATCTGTTTTTATTCCTGTTAGTGATAAGACTGCTTGTTGAACTTATATGTATTTTTATATACTGTATATGTGCATAATGACGTACTAAATTGTACTTTTGTACAAACTAGTTAATAAAGTTCTATTCTATTCTATTCTATTCTATTCTATTCTATTCTATTCTATTCTATTCTATTCTATTCTATTCTATTCTATTCTATTCTATTCTATTCTATTCTATTCTATTCTATTCTATTCTATTCTATTCTATTCTATTCTATTCTATTCTATTCTATTCTATTCTATTCTATTCTATTCTATTCTATTCTATTCTATTCTATTCTATTCTATTCTATTCTATTCTATTCTATTCTATTCTATTCTATTCTATTCTATTCTATTCTATTCTATTCTATTCTATTCTATTCTATTCTATTCTATTCTATTCTATTCTATTCTATTCTATTCTATTCTATTCTATTCTATTCTATTCTATTCTATTCTATTCTATTCTATTCTATTCTATTCTATTCTATTCTATTCTATTCTATTCTATTCTATTCTATTCTATTCTATTCTATTCTATTCTATTCTATTCTATTCTATTCTATTCTATTCTATTCTATTCTATTCTATTCTATTCTATTCTATTCTATTCTATTCTATTCTATTCTATTCTATTCTATTCTATTCTATTCTATTCTATTCTATTCTATTCTATTCTATTCTATTCTATTCTATTCTATTCTATTCTATTCTATTCTATTCTATTCTATTCTATTCTATTCTATTCTATTCTATTCTATTCTATTCTATTCTATTCTATTCTATTCTATTCTATTCTATTCTATTCTATTCTATTCTATTCTATTCTATTCTATTCTATTCTATTCTATTCTATTCTATTCTATTCTATTCTATTCTATTCTATTCTATTCTATTCTATTCTATTCTATTCTATTCTATTCTATTCTATTCTATTCTATTCTATTCTATTCTATTCTATTCTATTCTATTCTATTCTATTCTATTCTATTCTATTCTATTCTATTCTATTCTATTCTATTCTATTCTATTCTATTCTATTCTATTCTATTCTATTCTATTCTATTCTATTCTATTCTATTCTATTCTATTCTATTCTATTCTATTCTATTCTATTCTATTCTATTCTATTCTATTCTATTCTATTCTATTCTATTCTATTCTATTCTATTCTATTCTATTCTATTCTATTCTATTCTATTCTATTCTATTCTATTCTATTCTATTCTATTCTATTCTATTCTATTCTATTCTATTCTATTCTATTCTATTCTATTCTATTCTATTCTATTCTATTCTATTCTATTCTATTCTATTCTATTCTATTCTATTCTATTCTATTCTATTCTATTCTATTCTATTCTATTCTATTCTATTCTATTCTATTCTATTCTATTCTATTCTATTCTATTCTATTCTATTCTATTCTATTCTATTCTATTCTATTCTATTCTATTCTATTCTATATAAATAAATTCACCTCAGTAGATAGACTAAGAGCGAAACAGACCAAACCTGTCGGAACTTGTCTGGTCTGGTGCTATCTTAGCCTGTCTATGATAGTACCAGACCCAATGACGTCAGAACCTATAGACAGGTCTGTTTTGATAAACGCTTGACGCCCAGAACTAATCACAATCTAAGCGCTCCAATAAATTATTCCGAAAATGTCGCGAGATTGTCACAAATCGCCCCTTTTTGTCGAGCCGTAGCGAACTTATTTTGACTCTGGGCTCGGAGGCTGGTGTCGTTAGATCATCCCCCGAGTCTTCAGGTGTGGTTCCGATGCTTCCGGCGCCCCCAAACAAGAAAAAACTTGCGATATCTAAGTGTGATTCTGGAGGAACTATTACAGGGAATCCCATGGTGTATAGTTGGTTGACGGTTGACTTTCTGTCTTTGTTTGTAGCATGTTTTTAGAGTAGTGTGGATATATTTAATCTTGGAGTCAAAATAAAGGGCATTTTAACAATGAGGCACCACGTCTATAGGTTCTGACGTCATTGACCAAACCAATCGATATACCCCCCCCCCCCCCAAAAAAACCTAAGAAAGTACCAGTCCAGACAGGTTTCGACAGGTTTGGTCTCTTAGTCTCTCTACTGGCATGCTCAGAATTAGGTTGTCAATGTCATGTTGTTCGATGGCGTTCCATTCCAGGGACCCTTTATTTTAAAGAGTCCCTGTTCCATTCATTTGAAAGTCACTTGAATAGTTGTTGGTCAGTTTGAAACACAATATTTTGCACCAAAAGTATTCGTCCGAGCATGTATCATAAGTGCTCTATGGGATTAAGGTCAGAGGATTGAGATGGAAAAAGGCAAAACATTAATTTCATTGTCCTGCAAAAATTCGCACACGACTCTTGCCGCATGGGGACGCGCATTGTCGTGCATTAGTTGAAATTTTGGTAAAATTCTTTCAGCAGAACAATGGGGCGAAGAATAATGTTTTGATAATCATTGGAATTCAGATAGCGCTCCAACCAAACGAGATTAGTTCTTCCGCCGATGTTGATACTACCCCATACTATGATCGTACCTCCTCGAAAGGTGTGAACCGCTCGAACAGCTGCAAGGCGTTCTGCATTTCCAGGACAACTCTACACGCGATGCCTCCTTGAATCTGGCCGAAGTCCAAGTCGGGGCTCATCAGAAAAGAAAATTGGAGTCTATACCTGCTGGTGCCAAATTAAATGTTCTTGTACCCACAGTAAACTGGTTGTGCGATTTCCTCGTGATAATGCTGGAACTCTTACAGGCCGGCGGCCATTAATGTGATCTTCGTGGAGCCTGTTTCGGACAGTTTTGTCACTAACCCGTCTATTGTCCAGCTGAATAACCAATTGCGATGCAGTGATACTGCGCTCTCGCAAGGCTAGCAATCTTGAAATGTATCCTAAATTGCGGTTCGGCTTCCGTGTTTGCCACAACACCAAAAATGTAACGATTGAACATTGCCAATTCTACTGAAATCAGACGGTCTGCCTCTTTGTGTTGGAGTGGCATTGTACAAATAAGATCCCAGCGCTGGGTAGACGGTGCTATCCACATTCTGCAAGGTGAGTAGACAGAGTGAGCTGTGAGAGACTTTGTACGACCCTCTCCCATTTGTGTCTTCCTGTAGTGGCAGGTGGTCCTTCAAAATTATTGAAAGGAAGAACAATTTTTATTTCCCCCTGAACAATATGATTGATAGCAAACCGTTACTGTTAGTTTCTGTCCAACTCTTCAAACTAGTGTGGTCAGCCTGAATGTAAGTTTCATCTAAAAAGACAATTCTACCTTGGCTCCTATAATACTTAATTTTGTCCAGATAGTTCAGCCTCCTAGCGCGAATAGTCTTCTCTATTAGCAACCTGTCCTGCCGATTGTTCTAATTAGTTTTCCTCCACCTCAATTCAAGTTTTTTAATAATGATGTGCAGGGAGGTATACATTTTCCCGAAAAGTCGTATCTATTCCTTACTAATTTTTTTGTAATTGTGTCAGAGTAACTCGACATCCTTCCGTTTTGTAAAAATTATAAATCATGTTTACTTCACCATCATCATTGTTTAGAGCTTGTAACTCGGCACTTTCACTTAAGATTCTCCCAATAGTGGCTAAAGGTACCTACTCCCGTAGCAGCTACAACGCGAAGTTTTAATTGTATTTTATTTGGAAAAATTGACTTTAAATATTTATAACATTAAACACGATACTTTTAGACTGGGTATTAAATTCCTTTCTTTTATTTTCACCTCTATTAGTTAGAATTCAACTGGAAATGCACCGAACGATACACTTATTTTACGAAGAAACATGGTTTAGTACTGCAAGCATCGAATTATCGAATGCAGTTAATTCCCAGAAAGCTCAGAAAGGGTCTTCTGGGAATTCTATATCAGCAAATATTGTACCTATTGTACCCCCGGCTAGAAGCCTTAAATATATAAAGAGTTACTAAATCGCCGTGTAAATGCTCCCAACTCAAATTAAACCTTTCGTTCCCTTCCTAATAAACTAACCTTGGCCTGCAGTTTGTATGGATCTCGGCCAATAATCTTGATTTCTAGATTATATTACCCCTTTTTCAAGTTCTATAAATAGCAAACTCTCTTTTCACCCCTGATTCCTGTCGGCGCTCAATCCAGAGAAATCAAAATCGGTGCCGGCGATCCATCAAGCGATTTCGTTCGCGCCAAAATTCACTTAACCGCCATTAGGGGGCGACGCGGGACCCCCCGGAACGGCCAGGTGGGCCCCCGGACGCCGTGATCGACGACCCCCCCCCTTCCTGTCCCCCGCGGCTGTGATTTGGGGTTTTACAGCATGAAATATCGCCGCCGCGATGGATATTGCAAGGTTACTGCCACGCAGAAGCCCGCGCCGCGGGGTTGACGGTATTTGACGTTCGTAATTAACTTTTTCTGCTTTGCGATATTTGCCTGGTTTCATACGAGCATATTTCAAAACAACTATATAGGTTTGTGATAATAGCAGTAATAATATGTTGTTTTGCTTGGTTGGTTTGTAGCATACGCGTTTTTTAAAACTTGGTGCAAAAGTTTAAAGCTCTTCGGAAACGGTTTTTATTCGACATGGCGTCCTCCGTTTTCGATGCATTTCCGAGTTATTCTATTCACAAAATCCGCTATAGCATAGATTCAAGGAGCTATATAGGTAGTCAGAAGCATTGTTCCTCCGCAAAAAAGAAACACTACACCAACTTTCAAACTTTAATTTTGTAACGAAAACAAATTAAAACAGATAAATTTTAATGTCTTACAATTATTCTCAGGAATGGATACTAAGTTGAGGTATAGGTATTTTAATTTAGTTAATAGTTTTAATATAGAATTGTAGATATGCAAAATATTTGGTGTAGCGTGCGGAAATTTCAACAATGGTTCGACAGTCTATGTGTACCTAGTTTTGTCTATATGGCTATAGGTATTTCTTATTATTACGGTGTATTTTTTCTGAATAAATATCTTAAATTCATTTTTATTTTGAGTCCCTGTTTGTGTTCAAATTAATTCTTTTTTAAATAGAAATAGTCACAAAAATGCCGCAAAACAAGTCGCACCTCTGCAGTATATATGCTTGTTTTCCGTTATGCAAAGAGAGATCAATTTTTTAAAAAGACGGTTCTATTTTGGATTGTACACATATTCTCTCAATCCTAAACAAATTTTCTTAATAACATTTACATACTTTCCCAATTCTCTATGCATAATTTTTGTGGTGAAATATTGCCTTGTTTTTAAAAGCGGGTATACAAAAGAAGCTGCCTACTAAAATGCGCCGTAGGTAACAATTTTTAGAAATACGAAAGACAAATTATAAATAGGAAATTACAACATTATGGGTGTTTTTAAAGCTTTTATTTAACGTGTTTTTTTAGTATTTACTAGTTTTTTGAACAAATCTTGCAACTGAATTTTAAACCACTTACAGACCCAACCGATTGACCTGAAATTTTGCTCACACTTTTTGTGCTGGTGACAATACAATCTAGGTAGTATCGTCGATGGAGGAAGGAATCCTCAATCAACGGTGGTATACTCAATATTGCAATTTGTTCAAAATGGCGGCCGCCACAAGATGGCGGATTTCCTATTTCCCATATCTTCACAACCTCCTTGACATGCGGGTATGAAGTGAAAGGGTTTGGCGAGTATAACACGATAGGGTGAATGACGTCGTACTAAATCCCATATGGCGGCCGCCCCAAGATGGCGTGTTACCTACACTATATTCCTTCACAACCTACTTGACATGGGATGGCGGACTAATTTTTTTATCACTCTCGTGACATTAAAATTAAATAAGAAAAAGACAAAATAAAAAAAATTAAAAACCATTTAAAAAAATTAAAGTAAAAAATTTTCTGTAGTATATTAACATGTAGCTTATTTTTTATTTTGCAATAGACAGCACCTTGTGGGTCGGGTACGCTTTTCAATTAAGGCAGTGACAGCAAGTTAATGAGAACGTTTCGCTAATTCAAATGAATGCAGGTACCTACTTCTCGCTATGTTCTTCTACAGTTGTTTCTTTTTTTTGTATTTTATTTGGAGGTTATTTACGGCCTGACGCATTTTCTAATTGTTTCCAACATTGTCTATGCCACCACGGAATATGGAACAGAGTAGCATAAGACTAGTATCGTGTAGTTCATTACTCAGCGTCTAACCTAGATTGCGACATCACCAGCACCTGCTTTAATGGGTCTTACGAGTTCCCCAATGTTATTCGTCTTGAAATGTCTAAGTTTGATATTTACTCCGTAATTTGTGTGTAAGCGGTAGTGTGGAGCTAGTACATAATGGCTCGTTAAAGGTATGCTGATGCCTGATGTAGCGAATCATCATCCTAGTCGATAAAATTAAGTATTAAATTTAGTGTCAACTCTAGTGTCCTTTTATAAGTAGAAGAAAGAGTCGACCCGACAAAAGTTATTTTTCGCCTAGCATATAAAAGGTGCCTATTTCAAAATTCACTACAATGATTTTAAGGGCGTATTTTTGGTTTTTTGTTGGATAAAATGGTCACTTTAGTCTCAAACAAACTGATAAAACAACGAACCCTACAGTCGATAATTTCCTGTCTCAAAAATATTAAACTTTAACTTCATTGTAACTGATAATACCTCTTGAAAACAAAGCATAGAAAATCCTTGCCTCTTATTCTTATTAAGTATCAATCTAATTTAATACTTCCATCTCAAGAAATATCAATTTTGCGAAGAACCATCTCAAAACTTTAGTTTTACTTTATGATTTACTTTAAAAGATTGATTTCTGCGGTTACTAAGTTGGAATGCAATAATTTTAATGATAATTTTTACGGGTTTCTCCTAAATCTTAGGTAAATTAGGTAGATATATGTATTGCAATCCTTTACTCAATGTTGCAACGTAAATATTCATATTAGCCTGTATACCTACGTCATTGGTAACTTCTAAATTCGGAAAGGTAACGAGTGGGTTAAATTAGAAAAAAGTTGCGCATTTCCAGGCTCTTTAAGACTCTTCAAAGAAATGAAAGATTGTTTAAATCGTTCCTGAAATATCCTGAAAAAAACTGAAATTGGTCGTTTTGTCCTTTTTTAATATCTTCTACAATAAATACAAGAACACAATGAAACTTGGTACGTTTGCAGGAAATTTCCATAACCAACTTTTGATTTTCTTATGGGGGCGCGGCATATTAGATCTTATTATTATATAGAGCAAAAAATTACGATTCCTACCGCATGTAACATAAGTGGTAAATCGCGTTAAGTAAACGGCCTACAGTGTACACTTACTTTTATTTTGTACTTACTGTAAAATGTAGAACTTTCTGCATTTTTTTTCCTGGATTTTGTTTGGATCGGAAGCACATCAAATTAAGCCCCAGACATCGAAGCATTTACCTACCCCAACATTTTTAAATGGGATGTTGTCAATTACAATAAATCGATAAAAGAGGATTTTATTAGACATAGGTGGTGCGTGTAGTAGCACAGAAAAAATTGAATAGCAATAGGATTAAGAATGTTTTAAGTGGTCACACAATATGGTCATTAGAATGAAAAAAGTTTGTTTTTAAAAAGACATTCCCTATACAATTAACATTCGTAATTTTAAAAAGTAGGTGTATGTATAGAGCGTTGTGTAATTATTGAAAAAATAGCTCTATCAAATGGCACATTCAAAAATAAACGACAACATTGCCGATGAAGTCATATCGGCAATAGTGATGACCTCACGAATACCATATGAGTACCACATGAAAAGATGCGCTTTTTACAACGAAAATTCACGTGTCCGAGGATATCTCCGAAATACTTTTCCTTTTCGAGAAAATGAATTTATTCCTTACTTTACGTACACCATGTACGAGTATAGGTATCCTATACTGAATGGTCTGTGTAAATGTGTTCATATAGGACTTCTTGCTATTTCGATTTAAAATCTACTTACTAATAATTATACGAGGTACTAAATTGATTGTATTGACGTTGACGTCGTTGACCGTTGACCATTGCCAACCACGCTAAAAATTAAGAGTATTAGGTATAAAAATATACCTACTCACCTCCGTAAAAATGGTGGGAATTGAATTTGGCTATCCTCTAGTTCTTTTTGATCAATAAATATTCCTACACAAAAAACTGATTTTAAACACAACTCAATACCATTATTTTAAAGTTATACCCACAGAAAATATACGCTTAGCGTATATTTTCTGTGGTTATACCTGTTCCAGCACCAATTGCTTCGACCCAAATTTAAGCTACTGCTCGGGAATTCAATCAAAGGTAATTGCTCAAAGTGGCAATTCGCCAAGGAACATAACATAAGTACAATAATAATATAAATGAGAACGACTACTGTAAAAAGAACCCAGCTTTTAATACGAAATTCAAAACACCGCTCACATTCGTTCACTAATCCAAAAAAACTTCGGTTATCCGGTATATTTCTGTGAATATACTAAAGCACTTATTATATTAGGGCTTTACTAAAACTCTGTTTGATGCAAAATTTAGGATATAAATTTATTTACATTAAAATGTCCAGTACTAAATTGACACGAAATAATATGCAATAAATTAAAATATCATCAAACTGTTTCAGGAATCTAACCAAAATTCGGTACTTTTTAAGGTGCAATTTAGCTTTCTTTAGCTGTAAAAAGTAGTGGATTTTGGTTACGTACGTGAAATAGTTGATGATATTTTAAATTAATATTATTTCGGCATGAATTTTGTAGGTACTGGAAATTTGTATTCTAAATGTTTGAGAGTGCATCAACTTTGCATTAGTGTTTCGCAACGCTCTTGCAAATTTCTTGTCTTGCTTTGCAAGACAAGACAAGAAATCATGCTGCAAGACTATTTCAATTTTGCAAGAAATCTTGCTAAAAGCAAGAAATATTGCAAAGATTACTAGGTATCTGTAATTATAATTTTCATATTAGTGTGGCATAGTGTGGATCGGGTCATTTTGGGAGAGTGGGTTTCGCGGTTTTCATCCAGGAAAGTCTTCGAGGTATTTCGAATTGAAAATCATGAAAACATTAATATAAAATTATTATTAAAATACAAAAAAAGAAAAAACTATGTCAATAATTTGAAAAAAATAATCATCGACCCACCGCACGGCGGCTCTGCAGCGCTGCATCAACTTGTCTCGACAAGCTTTGTACGCAATAAATAATGCAAGAGTCTTGCCAACAAGACTCTTGGTAGCAAGACACTAGCTGCGATGACGTCACTAAACAAAAAATTCAAGAACAAGAAGTTGCAAGAAGTCTTTCTTGCAAGACAAGACTTTTTCCAGCAAAAGTCGGGCAAGACAAGAATGAATTTAATTTCTTGTCTTGCTTTGCAAGACAAGAGAAGAATAGGTGTAGCAAGACAAGAAATCTTGTCTTGTGGAACACTACTTTGCATATAGCAGAGTTTATAGTTTTCTTTCAAAATACATATTCTTATCGATATTTAGCAATAAAAATTGCGATAAAGAATGATAAAGCTAGTACCTAATATAAAATAGTTTTTATGGAGCTACAAGTTTTTAAAATTTTCAGAAAGTAGATACAAAATTATCTTTTAATATAACCTTTAAATTTGGTTCGCTCATGCAGATACAATTGAAAAAGTAACAACTTTCTAAAGTCAAACTTTTTGAAATTGTAACAAATAAACCCAAATATAGAAATTTTATTTTTTAAAAGTAGTTTTTGGCAGATAGCCAAAGTTACCTGATCGCGTTTGAGCCAGTCATTTTTCATTTTTTAAGGCAAAAATAACCCCAAAGTTGGTTTCAAAATAAATCATTGTTTTAAAAATTCCCCCTAATATGCGACTTTTTTGGAGGACACTGCATATAAGTTTTTTTGCTCAACCTGTGAAAATTTACCACTTAGGTAAAACCTTTCAGACTTATCTTGTACCTATTCCAATCGGAGATTAATCTTCTAATAGGCAGGTACGTGTTATACGTGTAATGTGTATAGACATGCCAATGCGAAGAATGCTGGGGTAAATTAGGTACAATTGAGACCTCCGAGATGCAGGACACATTTAAGCAGGTGCTCGTGATCGTGACGTCGTAATGTGGGTGAGACATTGAGTAACGAGCTACACGATGCCGGTCTTAAGATTGCGTGTTTCAAATAACCGAAACCATAGATAAGGCCTGGATTTCACTGTTATCCTTGTTCGTCTCAATTTATCTCATAGTGTTGATTGCGGAGTTCGAAGAAATTTGTAAATTACTTAGTAGTAGAAATGTTTCATTGGCAAATTAGTGCATGTTGACAACACAGAAATCGATTTAAGTATTTCATTTAATCCTTAATTGGATTTTCCTTCACAGCCGCCTAAAACAAACTGATTAAAAGACATCATTTTCAAGTTGCCAGTAAAAACCATCGCTAAAAAACTTCGGCGCTTTGTCAGTGGTTACTCCAACCTTGAAAATTCATAAATGCCTAACATTAATAACAGAGCGAAGCTTTGAACCTAAACTCAAAAAATAACTTCTACTACTTTGTTTAAATGACAACAGAAAAATATCCTATAGTCACCTGATATTGTACCTTGTACCTTGTGAATAACTGGCAATAATATTTTACTGAATTCCACTGAACATTCAGCAATTCGTAAAATATAAACGTATAATTTTTCGCCTGTTTCCTACTTTTTCTTTGAGAATTGATTGGGACCTACCCCAGAAAATTCTATGATTATTACTAGTATCAAAAGAGTGTTCAGATGTTTCATTTTGAAAATTTGTATTTTGCCTGATGATATAATTTTAATGTTCTTCTCTCCACATTCACAAGTAATTTTATAAATACCATTTTTTGAACTTTGTAGGTATCTACCTCATTAAAAATGGTTTCGTTTTCTCTAGCATCGACCTTAATTTATTTTCGGTTCTAAATACTGTTCTGATAGACCGGGAAATAGTGAAAGATTTTTGGACGTGATTTTACTCAGTATGCCTTTCAAAGGACATTATGTTGTGTGTATATTCTCACAATAATAAGGTATGAATTAGTCATCCTGGGTTCTTCATATGGAAAACCGTCTTGATATGATTTTAGTCAGGCTGCCATGTGTTTTGTAATGAAGTTCAAAATAGAAAATTCCTCGGAAAACCATAGGCATACCCAAAGGGCTATTGTTGTCACGTGAACTTGTATTTTAATACCTTATTAATTTTTCCACGTTTCAGAACAGGCTGCCAATGATAAGTAGGTATGTAAGTTCTTGTCACAAAACTTGTGGTCGGTCCACCAAATTTATTTCTTTAATTCGATTAGCATTGTTATTTTGTTGGCAATCCTGCTAACCTGTTTAAAAATTCAATAGGATAATTTTTTTTTTGGAATTGGAATTAAAATGGAGATATCAATAATTAGTATGTGTTGGTTTTTTTTATAGACACAATAGTTTCTATACTACCTGATTTTATGAATTTTTAAGTTGAATCTCAACTAACTGCTGACAAACTACCTGAGCTTTTTAGCAGTGGTTTTTCATGTCAACTTGAAAAAATTGTCCTTCAAACAGTTTATTTCAGGTTCCTGCGGCGAAAAAGCCTAAAAATGAAACGAATCTGTTTTGCGCCACAAATAAATTTCCGTCAATGCTTCATTTAATGTTTCGGCCGTTTAATATGAATATGAATTTATGGACTAGAGATCAATCTTCGACTTTCCGAAACGAACAACCTTGAGTTACAAATGGGGTCTTCGAAACACGTGGGGCACGTTTAAGCAGGTGCTCGCGACGTGGTGGATATAACCTGGATTAGACGATGAGTAATGAACTGAAGCCGGGGCCTCGGGGCAGGGACTGAATTTCGGGGGTCCTGCATCTCCCCTTTATCCCCAGTGACACAAAAGTCATGCTTCTCACCATTATTTCTCAAGGGGTTAGTTGCAACAAAATGTTTTATGAAATGTCGATCAATCAGGGTGTGGAAGATCTGCAAAAAAACTAATTCTCAATTTTTTTTGAATATTTATGCAAACCAATTTAACGTAATTTTGACATTAACGCAAGAAAGAAGTTAAAATATATGTTATTCAATGGGAGTGTTTATGCAGCATAATTTAACGTAACGTAGAAGTTAACCAGCTTTTAACTTTTGCGTAAAAATTAAAGAAAACCTCAGTTTGCGCATGCGTAATTTCATTGCCAACAACTTACTGTTGTTTGCTTCCTAAGCAAACTCACTAGTTAGAACAAAAACCCCTAGCACTGGTTGCTTATTATTTATTATTTAGGATTTTTATGGATTCGGTTTTTTATTTTTGTCCTGCGAAAATTTGATTTTGACATTTCTCCTTTCTTTGCGCAGACTTAAGTTATTACATAATCCTTGCATAAACGGTAGTATATTAATTCTTATCTTACGTTACCTACGTTAATATTAAATTACGTTAAATTGTCCTGCATAAACCCACCTTTTTAATTTCATCGCCTTGATTTTGGGGGCATTGAGCAATTTTGAAATTTATAAGAGAAAAACCATATTGATATGAATATATCGATTTGCGGTTTTCGCCATTATGTAAATTCAGCCTCAGCCATGCACCGACATCGGTTTTCGTCTAGCTCCCTTAAAAATAGGAGTTTCCCTAAGTTTCCAATTTTGACCACGCACAGTGAATAAATATATTTAGTCTCATAATTTTAAAAATCGTGTAGTTGTATTTCCTAACCCTAAATATGTATACATTAGACACAAAGTTTGTTGTCCTAAGTGATTTAGAAGCCGAGATATTAGGATAACATACCTATATTTCAAAATGGCCGTTAGAAAATCCAAGATGGCCGACGGGGGAGTTGGTTTCTATCAAAAATTGAAAGCTAAGTACGTAACTGCTACCTGGAAAAAAATGGGTGCTTTTTTTGTCCAGTGTGTCCACATTAACGCGAAATTCGACGTGAAGCTGCCCCATACGTGATTTTTCGAAACTAAAATTGTGTCACAAAGTTTCAAAACAAACAAGGCTGAACTCCAAACCCAAAAGCTCAAATTTCAACTCAAAATTTGTTCGTCTTTCTGTAAAAAAGACATAAAAACTTAAAATGATTAATATAGGCTTATTTGTTAACATTTCAAAAAGTTTTATTTGAAAATACCTACGCTTGTAGATAATTGTAACAAATTGGACCGATCTATTAAAATCTTATTCATTTTTGTCATAATTTAATAATATTTACGGAATTTCTGAAAAGCTAATACCTACCAATTATAAATCTTTATATTACTACTATAACACTGTCGCTGTGGTCATTTAGGTAAGTGTGCAACATATGGGACTTTTTTTTATTAATTGCACAACCAAAATACAGACATTGCCGAAAGTTGATGCATGTTCAGTAATCATATTAGGTGCACTTAGAATGGTTGCAAGTTAAACAGCATACAGGGTAGGTAAAAAAATATAAAAATTGCACAAGAGTAAAGTACCCTTATTTCAAAAAATTCAGCAAAAGGTTATTAAGAAAAGTTGTTTAGAATTAAAATCTATGCCTGAATACCAAAACATAGCCTCCTAAGAAAAAAATTTTTTTCGTGAATTAATTTCCAGTTTCTTAATAAACATTTAAAATAAAAATGTTTCACCTTAAATGAGAGTTTTTTAATATACACATTATAATTAATAATGTATTACCTTGTTCAGAAGAATTTTTGAGAAATTTTAAAGTTTTGTTTAATATCGTTGCAACAAACGAAGTTTGCGATTCCCTAAAAAATTAAAAATCTAATTTAATTTTACAAATATGCCTGAATTTGAACAAATTTATGCGAAATTGATATAATTTTAATCGATTTATGAAATTGTTTAGGGTGAATATTAAAACAATTTTTTTTTTGGGAAATTGTTTTTCAAAAAAATATATTTCTTTTTCTGAGAAGACCATGTTTTGGTATTTAGGCACAACTTTTAAATATAGACAACTTTTCTTAATAATATTTTGCTGAATTTTCTGAAAAAAGGGCACTTTACTCTTGTACAATTTTTATATTTTTTGACCTACCCTGTATGCTGCTTGACTTGCAACCATTCTAAGTGCGCCTAATATGATTATCGAATATGCACCAACTTTCGGGAATATTTGTATTTTCGTTGTGCAATTAATAAAAAAAATACCATATGTTGCACATTTAAATGACCACACTGTATATATCGATAAAAAGAGGTTTTCTTCAAAATAAAATTATACTGACGACTAAGATTCTGTTGTTTGACGCATACTTGATATTGATACCGTTAAGTATTGAGAATATAAATTACTCATTTACAAAAAAAAATTATTACTTACTCAATTGACGCCAAAAATTTAATAAATTTAAATTTGATTACATTTTTTAACTATCTAACAAAAATTTGGCACTTTTTAAGGACAAAATTCAATAATTAAGATGACAGGTCATTTGTTCCATAAAAATCCTTATTTTGGTTAGATACCTATATCACAGACATATATAAGCGAAGCTATATATGTCTGTGCCTATATGAAATAATTTGATATTTTCATTTATTATTCTTGTTGTGGCATCAATGCCGTACTGGAAAATTTAATGGAAACAAATTAATATCCCAAATGCTTGACGGTACATCAACTTTGCATAAAAGATAAACAGGGTTAATACCATTTTCTTTTGAAAAATACATAATTTTTATAGTTCAAAAGTTAGTACAATGATGTTAGTTTCTACAGAGTTAAAATATTTTAAATTTTAAATTTCGTAAAAATAATTTAAAAATTGGAAAAGGAAAAGCTCTTGTTTCTAGTTAAACTGTTTGAAATTTTAACAAATAACCCCATGCGTGTTGCTATCGTGTGTTCATGTATTCATGTGTTCATATTACATACAATTTTGCAAATGGTTAACGCCAAGTTAAATTTGAAAATAAATCATTAACGAAAAATGCCGCGACTCGAACTTTCTGAATTAATAATCCTTACGCGAGTTTAATGTAACTAAGTTGACAAAGAAAATTGCGCAGCGCACACCTCTAGCCTCTAGCCCGGGGAGCTGGGCCGTTATTGGACCCATTTCCGGGCATTGTTTATGCACAAACAACGGAGGCGACACACCTCCCGGATTAGGACGTATATACGCACGCTTCGGAACGCGGATCAAACAGAAGCGAACACCAACAATAACGCCGGGGCGAGTTGCAAATGACCCTGTTTGAGCGTGTCCCCGTGACGTGGCAATCTAGGTTAGACGCTGAGTAATGAGCTAGACGCGACACGGGTCTTGGGACCTCCACTGGTTCGGGATTCAGTCTGGAGAGACGCATTTCATCTTTATACCCTAATCCGGTATGCAGGATGTTGCGGCAGTGTCACAGTCGCGCAAAATCTTAGAAGTGGATCCGCCAACACCAGGAAGTAGGTAGCGACCCTCGGAGAGACCCAAACTTGAGGTTCGAATCTCGACATTAGGTTTATAAATGCTTTAACTTATTAGTTGTTTTTCTATCAATCAAACCTGGACCGACACTATATTACAACGGATTTGATATCTAAAATAAAATAAATGCTATAGTTTACGTCCCTATAATTTGATAACTTTACATGGCTCAGTCTAAGAAGCAAGCAGAAGTATTCTGGTACCTTTTGGTTTGGAATCAAGTCCGCATGGGTAGTTGCAGTGTAACCATAAAACGCATTACATTTTTTTAGAAGCTTCTTGCAATGTATGTATGTATGTTTAGGTCAAATCTTGCAAGCTGAATTAGAACCACTTCCTGACATACGAATGAGCTGACATTTTGCATACACGTTTAGTTCCGGTGACAATACAATATACAATACTCAATATTGTAATACTTTCAAAATGGCCGTCGCCACAAGATGACGGATGATGTATTTTTTGTCAACCCCCTTAATATGGATATCAAATAAAAGGGCTCGAAGAATAGAAAACGATAAAGTTAGTGACATCACACTAAATTCAACATGGCCGCCCCTCTAAGATGGCGGATAATGTATTTTTTGTCAACCCCCTTAATATGGGTATCAATATAAAAGGCTTGAAGAGTAGAAAACGATAGAGTTAGTGACAGCACACTAAATTCAATATGGCCGCCGCTCCAACACGGCAGATTACATTTTATTTTCCCTTAATATGGGCATTAAATGAAAGGGCTTGAAGAGTAGAACAAAAGTTGAAAATAAAATTAATAGTAAAAAAATCTTTAAAAACAAGCTTTTATTTAAATGCTCTGAAAAGAAGAAAATAAACTTTATAATAAATCAAATCAAGGCAAACCCATAATTTTATTACCTTATACAACTGTATATGATATAAAAGCTTGTCGCGAGAATATATATATCTTGATAGTAATTTTAAGTAGAAAATGTATTTTTATATAAAAGAAATTTACACACGAAAATCTCGCGACAAGCTTTTGATAATAATAATTCTCACCCTCACAATACTCCAAACTAGGAGTACGCCAGAAGCAACCACATGCTTGTGCGGGGGAGGGGGGCAATTACTATTATTTTGTCTTCATATACATTTGTATAATGTAATAAAATTATGGTTTTGCCTTGGTTTGATTTATTGTAAAGTTTATTTTCTTCTTTTCAGAGCATTTAAATAAAAGCTTGTTTTTAAAAATATTTTTTACTATTAATTTTTTACTCAACAAAAGCGTAATGCAAGACATTAATTAGATTTTTTAGTTTCTTCTTTTTTATTTTTTTATGTGCATCTTAATCTAATGCCATCAGAAACAAATCTACATATAAAAACATTAGGTACAAAACTGCGAAATACTGACCGCAACGATAATTTTTTTGCCCTAAAAAGGACATAAATCGTAATGAAATTATGACATCACCCTAGAGTCTTTATTCTAGTGTTGGTACATATCAAACTGACATATCAAAAATATCCAAAATTATACTCAAAATAGGTACCGGTAAAGTAATCATTTTTTACCAAAAAACTATAATTTCACTGTCTCTAAAAACTATTCGACCAAAATGGAATTATTAGAATGATAACATTGTTACGTCAAATGACAAAAATTTTCAGTATTTTTGAAGTCTACTCAGTAGTAGGTAATAATGTCATAGCGGGTTCGTCTATGGCATATACCTATTATAGCAACCTATACCGCGCAAAAGAGACGTCCGACCGGAGGAATAATTTGGCGGCTATTTTTAACCCTAAATGAGGCGGTAAATTTGAAATAATTTATACGGGTGGGTTCCATAAAGAATGTAAGGTCTTGGTTGTACAAACATAGGTCCAAGATTTTTGTTGGTTTTAGTTTTAAATTAATGCATTCGGGAAACGAAGCAGCTAACTAGGTTGATAAATTATACAACTTAATCCAAACAACATATTTTAATCGTCATACAATATTACTTGGGGTAATTATTATCTCTTTGAATACTTTTAATAATAATAACCTATTTTCCAGGAATATATCTATACCTATTTCTGAATTTTTAGGCAGCTAATTTTAGAACTTTTTCTTTTTGTTTGTTTAAAAAATACAAGCGAAAGAAACCTAGGTAACTTCAACTTCTACCAGTTTAATTTTTGCTTCAAAAATGCAAGTGAAGTGATTTTTAATTACGCTTTTCTTTGATAAGCTTCAATAATTTTGCTGGCGGTGATCTGCAGTTAACAGGTTTGCTGGCTGTTGCTGTTTGCATTTCTTCGGTTAATTCTATTTGCTCCAGAAATGAATTACAATGTCTCCATTTTCCTCATCTCCATATGAGTTAGGTACAGGGTTATTCACTGAGAATTGACCCCCCACCTAACTTTTTTTGTTTTTTAATATAGAAGGGTGATTCAAAAAACAAAATCATTGGTTCGGCGAATACTTTTTTATGCCATAACCGTTTCGTGTACAGGGTGTTCCAAAAAAGTAGGACCAATGGCAACTTAATTTTTTTAAATGGAACACCCTGTATATTATTGGATTTTTGAAATCTGCTAATCAAGGCAATCAAAATGATATTAAACTTTCTGGCATTATCTTTTTCCGTTTTTGAAAAATTTCGTATTCAAATTTTATACTAAATTTGTTTAACTCGAATTTGTGGATTAGACGATCAATTTAATAACGAAAAATATTTGTTTTAAACACGAGAGTAATATAGTGAAACTCCAAAATGTTTAGGAGCTTTTACGATTTTCCTGAAATTCTTTATTCCGAGAATATAATCAGTAAAATTTGAAAAGGCTCCTAAACATTTTGGAGTTTCACTATATTACTCTCTTGTTTAAAACAAATATTTTTCGTTATTACATTGATCGTCTATCTTTATCACGAGATCCACATATTCGAGTTAAATAAATTTAGTAAGGGGATGTGCTGACTGAAGCTGCAAATGTGCTGTTGGCTCCTGCCTGGACTTCATTTGTTGCTTCCCAAATCATGCCTATCTTTTGATTTGGTTAATGTTACACCGTACTGATGATTGCCAAATAGCATGAAACACGTGTATGCGGTTACTAGTTTTTTCTTTTTGTTAACTTTGAGTGTTTGCCCATTACCACTTTTCTTGTAAATTTAGTATTAAAATTGAATACGGAATTTTTCAAAAACGAAAAAAGATAATGCCACATAGTTTAATATCATTTTGATTGCCTTGACGAGTAGATTTCAAAAATCCAATAATATACAGGGTGTTCCATTTAAAAATATTAAGTTGCCATTGGTCCTACTTTTTTGGAACACTCTGTACACTAAACGGCCATGGCATAAAAAAGTATTCGCCGAACCATTGATTTTGTTTTTTGAATCAACCTTTTATCTTAAAAAACAAAAAAGTTAGGTGGGGGTCAATTCTCAGTGAATAACCCTGTACTTCTTGAAGCGGAATGAATTACTTTGGTGATCTTGGTCTTACCAATTTTGACTCCAATACTTCTTTGGTTAGGTTCCTAGATGGTAGAGCGCCATTTTCGCGTTCTTTCGTGTTGCACTAAAAAATCCCATTCACCAAAATGAATAGAACACGCATACATAGAATCTTTCCAGAGAATATATTATTGTCGATGAAACCTAGAGTACTAAGCCACTTTCTAAATTTAGTTTATTCTCTTGAAAATCTAAAAATCAGCAAGAAATCAGAAAATATCAATGAAAAAACAATATTAGACAAAAAATTATACCTATTTACTTACATAATATGGAATGTACTTTCACAATCTGGATGTAAAAGTCTCTTCGCATTTTTACAATGCTTTACTAAGTCAATTTTTGATCTCGTAAATATGAAAACGAAAAGCTATTAACAGTACAAAATATAAAAAAATCGATTAAAAAGTAAAAACGCATCTCTCAGAATAATGGAATTTCATTCATACAGTATAAAAAAATTAAACAAGGAATAAAGTAGCCAAACTGCCGCAATATAGGGTTAAAAATGACGGTGAATTTCATCTCTTTTCGTTCCCTGCGCCTTGCCGTGCGTAATAGGGCCAAAAGCGGTATAATATATGTTAATATACCGGTATGTGGTTTTTACACAAAGCTAGCCCATTATAAGGGCATTTTTTTCTTTCAAATGAAGTTCTCTGAAAAGTTGATAAAATAGAGATAGTTCAAAAAATACCTAGCTTGTGGGTATGAAGTATCGCGATGTGTACCTAACAAATTCCGTGCGGGAAGGTTTCGGTAGGAATTTGCCTGACCTCCATCTATCTTGTTATCATGGTAATGCTAATGACACTAAACTTAGAGCTACATCGCAAAAACCAAAATTAAACAAAGAAATGAAAAAATACGCTCCGAATAAAAAAGGTTATATAAATTGCACAAATATATAATATGATATAATTAAATGTAGGAATGATCCACTACACCGATAATTTTATAAAAATTTATGCAATGAACCACGCTAAAATGTAGGGTCCATAAAAAAAAACATTTATAATTATATAGTGACCACAGCGGTCACCAATCCAAGAACCGCCGACCGCGCACCATTGGTGCACCTTCAATAGTCATGCACACACAAAACATAAATAGAACAGAGCTGAGACCAATAGGCGTGTGGCCCATATTTATCTGCGGCCCCAGGCAACATTTGAAATACCTATCGTAAATTGCGCCCGCAAGCCCAAAAAATTTTGGGAACAAAGAAGCGACGGCGAATATAAGCTACCTACTATATAAGACTAGAGGACCGGCTACTATATATAAGACTAGAGGACCGGCAGGGCCGGACTATAGGGGTTTATACCAATGGTTATATTTTTCCTAATTTTATTTTGCCATTTTCGAAAAACTAGCTACACGATCTATAAACGAAAACAGAAAGCCTCGGCACTTCATGATATTTTTTATAGGTTATGTCCATTATGTCTCGTCGCTTCCTCCTGTCTCCAAAGTTGCTCCAACAATAAATAAAGAGCTCTTTACGATCGTATTACTTTTTAATGACGATTTTGAGAATCGTTTGCTGTCCATTTTAAAGCTAATGTTTTATCACATGATCCCAACGAAACTATACCGATTTATTATGTCACAATTTATAAGAATTTGCAAGGCAATATAGCATTTTTATTTTAGAATTTTATTTTCCTTTTATACTTACCGTCTGGAAAATAAAAACCATCTGCACATTCCCCGTTTACGTTTGCGTATAACCAGAATGACAAAAGAATATATATACTTGTCTAGCACCAGTTTTTATCGTAATCCCATTCCCATTCCATATTTACATATGCATGTGGGATGTAAAATTTTAATGAAATCATAATATGTTTCCGGTCATTCATTTTCCATTAATATGTAGGTGGTGTCCGTGAGTTTTTGTTTTGGTTTTTATGTTAAAACGCGACCAAGCCTATATGTTATGAATCACCAAATTTATTCATCCCTGTATTATCGAAATGAAACGAAAACAACCATTTCAATTATTGATACCTGCGATTATTTGTCAATAATTACTAATTACTATCGGGTAGACACAATAGGGTAGTTGATGAAATTTTACAAAGTTTATAAAATAATTTCTGGACACTTGACTAAGACCGTACGATTATTTCTAAAAAAAATAATTACGTAATTAGCAAGTTCTTAGACTCTTTTCGAAAGTTGACGGGAAAGCACTTATGACGTCACAAGTGTTTTAAAAAGACAATTTGGCAACATGGCAATACCACTGAAGTGTTCTGAGACATAACCTTATTCTGCGGTGAAAGTTGCAAGGAAAGTTGAAATTTCAAAATTCTAACTTCAGACCCCCATCAGACTTAGGATGCCCCGTGAGTCTACATTTAGTCAAGACGTGTTTTTTCGTAAGTATTCAGTAGTGTTTTTCTGCAAATTTTTTTGGCTAGTAGGTTGGGCCTAAGTACAGAATTCGGGCTCGGTACTTCTAAGCACTATGGCGCCTTTATAAACTCGCCCTCAAGATGGTCCCTAGCCCCAAGTTCTCCATTTATTAATAACTCATAATATTTTACTATTACCCCAACATAGGAACAAACCTTTGCAGTTTTATCCCATGAATTTCGGCAGACGTGAACATCGGATTATTACGTACCGCACGAAAGCATCCAATTTCGGAAATTTATCGGATTGCCCTTTCAGGCAATCCTTGTCCATGATAACTTACACTACACAATTAACAACACGATGCAAACAATACATACCTAATAATAAATATCAATTAGAAACTATAATAAATCGCCCAGTTATTATCTACTAATGTATTGATTGAGCGGCATACGGAATGACAGTTGGCATAACGGGATGTCAAGTGCCGCGGCTTTCAAGAACAAATCAGAAAACCATACATGTGTCACGTGACAGAGATGAAGGATATAGTTTCCAGCGTGTGCAGCATAAACAGACATTATTTTGCTATAGAGGAGTCATAATATACGGAACACATTCGTAATAAAAAATCTTTATGTGATAACATTTTTGTGTGAAATTGCCTTAGTTAAAGCTCAAAGGTTGTAATACATTATTATATGTAACATATATTCATAGGAAGCTGGAGACATTTTAATAGAAAAGTACGATTTGCCTTTGTTCCACGAATTATTGGAAACGGGCACCGGCAACATTGTAATTCCGTTTCACTTGACAGGAACAGAGGTTGCCACGTTTGTTGTTCTGAACTACAGAATGACGAAACTGTAGATTTCAGTCTGAACAAAATTGTGGACCTTGGTCTTGAATAATCAAAAATAAATAAGGGTTCAAAGCCGTTAAAATTTTCTAAAATTTTTTTGTGACGTAAACAGATCCAGTGAATTTTAATTGGGTTTTTCGCCACCAAACTGGTTAAAAGACAACTTTTTCAAGTTGCCTGGAAAATTAATAAATTCCTAACAGTAAATGAACTAAACTTTGAACTTGTAACTCAAAAAATATCTTTCGGAGAATATATCTTCCTCCTTTCTCAAAGATCAAGTCACGTCAAAGTGAAATGACAGATTAATAAATTTCAGGTTAAAATGTCATGACAACAGAAACAATAGCCTAGCCACCTGTCTGATATTGTACCTTGTGTTCTACCTAATTATTTATACTAACTTCTCTTTGAATAAGTGGCAATAATATTTTACTGAATTCCACTGAACATTCAGCAACACAGTTGTCTGTATTTCCTAGAATTTATGTTAATTCTTTAATTTTTCGTCTATTTCCTACTTCTTCTTTGAGAATAGGTTTGGAACTATCCCACAAAATCCTATGTTATTAAAAGAGTGTTCACATATTTTCGACTTCGAAATTTGATTTTGCCTGATATATTTTTTATGTTCTTTTAAACGAACGTTAAATGGCCTACAAGTCTCCCCAACATAGAACTTTCCACATTCGCAAGGAATTTTATAAATGCAATTTTTTGAACTTTGTACCTCATTAAATGGTTTCGTTTTAACTAGCATCGATCTTAATGTATTTTTACTTTTAAATACTGTTCTGACATTAAAACGATTGCCTATGCGTTTTGGCTTATCAGATAGTCCAGGAATATAAGGAATAATTAAATTTACTGTTCGGTCCACCAGATTTATTTCTCTAATTCTATTAGCATTGTTATTTTGTTGGCAATCCTGAAAAACTTGCTCAATAAATTCAGTAGGATAACTATTCTTCCCAAGAACATGTTTTATATGTTTAATTTCCTCCTCAAATTTTGTGTTATTAGAACAAATCTCTTTAGCCCTGTCATACATACTTTTAATTACTTTTTAACACTAATATGATGATTGGAATTAAAATGGAGATATCTGTTAGTATGTGTTGGTTTTCTATGGACACTAGTTTCTATACTATTTGATTTCAGTATAGAAACATCTAAGAAAGGTAATTGATTATTATTTTCAATTTCTAAGGTAAACTTAATAGAAGGTTCTTATGAGTTTATAAAATTTAATAATGAATTTAAATCATCTACTCCATGTTCCCATATAACAAATATGTCATCTACATATCTCCACCAAACATTAGGTTGGTGAACATATCTAGTCAACTCATTTTGCTCAAAATCTTCCATAAATAAATTGCTTATGAATGGTGATAAAGGAAACCCCATAGCCATTTCAAATTCCTGCTGGTAAAATTCATTTCCTAGTTGAAAATAAGTGGTTTTAACACAGAGTGTTGTTAGTTCTAATATTGCATCTATATTCAAATTTTTCCTTTCCACTAAAGTCTGATCATTTCCTAACTTTCTGCGTAAAATATTCAATGATTTGTCAACAGGGACATTAGTAAAAAGACTAACCACGTCAAAGCTAGCTAATATAATGATCTGGAAATTGATGTTCCCTAATTTTTTGCAAAAAATGATTACTGTTTCTTATAAATGAATTTGAGTTTCCTACTAACGGATTAACAATTTTAAGTAAATATTTGCCAACGAAATTTTTGGTAAACCATACAAGTATGGAGGTTTTGAATGATGCGGAGTTAAGAGTGTCCTTTGTCTCTGTGTGATTTGTTCACGGTATTTATAGAGTGTTTTGAATATTTTAGTTTATATTGAAGTTGTAGGGTCTTTGTTTATCCTCTTGTAAGTTCCTTCATTTAATAAATCATTTAATTTATTATCATACACAGTTTTTTCTAAAATAACAGTTGCATTTCCCTTATCTGCTGGTTATATTTTAATTATCCTATCTGATTTAAGTGATCTAATTGCTGCTTTTTCATCCTTTGAAATATTTGACTTTGGTTTAAAATCTGTTTCTAAGATTATTTTTGACCTGACTCTAAATTCTTGGCCTAATTCCTCAGGTAATGCTTGAGCTGTTTCCTCTATACCGATGCTACTATGTCAAGCTTAGAAATCTTGTTGTCAGGAACAGAAAAATTTTACCCTTTTGCAAAAACTAACTTTTCTGAAATTGTAAGTTCTCTGTTAGATAAATTAATTACTGTTCTGTTGACAAAATCATTGTCTATTTGATTCAAATCCTCACTGTGCTTTTCCTCAACTAGTTAGTCTTCGAAATTTGTTAATCTGCCTAAGTTTGACTCTATCAAAATGCCTATTATAGCTTATGCTGATATAATTTCATATGTAATTAAAATTATAAACATTGGTTTTCTTGGGGTACTGTTTACCTAATTAATTTTCAAAAAGTTTGTTGAAATATTTTTTTACTTCGGGAAGCAAATTATACAGTAGCAGACTTAAGGCAAGTTACAGATGATAATTATTTTTGAAAGTAAAAACTTATAAACAGGAATTATTTTTGCTCAAATAGTCAGCAACCCATTGTTTCTTTCTTATAACAATAAAAAGTTTTCATCGCATAGTTAACATTTTCCAATAAAACATCACAAAAATAAAAATACCTACAAGCTTTTGCCATGATTTGGAAAACTAGTGTGAAACCTTCAATGTTAAATATGGATAGATATATACCGTAAACAGTTAAAACGTTTTTTTTACAATCAGTTATTATTTTGATAAGCGGTATCAATCATATCTATCAATACTTCAACATTGTTCTATTATACCTATAGACTGCAACCTCAGACTAATGAATAAAGGGGACGAATTTGTTTACAAATTTAAGTGAATTGTTGACATGCATAGTTGTTTATTACTATCCCCATGTTTACAAATATTGGTCTTACTGACCTGCCCCAAACATGTTGTCACGTTTAAGAGTAACAATAACTAGGAATATCATAAATAAAACCGGCAATTTCTTTAGTAGATGCATTGAACGTAAAATTGCCCCCATTTAAAAAAAACAGGCGGAACAGTAAAGTAAAACCACCTTTTCGTCTTCAAGAAAGATTATGTGGCTGTTTTATTATTGACAAAATGGATATTGTAGAGAACACCCATTATTCTTCGCACTAATCGGCAACGTTGCGGCAGTTTGACAGGGACCAAAGTTAGCGCTTGCTCAACTTGTTTGTTTTCCATTTTGTTCGTTTTGGTGTGTGCTTCGGTATTTGCTTAGTTTTACCAGAGAACGAACGCTAAAATCGAGTTTTTCGTGCGGTTCCAAGTTTAAAATATTACAAAATGGTAAAAAGGTGCATAAAGTGCAAGTCTTTCCTCTAAAGTGAATAAAGAGAATATTTCGTTCCATAGGTAGTGTTTGTAAATACATTTATCTCTAAAGTGAGAGGGTTCAGCTTACTGTTTACATCTGTATAACGACGCTATAATGCGGTGTCCCCTTTATTCATTAGTCTGAGGCTGCAACATAGTGTATACAGCAAAAGAACTGACTGTGTTACTCTCCATTTTCGTCGTCGCGATATACAAGCATAACACACTTTCAAAACTAAACCTTCCCTTCCCGAGAAAAGCATAAATATATTTTCTGTTTGTTGTCTCACGGACGCGCCTTCCGTCGAGTTATCTCGGCTAAAGTAACAGACATCTTCTTACGTGCAAACTTGCCGAGTACATACATGCCCCGACCCCGAAGTGATACTCCTTTCTCCCTTCTAAGCTTCCGCGGCCCTTTACTGATGTACCAGTCAAAGCTCACAACTTTTTTTTATTTTTGGTCGATACTTGTATCAAAAATATACGTCAACTAGGTAGGTATATTTATGTCGTACCTATCAATGAATAAAGAATCCTAGGAAGGAGTCAAAACTCTATGGATATTATAAAATAGGTGAGACGGAGATCGTCCTGTGTAGGAACCAAGTTATGACACAATATTTTGATATCTGACATGTTGATAGGTTACTTTAAATGTTAAATTTGACATGGCATGGACTGTGACGTCACGACCCTGTTTAGGCGCAATAGTGTAAGCTATGGAGGGTAGAGGTAAGGAGGACCATCTTATACGTGTGTTCGGCTCAAAAACTGTCGTCTAAAAGCATTAAATAAGGATGGCGCTCGTGTTCTCCCCGGGTATGACCGGAACTTAGCGGTTGTAGTAGAGATGGGTAATTCGTTCATTTTACTACGACCAAATCGATCGGTGACCTATTTCAAAAATGATCGAATCATTTCGTTCCGTCCAATGACGTCCGAAAATGTCGCGAGATTGTCAGAAATTGCTCCTTTTTGTCGAGCCGTAGTGAACTTATTTCGACTCTGGGCTCGGAGGCTTGCGTCGTTAGACCACATCCCCCGAGTCTTCAAGTGAGGTTCCGATGCTTCCGGTGCCCTCAAACAAGAAAAAACATGCGATATCTAAGTGTGATTCTGGAGGAACTATAACCGGGAATCACCGGGTGTATAGTTGGTTGACGGTTGACTTTCTGTCTTTGTTTGTAGCATGTTTTTAGAGTAGTATGGATATATTTAATCTTGGAGTCAAAATAAAGGGCATTTTAACAATGGGGCACCACGTCTATAGGTTTTGACGTCATTGGTTCGGTCTTAGTTCGTTCGATGTGTGGACTGTGGAGTGTCGGTAATAACCGACTGCTTCATGATTGGATCGTTTCGATATGTTGAGATTCGGTCAATCAATACTTTAAAGTGATCGAATCACAGTGATTCACGTTTGACAGATCTCTAGCAGAGTGGAAAGTAGCAAAGTTCGGAGGGTAGATTTAGTACCCTGGGGCAACAGCAGCGCCATCTTAATTTTATGGTTTTGACGGACAATTTTATTGCACAGAGATGGTCCTCCTTACCTCTACCCTCCGTAGTGTAAACCAAACATGCACCTATTATCCCAAAATCAGATTTTCAAAAAATAGAATAATACAAATTTTTCTCATTTGGTGCAAACTTTGTGAATAGCACTGTATAATATGAACTTTAACAAAACAAGAAAATCACAGTTCGACTTGGAGTACTTTGTCTTCACAGTCATAATATTATAATTCCATATAGTAATAATTCTCACCGTTACAATACTCCAAACCAAGAGTACCCCAGAAGCAACCGCATGCGTATGCGGGGGAGGAGGGCAATTACTATTATTTTGTTGGCTAGGGCAGACTTTTTTCCCAATAGAACTAAGATAGCATTCGCTCAAGTACTACGGAAAACTCTAGAAAACCGTAGTAATCCCCAGTGAGTGTAGGACAATTAATTAGTAATAGTAAATCACACGGATAAAGCTATTTAGGAGCAATACCGTGAACCCACATTATTTGTCCAGCGCTCTTGGCCATAGCGGAGTTTTTATTTAAACACATGTGCATGCGCCTGCCTCGACATCGGTTCGAATCAAGGTCGATCATCGAAGGCAGAAAAGCATGCAGTAACAGTCAACGCCGGTACGAGCGACGCCACCTCGCCCCTTCGTCATTCAGTCATTTTAATTTCTAACCCTATTTTTACCTGCGATGTAAGACACAGAAATTGCCCCACTATATTAATCTTTTATCGAAATTTGTTAGATACATGAAGTTCCTCATTCCCCTGTAAACCTCTTTCTTCGAATATATTTCTCCATCGAGTGTCAACTTAGTTAGATTTGACAACCGCTACCCCTCTTCCCAGATGAATTTATAACATTAGTTTCTTAATAGAAAGTGGAAAGTCGCAAGTAAAATTGAGCAAAATAAAAGGAATTAACGGCTTTATAAGAACGAGGAGAGGATACCCGTAGTAATTGTACAATCGTAGCGGTAATCGTCTTAATGGAATCTCCACTCTCCACGTGTTCCCGTCCGTGCCCTCAATCCTCCCTGAGACAGAGACCCGGGATCTCCCCCGACACCTATAATTGGATGTTCGTCCCGGGGCAAAAACGTTGTATTTAGTCGGCGGCGCGGCGGGCTCGCCTGGAAGTCGGAAGTCGTCCGAGGGCGTGGGCCCCGCCGAAGACAAATAGTCACTCGCGCGGAGTGCGTTCGGCGCCAGCGGCGCCGTTTTTTTCCTGCGCCCCGACAAACAGAATCCAATTAGCCTAATGAGGCGAACCGCATAGTCTGGTTATCTGTGGGTGCAGAACATTCCCCGCCGCACAAGAAATGTGGCATAGCTCTAACTCAAATTTTTATATTTTTGCGTTTTTTGTATTTGTGACATTACAAAAGGTCATTATTTTTATACTCTACCAGTAACCGCCGCTTGTGTCACTTTGGCGTGGGCCTGGTGCCGCATCTGTATCATAAAAAGTGAATCAACTTGGTAGTGGCACAGCCGACTCTGGGACAGCCCCGAAGTTGAGAAAGCTGGCAACATGGCTTGCTGGTCTGCGCGGCGTGGCCTGTCACTCCCTGTCAGTGGAATTTACAAGAAATTTACCAGACTTAATTTGTGTAGTGCGGGTAGTGCTATCGTCGCCAGATTGCTACGACGAGGCAGCGTGTCTCTGGGTGGAAACAGACAGCCCGAGGTGCTGGCGACAGCTTTTTTATAAATTTGTTTTGTTTGTGAAAAATGAAACATTTCTCTAAAAGTTCAAAGTGAAGAATCGTTCCTTTACAATTTCAAGCCTCAAGATGCCTAGAACCGTCGAGGGAAGCTAAAACTTAGTTATACAGGGTGTCCCGAAATTAGGGGACAGTTTCACAAACGGGTTTCTATAAATATTTCCAGAACGAACAAAGATAAAATTCTGAAATTTGGTATGTGATGTATCTGTGAGATTTGACATTTACCGAGGTAGCGATAGTTACTCATTCTTAATCATAGGCGTCCCAAATAGGGGGTGCGGGAGTTAAAATTACGCCAAAATTTTTTTGTACACTTTTTTCCAGATTTCTTGCGAAATTATGAAAGTTGAAGGTATTCTACGAAGAAAAGAGTTCGATAGCATGCATCGCTTTCGAGTAAACTTGTTTTGAAATTGTTGTGCAGAGTGCCATGAAACTGCCTATTAGAAATTAGCCTGCCATAATTTACCACCACGTTTCTTGATACAAAAAAAAATAAAAAAGTTCCTATAAACATGGTCTCAAAAAGGTCCCCTAAGGGGGCTATAGCCCCCGAAATGGACACTTTGGCAAACAGTTTTTTCTAAATATTTCCAGAACGAACAAAGATAAAATTATGAAATTTGGTGTGTGATATACCTGTGAGATTTGACGTTTACCGAGGTAGAGATAGTTTTACTTTCTTCATCACAGGCGTCCCAAATAAGGTGGGTCAAGGGGTTAAAAATATCCAAAGTTTTTTTTGTGCGCTTTTTTCATGATTTATTCTCTCAGGTATGTCACATACCAATTTCAGAATTTTATCTTTGCTCGTTATGGAAATATTTAGAAAAAACCGTTTGCCAAAGTGTCCATTTCGGGAGCTATAGCCCTCTTAGGGGGCATTTTTTAGGCCAACTTTATAGGAACTTTTTCATTTTTTTGGGTCGCAGAACACGCTGGTAAAATATGGCAGGCTAATTTCTAATACGCATTTTCATAGCCCTCTGCAAAAAAATTTCAATACGATTTTACTCGAAAACCGTGCGCTATCAAACTTCAACGAGAGCACCATTTTTTCGTAGAATACCCTGAAATTTTATAATTTTGTAATAAATTTGGGGAAAAAGCACGCACACAAAATTTAGGGTATTTTTAACCCCTTAACCCCCCCATTTGGGACGCCTATGATTAAGAATGTCTAACTATCGCTACCTCGGCAAATGTCAAATCTCTCAGGTACATCACATACCTAATTTCAGAATTTTATCTTTGTTCGTTCTGGAAATATTTAGAAAAAACCGTTTGTGAAGCTGCCCCTTTCGGGGGCTATAGCCCCATTAGGGGTCATTTTTGAGGCCATGTTTATAGGAACTTTTTTCATTTTTTCAGGTCGTAGAACACGCTGGTGAATTATGGCAGGCTAATTTCGGGACACCCTGTATGCCTGGCTGTAAGTCAAATCGTAATAATAACTTGAAGTAGCTAGGTTTTCTTTGCTTGACGGCAAGCGGCTAACTTGTATTCGTTTTGGGCTTTTCAAAGGACGAAAATTTAAGAATAAAATGATTAAGGGCCAATTGCATAGACAAACTAAAGTACCCTTTAAAATTAAAGGAGCTTTCTAAGTTTAGTATTGTTGCAAACGTTTCTTTACCTAATGTTAAAGTCAAAAGATAATTTAGTTGAATGTATTATGAAATTAGCCCTAACTGCCATTTCAATCAAAAGAGATTACTCTCCTTCACAACATGCTGTTTTCCATTTGCTTGTTGTTTGTATTTTTATGAAAATTTAACCGTAAGGGAAGATAGGCAATCATCATTTGCCTGATGGCGCAGTTTGCGAAAAAATCTCACAAAAATTCGACTTACAACAAGATGTAGTTCCCTCTATTTGCCCAAATTTACCATATTATTTGTCGAAAATTCACACCAGGAATCGTACTTATTATAAATACTTATACTTCTGTGTATATTTTGTTACTTTTTACTGCTTTTATTGTCTGTTAAACAAACGTACCTACTAACATAGGTACCCAATTATTAAAACAAAGTTTTCACAAATGTATCTAATTATAATTAAAAAGAGGGTTGAACATTTATTAGAAAAGTTGAACTAAGCTAAAGTGCACACTGCTCTATACTGCATAGACCCGTTGAACCGCCCCGCTGCGGCGTTGCCACATGTTTGCACAGGCCTTGTAAGCTTGAGAAGGTTGTGGTAGTGGCAGTGTTTAGGTAGGTTTCGTTCGGCTATGGTAGTGGTTATTAGTACGCCGTCAGGGAAGGTTGTGTTTTGTTCTGGAAAACTAACACATTTTGCAGTAATCGTCTAATTGTAGTTTTACTGGGTATTTTCAAGAAAAACGGCATATTTGGATTTACGTCTCCTTTCTAGGTAATAAAAAATATATATTTTCATAAAAAGTTTATGTCGAGTGTTTTGTAACCGCAGAGGACCTTTTCGGCTAAGGTTCTTCGGTTTTGGATTTTTGACTATTATGTAATTATTTATTTATTGAAGTAGTTTTGGGCTTTCATATAGCCTCTTTGAGAAATAATAGTCGATTAGTTCGGGCGCCAGGCCTTTTTTATATCAGTGACCGCCGCTTTTACGTCAGATAAGTACAGTCAGAGAAAATAATTCCAGAGGTACAAAACTGTTGTGTTTGAGGGGAAAGGAACAGGAATAAACAAACAGACGGTTTTAACAAAACTGTATTGATTTAAACAATTATCTGTACTATTTACAAAAGAATGAATTAGTAGACCGGCTCGGGGCGGGTTCTCGGCAAAATTCATATCATATAGCAGTCGAAAAGTTGACGCTTTTACAATGGCTAGTTAAATTACTTAAATATAAAAAGATCTTTGAAAATAAATGAATCTGTACAGATTTTGCAATTAAAATTGATAAACTTAAAACTATAACCTTACGATGGATTAAAGCATGTAACTCTGACTTAATGAAATGTTTGTGAAGCCTAAAAGATATTATGTACACTTAAAAAATAAGAGTTAAAAATAAATAACTTCGATATAATTAATTAGATTGACTTAATTCGTTAAACTACTTCGATCGAACTAAATTACAAGATAAAAGGTAACATTAAATATACAGAACGATTGATGACTTCTCGATTTGATCCCTAATCAAAACACAAAACAACCGCCCCGTAGACTATCGGTAAAATAAGAAAACTTGTAGAGTCTACGCCAAAATCAGGCAACTTATGTGTGGGGTAGGTATCTAACGACTCTGTGCTATTTTAAACATGACTTAAATATCTAGACAAATTATGGCACGACCTGCAACAGGAAGCCCACAGAACAAGAATGAGATCGCTACGAAAAAGTCGACTACTGTCGATTATGAATCAAATCAATAACTAAGTAGCTAACTCACCCGGAATACTCCTTCGTGTATCCTCTCTGTGGTCTCCACTACTGTTGGTCTCTTCTTAAACCCAGAAGATGTGGGAAAAACCATCCACGACTTGACCACGAGGTTCACTGACACCCTCGATCGCATGTATATTAGCGCAGCAAAACTAAAGGCACACGAGACACTAGATCACTTGGGCTGGATTAAGAACCCTGAAAAGAGATTTTCCGGCGGAAAACCTCAAACAGAAAATTAAGGACTTAGCCTCTCGTGACGTGATTTTCACGAATGATAAAATGGGAAGCGCCACCATTTTTTTGTCGCCAGCCCTATTTATAGGCTCTCTTCAAAATGGACGAATATCCGGCTTCTAGAGTACCATAGAAGTTTTACAAGTAAAAGCTATAATAAAAAATCGGATACTGTGGAATGGTATAATATCACACAAATTCTGTCACAAATCAGCGACAGAGCGCTAGTCGAATTGTGAGTTCAAGGAAAAAGCAAGTATTGGGTGCTATCAATGTCAGACAAGTTACCAATCTTAATTGTTCTAACGTCCATATACCATAAATTAATAAATCATAATAAAAATACTTTTGCACTAGGCACATATCTGCTTTCTTCTGTTTAATATTATCGTTATGTAATAACAAGTTTTGTATCGAGTAGGCAAGACATTACCTGTATGCAGACAGATAAGTGGGGCGTAGGGCAATATTCTTAAAACGCATGGCAATATACTGGGTATATTTTACGAAACGGGGTTAAATTGTCCATTTAAAGCGTCGTAACGAAAACTAGAAAGAATTTTCGTTCGCTGGGTATGGCAAAACGCCGCGGTTTACACTCCTGCTGTCGTTTCCATACTGTTATAAGTTCAAAAACGCCTCCATATCTTTATAATAAAATAAGGTTTTGTGCCGACGTCCACACCCTCAACCTAAGCTTTAGTGGGCTGATTTCTCCTCCATACCTCTAGTTTTATACGTTCCTTTTCTTACAATGTCTGCTCAATTTTAAAAAATCTATAATAAAATTTGTTCTAAAGCAGCATGTCGGCAACACCTATATAGGTGTCATTTAAGTTCTCCGTTTAGGTATATTGTATATCGATGTTAAGTATGTACATGTCTACTATTGATTAGGGAGTTTAAGGACTAAAACTTTGATCGGTGTTGTACCGTCTTTTAGTCCTTTTTTGCATTTTGGTGTATATTGTGCATTAACCATTTTTTTTTATTTACAGGTCAGTTTGGAACCTACAATGATATGCTTGCATGCTGTAACTAGTAACCTAGTAACTTCAGATCAAGTATGACTAGATAGCTTATTCTATTGTTGAAAAACTGGACCTTTTGATACCCAGGGGAAAATCTAAATCGTGACAAGTCATTGTCTAAGGAAAAAAAAAATAGATTAGTAGGTTGCTTTATATGGGCGTCAAAAGGTCCAGGTATGACACACTTTTCAACAATACAATAATCCACCTAATGGTGTTTTCATCTGCGTATAGTAACCACTGTGGCTTTCATAAATGTAAGTACCTATAGGTAAACTTATAAGTTTTACTAACAATTATTGTGATATTTGTATCAGGCTCGGGTTTTTGCCACAAAGAGTATTAAAAAAAGGTTTTGCATTTTACACCAATCTCATCAACTAGATTTAGTCATTTACCGACACACGGTCTGCTTATAACTTTTGTAACAACTGTTAAAATGAAATGCATCATTTTCCTAGGAATCTGTACCGTACTTTCACCGTTTTAGTAGACATAGGGGAATAATAGGCCTCGCGTCGACGTGCGTCCAGCTAGGTTTGTCAGTCGCTGGCGGGGGGAGTACCTACACAGTAGTCCCGCACCGCTTATCAGTAGAGTTTTGCGAGCAAACAACACGCCTCGCCCACCGCCAACGACTGACGAACCTAGCCGAATATCTACACGGCGGCGCGCCGCCCAGCCATGGCTATGTCGGTGAAAGTACGGTATATAGATTAGGATCATAGAATATGCCACTATAATTATTTACGATAATACCACGTGCTTATGCGAGGAAAGATGGCTCTCTAATTCTTCTAAAATGTGTATCTATTTATTGCGTTAATTAAAATATGATTTTGAAAAAAAGAAAGTAAAAAATAAAATGAAAACTCATAAAAACCTATATACCTAATGAAAAACTCAAATATCCCCCTCTTGTTAAGTCTCACAGTATCTGAAACTAAAATAAAACTTTCTACGGACATTAGCCAAAGTGTCAGGTGGAATATTGCGCCAGAAATGTATATTTTAGCCCGCAATTTTTCCAAGGGTCCTGGGCTTCTCGTGTCCATGTCCGTTGATAGTTTCCTTTAAATAACCCCATACGAAAAAGTAGTTGGACGCCATAATATAGCTGGACATCGCGGAGGCCAACAGATTGATGTGGATCAAGTACCAATGGGGTGCTCATTAAATTATATATAAATTGTTGCCATTTTCCCTACTTCTTTAAAAATCAGTAGATTGCGCATCAAAAACATGATATCTCAGTATAAGCGTATATAAATCATGAAATCTTATGATAAATCATTGAAGTTGGCGGATTCGCGCAGTCAGCCGTTAAAAAAATCATTTGAGGAGTACCAGTTGGATGTGGTCGGGAGGACAGGTCATTATGCTATGGAAATTATAGACTCCGGCACAAGATAATTCCCCATGTATGTATTTATATTGTGTACACATGAGTCGGAAATGTTAAACTGTTCGACACAGGTTTCACTTATCACTTATCCCGACAACTTTCGCCACACAGTATTTTAACCCATCACACGCACACATCCAGAATCCCACATTATTTAATCAACCCAGTGGTGGACATATTCCCGACCGCCCGAACGGTTTATTATTCGCCCAGATTTATGCTGTTTGTTCTTGTTTCGAGCGGTTTTATCGCTGTTTGCGTTTTGTTAAGCGCCGCGCTGGCCCGGCTCTCCTTAAATAATTACAGCCGTCCCGCTCGTCGTTTTGTTAATATTTATAAGTTATGGACCCTCGGAACGACTCTGGAATGGGGCGTTCGAGACCATCGCAAATAAAAATAGGATGCGGAAACTCGATAGAACATGGGAAAATAATGCTAGTTTGTCGTGTACACTGTTTTTGTAGGAAGCTTAGTTCTCGAGTCACAGGACAATCAAAATTCTGTTTTCGTCCAAACAAACAGTTTCCGATGAATAGTAATGAAGACTATTTTGAATTATGTTTTTAATTACTTACATACAACTTGCGATTATTATTTAAGTACCAAGTACCCAGCACAATACTCGCGAATACACTGAATTATATACAGAGGATACGCAAAATTTTGTTTATAAATAGGAGACATTTCCGATCTTCACTATATAATTCTGAATACAATATTTTTTTCTTGAAATCGGCATTAAATTTTTCCAAAATCGTCATTAAAAGTACAGAAATCGTACAATAATGTAGCCCATTATTGTACGATTTTTTCAATAAGTAGGCCTTGGCGAGATGTAAACATCAAACGTCAGACGCGGAGAAATCGCCCGTCAAAAGTGACCTAATATTCAAAACCCGGCCGATAAAGGCTCATTTAACTTTTAGTACACATTGCGAAATTGTTTCCTATAGAAGCGCAATCCTTCAGTATACATATTTTAGTAAATTTTAATATCAATAGATTTGTTGTGTAGGCTGCACAAGAAGCAGCAGTTTGTTTTTTCTGTCAGAAGGTGCCGTGTCTCATCATACTTGTCCCAGGTAGAGCGATCGTCAAAGTCAAGCAACGCCGCGCGTAGTCGGTTCATGGACGGGTGATACCTTAATATTATTTTCTTGCCTAATAAAACATTTTTTTTCCGATTTCAAAAAATAGTTATTTATGTACCAAGGCACTGAAGTTCAACTTTTTATGACTCATGGGGAGTTTAGTTGCTGAGGCCTCTGGCCGAGGCAAATAAACCACATGAGTCATAAAAAGAACTTCAGTGCCGAAGTACATACATATTATATTTTTTTTAAATCGGAAAAAAAATGTTTTATTAGGCAAGAAAATAATATTAGATAAGGGATCACCCTTCCACGAACCGACTACGCGCGGCGTTGCTTGACTTTGACGATCGCTCTACCTAGGACAAGTATGATGAGACACGGCACCTTCTGACAGAAAAACCAAACTGCTGCTTCTTGTGCAGCCTACACAACAAATCTATTGATATTCAAATTTACTAAAATATGTATACTGAAGGATTGCGCTTCTATAGGAAACAATTTCGCAATGTGTACGAAAAGTTAAATGAGCCTTTATCGGCCAGGTTTTGAATATTTGGTCACTTTTGACGGGCGATTTCTCCGCGTCTGACGTTTGATGTTTACATCTCGCCAAGGCCTACTTATTGAAAAAATCGTACAATAATGGGCTACATTATTGTACGATTTCTGTGCTTTTAATGCCGATTTTGGGACATTTTAATGCCGATTTCAAGAAAAATATAATATGTACCTCGGCACTGAAGTTCTTTTTATGACTCATATGGTTGATTTGCCTCGGCCAGAGGCCTCAGCAACTAAACTCCGCATGAGTCATAAAAAGTTGAACTTCAGTGCCTTGGTACATAAATAACTATTATCCATGGTTATAGTATACGAAAAATGAAGGGTATTCAGCCAACATTACACTACTTTTTAATAACGGAGTTTTGAACTAAAAATGAGGCCTTCATCGGGACTAAAAATTTAATTTTATAGTTAGAATCCAACAGTAGGTATAGGAGTATTTCTCTCTTAACTTAATAAAACCATGTCCCCAGCGTGTAATAACTTTGAAAAGTTGTTTTAGATAAACAATTTATTTTCAGGAAATGTTATACATATTGTTAGCTAGCAGAAAAGGGATAATTTAATGGAAATGATTTCTTTGTTATTTTTTTCAGAAAACGTCAAATATGCAAAATGTCACTTCTGTCCCTGCGTCCCTTCATATATTATATTATTTAATCTGCGCCTGTCCCCAGTACTAAAATTATGACTTTGGACTTTTTTTTTGCTGGTTAAAATACTATCATTAAAATACGAATTTATTTTAAAAAAGGGTGTTGTAATATGTACTTTATAAAAAATGAGACTTCCCCACGAAAATAGAAAAATAAGTTCCACTTCTCAGCAAATTTAAGTTGTCCTCAAGTTTCTAGGTCACTCCTGTGCCCTACGCGTGCATAGATGGCTCTGTCATGCAACGGAAGCGCTTAAACAATTCAGTTCCTGATCGTCTTCAAATGTGAGGTGTTTTTTCATACAGTTCTTAAAAGATTTTGGTGAAAAAACGTGGAAAACACTGAAACACTAAAGAGTATGTAAAATAAACTTTTATTTTTTACTGTCCCTCGGCAGAAGTCATTAACATCTAAATTTAATATTTATCGAGATTTTCGCAGTAAAAACAGATGAAATTACAAGTATATGCAATCATAATAGAACGATAAACATATCCTACAATTTTTAGTGCAATAAAACGTGAATAGTGTCACATCTGTCCCGTGTCACTTTTGTCCCCATGTTTATTATTTTCTTTAATTTTTTTATTATTTTATTTTATTATTTTTTATTAGTTTTTTAATTTTTATTTTTGTTATTAGAAGAACCCACAAATTATGGCCGTGGATTACTAAAATTTAACATCAATACCGATACCGATTAATATAAGTTTGAAATACTTTACTAAGTAGTTGTTCCCCACAATGCGTGTTTATTTTGTGGAATGTTAATTTTTTGTGATTTTTATATGTTTGATCAAACTTTCTCAGTTTTAAATATATTTGACAAGTTAACCTAATAATAGTTAAATTTTGTATTATTTTGTCACTCCTGTCCTTCCTTTCGTCACTACTGTCCCCTCGTGGTTTTTACAAATTTTTTTTATTTTATTTCATTATTAGTGTTCTGGCTTTTAAAGCTTCATCGTGTACCACAAATTAAACCATAAAAACAATACCATAACCAAATTAAGTACTTCCCTTTTCAGTAGAGAAAAAATTGGATAGAAAATTTAATTGACAATTTTTTTTGGTTTTTGCTGCCTCGAATTTTTAAATACTTTTTATCTTTGTTATAATAAAGTCAACAAGGGAAATTATTTTAGCTCAACGCTTTTTGTTGCCTTCGTTTTAAATTATTGTCTAAAGAAAGCCAAGGGGACAGAAGTGGCTCATAGGAAAGTAAACATTTTGCCGCGGTCCCTTTCCAATGGATATCATTACTTGTTTTACATATAGGCATTCATTTTACAAAATTTAAATTCTAAAAAAACATTTTGAGATAATTATTATTTAATACTGTTTAAAAAAAATTTTTTCAACAATTTCTGCTTTTTTAAAGTTAAGGGAGAAATACCCATAGGTATATTTTTAGCGAATAAAGCGTGACCAAAATTATTACTTGATAAGCTAGATTGAGCAACCAAAAGATAAATAAACTTAAATATAGGGTTTTGACGTTCGATTAAATAATATTCGGTAATTTTATAGAAAGGGAGTCATTTCACGGAGTTAATAAGCCTGAGTCCCCGGTAACTAAATTCCACATGAGTCATAAAAAGTTGAACTTCAATGCCTCGGTACATAAGTAACAACACACATTAAAATAATCTAAGGGGCAAACACAAAAATGCGCATATTATCTTAATTATTTCGTATTTAAATATTTTAAAAAATGGTACGACTATGAGCAGTTCTAAAAACTGATAATGCAAACATACTAATGTTTTTTTTACATTTAAAAAAACATTGCAGATTTTTTTTTATTTCAAACTAAAAACCTTCTTAATTTAATAGGAATAGGTATTTGTCATTCAGTGCTGGGCAAGTTTGGTTTGATTTTAAACAGTTCATGATGCAGAGACATCATTTAGAAACGATGTTGATGTTACTACTACTGGCATGTTGAAGGCTATAGAATTTCACAAAGCGATGACGCAGAAACTCTTAACACATCCAAGAGTGTTATTAATCGTTTATGGATAAGATACCAAGAAACAGGAGACGTCAGAGAACGGCATATAGGCCGTTCAGGCCCAATTCAGGATTTCTAAGATTGCTAGCCTTGCGAGAGCGCAGTATCATTGCGTCGCAATTGGTTATTCAGCTGCACAATACACACCATGTACGGGATTAGTGACCAAACTGTCCTAAACAGGCTCCACCAAGATCACATGAATGGCCCCCGGCCTGTAAGAGCTCCAGAATTATCACGAGGAAATCGCACAACCAGTTTACAGTTTGTATGACGAATAATGTCACCAGAAAATCTTATGTAATTAAATACACGAAAATTATTTATATAGGCAATCAGTTTACAAATATCGCAACCCCACGCTTTCTGAATTCCACGTTGTTTAATCAGTCGCAATCGAGGGCTCAAGGCAAACCCCTTGGCCGGTTTATTATTCGTACGGATTTATGGGGCTTGTTCTCGTTTCGAGCGGTTTATGGCGTTTTGCGTTTTGTTCTCCTTAGATAATTACGCCCGCGCCGCTCGTTGTTTCAATAATATTTAAGTTATAGGCCCGCAAGATGGCGGCCGAATGGCCCATTCGGGACTATTGCGAATACAGTAAAGCTATCCTCCAAGGATGCACTTTAATATCGATAACGGGCGGCAATAAAAAGCTGTTATGAGGGAGAAGATTTATATCAGCCGGTAAGTGTCTGCAGTATACCTAGGTACCTAATGCCATGCACTGTGTGGTTTTTGCTCGTTCGACTATGCGGTTTCTGGGGTTGGGCTTAGAGTTCGAGCTGTAGGTATTGATGTTACAAAATCCTTTAAATAAACTTGCGTCTAACAAATTAGATATGTATTAGTATAGAGTCCATGTATAACTAGAAGAAAGAGTCGACCTGAGAAAAGTTGTTAGTGACATTATTCGCCGATCGCCGATTTTGGACAGTTAGAATAAGAAATACATCAAATCTATCAAATGGTGTAGCGTGTCAGTATGTGGGGCGACGGCAAACGATTTTACCCAATTCAAACCGGCAACTTCACCAGAATTGTGAAGATCTGAAAGCACTCATTTTGAAAATAAAGCAAACGGTTGAGATGAACATTTTTTATTATTAGAAGCGTGTCACAAAAAGATGACATTTTAAAGTACGATTAATTACATTGTTATTAAAATATATTTTGGAAACATTGCTTGGACGTACTATGAAGTTTTAACATGAATACCGAAATCGTTGAATAAGAGAAAAAATATAAAGTTTAAAGTAACCTGCATTTTTAATTTTCTTGTTAAAGTCGACAAAAATGACAAAGGAAACTTTGAGTCACGAAGATACTTAAATTCAGATATTAGCGCACGTAAATTTTACTTTCAGGCTTATTTCTATGCATTCTGCTGTGTTGCCCATGGTTTGGAGACGTCGATCTTCAGAAGCATTATTCAATCCGTCCGCAAAAAATCCCGGCTTATTAACTTTCACACTTTAATTTTGTAACGAAAAACGAATTAAAACAAGATGGATAAATTGAAATATCTTACAATCCTTAACTTAAAACTAAGTTAACATGCAAGTATTTTACTTTAGTTATTACTTCTTATTTCCTAACTAACTTGCAGTTTGCTGAACATTCCCTGTAAGTTAAAGGTATAGTCCAACTTCTCATTATTAATTCATTATTTTTTATATATATTCTTCCAATATTTTTATTTGTTGTCCAAACTCTTCAATTTTCTTGTGTGTACAGGGTGTCCGAGTTAACGTGATGTATCCGATTTTATCGGTAAGTTTAAAAATAAATTGATGGTTGAAAAACGCGACTTGTGTAGAATTTTCCGAGAAATGCGAATATGACGTCGAACTCAATATGCAGAGTGTTGTTAAAAAGTTATTGCAAAAAATACCCTCTTCCAAAAAATGGGAATTTGTATTTTAACTCGGTACGTTAGTAATGAGTATAGCGGGAGTAACAAAAAAGTGTCGTTTTTCATTTTTTTATGACCGGAAGTGAGAATCACTTGGTAAAATTCTTGAGACACCCTGCATGTTTTGGATTCTTTAGGTTCCTTTTCTTCCCCCAACTTCAACGATATATAGTTTTATATTATTTTCTCTAACCATTATATTTTTAGAATTCTATACAAAGATGTGAATTTATCATAATTGACAAAATTTATCAAAAAATAAAAATGCGCTGCTTGGTTATTTTTAGAGATAACTATATAAAACTATATCTGGTTGGAATTGGGAGAAATATATGATTGTCTCAAAAATCTGACACTTGGAGAAGGGTATTTTTGAAATAACTTTTTAACAACACATTTTGTGTGGTCCCATGGTCCATCAACTGTTTTCACGAAATTACATGACACACTTGACTCGAAAGATTCCTTTAAAATTCCTATTTTGATCAACTTTTGCATCGTGGATATTTTTTGTTCAAATTTGGTATATGAGAGTTCTGTGGTGTTCTGGCGCTGCGGTCAGATTTCGAGTAAAAGACAAATCAGTGCAATATTTCCTATTATACCTTGAATTCCGAAGATGGAATAGCTATCTTATCCATTTGTCAATAATTACTCAAATAAGTATATTATACTACCAGATTTTCTCAAAAACTGGCTAGCCATATTTAAAATATTTTTAGTACATTTATTTGCTATTTAACATATTTTATAAACATGATTGCTCCAAAACATTTTTAACATAAAAGTAATATGCTGGTTGCGAATTATTCCTTGATATAATTTTTAAAATAATGTTGCATAGGGCGTTCGTGAATCTATCCTATGCCGCATCGCATCATCAAAGACGACTTTTACTTCAAACTATGGTAGATGACAGTTTGGGTCGACTCTTTCTTCTAGTTATAGGTACAAGTAAACAAAGCCATCGTCACATTCAATAATGGAGATGAAGTTGTACCTAGATTTCGGAAATTCCGAGAAATATGGCTAAAAATAGCGTTTACAATTCCTTAACAATTTGTTTGATATTTCTTAAAATTTATATGTTTTTTTTTATTCTTTTAGTAGCTTATAATTTCATATGTTGTGTTCGTATTTTGACTTGCATGAGCAATATTGTGCAACAAAGATCAATCATTTAAACCACAATATCATCGTGAAGCTTGTTCTGAACAATTTAGAAATATACTATTTTCTACATTGGTATAGAAGGTTAATTTTCTTTGAATTTCCTAGGTTTAACGCTTGCATATAATACGAAATAACTTATCATATCCAACATGATTGCTTTATTTTGGAACCAAACCTTGTACTTATTTATAATAATATGTCTCAGTTCATTTATATGGGAAGACCTTGAAAGAAAACATCTATGTTTGTACGAGACCCCTGGGAAGTTACCCTGCTAATAAAATAAAGAAATGGGGGTCTGTCGCCCTGCCCATTTAAACTGCGGTCTCGCCAGACCAGGACATTAGCCGTAATCCAGCGAACCCGGCAGATAATTGGAATAAGAAGCCGGAAAGTAAGTAGGTGAACCCGGGGCCGTTAGGCAGTTCGAATTTAATCCGACCCTCTCCGCTTTTCTTCCTCTTTAATGTCTGTTATGTGAGTAATTACGCCACGTGGGCCGAATATAAATCAGGAAGGGCGCGGTTCGTCTCTGGGAATACAGGGTCCGCCTACCTACTTTGTAAGTAAACTGGCGAGGATGAAATGAATAAAAAACAAAACAAATAGAAAACTAAATAAGATTGGGTAGCTGACGTTCTTTGACTTAAAATAGGGCAGAAAACTATATACAATAGGGAATTTGACGAAATTTTACAAACTTGATAAAACAATTCATGGACACTTGCATATAAGACCCTACGATTATTTCTAAAAATAATATTTACGTAATTAGCAAGTTTTTAGACTCTCTTCGAAATTTGGCTGGAAAACACTTATGACGTCACAAGTGTTTTATATGAGCAATTTGGCAACATGGCGATACCACTGAGGTGTTCTGAGACAACCTTATTCTGCAGTGAAATTTGCAAGCAAAGTTGGAATTTCAAAATTCTAACCTCAGACCCCCAGACTTAGGATGCCCCGTGAAACCACATTTAAGTCAAGAAGTGTTTTTAGTATTGAAAATACTTCTGCAGTCGCATTTACATGGGACCTGTCTTCGTAAAATCGAACCAACATGCGACATGGTCCCGGTTCGTCGAGTCGGCCGAGTTTTGTTTGGGGTACAAGAAATAAATAAACAGATTATGTTTAGGTGATGATATGTACGTGTCACGTGTCATGTTATAGTTTTAAGATAGCCGAGTTCTCAATATTGATATTTTAAAACCTTGGCTCCTAGATGTTTTGTCACAGATGAATCGGATTCATCTGTGGCTCGGTGTTCTTTGTTTCAAATCCAGAATATTAAATCTCCTTTTCATTGCGTGTTCATGTACTTTCTATTCATAAATCAAAGTGACATCCCAATAAGTGACGTGTAAAATAAAAGAGGTAAGTGTGATTGAATATGTTTTATTATACTACTTATAAATAAAAATTGATTCATGCCGAAAAATAAAAATTAAAACGTTTGATTAAAAATTAAAAAATTAAAAATCACGTTTAAAATTTTTTGAAATGCATTATTGAAAAGAAACTTTTTGACGATGTAAAGTTTTGGATGAAATATACTGGGAGCACAAAAAAAAATACATTTTTCAAAATTAAAATAATGTCTGAATTGTATTTTAGAAACAACAGATTTATTAACAGGTAATACATTCACCAAAACGGCTTGCAATTTCTTTCAGATGAAAAACACATTACAAAGGCAAAAATACCACTTTTTGAATTATTCTCATTGTTGACACATTTTTTCTCGAAAACTGAAAATGTTTTTTAAGTGATGTTTTTATGTGGCCGCGACCACGGCCCACAGTCTCATTTTTTCATACTGCAGAGCGCGCGGCTCAGCTTATCTTGCGTAAGCTATCAATAAAAAATGTTTAAGCAGAAACTTAAAAAGTTCTACGTTACTTGCAGCCTATCCTATATTATGGTAATTTAAAAAAAGGTGATCACTTTTATAAAATTTATAGGTACCTGCTTTACTTATAGTTATAAAAAAGTAGTAAACTTTTGTAATTTTAGAATACATAATTACATGCCCCATCAAGTGCCTAAACGAATGAAAATTCAATATTTTGGAAATTAAGGAAGAATCGAAGATAAAAAAGAAGCTGTCAAATTATGCAATATTATGCAACGCAGAATGATAAGTACACCAGTGTGTATTTAAGATTAATTAAGATAAAATAAAATATGTAATTGTTTAGGTACTAAAGTATTATTATTATTATCAATGAAAATTTATTGATTGACCACTTTTACTAATTTGACCTTATTACGTGTTACGTTGGTGCATCTACTGTAAACTGAATACGATTTTAGAGCAATTATTAAAAATATTTTCTCCACGACCATTCGTGAATGTAAGTATTCTAATTCTAAAATCATTTTTAATAATAGAACTTAAAAATGCTCACTCTAGAGCGAGATTATTTGTTCCTTCTCGAGTGTTTTGCATGTATTTCCAGGATCTTAATATAATTTTTGTAATCTATTGCATAAATAATATAATAATAGGGATACTAATATTTCGTACTAATAATAATAAATCATTGCAATATTTTATATATTTTCATTCCATAACAAGACAATGAATGAATATACGCTAATCGAACTAAAAACAGCATAGAGTGCCATGGATTTCAAGACTGTCAACAATAGCGGCTTGGGGGTGCGTGTCATAATAAGTATTTTCGAACGTGTTTTAAGTTAAATAAAATGACTGAAAAATCGAGTGATTTTGATATGGAATTTGATAATACTCCACCTGAAATTACATTCACGAATGGTCGTGGAGAAAATACAGTCTGTTACTCGGTTAGAATGAAAAAATTCGATACCTACTCGTGTCTTTTACTCGTATCCTCATTACAGAATCTATTATTCAAGTACCCTATTATCCCTGGCAATAATTTCAATTCAATTCAGGCACTTGTACACTGTACAGTACATCCCAATCAATGGGTGTTTAGTGTGACCGACCCCCCATTTCATCAACAATGAATAATAAAATTTAAATAATTTTTTTAATATACCACGTTTTTAAAAAGGACTAAAAGTATAATAAGATAATTAACATAAAAAAAAACGGATTAAAAAGTATAAAATAATTTTTCCTATCCCCTAGTCGAGACCTGATGTCATGTCGAGTTTAATAAAGGAAACTTCTTCAACATCTCTAAAATAAGGCTCCTCAATACACAAACGTCAGCCATCACAGCAGTAAAAGTAGTGCTACGATATACCACCAATTACCGCTCTCTAAATCTAGAAATATTGCTTGGAATGGACGTGACTATGAGTATCATACTTTCAAATTCCACTCACATACGCGCACACTCTTTTATTATTTTAGTTTGACGTTTAAATGTAAAATAGCTTGCTTTGTTTAGAGAGGGAATTACTTTTTGCAACTTGCCCGATACTAAAAGTGACACTCCTACACTTTATAAAACAATATACAATTTAGTATTTAGTAACTCCAAAGCTTAGATATACTGTTTCGTTTAAGCGGCGCCGTTTGGGATAATGTTGTAGGGAAATCCCTATATTATATTAAACCGCTAGTTTCATAATTAAGTTTCTAACCGCCCTGTATGTGTACGAGTATAAGCCGTGGAATTATTCGGCATTATTCGTGCACGGTAATCATCATCTCGCCGCGGATTTGCCGCAATACTGCACATGATACGTTCGAAGAAAATAAGGCTCACACGGCGAAGCGCACCTAATTGTTCCTTTTTGGGTAAAACTAAATCCGGGATAAAGGATACTGCAGATTTGCATTGTGTTTTACTAGACATAAAGTTCAACGCCCCAAACGGATATATATACTTTCATTTTTTCTATTAGGTACTACCTATTAGGTAGTACAAGGACTAAATTGATATATTTTAAATTTAACAGAAAATAATATTGCTTAATGTTTAAAATTCCAACTTTCTGATCAAAACGAATATTATAGGAACAATTATTTTGAATTAATATCCCTATGCCACTTCATAAAGGAGATTCTTTACCACCTGCTATCGAATTGTGCCCTTATCTATAATTTACTACTTAACTGCAGAGGCTTCTTTCTTTAAATGCGAAATTTTAATTATATTAAAATTACTGTGTATTGATTCAACAGCTCTGTTACTTTTTACAAGCATTTATTTAACTTGCCCTGTTAGTATACGATGCTCACCATTGGGATCTCAGTAACTACAAGAGATAGAGAGTCGGTTAAATGGGGAAAGTTTTAGACAATTTTATGGTCAATCTGATGCCGCTGAGAAATCAAGGCTAACTAGGATCGTTTTCGAGTTATTCCCAAAAAACAGAATTTTATCATTTTCGTTTTTCTTAAATATCTTAGAAACCAATGGTTTTGCAAAGACAGGACTTTGACATTATTAAGGCACTTTTATCCAACCTTGTTAGCAGTAATGTCAGTTTCTTTAAAAAAGTTTTCATTTCCGAGATATGACCCACAACTTTTGATTTTCTTATGGACGCCATCTTGGATTTGTGCAAATTCGAAATCTACATGAAATTCTCTTTCCAATGATGTGTCACACTAATGATTTTTTTCGTTAGTTCTAACACTTAAAAGCGTTTTTTTGCCTAACCCTAAGTAGGACATGACAAGTCTGTCAAAACAAATGCAACAAACTGTTAGTGTAGTAGTAGACCATGAATAAAACTAAAAAAAGTACACAAAACGAAGTTTAATAACAAATAATCTGGAATAATAACATCAAGAGTCAAAATAAGAATTGTTCAAAATGGGTCCCATTATTCTCGATACACCTTATTAGGCGGGAACGAACATGATTTACAGTTTTTCTTAAATGTGTTCTGTTAATATGTTGCAATGTATCTAAAACTCTTTCTTGCAATGCATCAATATCTTCTACTGGTTCTTGACAAATTGCATTTTTGACGTATCCCCAAAGATAAAAATCAAGTGGACTGAAGTCCGGCGACCTCGCAGGCCACCTAACAGGCCCAATGTTGGTTATCAATTGATGACGTAATTGATTTTCTAGATAGTATCGAACCACACCTGTATTATGTGCCGGCGCGCCGTCATGTTGGTACCAAATCCTGTTATATTCCGCTAGTGGTATTTCATCTAAAAAACCAGAGATCTCATGTCGCAGCAGTTCTAAGTATCGTGGGCCACTTAGAGTATAATCATAAATTACTGGACCCAGCAATCTACTTCCTGAAATAAAAAAATAAGTAATGTGTATCAGGCATCTGTACATCCGTACCCACCTAATATCCCACACCAAACATTGAATCCAAATTTTTGTTGAGATCTGGATTCCCTAATACCATATGGGTTGTTAACAGCCCAGTAATGGTGATTATGTTTATTAAAAATGCCATTGTTATGAAATCTTGTTTCATCGGTCCAGCAAATGTTTAATGAAAAGTTATCAATAAGTTCACACTGATTGTTAAACCAATGACAGAAATCAAGTCGGCGTTCAGTATCTCCCGGCCTTAACTTTTGCACTATCACGGGTTTATAAGGGTGATATTTATTTTTTGTCAAGTATCTATGAATAGTCGTTTTCGGCAAAAGAGTTCTGCGACTTATCTCTCGAATTGAAATCGTCGGTGTTTCATTAATACTTTGTTCAATGTTTTCAACATCTTCTTGGTGCAATCGATTGGAACCATATTTCGGTCTGGGCACAACAAAACTCCCATGTTGTTCTAAATTCCTACTCAATCTAAGAAAAATTGAGCGGTGAGGCTGCTGCCTTTCAGGGTATAATGTATGATAAACTCTTTTTGCCACTGTACTATTTCTATAGTTTTTTATGTAACAATTGTACATATCCACCTTTTCGCTAGTACTAAACGGCATTTTTACACATATCTCAGAACACTGACGACTTCATATCAATAACAACAACTGAGAGTTGCATTTGTTTTGACAGACTTGTCATGGCCTACTTAGTATTGGGCAAAAAAACGCTTTTAAGTGTTAGAACTAACGAAAAAATCATTAGTGTGACACATCATTGGAAAGATAATTTCTTGTAGATTTCGAATTTGTACAAATCCAAGATGGCGTCCATAAGAAAATCAAAAGTTGTGGGTCATATCTCGAAAATGAAAACTTTTTAAAGAAACTGACATTACTGCTAACAAGGTTGGATAAAAGTGCCTTAATAATGTCAAAGTCCTGTCTTTGCAAAACCATTGGTTTCTAAGATATTTAAGAAAAACGAAAATGATAAAATTCTGTTTTTTGGGAATAACTCGAAAACGATCCTAGTTAGCCTTGATTTCTCAGCGGCATCGGATTGGCCATAAAATTGTCTATAACTTTCCCCATTTAACCGACTCTCTATTTCGTGTAGTTATCGAGATCCCAATGGTGAGCATCGAATTTGGGACACACTGTATATTATGTATGGTGTGGGTCGAATCTTGCAAGCTGAATTAGAACCACTTCATGACATCCGATTGAGCTGAAATTTTACATACCTACACCTTTAGTTCCGGTGACAATAAAATACGCAATACTCAATATTGTAATACTTTCAAAATGGCCGCCGCTCCAAGATTGCGGATGATGTATTTTTTGTCAACCCCCCTTAATATGGGTATCAAATGAAAGGGCTTGAAAAGTAGAAAACGATAAAGTTAGTGACATCACACTAAATTCAATATGGCCGCCGCTCTAAGATGGCGGATTACATTTTCTTTTCAACCCTCTTAATATGGGTATCAAATGAAAGGGCTTGAAGAGTAGAAAACGATAAAGTTATAGTGACATCACACTAAATTCAATATGGCCGCCGCTTCAAGATGGCGGATTACCTATTTGATACCCAACATGGGTATCAAGAATGAAAGGTCTCGACGGGTAGAAAACAATAAGGTGAATGACTTCATACGAAATCCAATATGGCGACCGCCCCAAGATAGCGGACTAAATTTCTTTACCACTCTCCTGACATGTTGATCAAATAGGTACTAAAAAGCACAAAATAAAATTGAAAATAAAAAAAACTTTTTAAAAACTAGCTTTTATTTAAGCCCTGTACTAAAACGAATAAAATAAGTTTAGGTTTTCATTAAGATAACTCAATTCCAAATTGCGACAAGTTTTTGCAAATTGAAAAACTTGTCGCGCGAGTTGTAAAGAAAAAAATGCATACTTTGGCAAATAGGTATACTTGCTTATCAACCAATCACTGCCAAATAAAATTAATTGGTACTACCTACTTTCAACAACATTTCGCGAGACAAGATTTTCAATTTGGAATTGAGTTATATTAACGAAAACCTAAACCTATTTTATTTGTTTTAGTACATGGCTTAGATAAGAGCTTGTTTTTATAAAAGTTTTTTTATTTTCAATTTTATTTGGTTACTGCCAATTTCTAAGAAAAACAATTAATACCTTTCAAATCTGCTGAAAAACCTTAAGGACATTGTGTCTTGTGTCTGTTCTGTAACAATAAAGAATGGATAATTGTCGGAAAATATATTTTTTTAATATTTACCACGCACATTGCCTTACTCCATTTTAAAAGATATTGACGAAAATCCTTTTAGAAAATCGGATTTCCAAATCAGAATCACCGTACTCCCCTAAGATATCTGACAAGAAATAATCTAAGACAATTATTAAGTAATTATTAATTACTGCATAATTAATATTTACCTAATGCAAACGTAACACAAATTTTTATTTTTAAGATGAGCCAAATATTTGTGCTGTTGGTACTAGGGAAGCCTGCAAATGAACAATTTGACATGATGCTGATACTTCAGCTTAGGATGAAGGTTAAAAATCCATTTTGCACTGTAAGATCTAAAATATGTACCTTAATAGTATCCTCCTTATAATAATATTAATACAATTTAAGATTTTTTATTATGTATGTTTTTAATTTCGGCAGCGTGCCAAATTGGTAACAAATCTCTCACTAAATTAAATCACGAGCGCCATTAGCTTACTTCCTAGCTATAGTGGCCTGACTCCCAGCCGCTTATGTATGCAAATTGCTGACACCGAAAACCCTACATCCAATGCACGTAGCAACCGAAATACTCCGGTATATTGCTGTACAAGGTACAGTCCCTTTTTGATAATGTGATCGATTTATCTGAAACTTGTGGTGTCAGTGTAATATTTAATTGCCAACAATGTTCTCGAATAAAATAATGTGAAAATATTAAGTTTTAAAGTCACCAGTTGAGGAGATGCAAGTAATTTCTGACATTAATGTATTCACGAAGTAGTTGGACACAAATGACAAATTTGTGTCCATTAAACAAGATTTGAGGATTCAAAACTGGTATAGGTAAAACATAGCCTGGTGTAGCTACTCGGAGTGACCCACCAAAGTCAAAAAATAAAACCTGTTGAAGAATTATTTTGTGGTAATATAAGTATTTATTCTAGAACAAAAAATTTAAGACATTGGGAATACATTTTTTCACTTTTCTCCATACACCTATTATCACTTTGCCTCTACATATACCAATAATTTTGAAATCACGGATTATCTTACAAAAGAGCATGCTGGAGAAAACTTACTAAATACTAACATAATGTTTAAAATGATACAGACAGTGGGTAACATCTTTTCTAAAAACACATAGCAAACACTATTAACTTATCGGGTCCAAATTATACCGAATCCTATATGAAAACAAAATATTTATAAATTCCACTTTTCCTCCACGTTCCGTTTTGCTCCGACCTCCCCTAACTGTATACAGGGTGTCTACTTTTAAACATATAATATGTACAAATCCATAAAATTTTTATTCTTGCAACTAATCGCCTAAACTTTTTTTTTAAAGGCCTTCATAAACCTCTTCTTTTCACCTTCCTATACCATTTTCAAAATGCAAAATTAAGGCCGGCTACAATTTCTTTATAGCCACGATTTTCGCGAAAGCAATTTAGCCTCCAGAGCGTTAATTAGGGCACCCCAAAATATTCACATATACCAAATCTGAAATATACAGGGAGTTCCATTCTGCACGGTGTCAAAGTCGTTTAGGTAGTTACAGTGTTATGTTTAAAAGATTAACGTTACAAGAAAAAAATAGAGCTGGTTTAAATTTTTGTTGGCCATAATTAATATAAATCACTTAGAAATTCAGCCACTATTTTCATCTAAAAACATCCAGACAGAAATGTGCATTTATTCTACATTGTCCAAAATTTTTAATAATTTTAAAACAACAGGACAATAATTAATCGATAGTTTACAAAACAAAATGCGAAATAAGCACACACTGCATAAAATTAAATGGAAATTCTTTTAAATTATATTGAAAACAAAGAAATTCATGGGGATTTATATACAAGAAAGCCGAGGCTTAAGAAAAGAACAATTCAGTGAAAAAATAGTCCATCTTCTTACAGTGGAGTCAAAAGGCAGGAATAAAATGTCATTTTACTCCTTTCAACCTTTTTCAACCAAATTTTATTTACACAAATATTTTCTTTAGAAGACATTTGATCTCCTGGAAGCTTTGTCAATTTTTCTTACCTTATTATTTACTGCTGAAGATGAACCCTAGTGGTTCGAAACATGTACAGTTTTTACAGTTTTTAATTTTATTAAAACCTATTTTAGTCCAGGAATATTAGTCAAATAGGGGCAAGTATCTCGGAATGAGAGATAGTCAGCTATAAACTTGTATATACCTTTATCTTGGCACTCCTATTTAGAGTATATCATTCGAGGTCAACCTGTAGTCCCGATTAAAAACATGCCTTATAAATTTATTAATTTTTGATAAATTTATAACTCTAAATAATTTGCATTTTTATTACCTACATTACGTTATGATTAATAATTCAGTATCTATTCATTTCATAACACTTACCTACTCGTGTAATTATAATGTTATTAAGGGAAATTGGAACTTGTAGTTCTTATTATTATTCAATTTTTTGAATTTCAACCTTCATAAATGTATAAAATGGTATTTTTCAATAAAAACATTAATTAAAAATTTTATTCTTTTCTTTTTATTTATTTAGGAAGTAATTAGTATAAATAGGATTAGGATTAAAAATAATTAAAGGATTTCCCTTAATAACTTTATAATGATAGGAGTAGGTAAGTGTTATTAAATGAATAGATACTGAATTATTGAAAACATTATCAATTATAACGTAATAGTTAATAAAAAATGCAAATTATTTAGAATTATATATTTACAAACTTTATAGGGCATATTCTTAATCGGGACTATAGGTTGCATGACCTCGAATTATACTCTAAATAGTCAAACACTGAGCGCGTTCTGCCCTCTATCTCGAAAATGGTTCAAGATATAAAAAAAATTTAAACAAAAGGTATTTGCAATAAATGTGTAAAAAGTAGATTTTTTGACCTTTGACCTTGGAATATCTGTAGTCGCGGACACCCTACGATAAGTAGGTTTTGAGACAAGTTTTAGGGTGCCAAAATAAAGGTTTATACAAGTTTATAGCTGACTATCTCCCATTCCGAGGTGAAAAAACTAATATTCCTGGACTATTTGTGGAGTTTTGACTTAAAGACTTTCAATTTTTAATTCAGAGAATTTTGAAATCTAATATGTTCCCCAATTTTTTGGATACATTGTATGTTTTTATCGGTCTCTAGCTGCGTGTTGTTTCTCCATCGATTCTCGAAGTTCGCCTTGTGTGGGTTTCTCTGCACCTATAACTTCCCCCGGCTTCTCTGCGCCCGCTTCATTGATGCAAATTGCGGCCCGCATCCCGCACGTCGCAACCGAAGCACTCCCGTGTGCTGCCGACGCCAAACCGTGTGCCCGCTTTTGATTCGCCGATCGGCGAATTCCGGCGCCCGTAATGGATGTGTTTATTAAACCGGGCTGGCGGCAATTCGGCAATTCCCGTAATTTATTCGGCAACGCCGCATATTTCGGGTGATTTGTAGCCCTGTGCCCGCCAGCGTAGCGCTTCGACCAATCCTGGTACTCTGGCTGGGTCTATCTAGGCACGTAGAATGCTGCTGCTGCTGTATGTTGTGCGTCTAATTAAAGCTTTGTTTGAAATTGAACTGGTAGAAAATGTAACTGACGGCCCAAGTTTTTTTTGGTGGATTTTGACTGAAAACTTTGTGGAATGGTTCGAGGAAATAGCAACAATGACTGCCACAGTTCAACCCAAAATATGGCTGAGATAAGTTGATGACACCTTCATAGTATGGGACGGAAGTGACGAGGATCTACATAATTTCCTAGGGCTCATCAATCAAATCAGAGCAACAATTAATAATTATTAATTAACAAGTACTGGTTAGCCGTTGCCATGACAGGATCCAAACCGCCGTATATAGGAAGGAAACACACACTTTTCAATATCTGCACTACAGTTCGAATCACTCAACATCAACAAAGAAAGGAATCGTCAAAACACTTTACCAACGGCTTCTCATTGAAAACCATAGAAGATTCAATCGCCAAATGCACCACCACAAAGAGCAAGAGGGGCAGGAAAAGAAGCTGGTCATACCATACATCAAGGGTGTCTCTGAGAAAATCAAAAGAATTGCCAGTCAATACAATGTTCAAACATTCTTCCAGTCAGGTTCCACTCTCCGATCCACACTTACGAAAACAAGACCACCGAATCAATTCAGTGACAGGGAGTGTATATATGAGGTCCCCTGCGAATGTGGACAGGTCTACATAGGAGAAAACAAGAGGCATCTAGAAGTAAAACTGACGGAACATAAGAAGCACACCCAAAAAGGAGAGACCTTACGATCGGGAATAGCAGAACACGTGTGGACCAACCAACACCGAATGAATTGGTCAGATGCGAAAATCATCGAAAAGAAGCCCCAACTTGTACCGAAGGAAATTTAGAGGAGCAGTCCACATAGAAAACAAACAAGCATTCAGCCAAGCTAGGGTCGATATTCCCAACGTTTGGCGCCTTCTGGTTAAGCAGAAAAGGGAAAACCGCGACAATCCACTTTCGCCAACACGGATTAGCGATTAATCATTCATCATTTTCACTAGAAAATGATCAGAGATTTGTAGTGATCGAAACGTCGTGTTTAGAAATAAATCAAGACAATGGAAGTCCGACTACAGATTTTTACTAATGAAAACTTCATCTTCAAATCGTATCGCATTTGGCTGTTAGCAAACGCGTTTTTTACTATAATTTAATAGGCTACAAGTCTTTATTCTAGATTTTATAGGTAGAGTAACATATTATAAAACCCTTGTATCTTTTATATCCCCCAAGTTCTCCTAAAATTGGGTGCAGTGGCCGATTAAGCATGTCGCGGAGGCCCGATCTGCTCAGAAATTGATTCATTTGTAGTGTAAGCAAGGAATAATATACCTATAGATGTAATAACTGACAAATAAAAACAAAGTATTCATAATGTCCTAAGACAAAAAGGTTCAGACTGATTGCCCTTGTTGATATTATTATATTATTGATATTATTGATATTTATAATATGAATGTTATTCCTTTTAGGAAAGAAATCATCGCATAGTTTCTCTGTCCTTCAGATTTCAAATCTATGTTTCGTGCAAAAGCCGCCATAGGGCGAACGGCATTGTTTATTTTGGGAGATGAGCCAAAATAATTATATTTCAAAAAAGAACTCCAAAGTCACAGTAACTATTGAAATTGGTTCGGTAGTTGCTAAGCTCAATCGTAATATTTTTGCCCAAAATATATGCGTTGTTCTATGCTTATATATTGTCCATCAATACTGAAGTTGAAGCACGTATATGGTAGTGAATATCAAAGTATCTATAGTTACTTATTATCTTATAAGCATACCATAGTTTCGACATGGGGACAAGTTGACAAATAGGAAAATACTTGTCCTCATCTTATTGGAGGAGAAAACGCCGCTTATGTAATGGGATATTGTATCCATCAGTTTAAATGAGGGTGTTATGAAATTGGGGATAATATATGACGAAACAATTAAATTAAAACCAGTTACAAGACAACCTTCAAACTTTACCCAGCTTGCATATTCGATCGCAATAATACATCGAATTTGAACATGGCCATGTTTCGTTAGTTAATGTTGGCAGTTTGAAGTGGAAATATTTAGCTAATCTGTTTTAGATGTTTTGTATAATCAAGCGTCGAACATTCAAAATTCAGGACTGACAAAGTTATCTCGGCGTTTCTCTATTTTCTCTAGTAATTGCGAGGAGTGGTAAACAGAATAATATTTGGAGATTCGGAATGTTGAGGAACCACTTGCCACTGAAGTAATATCTGAGATTGCGTTGTATAACATAATGTGTTTTATATGCTTTTTTTAAATTAAAAACAAACGCATTGTGTTTCAAATCAGATTGTCAATTATTACCAACCACTAAATAATTCCATTGCCACAACTTTTAGTGAAATTGTAGTAATAACACATACATGATTTGCATAATGTATATTATATTTTATTAAAAGGTCTTTTGTATCAATTAACCACCTCACGTTTCTATAATATATAGGTACAAGCTTTATTCGGGAAATTTCAATCGGCAGCCAGCGGCCAATTTCCCTGTAATAACTACTACACACAAATAAAAACAACTTCTATATAATCATAATAGAGTTTGTTTGCAACAAAAGGTCATATAATTACAATTATTGTTAGTTAGTTTTATTAGGAAACAATATATAAATCGATCAAGTTCATTCTCAGAAAATTAATTATTTGCAAAACAACACAGTTCTCTTGATCGATAACTTTGCAAACAATATCAAAAGAAAAACAGTGCTAGGTATTGCAGTGCTGTATTTCATCTCAAATTTATTATTTCTGATTTCAGACACTTTCGACTAAATTATCCCAAACAAAAAGTAAACATTATGTAAAGGATCGCCGGTAGAAATCGATTTTCCATCGCTTACCTCCGGATATGATATAAATAATGTACAGGGTGGGCCTAATTAGGCACTTTAAAAGGGAAACTCCTATTTTTGACGGAGATAGACGAAAACTGATATCGGTGTCTGAGGCTAATTTTGTATGATAAACTTAATGGCTGAAACCGCAAATCCATATCTGTAACCGTTCTTGAGTTACAGTGCGTTTTTCGAAAATGTGCGTTTTCGAAAAGTGGCCGTAACTTTTTCGGGTTGAAAATTTTGTGTTTCTGTAAAAACATTCCTAAAGCACTTTTTTACGTCGAATTCAATGCTGCTAGTACTTTTTTTTTCAAGTCAATAGTTTAAGAGTTATCAATGAAAAAAATATATTTTTAAATGGAACACCCTGTATATTTTTTTATTTTTTAATAGAGAAAAATTCACCGTTCCAAAAATATATAACACTTAATGATTTACTTCAGTAGTTATATTAATAATTATTACTAATAGCTTTTATAATTTCATGTGTATAATTGGAAGCACGCCCTTTCAACAAGTATGCTTTGGACGGTGAGAAAATGAAACACTATATCCCTTATTGATCCACGTCTCATCTAAATAGCAAACTCAAAATATAGCAGATATCACAGTTAATTCAATACAATTTGACATATTTGTAATTAAGGTTCATTGGAAAGTTGGTTATTAGTTAAACAAACTAATAACTGCAGTCCGATTAAGGGAAATGACAGCATTACACACTATGCATTTACGGCCATTCTTATATAGCAAATTTATTATTTTTTGGGGGCTATATCCCAATATCTAAGAAATACACTAAAATTTGTTAGCATCAAAAACTTTTGCATCGAGACAAAAAAATTATTCTACATTTAACATGGAAAATAAGCACGTATATGGTAGTGAATATCAAAGTATCTATAGTTACTTATTATCTTATAAGCATACCATAGTTTCGACATGGGGACAAGTTGACAAATAGGAAAATACTTGTCCTCATCTTATTGGAGGAGAAAACGCCGCTTATGTAATGGGATATTGTATCCATCAGTTTAAATGAGGGTGTTATGAAATTGGGGATAATATATGACGAAACAATTAAATTAAAACCAGTTACAAGACAGCCTTCAAACTTTACCCAGCTTGCATATTCGATCGCAATAATACATCGAATTTGAACATGGCCATGTTTCGTTAGTTAATGTTGGCAGTTTGAAGTGGAAATATTTAGCTAATCTGTTTTAGATGTTTTGTATAATCAAGCGTCGAACATTCAAAATTCAGGACTGACAAAGTTATCTCGGCGTTTCTCTATTTTCTCTAGTAATTGCGAGGAGTGGTAAACAGAATAATATTTGGAGTTTCGGAATGTTGAGGAACCACTTGCCACTGAAGTAATATCTGAGATTGCGTTGTATAACATAATGTGTTTTATATGCTTTTTTTAAATTAAAAACAAACGCATTGTGTTTCAAATCAGATTGTCAATTATTACCAACCACTAAATAATTCCATTGCCACAACTTTTAGTGAAATTGTAGTAATAACACATACATGATTTGCATAATGTATATTATATTTTATTAAAAGGTCTTTTGTATCAATTAACCACCTCACGTTTCTATAATATATAGGTACAAGCTTTATTCGGGAAATTTCAATCGGCAGCCAGCGGCCAATTTCCCTGTAATAACTACTACACACAAATAAAAACAACTTCTATATAATCATAATAGAGTTTGTTTGCAACAAAAGGTCATATAATTACAATTATTGTTAGTTAGTTTTATTAGGAAACAATATATAAATCGATCAAGTTCATTCTCAGAAAATTAATTATTTGCAAAACAACACAGTTCTCTTGATCGATAACTTTGCAAACAATATCAAAAGAAAAACAGTGCTAGGTATTGCAGTGCTGTATTTCATCTCAAATTTATTATTTCTGATTTCAGACACTTTCGACTAAATTATCCCAAACAAAAAGTAAACATTATGTAAAGGATCGCCGGTAGAAATCGATTTTCCATCGCTTACCTCCGGATATGATATAAATAATGTACAGGGTGGGCCTAATTAGGCACTTTAAAAGGGAAACTCCTATTTTTGACGGAGATAGACGAAAACTGATATCGGTGTCTGAGGCTAATTTTTTATGATAAACTTAATGGCTGAAACCGCAAATCCATATCTGTAACCGTTCTTGAGTTACAGTGCGTTTTTCGAAAATGTGCGTTTTCGAAAAGTGGCCGTAACTTTTTCGGGTTGAAAATTTTGTGTTTCTGTAAAAACATTCCTAAAGCACTTTTTTACGTCGAATTCAATGCTGCTAGTACATTTTTTTTTTCAAGTCAATAGTTTAAGAGTTATCAATGAAAAAAATATATTTTTAAATGGAACACCCTGTATATTTTTTTATTTTTTAATAGAGAAAAATTCACCGTTCCAAAAATATATAACACTTAATGATTTACTTCAGTAGTTATATTAATAATTATTACTAATAGCTTTTATAATTTCATGTGTATAATTGGAAGCACGCCCTTTCAACAAGTATGCTTTGGACGGTGAGAAAATGAAACACTATATCCCTTATTGATCCACGTCTCATCTAAATAGCAAACTCAAAATATAGCAGATATCACAGTTAATTCAATACAATTTGACATATTTGTAATTAAGGTTCATTGGAAAGTTGGTTATTAGTTAAACAAACTAATAACTGCAGTCCGATTAAGGGAAATGACAGCATTACACACTATGCATTTACGGCCATTCTTATATAGCAAATTTATTGTTTTTTGGGGGCTATATCCCAATATCTAAGAAATACACTAAAATTTGTTAGCATCAAAAACTTTTGCATCGAGACAAAAAAATTATTCTACATTTAACATGGAAAATAAATAAGTAAATGGGAAATAAGAAGACACAAGAATGCCTTGAGCTTGAGACTAATAGCAAAACTAAATCTCAATACAATAAATGACAATCACAAATGAAAAATCCATGGTCGCCTATTAGAAAAGGTCCGTTGTTTCTTGATATGAAGCAGCAAAAATACGTATTTTGCGTAATAACGAAGCAACCGCTTCACTTAGACATATAGTGTGTAATATCTTTTTGAACTTTCTTTTCACAAGCATTTCAATGGTGCAATAAAAAAATATGGGTTCCATTTGGAAAAAATGAGATTTTTCGATTTTTCATTGTTGATATTGGGATTTTTTCCCCGAACACCCTGTACAATATTTTGAAATGGCATACAGACCATTTCATAAAGTTGACTTTAGCCTACGACAGTCCAAAATTTCAGTTTTCCAGATTCATAAATTTCAAAGTTATCATCACTATGGTCGATAGCTGCAAAACTCAAAAAAAAATAAAAAAATTGCGAATATCTTGAAAAGGGTTAGGAACAGGGTACACATTATATTCAGAAAAAAGATTTGGAATTTAATACGGAACCAAACGGTGAAATAATATATAGGGTGTTCTATTTGAAATAACAAAGTTGCTATCGACTTCCGGTATAACCGGAAGAGATCGGAAGTTGAAAATATTTTAGAAAGAAAGTTTACAACGTGTTATGTAAGAAACCAAAATTTCAATTCGCACTCCTTCAACGTAAACTTCTAATGAACCACTTACGTGAATCACCCTGTATAGTGGTCGTGTGAATTCGCTATTCTATATTTACATTATTTATTTCTAATTATATTACTTATTTGTTGTTATTATTATCATTTGGCAACTTAAACTAAGATTTAGTAAGCGAATTATTGTCAACTGGAGTGGTCACGTGGCTAGTTCACAGCACTCATATATGTTGTTCCTATAACTATGTACTCTATATAAAATTGTTGTCTGCCGATATAGAGAAAAAACACGTAACATTGTGCAATTATTGTCAGTTGTTCTGCAGGCGATTTTTGTTATATCGATTGGTCCAGTAAAATATAACCTGTTACTCCGCTTGACCCCGTATGGCCCGATCCGACGTAGCTAAAGAACTAGCGCATCCATATCATTGATTGCGTGAATGCCTCCACCGGCCGGGCAGCCGGTCGCAGCGGAAAACAGAAGCTTCCGCCACATAGTTCCGTGACAATGGCCGCTTCATAACGCTACGGTAATCCCGAAAAGCTTCGAAACGCAAACCTTTCCAATTGGAGCCAGCGGTGCTGGCTGAGGAAAATTAAAGGATTTAGGCCATGGCGAGGAAACTAGTTTATAAATTGCGTTGATACGAAAGGGGGATTATTTGGCCGACAATATTTTTAACTTGTGGGATATTTTAGCTTTCAACTGGCCAAAAACTGACATAACCCCTTCTCGTATGAAATCTGATTTATTTTTGTTTGTCCCTCTGTGAAATATAAACTTAATTTTTTGGTCAAAAATGGCAGCTATTAAACAAAAGAAATGCCAAAAACAATTATCATTATAGCATTTGCATTAACGCTCACAGACCTCTATATGTATATGGAGTGCTGAGGTTTTAAGAAAATATAAATAATTATTGTACTAACAGGGAGAGAACAAAATGAGAATATACATGTTGTTAAACTTTTGTTTTTCTACATTCAGTGCTATATTGTTGTAAAGTTCGTAGGAACTTTTGAGCAGCAAAAAAATAAAATTTTAGATGCGGTACTTACGTAATATCTATTTGGTGAAATTTTGGGAAAAAATGTGGTGTCAGGTGTGGGGTATACAAAATTATCCAAATTTTACATTTCAAACACCCCCATGTTATATTCCCTAACCGATTTGAATGAACATTGGGCAAATATTTCTTTCCCACACACTCTCATATTTCTGTAGAACGCTCTAAGACAATATTTTCCGCAAGAGGGCTTCATACAGCCGCTGCTTGGGACCACGGGCTCTATTTTCCATATACTGATTGTTTCTAGCTACCAGGACGCTCAAAAGGGGAGATTAATTTTTTCGTCTCTATATGAATTATCCTCGAAGGAGGTGATATAATCTAGTCAAGACTATGTATTTCAATGTTATAAAAATGTATTCGAGATTTACTTCAGGATTTTTTCAAAAACACTGCAGCAGCATATTGTACGCCACTGACTTGGTCTGATTTTTTATATCCTGCTTTACTTATCATTATTTGATTGATCTTGGATCTAAGTAAATAAAATTAAAATATTTCTACTACAGTTTACAAGTTGTTAAATCGACTTAAAAGTAAGGTTTAATCGCCAAACGCTCACAATAAAACACAAAAAAACTTATTTGACTTTTAGTTTAGTAGGTGTAGTTGTCCACTTCGGAACTCACGACCATATTTTTTATTTATGGGCCTACTTTCAAAATCTTTTTTGCTAACTAGATCGTCCAAAAAGGTATCGGGGGCATATTTTGATCTTTTAAAATTAATGAAAATTAAGGCTGCATGTGAAGATATCAAATAGAAATTAGTAAAAGTTTATATACTTTGCAAGATATGCATTTATTAAAATCCTGACAGAGCGCTTTCGGTTCAACAACCATCTTCAGTGTCATCTATAATAAGTATAGTTATGTTATAAAACACAAGATCATTCAAATTGATAAACTTACTTGCCATATACAAACTCTAAAATGCTTGTTTAACTGAAAAAGCTGTGTCAGGATTTTAATGTGAAAAGTAGGTATATGAACTTTTATTAATTTCTATTTTTAAAATTAAGTCTAAGCCTCCCCCGACCTGGAGTTTGGGTCAAAAAGTCGGGAAGTACTATTAGCGATTTTTTTAAACAAAAACCGATAATAGTTATTTGTGTACCAAGGCGGTGAAGTTCAACTTTTTATAACGAATGTGGAATTTAGTTACTGAGGCCTCTAAGGTCAAGGCAAATATACCACATGAGTTATAAAAAGGAACTTCAGTGCCAAGGGACACATTAAATTTTTTTCGTCGGGAAAAGTGAAGTTTTATTTGGTAAAATAATTAAAAAGAGGTCACCCATCCACGAGGCGACCCCGCGCGCCTTTGCTTCTACCTAGATCGAACAAGTTGTGGTAGGGCGCATACTTGACCAGGGTAATCTACTTGCTTTCTTGCAGTCTATAAATATAGAAAATATTTTTGTTGTTCAAACCGACCAAAATACTTATACTGAAATATTGCGTTGTTATAAGCTACAATTTCGCGATGAAGCTAAAAAGATAAATGATACTTTATTAGCCAGGGTTTGAATATCTGGCCATGTTTGACGGGGGCCGGTCTCGTCTGACGTTTGGTTTTCAAATCTTGCCAAGGCCCACTTATTGAAAAAATTGTACAATAATGACGTACCAATTTATGAGCTTTTAATGACTGTGTTGACTGTTGTTAATGCTGACTCGACAGACTGAGTATTTTGCACACTCTCACTTTTTAATAATGTATGCATACCATACTTCTAATTTATATACAACATCTACCGCAACATAAGTTTCAGCTGCATAATTTAGAACAGACAAATTTTTGCAAGCCGGTTTTGTACTGAGCAGATCCGCGGTTGCAAGCAAGGAAGTGATAAACTCCCTTGAAATCTTATCGCTCTGATATTTCCCAAGGGCATTTATCTCTAGCAAAGGCACACGACTGGTTGTTTTATTTTTTAAGCAAAGTTACCTTCTTGGATACAAGCTGTATGGAAATTGAAAATTGATGGCTCTGAGAAGCTTTATCCATCCAGGTGGTCAGATAGTCTCAGCAAATTACACAGGGTCTTCGGCTCTCTTGAGGCCATGAAAACTTTTTCCGATTTGAAGTTTTTTTAGTACAGCGCGAAAAGTTGGGCATGGAGGCCAATTTCTTTTTTAACGTCGCCTGGCAGACGAAAATTGACATTTTTTGTTTCCTTACGCTTAAAATAAGCAAGAAAATCGCATAAACAAAAAAATTCCATAGTCTCAAGAGAGCCTGTGTAATTTTCTAAAACTATCTGAATAAACAGTTGCATAAAGCTTCTTAGTGACTTCAATTTTCAATATTAAAGTTTTCCTCTATCACTTAAAATAAACATGATACGGCTATTAGGTAATTGTTTTGCTCAATTTGAGTTTTTTTTATATTGCGCGACAAGTTGGCCATGGATACTGATTTCATTTGCAGCGCCACTTAGCTGTCCAAAATTGCCACATTCTTGTATCTTACGTTTTTTCGTAGGGCGCAATATAAGCGAGAAAATCCCGGTTTTTGAATAAATGTTAATAATATTTTACTGAATTTCACTGAACATTAAGCAACACAGTTGCCTGTATTTCCTAGAATAAATGCCGATTTCTTAATTTTTCGCCTTTTTGCTACTTCTCCTTTGAGAATTGGTTGGGGACTTATCCCACAAAATTATGTGATTGTTTTTAAAAGTGTGTTCACATATTTTTTACTTTGAAATTTGATTTTGCCTGATATAATTTTTAGCTCTTTTAAACCAGCATTAAAAATGGCCTACAAGTCTCCCTAACATAGAACTTTCCACATTTATAAGGAATTTTATGAACTTTGTACCCCATTTTTGGTTTTAAATATTGTTCTGACATTAAAAAGATTGTCTATGCATTTTAGCTTAACTGGCAGTTCAGGAAGGTAAGGAATAATAAAAGTTACTACGGTCACTCTATCGGATTTTTTCTCTAATTCTGTTAGTATTGTTGTTTTCTTGGCAATCCCGAAAAACGTGCTCAACAAATTCAATAGAATAACTGTTCTTCTTAAGAAAATGTTTGATATGTTTAATTTCCTTCTCAAATTTTGTGCTACTAGATCAAATCATTTTAGCCTTGTTGTATACATTTTTATTTACTACTTTTTTAACATCGGTATGATGATTGGAATTAAAATGGAGATATCTAGGTGTGGGTTTTCTATAGCCACTAGTTTTTATATATATTTTATTTATATTTTTATTTATATTTTCTTGTTTTTCACATGAGCTTCCTATTCATGACTTTCCCATTTTTACAAGCTAAGGACAAATTAGATATGGGAATGATTTGACATAAAAGAACGAATGGAAATCAGAATGCTATAATGAATGAGGGCAAAAAGTGAGTACAAATTAACTAAGGCTACTAACTTGTATTGGACATATTTACAGTCATTTACTTATGAGGTTATGTTATGACAAAAAATAACAATCTGTGGGTGTAATATGTATCTATATATGCGTAGATATATCTATAAATATTCTACATACATTATTCAGTTACTAATTTATACTGTAATCATTTTAAGTTTTTTCAACAAAAACTACGTGAAATAAAAACAAAGAAATCTTTACCCCTCCATATCATGGAAACCGTTCACTTTACCATAATTCTGTATATAACAATTATTGTTCGGAATTTAATATATATATCATTTGCGTATAGGATGACGCTTGCGCTAAACCCCTTAGTTTACTAGATATTCATGCAAAACTGTGAAAAATAAGAATTTCCTGCCATTTTCACCCCCTCCTCCCGAAACCCGACGCTGGTGGTGGTGTAACTTTTTAGTACTAACTCTTAGGAGGGTATGGAACTATTTCGCGCTAGAAAGGACTTTTTTTTGGATGTTTGGGTTTGGCCTAATTTTGTGTTAGTTTTACTGTAGTAGTATGACACTTCTTCACACCAGCACACAAATTTTTCCTAACAAAATTTCACTATAAACAAAAAATTGTCGTTATTTTTCTCTCACTTTAAGACAGACGCTTATAAGCCCTAAAACAACAACGGGACGACGCTCCCTCTGCTCTATCCAGACCCCGTCTCGGAGATAACCCTTTCTGATATTCGTTCCCTGGGCTGACATTTCCCCACTGATACTTAAGCGACGGCACGACCGTAACAGGGGATCCACTTCTCGCGTCTGGATGTTCTCCGAAGGGGACGGGGAGAATTTTACGATCTCCGCATCCAGGATTGGAAGGTATGCCCCGGCACGCCCTGGCTGTTCTCCTTCCCGTCCTATTTCATAAGGGAATATCTCGGAAGTGGGAACAAGTTATTTGAAGCTTTGAGTTTGCACGTGAAAATCTGAGTGAAAGTGTTTCGGGATTACCTTAATTGTCGTGATTTCGTTTGTGAGCTTATAAAGATTTTAGATTAAGGTGTTGCGTAATATTACGGAGAATTCAACGCCTGCCAATATGAATCAATGAAATGACATAATTTTTGAAATATTAACCACTCAGGTGATGATATCAGCGATAATACCACTAGTGGTATTCGCTGAAATACTACTCTTTTAGTTACACGTTCTAGTTACCTCAATGGACTAGGGGAATGATTCTCGCTTTGCGTACGAGAGGTAATGGGTTCAAATCCCGGTTGTGGCTGATTTTTTTTTTATTTTTCAAATTACGTTTTCGAAGAGGGAAAATATTTACAATTCTTGTAGTTAATTTATTACGAAGAAGTTGGGTTGATAAATTATGACTACATACCTACACACTGAATAATATTTATTAAACTATTTGCAGTTATTAAATTCTGTTTTTAAATGCAACTCGTGGTACCTATGCCTAATAATAGATAATACTTTTCGTTAATTTATCACTGATTATAATCTCACTGTTAATAAAATACCACTCCTGCTACGCAATCGTGATATTTTCAGCTTTGGGATTGTAATTCGTAAAATTAACGAAAGGTATTATCCATAATAGCATACCACTTGTTATATTACCCCTAAAAATATACCTGACCTGCGGCAACAGAAGTTTTAATACTAATAATGTATTTGAGGAGGCTACTTTTACACCGCGTACCTAAAATAATAAAACTCCGGCAAATCATAAGAGGTAAGTTTTGTGTAGAAATTTGGCCTATTGATTTTTTTTATAATTTACCTACTTATATATTTACTTAAAATCATCTATAACTCTTGCCCAAAACACTTTTTTCAGAAATTTGTTTTGGAGTTGTCCTATAGAATTTGATTTTAAAGCGGGTATTAAAAAGAGTACTGGCCTACCTACTAAAAACAATTCAAATGAGGCTTAGGGAGTTACAAAATCATTACTCCAGTTTAGGCGGGGCTTCAGGGGCGCATCTCGGTTGGACTTCGGATTACAGGAACTACCGGGGTAGGATAATGATAATCGCGGGACGCTTGGGGGCATATATCCCCTATATCCCCTCCATGGCTGTTATAATACGATCAACGAATTTTGTATCTGAAAAGTAGTGTCAGGTGTGGGGTAATACTTTAATAACAAAATTCCCATGTGGTATATATATATACAGGTTACCGGAAATTATTAGCACATTTACAGGTGAATCTTTGATCATTTTTAACCAAAAAATGGTTTATAACAAATTCTGTAGGCGCATCGTTTTTAAGATATACAGCGTCGTGTTTGAAAAAGTTTGTATTTTCTTATACTATACTAAATTTATATTACCTATATGTATATATATTTTTTATTTTGTTTTTTTACAATTCGTATTCCAACAAATTTTTGTACGCAATATGGATGACTAGCATTTCCTAAAAATCCCATATAATACCGATGTTCGAAATTAAGTGCGGTGTAGATGTGGGTAATTCGTGCCATAAATTCCTAAATAAAAATTATCCTACAGTCTAATCAAAAAATATACCTACTAGTTTTCTAGTATAGTTTTTAATTGTCAATTAAAAATGTTCTCTTAGTATTTTTTTGTATCGATGCTTTTATCATTACTTATTCCAGTGTTTTTATAAATATTATGGAACACTATGTATTGTGTATCAAAGTTGTTTCTAATATAAGTTGTCTTTTGATATAAAAAAATAAAAAGCAATATGGTTCAAAAATTTCCGTTGGCACATCTCAATATTTTTGCCCCTTGCTGCTCAATATAAAAAATCAAGAGATCACAAGTGACCGAAAGTCGAAACTTTGTATAATAAATGTGGAGTTTACTTGCCGAGGGCAGCAAGGCCCAGGCAAATAAACCATAATAATGGGTGTTCCACTGTCAAATTTTTAGTCGGTTACATTTGGTACGCGTCTTACAGAGAGTTTGACAATTACGAAAATGCCACCTTACAACTAATTGTTATTGTATTGTGAGATCCACAAATTCAAGGTATATAAATCGAGTATAAAATTTGAAAACGGAATATTTACAATATGGAAAAAGATAATGATACAAAGTTGTTTATCATTTTCATTGCTTTGGCGAGCAACTTTCAAATATGCAACAATATATAGGGTCTTCCATTTAAAAAACATAAGTTTGGTTTGCCACGCCTCTGCGAAACACTCTGTATAAAATTTCTTACTAACCTAGAGACCTGCAGAAAATTCCCTACAACTTTTATCTAAGCCCTTTTATATCACACAGAATAAGAAAATTATAAAGCAGAACTTTCGCGAATATGGCCGATTAAACATTTTTTGGCAGTTAGCCATGGCACGGTATTCAAAATTAAAGTTTCATAATGGGACACCCTTTATAAGTTATAAAAAGGAACAACTGTACCTCGGGGGATTATAATACGTAGGTATATTTTCTTGCAATAGGGTAACAAGGAGTTTTATTAAACAAAAAGCAGCGTAGATACGCAGTTCAAATTTCGAGTTCGATTTTTAGAAAAGTTTACACAGTTCCACATTATTATCATTCTCGAAATGAATTTGTGTTGTTTTCTCCTTTCATTCAATTTTTGAAATACAGATTTTTAATGGGATCTTTTACGTAAAACCTTTTTTATGTTGGCTAATAAAACCAGTTCTTCATTTTCTCATAAATAAAAAAATACACGAGTCTTTCAAAAAAATATATAATTATTTAAAGAAGGCGATCACCCATCAATGGCTCGACCACGCCCGCCATTTCTGCACTTTCTCGATTGCAATCTACAGATAAAATACTTATCGACCGAACTGCTCATACTATGAGAGATTACGGTGTTGTAAGTTCCGCAATGAGGTTGAAATGTTATTATACTGATTCTGAATCTGGCTACGTTTGATGGATGGTGAGCCTGTCTGATGTTTGTTCATTAAAACTCGCCAAGGCTAACTTATAAAAAAATCGTACAAGAAAGATTAGTATACTTTAGTGCTTGTGCTTGAGCTTTTAATGACGATTTTGAAACTCTTTAGCACCGATTAAAAAACCGTTTTAATTCGTAATTTTCTTCACAAAATTACGTTTTCTATCATATCTTAAAGTTTATCTCATTAAAATCGTACGGCCCCGTATAAATCGTTGTTAAACGAGGGCAGGAGTAAAATATATTAACAAGTTTCGAGTCGTCAGCTTTCGCTGACTTGATTAACACAAATTTTAAGTATCTAACTTTCCCTCGTCGGTGGCGCCGGTCGCCTCGCCTCTCCCCCCCTCCCCCCCCCCCACCACGGCAGCCTTAAAATTCCTCTCGACCCTCAGACACAAAAATGAATCCCCCGATACGGTCGCTAAGGGACCGGTCCTGAGTTCGGAGACGCAGACGCCGCCCTCAGAAAAGAACGCGGAAGAGGGATTCCGATGGAGAAAGCTGCTCTCGCGCAAAATTTTGTTTTCAAGTTTATTCGACGTGTCTGATTTGTACCTAGTTGTAACTAGCAACATAGCTTATAGTTTACTCCACACACCTGACACAAATAATCACAATAAGTTATTATTGGTTTGGACTGGACCAACACTATATTAAAGACCTGTGCATAGCGCTGTTTCAAGCGATCGCCACTGGCGCCACACGACGAAAAAAAAAGGACAGGGTGGATTAATTTTAAAAACACCATTGTTGCAGAATTTTGTATAAAATAAAAGCATGCAAATGAGTTTTATAACGAATTTAACTTCCAAAATAAAATAAAATGCTTGTTTGTTATGTTCCTTAAATTTGACAAGCTTACATAGCATACATTCATAGAGTTTATTTAGAAAAGCCAGTCTAAAAAGCAAGCAAGAGTATTTTGGAACCTTTTGATTTGAAATAAAGTCCATGGCTAGTTTTAGTGTAAGTAAGAATAGAAGCATATTTTTTTTATTTTCTTCTTATAGTGGACCATCTGTTCGCTTTGGGGCTATAAACAATATATTTTTTTATTTTCATTCTGCATACGTTACAAAATACTCTTCCAAAATGCAATATCCAGAATTCTAGCTTCTTCAACTGGTTGAACAGATCATCCCTTAATTCCAAAACAGTTCCGAAACAATTCCCATAATGGTCTGCGCATACGATATTCTTCATTAGCATGGAAATTTCATGTTATCACAAACAAATCTACCTATAAAAGTTCTGTTAATATGATAAAACTGCGAAATATTGACGCAAAGTGAATTCGCGACCGTAAAAAGAACGGAAATGGCAATAAAACTAGATATTTAAAATATGGGACATTCAAAACATCAGAAACTGACATACCTATAACCACAGAATAGCCCAGTTATAACCTATAATAAGTCGTAATTTTTTTCGTCGTGTAGCGCCACCCCAGTTCTCAAACATAACAATGAAATATGACGTGATGGTCGGGTCTTTCATATAGTGTCGGTCCAGGTCTGGAACATCATGGGAGCCCCACTTTTGGCCAGGCCTAAGTTCCAGGAGGCCCACCTTCCGTTACAGCGCTGTCCCGCCTGGCCTACCTTTGATATGACACCGTTGTACTGCACAGATGATCTACGCCCATAGAATCTAGTTGTAACTAGCAACATAACTTATAGTTTATCCCACACCTGACACCAATAATCACAATATGTTATTATTGGTCCGGAGCATCATGGGAGCCCCACTTTTGGCCAAGCCTAAATTCCAGGAGGCCCACCTTCCGTTACAGCGCTGTTCCGTATGGCCATTATTGGTCTGGAGCATCATGGGAGGAGCCCCGCTTTCGGGGCGGATCCTGGGCATGCAGCGTTGCCACGCACTCAGATGAAACGCCGGTTACACCACATAATTTTAAGGGCGCTATAAAATAAACCCATAATCTGGCATCGCAGCAAATATAGCAGTTCGTTAATATCCTATAGACTTTCAGAAAGGAAGTGGGGCTGCATTCTTCCCATTCCTGCCAAGTATCACCTCATTACGGTTCAGCTTTAACTAGCAACATAACTTATAGTTTACCCCACACCTGACACCAATAATCACAATATGTTATTATTAATCCGGAGCATCATGAGAGCCCCACTTTTGGCCAAGCCTAAATTCCAGGAGGCCCACCTTCCGTTACAGCGCTGTTCCGCCTGGTCTACCCTTGATTATGACACCGCTGAACTGCACACATGATCTACGCCCATAGAATCTAGTTGTAACTAGCAACATAATTTACCTATCTATAACAACGATAAGTTAAGAATATTTGAACTAATTGTCGATGTATGCTCGTACTTTTAAATTTACCTACGTACATGAATATAATAATTTTTAATTATTCTTCGCAATGTAAGTATTTAGTAAAGTGGTTACCTATATTAGAAAATATTGAAAATATGTCATTCATTGTTTCAAACCCTAACATACAAGATAATTGCAGAAATACGATGGGAAGCGCCAATGCTCCTAATAATCTTGGCCGACTAAATCTTCCGTCTCTCTCTTCGGCACGTCTACAGTTCGTTGGTCACCGCGGAGACGCTTGCCTCTATACCAGTATAATCTATTGCCGTGGTCACATCTAAAGGCAGAGCCGAAAACGAAAGGTAGAACTCGCTAAAATAAGCACATATTTTTAATAAACATTAGCTCAAAAACGCTTGGTTCTCCATATACAGCGTGTTGAAAATTTTCCAAAAATAACATATTTTAACAGCATTAAAAATGGCCTACAAGTCTCCCTAACATAGAACTTTCCACATTTATAAGGAATTTTATGAACTTTGTACCCCATTTTTGGTTTTAAATATTGTTCTGACATTAAAAAGATTGTCTATGCATTTTAGCTTAACTGGCAGTTCAGGAAGGTAAGGAATAATAAAAGTTACTACGGTCACTCTATCGGATTTTTTCTCTAATTCTGTTAGTATTGTTGTTTTCTTGGCAATCCCGAAAAACGTGCTCAACAAATTCAATAGAATAACTGTTCTTCTTAAGAAAATGTTTGATATGTTTAATTTCCTTCTCAAATTTTGTGCTACTAGATCAAATCATTTTAGCCTTGTTGTATACATTTTTATTTACTACTTTTTTAACATCGGTATGATGATTGGAATTAAAATGGAGATATCTAGGTGTGGGTTTTCTATAGCCACTAGTTTTTATATATATTTTATTTATATTTTTATTTATATTTTCTTGTTTTTCACATGAGCTTCCTATTCATGACTTTCCCATTTTTACAAGCTAAGGACAAATTAGATATGGGAATGATTTGACATAAAAGAACGAATGGAAATCAGAATGCTATAATGAATGAGGGCAAAAAGTGAGTACAAATTAACTAAGGCTACTAACTTGTATTGGACATATTTACAGTCATTTACTTATGAGGTTATGTTATGACAAAAAATAACAATCTGTGGGTGTAATATGTATCTATATATGCGTAGATATATCTATAAATATTCTACATACATTATTCAGTTACTAATTTATACTGTAATCATTTTAAGTTTTTTCAACAAAAACTACGTGAAATAAAAACAAGGAAATCTTTACCCCTCCATATCATGGAAACCGTTCACTTTACCATAATTCTGTATATAACAATTATTGTTCGGAATTTAATATATATATCATTTGCGTATAGGATGACGCTTGCGCTAAACCCCTTAGTTTACTAGATATTCATGCAAAACTGTGAAAAATAAGAATTTCCTGCCATTTTCACCCCCTCCTCCCGAAACCCGACGCTGGTGGTGGTGTAACTTTTTAGTACTAACTCTTAGGAGGGTATGGAACTATTTCGCGCTAGAAAGGACTTTTTTTTGGATGTTTGGGTTTGGCCTAATTTTGTGTTAGTTTTACTGTAGTAGTATGACACTTCTTCACACCAGCACACAAATTTTTCCTAACAAAATTTCACTATAAACAAAAAATTGTCGTTATTTTTCTCTCACTTTAAGACAGACGCTTATAAGCCCTAAAACAACAACGGGACGACGCTCCCTCTGCTCTATCCAGACCCCGTCTCGGAGATAACCCTTTCTGATATTCGTTCCCTGGGCTGACATTTCCCCACTGATACTTAAGCGACGGCACGACCGTAACAGGGGATCCACTTCTCGCGTCTGGATGTTCTCCGAAGGGGACGGGGAGAATTTTACGATCTCCGCATCCAGGATTGGAAGGTATGCCCCGGCACGCCCTGGCTGTTCTCCTTCCCGTCCTATTTCATAAGGGAATATCTCGGAAGTGGGAACAAGTTATTTGAAGCTTTGAGTTTGCACGTGAAAATCTGAGTGAAAGTGTTTCGGGATTACCTTAATTGTCGTGATTTCGTTTGTGAGCTTATAAAGATTTTAGATTAAGGTGTTGCGTAATATTACGGAGAATTCAACGCCTGCCAATATGAATCAATGAAATGACATAATTTTTGAAATATTAACCACTCAGGTGATGATATCAGCGATAATACCACTAGTGGTATTCGCTGAAATACTACTCTTTTAGTTACACGTTCTAGTTACCTCAATGGACTAGGGGAATGATTCTCGCTTTGCGTACGAGAGGTAATGGGTTCAAATCCCGGTTGTGGCTGATTTTTTTTTTATTTTTCAAATTACGTTTTCGAAGAGGGAAAATATTTACAATTCTTGTAGTTAATTTATTACGAAGAAGTTGGGTTGATAAATTATGACTACATACCTACACACTGAATAATATTTATTAAACTATTTGCAGTTATTAAATTCTGTTTTTAAATGCAACTCGTGGTACCTATGCCTAATAATAGATAATACTTTTCGTTAATTTATCACTGATTATAATCTCACTGTTAATAAAATACCACTCCTGCTACGCAATCGTGATATTTTCAGCTTTGGGATTGTAATTCGTAAAATTAACGAAAGGTATTATCCATAATAGCATACCACTTGTTATATTACCCCTAAAAATATACCTGACCTGCGGCAACAGAAGTTTTAATACTAATAATGTATTTGAGGAGGCTACTTTTACACCGCGTACCTAAAATAATAAAACTCCGGCAAATCATAAGAGGTAAGTTTTGTGTAGAAATTTGGCCTATTGATTTTTTTTATAATTTACCTACTTATATATTTACTTAAAATCATCTATAACTCTTGCCCAAAACACTTTTTTCAGAAATTTGTTTTGGAGTTGTCCTATAGAATTTGATTTTAAAGCGGGTATTAAAAAGAGTACTGGCCTACCTACTAAAGACAATTCAAATGAGGCTTAGGGAGTTACAAAATCATTACTCCAGTTTAGGCGGGGCTTCAGGGGCGCATCTCGGTTGGACTTCGGATTACAGGAACTACCGGGGTAGGATAATGATAATCGCGGGACGCTTGGGGGCATATATCCCCTATATCCCCTCCATGGCTGTTATAATACGATCAACGAATTTTGTATCTGAAAAGTAGTGTCAGGTGTGGGGTAATACTTTAATAACAAAATTCCCATGTGGTATATATATATACAGGTTACCGGAAATTATTAGCACATTTACAGGTGAATCTTTGATCATTTTTAACCAAAAAATGGTTTATAACAAATTCTGTAGGCGCATCGTTTTTAAGATATACAGCGTCGTGTTTGAAAAAGTTTGTATTTTCTTATACTATACTAAATTTATATTACCTATATGTATATATATTTTTTATTTTGTTTTTTTACAATTCGTATTCCAACAAATTTTTGTACGCAATATGGATGACTAGCATTTCCTAAAAATCCCATATAATACCGATGTTCGAAATTAAGTGCGGTGTAGATGTGGGTAATTCGTGCCATAAATTCCTAAATAAAAATTATCCTACAGTCTAATCAAAAAATATACCTACTAGTTTTCTAGTATAGTTTTTAATTGTCAATTAAAAATGTTCTCTTAGTATTTTTTTGTATCGATGCTTTTATCATTACTTATTCCAGTGTTTTTATAAATATTATGGAACACTATGTATTGTGTATCAAAGTTGTTTCTAATATAAGTTGTCTTTTGATATAAAAAAATAAAAAGCAATATGGTTCAAAAATTTCCGTTGGCACATCTCAATATTTTTGCCCCTTGCTGCTCAATATAAAAAATCAAGAGATCACAAGTGACCGAAAGTCGAAACTTTGTATAATAAATGTGGAGTTTACTTGCCGAGGGCAGCAAGGCCCAGGCAAATAAACCATAATAATGGGTGTTCCACTGTCAAATTTTTAGTCGGTTACATTTGGTACGCGTCTTACAGAGAGTTTGACAATTACGAAAATGCCACCTTACAACTAATTGTTATTGTATTGTGAGATCCACAAATTCAAGGTATATAAATCGAGTATAAAATTTGAAAACGGAATATTTACAATATGGAAAAAGATAATGATACAAAGTTGTTTATCATTTTCATTGCTTTGGCGAGCAACTTTCAAATATGCAACAATATATAGGGTCTTCCATTTAAAAAACATAAGTTTGGTTTGCCACGCCTCTGCGAAACACTCTGTATAAAATTTCTTACTAACCTAGAGACCTGCAGAAAATTCCCTACAACTTTTATCTAAGCCCTTTTATATCACACAGAATAAGAAAATTATAAAGCAGAACTTTCGCGAATATGGCCGATTAAACATTTTTTGGCAGTTAGCCATGGCACGGTATTCAAAATTAAAGTTTCATAATGGGACACCCTTTATAAGTTATAAAAAGGAACAACTGTACCTCGGGGGATTATAATACGTAGGTATATTTTCTTGCAATAGGGTAACAAGGAGTTTTATTAAACAAAAAGCAGCGTAGATACGCAGTTCAAATTTCGAGTTCGATTTTTAGAAAAGTTTACACAGTTCCACATTATTATCATTCTCGAAATGAATTTGTGTTGTTTTCTCCTTTCATTCAATTTTTGAAATACAGATTTTTAATGGGATCTTTTACGTAAAACCTTTTTTATGTTGGCTAATAAAACCAGTTCTTCATTTTCTCATAAATAAAAAAATACACGAGTCTTTCAAAAAAATATATAATTATTTAAAGAAGGCGATCACCCATCAATGGCTCGACCACGCCCGCCATTTCTGCACTTTCTCGATTGCAATCTACAGATAAAATACTTATCGACCGAACTGCTCATACTATGAGAGATTACGGTGTTGTAAGTTCCGCAATGAGGTTGAAATGTTATTATACTGATTCTGAATCTGGCTACGTTTGATGGATGGTGAGCCTGTCTGATGTTTGTTCATTAAAACTCGCCAAGGCTAACTTATAAAAAAATCGTACAAGAAAGATTAGTATACTTTAGTGCTTGTGCTTGAGCTTTTAATGACGATTTTGAAACTCTTTAGCACCGATTAAAAAACCGTTTTAATTCGTAATTTTCTTCACAAAATTACGTTTTCTATCATATCTTAAAGTTTATCTCATTAAAATCGTACGGCCCCGTATAAATCGTTGTTAAACGAGGGCAGGAGTAAAATATATTAACAAGTTTCGAGTCGTCAGCTTTCGCTGACTTGATTAACACAAATTTTAAGTATCTAACTTTCCCTCGTCGGTGGCGCCGGTCGCCTCGCCTCTCCCCCCCTCCCCCCCCCCCACCACGGCAGCCTTAAAATTCCTCTCGACCCTCAGACACAAAAATGAATCCCCCGATACGGTCGCTAAGGGACCGGTCCTGAGTTCGGAGACGCAGACGCCGCCCTCAGAAAAGAACGCGGAAGAGGGATTCCGATGGAGAAAGCTGCTCTCGCGCAAAATTTTGTTTTCAAGTTTATTCGACGTGTCTGATTTGTACCTAGTTGTAACTAGCAACATAGCTTATAGTTTACTCCACACACCTGACACAAATAATCACAATAAGTTATTATTGGTTTGGACTGGACCAACACTATATTAAAGACCTGTGCATAGCGCTGTTTCAAGCGATCGCCACTGGCGCCACACGACGAAAAAAAAAGGACAGGGTGGATTAATTTTAAAAACACCATTGTTGCAGAATTTTGTATAAAATAAAAGCATGCAAATGAGTTTTATAACGAATTTAACTTCCAAAATAAAATAAAATGCTTGTTTGTTATGTTCCTTAAATTTGACAAGCTTACATAGCATACATTCATAGAGTTTATTTAGAAAAGCCAGTCTAAAAAGCAAGCAAGAGTATTTTGGAACCTTTTGATTTGAAATAAAGTCCATGGCTAGTTTTAGTGTAAGTAAGAATAGAAGCATATTTTTTTTATTTTCTTCTTATAGTGGACCATCTGTTCGCTTTGGGGCTATAAACAATATATTTTTTTATTTTCATTCTGCATACGTTACAAAATACTCTTCCAAAATGCAATATCCAGAATTCTAGCTTCTTCAACTGGTTGAACAGATCATCCCTTAATTCCAAAACAGTTCCGAAACAATTCCCATAATGGTCTGCGCATACGATATTCTTCATTAGCGTGGAAATTTCATGTTATCACAAACAAATCTACCTATAAAAGTTCTGTTAATATGATAAAACTGCGAAATATTGACGCAAAGTGAATTCGCGACCGTAAAAAGAACGGAAATGGCAATAAAACTAGATATTTAAAATATGGGACATTCAAAACATCAGAAACTGACATACCTATAACCACAGAATAGCCCAGTTATAACCTATAATAAGTCGTAATTTTTTTCGTCGTGTAGCGCCACCCCAGTTCTCAAACATAACAATGAAATATGACGTGATGGTCGGGTCTTTCATATAGTGTCGGTCCAGGTCTGGAACATCATGGGAGCCCCACTTTTGGCCAGGCCTAAGTTCCAGGAGGCCCACCTTCCGTTACAGCGCTGTCCCGCCTGGCCTACCTTTGATATGACACCGTTGTACTGCACAGATGATCTACGCCCATAGAATCTAGTTGTAACTAGCAACATAACTTATAGTTTATCCCACACCTGACACCAATAATCACAATATGTTATTATTGGTCCGGAGCATCATGGGAGCCCCACTTTTGGCCAAGCCTAAATTCCAGGAGGCCCACCTTCCGTTACAGCGCTGTTCCGTATGGCCATTATTGGTCTGGAGCATCATGGGAGGAGCCCCGCTTTCGGGGCGGATCCTGGGCATGCAGCGTTGCCACGCACTCAGATGAAACGCCGGTTACACCACATAATTTTAAGGGCGCTATAAAATAAACCCATCATCTGGCATCGCAGCAAATATAGCAGTTCGTTAATATCCTATAGACTTTCAGAAAGGAAGTGGGGCTGCATTCTTCCCATTCCTGCCAAGTATCACCTCATTACGGTTCAGCTTTAACTAGCAACATAACTTATAGTTTACCCCACACCTGACACCAATAATCACAATATGTTATTATTAATCCGGAGCATCATGAGAGCCCCACTTTTGGCCAAGCCTAAATTCCAGGAGGCCCACCTTCCGTTACAGCGCTGTTCCGCCTGGTCTACCCTTGATTATGACACCGCTGAACTGCACACATGATCTACGCCCATAGAATCTAGTTGTAACTAGCAACATAATTTACCTATCTATAACAACGATAAGTTAAGAATATTTGAACTAATTGTCGATGTATGCTCGTACTTTTAAATTTACCTACGTACATGAATATAATAATTTTTAATTATTCTTCGCAATGTAAGTATTTAGTAAAGTGGTTACCTATATTAGAAAATATTGAAAATATGTCATTCATTGTTTCAAACCCTAACATACAAGATAATTGCAGAAATACGATGGGAAGCGCCAATGCTCCTAATAATCTTGGCCGACTAAATCTTCCGTCTCTCTCTTCGGCACGTCTACAGTTCGTTGGTCACCGCGGAGACGCTTGCCTCTATACCAGTATAATCTATTGCCGTGGTCACATCTAAAGGCAGAGCCGAAAACGAAAGGTAGAACTCGCTAAAATAAGCACATATTTTTAATAAACATTAGCTCAAAAACGCTTGGTTCTCCATATACAGCGTGTTGAAAATTTTCCAAAAATAACATATTTTTGAAATTTTTTTCCAGCCCGTTTAAGAATTTCAACCAAATTTGGTACACATTATGCATCGGTAGGTTGCCATTTTGTGCAATAATTTGGCCCCATTCAGATGACCAGCGGCGTAGATACAAATAGTTACTCTAAATAATTGGAAAAAAGGAATAGGGGTCCGTGCAAAACCAAAAATTTTGCCTCTTTTGTACAGCCCATTCAATTTGGAACAAAAAGCGCCTCTTGCTGTTTTTTTATTTCTGGCACAGTTTCTTCGTAATTTCGGATTTTTTAAACTAGTGCCAAGGCTAGCATTTAAAATAAAATTATTTGTATCTACGCCGATGCTCACCTGAACAGGGCCAAATTATTGCACAAAATGACAACCCATAATATGTATAAAATTTTGTTGTAATTCCTAAACGGGCTCGAAAGAAATTAAAAAATATATGTTAAAAGTTTCAACACGCTGTATATGGAGAACCAAGCGTTTTTGAGCTAATGTTTATTAAGCATATGTGCTTATTTTAGCGAATTCTACCTTGTGTTTTCGGTTGTGCCTTTAGATGTGACTCACCCTGGTGTCCCAATAAGGACTCCCGTCGCCGATATCTCCGGAACAAAAAGATATATTTTAATTCTGCAAACGCCGTTCGCTAGGACGTGAAGAGGGCTTTGCTCGCAACTGCTAAGCGTTCATTTTGACATTGGCGTATAGATGGCGCTGCGGTGCAAATAAACTTTTTGATCCTAGGAACGTTGGAACGTAGCGCATCTGCAAAAGACTGGGTAATTTGAAGAAACTTTTGTTCTATGCACGATTTTCCTATTGTTACTAGTTTCTGAGATAACCGCTCTACAATGTCATTGTCAAAAAATGAGCTAACTCGCTTAAAAATAACTTTATAGTAAAAACTTATTAAAAATATCTTGGTAGTGCACTAGGACCAAGAAAATAGCGACACGTGCCGAATTGACCGGAAGTACCGGAAGTGGAACATTTTTTAGTTCAAAATGAACATACTATACAATTTTCCCTCAAAATTGGAAAAAAATATACCTAATAACAATAACAACTTGAAGGTACATGTAGACGATATTGTGTAAGACAATGACAATTTGGCTGAATTTAATTTTATTAACCTAAGGTGACATTATAGAAATTAAAAATGTACATTTACAATAAATGTTCAAAATTATTTCCATATCTAAATACCAGCGGCTACAGCACTGTTTTTAGCGCATTCTCCATAAATTAATACAATATTTAATTTATCCTCATTAATAAACTAATAAGGCAAGAAACAAATTGACAACAATAGAGAATTACCTGTGCGTTTGAAGCTAAATATCATATTGAAACAGTGGACAGGGCCACCTTGGGTCAATAAAAATAAATTTATCCGAGGTTGTTTTCTATACCACATCAGTGTTCCTTAAAGTTTTCGACGATTAATGTATAAAATAATTAATGTACAATGTAAAATAAAAAAATATCCTTCAGCCGACAGCATAACTAAACTCTCATCAATATTAGTTAGCCTAGTTGTCAGATTTAATCGGGTCATCACTTATTGCAAACATTCTAAGTTTTTATCTTTAATAATCCTAAGGATGAATCGTTTAAAGCGGGATGGCACATTTTATATTAATATAGGTTATGATTTTCTAGAAACTCAACTTCAATATCCCCCTTTTCCGTTATGATTATTGCAGCGCCGTATTCCATTCGGTATGTAGTTTTAATAAAAAATCTACGCTCGCATTGTTATCTAATCTAAAGTTAAAATACGAAGACTAAAATTATTTCAGTGACGATGAATTTAAATCAATTAGATCTTTAGATAAAAATCAATTTGCAGAATTATTTGAAAAATGTGTTCATGTGCGGGATATAGGTAGTTACAATCTATGTAACTTCAGAAATCTTAAAAAATACAACAAAATAACATTTTTGGAGAAGATGCGGGGACCGTCGGACAATTTCGTAGAACGTAATAAATTATTCATATAGACAAAACATTAGAGTATACTGACTTCAATACATACAGGTCCTATTCATAAAGTTTGCACCAAATGGGAAACATTTGTATCATTGGATTTTTGAAGATCTGATTTCACAGAATTTTGGTGCATATTTTGGGTACACTATTGTGCCTAAAAAGAGTCGTGACATCACAGCCAATGCCCGTCAAATACGACATTTAAAACCATAAAATTCTGTACAGAACTTTACCTTATCATTTTGTTTAACTGAATTTCAAAATATGGATAGATTTTATGTAAAAATATTAAAACACTGGCCCAGGGTATGAACTTTGCTTAAAATTAAACAGTCTTTACACCAATATTGCGTTGGTGCAGAACAACTATTTAAAAAAATCTTATTTTTCTCCTTAATTTTGCAGCAAATCATACCTAAGACATAAGACATTTGCGAAAAAAAAAATATCGAGTACCGATTTGAAGAGAAATAATTAAGCAAAAACGAACATCCAGATAGAGGCACAGTAATGCAATACGAACACATTTTATTAAAAATTTTTCTCGATATTTTTAAGATAAATACGCTTTTTCCAATTTTTAAATCTAAATGTCAAATTTAACAGGCATGGGCTCTTTAGGCGCTATAGGGTACCCAAAACATGCACCAACATAGCCTGGAATCAGAATTCCAAAAAATTATATCGCAATATTCGCAGATACGAACGTGACACTTTGCGCCCTGTAGATATATATTATGAAAAACAATTAAAGATACTTTATTGCACGACTTGTTTCTGTTTTTGGTATAGTCAGAGCCAACAAATGCATTTAGAAGTGACCGATTTAGGCGACTCAAACAAAATTTATTGCATAATATTTAGGTTTCGTTTAAGCCCCCGAATAACATATAAAAAAAATCAGCAAAGTCGGTTGAAAGCCAAGATTACACTTATTCCACTGCCATGTCCTTTTCAGTTAGTAGTATTCAATTGGTTTCTCGGAGAAATATCTAACAAAATAATGACAAAGATTTATGAAATGAATTTGAATATCCTGATTCCTTTTTATTAACAGATTTGTTCTTCCCAGTACTCTTTGGCTTCCAAAATGCTATACCTAAAAAGGAAACGGTCACCATCGGTCGGCTTGTCAGAGGTACTTTATTTAACAAATACTCAACCTATGACTGACCCCCACTCTATCTCTATCGAAGCGAGAATAAAAAAGTTCTGTAGTTGGTAAAGTAGTGACTTTCCTACCAAATTTATTTTATTTCGTCTTGCATGATTCAGTCCGTGACAGTGTAAAATGATACAACGTCGACAAAATCCTATAATGGATCGCGTGGAAACAAGATACAAAAACGTTTTTGTGCTATTTGAAACCTGTTACCGAGTAAATATCTTATTTCCAGAGACAGTTTGGAGGGTTGAAGCAGCGGAAACAAAAATAATAAAACGGTTTCAAATTACAAGGTACCTACAGCTAGTTTAGACCTCGAGTGTCTAAAATACAGAGTGTTTCCGTTAATGATGGTCTATATAGCATCTGAATATATTTCGGGCCGAAATATAAGGATCTAGGTCAGTATGCCTTATAGAAACTTTGTTTGTTTAAGAGATACAAGGCGTTGATATTCATTTTTTGGAATTGAATTATGGCTACATCTCCAAAAATAATCAAGCTGCTGAACTGCAATTTGGCACCGCTGTGTTTTTGGGACTGAAGAAAGCTAAAGATGTCAATTTCTATAAGTATTTCACAGAGGGCGCCACTTGCGCTGTTTTTGGTTCGTGGTTTTACTCGTAACTTTTTTGAGGTTATCTTCGTGGTCTTGCAGGTCAATCATTTTAGTGCATCTGTTCATTCTGTAACAAAAAGGTAGATACTCTTGTTTCATAACGATAAAATCAACCCTTTGGGTTGAAATTAGCAAAATGTGCCCCACTTTCAAATGTTACAGATCAACTGTACCATTTAGAGTGAGAAAAAAATCCCTATGATCAATGTACCAAAAATGTTCCGCTTTCAAAATGGGGTTGAAACTCGGCAAAATTTGGACACTATTATTTCAAGAAAACGAATGATGTTTTGACCTATGCCCATTTGCATTTTTTCTTCATTTTAAATGTACAGTTGATCTGTAACATTTGAGAGTGGTAGCTGAAAATTTTATGTTTCGAATGTTGGAGGTGTTTTGGGGTACATTTTGCCAATTTCAACGCAAACAGTTGATGAAACAAAAATACCTTTTTGGTGCAGGATGAAAAGATGCACTAAAGTAATGGACCTGCGACGCCAAAAAGATAACCTCAAAAAAGTTACGAGTAAAAGCTCCATCCAAAAACAGCGCAAGTGGCGCCCTCTGTGAGATAGTACCTAGAAACTGAAATCTTCAACTTATTCTCCATCCACAAAACACGGCTAAACCAAATCTCAGTTCAGCAGCTTCAATATTTTGTGAAATGTAGCCATAATTGGATTAAGAAAAATTAACTTCAACATCTCTTAAACAAACAACATTTCTATAATGCATATTGGCCTCAATTGCCATATTTTGGGACACCCTGTATATGTGTACCTTCTGTAGAAATGTTATCCACAAATGTGTACAATATATGGTTTGAGCAGTTTTGGGATTACCATAATATAGCGCATTAGTCTATAGGAAACATTCATTGGAAATGTTGCGACTGTATTACCTAACTGGAAAATTGTACATAATGTTTTAAATAAATTTGATACATAACGCAGGAAAATTGGGCGATAAAACTTTCCGCAATGCAATGTATACTTACTTAACTAGAAATCTATTTTTAGTAAGTAAGCAGCAGTATTTCAACGATTTATATCTTTCTAGATTTAACGATATTGATATACCTACATACAATAGCTGCTCAGTTCTCAAATGAGAAATAAACAACATGTCATTCTCTTAGTCACGTATTTCACTTCGTAAACCGAATAACTATGTTACACCACAGAATAGCCAAACTGTGGTTTTACTAGTGCCACAAGGATAAGCTGTCTAGAAATAGGTAGGTATATTATCGTGTTTCTAAAAATGATGAAAAATGTTATACCTACATATACGTATACGTGCATTTTCGATTTTTCTTTATTGCGTGTATGAAAGGAATAGAATTTAGGTCTTTTTGGTTGATGAATTCTATCCTATTTACCAAAAATTTACAACACGATATCACTAAAATATCTAAATAACATTATCGTGAATCTTCAGATTAAAATGCAGCGTGTCTAAATTCCACAAAGCGATACCATTTCCACGATTTAATGAAATTGCAGCGATGAAACTATAAGTATTTGTGATGTATAAACTATTAGCGTATTTGTTTACATCCATCAAATAGTTTGAGTTTCGATGTTTAACTTTTATTGTTCCGTTTAATTGAAGGCGAGGGGCATAAAGGCATAAAGTAGTTTCCTAAATAAACGTGCCGACGCGGGCCGGTTCGAAATGCGACGAGTGACATTCAAGAAGCAGTATAAACAGCCATCCCGGAATTTTAACGGAAAAATAACAAATAAATCCTGCTCATCTTTACTGAAGGCACAGACCTATACCTATAGCTTCGGTATGCTATATGGGTCTGTGCTGAAGGTTTAGGTAGGTAGGTAGGTAGGTAGGTAGGTAGGGTGTTCCCGAGGGTGTTCCAGTTTGTTTAGAACAAACTTTAACAGATAATATAAAAACTCATTTTAAGGTGGGTTCTTCGTTTCTGAGATACAGGGCGTTATAGTTCTCTTTTTGAAATTGAATTACGGCATTATCTTCCAAAATAATCTGATGGAATCAAAAATGGAAAATAAGCTGAAAATGTCGATTTCTACGGATCTCACAGAGGGCGCCACTTGCGCTATTTTTGGATTTTGGTTTTATGTTTTGAGGTTATGTTTTTGGTCTTCCATAGATCCATCATTTTAGTGCATCTTTTTATTGTGCAACAAAAAGCTACTCTTGTTTCATAACGATAAAATCAAGCGTTTGCCTTGAAATTGACAAAACGTGCCCCAAAACACCTGTTAAAACTCCTTATAAAAGTTTTTCATTTCTAAAAAATAATGAGGGTATGCTAAAGAAATTAATATGCCTTGAAAAGATGTTCAAAAGTGACGAAAATGCAATTTTCTACCCAAGGTGACAGATCCACCATTATTTGTAATTTAAAATGTTATTTTTAATCTTAAACAGGCTGTCCACTTTTCAATTTAACCTTATTTGGTCCACTAATTTGCAAAAATATTGGAAAAACTACAATTGGTTCTTGCGACTACTCCAGGGGGGTTCGAAACAGGCACTTTATAACCCTAAATTTATATCCCTTATTTTTTCTTTGGGTAACACTGTTGACGAATTTGTGATATTATGTACACACGTATTAAATTCCCTGCTTATTTTTAAGAAAAAAGGCATTCTTGTTTTTATTACAGATTATTTCCCTCATACTGCTTGCATCCAATAAGGTAGCTCCTTCCATAAAAATCCAACCAATGATATGCCTCTGCTAGCGATAATTTGCACTAGGGCAATTACCGGTAATTGCACTTGTGCAAATTATCACTTCGTTGCTTAGCAACCGCGAATCTGTTGGATACAAACACGTACCTACTTCTTAAAGTTTGTGTGTTTCACACTGTTCTAAATTATGCAGCTTATAATTTATGCTGCGGTATTATTAAGCATTATATCAATGAATTTATATAACTTTCACATTGCTAAATTCTTGTTCTTTAGACCTCCGCCTCCGTTTAAATTTATGACACATTCAGAAAATAAACCAACGCCGACAGGGTGTAGGTATAATCGCATTTACCTTGGATACCCAAACGTCATGTTTGTTTACTCGAACGCTACAGTCGAAGCTGTCAATAAACTCGTTCAAAATGAATCGTTTTGGAAATGTAAACATAGAAAAAATTAATAAAGAAATTATTAAATCGTATTCGTGAAATAATCTCGACAAATACCACTCGTGCCGGAAATTTTTCTAGATAATTTTATGCTCAAGTCCTATTTTGCCCATTAGCAAAACCACTCGTACAAATTGGGCTTTTATTTCTCGAGCTTCGCTCTCGCGATTTTATCAGAAAATAAAAGCCCAATTTATACTCGTGATCTTTCTAGGCAAAATAGCGCTTTCGAAAAAATTATCGATAAAATTTCCGGCACTAGTGATATTACATACGAAAATAAATCTTTTGGGAGATAAAGGACAAACATACCATTCGACAATATTTAAAGCAACAAACAGACCAGTACGCTCTTTTGAAATATTTCAGCTTGTTTTGAGCTCTTTTAGCCTTCAAAAGTATTTTATATACACTGGCCGTTGCCATTGGAACAGGATTGTTTGCAACGTAGAATAAATTTTTTATTATACTTCTTTGAAAACACCTTATTTTCATCTGTTTTAGCAATAATGAAAGATGGGTTTTTTCGGGCTAGCGCACGGAAACAGCGCATGGAAAAACTTTCCGTGCGCTGAATAAAAATACCGAATATATGGCTTTAAAATAGAAATATACAGCAAAGTAAACTAAATTTAAGAAACTATATGCTCTCTGATATTTAACTTATACCTTTTGTATTTTAATTCGTAAGTGTTTCAATATTTAGATACATTTCTGTAATATTAATGACGTTTTATTCACCTTATCTGACAATAACTAATTTACAACAAAGCACCTTTGAAATAATTTGAGAGTAACCATGGAAACGGATCATACATATCAAACACTGTATTTTCTGCATTGTTTATTTTGTGTCAATTAAATTTATTATAATATGCCGATAGAATGTTTTAAGTTTCCGTTTTCAAAGAAGTATAATAAAAAATATCGTTCATTACACGTCCAGAAATAGATTTTTCCGTGCTTGCATGACTTCCCGTGTTCGGCTGCGCCTCACACGGGGATTTGTCACGCGCGCACGGAAAAATCTTTATTTCCAGATTCGTAATGAAATATACTATTCCGGAGCGAACATGCACTGTTTCTTGTTTTGAATATATTTTTTTATACAGAATATAAAGCAAAATTAGATAAAGCAGTGTATTGTGCAGACATGAAACTGACACAAGAGGTAATTCACAATCTAGTGATGATTGGGGTAAGTTTATTAAACGAATAGGAGAAAAACCCACACTCAATAACAAGTCACATACTCCACCAATGTTGCTAGGACCGTTGCGCGTGGGCGCCGCCACATATGGGCCATGTGGGGGGGGGCGTCCACCCACTCTGGATTTTTTGGTAAAAAATTTTTTTAACAAAAAAATTAAAACCGACTTTGTCCGTATGCACACTCCACTAAAAATTAAAAAAAAAAAACAAAAAATAACACCGACTTCACAAATTTGCCGGTATTCACATTTCAACTAAAATTTTATAAATATTTTTCTCTTTCTAAATTGAGTTATCTTTTGAGTTATTTTTGTTTCTTTACGATTTTTATTGTAGGGCGCAAAATAAGTGAAAAAATCTCGTTGGGAGTTCTAAAATAATCATCCGGTATATAAAAATCAAGTTGATCAGTTAAATATAAAATTTTATTACTAAAAGGTACAGGGTGGACCAACGTTTGCCGCCCTGCCGGAGGGGCCGCCTGCGTGCTACGCACGCGTTGCACGCCCGCTTATGGGGGCCCTGCGTGGAAGTGAGGGAAGTCAGACGATAAGCCCAGGGACAAGGTCATAACACTATCTTCTAATTGATTAGAGGAAGCAGCCATCCTGGACGCGGATAACAATTTTAAGGAAGGGTTAAATGCGGGGTATTTAGTAAAATTCACTGTTTTATTTTTATATTTCATAAAGAATATCATATTCTATGGTCTTTGTCAAACCCCAGAAAAGGACGAATCAGAAGTGGCACTTGGCTAATTTAAGAGGGCAGAGGGGTATTTTTATGAGGTGGTGGGGACGGAGAGTATTGCTAGGCCGCCAGATCCTTAGAAAGGTTAAAACATGTCAACATATTTTTCACTATCATTTATTCATTTTGGGTAGGTATACCAATAAAATTAATATGAAAGCAATTAATATTATCTAATGTGTGCCGGTAGTAAAATTATAATGTTTTACGAACCATTTATTCTATTTATCTGAGCCCAGAAAACCCACAACCTGACCCCTGTTTTCTGGGACTTGATTATGAAAGCGGAATGCTTGACAACGGCGCGGCGCGGCGCCACAGATTCCGTTCTTGCGGTACTGCCAGATCGTCCAGTCGGGACCCGGTAACCAAGGCAACCCACAAAAATATAATGCAAATTAATTTAGTATAAAATGAAATCGATGATAATTTACTTATAAAAATGTTAGTCCTTGATAGTATTTTGGTTGATATTAAATTGAAGGCGATAAAAATAGCTAAATGAATTTAAGGAAATTGTCAGGCATAAAAGCTGACGAAGTCCGGCAACGTCGTTCGTGGCCTACGACTGACGCGCCACCTAACGCCAGACGCCAGACAGCGTCAGTATGTTCAATTGAGGTTAAACTCCTTATAAAACGTAAACAATAAAACGAAAAACGATTACCAATTTCTAAGTAAAAAAGCCCAGTATTATTATCATGACTGTGATAAAAGTATCCAAAACAGGGACCAGATAAGGTGTACAATATGTATTCAGCTCAACTTGACTGCTTGTGTTGTTACTTCGAATACTTCGTTGCTGTATTTACACTAGTGCATTGTGCCCCAGAAAACCCACTTTGTGCTTAGGTTTTGTGACGAAATGGCCCCGCAATTATTGCTGTGTTCGTGGATGTTCTAACAACACGAGGAATGTTGGGATAAGTTTTTTCAAAATACCTGCTGATGAAAACAGGTAGGTACCTTTGTGTAGTTTGTCCCTACCTTGTTACCACATTATTATATCCTTAGGTATTATAAATTTTATGTCCTACGTAGGTACTACCCCTTTTACTGGAGTATTACCTACCCCAGAAAACCCACAAATGGTTTCCTACTGATAATACCTACCTAACTATGGTTTTTAATTTTTTTTCAAGGTGTTGTGCATGGACGAGAAAGTGTGGAAGGCAGGATTTGTTAGAAAAAACACCCACACAGCTTTTTATTAATTATAAAGTTTGTGCAATGCACTTTGAAAATAGTATGTTTGCAAACCAGTCGAAGTCTGGGCTAAAGAAAACAGCAATACCAACTGTGTTCTCATCATGTAAGTACCTTCATTGGTAATTATGGAAATTAGTGTATGCACCGCCCGATTTTCTTGACATTTTGACCCCATAATTACCCCTTCATTATTAGATAATAATATGTATTTTTTGCTGATACTTGTAATTTTGCTGCATTTAATTTTTTTTACTAGGTTATATCGATGAGGCTTCTTCACAGAGTCCTTCTGTGTCTGTATGCAGCAATTTGACTTTGTTAGAACCTCAACGAGAACTTGATCAACCAGTCTCGATCGCTCAACCTTTGGATCAACCAAGTACACCCCATCTGTCACAGTCACCTATAGGCGATCTCCACAGCATCACCGAATTTTCAGTTGCATCAAAAGGTAATGATATATATTCACAAACTGTTATTATAGTATACACACCCAAACTTATATGACATCACGCATTATTTGCGATAATTTTTTTTGTCAAAAAAATTATATGTCATGGAAAGTCAAAAGTGTTTATTAACAAAAACAGTTAAATGTGAAAAACCCGACAATATAAATTGTAATAAATATTAAGTGATTCCATATTATAAGTTTGTGTGTGTGTACATATATTGTAATTTTTTGTATTACTTATTTTGTTATTGAATAATTCTATTTTTAGATGCTAGTCAACAAACTTCTCTTAGTTTGAGTGCACATAGTCCGAGAAAGCATTCATTAAAGTTACAAAAAAAAAAACTCCAAAGAAAGTTGCATCCGAAGTTGGAGCAAGCTGTCGACAGTGCCGACACTGAAATAAATGACGAACAATTTCTTGCCATTTGTGAGAAAAAACTGTCTGCTTCAATGCTACTATTTGTAAGGCATTATTTAGAAAATTCCAAAAAAGATCCACAGGGATATCGTTACTCGTCAGATATGAAACAACTTTCCTTAACAATTTATTTTCTAAGCCCAAATGCTTATAGATTTTTAATGAAACCACTTTATTTGCCATCTAAAAGCACTCTTCAAAGAATAACTAGCAAATGGCATATAACTGCAGGTCTTAACAGTTTCATTTTTGAGGTTATTAAATCAAAAGCTACAAATTTAGAGGGTTCTTCAAAACAGTGCATTCTTTGTATTGACGAAATGTCATTAAAAATGTTTTTATTTTACAATAGATCTTCCGATACCATTGTTGGCTTTCATAATACATTGAAGGAAAAAAGATATGCTCCTGCTAAATATGTTTTAGCTATTATGGCTAGAGCAATATTTGCTAAGTGGAAGCAACCAGTTGCTTATTTCTTTATTGATACTTGTTCAGGGGAGGAATTAAAATTTATTATTATAATTTATTTGAAGCAATAAGGAAACTTAAATCTGTAGGATTACTAGTAAGTGCGTTAGTGTCTGATCAAGGATCAAATTTTGTACAATTTTCAAAATCAGTTGGTATCTCTCCAAACTCTTCACATTTTTATGTCGATAGCGAAAAAATATTTTATATTTTTGATGTGCCGCATCTCTTAAAATCAACACGAAATAATTTTTTCAATTACACATTCGAAACCTCTGAAGGATGTACAAATAAAACGTATAGGTATTGACCAAATTTATAATAAACAAAAACACAAGCCTTTGGCTCTTCGGCTGTGTCCAAAATTTACAGATGAACACATTAATTCGAATCCTTTTAAAAAACTGAAGGTTAGTTTAGCCGTCCAAGGTTTCAGCGCAATGGTAGCTGCGGCACTTAATTCCTTTATTGAATTCGGACAATTCCCCCCTTCGGCAAACGCTACAGTGTCATTTGTAGAAAAAATTGATAAGTTATTTGATATCTTAAATTCCTCAAAAATATCAGGCAGTAATACAAGTACAATAGACCTTTCAAAGGAGCAGATTACCAAGTCGATTTTTTAAAGGAAATGTTTACATATTTTGAGAATATTAAAATTTTAAAACAAAATATAGAGGTTACCAATAAAGTTAAATTTTTGAAAGGGTGGCAAATCACAATAAATTCATTTTTAGGTCTTTGGGAAAAATTTCATTGTTTAGAGTTTACACTCGACGCTTAAATCAAGATTGTCTCGAAAATTTTTTCAGCACTATTAGGCAGCAAGGGGGAAATTGCTTGAATCCAACCCCCATCCAATGCGAAAGGGCTTTCAAAAAATCATTTTGTTTAAATTATTTCCAACACGCGGATGGGGCTAATTGTATTGAGGATTTTGATTCATTATTGTCATACGTAACCACCGAACATACACAAATTTACAACAAAGTTGTTGTGGCAAATGCAAGATCTATTTTTTCTGATTTAAGTTCGGTGGCACCAGATTATATTGATTTCGAACTACATGAATCAAATAGTATATCATATGTTTGTGGATATTTATTAAGAAAGTGCTTGGAACAACATTCATGTGAAGTTTGTATTAAATATTGTAAATGTCATACATTAGGGGATACTGATTTGTTTACTTATTTTAAAGCATACAAATCAAGTGGTAACGAAACCTTTGGACATTTATTTTCACCTCCTGATAATTTCCTAAATTATATTAAAACTCTCGAAGTTAATTTTTGTACCCTCTTTCCAAAGTTTGCTTTAGAAGAAAATGTTGGTGTGAAATTAAAAAATAAGCTGCAAAACATTTCATATCAACATCCATGCCCTAGTTTTAATCATGCCTATTTATTATCCCTTTATGTAAGATTTAGAATCTATTCTTCTTTAAAATTTTTAAATCGTGATATTGTTTCTAATAAAACTAATAAAAATTATAAACTTCGAAATTTACATTTATAAGTGCTGCCAGGGGTCATTATTTTTAAAAATTAGGCTAAGTCGATAATGTATAGTGTGCATGTGCATAATATGTACGTAAGTAGTTTATAATATCTTTTGTATTTATAAGTATTATATTTCATATGTGCTATTGTTTTTGAATTTTTTTTATAGATTTTAGTAATAAACATTTTTGATAAATAACCTTTTTTTACTACCAGTGATACGAAGGTCAACCAATTTTGCAAATAATAATTGTTATGGATCTATATAAAAAAACAAATTAATTGCCGAGCTATGAGTTTGGACGCAAGTCGATTGAAATATTGTAATATTTCAACCACCCAAGTAGAATAGTTCACTTGAACCTAAATCATAGTTGTTTCTAATTAATATAGGTAAGTATAAAATAATAAAGAGGAAATATTGTGAAATTTCCATGTACAATAAAAAAATGTATTTTTCTCTTTAGTAAAATATTGATATTTATATTTTTTTCGTCAGTAAAATACCTACTTAAAATCACTTCTGGAGATTCAAATTTAACTAGATCTAATCCCAGAAAAAAACTTTACTATTCTAAAAATTAATTTTGCTATATAAAACACAAAATTTTCTATAGCCCGGACCTGATCGTGCCAACGCAATGGGCAAGTTCTACTCTGTCCAAAATACGGTGGGCGTGGCCAATGCGCAGATGTCAACGGCGGAGAGTTCATTTCCTATGCGCGAGAGGGGAAATTGGAACCGCGACATGAAAGGCGCCGAAAGCAAGTGCCACTTCTGATTCGTCCTTTTTCTGGGGTCAAACACACACGAATACAACCGACAACAGATGAGTATAGGTATTCGGCGGTTCACGTGTATAGTATTCCATTAATACGTTTGTCTACATCGACGTGCTTACATTGTACTTAATGTTCAGCTTTATTGTTCTACGCCGAGTGGAGTAAACGCTCCTCCAAAATAAACCGGGGCATTCGGGCCGCCGCGCCGGCCGGCGGAATGTCGACGAGTGACATCAAAAAATAGTAAACACTCATCCCACCGGCTTATAACGGAAAAATAACAAACAGACCGGGCTAATCTGTAATAAATTGAGACGTGTGTTGACTGAAGGCGGCTGTATGATAATAACCCCCTTGTCAGACGGAAGACACGCGACTGCCTGGCGTAAACATCTTCAGTTTAAGACGGTGATTAATAACGCCGTATCAGTGTCGTCTCGGGATTCATGTGGCTTTTCTTTTCCTACCCTTCTCGTCAAATAATCCGCCCCGCTTAAAATATCCCCTTATAAATTGAATGCGGCTTGTGTATAGCATTCGAGAGATCGGAACAGTATGTTTCAACGTGAAGAATATGTTTTGATGATGACATGGTTACCTCCAATTTTGACTACGCTCATGAAGTCGATACCGAATATTGCAGGGTGTGGCTAATATTCAGTCGCATAGATTCGGGCATTTATCAATGGAAAACGTGAAGAAAGGGAGTAATCAATCTGTCTCATTCTAAGCTTTGTTAAACTTTATAGGCAGCATTGGCGTACGCGAAAACGGTGAATATTAATTTCAACAATTTTATTGCATTGAATTAGACGTTAGATGATGAATATAATAGAGGCAGTCTTTGAACAGAATTTTTTAAAGAGTGTATTTCATTAATCATATACCTAAAGGATGTTTTTTAATAAGTGACCGACATGTCAGAGGGGTGGTAAAGGTTTATTTTTATTTTGTTTTTTCCAAATAATTTTTTAATTTATGTCGATATTTAGAGAGGAAAATTGGTACGTATTTTTTTTTAATTTTCATCCAAATATCGACCTTAATTCAAAAATTATATAGAAAAACAAAAATAAAAATAAATCTTTAACATCCTGCGTGTCTCAAAAGTGAAGGTCTTACGGACCCGTGTTTATATGAACTTTATATAATTTATAGTGGCAGATAGACCGTATATAAATGTACTAATCTTTTTTGCAAACCCACTACTCCATTTGTTGAAGAACAAGCTCCTTACACATATGGACTAATATATTCAGTCTATTTACATATGGACTAGTTTTTTGTATATACGGCCTGTTTTACATATTCGGTCTGTAACACATACATTATACGAAATTGAGTGCATTAAAAGGCAATATCTAGAGGAGAATTATTCTTTTAATGTTAAATATTCTCGAATAAATTTACATTATTTATAGGTACCAATTAATGTGCGGCGTGATAAATTAGTCCCAACCCAATGGTTTTATGGCTGCCTTGAAAAACTAGTTAGTTGAGAAATCTATCATAATGTTCTCCTTGTTTTAGCCTATGAAGGGTTATGTTATATATCTACGAAGGGGTATATCGTGTACTACACGATATACTACACGACGTGTAGTAACTTTCCATTCAGTGAGCAGATGGTGTACCCAATTCTTAACAGATCAGAATTCTTGGTGTATGTACCTTCTTTGTGGCCATAAAGGCTGTTCTAACACCCTTCTTCTAGAACCTTGGAATCTGATCTATTGTTCCGCGGATATAACGCAAGCATGCTTTAGAAATGTTTACTAATTGCCTGTGACTTATATATTTAATACGTAGGTATGTAACTATACTATACAGCGTGTCCATTTACTATTCCCTTCTTAGATTGTGGCTCTACTTTTCAGGATAAAAAAAAATCGGTTCGGGGGATCCACATAAGGGAAGATGGAGCACATTTTAAAATTAGTATGGTATATAAGGGTGTTACAAAAAAGTGTGGCGACAAAAAATATTTTTTTAAACGGAATGACCCGATTTTTTTATCGCAAATGAAGCCTATCAAAGTATAGTATACATCCCTAAATTATTTCCGCTTCCATCTGCGGCGTTGCCAAGTTATAATTTTTGAAAGTATTTTTTGCTAAATACCAACCATTCATTAATATTGCTATATTTTTCTTGCGGCTTGATTTTTTCTCTTGAAACTTTGGTTGTGGATTTACACTTAACCATTTTATTAATGACTAAGAACCAAGTTTGAAATTTTTGTACAGGTTGTTTCACTTTTTCCGCCAAAACTTCGACATTTTCAAACTTAATTTACTATTTTTTTTTTCAAATGGAACACCCCATATCTAACATTTCTGTTGCATAGAGCATTCATTCAGCTTTAATTTGATACCTAATACAGTACCTTTATCTCTAGCAGTTTTTTCAAAAATCCAGGATAAACAAAAAATTTGCAACTTTTTTACTTGTTACATATATGCAAATTACTCGAGAATCAAACTTGTACTTATTTAAAAAGCTGCATATCAAGCAAGCGTTAGTACCAGTTACAATCTGTAGTTTACTATATTTTTGTATACCTACTACACCTGCATAAATAGAAGATTAAATTAAAAAGTTAAAAGTTTTAAGAGAACTCATAGGTGGCCATGGATTTGTTTCTAATTTGACATTTGGTAAATAGTTCATTTGCTACTTGTATTCTGTGTTTGTTGTTTAATTTCAAACAGCAAAAAGTTGTCACAAAATGAATTATTGTAAACAAAACTTGATAAGTATGATTTACGTAATTGGTGAATGTTTTGGAAATTGTTTTTTGGCATCAGTTCCTGGTATAACTGCACATGGTATGGGTGAAATTTGTTACGCTTAAGGCATTGTCCTACTAAGGACTTTTTTATTTCTAAATCCCGACTCAGTTCTCTTACACTTATTTCAGGGTGTTCCACAACACCCAATGTTCTAGCGAACTGATTTTCTTCATTTAAAACTGGTTTTGTTCTAGTTTGCTTCTCATAGGCAACATTTCCTGTGCGATCGAATCGCTCCTTTAAGTTCTGCAGCATTCTGGTATCAAGATGCCTTCTATCTGGGAATTTTTGGGCATAAACTCGAGATGCCAAAAATCAATTTCCAAAACATTCACCAATTACGTAAATCATTCTTATCAAGTCTTGTTTACAATAATTCATTTTGTAACAACTTTTTGCTGTTTGAAATTAAACAACGAACACAGAATACAAGCAGCAAATGAAATATTTACCAAATGTCAAACTAGAAACAAAACCATGGCCACCTTATGAGTTCTTCTAAAACTTTTAACTTTTTATAATTTAATATTCTATTGCAAGTGTAGTAGGTATACAAAAATATGGTAAACTACAGATTGTAACTGGTACTAGCGCTTTTTTGATATGCAGCTTTGTAAATAAGTACAAGTTTGATTCCCAAGTAATTTGTATGTATGTAATAAGTAAAAAAGTTGCAAATTTTATGTTTATACTGGATTTTTGAAAAAACTGCTAGAGATAAGAGGTACTGCATTAGGTATCAAATTAAAGCTGAATGAATGCTCTATCCAATAGAAATGATAGATAAAGGGTGTTCCATTTGAAAAAGAAAGTACATGTCAGAGCTTTGGCGGAAAAAGTGAAACACCCTGTACAAAAATTTTCAACTTGGTTCTTACTGGAGAAATTAGTGTTTTGAGACGAAAAGTGGAATTGGAAGAAAATGCTTGTTTTCATGATACTTCTGAGGACGAAAGTTTCCAAATTTGTAGGAATCAAGAACACGACTTGTGCGCAGCTGCGATGACCTCTTCGCCGTCACGTGCCGCCCCTGGGCGCTTCTTCCCCGCGCGCATTCCAGGCGCGTCGCGGCGTCTCCGCGCCTTATGTTCCCGCCGGCTTATTATACGGGGAATAAACAGCGCGCGGGATCCGCATCGGGTAAACAGGGAGACAGTTGGCCGCACCTGTTCCGATCGCGCGTATAAATAACCGGCAGCCGGGCCGGCAACCGACGAGTTTCCTTTGTTGGCTTTAAAAAACACGATTATTTAGAAACGGGAAAATCTAAGCCGGAGCCGATTTTTCGCCACATCCGGATCCGCGTCCGGTCGGCTGGACTTAAAACGGCTTTTTTATGGCTAGGTATACCGCTTCCTCCTTGAGAAAACAGCATACTACAGTTCAGGGACTCTTTAAAATAAGGGGACCCAGCATGTCACAGTCTATCACATAGGAAAAGTGAAGCCTTGAGGGGAAGTTTGTTTTCAAGGAGACCACAAGGGGGCTGACACAAGGTTATGTTATATGTCAGTGTCCAACTGAAATCATGTTTTATGTGACATGCCAGTGCCATAGATTCTAAAGGAATCAAACTATTTCCCATCATAATTCAAAATTTCTAAGTTTTCTAACTCCCAGATAGTCAATTAAAGGTACTGCGGCCGCCTGCAGTAGTCCCAATAGTTGCAACCAGATTGTTCTATATTTGCATCGAGCAAAATACGATACCGCGTATCTCGATAACAGTAGATATCATTTGACAAACACCTGCTTGTTTTTTGTAACCAGGGACTCTTTAAAATAAGGAGACCCAGCATGTCACAGTCTATCTCATAGGAAAAGTGAAGCCTTGAGGGGAAGTTTGTTTTCTGTCGACTCCAAGGAGACCACAAGGGGGCTGGTACAAGGTTATGTTATATGTCAGTGTCCAACTGCCATCAGGTTTTATGTGCGACATGCCAGTGCCATACATTCTAAAGGAGGCGCAATATTTCCCATCATAATTCACAATTTTTAACTTTTCTATAACTTCCAGATACTCAGATGTGCCAATTAAAGGTAATGCGGCCGCCTGTAGTAGTCCCAATAATTGCAACCAGATTTTTCCTGTATCACCTTTAGTAATCCTACAATTCCCATTACGTGGGCATTACGTAAGTATAAGTAGGTAGGTTAAAAACAAATCGTATTTCGAAAATTTTAAATTATTAAGCAGGTAGCTTCAGTCAGGTCTTTTTTTTTTAAAGAGTTTTTATATACGACTACAAGTTTATTTTAAGTTTGAGAGGTACCTTGGGAGAGAAATAAATAAAATTACAAAAATTTTATAATGAGCATCGAGAAAAACTAGGTACATCATTAGAACTACTAGACTTAATCTTATTAGTCCATCCCGAAATCTGTGAAAGTTCTTTTGGTAGATACATTCAACAAGGGAAGAAAGTTCAAGTATACATGTTACAAATGGATTGAGGAACCTGGTAACAAGGTGCAATAGCGACAAATTCTTAAATAAGCAAAATCGGCAGTACTGACTTACCATACTTATCACTTAAATTCGTGGAAATAATTGCTGGAAACCAATTTCAACTATAAAATAAATTTCTATCATTTGACAGTTGCCACATTCTGCACTTGTATACACAAAATTGTCAAGTCTAATTTTTAGAAATCATGGAAACCATTATTAATTTTTACTAACAATCAAAGTACCTGTTATATTGATAGATTCTCCAATAAAATGGCATACTTGGCATCACTGAGACCATTAGAATGAGGAAAGAATAGGCCTCACTTTGGAAAGTATAATGCTGGGTCCCCTTACTTTAAAAAGTCCCTGCTACAATCTTTTACGCTGTGAGTGTTGAAAGTAACTACGAATAAAATTCCTTGGGCTTTGTTGTCAAAATATGCACACACTAACTTATTTTTGTGAAATCACTACAATACTTCCACTTTCACTTTTTTAAATCCATAGGAGGACCTAAAGGTACATTTCAATATTCGACCCCTAAAATTCACCTCATCCCTATTTTATAATAATATAAAAAAATGTTGTCTCGTAAAAGGCCGATCGCATACTTATACGACATCTAAGCGACATGTCGTAGACAGTTTGACATTAGTATTCAGCACTTGTTCCATACAAATGTTGAAATTTACAATTGGTAGAAGAGGAAGATGCAATAAGATTGTTCGCAGATAATAATAATAATAATAATAATAATGTTGGAAGATATTGGGTACAAAAAATATTCTGGATCGACTGTAATATTAGGTAGGTAGCTAATATTGAAAAACTGCATTAGAATGAAGAAATTGTTAGTAGGAAGTTTGGTAGCAAATTTTGGGAAGTTGGAGACAAATAACTAGCAGTGTCTATGATATTTGTAAGCCACATGTCTAATCCTGTGTCTGCAACGTGTTTGCTTGGTGTGCAAATCATCATAATCATAACAATACTGTCTACGTTTATTCCGACGCGTTCGATCCGATTGAGAGAGGTTTGAATTCACTGGAGCGGACTCATATAGACGGCGTAAACCCTACAGATTGAAATTCAATCAGATTTAAAATTTCAAGTCAAACCGCTATTTCCAAAAGAAGTTGGCCAGAATGTGCACCAACTTACTGTAGAATAAGTATAATAAGTTAATGTCCCTAGAGAGGATTGAAAACCGTAGGATTCAATACTGATGATGTAAACGTACAATTATAAAAGATTTGACATAACTCGATCGGATCCATTTCAATTCGATCGAGTTGTCACTAGATAAACGTAGTCACTGTTGTTGCAATGAAGGGACATTGTCTCCGGCATTAAACGTTGCCAATCATGCATTTCAAGATTTCTATAGATGCATAGGGAGTTCCTAAATCTAATTTTCCATCACCCAATGTTTCCCTTTTAGGGGTACCTATCCTTTACATTCCCCTCTTATGTCTTTATTTTTATCGTCTCCAAAAGAACAGTATTCCATTATTATAATTCAAACATCCCCACAATAACCACCTTTGTACGTACCCAAGTATATCTGTGCTTTTAGTGTCAATTTAAATTATTATATAAGTAAGTAACTATGCTTTTCCAACAAATTGTTTTTAAATTAATTCAATTTAATTCTTAAGTTTCGAGAATAAAATCGAAAATATAATAAGTACAGCGTGAAAAAATAAAGTTTATGCCCATTTATTTAAAAGGACATACCTTTGTGTTATATGCTACACGGAAATTATATTTATAATGTATAAAGCGTTAATTTCTAAAAAAAAGTTAATTATAGGTACAGAAAACACCGACCACCCTATTATTTCTCTAATTTTTGCAGAGAAAAAAAGTTTTATATAAAAATTGCAAGGTATAACTGTCGGGCTTTAGAAAGGTAAGCTTGCGGATTAAACAGGGTCTATATCGTAAAAACCGGCGAAAATATATATTTCTCCTTTTAATAATAAACACCATGTGTATTTTTGGATGCTTTAAAGAGCTAGTTTTTCTGATTGCAACGATATATAACATGTGTAGCAAGATATATGGACTTAAATTTACAAAAAAATCATTTGAAAGATCGCAGTTTGCCATGAAATTAAGGCGAATTTTTGATAGTTATTATACTAGATTATAATTATCTGAGAGATACTTATTAACTTTATTAAATCAAAATAATAACAAAACATCAATAAATATTAAAAATGTCTACCTACCAGTTTTTTTAGTATACAGGGTATAGACGAAAAAGTAAAAATGATGAATATTGAATGGTTATTTCCATTGTGTTATTCTTTTAATTTACTAAAGTAAGTAAGAGATAATCTAGCATAACTATCAAAAATCCGCCTTAATTTCATAGGTCTGAGATCTTACAAGTGATTTTTTTTGTAAATCTTCCTAAAGGGAAAATCAAATATCGATATAATATATATAGGGTGTTTCAAAAAAGAGGGTACAGGATTCTAGGTCTGAAAAACATGGAAAATAAGTCGAAAAGTTCATATAAAGGTGGGGCAAAACGCATACCTAAAAATAATATACCTAGACACAAAAAAGTTATGACGTTTTAAATCAAGTGGAATGACGTAGGTGGCGCCCCCTATAAAGTCACATCAAAGTTAAGTCGCCTCAAAATAATCCCAGTTAACAGATTTCGTGCTAATCTGTCGATTCGTTCAAATGTTGTTTGAAAAAATATAAAATAAAATTTAAATTTCGACTCATTGTATCTTTTTAGGTATCCGTTTTTGACCCCACCTTTATATGAACTTTTCGCCTTATTTTTCCATGTTCTTTCAGCCCTAGAAACCTGTACACTGTTTTTGGAAAATTGTTTTTTTATTTTGAATTAAAAACCAGGAATCACGATATGTCCCACAAGTGTGGACACTGCAGGTAGTTACAATCATAAAAAACACATGTTTTAGAATAACCAATAATATACAGAGTGTTTTTTTATTAAAAGAAAAAATATTTTTAACGATACGTCCTGTATAATCCACAACCTTTCTAAAGTCTGATAGTTAAGTCACCTTACAACTTTTATTTAAAACTTTTTCTCTATCGGCAAAAAATACATAAACTATAATCAACGAATGTTCATACCTACGCCACAATTACCGTCCTTGTCTTACTCATGAATATATGATGGATATCGGTCATATACTCACGAGTCAGACAAGGACAGGAGTTGGTATGGTGACGTAGGTATGGATATCCTGGAATAGAGTGTACGTGTATTTCTCTTAAAGAGTATTAAAAAAAGTTTTCCAATATCTAAATAACAATAAAAGACTTACAAAATGTTTAGTTATTTATGGCACTTGTAAACTTGTACCCAAAGAAAGATTCCATTAAATATGTTAAAAAATAAAAAAGTAAGGGTGTGGGAATTTTATGTGGAGGCCCTGTACAGGGAAAAAATATAAAGGGGTTGTTAAGGAGGATACTTTGCAAACGTTTGCGTACAAAAAATAAACCAGACCTTTTTCCACAAAATGTATTTGTTATTAATTTCCCTGAAAATTAAACCTACATAAAACAAAGACAAATAACAAATTATGAATGAAAGCGAAACAAAATGAGATAACATTATATTCCAACTGATATGACACCGGTGTATTGCAGAGAAGGTATAGGCTCCCATCTTTAGGTAGAGTGTAATTGTTACGTAAACAAAAATTAAATTAAGATTAGGAGTCAAAACCATTGAAGATTCAACTCCTGACGAGTTCCTTGTTTGTTGTCTATTTTTTCCGGGGCCTTATCTGGGGCTTTTATGAGTTGTTCCGAGAAACCGTTCGGAGTCATAAATCATACCGGAACGGACGTGGAAAAATTATCGGCGAACTGACGTCTAAATATTTGCGCCGAATGCGTAATAGGGGACTCCCGAACCCACGAAAATGGTTTCCTTACTTCAACCGGACGGAGTTTTCCGCTGGAGATATTATTTTCATTAACGCCGCTCGGAAATTCATGAGCCAACCCTGTTTGTTCTAAAGATAAACACAATCCGTAATCTCTTATAGGGGGGAGTGAAAAGACTGGAAAATTGCTGAAATAGTCGTTTATGTCCATAGCTAATTTGATAATATGAATGAGGTTGCAACAAAACAGTTGTTACTTTTTTATTATGGATCTCCATTAAAACTGTATAGTCCCGTATCCACAAAGAGACGATCTTTCCAAAAATGCAAAGGAAATTATGTTTGGCTGTTAAAACAATAACGTGGGTTGCCATAAGAACATTAGTATACAGGATAATTCAGTTTTATTATGGGTTATTTCAATAGATGATAGGATATCATAAGATAAGCAAATTTTGTTGTGAACCTTTTTTCCACAATGACTTGGTTTTCGAGATACAGGATGTTTATAAATTCGCCAAAATTTAAACAATTTATTTTACATTTGTCCAATCATTAACGAAATTTGGAATACAGCATATATTGATAAAGTGTCACAAAATGTGGTAGTGTGCCAAGTTCCGCAAATAACCAGTGGCGGAAATGTAGGTATACACCAAATTTATGTTATAACAAAAAAATACTTAATTTATGTAATTTGGCTTTGGGCTATAAAAGGAAAATAGGTAGCTCAAGTCAACTAGTAGTTGACTATGCATGACATTATTTTTTTGTTGAATTACTATGACATTTTCGTCAGTTATCATAAATTCTGACAAATTAGCAACAATTTCATTCAATGTGCCTCAAAATACGGTCCTAGATACTCGATGTATTATTTTTCTATCTCTTTGGGAAATAGGGGAAACTGAGAAAATGACGTAATAAATAACGCTATGTTGTTATTTTTTCATAATATAATACCTCCAATATTACCAAATTATATAATGACCATTTAAACTTTTACGGTAGACATTGTACAGTAGTACATTTCACAATTCCACTGGTGATGTCCCCAATATATAAGCTTCGTTTTGACTACCAACTCTGGGAAATCCTGTATAAGCAACTTCCCATACTCCATACTCACGCTGTTATAAAATGCATGGCGAATTTTATGACATTTTTTTAAATGGCACGTTATACAGGGTTAACTATCACTTAGTACAAACAAATTTATGGTAGATAAAGAAAAATTAGACTTGCCAAAATAAATTTTCTTTGTCTTTGTCTTAAGCCCAACAATTTTTTTTTCAAATTGTTTAAAACCCATCAGAGAACGCCGCCTATGAAGGCCCGCCGTGACCTGTCTTACATTTAGCCTATGTCAATGGTAGTGACAGGTATCCGAGGATTTACCACAAAATTTCGATTTCCTGTTGGAAACGATTAGGTACTTTCTAAGGAACATGTAGAATGCATATGAAAGACCTACCTTACTGACATTTCCAGGATTGAATATTGAACCAATTTTTTGTTTCCCTGCTTTTTTACATTAAAAGTCACACAGCACTACACAACACAACATTCACATTTTCTAAATCTGTTGGGGACCTCTTGGTTCCCCTCAGCCATTCCTTTTGTTTGAAGCGAAGTACTCGGCCTGGCGACCACGACGAGGTGGATCCCCTCCGCCAGGAAAACCCCGAAGGGTAACCAAAAAACACAGCTGCACTAGCACACGCATAAGCAAAGCACTACAGTTGTTGTTCAAAGAGGCCGCCGTTAACCTCGATGCACAAATTCAATCGTTAAATTAAAGAAGTCCGGATACGTGCAAAAAGTCCATGATTATTCCGGATTTGATCAGCTGCACCTTCAATTCATTCACGTAACTGCTGCTCGTTGTCGATTTCCTGTTCGTACACAATCGCCTTCATGTATCCCCAAATACAAAAATCCATTGGATTCAAGTCTGGTGTACCAGGCCCTAACTTTTCCATTTAATTAGTTAATAGTTGTATTGTTATTTTTAAGCAAAAGTATTCCAATAAGTTGTATGGGTAGTGCTGATGTTGAAATTCAGGTCAACGCACTGGGAAAGTTAAGCGTGCAAGTGGCCAAATATGGTAATACATGTGCTTCAGTTTGCGGGTTGGTCAACATCGCCGCGCGTCGTGACTTGCGCGGGAGAGCCAAGAGGGGAGGACAGTAATGGAGTAACGGCACACGGGCAGCAGCTCGCTTTCGCGGGTCCCGTGATTTTGGGACGAAAAAATCGGAGAAAAAGGGAATCAGGAATGTAGTGAGACGCCTCGAGCATCGCCCAAGGCAGGAGAAGGAAAATTGTGGAGAATTTGGAGACGCCCTGTGCCCCGGATACAGGAAATCAAGAGGTGTTGCCACGGCGGACCGACCAGGCCACCGGTACTCGACGCCAAGAGCCTCCGAGTGCTGTGTACGAGGGAGAGGAACGATTAGTGAACATCCAAGCCAGGGAATCAACTGCATCAAAGTTGTTGATGCTAGGTGGGTGAGTGCATACAGTAAATCGACTACCTAAGCAGCCGTTGCACAATATGGAAGAACATTGACTCGGACACTGGGCGAGCTTTTGATTGAAAATAAAGTGTTGTTTCGGGTTCTGCAGTGCGCGCTAAAAGAACGAACTATCAAAACGGGGTTTACGCCTTTATCTAGGGCTTAAGAGGTCAAGTGAATTTAGCTTAGTTAAATTTCAAACTAAGGTAAGGCGAATCCGGGAGAACTTCGGGTAAATCTAACAACGCTGCGGCTGTACAGATTCAAATCGATTGTTATTTATGTATTTTTTTTTATTTGTTTGAGTAAAAAGGTATTTTCATCCTTTCTTAAACAACGGCAACACCGCGAAAATAACTCCAAGCTGACAGTATGTTCGGAAGGATGACGTAATTATAGGCGGAGATTTACAGGGAAAATAGGGCATTTTAACCCTGTATTTTTGTTGCTTGTTTTTCGTATAAGTAAGTAGATACTTTGAAATTGTCAACTCAAAAATACAAACTAATATTGTTATCAAACGAAGGAAGTAATACAGAGCAAAATAACTAAACTAAAATGTTCAAATAATATCCTCTTAACGTCGATACACTTTGCACATCTTTTTTCCAAGAGCGTCCTCCCTTATAAACGTAGAAAAAAATATATAACTTTCCAAACATAATACCTAAGTGTATCTCAAAAATTCACAAGAAAGGTCTATAGTTATTTTGGACTAGGCTTAAATATGTTATCAAAAACATGACATCGCTGACGTCGTATTACCCTGATAAAAAAATTAATTCTGTTATGCTAAAATTTTCTCATTGACATGTTTCCCTTTATTATTATTCCCCAGCTCCTCGCTGCTGGGGAGTTCCTTGTTTGTTTTCGTTTTTTTTTCCGGCGCTTGTCTGCGATTTTATGAGCCCTCCCGAGGAACCGGCCGGAGTCATAAATCAAGCCGGAACGGACGTGGAAAAATTACCGGCGAACTGACGTCTGGATGTTTGCGCCGAATGCGTAATGGAAGATCCCTCCATTCCCTATTCCCACGAAAACGGAAATGCTATATTTTAATTAAGAAGCGCCGCCGTACCCGAAAGGGGAGGGGCTGACTCCGAACGCTTTTTCAATTCATTTTCCTGGTAAATTGGATAAGCACGAAGAGATACGGGAGGCCTGGTTGCTCGCTATGAAGCAGAGAACTGGGAGCATGCATAGACTTGAGCCTGATACGAAGCCGTGAAAAGACGTATAGATAACATACAGTGGGTACAGGTTTTCTCGAAAGGGAAAAGCTTTTCGGAGAAATCCTGGCACACTTCGTTTTTTTTATAAAGCGCATATTTTGATACTTTAATTTGTGACGTCGTCACTGTTCTAGATAACATAATCGGCAATTTCTTCAAATGGGAAATGTCAACCCATATTTTTGGGAGTGCCATTTAATAAGCATATTTTTCTATATATACAACACGTTACAATTTTTGTCATGTTACGTAAGGAAATATTTACGAGAAAATCTATATAAGTATAAAAATTTTATTTCTCAGACTGCATTTTGTTCCAAAAATCAATTATTACATACATTATACATACGTACTTGTGGATCTTACCCCACTTATAGCTCCCATTTGATCTTCACTTTACCAACATTTTTTTAAAGTAATGTCGTTGTCTAACCAGGTCTCATCTAAATAAATAATTGGCCTATTTCCTTCTCTGTACCTACGGATGGCTTTTAAGTAATTAATACGCCAATCCACAATATTATTTTTTCTAAAAGAAATGGCTCGTGGCATATGGGACAAAATGCTTTGGTAATTGGCAACACCAAACTAGTTTCCAATATCTAATCGAAATTGCAGACCACGATAGGTATCTACCTGTTTCAGGCTTGTTGGCCCTCATCAGGCAGACGTAGCGCACCTCACCGAAAAACCCAGATTTCGTTGGCTATGTGGAATGGGAAATAGTATAATGCGGTGAGCATTTACCATCCAACGCCATCTACAATGCCACGAGCCATTTCTTTTAAAAATTATAATGGGGACAATAAATATTCATTTTGTATTATTTTTTCTATCAAAATCTTTGTTTTATTATGACATTTCTTCAATCGGGATCCCATATTATACAGAATCTGTCATAGGGTACTTCTACCATACCGAACATCAATTTTTTCCCTAATATTCTCCAATAACTTGGACAACGTTGGTGATAATTTTTTGTTGATATAAAATTCGGTAATGGTCCTTCTAATAACCTGGCAATGAAAGTCATCAACAGTGTATTTACACTATATTTTTTCCTCTTTGCACCCGGTTCACTTTTTGGTCTATTTTCGTTGGCATATTCCTTTTTAATGCGATTTATACTTTACAACGATACTCCGGTATAAACTGCTGCGCGCTCTAACCTTTGGATATAATGCCGCACTTATATGTCCCAGTCTCTGCCTGTTCTTCCATTCCACCATTTTAATAACGTCGACGATGAGTATGGCTTTTTTGAGGGGTTTGAGCGGTTTTCCCCGTACTGAATTTATAGTTTCTCCAAAGCGCTCTAAACTACTCCGCCACTGGGGGCTAGCCAGGCAGAGACAACAGACAGTGAGCTGGGCACTCTCGCCAAATGTTTGGAAATCGTCTTGAATGGAGGAAGAATGGAGGTGGGGAAAATGTACTATTTATGAACAAGGCATCATTTTAATTTAGAAAATAACAATAACTTAGATAAAAAAATAACCTAATTTGTGAAGCGGAACCGATTTGGTCTTGATTGATGATTAAATCGCTGTAATATAAAGCGCCCCACGCGTTTACATTAAATATTTTAGTTTTTTTAACTGTTTTAATTTTGATGTTCAACCTGCTGTAGAATTATCAATAATTTTTTTTTAATAGCTTGAGTATAAAATAGTTTATATAAGCAAATGTTTTGGGAAACAATACTAGTGACTGTCTCAGTTTCCTGTGAAAAACCCAATTAGTCAGTAAAAAATTTAAGTCCTGCGCTAACAATCCCTGAATATGTACTTCGCAGATATTTCTCTCAATAATGTTCGCAAGTTGTAATCGCAAAAATGTTTGATAGGTTAAAACTGATATAAACATTACAGGCGAGACCGAGCAAGCTCTGTAACATTTTTTTAGATTTTAATAAATTTTGCTAAAACTTGTTGCAGTACCTACATGTTTGTCATTTGGCCTATGAACATGACGTTTACCTACGTATCGTATAGTGTTGAGAAAAATGTCCGTACAAAATTTCAGATAAGTATATCTACAACTTTTGTATACATTTTTTCTATCTTTAAAAATTACACTCAATCATCCTGTACAGGGTCTATCAGATTGGCAGGGATTTTTTTAAAACCGCCAACAAAAGAATAGTATATAGAATTTTTTTTACTGATCTGAGAAATCACCATTATTTACCTCATTCCTCTAATGAGAAGTAATATTTCTTTCCCTAGGTAAATAATGATAATATAATAATAATATCATTATTTACCTAGAGAGAGAAATATTACTTCTCATTAGAGGGAATAAGGTAAATAATGATGATTTCTCAGGTTAGTAGTAATAAAAATATCTTTCTACGTGAATGCATTCCTCGTAAAAAGCAAAAATGTTTTTAGCAAAATTCACAAACAAACAAGTTGTTACACCTTAAAGAAACTCGACAAAATGAAAAACGCCTTTCGCAAACGAATCTAGATAATCAGGATGCTGTTTCCGGCATTCAACTTTTGTCTAAAATCAGTAGAAAGTTCACCTTATACAGGGTGAGTCACATCTAAAGTCAGAGCCGGAAACACAAGGTACAACTCGCTAAAATAAGCACATATGCTTAATAAACATTAGCCCAAAAACGCTTGGTTCTCATATACAGCGTGTTGAAAATTTTCCAAAAATAACATATTTTTTTAATTTCTTTCGATCCCATTTAGGAATTTCAACCAAATTTGGTACACATTATACACTGGACGGTTGCCATTTTGTGGAATAATTTGACCCCGTTCCGATCACCAGCGGCGTAGATACAAATAGTTACTGTAAATAATTGTAGAAAAAAAGTAGTGCGGCCCTGTGCAAAACCAAAAATTTTGGATAGCCTATTTAATTTGGAACAAAAAGTGCCTCTTGGTATTTTTTTATTTCTGGTACAGTTTTTCGTAATTTCGGATTTTTTAAACTAGTGTCAAGGTGATTATGCTGGCATTTTAAATAAAATTATTTGTATCTACGCCGCTGCTCATCTGAACAGGGCCAAATTATTGCACAAAATGACAACCCATAATATGTATAAAATAATTCCTAAACGGGCTAGAAAAAAATTAAAAAATATTTGTAAAAGTTTCAACACTCTGTATATGGAGAACCAAGCGTTTTTGAGCTAATGTTTATTAAGCATATGTGCTTATTTTAGCGAATTCTACCCTGTGTTTTCGGCTCTGCCTTTAGATGTGACTCACCCTGTATATATTCTCGCGAAATAAGAGACCCCCCCAAGACCATCCAATCTGGGACACCATGTACATGTGGACACAATTTCGTTTTTAAAAATAAATTTCAAAGATTTTAAAGTTTAATTAGAAAATGCAAATAATTAACGGGCGAGTTTTTAAAGTCATCACAAAATATGTGTTGGAATCCATCAATGCGCAATGTGATTGAATCGTTAAAAAAATTATGCACTTGCGATTGGCTTCATAGACTCCATCGCATATTTGTGTTGACTTTAAAAACTCGCCTCACTTGTGCAGAAATATGCAATCACAACAAAAATATATCTCGACTTGTATTATTTAAATTTATCGGTTAATTCGTCCAATAACGGTAATTTGAATATTGGCCATATATTCCAATACACTTACTGTTATTTTTTTCTTTAGAAATTCAAGCAATTGTTGGCATCTTGAACGCAGATGTGTAACTGTTACCATCTAATATTAAATTCTATTTATTGCATCCAGTTCGTCCCAGAAGAAGACGTTTAGCCAAATCTTACAGCTAATATACTTAATTACGTCGGTGGGTGTATGCTATAACCGCGTTATGTTCAGTAGTATTTTCCCCACCGTACGCAAACACGCTCTCAGTTTGTTTAAGGCTATATCCACTTATAAACATATTTACTCAGAAAACTACTATTTACTTTCGCGCAACTGTCACAAGAATTAACGCGGCTGAGGAAAACCCACCGCGCCAACCTCGCCTCGCCTTATTATAGAACAGCCCGCTTGGCACTCGGAAACCTCAGTATAAACCTCTAAATGAGTTTTTCGAGTTTCAGCTTCGCTCGCGTGAACATAACCAATAGCCCAACTATCTCAAAGATTTTGTTCTCTTAGGCTCTGACTATAATAATTCTGACTCAGCTTACTTTCAGCTCGTTAAGAGCTCTGTGGTAATAATAGTAGTATAGATACAGGCGCGGTCTCATAAATGTTTCCACTAAGCATGAGAAATGAGCAAGAAATCAAGAATTTCGGGTAAATAAGTGCGGCAACGTTGCGCCAAAAAATTGCATTGACTGCCGTATTAATACGCCAGTCAACGAAAATAGGTAAAATCCCTGCATTATATTATTACAATAATTTTATAAGTGGATTTAAAGTTTTACACTGTTGCTTGGTGTTTTCAGATTTACGTAACGTGAAATTACGGGGACTTCTTTGATTGTCAAAATGGTATTAGTTAAATAAGGTATAAGAATGATTGTGTTATTATAGAAGAATCTTGTAGTGGTTTTTTAACATTGGTTTATTACACTTCTTTATCTTAATCCCGAACCAAAACTTTGATTTAGTTGAATTTTTAAAGCTTCCCTGAAGTCTTCGGGTGAGGTTCTGATGCCTCCCGGGTCCCCGAAAAATGAATAAATAAGAAAAAACACTCAATTTTTTTCCGTCGGTTTCGTTGAAGTGGTTAATCGTGATCGTGAATCGGGAAATTCTCTTTTAGATATTCCAGGTTGGTGCCGCAGGAAAGTACGACATCCAATTAACAGATTTACCACCTCATTCCATTTTTAGAACGGCTCTATTCGAGGTTGTCGAAATACTTTTGCGAAAAAAGCCGCCAATGTCCGAGGGCAGGGTTGTAAGATTTTCCGCTATTATTCAGGCAATCTAAGGCCAACCTAACAGCGCCGAATTTACTGTTTTTCGCACTGTAACTGGCAATGTTGCGTAAGGCAATGTTGCGTAAGGCAATGTTGCGTAAGGCAATGTCGCGTAATAAGATGTTAGATTTACGTAACCATATTATACTTATGTGTCTTTATGTATATATGGCCGTCACTTGCGCCTTTGAGGTTATGGCTGGCTTCCAAACTGCGAGAGAGGGGAGGGGCAATTGCAACGTTGTTATAGCTGAACTCCTTTGCGACCGTACGTATTGGAACGATTTCAAGGGCCGCGCCTGAAAATAAATCCAACACGACCAAAAGGCTGCATAAACAATTGAATTAATTGGGCACATTCTATTTCCAACGAATATTGAACAATAAATATATAGTGTTATATTTCTTTAAGATTTCTCTATCTCAAGATTTCTATCTGACGTAAAGTGAGTAGGGCTGCAACGGGATACACAGGGTGTCCCATTAATATATTATACATAATACATATATTAATACATAAAGTAACTGCATGTACAGGAAAATAACATATTTTTGAAATTTTTTTCGAGCCCGTTTAAGAATTTCAACCAAATTTGGTACACATTATGCATCGGTAGGTTGCCATTTTGTAAAATAATTTGGCCCCATTCAGATGACCAGCGGCGTAGATACAAATAGTTGCTATAAATAATTGTAAAAAAAGGAATACGGTCCTGTGCAAAACCAAAAATTTTGCTTAAAAGCTTAGCGACTATTGCTGAAATCTAATTAGGTAGTTACTGACATACACGACGTTGAAGTTCTTTTTTTTAAAATTGAATTATGGTTGTATCTCCCAAAGTAATCATCAAGGTGCTGAACTGAAATGTGGCAATGGTGTGTTTTTGGTGGTGGAGAACACACTGAATACGTCAATTTATACGTATCCCACAGATGGCGTCACTTGCGCTGTTTTTTTAATCGTGCTTTTACTTTTTTGAAGTTATCTTATATTTTTAGTCTTGCACTATCATCATTTTAGTGCATCTTTTCATTTTGCAATAAAAGTGTCGCCTGTGTGAGGTATAAGTAAAAATCTTCAGCTTATACACCATCCCCAAAATCACAACAGTGTCATATTTCAGTTGAGCAGCTAGCAGCTTGATTATTTTGAAAGGTGCAGCTATAATTCAATTTAAAAAAAGAACTTCAATGTATGTACCCTGTATATCAGTATCAGTAACCATTGAGATTTGACTGGTAGCTGTTAAGCCCAATCGTAATATTATTGTAAACGGCTCTGGGTGACAGGGGAGGCCATTTGTGACAAGAAAAATCCAATGTGTTGTTATCCAATTGTTATCCGTTTTCAAGAAACGGGGTGTTGAAATTTTCAAAAAATAATTTTTGCCTTTTGTCCGAAACTAGAAGAGATATTTGGACCAAAATTGGTATACGACATATATAGTCATGAAGAACCAAAACTCCTGCTGTATGAAGCTCACCGGTTGACCAGTGGCGGCGATAGGGGTCACCGGGAAAAATAATAATTTAAAAAAAATGTAATACTATGTGTACGATTAAAAAAATAGAGTTTTCAGAGACACAATTTATTTGGCAACAAATGTGGATACTTGTTTCGTATCAGCTACCATTTTGCAATAAATGCGATTTTTTTGTTAATTTTTAACGTTATGTTGAAAATTTAAACAAATATATTTCATTAGTTCAGAAGATGTTCAAAATAGCCCCTGCACCAATGGCGTATCCTCGTTTCAATTTATACCCTCAGTTTTAATTCCGCGTTACTAAGAAGGTAGATTCAATATAACGTTAAAAATTTAAAAAAGCTCATTTACTGCAAAATGGTAGCCAATACGAAACAAGTAACCATTTGTTGCCAAATAAATTGTCTATATAAAAATGGTATTGCATTATTTTTTTTATAAAATTATTATTTTCCCGGTGACCCCTATCTCCGCCACTGGTCAACCGGTGACCTTGATACTGGCAGGTGTTTTGGCTCTTCTTGACAACATGTCGTATACCAAATTTGGTAAAAATATATTTCAGTTCAGTTTCAGACATAAAGCAAAAATTGTTTTTTTTTTCATGAAAATTTCAACACTCTTCAAATCTTGAAAACGGTTAACAATTGGATAACAACATATTCGGTTTTTCCCGTCACAAATGGCCACTCCTGCCACCCAGAGCCGTTTGATCCATAACTTACGGGTCACCCTGTATATTCAGTTGCTCGATGTACCTTTATTAATATGACACCCTGTATATCGACGATCCAGTTGTGCTACTATGGTATAATACACCTACTGTGGTTATACCCTTCGCTTTGACTTTTAGTTTTCACCTTAGCGAACTCGAAATGAACGTCCCCGCCCCAACAACCCTCCTACTTATACATAAAGAATCCGAAAAGTCTGGAAAGTTTCCGCCGATCGTTAGCAATGCCAGTTGCCAAAAGTAATTACGAGCCTCTGCGGAATTTATTCTGTAGGCTTATGGAAAACAAATTTATGCGAAAGCATAAAAGAAAATAAACAGGCAGGGATCGGATTTTTATAAGAGATATGGCCCTGGAAGTCGAAACTACAGTTTCATAAATCATACACTTCCATAAAAAAAATCCTCTGCGAAATGGAAATCAAGTCGTTAGGAAGGTGATAATCGCATAGCTGTCGAAAAATCTGTTGGTCGGAAAAACAGTACTTACGTATCTTATTATACGATTATTCGAGAGAACAAGTTTAGTTGGATTATTTTAAAGCCCCAGGGGTTGTTTGCTGTGGATTGTCGAGAAAACGCTTTTTAATCGTTGAAAGAGATGTCTGTAATAATGTAATAATTCCAAAAATAACTCTGCAAGGCAATTAACCAATTCTGGGTATTAGTAATCTGACATTCAAGGTAAAAAATGTATTAGATATGATTTGAGTTGTTGGTCCGATTTAAACTGTTTGGTTTTAATTCCTCCCGAATACACTTAATCCTACAATTTTTTCATAGATTTAGAACTTCTTGGAAACTTTAAATTCAACTATCAGCAGTGATTCGCTTTCCATGTTTATCACTCCAACAGTGGTGACATCTCAATGAAATAAAACTATTTTGCCCTAGACACTTTTTATACATTGTCTAATATTATACAAGTGCTGTGATTCCATAATTTCCTGAACCATTTATATTTAGTAACTTTTTAAAGGCCATATCTAAAAGGTATATGTCGTTTTGTAAACCTCTCCCCTACCTATTGAACAACGTAAATTCAAATATTGTTTTCAGATACCAACATCAACAAATTTTCAACAAAAAAAACTGCTCTTCACACGTTCTCGTACCTACACCTCAGAACCTACACCTCAGAACCTAAAATGTGACAAATGCAGTGTTGCGAAGGATGGGCTGTAGAGAATTGTTATTTACTTTAAATAGAAATAAAAAGATAGAAAGATAATAGACTTCAGGAGTTTTACCTAAAACAACTTTGAATTTACTTCTATTATTTAATTATATTTACATTAATAGGCCAGGTATTAAGTCTGGTCTGACCGTGGACTGAAATATTCAACGGTCTGACTAAGGCGAAACGCGCGTCGCGTGCAAAAAACAGAGTTTTGGTGTGTGGAAGTATTTTTATCTATTTATTGGAATTGTTTGCAAATTTTAGTCTTGCCACTTAAAAAATCAGGTTTTCTTGAACTATATTGAGCTCGAATTTTGGTGTGAGTTTTCGATAGACACAATCTCGTAGTTGCTTATCCAAAAATAAAGAAATTGAAGAGAGTGTTTAACAAAACTTCAAATTTCAACAAACACAAAGAAATTAGAGGTGGAAAGCCTTAAAAAATTACACAAAAAATGTGTTATTACAACTAACAGATAAATTTAATCTGTGGCAAATTTCAACTATACATTAGGTATATCTTAAAAAATAAAAGTTATTAATAAATACAAGAAAAGGTGATAATGGGCAAACACTCGAAGTTAACAAAAAGAAAAAACTAGTAACCGCATACACGTGTTTGATGCTATTTGGCAATCATCAGTACGGTGTAACATTAACCAAATCAAAAGATAGGCATGATTTGGGAAGCAACAAATGAAGTCCAGATTAATGTTACACCGTAATGATGATTGCCAAATAGCATGAAACACGTGTATGCGGTTACTAGTTTTTTCTTTTTGTTAACTTTGAGTGTTTGCCCATTATCACCTTTTCTTCTACTTATTACATTTACACTCGCTAATCTTACATCCTTATTGTTATTAATAAATTTCGTTTTTTAAACTAAAATTATGATAGTGGGGATGTATGCACAATAGGCATAAAATAAACACACATTTTTTATTTAAATGAGATCCATAATTTTAAATAACAAATAAAAACAGTAACTATCAATTTAACCCCAAACTATGGTACTTTAAAATCAAATTAAAATTTTTTATCAAGTGCGGCAGCATTGCACACTTTAAATTAGGATGGTGGATGGGACAAAGAACGAGGTCGGTGCTGTCAAAACATTTTTTAAAAATGTCATGGAAAACGGGAATTTTTTTTCAGTTGAAATAACTTCATAGGAGTGCTTCAGGGGTTCGACGTTTCATCTCTGGTTAAAAATTTTGTAGGTACTGGTCAAAGATTCACCCTGTATAGAGCGTTTCGTTAGTTACACTGATTTTCAGTTACATTTTGTTTGGTTATACATTTGACTTTCTTAGTAACGAATTTTGATGATTTTTTTTACAAAAAAAAGTACTATTTTTTAAAAACCGGCATTTAAGGGTCTCAGAATCGTCAGTAAAGTAAGTCATCAGTTGTTGGCGTTGGCGAGAAACAAAACGTTAAACCGGCCCGTCATCCGTCAAACGTGACCAGATATTTTCATCAATGCGTAAATTAATAGTTTTTTTCTAAAGACATCAATGTTTATAAGACCTTGTGTTTCTAAAAAAAAACGTTAGGCCTAATATAGTCTATAGGAAGATATCTAATTATTTTTTGACGTTCTACCTTCCCTACAATTTGCAAACACCCTGTAGAAAATAGACTTCTGCTCTTCACGAAGTGTAAAGGATTAAAAAAATAACCTGCGCTGCACACGTTTCCGACCTCTTCCAACAAATGGACGCGTCCGACTGCAGAGAATACAAAGACATGTTCCCGATATCATTGTATCGGTACGTGCCAATACACTCGCCGTATCGAGCCCATCCAACCGGAGCCCCGTCGAGCTCCTGCCGGCGATAAAATATACTGGGGGACGCGTGGCGACGTCAGTTTTCGCGTCGGCGACACATGGTGGCCCGGTGAGTTATGTGGGGGGGGCGCACCCCCCCCCTCCCCCGACCCGGTCGCCCGGTGCCGTTATGAACGTATCCGCATTATTGAAAAACTTTTAAGTGGTCGCTGCAAATGGCCCCCCGGGAGTTTCGGAGAAAAGTTCGGCTAGGCCGGAAATGGGCGCCATTGCGGTGTGGAGGCGATAGTAAAAATGTCCGGGGAAAAGTGGGATGGGAGACGAAATGAAAATTTCCCAGCATGGAGTGAAAATATTGAATTAAAAATAAAGGACATCTTGGTAAGGGTGTAATCATCTTATAATTTAATAATTTACGCGCATTGTTCAGAAGTGCCCCGTCAGCGATATTTATTCAATTCTTGGCTTTGAACAAATATGAATAAATTGTCATCCCTTCCCCGCACAAGCATTTTTGCCTGCTTTTGGGTTACCTACTCCCGAGCCAACTTCTGTTTGGAGTGTTGTGAGAGTGAGAATTATTGTTATTTGGTATTATTATTATTAATTTGGCACGTTTTTTTACTTGCAGAAGCACATTTTTGTGGAATTTTAGTCAAAACATTCGAAGAAGAATCGGAACTACATAATGGGCTTGTATATTTTGACCCTATATTTTTTCTGCGTGCGCCTCCAACCATTTTAAACGAATCATTTTTTACAATCAGCATTAGGTTTCCATATTTTTTGGCTATTTATTGATTTTTTGTTAATTTTAGGCTTGGCCCTTTAAAAACATTTTCGTTTAAAGTTAAAATGAGAAATTAAAAGATTTGTGGAGGTTTTGGAAACATTGTCTTCTCAGATTCTTACTACGTACGCCTATGAGTTTAAAAATGTAAATTTCTCAAATTAGGTTAGCCAAATTACATACTTATTATATTTAGCAGAAACTCATACCTTTGAGATCGATATTTCAAAAAACACAAAAATTTGTGTCCGTATGCCAAGCCTAAAATAAACATAAAAATCCGAATGAATAGCCAAGAATGCAGTGTCCAGAAAACGGATCTAAAACTCATTTAAACCATTGGCATACGCAAAAAATGTTGTGGGGTCAAAGTATTTAGTCGATTGTTTTTCTTTTCTTAGTGAAAATATGCTTTTAAAACCACCTAATAAATGTATGCAGTTATTATTAAAATTCGTTTTTTTAATCAACCCTCATGTATTTCGAAGTATCGGCGTCATATACCTATAGCAACCTATACCGCGCAAGAGAGACGTCCGACCGCGGGAATAATTTGGCGGCCATTTTTAACCCTAAATGAGGCGGGAAATTTGAAATAATTTATACGGGTGGGTTCCATAAATAATGTAATGTCTTGGTTGTCGTTTTTTGTAAAATGGAAATTATTTTAGTTCAAAGTACAACATAGGTCCACGATTTTTGTTGGTTTTAGGAAACGAAGCAGTTAACTAGGTTGAGAAATTGCACAACTTAATCAAAACAATATTTTAATCATCATAAGGAGAAGTAATATAATTATTATTGTATATTATACCTTATACAATAGGTACATTATAAATAATTACACTAGTACTTGGTATAATTATTTCTTTGAATACTTTTAATAATAATAACCTATTTTCCAGGAACATATCTATACCTGCCTATTTCTGAATTTTTAGGCAGCTAGTTTTATTCCTTAGAACTTTTTATTTTTGTTTGTTTAAAAAATACAAGCAAAAGAAAACTTGGTAACTTCAACTTCTACCACATTAATCTTTGCTTCAAAAATGCAAGTGAAGTGATTTTTAATTACGCCCTTCTTTGATAAGCTTTACTAATAATTTTGCTATGGCGCTGATCAGCAGTTAACAGGTTTACTTGCTGCTGCTGTTTGCATTTCTTCGGTTAATTCTATTTACTCCAGAAATACGGCTCTCTTCGTCTTATCGAGAATTACAGTGTCTCCATTTTCCTCTTCTTCACGAGTTATTTCTTGAACTTCTTGAATATTATAGTCGATGATACCTAGAGTACTAAGCCACTTTCTAAATTTAGTTTCTTCTCTTAAAAACCTAAAAATCAGCAAGAAATCAGAAAATATCAATGAGGAAATAATCATATTTGACAAAAAATATTATACCTATTTGCTTACCTATGGAATGCAATTTCACAATCTAAAAGTCTCTTTGCATTCGCACCAAGTCATGTTTTGATCTCGTCTCGTAAATATGGAAACGAAAAGCTATTAACCGTACAAAATATAAAAGAAAAAAATCGCGATAAAAAACTAAAAACTCATCTCTCATCAAAAAAGCATGTCACGGTGACTGTTATGATTTTACCGGCGCCTTCAAAAAGTATAATGCAATATCATTTATACTGTATACAAAAATTTAAACAAGGAATAAGGTAGCCACCATTCAAACTGTCAAAATAGGGTTAAAAATGGCGGCGAATTTCATCTCTTTTCGTTCCCTGCGCCTTGCCGTGCGCCAAGAGCGGTATATGTTAATATACAGGTATGTGAGCGGCGTCTTTGTAACACTACAGACCAACAGTGTGTCCCCGGATAGGTGAAACGACTCTTGTAAAAGACAAAAAAATTTTGAGTTCAAATTTGACCTTTTGGGGTTCACCTTGGTTTGAAACTAATTTGTGACATAATTTTACTTTTAAAAAATCAAGTATGCCTTGGGAATTTTGAACAAAGTATTTTTTCACACCAGCAAAGTGCTATCTTTGTAGGTTTTACAACAAAATGTTGTTAATGAAACTTGTTCGGAATGAAATATAAATAATTTCAAAAGTCCACATCTACTTTGATTTTTTGAACTTTTTTCCACTTTTTTTTAAAGTGCCTTTTCTGCGTCTTTTACAACTAATAGAAGGGGTTAGAGGGTGGTGGGAAATTTCTTATTGTGTATGAGAGATGTTACAAGTGCCGTGGAGTGTGCTTTTTTGTAAATTGTGCTTTGTGCTAGTATCTTTAAATAAAGAATCCCTGGAAGGAGTCAAATCTGCTTGTGCTTACCACACACTGTATACTTTACTCTGTACTACTCTGTATTTCTGAATTGATTTTCCCGGATACAACACTGACTTCTATTCCCCAATATGGCTCAAGGTCATTGAATTTGCGGATGATTTCTCAAGACTAAGTTATACTGCTGGTTGTTTTATATGCTCTGCTATGGCTACAGTAGGAGTCCCGGATTCAATTGATTATCCTTTACCTGATATGCCACAAAAATATCCTTCTTTATTTATTACAATGCAAAAATCCATACTTATTTGTAAATAAAAATGTAAGAAACTATTAAATGTATAAACTAGAGCGGTGCCACTCTTCGTATAGAGTAATAGATAAGTTGAGATAGTATACATTTTTTTGTCAAAATAGATTATTTTAAAATGCTATATAATTTATTTTACTAAATACATTTATTAACCTTTTGATACCGGAGGGTGAAAAATAACGTCATTGACTAAGGGGGTACATTATGTACCCCATATTATCGGTTAGATTATTTATAAAAATTCACATACAGCCGGTCAGTAAAGTGAAAAAGGATAAATTAGGCAATATATTAGATATTACATACTAAAAAAATATATATTTATAATAAACACAAGAACAAGTGATAATGGGCATAAGCACTCAAAGTTAGAAAATAAAAAAAGATACTAGTAACCGCATACACGTGTTTCATGCTATTTGGCAATCATCAGTAAAGTGTAACATCAACCAAATCAAAAAGATAGGAATGATTTGGGAAACAACAAATGAAGTCCAGGCAGGAGCCAACAACACATTTGCAGCTTCACTCAGCACATCCCCAATTAGGGGCTTGTTACTAACATCGCCGCGGAGGCTGCTAAAGCGACCTGCGTGGAAATCTTCATAGCCCAAGATACAATGACAACAAACATGTAAGATTGCGAGTGTAAATGTAAATACAAGAAAAAGTGATAATGGGCATAAGCACTCAAAGTTAGAAAACAAAAAAGATACTAGTAACCGTATACACGTGTTTCATGCTATTTGGCAATCATCAGTACGGTGCAACATCAACCAAATCAAAAAGAGATAGGAATGATTTGGAAAGCAACGAATGAAGTCCAGGCAGGAGCCAACAGCACATTTGCACATCTGCACAAAAACACACTTCGACGCAAAGTGGAAATAAAGACAATAACAATAAACACCCTCGTTGCTTGGCTTACGCTCAGAGAATAAAACAATAGCGGTTCAATAAGAACACGCGTGATTCACAGTGTTTTCGTCATATTGCCCAATATTACCAGAATTCAACAATGGAACATGGATGACGGAGGGGGGTACAGTCGTACCCCATGCATAATTTTCTTCAATTTTAGGAACACAAAACATAAAATTACGACGCAATGTACACATAATGTTAGCACCCATTACGAACAAAGATAAGTCAACGGGATTAGCCGAAAGTACAACCCTAATCCACAAAACAAGGGAAAATAACTGTTTGGGGTACAGTTGTACCCCCCTCAGGTATCGAAAGGTTAATATCTATTGGGAGTAAGATACTTACTTTTGAAGAATCCATATGCGAGATATACAACCGATGTATATAGACTTTTTGTATAAGTTACTTCTGAAACTTTTCCTAAAAGACGTTAAAATCTATACATCGGATTTGGTGGATTTTCAATGAACATTTGTATACCATCAAACAATAAATAATATTCATTACTCCTGCGCGCCTATAGGTACCATGAGTGGAATTTGTTCGTTGCATATCGCTCATCGATACCTACTTCTAAAGGATATATTTCATCCTACCAATAATTAGTAATAAACGAGTAGTAAAATAAATTAGTAGGGTCATAAATGTCGACTTTTTTTAACAAGGCAATAATATGATCAGACCAGAGATTTCAAAGAATCGTGTCCATGTTTCATACATTTTATGTGCCAATAGAGCACCGCTGTATCGAGCTCCTGCCCTCCATAAAACACTAATAGTAGCAGGGCGCTGGCCAGCTGCGTCAGTTTTTCGCGTCGGCGACACATGGCGGAGCGGGGTGAAATATGTGGGGGGCTGACGCCCCCTCCTCCCCTCTCCCCTTCACCAAGGCCGCCCGGTGCTGTTACAAATGAACCAGCGTTATTGAAAATCTTTTAAGTTGTAGGTAGGTACCAACCAACAAAAATATTTGTCGAAGGAAAATTTGTAAATTTATACATTTGTTGATTATATGCATTTAGTTTCAATACTTCCAATGCCATACTATCGTTGAGAAAACATTCGCAGTGCAATATTACAATAATTGTTAGTGACTTAAAGTGCATGGCATCAATTATATCTATCGCATGTGCCCCACGTTTTTTTGGATCTATGGGGCTAGAAAATAGTTATTTATGGCTCATGTAGAATTAAACAACATGAGTCATAAATGGAACTTCACTGCAGAGGTACATATATATTTTTTGAAATCGGAAAAGAAAAATGTTTTAGTAGGTGAAGAAATAATCATAAGGGATGACCCGTCCATGAACCGACTGCGCGCGGCGTTGCTTGACTTTGACTATTGCTCTACCTAGGTCAAGTATGACAAGACACGGCACTTTCTGACAGAAAATCCAAACTGCTGCCTCTTGTGCAGCCACCATGTAAAATATATTCATATTCAAACCTACTAAAATATTTATACTGAAAGATTGCGCTGCTATAGGTAACAATTTTGCAATGTGTACGATTGGCCGGGTCTTGAATATTTGGTCACTTTTGACGGGCGATGGCTGCGCGTGTGACGTTTGGTGTTATTGAAAAAATCGTACAATAATGGGCTACCCCAGTTCTGATTTCTGAGCTTTTAATGACGATTTTGAGACACTTCACTGCCGATTTCAAGAAAAATTATTTTATACTACTTTTTAGTCCGTTTTTTATATTATTTTATTATACTTTTAGTCCTTTTTAAAAACGTGGTATATTAAATGGTTTTCATTTCAATTTTATTATTTTCTGCCTTTTAGTTTGTGTTTGAAATTTTGCAATCGATTTTAAACATCTTCATGAGGTTATGCTCTAAAAAGGTGGCAAATTCCATAATGTGCTTATCTGTTCCCCAATTTCCGCTTGCCAAATATTTTTATAATAACAAATAATAATATGTATGTAGCGATAATTGCATTGTCGTCCAGTTCTGAGCTATGTTTAAACTTTGAAGTCTCTCTCTCATCGGGAAATTAATTTAAAATCGATTGCAAAATTTGACGAACGACAAACAGAAGGACAAAGTTAAAAAAAGGTGTTAATAAAATCGTGTCCTAGAAAGCCGATAAGATCACTGGAAGTATTCTGGCGAAAAATGTAATGGAGAAAAAATATAAACAGTTATTGCGGACCTATCTAGGCTGCTCCTCATTGGGCTATCTATGCAGGGAGAGTCATTTCTTCGTAACAGAACTTTAACATTGGATAGATAATTACATTTTGAAACGATAATTTTATGGCAACAGGTTCCACAAACGTTTCATTTCCAAGATACAGGCCACTTTTTATTCCCTGTACTTCTCCAAGGAGAGTTAGAGATTGTGGAGAGTCGGTTTAAACTAACTAATTTTGATCAGTTACATATTCCTTAGTTTACAACCTCGTTTCTGAAAATTGGATGGAAGAAACATAATTCAAAAATCAATCTCGTAGGCAGTTTTTGCTAAAAATTAAATTTTGAATTTGAGTGAATTAAGTTGCAATTTTATACAGGACCGTACTATCTTTTTTGTTGAATTTAATATCTGTACCTACTTGGACATATTTTATATCATAATTCATTTCGATATGTCTGTTTTTGTTTGGAAGATATAAAAAATACTCGATATATTGTTTTTAATTTTTACGCCCTGTATATTGAAAATAAAGGGTTTGTGGGTCTATAGATATGAAATGTTCATTTAAAAGTGCAATTTTGTTTCTCTCTGTATTTCCAACATAGAATGTTTCTTATATTTAGACAAATACCGAGTGGGCTGAAAAATTGTGCACTTTCTTGCTTTATATATCTATTGATTATTAACCGATTTTAAAAACGTGGCATCGCTGCTTGCAGAAAAGAACGGACTATTGAGAGAAAGCTTTAAATTAAGCGGTTTTTAAAATCCAATACTGCTGCGATGGTTAATCCTTTATTTGGGCTAATTATCTGTCGGCATAATGCAACCAACAAAAATAAATAAATAAAACAGTCATTCCTCTACATTTTAAGACCACTGTGAGGAAAATCGCGCGGTCCATCGGGGGCGGAGCAATAAGTAATAATAGAATGAATCATTTCCAAGGCTGTAGTGATGAAACTGCCTTCTTTTTCTGGCCCATAATTTTTTATATATGTATCAGATTTTCTGAAATCAAAACTTGCAAGTTGTCCTAGAGACTATTTCCAAAAACATTCTATATCACACTTCTGAGTATATACCTACTCAGAGGTGCAAAATGCTTGAGAATTTATATTTTAAGCATTTTCAGCAAGAACGAACGAGCACGGAGGAGAATAAATGGCATAGAAGAGTATTCATTATTATTGCAAAATGATCAGCTCTTTTCAGAAGTTAATAAATATACCTACCCTAAAATGTCTTTTTCTGAAAATTCTGGTTTTTCTTAAATTCTCGAGCTCGTTTTTCTCGTGCTCAAAATGACGACAATGCTCAAACCACTATTTGGAATATGATGGCGGTTTCGGCAGGATTGCGTTTTTACTCTCAGTTTGCAGTGGCCTTGTGTGTTTCAATGAAGTGCCAGTAACAATAATGAATAGGAGTGAGAGTGAGGGTCGAAGGACCATGCTGCGCCACCGCAGTAAAAATAAGGAGACGAAGACGCGTGCCACGGTAGCGTCGATACCACGTGGATGCCGAAAATTACGACATTTTCAAATTCTTCATCTGTGGTCACACGTGCCTTTCGCGCTTCCATATTCAGCATTTTCAAGAGAACGTGCGCCACCTCACCTTTCTCATACATTCTCCGAGCACGAACGGGAACGTTTCCTCTTTCGCATCTCTACCCTATATACTGTTTGTATTTGTCGCAATAGTTCAAAATAGTAGAAAATATATCTCAATAGTTCGTAATGACCGTGGTCGTAAATTTTCAACAAGTAACGTGTAACGTGAGATTTCAAAGAATCATTTCCAGGTTTCCTTCGATTTGTAAACCGATACAATATCGCCGTATCGAACCCCTGCCCGCCATAAAACACTAATAGCAGCAGGGCGCTGGCCAGCTGCGTCAGTTTGTCGCGCTGATAATCTGGGAAGGGGGCGACACCGACGTCCTCTCCGCATCTCCTCTTCGCCAAGGTCAATCCGGCGCCGTTATAAACGAAGCCGCATTATTGAAAAACTTTTAAGTGGCCACTACAAAAGGTTCCCCGTGATTTCACAGGAAAGTTTTTCTTGTGAAATATACAGACACAATTGCGGGGTGTGGGGCCATTGTACAAACATTTGGGTGGGAATTGTAAACATCGCGGAAGGTTGCTCCTCAATTTTTATGTAAAATTATGGGATAGAATGTTCTTGTTAGGAAGCATATCATGGGAAAGGATTTGTTTAATACTTTCGCTAAGAAATTGCATACCTACTTGAAAGAATTAAATATCCTGGAAGGCAATAGAAAATTCATTTTACTTTAATTATTGCTACTAATTTAATCTCCTTTGTAATTTCGAATTTCCTACTCACCAACTTCTTTAGTCAGATGGGCATTAATGCATTGAGAGGTCAAGAGTATCTTCCATGGCGGGTATGCAAATTTTTAACACTGTAACATTGTTCGTGTAGGGTATAAATGTAGCAGAGATGAACCACTTTTTGAAAAAACCGTTAATATATATTTTTTTATTTATCAGAATAAAAAATCGACAAATATACACGCCAGGAATCTAATCTTTGTTTTCATTCTGGCACAAACAAAATAACTATATATTTTTGTTGTTGTGATTGTCAGCTTTTGCGGTATCAGATATCTATACTTTTCTCATTAAACACAGCGCGTTGTCTAACAAAAAAAGCGGAAAATTAAATCTTTTTGATGCGGACAAGTTAAAGTGTATAGCGATATTAAACATTCGGAAAGACGCGTGTTTGGTTTTTTTGAACGATGTGTTGCCGGAAAAGCCGAACAGTTTTCAAATGTATCAGTCTCTCAAAATGTCTTGCACTCTATTTTTCATTTTGTTTACTTTGAACACGCGAGGCATCGTAGGGATACGGAGACGCGTGCCACGCACTTTTCACTGGCTCGATTCCGCCCGATCGCGAATTATGATCGCGATTTCGGAAACAAAATTTTTAAAAACTACTTTTATTTGCAAAAATTCGAATATTCAATGGGCAGAGTAACGTGCTATATTTTATTACAATTATGACTGTATGCTGGGTTCTTTCACCGCGGATATTTATATAATATTAATATGATATACCGATTTGCAGCGTTTGCAAATCGGGCAATTTTTATAGTAAGTCGGCAATTTTGATGTCCATAACTCGCGCCCCTTTCCTCGCGGAATCGCGGCTCAAATATTCGTAGCCGCGAAAGACGATTTTACGTTATGATAAGGTATCCGTCGCAGGCGTTTAAATAAATACATAGTACATTATCAGCTGGGGCGTTGCGGCAATTTAATTGGGAAGGAACAAGGAAGCAACATAATATAGAATGTAGCATTCGAGAAACTAAATTATTTTTCCAATTTGGTACTGGGGGGTCTAGCCCCAGAGTCCCTATATGAACGAGTTGCCAATGGGCCTTAGTTACCTCGGTATGAATTTACGCTTATTAATAAAGAATCCTAGTAAGGGGTCAAAGCTCTATATGTATTATAAAATACGTGATACGGAAATCGCCCTGAGCAATAACCAAGTTTTGACATAATATTTTGATATCTGACACGGTGATAGGTGTCAGTATGTGGTATTTAGATGCTTTTTCGAGTTATTATGCTTAGCTGTGCAGCTTGTGACACTTCCTCGACCGCCGAAACTAAAATGTTTGAGGGTAATAATCCGTTGGTAAGCAATTTTGTAATTTAAATTACCTTTTGAGGCCATGGAAATTAGAAATTAGAATTGCTGTATTATCAAGGATTACTAAACTTAAAGACATAAACGTGCCTTATAATTTTTTGCTTGTATTGTAGGTACTGATTTCGCCTCGATTAGTTTGTCGAAGCAATTCAAAGGTGCGCGCCACTGTAAAAACAAAAACCGCATCCCGCCATTTGCAGAGACTGTGCGGTCCAGCGTTAAGCCCAAATTATCCAGCAAAGAATTTACCTGACAACATCTAGATTTAACAGAATAATAATAACAGAATTATTCCTTACAATAATATACTTAATGCTATTCAGTGGACGAAAGACTATTTTACAACTAAATGTCCAATCCTTAAACTGGTTTGTTAAATAAGAAATATGAATATCTAATAAAAACATATGTTGCGTTGTCGCCACAAAATTGTAATCCTACCAGCCCATTTGAATAATGTTTGCGATTAGCCTCCTTTATCTACTAATGTATCTCAGTACTAGATTATGCATATGGTAGGTAGTGTAATGTGGATGAACATGAAATTATACGCGTGGCCAGAAGTCCTGTTGTTCGTAGCGATTTAGAGTTTTTTTCGTTGCAGTATATGACCTGCCTGCAACTGAAAAGCAAAACATTTCAGCGCGCGCCGCCGGGTCGGCCGTCCGGGCCCTCGGGCGCATTTCCGCAGACCCCAAACTGCCTCCGCGCGACACACTCGAAATGTAGCGCCGTTTTTCGTCCTCCGGCTGCACGCGAAGAACGCGGCGCATGCAGCCGCATCCGGCCCGGCTGATTTACGGGGCGAAACTTGGCAACGCCGCGGGCCCGCGTTGCCACGGTGCCGAATCGATGGGGCCCGCTGGATAGTGGCGCAACTCGCACGAGTACCTAGGTACCCATTTTTCTAGTGGCGTCTCTATTGGCCCCCAAACTATAACTTGCAGATTGTTATTTGAATATTTCGAGACCTTCAGTACACCTTCCACGACTTCTAAGTCCCATAGTCCCAGCACTTCCAATTTTCACCAGGCCCACTTCTGGATAGGTCCACCTTCGCAACACTGCATTTGCCACACGATTATCTCGCCGCAAAAAAGACAAAATATGAGATTCTCGAGCGTAAATCATCTGAACATGTCCTGGCACTGCTGCCGGGAACTCACTTCTGCCCTTTTTCGGCAGTGGAATACTTCCAACTCTTCTGCGTACTCTCAGGCTGAGAGGTCTAACCGTCCACCAGACGAGGCACTTGTGGCAGACAGAACTTTGACAGGTATATAATTGCTACCAGACGCACTTATAGTAAGGATGTTTGTTTCGGACACCACTGTCAGAGAGCAGCCTCACTCCCGGCGACGGTATTATCGCTGATTGGCGTATTAATAAAGATTGCTCACGGCTGTCAGTCCTGGCAGTTTTTCAACTCATCATGCGCTTTCCGGAGACAAAATACAATGCAAAACACATTGTTATAAATACGTCAGTCAACGGTATTATGGCTTGGTCACAGTGGTGATGGGAAAGGTTTTAGTGAAGGGATATTTATCGCTAGCAGAGAGCAGCCTCACTCTCTGCTAGGGTCAAGGTGGCTTGGGCATATCTATAGGTACGAGAAACAACACAAACGAGTTGGATCTGATTTATTCATTATGCGGAGCTGTATTTATACAGAATATTTGTTTATATTTTATGTGTATTGACGCACATTCTACGTGCGTCACGCGTGCTGTTCTGCAGCGTCAGTACGTTGTGTTTCTATGGGTCTGACCTGTAATATAATTAAATGTTTTAATTTAGATTAAACAGAACAACTCAACGTTGTCATATCAAAGACTAATGAAACATCAATGTATGTTGACAATAATGCGAAACCCCATATGTGATTTAAAAAAAATGTTTAAAGGAATATGCGCTCTGTCTTCCGATGCACAACCTATCAAAAATATCTGGGATAATATTTGAAAAGGCGGATAAAAATCGACCACAGCCAACCGAATAAATGACGAATTACATATAATGGGCATATTATGTGCGCTTTCCAACAGCGCGTTTTTACTTGATCACGATGATTATATCCAATACTACCCAATAATATTTGCGAGCAGTAGTCACAACAAAATCTGGCTACGCAGAATAAGCGGGAAATTGAAAACGCAAAGCATGGATGGAATCGTCAGGAGTTCGCCAACTGAAACGTCGTGTCTTCAAACCGTCTTCTCAGCGCGTAATTTGAAGGATTCTTCCGAAAACATGATATTATTGTTGAACCCTATACTCTACATTTTCTTAGATTAACATAGGATTATGTGCAACCGGCAACGTCTGTATTCTTTCAGTATTGAGCGCAGCATTGCCAAATGTAAATTCGATGTGCTAATTTCAAACCGTGCTTCTTTCCGCTTGAGTCTTTTTCATCGGTGTCCCGCCAATTCGTATCGGCGCGGCGCGGCGCTCCGGCCAAAGTATCCCACAAGGCCGACTTTTCGCAGGATCCCAGGATCTAGATTTTCCCCAAAGTTGTCGTCTCGCGAGGCAGACTTACTCTGGCAGTATCAACATATTTAACTGGTGTCAGGTGCAGGACATAAATGGAAACAGGTCACTAAAATCATAGACAAACCGTCAATCGGAAATTTCCGCGAGACGCAACATTTTATTACCTATACCTACCTCTGACTATGCCTCTGACTATTATATATGTCTCCTTTAAACTAGGCTGTCAACTAGCCCAAATAAACATTATTATTATTAAAATAAAAAAAAACGAGAAATAATTGAACACTGTTGTTCCTTTGCCAATTTGACTTTGACATGATATAAATAAAATATAGTGAATCAAGACAGATAAACAAAGGTATGCTCAAGATGCGAACGAAAATCCGACCGCGCCGCGCATCACGTCACGTTCTATGCAGAACAAGCGAGGAACGTCGGCTTGACGCGTTAGATGAATTGTTTACAAGGTGCTGTCAAAGTCAAATATCATGATCTTTGGTGCTGTTTATAATTATTTACCTTGCGTAAAAAATATATTAATAGCTGGTAAGGGCTGCATTTTCTAAATGGGGTCGAAAAAGGGCCGATTTGCAATACACGTTTCGCATCCACGCCAGCGGCCGTCCCCTCCCCGTACAACGCGCGGGTACCGTCGAGGCTCGCGCGTGTCTCTTCGATTGAGGGAAATCGCAATGGGAAGCGAGGGGAAGGTCCGGAGAAGAAATTTAACACTCTTTCGGATTTTTGAAGAGGTAAATGCGAGATATATTAAGCTTTTTTCTCGATAGAAATCGGTTAGTTTTTATGTGTCGCGCTGCGCCTAAAAATTACGGCGAAAATGTCGCGAAATTGTCAGGAATTGACCGTTTTCGTCGGGCCGTAGCTAGGTTATTATGGCTCGGGGCCGCGAGGTCGCAATTTTTAAAGCTTCCTCCATGTCTTCAGGCCATGTTCGGATGCCTCCGGCGCCCCCGAAAAATCGAGAAATGAGGAAAACACCTCATTTCAAAGAGTGTTTTCGGAGGATTTTCCGTCGATTTTGCCAATATACAGCCGTCCCATTTCTCGGAAGAATAAAATCGAGATTGAAGAAATCTGGTACCTATATCTCGACCTACTCAAAAGTAAGAATCCAAAGCGCTAACACTTACGAGTATTTTCCCTCGAATTTGAATTTACCTTGCCTTGATACAACCTGCGAAATTACGAAATTCCTGTTATTTTTTGAACACACCTCGTATTTTTGCTCGAACATGACGTCACGTCGAGATGCGCCGAGGCCAACGATAACGACAGGCCACGGCGCTAACGCATAATCGCGTAGTCACGTGACCAACTTAGTTCTATATAATGAAAGGCATTTTTGGAGATAAGTAGAAAAAACAAATTTCGTAACAATTTGGCAAGTTTTCTTTCATCTATTACATTATTGGTTTTGTGCATCCAAGCTTTCTCTAATTGTTTTTTCAAAATTTTCAACCTGCCTCAGCTGTTTTTAGGCTGAGAGTTAAACGGCACTGTACTCACAATATTTTGGCTCATTCTCAAAAATTGTTGGGACATCACCTTCCTTTAGCTTAGGTGATATTCTCTATAGGTATTTTCCTCCCACAACACATTTGTCCACTTTAATTATTGTTTCACTTTCTTGAAAATGTGTTAGCCACACATACTTAAGGGTTTTTTAGAAATTAAATCTCAGTTGGGATTTGACGAATCCATTTTTAGCGGGAATTTTCATCCCGAGGCAAAACAAATGTTTGTTATGGCGACACTTTCTTCCTGGCTTTTGTAATATGTATAAATATAATATAAACAGACCCAATATTTGCTATTTAGGTTATCTTTTACGAAATAAAAATGAAAACTAACCTCAGTAGGTATACTGTAAATATTGACGAGGTCTCAGTTGATCGGCAGCGTGAAAGACCATATCAGGGCGTAGGTCGACAAATAAAATCCTCGAGTACGTTAAAACACTGATTTATTTCGCACAAGGTGAATGGTGAATACAATAAATACACAAACCCGAACGTGGTCAACGGGAACGGCTTCCAGCCACCCGGACCGTCTGAACTCGCGGATCTCTAGTAAGCAGTTCACCCCTCTGTGTCTCAGGCTCCATTGTCCAATACTAATACTGTTCCATGTCCATAATAGTCCATTGCGGGTTCCCTATTCTGTGGTTCGGGGGAGAATTCCCCTTACAGAGCTCACGCGTCACGTCGCGTCGGTGCGATCGGCACCAATACTCTTGGACGGCACTACTCCCACCCAGAGGCCATAATAACACCTGGGCGGTTCCCCTCCGCCAGGACACACGCGCACTAGACACAAACTTGTTTCTAAAATATAAACTAAGACGTTTAAAAACACTTTAAGCATTGAAAACTTCTCAAAACCCAAGCTGCCGCTTTCAGTTATGTGACAAATGACATGTAACGTCTGACTAAGATGGTCACGTGATTTTTGTGCACCAGGGCCTGTCTTTATAGTAGGCCTTGGATATGCGCGTGAGCATACCTTTGTTTATTTGTCTTGTAGTGAATGGGTTTTTGATTGTCATGAAACATGTGAAAGTTTTTTTTATACGTAACTTAACACAAACGTCACTACAACACAGTATAGGTGGTATTTTATAGTCTATACCTTTTCAAAAAGTCCAAATTTTCGCTAATCAAAATCAAATTGGCATTAATCGATTTGTGAGGCAGTGCCTAAGAAGAGCGCAAAACATTTATTACCAAACTGAAATTGCGTTAGTCGTTGATGATCTGGCGAACTACATGTGCCATGGAATCAACTCAAAATAGATGAATGACACGACCGCACTCAAAGATTTGCTGTGCAAAGATTCAATACAAAAATGTACAGGGTATTTTTCTCTGGGCCATCTCTAAATGATGATTTTTTATGAAACCTGGTTATTGACCCCAAGAAATTCAATATTTTGAGATGGCACAGATAAAGACACCCTTTATATTTTGTATTGGATCTTTACACACCAACACTTTGAGTAGTTGAAAATATCTCCCAAAATAATTTATAAATACTTAAAAGTAGACACACTGTATACAATATAATATGATAAAGTCATAAAGTAGCAGCGCAAAGCAACATTGAGGTTTGTTTATTCTTCTACAAATATCCAGGCAAACTGCTGGATTCAGGAGGACGAATTAGTTTGAGCTATTGCAAGAAAAGTAAGGACACCGAAAGCTTATCTCCCATTGAAATATTTTTATTAATTAATTAATTATAGACTCTAGGCAGGACTATATTTAATTGCACTATGAACTCGAAATAAAACAAAAAAGTTCCACTCTTTGTGTTGATCGATTTAGTTTTTTTTTAATTTGCGAGTGGAGCTATAGCGGGAGGGGATGATCCCCGAGCCAAGCTGTGAATAACAAGGTTCCCCCTGGCACCAATGCCTTATTCGCGGCTGGGGGATAGAAAAGTCGGGAGGAGGGTGATAAATGTGGTGTTGTCCCAAATATTAAAAGATATTATAATGTATAAAAGATGAGATGAGTTATACTCCTTTTGTAGGGTGAAACTTCGCTAGTTATGGTGAAGGAAATTTGGAAACTGCTTCAAATAAATTACATCTACATTATCAGAAATGTGTCGGTATTATTAACAACTAGGTCTATGTACTAGAAATGAAGTCGCACAAGAAACAAGTTCACTGCGTTTTACCGTTGACCGAATTCAGTCAACGGTTTTGATAGGGTTAGGTTTCAACTTGGTAATAATAGTTAAGACAAAAACATGCAATGAACAGTAGTGTCTACTAGTATCAAGTGTGGGTGGAATAGCAATAAGTCCCTAAGAGAAAATAAAACAATGGTATTAACATTGTTGTTAAATCATTTCAAGTATTTTAAATCATAGTAAGAGAGATGGCAACCAAAATCATGACTCATAGCAGCCCGACTAAAACCGTGTAAAATCGATAGATTAGATGACTCTATAGAGCCGACTGTTGAGTAGTAACTCTCAGTGTAGCATCTTCGCGGGGGGCCGTTTCTGCTGTGTAAAAAAAAATTGGTCGACTGTCGTATAGCAGCCCGTCTGATATTGAAAATGTACATAGATTTCGTTATTTCATTACTGAAATTTGCGTTTTCACAAATTTTGCGCGTAGCGTTTGACCTGAGTGTATTTTCAGAAATGTCAACAAAACTGACCTAAGTGACACATAGCAGCTCGGTTCATTGTTGTTTTACATCATTCGTATGGATGCCCAGAATACAAAAATACTGTTTTCATACATTTTGAGTGTCGCCTATGACGAAAAAATGTGCCGGAGTCGCCCGGCAAACACTCCGGCTCTTGTTACGCTCCTGTGTCAAGAACTGCCATTTACGTGTTACGTCCCTGTCTCTCGCTTCACCACAGCTGCTGCGCAAGATGGCTGTGCAAGAATCGAGTACAGCTTCCTACTTTGAATTCGAAGTAAATTATACAAATTAAAAAGTTGTCTGATTAGTCATATGCTACATTCAATTTGTCTGAAATCATTTTTTTCCACATCTGGGCTATGCATTTAATCATTGACGACGAATTTCAGACATATATTGCTATTAGTCACTTGGTCAGATTTGTTGACATGTTCGAAATGCTACAAAAATTTAAGGCGACATGTTTTGTCTGAAAATTGATTTTTCACCATCAATTGACCCGACTTTACCTATAAAAATGATTTTCAGACGGGCTGCTGTAAGTTTATTTTTTGTCTCATTTTTTATTTTTTGAATTGGTCTCCTGGGTACGCGCTACAATCTGGGTGACTGAAAACTGTGTTATTGGTGCCTCAGGGCTATTATCTAACTACATTCCGGAAATCAGACGGGCCGCTATGAGTCACTTAGGTCAGATTTGTTGACATTTTTGAAAATGGGCTCAGATCAGACACTACGCGCAAAATGTCTGAAAATCGGATTTCTGGATACGGGGTTATATAATCTATCGATTCCGTGCGGTTTTAGCCGGGACGCTATGAGTCAAAAATTTTGGTTACCATCTCTCGTACTATCAGGTACATTCGAACTTTATGAGTACTTTGTCATTGAAGTATGGATAAAAACACTTAACAGTTTTTGGTACTCGAATTTGTTTAATATATTTTTCGATTTATAGTTAAACAATAATAATTCAGCACCATTTTGTAGCTTTAATCCTAAGGTATTTTTAAATTTATCTTTTAGCCAGTGACGACTCGCCTGAGATATTGTGAGCTAAATTTTATCATTTAATAATAAAAGAACGAACATATTTCAGACAAACAATGCTGTAAACTCCAAGAATATTGATGGGACAGAAATCAGGCTGAATGTTGTTTTTAATTTGTGAGCGAGAATATCAGGGGAGACTTGAGATGATCCCCCGAGCTAAAATGTAAACAAGTTTTTCCCTCCTGGAACGAATGCTTTATTCGGGACTGAGGGGGAGAGAAGATCCGGAGGGGGTGATAAATCTGGAGAAGCCATACCATGCCACCTTGATTTTAAAATGTCTGCAGATACAGACTTCAAGAGAAATATTGAGGGATAAAGGCGGATAAAAAAATTAAATAATTTTACTTTTTATGGTTAGGGGGAAAATAACGTCGTGAAATAAATGAGAGAAACATGACAAATTGATATCTACTTAATTTGCAGTTCCGCTAAACCATAGATTAAAGGATAGATAGTTAGAAACATTGTTGTAACCGTCCACAAAAATCCTGCTACACCAACTTTAAAACTTTAATTTTGGAGCGATAACAAATTATAAATTATAACCGACAAATTGTAATGTCTTACACTTCTTAGGACTAGATACTAGATACTAAGTTGATGTATAGGTATCTTCATTTAGTTATTAATATTTGGTGTAGCGTACGGAAATTTCAACAATGGTTCTAACTCTCTGTGTTTAGCTATGTTTATGGTTAAACCATTCAGCGATATTGAGAGTCTTTTTATTTCTAGGTGCACTATCATTGAGCAACGTGACGCTGAGAATCGAGCCACGAATCGTCGAATACAAGCACGATTCAACACTGCGTTGTACTTACAATTTAGAGGAAGACAAACTTTACTCTGTCCAATGGTACCGCGGAAGGCACGAGTTCTACCGGTACACACCTAGTCAAAATCTCTCTACCAAAGTGTTTCCGTTTGGTGGTGCAATCGTAGACGTAAGTATCTAAATGTAGATAAGTGAAAATACTTTAAGCAAACAAAAATAAAGTTGTGTATATAAATCTGAACAATTAACCAAAACACTTTGTACCAACGTATAACTGAAAATGTCCCGACAATGCCCATATCGATGCGAAAGTGAGTAAGTGGCAAAAGACAAACAATAGTTTATTACATTTATTTCTGTGAGCGGTACAAAGGCAGCTATACAGGATGATCTTTTTGGGACTACCACCGCGATTTTCTCGCTTATTTTGCGCCCTACAAAAAAAAACGCAAGGAACAAAAATGTGTCAATTTTGGACAGCTAATAATAATAATTTTCCAATGTTCCGCAGTGGTGAATTGAGGACAGAAGTTTAAGTAAACCATCGATCACGAGCGGTTAGGAATTGTTGCACCCCGGTAAGGTTCCTGACGGTGGTTTCTCTGAGCCGGGTATGTCCTGAATACCTAGTTTCAAAAAAAAAAAACGGCGATCCTAACTTACAACTGAAATTGTATATCAGTTCTACCCCAAGTCGGTGTTCCTCGTCCTCTTTGGTAAAACAAGAAATTATAATTAAGCGGCGGAAAGCCGAAAAGTAATCCTCATTGTTCAATTATTAAAATAAAGAACGCAAGTCTCCTATTATGCAAAAACAAAGAATCATCGGCGTGAATATAAAAACTACGGCGGACGGCCGGCCGGCAAAAATGAAAATTCTAAAACTGGTAACTTCGTCTGTCTGTTTGCATTATTAATGCCTATATTTAGATGCTATCGCAAATCGTTAAAATAGTGATGTATATTTTACAGTGTGTTGATCATAAAAAAAAATTAGTGTGAGTTGGATGTTTTGTCTGCTAGAAATGGTACTTTGATATTTTAAATATTTTCTGCTGCTCGTTTAGTCAGAAAAAAACTACTTTTTGCACCTTCGGGATTAAATATGTTATTTTAGTTTCGTTTTTTTAAGTGTTTAAGTTACACCTTTTATCCCGGCAGCAGTAAAATATTACTTTGTATCGAGGAAGAATAGTGATATTTTTGTCCAGAAATTAATGTAGTTGTTGCTAATTAGCGTATAGGTCCATTTTTAAATGTATAGGTATTTTATCCAGTGACAGGGTGACATTGAAAAAAAGACAATGCATAGTACCATACAGTAGAGGAGCGAAAAAAATGAAACAAATTCGTATACACTTATGTACCAATTCCTTTAATTTTCGAGATATACAGGGTGATTCATTGGGAATGGGAAATCCCGAAACTGGGGGTAGGGGAGACCAAAATATGGCGATTGAGCCCAACATTCCTTAGACAAATGTTGTTTGTTTGAGAGATACAGTGCGTTCAAGTTCTTCTTTTTTAGATTGAATTATGGCTATATCTACCAAAATAATCAAGCTGCTGACCTGAAATTTGGCACCGCTATGTTTTTGAGGATGGAGAATAAGCTGAAAATGTCAATTTCTACGTATCTCACAGAGGGCGCCACTTGCGCGGTTTTTGGATCGTGCTTTTACTCGTAACTTTTGTGAGGTTATCTTTTTGGTCCTGTAGGTCCATCATTTTAGTGCATCTTTTCATTCTGCAACAAAAATGTATTCTTGTTTCGTAACGCTCAAATCAACCGTTTGCGTTGAAATTGCCAAAACGTGCCCCGAAACACCTGTTGACTTCAAGATTCGAAAAATAAAATATTCGCCTACTGCTTTCAAATATTGCACAACAACTGTACCATTTAAAGCGAGAAAAAAACCCATATGAACACTGTCCCAAAAAATGTTCACTTTCAAAATGGAACAGATTGAAACTCGACAAACTTTGGACACCCTATTTCAAGAAAACAAATGTGTTAGGGTGAATATTTTATTTTTCAAATATTGAAGTCAACAGGTGTTTTAGGGCACGTTTTGGCAATTTAAACGCAAACGGTTGATTTGGGCGTTATGCAACAAGTGTACCTTTTTGTTGCAGAATGAAAAGGTGCGCTAAAATGACAAACCTGCAGGACCAAAAAGATAACCTCACAAAAGTTACGAGTAAAAGCACGATCCAAAAACCGCGCAAGTGGCGCCCTCTGTGAGATACGTAGAAATTGACATTTTCAGCTTATTCTCCATCCCAAAAACATAGCAGTGCCAAATTTCAGGTCAGCAACTTGATTATTTTGGTAGATATAGCCATAATTCAATCTAAAAAAGAAGAACTTGAACGCACTGTAACTCTCAAACAAACAACATTTGCCTAAGCAATGTTGGACTCAATCGCAATATTTTTTTTAACGTTTTTCTACATCTGTATAACGTTTATGTGCAGTTGGCAATTCATGGCAACTGTCGAACATAAATTGATTTATTTTTTATATTGTCGCTTCTTTGTGCTGAAAATGGTTCAGAATACTTTTGTAGAATACATAGACACAATTATACAGACTGAAAACTCTTGCGTTTTCATCTTAGGGAGGTAGGAGTTACATGCTTAGAAGAGATGAGCACACCAAGAAAAGTGATGAGTTGCAACGTTGGAAACCTGGAAAATTTTAAAAATCGTTTGTCTATTTCATTCTCGTAACGCACTGCTCTAAAACATATACATAAGTATTTACTAAATTGAAACCGAACTTACTAGCGGGTTTTAAATATCTATGTCTTTAATAAGTATATGCCCGTAGGTATACTTTTTATTTTGATAGGTATAGTTTCATAATTAGATATATATCTGTTGATCCCTCGGTTGATCCTAATCAAAATCTGCATAAAATCTGAAACATTTTTACCTCTTAACATTTTAATATTATTATATTCTTTATTGCAAACAACCCATATACAATAAACCGAAAAGAAATATAAAAACTATTTTTGTAGTAGTTTTGGCACTTAAAGTGAAAATATTTGCAAAACTTGGAATTTAAGACCTAAACTTAAATATATTTAATGTTTTCAAATTTAGTGCATAATAAGTTTAAGAATTTAGTTTACTTGATAGACTATACTATATACAAAGTTCAGAACTTGGAGTCTCATATTGCATTAACTGTTTTTTTTTGTTCCCAACTTGTTGATCTGTGTCGTGATTTATATATTGTGTCTGTGTGACATTTAGTAGGTTTTTTACAAAATTAAAACGTTACCAAAAGGGATTCAAGAGGAAAAAGGGAAACTGACCAAGAAGGCCCCACAAAACCTTATTCCAAAATAATTTAAGATGTCAAATCATCAAGACATATTTTGTACAATAACTGATGTTCCTTATTAGTGATAATATATCACCAAGTTTCGGAATCCTGGTATTCTCATATAAGCGAACACAAGTAAATCAGGGTAAACCACGGAGATATGCTTCCTCATTTACCTCGCTCGCTAATTAGGAACTACCAAGCTCGGTTAAGACTTCAGTTTGCGCAGATAATCCGCAAACAACGCTAACGCGCTAGAGACGGCGGAAACACGCCCAAACGACCGCATAAATGAACAGCCAACGGCGCCAACATCGACGGCTGGAAAAGAGCTCCGAATAGCCTGCAATGTGTTCCACTTTTTGCCAGTTTATTTCCAACGCGCCAACGGCCGTTTTGTCCTAATTATAATGAGGCGAAAATGAGAGAAAAATTAAGTAGATTTAATTAAAAAAGTTGTCGACAACCCCCGCGCAAAGAAACTTTGAAGGTATAAAGGAAGATTGTGCGCAGAAACAGAAATTTTATTTGCAGCACTGTAGGATTCAAAGGGACAACTTTCTATGGTGAGAGCCGAGGAGCAGAAGCCCACTCATTAAAACTGTACAGGGTAGGTATAATTGTAATATTTCTTAAGTAGCTATTATTTTTGACGAAATTTTTAAACTCAATACTTTTAGTTTCTGTATACGAATGTATAGGTTGTCCCACTTTGGGTGTTTTTGGGTGTTTTTCTCAAAAATCTCGGTTATTATTAAAGCTAGAGGGTTGCGGTTTTCACGTCACTGTACTACTTTTTTGAGAGGAATTTGGTGGACCAATCAGATTTTAGACAAGTTTTATAGTTTCCGCGCATTGGCGCAGGATTGAAATTTTCGATTTTTTGGAAACCTCTCCCATGGCTACAACTTATATATATCGACAAATTTAATCAACTATTTTTATAGATTTTTTGGAGTAGAATCGAATAGAATAATTAGTTTTTTGGTAGCGTTAATAGTCATATCTCAAAAACTATTAACGCTACCAAAAAACTAATTATTCCATTCGATTCTACGCCAAAAAAATCTAAAAAAAATAATTGATTAAATTTGTCAATAGTATATTATTGTATTTTTGGAATCTACACTTCGTCCCGATTCCAACGACATACAGTGTGGCCCGTTTGGAATGGAGACACCTCTGTAAAATTGTTATTTTTGCTCCGATTTTGAAAAACTTTTTTTGTTAGATAGATCTCTGAAAATACCATTCGACACACCTTCCAATTGTTTTGAAAACCAAACACATGGCTAACTGCGACATTTTTTATACCCCCAAAATTCAAGAAATCATATTAGGCATTTTTTTACCAAAAAAGTTTACTAAAAAAAGTTGTTTAGAATGAACCAAAAATCCCAAATCCAAAGTTTTATCAAAATCAAACAATAACAAATTTCAGAAAAAAAATTGAAGGTCCAAAAATCACATTTTAATGAATTTATACGGATAGCAAAGTGTGCCATGGAAATTTGAAGTTAAAAAATTAACTTTGCTAACCGTAAAAATTGATTAAAATGTGATTTTTGGACCTTCAATTTAATTTTTTTCGGAAATTTTTTATTTTTTGATTTTGATAAAACACTTTGGATTTAGGATTTTTGGTTCATTCTAAACAACTTTTTTTAGTAAATTTTTTTGATTAAAAAATACCTAATATGATTTCTTGAATTTTGGGGGTATAAAAAATGTCGCAGTTAGACATGTGTTTGGTTTTCAAAACAATTGGAAAGTGTGTAGAATGGTATTTTCAGAGATCTATCTAACAAAAAAAAGTTTTTTAAAATCGGAGCAAAAATAACAATTTTACAGAGGTGTCTCCATTCCAAACGGGCCACCCTGTATATATGTCATATGATTTCTCCAGCCGTTTTTACAATACCGGGCGTTCGAACTTCATTTATTTCATGTTTTCACATCCTGTAAGTATCTCTGAAACGAAAAGTTTGCGGAGAAATTGAGTATAAGAAAAAATAATGAAAATAGTGCCTCTAAAACGTTCATAGTCATTTTGAATCCACTCCGAATCAAGGTTCATATTTCCATATTTTTCCCTGGACTAGAAAAATATCAACCTTAACTTTTTTGTGTGGATGATTACAAAATGACTATTATCGTTTTAGGGGCATCATTTTCATCATTTTTTCTTATACTCAATTTATCAGCAAACGTTTCGTCTCTGAGATACAGGATGTGAAAACATGAAAATATGAAATTCGAATGCTTTGTATTGTAAAAACGGCTGGAGAAATCATATAACATATATATGTCGTTGGAATCGGGACGAAGTGTAGATTCCAAAAATGCAATAATATACAGGGTGTTCTTGTGAAAAAACATAAGCTTGGTTTGTCCAGCTTTTACGGAACACCCTGTGTCAATTTCAGTAAGTTCATGGAAAAACTCACGAAAAACCTTAAAGCTTTTATCTCTACAATATTTTCTTTAACTTGAAAAATAAAGAAGTTAAGGGGGGTGTTCCTCTTAGATGGATCACCCTGTACATTAGTGCCAATAACGGCTTAAAATAATCTACGTATAACTTAATAAATATTACCATACAAATCATTGCTTCTAGGTTGCCTAGTTCCTTTGAATTGCACTTTACTCGTCAGCGAAAGCTTAAGTCAAAAAATGTTAGAGGTGCCAGGTTAATTTTAGTGGTTAGGTTGGTTTGGTAGGTACGAAACTCGTTGCTAAGTAATAAAGTGTTGCCTACCAACTCTTATGATTATGATACGCAGCAAGGACTTTAAAACTATTAAAGAATAGTTATTTACATTGCAAGGTGTATAAGTGCACTTTCATGGCTAAAGGGTACCTCCGAGAACAAAAAATTATTAGGTAAATTATTCCTGCTGATGGCAATTTACTTTGAATTAAACTTTAAATACACTGCGAAGGAGATTGTGGTAATAATCTTCATAATAACCATTGTTTAATTACTGAAAATGTGTATGGGACTCGAACCCGGGACCTAAGATATGATATTATTAATTTTTATGGAGATGTTACTCTCTAAATAATTTCACGTTACGTGAATGTCAAAACACCAAGGAACTGTGTAAAACTTTAAATCCACCTATAAATTATTATTATTATAATAATGCAGCCATTTAACCTATTTTCGTTGACTGACGTATTATGTCAACGCTCAAGTTGTCCGCAAAAATGCTGGTACACCAAATTTAAAACTTTAATTTTAGAACGAAAACAAAATAAAACAGATAAATTGGAATGTTTCACAATTCTCAGGACATGATACTAAGTTTAGATATAGATATTTTAATTAGGTATTATTTTTTTATATAAAATGGTATGCAAAATGTTGGTACACTTCGCGGAAATTTCAAAAATGGTTCTGACAGTCTATGTGTAGCTTTGTCTATGGCGCTATGCAAAGCGGTGGCGATATTCTAAAACCTATAGTTTATTTAAATCCTAATTCAAAGTTGGAATGTGAAATTGTCTGTAGCAGGAAAAATGTATTATATATTATACGATGCGTAAGCTCTTTTTTGGCCACGGAAGTACTTTTAAGAGCCCAAGCAGCGCTGGTTACACATTTTGCAATGTAAGTAATTATTATCTGAAGAGATCTAGAAATGAAACATTAGGTTTGTTCCAACAGCAGTTCTGATCCGGTTCTCATCAGCGATCTAATTGGTTGAAAACAGTTCTGCAATTACTTTTCCACATTCTGATTCGCTAAAACTGGTTCAGAACTATTGTTGGAACAAAGCTGTTATTAACTTCTATTAATATTTAGAAACAATAAGTTATTTATAGTGAGATAATTATTATGTAGATTATTTCAAGAAGTCCATTATTATCATTAACTTATGTAAATTTGCGAATGCTGTATTTTCAAGCCAAATGTTATCCTCGTGCATCCTCATTTTCACACCTACTATACTCGCTAACTAGGAATTCCCAAGCTCGGCGAATAAAATTTTAGTTTGCGCAGATAACTCGCAAACAGGGCTCTAGACAGTAGCGTGCCGTGGGTAAAAGGGCGGAGGGGGCGAGCTATTTTATGGGCGCCAAAAAAAGTCGCACAATTTTTTTGTTTTAACAAAGTAAACAAAATATATAAAATTTTATGAATTAGGTAAAGCTATAAACAAAAAATAACACAGCCTAGGTACTTAACTAAAATAATAATCTTCTTGTTTTTACAGATTTAAATTTGTCTTATCATAATTGATTAATTTCGCTCTTTCTGATTCAATACTAGTAATGATCAGAGCCGGTTTTAGCTTGACTACCGCCGGGGTTTAAAAAACGCGTTATATTTCCTCTCAATTTTTTCACTTTTGCCCAAAAAACTAAACTTTTTAGTTGGGAAGTACTTAGTAGAAATTAAAAAAATATATAAATTGAATCTTTGTGGTACAAAATTGCGTCGCAGGCGAAAATTTTTCAAATATTCAAGGTCAAACAGTTTAAATTAACGAAAATAAATTCCAAGCAAAACATATTCTTGTTAACTGGTTTTTATTTATTTTTTTGTTCACTATGACTCATAACATTTGTAGCCAAGAAGTCCTACTGAATCTTCTTTTATAGAGCAACTGTGACCAATAGAAATTTCGAAATTTGTTTTAGTGTGAGCCCATAAAAATCACTGCTTTTTAAACCGGCTATACAAAAGAAAGCAGAGGTATTTGGTTACTAAAATGCGCCCTAGGCGAAAATTTTTAGAAATATAAAGCACAGATAGTTTAAGAGAGGTATAGGAAATTACAAAATCATAACAGTATAGGTAATGTATTTTTCGTATTTTCTCAATGTAGGATGCTTGAACACCCAAACCATATTACAGCCCGGGGCTAGTATGGGAAAAGCCAGGTCTCGTGGAATCGGTAGTTAGCTACTTGACAATAATAAGTAGATATATTTTTCAATCAATGAATCAATGTTGTATATTCTGCGTTTAAGATATTTTCACTTAGAAATTTTTATTTTTGTCCAAAAATCCAGGGGGGAGTAAAATCTTCAACGTACAGATGATGAATAGGAGAACGTTTCAGATGTTATGTTTGCAGACTACGATCAAAATTAAGGTGTCGCGTCGTGAGTGACATAGTAACAAAATGTGATTTATTTTTAGTTATTAGACCAACTATACCGCCTCCTAAAATTAACCGCCAGGCGCTATTAGTGCCCTAGCACCCCCCTAAAACCGCCGCTTGTAATGATAAGTTATTTGTCCTTTCCTGAGTCATTGAACACCTTTGGAAATTCAAAATTTTGTTTAACCTGCTAACTGTTAAACGACCTTTCTGCTCCAGGGCAGTTGCAAAGTATGGTGGAAAATATTTTAAATAAAAAAGTGAGAGCAGGAGAGCCAACGGTGAGTGATGAAATTGCGAGGTGGAGGTAACGACGACTCGAAGAGTGAGGAAAGACTGAAATAGGAAAGTCAAGAGCGGCGGCGCAACAAAGCAGCGTTGCCAACCGTTCCTTTAAAGGAAATATTTGCCGGGGATAACGCAAAAATAATACAAATAATAGACCATAATGTTGTCGTGATTGTAATACGATCAATTTTGCAATTGCACTAGAGCACAAAGGGCGGGTTAGGGCTGAGGGCGGGGGGGCACAGGCCCCCCCGTGCCCCCCCTACGGCACGCTACTGGCTCTAGAGACGATGGAAATACACGCAAACGGCCGCATGAATGAACAGGCAACAGCGCAAACACAGGCGAACTGGAAAAGAGCTTTGAATATCCCGCAATGTTTTGCACTTTTTAGCAGTTCATTTCTAACGGGCCAACGGGTATTTCATCCCAATTAAAATGAGGCAAAATTGCTCTTAGTTACGCTAAACCAATATTGTGGCAGCTAAAACTGATAAAACCAGATAAATGCTAAGAAAATACGACTGCTGCTTCGCAGTCGTATAATATTTTCAGCTTTGGGATTATAATTATTGGTAAAATTACCGAAAGGTATTATTACACCACTTGTTATATTACCCCTGAAAATAGGTTAAATCGCAGCATTATTATTAAAATAATTTATGACTACGTTTATCTCGACGCGTTCGATCCGATTGAGAGAGGTTTGAATTCACTGGAGCGGACTCAACTAGACGGCATAAACCCTACCGATTGAAATTCAATCATATTTAAAATTTCAAGTCACGCCTCTATTTCCAAACAGAAGTTGGCCAGAATGTGCACCAACCTACTGTGGAATAAGTATAATAAGTTAATGTCCCTAGAGAGGATTGAAAACCGTAGGATTCAATACTGATGATGTAAACGTAGAATTATGAAAGATTTGACATAACTCAATCGGATCCATTTCAATCCGATCGAGTTGTCACGAGATAAACGTAGTCTATAATAACTTGAGCGTTGACGTAATACGTCAGTCAACGAAAATACGTTAAATATGGCTGCATTATTATTATAATAACTTATAGGTAGATTTAAAGTTTTACACGGTTCCTTGGTGTTTTGACATTCACGTAGCGTGAAATTACGCGAGTTTCTTTGATTGTTATTATAGAAGAATCTCGTAGTGGTTTTTTACATTGGTTTATTACACTTCTTTATCTTAACCGCGAACCGAAACTTTGATTTAATTTCTATAGCCTCCCCGGAGTTTTCGGGTGAGGTTCTGATGCTTCCCGACCCCCGAAAAATCGATAAATAGGAAAAAAACAGGCAATTTCCAAGCGTGGTTTTAGAGGATTTTCCGACGGTTTGGTAAATTCTACAGCCGTCCCGTTTCTCGAAAGTGGTTTATCGTGAATCGGGAAATTCTCTTAGATATCGGATTTTCGAAGTTCTTTTTGGCACCGGAGGAAAGTACGACACCCAATTAAGAGACTTACCGCCTCCTTCGATTTTTAAAACGGATCTATTCGAGGTTGTCGAAAGACTTTTGCGAAAAAAGCCGCCAATGTCCGTGGGCAGGGTTGTAACATTTTTCACTATTATTCAGGCAATATAAGGCCAACCTAACGGCGCCGAATTTACTATTTTTCGCACTGTAACTATAGCAATCTCGCGTAAGGCAATGTCACGTAAGAAGATGTTAGATTTGCCATCACTTACTTAGAACTCCTTTGCAACCGCACGTATTGGAACGATTTCAAGGGCCGCGCCTATACATAGGAAATTTTATTTGATGCATTGTATATACGATGTAAACCAGCTATTTCATAGGGTGGTATTCGAACAACAAAAACCGACCCTATGAAAAATCAATACGAAATATTCTGAAAAATTTATTTAAGTTATTTTCGACCGAATATGCTTAATATGTTCATGTCTTAATATATCATTATAATTCCTAATAATGGTGCATTCCGGCCGTTTCCACATGTAATAGTTTTTAACAAAAATTACTACCTATTAATTATTGTTTCACATTACGTCGTAACGTCATTCTATCTTCAAATGAAGTCATTACAGAACTTGCTGCTGTTTATGTTCTTGTTGGTGTTGGCAGATTTAAAGTAAAAAAACCTCTCTGAAGGAGCTTAGAAAGAATGATTTTTGTTATTAAAATCTACAAGTGAAAATTTATATAATACTATTTAATAAGATTTTGACTGCGGACTACTCATAAACTTTTTTACTTAGAGCGTTGACTGACGTATTAATAAGACTTCTCACGGCTATAGCTTCATATCCTGGAAAACAGATGGCGCCTATAGTCAACAATGTATTTTGCATTGTATTTTGTCTCCGGGAAGCGCATGGTGAGCTAGAGAACTGTCAAACATGACAGCCGTGAGCAGTCTTTATTAATACGTTAGTCAACGCTTAGAGGCCTTATATAAGAAAGATACAGAGAGTGAAAGATTTAAAAAATAGATGTGTTATATACATTATAACAATCTATGAAAGAGTACTAACATCTGGCCTAATAATTATATACGGTTATAACGAACTGCAGCTTATTATTTTGAGAATTTTTGTATTGTGCGTCATGCATTATATTTGGATATGTAACTATATGTACCTTTCAGTTACATATATCTTTCTTCGGGCATATAGTGTATGTAAACTTATAAAAATATAAAATGGTGTAAAACTTATGCATGGACCATGCACATTCAAAACCGGACATTTCCCTGTGTAACTTGGAAAGACTAAACTCTTCTTATACCATCAATTTGAGCAGATAATCCGCAAACAAGGCTAACGCAATAGACACGAATGAAATGGGCGGAAGTGGGCTCACAAACGGCCGAATAAATGAATAAGCAACGGCTCCGAAACGCGCGAACAAAGAGATTAAGACGCGATGTTTTGCACATTTAACAGCTCATTTCCATGAGGAAGGAATGCCAGGGTGTGTGTAGAATCCAAAGGGGCAAAAATTAAATAAACTTAATTTAATTGTGTCTGTGGTTGACAACCTTCCAGAAAAGAAAGTCGGAGAATATACGAGAAAAATACCATGCGATAAATGCTATCAATTTTCCATGCCTTTATTTTCCCGCCTTGTATAGAATGACAACCAAACGATAGAATCAGTAATCTTGATTGGAAACTTCCACAGTCGAAATGAAGTAAGCAAGACTTGGTGCCCCGTGTCCAGATAATGTTCGGCAAGTGCAGAATGTCCCGATTGACGCAACCGTATACAACGTTCATGTTCTTTAATGGGATAATTTAAGGAGCGTGGAAAATCTTGTTAGTATGTTATGTCGATTTATAGTTTTGGAGATGCGATCGGTCATGTTATGGATGTAAGGAAGGAAAGCCATAGTGGTCGGCGGGCCATTTACGCGTCTGTTAGTAGATATTATTGTTGTGGTTAGTAAACTTTTTAATAGAGCGCTGGATACTATGATAAAAATAATTGTTGGCAAGTAGAACATTAGTAAACTAATAAACTAAGGAATTAATAAAGGATTGTTTTTGGGATGGCTGGTGATGGGAGAAACCATTAAGGTACTTATCTGTATGTAATGTATTGGTTTCCGGTAGACCGAGTGTCCTAGAGAACCATCGATCCTCCGGTGAGACAAACACATCCAGAAAAAGAAGAAAACCGTCCTTTTCCACCTCCATGGTAAACTTAATGTTTTTGTGCAGGGAGTTAAGGTGATGAAGGAAAACGGGAAGGGTATCCTCCCCTGTGAGGCCAAATTACAAAAGTGTTATCCACACATCTAAACCAACATTTTGGTTTTAGATCTGCGGATTCAAGAGCTTGTTGTTCAAAAGATTCCATAAATATGTTGGCTATCACAGAAGACAAGGGAGAACCCCTACGAGCACAAGTTTATTCAAAAAGTCGATTATTAAAAATGAAATACGTGGACTTAAGGCAAAACTCAATAAGTTCTAGGATATCCGCGGAAATACTATGACAAGCAAAATAAATCGTTTAGTATTGTTGAAGTATCCGGAATGGGAACATTCGTAAACAAAGATTCTACATCAAAACTGACCAGTATATCTGTCGACTCTAGTTTAAAACCTTTTTCCTGCTCCCTTTCCCGTAAGTACACTTTACATACTCGCCAACAGGCCCGAAAGCGAAAGTCAAATGTTCGAGGTGCCCTGTTATTTTGGTTGCTAGCTGCGAAAGTGGTTGCTAGATACAAAAGGTATTGCTTAGCAACCCTTACGCAGCAGTTCAAATCCCACACAAAGCTTAACATTTTTTATTTATTTTTTATTATCGGTGCATACTGCCTCACATTTATCACTGATTATCATTTTTAGTCATTGAACAAAGGTTATTTTGAAGATCATTATTACTCACGATCTAGATACTCCATATGTATTTAGAGCATTATTCAAAGTACCTATAACCTGAAATTGTCGGTAGCAGGAAAAATGTAATATACATTGCACGATGCGTAAGCTCTTTTCTTTGCCTCGGAAATTTCAGTGTTAGTTAAATGATGGTTCGACAGGTTAATAACTGTGTTTGGTAAAGAGTTTGGAGTGTGAGGGATATGAGAGGATATGGATCTTTTTTGTGTGTGAGAATTTATGAAATTTATTTATGTGATTTTGATTTGTCTGTTTGTTCGAATGTAATTCGATCAAGCAGATAGAATCAGTGTTCCTCTGCACATGTTTGTATTTCCACGAATATAGCTCCTACATTTTGTAAGTTAGTTTTGTAAGGTGGAATCAGGTATATAAGGTGGAAACTTGTTTAATATATGTTTCGAGCTTCACTCGGTATTTGAGCAACAGTTCAAATACACGAACGGTAATACATTCAACATAAGAAATGGCCCAAAACAAGAGCGCCAAGCAAGAATAGATTGCGGAATTGTTTTTTTAATTGTAAATGGTTTTAACACATTTTTGGACGACTTCATTGCCAATCGTAGATTTTACGTTAACAAGTCTCTACCCTCGTTTTATATTATGTATGAGTTAAGGCGAGATGCAAGCACTAAAAGGGCGGGACTTCTTTTTTTCAAGGCCAAACTCCTAGTAAACTCCTAGAAAGCTAGTATCAGGTGCTGCGTTTTTACTCCTTGACAATTATTCAGAATGATCTGGATGGTTGATAGGTAGATCCAGGGACCCAGCATTATACTTTCCAAAGTGAGGCCGTTTCTTTCCCCATTCTAATGGTCTCAATGATGCCAAGTATGCAATTTTATTGGAGAATCTATGGATATAACAGGTACTTTGATTGTTAGTAAAATTAATATGATTTCTAAAAATTAGACTTGACAATGTTCTGTCAAGAAACACAGAATATGGCAAGTGTCAAATGAATCAAATTTATTTTATATTTGAATTTGGTTTCCTGCAATTATTTTCAGGAATTTAAGTAATATAAATATGGTAATGGTAAGTCAGTGCAGATTTTGCTTATTTGAGAATTTGTCGCTATTGAACCTTGTTACCAGGTTCCTCAAACCATTTGTAATATTATGTAGGTATAATAGGTACGTACTTGAACTTTCTTCCCTTGTTGAATGTATCTACCAAAAGAACTTTCACAGATTTCGGGATGGACTAATAAGATTAGGTCTTGTACTTAGTTCTAATCATGTAGATAGTTTTTCTCGGTGCTCATTTTTGTAATAATTTTATTTCTCTCCCAAGGTACCTCACAAACGTAAAATAAACTTATAGTTGTAGATAAAAACTGTTTAAAAAAAGACCTGACTGAAGCTACCTGCTTAATAATTTAAAATTTAGGAAATACCATTTTTGTTTTGAACTACCTATACATAATGCCCACGTAATGGGAATTGTAGGATTACTAAACATGAGACAAGAAAAATCTTGTTGCAATTATTGGGACTAGTACAGGCGGCCGCATTACCTTTAATTGACTATATGGAAGTTAGAAAACTTAAAAATTGTGAACTATGAAGGGAAATATTTTGCCTCCTTTGGAATTTATGGCACTGGCATGTCACATAAAACCTGATGGCAGTTGGACACTGACATATAACATAACCTTGTAGCAGCCCACTTATGTGGTCTCCTTGGAGATATACAGAAAACAAGGCTTCACTTTTCCTATGTGATAGACTGTGACATGCTGGGTCCCCTTATTTTAAAGAGTCCCCTGGGCAGATCATAGATCATTAGATGGTATTAGACTTGTTTTGGCCCGGAGAATCTCTCCAGTATGATTTCCTGTAAAACCTCACCTGTTATTTTGCTATGCCGTTTTTATAATATTAACATTTATTAAAATTATATCCTAAACTCCGTTCAACCATACTAATATTAGTGGTGTCAGGTGTGGGATGAAATTATCTAATATCAGTGACCATTGGAATATGTCACTGCTTATAGGGAAGTTGACAATTTTTCAAAGTTGGCATTATTTGTTTCCTTTTGCGGTTCAGATTAGTGTAAAGCAATTAAAACAAAATTAAAATGTTTTATTTACTAGAAAATTATTTTTCCATCATTTACAAAATATAACGTTTTTTCCGAAAATTACGTCATAATATATTTGTGCTATGTAAATCAGGCTTTCCTGGTCACAGGTTAAGTTAGCTACAAATCAACAATCGCGGCGGACCTTACTTTTTCATTTTATGGAATTAGGAAATCCTAACTTATACATTTCTTCTTTTTATTTTTTTAGTAAGTCTATTGTTTATTATAATTGTTTTAGGTTTACAACGTTTATGAATGATTTGTTTGCAAAAAAAAACAACCGCATTATGTTTAAAAAGTGTTTTGTGAGCTATTGCAATAATAATAGTATCAACAGCAACAAGATTTTTGTTCGATTAAGTACCACCGGGACCCGAGGGGAGAAAATTATGGTTTGATGTTTGATGCAGGCTGGCATGAATCTTCTTCCAAAGGCATATGGAAATGTTGTCATCCTTTGCATAAATATTTGTTTTACAGATTGAACCTATACTTAGTAACAAAAAATAAAAAAGTTATTACGGAGTCTTCATTACCAGTTTCGTCACCAGCGAAACGAAAAAAAAAGCGATTCTAATGAATTTGTTAAATAGAGTTACAGTTCAGAGGCAATAAAAGGTTATTTTGTGTGCAAATTCAACTGCACTAGGTATTAGGATTTCGGCTCGGTTAACGCAATCCTATCCACTTGTTATTTAATTTGAAAAGTAATAAAAACATTCATTTAAATTAATGTTGTGATAGCTTCAAATTTTACTTACCTACATCCACTTTATAGAATCTTATAGAATACTTTATAATCTTTACATTTTTCTTGAAAATGAGCAATTTTTACGATTTTCGGAGAAATTTAACCTAAAAATTTAAAATCTCCCCAAACCACAAAATATAACCGATAAATCTTGTTCTCCCCAAATCACAAAACATAATCGATCACCAACTGATGGATTATTGTAGAACAGGATAATTGGACACTTTTCACTTTGCTTTCGGTAATATTCGGCTCTACATGATGACGTATTTTTACATTCGGCTCTCATTCGGAAATTCAAATTTTATTTTCAAATTATTGGCTTTAGAAAGATTTAATGGAAAAACGCTTATATGTAGATATATTTATTAGTCATGGTCCTTTCTAACACCGCTGTTTGGACAATTTGGTAGAATTAAACAACCCTATTACATTTTTCTTTTATTTATTAATTTGTGGGCATTGTTTATTTTACAGTAAATTATCCTAACAAAAAGGAAATATTTCAAAGCTAAATTTGTTAGGATTATTGCATACGTCATAATTATTTCGATATAAAGTGTAGTTAAGTTTCAAGATTCACATACAAATAGGAGGTATTTTCCGGTTAAATTATTATTCTTGATTTGCCATTTTTCTTACCTTTGACTTTTGTCAGAAACAGTGGCAAAAACTCAACAACCCTTATACAAACACTTAAACAGTTTTTCATTGGGGAACATGGCGGTGGTTTGTTCGAAATGGATGAGTGGTGCCACATCGTATATCGTAGAAAGTAGGATTGTGTCATACATTTTAAATGGCTACGTACTTCAAAATGTTATTTTAAACATGCATTGTGATCAACTTCAATTCATTTTAAAACGGAAGAGATGATCTCATCACGCAGAAGATTTTCGGGGAAAATTTTGAAATAGTAATGATAAAAACATTTTAACGTGTCTGCACACCTATCTGGAGTTCGACATGTAATTGTCAATCAGCTGGCGGAGATTATTTCCCTCATAATGCTTGCATCCAATAAGGTAGCTCCTTCCATAAAAATCCAACCAATCATATGCCTCTTCTAGCGATAATTGCACTTGTGCAAATTATCGCGGTAATTGCACTTGTGCAAATTATCACTTCGTTGCTTAGCAAGCGCGAATCTGTTGGACACAAACACGTACCTACTTCTTAAAGTTTGTGTGTTTAACACTGTTCTAAATTATGCAGCTTATAAATTATGTTGCGGTACTATTAAGCATTGTATCAATGAATTTATATAACTTTTACATTGCTAAATTTTTGTTATTGGACCTCCGTCTCCGTTTAAATTTATGACACATTCAGAAAATAAACCAACGCTGACAGGGTGTAGGTATAATCGCATTTGCCTTGGATATCCAAGCGTCATGTTTGTTTACTCGAACGCTACAGTCGAAGCTGTCAATAAACTCGTTCAAAATGAATCGTTTTGGAAATGAAAACAAAGAAAAAATTAATACAGAAATTCTTAAATCGTATTCGAGAAATAATCTCGACAAATACCACTCGTGCCGGAAATTTTTCTAGATAATTTTATTCTCAAGCCCTATTTTGCCCATTAGCAAAACCACTCGTACAAATTGCGGGCTTTTATTTTCAGAGATAAAATAAAAGACCAATTTATACTCGTGATCTTTCTAGGCAACATAGCGCTTTCGAAAAAATTATCGATAAAATTTCCGGCACTTGTGATATTACATACGATAATCTGCAAACTGTACTAACACGGTAAAAAGGGAGGGAATGCACACAGTCACATAAATAAAGAGGCAACCGTGCCCAGTCTAGCAGTCAAAGAGTACCCCATTCCACTTTTCCATGGCCAAATTTGGCGTCATTTCATGTTGCCAGCGAGTGTCGCCAGAATGCAAAGAATGAGCAAGAATTAAGCAAATTTAATTAAAATGTGGCCGACAACCCCGGGGCAAAGAAAATTACAAAGTAAAAAGATTACACGAGGAACATAATAGCAATGAAAATATTGAAAGCCTTTTCAGTTGGGGGGGTTTTCTGGTGTCCACTTTTTGTCGCCGCTATTCATTGTCGCACGAAGAACAAAAGCTGCATGTAAAAACTAGTACAGGGTGGCCCATCCAGGCGGAAAAAGTGTGTTGCGTGGAGACAGGTTAACATAAAACTGTCATTCAAAGAATGAATTATCCGTAAAAATTAAGGGGAATTCGATGGTGTACTCTGATTTTGTATATGGGGGTCGATAAAAAAGTTATCGCTAAAAATCATTTTTGCAAAATAATAAAATCTAATTTTTTATCTACATAACTATTAGATAACCTTTAGGTAAGTACCTATAGTATTCCTGAATGTTCAGTTTTTTCTAAATAACTTGCAGTTATAAGTCTATTTTGCGGTATAACTTTTTTCAACTCGCGCCTTCTTTTTGGGATACATTGTAAAATCGCAAAAAAATTGTTATATAAACAAAAAAGCAGGTAGAAAAACAGCGGTTGGCGATGGATGACATTATTATTTTCTTGAATTACTATGACATTTTAATCAGATCTTGCCAGTAGTTGTGGCCAAATATAAATTTAAAATGTATATTTTTTTCATAATGAATATTTTTTACCATTCCAAAACAATGAACCAAAAAATGTCTTAAGTTATCCAAGTGCACAAAAAATGAGGTCGGCTGCGCAGACGAGGTATTGTCAGCTTTGGGATTATAATTCATAAAATTAACAAAATGTGTTATGGATAATAGGTAATAGGCATACCTCTGTTATCTATTTGTGTGCATTTAGTTTTACAAATAGGTATATTTCAAATTTGAAGGATTCTTGGACATGCCGCATTTATTTCAGCTAACGAGCGTCTGTACATCCCAGTCTGTACATACAAATAAGTCGATTATATTGCACACAACCAAATTAGTGTAAACCACAGACTCGCGCTTAGTTTAATTGTCTGAGGGCTCATGCATCTTCATTAGCGAACACGATCTATTCGATATAACTAGGAATTACTAGAGACGGCTGAGAACGGCGGTTTCCACTAACGCTAAACACTGTTAAAACAGGACAATGTGGGTGCTATTAAACAAGGCATATCATTTTCAAAATTATTTTATCCTTAGAGTAGAGCACTAGTATTATGCCATCTCAGTAACTAATGTATATTTTAATGAATTGAATGCAATACATCCTTATACCTAGTAGTTTGACATAAATCTTTTGTGTGTGTGTGTGTGACAAGATTGGAATGAAAAAAAGCAAAATTTTGAACTTTGCACTACGATACCTCCTGTCAGTAAATTTAGATATACAAATAGGTACACAACCCAAGTAGCACATTCGGTCCGCTATTCTGCTTAAAACTTTATAAAAAGTATATTGCAGCAATTAATATGGCCAATTGGTTATATTAAGGAAATGTATGATACCAAATTGCTTATTCAGTAAATTAGCCAAATAACGTTGCTGTTAAAACAACAGTATTTTTATAAAGGTGTTTCATTGCGCCATTTATATAGCATTATTTTTACTTCGTAAAAGCGGTGTTAGAAGCCTTTATATAGAATAAGTAAAACAGATTTGTAAGAGTTATATAAACTTGCATATAGCTTCTATAAAGTAATCTAATACTCCAACTTTTGCTTTATTGTGGCTGGATACTATAGAGTTTTAAGCGTGATTAAAGTATAATTTCTCAGCAATATAGTTATTTAAGACAAATAGCTTCTAATATAGCTTTAGTATAGATTATGTATAAAAGCTTTGTAACTATCACCAAGAGAATATTTTCTGTAGCAAGTATATAGTTGAAATGCTCTTTTAGAACTATATACCAGCAGATGTTTTAACTGTAAAAAGTACTTTTTCCGGGGTTCAAATAAATTAAAACGATAGGTAAAACCAGAATAGTGCTCTTTAAACGATTTATAAATAAGTGATCGTATGGTGACCTTTTTGAAAGAAGCCATTTTGTATAGTGGAAAAGATCGAAGGTGATAGAGCGGCCATATTGATATGTTCAATATTTTTTTTAACGTTAGAAGGAAATTTTTGATTTATTGTTATGATAATTGATTACAATACATTCAGAATATGTAACGCAATTTATTTAAATACAGGAGTTGTGAAAAAACGGGAAAAAAAAATGTTTAAATTAATTTCAAGGAATTTTCGAGGCGTAGTTGTTATTTCGCACTAAAATAAGTGGTTTTACCATAAAACTTTGTTGGCAGATGAATTTCGAGCCCAGGGTGAGCAATAAAATTAATAATATTCAGGCAAAAGAGTCTTCTGGCGGATTCTTATTAGGTACCACATTCTACTTCGTTATTCAACAAAGTCTTCATATTTCTGTTTGTGATTGTGAGAACACAGAAATTGTATGCTTTAATATAGCCGTTTTATTGCAAAAATGATTTTTTAAAAGATTTGTTCGTCAATATATGCTTTTTAAGGTTTTACAAATCTTGTTTGTATCATGTAAATACCTATAATATTACAATTAAAAGAATATAGCAATATAAAATAGCAACTGCTTAGTGGCTGTATAACATATTTTATAAGGGCTGAAAAGACGTAATAAAGAAGCAATTTAATTACTATTTCAGCTATAACCCTTTATAGAACTTAAAAGCTGTATAAATGGGGGCCTTTTTAGGGTATATTGATACTTTATTAGTGCTGAAAGATGGTTTACAACTCATAATTACCTATATAGCTTAAGGTTATATAAAAAAGCGGTATAGATACTGTTACAGCTTTTAAAAAACAATTTGTGCTACTTGGAAGTAAATAACAAATACAAAAGAAAACCAAGTAAAATTTTTTGAAACTGTTCTTAAAACCTACTGGTTGAAGTCCTCCTATATTTGATAATTTTTCTTCGATAGATTTTGTATTGTCCTATTAATTTTTGCGTCAGTTTAATTCTATTAATTCCTTTTTGCGAAGGTATACCGTACTTTCACCGTTTTAGTATACATAGGGCGGAGCCGCCGTGTATTCGGCTGGGTTCGTCAGTCGTTGGCGGGGGGCGGGGCGTGTTTTTTGCTCGCAAAACTCGACTGATAAGCGGTGCGGGACTACTGTGTACTCCCCCCGCCAACGACTGACAAACCTAGCTGGACTCACGGCGACGCGCGGCCTATTCCCCTATGTCTACCAAAACGGTGAAAGTACGGTAGATATACAGATTACATCCCCTTTAGTACAACGTTTATTAACATATTTTAAAATAAAAACTTTTTAGTAGGTATACGAAAATCTTTATGATGAAAAATGAATTGTCTCTCTTCAAACAATTTTTTTCGCTGTCTGCTTTAGTTTTGAAGGTGCAGGGTAAAATATGCCTAACACTGGAAATTTAGAACATTCTATAATGCCTTCCCTAGTTCCCTAGAAATATTTTTGATTCAGGTTATTTATTAGGTATACTCTAAATTTGAGTATGCAACGAGTAACATGAACTCGTGGACCACGATTGGTCCGACGCACAACCCGTGGATACAATTTGTTCGTGAAAGACACATCTTTCTTCGTACAATGTTCTTACTGCGTAAACACAAATAGGATCTGTTGTACAAGTCACTTTTTGGGGTTCAGCTCTACACATCGAAAAACTTCTGTTTTCAATACAACGAATATTTCTCGTTTTATAAAACCTTCTGAAAGACGGAAGCGCTTGGACATTAAAAAATAAGTTTCACAAAACTTTCGAACTTCCTTCTGATCTTCCTAACTTCTTGGAGCGCACAGCCTTCCCCCGTTTCTTAAGAGAGGAAACGACCTGCAGTTTTATAGCCTCGGGGCAATCTAACCTAATTAGAAAGCCAGGAAATGAGCGAATAATTTATGCGAATTTAATTAAAACATGGTCGTTAACCTACAAGCAAAAGAACTTTGAAATTAGATAAATAAATACAAAAGGCCTCTACTAGTCAAGGGCAGAAACCAATTACAGGGAAACACTATTAGTTTCATCACTAAAGTGAAAGTCGGTTTGTAACTAAATTAAATGGCATATAAGTACCGTATCAAATGCAGTTTTAGTATACCTAATTTAGACTAGGTTTCAAACGTTTTCTATGAATATATCAACAGAGTTAGATTCTTTCTACCAAAATTTTTACGATACAAGTGTTAAACATTCGAGTATTTTTTATACCAATTTTTATTATAGGCCACAATTTTAAATAATGACTTGTCTTGCTCCCGTTACAGCTTCAATAAATTATTCTCCTTTTATTTCATGGTTCTCATATGACGTATATATAAATATTAAGTTATTAGGGGACCTAAATTCACCATCTAGACGCCCACAAAATAAATAGGAAATCTCGAATTAATCTCCTTTATTAAAATTCCAATTTGGGCGGGCAGCGAAATCCGTATATACAGTGCCCGCCAAAAAGTCTGCACCTTATTGGAAAAATTGTTAATAAATAACTTACGGAATTTTTTTTGCGGCATCAGGTTTTGCTTGCTCTAGAACCAAAATTGACATAATCAAATGTTCTGACGTAGTCTCTTTTATATGTCAAATTTGACATTAATGGAAAAAATGTCCAAAAAATGGGCTTATTTAACCGAATTTCGAAAAAAGTCATAAGAAAAATATGTTTCTTTCGCAATTTTATACCCATATGCAAAATTTCAATAGCTTACTACGATTTTCATATTTTGCCCTTTGTTGGATATTATTGGACATAATATTTTAAATTTTCTAGATATTTCTGATCAGATCAGCATGACAGAAATATTTGTGTGTTTTTACAACCATTTACTATAGAAAAAAGTTTGTAAATGGAATTTATGTGTTTATCTGTAAAAATGAGATCAGTTTTGCACCAAGCGTGCTTCTTCAACAAGACCTCATTTTAATTTTTTTGCAAAAAAAGGAAAAGAATGATATTTAGACCGTAAACTAAGTATTGTGCAGTATGTATTCAGTCAATGAGTGTTTTAAATTACATAGGATCGACTTTTATGTATTAACAAATACGGAAAAGGGCAAGAAAGGGCAAAATATGAAAATCGTAGTAGGCTCTTGAAATTTTGCACAGGGGTATAAAATTGCGAAAGAAACATATTTTTCTTATGACTTTTTTCGAAATTCGGTTATATAAGCCCATTTTTCTGAAATTTTTTTCATTAATGTCAAATTTGACATATAAAAAAGACTACGTCACAACATTTGATTATGTCAATTTTGGTTCTAGAGCAAGCAAAACCTGATGCCGCAAACAAATTTTCCGTAAGTTATTTACTAAAAATTTTTCCCATATGGTGCAGACTTTTTGGCGGGCACTGTATATATATACGGTCTACAGTTACGGAGCGACTATCCGACTCTCCCTTAAATAATAAACTTAGTTATCTTGAATCTGAAGGAAAATATGAAAGTTTATGGGTGGTTTCATGCAAACTAATCTGGATCTTTTTCCGCTCGAGTCCGCTTGCGGTGCAGCTGGAACAGGTTCTTCTTCCTTGTTTATTTATACACCCATTCTGCTAATAAAACACTGGGAACTTATCGTTTAAATGTCTTGGTTATAGAACAGAAATTGTTAGATATAATAATATGTCAACAGGGAAAACATTTTGTACGTATCATACGCACAATGTTACCCACAAGCTGACACAGATATAAGATAAATTTCCATTAGTATACCAAATGGCCGCCACACTCTGCTAACCAAAGTTTTGTTCTTTTGCATATAAAGCGAGAAGCCAATTTTAATTTTGCCAGTGCGGAAGATGACACGGTCCGGAAGTCTCTCTTGCAACAACTGGATTGTTTCTTGTGTAGTGTAGTATAGGTTGCTCTGTCCTGCTGGAACCAGATCAAAGTCACGCTGACCAGATGTCGTCCAGGCCCATACCGATCAATCCAGGCCATAGACACCCTCTTATCATGTTGCGATAGCGGTGATCATTGACTGTAATTTCTTGACTTATTGAACTCTATCAGGCTGAAAATGATGATGTAGGTATGTCTACTAGAATTTTTTTATTATTTACACCTCTTGTGCACTCAATCGACGGACACACTGTAGATTACCATGATCAGACAGAATTAAAATGTTTTTTAACAGTTCATAGTTAGTGTTTACGTAGTAAATTTCTAAAATTAGCTTTCTCAAAAAAATCGGTAAAAATGTGCGATATTGACAGTAAAATTAAGAATTACACGAAAGAAAAATTAATATCAATTCAATATTTCCCCGCAGTCTAAAAAAAGAAGAGTGGCGTATTATAATAATAATATAATAACAGTAATAATTCTCGCCCACACAATACTTCAAACTAGGAGTAGCCTAGAAGCAACTGAATGCTTGTGCGGGGAAATTGGAAAATTGGAAAATTGTCGTGTAATAAAGTGTAACATAGATACATTTATTGAAAAATATACTATAATAACTATAATAACTACAGATTCCACGAGACCTGGCTTTTCCTATACATAAGCCTATAGGGCTGTATATGGTTTGGGGGTTCAAGCTCCCTACATTGAGAAAAGACGAAAAATACATTATACTATCCATTGAATTTTAATTGGGTTTTTCGCCACCAAACTGGTTAAAAAACAACTTTTTCAAGTTGCCTGGAAAATTAATAAAAATAAATTTGTTGAAGATATTTTTTGAGTTAAAAGTTCAAAGTTTAGTTCATTTACTGTTAAGAATTTATTAATTTTCCAGGCAACTTGAAAAAATTGTCTTTTAACCAGTTTGGTGGCGAAAACCCCATTAAAATTCAATGGATCTGTTTACGCCACAAATAAATTTTAGAAAATATACATTATACCTACCATTATACTGTTATGATTTTGTAATTTACTATACCCCTTTTAAACTATCTGTGCTTTATATTTCTCAAAATTTCCTCAACGGTACATTTTAGTAACCAAACACCTCTGCTTTCTTTTGTATGGCAGGTTTAAAAAGCAATAATTTTTATGGGCTCACACTAAAACAAATTTCGCAATTTCTATTGGTCACAGTTGTTCTATAAAAGAAGACTGAGTAGGGCTTCTTGGCTACAAATGTTTGTGCTTGGAATTTCTTTTCGTTAATTTAAACTGTTTGACCTTGAATATTTGAACAACTTTCGCCTGCGGCGCAATTTTGTGCCACAAAGATTATTATTATTCTTTAAGTAGTGCCTTCCAACTAAAAAGTTTATTTCTTTTTGGGCAAAAGTAAAAAATTGAGAGGAAAGATAACGCGTTTTTTAAACTTAGCACCCGGCGGTAGTCAAGCTAAAACCGGCGCTGATCACACTGATAAAGCTATTAAGGAGCAATAGCGCGAATCCAGATTTTGGCCAGCGCTTTTGGAGATCAGCGGTGTTTCCCCATAAAGACAAGTGTCTGCCTTGACCTCAATTCGAGCCATCGATGACAGAAAACATGCAGTCTAAATAGTTAGAAATGCTCTGAACATCGCCAACGTGGCGAGGTATTGATAAATAGTTAGTAATTGATCGCTTTGGGTTAAAGCATCCGTCTACTAAACCGTTGGTTAGTGGTTCAAATTCCTTGCACAACTTCTTATTCTCATGATCGCTACATTCTGCCCTTAAGAACAACCTCCTCGATCAAAAATGGGCACTTATGCGTTTTGCAATGTCCCGAAAAATCGGCAAAATCAAATAAATCATAAATTTTTTGACAGACCTTATCAAACGTATTGCAGCGATTATTTCCCTCATACTGCTTGCATCCAATAAGGTAGCTCCTTCCATAAAAATCCAACCAATGATATGCTTCTGCTAGCGATAATTTGCACTAGTGCAATTACCTGTAATTGCACTTGAAATTATCACTTTGTTGCTTAGCAACCGCGAATCTGTTGGATACAAACACGTACCTACTTCTTAAAGTTTGTGTGTTTCACACTGTTCTAAATTATGCAGCTTATAAATTATGTTGCGGTATTATTAAGCATTATATATCAATGAATTTATATAACTTTTACATTGCTAAATTCTTGTTATTTAGACCTCCGCCTCCGTTTAAATTTATGACACATTCAGAAAATAAACCAACGCAGACAGGGTGTAGGTATAATCGCATTTGCCTTGGATTGGATACCCAAGCGTCATGTTTGTTTACTCGTACGCTACAGTCGAAGCTGTCAATAAACTCGTTCAAAATGAGTCGTTTTGGAAATGTAAACATAGAAAAAATCAATATATTATAGAAATTATTAAATCGTGTTCGTGAAATAATCTCGACAAATACCACTCGTGCCGGAAATTTTTCTAGATAATTTTATTCTCAAGCCCTATTTTGCCCATTAGCAAAACGACTCGTACAAATTGGGCTTTTATTTTCAGAGATAAAATAAAAGCCCAATTTATACTCGTGATCTTTCTAGGCAAAATAGCGCTTTCGAAAAAATTATCGATAAAATTTCTGGCACTAGTGATATCACATACGATTATTTCCCTTATACTGCTTGCATCCAATAAGGTAGCTCCTTCCATGAAAATCCAACCAATCATATGCCTCTGCTAGCGATAATTGCACTTGTGCAAATTATCGCGGTAATTGCACTTGTGCAAATTATCACTTCGTTGCTTAGCAACCGCGAATCTGTTGGATACAAACACGTACCTACCTACTTCTTAAAGTTTGTGTGTTTCAGACTGTTCTAAATTATGCAGCTTATAAATTATGTTGCGGTACTATTAAGCATTGTATCAATGAATTTATATAACTTTTACATTGCTAAATTTTTGTTATTGGACCTCCGTCTCCGTTTAAATTTATGACACATTCCGAAAATAAGCCAACGCCGACAGGGTGTAGGTATAATCGCATTTTCCTTGGATATCCAAGCGTCATGTTTGTTTACTCTAACTCTACAGTCGAAGCTGTCAATAAACTCGTTCAAAATTAATCGTTTTGGAAATGTAAACAGAGAAAAAAATAATACAGAAATTGATGAAAGTGATAATTTTATCGATCACTTAAGCTATTATAAGCTATTTAGCTTATAAATGTTTAAACTTGAATAAAGTTCATCTAAATGCGCGATAGACCGACTGTTTTGTACACTCTTACATACTAACACCATATCTACATAGCCGAACGATCGTTCGACTATGCTAACACACTTAATAATATACTCGTATGCATGCCATACTGCTCTTTTAATGGTAAGGGATTTAGTCGCGGGCTCTTGAGTAGAACCTCAACCAGATTTCTGTCAAGATTCCCGAGTCCCCGGTTCACAAAACACGAAAAGAGTACAAACAAAAAACAAAGTAAGTTATTAGTTGACCCGAATTCGCCGAAGAGCCGCGCACAAATGGGAAAAGTAGAATTAATCCCCTTTATTAAAGTTCCAATTTGGACGAGCGGAGAAATCCGGCAGGCAGTATACGGCCCAAGGTTGCGGCAGGAGTATCCGAAGCTCCCTTAAATAAACTTCGTTACCTGAAAGAATATTATTAGGAAACTTTATGGCGGATTTTATGCAGAATAATCAGGTCTTTTTCCGCTCGAATCCTCTTGGCCGGCGTCGGTGGAACAAGCCTTTCTACCGTATTTATTGATATGGCGTCTTTGCGTGCACCGGGCAGTTCCAGCTACATATATATGAAGCTAGGAGCGATTGGTTTTTAAAGTAAGGGTTGGTTTCAGACCAGTATATAGTACAGTCTAATATGTCCTCTAAATGAAAAATATAAAAACGTCATAAGAGGAAACTAATACCTTTATTTTATTATCTTTCTAAAAAGTGTCACTAGAAATAGATACTCGGAACTAAAAGTTACAGTACCGATTTGTGATCGGATTGGCCGACTTTGAATATTAAAAGAGGTTATACGAAACTATACCTAATGAATTCCTTGCTCGCCGTAAAATTTGTGTCAACGTTGTTTAGGAGTGGAGGTTTATTTTTTCATTTTTCTCGACACTTCATACATGAAACGTTAGTTTTCTCTCTTTCAACCTCATTTTTAATATAAGCAAAATTTTTTATCAATTGTCCTTTTTTTCATATACCTACCTACCTACCTAAAATAAAAACTTGTCCCTTTTGTTCGCTCTAACCATGGATAAACTGTAGATGAAACGAATCCAAAAATGCAATAATATACAGGGTGTTCCATTTGAGATAAGAAAGTTGATATCGACTTCCGGTATAACCGGAAGTGCCAGATTCACAAAAATATTGTAGTTGAGCAGCGCCCATCGGCATTGATGAGGTGCCAAATTTTCAAAATTTTCCTACTTTTAGTTTTCCATATATAGATCGATGCAGTTCGTGGTGGGCCACCCTGTATATTTAATATAAATTAATATATGAGAACAAATTTCCAGACTGTCGCGCCTTTTGCGATGGAAATCTTCCAGAGTTTTTGCCGATCGTATACCCGTAAACATCTTCAGTGATGATTCGTTCTATATTGGATCGCAACTGATTAGGTCGCCACTATAGATATCACTTGGTCATTTGATCAGTAGTTGCAATCAGTAAATGGACGAGTCACCACTGATTCTCTCAGCTACGATTAGCGAAATGTCTAGAGAAGATTTCCACCGATCACGGCGCAACGGCCCGGCATTCATTCACACATAGACAACAGCCGCGAAAGGCTAAAAATAAGAGAAATAAAAATTACTTTGGGCTTTGAATTTACTATAAAATATATCAAAATTTAATTAAACGAATTTAATAAATAGTAAAAACAAATGATTAAATATAAAACTTTATAATACTACTATTTTGTAATATGAAAATACTCTTATTAGCTGATATTGACGGGTGTTATTATATTAAAAATAAATCGTTTTACATTTTAACATATCTTCCTTAAAATAGATATTATTATTTGTATAGATATTATCCGGCAAATGTTGCTCCGTGCGGTTGACGCTTGCTGGGGGTGTTTATCCAACACTGTAGTTAAGCGGTTACGCCACTGCTTCCCTCTTTCGCAATGAATGCGCTGTAGGATGTACACTTCCGCCTGGATTCTATTGAGAACAAAGAACAAGTTTAGTGGTAAGCTATTAGTTGACCTAAATTCGCTCTCCCTTACATCGCTATAGTATCTGGAATCTCACTTAAATAAACTTCGTTATCTCAAATCTCAGGGAATGGTATTATGAAAGTTTACGGCTCGACTCTGCTTTGCAGCGCCATTAGAACAGGTCTTTCTTCTGTGTTTCCTTTTGCAAGCATAGTGCCTGAAAAGCATTAAGTAATCACCTCTAAACTATTTAATAATAAATGTATAATAAAGTAGTTTTATCAAAAAAGTACAGAATTTATTTCTACCATTAAATACGAGTTCCTTGAGACAGGAGGGGATAAGGCATGAAGTAGGTATATAGAATATATATTGACCATAGGGTATTTTTCGCGAGATAGGTAAAGTATAAATGAACTCATTGGAACACAGTGATATACGGGGCGCGATCTATTTCATAGCATTTCCCACCCTCTGCTACTGGTAAAAATGACAGACTTATCAGCAGAAATCACCCGTATAAAATTCAAAGGTTTTTATGCGGTCGACGTCGACCTAGTCAAGGAGGCAGCCAATAAGAAAGCGAGCGTAGCGATTTGATTGGTCGGCGTCTCGGAGATTCGTGGAGCAGGTGTCGACGTGGGCCAGTTAGGCCAGTAGAACCAGTGCCGTGCACGGAAATAAGAATTGCGCTTTATTTTACGGATTTTTGTTTTTTGTAGATATAGACTTTGTGTGGTGTTGTTTTGTGTGTAACAAAATTATTGATATGCTTTGGTTTATTTTATTATTTTCTAGAGCATTTAAATAAAATTTACATAATATTATTAAGGGCCACGCGCCGCCTGTGACTCCGTCTTGTTTTACAAAGCAAACGCCGCCCTAGCGTTTTTATGCCGTTCCAAGTGAGTTCATTTATGCCATACCATTTTTAACTTATATAGTTCGGTCGGTATCCGCCTGTAAACTAGAGAGTGTAAACAAACTTGAATAAATATCCACCGGCCATAACGTAAGTTATCAACCATAGTAGCATTTATGTTAACCAGTCTAGATATAGCTCACAAGTACAGATTAGCATGTTTGAATAATTAATGAAACATAGATGGATGAAGCTCTCTCGGCCACGGTGTAGTGCTTAACTTGACTCTTGACTCTCAACCTAAACGAATTATTATTCCCCATCCAGTTCGGCGGCAAGGACGCCGGAATACCGCAGACGTATTATTTTGTGGCATGTCCCAAAGATTTCAGGATGTTATAGCGTAATGACCAAAGTGCGCCGAGCCAACATAAATGAATCTGTGCTTTTTTGTAGAACACGTGATGCAGGTCCAACCTTGTCTATATCCTTCGATGCTTCGTTGCATTACCAAGGAGTAACTTAGTTTAGATTTCCCGGCAAACTTTTCCTCATCCTGGAAACCCAATTTGTTATACTGAAAAGTTAAAAGAAGCAAGTTTGTATAACGTTATTATGCGGTTATATCTCCCACTTTCCTTCCATGAACCACGTTTAGTATTTTCCCCGGGATGTTGCATTATGTATTTCGGCTTGCACACGCGAAAATTTAAATTGATGCGCGAAAGTAGCTGTTAAATCCATTTTTATGGATTTTAATGGCCGTTTTCTAAATGTGCAGCGTGCAACCTTTCCGCGAACTCGTTTCGGTTTCGTTTTTGTTGGAAACTTGCACGTTCTACTAAAAATAAAGTTGTGGAAGAGTACATTTATCTCAGTGAAAATTTAATAGAGCAGCCCACATTTGCGAAAGTGTTATCGCGTTTAAATTAATTGTAAAGGTCTGATTAAATTAAGTTACGTCCCTGTTCCGTTCAGCGTGTGATTATTGTGCTCCGGTTTTCTGGGCATGCAGAATTCAGGTGTGCTTTTGCTTCCAAGCGATTTAAATAACGTATTTGGTTTTCATTAAATGTATTTCTAGTTGAAATAGGTGTAATATACGGGTGGCCCACCACGAACTGCATCGATCTATGTATGGAATACTAAAAGTAGGAAAATTCTGAAAATTTGGCACCTCACCAATGCCGATGGGCGCTGCTCAACTAAAATATTTTGGTGAATCTGGCACTTCCGGTTATACCGGAAGTCAATATCAACTTTCTTATCTCAAATAGAACACCCTGTATATTATTGCATTTTTGGATTCTAGGCATCATTTTGGAACAAAAACATGCAACATGTCATAATGTCATTATGTCTAAATCCAACCGTTTTTGAGATATTTGCATTATTCCGAAAAAAATTACAGGTGCAGACCTAAAAGTCAATTAGCAATTTATACGATGAATACGCGAAATTTCAAAACGAATTTTTGGCATAGTGTAACAGAAGCCCTAACCTAGTGATATCTGCTGAGAAATAAATCCGTTCTTATACAGGGTGTTCACAAAATATGAATAAAAATTACATTCAAAATGTGCTTAAATCTCAAAATTTTCAAATGGAAACCCTCACTTTTTTTTAATGCGATCTTATTCAGCACTAAAAATGGTGACAACTTTGTGTAAGGTTTCCTCTACCTAAATGTAGTAATTTTCGATTAATTTACGAAAAACCCACTTTTCGCCCATAAAATGCGGGGTTTGCTTAACGCTTGGAAGATCATATTAGCCGTGGACGTTGAAAAGACAATGGCGGCTGAGGAAATGTCACTTGGTTTATAAATTATTGTCAACAAAAATGCCGGCGCGCTTAAATTACACAAATGAAGATTATTTAAATTTGTTTATTATCTACGGAGAATGCAACAAAGTAATAACAAGAACGTGCGATGCATTTGGGGCTCGCTATCCACAAAAAACAAAACCATCGCCAAACACAGTTAAAAATAATACAAAATTTTAAACAGTATGGATGTGTCAGAGAAAAATCACGTTTGGCGATGGTTTTGTTTTTTGTGGATAGCATGCCTCAAATGTATACCTACATGTTGCATGTTTTTGTTCCAAAATTATGCCTAGAATCCAAAAATGCAATAATATACACGGTGTTTCATTTGAGATAAGAAAGTTTTTTAATAAAGAAGTGTAATAAACCAATGTAAAAAACCTAGGGGATTTAGTGTGCATTCTAGGGGATGAGCGAAATTTGTGGTGCGGGAACACAAAATTACATTTGACCACGGCCAACCACGACCCTCGTGAATTTCACATTTGACAGCCAATGACGTGTGGGTCCAATATGGCCGACCTTTAGGTGGGACAAATATATGTATACCTACAATATAGGTAGGACAAATGATTCTATTGGAAAAGCACTCCAGTTTATTTTACGAGGGCCGTGGCTTCACATAATAATATCACAAAATATAGTGAGGTATAAAAAAAACTTGAGAAAATTTTGCAAGGTACAGGCAACGTAAAAAGCGCCTACTTGGGCTCTATACGAGGTGCCAGGAGACGTGGAGGCAACTATGAGACGCTACCGGAAATAAACTAATTCTCATTGAAAAAGTTGTTCAGACAAATATCATAGGCGACTTTGTAGTGAACAACTTTTGGTATCTATGCAAAATTCAAGAAAATTCCAAGAACACAAGTTTGCAGAGCACCTTTTTGCCTTCAAAAATAGTGTCGGCTATTTTTTTGGTAAAATTAGCGGCTGTTAGCGGCTAAAACTAATTTACCCCTAAATTTAAGATAGCGGAAAACCTGCAAGATGTTGATGGTCGAAAACTCGGATTTAAGCTTTCTATTGCTGAGTACGAAAAAAAATTATGGGCAAAAGAACAAAGGCAGCACTACAGCTTAACAATGATGAAAATGACTCTTTCTATATTATTTCGCATAGCTCCGGTCCAGATTTGCCGATTTTCCTCGCACTTATCTTAAATGTAAAGAAATTTCCATTTTATTTATGAATGAGTTTCCTACATTTTTTCTTCAAAAATAATTAGCCCAAACAAAACGGCTAAATTTAAACAACGCCAACATGTTGTGTTTCATCGTCCATTTCTGTCAATGGCCTGTTCCTTTCTGCAAGAGCAACGATGCCTCGTTTTTAAAAATCGGCCGATAAACGAAAAAATTATGGTCAAAACAAAAAAGTCCAAAATTTTTTGGTCCAGCCGGTATTGATCCATTTTAATTAGAGGAAACGTCTGACATATTTGTTTCGTTCGGAACGGGAAAACACGTAGATTTCACATATTCAAAAATATTTTTCTATGAACAAAAGCAAATTCAAATGTTTTTCTACCTTTGCGATGCTCTTTCATTTCTTGTGACAGCAGATTGTGGCAAGTAGATAGGCTATGTCGGTTCTGGCGCAATTTCCCCATGTATTTCTTATGGGGGCTAAAACGTGGTCAAAACGTGACCAAATTTCTCCGGCCCGACTTTCTCCGACGCGACCGAAGGTGCCCGAGCTCGCCGACCGTTGACCTTCGCTCTCAACCCCGGGGTGCCCGTCATTATCCCTCCGACCGTTGACCCAGCCGCGACGCCGCGACATGTCACGACTCGCAACTAATAAAAACCCTAAATCATAATTAAACCATGACGTCCCCCTGTCGACCTTTAGCCGCGGCCATGCATGGATTTTTGCTACCACCTCTGCCTGCGTATTTTTGCGTCCGCGACGCCGAGACATGTCGAGACTCGCAACTAATAAAAACCTAACACCTATAGAAAAAATACCAGCTTGCAATATGTACGTGATGTAATTCCTCGGAAAAAAGTACTTTCTCTTTGTCGGAATAAGCGCCTATGAAACGAGCACGCTGATCTCATCGGTACTGGCGATAAAAAATTTGTAGGAAAAGTGTAATAAAGAATAGATATGAGATACATATGAGTGTATACATTTTCTTGACTACATTACCTAAGGATGTATCAAAAATATATATTCGTATATTTAGAGACTGCTCAAAAGGAAAGTGGACATTAAATTTGGGGCATAAATTAACCAGTTTATAACCATCTAGGTAAGTAAATTTCTTTAATTCCGAGAAAGCCAGGCCTTGTTTTAAATTACTTGACTAAAATATAATAGGTGCAAAGTTCACCAGTTTTTAAAAATACTCTGACGTCATTGTCAACAAGACTAGTACCACCAAAATCCGATCTTGTGCAACGCGTTTCCTGTTTAAAATTTCACCCAGAAAAAAAAAGGTACTAATTCTCACTTATGCCATGTTCACCGTATGATTTTTATACTATTCCGACTTCGAAAACCCAAAGGTATAAGTGTAGCGTGTGGAAAAGGGGTTTAAAACCCTTAAACGGTCTATATATGGAATAAAATGAGGGCATGCAACATGTTCTTCAATAATGAAAATTAAAACAATGTTCATTTTTGACTGTCCATTATCCTACCAAGAAAAAGCTTATAGCGTCTAAGCGACTATAAAAACGACTCTAAAAACGTCTAAACGACTCTAAAAAACGACTAGACGACTCGTAAAAACGACTAGACGATTCGAAAAACGACTAGACGATTCGGAAAAAACGACTAAACGACTCTGAAAACGACTAAACGATTCTGGAAAACGACTAGACGATTCTGAAAAACGACTAGACGACTTGAAAAAGCGACATACCATTGAATACCATCGAGTACCATGGAATACCATAGAATACCATGAAATACCATCAAAGACCATGGAATACTATCGAAAACCACGGAATACCATAAATGGTCTTGGATATCCCTGTGAAAAAATTTGCCTCGGGGAGAGCATAAAAGGAAATTATCCGTGATCGATGCTCTGTGATCGAAAGATCGTCTTTGATAATACAATCACTCTCAGTTGAAGACATGTTTTTGTCACTTGAGATTGAACCTAGGAGTTATGGTATCCAACACACCAATGACGGATTAGTCATGGGACAAATACCAGTAACTGTTGAAGATAACGTATTATGTATTGGAGATCAAAATTACCCTTACACCAGGTCTGTCTCAACTGCTTTTGAAGAACAAACCACAAGGTATTAATGAGAGTGACCTAAAAATATACAAACAATTGTTGATTACTAATTTTCGATAGGTTCAACAAACCAGGTTTTAAAAGTATTTGTGTTTAGGTGCCTATGGTTTCATCTGGTATATGTTCCATACAGGATTCGAACCTTAGCCCACATTCCAAAGCCAAACACTCGGCATTTAAGTAAAATTCTAGGAAATGCTTGGCAGTGTGGTAATAATCTCGACGCGCTGTTGTAGCAGGGCTCCGCTGGCTCCCGCAGGCCTCGCCGGTCTCTGTAGACTCAGCAGGTCCCTTTAATGATGTGTACCGCAGGCTCCGATTAAATTAAAAAAATTACTATTAATACTAAAATACCCGGACAATAACAATCATTCCAACGCCAAAACACCCAACAGTAGTATTTCTGCGAATGCATCGCAGCCGGGCGCAAGGTGGATGACTCACATCCGCTAGCCGGAACTTGTCAGGACAGGTTGACGACCTAAAAACAATTCTCTCTACTTAGATAAAAATAGAATGTCCAATAAGATTTTTTTCACACACTTTTATATATAAGCACAGATAACGTAACCATATAAGTATATATTACAATATTATAAAATATTTAAGCCCCATATAGTTCGAATTTGAATGGGATATTATGTTACATGGGTAATATATCTCAACACTTCGTACACAAACAAAACTCGCTCGTTCTTTACAGTTTTATTACTGTGAATTCGGTACCTACTAAAGCGGCAGACTTGGGATGCCGCAGTAGCAAATACAATATGAAGCGCAGCTCTGATGTATACTAAAAATGTTATTATCAAACTTGAGACGCACACATATTTAAAAATATAAATACCGCCGGATGAATGCAAGGCCAATTTACGGAATATAGCAAAACAATTAGATTATGGACATGGATATTAATTTCTTTAGGTAAAGGTAATAAACATTTGATACTATCGACAGGAGTCTACGCAAAATAATTGTATCAGTATTCAGCAAATAAAAAAGTTATGGGTACCCGTCACCGATGAAAAAGTATACAAAACTGATAAAATGTTCGTGGGATCTTGTATATTAAAATATTTAATCGCGTATCTAAGTTGTTATTTTATTCATTGCCCATCCCACAAATTTGGATTTTTAGCTCTTGTAATCGCTCGATCACGATTGAAACTACACTCATAAAATGTTTAAAAAATGCCCACCCCACGTGATCGCTCGACAAAAACAAAACGTGCAAAGTGGCTACTGCTCGAGGTTTGACCTTTGTCCTTAGGGACACGTGTGACCCAGTTGATGTAGAATCTAAAAAAACCCTGTAAATCATACTTCCATAGCATAGAATCTAAAATCCCCCGGTACAGTACGGATGAAAATTTCAAACCAGGCATAATCAACATGTACGTTCAAAGTAAAAAAAACTTGTCGGTCAACTGTTCCCCGAAATTTTGTTGATTTCTAGGAATAAAAAGAAATACTGCAATTGTAAGTCCAAAGCTATTTACGCTATCAAATTCGTTTAAAATGCGAATGATAATTTGCCGCATTAAAACCAGGCGTGAAAAATTCAACATACGTCCCTAAGAAGTTCAACCAATTTTACCCTGGAAATACAACATTTTTAATGAATAAAATATCGAACATACAACAACCCCCTTCTAAATATAGTATAAATCATGGTTTTTTTTTTATAATGTAGAAAGCTAAACTGAAAATTGTTGCTAGAGGTTCTAAAAACCGGGGTGCCAAAAATCAACTATTATTAGAAAATACGCTGATGTCATAATATAGCCGTCGATGTCACCGTTAGCGTGTCCTATGAAAAATGCGTTCTGCTTAATAAGGTGTAAAAAAATCCATGACGGGGCTTAGATGAATAAATAAAGTTTGATGTATGTGAAAGTATAGACTAAATTTTCGTATAGCCCGCGTGATCGCTCGAGGTGGCGGTATCCTCTGGACTAGAAAATATCATATCGGCTCAATCTCCAAACATTTTCATTTTGAATTATACGTTTTCATTGATGATAGATCTAGCAAGAAAATTGGACTGGACTCGATATGAGAGACATTAATCTAACTTTCACTAAACTGCACGTACTACTTAGAGGGTTGTAAGCCGTTTTAATAAAAGCACCAGACTTGCTTAAAATTCATGGCTAAACGTTAACATAATGTCATACAAACATGCGGCACGCAAAATATTAAGAATAGATATATGAGCTCAAACATGTTGATCAAAAAATATATTTATTTCTGGCGATTTAGTTTACCAGTTATCATTTAAAAACAAAACCTGGTCCCAATATTCAGTGAAAATAATAATTGAAAACTTTGTACCTTATAAACCACCACTAAATAGCGAGTCGGAAATAAGTAAAAAAATATATATAAATATATTATTTTGATATTATAGCCGAAACTGAATTTATTGGGGTGAAGATGTAAGGAAATATTTTTAGCTAGGAAAAAGTAATGCAATTATCATAGGTACTGGTTGCAGAACCCGTTGTCAGTTTTGCAAGGATTTTTGATACAAATATAATTGCTAACGTTTAATTTGTTTACCCCATTTACGAAAATGATAACAAAATTGGATCAGACAAGATGTTTTTTCGAAGTATAGTTTTTAAACACAGGGTGCCACCACCGGTTTTACGATATAGGTTTAAAAATGCGACGCAAATACATAAAAAAATACCCTAGAGATAAGAAAACAAAATACAACTCACCAAAAGATTCTTGGTGATGTATAAAAAGAAATCAGGTTACATCTAATGCCCCAGACAGTAGAATAAACATCCCCGAGCGATGAGATATAACCAAACATCATTTTTCCAACGGCACAGTCATTTTCACGGAAAAAACAACCAGTAACCGTTCAAATTCCATAGATAGATACTGCCGTAATCCAAAATTTCACTGAACTACGCGTATCTATTATACTGAAGTAGGTACTGATACACTTCCATCTTTCCAAAGAAAAACAAACACGAAACTCAGACTTTTCATATATTACAACGCCTCGATAGAGTCTTTGTGGCCACGACCGAGAATCTACTGAAGCAAGTGCGACGCATAGGACGTGAAAAGTGCCGAGTTGGTTTTATTAAACAATGAAACTTATACCTACGTATATATATATAAAATAAATGAGAAATATGCCAGAGATTTGAAACCTAATTGTGTTGCAAGTTTGAGGTCCAAAAAAATATTGGTTTTAATTTTTTAAGGTGAGAAACACATCTAACAGCCAGTTTGGAAATATACAAGGCAAAAAAAGTAGTGATGTGGCTGCCCCATTTTATGTTTTATACAGGTTGGATTATTTTAGAATAGTTGTTCAATAGACCGAGACAACATCATAAACGCTTCCCGTTAGAACAGAATCTGATGAAAAGAAAAATTCCATCTGGGTCAAGCTACTAGATAACCAAAATAAAAAATACTGAACGTTATAAAATTTAAAAAATCATATTTTCAACGGATTTTTATCCTCCGAAAATGGCGTAAAATTCAGTTTCACTGGGTCAAGCTAGGTGGTAACTATATAACCAAAATAAAAAAAATACTGGACGTTATAAAATTAAAAAATCATATTTTCATGGGATTTTTGTCCTCTGAAAATGACGCAAATTCAGTTTCAATAAGTTACTAATTGGGGTAATAGAGGAAAAATCTTAAATAGGAATTCTGAGACAACGAGGCTGAGAGTAAATAACATACAAAAATCTTGTGCGTTGACTTTGAACTGAATTTAATAATTAGGTTTAATAACGACAATTTTCTCGATTATCTAGAATCAAAAATATTGCAAGTAACAATTCACTATTTTCTCGACATTATGTAAAGCCTTATTATTGCGTCGTAAATTAAAAGATCCAAAAATATTGGCATCAATTGTTTAGTAAATGTGGTTAAAATATGTCTACTTTATCAACAGTTATTTGTAACAGCTTATTATCTTGGAAGCGTAAACTCTTTGAATTTTTTAGACAAAAAGTTGTAGTTTAATAATGGTCAGTTGGATTCCTTTTTGAATCATGTTTGCGTATTACCTACAAGGATTTACAACCTCCAAACATAGAAATCGCTCATTTTAACCCGATTTAATAAAAATTTCATCAAAAACAATACTTTCAGTCATATACACTTCTGATTAATAAAAAGGCACTATAGTAATAATGAGATTTTCAATGGAATTTTCATAGACTGTTTGCCCATTTTGAGAGTCTGTTTGCTAGCTTTTGGGGGTATTCCTTGATATTTTAGACAGATAAAAATGAATAACATTGGGTTTCCTAACTAAAATACAAAACGCACTGTTGACTTTACTTCCGTGGATAGTAAGCCTATAATACGTATCGAAAACAGAGAAATATTCAGGTCAAGAAAAAAGTAGCCTAATTTACAAGTTTGGGAATCAAAAACTACCTTCTGTCTTTTAATTTTGATGAGAAAATACGTCTAATTCGTAAGTCAAATAAATGGGACATCATGAAAGATATACTAATAATTGAACAAATGCTATCTCAGTTCTATAGGCACAAAGGTACTATGGGTAGTAATAGTTTTGGGATCAAAAGACAAGCTTTTAAATTTGTTAAGAAAATACGTCTAATGAAATTGAAAGTAGTAACTAGATTTTGGTTAACATTTCGTTAACGCGTTGATGAATGTTTGATGCAAGTGAAAAGTAGATCGAATTTCCAAAAAAAGGTGACTGACCAAACAAGTTATTATAAAAAGTTGCTCAGGAGACCGATGTAACCTAGAAAACGCCTTTCCTTCGAATAGAAAGTGACATAAATAGTTACAAAATGGGACTTAGACGGATATTCGATGCATGTGAAAAGTAGGCAGAATTTTCGAAAATCGGGACGGACCAAAAATTATTAAGTTGATCGGGAGGTTGAGATAACCTATGAAACGCCTTTCATTCGAATAGAATCTGACAAAAAAAAAATCCAAGAAAATTTTAGACGACTGTTTGCAAGTGAAAAGTATACAGATTTTTTTCGAAAACCGGCGACTGACAAAAAAAATATACTTATTAGAAAATTTTGCTCGGGAGACCGAGGTAACCTAAAAAACGCCTCTCGTCCGAATATAATCTGAAATAAAATTCCATGATGGAGACTTACGCGAATGTTTGATGCAAGTGAATAGTATAGACCGAATTCCCGAAAAAAAAAACGCCATTCGTTTTGAATATAATAAAAAAATCGAATAAGGAACGGGACTTATTAGACGAATATTTGATGCAAGTGAAAAAGTATAGATAGATTTTTTCGAGTGACTGATAAAAATAGTTAGTCGGAAGGCCCCCAGATAACATTGATATTTTGTTTGAACAAAATCTGTAAAAAAAAAAATGCCAAGACGTGACTTAGACGAATGTTTGCAAGTGAAAAAAATGACTGATAAAAATAGTTAGTCGGAAGGCCCCCAGATAACATTGATATTTTGTTGAACAAAATCTGTAAAAAAAATGCCAAGACGTGACTTAGACGAATGTTTGCAAGTGAAAAAAAAAACAAAAAATTATTAGAAAAGTTGACCGGAAGGTTTAACCTAGGAAACGCCTTTCATTCGAATAGAATATGACAAAAAAAAATCCGAGACGTGACTTAGACGAATGTTTGCAAGTGGAAAAAAACAAAAAAATTATTAGAAAAGTTGATCGGAAGGTTTAACCTAGGAAACGCCTTTCATTCGAATAGAATATGACAAAAAAAATCCGAGACGTGACTTAGACGAATGTTTGCAAGTGAAAAAGAAACAAAAAATTATTAGAAAAGTTGATTGGGAGGCCGAGGTAACCTAGGAAACACCTTTCATTCGAATAGAATGTAACAAAAAAAAATTCCAAAACGTGACTTAGACGAATGTTTGCAAGTGAAAAGCATACAGATTTTTTTTTTTTTCGAAAAACGACGGCTGATCAAAAATTATTAGAAAAGTTGTTCGGGGCCGTGGTACCTAGGAAACGCCTTTCATTCAAACAAAATGCGACAAAAAAAATTTAGACAGATGAATAAGAATGCAAGGACGATTGGAGTGATCTATAACCCTAAACAGAAGGGAGAAAATGCCCCTCAATAAGTCGAAATTTGTGTGTTTTACATATGATTCAATGAGATTTTTACAAATTATTGGAAACTTAATGACGTGAGAAAAATAAAACGTCCATTGTCTGCTCACATTTTAGGAAATTTATCACAATTTATTCTAATTAATAATACCCTTTGTTTATGGAATCCCTAGTTAGCCAATGTGTCATGAGTAAGTATATGACAGGTCAAATACGTATATAATGTAAACTAAAAATATAGTTAACAAGGCGTTAACGAGCATTGACAACATGTTAACGAACGAGGTGCTAACAACGCGATAACTTAACTTTGACAACTCGTTAACGAAGCGTTGACGAGTGTGGACCCTCCAAATCTTAGGAGATACATTCGCAACCTTACACCGGATCACGCGTCACAAAGATGCTACCTTAAATTAATGCGTTGACAACTCGTTAATCCCAGGAGATACAATCGCAACTTACACCAGATCAAACTCAACTGTGGAATCCTGTGACGTCACAGAGATGCTACCTTACATTTCTTTTAGGTAGATAACCTAACCTAACATTATTGTCGTGTCCAAGAGGTTAGCGACTGGTGAACCGATTGCCATTGATCAAAACTGACTTAATCCGCCTCTGATACACCTCCCCCAAATCCAATGTATCCAGTATTTTTTTTATTTTGGTTATATAGTTACCACCTAGCTTGACCCAGTGAAACTGAATTTTACGCCATTTTCGGAGGATAAAAATCCGTTGAAAATATGATTTTTTAAATTTTATAACGTTCAGTATTTTTTATTTTGGTTATCTAGTAGCTTGACCCAGATGGAATTTTTCTTTTCATCAGATTCTGTTCTAACGGGAAGCGTTTATGATGTTGTCTCGGTCTATTGAACAACTATTCTAAAATAATCCAACCTGTATAAAACATAAAATGGGGCAGCCACATCACTACTTTTTTGCCTTGTATATTTCCAAACTGGCTGTTAGATGTGTTTCTCACCTTAAAAAATTAAAACCAATATTTTTTTGGACCTCAAACTTGCAACACAATTAGGTTTCAAATCTCTGGCATATTTCTCATTTATTTTATATATACAGGGTGTCCGGTAAGTTCGGGGAAATCTCTCGCCAGCGTGTTGGTGACGTCAAAATATACCTGGTGTTTCATATATTTTTTTCCCCTAAAGTACTCCGTAACAGAACTACAGGGTCCCAAAGGGGTACTCACTGCTTTACATTTTTTGATTTAACTTTTGAACGCCCTTGTATATTTTGATGAAATTTTGGAATTTTGCATAGACGGTAAAAACCAATTACCTCATATTTGAATCATGCTTGGACAATGCCGTGGAAGTCAGGAACGGACTTCACGCAATACCCATGGGCTCAAAATTTTGACTGGTATAAATTTAAAAAGCCGAAAACAATTTTTTTTAAAGCCTTGAACATTTCTCTTCAAAAAAGGTACTCTTTATTCGTTTCGAAAAAGTCAACCGTTTTCATGGAAAAATCGCTTTTTTGAAATCCGTAACTTAAGATGCAATAATGGAAACTACCAGAATTTAGTGTTTTCACCTGACGGATAACAACAATTACGTGTGACAAGATTTGTCAATAATTTTTATTAGCACACTGCAATTTTCAGTAGGCATTAATATCGAGAAAATGAAAAAAAACAATGAAACTGTTTAAAAATAGTTTAATAAAGTTTGGTTATAAAGAAAATGTTTCGTTTAGTCGGGCAAATGTTCAAAGTGAGCTCCTTCTACCCGAATACATTTTCTTATCCTGCGAATTTTTTCTTGCTGCACCCTAAACAGCATTTCAGGATCATTTCGAATTTGATCAGAATAGTGAAATATTCTTTCCAATAACTCTTCCCTGGTATTTACAGGAGTTGAATATACTAGTCCCTTGAGATGACCCCAGAAAAAAAAATCTAACGGATTGAGGTCAGGAGACCTAGGTGGCCACAAAACAGGTCCTCCTCGGCCTATCCAACGATTGTCAAAGTGCTGGGTTAAGTAGAGACGTACCTCCCGGGAATAATGTGGGGGAGCGCCATCGTGCATAAACCACATTTGATTCCTTATTTGTAAGGGCTCATTTTCCAGTAAATCATTTAAATTATTTTGTAAAAAATGTAAATACAGAGCTCCATTCAAACGTTCATCCAAAACAAAAGGACCAATCAAATTATTCCCAATTATCCCTGCCCAAACATTAACCAGAAATCTTTGTTGGTGCTTGATCTGAACTATGGCGTGAGGGTTTTCGTCATGCCAAATGTGCAGATTTCGACTGTTGGTAATACCGTCTCTCGTGAAGCCAGCTTCGTCGCTAAATAAAACAATTTCTGTGAAACTCGGATCGCCTATAAATTGTTGCAAAAACCAGTTTGCATAGTTAAGCCGTGGACGATAATCATTCGGAGACATTGCATGCACTTTTTGGACGTGATAAGGATAAAGTAGCTGTTCTCGCAATGTTTCATGAACAACCCCCTTTGTGGTATTTAACTGAGCTGCAAGCTTACGAACGCTATTAGAAGGGTTTTCGGATATTTCATCCAATATGTGCTCTTCTAAGTTTTGATTTCTAGCTCTCCTTTGCGGCCCTTCCCCACCACGACGAGGTAAAAAACTACCTAATGTAAATTTTAGGAGACTGATTTAAGACATTCTAAACTCGGTTTGTTTACTACCTGTTTCTCTTAAACGACGATCAACTCTCACAAATGTTTTTCGATTTGGCAAATTGCGATTTGGAAATCTTTGAGCATAAATTCTGCTTGCCTCCAGAGAATTGCAGTGTGCTTGTCCATAAATTAAATGCATGTCTGCATATTCGGCATAAGTATAAAAATGCTCCATTGCTAATAAAAATTATTGACAAATCTTGTCACACGTAATTGTTGTTATCCGTCAGGTGAAAACACTAAATTCTGGTAGTTTCCATTATTGCATCTTAAGTTACGGATTTCAAAAAAGCGATTTTTCCATGAAAACGGTTGACTTTTTCGAAACGAATAAAGAGTACCTTTTTTGAAGAGAAATGTTCAAGGCTTTAAAAAAATTTGTTTTCGGCTTTTTAAATTTATACCAGTCAAAATTTTGAGCCCATGGGTATTGCGTGAAGTCCGTTCCTGACTTCCACGGCATTGTCCAAGCATGATTCAAATATGAGGTAATTGGTTTTTACCGTCTATGCAAAATTCCAAAATTTCATCAAAATATACAAGGGCGTTCAAAAGTTAAATCAAAAAATGTAAAGCAGTGAGTACCCCTTTGGGACCCTGTAGTTCTGTTACGGAGTACTTTAGGGGAAAAAAATATATGAAACACCAGGTATATTTTGACGTCACCAACACGCTGGCGAGAGATTTCCCCGAACTTACCGGACACCCTGTATATACGTAGGTATAAGTTTCATTGTTTAATAAAACCAACTCGGCACTTTTCACGTCCTATGCGTCGCACTTGCTTCAGTAGATTCTCGGTCGTGGCCACAAAGACTCTATCGAGGCGTTGTAATATATGAAAAGTCTGAGTTTCGTGTTTGTTTTTCTTTGGAAAGATGGAAGTGTATCAGTACCTACTTCAGTATAATAGATACGCGTAGTTCAGTGAAATTTTGGATTACGGCAGTATCTATCTATGGAATTTGAACGGTTACTGGTTGTTTTTTCCGTGAAAATGACTGTGCCGTTGGGAAAATGATGTTTGGTTATATCTCATCGCTCGGGGATGTTTATTCTACTGTCTGGGGCATTAGATGTAACCTGATTTCTTTTTATACATCACCAAGAATCTTTTGGTGAGTTGTATTTTGTTTTCTTATCTCTAGGGTATTTTTTTATGTATTTGCGTCGCATTTTTAAACCTATATCGTAAAACCGGTGGTGGCACCCTGTGTTTAAAAACTATACTTCGAAAAAACATCTTGTCTGATCCAATTTTGTTATCATTTTCGTAAATGGGGTAAACAAATTAAACGTTAGCAATTATATTTGTATCAAAAATCCTTGCAAAACTGACAACGGGTTCTGCAACCAGTACCTATGATAATTGCATTACTTTTTCCTAGCTAAAAATATTTCCTTACATCTTCACCCCAATAAATTCAGTTTCGGCTATAATATCAAAATAATATATTTATATATATTTTTTTACTTATTTCCGACTCGCTATTTAGTGGTGGTTTATAAGGTACAAAGTTTTCAATTATTATTTTCACTGAATATTGGGACCAGGTTTTGTTTTTAAATGATAACTGGTAAACTAAATCGCCAGAAATAAATATATTTTTTGATCAACATGTTTGAGCTCATATATCTATTCTTAATATTTTGCGTGCCGCATGTTTGTATGACATTATGTTAACGTTTAGCCATGAATTTTAAGCAAGTCTGGTGCTTTTATTAAAACGGCTTACAACCCTCTAAGTAGTACGTGCAGTTTAGTGAAAGTTAGATTAATGTCTCTCATATCGAGTCCAGTCCAATTTTCTTGCTAGATCTATCATCAATGAAAACGTATAATTCAAAATGAAAATGTTTGGAGATTGAGCCGATATGATATTTTCTAGTCCAGAGGATACCGCCACCTCGAGCGATCACGCGGGCTATACGAAAATTTAGTCTATACTTTCACATACATCAAACTTTATTTATTCATCTAAGCCCCGTCATGGATTTTTTTACACCTTATTAAGCAGAACGCATTTTTCATAGGACACGCTAACGGTGACATCGACGGCTATATTATGACATCAGCGTATTTTCTAATAATAGTTGATTTTTGGCACCCCGGTTTTTAGAACCTCTAGCAACAATTTTCAGTTTAGCTTTCTACATTATCAAAAAAAAAACCATGATTTATACTATATTTAGAAGGGGGTTGTTGTATGTTCGATATTTTATTCATTAAAAATGTTGTATTTCCAGGGTAAAATTGGTTGAACTTCTTAGGGACGTATGTTGAATTTTTCACGCCTGGTTTTAATGCGGCAAATTATCATTCGCATTTTAAACGAATTTGATAGCGTAAATAGCTTTGGACTTACAATTGCAGTATTTCTTTTTATTCCTAGAAATCAACAAAATTTCGGGGAACAGTTGACCGACAAGTTTTTTTTACTTTGAACGTACATGTTGATTATGCCTGGTTTGAAATTTTCATCCGTACTGTACCGGGGGATTTTAGATTCTATGCTATGGAAGTATGATTTACAGGGTTTTTTTAGATTCTACATCAACTGGGTCACACGTGTCCCTAAGGACAAAGGTCAAACCTCGAGCAGTAGCCACTTTGCACGTTTTGTTTTTGTCGAGCGATCACGTGGGGTGGGCATTTTTTAAACATTTTATGAGTGTAGTTTCAATCGTGATCGAGCGATTACAAGAGCTAAAAATCCAAATTTGTGGGATGGGCAATGAATAAAATAACAACTTAGATACGCGATTAAATATTTTAATATACAAGATCCCACGAACATTTTATCAGTTTTGTATACTTTTTCATCGGTGACGGGTACCCATAACTTTTTTATTTGCTGAATACTGATACAAATTTTTTATCGCCAGTACCGATGAGATCAGCGTGCTCGTTTCATAGGCGCTTATTCCGACAAAGAGAAAGTACTTTTTTCCGAGGAATTACATCACGTACATATTGCAAGCTGGTATTTTTTCTATAGGTGTTAGGTTTTTATTAGTTGCGAGTCTCGACATGTCTCGGCGTCGCGGACGCAAAAATACGCAGGCAGAGGTGGTAGCAAAAATCCATGCATGGCCGCGGCTAAAGGTCGACAGGGGGACGTCATGGTTTAATTATGATTTAGGGTTTTTATTAGTTGCGAGTCGTGACATGTCGCGGCGTCGCGGCTGGGTCAACGGTCGGAGGGATAATGACGGGCACCCCGGGGTTGAGAGCGAAGGTCAACGGTCGGCGAGCTCGGGCACCTTCGTTCGCGTCGGAGAAAGTCGGGCCGGAGAAATTTGGTCACGTTTTGACCACGTTTTAGCCCCCATAAGAAATACATGGGGAAATTGCGCCAGAACCGACATAGCCTATCTACTGTGGCAGTTCTGAAAAAACTCTACAACTTTCGTATAAAAGTATTTTCTGACACGAAAATTATTTGTGCAGTCGTAAGATTACCTAATTTCAATCAAAATTACCACACAACCATACATTCTTATGGCCTAAATAATTCATTTCGAATCACAAAGAATATTTTACACAACTTCTTCAGACAAAATTTACAGAAATATACAAGAATTATTAATCATGAAAACTAAGGAAAAATTCGATAAGTTGTCTGGTTTGCCTTTTATATACGAATATTAAAATGGTCACTTTAATATGGGGAGCCCTATAATGTATGTCTGGAAAATCAAATGGCCAAAATGCTCAATTCATTTTTGCAAAAAAATAAAACAATCCTATTTTGTATAAATATCTCCAGAACGAAAATACTATAATATTGAATTTTTGTTACAGGGTCTAGTTATTAAGGCAAGCATTGTTCTCCTAACTTCATTCCTTAATTCTGTTACTAACAATAATTAAATTAATTCATCCCACTTTTCGAATTCTCCGACTTCCAGCCATTCCGTTATACTTTCCAAGTTCGTTATAAAACCCTCCATTGTTTCATTATGAAAACAAATCCTAAAAAGTGCATAACGAACCTCTTCTCCCTTTACCTATTATTGTCTTGGCATTAGCGCGCCCATTTGTATGCATTTTCTCCCATTTATAGCCGTCTCTCTACCAGGTTAGCGCTGTTTGCCGATTATCTGTATAAACTTCCTGTCTTAGGCCAGCCCAGCCCACTATTCTAGTTATACAGCTAGTGAGATATGTGCGGTAATGAAGATGCACGCGTTTGTGGTTTGCTCTAATTAGCTCGTTGTTGGAATTGGAGTTACTTGTAAAACACGTTCTATAGACAGTAGCTGTTTATGTTTAAGTTGGGAAAAGCGTTTAGTACACGTAATTTGGAGAAACTGGCCAGAGTTTAAATTAAGTGCAACAATTACTAGACTTTGGAATTTTCCGGTGAGAAAAATTAGTGTATCGTTGTGATAGAGCAAGAATAGGATGCTTATGGGTATATTATTTAAGACTCAGTTTACAGCACTAGCTTGGTGATTCAATATTTTGAACCATAAAATGGCTTTTTTCGATCTGTAGCGAGCAACACCCATAATTTTAAACTTTTGGTCAATACAAATTTTAATCTAAGTAATTACTCACATTTGGAGACAAAAATTATTTAAAAATATTTATCACAATGGCCGTTATTAGCATTTGCGCAAAAAGCCTAATAACGGCCATTGTGATAAATATTTTTAAATAATTTTTGTCTCAAAATGTGAGTATTTACTTAGATTAAAATTTGTATTGACCAAAAGTTTAAAATTATTTTTTGTGTTGCTCGCTACAGATCGAAAAAAGCCATTTTATGAGTCAAAATGTTGAATCACCACGTATGTACGTGCTGTACATTGAGCCTTAATATAATATTATTTGGACAAAAAGAAATTCTTTTAATAAAATAAATTTAAGGATTACTCGATTTCCAATTCAATAGGTTTTTCGACTGTTCATAGATTTCTCGAGACACAACAAAAGTTTAATTTAGTTGTCCAGCCCTCCAAAAACATAGAACCAAAAGGGATTTTTATTTTATTTTTGGGCTAAGATGAAACTGCTCTGGGGCGACCATTTTTTGATATACCTGTCAAAAATGAAATTTAATTAAGTAAAAACTAGGCCATATTTGTTATTTTCTCCAAAAAAGTTATGTGAAAAAGTTCTTTGGAATTTTAATTTGCCTCTATATGCAAATTTTTAGGCGAAAATTCTGACAATGATGACTTTTTGATTTTTTTAAAAAATCGAAAAAACTAATAACATTCATTTTTTCGGTGTGCCATAGATTGACTTTAAAATTGCTTGCCTATCATCCTAACGTGATATTTTTTTAGTTATGGACTCTATTTGGGTAGTAATCGTCTAGTAATCGAGTGTAATTATTTTGGACCATTTTCCTATTTCTGAACAATCCTTGCCATTGTTTTTATTAACTTTACAAGTCAATCTATGGCACACCGAAAGAAACGAAATGTACTTGCTTTTAGATTTTTTAAAAAATCAAAAATTTAACATTGTATGGGAATTTTTGCTTCAAAATTTGCCTGTTATGGTAAAATCAAATTTCAAGCAACTTTTTGAAATAACTTTTTTCGAGAAAATAACAAATAACGTCAATTTTGGCAATTTATTTATTTAAGTGTCATTTTTTACAGGTGTGTTAAATAACGCCACGACCTTTAACGGTCTCATTTCAATTTTTTTTAAGCAAAGATGATCGCTCGAGAGTATAATAGTTTAATCTTAGCCCAAATATAAAAGAACATATTTTTGGCGGGCACCGTATATATTTTGAAATAGGGAAATTAACAGCTTTAGACGGCACGAGATTTCTATCAGTTCAGGTTAGGTATGTCGTGAAGCTTGGCGTCGGCGATGACTATTCTAAAGCTGTTGGATGTCGTCGTTGGTGAGCAAATTCATTACAATCACCAGAAAACACGTTATTGCATAATAAGATAATAAAGATAAACTATATATCATCTTCCACTTAATGTTGATAGCCAAAACCGCTTATATTGCACAAATGGTATTTTGCGGGACACCAAAAAAAAACACTCATCGAGGTCCTTACATACTTATAAAACTTATAAAGTTTTATACCTACAATACCTACGTATGGCCATGAGCGAATTTAAATTAATGCTCGAGAGCATCTGTTCGATCCATTTTTATGGATTATAATGGCCATTCCCTTAATATGCGACCTTTTCCCGGGAAACAGTTTCGTTTCCTTTTGTTGAAAACTTGCTCATTCCATTACTCCCAAAGTTGCGGAAAAGTATATTTATTTTACTGAAAATTTAATAGGGCAATTCACATTTGCGAAAGTGCCCCCGTGTTTAAATTAATTTTACTGAGATCTGATGAAATTAACTTAGGTTCTAATTCCGTTCCGCATTTAACTGTATTACATTGCTGTTTCCTCGGCACGTTTAAAGATAAAGTTGGTCTTTTGTTTTCATGCAGTCTCAAATAAATAGGTGGATATATGTAGGTGCAGGTACCTATGGCTGCCTTCTTACATTGAAATCAACTATGCCAAGTCTATTTGTTGAGAAGCATTTACTGTATTTTGAGTTTTAATTTTCTCCATCTCCTATTCCTTTAAAATGTGTTAAGAATTAAAACAAACCACATAGAGACAACAGTCGGCAACTGTTTAAATGTAATTGTAATTTCTTATATTCTTTATAATGTTTTTTCCACTCATTTTAAATTACCTATAGCATTTCAAATCGTTACCAAACAGTCCATTATGCCTCTATGGAAACATTCGAAAAAGAGCAAAACAAACAGGCCCCCGCCTCTCCATTTGTTATCGGCTTTAGTCGCCTCTATCTCGTCAGCATTGTTTGAGGATTATAGAGACCCAGACAGCCGTCCTTAGGCAAGCACAGCTGAATAGCTAGAATGTTAGTTAGCAGTGAGATATTTGTGGTCATGAAGACGCTCGAATTTGTGGTTCACACTGATTTGCGGGCTTGAAAATAATTTGTTAAACGATCATGTACTTATATAACGAGCGTCCATTTAAATTCGACCTAGTAGTAGGTTGTGATGCTGAAAACGTATGTCTTTGCTTAATTTATTATTATAGATAATTTTTGAAAATGACCTCCACCTTGTATCAGACATTTCTGACACTTATGGGAATAGATGAATCATTAATAGATACTTAGGTTATTGCTCGGGTTATTGCTTCACGAATTTCTTCATAACAAGTTAAGCGATATAATAGGGCTGCAGGTGTACCTAAATCTTCTTTTAAACACTATGACAGGTATAGGTACCATCAGATACTCTAGTTAGCTGTGACAAAATTCGCACAGCTGTTTTGGGAGCATCTTCCATAGTTAGGGCATTTTCCGTACGCCCCTCTGTTCGTCACCTTCCCATCTTTCGTTCCACGCTCCCAATTTCCCGGAAAACTGAACAGTGTGACGAAGAAAACAGTGTCATAAACGTGTTGTAAACAACGTTGTTCTCCCGAAGAAACTGTTCTTAAATTTCCCGATAGCAACTTCTCTATAGAACTTCTCAACTTTCCGTCCGTTTTTAAATACGACCATGCATGTTTTTTGTTGCTGGGTAAACACTATTCTAACGCAGAAATGTTATTTCGGACAACGGAATACGCACGTGAATCTTAGTCAACAGTCAACGCTTTATGACTTTTACTTTGCCACAATTCCTTCACTCAACGCTTTTACCTCGACGTTTGATACTGACAGTAGTTATGTCAAAACGTTAGATTTCAAAGCCACAGCTTACCAAATTGGTAAGCTGTGGCAAAGCCTTGAAACCAACGATATATAGGAATAGATACATTACTAAAGGCAACAGTAGGTATCGCCTTACTTGAGACAGACAGGCCACAGACGCCCGCAAAGCCGCGTGACCTTCGCCGGCAGTGGGCTGGCCACCTGACCTGTCGCGACACGCTTGACCCCGACTAACCCCCCGCCCGACTAACCGCTGTCCTAACCTCTGGGCCAGTCGTTGACCCGTCATGGGGCCAAAAAAAAGTCGCACTAGGAATCGAACCTAAGACCAATCCGACGCTCTGGCCAACCATCGACGCAAAATATTAAGCTAGAATCTAGAAGTATGCCAGCGAGTTATGCCGACAGGCTGCGACCAGTCGCCCGTAGCCTCTGAGCAAATCGTTGCTGACGTCATGGCAAACATTCCAGGAAATCTTTCGTTATAACGGATTCCTTTTTGCAGCCGATAGCGATGACACCGATTGACCCGTTCTGCTGGCAAAAAGTAAACAAAGGTACCTATCACGATTCTAATCAGGCATTTCCAACGGAGATGCCTTCCCAGAAAAGCACCATGTGGGAGAGCCTAAATATCTCCGGTCCCGAAGTCACCTGGCCGCCGCAATTTCCAATAAATATTTCGTTATAATTAAAAATTCAACGGATTTGCAACCGATACATAACGATGACACCGATTGACCAGTTTTGCTGGCAAAAAAAATATAGGTATCCTGGCAAACATCGCGCCAGGATTCGAACCTAAAACCATCGCCGACCATCGACGCGTCTCCACTAAATAACTCCGTCGCACCCGAGGTCACCAGGGCCGCGGCAATTCCCAGGAAATCTTTCGTTATAGTTAAAAAATTCAATCGGATTTGCAACCGATAGCGGTGACACCGATTGACCCGTTTTGCTGGCAAAAAGTAAACAAATATAGGTACCTATCGCGATTCTAAGAAATCGGGCAGCCCGAGGGGTTCACCTCGACAAAAATCGTAGCAGGATTCGAACATCTTACCTAATTAAGTCCAAATAAAAACTAGGTGCCAAATCTTCTATTGTTTACAAAATAACGCCCATGCTACTACAGACGTTAATAGATTACTAATAAAAAATATAGCAGACAACATAGCGATGACACCGATTGACCCGTTTTGCTGGTAAAAAGTAAACAAAGGCACCTATTGCGATTCTAATCAGGCATTTCCAACGGGGATGCCTTCAACACGCCCACGTAGGAGAGCCACCGGTGTTTCGTCACATGCAAATCGCCGCTCGAGATGCTTCAAACTAAGCATGGAATGTTCAGCTTAAATAAATACGTGCCAGTTGTGTAGACAAATTATTAGACCGTCAGACAGTGACAGATTTTCCTTACTCATTTTCTCATTTATGTCTTGGAGAGGATTGCATCGATGCTGAGTCGGAAAATAGTAATTTTAAGTTGGACCCCGGGGAAAACTTATGAAAAATTCGATTTTTCAAAACAAAAAAGGTACTAATTCTCACTTATGCCATGTTCACCGTATGATTTTTATACTATTCCGACTTCGAAAACCCAAAGGCATAAGTGTAGCGTGTGGAAAAAGGTGGAATTAAGGGTTTAAACCCTTAAACGGTCTATATATGGAATAAAATGAGGGCATACAACATGTTCTTCAATAATGAAAATTAAAACAATGTTCATTTTTGACTGTCCATTATCCTACCAAGAAAAAGCTTATAGCGTCTAAGCGACTATAAAAACGACTAGACGACTTGAATAAACGACTAAACGACTCTAAAAAACGACTAGACGACTCGTAAAAACGACTAGACGATTCGGAAAAACGACTAAACGACTCTGGAAAACGACTAGACGACTCGAAAAGTAACTCGAAGCAACTTGAAAAGCGACATACCATTGAATCCCATCGAACACCATGGAATACCATCAAATACCATGGAAGACCATGGAATACCATGGGATTGAACCTAGCAATTATGATATCCAACACACCAATGACGGATTAGTAATTGTCAAATACCAGTAACTGTTGAAGAAAACGTATTATGTATTGGAGATCAAAAATTACCCTTACACCAGGTCTGTCTCAACTGCTTTTGAAGAACAAACCACAAGGTATTAATGAGAGTGACCTAAAAATATACAAACAATTGTTGATTACTAATTTTCGATAGGTTCAACAAATCAGGTTTTAAAAGTATTTGTGTTTAGGTGCCTATGGTTTCATCTAGTATATGTTCCATACAGGATTCGAACCCTAGCCCACATTCCAAAGCCAAACACTCTGCATGTAAGTAAAATTCTAGGAAATGCTTGGCAGTGGGGCAATAATCTCGACGCGCTGTTGTAGCAGGGCTCCACTGGCTCCCGCAGGCCTCGCCGGTCTCTGTAGACTCAGCAGGTCCCTTTAACGATGTGTACCGCAGACCCCGACTAAATTAAAAAATTACTATCAACAATAAAATACCCGGACAATAACCATCATTCCAACGCCAAACACCCGACAGTAGTATTTCTGCGAATGCATCGCAGCCGGGCGCGGATGACTCACATCCGCTAGCCGGAACTTGTCAGGACAGGTTGACAGCCTAAAAACAATTCTCTCTACTTAGATAAAAATAGAATGTCCAATAAGATTTTTTTCACACACTTTTATATATAAGCACAGATAACGTAACCATATAAGTATATATTACAATATTATAAAATATTTAAGCCCCATATAGTTCGAATTTGAATGGGATATTATGTTACATGGGTAATATATCTCAACACTTCGTACACAAACAAAACTCGCTCGTTCTTTACAGTTTTATTACTGTGAATTCGGTACCTACTAAAGCGGCAGACTTGGGATGCCGCAGTAGCAAATACAATATGAAGCTCAGCTCTGATGTATACTAAAAATGTTATAATCAAACTTGAGACGCACACATATTTAAAAATATAAATACCGCCGGATGAATGCAAGGTCAATTTACGGAATATAGCAAAACAATTAGATTATGGACATGGATATTAATTTCTTTAGGTAAAGGTAATAAACATTTGATACTATCGACAGGAGTCTACGCAAAATAATTGTATCCGTATTCAGCAAATAGAAAAGTTATAGGTACCCGTCACCTGATGAAAAAGTATACAAAACTGATAAAATGTTCGTGGCATTTTTGTATATTAAAATATTTAATCGCGTATCCAAGTTGTTATTTTATTCATTGCCTATCCCACAAATTTGGATTTTTAGCTCTTGTAATCGCTCGATAACGATTGAAACTACACTCATAAAAAAATGTTTAAAAAATGCCCATCCCACGTGATCGCTCGACAAAAACAAAACGTGCAAAGTGGCTACTGCTCGAGGTTTGACCTTTGTCCTTAGGGACACGTGTGACCCAGTTGATGTAGAATCTAAAAAACCCCTGTAAATCATCCTTTCATAGCATAGAATCTAAAATCCCCCGGTACAGTACAGATGAAAATTTCAAACCAGACATAATCAACATGTACGTTCAAAGTAAAAAAAAACTTGTCGGTCAACTGTTTAACCCCGACATTTTCTTGATTTCTAGGAATAAAAATAAATACTGCGATTGTAAGTCCAAAGCTATTTACGCTATGAGATTCGTTTAAAATGCGAATGATAATTTGCGGCATTAAAACCAGGCGTGAAAATTCAACATACGTCCCTAAGAAGTTCAACCAATTTTACCCTGGAAAACATTTTTAATGAATAACATATCGAACATATTTTAAACACCCTTCTAAATATAGTATAAATCATGTTTTTTTTTTGATAATGTGGAAAGCTAAACTGAAAATTGTTGCTAGAGGTTCTAAAAACCAGGGTGCCAAAAATCAACTATTATTAGAAAATACGCCGATGTCATAATATAGCCGTCGATGACACCGTTAGCGTGTCCTATCAAAAATGCGTTCTGCTTAATAAGGTGTAAAAAATCCATGACGGGGCTTAGATGAATAAATAAAGTTTGATGTATATGAAAGTATAGACTAAATTTTCGTATAGCCCGCGTGATCGCTCGAGGTCACGGTATCCTCTGGACTAGAAAATATCATATCGGCTCAATCTCCAAACATTTTCATTTTGAATTATACGTTTTCACTGATATAGCAAGAAAATTCGACTGGATTCGATATGAGAGACATTAATCTAACTTTCACTAAACTGCACGTACTACTTAGAGGGTTGTAAGCCGTTTTTAATAAAAGCACCAGACTTGCTTAAAATTCATGGCTAAACGTTAACATAATGTCATACAAACATGCGGCACCCAAAATATTAAGAATAGATATATGAGCTCAAACATGTTGATCAAAAAATATATTAATTTCTGGCGATTTAGTTTACCAGTTATCATTTAAAAACAAAACCTGGCCCCAATATTCAGTGAAAATAATAATTGAAAACTTTGAACCTTATAAACTACCACTAAATAGCGAGTCGGAAATAAGTAAAAATTATATATAAATATATTATATTGATATTATGGCCGAAACTGAATTTATTGGAGTGAAGATGTAAGGAAATATTTTTAGCTAGGAAAAAGTAATGCAATTATCATAGGTACTGGTTGCAGAACCCGTTGTCAGTTTTGCAAGGATTTTTGATACAAATATAACTGCTAACGTTTACCCCATTTACGAAAATGATAACAAAATTGGATCAGGCAAGATGTTTTTTCGAAGTATAGTTTTTAAACACAGGGTGCCACCACCAGGTTTCAAAATGCGACGCAAATACATAAAAAATACCCTAGAGATAAGATAACAAAATACAACTCACCGAAAGATTCTTGATGATGTATAAAAAGATATCAGGTTACATCTAATGCCCCAGACAGTAGAATAAACATCCCCGAGCGATCAGATATAACCAAACATCATTTTTCCAACGGCACAGTCATTTTCACGGGAAAAACAACCAGTAACCGTTCAAATTCCATAGATAGGTACAGCCGTAAATTTCACTGAACTACGCGTATCTATTATACTGGAGTAGGTACTGATACACTTCCATCTTTCCAAAGAAAAACAAACACGAAACTCAGACTTTTCATATATTACAACGCCTCGAGTCTCTGTGGCCACGACTGAGAATCTACTGAAACAAGTGCGACGCATAGGACGTGAAAAGTGCCGAGTTGGTTTTATTAAACAATGAAACATATACGTATATATAAAATAAATGAGAAATATGCCAGAGATGTGAAACCTAATTTTGTTGCAAGTTTGAGGGTCCAAAAATATTGGTTTTAATTTTTAAGGTGAGAAAGACATCTAACAGCCAGTTTGGAAATATACAAGGCAAAAAAAAAAGTAGTGATGTGGCTGTCCCATTTTATGCGTGCCAGGAGGAACGGAGGCCGAAGGCCTCCGTCCGACTGGCATGTAGTTGCCCGAACAAAATCCACCCTTCCCCCTTGCACGCGTTCCGCGCATGCGCAGTTCCGCACTTTTGATACCTGATGAAAACTTGAAAATTTTTTATTCAAAAAATGTAATTTTAAGAAGGTCCTGATCCTATAACCCCGATAATATTTTGGGAAATTTTCAGTTTTTGACGGTGAAATGTACAAGACAAGATTTAGACGAATGTTTGCGAGAGTGGCAAATAGATATATTTTTCGAGTGACTGATAAAAATAGTTAGTCGGAAGGCCCCCAGATAACATTGATCTTTTGTTTGAACAAAATCTGTAAAAAAAATCCAAGACTTTAAAATGTAGGTAGAATTTTCGACTAAGTTTTGTATACCGGTAAAAATATAAAGATAAAAATAACGCCAGTTTCACAAAAATGACAAAATAAAAAAATTTCAGTTTCAGAAAAAATAGGATGTAGAGGTTGTGTCAAAAATTGGAAATAATTACCAGTAAAATATACACAAGACAGAAAAAAAGGTAATTGTGCGGCTGTCCCATTTATGCACATTAGGTGTTTCAGTTCAGTTATTACTTTTTTAAATACGGTTGCCTCAACCTTGGTCGAAAGGAAATATTTTTTCGCGGTGGCGCTCGGCGGCGCCCGACGTTTAGCGTGCAGGTTGAAGGTCTCGATAAAAATTTTCGAGCATATCGGTGAAGTTGCACATCGATTCTCAGGAGCGCTCGGCGCTCGGCATTTGGCGCGTGGATCCTTGGTCGACGGTAGAAGCCGAAAAGCTTGTCGAGACTTGTATGGAATACCGAGAAAAACGGAGAGATTTGTTGGGACTTGCATCGAGTACTGAGAAAAACTGAGATATTTGTCGAGACATGTTTGGTCGCGCGCGCTTCTCTATAAAAGGAGGAGCGGCAAACCTGACTTGTCATTCCGTGTTTAGCTGTCGTTACGAGTGGTTCAGTCCCGCACGGAATTCATTGAGCGCTTGAACGTTTTGACTGGCGAATCTAAGAGTGTCAACAAATTAGTAAAAATGGAAAAATTTGAAGTTATTCAAGATTGTACGCAGCGTGTCAGACGTTTTAATATGTCTGGTAGACGTTTGCATTTCAAGATCAAGGCCGTACCTGAAAACAAGGACGCCAGTGATTGGGCTATGAAAGCAATCAAGGATGCCATCTTGCACGCGACCAGTGATCTGCAGGCAGCCGACAGGGTAGCTTTCTCGTTCTACAGCCCCGCGTTCCAGAAGGGCGAGGGTTGGATGGGATTCAAAGAAGCTTCGAAAATTACCGTTGAAGAGGTATGGGGCGTACTTTCCGACATTTTTCAAAGCAACGGCGAAGCCTTGGATACGGATACCTTCGTGCTGGGAGTCACGACGATTCGTTTACCCGCATGGAAAGGTAGAGGATCGAAATACAACAATTTTACAGAAGAATGTGGTATGCGAAGAGGTATTGTTGTAATTAATAATAAAGACAACCTCTGTCTGGCCCGGGCCTTAGTGGTGGCTATCGCTCACGTAAACAAAGATCGAGATTATATAAAAGTCCGTAGGGATATTGGAAAACTACAAACACAACGCGCCAATAGATTATTGGAGGAAGCCCAAGTTAATATACCTGTAGACGGGGCGGGAATTTCTGAATTGCAAAAGTTTCAGCAACATTTGAATGATTTTAATATTGTTGTATACAAATACGGAGTGAAAGGTCGTGACGTAATTTTTAAAGGAACTGGAGGGGGAAGAAATCTAAATTTATTGTATCATGCCAATCACTATAACGTCATTACGTCACTGACGGCTGCCTTTGTTTGTAACTATTTTTGTGACAGCTGTAACATGCCTTACGATCACAAAGATGACCATCGTTGCGGAGGAACTTGCTATGCATGCCAGCAGTCGCCACCGTGTGTAAAAGAAGAAAAGATACTGTGTCGGGAATGCAATCGCATTTTTAAAAGTAAAAACTGTTTTGACAAGCATAAAAGTGTTCGAGAAAAGAAGGATTCGGTTTGCGCTGAGCTAAAACGCTGCAGCCTTTGCTTAAAAACGGTAAAGAAAAACAGAAACCATGTTTGTGGAGAGGTTTACTGCATGGTTTGCAAAAAACACCAGCCTGGACAACATCTATGTTATATGCAGGTGGATAAGGGACGTCCAAAAACGGAAAATCTCCTGTTTATATTTTATGATCTAGAGACAATGCAGGAAAAATTTATAAATAAGAACCAAAAATTACACGAGCCGAATTTATGCGTGTTTGCCCAACGCTGCTCGGTGTGCATAAACAAGTGCAGTGACGAACAACTTTGCTCAACGTGCGGCTTAAGATTACAGAAACTTATAGGTATGAATGCAGTGGGTAGATTTGTAGAGTTTGTTTTAAATCAAAGAAAGATTTTCAAGAACGTTGTTGTCATAGCCCATAACGGCAAAGCCTTTGACCATCAATTTCTATTGAACTATATATTAACTGAGACAAATATAACTCCTGAACTGATTACTAGAGGTACAAAATTAATTACTATGACTCTGGGCAACGTCAATTTTCTGGACTCGATAAACTACTTTCCAATGGCCCTGTCCAAAATACCTAAAGCATTCGGTCTTACAGAGCTCAAAAAGGGTTATTTTCCACACTTTTTTAACACGACTGAAAATCAAAACTACGTAGGTCCCTTGCCGGCCGTCGAATTCTATAGCCCCGATACCATGAAACCGGAGGACAGAGACACATTTTTGAATTGGCATAATAATCATAAAGACGACGTATTTGACTTTCAAAAAGAAATCGTAGATTACTGCGTATCGGACGTAGAAATTCTGATGCAAGCTTGCCTTATATTCAGGACTCAACTGATGGGAGTTGGGAACGTGTGCCCTTTCACGGAAGCGTGCACCATACCCTCTGCCTGTAACAAAATTTTCAGGCGTAATTTTCTGAAACCTCAAACTATAGGCGTTATTCCTAAGAACGGATACAGATGGCGAGATAATCAGTCAAAAATAGCAACCATGTGGCTCATTAGTGAGGAAAATAATAGAGGCGTAGAAATAAGGCACGCAGCTAAAGGGAGAGAAGTTACTTTAGCTGGAGTGAAAGTCGACGGTTATTGCGAGTCGATAAATCAAGTCTTTGAGTTTCACGGTTGCTATTTTCACGGTTGCCCACGTTGTTTTAAATACAATAGGGAAAAATCTACCTACGACGACCCCACAGCCACAATGCAGAATAGATACGAGGCGACAGTTGCCAAAACAGAACGTCTGCGATGTCTAGGTTACGAAGTTGTCGAGAAATGGGAATGCGACTTTCGCAAAGAACTGACTCCTGAGCTGGCAAAATTGCTAGAGAACCACGCCCTACTCGCCAATCTTCCTTTAAATCCTCGAGACACATTCTATGGTGGTAGAACTGGTGCCGCAAAACTTTATTATAAAGTAAAACCAGGAGAGAACATCAAGTATGTCGACGTGTGCTCTCTCTATCCCTGGGTGTGTAAATATGGAAAGTACCCTGTTGGGCACCCACAAGTACACGTAGGGGAGGAGTGTGACCTGTTAGATTTAACTAAGACAGACGGTTTGGTTAAATGCAAAATTCTTCCACCAACAAACTTGTATCATCCCGTGCTACCCATGAAAATGAACAAAAAATTAATGTTTGCCCTATGTTGCACTTGTTGCGAGGAGCAAAATGAAGGAAATTGTAATCATAGCGATGAAGAGAGGGCATTAAAGGGAACATGGGTTATAGATGAAGTCCTCAAGGCCATAGAAAAAGGGTACAGACTTATAGAAATAAACGAAATTTGGCAATACAACATTAATCAGTACGACAAAGAATCAAATACCGGAGGTCTGTTTGCCGAGATGATGAACAAATTTATAAAGACCAAACAGGAAGCGTCCGGTTGGCCTTCTATATGCTCCAACAAAGCGGAAAAGGAAGCGTACATAGAAGCATTCCTAAGTAGCGAAGGTATTCAGCTGGAGTTTGCGAAAATTGTCAAAAACCCCGGACTGAGATGTTTGGCAAAGCTTATTCTTAACAGTTTTTGGGGAAAATTTGGACAAAGAGAGAACCAAACAAAAACGAGCATAATCAACAAACCTGACGAATTTTTCAACATGCTTCAGGATCCCGCAATAGATGTCAATACAGCGATCGCTATTAATGAAACCACGCTGATAGTAAATTGGTCATTTAAGGAAGGAGCTTCAGCCCTCTTTCCACCGTAAATGTAGCTATCGCTTCTTACACAACAACCCAAGCTCGTCTCAAACTGTACAGCTACCTGGAGCAACTGGGCGAGAGGGTCCTTTACTACGATACGGATAGCGTTATCTACGTATCAAAACCGGGCGAAAATGACATAACCACGGGAAGTAGTTTGGGTGAAATGACCGACGAACTAGAGGAATTCGGCCCCGGTACTTATATTACGGAATTTACGTCTGGTGGGCCTAAACTGTACGCCTACATCGCTTACACACCTTCCACTAATAAATACCATGAAGTGTGCAAGGCGAAGGGTATTAGGATCACGTACGACTCTTCAAAGCTGGTAAACTTCACCAAACTGAGAGACATGATTTTGCGGGAAAACCCGCCGGTGTATATAACAGGGACAAACATCAGACGCACAAAAGAACACGAAGTAGTTACCGTACAAGAAAAGAAAATCTTTCGCGTTAACTTTAGAAAAAGGTGTCGTGTGGAAGACTACGATTCTGTACCCTATGGCTATAAAAAATTAAAATTGATGTAATCGTTATTTCGTTATTTGACATGTGTTAGACTAAGCTGCTATTTACCAAACAATCTGTAAATTTAGTTCTTAGCTCATTTTTAAAGTAAAAATTTTTGTAAACCTGTAAATAAGTCATATTCTTAATAAAAATATTATCCGTTTTTTTTTCTCAAACTCTACTTCGAAAATGAACAAAAATAGTTTAAAAATCACTCAGATATTTTACTGAAAAAAAATTCTTTAGTTCTATCTTATTTGAGCCAGTCTGTACATATGGTTATTTTTAGTTAGCGTCTCCCCAGCAATTTTTTATGCCGGTCTGAAATTCTTCTCACTGTTCATTGACTCACTGAGGCGATTATGTATGGCTTTCTCTCCTCGTTTTCCACCCACACACACACAGACACGTTTATTCAAAACAAATGTAACTAAATATTGGTTCAAATTACTTCAGAGCAGGGGCATTCAAATACTTGTAGTAGTTTTTCCGTTTGTCAATGCAAACTGCCAATTTTCAAGTGATATCATACTTTTCATAGCTTTATTCAGCTTAGGAACGTATTCTATATTAATTACTTTTCAAGTTACAAACATAATCAAGTGTTTTGTTTGAATTTACGTATTTTTTACTATGCTTCCCGTTTTTAAAGACTAGCAGCCTTGTTTATGGATACTCTAGTTAGCCAATGTCTGACACTGACATAAGGACATGACAGAAATAAAGTAGATACAGCGGACAGATTTTGCAAAAAATAAAGTTGGCCAGCTGTTTTTTGGTAGATTTGAATAGTAGAAAATTAGTAGGCAATGACTGGGCCACTTTAATTTTTGGCACCATCTGTTGCTTGTATCCAATATTGCTCTCGTATCCTTATGACTCTGTCACACATTGGCTAACTAGGGATTCCATAAACAAGGCTAGCAGTCAGTTTACATGGTTTACAATAATGCTTTCACATTACCACTAGAAGGTGGTTCTCACACAATAATTCAATCTATCGTTGAGAATAACGCTTTCGCTAAAACTAAGTCTCAGTATAATCTAAGATTTTAAAAGAAAAAATTACAAAATGGTGTTTCCCTCACGGTGTTTCCCTCAGTTGTGGGATCCTAAACTATAGTAAGTATCGCTAGTTCAAAATACTGTTAGTATAAGATCCCGCTTTATCGTAAAACCTATAAAAAAGTCACTTTTTAGGTGTGAAAAATTAGTTTAAAAAAAAACAAAATGGGCCTAAGGTTTTGATTTTTTTTTACACCTACCTAATTCTTCATCTTGAACAAGTTTCCTTAATGACATTTTAACGTGTCAGAACTGAAATATTAAAGTGAATCCTATGAAAAAGATATAAATCGGTAAGTATATTTTTTCTAACTTTCTTACATTACTTTCTCCTCTACACCGTAGCTCGGTGTGCATTTCGTTCTAGAGCATACATACATTGCATTCTTAAAAAAAAACAGTCAGTTCTTATTTCAGCATTGTTCGAGGAATTTTATTGACATGAAAAAAGCACCTTTCTCCGCATACATTGTTGATCGCTTATTTAAACAGCTTGCATTTCTGTAGGCGACATAATATTCTTTCATAAACAAACAAAAAAGTCGATATTTTTATCCGGGCGCACTCAAATTTCGTATCGGTGTTTTCTTTTAGTCGAAAAATATTTCCAAGGTAAAAGCTGAACTTTTGGGGTGTATGTTGAAAATTTACATTTTGGGGTACGAATGAGGTTGATCGCGGCGTCTCGGCTAGAAGGTCAAAATGGGTCAAAATGGGCCTAAGGTTTTGAAATTTTTTTTACACCTACCTAATTCTTCATCTTGAACAAGTTTCATTAACAACATTTTAACGTGTAAGCTACAGAAAAGGCACTCTTCTAAAATAGTATAATATTTTTAATTAAAAGATACCTCTGTAAGGATATTAGGCAGACTTTTAGGCTATGTGTTCTCTAGAAAAATTGTTAGAGTGCTTGCTTTAGGTAGCGAAAATCGCAGGGGTAGAAAGTCACGGTGGAGTCATTGATAAACGGTTCCACTTATCGAAATTTGGCAGGAAGTCACTGTGGTAATCATCGTTAAAATCTTCTATTACCTACGCTGCTATAATTAAATATTTATCTACGGCTTGGTTCTGTTTCTTTTCCAATGCCTAAATAGTACATTTTATAATATTAATTTTGTTTCCTCTCCAATATATTGTACGGTGTTTGTATCACATATATCTGTGAAAAACAACGTTTCAGATATTTCTCAGTTTTTAAGAGCGGTGTTTGGTCAGAAACGATCTAGTGGATGATGGGGTAGTAAAAAGGCCGCCGTTTTTCCAGAGCCTGTTTTGAACACACCCCACCAAGTCTTGACCTGTCATTATGATAGGTATTGCATACTTTTGTATAGGAGTCAGCTTTTGTTAACCCAACTTCTTTCTGTTATCTTCTTCCACCATTTTAATCTCGATTCATCTACCCGACGCCACAATATGTTACTAATCGTGAATAAATAGCACATTTTATAGTGAAGTTTATTAACCAGTGGGATTTGGCAATTTTGTTTAAATATAATGAAAAATAGCTCGTTTTGGTCTTGATTATTGTTAGACAAATTATCGCAAACTTCACTTTTCATAAGAATGATTTTATTGTGATTTAATGATTGTACAAAGACGCCAGCGCAAACACGATCACGATAATTAACTGCTAACCTTAAACAAAACAGCTGACGATTTTATGCGATTTTTATTATGACTTAGCTTGTTGTTCCCCTGTTCCGCACTGACTTAGCCTATTCTTCCCGTGTATGGGTATTTTAAAGTAATACGTATATTGTGACCTAGCCTGTTTTTCCCCTGACTATTACGTTGGTTTGAAAGAGCACACAATTTACCACAAGATGGCACTGTAATCCCAATTTCAACAAAAATTGACTTGGCCTGTTTTTCCCGTGTACCCTTCATATGGTTTTGTTTCTCTCAAGATTGGGTTTCAACCCCAGTGGCGAAAGAAGGAAGGCCCCAACTTGCATTATCTAGTTTTTACTCTAATCTTTTCTAGTCTATATTGTTTAGGATTTGTATGAAAAAATGAATTTTGTATCATCAAGTTTGCGACTCTCCCTGCAGCTCGAAACGGTTGTTTGTGATTCCATACTTTCATAATATAAGCTTATAAGGTAATATCCCATATTTTTAAATTACACTATTCTTTGTATCTCTCTAATATGTTTGATCAAACATGGATTAGACCTCCTGCGCCCTGCATTCTACCTCAAAGGTGGTGGGAAAATGAATGCATATAGTTTTGTTACAATTTAAAAATATATATAAAAGAACAATTCAACCTATTTATAACTAATATCCATATGAAACTGTACGTCTAATTTGCGATTAAAAATTTTTGTTGAAGGTGTGAAACATTTTCGATTTTTTTGCGTTCTGTATTCTACCTCGAAGTAGGAAACGAACGCATGATGATTGTCAGTTAAATGCGACGTGGTTCTTCAATTTCTCGGCCACGCTCGTCGGCCAAATTTTTTATCGAGACTTGCACAGCAAACGCCGGGCGCCACGGAGCGCCGCTGCGTCTAGGGTTCCGATGCAAAATATCTCAGCCGCGCTCGTACCTGGATCGTGGGAGCACAGATGTTTGATGACACCCGGATTTCAGAGGCGTACATCAGGGTGTAGTCTAATTTCTTGCTGAATCATCAATGTTGGAGGATTTCGGCAATGGACCCGATTTTGAGGTGCTTTGTGAAAAAAAAAGAAGAAAATTTGACACAAACATTTTATTAGGGGTATCTATACATGGTGTTATAATTTATTTCTCCGTAATTAATACATGAACATTTTTCAAAAAGTTTTTCTGAATTGGTATTAGAACAGAAAGACGTAAATTGATTAATTTTCTTAATATGATTCACTAGTCTTGACGCATATCCTCTTCGACGATATTCTTCATGGGTAAAAACAAAATTGATATTTTTCGGGTTGGAGTGTTTGTTTAAAGGGTCGAAATCCATTTTTGACATTAGGACAAATGAAACCGGTTTAGCATCAACGTATAATATATAGCACGATATTTTTTTATCTAGGCACCACTGATCGAACATACTTCTTGCAATACCATCTCTCACGACTTCTTGTCTTATTTTGTTTACTGCTTGTCGATCAAAAAAGAATCTGATCTCCTCCATGTAGCACAGACGTTTGAATGAAAAATCATCGGTCACACACTTTTAAGGCATTACCCCCACCACTTTTATATTTTTCCATACACTTTTTAAGACGTTACCCCCACCACTTTTATAAATTTTAAACTAGCCGAAACCTTGACCCATTTGAGATGTTAAGATATTTGGGGAAGCGTTTGGAAGTTGCGCCAGCAGCGAATTGCATAAGGTCAAGCGTCGTGACTCAGTCATGGCGATAGAAATATTTTTTGCCAGCAAAACGGATCAATTTAGCAGTGTAACGTCTGCAAAAAGGACGAAAATCCGTCGAAAATATGAAAAACGATTCCCTTGAAATTGGCCAAAAGCTGGCGCCCATACACCACGCGACGGCGAGTATGCGACGCACCACGTAGCCAGGCATCTCCGGGCAAGTTGACGGCGGCGCGGCGGCCAGATTTCAACAAACGAAGTGGCGCGCAATGCGTCGAAAGGCCGAGATGCTTCCATCTCGAGCGGCGATTTGCATGTGACGAAACACCGGCGGCTCTCCCACGTGGGCGTGTTGAAGGCATCTCCGTTGGAAATGCCTGATTAGAATCGCAATAGGTGCCTTTGTTTACTTTTTACCAGCAAAATGGGTCAATCGGTGTCATCGCTATGTTGTCTGCTATATTTTTTATTAGTAATCTATTAACGTCTGTAGTAGCATGGGCGTTATTTTGTAAACAATAGAAGATTTGGCACCTAGTTTTTATTTGGACTTAATTAGGTAAGATGTTCGAATCCTGCTACGATTTTTGTCGAGGTGAACCCCTCGGGCTGCCCGATTTCTTAGAATCGCGATAGGTACCTATATTTGTTTACTTTTTGCCAGCAAAACGGGTCAATCGGTGTCACCGCTATCGGTTGCAAATCCGATTGCATTTTTTAACTATAACGAAAGATTTCCTGGGAATTGCCGCGGCCCTGGTGACCTCGGGTGCGACGGAGATATTTAGTGGAGACGCGTCGACGATGGTTTTAGGTTCGAATCCTGGCGCGATGTTTGCCAGGATACCTATATTTTTTTGCCAGCAAAACTGGTCAATTTAGCGGTGTCATCGTCGGTTGCAAATCCGTTGAATTTTTAATTATAACGAAAGATTTACTGGAAATTGCGGAGGCCAGGTGACTTCGGGACCGGAGATATTTAGGCTCTCCCACATGGTGCTTTTCTGGGAAGGCATCTCCGTTGGAAATGCCCGATTAGAATCGTGATAGGTACCTTTGTTTACTTTTTGCCAGCAGAACGGGTCAATCGGTGTCATCGCTATCGGCTGCAAAAAGGAATCCGTTATAACGAAAGGTTTCCTGGAATGTTTGCCATGACGTCAGCAACGATTTGCCCAGAAGCTGCGGGCGACTGGTCGCAGCCTGTCGGCATAACTCGCTGGCATACTTCTAGATTCTAGCTTAATATTTTGCGTCGATGGTTGGCCAGAGCGTCGGATTGGTCTTAGGTTCGATTCCTAGTGCGACTTTTTTTTTTGGCCCCATGACGGGTCAACGACTGGCCCAGAGGTTAGGACAGCGGTTAGTCGGGCGGGGGGTTAGTCGGGGTCAAGCGTGTCGCGACAGGTCAGGTGGCCAGCCCACTGCCGGCGAAGGTCACGCGGCTTTGCGGGCCTCTGCGGCCTGTCTGTCTCAAGTAAGGCAATACCTACTGGCAACTTGTTTTGTTTCATGATTTTAAAAAGATGTCGTTGTTGGCACATTCAATTTTTCCAGTTTATTCATATACAGGGTGAGTTCTTTTCGATGACTACTTTCCAAAGATATAATACTCGGCATAGTTAACAAAAATTATCATGATGGAGCTCCACCACATAGTTATTTGCGATCGATTACCAGGGTCTGACTAATATGAGATTCCCAGTGGCTTGTAATTCTGAACTAATTCTTTTAGAAGTTCTAAAAATTTACAGAATATACTGCTCGCGATCCGATCGGAAAATATGCAGGAAACTCGACTGAGGGAAGAGCCGGCCCTGCATTCCGCTCGCTGCTTAAACACTTGACATTTTATGACGGCCAGACCAATAAGAGAATAAATAAGTCACGTGGTGGCCAATGTTTTGATCCACTGCCTCTGTAACTTGGATAGACTTTAGATCAGCTCTATCCAAATAGTTGGATAGGGAGAAATAGACCTCTTTCCTGGCCGCCCCCGATTGTCTGTTTTGGATTTCTTTTTGTGGGGAACACAAAATAAAGTATGAGACAATAATTGATGAATTGATGAGCAGCTGTTTTAGAAGCAATTATTGCCAGTATTGACAGGCGCTCGCGAAGAAAGGCCACAAATTCAGCTTTAAAAAGATTCAATATTTGCATAAATAATAATGGTGGATTGTGGATTGTATAACGACAATTTTCCTTGGGTGAAGGAAAACTGGTTATATGACTCGTTTTTGATAACCCAGGAATAAAACACACGTTTTAACAATATTTACAAAAGTGATTTATTAAAAAATATTTAGAAATGTGTTAACATTAAAATTGTGAAATGATGATTTACAATAGAGATATGAATTTATAAAAATCGTTGAATGAAACTTGACAATGGTTCAAATTGAAATGTAACTTAAAGATAATTGACAAAGTGAGGTTCCGTTAAAATTGAATTGACTGGCACTGACTGATGAAGAAAGTTCGAAAGCTCAAATCTATAGATAACAAAGTTCTGCACTGTTCCGAGTTTAAATTTGGAACGATTTGTCAAAACACCTTACTTGGACGCGTGTGCCTTATACGAGGTTCCGGGACTGTTTTCCGAGGTCATCTGCGACCAAGCTTCACAGTCTGTCAGCTGCGTTATGGGCTCTGGTGGTTGGCTAGCATGTATCCCAGGGCTTTGGCCCTAGTTCAGCTGACCCTGTATCGGCTGGTTGGTCTGCAGGTGCAGGTTGTCCTGTGTGTTGACTCGAAGCAGCTCGTAGAGGTGTTCGTGCCTTGTGCAGTTTTGAGCGTGTGGAAAATTCAGAAGCAATTAGACACAGCCAATATGCTTAGTCAGTGACGTCAAATTAATTACAAAAGGTATAACAATTTACTTAAGTTTAAAATAATGTACTAGTTAATAAACCCCAAATATATATTCCAGAATATACCCTGTATAATAACACTTAATTGACTGTATTGCGAGTTAAAGTCAACGACAAAAAAAATTTACTTAATTTAAAGAATGATATCCCGACATTCAGAACCCAAGGAAACCGACAATAAGAGGTCACGAAAATTTAGGAATTAAGTTTACAAAACAACAATACGTTTAGCTATCTATCAGCTCAAACGCTGCTCTTTCCGATGCAAATTGAGAGAATGACGGTACTAATTTGAGGTAACCAATAATTAAAACAACAACGATATTACTAGAAAAGATAAAAAAATCTCCGTCAGGCTATTGGTACATATTGAGTGCGACGTGCAACTTTACCGATACGATAAATCTTACTCTTGAGCAAAACAGGACTAATAGGCAGCGACGGTTGTTCTTCCTTTTATATTTGCAATCAAGCTGGGAGAAATCTCCAAAAAGAACAAACGTGCCTGGGGCAAGCCACAGGTGAGTTTCAACAAAGAGAGAAAATTTCCAAAATGATAAAAATAATTTTAAATTAAACTCACCTGGTACTTGTGTCCACCTTCCCGAGCCCTGCTCAAAATGCTCAAAGATCCACAGGTTTTAAAAAAAACCACGCGTCACCAAGATGGCCACACCTGGTCCCAAATTTCAAAAAAAAACTCCAGGTGCGCCAGGTCGAGATTTCACATGAAAAACAGAAAAATACGGTTTTATTCCGCTGCAGCAAACTATACCAGAAAATATATGCACTCAATATTTCCAAATGGAGATAACAGGAAGCCGATAAAAGGAGATAACTAAATCGAGACACACAGCCTTCCTGCTATCACCAGATACCTGCCGGACACTTCACGCTCAATCGGAAAAGAGAGCGAGACGGCTCTCGCAGGTAGTTTTGAAAGATCCTGTATTATAAAAAATGTATCGTAACACAGCCAATCACGACGTCGCATTTGTCGATGTCATCTAGCCATCTGATCATAGAGCAACCAAAAAACTTCACGATGGCTTCCCGCCTAGGGCATGGAACCAGACTCGCAGAAAATATTTGCTCCGAACCAAACAAGTGGCACCAACAAATACGTAGCGAGTTACTTGCTAATCACTTGAGTGCTAACTGTTGGAACGTACCTCCGACACAATGCACAAAGAAGCACTGTACTTCCACAAGTGCATCTATTCACCGCTAGGTGGAAGCACACACACAAAAAAAAATGAATTTAAATCGGAAATTGTGATTCATCCTACAAATAACGATGTATTATTATTTAAAACGTGGTAATGGAATTTTGAAACCAAAATTCCGTTACAATTGTTTGAACACCTTTTAAAATAAAATAATAATTTGAGTTTGAGTTTTTTAATTTTTGTTACATTTTGTTACCAGCTAAAAACAAAATATCAGAAAGTTTGAAGTATGTCTAATTATAAATAGAACGTAATAATTATGAAAATATACCATGGCTGACTATGTGAAAATAAAAAAAAAATAGCCATAGCTCTTTTATTTTTTATAATAACTATGCCGAGTATTATACCTTTGGAAAGCTGAAGAAATGGCCGATTTGATAAGGCCACAGCCAACTATGATTTACATTTAAAAAACACAAGTTTATGTCATATCTTAAAAACCACAAACAGCATAAAAAAATAGGATTAGATTATCTTATTAAGCCCAAAATTATCTACAATTTTTGTCTCTACAGTTTTCTGTATAATCAGAAATAACGGAGCTACAGAGAGCTGATGAAATAACAAAAAATCATTTTTTTTTTAATATCTAGTGAGCCTTGAACTTTTTTAAAAATCCAAAAGGGGCATTAGAGTGAGCATTCAAAACTGCAATTCTTTCCCCATTTAACCTTTGTTCTATCTCTGCTAGTTTCCGAGATCCCCATAGTGGTCATCGAAAAAACTCACCCTGTATATATCGTTGGTTGAAACCTATCAAAAGCATATGTTTGCATTTATTAGTCGCTATGTTGTATCCCATTTGCACTCCCTTTCAACCACTCTCTTTTTATAATAAAGCCAAAGAAAATCTAAAAAAATTGAAAAAATCTAAAAAAATTGAAAAAATTACATGAAATATTCAAACTGCACCTAGAAAATTTTTCAAATATCTTAAGTTCGATGACAAGTGAGCCCAAAAAATTAGCCTTTATATTTTATGACACAGATGTTCTGCAAGCATATTTTTAAACAAAATTGTACGTTATCCATTAGAATTTCTTCTATTGTCAGGTGATTTGGAAATCTTATAGATGTTTCAGCTTAGTACTGGATTTCAAGATAATTTTGTTTGTTTGCCACAATTCCTTCACTCAACGCTATTACCGTGACTGAAACCTATCAAAAGCATATGTTTGCATTTCCGCCTCCAACTTGACGTTAAATTTTAAATTTTACTGAATGTTCGACATTTTTTTTCTTCAGTTAAGTATATTAATAATAGGTAGTATAGGTATTATGATTTAGTTTTAGTTTTCAAATTATGTGCTAGATTATGTTATCTTGGTTTATTGTTTTTGTAAGTGTTAGGTAAATAATAATGATTATTATTTTTTATACGTAGATGATTTCTATTTGAAAAGAGTACATAAAATCCACATTATGAAACTACGAATGTATATTTTGACACATTTTGTCTTCATAGTTTTTTGGTTATTTTCCAAAAATGCATTGTAATAAACAAATTACAGATATATAGGTATATTGTATATGCCTAGATAAACATAATACTAATCCGCAGCATCAAAGAGCATAAGGATGAAGTTTTCCTACCAAGAATTCAGTAACTGTCTGTACCTAGTACCTGCCTCTTCGTCGAGAGTGAAATTAACATATCGATGTGTCTTACGATATTCGTATATTTATGACATTTAACAGATGATATTTCAATCGGTGGTGTTATCTAATATCTAACGGACAATACCAGAACCTAAAAATAGGTGACTCTTCTTTTCTTAGACTCTTGTCCGCTTGTTAGTGTACAAGTAACTTACCTATAGTTTCTATTTAGATAGTCAAATGATTGTAATGTACTGATTAACCGCCATCTCCTTTAGTCTTTACTTTATTCAGTAATGCTAGGTATTCAACGTTGTTGTAAATTCCAGCATTATTTCTTTACAATAGCCTTAGAAAACGAGCAGGCGTTCGTCGTTCATCCCTTTGTTTGTTTGGCACAACACCGTTGGCTGTTCGTTTACCCTATTTGCGTAAAACAACAGCTTGAACATGGACAAGCTGCTCGCTCCTCTAGTTAGTGTGAGATATATTATATCGTGTGGTAATGAAGATGCATGTGTGTGCATGTAGTTTGCACCAATTTGCTGTTCTTGGAATTCGATGTGCTTGCATAACACAAACCAGAAATTTACTAGTCTGTTTGGAACAAACTACTATAGTCGGTAAGTATCTTGTTAAATTAATTTGTGGAACTAGAAAGGTTAAAAATTAGGTTATAATAGAAAAGAGAAGTATTAACAAAGTTATAGTTTATTGTTTATTTTAAAATGACAACAATAGTTCTCCTTTTACAGTTTTAAGTGATCTCAAATCGATCCCGAATCACTTTGAGATCACATCAGCTGACATCGAGTGTTCCTTTTACAAATGTTCAGTTGATTATGAAGTGATAAGTTTACGCAGCAAATCGATTTTTATGTAATTTGTGTTGGTTTCTGGGGTTAAAGTGGTGAAAAATATTGACAAATTCATTCAAGGGTTAGATTATAGATAACGTGGTCGTACACTGTTCCATTTACCAATAAAAAATCATTTCACTGATCACTTCATGTTCATTTCACTTCAAATTCACTTGTGCAAAAAGTCAAAAGGAGGACAACTAATAATTATTCAGTTATTGTCAAAAACAACACTCATTAGCCTTATTACTACGAAAGCGTAGAAAGGCCACAGCAGAGTACTTTTCTACGAAATTATGGATAATTTCGTACTTTTCTACGAAATTATGTATAATTTCGTCCTTTTTACGAAATTATGGATAATTTCGTACTTTTCTGCGAAATTATGTACCTATAATTTCGTACTTTTCTACGAAATTATGTATAATTTCGTCCTTTTTTTGCAAAATTATGGATAATTTCGTACTTTTCTGCGAAATTATACAGTGTGTCTCCGGAGGAATAGGTGTAAATGACAAAACAAATATAGAGCAACTACCGTTTGGTCCCAAACCGAGATGCTATGAGAAGGCGTTGTTTAAAAAGATCAACACGAGTAAACAACCTATGTTTTGGCAGATATGAAAACTTGATTTACAGTGTGTTGCATCTTAAGAGTGAACACCCTCATGAAATTGTTGTTTTTGAGATATTCAATTGTTTCTTTTTTCGAGATGATGGGAGGTGAGAAGTTGCACTCTGCGAGCATTTTACATCCCAAGACTCTCTCAAACAGGGCCTACTACGACCATGTTTATACATCTAAACATGCAAACATATTATTAGAGATTTTTTATTGAATGTCTGACACCGCCATCTGATTTAGTATCCTTGAAAATGGTTGGGAAGGTACCAAGTTTCATCAAAAGATATTCAGATATAAAGCTTTTACAAGAGGGCCACAAATATCTACAACGTTTTGAAGATGTTTGATACTAAAGTCGAGAAAATATGAAACAAATGACATGAATGACATTGCAGATGTGTGAATTTTTATGGAACTTTGGAATTATTGAAAAAATGTTAATAAACACAAAAGTAATTTATATTTCACAAAATGCTAACCAACAAATAAAAAAAACAATTTAAATTATTGGATATTTGTCAACAAAGTCACTGTCTAAGACCTTGAATAAACAACCCTAGGAAAGTGCATATTTGGATTTAACTTTTTTCGAGATAATTTCACATACAATGTGTTCTATCTTAAAAGTGTTAATACCTACCCTCGGAAAATTGTTGCTCCTGAGATAATAGAGTGCTTCTTTTTTTCGAGATAATGGGATCTTAGATATTTGAATAAAGAACCCCAGGAAGGAGTCAAAGCTCTATAGGCATTATTAGGCATTATAAAATAAGTGAGACGGAAATCGCCTTGTGTAGGAACCGACATTTGACATAATATTTTGATATATTATGATATGTTGACAGATGCCAGTAGGTACCTATGTGGTGCTTGGATATTTTTCTAGGCGTGTGGCTCTTCCCTGGCTGCCAAAACTAAATGTATAATTTAAATTAACTTTTGAGGCGTTTGTGTAGGTACCTACCTCTTCGTATATGGAAATTTCTTATTTGAACAGCTATATTATCAAGGATTCCTAAACTTAAGGACATAAACTTGCCTTATGATTTTTGGCCTGTATTATATACGTAATAATTTCACGAAAAATAAGGATTTCTGACTTGATTAATTTGTTGAAACGACTGAAAGAGGCACGCCGTTGTAAAACTGGAAACAGCATACCGCCATGGGCAAATTTATTCATTCTGATAGCATATCGGTTTGAGACCAAGCGGGAGTTATTTCTATTAAATTTTTATCATTTACGCCTATCCTGAATCTTATCCGGCGACATATTGAATAATTTCGTAAAAAAAGTACGAAATTATACATAATTTCGTAGAAAAGTACGAAATTATAAAAAAAATCTGCTGTGGCCCTTCTACGCTTTCGTATATTACGCAGTGATGTGGAAGCAAAAATATAAGTTAGTGTCTATAAAATTTTTGCGACGCCCTGTTAAAAAAATAAATTGATTCGGCCGCGGTGGTCATGTTCGGAGCATAGACGGTTCCACTGCGCACGCCAGCTACGTCGAGGATCAGTCACGTGATGTTACGTACAGCCTAGCCGTCCGCGGTCCACGCTTTGTCTTTCCGCTTTGCTCTTTGGTGTTTATACATTTTCAAAATGGTGGCACGGCTTTTAGGATGTGGATGTGGATTGTGGCCTCTAGCTCAATTAAAAACTAAATACATGGTGTATGTTTTTTGATTTTGCCTATTATCACAGACAAATCTAAACATAGACTGCCAGAACCATTGTTTAAATTTCCGCCCACTACACCAAATATTTCTCTTAAAATTCTATATAAACGCTAAGAACTAACTTAAAACATCTATACCTCAACTTAGTATAGTCCCAAGAATTGTAAGACATTACAGTTTATCTGTTTTAGTTCGTTTTCGCTGCAAAATTAAAGTTTGAAAATTGGTGTAGCGGGATTTTTTGCGTTCGGTTTCAATAATGCTTCCGACCATCTATAGCTCCTTTAATCTATGCTATTATTTACCTATGAACCCCTGGTGTGTACAATAATTCCGAGCTCTGTGATAGGAACAAATAATTACATTTTAAAGCTACAGGTTACAGCCTATATTTTGCTACTGTAAGTTTTTTAGTGTATATTTTATGTGTATATATTTGTTATTTCTTTTGATTTTAATACGAGATGTCAACATACACTTTTTATTTGCTTAACAATACCTAGCACCAAAAGTATTGTGAGGGTGAGAATTATTATACCTACTATTTATTTAAATTTATTTGTTTCAAAGGACTACATAATATTTAACTTTTGCATAAACACGCGCTACTAACCGCAGTGACGTCATAATGGGTATTATCCACAGAAACTTAAGTAGAGGTTGTTGTCTACTAAAATGCGCCGCAGACGAAAATTTTTTGAAATGTTGTGCCAAAGAAATCTAACTGCTAAAAATATATCCAGACCTTTAACGATATGAAATATTCAAAGTACTCCTGGAAAAATCTCCAAATATCTTAAGTTCGATGACAAGGGAGCCCAAAAAAAATTGCCTTTATATTTTATGGCACAGATGTTCTGCAAACATATTTTAAAACAAAATTGTACCTTATTCATTCTACTATTGTCGGGTGACTTGGAAATGTTATAGATGTTTTAGATTAGTTCTGAATTTCAAGATAATTTTGTTTAAATCTAATTTAATACAATAACTCTGTCACTTAAGCTTTTAACTTGGCGATTCGATTCTATAAACTAAACATATTCTGCATTATTCTTAATAATTTATTCGTAGCTTCATTTACCGCATTTATTATTTCTTCAGAGATACATTGGAATTAGTTTTTCTCTCAAAATCGGAGTTTTTATGCATTTTTTGTCTTAAAACCATCTCATAGGTATAAACAATATTCTATTTTGATGTTTTCGCGGCGCGAAAGTGTTAAGGAAGGAAAGCCATATAACCTCAGAGACAATAGAAATATATTTTTTCTACGACCATACAGATATAATATGTTTATTATATACAGTGTAACCCTGGATAGTTGTCGGAATAGGTGTAAATAACAGAAAATTTTGGATGATATTTTGGAAATCACTTCTGCATGGTCTCATAATGAGACATGAACAAAATAAGTCAAATTCATCAATATATAAGTTGTTTTGGAGATAAATTTGAAAATATGCACAAAAGTAAACTACAATTCCTTATAAAAAAAATTTTTATAAAAGTTTTTCATATCTTTGAAAATAATTGCAGTTTAGACTTGGGCATATTCTCAACTTTACTGAAATAACCCCAAACGAAAAAAGCCCAAGATCTCTGTAGCTCCGTTATTTCTGATTATACAGAAAAACTGTAGAGACAAAAAATTTTGGGCTTAATAAGATAATCTTATTCAATTTTTTATATTGTTTGTGATTTTTGAGATATGAGATAAACTTTTGTTTTTTTTAAATGTAAATCATAGTTAGTTGCGGCATTATAAAATCGGCCATTTTTTTGGGATTTCCAAAGATATAATACTCGGCATAATTATTATAAAAAGTAACGGAGCTATGGCTAATTTTCTGATTTTTTTAAATTTTCACATAGTCAACCATGGAATATTTTCATAATTACGTTCTATTTTTTTAATTAGACATAGAGGTACTTCAAACTTTCTAATATTTTGTTTTTAGCTGGTAACAAAATGTAACAAAATAAAACAAAAATTAAAAAACTCAAATTCAAAATATTATTATTTTAAAAGGTCACCTTTTAAAATAAAAAAGGTGTTCAAACAATCCACCATTATTATTTACGCAAATATTGCATCTTTTTAAAACTGAATTTGTCGCCTTTCTTAGAGAGCGCCTGTCAATACTGGCAATTGCTTCTAAAACAGCTACTCTTAATTCAACAATTGTCTGATACTTTATTTTGTACTGTTCCCCACAAAAACAAATCCAAAACAGACAAATCGGGGGATCGGGGCTGCCAGGAAATAGGTCTATTTCTTCCTAACCAACTATTTGGATAGAGCTGATCTAGGTAATTTCTTACGGTCAAATAATTATGTGGTGGAGCTCCATCATGATAATTTTTGTTTTATTTTGTTACATTTTGTTACCAGCTAAAAACAAATTATTTGAAAGTTTGAAGTATGTCTTATTATAAAATAGAACGTAATTATTATGAAAATATTCCATGGCTGACTATGTGAAAATTAAAAAAAAATCCGAAAATTAGCCATAGCATTAGCAATAGCAAAAATCACTCTTTTCAAAATATCTAGTGAGCCATGAACTTTTTAAAAATCCGAAAGGGGCATTAGATTGAGCATTCAAAACTGCAATTCTTTCCCCATTTAACCTTTGTACTAGCTCTGCTAGTTTCCGAGATCCCCATAGTGGGCATCGAAAAAAACTCACCCTGTATATGAAATGAATAAAGAACCCCAGGAAGGAGTCAAGGCTCTATGAATATTCTAAAATACGTGAGACGGAAATCGCCCTGTTTTGTTTTGACACAATATTTTGATATCTCACACGGTGATACGTGCCTAGTATGTGGTGTTTCGATACTTTTATGCTTAGCTGATGTGCGGCTTGTGGCTCTTTCCCGGCTTGCAAAACTAAATGCTTGAGGATAATAATCCATCCGTAAATAATTTTCGAATTTAAATTAACTTTTGAGGCCATGCATCAAAGTAGCAGGGGCGTTACAGCACTAGTGGTCGAAGGTCGAAGAACATACTTTGAAACTAAAACGCATACTGTTTCACCGGGAAGAACACCTATTCTCTTGGCCACAGAATAAATTAGCTTCACAACAGAAGCGTCTATAAAGACATGTGTCAAAAGGATGCTCGCTTTGACGCGAAATATCTTCTAAAGGGATAAACATTGTGCATTTTATTGTATTTTACATTAATCCACATTGCAAAGAGATTGTATTAGGACAAAATGTATGTATAAGTTATTGGTTATTTTTCTGTAAATTGAAATGGAGGCTCGCTTATTTTTGACACATGTCTTTATGGACGCTTCTGTTGTGAAGCTATTTATTCTGTGTCTTTTCATTTATGATAAAATTAAGACATTAACATAAACAAAAGCTTCATTGTAGAAATTTCATTGTTAATTTGATGAAACTTACCAAATATGATACAAACCATAATAATTGTTTCGTACTGGTGTCAGGTGTGGGGTTGAAAATTAAACACCATGGAGAAAGATAACTATTCAATTTTAAAAAGGGCGATGCGAAAGAAAGATTTCCCTGGTTCAAAATTTGTTCATATAGGCAATTTGATGTGTAAAATAATTGTATATTATTGGGTGCAGTTACCTCTCTGACTTCTGGATATCTCCCTCAGTCATTCCATTACACCGCACTTGTTTGACGCGAGACCGAAAGGACACCTGCCTAACTTGCTAATGGAAACTGTGCTTTTCTTCCGTTCACTCGCGAAAGAAGGCCATTAAAAGTTGCGGGAAGATGTAGTCTTTGGACTTCTTATTTTAGGATTTCGGAGAATTTGTCTCGTCGAGGAAAATGTTTTGTACATAATTGTCGGGCATAATTTTAAAAGAATATTATTAAAATCTTTAAGTATTGAAAGTCCATTTATGTACCTATTCAATGTTAAAGTGATATGACCATTCACCATACATCCAAAAAGACTTTGCGCTACTTAAAACTGCAAATAGTATAATTTTTTTAATTAAGATGGCGATTTTGTTTAGACTAGTAAAGTGAATAAAAAATATGCACAGAACGGTTGAATATCACTTTCGGATTTGCGGAAGTAATTTTTTTTTATCCCAGCTAAGTCTAAAAAAAGCATAATTTTTTAACAAAAAAAAACCGTCTAATGAAAAATACAACAAAATTCTCATCCTACTTTTTTCAAAAAATCTGTATTTGGAGATATCCTTTTTGTTTGCAATTCAACTGTTTTCTCTTTGTGGAATTCATTGGAAAAAAAACTACACAAGTTTGTTGTTTCAACCACCAATTTAGCTAAACAATCACCGAGATAATGGCTGGTAACAGGAACAAAAAAAGCGTCACTTCTGACTAAACCAGAAATGATATTCAAGTGAGCGACTGTATCCACTTTACCATCAGGCTAATGAAAAAATTCAAACAATATCGCCATGTAATCTGTTAAAAAAATCGATTATTTTGCCATAACTTTTTGTTTGAAGTTAAATTGCTTTTTTTCCTATCAGCATTCAATTTCTTGGAAAAAACTACACAAGTTTAGTTTTTGAACCACCAATAATTTGTCTTAAAAATTACCGCAATAATGGCTTGTAACTTGTAACGTCTTAACTAGGACACCCTGTACAGTGCGCGACAAATGCTATTCTAAAAAATATTTTTAAATGTCATAACTAAGCCTAATGTTGAAGAAACTCATTTGAAGCAAAAAAGTTCATATGGGCATGAGTAGAAAAACGCTTAATAAGAAAAGTGATGGTCCATATTCAATTTTTAATTGGGTGTTTTGCCACAGAACCTGAACCAAGACAACTTTTTCGAGTTGCCAGGAAAATTCATAAATGCTAAACTGTAAATGAACAAAACTTTGAACGTTTAGCTCAAAAAAATAACTTCAACAACTTTGTTTTCTGAGCTTTCGGAGAAAAAATATTCCTCCTTCCTCAAAGATAACGTCACGTCAAAGTGAAATGACAGAATAATGAATGTCAAGTTAAAGTGTCATGACAACAGAAACAATAGACTATACAGGGTGTCTCACCACGAACTGCATCGATCGATATCTCAAAAAGTAAACATAGATTTTTTTGAAAATTTGGCAGCTGACCAATGTCAATGAGTACTATTCATCTAAAAATATTTTCAAAATGGCGGCACTTCCGGTTATACCGGAAGTCAATGACAACTTCGTTATTTTAAATGGAACACCCTATATTTTATTGCATTTTTGGATTCTATACGGAAAATTTTAGGTACATTTCATGTATCATATCATATACCTAAATTTAACCGTTTTTGAGATATTTGCCATTTTAGAGAAAAAATGACAGATGCAGACCCGTACTTAATTGACAGTTTCTTCATAACGGCTACATATTTCGTAACGCGCTATTGGCATTTTGTAGTTAAAGGCTTGATGCAGAGGAATACCATATAGAAAGTTTTCGATCTTGTACAGGGTGCTCACATAAAATTATTCAAATAATAATTCAAAAAAAGTCAAAAACTCAAAATTTTCAAATGGAAGCCCCTTTTTTTGTTGTAGCCGTATTCAGCACAAAAAATTAGGGCAAGTTTGTGTTTGGTTCCCTATACCTAATAGTTATCATTTTCGATTTATTTACAAAAAAACTAATTTTCCACTTCTTCTTCGTTTTTTTAAGTTTGATAAATCTAGTTGGCCATGGCTGATTTTACGATTGTCAGAGAATGAATGAATTTTGCAACAATTTTAAACAATGTTTCAATTGGTACAAAAACTTCTTTAATTTTAAAGGGTACTTTAGTTTGTCTATTAATTATTTCATACTTAAATTTCTGTCCTTTGAAAAGCCTAAAATTAATACAAGTCGACCGCCTGCCATCAAGCAAAAAAAAAACCTAATAGTCACTTCTACTATGACTTGACTTACAGCCAGGTATACAACTAAGTTCTAGCTTCCCTCGACGGTTCTAGGCATCTTGAGGCTTCAAATTGTAGAAGGAGCCAAAAACTTTTTCGCTTCTTCACTTGAAACTTTTACAAATGTGTCAGTTTTGCACGAACAAAACAAATTTATAAAAAAGCTGTCGTCACCGCTTCAAGCAGTCTGTTTCCGCCCAGAGACACACTGCCTCGTCGTAGAAATCTCATGATGATACCACTACTAGCACTATAAAACTAATTCTCGTAAGTTTCTTATGTAAACTCAACTGACAGGGAGTGACAGGCCACGCCACGCAGAACCGCAAGCCATGTTGCCAGTTTTCTTAGCTTCAGGGCTTGCCTTAAGGTCGGCTGTGAAAATGCACACACGATATCACATCGTTCTCTAATGCTTCCCCATCTCGTAGGTATCAGCATCTGATAGGATTGAAAAGATGGAGGGCAAGAAATAGGGCGCGTGTGTACCGAACTTTAATCTCTCCGCCATTAAAGATTTCTCAGAGTTATTCAGCGGGGGAGATTCCGATTTGAGGTTTCTTTCAGGAAAGTTTTTTCTGAAAGAAATTACCAGGAAACATGCTCCAATGGGAACGAAAAGGAGAAAGTTTCCTCGATATTTTTCCTTCTTTCTCAAATCGATCGCCACGAAATACGAGCAATGGCAAAATAACGTCTTAGTATATTATTTTATTTTACTATCATTTTAGACACTACTAAAAACTTCTAACATCTACTTCAGTATTTTGGTGTGCTATAATCCATCCTTCAAATTCAAATGATACTGAATGCTTGTGCTTGTTGGTTTTCATTTGGTTTGACCGGAAGTGAGCATTACTTTTTCCGATTTTTGAGACATGTTGAGTATATTTTGTTTTTTAGGTTCCCTTTCTTTCCTCAATTCCAACCATATACAGGGTGATTTATTCATAACTACATTAATTTTAACAGCAGGTTGGGAAAATTGGAAACTTGAAAGTGAAATCACAATGAAAAATTCTAACTTTTTTTTAAAGCAGTAATTTTTTTCCAAACCTCTTTTTTACCTGTTTGGCCCCCTATCAGGCCTATAGAAAGCATCGCACCACGCTTGCCGTCATGTGCGTTAGCTTCGTTGCCAGATGTACGAAACTTTCATAAATTTAAAGAAATGTTTTAGTACAAGATTATTTTGTATTGTAGGCGAATGTTCTGCAAAATGATTGCGGAAGTTATTGACAAACGTTAACGGTTAGTCTTGACCGTAGACACCTTAAGAGCTAAATACCAGCGAGAAAAATTACTGAAACGACTGCTTAGGTGACTTCTTGATTTTTGGATGCTTTATTAAGTATGTAACTAGAGGGCTTACATGATTTCGTGTACCTCGACACCACTGAGAACTATATTTTGTTGATAGAACGAACGTCATTCACTTTCACTTGTCGCACTAATTTTTCCGCTCACTAGTTCATTGACAATCCCTTTTACTCCACCGAGACGCCCTTAGAGTAAGGTGGTTGTGTTCTGTGTGTATTCCGCTTCCTCTGAAATAAGAAAGTGAACATTAGCCAACATCTTTAGTCTAGTTATTTAAAATTATCGTACTTTCCGCTTAGGTCGTTTCGAATACCAACCACACACTTTTCTCATTCCTTTATTTCTCTTTATGCTTTCTTGTCATAGAGAGGTACCCATCAGGGGCGTGCAGTCCATGGAAGCAAGGGAAGCAGTGCTTCCCCTAAACCAAAACAATGTAAAATGATAAAATGTAATTTTTGAATTATTAAACAAGAAGCAATTAGTTTAGTTACCTAGGTATCTCAAAAACGCTAAAAATTATCTTATATATCATATATCAAATCTACAATATGTTATGCCTATAGCAAATGCGGCGTTGACTCCGACTGCGCCCATCCTACCGAGCGACAGTACAGTACAATGTAAGCTATGCAGGCCGCCAGCTTTTCTGTAGCGTTCGATAGTCGAGAGGTTATTGAACTTTCCACCTCCACCGCACTGGCTGACGCGAATGAGAACGCCTGTTTTAAGCGGGCGTGGAAGCTATCGTTGCAGTAGGTTCTTTGTTTAATTTAGTTGGTTTTGATCTGCGTCGGTGCGTCGCGCGCGTCGTACCTCGGGCGATATGGAAGACAATAATACGGACGTGGACATGCAAATACCGTCAACTGCGGCTGTCGGGAATGACGTTGAAAATGTTAAAGTTGGACATTAAGTAAGAAGAGTGTGTGTGAATGTGTAGGGTATGCCTTAATAATAAAGGGATTTTCAACATTAAACTTTGCGGATAAGCTTCAATTAATTATAAACGGAAGAGCAAAACCCCCTATGAAAAATTTAACCACAAAAATGAATGAATGACTTTCACAGATATCGCTGTTGTCTATTGAGAATATACTTCTCCAGAACATGTTAGAGCATCGACGTTTTTATGATGACGTCATTGACGAATTCGCAAAAAGTGATCGAAGAATCGAATTACATTAAAAATATGTAAGTTTTTAAACATTGCTTCCCTTACTTAAAATGTCACCGCACGCCCCTGGTACTCATATTTGCAATAGTCGTCGCTGTGGGGGTGGTCCTCCCCTGTTACACCGGTTAAGTCGTAGGCCTTGTTCTTGTCAAGTTTCTGGAGAGTTCACTGTGGTTTTCCTTTAGTTTCTCACTCTCCGCCTCGTTATCTGGGTCACCCTGTCATGAGAATAATAAATATGGTAGTGAGATTACTAATTTCCAATTGTAACCAAAATCGACAGATCTGAATCTATAGAAACGCGTATCAATTAAAAAAACGCTTTAAATAAAATTCTTACCAAAATAAATGCAAAATAGAAACAGGGAATTTGGAGCGGCTAATATAAAACGGCTAGGACGAGCGGCATGTCACTGTGGTGCACTACAGCCGCTATCATCCACAGTTTTACGGTGCCTATTGTGGGAACACCGAAAATATAACCTACATATTTATTCTGCGATATCTTACCTGAGAATGAACAAGATTATACTTTGTACTTCTCTCTATTTGCCTATACAGTTTTTTTATACATCACAGATCTCATTTGGATGCTATCTACGGCCTTTTTATGGCGCGTAAACTGCCCTTATAAAAAAAGGTTAGCAACGCAAAATTATAAACGCTTTCATCCCAAATGTAAAGAAGCGTGCCAATCAATTATTTATTTTAAATAAAATGCCACACTTAAAAGTCCTCTCCGAAAGGCAGAAAATAAAACAAAAATGCTATTGTAGGTCTTTTTACATTTTCAAACATAAAATTTATGTTAAAAGGCAAACATATTCATTTTATTTCAGGATAGGCATATCTACCCTCCAATTTCGTTAAATTTAATTGCTATTAAAGTTTCGCCGGAATCGATATTTAATTGGAATTAATTATTGCTACTAATTAAAAAATTCCCAAATAAGTATAAAGCTTTCTACCTAGAAAGTCAAAAAAAGCACATAAAAACGCGCATATACAGACTGTTTCGGGAGGAAGTGGAAATATTTTAAGATGTGTAGAAAGCCAAAATAAGCTCATACTACGTTCAAGTCCGATTTTATTTGTGTCATTAATTGGTTTAATTAATTGTAATTTAAATACTAAAAAAAATTACAAAAAATAGACAAATAGGATTAATTCACAACAAATTTTCGAAAACACACTTATTTACGCTCTATAAATTGAAACGTTATCAAAGTTAACTTGATTAATTTAAAAAAAAAATGAAAATCGATTTTGAACAATATAAGCTTCTTTTGCTTATTTTGGTTTTCTACCTATTTATTTTCTTCTCTTAAAAATAAACACAGAATAAATCAATTTTGAACGTATCAAACTGCATCGGACGAAATTCTCTACCACGCCCTTCGGTCGTGTCTCCTAGAATCTTCTCACGCGATCCCATTCGATCCCCTCACTTGTTGACCCGGAACATCGGGGACTCCGGATGGGGCGAAGGCAACGGGAGAGGGCGCGTATGTGCCAAACTTTCATTTCTCTGGGGTGCCGAAGTTGCTAATGGAGCGCGTTGCCTTATTCCATTCAACACGTGAATGGGAAACGACATTAGAAGTTCCGGAAAAGTATTCTGTATACCTGGGATTCTTCTGGTTTCGGAAGAGCTTTTGGTAGGGACCATCCTTTTTGTAGGTTTTGGAGGGTAAAATACTCGTAAGAAAGTTAAAGCAAAGTTTAGGAAGTAGGTATACCGAAGAGCTGTTGGAACAGCGAAAATGATCCACATCTTACGCCATGTCACTTGTTGAGGTACCAATCCCGTTAAAAAACTGTTGTATACAAGGAGAAGGCATGTGTGTGCCAAATTCCACAGAAGGATCCCAATACTACGCAGATCCCCAGATGTGAAATATTGCTTCCAGTTCAGTTTGTTTAGGACAAACTTTCACAGATCATAGAAAAAGTCATTTTAAGGCTAAGTTATTAAATTCTATTAAATTATATTAAAAATTTATTACAGAACGGAACAGAATAAAAGAAATATCGATTTTCAAGTTTGTGTCTTATCTCTAAAATAGCAGCTGTCTCGGAAATTAGGATATGATTAGGGACATATTTCCCTCCAACTTTCGTATTTACACTTTTTACCTAAAATTAGAAACAACGAAGCTAGTTCGGTTAGAATAAATCGCCCAAAATTTAGTTTTTTCTAAATATCTAGTAAGCCATGACTTTTCTCAAAAATTCAGAAGTCGCGTTAAATTGTGTCCACAAAACTGCAATTCTTTCCTATTTAACGCGCCTTGTGATTTGTTGAAAAAAGTCATGGCTTACTAGATATTTAGAAAAAAAAAACAAATTTTGGCGATTTATTCTAATCCATGTAGCTTCGTTGTTACTGATTTTAGATAAAAAGTGTGTTATAGGGAATTGTGTCCCCAATGCGGTTATTATGTCCTAATTTCCGCGACAGCTGCCATTTTCGAGATAATATGACACCAACTTGTCTTTTGTTTTTTTTTAAGGGAAACCATAGTTATTTTTCTGAATAACCATATCAAGTATTACATTGTTGGGATGCTCTAAAAATGCCTGATTTTTTTTCCATTTAAAAAAACCCAAGTTTATGTCTTAACTCGAAAAATGACAGCTGTCCCGGAAAGTAGGACATGATAGCCGCATTGGGGACACAAATCTCTTCAAATGCGGTATGTGGTAATAAATCGCGAAAATTTCGATTTTTTCAAAATATCTATTAGGCCACGACTTTTTTCAAAAATCCAGAAGGCGCGTTAAATTGGGCCCACAAAACTGCAATTCTTTCCCTATTTAACCTTCCTTCTATCTCCGCTAGTTTCCGCGATCCCCACACTGATCATCAAAAAATACTCGCCCCGTATATTATTAACTGATTTAGAAATAGGTAAATAAAATTTTCTGAAATTTAATCCCAAGTTTGCGTATCTCTATTCCACTGCAAAAATCTATAAAATATTTTTTTACAAAAGTGAGTCATTTTCATGTCAAAAAACGCATTTTCCCGTTTTTGGTAAAACTTTTTGGCAAAATTTTTAACTAATCATATTAATCAAAAATTGATGTACAAAATGCGGCGAGACGGTGACAGAACAGATACGGAAAAATATCAATAGGTACCTACCTTTTCTTTTTTCTTTTCTATACCAAACAAATGATATTGATTTATTTTTATTCTGTTCGGGGCTCTTCTATAAATTTTTAATCCAATTGGTGGTATCGATTATCGGTATCTCCGCCACAGGTTAATTTAGAAACTTTTTTGTAATCTTTAACGCCCTCTATTTCCGAAATGATAACTTTACGACCTATGTTTACACGAGCAACTCACTTAAAAATGCCTTTTTCTCTCAGCTTTGAAAGTGTGTCCTAAATAAACCGAAACACCCTGTATAAGCAATAACAATGTAGGTAAATATAATAAAGTTTCTGCGGAATTTTATTATTGTCTGGAAATATACCTACGTAGCATGACAAAAAGTATATTTCAAATTCCTGGCAAAACCTCGCATCACGAGTTTTTCAATATTCTCCTGTCGCCTAGAATGTTGTTTTATCTCCATGTTAAACGCGCCGACCCGGGAACTGTTTTTGTCAGCAAGTTCTTGTGCGAAAACAGAATTTTTTATCGTGCGTGTGTTTCAGAAGCCCTTTGCAGGTAATTACTTTGGTTTTTATAAACATTTTTAAACGATTTAAAGTGTTTTTTTACAAGGCTTCGTACCTTTGACCCTCCGTATTGTTAGTTTTGAAGAGGAGAAAAGATATTATATTTTTTCCTCGACTTTTGAAAAATACACTCTTTATGCATTGGGAAACTGATAAACATTTATTGCACCTATCACCCGTAATAGACGCCATAAGTATGTAATTATGAACACATATACCTTTTAAGACTCCCATTATGCCTCACTATTTTGGTATCGAACAGGGTGGTATGTGGTGCTTCAATATTTCTTATATTGCATATTCAAAAAGTCATAAGACGTGTTTGATAGTTTTTTAACGACCATAAACTTCACAGATGAAAATTATTAATCCATAACGGTTGGACATATCGTCTAAATGTAATCCATGTGCCCCACATAATATACCTAGCTGTTGTCCTACCTGTGGAAATAATTTAGAAGATATAGAAAAATTGGTTTAATGGTCTGTTAAGGTCTGTGAATCATCTTCTTCCTAGATGACTTACTGATGGTGTTCTGCAGGTCCTTAGAAAATTCTTGCTGTTAAGATTAATTTGTACTCTGAGCTGTCTTAATGAATTCACTAATCAAGTCGGTGTCCATTCTAGATGTTTGCTTCGATTTTGCGACCATCCTGCATCTCGCATGCGCCTTCTTCGAATGTTCCACTAACGATGCTAAAAGCCGGCGCCACTCGAAGCGTTCAACGTTTGATCCAATGTTTGATCCAACCTTTGTTCAAATATTTGAATTGATTCGATACATGATGCACTTGACAAATATGTAAACTACACGATCGAGCTAACATTATTTGACCTAACTCTGAATGAAGGGAACGTTGGAGCGATTGAAGTGCATCGTCGTTTCAGTTCCGTACATATTTTGTTACTATTATTTGCAAAAAAGTAAAGGGATTTTAAGAGAAACTGACGATATAACGGCTGCTAGTGTTGTTGCTCTGGCGTGATATCTTATCAAGTGCAGTGTTACTTAAAACTCAAATTCTTTTTTGTTTACCTACCTTCGTTTGATATTCGAAAGACCAAAGTGAAATGATGTTAAATAATTTTTACATGTTGAAGAAATTTAGATAAATTTAATAGCGTAGGTAATACATCCCAGTTTTAAAATGCAAAAAGTTTTAATGGAAACATTCAAATCATAAAACCATGAGTTTTAATTACTGTAAATTGAATAAAATATATACACTATCGGACAAAAGTAAAGCAACACATGAGAAAAACTATTAAAAATAAAAAATAATGGCGGCCGCGGAAATTAAAAACCACTTAGATCGTGTCGTAGCAGGCTGCTGTCACAGGTGAAATGTTTTTTTTTTTTCAAATGACAAATAAGCTGTTAAAATCAAGCAGGCGTTGATCGACAAAATCGACGAAGTTCAAGACGATACGATTCGAAAATTAATCTCATCCATGCCAAGACGATGTGCTAAAGTTATTGCGAACAATGGATATGCAATATATATTAGAGTATAACAATGCTTAAATTGTGCTTTTATTATGTTTTATTTGTTCAGTAAGTTCAATAAAATAAAAATACAAATAATGTACTCTACTTTTGTCGCTCTAATAAAAGCACGGTTTATATAAATAATTCCGTACTACCTTATTTGGAATTTAAGGACAATTTCATTTCACCTGTGACAGCAGCCTATACTCTTTAATCAATATGGTTTTTAATTTCCGCCTCCGCCAATATTTTTATTTTTAATTGATTGTTACATGTGTTGCTTTACTGTTAACACATATTGTACCTATAAATAAAAATTCTCTACATAAAAAATCGAATAGAAATTTCAGTGAATGCTAAAAAAATTAGGAAAATTTTAGAGGATTTATATGAAACACATTTATTGAAAGCACAAAAAAAATTTGGTACAGCATCGATCATAATATATCGGACAAATTCCTAAATTCAACGCTGAATCCATCGATGGCAATCAAGGACCACCAAACTATTCCATAATTTAGAGATGCATTGCGGATGGATGGAATGCGGGAAGAGTGGGGGTTCCAGCGCAATTCTATCATCATCGTGTTTGGGATGTTGATGAATAGGTGGAATTCACAAAACAGCGAATGATCTCTCTGGTTTTGTTGGAATTGACGTGAGAAATTTAGGTAATAGTTATTATTTGCAAAGTGAATAATTCTAATGTTCTATTTTTGTTGTTTTTATAGTAAAAAGTTTATCCTTATTGTTTAAAAAAATGTAGAAATGGAATCTCAACTTATATAAATACAAATATAAGATCGAGCAGACGTTTTTCAAACCGATTTGACTTCTCAGGAAGTTGAGGAAATATCTGCAGGTATTATTAGTATTTTGGGTTTTACGATTTAATTTTTAATGTGTTTAAATCTTTCCCAGATTCCAACAAGTACAAAAGTTTAATAATAAAATTAAGATGCTACTTTGCTCCCTCACCGGCAACATCTGCACCTCCGAGTAATAATGAGCATCACGAGAAGTTACCCCTTCCAGAAAATTCGTTTGGAAATAAATGGACCCCCAAAATATAAAAAGTATGTTGAATATATGCGCTTTGATATGGAGCCTCAGTATAATAAACCGACCCCAAAAAAGTAAGTTGCAATGTGAAATATCGCAATTTATTATAAAAACGTAGATATAAGCAGAATAAAACAAAGCGGAAAAAAAGGAGTACGCCTATAACATAGGAATATTATACCGTTGACTGACGTATTTATAAAGACTGCTCACTGCTGTCATGTTTGACAGTTCTCTGGCTCACCATGCGCTTCCCAGAGACAAAATATATTGTTGACCATAGGCGCCATCTACTTTCTAGGACATGAAACTATAGCCGTGAGAAATCTTATTAATACGTCAGTCAACGATTATACCATTTTTGATGAAGCAATAAGCTTGAATTATTCCATCATGTCATTGATAGGCAATTCATGTACTGAAGAAAGTAATTCTCGTACTGGAAACACCACATCAGCAAAAGAAAACAAAAGGCTAAAAATTGAAAAGAAAAAAATAACAAACAAAAGACACAAATAATTGTCAAAGAGTTACCGCGCCATTCTTACTTATTTTATTAAAAAAGCTGGAAAAACAAAAAGTGGGAGGAAAGAAAAGAAATAAAAGCAATTTATTCACTTGTAATCTCCCTAGTGCTTGAATTATTGCCGGAAATTTTTTCCTAGTGCACGAATTTCCTAAAAAAATTCGTGACCGAGAAAAAATTTCCGGCAATTAATTCAAGCACGCCGGAGATTCAGTAAGAAAATTTCACGACCAAAAAAAATTTAAAATAAATATATTTTGACAATATAAAGTAACTAATAAATGTCACATAAAATTGAAAGTAAGTTGGCTTTGAATTTGTTGTGACAGATAACCAACAATTTTTTAACGTGCATTTCAAGCAAGTGTAAGCAAAAATGTCTCGGTTTGGTCACGAAAACGAAGAAAATATTAAAAAAGAAGTTGAAAATTTAGTGCCACGGAACACAAAGAGGTGTAAAGAAAGTATATGGAAAGTATATGGAAACTTGTCATAAAAGCGGTGGATTCTGGTTTTCTTACGCCAAATTAAGGATAAACACGCCAACCAACATATCGTTAAAAAAACTTCTTCCACCCATTTTAGTTTTATGAAAGTATGAAAAATGGACAAAAACAAATATATTTTATTGCGATACATCGAGTTTTGTGTACTAAAATTGGTGGAACGTGTTTTTTTACCCTAAATAATTATTATGGAGCGAAATTGAGGAAAATCGCGCCGACCAACATATCGTTAAAAAAACCTCTTCCACCCATTTTAGTTTTACGAAAGTATGAAAAATAGTCAAAAACAAATCTATTTTATTGCTACACATAGAGTTTTGTGTACTAAAATAGGTGGAACGTTGTTTTTTGAATTAGGTATATATTTTGTAATTTTAGATAGGCATATTATGCCTGATGCAACTAAATTTAGGTATTTATCTTAGGCGGCTTTAAATGCACTGAAATTAAATTTAAAGTGACAGTTCAACTGCACTACTTTATTCGAATGGCATAGTTTTTTCATCAATGCATGTGTAGCTTAAAATTTCAAATAATAATGACCGAAGAAAAATACAGTTTGTGTAAAAGTTGCAAAGTTCGATCCGATGTTAAAATAAAGCATCAAAAGCTTATATATTTAGAACACATTATTGAACGATGCAGAATATGGAAACTCGAAAGTAAACATTTGTTTCAAGAAATACAGGAAAATTTATTGAGTATGTCCACTAAATTGTCACGGATTAGTAAAGACAAATTGAATAAAATCGTCTCGAAATATTACATTTATGTACTTAAGCATAAACATTTAATTACAACTGATGAGGTTCTATCACCTGCGTATTCACCATTGAAAAAAGAAGAATTTATTATAGATTTTTATAAGCACTTAAATCACGTAATTAATATGTTAGATTAAAGGAACAGAATATAATATTTCGTTGTTTTAATTTTATGGTTAGTTTTGTTATTTGCCCAGAACAGCATTAATAATTATTATAATTTTAAAACTGAAACTCATATGTCACGTGACTAAAATCTTTCCACTTATTAAGAATTCGCCCAGGGACCCTACAAGCAAAATATTTCCGGAAATATTTTAGTTGCCATGGTAACGAAACAAAATAAAGAGTTTTGATTGGTTAAAACACTTGGTCGTGAAATTTTCGACGAAAGAAAGCAGAAAGAGGTCTGCGTCTAAATCAAATTAAAATATTCATAGATTATGAATTGTGATTTTTTATTTATTTTATTGTTAAGAAAAGTGTTGATTTTTATTTTTAATTATAGTTCATTTTCCATAGATATTTTTTTGTTTTGATATTTTATAAAAATATTAATAAAATAATTAATTATATTAAACAGATTTTATTTTATGACTTCACGTTATTATTAAACAATTGAGTCATGGAGAGGTTTCTTTTTTCAGCCCCTTCGGCATCACCTTCGCCAACAAAATCATAATAATAATAATTGTCATTATAGGAGGTGATGCTAATAATTGGAATAGGGGCTAAAGTAGCTCAGGAAAAGAATTTTTATTCCTTACGCCAACGTTTCGGTTTATTTAAAACCTTCTTCAGGGCTACAAAATAGGGGTAAAAAAAAGACAATTATTATTTTGTTATGTAAACATTCGAACTACAGGTCAACTGTAGTTATAGTTGTAAAGTGAGAAAAAAAATCCCTAGGAACAATGTACCGAAGAATTGTCTTGTATTATTATCATAAAGTATAGATTAAAAAGTAGATCTTTAAATACTATTAAAGTGGTTAAATAATGTTTTCTTGAAATCGGCATTAAAATGTCCCAAAATCGTCATTAAAAGCACAGAAATCGTACAATAATGTAGCCCATTATTGTACGATTTTTTCAATAAGTAGGCCTTGGCGAGATGTAAACATCAAACGTCAGACGCGGAGAAATCGCCCGTCAAAAGTGACCAAATATTCAAAGCCCGGCCGATAAAGGCTCATGTAACTGTTCGTACATATTGCGAAATTGTTTCCTATAGAAGCGCAATCCTTCAGTATACATATTTTAGTAAATTTAAATATCAATAGATTTGTTGTGTAGGCTGCACAAGAAGCAACAGTTTGGTTTTCCTGTCAGAAGGTGCCGTACGTCATTATACTTGTCCTAGGTAGAGCGATCGGTAAAGTCAAGCAACGCCGCGCGTAGTCGGTTCGTGGACGTGTGATCCCCTATTATTATTTTCTTGCCTAATAAAACATTTTTATACGATTTCAAAAAAATATATAATATGTACCTCGGCACTGAAGTTCTTTTTATGACTCATGTGGTTTATTTGCCTCGGCCAGAGGCCTCAGCAACTAAACTCCACATGAGTCATAAAAAGTTGAACTTCAGTGCCTTGGTACATAAATAACTATTTAACCAAGAATACTTTTCATGAGTATTTTTCAGTTCTAATTCAGATATTCCAAAAATTTAAACCCTTTGATGTATCTAATTGCAATCGGGTTTGATGCTGGATTCCATTGGCCCCCAGCTCCGATTCCGATCATCTAAAATTGAACAATCAATGACCTCGTCGATGACATATTAAATTATGATGGGAAATACTTTGCCCCCCCCCCCCAGAATCTCTGGCACTGATTATGCAATACATGTCACATAAAACCAGATGGCAGTTGAACATGAATATATTCAAGCACTTACGAATTCAAAAACACGAAATAGGTACATGTTGGGTATAGGTATAGGTATACAGAGTGTCTCAGTTAAGAGTGAAACAACCTTATAACTTCTTTAATTTTTAACCGACCAGAACGAAATATTAAATAAGAAAATTAAAGTCCAAAAATAGCAATTTAAGAATTTTCTGTGTTTAGAAAAGTGTGCCATGGAAGTTTTGAAGGCCAGTGGTTTTCAAGAAGTAATCATTACAAAATAAATACAAAACAAATTTAATTTTTTTTTTGAATTTTTACATATATTTTTTTTTTTACTAAATTTTGGATTTAGGGTTCTGGGTCGATTCTGAACAACTTCTTTTAGTAAATTTTTTTTAAAATGCCTAATATGACTTTCCAATTTTTATCTTCGATTGTGGCATCGCAGGTGGCTTTGACTTTGATGTAGACAACTATTTTTTTTGGAAATAAGTAGGCAACAATGCAATACACTCAATTTTTTGTCGAAATCGCGCCTAGTCCACACATGTGCAGCTTCGCAGCTTTTGTCTGTAATTTTTCATGTGAGCCAATCAGCGCCGAATGTAAATTTAAATTTGGCAATCGAAAAATTGTGCTAAAAGTTCATATAGCGATATTTTCCACATTTCGTGCATGTTCGACCGGCAACCGATCAGATTAAAGTGGGAGATTTGTTAGCACGGTCTGATGAATCCTATTAACTCTAATGCTTTTCGTTTTGTCCGGGCAACGAGAACTCCGGTTCGTATTATTTACAGGCAAGTAGATAGTTTTGTAAGGTTTGTAGCTAAACGATTAGCTACGTATTTATCAGGCAAGAGTTGCACAATTGTTGCCATTGAACGAAAGCTACTAAAGCTGCTTAAAATTATATCTATGTATACCTATACATTATGCAATATCTAATGTATCGTGCGTTGCGTTAACAATATACCGCGCCGTATATATTGAAAATGCTTTTATGTTTTATGCAGTTACCAGTTACTAAACTGGTTAATAATATATAATGTGTATGCACACTTCACCTTGGCACCCGTGTATAAATTTAGTAAGGATCAGGGACGGATGGGACAGGCGGAAGACCGGGACATTTCCCGGTGGGCCGGTCGGCCGGTTGGCGAAAAGTGACTACAAAATTGGTAATAGTATATTTTCTACTCCTATGCTAGTAAATCACATACCTATTAAGTGACGGTTTAGGTTATAAGTTATAAGTAAGTCCATTGTTACGAACACTGACACGTAATGACTGACACGTAATGACTGGCATGTATGTAATAATAGTATATTACATAGCGAGAGTTGTAAACAGGTTATTACGTATGAGTGGAAAAGTTGCGCACGAGCCACGAGTATGTAATAAGCTTACAACTCGAGTTGTGTATTATAATTTTTCTTCGACGAAAGAAAAACTATTATAATAGATAAACTATACTTCTGATTATCTGTCAGGCAACAATTAGTATGTTGGTTAGTTGCTATGGTGACGTAGATGCCGCGCTAACAAGGCACCCGTGATAATTGCGTTTTAATTAAGAACAGATACGTAATTTTTTTTTATTACGTGTCAGTCATTACGTGTCAGTCATTACTTATCAGTGTTCGTAACAATGAACTTACTTATAACCTAAACCGTCACTTAATGGGTATGTTACTAGCATAGGAGTAGAAAAAAATATATTACCAAATAATCTTTTGTGTTCACCTACTTTTTATATTATTTAATTCATTTAATTATTGTCCGTGCAATTTGACAAGGCTGAAAAAGGTATCATTTTACGCAAGTGTATCATTTGGCTACGTCGCGTCGCCCGCGTCACTGCTGACCTAATGTGAAAGATCGTTTTCAATTCTCGCAAATATATTAAGATTAAGAATAGGCTAATAAGAAATAGGTTACCATGTGACGAGAATCTTTTATGCGTATGAATATCGAAAGATCCCTACTCAATCAAATAGATAACCAAGATATTATAAATGAAGTGGCAGATTCCAGTACATTATTTAAAAAAAGCTTGATGTACTGAATAATATATTATTATTTTAAGATTTCCATGTTTTGTTGATGAAAGTCGTTATATGTTTTTAATTTTTTATACCTGTGTTCCTATTTGTTTTTTTTTAATAGTTAAGTCCCCATTTAAAGTTTAATGGCCAGTTGCACCGTCGTATCTTTCTTAACAACTTGACAATGATTATTGTGACAATGGTTGTCAAGTAATTAAGACTGTCTTAAAATTTAAGATACAATGGTGCAACTTCTACACACGAAGTGCCAAGTGAAGTGGGCCGCTTGACACGAAATTTTCCCGGGCCGGTCTCATAGAGCCCATCCGTCCCTGGTAAGGATATACAGAGTGGTTCACTTTTAAGGGACCAAACTGTAACAGATGATAGATCTTCAAAAAATAACCTCACTTTCTCGTATAAACTGTATCTATCTGTTTATAGCCTTATAAAAAGTTATAGGGTGTTAAAATTTTAGAAAATATGTGGTCTTTATTGTATACATATTTAACAAACTATACTAAAATCGACCAATCCGCACGCCTGGCGTAAATACAACCACGTGTTCAATGACGATCCGCGATTGTTCGGTAGGCTATAAAATTTCACCAGACTCGGCAACAGGGACGTACTCGTTCGCAAAAGTGTAGTTATTTGGTTTTATCTTGTTTTCAGCTATTTAGACACTGCCACAGATAATCTCATCGATGTTTTGAACCATTTTAATTAAGCCAATTATTCTTTTCCGAAATATTTTGATGTAAACAATTGTAAAACTAAAATTAATTAAAAGTCGTGCCTCAGTGAGGCCCTGGCGAATATTTCAACGCACATGCTCTTGTTTACCAGGCGTAAGAGTTGCTCGATTTTAGTATAGTTGAGATATTTAAGTCATATTTGGTACGTGTGATATTAACCCTAAAGTAACCATAACAGCCGTAACAGAATATTCAAATGACTATCTATCTAATGTAAAATATAGATATTAATAAAAATATGCAAACAAAATTCAAAAAAATCGGGAATGCAGCTAGTGTTAAATTTATTAAATATCACCTTCGATATCGTGTAGCCAAAAAGTGCCCAAATATTAACTAAAAATGTAAACAATTTCAACAATTAAAAATTTCACAAGTAAAGTCGCCCAAATCGTAACATTTTTTAAATGTCAGTCTATTTTTCAATATAAAACATAAAACATGGGCCTTGTTCACTCAATCGAATTTCGATATTTCTTACTACTAGAATGAAATTAATCACATAAACTCCCCCTCAGCATCTTTTTCGTCAATACTGTCTTTCTCTGTCAATACTAATATTGTTGTTAACTAAAAAAATATATAAAAAATTTAAACTGCGCGCCTTCATTTGGAGCAATGAAATTGCGTTTGCCACGTTGCCGGTTATACTAGTAATCGAAGCCCTAAAAATTCGATTTCCGTTCTAATCTCAGACGTGCACATTGAATAGAAATCGATTCTCTAGAGAGAGACAGTTGTATAAACGGTTGTCCGAACTCGACCGTACAGATGCATCAGGTAGTTGTTTTGTGGGTCGCGTGTCGTGTCTATATCAATCTGTCATGCCATTTTGCCATTCTTTAATGTAAACCGAGCTAATAAAACTAAATGTTTTTCTGAAAACCTGCAAAAAGTTAAAAGATAAAGTGTATACCGTATGCCGATTTGAAATCAAATTGAATTGGTCTTGTAATAAGGATGGTGATGGTGCTAGGCACTTATTTAGCATTATCAGTATTGTTACCTCCCTGAAGAACTGAAAAAAGTTATAGATCTCGTAATTGAGAGAAAGGAGAAAGGAATATTTTGGTCATCCGGAAAACCTTTTGTTAGCCATTTTAGGGGATGATAGAAAACACATTAAAGGGTTAGCTTTAAGAATAATTGCAAAATGAAGAAGAACAACGGCAAAACCAACGGTGTCAGAATATTTCCAGTTAATAAATTAAATTTTGATTGTCAAGATTGTGTCTAGTTGTTATAAACCAGATTTATTTAGGTTTGGACAACTTACTAGTTGGTAATCATTCTGCAAGTAACTTTTAACTCAAAAAAGGGAAAAACATTGCGATTGTGGTATATTATTAAATTAATTGATATTGAGGTTATTTTTTATTTCTTTTTATGGCCTCTGCTCTTTTCGAGCAATCTAGCCACTATGGGGCGACATACGGTGCCAAAGCATGGGGAACCATAAAAGACCTACCCACTCGTGCACCGCCACGCCGCCCCCTGATATTGAGGTCATGTGTTATGTCTATTTGGCTTTTGCCACAAAATATAAGTTAGGTAAATTCTCTTCTTCTTCAGTCCTCACAAATCTCAAATAGAAACATATCGATATTGCCGTAAATCGTGTCAACGTCGCAAAACAGTAGCCAATCAGCCGTGACGTCACGGGCCCAAGAAATTTGAATTTCAAAAACGTTTTTAGGGCATTTCCCGGTCGAAAAAAAATTGGAAGAAAATATTTTAGTGTTTTATTTACTATTAAGATTCATAATCAGAAATAAAAAAAGTGTGAAACAAGGCTCATTGTTTTGTTGGGGCCATTGACTAGGATAATATATTTTTTCCACTACTAACCCTAAAAAGCATGTTATTGACCCATCATTAACCCGAGAAGTTGATTTTTTCTCCCGAGGTCAATAATAAATTATTATTGACCAAGGTCAATAATGAATTGACGTCACGGGTCACTAGTAACAGGTTCTTCTATGTACGGCACAATTTCGTATTATTATACAACCCTGCTTACTTATTTCACTGATTTTTTTCAATTTGTATTAAACGCTGAACACACGCCAATGTAGATATTTTTACTTGTGGACCCTGCCCACAAAACAGAAATCTAACCTTCCCTTCCCCCACATCCATCTAACCGTTCTAACCTAAAATTAGTAACAACAGCTGATGAAACAACGTTTATTTAAGTATTTGGGAAAACAAAAATTACAAATTACAACTAAAACTAATTATTATTATTAATGTAATAATTGACTGTGCAATTGTAACAAGTCATATTAATTAAACCTGTTGCAGTGCTTGTATTTGTAACCGGAATATTAATGTGTTGATTGTTTAAGTGAATATTATCCGGTATTTTTTGTGTAACACTGGCGGGATTTCTCGATTCTATATTAGCAAAGGAACTAGAACTACCAATATCAAATAACTGTTCATCACGAGGTTCATTATGGCTATCATTTGGATGGATAGTGTTATCGCTCTGCGCAACTATACAGGTACTGATGTAGCATTGTAAACTGGCCCTTGAACCATTTTAGCTATTCTTTTTTTAGAAGCCAGAGATTCTTCAATATACCCTTCGGCAACAGTGGAAGATTTCCAACCTCCGTGCTGTTTTACAGTTATAAGATCGCAACCATTTTCCGCTAAAATAGTGGCCGAAGTCCTTCTGAATGAATGGCCAGTGTATCTCTCTGGTTCTGATAGTCCCAAGAAACTTGCAATCACTTTTGGCATCTTACCTACTTATTGTATTATGGCCAATGTTCTGTCGTGTCGGCTTATTGTTCCGCAAAGTAATAAATAAGCGTGGTAAAGAAACTTCATTTGATGAAACAAAAATCAAGGCTACTTGATTTGTGATTAAATAATATGAAGGAAAAAACAAAGGTAAGTTTACTATTAAAAATGCTTTACAATTTTTTACAATAATATTTTTATGGAGTGTTAGTAGTGGAAAAAATTGTATATTAACCACGGTTTAGACAGCTATTATTGCCCCACGTCTTAAATCCCTCGGCGTTGCCTCGGAATTTAATATTGACGTTCGGGTTAATAATAGCCTCTGTCTAAACCTTGGTTAATAATATACTATTATAACATATATCACTTAATATTTAGGATGTAACTAATATCATAAAAAGAAAAAAGTTTTTTAAAACTGTGCAAGTGGTACGATTTTAAAATAAAGATATAGTTGCAATAACAAAATAAAATATTAAAACGACATTATATATATTATTTTTTACATTTCCCTCCAAACCAGTCAATAACAAAAAAAAACATAACCTTCAAAAAATAAAAAAATGCCTTGGTAGCATTAATATGAAAATGTACGAGTTATAGGAGATGGTACGAATTGGGCGACTTTCCCCTCTGTCCAAATTTTAGGAAAATTCGCTAAATAATACCTGAGATGCAACTATGTTTTTATAGAATATATTCTTAAAACAGCATATTATTAACAAACTTATATCCTAAATATGGGAAACCCCGGTATAAGCATGCCACCGTGACGGCTCTGGCGGATCTTTATTTGCCGAATGCCCGGCGTGTCTCGCTGAATGGGAACGAATAAGATTTGTTGCCGCCATTGAAGGCCCGCAAAAAGGACGAGATCAAAGCTATATGGATGGAATATTTTGCGATTTATATCCTTCGGATTTCCCCGGGAATTGATAGTCTGCGCGACGAGGGAAAAGAATCCGTGTCCGGATTCGGCAGGGATGAACATTAATGTCCCTTTGTTTTTTTATGGTCTCAAATAAGTCAACACTTTGATTTTTAAGATTTAAGGCGTAAAACAGTAATTAATAGAGGCCAAATTACTTTCACGTTATACATTGAAATTGAAGGAGGCGACGTGGTAAGTTTATTAGAAATTCTTACGTTTTTTAAATCAGCAGTCATTAAAGTGCAGTGAAATGATTCATTTTTGTACCATTTTTTCTTTAAGTTGACGGTAACGAAATTAACGACCAAAGTTCAGATAGGCCCATCGCGTCGCCTGTCAAATGTTTCACTAACATGTGGCATTGAAAACAAACAAACCAAGCATTTATTTCCAACAGGTATACACACCCAATTACATGAAAAATATTATTGCCACTTATTCAAAGAGAAGTTAGTATAGATAATTAGATAGAACACAGGGTACAATATCAGGCAGGTGGCTAGGCTATTGTTTCTGTTGTCATGACATTTTAACCTGAAATTTATTAATCTGTCACTTCCATCGAATTGATAAGTACAATGGAAGTCGCACAGGTACCACTTTCATTGTTGTTTGGGGCAGCCAACTCTAGAGAGATAGGCTTCAAATAGCAATAAGTAAGACAAGGAAGCCTAATGAACGTGTCAGCTGATTCAGGCAAAGGAGGTATATAGGGATGTTGCATATTAATGGGCGAATTTAATGGGCATGTTCCCTAATTATCTTTATTGTATGATCTGTATTCCGAAATTCGGGGCTTGTTTGTAGGAATGAGAATTTTTCTACACTATAACCACAGTTATGTAAATATAGCACAGAAAAAAGTAGTGAATTGATTAAAAAATTACCTACATGGCAATTTTATGTACCTGGAAGTAAATTGAGACAAATAAAATACAAATTCCAGAATAAAAGTTTATTTTAAAATAAAGGCGACAAAATATCTAGGATAAGGTATACATTTTCAACTTTAATTACTTATCTTACTTAACTGATTTATTAATTTTAAAATTCAATTTAATAGGAAAAGCATGTAAGACAGGTAGCTTTTACATACTTTTATATAATTTTTAATGTTTAGGCATCTAACAAAAAGAATTACAAATAATTACCTTATTAAAGGGACCAGAACCTCAAGATTAATTCCATCTTTGACTACGAAGAGCTAGGTTCATTAGCACAATATTTTGCCAGTTTTTCCCTTGATAGAGTTTCTATCATGACTTGGAAAATAAAAAAAACTGTAGTAATTACATACTTTTTAAGTTTGCGCTGCCCAAAATTCTCTATGAAATTGCTCTCAATAAATTGTTGACTACAAATGCAAGTAAATAATTGTAGACAGTACAAAATTTTTCCATTTTATTGCTGCTATCCACTTGTCTCTAATATCACCTTATTTCTTGGAAAACTGCAAAGTTATTAGCAAAGATTTTTAAGACTTATACGAATGAAAAGAAACCCCACTATTCTTATTCTTTCCGCCCCGTTTGGTACATCCAAATGCATAACAGGAGTTGATCCTCTTTTTGTAATTTAAATAATATTAAACCAAACACCAACTAAGAAAACTCGTTTTATACGAAACTGCCACCAAGACACGAACTCAAATAAATATAAATAATACAATAATAATTACTTCTATTGAGCCTATTCCTATTGGGACTTGGGACAGAAGGAAAATTAAAATGACGTTTGACAACGGAACTCGTTTGAAGCACAGTACACAAACATAGAAAGTTAGGACACACACCTCTTTTGTGTTATGTGGTTTTTGCCGGAATCAGCTGATTTATTTACTATTTCACTTACTCAAGTTTGGCTGCCAGTTTCTCTCTCTACACTCCTTCCATCTACTTGTCAATTCAATGGTCACTACACTTAGACGTGGCATGATCTTTGAGAAAGGAGGAAGATTTATTCTCCGAAAGCTCAGAAAACAAATTTGTTGAAGTTATTTTTTGAGTTACACGTTTAAAGTTTCGTTCATTCACTGTTAAGAATTTATGAATTTTCCAGGCAACTTGAAAAAGTTGTCTTTCGATCAGTTTGGTGGCGAAAAACCCAATTAAAAATCAAATGGATCTGTTTGCGCCACAAATAAATTTTATAGAAAAAAAATTCTAAGTATCTTCTCTAGACACATACAATATTAGTAGCATGACAGTTGTATATAGGGTTCCAAATAATGGCACCAAAATCCAATATGGTGCGACCAAACGTGTAATAGACCAGCTTGATCGTATTTAAATCTTCGAAATGGTTACTGTTCCGTATAATAAAACCAAGAGTTTTGGAAGCACTAGCCACAAGCCTTCCAACAGGATAAACAAAAGTAAATTTTCTCTCAAAATAAATGCCCAGATCCTTGATGCAGTTTACTCTGATCCCAGTAAAGGATGATTCAATTCTCAACCTCATTGAGGAATTTTTTCCTATATACAGGGTGTCCGGAAATAAATGCACCAACTCGAAAAATTAAAAAGAAAAATGGAAAATATGACGAAAAGTTCATATGAACATGGGTCCGCAGATGTTTGGTTTTCGAGATGCAGGGTGTTGAAATTTAAATTTTATTTTCGATTTTTTTAAATAACTTTTTGAGACGACAAAATTTTCGTGCAAAATTTGGTAGTCGGGGTTTTTTTGGGATGAGAAATCATAATTTGGTATTATTTTTGGTGCAATACGTAGAGGGCGCTGCGTACGCTATCATTATTTAATTTAATTTGCCCTAACTTTTTTGACAGTAAACTTTTACGACATTTTGTGAATGTATCCTCTTCTTACACGTTTTCTAAGCAAAAAAGGTATACTTGGTGCATAACGCCAAAGGGGACCGTTTTCGAGAAATTTTCAAATTTCTGCATCGATGCAGGTGCCATATCGACACTCGTATGCAATTAAATTCTAGGCGTTAATCATAGGTGCCTGGCGTTCACAATAAACAAACACATTTAAATTTACGCCAAAAGGTGAACAAACAAAATTGCTACATTAATTCGGTTAGAATCATCGGAAGATGGCATTATCATACCATGTTTCATGTCCCCAGTCTAAACTCGGAAACTTACCTGCATTTCATAGAAAATTGCAAACAAGAAACCATGAATGTTACAAATTATTTTCATGAAACTTTTATTAAGAGTTCGATTCTTACAATTGAATTTTATTAGGTAAGTGAAATTAACCAATTTCGTAAAACGTGTTCAAAGTGGGAACCGTTTTGTTGAACACAAACCCGCAGACGTTTTACAAAATTTTGACGTATTTTCCAATGAATGTTGGGTATCTGTTTAATATCTTCAGCCGCGGCAAGGATTCGTTGTTGTAAGTGATCGCGATTTCTAATTGGCACGGCATAGACGCGATCCTTCATGGCCCCCCAGAAAGAAAAGTCCATAGCGTTTAAGTCCGGAGAACGGGGAGGCCATGCTGCGTTGGGGGAATTGTTACCAATCCAACGTCTTGGATAATTTTCATTCAGCCATTCGGTTACGATCCGCCCTCGGTGTGGTGGGGCACCATCATGCATAAACCATAAACTCTGTCTAATATCGAGGGGAATATCTTCCATAAGAATTGGTAGTTCATGTTCCAAAAGATACCGGTAAGTTTCAGCATTTAACCGAGGGGGCAAGAAATGTGGACCAATGATGTAATCTCCGACGATTCCAGCCCAGCAATTGACTGAACATCTATCTTGCGAACGAGTCTGCCTTACGACGTGTGGATTTACCATGGCCCAGTAATGAAGGTTGTGTAGATTCAGTACACCATCTTTTGTAAAACAGGCCTCATCAGTAAAGAGCAATCGGTTTACAAAATCCGGATTTTGGTTATAACGTTGAAGAGCCCATAAGCAGAAATTTCTTCTTCGTGGTAAATCCTCTGGTTTAAGTTCCTGTACTTTTTGAACACTAAAAGGATGCAGTAATTGCAGTTTAATAAAACTGTGGACTTGCATTTTAGGAATTCCAAGTTGCAGTGATGCCCGTCTTATGCTTATTTCGGGGTTTTCGTCAAATAAATCCAAAATATTTTCTTCTTGTTGCACTGTTAACAAACGACGTCTTCCTGCATTAGATTTTGTTACATTTACAGAACCCGTTTCCATAAGTTGCCGGTGCACACGTGAAAACATTGAATGATATGGAAGTATTCGTTGGGGAAATCGGTCAGAGCACAGTCTCCGCGCGAGACGTGAATTTCCACGGGCCTCTCCATACATCAGGTGCATTTGAACCTTTTCTTGCATGGATAATATCACCGTTTTTCGAGAAAAAAGTAGAAAAGATAATCTAACAACAACAAATTAATTAAACTGTCAAAAAATAAATGTGTTTGTTTATTGCGAACGCCAGGCACCTATGATTAACGCCTAGAATTTAATTGCATACGAGTGTCGATATGCACCTGCATCGATGCAGAAATTTGAAAATTTCTCGAAAACGGTCACCTTTGGCGTTATGCACCAAGTATACCTTTTTTGCTTAGAAAACGTGTGGGAAGAGGATACTTTCACAAAATGTCGTAAAAGTTTACTGTCAAAAAAGTTAGGGCAAATTAAATTAAATAATGATAGCGTACGCAGCGCCCTCTACGTATTGCACCAAAAATAATACCAAATTATGATTTCTCATCCCAAAAAAACCCCGACTACCAAATTTTGCACGAAAATTTTGTCGTCTCAAAAAGTTATTTAAAAAAATCGAAAATAAAATTTAAATTTCAACACCCTGCATCTCGAAAACCAAACATCTGCGGACCCATGTTCATATGAACTTTTCGTCATATTTTCCATTTTTCTTTTTAATTTTTCAAGTTGGTGCATTTATTTCCGGACACCCTGTATAGAGTTGCAAAGGAGAGAATGTTGGTGCTCGGAGAATATTTGCATTCGCGAACGTATTCTCATGAGCACAAAAGAGCGCGAAAAAGGAACGTTCCCTTGAAAATGCCGAATTCTCGCAAGAAATGCAATGTGACGATATTTTAAAAAATTTCAGTGCCGCAATTTTCGGCATCTACGTGGCATTGCCGCTTCCATGGCACGCGTATCCACCTCAATTAGTATAGCTGCGGCGGCGCAGAACTTGCTGAGAGTAAAAACGCAAGCCAGTCGAAACCACCATCATATTTGTAATATACAGTATGTTTCACTTCAAGTCGAGACAACTCATTATTTTTTACGGGTTGACCGATTTTCAAAACTTTTTTTTTACTCCGAAAGATCTACATTTTGACACTATTTTTTCAGATTTTTCATTGTTCTGCCTTATACAAGGACGTTCACAATAAAAATACAAAAACTGAAAAAAAAGTGATTTCTCTTGCTGTTTTTTTTTTACATTTTTTCTACATTTTTAACTTACCTATGCCTATTAAGAAAACATAAACAATATTAAATTTTAGTAAGTATTTTCATTAAACAGCACCCTGGATACGTGGATACAAAAATTTAATATTGTTTAATTATGTTTTTTAATAGGCATAAGTTAAACGTGTAAAAAACATCTAGAGAAAAACCAATTTTTTTTTAGATTTTTGTATAATTCTATTGTGAACTGTATAAGACAGGGCTATACAATTATTGTAGGAATTGATGGCTTATGTGAGCCCTTATCAGACTGCAAAGAAATAATTTTAAAATATCTCTCGATGTTTGTACAGGGTACTCCGAAAAACCGTATTTTTGCTATGTTTGAAGCTATTTTGTGTATAAGCTATGACCATGTATAAGCTATGACCGTGAAACTTGGTATGTGGTGTTTTCTGGTATGGCCAATACGATTGTACTATTATTTTTTTTCCTAAAAAAATGCCTTTTGGACTTTTGCAGTTGCACCTTTTATTATTAAATTTTTTTAGTACACCAGTTTTGATGGTCGCTAGCTCAGGGTGACTTTAGGTCGGGGTTTTTTTCTTTTTTAAACCTTTTGTTTTTTTGGAGAATTTGTAATGCGCCAATTAGTTTCTTTAAAAAAAAATTTATAACTTAGGAAACTTGTCATCTAGTACCCTAGTAAGGAAACCAATAAAGAATACTAGGGAATATTATTCAATTTAGTTGAACAGGCTGGAATATGAAATAAGTTACACTTATGTTGGAAATAACTAAGAAAATATGTATTGAATATTTTTTTTGATACAAGTCTTACGAGCTAAGGGTTAGTAGGAAGTAATATTTAAAAAAATAAATCACCTTTAATAATATTACAAAACATGTACATATCTTAAGACTATACGCAAACTGTGCGTAAACCAATTTATCGAAGGAGCTAATAATAATAATAATAATGTGTTACCAGGGTGCATAATTATTCAAAGCTCAGGGTGCAAAATACATGTACAATTAAATCAAAAGCAAACATGGCATAAAAACCTGATTTCTTCTTTTTCAATCCGAAGCGACGAGAACCATACTATAGTGTTCCTGCGTTTCCAGTTGCGTAACAACGGGCAAGTGGCACGCGTAGATCAGCGAACGCTCCCGTACGTCGCAGCAGACCATACCATACAGGACAAAATAGTTAAATTCCGTAGTTACATGAGTACGTGGTGCTGGGTTGGAGATGAGGCGAGGCTAGGCGAGATGTGACGAAACTAGCGAGTGAGATGAGCGAGGCCTAATGGGCAAAGAAGACCAAAAATTAGCGACCTGGCGAGGTTTGTCGCAGCATAAATAAGGAAGAATTAGACTAAAAAAAAAAACAATTGCAACGAAAATAGAACGCACTTACCAAAGTTGTTATGCGGCCTCATAGTAAAAAAACGTGCATTTTCTAGTCGGGGTATTCACGGAACCGAAGCCTTGTGCGGTACCATCAAGAAAGAGTCTTGCTACCTCTCGCAACAAATACGGCCTGGCAGTGGCCCACGACTTCAATTAAATTTTGACTTGTACCTACACGTTTTTCACATTTCAAGTCTTTAGCGGTTCTATGCCCCGGTATTTAAAGGAAAATTGCCTTAAAAAAAACAACTTTTTGGCAGACCGATGGCTTGGTCCGTTCGCGAACTGTTTCTATGATAAACAACTTATGCTAAAAGAATGCAAGAATAATGAAGGAATTTCTTCTACAAACTTCGATTGTCACATACCTAACAAAAAAATAGCTTCGATAGCTTCCTACCAGGTCAAAAGAAAAGATTTCTAGCAAATTTTAGTTTTCTTTAAAGATACCTCGAACGGTCCTGTAACTCCGGGTTGGAAATCTATACGAAAGAAAGGGGCGGACGCTAGTCAAGTGGTCCCATAGTTTAAAATCGCTACACTCGCCCTCTCCAACGAAAAAAAAATAAAAATGAAATTATTATTTTTTATAAACCCTTGATCCTGAAAATTCATCGCTTTCTCGAGACAAAACCTTGGTTACTCGCTTTCTATACCACACAGCAGCCTGATAACTACGTGTATCACCCGCCAAACGAAAAGTCTGGTGACAAATTCAGAAGTTACATAATCGGGAAAATCATAATAGGGTATTGGCACATATTCAAAAAAAAGGACTTCGGCTATGCGGAAAGAAAGCAACAAACAAAAAAAATTTTTTGACAAAAAACAATACCTATACCTACAAATTATCTAACTACTTATAGTAAAAGTTTACTTTTATCTATCCGACGGAAACGTCGGAGTTGGATCCAAAATATTCCTTTAAATCCTTACAATGCCAATTACCAGCATCTGAGCCATCCAAATTTTCCAAACTATATACAAGGCGAGATATCCGCCTAGAAATTCTACATAATACAAATTTTTCTGCAAGTTTCGCACTAAACTTATTTGCAGCATCGGAAAGAACTTTGTTTCTTTTCCAAACTAGACTTCCTTTGTTGAAAACTACATCGCGTTTTCTTAAATTATAGGCGCGTTCATTACGCTTATACGCCCTATGCAATCTACACTTTACTTCTTCATAAACGTCTGAAAGTCCCTTTAAAGATTCGGCAAATATTCTCCTGTCTTCAGGCAATAAGTCTAATTTTTTGGTACTAGATATCGTTCCATAAAATTTTCCGGAAATGGGTACCAAACGCGCAAAATTCAAAAATACTGGAGAATATCCAGTAACTTCGTGACAAGCCGAGTTCAAAGCGTACTTAATTTCTGGTATCTTGGTATCCCAGTTACTATGATCTGTAACATAACTACGTATTACCGTGCCTAATGTTTTATTAACTCTTTCAACAAAATTGGCTTGGGGATGATACCGTGCATTAAACCAAATTTTTTGTACTTCGTATTTATCGATCAATTGTTTAAAGATTTTTCCGGCGAATTGGGTTCCGTTGTCACATATCACAATTTGTGGAACTCCAAAAACTAAGAAAATTTCCTGTTCAATAAATTTACATATTCGTTTAGCATCTGCCTTTTTTAAAGGACATAAAAGAGTATACTTTGTGAACCAATCTGTGACAACTAAGATATGAGTATTTCCTAATTTACTTCTAGGTAATGGTCCTACTAAATCTGCTGCGATTATTTGAAATGGATACGTAACCTTTTTTTCGGTACCCATTGATCCTATCCTAGCTGAAGATGGTATTTTTTGAGAACCGCAAACTTTACAAGATTTGACATAGTTTAGAACATCGCGCCGCATTTGTTTCCAGTAATAAAATTCTTGTACGCGTTTTAAAGTTTTAAAGAAACCAAAGTGACCTGCCGTTGCCGGATCATGGTATTTTTCAATAATTATTTTTATTTTATTTTTGGGGACCAAAAGTTTCCATGGCGTACGGTTCGATTTTAATTTTGCATTAGAAGGAATATACTTGTAGACAAAATGACTTCTAACCGCCCAATTAGGATATTTTTGCTGATCTTTTTGTATACTTTCTGCTAAACTTATGTAAGACGGGTCCAGATCCACGGGAGCAATATCTAATATTTCCGGAACGTCAAAATTCTGCATTTGGAATATTTCATCATGTACTTCACCGTCGTCATTTTCTAAAGATTTTTCTGGGTACATTCTAGATAAAGAGTCTGGTACTACATTAAAATTTAATTTAAACATTTAAAACATTTAAAATTGTTGTAATTGAACCGCCCATCGAGCTAACTTGCCAGTGGGTTCTTTCATATTGTTTAACCACAAGAGAGAGTAATGATCGGTAATAATTTTAAACTTCGTGCCTTCGAAAAAAGGTCGGAATTTCTTTATACCGAATATTACCGCTAAACATTCGCGCTCTGTAACACTGTAGTTTCTTTCTGTACGAGAGAGGGATCTACTAGCAAATGCGATCACCACCTCCTCGCCATTGATATGTTGTAATAATACTGCACCTAAACCTGTGTTAGAAGCATCACACTGTATAATAAACATTCTAGAAAAATCTGGACTGCGGAGTATTGGTGCTGACATTAGAGCTTGCTTTAAATTTGCGAACGCGTTTTCGGACTCAACCTTCCATTTAATGGACTGACCTTTTTTTTTACCTTTCAATAGATCATTTAGTGGCGCTACAAGGGTGGAAAACTGATTAATAAACCGCCTATACCAAGAAGTCATGCCGAGAAATCTTTTTAATTCTGTAGTATTTGTAGGCCTGGGGTAGTTTACCATTGCCTCTATTTTTTCTGTGTCTGTTCTTAAACCGTGGGAATCGACAACAAATCCTAAATATTTCAGAGATGATTGAAAAAAATTACATTTTTCGAGATTTATTGTTAAATGAGCGGATTTAAGTTTTTCTAGAACTTCGTACAAAATTTTCAGGTGTTCTTCAAATGTGGAAGAAATAATAATGACGTCATCTAAATAACAAAACACATTTGGTTCTAATTTCGGGGATAAAACTAAGTCCATGAGTCTTTGTTGACATTGTGCCGAATTGCGTAGTCCGAATGGTACTACATTAAAATGAAAAAGACCTCTACCCGGTATTGAGAATGCCGTTTTTTCCTTGCTCTCCTCATCAAGAGGAATTTGCCAGAAAGCCTTGCGTAAATCTAACGAGGAAATATACCTAGCATTCCGAAGTAAATTAAGAATTCTATCTACTCTAGGTAAGGGGTAAGCATCGTGCTTGGTTATTTTATTAAGTGATCTTCCATCGAAACAAAATCTATATTCGCCGCATTTCTTTTTTACTAAAAGTACTGGGGAGTTCCATGGGCTGTGAGATGGTTCTACTACACCTAATTTAAGCATTTCATCTAACTCTTGATTAAGAATATTCATCATAAAAGGAGAAAGGGGGTATTGCCGTTCCCGGAAGGGCTTAGCGTTTCCGGTATCTATGTGAAAAGTCATTTCATTAGTTCGCCCTAAACCCTGTTTGCAACTTATATCCTCAAAAGACAATGTCAATTTTTCTATTTTCTGAACTTGGTCATTTGATGGATTATCAATACTGTATAAAAAAGGGCAGAGCTGATTATTTTTGCGGTCTGGTACATCTGAATTATTGTCACGCACATCATATGATTCATTTTCATAATCTAAAATCATCTTGAATCTTCGGCAAAGGTCACTACCTAAAATTAGGAAATGTTTCAAAGAAGGTACCATTAAAATTCGTGCTATTTTACATATTCCGTTAATACATATTGGTAAACAAAGGGAGCCCGTTACTAAGTGAGGTTTTTCATCGGCAGTGTAAATTTCACCCGAAGAATAATTTTCTATCGGTAGATTAAATTCTTTGACTACAGGGGAAAATTTATCTCCCACAACTGTTTGTGTGGCACCTGAATCAACTAGTACTAAATAATTTCTTTTAAATAAGTCTATCTCTATATATGGCCTATTATCAAACGGTTTGGAAGTAAAAAGTGGCAGAACTTCACCCCGCATTTTGTAAAAATTTGAGACAACAACTTTCCATTTATTCCAATCGTCTATCGAAAATAAATCTTCGGATTTTATAGGTTTTATATTACAATAAGAATAAGCCTGTTTATTGCCTTCGCGTGTTGGCCGGCCGCCGCCAAACGCCGCCTTTACGCGTTTTTTGAACACCCACAAGTTTTTGTAGTTTCTTTCGCCTTGCCGCATTTAAAACAAAATTTATTCCGCTTTGCTCGGCAGTTCTTAAAGCCGTGATTAGGTTGTTTACAATTCCAACACGTGAATTGACATTCCGAGCTAGAGGGGCGATAATCTAAGTTATCCGAACTGTTACCTACGTTATTTTTTTCATTTTCGCGAGGATTTTTCTTGTGAAAATTTTTATTTTTATTTTGAAAAACATTACTTCGTGATGTCGATGCTCGCTCGGTATCGGAGATATAAGAAACTCTAGGACGCATCTTTTGTTCTACTGAATTTTGCGGATTTTTTAACAAATCTATTTTTCTACAAAATTGTACGACCTCATTAATTGATTTTATATCTATGATTGCTAATTTGTCTCGGTAAAGTTGTAACATATTTCTCATGATATATTTTAATTTTGTACTTTCCGCGGGTTCTCTTTCTAAATATTTAAAATATGATTCTAATACTGCGATAAAAATATGCGGAGGCTCATTTGTCCGTTGTTTTCGATTCCGTATTTCTTCCCAAATTAATTCTTCAAAGTCTCCCTCTATAAAGTTTTCTTTTAAAAATACTACTAAAGATTCCCAATCACTTATTGATTTTTTGATAGATTGGTACCATACTAACGCTTCGCCCTCAAATAAATCATAAGCCGATTCAAAAAGAGTGTTTTTCGATACGTGCCTAGCAGTTGATAGTTCTTGAATAGTATCCAAGAATTTTAATAGACCAAAATTCTTCGTACCGGAATATTTCACGTTCCATTTATAAACGGGGACTGATTTATCCGAAAAAAAATTAGGGGTTCGGTTTGGTGTACTATTTGTCATTGTTGTTTGTGAAACATTTTCTATGATAGTATCAGGAGTTTCTGGTTGCGCCTTTTCAAACAGTAGTGCCTCTAGTTCAATACAAGTAGCGTAACTTTCGTTTTTAAATTCATTTATTTCGTTTACTTGACCTACATTTTCGGGTTTTTTTTCTGGTATTCGAATTCTTTGAATGCGGAATGCTAAATAAATTAACCGCGATTTTATTCGCAAAAAACAAGAGTCGGTTGCAGGACCCTCGAAGTCACTTATTAAACCACGCAGTTGCTCCAGAGTGTCAGCTACAATATTTTGCTCGTTTTCGAAATTATACTCGGGATCCTCATATTCTAAAGTACGATTTCTTTCTGTCGCAAGTCGACGCGCTAATATTTTCCGCTTTACACTAGCTTCTTTCCTAGTCGATGTTATGCCTCGAATTCTCAGTTCATAATTAAGTTCATCCGAAAGTAAATGAATTGGTTTCAGCTCGCTTACCTCCATTTTTCAAAAGAAATTACCTTAATATTTCCGTATAACAGTCAGTAATGCAGTAAGAATGACATTAAAGTTCAATACGCTTGTAGGGGAATATCAATAAACAAAACAGCTCCACAAATGACAACAACTCAATCTACACCTATTTTCGTCACCCAATCTCCAATGAAATAAATTAGTCGACAAAGGTAGAAATTCGGAACCACCTGTATCAAATGTAGTAAAAATATTGGTTTAAAAGGTCAAATAATGGTTTTTATGCACACGTTTCAAATTTCAAGGATACTTATTCTTATTAGTTTTGGACAGTATGTCCTTTTTTATGTTGAAGCCTCAGAAAAAATAATTCTGCTTGTTTTGATAAAAACATTGCCCTGCCAATATATGTGTACCTTATTTCAGCCTGTCAAATGAGTGTATTCTTAAATAATAGCCTTAAAGAAAATGGTTTATTTCGAGCCGACACGTTGGTCGCCACTTACTTAGTGCACCTTTTATTATTAAATTTTTTTAGTACACCGGTTTTGATGGTCGCTAGCTCAGGGTGACTTTAGGTCGGGGTTTTTTTTCTTTTTTAAACCTTTTGTTTTTTTGGAGAATTTGTAATGCGCCAATTAGTTTCTTTAAAAAAAATTTATAACTTAGGAAACTTGTCATCTAGTACCCTAGTAAGGAAACCAATAAAGAATACTAGGGAATATTATTCAATTTAGTTGAACAGGCTGGAATATGAAATAAGTTACACTTATGTTGGAAATAACTAAGAAAATATGTATTGAATATTTTTTTTGATACAAGTCTTACGAGCTAAGGGTTAGTAGGAAGTAATATTTAAAAAAATAAATCACCTTCAATAATATTACAAAACATGTACATATCTTAAGACTATACGCAAACTGTGCGTAAACCAATTTATCGAAGGAGCTAATAATAATAATAATAATGTGTTACCAGGGTGCATAATTATTCAAAGCTCAGGGTGCAAAATACATGTACAATTAAATCAAAAGCAAACATGGCATAAAAACCTGATTTCTTCTTTTTCAATCCGAAGCGACGAGAACCATACTATAGTGTTCCTGCGTTTCCAGTTGCGTAACAACGGGCAAGTGGCACGCGTAGATCAGCGAACGCTCCCGTACGTCGCAGCAGACCATACCATACAGGACAAAATAGTTAAATTCCGTAGTTACATGAGTACGTGGTGCTGGGTTGGAGATGAGGCGAGGCTAGGCGAGATGTGACGAAACTAGCGAGTGAGATGAGCGAGGCCTAATGGGCAAAGAAGACCAAAAATTAGCGACCTGGCGAGGTTTGTCGCAGCATAAATAAGGAAGAATTTGACTAAAAAAAAAACAATTGCAACGAAAATAGAACGCACTTACCAAAGTTGTTATGCGGCCTCATAGTAAAAAAACGTGCATTTTCTAGTCGGGGTATTCACGGAACCGAAGCCTTGTGCGGTACCATCAAGAAAGAGTCTTGCTACCTCTCGCAACAAATACGGCCTGGCAGTGGCCCACAACTTTTTGGCAGACCGATGGCTTGGTCCGTTCGCGAACTGTTTCTATGATAAACAACTTATGCTAAAAGAATGCAAGAATAATGAAGGAATTTCTTCTACAAACTTCGATTGTCACATACCTAACAAAAAAATAGCTTCGATAGCTTCCTACCAGGTCAAAAGAAAAGATTTCTAGCAAATTTTAGTTTTCTTTAAAGATACCTCGGACGGTCCTGTAACTCCGGGTTGGAAATCTATACGAAAGAAAGGGGCGGACGCTAGTCAAGTGGTCCCATAGTTTAAAATCGCTACACAGTTTTGGACTTTTGCAGTTTTTGGGGGTCTAATTTTGATCGTAGTAGGTCATGGGAAATACGAATTTGAAAAAATTAGTGTCAAAATGTGGATCTTTCGGAGTACTATATTTTAATAAAAAATGGAAAATCGGTCAACCTGTAAAAAAAATAATGAATTGTCTCTCCTTGAAGTGAAACACACTGCATATAATATATATGAGCATTTTCAGTATTTTGAGCACTTTGGGAATATTCTTGGAATTTTCAGAAAAAAATCATTTTACGGCATGTATATTTACCTTTGAAAACAGCTGATCGTTTTGCTATAATGAAACATCTAAATGCCGTTTGTTCTCGTTCGTGCTCATTCGTTCTTGCAGCAAATGCTCAAAATATACCTAAAAGTTCTAGCATTTTGCAACGAATATAACAACGAATCTTTAATATTTGGAGTGTTCGATTTAAACAACGATATTCTGTATGCAATCGAGATCGGTCTGTAGACGCCCGCGGACGACCCTACGCTGGACGGACGCTGAATTTCGGTAATCCTGGTCGGCTGTAGACGCCGCACGCTTCGCAACATAACCTAAAATAAATCGTGTAACTCTTTTTTAATTTCGCGATTTCAAAATATGTGATAATGTCCCTCGGCACTGAACCTTTTCATAACTCGTGTGGCTTCTTTTGCCTCGGCCTTGCAGGCCTCGCTAACTAAATTTCGCGTTCGTCTTATAAAGGTGAACTTGGTGTACAAATAATTATTTAACAACGCAACGCAACGTCAAATTTCAATTCTTGTATTTATCCTATCTTGAATTTATCTATCCCCAAAGCATATTGACCCGACGATAGTTTCGTCTCTCGGTGGCAGCTGCGCCTTTATTGGTCGGTCGATCTGTTTCCACTGCGCGCTCTCATTTCGCGCTATCGCCTCTTACTCAACGGGAATGAACAAGATTTGTTGTCGCTGCAGAAGACCAGCGGAAAAGAGGAGATCAAGACGGTATATACGGAATATCTTTCGATCTACATTTCTCGGATTTCGCCGGAAATTTATAGCCTGCACGAAGGGGGGAAAATATCCGCCACCGAGTTCGAAGCGATGAACATTAGAGCGTTTTTTGTTTTGTATATCGTCACAGGAAGTTTAATTTGTTTCGTTATGACGTTTTTTGTTACCTCTAAGCAAGATACAGTAAAGGTTTATAAGTGCTTGAGATTCTGTTTGTGAAGAACGAGAACTAAGATTAAAAATCTGTGTGAGATCTATGATCATTATACTAAAATCGAGCAATCCTTACGCCTGGCGTGTTCAATGACGTTCGGCGATTGGTCGGTAGGCTATAAAATTTCACCCGACTCGGCAACAGGGACGTACTCGATCGTAAAAGTGTAGTTATGCGGTTTTATCTTGTGGTTTTCAGCTATTTAGACACTGCCACAAATAATTTTATCGATGTTTTGAACCGTTTAATTAAGCCAATAATTTTTTTCCGAAATATGTTGATGTAAACAATTGTAAAACTAAAATTAAATAAAGGTCGTGCCTCAGAGCGGCCCTGGCAAATATCTCAACGCACGTACTCTTGTTTACGCCAAGCGTAAGAGTTGCTCGATTTTAATATAGGTGTAATATGGTGTAATATGGTGTCAACGCGAAGTGTCCACCACCCTTATAACTTTTTAATTGTTTGTGATAGAAAAAAGAGTTTTATATAAAAGTTATTGTATTGAAAGCCATGCAGTCTTCTGGGGGAGTAAAAAATTACAGGGTGTTTTGCAAATACGTGGCAAACCAAAGTTGTGTGTTTTTTAATATAGTAATACCCCAAATATTTGTACTTGTCTGAATTCTATTTTTTTTGTAGTTTCATATATAGAGGACTTTAAAGTTAAAATCAAGCTACTGAACAGAGATTTGGCACAGATGTGCTTCCGGTGGTGAATAATAAGCTGAAGATGTAAATTTCGACGTATCTGGCAGAGGACGCCACTTTGTTTTATGTTGTGCTTTTACTCGTATTTCTTTGAGGTTACCCTTTTGATCCTGCAGGTTTATCATGTTAGTGCAGCTTTTTATTCTGCAACAAAAGATTACTCTTACTTCATAACGATAAAATCAACCGTTTCCGTTGAAATTGGCAAAATATTGTAACACCAAACACCCGTTAATTAAAAAAGTAAAAAAAGTAAAAATACCACTTTCATCTTTTACAGAAGGATTGTACATTCAAAATGAATAAAAAAATGCCAAACGAGCATTGGACAAAGCACCATTGATTTTCTTGGAATATGGTGTGAAAGCGAACAATTTTTGGTGCATTGTTTATAGGATTTTTTTTCTCGCTTAAATAGTACAATTAATATGTAAAATTTTAAATCGGTAGGTAGGTGAAAATTTTATTTTCGAATTTTATAGTTGACAGGTGTTTTGGGCCAGGTTTTACCAATTTCAAGGCGACCGGTTAATTTTATCGTTAGAATGACCAAAAAGATAACCATAAAAAAGTAACGAGTAAACGCACGATCCCAAAACAGTGTAGGTGGTGCCTTCTGTAAGATATGTGAAAATGTACATAGTTATATCCTCCATCCCCAAAAATAGATCAATGTCAAATTTCAGATCAGAAGCTTCATTACTTTGGAGAACATAGAAATAATTCAATTTCAAAAAAAAATAACTTTAACGCCCTGTTTGGAAAACAAAATTAGATAGGATAAAAATGATTTTTTTAGCGAGATCAATCCGATTTTTAGGTATTTCCTAATACTAATGGGACATCCTGTATGATATATATGTTCTCTTTCGGTTTTGAAAACTTAAAAAAATAATCTTGCCCATTCTTAGGATCAGTGGCGTAGCTACCATACCGCGAAACCCCGCGGTCGCGGGGGGGGGGCCTGCAGTCAAGGGGGCCCGGCTCCGCCGGGCCCCCCGAACCCTCAACCAAAGTCTAGGAATTAGTACCTATATCTCTCGACACTGCCTCGACCGGGCGTATACCCCGTGTTCTGTTCTGTTTTGATATTATATTTTTGATCCTTTCTGTAACTGTAACCTTCTTCAGAACGGTAGTTCTCTAAATTAAAAATCAATAAAAATATATTTGAGAAATAATTGTTGTTCCCAAGACAGAATAAGTAATTTAGCATTACTTTCTATAGAAGCTGATGAAGCTGCGGCAATGAATAAAAGCGAGCTAATTAAAGTTCATCGACGTCTCCTACACTAAAGACTATGATATCATCTAATAATAATAATAAACAAATTTATTGAGCAACAAATTGCTATCCAACTACATCATTAATAAATAAAACCTACTGTATTAATATCCTATTCTACTTATTTAAATAATTACACTTTAATTTAAACTTAAACTGTTTTAATGAAGATTTTTTTAATGATGGGGCTAAATTATTATAACAAATTAATCCTTTGAAAAAAATCGAATTTTGAGCAAATTTTGAATTTTTTTGGTCCAGAACAAAATTTGAATTTCCTCTTGTTTGGTAATTATGTACTTCTTGAAATTTTGTTAACATGTTGCTAAAATACGGCGCTACTAAATTTAATTTAATTTTATGAATAAATATTAAAGTTTTATATTCTAAATAATTTTCTATGTTAAGCCATTCTAATTTATTTAACATATCTAAAATTTTGCTATACTTATTCCACCCTAAAATAATTCTCATTGATTTATTTTGTAAAATTTGCAAACGATCTTTGTCAACTTTTTTAAATAAATATAAAATAGTACTACAAAAATTTAGATGTGGCAAAATTATAGTATTATAAACTATTTTTAGTGTCCATTGACTTACATATAAACTTAATCTATAAAGTACACCAATTTTTGTTCCCATTTTTTTATATACGTAATCTACACGTTCGTTAAATTTTAATTTTCTGTCTATAATTATTCCTAAATATTTATATATTTCAACTATTTCAATTTTACAGCTATTAATTTCAAATGAATAATTATTATAAATAAATTCATTATACATCTTGTCTTCACCTAATATCATTGATTTAGTCTTAGAAATATTAACTTTTAATTGATTAGTATTCATCCATTTATTTATTTTGTTTAATTCTAAATTAATTATTGTATCCATGTTAGAATTTTGCTCTTTTACGTATAAAACTGCGTCGTCGGCGAACAGATGATAATGACATGTAAGAATTTTTTGTAGATCATTTATATAAATAACAAAAAGTAATGGACCCAAAACACTTCCTTGTGGAACTCCTACATTCACATCTTCAAGAAAAGAAAAATTTTTTCCACTTCTAACCTTTTGTTTTCTATGTGTTAAATAATTTTGAAACCACTTTAATGCTAAATTTTCAATGCCATAAAATTTTAATTTTTTAACAATCTATCGATGGTTTCAAAATCCCTTTTTAAATCTAAAAAAAACTATTCCCACCAATTTTCTTTCATCCAAGGCATTTTTCCATTCATTAAGTACATATTGAACTGCACATTCACAACTATAATTTTGTCGAAAACCTGACTGAAACTCACATAATATATTATTATCTTCTATAAATTGTGCAAATTGAATATATACAACTTTTTCTAGGTATATTGAACGTTAGGGTGGCAAACTCATTGCGCATCAGTCGCCTAAACTTATTTTTGTCTGAAAGGCCTTCGAAAACTGCTTCTTTGGGGATGCAAATTCAGGGCCGGCTACGATTTTTTTATACCCCTGATTTTCACGAAAACCTTTTAGCGATTTTTTTATTTAAAACCTGAGACCACAGGGTTAATCATAGCACCACAAAACCCCCACATACCAAATTTGAACAATAAATAGGCAGGGAGTTCTATTCTGCATGGAGTCAAAGTTGAGCAATATAGGCATCTGGCGAGTCAAGTGTGATATGAAATCCCTTCAAAATAGTTGAATGGTCAACAGGACCACTCCAAATGTTGGTATGCAAAGATTTAATACAAATATATACGGGTATTTTTCTCTGGGCCATCTCAAATTGCTGAAATTTTTTAAAAAATATTAATAAAGACAAAAGTAATTTATTTCTGAACAAAACGCCAACTAACAAATAAAAACAATTTAAATTATTAGAACTTTCTCAACAAAGTCACTATATCTAAGACGATACATTTTCTGTGCGTTTCCTGTTGTGGCACACCAGCAACCTTAACTGATATCGACTTATTACTGACTGGCAGGCTTCTGTATTTTTTTTTTTTTACTTAGTTCGTTTTGTAGTGTCTGGGGCAATTTTGATATACCTACTCGATTCAGTACTTTCAGATGGCATAGATAATAACACCCTGTATATTTTGTATTGCACCTTTGCACACCAACACTATGAGTGGTCCTGTTAAAAATTCGACTGTTTTGGTACACTTGACTTGGCAGATGCCTGTAAAATTCTTATTTTTCCTAAAATTTTACACCCTGCAGAATGGAACTGCCTGTATATTTTGTGTTCAAATTTTGCATAATGGGGGTTTTGGGGTGTTTTGATTAACGCTGTGTGATCAGATTTTAAATAAAAAAAATCGCTAAATGGTGTTCGTGAAAATTGAGTTTATAAAAAAAAATCACAGCCCGCCCTAGATTTGCATTTTAAAAATGGTAAAGAGGTCAAAAGAAGCGTCTTTTGAAAGCCTTTCAAACAAAAAAAAGTTCAGGCGATTATCTTCACTATTAAAGTTGGACACCTTGTAGATATATTTTTGTTTTAAAACTTTTTTGCTTTTATTTACTAAGAAACAGAAGTTTGTGATAGTTTCACCGTCATGTATGTTTTTTTATTTCCCAATTTGAGGGGCCCAAATTTAATTTCGGCGGGGGGGGCCAAAATTTGAAGCTACGCCACTGCTTAGGATGCGTAAACACAAGACCATTAAAATCCACTTATTAACTTATAATGAGTTAGCCGTGGGAAACCAATACTAAATGTTTTAATTGTTGACATTTAATAATAAACAGTGGCTTTGAAATGATATACAGCGAAGAATAAAGATCTTCGCTACATGCAAACTAAAGAAACGCTATTATAGGGATGGCTTCTATTTTAAAAACAGATGCATCTAGAGTTGCAATCGAAGCTGTGCTTTGTAATGCTGATGACAAGCCAATTGTATACTCAAGTAGGTCTCTAATAAAGTAAGAAAAATATTATTGTACAATTAATAGAAAAAAGTTATTAGCAATTGTGTGGGCAGTAAAACATTTTAGTCCTTCTCGTGTATCAGAAAATTATACAGATCACAGACTACTAATTTACTTATTCGGGATGGCCAACCATTCGAGGCTCACGAAATTTCGATTAGTGCTAGAAGAATATGAATATGTCATTAGATATTAAGGGAAAGGATAACGTTACAGCCGATTCATTGTCTCGTATAGAAATTACTTCAGATGAACTGAAATCTATAATTAAACCAACAAAATTAGATAACAAATGTTTGTAACAACTAGATCTAAAGCTAAAGTAAAGAGAACCAAATTACTGGTAGTAATTCTTAAAGCAATAGTCTTCATGACGGGATTAATGCACCCTGGAGCGGTAGAATTGGTAAAGCGCCCTATAGGGATGCTTGTGAATTATGTCAAGGTAACAAAACAGAATTTACTAGACTATTAAGAACGAACACACACGATTGAATCAATTTTGAAGGCTCTCGTATCAATGCGTGATGAAAGCTATGATGTTTGTTCCGTAATGGTTTGCACAAAAACCAGCGGATAATATATTCTCTCAATATATTGCGACGTTGCGACTCAAAATAGAGTCTTCTTCATAGCATCTGAGATATTTGTTTTTGTCCAAACCATTACGGAACAAACAGCCTATATTATATTTCGTTATTATAGTCTGTGGTTTTTGTTATTTTTGAAATATAATAAATAATTTTGGGTTTTGTTTTTTTTTTTTGTTAAACAGTATTTAGCTATAAAAAACAATAATTTGATTTTATAAATTACTAATACGTAGGGGGAAGGAGCGCCGGTTACAATTAGCACCTGGCTCAAAAGTACCTTAAACCGGCACTGTTCACATCTAAGATATGAAAACATGTTAATCTTTTGGCAAGTCTCCCTTGCATTTTTAATACAGTCGAAACATAAAACCATTTTCAGTGAAGCTTTTCAATACGTTATAAAAAAATTTTTCGATACCATGAATTTATTGGCTTGTGAATGACCTTGTTCAATATTTTATATTTTATTATCGTTATTTCAAAACGCCCCAGTTTTAATTTACGTTCCTGCTGAACCTGCACCGACCTGTAAATTAACGAATTTTGGCGGTGCAGTTTCAAGTGAATTTAAATTTTAAAAATTTAATTTGAAACGAGCAAAAACTCGCTCCAACGCTAAATGTAATGCTCTCTCTTCTCGGCACCTGTACTCTAAATACGAAACGAAATTACGGCTCTTTTTTTACCCATTAACCATTTCAAATTTCGGTGGAGATGTAAATTACATGTCGTTTGCCGATGGATGAGAGAGCGGTATGCAAAGGGGTAAAATTTTAGAATAGCGCGTGACAATGTCACATTCTGTGATTTTGGGGCTATGGAATTTAATTTGGCAAATTTTGGAAAACTGCTTTAAGAATATTTGTATTTTTTTTTTTCATAAATATTCATAGCAGATTTCATCCAATCTGGTATCGCATCAATTGCTTTCCCTTAAACGAACGCTAACGAGTTCCTTATGGGTAAAAAAAAACACTGAAGTAATAAGGCATGCGAATCATCGATGATTCTCAATATCTTCATATTTTTCGCTAGCCTCCTAACGGTCAGGCACGAATTATATAATATATAACATTTGTGACAATACCGGCATTTACAATTGTTATTATATACATTGTGTATACCACCACGACTCTTGTAAAATACAAAAAATTGTCGAGTCGGAATTTCATCTTTTGGGGTTCAGCCCGGCTTAGTTTGAAACCAGTTCCCACCATCACCATAATTTTAGTTTCGAAAAATCAAGTATGACATTTTGGTAGAAGACATACAACAAAATTATATTAAGAATAGTTGTTTATAATTAAAAGCTCTCATACGGTGCAAAATTTGAATGTTCCACACCTACTTTTATTTTCAATATTTTTTATTTTCTAACTGGAAGAAATCCCGAAAAATTTTAACAAAAAATTTGTTCAAAACTGAAAGTAATGATATTAATAAATAATTAATATTAATAAGTAATAAATATTATTTAAATATTAATATGTTATTATTATTATTTTAATACTATAGTCCAAACCGGACGAAAGAAAACGTTTCTAAAGAATGCGGGCAGCGTTGCGAGATTTCCTATACGAGTAGTCGTTATTTATTGGCGAATACAAGTTTTATCATATTGAAGCCGAATTTCTGAACTCTGTTATACCGAAAAAAATAAAGCTCGTATCACGGGACCACTTACCCATTTTTGTTTATCATTTATTTTTAACGCGATGTGATAAAACACCTATTATATTTTTTCAACATCGTCGCGTCTACCGTCGCCTTTGAAATACGGCAACACAGCACTTTTGCAAAGGAGTCGGCTGACAAAATCAGTTAGCCGAAGCGTTTTGTGCCTGTTTCTATAGTACGTTAAGTTAACTGCGTATTTGGGCTACCATACAGACCTCATTTTTTAGGCCGGTGGCAAGTTTTTTCCGCCGGCTCAGAGAGCTCAGTGGCGTTTCGTATGCTCGGGAGTTAACGTGTGCAAAATGAGTAAACAGGGAAGAACGTTGCATTCTCAAGCACGAGAAATAATTGCCAATGTTATAAGGGTTTGCCTTCCTCCATAATCTAAGGCATCACCGTTAAGAATAATATTAACAATAAATTAAATAACAATTATATGAAAATTAAGACAGTGAGTTACACAAAATTGAGCTACGCCTCTGAACTGTGACTAATTCTATAATATTTGCGAGTTCTTCCCCCTTACGTCGCACGCATTCTGCCGTAAGGAGGACTATATTAAAATCATTATTTAATTTAATTATGCGAATTGAGAATTGTTTATAAAAACTTGCTCTGAAATATTACCAAAAACTTCACAGTTACAATTTATAAGTTCTAAGTTGTCGTAAACTTGTAACAATTCAATTGCTTGTACACCTATTGTAATAAAATGTATAATTTTTCGAGTTGTTGTTGATTTAAGAGGGGAGGACAGTTTTATTGGGGGAACGAATTCAGGTCACCAAAGGATCCGAACCCACCTTAAAAACGAAAAAACAGCTATACACGACTGAATTTAAGATGCCAACGCCCCGATGGGACTATTCGAACTAATATATGCGGGCCATCGTCACCATGGGAACAGTGCTAGCCTTGGGTCTACACTGCGTTGTTCTTTGTTGTTGTTCATTGGTGGCATGGCTAGAGATGCGAACGTTCCCTACCCATCTGCGCTCACTTATTCTCAAGAGCACGAAAGAGCACGAGAAAGAACGTCCCCTTGAAAATGCTCAAAATGCTCAAAATTTCAAGCACAAAAGGAATAAGCACTCAATTCTACATAATATGTAACTTATGCAATAAAATCACCTCCTAGTTCGGTACAATATTCAATCCGAGATTTAAATTCTTTTTATTGCATTTTGAATGCTGTTTTCAAGACGTCAATATTATCAATAATCTTTAATCTTCCCCAAATAACAAAATCCATGATTGTAAGATCTGGCGATCGTGGCCTCAAAAGTATTGCCAATCCATATTTCACTGAACTGATTATTTATCTTGGACGAATGGGCTGGACAACCTTCGTGTTGGTAGTAATGGGTTTGACCGTTGACTGAACGAATATTTCAGTCAACGGTTTGACGTATATTTAGATTCATTCAATAACACCAATATCGAAGGACACCACACATTCACTTTTTTGAAATACTGTCTTTGTGAATTGACAATATATTGCGGATTTTCTTTACTCCAGAACCAACAGTTTTGCTGTGAAGGAACACCATTTGTAGTGAATGAATGTTCATCAGAAAATATTGTGCGTTTGTGGAAATTTTGATAAAATTTCTGCACCCAAGGACAAACAAAATTCCAAACTTATTTCTTCGATATTTTCTTCCATGGTATATAAAAATTTACCCATGTAGGGATTAATTTCTCTTGCTTTATAAACTTTTTGAAAATGTGTTTTACTGATACCTGTATGGTTTCTTCTATTTCTTAATAATTAATGTATTGCGTTAATTAAATAGTTATTCGTCTACCAAGACACTGAAGTTCAACTTTTTATGACTCATGTGGAATTCAGTTGCCGAGGCCTCTGGCCGAGGCAAATAAACCACATGAGTCATAAAAAGAACTTCAGTGCCGAGGTACATATTATATTATTTTTTTTTAATCGGAAAAAAAGTTTTATTAGGGAAGAAAATAATCATACGGGATCACCCGTCTATCAACCAACTGCGCGCGGCGTTGCTTGACTTTGACGATCACTCTACCTAGGTCAAGTAAGACAAGACACGGCAACTTTGAACAGAAAAACTAAACTGCTGCTTCTTGTGCAATTTGCAGCCTTCATAACAAATCTATTGATATTCAAACCTACCAAAATATGTATACTGAAGGATTGCGCTTCTATAGGTAGGTAACGATTTCGCAATGTATACGAAAAGTTAAATGGGCCTTTATCGGCCGGGTTTTGAATATTCGGTCACTTTTGACGTGAGATTTCTCCGTGCCCGACGTTTGATGTTTACATCTCGCCAAGGCCTATACTTATTGAAAAAATCGTACAATAATGTAGCCTATTATTGTACGATTTCTGAGCTTTTAATGACGATTTTGGTTCACTTCACTGCCGATTTCAAGAAAAATTAATTATTACGTTTTTATTTTTTAATGCGATGGATGCTTCCAGTCCTTAAGACTCCTTAACCAACAACGAAGCATACGATTTTTGTACCACTGTGTATTTTTCGTGAAACAGGCCTATTACACGTGGAACGTTACTATGAATATGGCTAAACACAATGCACACAGCCTACAGAGAGAGTTGCAAACAATATTTCAACAGCTACCTACTTTGTTTTTCCATAGCACCCCGAGATTCAAAACTATGATATTTCAATCACTATAATTATTGTACTTTCTTTTTATCACAGACGTTATTATTTTGAAATAGTATATAGGAATTTGACAACCTATAATTTGTCCCCATTATTTGTTCATTATTTTTATTATTACGTATGATATTAATTATTAGTCAACCAAGAATTTCGACTTAATCTCCAGTGGTAGGTAACAAAAAAAAACATGAAAATTTTAAAATTATCTTGAAAATTAAGAACTTTACCAAAAAATTTATTTGAAAAAGGTCGTCGATAAATGTCGGTTAGATACGCGATTAAATGTTATTTTTGGGACACCCTCTGTAATGCTCATAATTTCATAGTTTTTAGTCGGATGCCCCTGTACCGTTTTTTTTTATTTAACGCGAATATTTTAAATTCGCGCTGGGATACATTCCTTCCCGCGTCAGGATTTAGCTCCCAAGGAATTTACTTTGCACTTCTAGGGGAGACCTTCTGGACCGAGTTGGGAATTCCATTGTGCCCCTAAGGGCGGGAGGGCGCATTATTTCGATTTCTTTTAATAACTTGAAAGCCGCTTTAAAAGTGTGGATTTATGGTCCTGCGATAACGGTTGAATTTGTGCAAGGCTGTGAGAATTTCTAGTTACGCATTTTCGCTTTACAGTAGAAACTTTTTTAAATATTATCAGATGTTTGCTGAGGTGTAACATGCCGTTTGTTCATATTGGGAATCTGGGAATTGCCTGTGAGTGACTTAAGTATTTCACAATATTATTTTTGTATACGGGGGTCGATAAAAAAGTTATTGCCAAAAATCTGTTTTAGCAAAATAATAAAATCTAATGTTTTATCTACAAAACCATTCATTATTATAGTCTTCCTCCTCCAGAAATATATGAAACGTCTAATTCAAACTATCGAAGTGAATGTACTTATAAAAGTTTAAATGTACTTATAAAGGTATAAATGAAAAAGTAAAAAACCTTGGAAAAGAAAATCACGATTTGTACTATTTGCAGCACCGGCTGTAGAAGCATTTAGATCGAACAATCCGAAAAAATAATATCATCGTGCATGACCATCAAATACAGCCGAAAAACATTTCAGCCGAAACCTTCTAAAACTGAAATTTCAAGTGACCACGTAAACAACACCTATCTCCTTGGTAAATCATTGAGTAACCTAACAAAATGGAATTTTTCTCAATGTAAACTAAACTTCTTTTTGATCACTTCTTTGTTAAAAGCAAAGATCATGTAAGTAAAAAAAATCAAGCAAATTGTTTGTACGGATGACACCACGGATCATTATCCTATCGGCATCAGCTACAAGTATTTTAATAGATAAACTTTTGACTCGCATACAGGAAAATCCTAAAAACCGATTGGATTACACTAGGTTTACTTTCATCAGTAAAACAAAAAATAGCACGTACAAACGACTGTTACAAAAACCCAAAAACGCTGTAGGTATTAAAGCAATAATACAACAAATATAAAAATTTAATCAGATTGGTAAAAAGATCTAAATATAATTTTATAATTAATTCATTAAGTTTATTCGGTCTCTGGGAGTGTGTTAATAAAATCTCTGGCAGATCCAGACCTAGAACAAAAATTGATAAAATAGTAGATGACCAAAATGAGACACTCACTGCGAGCAAATTTGTTTAATAAAATAGTATAGCGAGTTAGGTGAAAAACATGCCAACAAAATTAAAACCTGATCGGTATACAAAAGTAATTAAAGAAACTAGAAACGTTGAGGACAGTTTATTCTTAACCGACCCGATTAACAAAGAAATTGAAAATGTTATAAAATAATGAATGTAAAAGAACACCGGGCAGGTATATAGTATTACAATAGAAACAATAAAAAAATCGCCACAAAAATTGCAGATCCTGGGGTACTATAAAACCACTATACTGTACTGGCAGCTCTAAAGGTGTCGTCTGGCGTTTAATGTGTAAGAATATATCCATAATGAGAAATTGAACAAGTAGAAATGGAATAGATATAAATGCGACGTTACCAGTTGATACTATACTTTCTAATGACACAATCGAAGCGGTTCAACCAATCGCTGTGGGCGGACACCAATTAGTGGAGGCCTGGCGCCGCCTCTACTATCTAATTTGACGGAGCTTCACCCCACAACCTCCCACTATTTAATTCCCTGATTATAATATTTTATTATAATCGCATCCCATTTGCTATTCGCTCGTGTCTTTCCTTTCCCCTTATTGTAACATTTTATTACTTTCAAGCAGTGGCTCTACTTACCTATTCTATTTTTCATTATGGATGTATTCATAGACATTAAACGCCAGACGATACCTATAGAGGTGCCAGTACCTACAGTATATAAAAAAGGAGACGAACACAAACAGAAAATTACCTACCGATATCCCTTAAATAAAACATTCTGTCACAAAATCAGTACGGTTTCAGGAAAAACAAACCTACTGAAGATACTATCATGTCTCTAACATGATCAAAAATTAATTGATCTATTCACTATGCGTTTTTATTGATTCGGTAAAGAGTTTGATACGGTGTGTCACCAAAAACTCCTAATGAAACTAAACCAATATGCTAATTAGAGGGAAAATATTCTATTTGCTATCTAGAAGATTACCTTTCTGGCGGGTGAGTGTTGACGGTGTCATCAGCCAGCCCAGAAATATAACTTACGGCAAAGAGATGTTGTATATATCTTTGCTTACGGTGTCCCCCAAGGAACAGTAACTGGCCCCCTACTTTTTATAATTTACATAAGTGATTTATTACATTCGGAAACAAAGGAGCAAGCTATAAGTTTTGCGGTCCGTGGAAAAACCTTAAACAATTAAGTGGTCCAAGAAGATCTTAAAACATTTAAAAAGATGTTTCAAGAAAACAAGCTAACTTTAAATGAAGGCAAAATCTATTACTTTCCATTTGCGTCTTATCTTAATCACCTGTCAAATTTGGACCACTAAACATAGATTCAGAACTAAAAATCTTTCCAGCAGACTCCATCAAAAATTTAGGAATCATTATTGACCGTTACCTAAGATGGAACCTACAAATAAAAAACCTTATTTATAAAATAAGGACGGTTCCATCTAGATATGAATACCTTCTAGATTTCTTAAACCAGGATCAGTTAAAGACACTGTGTTACTCTTTGGTGGAGTCGCATCTCTCGTATGGTTTATAAAAATACTTTATAGAAAAAATAAAATATATCCCAGTTCAATGCTGTTTAAAGAGAATGGGTTGCTCAATATTATATGTCAGTTGTATTGCCTTTTGAAAATGGTAGTGTTGTTTATTGATCTGATCGACTTAAACTATATGTGAGCTAAGAACGCAAAATATTTACCTTTTGAGACTCGTCTTGATACCAAGGTATATCTCTTCTGATACTTAACTACCTCATTAGTTTGCTTTACATTATTCGTTTGTTGTCCAATAAATTTAAAGCTGGCCAGCTTCCGCCATTGTGTACAAACTCCCACCACAAACTCTTTTCGCAATCAAACACAGAGGGTCTCGTCGTAATATTCGAACAATGATATCAGTTTGCGCAGGGCGCAGGCACTTTTCAAGTCAACTGACACGCGCAAGAACGTCCGGGCCGCGGTAAACCTGAAAGCCATTTTTTTTTCATTTTAATGGATCAGAATTATTTATTTGACATGGACAATAGAATTTTTGTACAATATTCGACCTATTTGTTATATGGTGAAGTTGCTGCAAGAACTTAAATGGTCTCAGACAGGCTTTGGATTCAATGTCTTCGTTTTAACCATCAAAGGGCAAAGACCACAGCTTTTGGCTTTCATCCTTCCACTTCCTCGACCCATTAATTTATGTCATGCATTATTAATACGACGCGACGGTCCTCGCGCAGCCCCCGCATGCCGATGAATACCCCGGTAAAAATCTCCCAAAGGGAATCCCGCGCACACATACAGTTGCCCCGCGATACAAATCCACCGGAATCGGGGCTGAACTCCCCAGGAATTACTTTTCGAGCAGATCTTCCGGGCCGGGAGTTCCATTGTGCCGCACTGAGGGCTGGGGGACTGGAAAGAGTGGGAGCCCAACTGGATTTCTTGGTAACTCTAACCAACCTACCTTCCTACGCCGACGGTAGGAGGAACGGGTTTTGTAGCTGAATTGGAGCAAGGCGCTGGACCTGGATAATATACTTCTACTTACCGTGGCCAAAATATTTCATTAGTTATTTCAAGTTTATTATTAAGTGGCTCATCCACGTAGCCCCCATGGCGTTTAAGTAAAGTTATATCTGCCCCTGCGTCTGCCAATAAAGTAGCTGACGTTCTTCGGAAAAAATGCCCGGTATCTACAGTGCCCGCCAAAAAGTCTGCACCATATGGGAAAAATTTTTAGTAAATAACTTTCGGAAAATTTGTATGCGACATCAGGTTTTGCTTGCTCTAGAACCAAAATTGACATAATCAAATGTTGTGACGTAGTCTTTTTTATATGTCAAATTTGACATTAATGAAAAAAATGTCCGAAAAATGGGCTTATTTAACCGAATTTCGAAAAAAGTCATAAGAAAAATATGTTTCTTTCGCAATTTTATACTCCTGTGCAAAATTTCAAGAGCCTACTACGATTTTCATATTTTGCCATTGACATTTTTTCATTCATCAAATTTGAGATATAAAAGAGTCTACGTCACAACATTTGATTATGTCAATTTTGGTTATAGAGCAAGCAAAACCTGATGCCGCAAACAAATTTTCCGTAAGTTATTTATTAACAATTTTTCCCATATGGTGCAGACTTTTTGGCGGGCACTGTATATTCTTTAGCATTGGGAATGGTCAAGTAAGATGCAATTTCAGATGGAATGAGCCCGATTTTATGAACTCCCGCACATTTTGTTTCTGACACTTTCAATTTTTATAACGTTAAAAATCTCCCCTTTTTCAAAATTTTTTGGTCTCAATAAAGCAGATTTCCTATAATATTGTAAATATTATTCCCCCGTTACAGTAAATGAGTGAGGAATTTTTATTAAAAGAGCTGTTCCTAAATCTTCGATTTGTGAGATTTTTTAGAATGCAAGCTCTTCGCATCTTCGCAAATTTGGCACTGCTATGTTTTTGGGATGGAAAGTAAGCTAAAAATGTAAATTTCTACGGGTCTCACAGAGAGCGCCACTTGCGCTATTTTTGGATCGTGCTTTTACTCGTAACTTTTTTCAGATTCTCTTTTTAGTCTTGCAGGTTCATCATTTTAGTGCATCTTTTCAAATTTGCAAACAAAGGTGTATACTTGTTTCATATAACGATAAAACCAACCGTTTACGTTGAAATTCGGAAAATGTGCTCCAAAACACCTGTTAACTTCATCCCCTATTTATTCCTTTACTCAATGCTTCAACATATTTGAAACATAAAATTTTCGCATTCCGCTTTTAAATGTTACAGATCTACTGTATATGAAAAATAAAGAAAAAAATTCTAAATGGGCATTGATGAAAACACCATTGGTTTTCTTGAAATAGGATGTCCATATTTTATCAAATTCAATAGGTTCCATTTTGAAAGTGAATAATTTTTGGTACATTGTTCATAGGGATTTTTTTCTCACTTCAAAAGGGCACGGTTAATTTGTAATATTTGAAGGCGGTAGGTGAAAATTTTATGTTGGAATGTTGGAGTTAACAGTTTTTTCGGGATACGTTTTGACAATTTCAACGCAAACGGTTGATTCTATCAACAAGAGTAAACTTTTGTTGCCAAATGAAAAGTTACACTAAAATGTCACCTGCAAGACCAAAAAGATAACCTCAAAAAAGTTACGAGTAAAAGCAAGATTCCAAAAACAGTGCAAGTGGCGTCCTCTGTGAGATACGTAGAAATTGACATTTTCAGCTTATTCTCAATCCCAAAAAACACAGCAGTGCCAAATTTCAGTTCAGCAGCTTGATTATTTTGGGAGATATTGCCATAATTGAATTTCAAAAAAAGAGCTACAAGTTTAATCGTAATATTTTGACGTCCCCTACCTACTCCCGCGAAATTGCCCCATACTAACCAGACACCCTGTATATGTATACAACCTAAAAAAAATTAAATACATTACAAAACAATAAATACCTGATACTTTTAAAATATTACTTTCTGTAGTAAATATGTATTGTTGGCGCTTCTGCCAAAAATTTTTTGAACTGTTCTCGTGTTAACATTTTAGTTTTGTTGGGTACATATCCTACATTTTTCGTTTGCAAAAAACTCTCTGCTTCATGAATAGAATTTATCATTGAATAAGTAAAGTTTAACCATGTAAGCAAGCAAGACATTCTCTGAAATTGCTTTTATGTTGCTTTCTGCCAAATATGTTTTCAATCTCTAGTAGATTCTTTTGTACACTTCTTTTCATTTTTTTTTATAACAAATCCATCGATGGCAAATTGGCCGCTTGTCTTATTTTCGGAGATGTGCACAGTGCACATAATGCTTTTTCAGGAGAAATTTCGTTATTGTCCATTTTTATTGTACTTATTTTTATGTTTTTAAAATTATAATAAATATTTGCCCTGATTGACACAAGCTCATTGACAGATCAACAAATTTTATACTCTTTTAAATGTATCCAAGTACAACAAAAGTTGGTAGATTGTCAATGCTTGATATATTTGGATTGGCGTTTATTGTTTTCCAAAATAGAAAAGTAGTTTTTCGTACTACTGCGGTTCGCCAGCCTCAGCTGCGCCTCGGCTTTTCGGCCTTGTAAACTACTATTTTGGTAAATAATAAACACCAAACCAAACCAAAAAATATCAAGCATATTGACAATATACCAAGGTTTTCATGGCTTCCTTAGCTTTCCTGCAAAAAAAAAACAGAATACTTATAACCTCAGACTAAAGATAACATAGACGAAACTTCAAATACAAAACTTTGTGGCCAACATTTCTATGTTTACCAATAAAAAACTTTGTTGTATTGCCACTTACTCTATATAGAATTCATTGGAACATTTAAAAACATATTAGAATATAATGTAGAAGAAGGCGTAGCTTCCCTACGTTGCAATTTTGATTACGTTACATAATAATGGGATATTTAAATAAAAATAAGTGGGTAAGACTATACTTTGTTTTATATATTTTGTGAAAAAACATAACGAAAAGTTGCACAATTCGGCAATGCCGCTATCGCCGCCGCCACGTTGTAGCCGGTGCTTGTTTAGCCATGTGCGTCTGTTGTCGTGGCGTTTCAGATACAGTTTCGTGCGAATTCTTCCGTTTGTGTCGTTTTCTGTGATCGATAGATTGTTTATTGTTTATTAAGTTGAACTATACAAGGGACATTAACCCATTAATGCCCATCGTATGATATATCATACAAAAACTTAGCTGCCAATTTAGGTTATGTTGCCATAACCTATAAAGCAGGATTCAAGTACTGCGTACAATTTACAGTTGTTTGGTGTGTTAGAGAAATTGTATTGTGCTTATAAAGTGAACTCCTGTCTTAGTTTTTGTTTACTGTAGCTTGGAAATTAAAAGTGCAGAGCCGTTATACCCAAAATGAGCTATAGGTAAGTTTACACTTATTTTCTTCTAACACAGCTTCTTACCTGCAGTTTTATGCTAGAACTCTATTATTTTGAGGTGTGTGGAACACATATATCAATATTGTAGGCCACTAGTTACTATAATTTTTACACTGTGGCCCACAATGTCTTATGTATGAAATATCATACGTTGGGCTTTTACGGGTTGATTTACTAAATATTTTTTGTTACAGAAAAAGAAAATTATATAATCCAGAAGACCCACGAGATGCCGAAGAATTATTAAATATGTTAGAGGAGCTTAGTTCCGATGACGAGAATTTTGAAAACATTCGAAATTGTGATGAAATACAGTTAGTTTTGAGTCCACCGGAAGATGGCATTGATAGCGACAAAGATGATGGTCCTAGCGATAATGAAGAAGAACTGTGTACCTTTAGAGATATAGGAAAAGGTGTTTTGAAACAGCCAGCAGACATCTTTTGCGTTGGTGGTGAAGAAAGCACTTGCGTAAATTTTGGCGAAAGAGAGAGATTGTTGGTACAAAACGAGGCAGAAGATGAAGTGATCTCTGATCCCGACGATCATATACCTCTTGCAACTCTTGCTACACGGTTGAAAAGAACGATGCCACATGAAGAAATTCCCAAAAAAAAACGCAGAAAGTGGGAAAACCAGCAATTACAAAGTCGTCAAGAAAAATTTAAAATTCATAGATCAGTTACGCCAGATTTTGTACAAAAAATAAAAAATGACAACTTACAGCCCGTTGACTTATTCAAGACATTTTTTGACTCTGATTTTATGGATCATATTTGTACCGAAACCCAAAAATATGCTTCACAAAAGGGAGATCACGAATTTAGAGTGTCTACGAATGAAATGTACATATATTTTGCTATTCTTATCCTAAGTGGCTACGATAAGCTTCCGTCTCGCAGGTGCTACTGGGAAACTAGAGCAGATACATATAATAGCGCAGTTAGTAATAGTATTTCGAGAAACCGTTTCGAAATTATCCATCGGTATTTACATTTTGCCGATAATACTAATACTGATCCAAATAATAGGGTTTACAAGATTCAGCCCCTTATTGACCAGATAAACAACATCTCTCAGAAATTATATCAGCCGGTTGGTCCATCATTTTCACTGGATGAGGCAATGGAGCCTTATTTCGGTCATCATGGGATGAAACAATTTATCCGAGGAAAGCCTATTAGATATGGTTTTAAATTTTGGTGCTTGACAACAAGTAGCGGGTATTTGCTAAAAATTTTTCCCTATTGTGGGGCAGGAACTAAAGAGGCGGGAAAATCTCTTGGCACAAGCGTTTCAGAGAAACTCTGTATGGGATTTGTTCCTAGTGGCAGCACGATCTACTTGGACAATTTTTTCAATTCTTTGACCTTACTACAAAATTTGACTGTTCACCAAATCAAATGTGTCGGAACGATAAGAGCGGATCGTATTGAAAAAGCTGCACTGAAAGAAATCAAAAAAGAAAACCGAGGTTCATATCATGTTTCGAAAGATATCAATAGAGGTATTGTCTTGGCACGGTGGAATGATAATAGCCAGGTAACAGTTGCCACGAATGAGACTAACGATGACATCTCGCTGACTAAAGGATCTTGTAGACGCTGGTCTAAACAACAAAAATCATATACAATTGTTGACCAACCAACTTTGATTGATATTTATAATCAGGGAATGGGAGGGGTAGATCTCTTTGACAAAATGCGAGGATTATACCGAATTAGGATTAGATCCAAAAAATGGTATTGGCCTTTTGTTCGATTCTGTTTGAACGGCGCTATGGTCAACATGTGGCTTTTATATCGGCAAGCTTTTCCAAAAATCTCCTGTCTAGAGTTCAATAGACGTGTGGTACTAGCGTTTCTTTCAAGCCCGGACTAATTACGTGGGCCAAAGCCAAAATGCAGTAGAAGTGTGTTAGTTGAAGTTAGGTACGACCGTCTAGATCATCTTATCGATCGGCAAGACACACAAAGACGCTGTGGATATTGTGGAAAGTGCACAAAATTTTCATGTATAAAGTGCAGAATTGGATTACATCCGGATAAATGTTTTAGATTGTATCATATTGCCCCGTAATAAATAACGTGTTATTTTGGGTATAATAAAATATTTTCTGAATTTTCAGTCTAGTATGCCCATCGTATGACTTATCATACGCTCAAAAAAACTAATTTTTAAAAATAAAAAAAAATCTAAAAAAATATTTTTAGGGGTTCCTTAGCATCTCAATAATTAATATATTAAATATTTTTTTAAAAATGAAACAAAAAATTACTTGGGTATTAATGGGTTAAAAAGGGAATAGGTACATAAAGTGCTTTGTGTGTGGTATGAGTAATTTACAGAATCGCATAACCTTTCACGGGTAAGTGAAGTCAGTTACAATGAGTTCAGAGGCGTTGCACCTCCTAGGAAGGAAACTGCCTTACGCATTGTTGTAATTTCTTGTGATTTTTACATGAATTCCACCTCAGAATCCGTATTGCCAGAATTAAAAATTCATTCAAATTAATAAACCATAAATACCTACCTAGGCCCCAATGATATAATGATATAAATTTTCCTTGTTCTATTTATTTCTTTAACCATAAAAATATTTTCTTGCATACGCTACTGGTGGGCTTTGTCCAACCAGCTGCTCCACTATCACAAGAAATGTTTTGTTTCCGTATTGTATATGCTGGTTGATTACAATGCCATAAGAAAGGAGAGTCTATATTATCTTTAGTCTGAGCTTATAACCTATACAGGGTGTAACTTTGATAAGTACAGAAATTTTAAGGGCAGGTCGGGAAAAATGCACTTGTTACGCCTATGCAATTAAAATTTTTCTAAAGTGCATATTAACGTCAGAAATAATTTTTTTTAAAACGCTATTAAAACCCCTTTTTCGGACGCTACGGCCATGGGTCCTTGACCTTGCCGGGACCAGCTGGAACTGAGGCCGGTTCCGGCGGATCCCCCCCAATTCCGCCGTGCAGCGTTGTCAGACGTATAGCTCCTTCACAGTATTTCAGGAATAGTCTTTCAACTAGTTTTTGAACAAATCTTTAATGGTTCTTTTAGCGAATAGCATGCAAAAAAACTACCTTTCGGATGCCTGGATGATTTTCCTTGCGGGTGTCGTACTCCTTTCTTATGTTATCCAAAAATCCTCTCGAAAATCACAAGAAGCACTAGGTAACTGGTTGTCAGTCGAATCGCTTTTTCCGAGGCTTTTTCGCAGTATTTGAAGAATATTGACGCAACCATGTATCATTTGGTGTATGTGGAGATTAAATAAATAAATAAATAATTTTTATCCTATCCAAAAATCTTCACAAAATCACATAAAGCACTAAGTACCTACCTAACTAGTGGCACTGTTTTTATACGATGGTCGCGAAGGTATAACACTTCATAGTCTCTTTTTACGGAAATACGAACAAAACACTTGTTTTTTTTTCACTGCACACTTAAAGCGGCGCGATGCCAAATATTAGGGACGTCTCGGTTTCCCTCAGCTGATTTATTCCAACGGGGACTCGACTAGGTGGATTGTACAATAATTAGATCCATACCGTATGCGTCTAATAAAACCCGAATTTTCGCGAACCCTTGAAGCTGCTTCTTTTATCCTCGCGCGTAATTGGGGTACCTAGTAGGAACCTATCTAGCACTGTTTTCATACGAAGGCCGCGAACGTTTAACACTGCATTTCTTAACGGAAATATGAAAAAATCACTTGTTATTTCACTGCAAATTCGTAGCGGCAATTGCAACAGGTTTGGACATCACTGCTGGTCCAAAAAAATGGCGAACGGATCTGGAAAAATGTACAGAAGCAGGTTCAGTTCCGACGACAGTTCGTAAAACAAAGCAAAGTAACGGAACAATATCGGTTAGCGAGACGCGACGTTTGCATACGCGTCCACGTTTTGGAAACAGAATTGTTATACCACAGAATAGCCACACGTAAGGCATTCTGTATAATAATAAATTGCTTGTTGAAGCTGGCGCTCCCAAAAATTACAGGCGGACGCGGATCGATATCAATCAGCTGTTAAATCCCAAAATCGGACGGACGATCTTCGACTAGCGCGTCGGCTACGGCGCGGCGGTACGGTGACGGAGACGGCGTACGTGCGCACAAGCTTTCCCCCATACCATTCAATACCACTATTCGGTGTTGCCGTTTATGCCGACATGTCCCCAAACTGACTTAAAGTCCCTTAAATCCGATTTTTGATTTTCGCGGATTTATACGGGGTTTCATTCGTTATAAGTTAATCTACTATCTCGTATAATTATTACGCACAAAAACGGGTAAATCCATGTAAAAATCCACTACACAATTAAATTTATACGGAATTAAATTACTAAATCAGGTAAATTTTCAGCACACTTGGCAACATAGTAGCGCCGCCCCGAGAGAAGTAGGGGCCGCGAGCCGCGATTGGCTAATATCGCGCACTAGTTATGAGTAGTGGGGATCACCTGTAGTGTCGATGTCAAGTGGCGCCCCGCGCTTGCGCTCCTCGCCCAGCTGTAATTTAGTAGGTCGGCCGGGCCGGGCGGCGTGGAAATGGAGCAAAATCGAGTGAATCAGTGCCAGTGAATTCATTCGTAATTGTAATTATTGCGCGATTCGGCGCGGCGTCGTTTTTGTGTGAAGTTGGCGTCGGACGCCAACGTCATATGCCCGCGCCTGGCGAATCTCGGCGAAGGAATGTCGGGCAGTAGTCAAGGGCACGCAGAAGCTTAAATTCACCAGGAGTCGCTGTTTTTCGGTTTTTGGGGACATTACGCGACATTTCGCCACCAAGTTTTTACGAAAAGTAAGAGGAATGGTAAGGAATTAACTTGAGAGAGTTCCGAAACGGCAAAGGGTTAAAAAATGCGGAAATGATAAGCACGCCAATTTGACAGTCTTCCCCAACTATTTTCGGAACCGAATAATTTTTTATTTACAACCATGTATATAATATCGACATTTCTGACTTTTTAGAAGTTTGAAAGTGTCAATTTTTTGACTTTTACTTCCCGCCCTCCCGCCCGGGTGGAAAGTTTACTTTATCTCGAGACACCTCGGTGTGTAATATACTATTAAAAGTAGACAATAGACAGGACAACAACCCTGAGGGGGTTTAAAAGTGGCGCACCATCAGGCAAGGGTAGAAAAATATTAAAAACGATGAACAAATCGGGGCCGCGCGTTAAATTCACATCAAATGACAGTCTTCTCCCACTTTTTTCGGAAACGAATAATTTTTTAAAAGTAGATAACACATAGGACCACAACCCTGAGGGGGTTTAAAGGTGGCGCACTATCGGGCAAGGGTTGAAAAATATTAAAAACTATGAACAAATCGAAGCCGCGCGTTAAATTCACGTCAAATTACAGTCTTCCCCCACTTTTTTCGAGATGATAGGGCTACAGGCGAACACTCGCTAAAAAAAAGTAACGCGCCGCTGCTCTACGCTCTACCCTATGGGTGGTTGTGGAAATTTGCAATTTTTACAGATAATTTGTATTTTAAAACAAATACTTTATTCAGTTGATTGCCGATCAGAAATTTATTATCCCAAGGTGTCCCAAGAGATGGCTAATTATTAGTATAAAAAAATTGCGGCCTGAAAATCAGTTGTAAAATAGGTAGGTAGGTAGATACCTACTCCACAAAAGACTTGTCAAAAAATTATGAGTGTGAAATCAGCAATGAGTTTTCTAGCAATGACTTCTCCGAGCGGCGCTCGGATACATTTCTGCTGCCTAGGGACTTAAAATAACAGTAAAGTGATAAAAACTGACGTGTTTGTTAAATTATTGTGTGCGCCTGTGAAGAAAGCAATAAACAGTTCGTCACAGCAACCGACATCATAAAAAAACGTGGATACCTACCAGCAGTAATTTTCAAAGGTACCTAGGTACCTAATTCTGCAAGCAGATTTATTCCACTCTGACATGCGGCAACGTCGCGGTATTCCCCTTCCTAATCTAACGTTATTCCCCTCCATCTCCTAGGGAGAGGTTAGACCCTCTAAGCGCTTCTAGTGACGATCCAGCGGCGTGCATTGAGCACGGATAAAGATTGATTTGCCCCATTTTCTAAACATCGATTAAAAAATTTTTTTTTTTTCATTTTTCGGTTTTATGAACGTCCCCGATTACGTGGTTAAAAATTCTGTACCTATCAAAGATACACCCTGTATAGAAAAAAATATTAAGTAAGGGTATCTAGACATAGTTTACCAGAACACAGTTTTTTCCGCCTGATATCGCTCGCGGCCCGGCGTCGAATGTATATATTTACTCCACGATATAATTTTTTTTTGTCATTCGACGCTTTGCACTGGCCAAGTCACTAGCTTTCTGATAACCCTCAGGTGTTATGTGACAGATTTTCTGGAAAATGCGATCGCAGTGCCTTGTATCAGGTGAGTTGGCTATCAGTCGTGTGCAAATAGTTCCTGCAATTTTGCATATACGTATTTCAGAGCTGAGCGCAACACTATACAGGGTGGCCCACCACGAACTGCATCGATCTATATACGGAAAACTAAAAGTAGGAAAATTCTGAAAATTTGGCACCTCACCAATGAAGATGGGCGCTACTCAACTAAAATATTTTGGTGAATCTGGCACTTCCCGTTATACCGGAAGTCGATATCAACTTTCTTATCTCAAATGAAACACCCTGTATATTATTGCATTTTTGGATTCTAGGCATCATTTTGGAACAAAAACATGCAACATGTCCTATGTCTAAATCCAACCGTTTTTGAGACACTTGCATTTTTCCGAAAAAAATTACAGGTGCAGACCTAAAGTCAATTAGCAATTTATACGAGGAAACCGCGAAATTTCAAAACGAATTTTTGGCATCGTATAACAGAAGGCCTGACCTAGTGATCTCTGCTCAGAAATAAATCCGTTCTTATACAGGGTGTTCAGAATATGAATAAAAATTACATTCAAAATGTGCTAAAATCTCGAAATTTTCAAATGGGAACCCTCATTGTATTTAATGTGATCTTATTCACCACTAAAAATTATGACAACTTTGTGTAAGGTTTCCTATACCTAAATGCAGTAATTTTCGATTAATTTACGAAAAACCCACTTTTCGCCCATAAAATGCGGGGTTTGCAAAATCATATTAGCCGTGGACGATGAAAAGACAATCGCGGCTGAGGAAATGTCACTTGGTTTATAAATTATTGTCAACAATAATGCCGGCGCGCTTAAATTACACAAACGAAGATTATTTAAATTTGTTTATTATCTACGGAGAATGCAACAAAGTAATATCAAGAACGCGCGCCGGCATTATTGTTGACATTAATTTATAAACCAAGTGACATTTCCTCAGCCGCGATTGTCTTTTCATCGTCCACGGCTAATATGATTTTGCAAACCCCGCATTTTATGGTCGAAAAGTGGGTTCTTCGTTAATTAATCGAAAATTACTGCATTTAGGTATAGGAAACCTTACACAAAGTTGTCATCATTTTTAGTGGTGAATAAGAACCCATTAAAAAAAATGGGGGTTTCCATTTGAAAATTTCGAGATTTAAGCACATTTTGAATGTAATTTTTATTCATATTTGGTGCCAAATTTTTAGAATTTTCCTACTTTTAGTTTTCCACATATAGATCGATGCAGTTCGTGGTGGGCCACCCTGTATAGGTATATAGATATACATGCCATTTTATGTCATAAAAATTATGCGAGAAAAAAAGCTTTTTCTCTGTATGCACCCATAAGTACAGACATTACTTGGAACTTTTCGAACTTATTGTAGTATTCCTGGTAGATTTTGTTTATTGATCAATTTCCTGGGTTACTAGCATATAAAACAATGCAACCATTCAATAGTTTTTATTTAATTTCTTCTACATACTTTTCGGATCATTAAAGATCATTTTAGATCATTAAATTCTAAGACAATTTTCTATGGTGTGTAGGGTGTTTTAAAATTTTCTGACATCTTATTTTTTCGTCTGCTCTGCGGGCATTTTCAGTCACTAATTAATTTATATCATGCATTCCCAATGATGTCGCTGCCTTTTCAGAAGCCTCGCACGGTGATGGAAACCCCAGAGAAACTTCGTGAAAAAAGGCGGTTACGAAGCACCGCCCCGTGATACAAAACTGCCCCGGAGTCGGGGTTAAACTGCCGACGAATTACTTTGCGCTTTTCGGGGAGATTTTCCGGGCCTAACCCGGAGTCCCATTGTGCAGACCGGGAACGGGAATGGGGAGTTTCGATTCCCACCGTTTCTTTTAATAACTTGAAAGCCGCCCTAGCCGTATTCGGTTTAAGCACCGGTGGGGCTAGATTTTCACGGTTGAATTTAGGTATGCAACGCTCGGGGATTTTGAGGTCGCAGAACTCCATGGATACGTTTTTGTTTGTGTAACGCTACGCTAAGGAATAATAGTTATTGCAGGATGCGTAAGTGCACTTTTTTTACCTTCAATTTTATATTATAGGTACTTTGAATTAAACATTAAACAAACTTAGGAGTAGGATGTGAATAATAATCTTCATAATAAGTATTGTTGAATTACTAAAAATGATAATAAGCGACAAACTTAAGAGGCAAACTGCTGCAATAATAAAAAGAAATAAAAAGTTGGGTTTTGTGTGGGACTTGAACCCGGGACCTACGATTTACTAGTCGCGAGCTCTCGCCCTGGGGTAAACAAGGACTTGGTTAGATAAAACTGAGAATAATAAAATTAAAAATTTCACATTAGAAGTTATTTATTAATGAAAATTTTATTGCAAAATGGATTATTTTTAATTATTATTATACTTAATTATTTAATGAACAACTTTAAAATACAAATACAATTAAGTACTATATTTCAATAATAATCAACAATAATAACAAAAAAATGATTACAGAGTAGGCGCCTGTAATTTGGTATTTGACATCTTCTCTCAATGCCAAACAACTTTTGTAAATATCTTCTTTAAATATTTTGAAAAATAGCGATACTTCTCTCTGGACCTAATTTGAAAATTTGAAATTTTTGAACACCCCGTATCATAAATTAATATTTTCTCAAAGTGAATCTTGACTTCGGAGGAAGCAAAAACTTTTATGAAGAGTTACTTTTTTGTGAAAAGTTAAATTTATTTGCCATTTCACCTCTTGCAAACCCAGCCGGAGACATACTGTATATTAGGGATCAATTTTTAGAAGAACCAAAAAATCATCCTGTATTCTTCCCTTCGCGCTACGGGCTGCGGTTTTCATAATATGTATAGGTTATTGAAATTTACCAAAAAATCTATTACCTAATTCTTCAAAAAAGAGTAAATAAAAACCCCTTTTTATATTTTATATTTTCTTTAAAAAGTTTTTTTTTTAATTTAGTTGTGTCCTTTTTACTTAGTGTCTTAATCTAACCATTTCTGATAACGCATCAAAACAATAAAATGGTTCTGATAACACCATCGATAGACAGCTAGAGGCCCCAAAAGTACCGCGAAACTAGGTATTTTTCACAGAGACGGCAAAGCCAAAATTGAAAAGAAATAATTTAAAAAATATTCACCCCAGATTCCCGTATAGCCGCAGCAGTAACCAAGCTGCTAACCCTCGCTGGTCGCTGCTCAGCCTGCATAACGGCCCCAAGACCGCTTGGCCCGTCGAAAATCCAACACGAACGACGATCCTTCTCCTTGTGATTACCTATATGAAAAATGAAATACACAAAAATATCAGCACAGAACGGTAAACTCAATCACAAAAACTCTTTTTACACTAAATCAAGCTAAGAAAAAGTGAATGTTATGCACGATGACCATAGAAATTTGTAAGAATTCACAAGGAATATTAAACTTGGATAAATTCACCAAGTACCGCACCTGCATTGTGTCGATACGAGTAGAGAAAAAGCCATGAATATTTCCCCTCAAGTCTTATTTAATTATGGCGAGAAGACTGAGTTTCACATTCACAACTGATTAAAGGTATGCGCTCTTCTTCAACCAATCAATAATAAGGCTTTAGGCTGTTGTCCAGATACCTCCTTTGGGTTAATAGTGTATTATATAATTTTGATAAAGATAATTTGGAAGGCAAAGAAACACCTGTATATCAACAAACTATGGCAAAGTTCATAAAATTCCAATCGACCCACAAATCGACCCCGGGAATGGTTGGCTGCATAGTGGTGACGGTAATTTTTTGGCAGTTTCTAAAAATAGCTTATACAGTGTGACCCGGATAAGAATAAACAGTATGGGGATCTTGCAAACGGTGAGAGATAGAACAACGGTTAAATGGGGGAAAAGTTGCGCAATGTTGAGGTCAATAAAATGGTACAAACAGTGAATTATAAATTTTATTATTTTAATTATTTTGAAAAAAGTAAAATTTTGCGTTTTCGATTTTGTTTTTTTCTGAAATTGTTATCACAGATAGAAAAAAAAACACTTTCTTATCGCACTTTTTAATGGGCTTTAAGATGGCTTTTTTAGATTTGTTCTACATTTTTTTTAAATTTTTAAATTTTTTTTTAAATACGGACCTGGATTTTTTTGCAGATTTTGAAAGCACGTCATTGCAAATACCATGATGTATGACACGAAATATTTTTAAAATGTTTTGAGACAATTATACCTACTGAAAATTTCTTTTTTTCGATTAATATTTTTATAATGCGGCCCTGTATTTAATAATAAGAAGTCTAAATATTAATCAGTATTGTCAACAATTTAACTTACAACTTAATCTTTCAATGGGAGAACCAAAAAAAAAGAACGGCAAAGACTAATAACAGTCACATACGATAATAAAAAATAAATAAAAATCCTCCACCTAGAAGGCTTTGAAACAACGAAACCGACCCCTTGCATTTGTCAAAACTCCCAACTCCCACTGTATCATTTAATTAATAATTTGCATTATTAGAAATGGAGAGTGTTTTTTCAAATGAAGACAAATTGAACATGTTAGCATGTTACACCTTGTGTCACAGAAATAGTGTAGAGGTCGAACGAATATATTGTTGCAATCACGGGCGTAGCCAAGGGGGGGGTTTCGGGGGTTCAAACCCCCCCCCCCGAAATAAGCAAAATATTACCTAAAAATACGAGGAGTGAAGACTTAAATTACTATTACGTTTGAATATATGTAGTAATAGTAGCGCCTAGCGCCATCTTTTGACGAGAGGCAGACGCAGTTGCAGCCGAACTATTTTGTATGAAATGAGCGGAACTTTGTGGAAGTTCGTGGAAGTTTCTGGACGGCTACTGGGCTGCTATATAAGCGGCGCCGCGGCGCGTGACCGCGCTTACGGCAGTATTGTTCCATGCGAACTCGAAGCGAATAAAAGTGAAAAGTGGTGAACGAATAGTGAAGAGAATTAAGTGTACCGTGTAAGTGAGTAATTTTAGTGCACTGTTATTCGATGACCTTGTTAAGGATAGATACGTGAATCATTATAACTGTCGAAAAATGGAGGGGAAAAAAAGGAAGGGTGATAAACCTAAAGGTATGGACTACTGGATTTAGCTATCAAAGCTTCAGCTACCTTGCATGATGATAAGAAGACTGTGATAACAAGCGGGCCCTCGACCTCAAACAATATCGAATATCGAAATCGATGCCATGTCGCAGGTGCCCTGTTCGATCTAGTCTGCAACAGGCCAGCTTGCCTGTTACCTTATCTTTTACAACTGTAGCTAAGTTGGATGTTGGTTTTTACGCGAATCAAGAAAAAATCTTAGATGAATATTTTAAAGTCCAAATTTTAAAAACGCCATGGAACCCACCCAGAGATTATAAGTTTCCTATTTCCACAAAACGAAACTTGCGCTTTCAATTGAAATGGATGGAGAGATTCCCCTGGTTGTCATATTCGGAATATAAAAGTGGAGCATACTGCAGAGTTTGCGTGGTAATGGGACGTTCGCTTGATGAAGGTAAAGGCGGTCATCAAAGGATCGGCCAGCTGGTAACCGAACCTTTTAGTAAGTGGAAAAATGCTCTAGAAATATTTGAAGCTCATGCGAAATCGGGATACCACAAGCGAAATTCAGAACTGGCAGATAACTTCCTAAAAGTAATGTCTTCGCAGGCTTTTTCGGTCACTGAACAGCTGTCTTCTGAAAGAAAGAGACAACAAGAGGAGAATCGAAAGAAACTAATCCCTATCGTAAAAGCAATAATTTTTTGCGGCAAACAAGGCATCTCCTTGAGAGGTAAAATCGATTCGGGGCGCATACAAATTACATCAGAACCTGAACAACCACTGCAGAATGATGGTAATTTTAGAGCCTTGTTGCGGTTTGCGGCTGAGTCTGGAGATAAAGATCTGGCTGAACATTTGAATACTTCACAGAAGAATGCCCTGTACACAAGCCCTCAGATCCAAAACGAAATAATTGACATTTGTGGTGAATTAATTCAACATAAAATAATTGAAGAAGTAAAGAAAGCCAAACTATTTGCGATTCTGGCTGACGAAACCACCGACATCGGACATGTAGAACAAGTCTCGTTATGTCTTCGATATGTTGATTTTACAGATAATAAACACCATAGACTTAAAGAGATGTTCCTTGAGTACATTCCAACGGTCGATGTTTCAGGATCCGGTCTCGCAAATCTTATTATTACAGCTCTGAAAAAGCATGGACTTGAATGTTCTCATGTGGTTGGTCAAGGTTACGATGGGGCTGCAGCTATGAGTGGGTATTTGCACGGTGCCCAAGCTTATGTTCGCCAAGAATGTCCTCTTGCTCTTTATGTACTCTGTAGTGCACACTGTCTCAACCTTGCTATTGCTGATTCATGTTCATTAGCAAATGTCCGAAATTGCATTGGGATTGTGCAGTCTGTTGGTTCCTACTTTCGACATTCTGCTCAACGCACTGCTTTGTTGAAAGAAAACAATCAAGAGCTACTGCCCGTCGGTAACCAAAAAAGCTTGTCTCTATGTGTGAAACACGGTGGGTCCACAAACATGAAGCTATTATAAGATTCAGGGAAATTTATTCAGCGATTGTGAATGCTCTCGAAGAACTTCAATTTAATCACAATAAGGAAACATCGCAACAAGCCGCCCAAATGCTAAGTACGCTTCGATCTTCGGATTTTGTGATGTGAAGTTATGAGCTATACATTGTCGCTATCAAAACAATTACAGACAATTGACATCGATCTCATCACGGCATTCAAACATGTAGATGATGTTATTAATATCTTACAACTCCTGAGAAACAACACTGACGTCGAATATCTTCATGTCTATGAAGACGCAAAGGTTTTACTGGAAGAAAATGGTGGTATACTGCGAATGCCACGCGTCGTCGGAAGACAATTAAATAGACCGAACATTCCTGCATTGGATGTATGCACGTATTACAAAATTAATTTGTTCATTCCATTTCTTCATCATACAATTCAACAATTGGTTGAAAGGTTTACCAAACATCGTAAGGTAGTATCAGCATTATCTGGTGTGCTACCTTTAAATTTTACTGCCAGTTCTGAAATTGAAGAAGCAATTTCCATGTACTCGTCACTGCTTCCCGAAAGCAACATATCAGTGGTTAAAGCAGAACTTGAAGTATGGAAAACAGTGATGACAATATCTTGCCTACCCCGAAATCTAGTTTGGAATGCCTAGATATGTGCGATAAAAACCTTTATCCTAATATTTACACATTACTACAAATCTTGGCTACCATTCCTGTATCCACTGCTACCCCAGAAAGGTCTTTCTCGAGCCTAAGGAGACTGAAAAACTATTTACGAAACACTACAAGTGAAAACAGACTTAATGGTTTGGCTCTAATGAACATTCACTATGGAATGGAAATTCATGCAGATGAAGTAGTGGATATATTTAAAAGAAAAAGCCGAAGATTTCTTCTTTAATGGTTTTAGATTTAGCGCAGAGGAACGAAATTAATTTATTCATTTCATTTAAAGTTAAGAACTTTATAAATATGTCGTAGTTTTTCGGATGAATATATAGATATTAAATTTCATGTAAGTATATTTTTGTTGTTTTATTTACTTCTCAAACTAAACCCCCCCCCAAAAAAACGTACTCCTGGCTACGCCCGTGGTTGCAATTAATAAATGGCAAAAGTTATTGGTAGCTTGTAGCTTTCTTCTCCCAATTAGAAAAAGCGAAGAATTTACTCCAAAACACAATGCGACACTGTTTGCTGTACAACAAAAGAGGAAAACAATTACCAGACAGGGCCGTATTTAAAAATATTAAGTATTCGAAGTAAAAATAAACTGTAAGTTAAATTGTTGACAATACTGATTAATATTTAGACTTCTTATTATTAAATACAGGGCCGCAATAGAAAAAATTAATGGAAAAAAGGAATTTTTAGTATAATTGTCTCAAAACATTTAAAAAATATTTCGTGTCTTACATCATGGTATTTGCAATGAAAAGTGCAATGAAAAAATAATCCAGGTCCGTATTTAAAAAATGAAGTTGAAGATGGTTTCTCAAAAACGAAGTGTTGTAGAACAAATCTAAAAACGCCATCTTAGAGCCCGTTAAAAAGTGCCATAAGAAGGGGTTTTTCTTTTTTTTTTTTTCTATTTGTGATAACAACTTCAGAAAAAAATAAAATCGAAAACGCAAAATGTTACTTTTTTCAAAATAAGTAAAAAACGAAAAAGATATTAGAAATCTGTTTGCACCATTTTATTGACCCTAAAATTGCGCAACTTTTTTCCCATTTAACCGTTGTTCTATCTCTAGCCGTTTGCAAGATCCCCATGCTGTTCGTTCTTATCCGGGACACATTGTATAGGGCAAGCCAAAATGTTTTTACGGCAGTACGGAACTTTGCATAAATTCCGTTATAAATTTCACTAGTCAAGTTATTAATATTTTTTCTTTTTGCCCCAGTAAATGTACCTACTGTGTTTTCAAAAAAGCCTGCGAGAGAATTTTGAATTTTTCTATTCTCTCGCGAGGAAGAATCTCCGTGACAAACTAATACGCAGAGTAACGGCGGCTCGTCTTTATTTTTGCCGACTGAACCTTTTCCAAAACGCCCTCGAAGTTCACGCTATCGCATTTTACTCAACAAGAATGAATGAGATTTGTTGTCACCGCCGAGGGCTCCCGAGACCGAGAAAGGGGGAGATCAAAGCTATATGGATGGAATATTTAACAATCTATATCTCTCGGATTTCGCGGGGAATTGATACTCTACGACGCGTGAGAAAATAATCCGTCTCCCATTTTGAAGAGGATGAACGTTACTGCGTCTTTTTGTTTTATTTTGATTCCAGAAAGGCTTAATTTGTCCGGGTAATACGGCTCCTCTCTTCCAAACAAGATACAATAACACCAACATTGCCTTTATATATCATTAAAGCATGGGAATAAACACAAAAACTACGACTGTACCCTTGTCCATCAACTAACGAAATTTATTCAACCTGTGGTTAATATGGAAAGTTCAGGGAGAGGTGGCGTTGTCAGCCAGAAATGTTTCATTGACTATTTTCTATGCGATTATTCCAACGTGTCTAACACTTTATCTATTCACTATAACGATACGTTAGTAGGTAGACCAATTAATCAATCGAACATTTCTATATGACAGCGCCACCTGATCCTAAATTCCCCACACTAACCGGTGCTTGAATAACTTTCATTAGCAGAAAGACAAAGCTAATCATTATCATGATCTTTGCTACTACTAATACCATAGATAAAAGCTTCACATAGACTGCCAGAACTATTGTTAAAATTTCTAAGAGGTAGGCACCAAATATTTTGGGAATTTTTTTTATATAAAATATATAATAACTAAATCCAACTATATTAATGTGTTTTCTTTCCAATATTAATAAAGTTTGGAAGTGGGTGTACCATGAATTTTTGCGGACGATTTCAACAATGCTTCTGACTATCTATGTCGTCTTTAATGGTATGCTACTACCTACTGTTTTATACCTGAATTATTTCCTTCGACTGTGCCTGCATGCATGATTTTACGTTCGCAGACAGCAGGCCTCTAAAACACATTAATTATTAGTTCAGAATACATTTCGGCCAGCGTCTTTGTGAATGATTTTTATACCAAAAATAACAAATCTGCATTGCTTTTTCCTTTCATCCGCCAGTTTTTTCTGGCAACTAATTTATTTCATGCATTCGTAATGCCCCTGGCTCTCCGGAGAGCTAGGATTCCTGTGAACCCCACTCAGAAAAAACTTGCCATGGCCCGATATAGAATATCTTGAATACATTATATAATATAAGGAGTTGAGGACAAACATACGGAGAGTGGGTAACCCATGAAATTTTATTTTTATTTCTACTCCCACGTGGATAGTTGTCGTTTTCTTCACTGTCAACCGAATGAAGTCAATTCCAGTTAACTGAACTGATATAATTTCAAATCCATCAGGACATGATATCTAAATTGAATTTAATTTATATTATTATTCCAAAACGCCAGTGTGACCTGTTAAATTATTGTTATCGTATATCCAAATAACCGTTTAGCAGCTATTAGAAAAAATACACTGTAAAAAACTCAAGTGGAAAGTCAATATAACACTGTCGTCCTTGCACAAAGAGAACATCATATCCTTAACTTCCTTGCCTCGAGTTCTACTACAGATTACGAACAAAGCTTGTATAGTTAACCTTACATTCATGGGTTTTTGCGGTTTGGTAATATACAAATAGGGTGCACCAATAAGCTTGTTTACATGCAGTTATTAGTGAGCAGAATGTAAAAAGACTAATTAAAAGAAGTTGTGAATGATATACAAACCAGAAACCACCGTCACCGTCTTTGTTTCAAATAGCACCCACTGTTACTTTCAAAAAGATAAAGTAAGTAGGTACTCGTTATTCTGAATAACAACGGTATAGCGTATCTACTTAAATAATAAATAATTTCTTCAACCTATTCTTCTACTTTTAATATGCCATATATGCCAACTTATTTCCTAACTAAAACAATCTGGTAAAGTAGAAAGTAGTTCCTTAATATTCGGAACACCCTTTATAACAAAATTCTCATCGTAAGTGAACAGGATATAGAAATATTCCTTCTACGGTGGCGGCAACGGGTCTTCATTTGTCGAATGCCTGTGCGCTCTAGCATTACTCAACGGGAAGGAACAAGATTTGTTGTCGAACGCCGCAGAAAGGGGAAGGAGATCAAAGCTATGTGGACGGAATATTTTACGATCTATATATTATCGGAGATATATCTTTCGGATTTCACTCCAAACTGATTGTCTGAGCAACGCAGGAAAAGAACCCTTACCTTATACCAGTTCGATCAGAATGAAGACTGCAACATTGTTTGTACTATAGTTACTTAGAAAAAGTTTAGCAACAAATGGATTGTATGTATTAGTTGGCCACGCTAAACTTTTCATCACTTCAACCTAGAGAGATCTTGGAAAACGAAAATCTTATTGCTTTGGAAGAAACTAATTGCTTCTTTAATTTCTCATTAGTGTCCGTAACTTGCATTTAACCCTTTGGCACCATATAAAAAATGATATGAATTTCTACTACTTTTTCGTTTCATCCACCAACTTTTGAAGTTCCTAAGTTATTTCATGCATTCTCAATGCCGCTGTGTCGCTCTAGAGTATAGCATTGCGATGAAAGCATTTGAAGATAATTCGGTAAAAACAGACTACCACATAGAATCCCTGGAATATAAATCTGCAAAAAGTTGAAGTTAAATTCCCCAGGCCTTTTTAACGTTATATGCATTTTATAAAATATTTTTGTTGGGACCAGGCGTTCATTGTTCGTGCATTTTAATAATTATATAACTTTTAATATTAAAATTTACCATACGCCTTATTGTGCATTATAAAATTATTTTACTGAATAAACTCATCCAGAGATAATTTTTTATAAAATTTGAAAAAGGGCCACAAATTTAGGCACGTTTTCCTTTTTATAACTCGAATTGTATATTATTATTATTAAGGTGCATAGTTATTTATTTCTGAGATTATAATAAGTAGTTGTTAAAAGGACGAAGGAAAATATGTTTAGTACATAATACACAATGGCAAGATTATTAAATATCACACAGTGATTGATCATTACATAACATAACAAATTTCCCGCAAAAGTCCATCATATTGAAACACATTTATCAGGCTCGATTTACTTATGAAATGAATTTCCAATGTCGACTGCCAAGACCGACTAAATGCGAATCAAATTAAATCGCATTTTTCCCATTTCAATTGGAATATTAATCAATTTATGAACTTCGATATACCTAAATATTATACCATAAATATTACCTAATATTAAAAGAAATATGCCGGGTGGGCCAAAAAATTTTGGACTTCTCTGTTTCGCCCATAATTTGTTTATTTTTCAATCGATTTTAAAAAAACGAGGCATCATTGCTTGCAGAAAAGGACGGACTGTTAACAAAAAGGCGGTGCCTCCGCTACCGGCAACGGTACCCGAATGAGCCGCCTGCAACAGCACCCGAATGAGCTGTCGGCAAAGAATTTTTAGGTTTTGCCACTGATTATGCCCTAGATGATTTTCTGAAGATTTCAAGATTCCATTCAAACTCAAATTCTCACTGTAAGTAATGCAAGAGCAAGAATAATAATAATAGAAACGAAACGTACGTAGAAGAAATTAAATAAAAACTATTGAATGGTTCCAAATGTTTGATATGGTAGTAACCCAGGAAATTGATCAATAAATAATAATAGAGTAATACAGAATAGCGTACCTAATTAACAAAAAAAAAAGATGCACATTCATTCTTAATGCATTATAAGAGTGTTTACAGGGAGTCCCAGGTTTTTTATCACGGCTTTAACATTTTGAAGAAAAAGTCATTGTAAGGTGGGTTGCTCACATACCTAAACATTTTTAAATAAAAAAAAAATTGAATCCCTGCCTACCATTTTCATTTTGTTAAATTGCCTTAAAATATTTTTTTATTTAAATGCTTCCGAATATAGGAAAAACCACAGAAAATATACGCTACGCGGACAGAAGTGCCAGTAGCATTGGGCTCGTAAAATATGTATAGCACACTGAAAGTTGGTTTTGCCTTGGCCTAACAGATGGCGCTCGGATGCAGAATCGTTCTATTTTTAAAACCGTAAAATAACCTCCGATAAAAGTCACCGCTAGAGGCGCCAGCAGTCAGCTGAAGAGCCTAACCGTGTTGCCGGTGGTTTAGGAATAAAGGTTTCATAAACGCGCCTATGCTGGCGGCGGCTTTCAGTCATCAAAATCTATTTCCGGGCAGACGGGCAGAGACCTTGAACTATACGAAATATAACCTAGTGGGAGCATAGCTATTTTATTATTTGCTTCGTCTTTGTAGAATCCGTACGACGTATACTAAGCTATACAGAGTGCTTCAGAGCCAATATTAATTATCCGATTAAAATATATTAAGATGTTACAAATAATATAGTTTATTCGTATCTTATTTACTAATTATACACTTAGTATACGGTAAATATTTGTTCTACAATGTAGAAAATATGTACAGGATGTCAATGATACCAATTTTATGGGTTTTTACTATTTATAATTTTGGGCCTAACCAAAGTTTACAGAATAAAATCATAAATCATGAATAATACTTGTTGCATATTAAATTTATCATTCAAATCTCTGTTTCCAAATGTTTTTTCTACCTATAAGTATTGTTGTATTATTGAAATATTCATTTGATATCATGAATATCATGATCCCCGCAAGGACGTTCCTAATCATTCCAAATGCACGAATTCGTGGTTGAAAAAATTTGTTGGGCGAAAGTTACCCCGACTACCACCACGATTTTTAGCTAACGATCCCAGATGCTCAAATTCGTGCTTTAAAAAAATTGTTGGGCGAATAAACTACCCCAGCACCCCTTTAGGAAAAAAATGATAACTTTATTGTCGGATCCTCGCTGATTTTAGCAAGGACGTTCGTAATGATTCCAGATGCACTAAATCGTGGCTGAAAAAATTTCTTATGCGAAATAAACTACCCTCAACGCCCCTTTAAGAACAAAAATGATAACTTCATTGTCGAATCCTCTCCAATTTTAGCAAGGAACGTTCCTAATGATTCCAGATGCGCGAATTCGTAGTTGAAAAAATGTATTGTGCGAAAACTACCCCCACTACCCCGTATTAAAGAAAAAAATATAACTTTCATGGTACGATTCCCACCGTTTTAGCAAGGACGTTCCTAATGATTCCAGATAATGTACAAATTTGTACTTGTTGGTCGAAAACTACCCCAAGCACCCCTTTAAAAAAATTATAACTTCATTGTCGGATCCTGGCCGATTTTAGCAAGTAGGTACGTTCTTAATGACTCTAGATTCACGAATTCGCGGTTGAAAAAATTTCTTGTTCAAAAACTACCCTCAGCACCCCTTTAAGAACAAAAATGATAACTTCATTGTCGGCTCCTCGCCAATTTTACCAAGGATTCTAGATGCGCGAATTCGTGGTTGAAAAAATTTGTTGGGCCCCCGCTACCCCTTAAAGAAAGCTAACTTTCATGGTACGATTAGCACCGTTTTTAGCAAATTATTGGGCGGGAACTACTCCAGCATCCCTTTGAAAAATTATAGCTTCATTGTCTCTAGATTCACGAACTCGCGGTTGAAAAAATTTCTTGTGCGAAAACTACCATCAGCAGCCTTTTAAAAACAAATATGACAAGTTTATTGTCGGATCCTCGGCAATTTTAGCAAGGACGTTCCTAATGATTCCAGATGCGCGAATTTGTGGTTCAAAAAATTTGTTGGGCGAAAACTACCCCCACTACCCCTTAAAGAAAAAATATATAACTTCCATGGTAAATTCCCACAGTTTTTGGCAAGGACGTACCTAATGATTACAGATGCACAAATTATTTGTGCTTTAAAAAAATTGTTGGCCGAAAACTACCCCCAGCACCAAAGCAATTATAAGTTAATTATCGAATCTTGGCTGATTTTAGCAAGTACGTTCTAAATAATTCTAGATTCACGAATTTGCGTTTGAAAACATTCTTTTTCGAAAACTACCCTCAGCAGCCCTTTAAGAACAAAAATGATAACTTCATTGTCAAATCCTCGCCAATTTTAGCAAGGACGGTCCTATAATGATTCTAGATGCGCGAATTCGTGGTTGAAAAAAATTTCTTGGGCAAAAACCACCCCCACTACCCTTTAAAGAAAAAAAGGAAACTTTCATGGTACGATTCCCACCGTTTTTAGCACAGATGCACAAATTTTTACTTTAAAAAATTGTTGGGCGAAAATTACCCCCAGCACCTCTTTAAAAAAAATTATAACTTGATTGTAGGTCGATTTTAGAAAGTACGTTCTAAATGACTCTAGATTCACGAATTCGCGCTTGAAAAAAATTCTTGGGCGCAAACTACCCCCAGCACCCCTTTAAGAACAAAAATGATAACTTCATTGTCGGATCCTCGCCAATTTTAGCAAGGATGTTTTTTCGTGGTTAAAAAAATTGTTGGTCGAGAACTACCCCCAGCACCCCTTCAAAAAACGACAATAATCAAATTAAAACAAACTTTCGGGGTGGGAAGGGGTAGTTTCTACTCCGCAAATGTTTTCAACCACGGATTCGTGAAATAAGGGATATAGTGACTGCATTTTCAAAAAACGGCAATAATCAAATTAAAAACGAACTTCCGGGGGTGGGAAGGGGTAGTTTTTGCCCCGCAAATGTTTTCAACCACGGATTCGTGAAATAAAGGATGTAGTGAATGTGTTCTCAAAAAACGACAATAATCAAATTAAAAACAAACTTTCTGGCGTGGGAAGGGGTAGTTTTTGCCCCGAAAATGTTTTCAACCACGGATTCGTGAAATAAGGAATATAGTGATTGCATTTTCATAAAACAGCAATAATCAAATTAAAAACGAACTTCCGGGGGTGGGAAGGGGTAGTTTTTGCTCCGTAAATGTTTTCAACCCCAGATTCGTGAAATAAGGGATGTAATGAATGTGTTTTCAAAAAACGACAATAATAAAATTAAAAACAAACTTTCGGGGGTGGGAAGGGGTAGTTTTTGCCCCCAAATGTTTTCAACCACGGATTCGTGAAATAAAGGATGTAGTGAATGTGTTCTCAAAAAACGCCAATAATCAAATTAAAAACGAACTTCCGGGGGTGGGAAGGGGTAGTTTTTGCCCCGCAAATGTTTTCAACCACGGATTCGTGAAATAAAGGATGTAGTGAATGTGTTCTCAAAAAACGACAATAATCAAATTAAAAACAAACTTTCTGGCGTGGGAAGGGGTAGTTTTTGCCTTGAAAATGTTTTCAACCACGGATTCGTGAAATAAGGAATACAGTGATTGCATTTTCATAAAACGGCAATAATCAAATTAAAAACGAACTTCCGGGGGTGGGAAGGGGTAGTTTTTGCTCCGTAAATGTTTTCAACCCCAGATTCGTGAAATAAGGGATGTAGTGAATGTGTTTTCAAAAAACGACAATAATAAAATTAAAAACAAACTTTCGGGGGTGGGAAGGGGTAGTTTTTGCCCCCAAATGTTTTCAACCACGCATTCGCGATATAAGGAATATAGTGATTGCATTTCCAAAAAATGACAATAATCAAATTAAAAACAAACTTTCGGGGTGGGAAGGGGTAGTTTTTGCCCCCCAAATGTTTTCAACCACGCATTCGTGATATAAGGAATATAGTGATTGCATTTTCAAAAAACGGCAATAATCAAATTATAAACGAACTTCCGGGGGTTGGAAGGGGTAGTTTTTGCCCCGTAAATGTTTTCAACCCCCAGATTCGTGAAATAAGGGATGTAGTGAATGGGTTTTCAAAAAAGACAATAATAAAATTAAAAACAAACTTTCGGGGGTGGGAAGGGGTAGTTTTTGCCCCGCAAATGTTTTCAACCACGCATTCGTGAAATGGAATATAGTGATTGCATTTTCAAAAAACGACAATAATCAAATTAAAAACAAACTTCCGGGGGTGGGAAGGGGTAGTTTTTGCCCGCAAATGTTTTCAACCACCTATTGATGAAATACGGTTATAGTAAATAATAAATGTCCCTTCAAAAAACGACTAAATACCTAATCGTCTCAAAAGCAATATCTGGGGGAGGGTGTAGTTTTTTCCTAACAATTTTTTTCAACCACTAATTCGTGAATTTGGTATCATTTGTAACGTCCTTGCTAAAACGGTGAAGATCGAACTAAGAACAATGGAATTATCAATTTTTTCAGAGGGCGCATGGGGTAGTTTTTGTCTTGTAAATTTTTTCTACCGCGGATTCGTGAAATAAGAGTTATAGTTTATAGTGGCTACGCTTTCCAAAAACTACGATAGTCGGACCAAAAGCAAATCTATCTGAGGGTTGGAAGGGATTTTTGCCCGTAAATTGTTTCTAACACGGGTTCAAGCATCTGGAATAATTTGCAACGTCGTTACTAAAAACGGGGCAGATAATTGGACCAACAACAATGTCGTTATAATTTTTTTTCCTTGAGGTGTGTTTTTGCGCCGTAATTTTTTCAGCCATGATTAGTAAAATATTGGATATCATTTCTAAAAACGACGATAAAAATAAATCTCTCGAGGGAAGAATTCTATAGTTACTGCTGACAGCCTCACTGTTAACCTTGAATTCTAAATGGGCAAGCTCATTTTATTAAAGATCTTCTCTTTATTTTTATAGTTCGGTAAAACCACAGACTGTTTGCACAATCCGGCAACGCCGCTTTCGGATGCTTTTTCCTAGCGTGCTGCCGCCTAATATTGAGTAATGAAAGTACCACGGCCGTGAAGGCAGAACTATGGAAGAATTCTTCTATAGACACTGCTGAAAGCCAGGAGAAGCCGGCTTTTGAGAGCCGGCTTCCTTTCGGGCTGCCAAATAATTGCATTGTGTGGAACTTCTGTCCGCGTAGCGTATATTTTCTGTGGGAAAAACTATTCACTACCACGCTTGTAAATAGTAAAATAAGAAAGTGACAAAAATTAAGCCCGCCTAGTATGTTTAATTTTTAAAAACTTATCAAAATAGGGAACAAAAAAAATTCTATTTTTTCCAGTCAAACTATCAAGTTAACAAAAATATCAAGAGGAAAAACTTTCCGAATTGATTACAGGAAATTATTTTTTCTTTTTTAAATAATCTATCTTGCAAAAAATAAAAAATAAACTTTTTAAAAACAAGCTTTTATACTAAAACGAATAAAATAAGTTTATGTTTTCGTTAAGGTAATTCATTTCCAGATTGCGACAAGCTTATTTATTGCGGCTACCTGTTGCAATTTAATATGCAATAAATATAGGGAGGTAAGTTAATTCGTTATAAAAAGAAGCTAAAATCTAGAACAATATTCAGTTTACAAAGGAGTGCGGGGCTGTGTGCACGTATATATAGATGAAAAAGAGAAAGAAGTGTATTTCCGTGCAAATAATTTAATTAAAAATCATGGTAAAGCGCTTTCGGCTGTTAAGCCATCCTCAGTACCACCTAAAAAGAAAGTATGACATAAAATAGGGGGTTGGAAAAAGTTAACTGTGGAAAAACTAAATTGTTTTAACGTCATGTCATACTCACTTGTCAAGTGTGTACAGGAAAATTGGAGCATAAAGCATTATACAACAGTAAAAACCCATAAAATAGAAGGTCACACCAAGTCACATTTTAAAAACTTTAAAATATTAACAAATTATACAATTGTGGGCAGCCAAGCTACCCAAATTATTTAAACAAAAGACCAGCGGAAGTGCCAAATGCATCGTGGAAGGTGGAAGTGAAATTTGAGACATAACCTGTTCGACATCCCGGTGAAGGAACTGGATGTCAGTCGAAAAGCGCGCGAGATTTAAACTTGAAAACAAAATGTCATAGGCGGGTAAAAATATTTTATGAAGAGTGAATGTGAAGGATTTGAAGAAATTTAATTCATAAGTTAAGAATTTATATTTAATAAATGTTTAATTAATTGTAATGAAAATTAGATAGAAATAGAAATTCGAAAAATTATTTGTTTATATGATAAGCCCAAAAGCCTACCCTACTTTCTTTTTTAGGTGGTACTGAGGATGGCTTAACAGCCGAAAGCGCTTTACCATGATTTTTAATTAAATTATTTGCACGGAAATACACTTCTTTCTCTTTTTCAATATTCAGTTTGCCTTGCTAGTACTTACAAGTTGAAGATGTTGCTACGTGATTTTTATATAACAATTGCTTCGTCAGAGGAATCAGCCGTAACGTTCTTAAGACAACACGATTTGCTGGACAATGAAGTTGACATTGAAGAATGCCATAGATGTGGTGCGCAAATGCAGAATAGAAGGAAAAGAGACCGGGGAGGGGAATTTCGACCAGTCGACCACAGTAGTTGATTGATTCAATATGTGTCGTTAGGTTTGTACAGAGGTTGTGTTATACAGATCCCGTGGACAACTCAACGGTACACCGTATGATGCTATACAAATAGACGAAGCTTGTTTTGCTGGACGCCGAAAATATGGGAGAGGAAGACTGCTTCAGGGAGACCATGCTGCAAATTCCGAAGATTCCGACGCAACAGAAACCAAGTAGGTATAAAACGCAATCTCACAGATTTGGAAAAAGGCAATAAAAGATAAAGCCGATAGAGAATAGTTATTTATGTACCAAGGCACTGAAGTTCAACTTTTTATGACTCATGTGGAGTTTAGTTGCTGAGGCCTCTGGCCGAGGCAAATAAACCACATGAGTCATAAAAAGAACTTCAGTGCCGAGGTACATATTATATTTTTCTTGAAATCGGAAAAAAAATGTTTTATTAGGCAAGAAAATAATAATAAGGGATCACCCGTCCACGAACCGACTACGCGCGGCGTTGCTTGACTTTACCGATCGCTCTACCTAGGACAAGCATAATGATGTACGGCACCTTCTGACAGAAAAACCAAACTGCTGCTTCTTGTGCAGCTTACACAACAAATCTATTGTTTTTCAAATTTACTAAAATATGTATACTGAAGGATTGCGCTTCTATAGGAAACAATTTCGCAATGTGTACGAAAAGTTAAATGAGCCTTTATCGGCCGGGTTTTGAATATTTGGTCACTTTTGACGGGCGATTTCTCCGCGTCTGACGTTTGATGTTTACATCTCGCCAAGGCCTACTTATTGAAAAAATCGTACAATAATGGGCTACATTATTGTACGATTTCTGTGCTTTTAATGACGATTTTGGGACATTTTAATACCGATTTCAAGAAAACTAGTTTATTTTATATTTGCTATTAATTGGGCACTGTTTATTTATTGTTTTCTAAAAAAATCATAGCACAACGTAGAAATTGCCTAATAATGTCAGAATTTTCTTTCCTCATATTTATTAGTATATATTAGTTTGTTATGTATCAAAATTTAACCATATTTGACCCGGATCTTTTTCACTCTTGTTTGGCTACCATGTCCTTTGTTGTAGTTGGTATGCTTGGTATGTGCCTAACCCTCCTATAAATAAATAAATATTTCTTCCCGTGTTTCTTAATCATTATAGCAGTATAACCTTCATCGACAAAATCAAATCTAGGCAAAAAATATAGGCAAAATAGCTGTCGAAATGTTATTTCTTTGTTTTAAATAAAAGCAATGCAAAATTATTATGGCATAGTGCACAACCCGTAGACTTATAAGCTCGTAAGTCTATGGCACAACCCCAAACTTTTTCTAGCCAACTATCTCAATACATTCAAATTTTATGAGGTATTTATTCTCAAAGTGCCCACATTCCTCCGGTCCATCCTAAAGCTTTTCTCAATGTAAATTTCTAAAAAACAAAGTGCATATTATGCTCATGAATAAATAGAAGTTTTGATAATTCGTCAGAAGGCCGGTCCCATATAATTTTGTAATTAATATCGGCAATTGTCAAGTCATAACATTTGAAGTTCATGAGTGGCATGTACCTACACGTTACAAATTTAACAGAGACAAACACTATGCATAATATGATATTTATGTTATTAATTAGTAATAATATAATTAATAAGTAAACCTGTTGGATGAAATGTCAGTTTGTTTTCCTGCGTGCTACACTTGGTTTTAATTAATTTGTTGGTCTATTTAGGTATAGAGTAATATATACTATTACTCATATTATATTGATGTCCTTTTTACAATAATTACCTTATAATTTCAAGTGTAATAAATATATTATATGAGACCCAAGAATATATTGGGGCTTATTGAAAGCAAAGATATCTTTGTTAAAAGTATGTACCTTAACAACTACTGATGCGCAACTGAACTACAACAACTTTACAGTAACCTTCTTACGATAGAGCAAATGTAATAAATAGATGATGACAGAGTCGTTCGAGTGCGTTGGCCTTTACGTGAATGTTTTTATTATTCCTACTTCAAAACACTACAGTTGCGATAAATAGGTATAGCCCACATTTTCTATTTCCTGTTTCAGAAGAATCATCGATTGCAAATTTCGTTAACACTATTTGCGTTTAGTTTCACGTTAAATTTAAGAATTAATGTTCTTCTCGTCATTACCAAATTTAATTTGGTGTACTCTTATATACAGGTTTAACCATCACTTATAAGTACAAAAAATTTTACCACGTGCGCAGGGTGGCTTAAGAAAACATAGAAAAATATTTTTAGATTTTTTTACGATCTTTAAAAAAAGGGTAAAAACCCCTATTTTCCCTGTAAATCTCCGCCTCTAATTACGTCATCCAATATGGCTTCGAAACGTACTGTCAGCTGGAAGTGATTTTCCGCGGTGTTGCCGTTGTTTTAGGAAGGATGAAAATACCTTTTTACTCAAACAAATTTGAAAAATACATAAATAACAATCGATTTGAATCTGTACAGCTGCAGCGCTATTAGATTTAGAACCGAGGTCCCGAGGTTCGCCCGGATTCCCATCAACGCCTTACCTTAGTTTGAAATTTGAAAACAGGATAAGAATCCCGAGACTCGTCTCGAGCTCGTATCCCGACCGGTCCTTGCGGTCCTATTTCGATCACCACGCCGTCTCCCTTAATACCTCCGCAGCTCCTCTGATGAATTCTTGTCCACCATCTAACCTCTCCTGAAGCCTCGGAGCTATGAATTAAGCGACGTGTCGGCCGGGTCGAGTCGATGAAAATACTTGGACAACTCGTCGGGCAGTTGTTGTCCTGCTACCAAGGAATATTTGGGCGGCAGCTGACGCGTCAAGTCAACCCGCCAACTTCCTCGTCGGGCACCTCGTTTGGACTGCTCCCCCGCCTGGCGGGCGGACCGCGGACCGCGCGCTCCACCGCCACTTCACAACTTACTAGCTAGGCAACTGTACATACATTATGATGGGCAAGGTACAAGTAGAGGTTGGAGTGGTGCGTAATAATTATCGATATCGATGTCAATGTTAGATTAATTGATTACGTTTTCAAAAAATTTATTTTTGTAAGAAAACTTTGAAAATCTATCTAAACTAAACAAAAAGAATTCTGCGATTTCTTAATGCCGGCGGTATTGGAATGAACGCTTTGCTGAACGTCGATGTGTATCGAATATCGAATCGATGCATAATTTTGCTCGACGTCACATTTCTACGCCTGACTTGCGCTGGTGTGGTTGCCTGTTGCCTGTAAGACATGGCCAGACAACGCACGGGTGAATAATGGTATTTCGGCCGATTTTACTCGACGTTACCCGGCGTCCTTCTGAATTTTCGGCGATATTTTCCTGTATTTGTGTATTTGGGTGTGTTTTAAAGCTATTTTGCAATTAATTGAACGCCAGGCTTTTTACTAGTGAACTAGGACCGCAACATTACAGCGTTGACTGAAGAGTGATTTCACCCAAAGATTACAGGTTAGAAGGGCTAAAATTAATTTAGTTTTGAAAGTAGGTATGTCAAATAGTGAAACATGTTTTTAGGCGTGCGACCAACATTTTCCCACTGAGGGTGAGGAAGAAGTACCTTAGGATTATGTACTTTGTGGAATCGACCAGGCAAACTTAAACGGCTAAGTTGCGAAGCACTATCTCTTGGTCAAAGTAATGTTTTATTTGATAGTTCTTATTTGTTAGTAAATGGATTATATGGTTTTATATGCAGTACCATGTACGGTATACTGCCAGCAGATTGACCCACTTATTTGGCCTGGCCCAGAATAAATAGAAGAGAAGATCCTGAAGTAAAAAATGGTTAAGGGCGGCCTCTTTGAACAGCTACTATAGTGCTTTGCACGTGCAATGTGTGCTAGTGCAGTTGTGTTTTTTGGTTACAATTCGGGGTTTTCCTAGCGGAGGGGATCCTCCTCCGTGGTCGTCAGGCTGAGTACCTCTCTTCAAACATAAGGAATGGCGGAGGGAAACGAGAGGTCCCCAACAGATTTAGAAAATGTGATGAATGTTGTGTATATAGTGTTGTGACTTTTAATGTAAAAAGTAAGAAAATGGAAAAGGGTGCAATTCAATCCTGGAAATGTCAGTAAGGTAGGTGTTTCATGGGTATTCTACATGGTCCTTAGAAAGTAATCGTTTTCAAAAGGAAATCGTAATTTTGTGGTGAATCATCGGGTAAATTGATAGACGTGACAACGCCGCGCTATTTCACTACCTGGCACTACCATTGACATAGGCGAAATTTTAAGACACATCACCCGGGCGTCCATAGGCGGCGTTTTTTGAGGTGTTTAATACAATTTGAAAAACAATTTTTTTAGGCTTCAGAGAAATGTTTACATTTTTGAAAATTTATTTTGGCAAGTCTAATTTTTCTTTATCTACCATAAAAAATTTTGTACTAAGTGATAGCTAACCCTGTATATTAAAACATTTTTTTATAAAAAGAAATATTTTCCTTTCCTAAATTTACACCATTGCTGGCTGAATTATATTATAATTAATTACTGCTTACCTATTACACAACAAAATGGCCAGTGGTATAATTATTATAGGACTGAAGAAATTGCACCACAACACAATAGCGACTTTCGGACAAAGTTTTGAGTGATAAAGAACTTTTAAGAACTGCCACTAACAAAAAACTAAAGTGAATTTGCATATCTACAAATTTACACGCAGAAGCAGAAACCGTCTTGTTAAAGATCCTTATCGTTATCTTGTAACGGAATTTTTGTGTTAAAACTCCGTTACCTACGAAGGCGTAGAGGGGCCACAACAAATTTCGCAAATTTCGACCAAACTATTGTCGGTCCGATCGACAATTATTATCGGTCCGATCGACAATTGTCGGTCCGATCGAAAAGAAAAACTAAGAAAAGTTGCTTAGCGACGCAAACAAGTCTATACCCAACCGATTCAAGATCCGGAGACACCGCGGTCTCTAAGTCGAGCCGTGAAAAAATTCTGCAACAATGGTGTTTTTAACATTAGACCACCCTGTCGATTTTTTTCGTCGTGTGGCGCCAGTGGTGATCGCTTGAAACAGAGCTGTGCACAGGTCTTTAATATAGGGTCGGTCCAGTCCAAATCTAAGAAAACCACCACACTACAGCAGCGGCAACACACACAGCATTAGCGTTGACTGACATATTATTAAAGACTGCTCACGGCAGTGGCGGATCCAAGGGGGCGGATCCAAGGGGGCAATCGCCCCTGTGCCCCCCCCCACCCCTTGGCCCTAGATTTATGTTATGTTAGTATAGAAAATATAATTAACCGTTGTTCAAAATGAAAACATAGATTAAGTAGATTTTGTCCTGTAAACTAGGAGTCTAATAAAAATTTGTTGTACTATTCGGACTTTTACTAACAAAGGCCCCTCTTGTATTTACTATAGTTATATAATATGCAGTGGTTTTTATTTGTGATCGCTGACCAAGTCCATTTATAATAGCATGTGCCCCTCCCTTAGTGAATTGCTGGATCCGCCACTGGCTCACGGCTGTCACGTCTGACACATTTTTGGCTCACCATGCGCTTTCCGGAGATAAAATACAATGCAGAATACATTGTTAGCCATCAGAGCCATCTGTTTTGCAGGACATGAAGCTATAGCCGTGAGAAGTCTTTATAAAATACGTCAGTCAACGGCATTAGGTACTGGTTTCAACGCAGGTGCTATCTATCAACCAATAGCGGAATTATACTCGAATACCATCTTGCCGTTGGGGCATCGGGCATCTATCTCGGAATTTTGTCGCCCGATGAGGCGTATCCGAAACGTGTAATATGCGCGTGAGCTTATCTTGTCAAGTTATAATGTCATTAGCGACACACCATACATTCCCTTTGTGTAAGTGGGCCCCTTACAGCGCCGCCGCACTGTTAACGGCATGGCTCCGAGGTAGGGGGATCTTTGTTCCGAAGGCGATGAGAAAGTGTTCGTCCAGGCGTGCCGTCGTCGTCCCGCCCAGCCGCGCCGCCACGCTCCCCCCTGCTCCCTCATTAGTTCCGTGAATTACCGCCTAATTAATTAAAGTTTTCACTTTTTGCCGCCGATTTCGCCTATTAATTACCGGCGGGGCCCGTGTTCGGCACACGCCCACCCTCGAGGCCGCCGCCGCCGCTTGCCGCGCGGCGCCTAGATCGATAGAGGGCGCCGCGACGGCGGGGGGACGGTAAGTGCGGAAGGTGTAACTTTACATCAAAGGTAAAGGTGGTACCATTATCAGAACTTTGCATGTGAAACGATCTAAAGTCGACAACAGGAGTTATTATCTTTTTCGTTCTCTTCGCCGGCAGACGTAAAATGATGTTTAAGAGAATTTCGTAGCAATCTCTAATCCCAAAGCTGCTGCGCAGTCGTAGTATTATCTTAGCATGGGTTCATAAATTAACGAAAGGTATTTTCTGATTAGGCATACAACTGCAATAATTGAATTATTCAGTGTGTAGTCGTAATTTAACAACCAAACTTATTAAATAAATTAACTACAAAAATTATAAATATTTTGCACCCAAAACGAGAATCATACCACTAGACCATTATGCTTCCATACAAAACTTACTTAACTAGCCGCATTTAAATTTACTTACCATGAATAAAAGTTGAAGTATATTAGATAGTTGTCATTTAGAATGAGCCTTCAGTTTTGAATATGTTAATTTTGTTATCAATCGATACACACATGCAAAAACATTGTAACTAACAAAGTCTACTTTTCAGGAGAGAGCTTTGTAAATAATAATTATGGCTAGACTAACCCAAATATGGAAGTCGAAACCCAAAAAATATGCGCATAAATATGCAAATAATTTAGTAAAAATATGCAGGAAAATGTTGAAAATATGCAAATTAAGAAATACTTTAAAAATATAAATGTATTGTTTCATTAAAAAATAAACTTATATAATGTACATACATACAAATTTCTAAAAGCATTTATACATAGTAAAAGTAACAATATTTTATTTTAAATTTTCTACATACAGGGCGATTGAACTAAATCTAAATATGCATTTATTATAAATTATAAAAATCAGGTTGAAATTTAGTTGTAAAAACAATAAACCACTATATGTTGCTCAAAATTCTCAATTAAAAAATTTTGTCTTCTATCAGAATATAAAAATTTATAAATTGAGAAACTCCTTTCCACATCAACGGATGTAAGAGATGCGCTTTTAAAATTGCTCACTATCACAGGATCCAAATCGACTGATTCGGTAAAATCTCCCTTTAAAATATTTGCTACTTTGCTAAGAAACTGAAACCCACTATTTTTTTCCATCACATTTCTAGATTTTTTAAATATTTTGTCCCCAATTTTACCTGTGACATTTTGAAAAGCAACCTCAGATTGTTTTACCAGTTCTTCACTTTGGGTTAATGGCAAATTAGATTCCACCATTTGTGTTATTGTTTTAGAAAGAAAGCTTTAATTTGCTTTTAGAAAGGAAAGTTGTTTCTTTATTTCCTTGTTTTCGAATAGTTGTTTAACATCTGTAAGGGACTGGGAAGATTCGTTCGAAGATCTTTCAGTTGGCAAAAATTCTCGCAATAAAAAAATGCAGCTTCCAACCAAGTGCCCCATCTTGTAATAATAGGTTGAGCTGGAAAAGGAGTGTAAAAATAGGGTAAAAAATGGTGGCGAATTCCATCTCTTTTCGTTCCCTGAGCCTTGCCGTGCGCAATAGGGCCAAAAGCGGTATATGTTAATATACAGGTATATGGTACTTATATAGTATTCCAGCGAAAATATGGGCAACTTTTTAACAAAAATATGCGATGGAATCCATCAAGCCAATCACAAGTGCAGAAATTTTTGAATGGTCTAATCACATTGCATAGATGGATTCCATTGCATATTTTGTACTGACTTTAAAAACTCGTCCTACCACACTCGTATGGCATTATCGCTAAAATCGTCCCCTGTTTGGTTAATATTGAAAAAATCGTGTCATTTTATTGGCTCATATTGACAGCCGTTGGATTCTCTCTTCAAGTATGGAACTTCCTGAAAACAATATCGACTAAGAAGACAAAAAATGGCAAATGTCTGTTTCACATCGAGAAAAATGTCGTCTGATAATTTACATACGTAGATTCATGCCCTCAGGAAAATTCGAACAAGGGACATAGGACACTGAAAACCTCTTATCAGGACAATTAGGTTGCTATATTGAATTGAAGTTAAATATTAAGACTACAGCCTTTTCAGCTATTTTCGCTTTAGTTTCTATTTGCAAGTAAGTTTCAACGTTTTTATTTGAATTTATAAACATACATTTATGAATTTTCTCTTCAATAATTGAGTATGGTTTTTACCACAGACTATAACAAAAACAGTGGCGGCTCGATGATACCATATTACAAAAAATGTAAACAACAGTCGAACAGGCAACTGAATGCTGTAAAGAAGAGCAATATCTCCTCCGACTGAAATGGAAGTTAGGACCAATTTCATTATAAAACTAAAGTATCCTTTGACTTTAAAATTAAAGTAACGTTTGAACAATATTAAGCACGATCGTAGTAATCGCAAACGATACCAGTTAGCGTAGGTTTCTAACACTTTCTAACTATAATATTTATTAATTAAGTGTCACATAATTAGTCCAAGAGCCGGCCGCATGATTTCAACTCTCATAAGATTGTAGTATAAGATTTTATGTAAAATGTAGTGGAGAGTATATTTCTTTACTTGTAGGTTGCCTCAAATAATACGGGCCCGATCATTGTTATTTAAAGAAGTTTTGGTTAATTTTTAATTTTTTTAATAGGTACAAGCGGGGCCCACTGAAACTTACTTAGGTTTCTATGTCAGGGATGTTGCCTGCAAAGGAAATTATATAGAGGTTAGGATTAGACGTCAATATGCGACTTGGGAAGGAGTTTCCGTGGGCCCCGGTACAACCCGTCCCACGAACATATTTGCTACATTTTCGCAAAAGTCTTTTGATAAATTCGAAAAGTGCCGTTCTAAAAATCAAAAGAGGTGGTAAATTTCTTAATTGGGTCTTGTACTTTCCTCCAGTGTACCGAAAGAAACCTCGAAAATCCGATATTTAACCAAATTTACCGACTTATGATTTTCAAGTTTCGACAAACTGGACGGCAGTATACAATTAGCGAAATTGACGGGAAATCCTTAGGAACCGCTCTTATAGAATAGAAATTGCGTGTTTTTTCTCATTTTTTGATTTTTAGGGGCACCGGAAGCATCTGCACCTTACCTGAAGACTTGAGGGAAGCTTTAAAAATTCCGAACCCAGAGTCCCGAGCCGAAATAACTTAGCTGTAGCTCGGCGAAAAAATGCAATTTCTGACAGTTTTCGGACTTTAGCTTTTACGTGACGGGAAATGCCGACCAATCACGTAAAAAAGATTCGTCCCACACGCGTTGGTCGTTTTTTTTTTCGACGAAAATTCTTAATAACTCGAAAACGGGAAATAATTTACCTGTAAGAGTTTCGTTAAAAATATGTTGACCCGTTCTCCGGCCATCTCGCCGTACCGTCAGATCTCCTGAAAAACGCGTTTGAAAAAAATTTTCCTGGAAATCAAACGGTATATGGCACTGGCTGTATAGCGGGACTTCGCACACAACTCGCGTCCCCGAGGTGCAGACTTGCCCCCGTCTTTCGCGCCGTATTTAACAGCGGAGGATTTTCGGGGCCCTGAAAATACGCCTATCAGATTTCTAAGGGACCAAGGGACCCTTTTTTTATTGTTGCTCCATGGGCCTTATTTCCTATTTTGTTCTATAATCATATGAGAGTAGATTTGCCTAAAAATTAACCACAACTTCTTTAAATAACAATGATCGGGCCCATATTAATTGAGGCAACCTACTATAGCTTCAAGTGAAGAAATATAATGTCTAATATCTTACATAACATCTTATTCTATAATCTTATGAGAATTTAAATCATGTGGTCGGCTCTCATACCAAATGTAGTACCTATTTTAATATCAAATTCTCGAAATAGTCAGTGGCGAAGAAAATACACCAAATTTATTTTATAAAAAATAATGACAATGTCTTCTCACTGTATCATTTTGTGTATGTAAAAATAGATTGAAATCATAACAATATAGCTACCTACCTAGATTTACTTTTGTCATTGTCAGTCGAAGAGTTGAAACCCCTAAATGATCTTGAACTATACGATCGAGTGCCGTTCGCGTCGAGACGGCTAAGCCGCTCCTTGTTCATCGCTTATTAAGTCCCATTAATTACGGCTTACTTAATTAAAATTTATAACTTTTTGCCGCCGGTTGCTCTTACTAATTACCGGCATAAGGCACGCCCGCCGCGCCTCCCGCCGCCCCCGGCGGCGGCCGGATGCCTCGCGGCGCCCGAATCGATAGTGGGCGCCGCGACGGCGGTCGGACGCCGACGGTAAAGTGTATGCGGGGCGTCTTTGGGGGAAATGAGGAAAGGATATGGGAAAAGTGGAAGTAGCATTGGATCGGGTTTCGCCTTGCTCTCCTCCAAATGACCTACACAGCAAACGCCGTCATTTTGTTTGCTTATTCTTATGACTATTTAGCAGTAGAGTTTATTATTTAGTTTAGAATTGATTTACCTACTAACTAATAGCAGTTAGGAAATGTGCGATATTGTGGGAATTGGTTTAATTTCTCCGAACCAAGAATACTTACAACTCGTTACACATAATCATTTCCTAACGTGATGCGTTTTTTTTTCTCGTTTTGACTTGAAAATGTTTAATTTGAATTTTTATTTATTACGATGCCTATACTATCCCATCAAAAGCAAAATTGTAATAGCAAAGTGTCCAACAAATTCTCCATTTCTTCTTTGTTATATACAGGGTGGCCCACCGCGAACTGCATCGATCTATATATGGAAAACTAAAAGTAGGAAAATTCTGAAAATTTTGCACCTAACCAATGCCGATGGGCGCTGCTAAACTAAAATATTTTGGTGAATCTGGCACTTCCGGTTATACCGGAAGTCGATATCAACTTTCTTATTTCAAATGGAACCCCTTGTATATTATCGCATTTTTGGATTCTAGGCATCATTTTGGAACAAAAACATGCAACATGTTCTATGTCTAAATCCAACCGTTTTTGAGATATTTGCACTTTTCCGAAAAAAAATACAGGTGCAGACCTAAAGTCAATTAGCAATTTATACGAGGAAACCGCGAAATTTCAAAACGAATTGTTGGCATCGTGTAACAGAAGCCCTGACCTAGTGATCTCTGCTGAGAAATAAATCCGTTCTTATACAGGGTGTTCACAAAATATGAATAAAAGTTACATTCAATATATGCTTAAATATCGAAATTTTCAAATGGAAACCCCTATTTTTTTTTAATGCGATCTTATTCACCACTAAAAGTGATGATAACTTTGTGTAAGGTTTTCTATACCTAAATGCAGTAATTTTCGATTAAGGACGGAAATAAAACGTCATCACCTCGCGACGACCTTCATTTGACTGTGTTCCTAACTAGGATAAATGTTGCTAAAACAGAAATTGGGTACTGGAGTGCAAAAATTGCGCAAGTGTCTGTAAGATGGCGCTGGAGTTGGAGAGCGGCCATTGGTACAGAGCGAGAATAAAAAGTAATGTTTCGCCTTGCTAAAATAAGTTTCCGTTCCTTATAAGTTGTTTTGTTGCCCGGCAAGGTCGTTGGTCGGAACCAGGGGTCTAGGGGGAGGCAGGCGGACCGACCCCTTTTTTTATACATCGCTTCCATCCTGGCGTATTTTGGGATTGAAACTGTGAATTGTTAAACACAAAATAATAATATGAATATTTACGCTCCTTTATTTTTCTATATTTTTTCATAGTTATTTATATGTACAGAAGATGTTCTTTCCCATCAATATATCGTTTTCTTTTTTCATTTTTTATTTTCGAGACATGTATTTATCTTAATTATTGCGTTACTTAAAATGTGTGTTTGAATGTAGTGTTAATGCAAACGAAGAAACACCTTATGTATTATGTACACATAAAAGACCATGTTTCATTTCATTGAAAAAACTAAACATAATTTTGTAGAACTTTTAAGCCAGCAATACTATACCTACAGAAAACGTGCCGAATCACATTCCTTGAAAACATCGTCTGCCTACAAGTGAAAACGTGCGTCTTACATTGCACCTCATAATATGCTTCAACTTTTATGTGATTTTTTTGTGATTTTCGTTTTTGAGATATTTATAATAGCTGCATTTATTAAAATGGAACACCCGGTATAGATAATTTTCGACATACCTATACATATAGAGACATAGACATGAATCCTCCCCTAATGTCAGTTTATATGCTAACGATTGTGTTTTCCTCACGAAAAATATATAACGGCGACATAACTCTAAGAATAACATAACAGTACCCAACCCACACGTATAAATAATGCAAAGTCAACTAAAGCAGTTTTTAGTGCCGCCGTGTACCTTTCAAGCTAAAAATCAATGAGCCATTGCTAAAAAGAGAGGGGTTAAAATCACAGATGGGAGTCTTTGAGCTACGAGGGTCTCCCGAATATACCTTTTGAAGTTTTATATTATTTTAATAATAAAAATTCGTAATTCATAGTATATAATAATATGGAAGTAATACAAAAACATAAAAAAGTAAACAGACAGCTTAGTTGATTAAATATTATATCGCCAAAACGTAAAAATGATCATATGAACATAATATATAATATATAATAGCCACACTTTTGCATTCCCGCTGCATAATTTAAGGGGTATTTTGCCTATGTTTTTTATTTACAACAAGACTGGATAATTACAATGTTTATTACCGTGTTTTCGTTCAGAGCATATTCCGAAACCTATGCCAATCTTAACGAAGGTAAAATTCCGGCTCAAGTGACAAAATAGACGAATTTATGCCGGCTTAAAGTTTGAAATTCAAAAAAAAATCTCGACCATAACTTTTAAACTAGTGTCATTAGTATCTATGGATATTTTAAAAATACCCGTGTTTTTTGTAATCCTTTGAAATTCGCTACTTTTTCCAGCTAGTTGGAAATAAAAATACATTGATACAGGCAACCAAACATACAATGGGGAGCCCCCCTTAATTTACGAAAAACCCACTTTTCGCCCATAAAATGCGGGGTTTGCTTAACGCTTGGAAAATCATATTAGCCGTGGACTTTGAAAAGACAATCGCGGCTGAGGAAATGTCACTTGGTTTATAAATTATTGTCAACAATAATGCCGGCGCGCTTAAATTATACAAACGAAGATTATGTATCGCACGTTCTTGATATTACTTTGTTGCATTCTCCATAGATAATAAACAAATTTAAATAATGCATTTCGGTATAGGAAACCTTACACAAAGTTGTCATCATTTTTAGTGGTGAATGAGATCGCATTAAAAAAATGGGGGTTTCCATTTCAAAATTTCGAGATTTAAGCACATTTTGAATGAAATTTTTATTCATATTTTGTAAACACCCTGTATAAGGACGGATTTATTTCTCAGCAGAGATCACTAGGTCAGGGCTTCTGTTACACGATGCCAAAAATTCGTTTTGAAATTTCGCGGTTTCCTCGTATAAATTGCTAATTGACTTTAGGTCTGCACCTTTAATTTTTTTTGGAAAAATGCAAATATTTCAAAAACGGTTGGATTTAGACATAGGACATGTTGCATGTTTTTGTTTCAAAATGATGCCTAGAATCCAAAAATGCAATAATATACAGGGTGTTCCATTTGAGATAAGAAAGTTGATATCGACTTCCGGTATAACCGGAAGTGGCATATTCACCAAAATATTTTAGTTGAGCAGCGCCCATCGGCATTGGTGAGGTGAAAAATTTTCAGAATTTTCCTACTTTTAGTTTTCCATATATAGATCGATGCAGTTCGTGGTGGGCCACCCGTATAGTAGCAGACCAACCTGTAAACCGTATACCTAAATTGTTTTGAATAAACTTAGGATGGGTTTTAAATTCAACACAAATATGTGATGGAATCCATCAGAGCAATGAGATTGGTCCGTTCAAGAATTTCTGCACTTGTGATTGCAGTGATTGATTGGTACGGAAGGGACACACCATTATTTTATTTCTATATTGAACTCGAAATTCCGACTTTTAAGTCAAAATTCCGACTTAAAAGTCGAATAAGTCCGACTTTCAAAGTCGAAGTTTAAAGTCGAAAGTCTGAGTTTAAAGTATGAATTTCAAGGTCAAAGACGGATTTCGAATTTAAAAATCGGAATTTCGAGTTCAATAAAAATAACATAATGGTGTGGCCCTTCTAGGCTTCCGTAGATTGATTTGATGGATTCTATCGCATATTTTGCTGAATTTAAAAACTCACCTGCTGTTTATGTTTATTGCTTATTCTTGCTAATTGTAGTATATGGAATATTTAGGTTAGGTTAGGTTAGGTTAGGTTAGGTTAGGTTAGGTTAGGTTAGGTTAGGTTAGGTTAGGTTAGGTTGAGCTTTTCACTCCAATAGCACAGGAAACCTAGCTACACAACAGAAATATAGTTATTTAGTATTTTATCAGTAGATATTTGTTTGATTATATTAGGTAATAGGTGTTTGGCTAAATATTTGGTCCATGAAAAGGGCGTCCATGATTAATTGATTTTGAGTTTCGATCAAATATTGTAGTAAAATTAAAGGTTGAACGTTGGTGTGCCAAGATTTTTGCGAAAGGTTTCGACAATAATTCTGACTATCTATGTCTCCCTTATTAGTTCGTTAACGCACAGATTAAAGAAAACATTGCTTACGGTTAACACAAGTTTGTTATTTCATTCAATCTATATTGGTTACACAATGGAGAGAGACTCTATATTGTCTATTGTCTCACTCTTGAGAATTTAATATAGTGCGTCAATAAAGCAGTGTGGCTTTCTAAAGCAAACTCTGTGTAATATGGAATCAGAGAAAATAAAGCTCCACGCGCTTGAATATTTAATAAACAAAAAATGTTCTCAGAGTGTTTCAAAAGTTGAAATCAATTTGTAGAGCGTATAGCATCTGTAACAAATGTGGCAACTCCATCCATCATTTTGGTTAAATTTGCCATGGGAACTATTATAGTCCTTCAGCTTAAAAACTAAGTCAGGAATTTGCCAGGTTTCGGGTAAAACAATTTATTATATTAATAAATTATCCAACAGATCCAACGAACGAAATAATTCGTATGTTACGGTGAAAAATGTGAAAAATTGCTAAACAATTTCTATCATTTTAATACCATTATTATGATCATTTGCAATATGTTTAAATCTCTGCAAAGTTCTCGAAATCATTCCCTAATCTAACTAACTAATCGCACTAACATTGTGGAGTTTATTCGAAATTTATAATATAAAATTGTTTCCAAAAACTAGTATATTTAAAATGTAGAAATTAAAATATATATGTAAAATCTTTTAATTGTACATTGCTTGTAGAGATAAAGCACCCACTTCATTCACACTTACCATTTTTGTTTAGACAAAATATTGTAGAACCTTTATTTACGCATGAACTAATTTAATACACTATCTCAATAAAAAAAATATATGGCTTGCTGTATTGCTTGGCATATTTTTGACGTAATAAATATAAAATATAACGTTTTTCACTGTTTTTCTAGTTTGAGTTAAAAATAAAAACGATCTAATAAAAAACGATCTAAAATAAATTGCAATTTATTTATGTCCCGTTGTAATTTTTCTCACTTTTTGAGCTATTTGGAATACACGAAACTGGCATTTATTCCTCTACAAGTCGTATATAACATTTATTCGATATTTGAATTTACAACTACTAAAGCACTAAATCATATTCTTTTAAAATTCAAATAGCCTAGGATGTAACCTTTCAAACTTTTTGCTCACTACTACTTCACACTGCTTTACTAGTATGGTGGGAATCCTTTTTTAGCTGTATGTATAAGCAGTGTTTGTTTCTTTGAATTGGCTGTTTTATTAAGTAGGAAAAATTATAGTTACTTATTAATGCAAAAATAAATTCTGTCTTAATTTCGAAAAATGTTGTATACAAAAGTTTCAGTTCTATACGACTGTAGTAAATTTCAGACCTTTGGAATATATTTTTAATTTATTTTTTTATTTTTCTAAATAATACTTGTATTTCATTCAAATGAATTTTAATTAACCTACACGAATAAAATATAGATTTAAAGAAAATATGTCAATAATAATTTGAAATATGAAATTTAATAGTATTAACATAATAATTAAAAATAAAACAGCAAATTAATATACTGGTGTTTGGTTTAACAATTTGTGTGCGGTTTAAATCTAAAATTAAGTTGATATCACATACAATATTCATATTTTTAATTTGACTCTGTATTATATTCATTATTAATAAAGTGTATAATAGTTTCAAATATATTTTTTTCTATCGTGTTATATTAGGTACTTATTATAAAATTTAATAAATAGATATATATTTGTTTATAATGTCCAAATATTGAGAAAAAAAATAGTGTATAGTAGTGAAAATATACCTAGTATTGTTACTTTAAATATAATATAAAGTAAAATATGATCCCAAATTTTCAGACTGTCGCGCCGTCGTCGATGGAAATCTTCCAATAATTGTTTTTGCTGATCGTAGCCGTAAGCACCTTCAGTGACGACTCGTCCTCGTCCTATGTTGGTTCGCAACTTATTATTGGTTAAGTCGCCACTAGATATTACTTAGTTGATGATCAGTTCTAATCCGTCAACGGACGAGTCACCACTAACGATATTGCCATCAGTTACGACTAGCGAAAAATGTCTTGAAGAATTCCGTCGACCACGGCGCATCACACCGGAAATTCATTGGATGGACAACAGCAATGAAAGCCAATAGTAAAAGAAATAAAAATTACATACAGGGTGTCCAACTTTAAAACTGTACAAATCCGTAAAATCTTCATTTTTGGAGATAATAGCCTAAACTTTTTTTGTTTGAAAGACCTTCAAAAACCGCTTCTTTTGACCTTCCTACCATTTTCAAAATGCAAATCCAGGGCCGGCTGCGATTTTTTTATATTCCCGATTTTCACGAAAACCATTTAGCGATTTTTTTATTTAAAATCTGATCCCACAGCGTTAATCAGAATACGTTTTTACGGTTAGCGATCCAATAATTTATCATGTAGGTGTACTGGTTGGGTAGGGATCAAAAATTACGAAGGAAATTAGTTTATTCTTTTGCCGACGTTTCGGTTATATTTTTAACCATCTTCAAGGCTCTACAATATTAAAACATCAGTAAGTACAATAACGAAAGCGTAAACTGACAATAGTAACAATGAAAAAAACCACAAAAATCAACAAAAGATGCTTGCCAACAATAATCGAATAAGAATATATATGTATATAATGACAGGAAAAGTAAAAAAAAATTATTATATATTTTACTCACCAGAACTCACGTCTCCTGAGTTTAAAAATCAAAATAAAAACCACAAACATTTAGACAATCGGATTTTACCATGAAACGGAAAAACAACGACAAACACATTAAAATTGAACATATATCTATCAAAATCTTGGGGATACTGAACAGTCTGCTGGACTTTTTTGTTAGTACATGAAAAAGAAATGTAAAAACTATCACCGATAAGGCTCCACAAAAGTCAAGTATTGAACAAAAACCAGTAAGAAAGTATGTTCATAATAAAATATTAAAATTAGCAAGGCAAAAATTGAGATCTTCCCAAAGACGTACACAAAATACTACAATAAATATAAAACTGCACATTTTTAAACTCACTAAATGTTAATAATATAAAAACCACATAACTATAACGGAGCTATTATTTTGGTAGCTTAGAAATTAAGTCAAAGTAAGCCTTATTTAACCCCTCAATATCTCTGCGTGTATTAACACTGTCAAATTTTTTGATGCAGATCATTTCTTGAATCAACCGCTTTTTATAAACCAATTGTTTTCCAACTACTTTTACATCATCAAAATCGAAACCGTGGTCAAACTCTCTGTGGTGTTCTACTAGAGCAGTGGGGTTGACAACATTTTTCTTTCTTAGGTCCCTTTGATGTTCAATCAATCTTTGTTTTAAGTAGTTAGCGTCCAGTCTGTCCTTTGAACAGACTGTACATGGGATCTTATACACCAGACCAGACCAGAATCCAGACTGGTAGGCGTTCTCGATTTCTGTCTAGAATAAAAAAGTTTGCCCACTGTATTTTCATTCTTGAACGCAACTTTAACCAGACGTGAGGAAAGAACACCGGCCAATCTTTCAGAGAGACTTCCACAATATGGTAATTTACAATAATTACTTGGTGTAGGGATAACAGAATTTATTGCGCCGACCTTCTCAGAGAGATTTTTAAATTTCTACTCAAACCATAGTTTTAAACAAAAAATTAATATAATCAACAATTTAAAATATAGGGCCCTAAATATATCAAATTCTGAATTTCCCAAATCAAATTTGAATCGTATTAAAACATTTCTTCGCAAAAATAATTATCCAATAAGTTTAACCAATAAAATTTTAAATAAAAATCGCGCAATAAATTCTGTTATCGACAAATATTATTTTAAACATTAGGATTTTGTTAATTGTATTATATCAATGCAGTTATGTTCTACTTTCCGTGACACCTGTCATTTTCGAGATATGACCTAAACTTGTGATTTTTTAAATAGAAATCATAGTTAGCCATGGACTCCAAAAATCAGGCATTTTCAGAGCTTTCCAGCGATATAATATTCGATATGGAAAAAACGGAAATAACTATGGTTTCCATTTAAAAAACACAAATTTGTGTCATGTCTAGAAAATGGTAGCTGTCACTGAAAATAGGACATGATAACCGCATCGGGCAAACAATTCCCTCCAACTTCAGTATTTACAATTTTTATCTAAAATCAGAAACAACGAAGCTAGATGGATTAGAATAAATCCCCAAAATATTTTTTTTCTAAATATCTAGCAAACCATGACTTTTTTCAAATATCCGCAAGCACAAGGCGCGTTAAATTGGAAAGAATTGCAGTTTTGTGGTATATGGAGGTTTGGGGTGTCCTTATTAACGCTGTGTAAGATTTTAAATAAAGAAAATCGTGAAAATCTGGGGTTAAAATATCGTAGAAAATGGTAGGAAGGTCAAAAGAAGCGGTTTTTAAAGGTCAAACAAAAAAACGTTTAGGCAATGGGCTAGTACGATTAAATTTTAAAAATTAATTTGATGATTGCAATGGCCAACTACAGTCATCTATTTGCCTAAAAACCCCTTGTCCAAGATAAATATCCAAAATCTTAAAAATTTGAAAATACCTTAAGATATTTAAGGTTGTAGTAATCTTCTTTACCGACATCATAATGTATCCATGGGTCTGTATCAAAACCGCGTGCGGCAACTTCAGGGTAGGTTAGTGATTTGTGGGCTGACAGTATATGACAATATGACAGCTTAAGCTGGATGAGGCTGGATTCTAGAATAAAACTGCTTGCTTCAAGTGTCCCTCTGTTGTTAGATACAAAAGCTTATAAGTATAATGTAAGTACTTAAATCCCACAGTACTTCCGTATGCATATTTTATTTATTTGAAAACATATTTTTCATTTAGTGCTTGTGAAAGTGACTTATTGAAGTTTAATAATAAGCTGCAGATAGATGGAGTGGAGTTTTGAAAAAGCTATTCCAGCAGTCTTCCTATTATGGTGACAATATAGGTATACAATAGATGTGTTGCACTGATATTATATAAACAATTTCACCAGAAAATAGAACAGTGAAAGTACAAGGGTGGGTAAATTGATATATTTTTAATATTATATTAGGTAGTAAATATTCTTGCTTACAAGTGTCATGGACTTTGATCTATCTCTTTATGTATTTGTCCTAATCATTATGTCTTTCCTGGATAAATTCTTGGTTTTTAAAATGCTTTTTTTTTCTTTTTTCGGAATTTGCGATGCTAGTTTTGGTGAAAAAAATATGTGTCAGAACGTCATGCAGGTTTTAATCGAAGGCGAATACGTGGACCTTGTAAAAATTTTCCCCAATTGATTGTGTCTTCTTCAAGCCGGCTAGGAAAGAAATACATATTGAACAAAAACTATAGCTTGTTATTTAAATAAGTACTTACATTAAAAGGTAGGTAATTATTTCGCATTCATAATTGGCTTGATAAGCAAACAGCACAAAAACAGAACACGAATCACTAACATCTTCAGCAGAGGAATCTTAGAAGTATCTGGTATCTAAATATATCAACCAGATTTTATACCTATAAATAGACTTTTCTTTGTTTCGTACCTACATTATAAATATTACATAGGTTTATTATTTTGGTAAGCTGTTTGAAGTTTGAAGTAGATATACTAAGGATAGATACTTAGGTGAGATTTGTAAAAAATCGACAATTTACAAATAATAACTATAGGAAGATTGTGCGAACTTAGCTACAGAGGACTTTCAGCACATCGATTGTATATCTAGCGCCATCTTTTGTCTACTAAACTTCTATTATTCGCCTGCGAGCAGTTTTCTATATGACCAGACTAGCCCATTATATCTAAAAATCAAGATTTTATGAATTTCAGTACGTACATTATACATGTCCCATCGTACAAGGTGTCTTCCAAGAAGACAATAACGTCAAAACTTAGTAGAACAGAGGACACCTGGCCCCAGGATTTCTTCCAGAACACTTCATGCTCCATGTTGCAATAATAAAACTCGGAATAAAGCAGATCCCACCCTCCGTCCTTACCTTGTCCGAATCACGCGGACCAGGGCGCCCGCAGTGCCCGACTGCCCAGGGGTCGTCCATCAGGCGGCCTGGCGGCGTCCCGTGGCGGCCAGACGGCCCGCGTCGTCATCGGAAACGGGCCCGTATTTCAACGGGCCGGCCCCAGCCGACTCGCTTGCCAAACACACTCGGCCGTTTTCGATACCCCAGGCGGGGACGTCGGGTGTAAATAGAGGGCCGATAGGAATCGGGAACAAGTCGAAAAATCTATAATAAAATCAAATAACTCTTACGCCTGTCGCCTGATGTAAACAAAAATGTGTGCGTTGAGATTTTCGCCAGAGCCGTACTGAGGCACGACCTTTATTTAATTTTACTTTTACAATTGTGTACGTCATAATGTTTCGTAAAAAAAATTATTGGCTTAATTAAAATGAGTCAAAACAACAATATTTACGCTATGCGTAAGAGTTACTTGTATAACTTGTGAGTATAGGTGGATCATGGCGAAGAGTACGCAGCCGGAGAATCGTTTATTTTAAGTTATTTAATTGTTTCTTATATAAATGATTGAAAGCTATTAAGCGCTTTGTTTCTCTAAGATAAGACGAAAAGTTCATATTAACATGTAACCAGAATCGTTTTGTTATGAAGACGCTGTGTATTTTAATTTCCTTGGCTGGATTCTCAGCCTCGGCTATTGAACTCCGCAAACGCGGCAGTTAATCAGTTACTTTGCTCCTTAGTTAAACAAATAACAATAATTATATTGTCTACATTTAGAACAAAGATGTAAAATTGTGACTGTAAATGTAAATACAAGAAAAAGTGATAATGGACTTCATTTGTTGCTTCCCAAATCATTCCTATCTTTTTGATTTGGTTGATGTTACACCGTACTGATGATTGCCAAATAGCATGAAAGACGTGTATGCGGTTACTAGTTTTTTTTTGTTTTCTAACTTTGAGTGCTGATGCCCATTATCACTTTTTCTTGTCTACATTTAGCATATTATACGGTTATTTTTCTATTACAGCAACATAATTCAAATTCAACACAAGTCGTGCTGCGAGACATCTACTACAATGTGTCTGGTATCTTCAAATGCGAAGTTACAGCAGAGAAATCTCCGCAGTTATTTATCGACAGCCATACACAATCGATGGTGGTAGTAAGTAAGTAACAATTTCAATTTCATATATAAATTTTCATAAATTTAAAAAATTAAATCGTGATTTGTTTCCGCGTCACAGCCGACTTTTAACTTTTTGGCAAATTCGACGTAATCGGATTTTTCTTAAGTCTTTGAGTTTTTTTACTAGTTCACATTTCTACCTCTTCATAATTCTAAAGTGTAATATTTAACTACGTCAGTGGATTCAGCTTTAAAATTGCTTACATAAATTACTACCTATACAATATACATAAAGAGTCTCACTCAAAATCACTCGGTGGCGTGTATGTCTATAGCACAGCTTACCCTAACGGTAAGCTGTGTCTATAGCTCTTCCAAGCGGCCCTCTTTTGTCGTAATGAAAGTAGTTTCTGTCCACGGCCACCTACGAAAACTGTGGCTAGAAATCGAATAAACCGCTAAGTATAACTTTTTAATTTTAGTTTAAAGTTTAACGTTTTTTTTTGCAAGAACTATCAGAATATTGCATTAGTTTTGAAATATTATGTTTAATTTTACATAATTAGACTAAATTTGGTCAGTCTTGAAATCAAAAATTAAATTATCTGGAAAAAAATTAACGAAGCATTTTTTATAATGCGAAATATCTCATTTAATTTGCCAGTTTTTCCTTTAGTTACTATACATTTGAGAAAAATGCTTGGTACCTAATTTATATTGGCATAAGTTCTATGGAAATAAAAATAATCGATTTTATGAAGTTTTTTTTTAATTATGTGGTTACATGCTCTTAATCGAATGTCGAATAGCTAATCCGGAATTAATATTTTAAATAATAATAAATGCGAATACAGTAAATGGTCAGTGAACACCTAAGTACTTACACATAGGTACTTTTACACTTTTCACAACAAACAACACTATATTCTTCAACATAAACTTTTCAGCTTCACCATTTCAGCTGCTGCATACTATTACACATTTTGCGCACCTGTGGAGTAAACTATCCTGTTTAGGTAACCTCATATGAAAAATTATCTTGAGCATGTCATTACTAACGTCATAACGTTATCATTGCACATATATTTCCATGGGTTCAAGTAGATTTTATTTCAACCACAAATATTACGAAAACTTTAGCTTAAACTTTCGCTTTAAATACAAAATAAGCAGACAAGTGTGACACATAAAATTTAATGAAACAATTTTTTTTACAAAACACACATAATTAAACAATTTTACAGATAAATTAATTTTAAAACCCAAGAAAGCCCAAATTTTACGGTAATCCATTCGACATAAATTTTGTCGGTTCTTCCAAACTTTTTCCGAATAAAAAATAAAAAAGTTGCAGTGGTTGAATTTCTTCGATATTTGGCCATTGTTTTCGTAGGTGGTCCTTTATATAAGCCGTATATCCAATGTATTTATCATTTGGCAATATCTCCGATTGCCATTGAACAAATTTACAAGCACCCACGGTATCATAATAGAGATACTCTATAGGTATACGTAGGTACAACCAATTTCGGTCACCCCAATTTCATAACAATATGTAAATTAACTTGGCTGATCCTGCTCGGTAAAATGGAAGTTGAGAACTTACATAAATTTATAAAATAAATAAGAGCCAACTTTAGTTCAGGCAAAGATATAATCTTTGGTTCAGGTAAGATGATTTAACTGACTAAAATACCTACCTGTGACATACCTTTATGAACAGATCTAGAATCAAATCAGCTTAGCTCTATACAGTTCGAGCTCCCCCTAACTAGGTATGTAGGTATGTATGTAAGCAAAATGATTCTATTGTTATGAAAGTTCGTTGCTAGGCAATTTCGTGAGCGATGCCTATTTCACGAGAAAAGTTTTTATTTATTATGTAAACTATTTACTTTGACATTGATTGATTAATCAAATAAAATTTTGTCGCTACGAGTTTGTTCCGACAGAAGGTTCCAATTGGTCAGAGCCAATCAAATGACAAGAAAGATATAAGACACAGTCAGAGAATTTAAATTCAAACAATTAGATTGTCAATACCTGCTTTGGGGTTTCTATTGGAACAGGCACAGCCGACTCTAGGGGAAGCCCTGAAGTAGAGAAAACTGGCAACAAGGCATGCGGGTCCACGTCGCGTGCCCCGACACTCCCTGTCAGTTGATTTTACAAGATATTTACTAGAATTAATTTGTGTAGTGAGGGAAGTGCTATCGTCGCCAGATTGCTACGATGAGGCGGTGTGTCTCTGGGTGGAAACAGACAGCCCGAAGTGGTGGCGACAGCTTTTTTATAAATTTGTTTTGTTTGCGAAAAAATGAAACATTTCTCTAAAATTTCGAAGTGAAGAATTGTTCCTTTACAATTTCAAGCCTCAAGATGCCTAGAACATTCGAGGGAAGCTAGAACTTAGTTATATACCTGGCTGTAAGTCAAATCGTAATAATAACTTGAAGTAGCTAGGTTTTCTTTGCTTGACGGCAAGCGGTCAACTTGTATTCGTTTTGGGCTTTCCAAAGGACGAAAATTTAAGAATAAAATAATTAAGGGCCAATTGCATAGGCAAACTAAAGTACCCTTTAAAATTTAAGGAGCTTTCTAACAATCCAACCATTGTTTAGTATTGTTGCAAAAGTTTCTTTACCCGGTGTTAAAGTCAAAGGATAATTTACTTGAATGTATTATGAAATTGACTCTATCTGCCATTTCAGTCAGAAGAGATTACTCTCTTTCACAACAGGCCGTTCTCTGTTCACTTGTTGTTTGTATTTTTATGAAAATTTAACCGTAAGGGAAGATAGGTAATCATCATTTGCCTGATGGCACACTTTGCGAAAAATTCTCACAAAAATTTGACTTACAACAAAATGTAGTCCCCTGTATTTGCCCAAATTTACCATATTATTTGTCGAAAATGTACCTATCCACACCAGGAATCGTACTTATTTTATATAGATACTTATACTTCTATGTATATTTTGTTACTTGTTACTGCTTTTATATTGTCTGTTAAAAAAACGTACCTACTTATTTCGGTATCCAATTATTGAAATAAAGTTCACAAAAATGTATCTAATTATAATTAAAAAGAGAGTTAAACATTTATTAGAAAAGCTAAACTATGCCAAAGTGCAGACTGCTCTATACTGCATAGACCCGTTGAACCGTCCCGCTGCGGCGTTGCCACATGTTTGCACAGGGCTTGTAAGCTTGAGAAGGTTGTGGAACAGGCCTATACTATCTGATTGATGTTGATTTTTTAAAGGTGAGTTAGTGTTTCGCCAGTATAGAACAGCTCATTGCTATGTCATTTTACCGGTATAAAATACTAGTGGCACAGTAATATTCTAACTATTCCAGGGGCGTGCAGTCCATGGAAGCAAGGGAAGCAGTGCTTCCCCTAAACCAAAACAATGTAAAATGATAAAATGTAATTTTTGAATTTTTAAACAGGAAGCAATTAGTTTAGTTACCTAGGTATATCAAAAACGCTAAAAATTATCTTATATATCATATATCAAACCTACAATATGTTATGCCTCTAGCAAATGCGGCGTTGACTCCGACTGCGCCCATCCTACCGAGCGACAGTACAATGTAAGCTATGCCGGCCGCTAGCTTTTCTGTAGCGTTCGAGAGTCGAGAGGCTATTGAACTTTCCACCTCCACCGCACTGGCTGACGCGAATGAGAACGCGTGTTTTATTAAGCGTGCGTGGAAGCTATCGTTGCAGTAGGTTCTTGTTTAGTTTAGTTGGTTTTGATATCTGCACGGAGAAAAAAGTTTACTTCTGGCAATTAAAATTTTAAATATGTATTTGTTCTTAGTAAAATGAGTAACTTGGAACCGAACACTTGTAATAAGTAAATTTTCTTGCTAAATTGTGGTAGTTGGCCCAAATACCAAATTGTAATTTCCAGTAGTACACCAGTTATTTATAGTAAATGTGCCCAGTATTTAACAAAAGCACCAACTTCTGATTCCTGGAAGTGCCATTTTATTGATGACAGTTGACTTGGTTAATTGGGTCTATTGAACCAGTTAATCATACCAAATGATAGTAACTTGTACCAAGTGTTCAGGTTTTTTATATTAATATGAATTTTGTTTTCCTCTATCAATGGAAACTTTTATGACAAAAGTTGGGTTTAATTGCCATGATTAAATATACCACTTGTGACAATTCTCACAGTATTAGGTAGTTGTTACAATTAAATGGATTACTTGAAACAGGGTATTGAAATTCTGTAAGAAACTTTGACATGGTGGTAGAACTAACCAAAAATTTAAAAAGTTCCTATAAACATACCCCTAAAATGCTTTCCAAGAAAGATACAGGGCGTTGAATGATTGGCAAAAATAAAGTTATTATAAATAGTATTTCTGATATACCTAATAATGAAAGTATAGGGTCACATATGTGTAGTTTTTTGCTGCCTTATTTTGCGAACAATTCAACGCTCTTTATCTTTCTTCGAAAGCATTTTAAGAAGTATGTTTATATAGAAACTTAAAAAAATGGCAGTCTACCACTTGTCAAAGTTTGTTACAGTATTAACAGTATTTCAATAACACCCTGCAATCCATGACTTCACACACCTTCACGCTTCGGCATTAATACGGGACTGTGACGACGCGTCCCCTGCGCGGGTGCGTCTGCGCCTTTCGACAACCTTCGGCCTAACTCGGATTTCTTCGCAAGTACTCTAGCATTTAGAGTAAGTGACTTATTAATAGTGACAACTTAATGCCATATTTGTATTTATTAGCTTGTTACTATTTTTTTTTTCCACTGTTCTGCACAAATATAACGACACCAACAGTTAATATTTCTATTATTTGCTATTAATGCTACATAGTTTTTTAGGATATTTTTATTTATAGCAAGTCAACCCGTTACTGATATGAAACTACGTTCCAAGTAAAAGCTTTTATTAACAACAAGCCGCATCACCATATGGCAGTAAATAAAACCTTACCTGTTGTAATTAAAATAGTGTCAAGTACAATGTGCACTTAGACCTCTTTTTTCAGTGTGCGTTGGTGCGTCGCGCGCGTCGTATCTTGGGCGATATGGAAGACAATACAATACGGACATGAACATGCAAATACTGTCAACTTTTGCTGTCGGGAATGACGTTGAAAATGTTAAAGTTGAACAATTAAGTAAGAGTGTGTGTGAATGTGTAGTGTATGCCTTAATAATAAAGGGATTTTCAACATTAAACTTTGCGGATAAACTTCAATTAATTACTGACTGAAGGGCAAAACCCCCTATGAAAAATTTAACCACAAAAATGAATTAATGACTTTCACAGATATCGTTGTTGTCTATTGAGACTATACTTCTCCCGAACATGTTAAAACATCGATGTTTTTATGATGATGTCATTTGCAAAAAAGTGATCGAAGAATCGAATTACATTACAAATAGGTAAGTTTTTAAACATTGCTTCCCTTACTTAAAATGTCACGCACGCCCCTAAACTATTCTGTCTTTTCACTTCGATATTTCCATGCAGTTTGGTGAGGTTAAGTATAAAATAATTCGGTAGTCGCATTATTATTTTCTAAAATTTTCTGCTTGCATCACGGGCAAGAACAAATTGCAATTAACCTTTGGCGTGTAATAAATCCAGCACGTATCTCGGTGCACGGAAAGAAAACACGGCCCTCAACAAATTCAGACAGCGATAAATGTTCCGGACTGCCTGTTCTGGCGCGCCGAGCCGGTACAAAAACGTAGGAAGCGAATTCATATTCAGATAGTGGCTGTTCTGTTTTCCTCCACTTTGTGTGTTGTTTACAAAAATAACAGCACTAATGGCGGAACTAGGGGAGCGATGCAGGCCCGAATCGATTTGACAACGGCAATTTGTTTTTGGGGCAGAATAATAAGGCCGACGACGCCGGCATTTCGCTCCCTCGTCCCTTTTTCTATCTCTAAATAGAGTTCGGCAAAAAAGCGCGGGTGGTTTTACAGACCTACTCGGTGGGAAGTGTTTATTTTCTATGCTGGATATCACATTACGCCTGGAAAGGAAACATTTTGTTTCGGAGTTTTTTTGATCATTTATTTTTTGTTGTGGCATCCTTAGGTATACGAGATTCTACTGTAGTAGAGATACTAAGAGAGCACCAGACCAGACTTGTCGAAACCTGTCTGGTCTGGTACTCTCCTAGGTTTTGCCCGTCTCCCGTACGTGCCTGTGTTCAGCGCGTAGCATCTACCGAATTTACGACCGCCTGATCTATAGCTGGACTATAATAGTATTTTGCGTTGTTCTCAATAAACGGGCGTTGACTGATATATTATTAAAGACTGCTCACGGTTGTCACGTCTGACACATTTTGTCTCACCATGCGCTTTCCGGAGATAAAATACAATGCAGAATACATTGTTAGCCATCAGAGCCATCTGTTTTCCAGGACATGAAGCTATAGCCGTGAGAAGTCTTTATAAATACGTCAGTCAACGAAACGGGTCTGTTGCATTTTCGTTGGCCTACCCTGTAGTCCCATATTCATACACACTCCGAAACCTTCACGTTATCAGAGGGCCCCCTTTCTTCGGCGGAAACGGAAGGGGAGCTCCTACCTATCCCACACGTAATTACTCACTCCACCTCGGTTAATTTAATTTGAGCCGAACGCCGAATTGTTGGAGTGCGCGGAATAAGGGGTCGATACAACAACACTCACGACGTTACGAGAGAGAAACTCGACGATATCCGCTTTAGAGATATGCCGGATTCAGTTTAAGCGGAGATCGAGGATTCTCTAGGGTTCACTCATTCGTGAATGTAAATACTGATCCCTACGTAGCCGGATAGTAAAATAAAATTATCTCTAATATAGCCTACAGCACTTCACACATATCTCTCTTTATCATATTTCTTACTTTTATAAATGATGACATATTTGAACACTTCCTAACAATACACCGGTAATATCTTATTAGAAAGATGCGTCAAAGCTTTGAGTAAAAAAATATCAAATTGGAAAAGTTCTTGAAAAGTAGAAAAAAAACAATGATAACGATACATATTTCATTCGGTCTAATTTTTTTTTGCAAAAATACAAGGAAAACCGATTACCTAATTTTAAGTGTGGCACAACAAACGACAAATGCTCAAATTTCATTTATGTTGTCTTTCACGTGTCCTTTGTTCACTAGTTCTGGGACCCAGTATATTTCTTCTCAAATTTTTCTGATACAGTAAGTAGAGATACTAAGAGAGCACCAGACCAGACTTGTCGAAACCTGTCTGGTCTGGTACTCTCCTAGGTTTTGCCCGTCTCCCCACTCTCTCCCCACTCCTATTGAAACAGCTATATAGGAGAGGTTCAACTAAGATCTCATCAGACACGCAGATCATTTACAACATGTCCTTCTTAAATAGTTTAAACAATTTGCTGGTGAAAAATCTGGTGAATGTTCGAGATTTGGAAGTAAATAAAAAATTTGAGATTCAGTGTTTTAAGAGAATAAATACCAAGTTTGGGGAAAAGGTAGTGGTGGAATTTGCCGACTTCAAGACCATCCTGCCTCAGCGTTTTACGGAGCAATTAACTCAAGAGCGAATTGACGAATTGAATGGTGACAAAAGGTATTTTTTAACAAGCTTGGGGCCCGTCGGCAAGACTACAAATATTATATTTTCTGAAGCATGAGCGAGAGACTGCGGGGATATATGGAGGCACTCGAAGAGCTGAGACGCTTGATTATTATGTATGAACTAACTAAAAAGTTTAGAAATGTAAAGTTGTGAAAATAAAAAATATTATTTGTTTGTGTGTTTTTTTATTTCCCTATATAAGAGGGTGTGATTGAATAAACCTGTGTCAATCCAATGCTGGTTGTTAAAGGGGGTGGAGTGTTGAACACATTAATTGACAAATTACCGATCGAGTTACATTTTCCGGGATACCAGTATTGTGGCCCTGGTACTAAATTAGAAAAACGTCTTTCTAGGGGTGATACTGGCATAAACAAGTTGGATGAATCTTGCTTAATTCATGATGTTGCATACAGTAAAAACAAATCATTAGAAGAACGACGCAAGGCAGATTGGGAACTGGAAAATCGGGCTTGGGATAGAGTCAAATCAAGAGACGCCAAATTTGGTGAGAAAACAGCTGCCTGGTTCGTTACGAGTGCAATGAAAGTTAAAAGGAAATTGGGTATGGGTATGAAACGTCCATTTTCGTTTAGAAGAGATATTGTAAAGAAGGTTGAAAAAGCCCTAAAGAAATCTTTTACTAACAATGAGTTGAATGATCTAAAAAAATTGAAAAAATCATCGTTAGCAGCCGTGAGAGCAGCACGCGTGCACATAAAAAAGCGGGTGGAAAAAGTAAACTAAGAATACCTAGAATTATTCCCTTTGAAGAAAAGAAAGGAGGTTTTCTCCCGCTTCTGCCTATACTGGCTGCTTTAGGGGCCCTTGGTTCTATAGCCGGAGGGGCTAGCAGTATAGCCAAAACAATAATTGACGTAAATAATACAAAAAAGCTGATGGAGAATGGAAAGCAATCTATGAAGATCGTCGGTTCTGGACTCTATTTGCGGAAAAATAAACGTGGGTTCGGTCTTTTTTTAAAGAAAAAAAACTATTGAAGCCGCCCAACAGACCTTTATCCAACCTAGATTTACTTAAATATGCCGATGGAATTCCTTACTTTAGAGGTGTGTATATGAGAGATACACTACCTAAAAAACCGAGAAAAAATGAGTCGGCCATTTTAAATTTGGATGTGCAGAGGAACTCCGGGTCTCATTGGGTGGCATATCGCAAGAGAGGAAGAAAATGCGAGTATTTCGACAGCTTTGGCAACCTGAAACCGCCAAAAGAACTCATCAGATATTTGGGAAATGAGGTTGAAGTTGAATATAACAACAATTCTTATCAAAACTATAACGAGATGAACTGTGGTCATTTGTGTCTAAGCTTCCTAAGAAACTAAATAAAATTTCAAAATATGAAGTGTGTTTAATTTGTTCCCAAAAGTCGCCGAAAATATTCTGAATACCAATTAGACAATAACAATAACAGTTTTCAAGTTTTTCTATAAAAGGGATAGTTGAGGAGAGAATTCATCAATTATGTCGCTGTTGTTCACACTACACGGATTTACTTCCACACTGTCTATTGACTTTAATATTCCTATACATTTAGAATCAGATTTTGAGTATGGTTTGGCCCTGCTAGGATTTCACACATATAACAGTATACCCAATATAGATGTTGGTGTCAACAAATTTTATTATATAAATGTTGATGGGTATCGCAAATGTTTAGTAATCCCCACAGGCTCGTACGAAATTGAGGCCCTAGAAAAGTACATAGTTGACGCTTTAAGAAAGGAGGAGTCTGATCAGAAAAATCCAATTTCAATAAAAGCCAATAACAGTACTTTAAAGTGTGAAATTTACAGTGATAAATATACAGTAGATTTTCTACCAACAGACTCTATTGCTCATGTGTTAGGATTTTCTCCTAGTCTATTAGAGTCTGGACAATTACATACTTCTGATATATCTGTAAATATCGTGAAGGTCAGAACTATACATATAGATTGTAACGTAACATCTGGAGCATACTATAAAAATCAACCAACTCATACGATTTACGAGTTTGCAGTTAGCAGCGATCCTGGTTACGCTATAGACGAGTCTCCGAAAAATCTGGTGTACATGCCAGTTGCAAAGCGTGAGATTAATATTTTGACTGTAAATATTCTCGATCAGAACTCTCAACCTGTAAATTTTAGAGGTGAGGAAATAATTGTACGGTTGGAGTTGAAGCGTGTATGAAATTTTTGTGAAAATGGTTTTGGTTTTTGATGACAGATATCAACCGTATAAAAGGCAATCACAATGCTCCAAAAATTCACTAACAAATATTTCACCGAAGAGTGCAGATCGTCTCTCGTTGGAAAATCAACAATTTTTAAAAGATATTTCACCGAAGAGTGCAGATCGTCTCTCGTTGGAAAATCAAGAATTTTTGAAAGCACTTGGCTATGTCCCTAACACCTCAAGTGTTTAATGTGCATCGCACCCCAACCTATGATGAATCTATTCAACGTTTAGAGAAGCGCACCTATTACCCATTTGTAAAGTCATTTAGGAATAATGATACTGTGGAAATAACCATTAATCAGGGTGATGCATGGTTGTTGATGTACGATGCGTCGATTTTTGTCAAAGGTACAGTGGCTAAGAAAACCGGTGCTGGACAATGCAAACTAGCCAACAACGGTGCCGCATTTCTATTCGATTCAATTTCTTATGAACTAAATGGCAAGGAAGTAGAAGTAGTGAGAAACCCCGGAATTGTGAGTACGATCAGATCGTATCTTTGCTATACTGCTAATGACGAAAAATGCATGTCAACAGCAAGCTGGGTTGGGGTTAATAAATCTTTTGCTGTTAACAATGATGGAACATTCAATGTAAGAATACCGCTAAAACATCTGTTTGGAATATTCAACGATTATCAGATGGCAATTTGTGGTAAACAAACAGTGAGACTAATACGAGCTCGAAATGATAACAATGCCTTATTACTAACCCAAGACGCTGCAAGACCAGATCCTGCCATAACTGCAGAAATAACAATTTCCAACATTGAATTAAAGGTTAAACATATTCAGCCGAATGATATCATTAGATTGGATCTGCTTAAATCTATAAAAATTGATCGTCCAATTATAATGGCGTTCCGCAAATGGGAGCTACATGAATTGCCAAATCTTACTGTAAACTCCCAAAGAGAAATATGGGCCGTAAAATCGTCAGCAGCCGCGTCAACTCCTCGGTACGTCATAGTTGGATTTCAGACTGATCGCAATGATAATTCTAAAAAAAATCCCACGTCATTTGATCACATAGATGCGACTGATGTAAGATTAATTGTAAACGGTGAATATTTTCCATTCGAACGTCAGAGATTGAATTTTGCTGCTAACGACTTTTTGGAGGCCTATCACAACTATGTGGAATTTTATCCGAGTTACATGAATGCAATGGAGAGTCGCCCGCTACTTAGCTATGCAGATTACAAAAATAATGCAACCCTGTTTGTAATTGACTGTTCTCGCCGGAATGAATCTATAAAAATAAACACAGTTGATGTTAAGTTGGACATAGAAAATAGTGATGGATTTCCTGATAGAACTCGAGCCTACTGCATAATTGTGCATGACTGTACCATGGAGTATTTACCTTTAAGTGAAACTGTACGAGATTTAATGTAGATCCGTATATATAAAAGAACATTTACTGATACATTTCAGTTATAATCAAGATGTTGCTGAGTTTGGGTCACATTATTTTGTTCTCATTAATAAATAATGTGTTCTATATTTACAACCCTGAAGATGCTAAGGTATCTATTTGCGAACAGGATAAAAGATGTTTCCCATTTAAAACGGTAGTTGAAAAAATTTCGGTAGCAAGACTGCCTAAAAATGCTACTCAGTTTAAACTTCGAGCAGTATTCCAAAATCATACGATTGCTGAAAGTGTGTGGAGGGAGGTCCCACCTTCCACCACGCCCACAATGGCCACACCCAGAGACCTCAGTCAAGAACAACATATAAAAGACCTCGCTTTCGTGCCACTAATTTACTACATTACTATATGTTCTTCATTGCTAGTAGCAAAATTATTTATTGAAATAGTAAGAGTATTACTGAATGAGCGATGGAGCATAATTACGAGAGTCTTATAAGAACGTTTGAAAACTGGTCAAGCCCCCTATCATCAGAGAAGCTTGCCCGAGCAGGATTTTTTTATACGAATTACGAAGATGTTGTCCGGTGTCCATTTTGCAATATTGAAGGATATAAATGGGAAAAGGATGATGATCCATGGCAAGACCATGCTAGCTGGAGTCCCAGTTGTCCATTTATTAAAGGTGAAATCAAGCCTGTGGACATCCCACCTGAAAAAGTAAATAACACCAATCCAGACTTTTTATGTATAGTATGCTACTGCAGAAACATAGAAGTCTTGCTGGTTCCATGTGGACATTTGGCATGCTGTATGAGTTGTGCAAACTCCATGGAGAAGTGCCCGCTGTGTAGGAGTATTGTGCAGCAGAAGATTCGAGCTTACATGCCTTAAATGTATTGTAATAGTTGTAGAAAATAAATATTCTTAATCGAAAAACTCTTTATTATTTACATCCCGATAGGTATATATGCATCAAGCATACGCTATCTTATTAGATGTATACAAGATGCGTATCGAATCACATCAACTATCTCTACCAATCGAAAATCTAGATTTTGCTCGAAGTGAGAAATCTAAACATGGCGTACTCTTACCAAATTCAATTAGAGCAATATTTTGCGGTCCTAGCGGTTGTGGTAAAACAAACAGTCTGCTTAGTTTAATATTCAACGAGAATGGCTTAAAATTTAAGAACATCTACCTTTACAGTAAATCTCTATACCAACCTAAATATCAGTTACTACAAGACGTGCTTAAAGAAGCAAAATGTGTTGGATATTTTCCATTTAGCTCAAACGATGACGTCATTGCACCAACAGAGGCTAGAGAAAATTCAATTTTTATTTTCGATGATGTGGCTTGTGGGACACAGGAAAAAATTAGAGAATATTACTCCATGGGTCGTCATAAAAATATAGATGCTGCATATCTCTGCCAGACATATTCAAAAATACCTAAGCAATTAATACGAGACAATTGTAATGTAATCGTTTTGTTTAAACAAGATGAGGTAAACCTTAGACTTAGACTTAGAAGAGCACGTATCACCAGACATCTCATACGGTGATTTCAAGAATCTCTGCTCGCTTTGTTGGAATGATAATTTTGGAACTCTAGTTATTGTTAAAGATTTCAATATGAATGAGGGACGCTATAGAATAGGTTTTGATAGGTATATAAAGTTATGAGAAGCACAATACGCTTATTATTAATCGAGATGTCGATGCAAGAACAGATTCAAGAAGCGCAGCGCGCAAAGAAAATCAGTGAACTAGCTCGAACGATTAGAAAAAAATACACCGCCTTAAAAATAGGGAAATTTGATGAGAATGAAACTTTACAAAAAATTTTCAAACCTGTGACAAGCTCTCTAGCAAATTTACAAGTTAAGCAAGAATTAAAACCGGAAGTAAAACCGAAAGTTGAACCAAAAGTTGAATCATTTATGGAAAAGTGGCGCGAGTCGTTGAAAAGTCCAATTGCACTTTTAGGAGAAATGAATGAAACGTTAAATGATGTTGAGAAAGGAATTGACAAAGTGTACAGGCATTTTGATACTGTGTATCCTAAAGTATCTATACCATGTATAACAGACTTTATGGCTAATTCACTTAAAATCGATAGGACATATGGTCCTAAGTATGACGAAACTAAATCAGTATGGATGCTAGGAAATAAATATATCGATTTTGAAAAAACGTCTGGTGATATAATCATCAACAATAGCCGATTCGCGGGAACTGATGGTCTCTACCAGCTAATTTTCTATAATAATCCAGAAGGTACTGATGATGATTTGAAAAGTTACAGAGATATTTTAAATCTCACTGGTGCTCATCTTACTTCAAACGGACGATTAAAACATAGCTACAAAAATAAGTATTCTAATATTATTAAACCTCTTATGAAGGGCCCGGTGGCTACCTCCACACCTGTAAAGGGTTCTGGCATGCATCTTAAGTATAACACAAAACCTGTGGAATATGTTTACTGGGATGATCCTAATGAACTTGTGGACAGGTTAAGGTTATTAATAGCATCAAAAGATGCCGGAAATACTTCCCACGAAAACGAAATAACAGCAATAATCAATGAATTGAAAGAAGCAAAAATTATTCTCTAACGTTATTTATAAGATGCCTTTAAACAAGTTCGGACGTGTTTCAAGGACTATTCCTTACTCGTTGAATGACGGGGATTATGATTTGAAAACCCGCAGACTGTGCAACGTTAATTATCCGATTAGCAGCAATGATGTTGTGACAAAGCAATATGTTGACAAACAAATGAATGAGGCATTCAAAACTTTTAACGTCACGCTCGAACAACATGATGTTAATATTGAGAGTAGCGTGAAAGACGCTTTGGAGAAAGAGATCGATGAAATAAGAAAATTTGTTAAAATTGTTGAAGAATGTTATTTAAAAATGGTTGGTGAACAGTCCGGGCCAAATCCCAAATTATTAGACAGATTTGTCCCTATAGATCATTCAAGTTAGTTAAAAGATGTCCTTAAACAAGTTCGGACGTGCCTCGAAATCAAGGAGCAGGTCTTGCCCACCTGTTTACACATTAAATTTGACTCTAGAAGGAAACTATGATTGTAGCAACCGCAGACTGAGCAACGTTAATCACCCGATCGATGAAAGCGATGCCAGCACAAAACAATATGTCGATGAGGGGGTCATTCACACATTACAATATTTTTACACAAATCTTAAACAGCATTCTGATGAATGCGATCTTCATATTCGCAACACAATGATAGACAATTTCCAAGATAAGATCGATGAATTGAGAGAGTTGGTTAAAACTATGGAAGATTATTATTTAAAAATAACTGGTAAGAGCATGCAATCCTTACTATCTCTCAGACTTGCAGAGATCCTTGAGGGTGGAGCATAGTCATGCATAGTAAAGAAAAAATTCAAGTAGTTAAGGAATTACATAAACCAGCGCGAAAAAATTATCCACGTCGTCGAACTATCATTAAAGGTTTAGACGATTTGTGGCAAGCTGATCTCGCGCAGTTAGATCAGTATGCTAGTCACAATAATGGCTTCAAATTCATACTGGTTGTAATCGATTGCTTCTCTAAATTTGTTTGGTGCAGACCGCTCAAATCCAAGTCTGCCGAAGATGTTACCAACGCCTTTGCTGATATCCTATCGGGAACTCGAAAGCCTCGCAACCTTCAAACTGATCAGGGCAAAGAGTTTTATAACTCTAGATTTCAAAAGTTGATGCGAAAATTCAAAATTAGTCATTACAGCACTTTTAGCATCACGAAAGCCGCCATGGCCGAGAGAGTAATACGAACTCTAAAAGAGCGATTATTTAAGTATTTTAGTCTAAATGGTAAATTTAAATGGGATGATTATTTGCCTACGCTAGTTGCCGAGTATAATAACAGAAAGCATAGAGTGATTCAGATGAAACCCAACCAAGTTAATAAAAGTAACGAACAATATCTGCTTAAAAAAGTGTATAGTCACGTGAAGATTTTCAGAGGTAGTAAATTGAAGGTTGGAGATATTGTGAGAATAAGTAAAGTGAAACACGTATTTGCCAAAGGATATATGCCTAGTTGGAGTACAGAATTGTTTAAAATAACAAAGTACAAATTACCAACCCGCCTACATATCTTCTAGAGGATTTAAATGGAAGTCCTATAAAGGGCGGGTTTTACCGCGAAGAATTGCAAAAAACTGAACATCCCGATGTCTACCTGGTTGAAAAGATTCTTCGTAGAAAGAGGGGGAAGGTGCTAGTACGATGGTTGGGCTTTGATAAAGACCATGACTCGTGGATCTCTGAGTCAAACGTCGTGTAGAGCTTCAAGTGTTAAGATGGTTGACAGCGGCTATGAAACCGATGGTAGCGACCATGAAGAAGTAAACAATGTAAGCGAAGATTCTCTGCTTCTATCATCATGCTTCACATTACCTACATATATTATTAATAATGGTTTGAGCATTATGAGATATTTCAAACCCCAAGTTAATATCCGATCAACAGTGCGACGAAATGTGATTTCGCTGGACTATTTGGAGTGGAAAGAATTAGTGAATAATTTAAACAACTTTACCAACAACCTGGGTACCCCGATGTTCATCAGATTTGACGATATATTGTTAAGAACCATGTTGACTGCAGATGGAAATCAACGAGTGTTGCTTGCAAAAAATGGTGTTAGCCAATGGTTTTCCATAGCAGAGGTTTTCGAGCTACTAAATATCGCACCATATGTGACTTTAAGGATGAGCTTTTTGATTAATTTTGAATTGTATGATTTTTACCTTAATTTTTTAGATAAGGTCAATGAATTATTAGTACGTAGTAACTATGCCATAAATGTAATGGAAATTGTATTTTTAATGTGCAATGCGGTATGTAGCATGGAAACATATTGCATTTTTGAACTGTACTCTTATTATAATCAATTTTTGTTAGCAGACTTGTATAGAAGAAGGTTGGAATAAAGCACTGATTAAAAAATATGACTTTTATTTTACAATATTTTTATTTTACAACATTTTTATTCCGGGCCAATCCTGGGATTTCTTATGATCATCGACGGCTGATTGTTGATATGTCGGTAATACTCTTCCCAATTGATTTCAGGCACATGTCCCAACTGTCGCCGACACTTCACCAGATGATTCTGCAGTCGACTTCTCCGTACCATGTGGCTGGCAATGTAGGGGCAGGGCACCATGTCTGATTCGATCTGAATGGTCTGGTTGTACATGTTGCTGCGAACTCTTGTTACAAGTTTTCAGACTGCAGAATGAGCTCGATGTCTCGGTTATATATACAAACTGGGCGGTGGGACGTCAGGGGTGGGGGGGCTACAAGAGAATGAAACACTATTTGTAAAATATATTTTTTATTCATCCACACGTACATCTTTATGACCCCAAGGAAGGGTTGAAACACTATCAACTAAATATCGCTTATCGTCAAATGGATTTAAACCAATCTTAGATTGACTTATGCTAAAGACGTTATGAGAAAACGATCGTATAGATCGTTGATTTACAATTTTCTCTGTCTTATCGAATAAACAATCGAAATAATCTTGATACGTTATCTGCTTCGCTACAACACTACCTCTAACACCTTTGGATTTTTTAACACACAAATTTTTTCCTTGAACCTTATAAGTATACATTTTAGATCTAAGTCCAACAAAATGTGTTAAAATACGACCATTTAATTCGTCCTTCATCAGTCCTGGCACCTTCTTATTTACAAGCGGAAATCCATATTGATTATCTGCAGGATAGTCACTAGTGTCAAACCGATGAATATGATTCTTAATTACATCCTCGAACATGTCCTCACAGCGGATTTCGTAAACTAAACTATCAGTATCAGTATATAATAATAAGCAGTTAGTTGGTGAAAATGTTTTCAACATAAAGTCATAGTGAAATTCGTAAACACAGGTTTTTGATATGTCCAGAATAGACATCCCAACGTACAGAGGTTTATCAAACATAATATTTGTCTTATTTAATTCGACACTTATTAAATTCTCTTCAAAAATTATCCTATGTCTAAAACGAGGGCTAGAAATTAAATTTTTGGCGCCGTATCTACCCTCCCACGTCCTTAATAATCTCACAATCCTATGTTTTCTAACATTTTGCATTGTTTTGCCGTAGATTGCATTATTCATTAGTTTCATTATATTTTTTTCAAAATCTAATGTTGTCACAGTTCTTAAGTGGGTATTGAGTTGTATATAGGGAGCTAACCAGGTAGACTGCTTAAATTTCAAAACTTTGTGAATTTTTTTCAGAATTAAACCATGTTGTAAAGCTTGCTTAAGCGCTCTATAATGAATCACATAATTCTTCTTATCATCGAGAGTGGTCATGAGCTTTTTTATTTTGGAACCTGGAGGTTTACGATGTTCAGGTGCGAAAGGAAGATCTTTATGATGGTCATGAAGATGATCGGGATACGACAAATCCACTTCTAAAATATATCCTTCATCGGCATTGTCAGCAACCTTGGTGACGTCAGTATCGTTGGAGGCCCACTCAAATCCTCCGTAAGGAAGGGGTTCACACATTGCCCAGCCATAAAGGTTGTTAACGTCCGCATAAAGAATATATTTTGATGGCATACTAGCATCATAGTTTGCCATATATTTGTTGTTGGCCTGAGAAAAGCGGAGGCTTACCTGGCTTACCCCACCTCGAATTGCCCTCTCGAAAAACATTAAGATGTCACTATCTTGGAAGGTTTCTAATTTACATTTCGTATATCGAAGCATGCAATCCCAACTGAATCCAGGCAAAGTATAGTACCAGGCAGGATCTAAACCGTAATTTTGAAGACAAGTCGTTCTAAAGTGTTCAAATATATCTGTGAGCAAGAGCACGTCAGTCTTTAAGTACAGATCTAAATACTCACCCAAGGTTTTTACACCAAACCTCTCCCAAATTAATTGCGCATGTCCGTAATCCTTCTCGTTAATATTAGTGTCATTTAATTTGTTATAAAAATGTTGAATCGATGGTAATGCGGTTTCTTCCAATTTTTCCAGAGAATCGATATAATCATAACAAAAAACCCCTTTCCTAGTTAACAAGTCAAAATTTTCGGAAGACAATCGAAATTCATTTCTAGTGTTTTCGAAACTATTTAGAGATGATGCGAGTTTGTCGAGAGGAAAGGCCAAGAACTTGAAAGAATCGATGAACCGAAATTTAATATTTGTTTCATTATCGAATACTGTAAAGCTTATATATTTTTCATTATTAACAGGAAGTAGGTTGACATGATTCCGTTTGGCAAGTTCTCGTATTATAAAGTGGCTGTCATACCCACTAAGATTGTGGAAAATGATGGGAACTACAAACGAGTTTTTATAATTTAAGTTGCACGCTTGATGTGCATAACCTCGAAACATCGATGACAGGTGACAGTGGTCACGTACAATTATGTCGTTAACATTGAATTTTTTCTCGCAAATGTGACAATTAGGGGTGGCATCTTTAAGACTTATGGCTTCATCCATAGGTTCAACAAGATTCAATTTGGATGATATAAACTTAGCAATTTCCTCTATTTGATTGGCAAACCATATCATACAGTCTCCCCCGCGATAAGCTTTGTAGAAAGAGAGCGAGTTGTCAAAAGAGCACTTGAAATAATAACCGGCACTGAATGCTTCGTGTCTTTGATATTTAACAGTTTTTAGGCAAGCATCAGAATCTCCGCAGGGTTTTAGCATTGCTTCAAAGTCAGCATACAGGGTGAATGGGGTGCGTTCTTTATTAACAAAATTTTTAAATTCGATAAACTTCTCTTTGGGAAACTCGATTTTACAATTATTTATTTGCTCGCAATAAACTGTATGCTCTTCTAACTTATCTTGCGATGAAAAGTAATTTAAACATCTCTCGCATATAAATTTTCTACCGTTATGTTTACTAGACTGTTTCGAAATCAGTCTAGATAAATCTTTAATCCAACAATAATGGTATTTTATATCAACGTGCGCATCGTCGACAGACGGTGCTTCAAAGTCGCTAGTTTTCAAAAAATAATGACTTTGAATTAGAAGTAAATTCACATGTCTATCCATTTTATTTTTAGTTAGTCGAGCTGGAGAGGTGATAAATTGACGTGGAGTCTCACTTACCAACTCCAATATATACACATTTATAGAAATTTCATTTAATTTTTCGAATTTCGATATTTGAGATAATTGCATTGGTAGGTCTATATCATCTAATTTAAATTTCAGCCTGTAGTGAGGATATGAATTAACCCGATCAATATGCTTTTGAGAGGGGTAAAGAGCGGCAATAACACTCCAAAAGAAGCATGCTTCATCACTATTTTTTACATTGACACATGCTTGTTTTTTGGAAATTTCAACGGGGAGTGGCAGATATGAAGCACCGTTTCCTATCTCAACTTTATTTATACTGATGACTAAACTCAAAATTTTGCGTAACGCCCACCCCGATCCATTGTCATGAAAATCTTCAAGCTTCTTTATAATCCTATCCTTTATATTATCTGTAAACCACAACTTTAAATCACTCCCCTGGTCAATTATAGCATTTTTTGTGTTGAAGCATTTGTTGTCACTTATGACTGTATCTTGAGACATTTTAACAAATTCACCATTAAAAACCGCATTTACCTTAACAATGTGAAAAGCATTTAAAGTTCTAGTTATGCGACTCTTAAAAAGAATAAATGCATCGTCAAAAAACTGGAATAAATCGATGTGCCTCATATTTACTATAACACCTGTGCGAAGACGACTCTGGAACGCTGCTTGAACGTCCACCCATTTGACTCGATGACTTCTATTGAGGTGTTGCTTACCAGATCCAGTTTTGCATAATGTTTTGAAGTATAATTGAAGTCTTTTGAGATGTTGCAGATTGGCATGCAACTTTGACAAAGTGCCTTGGTGAAAATGACATCGGAGTGCTGAGGAATGCTGTCTCACCGACAATTGCAACTTTTGCTGCCAACGTTGTAATACTTGTGGAAGTGTAGGTCTGTCACTTTCATTAAGTATGTTAAACACCTTCTCATATGCCTTTACAGTTTTGTCGCTCTCTGTAGCTATTTCATTACCATCGATCATCTTCGAAGCAATGAGTAGAGCAGTGTGCTAGAAATAGTTCCTACCTATATAGGGTAAGAGCGTCGAAGGATGGTCCCCTCTCCAAAATTTTAGTATGAAAACAGGATCTGAGAAAAGGTTTTTTTTTGCTCCCTTTTTTATTTTAACATTTTACCATTTTCTACAAACATTAATTTCACGAAGCACGTCTTTCCTGCAGCGGGAAAGTTTTTAAATTGACTTTTTTTCATAATCATTCTTTTCTGCTGGAAATGAAACAGCATAATAACTTTACATTTTTATTTACATTTTCACAAAAACTAAATTATTTACATCGTCTTATAAATTCAGAAAAAAACATTAGTTCTACCCTCGGGCAGTGAAATGCTTTTCCAGGCCTCGTGATGTGTCGCTCACATTGGTTTGCACGCACTCGCTCGTAGAACCTCTGCTGCTTCCGAACAAGGACGTCGAACTTGGGGCAGCCTAGATCCTCGATATTGTAAGATAAATGGGCATACCCCGCGGCCTGCAGCAGATTCCTTTCAACTTGTCCTCCCTTGTAAGCTATAAGTTCATCGCCAGCGGACTCCCCCAGACGCCGAATCTCTTCTAACGCACTTTCCTGGGCTTCATCCGTTGCACAATCTTCAAACTTCAAGCCGTGCAAGTTCATCGTTAACCAACGAGCAGTGCATGCATCCTTAGAAGATAGGCTGCGGTAGTTTCCCACACGATAATACCTGGATGTCACTTCCCTCGATTTCATATCGTATATCGACATTTCTTTTATAACGAACTTTCCACTAACTTGAAAGCCATCAGCGTCGATGATATACCTGATGTTAGACATTACGATTTGCAGAAAACTAAAGATTTGTAGAAACTATCACTGAAAGCAAAGATATGACTCTTATATTCCAATACTTCTTACTATGCGGAAAGAAGGGATGTGGGCGGTACCATGTAGGAGGGCACTGATGGGGCGGGGTTGGTGGGGACTTTCGGTAATCTGACAACGTTGCCTCCGGTGGGCGGGTCTCCCTAACGTTCAGGAAAAATCTACCAAACTGGCAACACTGTTCCGATATACACACGATGCGTGGCGCGTTTCCTCTTCAGTTCACCCGTGTTTCACAGTCGTGTTCCGAGCCGCTTTTACTCAGTTCACCCGTGTTCCGAACCGCTTTTACTCAGTTCACCTGTGCTTCGTCGCTTTGAACAGTATGGAATCATCAAAAATTAAAATTCTAAGTGATTGCCGTTTGGTAGCTGTAAGTTTTTTAATTTAATTTCTCATTCGATTCTCATTGAACCCATTTACTTGTAGCCAACTCGGAGTGCCGACGAGACGGTCAACGCTGTGGCGTCAATTTGCCCCGAACCTGTAAGTTTGCATTAATCAGTATTTTCCCATATAATGTTTTCCTTTCATAGCTGCCCAATCTCAACTCAAGCGTGTTGAGTCTGCTGGAGGAGCCATTCATCGCAGGGCTCACCAACCAGCAACTCTGCGACATGGCTCTTGATGATTATGGTTCCGATTTTGAAGTTGGACGTCTTCCATCACCGGCAGCATCGTCAAAGGTAAGCTAACATTTATAAAATTCGCTATTTTCAAATAAGGTTTCTTCCTCACAGATAGATAATCAAAGCCGGTGTGGGGGCTCCAGGGCTTCATCGCGGTCGTCATGCAAGAGGTTAAGCGACGAGGCAGACGATTTGGTAGCGAAGCGACCCTCCCAGGAGTCACAGACAACGCGTGGGGGAAAGAATTTGACAATGCTAAATGAAAAGGGGAGATTTGTGAACGAGCAGCATCAAAGTGTGAGTGAAGTATTTATGAATATGAGAGAGTTGGCAGATGGGGGCATTTCAAACGCAAACGAAAAAAAGAGAAGGTTTGAATGTGTGATGAATCGAATGAAAAGGGAGTGGGATGAATGTGAAAAGAGGATGTTGAAAATAAAAGCCATTTATAATCGTGCGAAAGAAGGGCGTGCCTCATGTATGAATGAAGTTGAAAAACTTGAACGCATGAAAAAAAATCTCCCCTAAATATATTTAGTTATACGTATATGTATAGAAAAGTTTCATTATTTTATCCAATTAGATGTAAGTGTGTATATATTTAGAAATTAGTGTTTATTGTATATATATATATATTTTTAATATAAAACATAAATATATTTCTCTTGTTTCATTCCACACATTAAATATCTAACAAAATCATTCTGAGCCTTTAATTTTCCAGTTTCTTAAACAAAGAAACCAATATAATTAGTCTGGAGAGCGCTCAGTCAAACACTCTGTATACCATAGAACTCTGAAAATATAAAGAAAAAACTATTTTTATAATAAATAGAGAATAATTTGTATAACACAGCCGTAAAGTTTTCAAAATAAACTATAGTCGCCCCCAGTTAATTTTCAAGAATGTTTCTTAAGCATAGAAACCAATATAATTAGTCTGGAGAGCGCTGAGTTAAACACTCTGTATACCATAGAACTCTCTGAAAATATAAAGAAAAACGATTTTTATAATAAATAGAGAATAATTTGTATAACACAGCCGTAATGTTTTCAAAAATAAACTATAGTCGCCCCCAGTTAATTTTCAAGAATGTTTCTTAAGCATAGAAACCAATATAATTAGTCTGGAGAGCGCTGAGTTAAACACTCTGTATACCATAGAACTCTCTGAAAATATAACGAAAAACGATTTTTATAATAAATAGCGAATAATTTTATATAACTCAACCATAAAGTGTTCAAAAAATAAGTTATAATCAACCCAAGACCACAGCTTCCAGCCCGAAGCGTCGTCTGTACCGCACGTCGACTGGAACCGCGCCTCGACCTTCGATGGAGCGCGTGGCGCGTGTCCGCCACCTTCTGGAATGAGAGCGCCGAGTTAAACACTCTGTATACCATAGAACTCTCTGAAAATACCATAAAGAAAAAACTATTTTTATAATAAATTTGTAAATATCGAATAATTTTGTATAACACAACCATAAAGGGCCCAAAAAATAAGCCATAGTCAACCCAAGACCGTAAGGTCGAGTCCAGTTCGAAGCGCGGTTATTCTACCTGCCTGTCTGGACTGTACCGGAGGAGCCCCGACTGAGCGGTATTCTAGCGTCCGACTAGACTGTACCCTCGGCACGCCCGCGGCAGCATCCCCCGAGAAGCGGTACCGCTGACTGTACCACCGCAGCGCGGCGTTTGATACTTTCTCCTACTGGCCCACCCACGTTGCATACCCCAAGCAGGCGACTTCAACGCGCTACCTGAATAAGAAAGGGTAGAAATTTTCAAGAAACCCCTTTGGAAATACAGCCGTGGTTAAGAGACAAGCGTCTTTTGCTACCAGCTAGGTGTCTCGGGTTTAATCCCCGGGTATTTCAGAGCACTGAAAACAAAACTAATGGGGGGAGGGGGGGGCCAAGGGGGCCAAGTGGCTAAGTGGCAATTAAAGCAATTGGCAATTGGCAATATTTTTTTAAATAAAAAAATAAAAATTACTTTTTCAAAAAATGTTTTACTTTTTTTTTGCATATTCTTAGAGCAATTGTCTAATTGGATATTATGTAGAATATTTTCTCACTGTCCTTGGGAAATTCGCTAGGCATTTTTTTTATGATTTGTTTAAAATCAGAATATCTGTGCCCAGACAATATTGGGATTTGTAGTAAAAAACACACAAACAAATAATATTTTTTTATTTTCACAACTTTACATTTCTAAACTTTTTAGTTAGTTCATACATAATAATCAAGCGTCTCAGCTCTTCGAGTGCCTCCATATATCGCCGCAGTCTCTCGCTCATGCTTCAGAAAATATAATATTTGTAGTCTTGCCGACGGGCCCCAAGCTTGTTAAAAAATACCTTTTGTCACCATTCAATTCGTCAATTCGCTCTTGAGTTAATTGCTCCGTAAAACGCTGAGGCAGGATGGTCTTGAAGTCGGCAAATTCCACCACTACCTTTTCCCCAAACTTGGTATTTATTCTCTTAAAACACTGGATCTCAAATTTTTTATTTACTTCCAAATCTCGAACATTCACCAGATTTTTCACCAGCAAATTGTTTAAACTATTTAAGAAGGACATGTTGTAAATGATCTGCGTGTCTGATGAGATCTTAGTTGAACCTCTCCTATATAGCTGTTTCAATAGGAGTGGGGAGAGAGTGGGGAGACGGGCAAAACCTAGGAGAGTACCAGACCAGACAGGTTTCGACAAGTCTGGTCTGGTGCTCTCTTAGTATCTCTACTTACTGTATCAGAAAAATTTGAGAAGAAATATACTGGGTCCCAGAACTAGTGAACAAAGGACACGTGAAAGACAACATAAATGAAATTTGAGCATTTGTCGTTTGTTGTGCCACACTTAAAATTAGGTAATCGGTTTTCCTTGTATTTTTGCAAAAAAAATTAGACCGAATGAAATAATATGTATCGTTATCATTGTTTTTTTTTCTACTTTTCAAGAACTTTTCCAATTTGATATTTTTTTACTCAAAGCTTTGACGCATCTTTCTAATAAGATATTACCGGTGTATTGTTAGGAAGTGTTCAAATATGTCATCATTTATAAAAGTAAGAAATATGATAAAGAGAGATATGTGTGAAGTGCTGTAGGCTATATTAGAGATAATTTTATTTTACTATCCGGCTACGTAGGGATCAGTATTTACATTCACGAATGAGTGAACCCTAGAGAATCCTCGATCTCCGCTTAAACTGAATCCGGCATATCTCTAAAGCGGATATCGTCGAGTTTCTCTCTCGTAACGTCGTGAGTGTTGTTGTATCGACCCCTTATTCCGCGCACTCCAACAATTCGGCGTTCGGCTCAAATTAAATTAACCGAGGTGGAGTGAGTAATTACGTGTGGGATAGGTAGGAGCTCCCCTTCCGTTTCCGCCGAAGAAAGGGGGCCCTCTGATAACGTGAAGGTTTCGGAGTGTGTATGAATATGGGACTACAGGGTAGGCCAACGAAAATGCAACAGACCCGTTTCGTTGACTGACGTATTTATAAAGACTTCTCACGGCTATAGCTTCATGTCCTGGAAAACAGATGGCTCTGATGGCTAACAATGTATTCTGCATTGTATTTTATCTCCGGAAAGCGCATGGTGAGACAAAATGTGTCAGACGTGACAACCGTGAGCAGTCTTTAATAATATATCAGTCAACGCCCGTTTATTGAGAACAACGCAAAATACTATTATAGTCCAGCTATAGATCAGGCGGTCGTAAATTCGGTAGATGCTACGCGCTGAACACAGGCACGTACGAGGTTAGTTAGTGGGATGCTTATATTTTATCTCTTATAATTCACTTAATAGGTAATTTTTTTGAAGGCGGCTTAATTATTGTAAAATGTCAAGCTCAAGTCACAGCGCAATTATATTATTTAATCTGTGTCACAGAGTTTACAGATAACAATGTGACACCTGCACCAGACTTTACAAAATAAATCGAAATATTATCTCTTTAAAGGCCAATACCGGCCCGCGATCACTACAAATTAGGGTTTCATCAAGTCGAGAAATCTTGACTTGAACGTAACTTCTTGACTTGGCTTGAAATTCAAGGTCAAGAAATTAAATATGTCTTGACTCGACGGTTTCTTGAAAGCAAAAGTCTTGACTTGAATTCAAGATTTCTTGAAATTGCTTGAAAAGAAGCGGCGCGCAAAGTTTAATGTGTTTAAATTTATGGCTCTCAAATCCCGACGTATCCAACATAGATACGTTGAAGCAGTAAGTACTATTATTATTATTATATCGACTTAGCCAAAAGGCATTCGCACTCCCTCTCTCTTATTATTATTATTATATCGACTTAGCCAAAAGGCATTCGCACTCCCTCTCTGGGGAACATTCACTCAGATCCCGGGTATCCCGGATACCATAAGGATCTGGCTCGGACGAGACCCTTGCCATGTTATCGGGCCTTAGGTGACATTGATGTTGTTGGACGTTCCTGCACTCCCCATGAATTTCCTGACGGTTCGGGCTGTCGCAAGTAGTACCGCTTTCTGCATGGACCTGTAAAGATTATCAGTTAGACCCAGCTCTTTGATGTTTCTCAGCAAACTTTTTGGTATGACACCAGTTGTTGACACGATGATTGGAATCGTCTGAACATTGTCCATTTCCCATTGCCTTCTAATTCGTTCTTCTAAGTCTCTGTACTTCGCGATCTTTTCGACTTGCTTCACACGCAGGTTGTTGTTGTTCGGGATGGCCACATCAATCAGAGTTGTCTTCCTAGAAATTTTATCAACTATTATAAGGTCCGGTCTGTTATGGGCAACTCGTTGGTCTGTCAGAACTGTACGATCCCAGTACATCTTGTGGTTGCTGTTCACAAGAACAGGCTCCGGTGTGTAGCTGTAATATGGGATCCTCTCTGCCTGCACCAGCAGAAGTTTTTCCGCCAGTTCCTGGTGCAAGATCTTGGCAACCGAATCGTGTCGTTCCTTATATTCCGTTGATGCGAACATCTGACATCCTCCTGTTATGTGCTGGATTGTTTCTGAAGTTGGGCACCCGTATCTGCATCTGTTATCCACTACCGATGTATTATGTAATTTGTAAGTTAATTTTTATTTTTTTGTTTTGGGTTATAACATGAATGTTTTGTTTGCTGTATTTGTAAGTTCATTTTTATTTTTGTGTTTTGTTATAAAAAGAATAATGTTTTGTTTATCATAATCATAGATTTTTATTTATGATTAATAAATTTTGTATGCTTTATATACGTGTTTTTTTATTCATATTAAAATCTAAAGTATGCACCTAAGTAAATTAGCTTACCTATACCAATTATTATTTTATAGTCACTAATAAATAGAGACCGGATTTTAATAAGCATTATGCTTATTGCTGAATTTTATAAGCAACACGAATTATGCAAAACTATAAGTATATTGCGACATTTTTTTTTGTGCTTCCAATTTTTTGCGTTTTTTTCTCCAGTCTCTATAGTAAAGACAGGATTTTAAGCATCACTACTTACCCCAAACTAAGTATATTGCGATAATTACGACCGCGGACGCAGGGTAGGTCCTTTTAAAAAAAATTTATTTCTTTAAACAGATGTGACAGCAAGACGGAGTATTTTATTAATGGGCTTGGGTTGTTTACAAAAATGGTTTTATACAATTAAAAATATCGTGTCAGCATTTTAGACAATGAACAGTACAATAATAGACAAAGACACGTGTTTGAAAAATAAGCATTTTTTATATAACGCTGCAATTTGTATCCATATATCTCCTCCATCCTTAGAGGGTGACTTCGGGGATGAATATCGCTGAAGGAGCCAATTTCTTCCCTTTTGATAATCTTGGTTTCCAATATTTCAGATACAGGTAAGTTACTGCGGTGATGGTGATCGCCGTGGCTAGTAGGATCCATAATACCCAATTGATTTTGGTATTGTTATTGATTTCATCGATTTTTACTGGATTTAGAGAATTTATACTCTTTTGTATGCTATATATTTCCGAAAGTGGGACTTGATCAATCTGCAGCCTTCCTAACTTCCTTACATTTGTCGTAAAATTTTGATTTAAAATATTCGGAAGAATCATTGGACGTATTTTTTGCTTTGTCCTTTGATTTCCATACTTTTTGTCGTTTACTTCGATGCTACAATTTGATGGTATCCTGATTAGGTGTGGTCCTTGCAGAACTCGTGTTTCTTGATTTTGGCAGTTTGATTGAATTTGGAAGGGGCGTCTCGAAATTATGATAACATGTTCTTCGTTAATTTTTTCAATAATTTCTTCAAACTCTTGGACTTCGGTGTATTGGCAATTCTTCGGTTTTCCGTGAATGAGTGAGACTATACAATCTTCTTCTGGATTACTTTGGAGCTTTTCTTGCATACAATAGGAGATGTCACCAATTTCTTGACAGGGTACTTCCATATATTGGTAAGCTGATTTCGTAAGAGCCAGGTAGGGTTTTAAAGGAATCAAAATAGTATGATTGTGTGTCGGAATTGGATATAAATGAAAATAATCGAAGGAGTCTTTAAGGGTTATTGGGAATTCTAAAGCGAATATTAGCGTGTCATTTGATAAATGGCAAGTTACTTTGATTATTGAATACCAATCATATAAGGATAGATTTATCAATTCATTTTTCGAATGAAAAGCTTTAAGTTCTAGTAAGATTTCGTTAAGATCATTGATTTTTAGTACGTCAGGATGTACTGTACGTAATCTAGCAAATGTTACGGCGTTTTCTATGTCATCTAGAAAGTTAAAGATTATATTCCCGTTAATGAAAATTTGATTTATTGGAGTTAGAAAAATAGTATTCTTGTAAAAAGAATCAGTTTCGGATCTAAGTAGTCCTTCATATTTATTAATAAAGTTTGTTATTCTTTTTTGATTTTCCACAATTGTCTGTATTGTCTTGGAATACTTTTCAGTAAGTTTTTTAGAAAGTGAAATTTGAGAATTTACTTCGTAAACAATTTTCTTTTGATTATTTGTAAGAGTTTCGATAGCTTTATCGTATCGTTCTCCGTCATTTGCGTCTAATGTGCCTGTAAGCCACTTATTAAAGGTTCCTGCTATGTTAAATAAACCTCGTTTTTGTCTAACCTTTAAGTTTGGAGTAAATATGATATTTGATAATTTTATTTCTATGTCTAATAAAAGTGGTTGTAAGCTTGCATAATTGTTTTGAATACTAGGGGCTAACATAATATTACTTTCCTTAGATATAGTGATATTTAATAGTTTATAAGAGTTATTAAGCATTTCTACTTGTTTCCTAATTTCGCTTAGTTTGATATAATGTAAGAAAACATGTTGATTATTTATAATTTTGGCTTTTCCTATTCTGAAAGGTAAAAGTCCAGGGGTGTCGCTTAGTCGGGTTATGTCAAGTTCGGGTTCAGCTTGTATGTGTACAAGGAGAGTCATCAGTAAGGTCAATAACGTCTTCATTTTCATCCTGAAAAGAAGGGTTTTCAGTTAGTTTCCGGGGTTTCTTTAAATTTTTCTTGTGTACAATTTTATCTTTTTCCAATATTGCTTTTATGTTTTCATTTTTCTTTAAAGTTACTGGTTTAAATTTTGGTTTCGATTTTGATCTAAAGTGTTCTTTTAAATATACCTTTGAATCTTCGGGGTATTCTATTGGTTCTTCTCTATTTTCGTTACGCTTAAGAGTAAGTTTTTCTTTGAAATTTTGATTAAGGTCATGTATTTTTTCGTACAAATATTTTGTTCTGTCGCGATGGTCTTGAATATAAACATTTACTAGGTTTTCATAAGTGAGGTCTAGAGGGTCTATACTATCAGTGTGTCCAGAAATAACTTCGAAAGGTGTTTGTTTCGTTACTGAATGGATGGAGTTATTATAAGCGAGAATTGCATACTGCATTGATTGTTCTAGTGAAATTGACTTTTCTTTTATTCGTAAGCAGCGTATGTGCTCAATAAGCGTGGAGTGTAATCTCTCGACAGGGGAATTACTATTTGAATTATGCGGCGTACAGAAATGAAGATTAATTTTGTGTATTTTTGCAAAATCTTTTAAAGTAGTGTTATCAAATTCTTTTCCTCCGTCTGTTATTATAGTTCTGGGAAGGCCATGATGAGTAGCGAAGTTCAATAAAGAATCAACAGTGTTTATGGCATTTGCGCCTGAAATTTTGTAAGCTTGTGCATATCTAGAAAATGCGTCAATAATTGTTAGGAATTTTTGATTATCCATTTGAAACGTATCCATATGGATAACTTGAAAGGGTTTAGTACACGTTGGTGGTATTTTGAATTTTATTACAGGTGGTGATCTATCATATTTAGAGATTTGACATATTTCGCAGTTATTGATGTATTTTTGAATATCTGTTGTTATGTTAGGCCAAAAATATTTCCTTTTAAGAGAAAGTTCAGTTTCATTTATTCCTCTATGGTTGGTTTTAGTTTCATGATGAAATTTTATTTTTTCTTGTTGGACGTCTTGTTCCTGTACATCTTCTAAAAGTGTAGTACTTTGTACTAGTTTGAAGGCGTTGTTACGAAAGGTTTTTTGAACTGTTTTAATAAATTGCGGGACAATTCCTAAATCTTTGAAAAATAGGCAATAAGTCTTATTGTTTGGAATATATTCTTTAATAAATGAAATAATATTTTCTTCTAAATTTTGAAGAGGCAAGGTTACAGTTAACCTAAATTTTTCATTAAAAGGTTTTGACTGAATTACAATTTTATTGTTAATTTTGTTACTAGTAGATATTAATACTTGGTTGTTATAACAATTTAAACATTTTTCAGTAATCGGTATTACAAAAATCGGATTTTCATGAGAGGTATGTACAGTAGAGGTTTTTCGAGGTGGAACTAATTGAATGTCAGAAATAATTTTTATTTTTGGGTCATTTTCGGGTATTTGTAAAATCTCGTTTAAGGATTGTTGTGGTATTTCGGGAAGTTGTTCTTCGTTTTGTAAGTAAGATTCTATTACGTTATCGATATCTCCGGGATCTGCTAAAACTGAGGCGTTTTCTATAGCGTTTATTTCAATTCGAGATAAGGCGTCTGCATTGGTGTTAGTTTTTCCTTTTTTGTAAATAATTTCGTATGAATATTCTTCCAGTTTAAGTCTTCATCGTACTAGTCGCGAATTTGGATCTTTGAGGGAAAACAACCATTGTAGTGGTTTATGGTCTGTAATTATTTTAAATTTGTTTCCGAAAAGGTACGGCCTAAAGTACTTAGTTGCATAGACGATTGCGAGTAATTCTTTTTCTATTGTCGAATAGTTACATTCAGCAGGGTTTAATGTGCGCGAAGCGTACGCTACTGGTAAGTCTTGGCCTATAGGACCTTGTGAGAGTACTGCACCGATTGCAAAATTCGAAGCATCTGTGGTAAGGTTGAAGGGTTTTGTGAAGTCAGGATATTGGAGAATTGGGTCATTAGTTAATAAGTTTTTGCAGAGGTTAAAGGCTTTAATATACTGCTCGTCCTGAATTATTTTTTCTCCTTTTTTGAGGCATTTAGTAAAGGGTTTCGTTATTCTCGCGAAGTCTTTTATGAATCTTCGGTAATAGCCAATTAGACCTAGAAAAGATTTTATTTCCTTAGCTGTCTTTGGAATAGGGAATTTCTGGATAGCTTCGATTTTGTTAGGGTTAGGTTTAATTCCTTGAGGGGTTATAATATGTCCTAAAAATTCTACATTCTTCTTTAAAAATTCGGATTTATCTAGCTGAATTTTCATTCTAGAATCGCGTAACTTTTGGAAAACGAGTTTTAAATTTTTAATGTGTTCATCTAAGGAACTTGAAAATATAATAATATCGTCCATATAAACTAGACATATTTTATTTTGAAGGTCACGTAGTATGTTATCTATAACTCTTTGGAAGGTCGCTGGTGCATTTTTAAGTCCAAAGGGCATACGGGTATATTCGTAATGACCATGTTCGACGTTAAAGGCGGTTTTTTGTATACTGTTCGGGTGCATTTCTATCTGGTGGAAACCTGAAGCTAAGTCAAGCGTTGAAAAATACTGGCATCGGCCTAATTTGTCAAGGATATCATTTATGTTCGGAAGGGGATATCGGTCGTCAATTGTTTTCTCGTTAATTTTTCTATAGTCAACAACTAGTCTCCATTTACGCTTGCCAGAGGCGTCTAATTTTTTTGGGACAATCCAAATTGGTGAGGACCAAGGACTGACTGAGGGCCTAATAATTCCGTCATTTAACATTTTTTCAATTTGGTTTTTAACTTCTTCTTTATGTATAAAAGGGTAACGATAAGATTTTGTATGCACTGGAATTTCGTCTGTCGTTTTGATTTCATGTTTAATTTGGTTGGTGAATGAGAGTTGATCAGTTTCCTTATGGAAAATATCGGAAAATTCTTTACAGAGAGATATTATTTTAGATTTTTCTTCTGAATTAAGGTGATCAGTTCGAATCAAATTATTAATGTCGATTTTGTTATGTGAATAAAAATTTGGTTTAATGTCTTCTATATTGAAAATTTCAAAACGTTCTTTTTTTGAGTCGGGAAATGAAATTACTGTAAGAGGTTGTGAAAAGTGTAGTGTCTTACTTTCGTCGGATAAATTTTGAATTTCAGTATATGCATAACCATTTTTCGCTTGAGAAAGTGTTTCTGGTATATAACAATTTTGAATTTGCATTTCTGGAATAATTACGTCGTCATTGTAAACGTTAACCGGTAATTTTGTTTTAATAATTTCGTGAGCATTTAATTTCACAATATGTTGTTGGTTTTGTTTTTCTCTATAAAAAATTGGAAGTTGTATCTGATCGTTGTAAAAGAAGTTATTTGGAAGGTCAATTTTAAATCCTAATCGTTTTATATCGGGGAATCCTATTAAACCAGTGAAATAATCGTGAAAATCATATAAATAGAAAATTATGGTTTCGTCGTTTTCTACAGGCAATATTCTTGAAAGGGGAATTTCTGCTTTAAATCTACAACTTTCTTCTCCATGACATGTTTTTATTACGAAGGGATCATGAAAGATTGTTTCAGGGAAATATTTTTCTACAAATTTTGGATTTAATAAAGATCTTGTTGCGCCCGTGTCTATAAGTAATTTTGAAGAGGGATTTTCGATTTTAATATAGCCTAGAGTATTATCGTCGTTATCGGTATTTATTTCTACAATTTCTGTTTCAGGGTATAAATATTCTAATGGTACTACTTCGGTGTTTTCATTGTCCGTATTTATTTCTATACTCTCGAAATTTTCGACTTCGGGGTATAAATATTCTAATGGTGTTACCTCGCTATTTTGGAAGTAGTCGGTTTGGAAAAATTTGCGTTATTTTCAAAATCGGGGGCTTCTTGTTCAGGTAAGTATTCGTTTTGCTGTGCGTCAAATTCTGTATAATATTCCTGTACATAGTCTGGGGAATTTTCAGGAATTTCAGGAGGAATTTCGGGATAATATTCAAAATTTTGGATTTCGTGATCATAAAAATCATTAGGTATATTTTCGGGAGTATGTTCTTCGATGTTGTGAATTTCTCGTGAGGGAAATACACTAACTCCGGACATAGGGGATACTTGTTGGTTAGAATTATTATTTCTACCAGTGGGTTTGAAAACATTTGTTTTAGGTGGGCCAAATACTTGTCTATTCGTGGGGTATTTTATAGGTTGGATGTTAGATCTTGGTCTAATATTGATGGGGCCAGTTGGAAATTGGGGTTTAGTTTGGAAATAGTTTGGTTGACGATTAGCAAAATAATTTTGGGATGCATTTTGATTCGGATAAGGTTGTTGGTACATTTGACGTTGGAATAAAGGTTGTTGGAATGAGGGCTGTTGGAATGCGGGTGGTTGTGGAATAGGTTGTTGATATACAGGTTGTCTAAACATGGATTGTTGATGTTGGTATACAGGTTGTCTAAAGTTTGTCTGATTTGGGATTTGTCTTGTCATAATAGGGATTTTTGTTTGTGGTGTTTGTCTGTATAATTGATTTGGTAAAAATCTAGACTGATTTTGTGCATAAGAAAAGTTTTGTTCTTCTACTACATTTGATATGGCTGCTTCTAGGGTTATCGGATTTTTAATTCTTACAGTGTCTTGTAAACGTCCAGGAAGACCTCTAATAAATGTTTTAAGGGCTAAATCAGAATAATTTTTCAAATGAAGTCTACGTTCTTGTTCTGAGGCGAACTCCGTTGAATTTAATTTGGAAAATATTAAACTTCGAGCATCTTGTAAACGAGCTCCGAATTGAGTGGGATTTTCATTTTTAAAGGGTTGCATTATTAAAAGATCTTGTACGAGACAGTCTAAATTCCTATTATCGCCAAAGGTTAATTGAAGTACACCTTTTATTTCTTCCCAAGTTTTTAATTCAATGCGTGAACCAATTATAGTTAACGCACGACCTGTCAATTTTCCTATAATTGCCTTTAGAAGAAATTTATTTAAGGGATCATTTGGATCTTGTCTGTTAGTGTAAGTCTGAATTAAATATTCACAAGAATCTATAAAAATTCCTAAAACATGGGAATCTCCAGAAAATTGTGGAATATTTTCTATATAGAGTCTTAAAAGTTGGTAATTAATTGGTTGTTGTTGTTGAGTTGGAGGCATTGTTGATGGATTACTTAGATTTTGATCTGATGAAATATCTAAGTTTACAATTAAATCGCTTAATTCACTCAAGTCGTTGAATGACATGCAATTTCATTAACTTAAAACTAAAGTTGATGAAAGATGAATTGATTTTTTTTTTTTAAGTGAAAGTGAAGTTCAAAATTGGAAGTTTCTTTCTTTGTTTGAATGTTTGTCTTTCTTAAAATCTACCTTAAATTACGTGATCCTATTCAGGGATCGGTGACTAATAAAAGCTCGCTTTAGAAAGGTGGGACAAGAATCAAAAGGATTTGGCTCTTACACTTCGTGCAGCAGGCGTCTTCCAGATGAAACTTCAGTCTTCGCTTTCCAGTCTTTGTGCTGTCCTGCCCTGGTTGTCTGCGTTGTCGTGGTGGTTCGGGGTTGAACCGTTGACCGCGTTGAACGGTGAAAACCGACAGGAGTCTTCTCGCAAGATAACTGAGTAACTTCAGCGAAAAATTCCCGACGCGATCCTACCGACTGCGCCAATTACGACCGCGGACGCAGGGTAGGTCTTTTTAAAAAAAAATTATTTCTTTAAACAGATGTGACAGCAAGACGGAGTATTTTATTAATGGGCTTGGGTTGTTTACAAAAATGGTTTTATACAATTAAAAATATCGTGTCAGCATTTTAGACAATGAACAGTACAATAATAGACAAAGACACGTGTTTGAAAAATAAGCATTTTTTATATAACGCTGCAATTTGTATCCATATATCTCGATAGCTGTTTTTGTGTTTTGTTTCTTTTTTTGAGGTTTTATGCTTTTTTCCCATTTGTGCTTATTTGAAGTTTTTCACGTATGTTTACATAATTTTTAAATATTTATTATTGGTTTATTTGATGCTTTTTGGCAAATTTTGTGCTTTTTTAAGCACTTTTTTTTCAATTTTTTGCGCTTTTTTATCCGGTCTCTACTAATAAAACTTAATTTCAAGAAATTCAAGAATTTCTTGGTTTCTTGACAAGAAATCATGATCTTGAAATAGAAAATCTTGACTTGTCTAGGAAACAGTTTCAGATTTCTTGGCTTGAAAATTTCTTGAATTCAAGTCAACATCAAGTCAAGATCAAGAAATTTCTTGAAAATTGTGAAACCGTGAAACCCTACTACAAATCTGGCCCGCTATAGTTTATTTTGATTACATAGTAAAATTTTCAGTGTAAGTAGGTATCGAATCTTCCAGACAACCGATCACGCAGCAGAACATGCCCTAGGTCTTCTATTCGCTACAAGATTACCACTAACCAAGCATAATTGATGTTTTTGCATAATTCCGCCGTTCCCCACAAGATGGGGCTATACTACCGTAGCTTTCCCACGTCCTGCAGTAAATTACTCTACCCTGATTGATACTGGGAACCAATATCTAATGGTCTAATGGATAATCAAAGGTGGGTAGACCGAGACAGTCAACTATTTCTAACTTTATTATGCTGTCATTAGCCGGCCATAACCCAGTCAGTACAAAATACCCAAGAACTATTCATGACTTGAGTTAATCTTTAAATAGCAGTAGCTGGAAGGATGTATAATAAGGCCATCTAGTTAACTCTGTAGCAAACCGAAAACACTAAATGTTTAAGAATTCGGCCGAAAACGACCGAGGTATGAAAATTACAGATACCTATGTACCGATCACAAAACAAATATACTTTAGCGGCTTATAAGACAATAGTATATTTCCTAACAAGTGCGGAAAGTGCCACTTTTCCGCATGCGATTGCAGTTGGCTGAACGACGCGTAGCGGAGTTCAGCCAAGAAATCGAGTGTGTAAAACACACTTTCCGCAAGAGTTAGGAACACTATTGGTGGAAGTGCTGGAGTGTGGAATGCGTGCGGAAAAGTGTACTTTTCCGCACGCTTGTAGAAAAAATTGTTTTTGGTAACTGACAGAGTAAACCAGCATCCAATATCTAATGGATTGCATGGTTACATGCTGAATCGTTCAATGGTGGATAGACCGAGACAGTCGACTGTTTCTGACTTATTATGCCGACATCAGACAGTCATAACCCAGTACAAAATACCCGGGAACAATGCATGGCTTAAGTTAATCTTTAAACAACAGTAGCTGCATAGATTAAAGGAGCCAACCAACTTTCAAATTTTTTTGGAGCAAAAACAAATTAAAACAGGTAAATTGTAATGTCTTACAATTCTCAGGACTCGATACCAAGTTAGGTATTTTAATTTAGTTATTAGTTTTTATGTAAAATTTTATGCAAAATATTTGGTGTAGCGTGCGGAAATTTCAACAATGGTTCTGACAGTCTATGTGCAGCTTTGTCTATGGTAGCTGGAAAGAAGTATATCACTGTCAGAAACCGAAATAGTATATTTCATTAAGAGTCCGGAAATAAAGATTTTTCCGTGCGCGCGTGACAAATTCCCGTGTGAGGCGCAGCCGAACACGGGAAGTCATGCAAGCACGGAAAAATCTATTTCTGGACGTGTAATGAACGATATTTTTTATTATACTTCTTTGAAAACGGAAACTTAAAACATTTTATCGGCATATTATAATAAATTTAATTGACAAAAAATAAACAATGCAGACAATATAGTGTTTGGTATGTATGATGCGTTTCCATGGTTACTGTCAAATTATTTCAAAGGTGCTTTGTTGTAAATTAGTTATTGTCAGATAAAGTGAATAAAACGTCAAAAATATTACAGAAATGTATCTAAATATTGAAACATTTACGAATTAAAATACAAAATAGGTATATGCAGTGACGACTATAGTCACTGGTATATGTTAAATATCAGAGAGCATATAGAGTTTCTTAAATTTAGTTTACTCTGCTGTATATTTCTATTTTAAAGCCATATATTCGGTATTTTTATTTTTTTTTCCATGCGCTGTTTCCGTGCGCTAGCCCGAAAAACCCCATCTTTCATTATTGCTAAAACAGATGAAAATAAGGTGTTTTCAAAGAAGTATAATAAAAAACAAGTTTCATAACAGATACTGAAATTTTCTAGGACAGTATCAAAATTTCTTCAGATTTTTCCAGAAACCTTATGTAAGTAATTTTTTAATCAGAACACCCTGCATATTTTTCCATTTTTGAAACAAATCAAAACTAATATATTGTAATATCTTACAATAACTTTTTAGATCTCGATACTAAGTTGAGGTCTAGGTACCTATTTTAATTTAGTTATTAGTTTTTTGTAAAAAAAATTATGCAAAATATTTGGTGTGCCTAGCTGAAATTTCAAAAATGGTTCTGTACTTAAGTCTGTGTGTAATGTGTAGCTTTGTCTATGAAACCATCCATCCAGAAAGAGTTCAAAATGGACGTCACGGGACTAGAAAGTAATTTGAGTTTCATTTTTATTTTCCAGAAATCAAATAGGCCTTAAAAGGAGCCAAAATCTTAATTCTGGTTTAAGTGAAGTGTGTTTTTGTAAAATATCCTGAAATTTAATTAGGAAGGTTATTCAGAATATAAAATTATGCCCCTACGCCAAAATTTGAAAATATTTTAGTTTTTGTGTTAGTTTCGGTAAAACGCCTTTTTGCGAAAATGATTAAAGATAAAGATAGATTATGTTCTGGAAAAAAATATTTACGAAAATCCGGCTACGCCTGTCCAAGTCCATTTGGGTTATTATTTTTGATAATATGATGAGCCCTCTGTGTATTGTGCGGTTATGCTCCTAAAGGAACAAAACAAAACAATATGTTTGCCCGCAACTCAAAAACGAAAACATATTTTTTACGAGCTTTACTCCACATCCGCGATTAATCCCAATTTAATTACGATTATGGCTTTTGTGCCGACCCCACTCCCCAAAAATTAAACACTGTAATGGATGCTTCGCCTTAATTAAAAACGGGGAGCAAATACACCCCGTAATCAAGCGTCGCTGTGGGTAATTTGATTGAGTGGTGTCTGGAGGTTGAGGCCTTGAGACGACATCGCCGCGTTTCAACCCCTAAGCGAGGGGTGAAATTGTGAAATGGAGAGCTGCGAAGTGAAAGCATGTGGGTTTGCGGCGACCCCGCGACACTTATTTAAACCAGGCATCGAACAAAGGGGCGTGTTTTGTGTTTTGCGTTTGTTGGCACTGCCGACGTTTGCTTTTACGGAACTAAGAGGGTATGAGAATTTCTCTGCCTTCGTACTAACTCAGTATAGGTGCTCAAGGGCGTGCGGTGACATTTTAAGTAAGGGAAGCAATGTTTAAAAAGTTAGCTATTTGTAATGTACCTAATTCGCGACGCACCAACGCAGATATCAAAACCAACTCCAACTAAACTAAACAAAGCTACTGCAACGATAGCTTCCACGCACGCTTTAAACAGGCGTTCTCATTCGCGTCAGCCAGTGCGGTGGAGATGGAAAGTTCAATAACCTCTCGACTCTCGTATACTCCAATTATTTACTGGGATTGTCCATTGGTAATTTCGATATCCTAAGTTGGCATCAATGCAGCAAAAAATGCAACCGGGTCATAAGTTCAGGTCAGTAACCAGCCCATTTGCACTAATAACACGAAAAGTAAGACGAACAAGAACAACACAGATGACGGTAAAACTCACGAATCGTAGAAAACCCGCGAATATTTTCATTACCGAATGTTTGAACCAGTTTGAACGATCTGGAAAACCTTCACTGTCATTTTGACACACCGAGCTAAATTTGCCTGAGTCCGCCCATAGACGCTGCCAAAAGCAGCTGATTATTACAAAATACCAAAATGAAAAGTGTTTTCATGACGTTTGAAATTATTATTAAAATGAGTTGTAGTCATAGTTATTTTTATTTATAGCGGTATAATCGTGATTGCAATAGGGTTTTTATTTTATTATGCTCTTTTTTTCGTATCACTTTGGTAACTTTTCACATCATAAATCAATGAGTGACGTCATTAACTGGTTGAGACACATATAGGTACCAATGTTATACCCATGGTTAACAGAAAATTCCTAGGGATTTTGTGGAGAATGTCATCTGACAAAATCGGGACTTCTTACAGTAATCGGGGTATACGCTACAGAAAAGCTAACGGCCGGCCGGCATAGCTTACAATGTACTGTCGCTCGGTAGGATGGGCGCAGTCGGAGTCAACGGTCAACGCCGCATTTGCTAGAGGCATAACATATTGTAGGTTGATATATTATGGTATATAAGATAATTTTTAGCGTTTTTGATATACCTAGGTAACTAAACTAATTGCTTCCTGTTTAAAAATTCAAAAATTACATTTTATCATTTTACATTGTTTTGGTTTAGGGGAAGCACTGCTTCCCTTGCTTCCATGGACTGCACGCCCTTGTAGGTGCTATTGAGAATTTAAATGCACACTCGGAAGCTTTTAGCAGAATCGTTCCGGGTTCAGCAGTCATGTTTTTAGAAAACATATGTGCAAATAATCTGCGAAATTGAAAGAGGTATATATGCGTTAATTTGATTTTTTGGATTTCGGAATTAATGATAAGTGTTTTGGATCACGTTTTGCCGATCTCAACGCAAAAGATCGGTTTATCGTTATGAAACGAGAGTACCCGCCTATATTGCTGAATGAAAAGATGCGTTAAAACTCTAACCCAGCAAGACCAAAAAGAGAACCACAAAAGAATATCTAATGAGAAAAGGCACGATACAAAAACGACGCAAGTACCATGCTCTGTGAGATTACGTAGAAATTGACATCTTCTGCTGATGGTACATCCCTAAAAACCCAGCAGTGGCAAATTTCATCAGCTTGATTATTTTGATTGATATGTAGGGTGCCCCGAAATTAGCCTGTTATAATTTACCAGAGCATTCTACGACCCAAAAAAGTTAAGTTTTGTATAAACATGCAAAGTGAAATATTTGCCCGTGTAGTAAAGCATAAAAAATTGAGGGTAAACTTTTCTTGTGTAAATTTATGCACAAAATTTCATTAAAATGTATTTATTATTTTTACCAACTCACTTTTAGTAAATCTATTTTTTATTCTATCTATTTAAAAATACACGAGCGGGTGTTGAAAATACATGGTGCGTGTTTCTAAAAACATATATCTTAAAGTGTAAATTTAGTGCCAATCATGGATGCTATTTTTAACACCGGTATTAATACCGCTCGTATTTCATTTTTACACCGTTCGTGTTTTTTAAACACCGCCCGTGTTGTGGCCAAGATCAAAATAAAGGAATACTTGAACTTTGTCCTCCCTCAGCCCTCAGCCAGTCCTTTGTTGGATTTCTGCGCGTCGTGTTCTGTCTATAGGTCCAAAAGAACATTATTATAGTTCCAATCAAATTTAAATAAAAAAAACCTTATTAAATATCCGTTGTGTGACAGCGCTATGGGACTTGTTCGTATGTGCTGACTATACCCGTTGAGTGTAGAATATATTCCTTCCCTCAACGCTATGCTTAATGAATGTAGGTTATTATTAGGCTTTTTGCGCAAATGCTAATAACGGCCATTGTGATAAATATTTTTAAATAATTTTTGTCTCAAAATGTGAGTAATTACTTAGATTAAAATTTGTATTGACCAAAAGTTAAAAATCATGCGTGTTGCTCGCTAGAGATCGAAAAAAGCCATTTTATGGGTCAAAATGTTGAATCACCACGCATGTGGTGTACATTGAGTCCTAAAGGTAAGCAATTATCTAGCCCAATAACTAAAAGATTATTCACTATAGTCTTCGATTTTTACAGATCGAGTGATTAACCACTACCGCAAGTAGGTAAATCAAGTAAATGTCTAAGTTTAAACATTTCAAATGTTAGTCATGTATTTAATCACATCCTGTATATTTTTAAAAATTTATTTAATAAATAAATCTTTAAAGTTACTTTTTATAATAATGATGCCTCCTACTATACTATTTATTGTCTAGCCCAAAAAAGTTTCGATTTTTAATTATTGTATACGGCGTGTTTAGTAAACATAAGGCAAAAATGCAAGGTTTTGTTCGATGGGTTATTTTAAGAATATTTTGTCGTTTGATGGTTTTCTGAAAGCCGCTTTTGTTTTGAAGATACAAGGCTATTCCTAAAGGTTTTTCGACAATAACAATGTTTTTTTATCTTTAAAAAATTGAGTTAATGCATTGCAATATATTTTATTAGAATAATAATTTTGAAAATAAAAAAAAATGTTTTATCGTTGTGTATCGCCGAAACAGAGCTGTAATGTTGTCCTAAAATCGTCAATGGAACAAAATGTACTTAAAATAACCCAGGGAATAATCGGTTAAATTCTTGCCGTATATTTAGTAAACACCCTGTGTATGGGTAAAAAGCCCAATTATGAAACACCAGATGTTGTAAAATTTGTACACGGAAAATGGAATATTTTACACTAAAGGCGTGTGATATGCTACACACGCCCGTATAAATATTCGGGCAAAAATTAAAATTGTACCAAAACGAAAGTGGTTAATTTAACCAGAATCCATGTGGACTTAATGTGACCACTGTTAGTGTTTTAGTTTTACCAAATTTTAGTACTGTATGGCCTCAAAAATGTCCCCTAATAGGGGGCTCTAGCCCTCGAAATAGACACTTGGACAAACGGTTTTTTCAAAATATTTCCAGAACGCGTAAAGAGAGAATTCTGATATTTGGTTTGTGATATGTCTGGGAGAATAAATCATGAAAAAAGCTGACCAAAAAAATTGGGATGTTTTAAACCCCGTGACCTCCCCTTTGGAACGCTTGTGAAGAATAATTATCGAACTATCTCTAGTTCTGTGGATGTCAAATCTCACAGGTATATCACATACCAAATTTCAGAATTTTATTTGTGTTCGCTCTGGAAATATTTAGAAAAAAAAAACGTTTGCCAAAGTTACCAATTCGGGGGCATGTTTGAGGCTTTGTTTATAGTAACTTTTTCCTTTTTTGGTCTCAGAAAGTGCTGGTAATGTATGGCAGGATAATTATTTCTAATACGCATTTTCATGACACATGCACTGCAAAAAAATTCAAAACGATTTTACTCAAAAACGGTTCATGCTAGGAAAATGTTCATCAAGAGTATCTTTTTTGTTTTCATAATTTCGTAAGAAATCTGGGTACACACAAAAAAAATTGCGCCTATGATGAAGAATGTCAAACTGTATCTACGTTGGTAAATGTCAAATATCACAGGTATATCATATCGTTTTGAAAATATTTTATTTGGAAAAATCCGTTTGATTACATAATTTTTTTGGTTCGCAGAACGCGCTGGTACATTATGGCGGGCTAATTGCGGGACACCCTATATTGGTGCCCATAATTCAATTAAAAAAAAAAGAGCTTCAACGCCCTGTGTCTCTTAAACAAACAACACTTTTATAGCTCAATCGTCATATTCTGATCCCTCTATCTCCGGGAAAATTGGCATCTGTCTAGTTAGTGTTAAAGCAACTTCAAACATCCCATCTATTGAAACGTTGGACGTAACTGGCGTGGGGCTTCTATACCTACTTATTATTCTATATACGCCAGCCAGCCTGCCTCTTTTGACACACACCACTGCGTCATCCGCACTACTTCGGTGCAAATGAACCATTGTGATGCAAGTGCGTGTACCCTAGCTTCAGCATGTGAATAGACCAGACCAGATATCTATACATACCCTAAACAGTAAACAGTTTCCACTTCCACTCTGCGGACTATCGACACGTCCTGTCGAGGGTTGTGCGGGAAGCTGGACGCAATAATTATCAAGGGGTTTTTCGCGGCCATTGATTGTAGGCGAGTGGGCGCGAAAACACGGCAACAGCCTGTGTGTAGCGGTTGCATGGGATTTCCGCGTCACTGGACATCTGAAATACCGGACGGAATATTATTCGAGAGCGCGGATTTTCCCCATTAGAAAGCGCCTCGTCGCGTCGGGTATTAAACGTATGATGTGGAGGGTGGTTTAAATAAATTCCTGGCGTTTAATATGAAGGATGACTATAGGCAATACAAAGAAAATTCACCACCAAATCTATCTTACAAAGGATCATTATTTTGTTTTAGAGTTTTCCTCGTAGTTCTTCAGACAGGATCACCAGGAGTATATTTTAAAAATTGCACCAATGAGCTAGTTCAACTAAAATTTGATTTGATTATTTGATGACATTATCGAACTATACAGTCACCTATAGATACCCATAAGTCATTTGTCCTAAGTAATAGCCAAAATCTTAGACATTTGAAAATACCTTGAAATATTTAAAGTATATAGTATAGTAATCTTCTCTTCGACATGCGTGAAGCAACTTCAAGGCACCCAATTAATCAGCGACTTGTCGTGTATCAGCTGATTATTATTCTACCTAACCTTTACTTTGCACATTTTATCATTTTAATAATTATCAAATAAAGCATTCCACTAAATATCCATGTAGTTTATAGGTACAGGTTAATAATAGCATTGCCTGCCTTACAATAGTAATATTCATTTTCAAATACCTTTCAGTATTGCAAAAAAAAGCAGTAAAAACCAATACCTAATCAATTTTACACAGACATAAAAATTACTATTTAAAAAAGAGATCATACCTACTTATTACACAGGGTGGTCCAACTTTTACTTGCATAACTTAGAAAATCGATAGAAAATGCCAAAATAAGTAGATTTTTTCATATAAACATGTATCGTCATCCTAACGGTTTTCGTTATACAGGGAATCGAATTTCAATTTTTTTGTTCGAGTTTCCTTTTATTTTTCCTAAAGGAAGACAGCTAATACAAACATTATTTGGTACAGTTTCGACATACATTAAATGCTGTAAATTAAAAATAATTTGACCTGTCTACTTCTACCAATGTCGGAAAGGCGGGGGTCAAACAGAATATTATTTAGTAAAAAAAATGGTACGCCACTATAAAACTAATCTTTTCTTGCCTTCACTAAGTTTCACAACCAATAATTATAAGATCTATTTTCGAAAAATGTACCATTTTTAAAAAAATCATTTTTGTGTTTTAAATTTTTTAACAGAAGAAAATCAACGTAATATCACAGACCTATATAGCTTCGCTAAAGCTATATACCTATGTCTGTGGTAATATAGGCTTTTGAAATTTTGCACGCACCCACTCAGTTTTTAATTCCGAACAACTTTCTTTAATAATATTTCGTCGTTAAACCTCCAAAAAGGGTTTCTAGATTCGAAAAATCATGTGTCTTGAAAAAAACTAATTTTTCGCACCTCTAAAGTGGCATTTATGCAGGTTTTACGGTAAAATGTTATTAAGGAAAGTCGTTCAGAATCAAGAATTGACTACGTGTGCAAACTTTCGATTATCCATAACCGAGTCCATAACCTTCTGCTAAAAAATTTAAAACTCACAAAAATTAATTTTTCAAAAACGGTAGATAGATTTTTTCTTATAATTTATTGTGAAACTTAGTGAAGGCAAGAAAAGATTAATTTTCCAGTGGCGTGCCATTTTTACTAAAAAATATTATGGTTGACACCCGCGTTTCCTACAGGCCAAATTATTTTTAATTTACAGCATTTATTGAGTGTCTAAACTGTGCCAAATATGTTTGCCTTAGCTATCTTTCTTTAGGCAAAATAAGAGGAAACTTGAACAAAAAAATTTATGTTTATATGAAAAAATCTACTTATTTCCACATTTTCTATAGATTCTCTAAGTTATGCAGGTAAAATTTGGACCACCCGTATACTTATAAAAGAAAACAAATTGTAATTATAAACCACTAATTGAGGCGTTAAATACATAAATTTAGAGGTACCTCTACTTAACTAATATAGAGTAGAACTAGAGCACAAAAACAGTGCAAACAAAATGTAGTGCGAAAATAGTCTCGTAATGTAATGTAATCAAGCAACGAAGACCAAAATAATAGTATTTGCCCCCCTCCCCCGCACAAGCATGTGGTTGCTTCTGGGGTACTCCAAGTTTAGAGTATTGTGAGGGTGAGAATTATTATCATTATTATTATTAAATATTTTCTGTAAATCGTTTTAAAGCCATTAGTATTGAGGCATTTAAATTAGAAAGGGATGTCATTCCACGTAGCGGAAATTGGAAAGAACAGTTCAAAGATTACTGAGCGATAGCGCAGTGGCTACAGCCACCAGCAAAACCTAGTGTTCCGATTATGGATAATCGATAATCTGTCTGCCAAACTGTCACCAGAAAAGGAAGGTTGATTTTGAATTCTTCTTGTTCTTGTTGGAATTTTTCGTGTATTTCACTTCATCACGTTACTTGTATTCAACGCCATCTTTTGGGAGCAAAAGGAGTATTACCTTACAATTTTTAATTCTATTTAAAAACTGGGATGAACTCGGGTGAAATGTAATTAAGAACTTCTGTCCACAAAATATATAATTTTCTTCTATTTTCCAATTTATTGTCCCACATTGAAACTGCTGCGTTACTATTTTGTGTTCTAGATCAATAAATTAATTAACTATAGTGATAATGCATGTTAACGGGCCGAGACAGTAAATTTGTTTAAAAAAAAACAGTTTATTTTATTGCCACGATTTACAGTATTTAAACGGACAGAGTAACGCAAGATTGGCTATCGACTGTTATAATAATAATGCTCATCTACTTATATATACTAGTTTTGAACAGAGATCAGAGTTTTTTAGCTGCAGGTGTATTTTCTTGAAGATATGAAACATTGTAAGGAGGTGACTTTAAGAGAAAAACAAAGAGTGCCTTACTTTTATTATTTGAGAGTGCCTTACTTTTATTATTTGTTATGTAACTATATAAATATACTCATGGAAATAAAGTTATTAGAGTGTAGTAGCATTATGACGTTTATAATGACGTCCCCTATCGAAATTTTTATACTGGGTTACATAAACGGTAAACGTATTCAACATCGATGCAACATTATTGGGAGAGATTTAAAAATGTATAAAATATTACCGAAGTAAAAAAATAAAGAATTTTTTACTGTAATAAAATCGACACTAATGCCAAAAAAATTCTTTGTTAGGTCATGCTGCAATCTGTACATACGAAAAGCAGATAATTTTCTGCCAGAAGTAAGAAACTCATGAAACTATGCGGAAAATGCTAATTGCTGGCTACTGTTAATAGTTACAGTGGTTCTATCTAGAGCACATATGTACGTCATAATTCATAACATAACTTGCGGTCACTGTCAGCAACTCTCTATCTTCCTTTTTAAATAAATAGCTATACATACATACATACATACATACATACATACATACATACATACATACATACATACATACATACATACTTCAGCTGAAGTTTCATTGCAACCTTGGAATATTGTCATAACTAGGACGACCGAGTGGTAGCTAAAATGCTAGATGAAACATTCAGTTACATGTCACAAATTATAAAACTCTGTTTTAGTAATAAGTAGGTAAGCAAACAAAAATACAGATAAACATATAAGACAAGGTAAAACCAAGTTAACAAATAACGTATACCACAGATGAACACAGATTCAACATAAAGGGATTCCTTACCACATTTTTGTGGGCGAAGGTTCATGATACCTATTATGTACTTCTTGCTTGGTTCAGTTGGTAGCTCCTGATTTACCACTTATAGGTATATCCCGTACGTCGAGTCAATCCGCCATTTTATACAGAAAATATTGCTAGAGAGTCATTTTTGCATTCTATAGGAGTTCAACGTAACCGTAGCTCTGCAACATGATACTTTGTGTGCGTAATTCAACTCCTGGACCTGATTCGATCGGACTTTTTTCTGGCGTGTTAGGTATTACCTGATTGAAATTGAATATACTAAATTTATTTAAGAATTATTTTAGACACTATTGGCGCTACACACCTCGGTCCATCTAACGTATCCATCAGCTGTAATAAAAGGTTTTGTAATATGCTATTACATATTACCAAAGATCATATCGAATATCATGATCTTTGATATTACCAAATTTTTCACTTTGTAGAAAAGTACTATATTTTCGCACAAGGGGTTGTTCTGTAAATGAGTGTGAACTTATTAGTGTGTAGGTAAATATAAACGGATAATTTTGAGTTTATTAAAAACAAAGTCTACGGGCAAAATCAGCAATATTTTTGAATTTTTTTAAACCTCAAACTTCTAAAATCGAAAATAGCGGCCACTCCTTGCTTTTACAGTATGACACAGAACTTTTGTTCATAACATAATTTGTTTCTGCTTTATATGAAACAAATTATTCCCTGGTCATAAATATATAAGCTGATATGGATGCGTTACAGGTTATCCGTATTGTTGAAAATTTCAACAATAAATTTTCCATAATAACATACAATTTTGTTTTACGGTCACCGTCGGAATATAAAATCTAGCTTCATAATTTTTCGAGTATCAGTAAAAAAGGACCTATTCAAATTATCCCCGATTTTTGCAAAAAAAATTGGTACCTACCGATCTACAAAAAAAACTTATATTTTTGTAAAAGATATTACCAATAAATTGTTAATACAGTGACCGGCAGAACGGACAAAAAAATTTAATACAATGCAGTTTTCATATTTATTCTAGGGATATGGGTGGATATCATTAATACAGCATACAGAAAATATACACCACTCGTAGCGTATTATTGTTCTATAATCCTAGAGGGCGCTACGCGACACCCACCTACCGCTACTTCTAAATCCCAGCACACCCAGTTCCCGACAGGCCCACTTCTCGACAGGCGCGGCCATCTCAACACCGCATTAGCCGTACGACAATATCGACAAAAAAAGATGGAAAATTATAAATTCTCAGCCTAAAGCATCTGTGCAAAATAAACGTTGCCATATATTCAAATTATTTTAAGAAGTCCTCACTGGGACTGTCAATTGGTAATTTCGCCATCCTAAGTTGGCATCAATGCAGCAAAAAATGCAACCGGGTCATAAGTCCAGTCCAGGTTATAGTAACGAGCCCATTTGCACAATGAATAACTACTAATAACACGAACAAGAACAACACAGATAACGGTAAAACTCACGAAACGTACAAAACTCGCGAATATTTTCACTGCCCAAAGTGTAAACCCTTTCGAACGATCCGAAAAACCTTCACGGTCACTTCACAACACCGAAATAAAATTTGCCTGAGTACGTACCATAGACGCAGCCGCAAGTAGCTGATTATGCCAAAATACCAAAATGAAAGTGTTTCCATGACGTTTGAAATTATTATTAAAATGAGTTGTAGTCGTAGTTATTTTTATTTGTAGAGGTATAATCGTGATTGCAATAGGGTTTTTATTTTATTATGTTCTTTTTTCGTATCACTTGGGTAACTTTTCATATCATAAATCAATGAGTGACGTCATTAACTGGTTGAGACACATATACCAATGTTATTATACCAATGGTTAACAGAAAATTCCTAGGTATTTTGTGGAGAATGTCATCTGACAAAATCGGGACTTTTTACAGTAATCGGGGTATACCAAAGGTGAGCCTCACGAAATAGCGCTGCAACGGAAAGTTGACCTCCTGGGATTTAGGCTTCGCGGAAAGTGGGACTCATAGTTTAAAAAAAAACTGCAATTTATTACAAATCCGTTATTACGGTTAGTGATCCAATAATTTATCATGTAGGTGTACTGGTTGGGTAGGGATCTTTTGCCAAAAGAATAAACTAGTTTCCTTCGTAATTTTTGATCCCTACCCAACCAGTACATCTACATTAATACAAATCATTCTGTAAGGTTTAATCAAAAATTCAGCGATCAAAAAGTTTGAGAATACTCTTATTCCCTCTTAGGTACCTTAATTAAGTGCTTAAAAAATATTCAACAATTTGATTCCTAAAACTATCTGAGGAGATGACTGGTTATTGCCAACAATCTTGGAAAGTCGTTGCACTTTTTATTCTCGGAGAAGCTCCCCGTAGTTGCACTGAAAAAGTTTTAGCTGCACAGGAAGAAACCATTTATTTAAAAATTAAATTAAAGTCAAGACGAAAAACTCTTGCACTATGAGTGTTTAAACTGGATTAAAAATCTTATCTGTCGCTGACCATTTCTCAAATGTCCTGGGAAAAAGGAATGTGTACCAAGAAAGGACGTTTCTGTTTAAACTCTGCCTTTGTCTGCTTTAGCAAAATACCAGCTTTATAATTTTATAAACAATCTTCTGTACAATTATATTGTAAAACAGTCCGTTCGGTTAATAAGAATTGGTCCAAGACGTAGTGGAGGCGTGAAAAATTAATTTTGTAGATGTTAAAATATGTTGATGTTAGCACAGACATATATTAGCGAAGCTATATAGGTCTGTGATGTTAGAGATTATCAATTTAAACAATTATTGTAAGAAAAAGTATGTTTCCATTTTATTTGTTATTTAATTTTAATTTTATTAATTAAGTTTAATTTCTTTCATCAATCGCAGACGAACGAACAATTTTTTTGCTAAAAGTAATCGACTATATTTTTTGTATTTGCATTTTTATTTATTTATACTTAAAATAATATTAACCTTATAAAAAGAACAATGGTGCGCACAATTCTTTTCTAAAGATATCTAGCCAGGATGCCCCAGCGCCGCCCCAGGAACAAGTAAATCTACTTACCATTGGCGTAGCTAAGGGGGGGCTGGGGGGGGGGGGCTAAGCCCCCCCTGGTATAAAAATAGCCCCCCCTTGACAAATTCTAGCGTTTATTTTTATAATTTTATTGGTTTTTCTAACTTCCAGATACTCAGATGTGGCAATTAAAGAATTTCAACTATACAATCAATTTGTTTCATTTGACAGTTGCCATATTCTGTATTTGTAGACACAACATTGTCAATTCTAATTTTTAGAAATCATGGAAACCATTATTAATTTTTACTAACAATCAAAGTACCGGCCTCACTTTGGAAAGTATAATGCTGGGTCCCCTTACTTTAAAGAGTCCCGGCATCACCGCGAACCTGGACGGCTGGACGTGACTGCTTACTGAGTTACATGAACACATATGCCATGTTTCTGGAAAGAAGACGCTACATGCTGAGAAGACACTTTTAATATTATACAGGGTGTCCGGTAAGTATGGGGCTATCTCACAGGAGCAAGTAGGGGACGTCAAAATATTACGATTGAGCTCAACAACTACGGATCAGATCTCAATAGTTACTGAAATACAGGGCGTTGTAACTCTTTTTTTCAAATTGAATTATGGCAATATCTCCCAAACTAATCAAGCTGTTGAACTGAAATTTGGCACTGCTGTGTTTTTGGCGATGGAGAATAAGCTGAAAATGTCAATTTCGCCGTATCTCACAGAGGGCGCCACTTGCGCTGTTTTTGGCTCGTGCTTTTACTCGTAACTTTTTTGAGGTTATCTCTTTGGTCCTGCAGGTCTATTATTTTAGTGCATCTTTTTATTCTGCAAGAAAAAAGTACTCTTGTTTCATAACGATTAAATCAACCGTTTGCGTTGAAATCGGCAAAATGTGCCCCAAAACACCTGTTGAGTTCAATATTCGACACTTAAAATTTTCACCTACCACTTTCAAATATTACAGATCAACTGTACATTCAAAATGATGAAAAAAATGCCAAATGAGCAGTGGTCAAAACACCATTGGTTTTCTTGAAACAGCGTGTCAAAATTTTGTCAAATTCAATCCTTTCCATTTTGAAAGCGAATAATTTTTGGTACTTTGTTCATAGGGATTTTTTTTCACTTCAAATGGTACCGTTGATATGAAACACTTGAAAGCGGTAGGTGAAAATTTTATGTTTCGAATATTGAACTCAACAGGTGTTTTGGGGCACGTTTTGGCAATTTCAACGCAAACGGTTGACTTTATCGTTATGAAACAAGAGTACCTTTTTCTTGCAGAGTGAAAAGATGCACTAAAATGATAGACCTGCAGGACCAAAAACATAACCTCAAAAAAGTTACGAGTAAAAGCACGATCCAAAAACAGCGCAAGTGTCGCCCTCTGTGAGATACGGCGAAATTGACATTTTCAGCTTATTCTCCATCGCCAAAAACACAGCAGTGCCAAATTTCAGTTCAACAGCTTGATTAGTTTGGGAGATATTGCCATAATTCAATTTGAAAAAAAGAGTTACAACGCCCTGTATCTCAGTAAGTATTGAGATCTGACCCGTAGTGGTAAAGCTCAATCGTAATATTTTGACGTCCCCTACCTGCTCCTGTAAGATTGCCCCATACTTTCCGGACACCCTGTATATACTAAAACATGTTCTATTACGACAGTCTCTCTTGTAACTTTTGCCAATAAACATCTTTTTAAAAACAAATTTGTTACGCTCGCCCACGTAACTGGCGCAGTCGGTAGGATCACTGTTGCCTTTTTCGACCTATCGATAGATATCGACTCGCGATCGGTTCCGAATCTTCGGTTAAAAACAGTGTGAAACCGAAAGGTGTGGACTTGGCTCTTACAAGACGGCTCAACAGATCAGGGGACCCCAGGAACAGCATCGTCCTACAACCCTTTTGGTCACCGCAGGGAGAAGACAGCATCGTTTTTCCTATTGCACCCGTAGGTTAAGAAGAAAAAGAAGATTTCCATGAAGAAAAACATCTTCATCTTAGCATTGTAAGTGAATCCTAAAACAAAATTCATATTAACCCCTTTTTGTATATATTGTTTATATTTCTGTTTCGCCAATCTGGACGAACTTTTAGATTTAGCAAATTTGTTTAACACTCTCCAACTTTCGGAAATTGAAAATATTCCTACTTCTAACCCAGTAAATTCAACAATTTCAAGTACTATGGCAAACCCAGACTATCAAATGATAAGGTACCAAGCCGACAACATTCCTCGATTCGACGGAAACCCTAAACAAATTAACAGATTTATTCGTTGCGTTGAAAACTTTCTCACCAACCATCAAAATGCTACAACCCCTCTCGCACCGATAAATGTTTGTCTGTTTGATACTGTCATAAGTAAGCTAGTTGGAAGAGCAGCTGACTTAATAGCTTCTCGAGTAGAACTTAATTCTTGGGAACTTATTAAAAATGCCCTAATTGTCACTTTTTCTGATCAAAGAACAGAGGACTGTATTATACAAGATATTATATCTTTAAGACCCGATAAAAATGAAAACAATCATAATTTTGGCTTAAAATTACAAGACGCTAGAAGTCTACTGGTCTCTAAAATTAATGCTTCGAACGATACAGCAAACGTAAAACTTTTGAAAATAACTCAGTATGAAGCTCTTATTCTCAAAACTTTTATCAATGGACTCAATTATCATTTACAGCTTATAGTAAGATTAAAAAATCCCGATTCCTTGGAGCAAGCTATGGCTTTCGTCCGAGAAGAAGAAAACTTTTTGTATTACAAAAATCGTTCACAAATTCCACAAACTAAAATAGTTCCTAATTTTCAAAATTCACGACCTAACATGAGATTACAACCTTCTACAAGTACCCAATCTTATCCAAGACCACCAACGTACCAACCAACGACTTTTTCTAATTATCCCCGACCTAACGTACAACCTCAATTTCCACCAAAAAATATCCCTTCACCATCTTATAATAACCAATATAGAAATTTTAATTCACCATCCACTATGCAAAGATTTCAAAATCCCAATTTTAGACCTCAGTATCAACCAAATCAATACCAATCAAATCAGTATCAACCGAATCAATTTCAAAGATCCCCTCAAAATTTTCCAAAACCTTTCTCTAAAATTACTCGAATAACTAAAAACGAACCAATGGACACTACAACAGGAAATACAGTTTTACATCAAAATTTTATTTCTGAAGAATGCTATAACCAGGTTATTGACCCCGTAGAGAGTACCGAAACAACCCTACAAATTGAACCTCAAATTCCTGACGGAAACTACTACGAAAATGACGAATTATCCCAATTTTTATATTACCCAGAACACCCGAATTTTGACGAATATACCGAGTTTTCCCAACCCTCAGACAAAACAACTGAAAACGAAAATTTTCAGATAACTCCGAACCAAAACCCTACAACGTAATTTATCTAAATAATACCGACGAAACCACCTTACCTTACGTTTATCTCCCCGAACTAAATGCAAATTTTTTAATAGACACAGGTAGTTCAAGAAGTTTTATTAATCCCGAATTAGCTCATCAATACTTTACAGATTTTATTTTCGAAGAACCTTTTTGTGTAAAAACAGCCCACGCTAGATCCATACATAACGAAGCGATGGAAATTCCAGTTTTTCCCTCATTTCAAATGAATGGAAACCATAAATTTTATTTATTTGATTTTTCAAAAAATTATGCAGGATTATTTGGCACCGATTTCTTAAAACATAAAATTATGTCAAATATCGATTTACGTTGTGACTATCTAGTTACGCCTTATGTAGCTATTCCCTTAAATAACACTGAATATATCGTTTCAAATTTCATAAATGCAAATTTCACGACATTAGAAATAATTATACAGCCCCGAAGCGTACAAAAAATAAAAGTACCCGTAAATAAAATTTCTGGCACTTGTATCTTACCTTACACAAATTTTGGAAAAGCAGAAATGCCTGAAGCAGTTTGCAATATTGTAGATTCATTCGCTACTACCTTTGTTACTAATATTTCGGAAAATCCAATCAAAATTAAATTTCTTAAGCCCTTTGATATTGTACTAATCAATGAAGCTGAAATAAATTTTTTCGAAAAAATGGAAACAGACCAAGATCTAGACGACCATATTGAACAACTGCAAAAACAGAATTTAAAAAATTTACGCTTAAGTCACTGTAATCAAGAAGAATATGACGCAATTCGAAAATTATGTTTCGAATACCGAGATATTTTTTATGTAGAAAATACTCCTTTGACATTCACGAACCAAATAAAACACAAAATTAAATTGACTGACGAATCTCCCATTTTCACAAAAACATATCGATACCCCGAAATTCACAGACAAGAAGTCAAAACGCAAATTAGCAAAATGTTATCTAACGGCATAATCCAACATTCAAATTCCCCGTGGAGTAGCCCCATTTGGGTAGTACCAAAAAAATGGACGCATCAGGAAAACGAAAATGGAGGATTGTGATTGACTATCGCAAACTTAATGACAAGACAATTGACGACAAATTTCCATTACCAAACATTTCGGACATTCTAGACAAACTCGGAAAAGCCCAATACTTCTCGACACTCGATTTGGCGAACGGCTTTCACCAAATAGAAATGTCACCGGACGACATCCCAAAAACAGCATTTTCTACAGACACCGGTCATTTTGAATTCAAAAGAATGCCATTTGGACTTAAAAACTCACCCTCTACGTTCCAAAGGGTTATAAATAATGTTCTGCGCGGATTACAAAACGAAACATGTTTAGTGTACCTCGACGACATTATAATTTTCTCGACATCTTTACAAGAACATATAGACAGACTAAAATCAGTTTTCCAACGCCTTAGAGAATCAAACTTTAAAGTCCAACTGGACAAATCGGAATTTTTACATAAAGAAGTAGCTTATTTAGGACACCAAATTACCACTGACGGAGTTAAGCCCAACCCGGATAAAATTAAGGCAGTTAAAGATTTTCCTATACCCCGTACGCAAAAAGAAATTAAGTCATTTTTAGGTTTAGCTGGTTACTACCGTAAGTTTATCAAAGATTTTTCCAAAATTAGTAAACCCTTAACTGAATGCCTCAAGAAAAACCGTAAAGTAGATCACTCTCCGAAATTTATCGAAGCTTTTAATCATTTAAAAGATTTGCTGATAAATGCCCCTATTTTAAAATATCCAGAATTTGACAAACCCTTCGTTCTAACAACAGATGCCTCTAGTGTAGCATTAGGAGCAGTCCTGTCACAAGGAACCCCGCCTAACGATTCGCCAATCGCATACGCATCACGCACCCTCAACAATACGGAACAAAAATATTCGACTATTGAGCGTGAATTACTCGGAATTTTATGGTCATGCAAGTATTTTAGGCCTTATCTATACGGTAGAAAATTCTTTATATACACAGATCATCGCCCTCTCGTTTGGCTCTTTAATCTGAAAGAACCTAACTCCAAATTAGTCAGATGGCGCCTCAAACTTGAAGAGTTCGATTACCAAATTATATATAAAAAAGGAAAACAAAATTCCAATGCAGATGCCCTTTCTAGAATTCAGTTAAATGCAATAGAAACCCAATCTACCTTTAATAATGCCGGAGACATAGCCTTTGACATAGATGAATTTTTGCGCCAAGAATCAAAATTTTTACCTAATCCTTCCCCAACTTCAGACTTAACTACTGACTTAGACGAATCTTTAAAACAGAATGATATTAACAAGCAAGAAATTAACGAAATAATGAATGATTTACAAAAATTTACCTTACCTGAAAACCCCAAACAAAAAATAAGAATTTTGCAAAATATACAAATACGACCACCGACTACTGATGCCACTGCGCATAGTATCAATGCCCCCGAAACTACGACCAATATCCCAATATTAGACGAAATTATTAACAATCGACCAAACCAGATGATTATCAAAAAATCACCCTACGAGTTATACTCAAAAATTGAACAAGAAAATTTTGACGACCACCATATCATTTATGCAACCTTACCTACCAATATTAATGAGATAACAAAATTTTTAAGAGAATACATAAGTAACAAAACCATGTATATTTACTTTCATTCTAAAGAATTACGGCCTTACTTCCAAGAATCACTTAATACACATTTTCAAAATTGCAAACTTATCGAATGTACCAAACTTATTAATAATGTTAAACCGGAAGAGAGACAGATGCTTATAAAATACAAACACGAAGGCAAGACAAATCATCGTGGAATCGACGAAACTTATAAATTTTTTAAACAAAATTACTATTGGAAATCTCAAAAATCCGATATTTCTAAGTACATAAATCAATGCGAAATATGTCAACGGTCAAAATACAATAGAAGACCTCCTAATGAACCCCTAGTTTTGACTCAAACCCCTTCTAGGCCTTTCGAAATATTACATATTGACACATTTATTACAGGAAAATATAAATTTCTAACTTTAATAGACAAATTTTCGAAATTTGCTCAAGCTTTACCATACTTTGGAACAGCAATATCGGCCTGCCAACAACTAGTTCATTTCTTTTCATTCCACGGAATTCCAAAGCTAATTGTTTGTGATAACGGCTCAGAATTTAAAAACGACGTTTTAGATGACTTATTGAAAACTCATAATATAAAAGTACATTTCACCACCCCCCGTCATCATGAGTCAAACTCCCCAATAGAAAGACTACATTCAACCCTAATTGAGCACCTTCGAATTCTTAGAGAAAAGGACAAAACATCTGATATACCGACCTTAATGACATACGCAATAATAGCTTACAATAGCACAATTCATTCTCATACTAATCACACGCCTTTTGAAATAATCTCAGGTCATACAGACTCTCGCGATCCGATGTCACTTATACCCGCTCAAGTTTTCACGGAATATGTTAACAATCATCAGAATAACACGAAAGCGCTTTATGATAAAATTCATTCCGACTGTGTTGACAAAAAGGAAAATATAATTAACAAGCGAAACAGTAGTAAGACAGCCGCTGAAATTACAGTAGGCACTCAGGTTTTTAAACAAGTGGATCCGAGGTCAGCGAAATTAAAATCCAAATTTACAGGCCCCTATTTGGTTACAAAAATTCTCGAAAACGGAAAAATTGAAATACAAAACCCAAAAACAAACAAGACAGAAATTACACACAAAAACGAGACTAAAATAAAACACGTTGTTACAGATGGACCTGGACCATCGACGCAACCGACACAAACTTCCATAACCTCAACTCCTATCCCGGACTCTTCCCATACAAGTTAGGAACGACACAAATTGTATCTAATCACTGGCCACTTGTTCAAGTATACGACTTAGCCCCAGTAGTTTCAAGATATTTAGAAATAAAAAATCAAGTGTATAAACTTAATAATGACATTAAAAGTAAAATTGGACACTATGGTGACGAATACAATAATTCATTTTCATATTTGTTTGCATTAGAAAAGCAGATCGATTTACAAATAAATCAAATAAATCCTATTCAAAATGTAACTAGACAGAAAAGAGGCTTACTTAATCCTTTGGGATCTCTCATTAAATGTATTACAGGAAATTTAGATCAAGAAGATAGCCAAAAATATGACATGCAGATAAAAAACTTACAAGAAAATCAAAACAAATTAAAGGGTGTTGCCTTCAGTCAAATTACGTTATTAAAATCTACCATTAAGAAATTTGAGGAAACAGTGACAAACATAACTCACAACCAAAAACAAATAGAATTTAAAATTAATCAAATACGAGAAGCTCTCGAGAAATTCGCTCAAGCCCAACTAGATGACTTCAATTATTTTCAAATTCATATTTTGATTCATCAACTTACTAATATATACCAAAATATCTACAATATATTTGATAGAATGGAAGTAGCAGTTTCTTTTGCAAAATTGAATACTTTACATAACTCAATCATAAATCCTATAGACTTGTTATTAGAAATAAAAGAATCTGAAAAATATTTAAAGTTAGGCAAAGTACCTCTTTCACCAACTATTGATAATATTTTGAATTTCGAAAAACTTATTGAAATTAAAAGCTACTCAAAAGAGTTCAGTATCACATTTATTTTAGAAATACCCTTGGTTGAATCAGAGTTATACCAATATTACAAAATCCTACCATTACCAATCCCAAAAAATAATGAACCCGATTTTTACTTTTGCCTACCTTATAAACCATTCCTTGCACTTAACAATGAAAAGTATGTTTCCATGGACAAAATCTGCAAGAAAATTGAAGAAACCAAGTACATTTGTGAAGAAGTTAGTCCTACGCATGTTGATGATGACGCTCCTTGCGAGGTGCAATTAATATCATTCAAAAATTTAACGAACTGTTCTCCCTTCAAGACTACTATCCAAAAAGTTGAGATAGCCAAAGTTGTCAAAAATAAATGGCTAATAACTGTTCCGTCAAAGCGAATAGCTGTTAGTTCCTGTAAAAACTCAGTACCAAATAATACACCACTACAAGGAAGTTACTTAGTTGAACTGTTTTCCGATTGCACTTTAAAATTAAATTCGATAATATTACAAAGCTATAAAACTAGCAAACTACCCTTTATAAAAGTATCTTTACCCTCTATAAACTTTTCGAGTAAAAACCTCACTAGCATCCCGAAGAAGCTAGGTCTGCCAGAACTCAGCCTCAACAAAATCAACTTAGAAGAAACAAGAAGTATTCAAGACACCCTTGAAGAACAGAAGAAGATTTTAGAAGACATGTCGTCACCACTTGAAACAAAGAAAATTAACATTTTTACAATTTTTATTTTCATTATAATATTAATTGTTTTATTACTACTCTTGCTCAAATTAATTAAAAAACATTTTCAAAAATTTTCTATTAACCCAAAACAAAAGGAAACCCGAGAAGAAATCATCATTTAACTTTTGGGAACCACATCCTAAAGAATATGCTTCCCAGTAGGGCCGGAGGAGTTACATGAACACATATGCCATGTTTCTGGAAAGAAGACGCTACATGCTGAGAAGACACTTTTAATATTATATATACTAAAACATGTTCTATTACGACAGTCTCTCTTGTAACTTTTGCCAATAAACATCTTTTTAAAAACAAATTTGTTACGCTCGCCCACGTAACTACTGTGATTGATATCATTATGTAATACTGCGAAGACGCCAATGTACATCTATATTTTTACTTATGCAGTATCTGTATACAGGGTGAGTTTTTTCGATGCCCACTATGGGGATCTCGGAAACTAGCAGAGCTAGAACAAAGGTTAAATGGGGAAAGAATTGTAGTTTTGAATGCTCAATCTAATGCCCCTATTGAATTTTTAAAAAAGTTCATGGCTCACTATATATTTTGAAAAGAGTGATTTTTTGTTATTTCATCAGATCTCTGTAGCTCCGTTATTTCTGATTATGCAAAAAAACTGTAGAGACAAAAATTATTGTAGATAATTTTGGGCTTAAAAGGATAATCTAAACCTATTTTTTATGTTGTTTGTGATTTTTTAGATATGACATAAACTTGTGTTTTTTAAATGTAAATCATAGTTGGCTGTGGCCTTATAAAATCGCCCATTTTTTGAGCTTTACAGCCTTGTTTATACAGAGGCGTATAAATAAGGATCCGAGCAATAACCCACGATACACAGAAAACGGTATACCCTCGCGCAGGTGCTGTGACGTAAACGGTGACGCTTATTCGACAAAATCATGGCTTACTTTTATTTTTAAACGGAAATTTGAGTCGTTTTATAGTATAGGTAAACACCAAAGTGTTTATATGCGGCGCTCCAGCGCTTTTGCGGGTTACTGAGTCTCATCTCCTTGAGGGGCTTAAGCCCCCCCGGAGAAAAAAGGCTAGCTACGCCTATGCTACTTACACCAAATCAACAATCAACCTCCTTACTCATTACTAAAAACAGGACAAGTTTTATTAAAATCAAATCGGCCAAGTAGTTTTGAGTTTTTTGAAAAAATATTTTTTTTTTATTAATGTTAATACCCTGTATCTCGAAAACGAAGCTTTAAAACATACAAGTTCATATGAACTTTTATTTTTATTTTTATGAGTTCTATCGCTTATTAAATTTTCACGATTAAAACCGGAGACACCAAAGGTCTCTAGAGGAGAAGAGGTTGCCTCTACTGGCCAACACCTTGAGTGGTCCTATTGACCATTCAACTGTTTTGAGGGGATTCCATGGCACACTTTGACACCCTGCAGAATGGAACTCCCTGTATATTTTTTGTTTTAAATAAAAAAAAAACGCTAAATGGTTTTCGTGAAAATTGGGGTATAAAAAAAATCGCAGCCGGCCCCGGATTTGCATTTTGAAAATGGTAGGAAGGTCAAAAGAAGCGGTTTTTGAAGGCCTTTCAAACAAAAATATGTTTAGGCGATTGTCTCCAAAAATGAAGAATTTACGGATTTGTACAGTTTTAAAGTTGGACACCCTGTAAATGTTGATACTCTTGAATTAATCGACTACGGTGGATTAATTTATTTTTCATGTTTTCTTCAACTTTGTTTTTGCTAAAATACTTAAATGACACTAATACCTATAGACTAGCTGTTTCTCGGGTCTATTGTACCAGCGTCCATTGTACTTCCTAATGCTTTGGTTCGTTATATATTAGTGATCAGGGCATTTTGGGAGAGTGGGTTTCGAAAGCCACAGATATCAAAATAACTTTAACAGAACGGAAAATCGTATTTCGAATTGAAAATCATGAAAACATTAAAACAAAATTATTATAAAAATTTAAAAAATATATCCACATTGATAAATAATGCAAGATTAAAAAAAGCAAAATTCTCTCAGTCAAAACTACTGTACGTGTTTCGAACCGCTAGGGGTTCATCCTCAGCAGTAAAAATTTTTTTTGCAAGAGTCTTGCTTGCAAGACAAGATGTTTTCCTGCAAGAGTTGGGCAAACCAAGAATTAATTTAATTTCTTGTCTTGCTTTGAAAGACAAGACAAGAATAAGCCTAGCAAGACAAGAAATCTTGTCTTGTGAAGCACTAATTGGGCTTAATTTGACTTTTGTTTTATATAAGGTGAGGTTTCAATTTATAACAACAGATGGTTTCTTACATAATAAACCACTATCCGAAATTAGGAAACCATCCGAACATAGGCGACTTTACTTGCGATTTTTATATTTTACGCGTTCCGGCGTCCCTATTAACTTTTCTTACGTGGCAAAGTAAACGAATTATCTCAAATAGTCAAATATGTTTCCATAAATTCAATCGAAATTTATTTCCATTTATTTTCACAGTCGTAGATATTAATATTTCCGTGAGTCTATTATGTATATATGTTACGGCTAATACGAAAAATTAGCTAATTCCCGATTTAGCCGGCTAATTCGCGAATTAATCAATACAGCCGGTTAAAATGGGAAGAAATAAATATATTTTAAGAATTTTCGCAAATTATCCGGTTAGAACGCAAATTATGCAATATGATCGGTTATATCCGACAACACTTGGCTCTTTCGCGAATTAGCCGGATAATATGTTAAGCAATCAAGACTCTGACATTCATAAGCGTGCGTAGACATTGAAATGTAATTTAATACATAAGTGTATGTTTATTCAACTGTTTTCTTATATTCATCATTCATCATTGCTTAAATAAGCGGTATTGGCACTTTTTGTAACTGCAATTTTCAAAAATTCTTCATTAAAACGCGTTTTAAAGTTGTTTACACTTTCAATACCACCAGCCATGTTGACAGATGATGCTATACACTGAATCAATAAAACGTTCTATATGGTTGCTCTTGGATAATTCGCGATGTAACCTGTTTACGCTGGATAATACGCGAAACTAAGACACATTCTGGTTTTCTCCTCGGCATCTGGCTAATTCGCGATTTAGCCGGCTAAATCGCGAATTAGCTAATTTCTCGTATTAGCCGTAACATATAGATAAGATGGTAGTTTACTATCTTCCGTTCAAGTGAACTCCTCCGCACGATAAGAATCAACACATTATCAAATTGAACAACCACAAGCAAATGTATCCTTCACCGTCTCCGCATCCGCATAACTTTCCCTAATTTCTACTAATCCCGAATTTGTCTCCGCCCGGCAGCGCCATTACCCATGGACCCCAACCCCGGCAGGCCCGGCGGTCGCTTCCAGGCCCGGCTCGGTCCGGATCAGCCCTAAAAAAGGCCGTAATCCCGGCCGGATAGATACCCCGGCCCGCTACTCCGGAATTAATTAGCCTTAACGGGGCGCAAACTACCCTTAAGGATCCGGACGGGAACGGGCGTGGACCTGTTTATCTTTGGGGGCGTGTAAGGGGGGGGGTTGTGGAGTGCTAAACCCGGTTATTGCTTTTTAGTGATTGATCTTGGTCGACGGTCGATGCGAGACGTCGACGGGGTTAGACGGGATCATCGTGGCACGATAGACTTACCCACGGTATGTCATTGCGCATCTTGTGACGTCAGTTGCGAATCAGAATTTAAAAGTTGCTCCATATGTTTTACACAGCAATAGATACTTTTTTATGGGTTTTTGCTTATTTCTTTTAAATAAATGTTGTTAAAAATATGTAGAATTTATTACTACGCCCTGCAGAATCAACGTTAAGTGTAATTTTAAGGAATCTTGGATTGTTGATATTTAATATGTAACTAAAATTATAAACATATATATTTTTTGCCTAACCATTACAATAATTATTATTTAAATACCTAAAACCTACTTTGAATTTCAGGATCATTATCTTTTAATTGCCAGTCTAAATTACCGAATTAATCTTCAAAAATTATAAATGAAATTACAACAGGTAGATACCGAAGTACAAATTTGTAATCCGTCCGTTCACATCAGGTAGTAAAGCAATAATTTATTCTAGGCCGACCCTGCCTGCCTTAAACAATCAACTAGTAATACAAGACAAGTACTAGGTTTTCTATCTCTTTTCCTTTTATGAAGGGTGCTTAGCGAACTTTAAGACGTACGTCGAATACAAATTGGAGGAGGAGACATGAGTGTAATTGTGCAAGTGCAAGTAAAGCAATAGATATAGCGCTCTCTCTTTGATGATTTATTGCCGACTTCGCCTTTAGATTCTGCCCTTACTATTCAGTTCAGTCTATATTATTGTTTATTTTTGGCAATTCATTATGTATATTATTGTTTTGATAATGTTTTTATTTCCTTATTTCCTCTGTCATTTTAGAACCCGTATATGGCCGTATACCAGCCGAAACGTCGGTAAAGATGCCATATAATTTTATGGTGCTTTTATGGTCCAAATACCGAATAGAAAACAAAAACGAATTGTCTGAACGACACATTATTTTTTTAGAATAGGGAGTGGAGGAGGTAACCCATATTAACATTGTAGCGCAAACTATGTATGTACATACCTACTATGTATCTTACTAATACAATCTAAACCCATCGGAGCAACGCATCGGCTAACTAAGGTTAGTTCATGCCGCGTTATCGTCTTAATTAATTCCGGGGAGGCGGTGGAGGATCGATCCGGCCGGAATTTCGCGCTTCTTCGCGGGCTGGTCCCCACCGGGCCAGGCCCCGGACCGACCGCCGGGGCCCATGGTAATGTTGAGGTCACGGGCCCACGAATTCTGGATTAGTTATTAAATTAGGGAAAGTTATGCGAAGGAGGATTCTGCCCCATATACGTGCGGTTCGGTTGTGAACTAAGTGATCCTCACTTGGAAATATGAAGAAGCTGCAGCTATAGAAGCAGCTGTTATCAAAAGTACAAGTAAAAAGTGGCTGGAATCGGGCTATCATTGCAGTAAGTTAGCAAATCTATTAGCAACCCACACACCTACATCACAGTGGTTCAATGCGAGGCCAACGATAAAGACAGGCCATGGCGCTAACGCAGAATACGGTATTTAACCGTTTTTCAAATTTTATTTTGTTGAAAGCCTGTATTGATGCAGACTACACTAGTAAAATTCTAAACTAAAAATTTTACCTCCTTTGGGAGAAAATTGAGTTTAAAATTATTTCCGTTTTTAACAGTTTTCTTAATTTTGACGTCATAATAATTTTGAGCTATGTGAATAGGACCGCGAAGCCTTGAAGCTTTATTCGTTTATTGTACGTTGCCAACTCGTGTGATTTTTCCTTGCTGGTCGAATATTTTGTTATTAGAATAGCTGTGTTCTAGTAGGGAAACTCAAATTGTCAACATAAAGTTGATTATACAGTTCAAATTCTCTGACTGTTTTTAACTCTGGTTACTGGTTGAACTAGTTTGAGATTGCTTCCTAGAACAAATAATAACAGCAGTTAACTTTATAAAAAAAACACTATATTCCGTAAAGATATAATATACTTTCTCAATGTTTGTTGAAGAATAGTCGGTCTTTGGAGTACAGGATTTACTTCTGAATACAAGTCCGAAAGGGGATCTGGCGACGGTGCAGCAAACTAATAACGATAACGGTGCCCTCCTAACCAAATCTTGATGTTTTGTAGGTATCGAAACATAACCTAGCTTTCTAGCTTTGCGGTTTTCGCGTTTCGCGAGATTGTTTCGCTTTGGCATCTCGCTTTAAAAATTGTAAGAGCATAAATATGTCAATTTCCGGAAGATTGTCTGAACTTGCTTTAACAAAACCCACATTCACTACAGGAGGAGCCATTACTTTACTCTTTGTCAACTTCTTCACACTGAAACAGAAAGCAAATTAAACACTCTATCTACTCTCATACCTATATAAATGCATCAGGTAGGTAGGTATTTCTTGGAATTTAAATGATTACCTATTTATATTCTTTAGGTACCTACCTACAATCAAATTGAGAAAGAGTGCTTACTAAATTATACTTTGCTCTCAAACACTTTTATCTGGGGATTGAACTACCTACTACCAATATCAATTTTATGGTAGGTACCTATTCATTTTTCTTTGTAATTGAAACTATAGGGTTTAGGATTGTACCATGTACATAAGTTAAGATTTGCATTTGTAATTAATTAGATTTTATTACACTATCTCTCTAAATTTCAAACACAAGCACAATTTTTAATTATATTATAAGAAAGGAGCAATGATAAAAATTAACATTGCCTACTTGCTTACCTTATTTTAATCGTTGATTTTTGAACACTTAGGACAGGTATAAAAATGAATTAATACCTCATTTAGTCCTTTACTATTATGACGACGCGATAAACAATGGTTTTAATAAAATATAAAATTCAAAATCGTTTGGAACCCCTCAATAACTTTGATAAAATTACAAATTTTGAAATGTAAACAAAACTCCAGCTGATATTATTTGACTAGTGACATATCGATTAGGTCTCCAGTCCAAGTCCGTACCACATGATAAAAAAACGAATGAAAATGTTCGGCTCGTTATTATGACGTCAACACGCGGTCGGGTCCCGAACGCAAATTCAAATAAATTCAAATTTTATTTTGAAAATTCTAACTTCGTGGATACTTATTCGGGAAATAAAAAATGGTTAAAGCTATCTTAGGACTTGATGAATCAAGTTCTGTGCAATTTATTTGAAAATTTGATTAGAGGAAACTACCCTATTGCGTAGTCACGTGACCAACTTAGTCCTACATGATAAACGGCATTTTTGGAGATAAGTAGAGAAAACTAATTTCGTAATAATTTGGCGTGTTTTCTTTCGTCTGTGCATCCAGGCTTTCTCTAATTGCTTTTTCAAAATTTTCAACCTGCCTCAGATCTTTGGGCTGATAGTTAAACGGCACGGCACTCAAATAAATATTTTGTCACATTCTCAAAAATTGTTGAGACAGCACCGTCCTTTAGCTTAGGTAATATTCCCTGTATTTTCCTCCCATAACACATTTGCCGACTTTCTTGAAAATATGTTAGTCACACATACTTAAGGGTTTTTTAGAAATTAAATCTCAGTTGGAATTTGACGAATCCATTTTTGGCGCAAATTTTCATCCCGATGCTAAGCAAATGTTGTGACATTTTCTTCCTGGCTTTTGTAATATGTTTTACATCCTACAACACTACAGTATCGTGGCATTTTAATAGTCCCAAAAATGATATTTTTAATTTAAATAGTTATTTACATTGCAAGATGGGTAAGTCCACTTTTCGGAGGTTTTTATGGACCGAGGCAACGCGGCCAAAAAAGAGCTTACGCATCGTGCAATGTATTATATTTTTCCTGCTTCCTACAAGTTCCTATTAAGTGGGTATAATAGGTAATATTAATTAAACGCTATAGAGTAGATTGTGAGTAATAATATATAATATTTAAAATAACCATTGCTCAATTACTAAAAATTAAAATCAGTAATAAAAATATAAGAAGTACAATGCTGGGATAATAAAAAAAAATAACTATTGTGTGGGAATCGAACCCGTGATCTACGGTTTACTCAGAGGCGGATTGTCCATAAGGCAAACTAGGCACGTGCCTAGGGGCGCGAGGTTAAAAAGGGGCGGCACGGGCGCGGAATTGAACAAAAATGTAGACGCAGAAACTTTTAATTTTTAAATAAATAATTCATAACTTTAATTTTTTATTTATCAAGTATTAATAAAATCTTTTAGGCTTTTCTGTCCCTCTTGCTTTCTTCACTCTCATCACATATTTCATTCACGCCTAAGGGTAAGTACACGTGTCCTGGCCTACCTAATTATCCCTACTAATATTATCTTGGAGGACCGAAACCGCTTCCTCTCTAATATAGCAAGTGTCAAGTGATTTCCTTCAATGGTTCACATATAATAGTATAATCGCCAACCAGGACGGTATCTGAGGGGGGGTTTTGGGGGGTTGTGTAAAGCAAGTTAAAGCTGCAAACAAAACGAGCAAATATTCAATGATACAAGTGAGCTATTTTCCTTAAGTGGAATTTCTTTATTCAAAAATCAAAGATAGAAATTAAACAATAGATTTATGGAGTTTATCATTATTCATATACCTAGTTGCATGATTAATATAACTATTTTGAATTGGATATCAGCATATTTATAGCACAATACATAGAAATACAATACGGAACAAATCAAATAGGTACCTATAATGTAATACTCAATATTTGGTATATAGGTTGTTTTTTACGCAATAAAAATGAAAACTCACCTCGGTATAGTGTAAATAGGCGCACTAAGGATAAACTTGTTTCTAAAATATTAACTAAGACGTTTAATAACACCTTAAACACATAAAACTTCTCAAAACACAAGCTGACGCTTTCAGTTATCTGACAAATGACATGTAACGTCGGACTAAGATGGTCACGTGACTTTCGAGCGCCACGGCCTGTCTCTATAGTAGGCCTTGGGTTGAATGTAATATCTCCGCGCGGCTTCGAAAGGGAGGCTTCTTTTCATGTGCGCAAGCGCAAACTTGAATTTAGATCGCCAACTGCTGCCGGATTTTGCATTTTTCCCCACTGCTACAGATAACGGTAAAAGTGGCGGTTCAACGAAAGATAATCCGGAACGGCGCCTCCCACTATTAATGAGAGGCCGAACAAAATTCGATAGAAGTACAGCTATTATATACTAGCTCCATGCTGATCAAAGGACTATAAAGTTAAAAGTTAACTATAATATACCAAACATGTTACGATAGAAAATTTTATCCGCGTCACCCTGTATACTGTTAATGCTCCACACAAGTGTCTCCATATAATCACTATAACGATTTGAACCCCCGCAACCAGTCAAGGCGTAGCATCGACTAAGGGTAGTTTACGCCCCGTTATCGCCTTAATTAAACCCATGGCACGACTGATGTCCGGCTCTACGGTAATGGCGGGGCCGTGCGCCCACAAAATCCGAATTAGTTTAAATTTGGGATAGTTATGGGATGCGGATTCAGGAAGGAATAGATTTGCCTCCTTCCGTTTTATTACTATAAGCTCCCTAATTAATGACATAAAAAGTTTCTTGATTTTCTACCTCACTTTTCCCGCGCCCTATTATTCTATTTATTAGTTGGAGCATTTATTATGACGTCCGAGTAAAATGCAAAACATTCATTTTCAATTATTGCCTGGTATTGTTAAACAATTAAGCCGAAAGTGGTGGTCGGGGGCTGTAAGTTCTAGAAAGCATGTTCAGCAACATTACTTTGACGAAAATTTGATAAACGGGAGGAAATTGAAACTTTATTGTAATAAATGCTCAAAATGTTGCCCATTCACTTCCATGCAATAATAAAGATTTTGTTCAAGACGCTGCCGAACATTGTGCAACATTTCAGGGGTGATTTGTCGACATTCGTTTATAATACGGAGACGCAGATCTTCTATTGTATAACAATACCAGGCAATAATTGAAAATGAATGTTTTGCATTTTTTTACGCTGTATCTTTTTAAAAAGTCGTTCGATTTTCGAAAATCTGATGAAGGTGTATAGAGTTTTTCCAAGAAAAAAATTTCCTGGCCGTTAGAGAGCCTGTTACGTTTTCGCTGGGACACCCTGTATATACGTCCCTGTATTCAGCACGTAGCGCATACCAGATAACCCATAGCTCTTCTGCGCCTACCAGAGTTTGTGACCAAAATAATAGCGCAGCTCACCGCTGATCGCAAGATTCTCCCGAAAATTCACCATTTACAACGTAACTCGATTCAGGAAATGGAACTAAGACGTTCTAACGGATATATAGAACTCTTTTTTTATAATTACAAGAAAAGGTAATAATGGGCAAACACTCAAAGTTAACGGAAAGAAAAAACTATAGTAACCGCATACACGTGTTTCATGCTATTTGGCAATCATCAGTACGGTGTAACATTAACCAAATCAAAAGATAGGCATGATTTGGGAAGCAACAAATGAAGTCCAGGCAAGAGCCAACAGCACATTTGCAGCTTCAGTCAGCACATCCCCTATTTTGGGGCTTGTACTGACATCGCCACGGAGGCTGCTAAAGCGACCTGCGTGGAAATCTTCATAACTCAAGATACAATGACAATAAGGATGTAAGATTAGCGAGTGTAAATGTAATAATTACAGGAAAAGGTGATAATGGGCAAACACTCAAAGTTATAACAAAAAGAAAAAAAAACTATAGTTACCGCATACACGTGTTTCATGCTATTTGGCAATCATCAAAAGATAGGCATGATTTGGGAAGCAACAAATGAAGTCCAGGCAGGAGCCAACAGATCGCTTTAGCAGGCTCCGTGGCGATGTTAGTACAAGCCCCAAAATAGGGGATGTGCTGACTGAAGCTGCAAATGTGCTGTTGGCTCCTGCCTGGACTTCATTTGTTGCTTCCCAAATCATGCCTATCTTTTGATTTGGTTAATGTTACACCGTACTGATGATTGTCAAATAGCATGAAACACGTGTATGCGGTTACTATAGTTTTTTCTTTTTGTTAAGTTTGAGTGTTTGCCCATTATCATCTTTTCTTGTAATTATTACATTTACACTCGCTAATCTTACATCCTTATTGTCACTCTTTTTTTCTTAAAACGTATGTGAGAAATTGATTGTAATATTTATTTGTGTATCTACCAAGGCACCGAGGTTCAACATTTTATAACGAATGTGGAACTTAGTTATGAGTTATAAAAAGGAACTTCAGTGACGAGGCGGATATTAGGAGTATTTTTTTAATCGGGAAACAAGAAGTTTTATTATGCAAAAAAGTGACATACCTACTCAGTATAAACTTTCGATTAGTGCTTAGAAAAGTTTCACACACACACGAAAAATTGGAATATATGCAAAATTAAATTCTTCGTAGGAGGTATTCAGCAGATTTTGCGCCAAGCTGCGCATTTTTTCAAGCTTTTATTTAACTTGCAATGTATGTACATTATGTATAAATAGGAATGTTAGTTTGTTTAGGTCAAACCTTGCAATCTGAATTAGAACCACTTCATGATATCCGATTGAGCTTAAATTTTGCATACACCTTTAGTTCTGGATATAATACAATATTTATTTATTTATTTATTTATGCAATACTCAATATTGTAATACTTTAACTTTTTTTGTCTACCCCCTTAATATGGGTATCAAATGAAAGGGCTTGAAGAATATAAAACGATAAAGTTAGTGACATCACACTAAATTCAGAATGGCCGCCCCTCCAAAATGGCGGATTACCTATTTCTTCACAACCTATACGTGACATGGGTATCAAATGAAAGGGTTTGTTAGTATGTACAAAATAATAAGGTAATTGATGTCATACCAAATCCAATTTGGCGGTTGCCCCAATATGGCGGGCTAAAATTTCTTTACCTGACAGGGGAATCAAATACATAGGTACGAAAAAGCACAAATTAAAATAAAATATAAAAGAAATTTTTAAAAACGAGCTTCTATATTTAAGTTTAAGCCATGTACTAAAACGAATAAAATAAGTTTAGGCTTTCGTTAAGATAATTGAATGGCAAATTGCGACAAGTTTTTGTAACTCAAAAAGCTTGCCGCGAGAATTCTATAAAGAAAATACATACTTTGGCAAGTGGTTACTTGCTTATCAACCAATCTCTATCCATTAAAATTACTTGGTTCCTACTTTTATATAAACATTTCGCGCGAAAAGCTTTTTGATTTACAAAAACTTGGCGCAATTTGGCATTAAATTAGGTACTGTAAACTTATTGCATTAGTTTTAGAAAGCTTTTCATTAACACAAAATGAATTTGTGTTGTTTTATATTTACAATAATTGGTACCGATTTCTGAGATTTAATGACGATTTTGGAACTCTGTAGTGTCAATTGAAAGTTATTTCATATTTAAACGACTGTTCTTACTGGTATCTGTTTGAAGTATATTTTAAAAACTGCGATGGTTATAAACCAACTTCAGTTAGTAACGTAGGAGGCTTCATCGCCAAATATTCTACCCCTATAACCCCCTTATTCCTTTGCCATTGAAAAAAAGTTTTACATAAAAGTTGTAGAGAATTTTATGCAGTTTTCTGGGATAGTAAGATATTTTATACGGGGTGTTTCGAAAATACGTGGAAAACCAAACTTATGCCAGAAATAATAGATTCCTCCAAGAAATATTTTTGGGAAATCTCTATACTTTTGATACTATGATTATGAAACTAGTGGCGTATAATAATTAAGTATTACTTGACATAGCAATGTCCCTTTTGATCGCATATTGGTAGTCAGGGTTTATGAAAAATTTAAAACAGTGTATTGTTTACACTGTAAACAATATCGAGCATGCTTCTTATCTTTGCGTTTGGGTTGGGATCGAATTGAATAGTTAAAGTTTCGCCAATGTTTATTTACCTTTTTAGGACCGAAGCGTCCCGCAATACGACTTTTCGCGAAACCTAAAACCCGAATATTTTACACAACAGCCACGGAGAAAGTATAGTAAAGTACCATAATTTGTTGCGTAAATTGTGATTTTTCTATGTGAATACAGTAGTTAGTACGTAGTACAGTATATTTTTCCACGTCTGGTAATAGCTGCTACGCAGGAATTTTGCAAATCATACTAACCTTTTGGAATTAAACAAATTCAAGATTGCTTGATTGGCAAATAAGGCAACCCCGCAAGAAATCTTTACTGTTTCGATTGGTTTCGATTTCATACCCTATGGTGTACCTATATGAATTTATATTAATTGCCTACTTATATCTATGACTTCTCCTTTCTTTACAGATTGTAAAGGAAACGGCAAATATAGGTACATGTGGGAGTATAAAATAATAATAATAAAACATAAACAGTGTATCTACAGAATTGCCAGAGGTTTTGTGTTTCAATCTAGCTCCAACAGTGTATATAGAAATTTATTTTGTGGTTGGCTTCTAATTTTTAATAAGATTTTTAAGCGGGTATTCAAAAATTAGGAGCTCATTTTATGGCTCGAAAACTTTTGTTGATACATTGTTTATATACACAACTATGATAGACACTAGTTATTAAAAATGGCTAATTCTTAACTATGGAAAATAGCAATTTCGTACCAGAAACGTACCTAGGTATATCATTTTTACAAGCCCGCGGCTATTATAAATTGGCCATGTTTGGAATTTCTAACAAGCTCGAACACCAATAAATTACCCTATGAAGTTTGTTTCGAAAATAAATCAATCTATATCCTACCCGAAACCAATATATAGGTAGAATCCATAAATAAAAAGGTTAAGTTTCCGAAGTAAACAAGCCGATAGTTTCCCCTTCGCCGTATCCGCTCCCGCATATCTCTCCATAAATTAAACTAATCCGGAATTTGTCCACGCTCGGCCGCAGGATTAGCTCGGGTTCTGCAAGGCCGGGCCTGCCAGGCGTATCGAGCTGCTCGTAAAATGTCTAATCTGGATATTTTTCAGCAGTAAACGAGTAAAATACACGAGTTAAACTAGGTACGGATTTACCTTCTATCGCCTTAATCAGTGACTATAGTCTTTCTATAGTGTAGTGTATGATCTTTCCATAGGTTTTAATTTATACTTACAACTTTTGTTCTAATCCAAACAACGTTTTTCATCACTTAGGTATTGTCGAACATATTCACATTTTTTTCAAAAGACAATACCTATATGAAAAACCGTTGCCAATTAAATCACTCTTTTTAAATCCGTTATGTAATAGCAAATTCCAATATTGTACAGGGTGTCCTTTTTAAGATAAATCCGTGGTCCAAAAGCTAATAATTCCTTCAAGGAATATATATATAATGCCGCTGACAAATTGAAAATTGGACGACGAACAAAAAAGTTGTCGCAAAAAACAATTTTTCGCAAAAAAAAGAAATGGCGGATTATATTATAATTTATTTATAGGAAGTTAAAGAGGCAAAAATAAATACCTGACTTTTCTATATCGTTTCTGGTGTAACTATGGAAATGACTTTTTCTTGAAAATTTTGAATTTCCATTTTCGAAAAATTATGTCATGACAATTGAATTTTCTATCGGAAACATAGAAATTAATTTTCACTATTCGTACACTATATTTTTTCTACGAATGTTATTATAAGTGCGTGAATACAATTTTTGGATTTTATTTTTTTCTAATTTAATTTGAACATTAACAAGTAGGTATTAAACTTAAGACCACAGAAAATATACGCTTTCTGTGCTTAAGACAAATTTTAACAAAGCATTTCTTATTCATACTTACTTTACAATATTATAATATGATAATATAGTCCCCCTTACGGCAGAATGCGTGCGACGCATTATAGAATTAGTCAAAGTTCAGGGGCGTAGCTCAGTTTTGTGTAACTCGCCGACTTAATTTTCATATAATTGTTATTTAATTTATAGTTAATATTATTCTTAACGGTGATGCCTTAGACTATGGAGGAAGGCAAACCCTTAGAGCATTGGCAATTATTTCTCGTGCTTGAGAATGCAACGTTATTCCCTGTTTACTCATTTTGCGCACGTTAACTTCCGAACATACGAAACGCCACTGAGCTCTCTGCCAAGCTTGCCGGCGGCCGAAAAAGTGAGCGCTGTGTGGTAGCCCAAATACGCAGATAAATTTACGTACTATAAAAACAGACACAAAACGCGTTGGCTAACTGGTTTTGTCGGCCGGTTCGCTGGCAGAAGTGCTTTGTTGTCGTATTTCAAAGGCGATGGTAGACGCGATGATGTTGAAAGAAATATATTAGGTGTTTTATTACACCGCGTTAAAAATAAATGATAAATAAAAATACGTAAGTGGTCGAGTGATGCGAGCCTTATTTTTTCGGTATTACAGAGTTCAGAAATTCGGCTTCAATATGCTAAAACTTGTATTCGCCAATAAATAACGACTTCTCGTATAGGAAATCTCGCAACGCTGCCCGCATTCGTTAGAAACGTTTTCTTTCCTGCGTTGAACTATATTAGTACTTTTACAGTTATCAAAAATCATTGGTAACATTTCTGGAATTGAATTTTCTGCCGAGACATTTGCAGCTTCCAAAATATGCGATAGTGTAAATTCTATGTTATTGCCGATCTAACTGCCCACTTTTGTTATAAGCAACTAACTGATTTAATTTTTGCTTAAATATACGCAAATAGGCGTATAAGTATCAACAAAGCTGAACTGTCACATTGCAGCGCCCGTGTATAATAGTCTATATAGTCTGTTTTCCGTGGCCTCCTACTACCTTCATCCTAATTTGAATACCGTGTACAATGGAGTAGGTACATTTTCCAATTAAAAACAAACATACAATGAGGCCATTGCTCTACAGTTGTAGAAAAAAGTATTAGGTAAAATCTCGAAGACGGTTAGATATATCAGAAAATTAGTGTATATATATTTTGTATAGGAAATTTAATTATTGTCTATGCGACACCAATTATTTTGTAAACTCGGAAAATTCGAAATTCGATTAAACCGAAAGCGATATGGACATATGGAGAAAGCACATATTTACTTTATTCTCTTCAATTTTCTATAAATAAATAAACCGTAATCCGCCGAATCGGCAACTATTAATGGCGGTGCCGATAATATTATTTGCTTTTCTTTGGTGAATATAAATAGAACATATTTGCTATCGTGAGTATCTTAGACTTTCTTTGTTTTCAGAATTTCCCGAATACGGTCCCAAAATATCCGTGGGCAGGGAAGCACTGAACTACGGCGATACATTGAAGGCAAACTGCACTTCGCCCCCCTCGAGGCCTCCAGCGAGACTCACATTCTTCCTAAATAATATCACTGTAAGTTTGTGTATTACTTTTTGTAACATCCAAAATTGTTTATTGTTTCCTTTTTACAAATGTTTAAAATAGGTATAATTTACGGGCATAATTATAGACTTTGATTATAGTGACACTAAACACATTGCAGTAAAGTATCAAATGTATTAATTATTTGCAATAATAACACTCAAAAAATAATATCTTGGATTGAAGTATAATACGTTATATATTGATGGAATCTTGTCTTTCATATGTGTCGAAGAAATTTTCAAATTAAAATTAAAACCGTCGATGATGTTCTTTAAAGAAGGAAATCAGGAGTTAGTCTTAAGTATTTAAAAATATTTGGTTTTATACCTAATCATGTTATAGTAGAGTCACGAGAAAGGTTGTTTTGAGAAAATAAAAACTTAGCTCAAGTCCTGATAATCATGTTACAATGCACAGTTAACTTTAATATTAGTAAAATTTTATTTCAATTAAGTCGCAACAATCTTAATTCAAGTAAATATAAATTTGCATATATTGCATATATTTGACTTTATTCTTAGAGCCTCGACAGGGTCTGTTATATTGAAATTATGTGTGTTAATATGATTTTAGTCAGGCTGCCATGTGCTTTAAAATGAAGTTCAAAATAGAATAAACATAGACATATTATGGTCACGTTTACTTTAAGGTATTTTAATAAATCATTTTTCCGCGTTTCCGAATAATCGGCAAATAATAAGTATGCAAGTTTTTGTTGTAAAATTTCTAAAGACAAGATCGCATATACCCTTTTGCACATGCAGAAGTATAGTTTCCATTTAATGTTATTTAACAACTTACACTATTTATTCAATATAAACGGTCCTTGGGCATATATCTTTTCTTCAGTAGTTTTATAACAAGAACTTTCATCCTCATCACTCGCAGCCTATTCAGAAACAAGGAAAATTATTTATTAAAATATAAGTTCACGTTCACGCCTTTGGGCCTACGCTGACGGTATGCCTATGGTTTTTCCAGGAATCTTCTATTTTGAACTTCATTTTAAAACACATGGCAGCCTGACTAAATGAAGACTCACCAAGATATTATGAAGAACCCAGGTGAATTCTATAATTCACACTTTATTATCGTGAAAATATTACTACTTTAATGCCCTCGGAAAAGCATATTGAGTAAAATCACCTCCAAAAATCTGTCACTAAGTCCAGGTCTATAACGATTAATGATACTAGGCCGTGGCCGTGTGCAGCGGGTCCAGACAGGCAAATTTCAGAGAATGTGAAGCAGTACATATATGCGCGTGCGGATGTTTCTATTTTAAGCAATCGAATTCTTTAATGATATAAAGTCGCCTTAAACCAGATAGATTTGTTTTAAAAAATCCATCGATCTCTAGTTTTCAGAAAGTGTAATCTCTTGCGTACTAAAACGGAAAATCGAATCTTTCAGAATCCGGGATGTCAACTTGAATGCAAATAAATAATAATTTAAATATCTGGATCATTAAACTAAAATAGTTTCTTTAATTTTAGGGCACTAACCAACAAATTAAGTGTATTCAATTAACAAACTTAAATAAAAAAAATAAATTCAAAGTAATGTTTTTATTTCAAGAGTATACAGTATGTCAAATGAAAATATAATTTTACGGAAATTTAGTAGAATTTTTTTGACATAAGGTTTTTCTTTCAGTTTTATGTGTTATTTACCTAAACTGTAAAAAATTGTTTGATGTAACTAATTTCTTTCAATTTCCATTTACTCGCATATAAAATTTTCGTCACGTAACAATAAAGTTTACTAGGTTGGGTCAACTTCCCGATGGTCAAGTAGTTTCACATTTTATTACATCAAAAAGTAAAGTATCTGCCTTAAAAAGCTGACAATTCCCAGACTCGAACTTTGTGCCGCCGATCTCCTCGCAAAACTTATGTATCTTGTTTGTCTTCTCAGTGAGAGTATCAATACGACGTAGGAGTTGTGTTCCAGCACCGGTGGCGGTTGGTCGCAGGGTATATTAGCAAAGAGTATTGCCAAAGTAGTGTGATAGAGAGAGTGATTTAAATCAATTGGACTAAAATTCCTGTGTAATCATTTTCCTTCTTACAAGGACTATAACTGAAAAGTATCTAGGAGCCTAAGGTATATGAATACGGATCCAGGGGGGACACCCCCCCGGATAATCCTGATGGACCTTCTACTTCCAACTCCGTTCCTTCGACCTCGTTGCGCTATCCTACAAAGCATATTTATAAATATACGGACAAAGGGCCGTTTGAAGTATACGAGCCCCGTCCCATATTAGTTGGCCCAGCTCCCTAAAAACTATAATTCGGTATTTTAATCCGAAACCAGGATTCGTAAATTTACTAAAACGTTATTTACTACTTGCATTTGGCCAGTTTTATATTATTTTACACATTTTCCAAATAATTCCATTGTAAGCAAAGAAACATTACTTAGAACGTATTTTATAGTAGATGCAGAGCCAATGTAATAAAAATTTAATATCAAGATGGCTTTGAAATAAACAAACTCATTGTGACAACTAATTTCATTTGGCATTTGTAAGTTATTCAGTAGTCTCATACACCCAGTGTTAAGTTAATATTACTCTTAAAAAATTGTTAAAATGACGCGAGGAAAGGCGGTTAGTGAGGATGTATGGAAGATAATCATTTCTTTGTCACGATCAGGCAAATCGGCATCAGAAATTGGTAATATTGTCAATTTATCTCGATATACAGTTAGAAACATCATACGTTTATATAAAACAACAACCTCTATCGCCCAAAAGCAAAAAACTGGAAGAAAGCGTAGAGTTACTGATATCAATAAAAGAGCTTTAAGAAAAATACTTGTTGAAAACCGCTGCTCTAATTATGGAGAAATAAGTATTTTATGGAATACTGCAACTGGGAGGAAGTTTTCTAGAACAACATGCCACATGGTTGCTATGGAATTGGGTTTTAAAGTTTACAAGGTAGGTTTAAAGTTTATTTGTATCTGCAGTTTTAAATCACTTTTATGAGAAATCTTGTTGGCAAAAGAAAAACCATTACTCACTGACACAAAGAAAAAAAATAGGTTGTTTTGGGCAAAACAATACAGACACTGGTCTCAGTAACAATGGGATTCAGTTCACTGGAGTGACGAATCCAGATTTGAAGTGTGTGTACCTAGGTGATAGCCGGAGTAGGGTAATAAGAAAGAAAGAGGAGGCGTATCATACAGACTGTTTGAAAAGAAAAGTCAAATTTCCTGCATCGGTAATGGTTTGGGGATCCATGTCTGCTAAAGGAGTAGGTAGCCTGCACTTTGTAGAAGGTACTGTGAATGCCGATAAATACATTTATATTTTGGAAACATACCTAAAGCCTACGTTAGAGAAATGCCGAAGAACTGGATGTGAATTTATTTTTCAACAAGATGGTGCTGCATGCCATACAGCAAAACGGGTTAGAAACTGGCTGTTGGAAAACAATATATTCCGCTTTTACCATGGGTATCCAGTAGCCCAGATTTGTCCCCAATTGAAACTTTATGGCATATCATGAAGAGAAAGTTAAGATTATCATCTGCGAGGACCGTACCAGAATTAAGAGCGAGGCTACAAAATATATGGGACAGTTTTACCCCAAATGATTGCCAGGAGTTAGCCAATACTATGTCTAGATGTGTGCAAGCTGTTATAAGTAGAAAAGGTGGTAGCATTGATTAAATAGTAGGGTGCCTTGTTATCTACAGCCAAAACTTTGCATTGAATACTACTGTTCTTATCTTTTCTTAGTTTATCTAGTAAATTAATACTGTTTTGTATATTTCGAAGTTTATTTGTTACTGATTTGACTAAAAGAAACCATTATTTTCTTATATTTTATTTTTATTCAAGTATATTGAATAATTGCCACATTTAGATTGACTGGGCCAACTAATATGGGATGGGGCTCGTATGTGGAATCTAAAAATCAGAATATTGGTAACTATTCATTCGTTAGCATTGCAAGGGACCTACATTCACTTAACCTTGGATCTTATAAAAAGGTACCAAAAAAAGGCAGAAACCGTATCAGTAGGTATAGAATTCAAAAAGTTCAGAGATGCTAAATTACACTTTATAGAAAAAGGATATAAAATATTTATTCCGCTAAATAAAGTAACATGTAAGGGGATAGTCAGATATGTAGGCAAATCTTTTACGGAGCATGATTTAATAAACAATTCGGTTCCATGGTCGGTTAATAGCAGTGTTATTAATGCAAGAAGACTTAATTTCAGAGACAAAAATTCTCAAGAACCAACTTATACAATCTGCTTCACTCTCTCAGGCTCCTCTCTTCCTAGAGAGGTCAAAATATATGATAGGTATGCCTTTCTTGGTGAGCCCTTATGTGGGTCCGGTAGTGCAATGCCATAATTGTTATTTATATGGACATACGAAGAAGTTATGTAAAAGTAAGGTAAGCTTTTGTTCTAACTGTGGGGAGAGCAAAAAAGCGAAGAACACAAAGAAAATTGCACGAAAAAATGTAAATTGTGCGGTAGTACTGAGCATAACAGCAAAATTTGCATTGGCGTAGCTAAGGGGGGGCTGGGGGGGGGGGCTAAGCCCCCCCTGGTATAAAAATAGCCCCCCCTGACAAATTCTAGCGTGTATTTTTATAATTTTTTGACATTATAGGTTTACATTAAAAACCTTACTAAGCTGATTTAATCTTGTTGCGTGTTCGTGTTATTGCGTATAGCAATAGACACTGACTAAAACACTAATAACAAAATAAAACAAACTAAACAGCGGCAACACTGAACACTGGCAACACTGCCGTCACGCACTCACCCCGCACCCGACCCCGTCAGTCCGCCACACGCCACACTCACAGAATTAGCATCACTCAGGGACCCTTTAAAATAAGGGGACCCAGCATTTCACATAGGAAAAGTGAAGCCTTGAGGGGAAGTTTGTTTTCTGTAGACTCCAAGGAGACCACATAAGTGGGCTGGTACAAGGTTATGTTATGTCAGTGTGTCCAACTGCCATCAGGTTTTATGTGATAAGATGGTGCCATAGATTCTAAAGGAGGTAAAAAAATTCCCATCATAATTCACAATTTTTAAGTTTTCTAACTTCCAGATACTCAGATGTGACAATTAAAGAATTTCAATTATACAATAAATTTGTTTCATTTGACAGTTGCCATATCCTGTAATTGTAGACACAACATTGTCAAGTCTAATTTTTAGAAATCATGGAAACCATTATTAATTTTTACTAACAATCAAAGTACTTGTTATATTCATAGATTCTCCAATAAAATGGCATACTTGGCATCACTGATACCATTAGAATGATGAAAGACTAGGCCTCACTTTGGAAAGTATAATGCTGGTTCCCCTTACTTTAAAGAGTGGCATCACTGCGAACCTGGACGGCTGGACGTGACTGCTTACTGTGATTGATATGTAATACTGCGAAGACGCCAATGTACATCTATATTTTTACTTCTGCAGTATCAGTATACAGAATGAGTTTTTTCTATGCCCACTATGGGGATCTCGGAAACTAGCAGAGCTAGAACAAAGGTTAAATAGGAAAATAATTGCAGTTTTGAATGCTCAATCTAATGCCCCTTTCGGATTTTTAAAAAAGTTCATGCAATTTTTTTATGTTGTTTGTGATTTTTTAGATATGGCATAAACTTGTGTTTTTTTAAATGTAAATCATAGTTGGCTGTGGCCTTATAAAATCGGCCATTTTTGAGCTTTCCAAAGATATAATACTCGGCATAGTTATTATAAAAAATAAAAGAGCTATGGTTAATTTTCTGATTTTTTTTTATTTTCACATAGTCAGCCATGGAATATTTTCATAATTACGTTCTATTTTATAATTAGACATACTTAAAACTTTCTAATATTTTGTTTTTAGCTGGTACCTAACAAAATGTAACAAAATAAAACAAAAATTAAAAAACTCAAATTCAAATTATTATTATTTTAAAAGGTCACCTTTAAAATAAAAAAGGTGTTCCACCATTATTATTTATGCAAATATTGCATCTTTTTAAAAATGAATTTGTCGCCTTTCTTAGAGAGCGCCTGTCAATACTGGCAATCGCTTCTAAAACAGCTGCTCTTAATTCAACAATTGTCTCGTACTTTATTTTGTACTGTTCCCCACGAAAAAAAATCCAAAACAGACAACCGGGGGATCGGAACTGCCAGCAAATAGGTCTATTTTTCTCCATATCCAACTATTTGGATAGAGCTGATCTAGGTAATTTTTTACGGGCAAATAATTATGTGGTGGAGCTCCATCATGATATTATGTATTATATATTTTGTTACATTTTGTTACCAGCTAAAAATAAAATATTTGAAAGTTTGAAGTATGTCTTATTTTACAATATGAATTTATGAAATTATGAAAATATTCCATGGCTGACTTTGGAAAGCTCAAAAAATGGCCGACTTGATAAGGCCGCAGCCAACTATGATTTACATTTAAAAAAACACAAGTTTATGTCATATCTCAAAAATCACAAACAACCTAACAAATCAAATCAGATTATCTTATTAAGCCCAAAATTATCTACAATTTTTGTCTCAACAGTTTTTCTGTATAATCAGAAATAACGGAGCTACAGAGATCTGAGGAAATAGCAAAAATCACTCTTTTCAAAGTATCTAGTGAGCCATGAACTTTTTTAAAAATCCAAAAGGGGCATTACATTGATCATTCAAAACCGCAATTCTTTCCCCATTTAACCTTTGTTCTAGTTCTGCTAGTTTCCGAGATCCCCGTAGTGGGCATCGAAAAAAACTCATCCTGTATGTAGTATAGTGAGTTAGGTAAACACATATAGGTACACCAAAGTGTTTATATGCGGCGCTCCGGCGCTTTTGCGAGTTACTGAATCTCATCTCCTTCAGGAGCTTAAGCCCCCCCCCCCCCCCCCCGGAGAAAAAAGGCTAGCTACGCCTATGAAAATTTGTCCTGAGTTTCATAGACAAAAAATAATAAAACAACCTCTCTTTCTATTCTTTCTATTCTACAATTCCCGTTATTATCTACTCCAATCATTAATGATACCCTCTCAGCGAATGAAAGGGGTAATTTAATAAGGAATTCATCTGTAATAGATCTTATTCTCAGGCAGTTAGAGAAAAAACGTAAAGTGGATTCATCACCACTGTTGAATATTAGTTCGGTGTACACCACCTGGGTATGATTCCCTGGCACATAAGAAAAATTTAATTTATCCCCAAGGGAGGGTGGACTCCTCACTTGGTAATGTTCTACAAAGTCCTTATTATATCCCTGACACTCCGAGGATATCCAGGGTAGTCGACAAAGAGTCTGACATGGAAACTGATTTCCACTTATCAATAGCGTTAAGTAAGCTTACCTGTCAAAGTCAAAGCATCATTAATCGTCCGTCCACGTCTCAAAAATCAGAAATGAATTAAACATTTCAAATGTAGGTCCCTTATGTTAATATATGATTTTTTAAATTTCACCTTTTCAAATATAATTAAAGTAATATTATACAACTTCATTTCTGTCATTCAGATAAAACTGTAGTCCCCTCGATTTCCTGTCCTTATATTCATCTTATACCTATCTATATTTCTAGAAAATTGACATTGACATCCCATCTTTTATATAACTGGGTTCTTATACTATCATCCGAGGCACAATTGACAAATTCACGAAATTAACTCACCACGTAGGTGGTACTCGCTTTGTCTGCCACATATAAAATGGCCGCCGTTCAAAACGACGTAACAAAACCTATACACGACAGGGTAGGCAAGCGCGGTGTCCCCTCTCTTTCCTTATCTAAGGGAAACTCAAAATATCTCGGCTACATTTTGACGAAAAAATCAGTGGCGACCTTTTTTTGTCATAATAAAAGTTGCTGTTACGAAAACTATGGCAAAAAATCTAACAAATTAAAAAAATTTAAACCGCTGTAACTTTTTTATTCCTAATAATAACGCTTCAACGGGAACAAGTGAGGTGAAACAACAGAAAAGATGCTGATAATTAAATTTTTTTTATTAAGATCCTTCATCGGAGATGAATCTATAGTCGAAATAATCGTCGTCACATTTCGACACGGAGAGAACTGCGTTGCAATATAAATTCCGATTATTCGTGCTTTTCCGTCGATCTCCCCGTTTTTTTTTTTTCACTTAATCTCCAGCTACGAAACTTTTTAATTCACTTCGGGTCTTTGGAAAAAAGTCCTTTCGATGCAAATAGCAATTTTCTCGTGCGATTATAATGGAGGATTATTCGGGAAAGGGGCGCAGGCAGGAAGGGCGTTCTAGTTTGTGTCTTTTAATTCGCCGGAAAGTCATTAAGATGTTTTCGACGACGCGGCGACAGTCACATTAAAAGTTATCTCGGACAGAAAGGCGCTAATACGCCAACTTTGCGTACAAGTTTCGAGGGTTTCTCTTTTTCCGGGGGAAGGAAGTTTGGGAAAATAAACCAAACTGTCGCAAAAAATTACACGGAATACTATAGAACAGATGGCGGCCCTCAGGAACTCTCGAGGAGCTCGAATATAGAAGATGTTTTGCCAACAATCGCGCGCAAAATGATTAATGAGTTATAAACTTATTCTTTCGAGGGCACTATACCAAGTAATAATTTATTTCTTAAGTGATAACTTGGAAGCTCCTCAAGAAATTAAAATTTTTGGCAACGGACTACAAAAAGCTATTACTCAATAACGAATGAATAAGCTTACATTAATATATCTGAATCAAAATAATAGTTTACACCATACGTTTTTTCTCAAAAACTTTTTATGGATAGACAGCGACGCTTTTTCGTATATTATAGAGGATAACAAAAGATGTTTTTGTGGCATAGCGGGTAAAGGAAGATCAGATGAAAAGAAAATGCTCTCCAGCAGGGATTCTAACTCGGGACTCCTTCCGATTTTTGAAATTATTATTTCTGAAAAAATCAGCTAAAGTATTGTTTGCTCTATAAATGAGATCAAGTGAAAAAAAAATTGTTTCTTACTTTAAACAAGTAACTTTTTCCGATAAACTTACCCAATCAAGATTTTACTTACAGAGCAACATAAATTGTGAGTTTCCTAAATGTTTGAGTCCTTGTATCTTCAAAAGTATAGTCTTGAATGGGTAATTGTATTGCAAAAAGTTTCTTTGTTTAAGCTAAGAAACACATTTTTTCTACTTTGCATCTTACTTATAGAGCGTATAGGTACTTTAGTTGGTTTTTCAGAAATACCTACCTTGAAAGGTAATTAAAATAATCGAATTTACCGTGACATCCTAAAACATTAATTTCTACATAAAAAATGTCTCTTAATATTTACCCTATCTGGATTTTGAGCAAACAGAGCAAATCCAAGTTGCTGCTCCGAAAAAATGATAATTTCGAGAATGGATTCAACTCTGTATTTAGAAAGTGACACATTTTGGGACCTACGTATATATCACTTTTTTGCTCTTTTGGCGCAAACAACTGATTGCCGAGGTTTGACAATAATTAAGGACAAATTAATAAATAAATTTAAAAAATATATCTCCTTAATATTCCAAAGGAAATTCCAAAATAATTTTTAAAAAATTCTATCCCTTTCAAACCTTGGCAATGGATTTTTTGCACCTAAATAGCAAAAAAAGTGCTTATAGACATGGGCTCCAATGTCCTTTTCTACAGAGTTGAAAACATTCCGGATGTTATCACTTTTTCTGTGCAGCCAGCAACTTGGACTTGCTTTGTTTGTTCAAAATTCAGTATAGTAAATTCACCATTCTATCCCGTGTGCCTCGGCTGAACCTTGCCGACACCAGAGAACAACCAAGTAAGAGAATATAAACTCGGGGTGCAGTCAATGTTGTCGCTCAGCCAGCGGCCGCCATTACTTTGGAGGACAAGTCAGGTCCGTATTTAAATAAAATTGAAATAGATGGTTCAGGTCTGTAACGTAAAAATTAAACGGAATGTATTTAGAAAAGCATAAAACTGGAAGACACATTAGAAACGAAAGGTGTGTAAGTTTTGAAAAATAGTGCCTACATAGGTACAAGGGATTTTGTAGAAACAAAGCAAAATTATGTTTAAAAAAATTTATTGGAGCTTCCACAATCATTTTACTTTTATTAATACATTTAAAATTTCTATTAATAAGTTTTAACGTATAAAATAGTCTTAACCTAAAATATAATTTAATAAGGTGAGATATTGGATAATTTTCACAAGGGGGTCATAATTTTGCTTTCTTTCTACAAAATCCCTTGTACCTATGTAGGCACATATATTAGCGGATATACAGGATGATTTTTTTAGGTCTACCACCGCGATTTTCTCGCTCATTTTGCGGCCTACAAAAAAAAACGTAAGAAACAAAAATGTGGCAATTTTGGACAGCTAAGTGGTGCTGCAAAAGAAATCGGCATCCATGGCCAACTTGTCGCGCAGTATTAAAAAAACCTCAAATTGAGCAAAACTATTAATGGCCGTGGAATGTTTATTTTAAGAGACAGAGGAAAACTTTTATATTAAAAATTGATGGCACTGAGAAGCTTTATCCACCCAGGTGCTCAGATAGTTTCAGCAAATTACAGAGGGTCTTCGGCTCTCTTGAGACCATGAAAATTTTTGTCGATTTTAGGTTTTTTTAGTACACCGCGAAAAGTTGGGTATGGAGGCCCATTCCTTTTTTAATGTCGCCTCGCTGACCAAAATTGCCATATTTTGTTTTGTTACATATTTTCTGCGCGGCCCAAAATAAGCGAGAAAATCGCTTAATAAGAAATAAACAAAAAAAATCATAGCCTCAAGAGAGCCGAAGACCCTGTGTAATTTTCTGAAATTATCTGAGTACCCTTTTGCGTAAAGCTTTTTAGTGCCATCAATTTTCAATATAAAAGTTTTTCTCTGTCTCTTAAAATAAACATTCCACGGCCATTAATAGTTTTTCTCAATTTTAGGTTTTTTTAATATTGCGCGACAAGTTGGCAATGGATGCCGATTTCTTTTGCAGCACCACTTAGCCGTCCAAAATTGCCACATTTTTGTTTCTTAAGTTTTTTTTGTAGGCTGCAAAATGAGCGAGAAAATCGTGGTGGTAGACCTAAAAAAATCATCCTGTACTATTGTTATTTTTCAACACTTGCACGCCTTTCGTTTCTAATGTAATATTGTTTCTTCCAGTTTTATGTTCTTCTAAATACATTCCGTTTAATTTTTACGTTAGAGACCTGAACCATCGATTTCAATTTTATTTAAATATGGGCCTAACTTTTCCTCCAAAGTATCTAATGGCGGCCGCTGGCTGAGCGACAACAATGACCGCACCCCGAGTTTGTATTCTCTTACTTGGCTGTTCTCTGCCTACACCTTGCAAAATTTCCCAAGTTGTTTTATACCTGACTGTACATATTATTATGATGTGAAGCCTAAAAATTAATTGTGTCCGCGCGTCGTAGTCTATGACAGTTTTTCGGACAGATGCAAACTTAACCGGCCGATGCGCAGTCGATGATGGCGAACCGCGAACCCAATTGATTGCATTATTACCCATATAAATCCGATTAAATTTGCCGGATTAATAGTTATAAGTATAATCTGCAACTCGCACGTAATGGCTATCATTTCGTGCTGAAGGCCAAGGCACAATATACTAAAAAGAAATTCACATGCCCAAAGTTTTTAATTTAATTAGTTTAGTAACCTAGAATCGTTGGTTATTGGAGAAAGGCTCGCAAGAAGAAAGAAGAAGAAGAAAGTCATCTGGATGTTTTCGGCGCGGCGACATTCACATTAAAAGTTACCTTATCTCATACAGAAAGACGCTAATATGCCAACTTTGCGTACAAGTTTCAAGGGGAGGGGCTTTTTCTGCCGAAGAAAAGTTTCCTAAAATAAACCGAACTGCCGCAAAAAATTACACGGAATACTCGAACAGACGGCGCTCCTCGAGAATATAAGAGAGAAACTCTCGGGGAGGTAACGGGAGATGTTTTGCCGACGATCGCGTGCGACATGATTGATGAAGTGTTAAGTTATTGTTTCAGGGGTTCTGTACGGGATAATTTATTTCTGAAGTGAAGACTCAGAAACGCTTCAAGAAATTAAAAATTTTGACAAGGGGCCATAAAAAATTAATGCTATTAGTCAAAATCAAGTAAACACCCTATAATAGGTATAGCTACTTTAAAAAATGTTTGTTTGTCGTTTTATCATAACGATTTTGCGCAAACTTGACAATTTTTCGGCTAATAAAAATGCCATATATAGTGTGTTTCATCTCAATTGTGACTACCATTGTAATTTTTTTTATTTTTGAAATATTAGAGTGCTTCTTTTTTGTGACGATGGAAGGTGGGAAGATGTTCTCTGGGTGTATTTCACGCACCACACGTCTCTCAATGGGAGCATACTGTTTGAACGGCACCGTCGCAATGGTAAAGGCCCGCCAGCTGGCGACGCGAAACGTCACTACGTCATCACAGCGTGGTATAAATAGCTTTTTGTAGTTGTTTACGTTTACTTGTCTGTCGATTTTCCTGTTTCAAAGAACGTTTGTTGTGTTTATTGTATTTTGGACAGTGTTTTTTTAAAATATAGGACGTGGAGAGAATAAAGTGATTAAATTTCAATTTTAGTTTATAGGTTTTAGTTTGTGTCTATAGTTTCGGACTTATTTAAGTCATGCCCTGAACGTGTTTCGTTCCCAACTGCAAGGGAAACTACAAAGGCGGTCCTAAAGTGTCCGCATTTTCCTTCCCTAAAGACTTCATTTTAAGGGAAAAGTGGGTTAAGGCCATTAAATTAAAAGAGATTTTGTTCCTACACAGTCTTCCAAGGTAAAAGTGGTTTTGGCCAATTTTACAAGAACGTAACCACCTTAAAATCAGGAAGTTTTGTGGTTTTATTCATTCGAATTTAGTTGTATCTAGGTACGCAAATAAGAAAATAATTATTGGCATTTACGAAAATTTTAACGGTAGATATCAAAATGCACCAAAAGCCCTTGAAAATGTGACTTTCAATCTCGAAGATTATTATCCGTGTTGTAAAACCATGAGCTATTTATGTAAATAATCATTTTAAAGCGCTTTTTACCAAATTTACTAGGTTGACATTTTGAAATTTGAATTTGGCGCCTTAGGCCCATGACTCATCGCTTTCAGCTGCCGGGCCTTGTCATTGCGACGATGCCGGTTTGAGGCGAAGAAAACACGAAACAAATGACATTCGTGACATTGCAAATGTGTCGATCTTTGTAAAGAAAAATTATTAGATTGTGATATAGTCGTTCCGCCGAATAGCGAGACCGCAGTATTTAAATATTTTAATTTAGTTGATACCAACTGACACGAATGAAGGTGCAAAGGCCGGATTTAATTTTTTGGCACAATTTTTTACACCACAAAATCCATAAATGTAATGCCGCTTCTTCCAATGTTGTTTGTCTGGGAGTCTAGACAGAAACAATTCAAAAATAGATCAGTTACGTTTCGACTTTTTGAAAACGTCCGAAAATTCAGCTTATCCAATACGTCCCTGGTTTTTCCTGTCATTCCAGGCAATCTAGGGACTTTGGCAAATATCTTCGCAAGGAAATTAGATACTTTAGTTCTATAAAAAAGGGGGTTAAAGCTCGTTGAAGACTTTGTAAGCTCAAATTGATTTTTTCTATTTCAAATTGTAGATGGCGCAGCGGTCGAAAGAAATTTTTTGTTCGCAGTGACTTTGAAAAGTAGTGCATCCAAATTGTCCTTCAATTTGAAGCAAATTATGCATTATAAACAAATTTTGAAAGATAAACAGTTTTTCGCTATCGCACTTTAAAGTTGGCAGTGAATGCAATGTGGAAAATATGTAATCTGTAGTAGACAATCCTACCAAATCTAAAAACTAGAAACTACTTTCTTGAAGAGTTTCATACAACTATCCTAGTATCTGAAAGAGTTGTCTTGTCATTTTAAATGTACAAGGTGTCCCAAGGAAACCCCCCCCCCCCTTACCAAGTTTTTGAGATAACAAGAAAACTTTTCAAAGGAAAGTTGTAGCTTACTATAAACAGTATTTTATGACCCACACTATGAATATACAGGGCATGTATTAAAAGCGGAGCAAACCAAACAGACGTTTTGTAAGGGGAACATCTCTTTTGAAATCCGCTCGTGATTACTGTTAAAACAGTACCTATATAAAACTTTATAACATTGTCTTTTAAATATTTAATTTTCAAATTATACTATTTATACTAAACCTATTTAACTTTTATTTGTGGATCGCGTGATAAAGATAGACAATCCATGCCATATGCAATAATAACAAGAAGAAACCAAGATAGAATGATACTAAAATTCTATACGTTAGAAGCTGTTTGAGATTTTACTGAAATTCTCGAATTAAAAATATTTTACATTTCAATTTCAGAGTCGATGGAGGATCAATCAACGATTTCAGTAATATCTATCTAAAATGATATTTAACACCTAATAGTATGAGAGCCGGCCGAATGATTTCAACTCTCATAAGATGGTGTTGTTTTGTTGAATTTCAACTCTCATAAGCTTATTAAATAAATCCGATGCCAAATAAAGCTTGAATTTTTCTCTATAAGATAAGGTGAGGTTTCCTGCTACAGGGTGGGCCCAATAACCCGGCAGCCAGCATTTTAGGACGCGGTGGGCGGTGGACCTCATGTTCATTGAGGCACACTGTACATTTAAAATTACAAAAAACTTGTGAGATATTATGATAGTTGTAAGAACTCCTCAGAAAAATGGTTTCTCGTTTTTAGTTATGGAAATAATCTTATACGGCTGTGTCTACTACAGATTTTCCACATCCATGCACTGCCAACTGTATGGTGTGAACATGTTGATTTTCACGATTTGTTTGTAGCACATAAGTAATTCGCTTCAAATTGAAGAACAATTCGGAGGCACCACTTTTCTTCAAGGTCACTGCAAACGAAAAATTTCTTTCGGCCGCAGTTTCTACAGTTTGAAATAAGAAAATTCTATTTGGACCTACGAATAAAGTCTACCAAGAGCTCTACCTGCCTTTTTTTACGGAACTAAAATATCTCATTTTGCTGCGGAGATATGAAGTCGGGGAGTTTTAGGTGAATCAAGATAACTTCACTGTCAAGTTGAAAATCGATACTAAAATTATTAAAATAGAAAAATGCAAGAAATAATTACATTTGTTTGCATTCGCTTAAGGCTGGACTAATGCTGACTAACTGCCTCAATTATTGGCAAGCGCGCGCGTCTCTTGTGCTGCTTCGTTTGTGCAAGTAGAAATTTAACTAACTATCGCAACATAAATGGACTATATTTTTTGTGTTTCCACAATAGGCGCAATAAAACGCCAGATATGATGATTGATGCATGCTTCCAAAGACAGGTCTCTCGATATGAAAACTGAACACACAACACACCTAATATTATCCCGTGTAATCTTTATTATGAATTCCAAGTACGAAGTTCTTTCGGGCCGAATAAGGCTTCATCCCCTCTTAGAGGGCTCTCCGCCACCATAAAAATGCAAACAAAAACTTTCTGGGATTTAATTGAACGTGGCCGCGATAGCATCGGCCGCGCGCGCGGCACCGGTCGGGAACTCTCCTCCCTCCCGAAAACTTTTCCAACCTGCCCAAATCCCGGACACAGCTTTCCATTAGGACAGGGCCGCCGCCGCGGTCGATAGGTGAATATTGCCGGCCTGCGGTGCACCCACGGCCGATAATTAAGTTTTAGTTTTACCGAACGGGCGCACACTGGGCCCAAGTAAATTTGCGACCATTTCAAACTTCAATTTCTATCGCAAATTTGACAAGCAACGTTATTTTAGAACAAAAAGTTCCTATAAGCATGGGTGCATAACCCCTTAGTTTTCGAAATGAAGATGTGGCGTTTTTAAAAGAGACAATACCTACCAATACAGTGTGGATAGAAATTGTGGAATATTGCTCATATTTCTTAAAATATTCCTCATATCAAAAACATGTTTAAATAAAAGTGTTAGGGGAAATTATTTCCCGTTTAGTGATATCAAGCAATCTTTCGTATATAGCACAAAAAATGTGGTTGCCATGGAAACCCATTTAATTTTTTTAAATAGCACCATATACTTTTTTTGGTGAAAATTTATACATTGGAACTTTCTGAATACGATACAACACAATTTTAATGGGGTCGCATAAGAAAAAAATACAAAAAAAAATTTTTCTATTATGCTATTGACAATGTATATCAAAATAATTATTAACATCAAGTTAGCCATGCCAAAATCAGAGCAATGCGAAACTGTCACTAGCTGCGTCTAACGGTGTACATTGTTACACTAAACGTACTTTTTTACTCAATTTTCTGTGTACTTAAGTACTTAGTATGTTAACCTGTATTCTTTCCGTTTCACTTAATTCAAGCGCCATTATAACTTACTAAGTACTTAAGTACACAGAAAATTGAGTAAAAAAGTACGTTTAGTGTAACAATGTACACCGTTAGACGCAGCTAGTGACAGTTTCGCATTGCTCTGATTTTGGCATGGCTAACTTCATGTTAATAATTATTTTGATAAACATTGTCAATAGCATAATAGAAAACTTATTTTTTTTTCTTATGCGACCCCATTAAAATTGTATTGCATCGTATTCAGAAAGATCCAATTCCAATATATCAATTTTCACCAAAAAACGTATATGGTGTCATTTAAAAAATCAAGTCGGTTACCATGGCAACCACATTTTTTGTGCTACGAGAGATTGCTTGATATCACTAAACGGGAAATAATTTCCCCTAACACTTTTATTAAAACAAGTTTTTCATATGAGGAATATTTTAAGAAATATAAGCAATATTCCACAATTTCTATCCACACGTATAAATAAACAAATAATGTAGAATAAACCTCGAAGATTCCCAAAAGCTGCTGTTCGCTACCTCCCTTGATCTACGAGTACAACACGGCCACCAGCCGTGGAGACGGGCTGGGTCAACGGTATGACAATCTGCAGTGGCGTACCCAGACATTGGCCTTGGGGGGGATAAAAAATAATTTTTTTTTTTATTGAAACTGATCACTGTGGGCGTTGACATTTTTTGGGAAAGGCTTGGGTAATTGTTTCCCGTGCTGTACTTCTCCCCGTTTTTTTTTTAATTTTGGCTATTTCCCTATTTCGAGGTCCCTGAATCTGACCTTAGTTTTTGGTGCTCGGACGTAGTTTCCAAAAAAAATGAATTTTCAAATTTCCTTTTGACACCTCACTTTTTATATCGATATTTGTGGTTATAATCGGTATAAATTTAGATCAAACTGATCACCACACTATTCATTCGGCGCGCGGCGAATATCTGGCGAAAATAGCGGACGGACAGCATAAAAATGGCGTACGTAAACACGGCATAAATCTTTCAAAATTTCGCTTTTTCCGCAGGATTTCGCGAAGTCTCGATGTTGCAAAAGATGCAAATTAGTGTGGTATGATTAATTTGAGCTGCGTACAATAAAAATTCATCCGGATTATAACCACAAATATCGCCGAAAAAGTAAGGTGTCAAAAGGAAATTGGAAAATTCGTTCGGTGTTACCAGTGATATCGAAATCACCGGTTCTAAATTCGAAATATCTCCATTATCATTATGCAGACTGACATCATAGTACCTACATAGCCAACCGATGATTGGAAACCTGTTTTTAAACTCTGCCGCAAAAAAACCTCATAATAATTTTGAGACAAATGACTTATTTATTTATTTAGTAACCTACTTCTTACCTACACCTGTATGTAGTTGATTTAGTAATTATTATTATAAGGCGTTTATTTGGAGGTCTTTCTTCCTGGGGGGGGGATATATCCCCCTTAGCATCCGAGGGTACGCCCGTGGGACAATCTGTACGCCACTTGTTTTATTTAACGTGCTGGTACTCGTATTATTAGACAAAAAACAAGAAAGGCTAGGTCTTCCTAGATTTACATCGTTTATTCTGCAAAGTTATTCACGACATAAAAGATTATCAGATTATTCATTTCACTCGCTTACTTTATATTTACTAGTTGGACAGAGAGAATGTTACACACTCTACGTGCCATATTAAGACATGACATAACTATATGGTTCTTACAAGTCGGCTTAAATCCTCGAACGTGTACACACGCAGTTCACACGACATCCGCTACAAATCAAAATGTACGCAAAGTACTAAACGCAAAGTCCACAGTACCAGTAACAACGTACGCAATACGCAATAATAAGTGGCAACAACGTACGCTCTCACTTGTACACTATTAAATTTAGCTATATTATAGTTAGGGTAAGGTAAAAAAATATGAGTAAAATATATTTAGACTTAGCTGTTGTTGGATCTTCTAGACCACAATGTCCTCTAGTATTGTTTGACGATCCCTCAGAACGGTCAAATGGTAACATACGATGTTCCCAAAAAGATAAACACGCATGTGGGTCTCGGCTGTTGGTAACCACACTCCAGATTCCAAAAGAAAAATAACATGAGCTGGCTTTAGGTGTTGTTGTCCACGCTCCAAAATGTCCTAAGCAAACACACTATACTAAAATCGAGCAATCCGTACGCCTGGCGTAAATAAAACCACGTGTTCAATGACGATCCGCGATTGGTCGGTAGGCTATAAAATTTCACCCGACTCGGCACCAGGGACGTAGTCGATCGCAAAAGTGTAGATATTCAGTTTTATCTTGTTGTTTTCAGCTATTTAGACACTGCCACAAATAATTTTATCGATGTTTTGAACCATTTTAATTAAGCTAATAATTCTTGTCCGAAATATTTTGATGTACACAATTGTAAAACTAAAATTAAATAAAGATCGTACCTCCCTGCGGCTATGGTGGATAATTCAACGCACGTGCTCTTGTTTACGCCAGGCGTAAGAGTTGCTCGATTTTACTATAGTCGTAAAACTTTGGTCCTATGACCCAATTAAATGACCTTGAGATCGTGGTGGACGCTCAAAAACCTGTTCTAGTTCTGATGAAAGTAAACTGGTCCGATGGAAAAATAAAACGGCACTGTCATAAGTCGTGGGTGGCATCCAAATCCCATATAACAGCGGAACCCCGCGAAGACCAGAACTGCAACAATTACCAGTATTCCCAACGTCTCCAACTTTGCCTCCTTGTGAGGTTCACCAACAATACCAAAGGGTGAATTACTAAAAATCACTTCCACTTAGAAGCCACCAACAAACGACTTTCGACAGAATGAATATCCAACGCCATGCGGCTCTCCCTAGAAAAACCGGGAATGGCTGCCATCACAAAATATCAAAAACAATGTCGAATTTCAAAATAGTGTCAATTCTGCCAGAATGTCAAAACAGTACTACATAATCTCGAACTGTCGACCAAATCAAAACAAAATACGAGAAACAATCTCAAACAACAATGAAACCAAGACCTCCAGAAAAAGAACAAAGAACAGCCAGCGACGACGAAAAGTGGAAACGTGCATGCTACCAAGCGGTAGCGATTAACCAAACAAAACATAGGGTGGCAACAAGGCGAATGCCGAGCAAAGTAGACAAACCATTCCCTGCTCTTCTACCAATTTAAAATTGCCCTTGTATGTAACAACGTCACAAAGAGAATTCAAGAAAGTCACTATTTTCATATTTTATATTACTGGAACTCAAAGTATTATATAATATTTGTGGTCCGGGGTATACACGCGAAGTGTTCCACTATCCCTATAACTTTTTAATTTTTTGTGATTTTATACTGCAAGACAATCTTTCCGTTTTTGGAATATTCCGTTCCCAAATTTTATACTAAACTTATTTAATTCGAATTTGGGGATCTGATGAAAAATATCGATGAAATAACAAAAAAATATTTGTTTTAACCAAAATGCTTAGGAGCGACTGCATGTTTTTCTGCCTTTAATTGTCCTTAGGTTCGAATCGAGGCAGAGGCACATGCATGCATATAATCTCTTTATAGAAAAACACCGTTGATGGCCAAGAGCGCATTGTCCTATACACACACTCACTGGGATTACTACGGTTTTCTAGAGTTTTCCGTAGTACTTTTGAGCGAATGCTGTCCGTGTTCTTTCCGGAAAAGTCGGCCGTAGCCGCAAATGGCAACGTAGACAAAATACTAGTAATGGCTTCCCTTTTATTTCTACATTGTATCCTCGGATAGGTGAAACGAGTCTTCTTAAAAGCCGAAGGATTTTCAACTTTAAATTTGAGCTTCTGAGGTTCAGTATTGCTTATTGCTTGTTTAATACCAATTTGTGGCATAACTTTTCTTTCGAAAAATCACGTATGCCTTGATAATTTTGAAAAAATAATTTTCCACTCCCGTAAAATGCTGTTGTAGGTCTTAGCTACAAAATGTTATTAAGGAAATTTGTACAGAATAAAAAACTGACTAACTACCTAGTGTGCAACATTTCACAAACCTGCCTATGCCTACTTGACTTTCTCCTTTTTTTAGAAATATGCCCTTTTTCTGTAGCCTTCACCCCACACTGTTATTAAAGAAACTTGTTCATTATGAAAAACTAGCTGTGAAAATTTAAAATTCCAGAAGCTCAAATTTCAACTATAGGTTTTGTTGTCTTTTACATAAGAGTCGTTTCACCACACTATATAGCTGTTTAAAATCAAGTGTTAGTTTGTTATCTATTTATTTTGTATCCTAAAAGGCAGTATTTATTGTAAGTAATTAAAACTGTTAAAATTTTTGCTTTAGAGTAAATCGATTATGAAAGATTTGTTTACGTCCTGACTGAGTGCACGGTGCACATCGTCCTCTACGAAAAACGCGGAACGCATCACGCATCAATCCACCAAATCTTAATAAGATGAATATTTTTTTCGTTTCCTTTTTTCTCGTAAGTTCGTCCCCATATAGTTTTAAATTTTTAGTGTCAAAACTGCATTCCAATCGAGTTTTATGCTGTTATATAATATAGATCCCAGAGTCCTAAATATTTTTCTTATCGCGGTGGCGATGTTCAGAGCATAGCTAACTATTTAGACTGCATGTTTTTCTGCCTTCGATCCACCTTGGTTCGAATCGAAAGTAGAGGCAGACTGCATGCATAGCCTACTGGAAAAACACCGCTGATTGCCAAGAGCGCTGGATTCACGGTATTGCTCCTTAATAATTTTATCCTCAGACAAATAATAAACATAGACTAATAATTCAATACAATACAGACCCTGCCAAGATAAAAAATTTTTAGTAACATTATTTGTCTGAGTCAGTAACGGAAATCTAAAACAAAACTATGCAGTGATTGCACCATTGCCAAACTTCTTCAGAAATTTACCTTATACTTACGAAATAAATGTATAACCAACGTTAAAAAACATCAATTTGGAACTATTAGTTGATATCTGCAATATAGTAAGAATCTGGACGGTTATCATTTAACAATATATTTTACTGATTTTGTGAATTTATACTGATCCTTCTTGGTCTATAAATAATATCCTTAATAAATTGCTTATTCTGGCTAACGTGGCATCGTAGCACGAGCTCTTTGTGATCGATGGACTTTTGCTTTATTATGCCCCAACAGCTGATCCAGAGTTCCTTGAAATTTCGCCGGTTTGTGTTAATGTGTTTCGAGTGTTTACTTTTGCGTTTTTCTTGTTTTTTAAGGTTATTGGACAAAAGACATATAGTTCAGTTAGTAATTAGTAAATTAGTGTATGTAACGTAACCTTTGGCTATCATATGATGCAGGCTTAAGTGTCAGATTTGTTGTTTTTGTTTTGAGTAGGTAGGCATTTTTTATGTTGGCTGATTACAATGCAGCCTTTAAGTATGTCTATGTTTATTATTAGTCTGTTTATTATTAGTCTGAAGTTTTATCTGTGTCATTTACTAGTTGTTCTACACTCACTGGGGTTACTACGGTTTTCTAGGGTTTTCCATGGTAGGTACTTGAGCGAATGCTATCATAGTAATAATAATTGCCCCCTCCCCGCACAAGCATTCAGTTTCTTGTATTGTGAGGGTGAGAATTATTATTAATATTATTATCTGTATTATATTATTAAATCTTCAAGCATCTTAATTTTTCCAAGGCCATTAACAAATTTGACTTCCGCCATTCAAGAAGTTTTGAAAACTACAAAAAATGTAAATGTGGTAGATCGTTGATGTTACTCACACATTTTTCCCTGGACGAAAAAATTGTTCTTGGGAACAAATTCCCTGAGACAACGGGTAGACCGTTCAAAAATATTGCAAATGAAAGGATTTTTCCTCAAAAAAAGTTGGCGAAAAATTAGCCCAAGTAAAATTGGCCCAACTAAGCTAAAGACTCGAGAGATGCGTGTTAGGATGTCAAATAGCAAACTATGGAAGTCTAAAAAATAACAAAATAATTCGATAACAAGTGACAGTGATGTAGGTGTGGATACGCCCAAAAAATCTGCTGAAATTCGATGCTTTTGTATTACCCTGAACCGCTCTCAACCTACGGATAAAGCTCCCCCCTTTTCACCGCCGTAAAAACGCAAACAAGAACTTTCCCGGATTTAATTGAATGCGACCAAGATTTCATCGGTAGCACGGTGTGGCTCGGGGCCGCGTCGCGTCGCGTCGCTCCCCCACGGAAAACTTTTCCAACTTCCCCCTCCCCACACATCCGAGATCCATTAAAAGGTTCCCGCTTTCTGCTTTCGGGACGCCGTGGTCGATACCCCGGATATTATCGGCCCGGGCGCAGATGGTGCAGCCGATAATTAAGTTTTGGTTTTGCCGAATTTCCAGGTTCGGCGCTGCGTCAATATTTCAGATGAGCTTACGCGAAGATTAAGCCGTGATAAAGTGTTTCAGTAGGTACACAAAAAGGCCATTCGAATTCTTAATGTCAAAATAATAATTGATACGACTTTATTTACATGACGAAAGGAGGGAAACTTACAGTCTCAGCTCCACCAACAGTTTATTTAACTGTACCTGCATTATGTTTCAACCCACTTAAGCGGTCAACTTCAGGTCTTCAGAAGTGTAATATTGTAGCAATTATCAAAGCTAGAAAATTATTTTAAATTAGATAACATTATTGATTTATTGATGAAAATGGAAATAAAATAATAAAAAGTAACTTGCCTTCCTCGACATAGTCAACTTTCAGTATGTGAATGCGGAAAATTAGATTTATGTAAAAGGTTATAATTTCTGGTCAACCAATTAAAAAATTATAAGATGGTGGTTCCTGGAATAAGACGAAGAAAAGTGATAAAAACAGGCTGAAAAGTTTTTGTAGGGAATTTGTATCTTTCCATGAGAGAGAGGTTATTACCTTGTATTAAATAATAAAATAAATGTGAAGAAGTTGACACTTGTAACGAGATCTCTTAGGGGTTCCGTGGAACCAAAATTTCATCTAAAACTTTTTAAAACTGAACGTCACATCATCATGGCCACTAAACATTGAACATGTCTATCCAGTGTCAATTCAATGCCGTCAAAAGGAAGGGCCGATTAGTCATGCGCGAGAAATATAATTGTGCGGGAAATACGAAAAACAAATCTGAAAAATGTGGTACTTCCAGTGCGTTCAAATTAAGAAAAGGTAAAATACTTACTAACTATTCAGAAAAGATAAACTTTAAGGAGGTATAAAAAAATTCACTACTACTACTACTAAAATATTACTGTTACAACAACATACTACTGGGTGTCTACTTTTAAACATATACAAATCCATAAAATCTTTATTTTTGGAGATAATCGCCTTCCTACAATTTTCAAAATGTAAATCCAGGGCCGGCTTACCCAAAACCATTTAGCGATTTTTTTTATTTAAAATCTGACACTACAAGGTCAATCACGACACCTCAAAGGCCCCATATACCAAATTTGAACAACCAATAACAATACACGGAGTTCCATTCTGCAGGGAGCCAAAATTGGGCAAAATATGAATTTTAAAGGCAAAGTCACGTGTGCCATGGAATCCCCTCAAAACATTTTAATGATCAACAAGATCAATCAAAGTGTAGGTGTGTAAATATTCAATTCAAAAATGTACAAAGTACCTATGTTTCTCTGGGCCATCTCAAAATGCTGAATTTATGAAACTTTTTACTGGTCTAGAATGCTCTGGAATTAATGAAAAATATTAATTAACATAAAAGTAAGTTATTTTTTTTTTACAAAATGCCAACCAACAATAAATTATTGGACTTTTGTCAACAAAGTCACTGTCTAATATATGATACATTTTCTGTGCGTTTCCTGTTGTAGCAAACCAGCCACCTTAACTCATATTCATATGGACTTACTGACTGGCAGGCTTCTGTATTTTTTAGACTTTGTCTGGAGCAATTTTGATATACTTGATTTTTGGCCCCCAAAAAATTCAGTACTTCGAGATGGCACATATATTTTGTATTGGATCTTTTCATACCAACACTTTGAGTGGTCCTGTTAACCATTCAACTGTGTCGAGGGGATTCCACAGCACACTTGACTTGCCAGCTGTCTTTCAAATTCCTACTTATTCCTACTTTGTTATTTTGCATTCTGTAAAATGGCACTCCCTTTACATTTTCTGTTCAAATTTGGTATGTGGGCCTTTCTGGGTGTCCTGATTAACGCTGTGGTGTCAGATTTTAAATAAAAAAAGTCGCTAAATGGTTTTCGTGATCATCGGAGGTATAAAAAATCGTAGCCGGCCATGGATTGGCATTTTGAAAATTGTAGGAAGGTCAAAAAATTGTTTTTGTAGGCCTTTTAAGCAAAAAAAAAGTTCTAGCGATTATCTCTAAAAATAAATTTGTATGAATTTGTAGTATGTTTAAAACTAGACACCCTGTATTCATAACAATATGTTTTATCACGATACTGCTCCATATGATAATTAATAAAGGTAAAAATGTAGGTCAAAATGGGTAGACAAAGTAATGTTTTAGGAGCGCCCAATGGTTTTCTTTTTACAACAACCTTGAAAACTCTACTGATCTGCTTACAAATATTACTGAAACAAATTCTACTTTTTAGTGCAAATTGGTTTTAAAAGAAAACCATTGTTTTGTAAAAAGTTTTTTATTTAATTGCAACAAAGAGAACCATGCGATCGAATTGGACATAAAAATAAAGTATCCTATGTATCTACCTCTAGCATAGAAAATACTGAAAATACCTATTCGTAAAAAGGTAGATTTACTTTGCATCTATGTTAAATTGACAACATTGTCAACAGTCGAGAAATTTCGAATATTTATATTCTAACGAAAAACTGAAAAATTGCTAAAATTCTTAATCATATTTCTCATAATTTACATTTACGATTCCGCACTAAATATTGCAACCCCTTATATTTGCCGGAAACTCTAATGACATTCGGTTGTTTTGTGCGCGCTTCTCCCTGGCTAAAATCCCTAACGAGATTTGCATTTCCCTTAGCAATAACCGTAAATCAACTTTTGTCTAGGCGGAATCCCTCGTATCCCGTACCCTGCAAAAATTCGGAGGCTCACGCTGCCGATACCGGCCATGGGCGTAGATTTAACTCGGGCGAGACAACGCTGTCCCCCAAACATTTTAGTGTTCCTATGGGAGTGACGTCACAACCCTAAAACTATATGTTTATTTCTATTTTGGCGTTTTGATACTATTTCGTACAATAATTGTACGATATTAATAATAAGTAATATGGATATCTATCCCATAATGGACGAATTTAATGGGAACGTTTTCCAACAGAATTTTAAACACATTTAGATAACTACAAAGTTTTATAGTTCATATTTCACTTATGTAGATACCTAAAATCTAAAACTGTAGCTCGGTGGAAAACCAAAAGAACTCTAAAATACCATCAAATACAATTTATTTTATTTTTAAACTATTTTTAAACTAAACCTACCAATTTTGGCCCTACCACTCGAAATAGAATTTCTATATACCTCACTGGTTTTACAAGAAATTGTTTTATCCGACTAATTAAAGACATTGCTTGCCTAAAAGCCTGACAGCTATACATAAAAATTAGTTACCTATTTTCTTTGTTTAAAATAGTTATTTTTAGATGTTTTCGTTTCCAAAATAAGAGTTTTATTAGTATATCCTTGTGATTTGAGGCAATTTAAGTACCTGAGTTTGAGCATAGTTTAGAATTGTTGTAGATTAGGTCGCTGCCCCCTTGTTTAAATCTCTAATCGTCTGAGATGACCTGTGAAACCTCTAACATCTCTTGTATAAGTTAAGTTTACGTGTAAACAATCAACTGCGCAGGTGAGTACATTCAGTTCAGACTCGTGAAACCGTGAACTGTTTTGACTGTCAAGAAACGATTTCCAAACGATCAAATGTTCTGTTGAAACAATAAACTGTCTTTGAAATATACGAGATCGAGTTGGAACGGATAGCTAAGTACAGCGCTTGCTCACTATACCAAGGAGGAATCTGACGTTTTGTCCCCATTTATGTGTTATAAGGTTGTGCTGATTTATTTGTTATTTCACTTACTCAAGTTTTGCTGCCAGTTTATCTCTTTAGATTCCTTTCATATCTACTATACTTATCAATTCGATGTATTGCGTACCTAATCCGGTTTGCATATTTTTTAGTTCTCTGAGAAATTCAATGTCTGCAAAAACCGTTCCCAAGCCAAGGAAGCAGATTTCCGACTTTGAACTCGAAATTTCGACTTTTAAAGTCGAAGTCTGATTTTGAAGTCGAAATTCCAAATTTAAAGTCGAAGTTTCGACTTTAAAAGTCAAAATACGACTTTGAAAGTCGAAACTTCAAGTCGAAAATCGGAATTTCGAGTTCAAAGTCGTACTTCGACTTTTAAAGTCGGAATTTCGACTTCAAAGTCGGACTTCGACCCCTCCAGTAATTTCCAAAATGCGCCGCCTATGGTACGCCTTTAGGGGCAATCGCCGAGATGGGAGCAGCCAAATCGAATCCTTAATTGTACATTTCCTCTGGATCCTATATATTTCGCCAGCTTGCAGTCGCTGAGCGCTGAGCGTCCTCGGTGAGAAGCACTTCTTATTTAATTTTTCACTTATAAGCTTCCATTGCGAAAGTCTGGAGTGTGAGGTGAATTCGTGACATAGCCAGGGCCTCAAAGAACGCCCCCTCACTTTGGACGTAAGCACAACGTCAACCCGGTAAAAAAAGCGAAGAAAAGCATCTGTAAAATTGGCACAGAATAATCCAATTCCAAAAAATTTCAGTGTTACGAATAAAAGAATGGAATTCGTTTTCAGTGTTCTCATTGATTTGCGATTGTACGTTTCTTTCACCAGTGGCATGCGCTACCTATCATACATGATAAATATTATTTTCCAAATTGATAAAAAAGTAAGACAGCTACGAAAATGTTACAAAATATTTCTGTCTTGGAAATAATTATTACTAAATATTAAAAAATTAACCAAACATTTTTCAAAAGCCATTAGCGTAGAAATTATGTTTAAAAAAGGGGTGCTACTTGCCGCCAAGCACGCCCTTGGTGAATCTTTCTTCTTCTACCTGTGGGTACTACGTACCGAGTTTGATTTCGATAGGTATATGTTTTCGATCCAGAGATAAAAATAAAATATGAAAATAGGTACCTACGTAATTACTTTTTAAACGCTCTGTATCTCGAAAACAAAGGGTTCATACTCATTCGCATGTTTATATGAACTTTTTGTCCTAAAACTACTGCACGTTTCTACAAAATATCAAAGTTTTTCTACAGACACCGACGACATTTTTTAAGTTTGAAAAGGTAGAAGCTTTTTCGTGTAATTTTCTAATAAATTTAAATTAAAAGAGGTTTACAAATAATACATTGTTGGTCAAAGAATATTATGTCTAACCGCTAGATATATTATTATGTATTAAGAAATATGTCCTAACTATTAGGAATTGAAAAAATAGTCCATTATCTTTCAGTGGAGCAAGAGGATAAAATTAAAACAAAGTAAAATTCTTTTGGAGTTTTGACTGAAAGAATTTTACTTTGTTTTAATTTTATTAGGAATTGCTAATCGTTTTTGCTCCTATTTTGATACTTGGAATTTGTTTTCAATCTAAAACATAATAATAATAATTAATGCCACTACTTTAGATGTACCTCTTGCATCGACACATAGGCCGACATAATCGATATAATAGTTATTTATGTACCAAGGCACCTCAGTTCAACTTTTTATGACTCATGTGGAATTTAGATGCCGAGGCCTCTGGCCGAGGCAAATAAACCACACGAGCGCCATAAAAAGAACTTCAGTGCCGAGGTACATATTATTTTTTAAATCGGAAAAAAAGTTTTATTAGGCAAAAAAATAATCAATCAAGGATCACCCGTCCATGAACCGACTGCGCGCGGCGTTGCTTGACTTTGACGATTGTTCTACCTAAGTCAAGTATGACGAGGCACTGCACTTCCCAACAGAAACGCCAAACTGCTGCCTATATTGAGCAGCCTCCATAAAAAATAGATTGATATTTAAACCTACTACAATATTTATACCGAAAGATTGCGCTGCTATAGGTAACAATTTCGCAATGTGTACGAAAAGTTAAATGGAATTTATTGGCCGGGTTTTAAATATTTGACGGGCGATGGCTCCGCGTCTGACGTTTTATGTTACTGCAGTGTCGATTTCTGAACTTTTATTGACGATTTTAAAACACTTCACTGCCGATTTAAAAAAAAACATTAATTTATACCACGTCAATTATTGCACAAAAGGTTTCACTCCATCCCTATTGCGAAATCGTAAAAAAAAAATGTTTGCTATCAAATTTTAAGTCGAAGAAGGTATGACGTTGAGTCTCCGCGCATCAAAAATCGTAATGTTGCAAAAAGAAATGCATTTTTAGTGATTTTTAAGCATTGCAAGTCACCGTATCTTCAAAACGAATTGGTCCAGCCAGTACAATAATTGTCTTAAATTATATTTTTAATTTTATAGCTGAAAAAAAAAGCACCTTAAAATTTTCTACAATTTCGCGACAGGGTCGTAGAGAGAAAACCTGAAAATTTGTATCTACACAGTGATATACGGAGCGCGATCTATTTCATAGCATTTACCATGCTCTACTACTGGTAAAAATACCAGACTTATCAGCAGAAATCACCCGTATAAAATTCAAAGGTTTTTTTGCGATCGACGTTGACCTAGTCAAGGAGGCAGCGTTTCGGAGATCCATGGAGCAGGTGTCGATGTGGGCCAGTTAGGCCAGTATAAACAGTGCCGTGCACGGAAATAAGGATTGCGCTTTATTTTACAGATTTTGGTTTTGTGTATAGATTTTTGTGTGGTGTTGTTTTGTGTGTAACAAAATTATTGGTTTGCTTTGGTTTCAATTATTTAAAAGTTTATTTTATTCGTGTTAGAGCATTTAAATAAAATTTGTATAATATTATTAAGGGCCGCGCGCCGCCTATGACCCGGTCTTGTTTTACAAAGCAAACGCTGCCCAAGCGTTTGCATGCTATTCCAAGTGAATTCATTTATGCTATACCACTTGTGATTTTCTCAATGGCGTACGCTCTGGATACAAGGTCACAAAATGATACGCATCAAATTCATATCAGGTCGCAATGAGACCATTTATCCAATAATGATTGGTGTGGAATAAATTGGGGCATTTTTATTTAGGCCTGGGGACCGACCTGCAAGTCTAGCTGTGGCTCTGCGCAGCACCCCCCTCCCTTGTAAACTTATACAGGGTGGCCGTATTTCGGGTCTATGCATGGGGATCTTGGTTATCTTAAGAGATACGAGGTCGGTTAAATTGGGGAAAAGTTGCGGAATTTGATGCCGAGTAACATGGTAAAAAGAAATTTTGGCTGGCCCTTTTCGTTTTGAAAATAATGCGAAAAAACTGAAAATTGTCGTTTTAGTTTTTATTTTTTTAAACGAAAACTAATGGCGCTGGACACTTCTTAGTAAAACATTATTAAGGAACTTTTTTACCAGGAATCTAAATATGATCTCGCATTTTTTTTCTCGCCTCGCTGGACAAAGATATGACGATCAACTTTTATTTTTCTTATGGGCGCCATATTGGATTTTTCAATTTTTGAAAAGAGGATTTTTTCCTGGTTAAAATGATATGTCGCACATTATGCTTTACTTTGTTTTTCTTGCCGTAATATGAAACTAATCGTTTTTGCCTAGAGTGCCTTGGAAATGTAAGCCCCATAATGTTTGACGTTTTTGCATAGAGTGCCTTGGAAACATAAGCCTAGTTATCCATTGTTGCGAAGTGTGCTTTGGAATATTGTTTAACGGTTCAGTAAACATTCAGTTAACGTTAAATTTATTGATTAAATAAATCATAAAGGTACCACGAGAGTGTGATCTAAGACCTTGTTATTTATTCGTCATTTGCCATATAACACATTAACACTAAAAGAGTCAAACTTAAAACACAAGAACCAAGAACAACAAAAACCTAGACGAGTAGACAATCCTATTTTTAATAAATGTTCAATTTGTCCTCCTTGTTCCTCAAGGCACAAGGCAGCACGTTTCCTTAAATTGTTTATGGCTCGTCCAATATCCCTTCGACGTCTTTTATATTTGAGGAATAATAAATTTAAATCATGTCACGCTTTTTTTCATGTGAAAATGATATTTTTTCAGTAAAATAAAGAATCCGTGACAATTAAGATTGTACTAAACTATTAAACGTCATATTTATAGGGCTTATGTTTCCAAGGCATTCTATGCAGAAATATCAAACATTATGGGGCTTATGTTTCCAAAAACGTCAAACATTATGGGGCTTACGTTTCCAAGGCACTCTATGCAAAAACGATTAATTGATATTACGGCAAGAAAAACAAAGTAAAGCATAATGTGTGACATATCATTTTAACCAGAAAAAAATCCTCTTTTCAAAAATGCAAAAATCCAATATGGCGCCCATAAGAAAAATAAAAGTTGATCGTCATATCTTTATCCAGGGAGGCAAGAAAAAAATGCGAGGTCATATTTAGATTTCTTGTAAAAAAGTGCCTTAATAATGTTTAACTTAGAAATGTCCAGCACCATTCGTTTTCGTTTAAAAAAATAAAAACGAAAACGACATTCCCAATTTTTTTCTCATTATTTTCAAAACGAAAAGGGCCAGCCAAAATTTCTTTTTACTATGTTTCTCGGCATCAAATTCCGCAACTTTGCCACAATTTAACCGACCTCGTATCTCTTAAGATAACCAAGATCCCCATGCATAGACCCGAAATACGGTCACCCTGTATAACGACGCCAATGGCGCCTACTTATCAATATTATTTTAAGAAATACAAATAGTTAGGAATTAGATGAGCGCGAGATTGATTGCAAACTCCCGAACGGCCGTTACTTGCGTCCGCAGGTGGCCCAGAGCGATCCGGTGCCGCTGGACGCGCACCTGCGGCCAGCGGCGTGGAGCGACCTGGCGCTCGACCTGGAACTCGGCAGCCACCACTTCAACGGCGGCCGCCTCTTCCTGCGCTGCGTCGCCGCCATCTACAACACCTACCGGGAGGTCGCCGAGATCGAGGTGGAGAGCGTGCGGTACCCCTACCCCTCCAGAGGTGAGCAATTTATTCTTTATAATAGTTAACCTCGAAAGTGGTTGCTGATACCAAAGACACACCTAATCCATCCGCTATCGTTGAACGATACAAAATGTTAACAAAACCACTTTACGTGGAAAAATCACCGCAGGTATCACAAGTTAAATGACAGGGGATCCCACAAAAACTAGCCTTTATATTTTGTGACACAAATAATTTCCTACAATAATACTCACTCAGTTTTTGACGTTTAGCAAGTCCCATATTTTAAATATTCAACATTATTACGATTTACGTTATTTTCAGGGGTATAATATAACAAGTGGTCTGCCTATTATCGATAATACCTTTCGTTAATTTTAGGAATTATAATCCCAAAGCTGAAAATACCACGACTGCGCAGCAGGAATGGTATTTTCTTAGCATTGCTATTATAATGAGTGATAAATTAACAACAGGTATTATCTATTATTAGGCATACCACGAGTTGTATTTAAAAAGAGAATTTAACAACTGCAAATAGTTAGTTTGACAGCTAGCTGTCATTTATATTGAACTTTCGGTTCTGAATATGTTTTTTGTGCTAATAGATATTTAAAGATCAATGTGTTAACTGAAAACATATATTCTAGTCCTATATTAAATTTGGTAATGTGAAGAAGTTATCGGGTTATCAGTTTTAGCTGCCACGATATTGGTTTAGCGTAACTAGGACGTAACTAAGAGGTATTATTAGGTAGGTATACATTTTGTTGCGGTATTATTAAGCATTGTATGAATGAATTTATATAACTTCTACACTGCTAAATTGTTCTTATTGGACCTCGGTCTTCGTTTAAATTTATGACACACATTCAGAAAATAAACCAACTCTGACAGGGTGTAGGTATAATCGCATTTGCCTTGGATATCCAAGCGTCATGTTTGTTTACTCGAATGCTACAGTCGAAGCTGTCAATAAACTCGTTCAAAATGAGTCGTTTTGGAAATGTAAACATAGAAAAAATTAATACAGAAATTAGTAAATCGTATTCGTGAAATAATCTCGACAAATACCCCTCGTGCCGGAAATTTTTCTAAATAATTTTTTTCTCAAGCGCTATTTTGCCCATTAGCAAAACCACTCGTACAAATTGGGCTTTTATTTTCAGAGATAAAAGACCAATTTATACTCGTGATCTTTCTAGGCAAAATAGCGCTTTCGAAAAAATTATCGGTAGAATTTAGGGCACTTGTGATATTACATACGAGAATGCAACACCTGCCAATATGAACCAATGAAATGATATGATTTTTGAAATATTAACAATCAGGTGATGATTTCAGCGATTATTTCCCTCATACTGCTTGCATCCAATAAGGTAGCTCCTTCCATAAAAATCCAACCAATGATATGCCTCTGCTAGCGATAATTTGCACTAGTGCAATTACCGGTAATTGCACTTGTGCAAATTATCACTTCGTTGCTTAGCAACCGTGAATCTGTTGCATACAAACACGTACCTACTTCTTAAAGTTTGTGTGTTTCACACTTTTCTAAATTATGGAGCTTACAAATTATGTTGCACTATTATTAAGCATTATATCAATGAATTTATATAACTTTTACATTGCTAAATTCTTGTTATTTAGACCTCCGCCTCCGTTTAAATTTATGACACATTCAGATATAAATAAACCAACGCCGACAGGGTGTAGGTATAATCGCATTTGCCTTGGATGCCCAAGCGTCATGTTTGTTCACCCGAATGCTAGAGTCGAAGCTGTCAATAAACTCGTTCAAAATGAGTCGTTTTGGAAATGTAAACATAGAAAAATTTATTACAGAAATTATTAAATCGTATTCGTGAAATAATCTCGACAAATACCACTCGTGCCGGAAATTTTTCTAGATAATTTTATTCTCAAGCCCTATTTTGCCCATTAGCAAAACCACTCGTACAAATTGGGCTTTTATTTTCAGAGATAAAATAAAAGCCTAATTTATACTCGTTATCTTTCTAGGCAAAATAGCGCTTTCGAAAAAATTATCGATAAAATTTCCGGCACTAGTGATATTACATACGAAAATACCACTAGTGGTATTTTCGCTGAAATCATCACCTGATTGGTTAATATTTCAAAAATCATATCATTTCATTGGTTCATATTACACTTACTAGACAGGGTGATTCGTCATGATGTAAAAAATTTTAACCACACAGTGGGGGCCTGCTAAAAAAGGAAAATGCGAAAGAAAATTTTCTTTCTCGAACTTTAAAACGTGGGGCAAATATACCTTAATACCCAAGTAACTCGACGCTTCTGCTTCAATGTTAAGATTGTCACTAAAACTGAGAAATAACAAATACCTACTTTTCATCTGCATTTTTGGTGTATTCAGTCTTGATTCTACAACGGGCAAGCGATATAACACTTCAAACATCTTAAGAAAATGTTGTATCGTATAATCACCAGTATTTGCTGCTTAAAGTCTTTTCACGAATCTCCGCACAAACATTTGTACCACAATTTTTAAGTTACACAAGAATATTGCTACCGGCATTTTTATTGTTTTTTCTAAGCAACAAAACAGCCTGACAGCGATTATTATGACATGATTGTTTAGTTCACTGACTGGCCGGCTACTAGACGCTGGCGGCGTTGGCTGTCAGAGACTATAGGCGCATCAAATGCGCCAGTAATTCAATTATTACAGCGCGAGCTTAACAGCTGATCTGGTGAACGCCGTTAACAAGGGGTTTTAATACACTTCTAAAAATATTTTTTGTTGACTTTTGATTTTTTTAATTTCGAATTCGTATTAATAGCTATTTTTTCCCACTTGTGGTTACAATTTTGTACATCATGACTTAATCACCCTGTATTAACAGAGTTTTTATATGTAGATTTGTTTCTGATAAGAAGAAATAATTACTAATGCTAAGTTGGTTAGTTTGGGCACAAACCGGCCTTTAAGCTTTAATTTTAAGACGGTGTATGTGTTTTGAACGCCAAGCACGATTTTGATAAAATTTGGTATGATGACATTACTGACGCAAACGCTTGTTTGTATTACCTAACAAAATGTTGTTTGGCAAAGTGGTTCATAGGCGGCCTTTTCTGAGAATTTGTTCTGTAAAACTTCTACGCCACTAGAAATATCGGTTTGAAAGTTAGTGGTTTCGATTAAACAACTCTTCAGAAAGGAACTCCTATGTCAAAACTCGATAATTCCATTTGTTTCCACTATAGAGTTATGCGAAAATAAAACTTAAAGCAGCCAGAATTTGTAGACACTTTGCATTAAATTTTGAATTACACTAAATAAACATGCAAAAACGTGTTTTAATAACGGACTCTATAAAAGGCCTATTTGTAAAGTACTACAGACAAAGTTTACAAACTCACCTCACAAGTATTATTCTGTTTTTATTATCCTGTAGCAGTGGCGCAACGAGGCTGCCGGGCTGCAGCCCCCCCCCCCCCCCCGAGCTCAAACCAACCAAGCGAAAAAGCGCTAAACAATGCTAGCTAAAAACAAGACCGAATGATTTGTATTTTATTTAACCTGTATTTGTTAAGTTTATGTTATGATTTACCAAATTTACGATATTGAGGATATCGGTGGCACATATTAGTAGTTGACACCTGCGCCGAACTTAAAACTAATCTGACCTGAATTATATGCGCCTGGCCTTCTGTTTTGTACTGTCCTTCATATACGGCAGGGCCGTAGATAAGGGGGGGGGGGGAGTTGAGTGTTCAAACCCTTCCCATTGAGAAAAAAAAGAAGAGGAAACATATCATGGTGACGTAACTTTACAATTTTCTACGCCTCAATTAAATTGTTTGTCCTTAAAATTCCTAAAAAATTTCGCATTCGGCGCATTTTAATAAGCGAACACCTCATTTTAATTCCTGCTTTTAAAAAACAACAATTATTATAAAGGCACAATGAATAAATATCTATATATATTCTACATTTGGCTCTTTGAGAGGGCATGTTAATTTATAGGATGTGGCAATAAATTTATAGGCACTAACTTATATTTTTACTTCCACATCACTCAAGAAATTATCTCTCGGGCTTTTATGTAAAAGAAAAAAAAAGAGTACCTAGTTCTTACAGTTACTGCATAGTTAAATTATTGTTATTATTATGGTTCCACAGTTAACAAAGAAAAAACTACAATCAGTTGCCTAATATTTTTTGATAATATTAGCCTTGTTTATGGATACTCTAGTTAGCCAATGTCTGACACTGACATAAGGACATGACAGAAATACAGTAGATACAGGGGACAGATTTGGCAAAAAATAAAGTTTTCCAGATGCTTTTTGTTAGATTTTAATACTAGAAAATTAGTAGGCAATGACTGGGCCACTTTAAATTTTGGCGCCATCTGTTGCTTGTATCCAATACTGCTCTCGTATCCTTATGACTCTGTCACACATTGGCTAACTAGGTATTCCATAAACAAGGATATTAGGTTACTTAATTTTTTACAGTCTATTAAAAATGTTTGACCTTGAAAATTTGAAAATTTTCGCCTGCGGCGCAATTTTTAACAATGAAAAATGAGCTTTGTTAACCAGCCCCCCCTGACAATAATTTCTGGTTGCGCCACTGTCCTGTAGAAGATATCAGAAATATTTAATAAGAGAGATACAATTGTTAGTAATGAAAAATTACACTATGGCACCAAATTTTGTAATAATCGCCCTTTATGATGTCGATGTCGATGTTCACTTGGCATTATGTTTCCTTTCTGATAAATGAAGACAGCTTTTTCCTAAAAGATACGATACAAGTTTATTCGAAAAATATATTTTCCCTTCACATGTTCAAAAATGCCGAGGGTCAAAAAAAGTATAGCAACTTTTTCTAATTTAATTTATAAGAAAAAAATTGTAAAAATTAGACGAAAAGGTCCCATTGAAATAGGTTCCACAAAAGCTTAAATACCAGGTAAATTTTCGAGGAATATCGTTCATTTTTTGAACTCTTCCAAAGGAATAAAAATATATAAACCAAATCTGGTACACAATATGCCCCTAGATAGTTTTCTTGACGTATCAAATCCCATAAGCAACCAATAACGGAGATATGGGTAATCAGTACCATCACCACCATAACCATCAAGTGAGTGAAACAGTATGCACATTTCAGATGTGAAGAATAAGTTAATATTTAATTATTTATATTACTAATAATAATTTAAAATATAATGTTTTAGAACTCGTCTAGAAAATTGAAGCTAATTTCGACCAGACTGTAATTAATAATAGTATATTCATGTATCGGATGTATTGAAATAAAGCTACATTGGATATGTGTAAGCTCCAATGCGCCTCAGCAGCACTGATGGAGAGCTGCAAATCAAATAGGCCCGCATCATTACCATAACTGAATATGAACGTGTGTATGATCTAATGATCATGGTTATTATATTTGATGGCTTGCATATGTTACTGCAGGGCTTTGAACAGCCAGCAATCAGCATTTAACTATAGTTCGGCTTCCGCTCGATAGACCAAAGATCGAAACAACAGTAAAGTGGTATTATAGCCCAATAAAACAAAAACATTAGATTTTCAATATTTTCCTGATGTTTAAGATTGTGTTAGTCCGACAGTATTTTTTGAGAAGAAGTGAAAGATATAAATATTTTGCTACAGTCGATCTGTCATTGGAAATCTAAAAAAATCCGGCAAGGCCGAATTTTTTTATATGTAGTTACTGGTTGTTAGAAAAGTGAAAACCTAAATTAGCAAATCCCCACACCTCAGAGAAATAACCAAGGATAGAGGGAGTAAGAACAAAAAGTAAACAAAGCCAACATCTTTTTGAGTGATGCCACGTACTCCATTGTTTACAGCATTTCATTTCAAAGTAGAAGGGTTTAATAATGGGATTCAATGAAAGCACACCTCCCATAACGCTAAATTAACAAATGTAGTTATTAATTTCTTGTATGTAACAATTTTAAACTAAAACTAAATTGCTCTGCGGGCGCCGCGTCCGTTAACTCAGTGGTATTTGTTTTGTGTATGCCCAGCATGTCATGTTTTCCGATTGTTTACGTATGCATTTCTCCCGTTTTTAATTGTTTTTCTGTTAATTTATAGGCTATTTATTAGGATTTAGGATATAGTGACTGATTTTGTATACAATGGGACGCAGAGAGTGGGTGATATGTGGCTAAATTGATATTTCTCAGGATATAACCTATCTCAAGTAAACGTTGTACACACGGGCCTAATGTTTGTTTACTTCGGTAAATTTGCATAAGATGTTGGTTGACTACAAACGTATGTATTTTGAAGCTGTTGCTCCCTCTATCCTTGGTTATTTCTCTGAGCCCCACACCTAACCATTTCGCGGCTATCTTGAAACAATTTTGGAATCGATTTATCTCGTTTCGTTTCCTATTATTATGCGAACAAAAATAGTAGAATTTGGAATTTGCAACCTTTTTTGCTCCGGGCCGAACTTCCTACAGTCCATTCCCAAAAAGTTTGAGTGCGCCAAAATTTCCAAAAAAAAAACAGTTTTTCCGCATTTTAACAGAAAAATTAATTTATACCAAAAAACTTGTTAACGAAAGTTGTACAAATTGATATTGTTTATTTTTTTAACAGTCTGAGTTACAACGAATTTGCATGTTCGTTGCGCATTAAAATTGGGTGAGATTTCTGCCGTTATCACGATGAGTTCTTGAATGTTATTCATAATAATTGTTAAAAATGCGTTACAATTATATGAGATGTGACTAACTAAAAATTCCGAAATAAATTGTTTACGCAATTATTATTATTATAAAAAAGAAAATTGTTTTTTGGAGCAAAAAATATTGCAAATTCCAAGCTCTACAATTTTCCTCCGACTAATAGGAAATGAAGTAAATAGATTCCAAAATGGCGGCGAAACGGGGAGGTATGGGGATACGCCAATTCGGGTTTTGATCCTTCTAGCCACCAGTAACAACATAGCAGAAATTCAGCTTTCCGGAATGTTTTCTATTTTTTTCGTGTTCCCCAATATCGCTGTAAAACTGCGGATGATACCCATTTTGTAGCCACCAAATTAGCTTTTTCTATTTTGCATTTATTCCTGTTCCATTTAAAGCTGTTTTATGATTGATACATGTTTCTCTAGACTTAGATCTATCGATTTTGTTTCCGATTATTGGAAACTAGTGAACATACGTATTATTTTAATAAGGGTGGGCATTAAAATGGTGTCAGGTGTGGGGTTGCTGAAACTTCTAAATTTTACGAGTACAAACTATTAGTATGAGAGCCGGCCGCATGATTTCAACTCTCATAAGATTATAGAATAATATGTTATTTAAAATGTAGACAGTATGTTTCTTTACTTGTAGCGAGTAGGTTGCCTCAATTAATATCGGCCCGATCATTGTTATATTTAAAGAAGTTGTGGTTAATTTTTAGGCAAATCTACTCTCATATGATTATAGAACAAAATAGGAAAGAAGGCCCATGGAGCAACAATAAAAAAAGGGTCCCTTGGTTTTTTAGAAATCCGATAAGCGAATTTTCGTGGCCCCGAAAATCCTCCGCTGTTGGATACGGCGCGAAAGAATGGGGCAAGTCTGGACCTCGGGGACGCGAGTTGTGTGCGAAGTCCCACTACAAGTATACAGCCAGTGCCATATACCATTTGAGGCACAGGAAAAAATGTTTTCGGGAGATCTGACGGCGAGATGGCTGGAGAACGGGTCAACATATTTAACGAAACTTTTCCAGGTAAATTATTTCCCGTTTTCGAGTTATTAATTATTTTCGTCGAAAAAAACGATTAACGCAGGTGGGACGCATCTTTTTTACGTGATTGGTTGGCATCTTCCGTCGGCTTGGGGCTCTGGGGTCGGAATTTTTAAAGCTTCCCTCAAGTCTTCAGGTGAGGTGGAGATGCTTCCGGTGCCCCCGAAAAATCAAAAAATGAGAAAAAAACACGCAATTTCTAAGAGCTGTTCCTCAGGATTTCCCGTCAAGTTCGCTAATTCTACAGCCGTCCGGTTTCTCGAAACTTGAAAATCGGGAGTCGGGAAATTTGGTTAAATATCGGATTTTCGAGGTTTCTTTCGGTATTGGAGGAAAGTACAAGACCCAATTAAGAAATTTACCACCTCCTTCGATTTTTAGAACGGCACTTTTCGAATTTATCAAAAGACTTTTGCGAAAAAGTAGTAAAAATGTTCGAGGGACGGGTAGTACCTATTAAAAAATTAAAAATTAACCACAAATTCTTTGAATAATAATGATCGGGCCCTAATTATCTGAGGCAACCTACTCACTTCTCACTTCAAGTAAAGAAATATACTGTCTACATTTTACATAACATCTTATTCTATAATCTTATGAGAGTTGAAATCATGCAGCCGGCTCTTGGACTATATCTATTATTAAGAAAAATAGTCTTGTGACGCCCCTGGCCCTTTTATGGGCAGAAAACGTTCTACCATGGGAGACAACGTAATTTATTTCGTAGCCTACTTTAGGAAACTGTTTTTTAGTCGGTCAGACTTTTCGTCTAAGAAATAATTATACCACTGAACATTGAGGAATCTTCTGTTTTTCGAGGTTTAATAATCTTGAATTTCAAGAATTACGAAAATAACTGGTTTTGCTGTTTTTTCTATCAATGCTCTTTAAATGTTGATCAGGCAGTGTTTTTTAACGCCCAACTGTTACCAATTATGTTCTTTGTACACAAAATTAAGAGGAAACCAAAAACTTTACTCTAAATTCTGTTACATTATTGCTGTGTCCTATAGTGACGGATTTTCAGATATTTTTATACTGCTAGAATTCAATTTCATATTTCTATTTTTATGTTGAGGTAATTATCCTTTGTCAAAAATCCCCATTAATCTTGATATGCAAAATTCCGTATTGGTGTGTCTACAAGATTAAATATCGAAAATAAAAGAATGGCCAAAATAGGACAATTGGTTTTCAGTATTTAAAAAACAATACCCCTCTTCCCCACGCCGTTCATCATTCATTTCGCACAATTACCATTTTTCATTTTCGCATGCAACGTAGCGGTCAATATTTCCACATCCTTCTGTAACGAGCTGGATGAGTTTTTCCAAATATTTGTATGCTGTTTTATTTTCTGTTGGGTGCCCTGGTATGACTCTTTTTTCGGGAAAATTCCTAGTTATTCAACACAAAGTAATTTACCAGAACGTTTATTTATAAAAAAATTGCTTGTCTTAAAACTTTCAAAATTCCAAAAATGTTTAGTGTTCAAAAAATTTAGGAACAAAAAAAACACCTGATAAACAGTAAAAAGACCTTACTACAGATACAAAAAATATTGTTGAACTTAAATATCGAATACTAATAAATTCGGCTGAAATTTATAAAAATTATTATTATGCAGCAAAAGTCTATCGATAAGTCGAGTAATTTTTTTCTTCGATTTAAAATACCGTTGTTATTTGTCTTCCTTGGCTCTTATAATTTAAATTAATAAATCAGTGGGATAGTCCATTTGTTCTTAACTTTTACATGCCACTCACGACAATTATTCCGTTTTACTCATTTAAGGCCATGAGGAAAACAACATTATTATTTTCAGAAGTTCTAATAATCCTCGAATAAAGTGAAAATAAAACGGAATCACCCTGTATAATTTCGAAACGAGACATTTTCCGATGCGTTTTGCAACATTCATAATACCACTTTGTAAATTTATTTTAATGATCGGTCTTCGCTTTTTGGTTCCCAACAGAAGGTTAATCTTTCGGGCAACGGCCTCGCCATATTGCCATGTACGCGTCTCCCAAATAGTTTGTCCTACCCCCAGGATCTCAGGAACCGTAAGAGATACGAAAAAAACTTGAATACAAAAGTTGTAAGGTTGGCAGGGGACGTAACTTCTCTTTTATTTTCACATATACAGGGCGATTCATATTTGCGGGACAAAAATAAAATATTTAGATTTTGACAATTGCATTAATCCTTTGGAATATTTGCATTCTCCATGAAATTTTCTACAGAACCGTTTTTTTGTTTTGTATTTTGGTTGCAGCGTTGCCAAGATATCGAATTTTTCTTGGAATTTAGGGACTTCGTGGAGGTTATGGAAACTGAATTCTGTATCTTTATTTTAATAGATATCAAAGATATATTTTAGCCGAAGTATGACAGCACAACCGTGTGTGGTGTGGTATGTCGAAATTGGTTTTTGCATATACAGTGTGTTCATAACAGGCTCTCAAAATAGGATAATTTCAAACAGAAATAACTTATTTTTTTCAAATGGAATGACCCATATTTCTATAGTTTGTTGGATGCCGGCATCCAAGCCCCACATTTTATGTAAATAACATTCTATACCAAAAACTATCCGTTTTCGAGATATTTAGTATTTAAGAAAATTTCTTTGCATTTTTCATTCAGGTGAGAATGTTTTTAGCAAGCAAGCCATAACTATTTTTCCAGGCAGTGTCAGAAATAATTGTCATTTTAGATAATACGGGAAATAAAATTCCTATACCCGTATACAGTATGTCCACCGATAGACATCCCAAGAGGACAAATGGACCAAAAATTTCATTTTTCGACAAAAAGTCATTCTTGATGAGTTTCTGCTTCTCGAAAAAATATGGTCCACAAAGAGAATTTTCGATTTTTTTATACAGGGTGCCCAAAAAATACAAAAACATGAAATGCGATCAAGAATAAACTGCCTTTATTTTTAAAAATATCAAAAACTTTCACTTAGAAAAGTTGTTTAGAATTACAAGATGTGTCCGATTGTCACTTTTCAAATAAATCAGCCAAGTCCTTTTTTTTATTTCCAAGTGTGAAACTCCTTTGAATTTAAAATTATCAAAAATATTTATTTAGAAAAATTGTTTAGAATTAAAAGACGTGTCTGATTGTAACTTTTTAAGCAAATCGGACGACTTTGACTTAAATAGGTAAAAAATTACTCTCTGACACGTCTTTTAATTCTAAACAACTTTTCTAAGTTTTTGATATTTTTAAAAATAAAGGCAGTTTATTCTTGATCGCACTTCATGTTTTTGTATTTTTTGGACACCCTGTATAAAAAAATCGAAAATTCTCTTCGTGGAACATATTTTTTCGAGAAGCAGAAACTTTTATCAAGAATGACTATTTGTCGAAAATAGAAATTTTTGGTCCATTTGTCCTCTTGGGATGTCTATCCGTGGACATACTGTATACGGGTATAGGAATTTTATTTCCCGTATTATCTAAAATGACAATTATTTCTGCTACTCTGGAAAAATAGTTATGGCTTGCTTGATAAAACCTTTTCACCTAAATGAAAAATGCAAGGAAATTTTTTTAAATACTAAATATCTGGAAAACGGGTAGGTTTTGGTATAGAATGTTATTTATATAAAATGTGGGGCTTGGACGCCGGCATCCAACAAACTATAGAAATATGGGTCATTCCATTTGAAAAAAATAAGTTATTGCTGTTTGAAATTATCCTATTTTGAGAGCCTGTTATGAACACACTGTATATGCAAAAACCAATTTCGACATACCACACCACACACGGTTGTGCTGTCATACTTCGGCTAAAATATATCTTTGATATCTATTAAAATAAAGATACAGAATTCAGTTTCCATAATTTCTCCAAAGTCCCTAAATTCCAAGAAAAATTCGATATCTTGGCAACGCTGCAACCAAAATACAAAACAAAAAAACGGTTCTGTAACAAATTTCATGGAGAATGTAAATATTCCAAAGGATTCATGCAATTGTTAAAATCTAAATATTTTATTTTTGTCCTGCAAATACGAATCGCCCTGTATATGTGAAAATAAAAGAGAGGTTACGTCCACTGCCAACCTTACAACTTTTGTATTCAAGTTTTTTTCGTATCTCTTACGGTTCCTAAAATCCTGGGGGTAGGACAAACTATTTGGGACACGCTGTACCTGATTTTCCTGCGTAAATGCCTCTAAGTTTGTTAGCACTCTACCCGTTATGTTACTCTATACTGCTGCCTTTAGTTGACTGGGAGATGGAATGATGAAACTTCCCGTACTTAAGGCAAGACTATAGTTTTCGTAGGAAATAAAAATTTGTTGAATTTAAATTTTTCACTTTCGTCCGATCGTCGAAGTCAAGCGCGACGTTGCTCGCGGAGAGTACCTAGTTTTTTATTAAATGTCTTCTAATGATCTACTTTCGCTTTTAGGCTCCCAACAGAAGCTGAATCTTTCGGTTAACGGCCACACCACATTCTAATGTGCCGATTCTCGTCCGATCTCCAAACTCAAGCGACGTTGGGCGCGGTCAGGCTGAAAATAAAACATCATCAAAAGTACCTATACTCGGTTGCCTAATGACACTATTTTAAAAGTAAAAGCTTGTAACGAAGTTACCATGCTTTTCTTCTTTTTCTATCAATCACAGTCTTTAACAAAGTTACCACACTCTTCTCCCCGATTTTCCGACTGCATCTCACCGCGAAGTCCTAGTCCGCAAACGTCGCTTCGCGACATCACTAAGTCCGTCCGAACCGCCAACCCAGGGCACCACGGACGCATCTAATCGGCGGCCGCTAGTTCAAATGTGTCCGCCCGGACCGCCGATAGATGGCGCTGGGAGCCGGTATCTCACCGCCGGGTCCCAGTCCGCTGGTAATAAGACCGTAACCGCTTATTCCATCTGGTGTCTTAATCTTCCTTCACCAACTGAGTAAGCAGACTAAAGTCTATCCAAGATACAGTGGCAGTGGATCAAAACATTGGCCACCATAAAATGTCAAGTGTTTACGCGGCGAGCAGAATGCAGGGCCGGCTCTTCCCCCAGTCGAGTTTTCTGCATATTTTAGATCAGATCGCGAGCAGTATATTCTGTAAATTTATTTTGCTACTTAATTTAAGGAAATTTATAAAGATCCACGAAAGGCAGAAACACACATTTTAGAACTTCTAAAAGAATTAGTTGAGAATTACATGCCATATCTCATATTAGTCCGACCCTGGTAATCGATCGCCAGGCGGTCATGTGACTTTGTTTATATCTACTGCCGCTGTATCTTGGATAGACTATAGACCTATACAGGGTGAATCAGTTTTTTGTAGCAGGACTTTAACAGATCATAGATCTTCAAAAAATAACCGCACTTTCTTCTATAAACTATATCATTTTAAGGCCTTATAAGAAAGTTACAGGGTGTTAAAATTGTAAGAAATATGCGGACTTGATTGAATATTTTCCAAACTAGTCGAGATATTTAAGTCATATTTGGTATAAGTTAAAGCGGCATGGGTTAGCATAAAACTTGTCAATATCGAACATCTTGCACAACCAGTGACGGAGAAGTGGGTAATTGGTAAAATTATTTTTAGAAAAAAAAATTAAACACCTTGTAATAAAAGGTATTGAATTTTTTATGTAGATTTTAATTGCATACAAAAATGTCCTCTTGGTATTTGTTCGCATGTGTTCTAGAAAATATGTAGTATATTTTCTGTGGTTCTAGTTTAATGGCAAATTTCATTTCTTTGTATTATTTCGGGGTATTTCTGAAAATTGCCTAAAAAAATTGCTCCATAAGTAACACTTAAAGTAGAAATAATGTGTTTACTACTTTAAATAAAGTAACTTTTTCCAATAAACTTACCTATTTAAGGCTATACTTTTGAAGTTACAGGGTCTAAAACATTTAAGGAAGATACAATTAAGGTTACGCTCTGTATCTTGAAAAGTAAAACCTTGAATGGGTTAGTTTATTGGAAAAAGTTACTTTATTTAAAGGAAGAAACACGTTTTTCTACTTTAAGTGTTACTTATGGAGCAAATTTTTTAGATAATTTTTCAGAAATACCCCGAAATAACACAAAAAAATTAAATTTGCCATTAAACTATAACGCATGCGAACAAATACCAAGAGGACATTTTTGTCTGCAATTAAAATCTACATTAAAATGCAATACCTTTTGTAAAAATACAAGGTGATTCGTTTTTTTTTTCTAAAAATAATTTTACCAATTACCCGCTTCTCCGCCACTGGTTGTGCAAGATGTTCGATATTAACAGGTTTTATGCTAACCCATGCCGTTTTAACGTATACCAAATATAACTTAAATATCTCAACTAGTTTGGTAAATATTCAATAAAGTCCACATATTTTTTCCAACTTTAACACCCTGTAACTTTTTTCTAAGGCCTTAAAAAGATAAAGATACGAAAAAGTGCCGTTCTTTTTTGAAGATCTATCACCTGTTAAAGTCCTGCTACAAAAAACTGATTCACCCTGTATATTGCTGTGCTCAGAAACTGCCGATTCCGTTCTCTGTTGACTGAATCTGAATAGTGCCAGGATCGTCTGCTGGGGCTTTTCGGAAGTTCCGAATAGCCCGGGTTGCCAGATTGGGCTATTTATAGCTATTTGGGCTATATAAAAGTGTGCTCTGGTTACGAAAAAAAGGGGTTGGCTACAGGCTCCTACTTTGGGCTACCTTTTGAACTGTGAAATAATAAATGGGCTATTTACTCGCTCAAGGTGACGCAAGTTTTGTTGCTCTTGTTAACAAACGCCTGAAAGGCGCTTGTTATGGCCCTTGCCTCTAGCTAGTCCGGGCTGTCTTGGTAACACTCTACAGGACGCAGTTTTCGATTTTTCGAGCCCAAATTTCGCGTACGTCCGCGGGAGTACATGAGGAAGAAGACTATTGAAAAGCGTCCGAATTAAAAGAGCCGTTCGGCCCCCCGGAATTTTTTTCCGACTTTTTTAGACTATTTTGGAAAGAAAGGGCCCGAGAACACCCTGTATATTCATCGTGGCCGAGGCGCACGCGCTAGATAATATATCGATTAGTTAGAATTCAGAAACAAAATGGTGGTAATCAACTGTCGTTTGGTTTTGGTGTGGACAATTTCCAAATTTCCAACATTCGTAGTGGTTTGGGAGTTTGGGAGCTCAGAAACCCATCTGTTATTCCATGGGTAAGTTTTCCAGGTACGGGCGCACTGTAGGTTAGGTATGTATGTATGTATGTAGGTTTTTATGTAAAATTTCGGTTTTAGAAAACGCCACGGGAGAGATCCACTTATTACTTTGCCTTTCTTGGAAAATCAGGCTTGAGAAACTCAGAAACCCGTGTTAGAACGAACTTATGGCCGTGCCCTTGTCCCTCTAGTGGTGATCTGGCGCTTTCCGGCTTAACAGGAATAATGGAAAACTGAGTTGTACATAAAGGTATGGAGAGCATTTTTAGATACGATTTGCTTCACCTATTTCAGATTTTTAGGTATTCTGGGGTCTTTGTTGCCGTCTAATAATCCTGCGAAACGAAGCGAGGACAATGCACCGTTAAAAGAATATATGCGGAAGACTGAGGGGTATCAATTTGCCGTTTAAACTTGATCGATGCTTGTGCCGAAGAAAGGGTTTCTTAGACAATGTCCTTTTACATAGGTTTTGGCAAGTCTAACCCGACGGAAAACTTTGTCGTAAGTAGATATTTCTAGATATGTTTTTGCCGTTTAAAAAAGCACATATACATATTTCGAACCTGTTTCTGTCGATATGGGTTATGTTACGTTAAATATCTGCTTAATTGTCGCAGAATTATATCTCAATACATACATTTTGTTTCAGGTGTGAAGAACGCTCGCACTAGCCCTCTTCTTGCTTTGGAAGTCTTCGCCTATAATACAGTCAATGTGTGCTCAAAAGAACCCCTGGCGGGAAAGTTGTGGGGTAGTTTTGATTAGTTAGTCTTATGGCTACGAAACACCACCGTCAGTTTCTATCTTATTTTAAGGACCTCATACGTTTAACCGTAAAGTACAGCGGCCCCTGGGTCATGTACATCTCCCGAAGTAGCGACAGAGATTGACGAGACATGGAGACAATTTCTTAGTTTCTGTTTTTCTGTATTAAAAGTGAACGCAAATATTAAATGCCAGAAATGACAGCTAGACGGAACTGCCAGAAATGACAGACCTCAATCCTTCGGCCAACCAACCATAACCTCAAAGTTTGTTATTGTTGTCTATACGTGTTTAAACGAAAAACTGAAAGCACCTTATCGGCGAGGCGGGTTAATGGAAAGCTACAAGGTTGGTCTCTTGGCTCAGTAGTTGTGAATAATCACCTAAATATAATTTCCTTTTTAGTACACTCAGATATGGACCACAGCTGCAGGAGTATTTACCCTATGATTGTCGAGAAGTTATCGAACTGATGCAATGTGTACTTTATTTAAAATAAACTGCAGTAAAGAGGTCCTGGAAGTATTATTTATTTACGAAAAATTTAACACTAATGATGGAATATACAAAATACTCCAAATGAAATTACACAGAAAAGTAAGACTAGATATCGTTCACGTAATTAATTTAATGTTTCTTTTAACTATCCCAGAGCATTCGCCATAGATACAAAAAATAAGTATTCAATTCAATTTTCTATTTGAAATTATGTGTAATTCACATTGCATCAATGGAAATTTAATGGTCACAGAAGAACAAGCACAGACCTCGGAGCGCCACCAACTTGAGGGGCGCCGAGTAGTCGCCTCGCTGAAACCACGCCAGACTTACAAACGCCTACGCGCAATACTCCATTTATCTCCAATTATAAAATATTTATTCAACTCAAAACAAGCACAGACCTCGGAGTGCCACCAACTTGAGGGGCGCCGAGTAGTCGCCTCGCTGAAACCGCGGCAGACTTACAAACCCCTACGCGCAATACTCCATTTATTAAATATACAGGGTGTAAATAAATAGTATAAAATAAATAAAATTTTTCGATTTGGGCTTTCCTTGCCAAGTTATTCGGGTCTACAAGGTGACCCAAAAGTATTTTTTTTATTTAAATCTCAAAATAATCAAGTTGCAGAACTGAAATGGAGAATAAGCTGAAGGTGTCAGTTTTTACGTATCTCACAGAGGGCGCCACTTGTGCTGTTCTTTGATCGTGCTTTTACTCGCAACTTTTTTGAGGTTATGTTTTTGGTCTTGGAGATTCGTCATTTTAGTGCACCTTTTCATTTTGCAACTAAATTGTACTCTTGTTTCATAACAATAAAATCAATCCTTTGCGTTGAAATTGGCAAAATGTGCCCCAAAACACCTGTTAACTTCAACATTAAAAACATAAAATTTTTATCTACCGCTTTCAAACGTTACAGATAGACTGTACCATTTAAACTGAGAAAAAAATCCTATGAACAATGTACCAAAACTTATTAGCCTTCAAAATGGAAAGGATTGAATTTAACAAAATTTGAACACCCTATTTCAAGAAAACCAATGGTGTTTTGCCCAATCTGTAACGTTTGAAAGCGGTAGATAAAAATTTTATGTTTCGAATGATGAAGTTAACGGGTGTTTTGGGGCACGTTTTGCCAATTTCAACGCAAACGGTTGATTCTATCGTTATGAAAAAGAGTACATTTTAGTTGCAAAAAGAAAAGTTGCACTAAAATGACGAACCTTCAAGACCAAAAACATAACCTCAAAAAAGTTAGGAGTAAAAGCACGATCACAGAACAGCACAAGCGGCGCCCTCTATGAGATACATAAAAACTGACACCTTCAGCTTATTCTCCATCGCCAAAAACATAACAGTGCAAAGTTTCAGCTGTGCAACTTGATTATTTAGAGATATAAATAAAAAAAATTATTTTGGGTCACCCTGTAACCCGAATAACTTTGCAGGGAAACGCCAAATCGAAAAATTTTATAGGAGAACCCCCCTTATTTTTAAAAAGGCAATCACCTCCTGAATTTTTTCGCACTTATTCATTTACATATATCCCCAATTATAAAAAATTTATTCAACTCAAAACAAGTCTGAAATAAAAACATAGTTTAAAAAACTAAAAAAACACGTTTACGCTTAGCAAACCGAACTAAAAAGTAAAAAATAATAATAGCAAACCGAATTTTATTGTAAAAAAGAAGCGTGCGGGGTGCTTTTTTTGTTATATATATTTTTTTATGATAACTCTACTTTTATCAATAGCTACTAATGAAATATTTATAACAATTGATATCATGCACCCCACGCTTCTTTTTTTACAGTAAAATTCGGTTTGCTATTATTATTTTTTACTTTTTAGTTCAGTTTGCTAAGCGTAAGCGTGTTTTTTTTTTAGTTTTTTAAACTATATTTTTATTTCAGACTTGTTTGATATAAGTACCGCTAATCTCCAATTAAAAGTGTGCGATTTTTAAATGTCGATCAACAAAACATCCCATGACATTACAAAAAAATCTAACTTATTTTTATTAGTGAAGATAGAAATTAAGACAATAACTTGCGTTGTGTTGAGAATGTAAAAAGGGATTGAACCAAATTTTTTTCATGGCCACCAAGGATTTTTTGGAAGTGAATCACTTTTTTATTATTAGAGCAGGTAAAGACATGGGATTTTTTTTTGTTTGACCCCACATATCAAAAGGAAGAAAACGGCCGTAAAAAGAATAGTTTTTGAAAAATATTTTTTATTTCATCGATGGTAAGCGCAAAAGTTAGTGTATTATTATAGACAGAAAGCAATCCGAACGGTCAATATTTCAATTATTTTTCGAAAGAGGCGTAACTTTTTTTTATTATTAAAGATAAAAATTTGGAACAACATGCATTGTCTTTGGAATGTATAAGGGAATTTAACAATTTTTTATTTTCAGAATTGTTTGGAGGTTAACAAGTTTATTATTATTAGCGATATACAAACGACTTGGGTTTTCCATGGCACTCATCTTAGTTCTATCGAAACTGATACAACATTTGAATTAAGATAAGCCCCCTCAAAGTAAAATAAATGATAAAAAATTCCCTCCCAGTAGAAATTCAAAATTTAATATCAAAATTCGTTAAAAAAAACCTCTATACAGTAAAATAGAAAAATCTCGAAATTAGCCACAAGTGGCCGCAAACAGCAGAATGCTTTGTGTTGACAGCTCTGGAATTTTGGAATAATTTAATCTGTAAATCGTCATCTCAATATTTTAATTTCTTCGCCAATTTTGTAATTTATACCTACCATTAAATTGAAAACAAAAAATTCTACGATTTATACCAATAAACTGTACGATTTATTGGGGGATTTGTTGGGGGGAAATTGTTATTTGTGAAACAACTTTAATAAATGGAGTATTGCGCGTAGGCGTTTGTAAGTCTCCCGCGGTTTCAGAGAGGCGACAACTCAGCACCCCTCAAGATGGTGGCGCGAGGTGTATCCAAGCTTGTTTATAATTTTCGAACTTGGGCTGGTGGCCCAACAAAGACGTATAAAAGAAGAAGCAATTGTGTACTTGTGATTTACCAATGTTATTATATGAAAACCTTGGCATTTACACCTAATTGTAAGTCTCCCGCGGTTTCAGAGAGGCGACAACTCAGCACCCCTCAAGATGGTGGCGCGAGGTGTATCCAAGCTTGTTTATAATTTTCGAACTTGGGCTGGTGGCCCAACAAAGACGTATAAAAGAAGAAGCAATTGTGTACTTGTGATTTACCAATGTTATTATATGAAAACCTTGGCATTTACACCTAATTGTGGTATTTTGTGCAACTATATAAAACATAATATTTTGTGAAACATCGAACCTTTATATTTTGTCAAAATATCAACCGTTTTATATTTTGTGAAAACATCGCTTAGTTTGAGACCTAACCTCCCTTGTGGTTTCAGGAACGTTTCTGTTCCTCTGTTGATACGTCACAATCAATTTGCAACTGCGCATGCGTATAATAGTTTTAATCTAGTGCTAAAAAACTAGATATTTTACCACAAAAATCAACAATAAGTACTTATACAATAGGTACTTGTGGGTGGTAAACGAAAATTTGGATAAGGTATTTTATAACAAAACTGGCAACTGGCTACTTTGGGCTACTTGTAATTCACGACATGGCTCCTCCCGTCTAAGAATATCTGGCAACCCTGTCGGAACCGAAAACCGAACCGTGGAGCTGAGCAATAAATGCGAATAAATTCGCCGTTGTAATCGTGGGATATTGCCAAGAGTGCATGCTGAAAATTATCCTAAAAACCGGAAAGACCGCACCGAGGACTAGAGTAGTGCCGGGAGTGCATGCCGGACCTATTATATCCCGGGACGACTAACCGACTCTCCTTTTAAAAACTCTGTAGCTGCCACCGGTGCCGTTTCGCTTACGTGCCACGCCTGTTTATTACATCATAAGTGTACCTAGGGTTTCTAAAACACTAATATCCTCTGTACTGTTTCAGAAACGGCAGAACCGGAGCCGAGGAAGAATCCAAGATTTATTTTGTTTTGTTAATAATTAATTTTTAGTTTTGTACATAGGAAATATTAATATAGAAAAGACCACTCCTGGCGCCCGAGCAGATCGTCAAAAAAGAGGCTCAATAACACCTTAAAGCCCAAAATACCTTACAAGAAATTAAAAAAATATGTAATTAATTTAGCAGCTTTGGCTTTTAAAATAGTGTCATTAGTATCTACGCATATTTTATAAAAATACCCTTTCAAATAAATAAACCTTTCAAATCTACTAGCTTTTCCAGCTACTTGTAAATAAAATTCTATTGATATAGGCAACCAAACATACTTTTGAACTTGAAAACACCGCCTGTCGTTTTTTTTTATTAAATTCTTCAAACGATCAACTTTCGCTTTTCGAAGATTACGGCAACGGCCATACCACGGGCGTAGCCAGGATTTAGTTTTGGGGGGGGTTTAGTTTGAGAAGTAAATAAAACAAAAAATATACTTACATGAAATTTAATATCTATATATTCATCCGAAAAACTACGACATATTTATAAAGTTCTTAACTTTAAATGAAATGGATAAATTAATTTCGTTCCTCTGCGCTAAATCTAAAACCATTAAAGAAGAAATCTTAGGCTTTTTCTTTTAAATATATCCACTACTTCATCTGCATGAATTTCTGTTCCATAGTGAATGTTGATTAGAGCCAAACCATTAAGTCTGTTTTCACTTGTAGTGTTTCGTAAATAGTTTTTCAGTCTCCTCGAGAAAGACCTTTCTGGGGTAGCAGTGGATACAGGAATGGTAGCCAAGATTTGTAGTAATGTGTAAATATTAGGATAAAGGTTTTTATCGCACATATCTAGGCATTCCAAACTAGATTTCGGGGTAGGCAGTCTTCTTATCAGCATGCAAGGTAGCTGAAGCTTTGATAGCTAAATCCAAATTAGTTTCTTTATTAGAAACCCCTTGACCTTGACTACACCACTTTTTCCAGTAGTCCATACCTTTAGGTTTATCACCCTTCCTTTTTTTCCCCTCCATTTTTCGACAGTAATAATGATTCACGTATCTATCCTTAACAAGGTCATCGAATAACAGTGCACTAAAATAATTACTCACTTACACGGTACACTTAATTTTCTTCACTATTCGTTCACCACTTTTCACTTTTATTCGCTTCGAGTTCGCATGGAACAATACTGACGTAAGCGCGGTCACGCGCCGCTTATATAGCAGCCCAGTAGCCGTCCAGAAACTTCCACGAACTTCCACAAAGTTCCGCTCATTTCGACCGAGGGGCGTGGCGAATAATCGAGAAACAACGCAAAGTGTCCCTACAATACAAAATAGTTCGGCAGCAACTGCGTCTGCCTCTCGTCAAAAGATGGCGCTAGGCGCTACTATTACTACATATATTCAAACGTAATAATAATTTAACTCTTCACTCCTCGTATTTTTTCGGTATAATATTAGGTAATATTTTGCTTATTTCGGGGGGGGGGGGCTTTGAACCCCCGAAACCCCCCCCCTTGGCTACGCCCGTGGGCCATACCATAAATGCATTTTATCTCACAATTTACTGGTGGCGCCTATGTGGTGAAATGTGTTTTTCAAATATTTATGCATCGTTTTATTTTGAATTTTGTCGCCCGGTTTTCCACGCACGGACTAAATTGCCGAATTATAATCCAATATTTGCCGCGGCTCACCGCGACGCCCACCCCACCGCGTCACATTATGAATTGATGAAATGGCGCGAGGGTGAAATTGGAGTGTCGGGATTTAAATATTTAATTAGAGTTTTTCCGGTTAGATCACCTTATTTGGCATGCTAATCAGGGCCGCATAAAATTTACGGGTACGATTAATGAATTGCCACGAGATCGATCACGTGTTCGCTGTTCGCTATTTATTTAGTTGCAAATTTGTTTCAGTTGCGGTTTTGGAAATGTGCTATGCTAACACATCACCGCCGTAGTTTTATTGTTTCCTAAAAATGGGAAACTCTAATAGGTACGTAGTTAGTAAATTTTCAAAACACACGTTATGTTACTGTTGTTTTTAAGCTTTCACGGCCGTTATTAATATATTTATGAGTTTCCGGGTTGTTATGCCGTGGTCTGTACAACCGGAGTAGAATAACTGAAGATGCCGGCAGCTACGACCGGCGAAACGTCTGAACAATTTCTGCACAGACCACGGCATAACAACCCGGAAACTCATCAATATACACGTTATGTTAGTTTAACTTACAAAAAAATGATATAGTAGACCATGCAAATACCACATGTTTATGAAAGATATAATCTGTGTAATTGATACAAAAATTATTGTTAAAAAGTAAATAATAATAATAAAATTGTCTTATGGTGGATAATCGTTTCTGAGCTTTCGTTATATTCCAGATATTTTAAAATATCTACTTGACCTCCTTCCAATGATACCAACAACAAACAAAATAATATTGCATTTACGAACCCTGAGGTAACGGGCAATTTTCAAATTTTCCTAGTCTGCCTCATAAATGAACAAACAATGTCTCCGAGTTTCTCTTTGAAAAGCAAAACCTTAATGCGATGTTATTTGTTCAAAGAACGAAAAGAATCTTTCAGTATTTAGTCTGCAAAGTCAGAAAAGAATTCCATCTACATTAAATTCAGCCCCAAATACTGAAGAAAAAATGCTACCGTTTTGGGCTGGTCGGACGAATTTTTTATTTGGCCTTTTCTTAATGAAAGCTTTTCCATTGTTGCGACTCGTAGGTATCCATTTTCCCGTATTTTTGCCGCTATTTTAAGAGAAAATTTAATTTAAAAATATAACCTTTATTAGAGATGTGCTTTCGGCTTACATTTAATCAGAAAGCACCATAAAAGAAGCTATACTTGATGAAATATCAGACTTACAGTGTTCCTACTGATTATTTCAATGTAGGTACCCCGGCCACAGGATTACCTACGGATTCACACATAGGTGTATGTAAATAATAAAACAGATCTAAGTAAATGAATTATTATGTCTTGGTGTTAAACCGATTTGAAAATAATTTGCTCTCAGTCTCAGTCACTCTTAGGAAAATAAGCAATATTTTTCTGGGCTGTCACTCCATAGCCGATTTAGATCGAATGCTTCGCAAACGTCAAACTTAGGAAAGTTAAGATAGAGATTTAGACGATATTGAAACAATAATCATTTGGCACTGAGAAACAGGCATGCTTTTTAGATTTAAAAGTCATCATATTCTACACTTTTGAAAGACCTGAAAAGAATCCCATAAAATATCACCGACTTAATAAAAACTTTTAAGAAATTGTCGGAACTTTCCCCGAGTTTATGTTTTCCGCGGGTTCTAAGTTGGATATTCTTCCTTTTTTACTCCTTGAAAAGCTCTCCGGAATCCCGAGTTTGACACCGTTTTGTAGCGATGTCGTATATTTTCTTTATAAAAGATTATTTATTATTCGAGAATATTGTTACCGTTTTGTTTGTTGTACCATGGTTTTCTAGGGTTTTTTTTGTAGTGGCTCTCCTAGCGCATGCAAAAAAATCAAGCCGTGTTTTCCTTTAACTCATAATTAGTAGTAGGATACTCGAACCGCATATTCCTCCACTTTTTAGTGGTGATTATTTTTAAAATTCAAATATTATACGCATCAGATTCATAACAGTATATTGTATAGCTGGAAGGGAATGCTCTCAAGAAACGCAGTTTGTGGGCCGAGACACGGGCGAGTGCTGCAAGTCATATGAGTGGGACATGAACATTTCGTTCTAGTAATACACTATACTTTTTCTACGACTATTATTATAAACATTTTATGATAATAATAATAATAACGTTTTTTGTTTAATTTTTACCAAGATATACAGGGTGTCCAACTTTAAAACTGTACAAATCCGTAAAATCTTCATTTTTGGAGATAACTGCCTAAACTTTTTTTTGTTTCAAAGGCGGTCAAAAACCGCTTCTCTTTACCTCTCTGCCATTTTTAAAATGCAAATCCAGGGCCGGCTGTGATTTTTTTATACCCCCGATTTTCACGAAAACCATTTAGCGATTTTTTTATTTAAAATCTGATAAAGATATCTGGCGAGTCAAGTGCGCCATCGAGTCTCTTCAAAACAGTTGAATGCTCAACAGGACCACTCAAAATGTTGGTGTGCAAAAATTCAATACAAAAATATACAGGGTATTTTTCTCTGAGCCATCTCAAAATTCTGAAATTTTATGAAACATATAAGTACGTATCAAGAGTGTTCTGGAATCGTTGAAAAAATATTGATAATCACAAAAGTAATGTATTTCTTTACAAAATGCCAACTAACAAATAAAAACAATTTAAATTATTAGACCTTTCTCCATAGTCACAGTGTAAAATGATACATTTTCTGTGCATTTCCTGTTGTGGCACACCAGCCACCTTAACTGATATGGATTTACTGACTGGCAGGCTTCTGTATATTTTAGGTTTTTAGGTTTAGTTTTGATATACTCTATTTTTGACCCGTATAAAGTTCCAAAAATTCAGTAATTTGAGATGGCACAGACTCCGTACATTTTGTATTAGACCTTTGCACATCAACACCTTGAGTGGTCTTATTGACCATTCACCTGTTTTGAGGGGATTCCATGGCACACTTGACTTGCCATATGCCTTTAAAAATCCTATTTTGCTCAACTTTGACACCCTGCAGAATGGAACTCCCTGTATATGTTTTATTCAAATTTTGTATATAGGGGTTTTGGGGTATTTTGTATAACGCTGTGGGGTCAGATTTTAAATAAAAAAAATTGCTAAATGGTTTCCGTGAAAATCGAGGGGTATAAAAAAATCGCAGCCGGCCCTGGACTTGCATTTTGAAAATGGCAGGAAGGTCAAAAGAAGCCGTTTTTGTAGGCCTTTCAAACAAAAAATAGCTTAGGCTTTTTATCTCCAAAAATGAAGATTTTACGGATTTGTACAGTTATAAAGTTGGACACCCTGTATGGTATAAATTATGGAAAATATGTTATAAAGACAAAATATAATAACTATACCATCAACCAAATCCAAAATCAAAATGTAGGATAAATAAACAAATAATTTTCGAAATGGCGATTCAGTCAGAAAAATTTTCAACATTTGTAAAAAGAAAACCATTTGGGCGCTCATAAAACGTTACTGTTGCTATTATGTTAAAACAACATTACCGTTCATAATATGTTTTATCACAATATGCTGATTGATACTTTCGAGGTCTACTGTTAGGATTAATAAAGGTAAAAATAAAAACGTAAATCAATAAATGATAGGACAAAAACAAAGTAATATATTATGAGCGACCAATGGTGTTTTAGAAATGCTGAAAATTATTTTCTACTTTCTCCTAGTACAATTTGGTTTTAAAGGTTTCTTCTAAAGATTTCTTAAATTTACTTTTTATTTTTTAGCTTTTGGTGCTAATCAATTATTTTAATTTCAAACAATTAGAAAAATATATTTTGGCATCCGCCATATCAAATGATGTTACGTAGCTTATCGTATTTTACTAGTCAAACACTTTCATTTGATACCCATGTCAAGGTTGTTGTGAAGAAAAAGATAATCCGCCATCTTAAGACATCCGCCATATTGGGTTTAGAATAACACGTTCATCTGTTCCACAAAGCAAGAACTTTATTATCTCTATAACCCTCTTCACCTATGTGCATGAGCAACGTAGAAATGTTTTGCTCGAGACCATTTTTTAATAGCCAGTTCCTCGTTCCTCCCTCACCGCGTTCAGAGATACGTGTTTTTCTGTAAATAGTAAATGAATTACAAATTTAAATCTACTGATAATTTTTTAAATCAATTCCATAAAACATATTTAATAGCCCGACTGCACCCAGTCATGTGCCAACCTATGTTCTCAGACTCTAACTCCACCCACTCCGGCTACCTTTAACCCTAAAACAAAATACATTCTATGCAAATTTCGATACCTTTTTTGAAGAATTAAAAAATGGCAATTTTTAATTTGATAGTTGGTGTCTAAAATATGAAATCAGATGACAAACTAATAAATAATATTGTTTGTATTTTAGAATATTGCCATTTCTTATGCATAATAATTCTCTGCTTCTTTCCCTGCATTGATTGACATAATAATATTATTTTATTTGCAAAAGTTGATTTTTGCTTAGGGGAGGAGCAAAATTTGACATTAAAAGTTTTAATAATAATTGCAAACGTAGGTAATTCTTAACAAGAAAGAAACTATTATTTTAAAATATAAATGTCCAAACTTCGTCTTTCTCAACATCTGCAAATTCATCTTTCTGCAAAATCTGCAATGACAGAAAATATTTTTCTGTGATAATATTTCTCTAATATTTTTATAATTTTGCAGCTTAAAATCGACATTCAATACTTTTGCATTAACATTATTCTTTTGGTTTTAGAAGGACGGAAACATACACTCATATGTATAAAATGTCTGGTATTTTAAAAATGTTACATATTTTTCTTACAAAATAACGAAATTGATAAAAATATGTAAAAAATATTTCCATAAGTGTAGTATTGTGTTGGGTTGTTTTTGGGGAGCACCTTAAACCTCTGCTTTCTGCACTTTTTGTGAAATGCCCACAACTGTCTGTAAACTAATGCCCAAGGCTTGAGACACGCTGAAAAATATTGTATGCCATAATATTTGCAATTTACCTCTTGGACTGCGTGAACTGGTAAAAGTGGTTCTCCTTTGCGTTTCTCACCTTCGTAATAATTTTGAATAACTTGGCTACAATGTCTCTTCCTTGAGAATTAAGTCTTTGGCCAGGCATTTTGACATTATTAAATAATTGTTTATTCACAAACAACTGGCGATACTAACAGATATTACCGAACTATTATCCACAAAACTTTATATCTTTACGTTGTACTATGTCATTTTATAATCTAAAATGGACGTGTTTCTTTGAGATGTGGCAAAATATGAATATATTGAATTTATTCCATTGTGCTGTTCCACACTTATAGCGATTCATCTCAAATCACACATTCAAAAAAGTTATTATAATTTAATTACTTTTAACGTAAACAAGTAGGTACTAAATTTAAGGTAAATTTTAACAAAATATTTCTTATCTATACTTATTTACAATATTAAATGATATATTAGTACTTACAGATATAAAAATATCTTTAGAAAAATTTTTGGAATTAAAAGTTCTGTTGTAATATTTTCAACTTTCTCCAGAATATGCAATAGTGTCGATTCTATCTTATTGCCGCTGGAACTCTCCACTTTTACTATAAGTAACAACCTATTTTTTAATTTGTTTACGAAAATAGATATAAATTAAGAAAGTTGAACCGTCACATTCACCAGGGCCGGTGTATAGACGCGCTTGTTTTCCATGGCCTCCTCACTTCGCGCAAACTTTTAACCCGTGCACAATAATTATATTTTCGCGCCGGTTGCAAAAAACCTGGTACAATGTAGTATATTTCATAATTAAAAACGAACATACAATGAAGCCATTTCTTTACAGTCATAGAAAAAAATATTTTTGCGAAGAAATATGAATTCTAAAAACCCAACCGTTTTCGAGAAAAATTACACCGAAATCATTTTGGGGCAAAACTGACTAAAAATGATTTAGCCAAAGTAGGCTGCTAAATAATTACAGCGCCTCCTACGGTGTAACCACTAGAGGACCTTCTCAGTCACATGACTATTTTTCTTTGGCGTGTTTAAGTTGTTTCGCACCCCACACCTGACACCATTTTTAATCCACATCTTTATTAAAGTAATAAATACACTGCGCTAGTTTTAAACATATACAAATCCATGAAATCTTTATTTTTGAAGATAATCGCCTGAACTTTTCTTGCTTGACGGATCTTTTTTTAACCTTCCTACCATTTTCAAAATGCAAATCCAGGGTCAACTACGATTTTTTTACATCCTCGACCAAAACCCCCATACACCAAATTTGAACAAAAAATATACAGAGAGTTTCATTCTGCAGGGTGTCAAATTTGAGCAAAATAGGAATTTTAAAAGCATCTGGCTAGTCAAGTGTTCCTTGGGAACCCCACAAAACAGTTGAGTGGTCAACAGGACAACTCAAAGTGTTGGTCTGCGAAGATTCAATACAAAAATGAACAGTGCTTTTATATTCTTAAGCAAATAAATGCAAAATAGAAACATTTAATTTCCCGTGTATCTACCTGATAGCATATTATTAGACGTTTATGAAAGTCTGGAAATTTTAAAATGTAAATTTAGTTTAAATAAAGTTAAGGGACCAATCCCCTACAGCCCTTTTTACATGTTAATAAACTGACAGTTAGAAACTCGGGAATAATATAGTAGGTAGTTTTCAGTATACATAGAAAAGGTTATAGGAATAAGTAGATTAGACTTAATCATCTCCTGATGCGAAACGCGAGTCGAATGCAAAAAAAAACAAAGTTTTTGTGTGTGGAGTTAAGCAAAAGAAGTAAAAGTTTTTATGTAATTCTCAATTTAAAAAATATTTTTCCCATTCAGTCCCGATGTCCACTATGTCATGGTGTATCCAGCTTTAATGTAACATATTTTAACATGGGGTCAGGCAGTAGATCCAGGTAGAGTTTTTGTTGTTCAAAAACGTATTTTAAGGTTCATATTTACCTTAGGTCATAGAAACTCATGTAGAGATATTTTTCGCGCACACAATATTCTGTCAGATGCCTGAATCTATCTGTTTCAACTACTAACCTATGATTATGAAAATAAGCATTTCATACTTTGCAACGAATGGTAAAAATTATGTTACTAGCTTAGCTACATTTTTTAAAGTAACTGATTCAAGTTACCTTTATTGAAAATAAGCTAAGGGGAATAATTGTAAAGTATTGTATAATTATTACAAAAAATGTTACTTGAAAAATAACTTGTTTGAATCGAACTGAAAGTACTTTTCGAAAAGAGTAGCTTAGCTCCTAGGTATCTTAGTTACTTTATTTCGAAAGTACTGTAACTTGTAGCTAAATGCTTTTTTACAGTAGCTTGCCCGGATCTGAACTCTAGGCAGGTTCAAGTCCCTGCTAAAGCAGTTTTTACATACCTAAGCATAGCTTTTATAGCCTTAGTCAATTGTTGAGTCTGACTCTTGAGTGATATAATTATTTTTTAATTATGTTGTCTGATTTATTTTGTGTCGTGCTCTATCTGTTTAGTGCAACAGCCAAAAGGAGTGAATAAAGTTCTTATTCTTATCGAAGCAAGGTGTAAATTTTGACTGGAGTCAATTAAAAAAGGAAAAGAGTTTTCTTATATTGCCCTGTCGACTGCATCCCCATTGAACCATTCTCATTTGTCTTATTCTTATCTTTGTTATTCATTACTAGAGTAACCCAAATATGCAACACGCTTATTTTGCATATTTAGCATATTATATGCATTTTTTTAAATATTTGCATATATCCTTAAAATATGGCATATTGTGCATAATTGAAATATTTAGGATAATTTAAATCTTTGGCAGGCGTTTCATTCATTTTTGGGAACAGGGGTGGGTATCTAGGTAGGTACCTGGTTTTCCCAAAATAATATAGGTAAATTATAATTTTATGGGCACTAATCCTGGTGCTCTGAAACGAATAAAGTAGGTATTTCTACCTATTTAATAAAGTACAATTACTGAAAAGGACAGAGTAAATTATAGATAGGTAAATATTTATATACGAGGAATAATCCATTTCTGCATTTTATTTCTCATTCTGCTTTTGAAGTGATCACGTCGGCCTCGATTTTTGTTTGTTTTGTGTTGGGAGTTGTTGTTGTATTTTACTAAGTAAAATGCCCAAAGTCATTAGTGCGTCAGTGTGGATTAAGCCATACAAAAAACTAAGAATAGATATGGGAAAAGTCTACTGTTCGGCTTGCGATAAAATAAAATTGTAAGTATAGTTTTTGAATATTCAATATACAGGGTGTACCAATGGTGCAAAATCGTTCGAAAGTTAAATTCTTCTTGAGATACCTATATCATGTAACCCAATATATTTTTTATTCGTTTGTCTACCTATATTTTTTTATCTAGAAAAATAACACATATTATATCAACCGATTTCTCACCATTTGGACACTCAGAAATCACGACACTTTCGTTTAACATTTCTATCGAAGTTCCTACCTGCGTATCTACTGATATTCAGTTTAATAATTCCATTTTTCTTTCATTGCAGATTCTATGCGATAAAAAATTCCAAGTAAACCAACATGTGAAAACTTCTACTTATATTGCCAAATTGAGTAAGATGAAATCTGGAGATGTGCCACAACCGACATTAACGCAATGTTTCCAATCAATGTCCAAAAATAAGGAGCCAAATGAAAAAGACATCTTTAACCGAGACCTATGTCGTGCAATGATGGCGTCAAATATTCCGTTGTCAAAGCTACGTAATCAAAACTTCACTTCTTTTCTCCAGAAGTATTGCAAATTTAATGTCCCAAGTGAAACAACATTACGAAGAAACGACGTAAGTTCCTTGTATTCGGAGGTAATCTAGGAAATTAAAACAAAAATTCGAAACAGATATTTTTACATTTTGATCTGGAACACCCCTGTAAAATTTGAACTGGCTTACGGATTTTAACGAATTTTTTTTTGTATACAGGGCCTTCCTAGACGTACTTATCATACACTTTTCAATGACCATACGATTATTCCAGGGCCGGATTAAAAATATTTTTTGACCCAAATTTTCGAGTTAAGGTATCAGCGATTTTTTTATCGGAAATCTGATAATGTGGCGTTAATCAGCGCCCCAGATTCCAAATTTCAAGAAATTATTCCCACTAATTAGACTTTTTACACTGCATCGCAATTGCAAAAAATCAAAATTTCAATTTGAGTTCAGCTATTAAGGGAGCTATGGAAACAAGTGAAAAAGGTAAAAAGAGGTCCACAGGGGACAATAGTAATAAACCTGATCGGAAACTGTACTCGGTTTCTCTTTTCATTATTGCTGTACAGTACAAATTTTATGCCATTTGAGGCGCAAGAGAGCTCGCTGCCGTCGCAGGCAGTCGTGCAAGTGCAAACACTTTGAGAAACGTTAATTTTTACATTTTTTTGTTACAAATAATAAAGTATAAGATTATACGCTACAAAGTACGTATTTGAAGAATGTAATTAAAAGCAGCAATATTTTAAACGGTAGAAATGTATTGACCAATCGATTAGAAATTACATTTTATACCCACTAAATTATTTGTAACACCTAAATTATTTTAGCAACATCAACCCCTGAATAACATTTGTTGTAAAAATGCATAAACTGACATTTCTGCAAGCCATTGTTTTTCCACGGCTGCCTGCGACGGCAGCGAGCTCTCTTGCGTCTCAAATGGTATAAAATTTGTACTGTACAGCAATAATGAAAAGAGAAACCGAGTACAGTTTCCGATCAGGTTTATTACTATTGTCCCCTGTGGACCTCTTTTTACCATTTTCACTTGTTTCCATAGCCACCTTAATAGCTGAACTCAAATTGAAATTTTGTTTTTTTGCAATTGTGATGCAGTGTAAAAAGTCTAATTAGTGGGAATAATTTCTTGAAATTTGGAATCTGGGGGTTTTCAGGGGCGCTGATTAACGCCACGTTATCAAATTTCCGATAAAAAAATCGCTGATACTTTAACTCGAAAATTTGGGTCATAAATTTTTTTAATCCGGCCCTGTAATAATCGTATGGTCATTGAAAAGTGTTTGATAAGTACGTCTAGGAGGGCCCTGTATACAAAAAAAAATCGTTAAAATCCGTAAGCCAGTTCAAATTTTACAGGGGTGTTCCAGATCAAAATGAGACACCCTGTATGTATTGATGAAACCACCGATTCAAGAGGACGTTATATTGCTCATTTATTGATTGGAGTTCTTAGCGGCGAGATTTTACCAAAATGTTACCTCCTTGCTCCTAAAGAATTAGAAAAAACGAATTCATTGGCAGTGACCAGATTTGTTCAAGAGGAATTATCAACATTTTTTCTTCCTACACCTGTTCCTACCGATAATTTTTTGCTCGTTTTGTCAGATGCAGCAAAATTTGAAAATCTTTTATCTGAAGTTGATACTTGTAACATGCTCTGTTCGTGCTTTAAATAGGGTTGCTGGGGAAATTAGGAAACATTTTCCGCTTGTAAATAAGTAGTTTAATTTCCAACATGAAAAAAGTTTTCCTTAAAGCGCCTATAAGGATTCAGTTCTACAAAGAAAAACTACCAAACACTCCTCTTCCACCTCAACATGTTATTACAAGATGCGGGGCACTTGGTTGGAAGCTGCATTTTTTTATTGCGAGAATTTTTGCCAACTGAAAAATCTAATTTCAGAATTTTTGAACGAATCTTCCCATTCCCTTACAGATGTTAAACAGCTATTCGAAAACAAGGAAATAAAGAAACAACTTTCCTTTCTAAAAGCAAATTATAGCTTTCTTTCTAAAACAATAACACAAATGGAGGAATCTATTTTGCCATTAACCCGAAGTGTAGAACTGGTAAAACAATCTGAGGTTGCTTTTCAAAACGTCACAGGTAAAATTGGGGACAAAATATTTCAAAAATTTAGAAATGTGATGGAAAAAAATAGTGGGTTTCAGTTTCTTAGCCAAGTAGCAAATATTTTAAAGGGAGATTTTACCGAATCCATCGATTTGGATCCTGTGGTAGAGAGCAATTTTAAAAGCGCACCTCTTACATCGGTTGATGTGGAAAGGAGTTTCTCCATTTATAAATTTTTATATTCTGATAGAAGACAAATTTTTTTAATTGAGAATTTTGAGCAACATTTAGTGGTTTATTGTTTTTACAACTAAATTTCAACCTGATTTTTATAATTTATAATAAATGCATATTTAGATTTAGTTCAGTCGCCCTGTGTGTAGAAAATTTAAAATAAAATATTGTTACTTTTACTATGTATAAATGCATTTAGAAATTTGTATGTACATTATATATGTTTATTTGTAAATGAAACAATAAATTTATATTTTAAAGTATTTCTTAATTTGCATATTTTCAACATTTTCTTGCATATTTTGACTAAATTATTTGCATATTTATGCCCATATTTTTAGGGTTTCGACTTGCATATTTGGGTTACTCTATTCATTACGAAACACCCTGCATATCGAGGTTTCCTGCGACTAACGCCCGTCTCGTTTTCCAGTGAGGAGCTTCGAGATGCCGGGCGGTGGCAGCCCGCGGATAGGCGTCCCGGCGGGAGGCGTCGCCGTCGCCGCCGCCGCCGCCGTCCTCGCCCTGGCCATTTAATGACCGCGACAGACGGTCCAAAGAGACGTTCGTGAGAGTGCGACTTTTTACCGAAGACGACAATATCGACTGTACGGTTGGTTTTCGAGTTCAGCCGGAGGTCTGTCTCTAACAGAGTTTATATTTTGGCGGAGATTCTAAACTATAAAGAATGGGGAACTGCAGACGATTACTCCACACATTCTTTTCATATTTTGATGTCCCCACTCCTTTGCGGCTTCTGGCTGTTTTATTGTTACAATTGCCCCATTATATCTTTGGTTATTTGAACACAAGTAATCCCTTGTGAAAAATATAGAATGATAAATGCAACCGGGATACCTGCAAATGGAAACTGAAAAAAAATACCCATGTAGATATTCGAGTAATGTACATACATACAACAAGTTATGCACATAGTGTTTCAATTAAGCTTGCTTTTTGCTTAGTTATTAGAACTTATACGATGTATGATTAAATTAAATAAAATCTAGCGATTTTACATTGTTAGTTTGACGTTTGGAGAAAAAACTAATAGCATGTTTGGATCGAACTCAAAAGTACTTATTGTTTCTGATTCTCCTGTTTATTCGACTCGCTGCGTTAAGACCTTTGAACAAAGAACCCCAGGTAGCAAAGTTGCGCTAACCGCTCGACCGGGACAGTCTCTGCATATGGCTTTAAATTGCAAAATTACTTGCCGATGAATTATTGTCCTCAAACATTTTAGTTTTGGCGATCAGAGAAGTGCCACAAGCCGCACAGCTAAGCATAATAACTTCAAAAAGGATCTAAATACCATATACTGACACCTATCACCGTGTCTGGTACCAAAATATTGTGTCAAAACTTGGTTACTACTCAGGGCGATTACCGTCTCACGTATTTTATAATAGACATAGAGCCCAAGCAGCATTAAAGTTGCGGTAACTTAGATGGGAATATTGAGAAAGGATGAGTAATTACGTAGTAATTATTACTACAAGTTGGAACTTTATGGTTTCAGTACTTCTAAGTAGTTTTTGAAGTACCTATCTGGAACGGAATTGTTACTATGCAAAATTACGTTAAAGTCACGGTAACTCTAAAGTTATATTCAATGGTCACAATTACTTTGTTGTGTTACTTGTTTATCACTTTAAAGTTTTCATTACTTTATGGTAACGGTGAAAGTAACTTCTACATCTTAACGACTTTAGAAATACCTCCAAAGTTACGGAACTATATAGTCATATTTAAAGTGAAATTAACTTTTCCGCTACTAGAGAAAACTACTGTATGGTAAGTTTTACTTCTCACTCCATTTTAAAATTACTAGAAAGTTCCAATTACTAAAAAAAAATACTTTAAAGTAACTGTCACTTCTATAGGGACCAAAATGGAAACTACATTTAGTTCCTTACAATCGTTTGAAGGATTGGGTCGTTTTTGCGAAGTGATGAAAATGTCAGCCATTAGAAAGAAGAAAAATTATAGACACACATTCACATTTTATAGAAAATTAAAGCAGCAGTTGGATGAAACGAATCGAAACACGAGCACTTGTTTCAATAGAAAAATACAAAACGCTTCTCTTGAGTGGCTACAATTTTAAATATCAACATTTCAAATTATAGCACGAAACACACACCGGCTGAAAACAACACTCACATATAAAAATTATAGGTTAAAGTTCCAAATGGAACCTAGTAGTAGCATTCGGAACTTAAACGAGGCTTCTGGAACTTTGAAGTTCTCTTGTAGTAATTAGGACTTTAGAGTTTAAACTATCTAAAACTAATTTTCGTCTTAAAGGTAGGAATTACCTTAAAGTGAAAAAAGTCTAGTTGCCGTTACTACCAGTTAAGTGGCAAAGCCTTCAAACACCCATTTTAAGGTAAATAATACTTAGAAGTAATTACTGAAAATTACGCCATATTTTCTTATAAAATGATAGACGCCATTAATATCAAATGTCAATTGCCTTTGGTACTGAAATAGTTATTTCTTCAAAATTGTCCCAAAAAAGAGAAAATTGAGCAAAAATGAACTCGTATAACTTGTAGAAACATTAAAAATGCATTTTTCAGCATTTTTAGGTAATTTCGCACATTTTCGTAATTTATCTTCCTGATAAAAAAGTGTTAAAACATGCATTTTGAGAGGGCGCGTTGTTACTTTTCAATCTATCAATGTCATATTTGACAGAAAATTTTCAATCGTTTTAGTTTCTTGAATCTAGCAACGAGAAATAAATCAGCAAATTAATACCTTTCTTATACCTACCATTATTCGTAGACATAAGTTAAAAATAAATATTAGGTACTTATATTTTCCCCGGGTATTGAAAAATGACGGAAGATGCTGGGCTAGAATACTTTTTAATTATTTAGACAAAGACAAAGCGAGGACGCGAATGTAAAGAAGCAAACAAATCCAACAATGTAGCGGTGACCACGCTGCTACGTCTCCACCACGTTGCCGGAACGTAAGCGCGTCGTAGCGGTGTAAGTTGCTAGGTGGTCGCCGTAACGTATCTATCACCCTCAAAATGTTCCCCATTTTGGTCACAGGGACGTAATAGGAACGTAGTAATTACGTTCCTATCAGTAGTAATCACAACTTTAAAGTTGTAAACAAATGTCGCCGGAACGTAACGGCGACTAAAAATGCTGCTTGGGAGAGCTTTGACTCCTTTCTTTATTTAGTCAAACGTTCAGACTGGCCACAAAGCGTGAGTCAGCATTCTACTTTTGTTAAGAAATAGTCAAAAGTTCGACCATGCTTCTTTAAATGAACGTTACCATGTAGGCTACGATTTTTCTGCAAACTTCGTTCTCTTAGTCAAATCTTGGACAAATATTATGACATGACCTACCTAACCCTTATTTATTTAAATATAAACTTCGTCTCTAAGAATCACCTTCATAACCGAATGAAATGACAGTGCTAACTGCAATAACAGTTTTGTAAAATTTGTGTAAAGAGAAGCTAAAATTTCCTTAATTTAGTCTTAAATATTTTTGGGAATTTTTTGGATTGCAAGATTGACGAAGTATTAACCATAGATATTAAACAGAATTATAATTACCACAGCAAGCCCCTTTAGAACCGAAAATACTAATAAAAATAAATATCTTATTTTCAGTCTTAAATAAATATCAGGAAGTAGAATAAAAAGGGCGACTCAATCGTTCTATTCTAACTAATTTGTGTGGAATAATCGTCGTAGTATCTCTAATAATTGTATGTTATGTTGTCTAACTTTTAAGCACCACTTTTCCTAATCTTCGAGGCTTTTTATAAATCAAGTGAAATTTGAAATCGTCTATAGTGAAAGTTACACTTTTGATATTTTTATAATAAGGAGATGGCATAACTTTGTTCCTCGTATGATCGCTTTGCTTGGCTTTGATACTTGTTGTGTGGCTATTTTGAAATTGCATTCACTAAAAAATTTAAATACCTATGAAATAGGTTTGTTTGTTCACTAAATATCCCAAAATTGTATTAGTAAATCATTACTAGTCAACTTAATATTGTAGAATTTTTTTTAAAAAATTTTTTTCATAAGCAATAAATGATATTTATACAAGTTTTCATTGTTAATAACTTTTTATAGGTACACCTCTTATTGCTTATTAACACTCTTGGAATAGATAGAATTTAAATTTTATAATATAAATACATGTATGACATAGTTAATTAAATTTATATTTCTATAACACTCCACTGTAGGCGATTCACTGAAGAGAAAAACAAATCAAAATAAATCAAAAAAATGCTGCTCACTTTCGGATAAATTCTAAATCTAGGTGTACATTGTATAAATTGTTTAAATGTTCTTATGTTCTAACTACTTATTTATCAAAAACCTCGAATACGATCCCAAAAATCGACTTATAGCAATCGTTCGTATTCCTACTAGCGTGACTATAACCTTCGAGAATAAACTATGGATTAATATTAGCGTAACTCGTCGCGAAAAATTTAGGCATAACTACTTGTGAAACTACCCATTCATTTTATTGTGTATATATTATATGTTAACTGTAATCACTGTATTTATATTTGTTTCGAGGGAATAACTGTGATATAACTAGTAATAAAGTTGTTACAATAGTTCGACGATTTTTGTTTTCTTTGGAATAGAATTCGAGTTGCGCTGGTGACACGCCCATCTTCTATCAGGCGGATACTAGAGATGACCTTAAACCACTGGTACAATAAGATCTAAAAACGTAAAAAGAGACAATAATAAATTATCTTTAAATGAAGAAAACACTTGTTACTTACCATTTACCAGTTATCTTAATCGCACCTACCCTATTTTGGACCACTACACATAGATACAGAACTGAAAGTCGCTGAAACCAACTCTTTTAGATAGAATTTTGGCCTGTTTGGCTTTGTTTTTTCGGTTTTCAATCATCTTCCATCAGCTGCATAAACGAGCATAATTTACATTTAATTTAAGAGTTTAAATCTACGTTAAGCTTGAATTAAGTCTGCACACACGGTAACTGATATAAACATCGAGTTAGGTACTTTTGTTTTCGCCAACCAACCAGCTGGAAAAACAGTTTGTTATTAACAAAGTCTTCGCCCATGTCGCGGTGGCGATGTTCGTAGCGTCGCCGAACTATTTAGACTGCATGTTTTTCTGCCTTCGATCGACCTTGATTCGAATCGAGGTAATAATACCTCATTTCATCAACGTATGTAATCATAATTACAATTTGCATATGTCCGATTCTATAACTCTCTATATAGTACACCACCTCTAAGCCATATAGTCAATTGAGACTATTAAACTTCAATTAGATAAGATACTGCCTACGGTACACTAACCAATGTTATAAAATAATACAATTCCGTTTATTTACATTATTTCTTCTTTACATTTTCCGGAGAACACCGCACTTCACCCGACACTTTCTTATCACCTGCATGCATCTATAGTTCAAAGCACGAAAGAAAATGTTTGTAAGGAATGCGGGCAGCCTTGCGAGATTTCCTATACGAGTAGTCGTTATTTATTGGCGAATACAAGTTTTAGCATATTGAAGCCGAATTTCTGAACTCTGTAACACCGAAAAAATAAAGCCGCATCACGCGAACACTTACACATTTTTATTTATCATTTATTTTTAACGCGGTGTAATAAAACACCTATTAAATTTTTTTCAATATCGTCGCGTCTACCATCGCCTTTGAAACACGGCAACAAAGCCCTACAGCCAGCGAATCGGCCGACAAAACCAGTTAGCCAACGCGTTTTGTGTCTATTTATATAGTACGTAAAGTTAACTGCGTATTTGGGCTACCACACAGCGCTCACTCTTTCGGCCGCCGGCAACCTTGGCAGAGAGCTAAGTGGCGTTTCGTATGTTCGGGAGTTAACGTGCGCAAAATGAGTAAACAGGGAATAACGTTGCATTCTCAAACACGAGAAATAATTGCCTTCCTCCTTAGTCTAAGTCATCACCGTTAAAAATAATATTAACTTTAAATTAAATAACAATTATATGAAAATTAAGTCAGTGAGTTACACAAAATTGAGCTACGCCCCTGAACTATGACTAATTCTATAATATTTACGAGTTCTTCCCCCTTGCGTCGCAAGCATTCTGCTTTAAGGAGGACTATACCTACAGTATCTACACTGCGCAGCGCACCTATGGGGCACCTATATAACTACGTGTTTCTTCTGGCCTTGCGTACTCTATAAGGGTACTTAACACTTAACCCTATGTCCTAACCTTCCCTTTTAGTAACGTTACTCACAGGGCAAAAATTCATTAAAATTGTAAGGGAATGCAGATTTGCTACCTCCCAAAGTTTCTGTCAAGAAAAAAATTGCTTTCTATCGCAGCGCCATCTACAGCTTGCTTCGCAAAAATTACCCTATAGTCTTGTTTATGGATACTCTATAGTTAGCCAATGTCTGATACTGACATAAGGACATGACAGAAATACGGTAGATACAGGGGACAGATTTTGCAAAAAATAAAGTTGTCCAGCTGTTTTTTTGTAGATTTTAATAGAAGAAAATTAGTAGGCATTGACTGGGCCACTTTAATTTTTAGCGCCATCTGTTGCTTGTATCCAATATTGCTCTCGTATCCTTATTACCTACTCTGTCACACATTGGCTAACTAGGGATTCGATAAACAATTCCAATAGCTAATATCGTTCCTGTCAGATATTCAGTGTGCGAACCAGGGGCGGATTTAGGCATGAGCTTTATGGGCTGCAGCCCAGGGCCCCTTTCACACAAGGGGCCCCGCCAGCCCCGGCCTCACCGCGGTGAAAATTAAAAAAAATAATAACGTAAACGTACCAGTGCCTGCCACATTGCCTAAACCTGATACATGCTTTATTTAATTAAAAAAATAAGGTAAATGTAAATCCATTCTATTGAAATGTTTATGTTGGTAGAAATCACAGTATCATAGTTATGAGTTAGGTATGTATGTTCCTAAGATCATCTCTAATTTTACTGACTTTTCAATTTATAGCGAGTTATATTCATTGTAGTTTCTTTAGCAAAATTGTTTAGTGCAGAGTTGTAAAAAAATAGTGTGTAATTACGTGTTTTTAGTATAGATTTCAACGGAATTAATTTTTGTGGCTTATACTTCTAAGCAAACAAAGTAAGATAATAATTTAGAACTATTTTAAGTTTTTGAAGATTTTGGTAGGGGCGTCAGCTAGGTACTGGCTTATGTTATGTTTGTGCTAAGCCAATGCCTGACGTAGGCGTCAGTCCATGGTAAAATCACAAGTCATGCAAAAATGATCTCTAAAGTCTCTAACAAAAACCTTAAAATGGTGTACAAATTTCGCGTCAATGGGTTAAATATTTCCAATGCCTAACACCCCTGTCAGCTATTGGCTATACAATTGGCACTGACTATGGCAGACTTTGGACGTTGGGTGATCAGTCAACGCTTCGGAGTTCTGTCTTCGTCTTCAAGAGCATCAGAGCAGGTATACATTTGTCACTCAACGATTCTGAGCCATGTCTTCTTTTTGTCGAAAGCGCTGAACAGTACCAAATAACTATAAATACTACTACGATCTTTATAAGTTTACAATGTCAAATTAAATTAAATCATTCAAAATAAGTTCAAAGATGTGTAGTTAAGAAACGACCCTAGAGAATTTATGCGGTCTGTCACGGGTAGAGAAGAAACAGTATTTTTAGAAAAAAAAAGATAAAGATAGGGAGAAGAAAAGAGGGAGGGGAAGAGAAGAACTATAAATATAAAACAGATAGAAAATATTAAATGAGAAAAAAACAGTTGGAGCTAAGTAACATGGGAATACATTAACGAGAATCAATATTATCATAGAAAAATAAAAGAAATAGGTAATTAATAAAAGCGAACATTATTTTTAATAACAACTGTGACATAACGAACAAATAATAATTTACAAAATTGAAAATCCAAAGCTTTCTATTCAAATGTTCCAGAAATGACAATGTACGAATAAATAAACGTTTCTACATACAATAAACACTTGTGTTTTCCTTTTTAAAAATTGGTGTGATAATTTTTTTAGGGTGTCAGGTTTTGGGCTTATCAGATTCAGGCCAAGAGTCTAGTCAAAAATCGCTATGTCAGTTACTGGATAAAAATATATAAATTTTAAAATTTTATTTACAAAAAAATATATTGCAGATTTGATTTGGGCTGTTGGTAATTATTTCCAGTGATGTCTCTCCTACTTATTCCATATTAGGGATCATCAATAAACGCGCCAAAATGATTTTTATAGATTAAAATTTGATAAATCAATCCTTAAGGTGTCAGGCACTGGTAAGTTTACGTTACCCACAAAAAATAAAAATAAGTTAGGTACACAGCATCAATTGTGGGCCCAGCTGCCATCTATACCCCGTCAATCGTACCTATATCAGTTTGAGGTTATTATTTGCTTCTTTATTCTTGAGAAACGCTTCGCTTGAATCAACTGATCTTTCGTTTTGGTGATGTGTGATGTGTTAATTTATACATTTTTTGAAGAAGAAAAGGCAGGTTTTTGATCACCGGAACAAACGGGGGCCCCATAATATTGTTAGCCCAGGGCCACAAAAACTTACGGTCCGCCCCTGGTGCGAACTTACAGCCACATTATATACTCGCGAGCCAGTCAAGCACCGAAATCAAATTGACTTTGCACGAAGGCACCTTCCGAAAACCGTTTGCTTCCCCATGATTTCGCCGATATATCGGCGATACCTCGGTAAACCCGCTTGCGGTTTTCGCCGGTATTAAAACCCGGAAAATTGCTCCTTAAACCTATCTTACCGCCGCCAGGCGTGGCCCGCCAAATCCCCGACGACGGCCCCCAGTCGATAGGCGCCCCCAAAGGAAAATAGCGGACGCGGGCGCAACGTATTAATTTTGCGGCAAGCCGACGCGACGGTACGCCCCGCCGCTCCGCCAAATTGCAAATATTAAAAGGTTTCCTCACTTCCCTACTTATAAAATAAGGAAGTTGCACGGTTTTGAAATATTGTCTTAATTTGTGCTACTAATAACACCGAGTCCTGGAATATGCATCATTTCTTATTTTTTTGACCGAAAATTAATTTTGAATCAATTCCGAACGTTACCGATATTTTGCGATATGACGTCAAAAAAGCGCATTTCAAATTATTGTTTTGTGTAAATCGGGTTTTTGAATCAACGCCAGATCTACCCTGTGGGTCAAATTATATTGGAACCCTTTTTAATGCGTTTTTTTATTTTCATAGGTTTTTTATCGCTTTTGCACATGTTATGGCCTAAGTTATTTGAATCAAAAAGAACTATGCAAAGCGTGTCAATTTCAATGGCGTACGGCAAAGGGGGTATTTTTCAAAACCAATGTATTTCAGGTCGTTGCAAAGATTGGGCAAATGAGATAAAAATGTAAAAATTGCTAAAAAAAGATTTGAATGGGTTTGGAATATTGACCATTGAAAAACCAGATCAATAGGAACAAAAAATTGATAGTTTAAATTTTGTAAAACCATGTCTTGTGGGTGAATTTAAATTGGTTATTTAAATCAAAAAGAACTATGCAAAGCGGGTCGCTTTCAGTGGCGTACGGAAAAGAGGTTATCTTTCAGAACCAATGCATTTTATGTTGTTTGCAAAAATCAGCCCAATGAAATAAAAATGTAATAAATAAAAGCTTGTAAAAATGGGCAATAATCCGTACGCCACTGAAATAGACTTACTTAAACTCAGTTAAACTTAAACTTAAATTAATAAAACAATAATTTCTAATAATAAAAAGCACAAAGTTAAAATTTTATCTTTTTATCAAGTAGCAAGGTTTTGGCGTGCAAAGAGACAATATAAAATATACAGGGTATCATATCAATAAGACTTTACAGTAATTTTTTAAAGAAAATTGTTGGTGAGGATTTAACCGAAAAAAATTAAAATACAAAAGTTTCCGTTAATACCAGGAAAGACATGGCAACCTTTTTCGTATAGCTGCCGCAAGAATTTTGTGCGCACGCGCATTAACTCCCTCTTCGCCGCTGTCAAAAATCAAGCCTTGGTCAAAGCCAAAAGCAAAACCAACTGATCATTATATAAAATAAATAGATATAATTTTACTTCTTAGTTTAGATTGCGACAAATCCTTTCTCACAATAAAGTAAAAAAAGTGTTTTGTGTTATTGTGTTGACCAGCGACAACTCAAGAGGAATTATTTCTGCATTCGATTTGGGGAAATCAATGGCTGGCAAATATTTTCTATTATTGTGAGAAATATTACATATACAAATGGTTTGTCCATAATAAAACTCATCTTTTAGTTCATTCCATGTTATATAGCTTCCATATTCATGTGATTCCAATTATTAGTCCATTGTTTATTATAGGGATTTTAGTGCCAAATGTCATCTGACAAAATCCTGATTCTTACAGTAATTGGGGTTATACCATCGGTTTTATGACATTTACAACCGGGACACCCTGTACAACACAATTTAGGTATACAGGGTGTCTCAGGTTTTAATCGAGAAAATTTAATAGGCGATATAACTCGTAAAAATATAAATAAAATAATAAAATTGGGTACTTTTTTTAGTAATAGATAAGTAAAAAGCTTAATTTGATGCAATTAGATTTAATTTTTTTTACAGGGTGTTATAGTTAGATGCTTTAAGAAAAAAATTGAACAAACGACTGCTCTTTTATAATTTGATGATATTATTTTAAGATTAAATAATTAAAAATACTATATTTCTTAAAATAAATCAAGAAATTTTCTGCACGTAAATCTGTTTACACTTAGGAAATACTCATTTTCTGAATTCACAAAGACAACAGACGTTTTTTAAAGACGCATTTTTTGGGAGCGGAACGTCGTGGTGGAACCGGATACCGCGGAGCCACTGATTAAGGCTGGAAATAAAACATCATCAAAAGTATGTTGCCTATATCAATAGAATTTTATTTACAATAGCTGGAGAAGCTAGTACATTTGAAAAGTTTATTTTTTAGAAAGAGTATTTTTAAAATATGCCTAGCAGATACTATATTTTTAATTTCTAGCAGCTATAACTTTTAAAGTGCTTTTGTCATTAGTATCTATGAATATTTTAAAGATATCTACCCTTATGTTTTGTAAACCTTTCAAACTCACTAGTTTTTCCAGCTAGTTGTAAATAAAATTCTATTGATACAGGCAACTAAACATACTTTTGTTGGCGTTTTAATTCCATCCTTGAGGCCAGAAGCAACGCCCTAATTGCTGCCTGTGTTTGCGAGGCGGCGATGCGTCGCTGTACGCTCGATTACTACCAGTTCATGTATCACTTGCTTCTAGAGCGAAGCGACAACACAGCTACTATAACAAACTTTTGCATACCGCCGAATAAGGTGTAATTAGAGGGCTACTGGTAAAACGATGATATTATCCAAAGAGTACCTATCTGGGTCAAAAAACTAAAAAAAAAAATAGCCCAAAACTAATTTTACTTCCAGCCAACATTTCACCTAAAATTAAAAATTTTATAAAATTTTTAAAGATATTTGCATTGGAAAAGATTTAAAGTACCAAAGTTTCACTCATGTACTACCTATACTCATTTTCTTGCTATTTATAATATAGCATTACGAATATAGATAATGTTCTATACTGAACGGTAAATCACATAACGAAAATAAATTTTTCCATATTTTCAATTCATTACTTTTAAGCAATTTACTTGCAGGTGACATTGAAGATGCCGTAAGCTCTCTGCTGCGATATTATTGAATAAAATCGAACGAATATACCAAGTCTTCCGCTCTCTCCTTAACGCCATTCATTTTTATTAGAAAATAAAGTATTATCCACATCCACCGTAAATCCACTTACAATAGTAAAAATGGTTTATAGGTATCACATAGGAAAAGTGAAGCCTTGAGGGGAAGTTTGTTTTCTGTTGACTCCAAGGAGACCACAAGGGGGCTGTTACAAGGTTATTTTATATGTCAGTGTCCAACTGCCATCAGGTTTTATGTGACATGCCAGTGCCATAGATTCTAAAGGAGGCAAAATATTTCCCATCATAATTCACAATTTTTAACTTTTCTAACTTCCAGATACTTACTCAGATGTGCCAATTAAAGGTAATGCGGCCGCCTGTAGTAGTCCCAATAATTGCAACCAGATTTTTCCTGTATCACCTAACCTTCAGTAATCCTACAATTCCCATAATGTGGGCATTACGTATGAAAGTAGGTAGTTCAAAACAAATCGTATTTCGAAAATTTTAAATTATTAAGCAGGTAGCTTCAGTCAGGTCTTTTTTTAAAGAGTTTTGATCTACAACTACAAGTTTATTACAAAAATTTTATAATGAACACCGAGAAAAACTACATCATTAGAACGACTAGACCTAATCTTATTAGTCCATCCTAAAATCTGTGACAGTTCTTTGGGTAGATACATACAACAAGGGAAGAATGTTCAAGTATACATATTACAAATGGATTGAGGAACCTGGTAACAAGGTTCAATAGCGACAAATTCTTAAATAAGCAAAATCGGCACTACTGACTTACCATACTTATTACTTAAATTCGTGGAAATAATTGCTGGAAATAAATTTCAACTCTAAAATAAATTTCTTTCATTTGACAATTGCCATATTCTGCCCTTGTATACACAACACTGTCAAGTCAAATTTTTAGAAATCATGGAAATCATTATTAATTTTTACTAACAATCAAAGTACCTGTTATATTCATAGATTCTCCAATAAAATGGCATAGTTGGCATCACTAAGACCATTAGAATGAGGAAAGAATAGGGCTCACTTTGGAAAGTTTAATGCTGGGTCCCCTTACTTTAAAGAGTCCCTGGGGTGTACCTAGTATGTTTTTATAATACTCCGTTATAAATTGATTTCTTATAGTTCGATTTAATATTAAACAATGTTTGGATTGTTACAAAAGCTTCTTTAATTTTAAAGGGTATAGGTACTTTAGTTTGTTTATAGAATTAGACCTTAATCATTTCAATCTTAAATGTGAAAGTCCGAAACGACTACAAGTTAACCGCCTGCCTTCAAACAAACTTCAAGGTATTTGAATTTTACTTACAGCAAGGTATACCTACACAACTAAGTTCTAAGCATCTTGGGCTTTAAATTGTAGAAGGGACGAATAACTTCGCTTATTCACTTCGAACTTTTACAAATGTTTCGGTTTTGCACAAAAAAACAAAGATTTAAAAAAATGTCGCCAACACTTCGGGTGGTCTAGTTGCACACAAGAATACACTCTCCCGTCGTAATAATCTCACAACGATACCACTACACGAACTACACGCACTATTCTTGTATAAGTTTTTTGTCAAATGAACTGACAGTGAGTGACAGACCACGCAGCGTGGATCCGCAAGTGTTGTTGCCATTTTTATCAACCTCAGGCCTTCTTCTGGAGTCAGCTGTCAGCTGTTCCACGGTCCATGATGTTAGGTGAGACCTATGAATAAAGAACCCCAGGAAGGAGCAAATTTGGGCTTTACGCTAGACTGGTCCAGTCTCTGCATATGGCGGCATGCCGTTTCCGGTTTACAAAAGTACTTGCCGATGGAATGTTATCCCCCAAACATTTTGTTCTGGTAGTCACGGAATAGCCGCAGGCTGCACAGCTAACCATAATAGATCTCCAAAAAGTACTTATCGAAGAACTACACAAATATCTAATAGCACAAACCACCGTGACAACTGTCAAATATAAAAATATTTTGTCAAGATTCAGTCTCCATACAGGGCGATTTCCGTCTCACGTATTTTATAATGCCCATAGAGCTTTGGCTCCTTCCTGGGGTTCTTTATTCATTGGGTGAGACCATGGGACTTGGGACTGTGGCTATTCTGCCCGTACGGCCACTGTGAGAGTACAACGGTGCTTTTGACTGTTTATATTTGGTTCACCTATGATTTACTACGATAAAATCCTTGAAAAGCGCCATTTTCCCGAAAATATCGGAAGACCTTCGACGGCGGCCGGATGCCGTCCGTTTGTCCGCCGGCGGCCCGTTCCGTCCCTGGCCCGGTCCATAAATCACGAGAGACAGGAGCAGGTGGCGACAACGCCGCCGAGATATACCGCCACTTCTTGCCGCCCGCCCGCCCGCCCGCCGCGCCGCCCGGCATACATTTTTATATGGCGGCCGCGCTGCGCTTTCCCGTCCAAAAGGAAATATCGGTTCCGGAACCTCGGGTTTGCTATAGGTTATATACTCGACAGCCGACACCCTCGCAACATCACACAATACACCAAGGAACTTTATTTGTCACAGAAAGGATACTCTACTAGACTTTTTGGTAGTAACATTGAGTAAAGGATATATACAGGGTTAATTATCACTTAAAAAATTTTACCACGTGTGCAGGGTGGCTTAAGAAAACAGAAAAATATTTTTAGATTTTTACGATCTTTAAAAAAAGGTTAAAAACCTCAATTTTCCCTGTAAATCTCCGTCTCTAATTAAGTCATTCAATATGGCTTCGGAACGTACTGTCAGCTTAAAAATATTTTCGCGGTGTTGCCGTTGTTTTAGGAAGGATGAAATAGTGTATTTCATTACGAGTCTGGAAATAAAGATTTTTCCGTGCGCGCGTGACAAATTCCCGTGTGAGGCGCAGCCGAACACGGGAAGTCATGCAAGCACGGAAAAATCTATTTCTGGACGTGTAATGAACGATATTTTTTATTATACTTCTTTGAAAACGGAAACTTAAAACATTTTATCGGCATATTATAATAAATTTAATTGACAAAAAATAAACAATGCAGACAATATAGTGTTTGGTATGTATGATGCGTTTCCATGGCTACTCTCAAATTATTTCAAAGGTGCTTTGTTGTAAATTAGTTATTGTCAGATAAGGTGAATAAAACGTCAAAAATATTACAGAAATGTATCTAAATATTGAAACACTTACGAATTAAAATACAAAATAGGTACATGTTAAATATCAAAGAGCATATAGAGTTTCTTAAATTTAGTTTACTTTGCTGTATATTTCTATTTTAAGGCCATATATTCGGTATTTTTATTCAGCGCACGGAAAGTTTTTCCATGCGCTGTTTCCGTGCGCTAGCCCGAAAAACCCCACCTTTAATTATTGCTAAAACAGATGAAAATAAGGTGTTTTCAAAGAAGTATAATAAAAATACCTTTTTACTCAAATAAATAAAAAAATACATAAATAACGATCGATTTGAATCTGTACAGCCGCAGCGCTGTTAGATTTACCCGAGGTTCTCCCGGATTCGCCTTACCTTGCTTTGGAATTTAACTAACCTAAATTCACCTGACCTCTTAAGCCCTAGATAAAGGCGTAAACCCCGTTTTGATAGTTTGTTTCTTTAGCGCGCAGTGCAGAACCCGAAACAACAGTTTATTTTCAGGGGTAATATAACAAGTGGTGTGCCTATTATCGATAATACCTTTCGTTAATTTTACGAATTATAATCCCAAAGCTGAAAATACCACGACTGCGCAACAGGAGTGGTATTTTCTTAGAATTGGGATTATAATGAGTTATAAATTAAGGAAAGGTATTATCTATTATTAGGCATACCACGAGTTGTATTTAAAAAGAGAATTTAACAACTGCAAATAGTAAGTTTGACAGCTAGCTGTCATTTAGATTGAACTTTCGGTTCTGAATATGTTTTTTGTGCTAATAGATATTTAATGATCAATGTGTTAACTAAAAACATATATTCTAGTCCCATATTAAATTTGATAATGTGAAGAAGTTATCGGGTTATCAGTTTTAGCTGCCACAATATTGGTTTAGCGTAACTAGGACGTAACCAAGAGAGTAGGATTTCAGCGATTATTTCCCTCATACTGCTTGCATCCAATAAGGTAGCTCCTTCCATAAAAATTCAACCAATAATATGCCTCTGCTAGCGATAATTTGCACTAGTGCAATTACCGGTAATTGCACTTGTGCAAATTATCACTTCGTTGCTTAGCAACCGCGAATCTGTTGGATACAAACACGTACCTACTTCTTAAAGTTTGTGTGTTTCACACTGTTCTAAATTATGCAGCTTATAAATTATGTTGCGGTATTATTAAGCATTATATCAATGAATTTATATAACTTTTACATTGCTAAATTCTTGTTATTTAGACCTCCGCCTCCGATTAAATTTATGACACATTTAGAAAATAAACCAACGCCGACAGGGTGTAGGTATAATCGCATTTGCCTTGGATACCCAAGCGTCATGTTTGTTTACTCGAACGCTACATAGTCGAAGCTGTCAATAAACTCGTCCAAATGAGTCGTTTTGGAAATGTAAACATAGAAAAAATTAATACAGAAATTATTAAATCGTATTCGTGAAATAATCTCGACAAATACCACTCATGCCCGAAATTTTTCTAGATAATTTTATTCTCAAGCCCTATTTAGCCCATTAGCAAAACCACTCGTACAAATTGGGCTTTTATTTTCAGAAAATAAAAGCCCAATTTATACTCGTGATCTTTCTAGGCAAAATAGCGCTTTCGAAAAAATTATCGATAAAATTTCCGGCACTAGTGATATTACATACGAAAATACCACTAGTGGTATTATCGCTGAAATCATCACCTGATTGGTTAATATTTCAAAAATCGTATAATTTCATTGGTTCATATTGGCAGGCGTTGAATTCTCAATTAAAAGCTCACCCAATGTCCGAGTCAATGTCTTTCCATATTGTGCAACGGCTGCTTAGGGGTAATCTACTTACTCTTGATACCCTTGCTTGGATGTTCACTACTCGTGCCGCTCCCTCGTCGTACACAACACTCCGAGGCTCTTGGCGTCGAGTACCGGTGGCCTGGTCTCTTGATTTCCTGTATCCGGAGCACATGATGTCTCCAAATTCTCCACAATTTTCCTTCTCCTGCCTCGGGCGATGCTCGAGGCTTCTCACTACACTCCAGCTTCCCTTTTTCTCCGCCTTTTTAGTCCCAAAAACCACGGGACCCGCGAAAGCGAGCTGCCGCACGTATGCCGTTACTCCATTACTGTCCTCCCCTCTTGGCTCTCCCGCGCAAGTCACGAACTTCCCCTATCGCCTAAATTAAATCAAAGGTTTCCCAGTGCGTTCACCTGAATTGCAACATCAGCACTACCCATACATCTTGTTGAAATACTGCCGCTTGGAAAAATAACAATAAAACTAATAACTAATTAAATGGGAAAGTTAGGGCCTGGCACACCAGACTTGAATCCAATGGATTTTTGTATTTGGGGATACATGAAGGCGATTGTGTACGAACAGGAAATCGACAACGAGCAGCAGTTAGGTGAACGAATTGAAGGTGCAGCTGATCAAATCCGGAATACAATGGACTTTTTGCACGTATATCCCGACTTCTTTAATTAACCGAGTGAATTTGTGCATCGACTTTAACGGAGGCCTCTTTGAACAGCTACTGTAGTGCTTTGCATATATGTGCTAGAGCAGTTGTGTTTTTTGGTTACCCTTTGGGGTTTTCCTGGCGGAGGGGATCCACCTTGTCGTGGTCGCCATGCTGAGTACCTCGCTTCAAACAAAAGGAATGGCTGAAGGGAACCAAGAGGTTATTTTGGCAAGTCTAATTTTTCTTTATCTACCATAAAAAAATTATACTAAGTGATAGTTAACCCTGTATAGAATATATCCTTTACTCAATGGTAGTACAGCCAATACGTGACTGCATGGAGATTGAACAAATTCCGGGAAGGCGAATTTTTGATATTATGTTGTTAACCTCGCACAAGCATTCAGTTTCTTCTGGGGTTTGGAGTATTGTGAGGGTGAGAATTATTATTATTATTTAGGAAGGGGAAAACCCAAATCGACGTGGGGATACGGGATACGTCCCCTCCCCATTTCGCCGCCATCTTGAGAAAATGTTGGAATCGATTTTTCTCCCTTCCTATTTATCGAAGGAAAAAGTACGACTGCAAGAATTTCCAACAACTATTACTCGGGGCCGAAACTTGCTATAGTTAGATAGAAGGTGCCAAAATTTGCAAGAAACGACTTCTTCGCATTTTGGTATTGTTTACACACCGTCTGAGTTACAGCAAGTTGCGTCTTTCTTTTGGTATTTTTCTTAGACAAGGAAAGAGATAGGACTCTGCGCTGGCCTACCCTGCCCTGTATAGATTTTGTTACGTCGTTTTGAACGGCGGTCATTTTATATGTGTCAAACAAAGCGAGTACGTTGTGAGATAATTTCGAGAATTCGTGAATTAAAAGTAACAGTGATTAAGGGGAAAATATACTCTTACGGTGGTGTATTGTTCAGCGTTTGGTTGGAAAAGCAGATGAAGTGAAAAGCAAAAGCCCGGAATTTCGTTTCACAGGTTAATATTTAACAAGCTACTTTTGAAATATGCCCTAAAGCTTTATTTTTTCCCAATATAACTTGTTCAAATTCCTTCTACCTTCTACCTTTTAGTATGATAAAGTGCATTGTTTGGTTTGTAAATAGGGCCAGTATAATTAATTTTTAAAGTCGTATTTATTGAAAATTTCTTAATTGATTATGATAGTTTCATAAAATATGGGCTGGTTTCCATGGGGGTGCATAAATAATATATTTTAGCACTTGACACTAGCTTTACATTTGGGAAATTATCTGTAAATAAATAACAATATTTCAAATTACATCTAAGTCAAAATTAATCACCATTTCATTTTTAACATTTTTTTGATATTGACTAATAACGCGTTTCATGCTACGCCACCGACCTGTCGTGCCATGTGCCAGTCAGTAACACGGTCGCGGGCGCTGTTATAGGCGTCCTCTCTTTTTCTAAGGTATTTTTGCAGTAATCCCCCTTTTTGACAGACCGACTGTATTATAGAGAGTAGAGAGGATCTACTCACCTGAGTATCAGCAATGAATATTATACGCATGCAACTTATTCATTATTTTTATACCTACAAGGTTGGAAAAACTAATGCATTTGAAAGGATTACAAAAAAATAAGGGTATTTTTAAAATATACATTGATACTATTTTAAAGGTTATACCTGCTAAATTAACTTTTTTGTAATTTCTAGCGGCTATAAGTTGTATTTTTTGTAAACCTTTCAAAGCCACTAGTTTTCCCAACTCGCAACCAAACACACATTTGATGACGTTTTAATGCACCCTCGTGGGGACAGGACGCACCAATGGCTACTTTAAGTTCCCCTTCTTCGATCGCCATTAACGATAAGGTTGTCAATCAAAAAGACACCGTATTATTAAATCCATACATGTGTCCTTATTTAAGAATAAATAATTCATTTCGAATGTTACGTTTTAGTAGAGACAAAAACTGAAGTTAAAAAATATTATCATTGTTTCCGGTGTACCTAACGACGCCTATGGCGTGACGATCAAACAGCGCAGTATGGTACACTGGTATGGTAAAATTAAGTCACATATGGAACAGCTTGGGCGGCGTTTGCTTTTTAAAACAAGACCGTGTCTTAGGCAGCGCGCGGCCCTTAATAATATAAAAATTTTATTTAAATGCTCTAAAAATGAGTGAAATAAACTTTGAAATAATTCAAACCAAAGCAAACCAATCATTGTGTTTCACACAAAACAACACCTTACAAAAGTCTATACACAAAACCAAAATCCGTAAAATAAAGCACAATCCTTATTTCCGTGCACGGCACTGGTTATACTGGCCTAACTGGCCTACGTCGACACCTGCTCCGTGGATCTCCGAAGCGCCGACCACAAATCGCTAAGCTTGCTTTCTTATTGGCTTGCTTCTTGGCTAGATCGACGTCGATCGCATGATACGTCTGGTATTTTTACCAGTAGTAGCAGAGCGAGGTAAATGCTATGAAATAGATCGCGCCCCGTATATCACTGTGTTCATTCAAGTGAGTTCATTTATACTTTACCAGGGTGGCTCAAGAACAAGCGCCTCGTCAATAAAATACGAGACATAACCATATTAAACCGAACTTGTTATTAGTAGTAAAAAGAGATAAAGCAGACAGAGAAGATATATATTGTAGTAAAAACAAGTGACTGCATGCTCGCCTAATATAATATCACCAATACTTGCATGGGTTACACTGTTCGACGGCTGGCAACTTGTGCAGCGAAATGCGGTGGATAAAGTTGCAGTTTAATCCATAATACAGAGGGTAAAGCAAAATCTAAAATATTCACAAGGTGGTCCAACAAATATGGACTCGAAATCTATTAGTATTTACAAAAAAAGAATATAAGATTAACAATAATTATAGAATGACTAATGTTCATGTAAAGACAGCTTAATTTCGTCAGAAGTTTTACGAAAAGTTTACATTTTTTATTGCTCCAGTTCGGTTCGAGTTGGGTTTTAAGTGACCCTGAATCCGTTGTTATTAAAAAATCTCTAATCATACTTTTTTTCGGTGTAGTGCGCGACAAATTTAACAGATATAGGCCCCACTTTTAACCAAATTGCTGGCCATTCTGATTATTTTAAAAATCTATTAATTGCATAAACATATAGTATCTACTACATCCTCCGAAAGAGAACATTGTTCTGTTTTGTCTGTTAAAAAGTAACAACCTATCCAAAGCTGTAAATATGCTTAGGTAGTTGCACAACCATCGTCCACATTAAAATACGATATGGACCATTTATCCACTTTTGTTGTAGGTATTTACAAACTAGGTACCTACCTGTTTCTTTGTCAAAACAAATTAACTTTTCCTATGGTATAATATCTTGTGGTAATTCAGCCAACTTGATGCTGGATTTCTGACTAAGGCACGTCCCCTTATTGATTGCTTCTAGATCCATCTTGTCTGCATTCAATCTAAACTGAGTTCTCCAACCAGAACGAACCACCTTATATCCAAACCCAGTGGTAGAGACTGAACATGTCATGACACTTCTTAACGGTCAAAATGCAAGTCCTCACCTGCCGGAAAAGGTAAATAACCTCCCGGGGTCACGTCAGTTCAAAATGCAAGTGAAGTCTATAGTGAAGTAATCTCGTCGAAGCTTTAGTTCTTAATAGGAAGTTAAACTAATTTCAAATTTCCAAGATGCTAGAAACATCAACCATCAATAATTATTAGTGTATATACTATTATGTCCGTATCTATGACCGTACGTTTAGTGAAACGTTTTTTTTTAGTCATTTAATTCCACGTTATTTCTCTCAAAACTGAAATTGCATGTGACAACGTATACGAAATCAAAACCCGCAGTTGGCCAGCAATTTCCGAATAAACTCCGCTGAACTGCCTCGCATTTTAATCTACATCCAGCTCTATTTTTAAAGACAGTCCCGCTCAGCCCGGCGACCCTAATAAAGCATTCAACTGCAATTCATATATCATGCGTTGTTTGCGCAACGCTGCAGGCTTGGAAGTCTTCCAGCGTACTTTTCCGGTTAATTTCCGTGATTCCGGGACTGTATCGCGCATACCTAATGCACGAAACGACCAACAGCGGACGGGCGGGCGACAGCTTTTCATTTTTCATGCGGCAACGCAAAGAAAATTCCTGCCTCAATTGTCTCGTACATTTGCGGATGTAACTACATAAAAAGTTCATTTATTATTAAACGCATTATGACCAAATTACAGCCAGTCTTCCGCACAGGCAAAACAATATCCTCTTCCTCTTCGACAGTTGTACCTACTATCTACGCAATTAATATATTTATAAAACAATGAGAATGTTTGGCCAGTATATGGAAGCAAATTTAATTTTGGTGTCCTTGAAGCGATTATCAGTAAAAAAAATAGTTTTTGCTTGGAAAGGAAAGCCGAATAAGGTGCCCAATAGGCCAATAGGCCTGTGTAATATTCTTTAGCTATCTCAGTACCCAGTTGCAGAAACCTTCTCAATGCCATCCATCAATTTTCAATATAAAAGTTTTCTTCTACCGCTTACAATAAACTTGCTACGGTTTTCTTGGGTTGTCCGTAGTAAGGTTCATACAAAATTAAAACCGATGCACGTCATCACGCGAGTCATTTAGGTGGTTGCATCAAGAGACACAGTGTTGCCGTATAATCAGTAATGTGGCAGAATTCAGGGAATGTTGCAATAGTAGGTAAAATGTATACAATGAACGGGCGCAATAAATGGGATTTTATTTTGCACCGAAGTAAAATAAGTGACTCTGGCTACATTAGGCATGTCCTGAGACCAAAATAAGGCAAGAGAAACTTGGATATAGGTATGCCTAATATATCCCCATAGTCAGTTTTATATTTCGACGCGAATAAAATAAAATCCCATTTGTTGCATCTGTTTGCCGGTCACTGTGTAAACCAAAAATAAAGGAAACTCTTAAACGAGGTATGGTTTAATTAATCAAAATAATAATAAATTAATATTTATTTATATTTTGTCAACAACTCTATTTACTAAAAGTTCTATATGTACCTACTAAAAAATATACAAAAATCTATCCGTTCTCCATCATACAATTTTATGTTTTCTTTAGTATACCTGACTGTGTTCTTTCACATTTCTGGAGTAATATTTTGAAGTGATTCATGCCTTAAACAATCATTTTCTTTATTGCCATCTTGACCCATGTGTGTTATAATAATTTTTTGCAATTCCCCAAATGTGCTCAATTTTGTTAAAAATGCAAACGAAACAGTTTATGTCCATAGTGTTCCGCGAAGTCATCTATCAAACATATTTTGTTGGTGGTTTGTTTCTTAAAGAGAAAAATATAATATTATTACAGCATATAAAAGTCTGTAGCTACTCTTGGATGAAATTGGACGATCCGTCAGGGACGGATTTACCAATAAGCAAAAAAGGCAATTGCCTGGGGCCGCACATTTAGAGAGGCCTCCTCAAAGTGCCTCAACAAGTCTATAAAATATTAAATTAAATTTTTTATTCTGCTATAAAAAAATGCCTGACAAAATATGGGAGGATGGAGTAAAAAGAGTTCATTACAATTCCACTAGTCCACCTACCTACCGACATTTTATAAGAATAATTATTATTCGGTATAAATTAAAAGGTGTGCCGGAGTCGCCAGTCTATCGATTAATTAATAAATTCTGGAAACGGGTAGGCCAGGGCGCCAAGTCGTCGTAGTATGTGATGCAGGTGGGCCGTCTCTAGAGGGTCTGCCTGACGGGCGGCCAAAATAGGGGGCGGCCAAAAAAGGCAGTGAGCAAAATTACCAAAAAGGGTAGAGCCTCCCCCCCCTCGTCAAAACTCGTAGGTGACGCATGACTTCCCGTGTTCGGCTGCGCCTCACACGGGAATTTGTCACGCGCGCACGGAAAAATCTTTATTTCCAGACTCGTAATGAAATATACTACGAGCCCCGTCCCATATTAGTTGGCCCAGCTCGCTAAAAACTATTATAATTCGGTATTTTAATCCTAAACCAGGATTCGTAAATTTACTAAAACATTATTTACTACTTACATTTGGCGAGTTTTATATTATTTTACACATTTTCTAAATAATTCCATTGTAAGCAAAGAAACATGATTTAGAATGTATTTTAGAGTACAAGCAGAGCCAATGTATTAAAAATTTAATATCAATATGGCTTTGAAATAAACAAACTCATTGTGACAACTAATTTCATTTAACATTTGTAAGTCATTCAGTAGTCTCATACACCCAGTGTCAAGTTAATATTACTCTTAAAAAAATATTAAAAAGACGCGAGGAAAGTCGGTTAGTGAGGATGTACGGAAGATAATAATTTCTTTGTCACAATCGGGAAAATCGGCATCAGAAATTGGTAATATTGTCAATTTATCTCGATATACCGTTCGAAAGATCATACAGTTATATAAAATAACAACCTCTATCGCCAAAAGCAAAAAACTGGAAGAAAGCGTAGAGTTGCTGATATCAATAAAAGAGCTTTAATAAGAATACTTGTTAAAAACCACCGATCCAATTATGGAGAAATAAGTATATTATGGAATACTGCAACTGGGAAGAAGTTTTCTAGAACAACATGCCACAGGGTTGCTATGGAATTGGGTTTTAAAGTTTACAAGGTAGGTTTAAAGTTTATTTGTATCTGCAGTTTTAAATTATTTTTATGAGTACTCTTTTAGGCAAAAGAAAAACCATTACTCACTGGCGCACAGAAAAAAACTAGGTTGTTATTGGTAAAACAATACAGACACTGGTCTCAGGAACAATGGGATTCAGTTCACTGGAGTGACGAATCCAGATTTGAAGTGTGTGTAGGTGATAGCCGGAGTAGAGTAATAAGAAAGAAAGAGGAAGCATATCATTCAGGCTGTGTGAAAAGAAAAATAAAATTTCCTGCATTCAGTAATGGTTTGGGGATCCATGTCTGCTAGAGGAGTATGCAGCCTGCACTTTGTAGAAGGTATCGTGAATGCCGAAAGATACATTTATATTCTGGAAACATACCTAAAACCTACTTTAGAGGAATGCCGAAGAACTGAACTTGAATTTATTTTTCAACAAGATGGCGCTGCGTGCCATACAGCAAAACGGGTTAGAAACTGGCTGTTGGAAAACAATATTCTGCTTTTACCATGGGTATCCAGTGGCCCAGATTTGTCCCCAATTGAAACTTTATGGCATATCATGAAGAAAAAATTACGATTATCACCTGCGAGGACCATACCAGAATTAAGAGCGAGACTACAAAATATATGGGATAGTTTTGCCCCAAATGATTGCCAGGAGTTAGCCAATACCATGTCTAGACGTGTTCAAGCTGTTATAAGTAGAAAAGGTGACGTAACTCAGTGGTAGCATTAGTTAAGTAGTAGAGTGCCTTATTATCTAGGGCCAAAACTTTGCATTGGATACTACTGTTCTTATTTTTTGTTACTTTATCTAGTAAAATAATACTGTTTTGTATATTTCGAAGTTTATTTGTTACCGATTTGACTAAAAGAAACCATTATTTCCTTATATTTTATTTTTATTCAAGTATATTCAAGAATTGCCACATTTAGATTGACTGGGGCAACTAATATGGGACGGGGCTCGTATTTCCTGAAAAATAATATCTAGTATCTAGTTATACAGGGTGGCCCACCACAAACTGCATCGATCTATATATGGAAAACTAAAAATTCTGAAAATTTGGCACCTCACCAATGCGGATGGGCGCTGCTCAACTAAAATATTTTGGTGAATCTAGCACTTCCGGTTATACCGGAAGTCGATATCAACTTTCTTATCTCAAATAGAACACCCTGTATATTATTGCATTTTTGGATGCTAGGCATCATTTTGGAACAAAAACATTCAACATGTCCTATGTTTAAATCCAACTGTTTTTGAGATATTTGCATTTTTCGGGCGGAGCGATCGGGCCGCCACGTTGCCGGATTTCGCGCTTCGGAGAGAGATTCAAGGACCAGCCTGGAAGTTTTTTGTGACCGCGGCTGTACCTATATAGGTAGTTGATGAAACTGTTTTAGAAAATCTGAAATTCGGTCTACTTATACGCAACAATGTAAAAAATCAAAAAAAGCTTAGTCAAGTCAGCCCGAATTTTTATTTAACAAACGCCGTCAGTTGTTATGATAAATAAGAGCGCGTGCCGCGCGCCTCATTTATATACAGCGCGCTTGACCGCTAAATGATGTTATGCGATTCTCAAATATTATTTAATCGATAATTTGTTTAGAATATGTGCTTAGTGCTTAGTAGAGCATACACGCGTTAGTCTGCTATATTCCGTAAAATTAGATTTTGCGGAATATAACAGACTAACGCGTACACAATTTTGAATATACATTTATCTGTAACATTGAAATGCGGTAAATGGATATAGTGGAATTTTGGAATTAACAGGTGTTTTGTGTTTTGGGGCACATTTTGCCAATTTCAACGCAATCGGTTGATTTTGTCATTATGGAACAAGAGTACACCTTTGTTGCAAAATTAAAAGATGCACTAAAATGATGAAATTGCAAGGTGAAACAGATAAGCTTAAGAAAGTTGTGAATATAAAACCCATTATTGTGTTTTACCCCGCCCCTCGGCCTCTGGGCCATGAAAATAAATTGTTTTTACACAAAATTTTGCACTTCAGCCACTAAAAGACTGTACCAAGTTCCATCTAATTTGCATAACTTCTGTAGTAATTGCGAAAAATATGTTTTCAAACTGTACCCTGTAACTTTTTTATTATGTATTTTCGGACCCATATTTATAGGAAACTTTTTGTTTAAAATAACATTTTCTACCTGTCAAATTTCGTTAGCACCATAATTTAGAAACACATAGTACAAGCAAAAGCGAGCTTTTTAAAGCATTTATTTAGTTCTTTAGATATTCGAAATCTACTCGTCACAATTTTTGCAGTGTTTGCATTATAAGGGGTTTAAATAGTATACATTTGTTTTCTGCATTTTTATTTAGAAACGAACTTTTATACAAACTGAATTTCATCAATTAACCTTAGAAACAAAAACACATATATGTTGACGGTTTTCAGAGAAGGTATATAAACTGGCAGTGTCTAGATAACCCTCGAATCGTTCTTATAATCCACTCGGGATTAATGGATTATGGTTGATGTATTTTGCAAATCCTGCATTTTTTTCACTTTTTTTATTATAAACTTCTGTTTTCAACTTTTATCCTAAACTTTTTCTTCTTCTTTAAAAATAAAGAAAATATACGTGAACGCCCTATATAAGTACATAAACTAAGGCGTTATTGACGAGTCTGTTTATTGCTGAGCTTGCGAGCGAGTACAATAATATAACGGGTCTAACAAACAATTTTGACAGTGAGAGGAAATATGTATAGTACCTGATACTTTCTAGTACCTACTAGTAAAATAAAGTAATTCTTTATCAATTGAAATTTGGAAATGATGGTGACCAAATTTTTTCTGTAACATTTCACTTTTGTTATCTACATTTAAGCAACTATACCAAAATCAAACTTACAAAGCAAGGTAAACCATTTTTTTCATATAAATTCGGCTATTCTATTTTGAAAGTTCTGTGCATTAAAAGTATAATACTCCGTGACGGCTGGATTTGCGGTATTTGATATTATATTTAATTAGTTTCAAAAAAATAAATTAAAAGTAAAAAAATATTTTTAAAAAAAGCTTTTATTTAAATGCGCTAAAAAGAATAAAATAATATTTTCTTTTAAAACTTTTACTATCAACTTATAACGTCATTCCACAATTTATATGATATAAAAGCTTGTCGCGAGATTTAAGTAGTGGTATTTACTTAGTTTGAAAACTTAAATCTCGCGACAAGCTTTTATATCATATAAATTGTGGAATGACGTTATAAGTTGATAGTAAAAGTTTTAAAAGAAAAGATTATTTTATTCTTTTTAGCGCATTTAAATAAAAGCTTTTTTTAAAAATATTTTTTTACTTTTAATTTATTTTGTAATTTTTAGTTTGGCCAGGTGTCTGAGTCTATTCATCTCAGTTAACGCATCATTGTTGCAAGGTCGTTTGCCGGTTAGTTTAGAACAGTCTAGCTCTTCAATGAGGAGACCTTCTAATGACCATCTTGGGTGTTCCGCCATGTTGGATTTAGAATGACGTCACACATATAATCATGCATTGTCATCCAAATTAAACGTGTGTACAAAATTTCAGCTCGATCGGTTGAAATTTAACTAGTCCGCCATCTTGAGTGTTCCGCCATGTTGGATTTAGAATGACGTCACACATATAATCATGCATTGTCATCCAAATTAAACGTGTGTACAAAATTTCAGCTCGATCGGTTGAAATTTAACTAGTCCGCCATCTTGAGTGTTCCGCCATGTTGGATTTAGAATGACGTCACACATATAATCATGCATTGTCATCCAAATTAAACGTGTGTACAAAATTTCAGCTCGATCGGTTGAAATTTAACTAGTCCGCCATCTTGGGTGATCCGCCATGTTGGATTTAGAATGACGTCACACATATAATCATGCATTGTCATCCAAATTAAACGTGTGTACAAAATTTCAGCTCGATCGGTTGAAGATATCTGCTTCAAAATTGAGCAAGATTCCACCCGAACAAATTACATACATACATACATACATACATACATTGCAAGTTAAATAAAAGCTTTTAAAAATAGAAATTTTCCTGTGAAAGAAAGTGTTTTCCGGAATCTACGGTTTAAAAATAGACTTATTATTTAGCCGGCAACAAAAATCGAATTTTCTTCGAAAAAATTACCTGAGTTCCAGAATTGATTTTGGGCTTCTGCGGGTTAATGCTACAACTGGTAGCCACAAAAATCTTTACCCCTTTAATCTTTATTTGCCCCGATTGTAAGAAATAATTCACGAGCAGTTTTCGTTAAGATAAACGTCACCATCCATCCCTGTTCAGTAGAGATAGGTACACTACCATTAACATCGCCACGCGAAGAAGTACCATCAAAGTATCCAGAAGAAGCTGAAGTATATCCGAACTAATGACCACGTGAATTAGATGAATCAGAAGAAGCGGGATAATCAGAAGAACCCTACAGTAGAAAACGTGCTTTCTTAAGTCGATATTACTAATGTACAGCACACAGTACACTAGTATATTAGCAATGAATCTCATATTATCCAGTCTCCTATAATGTTAATGTGTGTTACTATACAAAGTTACGCTTTTTTAAATGGAACGCTGTGTATATTACTTATTGCATATTTGGTTTGCCCGGTCAATTTTGACTTTATGTACTACATACTACTTAAGGCACGCTGTGCACCATTGTTAACCATGAATGGTGGAACTTAAAGCTAACGTGCCACAATGACACTCTTCTTGTTGTCCCAGTAATTATTGATAGAACTTAGACATTTTCGATCGCGGATAACTTGATTTTTTTAAAACGAAACCACATGTATATTTTTATTGGTTTGCATGGAGCGTCTTATTAGCTTCAAAATGATATAAGGTTATGGCTACATAATAATATCATCAACCATTTCGGAGAAAATTGTTTTTTTTTTTCCCGAAACTTACTATTATTTTCAGCTATAAAACAGACGTGTCAGCTAATTAAATTTCAATAAAAAATGGGTGGTTTTTCAATAAGTGAATTTACAGACATGTTTTTTATGCTTGGAGAATGCCATAAAAATTGATTGCTGACCAGTTGTGTTTAAAATGCAGAGCCGTAACTTGCCTAGATTGCGCCCGGTGCCAAATCTGATAAATGCGCCCCCATTTTGAGAAATCTTATAAAACTTTGTATATATGATAAGAATTTGCAAATATTACATTTGAAATAAACTTGCTGTTATTTTTTTGGTTTTCTATCACCTGTTGAAGTGTCCCTCTTTAAAACAAAACTGTAGTCCAATAAAGATGTCAGTTTTGCAAAAAAAAATCCAAACAGGATGATTTTCTCAGGGTTGCTTGGGGACTGCCCCCTGAGTGTCCAACAGATACAGATTACACTAGATCTCCTGGTACAAATAATTACGCTATAGGGTGGTTTCCTAAACATATTTTAGAGCAAAATGACCCTAATAAAAGTTGTAGGGGGTCAACATATGAACAACTTTGCCTCATAATTCTTTTTTACCTCTAATACGTAACGGGTTACAGCTCATTACTTATTTGACAAAAATTCCTCACGCTGTAGGGATGGTCTTGTAAACATTTTTTTACAAAAAAATGACCTTAATAAAAATTTTATATAGGATGGACTACTGGTAAACTTTTTCTCATAATTTTTTTGTCTCTAATACTTGATGATTTACAGGGCATTATATTACAAAAATTAATTAAACAATATAATGCTCTGTAAATCGTTAAGTATTGGATACAAAGTTTAGAAGAAAAAGTTTACCAGAAGTTCATCCTCTAAAACTTTCATTAAGGTCATTTTTTTGTAAAAAATGTTTACAAGACCACCCCTGGAATAATGCGCTGTAACTCGTTATCTATTAACTTTTGTTAGGGTCATTTTGCTATAAAAAATGTTTAGGAAACCACCCATATTGTTTATGAAACCACCTATATTGTTTAGGAAACCACCCACAGCTCAATTCGTACCAGGAGTTCGAGTATGATCTTTTGGTTGAACACTCAGGAGGCATTCCCCAAGCAACCCGGAAAAAATAATCCTGTTTGGATTTTTTTGCGACCCCTATTAGCCGAGCACATCTTTATTGGACTATGCAAAATATAAATGATATATTTTAGAATTGAAAATAACGGGTTTGCAGCAAAAAATATTTAATATACTTCTTTCAAATAATCAAGCTTTCGTTCAATGTTTTGAACTTCTTCGGGGCTAAAAAATGTGTATTCAATGTAAAAAATTCAAATAATAATAATAATAATAATAAAATTGTATTTTGCATTTTATAAACCTAGAAATTAATACTACAAATCTAATAGTAAGTAATTTTTAACAATTTTATTTGAATCTTTTACATTTAATACATATTTTTTAGCCTTGAAGAAGTTCAAAACATTGAACGAAAGCTGGTTTATTTGAAAGAAGTGTGGTAAATATTTTTGGAGGTTATTGTCATTTCTACAATCTACAATTATTCGTCGCGTCTCCGTCCTTCTATGATCTTTGGTAGGTAACACTTTTATGTGAGTCACGCACGCGGTTTAAAGAAAAAACACGAGCCGGTCCCCGATAAACCCTATGTAATCAGTTCATTTTTATGTGCGCTCGCAAGCGGACCGTCGCATCGATCTATCGTATTATTTATTGTTAAATTTTCGGAGTAAAAATGGCTCGCGACATCAAAAGAAAGGATTATGAAGAGTTAGTGAATCTTAAGAAGAAATTTTCGAGATTATGAAAAGTTCTTTGTCTTGAAAGCAGCGAATAGCAAACAGAAGGTCAGTTATATTTTTTGTTGTAGATTTTTAGGTGTCCTTCCTATGGGTACAGGGTGTAGTACGTTTTGACTACCGAGCACGCAAGCGTTTGCTTGCACTTAAGTACCAATAATGAAATTGTCTAGCAGGGGTGTAGTACGTTTTGACTACCGAGCCCGCAAGCGTTTGCTTGCACTTAAGTACCAATAATGGGGTGTAGTGCGTCTTGACTACAATAGCCCACAGACATTTGTCTGTCACTGCATTCAGATTCCATCGTGCACTTTCGGTCACTATAAAATCATTTCGTTTTCTATTTTACACATAAAAATAGGAGGAAAACTTATTTTGTATTATTTCCCCAATAGATTCAAGTTTTTCCTCGTCCGAGGATTCGAGAGACGAACAACAGGACGTGGTTCCTCCGTGCGTAGTATTGGACAATATACCTGCGTGATGGTTTTTCCTGCTGATAGTCGGAAGGACTTAGTGAGTAAAATATTTAATCCCTTCCCTTCACCAAAGCTTAACGAAGAAGTAAAGACGATATTGACAAATCCAGTTCTTAGGTTTTATTCTTAACTCAGATTCAGAAAAACGATAATTTTCTGTGCAACCTACAAGAACAGCTTGGCGCCGGCATAACGGCAATTGGTCAAATTTTAAATGTAAAACTCGTAGGTTACAACACACCGGTGACATTGGATGATAAGAAATTGCCAGTACTCATCATGCCTTGTCTCTCAAACGAAAATTTGAGATTCAACCTTTTTGCACTCTTATATTAGTTGACCAGAAGACATATTTATAATACCTGGTATTTTATGATTTGTTGTTTTACATTACATGTTGTCTCCATTGAACCTATGACATGTATGTTTTTGTTACTGATGTGTAATATGTTGCACAGTATTTGTCAGTCATACCAGAGATCGCACAAGTCCTGAAGAAGACTAAAAAATATAGTAGAAACATTGTCATAGTGTAAACTTTGGGTTGATTTATTTTGTCCTAATCCGACGATCCGTATACAACTAATTCAACCTTTTCTCAATGATGAAAGCAAGGGGGCAGCCCAACAGAGTCCTATAGATAACTTTCTTTTTGGATCTGAGTTTTTAGAGAAATTGAAATCACCAAGCGTCCCATTAAAAAAAAGGGTGGAAAGGGAGGAATAAATCTCCTGCGCCACGAGACCAGTCATCCAGGAAGAAGACCAGGGAAGCAAAGAGAGGCCAAAGTCGGCACCATCAATTCTACAAGCATCAGAGCTCGAAGTACCACAAATAGAGGTACAGGGTCCGAGCGCCGGCAGGCTAAAATATTTTAAGGATAGGTAGAAACGTCTGCCGGGCACTCTAGGTGTTATGCAATGGATAGAAGGTATTAAAATACCGTTTATAAAAAAGCCACAGCAAAGTTGCGCATTAAAAATCCAAGCTGTTCCCAGAATATCGCCCTCAAAAGTTACCAATGTTGTATCAAAAAGAAATTCCAATATTACTAGAAAAAGGTGCGATCTCAAAAACTCACTATGATAAAAATGAATTTGTATCGGCATTTTTTCTTATTCGAAAGCTTGAAGGTAATTACAGACTTATTTTAGATGAAAAAATTGTAAATAATGTTATTCCTGTAAGTCGCTTTAAACTAGAGGATTACCGGACAGCCATTCGACTCATATCACAAAATTCCTTTTTAGCCAAATTAGATCTAAAGAACGCTTATTTCTTGTTTCCTATCCACCGCAAATATAGAAAATATCTTAGATTCAAATTTCAAAACACCCTATATGAATTTAACTGTTTACCATTTGGTCTTTCATTTTTACAAGTTACAAAAACCAATTGTAATATATTTAAGAAACTTTGGAGTAAAACTAGTTATTTACTTGGATGATATTTTGCTTATTGGCAAAACTTACCAAGAATGTCTCTATTCTTGTCGGATTACTGAGCAATTATTACAGTCCTTATAGGTTCCCTAATAATTTTTAAAAAGAGTTTCCCTACACAGAAAAATTAAACCACTTAAGAACCTACTGAAAAATTTCCAAAATACAAAAATTTGTCGAATCAGGAAATTTGCACCTCTCATTGGAAAACTTGTATCCATTGCTCCGGCATTTAAGTTTGGTTGATTACACACAAAACCCTTTGAAATAGTAAAGCAAAAATATTTAAAGTTAAATGAAATGAATTTTAAAGACAAATTATGCAAATCCCCATCTCCTTAAAAAATAAATTTAATTGGTGGTTACAAAACCTATCGTGTTAAAATCGGTAAAAATTCGAAAAATCTCAATTTACACTCGAAATTTATTCAGACTCTTCTAAGACGGGATGGGATGCCCATACGAAGAGCTTGGAAACACGAGGATTTTGGAGTTTTGAAGATAGAGCTATAGACATATAAATAGCTTAGAACTTATGGCAGCATTTAATGTTCTAAAATCTTTAGCTAAACAAAAACTAACTGTAATATTTTGCCACGTATAGACAATATAACAGCAGTGGCCTGATATTAACAAAATGGGAAATTTCAATTACAAAAGTTTAAATAAAATTGCCTCGGCTATTTGGCGCTGTTGTGAATTAAGAAATATTTATGTCTTCACTTCCTATATAAACACTTCGGAGAATATCAGAGCCGATTTTTTGTCAAGGTCAAAATTTCTTAATACAGAATTAGAACTCAACCAGAAATATTTTCGGCGTATTAGTAACATGTTTGGAAAACCTAGTATCGATCTTTTCACGTCACATACTAATAAAAAATGCAAAGTTTACACGTCTTGACTTCCTGATCCAGATTGTGTTTCAGTTGATGCATTTACAGTAAATTGGAATAATAATTTTTTTTTACGCTTTTCCCCCCTTTTTATTAATAGGTAAGGTGTTACAAAAAATAAAACAAGATCCAGCTACCGGATTCTAATTGTACCAAATTGGCCATCCCAACCCTGGTACCCCGTAATTTTGGAGCTTTTAACACAAGATCCGATAATATTTGGTGCAGATAAAAACTTAGTTTATTGTAGGGGACTTCACCCTCTGTCAGAGACCCTTTCCTTGGCGGCAGGGAAGCTGTCTGGAGGAAATGAGCTGAAGGAACGTTCCACAATCAGCTATTCCAAGAGTTCTTGCATCAGTCACAGAAAAGACATTAAAACAATATACAAGGGTTTATAAAAAAATGGTGAAACTATTGTACTATCAAAGACTACGACCCATATTATTTTTCTTTGGATGCCGTTTTAAATTTTTTGTTAGAAGCACTAAACCAGGGTCTTTCTTATACATCAATTAACACTTCAAAAGCAGCTTTGGCGCTACTTTTTGACATCGATTTGGACAACCAAAAAATTATGAAGCGATTTTTGAAAGAAGCGTGGGTACAACAAAAATTCTCCCGCCCCAAAATATTCAACTATCTACTTGGGATCCTGCTCCGGTGTTAAAATATTTAGAGAATAATTATCCCTTAAATTCACTATCTTTAAAAGACCTATCTCAGAAATTAGTAATGTTACTGGCGCTCACGTCCTAGAATGCAGACCGTGTCAAAAATTCAGCTCCGTAATTTTATTCGTTTTGATGACAGACTAGACATAAGAATTTCACTGCCTATAAAAACATCCGGACTTAACAGAAAGCAACCTGTTCTTATTTTTCCGTATTTTAAAGAGAATCCAAAATTATGCTTAGCATCGACATTAGAATACTACATTGAAGTTACAAAAACATTTAGAGTAGATGACACCCTTAGGTATATACACTTACCAGAGACCTTATCACCCAGCCTCTACACAGACAGTCAAGTAAGATGGGCAAAATAAATATTATCAAAAAGCGGCATTGACACCCTCAATATTTAGTAGTCGTTCCGTGCGACGTCATGCATCTACATCTACATCTACAGCGTTCCGATCAGGCGTAAATATAGATTTGATTTTAAACACACCAGGCTGGACAAAACTTCTCAGACATTTAACATATTTTATAATAAACCGGTCATTAACAGTAAAACTGATTTTGCTAAAAGCGTCTTAAATACTACAGAACGCTCATAGCCTTGTGTTAATTAACTACTTTGTTCCTTTTTTGTTCAAAACTTAATAAGTCTTTATTATGAAGTATTTTTTTATGGAATATTTACCTATATCAGGTATTTTCTGTAACGAGAGTTTCCACTCGTTGCATTACTATATATACTTATGGCTCACTGCTCCGACAATCGCCTTAAATTTCTTTAAACATATACCAAAGATCATAGAAGGACGGAGACGCGACGAATAATTAAAAAATTGATCGACTTACCTGAAAGGATGATCAATTTTAATTATTCGAACGTCGTAGTCCTTCTATGATCTATAATAACCCAGCCCTCCCTTGACCCTCGGCGATTGTTAGCTCGCTCAAAAATGAACTGATTACATAGGGTTTATCGGGGACCGGCTGGCGTTTTTTCTTTAAACTGCGTGCGCGACTCACATAAAAGTGTTACCTACCAAAGATCATAGAAGGACTACGACGCTCGAATGATTAAAATTGATCATCCTTTCAGGTAAGTCGATCATTTTTTAATTATTACTCAACACAGCCACTAATGTTCGGTGACACAGCTGTATTACAAGACATTAATAAATGATAAAGAAAGATTTTTTAGTAGGTACCTGTAATTATAAATAATAAAGGATATTTTAGTGGTATATCAGGTAAGTGTCTACAGTAGGAGTACTGGGTTCGAATCCGGACTGGAGTGCATTTTCAATTGATATCTTTTACCTGATATTCCGCTAAAACATTATTTATTATTTTTAATTTTTTTTAATTGTAGGTTAATTTCCATGTTTCGATACTTCGTTAAATTTTGAATTTTGTGGGCCCGGCCCGGCGCCCCTACCATGCTGCACCCGGTGCGGGGGCACCGGTCGCACCGCCCTATAGTTACGGTACTGTTAAAATGCAAGACATCTAGAGAGAAGACCTCCCAGAAAAGAGTTCTTTAAAAAAACACGATAAGAGATGTTTTTGGTACCATTACGCCAGACATGTTGGAACTTTCTTTTTGTAATAGAGTCCAAAAATGTTTAGCCCAAAATGACCGACATTTTGAACGTCTTTTATAATAATCTGGTTTCGATTCTTGGTCAAATTTAGTTGTTCAGTATTCGTTTTATTAAAAATATTGTTTCGACTTTCCCCTTACTTTACCTTTTTAATTTATCTTTAGTGTATCGTTATTTGGCACAGCTTGAAAATACTGTTTGTGATTGTGTTTTTCATGGCTGTCTCAATAACTTTTTTTTCTAAATGGTTGATGATAGTAGCCATAATCTTATATTATTTTGGAGCTAATAAGACGTTGCATGCAAACCAATAAAAAATATGTGTGGTTCTATTTGAAAAAATCAAGTTATCGCCCCGGCTGGCGTCGTCAAATCCGGGACGCGCCATCCGAGACGAAAAGGGAGAAACCAGGTCCGGGCGAGCCGGGGCACGTTCTCCCCCTAAATTAGCCCCCAAGAATTCGACTGCTCCGGGACTAATGCATTCCTCACATGCCCGCGCGACGAGAATATAATAACAATTTATGCGGGAGGGGGCGCTCGATACCCGTTTATCTGGAGGGGCCAGGTCGTTCCCGGAAAGCTGCCGGAATTTCTTTGAATACTGTTTCGATATCGGCTCCGTTTCCATGCGGAACCGACGGTTCTTTCATGTATTCTGCAGTCTTCATTTTATTTAGAGTTAATGAAAAACCATTGTCAATGAAATGGCTACTTTCACATCACTGTTTTGAAATTAATGAAATTATAAAAAGAGTATTTACTAATTGGATTTGGTAACTAGAAGTCAAAGTAGGCTCTGATCACTAAGCATTTTAAATTCTGATTAACCTGAACATTAGAAACAAGTTTTACTTACGAACGCTTTTAATGGTGCGTCAAAGAAAGGCTGTGTTATATTTAAGTTCATACGTTCATGAACAACGCGATACTCGGCAAACAAAACTTTTTTGTCGGAAAATTGTTAATAACAAAGTGTCCGCTCTTCTAAAGCCCATCCGAGGACACACTGTATAGAAGACAATGATATCTATTAATGTATACAAGTAAATTGTTTCTAAAACGTGAATGCTTCATTATAATTTAATTTTGTTATTATATTCCCCACCCAAACCTGACACCATGAAAATATCTGTTTAAATTCCATACCTACCTTTTTTGACCAATCAGAGGCTCGTTTTTTGCTTCGTTGTCATGGCAACTCAAAAAATTTCCGGAAATATTCTCACTTGCTCTAGGCAGCAGGAGGTGATTACAGCGGAAATTTTTTTAGAGATGTCATTATTATAATGTGACATTGTGACATACACTCGACAAAAATGTTGATAATAATTTCGTTCAATTTGCGCGTAGGTATGGAATTTTCTTACCGAATCACCCACGTTCTTCAATTAATATCCGGAAATTTTTCTCTAACACGAATTTTTTAAGAAAATTTTTAAGAAAATTCGTGTACTCGAAAAATTTTCGGCAATAATTCAAACACTAGGGCGATTACTAGTGAAAATTTTGCACTTACCTGTTTCAACCAAATCAGAAGCCTTTATTTTGGACCGTTACCATGGCAACCCAAGTATTTTTCGAAATTTTTTTGCGGAAGGGTAGGATCCTGGAGAGAATTATAGTGGAAATTTTTTGACATAATACCTATAAAGTGTCACTTTTTTCGATTAATAAATTGGGTGAAAGAATAAACTATGTTAAATTTTTGCGAAATTTTCTCATCGAATGCCACTAGAGGTTAAATTAAAAATCCGGTCATGAATATTTCAAGAAAATTATCCCTCGCCTGTAGCTCCCAATAATGTTCAAGATATTCATGCCCTTGAAAAAATTTTCTGAAATAATTTAACCTATAGTTGTACTACATGTGCAAATTTCGCACTTACCTCTGTTTCAACCAATCAGAAGTCTTCGTTAATAACAAAGTGTTCGCTCTTCTATAGCCTATCCAAGGACATACTGTATAGAAGGAAATGATATCTAGTAATGTACACAAGTAAATTATTTCTTATACGTGTTATTATATCCCAGCCCACACCTGATACCATGAAGATATCTGTGAAAATTTCGCACTTACCTGTTTCAACCAATCAGAAGCCTTTATTTTGAACCGTAACCATGGCAACCCGAGTATTTTTCGGATTTTTTTTGCGCTAAGGGTAGGACCCTGGAGAATTATAGAGGACATTTTTTGACATAATATAAAGTGTCACTTTTGATTATTAAATTGAGTGAAAGAATAAACTATGAACTATGTTAAATTTTTGCGAAATTTTCTTACCGAATACCACTCGAGGTTAAATTAAAAATCCGCTAAATCTTTCTATTATTACCCATGGGGTACAGCAGAGATGCGTTACTTTTTTAACGGGTGTTCACCTGTAGCCCTATCACTACTTCCATGACACAGCACTCCACTTCTTGACTTTTTCACAGAAATTGTTCGAAATGTCATCCTCTGTTTCTAATAGAAGCGTCAACTATTCGCTGCATATTTTTTTTATTTTAGCTAATTTCTCGTTGCTATTTTTAGTTTCATTCTCAGCGGCTTATACACGAGTTCATGGCTCTCCTAATGTATTTGCAGGACTCGAATAAAAAAATTATTTCATGTGACAAGAAAAATTTAAGTCCGGTATCCTCGGTGGCCAAGCAATGGGACCTCCTTGTCCGATCCATGATCATGAAAATTTTCATCTAGTTTTTTACTCTTTGCTCGGTGGGAGGGAACGTGATTGTCTGTTTCAGCAAATTTGGATGCATAGGTAGGTATAGTATTTCTAAAGTCACTTGAAACAGCATAAAAAACTCTAATTGGCGTCGCAAAATGAATATAGGACATAGGCGTCACGCAATTTTCAAAAATTTACATACTCTACACACAACGTAATATTTCATTTTTAAGATTTTTTTAAGGTTGTCCTCAAACACGACGTGAAGGTTATAATGCACCATATAATATTGTCAAAAAATCTCTAAAAAGCCATATCGATTATAACTATTTACGCAAGTATATCCTAAGATCTGTGAAATTATGGCATGCCTATCCACCGCATTTTGCTGCACAAGTGGCTAGCCGTCGAACAGTGTAACCCATGCAAGTATTGGTGATATTATATTAGGCGAGCATGCAGTTACTTGTTCTTAATACAATATCTATCGTCTCCGCCTCCTTCATCTCTTTTCATTGCTAGTACCAGATGCGATTTAATATGGTTAAAAAAGTGTTTTGTGTCGTATTTTATTGCCGAGGAGCCTGTTCTCGAGCTACCCTGGTAAAATATAAATAAACTCACTGGGAACACAGTGATATACGGGGTGCGATCTATTTCATAGCATTTACCACGCTCTGCTAGTGGTAAACATACCAGACTAATGGGCAGAAATCAATCGTATAAAATTAAAGTAACTTCATTTATACCATACTAATTACCTCCAGACCGCCGGAAATGAAAATTTTATTTAGTTTTTTAGATATAGTAGTTTTGAGCAAACGAAATTAGACCATAATTTTTACTGGAGAGCATTTTAGACATTATGAGATATAATAAGATGGTGGTTGAAAGGTGGTTCAATGAGCTGAGGGGATTAAAGTAGAAAAACCAAAATCGGTGTTTGGTAGGATTTGTGTGCATTATTGAAATGTGTGATTAATTCCATTGGCAACGGTTTTTTACAATGATGTAAGGTAAGGACTATTGAAATAATTATTTAAGGAACCTATTAATATTTGAAATATTTTGAAGAGGTATTTGCACGACGAGCGGGCGAGTTAGTTACAAAACATTTGCGTCTAAAATTTTATTTTCAATTCAAATTTTATATGATATTATAACACCGATTCCAAGTAGCACCATGAAATAAATGCTGAATAAATTTTCTCATACGAGTTTCTGCTTTTCTGTAGTACCTATAGTAAACATAAGGAAGCTACATTTACAATTTTTGCCACATCTTGCGTGGTTAATATAAAATCTTAGTCGATATCTATTTATTCGACGCTTTAAACACATAATATTTCGGTGACAAACATTAATGATACTACGCCTTGTTCCCGTATATGTTTTGATAAATATTATAACCAATGATCTATATACCTAGATCCATAATCCAATATACAATTTCGTCCTCAACATTTTGGTGTTTATTTACAAAATTCTTCTGCAGAGTTGCAACTTCCCTAATGTGACAAATATTGAAAGCACTTATTTCTTACAATGTAAATATAGCAAAGTCATCAGAGATATTTAATTATGTTAATATTTTCTCTTCATTATATATCATATTATAATTGGTAATATTAAAATACACATGTTGAAAATATACTAAGCCTGGTTGCATAGAAGGAAAACTGGGACAAGCGTAAAGCGTAATAGATTTGGCAACGACGCGGCAGGACCGAGTCTGTTTCTTTACAGACGCCTTGTTGTAGTGCACGCCGGGTACTGGTTAAAAACGCTAATAAATTCTTTACATTTGTTTAACTATCAACCTATTATGGTGACTAGTGATGGGGCGCTTAAAATGCGTCGTGTGTGGAGCTAGAAATACTGGATCAAATCGAACTTTCCACTGGTGGGCGATATACAGGGTGTAACTAAACTGATGGTCAAAAATGAAACCACCTATTCTTGGAGTCAAAATAAGGGCACTTCTTCATATATTTTTTTTCTCCTACGGGCCATAGTTTTTTTATACAGAGCGTAGAAGTTTGGAGAAAAATACACATATTTCTTAGTATCTCTAGAAGTATACGAGATATTTTCTTCAAATTTTTCGTGTCACATGAGCGGATGAGTTGTCAAATTTAAGGTTAATATGAAGCTTGTGAGGCCCCAGTTGCGGAGATACAGGGTGTTATTAAAATTAATTAATTCAGAAAAATATTAATACCCTGTATAATCGCATTTTTTAAATTTGTTTCGAATGGTAAATTCAATGGTTAACAAAAAGTATCTCTTAGTATTTTTTCATATTCTTAGCCGTTTTTTTAATTATTTTCAAAGAACGGCACTTTGCATCTTAGTATCAATATTTTGAAAAATTATATTCTCATTTGAAGAATTGACTGATAATGCACTTTTGCTATGGACTTGCGAATGGCAATAATAAACATGCGGAAACGTATAGTTGCGTGTATTGAAAGAGACGGCGGTCATTTCAAACATTTAATTATTTAATTTTCTAATAGCGATACGTTTCTTTTATTATTGTTTTTGCTTTTGTATTTTGTTAAATAAAGTTTAATTGACATCCACAGATTGCTAGATTTATTCTTAAAGTGACTATTGCTCATTGCAGCGTTGCCGTTCTTTAAAAATAATTAAGAAACGGCTGCGAATATGAAAAAATACTAAGAGATACTTTTTGTTAACCATTCTATTCATCACTCAAAACAAATTAAAAAAATGCGATTATACAGGGTATTCATATTTTTCTGAACTAATTAATTTTACTAACATCCTGTATCTCCGCAACTGGGAGCCTCAGACGCTTCATGTCAACCTTAAGTTTGACGGCTCATCTGCTCATGTGACACGCCAAGTTTGAAGAAAATATCTCGTATACTTCTAGAAATACTAAGAAATATGTGTATTTTTCTCCAAACTTCTACCCTCTGTATAAAAAAAACTATGGCCAGTAGGAGAAAAAAATATATGAAGAAGTGCCCTTATTTTGACTCCAAGAATACGTGGTTTCATTTTTGACCATCAGTTTAGTTACACCCTGTATTTACGGATCATCTGTGCACCACTACAGGGTCTTTGTTTTGATATTTTATTGTATATCAACGTGGATTACAATGCCATTTGAATGGGTCATCTAGGTATACAGATCATTGATTATAACTATATTACACGGTCGATGAAATAGAATTTTGAATTGATGTTAAGGTATTTGGACCCCACACCTGACACCAGTTAGTAGCATTACGCCAACTGCCGGTGTCGGCAAATTCAAATACCAATCACCAAGTTTCCTTTTCACATTTCGTCAACAGAAAAGAAGGGATTGATTGCCTACTTCAATTATTTTGTATATAAATGTATCTGACGCTAGCTAGCTGACTGGTCGACGTCAAAGGATCCGACATTCTAGGTCGGGTTATCTGCGTTTCCAGCCACGCCGGTTCCCTCCAAGTTCGTCGTCGACGCAGCCGCCTTCCTAGTTTCTACCTACGGGTTGCTGCCGCTCGGCCTCGCCGCGCCGCTGGCGCCTCAGCGATGATTGATTGATTGCGGGGCGCAGACGGCTCCGCAGCAGCGCGACTTCATAATGGATGTGTCGGAATAATAAAAATAACTATTATCTGGGGGGCAAAAACCTCTCTTCTACGCGGCGCGCCGCTATAAATCACCGAGGCCCCCGGGGGCGAGGTACTAAGTGTGGGGGCCGGGTCGGTGGAGTGCGGGAGGCCCCCTGCCCCGTCTTTTTTGGTAATCGTATATGGATTTTAAGTTTGGACGCCAAATTCGGTTAGGGTTTCCAAACAACTGAGAACTCGAATCAGCGACGTTTCAAATTTTTAGTAATAGCAAAGACCTAAAAGAGTTTTTGTTTCGTTGAAGACTTTAAATACTTATTTGTCTTCTAAGAGGACGTTAAAATTAAAAAAAGTATATTTTTTTTATATATTCGTAATATGGCTAAAAGTAAAATTTGTAGTAGGTATTAGTATGACTAAAAGTAAAATATGGTGTGTGATCACGTATATTTTTACACCCCGTTATTCCCTATATTTTTGAGGTTAGGAAAAAAGTTTCAGATACAAGTTGTAGAAACCAAAGCAAGCTTTTTCCAGCGTTTACTTAGTTTTATACAGGGTGATCAGAATATGGGTGCCAAACCAAACTTCTGTTTTTTAAATGGGACACTGGGATATTTGAAATCCGCTCATGCATCTGAAAAATATTCGACCGTGAAACTTCCCATTTTGCACTTTTTTTCGAAAATGAAATCTTAAATTGGAAAAAGTTCTTCATAAATGATGATGAGTGTTCGCCCTAAAAATATAATTGCATTTCTCCAAATTGTTATACAACCTGTTGATTCGGTAAACAAATTACATTGAACTTAAAGCACTCTAAAGTTCATCCATATTTGAAGGGCGAATAATACCCATCATCATTTATGACATTTTCGTTTCGATAAGACATCTCAATAGTAAACGTACTTAATAATTCTACCGAATGAAATAACTCACACTACAACACAACTACATGTATGCCAAATAGGCCACTAACGTTAACCACTCTCAACCATTAGGGTACTTGATGAAATTGTACAAACTTGATAAAACAATTCCTGGACACTTGCCTAAGACCCTATGATTATTTACAAAATATATATTTACGTAATTAGCAACTTATTAGACTTTCTTCGAAATTTGGCGGGAAAGCACTTATGACGTCACAAGTGTTTTATAAAGGCGATTTGGCAACGTGGCGATAACACTGAAGTGTTCTGAGACATACCCTTAACTGCGGTGAAAGATGAAAGGAAAGTTGAAATTTCAAAATTCTAACCACGCACCCCCAGATTTAGGATGCCCCGTGAACCCACATTTAGTCAAGAAGTGTTTTTTCGTAAATATGCAGTAGTGGTTTCCTGCAATTTTTTGGCAAGTTTGGGCCTAGGCATCTACGGAATTTTGGCTCAGTATTTCTAAGCACACTTATAAACGCGCCTTCAAGATGGTCCCTAGGCCAAGTTCTCCCTTTATTAATAACTCATAATACTTTACTATTACTACAACATATAGGTACAAACCTTTGCAGTTTTATCCCATAAATTTCGGCAGACGCGAAAATCGGATTATTAGAAAAAAATTGTGCTACCAAGAAAGCATCAAATTTCGGCAAATTACGGATTTCACTTTCAGGGTTCATGATACCTTACACTAACGGACCTCCTTACTAAACAACTAACAACACGATAACTACGCAAACAATATATAATAATAAATCGCACAGACATTATCTACTAATGTTTTGATTTAGCGACATACGAAATGATAGTTGGCATGACGGGATGTCAACTGCCGATCAGGAAACCATACTAACCATACATGTGTTAGATGACATGTGGATATATGTAATATGTATATGGTTAGATATTTTGGTGGGCGCGGGTGCCGTTGCCACATCCCCGGAATTTTCCATATTATATTCCCTGAATATTTATAATTGTTCCATATACAGATACTTTAATCACGTGAAAGAGATGAAGGATATAGTTTCCAGCGTGTGCAGCATAAACAGACACCATTTTTTTATAGAGGAGTCAATATACGGAACATATTCGTAATAAAAAGTCTTTATGTGCCAACATTTTTTTTGTGCAATTGCGTTAGTTAAAGCTCAAAGGTTGCAATACGTTAAATAAGAGATATTCATAGGCAAGCTGGAGACATTTGAATAGAAAAGTAAAATTTGCCATTGTTCCACGAATTATTGCAAACGGGCTCCGGCAACGTTGCAGTTCCGTTTCTCCTGAGAGGCACCGAGTTGCCACGTTTGGCGTTCTGGGCAATAAAACAACGAAACTGTAGATTTTAGCTCGAACAAAATTGTGCAACTTCGTCTTTAATTATCATAAATAAATAATGGTTAAAAGCCGTTGTTTCATTTATTATGTGTTATGTTGGTGCATCTACTGTAAACCAAGTACAATTTTAGAGCAATTAAAAATATTGTCATGTACCCTATTCACCACAAACCTAAATCTAATTCAATTCATTTCGAATTATCGCTCTTTCTGTAATGGCAGAAGTAGTGCATTTCTAAAAAGTGTATTATTATATTAAAAACCTGGTTTAACACCGCAAATTGATGATTTTATAGGTTGATTTTGATTTGAAGAAGAAAATCCGGAATGGTTGGCAAATAACTACGGGGGCCTACTATATACGGAATCCAGAGATGGTGCCCTATGTTCTCTACCAAAAATGTAAATATGTATGAGATGTTTAGCTGATCCTGGATTACAGAAAGGTATTGGTGAAGAACTTGGCGTAGAGCAATCCATAGTGTCATCAACTGTAAGTAGTGTTGTTCTCAAAATGGCTGATCAGATTGATTTCGGGTAAAATTTCCGACAATTCAAAACGCTATCACGGCTGCGAAAGAATTGTGGCAGAATAATAGGTATCGTTTTCCAACACTTCAAAGAGATGAAGAAGGAAAAGAAAACCAACATTAAATGTATAGGTCACTTGTGATGAACATCAGCATTGACGTCATTTGGCCTAGATATGTCCATTAGATATAGTATTTAGAGAAATTCTGAAATACGGCTGATTTTAGCAGGTACCTACCTTCACATAATGTGTGGTGCCATTGCAAAAGTCAAAAGGCACCTGATAAAATAGTTTCTTCATGTATAAAACAATTTTTAATTAACGAGGGTTTTTTAAGTTCTAAAATTATTTAGGCATGAAGGGCATTTCCTTCTTTTAATGGAAGCGTTTGCAATATAGTAAAAGCATTTGACTATTCATGTAAAAAAGTATTTGCTTTTACTGTAGATACCTCCTTCCCAATACTCTACTCTAAGTGATAATTTCTAAACAGAACCTTATAGCCCTAATTACTTTCGTGCAGAAACCCTAATCAGTTAGGTATTTTAGTCGATTATACAAAATGCACTGAGACGGCGACGCCACTGACCACCACTGATACAGAAAGTGGCGGCCAATTAATTATTCATTGAGTGATCACTTGTTTACTTTCAGGCGACTCCTAGCGCGTGAGAAATTTATTTATTTTCATGTATTTCCGTTTCCGATACCACGGCCTCTAAACGATAGCTGAGATCAGTTGGATTTATACAAGAAATGTCCGAAATAATACAGAATATAGAAGATTTTTTATAAATTAATTAATTGAAATTTGACAGCCAGCATTCTGCTCATTGTTTCAACAATGCTTTTATCTACCTAAGTTTTTGATAATTATTTGTCTGAATACTAATATAGATCACTTGCACTACCTTTTTATTTCTAATATCGATTTTCTTTATTTATAAGTAGTCACTTAGATATACCTAGTATTACCTAAGTCTAAAACACATTGCCCTGTTCTCTTTCTCACAACTCCCGATCTTTGTATGGTGCAGGAATAAAATCTACATTAAATGTTTATTATTATAAAGATTCTAAACATATAAAGTGATTCAATTTTATTATGAGATTTAACTTCAGGTGGTTGACGACGTATATAAGTTTTACACTTTATAGCGTCAAAAATACAGTCAATATTCTTTGCACGGGTGTTGGAAGTATCACTCAGTCTTTTTATTTGCCGTCTATGATTTTTACCAGTCCCCGATTTTTTATTGTTCTACTTTGTCCTTTAGGTATAATCGAGGGTAAAATTATCTTCCTAATGATTGAATTTTTACTGGCAATTTTTACGAGTGCAGGAATATTTTGAAAATTATGCAATTCGCAGACGCGGGACAATATTCCCAAAATATTCGTGGTGCTAAATTTTCAGGGGTAATATAACAAGTGGTGTGCCTATTATCGATAATACCTTTCGTTAATTTTACCAATTATAATCCCAAAGCTGAAAATACCACGACTACGCAGCAGGAGTGGTATTTTCTTAGCATTGGGATTATAATGAGTGATAAATTAAGGAAAGGTATTATCTATTATTAGGCATACCACGAGTTGTATCTAAAAAGATAATTTAACAACTGCAAATAGTTAGTTTGATAGCTGCTGTCATTTAGATTAAACTTAAACGCATGAGCGGATTTCAAATATCCCAGTGTCCCATTTAAAAAAACAGAAGTTTGGTTTAGCGTAACTAGAACGTAACTAAGAGAGTAGGATTTCAGCGAATATTTCCCTCATACTGCTTGCATCCAATAAGGTAGCTCCTTCCATAAAAATCCAACCAATGATATGCCTCTGCTAGCGATAATTTGCACTAGTGCAATTACCGGTAATTACTGTTAGTTATCTAGGCAGAAATTCATGCATCATCAAGAAAACTGTAGAAGCTCCAGAACCGTCTCGTCTCCTGCAAACTCAGCAATCCGAAATCTTATATATTTATTGTATCACAAAGCGCGTTCAGATTAAGACCGATCTTTGTCAAAAGCTTTTCGAATAAAGTTTTTTAAAAGCCTACTGCTGTGGCCAATCATTTAATTGGCGCAGTCGGTAGGACGTATCGCGGAAAATCGCAGAAGTTTGCGATTCGGGCAAGCCTTGCAGTCGCCGAAACTCGCGTTTTTCCTTCGGGTTCCGATTAAGCGGTTCGTCCTGCAACATCGTCTCCACCGTTAGACGACTCGGGCCAAGCAGCAACTGGGCTTCAACCAGGAGGGCAAGGACTGAGGTTCCGAAGAAGAAAAGGGCTAGCTACCAACGGTAAGAGCCATTTCCCTTCGTTGAACTATCCTATACTCTCTGCTGGGGCAAAGACTTAATCTCACTAGGTTAAGAATTCAAATTCGAAAAACGATTTTTCACATTTTCAAATTTTGATTTTCTTTTAGGAAAACTTAATTTTAAGTAATTTTAGTAGCAAAAATTTAATTTTTATGAGTAATTCAGAAAGTGAAGAGGAGAACGAAAACGTAGGAAGGTTAGGTATCGATCACGATACAGATCTAGCAATTTTAGTTGATTTGTTTGGGCAAGTAAATCTTTCTACAATGAACAACCAGCAACAAAACCAAAATCAAAATGTTAATTATCAATTACTACGCATGTATATTGAAAATATACCTCAATTTTCTGGTGATGTACATATTCTCGAAATTTTTATTGACAGTTGTAATTATCTTGTACAAACTTATACAAACCGAGCGATTCCTAACGATCCAATAAACAAATTTTTAATTCGTGCAATAATCGGAAAACTCGCTGGTAGGGCACTAACATTAATAGGGACAAGAACAGAACTTCAGACATGGGATGAAATTCGCAATGCTTTACGCTTAACTTTTGGAGATAATAGAAACATCGACTGTCTTGTTCAAGATTTGATAGTTTTACGACCGTTAAAAAATGAATCCCCCGTAAATTTCGGATCTAGGATCCAAGATGCACATAGCTTAATTATTTCCAAATTAAATTCTAGCGACTTAGCACCAAATATGAAACAGTTACAATTGAATAATTATAAACAACTAGCTTTAAAAACGTTTATAAGAGGTCTCACCGGCAGACTACAAGACATTGTGCGTATTAAAGACCCTGATAGTCTCGAAAATGCTATCGCGTTAGTAATTGAAGAACAAAATTTTCTCTATGCTCAAAATCGCCTTTTCTCCTCAATTCAACCTCAAAATAATATCCAAAAAATTCAAAGACCAATTCAGACGCAAAACTATCCCCAAAATATCCCAAAACCTAATTTTTTCAATCCTCAGATGCAATTCCCAAATACCCCAAGGACAAACTTTTTCCAAAACCAACAAATGACAAAAATATTACCACAACATGTCCAACCCCAAAGATTTCCACAAAATAACCAATTTCCCAGAGGTCCTATAAACATGCCCCAACCAAGACAACTACAGCAAAAGTATTTTACAAACCAACAAGTTTTCGGGTCAAAACAACCCCAAACCAACGTATTTAAATCAACCGGACGAACAACTAATGACAAACCAACCCCTATGTCAGTAAACGCGACAATACCAAGTTTACGCCAACAAGTACCGCAACGTGTACCGAACTACTTCCAAAGTTCAGGTCCCAGAAACTTTATATCGGAAGAACTATATAATATAGAAGACGACAACCCAATTTACGACCCCCAAAATTTATTTGTCGACGAAGAGAATTCATATTATTATATCCCTGAAGAATATAACCAAAATTCAAATCAAAATCTTTTTGAACATGACTATTCAAACCTCTATAATACGGAATATGAAAGTTATACTAGTTTACCAGAAAATTCAGAACATCTAGAGGAAATAAAAAATGAAAATTCAAATGAAAATTTTCAGGAAACCAATATCGTAGACAAAAGAAAATGACAATAATTGATCTTAATAACATTCATACTAATATCTTACCCTATATTGATACTTATAACCCGAAATTTAAATTCTTAATTGATACGGGAGCTTCAAAATCAATAATAAATCCTTGTTTTGCAGAAAAATATTTCCCTAATACAATCTATCATGAAGACTTTCAAATAAAAACGTGTAACGGTACAAATAAATGTAGATTCAAAGCTGACATACCAATAAATGAACTTTTAGGTTTAAACGATCAGATTACTTTCCACTTGTTTCAATTTCATGATTTTTTTGATGGATTACTAGGCTTCGAAGATATAAAAAGACTAAAGTTAATACCCGATTTTGACAAAAATATTCTCTATAACGAAAATATCTGTATTAATATTTTTTATAGACACAATCAACAATCTAACTTATTTTCTATACAAGTCAACCCTCACGAAACATGTAAAGCGAAAATACCTGTTTCTGTAAATTCAGGAGATATCTATTTTCCAAGAAAAGACATTTCAAGAAATTGTTTTATTCCGGAAATTCTAACCACTGCTAAGAATGGTTATGCTATTGTCGAAATTCAAAATCATTCAGACGAAACAAAAGTCTTATCTCTAAATAAACCATTCACTACAGCTAGTTTTCAAGAAATCAATAATGATTACTCTCTTTTTAATATCGAACAAATTTTTAATAACAAAAAAAGCAAATCTAAACAAAAATATGATGTGAAAAATATAATACGATCCGATCATCTTAATTCTGAAGAGAAAGAAAAAATTTTTAAAATCTGTCAAGAATTTTCAGATTTATTTTATAATACAGGAGAAAAACTTTCATTTACGAACAGAGTAAAACACGAAATAAAAACCACCGACGAGGTCCCTGTTCACACAAAGTCTTATAGGTATCCTTATGCCTTAAAAAATGAAGTTCAAAGACAAATAAGAAAAATGTTAGATGACGAAATCATTAGACCTTCTTCAAGTCCATGGTCTTCACCAATCTGGATTGTCCCCAAGAAATCGGATGCCTCCGGACAAAAAAAGTGGCGTATAGTAGTCGATTACAGGAAAATCAATGAAAAACTATTGATGACCGATATCCAATTCCCAACATTAATGAAATTTTAGACAAGTTAGGCCGATGTACTTATTTTACTACCCTTGATCTAGCTTCCGGCTTTCACCAAATAGAGATGCACCCCCAAAGTATAGAAAAAACAGCTTTTAGTGTAGACAACGGTCATTACGAATATAATAGAATGCCATTTGGCCTAAAAAATGCGCCAGCCACATTTCAGCGTGTTATGGACGACATTCTAAGAGAACTCCAAGGAAAAGTTTGTTTAGTTTACATTGATGACATCATAATATTTTCATCATCATTAGAAGAACATATTTCCAATCTCAAACTAGTTTTCAAAAAATTACGTGAATACAATCTTAAGATACAATTAGATAAGTGTGAATTCCTCCGCAAGGAAGTAGAATTCTTAGGACATATAATAACACCAGGCGGAATCAAACCAAACATAAAAAAAATTCAGGCTATTCAAAAGTTTCCAATTCCTAAAACGGCAAAAGAAATAAAATCATTCCTAGGCTTAGTAGGTTATTATCGAAAATTTATAAAAGACTTTGCAAAAATCACAAAACCTTTCACCAAATGTTTAAAAAAGGGAGAAAAGGTCATTCACAATGAATCTTTTATTAATGCTTTCGAGTTGTGCAAAAATATACTCACGAATGACCCAATTTTACAATATCCAGATTTTTCTAAGCCATTTAACTTGACGACAGACGCCTCAAACTACGCTATAGGTGCAGTATTATCACAAGGTACTGTAGACCAAGATCTTCCAGTGGCATATGCTTCTCGTACACTTAATCCCGCAGAATGCAACTATTCAACTATCGAAAAGGAATTGTTAGCAATTGTCTGGGCCACAAATTACTTTAGACCTTATCTGTTTGGACACAAATTTAAAATCATCACTGACCACAAACCCCTTCAATGGCTATTTTCCCTTAAAGATCCCAGTTCACGTCTCGTTCGTTGGAGACTCAAACTTGAGGAATATCAATACGAAATAGTATATAAAAAAGGAAAATCAAATACCAACGCGGATGCACTCTCTCGAGTAGAAATAAATGCACTAGAAAATTCTTTAGAAAACGAATCAATAATAGCCAATTTAGGTGATTCAGATGACGAAATTATTACCTTTTTAGAAAATTTAGATGAAGGAAACCTTCCGGAAATCTCAAGCGAAGATGTAAATGAAATTTTAGGAATTACCCCTAACTAAAAACCTGTTGAAAAACCAAAAATTAATATTATTTCCGATATACTTATTAGACCGGCATTCAATGTCCAAGAAAACGCTCCGAGAAATAATATAAACGAAACTGTCCATACAGCAGTCGAAGATCCTGTTTTACTAATGCCAATAACAGAAAAATCGGTAAACTCATACAAAAATCAAATAATTGTTTCTTCTAACAACAAGACACAACATAAATATGTAATTCGAAACAAACCATTTAACGAAAATAAACGATTAACGGTATCTTTACCTCTCCAAAATTTCGAAAGTGAAACAATAGCTTTTATAAAAGAATACGTAGAAGATAAAAAGGTTTACTGTGTATATTTTAAAACTCCTAATATAATCCCAGAATTTTGCAACATTATCCAAAAGACATTCCAAAATTCTTCTTTTAAACTAATACAAAGTTCAACCTATTTAGAAGATATTTATACTTTTGACGAACAACAAGAAAAACTAAAATATTATCATGAAGGTAAAGTTTGCCACAGAGGTATCAATGAAATGGAAAATTCCCTAAAACGAAGATATTACTGGCCAAAACAAAAAACTGATATAGAAAAATACGTAAATAATTGTGAAATTTGTCAGTTAGCTAAATACGACAGAAAACCCGCAGAAATAAAATTTAATTTGACGCCCACTAGTACCAAACCTTTTGAAGTCATACATGTTGACACTTTCCAAATAGAAAACAATAAATTTTTAACAATAATAGATTCATTCTCTCGTTATGCACAAGCATACAAAATAAGTGGAGCTTCAGCTATAAACACCATTGATTGTTTCTTACAATTCGCAACACATGGTCATGGTCTACCAAGAACCATTGTATCTGACAACGGATCAGAATTTAATAATACAACCGTAAAAGATTTTGTAAAACTTCACAAAATTAATATTCATTTTATTACTCCTAATAATTCTAATAGCAACAGTTTAGTTGAACGTTTACACTCTACATTAATTGAACACATAAGATGTTTAAGATTAACTGACAAAGACAGTCGAATCGACAAACTCATGCTCTACGCAATTTTGGCATATAATAATACAGTTCATTCAGTAACAAAACAAACTCCATATAACATTGTTAGTGGACATACCGATAGTTTTGATGCTTTCGATACTACTTCTGAAATAATTATAAATGAATATGTTAACGAACATAAAAATAGAACACGTCTACTTTATGACAAAATTCATGAAATCAATCAATCTACAAAGGAAAAAATCATTCAAAAAAGAAACCAAAATCGCGAAGATCCTATAGAATATAATGAAAATGAATACGCTTACGAAAGAGTTCAAAACCGTTCAAAAATAAAACCCCGTTTTAAAAAGGTAATCGTTCAGAAAAACTTAGGTATAAAAGCGAAATTACCACGCAAAATAATTCACAAAAAGAATTTAAAAAGACCAAGAAAACTGACAGAAAAATCTTTATTACAGGACAGACATTCAGACAGACATGAGAAACCACCTGATGATCCTGATATCCCTGATCCTGATATCCCAGGTCCAAGTACAGGAAATTAAAATAACGGATTTGAAAGATTCACCTGGAGTCTTACCTTTTAGATTAGGAAATGCAAAGATCATAACTAGAAAACACACTTTTCTACATTATGTTCAAATTAAAGCCTTAAGTAACGAAATAAAAAATCTTAGATCGGTTTATAATGATTTAAACATTTCTATTTTTAAAGAAACACAATTTGTATTTTCTTCTAGCTTACGAAATAACTATGATAGTCTTAAACCTTTAATCTTAGAAATAGAACGTAAATTTAATAACATAATATTTAAGAAAAATATAAATAAACGCAGTAAACGCGGACTTTTTAATGCTATAGGAACGGTAAATAAATGGTTTACTGGATCGCTTGATGCAAATGACGGTATTAGATACGACAACGCTATAAGAATACTTGAGAAAAATCAACAGAAAATTGTATCAGAAGTAAACACACAAATTTCCTTATTCAAAAAATTAATTGATCACTACGGAACCTCAATTGAAACTATAATTGATAATCAACGAAAAATTTCTGAATATTTAGAACGTTACCATGAATTAATAAAAAGAGAAACTGATATATTCTATAAATATACTGTATATTTAAGTATACTTAATCAAATTTTTATCAATGCTAATGTAATAATTACTTTCCTAGACAACTTGGAAAATGCTATAACCTTTTCACGTTTACATACTATTCACCCTGATATATTGAATATCGACGACTTACAAGAGATATTAACGGACTTAAAAACACATTATTCAGAAAACGAAATTATTAATATTAATTTTTATGATTGGTACTCTGTAATTAAAACAAGTAGTTATATTTCAAAAAATCAAATTGTTTTTGCCCTAGATGTCCCTTTAGTTCATCCAGATAATTACATATTAACTCTATTAGTCCTGTGGTCGTCGAAGAAGTTGCAAATACGTACACAACAAATTGGATTTTATGGATAACAATGGTAATGGTTCTCTTAATATTAATTGGATATGGAATTTGGAAATATTGGAAGTTCCGAAAACCTAGAAAAGAAAAGGAAGAAAAAGCTACGGCTACTTCGATCCTCTACACTCCCGAAGAAGCCTCTTAAGGATGGAGGAGTTATCTAGGCAGAAATTCATGCATCATCAAGAAAACTGTAGAAGCTCCAGAACCGTCTCGTCTCCTGCAAACTCAGCAATCCGAAATCTTATATATTTATTGTATCACAAAGCGCGTTCAGATTAAGACCGATCTTTGTCAAAAGCTTTTCGAATAAAGTTTTTTAAAAGCCTACTGCTGTGGCCAATCATTTAATTTGTTCTAAATTATGCAGCTTATAAATTATGTTGCGGTATTATTAAGCATTATATCAATGAATTTATATAACTTTTACATTGCTAAATTCTTGTTATTTAGACCTCCGCCTCCGATTAAATTTATGACACATTTAGAAAATAAACCAACGCCGACAGGGTGTAGGTATAATCGCATTTGCCTTGGATACCCAAGCGTCATGTTTGTTTACTCGAACGCTACAGACGAAGCTGTCAATAAACTCGTTCAAAATGAGTCGTTTTGGAAATGTAAACATAGAAAAAATCAATACAGAAATTATTAAATCGTATTCGTGAAATAATCTCGACAAATACCACTCGTGCCGGAAATTTTTCTAGATAATTTTATTCTCAAGCCCAATTTTGCCCATTAGCAAAACCACTCGTACAAATTGGGCTTTTATTTTCATAGATAAAAGACCAATTTATACTCGTGATCTTTCTAGGCAAAATAGCGCTTTCGAAAAAATTATCGATAAAATTTCTGGCACTAGTGATATTACATACGAAAATACCACTAGTGGTATTATCGCTGAAATCATCACCTGATTGGTTAATATTTCAAAAATCATATAATTTCATTGGTTCATATTGGCAGGCGTTGAATTCTCGAAAAAAATTAACAATACATGTTCAAGGCAGTCTATCGCAAGTTCGAAATTTGCGAATGTGAAACTCCGAACTGCGTTCGGCGTAAACCCAATTAGGAAGTAGGCACGAAGTAAATTTGTCTTGCTTCCTGGAGGTAGGTAATTGATTATTTATGCAATTAAACGATATGGGCTGACGGGACGTCAGCGCCGCCACTGGGGCGGCAAGTGGCACCCCTCCGAATTAATTATTCATCGATCGATGGCTTATTTACTTTTAGCCTCCTACCGCCACCCGCCGGGGTGAACTGATTTATTTTCGTGTGTTTTTGACACCACTCCGCCAATTTATAGCACGGACCAAGTGGATTTGTACGCGAAATTGCGGCACCGGTCGGAACTAATAAGTTCGGAGTGAGTTGAAAAAATTCAGAAAACGCACTTGTGCGAAACGCTAGGTTCGACGAGCGGATTGGAGCCCAGAATTTCATAATAAATGAAATAGATTCATCAGGAGTAAAGATGTAGGTATACAACCTAGATATTCAGAAATGCAGATTCTCCAAATAAATTTGTAATTGCGCCATCAGTCAGTGGCTTATTCAGGGGGGGGGCAAAGGGAGCAATTGCCCCCCCAGACCTGTCGAGATACCAAAAATTACATACTCCTGGCCTAATCTGAAAATGCAGTGAACATCAAACATCTACAATTTGTTATTTGTTTCATCTTGTCTTCTCGAAATTAAAACCTGTGCAGTAGATTTGAGAACGCGCCGCCGCGCCGTATAGCGTAGCTAGATATTCTGTGCAGCGTGTAGATAACCGTAAATTAGGCAAAACAACCTACTAAACATATTTTGCACAATTACAGTGTGCATCGCCACGCCAGAACATTTTCAAAACTGAAAATTTTAAAAATTTATATTAGAGACAATATTAGCGAAAACCCACTGAATGGGTTAACATTCCTTTATGTGTACCCTGAAATACCCATATCTCCAGAGGAGATATTTGACGAGCTCAAGACCAAAAAAAGAATACTTGATTTTGTGATATAGATTTTACTGGTTTGAAGAAAAATTATTTTTATGTTATACAGGGTGTCCGGTAATAACTTAAAAAATTTAAAAAAAAATGGAAAATATGACGAAAAGTTCATATGAATAGGTCCGCAGATGTTTGGTTTTCGAGATGTAGGGTGTTGAAATTTAAATTTTATTTTCGATTTTTTTAAGTAACTTTTTGAGACGACAAAATTTTCTTGAAAAAAAAACAAGTTAATTAAGTAAACTGTCAAAAAATAAATGTGCTTGTTTATTTAAATTTTATTTTTAAATTTCTCGAAAACAGTCACCTTTGGCGTTATTCACCAAGTACACCTTTTTTGCTTAGAAAACGTTTGGGAAGAGGATACATCCACAAAATGGTAGTAAAAGTTTACTGTCAAAAAAGTTAGGGCAAATTAAATTAAATAATGATAGCGTATAGCCGAGCGTATATCCCTCTACGGATTGCACCAAAAATAATACCAAATTATGACTTCCCTTCCCAAAAAAAACTCCGGCTACCAAACTTTGCAAGAAAATGTTGTCGTCTCAAAAGGTTACTTAAAAAAAATTGAAAACAAAATTTCAATTTCAACACCCTGCATCTCGAAAACCAAACATCTGCAGACCCATGTTCATATGAACTTTTCGTCATATTTTCAAATTTTTCAAGTTGGTTCATTTATTTCCGGACACCCTGTACTTATTTATTTCAGAAAATATGTTTTTGTTCTGTTTTTATTCGTTAAAATTATGGACAGAGTTTTGTTATTTATAACCGATTGCCCCTCCCAGACGTTAATCCTGGATACGCCACTGCGCCATCTGCTATCGTAGATTAACCATCTGGTTTTAAGTGGTAATTTGCGAGCGCCCGTCTACCCGTCTCACTTCTGCCTAGCTTGTACTCTCTCGCACAAGCAGGTTTGTCTCGGGATTCTGTCCAGCCGCTCAAAAATCGCGAGATATTAGGCGTACCCCCGTGATGCCCGTGGCCTTTGTGTATCTAAGTTGTATAGATACATTTTTGTCAGAAGTTAATATAACAAGAAAAGTTGAAGATTAGTTTAATATTTGTTGCCACATCTACATAACATCCAAAACCAAAATAAGAATTTTCGACATCTCAACACATGTCACAAAAATCACAATTCATTCCACTTATATTCCTAAGCTGGTTTATATTCCGAATGAAGCCTTGGGGATTAACCTAGGAGTACTATTTATTTAGCTACTGCACTTCAGTATACAATATTAGTAATGATTAATCAGGATTAGCAGTCAACTTATCTGATATTTGTTTTATTCCTGAATGTTAGGCAAGGGGGGCAAGGGGGCAGTTGCCCCCCCCCTGGAAAATCATTGTTTCGCTTCACACTTTTATAACCACGTGCGAAGAATGATAAACACATGACTATAAAAATTTAGAGTGAAATAATGAGTAGGCATGACTATTAAGTGCAGTAAAGAACAAAATACCTATTGGTTTCAAATTTCCGGCCGCCGCCGCCGCGTTTACTTTTGCTATTCTAGTCACCAGCCGGGGGGCTAGGGCGCGCTCTTTGTTACGTACCTATCTTCGTCGAAGAAGGTTAAAGTTTGCATTTTCTTAATTGTATTATTATTGTCGATATTATTGTATTACACAAACGCTACATGCTACATAGACATATTGTGTAATGGTACCTATATTACATCATAAAATGAGTATTGTATTAAGCATATTAGGTAGGTAGGAATCGAAAAATTGAGGAATACCTATTTATTTTTTATGTTTTATTTAGGTTTCGATATGTTTCTTACCTACCTACGTCTTGTTTGTACATACTTACAAAATATGTCTAGGTTAATATGCCAAAGAGTATATCCAATATTTAATCATATGTAGATACCGAGAAATATTTAATTTAATATTTTGTTTCGTTTAGGATTTTATATTTTTTGTTGTCGTGTTGTTTCGTTTAGGAATGACGTTATTTTAATATTAGCATTTCAAACTATACATTTTTATTTTTAGAAAATTAAAACCTGTTTGAAATAAAAAAAAAATAAAGTTTGAATTTAATTTTTGCCCCCCCCCCCTAGATTTCTTTCTGCGGGCGCCCATGGGCAAGGACCATAGAATATGGCAATTTTTATGAAAGATAAAGATAAAACAGTAATCTTTACTAAATACCCCTCCTCTACCCCTTCCAGAAAAATCCCTACCTATATGTTGTTCTTTTTACATCGGTGCCTACCCTGGGCATATTGTACTACATTCCCCCACTTAGAAGTAGCCATCTCATTCTTCTAGAATGTACATTATTTTTATCGGCCTTTACGCCAGGGCCGTATCTGAGGGGGGAGTTTTGGGGGTTCAACCCTCCCCCCAAAATACCACCATTTTATATGCTTTTGCACCACCACTAGGACGAGCTCCCAGAGCATCAGTGAGTGTAATAATTTATTAAACTGGTTTTCAGTAGGGCATGGAAACCCGCCCGAAAACTGCCAACAAAACATAATTTTTAGATCAGTGCAGTACCGAGTTTTATCATCAGATTATGCTTTCAAATAAAATAAAACATAACTGGCTACACTATACAACAGTAACCGGTGAACGGTGGTGCATGGCTGCGTGCGCCATGGATTAGGAGAATAGGGGATTCCCAGAGTCCAAGGGCGCCCATAGAAAATATTTTAGGGGGGGGCAAAATTATCTCATCTAACCTTGTTCTTTTTAGAACTACCTAGCTCTGAATCGATAATTGGTTTATGTGATTGTGGCCCAGTTAAATTTTGTATAAAATATTTCAGGGGCTTGTTTTATACAGTGTGTCCCGAAATTAGCCTGCCATAATTTACCAGCGTGTTCTACGACCTAAAAAAAAATGAAAAAAGTTCGCACTTTCTAAACTAAATTGCGTGCGGAAAAGTAAATGCGTGCGGAAAAGTGTCATACTTTTCCGCACGCTTGTAGAAAAAATAATGTTCCTAACTCTTGCGGAAAGTGTCTTTTCCACACTCTATTTCTTGCAATCGCGTGCAGAAAAGTGGCACTTTCCGCACTTGTTAGGAAATATACTATATAAATGCCAGTTTTAGTTCAGAAAGAAACATAAATATTAATTCTTCTCGAAAAGATTACGAAGAAATAATATGGCGAAATTATTGCAAATTGTATTGGTTTGACCTTACCGCAAAATCCTGGCCTACTGCGATTTTTTAAAGGGGTGCGTTTTTCGAAAAACCATATTATCGTTGACTGAAGGTTTAAAAAGACCTCTCACGGATCCAGATAAAATGCCGAGCGCTTTTGGAGGCGAAGGACTATGGATATTCGAACTTTTTCCAATGATCGTAGTCATTCGCCTCCGGGCACCAACTCCATCTACTGGTGTATAGCGGTATTATTATTTCTATTTAGCTCTCGTCCAGTACTACTGTTTAGCACCATCTATTTTTGATAATTACAATGACTCTAACAAAATCGATAATTAGTGGTAGGTTTCGTACTCGACAATTTCGTATTCCAAAAGGCTCGTTTGTGTTCGGGGCGGGGCAAACAAGTCTAAAAATAGACACGGGGGGAGAAGGGGCCAGTGAAATAATTCTACGATTTGGCTTTTATAAAATTAGGAATAGATTCAGGGTTGGGCGTATTTCAGTTTGATATTTGACGATTTTAACGGATTGGCAGATTTTTAAAATTCTCTTTTTTAGGATATAGTGATCTACATTATGTTGCTTCAATTTCTTACGTTGATTTGAAAAACAAAACATATGTCCAAAATGAAAACTTTGAGAAAAGTGAAAAAACTGATTGCCTTCCCTCTATTAGGGAGTATTTTTTAATGTACCCAGGCGTTTTTCTGGAAAAAATGTTGAATACAGAAAGAGGTTGTTATTTATTTTTATAGCTTAAGTAACTAATAAAAATATATACTGTGTGTCCGGCGATTCAGTGCCCAAGGGGTGTAAACGATAAAAAAATTCTAATTGTAAGTTGACATTCTGTTTGGTGTTGCCCCAATAATTGGCCGAACCTATCAGCAAAGTCTAGAGAATACTAGACTTTGCTCTCAGTACACAGTGTATACAGGGTGTATTTTTGTCGAAAAAAAAACAAGGCCGGAGTAAACTGTACCCTCAATTTTAAAAGCTAGCTAGCTAGGACAATGCCTGCCATTGTTAAAACGATATTATTGCTTATATCTGCCAAACTATGATACCACACCACTTAATCAGTGGCGGCTCGTAACTATTTAAACTTAAACAGGCGGGGCCAAATATCGGAAGACATTTAAAAATCAATGTGCCTAACTAAACCGGTGTAAAGTTAGTAGCCGATTTTCTGGCAGCAAAAAATTTTCCTCGCCCTTATTTCCACAAATTTATTTTGATAAAAATAAAGTAGAAAGGGTAACTATTATTAAACCTTCTAAGCAGATTAAACTGGAGAATGAAGAAAAATATTCATCAAAAAATAAACGTTGAAATTTTTGGCTCCTAGAAAATTGGCTGCTAAGTGCTAAGTTCAGTTTTAAGTAGACACTTTTGTTGAATTTACGTGATCGCGTTTTTTATGTTCTGCCGTTTGATTTTTCTCTATAGTTAAATCAAGGTAACGGCCTGCCCTCTATAACTGTTTAATTTGCAGTTTTTGCTCAAATTACATTGACGAAAATGAATTTCTTAATAAAAAAACTAACACTGTTTTATGAAATGCTACTTTTATTAGTGATATAAACAAAAATAGTAAAAGTAGGTAAATAAGGATTTTTTAAACTGTTGACTATGTATGTACCTACATGTAGGAATTGAGATTTTTTAAGTAGGTATTGACTGAACACGCCAGAAAGTAATTACCCATTTTCATTCAGAATTACCTTTGAACATTTTTTGACAGAGAGGAATAAAATAAAATAGTTAAATGAGAAAACACATTTATTAAAAAAATACCTAAATACCAAATCCAGAAATATTGTCAACATAAATAAATTATATAAGTAAGAACATTTTAACGCATATACAATTATTATACAGGGTGTCCAACTTTAAAACTGTACAAATCCGTAAAATCTTCATTTTTAGAGATAATCGCCTAAACTTTTTTTGTTTGAAAGGCCTTAAAAAACTGCTTCTTTTGACCTTCCTGCTATTTTCAAAATGCAAATCCAGGGCCGGCTATCATTTTTTTATACCCCCAATTTTCTCGAAAACCATTTAGCGATTTTTTTATTTAAAATCTGACCCCACAGCGTTAATCAGAACACCCCAAAACCCCTATATACCAAATTTGAATAAAAAATATACAGGGAGTTCTATTCTGCAGGGTGTCAAATTTGAGCAAAATAGGAATTTTAAAGAAATACATTACTTTTGTGTTTATCAATATTTTTTCAATGATTCTACAGCACTCATGACCCATATAAAGTTTCATAAAAATTCAGCATTTTGAGATGGCACAGATAAGAATACTCTGTATATTTTGTATTGGACCTTTGCACACCAATACCTTGAGTGGTCCTATAGACCATTGAACTGTTTTGAGGGGATTCCATGGCAATCTTGACTTGGCAGATACCTTTAAAAGTCCTATTTTACTCAACTTTGACACCCTGCAGATTGGAACTCCCTGTATATTTTTTATTCAAATTTGGTGTAAAGGGGTTTTTGGGTGTTCTGATTAATGCTGTGGGGTCAGATTTTAAATAAAAAAATCGCTAAATGGATTTCGTGAAAATCGAGGGTATAAAAAAATCGCAGCCGGCCCTGGATTTGCATTTTGAAAATGACGGGACGGTCAAAAGAAGCGGTTTTTGAAGGCCTTTTAAACAAAAAAAAGTTTGGGCGATTGTCTCCAAAAATGAAGATTTTACGGATTTGTACAGTTTTAAAGTTGGACACACTGTATGTTATTTGTTTTGGCAATAATAATAGTCCCCCACTAGTCAATAGTTTCACAATGTGTAAAAAGAGTTTCAAGGCTAAAAAAAATTCGAAGTCTCGCTCGCAGCTCTAGGGTTTACTATAGATCCCAACGTACCCGTTGAAAATAAACACCATCTATGGAGCTGGAAATATAAAATTTTGTGTCTGTATTTTCTGCTCGTGTGTGGTTGATGTAATATACGATTTCTCTTAAGGGAAAAGGATGGAATGATACCCCTGTTTAATAAGTGTATTTCGCATAAAATCGCTTTCTAACCTTTCACTTTCTCCAGGCCCAATTCCCAGGGCTTAATGTCAAGTAAAACCCTGTCAAAAGTCAAAATCAAGATATTGCCAGACTCGAAATGTCCCATCTGTAATTCCCACCGAGCTATCCCAGTATACCCCAGAAAACAGTGTGCTGTTTTCTAGACTTTGCTTTCGAGTCAGCGACACCGACTGTGAATAATTGTTACTTCCGCTAGCCGCAAGATGGCTCCGGCGAAAATGCCAGAAGATTTTCGATATCGATCCGCTTTAATTTCTGGTCCGGAATGTAGAGGGTGCCAGCGGGCTCCGGAGATGTTTTTAAATCGGCACGCTGTTCCATGGGCGTAGATTCTCTTTTTAAATCTTCACCCAACGATATTATCCATTTTTTTTTATTTAAAATCTGACACCACAGTGTTAATCAAGACATACCTACTGTGCCTAAACCCCCATATACCAAATTTGGACAAAACATGTACAGGGAATTCCATTCTGCAGGTTGAGAAGGTCCATTCTGCAGGTTGAGAAGTTGAGCAAAATAGGAAAAGGCATCTGGCGAGTCAAGTGTGCCATGGAATTACTTCTAAACAGTTGAACGATCAACAGGACCACTCACAGTATTGATGTGCAAAGATCCAATAAAAAATATACAAGGAGTTCTTCTCTGAGCCAACACAAAATGCTGAATTTTTTGAAACTTTATACAGGTCAAAAATCGAGTAGATATATTAAAACCACCCCAGACACTATAAACGAACTAAGTCTAAAAAATACAGAAGCCTGCCAGTCAGTAACTCCATATGACTCTAGGCGGCTGGTGTGCCACAACAGAAAACGCACAGAAAATGTATCATCTTAGACAGTGACTTTGTTGACAAAGGTCCAATAATTTAAATTGTTTTTTATTTGTTGGTTGGTATTTTTTAAAAAATAAAATTACTCTTGTGATTATTAAGATTTTTCAAAAAATTCAGCATTTTGAGATGGTGCAGAGAAAAATACCCTGTATATTCTAGTATTGAATCTTTGCACACCAACACTTTAAGGCGTCCTGGTGACCCCTCAACTGTTTCGAAGTAATTCCATGGCACACGTCATGACTCGCCTATTTTGCTCAAATTTGACTCAGTGCAGAATGGAAACCCCTGTATATCTTTTGTTCAAATTTGGTACATGGGAGTTACGGTGTGTCCTGATTAACGCTGTGGTGTCAGATTTTAAATAAAAAAAATGCCTAATGTGGTTTTTCGAAAAAGGAACCCTTTTAAAAAATCGCAGTAGGCTAGAATTTCGAGGCAAGGTCAAACCAAATAATGACATTTCAGGGACATACCGTAAAACAGGGTTACTTTGCACCACTTTTTTTTTCCTAATTTTTGAAATGCAAAAGTTAAAATATTTTAAATCCAGTATCGGTATTTTTTTGTGGAAGACAATTGTATAGGTTATAAAACAAGTGTACCTACGTATAGAACTAGGTCGGCGTCACAAAAAGTGGCACTCATTTTAATTATGGTGCAAAGTATACCCTACAAGAGGGATACTTTGCACGATTTGAAATTTAAATTATTTTTAGCCTGTAAACTGACACTAATGCAAAGAAACCCGACGTAAATATTTATTTTGCACCACAATTAGATAGATACCTAGGATTTTTTCTGTATATTTAATTATTACTTCATTTGGCCAATAATAGGCATTTAAAGATGCTATTTTTTATTGGGGTAACAACCCCCTTAATATGGGTATAAAATGAGAGGGCTTGTAGAAGTTAGTGACATCGCACTAAATTAATAGTACATTGTGTACCTAGTAGGAAAAGCTGAACATTCCCGGACGACCGTAAAGATTGCCTGTCGAGGCGTAAGCCGAGACTGGCAATACGGAGTCGGGGAATGTGGCTTTTCCTACGAGGTATACATACTATTTTTCCGAAAATCGAAAATTACTCAAAGAACATAAATTATTACAATCAACTTGTTTTTAGTTTATAAATAACTGTAAGGAAATAATATTTCCTTACAGTACAAAAATAAATATTTCCTAACAGTTACTTTCCGTTGCCTGGCAACGACTAAGTGCAAGGAAATATTGACTTTTTCTTTCAAAAATGTTATCAAAAATGTCAATATTTCTGATTGATTTTCGGAAAATATTTATTTTGCACCACAATTAGATAGCTACCTAGGATTTTTTCTGCATATATAATTATTACTTCATTTGGCCAATAATAGGCATTTAAAGATGCTATTTTTTATTGGGGTAACAACCCCCTTAATATGGGTATAAAATGAGAGGGCTTGTAGAGTAGAAAACGATGAAGTTAGTGACATCACACTAAATTCAATATGGCCGCCGCTCCAAGAGGGCGGATCACATTTTCTTTTTAATCCCCTTAATATGGGTATCAAATGAATGGGCTTGAAGAGAAGAAAACGATAAAATTAGTAACATCACACAATTTTCATTTCAACCCCCCTAATATGGGTAGGTATCAAACGAAAGGGCTTGAAGAGTAGAAAACGATAAAGTTAGTGACATTACACTAAATTCAATATGGCCGCCGCTCCAAGATGGCGGGTTACATTTTCTTTTCAACCTCATTAATATTGGTATTAAATGAAAGGGCTTGAAGAGTAGAAGACACCACTGAAAGTGGTGAGTAGGCACCACTGAAAGTGGTGAGTAGACACCACTGAAAGTGGTGCAAAGTATGCCCAATTTTCTAGAAAACCGTTATTGTAATAAAAAATTAAATGAATTCTTACCGTTTCTTATCAGCTAGAAATTCTTTGGCAATACCATTTTGGGAAACTATTGGAACTATAAAACAACGGAATTTTGAGGTTAGGATACCGGTAACAGCTGATCAACAACTAATGGCGGGAGGGGGAGTCTAACCTGTTGCTATTACTTATTGCGGCTCCATCTATTAGTAGAAAATGTTATAAAGTGAAAAAATCAAAATTAGAGGAAATAAGTGTCTATAAATAACATTACAACATTGGTGCAAAGTTATCCTGACAGGTGCAAAGTAACCCCGTTTTACGGTATATATAAAAAAATTCACCCGTTCAATTCCCCTAGCCTACTTAGACTTTCAGAGTTGAATGATCATTCAACGCTTTCAGGGGTGTTAACATGACAAACGGGACACACTGTATATTTTAGTTGTTCTCTCTAAAAAAATATGGTTATTAAATTTGAACAAAAATTCTATTATGGTTTGTGTACTTATTTGCTTATACTAATTTTTATGCCGTTATTTCCTTTGGTGGGTGTATTTTTCACCCGCTCCTTAGCATTATAGCACAGACCTAGGTATATAGCTTCGCAGTTATATAGGTCTGTGATTATAGACAGTTATTCTTCTAAACATATTTAATTAATTCTCACCCTTCTCTGGATTAAATTATATATTTTTTAATAGTTCAACTTTAATGTCTTTACATAGATTGGAAAGCCTCTTCCTCCTGGGTTATTTTTCTTAAAACGTGATATTTCTATGGAAATTGCCATGAAAAAATGCCCATTGTTGATACATCTCCAGCTCTGAGAAAATTCCTCCAGAGAAGAAGTCTAGTTATGCCTCCGAGTGCTTATTTTCCTTTTATGCTAAGCCCCCTACTCCCTCAAAAATGTATCTGTATCCAGTTCGTCGGGAGTCCTCGCCGATCGAACCGCCCATGGGTGAGTTATGGGACAGCCCTTGAAGAGCGCCTCGGCCCCGGGTCGGCCCCCCATAAATCTGTGGGGAAAACTGCGCAATACAGCGCCGGGCGACAATAACGGCTGCCAGGCCGCGACGTATACGAGCTGCCGCCTGGGAAATTGTTATTTTTCTGTTTAGGCCTCCTGGCAGGAAATAACTGGCTGGTGTTTGTTGCGGAAAGTTCATGTATTTTCATAAACATATTGTCTCGATACTAATGTTTTTTCATTTATTTAAATAACTGAATGTAATTTTTTTTTAATAATATTATTGAAGCCTTTACAATTTTTTATACAAAATTCTCTAAATTTATGCTAGAAATGTTCCTGTCCTATAACTTATAAGTACAAGAAACAATAGAAAACTGTATGCAAGAAATTTTACTTGTAACTCAAATCCACAGTAAATAAGTGACCAATTTTATGGAAGAAATAAGAAATTCACTTAGAATTTTATTTAATTGGAAGTAATAACAACTATTTTAACGTTAAGAAATTTAACTATGAAAATGTTTAGCCCTGATGAAGTCCACAATGTTGGTTAAAATGTAGTAATATAATATAAACCTAGCCGTGCCGTGAATATACTTAAAAATCGAACAGATCTCGCAAAAAAATTATTTTTATCTTATCAAGTATTGCCCTATCTTCTTTGTTTTCCTAATGCATGGCTTTATAGTTATTTATGCACCAAGTCAGTAAAGTGTTTTTTTATCTAACAAGCTTGAGATTATGAGCCGAGCGAGCGAAGCGAGCGAGGCGAGTACCAGGCGAGTTCGATAAAGACTTACTGACGTGGTGCATACAAAATTTTATCACCGACCGTAAAAAATTAAAATTAATAATAATTAATGTCTTCTTCCATTATTTTCGTGATGAAAAACTTAAAATTGTTTCAACTAAACCGTGCGGCGGCCGGCGACGCGTCGTAACAGCGGATGTCAGCGGCGAACGATTTTCGTCTATTGTCAAACGCGGTCATGGCTAAGTTGATAAAGTATAAGATTTAAGTTCATAAATCAAGCATTTTTACTTGCGGCAGGTAAAGTTCTTAATTTCACTGCAAAATAAAGCGTTTGTTTGTGTTGTGTTGTTGTGTTTTTATTTACTTTACCCCAAAAGACCTGTTAACTCAAAATTTAGAAAAATAAAATTTTCTTCTACCTCTCTCATAAGTTTCTAAAGTTTTACAAAATGGAACTTCGACAAAATTTTGAGACCCTATTTCGAGAAATCCTATGGTCTTTTGCCCAATGTTCATTTGCATTTTTTCTTCATTACAATTATTATTCCGCTCTAAAATTCGACAGAGGTAAGAGAAATTTTTATTTTTCTAAATTTTGAGTTAACAGATACTAAGGTATATATTTTGGGACTCGTTTTGCCAATTTCAACGAAAACGATTAATTTTATCGTAACGAAACAAAAGTACTCTTTTGTTGTAGAATGGAAAGGTGCACTGAAATGATAAACCTGCAAGACCAAAAAGATAACTTAAAAAAATACGAGTAAACAGCTCTGTGAGATACGTATATATATAAATTGACATTTTGTACAGCTTATTCTCTTATTCCACAAAAATATATCAGTCCCAAATTTCAGTTCAGCAGCTTTACTACTTTAGGAGATATAGACATAATTTAACATCAAAAATAGTATTTTAACTCCCTGCATTTGTGAAACAAAAGAAGATCCATACTCGATAGTATAAAAAAGAATTTTTTTAGCGAGATCTGTCCGATTTTTAATTTACTTTTGTCCCATTACCAATCAGGCATATATTTTTTTAAATGGCAATTCAATAACGATACCATTGGGTAAAAGAATTTACAGGGTGTCTACATTTAAACATATACAAATCCATAAAATCTTTACTAGATAATCATCTGAACTTTTTTATTTCAAATGCCTCCAAAACCGCTTCTTTTGACCTTCCTACCATTTTTAAAATGCAAATCTAGGGCGGACTATGATTTTTCTATACCCCCGATTTTCTAGATAGCTATTTAGCCATTTTTTTATTTAAAATCTGACACAACAGCACGTTAATCGGGACAATCAAAGCCCCCATGTACCAAATTTGAACAATAAGCGTGTCAAATTTGGGCAAAATATGACAAGTCAAGTGTGCCTTTGGATCTCCTAAAAACAGTTCAATGGTCAACAGGACCACTCAAAGTGGTTCGATATGCCAACACCGATGTCATGTTTTTGATGCTCAGTTACCTCGAAAACACGTGCTGGTATTCCCGGAAATTCCTAGTAGGTATTATTTGGCAACACTGCAAGGAAGGCCGAAGGGTATTTAGTAAACTTCACTGTTTAATCTTTATCTTTCAAATATTTACTCAATGTCCATGCTTCAGATCTCCACATTTTTATGAAACTGGGTTCCCGGGATGTTGTGGTGTGTCCGGTGTTGATTGTTTGATGATCAGTTGCGATCGAGCACACAGCTGGAGACCACTGAAGATGTTGGCTGCCATGACCAGCGTTTGGAAACAAACAATACCGGCACAAAAAAATTATGTAGCAAAACAACGCTTAATGGAACACTTGATATGATTACAGGTAACGTATCCAGGTCTTTTTGGGACAAGTTGTTTTTACTTTTGGTTGTAATTTCATTAATGTTGTAATAAACAATACAATATTTTGTTAGCCTCTTTAATAAATATCTTAATTTTGTTTTATACGGGTATCTTCCAAACTTTGCAAATAAGTAGGGTGTGCAATTCTGCAAAAAAAGTTCCTATACATAATATATACTTTCTATCTCGCTCGTAATGATTTTTGGGTCTCCCCATTTAAACTATTGCTCCTTGAAATTTCTAAAAAAAAACACGGAGACCAAAAAACAAAGTTTTTATGACCACTTTTTTTGAATAGGGAGGTGTGGGGGGAACCCAGAGGGTGCTACAATTAATACGAATGTCTATTAATATCTACAATTTTAAGCCCACCCCGAAATTTCGGCTCCCCTCTCCAAATTAGTCTTCGGGCACCCATCGCTGTCAGAAACACACGAAAATAAATCATCCCCAATCCCCCCAGACGTGAATGTGGTATGGCACACTTGCCGACAGAAGGATAGCCAGTCGCTGTCTATGGATGTTTTTGATACATTTTCCTTAATATTCAAAAAAAGTTCGATTGAAGAGCATATTAGTAAAAACACACCCCTACTTTTTTGAATAGGTACCTAACCTGCGTAAAAAAATAACTTTGTTAACAAAAAATTAACAATATTTTATTTCTCGAAATTTTTCTTATCAAACATAACTAATACTTATATATTACTTACATACTTTAAAATAAGGGGACCCAGCATGTCACAGTCTATCACATAGGAAAAGTGAAGCCTTGAGGGGAAGTTTGTTTTCTGTCGTCTCCAAGGAGACCACAAGGGGGTTTGTAGAAGGTTATGTTATGTCAGTATCCAACTGCCATCAGGTTTTATGTGACATGCCAGTGTCATAGATTCTAAAGGAGGCAAAATATTTCCCATCATAATTCACAAGTTTTCTAACTTCCAGATACTCAGATGTGCCAATTAAAGGTAATACGGCCGCCTGTAGTAGTCCCAATAATTGCAACCAGATTTTTCCCGTATCACCTTTAGTAATCCTACAATTCCCATTACGTGGGCATTACGTATTTTAAATTATTAAGCAGGTAGCTTCAGTCAGGTCTTTTTTTAAAGAGTTTTTATCTACGACAAGTTTATTTTAAGTTGGAAGAGAAATAAAATTACACAAATTTTATGAACACCGAGAAAAACTACCATGATTAGAACTCCTAGACCTAATCTTATTAGTCCATCCCGAAATATGTGAAAGTTCTTTGAGTAGATACATTCAACAAGGGAAGAAAGTTCAAGTATACATATTACTATATTACAAATGGATTGATAAACCTGGTAACAAGGTGCAACAGCGACAAATTTTTAAATAAGCAAAATCGGCACTACTGACTTACCATACTTATTACTTAAATTCGTGGAAAATAAATTTGTTTCATTTGACAGTTGCCATATTCTGCACTTGTAGACAATATCTACCGTATTTTTTAAATAATTGTTATAATGAAATATGTCATTTTAGGCTCATGTTTAGGCACTATAACACACCCTGTGTAATTTTAGACTGTTAGCGTAAAATTAAATCTACCTACCTATCTATAATATTAGGTAGGTATGTATTTAAAGTAAGCTATCTATACATTAATTATTTAATTACACACAAAGTTCACAAACAAATTGCACGTGCAGGTTTGCCTGCACATTTGCAGAGAGTTGACATAATGTGTCATTGTACCCAACAGAGTGGTGAGTCGTTCTATTGTACTAAAATCGAGCAACTCTTACCCCTGGCGTAAACAAGAGTTGATATATTCGCCAGAGCCCCACTGAGGCACGACCTTTATTTCATTTTAATTTTACAATTTTTTACATCAATATATTTCGGAAAAAAAATATTGGCTTAATTAAAATGGTTCAAAACATCAATAACATTATTTATGGCAGTGTCTAAATAGCTGCAAACAACAATATAAAACCCCGTAAATACACTTCTGCGATCGAGTACGTCCCTGTTGCCAGGCGCGCTAATATTTTATGGCCTCTTGACCAATCGCCTTGTTTCGCGGAACCTCATCGAATACGTGCTTTTACTTACGACAGGCGTAATAATTGCTCGATTTTCATATAGTCCTTTTACTAGTGACTAGTCCTTGAAAATGATGAAATATAGCCGCTGGCAAACACTAAATACCATGTAAATGAGAAAAAATACTACATAGATATAAAAGCATACTTATTTTGTGATTATTACGTTCAAACTTACCGTGTGGAATATAATATAACACTACTCTTAACAATTTTTTTAGAGAACACATGTCTAACCTCATTCAAGTGTCCTCCATCAAACCTGATGCAACGTTGCCAAGTGTAAGAAACATAACGCACAGTTTTCGGACATGTGTATTAGAAATAGTATGTCTTTTTACCCAAGTATGCCATTTTAGGAAGAACTCCCTTATACAGAAAAAATGTAGGTTTTAAAAATCTTTCAAAAATACCTACTTCGTTGCTAATTTATTAATGAAAGCAAATAAATTCGCCGTTAAACTCAAACCGGATTCCGTTTCACGCCCCTTTAACTTGTGAATTTTTGAACGAGTTCCTCGACTCTCCCCACCGGTGATTTATTTCGCCCGGAGTGCGGCCCCTCGCAAATTAAAACCGGCAACTTCCGAGGAGGGCTTATTAGTGCTCCGGAAATAATTCGACGCCGTCGCGGCGCGCCGATCGGCACCGAAATTCGCGAATAAATCCACCTGAGCTGGTAATTTAGCGGCGTACTGTCAGAAACACGCGGAAATAAATCGATTTCACTTCCGTCGAGGCGCGCCAGGCGCGGGGATGTGGACAAACTATAGGTAATAGGTCGCTAATGCAACAGTAATTTTAATTCGATTTGTCTTGCTCGTTAAGGTATTGTGGAACTTACACTTGTAATAATATACAACGACCGGCAGAATGTACGCAACATAATAAAAAAAGCTGACTAATTAGTGCACGGCCACACATAAGGCGGACGGCGGACCGGAGAGCAGAGCGGAGATGGTAGCGGAGCGTTCAAAACAATAGGAAGCCTACTACTATCGTGTCCACATATACAGCGGAGAGAGGAGCGGAGAGTAAAGCGTGTTTGCTCGCTGGTAGCGGAGCGTTCAATTCAGTTTGACATTTTCCGGCGTACTGGCGAGTATTTAACCTCGAAAATAGAATGTTGTATTCTTATATATGTGGCGACCCTCGCTGGTGTGGCGATCCTCGCCACAACAATGAAGATTTGGCCGGTTACAAAAATAACAAAATATTTTAGTAACTAAGTAAATAGTTGTAAAATCAGTTTAATAAAATTTGTCAAATCGACAACATCGTTATTATTTTAAGTGGAGTTCGTGCTTATTCTCCAGCACCAACAAACTCCATAGTGGTGACCCACGACTTGCGAACCATGACGGACCCCGTGCCAACTGATCCTGCAGGCATCTTCAGAGTTGCAGTTCATCTCCCACCCTTCTGGCCTAATAAACCTGCGCTTTGGTTCGCACAGGCAGAAGCTCAATTCGAGATCTCTCGTGTAACTCTGGATACAACGAAGTTCAATTACGTAATCTCCCAGTTGGATCATAGGTATGCTGCCGAAGTGGAGGACATTATCACCTCTCCCCCACCCGCCGATCGATACATCAAACTTAAATCAGAACTCATCCGCCGTGTATCAGCTTCCAGAGAACAACAAATACGTCAATTACTTACTCAAGCTGACATTGGTGATAGGAAACCGTCACAATTTCTCCGATATCTCCGAAGTCTTGCTGGTACTGAGACCGTCCCGGACGCGCTTCTACGAACTCTGTGGATCGGCCACTTGCCCCAGCATGTTCAAGTAGTCATCGCAACTCAGCAAAATGCGCCTTTGGAATCCATCGCTGAACTAGCGGATAAAGTGCATGAAATTGTCCCGCATCACCAGGTTGCTGCTGTAGCCCCTGCCTCCTCATCAAGTGAGATGACAAACCTCGTACAAAGAATCGAAGAGCTTTCGCGCCAAGTTGCTGTTCTTTCTGCTCATCGTACCAACCGCAGATCTCGTTCCAGCAGTCGCCATCAAGATGAACCCAGGTCATCCTCAACAGAAAACTCGCCGTTTTGCTGGTACCATCGTCGGTATGGTAAGAAAGCACAGAAATGCACCACCCCATGCAGCTTTGTACCCCCAAACGCCCACAGCAGTCAGTAGTTGGGGCGACGTCTGACTGCCAACCATCTTCACTTCGCCTCTTCATCATTGATCTGATCTCCAAGCATCGTTTTCTCTTGGACACTGGCTCTGATTTGACTGTCTACCCCAGAAAGCTTATGAGGAACCGTCTCCAGCGTGCAAACTACGACCTCGCCGCAGCCAACAACTCTACGATTGCGACTTACGGTACCATGCTTCTCAAGCTCGATTTTGGACTTCGCCGTAGCTTTCAGTGGCGCTTTGTCATAGCGGATGTTGCAGAACCTATTCTGGGTGCTGATTTCCTTGCCCATTACCACCTGCTTCCGGATGTTAAGCTTGCTAAACTTATCGATGCCGTTACTGGTCTCTCTGTTACAGGGCGACGTGCCTACTGTGGCCAGTCCAGCATAAAGACCATTGCAGACAACTCACCGTTTCGTAATCTTCTAGATGAGTTTCCAGACATCACTCGCCCGCCCGGTGTACCCAGACAAATACGCCATACCACGCTACACCACATCAGAACCACTCCAGGTCCACCAGTCTTCTGTCGAGCTCGCCGACTAGCTCCGGACCACCTCTGCATCGCGAAGACCGAGTTTGAAGCTATGGTTCGCGAGGGCACAGCGCGTCGCTCTGAGAGTCCACGGGCGTCTCCTCTCCACCTGGTACCTAAGAAGGACAACAGCTGGCGACCCTGCGGAGTTCGTGCTTATTCTCCAGCACCAACAAACTCCATATATACCTACTTAGTAATAAACAATATGGATCGCGAAATGCTAATTAGTGAAGTTTTTAGTCGCAAACCCCTATGGGACATAACATCACACAACCGAGGTGTTTTAGGCAAACTTTGGGTCGGAAAAATTATATTTTTATTATACTTCTTTGAAAACACCTTATTTTCATTTGTTTTAGCAATAATGAAATATGGGGTTTTTCGGGCTAGCGCACGGAAACAGCGCATGGAAAAAATACCTATATGGCTTTAAAATATAAATATACAGCAAAGTAAACTAAATTTAAGAAACTCTATATGCTCTTTGATATTTAACATGTACCTATTTTGTATTTTAATTCGTAAGTGTTCCAATATTTAGATACATTTCTGTAATATTTTTGACGTTTTATTCACCTTATCTGACAATAACTAATTTACAACAAAGCACCTTTGAAATAATTTGAGAGTAACCATGGAAACGCACCATACATACCAAACACTATATTGTCTGCATTGTTTATTTTTTGTCAATTAAATTTATTATAATATGCCGATAAAATGTTTTAAGTTTCCGTTTTCAAAGAAGTATAATAAAAAATATCGTTCATTACACGTCCAGAAATAGATTTTTCCGTGCTTGCATGTCGCGCGCACACGGAAAAATCTTTATTTCCAGACTCTTAATGAAATATACTATTGTACAGGGTGTTCCCGTATATTTTGACCCAGCCCTAGAGCCTTTATTTTTCGAGTTAGAAAAAAATTACTTAAATGGAAGTTGTAGGGTTTTTTCTGAACCGCTAGGATCTGTTACTAAATAAAACAACTGAGCATCACAAATTTATGAAAAATATAAACTTACTTTTTTAATGGAACACTCTGTATATTTGTGGATTTTTGAACGCACGCCTTTTTCCGATTCCAACAATATAAACATGTTATATGTTTGCTCTAAGCATTCGCATGATATTCCAAATTGCAGATAAATACGATCTTTATATTTAATCAAGATTGCCATGGAAAAACATTTCAACTTAGTCAAGAGCATTCCTGTCAATCCATTATTTTTGGGACAATACACCTTGGTACCCTACATCTTTCATTTAAGCAATTTTTTTCTAACTCGAAAAATAAACGCTCTTGGGGTGGGTCAAAATATACGGGAACACCCTGTACAGATGATGGAATCCACCAAGTGTTTCCCTGCTTAGGTTTATTTCATGTTCATGTTTCCACACTGCACGTTTATTTTGCAAAATCCGAAATTTTATTTGTGAATTTTCACATAAAAATAATGTAGAAATCGACATTTTTATAACTGTTTCTATGAAGTTCGACTTTTCAATGTTTCCACTTAAGTGTATACTTAAGTGTATACACTTGTCCACATAAGCCCGCATACCTACATAGTTGTTAGCTCGCGTTTTTCACAAATACGCGGCAAAACTACTCGCATTTTCCCCTGTTCCCTCTCTTTTCCGTGTTCCTATATACAGTGTCCTCCAAAAAGTTCGCACCATAGGGAGGAAATTTTTAATTAACGTTTTATTTTGAAATTCAATTTTGGGGTTACCTTTAGCTTTAAAAAAGATGAAAAATGACCCACCCAAGCGTGGTCATGTGACTTTCGTTATCTACCAAAAATGACATTTAAAAAAATATATCACCAAAAATTGGTTTAGTTGTTAAAATATCAAAAAGTTTTACTTGAAAAAGTTGTTTGTTTTTCAATTTTACGTAAGTGTTCCAAATTTGAACGCTCTACTAATATATTTAGTTTTTTTGACAATTTTTAATATTTATGAAATTTCTGAAAATTTTAAAATTTCGAAACTTCGTAAAAACTATTTTATATCACTAGCTTTATCATTCTATTAATTTTTTATTACTAATTACCGATAAGAATAGGTTTTTTTCAAAAGAAAATGATATTTACGCTTTAAAATTCCGTTGTTTCTTGCAAAGCAAGCATAAATTTAGTCACATTACGTTTCCCAGTTCTAAATTGATACCAAAATAATAATAAATTAAAATATCATCAAACTATTTTACGTATATAAGCAAAATTCTTGACTTTTATGGAACAAATAATTATTACCTTTAAGTTTAATTTCACATTAATCGATATTGATAAGTAGGCCATGGAGAGAATATAAGCAATTGTTTTTATTTGACAGTTGTTTTTATTCGACAGTTATCAAACTGTCAAATAAAAACAATTGCTTCTATTAAGTTTAATTTCACATTAATCGATATTGATGAGTAGGCCATGGAGAGAATAGAAGCGAAGACAAAATAATAGTAATTGCCCCCCTCCCCCGCACAAGCATGTGTTTGCTTCTGGGGTACTCCGAGTTTGGAGCATTGTGAGGATGAGAATTATTATTATTATTATTATTGTTTTTAATTGACAGTTGCTTCTATTCTCTCGATGGCCTACTCATCAATATCGATTAACGTGAAATTAAACTTAAAGGTAATAATTATTTGTTCCATAAGTCAAGAATTTTGCTTAGATACGTAAAATAGTTTGATGATATTTTAATTTATTATTATTTTGGCATCAATTTAGTTGAATTTAGAACTGGGAAACGTAATGTAACTAAATTTATACCCCAAATGCTAGACGGTACATCAACTTTGCAACAAACATAACAGAATTTTAAAGCGTAAATATAATTTTCTTTTGAAAAATACCTATTCTTATCGGTAATTAGTAATAAAAAATTAATAGAATGATAAAACTAGTGATATAAAATAGTTTTTACGAAGTTTCGAGATTTTAAAATTTTCAGAAATTTCATAAAATATTAAAAATTGGCAAAAAACTAAATAGGTACGTAAAATTGAAAAACAAACAACTTTTTCAAGTAAAACTTTTTGATATTTTAACAACTAAACCCATTTTTGGCCATATATTTTTTAAAATGTCATTTTTGACAGATAACGTTTGAGTGGGTCATTTTTCATCTTTTTTAAAGCAAAAGGTAACCCCAAAATTGAATTCCAAAATAAAACGTTAATTAAAAATTTCCCCCTTATGGTGCGAACTATTTGGAGTATAAAGACCATCACGGGTGCGAACTTTTTGGCGTATAATGACCATCACGGGTAACATAACAATCCTATTCAGTAGGATTTCTTTCGGCGAGTCATTTGCGTAGCCAGCATTGCGTTTCATGAAAAATGAACATGTAAATGCCTTAAGTCTCAAGTTCTTCCATCTGCCGCAACCATCTCCGTGATATACCGCATGTCTTCATCTATAACCGTCCAGTGTGTCGGGGGTGACCGATAAATCACAGCTTGGAGTGCACATGGGGTCGGCGGGAGGGAAACGCGAATATCTCGATCATTTTTCATTGCCGGGACGGCTCAGTAGAGTCCGGCCCACGGCTCTGTTAGTTACTTATGGAAATTATCGTATATCACTAGTGCCGAAAATTTTATCGATAATTTTTTCGAAAGCGCTATTTTGCCTAGAAAGATCACGAGTATAAGAGAGCTTCGCTCTCGGGATTTTATCAGAAAATAAAAGCCCAATTTGTACGAGTATGGTTTTGCTAATGGGCAAAATAGGGCTTGAGAATAAAATTATCTAGAAAAATTTCCGGCAGGAGTGGTATTTGTCGAGATTATTTCACGAATACGATTTAATTATTTCTGTATTAATTTTTTCTATGTTTACATTTCCAAAACTACTCATTTTGAACGAGTTTATTGACAGCTTCGACTGTAGCGTTTGAGAAAACAAACATGACGCTTGGGTATCCAAGGCAAATGCGATTATACACCTACACCCTGTCGGCGTTGGTTTATTTTCTGAATGTGTCATAAATTTAATCGGAGGCGGAGGTCTAAATAACAAGAATTTAGCAATGTAAAAGTTATATAAATTCATTGATATAATGCTTAATAATACCGCAACATAATTTATAAGCTGCATAATTTAGAACAGTGTGAAACACGCAAACTTTAAGAAGTAGGTACGTGTTTGTATCCAACAGATTCGCGGTTGCTAAGCAACGAAGTGATAATTTGCACAAGTGCAATTACCGGTAATTGCACTAGTGCAAATTATCGCTAGCAGAGGCATATCATTGGTTGGATTTTTATGGATTGGATGCAAGCATGATGAGGTCCTTTTCATGATGTTTTATATTTATTTATTTTTTAATGTAAGGAGTCAATTAAGTTAAAAAAAATAGTTTTTTCTTTCGAGACGTGACTGAAAAGAAAAATTAATTGTTCAACTTCTCGCATATAATCAGTGTTGTTCCGGCTAGCATTTTTGTAAAATCTAGCACTTTTAATGCAAAAGAAACACATTTTCGTATGATTACAAATTATATAGAAAAATCTTATTGTTTTGTAAAATGCCAAACTCATGTAGATTTGGAATTTGCCCGAATAAGAATCGTAGATCCTGGGTTATATTTCATGTGTATGATGCCTTTTCAGGTACTTGCCGGATCAGCTGTTGTTTACGATTGCGCCTTTTTGCACAGGGATGAACTCAAATGAATATTGTGTAAAATACCTATGTGTTTTTATAGCCTTGGACGAATTTTCAAAGGTATTTATCCAAAAACTTTAATATAAGCCCTGCGTACTTATATTAACATATATAATGGACCTTTAGTCGTTTTATTTGTAAATAATTTGAAAGTTTACTTAGTACCGTCGCCATTCCCTTTCTCTTTGTCTGCACATTTATATCGATACACGCCTGTAAAAACATTGTAACTAACAAAAGTCTAGTTTTCAGGAAAGAGGTTTAAAATTTTGGCTATTAAAAATACCGATATATTTTTAACTAATGGACATTTTTTAGATGAGTGGGTATCACCTACTATAGTTACTTTTACGAACAAGCGAGTTTTACTACCTTTTTTTATACTTGCAATTCCAAAAATTTCATCAATTTTACGGTAGAAACATTGCACAGTCCTTTACAGTGTTTTTCCATGGTTCACTTTTAAATAAATATTAGAAGTTATAATGTATTTCATTTTAAACAATTTCCGTGCAACCTTAGAATGCGTAGCTTCCTTAAAATAGATAATATTCGTTTGATCTAACATACACAAGCTAAGTAGCGTTACAATGTTTTAACAGTCGAAGGAAATCCAAAATTGTAACTGTCTTTACAACGTAAATTATAAAAACTATTTGAATTGTAATTACTTTATTTTAGTATGTTTAACTCTGAAAGCGTCCATTTTGTCAGATGCAATGTGATTACACATAAAAAATTTTGGAAAAACAATGCGAAACTGAATAGTTAGTATTTTTATTCAAAAATATTCCGTAACCAGACTCCAGAAATACGAAAAAGTGAAAATCTCAAAAAATGTCACTTGCAATGTTCTTGCATGCTTGAATCGATATGCAGAATTTAGAAATTAAAAATGATAAAAATAAAAATATCTACTGCGAAAATAAAAACAATATAATTTATTTGATCAGTTTCAGTTCAGTTTCAGTTTCCTATTAAAAGAAACACTCCACCCATGAGTTTCCATCATTTTTCTGTATTTGAGATAAGTCATAACCTAAACACAAAAAACCTCTAATTTGATATACAGTGTCTATGGATATCTAAAATTTTTACGGGGGCAAAAGATACGAAATAATCTAGCTATCTCAGTGGCGGATACAGGGGGGGCGACTGTCATTTCTTAATTTGGTAATACAAGGTTGGCAGCAATGTTTTGGCCGCCTACAGGGACGTATTTAGCATGTCCGGCAGAAATGTCAGAACTTGTGACAGATGCCTAATTTTAACCTTGATATTCGATCTCTGTGTCTGTGGCTCTAACCTAACTTCAAACACAGAAACTATAACTACAGCCTTTTTCTATGCTTCAGAGAACAGAATTTAATGTTAATTTCCTATTTAAATTTAGAATTCGTGTGTGTAAAATGTAAATTCTGTTGATTACGGCCCTGTCCTCCTTCACCTATCAATATGGCCGCCTTTTAGGGAATTCTAGAGATATGAAATATTTACCTGTGACAATCTAGTGTACAAGTATGAGCGTTTTTAGTATATTTTCCTCAGTTTCTCAATAACACCAGTATGAAGTCGCATTGCGACAACAGCAAGAAAAATTTTGAGCATACTTGCCAGTTTCCCAAAAAGCAATGCACCGGCGGAAATAAATTAAAACTTGGTAACGTACAACGAGCTTGGAAGTCATTGGTAACGTACCAATATGGTCCAAGACAGACTAAGTAATTTAGCTTTAGCCCTATTAAATATACACCGCAATGTACCCATAAATGAAGAAAATATCAGTTTGCGCGAAAGAAGAGAAAATATGATTTTATTTTGTGACAAGTACATTATTTTTTAAATCTAAAGAATTATTGTTTCTTTTTGTGAGTTTGTTTTGTTATGTTTACTATTTAAGTTTGTTTTTTATTTTGTTTGAGTAAACATTTTTTTGTTTTTGATTTTTTCAAGAGAAAAAAATTATTTTATTTTTTACAAAAATACATATTATATGAGCTATATGAGCTATCTCTATAATGCCCAAAATCGGCGAATAATGACACTAATGACTTTATTGTCCCGACTCTCCCTATCTAGGAACCCTGGTGTATTCCATATTACCCAACTAAGTATTCCATATTCCCCTAATTTAATATTTTTATCAAATTTAATGTACTTGTTTCAAGTATTATTACCAACGGCAGCAAAAACAATGTATGCGTATGCATGAAACATTTTTCAAATATTATCTAATTCGGTCGTGCACAAAGTATAGTATAGAACTCGTTAAACAATGCAATGCACTAACAGGAATAATTTTAAACTTTTGGTCAATACAAAGTTTAAGTTGAATTATTCTTTGTGTACTTATAACTTATAAATAAATAAGTACTTGGGGATGGCTTCAAAAAAAAGGCTTGGAATCCAAATTATCTGTAGGACGATCATTTTGATAAATATTTTAAAATAATGTTGGTCTTAAAATGTTAGTAATTGCTTAGATTAAAATTATGCGTGTTGCTCACTACAGATCGAAAAAAGCCATTTTAAGGGTTGCACAGTATAGAAACCTCACTATAGAGGCACCAGCACACCGATCTAGAAACGATAATTTAGTCAAAGAGTGAGACTTAAAGCTGTTTTTAAATTATCATTAAAATCAATATATTATTATCCAGTTATATAGTTTGTATCTATCTACAATGTTCTTCAAAAACTCTGCATCATGAGCAATAGTTCCCCTTTCTTTGCAAAAATATTTTATGAATTTATGACGTAGGTACGTAACAACGCAATATGATTTCACGCCGTCCGGTCCCCTTAGATTGACGGGGGTCTCTCTAGGAAGAAATTTTGTATGAAGTTGTTGCATGTTTTACGAGATGTATCAGCTCCCCAGCCATACTCACATATTTCGGAACACACTTTGTATAGACGTGCTCATATTTTTATTACAGAAACGAAATAAATCAAATTGGTCAGATTCGTATTTATAAAGTGGACTTGGTGTATTACCTTTACGCAGAATGCAATGTCACATCCTGTCTAAAATGCGCTTGGTATGGAAATGGGAATTTATTTATTTTCTTGTATTTCCTCAATGGTCTCAGCAGGGCCTCTCAGGTTAATTAATTTATTCTTGAATTTTGGCGCTGATCGGCACGGTGCGGCTGCTTGGATTTTTTTTCCGGCATCTAATAAGCCCTCCTCGGAAGTTGCCGGTTTTAATTTGCGAGGGGCGGCACTCCGGGTGAAATAAATCACCGGTTGGGGGAGTCGAGGAACTCCTTCAAAAACTCACAAGTTAAAAGGAGGTGAAACTGTATTATTTAGTCTAATTGTCGTATTCCTTTGCTTTGTCACTAAATTGGAAGGGATGAAGTATCTAAGTAGGTAAGTATCTAACTAGGTAGGTCCTTGAAGGTATATTTCTAGATTCTTATTTTCGAGCCCTTCTCATCTCTTATTATACGAGGTGTCTCCGTATATGCCATACATTTATTGTTAACTTAATTATTATCAAGTGTATTTTTTTGAGAAGTGGTGAGTACTAACGCATAGAATCCGTCTTAAATTATTGTTTTTTATCACCATAATGATAATGTTTCCTACTTTTTAATATCAGGCATTGAAAATGTTCCCAACACTTTTGTTCCATACGTTAAATATGGTAAAAAATGTGATACTCACCCCGTGTATGATGGTAGTTGGCGAGCGGTATTGTACAGGGTGATTCACAAGTTACTTACTTTTGGTGTGGGCCTAAGGGTGTATAACGGACACACAGGGTTGATTAAATATGTGTATTAAGATTAAATACGAAATAGTACATTCAGTTAACAATCTACAGTTTAAGGGGAAGTTCAAAAATATGTGCAATAATTATAAAGTATTTATAAAGTGGAAATCTATGATTTCGCACAACGCTACACCCAAGATATACGAAATATTAACATTTTGAATGTAACACAATCCAACGTTTCAAAGGTACACTGTTAAACAATAGAATTTAAAATAGGGCACAAAACAATATGTCAAAATGGCACAAATGCATAAACTAGGGCAATAAAGTGACAAACAGTCGTAAGTAATATCATAAGGACATCTAATTTTTCCGAAAAAAATCGAAAAAATGCCAAGTAATATTTTAACAAGAAGCATGAGTGCTGAAGGCAACAAAAATCCGAGTCGAAGCGAGGATTTTTGCACCTGCACGAATGCATTTTGTTAAAAAAATATTATTTAGCATTGTGTTTTTTTTTTATTATTTTTTCACAGGAAAAATTAGATGCCCGAATGGTATTTGACAAGACTATTTCATGAGTAACAGATTATTCTACATACACATAGCTTACAAAACATACTACCTATTATACAACAGCTGTCAAATTTTGCTGCGGGTAAACTCGAAAAAACTGCAGACAGGTTCTGTCATACAGTTTTTCCATCTAGAAACCATTTGTAATTCAAAATTGCGCGTTTGTGATTGGTGGAAATTAAGACGAGGGAAATAGTCAGATTAAAAGTACAAAAATTGCAAAAGATTCCCAACTAGCATTAAATTAATTGATTACTCTGTCTAACTTTGCTTAATTACCCAATACAACTTGTTATAAGAATGTAATTCAAAATTACTCGAAATTTCCGGTATAAAATAGTTCGATTAAAAACAAAATTCCTGAAATCAATGGCAAAATAATTTGGCTCTAAATAGTTTTCCAAAACCCTTTCAAATTTTCAATAAAAGTTACAAAATTTATTTAGTTTGAATAAAATAAAAACTCTGACTTCTACAGTAGAATAATATGGTTCAAAATAAATTTTTTTATATAAAAAGATGAAAAAAGTTCCTATAAACATGGCCTCAAAAATGTCCCCTAAGGGGGCTACAGCCCCCAAAATTGACACTTTTCAAACTGTTTTTTCTAAATATTTCCAGCATGAATAAAGATAAAATTCTGAAATATGGTATGTGATATACCTGTGAGATTTGATGTTTACCAAGGTAGAGATAGTTTGACATTCTTCATCATAGGCGTCAAAGAGATAAAAATACCCCAAATATTTTTTGTGCACTTTTTCATGATTTGTTCTCCCAGGTATGTCACATACCAAATTTCAGAATTTTATCTTTGCTCCTTCTGGAAATATTTATAAAAACTGTTTGCCAAAGTGTCCATTTCGGGAGCTATAGCCCTCTTATTAGGAGCATTTTTGAGGCCATATTCATAGGAACTTTTTCATTTTTTTTTGGGTCGCAGAACACACTGGTAAGTTATGGCAGGCTAATTTCTAATACGCATTTTCATGGCCCTCTGCAAAAAATTTTCAAATCGATTTTACTAGAAAACGGTGCACGCTGTCAAAGTTCAACAAGATCACAATTTTTTCGTAGAATACCCTGAAATTTTATAATTTTGCAAGAAATTTAGGAAAAAAGCACACACAAAAAATTTGGGGTATTTTTAACCCCTTAACCCCCATTTGGGGCGCCTATGATTAAGAATGTCTAACTATCTCTACCTCGGTAAATGTCAAATTTCACAGGTACATGGTACATCACATACCAAATTTCAGAATTTTATCTTTGTTGGTTCTGGAAATATTTAGATAAAACCGTTTGCCAAAGTGTTCATTTAGGGGGCTATAGCCCCCTTAGGGGGCATTTTTGAGGCCATATTTATAGGAACATTTTTAATTTTTTTGGGCCGCAGAACACGCTGGTAAATTATGGCAGGCTAATTTGGGGACACCCTATATAGAGAACCCTGCACTTTATAACAATTTTTTTTCAGATCTAAGGTTTTAGAAAATGAACAGCCTGAATTCACGAACGCTACGAGGCATTTGAGTTCTAAAGAAGTATTCTAAAATTATCTTATGCAACTCTAGATTTTCTCATATATATATAATTTTTTATATTTATCGGAGAGTAGAGGGAAATCGGGGTAATATTACGAACGGGGTAGTAACACGAATGCAAATAGTTATTCCTCTACGAGGCGATCATAGGTGAATTTGTCCCCAATATAGCTAATTTTAATATTATCAGTCCATTTTCTTCAGCAGTTGCCGATTGGGGTGGGGCATTGAATAGAATGTGTTTGAAAGACACGTGACGTGTTGTAATTTTTCACTACCTAACGATCTACTTCCTTAATTGTTGTTTTGTTATTTATGTTGGTTTGGTAACCTTACTACTATATAGTATTACTTACAGATCCACCTCTTTGAAGTTTTTATTAACAATTCTGGGAGATTACCTACCATTCTTGCTTTACATTGTCAGCTTACGCCGATCTCCGCTAAACCACAGCATTTTATTAATCGAGTTATTTTAGAACTGGCACTTATTTCTGTCAAGTTTTGTGCCATTCCGTCCAAAAAAGAATTAAAATCATAAAAAGCAAAAGTTCTCCAACTAAATCCAAACAGTCCTTTGTATCGGGAAAGTTGTGTCATTGCGATAAGTTTAGGTATTTCATAAAATCCAGCACAACACATATTGCAGGCGAGGCGGACAAACTTCGCACATTCCCAAAGTTCGTTATTCCCGTTTTCAATCCGCGCCATTCATCACGGCGCCGCGTATTTTATTTCAAGTTTTACAAAAATAAAGTTGGTATAGCGAAGGAAACAACCGGGCGAAAAAGCGCCAGAAACTCGCAAAGTGTCCTTTGTTAAGCCGTGTCGCCATATTTCAGGCGCGAGTACATTCCGGAATAAAATTATTTCAGCAAACAGGGTGCACTTCAATTATTTCCTTGGAAAGTCTATCGTGGAGTCGTTGAGCCTCTGGGTTCAGCACACACGGGCTGTAAATTACGTGGCGCCAGGGGCGGGCCCCCAGCTATAGTCCCCGACTCCGGGCGCCCGCACCCGGAAAAAAACAGACTAAAAAAGTGGTCGATAAAGCAAGGGCTGAGATCTAAGAAAGCGAGTAGGCAAACACTCTCAAGGAACCTCTTATAAAAACAATTGCCTTTTTAAGACGTTCAAAAATGTTGCTTACTTGGAAATATTAATATTAGGTATTCGATAAAAATCAGGCCAAGAAAAATAATCTCTATATTATAATACGGGAAATAACAGGAAAGGTGCTTTCGTACTAAACCAGTCTATAATACAGGGTGTTTCATTAAGGGCGAAGAGGTACCATATCTCAGGAATTAATAGTCCTGGAGCATTGGGAAAAATCTTCTTAAGCAATGTGGTCACGAAAAATCGCTGGAAATTATTTTTCGTAGGTCGGCCGCTAGGCTGTCAGGTACCAAACGATTTTGTTTCATGGCTTACTAGATGATGTCCGAGATAATTTCATATCGATACGAGATACGACAGGTAAGGTAAGTAAATTAGAAATACGTTTAACGGAATAAAAAGTGAGAAAAATAGCAATTTACAAACAACTCAAGTAGATTTTTATTTATTTCATGGCATGCTTGACCACGGAAATATTTGACAACAAATACCTACCTTTTTCTTTCAAATAACATGTTAACAATTATTATTCTTTTGGCGATAACTCCTAAACTAATGAATATAGCCATTTGAACCTTGGGTATTTTTTGTTGTAAATTTAATCTACTTTTCGATTATAACAGAATAAGTATGCCATTGCATTTAAAATTTCGGAGAAAATTGTATAAAAGGTAAATTTTTCAAATTGTGCCCTCTAGCGGTGACCACGAAATTCGAAATGACCTTACTGGACAATCATTTGATAGAAGATGGAAAGCTCTCTTCAACAAGCCCAAATTCGACCAATTCGGTTAAGCCAAACCGGAGTTACAGGCATTTTTTCAAGTCAAGGTTTATCCGTCCGTTTCACCTCTATTTGAAGAGCTAGAGCAAAAAATCATTAACGAAAATTGTTCAGAATTTGCTGAAGAGTGAAATGAAGGTATTTTTGTTATACCTTTATTAGTAATTTTTTTGAGAAAACTCATTTTTCAAATTTACTGTTTTTAAGAAGATTTTTTTCCCAAAGCTCCAGGACTATTAATTCCTGAGATATAGTACCACTTCACCCTTAATGGTACCTCTTCACCCTGTATAATATGTTTATAGAAGTAAAGCATTCATGAGGGATGTAACAATGTCAGAATATAAGGTCCAAATAAGGGATACACTTGCGTTTTAGAGAAATTGAAAATTATTTCACTCCAGACGGGCTCTGACTTCTGACCCACTCCTTCCTAGTGGGAAGAGGAAATCTGCTTCCTATACACAGGCACAAATTACTTAGAGCAAAGATGAACATCTATCTATGCGTCTTTGCTTAGAGTAAAACAGAAATTAAACATTACGATTTCCGATAACAATATCAAGGTATGTACCTAGTACCAGATTGTATACATTTTTAATGACAATTGAAAATAAAGGGTTGTGTATTAAGATGTTATGTAATTTTAAAGTAACGTATATTTTTTCTTTTTTGAGACGTTTCAATTGACAGGGCCGGGTCGGGTGTTCCAGAAATAAGTGCCACCATAGATAATATAAAACCTGTAGGTATATTTAGCATGTCTGGTAAAAATGTGAGAAGTTGTGACTCACCAGAAGAATTCCGCCAAATGAGTCGTTTTGCTAAGATTTTTATCAAAAAAAATTACTGTGGCAAGTAAACATGTTTTCCTAAAACTTCTTTGCTGCCACGGCAAAATTTTTACTTGCGGTTATGTGGATGAGTTACTAGAAATTTCTTTTAGTTAGCCCACTTACTTATCTGAAGCCAGTTAAGTTGTAAGTGCGCTTGCGTTAGCCGGCACGCCAGTGCTTGCTAGGTGGCCCCGCCGCAGTCATCGCACAGTCGTTGGTCCGTGTGTTGATTGATCCATCGACGGTCCGTGTTAATCGTAGTAATCGTCTAGACCTAGACGGCCGTGGCATCGTTGTTTTTCGTGTTGGGAGTGACGGAAAATGGCCCAATTTAAATTTCTGTTAATATAATTATGGGGGTTGTGACACTACATTGCCGTCTTTGAAGATAAGTAAAAATTAAGATTTTAATACTTAAATGTCCGCTTAGTATAGCACATTATCATTATAAATATTATACATCATCTGCACCCAACTTAATTGGGACAGCTAGAAAACGGGATCTTGTATCGTAGCACAGATTGTAGTGATGATTGTAAAATTTAAAATTGATTAATATAATATTATCTACACTTGTATATAAGTAAGTATATCTATAAGACAGCTCGTTTTATTTTATTTTATTTTGTCGTCTTTGCAATTGTATTTTTGTATTTTAGTTATTTGGGTTATTATTTTTCTACAACTTAGAATAGGTTCTAGATTAGATCAGGCTAAGTTCTAAGTTGCTCTTTATAATCATTTCTATAGGTGGTTGTATTGGAGCAGCCAATCATTGTATACGTTTTATATATGCATGCTTATAATGTAATTTGAAAGAATCTAAATAAAGGCATCATTCTTATTAACTAAGTTGGGAATCAGGAACCTTTGGCACTTACAAAATACTTCTTTTGCTTACCTCCACACACCAATTGTGTGGAGTTAAGCAAAAGAGGTATCATTATTATTATTATAAAACTCATTAGCAATAGCTAATATTTTTGCTGGAGTAGCTAAGCAATTCAATTACCATTACTGACTGGACTCATGGACTACGTTTATCTCGACGCGTTCGATCCGATTGAGAGAGGTTTGAATTCACTGGAGCGGACTCAAATAGACGACGTAAACACTACAAATTGAAATTCAATCATATTTAAAATTTCAAGTCAAGCCGCTATTTCCAAACAGAAGTTGGCCAGAATGTGAACCAACCTACTGTGGAATAAGTATAAGTTAATGTCCCTAGAGAGGATTGAAAACCTTAGGATTCAATACTGATGATGTAAACGTAGAACTATAAAAGATTTGACATAACTCAATCGGTTCCATTTCAATCCGATCGAGTTGTCACGAGATAAACGTAGTCATTTACAGCAACAAAAATTAATACAACCACCAATAAATTAATTGCTATGGTAGGTAAGCAACAAGCAACTCACTTGTGGATAGTGATCAACTTAATTACCATTAATGAGCTGCTTCAATTACAGCAACAGAACCTACATAACCGCAATCAAATTATTTGCTATGGTAGTTAAGCAACTCACTTGTGATTAGTGAGCTGACTCACTTGCCTTAATACAAGAGTCGAATTATAATAGCATAATGATTTTCAACAAATCTGCTTGCTTACTGCAAGGGAGTTGTCTTTAGCAAAGCGTGCTTTGCTGCGGTAGCAAAGTAACTCACTCGACGCCTATTTAATGCGGATATTTTGCTGCGGTAATTGAGTTCTTACTAACCGTAGCCTACGGTTCTAGCAAAGTAATTCCTTCAGGGCAGAGACCTAACCTTAACCTTGATACTGAGTGGTTCTAACCTAACTTCAAACACAGAAACTATAGCCTTTTTCTGTGCTTCAAAGAACAGAATTTAATGTTAATTTCAATCTATTCAAATTTAGGATTCTTGTGCGTAAAACGTAAATTCTGTTGATTACTGCCCTTTCTTTCCATCACCTATCAGTAATATAATATCAATATGGCCGCCGCTTACGGAATTTACTTGTGGCTGTTAAAGAGAGATTTTAGTATACAGAGATACAGGGTGTTATCCATTTTTAAAATTCTATCAATCTATATCTTTCTTATAAGGCCTCCAAATAAAAAAGTGTATGAAACAAACTGGCACCATTTTTCGATATTCTATTGATCCTATGGGTTTGTGCATTTAAAACTGAATCACCCTATATACGGTAACACTCAACACTGGTACACCTGGGGTACATTGACATGGTTTTTCACGATTTTCTCTAAAACGGTTGACTACACGAAAAAACATACGAATACTTTTTTCTATATAATTAAATTGTGAATACACTGTTTATATTAAAACATTTAAATTTTTTGATTAAAAGCAATTTATGTTAAAAACCCAGGTAGTCTGCGCATGATAATTTTCTATCAATCCTTGCCAAAACTGAACGAAATCGGTCTATCAATTCAATAGTTATAGCCGCACAAAACTTAATTAAGGGCTCCTTTTCAAGGGCACCTGGAGCCCTTGATTTTAAGCTTTGCGACGGGTCTCTTAATTTTTGGCACTTATTATGGCGATGTATAGCACTGATTTCTGACACACCTTGTATTTATGCAAACTAAGTTCTACAAACAAAGCTCAAAGTAAGTTCTGCAAACATAGCTCAAATATTGTATTTGACTGGTTACACTGTTTCTGTAAACCTGAACAATATTTCAAATGTATTTCTCCATTCATTTCAATTTTTACCATGGTTTTTTTTTTAGTAAATTAGTATGGAATATTGTTTTTACGTTCATACAGAAGATTGCCGAATTGTTCGGTCGTATTCAGAGCATTTAATTGATTTTAAATGGATATAGAAGCATCAAATTAATTTTTGAATCCAAACAAAAGGAATAGTATTAACAGGGGGTGGCCAGAATAGGGTGTAGTCACTGACTTTCCAATGCAAAAATGGATAGCCATATAATCAAAATAGTATAGAATCTGCGTTTGTTTTTGAAATGAAATATAATGGATTATTCGGAATAGATATTCAGACAGTACCTACCAAAGCCTACCAGTTGTTCGTTCATCTTTCCGCAAATTTGGTTAGATCACAGAAAATTTACGCTCTGGGTTAGATCATTATTTTTAAGAAGATATCCAAAGCATTTGTATTCGAATACTTACTGCTACTGCAAGTTATTTAATAAATTACTGATCTGAAAAATGATAGAGAAACCTTAAAAATATAACACTTTTCAGCGTTCGATATCCATTGGAAGTCGAAAGACGTTACGAGCACAATAATTAATAAAATTGCTTATGCATCCTTTGGCCGCACAACGCCCCTTATTACTCATGTTGCAACTAAATCACAGACCCATACGTCTCTGTCTGATACAACCTGCCGCAACAATCAGTTACAAAAGAGCTCCCTGCAAGTGGACAGCAAGCTGAGTGGAAGCTCATGGTTCTGAATATATTTGAGTGTGTATATGTATGTGAGTACCTATATAATCCTAATACTCTAGTGTTTATGTTTAAAAACAGACATCTTTTTATAGACATTTGGGGAAGCAGAATTGTAGGACTCGAATCAACTATATTATTTATACCTATCCTAGACACAAACTCAATATACCTAACAGAAAAGAGTCCGAGCTACACGTGTCTCAAACTATTTATTTTTCTATCCCAATCTATTTAAAATATTGACAATCTCTCATTAGAAACTAAGAAGGAGTTGTTCGTTTATACAGTGTGTTTCATTTTAAGTGGCGACAATTCATTGTTTTATATATAAAGGATCGTACGATTCTCGATTTTTTTAATATGGTACTCACAAAGCTCTACATCCTGGTATGCATTATTTTAAAATTCGCCACATTTAAAATAAGACACCAAAAATGACGAAAGCATATTAGGCATTTTTTACGAAAAAAAAAACAAATACGTCTATCCCAAGTTTTAATAACTTATACAGAGTGTTCACAACTTAAGTGCAAAAAAATGAAAAAAATCGACTTTTTGAGAGTGCTCTGTGTAAACGCTACTGATAATCTTGCAAATATTAGATTGCCAATGGATTAAGAGTCACCTCTAGTGCATATAAAATACAAATGTATGTAGTGTATCAATTCGCACAATATCATCCGCATATCTTATACAGAGTGTTCATAACAAATACGGAAATATCGACATGCCATTAAATCCATTAGTCCATCGACATGCCATTAAATCCATTAGTCCATGGCAGTCTTGATGAAAATATTAGGAATTGAATTTTCGTTATGGTGCCAAGGAAATTATTTATCCGATATAACTTTCTTGTAAGAACTTATTTTTAAAATCTCATGTCGCATGTAATACATAGTTGCAAAACCGCCGGACCATTTTTTTTCGATATTTCCGTATTTGTTATAAACACTCTGTGTAAGATATGCGGATGATAATGTGTGAATTGATACTCTAGCTCTAGATGACTCTTAATCCAATGACAATCTATTATTTGCAAGACACTCAGTAGAGTTTACACAGGGCACTCTCAAAAAGCCGATTTTTTCATTTTTTGCACTTAAGTTGTGAACGCTCGGAATAAGTTACGATATTGAAACTTGGGATTTTGGAGTTCCAGATGTGTTTAAATCGATAGATATTCTTTTTTTAGGGTCTTATTTGTTATCGTAGTGGGCTACAGAAAAGGCGAATTTTAAAATATCTAATGCATACCAGGACGTAGAGCTTTCGGAGTACTATATTTAAAAATAGTTTTCGAAAATCTGCCGACCCTTTATAAAATAATGAATGGTCGCCACTTAAAGTGAAACACACTGAACATGTCAGCTTTAACCATGTACCTTGACCGTATTTTTTTACTTTGGACGAAGCCTATAGCCTCTATTGCTCTATTATCGTTGACTGACGTATTTATAAAGACTTCTCACGGCTATAGTTTTATGTCCTGGAAAACAGATGGCTCTGATGGCTAATAATGTATTCTGCATTGTATTTTATCTCCGGAAAGCGCATGGTGAGCCAAAAATGTGTCAGACGTGACAACCGTGGGCAGAATATAATATATCAGTTGACGCTATTATATTATATTTAGTAGTCTTAATATTGTTGTATTTTGTAATATGTATGTTTTTGAGAACTTTTAATTTGTTGCTGACACATTGAATGATTTGTGTACATTTGTATATCAATAAAGAATAGTATTATATCTACTAGTATTGTGTATACTGTGAGGGCCTATACGATGCCAAGAAAATGTAAGTGTATGCTGGAGAAATCACAACAGATTTTCCCCTCATATTATAATTAAACGGGAGAAAATTCTGAATCCAATGTAATTACTGCGTGGACTGAAGAAAAGGGCCACCCAATTACTTAGTTATTACAGAAACGGCTCCTGTTTTTAAGCTTATTAAAAGTTTCAAAGTTTCCTGGTAAGTTAACAACTATTACTTGAAGTCGTTATTAGACAGCATAGTCGGCGTACTATACATTTTCTTAGCATCGAAGTTTGATGTGTCCTAAGTTTGATATTAGTTGCGGACACCCCAGAATATTTCCCAAGGAAAATAATAAACCGCACAACATAAGAAATTGGGAAATATTTATATCTCATCTAGATAGAAGGAGAAATAGAATGAAAATTTTATTTTAAGCATATGAGAATGATCGCCTAAACGCAGGGCGTTTAATATTCATTTGCGAAAGCATGTATTATGTTGTAGGTATCTTCAAAAAAGCTTGCACGATTTCATTGAAATTTTGCACTCATCATAAGTTTATCAAGTGCAACAATAACGGATTGAAATGTTGTTTTCAGCCTTTAAATCAACCAAAATTACATATTCGGGCTTGAAATTTTTTTTGCGTGGTAGCAAAGTTTTTCTATTGAAGAGCATTAAAATTACATTTTCTCTATTTCCACATCAATTTGGCACTGTAATTTACAATACCCTGTATAACTTTTCGAATCGACGTTTCTATCAAAAAACTATCCTTAGTTAGGTACAAGCTATTAGCTAACTATTGTCTAACGGCAATTCTGTCTTAAACTCAATCATTTGTAATATTAATTAGAATTGTGTTGGCCATCCCAAACTCAATGCCAACTATAATGCTTCATCAAATCAGTTATTCATAAATTTCTACGGCGGAATTAGGTATTGATAAAATTGAAATAATATATCTTGGCTAAAATTTAGTACTTAGTAGTAAAATAATTGTAATATAGCGTTGGGTGATTTAAACCTTCAGTCAACGAATATAGCCTTGAATCGTTGACTGATTAAATCTTCACCCAACGCTTGAATGAAATATGTACGTGGTGTTTTGATAAAAATTGGCCCTGTCATCAACGAATAAATAGCGCTATGCGCTATTTAAGCTAGGTATTCTGTGCTATCATTCATATTTCTGCTTCTGGATATTCAAAAAATATTCAATCTACGCTAATGTCAGGTGTGGGGAAAACCGTATTTCTTTTTCTTATTAGGTATTTATTATTTGTTAAGGATTTCTAAGATTAAACAAAGGTCCTGTGTCGTTGTTAAAATAGATTTGAACTACAAATTTTGTGTGGAAATTCTCTAAATATACATGGTTAACTATCACTTAGTAGAAATAAATTTTTTTATGGTAGATAAAGAAAAATTAGACTTGCCAAAATAAATTTTCAAAAATTTTCTGTGTCTTAAGCCTAATTTTTTTTTTCAAATTGTATAAAACCCCTCAAAAAACGCCGCCTACGGACGCCCGCGTGACGTGTCTTAAAATTTCGAGTATGTGGTAGTGACAGGTAGTGAAATAGCGCAGCGTTGCCACGTCTATCAATTTATCCGAGGATTCACCACAAAATTTCGATTTCGTTTTGAAAACGATTAGTTTCTAAGGAACATGTAGAATGCCTATGAAACACCTACCTTACAAGTCTACAAAAAAAACATAAACAAGTGGGTTTGTATGGGTGTCCTTGCCTATGTACCTATTTTCACAACATTATAAAATAAAAAGGTGCTTTCAAAATGACACCGGTAACTTTCCCATCAAACAACGACTGGATAGCTTTTGAGCAGAATTGTCTATGCGAAATGACGAAAATGAAGGGTTATAATATAAATATGTGTTTCCGGCTTTTATTGAATTTATTAAATATATGTTTTGAAAGATGATGCGATTAAGTAACGTTTAAATTAAAATCTGCTATAGATAATATGCCATATCTTTCGTATTATCATAGACTAACGAGTAATATCTATTTATTCTGTGATATTATGTTGTATCAAGAAGCAACAAGGCTTCGGGAATAGATTTAAACCAAATTGATATAAAAATTTAAAGAAAACCTTGATTACCTATACGTTAAACGTTTCGAAGTATTGGTAGGTATGTTATAATACGTCAATTGAATGGAACAAATGTATAAAACCCAAGTGTGTTTTAGTACCTAGTTGTTTTGAAAATACCAAACACAACATTATATTGCACATAAACACAAAAAATCAGTAAAATTTGATATATCGCTTGCAAGGACAATGTGCCTACAATAGAGGAAAGTACCCTAATATGAGACAGTTCCCAATATGAGACCCCACACTAACTCCTAAAGTAAGAGTCTCCATCTAGCTGGCAATGTCTCAATCACTAATGGTATAAGCCGCTACATGTAGTGCAGTGTCTAGCTTATTTAAATTTTTAGGTTAAAAACGGCATTGTTTGCTTCAACCGTACGTGCACAAACTTTTAAAGGGTTTCAGTTACCGTGTAATTCTGAATAACGTGGTAAGTGTTTGCATTTAATTACATTTGTTAACGATGGCAAAAAATTCTATGATATGTGCATCGGATTCCTAATATGAGACACCCCAGTGTTCCTAATATGAGATATCTCATATAAGGAGACTCGCTTCATCCAATTTATATTCCTAATGATTTGAATAGAGTGTCAAGGGTTATATAATTAAAGAGTTGTATAGTGTGTTAAGTTGATATTCATTTAATGTTTTTGAAATAAAAATTATTTTGTGGTATGTACTTATTAGTTCTGTTAAACCTTAATACGAGACCGTCTCATATTAGGAACCTGTTAAGTGTGTCAAGTGTTATGTAACTAAATTGTTGTATTCTAGGTTAATTTGATATTCTTTTAAAGTTTTTGAAATGACAAGTAGTGTTTTTGTAAAACCTGGATATGAGACTGTCTCATATTAGGCACCCAATTTTAAAAATTGAAGATTTGACTCTTTCTTCATAATTCTCATTTACCCAACAACTGTTACTATTTGGCAATCCTATACATAAACTGCAGTGAATATAGAGACTATATTAATATATTCGACGTAAGTTTACGCATTATAATATATTATATGACAGAATACAGAACAAAATGTAATGTGGTCTCATATTAGGGTACTTTCCTCTATATTTCTTCTTTTCGAATAAAATATGGGTAAAATAACATTTATTTCGCGATTCAGTATAATTAACAAATTGAATATAAAAGCGTTGACTGACGTATTAATAAGACTTTTCACGGCTATAGCTTCATATTATGAAAAGTAGATGGCGCCTATGGTCAACAATATATTTTGCATTGTATTTTGTCTCCGGGAAGCGCATGGTGAGCCAGAGAACTGTCAAACATGACAGCCGTGAGCAGTCTTTATTAATACGTCAGTCAACGATAAAAGTGTTCCATTATGTTGTCAAAAATTAAGATATTAAACAGGGCAACATTATAGAATAGATAATACGTAGTGTTTTTAAGCCATATTACCGTAAACAATCCACATAATACAGGTAGGCAGGTAGGTACTTAACTTAAATACGTATCGCCCACAAAGTATAAATCCCCGATTTGTGAAGTTGTGAACAACACCGACCACTTCCATAATTTAGAGGCATGAGGGCAGGAGCCTCACCTTGCCCAAATCCGAGGCCGGGCAGGGACACCGCCCCAATTATTAAGAGAGGCAGGTAAGCCGCGTATCGGCCGCGGATTACGCGATTCCCGTAAATTCCAAGAGCCAACCGAACAGTTGCCGGCTTGAATTTTGTTATATATTATACATAGGACCCATATACAATGCGGGTCTAGCAACTCATTAGTTTAGGACGGCTTATGGCTTATTCCAACTCCGGACATGAAATCCAATAGACAGTGACACGTATACCTACTTAGTTTATGCAGGGTGTCCCAAAAGTGAACGTCATTCCTTGGAGGGACGAGGCCTACGATAAAGACAGGCCATGACGCACAAAAATCACGTGACCATTTTAGTCCGACGTTACATGTCATTTGTCACATAACTGAAAGGGGCAGCTTGGGTTTTGAGAAGTTTTAAGTGTTTTTAAACGTCTTAGTTTATATTTTAGAAACAAGTTTGTGTCTAGTGCGCGTGTGTCCTGGCGGAGGGGAACCGCCCAGGTGTTATTATGGCCTCTGAGTGCGAGCCGTGCCGTCCAGGAGTATTGGTGCCGCTCGCGCCGACGCGTGAATTCTCCCCCCCCCCCCCCCCCAGAATGGACAGTGGAGGCGGAGACACAGACGGGTGAACTGCTTACGGGAGACCCGCGAGTTCAGACGGTCCGGATGGCTGGAAGCCGTTCCCGTTGACCGCACGTTCGGGTTTGTGTATTTTGTATTCACCATTCTCCTTGTGCGAAATAAATCAGTGTTGTAACGTACTCGAGGATTTTCGTTGTCGACCCACGCCCTGATACGGTTCCTATTCGGCCTTTCACCCTGCCGATCAACTGGGACCTCGTCGATATTTACAGTATACTGAGGTGAGTTTTCATTTTTATTTCGTAAAAAATAACCTAAATACCAAATATTGGGTCTGTTTATATTATATTTATACATATTACAAAAGCCAGGAAGGAAATGTCACCATAACAACATTTGCTTTGCCTCGGCATGAAAATTTGCGCCAAAAATGGATTCGTCAAATTCCAACTGAGATTTAATTTCTAAAAAACCCTTAAGTATGTGTGGCTAACACATTTTCAAGAAAGTGAAAAAATTAAAGTGGACAAATGTGTTGCGGGAGAAAAATACATATAGAGAATATCACCTAGGCTAAAGGGAGGTGCAGTCCCAACAATTTTTGAAAATGTGCCAAAATATTTGAGTGCAGTGCCGTTTAACTCTCAGCCCAAAATAGCTGAGGCAGGTTGAAAATTTTGAAAAAACAATTGCCTGTTGCACAAAACCGATAATGTAATAGATAAAAGAAATCTCGCCAAATTGTTACGAAATTTGTTTTTTCTACTTATCTCCAAAAATGAATTTTATTATATAGGACTAAGTTGGTCACGTGACTTGACTACGCGATTATGCGTTATCGTTGGACTATAGTTGGAGGGATGATAGTCAAAGTTAGTTTATAGGAAGCTTGGGAGAATCTTCCACTCTTACACAAAACCAAAGGTAGGTAACCTAACCGCTCTCTCCAAAAATGAAAACACTGTGGGGGTCTTCCTCGACATACACTCCGCATACGACAATGTTAACCTATCAATCCTATATAATAAAATGCGTGAAAAAGAAGTCCCACCTTGTTACGCCAATCTAATATTTTCTCTTCTAAATAACAGAAGTATAGTCGTTAAAGATTGTACAGGAAGCATGACAAACCCACAAAAATGCAGTCAAGGACTAACACAGGGATCTCCTCTTAGTCCATTACTTTTTAACATTTATACTGCGGACCTTCATTCAATCTTTAATGGGGAAGTCATATGTATCCAATATGCTGACGACTTAGTGGTACTTAGTGGTGATAACATACAAACTACTATTGATAGAATAAACAAAACAATAAATGAAATGGTGTCTTGGCTAAATGAACATAATCTAAACATTTCTACAGATAAATCAACTGCGATAATTTTTAGAAGAGGCAAAACCAAAAAAATCTACCCTAAAATCATGGCGGAAAACAAACATATACCTTGGAAGGAGGTTGTTAAATATCTAGGGGTTTATCTATCTTATAATCTTAATTGGAACGAACAAACTAACCAAATATCAAACAAGTGTCAAAAAGGTATAAACATAATGAGGTCACTGGCAGGTGTTTGGTGGGGAGCGGATCCACAAACACTCTTTCTCATATATAGATCAATAATCAGATCACATTTAGACTATTGTTCTTTTCTGTTTAGACCGAACACCAAAAAAATCTTAACAAACTGGATAGGGTACAGTATGCCTCTCTAAGAATAATAATGGGTCTCATGAAATCTACCCCCACCCTTGCCCTTTTAGGAGAGGGGGCAGAAATGTCCCTGGACTTTCGAAGGGTTTGGCTGGCGTCGAAATTTATTAACAAACGACTGGGTCACACAGGGAACCCCGTTATAACACACGTTAAAAAACTATCGGATACAATTACCCCTAAAAATAAGTTCTGGAGTACAAAGGGTCTACCGTATTTAAGGGAAGCGTTACTACTTAACCAATCATACAGCGAAAATTTAAGGACATACGATATACAAACAGAATTTGAATTTGATATCCTCCATCAAATTACTCCAATTTCAATGATTTTATGGAAAACAGATAAATCGGAATTTGTCAACAACCAAGAATTTCTTAATTTTTTAAAAGTAAATATACAGATTATACATTCATTTTTACGGATGGTTCGCTTGACCCAGCGACCACAAAAGTAGGAATTGGAGTCCACATACCTAATATCGATTATAATTTTTCCTCCAGAATATACAACCACACTCAAATATGCACAGCTGAAATCATAGCTATTAATAAAGCTATTGAAATATGTATCAATAAGAATATAAAAAAAGCAATTATCTTTTCGGATTCAAAAAGTGCCATTGATAAATTAAATGACAATAAGGGATATATATCACACTACATTGCAGCTACTAACAAAAGATTTTTAATTGTAGCCAGAGAGGAAGGATATGATATTAGGTTATCGTGGATTCCAGGACATAAGGGCGTGGAAGAGAATGAGGTAGCTGATAAGCTTGCAAAAATAGGAAAATATCTAAATATCCCTTCTATAATAAAGGTAGAATCAGAAGATGTAGGCTCCATGCTAAAGAAACACATATTGAAGAGGTTTGCAATTGAATGGAACATACAAGTAAAAGACAAACATAATCATTACGCAAAAATAGGTTTTGAATTCCACAGGATACCCTGGTTTAAAAAAAATGAATTTAAAAATAGAAGACACATAACCACCTATATTAGACTTAGATCGGGACATTGCCTAACACCGGAACATCTGCACAGGATAGGGATATCAAACACACCTAATTGCAGGTGCAATATGAGAGGAACTCTTACTCACATCTTATTTGAATGTCCACTAAATTCCACCCCTAACAACTTTGACCTGTATCGCGATTTGGTGTTGGAACTAAATGAAAGCCCGTTATCCGTATTTACTGTACTAAGTATAACAAACTCGAACATCATAAACATGATTATGGAATTCTTGAACTTTAATAAAATTGAGCTATAAGACATTTAACATAACGCAGACAAACATACTTCCCTAATCCTTATTCCAACATGTTATATCCTCTGTTTTGTTTTTGGTTTTTGTTTTTTTCTTAACTAACCCCTATCACCCATGCCTCAAGAAGAAAGAAAAAAGCAAATAAAGAAAGGACCTAGAAGAGAAATAAAAAGTGAAGAAAACCAATTATTTCCTCATGGGATGGTATCAACCAGATCAACCTTTGAGGAACAGTAAGGGCGGTGCAATAAACGTCGTCTCTGGGTTAATGGCCAAGTAGCCCAGCCCAAGAAAAAGAAAGAAGAAGAAGAAGGTATAATCAGCTACTTGCGGCTGCGTCTATGGTGCGTACTCAGGTAAATTTTATTTCGGTGTTGTGAAAGTGACAGTGAAGGTTTTCCGAATCCTTCAAAAGGGTTCAAACTATAGTTGTGAACAACGTCGGCCGCCTCTATAAATTGGAATCCGAGGCCCCGCCCGCCTCACCTCTCCTAAATCCAGGGCCGGGCTGGAACAGTGCCCCAATTAAAAGAGGCAGGTAAGCTGCGCATCGGGCCGCGGATTACGCTATGCTCGTAAATTTCAAGGGAAAGGCGTGTAGTTGCACGGGTGGATCTTGATATATTTTAATGAATAAATAAAACAAAACTTTTAGAACGCGTTCCAAAAAACTTATATAGGTGCAAAAAGAAAAAATAGTGGCCTTACGGAATTAAATAACTCGGCATTGAATTATTTCTATAGCAGGATCGAATGTTCCGGTTTTTCGAATATGAATGTTTAAAATCAGTAAAAGATAGGTATGTTTCTCGTTATCAGGTAAATCAAGGCAGCCACAACAACCCTCCATAAAGATTAATATTGTATACAATGTGACAAAGCCTACATCATGAAGGGAAAATTTTTGTTTGCAGAACTGTTTAAAATTTGACTTTCCCATCAATTTGCGTGCTTGTAACAATACTGAATACTGAATACCTGGCCATTTTCATTAATAAAAATATTTTATGTTTTTCCCAAAAATGTGTGTTATAGCAGATAGATTTTCCTTGATATTAGAAACCGATAAAGATAAACTCTCTTTTTAGGTTGTACAGGAAGCATAATTCTGCTTTTTATTAAAAATAACAATGGTCACATTCATAGTTTCCGCAAGAATAACTATACAGGGAGTCTCAAAAGGCAATGTCATCCGCCCTTGGAGGACTGATAGATCAAGTAGTGACTAACTAGAAAATCAAAATATGAGCTTAGTAAAAAATCGTTAATATTCGAAATATTGACACTTAACAATTTCGTAAAGATCGACATGTTACATCAGTTTTTTAAGTGCCAGAGCTACACAATGCCATATTCTAAGATCCCAATTGTGGCTACGCAATCCTGAATAGTCCTGCTATTGATCGCAGTTTAAAATAAAACTAATATACCTTTTGGAGGAAAAAAATTGCTTCCTGATTCTGCTGCTAATTTTTTTACTAGTTAATTTCGATTCTTCATAGTGTAAAAAAATGCACAACGCAAACCTGGCCAGTCATTTTAAAAAATTGTTCATTTATTGTAGTTTTTATAGTGGCAGAACATTCGCTTTAGAAAAAAATATATTGAATTAAATCTTTTGGATTTTTCTACTGTGGTTAAGTACAGGGTGATCCAAACTCGACGCCCCAGGCCTACAGCGGGAACACGAAAACTCAAAATAAAATTTCGAAAAGGGGTTCTTAAATGGGACATACTAAGGTCCAATTTTGATCGAAAATGAGCTTTTTTATGTTTGGGAAAATGGCCGCTGTGACGTCATCGATATTATTTTCCCAGAAACATACCAGTTTTTCTCTATATATTGAAAGTCCTTATCATTCTCAACAACTCTTGTAGGGAAAGATTTTCTGTATCTTTTATCGTTCAAAATATACAGGGTGGTTCACTTTTATGTGGTAGGACTTTAACATTAGATAGAAAAAGATAATCTAAAATGAAAATTTTATATCAACATATATCGGGGAAAGCTTAGTTTCCGAGATACAGGGCGTTGAAGTGTTGGAAAAAATATGAAGTATTTTTTACACTGTCCGAACCAGTGGAGATATTTAAACCAAATTTTATGTGTAGTACCACCTTTTTGACTACGATATTTAGTGATAATATGAAGGTCCTGAAATAACCAGTGGGGGAGTTATGGGTTTTCACTATCACTAAATTTAAAAAGTAATTAGTACGGACCTGTCTCACATCAACGTAAATTTTTTTTCGTAAAGTTCTTTCAATTCTCTACAAAAAGTGTATCTTGACATTTTTTGTATCTGCCACGGTTGTGTAGTAAATAAATTATTTCGTTTCCATCTCAGCCTTTTTTGCCTAAAAATGTGTTTTCTAAGATTATTGATAAATATCGCAAATAACAGAAATTAATTATGGAACACTTATCGGATTCAGCTATTTTATTTTTAATTTTATGGAAACAATTTTAAAAATAAACTGGTACTTGGTTTGAGGTACATTACTTTATTATCATTTTAACATTTTTATCAAATCTAGTATTATTACTTAATAATTTTTATAATTCTAAATTATACCACGACGAGTAAAACATGATTCTTCCGCCCATAAAATGTTATTTAAAAATTGTCTTATTTCCTTTGACTACAAAATCCATCGGCAAAATACTAATGTCCTTTCTGCATCGCCGTACTGGTGAAGATAAGTGTGCCATGGAAAAGAAAATCTTATTGACAGTTAATAATACAATAATCTGTCATCCAGTAGATGAACGTAGCAGCGCCGCAGTTTGTCTTTGTTAATAATTAAAATGCCGTTCCAATTTACAAATGAAGAGCAGGCTGACATCCATTTCTGCTATGGAGTTGCAAATGGGAACTCTGCGGAAGCAGCCAGAGAATACCGGAGGCGATTTGCAAATAGGCGCCATCCGCGTCCCTCGGTGTTTGTTAACATGCACCGGCAATTCAGAACTCGCGGTCTGAGAACTAGAATCGTCGAACGAGGAAATGAAAACAATATCCAACAAGTCAGATGCAACAATGAGATTCTTCGTGAATTCGATAGGAATCCTACAACAAGTAGCAGAAGAGTGTCAGTGGCCCTACGTGTTTCAAAGTCTCCAATTTTGCGAGCTTTAAAAAGAGATCACAGGCATGCGTATGTGTGCAACAGAATGGATCACATTTTGAACAATTGTTGAATGTTGTACAAATTTAGAATTATAAAAATTATTAAGAAATAATACAGATTTGATAAAAATGTTAAAATGATAATAAAGTAATGTACCTCAAATCAAGTGCCAGTTTATTTTTATAATTGTTTCCATAAAATTAAAAATAAAATAGCTGAATCCGATAAGTGTTCCATAATTAATTTCTGTTATTTGCGATATTTATCAATAATCTTAGAAAACACATTTTTAGGCAAAAAAGGCCGAGATGGAAACGAAATAATTTATTTACTACACAACCGTGGCAGATACAAAAAAATGTCAAGATACACTTTTTGTAGAGAATTGAAAGAACTTTACGAAAAAAAAATTTACGTTGATGTGAGACAGGTCCGTACTAATTACTTTTTAAATTTAGTGATAGTGAAAACCCATAACTCCACCACTGGTTATTTCAGGACCTTCATATTATCACTAAATATCGTAGTCAAAAAGGTGGTACTACACATCAAATTTGGTTTAAATATCTCCACTGGTTCGGACAGTGTAAAAAATACTTCATATTTTTTCCAACACTTCAACGCCCTGTATCTCGGAAACTAAGCTTTCCCCGATATATGTTGATATAAAATTTTCATTTTAGATTATCTTTTTCTATCTAATGTTAAAGTCCTACCACATAAAAGTGAACCATCCTGTACATGGTCAAATATGTAAAAAAAACATGGAATTTTTCTAATCATTTTTCGAAATCTAGATAGCTATGGAAACAATTGACAGTCAGACATTATTTAAGAGTATGTTAGGGTGCCTTGCACACCCTGAAATTTATTCAACCGGAATATTTTTTAAATTTCTGAATTGTGCTTGTTACTAACACTAACTTGTTTGTTATTATTGTTTGTTACAAAAAAGGGGCATATCTACACTGTGTAGCTACTGTGTCGTTAGTGATTACAATTAAAAAGAAACTCACTGCATACCTATGTGTAATTTTTAGAATGTCTGCCTATGGTTGTGAGTGGTTCATACTCGTTAAAAAGCTATATCTTCGCTGACCTACGTAAAGCTCGAGAGCCACGTCCGCATTGCGCACAGCGCCGCAATACGCTAATCTATTTCGCATCCCGCATAAACTATAAAACGGCGATTTGAAAAGTTGCCCACACCGGTCGCCCCAATATAATTAGGAGGCCGGTCCGGAGCCCGACTGGGCCCCAATTAAGGAAACTCGTAAGCCGCTCATCGCCCGCGGGTTTCCGCCACGCTCGTAAATTACGGATAGTTGCCGGCGTGGGTTTTGGTGAATACCAAGCGAGGAAGGGAAGGGATGGAAATTGGAATCGCTTCAGTATAAACCTCGGTATCGAGGATAAACACATATATATTATTTTTAGAATATTTATTAAATTAGGGATTTTTATACTTGGCAAGATTGACATTTTCAGCCAAAAACATAGCAGTGTCAAATTTCAGTTCAGCAGCTTGATTATTTTGGGAGATATTGCCATAATTCAATTTGAAAAAAAGAGTTACAACGCCCTGTATCTCAGTAACTATTGAGATCTGACCTGTAGTTGTTAAACTCAATCGTAATATTTTGACGTCCCCTACCTGCTCCTGTGAGATTGTCCCATATTTACCGGACACCCTGTATATACACGAACACCGTGCCGTAAAGCCGCGTGCCTCGGTGCGCCTCGACTGAGAACTGAGACCGTGAACAAGGCGTTCGACGTGAGCCTGACAGGTAGGGGATGCCCACCTCGGAGAATTGCCGGCAAACACTGATAGCGAGGCGGAACAATTACGGATTGTTGGCTCGTACACAGGAGACACGAGTATTTTCATTAGGTTGAAGTTTGGTAATTTGTATTATTAAAAATAAAAAACATATTCTGTAGTTTCTTGTAGTAGATCCCAGTTTTTCGTGAAGACAGTACGCAGTTTTTTCTCCGCGGGTGCTTCGGGGCCCGAGCACCCAGCCAAAAGTTTATAATTTTTTTTTAAATTTTAAATTATTTATAAATAATAGTTATTTATTAAATTTTTTAAATTTTAAATTATTTATAAATAATAGTTATTTACATTGCCAGATGCGTAAGTGCACTTTTTTGGCCGAGGAGGTTGTTTAAAGACGGAGGCAACGCGAGCGTTGCCTCGGTCATTAAATCTTTGTTCAATTACTAAAAATGATAATCAGTGATAAATATAAGAGGCAGAATGCAGCGATAATAAAAAATAAATAAAAAATGTTGAGCTTTGTATGGGATTTGAACCATGGATCTACGAATTACTAATCGCGTACTCTTAACCCACCGGTAGCGCGGTGCTTGTCAAACTTGTTCTGTTATGTGGCTCTTATTTGACGCCAGAGAAACATTTAAATTATTAATTTTTCTTTATGATTAAAACCAGTTTGTAAAACGATTGTTGTGAAACCTATTAAATTTGACGCAAGATTCGCGTTGCTACATATATTTTATTAATGGTTTTAAGGTCCTTTCTGCGTAAGGGTTGCTAAGCAATACTTTTTGTACCTAGCAACCACTTTCGCAGCTAGCAACCAAAATAACAGGGCACCTCGAACATTTGACTTTCGCTTTCGGGCCTGTTGGCGAGTATGTAAAGTGAACTTACGGGGGAGGAAGCAGGAAAAAATATTTTTTTTAAATAACATTTTGGGGGGTTGTATAGGTACTTTGGGCACCCAGCCAAATGTTGAAAAGTCGGCGCCTATGAGTACAGAAATTTTAGCAAAATTTAAATACGTCTCGATTTACCCCTTTGTCATAATAGCAGACTAGGCACATTTTCAAATAAGAACAATGCAAGAAGCATTTCATGTAACAATTGGGGAAACACCGTTTTCAGATTATTTCGACCCCAAATACGAATTTGCCTGTTGCCAAAGCGAAATTTGGACCGGAAGTACGGTATCCAAGATGGCTGCCAAACTCAATCACCCTTGTCCATTGGCTTAAAATAATTATTTAAACGTCTGCTTAGGGGTTTTCTCGGATGCCAAACACATTGCAGTGCTCAAGATTTACTTACCTTAAGTAATGTTCAGTGCCTTAAGTTTGGAGTGCAAAGTTTGTTGCCTGGAATTAAGCAACGACAATTTCAGATTTTAAACATTGTATAATGCAATGTTGCAAAGAAGATAGGATCCAAGTGTTTTTAGCTTAGGGCAAGGTTGCAAGAAAGATAAGTATCTAATCAACCATTTAAATAGTTTAAACATCGTCGAGAGCGGTGGCACAACTTGGTGCAAGCCAGTCCATTCTTCTTGCACGTGCACAATATAATCACGCACTGGGATGAACAATTACAGGCTAGGATATCCGTGCAAGCTTTGGGAAAGGGCTCAAGGACGGGAATGTACTGGCCTCAGGATCCATCCCCACCGATCGGGCATGATGAGCATTTTCCCACACGTTCACCTGAAACGTTTTTTAAATTGTCAGTGCTGAAAAGCAACTGGTTACAGTATGCCGTCGCTTACCGTAATGCCTTTACCTGATAGTGGCATCTTAGGTAGTGTAGTCGCAGCCACGGGCGTAGCCAAGGGGGGGTTTCGGGGGTTCAACCCCCCCCCCCCCCGAAATAAGCAAAATATTACCTAAAAATACGAGGAGTGAAGAGTTAAATTATTATTACGTTTGAATATATGTAGTAATAGTAGCGCCTAGCGCCATCTTTTGACGAGAGGCAGACGCAGTAGCAGCCGAACTTGCCTACCCCGAAATGTAGTTTGGAATGCCTAGATATGTGCGATAAAAACCTTTATCCTAATATTTACACATTACTACAAATCTTGGATACTATTCCTGTATCCACTGCTACCCCAGAAAGGGCTTTCTCGAGCCTAAGGAGACTGAAAAACTATTTACGAAACACTACAAGTGAAAACAGACTTAATGGTTTGGCTCTAATGAACATTCACTATGGAACAGAAATTCATGCAGATGAAGTAGCGGATATATTTAAAAGAAAAAGCCGAAGAGTTCTTCTTTAATGGTTTTAGATTTAGCTCAGAGGAACGAAATTAATTTATCCATTTCATTTAAAGTTCAGAACTTTATAAATATGTCGTAGTTTTTCGCATGAATATATAGATATTAAATTTCATGTAAGTATATTTTTGTTGTTTTATTTACTTTTCAAACTAAACCCCCCCCCCAAACTAAATCCTGGCTACGCCCGTGGTCGCAGCGCATTGCTTGTTGGAGGTAAGGCTTTCGGCTCCGGCTTTTTCAGAACACCAAAAGGCTGATATCTAGCTTCATCCCCGCTAAATAAGTCTTTGCCCGCCGGTTCAGACAAGCAGAATTCTTTTAACATTAAATAAACCGATGTTGGACGTGCTGAAAGACCTAAAAACAATATTTACCAATACTGTAGAGCCGTACCAGGAATTTCTCTGCATTGGCCTTTGATGAGAGTCAGTGGAGAGTGCCCTAGGTCGTTCAGACGCTGACAGGCCATGACGACGATGTTGTCAGCATCGGAGTGGACAGCATGTAGTACAGCGCGTGTGTCGGACGCTTCATGTATTGCAGCTGGGGCACTGTCGTCGGATTCGGGGTTGGTTGATCGCACACGCTCTCCATGTATGAGCCCTCCGGATACAACGTCCCCAAAGTCGCACGGAGTGCTTGTAAACAAAACAAAGTTTCGGCGGCCATGTTGTGTGCCATTTTGGAACCCATGCACTCAAAACTTAAGGTAAGTAAATTTTGATTATTTCAATGTGTTTAGCATCCGAGCCCCTAAGCAGATATTTAATCTTTAAAATATTGAATGGATGACAAACAGAGCTGACTTTAAATATTGGAAATGTCGATTATAATTTATAGACTAGGCCCATATTTAGGATATTCATCTCCATAAAGTGCAAGAAGCATTTCATGTAACAACTGGGGAAACAACGTTTCTAGAGAGTTTCGACCCCGCTGAATACGAATCTGCCTGTTGCCAAAGTGAGAGCCAGATATAATAGCAAATTCTTGACAATAATGCTAAAAATAATATAATCATATAAATCCTTTATCTATGAATATAATCAATCAGCGTTTTCTGACGGATTATAATAATAGCCCGGGAGCCAGTGACAGATTTTTGTTAGTCATTTCCTCTCGGCCGATAAATCGTAAAATGCTTCATTCAGTTGTGTTATGAAGCATCGTGAACGTCAGCTGGGGTACCAGTGGTAGGTTGGACAATGGCATACACGTAAAAAAAATTTTTTTTTTCGATAATTTCCTCCCGGCTGAAAATTGGTCAGATAATAGTTAATATAATAATTAAAGGAAAAAAACCGTCAGCTGGCTGAAAGATGGTGGACTATACGTCAGCTGCTCATACGAACATGAAGAAATAAAAACTATTTTCAGTGATTTCCTCTCGGTTGAAAATTTGTCAGTTGGTATACTTAGGGGTTTGTTTAAATAAAAAAAAAAGTCAATTGAGGCTAATATGCCTTATAGAAATGTTGTTTGTTTAAGAAATATAGAGCGTTAAAAGTTCATTTTTTGAAATTGAATTATGGCTACATCTCCCGAAATAATCAAGCTGCTGAACTGAAATTTGGTATTGCTGTGTTTTTGGGGATGGAGAATAAGCTGAAAATGTCAATTTCTACGTATCTTACAGAGGGCGCCACTTGCGCTGTTTTTGGATCATGCTTTTACTCGTATAACTTTTTTAAAGTTATCCTTTTGGTCTTGCGGATTCATCATTTTAGTGCAACTTTTCATTCTGCAACAAAGAGGTACTCTTGTTTCATGACGATCAAATCAACCGTTTGCGTTGAAATTACCAAGACGTACCCCAAAACACCTGTTGACTTCAATATTCGAAAAATACAATTTTAATTTTAAAGCGAGGAAAAAACCCATATGAACAATGTTCCAAAAAACTTACTCTTGTTTCATGACTATCAAATCAACCGTTTGCGTTGAAATTACCAAGACGTGCCCCAAAACACCTGTTGACTTCAATATTCGAAAAATAAAATTTTAATTTTACAGCGAGGAAAAAACCCATATGAACAATGTCCCAAAAAATGTTCACTTTCAAAATGAAACGGATTGAAACTCGACAAAATTTGGACACCCTATTTCAAGAAAACGAATGTGTTTCGACCAATGTTCATTTGGCATTTTTTTCTTCATTTTCAATGGACAATTGATCTTTAACATTCTAGGTAACATTATTTGAAAGTAGTAGGTGAACATTTTATTTTTAGAATATTGAAGTCAACAGGTGTTTTGGGGCACGTTTTGGCAATTTCAACGCAAACGGTTGATTTGATCGTTATGAAACAAGAGTACCAATTTGTTGCAGAATGAAAAGATGCACTAATGTGATGAATCCGCAAGACCAAAAGGATATCCTCAAAAAAGTTATGAGTAAAAGCACCATCCAAAAACAGCGCAAGTGGCGCCCTCTGTGAGATACGTAGAAATTGACATTTTCAGCTTATTCTCCATTCTCCGCGTAGAAATTCCGTAGGGGATATCGACGCTTCAGACCTGTATAGTGAACTAAAAAATTTAAATATCTTTCTTCCATCAGAATATACTGCAAGTCCAAGAACTATGTTAGAGTACTTGTTCAAAAATTCTCTCAGGAATAGTTTTCCGCCGAATACTTTTGTGCTTGCCAGTTACCGTAGCATCCGGGAAGAGATCATTTTCCAAATTAAAAATTATAAAAAACTCTCTAAGGTCTTCTATGAGCTAAGAGAGATTACCTAACCGATTTAGCAATAATTTCCATTGAAAGTATCCTACTTGATACAATAAATATCAGTAATATAATATCAGAGTTTGTCAGTGTTAAAGCCAGAAAAGTACCATTCGTTTAACGTGTATCTTTTGCCTTGTACACCTTGTAGGTACCCCAATATTTTAGAAATATTTTACTTTTTTGTTTCATTTAGAAGAAAATGTTTTATTTATTTTTACAAATACCTATTATTATTTTTGTTATAATTACCTAATAATTTTTGCAATTACCTCGTAGGTAATTACAAGAGACGGAAAAGCCTAGTTTTTATAACCTGAAAGAAATTTTTTATTATAGGTATTCTGCAGACGGGCGGCCAAACATCTAGGAACGCCACTGATACTTCTCATTGGCAGCCTGTTCAGTATTCAGAAACGTGGAAAAATTAATTATTAAAATACAAGATCACGTGGCAATAATAGCCCTTTGGACCCACCCTATAACGGTATGCCTATGGTTTTCCGAGGAATTTTCTATTTTGAACTTCATCATAAAACACATGGCAGCCTGTATAAAATCATATCAAAACGCATATTTTTCGAATAATTGAAAACTTAGTTTTTCACATGAAGAACCCAGGATGACTCTCTGATTCATACCTTATTATTGCGTGAATATGTGCCACATAATGCCCTTCACAAGGCATACTGAGTAAAATCACGTCCAAAAATCTGTATACAATATTTATGCAACCACATAAAACAAGTGTGTTCTGTGTATGCAACACAATATACAGACTGAAACTTGCTTTTGATTGGTTGATTTCACTCGTCGAGTCATGCGCGTTATCACTGGAACTGGAACTGTCACCTAAACATCTCTACGTTATTTTTGCTGTCATTTGCATTTTCCATTTGGTTCCTGGAATTTGTAATTTTTAGTATTTGGTTCGCGTTCATTCAAGTGATTCATGGTATACAAGCAGATTTTTTAAAAGTTTTGCCTTGTGCAACATTGCATAAACCTCATAAACACAGGTGTGTATTCTATCCTGATTAGAGAACTTTTTCCTTAAACTTATATCCCTCTCCCATATCTGTTTTTCAGTTCGCCCGTTCGGCGAACTCGTGTTCCATCCAAATCAGAATGTGAAGCCCAGCCGAGAAAATGTCTCGCAATAATTTTCACGGTAACAATGCTAACAGACACTCAGCTCCTGAATTCTACAGAAGCGAAAGAACACGGGACAGTTCGCAGCGATTCGATGTAACCAGGTCAACTTTGGAACCTACTGCTGAAGAATTTCAACCAAGTTCCAGCAATGGGGCTACTAGAAAGAAACCCGAATACTACCAGAATAATTCAAAGCAAAATAAAGTAAAGACTTACGGCAGCGGTAGGACCTATAATTCTCGTCGAGTATATCACAATCAAAACGAAGGAGCTTCTAGTTACCAAGAGGAGGGAAATAGATATCCCAAAGAGGAGACGAAAGAGTATAATAGAAATTCAACAGTGGAATATACGAGCGATAATGCAGAAGCTGGCAGGAGTAACTCGTCTGAAAGCTACAAAGAAAATCAGAGCTATTATAATAAAACTAGCAATAATTACAGAAAATACAATAATAGAGGTGCTGAAAGTAGTGAAAACTCAAAGTATGCAAATAATTTTAACAAATACTACAGCGGAAGCACTAAATATGGAGGTTACAGCAAATTTCGTGGACAAAATTATTATGATGAGTATGATAAAGAAAGTGAAGAAAATGCTTGTGATGAATATGAAAGTGTGGAAAGAAGCGAGGGAACTTCCAAATCAAAATATAATGGATATTATAAGAGGTATCAAGATCGAAATAGCAAAGACAACTGGAGAAAGAAAAATCAAGAAATATTTTTAAGCCAGCAAGAACATAAAATAACAGGTGGGTTTAGGTAACTACTTTATATAAATTTATTATACATACATTTTAGCTGATGCTGCAAGCCAGAGAGACAGATTAACAGACATGCTGAATCGGCGTCAGTTAGAATGCTTAGTTTGCTGTGATAAAATAAAACATGTTGATAAAGTGTGGTCTTGCTCTCAGTGTTATCACATATTACATTTAAGCTGCGTTGTTGCTTGGGCAAAATCTTCAAAGGTAAGCTATAGTCTATTAAATGAGAAATTATTTATCTGAAATTTGCTGAGAAGTCGAAATTAATAGAATGTTGCCCCATATTGTGGGGGAAATGTGGACATGTCATTTGCGGGTTTTTAAATTTTTGTATGGGTGCATTGCGAGGTGCATTGATTAAAGGAATAATATGGTGATGGGTGTCGGGGATTTCACCATGCCACATTTGCCATCGCATCATTTTATCAGGTACATTTACAATGTTGGTTCAAGATAATTAACTTGATACCAAATGCATCGCCAGATACTTACATATATTATTTGCATTTTTGTACTAAACCATTAAAATATACAGTAATATGTCCCCGGTGACCAAGTCGAATTTAGCTAAGTACCTAAGTTTAATTTCTCATTTTTTCAAAAAAATAACTTTATAAAATGTTTTGTTTGCCAAGAAAAATAATAATGAAGAGCAAAATTTTATTCTCTACAGTGTGCTCAAAAATTTATGAAATTTGCTTGGAGAAAACCCTTTTGCAAAGAAGAAAAAAATTTCAATAATTGGGTTTTCTGTTTAAAATTACAGGAGGTATCCAAATCAGTGATTACTTAGATGCAGGGGCATATATTAATCACCTTGGGGTAACTAAATTTTTCAACGCTAAACAAAAAGTAGAGAAAAAAGTATAATTCAAATGAAACTGATTTATTTTTATCATGTTTCTGTCTGGACGCCTACACAAAAATTTGCTGAATTATCATGCAAATGAAATAAAAAAGGGTTTGACGACAAAACACGACTCATTTATAACCACTTGATGTAAACAAAAAATTTTGACAAAAAATTAAATAGGCCCTGACACTCTTGACAAGTGACAGCCTCTTATTTCATTGGCTGCAATTGTCAGTTGATATGAACTAAATTACCAATGTGTCAATTGTCAGGGTCGGTTTATATCCAGCAAGAAAATAGATGACCAATTTTTTAAAAAGAAAGCAGTATTTTATTCTTTGAGTTGGTAGGTGTCTAAAATTTTGTTTTCCACTAGTTGGGTCATATTTTTTCAGATTGAGTTTACAAGGGGACAAATGGACCAAAAAGTGAGAGAAGCGAAAAAAAGTCATTCGTCATAAAAGTTCCTGCTTGTTTAGCATTTACGTTCACAAAGAGAAATTTCATTTTTTTTGTACAGGCTAGGTAACAAAAATATTTTGCGAATAAACATCATAACCTACCTTACTTTCCTAGTAAAAGCTTTTGTTTGATTAATGCGAATACAATTCACATAGAGAAAATTCATTTTTTTGTACAGGGTGGATAAAAAGTAAATTCTAAACAAGCATAAACTTTTGTGAAGAATGACTTTTTCTGGTATCATTACTTTTTGGTCCATTTGTCCCCTTGTAAACTCAATCCATGGACATTCTGTATAGCGGAGATACAGAAAATAGGAAATAATAAATAAAACACAATGTATTCATTTAAAAGTCTGCAGCATATTTATTGATGACAATAATTTTGGGATAGTAACCCAACAACTCGTGTTTTAAATTGCGAGCATAATCACTTTCTTCAAAATGCTTTGGACAAACTCTTGAATTGGATAAATTTAAATTGTCTTTACGAAGGTATGCATTCTGCCAAACCTTTCGAATATTACCTTCATTCGGAAAGCGAAAAAACATAACATCGGCCGGTCCACACGCAACGATGTATCGTACGATTTGCATGCGCAAGTAAATCATTACAGTTGCGTGTGGACAGCAGATTTGCACAAAATTTAGAACTGTGCAAAGTTGGACGTCGGAGTTGAAAGTCTGAGCCGAAAAGCATAGATTTGGGAGATGTGCGCATGCAAATCGTAACGTGTGTGTATGCTTGTCCGAGATTTGTACAGTTTTAGGTGCGACGGTAGCTGACTCCTGCCTATTTTTAGTACGAAAATTATTAAATTAATTGGAATTAAAACAATAACTGATTTATTTTAAATTTGTTAAAAAATATGTCGACCATTTCGCATAATTTTATAATAGAATTAAATGGTAAAATAGACTTCGTTTCAATAACCTTGCTTTAGACCATCTAGTTCTATTTAAACGTTTCCTGATTTCCATCTTCCTTTTAACATTTAAACAAAACGTCAAAATACTCCAAAAACCCTTCCTCCATGATTATTGTATCAAGCGAAAATTGCAGCTTTACTACGATAAGTTGTGATAATGTGGACGCACTGAATTTGTAACGATTTATCTGTAACGATTTACTTGCGCATGCAAATCGTATGATACATCGTTGCGTATGGACCGGCCTTTAGAGATACAGGGCCTTGAAGTTCTTTTATTTTTAATTGAGTTATTGATATATCTACTAAAATAATCGAGCTGCAGAACTGAAATTTGCGCTGCTGTGTTTTTAGGGATGGAGAATCTGCTGCTGCTGTTTTTGGATCATGCTTTTATTTGTTACTTCTATGAGGTTATCATTTTGGTCTTGCTGGGTTATCATTTTAGTAAATTTTTTCATCCTTACTATATATTAAAAAATGTTTGCTTTCAAAATGTATTGGAACGATTTCAAGGGCCGCGCCTGTACAGCGGTCGGATATCTTCTCAATACTATAATCACTGCTCGGGCCATATACCTATAGCAACCTATACCGCGCAAGAGATACGTCCGACCGGGGAAATATTTCGGCCGGCATTTTTAACCCTAAATGAGGCGGGAAATTTGAAATAATTTATACGGGTGGGTTCCATAAATAATGTAATGTCTTGGTTGTCGGTTTTGTAAAATGGAAATTATTTTAGTTCAAAGTAGGTAGGTACAACATAGGTCCACGATTTTTGTTGGTTTTAATTTTAAATTAATGCATTCATTGTACAACTTAATCAAAACAATATTTTAATCATCATAAGGAGAAGTAATATAATTATTATTGTACATTATACCTACAATACCTACATTATAAAATTTAAGACGAAAATTCCTGGGATTCTACCATTTATATTTGTGGGTTCGACGAAATTATATATATTTATTTATATTTTGCATGTAGATTTTTTATTATTATACTTATTATTTGTAGGAAAAACTACGTACGTTTCGGCTTCATTTCAGCCATCATCAGGTTTATAAAAAACATTTACAAATCACATTTTTGTTAAACAATCAAATGTTAACCTAAAAATTAATACAATTATTAATCTATGATAAAAATTAACATTTTTGGCGAAAAAAGTTAAAATTTTTTGATATTCATCAATTTTCTAGAAACAAGTTCAAAGAAATACTTACAAAGATGAAGGACGAAGTAAACATAACATTACAAATTAAAATAAGCATATGTCAAGAATCTGGTTTACATGGTTTGAATTCATTTACTTTAATAACGTCTATTGTACTATAATATATATAACTATAAGTGCAGTTGAATTTTCATTTTTATTTTTAATGTCATACTTGTGTTTATATAATCTCTTATGAAGGTTTTGTCTGGTTTGACCAATATAAGTTGATGGACAATCAAGACAATTAACTTTATAAACAAGATTTGTTTGTAGATCGTTAGTTTTTTTAGGTTTAAGTTTGGAGAAAAATGTTTTTGTATCATTCTGTGTTTTATGGGCAACATGAATATTAACTTCTTTGAAAATTTTGGTAATTGGTTCTGAAATACCTCTAACAAATGGCATAGAAAAAAACTTATTTGGGTTCTGTGAATGAGAGTCATTAGTATTATTATAAATTTTAAAAATTTAAAAATTTATTGAATTATTGTTTTCTTTTTCCATTGTGAATTTTAAACGGGAATGAAAATTATTAAATGCATTAAAGGTGTAAATAAATATATATAATTTCGTCGAACCCACAAATATAAATGGTAGAATCCCAGGAATTTTCGTCTTAAATAAACTAAACCTACCAGGGACAACATAGAAATTACATTATAAAAAATTACTTATAAAAAATATGAACATATTTTTAATTACCTAACATTTTCATACACTACTTATTACTTGGTATAATTATTTTTTGAGTACTTTTAATAATAATAACCTATTTTCCAGGAACATGTCCATAGCTATTTCTGAATTTAGCTAGTTTTATTCCTTAGAACTTTTTATTTTTGTTTGTTTAAAAAATACAAGCAAAAGAAAACTTGGCAACTTCAACTTCTTTGCTTCAAAAATGAAAGTGAAGTGATTTTTAATTATGCTCTTCTTTGATAAGTTTCAATAATTTTGCTGGCGGTGATCTGCAGTTAAGGTTTACTTGCTGCTGCTGTTTGCATTTCTTCGGATAATTCTATTTGCTCCAGAAATGCGGCTCTATTCGTCGTATCGAGAATTACGATGTCTCCATTTTCCTCATATCCATGAGTTACTTCTTGAATATTATTGTCGATGACACCTAGAGTACTACTAAGCCACTTTCTAAATTTATAGTTTCTTGTCTTGAAAACCTAAAAATCAGCAAGAAATCAGAAAATATCAACGAGAAAACAATATTATTTGGCAAAAAATTATACCTATTTACTTAACTATGGAATGTAATTTCACAATCTGGATGTAAAAGTCTCTTTACATTTGCACCAAGTCATTTTTTGATCTCGTACATATGAAAAGCTATTAACTGTACAAAATATAAAAGAAAAAATTCGCGATTAAAAACTAAAAACGCATCTCTCAAATAAGCATGTCACGGTGACTTTTATGATTTTACTGGCGCCTCCAAAAAGTATAATGCGATTTCACTCATTCTGTATACAAAAACATAAACAAGGAATAAGGTAGCTACCATTCAAACTGTCAAAATAGGGTTAAAAATGGCGGCGAATTCCATCTCTTTTCGTTCCCTGCGCCTTGCCGTGCGCAATAGGGCCAAAAGCGGTATATGTTAATATACAGGTATGTGGCTCGGGCCCATAAATTTTGGAGTTAACTGGTGTTCTTGATAACATTTTCCCAATTTCAACTTAAATGGTTCATTTTCTCATGATGAAACAAGAGTAGGTACCCTCTTGTTGCAGAATGAAAGATGCACTGAAATTATAGCCCAACAAGATCAAAAAGCTAACCCCAAAAGCAGTGAGTAAAGGCACGACCCAGAAACAACGCAAATGGCGCCTCCTGTGAAATACGTGGAAATTGACATCTTCGGCTGATTCTCCATCTCAAAAAACACAGCAGTGCCAAATTTCAATCAGCAGCTTATTTTACTAGATACAATCATAATTCAATTTCAAAAAAAGAACTTCAACAAACATTTCTATAAGGTATATTAGCCTCAATCATCATATTTTGATTCCCCTATCTCCGGTTTTGGGAGTTTCCATACCCAATGAAACGCCCTGTATAAATAATTAATACTTCTAGAGCAGTTATAGTTTTAGATGTACAAATGCAATTTAACATCACAAGTATCATCTCTTTCAACTGACCTAATTTGCATAATTAATATTGCTTTTATATCCATCTAGGTACTACGAGGTGTATGAAGATTTTACAAATAGTTTTATCTAACTTATCACTTATCATTCTAGTGATGTTTCATATTGTTGGGAACAAGATGCATCACTAAAAAATAGACATCTAAAAATGAACAATGGTATTTGGTTGTTTCAAATAGGTATATTTTTTCCCAGATAAGTGTACTCTTTGACCAAACATACACTAATTAAAGGGTTTAGTACTGTGGGAGTTTGGCATCTACCTAAACTCTTCCTCTAAATTATTAGGAGAATTTTAGTATCCCTTGCTTATTCATTGATTAAGGTGGCGAATGGGTGGCGCTGCCCTGCCTGCCAAAATGTGTGCCCCGAAGTTCCCAAACAGTACCGATGCTACTGCGGACAAACTGTGGAGCCCAAACCCATACCCGGCATAGTAGCGCACGGTTGCGGAGATATGTGCCTGCGAAAAGGGCGCCACTGCGAACACAAGTAGGCGGCACCCACTATCGTAATCATAGGAAATTTCATTTTGTACCACATTTTAGATGCACTATATTATGCCATCCAGGGCCCTGTCCGGACTGCGATGTAATGGTCGTAAGAAAATGCGGGTGTGGGGCCACGAGCCCCATCGTTAAATGCAGTGCCGAATTAGAGCTAGTTTGCGAAGGTATCTGCAAAAAAACGTTAGAATGCGGCATACACAAATGCGAAGCAAAGTGCCACCAAGGGCCATGTGAACCGTGCAAGGAAATCATCAAACAAGAGTGTTTTTGTGGAAAAAGTGGTAGAAAAGTATGCCGATCTAATTAGTTTTAACATTATAATGCATAATCAACATAATTTTAGGTACGCTGTTCTTCAGAACATAGCGGATGCACAACATACTCTTGTGATGATGTTTGTGGAAAAGTGATCTCTTGCGGAAACCATCAATGCCAAAAGAAATGTCACCCGGGGCCTTGCGAGAGTTGCGATAAAGATATAAGTATTGTGAAAAGTTGTTACTGTGGAAGAACCCCATTGAAGGAAGAACGTGTCTCGTGTCTGGATCCTATTCCAAACTGCGACAAAGTAAGGAGCAACGAGAAACGTTTTCCATCATAAAACACTTTTTCTCTTCTCTTCAGGTGTGTGGCAAGCAGTTAAATTGTGGGCAGCCTAGTGCGCCACATTACTGCAAAGAGATGTGCCACGAGGGGGCGTGTCCCCCTTGCCCACTAACGACTATGGTTCGGTGCAGGTGCGGCCACATGGACAAAGAATTACCGTGCAGGCAGCTCACTACGAGGGCTGATGATGCCAGATGCGAGTGGAAATGTACTAAGGTAAGAGTGACATTTGATTGACCTAACACCAATGAATAAAGAACCCAGGGAAGGAGCATGTTTGGGATTAACGCGTGATAGTTCCTGCATATGGTGGGATGCCGTTTCCGGTTTCAAACGCACGTTTATGTGGAAAGAGCCACAAACCGCATAGATAAGCATAAAAGTATCGAAACACCACATACTGACACCTGTCACCGTGTCAGTTATCAAAATATTGTGTCAAAACTTGGTTCCTACACAGGGCGATTTCTTACATATTTTATATCCATAAAGCTTTGACTCCTTCCTGGGGTTCTTTATTCATTGCCTAATACATAAATATAACCCAGAAGATTCAAAAGGTACAAAACAAACATAGAGAGATCTGAAATCTCATATTCTTAATATTATTAAATCAGCCACAAAGATGTCTGGATTCATATCTAGAATTAGCTCGAACATCAAAAGTATCAACGCAGTCAAGTCATTCTATTTTAGCTTTGTTCGTTTCAAGGTTGAGTACTGTTCATTTGAGTACAATTCTCTTTACAATGAGTATATTAATAAGCTGAACAGCGTACAGAGGAAGTTTCTGAAATACTTGTGTTTCAACTTGGGTGGAGTTTATCTGGTTCGTGGCTTCTCGCATGATGATCTCTTAAAGAGATTCAATGTTCCTTTATTAGCCAACAGGAGGAAGCTCGTATCGAGTCAATTTTTATTTAAAATTGTGAGGGCTGACATTGATAGAACCGAACTATTATCGTATTTAAATTTCTTTGTACCTTCAGTTAGCAACTAGAACTCATATAACATATTTATATGCCAACCCCAAATTCAAATATCCCAGTAAAATCTCCTATCCCTACCCTTTGTCGATTATTGCCAAATGAACTCTGCACACCTGGACTTTTCCACGCACGACCTCTCTGCTTTTAAAAAATTGACAAGGGCTCTGGTCTGTGCGTTAATTCCACCGATCTCACTGTTGCTTCTCCTTTTCTTTATTTTTGCTTTTAGTGCTCTCATATTGTTACCACTATTTGTTCTTGCATTTCCTAAAATTATCTTATAAATGGATATTCTCTATTGGACAATAAACTTATTTATTATTTATTTATAATAGGGCAGTCCAACGAACTGTCATGATCAGCTAATAATGGCCACTGCAGGGCAAATATTCACATTTGTTTGGGTTGCTAAATGTTTAAAATTCGTTAAATTACTGGTTAAAATGCCTTGTTTTTGTTGTGTTGTGAATGGGGAACTTGAACATTTTTTTTATTTCTTAATATATCTGCCTATCTATAGAAAGAGCACAAACCAAATATCAGCCCTCAAATCGCAATATTTAATTTACAATAAATAATTGAAGTTGTGACCGCAAGCTATTCATTTGAAATGACACGAAAAGCACGGGAATGGCCATGACGTCACACCGCTCTATTGATCGGAAGGCAGTGACATCAGTGACAGCTACACAGAATTAGAGAAGGGAGAATGGAAACTAAACATTAAAATCAACAGTTCAGCGACCCATTTCCAGAGGGATCTGATGTAGGTCAAAAATAAGAACCGCCTAAAAGTCCAAATTTGCCAAGCACCTCTTTAACTGAATGGTGAGGCCACGGGACTAGTAATTCGTAAGTCCCAGGTTCACCCCACAAGAAGTTTTTTTGTATTATCACTGCTTTCTACCTCTTACATTTATCATTTTTAGTAATAATGGGACAATGGTTATTATGAAGATTATTAGTCACAATCTACTCCATTGTATATTTAAATTCAAAGTACTTACCTACCTAATATGAAATTGTCGGTAGCAGGAAAAATGTGGTAGCAGGAAAAATGTGGACAAAAAAACAACTACAAGTCTACTTGTAGTTCGGCAGTCATCGTGTTAATTGAAAACAACTTATTACTTCAGGTTTTTGAAGCTTATCGCTGGAAGGAAGATGTCAGTTTTCTCTCCAAAATAAATACAACAGAAAAGTGGCTTAAAGATTAGAATAACAATAATGGGTTAATACCGGTGCTAAATGTCAAAGTTTAATTACATCACGAAGGGCTACTTCATGACATCATGCATTATAACCAGAGCCCGTAAATGACGAAAGTAAATACCGGTAATTACCGGTCCATCTCGTGAAATCGATTAATGTCAAGTGAAAGTGAAATGACAGAAGGGACAAAAACGTATGAATAGTGACTACTGTTATAGTCTCCCTATGCCTGAACTAGGATTTTTTTGTATATTACTATCTATTCACTTCTCGGGGGTCTTTCTCCTGCCTATGAGTTCTCTCATTTTAAAAGAAATTATTAGACAAGCACTGATACTTCCTTGTGCATAAAACTCAACAAAGGATAGTATAAAATGTATATTTATGAAAACTGCGTGATGCCTATGTCCCGCATTCCTTTTAAGAAGCCGCTTATAGTTTTTTGTGCTGTTTGAACTGGCTTTAGCCATACCGTACAAAAGTAATAATGGGGTCATTTCATAAAAAAAATTTTGTTTTCTTTGTGTTTACTTTATGTATTATGTCTTCAAAGTTCCAAAAAGTCCACCCGTTTGTTTTTATTATCTTTAACTAGGCCAAAAATTAGAATTGAAATTTGAAAATCGGGGTCCTGCTGACGTCAGCTGGATCCTTTACCAGTTAGTTTCATAAGTTGGGGCTAAAAAATTTAATAGATTTACTTGTTTTTTAACAATAATTATTATTAATAAAAGGTATACAACTTGGGTGTATTAATTATATGGCATAGCATTATAACCAGATTGTAGTTTAATTATAGTTTTATGATGTAATTTAAATAGGACATTTTAAAGTAATAAACCCTCCCAGGTAGACGACAAAATAGCTGGCAACATAGCACCACTGTCATTTCGATTGTTTACGTCTTACGTCGTCGGAGTTAACCTCATCGATAGTTGGTGATTTGTTCTTTGTGTTGAGAGTTTTTTCATTTTTCATTATAAAAACTAAACAATGCTTTAACAAAGCCGTCTTCCATGCTGAACACTATTATATTAAGCAGTAACTCACAACAAAACGTAAACGATGGCTAGCCAAACGAATAACCAAAAAAAAAAAACAAACCAACCCAATAAATAGGTCACAGCTGTGATTTGACAGAAAGGTGGGCGGGCTGTTTAAATTTGAACCTGACCGTTTTGCGGCGTTGCCGGACCTACAAAAAGTACCTATACTCACTCCGTGGACATTTTTATTTTTTTTTTCGGCCAAACGGGCCTTCAAAAAATTTGAAAAAAAATCCATAAGTATATTTTAGTCAAAGCTATCATCTGAGCTCATCAGAAAAAAACGTGAAATGTGCCCATTGCCCCTATAGCGTCGACTCTGCGGCAAGCACAAATGCAACCAGTGCTGCTGCATCGAGGCAGAACACGAGTGTCCGCTACCGTGCGGCCGTCCCCTCTCTTGCGGTAAGCACCGCTGCGCCAGGGCATGCCACGCCGGCCGCTGCGCCGCCTGCCCCGAAGCGATATTCGAAGAACTGAGATGCTCCTGTGGTGCGGCGGTGCTGTATCCGCCGGTGGCGTGTGGCGCCCGGCCGCCGCCCTGCGACAAGGACTGCAGGAAGGAGAGGGCTTGCGGGCATACGTCGAACCACGCATGTCATCCGGGCGAGTGCCCGCCTTGTTTCGTGCTGACTAAAAGATGGTGCTACGGTAAGACTCTCAATTTTAACTTTTTTTATTGATATTTGTTTAGCGAAGAACAGAATGCAGCGAAATTTGAAAGAGCAAAGTGTTATTTGTACAGTGTTGTATTCAGAATAAAGAGTACATTTCAATAGTCAAGAAAAATGAGGGGGTGCCATAATGAAGTTATGCCCTGTTGAATTAATCCAACACCTCTGTAAAATCTCACTTGGTATACTTTATCTCATTTCAATTGAAACACTTTTGTCCCAAGTGATTTTACCAGGTTAACTCGATACTAGGTGCCCCAGCAATAAAATACGAGACAAAACCATATACCTATAGCAATAGCAACCTATACTGCGCAAGAGGGGGAATAATTTGACGGCCATTTTTAACCCTAAATGAGGCGGGAAATTTGAAATAATTTATACGGGTGGGTTCCATAAATAATTTAATGTCTTGGTTGTCATTTTGTGTAGTTCAAAGTACCTACATACAACATAGGTCCAAGATTTTTGTTGGTTTTAATTTTAAATTAATTCATTCATGAAACAAAGCAGTTAACTAGGTTGAGAAATTGTACAACTTAATCAAAACAATATTTTAATCATCATAAAGAGAACTAATATAATTATTATTGTACATTATAATGTAGGCGCACTGAGAGATTGCGTCCGCGAGGAAGCGGGGAGCGCGGAGAACGATTTGTCGCTATTGGCCGACTGCAACAGTGCAAAAAATGCACCGCGCTTTCGTATTCGCAATTAAAAATAAAACCAAGGTGAGGTTCAGAGGACTGATTATCCCTAGGCGTGCGCGTCGAAATTTATAGTTTTGAAAACTTCTTAGTATTTTCGGGATCATGAGTCGTTCAGGGTGCACAATGTGTCGACGAAGAAGGAGATTTAAAAAACATAAAAATTCCACTTTCAAATAATCTCTCGTGCTTGGCTGTGTATTGTGCACCCTGGACGATGCATGATACTAAGCTAGATACTAATAAAAATACTAAGAAGTTTTCAAAACTATAAATTTCGACGCGCACGCCTAGGGATAATCAGTCCTCTGAACCTCGCCTTGGTTCTATTTTTAATTGCGAATACGAAAGCGCAGTGGATTTTTTGCACTGTTGCAGTCGGCCAATAGCGACAAATCGTTCTCCGTGCTCCCCGCTTCCCCGCGTACGCAATCTCTCAGTGCGCCTACTATAACTTATACAATAACTACTATAAATAATTACTTATAAAGAAACATTAACATTTTCATACACTATTACTTGGTATAATTATTTCTTTGAATACTTTTAATAATAATAACCTATATTTTAATAATACCTATTTCTGAATTTTTAGGCAGCTAGTTTTATTCCTTAGAACCTTAGAACATTTTCTTTTTGTTTGTATAAAAAATACAAGCAAAAGAAGACTTGGTAACTTCAACTTCTACCACTTTAATCTTTGCTTCAAAAATGAAAGTGAAGTAATTTCTAATTACGCTCTTCTTTGATAAGCTTCAATAATTTTGCTGGCGGTGATCTGCAGTTAACAGGTTTACTTGATGCTGCTATTCTATTTGCTCCAGAAATGCGGCTCTCTTCGTCGAGAATTACAATGTCTCCATTTTCCTCATCTCCATGAGTTACTTCTTGAACTTCTTGAATATTATTGTCGACGACACCTAAAGTACTAAGCCACTTTCTAAATATAGTTTATTTTCTTTAAAACCTAAAAATCAGCAAGAAATCAGAAAATATCAATGAGAAAACAATATTATTTGGCAAACAATTATACCTAATTACTTACCTCTGGAATGTAGTTTCACAATCTGGATGTAAAAGTCTCTTTGCATTTGCACCAAGTCATGTTTTGATCTCGTAAATTTGCTATAATATAAAAGAAAAAAATCGCGATTAAAAACTAAAAATGCATCTCTCATGAAAAAAGCATGTCACGTGGACTTATGATTTTTACCGGCGCCTTCAAAAAGTATAATGCAATTTCATTCATACTGTATACAAAAATTTAAACAAGGAATAAGGTTGCCACCATTCAAACTGTCAAAATAGGGTTAAGATGGCGGCGAATTTCATCTCTTTTCGTTCCCTGCACCTTGCCGTGCGCAATAAGTCCAAAAGCGGTATTTGTTAATATACAAGTATGTGGACAAAACACATTTAAGCAGATCCCAGTTTAGAAAGAAGAAGGAGACAGAGAAGATAGGTGCTGCAGTAAAAACGAAATACAGTACATAGCCTTCCATAATTTCACAGATCTTAGAATACAGTGTGTCCCAATTTGATACTGGACACCTCAGAAATGTATGAAGGGCAAGGAAAACAAATGGTCTTTATTTTTTTATTGCTAGTCCCAAGCGAGAGTATCTCATGGGCGGTGGTATTTGGATGGGGTAATTATTTCATGGCCTGCTATGATTTTTTTAAATAGCAAATTTTCAGGAAACCCTATTAGGGATTTTTTTGCGACAAAATGTTGTCAAGAAAACTTGTTCGCAATGAAAAACTGAGTAGACTTGCAAAATTTCAAAACTCTAGACCTACTTTGATTTTTAGCTTTTTCACCTTTTTCTCCCATTTTCTTCTTAGAAATGTGTCCTTTCTGGAGCTTTCACATCAAAATATTATTAAGGAAACTTGATCATCTTGAAAAATAAAATTTTGCCGTGAAAGCTCCAGAAAGGACACTTTTCTAAGAAAAAAGTGAGAGATAAATCTAAAAATCAAAATAGGCCTAGATTTTTGAAATTTTGCGAATCCACTCAGTTTTTCATTCTGAACAAGTTTTCTTAATAACATTTTGTCGTAAAAAAATCCCTAATAGGGTTTCTTGAAAATTTGCTATTTTAAAAAATCATAACAGGCCATGAAATAATTACCCCATCCAAATACACCGCCTATGAGATACTACCAATAAAAAAATAGGGACCATTTGTTTTTCTTGACCTTCAAATATTTCTGAGGTGTCCAGTATCAAATTGGGACACACTGTATAATATTTGAGTAATCAATATAGCTTTTTGGAGACCTTTTGACAATATTATAGAGTGCATTATCCTTTACATTGTGTTTGACAGCAACCTTAAAAAACCTTAAAAGTGATGAAAGCGCTCCGTCAGGATTTTAAAGCAGTACATATCTATGCAAAGTACAAAGATTTTTACTACTGGATTATCAATATGTTTCCTTAAAACTCTGCTCTTATACAGCTTCTTCAAATTGTTGCATCTATTCATAATAGATTTTAAAAATTATAGATTTTGCTAATTTTCGAAGTTCACATAGGATTTTGTGAATATTGTTTTTTGTACTTCTATTCCCTGTAAAAAAACCTTCTCAACAATTTTGGAGAAGTACGGTATCTGAAGAGTGATCACAAGATGGATCAAATCATTCATAGAAAATAGAGAGCAATTTGTAGCAATCGATGACAGTGGTCAAACTTCAAAATGTGATTTTACACAGGTCAGCATAGGCATGCCATGAGGATGTGTTATCTCACCATCATTGTTTTTGTTGTATGTTGACGATATGAGATGCTGTCTCAGTGAGGAGTGTCAGGCTACTTTATATGCTGATGATACAAATTTATTGATATCATACAAGGACAAAAGCTTACTGGAGGTTGCATGTAACCATAATCTCTCAATGCGTTTAGATTGGTTTAAAGCTAATTCACTATACCTCAATGCAACTAAGACCAATTATATCTGCTTTCATATTTATCAAAATACAGAATTTCTAAATCCGGAAAGTTCGATGATTAATGTTAATATCGACAGAACCTCGCATGCTAAATTTCTTGGGATATTCTTGGATGAGAATCTGGGTTTCAAACAACATTGTGCAAACCTATGAACCAAACTATGTTCTTTGACATTTCTATTTCGTAGTTTGAGAGGCACTCTTGGACAAGGGCAGCTGCTATCATTATACCATGCATCAGTGGGGGTCTAGGCTGCACTATGGCAAATTATGATGTGTGCCTTTATGTATATAAGAATAAACAAAGCTTTTTGAGAAATGTGAATGAGCACAACATCAACACTCGCAATAGTAGAAGCTTTAGAGTGTCTTTTAGACAGCTTAAGGTTGGTAAGAGTGCTCATGACTGTGAGAGAGTGCAGATATTTAATAAACTACCTGAAAACATAAAAGTCTGCTGAAAATAAAGATATTTTAAATCGAAACTTAAAACCCTGTTGATCCAAACAGTTTGTACTCGCTGGTTTAATTTTTTGCTACATGTATATATATTTTATTGTGCATTGTATAGGTTGTAACTATCTGTATTGGTTAGACTGACGTTTTCTAATGTAGTCAAAAAGAAATAAAGATGAAATGCATAAATACATATAGTATACAGTACACATTTATTCAAATAGTTTTTTTAAGGAATTAGTTGGAATCACTGGCCTTTTGAGACTGTCTACAAATCTATATTTACATCTCCACATATCATACAAGTTATCCCTATCTTATATAGTACAGAGAATAGTTTTTCAAGAAATTTGTTGGAATCACACCAAAGTGTTGTATAACACAAAGAGTCTGATATTTCCATATTTTAGAACATACAACTTTTTTTAATGGCCAATTTAGACTCTTGGTTTTAAGTTAAATTCAGGTTTATTAGTGATGCTTCTTGATACAGAGTATGTACATCAACATAAGATGAAAAGCACGCGAAGGTTGGAACAAATTCGATAAAACCTCTATAGGCAAGGGGAAAAAACTGCTCGGACACGTCAACCTTAAATTTGCAATGCGAAAATTTTGACATATAAATGCATCATGTGACATCATTGGTGTCGCAAATAATGTTGTCATCATCCTTTTTTTAAATTGTAAGCCCCACTTTTAATACCACCATTTGAAAGAGGTCATTGTTCTACATACAGAACATAGATTTTTGGTATAGGTTACATAACATTTTTTTTTGAGAAATAGTTATTTATGTACCAAGGCACTGAAGTTCAGCTTTTTATGACTCATGTGGAATTTAGTTGCCGAGGCCTCTGGCCGACGCAAATAAACCACATGAGTCATAAAAAGAACTTCAGTGCCGAGGTGTACCAAGGGAGGATATCCCATAGGCGGTGTTATTTGAATGGGGTAATTATTTCATGGCCTGCTATGATTTTTGAAGGGTGGCCCATCAAAGCAGAAAAAGTGTGCTACATGGAGACAGGTTAACATAAAATCGTCATTCAAAAATGAGGTTGTAGTAAAAATTAAGGGGAATTCGAGGGTGTACCCTAATTTTGTATACGGGGGTCGGTAAAAAAGTTATCGCGAAAAAACATTTTTTTTTTTTTCAAATAAAAAAAATATATTTTTTACCTACACATCCATTAGAGAACCTTTAAGTAGTATTCCCGAATATTCAGTTTTTTAATAAAACTTCCGGTTATAGCGGAAATGAAAGTGGTTTTCTCTATTTTACAACTTACACATTTCTCTTAACCATCACAGGATTCCTTTTTTAATTCTGAATCCAACGATATATAATTTGACCTATTTATCTCCAACCGTTTCCGAGATATTTATCAAAGAAGCTCCATCAAACTAGATACATGGTCTCATGGTGGGTGTCTGATGTTCGATCTGAGTAGGCCAAACAATAAAACCAAATTTATGACAAATCAAGTCAGCCATGATAATAAAACTGACAAGCGAGTAGGCTGAATATTAAAGTGGCTATAGCCATTCAACTTAATTAATTTGTTCTGGATTAAATGTAGGTATTTCCTACCCGTCATACTTCCTGAATAAAATAGAGGGCCCATTATAAAATTTCCCACAATTCCGCACCAAACACCCACGGAATTTCTGCCGGATTTCACAACTTCACGAAATGCCCGTGGATTGTCAACAGACCAAAATATACTATTTTTCTGGTTGTATATTCCCGCCGTTATAAATGTAGCTTCATCGGACCAAATAATTTGTTTAAAAAATCCAGCTCCACCTCTTGCAAAATAAAAGTTTAACTTTGTTTGACAATATTCCAGTCTTCTTGCAGCATCTCCAGGGAATGGCCTTTGAACAGGTAATATGTTGAAGGCTTTAAATTTGCTTAATTTCATTACCCTTTGTATTGTAGACCGGGGAATTTGTAAGTCTCTCGCTGCATCTCTCTGAGATTTTTCGTTATTTCTTCTGAAATAATTTAAAATTCGTTCTCTCTCGTCCTCACTAATTCTAAACCCTTTTTTTCTCTTGCTAATCACACTTCCTGTCGATCTGAATCTTCGATACAGCTTACATATAAATGAAGCACTCGGAACATTTCTATTTGGATATTTATGAGAATACTCCCTCAAAGTTTCTATGTATCTTTTATCATTTTTGATGAAGATCTCTAAAATATCACAGCATTCTTCTTTCAAAAACATTTTTTAAACTGCAACTACTAACAGCTTCAGCAACAAAATTTTAGACTAATCTGACACGTAAATAGAAATATTGAATTGACAGCCTACTTGCTTGTCAGTTTTATTATCATGGCTGACTTGATTTGTCATAAATTTGGTTTTATTGTTTGGCCCATGGCCTCCTACGATTTACGGCTTCTTCGAGTCCTTTCTGGCCTGCTCATTCGAACGAAAAAACCCGTTCGCGTACTTCGAGAGTTGACCGCAAGACGGAGCCACGAGGCGTACTCCTGTCAAACACAAAATAATAAAGGTTATGTCTGCTTATGTCAGAAATAAACTGGCTGTTGTCAAATGCCTAGGTTGTGTTCCGTGGCGAATTGTCGCTTTAAGCAATTGCCCTTATTTGAATTCCCGCGTAAAGAGCATTCAACTTAAAACTTGGGTCGGTTTTTGTGTGTAGGAACATTTATCCATCCTATAAAACAAGCGGATGGCTTGTTTATCTGTTCTGGACATTTTAAAATAGACAGCTTTAGAATATGCAAAAACAAAATGAGGAAATTGAAGCCAAATTCAATTCCCACCATTTTTGCAGAGGTGAGTAGGTATATTTTTTATAATAATTTTAATTTTTAGTGTCGGTGTAAATGGCCAACGATAATACCAAGCTGGTTTTATGTTTTATATAACATACTACATACCTAGTGTAAGTTCTACCCGAATTTCTACTTAACAAGCACAATGAATATTGTATCTGCTTGGAAGAAGAGCTAGGATACATTTTGTAAAGAAATATCATGAAATATGTGGACCGAGATGTGGACTGTGATGTGTATACCCTATGTATGCTCTTTATGTCCTATATTAGTACCAATGTATATTAGATATCTTTTCACGATAGTTGATGTGCACGTCAGTTTCAGAGACAGATGAGAAGCCTGTTTGATGCATTCAGAAATTGATGATCATGTGTAACTTTAATGTTGGAATTGCAAAAAAATGCTTCGTTTAAATAATTTAATAAGGAAGTGGCTATTTATCGACGTATATGAAAGTTATACGTCTTGCGTTCTCATTGGCGAGTTGAGTGACGTGAGTTCTTTGGGCGTACATTTAACTCCATACACGTCCGAAGTAAACTGATTTTAGATACGTCGGAAGTGTATTTTTTTCAAACATCGTTGCAATAAGGTGCGTGTATGCCCTACTTTTTCGGCGATGGGAGCTGCGGTATGAAAAAATAAGTGGTAATTATTTCCAATAGTGTAACCCACCCCCGATTTTCTTGAAATTTTGGCTAGGTACCCCCTATTTTCGCTCGACGTTCGGCGCTGTAAAAAAGCCGGATTTATAAACTTCGAAGTTTCCGTTTGACGCTGATGCAGCTGCTGTTGCCATAAACTTTTCCATTCCGTTTAGAATTTTCTGTACACCTGTGTGTTATCAACGCCAGAAAAATAATGCATAGAACAACAATCGTCATCTGAGCGAAGTCGTTCGATTTCAATACTCTGATTTTGCAACTCTAAATACATTTTGTTAATTACTTTGTATCGTTATTTTGGATAATTAATATTAAAAATATTACACAAAATCAATACAGATGATCAGCTGATAAACTGGGAAAACATGTGACCTCCCACGTGACCGTTAAGAGGGTACTTCATTGGCCAGAGAGGCAACGGAAAAAGATAAATGTTGGCTATCCAAACGGACCTCCAGGAGGTCCGTTGTTATCCCTAACGAAATTTGAGTTTATAATAATTAATCTTCGATGTCCAACTTTCGCAAACATCAAACGGAAACGTCAAAGTTTATAAATCGGGCTTAACCATTCGGCGGGCGCCGAATGTCAGACGAAAATAGGGCCAACATTTCAAGAAAATCGGGGGTGGGTTACACAATTGGAAATAATTACCACTTCTTTTTTCATACCGCAACGTCCATCGCCGAAAAAGGAGAGCATACACGCTCGTTATTGCAACGATGCTTGAGAAAAATGCGCTTCCGACGTATCTAAATGAGTTTACTTCGGAAGTGTATGGAGCTAAATGTACGTCCAAAGAAGTCACGTGACTCAACTCGTCAATCAGAGCGCAAGATTTATACCGACTTTCATATGCGTCGGACGTATAAATATCCACTTCCTATAAATAATTCGTTTTTGAGCTGCCCAAGTTTGCTTAAAAACAAAATACTTAGTTTGGGACAACGATTTACTCTTAAATGTGAATTGATTTCCAACAACACTTCCCGGTTCTGATGCAATTTTGTTGCTGCCACCAAAATTGCATGAAATTAATTGTTCACACTTGGCAATTAGTAACTGCAATTTTGTTGCATGCAAATAGAAACTACCTACTCTATTTTTGTGGTGCAACTTAATTGCTCTATTTTTGTGCAATTAAGTTGCAGCAACTTTAGTAGGTTTTTAGGGGTTTTTCCATGCCAACGCACTGAAAAATGTCAAAATGGTGTCGCTGCATTGTTAAGATTAACACCAAATACAATACTATTACCCTAAAAATATATTTTTTTATATATTTTGTGTTAAAAATGTTTATGTATTGTTAATCAGATGTCAAATTTTAGTAACTTGCTTCGCTATATAGGTCTGTGGTAATAGTTTGTTACTAGAAAATTGCTGCAATGGATGCAACTATTAAATGAGGCGTTTAGTGCAAAAGTTAAAACATAGTTTTGAGAAAAACGCCGTTTATATTTCATGATTTTGACCGCCCCCTATTTCTATGTTGCAGTTTATATAATAAAATTAGATAAAGAAGATAAAGAAAAAATTAGAAAAAGTTCATACATTTTTGAAAAAAAAAAATTGGTGGGCTGCTTTTGCACAAATAAAGTGTTTTGTGCACTACATTTATTTTCACAGTAAGTTTATAAAAAAACATAAACCTAACCCTAAAAGTAAAACACTTTCTCCATCATCACAAGCAAGAAACAAGGCAACAATAAACAAGTAGGTACATAAACAGTTTGTTAGTGTCTCATTATTGATATTTTTTAGTCAACTCTTTGTTAAGGATCTTCGACAGAGTGAAGCACATCGTCGTAATTATTTTTTACCTCACGAACTGAATTTGTCACCCTTAGGTTTTTATAAAAATAATGCAAATATGGTGGGACATACGCTGACAGACTCGACTTAGACTGTCTTTTTCCGCCATTTCAGTACGTGGACTCTACCTTTCACAAATGCAATTCCTTTTCCAAGTGCTTTTAATTTTAAAGTTGCCAAGGCTGGTTCAGAGAGTTCAGTTTTTATTTTTTGTTCAAATTCGTCCCACCTCCTGTAACTGTCAGACACAGGTGCGTGAAAAGTTAATAATTTTTTCCTGGAAACAGATAGTGACCCAGGATCGTGCGTTTCATTATCGACAAATTTAAGGTGGGGGTAAGTACAGTTTGTTCAGCGAATGTTCAGCCCTACGTCACAACTCTTGTCCTTGTCTGGCTCGTGAATATACGACCGATATCTGTCGTATAGTCATGAGTAAGACAAGGGCAGGAGTTGTGACGTAGGGCCGAACATTCGCTGAACAAACTGTAGCAAAGGTCAGGATTTTTGTTTTTTGAATAATGGGACCGATACCTTGGGAAACTCGAAAAAAAAAATAATAATGACAGATTCAATTTTTTCTTTGCTTGTCTTATTGTTCGGAGCCTTCTTCTCCCTCTTATGCCTAGAAAGGGTGTCACATTGACCTTTTTGATGTAAAGCACATCTAAGTCGACGTTCAGAAAAGCTTAAAATCTTAAAAAAAAACTCCTAATTAAAAGATAGGCCGCTATTGCGCAAAACATTCGAACTAAGTCATTGATTCGCAAATGTTGGGCCTTTTTTGTACTAACTGATATGATCAGATTGCAATATGCCAAAGTAACATTATATGCGCCATCTAGAGGCGTCTTAGAGGAATCGATATAGGCCGTTATTGCATATTGCATATGATAGATTAATAAAAATCCATGCAGCTTGTACTATTAACACAATAAGCATTTTTTTTTTTAAGTTGGGCCACTCTTGCACTAAACACCTCAAATGTGAACACACATGCAATAGAGTCGCAGCAACAAAAAGATGCCCGATATATTGTTGCATCGTCAGAACCGGCACAGACTAACGAGTAATTATTTATTCTGTGGAACCGGGCTTAAACAACTGTTTTATAAAGCGATAAGGAACACACTTCTAACAATTCGTTCCAAACCTATGAAACAATTTCATTATACAGTTGAAATATTTTATACATTATCATGGAAACGTTTCTATTATAATTTCTTTATTGATTTATAAGCAATTTTATAATTTTGTCATATAAACATTGTAAAGGTAAATGTAGAAGTCTACATAGTTGCAGCATTGAGTAAAGGATATATATTTATATAGGGTATATAACATATATCCTTCACTCAATGGTTGCAGGCAACAAAATAGTGTTCTCGTTCTCCATAACTCTAATATAATACTACTTATTGAAATTATAAAACCAATTTGCTGGTTGGGATGTTTTTTTAGTTGAATAAATAATTCATATTAAAAGTATGTTTTGTGTTTATAGCCTACCACTGTCCAGCATCCCAATAGCTCCTGTGGAGAAATAACCCTTGTAACACATAGTCCTAATATTCCAAAATCTCCTCCTAAAGTGTCGAATCTATGGCCATTGCAGGTAATGTATCAAAAAAATATTGTATAAAATGTTTTTTTTCCTTCAACCGTTCTGACCGTGACCTCTTCACATCATTTTGAATGTAAAGTTTTTTTAACCAACTACCACGGGAAGTCTAGCTGCTATTAAATCATTGTGACTTTTTCCAGTAATTACAGAAAGTTCTATACATCACCCACTTTTGAAAAGTATATAGGAAATATCTTTCTTACCTTTTAAAAGCAAACCTTTTTCACTGCAATGATCTTGGGTGAGTAGGTACTAAAACATCTTCCCGATCCAATCAAAACCCAGGAAAAAATGCAAAAAAAGTCCTACATTTTATTGTAATAAAATAAATACAAAATAAAAGTATATTGATAGTAAAAAAATATATATATTTATAGCCTGCTGTTCATAGTCCTGACATTTTTCAAGAAGGAATAATGAGTCTTGTCATTCCCGCTTCTCCCAATCAAATTTTAGATACATCATCATCATCACAGGTAATCAACATTATATTATGTACAAACTAATATATTTCCCACACAAAGGGGAACAGTAATTTTTGTTGTTTGGCTATACATTACTGGCAATTTAGGTTTGTGCATCGTAACAAAAATTTCATAAGTACATCAAGAATCTGATGATTTTCCTACACAGATTTCACGTAGATGGTTGACTGTTGATTCAATATGACCTATAAAAGTTTGGCATCTTACTTTTGACAACATTCTGGTTTAAACAACGATAATACTTCAGATAATACTCACACATAAAATACCTACTTCAACATTCTATCAGCAATGAACTACATATTCCATGAAGAATACTCAAGAAGCACATTGCAAGTCAGATATTATTTTTGTTTGCAACTGCTCGGTTTTCAGGTAGGTTTTCACTATTTTAGTGTCATCATAGGTATCATAAGTTTTGAAGCACTGGTCAACCATGGTCAACATCACTCATTAAGCATGAAGATCAATAATAATAAAAGTTCCACTTCTTTTCGGAAAACAATCGAGGTCCTATTAAATCCAAAACGTTGATTCCGAAGACCGGAGAAACACGGAGTCACTCACGGACCCACGCCTTCGGAGTTCGTAAACACAACAATCGATTTGCGGCTATCGGCTATCCTTTTTAATCACAGATTCTCGTAACTGTCGGCTTGATTATCTCATAGCAGTTTGATACATAATAATTATGTTATTGATAAATTGAACATAATTTTAGATAGATGCAAGACGAAGGACGCTCAAATTTTAGGTTATGAAAAATTCGAAGTCAAACGCGGTCAATTGACAAATGACCAAAAATGACTTCGGTGGCCATCTTGAAATTGGTACGGCTGGTGGCGCCATCTACTTCAATGAGCAGGCCAGAAAGGACGCGAAGAGAGCCGTAAATCGTAGGAGGCCATGGTTTGGCCTACTCAGATCGAACATCAGACACCGACCATGAGACCATGTATCTAGTTTGATGGAGCTTCTCTGATAAATATCTCGGAAACGGTTGGAGATAAATAGGTCAAATTATATATCGTTGGATTCAGAATTAAAAAAGGCATCCTGTGATGGTTAAGAGAAATGTGTAAGTTGTAAAATAGAGAAAACCACTTTCATTTCCGCTATAACCGGAAGTTATATTAAAAAACTGAATATTCGGGAATACTACTTAAAGGTTCTCTAATGGATGTGTAGGTAAAAAAATATATTTTTTATTTTCCAAAAAATGTTTTTTTGCGATAACTTTTTTACCGATCCCCGTATACAAAATTAGGGTACACCCTCGAATTCCCCTTAATTTTTACTACAACCTCATTTTTTGAATGACGATTTTATGTTAACCTGTCTCCACCCTTTTTCCGCTTGGATGGGCCACCCTGTACATATTATATTTTTTTGAAATCGGAAAAAAAAAGTTTTATTAGGTAAGAAAATAATAATAAGGGATCACCCATCCATGAACCAACTACGCGCGGCGTTGCTTGACTTTGACGATCGCTCTACCTAGGTCAAATCGAACAGACAAACCAAACTGCTGCTTCTTGTGCAGCCTACACAACAAATCTATTGATATTCAAATTTACTAAAATATGTGTTTTGAATATTTGGTCACTTTTGACGGGCGATTTCTCCACGTCTGACGTTTGATATTTACATCTCGCCAAGGCCTACTTATTGAAAAAATCGTACAATAATGTTGCCCATTATTGTACGATTTCTGTGCTTTTAATGACGATTTTGGGACACTAATGCCGATTTCAAGAAAAAAATATTTCATTCATTTTTTACAATTTATTTACTTGGCCATTTAATCAGTTGTAACAAATTCAGTGGTTTGTTTTTGAAAATTTATTTAAAACAGAACAACAAATCAAATCAAATGTTCAAATTGTTGACCATTAACTTTCTGACAATAGAAAAGTCGATCTTAAAATTCTCGCAACACTTTGGTTAACTTGGTTAACAAAAAAACACACAATATTATGTTTTGCTCGAGTGATCAGCCTTATTTCTACCATTTTCAACCATTTGTTTGGGTATTTAACTGTAACTGTTCCTGTTAGAATTGAATAAATTGACAAGTAAATAAATTGTAACAAACGAAATATTTTTTCTAAAAAACAAAGTTATGTAATCTATACCAAAAATCATTGTTCTGTATGTATAAAAATGAGCTCTTTCAAATGGTGCTATCAAAAGTGGGGTTACAATTAAAAAAATGACGATAACGGCATACCTGTGACTTCACTGACGTCACATGACGCATTTATAAATATGTCAAAATTTGCACATTGCAAGATTAAGGTTGACATGTCCAAGCGATTTTTTCCCTTGCCCATACATAACAGAAAAACTATTGGTAGATTTTTGTACTTGTACAGACCTTACAAAAAAAAATCTGTTTGTCTTCAACCTGTTTCATTGTTGTACCTTTCATTGTATAAAACAAAATCAAATCTTTTATACCCTCTCGGCCAAAATTTGGATTATAAAAACTAAGCGTAAGAATGCAAGCCAGACAAAACCTCCATCATATTTATGACATAACTTTGAGCATTTTGTGCATACTTTTGGAATATTCTTGAGCATTTCATGAATCTGCTCGAGTCAATTATCATTTATTCTCATTGACAAAAATGCTCTAAATATAATATTTTGCATTTCCAGCTGTTTTCATTGGCTACATCATTGAGTAAACGAATAAGACTTCATCTTGTTTTTTATCTCTTCTGCTTTTTATTATTTATTATTTATTTATTCAAATAGGAAACCTAGTATATACAAACAAACAAACAATAATTATTCACTCAACAAGAGCATAATTACCGCATAAGGTATACAAATTGAGAAATTGTTACAAATCTTAAATTTAGATCTAAGAATAAATGCGGGTACAAACACAAACACAAGCACTCCACAAAAAGCAAGTAATATAAGTCCAACACCACAAACAACCAAGTATCTTAGACATCTAAACCACCCAGAAACTCAACTATCAAGAATATGCATCCCTGATAAACTCCCCCAACAATCGCTTGAATCTATCCAGTCCACCACATTCCCTAAGGTTACATGGGAGCCTGTTGAACTCAAGCAAACCACCCATCAACACAGTCTTTTTCGTTCTAACATAGTTGGTGCGAGCAGTATAGAGGTCATTTGCACCTCTGGTATGATAATTCTGAATATCACCATGGAACACAATAAAGTCTCTAAGGTAAGAGGGAGTTTTACCAGTTAAGACCTTGAAAATAAAAACCATGCAGGAGTAGAAAATTCTGTCCCTAACATACATCCAGTTCAAAGTATTGATCATCAATGAAATTGGCGTATATCTATTGCATTGCAAAATAATACGCATTCCACGGTTTTGCATTTTTTGTAAGGAGGAAACCGAGTTTACATTCAGAGAGTACATCAATGAGGAGCAGTAGTCAAAATGAGGCTGCCAAATTACTCTATATACAGTCACAGCACTTGCCAACGTTAGTTGACGTCTAATTCTTGAAAAGAAGAAAAGTTTCTTGGAAATCTTGTTCATGGTATACTTGAAGTGACTTTCAAATGACAGAACACTATCAATTATGAAACCAAGATATTTCACTTCATGAACCATTTCAATTCTTTGGTTGTAGATTCCAATGTTGATGCCGTTCAAATCAATCTGCATAAGTTTGTATTTAGTTGTCAATAGCATAGCTTTTGTTTTTTGAACATTAAGTTTAAGTTTATTGATATTAAGAAACTGAGTTACGTGTCCCAGAAGATCATTCATTTTCTGAACTGCAATAGCCACACTCTCATCACTCACCGCCAATAATGTATCATCCGCAAACAAGTTAATAAATTCGCACTGCTTTAAATAATGAATATCGTTAAGGTATAAAATGAGCAGTATTGGTCCCAACACACTCCCCTGTGGAACACCAGAGTCAATTTTTACTGAATCAGATGTATATCCATTTATTTTAGTTGATTGATACCTATTCGTAAGGTAATTCTTAAACCACCCACGTTACCCTCGAATCTCTCCCCATCCAGGGCGCCACGAGGAGCGTTCGGCCATCATGTGCTGCCAGGAGGGCTTCAGCTGCGGCCTGCCTTGCAACCGGAAGCTCTCGTGCGGCCGCCATCGCTGCGACAGGCCGTGCCACTCGGGGGAGTGCCCCTCGCCCTGCCGCCAGCCGTGCGCCGTCCCGCGCAAACTGTGCGGCCACCCGTGCGGACTGCCCTGCCACGGGGGCGCGTGCCCGTCCGACGGGCCGTGCCGCGCCAACGCCAACGTGGGGTGCCAGTGCGGGCTGCGCAAGGGGCACAAGCCGTGCGTCCAGGTCACAGACGAGCTGAAGCGGCTGCAGATGGCCAAGCTGAGGGACAAGATGGAGAAGGTGGCGTGGGATGACGCCAGGGTGAACATGGAAGATGATTGGAAGCCGCCGAGCGTTTTGAAGATGTGAGTATCGCGTTTGAACGCCGTGGTGTCCATTCGCAATAGTGAATGCGGCCTGTGGTGGGAGAATTTGGAAAACTGTTAAGAGAGTGACCGCAACATTCCGGCAATCTCAGTCCGCAGTGAATGATTGATGTTTGCGTTTAGTGTTTGAAATATGGAATCTGGAACTGCAAAAAAAAACAAGCGCAATACAAAGTGTTCTTTTTATAGGTGCCATTCGAGAAAGTGTGCTGATAGAAATATACATTTCCATTTGTGAAATGTGTGAAAATTAAAAAGATACTTATACCTAATCCTTATTACAAAAAATGAAACAAAAGAACACATATTTATTTAAAATGTAGCTCTGTACTTACTGTCTATATAGTTTCATTAAAAAGCCAATAGGTCTCTTAAAATCTTATTAAGCAAATGTGCAAAATTGCTGTTCAAATATATTGACTCCTTTGCAAATGAGTATTTTTTTAACAAAATACATAAACTGTATGTCACACGCTTGAATTATTAGAAATAAAACAATCTCACTCTGAAAAATCATCACAGAATCCTCACATGACACATTGGTGGTTTATTACTCACTATCCGTGATGTTTGTTTACAACTGCCAGGGCCCCGAATGGTAATTGGAATCGCAAATAGGGAAGTGATCTTTTGCAGATATCGTGTAATGTGGAATAAAGAAAACAGTATTGCTATTTTCATTCTGGTACCTTCAGAATACAAAAAAAGTTTCAATTGCAGTATTATTTATTTATTATTTGTTATTTATTTTCAGCTTAATAACTTCTTTTTATAGAAGGTACCTTACAAGAAGCTTCAATAAATATAATACAAATAAAAAATTGGAAGTTGGACTATATTGAAAATGCTCACGAACATAGGTTCACCCAGGGGTAGGGCTGGGCGATAGATATTGAAAAAGTTATCGAAAATATCGATATTCATAAAAGTATCTATATAGCCGATATATCGATGTTTTGATATATCAATATTCCGATACTTATATCGATATTCTGATATATCGATATTCTGATATATCGATATTCCGATATGTCGATATTCCGATATGTCGATATTCCGATATGTCGATATTCCGATATAACGATATTCCGATTTATCGATATTCTAAAACCGCATAATCATGGACCCCCTAAATTAGGGGTCCCTAATTGCTCTAAGTGTACAATTTTCCATAAGTTCTCTATTTGCTACCAACAATTAACAAAAACAACTTAGTCATATATATATAGTCATATTTCTTGAAAATAAATATTATTATTATCGACTTAGCCAAAAGGCATTCACACTTCCTCTACGGGGAACATTCACTCAGATCCCGGGTATCCCGGATACCATAAGGATCTGGCTCGGACGAGACCCTTGCCATGTTATCGGGCCTTAGGTGACATTGATGTTGTCGGACGTTCCTGCATTCCCCATGAATTTCCTGACGGTTCGGGCTGTCGCAAGTAGTACCGATTTCTGCATGGACCTGTAAAGACTATCAGTTAGACTCAGCTCTTTTATGTTTCTCAGCAAACTTTTTGGTATAACACCAGTTGTTGACACGATAATTGGAATCGTCTTGACGTTTTCCATTTCCCATTGCCTTCTAATTCGTTCTTCTAAGTCTCTGTACTTCGCGATCTTCTCGACTTGCTTCACACGCAGGTTGTTGTTGTTCGGGATGGCCACATCAATCAGAGTTGTCTTCCTAGAAATTTTATCAACTATTATAAGGTCCGGTCTGTTATGGGCAACTCGTTGATCTGTCAGAACTGTACGATCCCAGTACATCTTGTAGTTGCTGTTCTCAAGAACAGGCTCCGGTGTGTAGCTGTAATATGGGACCCTCTCTGCCTGCACAAGCAGCAGTTTTTCCCCCAGTTCCTGGTGCAAGATCTTGGCAACCGAATCGTGTCGTTCCTTATATTCCGTTGATGCGAACATCTGACATCCTCCTGTTATGTGCTGGATTGTTTCTGAAGTTGGGCACCCTTATCTGCATCTGTCATCCACTACCGATGCATCTCCTACAATGGATTTTAGGTAGTTGCGAGTTGGTATAACCTGATCTTGTATGGCCAGTAAGAAGCCTTCCGTCTCGGGGAACATTCTTCCCGAGGTCAGCCAGTAGTTCGACGCTAACTTGTCGACATGTTCCTGGTTGACCTCATTAGGATGCCTCCCGTGCAGCGGCTTCTCCAACCACCTCTGTAGTGTATCGTTGTCGGTTCGGTGGTGATTTTGATGCTCGTGTTCCGTCAGACGTAGCGGTGTTGAGACGTCTGCTCCGCATATAGCTTTATGTAGTGTGGAGCTGTTGGCCTGTCTCTGGAAATAATTACGCAGATTTATTATTTGTTGGTCCAATTGCTTGCTGAGGTCTGCCAATCCTCTTCCTCCTAGTTGACGTGGCAGAGTAGTTCTTTCTACGGCGCTACGGGGATGATGTTTATGAGCTTTTGTCAGTAGTGTCCTAACTTTTCGCTGCAGGTTGTTGATGTCCGTGTTGGTCCAATTCACTATTCCAAACGAATAGCTGAGTACAGAGCACGCATACGTGTTCAGGGCCTTAAACAAATTCCTGCTGTTGAGATCAGTTCGCACTACTTGTCTTACTCTCTTGATGAATTCATTCCTTAAATCGATCTTCATTGTTCGATGGTCTATCCTTTGAGCTTGTTTCATCCCGAGATACTTGTATGTATCTCCCATGCTCATTGCTTCGATCTAGTGATTTTTAGTTCAAAATGTTGGTGGGATTGTCAACAACCCTGGGTTATCTGGTCCTAAACTATGAATTTTGTCTTCTCGTGTCAATCGGTTTCGGCGTTTATCATGTGATTTTCGAGGTTTTATGAAGTTTTTTGTGAAATTACGCCTGAACTTTCTTCATTGAAAATATTCTGGCTTCATACTTACTTATTTATTTGCGGATAAGCCAGTTATACTATTTAAAAACGTAAGCCAGCATTTTATTACCTATTTCTCTTTCTCTTCAGAGGTAACAGGAAAATATGAATTTATTTTGTATAGTAATATGCATAAAAGCATCTATAAATGGTAAATTATCGGATTTTGCCTCTAAATATCCACCTACCATTTTAATTTTTAAACACAATAAAAATCACCATCAAAAAATTGCGTTGTCACCTCAGCTGCTTGAAAAATACAAACTGACAACTACAAAAATCAAGGTTAGGCTGACAACTGATGACACTGACAGACGCACATATTAGCTTTGTTCGCGGAGCAGTTTGGAACCAGTTGTGAACTAGTAACTGTCGCTGTGATTGATTAATTCAAATTTTAGATTTTTTTGAGCCAATCACATTGATAGTTACTGGTTCAGAACTGTTCCGAACTGCTCCGCGTTCAAAGCTATTACTATTAGAGGATAGACACATGCGCTGATGACGCGTCGCTACCAACCTGAAGGTGCAACTATACGAAAATTCCTAGTTACCGCTTGATGACGTCAATGTTGAAAAATTATGTTTTAAAATGCAATAACGGCTTTGTTGCAAACTATATTCGAGAAACTTGAATTATAGGATATAAAAAAAAATTTTTGGTCTAAAAAAGAGATTTCCACTTTGATTTTAACTAAGTGCAACTACCCCATTAAAACATTAAATGGATCTGTTTGGGCCACAGCCACAAATAAATTTTAGAAAATATGCCGTTTAAAATTTTCAAATTAAAGGAGCATAACAAACAAGCATTTTATTTTGAATATTAAATTCGTTATAACAGACACATTTGCATGCTTTTATTTTATAAAAAATTCTGCAACAATGGTGTTTTTAACATTAGTCCACCCTGTCGATTGTTTTCATCATGCGGCGCCAGTGGTGATCTCTTGAAACAGCGCTATGCACAGGTGTTTAATATAGTGTTGGTCCAGGATAGGCTAAATCTTCATATTTTGGCACCAAAAATATGCAGTTAACGGGATGCCCTACTTTTTTGTGACACCTTGTTTATTACTTATTTCATGTAAACGACTCGTGAAGTTGACAACAGTGTTATGTTTCCTCCATTCTTATTTTTACATAATATTTCCTTTAAAAGAAACTAATAATATGTGTTCATTAGTAGTTTTTCTCACAATCGCCCTCGTTGCTGTAACCCTTTTTTCTGTTTACTCCTTTACAGTCTAGAGTGCACCGAGGAGTGCCGCGTATACGAGCGCAATCGCCGTCTAGCCATTGGGTTGCAGATCCGCAATCCGGACCTATCCCAAAAGTTAACTCCTCGTTACTCGGACTTCCTTCGCAGCTGGGCCAAACGGGATACCACTTTCGTTTCCAAGGTCAGGAATAGCTCGGTTTTTTTCTATTTGCGAATTATCAGATTCGAGCGGTTCATTTCAAAAATCTGTTTTTGTGATAGGTTCATGAAGCGTTGGCGGCTCTAGTGCGTCTGGCGCAATCGGGAGGACACCCAAGTCGATCGCATTCGTTTCCCGCCATGAACAGAGAGAAAAGAAGATTTGTGCACGAGTACTGCGAACATTTTGGAGTTGACAGCGAAGCCTATGATCCTGAGCCAAACAGAAATGTTGTGGCCACGGCAAAGAGGGACAAGTGTTGGATGCCGGCTGCCAGTTTACTCGAGGTAAGTAAATTTACAAGTTGTCAGTTACATAGAAATCAGAACTAATACCAGAAGAGTAAAGTGGTTTTTAGTACAGTAAAATTGGGCCAAAACCCAAACATCCAAAAAAAAAGTTCTTTCTAGCGCGAAATAATTCCATTCCCTCCTAAGAGTTAGTACTAAAAAGTTACACCACCACCAGCGTCGGGATTCGGGGGGAGGAGGTGAAAAAGGCAGGAAATTCTTATTTTTCACAGTTTTGCGTGAATATCTAGTAAACTATGAGGTTTAGCGCAAACATCATCCTATACGCAAATGATATACATTAAATTCTGAACAAGAATTGTTATATACAGAATTATGGTAAAGTGAACGGTTTCCATGATATGGAGGGGTAAAGATTTCTTTGTTTTTATTTCAAGTAGTTTTTGTTGAAAAAACTTAAAATGATTACAGTATAAATTAGTAACTGAATAATGTATGTAGAATATATATAGATATATCTATGCATATATAGATACATATTACACCCATAGATTGTTATTTTTTGTCACAACATAACCTCATAAGTATATGACTAAATATGTCCAATACAAGTTAGTAGCCTTGGTTAATTTGTACTCACTTTTTGCCCTCATTCATTATAGCATTCTGATTTCCATTCGTTCTTTTATGTCAAATCATTCCCATATCTAATTTGTCCTTAGCTTGTAAAAAGGAGAAAGTCATGAATAGGAAGCTCATGTGAAATACAAGAAAATATATTAAACAATCTATGTTGAAAAAATGGGAGGGAAATCAAAATGATACAAAAGGTTATAAGTTTTAGGTGAATCATTAATTGCGTTATCAGTCAGCACCAAATAGTTCACTCGGGCTGGTGAGAGGAAACAAATCATCGTGTTCTTCATCCACTTGAGAATCGTCATTTAAATCATCGTCGATGATTACAGTATCTCTATTGAGACATGCAAGTCCTAAGCAATTGCTGCACATACGAGACCACTTCTTCGACACTCGCAGTTTTGGACGCATTTATCTCTGCAGAAGCATACGATGAGGATTGTTTAATATATATTTTCTTGTTTTTCACATGAGCTTCCTATTCATGACTTTCTCATTTTTACAAGCTAAGGACAAATTAGATATGGGAATGATTTGACATAAAAGAACGAATGGAAATCAGAACGCTATAATGAATGAGGGCAAAAAGTGAGTACAAATTAACTAAGGCTACTAACTTGTATTGGACATATTGACAGTCATACCTATAATTATGAGGTTATGTTGTGACAAAAAATAACAATCTATGGGTGTAATATGTATCTATATATGCATAGATATATCTATATATATTCTACATACATTATTATGTTACTAATTTATACTGTAATCATTTGAAGTTTTTTCAACAAAAACTACGTGAAATAAAAACAAAGAAATCTTTACCCCTCCATATCATGGAAACCGTTCACTTTACCATAATTCTGTTTATAACAATTTTTGTTCGGAATTTAATGTATATCATTTGCGTATAGGATGATGTTTGCGCTAAACCTCATAGTTTACTAGATATTCACGCAAAACTGTGAAAAATAAGAATTTCCTGCCCTTTTCACCCCCTCCCCCCGAATCCCGACGCTGGTGGTGGTGTAACTTTTTAGTACTAACTCTTAGGAGGGTATGGAACTATTTCGCGCTGGAAAGGACTTTTTTTATGTTTGGGTTTGGCCTAATTTTGTGTCAGTTTTACGGTACTATTTAATGGTTAAATCTAGGGTACTTGACGAAATTTTACAAACTTCATAAAACAATTTCTGGACACTACAATTATTATGTCTAAAAATAATATTTGCGTAATTATTAGCAAATTTTAGACCTTCTTTGAAATTTGGCGGGAAAGCACTTATGACATCACAAGTGTTTTAAAAAGGCGATTTGGCAAGATGACATAACCGTATTCTGCGGTGAAAGTTGCAAGGAAAGTTGAAATTTTAAATTTATAACCTCAAACCCCCAGATTAGGATGCCGTGTGACAAGGTTGTGCCTAGGTACAGAATTCGGGCTCAGTACTTCTAAGCACTAAGACACTTTCATAAAAGTGCCTTTAAGATGGTCCCTGGACCCAAGTTCTCCGTTTATTAATAACTCAGAATAGTTTGCTATTAGTACAACATACAAACCTTTGCAGTTTTATCTCACAAATTTCGGTACGTGAACATCGGATTATTAGATCCATGAAAACATGATAATTTACCTACACGAATATTTTCTTGAAGTTGAATATTTTTCGTATATATTCCATATTCACGTATTTTTTAACCAAAGTGTCGAGTAGATAAAGGATATTATAGTTCCAGCAAGCATAAACAGACACTTTTTTGTACACACGGAACACATTCATAATAATAAAAAAAAAGTATTTATGTGACAACATTTTTGTGCGCAAAGCTCAAAGGTTGCAATACATTAAATAATAGATATTCATAGGCAAGCTGGAGACATTTGAATAGAAAAGTACAATTTGCCTTTGTTGCCACAAATTATGGCAAATGGGCACCGGCAACACTGCAGTGCCGTTTTTCCTGACAGGCACAGGGGTTGCCACGATTGGCGTTCTAGACAATAAAACGACGAAACTGGATTCCAGCCTGAAAAAAATTGTGCAACTTCGCTTTAATTATCATAAATAAATAAGGGTTAAATGTCGTTGTTTCGTTTATTACGTGTTATGTTGTAGCCTCTACTGTAAACTGAGTATGATTTTAGAGCAATTATAAATATTGTCAAGTACGCTATTATTAGCATGTAGTGTTTGAAGTATTCTTTATCCCCCTTAACTTTTTATTTTTTTTATCTAAAAAAAAATTAAATAAATAGAAACGTGAACTTTTTAACCATCATGTGAAAAATTATACAAGGTGTTACACTTAAGTATGACAAACTAAACTTGTGTTTTTTAAATAGAACCCCCTGTGTATTATCGACTCATCTCAAATTGCTCAAAAAAGGCTTTATTTTAACAATATATAATACTTGGTATATTCCTCTGGCAGTTTTTGAAATATTAATTATTTTACTACATTTTCCCGTAACATTCTCTGTTGGACATGAAACAAAACAATGTGTCCTTAAGTATATGGTATTTTTTACGAGATACAACTTATAAAAATGTTACGATGGTTAACATACCATTCCATTCTGGTGGGCAGTGGTAACGTAGAGGAAGACCTTATGACGTATTGCAAGACATCATTAGTCGATACCATGTTGTACTACTATCAACACAAGCGGCAATGACGTTTAAAGTTGGTTAAAGCCAATGACGTCAAAACCTATAGACGTGGTGCCCCATTGTTAAAATGCCCTTTATTTTGACTCCAAGATTAAATATATCCATACTACTCTAAAAACATGCTACAAACAAAGACAGAAAGTCAACCATCAACCAACTATACACCTGGTGATTCCCGGTTATAGTTCCTCCAGAATCACACTTAGATATCGCATGTTTTTTCTTGTTTGGGGGTGCCGGAAGCATGGGAACCTCACCTGAAGACTAGGGGGATGGTCTAACGACGCCAGCCTCCGAGCCCAGAGTCGAAATAAGTTCGCTGCGGCTCGACAATTTCTGACAATCTCGCGACATTTTCGGAATAGTTTAATGGAGTGCTTAGATTGTGATTAGTTCTGGGCGTCAAGCGTTTATCAAAACAAACCTGTCTATAGGTTCTGACGTCATTGGTTAAAGCCAAGATCCGTAAAGTAAGAAGGTTGCCTCTTGCCGAGAGAGAGCTTTCTGGATGATGTCTCATTCTATCTACGATATTAGGTAACCTTCTTACTTTTCGGGTCTTGAGTTAAAACCTTGTTTATGGATACTTCAGTTAGCCAATGTCTGACACTGACAAGAATATGACAAATACAGTAGATATAGGTGACAAATTTTGCAAAAAATAAAGTTGTACAGCTATTTATATGAGAATTCAACGCCTGCCAATATGAACCAATGAAATGATATGATTTTTGAAATATTAACCGATCAGGTAATGATTTCAGCGATAATACCACTAGGTGTATTTTTGCTGAAATCCTACTCTCTTAGTTACGTCCTAGTTACGCTAAACCGATAATGTGGCAGCTAAAACTGATAACCCAATAACTTCTTCACATTACCTAATTTAATATAGGACTAGAATATATGTTTTCAGTTAACACATAAAACATATTCAGAACCGAAAGTTCAATCTAGATGACAGCTAGCTGTCAAACTAACTATGTTGTTAAATTCTCTTTTTAAATACAACTCGTGGTATGCCTAATAATAGATATACCCCGATTATTGTAAGAAGTCCCGATTTTGTCAGATGACATTCTCCACAAAATCCATAGGAATTTTCTGTTAACCATGGGTATATAACATTGGTATATGTGTCTCAACCAGTTAATGACGTCACCCGTTGATTTATGATGTGAAAAGTTACCCAAGTGATAGGAAAAAAAGAGCATAATAAAATAAAAACCCTATTGCAATCACGATTATACCGCTACAAATAACAATAATAATTATGACTACGACTCATTTTAATAATAATTTAAAACGTCATGTAAACACTTTTCATTTTGGTATTTTGTAATAATCAGCTGCTTTTGGCAGCGTCTATGGGCGGACTTAGGCAAATTTAGCTCGGTGTGTCAAAGTGACAGTGAAGGTTTTCCAGATCGTTCAAACTGGTTCAAACATTCGGTAATGAAAATATTCGCGGGTTTTCTACGTTTCGTGAGTTTTACAGTCATCTGTGTTGTTCTTGTTCGTGTTACTTTTCGTGTTATTAGTGCAAATGGGCTCGTTACTGACCTGAATTTATGACCCGGTTACATTTTTTGCTGCATTGATGCCAACTTAGGATATCGAAATTACCAATTGACAGTCCCAGTAAGGACTTCTTAAAATAATTTGAGTATAATACCTTAATTTATCACTCATTATAATCCCAATGCTAAGAAAATACCACTCCTGCTGCGCAGTCGTAGTATTTTCAGCTTTGGGATTATAATTCGTAAAATTAACGAAAGGTATTATCGATAATAGGAACACCACTTGTTATATTAACCCTGAAAATGAGTTGCCAATGACTGGGTCACTTTAATTTTTGGCACCATCTGTTGCTTTCATCCAATACTGCTGTAATATATTTATTACCAAAGATCAATGATCTTTGCTTATTACACTGTCCCTAGTTGGCCAACTAGGGTTTTAATAAACAGGGGTTAAAGGTTGGTGGTCAAAAATATCGAAAACGTTTTAGATTATCTCTTTTTTATCACCTATCAGTTCATAATAGTTATTATAATCTGTGTTTAAATTAAATCAATAAAAAAACATTGTCAGACAACCAGCCCATATTCGCGATATTCTATGGTTAAAGATTTTTAAAGAATGGGGGTAATTAACTAATATCAACTATAAGTCAAAAATAGTATCGCAAAAAATACCCTTAGGTCAGGATTTGGCCAAATTTTCATTCAATAATTATTGTTTTAAATTGAACGTAATTTGTTTACTAAATCGACGGGTTGTAGATAAAATTTAGAATAACGGAAAATGCCCATATTTTAACGGTTAATGCTCATCGTCATTAATTTGTGATATTTTCTTCTACGCTTAAAAATGCAAAACTGAAAGTTTCAAGGTCGAATATCTTCCAAACAGCTGGACCAAATATATAACATCTATATATTGTTGGAATAGCAAAATCCGTAGAAAAAAAATATAAATGGTGTTCTATTTTTTAAATCATAGTTTTTAACTATATCTCTGTTACTCAGTGTTTAATTGTTTTTCTTAAAATGCATTCAAATAGCTGTTGGAACCCTACAATTTTTCTATTTATCATTTTTTTCTAGGGCAAAAAATAAATAAGTTAAGAGAAGGTAAAAAAATAGGGATCTAGGTAAATGACCAGTCGCGATATTTTCGTGACTGCGACTGAACATTCGTGACCGGTCATTTTGGGTCACAAAAGTGGTCAAATTTAAACATTGTAAAAATTGGGTCATCAGTAATAAGAATTTCAGGAAACTGTTAAAACCTCTTAAACATTTTGGGATTTTATTATGTTATTCCCTTGTTTAAAGCAAACATATTTTCTTATTGCCTTGATTGTCAATCATTATCACGATATCCGCAAATTCACGTTACAGTTGCAAAAAAAAAATAAAACATAGTGGGAGACTTAGCATAGACACCTACCATTTGACCAAATCTACTAGTAATTGTTCTTTTGTATCTTGACCGGTCACAATGTTTCCGTGACCTGACTGACCAAGTTGAAATGAAAAAGAAAATTCTATTGCATTTGTCATAATTTTCCAATTAAAATGGTCTGTGAAACATATATTTGACAATATGGCACTGGCGTAAGATTTCAAAAAGTAAATTTTTCAAGTCTTTAAAAATTTCAAAATTTGTTTGCGGTAAAGTTAGTTCTATGTAGTTTAAGGATTGTAAAAATCAAATAATGAAATACTATAATTAAAAAACTTCTTTATTTTTATTTTTATTAAATAAATTGTGGCATGGTGTTGACATTTGTAATTACAAAATCGACACTGCCCAATCTTTTTTGTATTTTCTTTTTTTCTTCTTCAAAAAAGTCCAACACTATCGTTTCTTTGTCACTTTTTGGCACCTTAAATTTTAAATTAAATACTTACAAATTCAAATTTAAACAAAATGGTTTCAGAGTTGCTAGATCAGAATATTGAAATCGAACGACTTCACTCTGATGACGATGATTGTTGTTTATTGCTTTATTTTTCTGGAGTTGATAACACGCAGTGTTTATAAACGACTTGGCAACAGCAGCCGCGTCAAAGTCAAATCGAAACTTCAATCGGCAACGATAAAACGTCAATTTATAAAACCAGCTTAACTGTTATCTGCACATTTTTTTGTCATTTTTTAATTTTGTGCCAATTTGCTTGGTGACCGGTCAAGATCGATCGTGACTGGCCGGACAATGTCCTAAAAATGACCGATCACAATGACCAACTTGATTACCAACACTATTTTTTTGTTTTCATTTTTGAAGTTAACTCAAGCTATCCTTTCAAGGCACTTTTAAAAAACTGGCTAAGTGCAGTTGTTTTGTTGAGCATACGTTGTTTTAAATATAAATTTTCATTTCATTTGATCGTAGGTAATGCAGAGGGAATCCGGACATCGCAAGGTGCCCCCGCCGACGCTGCTGTCGAGCAGCTCGAGCGCAAAGGCCCCGTCCGAGGCCGCAGTGGCACTCAAATTACCGTCGAGGCAGGCCTCCAGTACATCCATTCCGCAAGACTAACCAGCTGCTCACGGTCCACGGTTTTTGTTCCATATTATATTTTTTGAAGATAATAAATATTACAGTTGAACGAGTGGTTTCATTGCAGAAATAAATAAAGGAATTGGAAATTGAATTCCACTCCCTTGGGTTGCAATTAGGAATGAGCATTATTCTAAATTAGTGCAGGAATGTCGTAATTTGTGTTCCCACTTAAAAACAAACAACTTCTTTGACAAATTCCAATAACAATTTTTAGCCACAACAAACCTTTTCTTTTGTATTAATTAATTAATAATAATAAATAAAAATAATAATTATGTGTCTGCCAAAGTTTGCTGCAGTTTCTTGTCATTTCTCAATTATATCCAATCAACGATTATATGCTTTATACTGATACGTTGATATATCTATACATTTTTCTACATTCCATGTGTTTTCCTTTTATTTCGGGACACATCCAGCCAAGACCCTAATTTTTGGTTTCTTTTTTACTCTTTAGGCCCCACAAAATCAATGCCGGCAAAGAACATTCTGCCTAGCAGTTTTAATTCATTGTTGGACTCTAAATTTTATTCCTTGGCGTTATTTTCTTTAGGAGAACCAATTTGGTAACAATAAGTGAAACAAAGAGGTGTGATAGACAAAAAAAATGACATATTTTCAGTTTGGAAAAACCAAAGTAGGCCTTGGCATAGTGGCGGTGCTCGAGCACCTCTAACCCCTAAGCAACAACATAAGTATTTAAAAAAATAATAAGAAAAATTCTATCATAACGGTAGACCAGCAGTCCATTTATTTAATTTAAAAATCATAATACAAGGTGTAAGTAAAATGTTTGGTCATATTTTAATGGTGGGTTCTACGTCACAAATTGAGAAAAAGAAAAAAGTGTCCGAAATCGGTTCGTTTCCAAGATACAGGGTGTTGAATGGCAATGGAAAAATATGGATTATTTTAAATTGCAGTAAAATTGTTTAAGCGATTTTGTTAAAATTTCTCTTGGTTTTGGATTTATACCATTGAGTAAAGGAATAATCTTTACTCAATGTTTATACAAACAGGTGTGCATGCCATAGATTTTTTACTAACAGGGAGGTACGCACAGGGGTACTTGGTAATTTACACTCCCATTTTTTTTTCTTTTGAGGTATTTTTTTTTCTTTTGAGGTAATTGATATTTGGCTCATGATTATAATGAGCAATTAAAAAATATATATTCTTGATGCACGTTAGAATTCACTGTTTTTAAAAATTACAAAATGTCATAAATATGTACCATCATTTACTCAATGGTAATAGTAATAATATTCTGTACATGTATCTTCTATTTGCTCGTATTTTTTAGACCATTCTGGCAATAATTTACTTAAAATTACTTCAGGAGGCATACAAGTCGTGGAAAAAATGTCAGTAAATCAACTATGAAGGAATGTAATAATTTTATTTTTTGGTATTGTTTATACATTTAAAAATAATAGAAAAAATTACATATATATATTGCACATTTACATTACTTTATCTAGAAAATACTCGTTCAATATTATTATATTATAATCCGCATAAACCCCTAAATAAAAACTGCACATCTGTCAATAATACATATGTATACATATATATAGTGTAAGTTTTATTATTTAATCACTCGCAATATAAACATACCCATTGAACATTTTTGGCAAAACAGACAGATAGAAGTCACATTTTAAGCTCTATTATTTAACTATGTTTGACCTGATTACAATTTGCCTATATAATAGGTATTTTAAAGTACCATAAAAGTTGTTAACATGGTAGTTAATTTTTAGGATAGCACCGAAACAAAAAGTGTTGAAAATTCTAAGAAAACTTATTTTATGCAAAATGACCACCATAATTCATATTCAATGCTCAACTGTAACAATTAGGCATAATAATTATTCCGTATCATATTTACAACAGAGAACACAGGTACCTATACCTACACAGATGTTTCAGGTATCTAGGGTAATTTTTTAATAAAACAAATTGTTCCCAGAGTTCGTAAAACAACCTGTTTAAATTTATATTATAATTTTCAGACGATATAACAATGTATGCTGAATCGTTTTCAAAAGAAAACTGACTCACTTTTTCTACAGATAGCTTACTGACGGTGCGGATAATAATAAGTGGGATATAAAATCAGTCATAATATAATTGGGGTCAAATACGAAATAACAGTGTGTTTAGTTTGCAAATTGAGGATGGGGAAATTTTCTTTTCCAAATTTCCAGTAATATGCAGGGGCATATTATCCTAGAAGCCCAGGCTTCGAGCGCAAAATATTTAGGGAGCGGAACCCCGGCAGCGCCGCCACTGACAGAGTCCGGCAGCTGTTCTTAGTTTGAATTTCTTAAATAGTAGAGACCTGGACGAGGGGAGGGAGGAGAACAGGGTAACAGAGGGAAACTCAAACTGGTTGACCACCTAGAGTATCTCCCTTAATATTCACCCTAGAAAAAAAGCATCCCCATCCTCTTTTTTTAGACAACTTCAATGGTGTTTTTTTTTTCAATCATCATTTATTTCGGTGCCGGCTTTTCAAGTTTTCAGTGGCTTGTAGTTCGCTTAATATCGGATATATCAACAAGCTGTAAGAACACTATGTATAAGGTGACCAACCGTTCTGATTTAATTAGAGCTGTAGTGTTTTTGGTTGTAAATCGAAGGCAGTAAAAAATTCTGTTTTCTAAAAGTTGTTCTGATTTTTATGTTTTTATATACCTACCCACAATATTAATTAAGCCACTAAAACATAAAATTATATTAATTTTCCATTTTACAACATGCTTAAAAAAATGAAGAAAGTATAAAAAATGTCACTTGCAAGAAAGAAGTAATTTTAAAAAATCTTAAATTGTAATTATTCCTATTGTTCGGTATTATGAATATGACTAAACGTTAACATTATATATACAGGGTGTCTACTTTTAAACATATACATATAAATATCCATAAAATCTTTATTTTTTGAGATAATCGCCTGAACTTTTTTTGTTTGAAAGGACTTCAAAAACTGATTATTTTGACTTTACTACCCCTTTCAAAATGCAAATCCAGGGCCGGCTATAATTTTTTTTACCCCCGATTTTCACGAAAACCATTTAGCGATTTTTTTATTTAAAATCTTACCTCAAACGTTCATCAGGATACCCAAAAAGTTTCATTCTGCAGGATGTCAAAGTTGAGCAAGCAAAATAGGAATTTTAAAGGCTCTGGGAATTCAAGTGTGCCATGGAATCCCGTCAAAACAGTTGAATGGTCAACAGGACCACTCATATAGTGTTGGTGTGCAAAGAATCGATAGAAAAATGTACAGGGCATTTTTCTCTGGGCCATCTCAAAATGCTGAATTTTTATGAAATTACGTACGGGTCAAAAGTACTCTGGAATTATTGAAAAAATATTAATGATAAACCCAAAAGTAATTTATTTCTTATTATTGGTCAACAAAGTCACTGTCTATATAAGATTATACCTATACATTTTCTGTGCATTTCCTGTTGTGACAAAATAAAGATTTTATGAATTGGTATGTTTAAAAGTATTTAAAAGATATATTTTTTTATTGGTATTTTGGCTTTTCTTTCAGGGTAGTTGGTCACCTTAACTATGTAGGCACTTTTAACGTTAAATCCACCGGCACAGGCAGATTTTCTTAACTCTTCACATTTTGGAATAATTATTATGAAGAGGAAAAATATGGATATAAAAATCTTTTAAAAGTAAAAGACTGACTGCCAGTGGATTCAGCATTAAAAAACTACAAGCCATTGTCAAATTGGGAATAAATTGAAAAGTCTGCTATGACGCCAAAACAAATGAAAATTTAAAAAATTAACAAGCACCATCGAAGTTGTCTCAAAAGAGAATAAATGTTTTCTCTAACAATCCTATGCGGACAACCAATTTTACACTGAATTAGGCAGTCATATTGATAAAGCCGCTTTCAATTCAATCCCAAAATTTAAACTGGTAATGAAAACAGGTCAGATTCAAAACTCAAAAAGCAAATCAAGCAGTCCTCATGAAAATGTAGTAGGTATTTATATTATTAGGTACACAAAATTAAATACACCATAGATGCCTTTATGAATTTATCCAAAAGTGCAGCAACTATTTGTCTTTTTCGCTGTTTTGTAAAATGCCTTTGACTGCACACTTAAACCCTCAGATTTTGATATTAAATCATCTAGTTTCTCCCCTCGATCTAACACTGCTTGAATTGTGTTATGCTAAAAAAAGTTATGACTAAAAAATCTGCAAACTTTTCCTTAATTTTGCAACTTACCAAAATAATCTTTGTTTCATCTAGATCTTCTTGTATCTTGGTCATAGCATCAGCCTCTCTGGGGTTTTGGTACTTAGCCAAATATAATTTCAACTGTGGAAATTCTACATCTCGTTCTTGCAGCTGTGGCCAACTCGAGGCTGGGATCTTCTGTGAGAACTCATCTAATAACTTGGTTATCAACGTATGTGATACTCGAGAGGGGTACTCATGATCTGTTATTACGACACCAGCCAAATTATCTGCTCTTACATAGACGTGGCATAAATATTCTAAAAAGCAAACCAATTGTTAATGTTAACAAGACACAAATACAGATATTAAACAATAAATAAATAAGTAGGTATATTCTACCTCCTTCTTTGACACTTTGCCTTGAAGCAGGTATAGTCCGTTCAACAATGGTTTTACAGAAAAAGGCCATAAACTCCTGTACCGAACCCCGCTGAAAGAAACTGAAACTTTGCAGTTCGAAACCCGACTGTAACCACGTAGCACTGTTCGCCCCTTTATGCAAAACACTAATGCAGTAGATTTTCACCATTTTTGAGAAGTTTGACTTCCACCTTACTATATACACCAGATTTATAACAAGCAAAATTTGACTATAACATATGACCCATCAAGCTATCACATAAAAACTTTTTATAATATAAAATAAATAACTTCCTAAATATTTTTAAAAATCTTAAAAAACAAAAATATAGGGCACTTTCACAGAACACCCTGGTACTTTGTACTTTTTATAAATAAAATAAAAATAATCTGATTTCTGGTTACTGGTTGGTTGCTTCTTGTGCTCAGGTTCTTGTGTCACTGTGTCGCAGAGTTGAGGTACTACCTCAATGTGTCACAGAGATAAGTAGGTTTAGGTTAGGTCTGTTGTTATTAATGTTGTTTCATTCGTCTTATTGGATTCGGTAACTAGGACCATTATCCATTATCATCCTATAAAAAATCAAGACCATTTACTTTTATCCCCTTCAGTATTTAATATTATTATACGGCTTTGCCTATGGTGGTATACAAACTTTTCTCTTCTAATGGAATCTTAGTAAAAATATTGTTAATTCAGATGGAGTGCGTAGGTTATTTCCAGAAAAATGGGATAGGGAGAACGCGTTTTGACCTACTGCGCATCCTATTTCCAGGCAAATTTAATGGCCGCCGTATTGTCCTCACTTTGACGTTTGCAGTTTGTTCTCAGCGGTAGTTGTCATAGACAAACCCAAAGGTTTGTCTATGGTAGTTGTTGTATCACAGATTAGTGTTGTATTTTCAGCAGAGAAATGGTCAGTGGTTATTTCCAGAGAAATGGAGTAGGGAGAATACGCTCTGGTTATTTCCACAGAAATGGAGTGGGGAGAATACGCTCTCGTTATTTCCAGAGAAATGGAGTAGGGAGAATACGCTACAAGCTGCGCGAACTGCCTAATAAAAGTGGCGGCCATATTAAACCAACTTCATCCATCGGCGTATCATTGTTAAGAGACTTGGCACTGCAGACTGCTTTAGAGGTCTGCGTCCTCGTTCGCCACGATGCACAGTAAAGGCATCAGCAGCAAAAAAAAATGTTTTGAACAAACAAATTTATTTTGACTTAAAGTCCAATCAGTCCCCAAGTTAAGATTTTTTAACCACATATTTAATCATTAAAATTATACAGATGCGCGCCTATGGTGCCCAAAATTTCGGCGATTGTTTTTATTTTTACTAAACTTACCGAAAAAATGATACTCCCGGAGGTCTCCTAGACTTATAATGTTTACAGCTTGGTACTGCACACGACATTTTCCAAAAACACTGACCTTTTGTCTGCTGAAAATACAACAACTACCGCTGAGAACAAACTGCAAACGTCAAAGTGAGGACAATATGGGCGGCCATTAAATTTGCGTGGAAATAGGATGCGCAATAGGTCAAAGCTCGTTCTCCCTACTCGATTTCTCTGGACATGACATGTGGACACCGCCAATTTATCGTCGGACTAACCGATTTCCCGATCCGCACACGGCACACCGCGACAGACAAGAGAGGACTCCCACTCCCAAATGACACCCAAGCGACAAGAAGGTTGTGGATTCCTGTCCGTTGGCGTTCAACCATGTATTTCTAAAGATATTTAATTTTTTTAATAAGAATAATTTGTATTCCTGGCTTATTTTATTTGTCCTAATTAATTATTATTGTTCTATTGGTGTCAACAGTGTAGATCAGGGCCTGGGCACTTTTAGTCACTCTTTAGTCCGTGACTCGGATCACGAGCGGCGCTTCGGGCGTTACTGAGCTACAGTGGCTTTATACTAAAGCCACTGTATACTGCCCAGTTAACCACATTTGACGTATAACGTCAATTTAACGTATTTTTATAACATAAAAAATACGTAAAGAAATTACGTTTTTAGAGTAGCGTTAAAATAACGTCCACAGAAAATATACGCTAACGTCATTATTTCGGCATCGTTAACCACATTTGATGTATAACGTCAATTTAACGTATTTTTATAACATAAAAAATACGTAGCGTTAATATTTTACGTCATTACTACGATACCCAGCTAACCACGAATTACCTATAACGCGTTATTTTAATAACGTAACAAATACGTAGCTCAATTTACGGAAATATAACTTTTTATACTTTTTATACTAAAGCCACTGTATACTGCCCAGTTAACCACATTTGACGTATAACGTCAATTTAACGTATTTTTATAACATAAAAAATACGTAAAGAAATTACGTTTTTAGAGTAGCGTTAAAATAACGTCCACAGAAAATATACGCTAACGTCATTATTTCGGCATCGTTAACCACATTTGATGTATAACGTCAATTTAACGTATTTTTATAACATAAAAAATACGTAGCGTTAATATTTTACGTCATTACTACGATACCCAGCTAACCACGAATTACCTATAACGCGTTATTTTAATAACGTAACAAATACGTAGCTCAATTTACGGAAATATAACTTTATAAATACATCAAAAATGACATAATAAAAATAAGTAATAAAACTAGCGTCAATATTACGTTATTACTACGGTACAGATACTCCCGAATAATAAAACTTGGACCAAGGTTTTTGGGAAATCACAATAGAGTCCTTTCCTGAGGCGATTAAGATCCTTTTGGCTTTGTCCCCTCCGTTACATGAATTTTTAGGCATCCTTTATTTTATTTCTATTTATTTCTGTGATGTCATCGAGATTCTAGCTTACACTGTTTTAGGCAATATTTTTCGTGTACTTCGATAGCTTAGTGGTAAGAGCGTCGACATTAATGGGGAACTTGAACAATTTTTCTTAGTTCTTTAATATATTTGCCTATCTATACATATAGAAAGAGCACATACCAAATATTAGCCCTCAAATCGCAATATTTAATTTGCAATAAATAATTAAAGTTGTGACCGCGAGCTATTCATTTGAAACGATACGAAAAGCGCTGGAATGGTCGTGACGTCAAATAGCTTGATCCTCAGACTAATGAATTCATTAGTCTGAGGTTTGATCGATCAGAAGGCAGTGACAGGAATTACAGCTACACAGAATTAGAGAAGATGTGAATGGAAATCTAACGTTAAAATAAACAGTTCGGCGACCCATTTACAGAGGGCTCTGATGTAGGTCTCGGTACGTGGGATTCCATTTGCTGTCAGAAACGTGACACTTGCTGCTCAGGACAAAAAATTAGTACGCTTACGCATCTCGCAATGTAAATATCTATTTAATTCAGCACACACACTTTTCAAACGTTATCAACAATATCAAGACGGACAGACAAGGATAGGACGTTCTCGTTTGGTCTTTCTAAACAAAGCTTCCGTGGTGCTGTAGTTTGTTTACATGTGCCGCCCATATTAGTTCATACATGGGGGTGGCGTCTCGAGCTACTTGACGTCACAACCAAGCAGGCAAGGCCTACTATAAAGACAGGCCCTGGCGCACAAAAATCACGTGACCATCTTAGGCCGACGTTACATGTCATTTGTCACATAACTGAAAGCGGCAGCTTGGGTTTTGAGAAGTTTTAAATGTTTGAAGTGTTTTAAACGTATTAGTTTATATTTATTTTAGAAACAAGTTTGTGTCTAGTGCGCGAGCGTCCTAGCGGAGGAGAACCGCCCAGGTGTTATTATGGCCTCTGGGTGGAAGTCGTGCCGTCCAAGAGTATTGGTGCCGTTCGCACCGTCGCGTGAGCGCTGTAAAGGGGAATTCTCCCCCGAACCACAGAATAGGGAGCCCGGAATTCCGGAATGGACTATTATGGTCATGGACCGTATTGGACAGTGGAGCCTGATACACAGAGGGGTGAACTGCTTACGGGAGATCCGCGAGTTCAGACGGTCCGGGTGGCTGGAAGCTGGAAGCCGTTCCCGTTGACCACGTTCGGGTTTGTGTATTTATTGTAAGTATTCACCATTCACCTTGTGCGAAATAAATCAGTGTTGTAACGTACTCGAGGATTTTCGTCGATTATATTCGGTCTTTCACGCTGCCGAACAACTGTGACCTCGTCAATATTTACGTATACCTACTGAGGTTAGTTTTCATTTTTATTTCGTAAAAAATAACCTAAATACCAAATATTGGGTCTGTTTATATTATTTTTATACATATTACAAAAGCCAGGAAGAAAATTTCCGCCAAAAATGGATTCGTCAAATTCCATATCTGAGATTTAATTTCTAAAAAACCCTTAAGTATGTGTGACTAACAAATTTTTAAGAATGTGAAACAATTAAAGTGGACAAATGTGTTGTGGGAGGAAAATACCTATAGAGAATATCAATCACCTAAGCTAAAGGAAGGTGATGTCCCAACAATTTTTGAGAAGTGCCAAAATATTGTGAGTGTAGTGCCGTTTAACTCTCAGCCTAAATCAACTGAGGCAGGTTGAAAATTTTGAAAAAACAATTAGAGAAAGCTTGGATGCACAAAACCAACAATGTAATAGATGAAAGAAAACTTGCCAAATTGTTACGAAATTTGTTTTTTCTACTTATCTCAAAAATGCCTTTCATTATATAGCACTAAGTTGGTCACGTGACTACGCGATTATGCGTTAGCGCCGTAGCCTGTCTTTATCGTTGGCCTCGCAAGGAGGGCGCGTTGCAAGAATGATTTGAATTATGCAGTTTTTAATTGCTTATATTTATTACATAAAAATAAAAAATGAGTTTTTTTGTGAACTGTGTTTCATTTAATGGCAATAAATTACGTTTGAAAGTAATATTTTTCAAATTTAATTTTTGTGCAAGTTCCTCATTCCGATGTTCGTAGGTTCGAACCCTGGTGTTGGTGTGCGAATTTTATTTTTTATGAGGTTATATCTACGTTAAGTTTATGAGGTTATTTCCACGTCAGGATATTAACGTCACTCTACCGGACTTGTCATAATTATAACGTTAGGTTAACGTGATTTTTTTTCTAACGTTATGGAGTTATAACTATAACGGTATTTTGACGTAAAAAAAACGGTTGTTGGTTATCATAGCTGGGTGAGCAAGGTTGGCAATACCAAAGTCGACAAACTTATGCAAAAGTTGGCAGTGATATGTCGTCATGAGTCATGAGTGTCATGCATGAGGGATTTTGTTGATTTTATTGTATCAGGATTTTATTCCATTGTTTTCGTTTGCGCCTCATTTTAATTTCGAATTTTTGGCGTCGTTTTTGAAATATTATTATTTGATCTTTGATCTGTTCTCGAGTTCGAGTGCTTTCCAATCAACATGAGAGTGTTACCAAAATTTTATTTAAGAAGAAAATGCGGCGTTTCCGCAAGACCCTCGGGTAAGTTGGTCTGTTTGATACAAATAATAACATTTGTGGCTAATAAAATGGCAAAATATTTTATTGCTTGAGATATACAATCTTTTCCCAGCATATATATAAATTTAATATATTTAGTTTGTCAATGAATTTTCCTTTGGGTAAAATTAGCAGGATTTTTCCCACAATTCCGATAGGTAATTCAATTATATCTTAGCCTGCTAAAATAATTTTTCTTCTCCAAGAATGTAAAACTTTCCATTGAAAATCCCCTAACTTATACTAATTTGTTTTTCTTTTACAGCTTTTTTTATCGTGGATACCAGCAATTCAACGCAAAGATTTGTTGAGCCGAAATCAAAAGACATCAAGAGAAAGAGAAAGTAATCCTTCAGAAGAGGAAATATTTGTCCAAAATTTGAAATCTTTTGCTCATTGCACTCAAGAAATAGGTCAGAGAGTGAATATCTGGCACTAGAATTTACAGTCTGAAAACTTTTTGATGGGAAAGTTAAATAAGACAAGCTATAATTTCATATTAAAAATTTTTCATATTAAAAAACAAAAGGACGTCGTTATACACTAGTAATGACTATATTATTAAAATGTAGTTTGTATAATTTATTTCATGTAACAATTAGATGTGTATATTATAAATAAACTGCTTTTTCTACATTAGTTCACTTGTAAATATTGTTTTTTTTTTAGTATCCTATCCGCCAAATGTTTATTTTCTTGAGAATTTTTTCGCGCGCTAACAAAGTAAACACTTGGCGGATATTACGCCAATTTAAAAATTCAAATGAAATGGAATATACTCGCGCTCGGCGACGCCAGCGCCCCTCGTGGCCCGAGTCACAACTAGAAATCGTGAATTTTGAGTTTCCAATCTTTTTCATATATTGATTATTTGATCTGTGGTGTAGATCTGAATGAACGCCCCTAAAATATCCGAAGAAGCTAAAAGCTATCTATACCAATAGATTATAAATTTTGTGTGAAGAAGAAGAAAGCGATTCTGCGCCGGTCCGTGCCATTTATTTTCATCGATCAATTTTATTGCCAAATTGAAGTGAGCTTCTTTCTTCATTCCCAAAACAAAAATCATCAGCTGCATGTCAGCTTGACAGCTCGTAATTTTGCCCACCATCGTTTCATTTTTCCGCGATTTTTAACTTTTTTCCGTGAAGGTTTAAGGAATTTTCCGTAGGTAGTCGGTAGTCACTAGTGACGTAGTGCACGCGTGCGTATTGCATAGTCGTGCGGCAGCGCAGATGAGCGTGAGCATTTCTTTGTGGCGAGTACAGTTTTGAAGAGGAATTTTTCAGATTTTCGTTTGGGACTTTAGTTGTCGCAGATTCTAAACACAAGCACTGATTTGTAGTAATATGAGTAATGAACTCAACCAAAATGGATCAGGTCTAGAGCAGCAGGTGAGTACTGGCGGACCGCCTAATTTTTCCACGTTTTTACTTGACCCCGGAAGCCTCTATTGACAATGGAGGCCGTTCCTATCGATCCGTGCTTACGCTAAAAATACCTCCATCTAAACTCGTTTTTTTTAATACGAAAAACGCCTGTCTAATATCCTGATTTTCTTTCTATTATAACCAGATGTGTATAAAAGTGTTCAGGATATAAATAAAACCTCCCTATTAGATTTGTACGTGGGAGGTTAGATAACTAGTTATTATATTTTATAAGCAAACGACTTTTATTTTAATTGTGTCTTGCTGATACTGATAAAATATATGAGGCAGTATTGTAACAAATAACTGCATATTCTAACTACTGATGTAGGCCAGTATTAACAGTTGACCTACTAATAGATCATCTTATTCTCTGTAATAATTACTTGCTCTACTGGACCATTACCTACTATATTTACTACTCAAGTTATTATTGATATATTATTATAGCCCCTTTTTGTTGTACTACATTTTTAATTTCAAATTTCTGCCTATGCATGTTCCTACCACTAGGGATGGCAACGATATATATTTGAAATATCGATATATTTCAGGAAATATGTTGATATATTTATCGAAGTGGCTATTTATACGTCTGACATAGGTATATGAAAGTCTTGCGCCACAGACTAACGAGTAAAACAGACAATTCCTTATTGACATGTGTCAAAAGGAGACTCGCTTTTGGGTTTGGGCGAAATATCTTTTAAAGAGATAAATATTGTGCATCTTATTTTATTTTACGTTAAACTACTGAGCCAAGAGATTATATTAGAACCAAATGTAAAGTAGGCGCACTGAGAGATTGCGTCTGCGGGGAAGCAGGGAGTGCGGAGAACGATTTGTCGCTATTGGCCGACTGCAAAAAATGCACCGCGCTTTCGTATTCGCAATTAAAAATAGAACCAAGGCGAGGTTCAGAGGACTGATTATCCCTAGGCGTGCGCGTCCAAATTAATAATACTAAGAAGTTTTCAAAACGGAGTTAATGCGCGTGCGCACAACAAAAATGTCGAGTCTTCGTTCCATGTCTCCTACTTCTAACGTGTGCAGAAATTTTGCTTTAAATGCCTTTAATTTATTTATTTTTAAACATTTCCAAATTGTAGATCTTTTCAGCAGCAAATCCCTAATTGCATCATTTAAGGAATTATTAGGATTGTTCCGAAAATATTCTAAAATTTGTTCAGACGTTCTGTTGTTATTAACTCCTCTGATATTTTTTATAGACACATTTCCTACAAAACAATAGGTACAATTGCATTTCATTTTATTAATTTTCCAGCTTTTCAACTTCACTTACCCGCTAGATCAAATGTTCTGTTTATTTTTGCTACGGTAGAATAGTGGATATTCCGTTCATGACGCGTATTAAATATCCTGGCAACTTAACGGTAAGGCACATTTTCACCCGTTAATCTGATAATCTCAATTTTGTCACTCAAAGTTAACGCTTCCATTGTGTATACAAGTTGGCCAAAAATTAAGATTAACAGAACTGGCAAATTTATTGTATCGACTTGTTTTTTAATTTCCATGGCAGATCTGATTTTTGCGAATATTTTATTTAAACTGTCTGGACAGATTTTTTAAAATTATTACCTAACAAAAACTAGAATATTGTTCGCAAACACAAGGGAAATTACTAAATGACTCTTTATATTTTTTCAAATTTAATTTATTTTACATTTAGTAACATTGTTTCAATAATCCAAGGCAAACTTGAGCAGCATAAAATTCGAAAAACATCGGAAATTTGAGACGCTGTAGAGAAAAACATCCTGTATATTTCTTCTTGCAATTTCTTCCATAAACACTTTGGGTGGTCCTGTTAATAAGCCGTATTAGTCTGACGTCACGTAGTGGGGTAGGTCAAGGCACTGTATCCAAACAACCTCGTAGATACACGGGCGTTTTTGTGTTTTTGGCTAAAAAAAATTATTTAAATTGGTTTGTTCGACAATAACTATCCATCTTCATTAAGGTAAGCGTATTCTGAACTTTATAAGTGCAAATTTTTATTGATCAATAGGCCAGTTTTCTAACCTTACTTTTGACATCTGGTATTCTTCCACTGTTTTGAAATAATTCCATGGCACGCTTGACTCACCAGGTGCCTTTGAAGTCCCTATTTTGCTCAACTTTAACACGGTGTAGAACCGAACACCCTCTACATTTTTTGTTCAAATTTAGTATATGGGGGTTTTGGGGTGTCCTGATTAATGGTGTTTGTGAAAATCTGGGTATAAAAAAAATCGTAGCTGTCCTTGGATTCGCATTTTGACAAAAGTAAAAACGTCAAAAGAAGTGTTTTTTGAAGACCTTTCGAACAAAAAAAGGTTTTTGAAAATATCTCACAAAGTACATTTTTTATCGATTTGTATACACTTAAAAGTAGACACCCTGTATATTTGAATTAGCCCAGGTATTTACAATAATAATAATAATATCTAAGGGAGCCGCTGCAGTGGCGGAGCGGGTTAGCCAGAGACCCGTTTCCGCTGACCCAAATTGCATACACCGATGGCCAATTTGGGCATTACTCTCCATTTCCATTCACACCAATTCAAAAATTGGTTCACAAAATGGTTGAGAAAATGAGCTCTGTCTAAATTGCAATAAATCGCAATTAATGCACTTTCTCCCAAAAAAAACAACAACAAAAATTACGATGACAGTCCTCTTGTTAGATTCAATAATGGAAAATCAGTGCCCGCTGTATGTGAGATTAAATAATTTTTAAGATTACACTTTGATCCTAAGTTTTCCTGGAATCTGCACACTAAGAATATCTCTACTAAAATTAATTCCTAGTTTTGTATTCCGTCAGCTTAGACCTGTAGTTAATGATGCTACCCTACTCTCACTATACTATGGACATCTATTCTATACTCTCATATGGTGTGATTTCCTGGGGCAATGCTGCCACATCTGATTCTGTTTTCATATCGCAAAAAGGAATCTTGCAACAAATTGCTTGAGTCCCGAGACATACATCTTGCAGGCAACTTTTTATTAAATTCAATTTGCTAATGCTCCCTAGTATATACATATTTTTGTGTGCATTGCATGTCTGAAATGATCTCCACGAGTTTTCTAAAAATGAAAATGTGCATTCACATGACACAAGGCGAAAAAACCACCTCGTATTCCACAGTGTAGGACCAGCTCTAGCCTGAATGGTTCTCATCATATGTCAATAAAGATATTCAACCATTTACTGGATTATCTTAAAAATATTCATTCTGAAAAACAATTTAAAACAACTTAAAAGATTTATCCTACCACATTCCTTTTATTCGCTGTTTAACTATTAATACTTAGTGAAGTATTGTGCCCATTGTTATTATTGTGATAATAATATGTTGTTATTTGTGTTATTGATATTAACAATCGGTACTAATTTCCATGTAATGCCCCCTAAGTCTCTAGTGGGTAAACCGCTGACCCAAATTTTGTACACCAAAGCTCAATTTGGGCATTATTCTCGATTTTTATTCACTAATGTCGAATGTCCACTAATTAGTGGGAATTAGTGAATAAGTAATGCCCACCAAAGCCTACTAATTCCCTGTAATGCCCCCTAATTCCCTAATAATGCCTAGCATTGTCCACTAATTCCCAGTAATACCTACTTAGTAATGCCTTGTACTGTTGCATTATTTTGTGTAATGCAATGTAATTCAATGGAAATCTCTTGCATTACCATGTAATTCATCGAAATTTCTTCAATAATATCAATACTTCCAGGTAATTTAAAAAAATTGTATGTAATGCCATGCAATGCTAAGTGAATTCAAGGAAATGTTGGTAATGCATACCTACTTTTTGTAATGCTGGTATACAAGAGTTTCTTTTATTTATAAAAAAGAGGTTAAAACCTTTGTTATCTGCTACCAAAAGAAAATTTTTTAATTTTGTGCCAGTCGCAAGTGCCTCAGTACCTACCTGGCTGCAATACATAGCTACCTACAAGTTCAATGCACTAACCACTCTCAAGGCACTAACCACTCAGCCTTCGAGGCACTTGAAATTGAAAAAGTTGATCCCTTGTCACAAGAATCGACAATGATTGTGACGAAGGGATCAAGATTCGTGGTATCCACTTTTAAAGAGTAAGCTAGAATCTTGGTGATGCCACAGAATTAATAACTAATTATACGGGTTGATAAAAATATAAAAAATAAATAAATAAAAGTTGACCCAAAAACAAACCAAACCCAAGACAAGATTACTTGGCTCATCACATGACGTCACAGAATTAATATGCACGTTGGTAAAAATTCATATACAGGGTGGATACAAAATTTTGAATGACAAGCATTTGCCAGCCAGTAATTCCGCGAGTAAAGATTTATCTCGCAGCATATAACCCTGCCTGGCAACAACATAATATTGCCAATATTAGCATAGTAGTTTCTAGTAGTGCCCACTAATGCCCACTAATTTCTTTGTAATGCCTAGTAATTCCCAGACCTTGTACACCTCAATGCCCCAGCAGTTTACCCCTCACAAGTTTCAAAGCAGGTGTTGCAGATATGTGGGGAAATGGTTGAAAAAGGGCCGAACCCGTAAAAAAATATATTTAAGGGAAAGAATAGTGCAATAGAAAGTGGGGATTTGGATCAGGGGATGGATCTATCTAGAGATCAAGAGGGGTTCTCCATTATAATTGAACACGAAAAATAAGTATAATGATAATTAATTAGTACCAATTAGCTATTAGAATGTAATTCCACTTATTTTTTGTCTGTTCAGTTATAAAATAAAAATTGAAAAATGACCAATATTCATTTTCTTTGTTTACCATCCAAATACGTCACTATCGAATAGCAAACATGTGAATGAAAGTGAACGTTTAGTGGAATAAACTCTTGGTATTTAACCCATTTCTATCCAAAAAATTCAGAAAACTGAGAATTGAAAATAAAGGATAGGGTGTCTCAGTTGTAAATGTCATAAATACAACTGATAGAAAATCATATTTTAAGAGGGGGTTGCCGGCAGCGAAAGTGACGTTAGATTTCGTATTTTTTTAAGTTGTATAGCATAAAATCTAATAACATTTTACCTGGCAAAAATTTAGTACAAACATCTCTGTCTTCATTTTAATCATAAGATCTTAAAAGCATATGCACTGGAATTATTATTTTTCCCAAGGTTTTCATAACCTATAAAAGAAAACACTGCTTGTAAGATCTTATGATTAAAATGAAGACAGAGATGTTTGTACTAAATTTTTGCCAGGTAAAATGTTATTAGATTTTATGCTATACACCTTAAAAAAATACAAAATATAATGTCACTTTCGCTGTCGGCAACCCCCTCTTAAATAGAAAAGTTCATATGAATAAGTTTAAAATGCTTAATAAGAAAGATATAGAAAGGCATTTCAAATGACATTACAACACATGTTTTAAATATCGTAACTAAAACTAATGTGGAAGAAACTCATTGTAAGCAAAAAAGTTCATAAGTCAAAAAATGCTTATAATATGAAAAGTGAGGGTCACTGAAAATTATCCAAACAAGCAGATTTCTCTGGTGCAACCTAACAGTTTTCCTGTTTTACACAAATTTAAGCATTCCAGGAGGTCAAATTTGCAAGATACATTTTATATGTAAACGTGAATGGGGGATTATCTGGAACTCAACAAATAACTTGAATATGCAATAGACATGAATAACTTTTGTGAAAAGGGGGTAGGTACAACGTATCCGTCCGCATGACAGTGGTATAATTAAGCAAACTAAAGTCTATCCAAGTTACAGAGGCAGTGATCAAAACATTGGCCACCACGTGACTTATTCTCTTATTGGTCTGGCCGTCATAAAAGGTCAAGTGTTTACGCGGCGAGCAGAATGCAGGGCCGGCTCTTCCCTCAGTCGAGTTTCCTGCATATTTTAGATCGGATCGCGAGCAGTATATTCTGTAAATTTATTTTGCTACTTAATTTAAGGAAATTTATAAAGATCCACGAAAGGTAAAAACACAATTTTTAGAACTTCTAAAAGAATTAGTTCAGAATTACAAGCCACTGGTAATCTCATATTAGTCAGTCCCTGGTAATCGATCGCAATGCGGTCATGTGACTTTGTTTATATCTACTGGCGCTGTAACTTGGATAGACTTTAGTACCCTCTGCTTTATTACCTTCCACGCTCGTATAAACCGTACCAAATTGCAGATTTGTACCTTTTACCTTTCGTTATCTCCAAAATATTTAGGATTTTTTTATACACTTTCAGTCTCATTATGCATTTTTTTATTTAATATTTTTTGTTTCAAATGAGATTTTCTACCTCCAGTTTTATTTATGACTTTTGAACCTGAGGCACCCTGTATACATTTTATGATAAAGGTACTTAATGCTAAATTTTCTTACTAAAAATCTAACAGAAAGCGCTTTCTTTCTTTGACCTATAGGTGTTTTCAAGTGCTATCTGTCAACTGTTCACTGTTAATATTTACAAAGCGCCTAAAGTGCTTCCCGATTTATGGCTAAATTGAACTCGGCCAATGACTAAATAAAATCAGACTTTGTAGGCAGAGAGCTAGCCACCATTTAGCCTACGTGATTTTCTAAAGAAAATTTCTTATATCCTAGTAGCAATGTATAAAATGGTAGTCTGGCAGTTGGCTGCTGGGTACTACTGGAGGAGCGGCAATCCTTCAAAGTCCGCAAAAAAATCATTAAATTGCATGATAACCTGAAGGTTTATTTTTAATTTATAATAAATTGAGTGCTTTAAGTAATTATTTATTTAAGAGGGGGTTGCCGACAGCGAAAGGGACGTTAGATTTCGTATTTTTTTTAAGTTGTATAGCATAAAATCTAATACCATTTTACCTGGCAAAAATTTAGTACAAACATCTCTGTCTTCATTTTAATCTTAAGATCTTACAAGCAGTGTTTTGTTTTATAGGTTATGAAAACCTTGGGAAAAATAATAATTCCAGTGCATATGCTTCTGAGATCTTATGATTAAAATGAAGACAGAGATGTTTGTACTAAATTTTTGCCAGGTAAAATGTTATTAGATTTTATGCTATACAACTTAAAAAATACGAAATCTAACGTCACTTTCGCTGTCGGCAACCCCCTCTTAACTTCATGTGATGTAGGCAGCTGTAAAAAAAATATTGCCAGACAGGTAGGTGGGGCACAAGTCGCTGTCAGATCTGTATAAACCTGAGCGCTGTGCAGGTACCTAAGGTTACTCGCATAAACTCATACTCAAATAAACTATAATTTTTTGTCCAATATCCAATTTTCTTTTTCTTAGTGGCATTGGATTTCGTGGAAAAAAAACTGCATAAAACTACTTTTCAAACTATAAATTTATGTTTAATCTGCTGAGGAAATTATGAGTAACCCCTTAAGTTCTTAGGCACTCAGGGTTATACAGATCTGGCAATATTTTTTACAACTGCCTACATCACTTGAACTTAAATGAGTGAATTTTTAAAAACATCAGGTAGTAATATTTTTTGCCATCTGTGACTTTTGTGTGTTTGTCACCTCCGCAGTAGCCCACTTCCAGACTGCTATATATTCCAACCTGCTTCAAAATATGCTCGATGTTTACTCTGATGAAATCAACATGAAACTAGCTATATGTCTAAGTACCTGTATATTTTTGAAATCCATTAAAACTGTTACTTTTTTGTTTTTTAAATGCTTCATGGAAAAATAACTAAGCACATAAGGATGCCAAGCGATGTGTCATAATTTTCATTGTTTTTACCAAAAACCCTTCCCTATCATATCATATCAAGGCCCATTTAAAGATTTTTTGCTTTCCCATAATAGGTATAACCCAATAGGCTGGACCGAAAAAACTTTTTTATATGATTTTGGAGGGGTACTCAAAAAAAGTCTTACTGGCATGAAAAACTACCTAAAAAAGATGGGCCCCATAAAATAAAATTTAGCTACCCCCCCCCCCTCATCCCATGAAGGGGTGATTTTTTAAAAATAAAAAATTCCGATTGTTGTAGTTACCAAAACATTGCATTTGCTCTACGGAATACAGAAAAAAATTGAATGTGAAATTTTTGATTTTAGCCGCTCTCTGTGCGATTAAAGATTCTCGCAACCCTTTTTATAGGGTTGCCAACCCTAAAAAACCTACTTATTCTTTATTTGGGCATTGAATAAGGATCCGAATACCTTAATCAATGATTTAGGTCAGTTATGATGACGAAATAGAAAAAACGATTTTTAAAAATTTATTCTAACAGTTACGCAGAGACAATTATTCGTGTCACAAATTAGACAGAACTAGTTACAATCTTTTAGCGTTGACTGACGTATTAATAAGACTTCTCACGGCTATAGTTTCATGTCCTGGAAAGTAGATGGAGCCTATGGTCAACAATGTATTTTGCATTGTATTTTGTCTCCGGGAAGCGCATGGTGAGCCAGAGAACTGTCAAACATGACAGCCGTGAGCAGTCTTTATTAATACGTCAGTCAACGCTTTTAGGTTCAAAGCTTAAATATACAGTGTGGATAGAAATTGCGGAATATTGCTTATATTTCTTAAAATATTCCTCATATCAAAAACATGTTTTAATAAAAGTGTTAGGGGAAATTATTTCCCATTTATAATTTTTTTAAATGGCACCATATACTTTTTTTGGGGAAAATTAATACATTGGAATTTTTTGAATACGGTGCGATACAATTTTAATGGGGTCGCATAAGAAAAATACAACAAATTCAATGATATAGACATATAAAAATGCAAACTTAGCAGACACTTGTCCATGCAGTCAGCGTTTATCAGCACTTTCACGTGAAGGGGGTCCATTTTTCTTAGTAACCTGGAGGGTTGATTTTCCATTTTCTTCTCCTCCACTTCTATCTTGACTTGTCCTCTTTTCTTGAACTTCCTTTGATAGATTCTCTATGCGACATATCCAATTAATAATGTAATACTAATAATTATAATGCTTGTAGCAAATACATAACTTAAGGTGTGTATCTTTTCTATATCGGGAACTTGTAGAAGTGTAGACTTTTCTTGAAGTTTGTGAATATTTTCTAAGTTGATTGTTTGAAGTTGGAAAGGTTTCGCTCGTAAATAATCGATGAAGTTTAAATCGTTGATTTGAATTTCTGGCAAGGTGAATGGTTTTCTTTTAATTGCCTAATTTTTTTTTAATAAATTGGAAGTCTTTGGTTTTTAATCGGCAATTTTCTAGTAAATTTGTTAAATTTGATTCATTACTAATTTTGATTACTTCTTTCCTTTGGCAATTCGTTGAAATTTTAAGTGCTTCTTCGGCAGAGATGGCAATAACATATTCGCTGTTAGTTGCCTGTATTATTGGATTTATTAACCATAATAAAATTTTCCTTCTGCTTCTTTTGTCTTGGGAATTATTTATTTATTAAGCCTCTTTTATTCCTATTATGTACCTAAATTTTAGCTTTGAGTTTAGCCCTGCATGAATCTATTAGGCCCAGCCTAATACCCAAGGCAGGAAATTTGGACTACCCTGCACAATGGAAAAAATTTTAAGAAATACTTATTGTTAGCTACTTTTAAAGTTGCAAGACCAGTATTGGTTATAAAATTATTGCGTTGCAAAATCACAAATATTAATAATAGTTTCCTATCTAAAAATAAGATCTTGCTCTACATTATTTCTAATTTATTGGTTTTTATAACGATATGGAATAATTTGTCTACCCATCACATAAGTCGTTTGAGTGACTTCAATAAGACAAATGATTGTTTTGCAGATTATTATTTGCCAACACCACAAAAATTTACCTCTTATCAAGTATTACTTTGGTTTGAGAAATTTACTTCCGTAGAAAAATAATAACTGTTGAGTTATGAAATTGGTTAGTTGATTGTTGCCAATTATTGATATATTTAAAAAAAAAACGCCTAAATGATCATTAAAAGGAAATCCGTAACAAGAAGTTTAAGCTGAAGTTTTTGGAATAGGTTTACTATTGTCAACTTGATACAACTTCCCATTATAAATAGAGATACCTGGAAGCTGACACATTGGTGATGTCGAAATCACTGCTATAAAATATATTCATTAAAGATTACAGAAAGATAGGTGTTTAGTCTGAATTGGTCTGAATGCTTTCCTATCAACTATTCAACTGTGTAATATTTAATGATTCACTATACATAATCATATTAACTATTAAAGTATTAGTATTAAAGGAAATGTGCATTGTGCATGCTCAAAGATGATGTACAAAATATAAATGAATCAAATAAAGTAAAATTAAAAATGTATAAAAAAAAACATATTAATTAAAGTTTAGGAGAGATATTGGGAAAATTTTAGGCTTTTGAAAACGGTATGCTTATGGTACGAAGGGTGTGACTTACAGTCTCAGCTCCACAAACACACTTTATTAACAAGAAAAACTCACCGAACTATATTCAAACTATAGTTCGGTGGAAAAACTGTACATATTATGTTTCAACCCACCTATACTAAAATCAAATAACTCTTACACCTGATGTAAACAAGAACATGTGCTTTGAGATTCTCGCCAGAGCCGCACTGAGGCACGACCTTTATTTAATTTTACTTTTACAATTGTTTACGTCAAAATATTTCGGAAAAAATTTATTGGGTTAATTAAAATGAGTCAAAACATTGATAAAATTATTTGTGGCAATAGCTGAAAACAACAAGATAAAACCACATGGATACGCTTTTGAGATCGAGTACATCCCTGTTGCCAGACGCGCTGATATTTTATGGCCTTTTGACCATTTGCCTTATTTCGCGGAACGACTTCGAACACGCGCTTTTATTTACGCTAGGCGTAAGAGTTATTTGATTTTAGTATAGAGGGTCATCTTCAGCAGTAAAACATGTTGGTAAGCCAACAAAGCTATGGATATGCTTATGGATTTTCAAATGATCAGCATGGGGCTAGTAAAATAGTGTGGGATGGCACTCAAATGTGACGATTACTCGATAATTTTTTTCCAGTTTGAGAGTGGCTCATGGTGTGGAAAGGATTTAAAGGTTGATAATTTGATCAATGTGTAAAGATGCACAATGGCGTAAAGATGCACAATCCGGCAAAAAGTTATTATCATTTGCATTTACAGTTTATCTAATTGCAGAACTATCTCTTAGAGAGTAGCAGTAACTGCAATCAAATATGTGCTTAGGGGTCCCACTGGCGATGTTTGTAGCAGCACGAATTCACAGAACTGCAACTTAATAGATTTATGTGTGTGGTTTACAATTTGCCTTACAGTCACCGGAATTACTATGATTTTCTAGAGTTTTCCGTAGTACTTTAGCAAATGCTATCTTACTTCTATCGGGAAAACGTCGGCCCTAGCCGCAAATAGCAATTAGTCCTAAATAATATTAATTGCCACCTCTCCCCCGCACAAGCGTATGGTTGCTTCTGGGGTACTCGTAGTTTAGGGTATTGTGAGGGCGAGAATTATTATTATTATGGCCAATATTGATTAGTACTCAAATAGAGAAGTCGCGGCAACAAGGGTTATTTCTATTGGATACAAATTACGCGGTATATTTGATGTATACTGCAAATAGTTTACTTAATGAAAAATTGAAATTGTTTCTTTTTTCAAAAACAGTGGTTTCTTATATTATGGGACCTATTGTGCGTCCTTATTTAAACCAAAGTTGGTATCTGCCATACCACTCTCCATGTTCTCTACAGAGCTTCCTCGGATTCTACAACAGAAAAATTGATATTTTTCTTCACGTCTTTTACGTATACTTACCCTTAAAAAAATTACAAAACCAAAGTAGGTAAATTATTTTCAAATTTAATACAGAGGAATAATTTTCCAAACTGAACAACTTTTTTTAGTAACATTTTGTTGTACCAGTGAGGTCTTTTAAAAAACATCGATCTCAATACACACTGATTACTTCCCGAATTTTGTTGTATTTTCAACAGAAAAATCAATGTACTTGAAAAGAAAATAGTATTTACTCAAATACCAAGCCTTCTCGATTTCCAAAAACTAGAAATCTGCCTAAAATAATTTTCAGACAAAACAGGGCAGTATTCCGAAATATTAAATTCAAATTCTAAATATTAACCAAGAATTTCTCTTGTCCATCCTAGGCACCGAACTATATTCAAATAGTTCGGTGATCCTAGGACACTATAAAACGTGAGTTCGGTAATTTGCTCCCGGATGCTGGCAGATTTAAGTCAGCTGATTTAGGGCGATAGGTAATTAATGAAATTTTTCACGATAATAGTCAGGGAAAAAATCATTTATTTTCGTTTCCCATGACAAATGTTAATATTGTGAGACTAGCCGTATTATCCCTAGTTAAGGAAATATGTTTTTGAAGATGAGAAAGAACAGGGTTATGCGGTTTTATAAAAGGTTGAACATTTTGTGGAAGACACTACCTACCCAATTTCAACAATATGCAGCATTTTCCCCCAAAATTGCATTTGGTATTTAAAACTAAATGAATATGAAAATATTAACCAAATTGACATGATATCAATAGTGGCCGAAAAATCGATATGGGTGAAAAACATTAGAAACCCAAAGGGGAAAATTTTGGGGAAATTCCATATCTTAACTGTTGGAACCAGGGACCCTTTAAAGTAAGGGGACCCAGCATTATACTTTCCAAAGTGAGGCCGTTTCTTTCCCCATTCTAATGGTCTCAATGATGCCAAGTATGCCATTTTATTGGTGAATCTATGAATATAACATGTACTTTGATTGTTAGTAAAAATTAATAATGATTTCTAAAAATTAGGCTTGACAATGTTCTGTCAACAAACACAGAATATGGCAAGTGCCAAATGAATCAAATTTATTTTATATTTGAATTTGGTTTCTTGCAATTATTTCCAGGAATTTAAGTAATATAAGTATGGTAAGTCAGTGCCGATTTTGCTTATTTGAGAATTTGTCGCTATTGCACCTTGTTACCAGGTTCCTGAATCCATTTGTAATAGTATGTGTACTTGAACTTTCTTCCCTTGTTGAATGTATCTACCCAAAGAACTTTCACAGATTTCGGGATGGACTAATAAGATTAGGTCTTGTACTTAGTTCTATCATGTAGTTTTTCTCGGTGCTCATTTTTGTAATTTTATTTCTCTTCCAAAGTACCTCACAAACGTAAAATAAACTTGTAGTTGTAGATAAAAACTGTTTAAAAAAAGACCTGACTGATGCTACCTGCTTAATAATTTAAAATTTAGGAAATACCGTTTTTGTTTTGAACTACTTATACGTAATGCCCATGTAATGAGAATTGTAGGATTACTAAAGGTGAGACATGAAGAATCTGGTTGCAATTATTGGGACTACTACAGGCGGCCGCATTACCTTTAACTGACTATATGGAAGTTAGAAAACTAAAAAACTGTGAATTATGATGGGAAATATTTTGCCTCCTTTGGAATCTATGGCACTGGCATGTCACATAAAACCTGATGGCAGTTGGATACTGACATATAACATAACCTTGAACCAGCCCACTTATGTGTTCTCGTTGGAGATATACAGAAAACAAGGCTTCACTTTTCCTATGTGATAGACTGTGACATGCTGGGTCCCCTTATTTTAAAGAGTCCCTGGTTGGAACAATACATTTCAGAAACCACAAAACAAGCAAACGAAATCGCGACTTTCTTTCCAGTTTGCTGGTCTGGACTTGCAGCAGTCCTCTCAGTCGAGCACTGGGGGCCGCTACGTCCCGCCCCACTTGCGCAAGCGTCAGCAGCCGGGTGTTGGCTCCTCGCCTCCGGCGAGCGAGAGCCGTAGCGACCAGAGGGACTACGACGGAGGCCGCGACCGCGGTGGTGGGTTCAACAGAGGTAAAACCTGCAGCCGGCACTCTGGGCCGCCTTGTTTCTCACATCCCCACAGCTTGTGGATCAATGGCCATTTCATTACCGTGATGTTGAAAAGATAAGCTTTAAAATGTGTTCAATTTACTATTTATTTTTTCCTATTCAAGTGTTTCCTTACAGTGGGCTAATACACCACACTTTTTAATTGTTTATCCAATTTATGGGATGAGAAGACTTCGCGGTAATTTTGTAAACCGGGATTTACCAGAAAAAAATTTAATATAATAAAAAAATTCCATTAATATTGGGTAAAACATGTGGCAACTCTGCTCATATCCTCCCTGGAGTTAACCAATGAAGAGGCATTTTGTGGGCATGTGCATTTCCTCCCTTGCTGGGAGTTCTGTCATTTTAGAATAACAGACTTTCATTTTTATTATTATTTCTTTAGTTTGCGTTGCATTCATTGCAACGACTCCTTTCTCTCAATGGAAGTAAAAAGTATTTTGTGCTTTGTTGTATTAATAGAAGCGGCAACTGAGAGAAATTATTTCTGCATATACATTTCGTCTAACTTAATGGTTGTCAACCGTATACTCCCAAACAAATAAAAAATCTATTTTCTATTATTGTGAAGATCATTTTCTACCATTTCTTTTATACAATACTGAAGCTCAGCTTTTAGCTTTTCCCATGTTTAATAACTTCCATATTTATGTTTCCGATTTTTGTTTGCAAATGCACATACACACATAATAAACCATAAACAATTTGAAAAGTTAATAAAATAAAAAAATAAATGTCTATTTTCATTGTTGGCTTAATTAATTATGACCCAAAAGTTTGACTGCCAATTCCTATATATATCTAGTGTCCTTCATAAAATCCAAATGAAAAATCAAGTGTATTAGCCCATTAACAACTGTGTAAGAAAACAACAGTAATGAAATGGTCACTATCTTTTGCATTTTGCATTACCTCTATTTTATGTCATAGTTGTCAATTGTCATTCTTGTCACTATGTTGAGGTTAGCTTGGATACGTGAAGACGAGTGACAATACGAGTTCGGTCAGGTTTCATCCTGCAAAATGAAATGAATGTTTTATTCTTTGACGTAGAACATTGTGGCGTTTTCATTAAACGTGCTTTGTCGTATACGGATGATGATGAATGATGTTTTCTAGGTTATGGTGGAGGTGGTGGTAGGCCGTCTGGCGGAGGCCGAGACCGGGACAGAAATATCGACTTCTCAAATTTCAATACGAGAAGGCGGGATGACGTTCGCAACGGAGAAGATGATTGGGGCCGAGGAGGTGGCCGGCAGTCGGATAAGTGAGTATTTTTTATACTTACAGTTGAATCCTCATAATTACCTTTGGTATGGTATGTAGTTCTGAACGTAAATTTCTGACATTTTCTGTAAATTTGACCAGCTACCTAACCATTTTTATGGTTAGCTACTGTGAACCAATCTTAATCTCATGTCTCAAGTCAAACTTCATAATTTATTGGTTGCGTTCAATGCTCTCCCAAATCTGTAATCGCTGCCAGGGCTTTACGTTAATGTGCATTGAACGGACAGAAATGACAGATAGCGCTAGCTATCGCTGCCCTCGGTTAGGCAGCGATTTTATTTTTGCTAGATTTTCTTGGTAGCGTACTTATCATGTTTCTATCCTTTTTTTATCATTCCTGCTCTCTCTGTTATTCTGAAATGCTTAACCTCGAAATTCTTGTTGGGGTATCGTTAAGTTTGTTTATTTTTCCAAAAAATAATAAGGTTGGCAGCAATGTTTTGGGCGCCTACAGGGACGTATTTAGCATGTCCGTCAGAACTTGTGACAGATGCCTAACTTTAACCTTGATATTCGATCTCTGTTCAAACACAGAAACTATAGCTATAGCCTTTTTCTATATAGTTCAAAGAACAAAGTTTAATGTTAATTTCTATCTATTTAAATTTAGAATTCGTGTGTGTAAAATGTAAATTCTGTTGATTATGGCCCTGTCCTCCGTCACCTATCAATCATATCAATATGGCCGCCTTTTAGGGAATTCTACGGACATGAAATATTTACCTGTCACAATCTAGTGTACAATGGGGAACTTGCACAAAAATTAAATTTGAAAAATATTACTTTCAAACGTAATTTATTGCCATTAAATGAACCACAGTTCACACAGTTTTATTTTTATGTAATAAATATATATCATAATTATATATTAATATCAAAATTTTTATGCGTTTTAAATTTTTTAGCAGAAAAAAATCAAAGTATACCTAGGCTTTTGAAATTCTTTCACACCTATCCAGTTTTTCATTGTAAACCAGTTTTCTTAATAACATTTTAATGTGAAAGCTACCCAAAGTGCACTTTTCTGAAGAAAAGTGGGAAAAAATACCAAAAAATCAAAGTAGGCCTAGACTTTCGAAATTTCGTAAACCTACTCAGTTCTTCATTCTGAACAAGTTTCCTTAATAACATTTTGTCGTAAAACCTACAGAAAGGGCACTTTACTGATGTGGAAAATTAGTTTTTTCAAAATTCCCAAGGCATACGTGATTTTTCGAAAGTAAAATTATGTCACAAATTAGTTTAAAACCAAGCAGGGCTGATCCCCAGAAGCTCAAATTTCAACTCGAAATTTTTTTGTCATTTACACCCTACGTGAACTCTATCCGTGGACACACTGTATAAAGCAAATGTGGATAAATAGAATACATAATAAGTTTATTTAAAGGGTTAAATTAAATCCTAAATCCTGTCCTTAAATTAAGTCTGCATAAATAAACAGGGCATACTTTATTGTTACCTGTGTGGGTTTACTCCGTTTACCTGTGTTCATACCTATGTACTTATTATGAATACTAATTGCTTAGTTTTTTTTATCAAGAAGTTAGGCACCTTCTAAAGTACATAATAGCGACAAACACGCATAATATAGCACGTAGTGTGTAATAGCATTACAAATTATAAACAGAAATTGAAAATGTGCAAACAAAAATAAGCTTAATATATATGGAAACATCAATAAAAGTTTCTTTTATGGAAAAATAGATTTTTTTACTAAGTATATCTATTCTCATGCAAATGTCCAAGTTTTTTCGCACCTCGTACCTACTGACTTTAATGAAGGAGACAAAAACGAAACTGTTTTAGAACTGGGTAAGTATATTTAATTAATCCGATGAAGACAATATTCTAATACATATACCTATGTTTTGTTTTTCATTTGTATTCTTCAAAATGATTGCTTAAAAAATATTGCTCAGGCAGTCATCAAATTTTAAGATCAATAAAATATAAAATTTTTGGATTAAGATAAGAAAAATCGCCTATGATTTGTTTTGTGTTTATAAATGAATGATTTAAAATATCTGAGTACAGACCTACACTATCCCTTCACTAAATTCTAAATACGGCCCTGTCTTCTAAACAGAGAACATCGCGACCACCGGCTGCCAAAGATCAAAGGCACCGCCGTTGAGTTTATATTCTCCTCTTCCTTGTTCTCTGGCCAAAGCTTCAGGTTCTAATAATTATTCTGTGGTTGTAGGTTATTATAAACACAAGAAATGACCTTTCCCCACCACTTTCCTACATTCTTTGCTCGCTTAGGAGATTGTAGAGTTGGCAGTGCCGATAGAGAAAATATGCAATAAAATGCTGTCAAGATGCTGCTCGGAGAGATTGGATCAGTAGTGAAACACATCTAAAGTGTCATTGTCATTAAGCTACCCCATCTAGATACTCCCACAGTCTATTCGTTCTCTGCAAAGTTCTGTTTCTCCGCAGCAGGGAGCATGACCTGCCGCGTAACGATCGCTGGCAGGAGGAGCCGCCGAGCGCCAAGCGCGACGGCGGCCGTTGGGGCGAGGACGGGGGCGGCGGAGGCCGTGGCGGAGGCCGCGGCTGGGGCGGCAGCGGCAACGACTGGACCATCCCGTTGCCGAGGGATGAGCGTCTCGAGGCTGACCTATTCGGCACCGGCAACACCGGCATCAACTTCTCGAAGTACGAGGACATACCGGTCGAGGCGACGGGCGAAGGGGTACCTACACACATCTCATCGGTAAGTTTAATGCTGTTTTATGCCTTTTGTACATATCCATTACATATATTGGGCATGCTCAGACATAATAAGAAATCAAATTATTATGAGAGGGTTCAATGTGTATAAATATTGCCGCAATTAAATAAATACAAGACAGATACATAGATATGAAGGTCACCTTTATAATACCCATCTCTCTTATACTTGATTTCTTATTATGGTTTATTGTATACCAGACAACACTACTTGGAGTTGCCAGACCAGTATACAACATCTAATTTTAGAAGAAGCAGCGAAACATATCTGCATATTGTGATGTAAACAAAAAATGGTGACAAAAAATTAAATACCGCCCTGGCACCCCTGAGTTGTCTGTTGGTATGAACTAGATTACCAGTGTATCAATTCTGAGGCTTCATTATTCGGCAAGACGAGTATACTTCTATGTCTCATAATCAAAAGAAAAAAAAATTTTGTATTATCATGATTACCATATACTGAATATGCACGTCACAGAAAATATAAAGAGTACTGAAGAGAGAACTAAAGTGAAGTGCTTACATTTCTGCACAAGTTATATTTTTATTACATCCACACAATAAAAATATGTTGTAGAAATCGACAAAAACCATCAATGAGAAAGGAAGACAGAATTTATGTTTGCAATAATAAGTAACTATAATTTTTGGTGCCTATTAAAACAGCCAATTCAAAGAAACAAACACTTTTGATATGTAGCTAAGAAAGGATTTTGAAAAATTCCCGTTATGTTTTCTTGTCGTAGTTACGGATCTATATTTGCAATAGAAATATTTATTAAGTATTATATACCATTTTGATTACAAAATTATGACTAATCGAATGGTACTGTTTTTTTACAATTTTTGAATTTGGCCACTTTCGTGATCGGTCACGATTGTCCGGTCAGTCATGAAAATATCGTGACCGGTTATTTACCCATCTCTACTTCTCACTAATGGCAGGTAATTATTATTATTTCTTGTTTTGTTTGATTGACGGTATTTATTAAGACTACTCACGGCTATAACTTCATGTCCTGGAAAACAGATGGTGCTGATGCCTAATAATGTGTTTTGCATTGTATTTTGTCTCTGGAAAGCACATGGTTAGCCAAAAAAGTGTCAGACGTGACATCCGTGAGCAGTCTTTATTAATACGTCAGTCAACCTTGTTTTGTTATAAAAAAAAGTTTGCCCATGATTGACATAAATTATTTTCCTCATGTTTGCTGCTTGCCTTATCTTCGTACCTCTGTTATTCACACGAAATGTGATTTTTCTACGAAAATTTTATACTCTATAGGATTTTCATTTATAATTAGAGGTAATACCCTTGAGTTAATGCTCTAGGACCATATCTATTTATAAATGAAACTACCTTTCGTATAAATTTTCACAAAGTCACTTTTTCTTGAATAACAGAGGTATTATCAGGGGTAATATAACAAGTGGTCTGCCTATTATCGATAATACCTTTCGTTAATTTTACTAATTATAATCCCAAAGCTGAAAATACCACGACTGCGCAGCAGGAGTGGTATTTTCTTAGCATTGGGATTTTAATGAGTGGTAAATTAAGGAAAGGTATTATCTATTATTAGGCATACCACGAGTTGTATTTAAAAAGAGAATTTAACAACTGCAAATAGTTAGTTTGATAGCTAGCTGTCATTTAGATTGAACTTTTTTTTCTGAATATGTTTTTTGTGCTAATAGATATTTAAAGATCAATGTGTTAACTGAAAACATATGTTATAGTCTTATATTAAATTTGGTAATGTGAAGAAGTTATCGGGTTATCAGTTTTATATACCTATTTTTGACATGTAAAAGCACTTTTGTGTAATAATTATGAATAAATATTTACTTACTTACTTACTAGCTGCCACAATATTGGTTTAGCGTAACTAGGACGTAACTAAGAGAGTAGGATTTCAGCGAAAATACCACTAGTGGTATTATCGCTGAAATCATCACCTGATTGGTTAATATTTCAAAAATCATATCATTTAATTGGTTCATATTGGCAGGCGTTGGATTCTCAATAAGATGAATCTTCTATCGGTATATTACTGTTGAATATTTTTAATTCTAAAAGAAATATCGAGATATTTGGTGTGGGTGAAAAAAATGAAGGGTTACTAAGGATGCCACAAGAAAATTCTAAAATCGTTACTATATTCCTTGTTCTAAACAGGTTATGTTATGTAACGTGCATATTTTATCTTTCAGTTTGAGGATGTGCAGCTGACAGAGATCATCCGCCAGAACATCTCTCTCGCCCGCTACGACGCTCCCACGCCAGTGCAGAAATACGCCATACCGATAATTGCGGCGCACCGCGACGTCATGGCGTGCGCCCAGACGGGAAGCGGCAAGACGGCCGCCTTCCTCGTGCCCATCCTGAACCAGATGTTCGTGAAGGGGCCCACCGCCTCGCCGGCCAGCGGGAGGCCGGGCACACGCCGCAAGCAGTACCCGCTGGGACTGGTGCTGGCGCCCACAAGGGAGCTGGCCACGCAGATATACGACGAGAGCAAGAAGTTCGCGTACAGGAGCAAAGTCCGACCGTGCGTCGTGTAAGTACAGTTACGGCTTGTTTCAAAATAAGGTAATAAAGGGAAACATACATTTATTAGCTAATTGAAAAGAAAAAAACTATTTGTACACCATAAATGCTAAAGGAATGGACAATATACACTTAATATTTTTTTATTACCATGTGCTTGGATTCATTTTAGGTAATGACTTTACAAAAAAAATATAAATGGAATCTTGATTGTGAGTTTCTTCTTCTGGATGAATCCTGCATCAGCGAAACTTCTCGTCCCAAGCTTTTGTCCTTGGTTGCATCACACATCCTCAGGGTGTGACAATTACACTAGCAATGAGACAAGAGAAATGAAATTTTGTCCAGTAGTAGCAGAGAATATAAAACAACCAGCAGTATAACTTACTCTTGAGAAATCATCGGCAAATTCAATAACCTTGAGCCATAATGGGGGAATAGAAGTCAGAGGTGTAGTCGGGAAAATCAATTCAGAAATACAGAGTAATATTAGTAAAGTATAGAGTGGGTGGTCAGCACAAGCAGCTCTGACCCCTTCCTGAGATTCTTTATTTAAAAATACTAGCACAAAGCACAATTTACAAAAAAAAGACACTCCATGGCACTGTAATATCCCTCATACAGCCAAAAAAGAACTGCCCGATCGCCCCGACACTGCATCCATTTGACAGAATCTATTCCCCAATGGCGGCTGCGCGAACAGGTGCGCAGAATTTTCCCGCCATGGGGAGTATTACTGCTGGTTGTTTTATATGCTCTGGTAGTAGTGTGAAAATTTGCTGCGTTGCCACTGATAGTTCCTGGAGATAACGAAAATACTTGAATACTAACATGTATCGTTAGCTCAGAAAAAAATTTACACCCCAAATACTATGTAAGAAATGCAAATAAAAAAAATAGTGGTGAGTTATTAGATTCAATGATTGATTCTTCATGCGCATGTATCAGCAATCCATGTGATTGATCATCACAGTCATTCTAGGATTTACTCAATTTCTACATATCTCACAGATGGCACCAATTTCGCTGTTTTTGATTTGTGCTTTTGTATTAGTCACCATTTTTTCCTCGAGTAGTGCCACCCCAGCCCACAAACAATGAAATATGACGCCATGCTCGGGGCCATGCTCGGAAATATGAAAAGTGGACAGAAAAATTACGCTAGTACGCTACTATTTTTTATATTTGTATTTGAATAATATCCACCTTTACACTTTCAAGCTGGAAAGGGTAGAAAGGCTTTAGGATTAAGTTTTTCCTTTTTCAGATATGGAGGTGCACACATTGGCGATCAGCTACGTGACTTAGAGCGTGGTTGCCACTTATTAGTGGCCACGCCCGGCCGTCTCTTGGACATGATTGACCGTGGCAGAGTCGGACTCGACCAGTGTTGCTATCTTGTCCTTGACGAAGCGGACAGAATGCTCGACATGGGTTTCGAAGTGCAGGTATGACATTTGAGCAATAACTTTCAGAATGTGTATCATTTCTTTCTTCAGATTCGTAGAATCGTGGAACGGGAATCGATGCCGCGGACTGGCGAAAGGCAGACCCTCATGTTTTCGGCGACGTTCCCTCACCCTATCCAAATGCTGGCAAGAGATTTCTTAGACAATTACATTTTCTTAGCCGTCGGTCGTGTCGGTTCTACATCAGAAAACATTACCCAAAAGGTAACAAATTAATATAGATGGCTGGAGCATTTATGAGCAGAAGCATTTTGAGCATTTATGAGCAGGACATTTTTATAAGTGTCTTGCCATTTTTGGTCTCTGTCCGGCAGTTTTGGAGCATTTATGATCATTTATATAAATGTCGTCAGTTAGAGAATTAATGAGAATTTCTGGTCACTTGTGAGCATTTATGGTCATTTATGAGCATTTATGGTCATTTATAAAAAAAAATCCTCCATTTCTAACCTATAAAACTACAAAACCGTTTCTAATTCTAACCTAGAATATTGCGAACTGTGTACCTGTACTTTGCAAAATGGTCAAACAAAATTCAATTGTCTGGAATTACTTCAAGAAATTGACCAAAAATTAAAATATGCTATTTGTGAATTTTGTAAAGCTGAATATTTTGCCCATGCAGGAAGAATGAGAAAACGTTTAATTCAATGTTCAAAGGCTCCAGTACAGATAAAGAAGTTATTTAGATTTAGTAACAAAATGTAAAAAGTATTTTTGATGCAGATGTATTGAATATTGAATATTTCTCTCATTGTTAAATAATTTAGATGACTTTATTGCAATAATTATAATTACTGCGTTGAATCTCAGATCAAAAATTATTTTAATAATTTTAAATTTTAACAATACTGGAATATTTTGTTGATTGCTAACCTAACTAACCCACATCCTACATGTACCTACGCGTTGGGTCTTCTAAATCTGTCTTAGTCTGTAACCAGAAACAAACTTTTTTTTTAATTTTACATATTTTAAATTTTTTTAATTTTGTTTTACTTTATACTTTTTTAATCAAAAGTCATACATATGGGGTCTTGTTTTAAAGGTCTTTTCGCAAGCAATCGAATGGCACCATTTTCAAAAATGTCCATAAATGCTCGAGGCCTCGGCGGGCATTTTTAAAAGTGTCCTGCTCAAAATAATAAATGCTCGGACATTTGCCATCTATACAAATTAAACACATATACGTGCTCGGTATCTACAATAAACACGTATTTTTTTATGTAGATTGTGTGGGTGGAAGAATACGACAAGCGCTCCTTCCTCTTGGACCTGCTGAACATCGCCGACCTCCACCAGCCGTCCGCCGAGTCCCTCACGCTGGTGTTCGTCGAGACGAAGAAGGGCGCCGACTCGCTCGAGGACTTCCTCCACAACGAGGGCTACCCGGTCACGTCGATCCACGGCGACCGCACGCAGAGGGAGCGCGAGGACGCCCTCCGTCAGTTCCGGTCCGGCAACACGCCGATACTGGTCGCGACGGCCGTCGCCGCCAGGGGACTGGACATACCGCACGTCAAGCACGTCATCAACTTTGACCTGCCCTCCGACATCGAGGAGTACGTCCACCGCATCGGCCGTACCGGCCGCATGGGCAACCTCGGCCTCGCCACGTCGTTCTTCAACGACCGCAACAGGAACCTCGCCTCCGGCATGCTCGATCTACTTATCGAGTCTAAACAGGTACGGGGGGGTTATCAGTAGTCCAAATGTACCTTTTTGGGTAGCAGTTTACTCCGAGAGGGAAATCACTGGCAAAATTTGTACACTAAAATGCCAAAAAATGCAAAAAAAAACATACCAAAAATTCCAGATTTAGCTTAAAAAATTCCCAAAAAAATTCCAGATTTAGCTTAAAAAAATACCAAAAAAATACCAGAAAACTCCGAAAAATACCAAAAAATTCGGGGAAATCACTGGCAAAATTTGTACAAAAATGCCAAAAAAAAAACCAGAAAATACCAAAAATTCCAAGAAAATGCCAAAAAATTCCAAGAAAATGCCAAAAATTCCAAGAAAATGCCAAAAAATTTCAGAAAATACCAAAAAATGCAACAAAATTAAAAAAAATACCAAAAAGTGCCAAAAATTCCAGGCGCGTGTACACTAAAATTCCTGTGATTTCCCCCTCGCGGACTGCACAGGCCAGCCTTGTAACTTCGCGACAGTGCATGCGCATGCGCATTGTTTAGAAAATACGAAAAAGCCAAGAAAATGCCAAAAATTCAAAGAAAATGCCAAAAAATTCCAAGAAAATGCCAAAGAATTCCAAGAAAATACAAAAAATTCCAGAAAATACCAAAAAATTCCAAAAAACTCAAAAAAATACAAAAAAATGCCAAAAATTCCAGGCGCGTGTACACTAAAATTCCTCAGTGATTTCCCCCTCGGTTTACTCTGTGCGTATGCCGTTGTTCTGGGCCCGTAGTAGTAGTAGATATTTATTAAATAGGAAATTCCTAATGTACATATAATTTCTTAAGTATCCTTTAAACTATAAGAACAACAGCACCACAACAACTGCCAATAATACAATTCCCATAGAACGACAGTTAATCTGAGTTAACAACTGATTACATAAAATTCTATACACATTCTACGCATCCTCAAATCACAGTTGCAAATCATCTTACAAAACAAATCACACAATGTTAAGGGTTGGCATTTCAAAGCTCACTTTCCAAAACTCGTAAACTATAGTTCATAATATGTCCCCTTAATGTGTTTCATTAGGGATTTCTTAAAATTGCGTAATGAGGAACTGTTTTTATTGTCTGTGGTAATTTATTGTATTCGGTAGCCCCCTTGAAAAATAGTGACTTCATTGTACTTTTGTAGTTTGTCCTTGCAACATGGATGTTATCATTAGATCTAGTTGGGTAGTTATGAACCTCACTATTCACCTTAACAAATTCCCCAAAGTATGGAGGCAGCCGTCCATTAAACAATTTGTACCAAAAAACCATAGCAGACAAAAATAAGCAATCTAATATGTTAAGCCATTGTAGTGTGGACAACATTGTAGCTATAGGTGTGAGCCTGTTACACTGTAGTATAATTCTCATACCTCTATTTTGGAGTTTCTGTAATTGTGATATCTTGTTTAAATCAAAGAGATATAATATCGTTGCGCAGTAATCGAAATGAGGCTTAATGATGAGTTGTATACCAATATCTTTGTTTGCATGGAAAGGTGCTTTGCAGTCCTAGCGAAAAAGTACAATTTCTTTACTATTTTATTATATATATATATATATATATATATATATATATATTGAAAGTGAGGTGTAAATCTCAATGCATTATCCATTTTAACTCCCAGGTACTTTACTTCAGTGCAAGTTTCAATAATATTGCCATTAATCAATAATCTGACATTATTTAAATATTAATCTGGTTATATTTATATCGAGTCTCATTATAGAGTATCATTGCCCTAGTCTTGCTCACATTAAGCTTTAATTTGTTTAACGATAAGTATCTACTAACTTCCAAGAGTATTAAGTTCGTTTTGTTTACAGCATCCAGTACATTTTTTTCTTTACATGCAAGTAAAGCGTCATCTGCAAACAAGTTCAAGAACTCGCAATCGATGTAAAGGTCAATGTCATTTATATAAATAATGATAAACAATAAAGGGCCAAGGATGCTTCCTTGAGGTATTCCACAGTTATTTACAATTTCATTTGAAAACTGACCGTTTAATTTAACTCTCTGTTTACGTTCAGTCAAATATTCGCTAATCCAGTTTAATATGTTTCCCTGTATTCCATAATTTTTCAAATGTACTAGGAGTTGATTCTTGTTGCAGGAGTACCCGAGCTGGATGGAGGGTATCGCGGCGGACGGGAGAGGAATCAGTACCAGTCGTAGGGGTGGCGGGAAAGGGGGCCGCTTTGGCGGCGGCAGCAGCTTTGGCAGTAGAGATTACCGTACTCAGCCGGGAGGGGGAGGAGGAGGAGGCGGCGGTGGCGGTCCGAGTAGAGCGTCTCGCAGCGGCGGCAGTTACGGCAATAGCGGAGGTAAGTGGAGTTTTTACTTTAGGGCACAGGCAGTGTGGTTTTCGAAGAGTAGAAGCTTAAGATGAGACCGGTGATGTGTTGCGTCAATTAGTAAATCGCAAGATAAAGCTATTGAGAGTCAATACCCATGAATCTACATAATATAATATGCTAAAAACAAATGTTCAGTTTCATTGTAAATTTCTACAGTTTTCTAAACAAATAAAGCATTATTATTATTATAGATTATTCTCAATATTGGGGATATTAGATCATAACCACTAATAGAGTACTTACGGTACACACTGTACATTGAACATTGTCGTGAGAGCGCTGCCGCGCCACGTGCTGTACTTTCGCGTCGGGAGTCGCGGACACTAGTGCCGGACGGAATCCCGTTTAGCTCTGGCCGCTACGTTGTTCCGTCCCCCGGAAGTTGTGACGCGTTCTCAGAATAAGGACTACATAAATGTTGTCATAACTGGATGTTGGTAGTGGACAGAAGACAGAGTAGATTAGGTTAAATAAACTCCTGGACAAAATTAACGCAACACCATAAATTTACCACTTATTTGATGCTATTTTTTTTTTTTCTGAATTTATGATCCGATTTGAATGATTTTTTTTGCATTGTAGGTTGGTTCCTTGACAATGTCATAGTTTTCGCTGTTTATGATAAAAAGTTCATTTTCGATTTATACCGGGTCACAGAATAACTAAACAGAATTGTAGCGTCCGTATACGCGCATACGGCGACCCGTTAAGGACAGAGTTAGTATCGCCATCTATGTGCTTCCTTAAGTACTGTGTAGATCATAGTCACCCAAGCAAGTAATTGGCACACATATTCGTGAGTATCGGCTTGGTCGACCCGCGGCGCGCCCCACTTTGCAGTCCAGCGGGCGGACGATGGCTCGGCTTATATCGGTCGGCGACGTAGAGGTTCGTGTGGGACGCACGTGCTTCTCCCTCCAGTGTGCTACCGCCTGCTCGTAGTCAGAGCCGGTGTATTACCTACACTTGTATTGGAAGTTTTGTTCCTGGTTCCTGTGTTTCAAAAGCGAATTGTTCTGTTTTGGCGTTAAGTTGTTGTTTTGTTATGGATTTGTTAAGTACTGTTAAATTGTTGTTGTGGCTGTTATTATTTGCTGTTAAGTTATGTTTTGTGATTTTGTTCTTTTGCCGATCAGCAATGGCCGCAAAGCGGTGCAGTTTTAAAAACTGCACCAGTTCTGGACTGGTCGAAGGAGTAGGACGAACATATTTTTCGACTTTCCCAAAAATGACTTTATCCGTGCAATATGGGTACAGAATTCTGGAAATTTGGACCTAATTAATTTACCCTATTCGGCCCTAAAAAACAAAGTTTTGTGTTCGCGCCAGTTTAAAAACCCTTCGTTTTTGATTCCCGACAAAAAAAAACTATATATAACATTATTCGACTTTATTATTGTTTGTCTATCATCAAAACGTGGTATTTTTTAGTTATGGACCGTTTTTAGGTCGTAATCTGCTAGTTTCAAGAAAAAGTCAACTTACAAGGTGCAATTTTTATATTTTTTCAAAAGATCAAAAATTTATCATTGTCAGAATTTTTGGCTGAAAATTTGTACATAGGGGTAAAATAAAATTCCAAGCAACTTTTTCAAATAACATTTTTCGATTTTGGCTATTTATTTAATTAAATGTCATTTTTGACAGATATGTCAAATTACGTCACGACGTTTAATTATCTCATTTCGAATATTTTTGCAAGCAGAGATGATCTCCCCAGAGCAGTTTCATCTTAGCCCAAAAATAAAAAAATTCCCATATGGTTCCAACTTTCTGTGGCACTGTATAACATTACCGATTTATCTCTTACCGCTTTCGAAATGTTCGCCTCTGTTTTCCTGGTTGGTGTAGAAAAAGGAAGCGTATCTTCTAATTGTATGAAACAAATTTTCGGTCCATGACCTACTTATAGCTGTGGTCACAGAATAATATTTTGTGCTGTACGGTTAGTGTTATGTATTAAAAAGCAAAAATGAAGTCATGGACTACTTTCAGGTAGTTGTAATATACGCTCCCTTATTCTATTCAAATCAGAAAACCTGGGCGAATATCTCAAAAACGGCAAGAGATGTCCCTATAATTTTGTATAGAAAAATAACAATTTCCTAAAATATTTTTTTACTTCCCGTTAAACCGGGAATGATGTATAAATTACAAACGAGCAGATTTTAATATATTTTGTCCGTAATATTAAAAATGGAAACAAACAGTATTTTTATTTTTCGAAAAAAATGTTTTTTCGAGGACACCCAGTATGTCAATTGTGACGCTAGATTCAGATTCCCCGGAAAAACTCACCCGGGTTTTAGCAGACCCTTTTTCTTTTGACTAAGGAAATAATCGGACTTTTTAAAACACTTTTCTTGAGAAACCCTGTATACAGGGTGTCCAACTTTAAAACTGTGCAATGCCGTAAAATCTTCATTTTTGGAGATATTCGCCTAAACTTTTTTTGTTTGAAAGGCCTTCAAAAACCGCGTCTTTTGACCTTCCTTCCATTTTCAAAATGCAAATCCAGGGCCGGCTGCGATTTTTTTTATACGCCCGATTTTCAAGAAAACCATTTAGCGATTTTTTTTTATTTAAAATCTGACCCCATAGCGTTAATCACAACACCCTAAAACCCCCATATACCAAATTCGAACAAAAAATGTACAGGGAGTTCCATTCTGTAGGGTGTCAAAGTTCAGCAAAATAGGAATTTTAGACATCTGGCGAGTCAAGTGTGCCATGGAATCCCTTCAGGACTTAACAGGACCGCTTAAAATGTTGATGTGAAAAGATTTACTACAAAAATTAACAGGGTATTTTTCTCTGAGCCATCTCAAAATTCTGAAATTTTATCTTATACGGATCAAGAGTAGGTACTCTGGAATCATTGAAAAAATATTGATAAACACAAAAGTAACAGATAAAAACAATTTAAATTATTGTACCTTTCTCAACAAAGTCACTGCCTAAGATGATACATTTTCTGTGTGTTTCCTGTTGTGGCACATCATAGGCACCTTAACTGATATGGACTTACTGACTGACAGGCTTCTGTATTTTTTAGATTTAGTTCGTTTATAGTGTGTGGAGCGGCTTTGATGTGTCTACTTGATTTTTGACCCGTATAAAATCTCAAAAATTTAGTAATTTGAGGTGGCACAGATAAGAATACTCTATATATTTTGTATTGGACTTTTGCACACCAACCTCTTGAGTGGTTCTATTGACCATTCAACTGTTTTGAGGGGATTCCATGGCACACTGGACTTGGCAGATAGATGCCTTTAAAATTCCTATTTTGCTCAACTTGGACACCCTGCAGAATGGAACTCCCTGTATATTTTTTTATTCAAATTTAGTATATACAGGTTTTGGCGTGTTCTGATTAACGCTGTGGGGTCAGATTTTAAATAAAAAAAATCGCTAAAGAGTTTTCGTGAAAATCGGGGGTATAAAAAAATCGGAGTCGGCCCTGGATTTGCATTTTGAAAATAGCAGGAACGTCAAAAGAAGCGGTTTTTGAAGGCCTTTCAAACAAAAAAAGTTTAGGTTTTTGTCTCCAAAAATGAAGATTTTAATGATTTCTACAGTTATAAAGTTGGACACCCTGTATACATCAAAATTATTGCTTATAAAAACTAAGATTTTCTAAAATTCTGGGCGGTTCCAAGGAAGTTTTTAGAATTTATGTACAGGGTTAGTAATAATTGTTTTCAAACAAATAAAAATTGGAGTATAGAAGTGGCAATTAGGCCAGGGTAGATAATTTTTGAGAACAAAAAAATCTAGAACAGCATGACACCCATTGGAAAAGGAAGAAAATATAGCAAAAATAACAGAAAAAATAATTTAAGGGCGATTTAAGCTACGGGTGTTGTAGGGGGTGATCTTTTAGGGGTGGAAAACGGTTTATCACGATATCCGGCAAAACTGCAACTCCTATCAAAAAAGTTAAATGGCAAAGTTGTAGGTAATAAAAAGATCTACAACTTTTGTATTTACACTTTTTTCACATAACCTGAAAATATCCACGAAAAATCAAAATAACCGATTTTTTGGTTTTTAATTTTTATCTCACAAAAAAAATTCTACGAAATTTGGTGGAAACTTACCTTCTTATGTCTCGAACACGCTGTAATTTTTTCGAATCAAAATATTTATTTTTACCCCTTTTTTTGATTTTAAACCGAAAAAGTAACCTCATTTTCAATCGAAAATACCCACGTCAAAAAAGCTGCTTTTTAAAAAAAGTCGGTTCGCTTTTTGTTCGTTGAAACCTCTACTTTCTGATGGTGTAAAAAATATACATCACTTTGAAAATTTTCTCAGAACATGCAAAAAACGAAAAACTCGATATCGAAAAATTGGTTTTTAATCATTTTTTAAAATTTTGGACTATTTATTGAAATTTACACTTTAATTACTTGAAAATTTTAAGATTGCATGTTGAACAGTATGGGAATCTTGCAAACGGTGAGAGATAGAACAACAACAAACAACAAATGCGGAAAAAGTTGCGCAATTTTGAGGTCAGTAAAATGGTACAAACAGATTTCTAATATATTTTTTCGTTTTTGAGTTATTTCGACAAAAGTGAAATTTTGCATTTTTGATTTTATTTTTTTCTGAAGTTGTTATCAACATTTAAATACAGGGAAACAATGAGTAGAAAAAAAGGAATTTTCAGTATAATTGTCTCAAAACATTTTAAAAATATTGTCCATACATCATGGTATTTGGAATGAAAGTGCTTTCAAAATCTGCAAAAAAATCCAGGTCCGTATTTAAAAAAATTAAGTTGAAAATGGTTTCTCAAAAAACGAAATGTTGTAGAACAAATCTAAAAACGCCATCTTAAAGCCCGTTAAGAAGTGCCATAAGAAAGTGTTTTTCTTTTTTCCTATCTGTGATAACAACTTCAGAAAAAAAAATAAAATCCAAAATGCAAATTTTCACTTTTTTCAAAATAACTCAAAAACGAAAAAGATATTAGAAATCTGTTTGTACCATTTTAGCTTGTAGCAGTCTCCGTATATTCAATAACGTATTGCTATCCTAAATTTTGTTCCTAAACCTATTTTTTAATACTTTTTAAATAACTTTGAAATATATTTTTTAATATATCAGCAAAAAGTCGCTTCGTTCTCAAAAAAGAAATTTTTTGAGGGTAGAACTAGATCAGACCCCATAGGTGTTGTTAAGTACATCACTGTGCATACGAAATGGCGATTTACGACATTTTTTTGTGGTCGAGACCTTTTTTATTTAGAAAAAACTGTCGAAATTGGCATTTTACGGAAATTGTGTTTTTTTACATTTCCATCGTCATATCTTTGAGAGTAGTGGAGCTATCGACTCGAATTTTCTTTAAAATTGAAGCTAACATATGAGCGCTTACAACGAATGCCATAGTTGTTGTCCAATATTGTTTATTAACCACTTTAAATAGCAACAAAATTGCAAGGTTATAAAAAATGTAATGAAATTTTCACTAAGCGAGAAACTTTTTTATTTGTGGAAATTTTTATACACATGCTGCGAGGGAAATGTGCTCAAAACATGAAGGAAGTTTTTGGTAAAAAAAATTACCTATAGCGCCTATAGTTTTTGGACTGTGCATTTTTTTGTGGCGCGCGCTACTCACGTGGAACGCAAAATTAATAATCCCTTGCGTGATAATATCCACACGTGGCAGGCATGTCTCAACAACTGATGCGTAGTTTACATGCGCAAGTGAAACTATCACAAATATGAATATCTTAGAGTATTTCCTAAAAGTTTGCCAATGTAAACCCTCTCAGGAAGAACTCTGGGAGCGTTTACATGAACTCACAAGTCGTACTGAGAGTACTTCCAAATAGTTTATGTAAACGCTCCCAGAGACGGACTTACCTACTCTTTTATGGCAGAGAGTTCTCACTGAGAGGGATTACATTGTCAAACTATTAGCACAGACCTATGTGCTATTAGGAATTACTCTAAGATATTTATATTTGTGATAGTTTCATTTGCGCATGTAAACTACGCATTAGTTGTTGAGACATGCCCGCCACGCGTGGATATTCTCAGGCAAGGGATTAATTTTGCGTTCCACGTGAGTAGCGCGCGCCACAAAAAAAAATTCACAGTTCAAAAACTATAGGCGCTATAGGTAATTTTTTTTTGCCAAAACCTATTTTCGTGTTTTGGGCACATTTCCCTCGCAGCATGTATATAAAAATTTCCACAAATAAAAAAGTTTCTCGCTTAGTGAAAATTTCATTACACTTTTTATAACGTTGCAATTTTGTTGCTATTTAAAGTGGTTAATAAACAATATTGGACAACAAAAATGGCATTCGTTGTAAGCGCTCATATGTTAGCTTCAATTAAAAAAAAAATTCGAGTCGATAGCTCCACTACTCTCAAAGATATGACGATGTTAACGTAAAAAAACACAATTTCCGTAAATTGTCAATTTCGACAGTTTTTTCGAAATAAAAAAGGTCTCGACCACAAAAAAATTTCGTAAATCGCCATTTCGTATGCAGAGTGATGTACTTAACAACACCTATGGGGTCCAATCTAGTTCTACCTTGAAAAATTTTTTGACGACTTTTTAGCCCGATTTCGCTTCACTAAATAGGACGAGGCGGGCCGGGCACCGTTTTCGTTGCGCAAAGAAGCAGGTAAGTAGTTTTGATGACTCCGCAGGCGGCGATCGTGCTTGGCACCGAGCGCTGTCTCAAAATTTGTTTCCTCACTGGTCCCGTCGACCTGAGACGGGCCGGCAAACCGAGATTATTGCCGCGGTAAGCGTTGGAATTCTGTTTAGTTATTCTGTGACCGGGTGTAATAAAAATGTTGTTTTCTTCCGAAAATTCGTATCACCCTGTGGAGTATACTAGCAACCGAAACAAATAGCAGTTGACATTAGACGGTAAGTCCATCTTTCGCAAACATTTTCTTTTTTGGTTTGCTTCATTATCTCTGTTATTAAAGGAGATACACTGTTTTATAGCATAACATGTTTTTCTTGAAATCGGCATTAAAATGTCCCAATATCGTCATTAAAAGCACAGAAATCGTACAATAATGTAGCCCATTATTGTACGATTTTTTCAATAAGTAGGCCTTGGCGAGATGTAAACATCAAACGTCAGACGCCGAGAAATCGCCCGTCAAAAGTGACCAAATATTCAAAACCCGGCCGATAAAGGCTCATTTAACTTTTCGTACACATTGCGAAATTGTTTCCTATAGAAGCGCAATCCTTCAGTATACATATTTTAGTGAATTTGAAAATCAATAGATTTGTTGTGTAGGCTGCACAAGAAGCAGCAGTTTGGTTTTTCTGTCAGAAGGTGCCGTACATCATTATACTTGTCCTAGGTAGAGCGATCGGTAAGGTCAAGCAACGCCGCGCGTAGTCGGTTCTTGGACGGGTGATCCCTTATTATTATTTTCTTGCCTAATAAAACATTTTTTTTTCCGATTTCAAGAAAAATATAATATGTACCTCGGCACTGAAGTTGTTTTTATGACTCATGTGGTTTATTTGCCTCGGCCAGAGGCCTCAGCAACTAAACTCCACATGAGTCATAAAAAGTTGAACTTCAGTGCCTTGGTACATAAATAACTATTTATAGACTTTATTATTCAACACATTCATTGTTAAATGTTTTCAAGTAGGCTATGGAACTTTTCTGACATTTCAAGCGATGTGTCAACAGATGTTGTGTTTTAAAGTTACAAAGGTCAAATAAAATTCGCCATACTGATAAAAACTGTTCGGAAACTGCTTATTAAACGTTCGTTTCATATGCCCAGTTGCCCGACTATTATGTTGTTTAAACCAGCCTCATTTAAACGTTTTCTGATTGTTCGAGACAATATTGTATGATGGCGAGCAGTTCTAAGCTCACTTTTTAGCCTAGTACTAGTGATATTCCTGTTTCTTAGAGCAGTTTGCCTAATAAAACGCTCATCCCTTGGATCGGTACATCGTTTTCGCCCTTGGCCTGACCTTCGAGAGTAAGATCCTGTCTCGTTAAATTGTTCAACCATACGACATATAGTCGAACGATGTCTTCCTATCACATTAACAACATGACACATCGAATAGCCTTCATCCACCAAAGTTAAAGCTCTTACTGCTTCTTCTGCCAATAAATTTTTTGGTCAATTCATTTTTTAAAGTTTAAAATACTCGTCGGGCAACTGGGCATATGAAACGAACATTTAATAAGTAGTTTCCGAACAGTTTTTATCAGTATGGTGAATTTTATTTGACCTTTGTAACTTTAAAACAAAAAAAATAAAATGCACAAAAATCAAACTAGACTTAGGATTTTCAATTTTTTCACACCTATCCAGTTTTTCATTGTGAACAAGTAAACACAACATCTGTTGACCGAGGCCAATGATAAAGACAAGCCACGGCGCTAACGCATAATCGCGTAGTCACGTGACCAACTTAGTGCTATTTAATGAAAGGCATTTTTGGAGATAAGTAGAAAAAACAAATTTCGTAACAATTTGGCAAGTTTTCTTTCATCTATTACATTATTGGTTTTGTGCATCCAAGCTTTCTCTAATTGTTTTTTCAAAATTTTCAACCTGCCTCAGCTGTTTTGGGCTGAGACTTAAACGGCACTGCACTCACAATATTTTGGCACTTCTCAAAAATTGTTGGGACATCACCTTCCTTTAGCTTAGGTGATATTCTCTATAGGTATTTTCCTCCCACAACACATTTGTCCACTTTAATTGTTTCACTTTCTTGAAAATGTGTAGCCACACATACTTAAGGGTTTTTTAGAAATTAAATCTCAGTTGGAATTTGACGAATCCATTTTTGGCGGAAATTATCATCCCGAGGCAAAACAAATGTTTGTTATGGCGACACTTTCTTCCTGGCTTTTGTAATATGTATAAATATAATATAAACAGACCCAATATTTGGTATTTAGGTTATTTTTTACGAAATAAAAATGAAAACTAACCTCAGTCTCAGTAGGTATACTGTAAATACTTATTGACGAGGTCTCAGTTGTGAAAGACCGAATAGAAACCGTATCGGGGCGTGGGTCGACAACGAAAATCAACGGTTACAACACTGATTTATTCCGCACAAGGTGAATAGTGAATACAATAAATACACAAACCCGAACGTGGTCAACGGGAACGGCTTCCATCCACCCGGACCGTCTGAATTCGCGGATCTCCCGTAAGCAGTTCACCCCTATCTGTGTCTCAGGCTCCACTGTCCAATACGGTCCATGTCCATAATAGTCCATTCCGGAATTCCGGGCTCCCTATTCTGTGGTTCGGGGGAGAATTCCCCTTTACAGCGCTCACGCGTCGGTGCGAGCGGCACCAATGCTCTTGGACGGCACGAGTCCCACCCAGAGGTCATAATAACACCTGGGCGGTTCCCCTCCGCCAGGACACACGCGCACTAGACACAAAACTTGTTTCTAAAATATAAACTAACACGTTTAAAAACAATTTAAACATTTAAAACTTCTCAAAACCCAAGCTGCCGCTTTCAGTTATGTGACAAATGACATGTAACGTCGGCCTAAGATGGTCACGTGATTTTTGTGCGCCAGGGCCTGTCTTTGTAGTAGGCCTTGCTGTTGACACATTGCTTGAAATGTCAGAAAAGTTCCATAGCCTACTTGAAAACATTAACAATGAATGTGTTGAATAATAAAGTCTATAAAAACATGTTATGCTATAAATCAGTGTATCTCCTTTAATAACAGAGATAATGAAGTAAACCAAAAAAGAAAATGTTGGAGAAAGATGGACCTACCGTCTAATGTCAACTGCTATATGTTTCGGTTGCTAGTATACTCCACAGGGTGATACGAATTTTCGGAAAAAAAAAACAACATTGTTATTACACCCAGTATAAATCGAAAATGAACTTTTTATCATAAACAGCGAAAAATATGACATTGTCAAGGAACCAACCTACAATGCAAAAAAAAATCATTCAAATCGGATCATAAATTCAGAAAAAAAATTGCATCAAATAAGTGGCAAATTTATGATGTTGCGTTAATTTTGTCCAGGAGTTTAGATAGAAAGCTAGGTTAAAAAAGGGTAGGTAGGTTAACTATCTGTAGGATCAGCATCACGCCATCCCATCAAGTCACCCGATGCGACGCAGCCATCATCCACAAGCGGGCCTGAAGCCTAGGACCGAACCAAAAAGGTAATACCTAGTTTTTTAAGAGTGAAAACAGGAACAGAAGATTTTGAGTGATAAATATTTCATGTCCCTAGAATTCTGTAAGTGGCGGCCATATTAATAATATTAATTTATTCATTGGGAAGGAATACAGTAGTAGATTTCAACATTAATTAATTATTACTCAAGTGAATAAATTGAGAACATCCACAAAGTGTAACCCTTGACTGTGGGTAACTATGTCTGTAATAATTATGTAATTATGTAATAAAATAACTAACATTCTAAACTAAATCAAATAAAAATAACAATAATAATATATAATATGAAAACATTACTAAATAACTTCACTAAAATACTAGACATGTGAAGCAGACATGTAAAACTGAACATGGGATAACAAAAAGTAAAAGAAAACATTGGAAGCCAAGCAACTTTTTAATTTAATGAAATGTATACGTGTATTTGCTCTCTTGGTAATCTAAAAATCAATTTTTTATTGATATTATTGATAGGCGATGGAGGACAGGGCCGTAATCAACAGAATTTACGTTTTACACACTGGAATCCTGGATTTGAATAGACAGAAATTAACATTAAACTCTGTTCTTTGAAGCATAGAAAAAGTCTATAGTTATATTTTCTGTGTTTGAAGTTAGTTTGGAGCCCCAGTATATCAAGGTTGAGGTTAGGCATTTGCTATTATGAATATGAAGTAGATGTTATTAATTTGTGTTAGTTGTGGAATCTTAATTATTATTGTCTAGATTCTGTATATTTTTTTATTTTTCGTGTGGTGAAGCAAAACTTCTGCAGAAATCAAAGCTTGCAACACCTCGTCCATAGACAAGACATTATGTCTTCATCTGAAGAAGAACTGGAACTTCTAAGTACAAATTAACGGCAGTACCTCCAAAAAGTCTAGGTTAGATGTAAACAACAAAAAACGATGGGTTGTTGACGTTATTGCACAGGTGTAGAACTGTAAATTCTGAATTCTCGCAAAAAGCTGGGACTGACTTCTACAGTTCCTAATCGTTTGGGATTTGAAAACGTGACAAAAGGGGAACTGAGTATTTTACCGTTCTGACTGGCTCTGAAAAATGGAGACATTTTGTAGTAAGTGCGCATAAGATATATCAAAGAACGTAAGATTGTGAGTGTAGATGTAAAAACAAGAAAAAGTGATAATGGGCATAGCACTCAAAGTTAGAAAACAAAAAACAAAAAAAAAAGACTAGTAAATAGCATGAAACACGTGTATGCGGTTACTAGTCTTTTTTTTTGTTTTCTAACTTTGAGCGCTATGCCCATTATCACTTTTTTTTGTTTTTACATAGATATATCTATATATATTCTACATACATTATTCAGTTACTAATTTATACTGTAATCATTTTAAGTTTTTTCAACAAAAACTACTTGAAATAAAAACAAAGAAATCTTTACCCCTCCATATCATGGAAACCGTTCACTTTACCATAATTCTGTATATAACAATTCTTGTTCAGAATTTAATGTATATCATTTGCGTATAGGATGACGTTTGCGCTAAACCTCATAGTTTACTAGATATTCACGCAAAACTGTGAAAAATAAGAATTTCCTGCCCTTTTCACCCCTTCCCCCCGAAACCCGAGGCTGGTGGTGGTGTAACTTTTTAGTACTAACTCTTAGGAGGGTATGGAACTATTTCGCGCTAGAAAGAACTTTTTTTTTATGTTTGGGTTTTGGCCCAATTTTACTGTGCTACAGGGGTAGAAAATGATTTTTACTTTGATGATTTTTTAGCATTTTTGACAAGCGGTAAAAAAACACCATCCATCATACATGTATCTAAGGCCCTAATTTGTGGTTGCAGGCTATGGTGGCATGGATCGAGGCAGTAACTTTGGGGGCAACTATAGCAACTCGACCTCCAATGCCCGCGATGATTGGTGGGACAACTAGAGCAATAACGGTGCCCGACGCTTCCAAATGATGTTCTCCCGATTCTATCCTACCCCTTCCCACCCCTCCTAGTTGGGCCCTAATGTAGGTGCCGTCTTCGCCGTCTGGCGAGTCCCATCTACTTTCATCCCGACGCTCGTGTGTGCCCGATTGCAGAGCACCCCACACCCCACCTCCCAATATTTAAAATAATGTAATGAAAAAAAGTAGAAGCGTAGTTTAAAGAAAAACATTGCTATAGTTAAGAAACTAAAGGAGTACCTTTCTATTCGTAATTCCTTGTGTTGGTTGTTTTCTCTTCAAGTTGTTCAATCTGTCGGGGGAATATTGATTTGGTTTCCCGCTTCCTCCTTGGAATGCGAAATGTTTTGTTTGAAAAGTTGAGTTTTATTTTATGCGACAGATTATGCAACTTCCCGTTCGGGTAAATTTCATCTCCATTGTTTGTTTTGCTATCCCAAAACACGATAGCGCGACAGGTATCTGCGGGCATTCGCCGCAGATAAAAAAAAAACTAACAGTACGGCCAAGCCGAAAATACGAAACCGTCAAGTATCTGCTTGGCCGGCATGAAAAAAAAAACGGAACAAATTTTTTCATTCTGGTTTCGTTGCCGAGAGACCGGGATGCTGACGACAGAGCGAACGCTGGCTCAAAATAGCGTTGCAGTTACAGCTATTTAGAGCGCTAAGAGTATTCAAAATGGAACACGACTGTGATATTAGCCGATCTAAAGACGGCCGCGCAATCGCGCGCAGCGCCGTTGTAGTTTTTAAGAAAACGTTTTGTTGGTCGGGAGACAGTCGCTAGAGGACGGATAAGTCTTAGCGCGCCAGCCGCAAGCTGTTTATTTTCGAATTGGGACTTGCCTCTCCTTCAGGGGTAACTTTCGGGGTAATAAGGTCTGTTCCGTGGCAATATGAGCAAGTCCCATATAAGCAGAAGGTGTGCTTATAGAATGAAAAGTAAGTAGTTAATAAAGCGAGGTTAGAGTGGGCACAACTTTTTTTTGTGCCTATTTACCTATTAGTTTCAGTGGAAAGGCGCTGCCAAGTGAGTAATCCTTTGTCAAACTTATGCAGGGCCCGCGAAAGTAAACTGCCATACGTCAGTCAACCACTGATAGAAAATGTCAATCTGAGAGAAAAAATTCTTATGATTCAAATTATTAATATTAGAGATATTGATATTGAATTTTCCCCTAAAAAATCAGTTCACTTTGTAAATGAGTTTCATATCTAAATGGCGTGTGATAAAATTTAATTTTCTTATCAAATTATTACTACTGGCGGCTACCTACACATCCGTCACTAGAGGCTCGAGGAGCCTGATATTAATACACTAATTACACTTCATGTTGTCATACTGTATACCAAATATGATTGCAATATCTCCACTGGCTATGAATATTTCGAAATATGTCGATTTTTGGGGAGGAATTTCTAAACCCTTTGTCTCTAAAATGCAGCGTTTGCGGATATGGAAACTTTTCTTCTCAGATTGACATTTACCAGTGATTGATGTATGGCAGTTTACTTTCAGGACACCCCGTATATTGATCGACAAGTGCCAGTAATATCTGTTTGAAAGGAACGATTACTACAAAAACACCACCTTCAACGACTTCAGCAGTGGTTTTCTTCTACACTGTCAATAGTTTTCATTTATAAAAATATTAATATTTATTAAAGCGAAATACTTTTTATTCTAGTAGGTTTTTATTTATTGTGTATGAGTTGCGTGATAGCACTTTTGATGAGCTTGTGTGAGAAATTTCATTATTACAGTTATTTTTGTACCAATTAAAATTACTGCCAAATATACCGACGGTTAACCAATATTTTTTTACCGAATGAAAGTGAGTTTGATCTTGTTCTACACGGCTCGTCGTTTCTCCCTGTGATACGGTTAGAAAATTCGTGCCTATTCTAACGTGAGGATGTTTCACGCATCGTTAAGTAAAACTTAATTTAACACAATGTTGTCGACAAAGGGAGCTGTGACTGCAAATGCGAATATATCGATGTGGACTGGGGGGCGTTAGATGTCCACGTTTTGCTTTTAGGAAACGTGGACATGGAATGTCTGCCCAAAGTTAAAATTTGTTGATTACGGAAATCTTTTAAAAGAAGTGGATTAAACGGGATGGCAAAATGCTCCAATACCTCCCTGCCTTTTGTCAGGGAGGGTTTATAACTGTAATTTTATAATTTTAATGCATTTACAATACTATTTGTTCAGGTAGTAATGCTATTACTGGCATAATTCGTAAAATATATATCTGGAAAAGTGAATAGCGTTTTTATTTAGTACCTCAAAATGTGAAAGTCCAAGGCAAGTCAATTACCTACATATTGATTTGTTGACGTATTTATTCTATGATGAATCACTTGAATAAACTTATTCTTTATTATTATTATAATTAGTATAATAATGAAATAAATATGTTTAGGCATCCTGGAATTTTCATTTGATTTAGCATACAGATTATCTCAAGAACGGACCAATTTTTCACAAATCTCAACAAATATGTAGAAAAATTGGTAAGTTTATACAAGAAATCCTAATGGACTTTAAATATTATGGGGATTTATATTATAAAGTTTGGCCCATAATGTAATGACATTTTTGTGAAAAAATTTCGGATAGTTTTTGGTGTTGTTCAATAGAAAAACTTAAAAAAAATTGTGTTGCAAAAAATACAGGGTGTGCGTTTGCACTAGTGCAAAAAGTTAAACTTTTGGCACAGTAGATAGGGCAAAAAGTAGTAATTTTTTTGCACGATCGTAGAAAAAAATATTTTTCTAAAGACTATGTGACAGCTTTCACAATAGTATAACCAAAGCCTAAGGAATAACTAGCCGTGACACTCAAGCCCGCGCCGGGAGTCAAAACAGTCTGGCGGAATGAAGCCGGAGTGAAGCGAGCGTCAGTAATGTCGAGCGTTCGGAGCGTGCGGATTAAATTTATCGGGGCCGGACTAAACATTTTCTCCCAAAGATGGGCAAAGGCAGAGAGGCTGGTTGCGGAAACACTTATAAAAACTGTGCATATAGTTTTTTCTTTTTCCTAAAGAAGAAATCAAGTAAATTTAGAATATGAATATTGGTGATTATTGTTTACTTTAGGGGCTTTTCCAGAAACGTGTGAGTTCTAGGTATTTTCGCCGGGCTTGGTAATCTGTATTCTGGTTAATATGCAGTTTTTCGCGTGCATAAAAACTAAAACTAATGATTGTTATTTACATTCGAAGATGCGTAAGTGCTTGGAGGTAATTTTAAGGGTCCATCCATGTCCCTATTTTCCAGTTGCTTATTTGAAGAAATTGTATGCCAGAGTTAGGATTTATTATATACATTAAAATATGTACATAAAAATTTTAAAAAATAGAAACAGAAAACTCATCATTTGGAAACATCTGTAACCACTGTTTTTTTACTTGTAAACTTTTTATTTTTCATTTTTCGGCAAAAAGTCAATCTTTATAAAAAGTTTTGCTTGTTTTGAAACTGTGAAATCCAATACCAGATTTTTGAAAAGTTATACAGGGCGTCCGAAAAGTTCAAAATACTAAAATCGTGTCAAGAGTAAAGTGCTCTTTTTTCAAAGCTAGCGGAAAATGTTATTCGAGAAAGTGGTTTCTAAAAAAACAAAGGGCCCAGATCTCAGATATTAATAGATTCTAATAAAATTCACGAAATAGTCGATTTTTTAAAATGTGGTTCAAGATATTAAGAGCAATAATGTGTTACTACGGCTTATTCAGGAAGCATTGGAAAACAAGTAAACATGTAAGCCCTGAAGTGTTTGAGGCGTACCATAGACAGGTTCATCCGATCTGGGTCTGTTTACAAAAAAGAAACGTCAAAAAGTTAAAAATATAATATTTCTTGAAGTTTATTAGAATCTATTAATATCGGAGATTTGGACCTTTTGTTGTATTAGGAACCACTTTCTCAAATAACATTTCTCGCTAACTTTGAAAAAAAAATCACTTAACTCTAGACACGATTTTAGTATTTTGAACTTTTCGGACGCCCTGTTTAACTTTTCGAAAATCTGGTATTGGATTTCCCAGTTTCAAAACAAGCAAAACTATTGATAAAGAACGACTTTTTGCCGAAAAATGAAAAATAAAAAAGTTTACAAGTATAGTTACATCTATACAAGGACACACTGTATATATCTTGGATATTTTTTATACATTGCCGTTGGAACGACAGTTCCATTTATTTTTGATTTTAAAAATACTTATTTTTTACCTGTATTGTATTTATTCAAAATTCCGTGGAAAGATTTTAAGGACGCATTGTTGAGATACCTACAAAAATACCTACTTAGGTAGACTTTTTTTCTTATAAATATACTGAAGTACACTACATTACCCTAAATCGTTCACCAGCGATTTTCTCAAAAACGGATAGTTGTTTAAAAATAATGCAAAATACGAAAATTTTAGACCTGCATAACTGCAGTCATAGTTCAAAATAATCGTAACTTTGCATGGCTGTAGCTCGGAGGGGGTGTATTTTAGTGCGTTTTAGGACATATCTGAAAAATACGCCCTTCAAATCTTTCGACGTAATTTTGAATCACATATTTTTGTAATTTTCATAATGTATAATTTTTACAATAAATTGTAACACTTCTCATCAGGTTTTTATCTAGGAAGAATCTTGAATTTCCCCACTGAACAAGCCACGCATAATCATTACACGAATTTAGTTACAACATATAGATAGTATTTTTTGCCTAATGATTCATTTTTCTCTCAATATTTTGTGAGGTGAAAATTAAACTTGAAGTATTTTGCAATACGACCCTGTCCGATTCTTCACGTCCGCAGTCCAACCCGTCTCGAATCAACCAGCCGTCTGCCCCACCGCCCCCAAAACTGGCTCCGCCTAAAATGCTCCCACAGAAACCATGTAAAAAAAAAGATAGTGTCGCAGCTAGTTATTCCTTAAGCTATGGTGTAACTACTGCTTCTCCAGTCGCTTTAAAATTAAAGGATTGTTGATATACAATAATAAATATAAAGTTAGAATTGTTTACTTGCAATAGTTGAGTTCCTATCTACCAACAATTTGGTATTATTAATTTTCCTTTGGTATATATAATTCGTGTTCTTTATGATCAAAACCAGTTTGTAAAACTGCAAAACCTATATTGACGCAAGTTTCGCGTTGCTACATTTATTTTATTAATGGTTTTAAGCACAGAAACAACGTAGCGTATATTTTCTGTGGTTTTGAGGTCCTTGCTGCATAAGGGTTGCTAACCAATACTTTTTGTTCCTAGCAACCATTTTCGCAGCAACCAAAATAACAGGGCACCTTGAACATTTGACTTTAGCTTTCGGGCTTGTTAGCAGGTATATGTAAAGTAACAAGCGTCTAGAGTCTGGCTATGGACTTTTCAACCGGCCAATCACAGGCGGCCGTCGTCGAAAGAAATTTCGAAAGTCAGCGGTTCGCGGTTGTTGACGTTTTTGTACAGACTTATACATATATTATGTCGTAGGCATCGGGCGTTATACGTCATTTCGCGGAATGTCTAGTCATTACACGTATTGCCGGCAAAAGCTGTAATAAAATAACTACTACCTTGTTTGACTCAAATTTTGCATCATTTCAAGGATTGCCCTTGCCCTTGTTAGTCAAACAGAGTAATCGGCCGTTTCAGCGTCTGACTGCCGTTTGTTCAGTCAAATTCTACAAATTTTCAACAAATGACTGAACAAACGACAGTCAGACGCTGTAACGTTCAATGGTCCGACCGATTACTCTGTTTGACAACAAGGGCAAGGGCAATCCTTGAAATGACGCAAAATTTGAGTCAAACAAGGTAATAGTTATTTTATTAAAGCTTTTGCCTGTAATGACTAGACTTTCCGCGAAATGACGTATTACGCCCGATGCCTACTTCACTTTGACAATGAATATCACTTTGCTCATTTCTCAGCAGTTATTATACAATCAGATTTAAGTATTCTCATATTGACGCGGCCTATGATTGGCCGGTTGAAAAGTCCATAGCCAGACTCTAGACGCTTGTTGTAAAGTATACTTATCGGGGAAGGGAGCAGGAAAATTTTAATTTAATCTACAGAAAAATAACAATTTTCAAAAATATTTGCTTCCAGTTAAACTGGAAGTGATGTTGAAATTGTAGAGAGTTTAAAAAACTGTGATGCTCACTTACACACACTTTTTTTTTCCAGCCACACTGTACATTTTGCAGCAAAACCTCAAGTGAACATTTTAGAAAAGTGCCCTTTCTGTAACTTCCATATCAAAATTTTATTAAGGAAAGTTGCTCAGAAAGTTGTTTAGGATGAAAAACTCAGGTGTAAAAAAATTAAAAAGCCTGCTTTTTTTGCTTTTTACATTTTTTAGCTCTTTCAACTCTAAATTGTTTTATCTTTTATTACAAGAGTCGTCTATCAGGGGCACACTGTACCTAATAAAAGATTATTTTTATTTTTCTATTTTTGTAATTGGATATTTTTATCAATTAAAATTTTACAGGCACTAAATTCCAGAAACTTAACTTAAAATTGTCATATTCTCATAAATTAAAATTATTATTCTATTTGATATTGAAAAGCATTTGCCCACATATGATTAATATTTGTAGAATGTGGTAGTGTCACAGCTTACTATGTTAGGGTAAGCAGTGGTAGCGTTATTTGTTTCTTATCGTTAGATAGTCTGCAATACTTAGTCTTAGTCATATTATGCAATTAACCTAAATGACAAATTCTAAATATGTTTGATAAGGATGTAATAAAAAAAATCAAACTATGATCAAGTGATAATTCTTTTAATAATAAAAATATTTACAATATAATTACAACAGTACGAGAATAAATGCCACTCGAATCATTTATTCAATCAATGGTTCAGTCCATTTTTGTACAACGTAGTGTTAAACTTTTAGGGTTTTAGGTCAAACATTTTTTGTGTACAAAAATGCATTTCTTACACAAACATCTTTTCATTCACTGATAAGATAACATGATAGGAAACTCACAAAACTGTTTGACTTTGTTCTAATTCACCACATCGTTGAAACAATAAATTATGTAAAAAAATAAATAGTTCCCCTTACATACAGTTCCAACAGAATGTCAAACCTATTCGACATTCCATTGGCCTTCGACTTTACAACAAAAACGCATTTATCAGTTAAAGTGGAACTTGAACTGGAAGGGACTACCTTGGAAACTCTGGAAATGGTGGAAGTTTGGCATCCCCCCTTTTCCAGACTCTGGATCTAATGGGTCCTCTCCCTGGTCAAACTGTCTCCTTTTCTCCTCATCCGTTAACACCTAGAATAAATTATGATTTAGGAAATACACTTAAATTGTCTAAACCACATTCATCTTACCTCCTTGGCTGCTGCAATATCTATAAACTTTTTCTCTGCAATTTTTTTCATTTTCTCATCTGTCTGATAATTATCTGGATGCCACTGTTGCGCCGCTTTCCTGTACGCCTTAATAATATCCTTTTTACTTGCCGTTCTCTTCACTCCCAAAATTTTATAGTAATCCCTTTTTTCTGCTTGTTTCTGCCTGTTCTCGGCCTTCGAAAGGCCTTCCTTGGCCCTCTCGAAGTGAGAATCTTGCTCTAACGCCGATCTGAAGTCCCGGATGGCATCATCGTAGAGTTCAGTCTGTAAATAGGCTTCGGCTCTATCACAGTACACATTTGGATCTTCACTAAGCGCCAAGGCTTCCGTACAAGCCTGTATCGCCTCTGCTGTTTGTTCCTCGTTCGAATAACAGGAACACAGCAAACGTTTACCCTCGTAAACTATTTGTTGCACATCCTTTTCAAATTTCAAGGCTTTATTTGCTGCTTCTATACATTCGGGATAATTTTTGTTTTCTAACGCAGCTTCGGCATCCACCAGGAATTTTTCAATTTTCTTAACTTTCTTATAAAATGGGAAGCAGTCTTTGTGCTCGGGATCTAATTTCAGGCACTCCCTAACTGATTTCAAAGCTTCAGTTGCATGGCCGATTTGGTACAGAAGTTTAGATAATTTGAGGTAGGCTTCTGGGTTATCACTTTGTAATTTTGTTGCCGACCTGAAATAAAAGCAGTAAAATAATTATGATAAAAGTAATAAAAGGTGTTTACATTTAGCTCTATTTTTAGTAACATTAGACCTTATAGGCCAAAACTTACCTAATATCCTTAATAGCCGCTATAACATCTCCGTTATCCATGTTCATTTCGGCTCTAAAATCATACAATTCTGGTGACCAAGGACTAACTTCAATAACCCCTGAAATGTAGTGAACTGCGCTAGGATAATCACCATGTGCATAAAAATATTCTGCAGACCTCTTATGTTCTTTGGCAGGGTCAATCCTTTCCATTAAATCATTTGCTTCTGCATGGTAAGGATCGACCTTGATCTAAAAAGCAATTCAATAAGAAAATTCAGCAGTGTGAAATCAACTAATGAGCTCAGGGATGAATTTAGAAATTTGCCAAAATGAAAATGGTTCGCGCAGGAACTTTACCTTTATATTTATGCTTTTGCTTTATCTTTTACTTTAAAGATCTAAAGCATACATTGGACCAGATTTTGTTTAAAGAATTATTTGCACATGCACAATTTGAATCCAAATACAGATTTTTTTACTACCAAAATAATGGTTTTGAGATAATCAATGTTTTGTGTTTTGCTTCGTCCCCATCCACAATTTTTAAATATCGAAAGCGATTTTTTGGGAATATAACACCAAACGCACAAAGAATGGTCTTGACTGAATAACTTGCTAATTTATTTGAAACTTTTAAAGAAACTGCATCTACGGTACTTTATTATTAAAAAGTTTAAATTGAATTTATCTGTGAGATAGGAAACTAAAAACAAAAATAGGGGTAAACAGAAAACCTATATTTACGAATTTTTATTGTTATAATAATATACAATATATCCGCGATATTTTGGATAAATTTTCAAACACAAAAACTATAAAAAAAACCTTTGAACTTTGAATCTAACTTATTCGTTAATTTTTTTGTAATATACGGCATTTACTTATAAAAATTGTAATATAGGGCAAATGACCTTAATAATTCAAGAATATGCTCCAATACGGCAACTACTTCTAACAATTCTACCTACCATTACGGCAAATCTTACAAGCGAAATCGAAAAAAGTGCATATAGGGCAAACAAAAAATTGATATATCTTTTCACATGGTGGAGATACGGCTTTGGAATTGAAATAAGTAGCTGGATAATCACCAGAAGAGTCCAATTTTGACATAAACGAAAAATCATGAAAATTTTGATTATACCGTGTTTTCATTAATAGAGTAAGATCCTCAAGAACTGTACTGACCTGTTTATAGACCAAGATCCCAGGGCCCCCAGACGTAACTTATTTTCTAAAAGACAAAATGTGTGGAATAGAGTAGTGTTCCTATGTACATTGAACGCATGCGTATCCGCTAAGTTGGGTAGACAGCCAATTTACAGGTAGCAGGTGAGAAAGGTAAGTAAAAATAGGACTCATTTTACTTAAATTCTAATGGCTGATTTTTATATATGTTTTGAAGAATATTATCAAAAACTAATATTCAGCACTGCCAGACACTTCCCGTCGGCCATAATTTCCGCCAGACGCTTTAAAGCTCCCAAAAAAATGATTGAACTTTACTTATATTCTAACGCTTGATTTTTATATATGTTACTTAGGGGACTATTTCAAAACTATATGTGATCGGTCAGACAAATTGTAGGGGCCAAACTTCCCCCAGACACAAAAAAATTCTGCTGTGAGTATGAGCGCGAGAGTGCTATATGCATGAGTTTCAGAGCGAGTAAGATATCTATGTGAACATAGGTTTATTAAATTTAAACTGGGATTGATGCAAATGAAAATCTTCAATAAGAACTTAATAATATTTAAATATACAAGGTGAGTTTTTTTCGATGTTTAGCATGGGGATCTCGGAAACCAGCGAAGCTAGAAGGAAGTTTAAATGGGAAAATATTTGCAGTTTTATGGGCCCAATTCAATGCGCCTTTGGATTTTTGACAAAGTTCATGGCTTTCTAGATATTCCGAAAAAAATGATTTTTCCCTATTCCTTCAAATCCCGCTAGCTATGTTATTTTTGACTTTACAGAAAAAGTGTAAATACAAAAGTTGTAGGGAATCATGTTCCTAATAAGAGGATCCAATCCTATTTTGCACGTGAGCTGTCATTTTAGAGATATGAGATATTACTTCGGTTTCTTTTAGATGCAAACCATAGTTGGCTATGGTCGCGTAAAATCTACGTTTTTTAAGCTTTTTAACGATACCTATATTACTCGATATGATTATTTTGAAAAATATCGGAGTTATGGCGCTTTTCTGTTTAATTCTTATTTTAACCGAGTTAACCATGGAAACAATGAAATGCTAAATGCTTATTGACAAATAATGACAGTCCTGAGTTATGGCGGTTTTTCTGTTTCCTGTTTTAACGGAGTTAGCCATGGAAACAATGAAATGCTTATTGAAAATGTCAATCCTGTGCAGTTCGACAATTAGTTCAGTCATTAGCTAATTTTCTGCGAAAACTTCTAATTTCTACAAAAAAGAATGTATTTTTCAATCCTGGAAAAATGTGTTATTGTCGAGTATATTCGGTGTAACTTGAACGTTGTTCGAGCTGCTTCTGCTGCAACTTGATGTGTTGATGGATTCTGAATTACACAAGCTAACACATTTGTTTCTGCAATTTCATTTATGTGTTTTGATGTGTCCTTTGGCCTACTGAAGAAACCATATTGTCCCAAGTTATCATACAACCTTTTAAATGTAGGCAGGCAAGGCTGGCGGCGATCAAAGCATAGCGTTCATAATATTAATGTGAAGCTCGAACAGCGTTCAAGTTACACCGAATATACTCGACAATATCACGTTTTTCCAGGATTGAAAAATACATTCTTTTTGTAGAAATTAGAAGTTTTCGCAGAAATTAGCTGACTGAACTAATTGTCGAACTGCACAGGATTGACATTTTCAATAAGCATTTCATTCTTTCCATGGCTAACTCCGTTAAAACAGGAAACAGAAAAACCGCCATAACTCAGGACTGTCATTTGTCAATAAGCATTTAGCATTTCATTGTATCCATGGTTAACTCGGTTAAAATAAGAATTAAACAGAAAAAGCGCCATAACTCCGATATTTTTCAAAATAATCATATCGAGTAATATATCGTTAGAAAGCTTAAAAAATGCTTGATTTTACGCGACCATAGCCAACTATGGTTTGCATCTAAAAGAAACCGAAGTAATATATCATATCTCTAAAATGACAGCTAACGTGCAAAATAGGATAGGATCCTCTTATTAGGAACATGATTCCCTACAACTTTTGTATTTACACTTTTTCTGTAAAGTCAAAAATAACGGAGCTAGCGGGATTTGAAGGAATAGGGAAAAATCATTTTTTTCGGAATATCTAGAAAGCCATGAACTTTGTCAAAAATCCAAAAGGCGCATTGAATTTGGCCCATAAAACTGCAAATATTTTCCCATTTAAACTTCCTTCTAGCTTCGCTGGTTTCCGAGATCCCCATGCTAAACATAAAAAAAACTCACCTTGTATATTTAAATATTATTAAGTTCTTATTGAAGATTTTCATTTGCATCAATCCCAGTTTAAATTTAATAAACCTATGTTCACATAGATATCCTACTCGCTCTGAAACTCATGCATATAGCACTCTCGCGCTCATACTCACAGCAGAAGTTTTTGTGTCTGGGGGAAGTTTGGCCCCTACAATTTGTCTGACCGATCACATATAGTTTTGAAATAGTCCCCTAAGTAACATATATAAAAATCAAGCGTTAGAATATAAGTAAAGTTCAATCATTTTTTTGGGAGCTTTAAAGCGTCTGGCGGAAATTATGGCCGACGGGAAGTGTCTGGCAGTGCTGAATATTAGTTTTTAATAATATTCTTCAAAACATATATAAAAATCAGCCATTAGAATTTAAGTAAAGTGAGTCCTATTTTTACTTACCTTTCTCACCTGCTACCTGTAAATTGGCCGTCTACCCAACTTAGCGGATACGCATGCGTTCAATGTACATAGGAACACTACTCCATTCCGCACATTTTGTCTTTTAGAAAATAAGTTACGTCTGGGGGCCCTGGGATCTTGGTCTATAAACAGGTCAGTACAGTGGTGGGGTTCTACTTGGTGATAGATAATAAGATAGTAATAATAGATAATAAGATAAGATAATAACAGAGCTTTTATTTGCCAAACAATTTTTTGCATTTCCGAACCAGGCTTATGGCTTTTGAAAGACACTTACCACATTATAAAAATCTAACTGGGCTTGGTCGTAATTAGCCATCTTGAGGTGTATATCGCCTCTCCTTATTCTGGCTGCCGTGAAATCCGGCTTTAATTCAAGCACTTTGTCGAAATCGCTCAAAGCATTTTTTGCTTTCCCTAATGCCAGGTACACTGTTCCCCGTTTAAAATATGTGAGATAGTTGTTAGGATCGCCCTCTAGAAAGAAAGTAGAAATAATTATTAAAGAACAAAAGTTATACAAACTATAATAAAACGTATTTGCAGATTTACATACCGACAGCGGAATGGTAGTGGCTGAGTGCGTCCTGCAGTTGTCGTCTTGCTAAATATTGCCCACCTAATTCTAAATGCCTATCAATTTCCGCTTGCGAGGCACAGTCTGATACTGTAAAATTAAAAATGATTCAAAAAATCTGGTAAAAATAGGTCAGGTTATAACTTACCTTTGATGAGTAATTCTAAAACTAAGAAAATCAGATATGGCGAAAGCTTCAGAAGAATGTTTTTTTGGAAAAAATCCATATTACTAATATACTGGTTTTCTGTTAACATTTTTGCCAGATAAAATTGAAAATTACTATGGAATCAGGCATATTTCTAGATGGTCAAACATTACCGTTTCGTGGGCTCACGCTATTGGTCCAAGTCACGAATATGGTCACGATGCTCATAGATTTGCGCAATGCGACAATTTCAAATTTCTGTTGTTCTGGACCAAAAACCAAGACTATCCGACGAGAAGACGAAGTGAAAAATTTCTTCTTCTTCTTGATTGGGTTTCAATATTCTGGTTTTCTTTCAGGTTTAGCAAACTTCTTCTTCGAAATTAGGTTTCAATAACAGGGTTTTGCTCCAGATATAACTTAATTTTCTTCTTCTTCCAAGCAGACGCTATGGACACTTTTTCGCAACATGGAATTTATTCCATAAAACAACAAAACTTTCCGGTTTCTGTCACAAAATATATAGGTTAGGGTTTCTGTTGCAATTTTCCCGCCAAATAATGCAAGAAAATCCACAACAGATAAAAAAGATAATTATAAATTGACCACCCGAAAAGTCCTTAGCATCTAGGTTTCAAATATTGTAATAAGTTTTCAATACTGTTAATAGTGAAGTGATAGTTAATTGTGACTTCAAAATGGCCCGTCGAGACTATAACAAAGACAGAGGTACCTTTTAGCAGTTTATATTTCTTCAATTAATTAATCTTACTTTGCCTTAATCCTCCACAGAGAGTTTCAAATCATTCCTTATGGAATACTGCGTGCAGTCCATCGATGGGCGGAAAGACTTCAAATATTCTGAGCAACTGACTAAACTTGCCCACCGAGAACAAGTTGCAATGTACATAGAACTTGATCATCTTCATGACTTCAATGAAGACTTAGCCGAGGCTGTTTTAAAAAATACTCGGCGCTACACAAACTTGCTCTCTGACCTTGTGTTTGAACTACTTCCGACTTTTAAAACAGGGGAAGTCATAGCTAAAGATGCGTTGGATGTGTATATCGAGCACAGGAGGATGATGGAGCAAAGATTGAGGCAACCTAATGAACATAGGGAGGAAAAGAATCAGTTTCCACCAGAATTGATGCGTAGATAGTAAGCCGAGTTAAAAGTAAGAAAATCTGTACCTAACATTTAAACTTTCTAGTGAAATTTATTTCAAAGACATGTCGACGAACAAAAATGTTCCTATTCGTGATGTCAAAGCTGAACATATTGGCCAACTAGTAACTGTGAGAGGTATTATCACTCGTTGTACCGAAGTTAAGCCATTAATGTGTGTTGCTACCTACACTTGTGACCAGTGTGGTGCCGAAACATATCAACCAATTACATCGTTGAGTTTTATGCCACTTATCATGTGCATCAGTGATGACTGTCGAGTAAACAAGAGTGGCGGGAGATTATACCTGCAAACGAGAGGTTCAAAGTTTGTTAAATTTCAGGAGATTAAGATACAGGAACATGTAGGTTTGAAGAGAAAAAATAATGGTATATCAAATAATATTCTTTGCATTTTTTTTTGTAGAGTGACCAAGTGCCTGTAGGCCATATTCCAAGAACCCTTGCAATTTTCTGTAGGGGTGAAAATACTAGGCAAGCATTGCCGGGTGATCATATTGCTGTTACCGGAGTGTTTTTGCCCCTAATTAGGCAGGGATTTAGGCAAATATCTGGCGGATTACTTTCGGAGACCTACTTAGAAGCTCATGTAAGGAAATCTGCGATAGGCATTCTTAAATGTATTATCTGTGTCAACAAATAATATGAAATTTTCTTTCTTGTTTTTCAACAAGCACTCAAATTTGAGCACAATGATATTCCCACATCATTTGCTGTGGCAACCCGTGCACATTAACATTCCCGCACCGGTTGCTAAAAATTGTACAATGAAGTACATTTCCCAATTAGAAACGAACATACAATGAGGCAATTTCTTTAGTCACAGAAAAAGTTATTTATATAATTAAATTTAAAAAATTGATATTCTCTATTATACTAATTATTTGGGTCCCTTTTTGCAGAGATTAATTTCATTGAACAAAACCGAAGATGAATCTTCTAATGCACCACTCACCGCAGAAGAGCTGGCTACTTTAACTGAAGACGATTTCTACACAAAATTGGCGATGTCACTAGCCCCAGAAATCTATGGACATTTGGATGTCAAGAAGGCGCTCTTACTTTTATTAGTTGGTGGTGTAGATCGCAGGCCAGATGGAATGAAAATCAGAGGAAACATCAACATCTGCTTGATGGGTGATCCTGGTGTAGCCAAGTCCCAGTTGCTGGGATACATTGACAGACTTGCTACAAGAAGTGAGTGGTTTAGAATTCTTACTCTAAAGGCAAATTAAGGAAAAACAGGAAAAAAAGTTCAGTTCGTTTTTCAAAAAAAGATCTAAGATCAATTAAAAATAGATCTTTTCATGCAAAAACGATCTTAGATCAAAGATCGTCTAAAAATGATCTATTTAAAAAAGATCAATCGATCTAAGATCTTTTGAACGATCTAAGATCCTCTAAATGATCTAAGATCTTTGAACAAAATTCATGATATTATATAGTTAATAGATATAGATGTCTATAAACACTTTTCCTAATTTTGACATAGTATAAAGTGACATCTTTCAAAACCTGAGCAAGTGATGATACGTCCAGTTTTACGTAACTAGTTGTGTAAAGTAAAATTTTACGTAACTAGTTATATACCTATGGAGCATTATACTTTTCTTGTAAAAACGTGTTCATCGATTGTTTATGCAATTTATAATTTTATAACTTAAGTTGTAAAATTCGGAATTTTGAGAAATATAGATAATTGAAAATAAAATAGAAATTAACATAAAGCATTCATTTAAATTTGACCTTAAAATAGGTTCTTATAGTTGTAGGTAAATTGTACGTCACTTTGTTTATATTATTTGTCAGTTTTCGCGAATTCTGACAATTTGCACTTTAGTCGAGACCTAGAGATTTTAGTTAAACTGCTTTAAATGAACGCTCGTTAATAACGTAAGTAACTGAATTCGTAATACATATATTTTAGAAATAATATGTAGATTATATGTATAAAAAGAAAAATCCTTGTTAGTACAAAACTATTCATTCTTCTAAAAAATAGATATCTACCTTTTTACCTACATTATTTTGTATAAAAAAATCACAGAAACGTTTCAAAAATGAAGAACTTACAACAATTGAGGTCAAAATGAGAACATATTTTACAAATATGTAGATATAAAAACAAAAACTATTATTCCTACAACAACCTAGAGCACTATTTTTTATTCTTCAAAAATAAAACATTATTTTATATAAAAAAAATCACAAACGTTTCAAAAATGAACGAAAACAAATGAGGAAAAGATCTTAGATCATTATAACGATCTTAGATCCTTTTAAAGATCTTAGATCTTTAAAATGATCTTAGATCTTTAAAACGATCTTAGATCTTTCAAACGATCTTAGATCTTTGAAATGATCTAAGATCGTCAAATTACGATCAAAGATCAGATCTTTTTGAAAACAAAAAAGTGAAACAAAAAAGATCTAGATTGCGATCTTTAAAACGATCTTTTTTAAATAGATCTGCCCAGCTCTGTATACATGTCGTCTTTACTTTTGCGCACCATTCCATAAATTTGTTTATCAGATGAAAAATGGTACTTTTGAAAAAAAAATTTGGAGAGCCAGAATCGTAATTTTTAGGTCAGTATACAACAGGCAGAGGTTCCTCTGGAGTAGGTCTCACGGCAGCAGTTATGAAGGATCCTTTAACGGGAGAAATGATGCTGGAAGGTGGTGCCCTAGTTTTGGCCGATCAAGGAGTATGCTGCATCGACGAATTTGATAAAATGGATGACTCGGATAGAACAGCCATCCACGAAGTTATGGAACAGCAGACAATCAGTATAGCAAAGGTAACTGATTTTTCTCTTATCTTCCGGAATTCTAAACTTTTGTGTTTCCATAGGCTGGTATAATGACTACCCTGAATGCCAGAGTATCTATTCTGGCTGCTGCCAATCCCGCCTACGGTCGCTACAACCCAAAACGAACTATCGTGCAAAACATTCAACTGCCCGCAGCTCTGTTGTCTCGTTTCGATTTGCTATGGCTAATCCAAGATAAAGCCGATAGAGACAATGACTTGAGGTTGGCAAAGCATATAGCGTACGTGCACCAGCACAGCAGAAATCCTCCCATGCAGACTGAAGCTTTAGATATGAGTGTTATGAGGAAATATATTGCCCTTTGTAAGAAGAAAGATCCCATTATTCCCGTGGAGTTGACAGACTTTATTGTCAGTAAGTAAATAGTTTTTCGGACTTCAAAAGAGCAGTATTTCAAGATTTACATAAAAATACATAGCATTAATATCACTTTTTCCTTTCAGATGCTTATGTAGAACTTAGGAAAGAAGCTCGCAATGGCAAAGATATGACATTTACCTCGGCGAGAAATCTATTGGGAATTTTAAGATTGAGTACGGCATTGGCTAGACTAAGATTGTCGGGTGCAGTTGAAAAAGATGACGTAAATGAGGCGATCCGCCTCATGGAAATGAGCAAAGATTCACTGAACCAAACTGTTGAAAATAAGGGGTACAGGTTAGTATCTTTTGTTTCAGTCAAAATATTGTTTGTTGTTTACACTAAAGTCGATCTTGGGACCTCATTGCTATAAAAATGAATGAAGTATGTCATATTTAGCTTTCTTATTATAAAACTTGGTTTGTTTTGGTCATGTTTACAAATGATACGTTTGAACTACTTTTAAATTTTTAGTGATAGCAGAGCTGTTTTATTTATTTTACGATTGTTATTTATTTAAGGGCGCCAAATACAAATGACAAGATCTTTGCCTTAATTAGGGAGTTAGCGGGAGACAGCAAAACGGTTAAAATATCAGATGTTCTTGAAAAATGTGCGTCAAAGGGATTTAATCCAATGCAAGTGGATGAATGCATTGAAGAATACGAACAACTAAATGTATGGCAAATAAATCAGACTAGATCTAAGTTGACTTTTATATAACTTGGTTTTTATATTATTTAAATATGTTTGTATGTCTCAACTTAAGTACAACTTTTAGTTTATTTTTCTACATCAGAATAATCTTAAGCACGAGTTTGGAAGCAGTTCTCCAACTATTTTTTTTATAATAATAAAAGAACTTAAAAATTTATATTTTTATTTGGTAAAGTAAATATTAGGTCTGTTTCAGCAGAGCTTCAAACTGGTTGAAACCAGTTTGAAACTGACTGGAACATGCGCGGTTTCGTTTTTAGAAAGTAATTAACAGATATATTCCCGAATTTGAGTTTCTTCCGGATGAACTCCACACACATCCTCGGGGCACGACGATCACATTGAGATTGCGTGATCGCAGTGCATTGAGGATGTTCTGTGCAATCGAGGACGAAAGCTTGGAACGAGAAGTTTTACTGACGCGAGATTCGTCCTGAAGAAATTCAGATTCATCTTATTCTGCCTGTGGGGGTTCCCAATCAAGATTAGAGATATATTCCTCTAACCAATATTCTGGGACACCCTGTAAATATGGAGGTACTTGAAAAAAGGCACATCAGCGTTAAGCAGCGGCGAAGCCTCCATGTATCCACTGGTAACAGCTAGTTAAAATTTTCTACAAATCAACCCTATAAAAATTTCATTACTAGTTTCAAAACCCAGCAAAATTAATATTTTAAAGAATTTTTGAACAAACAAATTAACAAATTATTCAGTCACCAAATTGAAGAGTGATTACGCCGCCGCTCTTCTCATGCCCACGTATCAGCACATTATTGCAATTTTTCCTCTCACTTAAAATTAATCCCAATACGCCTGAATGTTACCATTTTCTCGTTTCGATTTGCGATGGCTAATCCAAGTCGACATAATTTGCGATGCTGTAAAAATAGTCTTGAGTGGCTGTATAATTTAGTAAACACCACCATCTTGATAGTTTATAGAAGATCCAGGACATTATTCGAAATAAACAACTTGCATTTCATAATATCTTTAATAAAACATTAGTACTGCAGAAAAACCAGCATGATGATTGCCAAACAGCATGAAACACTGTTTGCCCATTATCACCTTTTCTTGTAAAAAGTTACCATTTTCATTAGTGGTTACATTGCATTCGACTTGGGAGGTGCCGCCCGGTGTATGAAATTAATTATGTATTGCTCGCGTTTATGCAGCATTATATTGCAGTTTATTTGTAGTTCTTGGTCCAAAAGGGGTATATGTAATATTCTCGACGGTATTTTACATCATAAAGTATTTATTACCTAGTTATGTCGAGGTTTTTGTCAATTGCTCAAAAAGAGGAAAAATGTATGTAATGAAACCTACTTTTGCTGGGCAAAAAAATGTCCTTGCTTAAAATTATTAATCCCAATTCTCCTGAATATTATCATTTTCATTAGTGGTTACGTTGCGTTCGACTTGGTAGGTGCGCCGCCACAGATTTTAGTTATTCTGTGGCGCCGCTCAATGTGTAAAATTAATTAGGTATTGCTCGCGTTTATCCAGTATTATAATGCAGTTTATTTGTAATTTTTGACCCAAGAGGAATATATGTAATATTTTCAACGATATTTTACGTCATAAAGTATACAGGGTGTTCACTTTCAAAATGCCCACCATTGGTATTTAAGAGCTACAAGGTTGGTTGGTTGGTTAAATTAGACAAAAGTTGCGCATTTTGATGTTTCAAGAATCTGTAAAGAAATTTGACATAGCTCACGTGGTTACTAAAATAACCTGAAAAAAAACTGAAAACTTCACTTTTTTATTTTGTCCGTAACTTTTTTAATATCAAACGGAATTGAATGAAATTCGGTGGAATTACGTAATTAGGTATGGGCTTTCGAATGCACTATTCAGAAAAATTCTCTGCCTACTGGATCTTTAGGTGTTCATAACCAAATTTCGATTTTCTTATGGCGGCCATATTGGATTTTACCACCATTGGATAGAGCAAAAAATTACGAATACAACCATGTATCACAACACCTAATTAAACCCACTTAAATGTCAAATTTCTAATATTTTAAATATTTTGAAGCCAGGCAGTAGGCCATGATACCGATAACAATATCAATAACTGTCACCTAATAAACTGAAACGTCAGTTAGTTCCCATAACCTTTGTTAACTACTTAAAATTGTGTGTTAACCGTCTTAAGTGACTAAAGCTTATTGAATCATGCCCCAACAATATCCAATAAATGAAAGATTGGATATGTACAATGTTTATATTCGAAACTACCGTAATTCTAGCCAGTATCAAGAATTATACCCCTAACGAAGGCAGTCTAACAGAACTATTTTCTGAAGGTTGTGTAGGCGTATGGAAGCAGATGCGACGTTACAAAATAAAAGAAGAAATGAGTTTGTAAGAGCTAGAGGAGCTGTAAGTGAAATCAATGTTTTGGCTCAAATTCATTTAAATCCAGAGACATCGCAAAGGAAAATTGCTAGGGAATGTGGTTTGTCGTTAGGGACAGTTAACAAGATTTTAAAAAAGCACAGATACCATGACTTTAAAATTCAACCTGTACAAAAGTTACTTATTTATTGCCGGGGGACTAAGGCCTGCCGGTTAGATACTGACCCCTTGCGCCATCTATCTATTTATTAGTATTTAGTTTCTTGTTCCTATTAAAATAACGTTAAATAAATAAACTTTTGACATCAAATTTGACGTTTCTGTTTATTAGGTGACATTTATTGATATTGTTTTCGGAATCATGGCCTACTGCCCGGCTTCAAAATATTTAAAACATTAGAAATTTCTGAAATTTGACATTTAAGTGGGTTTAATTAGGTGTTGTGATACATGGTTGTATTCGTAATTTTTTGCTCTATCCAATGGTGGTAAAATCCAATATGGCCGCCATAAGAAAATCGAAATTTGGTTATGAACACCTAAAGATCCAGTAGGCAGAGAATTTTTCTGAATAGTGCATTCGAAAGCCCGTACCTGATTACGTAATTCCACCAAATTTCATTCAATTCCGTTTGATATTAAAAAAGTTACGGACAAAATAAAAAAGTGGAAGTTTTCAGTTTTTTCAGGTTATTTTAGTAACCACGTGAGCTATGTCAAATTTCTTTACAGATTCTTAAAACACATCAAAAAAATTCGCAACTTTTCTCCAATTTAACCAACCTTGTAGCTCTTACCGTTTCAAAAATACCAAGGGCATTTTGAAAGTGAACACCCTGTATATTACCTAACTAATTACATCGAGGTTTTTGTCAATCAAAAGATGGAAAGCAAATATTTTTGCTGGGCGACTTTCTAATTCATCATTTTAGGCCGTTTGACCTTAAAAGATGGAAGATGAAAAAAATCATCTGCGGCACTTGCTCTTTTTGGGTAAGACTTTTTAAAATCGCGCATCGCTACTGGCGCAAAGTGAAATAATGTAGTAAGAGGCGTAACCCCTGTAAAATCTGGGGTTGGGTTGGTCCAACAATACTATTTTCATTGTTCTTGGTCCAGAGCAGATCGTTGGCAGATATTTTACAGCCTTTGCGCCTCTTTGTATTCCTTTATTCATCAGACACTAGGGTGTTGGAGATCTGTAATTTTATTGTAACTTTGATAATAATTCTCGCAATACTCCAAACTAGGAATACCCCAGAAGCAACTCCATGCCGTTGAGGGGTTAGGGTGACAGTTACTATTATTTTGTCTTAGTAGCCATTTCTGGCTCGAATATTACGAAATACCCAAGAAAACTAGTAAATCCCAGTGAGTGTAGGACAAATAGTTCATTACACAGATAAATTAAGCTATTAAGGAATAATACCGTGAATCGCCTAGCGCTCTTGATCATCAGTGGTGTTTTCTATAGACGTGTTTTTTTTTCTATAAATGACATGCTATTGTCCCGAATCAAACCCGAGGTCGCTCGAAGGTAAAAAAAAACACGCAGTTGACATAATTTGCGATGCTGTAAAAATAGTCTTGAGTGCCTGTATAATTTAGTAAACACCACCATCTTGATAGTTTATAGAAGATCCAGGACATTATTCGAAATAAACAACTTGCATTTCATAATATCTTTAATAAAACAACATTAGTACTGCACAAAAACCAGCAGCTAGAATTTCTGTGTTAGTACTATCCGTTTATGTATGAAAATAATCTTAAAATTCGCTGAATGTAAATAAAAATTAAATATCAAATAACTTCCTCATCATCATCATCATATTCATCTAAGGCTATATCTGCACTAATTATTTGTACAGGTTCATTTTCACTTTGTTTCCTACCCGAAATCGTGTGGAAGAGCTCCGTTAGATTAATTATAGAATATCCTGAATGATTTAGATACTTTTCAACAGTTTCCCTCAGTGTATGATAACCTGACTCCACTTGATATTCCATTAATGGTTCTGAAAATAAAAGATATATAAAATTGCAAACCCGCACGATACACCAGTGTTAACGGGGCTCTTACTTTTACTCAGCTCCCCCAGGTTGAAGATATGCAAGAAATAGCGTAATTGCGTGTATAAATTGTGCTCGGTATACACTCTATACATAACGCCTTTTTGACATAGAGTGCAAACTGGATATTTAGAAACAAACCTCAACGGCAATCTTCTAGTTTCATTCGTACATGCCGGATCTTCACAAATCATAATATTTCGGTAGTATTTCTTAATATATTCTCGTATGGTGACCTGCAACTGATTTTGAATGTACCACAAACAATCCACAGGTCTTACTGTACAATCGCTATTGGCGCATTTCTCGAGAAATGGTACATTTCCGTTTAAAACTCCTTCAACCTCATTATCGCATTTACAAGCAACACACTTAAATATGAACTTTTCGGCATCTTTAAACTTGGTTTCTGGATTAATGATGGTTTCTTCCAAAGTGGTTTTTTCTCGGGGTTTCTTGAATGAAGTTGTATCAATTCCGAGGCATTCTGCAATTTGGAAAGCATCTGTTCCTTCGATAGGTTCGCATATTCTGGATACTACAGGGTGTATTTGGTTTGACAGATAATAATTTACATCAATTTTGAGAGTTTCTGAATTTTTTAGTTCGTCAACATGATAGGCTCGTTGAGTGTGCGAGTTATTAGAGCCATCTTCACAAATGACATATGGCACAGTATCACCTGCTCTAAAATGACCACCACTTTGCTTGTTATACCTAAAATAAAGATAAATCGCTTTGGAAGTAGGTGCCGAATATAATTTATTGTGAACCTCAAATATAAACACTCCTAACATCACCCATTTACATTAAGCCTGTTTTACATTGACAATTTCATTATAAATTAATTCATGAAGTTACTTCACGAATTAGAGCATGTTCTATTTTCCGTCAAGTTTTGCGTGAACTTTAGGAGTACCAACATTGAAAATTTGAACACAAGGAAGGTAATAAATTTTATACTGGTTTGTTTCTACATAATTTTAAAGATAAAATAATATTCTTAGATAAAAAGGTGTATGTACCTAATGTTCACAATTTTACGAAATAAAAACAAAACGCCTCTCGAGCAGCAACGCAAGCATGTCTGGTTCTATTACCTCCTTGGTGAGAAAATTCAAATTTAAATATATAGTCTTCATAAAGCTCTTCTGGGAACTAGGACATTCGGGTCTCAAAAAATTATGTAATGTGCAACATGCCAATGTTATGGTTTGCACTTTTTCCACATTCAGATTAATTGTAGTCAAAAAAATTCTAAATCGATTGGCTAAAATGCCAAATGCATTTTCAACTACTCTTTTAGCCCGACTTAATCTGTAGTTAAAGATGCTTTGTTTTTCAATAATATTTCGAAATGGATATGGTTTTAAAATATGTTGATAGGGGAAATGCAGCTCAAAAAAATAGATTGTTATTTATTCTCGTGTTGGTATTCGCTAGAATCTGACATAACGTGACGTGTAAAATAGAATTTGTCGTGAATTAATTCATGAATTTATAAATTTATTCATGAAGAAATTGTCAATGTAAAACAGGCATTAGGCAAATTGATCAGTCGAAACTTTATGTCTATGATCTCCTACCCCTTTGCAGCTCAGAAATTTTGATTCTTTATCTATTACTCTAAAGTCGCAAGTCATAAATTAGACTAGTCAAGGAATGGGTTGTAGACAGACTTTTGTGGACACTTTTTTTTTACTTTTGGGCTGTGTTCGTAAGTGTTTGGAGATGTTCAGAAGTGTTCCCAAATGTATCTTTAAGAAAAAAACTATTCAGTTTTTAATTTTGAACACTTTCCTTAATAACATTTTGTTGTAAAACCTACAAAAAAGGGTTTCTAGATTGGAAAAAAAAGTTAAGTTGGGAGAGAAAATCGATACAACAGAACTAAAACCTCGGTGAAAAAAGGAGCTATGAAAAAGGAGAACAAGGAAATGCATTACTTGCACAAGCTTTGAATCAAATGATGTGAGTCAATGTTTACCCTCAATCTCCAAGGAGCACTCAGATATTGAAGGTTCAATCACAGAAACCTCTAAAATGTTGACTGGTAAAAATGTTCGAACTGAAGAAAATATACCATCCATTTTGCGTCAGTCAGAGCTCCGGACAAAGAAGAATACAAAGAATTGCTGCAGAAATACAATGAGTTGAAAACTACAACTAATAAAAAAATTAAAAGCCTGAACGTGATGCTAATGCTAACATATTATAAAAAGAAATATTACATTCCTGCAACAAGAAATACCGATAAGTCAGTTCAAGCAGAAAAAGTTAGAAGCCAAAGAAGTTTCAGTAGTTTTCTGGGTTTTCAAAAATATCTCGGAAAGCAGGCCATGCATCTTAATGTGTTTTCACACAAAGCTAGCCCATCAAAAAGGCAATTTTTCTTCCAACTAAAGTTCTCCAAAAAAATGCATATTTGTAGAGATATTTTCCAATGGCCCTCCATGAATAGACAGCCTGTATATACCCAAGTACAATAAAAATAATATATAATAATAATAATAAACATTATTTCTTGTTATAAGAACCTACACTAAAGTATTTATGTATTTATAAAAAATATATTAATATTAAATAGTTTTATTGCACACAATATGTACTAAAGTACCTAGCTTAATTTTTAAATATTAAAAAAATATACATGAGAAAAACATTTTGCATCTTCATGATTTCAAATGGTCGGCGATTCTGCTATGCACTTGAGTCATCATTTTCACGCGGCAGAAAGATTCAATGAATTAAGCTATCCTTCTCAGTAGTTATACCGTTCTTGGGACCAACCATTATCAAGATATAAGCGAAAAACCAAAAACAGACACGTTTTGGTAACCCCTGGAGTTAGCTCCCATCGCAGACCTGGGGACTTTTGGTATATTCATCTCACATTCTAGAGATAGCAGTTAAGAGGGGGTTGCCGACAGCGAAAGTGACGTTAGAATTCGTATTTTTTTAAGTTGTATAGCATAAAATCTAATAACATTTTACCTGGCAAAAATTTAGTACAAACATCTCTGTCTTCATTTTAATCATAAGATCTTAAAAGCAATGTTTTGTTTTATAGGTTATGAAAACCTTGGGAAAAATAATAATTCCAGTGCATATGCTTTTAAGATCTTATGATTATAATGAAGACAGAGATGTTTGTACTAAATTTTTGCCAGGTAAAATGTTATTAGATTTTATGCTATACAACTTAAAAAAATACGAAATCTAACGTCACTTTCGCTGTCGGCAACCCCCTCTTAATACGGCATACCCAAAGTTATCTGTCAAGGCAAGCGTGGAGCGACAAGCACACTATGCGAAATACAGGACGGTGCTAAGTAAATTTTTACCCTATAAACGCTTTCAAATTATTCACAAATAAAACGACTAAAGCTTTATAGGTAATGTCTTAATATAAGTATCTATTTAGAGCTTATATTAAAATTTTTGAATAAATACCTTTAATATTTCGTCCAACACTATAAAAACATATATTTTAAAACAATATAACATATAATATACAACGTGCATGTCATATATTGCTTGCTTTGACAGAACTCTATGTACGCCAAAAAAAGTGCGTACAAAAGTCTGTGTACAACCCATTTTTGAGTATTCATTGACTGGATTAAATAACCAGAATGTAATGGTGGCATTCATATGGTGTTTTTCTCTATCTTTATATTTTTTAGACTTTAGAACTTTTCTTTACCTTTAAAACATTAAAACACACATGGTGTACTTCTCAACTTGCACACATTTGCCACATATGACATCAGATACATTTTCAAACAGGTAATGGAAGATTTATTTTAAAAGCTAAATTATGGAAAACTAAATATCTTTTATAGTTTCAAATAGAGCAATGGCATTCTGGATGTATAAGGGCATTTAATTTCATACAAATTTTAATTAAGAAAAATATCGCAAATACCCTCTTTTGCAAGAAACGAGTAATATTAAAATTATAGAGACTATAGTTCAAACATTACCTCAAAGCCACTTGAACGTGAGGCAATGAATTCTTCTCTGTGTACATTTTTGGATCCTTTGTCAGTTGCTTTGTAATAATTAAGAGCTGCAAAGGCACTTTGTCTCCAAGTAAGTCTTCTTTAATTTTCGTTAAGTGTGTGTGAATATTATTTATCCTATCGTCTGCAGACTGATCGCTCAAAATGTGCTCCAAAATGAATTTGCCAGCTTCGCAGGCCAGTTGCGACCAATCACGTCTTACGATATCCAGACCTTTGTACTCTCTGGTTTCTTTTAATTGTCCATCCTTCGTTTTTGAAAGACTTACAGCCGCGTATTTTTTCTTTTTGAGCAGCAAGAGGTATTTAAAAACACCATCGATATCAAGTTCTACTTGACGATAGAGTTTATTGACTTCATGTTTAATTTTTACACCATGCTTGACCACTACAACATGTTACATTTAGAGATTTAAAAAAATTATGTAAGCTTAGTTTATATGGAATGTTATCTAAACAAACCTAATGTTATTATCTTTGTTTAGTTGTATTTAAGTAAATAAATAGATAAAAATATATGAAGAAGTAAGATTCAAAAAGATTCCTCACCTTCATCATAGTTCAGACTGTTGGTATTAATCATGATACTGTCCGTATCACCATAAACAACCTCAAAGACCAGCTTCTGCACCAAATCCCTTGTATTCATCAAAATTTCTCTACCTTTATGTGTTACCAGCGCCGCCAGATTTTTAGCATAAAACCGCGAGTTTGCAAATCCCAAACATCCGTACATACTGTTAGCTGTCAGTTTCAAAGCCATCTGCCTAATGTGATACTGCATTCGTAGATCGTTTGGAATATCGGGATTATTCATAAGTCCCTTAACTTGACGCCTACTTTCAACCAATTTTCGAATTTCCGCTGGTAGAATACCTGGCGGTAAACTTTTGTCGGGCAGCACCAAGTTTTCTTCGGTGTTGGTGATGGGCAGTGTCGTGAAGCAAATGTTGTATTCTTGTATAATACTGGGGTATAACGAATTGAAATCCATGACGAGTATTAATTTATCGTAGAAGCCGATTTTTGGTTCTAGAACTAAACCACCAGAGTAGGTAGGTCTTTTACGGGCATTGTTTGATTTTTCCTTTTCTTTTTTCTTGAACTCTTTATCAGGTACAATATAGCCTTTTTCAGAGAAGGCGTGCAATAGTAAAAACTCGTTTCTTTCCGAACGTCCACCCATTAAAGTTCTTGACATCACATTTCCAGCAATATTCGTTATTTGCATCGCTAACGGAATAACATTCAAATCATACATTATCTTCAAAATATACATTGTATCTTGCATTGTAAAAGTAATAAGTTTGAGAATATCGTCCCTGTTTTGAAACATTTTTGGCACATCTTCGGGCTCCAAGTCTATCCTATGATTTTCTCCAATTTTCAAAACCAACTGACACAAAGCCTCCAAATCATAAGATCTGGATTTTATCAATTCCTTCGCCGACACTTTTATGTCGCAAACAAGGCGTCCGGTAAAAAGTTCCCGATCTAACCTTTTCCTTTCCGATCTTTTCAAACGGCTTATTTTGCTAAACGTTTTGTTGTCTTGCCTGGTTAAACGGTCGGCGATTATGTTCATTTGGTAGCCTTGTAGGTCATGACCAACTACCAAGTCGGGATCGATTTTATTGAACTGGATGACAAAGAAGTTTAGCAGGGCTTTTTCAGAATCCATTTTTTGGACTTTTGTTGCTTTGTAATTTTGGAGAGCTTCATGCATATTTAGTGGAAGAACTTGCTGGGATGGACAAGTAAAAACTGCAAAAAAAAGAAGCTGGTATCAATTATTATGGAAAATAAAAAAATTGTAATTAAAAATTATATTACAAAAAAATAATTTCTTGTACAAGCTAGCACTATTGTTATCATATACAAGTAAAACTTAATTCATTCTCATAATTCGATTGAAAAAGCAATTTAAGAAAAGTAGTTCAAATGTACCCTTACCGCAAAAATGCTGATTAAAAGCCGGATTCGGAGCTGGCTTGTCAGCAGCATATTTCGTTTGCGTTATACATGAAATCATCACAATTTCGTTGCTATAAGTTTTAGGATTAACCACAGACCGTAAATTAATTGTTGTGACAACTAGCGGTGGGGGCGGCATTGGTTTCTCCGTTTTCGAGATATTTACATAGTTCGGCTTCATACAATTGACTTCAAATTTACACCAACTTAATGGGTTTGTAACAGGTACTGGTTCAGTTATGTCCAACCAACAGGGACCTTTAATTTTCCTTTCCAACAAGAAAATTTCCAAGTAGCTTGTGTTAAGACCAAATATCCTAGAGAAGGTCTTTGGTTTCTTGGAAAATGTGTATGATAGGTCAAGGCGAGGTTCTGTTGCCTACAAAATATTATAATAGATAAATAGTAGATTATACTACAGAAGATGTTTGTTACGGAATATCGAACTTCCATGTAATCAGATTCAGTAGGTATCGTCGGATTAAAAGCATACTTCTTTGTAACATATCTCGTCTTGAATGCACTGATTTGCTGTGGTTTCATTGATAGTTGGTTAAATTCGTTATACAATTCTTTATAAGTTACGGGTTTTTCAGTAGGTTCTCTACTCTCATCTAATTCCTAAAAAAAATATTTTATATGCTTCACTTCAGAGAAAACAATAAAAAAAACTTACAAATGGCCTCGGCAGCACAAACAGTTGTCTCTGGATATTTTTTACTACTAAGCAACAACTTACAAACATATTTGCTTTAAAGCAAAATGTTTTTCCAAAAAGAAACACTGTCCCTTTTTGTTTTTCTGCATCTTCATAAGCATCCCACCAAAAGAATCTGAAAACCTTTTAAAAAATGAAACAAATACAAAATTACTGTTACAAAAAAAAATACTTTCTTGCCGTCAACTTCAGCTAGAGGCAAATCGGATTTATCCAACGCCATCATGTCTACGTTCACATTTTCTAAATTGCCCCATTCATTAGCAAACTCAGCCTGAATAGCATCAGTTATCGCTTCAAAATCTTTTTCTTCATTTTGGTCTTCATTTGGCAAATGCTGAGAGTCAAACTCTTCGATTTGTGTCATATCAATGCCATCATCAAATATATCTTGAGATGGGGTGTCTTCTATAGTTAAATCCGAGGTTAAATCTTCACTGTATCCAACGTCAATATCGGGAGTAATAATTTCTCGAATTTGTTTGTTTTTTTCTTTTTTTGGGGAGTTTTTATCGTCAGTATTATTTTCTCCATTTTTATGAATAAATTCTATATCAATATTCTCAGAAGAGGAGGGTTCTTCTAGATCACTGTAGTTTATACTAGAGCTCGAATATCCAATGCTTGATTTACTAAAATTACTGCTTTTCTTTGGGGGTAAAGAAAAGCTTTTCATGTATTCTTTGGCAGCTTGTTTACGCGATTGCAAGACAGATTTTTCCATTGGTTTTGGTTTAATTGCGCTGGTTGAAGGTCTATCTTCATCATTAATCTCATCAAGAATTTCAGCTAACATATCATCGTCTTCAATTTTAGCTTCCTGCAAAACATTAAGTCAAAATTTTCTTGGGTTTTGAAGGTTATAGACAAGGTTGAATGCTAAGTAAAGCTCTGTTGGTTGGCAGTAAAGCCTGCCTACCAATAGGAAGGCTATAAATGCACTTTGTTATTGATGTTAGTTATTTATTCTTTATTTCTATTTAAGTCCATTGGTGCTTTTATCTTGCACATAAGAGTATATAATTTGCAGGAGATCAACTCTTACTGCATTCACAATAACACGTAGTTTTGTGTCCCACTTATAACCACAAATATCGCCATGAAACGTGAAAGGTCAAAAGGAAATTTGAAAATTAATTTTCTAGGAAATTACGTCCCTGCACCAAAACCCAAGGTCAGATTCGTGTTCAGGGACCTCGAAAATAGGGAGGGGGGGAATTTTCAAAAAAACAGGGGCGGCATACACTGTGAGGAACTTTTACCAAGTAATTCACCGCAATTGAACATACTCTCTGAATGGCAATGGTCTGTATGTTAACGGTCTAGTTCGTATGAAATACCATGTCATTTACATACGGTCTGCGCCATTTAGACCATATAGATACGACCTAGATCATACATACGGTCTGTTTTCATATAGGAAGTGGCTATTTATACATCCGACGTATATAAAAGTCGCTATACATGTTGCGCTCTCATTGGTGGATTGAGTCACGTGACACATAACCTGGTCATTTTCTAGTTTATCCACTTTTGGGTTAGAGAAAAGCTAAAATTACCTTTGTGTTGTACTTAATCCCAGAAACACGGAAACCACTTTCATATGTTGCGCTAATGACCGAAAGTGTCCCGAAAAAATTATTGAAATCTAGAGACAATACGTACAAAACCAGCGCCATGATGTTTTTCAGCGCTGACTTGGTTACTAGGCAATATTTAAATATTTTCCTTGCCCTGAGTGTAGCGATTTCCTTATTTAATTACAAAAGTCTAGAAAATAGGTATTTTCGAAACGAAATTGACATCATATTTGAATATTTTCCTTGCCTTAAAAAGAAACTTGTTTAACTCCCGCCGGACAGTTAATATCCATTTGCTAAAGTTTTGTTGGTTCAAAATGACTTAAAAACGTGTATGTTCAATGTTTTCCCAAAAAAATCGCAAAAATTCCAAAAGATTATCGAAATCTAGAGACAGTACAAAACCAGCGCCATGATGTTTTTCGGCGGCTATTGCGGGTGCGCTGACTTGGTTACTAGGGTAATTAATAATTTAATTTTAGTTTTCTGAAGAATTTGCTATTATATTTAAATATTTTCCTTGCCCTGAGAGTAGCAATTTCCTTATTTAATTACAAAAGTCTAGAGAATATTTTCAAAATCAAATTGACATCATATTTGAATATTTTCCTTGCCCTAAAAAGAAACTTGTTTAACTCCCACAGGACAGTTAATATCCATTTGCGCAAGGTTTTGTTGGTTACAAATGACTTAAAAACGTGTATTTTCAATGTTTTCCCAAAAAAATCACAAAAATTCCAAAAGTGGATAAAGTAGAAAATTACCCATAACCTTATTTCTACCATAGTATTCTGTGATTTCTACCGACCGATGGATGATGAATCGGCTTGTTTACTAAGGCGATTGGATGATGTCAGAGATTATTCAGACCTATCTTGTCCCATATTTTATATTGCGTATGCCCTCTTTTTTCGGCGATGGGCACTGCGGTATGAAAAATGAAGTGGTAATTATTTCCAATGGCGCGGCGCCGAATGTCGGGGGTAGCCAAAATTTTAAGAAAACAGGGGGGTGGGTCACAACGCCGAACATCGGGCAAAAATAGGGGTACCTAGCCAAAATTTAAAGAAAATCGGGGGTGGGTTACACCATTGGAAATGATTACCACTTCTTTTTTCGTAAGGCAGCGCGCATCGCTGCCGACTGCTACAATATGGTGCGAATGCCCCCTTTTTTTTCATACGGCAGCGCCTATCCCCCAAAAAAGGAGGGCATACGCTCCTTATTGCAAAGTCTCTTCAGAAAAATGCACTTCCGACGGCTTCCGACGTATCTAATAAGTTTACTTCGGACGTGTACGGAGTTAAATGTACGTCCAAAGAAGTCACGTGACTCAACTCAATGAGAGAAGACATATACCGACTTTTATATTCGTCGGATGTATAAATAGCCACTGCCTTTCATATACCTATGGCCTGTAACATATACAATAATTAAAAATTTTGAACTTACAGGTTTTTTCTTGGTGGGCATGTTAGAAATCATATATGATAAATTTCCTTTGCCTGCGTTTTCAGATACTGCCTTTTTCTTTCGTTTAGTACCTTTATTTTTGCTATTTGCTGCTTTAGCAATCGATTCAGCATCCAAATCATCATCAAAAATATCACGACCATCTTCAACATAACCACTGCCATCTTCCAAAATAGACATTAGACACTATTATTATCTGTAGCAAATGGATGAATATACTTTACCATCATCGACAATCCAGTCATCGTCTTGCCGGTCCAACACCCTTTTTGTATACTCGGATTCATCCACAGTTTCGTATACACTTTCAAGCTCTTCCACTTCATATTTGCTCTTTAGGCCACTCTTTAATTGTTTGAACTTTGCGAACGCCTTTGATTTGTAAGAAGTGTCTCGTTTTGACCTTTTTGGTCTTGGTTCTGCTTAAATGTTGATTAGGTCAATAAATTCTTAATTTGTTACTTACGCTATTAGACAGTAAAAACTCACCAGAATCTTCCATTATAGGTAACTTGTTCTATAAACATAAAACATTTATATAAAATAAAATATATTGTGAAAAAATCAGGCAGAAAAGAAAACAAAACGTTTCCACCCCTCCATTACTAATCTGTGTCCATTACTTCACTTTTAGCATTTGGCGGGAAACGAGAAATATAAATAGTCAAGGTTATAACCTTTCTAAATAGTAACTATCTCACAGTAACTATTTTGTCCGTTATTGTGGTAATGACTTCAAGTTAGCAGCAAACCGCTTATTGATTATTAAGTCTATGGGTTATATTCATAGAGATCATATTATGATCTCTGTGGTTATATTACATGACGAACGAATCCGAACGCTCCATTTCAGCGTGCTATGCGTGTATAAGTCATAGACGTCGCCCGCTGGAATAACTCGCAGTAAATAAATAATAATCCAGCCCTTGAAGTTTGCAAAATTTTATGCAAAAATAAGCTAGCAAGAGCACGTAAACATCAATGTAAGTGTCTTTTCTTTTATATTTCTTAGTAATACCGGATTAAAAAAGGGCTTGAATCAATGACGTCAGAACCTATAGATAGACAGGTTTGTTTTGATAAACGCTTGACGCCCAGAACTAATCACAATCTAAGCGCTCCATTAAATTATTCCGAAAATGTCGCGAGATTGTCAGAAATCGCCCCTTTTTGTCGAGCCGCAGCGAATTTATTTCGACTCTGGGCTCGGAGGCTGGCGTCGTTAGACCATCCCCCGAGTCTCCAGGTGAGGTTCCGATGCTTCCGGCGCCCCCAAACCAGAAAAAACATGCGATATCTAAGTGTGATTCTGGAGGAACTATAACCGGAAATCACCGGGTGTATATAGTTGGTTGATGGTTGACTTTCTGTCTTTGTTTGTAGCATGTTTTTAGAGTAGTATGGATCTATTTAATCTTGGAGTCAAAATAAAGGGCATTTTAACAATGAGGCACCACGTCTATAGGTTTTGACGTCATTGACTTGAACCAATGGTCATATACTTCATTTCCATTTCCATTTCAGATCCCAAGTCCAATAAACACGTTCCCCTTCCCCTCTACCCCCTATCTTTGTTTGTTCCAGCTTCAGGTCTTCCTTTATATTTTAATACATAATGCAGCTTCTTTCCATGGTTGTTATTCTAAGCATAGGCGTGCACAAGGGGGGGCCAGGGGGGGCCTTGGCCCCCCCCTAATACCCATGAGGTCTAGGCTATAATGCTATACCTACCTATGTAAAACTTGTAAACCATTTATCACCAATTAATGCACTTGCGACGCCACTGATTTCTACAGCAAGATTTTGTGCTTGCGGCAGATTTCTTACGCCGTAAGTTTAAATCATCGGCAAAAGATGGCACTCGACCTCGACTCGGCATTCGTCGGTGGGGATGAGAATCCAAGTGTCTCACTCACTTAATCCGTTGGCTAGGTTAGGTGCTAGCTTAGATATTTGTCTTTGTGATTTTCTGTGTTTAGTACGAGCAGGTTGCAATGGATATTAGAAACTTTTTTAACGTTAAATCAAAGCAAACCACAACCACATCAACTTCGGCAAGTAGTAGTACTACAAGTGGCAGCAGACAAGTTGACGTTGAAGTTGAAAATAGTAAGTAATTGGTTGTTGGATTTTATTTGTTAGGATATGTCAGTGTCGCATATGGGTAGGTGAATTACGAAAGTGAGGAGATATGTGCGATCTTGGAAAATAGCAGATCTAGAGGAGACCTTAAAAATGGCAAAATTATTTTATTCACAACCATATTACTAATAGGACACTAATTACTGATTCTCAAAAAAAATGCTATAATAGGCGATATTTGGCGGCATTTTTTTAAATCACGAAAAGTACAGTAGATTTAACTGTACCAAATTTATTCCTGTGATGTTTATAGATACTCACAAAAGTTAATGCTTGTGTTGTATATTAGTGTTTTTGGTTACGTTCTTGTTTATTTTTGTTATTTTAAAGAATATTTATATTTATTTTTGTTATTTTTAAGTACACATTTTTATTTAATGGTACCTTTTATTTATCTTTATCTTGTGCCCCCCCTAATACAAAAGTCTGCGCACGCCTATGATTCTAAGGTTGTTATTTTTTCCAATACAATCATGTGTTCCACCCGAGGCCAACGACAAAGGCAGGCCACGGAGCTAACGCATAATCGCGTAGTCACGTGACCAACTTAGTCCCACAACACATTTGTCCACTTTAATTTTTCACTTTCTTGAAAATGTGTTAGCCACATATACTTAAGGGTTTTTTAGAAATTAAATCTCAGTTGGTATTCGACGAATCCATTTTTGGCGGAAATTTTCATCCCGAGGCAAAACAAATGTTTGTTATGGCGACACTTTCTCCCTGGCTTTTGTAATAGGTATGTGTAAATATAATATAAACAGACCCAATATTTGGTATTTAGGTTATTATTTTTTACGAAATAAAAATGAAAACTAACCTCAGTAGGTATACTGTAAATATTGACGAGGTCTCAGTTGATCGGCAGCGTGAAAGGCCGAATAGGAACCGTATCAGGGCATGGGTCGACAACGAAAATCCTCGAGTACGTCACAACACTGATTTATTTCGCACAAGGTGAATGGTGAATACAATAAATACACAAACCCGAACGTGGTCAACGGGAACGGCTTCCAGCCACCCGGACCGTCTGAACTCGCGGATCTCCCGTAAGCAGTTCACCCCTCTGTGTCTCAGGCTCCATGCTCCACTGTCCAATACTGTCCCATGTCCATAATAGTCCATTCCGGGTTCCCTATTCTGTGGTTAGGGGGAGAATTCCCCTTACAGCGCTCACGCGTCGCGTCGCGTCGGTGCGAGCGGCACCAATACTCTTGGACGACACGACTCCCACCTAGAGGCCATAATAACACCTGGGCGGTTCCCCTCCGCCAGGACACACGCGCACTAGACACAAACTTGTTTCTAAAATATAAACTAAGACGTTTAAAAACACTTTAAACATTGAAAACTTCTCAAAACCCAAGCTGCCGCTTTCAGTTATGTGACAAGTGACATGTAACGTAGGACTAAGATGGTCACGTGATTTTTGTGCGCCAGGGTCTGTCTTTATAGTAGGCCTTGGTTCCACCTATATTATACATATATGTATACGTACATGAGTATATCCTTACCGACAGGTCGGCCATATTGGGCGCACACCCACTTGGCCGATTGTCATTTTGTGTTGCCACCACAAATTTCACTTTTTTCCTAGAATGCACTCTAAATCCCCTAGAGTGCACACAATATGATGTGGCTATCCGGGTCGACGCCAGCGCCGTCTGCCGGATGGCTAAAAATTGGTGGAGGGACTTGGGCCAAATGGCGGTCCAGTTTATTTTACGAGGGCCGTTGCAAGTTGCAAAACCTTACAGGATTTAGGTTTAGGAAGTCACTTATTACTGGTGAAGTTCGTGAGCGACACTAGACACCACGTTTTACTCTCGTGGCGTTGGCCACTTTTAAAAAAATTCCCAAAATGAACGGTTTTTCTACAAACTTAAAAAAGTTTAAAAAATTAGTGCTTACTGTACATTTTACTTGACTATGAACTCCCAAGAAAAAACCACTAACTTTTAAATTTATTTTTTTTCTCCCCATTAAGATTGCTGAATGACTGCCGTAAAAAATTTTTTAGGACGGCCCTGAGTTGCTGTCTAACCTAACCTTGGGGTTCTGTCGTTCTGTGGTTGCTGTTGCCTTGCTGCCCGAAGATCATATGATCACTCAAATGACTATGGTTTCAAAAAGTTAAAAAATTTAAGTCCAGTTTTCAAAACGACGCCCCACGAAAACAACATGGGTGAACAGTCGGTGCCCCACCGCAACAATGCGGACAGGGGAACTGAAAATCAACCAGAGGCGGGAACAACAAACGACACTGAGGATGGTACACCCGCAACACCTAATGGGGCACCAATGGAACTACAGCTCTTCGAATTCAATACTGAGGAATTCCCAGATGATGATGATCTTACACCGGAAGGTATACGACATTACAAAAAGTCGAAAATTATGTATGTCTTAAAAAGGTAAATTTTAGAGTTTGCTCGCTTGGACAATCAACTAGATGCACTTTTTTCGGCATTGGATGATATCGAACAGAAGAACGACAATATTCATGCGCAGCTTTTGCAACTTTTGCACGCAAATCGGGAAATTCGCCAGCAACTGCAGCAAGCGGAAACACAAGGCAGCTCCAAATCTGCAACTCCGTAAGGAAGGACATTCCGTTTTGGTATTATTTTATTATCATTTTGATTTTTGCAAGTATCTTAGTATCAGAAATGTTTGTACAATACTCAGTTTTATTTATTGGGATTACATTGGTATACCTACTGGGAGTTTGATAAATTTGTGGCCAAATTAGAATTGTTATTGAGTTGTGAGATATTTTGTTTTTACTTTTTATTTTATTGACTTGAATGTAGTGTTATAATATTTCTTCTATACCTACAAATATATATGTCAGAAAGTTTACACGTTTTTGTAAAAAAGCATTTTGAAATGGGTATAGGTACAGCCATGCTACGGTCAATTTCAACTTACAATATTATGTGGGCCGCTGGTAGGCCATTTGGCAACATCGCTAGCCACCCCTAAAAAATTCCCAAGTGGACACCCGGTATGCATTCCCATGTGGTAGTTTTGAAGCTTCTTATAATCTCAGAGGCCAGTTTTTGGCATATTATCGTTACGTGACTGAAAATTACAACTTCCCGCCTGTCAAGATTTGAAATTTGATAAAACCTTGGAGTCCCGAAAAAATCCGTCCGGAACTGCTCTTGGATATTGAGTGTTTTTTTTCTCATTTCTCGATTTTTCAAGGCATGGGAAGCATCTGAGCCTTGGCTGAAGACTTGGAGGAAGGTCTAATGATGCCGGCCCCAGAGCCCCGAGCCGAAATATCATCGCTATGGCTCAACAAAAAAGGTTTTTTTTTACAATTTCGCAACATTTTCGGAATAATTTCTAGCATTTAGGCATTAGAGAACGACACAAAAACGATCCGATTTCTGCCAGGAAAAAGCTCGACATCTCTCAAAATTACCTTTTTAAAAATCAGAAAAAGTGTTAAAATCTCTTAATCAGACCGTCCTCTTGCTTTCCTTGCAATTTCCTGCAGCCTACGATGCTATTTAAGATATTTTTTCGTCTTGACCGAGGTCACCGGGTCTCCTTCATTTTGACGTAGAATTCTGACGGTCTTGCAAGTTCTAATTGGCCACAGCTGTATCTACATTGTTAGATTTAAGGAGGTATTCTCAAGATGATTTTTTATGCAAAACAAGAATTTTTACCAAAAAATCTGGTATACCTTGATGTCCGTGAAGTTAGCGGCAGTTTTCCATGGATGAATTTTTAAAGTAGAGATGATCCACCTCGAAGCTAGCCTGGGGTGGCTTAAGCTGAGAAAAAACTACCGTGCGACTACCTTACTAGAGGGGCTAAGCAGCCACATGCACAATGTCAAGATTTGTGTTATAAGAGGTTTGGTTAAATATGTTTGAATTTCATATATTATTTCGAAATACTGTCCGGTGTTACTTTCTACTCCCACATGGATAGACAGAGTGTTGCAGTTCTTTTTTTTTAATTGAATGATGGCCAAATCTATCTCCCAAAATAATCAAGCTGCTGAGCTGAAATGTGACACTTGCTATGTTTTTTGGGATATAGAATCAGCTGAAGGTGTCAATTTCTATGTCTCTCAACAGAGGGCGCCACTTGCACTGTTTTTGGATCATGCTTTTACTCGTTACTTTTTTGGGGTTTCTTTTTGGTCTTGCTGGGTTATAATTTTAGTGCATCTTTTCGTTCTGGAACAAGGGTACTCTTGTTTCATGATCAAAACCGTTTCGCAGATGAATTTTACATTCAAAATAGAAAAAAAAAAGAAAATGCCACATGGACATTGGGCAAAACACCATTGGTTTTCTTGAAATAGCATGTCCAAATTGTGTCGAATTCTATTCGTTTGCTTTTTTACATTTGTTTTTATTGCAAATTTGACATTATGTGAACTTTAACTTTTCGAACCCATTTTGTTAAATGACAACTTTATTAAGAGAAGTCATTCAAAATTCTGTATAACGATCTTGTCCCAAATTTTAAATTAATAGCGTTGACTGAAGTATTAATAAGACTTCTCATGGCTATAGCTTCATGTCCCGGAAAACAGATGGCGCCTATGGTCAACAATGTATTTTGCATTGTATTTTGTCTTCTGTCAAACATGACAGCCGTCTTTATTAATACTTCAGTCAACGTTAATAGGCTAATTTGGATTTTCAAAAATTAAAAGTAGGCTCTCTTTATACAAAGTAGCATTTTGCTGTATTTTCAAGACAAAGGCATTTTGCCTGAAAATAAAATAGAAGGTATTAGGTGAGTTTTTAAATTCAGCAAAATATGTGATGGTGAAGCCAATCACAAGTGCAAAAGTATTGAACAGTCCAGTCACATTGCGTTGGTGGATTCCATTGTATCCAAATCTTGGATACAATGTGAGAGGGGGTTTCTAAATTATGGTGCCAACTTAATATGAGTAGGAATTGTAATTTTATGCAAAAAAAATCTATAAAGATGTGTCCGGAAATGCTTAATAAAAAAAGTTACAGGATGCTCCATGGCTGCAGCAAATTTAGCAACGGACACCACTTCTGCCTACATTCTTACAAGAGTTTTGTTATGTCCATAATTTGTCTCCAACTTAAAAATTCGTCGCTAGAAAATCGTCGCTAACGTCATGAACATTCTCCAAGTTTATGATATATTTCATTATTTGTAATTTGTTGCTGTTTAAATTTTATAAGACTTACCTATCCCGTACCTCGCTAACGATATCTATTGTGAATTTAAAGTGGATTGTGACCTGGACCTGTGACCATACCTGTATACAAATCGAATACTGAGATTTGTCTATACTTTTAGAAATGCTTGTCATATTTTCGATGTCTACATTAACACTACCACAGAATAAATAGTGCATATATTCTGTGACACTATCTAACACTTCTGGTAGCTGGAACAATGTTAGGAAAACGTTAAGTTATACTTATAAAATCCTGGAAAAAACCCTTTGTGAGCGTATTCCTAGCCTCAATGAACACCACTACCATCTGACTACAAGTTTCATTTTTTGACTTCTTTGCCATTAACAGATTCATCACAATACTTTGATAGCAATTAGAAGATTAAAAAACAAATATTTTGGATTTTCCGACATCCAAACATGAATACAGAATTGTTTTATAGACCTAAAACAATACTTATTGATTGACTAAATATTTATTAAAAATTATTTCAACAGGTATCACAAACGTTCAAATATTTCATTAAAGCACTTCTTAAAGCCTTCAGCATCGATTTGCTCAATCACTAGAACATTTGGTTTTTTACTCTTCAAATGATCCAAAACAATTTGGCCTCTGGTATGTAGCCCGTTTAATTCTATTGTTGCATGATGTTTGCTTGTCTTTTCTGTATTTTTCTCTATATCTAGAAAAGAAAATGCCAAGAAAGCATCACATGGCCACCAGTTCTCATATTCGGCAGTGTAAATTTTCTTCTCGGCACGCGTCAACAAGTTTAAGGCGGGAGTCTCTTGAGAAAGGGCATTATATCTCCAGTCCTATGGATATTAAAAATTCACTTGTGTCTAAAGGGTACCTAATATGTTAAAATTTAATGCTTACTAATGAAATCCTAGGCCTGAGGCATGTCTCCCAAGGAAGTAAATATATAGGGCACTTAAGTGTGTCAAATACGATGAATGCAGCTTCAGGGTCTACATAGAAATTGTATTCTGCAGCTGGGGTAATATTTCCTACAGCTGAAAAATAAGAAATTTTTTCTTGAAATCGGCATTAAAATGTCCCAAATTCGTCATTAAAAGCACAGAAATCGTACAATAATGTAGCCCATTATTGTACGATTTTTTCAATAAGTAAGCCTTGGCGAGATGTAAACATCAAACGTCAGAGAGAAATCGCCCGTCAAAAGTGACCAAATATTCAAAACCCGGCCGATAAAGGCTAATTTAACTTTTCGTACACATTGCGAAATTGTTTCCTATAGAAGCGCAATCCTTCAGTATACATATTTTAGTAAATTTGAAAATCAATAGATTTGTTGTGTAGGCTGCACAAGAAGCAGCAGTTTGGTTTTTCTGTCAGAAGGTGCCGTACATCATTATACTTGTCCTAGGTAGAGCGATCGGTAAAGTCAAGCAACGCCGCGCGTAGCCTGTTCGTGGACGGGTGATCCCTTATTATTATTTTTTTGCCTAATAAAACTTTTTTTTCCGATTTAAAAAAATATATATATGTACCTCGGCACTGAAGTTCTTTTTATGACTCATGTGGTTTATTTGCCTCGGCCAGAGGCCTCAGCAACTAAACTCCACATGAGTCATAAAAAGTTGAACTTCAGTGCCTTGGTACATAAATAACTATTATATCCTCGACTTGACTTCTGAGAATATTTCAAAGTTATTTTTCAGTAAAAATTAATAAACTCTCCTTAAGTCATGTGGAGTATTTGAATTTATGCTAAAATACGATACAATAAAATACAATATCACAAATAACAAAAGAACAAAGGTTTTTCTCCACCAAACTGGTTAAAAGACAAACTTTTTCAAGTTGCCTGGAAAATTAATAAATTCTTAACAGTAAATGAACTAAACTTTGAACTTGTAACTCAAAAAATATCTTCAACAAATTTGTTTCCTGAGCTTTCTATGTTGGGGAGACTTGTAGGCCATTGAACGTTCGTTTAAAAGAATATAAAAATTATATCAGGCAAAATCAAATTTCGAAGTCGAAAATATGTGAACACTCTTAATAACAATCATAGTATTTTGTGGGATAGTTCCAAACCAATTCTCAACGAAGAAGTAGAAAATAGACGAAAAATTAAAGAATTAGGATTTATTCTAGGAAATACAGACAACTGTCTTGCTGAATGATCAGTGGAATTCAGTATAATATTATTGCCACAAAGAGAAGTTAGTATAAATAATTAGGTAGAACACAGGGTACAATATCAGACAGGTGGCTAGGCTATTGTTTCTGTTCTCATGACATTTTAACCTGAAATTTATAATCTGTCGTTTCACTTTGACATGACACGATCTTTGAGAAAGGAGGAAGATTTAAGGTGGATTTATAAACTCGACGTTTGCGTTGGCGTTCCGAAGTTGACGGTGACCTTCGCAGTTTGCGTCCAGAAATGTGAACGACGGAACGAAAGCTCAGGAAAGAAATTTGTTGAAGATATTTTTTGAGTTACAAGTTCAAAGTTTAGTTCATTTACTGTTAGAATTTATTAATTTTCCAGGCAACTTGAAAAAGTTTGTCTTTTAACCAGTTTGGTGGCAAAAAACCCAATTAAAATTCAATGGATCTGTTTACGCCACAAATAAATTTTAGAAAATTTTTAGAACAAAGGTATTTAGAATATGACAGAAAATTGGGAAGAACACATGAGGCAACACAAGCACATGATTGCATAATAAAATTCTCTCACAGGTTCTTGAAAATTTAGTGTTTCAAAGAAATGATGAAAGGTACAGAATCGACACAAATTGTTCAAAAACACTAGAAATCTGAGAATCTGATAATAAAAATGTGGAACCTGTTAGGAATAATATATCTAACATATAATTATTATAGGTAACTAGTAAGTATATACTAGATAAGATATAAAATGTCTAAGATTCTTAAAACTTCATAATATATACCAGTCCGTACGATATTTGTTGAGATAGAATTCCAAAAGAAGAATAACGTAATAAAGTTTTGTTATCGGAACTACTGTTAACAATTTACTGCGGCAGGAGTACTGCCTTGAAATTTGCAGAATATTAAAACAATATTATAGCGCAAATATATAGAAAGTAAATTTGTTGGATTACAGTGTTTTATTTTTATTTTACAGTAGTATTGTATTGAGTAAATGATAAATAAACTAGAAAATAATACAATTATAAACACTTTGTAACTTCTGCTCGTAACTCGACACTTTCACTTTAAGATATTCTTCCTATATAGTGGCTAAAGATACTCCTGTAGCAGCCTCAACATGATGTTTTTAATTGAATTTTATTTTCATTTGGAAAAATTGACTTTATTTAACTTCAGAGGGGGTTGCCGACAGCGAAAGTGACGTTAGATTTCGTATTTTTTAAGTTGTATAGCATAAAATCTAATAACATTTTACCTGACAAAAATTTAGTACAAACATCTCTGCCTTCATTTTAATCATAAGATCCTAAAAGCAACCTTTTGTTTTATAGGTTATGAAAACCTTGGGAAAAATAATAATTCCAGTGAATATGCTTTCAAGATCTTATGATTAAAATAAAGACAGAGATGTTCGTACTAAATTTTTGCCAGGTAAAATGTTATTAGATTTTATGCTATACAACTTAAAAAAATACGAAATCTAACGTCACTTTCGCTGCCGTCAACCCCCTCTTAAACCAAAAATGCACAGAACAATGCACTTATTTTATGAAGAAACACGTCTTAGTACTCCAAGTTGCTACCATTGGCTTAAACGCCATGCTGGGCCCCTAATTTTTATGGTATCGAATGGGGTCAATTCCAAGAAGGTCCAGCAAGGATCTTCTTGGAATTCTGTATCAACAAATATTATACCTACTGTAGGGGAACATGCAAACTTGTCACCGGGCAAGTAATTAATCCCTATGGTAAAATTTCAGGTATTTACAACTCTCGCATTTTCGTCGCCAAGACCCTTAATTCTTGCATTTTAAATAGTATACACAATACACAATACTATACACAAAAACAAGACGTAGAGGGATTATATTTATCCCCTTCAACGGTCTTTTTTGTTAGTAGAAGTGATGGAGACCAAAATTATTTCCAGTATTCGAGGAAAGCCAAATTAGTTACGGACAATTTCAAGTTTAACTTGAATAAAAATGTACAGTCAACGGGTAAAAAGTATTAGATTGCATTTTATTGAGTGTCTTTCATTTCATTGTTATATTCACAAATAATAATTATTTTGTAATTAATATAATAAAAGATCAAAAGCTTTTTTGCTTATTGTTCCCTGCATTCTTACTACCTTTAGTATACATATTTGTATAAGTTGACGGCAATGGTCAGGTGACGAGAATGTTTAAACGGGCTCCAAAATGCATACATCCTACTGTATACCTGTGTGATTTCCTCCCATTATCCATAACCCTCGAATATTCCCAGCAATATCCTCAAAGAGCCTCAAAGCAAGCGCTAAGTTGGTCAAAGGGGCCACACATATAAGTTCTATTTCTTTGGGGTGATTCCTTATGATTTCTGCTATGGCGACGGATGCTGGCGTGTCTTTCACTAAGCTGAGATCTGGCTCTGTCTCGTGGTCCAAGTCTCCAAAACCATCTAGGCCATGAAATTGCTTCACAGGTTCTCTTGGTGGTATGAGTGGACTAGCTGCACCCCTGTATACTGGAATCTAGAATGGATTACAATTTTTGAGATTTTAAAATAGTCTAATAAAAAAGTCGCAAAGAAATATTTTACATTTTGTCATTTTTTTCGTAGAAAGGGTGGTGAAAAAAAAGAGCATAACGGGCCTACAGTGGTCTATCTATTGGGATGATTCAGCGACCACTCCTACCCTAGATTGATGCAAGATAATGCGAGAAAAGGTTTATACCTCCAGCGCTACTGGTGGCTCAGAAACTCATATCGACAATAAGACATATTTTAAATATTTCCATTTATTTGGAATAATTAAAGAATAATCAGTATTTTATATGATTAAGCTGTATATAGGTACCTATAGTTTCTTTATTTAAAAAGAAAATAGCAATAAAAAGTACTCACATTTGTTCTCCCCGCAATTTCCAACAATCTCACAACATTTTTTACTACGTTATCAACAGCAGTGTTTCCCATGCAACAGGTAATGGCCTCAATTTTCAATTTTCCTATTTTTTCCCCATGAAGTAGCACTAATAAAGCTAGATAATCATCAGTACCAACATCTACATCTACCACAACTCTCCTCATTTTCTATATTGTTACCTACAAATAACTCGGTCTGATAAGGATATACACAACTAGAACACATTTATATTATGCTAAAAAAAACGTTCTTATCATTAAAGCTAAATAAATACTTATAGGTAGTGATTTACAATAAATTCTACTTATGTATTTAAACACTCATAGATTTCTTCCCGGAATCACACACATCATCTGTTGTGTAGCATGATGACCATATTTGGGAAGAAATAAAATTATAAATATAATAAAGAAAATATTTTTAAAGTACCTGTAATTATAAATAATAAAAGATGTTGATATCCTTTTAGGCCAAGGCCTAAACCATTGAAAATGGCAAAAAGTTAAAAAAATTTAGAACAGTATGAAACCCATTGTAAAAGGAAGAAAATATAGCAAATTTAACAGAAAAAATAATTTAAGGGCGATTTGAGGTACGGGGGTGGAAGGGGGTGAACTTTTAGGGGTGGAAAACGGTTTATCACGATTTCCGGCAAAACTACAACTCCTATCGAAAAAAGTTAAATAGCAAAGTTGTAGGTAATAACAAGTTCTACAACTTTTGAATTTACACTTTTTTCGCATAACCTCAAAATATCCGCGAAAAATGGAAATAACCGATTTTTTATTTTTAATTTGTATCTCCCACAAAAAAAATTCCACGAACTTTGGTGGCAACTTGCCTTCTTATGTCCCATGTTCCAAGCACGATGTAATTTTTTCAAATCAAAATATTTATTTTTACTCCTTTTTTTTATTTCGAACCGAAAAAGTAACCTCATTTTCAATCGAAAATACCCACGTCAAAAAAGCCGCTTTTTAAAAAAAGTCGGTTCGCTTTCTATTCGTTGAAACCTCTACTTTCTGATGGTGTAAAAAAATATACATCACTACGGAAAATTTTCTCAGAAAATGCAAAAAACGAAAAACTCGATTTCGAATTTTTTTTAATCATTGTTTAAAATTTTGTGCTATTTATTGAAATTTACACTTTAATTACTTGAAAAATTTAAGATTCCATGTTATATTGATAAACCAAGAAATTGCAAATCGATATACAATGTGTCCCGGATAAGAATGAACAGCATGGGGATCTTCCAAACGGTGAGAGATAGAACAACGGTTAAATGGGGAAAAAGTTGCGCAATTTTGGGGTTAATAAAATGATGCAAACAGATTTCCAATACCTTTTTTCGTTTTTGAGTTATTTTGAAAAAAGTGAAATTTTGCGTTTTCGATTTTATTTTTTTTTTCTGAAGTTGTTATCACAGATAGGAAAACAAGAAAAACACTTTCATGTGGAACTTTTTAACGGGATTTAAGATTGCGTTTTTAGATTTGTTCTACATTTCGTTTTTGAGAAACCATCTTCAACTTTTTTTCTTTCAGCTTTTGAAAGCACTTTTCATTGCAAATACCATGATGTATGAGACGAAATATTTTTCAAATGTTTTGAGACAAGACAATATTAATGAAAATTCCTTTTTTCCATTCATTTTTTCTATTGCGGCCCTGTATTTAATAATAAGAAGTCTAAATATTAATCAGTATTGTCAACAATTTAACTTACAGTTTATTTTTACTTCAAAAACATAACATTTTTAAATACGGCCCTGTCTGGTTAGTGCTTTCCTCTGTTGTTGTACAGCAAACAATTATGTCGCATTGTGTTTTGGAGTAAATTCTTCGCTTTTTCTAATTGTGAGAAATTGTTGACAATACTGATTAATATTTAGACTTTTTATTATTAAATACGGGGCCGCAATAGCAAATAATGAATGGAAAAAAGTAGAGATGGGCAACGGAAACTTTCGTTGGGAAAGTTTCCATTTTTGGAAATTTTCCGGGAAGAAACTTTGAAGGTTTAGGAAACTTTCCCTGAGAGTTTCGGAAACATTCCTAGGAAACTTTCTCGGAAAGTTTTCCGGGAATTTATGTAGAAATTTTAAATTTGCCGCCATAAATGCCTGGCCAACATTCATGACATAACCTAAATAAAAAATAAAAATAAAATACAAAAAAAAAGGAATTTTCGGTATAATTTTCTCAAAATATTTTAAAAATATTTCGTGTCATACATCATGGTATTTGGGATGAGAAGTGTTTTCAAAATCTGCAAAAAAAATCCAGGTCCGTATTTTAAAAAAATTAAGTTGAAGATGGTTTTTCAAAAATAAAATGTTGTAGAACAAATCTAAAAACGTCATCTTAAAGCCCGTTAAAAAGTGCCACAAGAAAGTGTTTTTCTTCTTTTCCTATCTGTGATAACGACTTCAGAAAAAAATAAAATCGAAAACGCAAAATTTCACTTTTTTCAAAATAACTCAAAAACGAAAAAAGATATTGGAAATCTGTTTGCATCATTTTATTGACCTCAAAATTGCGCAACTTTTTCCCCATTTAACCGTCGTTCTATATCTCACCGTTTGCAAGATACCCATGCTGTTCATTCTTATCCGGGACACATATTTAGGGATGGGCAAATTTCACTTTTCCAGGGAAAGTGAAATTTCACTTTGAAATTTTCGCGAAACTTTCGAAATTTTCGCGAAACTTTCGAAATTTATGAAATTTTCGCGAAACTTTCGAAATTTAAAGAAATTTTCGCGAAATATTTGGAACTTTCAATGTGATGTTGAAATTTATGAAATTTAAAGAAAGTTTCACGTGAAAATTTCGCAATAATTTCCTATAGAAATTTTCGCGAAACTTTCGAAATTTATGAAATTTGAAGAAATTTTCGCGAAATATTTGATACTTTCAATGTGATGTTGAAATTTATGAAATTTAAAGAAAGTTTCACGTGAAAATTTCGCAATAATTTCCTATAGAAATTTTCGCGAAACTTTGAAATATTTGACACTTTCAATTTCAATGTGATGTTGAAATTTATGAAATTTAAAGAAAGTTTCACGTGAAAATTTCGCAATCATTTCCTATAAACAGTCCCCACCCAAGCCCAAAAATATGAAGTGGCATAGGTATAGGGTTTCCCAGATAGAGATAGTAGTAGTAGTATTTATTAATCACAAAACATACAGAGTATAGGTGACAAGTCAGTTAAGACGTTACGTTACGCTCGATTATCTCAGCAATTTTTAGGCTAAGTTGATGGTTCAAAAACTAAGCTTGTGTAGTTTTTCCAAGAAACCGAAGAATGCAGTAAAGAAAAAACAATCGAGCAAATAATATAAGTTTTGACCAAAAAACTATTTTTTTTTAATCAAAATGGCGGATTACAGTGCTTTGGCCAGGTCTTGGATTGGGAAAATAATTGCTGAGAGTCGCACAGAGGACAGTATACATCTACGATACCACCCTCGAGAAATTTTTAAAATATGAGAGGTCTGCGGTGGCAACAGCCGCGCTATCCTAATTTAATGCTTTACCTGGACCGTTAATATAGTGTTTGTCCAGGGTTTACCAACCTAGCGTTGACTGACGTATTAATAAGACTTCTCACGGCTATAGTTTCATATGTCTTGGTAAGTAGATGGCGCCTATGGTCGACAATGTATTTTGCATTGTATTTTGTCTCCGGGAAGCGTATGGTGAGCCAGAAAACTGTCAAACATGACAGTCATATGAGCAGTCTTTATTAATACGTCAGTCAACGCACCTAGTTTTAGTTAGGGTTCCTTTATTAGTTTTAGTATAATAAGGCGTTCGATTCACGGTTGTGATCCGACATTAGTTTCGGCGGGAAGGTATTTATAGGTTTGAATCACACATATTACAAAATGAATATTAAATTAGTGCAGTTAGTAGTGTTTTCCTATCAATTTTTTTCCAGTGATATTAAAAACGAAAACTAAAATAAACCACAGATTAATATCAAATTTGTTTTAAGGTTTTGTGTCATGAACGGCCCTCGTTAAATAAACTGGATCGCCATTGGGCCCTAGCCCCGCACCCATCAATTTTTAGCCATCCGGCAGAGGGCGCTGGTGCTCGCTTAGATAACCGCCATATTGTGTGCATTCTAGGGGATTTGGAGTGCATTCTTGGGGAGAAATTTGTGGTGGCCCGGCAACACAAAATGACATTTGACAACGGCCAACCACGGTTTTCGTGCATTTGACATTTGACAGCCAATTACGTTTGCGCCTAATATGGCCGCCCTTTTGGTAGGACATCATATTATGTAGGTATATAGGTGCGAGAAATTATTGTATTGGAAAAGCAGTCCAGTTTATTTTACGAGGGCCGTTGGTGTTATGAGATCTAGGAAAGAGAGAGGACGCCTAATAACAGCGCCCGCGGCCGTGTTACCGACTGGCACATCGCACGATAGGCCAGTGGCGTAGCATGAAACGCGTTCTTAGCAAATATCACAAAAATGTTAAAAATAAAAAGGCAGTTAATTTTGACTTGCATTAAAATATTGGTATTTATTTCCATATAATTTCCCAAGTGTAAAGCTAGTGTCAAGTGCTGAAATATATTAATTTGTGGCGATTTCGAATCAATCAAAATAAAATAAATAATGCACCCCTGGACCTGGAACGCAGCCTATATTTTACGAAACTATCATAATCAATTAAGAAATTTTCAATGAAAACCGTAGTTAATAAATAATTATATTTGGTCCTATTTACAAACAAAACATAATGCACTTTATCATACTAAAAGGTAGAATGAATTTGAAGAAGTTATATTGAGAAAAATAAAGTTTTAGGACATCATCTTTCAAAAGTAGCTTGTTAAATATTTACCTGTGAAACGAAATCCCGGGCTCTTGCTTTTCACTTCTGCTTTTGCAACCAAACGCTGAACAATTCACCATCGTAAGAGTATATTTTCCCCTTAATCACTGTTACTTTTAATTCACAAATTCACGAAATTAACTCACAACGTGCCTAGTCGCTTTGTATGGCACATATAAAATGGCCGCCGTTCAAAACGACAAATTTAGACAGTAGGGTAAGCCAGCAGGTGTCCTCTCTCTTGTCTAAGTATATGAGATGATGGATATTTCACATTCGTTTGACCGTCGATGGAGGAATCCTCAATCAACGGTTTGACACAAAAATTTCTTCGATTCAGCTGATCTTTACTGATTCAGGATCATAAATAAAAGATTATTTTAATGTTCAGGATCATCTGATCCCGTTTTTTCTTTTTATCAATCGAATACGTCCACGGCCATTGCCAGTGGAATACGGCCATTGTTAAAGACAATTCTACTCTTTATAAATATTGTGGCCAATTTTGTATGTTCTGCGTTTAGGCGTTGATTGATCCTCCATCGACGGTTTAGGCGTTGATTCCTCCATCGACGGTTCAGGGCATTTTTAATGAAGTTGCTATTTTTATCCAAATATCCAGGGAAGGCGGCCACCCCCCTTGCCCTCATCCTTCATGTGCCATCGCGCCCCCATGACTCCACTCGACTGTGGTTTGTTCGTTTTGTACTTTTGTACAAATTACAAGGTTCAAGGTTAGCAAAATTACAAACCACATACCTATATAATACATATACGACGCAAAAGAGACGACCGACCCTGGTATCTTTTCAATCAAGGACGGCGGCCATTTGTACCCTTATCTAAGGCGGGAATTTTAAAACGCTTAAAATTAAATCGTTATATATTTTTTTAAACCCTTAACGACTAACAATGGTCGTAGATAGAAACCGAGCCTAAGCATTTCATTGCTTCAATAAATATGTAAGTATTATGCTTGGTTTATATTTTAATTTTTTTAATAAGCTTGTTTTCACATAACACAAGATGACGCAGTCTTATATTTTATTCACAGAAGAAAGCAAAACATAAAAAAGGCAGCTGTATAAACTATACAACTTCAAGGCAGGATTATTTTTATTAAAAAAACGCAATAGGTACTCTGTAAAATCTAATGCAGCAAAAGTACCTAGATATTAATTTGTACAGAAGTAATAACTTACCTGTAAAATTTAATAGAACTTTCAGGAGGCACCAGTCTTTTGAGATTTTTACAATGCTTCACAAAGCAAGCCATTGTTCTCGTCTAGTCGTAATAATCGCAGCAAAACACTTTCTTGTATGTAAGCACTACACTGTCACTAAAAAACGGTTAGTAACAGGCTATTTTCGAAATACCTAGATAACAAAAACTTGTGGGAAAACCGAAAACGAGCAGGGAAAACGAATAAACACAAAACAGCTGTTCCGATAAATGTCAATATAAGGGTACAAATGGCGGCATCATGCATCCTTTACTATGACCCGCGCACTAGCGTGCGCAGACGGTTAAAAATCGGTATATGTATTATATAGGTATGTGTTACAAACACAAAAAACCTCCAGATACATGTTTCGTTGATTGACGCACAAAATATATAGGTATAGGCTCAGAAAAATAAAAAACGTAGAACTGGCTTCGTATTGGCAAGTTTGTTCCCATAATAAAAAAAATAATGTTTACAGTTCGGGTGACAGATCTGGTGCTAACGATTACAAGGCAGTGGCGCACCTCTTATTTTTTAAAATAGTTATAAAAATAGGAAAAAATATATTTGCCTTTATATCTCAAAAAAGCTCGTCGCGCGAGATGTTCATAAAAGTAGGTACCAATTAATTTTATCGGACAGTGATTAGTTGATAAGCAAGTACATGCCAAAGAATATATTTTTTTACAGGTTGCGCGACATGCTTTTTGATTTAAAAAACCTTGCCGCAGTTTGGCATTGAATTATCTTAACGAAAACCTAAACTTATTTTATCCGTTTTAGTAAATGGCTTACTTAAAAGCTTGTTTTTAAAAAGGTTTTTTTATTATTTATTTTATTTTGTGCTTTATTATTACCTATTTGATTCCCATCTCAGAAGGGTGGTAAAGAAATTTAATCCGCCATCTTGGGGCATCGGGCATCAGCTCTATTGGATTTAGTATAACGTCAGTCACCTTATCGTTTTCTACTCTTCAAATCCTTTCATTTGATACCCATGTCGAGGATGTTGTGAAAAATTAGGCAATCCGCCGTCTTGGGGAGGCCGCCATATTAGATTTATTATGACGTCATTCACCTTATTGTTTTCTACCCGTCGAGCCCTTTCGTTTGATACCCATGTTGAGAATTATTTTCCTTCTGGTGGTAAAGGTATATCTTTTACCGTGCCCCGAACTAGGTACGCCTATGTACTTACGCATGATATGTAACCTCCTTTGGCGACTTGCTTGATTTGCAAACAATACACTTTTTTTGCCCATAACGTATAACTTAATTGTCTATATAAGCATTTTAAACCGACGAATACTTAAGAAACACTTAAAAACAGCGAAAAATTGCTTCTAAAAGACGCAGCACCAGTTGTGTCAAACACAAGGTGAGGCACACTCTTGGCCGATTTGCGCGTTTGTCAGATTGTGCGATTGGTATTGGTAATTGTAGCTACCTAGTACCTATATTATTTCCTTAGTTGTATCACACAAGTACTACACGTAGTATAGAAATACTGCCTAATAAGTGTCTAGATAATTAATTAGCAGGCAGACTTTATCTCATCAATACATAAATAACATATATTATCTACCATTATTTACTTCAAAGCAAACGTATTTGCAACTGATTGGGTATGTCCCTAGTCCCTACATACAACGGAAACCACTGTTGAAAAACTATTATTTGCAATTTGATCTTGAAGATTATTTTAATTATTACCAGAGAAATCATTATGAATTATTGGCAACGCTGTTAAACTTTAACTAGTAAATAAATAATAGAGTATAAAAAGTGCTACCCCTTACAATACATTTCAATCTAAAGATGCCATTTCTATGTTTTTTATTTTTCTGAGGGTATAGGTTAAATTGATGGTAATGCAGATTCAATACTTACCGGCAACATCAGAGACAACAGTCAACTTCAAAAAAGCTTATTATAATACAAACAAATCAACAAATCCCCGATATGAAGTGAATTTATGTGGAATTTACCAAATCTCAAGCTTTTAAATTGAGATAATACTCTTAATATATGATAATACTCATAAATGTGTTGCTAGTGATTGTGCTGACCGTATTCGTAATCTTTTTTTACGTCGTATTTTATAGCTGCCGGATTTTTTTCGAAATGGAGCCTGATGTGGCCAAGTATATGCGGACGTGAGTACTTTTTTAATCTAAAAATTCTATTATTTTCGATTACACAGTTGATTAATAAATTCCGCTAATTTGTAGAGAACGCAAGCCCGGCTCAATTGATGTTCATCCTAACATAGAAGCTATCATTCTAAATTACGACATGGATGTACAAATCCTGGGAGCAAAAGAGAATGTCCTTCATGGAGAAAAGAAGGTAAATGATTTGCTTTCCTGCTTGTTTCCTTCAGCGAATGCATATAAATGATTGTAGACTATGAGAAAAACAATAGAATTGCCGATGTTAAACAGCAGAACAGATTGTCATGCTCTCGCAAAGGAAGTTATAAACCAATGTGATCTTATTCATCATTCTCGATTAGCCGAAGTAGAACAGATCATATACTATTTAAAAAAGAGGAAGCTCCAAGGTGGTGCCAAAGGTGAGCTATATTTAAAATTATCGTAAAAACCAGGATTATTTTCATCACTATCATGATATGTTTATTAATAGACCTTGACTGATACTTATTATATTTTGTCTATGTATGAAACAGGTGCCTCAAAAATAGAAGTTGTTAAGGGATGTCATATACCTATTAGAATTATCGTGACAGGTATTTAGGTTCTTTCAGTTTTATTTTACAGATAGCGGCAACAAGGCTTAAACTTTGGGCGTTTGTCAATTAATACCTTTTTGTTTGTAATGACAGGCTTCCTTGTAGCTTTTTGGGTAATAGACTTTATTTTACTAGCAACCAAGATGGTATAATAATTATTAAACTATGTTTTTGTTTGTTTTGTACAGAACCTTGTGGGCAGGGCACATGCTTTTTGTTTTACCCTATGAAAATACATCAATAAATAACTTAATTCCTAAATACCAGAACGTTGGAAAAACATTTTGTTTTATGAAATTGAGAAGGATATAAATCTTAAAAGGTTACACAAGGTATAATAAAAAAATGAGGTGGCCAAATAAAATTATAAAGGCACTTTTAGTATGATTTAGCTTAAATGGAAAATGATGAAAGATCTTTATTCTAAAAAAAAAACATTTTTGGCTATGCTTATTTCATTGTTTCAAAGTAAGACTAAGATTTGTTTTTAACCATTGAATGAAGGAATACAAAAGAGGCTGTCTAAATAATATCAAAGCCGCCAATTTGAGTTGATCCTAGAACAATAATTAAAATTATATCATTGAGTAAAATAAGTGGCTATTTATACGTCTGATGTATATGAAAGTCGGTATACCTCTTGCGCTCTCATTGGCGAGTTGAGTCATGTGACTTCTTTGGACGCACATTTCACTCCAACACGTACGAAGTAAACTGATTTAGATACGTCGGAAATGCATTTTTCTCAAGCATCGTTCCAATAAGGAGCGTATGCCTTCCTTTTTTGGTGATGGGTGGTGCTGTATGAAAAAAGAAGGGGGCATTCACACCATATTGTGGCAGTCGGCAGCGATGAGCGCTGCGGTATGAAAAAAGAAGAGATAATTATTTCCAATGGTGTAACCCCTGATTTTCTTGAAATTTTGGCTACCTCCCTATTTTCACCCGACATTCGGCAAGGACTTATTGCAACGATATGCTTCAGAAAAATGCACTTCCGACGTATCTAACTCAGTTTACTCTGGATGTGTATGGAGTGAAATATGTGCGTCCAAAGAAGTCGCATGACTCAACTCGCCATTGAGAGCGCAAGACGTACACTGACTATACAGTGACCGGCAGAAAGTTGGACACAAATGGAAAACTTTTTTATTATTAATTTCTCAGAAAATTTTATTCTTGATAAATGTTGGTGCATCATTTCAAACTCAAAACGCATATATCAAAATTTAAATATCTCTTTTTGGATACGAGGTAGATTTCAAAAATGTCAAAATAACTTGAGTAAAGTACCCTTATTTTTTAAAATACGGTAAAAAGTTACTTACAAATTACAAAAGTTGTTTGGAATTAAATGTGGATGTTAGATTTAAAGTCACAGCCACCTAGTAAAAAAAAAGGAATTTAACTTTTTTTGTATTTTTTTTTTCGACCACCCTGTGTATTACAAAAAAACAAAATACCGCAAGTGCAACTTATCATTGGATAACACATGAATTTGCTACTAAACTTTACCTTTGTTCGATTAGCAGCTAGAAATTGAAATTAATCGAAATCAGAGTTTAAAAATATTAAATTTTTGTGTCCATCTTTCTGCCGGTCACTGCATATGTTGGACGTGTGTATAGCCACTGCCTAAAATATTATACCATGTAAAATATTATGGGCAAGTTTTTAAAGTGGGCATAATGCAATGTGATTGGTCCATTAAAAAAATGTCTGCACTTGTGATTGCTTGATAAATTCCATTACATCATTGAGTAAAGGAATAACTCAATGATTACATATTTTGTTGGCTTTAGAAACTCGCCTTATTATACCAACAGGTCTGCCTTCCAATTAGCTTTTTGCTTGAACTTTTTTTCAGTAAGTAAACCAATATCTCTTCTAGGACATATTTTGAGTACCTAATGTGATGTGTTTACAGAAAAAAAAGTTTCCTCGAAGCTAAAGTGGAAGGTGGCATTAATAAAAACAAAAGCTGTTAAATTTGACAGTCCATTGGTGGTGAAATAGCCTTTGTTGGTGAAAAATGAGTTAAAACACAATGTAAAATTTGTTGTTGTGTCAATACTTTGTTCAAAGATAGATGGCGACTTGTTACATTGGCACCAATGAACTGTCGGATTTGACAGCTGTTTACGTAAGTATAATATTTTACTCAATGATATATAATATTATAACGCTCTTTACAAAATTCTGGTATTTTGTAAGTTGTCACCATTATCCCTCACACATTATACTTATTACCTGCACATTTATTCATTATTATATTCCATCAGATTTATTGATTTTTTTTCATACCCGTTATTATGTTAGTATATCATAATAATATTTGCTTTTAATTTTGCATCATTAACATAGATGCTTAGGTTTGAACTTATTTTTAAAGAGCATATATTTAAGTGAAAAAGCCCTTTTAGGAGATGGCGATAAAAATTCATATGATAAAGCAAATGGCTTACACGAGGCAAATTACAATAACTTGTCAGACTATATTGACCTTCTTTATGAAGGAATGAATGAAAAAATTAAAGGGGCACATTTGATACAGTTCTTGGCTAGAGATCCTGAAAATCTTGAAGCTCTCTCAAAGAACGGTTAGTTAATACTTTTAATAAAATATGGTATAGCATTAAAAGGTGTTTTTTTTTCTAGAAACATTGATAAGTGCGTTAGGAAGAACTTTGAGAGAAGATTGGAAGCGAAGTATTTCATTAAGTACACATTTGGTGTTTACATTTTTCTGTTTCTCTATGTATTCATGCTTTCACGAAGTAATTTTAAAGTGCAAAGTAAGTGGAAAGTAGCTTCTTGTCATTTCATAAATGTAGTATAGCTTGGGCACATCAACGTATGCTAAAAAAACTTTTAGGTTGGTTCTATCTGCATGGACATAATAGACTACGAACTTCGACGTTACGATCGTTGGAAGGGGGACTTGGAGGGCTCTGGCCCCCCTCCATCTGCAGAAGAACCGATTGTGAGGCGACCATGTCCCGCAAGTGCCAGTATGACTGAGTTACCTCCAAGGTTTAATATATGCTACAAAAGTTGTAGGATATGCTTTATTTTTTTATGTTTTTGCAGAAGCCGCATTCCAGAGCCAGTTAGGCCGAAATCTGGGAATTTTTCAGATGTAAACGTAAAAGCTGCAATGGACGGCAGTGTTTATGATGATTTAACAACTTCTATGGAGAGTATTGATGATCATAGGCTTACAAAGGAACAAAAAGTATGAAATGTTTTTTTTTTGTATTATGATTGCCTTTTCATTTGTAATAGTGCAATGGTGTTTTTTTTTGTCGCTTAGGTCAAGAGGTTCAGAACTCTAGTCAGAAAACAAGAACATCTCCTCCGAGTTGCATTCTACTTATTATTAAACATTGCTGAAGATGAATCTGTGGAAGAAAAAATGTCCAAGCGCAACATTGTCGGGCTTCTAGTCAAAGCATTAGAAAGGGAAAATGATGATTTGCTTATTCTAGTAGTGACATTCCTTAAGAAATTGTCGATAATGCAGTGCAATAAGGAGGCAATGGCGAATTATGGTGTAGTGGAAAAGTTACCCCGAATGTTGGATTCCAGCAGTGCCGATCTGGTGCATTTGGCTTTGAAGCTTTTGTTTAATTTGTCATTTGACGTGAAACTTAGAGGGAAGATGTTAAAAGCTGGGCTCATGCCGAAGTTTGTCGGTTTATTAAGTAAGTGTTTACCTATCTTTTAATAATAATAATAATAATAATGTCTTTATTTTTACATTATGTCAATTTTGTACAGTTTTTATATTATATATCTTTATATCTAACTAAGTTAGAGACCTTAATGTAAAAAAAGGCGGAGTTCAGTGATAGTCAACCAATGTTGTCTATCCTGCTCTACTCAACCGCAATACATGATTTTAAGAAATAAATTTTTGGCGTAACATACTAAAAATAATGTACCTAATATATTAAGTATATTATATTAAGTGCCGCACATTGTCGGTTTGCAAGAACTGTAAAAAAAATATCCAAAAATCGTAAATTTTGATCATATTGCAAAAGTTCATACATTTGTGAGTTATGGGACAACTCTGGGATGGGAAGAGGCGTGTGGAATTTTTCATATTGTGTTAATGTCTTATTGAGTACCTATTGTTATAGTACCTACATTATATCAATGCATCCAAGGCATGTAAGTAACATTTTAATCGAAAATTAGATATTGTTGACATCTGAAAGATCTAAGCACCATCTATTGATTGGTGGGCTGTTTCATGCCCCAAACTAATTTAAGATATTTAAGCATTTAAAGTTGCGTAAGCGACTGCACACGAGTGACAAGTTACCGCAAAAGTGTCGCGAGATACCATCCTAACTTCCTCACTTCCTGGCATTTTATCCAATTGGCATAAAAATAAAAGGAATATTGACTTTTTTTGTGTGCTCCTCCGATAAAGGAAGAGGTGGAGGGAGAGGGTAAAGAAATACTTTATTTTCGAGGTAATTTTTGACATATGTACGGGTGGTTCATTATAAATTGACACCCTTCTTAACTTGTTAGGTTTTGAGGTTAGAAAAAAAGTTTTGACAAAAGTTTTAGATACTAATACAAAGCTTTTTGTGACACTAGTGTAGTGGACCGTGTACAGCGGTGGCGGTTCGTGGCAATGGGCAGGGTGGGCAGTGCCCACCCAATAGGCCGGGTTGAAAAAGGCAAAAAATTTTTTTTTTTTGGAAATCTCGGTTGGCATAGTGAAAAAAAGTTGTAGGATGGGTAAACAACTGAGGTGATTTTTTTTCAAAATTTTAAAAAATATTTAAGCCGCGCCCCAGAGGGACTAAAAATTTTTTTTTTCAATCTCACATTTTGGATTTAGCATAGCAAAAAACTGATAAATATTAGCTCACATAGCACAAGGAAAAAATTTCGTTACTACTTTTTAATGTTTAGCCGCGCCCCGGGGTAAAAATAATAACATATACAGCTCTTCGCTTAAAAAATGATGACTTATTTAAATCGCGAAACAAAATTGTATTTCTTATCATCATTTAGTCAACCCACAACTCACCACGGGGAAGTGGCTGCATACCGAGTTGCACCCGCCCTCCCTCCCTCCAATTTAATCAAGTATTTTATGTCTCCACCTTTTTAGCTTTAAAGTACTCTCTCTTATTTTCGAACGAAGGTAAATTTTGTCTTGTCTCTAATGTAACTCTTATAAAACCGTCCTTTGCATAATGGCCATAAACTTTGCTGGACGCTTCTGTTACAATCATAGCTTAAGAGCTATGTTACAATCTTTATACAGTGGTCAACAGCTTGGGTGTGGCATGGTAATTTGCTAATATTAATAAAAGATTTATTCTTGATAGCTGCCACCAAATCTTCACTTTTTATTTCCTTTGTTAGTGTGATAGAGACTTTGTCCCAATTAATTAACTCGGTATATTCTTTGGCATTCCAATTTATAGCAGGGATTTTAAATATTTGCACATTTGCTGGTGGTTGATTTCTAGCCTTTAATATTCGTCGAATGCCAAGTTCCGTAATATGAATTCTCTCGTCTGCAATCATAGTTACCAATATATTTTCCGGGTGGGCGAAGTAGTTGTAATTACTTTATCAATAATTGTTTTTAATTCTTTAGGAAGGTATCTTGACTTATTAATGGTTTCCCATAAATGTACGGAGCCAAATTCAATGGAAGATCTCGTTTTTATATTAAACCACATAGGCACGTACACTTTCATAATGAACTGGACTAACAGAAGTAAGTTCTGAGAAGGACTGCAAGTTGCAACATACCAACACGCATGGTTGATTTTTCCAGGATGTCTTTTAGATAAAGCTTCGGAACAGCAACCATCTCTAACAGCACAACATATTTGGTATAAATATCGCTGATCTGTACTTAAATCTTTGTCGTCAACTTCAGGTAACCGGTAATTGACTGAAATTTTTGTATAGGTTTGGTATCGGAACCAAATATTGGGCAAATGTCAGTTTTCCTAGTTTTAGCTTTATCCATATTGTTTTTGATAATAGATAAACACAAAACCGAAACACATCACAAAGTCTGATTATGTGTCCAAATTGCACTTATAATAAGACTAACGTTTATTGCACTTCGATATTATTACAATTATTGTTTTATGACTAAACAGAAATAATTCTCTACAACACTTTCTCGGCTCTACGACACTCACAACTCGTTCTAACAACGGCTAAAGTCACATGACCGGAGCACGCAGGCAACAGTCACGTGACTACAATATGATGCAGGGGCGTACTTAGGTACACTCTTACTAGATCAGTATCGCCCCGGGACTAAACAATATAATATTTCTCTTTTTTTTTGTCATAAGTGAATCAAAATGAATTATTTTTTGTAACACGTCAAGAACGTAAAATTTCGATATTTTATTTTTTAGAGCACCAGGGGCGCAGCTAAATACTAAAATATTTTCACCAAATTTTTTTTCTGTCATAAGTTAGCTAATACCAATTGGTTTTTTGCTATGCCAGATACAAAATGTGACATAAAAAAAATGAAAAATTTAGCCCCTCTGGGGCCCGGCTAATTTTTTTTTAAATTTTGAAAAAAAAATTCACCTCAGTTGTTTACCCATCTTACAACTTTTTTTCACTATAACCGAGATTTCCAAAAAAAAAAATTTCGACCCGGCCTACCACCCAACCGGACAACGGAAAATAAAAAAAAGAGAATTTTTATTGTGTTCAACAATAGTATTAAATTTACCAATGAACTTCATAGACTCACAACTGAAACGTATAGGTACCAAAATTCAAAATTTGAATTTGGTAATAATTATTATGGGAGGGCACGACTGAATTTGATTTTAAATTCTAATTTTAAATTTTCAATTATGAAGAAGTAGTTCAGTCAAACGGTAGTTTAAAGTGGAAAGTTTTGGTGTAACTGTTTTTAGCGTTTTATTTTATGTTTTTTTTTTGCGCTGAACACGAATCTAAAGTATGACAAATCACCAAAAAACACTAAAAAATAATGTTTTTTTGGTGATTTTCACCTTATAACTAGAGATGGGAAAGTTCCCTCTTTACGAAAATTCCCGGAAAGTTTCCGACCAAAATTTCCGAAACTTTCGGAAAGTTTCCAATTTTCATTTTTTATTGTTTACTTTTTATAGTCACACTTAGAGCTTTCCAAAAATACTAAATATGTCATATTTTAAGTGAAATTTGCTAAAGATATTGTAAAAAAAGTATAATATTACAAAATGTAAAAGTTTTGCTTTGTAATTCGTATTTCATGATCATAATTCAAATTTCCACTTTCAGATTTTAAATTATTAGTATTATTAATTAATTACTACCTACAGTAAAAAACGTAAGAAGTGGCGTTTTTTTTTTTGTTAAAAAATATTATTTTTTTGCAGACATAGCTGGGACAAAAAACAAAAAACCATTACTCCTGCTAAACCAAAAGTGATATGCAACCGTTTTGTGCAGATTTTTTATTCACTTTACTAGTCTAATGAAAAATTGCAATAAAATCGACATCTTAATTAAAAAAAAAACATAACTTTTTTGTTTGAAATTAAACTGTTTTTTTTCTTGGCGGCATTCAATTTCTCTTAATGTATCTTAATTTAAATTTATTAAACTTCAGAAGTCAAAATAATAATAATAATAATAATTACAAGATCAAACGAACTTACCAAGTGATGTTCGATCTTGATTATATGAAGGCCTCGTCGAAGTAAATAACAAATTGTAGTATCCCATCCCTGTGCGTTCCGACCACAATATTTTAAAGCAAAAACACCACCACCTGCTCGTTCCCATCCTAACTGTCTGTCAAGCCCTTTTAGTCACTTTTAAAGCAATAATTGGTGCAAACAAAATTTCTTTTTTGGGGTTATATTTTAGTTTAGGGTAGGGTATTAGGGAACTTATTTACTTCGACGAGGCCTTCATATAATCAAGATCGAACATCACTTGGTAAGTTCGTTTGATCTTGTAATTATATTCAGCCTCGTCTCGTAAATAACAAATTGTAGATGCTTAAAGAAGTTTGCAACAATTTCTTCTTCTTTTTTATTAATATCCTTCAGCGAAAACATTCCTCCTTAAATAATAGTAATACTCTATTATATAAACAACAAACAAAAATAACACAACTACTATGTGTAAATAAAACGTGAATTATTAACCCGCAAAAACATAAGTATTTGACGTTAAAAATTCACTTACAGAATATGCTATTAGCAAAGGCTTCCTTGTCAACAATTGGTTTGTTATAGAACTTTGCAAACGTACTAGAATCTTTTGACCATCCTGCGGCCAGCCTAATAGTGTCGAAGCTCACACCTGATCGAGCAGCTTTAGAAGTTGAACCATGTCGCGTACTTTGTGGTTTAAAGAGGTCGGTATTTAAACCGCATTCTTTTAATATAGTTCCTAACCATCTACCAATTGTCTGAGAAGAAGCTCGATGATAGGGTTTTTTATATGTAATGAAAAGGAATTCACATAAATCTCTTAGATCCTTAGTTCTATTGAGGTATTCTAAGAGAGCCCCCGCAACACAAACCTGCGGATCTGAATTATATCTTGGCAGTATTAATAATGGTTGTGGTTTATTTTTACTTAAGTCTTTATTCTGTCGCTAATTCGTATTTCAATTCTTTCGTCAGTGATAAAAATATTCTTTATATTTATGAGGCTCAAGGTTTGTATCCGCTGGCCGGTTGCTAGAGCTAATAAAACTACTAGTTTGTGGGTTAAAACCTGTAGTGGGATTTCACTATTAGTTTGAGATCTTACGTAATTTAGCACTATCTTAGGATCCCAGGTATTTTCATATCTTGGTCTAGGTGGCCTCTTGCCAAAAATACCTCTAAAAAATCTCTTCACTCTAAAATCGACTCCTATCTCTGGACCAGCTATCTGTGCAATCGCAGATCGGTATGAGTTCAGGCTGCCATAGGAAGCCCCACTTGAAAACTGTTGTGTTAAAAAAAAAACTAATAAGTTTGGGACAGTTACTACAAATATGTCAATTCCTTGTATAGAGCAAAATTCCCACCAAAGCTTTAAACCACTGTTATATTGTTTTAATGTAGAACTGGTTATAGAATTTAAACAAATATCTATTGCGTCTTTTGGCACACTTTTTCGCAATAATGCTTCCCCGATAATCGCCCTGCCACCAGGGAAAGGTTTTCTGACAGAGGGTGACTCATTCCACTAAAAAAAAGTAAATCTTTATTAGGTTTAAAAACTAAAGGTTCTTCACCTAACAACGATTCAAAAACAGGAAACCATATTTGCGAATGCCATCTAGGAACTACTACAATTCCCTCTGCCTTATCGTTAATGATTTTTTGCAGCGTTCTTAATATAAGAGAAAATGGAGGAAACGCATAAAAATAAAATTCACTCCAATCTAGCGTAACGAAACAAACAATGGACATTTTCTATTTACCCGGCTCGCGAATAAGTCTATATTCGGGATTCCAAACCTATTTATTATGTCTTGAAAAGCGTAATCTGAAAGTGCCCATTCTGTTTCGTGGTGCACCTGACGAGATACCCTATCGGCGTGGAAATTGTCAGCGGAATTTATATAAGAGGCAAATATATAAATATTCCTTTCTTCACACCACATCCAAATCTTACGAGCTATTCCATTTAAATTTTCAAATCGGACACTTCCCATACGATTAATAGAACAAATCGCTGTCGTATTATCTATCCTACATAATATATTGCAATCTTTCATCTTGATGACAAAGCACTGCAAACCAAAATAAACTGCTAAGAGCTCTAGCTCATTTATGTGACATTTCCTTTCATCATCTGCCCAGAAACCGTAAGTAATGTCATTATTACAGTACGCTCCCCATCCCGTCTTGGAGGCATCCGTAAATATTTCGATCTTGAATTTGTCATAACGAATAGAATTAACTGAAGACTGCACGTTATTGAGCCACCAAAGAAAATCTAAATCTAAGATCGGCGGTAAAAACATTTTTGCCTCATAACTTCCCCGAGAATTTCTTAATGCCAAATATTTCTGACGCTCGAATAATTTTATGTATAGAAAACCATATTTTACAGCTGGAGCTGCAGAAACCAATGTTCCAATAAATCTTGAAAATTCGCGTATCTTGCATGATTTAAGTGTAGAGAATCTTTTCAACATCACGATTAAATTTTCTCTCTTTTCTCTGGGTAAAGCTAAAGTTCTATTTTTGGAATTATATAGAAAACCTAAATATTTACATTCAAAACTGGGAACCAGGGTGCTCCTTTTATAATTTCTTAAAAAACCTAAATATTCTAATATTAAATAAATAAATCTTATGTTGTTTAAACATTCCGACTCACTTCTCCCAAACAGGAGGATATGATCTAAATAGATTACCGAAAGTAAACCTCTTTTCCTCAGTAACGGTACTACTGGTTTCAGTATTTTCGTGAAAACCCACGGAGCACAGCTCAGTCCAAAAGGTAACACATTATACTCGTACAAAATACCCTGAAAAATAAATCTTAAATATCTCCTATGAGATGGTTTGATAGGTACTAAGTAATAGGCATCTTTAAGATCTAAAGTAGCCATAAAACAATTAGGAGTAATTAAACGAGCTACCGCTCTATAGTCTTCAATTTTAAAATGCGATGTTTTAACAAACTGATTAAATAATTTGAGGTTTAATATTAACCGACTTGGGAATAATGAAAATGTTGGAAATGTATTGATTCTCACTTGGATCTACTACAGATATAGCTCCCCCAGACAGCAAATTCTTGATAAAGTCTCCAATAATTATTATTTCCTTGCAGACCATTCCTGAGCAAGAGGTAAGCAGTCTTGTTTGGGTTTCTTAATTAAAGGTATCTCAAAATTTCGAATGTAAGAAACTATTTTCCTATTAATTGACAACCCTTCCCATCTTTGAGAAAAATATTTTAATCTACCGCAAATTAGACTAACCTCTACGGGCGGCGACCTCTCTTGTCGCTCTGAGAGTATGTCTGTTGTGAGCTCCGTCGTTGGTGTGGTTGAGAATTTCTCCGCGGAATGGTGGGAGCCCGATAAGATTGTCCACTCTGCACTGCCCCCCGTTTTGGCAGAAATGGACGTTTCAAGTTTCCCTGGTTCTTTGGAGTTATTGTCGTTTTAACTACTGTATTCTTCTTCGGAATTTTTAGTTGTTCCGCTGATTTTTCCAGGTCCTTAGCTGTCTTTATCGTGTTGGACAAATCACTCCCAAATAACCATTCAGTAATAGGCGTGTCTTTTAACGTGTCTCTCACGTCTTTATTTAGATTTATGGTTATCAACTCTCTTCGTGACACCGATTCACTGTGATGGACATTACACAGTAAACGGCCCGAGTCATTGAGGACCTCTATATATTTCTTATTTGCCTCCCCCCCCCCTTTTTTAACATGTCAGTAATTACCGAAGCAATTGTAGCGGCTGATACTTGTGTTTGTAACTGAACTAAGCGTACGTCTCGGCGGACCGTATTCTCTTGGAGAGCAACTTTGATTACAGCATTAAGATTGGGGGGGTTTAATTGTTGACAGTTTTCAGGCGTGAGGTATTTTTTAATCAACTGAAGATTTGAATCTTCGGCCAATCCTGACCGTAAGATTGTACTCCAACGTGAAGCCATTTCAGGGTGTATAGGATCAGAAAACACTTTTTCCGAGATCTCATCATTTCCAAGCAACTGTAAAATATCAGGTTCAATATGGGACAACCTCTCTTGTTGGTTCAAATTTGTGTTGAGATGCCCACCTGAAAAGAACAACACCTCCGTGTTACAAAAAAATTAGTACTTCTCTAGTACCTACAAATTTTAAGAAAGAAAATCTAACACCTGTCACCCTAGACAGTATTTTCTCTTTCTCATATTATCACCCTAGATAATATTATTTACTGTGTCTATCAGCCACCCTAGGCTAACCACAGAGTTTATTATACATGCCACCCTAGGCACATTTACCAGATATTTCTACTTACTATTATTTTCATCGTTTTCCTCCTCCTCTTGCAACAACGTATCAACGATTACAGGCTCAGACATTACTGGAGACGGTGTATAATCACGCTGTTGTAGAGATGTGGACGCCTCCGGTGAAGGAGATCTCGTGCGTCGTTTCTTTGTTTGTTGCCTCTCCACCTTATCTAAACGTTTTTCTAATCGCTTCAAAATCTTCCCAATATCGTAATTGCTATCCAAATCCGACGACGGAGACCTACGTCGTCTTTTCGAATGTTTCGGCATGATGCACAGATGCACACTCCTAACGGGACGATACGATACGGTCGGTCCGGCACAAAAACGAAGACTAAAAGGGCTTGACAGACAGTTAGGATGGGAACGAGCAGGTGGTGGTGTTTTTGCTTTAAAATATTGTGGTCGGGACGCACAGGGATGGGATACTACAATTTGTTATTTACGAGACGAGGCTGAATATAATAATAATAAAATGTCTTTATTAACTACATAGGCGAAGTCTAGCTACAATAGCCACTCAAACTTAACCTATATCTAAAATACAAAGTACGGTATTTATTTAGAATCGATAGAAAGTTATATATGTGTGTAGTTTAAAGTTAAAGTAAAGTAGCATACAAAACTCACGGTTGATTTTGATTATTCAGGAGTTGCTCTTTTATATAACGTTTGAATAATGTCTTTCAAGTAGATAGTAATTGGTTTTTCTGCTCCTTATTGAGAGTATTAAACAAGTGAACAGCGTTGTAAGTAAACGATTTCCGAAACATAGCTGTCTTATGTAATGGCATAGTGAGTACAGCACGGAGTCTCAAATTTAAGTCATGAACACCCCGCCGGAAAATCAATTTATCTCTTAAATATAAAGGTAGGGATGTATTTATGACGCGTTTTAAACAAGATAGAAAGTTATACTTGAAGAGATTTTAACCTTTAGCCAATGTAAAAGCTTATAGGAAGGTGAGATATGGTCATATTTCTGCAAACCACAAACGAACCGGCAACATGTATTTTGGATTTTTTGCAGACGGGACAATGTCATGGAATCCAGACATGGAACATAGACGATGTTGCAATACGATAAACGTGACAAAACGAGACTCTCACACAATCTCAATTTCATATCTTTAGTCAGAATTCTTTTGTTAGAGTATAGTAGCCTTAGGTTCATGTAACACTGTTTTGTAACTTGTGTGACGTGGTCAAAAAATTTTAATTTATCTCAAAATAGAGACCGAGATTTTTTGCAGTGTCTACCACATCAATTGTATCATTGCCGATGCAAATGTCCATTTTTGTTTTAACGTAGGCTCTTTTTTTCTTTGAGCAAAAAATTATGACTTTTGATTTTAATGAATTTAAGCGCAAGTTGTGGCCATCTGCATATTTTTTAATACTATTGAGGTCATGATTTATGACTCGTGCTGCATGTTCATAATTGTCAGGTTTAAAATGATGGTAAAGTTGTGTGTCATCTGCAAAGAATTGAACAGAACAGTTTGTTACAATATTTGTCAAGTCAGCCGTGTAAATCAAGAACAACAAAGGTCCCAAGACTGAACCTTGGGGGACACCAGAGGATATTTGTAGCGATGATGATAACTGATTATTTAATTTTACTTTTTGTTGGCGATTAGTCAAATATGTATTTAAAAATGAAAGAGAAACTTCATCAAAACCGATATATTTACACTTTGCTACAAGCAGGTTATGATTAATTGTATCAAAGGCCTTACTAAAATCCAGCAGCACCAAATCTGTGGCCAAACCGTTATCGCCAGCACGAAAAAAGTTGTCACATAAATTTAAGAGAGATGTTGCTGTATCATAGCCCTTTCTAAAGCCGGATTGGTGAATTGGAAGTAGTTTATTTGCAGTTAGATATTTAGTTAATTGTTGATATACAACTTTTTCAAGAATTTTTGACAGAACTGACAAAAAGTCTAATAAAAAAATATAATAAAATATATTTGATCTGTGGTCTATAGCACAGTTCATGATTCTTCTTTGTTCTTTTTTGTATTTTTTAGGTTATGTCATGAATCTTGGCCAGGCATTTATGACGGCAAATTTAAAATTTCCACATAAATTCCCGGAAACTTTCCGTGAAAGTTTCCCGGGAATGTTTCGGACACTTTCAGGGAAAGTTTCCTATACCTTCAAAGTTTCTTCCCGGAAAGTTTCCAAAAACGGAAACTTTCCCGACTTGGAAAGTTTCCGTTGCCCATCTCTACTTATAACTAGCAAAGCAAGGTATTTATGCAAAAAGTGGACCTGTAATAAAATAAAAAGAATAAAATTATCTACATTTTACCTCTCCTAACATTTTTTTTTGTACATCGTATGGTTTCTTTGCAAAAGAGTGTTGAAAGGTCGAGGAACTTCAGTAATATTGAAAAATAGCAAAAATCTGCATTAATAATTTATATTTTTTTATTTCATGTAGGTAAATATTTTTCTATAGGCTAATAAAAGACATGAATTTCTGTTCCATACTTTTTTCAGGGCAGTCTCCCAGTTCTTGTACGCCTAAAACAGATAAAATTATTTAGGTAATTCCAAATACTTGACAATTTATTGAATACATATGAATACCTATTTCCAAACATATTTTGAACACACAAATATATAGTGAGTTGCAAGAAATAAGTTTTAAAACTGTTTCTGGTGCTGGTGGCTGTAGCGTTGGTACTGGCTGCTGACCCCCTTTGGCTTTCTTCCAACCCCATTGCTCATGATCTTTTTTATTTCCAAGCCATTGTTGTACTTGAAAGTATATCTACTCTCAAAGAATGTTGCTACTGTGCTGCAGCATCGGTAGGAGGTAGGGACGCCGAATGTGATATTGTTCTGTATGTTGAAAGGCAAGGAAGCACAGATAAAATAATTCAGCTAAAGGGAAAGTTTCGCTTCATTCATTTTTTTGCTATTTGCCAAAAACTACCCATTTCCCTGATATTTCAACACTCTTTTGCGTAGAAACCATATGACGTACAAAAAAATATTAAGAGACATAAGAGACCTCATCTTGCATAAATAGCTTGCTTTGCAAGTTATAAGCTGAAAATCACTAAAAAACATTATTTTTAGTGGTTTTTTAATGATTTCTCATATTTGCCGCGGAAATTTTTGTTGGACAACTTCAGATTCATGTCAGCACCTCAAAAAACATAAAATAAATCACTAAAAACAATTACACTGGAACTTTCCTCTTCGAGCCTTCCTTGTGTACCATTTGACTGAACTAAAGTAGGTACCTACCCAAACGCCTATGCCACTTTGGCGCATGTCCTCAAAAGTTAATTTAAATTACAACATTACTTAGCGTTGGATTATTATCCTCAAACATTTAGTTTTGGCAAAAGTATCAAAGCGCACCACATACTGGCACCTATCACCGTGTCAGATATCAATGTATTGTGTCAAAACTTGGTTCCTACACATAACGATTTTCGCCTCATGTATTTTATAATGTCCATAGAGCTTTGACTCCTTCCTGTGGTTCTTTATTCATTGGTATGCACAGTAGTTTGTCTTTTGTTGTGCTTTTGCAGTTTCAAATGGCACAAATGGATATAAGGCCTTTTTATTCCATATAAATTTTCCTTAATAAGAAAAGAAAATGTCAAATGCTACCTATTATAAATTGTTAAATTGTAGGTGATGACAGACATCAAGAAGTTGTACTGAAAATCCTTTACCACATAAGCTATGACGATGAAGTGAAGCCCCACTTTATGGATTGTATTGGTTTGGTATGTCAACCTGTTAATCTGTTAATGCTTTTACTTAGAAAAACGATCTCTATAGATAACCGACATGCTTCTCCTAAACGTCGGAAACGAGGGTGACAAAATAATGGTCGCTCTCTGCGTAAATCTGGTCACACACCATTCAAACACACAACCGATGCTGAAAAACAACCGGATCCAGTCGCTGATGATGCGGGCGTTCAATTATCAGGACCCGATGCTTATGAAAATGCTGCGAAACATTTCAGACAATCACAACACTGCTCCGTCCTTTATTGTAACCGAATATTTCCGTTTGAAGGACAGGCGATTAAAGGCTTTCTTTTAGGAATTTGTGGGCGATATTGCCAAGGCTGTGGTAGAATCCAAAGAAGAAGACTTTATAAGGGAATGCGTCGGTATTTTGAGTAATTTGTATCTGCCGGACTTGGATTGGGCGGAGATTTTCAAACATTTCGATATGGTCGAGTGGATCAAAAATACATTGTCTACGAATAGTACAGATCCAGAATTGGTGCTACATGTAAGAAATACGCTGCAATTGATCGGTTTTAAATGAAAATTCTATTTCTGTAGGTGATAGTGTTGTTGGGAACAGCTGCTTCGGATGAAGGTTGTGCAACTTTAATGTGCGAGACAAACATATTAACAATCCTAATTGAACTTTTAAAAACACACCAAGAGGACGACGAAATAGTGCTTCAGATTGTTTATGTCTTCTATGTGTCACTTTGGCATGAGTGCAATGTTGATTACATCATCAGCAAGACAGGTTGGTACAATGACGTCAGAACCCATAGACAGGTTTGTTTTGATAAACGCTTGACGCCCAGAACTAATCACAATCTAAGCGCTCCATTAAATTATTCCGAAAATGTCGCGAGATTGTCAGAAATTGCTCCTTTTTGTTGAGCTGTAGCGAACTTATTTCGACTCTGGGCTCGGAGGCTGGCGTCGCTAGACCATCCCCCGAGTCCTCAGGTGAGGTTCCGATGCTTCCGGCACCCCCAAACAAGAAAAAACATGCAATATCTACGTGTGATTCTGGAGGAACTAATAACCGGGAATCACCGGGTGTATAGTTAGTTGATGGTTGACTTTCTGTCTTTGTTTGTAGCATGTTTTTAGAGTAGTATGGATATATTTAATCTTGGAGTCCAAATAAAGGGCATTTTAACAATGGAGCACCACGTCTATAGGTTTTGACGTCATTGGGTTGGTACAATTTTTATATTCCTGCCCTTTAATTAATTTACTACCTGTACTATAATCAGATTAATTATGATACAGATTTTTTTATGATGAGAACTAATAGAAGTGCACGGTTAGCCAATATTCGGTCAATATAAACTTAACCCTTTCGCTGCGCGTAGCCGTTCCGGGGTCGACCGCCAGGAACGGCATTTATTAAAATTAATAAAGCCAACCTTACAGTCGAGACTCCACAAACAGTTTATATTCTCAAAAAGAAACTGTACATGTTTCAAACCACCAAGGGTTCATCTTCAGCAGCGAAATAATTCATTGTGAGTTATACAAAGCTTCCAAGCACATTTAAAAAAAAAATTATATTATCAAAAATTCATAAGAAAACTTCAAAAGTTAAATGGAGTCGAGTTGTAAACATAAAATACCCAAAATTAAATAATAAAGCCACCAAAAGGCTTTAGAAAAAGTTCATAAAAATCTTCAAAAAAAAAACTTCACTCTAAGAAACCATTAAACCAACAAATCACCGTCGTCATTTATTAGGCGCTTGCGAGTATATTCGTCAGGAGCAGTGTTAGCCAAACTTATTTGGAAAACATGTCTTAAAAAATAATAAACATATGTTTTTAATAAATTCAATTCAAAATAAAACACAAATAACTGTAAATATGGCATGTATTACAAAATAAAACAAAAATAAATAAATAAAACACTATAGTTATAATCAACACTAAATTCAAAATAAAACAAAGATAAATAAATAAATAAAACACTATAACTATTCGAAACTAAATTCAATATAAAACAAAAATAAATAAATAAAACACAATTGCTATTCGAAACTAAATTCAAAATTTGCCACTATTTCCTCCAGTTCTTTATCGGTTAGCTTTTTGTTACGCGACATATTTTGCTACTGCCCGGTATTGTAGCGCACGCGATGCCTCAAGTTGAGGTCCTCAACGACTGAAATTCTGAAATACTATATATTATTGGTTCGATACGGCGTGTGTTACCTGAAGAGGGGAGTGGGGGCCTCGGCAAGGGACAGAGTAAACAGGCAGCGGCGGCAGGCACGGTATATAATATATTACACTAAATATTGTGAATCAAAGGATTGTACTGTCCATAGTTGTTACTGTAATGTACCACGAAACTCTACAGTTCAAAATCATTCGCCCAGGTCAATGCCCTCCTATTTATTTTGCCTTTGCGAATATAGCCGTCAGGAGCAGTAAATCGGACGGCGAATAAACTCGTCAGGAGCAGCGAAAGGGTTAAAACCAATAACTATAATAACAATATTGACATTAAATTTGGTGCACATAATTTTGACTACAATAATAGGACAGTTCCGATTGGTTTTGGGCAAAATCACCTCACACAAAGGGGTGTAAGATTAAAATACCTATTCATTTTTTTGGACTGGAGAGGTTCAAACGGAGGCTGTCAGTAAATTTTTTATTTTCCATCTGATTTTGGCGTCTTTTTTCTAAATATAGGCCACAAAAGACTGTTATTTTGGTGCAAGATATCAGGTCTTAAGAGGGGGTTGCCGACAGCGAAAGTGACGTTAGATTTCGTATTTTTTTAAGTTGTATAGCATAAAATCTAATAACATTTTACCTGGCAAAAATTTAGTACAAACATTCATTCTAATCATAAGATCTGAAAAGCATATGCCCTGGGATTATTATTTTCCCCAAGGTTTTCATAACCTATAAAACAAAACTCTGCTTGTAAGATCTTCTGATTAAAATGAAGACAGAGATGTTTGTACTAAATTTTTGCCAGGTAAAATGTTATTAGATTTTATGTTATACAACTTAAAAAAATACGAAATCTAACGTCACTTTCGCTGTCGGCAACCCCCTCTTAATCTCAGTTTTCAAGGCCTACTACTAATTTTATTCTAGTAAAAAATTACAAAAATCATTTAGTGATTCTTTTACCTCAAAACTCTCATTGGATTCGAGACCATCTAAAATGGGTTTGTACTAATTAAAAAACAATGTCAGTCGCCAGGATACGGTTTAGAGGTTTGCCAAAAATAAACAGGAAAACATAAAAGGTGCAAAATGAATAGGCACCATTAGAGTTTGACAGTGTTACTGGTAGCAATTTTCTCACGTAATTTAAAACCTGCAATTTGCGTGCAGAAACTTCTCAAGTAAAGGCAAGTGAATGTGATGGAAATAAAATATTTTCTTAAAGTGTTTCAAGTGCTATAATGCTTGCTATTTGAAGAATCAAGCCTAACAAGCCCAATACTGCTGATAAAATTCTAAGTATTTCTTATTTCTTCAGTTTAACATTCAATAATAAGGTTGAACACTGACAATGAAATGTGGCAACATCGTTCACCTCAGACGTTTCCTTGGAATCAGATGCTTTGAGGTTGATTGGCCCTACGATTTAAACTTTGCCAATTTTTTTGCATTTCCTTTTTAGTTGGCCTCTCTTTGTGTGGTTAAATTTTTTTGCATCATTACTGAATCACCCTATATATTGTCTACTTATTACTACATTATAGACTCAAGTATTTTGAATTATATTCCTAAGATGTTTACAGTTAGTGGCCGCAAAAAATCGTTTTTCTTTATTGAACCTAAACTTTATTTTCAATATACTTCATGATGCACTTATAAAAAGCCTGATAAAGACCTATGTGAAAATGTATGCTTGCCAATTATTGAAAAACACTTCGTCAAACAGTTCACCAAATTGCAAACATTCGGAATCCGGCAAATGCAGCATGTTGTAGAGTAAATTTATTACTTGAATTGAGGAACACCTATTGCCAAGGGAAGGCGGCCAGTTGTAACATTTTTCTTTTTTTGCCAGAGGCACCCGCATACCTCATCGACCTACTCCAAGACAACAACAAGGCGATCCGCCGCCTGTGCAACGCCTGCTTGAACATCGTGTCAGAACACGACTCCGCCTGGGCGGAAAGGATTAAAATCGAAAAGTTCCGCCAGCACAACGCGCAGTGGCTACGCATGGTGGACGCGCACCAACTCGAACCCGAGGAGGGGGAGGGGGTGGACGAGGAGCTGCCCCCTTATCTCAATACGGAGTATTTGAGTTCCGCCGTTGTGCCTCCGTTGTCCGGTGAGTAGGAGGTGATGGGAATGGGTTGGGAATTTCGCAAAAAATATATTCGGTGTTTTCGTGAAGTAATTAAAGTTCATTAAAATCGCACACAGTATATTATTCGGAAAGAAACATCTAACAAATATTCCTCCACATTTTGGATTGATAAGAGTGTGTCAATTTGCACTGTCCTTATCCTTTCTCTATTTGTTTTTGTTTATAATTACTAAACTAGTTAAAAGCTGAAAAGGGTTTTGAATTCTTCATCATACTGAGCTATATTTCTAATCATTTCAGAAAATGGCAACAGGGGTGAAAATTCTAATGGTGGTAAGAAAATGTTATGTGTGTCTAATTATTGTGTCTGTTGATATAATATAATATTTCATATTTCATAACTGCCATCATTGAGTAAGGGATTATTCCTTTACTCAATGCTGCCATTAAAAAGTCATATTTAAGTTATTGTTCTTGTCATGGCTGACAGTGGTTCTTTTACTGGGAGAGTTGTTGCAGTCACTATCATTCAAGCGTTTGACCATTGAGTAAAGGAATTCCTTTATTCAATGGTTTGACCTCGAATTTATAAGTCGAAATCAGTTTGAAACTGCCAGGAGCATAAGAAATTTCGTTTTGTTGTTCCACATTCCTGCACATCAGCAGATCTTATGTTAGTTAGGAATATGATATACGATTTTAACGATATACCGTGACTCGCAGGAAGGTTGCACCAAAAAATTAATATTATTTCATTTTTATTTTCCGGGAGCCATAACTACTGTCCAAAGAAATTAATTTTTATGGCACTCACTTTTATAAATAATAATGGTAAATCCTCTGAAACGTAACTGATATATTAAATAAAATGGTTTTATTTTCTATATGGGGTAAATCATAAAAGATTCAGAAAAGGTGATTTATGGAATAGAAACTTAAATCTTTATATTTAAACAACTTTTTGCAATACATGTTTTCTCTAAAATTAACCCAAAATAAGGGTATTTACTCTTCAGCCGTTTTCATTTTTCGAACCTCTCCCGTATATGAAATGAGATATTTAAATTTTGAAAACTGCGTTTTGGGTTTGTAGGAATGCTCAAACTTCCATCAAGAGTAAAATTTTCTCATACAGGGTGGTTCACTTTTATGTGGTAGTACTTTAACATTAGATAGAAAAAGATAATCTAAAATGAAAATTTTATATCAACATATATCGGGGAAAGCTTAGTTTCCGAGATACAGGGCGTTGAAGTGTTGGAAAAAATATGAAGTATTTTTTACACTGTCCGAACCAGTGGAGATATTTAAACCAAATTTGATGTGTAGTACCACCACCTTTTTGACTACGATATTTAGTGATAATATGAAGGTCCTGAAATAACCAGTGGTGGAGTTATGGGTTTTCACTATCACTAAATTTAAAAAGTAATTAGTATGGACCTGTCTCACATCAACGTAATTTTTTTTTTCGTAAAGTTCTTTCAATTCTCTACAAAAAGTGTATCTTGACATTTTTTTGTATCTGCCACGGTTGTGTAGTAAATAAATTATTTCGTTTCCATCTCAGCCTTTTTTGCCTAAAAATGTGTTTTCTAAGATTATTGATAAATATCGCAAATAACAGAAATTAATTATGGAACACTTATCGGATTCAGCTATTTTATTTTTAATTTTATGGAAACAATTTTAAAAATAAACTGGCACTTGGTTTGAGGTACATTACTTTATTATCATTTTAACATTTTTATCAAATCTAGTATTATTTCATAATAATTTTTATAATTCTAAATTTGTAGAATTCTAAATTATACCACGACGAGTAAAACATGATTCTTCCGCCCATAAAATGTTATTTAAAAATTGTCTTATTTCCTTTGACTACAAAATCCATCGGCAAAATACTAATGTCCTTTCTGCATCGCCGTACTGGTGAAGATAAGTGTGCCATGGAAAAGAAAATCTTATTGACAGTTAATAATACAATAATCTGTCATCCAGTAGATGAACGTAGCAGCGCCGCAGTTTGTCTTTGTTAATAATTAAAATGCCGTTCCAATTTACAAATGAAGAGCAGGCTGACATCCATTTCTGCTATGGAGTTGCAAATGGGAACTCTGCGGAAGCAGCCAGAGAATACCGGAGGCGATTTCCAAATAGGCTCCATCCGCGTCCCTCGGTGTTTGTTAACATGCACCGGCAATTCAGAACTCGCGGTCTGAGAACTAGAATGGTCGAACGAGGAAATGAAAACAATATCCAACAAGTCAGACGCAACAATGAGATTCTTCGTGAATTCGATAGGAATCCTACAACAAGTAGCAGAAGAGTGTCAGTGGCCCTACGTGTTTCAAAGTCTGCAATTTTGCGAGCTTTAAAAAGAGATCACAGGCATGCGTATCATCTACAACCCGTACAAGGTTTAAGGCCCGGCGATGCAGAAAGAAGATTAGTGTTTTGCCGATGGATTTTGGAGTCAATTGAAGGAAATAGACAATTTTTAAATAACATTTTATGGACGGACGAGTCGTGTTTTACTCGTCGTGGAGTAGTAAACTTTCATAATCAGCATATTTGGTCACAAGAAAACCCACATGCAATCCGGCCAAGAAATTTTCAGGTCGAATTTAGTGTCAATGTTTGGATTGGACTGTACAACCATCATCTGTTTGGACCCTTTTTTTTGCCACAGCGAGTGAATGGTGACAATTTTTTGGAGTTTTTAGTAGCTGAGCATAATAATATGTGGGAAGACATTCCTTTAAACTTAAGATTGTTGGCTTGGTTCCAACTTGACGGCTGTCCTGCACATTTTCACGGAAATGTGAGGAACTGGTTAAATAATAACTTTCCAAATAGGTGGATCGGACGAGGGGGACCGGTCGCTTGGCCACCACGTTCTCCGGACATAACACCTCTGGACTTCTTCGTATGGGGATTTTTAAAAGAACAAGTCTATGCGACTCCTGTAGAAACAAGGGAACAACTTATTGATCGTATCAGAAATGCGTGCGATGAATTGAGAAATGGCAATTTAATCGATGCTGTTCAATCCGTTAGGCGTCGAAGTGAATTATGTGTGCAACAGAATGGATCACATTTTGAACAATTGTTGAATGTTGTACAAATTTAGAATTATAAAAATTATTAAGAAATAATACTAGATTTGATAAAAATGTTAAAATGATAATAAAGTAATGTACCTCAAACCAAGTGCCAGTTTATTTTTTAAATTGTTTCCATAAAATTAAAAATAAAATAGCTGAATCCGATAAGTGTTCCATAATTAATTTCTGTTATTTGCGATATTTATCAATAATCTTAGAAAACACATTTTTAGGCAAAAAAGGCTGAGATGGAAACGAAATAATTTATTTACTACACAACCGTGGCAGATACAAAAAAATGTCAAGATACACTTTTTGTAGAGAATTGAAAGAACTTTACGAAAAAAAAATTTACGTTGATGTGAGACAGGTCCGTACTAATTACTTTTTAAATTTAGTGATTGTGAAAACCCATAACTCCACCACTGGTTATTTCAGGACCTTCATATTATCACTAAATATCGTAGTCAAAAAGGTGGTACTACACATCAAATTTGGTTTAAATATCTCCACTGGTTCGGACAGTGTAAAAAATACTTCATATTTTTTCCAACACTTCAACGCCCTGTATCTCGGAAACTAAGCTTTCCCCGATATATGTTGATATAAAATTTTCATTTTAGATTATCTTTTTCTATCTAATGTTAAAGTCCTACCACATAAAAGTGAACCACCCTGTATATTAAAATTTAAAAAAAAATCCCATATGATGCGTACTTTCTGCTGGCCACTGTATATAGATACTTGTTTGATATGTCACTACCACTGCATGGCCAGTTATGGTTTGTTCGAAGCGATTTTTCGCTTGTGTGGTATACAGGCATGGCCCTCGTAAAATAAACTGTTTCTCCAATACAATCATTTGTCCCACATATACCTATACATACAGTGACCGGCAGAAAGTTGGACACAAATGGAAAACTTTTTTATTATTAATTTCTCAGAAAATTTTATTCTTGATAAAAGTTGGTGCATCATTTCAGACTCAAAACGCACGTATCAAAATTTAAATATTTCTTTTTGGGTACGAGGTAGATTCAAAAATTGCTCAAGAGTAGCTCAAGAGTAAAGTACCCTAATTTCTCAGAAAATTTTATTCTTGATAAAAGTTGGTGCATCATTTCAGACTCAAAACGCACGTATCAAAATTTAAATATTTCTTTTTGGATACGAGGTAGATTCAAAAATTTAAAAATAGCTCAAGAGTAAAGTACCTTTATTTTTTAAAATACGGTAAAAAGTTACTTACAAAAGTTGTTTGGAATCAAAAGTGTATGTCAGATTTAAAGTCACAGCCACCTAGTCAAAAAAACAGATATTTCACTTTTTTGTATTTTTTTCGACCACCCTGTGTATTACAAAAAACAACATACTGTCAGCGCAACTTATCATCAGACAACACTTGAATTTGCTACTAAACTTTAATTTTGTTCGATTAGCAGCTAGAAATTTAAATTAATCGAAATCAGAGTTTAAAAATATTAAATTTTTGTGTCCAACTTTCTGCCGGTCACTGTATATGTCCCACAGAAAGGTCGGCCATATTAGGCACACACATCATTGTCTGTCAAATGCACGAGGGCCGTGGTTGGCCGCTGTCAAATGTCATTTTGTGTTGCCACCACAAATTTCGCTTTTCTACTAGAATGCACTCTAAATCCCCTAGAATGCACCCAATATGGCGGCTATCCAGGCAAGCGCCAGCGCCCTCTGCCGGATGGCTAAAAATTGATGTAGGGACTAGGGCCCAATGGCGGTCCAGTTTATTTTATGAGGGCCGTTAATATAGGCCATTCAATAACTTGTAGAATATAATTTTGTAATAGGCAATTCTCACATCTGGATTCAATGAATATGTCAATTATTCAAATATTGTTTTTAGTAACACAAGCATTTTTCTAATTAAAATGTTGTATAATGCATGGCATAACCTTTGCTTAAATTTTATTATTCCAGCAGGATCCTTGAAACACAATAATTAGATGCTGTCGGTTAGAGCCTGATTGGCTAGGGAGCTTTTGATATAGCTATGGTTTAAGGGATAGAAAAGTTTTCGTAACACCCTAATACCATCTATACATCAATGTTATTCTACCTCTTGTATTAGTTGTTTATAGTCTGTGCTTTATGTTGCTGCTGTTGCCCAAACTTCATAGCAATTCATTATTTTTACTTGTGCTGAAATTAATGTTTTGTGTTATAGATTTAAATGATATTCAAGATTCCGAGATTATTCCAGAAAAGGATTTGGACTACGATTACTTTGCAAGCCACAATTCTGATAATGAGTAAGTAATCCGAGATTTAAAGATGGCATAAAGATGTAATCAAAAACCTTTTTCCAGTATAATCGACGACTTTGAAATGGAAGGAATGTAAAAGTAATAATAATAAAGTCCAGCTTTCGTCTTAGCACAATTTTAGTGTATTATTAATTATTGTTCAACAGTATTTTTGCATGTTCTAGTCAATTTTATATCATACCAAAATGTAAGTGTTACATTAACATTAAAGGCTTGGAAAGTATTATATACACTATTTTTGCCGAACTGCACTTTGCCCTATTCGGGACTATGTTTACTTAAACGGGTGTTTATTTTATATATCTTTTTTGTTGATAGACATGTGGTTGTTTTAGACTTATTTTTATGAAACTATTGTGATTTTTTTGTTTATTTTTGAAAAATAATAATTTATTATGCCATATTGGTTGTAAAGGTCTTATTTTAATCCACCTCTATTGAGCTTACAGAGAACAAAATACGTATAGCGAATCTTTATTATTTTGTCCAGCTCTGTCTCTCATTTTCACTTGAGGATGATAGAAACTGGTTTAAAATAACAACTGAAGGAAAAGGACGTCCGACAACAGATTTCAAGCAACTTCAAACAACAAAAGATATTATTCTTTGAAGATATGAAATAGTTATTTATGTACCAAGGCACTGAAGTTCAACTTTATATGACTTGTGAAATTTAGTTGCCAAGGCCTCTGGCCGAGGCAAATAAACCACGAGTCATACAAAGAACTTCAGTGGCGAGGTATATATTATATATTTTTTGAAATCGAAAAAAAAAGATTTATTAAGCAAAAAAAATCATAAGGGATCATCCGTCCATGAACCGACTGTGTACGGCATTGCTTGACTTTGACGATTGTTCTTCGTAGGTCAAGTATGACGAGGCACGGCGCTTCCCATCAGAAATTCCAAACTGCTGCCTGTTGTGCAGCTTCCATGAAAAATTTGATTGATTTTCAAACCTACTAAAATATTTATAATGAAAGATTGCGCGGCTATAGGTAACAATTTCACAATGTATACAAAAAGTGAAATGGGCCTTTATTGGCCCGGTTTTGAATATTTGGTCACTTTTGACACTTAATGAAAAAGTCACACAATAATGGGGTACTTCAGTTCCGATTTGTGAGCTTTTAATGATGGTTTTGAGACACTTGACAGCCGATTTCAAGAAAATGCTTTTTTGTATATTATAATACCTTTTCTACTCCGATACTTTGATTTATCAGATATTTTTACTACCTGTACTATTCTAATGGGATTCATTATGATTATGACAAGTTTATAGCAGTGGAATAGCCAATAGAAAGTCATGGTTAGCCAATATCAAGTCAATATCATCGATTGTCATGATCAGACAGATTAAAAGCTAGCAATTTTAAGAATTTTTTCGCAAGTTCACATTTCTGCGCGGTCCAAATATTACTGGAAACGACAATGGTATCCCCCTCCACAACAACTTGTTGACCTCCCATTTATCTGGGGCAAATACAATGTTCATGGTCAACCAAATTTTATTTGGCGATATTAATATTTTATGTTGTGGCATAATTTAAATGTATATTGAGGCACAGAAAATATGTTCCGAACTATATATTCTGTGATTGAGGTCACAAAAAATTATTTTCATTATTTTGTTGTTTTTATATCACCGATATCACAAAATAAATAACGCCAGTAGGCTATAACCACAGAAAATATATTCAGAAAACTATATTTTCTGGGCTATAACATACTATACTGTACCGTCGATGGAGCAATCAACGTTTAAACTTCTTGATCTCCTGCCAGTACTACTATCAAGAGCATGAACAAGAATAGTTCCCAGTGACAAAGTAATGATGCAAGTTGCTTACTTCATACCACTCTCTCTTGTACCCGTTTTCTAAAAAAAATATCGAGAGAGGACAGAGTGGGTTGCGGAGAACAGCGATAGCTGTGGAGTACTAGCCTTGACTGACTTATTAATAAGACTTCTCACGGCTATAGCTTCATATTCTGAGAAGTAGATGGCGCCTGTGGTCAACAATGTATTTTGCATTGTATTTTGTCTCCGGGAAGTGCATGGTGAGCCAGAGAACTGTCAAACACGAGAGCCGTGAGCAGTCTATTAATACGTCAGTCAACTGGACTAGTCAGAGGAGCCGGGGCCTTTTGTAAAGAACTAGACAAAAGATTGACAGCCTCCCTCGGCAAACACAGTGCGGTGTTCCAGGCGTGCCATGGAAATGGAGGAGTCACTCAGGGTGAGGGGTCAGAGGCTAATGTTCTACTCCGACAATAAGACGGCACTGTGAGCAAACCGTACTGCATCCCCGCTAGTGGAAGATTGCAGAGTGAGTTTGCTCAAATTTGTGGCCGAGGGCATTGAGTAAAGGCTTTACTCAATGCCGAGGGGAACAAGGTGGCTGTGCCCTGAGTTTCTGGGCAAGTCCTTTGGCACAGCTAAACTGGGCGAGGAGGATGTATATGGTGTCAGGATAGGGAAGCTGCGGGCTTTCATTAAGAAGGCTGGCATGATGGCTGCCGTGATGCCGGCTATGGGGACACAATGGGCCCATAGAGGCCGATCTGAGGTGAAAAGTGCATTATATGAGGGCAAGGTTTGAGCATGACACCATAGGTGGAGTCTTCAATCAATTGAGGGCAATATGGACATTCCACTAGAGTCGTACAGTATAGTTTTCTATGTGTAATATAGCGGCTAAATGGATATTTGTATAAATTGTGAAAATAATTTGACAGATCACACTGGTGTTTTGGAATAAAATAAATTCAAGGGTTGCTTGATATTCCAACACAGATCAAATATATTGGAATGTAATTGGTTGACTTATATCATTGGTAGGATATACTGCCGCACTAAGCCCAAAGGGGGTAAGTGTGTCTAACAACAATTTGAGTTATGGACACTTTTGTGTTTATTTTAATCCCACACCTATGGTAACAAATTCTTTAATACAATACATGTACATATACATTATTGTCCTTGTTGTTTTGATTTTGAATAAAAAAATTGAATAAAACGTTTTTTTTATACAAAAAACTGCAGATACCCCTTTTAGGGTTAGCAAAATTGTGATTGTTGCTATGCTAGAAAGCAGTAACTACAAAATGTCAGAAAAACTGCCTGTTTATTCGTAAAATAAAAGTAATGCTTATGCTATTTATAACAAAAATTAGTCTCATTCATTTTCTTTTTCTGGAGATTGTACAATAGGTATGTCTTGCCAAAATTCCAACCTATTTCTAGGCATAACAGAGTTATCAGATTCTAAAAGCTTCGTGATTATATTATTACGCCTTTCCGAAGTTATTCCGCGATTACTGTTCTTTTGTTTTGGATGTTGAATGCCAGATTTCATGACTCTAGCGTTAAAAAAAATTAGTGGAAGCCGGTCCCCGTCAAAGTCTTTTCTATAAAATAACTGCATCGAACCTCTTTCAGCTTGCACTTGAACCATATCATGAATATATGGTCTTTCACTGAGATTTTTATTAATTTTGTGGGTCGATGAAAAGTCTTTCCAGTCAAAAAAATCGCGCAGCTCCATTTCCAAAACATCTACTTTTCCTGAGTTAGCTTGTTGAACAGCGCATTTAAACTCGGAAAAATCGTATACCTTCTTTTTATGAGACACACGCCAAACTTTTATCAGAGAATAATTATGCTTTTATCTCCTCGTTTTTTAGGTTATAAATATTTACTTACCTGAATTTTACCTCTTGAGCAAGATTCTTTTATTAACCCTCTTGAGTTTTATTTCACCAGAACAGTTTTAGCTTATTTATCACTATAACAGTAAATAATAACGGAGGTTATCAACACAAACAGTTTTTTATTAAAACTGAACCAACGTCGTGCTGCTCATGCATCTATCAAATAAACAATCGGGTTACTATGCAACTCTAGGGGTATCTGACATTATACTAAGCAATTTAGCCGTAAGAGAGCTATACTAAGCATTTTTAGACGTAACTGAAATTAAATCATACAGATATCCCATTTTTTGCTTAGTATGTGTTAGTTACGGCTAAAAGGCTTAAAATAAAGGACTGCTTCAGTAGATACCACTAATTTTATATTGGAAAATAAAATATTTGGACAGCAGATACGTAAATAATAGCTTAGTATAAGATGCAAAATATATAGCAGAATTTCTAGAAGGCATTATCTCATTATTGGAAAAATTTGCGGTTACCCCCTTTGGGCTTAGTGCGGCAGCATATATGTCTATCAACTACTGTACATTCAAAATGAAGAAAAAAATGCCAGTTGGTCAAAACACCATTGGTTTTCTTGAAATAGGGTGTCAAATGTTGTCAAATTCAATCCTTTCCAGTTAAAAAGAATACAATGTTCATAGGAATTTTCTTTCCCAATTTAAATTGTTCAGTTGATTTCTAACATTTGAAAGCGCTAGGTGAAAATTGTATGTTTCAAACAGTTGGTTTTATCATGAAACAATTATACCGTTGACTGACGTATTAATAAGACTTCTCACGGCTATAGCTTCATGTCCCGGAAAACAGATGGCGCCTATGGTCAACAATGTATTTTGCATTGTATTTTGTCTCCGGGAAGCGCATGGTGAGCCAGAGAACTGTCAAACATGACAGCCGTGAGCAGTCTTTATCAATACGTCAGTCAACGATTATACACTTTTGTTGGCAATTTAAAAAATGTACTAAAAGATGAAAAAGATAACTCCAGTTAAAAGCACAATCCAAAAATAGCGCAAGTGGCACCGTCTGTTATGTAGAAATTGACATTTTCAGTTTATTCTCTATCTCCAAAAACACAGCAGTGCCAAATTTTAGTTCAGCAGCTTGATTATTTTGAGATATTGCCATAATTCAATTTCAAAAAGAGAACTATTGAGATTTGAGTTGTAGTTAAGCTCAGTCATAAAATTTTGTTTAAAAATCTTGGGAAGTATGAAAATACGACTCAGACACTTCTGACAAGTCACAAATTATGATTTGCTATAAACTAAATTTAAATTATCAATATCTCAATTCTGGGGTCGGCTTATTCAGCGAAACGAGTATAGTAGGGGATTCTTGTTACCCTGACAAACTCAACTTTATTACCATTAATTATATCTTCTCAATTTCTTCACGTCATTTCGAGGTAGGAAAAAAAAAAGGATAAAAGTAAATAAAACACCCTCAAACTTATAAACAAGCCGATATATTTCCCGCACATAAGACACGTGCCGAGATACATCAACCCCCACTTAACCAACCTAATCTTCTTTCTTTGTGTCGACCTTTCCACCACGGATCCTACCCGTCCTACGGGCGGCGATGAGACCGACCTTCCTACCGGCCGAAGTTCCCCTCTTGACCGTCGACGCCTTACCGATGTGCTGGTGGTTACCACCACCGTGGGGATGCTCCACAGGGTTCATCGCCACACCTCTAACCTTCGGCCAGCAGTTGCGCTTCACCTTGTATTTGTGGTAGGCGCGGCCGGCCTTCAGGATGGGCTTGTCGATACGGCCGCCACCGGCGACGATGCCTGCAAGGGGGTCAAATTGTAGATTTGAGGTTATGCGGGACGAGGCAAGGTGTGTCGGTGGGGTCGTCAGAAAGAGCCTCTAGTAATTGATCTTCACCTTCATTCAGAAGTGTAGGTTACTAGAAATCATCATAGCTGTAGAAACGGCAAATTATACATTTTTTATTGTTTAAGAGAGTGGCATCTTGCAGATCCAGGAAGTTGGTTTCTATACATTTAATATCTACATGCAAAGACAATCCCACTGCCACATGGAAATCTCCAATTTGAACCACAGGTTTTTTGTTTCTTTAAAACCGCTGCCCACAGTCATAGATAAGAAAAAGTGAGAGTCGGTGTGGTTTTTTTGTTGCAAGACGATGGATAATTCAATGCTCAAGCAGTAACTCCATTCGTGTTTTTTTTTATTTCTTCAGTTCCCGTCATTTTTAGAACGTCTAATGTCACCTGTGTGCATGGTAAGCGCAATTTTAAAGCTTACAAAGCAAAGCGCTCGAAAAGCTTAAGCCATGTTACACACAACCTTTATCTACCATCTTGTATAATCATTACACTCAAAAAACGGGTAAATCCATAAGACAATCCACTAAAAAATTGGGGTTACATACAAAACCAGTTATATCGATAGAATTTAGTAGCAAAAGCGGGTAAATCCTGTTAGTTAAAAGCAGGTAAATTTTGTTACCAATTAAATCCAAGACAATACAATACATAGTGAATTCTGAAGCAGAAACTAATAATGAAGAATTTTGTGAGGAAATGGAAGATCACAACTGTTTTATTAAAAAATTGATATTTTTATAATAAAAAATATTTGAGTGTAGGTGGTCGGACAGTTTAGGCACATCTAAATTTAAATTTTCAGTTAAAATTATATGCACTCCGTTAATGCGACTGAAACTTTTCCAAGATGTAGTTTCATTATTTGTCTTTGATTAAATATAACTGTTATATTTTATAAACCCAAAGGTTATTTTTTATTAAATTTATTAGAGAAAAAAGGCTATTTTGCTGATGGTCGGACAGTGCCAGTGGTCGGCCAAGTAGTTGTTAGTAATCGGACATCTCCTGATTGGTCAATCCCACAGGCCCGTATTTCGGAATATTGTTTTGTAGGATAAATTTGGGAATGTAATATATTATATCTATAAGTACATAATATACAGGATGATTTTTTTAGGTCTACCACCGCGATTTTCTCGCTTATTTTGCGCCCTACAAAAAAAGCGTAAGAAACAAAAATGTTGCAATTTTGGACAGCTAAGTGGTGCTGCAAAAGAAATCGGCATCCATGGCCAACTAGTCGCGCAATATTAAAAAAACCTCAAATTGAGCAAAACTATTATTAGTCGTGGAATGTTTATTTTAACAGAGGAAAACTTTTATATTGAAAATTGATGGCACTGAGAAGCTTTATCCATCCACGTAGTCAGATAGTTTCAGAAAATTACACAGGGTCTTCGGCTCTCTTGAGACCATGACAATTTTTGTCGATTCTAAGCTTTTTTAGTACACCGCGAAAAGTTGGGCATGGAGGCCCATTCCTTTTTTAAAGTCGCCTCGCTGACCAAAATTGCCATATTTTGTTTTCTTACGTATTTTCTGTGCGGCCTAAAATAGGCAAGAAAATCGCTTAATAAGAAATAAACAAAAAAAATGCATAGCCTCAAGACAGCCGAAGACCCTGTGTAATTTGCTGAAACTATCTGACTACGTGGATGGATAAAGCTTCTCAGTGCCATCAATTTTCAATATAAAAGTTTTTCTCTGTCTTTTAAAATAAACATTCCACGGCTATTAATAGTTTTGCTCAATTTGAGGTTTTTTTAATATTGCGCGACAAGTTGGCCATGGATGCCGATTTATTTTGCAGTACCACTTAACTGTCCAAAATTGCAACATTTTTGTTTCTTACGCTTTTTTTGTAGGGCGCAAAATAAGCGAGAAAATCGCGGTGGTAGACATAAAAAAATCATCCTGTATGTATTATTTTATTAGATCACAATTAATTTGAAAATGATATCTAAAAGTATTCCATTATGAAGAAAAGGGACTGAATTTATTTACTATGTACTTTAGATTTGGGTATTTTAGGAGAATGGGAGTTTTTTTTCAAAGATTATGATACCTACCTAAATAGATAGTACCTATATCTACCTTGGGAAGTACCTGCTATTATTGTAAATATATTTATTTTACTTCTATATAGAATTACCAAAAACTTAATTTCGTCATAACAAAAATAAAAAATAAAAATGAACACACATACAAAATAAAGAATAATTAAAAACTATTTTGCTTAGGTAACATTCTTTGGCGACTCTTATGAAAGAAGGTAAAGTATATAAAAAATAATTAGAAAATTTTTTTGGACATTATCCACTAGCATATTTTTTTGTATGGGAAAACCGCACCTCGCCAAGTTCGTAATCCAAGCCACTAACTTTTTTCGTTTCTTCTGTTTAAAACAGGATTCAGGCCCATTTGTTTAAAAATATCGCCGAAATTGCCTTTAATACGGTCCTGCACGGTAAATTTAAGAACCTCATAATTTCTGCATATTTCACGCAATTTTCCGCCATTACGAACAGCTTCTACCGCTTTTATTAAAGATCCATTGTCATATTGGTGAAATTTTCCTTTGGTTTTGGGCGCCATAACAGAAAATAATGAAAATAACAAAAAACAAATCAGAAAACCCCCTCAAGAAAACGGAGAAAAAATAATTGTCCGACTTCCGAAGCGTTGAAAATTACACCTCAGTTAGTGGTCGGACAAAATTTATTTTACTTAATCCTTCTCTGTATTTAGATTTCGCTGTCCGACCACTGACTACCATTTTACACTTTTGGTTCACTACATGAAATAAAAAAGGATGGTCAATACTATTGTTAATAAGTGAAAAAAAGGCGGAGGTATATGGACCGATCATTTCCAGTAGTCGGACACCCGTCCGACTATTGGTTTATTACAGAATAATTTACCAGTGTGCCGTCCATTCAATTTTAACCACCAAATTGGGTAAAACACATATTTTTGTGATTTATAATGCAAATTTAGATCATTTCTAATATATAAAACTGTATCCTACTCGTTAAATTTACTAAATCAAATGTATCTAAACTTAATAAAACTGCTCCACACTTATTGTTCACCTAAACATTTGAAGAGAGCACAGACACGTTAACTTTGGCGCGCTTTTATCGTTTCCAGGATGACAACTGCAGAAATGAAAAATATCTGATATAATAACAAGGTTGCAAGATTTGCGATTTTAACTTTAGAAGGCCAAATCTGTATCGCATTTTCTAGTTATTATTCAATATGCAAGTTTTGTCTGACTATTGGCTGTGTCCGGCTTACTGGCGGCTTGTGTTTTGTATTAGTATGCAGTTACCCACTTAATAAATTAAAAAACTATGTGTTTTTTTGGTTTTGGATTTTCTGGTTTTCTCTAAAAGTGGGTTTAACCGATTTTGTATCTATTATAGGGGCCTTAAATATTTTATTATTTATTGAAATTCCCAACAAACTATTCAGTCTATTAATAGCTTTATTTTCTGTTGAATGTTATTATTTACCAGGGGCTTTCAGAGTTTTGGTTACATTGAATAAGTTCATAATTGGCTTTAAACATTATAAATAGTTGTTACGTTAAAGTGATTTTTGCTCATAAGAAGCCTTAATAACTTCTTTTAATTCAAAGTAAATTTGGTGGTTACTTATTTTTAATAACATCTCCAGATCCAAATAAATATCCAGACAAATATTATGACAATATTACTTACCAACCATGGCTCTGTTGTTTGAGGGAATGACTTTTTTGGCCCCAGAAGGCAACTTTACCCTGGTTTTCTTTGTGTCGTGGTTGTGTGCAATGACTGTGGCGTAGTTACCAGAGGCACGGGCCAATCGGCCGCGGTCACCAGTCTTTTCTTCCAAGTTACACACAATAGTACCTTCAGGCATGGTGCCAACGGGCAACACATTGCCTACAATGAAAAATTGCATTAAAATATGACAATGGGGTTTTCAATAGCATGGTTTGGGTTTTGCAACAATCAGAAAGAGCCTCTAATATTGATACATCATTGTATAAAATAATCAGAAGTGTAGGTATAATTAGAAATCATCATTAAAACATTACTAAAAGCAACGCATTATTAGCTATGTTCACAGATCGAGCCTGAAGTAACAGTCGATGTGATGATTGGCTTTAAGAAATTCTAAAATCCAAACACCAATATGAACAGCTACTAGTTTGGAATGGCTTCAGGATTGCTCCGCGAACATAGCGATTAATTTTAAACACTCACCGATTTGCAGGTTAGCTTTCTTTCCGCAGTACACAAACTGTCCGGTATACATGCCCTCGGGTGCAATGAACAGCTCCTTTCTGGTATGGAACTTGTACGGGTCCCTGAAGTTAACGACGGCCAATGGAGCGCCACGACCGGGGTCGTGGATGATATCTTTCACAACCCCCTTGATGTAGCCATGTCTTTCGGAGAAGTCGAGGTAACGCAGTTTCGGCGCTCCCTTCCTCCTTTTGGTGTGGGATTTGAATACGGATCCCGCACCTTTACGCTGCGCGCGTATTACACGTCCCATGGCGAGTCAGCTGAAAAATACACGGAAAACTTCACATCTCACAATCACAACATAACCAATATGAACCGACGAATTTAACGAAAAGATGGATATTTTAACATAAATACGATTATCACTATTTTTAGAGAGATTTTTTGATTTCTCGGCAATAGTTTATTTAGGCGGATGGTTCCAAATTTTCAAAATATATTCAGAAATTGTTCAAAACACCTACCGTGTCCTTCCAACACAAATAAGAGAAATTTTGGGGACTTTTTTTACTGTCAAAACGGAAAGGTTCTAAAACAAAAAACCCTTCAAAACAAAATACCCTAACCAGACCATATAAAACAACCAGAGAGAGAATTCTCCCCATGGTGGGAAAATTCTGCGCGCCTGTTCGCGCAGCCGCCATTTGAGAATAGATTCTGTCTGTCAAATGGATGCAGTGTCGGAGCGATTGGGCAGTTCTTTTTTGGCTGTATGAGAGATATTACAGTGCCGTGGAGTGTGTTTTTTTGTAAATTGTATATATGTAGAGTGCTGGACGATGTTTTTTTATACATAGGATGCGCGGAAAATATTTGACGAATTTAAAATCACAAAATAGTAAAAATTAGTATTAAATAGGCCCAGTGAACATGCGCATTTTCAATTTGAGGTAGTGTTTTGTGAAACTTGACATTCTTTGACAGCCATTTGACAGCGACAACCTACCTCTTTGACAGCCATTTGACAGCGACAACCTACCGTTGTTTGCATCATAGACGCTTTGTGGCATAATTTTTTCGATTTTCAGCTAATTATTAATAGTTTCTTTGCGTTTTAGTTGTTTGAGTTTTTTTATCTAATTAAGTGATCATCTCGAATATGTTCTGCTTATTTTACACCAGAGTGTTTAAAAACGAAACGAGTCAAAACGCAGCTAATTGAAAATGCGGTACCAACTCTTCTATTAAAACCACCTAAACCATCATTTAAATAAGTATATTAACATGATTGTGGTGTAAGAAACTATTAGTAGCTTATTTGTTTTAGTGTTAAAGTTATAAAGGTAGATGAAAACAAGTCAAGTTCTAGCATCAGTGAAGCAAATTCTAGTAGTTTGGACGAAACTAGTTTTACTAGTATAAACGAACCTATTTTAGTTGTAGTTATCGAAGTCTTGACCAGTCCACGTTGAGGTGAGCTTAATTTATTATCAATATACAAGTTTGTAGGGAGACAGTAATTCAGAAAAACAACCACTGCTTTGAATTGCGCGGTCTGGAGATCTAATGGACATGTTCCATAGGCCCTTGCGCAAATCCACAATTTGCAATAAAAGGCACTTGTTCAGCACTCTACCTATATATATGATATCTGTGGTGCTAGCAGAGCATTATCAGCCTAGGCCGCACAACAAATACAGGCCGGCAGGCGGAGCCGCTGACGTCACGAGAACCGACCGATTTTTACATTGGCTGATATCCTGATATGAAGCGCGCAACGTTTTTATATTTTTTAATGTTGTTAAATTATGATTTTGGCAAATCTTTCTGACTTATACTTACATTTATTGGTAAGAAAAAAAAGAATAATATATCTGTACCTCAGAGCCACACTATATTAAGTCCAAAAACTTAGTTTTGAGATAATCGAGTTTAAAATATATTTTCCTGTATTTTTGTGCATAACTTGAACCACTTACATTGTAAGAAGTTTAAATTTAAAACCCAAGGTTATTCGCATCGACTTTATGGAATGTTTAAAAGTTGTTGGAAAAAAAAATGTAGAGTTTTTTCTCCAAAGCGACTTAACATAGTTGGCTTTGGAGGAAAAAATCAAAATTGGACTTGACATAATATTAAGTCCAAAAAACCCAAACATTAACAAGAGGCAAACAAAGTTAAGTATCAAAATAAGATTTTTATTTAAAAAAAAACACTTAATTCTGGTCTTTACTATATATATTTTTATTTTTGTACACTTTTATTAAGATATTAATGAGAATCTTCTTCACCATGCCCATGCGGCAAGTTCTGGTAAAAATCATGGAAGGTTTTGGAATCCACGGTGATAGCTCTTGAAGATGTTCATATTTTTGTGGGATTTTTTTTTTAATTTTATGGGCGCAAAGAGGGTTTCACTAAATATAATTAAGCTATTGAGAATCACTATTTAATTACACCGCAGTATTGTTTCTAAAAAAATTGAATTTCAGTTATTACTAAATTAAGTCCCACTCAATAATGAAATTCGATAGTTTCGAAATATGTTAAGTCCATAATACTATTTAATCCCACAATTATTAAATAGGTTTATGGGTCAAAAAGGGTTTCACTAAATATAATTAAGCTATTGAGGATCACTATTTAATTATACGGCAGTATTGTTTCTAAAAAATCGACTTTTAATTATTACTATTTTTCGGCAGCATTCTGGATAGAAATTTGTTATTTTAACTCGAAAGACCATAAAAACAACACAATAAAGCGCCGCATCGACAAGACGTGACGTGCCGATAAAAACAATGTGAAAAATGAGGTTATGTGGACTTAAGATATTAAAGGAAAGCGCCATCTATGAGGCAACTGATATCAAGGTCCCTTAACAACAAGCGTCTAGAGTCTGGCTATGGACTTTTCAACCGGCCAATCATAGGCCGCGTCAATATGAGAATACTTAAATCTGATTGTAATAACCTCATACTAATGAATATCATTAGTCTGAGGTAATAACTGCTGAGAAATGAGCAAAGTGATATTCATTATGTCAAAGTGAAGTAGGCATCGGGCGTAATACGTCATTTCGCGGAATGTCTAGTCATTACACGTATTGCCGGCAAAAGGTGTAATATAACTATTACCTTGTTTGACTCAAATTTTGCGTCATTTCAAGGATTGCCCTTGTTAGTCAAACAGAATAATCGGTCGGACGTCGGACCATTGAACGTTACAGCGTCTGACTGCCGTTTGTTCAATCATTTGTTGAAAATTTGTAGAATTTGACTGAACAAACGGCAGTCAGACGCTGTAACGGCCGATTACTCTGTTTGACTAACAAGGGCAAGGGGAATCCTTAAAATGACGCAAAATTTGAGTCAAACAAGGTAATAGTTATTTTATTACAGCTTTTGCCGGCAATACGTGTAATGACTAGACCAATGACGTTAAAACCTATAGACGTGGTGCCCCATTGTTAAAATGCCCTTTATTTTGACGCCAAGATTAAATATATCCATACTACTCTAAAAACATGCTACAAACAAAGACAGAAAGTCAACCATCAACCAACTATACACCCGGTGATTTCAGGTTATAGTTCCTCCAGAATCACACTTAGATATCGCATGTTTTTTCTTGTTTGGGGGCGCCGGAAGCATCGGAACCTCACCTGAAGACTCGGGGGATGGTCTAACGACGCCAGCCACCGAGCCCAGAGTCGAAATAAGTTCGCTACGTCTCGACAAAAAGGGGCAATTTCTGACAATCTCGCGACATTTTCGGAATAATTTAATGGAGCGCTTAGATTGTGATTAGTTCTGGGCGTCAAGCGTTTATCAAAACAAACCTGTCTATAGGTTCTGACGTCATTGGACTAGACATTCCGCGAAATGACGTATTACTCCCGATTCCTACGACATATATATATGTATAAGTCTGTACAACAACGTCAACAACCGAAAACCGCGGGCTTTCGATTTAAACCTCCAAATTTCTTTCGACGACGACCGCCTGTGATTGGCCGGTTGAAAAGTCCATAGCCAGACTCTAGACGCTGGTCCCTTAAGAGTCATGACCGCGCAGACAAGATCTAAAATTAACGGACGCGACGACCGGCTCCAATCTCAGGAATATTCTCCTCTCGTCACCCCTCACCACGCACTCTCGTCCCTTCCCCTCTCACCGGCAGCGCGTTTAGCGCGAGGAACGGTGTCGGGCGACGGACGACGTTTTTTTGGACCCGAGCGAGTCCGGAGTCGGACCATATAAAAATGAGTCGGACCGCCAGGCAGCCGAGAGCTGAATCGGTCGGAAGGGCGCCGGTGTACAGGGTGATTCCGCGAAATTAGGCCAATTCATAACTTTTTTATTTATCAACTTAGAAAAAAAAAATCAAATACAAAAGTTGTAGGGCTGCAACCTGACTACTTCATGGCGTTTTGTTGTTGACTCGGTTTGTGTATTTGTTGGGCTATTGTTGAAAAAATATAAATATTAAACACATATGTAAATATTAAACACATACCTACCCCTATTTGTACGAATTCCGAAAGTATCTTTTCGGGTCTTTTTTATTATTTACTAACCCTGTTTTTTCTTCAGTGCCTTGCGGAAAATTGGGTTATAGAAATTAATAAAAAAAACATAAGTTTTGTCTGTATATTTCGATATTTTCTATGCAATAATAATTGTTTTTCTGATAAGTGCACTGAATTGGAAAGAAATTTTTTTATAACTTTTTACAATTTTTTCTGACATAAAATTATTATTCCTATCAATCAAACAGCCAAAGTAGAACAGTGTTTCAATAAATTATTATTTCCACAGTAGGTAGGTAGGTTATGCTATATCTATGTGGTATTTTGGATTTCTATTACTTTTTTCTTTTACTACTTTGTGCCTCTTTAAATGTGTTGTGGTGGGATCTACCAATTCCGGGAGCAAACGTTTTAAATATAACTTCGTCAATTTTGGCTCCATCTGTTTTTCCAAAAAATCGCGACGTCTATATTTAGGTATAAAATTTTCATTTTAAAATTTTTCCCAGTCCAAATGCCAAAAAGGCACCCCACTTTTATTGGCTACTCTTAGTTGCCCTTGTACAGGGTGGTTCATTATAAATTGACACGCCCCTTAACTTGTTAGTTTTTGAGGTTAGAAAAAAAAGTTTTTGGAAAAAGTTTTAGATAAATATAAAGTTTTTTGTGACGCTATTGGACCGTGTACAGTTCTTTATTTCGAGAATATAATCAGTAAAATTTGAAAAGGCTCCTAAACATTTTGGAGTTTCACTGTATTACTCTCTTGTTTTTGTTATTACATCGATCATCTATCTTTATCGCGAGATCCACAAATTCGAGTTAAATAAATTTAGTATAAAATTTGAAAACGGAATTTTTCAGAAACGGAAAAAGATAATGCCACAAAGTTTAATATCATTTTAATTGCCTTGATGAGCAGATTTCAAAAATGCAAAAATATATAGGGTGTTCCATTTAAAAAAACATAAGTTATGTCTGCCACGGCTTTCTAGAACACACTGTACACGGTCCAATAGAGTCACAAAAAACTTTGTATTAGTATCTAAAACTTTTGTAAAAAACTTTTTTTTCTAACCTCAAAAGTCAATTTATAATGAACCACCCTGTACTTGAAAATACCATTTATAAAAATTTTAAAAGTTTCATTTTTCCTACAAAAAAAAATACAGGGTGATCATTTTTAGAGGCCCAGCCTCTCTTGGTGGAACACGGTTAAAGATATGGAGATATTATACAGGGTGAGTCAGAATGTATAGTAAATACTTTAAAGGGGTGTTCGGCAGGTGGTTTTAAGGGGTCTTTCATATAAAATTTTTCGATTTGGGCTTTCCTTGCCAAGTTATTCGGGTCTACAGGGTGACCCAAATATTTTTTATTTTTATCTCAATACCGGCGCTACTTAAAAATTTGAAATTTGGTATGTGTTATCTACTTACGGGAAGACGCCTTAGGGTAGTTTATTGATTTACACACTGCCCTAAAAAGGGTAAAAACTAACAACCCCTATTAATTTTTTTGCTCCAATTTTTTTGTGGGTCATTTTTACGTATAACAAAAATATGATTTGCGTAGCCCTTTTATTTAAGAAACTTTTTTCCCTGTACATTTTTTCTCGAAAACACAATATTTTTCCTACAAACAAATTATTTCATGATAAATGCCATTCCCCTGGCTACAGAAAATCAAGTAAAAATTCATAGTAGACGGGCGTCAACAATTTAATTATTTTTTTTACTACTAACCTGAGAAATCAATGAGAAGTAATATTTCTCTCCCTAGGTAAATAATGATAATAAAAAAATACCTACCCAGATAGCAAAATTAACTCCACAAGTGCCAGAAAAGCACTTCTCAAAAGTAGTCAAATGCTTATAAAGCACATGTAATATTCACCTGGCAAGTGCTCCAGTGCCAGCTCAAAAAGCGCTTAATAAATGGTGGTCTACAAGTAGTATGCGCGCGCATCGTACTGCAGTGAAGTACTTTTGAAGCATTGTTAAAGCGTCCTGACTGTTGATATTATATACAAATCAGGCACTTCTCGTGTACTTTATTATTATTCTACAGGATCATACTGTAATCTTTTATATGTGCTTGCAGAATGCTTTTTCTGTACATTTACTTTAAATAAATATGCATTTCATTTTGACACTTTGTTTTTGATTCACTGAAGGTATATATTGTGTATGCTACTAAATTGAATAAGTACAAATTAATTTTGATTGACCTTTCACATTGATTTTTTTCGAGAAAAATATATCTAAGAAAGTATACAGGGTGTAACATAAATGTTAGAAATAAAATAAACTGTGGATTTTTATGTATTTTTTTTTATAATTCATATATGGACTTATTATACTCTACCGGTTCTCGTTTCCAAGCTACAAGGAGCGCTAAAAATTAAAAAAAAAATAGTTTCTCTAATAACTTTCGAACATTAGAAGATCATGTTAAAATTATTCTAGCTGTAGCTAATTTTTTTGAAGTTGTTAGCGCCCCTGTAGCTTGTAAATAAAAATCGGTAGAGCATGATTCCATATATAAATAAAACATTTTTTTGCCTAAAAATCCACCGTTTAATTTACTCCCAACCTTTATATTACACCCTATATATTTGCGTAAAAATTTGAGTAAAAAGTAATAAGACAGTGAATATACCTTCTGTGATAAATGCTCTGTTGTTAATGATGGGGGTCTTCTAGTGAAACACCATAACGAAACTAAATAAATAATTATCTTCATTAAAATATAAATATATTTAAGACTCATTTTGCTTTCCACAAATGTTCCTTAAATATAGTTTAATTACATCTTCAACCTCCTTTTCTGTTGTATTTCTCGATAGTGGATTTCTGTGTACTGCTACTGCAATGAAAAAATTATTTCAAAACAAAATTACTCAGAAATTTGAAAAATATGAAAGTAAACTATAAATGAACAGGTGTATACCTATATCTTTCATGTTTTGATTTAATGGGTTTGTTTGTAGATAATTATTTTTTATTATTTTGCTTACATCTCATTATGAGACCATGCAGGAGTGATTTCCAGAATATCAAAATCTTCTACATATACAGTGTGTCTGGTTTTTCGTGTTAACTCCCCTGAAAATCTAAGTAGGCTGGGGGAATTGAACGGGGCAATTTTTTTTATAAATATGTCCCTGAAAGGTCATAATTTGCGAGGTATTGGTTTGGCATTGCCGCGAAATCCTGGCCTACTGCGATTTTTTAAAGGGGTGAGTTTTTCGAAAGACCCTATTAGGCATATTTTTATTTAAAATCTGACACCACAGCGTTAATCAGGACACCCTAAAACCCCCACATACCAAATTTGAAGAAAAAATATGTAGGGTGTGTTCCATTCTGCAGGGTGTCAAAGTTTAGCAAAATAGAAATTTTAAAGGCATCTGGCGAGTCAAGTGTTCCGTGGAATTACTTCGAAACAGATGGATTATCAACAGGACCACTCACAATGTTGATATGCAAAGATCCAATACAAAAATATACAGTGTTCTTATCTGTGCCATCTGAAATTACTGAATTTTTATTAAACTTTATACTGGTCAGGAGTGCTCTGGAATCATTGAAAAAATATTAATAAACACAAAAGTAATTTATTTCTTTACAAAATTCCAACCGGCAAATAAAAATAATTTAAATTATTGGACCTTTCTCAACAAAGTCACTGTCTAAGATGATAGATTTTCGGTGCGTTTCCTGTTGTGGCACACCATCTACCTTAACTGATATGGACTTAGTGACCGGCAGGCTTCTGTATTTTTTAGATTTAGTTCGTTTATAGTGTGCGGAGCGGTTTTGTTATGCACGATTTTTTACCCGTACAAAGTTCCAAAAATTCAGTAATTTGAGATGGCACAGATAAGAACACTCTGTATATTTTTGTATTCGATCTTTGTATATCAACATTGTGAGTGATCCTGTTGATAATCCATCTGTTTCGAAGTAATTCCATGGCACACTTGACTCGCCAGATGCCTTTAAAATGCCTATTTTGCTCAAATTTGACACCCTACAGAATGGAACACCCTACATATTTTTTCTTCAAATTTGGTATGTGGGGGTTTTAGGGTGTCCTGATTAATGCTGTGGTATCAGATTTTAAATAAATATGTGCATAATAGGGTTTTTCGAAAAACGCACCCCTTTAAAAAATCGCAGTAGCCCAGGATTTCGCGGCAATGCCAAACCAATACCTCGCAAATGATGACCTTTCAGGGACATATTTATAAAAAAATTGCCCCGTTCAATTCCCCCAGCCTACTTAGATTTTCAGGGGTGTTAACACGAAAAACCAGACACACTGTAGGTATCTTTTTTTGTTATTTAGATCTATTCCGGCAATTATCCAGGACACACTGTATTAAATATCTTATTTTTATTCCTACTATTAAAATTGATATTGCTGCTGGAATTCAGAAAAACTCTATAGATTTTCCCAACTTGCGGAAATTCACGAGAGTTTTCGTTGTATAATTTATACATGAAGAAATTCACAAAGTGTAATATATGTAATACACAACCATGTAAGTACAGAAAAATGTTGATATACCTATTGGATAATTATTAGGTAAATAATGAACAATTTTCTATATGACATTTAAAAATTATTTTCATTTTATCAGCTTGACAACTGAACTCCCAGGCTTTAGAAGTATTTGAAAAAAGCGAGAAATGACTAAAATATCAAAATCTAATCAAATATGTAAAATGTGGCAATATTTCCATGTTAGTAGTAAAAAAAAACTATAGACACTTCGGTTGAGAAGGCCATTATTTGATGGCTCACTTCTCAACCTAAGTGTATAATGTACTATTATTGAACATTAAAAAAACAAAAATATAATGTTACAGTAGATGCCCAAAATGATATGTCCATAATAAAAGGGCTACACAAATCATATTTTTGTTATATGTCAAAATGACCCACAAAAAAGTTCGAGGAAAAAGAATAATAGGGGTTGTTAGTTTTTACCCTTTTTTAGGGCAGTGTGTAAATGAATAAACTACCCTAAGGGATTTTGAATGATGTAACAAAAATGGTATGTTGGTGGGAAAAAATATTTCTTGGCGCCGCAACGCGACGCCTAGCGTCGTATTAGCAGAGAGTCGCTACATGAGGCCAATTTATTCCTTTATACACCCTATATCATCTCCCATATAATATAATATCTCCATATCTTCGACCGTTTTCCACTAAGAGAGGCTGGGCGTATAAAAATGATCTCCCTGTACATAAAGACGAACTAACACAACCAAAATTTAAAATATTGCATTTATGGTTTTATATACTTGTGAATTTCATTGGGAAGAATTTCAGAAACATCAAATTCAGCCTATAGAAGCCTTCAATCAAGATTAGGCTAGATAACTATTGTAGATAATAAAAAATAAAAGATAAAAAACCTTTTTAAAAACAAACTTTTATTTAAGTCATGTACTAAAACGAATAAAATAAAATACCTACGTCTTGTATCTACTAAAAGGAATAAAATAAAATAAATCTAGGTTTTCGTTAAGATAATTCAATGCCAAATTGCGACAAATTTTTGTAAATCAAAAAGCTAGTCTCGCGAATTCTAAAGAAAATACATACTTTGGCAAGTAGGTACTTGCGCTTATCAACCAATCACTGTATATTAAAATTAATTGGTACCTACTTTCTATGAACATTTCTTGCGACAAGCTTTTTAAATTACAAAAACGACTTGGCGCAATTTGGCACTGAATTATTCTAACAAAAACCTAGACTTATTTTATTTTATTTTATTCGATGTAGTACATGATTTATTTCATTTTATTCGTTTTAGTACATGGCTTAAATAAAAGCTTTGTTTTTAAAAAGGTTTTTATCTTTTATTTTATTTTGTGCTTTTAGTACATATTTGATTCCCATATCAGGAGAGTGGTAAAGAAATTTAGTCCGCCATATTGGATTTAGTATGACGTCACTTATCTTATTATTTTGTACTCGTCAACCCCTTTCATTTGATACCCATATTAAGTATTAGAAAGTAGAAAGTATTACAATATTGAGTATTGCATATTGCATTGTCACCGGAACTAAAGGTGTATGCAAAATTTCAGCTCAATCGGATGTCATCAAGTGGTTCTAATTCAGCTTGCAAGATTCGACCCACACAATAACAGTAGTATTCTCTGGACGCTGCTAACAGGTGAAATTAAATAAAAAAGCTTGTAAAATACGATAAGCGGAAACAAGAGTGCGACGGCTAACGGGCGAACATATTGTACCTATCTTTGTCTATTTAGTGTCCCCTCTACGGAAACTCGCTTGAGGAGAAGGCAGGAGTGGGGGCACGGTGTATTCATATTAATTTCGGCTTTGCAGTGTTTTTCTAGAAGTCGATCTACTTTTTTATTTTCAGTTCCAGAAATTCGATTTTTTTACCAAAATGTAACTAAAAGATGGAGGAACAATTCGTATGGACAATTTTTTTAAAAAACATTGTTGGTACTTGTAAAATTTACAAAAATGCTACCGTTTCATTTTCTCGGGAGTATTTGAAGGAGTATTTTTGTTACCATTAAAAAACTACAATTAAAAACAAAAAAATTGTCCATACGAATCGTAGACCTATATATTTTCGCCACAGTTTGAGACAGGTTTGACAGAAATCAGTTTACGTATAACAGAGGAGATAGATTTTGAAGTTTCACATTTTGTTTTGCATTTTTGGTGGACGTCCTGGGACTAATTCCATGTAAAGTATACGGTAGAAAGCTAGCGGAATTCCGTGCGTTTATCTGTACTATTTGCAGTGCCATTGCTCTTAACACAGTGTGCCTCGCAGGCAAATAGTGACTTGACATTATTTATAAAGATCTAACTTTGTTATTAATACAGATAGGTGGACGCTATAAATACCAACATAAAAAGCGTGTAATTCTGATGGACTTAACACATAAAACTCATTTTCAGCAAAAATGGACTTAACATAGTTTGGCTCTCTGGGGTACAGATATAGATAGTAATAACATTTTATTTGGCATTTATTCGAAATAAAATATAAATTCTTTATAGAAGTAACGAAACACATACCTAGTTAAATAATTATTATAGTGCATATGTTTAACATATTTTAAGATTATTTAAATTTGGATCAGAATTATTTTTACTACTAGCTAAATCTAATAACTGAAAATGACCACTTTTGGAAGATTTTATATTAAATAGACTCAAAAATTTTAACTTTCTTTCAGATTCTAAAACTTGGCACACAGTAATATGATAATTCGCCCCACTCATTTGTCTATATTGCACACACTTAAGTGTGTGTATATTTCAGTGCATTTATATTTTTATCATCAAACAGTTTTATGCAATATCCAACATTCTGCCTTTCTGTGGAAGAAGGAAATAGCACTTTCTTGCTCAGGGAAGGCGCTAATTTAATTAAATTATGTTCTTCTTGGTAATGGTCTATGCAAACAGCGGAGTATTCAGTAACAACAAAGTTTTCCCGATGAATACGTCTAAGCCAAAGGTCTTCTCTTTCGGCGTCAGCGTTGACGGATGAGGTCGGATCGGTCGGTTAGCGTGACGTAGGGAGAGAGAGATAGCTATATATGCCGGCCTGTGATTGTTGTGCGGCCTAGTATCAGCGCATATAAAACAACCAGCAGTATTAAACTCAAATTATTTTACTGGCAAGAACGGTAAACGCACCCGTTCTTGCCTTACTGGGACTGTCAATTGGTAATTTCGATATCCTAAGTTGGCATCAATGCAGCAAAAAATGCAACCTGGTCATAAGTTCAGGTCAGTAACGAGCCCATTTGCACTAATAACACGAAAAGTAACACGAACAAGAACAACACAGATGACGGTAAAACTCACGAAACGTAGAAAACCCGCGAATATTTTCATTACCGAATGTTTGAACCAGTTTGAACGATCTGGAAAACCTTCACTGTCGTTTGACACACCGAAGCTAAATTTGCCTGAGTCCGCCCATAGACGTTGCCAAAAGCAGCTGATTATTACAAAATACCAAAACGAAAGTGTTTCCATGACGTTTGAAATTATTATTAAAATGAGTTGTAGTCATAGTTATTTTTATTTGTAGCGGCATAATCGTGATTGCAATAGGGTTTTTATTTTATTATGCTCTTTTTTTCGTATCACCTGGGTAACTTTTCACATCATAAATCAATGAGTGACGTCATTAACTGGTTGAGACATACAAATGTTATACCCATGGTTAACAGAAAATTCCTAGGGATTTTGTGGAGAATGTGATTTGACAAAATCGGGACTTCTTACAGTAATCGGGGTATACCAGAGCATATAAAACAACCAGCAGTATCTCCCCATGGCGGGAAAATTCTGCGCACCTGTTCGCGCAGCTGCCATGTGGGCAAAGATTCTGTCAAATTGATGCAGTGTCGGGGCGATTAGGCAATTCTTTTTTGGCTGTATGAGAGATATTACAGTGCTGTGGAGTGTGCTTTTTTGTAAATTGTAAATTGCTAGTATCTTTAAATAAAGAATCCCAGGAAGGAGTAAAAGCTTCTTGTGCTTACCACACACTATATACTTTACTAATACCATTGCTAATACTACTCTGTATTTCCGAATTGACTTTCCAGACTACACCTCTGACTTTTATTCCACCAATATGGCTCAAGGTCATTAAATTTGCGGATGATTTCTCTAGAGTGAGTTATACCGTTGATTGAAGAACCTTCCTCCATCGACGGTTATACTGCTGGTTGTTTTATATGCTCTGCTATTAATCCCCATGGCGGGAAAATTCTGCGCACCTGTTCGGGCAGCCGCCATGTAGGAATAGATTCTGTCAAATGGATGCAGTGTCGGGGCGATTGGGCAGTTCTTTTTTGGCTGTATGAGAGATATTACAGTGCCGTGGAGTGTGCTTTTTTGTAAATTGTGCTTTTTGCTAGTATCTTTAAATAAAGAATCCCAGGAAGGAGTGAAAGCTGCTTGTGCTTACCACACACTATATATTTTACTAATACTACTCTGTATTTCTGAATTGATTTTCCAGACTACACCTCCGACTTCTATTCCATCAATATGGCTCATGGTCATTGAACTTGCGGATGATTTCTCAAGAGTAAGTTATACTCATTGAATTACTTATCAATTCGATGGTTATACTGCTGGTTGTTTTATATGCTCTGGCATTATGCTCTTGCTCTGCCTTAACTATATCTTCTTCTTCTTCCGGAACTATTGAAGGGAGTCCTTCCGTTCCTATTGGTTCCTACAGCTAAGCGAAGTTATACAAACACGTCCCTCGTGAAGCTCATTTTACAACTTTAAAATTTTGCGAGTGCCGTGGTAGGCAAGCAGGTTTCTTATTATTTCTCCTTATATTTTGTTATTGCTGATTGCATTGCATCTGGTTAAAGACATAAAGACTTAACAAGCACGTTAAACCCAGAATTTTCTTCTCATTACTCGGAGGAAGAGGAGCTGTCAAATAAAAATCGATTGCTGCGCTCCCTGTTGGAAATGGTCGGAAATTCACAAATTCTTTCACAGAATTTTGACATTCGGTAGGTAGGAAATTTGGTGCATTTGTGTAAAAATTTCTAAATTTTTGGAAAACCTATGAGAGTTTCGTACAAAATACGACTCTCAACCAATAAACGAAACAACCGGGATTTAAAATAAAGTGGAAAACTGGTTGTTCGAGCTATTTTCGCACGGATGTTAACAGATATAACCAAAGTGTTTTGACAGCGACGTGTAAATAACGTGAACATTTTTTTTTAGCGATGGCAGACGCGGCCGCAAAGAAGCCCAAGGCTGAGAAGAAGGCGGCGAAGGAGCCCAAAGAGGCTCCAGCCACCAGCAAACCGGCGAACAAAAAGAGACCCCTGAAGAGGCACGGAAGGCTGTACGCTAAGGCTATCTTTACTGGTTATAAGAGAGGTCTCCGTAACCAGCACGAAAACACGGCGTTGTTGAAGGTAGAAGGATCCGCCGTCAAGTCAGACAGTTGGTTTTACGTTGGTAAGAAGTGTGTGTACGTCTACAAGGCGAAGAACAAGACCTGCGTGCCCGGCAAACCCAAGTCCGTCAAGTCAAAAGTGAGGGCGATTTGGGGCAAGGTGACCAGGCCACACGGTACTAGTGGTTCCGTGAGGGCTAAGTTCCAGAGGAATTTACCAGCTAAGGCAATGGGACATCGCATCCGCATTGTAAGTTTGTTGTATTTTCATTTTATTACCCAATTAGATTGTTCAAACTGAGAACAGTGTATCCAAATTCCAGCTCAATTCCACACTTTCCGAATCGATTATCTGTGCAAGCACGAACACAAATGGCTGCCAACGAAACTTATTTTTTGAAGTTAAGTTTTAGGAGCTGGCTATTTATATGTCCGACGTATATGAAAGTCGGTATACGTCTTGCGCTCTCATTCGCGAGTTGAGTCACGTGACTTATTTCGACGTACATTTAGCTCCATACACGTCCGAAGTAAACTAATTTAGATACGTCGAAAGTGCATTTTTCTCAAGCATCGTTGCAATAACGAGCGTGTATGCCCTCCTTTTTCGGCGATGGGCGCTGCGGTATGAAAAAAAGAAGTGGTAATTATTTCCAGTGGTGTAACCCACCCCTAATTTTCTTCAAATTTTGGACGTATTTTCGTCCAACATTCGGCGCCCGCCGAATGGTTAAACCCGATTTATAAACTTTGACGTTTCTGTTTGACGTTTGAAAGTTGGACATGGAAGATTAATTAAGGTGGATTTATAAACTCGACGTTTGTGTTGGTGCTCGCCGTTGCCGTTTGCGTCGAAAATTCAATCCCAATATTTTTACGTGTAACCGTTTATAAACGCCGTCGAACGTTGCCGTCTGCGTCCGATGCCGTCCGAGATAAACTAATTTCATCTTTCACGTTCCGTCGTTCACATTTCTGGACCCAAACTGCGAAGGTCACCGTCAACTTCGGAGCGCCAACGCACACGTCGAGTTTATAAATTCACCTTTATTATAAACTCAAATTCCGTCAGGGATAACAACGGACCTCCTGGAGGTCCGTTTGGATAGCCAACATCATATATAAAGTACTACCTTTATATATGGGCAACATTTATCTTTTTCCGTTTGCCGTTACCTCTCCGGCCAATGAAGTGCCTTCTTAAGGCTCACGTGGGAGGTCACATGGTTTCCCAGTTTATCAGCTGATCATCTGTATTGATTTTGGAAATCGAACGACTTCGCTCCGATAACGAATGTTATCATATGCTATCATAGAATCTATGCTTTATTTTTCTGGCGTTGATAACACACAGGCGTACGGAAAATTCTAAACGGACGGAACGGAAAAAGTTTATGGAAATAGCAGCTGCATCAACGTCAAACGGAAACTTCAAAGTTTATAAATCCGGCTTTTTTACAGTGCCGAACGTCGGGCGAAAATAGGGGGTACCCAGCCAAAATTTCAAGAAAATCAGGGGTGGGTTACACTATTGGAAATAATTACCACTTATTTTTTCATACCGCAGCCCTCATCTCCGAAAAAGGGCATACGCTCTTTATTCCTTTATTGCAACGATGCTTGAAAAAAAAATGCACCTTCAACGTATCTAAATCTAAAATCAGTTTACTTTGGACGTGTATGGAGCTAAATGTACGTCCAGAGAAGTCACGTGACTCAACTCGCCAATGAGAGCACAAGACATATGCCGACTTTCATATACGTCGGACGTATAAATAGCCACTTCCTAAGTTTTAACCGGTGACTGATAGTCACATTTCGTAGGTTTTGATAATGTCATATTGTGATTTCCACTCACTTAATTTGCGCAATAGGGCATACTTTGGCCCACCATCATCAAAAGTGCTTGTGTAACTTATCTAAACACCATAATGAGGGATATGCCATTCCAGGGCTTCTTGAGTTAGCAGATACAACTGCGCTTGCACACATAGTTGTTTTTGATACTGTGGAGCGAGATTTTCAACACTTCTAAAACATTTCACCTCTATTATTTGATATTTTATGCTGGACATTTTGTGATGGAAGGAAATGTTGATAAATAGAATTATTCCAGTTAGTTTTTGATAGGGATGGGTTTCTTTATATTTTATTTTGCTCTAATTTCTTGGGAAAATATTGTACCCAATTTAGCTTTCACATGATGCTTATGACATTTGAAACCTGAATATTCACTACGAATTACAGTGTTGACAAAATTTTACTGATTTATTTTATTACTTAATATTGAACTTAAATCATGTTATCATTTTAAATTAATTTTCTCTATTTTGTTACAGATGTTGTACCCATCCAGGATATAAGCTAATTTTATATTTACCATAAATTGTACAAAAAAAATATTAAAAAGTTTCAAAAATCAGATTGTTTTATTATATCAGTCCAATAAAATAAATTCATTTATTAACTCTAAAACTATCATCTATCTAATTTATTAAATTCGAAATCTCGAAATGTAAACAGGACTGACAATAAAGTATTTATCAATAGTGCAATATACTTAAAAATAAAATTTTAATGCTGGGACCATTGAATAGTCTTCAGATCGACACCTTCCTGTACCATTTCCCAAAGTGGGCTCATTTCTCGCAGTCTCTGTACGTGCTGAATGCATTTACGAGTTGTGTAATCAACTTCCTCTTCTGTGGTAAACCTTCCAAGTCCAAACCTATATTACAACATTAACGGCATTTTGATATTGTACAAAAATCTAAGATTTACCTGATTGAACTATGGGCCAAGTCTTCATCTGCCCCGATGGCTCTTAAAACATAGGAAGGTTCTAGAGAAGCAGATGTGCAAGCAGAACCACTAGAGAGGGCCACATCTTTTAAAGCCATTAATAGCGATTCGCCTAAAAAATACATTTATCAATTTTCAGGCTTTGCAAAAATTTGCTTCAGCCTCTGGAGTCTACTGGACATGCACCACATTTTTTTAAGAAATAAAATGAATATACAAAATTTCTTTTTTCTTTATCATTTTTCTAAAGATTGTTGCAACTTCGTGGCTAACCCCCATTATAAGAGGGGCGGGGTAAGTTAGGTAAGTTCATTTGACCAGTAACTCACAATGTAGGAATCTTAATGACCACAAAAAATATAAGTTTATTAAAAGTTCAGGCTTTATACATCTGACTAACCTTCAACATATGCAAATGACAAGTTGACACAACCCGGATATGTATGTTCTGCATCTCCATTCCTTATGACATGCGTAAGTTCTCCAAAAATCTTATCCATCAACCTTTTACTTAAGTTCGCAACCCATTTGTGATCGTATGCCATTTCTCTCTGTGAGATTTCACAGGCTTCTCCAATTCCTTCAAACAAATAACTTAATAACAGAGTTTTAATATCATCATTCAAACTCTTACCCACGACAAGTGGTGCGGGTAATGTCCCGCTTCTGAGACCCCTTTCTTGGCCACCACCTGACTGAATGGGTTCCACACGAACACGGGGTCTTCTGCGTACATATAATGCACCAACTCCTGCAAATTTAATATTTGTATTCAAAAAATCGCAAGTTTTCAACTAAGTCACCTTTGGGACCATATATTTTGTGACCACTGATCGACATCAAATCAATTTTCATTGATTGCACGTTTAGGGGAATTTTACCTACTGCCTGTGCTGCATCTGTGTGGAAAAACACTTTTTTATCTCTACAAAGAGCTCCTATGTCTGATATTGGTTGCTTTACACCTTAAAATTATTTTATAAAAACCTTTGACTTGGAGAAATTAACATGTTACCTATTTCATTATTGACTGTCATTATTGATACCAAAGAAGTATTTGATGTTATACTTTTTTCCAATTCTTCCAAGCTAATTATTCCATTTGTTTGTACAGGCAAATAAGTAATTTTAAAGCCTTCAGCCTCAAGAGCTCTACAAGAATCTAACACACATTTGTGTTCCTAAAACGTTATGCCAAAAATATATTACGCAATGTTGTACATATATAACCAATTTGATATATTCTTTAATATAGTGATAGTGACTTCAGCTCTAGCATTGATTAAAATATTTTTAGTAAAAGGATTCAACAAGAGATTTAATTTGTGGTTACTTTTTTAGCACAGCCGAGATTACAACATGCTCTGCTTTTATAGGGCCGATTTAAGGCGGCCACCCCCTGCACAAGATAAGAAGGTAACATGGTTTGCCTTATTATAATTCTTCGATTCAACATCATGAATATAAAGTTTTGTCTACACAGAGTTAACAAATATGAACTTTTTTTCAGTGCAACAAGTGAAGCAACATCTTGCTTCAGTGTGGACACCCTGTTTCCGATCTACTTTCATGTTATTGCGTCTAAAGTCCCTGAAATTTACAAGAGTGGGTTTATACGTCATTAGTACAATTATTCACCGATTTTGGGCACTTCAGAATAAGTATATTTTGGAGAGCATACACTATTTTCAAGTTAGTTGACAGGTTCTGCCAAGAAAGTGATCCCAGGGTTAGAATTAGTTACCAAAAGGGCTTTGAACGTTATAGCACAGACTAACGAGTACTATTATAGACAACAATTTTACGTTAATCTACATAGCAAAGAGATTGTATTAGAACAAAATTGTTGTTTAAAATACTGGCTATTTTTCTTTAAATGAAATGGAGACTAGCTTATTTTTGACAAATGTCTTTAAGGAGGCTTCTGTTGCGAAGCTATTTATTCTGTGGTTATAGTCGTCAAACTGACATTTCTATTCCTTTTATAGCTTCCATTATGTCAGATTTCTTATTTTGTATTCAAAATTCAGTAGGATATAACTCTGTCGATGTATTACCCAACTCTCCTAATAAAGGCGGGACCCTAGTTGCGACTTCTACGACTTATTAGTAAAACACGAGGGAAAAGCATATTTCTTCTGTGTGGACAGGATGTTTCCATTTGTTACAATGTGTTTCGAAACTTGTCTTTGTGAACATATCTTAATGCATAAAAGGATTTATTATATTTAATACATTTTGGAATAGACGTTTAGAAAAGTTCTGAATGAACTTGTTTTTGCTGGCATAGGTTGTGTCTGATAATTTTTCGTCCGTAAAATGTTTATTTTCTATTTAAGAGGCGCAGAATTAAAAACAAAATTTTCGGTTATGGTCTTCTCGAAAACGGCTGCACGTTACTTATGATGTTTGCTTTTTTCTTCTTTGACTTAATATTTAACATATTTTACTTATTTGTCTCAATTCGCTATAGATTTTAAATAAAAGTGAATTCATTTAATATGGGTCCGAGCCGGTATGCTACAAAAGTTGCACCTTTTTTCAAAAAAATCAAATATGTTAAGTTTTACCTCATACTTTTGTCTATTCCTCTGCGCAAAATGATCGCACACAAATTGGTACTTTTTCCGAAAATAACATGTTCTTACATCTGTTTTCATGCCATGTTTACACCTGCCACTTCTAGTAGCCTTTACTGACACTATTGGTCCAGTTTAGGCAAAGGCAGTTCAGTCTAGAGATGATGCAGAAAACACTTAGAGAACCCTTCTAAGAGAAAAATATTCTGTTTCCCACGAGTATTGCTTCAACAACAAATATCAAAATATAAAGTTTCAAGAAACTATGGTGACTAAATAAACTAGACATAAACTTTGTGAAAATTCTAGAGGAAATGACACAAACCGTTTGTGTTGTAATAATGTGCTTCTTCTTGGCTCCATAAAACCTCGCTACTCCCTTCACAGCTATGTTATTGCTCTCGGTAGCCCCGGAAGTGAATATAATTTCCTTTGGGTCAGCTCCGATTACATTTGCAACTTGTTCTCTTGCTTTTTCTACTGCGGCTTCGGTTTCCCAACCATAGGCGTGTGTTCGAGAATGTGGATTTCCATAATAAGAGGTGAGATAGGGCATCATCGAATCTAGAACCCTTGGATCCTAAAGATTTATAAATGTTAGGTATTATAACAGATGTTGATTAACTGAACTATTTAATACCAAAGGTGTAGTGGCTTGCGCATCTAAGTAAAGCGGCCTCCCTTCAAATTTGTCTTCTATCTTCCAATTTCCATCTAAAAAGTTGAAAACTGAAATAATCAATTTTGTCACAATTTTTACATTAGATAGGTACCTTCCATAATATTTCGTGTAACTAATGATGACACCACTGCATTTTTGTGGTTTAAGATTTGGGGAATGTAAATTTGCAAATTGCGAAGACTTTTATACATTTTTGCAAGTATTTTTTATACATTTGTCATTATAAAATAGAGGTGTATAAAAATTTTGTCAAACACCAATTTCATAACAAAAAAATTGACAGAATGACAGGACAGACATTCCAAAATATTGTCATTATACTGACAAATGACAGCCACTCGTTAAGTTGAAGTTAGCTGTTAAGCGCTTACCTCACAGAGTATTAGCCCAGAAAAGATTCGTCCTTTTCTGGGGTATTAGGTATATTGTACCCATAGAAATCCATATCCCTGATTGTACCTAAAGTCTGGAGCTTCCGCCATTATGGCTCGCACTGGGGCCTACGGAGTTTGCGCGCTGTTTCGAGAATAATAGGAGGGAAACATTTTAGAGAGAAAGAAGGAATCTTTTTCTCGACCAATAGCTTGCATTCACTCATTCCGTCTCTACACAGAGATCGTGCGTCTCTCCCTTGATCTAGAAAATGCGCAATCACTCTGGGCCATAAGTCTAGTTAGATATTAAATGCGCGGGTGTTTGGGCCTGGGCCTTAAAATATATACAGGGTGCCCCAAAAGAAATGGGACATAGAGCAACTGCATATAATATTTTGGGCCAAAATATGACGATTGAGGCCAATATATGCCTTATAGAAATGTTGCTTGTTTAAGAGATACAGGGCGTTGATCTTATTAATTTTTTGAAATAGAATTATGGCTACATCTCCCAAACTATATAATCAAGACAACTTGGTCAATTGACCAAGTTGTTGAACTGAAATTTGGCATTGGTATGTTTTTGGGGATGGAGAATAATCTGAAGATATCAATTTCGCCGCATCTCACAGAGGGCGCCACTTGCGCTGTTTTTGGATCATGCTTTTACTCGTAACTTTTTTCAGGTTATCTTTTTGGTCATGCAAGGTCCATCATTTTAGTGCATATTTTCATTCTGCAAGAAAAATGTACTCTTTTGATTCATAACGATCAAATCAACCGTTTCAACACTTGAAAGCGGTAGTCTTACAGATCAACTGTGCCATTTAAAGTGAAGAAAAAAGCCCTATGAACAGTGTAGCAAAAATTATTCGCTTTCAAAATGGAAAGGATTCAATTTGACAAAATTTGGACACTTTATTTCAAGAAAACCAATGGTGTTTTGACATTTGTCGCAGTTGATCTGTAACATTTGAAAGCGGTAGGTCAAATTTTTATGTTTCGAATATATTGAAGTCGACAGCCGATTTCAACGCAAACGGTTGATTTGATCGTTATATGAAACAAGAGCAATACCTTTTTCTTGCAGAATGAAAAGATGCACTCAAATGATGGACCTGCAGGACCAAAAAGATAACCTGAAAAAATTTACGAGATCCAAAAACAGCGCAAGTGACTATATTCTCGAAATAAAGAATTTCAGGAAAATCTTAAAAGCTCCTAAACATTTTGGAGTTTCACTATATTACTCTCTTGTTTAAAACAAATGTTTTTCGTTATTACATTGATCGTCTATCTTTATCACGAGATCCACAAATTCGAGTTAAATAAATTTAGTATAAAATTTGAATACGGAATTTTTCAAAAACGGAAAAAGATAATGCCACAAAGTTTAATATCATTTTGATTGCCTTGATGAGCAGATTTCAAATTTTTAAAACAATTAAGTTGCCATTGGTCCCACTTTTTTGTATTCGCCGAACCATTGATTTTGTTTTTTGAATCACCCTTTTATCTTAAAAAACAAAAAAGTTAGGTGGGGGGTCAATTCTCAGTGAATAACTCTGTACGAGGTGTCTAGAGATCGATTTCGATATCTTGATTAGTTTAGAAGGTACAAGGCGTTTTGGTATTTTTTTTAATCGGTGTATAGGTACCCAAAGAAAAATGTTTTTTTTTTCTAAATGGAAAATATTAACAAACAAAAGAAAATTTGGCATGGTTAAATACGAGAAAAAGGAAAACGCCCTGTAGGTATCTTCTAAACTAATCAAGATACCGATATATGCGGCATTCAATTCACCTCAAAATCGAGCTCTATAGACACCCAATCAACTTAGGTTTATATTCTCTTCGGGAGGAACCCAAAAACCTATATCAAATTTTGGGACACCCTGTACTATTTTGGTCGGCGGCAGAACATTTGAAAATATGCTGAGCAAAAATCTGTGGTCGGACTTCCATTGTCTTCATTTATTTCTTATTTCTAAACACGACGTTTCGATCAGTACAAATCTCTGATCGTTTTCGAGTGAAAAGGAGAAGTACAAGAAAGAGATTGAGGTTTATAGTATACAGAATATTTACAAAATGATTAATCACTAATCCATGTTGGCGCCAGTGGATTGCCGCGGTTTTCACCCGCCTGCTTGACCAGAGAGCGCCAAACATTGGGAATGTCCACACTATAGCTTAGCTGAATGCTTGTTTGTTTTCTATGTGGACTATACTCAAATTATTTTAAGAAGTCCTTACTGGGACTGTCAATTGGTAATTTCGATATCCTAAGTTGGCATCTATGCAGCAAAAAATGCAACCGGGTCTCCGGGTCATAAGTGCAGGTCAGTAACGAGCCCATTTGCACTAATAACACGAAAAGTTACAAGAACAAGAACAACACAGATAACGGTAAAACTCACGAAACTTAGAAAACCCGCGAATATTTTCATTGCCGAATGTTTGAACCAGTTTGAACGATCTGGAAAACCTTCACTGTCACTTTGACACACCGAAGCTAAATTTGCCTGAGTCCGCCCATAGACGCTGCCAAAAGCAGCTGATTATACCAAAATGAAAAGTGTTTCCATGACGTTTGAAATTATTATTAAAATTAGTTATAGACATGGTCTTTTTTATTTATAGCGGTATAATCGAGATTGCAATAGGGTTTTTATCTTATTATGTTCTTTTTTCGTATCACTTGGGTAACTTTTCACATCATAGATCAATGAGTGACGTCATTAATTGGTTGAGACACATATATACCCATGGTTAACAGAAAATTCCTAGGGATTTTGTGGAGAATGTCATCTGACAAAATCGGGACTTCTTACAGTAATCGGGGTATACTACTACTTTAAATTTCCTTCGGTTCGTACCAGTGGGGCTCCTTTTCGATGATTTCGGTATTGGTTGGTCCACACGTGTTCTGCTATTCCCGATCGTAAGGTAACTCCTTTTTGGCCATGGCAGGATTCAAACCGCCGTATACAGTGTGGTCATTTAAGTGTGCAACATATGGGATTTTTTTTATTAATTGCACAACGAAAATACAAATATTTCCGAAAGTTGGTGCATGTTCGATAATCATATTAGGCGCACTTAGAATATGGTTGCAACTCAAACAACATACAGGGTAGGTCAAAAAATGTAAAAATTTTACAAGAGTAAATAAGTATCCTTATTTCGGAAAATTCAGCAAAATGTTATTAAGAAAAGTTGTCTAGAATTAAAAGTTATGCCTAAAACCAAAACATGCCCCCCTAACAAAAAGAAATATATTTTTGGAAAAACATTAATAATTTCCATAATTTTAATATTCACCCTAAACAATTTCATAAATCAATAAGAATTATATCAGTTTCGCATAACTTTGTTCCAATTCGAGCATATTTGTAAAATTAATAACTTAGATTTTTAATTTTTTAGGGAATCACAAACTTCATGTTGGAACGATATTAAACAAAACTTTAAAATTTCGCAAAAAAATTTCTGAACAAGGTAAAACATTAGTAATGATAATGTGTATATTAAAAAACTCTCATTTAAGGTGCAAAATTTTTATTTTAAATGTTTATTAACACGTTAAGCCCCATGTGTACCATATAGGTACACACTTTAGTTTCTCCGTAGACCATGTGTACCTATATGGCCACAGCAGCCGGCTGTGTTTAAGTTGGTGTGGCTCTCTCAGGCACACAGCTAGCCTATTTCCTTATGGTGTAATGGAATCGTCCGGTCTGTCGTAAACAAAAAATCACAATGATTATTTTGTGGTTAGGTTAGGTTATTTACATAGACAAACTCTCTTTGGGCTTGTCTATGGTTGTTTAGTTGACAGTTGATTTTTGTCAGGTAAACACATTGACATAATGTCAATGGGTAAACATCGTTCGATAATTTGCGCTTTATTTTGGTAGATTATAATTGTTGTATAAAGGTAAAATGTCACGGAATGAACGGAAAAAAGGGTTGCCAGAAGAGGAACTTTTTGTAAACCGTGTTGGCAATAAAAATGTTATATTAGAGAAACATTTTAATTGTGACACAATATGGCACGCACGGTCCAGGACGTTCCTAAGAAACAAAAATCTTTTGTGTAGACCACATAATGTGCCATATTGGTACACAGCTTTATTTAACCAAAAACGTATGTATTTAATTTTAACTAGGGTAAGTTCAAACAATAACAGCCATCTTAACAAAAAGTTGTAAAAAAAAAGTTGTTTGGTCTGAGGCAGTGGCGCACCCAGAAAATATGATTGGGGGGGGGCCAACTCGAAGTTGTAGCCAGACAGAAACTTCAGGCAGAGTAAACGACTTTCCAGTCAGTACATATTTGAGAAGTGAGGGATAGGTACCTACAGGGCGGTACTTTGTCGGTGGGGAGAGGGGGGGAGGGAAATGGAATTTAATTCTTGTTATTATACAAATCGCGCCGCAGGCGAAAATTTGTTAAATTTTCAAGGTCAAATATAATATGAACATACAATTTGACTCAAGGGTATTTTTTTTGCATTATGTGCGCCCATACCTAATCATTTGTGCAGTAAGCAAGAATACTTTTTAACTGACAAAAATCCAGTAATTATCAAAAACAACACTGAACGTCCTTTTGAGATGTGGAAGAAAAAATAAAAGTTAGTGCTCATAGTTCCCTATAAATTATCATATCGTTTCAAAGGGCCACATTATGTCTATAATTTTTGCAACATTTTATAATATTTTCTGGCCAGTGTAGTAAGTGTAGGTAAATTGAAATTTGTTTGAAGGTCGGGCGATAGAGATTATTGTTTTTTTAAGCGGGCAATAAAAAGTGTACTTAGGATGTTTCTGCACATTAAAAATTTTCCTCAAGCAAAAATTTTTGTAAAAAAAATTAATGGCAAATTCAGTTTAAATGAAGTATAATAAATAAAAAATCATGATGTCTTTTTTCTTCTTTTTTTTTCTCAATGGAGCAGTTCCTTATCTACTGCTCTGGCGCTCTGGTGAGGTGTCCGATGAACTTGTGGCTCAGACAGGGCAAACATTCCGCTAGGCAGATTCAAACAAATTTCCAAACTGTTTTTTTATATATATATGTATATTAGAAAATACCAAAAAAAAACTCAGATATTAGCCAGTCAGTGCGCAAAAATTGCCGAGGGTCGTACAGCGAACAGTACCTACATCTACGATACGACCACGACCCTCGAGAATTTTTCAAATATGAAAGGTCTGGGGGGGCCGAGGCCCCTTGCCCCCGCCCCCCCTGGGTGCGCCACTGGTCTGAGGTAAAACTCGTTTCTTGACAGCCTGGGGCTTAACGTGTTAAGAAACTGGAAATTAATCAGGAATTAAGATGAGGTGTTCGCTTATTAAAATGCGCCGCATGCGAAATTTTTTAGAAATTTTAAGGACAAACAATTTAATTGAGGCGTAGAAAATTGTAAAGTTACATCACCATGATATGTTATTTCCTCTTCCCCTTATCAAACGGCCCTGCCGTATATGAAGGACAGTGATAGAATTTATCATATCTTACAAGTACGAAGTTCGACGATCGTACTCAATGGTATAGAAGATAGAATTTAATATATCTTAAAATTCAAGTAGGAAGTAGCACTCGTAGTCGTAGCGCCTAGCATCATTCACAACAACTCACAACAGAATAATGTCCACAATGCCCACCTAAAATAAGCGCACCGCGCGCCACAGTAATATATAACTACGCGGAAGCGCAGGCGCGTGCTCCATTGCACTGGCCCGTGCCTCGGTAGCAGCAGTGCCACGTAGATTTCGAAAATTGCGATGTTGCCAAATTTTTCAAATGTCGTCACACCTTATTCCTTTTGTGCTTGAAATTTCGAGCATTTTGAGCATTTTCAAGGGAACGTTCCTTTTCGTGCTCTTGAGAATACGTGCGCGTACATGGGTAGGGAACGTTCGCGAACGTTCTCCGAGCACGAACGGGAACGTTCCCTCCTTCACATCTCTAACCCCAAGGCAGTCTTGAGGCTAATGTTCACGTTGATAAGTCAACCCTCCGACCAAATGGTCGGAGAGTCAACCCATAACTTTGTGCAATTTTGCTTCTTTTAGGAATTCAAGTATTGTATCGAAACTGGGGATCCCATAGATAATATGCTACTTCCGGAATATCCCCAGGAATTTCCTCATTAGTTGAACCTATGAAAATTTAAAATTTTTAGTTCGGGCTCATTATCTGTCATAAGTGTCATACCTAACTACCTAATGAGGGTAAGTACGATAGAAGCAGCTTTTCTTCACACAAGTACCATCTAAGAAACATAGGCGGAATTTTTGTCCGAAACTATTAAATTTCATTTCTAGCGATTATATTTCGACATCCAGTCCGAAGACATCCATTTATTTACCATGTAGTCCGCCTCTGCGGATCTCCGAGCCCGAGTGTTTCAGAGAAGAAAAATGGCCCGCCGCCAATGGTGTCCCCACCATCACGCCTCGTGGCTTCCTATCTGTCACGATACACTTACCTGTACCTGTATTGTCCTGTATCAGTGTATCTTCTCTTTCTCGGGCTCCGCGACTCGTCCGAGCGAGTGAGACGTACGCGCGAGTGGTGCCGGCGTGAGAGACCGCTGTAGAATCCTACCCGGTTAGGTGGAAGTTGGCGAGCGGATTTGTACCGGGTGGTCCACCAAATCACTTTGTTTTGGCGTGAGCCTAGGATTTTAACGGAAACACTTGGGGTAAATTTGACAATTTATTGCAACTAAGTATGAGAGGCAAAGTGCATAAAAACAAAATAAAATAAAAAAGTTACCATTAAAGAACAATTTGTTAGTACAAGGGCAATTTTATGAATTTAACGCTAGAACATGGTTTATAGCGTGCTCTCATCGACAATGAATATAAAAAATGATTGATAAATTTATTCAACAACACGAATAATAAATATAATTCAGAATTAATTTCCCAGGCGCTTGAGTTACAGAACAAAAGTACACTGGGAGTTAAACAAAGCGTGTAGTTTCCCTAGTTTAGTTCATCCTACAATACCCTCGTAGAAAATTAGCAAAAATTCATAACACTGTAGCAAACCAGTCATAAATGCGTTTTATAAAATAAAATTAAAATGCATAATTCAAAACAAATTCTAGGCTCAAACTCAAACTCTCAAGAAAGAACACAAAAAATCAAAATTCGCTTACTTGTGGTCAGCTCAAAGGTAAGTAGTACTTGCAGGTATTTTTCGAAGACTTTTCTCGGCTTTCTTGTAGAGGCGGCAGCGATCAGTTCGTTTCGGAAGCTCGTTCGGGAGTCTTTTTTTCTATAACCCGCGCCTGGTATTTATACCGCTCGGGGTACCCCTTTTCTCTTCCCCGCGGTCGCTATATCCGTGCGAACTTTTGGGGAGACCGGTTCTCGCGAAATTAATTAAGGCAATTATCGTAAATCAGTCAAAATTAATTACTGCAATTAGCATAAATCGATCACTTTGAGACGTTTATTATATCAATTATCATAAATCTGGCCCGCGGGCCATGTTTTCGGCTACTTTATGGCACCCCTCCCTTTGGCGGCATCGCGGCCTAATGCAGTAGGTACTCCAATTAAGACTTTGATTTACTGAAATGGGTTTGAGATCTTAGTTGGGGCCCGGAGGGGACTCTGGCGAAAAACTAACGTAAAGTGACCAGTTTAAGAACCGAATATTATATATTTTTTTGTTAAAAATCCCGGGCACCACACCGCGACCAGACCAAGAGGCCAAGGGACAACCCCAACGGCTCGCGATGCTAAGCCACGTATATGTAGCAATACATAATCTAACTTTATCCCCTTAGGTAATAGGTAAAAACGCCGCCGATTCGAGATCAAGGTGCTTTCTCGCCAGAAGTGCATCAAAGGTCAAACGGCTCGAAAAGATGGCCGCTCGGGCGTCTTCGGCACGCTGGAGCCGGAGCCAAGGTTAGTGAGCTCCCACCAGTCGCCAATCGAACCGTTCGGAATCGCCTAGATTCCGCGGGCACGCCAGCGCCATCAAGCGCCGCCCTCGGCGTTCTGGTTCTCCGTCAGGAACGCCTCCGACACCCACGGATAGAGGGCGCTGCAAGCAGCAAGCTGAGCATCCAGAGGTGCGTTCACCTGCCGCTGCGCGTGACGGCGCTAGCAACCGTCACAGACCAGAGAAATTTCTCTGTCACAGACGCAGACGCTCCATGTCGCCCGCTCCGAGATGGCGCTAGTCTCCACCGCCGCGTCAGGTCGACGCGCCGGCTTCTTTAAGCCGCGTCTCCATCGACCACAGATACGGATGCGGTTCATTAAGCCTTCGCGTGTCTCCTGGTCTCCTGCCTCTTTAAGCGGGCAGATGCCACCGGCACTCTCCTTAGAGCTGTCTTCCGAGAACCATAGTCCTCCAGGTAGTAGTGACCACTTACCACAGCAGGTGAAAGGACCAAGTGACGCGAATGACCTCACCAGACTACTCGCGAAGGAGGATAATATCCCAGCCCAACCTTCAGACAGTCTGCAGGAAGGGAGCGCAATCAGATGAGGACATCTGATGGGCGATGGCCAACGGCATACCGAAGGAATCAACAAATGCACTTTTGCAGAAATACCCTGTTTCGGAAAATTGCTCCGTCCTACAACTGCCCATGTTCGACATTTCAACGGTTTCCTCAAAGGAACCGCTGCAGCGGTAGTGCAGGTAGGCAAAACATTATCCACTACAGGTAAGTCTATCTCAATTTTTTTTTCGAACAAACCTGCGAGCGTCCCTAGATAGGGTGGACATCTTGTTGCCTCTAGGGGATTATGCCAACTTGCTACACCTTGGGTCATCCTCCAGGCGTAAGGCAATTACACCAACCCCTAGTAGGGGCATGAGGGAGCATATCGAGAAGTCAGTCCCTTCGGAATTTTGTTTGGTCCCAATGTATCGAAACAAGGTGGCAAAGTCTTTACTGAGCGCCAGTTAAAAGTTACTCTCAAGCTTGCAGAAAGGGGGGGGGGGCAACCACAGAGAGCCGCAGGGCTTGCGCCTCGACCCACTCAGATTCTCCAGAGAACCGACTTTTATAGCCTTTATACAGAAGGGGTCTTGTTCACCGAAGGGGGGCGGTGAGACCACGCGAGCACTGCGAGCAGCCCTTAAAGGATGCGAGAGCGAAGAGATTTCCGAAGTGGCGCTAGAAGACATAGAAAACTAGGTGAGTATCACTGCAGGCAAGCTTTCATATGTGGAAACACATTACTGACTCTTCAGTCATACTAGATTGGATCAGGGACTATAAGTTGCCCTTAAGGAAAAGTCCAGTACAAAGCATTCCTCCTAATATTCGTGAGCGCTCCGAATCTGAAATTAAAGCTATTGCTCAATTAATAGAGCAGGTAACAGTAGCAAAATGTGATCCCTGTCCTTCACAGTACCTCTCAAGGATATCCTTAACAGAACGTCCCAAACCTCAACTCTCCCCTTAAGGTAGGTACCCCATTTCAAAATGGTGACATCCGTACAGTGTTATGCAATGCAAAGGAACTACTTTTTAACTTCCATAGACCTCATAGAGGTCTATTTTCACATGGCTATAAACCTCAATCATTGTAAATATCCTCGCTTCGAAATAATTGAGAATATCCTTGCAATTTCTGGGATTTTGCTATCAATAAATCAAAAAGCAGGTCAAAACCTGATCGAAGATGCTGGTTTTTGGGAATTGTCCTGGGCTCAGTGAAATTAAGAACTCTTCTATCTGATTGAAAGAAGGCAATAATAATAATAAAAACTAGTTCACTCGTTTTTAGGTATTAATTAATTAATTAATTAATTAATTCACAACAAGTTCCATTTTACACTGATGAAGAAATTGATGAATTTTTTTGTCACCTTATGTCAGATTCTAGCGAATACCAACACAAGAGAATAAATAACAAAATAATTTTTTTTGTGCTATGCATTTCCCCTATCAGAACATAATATTTTCTAACCATATCCATCTTCATCCAAAGCATCTTTAACTACAGATTAAGTCTGGCTAGAAGAGTAGTTGAAAATGCATTTGGCATTTTAGCCAAACGATTTATAGTTTTTTGAGTATTATATATAATTATAATTAATTTGAATGTAGAAAAAGTGCAAACCATAACATTAGATTGTTGCACATTACATAATTTTTGAGACCCGAATGTCCTATACTCTATACTTCCATCCTAGAAGAGCTTGATAAAGACTATGTATTTCAATTTGGACTTTCTTACCAAACATGCTCACCAAGACATGCTTGCGTTGCTGCCCAAGAGGAGTTTTGTGATTATTTCGTGAATTAGGGAACTGTGCCTTGACAGCGGAATACATAAATAAAACATATTGTAACATTTCACACACTTTTTATCTAAGTATATTATCTTTAAAACTATGTATGCACTCTCCTCTTCCTTGTCTAATGCCTCAAACAAAACCAGTATCAAAATATAACCTTCCTTGTGTTCAAATTTTCAATGTTAGTACTCCTGAAGTTCACGCAAAACTTGACGGAAAATAGAACATGCTCTAATTCGTGAAGTAACTTCATGAAGAAATTCATGAATTAATTCATGAAGAAATTGCCAGTGTAATACACGACTTTTTATAATAATTTGTCCTTGAAGTGACTTCATGAATTAATTCATGAAGAAATTGTCAATGTAAAACAGGTATTATTAGGGCCTCAGAGTGACAGAACTTTTTAGCCTCGAAAAATAATGCAAGATTTATAAGGCTCGCATGTCCTTACCGGATAGAATTAAGCCTGCTCTGCGCTGGTGGTCAGATAACATCGAGGCTAACGTTAATGATACAAAGCAGGACGAATTTACCCTGGAAATTCTTTCCAACACATCATTATCGGGATGGGGTACTTGTTGTATGTATCGCGACTACCATTCGGGGGTGGTGGAAAAAGGAAGGGAAGCTTTTCCATATTAATGCCTTTTAACCATTTTTAATGCCCACCGATTTTAAAAAATTATAATATCACAGTGCTATCTTACATTAACAAAATAGGCAGCGTTCAGTATATCTAAACCGATTTGGCAATGGTGTAATTATCATATTGAGTGATTAATTAACATTTTTGTTTTTGTAACAAACCCGTTTGTTATTCCTGAGGTCGACATGTTTGCCTCCAAGGATAACCGAAAATGTCCAAAGTACATATCCTGGCTCCTACGTTTATGTTTTCCTATTTCTCCCTGATTTTGCACACTCTTCTGAATCTCGTGAATGAATAAGCTGAAGGGATCGTCGTGGTTCCACTCTGGGAGGGACAGGTTTGGTTTCCTTGTACTTCAAATTATAATGCCTGAGGGGCAATATATTTTCTTCCTGACAGAAATATTTAATCTTCAGCTTTCCCAGGTAGCCACCAAGCTATCAGGGAAGCTCTCAAATATAAGTTAGTTTCTTAGAGTGACATTGAGACCATTCCATGGTCCTTGCCGGCAAGAACTGCTAACCAGAATGGATCCACATATTAGATTCTTTGCCCTTTCACACGAAAACGGGCAATATATCCTTTGGAAAACACATCAGCACACGTCATTGATGTCCTTCCGGACATTTTAAAAATGGGCATAACACATACGGGTCCTTCAATTCACATTGTTCGGCTTATCGCTGATTTTGCGAGGTGACTTGGCCAGCTCGATTTCCAAGGCCAGATCACAACGATCCAAGTATAGCTTTACGTGGGATCCACAGAAGATCCTCCTTTCTAGAAAATTTTCCCAGGGATTTGTGTTCTATTGCTCAAAGTTTATTTTCAGAGATTTTCGACTTGTGTGTGGCAACTGCGGTCGGCGATTACATAATATCCTCTAAACAAGACATGAGTCTGGACTACGAGTATCTTATCACACAGACAACCTCACAGAGTGGCTAGCAAGCAGATGCTTTCGCGATGGACTAAAGATACATTGGAAGCGTCAGGAGGAGTCGGCTTTTAAAAAGTCCATTCAACCCGCCACGCATCGACCTCAGCAGCGGCTTGGAGATAGTATTCGTCAGATACCTGGTTGGACTAGGAGTCTTCAGTCGTTGGGTGATTTAAACCTTCAGTCAACGCTTCAGTCTTTACGACTTTTCGTATTAGACCTTTATATCAGTAAAGATAGGTAATTTCTAAGGACAATTCTCGTTCCATCAAGTCTACGATACTCGGTACGATAGGTACTAGCCTTGTTTATGGAGGTTCTAGTTAGCTTTTGCTTATGGCGGAATTTCTATAACCTTCAAATATGTCCTTATGGTCTGTCTGTCACATTCCCACTTGTTACTAAATATTTCTGTCTCGTTCCCTTACATTTCACCGAGACGCGTCCGTACGGTGGCTCCAAATTCCGAACCACGGTCCGAGCCGTCGATGAAGGAAGGAATCCGCAATCGACGTTTGGAGAAAAGCGTCGATGGAAGAAGGTTAAATTTTACAGGGCAGGAAACTGTAATTATGTACATACGTACGCGGGCCGGGTATCGATCGACCAAGCGCATCGTCACGTCCAAGGTCCAGCCAGCTGTTTTTGCTTTTTGCTGCCGGTTATTAATTTGCTGTGATTCTCGTTTTCTTATTTCCACTCATATTATTGTTACCTGTATTTGGTGGATAGTGTGCGGTGGTTTTCTAGTCCGATAATTAGTGTGTGCATATAAAAAACATTTCGTGTTTTGAGCCATCAGATAAACGATAAATAGGTACAGAGGTTAGGAAGTGAAAAAGTGTTTTGTTGTATCATAGAAGAATCTAGTCGTAGTGGATTCTTCTATGGTTGTATCAAAATGAGTGTTTTCTTGTGGTTTTAGAATCAATGCAAATCAACGGTTCTAGCCATGCAAGTGTTGTGTCCCAAATTCGTCGATGGAGGAAGGAATCAATCGACGCCCAAATTGGAAAGGCAATTACCTAACCGGGCCAAAGCCAAAAGTGTCCGTTTTTGCCTTTCCTAAGGATCCAGTTTTGAGGGCAAAATGGGTGCAAGCCTTATTTATACAAACAAGGGTGCAAGCCATAAAAAGTGCTTACTTTGTAGTCAAGAAACATTCAAGGTATGTTATATGTTACATTTTTTATATATTTTTTATAAAGCTTCGAGTTATTGTAGGTCTGTGAACAACACTTTTTAACACAAGACATTGAAAGGGAGACTACGTGTGTTCGTCGATGGTCCTCATATTAACGGTGTGTTTAGAATCGACTGGTGAAACTACGTGCACCTTTAAAAATTCCACGTGTAGCTAAAGGTTTTAAATTTTCATGGCAAGTTAATTTTATTATATTTTTACAAAATATACTTACTTTTTTAGGTGCAATACCTTGTAAGTTAGCAGGTTGCTCAAGTTATTTCTCCAAATCGAGCACGAAAACAAAAAATTGAACATGGACAGGTTGAAAAAGGCATGGCCGAAAGCGTTGAGAGTTGTGAAGCTTAAAAGTCTGCAAAATCGTATTCAAACATTGAGGAAGCGTATTCAAAAATTTTTGATATTGCCGAGTGGGGTAGGCGTTGTTTGAAGGCGAAAGGAAGCCAAAAAAGGGTCACACTTAGTCACTGAAATTTTTATTATCATAATATTTTTTTGTTGTGATATTTTTATTGTTGAATTATCATTTATTAAATAACTCTTAAATTGTTGCTGTATTAAAATATTTTTGTGTTTCACATATTAGTTACTATGTTATGTTTGAAACTGTACCTAGTAGTATTTTACCTGGACACAAAAAAACGACAAACTTTGCAGAAGTTTCAGTTATTAAGTGTTTTTAAGATGCTAGAGTTGAACGTAAATAAAAATCGTTGGTATCGTACTGTCATCCTCGAAGATGTGCCTTAAAATAGGTACATAATAGGTACATAGCTAATATTAATATTATCTATTATACAGCGTGGTGAATAAAAAATGCGAAAGTGTGATTTTTCTTTCTTTTGAGTAGGTGCCTGTGAATTCATATTTGACATTGTCTTGGGATTCCAAACAACTCTTCTTAGTGCCATAGTGCTGTAGTTCTAAAAATAAGGTTACTTTACTCTTGAGGAATTTTCATAAGTATTTTTCAACCTTCCCTGTATACAAATAGAAATTTTAAAATTGTTCGGGTATATTTTTAGTTTAAGCACAAGTACCAACTTTTATCAAGAATACTTTTTTTCTGAGAAACTTCAAATATAGAAAATTCCCATTTGTGTCCAACTTTCTGGCAGACGCTATATATACAGGGTGAGTTTTTTCGATGCCCACTATAGGGATCTTGGAAACTAGCAGAACTACAACAAAGAATTGCGGGGAAGAATTGCAGTTTTGAATGCTCAATCTAATGCCCCTTTTGGATTTTTAAAAAAGTTCATGGCTCACTAGATATTTTGAAAATAGTGATTTTTTGCTATCAGATCTCTGTAGCTCCTTTATTTCTGATTATACAGAAAAACTGTAGAGACAAAAATTGTAGATATGTAATCCAATTTTTTATGTTGTTTGTGATTTTTGAGATATGACATAGACTTGTGTTTTTTAAATGTAAATCGTAGTTGGCTGTGGCCTTATCAAATCGGCCATTTTTTGAGCTTTTCAAAAATATAATACTCTGCATAGTTAACAAATAAAATAGCTATGGCTAATTTTCTGATTTTTTTCTTAATTTTCACATAGTCAGCCATGGAATATTTTCATAATTACGTTCTATTTTATAATAAGACATACTTCAAACTTTCAAATATTTTATTTTTAGCTGGTAACAAAATGTAACAAAATAAAACAAAAATTATCATGATGGAGCTCCATCACATAATTATCTGCCCGTAAGAAATTACCTACATCAGCTATATCCAAATAGTTTGATAGGGAGAAATATACCTATTTCCTGGCAGCCCAGATCCCCCAATTTGTCTGTTTTGGATAGTACAAAATAAGAATTTTTTCGGTAACTCTTAAAACAAGGCGGTTTTTACAAAGGTTTTTCAAAATTATCTCGGAAAGTATAGGCCGTAATTCTCGAATATGCTTTTGCATAAAGTTAGAACATCAAAAAAGCAATCTTTTCTTTCAAAGAAAGTTGTCCGAAACCGAAAAATGCATATTTATCAAGATATTCACTGGCTCCCCTTTAATATAGACATCCTGTATAGGTCTGTGATCTTATCCTCGTTAAAAGCCTCGTCGATGGAGGAAGGAATCCTCAATCAACGAAAGCATGCACAAGCAAATTTTTCTTGAGGATTATTTCAGTTTATTATTTAAAATGTTTTCAATACCAAGGTATAGCTAGGTTATAATTGTAAATATCTGAATAAACTTTATTATAATTATTGTTTCCATAATTATTGTCAACACCTAAAATTCATTTGTAATATAATGCATCCACCTAGGTAGGGAAGAATATAATGACCTTGGGAGGCATGGTTGTTCGCGGGCCGGCTGACCGGTGATGACTCAGCGATCGATACAAAAACTATAGAAAAAATCGCTTTCAACCGTTTTTATTACTCTGGTCGGCTGTGCCAAGAGTAAACAAACCGGCTGAGGGCTCCAGTGACGTCACTGCCGATCGATAAGTCTGCGAATATACACCGTATGGGATCTGCGTAGCGTGACAGGTTTCTAAACGAGATCGAGTAAGAAGCGCTAAGGTTTTTAATTTTGATAATAGGTGGCGTCGTTATGAATCCGATCATAGATCTCCGTTAGTTTTAGATTTTGATAATAGGTGGCGCCTTGTGAATCCGATCATAGATCTCCGTTAGTTTTAGATTTTGATAATAGGTGGCGCCTTGTGAATCAGATCTCTGTTAGTTTTAGATTTGGTCCTTAGAGGCCGACACAAGCAACTAAATCTATTAATATATAGAAATTCCGCCATAAGCAAAAGCTAACTAGTCTCATAAACAAGGGTACTAGCACAGACATATATAGCTTAGCGAAGCTATATATGTCTGTGGTACTAGCTTGTAGCACAGAAGTTATTCTGTGCTTGTAGGCGGAAAAAGTACCAACCTCGGAGCGCCACCGACTTGAGGGGTGCTAAGTTGTCGCCGCGCTGAAACCGCGGCAGGCTTATAAGTAAGGCGTACGGGCCATACAAGTGTAGTTAGCAACTTGTCTGGTTTACTTATTCAATCACAGAAAATATACGCTACGCGGACAGAAGTGCCAGTAGCATCGGGCTCGTAAAATATGTATAGCACACCGAAACTTGGTTTTGCCTTGGCCTAACAGATAGCGCTCGGATGCAGAATCGTTCGATTTTTAAAACCGTAAAATGCCCTCCGCTAAAAGTCACCGCTAGAGGCGCCAGCAGTCAGCTGAAGAGCCTAACCGTGTTGCCGGTGGTTTAGGAATAAAGGTTTCATAAACGCTGTCTATGCTGGCGGCCGCTTTCGGTCATCAAAATCTATTTCCCGGCAGACGGTCAGAGGCCTTGAACTATACGAAATAATAGTGGGATTTATTATTTGCTTCGTCTTTGCAGAAGTCGTATGAGGTATACTAAGTTATACAGAGTGCTTCAGAGCTAATAATTATCTAATTAAAATATTATACGAAGATGTTACAAATAATATATTTTATTCGTGCCTAATTTTATTTACTAATTACCTATACACCTAGTATACGGTAAATATTTGTCCTACAATGTAGAAAATATGTACAGGATGTCAATGATGCCAAATTTATCGGTTTTACTATTTAATTTTGAATACTTGTTGCATATTAAATTTATCATTTTAATCACTGTTTGCAAATGTTTTTTCTACCTATAAGTATTTTTGTATTATTGCAAGGACGTTCCTAATCATTCCAAATGCCCGAATTCGTGGTTGAAAAAAATTGTTGGGCGAACTACCGCCACTACCCCTTAAAGAAAAAAAATGACAACTTTCATGGTAAGATTTTTAGCTAATGATTCAAGATGCTCAAATTCGTGCTTTAAAAAAATTGTTGGGCGAAAACTACCCCCAGCACCGCCCTTTTAGGAAAAAAAAAATGATCACTTTAATGTCGGATCCTCGCCAATTTTAGAAAGGACGTTCGTAATGATTCCAGATGCACTGAATCGTGGTTGAAAAAAATTTCTTGTGCGAAAACTAGCCTCCAGCACCCCTTTAAGAACAAAAATGATAACTTTATTGTCGGATTCTCGCCAATTTTAGCAAGGACGTTCCTAATGATTTCAAATGCGCGAATTCGTGGTTGAAAAAATTTGTTGGGCGAAAACTACCCCCACTACCCCTTAAAGAAAAAAGATAACTTTCATGGTACGATTCCCACCGTTTTTGGCAAGGACGTACCTGATGATTCTGCACAAAAAAATTGTTGGGCGAAAACTAACCCCAGCACAAAAAAATGATAAGTTCATTGTCGGATTCTTGTTCGAAAACTACCCTCAGCACCCCTTTAAGAACAAAAATGATAACTTCATTGTCGGATCGTCGCCAATTTTAGCAAGGACGTTCCTATAATGAATGGTTGCGTTTAAGACTCCCAATCATACCAAGCGCTTTGATTGCAGCGCTTTCTACTTTCGTTTGCTAGCGCTAGCATTTCGTTAAACGGCTATTTTATGACAGTAAAGTTAGCGCCCGAAATGTCGAGATAGAAAAATAAAATAAGCTCAAACACAGCCTCAAAAAAGTAAATCACGAAATCGAAAATTTACAACGGCTTTCACCAGACCAAAATAATATAAATAAAGTCAATAAAGGGAACTGACAGAACAAAGTAAGGTTAGAATAAACCGCTTATAGCAATCGCGAGCGACCAAGCGCAAAATTTTTACGCTTGCTAATTTTGCAATCCGCTGAAATCTAGCGAAACCGTTCAAAGCGCGCAAGCATCAATCCGCTAATCCGCTTGCAAGCGATTGCAATCGCTTTGTCGTCTTACACGCACCCATTATAGATGCGCGAATCCGTGGTTGAAAAAATTTGTTGGGCAAAAACTACCCCCCACTACCCCTTAAGGAAAAAAGGAAAATATCATGGTACGATACCCACCGTTTTTAGCAAGGACGTTCCTAATGATTCCCGATGCACAAATTTGTACTTTAAAAAAATTGTTGGGCGAAACCTATAGGGGTAGCTAGAATTTTTTCTCCGGGGGGGGGCTTAAGCCCCTGAAGGAGATTCAATAACCCGCAAAAGCGCCGGAGCGCCGCATATAAAACACTTTGGTGTATACAGGGTGTCCCAGCGGAAACGTAACAGGCTATATAACGGCCGGGAAAATTTTTTCTTGGAAAAACGCAAAAATAGGTCAATTTTGTTTGGCAGGGGGACATCTTTTGGCATAAAATTGATAGATCTATCTGCAACCCCCTGAGCAGAGGTTGAACCCCTTCAAAAAATTAAAATAGGAAGGGGGTTCATGTCGCACATTTTTGGAACGTCTCTGAATTCTCTATACACCTGCATCAGATTTTCGAAAATCGATCGACTTTTCAATAAGATACACCGAGTAAAATGCAAAACATTTATTTTCAATTATTGCCTGGTATTGATAAACAATTAAGCCGAAAGTGATGGTCGGGGGCCGTAAGTTATAGAAAGCATGTTCAGCAACATTACTTTGACGAAAATTTCATAAACGGGAGGAAATTGAAACTTCATTGTAATAAATGCTCACATGTTGGCCATTCACTTCCATGAAATAATAAAGATTTTGTTCAAAACGCTGTCGAACATTGGGCAACATTTCAGGGGTGATTTGTCGACATTCGTTTATAATACGGAGACGTAGATCTTCTATTGTTTAACAATACCAGGCAATGACTGAAAATGAATGTTTTGCATTTTACACGTTGTATCTTTTTGAAAAGTCGGTCGATTTTCGAAAATGTGATGCAGGTGTATACATAGAGAATTGAGAGACGTTTCCGAGGGTGTGCAACATGAACCCCCTTCCCATTTAAATTTTTTGAAGGGGTTTAACCCCTGCTCAGGGGGTTGCAGATAGATCTATCAATTTTATGCCAAAAGATGCCCCCATGCCAAACAAAATTGACTTATTTTTGCGTTTTTCCAAGAAAAAAATTTCCCGGCCGTTATAGAGCCTGTTACGTTTCCGCTGGAACACCCTGTATGTGTTTACCTAACTCACTATGAAAGGACTCAAATTTCCGTTTAAAAATAAAAGTAAGCCATGATTTTGTCGAATAAGCGTCACCGTTTACGTCACAGCACCTGCGCGCAGGCATACCGTTTTCTGTGTATCGTGGGTTATTGCTCGGATGAATGAATAGTCAATTCTCAATTAAATAGGTAGGTACTTATTTGTAAATGAACTTACTGAACTAAATGAAGAAAATTAAAGTACTTACGCAAACTATACTAGAGCTTATTTACTTCTTAATCGGCACAACGTTATTAATTTAAGTACACACAACTTTACTACCTTCAGGGTGAGTTTTTTTCAATGCACACTATGGGGATCTCGGAAACTAGCAGATCTAGAACAAAGGTTAAATGAGGAAAGAATTGCAGTTTTGAATGCTCAAAAAATGGCCGATTTTATAAGGCCACAGCCAACTATGATTTACATTTAAAAAAACACAAGTTTATGTCATATCTAAAAAATCACAAACAACATAAAAAATTGGATTAGATTAACTTATTAAGCTCAAAGTTATCTACAATTTTTGTCTGTACAGTTTTTTTGTATAATCAGAAATAACGGAGCTACAGAGATCTGATGAAATAGCAAAAAATCACTCTTTTCAAAATATCTAGTGAGCCATGAACTTTTTTAAAAATCCAAAAGAGGCATTAGATTCAGCATTCAAAACTGCAATTCTTTCCCCATTTAACCTTTGTTCTAGCTCTGCTTGTTTCCGAGATCCCCATAGTGGGCATCGAAAAAACTCACCCTGTATACTGATACTGCATATAAAAATATAGATGTACATTAGCGTCTTTGCAGTATTACATATCAATCACAGTAAGCAGTCACGTCCAGCCGTCCAGGTTCGCAGTGATGCCAGGGACTCTTTAAAGTAAGGGGACCCAGCATTATACTTTCCAAAGTGAGGCCTATTCTTTCCACATTCTAATGGTATCAGTGATGCCAAATATGCAATTTTATTGGAGAATCTGTTAATAAAACAGGTACTTTGATTGTTAGTAAAAATTAATAATGGTTTCCATGAAACAAATTTATTGTATAGTTGAAATTCTTTAATTGTCACATCTGAGTATCTGGAAGTTAGAAAACTTAAAAATTGTGAATTATGATGGGAAATTTTTTGCCTCCTTTAGAATCTATGGCACTATCTTATCACATAAAACCTGATGGCAGTTGGACACACTGACATAACATAACCTTGTACCAGCCCACTTATGTGGTCTCCTTGGAGTCTACAGAAAACAAACTTCCCCTTTAGTCAGTGTCTATTACTATACGCACTAACACGAACACGCAACAAGATTAAATCAGCTTAGTTAAGGTTTTTAATGTAAACCTATAATGTCAAAAAAATTATAAAATAAACGCTAGAATTTGTCAGGGGGGGCTATTTTTATACCAGGGGGGGCTTAGCCCCCCCCCAGCCCCCCCTTAGCTACGCCAATGGCGAAACCTACCCCAGCACCCTTTTAAAAAATTATAACTTCATTGTCGGATAATGGCCGATTTTAGCACCTACGTCCTTAATGACTCTAGATTCACGAATTCGCGGTTGAAAAAATTCTTGTGCGAAAACTACCCCAGCACCCCTTTAAGAAAAAAATGATAACTTATATTGTCGGATCGTCGCCAATTTTAGCAAGGACGTTCGCAATGATTCCAGGTACACAAATTCGTGGTTAAAAAAATTGTTGGGCGAATAATACCCCCAGCATACCCTTCAAAAAACGACAATAATCAAATTAAAAAACCTTTCGGGTGGAAAGGGGTAGTTCACGGATTCGTGAAATAAGGAATATAGTGATTGCATTTTCAAAAAACGGCAATAATCAAATTAAAAACAAACTTCCGGTCCGGGGGTGGGAAGGGGTAGTTTTTGCCCCGTAAATGTTTTCAACCACGGATTCGTGAAATAAGGGATATAGTGAATGTCTTTTCAAAAAACGACAATAATCAAATTAAAAACAAACTTTCTGGGGTGGGAAGGGGTAGTTTTTGCCCCGCAAATGTTTTCAACCACACATTCGTGAAATAAGGAATATAGTGATTGCATTTTAAAAAACGACAATAATCAAATTTAATACAAACTTTCTGGGGTGGGAAGGGGTAGTTTTTGCCCCGTAAATGTTTTCAACCAAGGATTCGTGAAATAAAGGATATAGTGAATATTAGTGTATGTCTTTACAAAAAACGACAAAAATCAAATTAAAAATAAACTTTTCGGGGGTGGGAAGGGGTAGTTTTTGCCCCGTAAATGTTTCCAACCACGGATTTGTGAAATAAGGGATATAGTGAATGTCTTTTCAAAAACGATAATAATCAAATTAAAAATACGCTTTCGGGGGTGGGAAGGGGTAGTTTTTGCCCCGTAAATGTTTTCAACCACGGATTCGTGAAATAAGGGAAACAGTGAATGTCTTTTCAAAAAACGACAATAATCAAATTAAAAATAAACTTTCGGGGGTGGGAAGGGGTAGTTTTTGCCCCGTAAATGTTTTCAACCACCGATTCGTGAAATTTTTTTCCTGAAAAATTTTTTCCACCACTAATTTGTGCATCTGGAATTATTTGGAACGTCGTTGCTAAAAACGGCGCAGATAATCCGACCAAGAATAATGTAGTTATTATTTTGTTCCTTGAGGGGTGCAGGGGTAGTTTTTGCGCAGTAATTTTTTTCAGCCACGGATTCGTAAAATATTGAATGCCCTTTCCAAAAACGACGAAAAAAATAAATCTCTCGAGGGAAGAATTCTATAGTTACTGCTGACAGCGTCACTGTTAACCTTGGATTCTAAATGGGCAAGCTCATTCTCTATATTTTTATAAAAAAAAATGTAAAACTAACTAACGTTAGTAAGTACATTGTAAACTCTATAATGTTATTTATTTAACTAAATGTAATATTTATTGAAGTTGTCCTGAAGAAGGAATAAAAATATTCCCAAAGCTTGACAAATAACAAATAATTTTCTTTATACTGGCCAATAATTGATTGCATCCCCACAAAAAAGTTTTATCTTTTTTCTTCTTAACATAGTCAGTCACGACTAACCACTCCTTAATCTATATTTTTATAGGTCGGTAAAACCACCGACTGTTTGCACAATCCGGCAACGCCGCTTTCGGATGCTTTTTCCTAGCGTGCTGCCTCCTAGTATTGAGTAATGAAAGTACCACGGCCGTCAAGGCAGAACTATGGAAGAATTCTATAGACACTGCTGAAAGCCAGGGGAAGCCGGCTTTCGAGAGCCGGCTTCCTTTCGGGCATTGAATAAGGAATTCGTAAAGAAATATAAGTAAATAGCCGTTATGCGTAGTTTACAAATTACGCGTAACTGCCAGGTGGCGAACAGGTAGGCCCTCTGTTACTGTATCTTGGAATTAGTCGACTCGTTTGAAATTGTGGCGACCGGAGCGTCATCTACTAGTCGTAAGAAAAACTATTAGTGTGGGCCACCGCATTTAGCTAAAGCGGGGACCGACTGAAACAAGCCACCGAGTCTACGTTTCGCTAACAGATCGACAGATGGCCGCTCTGTCGCATCTCCTTCAACGCGAGGAAGGGATAAATGATAAATGACAGTTCCAACCAAACTCGTTGCTAAAGCCTGGTGTGTGGCATATTATTGTTCTGGCAATGTTTACAGAATTAAAATAGTTCTGTAAACTTTGGTTCTGGTTACTTCAGCTGATTTTACTGTTGTTGTCGTTTTGGTGGCTATTGTTTTCTTGTTGTGTTTTGTGTCTGATTAAGGTTTTGATCACAAAATATATGGTTTTTATTAACCATGGTAGTCTATCGCCGCTGTTATATAAATTTCGACAGCAGCAAGCATTCTAACACGTACATTTCCCGTGAAAAATGAAATTCGCTGTGGGTACCTACGTAGGCAGTGGATAATAAAATAGCGGAAACATAGCACTGACAAATTTAGAAGACTGCCAGTTGAAACAATGATGTTGTGCAAAAAACATTTTCGAAATAATTTTGTCAAAACCCTCCATTCTATTGGTCAAAAGGCAGCGTCCAGAGATATACCTACTAATATGTGACCGGGCACTGGGCGTTGTGTAAACAAACGTTTCATTCCTGCTCTCTCCCGCTCCCTCGGCCCGCCGTCATCGGAGTAGGGCGATCGATATATTATTTAATAAGAAAATAAGCTTACACAGTGTAGCTGATAGCGGTTCGTTCGCATTCTACCGGGTGCGCGCAAAATATTACCGACCGACCGTGACTGTTGTATATAGCGTCGATGGAATTCAATCGACGGTTATGTAGTCATGCCTGCAGTGCGGATGGCTGTAAAACCAGTGGCGTAGCGTGAGCTTTCGCCGCCTGGGGCCGACCGGAAATTCGCCGCCCCTTTTATTTTAATTATTAGTCAAGAAAATTAGTAAAAGTCAAATAAACAGCTTTAAATAAAAATGTACTTTTCGTGTTTTTTTCATAGCAAAATCTCACAATCAAGTTAATTGTCCCTGAGATTTGAGTGTTTCTATCCATTTAAGTAAGTCTGTGTAATTTGTTACTTGTTAAAGGACCTACTATTCCATTTTAATTATTTAATAATATTTTGTTACTTTTAACAGGGTGAGTTTTTTTTTGATGATCAGTATGGGGATCTCGGAAACTAGCGGAGATAGAAGGAACGTCAGATGGGGAAAGAATTGCAGTTTTGTGGGCCCAATCATTGAATAAGGAATTTGGCCCAATTTAACGCGCCTTATCGATTTTTTAAAAAAGGCATGGCTTACTAGATATTTTGAAAAAACTAAATTTTGGCGTTTTATTGTAATCTGTCTAGATTCGTTGTTTCTGAATTTAGATAAAAAGTGTAAATACCAAAGTTGGAGAGATTTGTGTCCCCAATGCTGTTAACATGTCCTATACTTTCCGTAACAGCTGTCATTTTTGAGATATGACACAAACTCCTGTTTTTTAAAATGGGAACCATAGTTGTCCGTGGCCTCAAAAAATCGGGCATATTTAGAGCTTTCCAACGATATAATACTCGATATGATTATTCAGAAAAATAACGGAAATAAGTATAGTTTGTACGAAAGCGTAGAAGGGCCACCTTGTAAATATTTTTTTCCCGAACTAAATTCCGACTTACATCTCGGAATTCCGACTTACATCTCGGAATTCCGACTTATAAATCGGAATAAGGTCATTCCGACTTACAACTCGGAATTCCGACTTACAAGTCGGAATTCTGACTTATAAGTCGGAATTCCGACTTACATCTCGGAATTCCGACTTACATCTCGGAATTCCGACTTATAAGTCGGAATAAAGTCATTCCGACTTACAAGTCGGAATTCCGACTTATAAGTCGGAATTCCGACTTACATCTCGGAATTCCGACTTATAAGTCGGAATAAGGTCATTCCGACTTACAAGTCGGAATTCCGACTTATAAGTCGGAATTCGACAGTTAGTACCTAATAGGTAAGGTTAAATTATTCTAGACGCACCAATCCGCGTTTGAAAAAATTTGGCGGACAAAACTACCCCCTGCATCCCTTTAAGGAAAAAAAATTGATAACTCCATTGTTTCTGCTCCGAATTTCGCCGTTTTCACAAGAACGTTCAAAAGAGTCTCAGAAGTGAAAAAATTACCAGGCAAAAAACTACCCCTTCCCAGCCCCGAAGTTGTTTTTGGTCGAGTCCTGGCCATTTTCAGCAAGGACGTTCAAAATAATCCCAGATGCATCAATCCGCGGTTGAAAAAATTTGCCGGACAAAACTACCCCCTACACCCCTTTAGGGAAACATTTGATAACTGTATTTTTTCTGGCCAGATTGTCGCCTTTTCACCAGGTAATTCTAAAGTCTCAGAATTCAAAAACAAATTTTTGGGGGATGCAGGGGTAGTTTGTATCCGGCAAATTTTTTCAACCACTGATTGGTGCGTCTGGAATAATTTTGAACGTTCTTGCTGTAACTGGCGAACATGGCGAACAATTTGGGGGGTGGGAAGGGGTAGTTTTTTCCGGCAATATATTTTTACTTCTGAGACTTTTTTGAACTTCCTTGTGAAAACGGCGAAAATCGGACCAGAAACAATAAGTTATCATTTTTTTCCTAAAGGGATGCAGGGGTAGTTTTGTCCGGCAAATTTTTTCAACCGCGGATTGGCGCATCTGTAATAATTTTGAACGTCCTTGCTGAAAATGGCGAAGATCCGACTAAAAACAACTTCGGTGGTGGGAAAGGATAGTTTTTTACTTATGAGACTTTTTCAACGTCCTTGTGAAAACGGCGAAAATCGGACCAGAAAAAATGTAGTTCTCATTTTTTTTTCCTAAAGGGATGCAGGGGGTAGTTCTGTCCGGCAAATTTTTTCAACCGCGGATTGATGAGTGCGTCTGGAATAATTTTGAAGGTCCCTGCTAAAAATGGCGAATGCATTTTGAATTTCTGAAATATTGTTTCGAAACAGTGATGCATACGCACGGCACATTGTACAGGGTGTTTCAAAACTATGCGGCACCCTTTTAAGGGTCTACTTTACTCAATAAAATAAGACGAAAAGTTCATATTAACATGGGTCCCAAAACTCTTCGTTACGAAGATACAGGGTGATTAAACTTCCAAAAAATATCGATTTTTCTTTATATAACCAAATTTGGTACACAATAAAACCATCATAGGGTGGCATAAGAAATGATAATATCAGGTCTCTAAAGTACCCAGTGGCTGAGCTAAGGGTAATCGGTACCATAAATTAAACAAAAAAAATACTATGGCCCTGTACAATTTTTGTCATAATTATAACGTTAATTTAAATATACCTAACGATATTTTGACGTACAAAAAACGGTTGTTGGTTAGCTGGGGTGGCTTTTAAAGCTCGTGCGCTCCTGACATAAACTCGCTACCCCTGGAGATCTTCTTTTGGGCATTAAGTCCGTGTTTTCGTCCGCCAGATCAAGCGCCATCACCGTTGAAAGCAGCCACGATTTTTTAAAATATATTTAAGACATGTTCTCGGTAGCCCGATTCAAGACCGTTGCTTTTTAAAAATAATCAGTGGGTTACGACGTTGCCAAATCAAAAGTGTGGCTGAGAAAATTGTGGCTCTTTTCACACCGATAGTTCATCCATCCATATCATATCATCATTTATGACATATATATTTTCCTATAAGTATAAGGTATACCGGCAAATGTTTCATTTTCGAAAAAATAAACATTAAAGTGCAAAATTGAAAGTTTCAAGGTCGCATATATTCCAAACGCTTGAAAGAGACATATTACATGTATACATCATTGAAATTGTGACAATGATTAGATTTTAAATATCTAAAAATATACAGGGTGTTCTAATTCAAAAACATATGTTTGGTTTGGCACCCCTTTCCTGAACACCCTGTACAAATCTGAATAAACGCTGAAAAAAGCTTTCTTTGGCTTCTTCAACCTTTATCTGAAGAGAAGCCCTGTACAGGCCTGTACATAGCGGGCCATCGGTGTCTGAGGCTCATTTTGTATGATAAATTTGAAAAAAATGTGCATTTTAGAAAAGTGGCCGTAACTTTTTTCAGGATGAAAGTTTTGTTTTTCTGTAAAAACATTTCTAGAGCACTTTTTTACGTAAAACCCAATGCTGCTACTAAATTTTTTTAAGTCAATGGTTTAGAGTTACTGATAAAAAAAATTAAAATTGAACAGCCTGTATATTTTTGCATTTTTTAATAGATCATTCCAAAAATATATAACACTTAATGACTTACTTAAGTAGTTATCAATTACTAATAGCTTTTATGAATTTTTTCATCAGGAACTCTTAAACCATTGACTTGAAAAAAAATGTAGTAGCAGCATTGGATTCCACGTAGAAAAGTGCATCAGAAATGTTTTTACAGAAACACAAAATATTCAACCTGAAAAAAGTTACGGCCACTTTTCAAAAACGCACATGTTCAAAAAACGCCCTGTTACTCAAGAACGGTGACAGATATCGATTTGCGGTTTTCGCCATTAAGTTATTTATCATAAAAAAATGAGCCTCAGAGACCAATATCAGTTTTCGTTAAAAATAGAGGGCCCTATTTTTAACGGAGATAGGGTTTCCCTTTAAAATTGTCCAATTTGGCTCACTCTGTACATAGAGGTATAATATGGGAATACACCAGAGCAGGTGTATCATTTTAAGTCCGATTAGGTATATTATGTCCTTACTTTTTCAAATAATTGAATTAAAAATTAATTACACGCTTGCGTATGTCTACGCCACTGGACAAATTCCTAAAATTATGTTTTACAAATAGCCAGTAATTTGCATGGCAAAAAAACGAAGTTTCAGTTTTTAGTCAAACTTTTAGGCAAAATTATTTTACTCATAATTTTGGCTCCAAAAATTGATGCAAAATATTGCGACGAAACTGACAGATGAGAAAAAATCTAAAGGCACTTTTTGTTCGAAATGGAATTCTCTATCTAAAAATTAAATATTTTTTTGTCAATCTCCTAAATTATTTATCTAATTAAATTAGCGGTAGGTACCGATTGCCCGTATCTCCACCACTGATGCATAAAGGACGCAATCGATCCAAGAATAGGTAGGTGTAGGTACTTTGTACCAAAATTAGGTTAAAATTCCTTTTCTGGTTTAGAAATTAATAAATAAAACAATCTATTTTTAAAATTTTAACACCATGTAACGTGGAAATTAAGCCTTTCTGAATAAAACGTCACACACACCAAACACCCCATTTATTTTCAAAAATACCTACTAGCACAAATTGTCGGGTCGGACGATAGAAATGGCTCACCCTGTATAATAACCTACATACATTAGGTACACTTTTTTAATTGTTAACATTTATTAAGGTAATTCCTTATCCAATGGTATTAAGTATATTATATTATGGAGTAACATAAGGTATTATGTTATGTTTTCAACATGTCACACAAATCCTAAAAACCGACATTTACCTAGGTATTTACCTATTGCCACTTTTTCGGACTTTCGTCCTCTCGCAACCATTGAACCATTCAGTTACTTTTGTTCTTCAAATATTTATTAAAATTAACTAGGTATTCCTTGACCCCAAAAACATAAAAAACGACATACCTAGATAGGTATCGCACCCTATATTCATTCCGTTACACCCCTCTCAATTTCCTCTCTTTAAATAAATAAATTAAAAGTAAAAAAATATTTTTAAAAAAAGCTTTTATTTAAATGCGCTAAAAAGAATAAAATAATCTTTTCTTTTAAAACTTTTACTATCAACTTATAACGTCATTCCACAATTTATATGATATAAAAGCTTGTCGCGAGATTTAAGTAGTGGTATTTACTTAGTTTGAAAACTTAAATCTCGCGACAAGCTTTTATATCATATAAATTGTGGAATGACGTTATAAGTTGATAGTAAAAGTTTTAAAAGAAAAGATTATTTTATTCTTTTTAGCGCATTTAAATAAAAGCTTTTTTTAAAAATATTTTTTTACTTTTAATTTATTTTGTAATTTTTAGTTTGGCCAGGTGTCTGAGTCTATTCATCTCAGTTAACGCATCATTGTTGCAAGGTCGTTTGCCGGTTAGTTTAAAACAGTCTAGCTCTTCAATGAGGAGACCTTCTAATGACCATCTTGGGTGTTCCGCCATGTTGGATTTAGAATGACGTCACACATATAATCATGCATTGTCATCCAAATTAAACGTGTGTACAAAATTTCAGCTCGATCGGTTGAAATTTAACTAGTCCGCCATCTTGAGTGTTCCGCCATGTTGGATTTAGAATGACGTCACACATATAATCATGCATTGTCATCCAAATTAAACGTGTGTACAAAATTTCAGCTCGATCGGTTGAAATTTAACTAGTCCGCCATCTTGAGTGTTCCGCCATGTTGGATTTAGAATGACGTCACACATAAAATCATGCATTGTCATCCAAATTAAACGTGTGTACAAAATTTCAGCTCGATCGGTTGAAATTTAACTAGTCCGCCATCTTGGGTGATCCGCCATGTTGGATTTAGAATGACGTCACACATATAATCATGCATTGTCATCCAAATTAAACGTGTGTACAAAATTTCAGCTCGATCGGTTGAAGATATCTGCTTCAAAATTGAGTTGCAAGATTCCACCCGAACAAATTACATACATACATACATACATACATACATTGCAAGTTAAATAAAAGCTTTTAAAAATTACATACATACATACATACATTGCAAGTTAAATAAAAGCTTTTAAAAAGTCTAACTCGCTACAAGAGTGATTTCGTTTGCTAAAAATTACTGTATATATGAAACGGCAGCGGCTGACCTTGAAATTATAAAGGGAAAATCGTCTTGGTTATTGATTATTCTGTTTGCCTTCAAATAAGAAATAAATACCTGCTATTCTTTGGCCTTGAACAGTATTTACAGAGGCAGTTCCATCTGTCGTTAGAACGGTTGAACCTCGATCCTTGCGCCATCTCTCCGTCGGAAGATTTAATAAGGAGACGGCAATCCATTTTGGGTCTGTTTTATTTTAGTTATTTAATTGGACGCATTCAGTGCCTATAGGCGCCACTTCCTGGGACCATAAATACGGGCGAGGGGGGTTAAGAGGGAATACATGGGCGGTCCTACAGTCAGTTACGGGTCTGTCCATTGATCTTAGATATCTTTCCGAATACCTTAATCAATGTTTCGGGCTGCCAAGTAATTACATTGTGTGGAACTTCTGTCCGCGTAGCGTATATTTTCTGTGTATTCAATCTTCCGTTTTTTCCAAAAAAGAAATAGCATATCTCTACGTGGTAAATAAATGGATGTCTTCGGACTGGATGTCGAAATATAATTATCCGATCAAACTAACTTACCTGTGTAGTTCGACACCCAGTCCCGCAAGTCCTCCCATCCGTTTCTTTTTGGTAAAAACAGCCTTTAAACGGAATGATCAAGAAATGGCGGCACTACAGATAGGAAGCCAGGAGGCGTGGTGGTGGGGACACCATTGGAGGCGGCATATCTATAAAACACTCGGGCTCGGAGATCAGCAAAGGCAGACTACGTGGTAAATAAATGGATGTCTTCGTGCTGGATGTTTAACATAATTTTTATCGAACTACACAGGTAAGTTAGTTTGATCGGATAATTTTATCCTCGTTAAGAAAACGGCAAAATGAAAGTCGTCAAAAAATGATGACGTTTAATTCTACCCAAACATTTTTGTAAATTACACATATCTACAGGGAAAGGCGGTCACCAAATTAAACTTCACCAGGAACATTTTTACAGTAACAGACTCCAGTAAACAGCTGTTTTTCTGAATGACCACTTTTTAATCTAATCGTAGAATCAGAGGGAAAATTAATGGACAATTTCAAACTTCCACGTGACAAAATGATAGACTGCGCATTCTCCGCAAATAAATCTTGTGATTTCTTTGAAGTTTTTTTGGGGATACTGGTTTTGGCTCTTTCTGGCGATTTCTTACGTTCAGACTTTTTAATATTTGGCAAAATGTTTTCAGTCTTTTTTAATACTGGCACAGATTTACTTCTCGTCCGTCTAATTGAAACTTGCTCTGCTTCCCAGGGTACTCGTTCTTCTGGAATCTAGGTATAAGGCAAAGAGAAAAAAAATTATGAGTAGGGTGTAATTTGAAAAAGTATTATTAACATACAGGGTGTTTCTAAATTATGGTGCCAACGTAATATGACAGATAAAAATTTTCCTATAAATACGGGTTAGAAAATTCATAATAAGAAAGTTACAGGGTGATAAAGGTAGAGTTTGAAAGCATATGTTTGGCAATAACTTATACAAAAGTTATACAATTTAAATGAAACTTTGTGCAGTCCTTTAGTCACTATATTGCAACAATTTCGTCTAAAAATAATTTATTCCCATAGCCCAGAGGCGGAGGGGCAGGGTAGCACAATAGATTTTATACTCATAACTTTTTTGAGGTTATCTTTTTGATCTCGCAGGTTCATCATTTTGAAATTGGCAAAATATGGCCCAAAACACGTGCTAATTCAAAAATTCGCATTTAAATGTTACAGATAAATTGTACGTTCAAAATTAAGAAATAAAGCAGCATTGGTTTTCTAGAAATAGGATGTCAAAATTTTGACGAGTTTCAATCCCTTTCATTTTGAAAGCAAACAATTTTTGGTAGGTAGGTACATTGTTCGTATGTTTTTTGTCACATTAAATGGTACAAATATTATTCTATAAAATTTGAAAGTGTTAGGTTGAAAATTTTATTTTTCGAATTTCGGACGTAACAGGAGCACATTTTGACGATTTCAACGCAAACGGTTGATTTTATTGTTACAGAACAAGAGTACCCTTTTGTTGCACTACAATTGCAAAACAAAAAGATAACCTCAAAAAGTTATGAGATGAGTATAAAACCCATTATGATACCTCGCCTCCGCCTTTGATGAGCGATGGGAATAAATTGTTTTTATACAAAATTGTTGCAATTCAGCGACTACAGGACTGCACCTAAGTTTCATTTAAATTGCATAACTTCTGCAGAAGTTTTTGCGAAAAATATGTTTTTCGATCTGTACTTTTATCAGCACGTGACTTTTTTATGCATTTTCGGACTCTTTGTTCTTTGTTCAAAATGACATTTTATACCTGTCATGTTACGTTGGCACCATAATCCATAATTTAGAAACATTCTGTATAATATATTCATACTTTTTGTTGTTCCAATTTTTGAGGTGTGCAAGCAGGACATTTTTCTTTTCTGCTTCGCGACCTAAATTCGGTAGCTATGTCTTCAACATTTATGTCTGTTTCTTCATATTTTGGCATGGTTTGGTATATTCCAACTCTACTGAGAAATCTAAAAAGAATCATAGGTAGGTACGTGTATACATAGGTATGGAAGCAACACAAAAAACCAAGAGAAGCAAAAGAAAAAATAATGGTAATTTGTATATGAATCAGGAACTAACTTCGGTTGCGGTGGTAGCCAGTTGTCGACCCTACTTGTACTCATGACGTAGTTCAACCTTTGCAGTAACAAAAAATTGTCGTTTTCTATTTTCCGACAACGTTCCTTTTCTTTTTGCTGCCTTTTCCATTTTATGGCTACGTGATTTCGGTCTGGGGGTGGCCTGGAATCTATTGCTGGTAAAGCGGATTGCACCTGAATAAATTTAATTCAATTTCATTTTAATAAAAAAATTACCTACACTTACCTTTCTACGGTGGTTTTCGTATTTTCTGTCTTGCCACGGTCGAACAAGCAATTTCTCTTTTCTAGATATCATTCTGCTGTAATGTAATTAAATATTGTAAATAGGGGAATGCCATAGTCGTATAATGATACTGCAGTTCTGAATTCATTTGTTGCGTGTTCTGAAATGTGGTTGCTTAGATACGCAGTAACATGCGGTTGGGGGTCGGTGTAGTGCAAATATCGATTGGAAAATGTTGGAGGCTTGAACTCGAATTTCTGTCCTACCTATTACCTCCTTGTAAGAGGGGGTTGCCGAGAGCGAAAGTGGCGTTAGATTTCGTATTTTTTAAGTTGTATAGCATAAAATCTAATAACATTTTACCTGGCAAAAATTTATAGGTTATGAAAACCTTGGGAAAAATAATAATTCCAGTGCATATGCTTTTAAGATCTTATGATTAAAATGAAGACAGAGATGTTTGTACTAAATTTTTGCCAGGTAAAATGTTATTAGATTTTATGCTATACAACTTAAAAAAACCTCTTAATTCTTATAGGGTCGCCTATGTGACATAGGTGACCCTATAACAAAGGCTATGTCTACCCTGTAAGGAAACGGTTGGATCACTGGGACCTAACGTCTATCCAAGTTACAGAGGCAGTGGATCAAAACATTGGTCACCACGTGACCTATCTCTTATTGGTCTGGCCGTCATAAAATGTCAAGTGTTTACGCGGCGAGCAGAATGCAGGGCCGGCTCTTCCCTCAGTCGAGTTTCTTGCATATTTTAGATCGGATCGCGAGCAGTATATTCTGTAAATTTATTTTGCTACTTAAGTTACGGAAATTTATAAAGATCGACGAAAGGTAAAAACACAATTTTTATAACTTTTAAAAGAATTAGTTCAAAATTACAAGCCACTGGGAATCTCATATTAGTCAGACCCTGGTAATCGATCGCAATGCGGTCATGTGACTTTGTTTATATCTACTGCCGCTGTAACTTGGATAGACTTTATAGATTTACAACATGACAATAAATAATTGTCGATGTCATTAGTACTAAATGATGTTATTTGAATTAAAAAGAATGAAATAGCGTTCACACGACGTAATGACTTTTTGGTTGTGGTTCAAGTTAATAGATAGGTACCTATATATATTTTTTTCAGGTTAAGAGGGCCCATTTACCATATTTTGGTACTAACTGTATGTGAATAGCTATCTTTAAGCCAATTGCGTCTTTCCTCAGCATCAAAAAAAAAAAAAATTCTGTGCAAATTTCAAATAAATCAGACTTTTCGTTTTGATTTTATAAAGTCGGGAAGGTATGTACAATGTTTCTCGACCAGAAAAAAGATTGAAATTGCAAAACATAACAAAATAACGCAATAACTTTTTTGCTTTTATTAGAGTAGCATAATGTAGTAAAAAATAAATTAAAACAACCTTTTTTCACCTAAGCCACAGGGTGGCTTATATAAGTGGCTTATTGTTTTTTCGCCGAGTAGCGCCACCCCAGCCCGCAACGTCAAGCTCGGGTATTTAAATAGTGTCGGTCCAGGTTCAGTTTAAAAGTTATGGGCGAATTTTTAAATTCAGCACAAATATGCGGTGGAATCCACCAATGCAATGAGATCGAGCTAATCAAAAATTTGTGCACTTTGATATTTCCATTTTTTTTTCGTTTCGCATGTGACCGCAGCAGACAAACATTGCGCGGGTCGAATGTCGGATGTCGAAATTGGCTTCCATATATTGTAGCAAATAACTCTAATTATTAGACCCCCTTTTCTCCGTAGTAACAGGCCCATGCTGGCAGCCCACGCACCCCCTCTTCCACGCAGGCGCCCCTCCCGTGACCCGTCACGCTCTTCCTGTGCACATGGCGCGTAGCGCGCATGCGCGTTACTAAACAAATGCCTCACGTTGGCCGGGCACGTGCCACGCGCCGCACATCGCCACCTGCGACCGCTCGTGCATCAAGTCCGCGCGGTCGCGCGCCAGGTCGCGTTCTATCTCGGCGAAACGCCCGGATATTTTTTTATGCGGTCCGATTAAACCGCACCAACGGCGATTTGCGGTGATTGTTTCGCGGGGTTTTCGAAATAATCCTGTGAGATCATTGACAATTTCAAGATCGGTGAGTACACCAAAATAGCAGGGCGTACGTACCTACCTACAGTTCAACGCAGGAAAGAAAACGTTTCTAAAGAATGCGGGCAGCGTTGCGAGATTTCCTATACGAGTAGTCGTTATTTATTGGCGAATACAAGTTTTAGCATATTGAAGCCGAATTTCTGAACCGAAAATATAAAGCTTGCATCACGCGACCACTTACCTACCCATTTTTGTTTATCATTTAGTTTTAACGCGGTGTGATAAAACACCTATTATATTTGTTCAACATCGTCGCGTCTACCATCGCCTTTGAAATACGGCAACAAAGCACTTCTGCCAGCGAGTCGCCGAAAAAAACCGTTTTGCGCCTGTTTCTATAGTACGTAAAGTTAACTGCGTATTTGGGCTACCACACAGCGCTCACTTTTTCTGCCGCCGGCGCGGAGAGCTCAGTGGCGTTTCGTATGTTCGGGAGTTAACGTACGCAAAATGAGTAAACAGGGAAGAACTTTGCATTCTCAAGTACGAGAAATAATTGCCAATGTTATAAGGATTTGCCTTCCTCCATAGTCTTAGGCATCACCGTTCAGAATAATATTACTATAAATTAAATAACAATTATATATGAAAATTAAGTCATGCAGTGAGTTAAACAAAATTGAGCTACGCCCCTGAACTGTGACTAATTCTATAATATTTACGAGTTCCTCCCGCTTACGTCGCACGCATTCTGCCGTAAGGAGGACTAATACTAATACCGTTGACTGAAGGTTTCACCCAACGCTAATACCACAGACATATATAGCTAGCGAAGCTATATAGGTCTGTGCTAATACCTACTAATGGAAAGCGTAACATATCAGTACCGAGTACCTTATACTTGCACACCTTATTCCTGCCAAAAAAATGAAGACTTTGACAACTATAAATTTGTAGGTTGATGGTTACGCATAGATCGCTCACCGAATGGGTAGAGAATCGATTACATTTATTTTAAATAAAATAGGTAGGTAGGTACTTAATTTCATCCTTAGTTCAATCGTTGGGTTAGGAATAATTATTCCTCATTCAACGGTTCAATGTTATCAAAGTCAGTACGGGAAGGTACTTGTTTTGGTAGTTGTTTTGTTATTACAAAATAATATCGTCAATAATTTCGTACGTAATGTGTTTATTTATAATAAAATCCATTTTCTTCTTTAGGTTGCAAAACTTAAAAATAGTTACAGTAATATAGTATTGTACGTTGTACCGTTGAGTTCACTCAACGGTTGTACGTAGGTACAGGCTATTCAGGCGAATTGTAATTTTTTTTATAAAAAGAGTAGTAATTACCTACCTGCTTTAGTTTGCTGGACTATTGAACATTTTTTACAGTCCTATTCTGAAACTATAGTAAAGTATTCTTTTCGTAAAATATGGGGTGTTTATTTTTTTGTATCGAAGGGATGTGGGAGGACGATCTCCGTCCCTCAAACAAACTACCGACTAGGTTTATACCCGAAAAATCTGTCCAATGGATTAAGATACCTATGCATATTTGAAATTTGATATAACCTTGCCTAAAATAATAACGGTAATGATGCTTTTGGACAAATTCTCTCTAAGCCATTATTGTTATTATTATTATTTAGCTTTCCGCAATACAATAGTTTTTCGAACGGAATTAGTACATAATTATTGTTACTAGAGAGAATTTTGACATTATTATAAAAAGGAGGTGGTTGAGAAGGGGTGAAGTGATGTTTTATGATGTTTTTGGGGTCAAGGAATTCAATTTTGGCATTATTTTGCAGAAACAAAGTAAATGAGAATTATAAAGAGGGAAGAGAGTCTAAAAAAGAGAAAATATATAAAGGCTACTATGTGTAAGTAGGTACCTACTGATTCCATTGGCAGCGGTTTCTTTACACAACGTTGTAGCTACCAGAATCACACCATCCATGTAGATATTTCGCTATAAAGTATCCACAAACTAAACTACTGAAGAAGTCTCGTTGCCCAGTATCAATCAAAAGCGAAACACAATAGTGTCTATGTTTGTCGCAAAGTTGCAGTTTTATCCGTCCCTCCCATTCCAGATTCTCGTGTGAAATTTTTTCATCTTTCCTCTTTATGTTTTGATCAATCTGGTTTGGTTTACAGAAATAAAGTTTGGCAAAGACTTTGTTGTGGAAGCAGCCCTTAGAGAGAACAAATATATAGGATTTGATTTAATTTCAGGTAGTTATGGACTCGGGACTCGGCATTACAAGGTTCTTCACTTCTTCTTCTCCCATACTATAGAAGCAAAAGTCGACTAGAGAAACTTTAAAATGCTATCTAACATAGTTGGAAGTGAAAGTCAAACTTGCTAATGTGGATTTGACAGACCAAGGCCATAGATAAGAAATATATAATATATACAATATTGTTCCTGAATCATTCGCAATCCATAAACTTTCCTCAAACTCAGTTTTTAAAAACAGTTGGTCTAAATCTTTTGCCAGCATGGGGATATGGAGCCATAGCACCTTCTTTTATAGATGTTTTTGTTGTTCTTAGGGCAGTTACATAATACCATTTAATATAGGATATACAGTGTGTCCCAAATTCGACCCTCACCATTGGGATCTCGGAAACTTCAAGAGAGAGAGAGAGAGAGTCGGTTAAATGTGAAATGTTTTAGACAATGTAATGGTCAATCTGATGCTGCTGAGAAATCAAGGCCAATTGCGATCGTCATCGAGTTATTTGCAAAAACTGAATTTTCTCATTTTCGTTTTTGTTAAATATCTTCGAAACCGATGGTTATGCAAAGACAGGGCTTTGACATTATTAAGGCACTTTTATCTGTTTTTTTTAACAGGAGTGTCAGTTAAAAAAAGGTTTTCGTTTTCGAGATATGATGCACATTTTTGTGTACCTACACTAACTAGTTGACTAGATACTACTTTCGTATCATGAAAAATTAAATAGAAAATGCTTTCATGTTCTCACCCCCCAATTTCAAAGTTAAGTCCATAATTATTTGAACTGGAAATGATCACATGTATATTTATTAGGTATAGAATTATTTATTGTAGAAAATATTTATATACATTTCATATAGGCTGCTCGTATCTAGAAGATATGCTTCATTTCGGTTCACTGCCTCCCATCCCAAGATTTTGGCTAGCTCTTCTATAATTGGACTAATTTCATACCACCTATGCAGAGCCTCGAGTAAAACAAACATTTGTTTTCCATTTTGAAATAATCGTAACAGGCACGTTTTAGATTCGAAGCATTCTTCTGTTATACTTTTCAGTAGGCTACACACGATATCAACGTGACGATCATCCATAGATTTTATTGTTTGAAATACAGCATGTTTGACAAAATGTTGCAACGATTGGTGATTTCTTTTGAGTTTTTGATTCAGTCTCCAGTTCCATAGACGAGCTAAATGATATCTTGGAGAGCTTATATTCGGCTTTTCTATGAAGAAATTTCTTTCAACAAATTTATTTTTACTTGTCTTGATTTCAGCCAAAATGGTAGTTAAATTTTTGTAATTTTTATAAAAAACTTTCTGGGGTTTCCTTTTGAAATGTTTTCCAGGTATTTTCGGCTTAAATAAGTAGCTTTTAAAACCATTTCTAATTCGCTCATACCTCTTGAAGGTTGTTGATATTAAACCCTTAATTTGGCACAAAATATGTTGTGGTTTCTTATGTGGAGCCATACTCAAATTATAATAATATAAAATATAATAAAATTTTAGTCAGGATAATTGTAAATACCTGACAATATTTAGAAATGAATTGTCACCTTGTGAAAACTCCATGGAGATGTGCTTTATTTTCATTTGCTCCTATAGTTTGACGTGGAGGGAAGGAAATTAAAATCTAAGGGAGGATATAGGTATATATGTACAGAGTGTCTCACATAAGAGTGAAACAACCCTGAACTTCTTTAATTTTTAACCGACCAGAACGAAATTTTTACCAAAGTTAGATGGCAATGTTGCCTACTTATTTCCAAAAAATTAGTTGCCTACTCCAACGTAGAAGCCACCTGCGATGCCACAATCGAGGCTAAAAATCCAAAAGTCATATTAGGCATTTTTTTCCAAAAAAATTTACTAGAAAAAGTTGTTCAGAATTGATTCAGTACCCTAAATCCAAAATTTTGTCAAAATAATAAAAAAATAATAAAAAAAATAAATTCCAAAAACAGCAATTTAAGAATTTTCTGCGTTTAGAAAAGTTTGCCATGGAAGTTTTGAAGGCAAGTTGTTTTCATAAAGTAATTATTTTAAAATAAAAGCTAGAAAACAAATCTTAAACATTTAAATTTTAAATTTTTACTTTAATTTTATTTATTTAATATTTTTTGATTTTGACAAAATTTTTTATTTAGGGTTCTGAATCGATTCTGAACAACTTTTTCTAGTAAATTCTTTTGAAAAAAAAAATGCCTAATATGATTTTCGGATTTTTAGCCTCGTTTGTGGCATCGCAGGTGGCTTTGACTTTGGAGTAGGCAACAATGCCATCTACCTTTGGTAAAAATTTCGTTCTGGTCGGTTAAAAATTGAAGAAGTTATAGGGTTGTTTCACTCTTAAGTGGGACACTCTGTATATAGCACTGTCATGTCTGTCATTTATCTGTATTACCAGAGAACAAGTTGTTCTCTGGTATTACTGTATAATATTAGCCTGAGAGCTGGGTAAGTGGGTGTGGTCGAAATTTTAGCGAGTAAAAAGTTTCGATTCTTGCCGACATAGTGCATGAATGCCTGGCCATCAGAACGCGGGCTGGAAGCATGTATGTACTCTGTACAGGGTGGGCCAAATTGAACACTTTTAAAGGAAAACTCCTATTTTTGACGGAGACAGACGAAAACTGATATACGTTTTTTGAGGCTCATTTTTTTATGATAAATTTAATTGGGAAAACCTAAAATCGATATCTGTCGCCGTTATTGAGTTACAGAGCGTTTTTAAAAATGTGCGTTTTCGAAAAGTGGCCGTAACTTTTTTCGGGTTGAAAATTTTGGGTTTCTTTTTTCTCAAGTCTACAGGGTGTCCAACTTTAAAACTGTACAAATCCGTAAAATCTCAATTTTTGGAGATAATCGCCGAAACTTTTGTTTTGTTTGAAAGGCCCTCAAAAACCGCTTCTTTTGACCTTCCTGCCATTTTCAAAATGAAAATCCAGGGCCGGCTGCGATTTTTTATACCCCCGATTTTCACGAAAACCATTTAGCGTTTTTTTATTTAAAACCTGACCCCACAGCGTTAATCAGAACACCCCAAAACCCTTAAATACCAAATTTCAATAAAAAATATACAGGGAGTTCCATTCTGCGGGGTGTCAAAATTGAGCAAAATAGGAATTTTAAAGGCATCTGCTAAGTCAAGTGTGCCATGGAATCCCCTCAAAACAGTTGAATGGTCAATAGGACCCCTCAAGGTGTTGGTGTGCAAAGGTCCAATGCAAAATATACAGATTGTTCTTATCTGTGCCATCTCAAATTACTGAATTTTTGGACCTTTATACGGGTCAAAAATCGTGTATATCAAAACCGCTCTACACACTATAAACGAACTAAATCTAAAAAATTCAGAAGCCTGCCAGTCAGTATGTCCATATCAGTTAAGGTGGCTGGTGTGCCACAACCGGAAACGCACAGAAAATGTATCATCTTAGACAAATAGACAAAGACTTTGTTGATAAAGGCACAATAATTTAAATTGTTTTTATTTGTTGGTTGGCATTTTGTAAAGAAATAAATTACTTTATACATACCTACAATGAAATTTGAAAGTTATTAAAAATGGGATAATACGATAGTCTGTTTTATACAATCCGGGGAAAATGCTTTCGGAATGTTTTTACAGAAACACAAAATTATCATACCCGAAAAAAGTTACGGCCACTTTTCGAAAACGCACATTTTCGAAAAACGCCCCGTAACTCAAGAACGGTGACAGATACCCATTTGCGGTGTTCGCCATTAAGTTTATCATCAGTTTTCGCCCATCTCCGTTAAAAATAGGAGTTTCCCTTTAAAAGTGTCCAATTTGGCCTACTCTGTACAGGGTGTTCCCGTATATTTTGACCCACCCCTAGGGCCTATATTTTTCGAGTTAGAAAAAAGTTACTTAAATGAAAGTTGTAGGGGTTTTTCTGAACCGCTAGGATCTGTTACTGGATAAAACAAATGAGCGTCATAAATTTATGAAAAAATATAAACTTACTTTTTTTAATGGAACACCCTGTATATTTGTGGATTTTTGAATTGCACGCATTTTTCCGATTCCAACAATATAAATATGTTATATGTTTGCTCTAAGCATTCGCATGATATTCCAAATTGCAGAAAAATACGATCTTTATATTTAATCAAGGTTGCCATGGAAAAACATTTCAACTTGGGCAAGGGCATTCCTGTCCATCCATTATTTTTGGGACAATATACCTTGGGACCCTATAACTTTCATTTAAGTAATTTTTTTCTAACTCGACAAATAGAGGCTCTAGGGTTGGGTCAAAATATACGGGAACACCCTGTACACTGTACAGTATGTCTTCGGATATAGCAAAAGGAGAAACAAAAAAATATCTTCATAAAACTGTTGCTTCTCAGATATACAGAGTGGCCTGAAAATGTAAATGTCTGAGAATGGTACAAAAACTAAACAACCCCGGTTTGTAATTTCGTAGAGAAATACAAAACAAAAAAGTTGTTAGGAATTAAATATGGGTCGCAAATCGAAAATTTGAAGTACGTAAATGATCATCATTTTAATAAGCATTTAACGAGCGCCAATATGAACCAACATGAAATAATTTTTAAAATATTAACCCATCAGGTGATTCTATTTACTAGTCCAATGAAAAAAATGCAACATCTAATTTTTTTCCAAAAATAAATCGGTTATTTGGCGACAACTTCTTTGTGTTTCAAATTCAACTGCATTTTTCTTGACATTCAATTTCTTGGGAAAAACTACACAAGGTTGGTGTTTCAATTTTTCTTAAATTACCGAGATAATTTTATCCACTTTAACAGTGAAAAAATGCAATAAAATCATTTAAATTCTTCAAAAAAATTGGTTATTTTGCGACAACCCTTTTGTTTGAAATGTAATAATTGTTTGAGATAATGACTCGAAACGTCTTAACTAGGACACCCTATACCTATTATAGTAGTATTGATAAATGCAATCTTCTCAGTTTTAACGCCAGCATTGTTATGTTTTCTGCAATCTACACAACGAATGAACTGAATGAATGAATGAATGAATCACAAAAATAAACAATAATTCTTTAGATTTAAAAAATAATGTACTTACTAAACTTATCATAAAATGAAAACATATTTTCTCTTCTTTCGGGCAAACTGATCATTTCTTCATTTATGGGTACATTGCGGTCTATATTTATATTTAATAGGGCTAAATTACTTAATCTGTCTTGGACCATAATGGTACCTACGTAATCAAGTTTTAATTCTTTTAAGTGAAGAAAAATTTATTTCCGCCGATGCATTGCTTATCGGGAAACTTGTAAGTACCTATGCTCCAAAATTTTCTTGCCGTTGTCGCGATGCGACTTCGTATACTGGTGTTATTGAAAAACTGAGGAAAATATACTAAAAACGCTTTTTAATTGTACACTAGATTGTCCCTAGAATTCCCTAAAAGGCGGCCATATTGATATTATTGACAGGTAACGGAGGACAGGGCCGTAATCAACAGAATTTATATTTTACACACACGAATCCTAAATTTAAATAGATAGAAATTAACATTAAACTTTGTTCTTTAAATCATAGAAAAAGGCCATAGTTATAGTTTCTGTGTTTGAAGTTAGGTTAGAGCCACAGACACAGAGATCGAATATCAAGGTTAAAGTTATACATTTGTCACAAGTTCTGACATTTCTGCCGGACATGCCAAATATACGTCCCTGTAGGCGCCCTAAATATTGCTGCCAACCTTGCAAGGGCGTCGCCAAGGGGCGCAGGAAGGGGCAGCTGCCCCCCCCCCCCTAGAGGAGTCAAAAAATCTAGAAAATTTTTTGGTGAGTCACTCAGTCACTGCGTTTAACTTTCGTATTTTCCGTTAAATAATGTCAGTTGTTTTTGTAAAATATAAATAAATGTGAGCTTTGAGCTTGTGTGTGAGCAAATCAAAATTTTGCTTTCTATTATTTTCACATATGCGGGTGAAACAATGTTACATTAAATATTGAATACATTACACCTACATTAATTTTTTTTTTACCTACACTGATAGAAGGATTTATTTGGGAATTCGGGAGTAATAAACTAGATTTATTAAAACTCTTCTCAGAAGTTTCTTCGAGACAAACAAATATTTATTACAATTGAATATTGAATCAATATATGGTTGCATAAAATCAATTTATTTTAATATACGTCTGTAATAAAAAAATAAAAAATAAATATTTTAAATGATTGTTTTCCTTATTACTCATTATCTTTCTGCTTAAATATATTTTTTATATTTTTATTCATTCATAGTTTGAGAAAATTGAGAAAATGAGGTGATATATAATACGACAAATAAATGATTTATTAAATATTAATAAATCATTTTTTATATTTCATATATTAATAAATATGTTTTTGGTGAAAAAAAGCTTTCTAGTAAATGATTTGTTAACTGTTAATAAATATTTATTAGAGAATATTCGGTAATAACCCATTTCTTAAATATTAACAAATCTTATTGAATACAAATAAATCCTTCTATCAGTGCATGTATACTGGGTTATTCAAAAAAGAGTGAGCGTCACGGGACACTCGGCAGAAGTGATGACTTCTTAAGATATAGATTCAGTTTTTCGTTAAATTTTTTTACATAAGAAATAGTAGTCATGGTCATGAAATAGCTGTATTTTTTTCCTGAAAAATGTATTTTATTCCTTGCCTCATATATGCTTCTAAAGAGAGTAAAAACCGTCGAACAAATTCACGATAGGCGAAACATATCCTTTTTATTATGTCGTTTGAGCCCGCTGTATTTAAAGTATTATCAAAGTCTAGAGAATACTATCTCTAGACTTTGGTATTATTTCCAAATAACATTTTCCTCTATACTCAGGCGTTAAGAAGTTATATGCAGTGTGTCCAGAAAGTTGGCATCATACTATTATGAGAATTTTTTTTATTATTACAATTTTTGAAAATCTGATTTAAAAACATATTAGTGCCTGATTTGAGTACCTACCTATTTTAGCTCAAATAAGGTTATGCCGCTGTATCGCTTCTCCGCCAAATTTGACATTTTAGAGAACAATTTTACAAAAATCGTTTTTTAAGTGTGCAGTACCTATGTACCTATTTCAAACAGAAATTCCGAAATTTTGATAATCTTGTTTCAGAATTTTTTTCTCAAAAAGTTGCTTATTGGTTGATACTGTGTTAAAATTTTGTAAAACACCGAAACTTAATTTTAGAATGAATAAGTGAGAAAAAAAATTCTTTTGAAAAATTGCACAATAATTGTGTAAAATTGCACGACAAATATTTTTCTTAATAACCTTTTTGATATTTCCAGTAAAACAAGATTTTTGCCCATTATTTTTTCGAAATGTTGAATTTGACATATAAGCGATACCAAAGATCATGATATTTGGCGATACAGAGGCATAATAATCTTATTTGAGCTAAAATAGTTATTTGAATCATGCAAAAATATGTTCTGAGATCAGACCAGAAAATCAAAAAGTGTAATAATAAGAATGCCAGCTTTCCTGGTGACACACTGTATAACTTCTTAACGGCTGGTATGTTTCTGGGGGAAAACTTTTTGAAGGCGTTGTGATCGCCCGTCTTCGTGAAATTTTGTCACCAGTTTCTCTGCTTATAGGAAGTATTGCCAAAGTCTAGATTAGTATATCTCTGGACGCTGGTATTGCGGCTAGCAACAAAAACAAAACAAATTGTTAAGAAAAAAACTACAGCCGTTTACGAAAACAACGAGGTTCACTTGATAAATGAGCCATCATGTACGTTTCCAGTCAGAGTTAGAGCGTTGTGGGGGTCTGTTTTACACAACTATATATAGGAAGTTTTACATAATTAATTTTGATCGATTACATATCCTCCTTGTTTATGGATAGTCTAGTTAGCCAATGTCTGACACTGACGTATGTCCATATGTTAACAAAAATGGATAGATCTAAGTCTAGAGCAAAGATCATGAATATTATGATCTTTGTCTATAGGACATGAGACATGGCAGAAATATAGTAGATACAGGGGACAGATTTTGCAAAAAATAAAGTTGGCCAGCTGTTTTTTGGTAGATTTTAATAGTAGAAAATTAATACAGACAATGACTGGGCCACTTTAATTTTTGGCGCCATCTGTTGCTTGTATCCAATATTGCTCTCGTATCCTTATGACTGTCACACATTGGCTAACTAGGATCATAAACAAGGATATCTCTTGGTTTAAACCACATTTTTTTTAAATAATTTGGGTTGATTTTTATATTTTTCTTTACCAAAGAATAATTCATCGAAAAAATGAAATCAGACATGAAACCGTAACAGGTAGATATAAAAAAAGCCAAAAGACAGGTTTTGTTCAAAATCAAATTATGTATTTATTAGTGTATCGAGTTATAATTTTAAACAGGACCGTATCACCTTTCTTTTCTTGTTTAATTAAAATCTCTGAATAACTCTTTCTGAGTTCACAAATTTCCAACTCATCATATAAGTAAGACGACTTTCTTAATACTTTTCCGACGTTTTTTCTTTAAGAGATATTGACAAACTGTTATTAAAAGTTGATAGGAATTCAAAATTGCACTTCTAGCCCTGGTACCAAATATCGTAATAACCGACCTTTTCGGATTTTCAACATTTTTGTTCCTTTCTGGTAAATGAAAAAAATAAAAATAAATACAAAGAAAAAGTCTATAATTAGGTATTAAAAATTACTTATGAATACCCAATATTTCAGTAAAATCGAAAATGCAGAGTTATTTTTAAATTGCAAGCAGCTTTTTTATAAACCTTTTTCGCGACTTTCACTACTACTACTTTTAAAATTAGAAAAATTAGAAGGTGTGTTCGAAAGTCCCTCTAAAAGAAGCCTTTCAACTATTTTTTCTTCTCTTGAGGTCAAGAACAATTATTGTTGTCCAGTGATGTGCGTAATCCTATTTATTTTTATCCCGAAAACTGCTCGTTCTCTCACAGAGGAAGGGCCGCGGGGTCCTCCCTCTTCGCTAATAGAAAAAATTGTCCGCTTTTATAGCTCCGAGCAGCGTCACGTTGCCAGCCTTGTGACCCGTTGACGTAGTGGTTTGTCTAATTGTTCGGCTGTAATCTGTCGCGTTCGGAATCGGAATTGGTAAATGAAGCGAGCAGACACAGACGTTTATGCGAAGTAAATAACCAGGATCGTTTCGTCTTTGGAAGCAAATATTACGGCATTTTTTCTTTTTTTAGGGTATACAGAGGTGTCACGCAAGAATATGGATGTTCACAAATTTATGTTGTAATTATTTTAACAAAAATGGATAGATCTAAGTCTATAGAACATGAAACATGTAGGTATTAATCACCGCTTTAAATAAAATCGTTACCGAAATATATGATATAATATTAGTAGATAAGCTATGAGAGTTCGGCCTCACGATTCCCATGTTTTTCACCCAACTATGCAGTAGGTACTAATACGCGCGACGAAGTCGCGGCCAATTTCGACGCGCTGTTTTAGCAGGGTTCCGCTTTCTCCCGCAGGCCCCACCGGTCCCCACAGACTTAGCAGGCCCCGCAGGCCCCTTTAACGACTTTCACCGCAGGCTCCAGCTAAATTAAAAATTACTATTAAAAAATAAAATATCTTACCAGGATTCGAACCTTAGCCCGCATTCCAAAGCCAAACACTCGGCATGTAAGTAAAATTCTAGGAAATGCATGGCAGTGGGGCAATAATCTCGACGCGCTGTTTTTAGCAGGGTTCCGCTGGCTCCCGCAGGTCCCACCAGTCCCCACAGACTTAGCAGACCCCGAGGCCCCTTTTAACGACTTTCACCGCAGGCCCCAGCTAAATTAAAAATTACTATTAAAAATAAAATATCTTACCAGGATTCGAACCTTAGCCCACATTCCAAAGCCAAACACTCTGCATGTAAGTAAAATTCTAGGAAATGCTTGGCAGTGCGGTAATAATCTCGACGCGCTGTTGTAGCAGGGCTCCGCTGGCTCCCGCAGGCCTCGCCGGTCTCTGTAGACTCAGCAGGTCCCTTTAATGATGTGTACCGCAGGCTCCGATTAAATTAAAAAAATTACTATTAACACTAAAATACCCGGACAATAACCATCATTCCAACGCCAAAACACCCGACAGTAGTATTTCTGCGAATGCATCGCAGCCGGGCGCAAGGTGGATGACTCACATCCGCTACCCGGAACTTGTCAGGACAGGTTGACAATCTAAAAAACAATGCTCTCTACTTAGATAAAAATAGAATGTCCAATAAGATTTTTTTTTCACACACTTTTATATATAAGTATATATTAGAATATTATAAAATATTTAAGCCCCGTATAGTTCGAATTTGAATGGGATATTATGTTACATGGGTAATATATCTCAACACTTCGTACACAAACAAAACTCGCTCGTTCTTTACAGTTTTATTACTGTGAATTCGGTACCTACTAAAGCGGCAGACTTGGGATGCCGCAGTAGCAAATACAATATGAAGCTCAAAAATGTTATTATAATCAAACTTGAGACGCACACATATTTAAAAATATAAATACCGCCGGATGAATGCAAGGTCAATTTACGGAATATAGCAAAACAATTAGATTATGGACATGGATATTAATTTCTTTAGGTAAAGGTAATAAACATTTATAATTTATAGTTAAATAAATAATTGTACACTAAGGTATGGGGAGGGTATACTTTTATTTTAGTTTTGTGTTTAGAATTACTTGTATTTATAGGACCATATGTGACCGGATACACCAAAAAATATTAAATTTACATCAGTTCTTATGAGAAACACGAACAGATCGGGCCTCGCGAGGGGGCCTTTTTGCAAAATGTTTAGTACTCCGTCCGACCTTTAAGGGATATATAGGAGGGTGTGGTGATCCAACAGTTCATTCTAGCAACAACTGTCGCTACGTCATTACAAGTGCTCGCCGTTAGCCGTGGAACAGGTATCAACTTGCAAAATGGAAACAATAAATAGCACAGTTACCAAGTTGCAAACTCAATTGTTTGATGGTAGCCAACTGGATGTAGAGAATGGATTAAAAGAATGTGGCAAAATTATTAAAGTCCTAAATGTTTACTTGAAAAAGGCTACCTCTGTATCGGAAAAACAGCATTTAACTGCCACTCTTGCTAAAGTTAGAAATTATAAACACTTATTTAAAAGGTTGATAATTGTCGGAGGTGGAGTTAATAAGCGAAAACAGAGAGCTTCCGATAGAGTGAAGTGGGAAAATTTACAATCAGCATTTAGTGGAAGAATCAGGACAGGCTTAATTATTAACTTGAAGCATTCAGTAGACGTCAAGGCATTTTTGAGAGATTGTTTAAACCTTTTCAGTCGACGAATAAAAAATGCACTAAAAATTAATGATATGGTTAAATGTAATGCAGTGTTCTGTGGACTATTTGAGCTCAAGAAATCAGATGAAGTAATTCAAGAACTAAAATACTTTAATACTAAAAATATGGCAATTTATCAAGACACTGACCTGGTTAAATGGTTTAAGGATAATATCGAGGACGCCATTTCTATTCAATTAGATGAATTTCAGGAAAAAGAGTCTGGTTGGGCATTAAAGGCTATTATGAACATTCAAATAAATATCAACAAGTATACACCACTTTTGGGATCATCGCACATTGATTTACCGGATACTATTAAAAGAAAGGAAGCTTGTATCAACGTGAAGAATGAGGATGAACTCTGCTTTGGATGGAGCGTGACTTCTGCTCTATACCCAGTCAGATTGAATTCTGATAGACCCAGCACCTACCCCCACCCCTCAACCGTTCTGAATTTAGAAGAATTAAACTGCCCTATGACACTACGACAGATTCCACGATTTGAAAAGCAAAACGATATATCAATCAATGTGTACCTTCTACGAAAATCCAATAGAAACTTCAACACTTACCCTACTTATCTCACTAAAAATAAGAAAACTAAACACGTAAATTTACTAATGATACAAAATCATTATTTTAATGATGATGAAGAACTGGAAGAAGCAAGTAAAACTCCAGTTAGATACCATTTTGTTTGGATTAAGGACCTTTCCCGCCTGCTATCTACGCAGCTGGGCAAACGTAATAGGAAAAAATTCATCTGCGATAGATGCTTACACTATTTTCATTCTGAGGAAAAGTTAACAACGCATTATGAAGATTGTAAAAATATGAATGAGTGCAGAGTAAGGTTACCAGCAGAAGATAAAAAATTCTTGAAATTTAGTAATTTTAAGAACAAGGAAAAGGTGCCATTTATTATCTATGCGGACATAGAAAGCATTCTGAAACCTATTGAAGAGAAGAACAAGTACCAGGAACATGCACCCTGTAGTGTAGGATATTATTTGAAATGTAGCTATGACGATACACTATCATTCTACAAATCATATACTGGAACAGATTGTATAGAGTGGTTTAGTAATGAACTGAATCAGCTGGCCGAAGATATAGAAACAGTTTTCCTATGTCCGCTATCTATGGACCCGCTAACATCTCAACAGGAGATGAGCTTCAATATGTCAACAGCGTGCCACGTTTGCGAGGAACCGTTCACCGCTGATCAGAAAAAGGTTCGAGATCATAACCATCTGACTGGAAAATTTAGAGGAGCCGCCCATGACGAATGCAATATTAATTATCAGGACGCCCATGTTGTACCCGTAGTATTCCACAATTTAAGCGGCTATGACGCTCATTTCGTGATTAAAAGCATTGCCAGTGACATTGAAGGTCGCGTTGAACTGCTGCCAGTCAATAAGGAAAAATACATCTCGTTCACAAAATATATTCCTGAAAATAGTATCAAATTTAGATTTATTGATAGCTACCGATTTATGGCTGGAGGACTAGATTCACTTGCGGCTAACTTGAGCAGTTATCCTATTCTTAGAAGTCAATTTGCACATTTACCTGAAGCTAAGTTTAAACTGCTTACAAGAAAGGGTGTTTTCCCTTATGATTTTGTGGACTCCATGGAGAAGCTGTATTATAATCAACTTCCACAGAAAGTTTGTTTTTATAACCGATTAGAAGAAAGGCCTATTTATGAAAAGGAGTACGTTCATGCACAGAAAGTATGGAGGGAGTTTGAATGTAAAAATATCAGAGAATATGTTGAGCTGTACATGAAGACAGATATAATCCTCTTATCAGACATATATGAAACGTTTAGAACCAGCTGTATAAGCACATATAAACTGGATCCTGCTCATTATTATACATTGCCAGGATATACGTGGGACTGTATGCTGAAATACACCGGGGTTGAACTAGAACTTCTCACAGAAATTGACAAAGTAATGTTTATAGAGAAAGGTATTAGAGGAGGCCTCTCACAGGTGTCAAAGCGCCGCTCTACTGCAAATAATAAATATATGCCAAACTATGATTCCGAAAAACCCTCAATATATCTGTCCTACTTTGACGTAAATAACCAATATGGGTGGTCAATGTCCCAATCACTTCCATACGCAGGATTTAAATGGACAGATCAGAATATTAATATACAAAGTATCCCAGACAACTCCAATATTGGATACTTTCTAGAAGTTGACTTAGCTTATCCAGACTCCATACACGACGTACATAAGAACCTTCCTTTCTGCCCTACACATTGTAAGGTAGAGGGGGAATCAATAGTAGAAAGTAAAAAATGCTCAAAACTGATGGCAACCTTACACAATAAGGAAAAATATGTCATTCATTATAGGGCGTTGAAACAGGCTTTGGCTAATGGACTAATACTTAAAAAAATACATAGGGTCCTAGAATTCAAACAGTCTCCATGGTTGAAATCATATATTGATCTCAACACCAAACTCCGCACACAAGCAACTAGTGCATTCGAAAAAGATTTGTATAAACTACTAAACAACGCAGTCTTCGGAAAAAACATGGAAAACGTCAGAAATCATTCAGTAGTAAAACTAATAAATAAACGGGAAGGGCGTTACGGCGCAGAAGCATTAATTTCAAGACCAGAATTTAAATCGGTATCTATTTTTGAAGAAAACCTGGTAATAATTGAATTAAATAAATCAGAAGTATTTCTTAATAAACCCATATACGTAGGTATGGCGATCTTAGATCTAGCTAAAACTACCCTCTACGACTTCCACTATAACTACATGCTACCAGAATTTGGAAACGATTGTACAATACTTTACACAGATACAGACTCACTAATTTATGAGATACTTAATAAGGATATTTATGAAGTAATACGACGAGATTGTGACACATATTTTGATACTAGCGACTTCCCCCCAGAAAATAATTATGGTATACCACTTGTCAACAAAAAAGTGCTAGGATTGATGAAGGAAGAAAATGGCGGTAGAATAATGACAGATTTCGTGGGGCTGAGATCTAAATTGTATGCAACTAAAGTTGGGGGAAGATGAAAATATGCAGAAAATAAAGTTAGAAAGAGATGGATTAACTCTAGAAGAAATTAATGAAATTATGCAAAATGGAGATATAACCAAGAAAGCAAAGGGGATTAAAAAATCTGTAGTTAAGAGAAAAATCACGTTTGAAGACTACCTATACTGTCTGGAAGAACAGAAAGAAAAAAGTATTAGCCAAAATTTAATAAGATCCGAGAAACATAACGTATACTCCATTACACAAGAAAAAATTGCTCTAAGTCCACATGATGATAAAAGACAAATTGTATTCAATAGCTATGAAACACTTCCCTGGGGACATTACTCTATAATGCAAGGAAATTAACTATAATGTATGTGTATAATGTTATTATAATATATTATTATAGATTATATAATTAAAGGTTGAGTAAAAATCATTGTTTATGTACATACTATGTAAAACAGAAGTTTAATGTACTTGCAACAAATATATATAATAAAATAAGTGAAAACTTCCGAACTGGTTTTATTGAAAAGTAAATACACCCTCATAGAAAAAATATTAAAAATATCATCAGGTATTAATTTATAGTTATATATCAATATAAAAATAATACTATGTTCTTAGGAATACATCTCGGGCAGGCATCTGTCGGTCGGGTTATTAATTACTTCTTGAGCACGTCCGTTTAAACTAAATAAGCAGACAGAAATTAATATTACATTTTAGGCATCGTTGTTTATTTAAAGTATAACCCATTAGAGGTCGCTTCAGAACGGTCGGTCGGATATAGGTATATGGAGGAAAAATATTCTTGATAAATATAGATGGCGGTATCAGTACCTATTGATATACATATATTAATAATCAGATAGTAATCAATATAAAGTAATAACATAATAGTTATTTATGTACCAAGACACTGAAGTCCAACTTTTTATGACTCATGTGTAATTTAGTTGCCGAGGCCTCTGGCCTTATATATATTTTTTTGAAATCGGAAAAAAGTGTTTATTAGGCAAGAAAATAATCATACGGGATGATCCGTCCATGAACCAACTGCGCGCGGCATTGCTTGACTTTTACGATCGCTCTACCTAGGTCAAGTATGACAAGACACGGCGTCTTCAAACAGAAAAACCAAACTGCTGCTTGTTGTGCAGCCTACATATCAAATCTTTTGATATTAAAACCTACTCGGAGGCTGGCGTCGTTAGACCATCCCCCGAGTCTTCAGGTGAGGTTCCGATGCTTCCGGCGCCCCCAAACTAGAAAAAACATGCGATATCTAAGTGTGATCCTGGAAGAACTATAACCGGGAATCACCGGGTCTATAGTTGGTTGATGGTTGACTTTCTGTCTTTGTTTGTAGCATGTTTTTAGAGTAGTATGGATATATTTAATCTTGGGGTCAAAATAAAGGGCATTTTAACAATGGGGCACCACGTCTATAGGTTTTGACGTCATTGGTTACTTAGTAGATAAAATAACGAGTTTTGCAGCCAGAAAGTTATATATTAACTTCTTTTTATAATACCAAGCTTTCGGTCTACTTCGTGACCTTCATTTATTATTATTTATTTATCTATTGTCATTGGTTACTTCAGTGCCGATTTCTGAGCTTTTAATGACGATTTTGGGATACTTCGCTGCCGATTTCAAGAAAAAGAATATACTCTAGAAGAGTACATTCTTCTATGGTAATAACAATCATAGGCTTTTGTGGGATAGGGGATAGGTCCAAACCAATTCTGAAAGAAGTAGGAAATAGACGAAAAATTAAAGAATCATCATTTCTAGGAAATATGGACAACTGTGTTGCTGAATGTTCAGTGGAATTCACTAAAATATTATTGCCAGTTATTCAAAGAGAAGTTAGCATAGATAATTAGATAAAACACAGGGTAGAATATCAGACAGGTGGCTAGGCTATTGTTTCTGTTGTCATGACATTTTAACTTGACATCTATTAATCTACCATTTCACATATATAAATCCTTTATCTATGCATTTCACTTTGACGTGACATGATCTTTAAAAAAGGAGAAAGATTTTTTTCCGAAAGCTCAGAAAACAAATTTGTTGAAGTTATTTTTTTTGAGTTAAACGTTCAAAGTTTCGTTCATTTACTGTTAAGAATTTATGAATTTTCCAGGCAACTTGAAAAGGCTGTCTTGTAATCAGTTTGGTGTCGAAAAACCCAATTAAAAAAATTAAATAGATAGTTTCATGAAACTTTCGATAAAAAAAAATAATGAAAAGAAGTGATAAAAATAGCATAGGTAGTAAAATAAATATATAATAATTTTCAAAACTGTTATTTTGATGGATAAGGGATAAAGACAAAAACGAAACCCTCACAATATTTTGTATGCTTGGTGGAAACAGTGGAATTTGTCCGAATTCTGATTTAGTTTTCATTGTTCCAAAAAAACCGAACAAAACAGAAACTCGACTTTGGTGTTTGGTTTGGTTTTCAGTAGGAGAAATAAAAAGCTTGTAAAAATAGCACAAAAAAGAAATGAAATGAGATGCTAAAAATGAGATTATTTCTCATCATATGAACAGGATAACGATATGTACCAAAAGAGTCTGGTTGGACTTTGAAAACCGTTGTAAATTTACAAATAAACATTAACAAGTTAGAGTTTTTTACGGGACAAAACGTAAAAATTTCTATTGAAAACGCTTCGGAAGATTACTAATGATATGAATTAACTTTTTTTAGAATATGTCTGATTGTATTACTTATAGTTAAACCATTGTACCAAGTTAGAGCTTCTTTATATATCTTGAATGAAACAACGTTGTTTTGTTTTATTCTTAACCTTTTTTTTCATTTCCAAAACATTATCTCATGCAAGAGGTTCTAATACAAAACCAGGTTTTAAAATTAAAAAACAGGTGCCAAAAATCCAAAGTATGACGTCACACCGCTGGTTAAAAAAGTGATGTGTGTTCCAACAACAGACAAGAAGACCTTAGTCGTCTCCTGATCTGCTTGTAAATGCGAATTAAATCTAAACTATTTAACAAAATGTATTGCCCAATATTGACTTAATATATTTTCGGATAAATTAGTTATCAATTAAATTTTGAAACTAGTTAGTTTTTGAAGAATACAGCTAATGCGTCCTTATATAAACATTGTAAACTAACGGGGCCTCATATTAGCTAAACTTCACAGCTGAATAGCTTCAGCTAAACTTCGCCGCTGTGACCGTAAAAGGATGTGCAGAACACCCGTGTAGACGTGTACTGTTGGTAAAGCCGTGTTTATTATATGACAAATTTAGTTATTAATTAAATTACCCAGACTTTTCATAATTATTTTCGGCATACCACCGTTTTTCTGTTTTGGAGAAAATGATGCTATTGGACTGCTGGACAACCAAATTATATAGGATCCATAACACGTTTCATTCTTCAAATCGACCAATTCGACGAGAAGGAACAAATTAATTTTTTTTTGCCGGAGGCGTTCTGAGTTAGAGGTCTGAGGACAAGAAACGACTTTCTTTTTTATTACATTGTAAGTAAAAGGCAAAATTTTCTCTAACGCCTCCGTTCTGAGTTAGAGGTCTGAGGACAAGAAACGACTTTCTTTTTTATTACATTGTAAGTAAAAGGCAAAATTTTCTCTAACGTCCTCGAAAGGGTAAATCGTGTAAAATAATCAGGGTTCAAAACCATATCTGTAAGCATTTTATTTTCAGAAACGAAATAAGTGGTTTTCAAAAATTATTATACTAAAAAATTAATTTGTTCCTTCTTGTCGAATTGGTCGATTTGAAGAATGAAACGTGTTATGGATCCTATATAATTTGGTTGTCCAGCAGTCCAATAGCATCATTTTCTCCAAAACAGAAAAACGGTGGTATGCCGAAAATAATTATGAAAAGTCTGGGTAATTTAATTAATAACTAAATTTGTCATATAATAAACACGGCTTTACCAACAGTACACGTCTACACGGGTGTTCTGCACATCCTTTTACGGTCACAGCGGCGAAGTTTAGCTGAAGCTATTCAGCTGTGAAGTTTAGCTAATATGAGGCCCCGTTAGTTTACAATGTTTATATAAGGACGCATTAGCTGTATTCTTCAAAAACTAACTAGTTTCAAAATTTAATTGATAACTAATTTATCCGAAAATATATTAAGTCAATATTGGGCAATACATTTTGTTAAATAGTTTAGATTTAATTCGCATTTACAAGCAGATCAGGAGACGACTAAGGTCCTCTTGTCTGTTGTTGGAACACACATCACTTTTTTAACCAGCGGTGTGACGTCATACTTTGGATTTTTGGCACCTGTTTTTTAATTTTAAAACCTGGTTTTGTATTAGAACCTCTTGCATGAGATAATGTTTTGGAAATGAAAAAAAAAAAGGTTAAGAATAAAACAAAACAACGTTGTTTCATTCAAGATATATAAAAAAGCTCTAACTTGGTACAATGGTTTAACTATAAGTAATACAATCAGACATATTCTAAAAAAAGTTAATTCATATCATTAGTAATCTTCCGAAGCGTTTTCAATAGAAATTTTTACGTTTTGTCCCGTAAAAAACTCTAACTTGTTAATGTTTATTTGTAAATTTACAACGGTTTTCAAAGTCCAACCAGACTCTTTTGGTACATATCGTTATCCTGTTCATATGATGAGAAATAATCTCATTTTTAGCATCTCATTTCATTTCTTTTTTGTGCTATTTTTACAAGCTTTTTATTTCTCCTACTGAAAACCAAACCAAACACCAAAGTCGAGTTTCTGTTTTGTTCGGTTTTTTTGGAACAATGAAAACTAAATCAGAATTCGGACAAATTCCACTGTTTCCACCAAGCATACAAAATATTGTGAGGGTTTCGTTTTTGTCTTTATCCCTTATCCATCAAAATAACAGTTTTGAAAATTATTATATATTTATTTTACTACCTATGCTATTTTTATCACTTCTTTTCATTATTTTTTTTTATCGAAAGTTTCATGAAACTATCTATTTAATTTTTTTAATTGGGTTTTTCGACACCAAACTGATTACAAGACAGCCTTTTCAAGTTGCCTGGAAAATTCATAAATTCTTAACAGTAAATGAACGAAACTTTGAACGTTTAACTCAAAAAAAATAACTTCAACAAATTTGTTTTCTGAGCTTTCGGAAAAAAATCTTTCTCCTTTTTTAAAGATCATGTCACGTCAAAGTGAAATGCATAGATAAAGGATTTATATATGTGAAATGGTAGATTAATAGATGTCAAGTTAAAATGTCATGACAACAGAAACAATAGCCTAGCCACCTGTCTGATATTCTACCCTGTGTTTTATCTAATTATCTATGCTAACTTCTCTTTGAATAACTGGCAATAATATTTTAGTGAATTCCACTGAACATTCAGCAACACAGTTGTCCATATTTCCTAGAAATGATGATTCTTTAATTTTTCGTGTATTTCCTACTTCTTTCAGAATTGGTTTGGACCTATCCCCTATCCCACAAAAGCCTATGATTGTTATTACCATAGAAGAATGTACTCTTCTAGAGTATATTCTTTTTCTTGAAATCGGCAGCGAAGTATCCCAAAATCGTCATTAAAAGCTCAGAAATCGGCACTGAAGTAACCAATGACAATAGATAAATAAATAATAATAAATGAAGGTCACGAAGTAGACCGAAAGCTTGGTATTATAAAAAGAAGTTAATATATAACTTTCTGGCTGCAAAACTCGTTATTTTATCTACTAAGTAACCAATGACGTCAAAACCTATAGACGTGGTGCCCCATTGTTAAAATGCCCTTTATTTTGACCCCAAGATTAAATATATCCATACTACTCTAAAAACATGCTACAAACAAAGACAGAAAGTCAACCATCAACCAACTATAGACCCGGTGATTCCCGGTTATAGTTCTTCCAGGATCACACTTAGATATCGCATGTTTTTTCTAGTTTGGGGGCGCCGGAAGCATCGGAACCTCACCTGAAGACTCGGGGGATGGTCTAACGACGCCAGCCTCCGAGTAGGTTTTAATATCAAAAGATTTGATATGTAGGCTGCACAACAAGCAGCAGTTTGGTTTTTCTGTTTGAAGACGCCGTGTCTTGTCATACTTGACCTAGGTAGAGCGATCGTAAAAGTCAAGCAATGCCGCGCGCAGTTGGTTCATGGACGGATCATCCCGTATGATTATTTTCTTGCCTAATAAACACTTTTTTCCGATTTCAAAAAAATATATATAAGGCCAGAGGCCTCGGCAACTAAATTACACATGAGTCATAAAAAGTTGGACTTCAGTGTCTTGGTACATAAATAACTATTATGTTATTACTTTATATTGATTACTATCTGATTATTAATATATGTATATCAATAGGTACTGATACCGCCATCTATATTTATCAAGAATATTTTTCCTCCATATACCTATATCCGACCGACCGTTCTGAAGCGACCTCTAATGGGTTATACTTTAAATAAACAACGATGCCTAAAATGTAATATTAATTTCTGTCTGCTTATTTAGTTTAAACGGACGTGCTCAAGAAGTAATTAATAACCCGACCGACAGATGCCTGCCCGAGATGTATTCCTAAGAACATAGTATTATTTTTATATTGATATATAACTATAAATTAATACCTGATGATATTTTTAATATTTTTTCTATGAGGGTGTATTTACTTTTCAATAAAACCAGTTCGGAAGTTTTCACTTATTTTATTATATATATTTGTTGCAAGTACATTAAACTTCTGTTTTACATAGTATGTACATAAACAATGATTTTTACTCAACCTTTAATTATATAATCTATAATAATATATTATAATAACATTATACACATACATTATAGTTAATTTCCTTGCATTATAGAGTAATGTCCCCAGGGAAGTGTTTCATAGCTATTGAATACAATTTGTCTTTTATCATCATGTGGACTTAGAGCAATTTTTTCTTGTGTAATGGAGTATACGTTATGTTTCTCGGATCTTATTAAATTTTGGCTAATACTTTTTTCTTTCTGTTCTTCCAGACAGTATAGGTAGTCTTCAAACGTGATTTTTCTCTTAACTACAGATTTTTTAATCCCCTTTGCTTTCTTGGTTATATCTCCATTTTGCATAATTTCATTAATTTCTTCTAGAGTTAATCCATCTCTTTCTAACTTTATTTTCTGCATATTTTCATCTTCCCCCAACTTTAGTTGCATACAATTTAGATCTCAGCCCCACGAAATCTGTCATTATTCTACCGCCATTTTCTTCCTTCATCAATCCTAGCACTTTTTTGTTGACAAGTGGTATACCATAATTATTTTCTGGGGGGAAGTCGCTAGTATCAAAATATGTGTCACAATCTCGTCGTATTACTTCATAAATATCCTTATTAAGTATCTCATAAATTAGTGAGTCTGTATCTGTGTAAAGTATTGTACAATCGTTTCCAAATTCTGGTAGCATGTAGTTATAGTGGAAGTCGTAGAGGGTAGTTTTAGCTAGATCTAAGATCGCCATACCTACGTATATGGGTTTATTAAGAAATACTTCTGATTTATTTAATTCAATTATTACCAGGTTTTCTTCAAAAATAGATACCGATTTAAATTCTGGTCTTGAAATTAATGCTTCTGCGCCGTAACGCCCTTCCCGTTTATTTATTAGTTTTACTACTGAATGATTTCTGACGTTTTCCATGTTTTTTCCGAAGACTGCGTTGTTTAGTAGTTTATACAAATCTTTTTCGAATGCACTAGTTGCTTGTGTGCGGAGTTTGGTGTTGAGATCAATATATGATTTCAACCATGGAGACTGTTTGAATTCTAGGACCCTATGTATTTTTTTAAGTATTAGTCCATTAGCCAAAGCCTGTTTCAACGCCCTATAATGAATGACATATTTTTCCTTATTGTGTAAGGTTGCCATCAGTTTTGAGCATTTTTTACTTTCTACTATTGATTCCCCCTCTACCTTACAATGTGTAGGGCAGAAAGGAAGGTTCTTATGTACGTCGTGTATGGAGTCTGAATAAGCTAAGTCAACTTCTAGAAAGTATCCAATATTGGAGTTGTCTGGGATACTTTGTATATTAATATTCTGATCTGTCCATTTAAATCCTGCGTATGGAAGTGATTGGGACATTGACCACCCATATTGGTTATTTACGTCAAAGTAGGACAGATATATTGAGGGTTTTTCGGAATCATAGTTTGGCATATATTTATTATTTGCAGTAGAGCGGCGCTTTGACACCTGTGAGAGGCCTCCTCTAATACCTTTCTCTATAAACATTACTTTGTCAATTTCTGTGAGAAGTTCTAGTTCAACCCCGGTGTATTTCAGCATACAGTCCCACGTATATCCTGGCAATGTATAATAATGAGCAGGATCCAGTTTATATGTGCTTATACAGCTGGTTCTAAACGTTTCATATATGTCTGATAAGAGGAGTATATCTGTCTTCATGTACAGCTCAACATATTCTCTGATATTTTTACATTCAAACTCCCTCCATACTTTCTGTGCATGAACGTACTCCTTTTCATAAATAGGCCTTTCTTCTAATCGGTTATAAAAACAAACTTTCTGTGGAAGTTGATTATAATACAGCTTCTCCATGGAGTCCACAAAATCATAAGGGAAAACACCCTTTCTTGTAAGCAGTTTAAACTTAGCTTCAGGTAAATGTGCAAATTGACTTCTAAGAATAGGATAACTGCTCAAGTTAGCCGCAAGTGAATCTAGTCCTCCAGCCATAAATCGGTAGCTATCAATAAATCTAAATTTGATACTATTTTCAGGAATATATTTTGTGAACGAGATGTATTTTTCCTTATTGACTGGCAGCAGTTCAACGCGACCTTCAATGTCACTGGCAATGCTTTTAATCACGAAATGAGCGTCATAGCCGCTTAAATTGTGGAATACTACGGGTACAACATGGGCGTCCTGATAATTAATATTGCATTCGTCATGGGCGGCTCCTCTAAATTTTCCAGTCAGATGGTTATGATCTCGAACCTTTTTCTGATCAGCGGTGAACGGTTCCTCGCAAACGTGGCACGCTGTTGACATATTGAAGCTCATCTCCTGTTGAGATGTTAGCGGGTCCATAGATAGCGGACATAGGAAAACTGTTTCTATATCTTCGGCCAGCTGATTCAGTTCATTACTAAACCACTCTATACAATCTGTTCCAGTATATGATTTGTAGAATGATAGTGTATCGTCATAGCTACATTTCAAATAATATCCTACACTACAGGGTGCATGTTCCTGGTACTTGTTCTTCTCTTCAATAGGTTTCAGAATGCTTTCTATGTCCGCATAGATAATAAATGGCACCTTTTCCTTGTTCTTAAAATTACTAAATTTCAAGAATTTTTTATCTTCTGCTGGTAACCTTACTCTGCACTCATTCATATTTTTACAATCTTCATAATGCGTTGTTAACTTTTCCTCAGAATGAAAATAGTGTAAGCATCTATCGCAGATGAATTTTTTCCTATTACGTTTGCCCAGCTGCGTAGATAGCAGGCGGGAAAGGTCCTTAATCCAAACAAAATGGTATCTAACTGGAGTTTTACTTGCTTCTTCCAGTTCTTCATCATCATTAAAATAATGATTTTGTATCATTAGTAAATTTACGTGTTTAGTTTTCTTATTTTTAGTGAGATAAGTAGGGTAAGTGTTGAAGTTTCTATTGGATTTTCGTAGAAGGTACACATTGATTGATATATCGTTTTGCTTTTCAAATCGTGGAATCTGTCGTAGTGTCATAGGGCAGTTTAATTCTTCTAAATTCAGAACGGTTGAGGGGTGGGGGTAGGTGCTGGGTCTATCAGAATTCAATCTGACTGGGTATAGAGCAGAAGTCACGCTCCATCCAAAGCAGAGTTCATCCTCATTCTTCACGTTGATACAAGCTTCCTTTCTTTTAATAGTATCCGGTAAATCAATGTGCGATGATCCCAAAAGTGGTGTATACTTGTTGATATTTATTTGAATGTTCATAATAGCCTTTAATGCCCAACCAGACTCTTTTTCCTGAAATTCATCTAATTGAATAGAAATGGCGTCCTCGATATTATCCTTAAACCATTTAACCAGGTCAGTGTCTTGATAAATTGCCATATTTTTAGTATTAAAGTATTTTAGTTCTTGAATTACTTCATCTGATTTCTTGAGCTCAAATAGTCCACAGAACACTGCATTACATTTAACCATATCATTAATTTTTAGTGCATTTTTTATTCGTCGACTGAAAAGGTTTAAACAATCTCTCAAAAATGCCTTGACGTCTACTGAATGCTTCAAGTTAATAATTAAGCCTGTCCTGATTCTTCCACTAAATGCTGATTGTAAATTTTCCCACTTCACTCTATCGGAAGCTCTCTGTTTTCGCTTATTAACTCCACCTCCGACAATTATCAACCTTTTAAATAAGTGTTTATAATTTCTAACTTTAGCAAGAGTGGCAGTTAAATGCTGTTTTTCCGATACAGAGGTAGCCTTTTTCAAGTAAACATTTAGGACTTTAATAATTTTGCCACATTCTTTTAATCCATTCTCTACATCCAGTTGGCTACCATCAAACAATTGAGTTTGCAACTTGGTAACTGTGCTATTTATTGTTTCCATTTTGCAAGTTGATACCTGTTCCACGGCTAACGGCGAGCACTTGTAATGACGTAGCGACAGTTGTTGCTAGAATGAACTGTTGGATCACCACACCCTCCTATATATCCCTTAAAGGTCGGACGGAGTACTAAACATTTTGCAAAAAGGCCCCCTCGCGAGGCCCGATCTGTTCGTGTTTCTCATAAGAACTGATGTAAATTTAATATTTTTTGGTGTATCCGGTCACATATGGTCCTATAAATACAAGTAATTCTAAACACAAAACTAAAATAAAAGTATACCCTCCCCATACCTTAGTGTACAATTATTTATTTAACTATAAATTATAAATGTTTATTACCTTTACCTAAAGAAATTAATATCCATGTCCATAATCTAATTGTTTTGCTATATTCCGTAAATTGACCTTGCATTCATCCGGCGGTATTTATATTTTTAAATATGTGTGCGTCTCAAGTTTGATTATAATAACATTTTTGAGCTTCATATTGTATTTGCTACTGCGGCATCCCAAGTCTGCCGCTTTAGTAGGTACCGAATTCACAGTAATAAAACTGTAAAGAACGAGCGAGTTTTGTTTGTGTACGAAGTGTTGAGATATATTACCCATGTAACATAATATCCCATTCAAATTCGAACTATACGGGGCTTAAATATTTTATAATATTCTAATATATACTAATATATAAAAGTGTGTGAAAAAAAAATCTTATTGGACATTCTATTTTTATCTAAGTAGAGAGCATTGTTTTTTAGATTGTCAACCTGTCCTGACAAGTTCCGGGTAGCGGATGTGAGTCATCCACCTTGCGCCCGGCTGCGATGCATTCGCAGAAATACTACTGTCGGGTGTTTTGGCGTTGGAATGATGGTTATTGTCCGGGTATTTTAGTGTTAATAGTAATTTTTTTAATTTAATCGGAGCCTGCGGTACACATCATTAAAGGGACCTGCTGAGTCTACAGAGACCGGCGAGGCCTGCGGGAGCCAGCGGAGCCCTGCTACAACAGCGCGTCGAGATTATTACCGCACTGCCAAGCATTTCCTAGAATTTTACTTACATGCAGAGTGTTTGGCTTTGGAATGTGGGCTAAGGTTCGAATCCTGGTAAGATATTTTATTTTTAATAGTAATTTTTAATTTAGCTGGGGCCTGCGGTGAAAGTCGTTAAAAGGGGCCTCGGGGTCTGCTAAGTCTGTGGGGACTGGTGGGACCTGCGGGAGCCAGCGGAACCCTGCTAAAAACAGCGCGTCGAGATTATTGCCCCACTGCCATGCATTTCCTAGAATTTTACTTACATGCCGAGTGTTTGGCTTTGGAATGCGGGCTAAGGTTCGAATCCTGGTAAGATATTTTATTTTTTAATAGTAATTTTTAATTTAGCTGGAGCCTGCGGTGAAAGTCGTTAAAGGGGCCTGCGGGGCCTGCTAAGTCTGTGGGGACCGGTGGGGCCTGCGGGAGAAAGCGGAACCCTGCTAAAACAGCGCGTCGAAATTGGCCGCGACTTCGTCGCGCGTATTAGTACCTACTGCATAGTTGGGTGAAAAAGTGAGGTTATGGTACGATTTCGGCGCAAAAATCTCTTATGGGCGATTAACATGGGAATCGTGAGGCCGAACTCTCATAGCTTATCTACTAATATTATATATATCTATACTTGCGTGCATAAAAATCGGCCCACTATAAATATTTGAATTTAATTACTACCTATACTTAAATAGCAGTGAAGTGTCGTTGTATAATAGCTAGGGCGGAGCTTTTTAACACTCAAGCCAACCCGATATGTTTCCTAGCAAACCCAACTTTAAAATTTCAAATGAAACTACTTACCCCCCTTGTGGGGCATCATTTTAAAGCCCTTTTTTTATTTTTATTTTAGAATTCGGTTGAGATTTGACAGAATTATTGTCTAAAAACGGAAAGTTGACAATACACTGTACTGTACGCGTAGTAAGTAATTTCTACATAAATGCCCGCCACTAATAAGTTTTTTATCTACTACACACGACCAAATTACATAGTTTTTATTGACGTGTTTCAGCCTGCTATTGAAAGTGGAAACGTATTTTCGAAATGGTTTATTCTATCGCGGAATGGGTAGAAATTGTTGCAATTTGTTATCGAAATCATGATTGCGCTAAAGCTACAGCACGAATTGCAACAATTTCTAACCTTTCCGCGATAGAATAAACCATTTTAAAAACACGTTTACACTTTCAATAGCAGACTGAAACTATCGATTTCGTAGTTACAAGCAAAAAAAACGAGGACTTTTTGTGACAATGACTTTTTGTTATTTCAAAGGTTTGAATTCGTATATAAACATTTTTGTTTTGCTTCAGCTTTTTCATTTGTGACATTTTTGTAAACTGATCGACACGTCAATTAGGTAGTTTGGTCGTGTGTAGTAGATAAAAAACTTATTAATGACGAGCATTTGTGTAAGAAATTACTACGTGTACAGTGGATTGTCAACTTTCTGTTTTTAGCTAATAATTCTGTAAAAACTCAACAGATTTCTAAAAACTGTATTCGTAATTAAAAGGGCTTTAAAATGATGCACCACAAGTGGCGTAGTTCCATTTGACATTTTAAAGTTGGGGTTGCTAGGGATTAGGCGAATGAACATATCGAGTTGGCTTGACTGTAAAAAAAGATCTCCCCCAAGAACAAAAATCGACGGGTCTCGGCGAATTTTCAAATATTTTTCTGCTTTCTAATTTCGGGGGGGGGGGGTCAACTTTTCGTTGGGAAACCCTGTATATCGCTGAAATCGTCACCTTATTGGTTAATATATCAAGAAGCGTGTTATTTTATTGGTTCATATTGGCAGGCGTTGAATTCTCATTTTATTCACAGTGATAACTAAATTCCGAAAAGTCAGCGATATAGGGTGTTATAGAATTAAAGTCATCAGTCATCATAGTCCATTGGCTATGGACGCTATGGTCTATCTAGTGCGCACTACGCATGCGCAGTACACGCTGCGGATTGCGTGTCCAAGGTGGTCTATCTACAATGCGCACCTCCCCGTCCGTTATAATATCGAAATTTTCGATTTTTTAGTTATTGGTAACATACTATCGTCTCGGTATCGCGTGAAACCTTGCAGGTGAAAGGTAAAATATTAAAATGGATAAGAAAAACATTATTAAATATGATTTTGAGAAATTAGGATAGAAGTATGATGATTTATTATTATCTATTGTCAATACTAGAGGAAAGGGCGATAATATAAATTTAATAAAAAGAAGAAAAAATGAAGACCTCTGAGTGCGCTGTAGATAGACCACCTACATCCAATCGTATAGAGGCGATCGGTGCGCACTGCTCGTGCACTGCGCACGCGCAAAACTTCGTCATAAAGTGTGATTTGCCGATCGGTCGTACACAAAAGCATATTGATTGTGGTATTTTTTTAGCCTATGCCTTTATTATCCGACATCTTCGCAACATAATACTCTCAGATTCCACCGCAGTAGTCTTTAGCTGACCCTCAAATAAGCCAATTTATCCTTCAATTATTACGTAAGGAACACAGCTATGGGCGCTATTTTCGATCGAAAAATTGACCAGAAATACTTAATTTTCTGAATGGTCTCCGAAAATAATTGTTAGGTAACAAGTCCGGGAGTGTTACGTGCGATATTTGTTCGATGACCATCACGCAAAGAATTTACAATAAATTTTTGTTATCTTTGTTCACGACCTATCTGAGTTAACAGCCGGTGATTGACAGCTCTCTCAAAAAAAAACCTCATTTTCTTGGGAACATAAAAGCTCCCCTACTTGATTTTTAATCCTTTTATATTTTTTACCCCTTAGAAAAGTAGTTGTAGATAGAAATGAGAAATGAGTGGTACATTTTAACCATTATGTGAAAAATTATACAGGGCGTTCCACTTAAGTGTAGCAAACTAAACTTGTGTTTTTTAAACATAACACCACGTATACTGTATAGGCTCATCTTTAAGTGCTCAAAAAGTTTTTTAAATAGGTATTAATTATTTTTTGTTACCCTTTGTTACCCTTCTGGTCATGAAACAAGACAATGTGTCAATAAAGCTTCTTCCTGCCTCTTTTATAGTTTGTGATATCTATGTCATAGAATTTAACCAAATTTCCATTCAATAATTATTGTTTTAAATTGAACGTAGATAATTTGCTTAGGTAGGTACTACATCAAATTTGGAATAATGAGGAAATGTATCTATATTTTCTGGACGAATGCTCATCTTCATGTTATGTGATATTTTCTTCTATACAGGGTAAGTCGAAGTTAAACCCCCATACTCAAAATTTGAGTAGTATTTTTAAAAATAAATGGGGTTCTTCATATAACATTTTGTCCAAAAACGCTTCGTTTTCGACATACAGGGCGTCAAAGTTTTCTTTTAAAAACAGAAAAAAATTAGTATTTTCGGTTCCATTTATGCTATCGAGTTGAAAATTGGTACTTTTATGTTTTCTGGGACGCGATTATGAATTTTCTATCAACTTTTTTCTAGCCGCTAGAGGGCGTTGGCTACGTCGTTACTTTCGAACAAAAGTGTTTTAAACTTTTTTGTCGTTGAAAAATCTGCATTTTAGACAGCGGATTATTAAATTACATTAGATTTTGAAAAAAAATGTCTGTTGTAAAAATACGAAAACCTTAACCGTTTTCATGAAAAACGCAATTTTGTGTCGCGGTGCGCGTGAATTCGAAAAAATTAAAATTTCGTAGTAGGCTGAGAAATGGGATTTATTCATTTGGAATTCTTTATTTACAGTAGGTATTGTCCTAAATTAACAATTTTTGTGAAATTAGTAACCCACAATTGTTTTCAAAGCCTACTAAACGTTGAAGCGCTTTTTCATAATCGCCGTCCCAGAAAACATAAAAGTACCAATTTTCAACTCGATAGCATAAATGGAACCGAAAATACTAATTTTTTTCTGTTTTTAAAAGAAAACTTTGACGCCCTGTATGTCTAAAACGAAGCGTTTTTGGACAAAATGTTATATGAAGAACCCTATTTATTTTTAAAAATACTACTCAAATTTTGAGTATAGCGGTTTAACTTCGACTCACCCTGTATAATGTAGGTATACCCTCAAAAGTGCAAAATGTTTCAAAAAATCCGTAGATTTCAAAAATAGAAAATATACTTACAAGATATTATATTAAAAAAAAAACATAGTTATATATACATCTGTTGCTCGATCATCAAATGTTTTTCTGAAAATGTTTTCAAATAGCCCTACAACTTTTCTATTTAACATTTTTTTCTAGGTCAAAAAGAAAATTAAGGGAGGGTAAAAAATATCGTGTGTCAAAATGTTTTTATTATTACGTAGGTACTAATTTATCGTAAGTACCTAATATCATAAGGGCATCTAATTTTTCCGAAAAAAATCGAAAAAACACGTTGTTAAGAAATATTTTAACAAGAAGCATGAGTGCTGGCGGCAACAAAAATCCGAGTCGAAGACGAGGATTTTTGCACCTGCACGAATGCATTTTGTTAAAAAAATATTATCTACTTAGCATTGTGTTTTTTGGGTTTTTTTCACAGGAAAAATTAGATACCCGAATGGTATTTGACAAGACTATTTCACGAGTCAAGTTTTGCCGCGGGTAAACTCGAACTGCTGACAGGTGCTGTAGATGGCGCTGCGGTCCAAAGTAAATTTTTGCTTGCAGTTATTTTGAAAAGTGGGGCACGCAATATTAGAATGTGTCATAATACTTTGGTTTTGTTATATTTCGTTGTCAACTGTAGTTATAAGCTCTGTGTATGCAAATAAATCGCAATGTTTCTAAAAACCTTTAATGTCCTCATTTAAATTGATACAATTAAAAGCTGAGACATTAAGAAAGTTATAAAAACTTCGCACAAAATTAGTTTTTCGTTTTTATTTTTGGAAATAATAGAGCAGACCATTGTGGAAACATAGGATTACTACAAATTTTGCATATATATGCACTGCCAACTTCATCGTGTTATAATTAAAAACAGTTGATTTTAAAAAATTTCTTTTGCTTCAAATCGAAGGACAATTAATTAGGATGCATCAATTTTCACAGTCATTGAAATATCTCATTTTGTTACTGAGATATAACACGCCGGCAGTTTTAGGTGAATCACGAATCACTCTAGCAGTAACATATTCGAAATTTGGTTCAAAGGTACCTGGCAGTCACAATAAAAAAGAGCGTTTATTTTTCTGTGATACCTTTGATAGAGTAAATAAACAAAATAGAGCGATTGTGAATAGTTGTCAATTTCTCGCTTTTCACCTCGTGTGTCAATAACTGTTATTATTTAACCAAATTTCATTTCCACCTGGGAAAGACTTTCCCATCTCGTCGCTTTATTTTCGTTATCGGTTATCGGTCGAAGCTTCTTATGTAACTAGGGAGAAATAAAAGCATGAAGTTGAAACCCACAGGGAAGCGCATTGACGTCACAATGTCACGTGTACAAACATTTAGTCTAGAGCACATATTTCATATAATATCGAGAAAAATTGTTAGTCAAGCGTTTGGAATTAAGATTTGTAAGATTTGTAATTAAACTAATTTAATTTTCTTAGTCTACAGGGTGTTGACATTTGATCCGGAACACCCCTGTATAATTATGATGCGCTGCACGATTTGGAATTATTTGGGTGTGTGTGTGCATAGAAAGTGTCCTTACGCACTTGTGGAACATAACGTCATGGTGGCATCACTATTCCACGACCTGCTATGATTTTTTATCGATACGTTCTTTTGAAAAGTGCTTTTAGGATTTTTTTATCGGAAATTTGGCAACGTAGACCTGAAACCCCAATGTCCCAAATTTTATTAATTTACTTCACCGACTAACATTTCTACAGGGCCTTAAAGTTTGGAAAATTGATGTTTTTATTTTCCATTAAAAATCAGGAATATATGAAAATCGGGTAAACTTAATCTAAACATCTTAAAAATGTCCCACTAGTAAAGAAAATAGAAAAAGAACACCATCGTACCATTTTAAAATAATACCTAAATATGGCATCTTTTCGGTGATTTGGGAAGAATATGCCATATATTATTATTATTAATAATAATAATAATAATAATTCTCACCCTCACAATACTCCAAACTAAGAGTACCCCAGAAGCAATTACAAGCTTGTGCGGGGGTATTATTTTAAAACGGTAGGAAGGTGTTTGTTTTCCGTTTTCTTTATTAGTGGGATATTTTTGGGGCGTTTGAATTAAGATTATCAGTTTTTCAAATATCCAAAATATTCCTGTAATTTAATTTAAAATAAAAAAAACTAAAAATCCAACTATAAGGTCCTATAGAAATGTTAGTTGGCGAGGTATAAAACTTAGGATATTTGGGTTTCAGGGAGTACTGATTAAAGCTACGTTTCCAGATTTTCTATAAAAAAATCATTCAAATCATTCTTAAAAATATAGCATATTTAAGCATTATTTTAAGAAGATAAAACGATGTTCTTTGCTCTTTTCTTCATTAATGTGACATTTTTGGGCACTTTTAAATAAGTTTGCTCAATTTTTAGATATTTCCAAAACATTCCTGATTCTTAATTGAAAATTAAAAAAAAAACAATTTTCCCAACTTTAAGGCCATGTAGAAATGTTAGTTGTCGAAGTAAATTAATAAAATTTGGGACATTAGGGTCTCAGGAGGAGCTGAATAAGCTACGTCACATCACAATTTTTCAGAATCTGAACACCCTGTATATCTATAATTATTATAGTAATTATTATAGAATGAACTTTTTACTGTAAAGTCGTATTAAACTTAAATTGACCATTACTACCTTTACATATGATCTAAATATCTACATTCATTTTTCATTTAAAAGTTTAGCTAGTAAGTCGAGGGAGGCAGAGATAAAGCTAGTGCAATTTCTAAATTTGATATAATTTGGTAATTATTGTCTGAATTGAAGAGTACCTAGGTAGGTGTTGTTTTCTAGAATGCACTTTACCCTATTGCGAACTATTTTATTTAATAATACCGCAGTAATAATACGGTTCATAAATTGCATTACACATAAACAGCAACACCCTAACGGTAACGGTAAATGCAAATTGTTTGCTCATAGCACAGTTAGCGATGTTACGCCACTTATACAACAATATAAACAAAACAGGGCCCAACCTATATCTGCTTAGAACCGTTATAACGGTTTTCATATGCATTAAAATGCTATTACGTTTGAAAGTGAAACGAGTCCATGAGATGAGGGAAAAATTGCAGCAAAGGACATACCAGAGGCGTCACTGATTCTGAATTTATTGATAAAATCATAATCGAACTTCGATACCCTAAGCTTTTTTCCTTAAGAAATAACAAATTATATTTGTTTAGATTTAGATGTAATCCATAAATTTACTACAAAGTATTTATTAAAATAATATTTGGAATTAGGTAATTGTTTGTATAATTCATACAAGAATATAAAAAATCAAGTACAATTTTATTTTGATGAAATAACTGTTGGATCTTCATAACATACTAAAATTCTTAACTATAAACATTTTAAATTTAATCGTACTCTCTTACCTCGATATTGCTGGGAAAAATTCTATGCGAAAAATACTTAGAATAATTGTTTTAAAACCTATTATTTGTTTCAAAACTTGTATCAACCTTATTAAAGTTGAATTTGGCATAGCAATGTAAAATCCTGAAGCCCTAGGGTCTGATACCTAGAGAAACATAAAGAATAAAAGAAATATTTAAATATTTATTTTTATGGTATCTGGGGCCCAATTAGACGAAGTAAGTAGAATAAGATTGTTTTGTTATACATTACTTGATTTGTAATTTATAACATTTAGTTATATACATAATACATAAGTGTAATACTTTGATAGCTCTTGGATTCTTTTATGATTCCTATTTAATTCGACATGTTTAGATTTAAGTTTTCACTCATTTTTGTTACTTTGAATACTTTTGATTTTGCCTTGCTTCTCCCTTAGTTAGACTGAAATTATTCTTACAATTTTTCAAAATATTTTTATTTTTCTCCAATATCACAAATAACAGTATAAAACAGAAATGGGACCTATGATATCGAGTTAATAACAAACGAGTTTGTGAACGCCACTGTTTAATAAGAAATAAAAGACAACGGGATATTTGGATTCATTACTAAGTCTAGGGGAAAACGAAAGTAACAGTTAGTTTAATATGTGATACCTACGAGTCATACCGTCTGAATAGAAGATGTGGGACTAGTAAGAAGTAAAAAACCAAATTTGTTTAAGTTTAAGTGTTGCTTAAATTAGGTACCAGGTGCACCATTTTGGAATTGTTTTGGAGTGACTTCATAAGTATCTAATAGATGCATTTTCAAAATGAAGGTAAGCCAATCGGAGTCCCACTTGCAAGAATCATCGTCAACCCACTATTTTTTAACCTCCGTTTTGCCGCTTTCCGTTTTCGATGCATTTCATGGTTATTCTGTTCATAGAATCCCCTATATTTTTTACTAGCTGAATCTTTGAACCCTTATTTTTCATGGTCTTATGTGTTGAATTTTGGAAAACTTTTCTTAGCGAATGTCTGCATAGTATAAGAAACCTACCTGCCAAACTCCAAGTTTGTAGGGTAGGCTTTATACTATCTGAGATTTCGTGACGAGTAGCGGTATTTCGCTTATACATATATAGTGCGTATCAATTTAACACGAAACAATTTTTTAACGGGTTGTGCTATTTTTATTTTTTTGTTTTTTGTTACAGGTACAGGGTGGCCCATCCAAGCGGAAAAAGTGTGCTACGTGGAGACAGGTTAACATAAAATCGTCATTAAAAAAATGAGGTTGTAGTAAAAATTAAGGGGAATTCGAGGGTGTACCCTAATTTTGTATACGGGGGTCTGTAAAAAAGTTATCGCGAAAAAACATTTTTTGCAAAATAAAAAAAAATATTTTTTTACCTACACATCCATTAGAGAACCTTTAAGTAGTATTCCCGAATATTCAGTTTTTTAATATAACTTCCGGTTATAGCGGAAATGAAAGTGGTTTTCTCTATTTTACAACTTACACATTTCTCTTAACCACCACAGGATTCATTTTTTAATTCTGAATCCAACGATATATAATTGGACCTATTTATCTCCAACCGTTTCCGAGATATTTATCAGAGAAGCTCCATCAAACTAGATACATGGTCTCATGGTCGGTGTCTGATGTTCGATCTGAGTAGGCCAAACAATAAAACCAAATTTATGACAAATCAAGCCATGATAATAAAACTGACAAGCGAGTAGGCTGAATGTTAAAGTGGCTATAGCCATTCAACTGCATTCAACTTAATTAAAAATCTCGTGGAAATTATGAAACATTTATTATTTTTACTACTGTCATATTTATTATAACAACAACAATATGATTAGTTATTAAAAATTAGTTAGAAGTTCATTTACATTAAATGTTCAAAATGGTTTCCATTATTATTTACACATAACCTAAGTCTTTTTAAGAAATTTTTTCGGACATTTTCAAAGATTAAGGGACGATTGTTTAAACTATCAATTTCTAATTTTACTCGTCTTTTAATCTCCTCAACATTTTCGGGGCGGTTCTTATAAACTTTATTTTTTAAATGCCCCCACAAGAAAAAATCCAAGGGGGTTAAATCTGGACTAACACCCACGGAATTTCGGCCGGATTTCACAACTTCACAAAATGCCCGTGGACTGTCAACAGACCAAAATATACTATTTTTCCGGTTGTATGTTCCCGCCGTTGTAAATGTAGCTTCATCGGACCAAATAATTTGTTTAAAAAAATCCAGCTCCACCTCTTGCAAAATAAAAGTTTAACATTGTTTGACAATATTCCAGTCTTCTTGCAACATCTCCAGGGAATAGTCTTTGAACAGGTAATATTTTGAAGGCTTTAAATTTGCCTAATTTCATTACCCTTTGTATTGTAACCGGGGAATTTGTAAGTCTCTCGCTGCATCTCTCTGAGATTTTTCGTTATTTCTTCTGAAATAATTTAAAATTCGTTCTCTCTCGTCCTCACTAATTCTAAACCCTTTTTTTCTCTTGCTAATCACACTTCCTGTCGATCTGAATCTTCGATACAGCTTACATATAAATGAAGCACTCGGAACATTTCTATTTGGATATTTACGACAATACTCCCTCAAAGTTTCTACGTATCTTTTATCATTTTTGATGAAGATCTCTAAAATATCACAGCATTCTTCTTTCAAAAACATTTTTTAAACTGCAACTACTAACAGCTTCAGCAACAAAATTTTAGACTAATCTGACACGTAAATAGAAATATTGAATTGACAGCCTACTCGATTGTCAGTTTTATTATCATGGCTGACTTGATTTGTCATAAATTTGGTTTTATTGTTTGGCCTACTCAGATCGAACATCAGACACCGACCATGAGACCATGTATCTAGTTTGATGGAGATTCTCTGATAAATATCTCGGAAACGGTTGGAGATAAATAGATCAAGTTATATATCGTTGGATTCAGAATTAAAAAAGGAATCCTGTGATGGTTAAGAGAAATGTGTAAGTTGTAAAATAGAGAAAACCACTTTCATTTCCGCTATAACCGGAAGTTATATTAAAAAACTGAATATTCGGGAATACTACTTAAAGTTTCTCTAATGGATGTGTAGGTAAAAAAAAATATTTTTTTATTTTGCAAAAAATGTTTTTTCGCGATAACTTTTTTACCGACCCCCGTATACAAAATTAGCGTACACCCTCGAATTCCCCTTAATTTTTACTACAATCTCATTTTTTGAATGACGATTTTATGTTAACGTGTCTCCACGTATCACACTTTTTCCGCTTGGATGGGCCACCCTGTACTCCAAAAGACCTACATTCTGATATTACACTTTTTGGAAATTTATGCCTGCTATGATTAAAATAGGACCGCCAAAAATGATGAAAATATATTGAGCATTTCTTTAAGGGAAAAATTAATGTTGCAGTCTGTTTTGCCATACCTGAATACCCTAAATTGCGATAATCTCGACATGGTCTCCACAGGATATAATATGCAAATATGACAAAAAAAACCATTTTCTCTAGTGCCAGAGTAGGGAGTATTTCAAGAAGGGTTTTTTTGCTGATGGATTCGCCTAAAGCATTAATCCCCCTAGTTCTGTTGCTCTTCTTAAACACACATAAAATTAGAAAAATTTAAAAAAACCCTTTAGTCTGATTAGGTTTTTTTTGTTCTTATTTCGGCTTTTTGACTGCAATTTATTTAATTTTATTAAATTATTCTTGACAATAAATTTGCAACTATTAGTTAAGTGAAGTAGATAAAACTCGATCTGATTTTTTATCAAGAATAAAATGGTCTGAGGAATTAGGTACATACATATAAAATAGATTAAAATTTGTGTCAATTTTCTATAACAGTGCTTTATTTAAAATTACGGCTTGTGAAATTTGTATAAATGAAAATTGGTAATTTACATAACAAAGCATTTCTTGTCTCCAGTGTAAATGACCCGACAAGAAACAATAATTCATCATGCAAATGTCTTGGATGACTTCACATCCCTCACAAAATATTTGCTCTTCCGATGAGGACATCTTTGCGACTACCCACGGTTGTCTAGGTAAGCAACCATGTTTAATTGTCTCGTTCTGAATGTGCAATATATTTTCTATAATTTCCAGCTTTCGTAAACGACATGGAGCCACGACGCCCGTCCGTACTCCACCTAGTGGAGCTGCTGGCTCGCGGCGCCGACCGACGCTTCTCTTCCGGCGCCTTGGCCGTTTTGGTTCGATTGACGGCACCGACAGAACCGGAGGAAATGCTGCAGGAAGCTAAGAAAGCATTTTCTGACGCTACCGCTACTAAAGCTGTGGTAATCTTTTGCTAATCATTTGGTATACGCTTTAGAAACCACTTGTGTTTCTTTTAGGTCGACCACATGAAGTACCTGATAGAACAAGACGTGTCTCTTTCTCTGGAACATTGCGATTCCATAAACAACTGCCTCTTGCTCCTTACAAATATTTTGCACGTCCAAGAAATTAAAACAAATTCTGCCAACGCACACTCAAGTGTTCAGAACCAGATTATTTGGAATTTGTTCACCCAAAGCATCGACAAGATCATCATCTACCTCGTATCGTGTCCACAAAGGGTAAACATACAAGTTGCAGCTACTCGTAGATTTTTGTTAAAGCAATCGTTTCATTCTAGATGTACTGGAGTGTTACTTTGGTACAGCTAATCTCGCTAATGTACAAAGACCAACACGTCGGCACTCTGCAAAAGCTTCTGAATCTCTGGCTGGAAGCTTCCTTTAGTGATAGTTCTGAAGATAACGAGAGCAACACGTCTCCACAAGATCAAGGCAGTGGCGAATCATCTGCAGTTATAACTTCAGATCCCACCTCTGATTCTAGTGATACTGGTATGGAAACAAATAAAAATGTTTTTATAGAGAGTGACTTTCGTTTTACTTCAGGTGGAAGTGTTAGGAGTAAACTCAGCGCGATACAGAGTAACCCTGAACGAAAGCTGAGTATGCCCTCAGAAGACATAAGATCAATACAAAATAGGAGTAAGGTCTTGTCTAACATGAAAAGATACAAGTCGACCGAAACTGAAAATAGCGTTAGTAGTGGGTTTTCTTCAATGGGACAAAGTGTGGAGGTAACAATAAACGATATTGCATAGATATTCTTATGAATTACTTGTGGTCATTCTTTTAGTCCTGTGAAGGTGAGAGGCAAGCAGACATTGCATCAGGTCCGGTTTCACCTTCTACATGCCTGCCACAAAGTAGCGTATCTCAGAATCCAACACGTTCCAATTCATCTTCTGCCAATCCTGGAACACAAAAAAGGGATTGCTATTCAACTCAAAGTGAAATATCAGATTGTGGGTACGGAACTCAGGTAAGGATCTTGCAAAATAATTTGTAATAAAAAATTGATTTTACTGTAATTTTTTCCAGGTTGAGAATCAAGAATCGATATCAACATCTAGCAACGATGATGACCAACCCAGGCCAGTCCATCAAAAACCGCACAATCAGAAAACAAGATATAATCCTGGAAAAAATAAAGGAACGATGGACAAAAAGGAACTGAGGCGGAAAAAACTGGTTAAACGCAGCAAGACAAACACGTAGGTTGAACTTTTGCAGGTCGTGTAACAATCAATATCTTATTTGTGTGTTTGCTCTTCGCGAACGAATTAGGTATAAATGAGTATATATCTGGAATTGTTTTGTTTTAGCATCAAAATGAAAGGTTTACCACATCACCTGCCTACTGATAATGATGTAGCAGCTTTGCTCAAAGAATTTACTGTTGACTTTTTGCTCAAGGGATATGCCATGTTAGTTAGAGATCTCCACGCACATCTTGTGGCCAATGTCCATATTCAAGTATGAATGATTCATTGCAGCCTAGTTTCACAATAAGTCGTTATTATTATTTTCAGATCGATACCTCGCACTTTTTCTGGCTAATAACCTATTTCATACAGTTTAGTGCACAAATGGAACTGGATATGGAACATGTCAGCGCTGTTTTGTCATATGACATATTGGCGTATTTAGTGTTTCAGGGTGTTTGGCTTTCGGAAGAGTTGGAACTCACTTGTAGAATGGCTGATGTTGATTTGAACCCATGTTTGCGCAGACTTCACTTGGTACAAAAATATATATTTCGAAATTTACTTAGGTGTTTGCACGTGTGCATTTGTAGTTGGTTACAGCGATAAGAGAATTCCTTCAAGGGGTTGAGACGTACCAAAAGATGGTTCATCTGAGCGAAGATGATAGAACATATCTCCAAAAGCTTCAAACTAAAATAAGGGAAACTGAAGACCTGAAATATCTTTTTGTTAGGTTGCTCGGACAGTACAACCCTGCCATTCAAAGCAAGCAGTATCTTCAAGACTTGATTTTGACCAATCATAATTTCTTATTGTTTCTTGATAATAACTCGCGGGCGGAAAACCAGCAGATGATGGACCACTTAAAACAGTACGTTTTGTAGTTTATTGGGAATATTTCGTGATATAGGTAACTTGATCTTTAGATTTGCAACTTTGGAAATTATGAAGCAATATGGAATATTACTAGAAAATTTCAAAGAAAATGGCGAATACGTGAACAACTGCATTTTTACTATGATGCACCATATTGCTGGTGATCTGGAAAACGTGCCGTCGTTATTCCAACCAACGATCTTGAAGACATTTTCTCAAGTTTTTGAAACAGATTTCGGAATATGTGATGTAAGTTAAAATAAATGAATTTTATAATACAGGTAATTTGCTCTTCTTTAAAGGATTGGTCAGACTTAATAGAATATGTGATCCACAAATTTATAAATACCCCTAGAAGAATGTCATCTCTAGATAATGGTATTCCTGTATCAGAAGATTTTGTTGAAGTCATGCCCACAGTAACCGAAGTCCAAACGATGCAGTCGCAGTAAGATTTTTGTTTAAATTTTTTTATAATCATATTTTATTTTATTTTTATTTTGTTTTCCTTTTTGTCTTAGGTGTAGATCTCTAGATGAAATGATCGTTTTATTTAGGTTTATGAAAGAAGAGAAGAACGACCGTCTGAATTATTACGACCAAACTCAAAACTCTCTAGATCTTATCGCCCTGAAAAATAATGAAAATGACACCAGTTCAAAATCTCAGTTATCTATAGTAAGGGATCTGTTGGAACAAAATTTTATTAGCGAAAATCAGTTTACGGATTTTATGCAAATCAAGACAACTATGGAGTCAAGTAACGAGGAAACTAATCAGAACAAAAATATTGATTCTGATACGAATTCAAATAAAAAAGAATTGCTAGCTGATGGAGACGTTAAGGTTTTAAAAGAATACCTTTATAGGGAAAATAATGGAAAATCACTAATATGGTTGCAAAGTATTTTATTGGAAGCATGCTATGTGAAGCTATCATTAGGAAATCCCGAGGTATTTGAAGATGAAGATACTATTATGGAACCAACGTTATACTATTATATTTGTAAGTATAAGCAAATTGTGAAATATTTTTATTAATTTCTAGAATTAGTGTGTGTTACTACTAATCCTATTTTTAATTTTTCAGTGTTGAACCTTCCAATCCCCATTGTTGCATGGACTGCAGAGCAAGCAGAAATTTTAAAGCATCAGCCCTTAGTTCTCCTTTTACATAAGCTTGGATTTCATTTGCCTGTAGATACGGACAAAATCTTCATACGTATCCCGAATTTTTGGCCCGCAGGGCATATTTATCTGGTAGCCCAACAGCTCGGCCCCATAGATGCAGGTAGATAATTTTATTTTTCTGGCAACTATTTCTTCATGCCACATGCATGCGTCACTATTATTAATTTACTCTAAACATTTCCCAAGCCATGTTGGTACGTTTTGATTGCATAATTTTATTCTGTTAAAATGTTTTTAATAATTTATTCATAATTTTTTTCAGCTGGTATAGTAAGGGCAGAAAATATGAAAAAATCTTCTGGTCACACTATACGAGTAAGTCTGAGTTCAGTACCTATTGGACTCGGTGTCCTTTCGATGATAAAACATTATAAAGATGCAAGTCAAATACGCGTAAAGAGTTACTAAAGTGTGACCTTTTTAAAATCTAATTGCAAAGTTTAAATTTTTTTCTATATGAGCAAGAGTTTATCTTCGTTCTTTTAGTTGAATAATGCATTTCAAATTAAAATGTTTGCTATAATCTGAAAATCATCAATTTATAAAATTTTCTGCGAAGTGTAGTTCCTAAGTCTGTCCAAGAGAACGTGATCAGCATATTTTTAGGAATAATTATATAAATTAAAAATGGAAATAACAAATTAATTACTTGTTATTGAGTATGTCAACTATGCGAAACTTTATGTACAAAGCGTTCCATTACAGGCACACCTTAATAGTCATTTTCATCTTTAAGGAATGAACAAAACTAACTGGAACGTGACCTGCTCTGATATTTTGTATGCCCCGAAAATGTATGTCCAACCTTTATCAAGATTTACTTGAGATAAGTAACGACAAAGTTTTTGATTTAGGAAACTAGAAAATGGGAAGTAAATATTTTGACTCACCAAACCAAGTCTTGGAAAATTATTCTAATTTAAGAAACATGACAGGTTGACGTAAGTTTTTTACGATAAGTTTGTTTTAACAACTATAATTGGGGTATATATTTTTAAGGGTACAACTTTTAGTTAACACCCTTACTTATATAGAGTTAGCAAATAGGTTCTCCACTCTTGAGAAAAAGAAAGATTGTAATTTGTAATTCTAGACAATATCAGCATCTCGATTTTTTTGTGGATATCTGTTATAGCTTCTTGGTAATTTTGAAATTTTTGGTAATTCTTGGTTAAATATACTTTACTTTAAAAAAATCCTTAGAAAACATTGTACATTTTGATTTTTGTTTTTTTCATAGAATCGCTTATTATTGTAATGAATTTTCATATCTTTGTCACTGGTTGCTTCAGAATCTTGAAGTTTATCATATTTTATGACCACCTATTAATAAAGCGTAATTTCGTTACTTTGTTTGAGAAATATTCGTAATGTATTTTTGTTTAGATGCTGATCTGGTCTTGGAGTTCCGCTAGGTAGCTTATTACATAGATTTTTAAAATTATTATATTCGAGTTAGTAAACTAAACAGTAAACCAGTGACATCTTTTTTAAAAACTTAAATAGTTATTGAAGCAAGGTAATCATTTATAATTTGATTATTGATACTCTGCTTTAAATTTTCTTAACTATAGAGCCAACTCGCGAGAATTGGACCTCCCTAAGATCGTTATTTTTGGGATTAGAAAAACATGTTTCGTATATAAATTCAGAAAATTGTGTCAAACAAACTAAAATATGTTTTTTAATCAAACGCCCTATATACGATTAGTTTTGCATTTTTTAAATATTTCATTTTCATATTTTATACCAAATTGATTAATAGTGAATTTGTGGATCTTGTGATAAAGCTATAAAAATGTTTGTTTCAACTAAAGGAATAAGATAAATAAAATTCTAAAATGTCCGTATCTTAAAAATATATAGCGTTATAAAAAATAGTTTTTGGTTAGGCGCAATTCTGTGAGCGAAAAGTATTTTTTTAGCGGAAAAAGAAATAAGTTAAAGGGAGGGAGATCACCCTCTACATATTTTAACTTTCTATAACTATTATTATGCATTATAGATGTCACTGAACGAAACTATAATTCTCTGAGTGAGAAACCCTATTTTCGTGGATAAATAATATGACTATACAGGGTGAGTCTTTTTAACCAGGGGTAAAGTTGAACCCTATGATTTTTTTTTAAATTAATATTTGTTAGGAATCATTATGTTTTAAATGTTTTAAGATCAGATTTTATTGATGGCAACATTGCAGACTTTAAATCAAGATGGTGGATGGAAAAGGCAAAAAGTCAGCGGTGCCAAAACTTTTAAAAAATCACGAGACAACGGAAATTTTATTTTCGAGCTAAAAAAATTAGTTGTGAGGATGTGCTCCAGGGGTTCTGGTTAAAATTTTTGTAGTGGGCAAATAGGGATTCTCTATATTATTTTATATCTTATAATTTTGTGAGAAATCTAGGGGTGTTTAAATATACATTATGAATAATCAATGATCATTATGTGTCTTGGTAAAAATGGAACACTGTGTATGTAAAATGAGTACAAATATTTATTTAAGTACCTACTTTAAATTTCCTATTTTTGATTTATATGTTTATTACCAAAAGCTAAAATATACTTAACAATACACGATTTCAAACTTTGAGTAACAACACAAATTTAAAAAATCTCTACTAATTTTATCGTGGAGTCACAATAATTTTCCATTCCTACGGTGTTTCTAGAAAGTGAGTAACCTAATGAACCTATAAATACTGAGTTAAACTTCAGTCAAGGACTGACTGGGAGACACTAGGAATTATTTTAGCTCAGGTAGGTAGGTACTTGATTAAATTTATAGTTTTATAATATATTAGTTTTTTAGTGACGTAAAACCAGTTTCAGTGGAAATGAACATATTTCCATCACAAACAGCTTACAAAAAAAACAAAAAACTTTTCTTTTAAGCCGGTAATAACAACTATAATGAAGTACCTTAAGCGTTAAATATCAAAGTGTTTCTCAAAAGAGCTGTTTAATAACAATGGTGTAATGTTGAATTTCTATGGATTAAACAATTATTTTGCTTAAGAGGGCAGTCCCCAGACCTAAATAAAAATGCATTAATTTTTATCACGCCGGCGCCGTTAGACAAATGCTCTCATTCTGATCTTAATTTGAAACATTCCATTCTGTGACCTTCGATTACGAGCGGAAGGCAGAAGTACAAATACATAAATATATAAAATTTTTCACGTTTTGCACTCTCCTACCGTAACGCGAAATTTTAGAAAACTATATAGGGTAGGTACTTTTTTGTTCTCTATATAAAATTATAAAGAATATTTAAAAAATAGATTGGTGAATCAGTTTGAATGCTTAAAAAACACTGTTTTTTTTTGCAAAAACACGATTTTTGAGACCCAATTTCACGAATGTTTATCTCCAGTTCTATCAATGGTAGAGAGGTCAATTTGGGCTCATTTTGTTCACTTTTATACTACCTTACGAAATCGTTCAAAAAGTTAAGGGACAAAATGCGAACAATGAAATTTTTCAATGATTTTCAAGCTTGCAAGGTCAAACTTTGATTCACCGTATCGTATCTACAAAACGGATAAGCCCAGCCACTTCGATTTTTTAAATTCTCTGCCTAATTTTATAGCGAACAAAAAAGTACCCTATAATTTTCTACTGTCACGACAGGGTCAGAGATAGAGCGCAACATGTGAACAAATTTAATTTCCCCAATACTTTCCGCATCCAAGATCATAAATTGCATTCCTTCAGGTCGGAATGAGTCCATCTGTGCAATAATTTGTATGGTATAATAATTGGCATGGCATAAAAAATGAATGAATGAATGAATGAATGAATCGATTATATGGGTCTGGGGATTGGGAAAAAGAAATGCTTTTTTTTTCAAAGAATAGGTAGGAAAAATATTTGCTATATTAAAAGATAACAATTGGGTATAAAATTTTAAAAATAAGTACCTACGATGTAGGTACCTTTCTAGAAACATTGTATAATAACACTTGAGCACAATCACTCTGCTTGTACACTATTGCACTCTATACGGATAACGTGCAACGTCTCATGTCGCCTGAGGGTTAACAAAATCCCGTTGTGCTGATTCCGAGGACCTTGCTGGTGGTGATAGGTACGGCTTAAGTACCCTACTATCGCTCGTTTCGGCAAACTGACCCGGGGGTAGTGCACCCAGAGGCAAAGGCTCCGAGGACCACGGCAGCGTCGGCACAGGGTTCGAATTTTCGGGTCGGGTCGGTGTAGGTAAAACGCACGGATGACTCACTGCATCTGCAGGGCGGCCTGGCAGGCGAATGTGCTGATCTTGGCGAATCAAATATTCATGGATTTTTGTAGGTATCTGTAAATTATAAATAATTAAATATAAATTCTGGTACCTACATAGTTGTAGACGGCGCCGGAGTCTTCTACATCTCACCGCTACTTACTATATGGTCAATTAGATTAAATACCACCTAGCCGATAGAAACCGTATGCTCTGCATGGTAGCTTAGTTGACTACGGCCCCAGTAGGGGTCCCGGGTTCAAATCCCGGTTAGAGTGCATTTTTTCAACTGATTATCCTTTATGTCACAAGATCATTCCTCTTTATTCCTAATTATTTTACCGCATTCTTGATTGGAGGCCACCACAGGCTGAATGTAAATTATTTCATTTCATGTTGTTCATTTTTCGTACAGAAAGATCTAAACTATGAACACCAGGTAGGCTGTTATAGATGTATGAAAGTTGCTGTCTACGGCCACCTATACGAAAACTATGGCAAAAAATCGGAAAAGTTCGAAATTTTTATACCGCAACAACTGTTAAAAATAATGCGAAATAATCAACACAAAAAAACTATAGTCATTCAAAATATTCCCTCAGTCTGGTACAGAGTATTCCAAATTTATTCTAGTCGATTTAAAATGTGCATGGTACAACAGATTAAACATTTTATTTTATTTAAATAACTAATAATAATAAATAATAATAGGCTGGCGAAATTTCTTGAATAAATACAGTTTTTTATGTTTAAACAGTAGAAAATAGTGACAATCCTAGAAAAAAAACTTTTTATGGGGAAAGTCAGATTCATAAGTGTTATTTTTTATTAAATCGTAGTATTTTTAACAGTTGTTATTTTTTAACAAAAATTGGTACAAACCCATTTTAGTCGGTCCCGAATCCAACAATGTACCTTTATAGTCAGTTCTGTGGTCAAAAATCGCTAAATGATTTTGTAAAGTTTTACTAGAAAAAATCATAGTAGGCCTTGAAAATTGAGATAAACTCCTGGAATTTTGCACCAAAATAAACAATTCATGTTTTCCTAGTTTACATAATAAATAATTGCCTTCTTCACCACATTCGCCAACCAAACGTCAAAAAATCTAACAATGTAACCAACCTAAGCAAAATGAATACTTAAGTGTTTATCATTAATTTTCTTTTTATTTGTACTTCAGTATCATAAGGTACCTATCCTATGGAATTGAAGAAATATTGGGGATGTATCAGTCATTTTCCTTAGGTTTTTATTAATTTCTTGATGGTGCTTTATTGATATTGTGAAATAAAACAAAATAAATTTGGATTTAAAAAAAGTGCGAGTGGACAATGAGGAAATACAAATAATGAAGCCTATTTTATTTATTATAGTGCGCACGGATTAGAATTAACTATAATTTTTTATATGAATAACTTGGGTAAAACTATGTAGTTTTATTTTACTTTTCTCATCGTGTACACACGACACTTTTTTCAAACGAAATTCAATTCCCAAATTTATTTTTGTTCTAACAAATGCAATCAAACGGAACTATTTTATATCTCTTCTAAACTACTGTTATTCCGGTTAATGTTTTAGCAAAGTTAAAATTCGCTATAGATAAGCTGAACGTCAAAAAGAGCGAACCGTCGTTTGTCAAATCGCACGCCGTTACCAAGTTTCACGATTGCGAGAAATTCGCCACTATCAACTCGAGGGAAGCTCCGTCCGTAGTTCGGTTTATGCCTCTGTAAGTATTGAGTAACCTAAACGCGTCTTCTATAATCACCAGAAGGAATGTAAGTATTTAGAAACAAACAATACTGTCGATATATTTTTTTGTTTAATAATTTGTACATATTTTTATAATTGACTATTGCTTGAAAGATTCTAAATATTTAGATTTCATTCTCATTCGAAGGGACACTAACATCTGTCTGTTGCGTTTATAGCCCAAATGCCACTGAATGGTTGCAAACTATGTTACATCCTGTTGCAATGATGGATATTGAAGTTACTAGGTAACCAATAAACAACAATTTTGCAATGGTAGACATTTTGCATTGTTTATGCTTTATTGTAATTGCCCACAAATCCTAAAAATAATCGGGGACAAAACAGCAAGGGTATCTAAGCAAAAAATATACCTATAAGTAGTAGTTCCAAGTTAGATAAAATTAATCATTTTCCAAATAGTAGAAACCGAAATGAAAAGTAAAATTCGCCGTAATACTGTAGCACATATAAAAAAATGTGTGAGACAACATTTTTGTACAATGCCATATTAGTATTTTTTGATAAATAATTCATATTTATAAATATAAATAAATAAATAACTAAATAAAAAATACAACGTTAGAAATTAAACAATATTAATTTTGAAAACAACGAAATTTTCATTATTTTTGACCATCAAAAAATTATTGTTGTGAATATAATGAACTTACTTTATGAAAATATTCTTAATTAAATAATTAATATTAATTAAAAAATAATTAATAAAAAATAATTCTAAAAATTAAGGCTAATGTTTTTTCACTACATAATATTATATCCAATTTCGGGCAAATATGCCAATTTTTTCGAGATGTTGTTTTCTCTGTTTCACTTTAAGTGCCGACAGTTCATTATTTTATAACTGGCTGGCCAATTTTCGAAACTTTTTTTTAAATTTATTATTCTGGTACCTATGCATTATTTTAAGATTCGCCTTTTCCATAGCCTACTAATAAATAGGACCCCAAAAATGACGAAAGCATATTAGGCAATTTTTCGACAATAAAAAATTGTGTGGTACCTTTATAGAACATCGGGCTCTTATACTGTTACATGAAATTACTGAATATGTTCTACCTTTTTAATCATACAAATTACCCAACTTCATCTCAGTGAAAAAGGCCCTATGGTGTAATTGTTACTTTTTATTACTTTTTGCTTTTTATTGTGTGCTGTTTGAGCAATTTGGGGATAGGGTCTGAGGGATGATTTTCCTGTTTGTAGAAGGTTCAACGTGTTTTTTTTATTCATTTTGACATTAAAAAATATTAATTAAAATTCTGTTACACTGCGTATATAGGTACTATAATAATTAATACTTTTTAGGATTTGTGTTAGTTATGTATATGTATAGAGCTTTGTTTGTGGATTTTAGTCTTCAAATGTAAGATTTTGAATTTCGAATTTCTCTTTCACTTCAGAAAATCTTCAAGATGAATATGAAATAACGAACATCATGTTAAAACGGTGAGAATAACGGTTATTTATTCATTCATTCACACTGTCGAGTTTGTCGTTTATTTCATCTTGCCCGATTATATTATACATTATACATACAGGGAGTATAAACTTTAACTAAAAAATATTGTTTGTAAAAGTGCACTGGCAAGCCAATTTTAATTGGAAGAGAGAACGAATCTTAAATGACTTAAATTTTCCCCTCCGTTCAAAAAGAAAGTAATAATTGCAATTTCCACATAACTAGTGTTGTTTAAAATTTCTCCACGACACGCATATGGCATGACAATACAGGGTGGCCCACCGCGAACTGCATCGATCTATATATGGAAAACTAGAAGTAGGAAAATTCTGAAAATTTGGCACCTCACCAATGCCGATGGGCGCTGCTGATCTAAAATATTTTGGTGAATCTTGCACTTCCGGTTATACCGGAAGTCGATATCAACTTTCTTATCTCAAATGGAACACCCTGTATATTATTGCATTTTTGGATTCTAGGCATCATTCTGGAACAAAAACATGCAACATGTCCTATGTCTAAATCCAACCGTTTTTGAGATACTTGCATTTTTCCGAAAAAAATTACAGGTGCAGACCTAAAGTCAATTAGCAATTTATACGAGGAAACCGCGAAATTTCAAAACGAATCTTTGGCATCGTGTAACAGAAGGCCTGACCTAGTGATCTCTGCTGAGAAATAAATCTGGTCTTATACAGGGTGTTCACAAAATATGAATAAAAATTACATTCAAAATGTGCTTAAATCTCGAAATTTTCAAATGGAAACCCCCATTTTTTTTAATGCGATCTTATTCACCACTAAAAATGATGACAACTTTGTATAAGGTTTCCTATACCTAAATGCAGTAATTTTCGATTAATTTACGAAAAATCCACTTTTCGCCCATAAAATGCGGGGTTTGCTTAACGCTTGGAAAATCATATTAGCCGTGGACGTTGAAAAGACAATCGCGGCTAAGGAAATGTCACTTTGTTTATAAATTATTGTCAACAATAATGCCGGCGCGCTTAAATTACACAAACGAAGATTATGTATCGCACGTTCTTGATATTACTTTGTTGCATTCATATTTTGTGAACACCCTGTATAAGAACGGATTTATTTCTCAGCAGAGATCACTAGGTCAGGCCTTCTGTTACACGATGCCAAATATTCGTTTTGAAATTTCGCGGTTTCCTCATATAAATTGCTAATTGACTTTAGGTCTGCACCTGTATTTTTTTTTCGGAAAAATGCAAGTATCTTAAAAACGGTTGGATTTAGACATAGGACATGTTGCATGTTTTTGTTCCAGAATGATGCCTAGAATCCAAAAATGCAATAATATACAGGGTGTTCCATTTGAGATAAGAAAGTTGATATCGACTTCCGGTATAACCGGAAGTGCCAGATTCACCAAAATATTTTAGATCAGCAGCGCCCATCGGCATTGGTGAGGTGCCAAATTTTCAGAATTTTCCTACTATTAGTTTTCCATATATAGATCGATGCAGTTCGTGGTGGGCCACCCTGTATAGTAGCATGATGAGAAGGAAATGAAGCATGTATAGGTATTGTCGTGGCGATTAAAGCATAAGCATGCTGGAATTTCAACAATAATAACATACTATGAATTGAGCACGTGACTTTTCTATGGCCAAAAAACTAGCACGAGCTTTTTATTGTATATTTTGGCAATGCCAATAATAGTCACTGATTCTGGTGATGTGCATGGTACTAATATCTTTCTCTAACAATAGGTATTTTCTAAACTGCACATTTGGTTCGGTGGCTATATTATGGCCATCGCGCAGGCGTGAATCCATTTTTTTTTCACTGTTTGTAAGATTCGTTATTTTAAAGATAAAAACCATGAAAATAGTTATTGTAAAGTAATAATTTCACGAATTAAATCGGTAAATACCTATTCCATAAGAAGATTAAAATTTGACTTGACTTTAAGAGCTCGACTTATTTGTTATGAAATATGGAAGGAACTTATTAGAAAAAGTGGCTTCCTTTGTTCCTTAGCAATTCTTTATCTGTAAAACAATATTCAGGGACTTAACTACAACATTCTTTCCAAAGCCTATTAGACCGTTAGATAGTGACAGATTTAGGTGCCCCATTTTCGCATACAAGCCTCGAAGACGGTTGAATCGAAGTTGAGTAGAATGAAGGGAAATTTACGAGTTGTCCCTCGGGATAACATATTATGGAAAATTCGATTTTTCTATATAATATAATAGGTATACCTAATATGTTAATTATGTATAATGTGTTTTTTATATTTTTCTGGCTATACAGGATGATTTTTTTAGGTCTACCACCGCCATTTTCTCGCTTATTTGATGCCCTACAAAAAAAGCGTAAGAACCAAAAATGTTGCAATTTTGCACAGCTAAGTGGTGCTGCAAAAGAAATCGGCATCCATGGCCAACTTGTCGCGCAATATTAAAAAAACCTCAAATTGAGCAAAACTATTAATAGACGTCTAATGTTTATTTTAAGAGACAGAGGAAAACTTTTATATTGAAAATTGATGGCACTGAGAAGCTTTATCCATCCACGTAGTCAGATAGTTTCAGAAAATTACACAGGGTCTTCGGCTCTCTTGAGGCTATAAAAATTTTTTTGTTTATTTCTTATTAAGCGATTTTCTCGCTTATTTTAGGCCGCACGGAAAATACTTAAGAAAACAAAATATGGCAATTTTGGTCAGCGAGGCGACTTTAAAAAAGGAATGGGCCTCCATGCCCAACTTTTCGCACTGTACTAAGAAAACTTAGCATCGACAACAATTTTCATGGTCTCAAGAGAGCCGAAGACCCTGCGTAACTTGCTGAAAGTATCTGACTACGTGGATGGATAAAGCTTCTCAGTGCCATCAATTTTCAATATAAAAGTTTTCATCTGTCTCTTAAAATAAACATTCCGCGGCTATCAATAGTTTTGTTCAATTTGAGGTTTTTTTAATATTGCGCGACAAGTTGGCCATGGATGCCGATTTATTTTGCAGCACCACTTAGCTGTCCAAAATTGCAACATTTTTGTTTCTTACGCTTTTTTTGTAGGGCGCAAAATAAGCGAGAAAATCGCGGTGGTAAACCTAAAAAAATCATCCTGTATAGTGACAATGTACATTTTCATACTTTCGATGGGCTTGTGTGTAAAAATCGGTCAAAATCTCGATTTTTCCTTACAACATTAGGCCCTTATTGCAACCCTTTAGCCACCTGCAACATTCAAGCCTTTGGTTTTCCGAAACCAGGTTCTATTAATTAATCATTTAGTGAACACGGCTTGCGTGAAAATATGGGCAACAAACACCTTTTATTTCTGTTAAGGAAAATGGAATTTTCCATATTATATTCTCCCCAGGGGCGCCACTCGTAAATTTCCCTTCATTCTACTCAGCATCGATGTACTTTCCAACCCTCTTTGAGGCTTGTATGCGAAAATGGGGCACCGAAATCTGTCACTATGTGACGGTCTATATGTCTAGGTTGTAGGTATGTTTTTCAACTTTTATTTTCAACTCGTGAAAAAATTCACTGGGCACAACACAAACTCTTAATTCCTGGAATATTGATTTACATGAATAAAACAGATTATTAAATTTCAGAAACTAAATGCATCAAGCATACGACCCAATTTTTAAGCTTCAAAGTATTTAGTATATGAGTTTCTTTAAAATAAATGACCTTGTGTATATAGAATCCGAGGAACAATTTTTTTTTTAAAAAAATAGCAAAAAAATAATATTTGTGAAAAAGATATACAGATTAAACAATTTAGTCTAATAAGCTTTTTTTGATATTTCGCCAAATAAGTGGCATAGTTGAAGTTCTTTTTTTAATGTCAAATTGGGATATGCGTAGTTTCTAAAATATTGTTATAGAAAAGAATAGACTACACGTTTAGAATGGCATATTCCACACTCGAAAACCGTGGAATGATTATTGATATTGTATTATTGTCGTGTTTTTGCTATTTTGTCTCGATCTGAATAGGTGTCTCGTATCTGCGTCAGTAGCAGCCACATAATACTTACACGTTTTTCTCTGTTTGTTAGTGAAGCACCGCACTTCTCAACTCGCCCAATTACGTCATTTATGGATTGTTCTCAACACGATCACGTGGACCGCGTGAGCACGTGCGACACAGCCTCTGTTACGTCCGATCTCACGCGAATGTGCGTGAGCGATGAAGACGACAAGCCCATGGATGTAGCCGAAAAGAAATCGAAAAGATTATAGAAAAAGGTTGCCACAAAATTCGTTTACTGTTATCGACAAATTGGCACAGAATATTTTCCACAAAAATGTAACTACGAATAGCAAATATTTTCTAAATTTGAAAATATTTTGAATGTTTGAACCACTTTTTCATAAAACTGTAGTCGTAAGATAATGCTAGAAATTGTTTTACTGATAATTTTCAGTGCCATATATTTAAGTAATTAGGTATAGAAAATGATTTTATTTTGTATATAAAAAAAGTAATTTGCTTGGCTGCAGTTTATTTCTTTTCATGAGCTACACTGTACCGATGATAGGCAATGACCTTGAAACTAAACAGTTTGCAGTTGCTTGTGAATAAAAAATACAAGCTAATAAATAAAATTATTAAATTTCGAAAGCTTATTTTATAGGTGTGTAAATTGAAGTTTATGCTAAAACTTCTGTTAGGCCGTTCTGGTTATTCAAGATAATGGCTATTAATAGCGCTGTCGTTAATAATAAATTTGGTTAATTTACAGCCCATTAAAATGGGTGTTAATGCGACTAACTGCATTTTTCGTTTGATTAGATTTTACATTGAAAAAATAAAATCCCAATGGCCGATAATACCTACCCGATTATGGACATAATTAGAGTATTAGATAGAAAATTTTAACTAGAAAAAGTAGCTACAGTGACTTTTCTACATTTTTTATGCGTGTTCTTTGTGGATATCAGTATTATCAGGGATTTGTGTCATAGGTCTATAGAAAATCTTTGTTGATATAACCAAATTATTTGTCTTGTTATGCACTGCACAGTTCCAAAACCTGCTTTTTCGTCTGCGTCATAGGTATATAATAGGTATCAGTTATGTAGGCATCGTTGCCTACGAAACAGTCTATTACACTTTGTAATGGATATTTTGTTACAAAGTAGATAGGTACATTTCTGAAAACAATAAACTCCATCCTAACTCTACTCAAGAACTCAGAGACATGAGATAAATTTGTAAACCTAGCCTAAATTATTGGTGAACTCAACAAATTTAGAAATATTTTGTACTTATATCGACCCAACAGATTGATAATACGTTCTGCTGGAAGATGTATAATATTTTTCGGAAATAGCGTTGACTGATATATTATTAATACGTCAGTCAACGGAAAAAGGGAATCATTATTATTATTGAACTCTTTCAGAAGTGGTGCTTTGTACTTCTATAAATTGATAAATCCGATCTATATTTTTCTGATGAAATCTAAAGGGCACCCTAGATTTTAGCACAGAATAGCCACAATGGGTATTATCACAGACCTTAGCGAAGCTATATAGGTCTGTGGTATTATGTGGTTCTAGGTTTTAAATCGCTCCAATAAAATTAATATGAATATACTATGTAATTATCTATATTCTCACATTTTATGTAGATATTATGTTTATTCAAATGTTAGGTATGTGATGTGGTGTATTTTTTATTGCAAAATCCTAGTTGTCTGTTTTGTGTAATTTTGAAATTTTGTTTATAAAAACTGATAATATAGTCTATTTTTGTAATATTTTTAATTTTTGTATCTTATTTGTTATTTAGAGGCTATCAGAGTAGGTAGATGTTTAGATTTAGGTTGGTAGGTATTATTTATTTTTGTATATTATTTCTTCAAATGATGACGAAATCAATTTTTTACATATTATGTATAATATTATTTGTTATAGATTTTAAAATGGATTAAACTAAATAAATACTTGTGAAACCAGAACAACTAGAATTATTTTTTGTGTAATTTTGAAATTTTGTTCATAAAAAATGATAATATAGTCTATTTTTGTAATATTTTTAATTTTTGTATCTTATTTGTTATTTAGAGGCTATCAGAGTAGGTAGATGTTTAGATTTAGGTTGGTAGGTATTATTTATTTTTGTATATTATTTCTTCAAATGATGACGAAATCCATTTTTTACATATTATGTAATTATTAATTATATAATTATATATAATTATATAATTATATTATAGATTTTAAAATGGAATAAACTAAAATAAATACTTGTGAAACCAGAACAACTAGAATTATTTTCTTTTACATAAAAACTGATTCATTTTTTCCACCACTGGTGGCAGTGTTCGCTATCAAACATAGCTATTAACAGGTATATTAACAGTGCCGTTACTTATAAGAGTATCAAAAAATATGACTTAAATATCTCATCTAGTTTGGTGGACATTCAGTGAAGTCGCCATATTTTTTGAAACTTTAACACCCTGTAACTTTCATAGAAGGCCTTAAAAAGATATGGCTTATACGAAAAAGTGCGGCTTTTGCTTTTGGAAGCACATGTTACAGTTTGGTCACTTAAAAGTAAATCACCCTGTAAATTCTGTGAACGCTCTGAGGTAATAATGCAACCGAATGCTGTTACAGGTCAGTAGATAAGGCAGTGGGGGGTTGGGGGTTGTTTAAAGCCTCCCCCTCCATTAATAATGTCATTGTTTAATACGAATTCCTTATTAAATGATAATGTAGAAAAATATATTGCCTCTTTTACGCACTTTCGCGATAATCACCTCTAGGTCCCTTTATATGGACCCACCCCGCAACATTTTATTTTTCACATTTTGTTTTTCACTTTTTAGTCAACAATAAAGGTGTGTCTTTTGGTTTTTAAGATATTATCATTGAGTAAAGGATATACAGGGTGAGTTTTTTCGATGCCCACTATGGGGATCTCGGAAACTAGCAGAGCTAGAACAAAGTTTAAATGGGGAAAGAATTGCAGTTTTAAATGCTCAATCTAATGCCCCTTTAGGATTTTTAAAAAAGTTCATGGCTCACTAGATATTTTGAAAAGAGTGATTTTCTGCTATTTCATCAGATCTCTGTAGCTCCGTTATTTCTGATTATACAGAAAAACTGTAGAGACAAAAATTGTAGATAATTTTGGGCTTAATAAAATAATCTCATCCAATTTTTTATGTTGTTTGTGATTCTTGAGATATGACATAAACTTCTGTTTTTTTAATATAAATTATAGTTGGCTGTGGCCTTATAAAATCTTCCATTTTTTTAGCTTTCCAAAGATATAATACTCGGCATAGTTATTATAAAAAATAAAGGAGCTCTGATTTTTTTTTAATTTTCACATAGTCAGCCATGGAATATTTTCATAATTATTACGTTCTATTTTATAATTAGACATACCTCAAACTTTCGAATATTTTGTTTTTAGCTGGTAACAAAATAAAACAAAAATTAAAAAACTCAAATTCAAATTATTATTATTTTATTTTAAAATAAAAAAGGTGTTCAAACAATCCACCATTATTATTTATGCAAATATTGCATCTTTTTAAAACTGAATTTGTCGCCTTTCTTAGAGAGCGCCTGTCAGTACTGGCAATTGCATCTAAAACAGCTACTCTTAATTTTCAACAATTGTCATCTCATACTTTATTTTGTACTGTTCCCCACAAAAAGAAATCCAAAACAGACAAATCGCGGGATCGGGGCTGCCAGGAAATAGGTCTATTCTCCCTAGCAGATAGAGCTGATCTAGGTAATTTCTTACGGCCAAATAATTATGTTGTGGAGCTCCATCGTGTTAATTTTTGTTTTATTTTGTTACATTTTGTTGTTACCAGCTAAAAATAAAATATTTGAAAGTTTGAAGTATATCTTATTATAAAATAGAACATAATTATGAAAATATTCCATGGCTGACTATGTGACAATTAAAAAAAATCGGAAAATTAGCCATAGCCCCTTTATTTTTTATAACTATGCCGAGTATTATATCTTTGGAAAGCTCAAAAAATGGCCGATTTTATAAGTCCACAGCCAACTATGATTTACATTTAAAAAACACAAGTTTATGTTATGACATAAACTTGTGTTTTTTTAAATGTGATGATGATTTAAATGTGATTTTTGAGATATGTCTCAAAAATCACAAGCAACAAAAAATTTGATTAGATGGTCTAATTAAGCCCAAAATTATCTACAATTTTTGTCTCTACAGTTTTTCTGTATAATCAGAAATAACGGAACTACAGATATCTGATGAAATAGCAAAAAATCACTCTTTTCAAAAAAACTAGTGAGCCATGAACTTTTTTAAAAATCCAAAAGGGGCATTAGATTGAGCATTCAAAACTGCAATTGTTTCCCCATTTAACCTTTGTTCTAGCTCTGCTAGTTTCCGAGATTCCCGTAGTGGTCATCGAAAAAAACTCACCTTGTATATTCTAATAGAATATATTTATATATCCTTTACTTAATGATATTATTAAACCTTCGCTATAGCACAGACCTATATATAGCTTCGCTATATAGGTCTGTGGCTATAGTATAGGCGTGTATAGGTCTGTGATTAAAGCCAGGAAGGAGCAGTCTAATATTGGTGAATGCGCCGGGATGCGTGAACAACTAATATATTACAGAAAGAATAACTGCACAGATAATAAAAACTAGCCCTAGCCGAACGAGTTTCGTTGGACCATGCTATTAGCAGTGTTTATTTACTTGTTCTCCTATGCTTAAAAATAAATTAATTCTAGAAATTCAAATTTTAGCTATAGAATTCAAAATGAAAACAATAGTGGTTTGAATCCTAGCATTGAGTAAATATTATTCCTTTACTCAATGATCCTAGGTATATACGAATGGGATGAGAGTTATAGATTATAAATTCTAGTATGGAATTTCTACAACATAAGTTATGGAATATGCCATTCCAAATGTGATGTATATCTACTATACTTGCCCCTTTCAAGATTTTAGAAGCACCCAAAAACTCCAAACTCTATACCTAATGCCTTGCGTACCTAGTTATAAAGATCTATGATAATGCCATAATGAAGCATCTCTACCTCTAGCATCTGTCCGCGTAACGAATATTTTCTGTGTAGTATCACAGACATATATAGAAGCTATATAGGTCTGTGGTAGTATGGTGCCACTGTGAGTACCTAAACCTGCGCAATATTCTGGTTTACAGAATCGGCATCTTCAGCTACAGTGAAACACCCCGTATTAGCCGAACGCCTCCGCGGCCGCCTACGACCCGGCGGGGCGCAGAGCCCCCCGCCGGCCCTCGCTCGCGCCCTCGGAAGTGTCGCGGGGCCGCGCTGCGCCCCCGACACTTACGGCCCCCTAAACCCACTTGTTTATCGGCGCCACGCCACGACGGCATTACCTCGGAATGGAAACGAATTGTTATGGGGTCCCCCCGTGTTTTAAGACTGTCGTTGAATATAACTCGGAGATTTCGTATTTGAGACGGAGATGAGAACGTTATTTTGATCGGAGCGGTTGGCTGTGCAGACTATAAAATGCCTGTAACATCGAGTAAAAGGTGCAAGTCCAACCGCTGTCAAAGTTGTTAATTGTTAGGTAATTCTTGCCATTCCTTGATAAACAAGTTAATAATTGAAATACAATAGAAAATTCAACAGATGGAGATAGAGCACGGAGCACGGCCCTCGTAAAATAAACCGGACTGTTTTTGCAAAGCACTCAGCGCCGGTTTTAGCTTGACTACCGCGCGCCGGGTGCCAAGTTTAAAAAACGCCTTATCTTTCCTCTCAATTTTTTACTTTTGCCCAAAAAGCTAAACTTTTTAGTTGGGAGGTAGTCGGAAAAAAAATTGAATCTTTGTGGTACAAAATTTGCGCCGCAGGCGAACATTTTTCAAATATTCGTGGTTAAACAGTTAACTGGTGGTATTTTTTTTGTTCACTATGACTCATAACATATGTAGCCAAGAAGTCCTACTCAGTCTTCTTTTATAGAACAACTGTGAAAAATAGAAATTTCGAAATTTGTTTTAGTGTGAGCCCATAAAAATCATGGCTTTTTAAACCGGCTATACAAAAGAAAGCAGAGATGTTTGGTTACTAAAAATACTAGAAATATAAAGCGCAGATAGTTTAAAAGAGGTATATGAAATTACAAAATCATAACAGTATAATGTATTTTTCGTATTTTTTCAATGTAGGGGGCTTGAACTCCCAAACCATATACAGCCCTGGGCTTATGTATGGGAAAAACCAGGTCTCGTGAAATCGGTAGTTATAGCTACTTGACAATAATAAGTATATTTTTCAATAAATGTATCTATGCTACACATTATTACATGACCATTTTCCAATTTATATTCAATCAATGAATCAATGTAGTATATTCTGCGTTTAGGATATTTTCACATAGAAATTTTTATTTTCGTCCAAAAATCCAGGGAAGGTGTAAAATCTTCAACGTACAGATGAATAAGATGATGAATAGGAGAACGTTTCAGATGTTATATGTTTGCAGACGACGATTAAAACACGGGCGTAGCCAAGGGGGGGGTTTCGGGGGTTCAAACCCCCCCCGAAATAAGCAAAATATTACCTAATATTATACCGAAAAAATACGAGGAGTGAAGAGTTAAATTATTATTACGTTTGAATATATGTAGTAATAGTAGCGCCTAGCGCCATCTTTTGACGAGAGGCAGACGCAGTTGCAGCCGAACTATTTTGTATTGTAGGGACACTTTGCGTTGTTTCTCGATTATTCGCCACGCCCCTCGGTCGAAATGAGCGGAACTTTGTGGAAGTTCGTGGAAGTTTCTGGACGGCTACTGGGCTGCTATATAAGCGGCGCCGCGGCGCGTGACCGCGCTTACGGCAGTATTGTTCCATGCGAACTCGAAGCGAATAAAAGTGAAAAGTGGTGAACGAATAGTGAAGAGAATTAAGTGTACCGTGTAAGTGAGTAATTTTAGTGCGCTGTTATTCGATGACCTTGTTAAGGATAGATACGTGAATCATTATTACTGTCGAAAAATGGAGGGGAAAAAAAGGAAGGGTGATAAACTTAAAGGTATGGACTACTGGAAAAAGTGGTGTAGTCAAGGTCAAGGGGTTTCTAATAAAGAAACAAATTTGGATTTAGCTATCAAAGCTTCAGCTACCTTGCATGCTGATAAGAAGACTGCCTACCCCGAAATCTAGTTTGGAATGCCTAGATATGTGCGATAAAAACCTTTATCCTAATATTTACACATTACTACAAATCTTGGCTACCATTCCTGTATCCACTGCTACCCCAGAAAGGTCTTTCTCGAGCCTAAGGAGACTGAAAAACTATTTACGAAACACTACAAGTGAAAACAGACTTAATGGTTTGGCTCTAATGAACATTCACTATGGAACAGAAATTCATGCAGATGAAGTAGTGGATATATTTAAAAGAAAAAGCCGAAGATTTCTTCTTTAATGGTTTTAGATTTAGCGCAGAGGAACGAAATTAATTTATCCATTTCATTTAAAGTTAAGAACTTTATAAATATGTCGTAGTTTTTCGGATGAATATATAGATATTAAATTTCATGTAAGTATATTTTTGTTGTTTTATTTACTTCTCAAACTAAACCCCCCCCCAAAACTAAATCCTGGCTACGCCCGTGGATTAAAATGAAGGTGTCGCGTCGTGAGTGACATAGCAACAAAATGTGATTTATTTTTAGTTATTAGACCAGCTTATACCGCCTCCTAAAATCAACCGCCGAGTGCTATTAACGCCCCTAAAACCGGCGCTGAAAGCACTCATTTGACCCACCTAATATGTTCCACCGAAGGGTTGGCCATATTGGGCCCACACCTCATTGGCTGTGGTTGGCCGTGGTCAAATGTCATTTTGTGTTGCCACCACAAATTTCGCTTCTCCACTAGAATGCACACTAAATCCCCTAGAATATAGGCCCAATATGGCGGCTATCCAGGCGAACGCCAGCACTCTCTACCGGATGGCTAAAAATTGGTGGAGGGACTAGGGCCCAATGGTGATCCAGTTTATTTTACGAGGGCCGTGAGATGAAGCTACTTTAACAAGAATTATCTGTCAAGTTTGGCAAAGATGATTCCTCTTTCAGTTTATTCTCTTTTGATCATTACTTGTACTCAGCATAAAACCCGAGGGATTTCTTGCTCCCTAGGGCGTTAAAGTGTCACTTGATGCCCGCAAAATTTAATCATAAAGTGAACTTTAAGGCCCAGCAATGAATAAAGGATTTTTTCCCGAGTTTACATAGTGCACTACCGGGAACACAAATTGACAGAACGCTTATTTTCGAGGACGACAGGAATAGGAAATGGTAGTATGACGTATGACGTAAGAAAGTTGCGTCATTACTTTCGTACCGGGAACTAGGTACCTACTCTTGTTCATGCGTGTACTGGTGGGAGAACCAAGAAATTTAAGTCAACCATAGAAATAAAACAACAAAATCACGAAAATCTGCCACACAATATGCCATAAAATACCTACTTATACGAATATTTCTTAACCATAGTTAGGTTCATTTTCCTAACTTGTTAGGAAAAGTAGGGCGTTGAGACATTTCCGCAACAGTTTTGAAAACTCTCACTTTATAGATCGAAATTAGAAAAAAAACCAATTGGTTATTTTGATTTTTTTGTAATTTTTTCTCAACTTATATGTTATTGAAGTTTTTGTAATTGAAAACGTATACTTTCAGTATAAATAACTCTTTTAGAAAAAGCGCTACATAAATTCGATTTTAAACAAATGTAGGTAGGTACTTCAATTCACTGTACCTACCGGATTTAGAAATTTAGTTCTTTTTTGCCACAAATTAAAAAAGAAATATAAAATGGCTACCTATAGGTTTTTAATGGAAAAGATACAAAATTTCGAAGTTAATGATTATCTTACACAGTGACCGGCAGAATGTACGCAACAAATAGAATTTGTGCATTTTGCGCCGAAAAACAAACATGGGACTGCATTAGGAATGTCCTGAAACAGAAAAAAAAAAACTTGAACGCGGCACAAGAGTAAAATGTACAGGGTGTTCCCGTATATTTTGACCCACCCCTTCCCCTAGAGCCTATATTTTTCTAGTTAGAAAAAAATTACTTAAATTAAAGTTGTAGGGTTTTTCTGAACCGCTAGAATCTGTTACTAGATAAAACAAATGAGCGTCGCAAATTTATGAAAAAATATAAACTTACTTTTTTAATGGAACACCCTGTACATTTGTGATTTTTTTAATTGCACGCATTTTTCCGATTCCAGCAATATAAATATGTTTTATATATGTTTGCTCTAAGCATTCGCATGATATTCCAAATTGTAGATTTTTTAATTGCACGCATTTTTCCGATTCCAGCAATATAAATATGTTTTATATATGTTTGCTCTAAGCATTCGCATGATATTCCAAATTGTAGATAAATACGATCTTTATATTTAATCAAGGTTGCCATGGAAAAACATTTCAACTTAGGCAAGGGCATTCTTGTCAATCCATTATTTTTGGGAAAATACACCTTGCTACCCTACAACTTTCATTTAAGTAATTTCTTTTAAACTCGAAAAATTGAGGCTCTAGGGTTCGGTCAAAATATACGGGAACACCTTGTACACAAATACAAAATCATGCCCTTCTATTAAATATATTTTTTATTTTTTTTATCATTTAAGTTGCAGTTTTCTCATTTTTGCCCGTGAGGTACATTTTACGACACCATAGACTTATGAACAAGGGAGACTCAACCATTCATTGTTGAATAGGCTTTTGTTGTGAATCAAACATTGCTATGAGTGCGAGAGAGAAACGAGAGAGAGAGAACTTCATAATTCCGACTCCGAGCATCGCGGCCCAGGTTGACATCTAACCTAATATTTTGTGGTTGACACAATTCCGACCAGATATTTAATACGGCAGTGGCGAAAGATTTTTAAAAAATAATAAAATTAGTTGGGAACAAACATTATATTTTTATGATTTTTGTTATACTGGTTGGAGTATATCTAGGCATTAACCTATAATATACGCAAAATAAACCGAATTATCATTAAAAATTTTTTAGATGATATTTTGACTTTAATATTACAACATATTATTATATTAATTTTTTCAGTAAAAATAGGAAATAAGAAACACTTACTGTTACTTTACAATGGTTTATTTAGAAAAACTATTGCGGATATAAAATACAGCGAATATAACATAATATAACATATTATACAGATCATTGGTTCCACAAAGGCACAGAAAAACAACAAGCGCTTGCTGTTTTTCTGTGACGAAGGTAAGCAATATATTACGAAGGATTTTTTAACTGGCATCATAATAACAATATTTTATAATGTTATTGTGCAAAATACTGGAAATTAGTTAGCAATTATTTTACGATATGGAAATAAAACAAATTCCTGTATCAATCTAATATCCAATAATATCTAAAAAAATTGTTTAGATGCAAGTCTCTTTTTGCCATTTTGTTCTCAGGAAATATCTGTTGTGAAAATATATCATGTAATTAATTATAATTATCAATAGTATATTTATTTAACTAAAAATTAATTTATTATTTCAACATAAAATTTAATAGGTTTCTGATATCTTTTTTGTGATTTTTAATTATTATATTCATATTTGTCAGATTTACTTATTGGCCTACAGTGCCCTAGAACTGCTATGGTTTTTGGAAAAGGCAATGAAGACGAAATAATAGTAATTGCTCCCCTCCTCTGCACTAGCATTAATGTGCTTTCGGGGTACAGGTACTGTGAGGGTGAGAATTATTATTAAATTGATATAAAGCCATTTAAAGCCACGATCATAAACACTAATGCTTCCCTGGCCTCAGGAAGAGTACCTATTTTCATCGATATTGGTACCAATATCGTATTGGTATCCGATAAATTTCTATCCTGTGCAGTCAACCTGCCGCCTTACTGACATCTCATCCGGCAAGATTACATAGCAAAGACTTGAATGACTCTTTTGTGCTTCGTTGGGGAATCCTGGACTGCCATCGATTGATCTGTACCATTTAGACAAGGTTTCTATATGCGGTAAGGAACGGTTTCTCACAAAATTATATGCCTTAGCTGAATAAAATGCCAATGTCAGTGCAAATGACCTTAAACTCGAATCTTGAATTATTATACTTTGCGTGGAAGGTCCTTTTAATAATCTTTCAAAGACGTCTACGGCAGGTCCCGAAACTGATACCTGTAATGAAATGAAAATATTTATATTTTCGGCAAATAGGCAAATAGGAGAAAAAAAACCAAAAGCTTCCAATTTCGGCTACCCTGTACAGTGTATTTGGTTGAGAGATACCTACATTTGAATTATTAAGTTACATGACAACACGCTAGGGCAAAAACACTTTTACCTTTATTGTGGATTCTGATGACTCCGATACGAGACATTTTTTCTTTAAGTAACGCAGAAAAGATTGCAGGGATGTAATTCGGAGCTTCAATCTTCTAACAGTCATTTGTATGGTGTGACTTCGTTTTCTTTGCTTTCCAACAGTTTCTTGTACTACTGCTAAATTTCTCCTTCTTCTCGCCGGAGTGGAAAAATCGCTACTTGCCAGTCTTCTAAATAAAAAGTTTAAATTTAAACCTAATATAGTCAAATATATGTCTTTACTTGATTGCCAATTTCTAGTACAAAAATATAGTTGTGGTTTCCATCCTTGTTGCATAAATAACTAATTTATCTGCAATAGCTTCTGCATCAGCAGCAATAATTATTGTAGCAGACGAAGAGGATTGTATTCCGTCTTCAGCTTGTGCTTCCATTTTTTTTGAATAGCTCTCTATAACTAAATAAAATTTGTATATACTTAGTACCTACATATCACAGAGAAAATAGATATAAAAAAAACACTATTTCATATGCAGTGTGTTTCTTTTCGAGTCAATTCCGTTTTTTACTTTATTAACTGGTTTTCAAAATTCTTTTTTCCGCTTGCACTCAAAGAGCAATATTATTTGTTGATGTGCATTTTTTAGCAACGTCGTTGCTTGACTTGCTGCGTTTAAAGAAAGTTCCCAAAAGTGACTAAGTCATATACTTAGGTATTGTGACTGAAAAAACTATTTTTGATGTAGTCAAAAATAATGAAATGCATTATATTTTATTTAACATTTTTATACTTATATTAATCTATTTTTGAACATTAAATAAAAAAATATTATCAGACATCACAGCTTTTTTCTTGTAAACTGAGTTTACAAGACCCTGGTTCAATACATTACTTACTGATTTTCTCTGTACAAATAAATAATATTAATTAATTTTCGTTTCTTAATTACTTTTCAATAATTAGTAGATTTTTTAAGAGCAACGTTTTTGTTTGCTTGAAGATAATAGTTTTTCCGTTCATGAAACTGCATTAATTTATGGATGTAGTGTTTAAGTGGCCTACTTACCTATCTTTAGAAGCAGATGTGCTCCCAGACGAAGTAAGCAACTCCTCAAATGAAATGTTTTGCAACCTGCAGAATTGCTCTGTTATTGTTCTATTATAGTTATTATTATTATTACTTTAAAAATGCATACTATATCTCACCTGAATTCCGTAGGTCGCTCAGTTAATTTTTGATCAGCTCCAGGTTTAACATACCGGGGACCATTTCCCTTTGTAACTATTTCGCATGGATGAAAATGATCCGAACAATTTTCCGGGTGTTTTGGTAAACGCTGGTTCTCATTTAAGCCGACAAGGGAAAGCGGAAAACCACACCTTTCTCCTTTCAGAATCCATGGGAAACCTACAAAATATTCCCAATGTTAACAAATTGTTATTTCAAATAACGGCCGAACTAAAAACACCAAATCAACATAAAGCAAAGGCAGAACTTTGGATATTTATCAGTACTTAGTACCTACTACCACTACATACTTATCTACGCTACTGAAGAGTGCCAAACATTATGGTGAAAATAGCGAAAATAATTATACATACCAGTGAAAAGGCGGAAGAGTTCATCTTTCCGCACACCTGACACCGGCGCACCATTTTTTTTAAATTTTCATATCACGTTTTTGCAAAAAATACACGTAAAAAGCTGAAAATGCTTGAAAATCTAAATATTCCGACTACTAAAAACGTCGCAAACAAATCTTATGACTGCGTCAGGTTTGGTACCCGTCACAATGAAATATGTCTAGTGGGAATTAAGGGGCGTTGTCGCTTAATCTCCATAAAATATTATACATAAATTAATAAACAGCATTTAACAAGTTCACCACAAAATATATGCCTACGGCGTTTGCGTTTGCAACAATTATTCTTCGGTTAACAATGCTTATATGCTCTTCTGTTATTAATTAATAGATAAGCTGTACCCATTTATATCTGCGAAAAGGGAGTTGGGGGACATAACCGAAAATCTGGCAACCACACGCTCGGAGAATTTACAGGGGAACCAAATGAATAGTAGACCAAAAGGATCTCTGATTGCTTTAAAATGTAAATAGTTATATCTCCCCTTGCTTATAAGTCTATGTACGACACCCTATTCGCGCTAAATAAGAAAAACCCAGAGAAAACATAGGTACCTAGTATATGTTGAACAAGCAAAATAGTGTCTAAGTTTCACAACAACCAACAGATTTTGTGAATGATTTTTACTCATAAAAGTCTACAGGATGTGCTTTGTATGATATTTTAAATTAAATCAATCACTTGGGCTCCATTTTTTAGTTTTTGTCTGCAACCATAGGTACATATCTACATATAAATGTTTCTCTATTACAAGGAATTAAATATCCAAATTAAAAACCAGTCTAAAAAGAAAGCATTTTGGTATGTATGTACCTTTTGCTTTGAAATGAAGTCCATGGGAACCTGTAGTGTAAGTACGCATAGAACGCATTCGATTTTTCAGCATTATTTTGAGTTTTCATTCTTGCATACGTTACAAAATATCGGCCAAGGTATAATAAGTAACTAAAACCCTTCCTCAATCAACGCTAAAACTCTCACTTCTTCAACTGATGGTCGAACAGATTATCTCGTAATTCCAGAATAGTGTTTATTCTTCTGCAATTTACGTAATGGTCTGTGCATACGATTTTCATCGTAATTTCATGTTATCAGAAACCAATCTACATATAAAACAATCTACTTATAAAACCTTTGTTAATGATATGACAAAATTGCGAAATACTAACCGCAAAGACAATTCGTTACCGTAACAAAAGTAAATGGCAATAAATCTGTATATTTATATATGGGCAGAGATCAAAATATTATATGATCTTTGATATGAGACATTCTAAAAGTCAGAAACGGACATACCTATACTATAACCGCAGAATACCTCCCTAACTAGTCGCCATTTTTTCGTTCACTAGCGCTACTCCAGATCGCAAACAACAATGAAATTATGACGTCATGCTCACGTATTTTTTAATATAATATTGGTCCAGTCCAATGACGTCAAAACCTATAGAGAGGTTTGTTTTGATAAACGCTTGACGCCCCGAACTAATCACAATCTAAGCGCTCCATTAAATTATTCCGAAAATGTCGCGACATTGTCAGAAATTGCCCCTTTTTGTCGAGCCGTAGCGAACTTATTTCGACTCTGGGCTCGGAGGCTGGCGTCGTTAGACCATCCCCCGAGTCTTCAGGTGAGGTTCCGATGCTTCCGGCGCCCCCAAACAAGAAAAAAACATGCGATATCTAAGTGAGATTCTGGAGGAACTATAACCGGGAATCACCGGGTGTATAGTCGGTTGATGGTTGATTTTCTGTCTTTGTTTGTAGCATGTTTTTAGAGTAGTATGGATATATTTAATTTTGGAGTCAAAATAAAGGGCATTTTAACAATGGGGCACCACGTCTATAGGTTTTGACATCACTGGTCCAGTCTGTCTTCTTTAATATTATATATCTATATAAATGGTATTATGCACTAAAAAGATTTTCGTTGCTTCAGGATCTACTTAATTTTTCAATTATTACCTAAATCAAAGAAATTGCCACCGAAAGTGGGTGTCGTTGAGTGTTGAGTAAAGAACTCTGGACATCAACAATCAGAGTGAGCCCAACAATAATCTTATATTTATATTGTTCCTGGAATATATAGCTCAGATTGACAGCTGTTGCGTCTCTTTGTATTCCTTCACTCAACTGCTCTACTCTATTACCTCAACATATTTCTTATACTCCTCCCAACCTGACTACAATAATTTTTGATACCAACTAGAACTCATTTTAGTTATGCCACCCACAACTTCTTTAAGGGACTTTCACACAGCTCTCCATTCCGTTTTTTTTGTTGAATGAATTTTTTTTGTTGCGTGAATTTGCCGATTTATGCCCACAATAAAAGCCCGAATGAAGTTTAATGTGTGCGTCTCACACTCGAAAAACCGTGCTAATGGGATGACATGGTGGATGGTCATCACACCTTATTGGTTCCAATCCTTTTAGGGGGCCCGAAATGTGAATGAGAAGACCGGCGAGCATGAAATTCGTGCCGACACAAATGGGCAGAAAACCGTCTATTTGTCACCCTCAACCCTCCAGCTGGTGGTTTTGGCCGTTTTAGGAAAGTCAGAGAACAATGTCGACCCTTTGCGAAACTGGATGTAGCTTAGTTCAACTTAAAACCGCTAACTGATACTTATTTGGTTCGTTAGCTTTATTGAATTCGGCAATTTGAAAAGGCCGAAAGGTAGGTATATACCGCCAAAGGAGGTGATTTAGATTTGTTATGAATATGACAAATAAATGGCCAGGATATTTTTCAGGTCGGCGGGCACTCCATTTATTTTACCTAGTATGAATATTAAATTGGTCGATAATTTTGGTTTTCATTAAGAAAATTCGGGAAAGCAGAATAGTCGGTATGATAATGAGATGCTTTATCAGTGTGATTTACTAATAATTGTCCTACACTCGCTGGGATTACTACAGTTTTCTATGGTTTTCCGGAGTACTGAGCGAATGCTATCCTAAGTTCTATAGGGAAAAGTCGGCCCTATCCGCAAATGGCAACGAAGACAAAATAATAACAGTAATTGCCCCCCTCTCCCGCACAGACATTTAGAGTATTGTGAAGGTGAGAATTATTATTCAACTGGTTTGAGATAACACTTTGGCATAATGTACTCGCCAGATGCTTTTAAATTTTTTGTAATTTTTGAGTTACAATAATTATTGTGTGTTGCCTTTATTAAAAAATGCCTTATACGAATGCTGAGGCTTCGTATATTTTAAATGTTTTGAACATGCTCCACTTCATGGCATGCTTGACCACGGAAATCTTTGACAACAAATACCTACCTTTTTCTTTTAAATAACATGTTAATAATTATTCTTTTGGCGATAACTCTGAAACTAATGAAGATATCGATTTGAATCTTTGGTATTTTTTTGTTGTGAATTTAATCTACTTTTCGATTATAACAGAATAAATATGTCATTGCATTTAAAATTACGGAGAAAATTGTGAAAAAAGGGAAATTTATCAAATTGCGCCCTCTAGGAGTGACCACGAAATTAGAAATATAGTTACTGGAAAATAATTTAATAGAAGAATGAAAGCTCTCTTCAACAAGCCCAAATTCGACCAATTCGGTAACGCCAAACCGGAGTTAGCAGCATTTTTTCAAGTCAAGGTTTATCCGCCCGTTTCACCTCTATGTGAAGAGCTAGAACAAAAAAATCCTTAACGAAAATTGTTCAGATATTGCTGAAGTGTGCAATAATAGTTATTTATGCAACAAGTGCATAAAGTACCTAGTACTTTTTTCCATGAATGGGAAAGTTGCGCGCACGAACCGCAGGTGAGTGCGAGCAATCCATGAATGAAAAAAAGGCACTTTATGCATGAGTTTCATACATAATTTTTTATACGATCGTGCTTAAACATTGAAATATTTGGGATGGGATTTTTGTGTTATATACTAAAGGGCATATAAATGCACTATGGTTTTCAATTACGAGGATTATAATATTTAGATCGCGGTCTCACTACGTTTACACATAGTATTGAAATCGATTTGAATATGTTTCTATAATTATTGAAAACCGCATGAAGAGATTTTGAGATTGATTTGAATCTCAAAATAAATTTTCTTATTTTCGGGATATAACGCCACATTTACCATTTATGAAAACACCAAACTGCATTACACTGAATTTGATTCCAAACTCCATGTAAACGTAGTAAGGAAGTTTAGAGTGAAAAAAAGTTAACTTTTTTTCACTCTAAACTGCTCAGAGTGAAAAAAAAGTAAGTTTTTTTAACTTGTTAAAAAAAGATATACTTTAGGCATTTAAAAAGGTTAAAAAAAGTAAAGTTTTTATAACGATCGTATAAAAAATTGTTTTTTATATACCTACCTTTTTTAGTCTTTCTTTGAGAAAACTCATTTTTCAAATTTACTGTTGCGAATACGCCCCCTAGCGGCCGACCTACGAACTTAAAAATAATTTTCAGCGATTTTTCGTGACCACATTACTTAAGAAGATTTTTTCCCAAAGCTCCAGGACTAGTAATTCCTGATATATGGTACCTCTTCACCCTTAATGAAACACCCTGTATAGGTATAAAATTAGACACCATGTATGATGCCATAAATTACAAAACAGACAACAGGAAGCTTTATCTGACACTTAAGGACAAACGACACATTTTTTTTGTTTCATGGCCAAAACTGACAGAGAAATTAATACCTATACCAACTATTATACCGGATACCGGGTGTCCCAAGACGAACTGCCGCTATCGATTTCTCGGAAAATAGACTAGAATAGATAAAAATATCAACACAGTCCACTAAAGTAAATCTCCTTATACAAAGAAACCAAACCCAAGGCTTCAGTGGCGTAATTACGGGAGAGTAGGCCCGTGTTCAAAATTTCAGGTGGGCCCTGTGTTTTTTTTTAGGTTTGAAAGTGGTGTAACAATGACAAAAATTGTACAGGATGTCCCATTTTCGAAACTTTTGCAAGTTATATTTATATTTTGAAATTCTTACCTCCTAGAAAAAACCCGTGTACGCCACTGAATTCTACATGAAAAAATCTATAACGGTCGATTTTTACCATTTCAACAAGTTAGCGTATAAGGGGGTGCCTGAAATGGCAAATTTTGAAAATCACCTTGTGTTTAAAACACTAAGTAGGTTGCATGAAAATTCTGTATACGAGCCCTTCTTCTTATGAAAAAGTAGGTCAGTGTCCCGAAAACCGCAACTACCTATTTCTAAAAATATCCGAGATACTTCGCAAAAGTATCGAAAATGGGACACCCTGTAGGTGCATAGAGAATAATACAACTTAAACTTTGTATAGACCAACAGTTAAAAATAATGCACATTGCTCACTACAGGTCGAAAAACGGCATTTTATAGGTCAAAATGTTGAATCACCATGTACGTTCTGTACAGGGTGATCCAAACTCGACGCCCCAGGCCTACTGCGGGAACACGAAAACTGAAAATAAAATTTCGAACATGGGCTCTTAAATGGAATGGAATGAAAAACATGGAAATTTTTCTATTCACTAGGATCGGTTTTCCGAAATCTAGCTAACCATGAAAACAATTGAGATAGTCAGAAATTATTTAAGAGTATATGTTAGGGTGCCTTGTGTGCCACTAAATATGTTCCACTGGAGTATTTTTTAAATTTTTGTATATGCTTGTTACTGACTTGTTTGCTATTATAGTTTATTACAAAAATTGTTTTTTAATATTCCAGTTGAAAAAATTTAAGGGTGCACAAGACAACTAACATTCTCTTAAATAATTTCTGACTATCAATTGTAAATTTTGAACAATAAAAGATACAGGAAATCTTTTCCTATAAAAGTTGTTGAGAATGATAAGGACTTTCAATATTTAGGAAAAAAATGGTATGTTTCTGGGGAAAATATTGATGATGTCACAGCGGCCATTTCCCCAAACAACAAAAAAGCAAATTTTCGGTCATAATTGGTGTTTATAGTATGTCCCATTTAAGAACCCCTGTTCGAAATTTTATTTCCAATTTTTGTGTTCCCGCAGTAGGCCTGGGGCGTAGAGTTTGGGTCATGTAGGTACATTTACTCCTAAGTCATTATACATTTTTTGTACTACCCATACATTTTTTGTACTACATATTCTGACTCGTCAGTTTATTACGCAGCACCACATCAATCGACTCGCATCAGAAAAAAAACCGAAATGTATGCGCCCTGCATGAATCTTGTTGGCGGTGGGCCCCTAGCAGCTATGGGCCCGTGTTCACCGCACAATCTGAACACCCTGTAGTTACGCCACTGCAAGGCTTTCATATAGGACAAACTAATAGTTATATTTAGGACCGAAAACGTCATTTATTGCATAAAATTTAAAAGATGTCAAAAACTTAGGTTACCCAAGGTTAGTTTATAGGAAGGTTAGGACATTCGACGACTTGGAAGGGAAGGGGGGGTGAGAGAGGCAAAGGGGGCAAAGGGGGCAAAGGCCGCAATTTAAGTTGGTAGCATTTACACGTGAATTGACGATTTAGTAACTCCCTAAATAGATAACGCTTCCAGCCATAGGCGCACACAGACGTTTTTGGCATGTACTTTGTTTATGGTGTATATTTATGTTTTTTTAGCTGTTTTCTGTTATTTCTTCATTTTAATGTTTGTGCGATGAAATAACGGAACTTTGTGGTGTATGTTGGTGCATCGCATTTTTGTTTTATGTTTGCGTTTTTACTTTGTTTTCGGTTTCCAATACCCGTGTTGTCCCTTTTGATACGCCATTGGCATCAAGCTGAAGGGCAGCTGGTGAGAGCGGCACCGTCGCGCGATGTTGCCGGTTCAAAGGGACGGCCTTTGGATTTGTTTAAAGAGTGGGCAATGTCCTAACCTTCCTATAAACTAACCTTGAGGTTACCTAGGTATAGGATAAATTATACATGAAATGTGTCTAGAATCCTAACAATAGTAAAACATTACAATTTATCTGTTTTAGTTTGTGTAAGTTGGTGTAGCGTGATTTTTTGCGTACGGTTTCAACAATGCTTTTGACTATCTCTGGCTCCTTTACTACCCACTATAAGCGCCACCATCTTGACGCTAGATAATATTTTATCGGAATTGCCCCCATCGACTTTTGTAAAGTGCCCAATTTTCAAAAATTTCCGAAGTCTATTTTCCGAAAAATCGATCCCGGGATATATGGGATATATCCGGTAAATTCGTGAAAAGCGCTCTTGAGGAGTTCAAGATAAGCCTATAATATATGGGGTGTTCTATTAAAAAAAAACAGAAGTTTTAGTTGCAACACTTAAATGGGACGTCCCGTGTATAAATACATAATGCTTATAACGTGCATGTTCCTGTTTAGGTGCAACTATTTTATTTAAAATTGTTTCTAGGTCAAAAAATAAAAAAGTTAAGGAGGTATAACAAACTATGAATACGCTTTACAAAAACATAAAACTGTAGCTCGGTGGAAAACTAAAAGAACTGCCAAAACAACCTTAAGTCCAATTTCTTATGTATCTTATATTTAAACTAGACAACACGGAGACGAAACACAAACAGACGCACAAAACTATATCGTATTTTAAATAAGGAATACTAGCTAATACTAACGCACAGTAAACTAAAATTATTATAAAAAAGTCAGGAAACTGTTGCAATTGACATTGGCGCTTGATAAAGGCGCCAAATTGAACCCTTTAAATTTGAGCTTTTCGTCGTCATATAATAATTTGGATAGTTTGGTACCTACCACGGGCGTAGCAAAGGGGGGGGTTTCGGGGGTCCAAACCCCCCCCGAAATAAGCAAAATATTACCTAATATTATCTATCCTTGTTAAGGATAGATAATATTACCTAATATTATCTATCCTTGTTAAGGATAGAGACGTGAATCATTATTACTGTCGAAAAATGGAGGGGAAAAAAAGGAAGGGTGGTAAACCTAAAGGTATGGACTACTGGAAAAAATGGTGTAGTCAAGGTCAAGGGGTTTCTAATAAAGAAACAAATTTGGATTTAGCTATCAAAGCTTCAGCTACCTTGCATGCTGATAAGAAGACTGCCTACCCCGAAATCTAGTTTGGAATGCCTAGATACGTGCGATAAAAACCTTTATCCTAATATTTACACATTACTACAAATCTTGGCTACCATTCCTGTATCCACTGCTACCCCAGAGAGGTCTTTCTCGAGCCTAAGGAGACTGAAAAACTATTTACGAAACACTACAAGTGAAAACAGACTTAATGGTTTGGCTCTAATGAACATTCACTATGGAACAGAAATTCATGCAGATGAAGTAGTAGATAAATTTAAAAGAAAAAGCCGAAGATTTCTTCTTTAATGGTTTTAGATTTAGCGCAGAGGAACGAAATTAATTTATCCATTTCATTTAAAGTTAAGAACTTTATAAATATATGTCGTAGTTTTTCGGATGGATATATAGATATTAAATTTCATATAAGTATATTTTTGTTGTTTTATTTACTTCTCAAACTAAACCCCCCCCCCCCAAAACTAAATCCTGGCTACGCCCGTGGTACCTACGTTCTACATTTGTCTCATTTCTCAATGTTTTTGTAGCGTAGTGAAAACATACATATTTATAAAAGAAACCTAAGCCTATCGAATGAATATATTTCTTAATAATATTATGGATAATTAAAATTCAAATCTCAACCATTTTACTCTACCAAATTACTAAATTTATGAAAATTGGTGAACACATATTAACATGTTTTGTCCGCCGGCGCCCCCATAAAACGTTCCTCCAAATAAACATTCAATCCGGCGAGGTAAAACAATCTGCATTTATTTCTCGAAGCCGTAAACGTGGTCCGACCATTTTTTTATTCCCCATCTAATTTGTGTAAACCGTTTAGGCCGGCCCGGTTTATGCGCCTAGGAAATTAACGTCTAGTTGTCGATTATTTATCGAGGGGGCCCCGGCCCCGCCGCCGGCCCGAAATTGAATAAGGGGCCCCAATTTCGGGACCGCGGGCCCATAAATCACCCGATTTAATTAGAGAAGCCGGAGGTCGCCGGTTAACGAGGCAGCGCCGCGCCGCGGTACCTGGTGGCTGGGGCGAGGGGCGCATATTCCAATGTTGATGACGCCTCGGCACTCGGCGCAGTTTTCGTAAAGACGTATGTTCCGTTTTGTTTTGTAAACATGCGCCGTGCCATGTCTACATCTAGAACCACTAAATAAAAGAAAATACGGGAAGCCGAATAATCGCCGTCAAAGCCTGACCTGGACCCAGGGGCGGATTCTTACCGGGACAGAGGTGGCGAGGCGGCCCTATAGATATATTTTTAATTATTTCTCCCTCTCCGTCGTCCTCTCCCCCCCCCCCCCCAACAAAAAACACCGAATAAAACAATGACGCCAAATCATGATATTTATTAATATCCGAATAAAAACAAGTACAGACCTCGGAGCGCCACCAATTTGAGGAGTGTCCAGTTGTGGCCGTGCTGAAACCACGGCGGGCTTACAAGCGCCTATACACAATATACTTCCATTTATTAAAGCCTGTTTTACAAATAACAATTTTAGTCCAACAAATCCCCCAATAAATCTTATACCATTTATTTTTGTGTCATTTGTGGGCAAAACTAATGGCTACTTTATCAGAATTTAAAACAATGCCACGGTTTAATGCATGTTCTCTTAGTACCTACCCACCGAAAAAGGTGCCCATTTTATTGTAGCGATGAGCCGTGGCCTCGAATCCTGTACCTTCATGTTTTAGGTATTTTTTTCCCCAACATACTACATTGGAAATCTTGGAAATTTATTGCGAGGTATCGATATCTTGCACATTTTTCACATTTTAAAATTTTCTAGTATGCATGGCAGCTACAAATAAAAAAAATTAAGTTTTAAGAGAGCATACAACAAACCATGGCTTTTTCCAAATTCTGATACACTAGGTTTAAAGAAATCAGTTTTGCCCACAAATTTCATTAAGAATTTTTTTCGGTAACTCTTGAAACAAAAAAGTTACATGCTGAAGAAATTTCGGCGATTTTCGGGATTTTGAAAAATATCTCGGAAAGTAGGCCATATGGATCTCAAGTGTGTTTTTACGCAAAGTTAGCTCATCAAAAATCTTTTTTTTTCAAATAAAGTTATCAGAAAAATGCATATTTGTCAAGATTTTCTCGAGTGGCCCTTCTTAAATAGACACCCTGTATTTTTGTGCTTAACTTTTCGAAATTCTGAAGCTAGATTCTAATTCTTTTCATTTCAAAAACTAAGGACATAATCGGATATACGATTCAAAAAATACAGCCCTATAAGGCATAGTTGCTGTCCCGTGGGGTTTTCTAAAAAGATTTTACTTAAAAATACAGCGCGCCCGTACCTGAAAAAGTCACATATGGAATATCAGATGGGCCTCTGAGCCCCCAAAGTCCAAAATCGGTACGAAATTTGGAAATTCTCCACACCAAAACAATATCTACCAAATGTCAATCGATGTTTACGAATAAGTGTCGGGGGGCGGGGCTTGCGCGTCGGCCACAATGTATACAGTATGATCCCGGGGACCTCGCCAAATCGCCAAAAAAAGGCAGCCCAAACGGCCGAACGGCTTTCTCGATCGGGGTGCCCTCTGGCAGGAGAGAGGCTCGTATCCTTCGGCGGCCCCACGCGAAAATTGAACTCGACCGGCGCTCCTCCTTCCAATCGCTACCCATTTTTCCCGAAAAAAAAACGGGGAAAAAAATTCCTGGGGCCGAACGGCTCTCCCGATTCGGACGCCCTTCAATAGGGTTGTTCCCTTTGAGCTCGGACGGCCGTACGCCAAATTTGGGCTCGAAATATCGAAAACTGCGTCCTGTAGACGGGGGCATAAGTACACGTGTTACTACACAGGAGCGGGAGCCATAACAAGGCCTATTTTCCGGCAGGGCCGGTAGGCGCTTGTTAGCAAGAAATAATATGCCTCTATAAATAAAATATAAAAACACGTTACCTACTTTATAAAAATAAAATTCTCATAAATAAATAAATATTTTTAGCCGGCTGCGGCGGCCGACTGACGACCGGCCCATTGGCCCACCAAGTAGGCGGCCCACCGGGAAATCTCCCGGTAGTCCGCCTGTCCCATCCGCCCCTGCCTGGACCGTCACTATATTAAAGGCCCGTGCATGACGTCATGTTTCGTTGTTGTTTACGGACTGGAGTGGCGCCACTCGATAAAAAAAAGGGCAATTTATTATAGCTTATAGAGGTGTATTCTGTGGTTATTGTTATTTGTATAGTATGTCAGTTACTGATGTTTAAAATGTCCCAAATTTTAAATTATCCAGCTTTATTACGACTTGCCTTCTTTTTACGGTAACGAATTGTCTTTGCGTCCAGAATTTAGCAGTTTCATCCTATTAACACAGCTTTTATAGGTAGATTTGTTTGTGTTAACATGAAATTTCCATGCATATGAAGAAAATGGTACGCACACTGCACAGACCATTATAGGTGAATTGCAGAAGAATAAACCCTATTTTGAAATTATGGGATGATCTGATCAACCAGCTGAAGAAGCGAACATTCTAGATATTATTTTGGAAGAGTATTTTGTAACGTATGCAAGAATAAAAATAGAAAATTTTGTTTATAGCTCCAAAGCGAACCGATAGTCTTCCATATAAAAAAGAAACTGAAAAATTTAATGCGTTTTATGCTTATTTACACTACAACTAGCCATGGACTTCATTTCAAACCAAAAGGTACCAAATACTCTTGCTTGCTTTTTAGACTAGCTTTTCTTAAGAAAATGTGTGGAAATATGCCATGTGGACTTTCCAAATTAGAGGGTCATAACAAACAAACATTTTATTTTATTTTGGATATCAAATTCGTTGTAACAGACACATTTCCATGTTTTTATCTTATAAAAGATTCTGCAACAATGGTGTTTTAACATTAAACCACCGTGTAAATTTATTTCGTCGAGTGGCGCCAGTGGCGATCGCTTCAAACAGGGCTATGCAAAGGTCTTTAATATAGGTACCTACATAGTGTTGGTCCAGGCCTGACAGGTAATTTTAGCTAAAGAGTCTGACGTGTGGCGCCATTATTGGTTTAAGAATTGTTAAGAATCTTTGACATTAACCGTGTTGTTCCTCTTCCGTTCCTATTTTTGTTCTAATATTCCCATACTTAAACTAAGATAAAAAATTTTAATTGCGATTCATTATAATTATGACCAATAGAAATGTACCATTAACTAATACTCGGTCAATATCATGGAATGCCGCGACAAACATGTTTTCCATTTGAAAGGGGTGGCAATTTTCGGTGGCACACCCGGTACCTCAAAGGTTGTAGGTACTTACGGAGGAGGAAGCAGGAAAAAATTCTAGGTGCGAAGTTACAAGAGAGGGCATAGTTCCCCACCCCTTGTCAGAGCTGGGTCCGGGGACTCATAAAATGTATTCGAGTCTGGATACGGATACTTCGATTGTATTCGAATTCCGAATCCCAGAATACGGATACTTTTACCTAAGAAAGTATTCGAATACATGTATCCGAATACAATCTTACAGATATAAAATACGGATACTCTAATTTAATAATTGCTTTGTAAAAACAGTATTAACAAAAAAAGATCAATAATATTCAGAAAGATTAACGTTATGGCTTTTTGAAAAGGTAAGTCATAGAAAAATAATACCTAAAAGCAAAGATTTATTATTCAACCTAGATATTCAGAGACAGGCTTCAACTGGGGAAGGGATGGATAATGAGGATAATAAACGTTAGGTACTTAAGTTAAGAAATATTATTTAATACTTATCGTTACAATTAAATAACTTCAGCCGTAATTCGCAACCACAACCACACGTTTGTCGGCCCGAGGCAACGCACAATCTAAAAATAGATCGACTGAACTGACTAAAATAACTATATATTGTCTTTATTTGTCCAATATGGTAACAGATATAACAAGGAGGGTTTTTCGGTTATGGACACTCGTATAGACTCGCAGATAACTAGATAAAACTCCTATCACCAATTTTTCTAATTTAGTTTATAAAGTTCATTGTTTAAGTTGTTCAGGTACATATGTTGGACAAACTAAAAATTATTTAAGAAATCGTATGAATGATCATAAAAGAGATTGTAATCATAATAATAATCATACAGCTTTATCAAATCACCATAGTTTAGCCAATCATAATTTCGATTTAACTAAACCATTAGTCCTTAATCTTGAACAAAATTATCAAAAAAGACTCATAAAATTAAAAATTAAAATTACCTATAATTAATATGATATCCAAAATATATATATATATATACCTAATTAGAATTTTTGAATTTTTCATAGCTCTGTTCGACTTAATATATTGACCCCTCTTATTTTTCACACTTTTTACCTTTTTTATTATTGCATGACATTTTTGCAAATCTGACTTTATAAATCAACTTGATATTTAACAACTTTTTCCCCGCATATACAATTAATTTACGCTATTTTTACAATCATAGTAATATTTTTTCTAACTTTGGTAAGTTCTGATTCAAATTTAGTCTTAAGTGATCAAATTCTACCCATATTTTGTAGCCTGATGAAGCATATATATTATGCGAAAGCTTGCATAAGTTGGATTTTTAATTGGTTATCTGCGAGTCTATACGAGTGTCCATAACCGAAAAACCCTCCTTGTTATATCTGACTAAAATAACGTTGAATTTTGTGCGAATGCGCCATGTGGGGAATTGTATTCGTGGGATACAAAATTTAAAAAATATCCGAATACGATCCTGGGGTACCTACAGCAAAAGTATCCGGATACAGTAGGTACTCGAATATACAAAAGTATTCGAGTACAGCCCAGCTCTGCCCCTTGTCCATAATATGTAACGTCGCCATTAATATGCATATGCATTGCTTAACGAGTTGTGTACTATGCTTTTGTGCACGACCTACAATAATCAATAATTATTTAAGGTTCGATTCGATCATATTTGAAAAAATTGTGCATGCCTAAATTGCTTTTGCTACCCTTGAGACACAAGCACACTTGATAAAAAAATGTAAATTATTTTAATGACATTCGTCTGGTTAGTATAGAGATGATGTAGTGGCGAATACATATCGACAATATTATATGCGATATCGAAAATACTAAAATAAGGTGAAGTCGATTCTAATTATTATTATTATTCATATAATCATGATGCTTAACTAAATGTTGGTAAAGTTCAGATTATATAATTTTAATATCAACACATAAATCCTAAAATCTTATACTGAAAACATCGTTTGACAGATTCTACAGATTACCACAGTCTGAAGTTAGCATTGTTACCTATCAGCAGTGTGCAATAGCTTCAAATTCAGCTATGACAAGAGAGCCAACACTGTGGGTAAGTCATGCACAAACTATATAGGTCTGTTCCGGTAGAACTTTAAACCGTCAACAGAAATTCTACCGAAATAGACCTTATATTTTCGGTAACTGACAGAGTGAACGCCAGCATCCAATATCTAATGGATTGCATCGTTCAAAGGTGGGTAGACCGAGACAGTCGACTGTTTCTAGCCGGCCACGACCCACTAGGAAATACCCAGGAACGATCCATATGGCTTATATTTTAAATTAACCTTTAAACAATGAATACTAACGCCATCTAGTAAACTCTGTCAAAAACCGAAAACACTAAAAGTTTGAGAATTCAGCCGAATATGACTAAGATATGAAAATTACAGGTAGCTATCACAAAACAAATAAAAGACTGAGAGCAAATCGGAGAGCAACTTATGGTGCCCACCTTTGGTTTAGATGTTAGTTGGTCGAGCGGTATGTATAAAGGTGGTCCATAAGTTAATTTATTTTTGGTGTGAGTCTAAGGATTAACGGAAACAACGGGGAATTTTAATACATATATTTAAAAAGTAAATGGTACGCCTATGGCGTATAAAGTATTACAGTAGAATGACTTGGATGCACAAATGTGAACCAAATGAACTATTACAATATGAGATAAATAAATACAACAGAAAAGAATCGACAATAAAGGGTTTAGCGCAAAATAATTATCTATAAATTTTAGTAACTGGTTTCAAACCTAGGTGGCGAACAATACTAGCTTATAGCATAATTAAACTGATAACAAAACCTGCAGAAATAGTACGTGAATGTAGTTCAAAATATTCCAAGAATAATATAAAAATTATTCGCACACAAATTAGCTAGCCCGATCACACAAATGATAACAAAAATATGTAAATTCTAAAAATGATCCGAAATTGGCACAAAAACGGATTTAAAAATACCCAAAATTTAGCGTAAAATATTCAGAACTGTAACGACACTGTTTTAAAATATGACAAAATATAACAATCCTTTACGACACCTCAAGTAAACATTAATAGCATTTAAAATAAAACCAAATAAATGAATTAACTAGAAAGAGAAAGGCAACTCAGTCGACAAAACCCAACAAAACAAAATTCAATCGCTTACTTTTTGGTCAGTTCAACGGATAGCATACTGTATTGAGGCTGTTTCTGGTGTAGATTCTATCGCAGGCAAGACATCGGACTCTGGATGATGTCTCGGGCAGTACTTCGTCTTGCAACTCGGGATCTTCCTAGGCTTCTTCTCATGGCTGGCTCGGCATCGGACGCTCGCTGGTTTCTCGGGCAGGACTTAGCCCTACAAGTGGTGGTCTGCGAGGACTGTCCTCTCGTTTGGGAGTATCAGCTTGGGCCTGGGGTTTCGGTACTTACTTAATATAAACAACATGGTTTTTAGATTAAATTTAATTACCCTGGTTTCCGGTGGTTTGAATCATAACCGGATGAATTCTCACAGAAATATTTCAAGGATAGCTAACATTGTCTCGAGTTATTTGATAAAATAAAATAAGAAATTTGGTTGGTATCTACGGGGCACCTTAAACTCTTTGGCTTTGGCCATTCACCCAGCGTATATGTTGAAATCAGCTGGGATATGAACCCCGAGCTGTATTCACAAGAAGCTTAAATCTATCCAAGAAAATAAACAATAAGATGACAATTATTAACATACCCAAATGTCAGTGGCGGCTCGTCCATAGAGGACTAGAGGCTCTGGGGCTAGAGTCCCCCCTAGAAAATGGAAAAAATAACGCCTGCTACCGATAATGTACAGGGAAAATTTAACTAGGTATTCCACAGGAATGCTTATGTTTGGAATCACGATAAACCCTGTATCGTGCTTGGAATGCATCTTCGTGGGGATAACGGCGCAACGGAAATCTATTATTAGATTTTTTGAAAATCTGATTTCGGGCTACGTTGGTGCATGTTTTGGGTACACTATTGCGCCTGAGGAGAGTCGTGACGGTAAAGTCAATGCCTGTCAAATATGACATTTAAAATAAAAATTAAGAAAAATGGGGTTTTACCTTGGAAATCGGAAAAGGTTATTAAGAAAATGTATTCGTATTGTATTATTGTGCGTCTATGACAACTTTTAGAAGAATATTCTTTTTTCTTAATTGATATTCCAAGAATTGAAACTGAAACCATAAATCAGTACAAAACTGTACCTTATCATTTTGCTTCACTCAATTTCAAAATATAGATGTGTTTTGTGCAAAAATATTACAACACTGGCCCAGGGCATGAAGTCAGCTTGAAAATAAAGAGTCTGCACCAATATTGTGTTGTGACACAAGGCACAATAACTATTTTATAAATCTTATTTCTCCCCTGTTTTGCGTTGAAATTTATTTTTATGGTTTAGTAAGAAAGCAGCCAGTAAATAAGTGGCATGTAACACATTTTTTTTCGATACCTATTTCCAAAGGCAAACCCAATTTTTTTCAATTTTTAGTTTAAAATGTCAAATTTGACAGGCATTGGCTATGACGTCAAGTCCCTCTTTAGGTCCAATATGCTCCAACATATACCAAAATCATGTTTTCAAAAAATCGTATAATACAAATTTTTCACAACTTAATGAATAGCACTGTATATTATTTTATTATAAAATAATGCCTAAACAAAAAAGTCGTGTTATTCTTTGGTTTAAAATAATAGTAACACCTGTCACATAAAAAAACAAAAAAAATATTTTTTAATATAGATATACTCGTAGAACAAGTTTTTAAAAAAACGGAGTAAAAATACCTGGGGCGCATGCAATAGATAATAATAATTATTGATGCATGCGCACTTAAGTTGCTATTGCACTGAAAATAATGTAAATAATGTTTTCCAATGGAAGCTACTTTTCTACACTCCTTATTACTATCTATGCATGCGCACCATCTTTTATGGGTCTAGGAGAAATAGGAGAAATTATTTTACACTTTTCAGTTAGTTTTAAAAGCGTGTTATAAAAAAATATTCTTGCGGGGACTGCGTGGAGCGGGGCAGCGAGCAGTGGGCCAGATCGGCGCAGGCGGCAAGGCGGGGGCGCTCAGGCTAAGAAGGCGAAGGGTGGGGGGGGGGGGCGATCGCTCCCTCTCGCCCCCACCTAGCTACGATACTGGTATTAAGGTTCATTTGCCCCACCTTGTAAACTTCCAGAAAAAAAAAATTTATATCATGATTGAATCACTCTGTATTTGAAGATGTTACTTATCATCTCATTGTCTACAATAATGTTGCTGACATTTTGGTATCTATTTACATTAACCCTTAGTCTGGTCACAACCTTCTCAAAACTTACAAGCCCTGTGCAAACATATGGCAACGCCGCAGCGGGACGGTTCAACGGGTCTATGCAGTCTATAGGGCAGTGTGCACTTAGTTTATCTTTTCTAATAAATGTTCAACCCTCTTTTTAATTATAGTTAGATACATTTGTGACCCCTTTGTTTCAATAATTGGGTACCTAAGTAAGTAGGTAGGTTTGTTTAAAAGACAATAAAAGCAGCAACAAGTAACAAATTAAATACATAGATATAATATAATATAGGTAAGTAATAATAAGTACGATTCCTGGTGTGGATAGGTACATTTGCGACAAATAATATGGTAAATTTGCGCAAAAAGAGGGAACTAAATTTTTTTGTAAGTTGAATTTTTGTGAGAATTTTTCGCAAAGTGCGCCGTCAGGCAAATGGTGATTACCTATCTTCCCTTATAGTTAAATTTTCATAAAAATACAAACAACAAGCGAACAGAGAACTGCATGTTGTGAAGGAGAATAATATCTCTTGTGATTGAAATGGCAGTTACGGTCAATTTCATAATACATTCAACTAAAATATATTTTGACTTTAAAATTAGGTAAAGAAACTTTTGCAACAATATATAAAACAATGTTTGGAGTGTTAGAAAGCTCCGTTAGTTTTAAAGGGTACTTTAGTTTGTCTATGCAATTGGCCCGTAATCATTTCATTCTTAAATTATTATTACGATTTGACTTACAGCCAGGTATATAACTAAGTTCTAGAACCCCTGGGCGATTCTAGGCATCTTGAGGCTTGAAATTGTAAAGGCACGATTCTTCACTTAGAAGTTTTATAGAAATGTTTCACTTTTGCACAAACAAAACAAATGTATAAAAAAGCTGTCGCCAGCACTTCGGGCTGTCTGTTTCCACCCAGAGGCACACTGCTTTGTCGTAGCAATCTGGCGACGATAGCACTACCCGCACTACACAAATTAATTCTGGTAAATTTCTTGTAAAATCAACGACAGGGAGTGGCAGGCCATGCCGCGCAGACCAGCAAGCCATGTTGCCATAGCTTTCTCAACTTCAGGGCTTCTCCTAGAGTCGGCTGTGGTCTGGTACTACAAGGTTTAATTTAAATATAATATCGTCAAAATCGCTAGACTGGTAGTGCAAGCGGTATGGGACGACGCGCGGTTTCAAAAATTAAATAAGAACGTTGACAGAAATACCTATTTAACTGACTATTTCCCTCATCTTAATTTCCATTAATCACAAACGCGCAATTTTGAATGGTTTCCAGATGGAAAAACTGTATGACAGCACCTGTCAGCAGTTTTTCGAGTTTACCAGCGGTAAACTTGACAGCTGTTAGCTGCTAGGTAGTAGTATGTTTTGTAAGCTATGTGTATGCAGAATAATCTGTTAGTCATGAAATAGTCTTGTCAAATACCATTCGGGCATCTAATTTTTCCTGTGAAAAAAATCCAAAAAACACAATGCTAAGTAATATTTTTTAACAAAATGCATTCGTGTAGGTGCAAACATCCTCGTTTTTGACTTGGATTTTTGTTGCCACCAGCACTCATGCATCTTCTTAAAATATTACTTAGCAACGTGTTATTTCGATTTTTTCTGAAAAGTTAGATGCCCTTATATTACTTACGAATATTTCAGTCAACGATAAGAATAATTTTAACATCGAAATTGTTTTGGGTAAATTTTCAGGGGTAATATAACAAGTGGTGTGCCTATTATCGATAATACCTTTCGTTAATTTTACGAATTATAATCCCAAAGCTGAAAATACCACGACTGCGCAGCAGGAGTGGTATTTTTTTAGCATTGGGATTCTAATGAGTTGTAAATTAAGGAAAGGTATTATCTATTATTAGGCATACCACGAGTTGTATTTAAAAAGAGAATTTAACAACTGCAAATAGTTAGTTTGACAACTAGCTGTCATTTAGATTGAACTTTCGGTTCTGAATATGTTTTTTGTGCTAATAAATATTTAAAGATCAATGTGTTAACTGAAAACATATATTCTAGTCCTATATTAAATTTGGTAATGTGAAGAAGTTATCGGGTTATCACATTTAGCTGCCACAATCAGGGCCGTGTTAAGGTAAAAATTTGCCCGGGGCAAAGTTCTTTTTTGCCCCCCCCCCCAAAATGAAAATTATATTAGGTAACTAAATTAAATAAAATATGTATGCTAAAATCTCTCTTAAACTGTACACCAGAAATGACATTTCTTAATTTGGTAATACAAGGTTGGCATAATTGTTTTGGGCGCCTCCAGGGGCGTATTTAGCATGTCTGGCAGAAATGCCAGTTCTTGTGACAGAGGCCTAACCTTAACCTTCATATTATTTGGTTCTAACCTAACTTTGAACACAGAAACTATAATTATAGCCTTTTTTTGTGCTTCAAAGAACAGAGTTTAATGTCAATTTCTATCTACTCAAATTTAGAATTCGTGCGCATCAAACGTAAATTCGGTCCTTTCCTCTGTTATACCTATCAATAATATCAATATATGGCCGCCGCTTACGGATTTCTAGGGACATTAAATATTTACCTGTCACAATCTATAGTGTACAGTTAAGGAGCGATTTTAGTTTAGTTACATATTTTTCATTTATACTTCACAAAAGCAAATAACTTTTAATTTTTACATTTTATTTTGCACCAGAAAGCAGAACCTCATATTATCAGAAAGAACATTTTTACAATTTACAAGATACGAGAGTTTGCCACAATAGAAACGACCAGGTTGCTACGTTTTTCTAGACACAGTGCACAGTGTGTGATTGTTTAGTAGGTGCGTTTGCCATTTGCCACATCAAGAATTGGGCGTTTATATTCAAATTCAAGTTTAACAAAAACAAGTCTTCATTAAAGCAAGGTTTCCTTAGATGCTACATATTCAGGATTCAGCTAATATGAATGTATGTACTTATTGGTACCAACTAATTTACAATTAGTATCCAGAAACCAAAAATCTATGTCGATACCTCTATTTAACTAACACTTTGCTCGTTTGCGAAAGTTGGGTTCTTTATTTACAGAACAAGAACAACCCTTTTTACAACGATTCGCATCAACGTCAAATCGTCAAGCGCCGGCCGCCACCGCGTCATCTCGGGGAGAATAGCGAAATCAATTAAAATATTCCACAATGACATAGACACCGGTAGACGTAGACAAGTTCCGAATTCACAACTTTTCAGTAGTTGTATGCGAAATCATCGTCCTATAAAAATAAAAATCGGTAGGTAACTGAATAATTAAAAAATGTTTAAATGTCTTTTGAAGCAGTAAATTATTAGTACTAGCGCCTTTGTTGATTTTGGCGCCCCCTTGAATAGGGCGCCCGGGGCGAACACCCCCTTCGCCCCCCCCCTTAACACGGCCCTGGCCACAATATTGGTTTAGCGTAACTAGGACGTAACCACAGAAAATATACGCTACGCGGACAGAAGTTCCACACAATGTAATTATTTGGCAGCCCGAAAGGAAGCCGGCTCTCAAAAGCCGGCTTCCCCTGGCATTCAGCAGTGTCTATAGAAGAAATCTTCCATAGTTCTGCCTTCACGGCCTTGGTACTTTATTTACTCAATACCAGGCGGCAGCACGCTAGGGAAAAGAATCGGAAGGCGGCGTTGCCGGATTGTGCAATTAGTCAGTGGTTTCACCGAACTATAAAAATATAGAGAAGATCCCTAATAAAATGAGCTTGCCCATTTAGAATTCAAGGTTAACAGTGAGGCTGTCAGCAGTAACTATAGAATTCTTCCCTCGAGAGATTTATTTTTATCGTCGTTTTTAGAAATGACATCCAATATTTTACGAATCCGTGGCTGAAAAAATTACGGCGCAAAAACACCCCTCAAGGAAAAAAAATTATAACGACATTGTTGTTGGTCCGATTATCTGCCCCGTTTTTAGTAACGACGTTGCAAATTATTCCAGATGCTTGAACCCGTGGTAGAAAAAATTTACAGGCAAAAATCCCTTCCAACCCTCAGATAGATTTGCTTTTGGTCCGACTATCGTAGTTTTTGGAAAGCGTAGCCACTATAACTCTTATTTCACGAATCCGTGGTAGAAAAAAATTTACAAGACAAAAACTACCCCATGCGCCCTCTGAAAAAATTGATAATTCCATTGTTCTTAGTTCGATCTTCACCGTTTTAGCAAGGACGTTACAAATGATACCAAATTCACGAATTAGTGGTTGAAAAAAATTGTTAGGAAAAAAACTACACCCTCCCCCAGATATTGCTTTTGAGACGATTATAGGTATTTAGTCGTTTTTTGAAAGGGCATTTATTATTTACTATAACCGTATTTCACCAATAGGTGGTTGAAAACATTTGCGGGCAAAAACTACCCCTTCCCACCCCCGGAAGTTCGTTTTTAATTTGATTATTGTCGTTTTTTGAAAATGCAATCACTATATTCCTTATTTCACGAATGCGTGGTTGAAAACATTTGCGGGGCAAAAACTACCCCTTCCCACCCCCGAAAGTTTGTTTTTAATTTTATTATTGTCTTTTTTGAAAACCCATTCACTACATCCCTTATTTCACGAATCTGGGGGTTGAAAACATTTACGGGGCAAAAACTACCCATTCCAACCCCCGGAATTTCGTTTATAATTTGATTATTGCCGTTTTTTGAAAACACATTCACTACATCCCTTATTTCACGAATCTGGGGTTGAAAACATTTACGGGGCAAAAACTACCCCTTCCCACCCCCGGAAGTTCGTTTTTAATTTGATTATTGCCGTTTTATGAAAATGCAATCACTATATTCCTTATTTCACGAATCCGTGGTTGAAAACATTTTCGGGGCAAAAACTACCCCTTCCCACCCCCGGAAGTTCGTTTTTAATTTGATTATTGCCGTTTTTTGAAAATGCAATCACTATATCCCTTATTTCACGAATCCGTGGTTGAAAATATTTGGGGGCAAAAACTACCCCTTTCCACCCCCGAAAGTTTGTTTTTAATTTTATTATTGTCGTTTTTTGAAAACACATTCACTACATCCCTTATTTCACGAATCTGGGGTTGAAAACATTTACGGGGCAAGAACTACCCCTTCCCACCCCCGGAAGTTCGTTTTTAATTTGATTATTGCCGTTTTATGAAAATGCAATCACAATATTCCTTATTTCACGAATCCGTGGTTGAAACCATTTGCGGGGCAAAAACTACCCCTTCCCACCCCCGGAAGTTCGTTTTTAATTTGATTATTGCCGTTTTTTGAAAATGCAATCACTATATCCCTTATTTCACGAATCCGTGGTTGAAAACATTTGGGGGTAAAAACTACCCCTTTCCACCCCCGAAAGTTTGTTTTTAATTTTATTATTGTCGTTTTTTGAAAACACATTCACTACATCCCTTATTTCACGAATCTGGGGTTGAAAACATTTACGGGGCAAAAACTACCCCTTCCCACTCCCGGAAGTTCGTTTTTAATTTGATTATTGCCGTTTTATGAAAATGCAATCACTATATTCCTTATTTCACGAATCCGTGGTTGAAAACATTTTCGGGGCAAAAACTACCCCTTACTACGCCAGAAAGTTTGTTTTTAATTTGATTATTGTCGTTTTTTGAGAACACATTCACTACATCCTTTATTTCACGAATCCGTGGTTGAAAACATTTGCGGGGCAAAAACTACCCCTTCCCACCCCCGGAAGTTCGTTTTTAATTTGATTATTGCCGTTTTTTGAAGGGGTGCTGGGGGTAGTTTTCGACCAACAAATTTTTTAACCACGAATTGGAATCATTGCAAACATCCTTGCTAAAATTGGCGAGGATCCGTCAATGAAGTTATCATTTTTGTTCTTAAAGGGGTGCTGGGGGTAGTTTTCGCCCAAGAATTTTTGTCAAGCGCGAATTCGTGAATCTAGAGTCATTTAGAACGTACTTTCTAAAATCGACCCATAATCAAGTTATAATTTTTTTAAAGAGGTGCTGGGGGTAATTTTCGCCCAACAGTTTTTTAAAGTACAAATTTGTGCATCTGGAATCATTAGGAACATCCTTGCTAAAAACGGTGGGAATCGTACCATGAAAGTTTCGTTTTTTTCTTTAAGGGGTAGTGGGGGTGGTTTTTGCCCAAGAAAATTTTTTCAACCACGAATTCGCGCATCTAGAATCATTATAGGACCGTCCTTGCTAAAATTGGCAAGGATTCGACAATGAAGTTATCATTTTTGTTCTTAAAGGGCTGCTGAGGGTAGTTTTCGAAAAAGAATGTTTTCAAACGCAAATTCGTGAATCTAGAATTATTTAGAACGTACTTGCTAAAATTAGCCAAGATTCGATAATTAACTTATAATTGCTTTGGTGCTGGGGGTAGTTTTCGGCCAACAATTTTTTTAAAGCACAAATAATTTGTGCATCTGTAATCATTAGGTACGTCCTTGCCAAAAACTGTGGGAATTTACCATGGAAGTTATATATTTTTTCTTTAAGGGGTAGTGGGGGTAGTTTTCGCCCAACAAATTTTTTGAACCACAAATTCGCGCATCTATCATCATTATAGGAACATCCTTGGTAAAATTGGCGAGGAGCCGACAATGAAGTTATCGTTTTTGTTCTTAAAGGGGTGCTGAGGGTAGTTTTCGAACAAGAAATTTTTTCAACCGCGAATTCGTGAATCTAGAGTCATTAAGAACGTACCTACTTGCTAAAATCGGCCAGGATCCGACAATGAAGTTATAATTTTTTTAAAGGGGTGCTTGGGGTAGTTTTCGACCAACAAGTTTTTTAAAGTACAAATTTGTACATTATCTGGAATCATTAGGAACGTCCTTGCTAAAACGGTGGGAATCGTACCATGAAAGTTATATTTTTTTCTTTAATACGGGGTAGTGGGGGTAGTTTTCGCACAACACATTTTTTCAACTACGAATTCGCGCATCTGGAATCATTAGGAACGTTCCTTGCTAAAATTGGAGAGGATTCGACAATGAATCATTTTTGTTCTTAAAGGGGCGTTGAGGGTAGTTTTCGCACAAGAAATTTTTTCAGCCACGATTTAGTGCATCTGGAATCATTACGAACGTCCTTGCTAAAATCAGCGAGGATCCGACAATAAAGTTATCATTTTTTTTCCTAAAGGGGTGCTGGGGTAGTTTATTCGCCCAACAATTTTTTTAAAGCACGAATTTGAGCATCTGGGATCGTTAGCTAAAAATCGTGGTGGTAGTCGGGGTAACTTTCGCCCAACAAATTTTTTCAACCACGAATTCTTGCATTTGGAATGATTAGGAACGTCCTTGCGGGGATCATGATATTCATGATCATTTGATAAATGAATATTTCAATAATACAACAATACTTATAGGTAGAAAAAACATTTGGAAACAGAGATTTGAATGATAAATTTAATATGCAACAAGTATTATTCATGATTTATGATTTTATTCTGTAAACTTTCGTTAGGCCCAAAATTATAAATAGTAAAAACCCATAAAATTGGTATCATTGACATCCTGTACATATTTTCTACATTGTAGAACAAATATTTACCGTATACTAAGTGTATAATCATTAGTAAATAAGATACGAATAAACTATATTATTTGTAACATCTTAATATATTTTAATCGGATAATTAATATTGGCTCTGAAGCACTCTGTATAGCTTAGTATACGTCATACGGATTCTACAAAGACGAAGCAAATAATAAAATAGCTATGCTCCCACTAGGTTATATTTCGTATAGTTCAAGGCCTCTGCCCGTCTGCCCGGAAATAGATTTTGATGACTGAAAGCCGCCGCCAGCATAGACGCGTTTAAGAAACCTTTATTCCTAAACCACCGGCAACACGGTTAGGCTCTTCAGCTGACTGCTGGCGCCTCTAGCGGTGACTTTTATCGGAGGGTATTTTACGGTTTTAAAAATAGAACGATTCTGCATCCGAGCGCCATCTGTTAGGCCAAGGCAAAACCAACTTTCAGTGTGCTATACATATTTTACGAGCCCAATGCTACTGGCACTTCTGTCCGCGTAGCGTATATTTTCTGTGGACGTAACTAAGAGAGTAGGATTTCAGCGATTATTTCCTTCATACTGCTTGCATCCAATAAGGTAGCTCCTTCCATAAAAATCCAACCAATGATATGCCTCTGCTAGCGATAATTTGCACTAGTGCAATTACCGGTAATTGCACTTGTGCAAATTATCACTTCGTTGCTTAGCAACCGCGAATCTGTTGGATACAAACACGTACCTACTTTGTTAGGGTAAGCTGTGCCTACTTCTTAAAGTTTGCGTGTTTCACACTGTTCTAAATTATGCAGCTTATAAATTATGTTGCGGTATTATTAAGTATTATATCAATGAATTTATATAACTTTTACATTGCTAAATTCCTTTTATTTAGACCTCCGCCTCCGTTTACATTTATGACACATTCAGAAAATAAACCAACGCCGACAGGGTGTAGGTATAATCGCATTTGTCTTGGACACCCAAGCGTCATGTTTGTTTACTCAAATGCTACAGTCGAAGCTGTCAATAAACTCGTTCAAAATGAGTCGTTTTGGAAATGTAAACATAGAAAAAATTAATACAGAAATGATTGAATCGTATTCGTGAAATAATCTCGACAAATAGCACTCGTGCCGGAAATTTTTCTAGATAATTTTATTCTCAAGCTCTATTTTGCCCATTAGCAAAACCACTCGTACAAATTGGGCTTTTATTTTCAAAAAATAAAAACCCAATTTATACTCGTGATCTTTCTAGGCAAAATAGCGCTTTCGAAAAAATTATCGATAAAATCTCTGGCACTAGTGATATTACATACGAAAATACCACTAGTGGTATTATCGCTGAAATCATCACCTGATTGGTTAATATTTCAAAAATCATATCATGTCATTGGTTCATATTGGCAGGCGTTGAATTCTCCAGATAAGAGACTTGGCCTCATCTCGCGTCCCGCACGCCAGCCATCAGAGGGCGTCCCACGCGCGGCAATAGTTGTCAAAGCGGCCGGCGGCGGCAGTAAACCCGTAACTGAATTAGAGGCTGGATGGGGCGCAGCGCGGCCCCCCGCGCGCGCCTCGAATGGGAAGCGGCGGGGGGCCGCCGCCCCGCGCGCCCCCCCGCCCCCCGCCCCCGGCCCGCGCCCGCCGGCACCATCAAAGCCCTAATTATTATATGGGAAATTAAACAATTAAACCGACAACAAACAAATCAGCGTAAATGACTTTTAAATGTCGGATTTGTAATCGCTGAGTAAATTGGTCACGAAATGAAGTCGAGCGAGATTGTATGTATGGCTGCAAAATTCAAAGATCGAGGAGTAGGTATTCTCCGTTTTCTCGTCGATGGAAGATCCTCAATCAACGGTTTTCTTTAAATCCAGCTTCCTCTCCCCGAATTTTCTCCAAGTAGTATGTAGGATGTAGGACAACTGTTTTTATTTCTAGTTTTGTCTTACCTGTACCCTGAACCTGGACGAAAAAAATGGCGACTTATTATAGGTTATAAAAGGGCTAATCTATGGTTATAGGTATGCCAGTTTCTGACGTTTTTAATGTCCCATATTTTAAATATCCAGCTTTAATACCATTTCCGTACTTTTTACGGTGACGAATTCTCTTTGCGTTCAACATTTCGCAATATTATCATATTAACAGAGGTTTTATGGGTAGACTTGTTTGTGAACAATCGTAGGCACAGACCATTATGTAAATTGAAAAAAAATAAACACTATTTTGGAATTAAGGGATGATCTGTTCAACCAGTTGAAGAAGCTAGAATTGTGGCTATTACCTATATTTTGGAAGAGTACCTATTTTGTAACGAATCCGGAATGAAAATAGAAGATTTTGTTTATAGCCCCAAATTGAACCAATGGTCCACTATATATAAGAAGAAACTAAAAAATCAATGCTTTCTATACTAACTTACACTATAAGTAGCCATGGACTTCATTTCAGACCAAAGGGTACCAAAATACTCTTTCTTGCTTTTTAGACTCGCTATAATCTTAATAAAAATCTATGAATTTATGCCATGTAAGCTTGTCGAATTTAAGGAACATAACCAACAAGCATTTTATTTTATTTGCTAAATTAGTTGTAATTCCCATTTGCTTGCTTTTATTTTATAAAAAAATTACAACAATGGTGTGTTTTTAACATTAATCCACCCTGTCGATTTTCGTCGTGTGGCGCCAGTGGCTATCGCTTGAAACAGCGCTATGCACAGGTCTTGTCGGTCCAGCCTGGACCAACATTATACAGGGTGATTCAGTTCCGGTGTTCAACACGGGGATCTCGGAAACCGTGCCAGATATGAAGTCGGTCAAATGGAGACAAACTTGCGGCTTTGGGTGCCTAACAATATGCCGTTGAGGAAGTTAAAATATTTTCATGGATTGCTGAGATATTTAAGAAAAACCGAATTTTTGAAAATTAGAGGAAGAGACCCAAATTTGAGACACTTTTTTTGTAAATTCGAAATAAAATTCACCGTTAATTTTTTTTAATAATTTTGTATTGGAATAGTTGCTTAGTGAATTGACAAAACAGTGATGCAAAGAAACTACATTAAAATATCGATCTAGACAAATTATTCAACTTCTTTTTTGTCAATTTCCCCATAAAATAAAAGGTTGCCTAATTTGAGACAGGCTGACATCCCAATTACGCACATCCTTTACATCTTCTACCATAGTATGAGAGTCCCATTTCTTGGGTTTCTTGGCATCTGTAATCAAAAAAATTAAAATATTTTTTGGGTGGGTGCCTAATTTGAGATAGTCTCAATTACAGTACAAATTTGGTATCTCAAATTAGGAACTTTCAGTATAAAAAATTGACAGGGTATTTTAGGTTAGTTATGAAAAAATAGTGCCAGATTTCAATAAAATATCATTAAGCAACACCTCCTATACCAACTACTACGACATAGAAATTTTTTTACACTTCACCTTGACTGTAAATGCCAGTTTATTTACACTATCAAAAAAATTTTAGCAGTCAAATTGCACCAAACGTGCTTTTGTACAGAAACAAACGAACTGAAGCGCTCAAGTACCACTTTAACACTACACCCCAGTTTATTTTAATTAGTCTAGGCTATTTCTGTTAGATGGCGTTACATATCTTTTAATATAAGGAGCTATCTCAAATTAGGCACCTATCTCAAATTTGGGTCTCTTCCTCTAAATTTTATTTTTTTCTGGCGCCATTTGCGATAATATTGAAAAATAAATTACACCTTTCCATTGCAACTTTTTTTGTACTACGTCATGATATCTTGAGATTTTTGGTGCGACGTTTCGTTTTTAAAATAGAGAGATCATCTTAATTTTTTTAAATATACGGACCTGCATTTTTCATTCCATATTTCGAAAAGAATCGTTGCCCTGAGTACAACGATGTATGACACATACATATTTTTTCTCGTTTTAGCCGCTAAAATGCACATTTACTACGAAAGAAATTAATACGGTCCTGGACTATGCATTTTTCTCTTTTTTTCAAAGCTATTACAATTAACACAGGTGATCATTATTTTAATACCTAGGTACTGGAATAATTAAACTCCGTGTTTGTCATATTTTGAAATTCTTTAGGTAAAATGTATCCCACTATTGTCAATAATAATTATTTTTGTTGTTATTTACGTAAAGTGTATTTATAAAAAAGAATTTCAGAATATGACAAACATGGAGTTTAATTAATCCGGTGTAGGTATTAAAATAATGATCACCTGTTACAAATTGGAACAGCTTTGAAAAAAAAAAAGAGAAAAATGCATAGTCCAGGACCGTATTTTTTTTTGTAGGGGCCAAAACGAAAAAAAAAAAATAAACTCCTGGACAAAATTAACGCAACATCATAAATGTGCCACTTATTTGATTCTATTTTTTTCTGAATTTATGATCCGATTTGAATGATTTTTTTTTGCATTGTAGGTTGGTTCCTTGACAATGTCATAGTTTTCGCTGTTTATGATAAAAAGTTCATTTTCGATTTATACCGGGTGTAACAAAAATGTTATTTTTTTCCGAAAATTTGTATCACCCTGTGGAGTATACTAGCAACTGAAACATGTAGCAGTTGACATTAGACGGTAGGTCCATCTTTCTTCAACATTTTCTTCTTTGGTTTACTTCATTATCTCTGTTATTAAAGGAGATACACTGTTTTATATCGTAACATGTTTTTATAGACTTTATTATTCAACACAGTCATTGTTGAATGTTTTCAAGTAGGCTATGGAACTTTTCTGACATTTCAAGCGATGTGTCAACAGATGTTGTGTTTTAAAGTTACAAAGGTCAAATAAAATTCGCCATACCGATAAAAACTGTGAAACTGCTTATTAAACGTTCGTTTCATATGCCCAGTTGCCCGACGAGTATTTTAAAATTGAAAAATGAATCGACCAAAAAATTTATCCAGGTACGTATTTAAAAAAATGAAGATTATCCCTTTATCTCAAAAACGAAACATCGCCCCGAAAATCTAATAATACCACGACGTAGTCCAGAAAAAGTTGCGATGAAAAATTTATTTTTCAATAAGTATTATCGCAAATAAAATCTAATTTTCAAAAACTTGTTTTTTCTTAAATACCTCAGCAACCCATCAAAATATTTTAACTTTCTTAACGGCATATTGTTAGGTGCCCAAAGGCGTAACTTTGCCTCCACTTGACCGACTTTGTATACGGTTTCCGAGATCCCCATGTTGAGCACCGGGACTGAATCACCATGTATTAAAGACCTGTGCATAGCCCTGATTCAAGCGATCGCCACTGGCGCCACACGACAAAAACGATCAGGCGGGGTGGTTTAATCAAAGTCTAGATTAGTATTCTCTAGTTTAATTTTAAAAACACCAGTGTTGCAGAATCTTTTATTATAAAATAAAAAACATGCAATAATTGTGTCTGTCACAACGAATTTAATATCCAAAATGAAACAAAATGATTGTTACGTCATTTTAATTTGACAAGTTTACATGGCATATTTCCATATATTTTCTTATGAAAAGCGAGTCTAATAAGCATGCAACAGTATTTTGGTACCTTTTACCTTTTGGTTTTAAATGAAGTCCTTGGCTAGGTGTAGTGAAAAGTATAGACCGCGTTCGATTTTTCAGTTTTTTCTTTATACCACATAATATATATATATAGTATGTAGCCAAACAGCGCGTAGCGCTATTTATTCTGTAGTTCCACCAATGGTTACTTGTTGTTGGAAGTAATAATGATACTCTATGTTTGGCTTCCAAAGCTGCCAAACTATAATGGAACGGTTCTGTCGGCAAAATCCTCAGAATTTCGAATCACAAACCCATATAGGCATAATCTACTGGCCAATGCCAAAGTAATAGTTTGCAGATATGAATATTGGTTATAGTTGTTTCGAATAGTTTTTTGTAAATTTCAAAGTGAATAAAAAGGCCATCAGTTGCATTTTCATTTTCAAAAATGTCATCTTTTTCTGCTCTCAGTATATTTCATACAAAACTTTACATGGTCAAAACGTTTCTTTTTAATAATACATTTCAAAAAATTGTATACGTGTTTTTTAATTTTTAAATTTTTAATCATGAATAATCAAATACACCTTAAACGTTTCAATTTTTATTTTTCGGCATGAATTTTCATTAATAAGTAGTATAGTAATACATATTCAATAACACCAATTTTATTTGACACGTCACTAATTTGATTTATAAATAGAAAACAAAGACTACGTTTATCTCGACGCGTTCGATCCGATTGAGAGAGGTTTGAATTCACTGGAGCGGACTCAAATAGGCGGCGTAAACCCTACAGATTGAAATTCAGTCAGATTTAAAATTTCAAGTCAAGCCGCTATTTCCAAACAGAAGTTGGCCAGAATGTGCACCAACCTACTGTGGAATAAGTATAATAACTTAATGTCCCTAGAGAGGATTGAAAACCGTAGGATTCAATACTGATGAGAGAATTAGAAAGATTTGACAAAAAAGGAGATTTATTATTCTGGATTTGAAACAAAGAACACCGAGCCACAGATGAGTCTGATTCATCTGTGACAAAACACCTAGGAGCCAAGGTTTTAAAACATCAATATCGAGAACTCGGTTATGTTAAAACTATACCAGAGAACAACTATACTGTGACTATACATACCATGACGACGCCACCGACATGTATCATCACCTAAGCGTAATCTGTTCATTTATTCCTTGTAAGCCAAACAAAACTCGGCCGACTCGACGAACCGGGACCATGTCGCATGGCATGCGCCCAGAAGTATTTTCAATTTTTTTTCAACCACTAAAATCGATTTGTCTTGAAAATGGACATGTCTGCTTTTGCATGAGCCGTCCTCAGTTATAATCACATTCATCTAGCTGGCTGTGCGCCGTCAGCCTACGTTGACTAAGAACATGCTCCTGAGATCACAAAAAAACGCGTTTGGCGGCGCATGGTCAGCTAGAAGATTTTTAGCTCAATTATGTTCAAGGTCAAACTCTACAAACGAAAATAGAAAATACCTTTGTCAGTCGAAAAAGCTCGGCTACGTTTCGACCGGGAACGGACCAGCGGCCGTATACGCCTCGGGCCGCCCGTAAATCACCCAGGGCCGGACTTCGGGCCGCGGCGGTAAATCACGGCGCTGGCGCTCTGTTTGCACAGCGCGACGCGTTTATTGGCTCGCCGGTGATTTACAGCCGCGCGCCTCCGCAACAAAGTTGCCGGCCGCGCGGCCGAAGAGGTCTGTATTATTATTACAAGGTCGGGTGGAAAAGGGGCGGCGCAAGTGGGTGCGATAAGTGGCCGACAATTGATAATTATTGTAGCTTGCAACTTGCAATTATCTTCTTGTCGTGTGTTTGAATCACATAGTACCTAATGGATATAAATTATATCTAAGTAGTAGAACCTCTCTCCAATGACCTTGTGGAAATATTTGTTGTGCGCATGCGCGGCCTTGGTTCGTATTCAAAGCTGGGCTCTCAACAAGCATTTATATTAGTGTACACTGTATTCATAGAAACAATTATACAGCAACCTGTGAAACCAATGACAGGTTGCTGTGTATGTGTATTGTGTATAATTATGATCTGGAGATACTTTAATATTTAAATTTGATCAAACTAATTTATTACATGCACAAATTAATGACTCACATAGCCTTTTGGTATCCTGGAGGGACACTAGATTTTTTTTTGCATCCTATACTTAGTAATAATAATAATTTTAAAAGTGAAATTAAGACACCTGTTGACCACTGACAATAACTGCAGTTGAAAGGCTAAAATTCATACAGTTTTCTACTGATATAAAGTTCTCATTTTAAAGTTGACCAACAAATGGCGCGTAATAAGGCTTCTTTGAAATAAATCCTCGAAATTATTATTTTTGTTTATTTCAAACACATTTTAATTTTCTAAAAATAAAAATTTATTGTTAGAAAATAGTTATTTATGTGACAAGGCACTGAAGTTCAAGTTTTTATGACTCATGTGGAATTTAGTTGCCGAGGCTTCTGGCCGAGGGGGGATCACCCGTCCATGAACCAACGGCGAGCGGCGTTGCTTGACTTTGACGATCGCTCTACATAGGTCACGTATGACAAGACACTGCGACTTCGAATAGAAAAACCAAACTGCTGCTTGTTGTGCAGCCTCCATAACAAATCTATTGATATTCAAACCTACTAAAATATGTATACTGAAAGATTGCGCTGCTATAGGTAACAATTTCCCAATGTGTACGAAAAGTTAAATGGGCTTTTATTAGCCGGATTTTAAATATTGGGTCACTTTGGACGGGCGTTGGCTCCGCGTCTGACGTTTGATGTTTACATCTCGCCAAGGCCTACTTATTGAAAAAATCGTACTATAATGGACTACTTCAGTGCCGATTTCTGAGCTTTTAATGACGATTTTGGGAAACTTCACTGCCGATTTCAAGAAAACTAATATTAAAATATCATTCCTATTTATATTTCTCCGTATTAAATATTAGATATACTTTTTGGCATATTAACATAAAACAAACACCAATTATCACCAATGTTACCAAGTCTACATATAAGGTACCCACACACCAGCAAACATTCCTGCCATTCTTTCCTTCGACGTTCTTTCTCGTTTAAAAATTGAAATGAATGAATGTACATGTCTAATCCCACTAACACAAAAGTGATTTATTTGGTTGTCTTTCCTGTCAGTTTTTACTGGAAGGCAGTTCTCTTGCTTTTAAAATGAATTATATTCCTTTCAGAGTCCACTAAAACAAAACACCTTTCCTTGCAGTTTTTGGTGCTTCAAATTTGACATGATTGTGGCAAAAATCCAGCCAGACGATCCTTTTACTTTTTGGAATGTGAGATTTGACTGAATATTTTTAAAATAGTGTTGTGTAGATATTACTACAGGTGAAGTGGTGTGCATGCTGATATTTATTATTTGAACTGTTAAAATGAAACTTAAAAAATAATTGCAATTGCTTGTATTGGTATTGCAAATGAAGTTTTGTTTAAGAAAAAGCAAAAGCGCCGCATATGGTCAAAGGAGTAGCTTCAGAAACAGAAAATGTACAGGGTGTCCCAGTCCCAAACTCGACAGCCCAGGGATATTATAGGCAAACAAAAACAGCCAGTAAAAATTTGACTTGTGGGTTTCTTGCAGCTTGTAGGACCACTCAAGCTTGCTTTTGGGCCAAACCTATAGACATATTGTGTAAGTATGTAGGTACAAAACAACACGTAGGTATAACAAAAAATATCAAATCCTAAATAAAACATAAAAAATAAATATTGATGATTTTCCAAGGGGAGGCAACTGTCTCCCCTTGCCCCCCCCCTTGCGGTCGCCCATGTATACAGGGCGCAATAGTGCCGTATATCATTCTGAACCACTTTTCTTAATAATTTTTTTCCTAGCGCCGAGATTTTTCTATAATTCATCCCCTCAAAATCCCCCCTCTATGAAAACACGGCACTGGCGCCCTGCCAACAACCGAGTAGAAAATGGTAAATCATCAACTAGTATAGTATTTTGAGACCGAGTTTACGCTATTCTATCCGCTGTGTATGAAATAAATGTTGGTAAATTTTAAAAAAATTAGAGACAAATTTCGGCGATAGGAAATAGTATATCTCCTAACAAGTGTGGAAAGTGCCAAGAAATAGAGTGTCGAAAAGACACTTTCCGCAAGAGTTAGGAACACTATTTTTTCTACAAGCGTGAGGAAAAGTATACACTTTTCCGCACGCATTTACTTTTCCGCACGCCTTTTAATTTAGAAAGTGTCACTTTTCCGCACTAGTGCGGAACAGTAGTGCGGAAAAGTATTTTTCCGCACTAGTGCGGAAAAGTGACACTTTCTAAACTAAAATGCGTGAGGAAAAGTGTCAGAAAAAAAAGTGTACTTTTCTGCACGCTTGCAGAAAAAAAATTATTAAGAAAAGTTGTTCAGAATGACCATCTCTCTTACCCAAAAAAGGATGCCAGTTATTTCAGACTCACCCTGTAAAAATCGTATTTGAAATATTTAAGGTTTATATGCTGAAGTCATATTTTTTAACAGAATTTGGCTACATAATATTATCTACCTATTAATCTTGTTTCTGCTATAGCTTTGCGGTGCCCTTGTCTTAAAAAATGTACAAAGTTATCCGCATAACACTTTACTCACTTAACTTCTCTATATACCTATAGGGCGTTCTGTTTTTTTAATAGAACATGCCTCTGTATATTATTAATGCGTTTGGGGGTAATTTGAGAAAAATATGGCAAATAGTGCCTCAAAAAGGTTAATAATCATTTTGAACCCACTCATAATCAAGGACCAAGGTTGATATTTTCATATTTCACTGAAAATATCAACTTTAACTTTTTTGTCTGGGTGATTGGGTACAAAAAAAGCGTAAACGTTTTAGGGGTATTATTTTCATTTTTTTTATACTCAATTTATCAGCAAACGTTTCATTTCCGAGATAGGGAATAAAAAAACATGAAAAATTAGGTTTAAACATCGCATTGTAAAAACAGCTGGAGCAAACATACCGTGTCACCCACTTAAAACCGCAGAAGACCCCCATAAAATTTGTAATTGTCTTCCGATTAGGATAGTTTTTTTAACGATAGGGCATCAAAAACTGTACTTTAGGGCAAAACGGAACAATTTATTTCAAAAAACCAAATCCTACTACAATTTATTTTTGGCGCCAAAATCGGAGAAATCATATTAGCTACTTTTTTTATATAAAAATTCTGACTACGCCACTGGATTGGGCATCTCGAAAAATAAAGAAGTTAAGGGGGTAAAATGTTATGTGGATCACTCTGTACATATTTTAAAGACAAGGGCACCCCCAAGCTATGGCAGAAACAAAATTAATAGGTATGTAGCCAGATTCTGTATAGGGAGCTATACAGGGTGTTCCTAAATATCATGTACATACGGAAGGGGGTAATTCTTTGGCCCATTTCAAGAAAAAACTTCATATGAACGTATGTCGTAAACGTCCTAACTTTTGAGATACAGGGCGTTAAAGTTCATTTTATTAAATTGAATTTTGGCTACATCTCTCGAAATAATCAAGCTGCTGAACTGAAATTTGGCACTGCTATGTTTTTGGGGATGGAGAATAAGCTGAAAATGTCAATTTCAGCGTATCTCACAGAGGGCGCCACTTGCGCTGTTTTTTGATCACGCTTTTACGCGTAACTTTTTTGAGATTATCTTTTTGGTCCTGCAGGTCCATCACTTTAGTGCATCTTTCCATTCTGCAAGAAAAAGGTACTCTTGTTTCATAACGAATCAACCGTTTGCTTTGAAATTGAGAAAACGTTCTCCAAAACACCTGTTGACTTCAATATTCGAAACATAAAATTTTCACCTACCACCTTAAAGTGTTACAGATCAACTGTACCATTTAAACTGAGAAAAAAATCCCTATGAATGATGTACCAAAGATTATTCGCTTTCAAAATGGAAAGGATTGAATTTGACAAAATTTGGACACTCTATTTCAAGAAAACCAATGGTGTTTTGACCAATGCCCATTTGGCATTTTTTTCATCATTTTGAATGTACAGTTGATCTGTAACATTTGAAAGCAGTAGGTGAAAATTTTATGTTTCGAATATTGGAATCAACAGGTGTTTTGGAGAACGTTTTGGTAATTTCAAAGCAAACGGTTGATTTAATCGTTATTAAACAAGAGTACCTTTTTCTTGCAGAATAAAAAGATGCACAAAAATGATGGACCTGCAGGACCAAAAAGATAACCTCAAAAAAGTTACTCGTAAAAGCGTGATCAAAAAACAGCGCAAGTGGCGACCTCTATGAGATACGGTGAAATTGACATTTTCAGCTTATTCTCCATCCCCAAAAACATAGCAGTGCCAAATTTCAGTTCAGCAGCTTGATTATTTCGGAAGATGTAGCCAAAATTCAATTTAAAAAAATGAACTTCAACGTCCTGTATCTCAAAAGTTAGGACGTTTACGACATACGTTCATATGAAGTTTTTTTCTTAAAATGGGCCAAAGAATTACCCCCTTCCGTATGTACATGATATTTAGTGACACCCTGTATAGTTGTTAAAAAATATGACTTACTGACAATAATATTGGTCTACAAAAAATGTTTAGAGGCAGAAACTATTTTCTTTGGGATAAGCTTACGACTTCTTTTCAACAATACTATACTTTGTCTTCGATCTTTAGTGCTCATATTTCAATGAATTTGCCCCTGTGCAATATGCCAAATGTTATTTTTCAGCTTTTGCGGTCCAGCTAGAATTTAGTAAAAATTTTAAAATGTTTTTTTTAATTTTCTTGTTGTTTATGAAAATTTGTACAGGTTGTCCCAAATAAAGTGGTAAGTCCGATTATTCCCTTATAGTTTTTGAGATAAAAAGTCTTCTTAAATACCAGGAACGATGCAGTTTTTTTTAGGAATCCGAATATATCTTCAGAATTGAAATTGTTTGAATTGTGCTGTACTGAAAAGTTAAGGCTAAAAAATATTTTTTTCAAAAAACAAAAATATTGTTTGGTAGAATTTTTGATGAGGACAAAAACTATAAAATCCGCTCATTTGTAATTTTTATATCACTTCCTGTTTAACCGGAGATATAATATATAAATATTTTTAAAAGTTGATATGTCTGTGTAGAATTAAATGCCATCAAATAACCCTTAAAATTACCTTAAATTAAAAATTACCAGAATATAGAGCGCATAGCGCTATTTTATTCCGCTAAGCTGGACTGCTATTGGTGCTTTCCCCCTCCACCAATTTTTGTCCGACCGCCAGAGGGCGCTGAAGGATGTTTTTGGGCAGCCATGTTGTGCTGATTTCTAGGGGTACTGTTAGCACCATTTAGGTTAAGTCTTCTTCTTCCTCTTTTTCACTTCATTTCAAATAACCCGCCAAAAAAACCCAGCTTTCTTATTGGCCTCCCCTCTACTGTCAGCACAACATGGCGGCAGCCTGTTCCGGACATTTTTAACATATGGGAATAGCAGTCCAGCTTTATTTAGGAGGTCCGTTTAGTACGCCGTAACCCCATCGCGTAGGTATAATAATAATAAGGGTCTGATAGGCCTTCAAGAGATACGCGGCGTTGTTACGTTATACCGAGCGTTGTTATTTACATGTCTGGACACGGCTTTACAGCCGATACACGTTGTCCGAAAAATCCCATATTTTCGTTCCATACCCGCAGCGCCGTGGCCGGCAAATCGAATAACTAAATCCCATTTTATTGCGACGGTGCCTGCGGTCGCGGCGCGTCCGTTAAAGGCCGCATTAAATACAAGCGGTCGTATCTCGCGTTTATTGACCGATTAACAGAAACAAAAGGCGTAATTTCGGACCCGGCCGACGTTTCGCCGTTGTTTACGGCATTGGCGTCGGCAGGGGTGATTTTTAGTGGGGACGTCCCCGCGGGCGTCCGCCTTATTATAAACATAAAGAGTCAAAAGGGCACGTCCATATCGTAAAAACCAATCGAATGTGGTAAGGTGTGATGAACGTAACGGCATAATAAAGTTCAACCTGGACCGACACTATATATTAAAGACCCGAGCATGACGTCATATTTCATTGTTTTGGCAAGTTTTCTTTCATCTGTTACATTATTGGTTTTGTGCACCCAAGCTTTCTCTAATTGTTTTTTCAAAATTTTCAACCTGCCACAGCTGTTTTAGGCTGAGAGTTAAGGTGGATTTATAAACTCGACGTTTGCGTTGGCGCTCGCCGTTGCCGTTTGCGTCGAAAATTCAATCCCAATATTTTACGTGTAACCGTTTATAAAATGCCGTCGAATGCTGCCGTTTGCGTCCGATGCCGTCCGAGATAAACTAATTTCATCTTTTTCACGTTCCGTCGTTCACATTTCTGGACGCAAACTGCGAAGGTCACCGTCAACTTCGAGCGCCAACGCAAACGTCGAGTTTATAAATCCACCTTTTTAAACGGCACTGCACTCACAATATTTTGGCACATTCTCAAAAATTGTTGGGACATCGCACCTTCCTTTAGCTTAGGTGATATATTCTCTTAAGGGTTTTTTACAAATTAAATATCAGTTGGGATTTGACGAATCCATTTTTGGCGGAAATTTTCATCCCGAGGCAAAACAAATGTTTGTTATGGCGACACTTTCTTCCTGGCTTTTGTAATATGTATAATTATAATATAAACAGACCCAATATTTGGTATTTAGGTTATTTTTTACGAAATAAAAATGAAAACTAACCTCAGTAGGTATACTGTAAATACTGACGAGGTCTCAGTTGATCGGCAGCGTGAAAGACCGAATAAAAACCGTATCAGGGCGTGGGCCGACAACGAAAATCCTTTAGTACGTTACAACACTGATTTATTTCGCACAAGGTGAATGGTGAATACAATAAATACACAAACCCAAACGTGGTCAACGGGAACGGCTTCCAGCCACCCGGAGCGTCTGAACTCGCGGATCTCACGTAAGCAGTTCATCCCTCTGTGTCTCAGGCTCCACTGTCCAATACTGTCCATGTCCATAATAGTCCATTCCGGGTTCCCTATTCTGTGGTTCGGGGGAGAATTCCCCTTTACAGCGCTCACGCGTCGGTGCGAGCGGCACCCAGACGCCATAACACCTGGGCGGTTCCCCTCCGCCAGGACACACGCGCACTAGACACAAACTTGTTTCTAAAATGTAAACTAAGACGTTTAAAACACTTTAAGGGGGATTTATAAACTCAACGTTTGCGTTGGCGCTCGCCGTTGCCGTTTGCGTCGAAAATTCAATCCCAATATTTTACGTGTAATCGTTTATAAACGCCGCCGTTGAACGTTGCCGTCTGCGTCTGATGCCGTCCGAGATAAACCAATTTCATCTTTCACGTTCCGTCGTTTGCATTTCTGGACGCAAACTGCGAAGGTCACCGTCAACTTCGAGCGCCAACGCAAACGTCGAGTTTATAAATCCACCTTTAAACATTGAAAACTTCTCAAAACCCAAGCTGCCGCTTTCAGTTATGCGACAAATGACATGTAACGTCTGACTGTGCGCCAGGGCCTGTCTTTATAGTAGGCCTTGTATGCCAGTTACTGACGTTTAAAATGTCCCAAGTTTTAAATATTGCCTTCTTTTTACAGTAACGAATTGTCTTTGCGCCCAGTATTTAGCAGTTTCATCCTATTAACACAGCTTTTATAGGTAGATTTGTTTGGGATATCATGAAATTTCCATGCACGTGAAGAAAATGGTATGCACACTGCGCAGACCATTAGGTGAATTGCAGAAGAATAAACACTATTTTGGATGATCTGATTAACCAGCTGAAGAAGCGAAAATTCTAGATATTATTTTGGAAGAGTATTTTGTAAGGTATGCAAGAATGAAAATAGAAAATTTTGTTTAAAGCTCCAAAGCGAACCAATAGTCCTCCATATAAAGAAGAAACTGAAAAATCTAATGCGATTTATGCTTACCTACTTACCCTACAACTAGCCATGGACTTCATTTCAAACCAAAAGGTACCAAATACTCTTGCTTGCTTTTTAGACTCGCTTTTCTTAAGAAAATGTATGGAAATATCAATATACCATGTGAACTTGTCAAATTAGAGGGACATAACAAACAAATATTTTATTTTATTTTGGATATTAAATTCGTTGTAACAGACACATTTGCATGTTTTTTTTTATAAAAGATTCTGCAACAATGGTGTTTTAACATTAAACCACTGTGTCAATTTGTTTCGTCGTGTGGCGCCAATGGCGATCGCTTGAAACAGCGCTATGCACAGGTCTTTAATAAATATAGTGTTGGTCCAGGTTCAACATACTATACAGACAGTCAAAAGCATCGTTAAAATTTCCTTAAAACACACAAAATATTTTGCATATTTTCCAAAAATGCAAGAGTTTATTATCTAACACCCAGTAACAAATTGTGTTAAAATATAGTAATATAATTTTGCAGAACACACTGTACAAGATTCAATGAATTATCCTTCTTAAAAAATTCGACGGTGGCCGCAGTGCTTATAACCCGTCCACAAATCTCGATAAGGCGCATGGCCATTGATAAAGAGCTATTGAGGGAGCTATCTGGTGATCTTAATGCCCCCGTGGCAACCGACAATTACCAGATACGTGGCCGTGCCGCATCCCGTAAACTACCGCAGATAGCTGCTCAAATAAATTGCTAATTAAATAATCTCATTTCGAACCCGTGATTACGCGATTCGCATTGATAGCGATACCTAATTAAAATTGGGATGGCTTGTAATTACGGCCCTGGACACTGAGCAGGAACATATTGGGGCGATGTTTCGAGATGCTGAAAGTCTTGTAAACGGTTAAAAGGTTTAACAGGAGCATAAAAAGATGTTTTCGGCTAAGTAGGCATTATACGTTATGGAACCAAATGACGGTATTTTATATGCCAGATATTTTACTTAAACATAGGATGATTTCCAGACACCTATAATTTGTAACAATAATTATAAAATTACAGATTAAACTTTATTGTGCAATCGACATCTACTAGATATTTTCCTTGGTCATATTTTCAATTTATATCGGTCAATATCAACGATATACATGTTACGGGCGACGTGAAGACGAAGACTTTTTAAAAAAACTTTTATTTGAGTAACGCGAGTTACAAAGTTTCGGCTTAGACTACAGACAAGACTAGAATTAACACTCTTACTTTACTAGGTCCTATTTATACAGATCTGTTATGCTGAGGTGTTATGGTTCTCAAAAGAATATAAAGACAAAGGGAAGATCAAATTCTGCAATTCTTGCAGTAAGCAAGTTTTAACAATACTCAAAAGGAATATGATATGTTCTAGTAATCATTCTAGAACAATATACAATGGAAAATGATATCTTTGAAGTAAGCATCTTGAACAATAGAGAATGAGAACATAATATCCAACAGTAAACAGAATCAAGGGTAAAAACAAGGTTATGATCAAGGTGATGCTTGAGGTCGGATATAACATACATATAGGAATAGATGAATAACGGTAATGCAAATAATACGGTTTTGTTTTGCTTCTATATTAGCGGGTTGGGGGGAAGAAAACGAGGTAATTTATTTACATTGGCATTTCTTAAATTTAGTTTTGGTCATGTTGTAATGCATAATAAATCGTTTTTTGATAGATTTGTATGACATGTATATATGCTTTGAGATACTTATATTTACAAAATAACCTAAATCGTATAAAAAAAACTGGAGACCTTGAATGTGCCAACAATACATATCTTTTTAAAATCATGAAACAAAAGAAGTTGCCTTTGCTAATGTACCTATCTATATATTGCTATAGATATATCGTTGGTCAACATATTTTAACAAAATGGCCCTTGTTTACTCAATCGAATTTCAATATTTCTAGAATGAAATTAATCACATAACTCTTTAATAAAATCCCCCTCAGCATTCTTCTCATCAATACCTAATTTTGTTATTAACTAAAAAAATATATAAAAATTTTAAATTGCGCACCTTAATTTGGAGCGATGAAATTGCGTTTGCGACGTTGCCGGTAATACTAGTAAAGAAGCCCCTCTCTAGAGAAAGACATTGTATAAACGGTTGTTCGAACTGAACAGTACAGACGCAGGTAATTGTTTTGTGGGTCGTGCGTCGTGCGTGTCGTGTCTGTCATGTCATTCTGTTATTCTCCAATGTAAACCGAACTAATCAAACTAAATGTTTTTCTGAAAACCTGCAAAAGTTAAAGTGTATACCGTATGCTGGTTTGAATTTAAATTCAATTGGTCTTGTATTCGTATTTGTAATAAGGATGGTGCTAGGCACTTATTTAGCATTATCAGTAAATATTGTTACCTCCCTGAAGAACTGAAAAAAGTGATAATTGAGAGAAAGGAATATTTTGGTCTTGGTCATCCGGAGAACCTTTTGATAGCCATGTTAGGGGATCATAGAATTAGCTTTAAGAATAATTGTAAAATAAAGAAAATCAACGGCAAAAACCAACGATGCCAGAATATTTCGAGTTAAAAAATTAAATTTTGATTGTCAAGATTATGTAGGTATAGTTGACTGCATGGCAAATGTTGTTATACGCCCGATTTATTTAGGTTGGGACAACTTACAAGTTGGTGATCATTCTGCAAGTAACTTTTAACTCAAGAAAGGGAAAAACATTGCTATTTTGGTATATTAATAAAATTAAATTAATTGATATTGAGGTTATTTTTTATTTCTTTTATATCACAGGGTGAGTCATTAATAATGGCACATAGTGCAACTGCATATATTTTGGGCCAAACTATTACGATTGAGGCCAATATGCCTTATAAAAAGGTTGTTTGTTTAAGAGATACAGGGCATTGAAGTTCATTTTTGAAATTGAATTATGGCTACATCTCCAGAAATAATCAAGCTGCTGAACTGAAATTTGGCATATTGTGGTTTGGAGGATGGAGAATAAGCTGAAAATGTCAATTTCTACGTATCTCACAGAGGGAGCCACATGCGCTGTTTTTGGATCGTGATTTTACTCGTAACTTTTTTGAGGTTATCTTTTTGGTGTTGCAGGTCCATCATTTTAGCGCATCTCTTTACTCTGCAACAAAAAGGTAGGTAGGTACTCTTGTTTCATAACGATCAAATCAACCGTTTTCGTTGAAATTGCCAAATCGTGCCCCAAAACACCTATTGACTTCAATATCGATATTGCCGTAAATCGTGTCAACATCGCAAAACAGTAACCAATCAGCGTTGAATCTGAATTTAAATTTCAAAAACATTTTTAGGGCATTTCCAGGCCGAAAAAAATCGGAAACAAATGTTTTCGTGTTTCATTTACTCTTAAGATTCATAATCAAAAATAAAAAAAAGTGTGAAACAGGCCCATTTTGCCAAACCCGTATTGACGGATACCTAATCCAGTGGCGTAGTCAGAATTTTTATAGAAATATCCTTATATTATTATGATTTCTTACGATAAAAATTGGATGAAAAATATAAATATTATGGGGGTGTTCTAGTCACATACTGTACTCGTATCATATAGGTGTACAACAAATTATATCACATTTTTCTAATAAAATATAGATTGTAAATGTGTCGACATTTATAGACCTACGTCATAATATTATTTTACCGACTTATTTGCATATTTATCTTTTATACAGGGTGACATAGAAAAAAGTACATTACATAGTGCCACACCATAGAGGACACTAAAATAAGAAAAAAAGTTCCTATGAACATGGGTCCGCAAGGCCTTCGGTTAAAAGATACGGGGTGTTGAATTGTAATTTTTTTGTTTTGTTTTTTACTCTCTAGCCAGAGACGCAAGAAATGGATAAAATGTGGTATATAGGTTTTTTTATCATGCTAAATTCAAATACGCTCTACATTACAGGGTTCCATCTCTATTGAAACGGTCCTAACTTTTTTGCTATACAGTGTATGTTATTTTCGACTGAAAAAAATGTTATCCCATCTTTTATACTTACGAAAGGTATACCTTGTCCAAGTCGCTAGAAGCAATGGTTCCAGTACAAATGCATCTAAAGCCGACAATGCATGCAAATTACTTATTCAAAAAGCATCAAAGTAACCTTTGCAAAAACAATGATAAGTAACAATGAAATAATGTGTCATACTGACACTTGTCAAACTAATTTAATAATTTTATTAGGTAGTAGGTATTTTGTGTTCTTGTTTAAGTTTTTTATTGGTTTTCTCATTGATGATTCAAAATTGATTTCAAAAATGGTTCACTATACTTTTGAAGAATACAGAGACATGATTATGTGTTACGGCGAAGCTAGATCAAATTCTTACGAAGCTCAACGTATCTATCGAGAAAGATATCCTTTAAAACAAGTTCCTAATGTTCGAACATTTATTGATGTGCATAGGCGTTTGGGAGAAGATGGCTCTTTTAGAAAACCAAAAGTTAATAGTGGGGTTTCCAGAACTCGTCGCACTGTGCAAAACGAAGAAACTGTTTTACGAATGGTAGAAAATAATCCGAGAACAAGCACCAGGAAAATAAGTTCAGCGGTGCGAAACGTTAACCGTGAATCAGTTAGAAAAATTTTGAAAGAACAACTTCTTCGCCCATACCATTTCCAAAAAATTCATTCACTATTGTAACATGACTTTTTTCCTCGTGTACAATTTTGCGAATGGTTGCAAAACCAAAGACAAAACATTATTTAATTCATCAATTTTGTTTACTGACGAAGCTGGTTTTAGTCGTGATGGTATTCTGAACCTACATAACATGCACTATTGGAGTGTTGAAAATCCTCATCAAACTGTAATTCGAAGTCACCAATATGGGTTTTCTATTAATGTGTGGGCAGGTATAATCGATAATTACTTAATTGGCCCATTTCGATTGCCCAATCGATTGACAGGTGCACTGTATAAATTTCTTGGAGAATGATTTAAACACATATTAGAGGATGTCCCATTGGCCATTACTGGAAGAATGTATTACATGCATGATGGGGCGCCAGCTCACTTTTCTCGAGTGGCAAAGGAATATTTGGACAGGAGATTTGGAAATACGTGGATTGGTCGAGGAGGGCCTGTACCCTGGCCAGCTCGTAGTCCCGACCTTAATCCCCTCGACTTTTCATTTTGGGGATTTATGAAAAATGAAGTTTATGCTGTAGAAATACATAACGAAGCACAGTTAGGGATAAGAATTATGGAATCGGCAGATAGATTTCGTAATGACCCAGGAATATTTCAAAGATGCCGTTAATCATTAAGAAGAAGAATGGAAAAATGTATTGAAGTACAAGGGCAACAATTTGAACATCTTCTAAAACCTTAATGTTTTGTTTTAGTTAATCATATTTTTGATCATACCATTACAATTTAATTGTTGAAGTATTTATCATTGTTTTTGCAACTAAACAAAAAAAAATACAATTCAACAAATCTTTTAACCGAAGGCCTTGCGGACCCATGTTCATAGGAACTTTTTTTCTTATTTTAGTGTCCTCTATGGTGTGGCACTATGTAATGTACTTTTTTCTATGTCACCCTGTATATTATAATGACAACAAAGATGTAAAATTGTGAGTGTATATGTTAATACAAGAAAAAGTGATAATGGGCATAAGCACTCAATGTTAGAAAACAAAAAAAACTAGTAACCGCATAGGTACACGTGTTTCATGCTATTTGGCAATCATGAGTACGGTGTAACCTCAACCAAATCAAAAAGATAGGAATGATTTGGGAATCAACAAATGTATTAACATTTACACTCACAATTTTACATCTTTGTTGTCATTGTATCTTGGGCTATGAAGATTTCCACGCAGGTCGCTTTAGCAGCCTCCGTGGCGATGTTAGTACAAGCCCCGAATTGGCGATGTGCTGACTGAAGCTGCAAATGTGCTATTGGCTCCTACCTGGACTTCATTTGTTGATTCCCAAATCATTCCTATCTTTTTGATTTGGTTGATGTTACACCGTACTGATGATTGCCAAATAGCATGAAACACGTGTACCTATGCGGTTACTAGTTTTTTTGTTTTCTAACATTGAGTGCTTATGCCCATTATCACTTTTTCTTGTATTAACATTTACACTCACAATTTTACATCTGTGTTGTCATTGTATCTTGGGCTATGAAGATTTCCACGCAGGTCGCTTTAGCAGCCTCCGTGGCGATGTTAGTACAAGCCCCGAATTGGGGATGTGCTGACTGAAGCTGCAAATGTGCTGTTGGCTCCTGCCTGGACTTCATTGGTTGATTCCCAAATCAGTCCTATCTTTTTGATTTGGTTGATGTTACACCGTACTGATGATTGCCAAATAGCATGAAACACGTGTACCTACCTATGCGGATACTAGTTTTTTTTTGTTTTCTAACATTGAGTGCTTATGCCCATTATCACTTTTTCATATATTATAATAGTTGGAATTCGTAAAACGGAAGGTGTGGATTTTCACGAAATTCACGTCAGTCATGACGTTGACTTTTGCGACACCTTGTATGTATAAAAGGCATATTATGCGTTTCCATTGCGCATTTTTCGCCACGGGGCGAATATCGCAATCTCGCAACAATCACAACACGTGACAACGATCGCAATTCGAAGTTATTATAACGTGGATAAATAATATTACGCATATTAGCTATAAGTATACCTCTATGGTAGGTAGTAACCGACTAATATAGCTCTATAGAAACGATTGTATGGTTACCACTAATAGAAGGCAAGGTAGGATATAGAGTATAAAGACAACAAAGTAAGCAAGAATGCCTTGTTAATATTTTTTAAATGTTTTAACGAAGATACAAGTAACCGCTAATGGCTTCTATAGAGAATCCACCGATCAGTCATTTATTGTATAAAGAAAAGAATGGAAAGAAAAGGACGCCCAGACAATCTCAGCTAATACTGCTTTGAAAAGCAGGAGATATATCAGATGGTATAGGGTATAGGTATAGAGAACTGACTTGTAACTACTGGCGGCTATGGGATTTAATTTTCTATTTTTGTATACTTATTGTTGGCAAATAATATCTACATGACGATTGACTGGTTGTTAATATAAGCGCGTTAATTTAAAAATATAACTAACTCATAAAATTGTATAGAGAGGACATTACTTATTATAAAAAGGCAGGGATGTGTCGTTTTCTATATATTTTCAAGGAATTCAATGTTGGCATTATTTTGAGAAAATATAATGCTTGAAAGGTTTCGAATGATTGAAAGTCCAAAAAAGTGTCAATATGTAGCTTTATATAACACATCAGAGTGTCGTCCTTATCGCGCTAGAAAAAGGAAAAAGTGGGAGAACAAAGTAGGCCGATCTTTCTAAAATACCTACCCGGAGGTAATTTTTAATTGGGAACAACTTTTCTTAATGAAAATTTTCGCTATCTTTAAAGAAAAAGGCAGAACCAAATTTGAACTTTTTTTGTCTTTTACACCTATTGGCTCACTTATCCTGGGACACCCTGTATATGCATATCTCGAAGACGTCAAATTATGAGGATTTTCTTAATATTTTTTTTTGCTTTGTGCGAGCTTTGTAGGATTGCCCAATCCTCATCTAGTTTCCCAATAACAGTTCTTTTTGAAAACTGGTTTATTTCGATGTTCATAATAATTTTTGCGTAATTTTATTCTATCTAAGGCCCCTTTAATGAAGGAATGAATTTTCAAATAGCCCCTTCATCTTTTTCTACTTTAACAATCTACAGTTATGCCATAACTTATGATTGTAAGATTTGAAACAAATTACAGTATTGTGTAGTTATACTATTATAGATTGTAGGTATTGTCGCCAGCACCAAAAGTGTGTGCAAAATTCCAGCTCAATCGGTTGGGTGGAGCTGGTTTAAAATTCAGTTGCAAAATTTGGCCACATATTAACTAACAGGTGAAGTTAAATAAAAGCCTGTAATAATAAACGAGTAGATTCGTTCCTATTTGCAGCTACAATCTAGTACCTAAATAAGAGCCGATTTGTGATAAAATATTGTCTCCATTTCTCTAATAGAATATCCTAGCGAAACAAACCTACCTAACTATTTATCGCAAATGAGGCAAATAGAGATTTTGCTTCTATTTTTTTATTATATTTTAACCCCACAAATCGGTGCTGCGCTGATACTAACAGAAATATATTGATTTACCTCGTGTTGCGTTGAACACCAAAATACATAATTTTTCCCTTTTTTGCCTTCGGTGCCGGTGGATAACAGTAGAACCATAGCCGCAGTATCGTCCGGCTATGCTGGGCTATGCTGGGACCACCATAAAATGGATAGGCAAATATGGACGATTGCTTTTACTTAAGGAAACTGGGGTAGTAACTTAATTTGTGTATACAGGGTGGTTCACTTTTAAGCGACCAAACTGTGTCTTGTTAAAGCCACTGGCGTATAATGGGGTAATTAGTGCAATTGTTTTTGAAAAAAAAAAAAATGAATCACCTTGTATAGTAATAAAATTCATTGATTTTTTATGTAGATTTTAATTGTAAACAAAAATGCCTCGGCAATTTTTCGTATTTGACATGGTCTCATGGGAGATTTGATTTTTTTGTATTATTTCAGGGTATTTCTGAAAAATTAATAAAAAAAAACTGCTCAAAATGTAATAGGTATTTAAAGTACTTATATAAAAAATGTGTTTCTTACTTTAATTGAAGCTACGTTTTCCAATAAACTTACTCATTCAAGGTTTTATTTTTCGAAATACCTAGCGTTACATTAATTTCAGTGGCGGCTCGTGGGTTAATGCTCAGGGGGGCTACGTTCTGAAAAGAACACACAGGGTCAATTAAAAAATAGGTGGGTACCAGAGTGGGTACCTACTTTCGGCATGGGCTTTTTTATTTTTTATTTTTATTAGAAATTACTTATTTTTAAATAATTAATATAAAAAGTGCATAAAACAATACATATTTTTAAGAAGTTAATGACGCAAAACAGTGCATTTAATTTGTGGCATCCACATAATATCCACTTATTCTTGTCGTACATATTTTTTATAAAAGTGTATAAAATTGCGAGATGCAATAATTGTATCCGGCTTGGATAGTTGCAAATCTGGAGTTGGCCTCCCAAGAGTTTCTACTTCAACTTTTTCTGTCAAGGGGAATCTTAAAAAGACACTTTTCAAAATGTCCCGCAAACTATTTTTCATTTTGTTTACTTGGTAGGTTACTTTATTTTAACGTCACTTAAATGTAGATGATGAATGGAGGGTAGCGGGATAACGACAAGAATAATTGACCATGCCGACGTTTCGACGTTTATTTTTCATCTTCGTCAGGGCTCATCTAGACTACAGATACATGGTGAGAACTTCACCAGACCTGAAACGCACTGCTGTGCTTAGAAAGTTGACAGTTGTTTTAACAAAGTTTTTAATGTGTCGCAAACGTGTTCACTTGTTGATAGTTTTAAGTATTTTATATTTTAATATATTGACCTACGTATCTGCAGTCTAGAGAAGCCCTGAGGAGGTCGCAAATAAACGACGAAACGACGAAACGTCGGCATAATGTTAACAACAGTTATTGCTATTCTTGTGTTGTATTTCTGTATTTCGTTACCCTCCATTTAACATTTGGTTTACTTAGAACACGCGAAGAAACGAGAGAATTTTTGTAAGGACGCGGCAATGCGTGTCACGCACTTGACTGGCTGGGACTGGGGCTCGAGAGTCAGTCGACTCGGCCCGATCGCGCCCTTTTCCTGACGGAATCGCGGCTCAAATATTCATAGCCGCGATTTTACATTATTATAGGTACCCGTTGCGGGTGTTTAAATAGTACGCAGTACATTATGAGCTGCGAGCGTTGCGGAAATATAATTAGGAAGAAACAAGGAAGTAAAATATAGAAAATGTAGCAGTCGCGGAACTAAATTATTTTTGGAACTTTCTACTGGGGGGGGGGGGGGGGTGTATAGTCCCAGAACCCTTATGGACGAGCCGCCACTGAGTATAGCCTTAAATAGGTAAGTTCAACAAAAAAAAGACTTTATTTAAAGTAAGATATACATTTTTTCTACTTTGAGTCTTAAATTTCTAGCAATTTTAGGTTTATAGTTCAGAAATACCCTGAATTAATAAAAAAAATGAAATTTGCCACGAAACCATGACACATATACGAAAAATTGCCAAAGGACATTTTTGTCCACAATTAGAATCTACATAAAAAATCATTACATTTTGTTACTATACAAGGTGATTCATTTTGTTCCCTAAAAACAAATGTACTATTACCCACATGTACGCCACTGGTTGTTCAATGTGTTTAATATTATAATAACAGGTTTTATGCCAACCCATGCCCTTATAACGTGCTTCAATTTCGATTTAAACATCTCAACTAGCCTCTCTCAATAAAGTCCACATATTTTTTAAAACTTTAACACCCTGTAACTTATTTATAATGCCTTAAAAATATACAGTTTTACGAGAAAATGCGCTTATTTTTCGAAGATCTGTCACCTGTTACAGTTTGGTCTCTTAAAAGTGGACCACCCTGTATAGCCTGCCCTAGGCTAGACCCCAAGTTATTGTTTATAATATTTCTAGGCTCAAGTTTCGAATCAGGTATTTAAAAAAATGACAGACAGTAGGTAGTTGTATAAGGCCGAAAGCGTTTTAATTTTGATGTTCTACTTGACCCCATCCCCATTTAAGAGATCTAGCGAAGTGGGCTTGAAACTTTTTACTATATACCACCCTGTATTTCGTAAGTATAACTATGTATTGGACAGATCAACACTACTGATCCAAGTGAATTCTTGTTTATGTAATAATATTGCCTTTTTATCTATTCTCACTACTGTGGTAGCCGCCTAGGCCCTAGCCCGTACTTCAAAAACCGAGGCGGTAGGTGCGCCGGACGCATTTTCATATGTTACCGACAATAAAAAGCGCTCGGCTTGCCGAACACCTCTGTATAAGTTACAGACGTATTTATTCGTTTTCGTCTGTAACAAATAGAATAAGAGCGTAACCTACATAGGAGACAAGTATAGGTAACTGGTTTGATGGCGGGAAGAGTTTATAGTATAGTTAAGATTGTTAAGAGGTAGGAAAACAGGTCATACATATTTTTTTTGGATATCGGGTCATTTTTATTTTTTTATTGTAAAATAAATATACCTATACTCTAACATAAGCAACCTGAGTAATACGCAAGTATTAATCATTTTTTTCTTTTGTTATCACCCAATCCTATATTTTTGTCCACACATACACTTAAGTTATGGGGTGCTTTTTTCTTATGTACCTATATCAAGATCGACATCTGTTCGAATTCCTCGGAAAATTCTACCTACACAAGTTCAATTTTGAACCATTTAAAATTACCGAGAAGCAATTTTTTAACAAGGCCCTGTAGGTATATTAAGTCTGAAGTCATATTCGAATTCCTGGGAAAATTCTACACAAGTTTAATTTTTGAACCCTCAGTTTCTCTTTAAAATTAACCAGAAACACTTTTTAACAACGCTCTGTATATCAAGTCTGACGCCATATTCGAATTCCTCTGAAAATTCTAGATAAGCTTAGTTTTTGAACCATCCGTTTATCTTTAAAATTGCCGAGAAACGCCTTTTTACGCCCTGTAGGTATATTAAGTCTGACATCATAAATATTAGAATTAATCGGAAAATTCTACAAAGGTTTAATTTTTGAACCATCAATAATTTATTTTTAAAATTACCGAGAAACTTTTCGTAGCTGAAAAACGTGGGGCGCATGCGCGACATGCGCATGTATATGTAGGTATATTATATTGCATTGTGATCCATTTCTGAGACATGTTTAAAGTTTCAAGTCTTTAGCTCATCGGAAAGTTTGTTAAAAATCGATCACAAAATTCCGAACAGACAAACAAGAAGTAAAAACGCGTGTTAAAAACCGATTTAAATGACCAGTTTATTATGATATCTTCTGTTTACAAAGAAAACTAAAAAATTAAATGTCTAAACAATGGGCACTAATGAATGAAACCTGATACCGAAATTAAAAAATATAAACCCAAGTTATAAAGGTAATGTTCACATTGTATTAGATATAAATTCACAATTCCGCAATGAGGCGTTAAATGATACTTTAAGCCCTAGTTATCCAATGTGTGACACTGACATAAGGTTATTACAGCAATATATTGGATACAATCAACAGATGGCTCCAAAAATTAAAGTGAAAAGTGACCCCAGTCATTGCCTACTAATTTTCTCATACTTATCTATTTAAATCTACCACAAAATACCTGGGCAACTTAATTTTTTGCAAAATCTGTCTCCTGTATCTACTGTCTTTCTGCCATATCCTTTATGCCAGTGTTGACACTGTTGACGTTATGCATTAGCGTATTCTAACCTATAAATTTTAAATGAAATAAAAATATGAAAATACTTACTTCAACCTCGAATATATTCTTTATATTTGTTTTAAATTTTTTGTTATCGCCGTCACTAATGTATTCAAAATCTTCAGGGAGATTATCCAAGCTCATTTTTTTATTTTTCAAATATCTCAACTAACGACTAGGAAGGTACCTATGTCTAGTAATTATGTTACACAGGAAAACGAATAAATACATCTGTCAGTTAAAAAGAGGTGTTCGGAAATCAAGGGCCGAGCGCATGCCCTTGGCGGTATATTATGTTACAGACGAAAACGAATAAATACGTCTGTAACTTATACAGAGGTGTTCGGCAAGCCGAGCGCTTTTTCTTGTCGGTAACATATGAAAATGCGCGCCGGACACGAAAAGCTGTAGGTATTATAATTTTTTTCCCGTAATCATTTTTATGGTTCCATAACGTGCCCGTGGGTAAAAACGCGCTGCCACAATGGGCGTTAGATTGTTATTAATTAACCGCCGTTGATGCCGGCCGGGGGAGCGCGGCCGCGGCCGGCCAATCATCATTTTTCCCGATGGTAAATTGCGCTAATTAGGCCCATTTGTTGGCTGTCGGCCGGCCGTCGGCGTCTTATTAATGGAGAGCGTGATGTATGCGCGAGGGGCCCGACGGCGCGTACCTATAGGGCCCTTCCAGGGATACGGGATACGGGGGAGACACAGGCGACCGCCGGCGGACAGGTAGCGTAGCGCAGCTGCGCTTTCCGGAATGGGTTTATTGGATTTTGATTTATCGGCGGTAGGTATATATTCTGTCGATAGATAGATGAGTTTTGTTATTCGGTGAAACAACGGGAAATGTTTTTGCTGCGCTAACTTTTATACCGAGAATGAATAATTAAAGTTGCAAGTGCGTCATTATATCTCAACACGAGGCCAACGATAAAGACAGGCCACGGCGCTAACGCATAATCGCGTAGTCACGTGACCAACTTAGTTCTATATAATGAAAGGCATTTTTGGAGATAAGTAGAAAAAACAAATTTCGTAACAATTTGGCAAGTTTTCTTTCATCTCATTTACATTTACATTTTCTCAAAATTTTCAACCTGCCTCAGCTGTTTTAGGCTGAGAGTTAAACGGCACTGCACTCACAATATTTTGGCACATTCTCAAAAATTGTTGGGACATCGCCTTCCTTTAGCTTAGGTGATATTCTCTATAGATGTTTTCCTCCCACAATACATTTGTCCACTTTAATTATTGTTTCACTTTCTTGAAAATGTGGTAGCCACACATAGGTACTTAAGGGTTTTTTAGAAATTAAATCTCAGTTGGGATTTGACGAATCCATTTTTGGCGGAAATTTTCATCCCGAGGCAAAACAAATGTTTGTTATGGCGACACTTTCTTCCTGGTTTTTGTAATATGTATAAATATAATATAAACATACCCAATATTTGGTATTTAGGTTATTTTTTACGAAATAAAAATGAAAACTAACCTTAGTAGGTATACTGTAAATATTGGCGAGGTCTCAGTTGATCGGCAGCGTGAAAGACCGAATAGAAACGATATCATGGCGTGGGTCGACATCGAAAATCCTCGAGCACGTTACCTACAACACTGATTTATTTCGCACAAGGGAATGGACGGCACGACTCCCACCCAGACACCCAGAGGCCATAATAACACCTGGGCGGTTCCCCTCCGCCAGGACACACGCGCACTAGACACAAACTTGTTTCTAAAATATAAACTAAATATAAACATTTCTCCGTGGTAGTCCCCAGCATTTGTTTTCGAAGCGAATATCAAATTGGCGCCTTCAATAAAACCTTTCCGGCCACCAGCATGAAGTACAATATGCCTGCGATTAAATAGTTTTTTTGTATATTTATATTTTATATCGCTATGTATGAGTAGCACATACCGTTTACCGTCCACCTTTAAGCGTCGAACACTTTTGGAGCTTGCATCCTGCCACGACCGGGTTGTAGTAGTACCATTTTCAAAAATCCAAGTTTCGTCCAAAAAAACAACTTCACGAGGATCATTTGCCCGCAGATTGTCCATGTAAACTCTAAGAAAATTTATTCGTAAGAGCGCTATGTGGGGTAGCTCCATCAGCGCTCGACGATTATCGTCACGCCGAAAACCAATTCGGTGGAGAACCCGCAACAAAGATGAATTACTCATCTCAAACAGTTGACGTTCGCGTATTTTAGAATTTAAAGTTTGGACGGTTACTTGTTTTTCTAAAATAATATTATACTAATATATAATATACAAATTACATACCAAAGACCCAACTTACTGTCAGCGTGCATTTCATAAATTAGGTTTCGAACCTCAACGGCTTGATTTTCATCAATATTTGTTACAGTTTTGGGTCGATGTGGCTTTGACGGCCCTGCTAAGGGCTCCCCAGATACTACTAGTCTAGAAACCTTGCTCACTGATGATATGTGGATGCCCAAAGCATCTGCGGCACGCTGTAAGGTAGCAAAGCATTATTAAAGCCATTTCTACAAACACCTTCTTACACTAACTGACCTGTCGTACTTTTTCTAGGGCCAACAGGGGTCCCTTGTTGTTTCTCTCACGCTCAAAATAATTAATGAGAGAGGCGATATGTTCGTGGCAATGTTTACAATAAGGGGGGCCCATTATTGTTCGATGTTCTCACCACTCTCACTCTTCACAATACGAAATAAAAAGACTTTATTTCGTCACCCGAGCACTTTTAAATAAACAACAAACACTGTGCACAGTAAAAAAACTGTTCCAAAACTGCGAAAAACACACTTAAAACGACCAAAAAAGCACTTATCGGCCAAAGCGACGCAAACAAAACGCAAGGACGCCGGACATAGAATGACAGATAGACCTGGGCACGCCACACCTTAGCCATTGCCAACCACACAACACGAAAATGACCAATTCCGAAATTAATTTCCGTCTGCAGCTATAAATATAAACATATTGATAAGTATTTTAATTATATCAGGTAGTAAACACCCAAATCTATTGTCAACGGCCGTCAATGGCTAGAAATACCCCACAATAAAGAATGTTATTTTCTAGGGGTTTGGTTGGCAATAAAAATCACCAAAAATCACCCAAAACCGTTATTTCGCTAGCCATTTGAATTCAAGTATAAGACGTTTAAAAACACTTTAAACATTGAAAACTTCTCAAAACCCAAGCTGCCGCTTTCAGTTATGTGACAACTGACATGTAACGTCTGACTAAGATGGTCACGTGATTTTTGTGCGCCAGAGCCTGTCTTTATAGTAGGTCTTGATCTCAACAGGTTCACTGAATTTTAATTGGGTTTTTCGCCACCAAACTGGTTAAAAGACAACTTTTTCAAGTTGCCTAGAAAATTAATAAATTCTTGATATATGAACTAAAATTTGTACTTGTAACTCAAAAAATATCTTCAACATATTTGTTTTCTGAGCTTTCGGAGAATAAATCTTCCTCCTTTCTCAAAGAAACATGTCACGTCAAACTGAAATGACAGATTAATAAATTTCAGGTTAAAATGTCATGACAACAGAAACAATAGCCTATAGCCACCTGTCTGATATTGTATACCCTCTCTTCTATCTAATTATTTATACTAATTTCTCTTTAAATAAGTGGCAATAATATTTTACTGAATTCCACTGATCATTCAGCAACACAGTTGTCTGTATTTCCTAGAATAAATGCTGATTCTTTAATTTTTCGTCTATTTCCTACTTCTTCCTTGAGAATTGGTTTGGACCTATCCCACAAAATCCTATGATTTTTATTAAAAGCGTGTTCACATATTTTCGACTTCGAAATTTGATTTTGCCTGATATAATTTTTATATTATAACCATCCTTCTTATATCTGTTACTATTGGAGAAATGGAGACGATATGTATTTATAATTTTTATGTTCTTTTAAACGAACGTTAAATGGCCTACAAGTCTCCTGAAAAACTTGCTCAATAAATTCAATAGGATAACTACTGTTCTTCTCAAGAACATGTTTTATGTGTTTAATTTCCTTCTCAAATTTTGTGTTATTAGAAAAAAAATGAAAAGGAAATTAAACACTCTTTTAATAACAATCATAGGATTTTGTGGGATAGGCCACACCAATTCTTAAAGAAGAAGTAGGAAATAGACGAAAAATTAAAGAATCAGCATTTATTCTAGGAAATACAGACAACTGTGTTGCTGAATGTTCAGTGGAATTTAGTAAAATATTATTGCCACTTATTTAAAGAGAAGTTAGTATAAATAATTAGATAGAAGACAGGGTATACAATATCAGACAGGTGGCTAGGCTATTATTTCTATTGTCATGACATTTTAACCTGAAATTTATTAATCTGTCATTTCACTCTGACGTGACATGATCTTTGAGGAAGGAGGAAGATTTATTCTCCGAAAGGTGAGAAAACAAATTTGTTGAAGATATTTTTTGAGTTACAAGTTCAAAGTTTAGTTCATTTACTATTGAGAATTTATTAATTTTCCAGGCAACTTGAAAAAGTTGTCTTTTAACCAGTTTGGTGTCAAAAAACCCAATTCAAATTCGATGGATCTGTTTACGCCACAAATAAATTTTAGAAAATATATCTCAACAAGGTTGCCATTCCCTCAAATGGCAAGGTGGGTCGTGTGATAGGTACTCGATTACTCCTACATCATTGGAATGCTCTCTCTTCGTTATCAAATGTTTTCAACAAAGTTTCTATGTAAATCGAACGAACAGATTTCAATAATTTCCACACAGAGCAAAATCTATTTTCAAAAAAAAAAAAACAAAACGAAATCTCATTGAAAAATTTAAAAAAATTACGGAATATTTTAAATTGAAGAATCAGTTTGATTGACTGGAAACTACACTGAACTTACCTTGAATAAATTTTCTAATCACACTTAGCTTAGCTGCAAGAATAATATCCAACATCTAAGTTTGAGAATAGCATTTTCAAACAGAAATTTGTAGTAGTGATCACTTGAATAGCTTATTAAACTACAATCTAAAAAAAAAAACATTTTATACTCATCTCGTTATGATCATGATCACGAATCTAATAGCAGTAAAATAATACATCATCATAAAAGTCAACTTAAAAATTCTAAAAAAAATACACCTATGCCTAAATTTTACCAGTATACCTATTCAGAGGTACCTACCTATTTCATCGATTTGATATGCTTTCGAACCCATTCGTACAATTGATGGTTAGAAGAATTGTCCGTCGAATAACTGTCCTTCGAACAATAATTGTCATTCGAACAACTGCCCGGACACGGCATTAAACACTATGAGAATATTAAAATATTCGATATAATTTTGTTTAATAATTATTAGTTATTTTTTATTATTGTTTGATATATTTTTAATGACAATAAGGATGTAAGATTAGCGAGTGTATATGTAATAATTACAAGAAAAGGTGATAATGGGCAAACACTCAAAGTTAACAAAAAGAAAAAACTAGTAACCGCATACACGTGTTTCATGCTATTTGGCAATCATCAGTACGGTGTAACGTTAACCAAATCAAAAGATAGGCATGATTTGGGAAGCAACAAATGAAGTCCAGGCAGGAGCACAAATGTGCTGTTGGCTCCTGCCTGGACTTCATTTGTTGCTTCCCAAATCATGCCTATCTTTTGATTTGGTTACTTAACGTTACACCGTACTGATGATTGCCAAATAGCATGAAACACGTGTATGCGGTTACTAGTTTTTTCTTTTTGTTAACATTGAGTGTTTGCCCATTATCACCTTTTCTTGTAATTATTACATATACACTCGCTAATCTTACATCCTTATTGTCATTGTATCTTGGGTTATGAAGATTTACACGCAGGTCGCTTTAGCAGCCTCCGTGGCGATGTTAGTACAAGCCCCAAAATAGGGGATGTGCTGACTGAAGCTGCAAATGTGCTGTTGGCTCCTGCCTGGACTTCATTTGTTGCTTCCCAAATCATGCCTATCTTTTGATTTGGTTACTTAACGTTACACCGTACTGATGATTGCCAAATAGCATGAAACACGTGTATGCGGTTACTAGTTTTTTCTTTTTGTTAACTTTGAGTGTTTGCCCATTATCACCTTTTCTTGTAATATTTTTAATATTGATTTTAAACATATATAGGCAATAATTAATTAATTAATTATCAAACAAAATTACAAACATTTTAATATTCTCATAGTTTTAAGGCAGTAGTCGAAATTTGCAAATTTTGCGGGTAGTCTGGACATTGGCCTCAACTGGGGGATTCTGCCTATGCAGACTTCAACTTGAAAGTTGAAAGTACAATATTCTCAAAGTGAAGTTAAGTACTTATTTCACTGTGAAATTAAGATACTTTCGCTCCTTATTAATTAATTAAGTTACACTCATGTTGAAATTTCGAATATAGGTAAGTGCATTTCATTGTGTGCATGGCAATGTTCTAATATTAAGTAGCGAATTTTTAACTTTCCTGCACGTAACTACTTTTAACTTATATTAGGGTTAAATTTAGTGTCAGCTCTCTGATAAACGTCACATACACCGTGTCCACGTCAAGGATTTACCTCCCTTATAAAATCTTTATTTTTGTTTACTAATTTTGATAAACTTTTATTGTTAGGTTTGTTATGTAACTTTGTTAACCTTTAGGTTAGGTATTCAAAATGCGAATTCAATGTGTGGGTAACTTTATTATTGGGTTGTAATCATAGACAACTAGGGACTAAAGTCTATCCAAGATACAGCGGCAGTGGATCAAAACATTGGCCACCACGTGACCTATTCTCTTATTGGTCTGGCCGTCATAAAATGTCAAGTGTTTACGCCGCGAGCAGAATGCAGGACCGGTTCTTCCCTCAGTCGAGTTTTCTGCATATTTTAGATCGGATCGCGAGCAGTATATTCTGTAAATTTATTTTGCTACTTAATTTAAGGAAATTTAGGTATAAAGATTCACGAAAGGCAGAAACACACATTTTAGAAGTTCTAAAAGAATTAGTTGAGAATTACATGCCACTTGGAATCTCATATTAGTCCGACCCTGGTAATCGATCGCAAGGCGGTCATGTGACTTTGTTTATATCTACTGCCGCTGTATCTTGGATAGACTATAGTGCTATTAGGGATTTTCTTAGAAACAACTGACTGCAGATTCTTGTTTATAGGATCACTCATACGCCAAAACGACCCGATCAATAACGATGGATAGAAGGTCGATCCCTATCTCGGATTATGATCAGATGTCGGCCCCTCATATATACAGTACGAACGGAGGCCCTTCGAAAATTTATGAATGGTTTTAAAATTAATGGAATTATGTAAAGATCGCCATCACAGCCGCCGAGATCGATTTTCTGCCGCTGATAAGCCCATTACGAAATTACTCTAATCATAGTGGGCCGGGGGCTGTATATTAATGGGCTTATTACGGACCTGCCGACCCAGTGGCGGTTCACCCAAAGGAATAATGCAACGCTTCACATTCAATGACTTTTCTTGTAATTTTCCGATTTAATGTTCTGAAGTGTTATTAATTTTAAATAAGTATCCGTCACGTTCGTAAGTACTATAAATTACATTTCATTTATTTGGATTTTTTAACATACCTACCAACCTATAGGCGTTCACAACTCACAACAATTACTAGTATTTAGATTTTTGGTAAATTGGAAGCAAAATATTCCCTTGCATTTCCACAAATGATTCGTTTTTGAACTTCAATTTAAATACTTTATTTTTTAAATTAAATTCCATAAAATCTTTACACGACGAGAAAGGGAATCCCTCGGTTACGATAACTTTAATTTTTAAATGCACAAATTTGGACATATAAACGCGTTTTATGACATCATCATTGTTGCAGATATGACTTCAGCTTCTCGTTTTTCAAATAGCAACCCCAAGACGAGAAGTTTTGAGGTATAGGGTATAGGCTACATAACAATATTTCTGAGAAAAAATATTTTGTGCATTCTTTACAATAATGCATTTACGTTTATTTATGTTTGTCTTTAACAATAGTTCAACTAGATACGTATAAAATTACAAAAAAAAAATAAAAAACAAAACTCTCTACCATTTACACGTTGACAATGAGCAAGACGATACTAAAATTCGTTTGACATTATTTAATATTTGCGGGGAGTGATTAAACCGATTTTCTCATCGTTAGTTTTAATCTTCAATGTTATTAGGTCAGTTCATATTAAAAACTTTAGTATTCTTTGCATTGTAAGTATCAAGTTGATACCAGCAATGGTTGATACTATCAACCATTGCAAAGAATACACAAAATATTTTTTTCTCAAATTGTTATGTAATCCACCTCAAAACTCGTTGTTCTGTATGAAGAAAAGCATTCTCATTCAAATGGCGCTATAAAAATTGGGGGGTTGCTAATTAAAAAGAGGAGGTGACGTCATATCTGCGACAATGATTATGTCACAAAACACGTTTGTATGTAAAAAATAAGGTCGACGTGTTACAGCGATTTTAGCCCTCATCTTGTAAAAAATTATTCCAACTGTTACACTCACCATAGTGGTGTATCGCGTGCGGGACTGGTTATGAAAAATGCCTATAAAACATTAGGTACTGTTGGTTTGTAAAGGGACCAAATTTCGACAAAGCAACAAAATTTTAATTGTTTGAGGCGGTATACAAATAATACAATGTCTTTTTTCCTTGAAGCTATTTTTCTAACTATAAATATCTATTTACCTATGAAAGGTTATATTCCTGATACTTTCTGTTCACCTCGACTTTTACAACCAAAAGCTGAACAAAACACCATTATGATGCCACAAAAATAACAATGTCTTCGGTCCGTATGAGCACAAAATCGCAAAAACTAAACCAGCTGTCACACACGACGTTTGGAACCCAATTATGGCGTCGCATTGTTGTATTTGGGCACACTCTGCTATGGTCCGTATATACACGTTACGCGTCTTCTCCCCTATCCTGTCTAGGGGACCTACTTATTTTAAAACATGAATAACTGAAATATAGAAATAGCCCACTTGTCATAATAGGAATGAAGTTTGTTAATTTGTTGTACCCAATGACGCCAGAACCTATATAGATAGGTTTGTTTTGATAAACGCCTGACGCCCAGAATTAATTAAGTACCTACATAAGCGCTCTATTAAAGAGGCAAAGATATTTTTGGGTGGCACAGTCCAGTGGCCTCTGAAAACTGTATCCGCAGTGACCAAGTCGAAAAAGATTCTAAAATAGGGTCGTGAGGCGAGGAAACTGGCGATGAAAAACGAGAGAAAGGTCCGCCTAAAAGATTTAACACTTTTTCGGATTTTCAAAGAGGAAATTTCTAGACAATTTGTATGTCTCGTTTTCTATGTCTCGACCAATGATCTGCATAGGTACCTAGATGAGTTGCAACTTCCCTAATGTAAAAATATAATGAAAGCACTTATTTCTTACAATGTATATATAGCAAAGGTATCAGAGATATATAATTATGTTAATATTATCTCTTTATTATATAATATATAATATTATAATTGGTAATATTAAAATACACATGATGAAATTATATTCAATTATGTAGAACTAAGCCTGGTTGCATAGAAGGAAAACTGGGGCAAGCGCAATAGATTTGGCAACGACGCGGCAGGGCCAAACGTCTGTTTCTTTACAGACGCCTTGTTGTAGTGCGCCGGGTACAGGTTAAAAACGCTAATAAACTCTTTACATTTGTTTAACTATCAAACTATTATAGTGAATAGTGATGGGGCGCTTAAAATGCGTCGTGTGTAGTGCTAGAAATACTGGATCAAACCGAACTTTCCACTGGTGGGCGATATATTTACGGATCAGCCGTGCACCACGACAGTGTCTTTGTTTTGATATTTTATTGTATATCAACGTGGATTACAATGCCATTTGAATGGGTCATCTAGGTATACACATCATTGGTCTCGACCTAAAAATTATTCCGAAAATGTCTCGAGATTGTCAGAAATTTCCCTTTTTGTCGAGCCGTAGTGAAAGTTATTTCGGCTCGGGGCTCTGGGGCCGGAGTCGTTGGACCTTCCGAGTCTTCAGGTGAAGCTTCGATGCTTCCGGTGCCCCCAAAAAATTGTTAATTGAGAAAAAACACGGATGGTTGACTTTATATCTTTGTTTTTTGAGTAGTATGAGTATGGATATATTTAATCTTGAAGACAAAACAAAGAGCATTTTATGAATGGCCTGTATAGGTTGTGGTTGTATACGTATCGTCGTTTCATGGCTTTATTTTTTAGAATATCTACTTTCTCAAGTAGGGTCCAAAGTAGAAAAATGAGATTTCCGATTAAAATATAAATAACGTCTTCTAATAAACTTTCCCGGTAAACGCTTTGGTTTTCAAAATACAGAAAATAAAATAAATATTTTCTCTCTCAGTGTTTTTACGACGTATAGATCTACAAAACCCCGTAGCTCTTAATCGAAACCTTGTTGACTGTGTGGGAAAAAGGAGGTACCTTGAAACATAAAACAGTTCTTAAAAAATATTTTTTATTGATGTAAAATTCGTTAAGTACAGATCTGGACGGAGCCGTTCCTTCTTTCACTCGCATCAGAATAAATTACTATTGCAATTAATTTAATTAACTAAACATTAATTCGAATTAAAAAGTACTAAACGACAATTACATGAACTATCTAATACCTTGTCTTATTTACAAGAATAACAAAATCACAATCGTTGAGAAAAATTAAACATCTTGGTATTCCTGTATATCATTATGTATAATAAGTACAAATCGCTATTCGTAGACGCAATTAAAAGTATTTACAAATAAAAGGTCAGGCCTTGCAATGTAATGTCTATTACACAATGAGAATCATTAGACGAAAATAGATTTATTCAATTTAAAACCCTCCGTTTATTATTAGAAATTTTCATTCTTTTTAAGGCATTTTTATTTGATATAATATGCAATTTTCAATAGAATATAAATAATAATGATATCAGGAGAAATGCGTTATAACAACAATTTCATTATTGTAATTTATTAACAACGGTAATTACTATAGAAAATTGCATGTATTAAGGAAGATACCTACGTGAATAGTTAATTAATTTGACAGTATGCATTATGCAACATATTGCAGATATTTCAGTAGGTTTGAATAATTGGATAAACAGATGTATTTGAATCTATTGAAATTCCATAAACAAGTTTATTTGCGTGTATAAAAATGTACAAACTGTGTAAAACGATTCGTTCGATGATTTAAAAATTCGCCTAAAATATTCGACTACACGTAGGTGTATATTGCAAAAATTCCTGGAGGATCCAACACACAATTCCTGCGTACATTTCCCTCACAATTCAACAACGCACTTTCGCGGAAGACAATCCGAAACTACCCCCACTTCCCGTCATTAATCGACAATCGCCGCGAACGCTCCCGTTGCCGCCGATCCCGCTCAACTGATCAAGTCCCCGTTCTGGCGCAACAGTTCGAGGCGCAGCTCGTGCTCCCGCGCCTTCAGCCGCAGCGCCGCTATGCTGGAACTCCTCCTGTCGGCGTCGGGGGGCGGGGCCTGGCCCAGCGCCCCTCCCCCCGGACTCAGCGGGGGCGGGGTGTCCGCCTTGGCGCGCGCCTGCGCGGCCGAGATGTTCGCCAGCAGCGTCTGGAAGGAGGCGGGCGGGTAGAGGCCGACGGGGGGCGGCAGCAGGCCCCTGTGGTAGGCGCTGGCCGGGTAGGCGACCGGCGGGTAGCGCAGCTCGAACGGCGGCTTGCGCAGGCCGCCGCCCCCGAAGTGCTGCAGCGCGAACGGGTTGGGCAGCGTGGGGGCCACGACGGACGGGGGCGCCGACGGCGCCGGCAGCGGGTACGGCGCGTACGGGTGGCCCTGCGGGCCGACCTTCTCCTGCTTGCGCCACTTGGCGCGGCGGTTCTGGAACCACACCTGCAACGAAAGGGACCGGTTTGAATGCCGTCAGCGACAACCGCTTCATTAGCAGATTTGGATCATTTGGATCTATCGATTGTCGTCGGTAATATGCGGCAAATAAATTTTAACTTGGATTATATTATGGAAAATTCCTGCTTGTTTCAAAACCGAGACTTTGTGGAAATAGGTCCAGTCGGTTAATATACAATATTGTTTCTTTCGACTGGGTCAGAATACGTAAAACATGAAAAAAAATTAGTTGGATTTCGCAGGGGCGGATCCAAGGGGGGGGGGACACAGGGGCAATTGCCCCCCCCCCCTTGGACCTAGATTTATGTTAGCATAGAAAATATAATTAGCCGTTTTTCAAAATCAAAACGTAGATTAGATTTTGTCCTGTAAACTAGGAGTCTAATAAAAATTTGTTGTACTATTCGGACTTTTATTAACAAGGGCCCCTCTTATATTTACTATAATTATATATGCAGTGGTTTTTATTTGTGATCGCTGACCAAGTCCCTTAGTGAATTGCTGGATCCGCCACTGGGATTTCGATATTCTGGGAAAAACGTGTGCCTGTCCTCAGAGTCAATTTTTTTACACAAGAAGTGTAGAGGGAAAGAATAGAGTACCTATAACCTTTGTTTTTGAAAATGTGAAAAAACGAGTTGTTCAGAACTAAAAGTTACATTAGAATCTAAATTTTTGGATCATACGGTCTACTTTCAATTTTTCATTTTTTTCTTATTATTTTTGCAAAAACTGCGGGAAAATTGTGTTCCCAGAAAATTAAGGTAGGCGGTCTGAATCTTAAAATTCTAATACCTACCATACAGGGGGACTCAAAGATAATATTTTAAATCATTATATTGTTTTTTTCATAAGAAGTAGTACTCGGTTTATTTTCCGAATAAGGAAAAACAAAATACTTGTAGGTGCTATAGATTTTAAGAAGTGGTATAGAGGGATACAGGAAGTAGTTGAACCTCCATTTTCTATAGCAGGTTTTAATATAAAAATTTGAGATTTTCAGAGCTTTACAGGGACCATTCCTTCTACCCCCCTTCACTAGCAAAAAGAAACAGTCGAGTATTACAAAAACTTTAGGTGGTGTTTGCTAAGATGTATATGCGAAGTATATGATGTATTTTTTCGATTGCTCAGAAACTGCTTTCAGGATGAGCATATTTCTAATCATTATATTTCGTTCCCGCCACTGTCTCATCGTGCCTTGCAAAATAAACTAGAAAAAAAGGCGACACATTTATTACAACTTTAATTAGGCGCGCTAATCTTGGCCGCGATCTCGGAACGGGGGCCCAAGAACAATGCCGGGGCGCCCGGGGCATTCTTTCGATTATAATCCCGCCGCAAATTGCTTTTCGTTTCGACAGTGACCGCCACCGACGACGTCCATGTATAGGGGCACAGTAAACCTCGAAACTTAGAAAAAATTGTAGGCGTGGCTTTTTGCGCGGCACTCCCATTGCGAATCTTATACTCCGCCCCCTCTACAATAGCAATTAAGTATTCAAAAACATCTGCACCGACGTTTCTTACACATACGGGGTGTTCAGATTTGATCCAGAAAACCCTTGTAAAATTGTGCGCTGCACGATTTTGATGAATTTGTGTGTGTGTGTGTGTGTGTGTGTGTGTGTGTGTGTGTGTGTGTGTGGGGGGGGGGGGGTATTTAGGAAATCGAGCAAACTTATTCAAAACTGCCCATAATCAGCACTCCCTGAAACCCAAATATACCAAGTTTTATGAATTTACCTCACCAACAAACATTTCTATACGACCTTATAGTTGGGAAAATTGTGTTTTTTTATTTTAAATTAAAAATCAAGAATGCTTTGTAAATATTTGAAGTTCGGATAAAATAAACCGAAACATACTAATAAAGAAAACGGAAAACAAACACCATCCTACCGTTTTAAAATACCTAATACTTAAATTTGGCATATTCTTCACAGATCACAGAAAAGATGCCATAATATTTAGGTATTATTTTAAAACGGTACGATGGTGTTCATTTTCTGTTTTCTTTATTAGTGGGACACTTTTAGGATGTTTAGCTTAAGTTTGCCCGATTTTCAAATATTTCCAAAGCATTCCTGATTTTTAATTGAAAATTAAAAAAAAATCCCAACTTTAAGGCCCCGAAGAAATGTTAGTCGGCGAAGTAAATTAATAAAACTTGGGACATTGATGGAGTTTCAGGGGGTGCTAGTCCCTAGTCTCTAAACGAATGAATGACATGACAAAATTATCAAATAAACAAACTTGTTGCTACGATATCAATTTCCGAGTCAATTTCTAAGCCAACTTTTTCGAACATTATGATTTTAAAGCGTATAACAAAATTTTGGGAGCGTATGGCAAGAAATAGTGTTTGCCACACGTACCTATAAATGAAGTTTTTCAGGACTCATCTGCTATTCCGGACTCGGCTAACACCTCGTCCGGAAACAGCAATGATTCGTCCTGAAAAACTTCATTTTAGGTACTTGTAACAAAAATAACTATTGTGAGTAATATTTTTCAAATTTAATTTTTGTGCAAGTTCCCCATTAGTAAATTACAGATACAAAGCTATGAAGGAGCAACAGGGTTTCATCAAGTCAAGTAGCTTGACATTTTAGCAAATAACTTGACTTGACTTGATATTGGAAAATTACTACTTGGCTTCAACTTGACTTGATTTCAAGTCGAGTCAAGTCAAGTAGCTTGAATATCAAGTCAAGCCATGACTCTCTAAAATTGGCAATAAAATAAAATTTACTTTTACTTGTGAACATGTTTATTTATTATTAACACACAAAATAAGAACCAAGTTTCCGAGAAAAATGTTTGTATATTAAGAAAAAAAAGTGCTTTGAACGGTGTTAACGTGAAACAAATAGAAGTTTTTGTTGTCTATGTTACACAGGCACAGACACACAGACAAACAAATAGAAGTTTTTGTTGTTACACAGACTACACATAGTTTTGGTACGGAGTTAAAATAGTTTATTTTTGTTCTTTCCTAGTTTTGCAAAAAAAAGTGTACAATGCAAAGGTTTATTATTATTATTTACCTGTCCTGACTGATAATAAAATTTGAAATTGATAAAAAATCAAGTAGCTTCAAGAAAAACTTGATTTTTCAATTACTTGAGAAATAAATACTTGACTTGACTTGATATTGGAAAATTACTACTTGACTTGAACTTGACTTGATTTCAAGTCAAGTCAAGTAGCTTGAATATCAAGTCAAGCCATGAATCTCTAAGGAGCAATACCATAAACACATTTTGTTCCAGCGCTCTTGGCGGTATAAAAAATAGTTCGCCACCACAGTCCCAGCAAGTTGATCAAAAATGCTGTAATTGCAGCACTCTAATAGGCAACAGAATGAAATCAGAAAGCAGCAGTCAATTATATTTTATTGTAGCAACAAATCGCCAGTTTCGCCGCGGTGGATGTCCGAGCAGCCGCCTGAATGAAATGATGAATATCTTGTATAATGCAGGAGTCGTGTTCCGCACACGCATCGCCTCGCTTCTTATAATGAAAAATTCGCAGAAGAAAGGAAGCGCCTAATTAAATTAATGTATGTTTTTCATCTCGGAACGCCTCGTTTTCGACGTCGGTCGGAATGAACGTTATTAGCGCGTTTTGCGGAAAACAATTTATGCACAAAGAATAAGTCGAATAAATAAGTGGAATAAATTGTGCTACAATGTGTGTATGTACGCTGCCTGGTCGTAGATAAAGCATCTCCGCATCACGCGAAAGCTATAGGCGGGGTGTGGAAAGAAGGTGTAAGAAAATTGCCTCTACTGTTACTTGCAATTTTTTAATTAGGGGTTTGTCTATAACCCGTGCGGCAGGTGTGTGTTATTAATATATCATTGTTCGTTACGTTGCTCAACGAAACACGACGAACTTCATTATTAGTTATTAGCGCAGCCTTATTGGCTACTGCAAAAAATAAAGAAAGTGGGAAACATAAAGAATACAACAGCAAGGTATGGAGGTTTGGTGAAATAATTATTCCTTGATGCAGCTGTGTGTCGGCAAGTTCACCCCTGTAGCCAAAAATTATTACTAAATATCTGGAACCCGATTTTCACAATTTGTGGTACTGGTAAGTTTTTAACAAAAAATATTTTAATTTAATTCTGGGAACTAAGGAAAGTATAAGTTATACCTACACGTTATACTTACAGGATGCTTCAAATTTTCCATCCTGGGCATAATACTTAAATTTTTTCCTGACTTTCCCTGTGTCTTTCAAACTCAAACTAAAGCTGATAACTAAAAAACTTCCGTAACGTTGAAGAAAGATTAATTAATTAATCTTTAATCATTAAAAAATGATTGCGATTTTCTTAATGCAAGTTTTGGGCTGAGGTAAACTAACAGTTTTTCTTTGACAACTTCTTTATTTCTCTATTGATTTTAATAAATCAATTTCATGTTTTATGTCCTTATTCGATTATTTTTAACCAAAAAGGTGGGCTCAGACAACAGCCTTCCCTGAGGGAATCAAATCTATTTAACTACTACACAGTTAAAAATCGGATTGAAGTACGTTACTTTTTTGGATGTTAATATATTTGTGTCAAAAAGTGACATACATTGTTACTTAAATTAACGCACGAGCAATATGTCGAATCATCTAGATACGTCAGTGTGTAAAACTGTAACATTTTAACTCGCACAAATGTTAAAAATATTACTGAATATGTGCAATGTGTTGATGCAACTATCTTCTGTGTTAAGTTTAACATTTATTATTTAACTTATTTCGATATGTTTTGAATAACAGAATACGTACATTTAATACTTTCATGCATGTAGAGTTAACATATTAAGTTATTCATTTTGCAACGCAACATAAACTTCAGTGTCATTTCGACTCATAAAAATGTAAGCCTCTACGCAGTATTTGTTAAAATCGAATGATTGGACTGTTGTTTTCGCTTCCCGGCTATCACACTTGGTCAAGTCGTTTTCATCTCAGTCAGTCCAGAATTGCGTCGCGTGCCAGGTGCCAATTCCTATCGATTAATAGCGTGTGTTGCTGTGTAGTAATAGTACGGTAACAGTGTGTGTACAAAAAATCCAGGTAAGTGATATTTCAAATTCCTACACATATTATTATATATAAGTACCTACTTCCAGGGTTTTTATATGTAGGTATTATGTTAACCAGGGGTGGCTCTTTAATTATGAATTTGCCGCACCTAACAAATGCCCTTATTTCTCATTTTTATACTGTTCCGCCTAGATCTTTAGATTTTGTACCTACATTATTTGAATAATTCTTAATTTTACCTGTTATTAAATTGTTTTGAATAAATTTAAAAAGTTGCCTTTTGTATATTGGTATACCTATAGTGATCATAGTTATTATAGAAGAAATTTGATATTTATTTTATATAGTATATATGTATCTTCTATTATTATTATTAATCTGCCTAATCCTAATATGTAACCCTTTTGTTTTGAAATAAAAAAAATCACAAATCAAAATTGTTGTATTTATTTTGCAAGTATCACCCATTTACTTCACATAGTTGCTAGTTGCTAAGAAGATGTTATTGCCCGAGATTTATAAAACAAGTTATAGTCATGCAGTGTTGTTCCAGTCCTTTGCAGTGTAAGAAACAGTAAAAGTATAAAGTTTATTAAAAGGTAAGTATCGAGAAAGGCATTATTACGAGACACTTATTATATATAGACATTTATATATAATATAATATATAGTGTCTCCACGTTAAGTACCTACTTACCACCCCTGTAAAATCTTTATTTGTTGACCGATTTTGATAAACTTTTTTTGTTAGGTATATATTGAAAATGCGCATATTAAACATTTGTTCTAATGTTAAAAAACAATAGGTAATATCTAGAAATAAAAAAATAATACTTTTTTTCTTATATGATTACAATCCAAAAATAAAGTTACCTACTCATTGAATGCGCATTTTGAACACCATACCTATAAAAAAAACTTTTATCAAAATCGATCAACGAATAAAAATTTTACAAGGGTGGTAAGTCCTTAATGTGGACACACTGTATATAATAATGTAATTATTACGTAATATATTTATTTACTATTAATCTTATGTTAAAAGTACTATTTATATGTGTATTTTTAACTTTAGATCAAATGTTAATTTCACTATAGCTATATGTTAGAACTACGTAGATCAAATGTTAAAAACCACTGTCGTTTTTCCTCTATTTAACATATGCCTAGATGTTACTTCAACTCACGCTTTTGGTAATATAAATAATGACAAATGTCTAATTAACATTACCTGACTTGTTAATCTGAATATGGAAAGTTTCAATATGACACACTACCATCGTAAATACAACAAAACTTTAATGTCAATTTAACTTTTATTTTCACAAATCTGTATGTATAAGTTGACACAATAATACTTCAAAATAATATAACACTTTCAGTTAATCATTTTCTACACAACGCATAACGTGAAATTTGACAGACACGTACATCAGCCATTTTACATATTTTTGTGTGTGGACCAGATGGAACATCAAAAAAATGTTAAATTTAACATATTATTTTCAACTGTGTATCTATTAAAATGATTTCACATAAAATGTCACTTTAAAACACGAATCATATGTACAGTGTCCTCCAAAAAGTTTGCACCATAGGGGGCAAATTTTAAATTAACGTTTTATTTTGAAATTTAATTTTGGGGTTACCTTTTGCTTTAAAAAAGATGACAAATGACCCACTCAAACGTGGTCATGTGACTTTCGTTATCTGTCAAAAATGACATTTAAAAGAATATATCGCCAAAAATGGGTTTAGTTGTTAAAATATCAAAAAGTTTTACTTGAAAAAGTTGTTTGTTTTTCAATTTTTACGTAAGTGTACCAAATTTGAACGCTCCACTAAAATATTTAGTTTTTTGTCAATTTTTAATATTTGTGAAATTTCCGAAAATTTTAAAAACTCGAAACTTCGTAAACATTATTTTATATCACTAGCTTTATCATTCTATTAATTTTTTATTACTAATTACCGATAAGAATAGGTATTTTTCAAAAGAACATGATATTTACGCTTTATTTATTTAATAATGAGTAAGACAGTTTGATAACTGTCAAATAAAAACAATTGCTTCTATTCTCTCCATGGCCTAATACTCATCAATATCGATTAATGTGAAATTAAACTTAAAGGTAATAATTATTTGTTCCATAAAAGTCAAGAATTATGCTTAGATACGTAAAATAGTTTGATGATAGTTTAATTCAATATTATTTTGGCATCAATTTAGAACTGGGAAACGTAATGTAACTAAATTTATACCCCAAATGCTAGAAGGTACATCAACTTTGCAACAAACATAACAGAATTTTAAAGCGTAAATATCATTTTCTTTTGAAAAATACCTATATTCTTATCGGTAATTAGTAATAAAAAAATAATTAGAATGATAAAGCTAGTGATATAAAATAGTGTTTCCGAAGTTTCGAGTTTTTAAAATTTTCAGAAATTTCACAAATATTAAAAATTGGCAAAAAACTAAATATTTTAGTAGAGAGCTCAAACTTGTTACACTTACGTAAAATTGGAAAACAAACAACTTTTTCAAGTAAAACTTTTTGATATTTTAACAACTAAACCCATTTTTGGCGATGTATTCTTTTAAATGTCATTTTTGACAGATAACGCAAGTCACATGACCACGTTTGAGTGAGTCATTTTTCATCTTTTTTAAAGCAAAAGGTAACCCCAAAATTAAATTTCAAAATAAAACGTTAATTTAAAATTTCCCCCTATGGTGCAAACTTTTTGGAGGACACTGTAGAAAAATATTTTTCACAAATGAAAACAATCAACAACTTTTAGGTTAGACATACTTTTTTAAGATCACTGAGTCCGTTCTTTCGTTTTATCCCCACACATATATAAGAGAAGTGAAACAAATGAATCATTCCACAGGTTTATAAAGGATATTAAAAGTTAACAGTTTGCACAGTACACTTAAAATGGCACTTATTGCAATTAAATAAATAAATAAATAATAATTCTCAGATTCACAATACCCCAGAAGCAACAGAACGCTTGTGCGGGGGAGGGGCAATTACTATTATTTTGTCTGCGTTGCCATTTGCGGGTAGAGAACTACTAAAATCACCAGTGAAAAAGCTATTAAAGAGCAATACCGTGAATCCACATTTTGTCCAGCGCTCATTGGCCATCAACGGTGTTTTCCTATAAAGGCATGTGCATACAGTCTGCCTCGACCTTGATTCGAACCAAGGTCGATCGAAGGCAGAAAAACATGTAGTCTAAATAAGTTAGTAATGCTCCGAACATCGCCACCGATGGCCATAGCGGCTATAGTGATTATCTCAAGTGTTTCGTCTGCAGTGGCAGTCAGATGAGTCAGAGATATATTCTTCTCGTGAAAAAATTTCTTGGCGGCGTCGCGTGACGCCGACAAGGAAATATTTCCGATATTTCGCGAAATTTTTTCAAAGTTAATGAGTTAATCCGCCCCGCGGGTTTCGCCTGGGCTTTAGTGCATTAAGTGGCCTCCTTAATTACCCGGCGTTTTAATTGACAGCCGTATTAATAGCGATCCCCCGATAGCAATGGGTTTATTACGTTGTAAAGATAATGCAAATGAAAGGTGCGCGGCGGCTATACAGATTCGCGTACAGCGGCGCTCGTGATGTTATGTTTGACGGAAATATAAATAAGTCTAATTTTCAGATGGAGATTCCAAGAATCAAACCCGGCCGCGGCTTGGGCATTGTCCTATGCAGCCCAGGCTAACCCTCACCACGGTCATGCAACATTAGTAAGCATATCCGTCCGCCTAGGGGGTTAAAGGGGGCGTTTCCCCCCTGGATTTCATCCTAAAATCTTAAGTTAAAAATACTGCCTCCATTTTCACCACCCAACCAAGAAAACAATATATTAAAATTAATAGGTACGCCATTAGAATAAGTAAATAGACCTAATTACACACACTCTGTATAGTAGTAATTATTGTTATTTCGCTGATACGAGTTTTTATGATATTTTGATCTGCATAGGTACTGAATTTTACTAGTCTATCTAAGAATCTCTCGGTTTAGTTTGATAGTTATTTATGTACCAAGGCACTGAAGTTTAACTTTTTACGGCTCATGCGGAATTTAGTTGCCGAGGCCTCTGGCCGAGGCAAATAAACCACACGAGTCATAAAAAGAACTTCAGTGCCGAGGTACATATTATATTTTTTTTTGAAATCGGAAAAAAAATGTTTTGTTTGGCGAAAAATAATAATAAGGGATCACCCGTCCATGAACCGCCTATGAGCGGCGTTGTTTGACTTTGACGATTGCTCTACCTGTGTCAAGTATGACCACACAGGGCACTTACTGACAGAAAATCCAAACTGCTGCCTGCTGTGCAGCCTCCATGTAAAATAGATTAATATTCAAACCTACTAAAATATTTACACTGAAAGATTGCGCTGTTATAGGTAACAATTTCGCAATGTGTACGAAAACTTAAATGGGATTTATTGGCCGGGTTTTGAATATTTGGTCGCTTTTGACGGGCGATGGCTCCGCGTCTGACGTTTGATGGTTACATCTCTCCAAGGCCTACTTATTGAAAAAATCGTACAATAATGGGCTACATCAGTGCCGATTTCTGAGCTCTTAATGACGATTTTGAGACACTTCACTGCCGATTAGCAACAATTAAAAGTTCATACTATGAGTTTATATCTTCTAAAGCTTCGTTTTCGAGATACAGGCAGTGGCGGAGCTATGCCTGAGCAAATATAAGCATTGCTTAGGGGCCCTGGCCAAAAGGGGGCTCGTGTCCCGTCGGACGTGATGGCGGTGCCGACCCAACGGGCCGACGGCCGACACCCGTACACCATACCTATACGGGTCAGTCGTCGGTCAACATTTTTTCGTGCAGTGAATTTAATTTACTTATTTACTAGTCATACTATTCTTGAGTTCCTTTGATATTATCTGAATTGAGAATTTTATTTTATTACTTAAGTTGTTTTATTTTAAGCTGACGTATCTTTTTCTGTGATATTGGAGTTTTTTTTATTTTATTTTGTTTGCTATGGAATGTTTTATGTTTTTTTTATAAATAAAAGGACTGGTTCATTTAATATATTGTATTACCTACTTAGTTTATTTTAAGTTTACTTATTTTCTTGTGATATTGTTTTTTTTATATTGTTTGGAATATGTACATTTTTTATTAAATAAAAAACTGGTTCATCGTTATGGTAGAAGTTTTTTTTATACAATTTTCGAATGCCTCCTAATGTTCATATTATCTTTGAAGAGGAGAGGGGAAACTTTTTAATTTTTGCTTACGGGCCCTAGGTACTCAAGCACCGCCACTGGATACAGGGTGTTAAAATTAATAAATAAAGTTATTTTTGAATAATATCAATAACCACTTGTGCGATTTTGATGAAGCTTGCAATTTTTTAAGTTATATCTGAGTAAAGAGGTTACTTCGATGCAATTAGATTTAATCTTTTTGTTCCAGGGGCGGCACCGAGGCATGCTAGTCAGATATTTTAAGGAAAAGTTTGAGCATACCATTGCTTTTTTATAAGTTTGGTATTCTTTTAAGATTAAATTATTAAAAATAAAATTTTTTGATAATAAAATGTTATTTTTTTCCAATAAGTCTTGTAACATTTATAATTTTGGTTATTTGTGGTCGGCAGTTCCAACAATCAAAACAATTCGACCATAACAAAGTTTAAACCAAAATAATAAAATTTTACATCTTGTATCTCTAAAATGATAAGCTTTAAACTGTTTGTTAGTTGTTTATACCTATAAGTACACAATAATATATCATACATAAAATAGTTAGAGTATAATCTTGTCCTAGACCAATTTGTATTTTTTAAGCTTTTTAGTAGCTAATATAGAAAGAAAATGTTTCATCGGCAATTACTCATGCGTGAAATTTTCGAAGAGCATATAGAGGGTGATTAATTAGGAATGATACATAACACACTCACATCATAAATTACGATTTTTCATCTAATATCACAATGATAGTCATGATTATGAAGGTTATTAAACAATTTTTTCTAATAAAAAATGATAGATAGGATGTAAGCCGCTGGCGGATCGCATGGTCGCATTTCCGCGCACGGCTCGGCGGCTCCCCCTTCGGCGAAAATCGTAAAACCGCATTTGTTCGGTGTTTTCTCCTAATTAGCCATAAAAATTAAGTTTAATTAACGTATTAAGATCGCCATTCGATAATACCAAATTAATTTGCGTGTGGCGGGATACACAACTAAATTACCTGAGGCTCTTGCATTAAACGTTTCATAAACGGGTGGCCACTGGCAGCCGATAACGGAGAATGCGGGCGATCTTGTCAACGGCCCCTTTGAAAAAAATCCATAATTGGTTCGGCACAGGAAACAACAGTGTTTAAAATACCCTGGCCATAATAAGCATGACAATGTAAAAGGACCAGTGGCGGGCATCTATATACGAGTGACTCGCGTTTTTTTACTGATCTCTCAACAGCGTTAACATTCGAGGGATTCATAAAACAGGGGTGTATCTTAAATTTTGGTGAAATTGAGATTTTTTGGCGTATGAGAGAATTATTGCTTCTCTACGTTGTAACAAAAAAGTGTCTATGTGATTTTAATAGTAAACCGTAAAAATACAGAAACATTTAGGCGTATAGAAACATATTTAACGATTTGTGATTTGTCATAAAGGCCTACGTTTATACGCCTAAATAATTTTAAGTTAAGTATATTATAGACAAATCTTAAAAAAAGGGAGAAACAACATTCCTTTCTCCGAAAAACGAATTTTCTAACAGAAAACCATCTACATCACATTATTATATTATGTATTCGTAGAAATAACCTTAGAAATGTCAATGTTATGATAAATTGTATAAATAAATCCGTTACGCCTCTGCGTTAAAACCAATAGTCAAGATTGAGACCGACATAACCTTAAAAATTAGTCTATATATACCTACAGTGGTGCGCGTTGTATGATTAGTGAAAATGTCATCCAGAACAAAAGAAAATGTTGAAATGCCAGTAAGGCAAGGAAGCTATCATATACACAGTATGATACTAACAAATATTTTCACAAAATTTTGAGATTTTTCTCAAAAAAGTCTGAACTTTACAATTCAGAGAAAAAACTCTGAATTTTAAAATTCGGATAAAAAAGTCTAAATTTTGAGAAAAATCTCAAAATTTTGAGAATAAAGTCAAAATTTTGAGATAAAAGTGTGAATTTTAAAATTCGGAGACAAAAGTTTGAATTTGAGAATTCTGAGAAAAAAGTCCGAATTTTAAAATTCTGAGATAAAAGTGAAAATTGTGAGAAAAATCTCAAAATTTTGAAAATAAGTCTGAATTAAAAAAAATACATATTACGTAGCCCTTCTACGCTTCCGTAGGAATGAAACACGCTCCAAACGACGTAGTACCTACTCGAAAAAAATTATAATTTTGTGGTTATGAAATTTTGTTTTCTCTAATCTTAAAACTGTTATTTTCACATATGCATCATAAAGATTTATTTTAAACTGTTAGTATTCTAATAGTTCTAATATTTTCAATGCACATACAATACTTTTATATGATTATACGTCCATCAACATTGTTGTAACAAAAAGGCGTAACAACTATAAAAGTGGCGATTTCTTAATTCAACAAGACGTAACTTTTGTCACTAGTTATATACTCATCAGTACTTACTCTATGCTAAATATCAACGAAATTAGTTAAACCTAGCATTTTTTAATCGTTTTTTACTTGTACCTGTAAAAACCTGTTTTTGTTGATACGCCTCTATGCTATGAAGCCCTCAATATTATACAGTGTGTCCCCGCCCCCGGATTAGGTTATAATCGACAAAAAAATTCCAAGTTGAAATTTGAGCTTCTGGGGTTCAGCCTTGTTTTCAAACTAATTTGTGAAATAATTTTTCACACCAGTAAAGTGTAAAGTGTAGGTTTTACTACAAAATCTTATTAAGAAACCTTGTTCACAATGAATAACTCAGTAGGTTTTGCAAAATTTCGGAAGCCTAGGCCTACTTTGATTTTTTGCCTTTTCTCCCTTTTCTTTAGAAAAGTTAGAGATGTGCCGAGGGTTTATTCCCTTAGAGGGTTTTTTCCCAAAGTAGGGTTTAAACCGGGTTGGGTTTTTTCATTAATTCCCTTGGGTTTTTTGAGGGTTTTTTCCCTGAGGGTTTTTTCGAAAATGAGGGTTTAAACCGGGTTGGGTTTTTTCGTTAATTCCCTTGGGTTTTTTCAATAATCCAATAATATATTATTTTTTGACTTTTGACAGATTTGACACATGACATGACATAATTCTGACAGTACATACGTAACGTACATAGTACATGTACATAGTATATAGAGCGAATCGCGAATGTAAATTGTAATTTAAGAGTTTCGGATTTCAGCTTGTAGAAAACAAGAAAACATTTCCACTTTCCACAAATTATTTCCCAGTTGCATTACCAAAGTTATAAGTTATACTATACTAAATAAAATATTAAAAATATGCCAAGACATTGTTCCGAAGAATGGACACATTTAATTTAGAATAATAATAATAAAAACAAAGAGAAATAAGAAAAGGAGAAAGTCAGACTTTATTTTTTATTGCAGTTTTATTACTTTGCTAGTCAAGTGAAGAGTTATTAAGTTATTTATTTATACTTTATTTATATACAGACAAAATAAAGTAACTGATAAAACGATAAAAGTATATCTAAATTATTCAAGTTGCCTTTCCTACTAAAAACAAAAATAATAAGAGTTTGTTTTTTGTTTTTTCCTTTTCTATTAAATTTGAAATAAAAAAAATAAGTAGGTACCTATTTATAAAATACGTAAATTCCCAATAAAATCCCAAAGCGGGTTTTTTCAAGGGTTTTCTCCCTTTATTGGGTTTTTTCAAGGAAAAAACCCTTGAAAAAAACCCAAAAACTAATAATATTTGAAAATAATAAATTCTAAATGTATTCTTATAGGGTTATTTGGTATCAAAATAATCGTCTTCTAACAAGCAATTTTAAAATGAAAGAAACCATAAATCCAGAATATAAAAACCCTTCCCGGAAAAAACCCGGGAAAAAAAGGGTTTATTCCCTCCAAAAATAAAAACCCGTTTTTTTCCCGTCACTAAGAAAAGTCCCCCTTGTGTAGCTTTCACGTCAAATTAGTTCATGGTGAAGAATTGAGTAGGTGTGAAATTTTCAAAAGACTAGGTGTACTTTGATTTTTTTGCAATAAAAGGTTTTTTTAATATATAGGGTGTACCTACCAGGTTTTCTTGATCAGGACTTTGGCATGTTATAGAAAAACTCAATATGGGCGATTAGAGAATAAAAAGATGCACTAAAATGTCGGGCCTGCAAGACCAAAAAGATAACCTAAAAAAGTTGCAAGTAAAAGCACAATCCAAATATAATGCAAGTGGCGCCTTCTGTGAGAACGTAGAAATTGACATTTTCAGCTTATTCTCCATCCTCAAAAACCCTGCAGTGCCAAATTTATATTCCTCAGCTTGATTATTTTGGGAGATATTGCCATAATTTAATTTCAAAAAGAGAACTAAAACGCCCTGTGTTTCAGAAACGATGCACTTTAGGACGTATGTTTATACAGGGTGAGTTTTTTTTATGGTCAGTATGGGGATCTCGGAAACCAGCTTAGATAGAAGGAAGGTTAAATGGGGAAAAATTGCAGTTTTGTAGGCCCAATTTAATGTACCTTGTGGATTTTTGAGAAAAGTCATGGCTTCCTAGATATTTTGAAAAAACAAAATTTTGGCGATTTATTCCAATCCATCTAACTTCGTTGTTTTTGATTTTAGATAAAAAGTGTAAATACAAAAGTTGGAGGGAATTGTGTTCCAAATGCCATTGGCATGTCCTACTTTCCGTGACAGCTGCCATTTTCGAGATATGATACAAACTTGGGTTTTTTAAATGGAAATATTTATAATTTTTGTAGTTAATTTATTCATAAGAAGGTTGGTTGTAAAATCATGCTTACTTACGCACTGAATAATTAAATTATTTGCAGTTGTTCAATTCTCTTCATAACCGGTGGTATGCCTAATAATAAATAATAATACCTGTCGTAATAGGATTATCATTCGGTAAATTACCGAAAGGTATTTATTATCAGGGGTAATATAACAAAGTGGTTTATAATACAAGACAAACAATACAAGAATTATAAATACTTCCCGTCTTCGAGAATGTAATTTAAAAATAAAAATAAAAAAGCAGTCACAACCGGGATTTGAATCAGGGACCTCTGGCATGCAAAGCGAGAATCATGCCCCTAGCCCACTGAGGTCAGATGAATGTTTTACTTAACTAGCCGTATATAAATTTAATTACCATGTTTAAAAGTTAAAGTCCATTTGACAGCTGTCATTTAGGTTGAGCTTTCGGTTCTGAATATGTTTTTTGTGCTAATATAGATACTCAACGATCAATGTATTAACTACTGTCCTATATTACATTTGGTAATGTGAAGAAGTTATCGGGTTATCAGTTTTAGCTGAGACAATATCTATTGGTTTAGCGTAACTATAGGACGTAACTTTAAGAGAGTAGGATTTCAGAAAAAATACCAGTAGTTGTATTATCGCTGAAATTATCACTTGATTGGTTAATATTTCAAAAATCATATCATTTCATTGGTTCATATTGGCAGGCGTTGAATTCTCGCCAATAGTCAATAGCACACCACTAGTTATATTTCCCCTGCATGATAATAAGTTATATAGTTCAGTCAAATATGGTAGATACACAAGAAAGGCTCGAAGAGGAAAGTTTCGGTGTACCTAATTGTTTTTAGTGATTTATTTTATGTTTTTTGAGGTGCTGAACACGAATCTGAAGTTGTCCAACAAAAATTTTCGCGGCAAAAATGAGAAATCATTAAAAAACCATTAAAAATAATGTTTTTTTAGTGATTTTCAGCTTATAACTTGCAAAGCAAGCTATTTATGCAAAAAGTGGTCCTGTAGTAAAATAAAGAAGATAAAATTATCTACAATTTACGCCTCTTCATATTTTTTTGTACGTCATATGGTTTCTACGCAAAAGAGTGTTGAAATATCAGGGAAATGGGTAGTTTTTGGCAAATAGCAAAAAAAAATGAATGAAGCGAAACTTTCCCTTTAACTAAATTATTTTATCTGTGCTTTCTTGCCTTTCAACATATACAGAACAATATCACATTTTGGCGTCCCTACCTCCTACCGATGCTGCAGCACAGTAGCAACATTCTTTGAGAGTAGATATACTTTCAAGTAAAACAATGGCTTGGAATTAAAAATAATTATGAGCAATGGGGTTGGAAGAAAACCAAAGGGGGTCTGCAGCCAGTACCAACGCTACAGCCACCAGCACCAGAAGCAGTTTTAAAACTTATTTCTTGCAATTGCATGAAGATCTGTCAGACCAACTGTGGATGCAAAAAAGAAGGCCTTAACTGTTCTAATATGTGCTCGAACTGAAGGTAATTATGCATCTTTAATTATATCCCACCTTTATTTCTTCACTCGCTATATATTTGTGTGTTCAAAACATGTTTGGACATAGGTATTCATATTCATATTATGTATTAAATAAATTGTCAAGTATTTGGAATTACCTAAGTAATTTTATTTGTTTTAGGCGTACAAGAACTGGGAGACTGCCCTGAAAAAAGTATGGAAAAAAAATTCACGTCTTTTATTAACCTATAGAAAAATATTTACCTACATGAAATAAAAAATATAAATTATTAATGGTGTTTTTTGCTATTTTTCAAAATTACTGAAGTTCCCCGATCTGTCAACATTCTTTTGCAAGGAAACCATACGACGTACAAAAAAATGTTAGGAGAGGTAAATTGTAGATAATTTTATTCTCTTTTTTTTTTACTACAGGTTAACTTTTTGCATAAATACCTTGCTTTGCCAGTTATAAGGTGAAAATCGACAAAAAACATTATTTTTAGTGTTTTTTGGTGATTTGTCATATTTGCGGGGAAACTTTTTGTTGGACAACTTTAGATTCGTGCATGTTCAGCGTCCAAAAAACATAAAATAAACCACTAAAAACAGTTAGGTACACCAAAACTTTCCACTTTAAACTACCGTTTGACTGAACTAATAGATACGTGGCACTGGCGGCGATAAGGCGCCCGCAGAGCCCGCCGTGCGGGGGGGGGGGGGGCAGGTCCGGAAGGGGCCCCTAAAAACTTAATATTAATTTTTGCAAAATATTAACGCTATTAGGCTTAAAAACGGTGTCAACCAAACAACTTGGAAGATTTTTATTTCAAGAAACAATTAGCAGATTGTTAGGAAATTATTAAAACACCCCGAAAAACACGAAAAAAAAAAGCAATTTTTTGTCAAATTTTGTGCGTTTGTTTAAGTGCCTTTAGTTTCTCTTTTAAACTCGTATAGTGGTAATTATTACGAAAAATATTCACTTCTATTGTTAAGAACTTTTGTTTTGTACACTCTGTTGCTGCGAATTAAGATTTGTGGTGGTTTGTATTAACGTATTATGTGCCATGTTTTTTATCTTCCCTGCATATTTTGACCAATTTTTAAGGCTTTTGCCGGCCGGTTGGGTGTTTGTAGCAGATAACATCAATTAACTTTATTTATAGATCAATTTTTCTGAAATTAATTTATACTTAAAATTCAACACCAGTAAAAGAGCTATTTTTTTAAATCAAATTTTCGATTTATGGGTCATTCTCCAGAAGTGTTCATACTTCGAGGACACAATTGGGCAAATACAAATGTTACATGATAACCTTCATTTTTTAAAATTATTATTAGAAAGTCAAAATTAAACGAAAAATAACATTTTCCCACCTCCCAGATATGACAAAAAATAGTTTGCATGCTTCTTATAGGCTTTTTATTTTTTAATGCCATGGAGCTGAGAAGTCATCACAGAGCTGATATTAAAAAAAAAAACAGAATTTGATTTTACCCTAATGAACTGGAAATGCATTTTTTTAGTGTCGGTTTTTTTAAGCTTAACACACAGAAAAATAATCCCTGTGATTTTCACTTAGGTCTAACATGTTAAGCCAAATATATCAACTCAGTGATCAATTCTCAGCTCCGTGACAATGAACAGTAACCACGGAGTTGAGAATTTTTATATTTCCCGCAATTTTTAGCGACCGTTTTTGAACCATATTTCTTGTAACTTGGAACACAGAATTGGGCTTTTACTACTAAGTAAATACTAACGATGTTAGTGAATAATAACTGTCATTAATTAATTAGGGAGGTCACGGATTTGATAAGGCATGATTGTTGATGCTGGCCTTTGCAAAAAACATACCTTTTTACCCAAAAACTGTCAGCACTGCACTCTATATTCATCACCTGATGCACTAAAAGCAAGCTGCTGTATGTAGCGAAGCTGGCACCATCTATGAGCCAGTTTACCTAAGTTTATATAATTGACCACGGAGCTGAGGGGTCCTATCGAGGACAAACTTTGCATTACACAAATTATGGACAAAATATAAAAAATAATATATTGAAAATACATTGTAACTAAGTTGCACCCATCACCCATCTCAGCATAAGTAATGGATAATAATGATCTTATTAGCAAAAAATCACATACATCGGCAAATAAATCATATTAAAATGTAAGTAGGGACAGGCACGGAGCTGAGATTTCGGTGTCAGTGTTCAAAATTTTCCATTGGAAAAAATTACACATACATAACTGAATTTCATGAAGCATGTGTTAATATTGGTAATTTTCTTTTTACCCAATAAGAAATAATAATAATTTCGTGAAGGAGTGAAGAGTAAATTCAGAAGGACATTAATTCGGCCACTTCTGGAGAATGACCCTTATCTTTTCTCCCAAGTTACGGACCATTTTGAGATTAGGTGGTTTAGTATGCCGTCCGTCCCTGCGTTGGTAGCACCAGACAGATTTTAGCAATGGTAAGATTTTATATTTAAGGGAATTAGTAGATTAGGGAGGGTTAGGGTTACCAGATAAGGCGATTTGAAAAAGAGTACAACTCTAAAAAAAGGTCTCGCCTCTTTTTTATAAACCCACCTTATATCTAATAAAACAATATTTTATTTGTGAGAAGGGAAAATATATCCATTAATTACATTACATTACCTACGACACGACACGGCTCACAATCACAACACTGTTTTACTGTCTAACTGACTCACAAGGTTTATTTTTTCTTCTGAGGTCACAAGTGTCACAACATAACTTTACATTATACCCTATAAAATTGCGAGTGGGTCTTTCGTGGCACCTACGTTTTGACACCGTACGTCGTGGGTTCGATTCCCACCGCGGCAGTATCCTGGGTGTTGTGTGTTTGTCTTTAGGTTAATGTAAATATCCCCAATTATAAAGAGGGTCATAATGGCTAGATTGCTCGAAAAGAACAGAGGCCCCAAAAGGGAAAAAAATAACCTATTATAAAACTAAAGCACCTAGTCATATAAGCCGCGTTCCTTTTGCCACTTTTCTTAAGAATTCTTACTTTATCTCAGTTGGTGGCAGTTCCTTTTACAAATGAGAATGTGAGCTAAAGTGAGATTTTTTACCTCCCCCTTCGCCCTTCAAGAGCACATCCCCGCGATATGGAGCATATTGGCTCAGTTTGGTGGTGGGGAAAATGACCCTTTCACAAGATGAGCCTTTGACAGGAAAAAAAACAAACTGAGTGGCTCGGCTAGCAACTGAGCTAAAGTTCTCAGTGTAGGGCGTAGGGGCAAAAAGAACGCGGCTAGCAGTGACGAGTGTTGCCTAGTTCCTGGTTTTCTAGTGTCATCTAGTGGACGGTAGACATAATATTATGGTAATAAGAGTTCTCTCACGCCATCTATTAGCAGCTATCTATACTAAGTTAATAAATTGATTATGGCTACACTCATTTTTGCAAATCTCCGTCGGCGTCGCCAAAAAGAGTACATTTGACACATATTTTTAAAAAGTAAGAGTACAAAAAATATGGGGTTTAAAAAGAGTACCTTTACTCTTAAAAGAGTACGGATGGTAACCCTAGGGAGGGTATTTGTATTATTCGGAGTGGCGGAATTCCTTTTATTATTCTTAATAAATATTTTTCTTTGGAAAATATTTTGTAATATAAATAACAAGATAAATATATTATTATGTGTGATTTACTAATTGTCCTACACTCACTGGGATTACTAATACGGTTTTCTAGGGCTTTCCGTAGTACTTGAGCGAATGCTATCCTAGTTCTCTCGGGAAAAAAGTCGGCCCTAGCAGCAAATGGCAACGAAGACAAAATAATAGTAATTGCCCCCCTCCCCCGCACAAGCATGTGGTTGCTTCTGGGGTACTCCTAGTTTGGAGTATTTTGAGGGTGAGAATTATTATTATATTATTATTAAATCATGTCCCATTTATAAAATAAAATGTGAGACATTAGACATGCCCAGTTTTTGTTAAGCTACGCTATAATACTCCCTAATACAGAACATTTCCCAGAAAAACATAAAATAAAAATTATATATTATCTGAGCTTTTTTCTTATAATTTAGCATCTTAGCCAAAATTTCGGTATTTCCGTATTTTATTACCACATACGTGGGTAAGTTATATTAATCAGAAAGTCATCCTGGGTTCTTCATATAGGATAGTGAGTCTTCATTTGTTCGCAAACTAGGTATGCGTTTTCCCGTAACATTATAGGCTTTAAATTCTTACTGTCAAAGCGGTGAAAGCGGTTTTTACGAAAATTAAAATTATTATGATATCTCAGCATTCGAAGCGCCTCCTCCTCTTCTCCGTCGATGGTTTTTTTTTCGGCGCGGCCGCGATCCCATCGCGATAAGGATTAATTGGACTCCCTGCCTACTGTGATTGGCCGCCGGTAATTTAGATCGCCGCCCGATTGCGCCTAATTTGTATATTTATCGGGCCGCATTATGTCGGCTCGGTGCGTTCCGGGCCGGATCGGTCTTTCGGCGCGCGGGATTATCGGGGTAGAATCGGGAACAGCGGCAACGAGGCCGCATAGCCTCCATTATTAGAGTCTATACCATCTGAAGAGTAGTACAACCAAAGTCTAGAAACACCAAAGTCCGCTCACTTCTCTGATCTCTCGAAAAAGCCGGCAATTTTTTGCGACCGGTCGTAAATCAGCGTCACCTCGCACGGTTCGCATTTACGAGGGCGACTAAACGAAATCGCCGTCAAGCTAGTTATATGACGGCAGGTTCATATTGACTTTCCATTATTTACCAAAGTCGACAAATATTAGTAGATACACCTATTTGTAGACTTTGGTACAACATTATTTATACCTATTTGTAGACTTTGATACAACATTATTTGTGTACCGTTAGTTTTTGGTAGATACAGTTAAATTAAAATACAAGGTAGCTATTACCAGAATCTACATAACTATAGTCTATCCAAGTCTAACAAAGTCACATGACCGCATTGCGATCGATTACCAGGGTCTGACTAATATGAGATTCCCAGTGGCTTGTAATTCTGAACTAATTCTTTTAGAAGTTCTAAAAATTGTGTTTTTACCTTTCGTGGATCTTTATAAATTTCCTTAAATTAAGTAGCAAAATAAATTTACAGAATATACTGCTCGCGATCCGATCTAAAATATGCAGGAAACTCGACTGAGGGAAGAGCCGGCCCTGCATTCTGCTCGCCGCGTAAACACTTGACATTTTATGACGGCCAGACTAGGCCTGAGACAAAATATCGATAAAATCGAAAGTATCGATACTATCGATTTTATCGATACTCGATATTCAATTTCGATAAATCGAAATATCGATCTTATCGATATTTTCGATCTTTTCGATTTTATCGATTTTATCGATCTTTTCGATTTTATCGATCTTTTCGATTTTATCGATCTTTTCGATTTTATCGATCTTTTCGATTTTATCGATCTTTTCGATTTTATCGATATTTTTGATTTTATCGATCTTTCCAATTATATCTATCTTTTGAAATTGTTGGTATTTATAGGGTGGACCCAGATGGACTATACGATAGGTGTAAAAGACAAAAAAAAAACGAGCTGAAACTTGAGCTTTGGGGGATGAGCCATGCTTGATTAGAAACTAATTTACACCATATTTTTATATTTTAAAGGCGTTGGCAGGGCCAATTTATTCACTTTTAGTTCAGGTAAACTACCTTTTCCTTAAGAGATATCGAAAAATTTTATTAGAAAAAGTTCTTCAGAATTCAAATCTAAGTCTCCGTACCAAATTTTAAAACAATCGGCACACTTCGATTTTTTTCAATTTTTTTAAATGTTTGTTATTTTAGAGCAAATTAAGTACAATGATCGAAAAATTTTATCAGAAAAAATTCAGAATACAAATTTAAGGCCCTGTAGTAAATTTTAAAACAACCGGCATACTTTGATTTATTCTCCAAAAAATCAAGTTGAAATTTGGAAAAAATCAAAGTCTGCCGATTCTTTTAAAATTTGGTACGGGGACTTAGATTTGAATTCTGAACAACTTTTTCTCATAAAATTTTTCGATATCTCTTAAGGAGAAGGTAGTTTACCTGAACTGAAAATGAATAAATTGCCGCTGTCAAGGCCTCCTTGATTTTTAAAATATAAAAATATGGTGCAAATTAGTTTCTAATCAAGCAAGGCTGATCCCCCAAAGGTCAAGTTTCAACTCAATTTTTTTTTGTCTTTTACAACTATCGTATAGTCGATCTGGATCCACCCTGTACAAAGATACTTTTTCGAGTTATTATGCTTAGTTGTTGTGCGGCTTGTGGCATTTCTCTGACCGCCAAAACTAAAATGTAAAGTGGCATAGACGTTTGTGTAGGTATCTAACTACTTCTTCATAATTGGAAATTTAAAATTAGAATTGCTGTATTATCAAGGATTCATAAACGTGCCTTATAATTTTTTGTCTGTATTATAGGTACTAATTTCAAGAAAAATGAGGATTTCTGCCTCGATTAGTTGTCGAAACAACTCAAATATGCGCGCCACTGTAAAAACGGAAACGACATCCCGCCATATGAAGATCGTCGAGCGTTAAGCCCAAATTTGCTCCTTCCTGGGGTTCTTTCAAAAAGTACAAAGTTATTAGTACCTGGTGTTATTAATACCTGGTGTTATTAGTACCTGGTGTTTACATCGTCAGTATCGAAACAAACGGTTTTTAAATCCTCTCTAGGGACATTACTCGTATCTTGTTATAAACGCCTAGTCCGGCCCTGTCGGACCTCCTAGGTGTTTATAGTCGCCCCCGCTGCTGGCCACATGTATGTGTGTGTGTGTACGCCCAGATCACTTCGCCGGCCTCTACAGGGCGCAGTTTTCGATATTTCGAGTCGAAATTTCGCGTATGGCGGCGCATGCGTTCGGACCCCAGACCTATGGAAGGGCGCCCGAATCGGAAAAGCCGTTTGGCCCTGCGGACTTTTTTCGATTTTTTTTTAAAGGGTCGGCTTTTCGAACCTAGGTCGTCGATTGAGTTCGACTTTGGCGTGGGGCCCCGGGCGGATATGGGCTTCACTCGCGCTGAAGGGCGCCTCGTTCGGAAAAGCCATTCGGCCGTTTGGACAATTTTTTCCGATTCTTCTTCTTGTGTAAATCAATGTCAGTCTCAAAGATATTTTTAGGGGACACGTAGTGGATGTAGGAGTAGGTATAGAAAAAAACTGTAAGGGTGTCGTGAGTAACGAGAGAGGCGTCGCAAAAAATGCAAGAAAAAATCTTATTTTTGTGTAAATCAATCTTAATCTCAACGATATTTTTAGGAGACGCATAGGGGATGTGGTAATATAAAAAAAAACTTGTAGGGGGTGCCGTGAGTAACCACAGTGGCGACGCAAAAATCCAAGAAAAACACGCATTTTTGTGTAAATCAATCTTAATCCCAACGATATTTTTGGATAGGGGATGTGGTAATATAGAAAAAAAACTGAAAGAGGTACCGTGACAAAAGTTATTGGCGTCGCAAAAAGTCCCAAAAATCTTATTTTTGTATAAATTTTAATCTCAAAGATATTGGCAGACGCATAGGGGATGTAGTAATATAGAAAAATCCTGTAGGAGGTGCCGTGACGAACGAAAATGTTGATTTTTTGTGTAAATCAATCTCAATCCCAAAGATATTTTTGAGTGACGCAAAGGTGATATAGTAGTATAGAAGAAACCTGTAGGGGTGGCGTCGCAAAAAAAATCCCAAAGAAAGTTTTTTTGTGTACAACTTGGCACCCCTCAAGTTGGTGGCGCTCCGCGGTCCGTACTTGTTAAAATTAGTCCACTGTAGGTTGGTGCATCATTCTGGCTAACTGCTGTTGGGAAATTCTACATACACTGTGTTCCACTTTGAGTCGAAACAGTTACGTATTTTTCGAAAGGTGGGCTGATTTTCAAAAAACACTTTTTTTTAACCTATAGTAGTCAAAAAACTCTAGATTTCTGATTATATTTTTTTCAAATAGTCCTATTGTATTGCCTATACTGTTGCTGTTAAAAGAAGACACGCAAAAATCATAAAACCATATTAGGCATTTTTTAAAAATGAAATGGATAGTGCCATCTAATTCGCCATATTTCAAAACCCCTGGTACAAAATTTCAACACTTTTTCGGAGTACCCTGTATAAACCACCACTCATATTTTCGTGATCTTTTTTAGAGAATCGATTTAGCTTTTCCCAAGGTATTATTTTACATAGAATAGCCAATATAGCTAATATAGGGTGGTCGTAAAAAATCCAAATTTCACGAAAAAAATATTTATTTAAAAAAATATTTAAATAAAAAATCAGGACTTTGCGTTAGGCGCTAGGCGCCTGTAGGCAGGTTACTGCCGAATATGTAGACGATACCGTTTTTGTTTTTGTTTTTTTGGCATTCATGGCACGTCGATTTCATTTGTAAGGAAATGTTCAAATTAAATATACAGAGTGGACCCAGATGGACTATACGATAGGTGTAAAAGACAAAAAATTTCGAGTTGAAACTTGATCTTTTGGGGATCAGCCTTGCTTGATTAGAAACTAATTTGCACCGTATTTTCATATTTTAAAATTCAAGGGGGTCTTGACCGGGGCAATTTATTCATTTTCAGTTCAGGTATTCTACCTTTTAAAACAATCGGCACACTTTGATTTTTTATTTTTTTTTTCATTTGTGCGGTTTTATCGCAAATCAAAAGTACATTTATCGAAAAATTTTATCATAAAAAAATTTTCACAATGCAAATTAAGCCTCTGTACTAAATTAAAAAATGTCATACTTTGATTTTGAATTTGAAAAAAAAAAATCAGCCGATTCTTTTAAAATTTGGTACGGGAACTTGGGTTTTCATTCTCGACAACTTTTTTCAATAAAATTTTTCGATATCTTTTCAGGAAAAAGTTCAACTCGAAAATTTTTTTGGCTTTTACGACTATCGTATAATCGATCTGGGTCCACCCTGTATTGTTTAATAGAATTCAATGAAATCAGATAATATTTGGATTTTCTCGAAAAAAATAGCAAAATATGCCTGATGGTTTATCATCAGGAGATGATTAAGTCTCCTGATGATGCTAACATGGTTAGTGAACGCGCGTCGAGTGCAAAAACAAAGTTTTGGTATGTGGAGTTAAGAAAAAGAAGTAAATATTTTCTAAGTGCCAAAGGTTCCTGATTACCAACTTAATCGCAAATAACAACCACAGATAATCTTGATTTTTGAAAATCAATAATTTGAGGTTAGTTCTTGGTACAAAACAGTATCTAGTGAAGTTGGCGGGTCTAGTTATATTTCAATTGAAACCTGTTCATGTCGTTAAGAATTGACGATTGTTTGATCAGATCAAGTGGATTCCATATTATACGCTCGAAATATCGGATCAACTTGAAATTTTAGATCCGATTGAATTTCGATATATGCAGGGTTTATCGACGCCGTATATTTGAATCCGCTAAAGTGAATTCAAATTGACAATCTGATCGAACGCGTCGATAACGTAGGTAGTCAGTGATGTCATTATTCGCCGATTTTGAACACCTTCCAATAGACATACCTAAATGACTTTCAAATACTACATTATATTGCGCACATATTTGGACAAAAAATGCAGCCAAATTTAATCTATCGCCTACAAGAACAATGTATACCTAAATTTTCTGGTAATTCTATATTTGGGAAGAAGAAGAAATACATTTTAGGTGCCCTTGCAAGCGATACATCAGATTTGGATGATTTTTGTCCAAACATGGGCATCGATAATAAGGATTTCTTCGCGAGTTCACATGACTTGAGTCATTATTTTGTCACCGGAAAATATTCCTGTTCACGGTCTCGATAGCAGTATACTAGCGAATATTTATTTCCATTCCAATTATAACATAATTCCTATATAGATCATTATTGGAATTTCATGTAAGGATATCGGTTGCTCCCTTCATTAGAACATAATCGCCGATCGCCGATATATATTGATAATAGCGTACCACCACTCACACTAGGTGTTTGTGAAGTATCTATTCGAAAACATATAATTATCTCTATTATTATTAAACTGATTGCACGTATAGAGCGCGTAATGATGCCCGATCGCCCTGTAAACGACCAAATTGCACGGTTGGTTTTTTGCGCTACCGTGTAGAAAACTCCAATTCGAAGGCAAATTGCCCGGCGGACGGGATCTCATAATTTAATAAAGTCGATGAGGGCCCATTTAGCCGGGCTCACCGACGGCCTCACCTGACAGCCTTTCTGCCTTTTTTATTTATGGGTTATACAGTGCTTTCGAAAAGTAACGAATAAATTCATTCTTTCTGAAATTGAGAAGTTTTCGAAAAAATCCTCTGACACGTCGATTTTGTTTTAAAAAAAGGCACTTTTTGACATACGACTCATATCTGTGACGTCATCGTTGTTCGAGATATGACGTCATCGACAATTTTTTTAAATGGCAACCCCTAATTTTGACCATGCCATTTGAAAGAGCGTGTCATTCTACATACACATTGTAAAAAATTATGTTGTTACATAACATAAATTTCAAGAAAATAATGTTTGAAGATTTTAAAATTTAAATTTCACAATACTGAAAATGATAATGATTGTATAAAAAATCAACTAAATTAAATGTTCAAATTGTGCACCATTGGCTGCCTGACAGTAGCCAAGACGATTAATAAATTCTTTTTGAACATTATCAATAACTTCAGGAGGTATAAGATGTATCTCGTGACGAATTCTTGCTTTTAAATCTTCTAAATTAACCGGTCCAGTAACGTATACTTTGCTTTTTAAGTATCCCCACAAGAAATAATCTAGGGGTGTCAAATCAGGCGATCTGGCTGGCCACTCGATCGGCCCCCTTCTCCCTATCCAACGATTCGGGAACACCTCATCTAAATAAGCACGGACAGGTGCTGCATAATGGGGAGGTGCACCATCTTGTTGAAAGAAAATGTCATTTCTCGGAAGATCATGTCCCCCTATATCTGGATATAAAGTTATTAGTGCAGGAATGAGGTCGTCTCGAAGAAAATCCAAATATCTTGCACCAGTTAGGTTGACGTCAAAGAAATAGGGACCAAGAATTCTTCCGTCGACTATACCGCACCACACATTCACTTTCTGGGGACGTTGAGTGTGATACTCCATCATCCATCGGGGATTTTCGGTAGCCCAATAACGGCAGTTTTGCCTATTGACATGGCCGTTCAAAACAAACGTAGCCTCGTCAGAAAAAATTACGTTTTTTACGAAATTATTATCATTATTGCATAACTCTTGCATTTGCTCGCAGAATTGATTTCGCCGATCAAAGTCGTCTTCAGATAGCTCATGAACAAGGCATACCTTATAAGGATGATACTTTGCTTTTTTGATAATTTTATGAACTGTGGACGCTGCCATATTAAAATCAGAAGCCAATTGGTTAAGTTTTGAGTGATGATTTTCTTGTATTGCCAACAAAACATTAAGTTCATCATCTTCTGATTTTGACGGTCGACCAGATTTAGGAAGATCACGAACATGTCCAAAGTTACGGTACTTAGACTCAATATTGCTTACCATGCTTTGGCTAATGGGATGTCGATCAGGATGAGTTTCATTAAACAATTCAACTACTTCTTTTTGGGTGCGCATCCTGTCTCCATATCCGATCATACAAAGAATTTCAATTCGTTCTCGTTCAGTTAATTTAACCATTTTCTTTTCATAAAATGACAAAGCTACTACTTAATAAACACTTCAGACGCACTGCTTTTGCCAAACAAAAGATAAGAACTAAAGAAATAACTCAAAAAACAAAAAATCTATTTTATAAAGTACAATTTCAAGTTTTTATCTGACAGCAATAAAAAACATTCTCGGTCGCTAAGGCTACTGTCAGGCAACCTTGATTTTTGACGATGTGTATGTAGAATGACACGCTCTTTCAAATGGCATGGTCAAAATTAGGGGTTGCCATTTAAAAAAATTGTCGATGACGTCATATCTCGAACAACGATGACGTCACAGATATGAGTCGTATGTCAAAAAGTGCCTTTTTTTAAAACAAAATCGACGTGTCAGAGGATTTTTTCGAAAACTTCTCAATTTCAGAAATAATGAATTTATTCGTTACTTTTCGAAAGCACTGTATATGGCGGCGCGGCCGCGGTGGAAGGCCGGGCACTTTGTAATTTGCCCTGCGACGACGGTCGCGGTGAATGCGGGTGGCGCAATTCGGAGTTTTAATTTGTACATCCGAACGCACCCCGAGCGGTAATTCGTGTCATTATATGGTAGTGGCGAACATAATGGGTCGTTGTTGAAACGTAATTGCAAAATAATTGAAGATGTAGGTGTACTAGGTGTAATATTGACGCATGACACACCTGCCCACCGTAAAAGTTAGAAAACATTATTAGTTTATATTATAGTTTCGCAACAAATGGACCATTTTGCATTGCTTGGAAATGAAATATTTTGTATGTTATTTATAGGCACGGTGTTCAGATTCAGAAATACGAATTCAACAATAAAAGATGATACGGTCCTGTATAAAATTAGAACTATAGACATACTAAATCCAAAAAGATAATTTTGATCAAAAACTGTCTCTTGGCTTTTTTTATATCTGTTGCGGTTTCATGTCTAATTTCACTTTTTCGATTAATTGTTCATTTATAAAGAAAAATTTTAAATAAAATGAAATTATTTTTTCCATAAAATATGGTGTAAACCAAGATATCAATAAAAGTTAAAGGAATCGATCAAAACTAATGCTGCATGTTAAACAAACCCCCAGAACACTAACTCTAATTGAAAAAGTCCAAGTAATAAAAGGACCTGTAATTTTGTCGACCAATATTGATATGAAATTTATGTTGATGAATAAATAAATTAAATAAATTTTGCTATAAAAACTAACTCGCAGGATGTCCAAAGTTTTTTCATCAGGACTTTGACATTTTGAAGAAAAAGTCATTGTAAGGTGGGTTGCTCAAATAAACACAGGCCCTAATGTTCTTTGTTTCTGAGATATATTATGCCGTTGTAGGTATCTTTTTTAAATTGAATTATGGCAAAATAATCATGATCCTGAACTGATATTTGGCATTAGATACTGTGTTGAATAATCTGAAAATTCCAATGCCAATTTCTACGTACATATTTCATTATTACGCTATTTTTGGATCATGCTTTTACTCATAACTCTTTTGAGGCTATCTTTTTGGTCTTTAGGTCCGGGCCGCATTATTTTTAATTTACAGTATTTAGTTAATGTGTGTCTAAAGTGTACCAAATATTTGAAATTAAATTACGCATCCTTTTGATAGAGTCAAGTTGGAGAATTTTTGAAAAAAGCCTTCTTAGGTACTTCCCAAAAAACACAAAAAACAAAAAGAAACTTAAAAGATAGGATCAGTGAACAGAAGGAATGTGTGGAAATAAATAACATTCAATCTTTGTTTGCAAAACACATATTCTAGATACATAACAATTTGGAGCTTACTTGAGAAATTCAAATTGGATCGAACTTATTAACTGCACAAATTAATAAATTTGTATTTTCCTGGAAATATTGTTTTCATTGATAAAAATTATAAATTAGTAAAGTGACACCTGTTGATTACTTGCAAGAACTATTGTTGAAATATTAAAACTCATACAGCTTTTTACTGTTATGAAGCACTGTTTGTATTATATTATTGCAATAAGAGGTAGGTACTTTTATATTGAAAACTGATGGCCCTGAGAAGGTTTACGAACTGACTGCACTCAGAGTTTCAGAAAATTAGAAATAAATTTTGTCCCATTGAGGTCTTTTAGTACAAGTTGGCTATAGATATCCATTTATTTTCTAATGTCCAAAATTGCCATATTTTGCTACCTTACGTTATTTTCTGTGGGGCGCAAAATAAGTAAGAAGAAAATAAAAAATATCATGTCCTCAAGAGAGCCGAGTATCCTGTATAATTTTCTGTAACTATTTGAGCGCCCGGTTGCATAAACCTTCTTGAATAGTTTTCTTATATCTCTTAGATATAATAAACATGCTATACGACACTAACAGTTTGCCCAATTTAAGTTTTTTTCATATTGTGGAACAAGTTGGCCATGGACGACTATTTACTTTTTGTGGGGCGCTAAATACGCGAGAAAATCGCAGTGGCAGTCCTAAAAAATCATCCAGTATAAGCTATCGCCAAAGCAACAACTGCGTCCTTAGCCCCAAGCATGCCGGACACAGTGAACTTCAATTACTTCCCTTGTATTAAAACGGTTAAAGTTATTAATTCATCACGCAGCTAGAAGACTACTTTCTTTGCGAATCCGTCAAGGAGCTGATGAGTTTTCCGTGTTGGGATTAAAAAAATCGTGCGGAGAAAGCCCGGGAGCCGCCATCCGAAATCCCTGCGCGACACCGTGAGCCTCTCGAAAGGATAATAACTCCTCTAAGTATAATAAGTGTAATGCTCATTAATCAGGCCTGTTCTCGTCCGTAATGGTAAGTAATTGCTTCCAGGACCGTGTTAGCGTCACGACCACCATTCATCATTTATGTTAATGATCGCGGCTAATTAACCGCTCATATATACTCTAATTCGATATTGTAAATTGAAATTGGATCCCGGCGGCAGGGATCAACAGTCAACAGGTTTCCATTTATTAATCTTCCGCTTTTTGTTTCCCTCGCTTTGCAACAAAGGATTTTTGAGGTGGTCTATAGCGTTGCGCCTAAATTTAATAACACATTGTGTAGTTAATAACTGTAACAAATTACAGACTATATACCTCTATCTGCCTAAGAAGGTGGTGACATGGTGATTTTCACAAACAAAATAAATACCTAGAATACCTTAATTGTAAAATTCTGAACCTGAGACGTCCTGAGATCATAAATCATAAAGAATCAATGAAACTTCGCCAAAAACGAAATACACCTATACTTTTCCTGTACGAATAGATCTGGAATATTCAAATGTGATATTGTCGGCTTTTTTAGGACACTGAGAAGAAAACAAATACTTTATTTCCTCGCGCTAACGTTTCGGTCTTTTATTTAAAACCTTCTTCAGAGCTACAACCAACATAAACAAATTCCAAACTGTAAACAAAAAAAACAGACACGGAAAACTTAAGTATCGTTTATCGAAATATTATAGACAGGTATATAAATATTTAACCAAATGACTAGGTTTTTAAGACCTTAGACACCCTGTAGTGTTTCTTGGTTAAAAAAAAAATAAAAACACACGTGCCAGTTCTTTACAACCTAAAGTACCTCTTTTTTAAGTTTTTTAGATTTTGTTATCTTATACCGATTTCTGGCTCCATTTCTGCTTCAACTTTTAGTGTGTTTGTATCCGTCATTGCCTATTTATAAAAGTAAAATATTTTAATATGGATAATATGTACCAAGTCTTCGTCCAACCGTGTATTGTAAAATTATTTATGACGTACACAAGTTATGTGTCAATTTTGGATTTTTAAAATTGTTTTCCCAGGTGAGAATATTATCAATGTCTGTAAAATACGTAATTACATAGTATTATAGTCATTTTATAAGTGGTTTAAATTATTATAAAAATAGTTGTCTTATGTTGGTTGTAGCTCTGAAGAAGGTTTTAAATAAAAGACCGAAACGTTAGCGCGAGGAAATAAAGTATTTGTTTTCTTCTCAGTGTCCTAAAAAAAGCCGACAATATCACATTTGAGTATCACAAGTAAGGATATTAACAACAAATTTGGATCTGGAATATGTTCTCGAAGTCACATAGGGAAGCATGAAATTTGAAACTAAATAAAATCAGTAAACATACCTAGTTTTTATTTAAAATATCACATTATAGGGAGGTATTCAAATAAGGAAAAATTATATTGGGTGAAAAAGTCGTCTGCACCAATTGCGGGAAAACAAGTTTTAAACTATTTAAAAAAATCTTATTTTTCTCCTTAATTTTGAATTGAAATTTATTTGTGTATATTGTTATAATTTAGTAGGAACAACCAAATAAGTGTCTTAGGTTATTTTTTGTCGGAAAAAATATCGAGTACCGATTTGAAGAGAAATAATTAAGAAAAAAAGAATATCCTGATATTTTCTGAAAATTTGCATAGAGGCAATAATATTTTCATAATAACTTTTTCGGATATATCCAAGGAAAACCCGATTTTCCCAATTTTTAATTTGACAGGCATGGGTTGTGACATCTAGACCCTCTTAAGGCGCAACAGTGTACCCAAAATAACCCGAAATCAGACTTTAAAAAAATCTAATAATAATTTTTTTCCCATTTGATGCAAAAAATGTTACGTAAAGCACTGTAGGTATGTATAGTATTTCTAAAGTCACTTGAAACAGCAGAAAAAACCCTAATTGGCGTCACAAAAAGAATATAGGACATTAGCGCCACGCAGTTTTCAAAAGATATAGGTACATATTCTACAAGCATTTTTAAGGTTTTTTTAAAGTTTAGTCAAACACAACGTAAAGGTTAATACACAATATAATATTGTCAAAAGGTCTCTAAAAAGCCATATCGATTATAACTATTTAGGCAAGTATACCCTAAGATCTGTGAAATTATGGCATGCCTATCCACCGCATTTCGCTGCACAAGTGGCCAGCCGTCGAACAGTGTAACCCATGCAAATATTGGTGATGTTATATTAGGCGAGCATGCAGTCACTTGTTTTACTACAATATCTATCTTCTCTGTCTCCTTCACATCTTTTTACTAGTAATACCAGGTGCGGTTTAATATGGTTAAAAAAGTGTTTTGTCTCGTATTTTATTGCCGAGGCGCCTGTTCTCGAGCTACCCTGGTAAATATAAATGAACTCGCTTGGAACACAGTGATGTACGGGGCACGATCTATTTCATAGCATTTACCACGCTCTTCTACTGGTAAAAATACCAGACTTATCAGCAGAAATAACCCGTATAAAATTCAAAGGTTTTTATGCTGTTCAAAATTGAATTAAATTCTGAAATAAGATATGAAATAATCTTTTTTTTTAAAGTGTAATGTATTATTTTATTAAATGGATGATTACATTGACTACTTTCATTATCCATGTTTTTTGTTACAATGGATATGTTTTTAATAATGAGTTTTTTTGTTTCTTATATTCAGTATTTCGATAATGACAGTAAGGGGAAGTAGGTACAGTTAGAGTTTTGAGGTGCCGTGTATAAAATGTCAAAGAGTAACTGACTTAGTCGGCAACCATAGTCAACCATAGTCAACCCTTTACTATGACTGACTATCCAACTCTACTCCTGATAACTGCTATTGTTTTAATCGTTCACTCTGGTAAAATTTCCCAGCCGATTCAATTAAAATAAATTGAGTAATTATCGGGTAATTTCCGAGGCAATTACTTACGAAAATATCGCGTATGCGCTCGACGACAAACTTATTAATGCCTGTATTGAGGTAATTTATAACATGTTTACCGGATAATGGTATTTTATGCCGGTTATTGCTAGTGTCGCGGCAATTTCCTCTAGAATTTATATTTCATTTCTGCTGGCCCTATTGTAATGCATAATTAATATACGTTGTATGCAGGCGCGGATTGGGACAGTCTTAACGGTCCGGGAATATATATAGATATATAGATTAAGCGGGCCACAATATTTATGTTTTTAAAGAAAATATACAGGGTGATTCTGTTTTATTCTATGACCCTTTCACCGGTGATATACAACCATAATATATGACTATTTTGTGGTACAACTTTTTATCCGCAGCCGCCTCATTTTCAAATTACAGGGTGTTTAAATTTGCAAAATTTTTAACGTTTTATTTTTTCAACTGTTAAAGATATTCAAACGAAATTTGGTAGACATTATGCATTGGTCAAGTGTCACAAAATGTGGTAATACCAAGTTCCCCAAATAGCCAGTGGCGGAGACATAAGTATACACTACATTTGTTTTATCAAGAAAACACTAGTACCGCCCTGTACAGAATTTCCTTTTATGCACAGGATATTAAGGATTTTTTTAAAATTATTGATTTAATGTCAATATTTGGATGAAAAGTGGTACTTGTTTTTTTTTTAACACGAGAAATTCAAATTTGATCTTAGTTGGGAACATTAAGTATTTATAAAAAACATAAATAAAAATAAATCTTCAATACCCTGTATCTCAAAAATGAAGGCCTTGCGAACACAGGTTTATAAGAATTTTTATCTTAAAACAGCTGCTCTTAATTCAACAATTGTCTCATACTTTATTTTGTACTGTTCCCCACAAAAATAAATCCAAAACAGACAAATCGGGGGATCGGGGCAGCCAGGAAATAGGTATATTTCTCTCTATCCAACTATTTGGATAGAGCTGATCTAGGTAATTTCTTACGGGCAAATAATTATGTGGTGGAGCGAAATCGTGATAATTTTTGTTTTATTTTGTTACATTTTGTTACCAGTATGTCTTATAAAATAGAACGTAATTATGAAAATTTTCCATGTTTGACTGTGAAAATAAAAAAAAATCAAAAAATTAGCCATAGCTATTTTATTTTTTATAATAACTATGCCGAGTATTATATTTTTGGAAAGCTCAAAAAATGGCCGATTTGATAAGGCCACAGCCAATTATGATTTACATTAAAAAAACAAAAGTTTATGTCATATCTCAAAAATCACAAACAACATAAAAAATTGTATCAGATTATCTTATTAAGCCCAAAATTATCTATAATTTTTGTCTCTACAGTTTTTCTGTATAATCAGAAATAACGGAGCTACAGAGATCTGATCAAATAGCAAAAATCACTCTTTTCAAGATAAGATATCTATATAGTGAGTCATGAACTTTTTTAAAAATCCAAAAGGGCATTAGATTGAGCATTCAAAACTGCAATTCTTTCCCCATTTAACCTTTGTTGTAGCTCTGCTAGTTTCCGAGATCCCCATAGAGGTCAACGAAAAAACTCACCTTGTATTATTGTATAAGCATTACATATAAAAATAAAAAAATCTGTTGGAGAATATTTAAATTTCAAAGAGCAGTTATTTTTTTTAAGAAAATTTTTGTTTTCAGCAACTTTGTCAATTATTGCGTCGCTGTTAATCTCATTTAGGATTTGCTTTTAGACTGTTCAATGTTCAAGTTAATATTTATTTATTGTGAAAGCCCACAGATTTTCTCTCGTGAGTCTATGCAATATTATGGAGCAGTCCACTCGAACTCGTATGCTAGTCCACCGGGATTTTTCCCGGTGTCCAGATGGGCCAATCCGCTCCTGTAGGCAGGTACATACAGGATCGTCCTCCGTTTGTCTTTGGTCGTCGAAAACCACAACTGGTGCAATAAAGAAGTGTAATATAGTAATATATAGTAGTCAGTGGCGGCTCGTCCACAGGGGATAGAGCCCCATTAGTAGACAATATGGCAAAAGATAATTTAGTTCTCCGACTGCTATATTAACTCAGGGACTCTTTAAAATAAGTTAAAGGGTCCCTGTATTAACTATATTATATTCTACTCCCTTGTTTCTTCCTAATTAAATTGTCGCAACGCCCCCAGGCGACAATGTTCTACGTATAAGGTATCCCGCAACAGATACCTTATAAATATAACGTAAAATCGTTGCTTGGGCGGCTACGAATATTTGAGCCGCGATTAAAAACTCTTGCGCGAGACCAGATTTTCGATTATAAAAATATCAACATGCTGGGCTCATTTTGGGCGGCTCATCAATATATTATAATATGAATCGACTGACAACATTAATTTACACATGGTGTCCCACAGTTATAACTCTAGACCATACATAACTACAGAGTTCTTGAAGGGGGAGCTTAATCATATCAGATTCTTGATTTAAACGTGTAGGAAATCAGAAACGTCGCATATTAGTGGGATTTAAATTAATTTCAATTATAATAAGAGATGTAAAAAAGTCAACTTTACTACTTTTTGCCCTTGTAGCAATAATACTACCTATAGCGTTGGAAAATGTTGCTGACCAAATCTGTAAATGTCTAGGGCGGGACGCCCCTGGTAATGATATCATTCTAGCGTTAATTGGGCCCGTTTTTGCCGGCGTTTTTCCCAAAAATCCCGCGGCCGTGGTCTCGTCCGATTTATTTTTAATTTGGGATCCCGATGAAATAGGCGGAACGTGACTGGCCACGCCGCTGGGAAATTGAATTCCGCTTTTTACGCTTTGTTTGATTTATTGGATTACTTAAAAAATTAATAAGGAACGGCGCGGGGAATTCGGCGTGAAGTCGGAGGAACTTCATGGGCGGCACAAAACTAGAAATTGTGTCCGGCGACCCGGCGTCCCCAATATCTTGGAGTCAAAGGGCCCAGGGCCCCTTTCATGTATTATTAATTGATTTCTCTTTGAGCCACCATTTTCAAAGTATTTAATTTCGGCGATCGCTATACTAATCAACATTCAACGAACATTTTAGCCAGCAGTCATTTAGAAATATGGTTGCCAAATTTAAGAGTATAGGTAGGTATAGGTAATTTTATTGTGAACAAAAAGTAATTTTTCCAAATATATTTTTATTTTCTTCTTTTTTATGGCTTGCTATTTATATACTATGACAAGAAAATGATGTTAAGTAAATTCTCAGCGATAAATGCGTTGACTGGCGTATTTATAAAGACTTCTCACGGCTATAATAAAACAGATGGCTCTGGATGGCTACCAATGTATTCTGCATTGTATTTTATCTCCGGAAAGCGCATGGTGAGCCAAAAATGTGTCGGACGTGACAGCCGTGAGCAGTCTATAAATACGTCAGTCAACGATAAATGCATGTACATAGGTAAGAGTGTTTACAAGGAATATCTTCTTTGAAAGTATCTAAAAAATAAACAACAATCGTTCTACTATTCTTTATAAAAAATTGTGCTCCTCAATAAAATGAAATTACCGTACACAAATCTTAGATAAGATGTACAAGGTGTTTAATAAATTATGAAAACATTAAACTATTTCAAGGCATGAGTACCATTATTTTAGACAAAATGTGTATTGTTTATCATGCAAACTAAAGCCTTAATACAAGATTTTAAACCTGAATTTTGAATCTTATGTTTCATTTTTTTATGTTGAATTTGTGAAAATCCAAAATAAAAGTCAGTCTTGTTGTTAAACAAACAATACAAATGAAATAACAACGTGTACGATTGTTGAGAAATTTGCAATACCTACATAATATACTCCTCTGCGTGATTTCTTCATCTATTTTCAGAAATTCAACTTTAAAAACATAAAATGTTTCTCCTATTGTCAACTCTACCCGTGGACACCCTGTATATTTGCGCCGAAAAGTTTATGTATACATACAAATTTTCATTGCCTATAAAATCGTCAAGTTTAAGGGGGGGTTGCCCGCAGAAAAAGTGAGGTTAGATTTCGTATTTTTTTAAGTTATATAGCATAAAATCTAATAACATTTTACCTGGCAAAAATGTAGCACAAACATTTCTGTCTTAATTTTAATCATAATATCTTAAAAGCATATGCACTGGAATTATTATTTTCCCCAAGGTTTTCATAATCTATAAAACAAAACACTGCTTATAACATCTTATGATTCAAATTAAGGCAGAAATGTTTGTACTAAGTTTTTGCCAGGTAAAATGTTATTAGATTTTATGCTATACAACTTAAAAAAATATGAAACCTAACCTCACTTTCTCTGTTGGCAACCCCCTCTTAAACTACCCTGATAATCGATATTTTATAGAAAGATTTAACAACCTGTATCTCCAAAACGAAAGACGGGAATATTACAGTGTGGTCATTTAAGTGTGCAACATATTATGGGACTTTTTTTTATTAATTGCACAACCAAAATACAGATATTTCCGAAAGTTGATGCATGTTCAATAATCATATTAGGTGCACTTAGAATGATTGCAAGTTGAACAGTATACAGGGTAGGTAAAAAAATTTAAAAATTGTACAAAAGTAAATTACCCTTATTTCAAAAAATTCGGCAAAAGGTTATTAAGAAAAGTTGTTTAGAATTAAAAGCTATGTCTAAATAACAAAACATAGTCTCCTAAGAAAAAAAAATTAGACAATTAATTTCCACAGTTTCTTAATAAACATTTAAAATAAAAATTTTGCACCTTAACTGAGAGTTTTTTAATAAACACATTATCATTATCATTACTAATGTTTTACCTTATTCAGAAGATTTTTTGCGAAATTTTAAAGTTTTGTTTAATATCGTTGTAACAAACATGAAGTTTGTGATTCCCTAAAAAAATAAAAATCCAAGTTAATTTTACAAATATGCTTGAATTTGAACAAAGTTATTGATTTAATTTTGATTGATTTATGAAATTGTTTAAGGTGAATATTAAAACAATTTTTTTGGGAAATTATATCTAATGTTTTTCAAAAAAATATATTTTTTTTGTCTTAGGAGGCCATGTTTTGATATTTAGGCATAACTTTTAATTCTAGACAACTTTTCTTAATAATATTTTGCAGAATTTTCTGAAATAAGGGTACTTTACTCTTGTACCATTTTTATATTTTTTTACCTACCCTGTATGCTATTCGACTTGCAACCATTCTAAGTGCGCCTACTATGATTATCGAACATGCACCAACTTTCGGAAATATTTGTATTTTTGTTGTGCAATTAAAAAAAAATCCCTTACTTATGTTGCACACTTAAATGACCAGAATGTATACTTATATTATGAACTTTTTTAAATGGTATTCTTTTGTATTCTTCCATTCCCGAACTGAGTCAGTGTGACAGTAAGCCACTAGTATACGTAATCTTTCAATAACTTCCTATCATAAGGTGTAACACTGGAGGAGTATAGTTTACTTACTACTCAGATAAGGAGCAACAATTTGCGATCATTTTGTTGCTACATCGGGCCATCGGATAAAGTAGATTTTCTGCGGTTCCACGCCTCCGCCCATGGTTCCGTGGGCGTCACTTTATCACGCTGACGGCGAACGCATTAGAAACCTAATAGATGAAGAAAAAAAACACGACCAGGGCACTGATGGGCCCCCATTTGTAAATAGGCAGGTATCTGGCTTAGGTATTAGCCCGGAGATGTGTTAACAACATCATTTTATTGAGCAGATAACTCTGCACGCCGATAGCGGCTGCATGCGGGGTGCCTGGGCTTTCTAGTTGGTAAGTACCTACTCCGATAAATACACACATACGCATATCTTCCATAATTCCATATAATATAAATAAATTTAGTAAGTACTCTTTGTTTTGTTTGTTATCTTCGTGTTATATACCCAAGAAAATTGCATGCATGCGTCTTGGTGACGGTAGATGCGCAGCCACTATCTCCGAAAGTTTATATATAGGATGAAAACGAACTTGTTAATTATCCTGTTTTATAATAATAATGCAGTATTTAATAATAATACTAGATGTATTCCTATAAAGACAAGGATGTATAGGATAATATAATAATAATAAAAGTGTTTCTCACTATCACAATATTCCAAACTAGGAGGAGATATCTCAGAAGCAAATGAATGCTTGTACGGGATCCGCTGATCGTTCCGTGTTCAGCTGCTTATGCTTGTTCACAAAATTTACCTATTTTCCTTTACCTGTACCAAACTTTTTCCAAATTGTATGATTTTTTATTGAAATAGTTTTGCAAATATTTATGAATTTTCAAGAATATATCTGTTGAAAGAAATCTTGATTTTTATTTAGATACATCGCATAATTTGAGTAACACCGCAGTGGATTTTTACCTTAGATAACCGTAAAGAAGACCAGAAAAGTAGGTACTTGCTGTATAATGGATTTTTCCATGCATCAAGGAAGTATCAAAGGAATGTCTAAAATAACAACAACGAAACCAAAAACGACAACACAAAATAATTTATCAATCTCTTGTATCTTGTATTATACTTACTTTTGTGTGTCCATATTATAATATGCAGGAGCGTCGAAAGGGCTATTAGAGGTCAGAAAAATATCAGTCAACAACAAACATAAAACGTTACTGTCAATAAACGGACGAAATGCCAGTTTTGTATATATCTACCTAGGAATACCTGCGATTCCGATGTTCCAAAAGGCTATGGAACCCGAACAAAAATGAAGCGGTAAGTTCCTCACCGCAACAAAAAGGCATTGTTCCCCCGAAATTCAAAATTAGAAGCGAGTAATTGGGTGTGTTGTTCCATCAAATTGGCAATTTTTCGGAAGCCATTTATCAAATTTTGTTCGCGCAAGGGGGCAGCGGGGCTACCGGTGCACCAGTAGCGTAGCGATCCCCCGAAATCCGTTCTGGCCTGGGCTGACAGCTAGGAGATAAGTTGTGGATTGGCGTATTATATTTTTCAATTAATTGAATCATAAATCAAACTACTTGTTAGGAGCATCATTGAAAATATGAGTATATATTATTATGCAAGCATTATATTTTTGTTTTTATAATATTAACTCCCATTCGACTGTGTTCAAGTCTGGAATGGGAGGTGTGGCAACTACTATTACGTATTTCCTGAAAAAAAAAAGGATTTCATGACCAAATTTAATATACTTTGGAGACCATAAGTCAACTGTGAGTTACATTTAAAAGGAACGAATGGGGCCGCGGTGGCGTAATCCGCCATCTTGGAGCGGCGGCCATATTGAATTTAGTGTGATGTCACTAACTTTAGCGTTTTCTACTCTTCAAGCCCTTTCATTTGATACCCATATTAAGGGGGTTGAAAAGAAAATGTAATCCGCCATCTTGGAGCGGCGGCCATTTTGAAAGTATTACAATAGTGGGTATTGCATATTGTATTGTCACCGGAGCTTAAAGTGTTTGCAAAATTTTAGCTCGATCGGATGTCAAGAAGTGGTTCTAATTCAGCTTGCAAGATTCGACCAACATATACCTATACATACATACATACATACATACATACATACATACATACATACATACTAACAGGGCAAGTTAAATAAAAGCTTGTAAAAAGGTCCTAAACTAGCCGAGTAGTAGATCTGTTAATTTTTTCCCAGGTCACTGATCTACAAATAATATTTAATATTTTCATTATTTCATTGGTAAATTCTGAAATAAATAATTAAAAATAGGCACTTTATAAATTTTAACTGAATTGATCCAAATCATTCCTTAGCAATAGAATTAGAAACAAGTTTTGATAAAAAAAATCCTCAGGTTAAAATAGAACAATTTTAGATTTCCAAATTTTTTAATATCCTGTACAAAATTTTAAAATCTGAAACTATTTTTCAAAGTTTCATGGCAAGCATTTTTTTTTATAAAACTTGACTTCAATCCGAGACACCCTGTAGTGTGGAAAGTTTTACCACCAAATGTATTTCGAAAAAACGCTACGTTTGTTACTAATATTGTTTATTTATGTTTGTTTCAATTTTGTTAAAAATAGTTGTTAAAGTGTTAGACGAGCGTGAATAGACTAAATAATTCGAATGTTTACTCTCCGATTATGGTTAATATTCTAGGCGATTTAGGCTAGAGAATCAAGCTGCGTTCTGACATGGGATAATTAATAAACCATAAGATGTGAAAAAAAATTAAGAAGGCTCTTAAGAAATCTTTAATTTAATTTGGGCTGATTTATTGTTTTTTTGCCTTTATCCCATGATACCCTCATTATTCCTAGACATTTATTAACGTCTGAAAGATAATTAAATTTTATGCTAATTCCCTTTAATTTTAATTTATATGCGAAACAATGTTAATCGCTCGTAGCATATTTTCTAAATAATTACATGTTGGAGCTCTAATTTAATAACCCTAATTATAGGGCCGAGTGGAAGGTCTCGTTATGGCAACGAGAGCTGACCGTTCCTGGAGTGGATACGGGGAGCATCTGTCAACAACTTGATCCGGTTCATTTTAAATTCCATTTAGGTTTTGTCTCTACTCTCTATTTCAAAAACAGGATGTAATAAGGCATTATAAATTATTGTCGGTCGTTTTGTTGATAATCTTTTATCCAATTTGTGCTACTGCTATACCTGGCCGCTATGGAGCAGAATTTTTTTTGCAAGGCTGAAATTAGGTATTTGCCCTTACACCATACGCACTAAATCATAAATTGACAACGCTTAAATTCAAAATTTATAGATTTAAAAATAGGCTGTAACAAATTATGCTGTTGTTTTACGACCGGACATTTGAAATAATTAAATATCTATTAATAAAATTGTCATTTTATTACGATATTAACCTTGATCTATTGTTTTATGGGAGACGTTTTCTATTGCTCAATAAGCTGAGTAATATCTCCTTTATTCATGACTTTTATATTTTCGAACGTAACAGGTTTTTGTGTTTCACTGGCAAAACCGATTGACAAAGTTTTGAAGCAATTGTATTCTTCAATATCTGTATGCACAACGACTAAAGCTAGATTAGACAGATTTCCCTTTACGGCTGCGATCTTTTGGATATATATTGTTACATTTCCGTTGCGTGGTTATGAATTAAACTACTTTGACAAGTTATTTCCTTCCTCTCTGCATTGTCCCCCAAAAAGTTCGCATCATATAGGAGGCATTTTTAATAAATGATATATTTTGAATTTCAATTTTGGTGTTACCTTTTGCCAAAAAATTAGATTTAAAAAAAGTAAAGTCGTTAAAAATGGGTTTATTTCCTAAATTTTCAAAAAAGTTACTTGAAAAAGTCGTTTTTTTTTAGATTTACATAAATGTACCAAATTGTAACCCTCTATTTCAATAGTATGTTTTTGGATTTTTTTATACTTATGAAATTTCTGAAAATTTTAAAACTTCTTAACCGAGTTAATAGTTATTTATGTACCAAGGCACTGAAGTTCAACTTTTTATGACTCATGTGGAGTTTAGTTGCTGAGGCCTCTGGCCGAGGCAAATAAACCACATGAGTCATAAAAAGAACTTCAGTGCCGAGGTACATATTATATTTTTCTTGAAATCGGAAAAAAAATGTCTTATTAGGCAAGAAAATAATAATAAGGGATCACCCGTCCACGAACCGACTACGCGCGGCGTTGCTTGACTTTACCGATCGCTCTACCTAGGACAAGTATAATGATGTACGGCACCTTCTGACAGAAAAACCAAACTGCTGCTTCTTGTGCAGCCTACACAACAAATCTATTGATTTTCAAATTTACTAAAATATGTATACTGAAGGATTGCGCTTCTATAGGAAACAATTTCGCAATGTGTACGAAAAGTTAAATGAGCCTTTATCGGCCGGGTTTTGAATATTTGGTCACTTTTGACGGGCGATTTCTCCGCGTCTGACGTTTGATGTTTATATCTCGCCAAGGCCTACTTATTGAAAAAATCGTACAATAATGGGCTACATTATTGTACGATTTCTGTGCTTTTAATGACGATTTTGGGACATTTTAATGCCGATTTCAAGAAAAACTATTTTATATCACTAGGTTTATCATTCTATTAACTTTTTAACATAATTCATGCCAAAATAATAAAAAAATTAATATTATCACAACTATTGCGGCTAAAATACACACACAATTAAGATGAAAGGTAAATATTGTAAGTCCTTAATTTTGATTACATACGTGAAATAGTTTGATAACATTTCAATTTATTAATATTATGACATAGCAATACAAAGCGAATAGATTCATAAAGCTATAGTGATATAAAAGAGTTTTTATGCAGTTACAAGTTTTTAAAAATTTTAAAAAGTTCAAAGTTAATAAAAAAGGACAAAAAACAAAACCTTTTAATAGAGCGATCAAATGAGCTACACTTACGTAAAACTGAAAAGGAAAAACTTTTTCAAGTAAAGCTTTTTACCACTTTTTAGTGCATGGATTATTTTTTTATCTTTTTAAAAGCAAAAGATAAACCCTAAGTTGATTTAAAAAAAAAAAAACATTAATTAAAAATTTCCCCCCTATGATGAGAACTTTTTGGAGGAGCGACTGTATAAGTTTTTCCTTTATAATTTTCGAATACCTCTTGCTAGGTGAGTGTGGATTTTCTTGTAAATGATAGGTTTGACAAGCTGCCTGTTTATTTCAGTTTATAACACGATACACAGATAACGGTATGTCAGCTAGGAGAACGAAAATTAAACTCTTCTGCGCACCTACATCACTTCGACAAAAGCGCGGCCAACTTATGAAAAATAGTCCGGAAATTAGTCTCACTGGCATACGTCAGTTATCAATTACACGTCAAGCTAAGTCCGAAAACAGAATGTAGGCACCTTGAGACACCTTGGTGTATATGTGATTGCCTCGATCTCTATAAACGTGTCAAATTTCCGTTTAAAAATAAAAGGTAGCCATGATTTTGTCGAACAAAAATTAAGCGTCACCGTTGACGTCACAGTACCTGCGCGTGGACATACCGTTATTTGTGTATCGTGGTTTGGGTTGTTGGGCGTTGGGTGAGGATTTATTCTTCAGTCAACGCTTATAGACTTTTTGCAGTGACTATATTCTTTCTATAGTCACTGCTTGTTGGTAGGTATTGCCTGCCTCCAACTGGTCTCAACTGACGACCACCTTGTATCGACCATTTCTTTCGGGACTAAACGCTTGATAAAGTAACAAAAAGTAATAAGCCGGTGGCGTGCATTTCCTGTTCCAATCGGATTTTTTCTGGTCGGCAGCGGCAGGAAGATCGCAGCGCGACCAGACCGCATGACTGGTTGAAAAATCCCGAATGCCAAGGCCTCCTCGACAAAGGAATTAGCGGCAATTAAAATTAGATTTGGCGACACTCGATTCCGTGACTCACCGAACGGAACAGGGCAATTTTTTCGGCGCCCAGCTGTATCGTTAGGCAATTAGACGCGATTGTGGACGCGTTCGCACCGTGTCGATATTTTTATAAATCCCATTAAATTGGATAATGGAAAGCAAAGTATAACAATTTTAGGATAATTTTTAGATCAATTGCACAAAGTAATTTGACGTTATTTTGGAAAGCTCGTGACTGCGGCGTGTCGTGTGATTAATTGTTTGAAATGATTTATGAGAGATTTTTAAATGTAGCCAATTGTTAGTTGAATAAAATTGTCGAAATATTAAATCCGCCACGGGCCGGTATATACAGTGACCGGCAGAACGGACGCAACAAAATGGGATTTTTTATTTTATTTTGCGTCGAAATAAAAGCTGACTATAGTAGCTGAAAAACGTCATGCAGATATCGTGGTATACGACGGGAAGTCAAAAACTAAAACGAGACACAAGAGTAAATAAAGTAGGTATACCCTTATTTCGCGTCGAAAAATATGGTGTACGAGAAAGTTATTTGCAATGAAAAAGTAAACGTAGGTATGTGCAAAAAGTCATTAACGAAGTTTGTTCTTGTGAAACTTGTACACTATTTAAGTACTATTTTGCGTAGCGCAAAAAAAATGCTTGTTCAACATGTTCTCTAGGCTTTTTGATATTCCCAATTAAATAGTCACGGCCAGTATCTATAAACGGTGGCGTAAAAATTTCTACGAGCAAATGGGAAAACTGCAACCAATGATGGAAATTGAAAATAAAAACAAATTTAATAGAAAGCCATAATTTTGTATTTATTTGTATTTCTTCATTGCAAAAAAGTGCGCCAACTTCTTTACGAAGAAACCTAAAAGAATCCCAACACATTTGGATATTTTTGTTGTTGTACTTGAACTTGTACAACCTATATGTAACTAATAGGTATATATACCTTATTGGAAATTATATTATAGGTATGCATTTAGCCATTTAAGTTGACATCCCAAGTGAAGATATGTTGTTAGACGCGCAGCCGAATTCTCAAAACTAGAGATCGATGAATTTCTTAAAACAAATCTATCAGGTTTAAGGCGTGTTACAATTAAAGAATTTTCTGGGCGCTCGAGCACAAGAACATGGCCCAGGCCCGCAGTAGCATTAATTGTTATAGACAGATTTTTGGATGCGATTTTATTCAGTATGTCTTTCCGAGGTCAATTCACTGCCTATATTTTCACGTTAATAAGGTATGTGAATTAGAGAGTCATCGTGCGCGTTCTTCAGATGGAAAAGTAATTCTTCATTTATTCGAAAACAATTTGTTTTGATATGATTTTATGCAGGCTGCCGTGTGTTTTAAAATGAAGTTTAAAATAGAATATTCCTACGAAAACCATGCCATAGGCTAACCGTCAGCGTGTGCCAAAAGGGCTATTAGGTATGGTCACGTATTTTAATGGATAAACCTCATTATCGTAAAAATGTAGGCGTTGTAATGCCCTGCTCGAAAAGGCATACTGAGTGTAATCACATCAAAAATTCTGTCTATATAAGTCCAGGTCTATATCGATTAATGATACTGGGCCTGGGCCTAGGCCGTGTGCTTGTGCTCGTTCAGCAAGTCTAGATAAGTAGACTTGTATTTTAATAAATAATTTTCCCCGTTTCTGAACAGGCTGCAGTGATAAGGATGAAAGTTCTTGTTATAAAACTGCTGAAGAAAATATGGCATACTGTTTGCATATAATATACCCAAGTACCGTTTACATTGAATAAATCGTGTAAATTGTTAAATAACATTTAATGTAAACTGTACCTACTTCAGCAAGCGCAAACAGTATGCCATCTTTTATTTAGCAGTTTTATATACAGGGTGAGTCACATCTAAAGGCAGAGCCGAAAACACAAGGTAGAATTCGCTAAAATAAGCACATATGCTTAAGAAACATTAGCTTAAAACGCTTGGTTCTCCATATACAGCGTGTTGAAACTTTTAACATATATTTTTTAATTTCTTTCGAGCCTGTTTAGGAATTACAACAAAATTTGATACATATTATGAGTTGTCATTTTGTGCAATACTTTGGCCCTGTTCAGATGAGCAGCGGCGTATCTACAAATAATTTTATTTTAAATGCCAGCATAATCACCTTGGAACTAGTTTAAAAAATACCAAATTACGAAGAAACTGCACCAGAAATAAAAAATACCAAGTGGCGCTTTTTGTTCCAAATTGAATGGGCTATCCAAAAAAGGCAAAATTTTTGGTTTTGCACAGGACCGTATTCCTTTTTTTTTACAATTATTTAGAGTATCTATTTGTATCTACGCCGCTGGTCATCTGAATGGGGCCAAATTATTGCACAAAATGGCAACCTACCGATGCATAATGTGTACCAAATTTGGTTGAAATTTTTAAACGGGCTCGAAAAAAATTTCAAAAATATGTTATTTTTGGAGAATTTTCAACACGCTGTATATGGAGAACCAAGCGTTTTTGAGCTAATGTTTATCAAGCATATGTGCTTATTTTAGCGAGTTCTACCTTGTGTTTTCGGCTCTGCCTTTAGAGTGACTCACCCTGTATAACAAAAACTTGCATACTTATCATTTACAGCTTGTTCAGAAACGCGGAAAATTTATTTATTATAATACAAGTAAATGTGACCATATAATAATAGCTCCTTGGACCTATGCTGACGAGGAATATTCTATTTTGAACTTCTGGCAGCCTGACTAAAATCATATCCAGACTCTAAGATTAAAATCGAGTACCTATTTTATGCACTGTAACAAAGTAATCATAGGACTTGAATCAAGTTTATATTCACTTAAATTAAAACTTTTGGGACTTAATTGAAATAAAACTTTACTAATATTAAAGTCGATCAGGAATTGAGTAAAGTTTTTCTTTTCTAATAACAACTTTTCTGATGTCTCTATACTCTAACATACTAATTAGGTATAAAACCAAGCACATTTAATATACTTGAGTGTCTTGAGACTATCATGATTTCCTTCTTTGAAGAACATCATCGACGGTTTTAATTTGAAAATCTATTTCTTCGACACATATTATTAATGACAAGATTTCATTAATTATTATAACCTATTTTACTTTAATCCAAGATTTTACAGTGATATAACGAAAAATAGAGAACACAACAGATAAAACCTTGCATTATATCTTACTGTATACCCACCTATTACAAAATCATAGCGAGAAAGTTATCATGTTTTTTGCGTTTCTTAATAACCGAGTCGTAGATGAACGTCATAAAACTCTTTCTTTTCCCGTTTTACGGTTAGCGGGACGCGAATTAGCAACGATTACTTCGACGATCGCCAGTTTAATTTGGCCCGGCTGCCTCGATTATTTTCTTCGGAATGTAGGGTTCATGATCTTTTGCTAATTTCTACCCAATCCGTTGCTTGCAAACCGTAAAGAAGCTTACGATTTATTTGGGGTCCATACATTATCTGCACTATCGTCAGTGGCGGATTTACCAATGGGCGCAATGGGCGGCCGCCCGGGGCCCCCTTCATTTGGGGGCCCCGAGCTTCGGCCTGCTCTGATTCCCCGCACGGTTCGGCCTCTCAAATTTGGCCGTAGTTAGACCGTAGTGGACTAGAATCTCCCTCTAGTGTCTGGTAGCTCAAAACACGTAACGCGATGTCGAGACACTCGAGACCCCGGAGACCCGGTAGGTCACTTTTGTACAGGAATTTCAGATCTGAATTTAAAATTTGAAGCGCATAGCGCCCTCGCCCAAACTGTAGGTCTCAGGAGTTGCAGGTCTGTGACTGCTACTACCTACTACCCTTGTTTATATAATCCCTAGTTAGCCAATGTGTGACAGAGTCATAAGGATACGAGAGCAGTATTGGATACAAGCAACAGATGGCGTCAAAAATTAAAGTGGGCCAGTCATAGCTTTCTAATTTTCTACTATTAAAATCTACCAAAAAAACAGCTGGACAACTTTATTTTTTGCAAATACTGTCCCGTGTCCACTGTATTTCTGTCATGTCCTTATGTCAGTGTCAGACATTGGCTAAGTATCCATAAACAAGGCTACTACTGTGTGAAAAAGTCCTGGCTATTGGCTATATCAAAAATAAAAGTACCTACCACGAAATATAAATATACCTAATAATTTACGTAAGTAAGTATAGCAACCATTTTCCATTTTAGTTTGTGATTTGTGAAACAGGCGAGTTTATTATTGTCAATAATTCAAAGGGCATTTTTTAGCGAGACATCGCGTATAATCGTTAATAACCTTCTCGGTAACCTCCGATAATCCCCCCCCCCCAATATCTTTTCCCACTTGATATGACCTTGACAAATAATCGGTCGTATCGCCAAAACATAGCGGTTATTGCAGGTTATTGCGTTATTGAGTATTTTTGTCTATGGAACGAACCTCCTAAATAAAGCTGGAGTGCTATTGGTGCTTTCCCCCTCCGCCAACTTTTGTCCGAGGGCGCTTGGGCAGCCATGTTGTGCTAATTTCTAGGGTTTTTGTTGGTATCATTTAGGTATAAGTCTTCTTTTTCCTCTGTTTCAATTCACTTCAAACTGCCAAAAATGCAGGAAGAAAATTTTTTTAATTTAAAAATTAAAAAATTGTAGGCATAGATATAATTATTATTATAGATATAAGCATATTTCTAATGTTGTATAGTGCCACCCATACAGTTTGCATATACAGACACTGTATAATTGGTTTACGTTTCTGGTGGTGATCCTCAGCCAATTCTAAGAAAAAAAGTTCATATAGGTAAACTAAATAAAAGTGTCCAAAATTCCTCGTTTTATATATACCTACGGGTTGTTAAAATTCTCTAAAAAATCTTCTATTTCCCATAACTTCTTTATTAGAAGAGCTTTTTAACCAAATTTGGTAAACACCATACTTGGCTATGCTATGGCCCTAAGTCGTAAGACAAATACAAGAAAAAAGTTAATACGGCTCTGTACGAAATTAAAGTGGGTAGCAATTGTAGATGGAGCATTTAATTCTGAACAAAAGTGTATCTTGACTTATTTTTGTATCTATCGTCGTTTCGCGGCAAATTAGATTTTTTCAATTTATTTTATCGTACCTATATACTTGCAAAAAATATCAGGTAAGTATTTAAAAAGCGTATAGGGAAAATATCACGGTCTTGTTCTCAATTACAAACAAAATTCTGGAGGTTTCAAGGCAACACAACTAATTTTAATTCGAAATAAGAATAAAAAAAGTTTTTGGGAAAATACGACCGTATATATCGAAAACTATCACTCATCTGCTATTCCGGACTAGGCTAACGCCTCGTCCTGAACAACTTCATTTTAGGTACTTGTAACAAAAATAACTATTTGAAGCTTAACAGTTTTGTAGTGTTTGATAGAAAGTTTATTTAATTTCTCTAATTTATTAAAATAATCTGATAAATAAGTAGATATTGCACAAGTCGAGAGAAAAACATCAAAATAATTGCAAGTCATAATTTCACAAATTAAGTAAAACAATAATAATGGCGAAATATCACTCATGCACTCATTTATCACATCTCAGGAACAACAAACTTGCAATTTGGCAGGTAGATTTCTTATACGAGTGGGTATTTCGTATTTCCTACCGCGTATTAGTTAGTACAATGATAAAAAAAATAGTTATTTTGCCAGATTGACAGAGTTGGCTATTGTTGATGTATTTTGTTTCTAATTGTGTCAACACAGTTTCTTGTCTTTTGCAATGTTTCATTCTTTGATTTGACTGCAACCTCCTACCGTTGACTGACGTATTTACAAGACTTCTCACTTCTCACGGCTATAGCTTTACGTCCTGGAGAACAGATGGCGCTGATGGCTACTAATGTATTTTGTCTCCGAAAATCGTATGGTGAGCTAAAATAATGTGTCGAACGTGACAACCGTGAGCAATCAACGTTCCTATATACCGAGGACAAACAGAAATTGATTTGGATCCTCAGCCCTCAGGCATAGATACACTAATAACGACAATATTTGTCTTCTAATGAGAAAAGAGAAACGAATTTACAGTCTGAGAAAATGATAAGACATTAATTGACACTCTGAATGAAAGTCATACCTACCTCTAATGAATGGGGGTAGTCCTCGGTCATAGATATATTATTTCTAATCGCCTAAATGTCAAGATTATTCCATTGATCTTGAAGACATTACAAAACCGCCACTTTTTTGTGAAATCCGCGACTTTCCTGTGCGGCCTTGTCCTTTGCCTGCCGTCCGACGCCTGCCTTAAATCGATTTAAACCGTCGTCGTCGGACGTTTCGCAAAAACCTGACTGCTTGAAATTAAAAATCAAATAAATCTAATCGCATCAATTGTTCGCTGTTACATTATCGGAACGAATCAATTTAGGATTCCTTGGCGTAATAGCCGTCCGCAACCTTGCGGGCCCAGCGCTGCCAGGCGTTCATTAAGACGGAAACAAAGAGCTCTTACGTAAGGCTATTCCGCATGATTATGAATGATGGAGGCACTTTAATGGGCACTGGAGGACGAACGACGATAGTGAAGTTTACGGGATGCCCGGTATTTTTGCAAAAAATATAGGTTGTTTCGCGCAAGAGATACCTACATGTTCCAAACATTCATTTCGGTACCATATTATGATAACCGTTACAAAAATGACAAAATGAATGCCTAGCTGCTAGCATATCTTTGGCCAAATAATGAGCAGAGATAAAATAATTGGCAACCTTATAGTCAATGGCGAACGAACCAGGAATTTTAGAGGGGACAACTCGGGCGACGTCACCATAATGTTTTTTTTTTCACAAAAATTAATTTACAAGAAAGTTTTTGAGATCATTGAGCACCTAGTGATTACAATAAATTAGTTCGGTAAATTAGTAATTAGTGAATTACAGAACTATTTTTTTGTAATTAGGTATCTACTGGGTGCCCAGTGTCTGGTAAAATTGCACGCACTATGTACCTACTTTTTATTTTTTTTACATTAATCCTGCCCTATAAGTTTTATTCTAAGCAACTTTTCTGGCTTGAATCCACATTTTTGAAGTGTGACTTTGAAGGCTTGCATCAGACCCGAGCATGACGTCATTGTTGTTTACGGACTGGGGTGGAGCCACTCGACGAAAGAAATGGCGACTTATTATAGGTTATAGGGGGGTATTCTTTGGTAATTGGTACCTATGTCAGTTACTGACGTTTAAAATGTCCCAAATTTTAAATATCCAGCGTTATTACAATTTGCCTTCTTTTTACGGTAACGAATTGTCTTTGCGTCCATTATTTAGCAGTTTTATCCTATTAACACTGCTTTTATAGGTAGTTTTGTTTGTGATAACATGAAATTTCCATGCACATGAAGAAAATGGTATGCACAATGCACAGACCATTAGGTGAATTGCAGAAGAATAAACACTATTTTGGAATTATGGGATGATCTGATCAACCAGCTGAAGAACCGAAAATTCTAGATATTATTTTGTAACGTATGCAAGAATGAAAATAGAAAATTTTGTTTATAGCTCCAAAGCGAACCAATAGTACTTACACTACAACTAGCCATGGATTTCATTTCAAACCAAAAGTGTGAACTTGTCAAATTAGAGGAACATAACAAACAAATATTTTATTTCATTTTGGATATTAAATTCGTTGTAACAGACACATTTGCATGTTTTTATTTTATAAAAGATTCTGCAAAAATGGTGTTTTAACATTAAACCACCGTGTAAATTTGTTTCGTCGTGTGGCGCCAGTGGCGATCGCTTGAAACAGGGCTATGCACAGGTCTTTAATATAGTGTTAGTCCAGATCAGATGATATTATATTGTCACACCGGGCTGGGAATGCCCTGTGTGTGCCGCGAGAGAACCCTGTTGTCCCTCGCGACTTGCCGGGGATCTTTGAGGGGGAAGACTGGCAGTGGATGCTGGACGTAGGTAATCCCAGGAGAACACACGCGTTACTAACGACACGAGGTAATTATAAAAACTTGGTTTTATTTAGACGACTCACAGTATGACTCTTAGGGCACGCATCCTGGCGATCAGGGCGGCGACTCGGACGGGCGAGGGAGGCAGGCTTTTCGCGACCGTTCGGACCTACGGCGAGCGGGCAGCGGATCCGGGGAATTTGACTTCTCAGAACACCCTTCGACCCTCAACTACCCCAGCGCTCCAAGGGTGGCGAACACGCCGATGCCCTTGCAGCTAACTAGCGGGAACTCCACCTGTTTCGACCCCGGTGGCGAGTACGCCGATGCCTTGGTCTCCACAGGGGAGTAGTCGAGGATCTAGTGGTGACTAAGAAGCCGATGCCACTGATGTCCAGCTCTTGGCTGGCGCCGAATTTATACCCGTCGATTCTGCCGAATCATCACTTTGATTTGTTATTGCTATTACTTATTAATTGTTCCTCGTATTTACATTATCGACTTCCCCTTGTATCCATTGATGAGGATGTTTTCTAAACATTTTAGTAATTAGGGTCACCCGCCTCCAGGTGTAAAAATAATTAGTTTGACTCAATGACGTCAGAACCTATAGACAGGTTTGTTTTGATAAACGCTTGACGCCCAGAACTAATCACAATCTAAGCGCTCCATTAAATTATTCCGAAAATGTCGCAAGATTGTCAGAAATTGCCCCTTTTTGTCAAGCCGTAGCGAACTTATTTCGACTCTGGGCTCAGAGGCTGGCGTCGTTAGACCATCCCCCAAGTCTTCAGGTGAGGTTCCGATGCTTCCGGCGCCCCCAAACAAGAAAAAACATGCAATATCTAAGTGTGATTCTGGAGGAACTATAACCAGGAATCACCGGGTGTATAGTTGGTTGATGGTTGACTTTCTGTCTTTGTTTGTAGCATGTTGTTAGAGTAGTATGGATATATTTAATCTTGGAGTCAAAATAAAGGGCATTTTAACAATGGGGCACCACGTCTATAGGTTTTGACGTCATTGGTTTGACTATTTGAACATAGTTCTCAGTGTCACTTTTGTGACAATATTGTACCGGATTTCCAACAATATCAGTCCGAACTCGTTTCCTTGGTTACCATCTTTATTGTAGTCTTCACGAATATAGGTACTTATATTTGTCAGGCACCTGATATTATAACTTAGGTATAACAAGATAAGCCCACGCGCATATATACTCGTATTAATGTTTCGATTTCGGATGTTCCAGATATATTTAATGTTTCGCGTCATCGGGGACAAAAATCCTTCGAAAAGGCTCACGATGGTCCGGAGGCTCGACGATTTTTCTTGGCTTAATTATAACGCGAAAAGCGTTGGGAAAGTTTGTTATCCGCATACATTTGGTCACGCGGTGACGACATGCGCGTGTCGGTATAAATTTCGCTTGGCAAATGATGAAATGAAGTTTGTTTATATATAAGGCACAAAATAAGTGCGAAAATTGCGACGGTATAGACCTAAAAAAATCATCCTGTATAGTCAAAGGGGTCATTGGAGAATGTTCTAGAATATTCCCAAGCAATGATAAATCTACAAGTCACAGTGTTATAGACTATTTCTAGAAAACCAATCGAAGTATTAAAAGGGTATGATGAAACATTAACAAAACTCAGGGAAACAAGTTGTGTCGGCCACCAAACTAATTATAAAATTATTAAACTGTAAGTAGAACACCGAAACTTAAAATTTAACTGGCAAATATTTGAGTACGTTAGAAAACAGTGAAAATGTGTTCATTAAAAGCACGATAAAACAACTTCAGATGCGTTTTTACATTATTTTTCAGTATGCAATATAAAATCATGTCCATTGGCCACCTACAGAAGCTATACAGTCTACAAAACAATTTTCTGCGTTATAATTTTAAATCGTAAAAATGAAATATGCCTTAATTCCTTGGGAATTTAGAAAAATCTCATTATTTCCCAGTAACAAAATGCTAGAGACATTTTTGTCTAAAACAACATTGGTCTCGGCTTCTTGCAAATGAACTTAATGTTGTAATAATTATCAAAAAAAAATTAAGGAAAAAAAATAAAGGGCTATAGGAATAAATAATTTCAACTAAAGGTATCAATACTGACCATCATTTCTGTTATACCCTGTGTGCATTTCAAAGCACTTAAATATTTTTAGTACCTATTTTCCTGGCAATCAAAAATTGTTTATTGTTGATACCTATAAGTAAGTATAAAGCGGTTTGGTTTTAAACTCGAAAAAATGTTGACCACTGATTGGAACATCGCCAGCTACTTATTTTGATAAATCATTTGCCGCTCGGCTCTTCAGGCTAATTTGACGTGTTTGTTGTCTTGCATTTTTTCTGGAATTCCAGGCCAAGCGAACGATCTGAAAACCAAGAGCAGCGTCGACTTTTTCCCCGCGTCCCCTTTAAATCATATAAGTCGTCGGGATTCCTTGGGAATAGAGACGTGCAATTTATTTAATTAAAGCGAAGCCGCCGCCCGACACAGCCGCGCCGACGACGTCGAGAACGAGAAATTGTCGTTTTTACAATTAGGAAGGACGGAGAGACAACACACAATAAAACGACAGCGATATAGCGTCGATACGAAAAACAAAAGAGAAAAGTTAGACACAATAACAGCAATTTGTTATTTCTTGCCAAGTCCGACTATCCAGGTGGTCTATATTGTCTATACCAACGAGTTCTCGTATCTTGCGAATAGAGGCGCACCGAACTGTAACAGCCCAAGTTTTTAGGTTAGGTACTTCAAATATCGCCCCCAGAGGGCGCCCAACTCCAGACATTGCTGGTTATACAGGGTGTTTCTAAATTATGGTGCCAGATAGATAGAAAATGTCATATTGAACAAAAAGTTTCCTATAAACATGGGTCCTAAAATGCACAATAAGAAAGTTACAGGGTGATGAAAGTATAGTTTGAACACATGTTCATCGCAATAACTTCTACAGAAGTTATGCAATTTAAATGAAACTTGGTGCAATTCTTTAGTAACTGAAGTGCAACAATTTTGTGTAAAAACGATTTATTCCCATCGACCAGAGGCGGAGGGGCGGGGTAGCACAATGGGTTTTCTACTCATAACTATTTTGAGGTTATCTTTTTGGTCTCGCAGGTTCATCATTTTAGTGCATCTTTTTATTTTGAAACAAAAATGTACTCTTGTTTCATAACGATAAAATCAACCGTTTGCGTTGAAATTGGCAAAATGTGCTCCAAAACGCCTGTTAACTCCAAAATTCGAAAAATAAAATTTTCAACTACTGCTTTCAAATTTTACAAAATAATTGTAACATTTAAAGTGACAAAAAATTCCCTATGAACTATGTATCAAAAATTTTTCGCTTTCAAAATGGAACTGATTGAAGTCGACAAAATTTTGAAATCCATATTTCAGCAAAACCAGTGATGTTTTACTCAGCATCCATTAGGTATTTTTTCTTAATTTTGAACGTACAATTCATCTGTAAAACATTTAAATGCGGTAGGCGATAATTTTATTTTTCGAATTTTGGAGTTATCAGGTGTTATGGGGCACATTTTTCCGATTTCAACGCAAACGGTTGATTTTATCGTTATGAAACAAGAGTACATTTTTGTTGTAACATAAAAAGATGCACTAAAATGATGAACCTGCAAGACCAAAAAGATAACCTCAAAAAAGTTATGAGTAGAAAACCCATTGTGCTACCCCGCCCCTCCGCCTCTGGTCGATGGGAATACTTAAGTCGTTTTTACACAAAATTGTAACTGTAACTTTCTTTTTATGAATTTTAGGACCCATGTTTATAGGAAATTTTTTGTTCAAAATGACATTTTCTATCTGTCATATTACGTTGGCACTTTAATTTAGAAACACCCTGTATAGTAAAAGTATTCTTTCTTATTATACAGGGTGATTCAGTTTTATTCTGCGACACTTCAACGGGTGATAGAAAACCAAAAAATAACCGCACTTTTTTCTATAAACTATATCATTTTAAGGCGTTATAAAAAAGTTACAGGGTGTTAAAGTTGTAAGAAATATGTGGACTTGATTGAATATTTACCAAACTAGTTGAGATATTTAAGTCATATTTGGTACAAGTTATAACGGCATAAAACCTGTTAGTATCAGACACCTTGAACAAGCAGTGGCGTAGAAGTGGGTAATTATAGTATAATTATTGTTTTTAGAAAAAAAGGAATCACCTTGTATCGCAATAAAATGTATTCAATTTCTTATGTAAGTTTTAATTGTAAACAAAAACGTTCTCTTTGAATTTTTTCATTTTATGTGTCTTGGTTTCATAGCAAATTTGATTTTTTCATATTATTTCGGGGTAATACTGAAACATTAACTTAAAAATTCGCTCCATGAGTAAGACGCAAAGTAGAAACAATGAGTTTCTTACTTTAAATACAGTAACTTTTTCCAACAAACTTACCTACTTAAGGTTTTACTTTTCAAGATACAGAGCGTAACATTAATTGTATCTTCCTTAAATGTTTTAGACCCTGTATCTTCCCAAGTATAGCCTTAAATAGGTAAGTATATTGGAAAAAGTTACTTTATTTAAAGTAGCAAATATATTATTTCTACTTTAAGTGTTACTTATGGAGCAAATTCTTTAGATATTTTTTCACAAATACCCCGAAATAATAAAAAAATCAAATTTTCCATGAAACCATGACACATACGAAAAATTACCAAGAGTACATTTTTGTTTAAAATTAAAATATACATAAGAAATTGAATACATTTTATTGCTATACAAGGTGGTTCTTTTTTTTTTCTAAAAACAATTATACTAATTACTCACTTCTACGCCACTGGTTGTTCAAGGTGTTTAATATTAACAGGTTTTATGCTAACCCATGCAGTTATAACGTGTACCAAATATGACTTAAATATCTGAACTAGTTTGGTAAATAATCAATAAAGTCCACATGTTTCTTACAAATTTAACAGCCTGTAACTTTTTTATAAGGCTTTAAAATGATATAGTTTATAGAAGAAAGTGCAGTTATTTTGGTATTTTATCATCTGTTGAAGTGTCGCAGAATAGAACTGAATCCCCCTGTATGTAAAAATGACTGCACAAGGAAACAAAATAGAATCTGCCAACTTAAGATAATAACAATTTACTCAAAGCACACTCATAGATAACAATACTGCCAAATCAATAATTTAATTACAAGGTATAGCTACCGATAATAAAGTGAAATAATTTGATATTATCAGCAAATAAGTACAGGGTGTCCCAAAAATAAGTGCCAAAATTTTTACCACGTAAATTCGTATATCAAGAGCAACAATTTTTTTCAAATAAATTTTTTCGATGTCAATTCTTTACCCTGTATTTTTCCATTAAATTAATTAACAAGAGTTTTTGTTTTCATAATTTGTATCATTATTTATTCCTTAGTTTATTATCTGAAATTTGCCAATTTAATTCGTCCCCATTCTTTATCCTTTTTTATTATTTATTCTATAACTAGTCTTCAGGGTTTAACTCATTATCAAGCCATTTTTGGACCTGGAGGTACTGAGTGGTAGATTGGGCAATTTTACTGGTCTGTTAAGTCTGGTTGCCTTTACTTCTTTTGCGTAACTCCAATTAATTAATTATTTTTAATCATTTCCTTCTTGATGATGCTAACATGGTTAGCGAAACGCGCGCCGAGTGCAAAAAACAAAGTTTTGGTGTGTGGAGTTATGCAAAAGAAGAAAGAACTATTTTCCAAGTGCCAAAGGTTCCTGATTCCCAACTTAACTGCCTTTACTGAGGACTGGGGATGGAGTAATCAACAATAAATTGGAACTTATTCAAAACCTCTTGTCAACGGCTCCCGATCAGTTGATCAATACCTACTATATTCTGCAACTAACTGTACCAAAGGCTGTAACGCTAGTTGTATAGCTGCAGAAAACTAGGTTTCCGCTGTTCTGCCGTAAACGGGCATTGCCGTGGGCAAGCTTGTGTTTGAACGCCGCGACGGAAGAAAGTAACAACGAAGATATAGATGAAGATATAGTTCAAGGTAGTATACCATCAACTGATCAACCACTTGACAAAGCTGTTTATGAAGAGGGCAATGAATTTTGCTCATGACTATAGATATATCTTTGTCGAAAGAGTGCTAGTTTTTGAGATATAATGGCAAAAAACTGAAAAACGCCCCTTTAACCCAAAAAAAAAATCATGACTCAAATTGCAACTTCAACTTAAAAACTATTGATCCTATGAAAAAAAGTGTCTCAACCTTCTTAATGTAATATTTTTTATTTTTTAAAATTTTGAAAAACCGTAGTTGCTTGGGAGTTCTACAATTTTCAGAAGGTCGTATTATGTCGCATATATTGAACCTAACGTTTACTCAGTAAATTAATGAAATTTATACGTTTTAGCATTACACATAACTGCAAACATTTCTCCTATAGCGGCCATTATCAGCTGAGTGTAACAGTTTGGGGTTATAAATTACTAAAATATAGTCCGTTGGGACTAATGAAATTTAAAGTCGATATCTTAATCTGTTCGAAAGTTATCCTGGAAACACACAGACGCCAATTTTTTTTATTGAGACTTCGGTTTTCCTCGTATTAGGACATTTTAAGATCATTTAGGGAATACATTTTTTCAAATTTCTTTGCCTGAACATTACTTCCACTGCGGGTTGTGATCATCGAATTGATAAGTACAATGGAAGTCGCACAGGTACCATTTTCATTGTTGTTTGGGGCAGCCAACTCTAGAGAGAGATAGGTTTCAAATTGCAATAAGTAAGACAAGGACGCCTAATGAACGTGTCAGCTGATTCAGGCAAAGGAGGTATATAGGGATGTTGCATATTAATGGGCGAATTTAATGGGCATGTTCCGTAATTATCTTTATTGTATGATCTGTATTCCGAAATTCGGGACTTGTTTGTAGAAATAAGAATTTTTCTATATAACCACAATTATGTAAATATTGCACAGAAAAAAGTAGTGGTTTGATTAAAAAAAATTACCTACATGGCAATTTAATGTACCTGGAAGTAAACCGAGACAAATAAAATACAAATTACAAAATAAAAGTTTATTTTAAAATAACAAAACGACAAAATATCTAGGATAAGGTATACATTTTCAACTTTAATTACTTATCTTAATTGATTTATTAATTTTAAATCTCAATTTAATAGGAAAAGCATGTAAGACAGGTAGCTTTTACATATTTTTATATGCATTTTATATGTTTAGTCATCTAACAAAAATAATTACAAATAATTACCTTATTAAAGGGACCAGAACCTCAAGATTAATTCCATCTTTGACTAGGAAGAGCTAGGTTCATAAGCACAATATTTTGCCAGTTTTTCCCTTGATAGTTTCTATCATGACTTGGAAAATAAAAAACTGTAGTAATTACGTACTTTTTAAGTTTGCGCTGCCCAAAATTCTCTATGAAATTGCTCTCAATAAATTGTTGACTACAAATGCAAGTAAATACTTGTAGATAGTACAAAATTTTTCCTTTTTATTGCTGCAATCCACTTGTCTCTAATATCACCTTATCTCTTGGAAAACTGCAAAGTTATTAGCAAAGATTTTTAAGACTTACGAATGAAAAGAAACCCCACTATTCTTATTCTTTCCGCCCCATTTGGTACATCCAAATACACAACAGGAGTTGACCCTCTTTTTTGTAATTTACAACTTAAACAGAAAGAATATAGCCACATAGCTAAATTAAATTTTCTCTCCGATCTAAAAATATAATATTAAACCAAACACCAACTAAGAAAACTCAACGCCGTTTTATACGAAACTGCCACCACGACACGAACTCAAATTAAATATAAATAATACAATAATTACACCTATTCGTATTGGGACTTGGGACAGAAGGAAAATTAAAATGACGTTTGACAAAGGAACTCGTTTGAAGCACAGGACACAAAAATAGAAAGTTAGGACAAACACCTCTTTTGCGTTATGTGGTTTTTGCCGGAATCAGCTGATTTATTTACTATTTCACTTACTCAAGTTTGGCTGCCAGTTTCTCTCTCTATACACTCCTTCCATCTACTTGTCATTTCAATGGTTGTGATGTGAAGTAAAAATTATTATTGAAAAATGTCTTTGTGGCTGAGCCAAATTTAGGAATTAAATGAGATCTACCTTATAGACACACAAAACTATTAATGCATTAAAACGATTCTAGAGTGTGTCTCGACACATACCTCTACCTATTATAAAAATAAGTTCAAATTTGACATCGATTCAACTTGCAACATAGGTATTGTCATATACGACTACTTTGTTATAGAAAGTAATTTGTGCTACAGTTTGATTTTCATAATTTCAAAATTAAACATGCTGTTTGACTTTCGGTATCCAAATTCTACATATAGATCAGCTTTTATTATATTTGTGAGACATAGCAAGACAAAGCGCCTATATGAATAGAATTTGCATGCGTAAAACAAAAATGCTATAGGTATATAATGCCTGGGTCCTTGTTGAATTTGAAAAATATCAATTCAACCCTCGTGTTTTCTATACATTCCGTTTGCCTGCTTTTGAAGTCAACCATTAGAGCGGTATGACCTAAAGGTATAATTAAATTAAAGTAAATTAACTCTTAGAGCACATATGCACATTTTCTATTAATTTAAGACGTATTTATCGCGGCTGTATTATTTATTGCCAGGCATATCCGTATTCGAAATATTTCCTTGTAAATCAATCACTTCTCACGGTAATTTATGTAAGATTTGCGCCTTATATAGCTCTCCGCAATTAGTGTGGATTTGCCTGCCGACACTTCGATTATTGCTTTTTTGCCGCGCACCACAATAAATCATATTTTTTCCGGAGAATATGTAGCAGAACTAGATCTAAAAATGATCTACTGTCGATACTAATCGAGCAGTTAAAATGCGTAACCGCATTGCCGTGTCCGAGAGTTGACATAAAGCTTCACTTTTATAAATAATGATAGAAATTAACTGGCAGCAATATAATGAGCATATTAAAATTTATGAAACCATTACATTTATATTACGTTCATAATACTCAACTCATTGGGATGTTATATTCTAATTATTAAGCTTTGCTGCGTAATGGCCAAATTACATTAATCAAATAAGCAACGGGATCATATTATATATACTTATAAGATAACATACAAGTTTGTAAACGCATGTATCTAATGTATTTAAAAAAGCTCGGTCAAAAGTATTTCAATAATAAATAAAAATTTCGGAATAATTATTTGACTTTACTTTAAGTATGTCAAGGTATTTTTTATATAAAAAAGGTTTCTCCGAGAAAAACAAAGGAATTTCCTATAATATGAATCTCGATAAGTTTGTATAATAATTGTCTTTTTTAGTCTCTTTAGTTTGCTGAATAATATATATAATATGTGTAAGTTTGCAAACTTTCCGTTATCTACGTACGATATCTTTCCGATATCTCAAAAATACCAGTATATAAAATATAGGTAGCAAAAAATGTGTATAGGGTACAAGAAGAGTGTTTATGTTAAGTTAGTTTAATTAAAACGTCAGCTATTATCACAATGTATTTATTGCTAATACCAACAATGTTCATATTCTAGGAATTCTTGTAAGGTATAATAGATTGAAATTAATAATATAATTAGTATATTAATCTTACCCGGTGTAAACATTCATTGTCACATAAATCTCAGACTTTTTCTGTCACACACATTTTTCCGTTATTAGCGGTGCAGTAAATAAATTTTCTTATATTTGCCGATGATTGATAATCTCAACGAAATAATAAGGGCGCGGAAAAAATTAATTGTATTGTTGATGTATTGCTTATGAATGCATTCCTCATGCAAATTAACTCTTGCGACAGTTGATATTGTTAAAAATATTTTAAAATAATAATTACAACCAGTATCATTAGTAATAATATTACTCGACGAATTGCCTTGTAATTATTTTAATCATGTTTTGCTCATCGGATTAATCTCTAATGTTAACTACAGCATGATTCAGCTTTATGTGTTGAGCATATAATATAGGCAGGGCCGTCTTTAACCTATTGGAGGCCCTGGGCAGATTAGGATAATGGGGCCCCTATGACCTTGACAGAGCACTATTTTGTTAGAATAGACAAAGAAAGCAGATAAGCAAGGTTCTAGATTTATTTTTATTTCTTTACAGTCAAACTAAATAAAATAGAATATACCTACATATTATACACAGATAAAATAGATTATACATATTATATATTATACATACAATGTGTCCACGGCAAAGCGGTATTATAGGTCTATATGACAATTTTTTTTGCATTACAAACGCAATTTTTGTATGCTGCTCTTGCTTCACCCAAAAATTATTTTTAGTATCTTGAACTTCAAAAAATTTATAGAGGGCGCTGGTAGCAGCTTAAAAATAAAAATCGCATCAGGTAAAGTGCCTTTTCTGTGCGAAATATTGAAAATTTTTATTTAAAAAACTTACTCAGAATTAAAAAATATGACGTTTTATCAAATTACAAAAAATATATAAATAAAAAAATTAGTTCTGTAATTGATACAACGTCATATTTTTTAATTCTGAGCAAGTTTTTCTAATAAAATTTTTCAATATTTCGCACAGAAAAGGCACTTTACCTATAAATTTTTTAAAGTCCAAGATACTAAAAATAGTTTTTGGGTGAAACAAGAGCATAAAAAAAATTGTGTTTGTAATGCAAAAAAAATTGCCATATACACCTATAATACCGCTTTGCCGTGAACACATTGTATAATATAATTCACAAAAGTATAACTCTTTTAGCATTCACAGGTTAGTGCTTAAAAATCTATGTTGATTGAAGAGGTATACCCTTCTAGATTATTTGAGATAGGGAAAATCATTAATCACTTCTTCAAAACCTATGTTTTTGAGAAATCGTCGACAAACTGGTTAATCTCTCTTGAAGCATTGTACTTCTTAATTCATTTTTTATTCTTTTCAATTTGGAGAAGGAGCGTTCCCCTCTGCAGTTTGTTACCATCATGCTTAAAAAGATTCTCAATGCGATTTCTACATTTGGAAATGTGCCTTCAATTTTGTTTTCTTCCAAAAGATGATATATTTCCAATATACTCTTAGTTCCTTCATTTTCGATATGAACAACTTTCAAGTATTCTGCGACCGGGTCACGTTCAGTTTTACGTCGCTCTAGAGATCCCGCGAGTAGATCTTAGCGCTGTCTGTTGTCGAAAACTAGAACCCTAGTCCGTTAACAATTCATTATTATTATATTGATTAACAATTATATTGATTATTGATGTGTTGAAAATATGAATAAAATATTCATGTAAAAAATGAGTTTTAGATATGGAATAATGATTTTTTTATTATTATTTATTAACAACACTTTAAAGTGATCTGGCAGGAACTAGGGGGCCCCTAACGATCGCGGGGCCCTGGGCACGTGCCCAGAGTGCCCAGTGGGAAAGAGGGGCCTGAATATAGGTAGGCATATACTCGTATATGTGATTGTAGGGTAACTTTATATTCCAAGAAGGAATGATTCGAACTATTGGATATATTTCCGAGTGATATTCTGAAAATTTCAGGTGAAATCTGCAAATTCAAGATAGTTCGAGTGAGGAATAGAGCTTCAATTATTGTACATATACCTACATTTTCTGACAAAATCGGCATCATAAGGAAATTTTGTTTCTAGAACTGAACTTCGGCAACAAAGAGGTAGATACTTTGGTTTCATAACGATCAAATCAACCGTTTGCGTTGAAATTCCTAAAAGATGCCCCAAATTGATAAAATTTTTACCTACTGCTTTCAAATGTTACAGATCAACTGTACATTGAAAATAAAGAAAAAAATGCCAAATGAACATTGGTCGAAACACATTTGTTTTCTTGAAACAGGGTGTCAAAATTTTGTCGAGTTTCAATCCGTTCCATTTTGAAAGATGAACATTTTTTGGGACATAGCTCATATGGGTTTTTTCTCGCTTTAAATGGTACAGTCGTTGTGCAATATGTGAAAGCAGTAGGTGAAAATTTTATTTTTCGAATACTGAAGTCAACAGGTGTTCTGGAACACGTTTTGGAAATTTGAAGCAAACGCTTGATTTGATCATTATCAAACAAGAGAAGTTACCTACCCCTTTGGTGCAGAATGAAAAGATGCACTAAAATGATGGAGCTGCAGGACCAAAAAGATAACCTCAAAAAAGTTAGGAGTAAAAGCACGAACCAAAAACAGCGCAAGTGGCGCTTTCTGTGAGATACGTAGAAATTAAAATTTTCAGGTTATTCTCCATCCATAAAAATATAGCAGTGCCAAGTTTCAGTTCAGCAGCTTGATTATGTTGGGAGATGCAGCCAAAGTGCATGAAAACTGACTTTGTTGATTGTGTTGCTAAGCAACCGACGGGGAAAAGCCGCCTCATTCCTTTATGCTTTAATTCTTGACAGGCAAATTGACCGATTTTATTTAGTTTTTTATTTACACAACTAGATGCATGCTTGAATTATATTTCGGCAACGAATAAAATTTAGTATGAATGTATGAATCTCGGACGTTATAATGTGTTTAAAGCCCCACGAGTGTAATATCCTATATGGCCAAAGTTTCCAAAAGCGGGATCTTCACACTACGGGCTTTAAACGCTTATTTAACTTGATAACTATTAAATAACTATGAAGTAGGCAGTTGTTTTCACGAAAAAGAAAATTTCCCCAATTAAAATTTGTGAAATTTGATGCAAAGTTTATGTAGGTACCTAGTTACGACATTAGTTCTCTCCAAAACTCGCTGTTTCAATATTTCGTTAAGTAAGAAACCCACGACTATATTCATAACAAAGGATAGCATAAAAACATTCGATCTCATTTTTAAAAAATATTGTTTTCTTGAAATCGGCAGTGGAGTGTCAAAATTTACCAAATATTCAAAACCCGGTCAATAAATCGCATTTAACTTTTCGTACACATTGCAAAATTGCTACCTATAGCATCAGCCCCATCTTTCAGTATAAATTTTAGTTAGGTTTGAATATGTATCTGTTTTAACATGGGGCTGCACAACAGGCAGCAGTTTGGATTTTCTGTCAGAAAGTGCCGTGTCTCGTCATACTTGACCTAGGTAGAGCGATCGTCAAAGTCAAGCAACGCCGCGCGTAGTTCATGGACGGGTGATCCCTTATGATTATTTTTTCGCCTAATAAAACATTTTTTTTCCGATTTCAAAAAAGTATAATATGCACCTCGGCACTGAAGTTCTTTTTATGACTCATGTGGTTTATCTGCCTCGGCCAGAGGCCTCGGCAACTAAATTCCACATGAGTCATAAAAAGTTGAACTTCAGTGCCTTGGTACATAAATAACTATTACCTACGTCGTTATTACAATTGCGACTGACGCTAACACATCAAAACAAAGATGGAAGAGGGCGATCTACAATAATTGGAAAGTGGTTTAATAAAACTACATTTATTAATGAAAATGTATAACTATAGACAGTTACCGTAGTAAAATTGAATGATTTTATGTAGGTTTACTGAAATTCGTTTGAATTAAATAGGTACAACAAGTAAAAGTATCTAGAGGCTAAAAATCTGTATATCGGTATAAAATTGAATTGAAAAATAGTCATATTTGATAGATAAAGACAATGACGTGGTTGCTTTTGAGCTTTTAACCAGGAAGCTACAATACTCGATCAAGCGAGAAACCTTTTACGTAAACGTGTGGAGACTACAACAGTTGAGCAGACGCGAAACCCCGGTTAAAGTTCAATAGGTACCTAAAATTTTATTTTGAAGTTCTGTTTTTTTAATGAATGTAATTAACGGTTGATATCTGTGTTTGCACGCTGTAGGTAAAACAGAGACTGAATCACCAATAATGACTAAAAGCGCATGAATGCGCTTTGGCCACAGATAAAAGCAGACGCATTTACTGCAATCACACTAATACTAATATATAGATATCTAATTATCACAGTAATTATAATATAAAATTGTACTACCTGTAGCTATTTATATGTATATACCTATATATCAATGAGTTAGTCAAACATTATCTATTTTCTGTTACTTTTTGTAGCAAAACTTGTTTCGTTATTAACTAAGCTAGGGAAGATCGAAAATTGCTATTTATTATTCTTGAAAAAATATAAAATATGTACCAAATAATAGATATATAGTCTTTAAGAAAAAAAAATGGCATAACTTCTGGACCATACAGAACTTCAACCAATAGAAATAAAATTCTTCTTTAAGAAGTGTCTATCGTTTTTAATTTCTTGATGCAGGGCTTTCAAGTTTAATTTTTAAATTAAAACAAAATTAAATTTAAAATATTTTAGCCCTATCTTCTACTTTATACTAGGAATAGATACCTACCTACCTATACTATTGAAAACTGATAGGTACACCTAGATTTTTGGAGATGTCAACCACGCTGGTGGCATCAATTTTAAAATAATAAGGAAATATTTTTTTAGTAAATGTAATTATAAATAATAAAGGATGTTTTAGTGGCATATCAGGTAAAGGATATCAATTGAAAAAATATGTTGATGAACAAATAGGAAGGTCACATAACCAACAATCACGAATGGTTACCCTATACCCTCTAACCCCTTTTAGTAGCTGCAGGAGACGCCAAAGTCTCTTACATCTCACCGATACTAAGTAATATCAATTGAAATAAATACCACCTATATCCGATGGAACCAGTATCTCTGGTAGCTTAGTTGGTTATCTATGCCTAACGCCCACAGTAGGAATCCCGGGTTCGAGTCCCCACTATATAGAGTGCATTTTTTTCAATTCATATCTTTTACCTGATGTCATATTGCGCCATATTTCTTTTATAGCATAAAATTGTTTGCCTCCTTACATACTTATATATCTTTGACAGTATAATTATATCTTTAACAGTATACCTACCAATTTCTCGGCAATGCTCTTCGATAGATAAAAAGTTTTCCTATTTGGAATTCTTCTGCCAGGAAAATTTGCACAATATCTTTTACTCCGCAGGGGCGCTGTTCCTCAAATATTCCCCTTATAACTTGCCTGATGTGTGCTCGTTATTTGAATAAACATTTTTCAAATATATCTGTTTAACAAAGAGCATATATTATATAGAACATTCAACAAGCATTTTTCGTTATATACCCTCACAGATCGTTGCCCCCCAAAAAGCGCTTAGTCTCTTAATTAAATTAGGTCGGGACAGAAGGGGCCGGGCAAGGGGCCCCGCCGAACGGCCCGGCGGGACGCCACTGGCGCCCCCAGGGGGGCCGGTGCCGGTCACAAAAAACACGGCCTTTTGTGTGTGCAGCGTAGGATGATAACGTCATAATTCCCGTGGACAGGAAACACACCGCGTCGAACATAAACCGTTTATTAACTGGTTTTTGTGTACCTACACCAAAACGTTGCATAGAGAGTGGTTATGATGCTTATTAAATAAAGGCATAAACAAGGTGTTTTGTGAAAGGCTTGTTTCCTGACAAAAAATAAAAATTTATTTAGCTTCCCCTATATACATTGCCATTGTTATATCAGCAGTCGGCATTCATGAAATTGGCGTCTATTTATAAGGAATTATACCAATAAGTTTTAATTTCCGCTTTTTTCATAATACTTATACCTACATCTTAAACAATGGTCATATAAGGAAATTTTTTTTTCTTGAAATCCTTAGTGAAATGTCTCAAAATCGCCATTAGAAGCTCAGAAATCAGCACTGAAGTAAGTAGTCCATTATTGTACGACTTTTTTCAATAAGTATAGGCCTTGACGATGTGTAAACATCACACGTCAGACGCTGAGCCATCGCCCGTCAAAAGTGACCATATATTCAAAACCCGGTCAATAAAGGCCGATTTAGTTTTTCGTACACATTGCGAAATTGTTACCTACCTATAGCAGCGCAATCTTCCAGTAAGTATAAATATTTTAGTAGGTTTGAATATCAATATATTTTTCACGGAAGCTGCACAACAGGCAGCAGTTTGGAGTTTCTGTTGGGAAGCGCCGTACCTCGGCATACTTGACCTAGGTAGAGCGATCGTCAAAGTCAAGCAACGCCATGCGCAGTCGATTCATGGACGGGTAATCCCTTATGATTATTTTTTTTGCTTAATAAAACATTTATTTTCCGATTTGAAAAAAATATAATATGTACCTACCTCATAGCACTGATGAAGTTCTTATTATGGCTCATGCGGTTTAATTGCCTCGGATAGAGGCCGCGGCAACTAAATTCCACATGAGTCATAAAAAGTAGAACTTCAGTGCCTTGGTATACATATAAATAACTAATTTATTGGTGTATATCCATCTTGTGGTACAAGCACTTCGAGAAAACGGATATTTTCCCGATCGCGGGCAAGTGTTGCAAATAATAATTCTGGCATTAGCACTCGTATATAGTGTTGGGCTTACATTCCAATGTATTAAAAGATTTTGGGGTCTTGCGGAAACTACGACAGTAAAATAATAACAACATTGACATTTTTGTTCAGTCAAAAGTGTAACAGTTTTAATAATGTTGATCCCTCCTTAGATTATCTGACATCTTATTATTTTGAAATGGTAAATAGGAATCTGACAACCTAATTCGTCACACGTTAAAATTTTAAAACTAATTAACTATCTTGAAAACTAAGAGGTGTAGAAAACAATAACGACAACAACAGCTACCCGCGGCTCTGACAAGACGCAAAAAAGGAATAAATGTTTAATTTATCATTTATCAGAAAAAGAGTAGCAAAAATAGCATTTGGTCGAAAAGAGAAAGGGATTTCCAGTTATTAGTACAAGGAGAGGTGTCTATATAATAGCTCAAACATTTTTAAGTCATCTAGATATCTTTAAGAGATTAGCTATACTCAAGCTGGTAGCCTAGCAAACAAGAACCCTGAAGAGGTAATAATAAAAGAGTTTCAAGTAAAACCCCAATATTTTAATTCAGTCACAGAAATTTCCACAAAAATATTTGAAAAAGTTCTTGGCACTTATTTGTGGGATACTCTGTATATAACTACTTACCTAAACTGTGGGGCTACAATAAGGCATGTACCTACTGAAACCAAAATATGGACCGAAAAACTTTGTGCAGATATCGCGGTATACCAGGAGAAATCAAAAACTTAAAGACGGCGTTGTAGAGAAAAATAGTATAAGGGAAAGTTGTTTGCGATGGAAACATATATAAATACAAAATTATGACCTTCTATCAATTTTCTTATCATTAGTTGTTGCAGTTAAAAACTAAAAAACCGTGCATACCTTTAGCCATTGATTTAATTTAAAATACCATATACCAAGCATATTCCGCAGACTTTTATGCGTAAAAAAACATTCACAAAGTCTGTTTTGAAACGTTGACACTATTTTTCGTAGCGCATCAAAAAATTGCTTGTTCCATTACACATCTAGGTTATGATGGAGTTTCACGAGCAAATAAGGAAACTGAAACTATAATGAATAAAAAAATAATAAAGAAATTTGATTTTGTATACTTTTTTATTGCTAACAACTTTCTCTTATACTTACCATTTTTCTCCACGACGCAAAATAAGGGTAATTTACTCTGATGCCGCGTTTAAGTTTTCGACTCCCCCTCGTATACCGCGATATCTGCATGAAGTTGTTCCGGCCCTATGTTAGTTTCCGGACGTGCCTAATGTATGTAGCCCCGTAGTTAGTTTTTTTTATTACGGTGCAAAATGCGCAAAATAAAAAAACCATTTGTTGCGTACTTTCTGCTCGTGACTGTACCTACCTTACCTACCTATGTTATGTACCTAATTAGTTAAAAATTAAAAATAACATTTCAATAGGTATACACGCCGATTTTTTAGGTGTATTCCACCGCGATTCTCTTGCCTATTTTGGCAATATTAAAGAAAAAACAAAAATTGGACAAAACTATTAGTCGCCGAAGTATGTTGATTGTAAGCTCAGACAAATAATAAACATAGACTAACCTAAAAGCTGCATTGCGTAATTAACCAACATTTCCTATGCCACAAATCCAACACTTTACTCCTCCCATCGTTATTTAAACTACACTAATTCACTAATTACTACTTAACTATATGTCTTTTGTCCAATAACCCCAAAATCTCCTCAAAAAAACAAGAATAACGCAAAAGTAAACACTCGAAACATTAACACAAACCAATGAATAAGGGGTTCTTTATTCATAGACACAAACCGGAGAAATCTCAAAGAAATCTGGATCAGCTGTTGGGGCATAATAAAGCAAATGCGCATCAATCACAAAGAGCTCGTGCAACGTTGCCACGTTAGCCAGAATCAGCAATTTATTAAGGATATTATTTATAGACCAAGTAGGATCAGTAAATTCACAAAATCTGTAAAATTTATTGTTAAATGATAACTGTCCAAATTTTTATTATATGTAGATTGTAGATTTCAATTAATTGTTCCAAATCGATCTTTTTTTAACATTGGTTATACCTACATTTATTTCGTAAGTACAAGATAAATTTATGAAGAAGTTTGGCAATGGTGCAATCATTGCATTGTTTTGTTTTAGATTTCTGTTACTAACAAATAATGTTACTAAACATTTTTTATCTTGGCAGTGTCTGTATTGTATTGAATTATTAGTTTATGTTCATTATTTGAAATTGTAAGGCATAGAAGAAAACTTTTATATTGAAAATTTATGGCATAGATTATGCAACAGGGTGCTCAGAGAGTTTTCGAAAATTACACAAGGTCTTCGTATAACCCAGCTGTCCAATGCCATATTTTGTTATTTTTAGTTTTTTGTGGGCCGCAACGTAAGCAGTAAAATCGCTTTAATATCTAACAAATAAATAAAAAAAACACGAGGTGTAAACACAGGATATATAACGCTTCATTAACCCACAATTTTGTTAGAAACACGGCCCATTTTCTCCCACGTATAAATCGATTATTTCCGCATCCAAATCGAAAGATCTCAATCTGCCGATCCATTTCAAAATTATAGAGGGTCCATTGTTGGTTCCTATAACACGGGATCTACAACATTATAATCTTTTTTCGGTCTTATAGCGTAGTAGGCACCACACGTAAAATAAAATATCTACGACTTTATGTTTATACGATGTAAAATTCAAAAGTATGAATTGGATTTATTTATGTTTCATATATATTCTTACCTGTATTCTAGCTTCGGTGAGTCCGATTTTCATGGCCAGTTCCTCTCTGAAAACAAAAAAAAACATGGTATTTTACGGCTATAAATTACAAAAACATGGATTGTTAATTAAGAACAACAGCAATTGTTAATTTACTGCTTTAAGAAGCGGCAGGCAGCAGGTATCAGGCATACCAAGTGATATTATATAGAAACACATTTGGTTATGGATTAAACGATAATTTATGAATACAAGTATATAGGTATATACCGACGAAATATAATAGGAACCTACATCGCAGGGCAAAACATTGCATTTATATAATGCAGGACTCGATATCTGTCAGTTTCTGTAAGGACTTATCACCTTTATAGAATATTTATTTGTTTGTCGATTTTGAGGTTCCTTTGTTAGGCAGGTAGTAAAGTAGGTTTTTTTTAGAAAAAACTGCAAAACTCTTATTTAGCATCACTTAAAACATTGGGACTCCTTAAGAAAAATACAGGGTGCTACAATTCATCGCAAAAAATAAAGATATTTATATAATACGGGCTAGGAAAATAATAACGCTATTCAAACCAAATTAGATAGTACCATACACTTCTTACTGGTATAAGTTGACACAAAATGGTGAAATATCTACCTGTCCAGTGGAGGAGATTATGAGTAATTAGTGAATTTAATTAAACAAAAAAAAATAGTCCATAAACCTGTGCATACTCAAAGGTGGCATTCTGCATTTCCTCCTATACGGTTTCATGGTAATTTCATTTTTTTTTAATTTAATGCACACACAATTATATGAAAAAACCTGTTTTTGGAAAAGGACCAAAATCTAAGATAATGATTTTAGGAGAGAAGAAAGCAGAAAGCAAAATTATTGTTACTATAGCAATTCACTACACAGCTAAGGTTTCAGGAATATTAGATTTTGATCCTCCTTTAAAAAAAGGGTTGAGGTACTTTCATCGCCAAAATTAAAAAAGTAACCACAAAAAAGCAACGAATAAAAGCCCGATCCAAAAAGTTTGAGATACGTCGAAATTGACTCTGTGAGGTACGTAGAAATTGACATTTTCTCTATCCCAAAAAACCTGTCAAACTCTTATACAAACAAAATTTTTTGTATAAGGCTTGACTCCAATAGTCATATTTTGATCCCCCTATCTCCGGATTTACAATTATCAATGAATCATATACCTCTACTTTTTTGTGTGAAATTAAAAGGGACATCCTAAATTAATGGCGATTTTTCACAGGGCTGTACGATTTTTTCGCTTATATCGGCCACTGGTTTTTCAACATTTTGTATCAATAATCTATAGCAGCAATAAGTCTATCATATTTGTTTTGAATAGTTTTATTAGTTCCTTAGGGAGCCCCAAAGGCATTACGTTTAGAAGCGAAGGTGGCATTATTTTTCAAAGTGATATATTTTTCACTCTATATGATAATAGTTGTTTTTCAGTTAACGTATAAATTTCAGTGTCTATAGTAATGTATGTACATTATTTCTTTGTTGTAATTATTTATTTTCTTGCCCTATGATTTGACTTAATAGCAGTCACTGCTGAAGTCTCGCAAGGTTAAATAAAGGCTATTTATTAATATGTAAATGAGAATCATGGGTCCTTTCAGCAGATATATTCTTGAAAAACTACACCATTCTTAATAAATTTCAAGCTTTCGTTCTTAGTTTTAGAACTTCATCAAGGATAAAGAGAATAAAATTTTTATATTTTCAATTCATTATTAAGTTGAATACCAACATTTATACAGTGCCCGCCAAAAAGTCTGCACCATATGGGAAAAATTTTTAGTAAATAACCTACGGAAAATTTGTTTGCAGGATCAGGTTTTGCTTGCTCTAGAACCAAAATTGACATAATCAAATGTTGTGACGTAGTCTCTTTTATATGTCAAATTTGACATTAAGAAAAAAATGTCCGAAAAATTGGCTTATTTAACCGAATTTCGAAAAAAGTCATAAGAAAAATATGTTTCTTTTGCAATTTTATACCCCTATGAAAAATTTCAAGAGCCTACTACGATTTTCATATTTTGCCGTTTGTTGGATATTATTGGACATAATATTTTTAATTTTCTAGATATTTGTGATCAGATCAGCATGACAGAAATATTTGTGTGTTTTTACAACCATTTACTATAGAAAGAAGTTTTTAAATCGAATTTATGTGTTTATCTGTAAAAATGAGATCAGTTTTGCACCAAGCGTGCTTCTCCAACAAGCCCTCATTTTAATTTTTTTGCAAAAAAAAGGAAAAGAAGGATATTTACACCGTAAACTAAGTATTGTGCAGTATGTATTCAGTCAATGAGTGTTTTAAATTACATATGATCGACTTTTATGGATTAACAAGTACGGAAAAGAGCAACAAAGGGCACAATATGAAAATCGTAGTAGGCTCTTGAAATTTTGCACAAAGGTATAAAATTGCGAAAGAAACATATTTTTCTTATGACTTTTTTAGAAATTCGGTAAGATAAGCCCATTTTTCGGACATTTTTTTCATTAATGTCAAATTTGACATATAAAAAAGACTACGTCACAACATTTGATTATGTCAATTTTGGTTCTAGAGCAAGCAAAACCTGATACCGCAAACAAATTTTCCGTAAGTTATTTACTAAAAATTTTTCCCATATGGTGCAGACTTTTTGGCGGACACTGTATAATAGTAAAGTTAATTTTGAAAAATGTAAAAATTATTATATTCAAAGTATTGTAACGAAAAATGCCTCTCAAGTTATTATATAAGCTTTTAATGAACACGTTTGCACTGTTTTATAACCTACTCAAAGATTAGGCAAATAAAAAGTACACGAATACGGGAAAATATCGCCGAAAATTCAGAGGGACGCGGAGAAACGTCAAGTAAACATTTGCCCACGATATACAAACAATGTATCCTGCATGGGCCGAACTACGATGATTCACGCGTTCGCGTTACCCTGCCTTGTCGTGCAGGTTGCAGGCAACCAGACCAGCAACTAGTCTGAGGCGTAGAGATGCGAGGGATGCGACGTCGAAGAAAACTATGCGTCGAGATTCGATACACATCGACATTCTTCGTAATGCAAAGCTTTCAGTTCAATAACGCCGGCATTAAGAAATCACAGCATTCTTTTTATTTAGTTTAGATAGATTTTCAATAAATTTTATTAAAATAATTTTTTTGACACGCAATCAACTAATCTAACATTGACATCGATATCGATAATTTTTACGCACCACACCAACCTCTACTGTTTTGTGCGTTTGTGTCCAGTTTTTACGTCTGTCCGTCCGTCATCTCTACGAAATTTTCGTGTCGTGGTTTCGTGAGGCGACAAATGTGTATGTATAGTTTTGTAATTCTTTGGTGCTGCTATGCGAAAATGCAAAAACAAAAAAAGCCTAGAGATTCAGGATTACCTAGCCTCGGGACCGAGCTCGGGACTCGGGATTCATATCCTGTTTTCTGTTTTCAAATTTCAAACTAAGGTAAGCTGAATCCAGGCGAACCTCGAGTACCTAAATCTAGCAGCGCTGCGGCTGTACAGATTCAAATCTATTGTTATTTATGTATTTTTTAAATTTGTTTGAGTAAAAAGGTATTTTCATCCTTTCTAAAACAACGGCAACACCGCGGACAATCACTTCCAGCTGATAGTACGTTCCGAGCCATATTGGTTTACGTAATTAGAGGCGGAGATTGACAGGGAAAATAGGGGTTTTTACCCTTTTTTTAAGATCGTAAAAAAATCTAAAAATATTTTTCTACGTTTTCTTAAGCCACCCTGCGCACGTGGTAAATTTTTTTGTACTAAGTGATAGTTAATCCTGTATATGGATTTTAGTTAAAATTGATAACACCAATGCTGATATTCGCCTCCGTTGCCTTGTCAAATTAATGACCCTCGTTAATCGGTCGGAGTTATTTTCGAATTCCCGAAAATCGCAGGTATACATATACCCCCCGGTATAGGTAGGTAATAAGGCGCGTATCACCTGTCCGTCGCGTCGGTCGAGGCCCGGCTAAATGGACGCGGCCCGCTATCATATTGGCCGGCATTTATAATATCGGTGGGCACTCAGAACCGTATTAGACCCGAAGGAATATCTGTCAGATTTATTGGGCCATTAGCGGCGGCCCGGTCCGCATTTTCGGCCGGCCGGAATGCCGCCGCCACCCGCCCGCCCGTACGCCTCTACTAATTGTTACATTAGCCGGACCAAGACTCATGGTCGGGGGTGGAAGGAAACCACTATCAATTCTTTTGATATCTTCAACGGTTTGCAAAATTACGGGAGCGTATAGAACGGCCATGTAAATTATTGTATTTATATTTTCTAAAATTTATTTGTGGCGTAAACAGATCCACTGAATTTTAATTGGGTTTTTCGCCACCAAACTGGGGAAAATTAATAAATTCTTAACAGTAAATGAACTAAACTTTGAACTTGTAACTCAAAAAATATCTTCAACAAATTTGTTTCCTGAGCTTTCGGAGAATTTATCTTCCTCCTTTCTCAAAGATAGGGTTTCATCAAGTCAAGTAGCTTGACATTTTAACAAATGACTTGACTTGACTTGAAATCAAGTCAAGTTCAAGTCAAGTAGCTTGAATATCAAGTCAAGCCATCAGTGGCGTAACTACAGGGTGTTCAGAGTGTGCGGTGAACACGGGCCCAGAGCTGCTAGGGGCCCACCGCCACCAAGGTTCATGCAGGACGCAGAAATTTCGGTTTTTCCGATGCGAACCGATTGATGTGGTGCTGCGTAATAACTAACGAGTCAGAATTAATCTCTAATCGGTTACATAGAGAGAAATTTCGCAACAATAAAAATGCAAGGGTAGTACAAAAAATGTATAATAACTTAAGAGTAAATGTACCTACAGGATGAGCCAAACTCGACGCCCCAAGCCTACTGCGGGAACACGAAAATTGGAAATAAAATTTCGAACAGGGGTTCTTACATACTATAAGGCCCAATTATGACCGAAAATTAGCTTTTTTGTTGTTTGGGGAAATGACCGCTGTGACGTCATCAATATTTTCCCCCAGAAACATACAATTTTTTCCTAAATATTGAAAGTCCTTATCATTTATCATCCTCAACAACTTTTATAGGAAAATATTTTCTGTATCTTTTGTTATTCAAAATTTACAATTGATAGTCAGAAATTATTTAAGAGAATGTTAGGTTGTCTTGTGCACCCTTAAATTTTTTCAACTGGAATATTAAATAAAATTGTTTGTAACAAACTATAATAGCAAACAAGTCAGTAACAAGCACAATTCAAAAATTTAAAAAATACTCCAGTCGAACAAATTTAATGGTGCACCCTAACATATTCTTAAATAATTTCTGACTTTTGCAATTGTTTTCATGGCTAACTAGATTTCGGAAAACCGATCCTAGTGAATAGAAAAATTCCATGTTTTTCATTCCATTCCATTTAAGAGCCCCTGTTCGAAATTTTATTTTCAGTTTTCGTGTTCCCGCAGTATTCCTGGGGAACGTACATGATGATTCAACATTTTGACCTATAAAATGGTGTTTTTTGACATGTAGTGAGCAATGTGCATCATTTTTAACTGTTGGTCAATACAAAGTTTAAGTTGGATTATTCTCTATATGCACCTACAGGGTGTCCCATTTTCGATAATTTTGTGAGGTATCTCGGATATTTCTAGAACTAGGGAGTTGCGGTTTTCGGGACACTGACCTCCTTTTTCATAAAAAGAAAGGCTCATATACAGAATTTTCTTGCGCCCTCCTTAGTTTTTTAAACACAAGGTGATTTTCAAAATTTACCGTTTTCAGGCACCCCCCTATATCCTTTATACGCTAACTTGTTGAAGTGGTAAAAATCGACCGTTATAGATTTTTTCATGTCGAATTCAATGGCGTACACGGTTTTTTTCTAGGAGGTAAGAATTTCAAAATATAAATATAAGTTGCAAAAGTATTGAAAATGGGACATCCTGTACAATGTTTGTCATTGTTACACCACTTTCAAACATAAAAAAAACACAGGGGCCCACCTGAAATTTTGAACACGGGCCTACTCTTCCGTAGTTACGCCACTGCAAGCCATGAATCTCTAAAATTGGCAATAAAATAAAATTTACTTTTACTTGAACACGTTTATTTATTATTAACACACAAAATAAGAACCAAGTTTCCGAGAAAAATGTGTATATATTTAGAAAAAAAGTGCTTTGAACGGTGTTAACGTGAAACAAATAGAAGTTTTTGTTGTCTATGTTACACAGACACAGACAAATAGAAGTTTTTGTTGTTACACAGACTATACACATAGTTTTGGTACGGACTTAAAATAGTTTATTTTTGTTCTTTCCTAGTTTTGCAAAAAAAGTGTACAATGCAAAGGTTTATTATTATTATTTACCTAACTCTCCTAACTGATAATAAAATTTAAAATTGATAAAAAATCAAGTACCTAATCAAGTATAGCTTATAGTCCAAAACTTGATTTTTCAATTACTTGAGAAATAAATACTTGACTAGATATTGGAAAATTACTACTTGACTTGAACTTGACTTGATTTCAAGTCAAGTCAAGTCAAGTAGCTTGAATATGAAGTCAAGCCATGAATCTCTACTCAAAGATCATGTCACGTCAAAGTGAAATGACAGATTAATAAATTTCAGGTTAAAATGTCATGACAACAGAAACAATAGCCTAGCCACCTGTCTGATATTGTACCCTGTGTTCTACCTAATTATGTATACTAACTTCTCTTTGAATAAGTGTCAATAATATTTTACTGAATTCCACTGAACATTCAGCAACACAGTTGTCTGTATTTCCTAGAATAAATGCTGATTCTTTAATTTTTCGTCTATTTCCTACTTCTTTGAGAATTGGTTTGGAACTATCCCACAAAATCCTATGATTGTTATTAAAAGAGTGTTCACATATTTTTGACTTCGAAATTTGATTTTGCCTGATATAATTTTTATGTTCTTTTAAACGAACGTTAAATGGCTTACAAGTCTCCCCAACATAGAACTTTCCACATTCGCAAGGAATTTTATAAATGCAATTTTTTGAACTTTGTACCTCATTAAATAGTTTCGTTTTAACTAGCATCGATCTTAATGTATTTTTGGTTTTAAATACTGTTGACATTAAAACGATTGCCTATGCGTTTTAGCTTATCTGATAGTCCAGGAATATAAGGAATAAGGAATAATTAAATTTACTGGTCGGTCCACCAGATTTATTTCTCTAATTCTATTAGCATTGTTATTTTATTGGCAATCCTGAAAAACTTGCTCAATAAATTCAGTAGGATAACTATTCTTCTTAAGAACATGTTTTATATGTTTAATTTCCTTCTCAAATTTTGTGTTATTAGAACAAATCTCTTTAGCCCTGTCATACAAACTTTTAATTACTCCTTTTTTAACACTAAAATGATGATTGGAATTAAAATGGAGATATATATTAGCATTTGTTGGTTTTCTATGGACACTAGTTTCTATACTATCCGATTTCAGTATAGAAACATCTAAGAAAGGTAACTGATTATTATTTTCAATTTCTAAGGTAAACTTAATAGAAGGTTCTTGCGAGTTTATAAAATTTAATAATGAATTTAAATCATCTACTCCATGTTCCCATATAACAAATATGTCATCTACATATATCTCCACCAAACATTAGGTTGGTGAACATATATCTAGTCAACTCATTGTGCTCAAAATCTTCCATAAATAAATTGCTTATGAATGGTGATAAAAGAGACCCCATAGCCATTCCAAATTCCTGCTGGTAAAATTCATTTCCTAGTTGAAAATAAGTGGTTTTAACACAGAGTGTTGTTAGTTCTAATATTGCATCTATATATTCAAATTTGTCCTTTCCACTAAAGTCTGATCATTTTCTAACTTTCTGCGTAAAATATTCAATGATTTGTCAACAGGGACATTAGTAAAAAGACTAACCACATCAAAGCTAGCCAATATATATAATGATCCGGAAATTGATGTTCCCTAATTTTTTCCAAAAAATGATTACTGTTTCTGATAAATGAATTTGAGTTTCCTACTAACGGATTAACAATTTTAAGTAAATATTTTGCCAACGAATGACATGGTGAATTTATTGAACTTACAATGGGGCGAAGAGGAATGTTAGTTTTGTGTATTTTTGGTAAACCATACAAGTGTGGAGGTTTTGAATGATGCGGAGTTAAGAGTGTCCTTTGTCTTTGTTTGATTTGTTCACGGTATTTATATAGTGTTTTGTATATTTTAGTTTCTATTGAAGTTGTAGGGTCTTTGTTTATCTTCTTGTAAGTTCCTTCATTTGCTTTTTCATCCTTTGAAATATTTGACTTTGGTTTAAAATGTAAAAGGTAAAATGTCTATCTTTAATGCCTGAGCCCAACAAAAATATTTTGTTACTATTTTCATTAGTGTTTTTTCACCCAGGTATAATACATTTCTTAAATGTTTTATTAGGGGCCATATTTCGCTCTTGTACAGATCACTTCAGAATTAAATCCCAAAGAACTTGCTTATTGACAAATCTCGTTTATCTCGACAGCTCTGGGGGGGGGGGGGCAATTGCCCCCTTTGCCCCCCCTGAATACGCCACTGCCCATGTGTATAGGTCCAAAAATGGCTTTTTCTACAAAATGTCAAAGTTCAAACAAAAGCCGGGGATACCCTGTATAGAGCGCAAGTTTGTGTAAGAAATTTTTAAAATTGTTTCTACTTTGAGAGCTATCGTAGTATATTTTCTGTGGTTATTTGCTGTGCTATAACATACAAACCTCTTTCAAGGTAACTCATAATATGTGGAGTGGGCGATTGACACATCACAGTCATGCTGCATAGGTACAGTCGCTATCATCCGCCGTTTTAGGCTTCTGTGGGAATTTCAGTGATAGTTACCTACATTTGTACAGTGGTAATATACACAAAGGACAGCAGCCAACTGCCCAAACTAGGGCAGTGACGTCAAGCTAATGAGAGCGTTCCGCAGATTTAAACTTGTTTAATTTTTTTATTTCGAATATTTAATTTGGAGGTTATTTACTAATTTTTTTAGCGATTAAACAGAAACTTATTTTATTGCAAATATCCCTCAAAGCCGTAATTTTTTTAATATTTTATTTTTTAACAAAACTCCACGAGCCACGTATATTAAAAATTTATTTTTCTTAATTCTATTTTGTTTTCAAAATAATTAAAGGCCAATAACAACTGTGGAAACATATTTATTATCAAACTTACTTTTGTTGTCAAGCTAATTAACGATAATAAATATGACCGTGAAAAATAAATTAACGACTTTATAAAAGTAATGCATTACTATTATAGTATATATAGTACCTAATAGATAATGCTGGCAAATAAAAATTTGATGGCGGTGGAGTAAGTAGGTATCACTAGGTTCAAAAAATTAATTTCACTTCTGGTGATAGTGAGCCAACTTCTTTATAGCGGCACCGTCGCAATGACAAGGCCCGGCAGCTGAAAGCGATGAGTCATCCAAGAGAGGGGGCAAATTTCAAGATGTCAATATTAATAAAACCATAAAGCTTCCTGATTTGAAGAAGGTGGTTACGTTTAATCATGTAAAATTGTCAGGTATAACACTTTCCAAACAGTCCAAACCAAAACCACTTTTAACTTGGAAGACTATAGGAACAAAATCTCTTTTGATGGCCACTTTTCCCTTAAAATGGGGTCTTTAGGGAGGAAAAAGCGGACACATTAGAACCGCCTTTGTAGTTTCCCTTGCAGTTGGGAACGGAATTAACGGAATACGACCACGGCATGATTTAAATAAGTCCGAAACACACCATAAAACCAGTAAACTAAAATTGAATTTTAATCACTTTATTCTGAATCGCTGCTATTTTACCACCTTATTAATAAAACTCCACGTCCTATTTTACTAAAATAACACAGTCCAATACATAATAAACACAACAGACGTTCATTAAAACAGGAAAATCGCTAGACAAGTAAACGTAATCTACTACAAAAAGCTGTACCTCCCTGTGATAACGCACTGATGACGTAGTGACGTTCACGTCGCCAGCTGGCGGGCCTTTTAAATTGCGACGGTCGTTTATAGTCCCGTTTAATGCCTATAAGCGACGTACGAAGTTCAAAAATCTTATCTGGAATCATAAGGATTAACTGCCAGTTTTGCCCTGGATATATCATATTTTATGTGCTCTTTTCTCGACACAAGGCACACACAACAACAGAGAATAAAACAATAGTAGCGAAAATTATTTAATTTAGCATTTGGGTTAAAGCGCCCGTCTACTAAACTGTTGGTCAGTGGTTCAAATCCCACAGGACGGACAACTTTATTTCATTTTTTTAAAGCTGCATTCTTTCCTTAAGCAAAAACAACCTCCTCGCCCAAAAAGTGCACTTATGCAGTTTGCAATGCAAATAACTTTATTCAAAAACAAAGGGAAAATGTTTTATTACTATGATAGGTCGTAGAAAAAATAATGTATGCAGGTCACCATTAAGACGCTCATATTCATTACAAGAATCACCTATTGCTTGTGTTGTAAGTCTCAAACTCGTGTCTTACGTCTATATCACTAAATGCTTGTTGCATAATATACCTACCTACTATTTTTTTATCACTTATGACACTTATGACAAATATTTGAGTTTCTAAGGAAAATAAAAATATCAGTTACGCCCCTGGGGTGGCGTTATCCGAAGAAGTCAAACAGGCATTCCCGTGTGTCCTCAATTTGTCCTCACGGCAAAAACGCAAATTAGACCGAGACCTGTTGCACTGGCACGGAAGGTAAATTATGGGTTCGGAAGGGTCTATTGAGATGTTTGGAATTGGGAGACCCTATGTCGAAAGTAAATTACGACATCCTCCCGTAAAAAAAAGCCGCGGCCAGGAAATATACTGATACTGATAATCACAAATAATGCTATACCTACTTACTGTTTACAGGTAGGTATAGATAGTAGGTAAGTTGTTTTCAATGAAATATGAGCTCTTTCTGAGCACTGGCAGCAGCTGTCAACTCGCATAATCGGGGAACAAAATACCAATATTGAACGTAACTTGCTTGGAAAGCGTCAGTATTATGCTGGACTCAACAGAATAATTCTACATATGCAATGACCTGCCTTCCGGACTTGTTACTTAAATCACTATTATTATAATGAGCACTTATTGACTCATTGCATGCAATAATAGTTTAGTTCATTATATTTTACCAAAGATCATCTAGATTTTACCTTCAGGCATTGTGGAACTAAGTAGGTATGCTATAGCAATGATTACAGCGGCATTACCAACTTGAACGTGGAGATTTGACATTTGTGTCAAATATATTAAATTCAGGCAATACTGGGCTGCCAAATGGTATTCTATTATGGGTTATCTCAATGCGGCCAACGCGACACGCCAAATCTGCATAATTCGCTCTCTCATTGAACTTGAACTAACAGTACCCACGGTACGGCCGCTAATTGAATAAGAACCTAACGCCATATAATGAGGAGATTTATTCATGGTAGATAAGCGTTCCTTTTCATCGTACTTCCCGTAATAACTATAACGGCTCTGGTGTGCAAAAATATCGTTCGTTCGTACTCGTCTTCTTTTAGCAAATGGTTTTGCAGCATTTATGGGGAAATTAAATTAAATCTAATAATAAACAAATTATTGCTATATTAATACCATATAAACCGGTCAACAATTGAACTGTGTTTTTTTTTTGTTTTTGACTGAAGTCAGAAGTCTTTATTTAAAGGGGGTATGGGCGGCACGGCACCGTGGCAATGATAAAGACCCGCCAGCTGGCGACGCGAAACGTCACTACGTCATCAGAGGGAGGTAGCTTTTCGTAGTTGTTTACGTTTATTTGTCTGGCGATTTCCTGTTTTAAAAAACGTTTGTTGTGTTTATTGTGTGTTGGACTGTGTTTTTTAGTAATATAGTATGTAGAGTTTTATTAATAAGGTGGTAAAACAGCAGTGATTCAGAATAAAATGATTAAAATTCAATTTTAGTTTATAGGTTTTAGGTTGCGGTTAGTTTCGGACTTATTTGCCGTGTTCTGGGAAACTACAAAGGCGGTCCTAAAGTGTCCGCTTTTTCCTCCCTAAAGACCCCATTTTAAGGGAAAAGTGGGTTAAGGCCATCAAAAGAGATTTTGTTCCTACAGAGTCTTCCAGGGTAAAAGTTGTTTTGTTTGGAGTGAGAGTGTTATACCTAACAATTTTACATGATTAAACTTAACCACCTTGAAATCAGGAAGTTTTATGGTTTTATTCATTCAAATTTAGTTGGATCTATAGGGACGCAATTAAGGAATAATTGGCATTTACCAAAATTTTACCAGTAGATATCTAAATGCACCAAAAGCCCTTGAAAATGCGACTTTCGCTCTCGTAGATTATTATCCGTGTTGTAAAACCATGAGCTATATATGTAAACAATCATTTTAAAGTGTTTTTTTACCAAGTTGGACATCTTGAAATTTGAATTTGGGGCCTTAGGCTTGGATGACTCATCGCTTTCAGCTGCCGGGCCTTGTCGGTTTGCCGTTTTGAAGAGCATTTAATATGAATGAAAAGCACATATTGTAGAAGTTATACAGGTCAATCTATAGACTAGATTTTTTGGATCATTTCTCATTTAGCTTATACTTTCTACTTCAAAATAGGTGGTTTATTCATAAAAAGTTGAAATTCAGTGCCTTTGTACACAAGTAACTATTATTAGTATAGGAAACTCTTCTGTTTTTTAAGGTATCTACTTGAAATTCAATTTTTCTGCCTATACACCCACTATGGTTTAAAGCTAACATATTTTTTTAGATCCAGAGTTTATTTTGTCTAAATTGTTACTCTTGTAAAATTTGATTTGGTTCAAAAGATATCACAATTTGTTTGGGATTTTTTTGTTTATTTTCGATTTGGCATTTCTAAAAAAAATATTTAATATTTTACTCAAATTTGGAATGAGTTTTTGCTAAACACTACCTTGTAATTCTTTGCCTAACCTGATTTGAGAATTTCACAGTTTATTAACATAAGGCGTGCGTATAGGAAGCAGCTGAGGACAATGTTTTCAAAACCTCCCATAATGCTTTTACTTTCCCGTTTCAGGTTGGGCAAATTATGGGATTGTGTTTATTGAAATCACCTACCAAATCCGAGTTCCATATCTCAAAAAAAACACGGACTTTTTATTGAAGGGTCCAAGACCAAAATTTAAAAAAAAAACCACAATAAATAGCAAAATGATTTGCAATATCTCAGAAACCAAATCCTAATTGAAAATTGTACGAGAGTAAAAAATAGGGAAAATTAATGCAGCATCTAAATAATGACTCACTTAAACCATAGGCGTACAGCGAAAAAAGTTGAGAAGTCAAAGGGTATATGGAGATCAGTCTCCATTCATTCAGTTTGGTCTTCGAATTTTTTACTAAAATTACACAAAAATATCTGGGATAATGACAACGAAAACAAAATAATAGTAATAGCTTCCCTTCTTCGCACAAGCATATTCAGTTACTTCTGCGGTACTCCTAGTTTGGTGTATTATAAGTGTTAGAAATTATTATAAGTTCAACTGGGTATATCTTAAACAACAGAGAAGTTATTCAGAAAATTCGATTTTTAAAATGAAATTTTAACATCTTCTATTTTGAAGCATAGGATTCTAAAAAATGAAAGATGGCATAAGAAAAGTTTTCAAACACTTTTTGATTGTAAAAAAAATAAATTGCCTGGACATATTTGCTTTGGCATGCATTGTCACGATTTAATGTTGAATTGAAAAAAAAATGTTTAAACTGTAAAAACATCAATTGTTTCTGTCTCAAGAGTTTCCGCTTCAAGCTAGTGATTAACGGTAATAAGTTATTAACTAGTAATTGTTTCGTACCTTGTAAACACGTCTGGATAATGCGTCCTAGAAAAGGCCTTCTCCAACTCCTCCAGCTGATAACTCGTGAACGTCGTCCTGTACCGGCGCTGTTTCCTCTTCGGCGCAAACTCGTCCGGTTCCGGATCGCTCCCCTCGCTCCCGGCCCCGCCTTCCTGCGTCATCGGGCGTGGATCGGTACAAGGCGGCGTCCCATTGGGCGGTTCGTCGGGGGCCACTCCCACCGAGGGCGGGGCGGACGCTCCCATTGGCGGTGGTGAGCCGGTGGGTGGTCGCGCGCCAGGCGGTGTGGGCGGCGCGCCGGTGGGGTCTGGAAGAGATTAAAATTATTTAAGCATACAAAAGTGGATTTCAGTATTTTCCAAGATATTTATTAGTTAACAAATAATTAAAAAAAAGATGAAGATGTGTGGGCATTAAACGTAACGGTTTCGATTCTGGAATATAATCTTGGGACGTAAAGAGGATTAAATTATTAATTGGAGTAATAGGATTACGTCGGGTAATGACAAGGGAACGTTGATGCCAGTATAAGAAGGATACAGGTAACAAATTTAGGTATACCCACAGATTGAATGGAATGTGGCTTGCTACATAAACATGTAGGGAGAAAAATGTTGGCAGCTCTATAAAAAAAGAAATGCCCGACTAAAAAATTGTTAAGAATTACGTCGGCTGATTGGGCAAAATAACGAAGAAAGTAATCAATGGATATCGTTGCAGTTCGAACGGCAAATTAAATTAGTTCTTCATTAACAGGGGGGCTTTTTTAATAATACGGGGCATTCCTGCCATACTCCGAATATCTCATTAAAAAGCCAAGCCATCATTATCTCTTTCATTATAAGCTGTGGCGCATCATATTAATTAGCTTTTCGCAAATGAGGATTGATTTTTAGTCTACCGCATACTGGCGCTGTATTATATGCATGTACATATTGTACATATACCCTTTATCTATCTTTGTAAGTGTTGAATTGTGTTGAATTTGGTATCGATGTAAGTATATGTACTTAGTTTCAGGCGAGTTAAAAGTTTTGACTGTCAGCTTAAAACCCATGTTTTCAGCTTACCTCTGGTATATTTTTGTACATTACAGACCCATAATTTGGACTATAAAATTCCATGGCCTATATAAATGTAACTTACAAACTTCCAGATATTACTTATATTCCATGTAAATTTGCCGTGGGATCCGAGACGTCTGTAATGGTCCTATGTATAGTGTTTACACTGTACCTACACCTACCATGCTTAATTAATGTTTAATTACCTACTGTGTTATCGGAAAGGAAGCGCTCACAATGCCGGCCGATTATTCTGTTTAGTAATTCAAATTTGGTTGCCGATATAACGTGCTACTACAGCTATGCACCTCCGTAATCAGCTGATAGCAAGGCCGGATTAAGAAATTATATCCTCATTAGGGCCTCATATCGTATTAATTCGGTTAATTGGCGGCGTTCGCCGAACTCTACCTAGGCGATGGGCTTTTTTAGACCTTTGCCGATTCCACTGAATGATCCAGATTTGCAATGGTTAATATCTTTCGGTTAAAAATTAATTTAAATTTTAAATAGTTCAGGGATGTAAGGCTTGCATGGCTAGTGGCAACTGATGCCAACATCTCCATCGTCGATTGCCATCATTGAGTTTGAGCTGGACCCACACTATATATTAAAGAGCCGAGCATGACGTCATAATATTTCATTGTTGTTTGCGGACTGGAGCGGTACCGTCGCAAGGACAGATAAAGGCCCGCCAGCTGCGACGCGAAACGTCACTACGTTATCACAGTGAGGTAGCTTTTTGTAGATTACGTTTACTTGTCTGGCGATTTTCCTGTTTTAAATAATGTTTGTTGTGTTTAGGACTGTGTTTTTTTAGTAATATAGGACGTGGAGTTTTATTAAAACGGTGGTAAAACAGCAGGGGTAGAGAATAAAGTGATTAAAATTCAATTTTAGTTTATAGATAAGGTTGTGTCTCAAGACCCGTAAAGGAAGAAGGTTACCCACTGACGTAGAGAGAGAGCGAACGATGACGTCACATAAATGCTGTCAGATGATGTGATTGGCGTTCCCTCGTGTGTTGCCCTTGCCGACGATTATTACCAGAATTCCCATGACGTCATCCACAACGCTCTCTCTCAACAAGAGCAACCTTCTTACTTTACAGATCTTGGTTGTGTCTATAGTTTCGGACTTATTTAAATCATGCGAAACTACAAAGGCGGTCCTAAAGTGTTCGCTTTTTCCTTCCCTAAAGACCCCATTTTAAGGGAAAAGTGGATTAAGGCTATCAAAAGAGATTTTGTCCCTAAACAATGTTCCAGGGTAAAAGTGGTTTTGGTTTGGACTGTTTAGAGAGTTTCATACCTAACAAGTTTCCATGATTAAATGTAAGCACCTTAAAATCAGGAAGTTTTATGGTTTTATTCATTGGAATTTAGTTGCATCTAGGCACGCAAATAAGAAATACCTAATTGGAATTTACGAAAATTTTACCAGTAGATATCAAAATGCACCAAAAGCCCTTGAAAATATGACTTTTACTCTCGTAGATTATTATCCGTGTTGTAAAACCATGAGCTATAGATGTGAACAATCATTTTAAAGTGTTTTTTACCAAATTTACCAAGTTAATATCTTGAAATTTGAATTTGGCGCCTTAGGCCCACCTCCCTTGGATGACTCGTCGCTTTCAGCTGCCGGGCCTTGTCATTGCGACGGTGCCGACTGGAGTCGCGCTACTCGACGAAAAAAAATGGCAACTTATTGTAGGTTATAGGGGGGTTTTCTGTGACTATTTCCCTCGTCTTAATTCCCACCAATCACAAACGCGCAATTTTATACGACATTGGAACGCCACAACTTGACAAAAATTAACTGTCATCTCAAAGTCAACGACGTATACAGGGTGTTGCGCATAAGAAGCGACATAGAGAACGAGCATACGGGGGAGCCCAAAATAAGGTGATTTAACGCAACTTACCTCTATACTATGTTACACCCCTGAGAAGTTATAGACCAGCAATGCCTCAGTTATTTTTGAACTTGGAAAAACCAAATTTGGTACACGTTGTGGATGTACCAAGGGCATTAATCGACAGAAAACATAGTTCAATTGTACCATTTTAAAGGGTTGATACAGAGTTATGCACCCTAAAAATGTGACAGAACTTTTTTGTCCATTGGTGGACTTACAAAATTGTTACTTTGTGTTATGAAGAATTTAATTCTAAAACTTTTTTTACTCTCATTATTTTTCGAAAAACTTTATTGCTTTCGCCAAATACGCGAATAACTAAAAACACGTATTGCAGATGGGATACTTAAAATCTTTGAAAATTAAAAAGTTGGCTATGAAATTAAACGTCAAACTTGACTATCAGAAAAAGCGTCATTTAATTTTAGTAATTGTTTGCAGAGTGTTCTGAAAATTTTCTACGAAGAATAAATTTATGCCTCAGAGAAAAAGGTGATCATTTTCAACAATTTCTAAAATGGTACCTAACTCTTCAGTGCAAATTATTGTTATTCCTGTTGTTTAGATTCTTTTTCCATTAAATGGTTGTTATTCACGTTTCACGTTTAATTTCATAGCCAACTTTTGAATTTTCAAAGATTTTAAGTATATCACATCTGCAATACGTGTTTTCAGTTATTCGTGTTTTTGGCAAAAGGGGTAAAGTTTTTCGAAAAATAAAAAGAGTAAAAAATGTTTTAGAATTAAATTCTTCATAACACGGAATAACAATTTTGTAAGTCCGCCAACGGACAAAAAAGTTCTGTCACATTTTTAGGGTATGCATCACTCTGTATTAACCCTTTAAAATGGTACAATTGAACTATGTTTTCTGTCGATTAATGCCCTTGGTACACCCACAACGTGTACCCAATTTGGTTCTTCCAAGTTCAAAAATGGCCTATAACTTCTCAGGGGTGAAACTTATAGAGGTAAGTTGCGTTAAATCACCTTATTTTGGGCTCCCCTGTATGCTCCTGCTGCTCTGTGTCGGCTCTTATGCGGAACACCCTGTATAAGCAATGATTTGTTTTCAAAGGCAACTTGATATTATTTTATTTTTACTTCTATTTAAAGTCGTTGAATATTGTGCCAAAACGTTTAGGACATACGTTATTTCGTAATTTTGTCATATTAACAGAGTTTTGATCTGTAGATTTGTTTGTGAAAACAAGAAATTTCCATGCACATGAAGAAAATCATATACGCAGACCATTACGTGAATTGCAGAAGAATAAACACTATTTTGGAATTATGGGATGATCTGTTCAACCAGTTGAAGAAGCCAGAATTCTATAGATATTATATTTTAGAAGAGTATTTTCTAACGTATGCAAAAACGAAGATAAAAAAATTGTTTAAAGCCCTCAAACGAACCAATGGTATACATAAAGAAGAAATTGAAAATCTAATATATTCTATGCTTACTTACACTACAACTATAAATAGCCATGGACTTCATTTCAGGCCAAAAGTTACCAAAATACTCTTGCTTGCTTTTTAGACTCGCTTTTCTGAAGGAAATGTATGGAAATATACCATACTAGCTTGTCAAATTAAAGGGACACAACAGACAAGCATTATATTTTATTTTGGATATTAAATTCGTTGTATCAAACACATTTGCATGATTTTATTTTACAAAGAATCTGCAACAATGGAGCTGCCGATTTTTTTCGTCGTGTGCGGGGCCAGTTGCGATCGCTTGAAACAGGGCTATGCACGGGTCGCAGGAGTAAATAATAATAAGGGAACAATCGGTGCCAAATTTGGTAGTTTATTCTTGCTAAAGTAGCCTGCTTAGGAGCGCCATGTAGTAGGCAGGGTAGGTGGTGAATTAAAAATTATTAGTTGCAATTGAAATATATAAATCTTATTAATTATGAACATTGAACAACAAGCAATGTAAAAATAATATAATTAAATGTGTTGTTCTCGCGAAACAGTGAATGCAACAGCAATACAGTAATCGGCTAATTGATTTCTGCAGAACATTCTCGCTGTATACAAAAAAGCGGCACATTTTCAGTGGCACGCATGCGTTCGCAACCTATCCAGCCAGTTTCGGGTCGCCGATTGTGAGAGAAACCGCTTGACAATCGGACACAAAACAATTAGCGAGATACGGATCTATCAGAGCGTTTACCTGTTTAATTTGGAGAGATAGCGCAAAAAAATCATCAAAAGCTAATTTCACGGGTCCCTTAAGAATACGAGACGACCGTAATTAAACCATTAAGCAAATGAGGATTTTCACGGTGGCACGGAAAAAATGAGGAAGTTTGTTTAAAGGAACAAATCGCGTCTTTCCAATGGTTTCACCGCCGGCGCGGTTTAATTCGTCATACAGGATGAGTCCCCGGCTCGAATCGAGGCAGATACATCCGCTAAACTCGGCCTTTCATCGTTAACAGATTTAATCGCGTTTCAGGAGACGTTTATTTTGGGCCGTGTCCTGATGATGACAGGCCAAGCGGGTAATTTCGAAAGGCGCCGGACCGCGACCCGCGCTTCATTCATAAGCGGTTTTGACAAGAAACAAGTAAAGTCCAACGTCGGCCGGTTCGAGTTTATAACGGAGATTGTTTCACATAAAAACACTGCTCACAGAATCGGAGAATATTGCTATAGGCATAATTTACCTATAGTTTTTTAATTGCTTTGAAATTTATACGACGAAAATGAAAATATTGTCGAAGACTTCGAACTATTTATCTGTGTTTCTAACTTCTATAAACACCAAAGACCTGGGGCCTAACTGAAAATCTTTGCATAGTTTCATGTAGAAAGGTACTTGCATCAGCCGGAACTATCAGGACTACGAATATGAATGCAAGAAGCCCAGGACCTAGGAAAGATTGCAGGCTAAAATAATAATAAAGCAATGACGTCAAAACCTAGAGACGTGGTTCCCCATTGTTAAAATGCTCTATATTTTGACTCCAAGATTAAATATATCCATACTACTCTAAAAACATGCTACAAACAAAGAAAGAAAGTCAACCATCAACCAACTATACACCCGGTGATTCCCGATTATAGTTCCTCCAGAATCACACTTATATATCGCATGTTTTTTCTTGTTTGGGGGCGCCGGAAGCATCGGAACCTCACCTGAAGACTCGGGGGATGGTCTAACGACGTCAGCCTCCGAGCCCAGAGTCGAAATAAGTTCGCTACGACTCGACAAAAAAGGGCATTTTCTGACAATCTCGGGACATTTTCGGAACAATTTAATGGAGCGCTTAGATTGTGATTAGTTCTGGGCGTCAAGCGTTTATCAAAACAAAACCTGTCTATAGGTTCTGACGTCATTGTAATAAAGGTATACCTACACTTATACTGCAATATCTCACCTGAAACTTGGCTAAAGTCCATATATAGTTTTATGGTAGATTGAGTTACTCATTATATGTTTTTAAGAGTTTTTATTTTATTTGCTATACTTTTCATCAGAATTGTGTTTTATTAACGCCTCAAAGCAAGTAAAAAACAATAGTAAATTACATATCGAGAGTTGTAAACAGCTTATTACGTACGAGTGGAAAAGTTGCGCACGAGCCGCGCAGCGGCGAGTGCTGTAATTCCACGAGTGTGTAATAAGCTTACAACTCGAGTTTTACTGTAATTTTTCTTCGACGAAAGAAAAACTATTATATAATAGATAAACTATGGCGCGGATGCCGCGCTAACAAGGCACCCATGATAATTGTGTTTTAATTAAGAACAGATATAAAGATATGTAATTTTTTATTACGTGTCAGTCATTACGTGTCAGTGTTCGTAACAATGGACTTACTTATAACCTAAACCGTTACTTAATAAGTATGTTACTAGTATAGAAGTAGAAAAATACATTTTTATTTGTTTACCCTCCGCTTGGCAACACTGCGGCATGGAAGATTGTCTGCAGGGAAGTGGGGAAAGTCGGACGATGTGTCCAGGGCACGCCCCGATCACAATGTAAATAGCCACGGTCATATTAGGAGGGGTTTTAATTGGTTAGGGGAAAGGGCGGGAAAGAGCTGTGTGGGTAAGTATATAGTCAGACAAAGGAAAGAAGTCCAATGAAAAACTGAGTCTAATCGCCCATGCCTATATTAATAACTAAAGGGCGGAATATATGCATTTAATTTCCATCGAAATATGCGCATATATATGCATCATTTTTATTGAAAATATGAAATAATATGCATTTATTTAGCCAAATATGCAATAATATGCATTTATTTTACACGTAAAAATACCTTAAAAAACACCAAAACTGATTTTAGAGAAAAGGTTTATTTTAAAAAAATGAACGGAAAACAATTACATAAAACACCTCGTAAAATACCTATATTAAAGCAGAATTATAAAAACATTTTAATTTGAAATTGTATAGTAGGAATTTATGATTAAATACTTTCAAAGTTTTCCAATAAAAATCTTTGCCTTCTGTCGGTAAAAATATGTTTATATATAGAAAAGCTTCTCTCAACATCTACCGATGTAATAGGACAATATTTTAATTTGGGTAGTAAAGTATAAGGCCAAAGTGCAACTTCGTTGGATGATTTACCATCAAAAATACTCTTTACTGCCATTAAAGATTTGAACCCTTCATTATTCTTTTCTACAATATCATCTAATTTGGGCTCTCATAATCTTGGTTATATGTTATAACTATAAATAAGTATAGGAAAAACATGCAAATATGCACAAAAATATAGTTTTTCGATAAATATGGAATGTTTTGAGAAATTTAATAAAATATGCAAAAATGCATACTTATATATGCAATTTGCATATATTCCGCCCTTTATTAATAACATACGGATGGCGTTTAGACTGAGTTTATCATTGGACTTCTCTCGTTTGCCGGACTGTATGGATAAGAATTTTAAGGGAGGGATAAAGGAAAGGTTTTTTTAGTAAACTAAACTGTTTTATCTTTCATAGAATATACTATATTCTATGGTCCTTGTCAAACACATATGAATACAACCATCGAAATATCGAAGAATAAAAATTATAGAAACCAATGAAAATCGCGATTTAACTACCTATTTTATAGACTGGGAGATAGTGACAGACTTTTGGACGTGATTTTACTCAGTATGCCTTTCAAAGGACATTATGTGGCGTATATTCTCACAATAATAAGGTATGAATTAGAGAGTCGTCCTGGGTTATTCATATGAAAAACTGAGTTTTCATTTATTCGAAAAATATGCGTTTTGATATGATTTTAGTCAAGCTATCATATGTTTTATAATGAAGTTCAAAATAGAAAAATCCTCGGAAAACCATAGGCATACCGTTAGCGTGGTCCTAAAGGGCTATTGTCACGCGAACTTGTATTTTAATAATTAATTTTTCCACGTTTCTGAACAGGCTGAAAAAAGGATGGCATACCGTTTGCGCATGTCCAAGTACAGTTTAATGTTATTTAATCATATAAACGATTTATTCGATGTAAAGTGTGCTATTGGACATGCGAAAACGGTTTGCCATCTTTTCTTAAGCAGTTTTATGACAAGAACCTACATTTAACTTTCAATACCCATTTACATCCTACAGTTTTTCGATTGAGGGGCTTCTTAGTTAAAGTCCAAGTGTTATTGGCAGTTAGTGCATAAAATTCTTTTTCCATTGCTTCTTTCCATTCTTTGGCGTATTCTCCACTTAAAGCTTTGTAGTTGTAATAAAAGCTTCTTCCTCGGCATTGGATGTACTGTGTCTTATGACAAGAACCTACATACTTACTTATCATTGGCAGCCTATATATTAAGTAGATATTAAAATACAAGTTCACGTGACAATAGTAGCCCTTTGGGTCCACGTTAAAAGTATGCCTATGGTTTTCAGAGGAATTTTCTATGATCTTCTAAACGTTAGGCCAAAATTTATAGTATCGTATAGTATCGTAAAACACGCTTCGCTGCTGTCCAATGTGCCTCTTCTGGATTATTATTAAACTGACTTAGTGCACTTACGGAATAACATATATCGGGTCTTGTAGATACAGATAGGTACATTAATGAACCTATTACCTGCCTGAATGGAAATTGTTCATTTTCTTTTCCTGTAGTGACATTGACTGTCAGCTTCACATTTCCACCCATCGGGGTAGAAACTGAGAAACAATCCTGCATATTATATTTTCTTAATACCTCTCTTATATACTTGTTTTGCGACATGAAGACAGAATGAGAATTTTGTTAAATTCTATTCCCAAACAGTAGTGTAGTCTTCCCAGGTCTTTAATCTGAAACTTTGAGAGTAAATCGTGTTTTAGGTTATAATACATTCTTTCCACATTTGTTGCTACAATCAAATCATCCACATAAACTGCAACGATTAGGATCTCTTCATTTTCTTTTTATTGTAAACACACTTATCTGCGTTCATTGCTTTTAAACCACTAGACCGAAGATATTCATCCAGTTTTATATACCACTGTCTGCCAGATTGTTTTAAACCATAAAGTGATTTATGTAAATGATATACTTCATATTCTTTTCCTGAAACTACGAAACCTTCAGCTTGTTCCATGAAGATCGTCTCATTTAAATCACCATTTATGTAAGCCATGACAACGTCCATCTGATATAATATCAGATTTAGTTTTACCGCTAATGCTAGGATGATTCTGATGGAGCTCTGCCTGGTAACTGGGGATGATGTTTCATGGTAATCAACACCAGGTTCTTGTGTATACCCTTTAGCTACAAGACGGGCTTTTCTTCTTACAATGTTACCATCTGCATCGTATTTAACTTTCAATACCCATTTACATCCTACAGTTTTTCGATTGAGGGGCTTCTTAGTTAAAGTCCAAGTGTTATTGGCAGTTAGTGCATAAAATTCTTTTTCCATTGCTTCTTTCCATTCTTTGGCGTATTCTCCACTTAAAGCTTCATTCAAACTAGGGTTTTCTAATTCTTCTACAGTTTTTCTTGTATTCTCTTCATAAGGGACAATTTTATATTCTTTCTTAGGTCTACCTGCACATCCATCTCTCCTAATTGAAGGACTACTTGTATGTGACTCTTCTTTTAAAGATTCTTGCATTTCTTCATTGTGAAAATTTTCAATTATTTCTTCATTTTCTTGAATTTCTTCATCGTCTCCATTTCTATCTAAAGAATAATAATTGTCAATCTCCTTTTTAGAGTGTAAATCTAAAAATGCATCTTTCTCTCTAGACAAATTCAATTCAATTTCGGCTTCTTTTAAAAAATTCGGTTTTTCCTTTTTATTATCGAAATCTTCTATAAATTTGACATCTCTGCTAATAACAATTTTCCTGTTCTCTCTATTCCATAGTCTGTAGGCTTTAGACTCCCTGGAATATCCTATGAAAATGCATTCTTTTGATTTAGGAGAAAATTTACTTTTCTTTGATGATTTTATCAAGGCGAAAGCCTTAGAACCAAAAATTCTAAAATGAGACACCTCCGGTTCCTTTTTATTCGATATTTGGTAGGGTATCTGCCTATTTAGACCTTTTGAAGGACTACGATTTCTTATATATGCTGCAGTTGCAATAGCTTCTCCCCATTGAGATAAATTAGCTTGTTGCAGCATGCATCTTGCCATTTCTGTTAACGTTCTGTTAACTCTTTCAGCTACACCATTCTGTTGTGGTGTATAAGGAGCTTCTAGAAACTTAGAAAATGTAGAACTGCAATATTCCGAACCATTGTCTGTTCGTAGGACTTTTACCTTTTTTCCAGTTTCTTTTTCTGCATATAGTTTATATTTTAAGAATGCCTCTTTAACCTCTCCTTTCGTCTTTAGGAAATATACTTCAATACATCTTGATTTATCATCAATAAAAGTGGCGAAATATTGTTTCCTCCAAGGGACTTTGTATGCATCGGTCCACAAATGTCGGAATGAATAATCTCTAACAACTCTTCTGACCTGGTACTTCCGCTTTTTGGGAATTTTGCAACTGTTTGCTTATTTTCTAAACATATCTCACATGCTGGCCTTTTCTGTGATATATTGAATTTCATTCCATTTACTAATTTACTTGAAACTAAAATCTTCAAATCATGTTCGTTCAGGTGTCCAAAACGTTGATGCCATATTTCCAATTCATCTGCGCTGTCTTTGGATATGAAAGCAGCGTTTGCTGTTTCTCTGACATAATATAGATCTGCATCTCTTTTTGCATGTAGAATAGGTTCTTCTAAACAATTTAGAATAACGGCATTATTTTCTGTGAATACTACTTTCTTTCCATTTTTAGTTGCCTTTTATACTGATATCAGATTTGACTTCAGTTCAGGTACATACAGTGTGCGTTCTAGGTTAATATTTTTCACTGTACCTAATCCATTGTTTACTAGTATTTTTACAGTACCTCTACCTAAAGCTTCTGTAAATTTATCATCAGCTAACTTCACTTTTTGGTTATCTAAAGGATCACAGTTTGAAAACTTTTCTTTAATATTGCACATGTGTGATGTAGCTCCGCTATCTAAAAACCAGGCTATATCTGATTTATATTCTATTTTACTGCATGTTTCAGTAAAATTATTTGTAGTTGTAATAAAAGCTTCTTCCTCGGCATTGGATGTACTGTGTCTGTTATTACATTCTGATCCTTTGTGATCAAAACGGTGACAATAATTACATTTAAATGGAAAACCTTTCTTCCTAGTATTTACATTATAGCCTTTTTGGTTTACTTTGTTAAAATTATGTTGTTTTCCTCCTTCCTTTTTCCAATTCTGTCTGCTTCTTGTAAAAAGAGAATCTTGGGAACTTTCTTCACTTGCTTTATTTTTTCGAGAATTGGACTCATCAATTAACTTGATTTTCAAAAGATCTGGCTTCGGTAACTCATCTCTTGCTTCAATTGCACACCTAAAGTTCTCATATGTTTCAGGTACACTGTAGAGCATAAGAACTGAGATGAGATCATCAGCTATTGTAATATCCATTTCTTTTAACTTATCTACTGTACTGGTAAATGTATTTAAATGCTCTACCATACTTGTATCTTCTTTCATCTTTGAGAAAAGCAATTCTTTTAACAATGTTGCTTTCCGAGCAGGACCTTTTGACTAAAAAACTTCTTCTAGTTTTACCCAGACATCGCGTGAAGTTGAACAGTGTTTGATTAGGCACAACTGAGATGCTTGCATTGTTAAAATTATGTCAGCTCGAGCTTTCTGATTCTCTTTCTTCTGGATCTGCTGGCTTCTGCAATTCATCACTGGCATATCCCCAATGATCGTTTTTTACAAGGATGGCCTCCATTTGGATTTTCCATCAAATTCCACAATTTTTCAACTTGGGTTAATGATGATGCCATGTCTCACGAGAATCTCTATCTACAATAGTGTCCTGGGCCCGTAACCTCTTAGTTCGTGGAATGTATTCAGAAACTCGTGAAACGTATATATAATATTGATAGACAAGTTTTTATCTTTTATTTATACTTGACAATTAAACAATACATAGGTAAATTACATAAAGGTAATATCACGTAGTATATACAGGAGTGTGGTTCATATTGAATATCCAACAATTTGTAATGTAGGTAATAAAGGAAATTACAGTTTTAATTATTTTTAATCCACATGTAACTTGATTTAACAGTTAAATCGCGATTGGTTTCTAAAATTTTTATTGTTCCATTAACAAAATTTTGTACAAACCCGTCTTAAGGGATGTCTAATCCAGTGGCGTAGTCAGAATTTTAAAAAAAATATGTCTATAATATGATTTGTCCAATTTTGACCCAAAAAATATGTCGCAGATGCCATATCTCCATAGTGATCCCTGAGATCTGAGAATAATGGGAGTGAGGATGCCTTATTGTGGCTAAATCGACGAGATAATCATGTCGACTCTTTTGGAATTTGGCTACAGTGGGTATACCGGATTAAAATGATTTGGTAGCATTGCGGACCGCCGATCTTCTCGTCGGCAATGCCCCGTTATTATTTTTTTCGGGCGAATTACGCGGGATCGCGCGGCGGTCGCCGAGGTATCCCACGTCCGTAATGGGATGTCTGCCGGCCGTCGGGCGACCGCAAAAACTGCGCTAATGAAATAATTAATTGCGGAGATGGGGACAATAAAACGCGGTCCCGGCCCCGAGGAATGCGCGCCTCGCTGTTCCGAGTAACTCGGGGCAGCTCCGCGCAAAAACGCCGGGGCGCTCTAATTAAAACATAAAGCGCGCGCGGCCAGTGGCGGCGGCTCTGGCAAAACGAAAAATATATACTTGCATACAGGGTGATCCATTTGGCATATAGAAGCGCCCCAGTAGAATTTTTATTTTTCAGCCGATTTTAGCCGCTTTTTTCTAAAAATTGGTTCCACTAAACTGTATTTTGGTGAAAAGTTTCAGTTTTTCTAGTAAAAAGTTACGATAATTTTTCAGCAATTTTTTTACCTCAAACAATTACCTATTAAAAATACGGCGATATAATCAATATTGATAATTATTTATGAATCTGACTTCCTTCGTAAAAAGTTTATTTTTCGTAGAATTGCTACCAATTTTTAAACCTACTGTTTAAACACAACAAAGTGTAGTTATTCAAAACATTTCGGCCAGTAAAATTCGATATTTCAAGTTTTTCAAAACAAAACAGATTTATGGGTCTTTTATATTTTCTGTAACGAAAATATTTAAATTCTTAAATTCTTAATGTATAAAATTTATAAGATACCTATATTTCAAATTTTTCAAATCCATTCATATATTACCTATATCTTCAGAAAGAAAATAATAATAATATAACACGATAGTAATGCAATATCAAAAATTGAAAATAAAAAAAAAACCTTTTTAAAAACAAGCTTTATTTAAGCCATGTACTAAAACAAATAAAATAAGTTTAGGTTTTCGCGAAGATAATTAAATTCCAAATTGCGACAAGTTTTTGCAAATTGAAAAGCTTGTCGTGCGAAAGGTTGGTGAAAATAGGTAGGTAGTCCAGGGGCGTGCAGTCCATGGAAGCAAGGGAAGCAGTGCTTCCCCTAAACCAAAACAATGTAAAATGATAAAATGTAATTTTTGAATTTTTAAACAGGAAGCAATTAGTTTAGTTACCTAGGTATATCAAAAACGCTAAAAATTATCTTATATATCATATATCAAATCTACAATATGTTATGCCTATAGCAAATGCGGCGTTGACTCCGACTGCGCCCATCCTACCGAGCGACAGTACAGTACAATGTAAGCTATGCCGGCCGCCAGCTTTTCTGTAGCGTTCGATAGTCGAGAACTTTCCACCTCCACCGCACTGGCTGACGCGAATGAGAACGCCTGTTTTAAGCGGGCGTGGAAGCTATCGTTGCAGTAGGTTCTTTGTTTAATTTAGTTGGTTTTGATCTGCGTCGCGCGCGTCGTATCGGACATGGACATGCAAATACCGTCAACTTCGGCTGTCGGGAATGACGTTGAAAATGTTAATGTTGGACAATTATGTAAGAGTGTGTGTGAATGTGTAGTGTAAGTGTATGCCTTAATAATAAAGAGATTTTCAACATAAAACTTTGCGGATAAGCTTCAATTAATTACAAACGGAAGAGCAAAACCCCTATGAAAAATTTAACCACAAAAATGAATGAATGACTTTCACAGATATCGCTGTTGTCTATTGAGAATATACTTCTCCCGAACATGTTAGAGCATCGATGTTTTTATGATGACGTCATTGACGAATTCGCAAAAAGTGATCGAATAGGTAAGTTTTAAAACATTGCTTCCCTTACTTAAAATGTCACCGCACGCCCTTGGTAGGTACCAATTTATTTTACTGGACATTGGTTGATAAGCAAGTACCTATTTGCCAATGTATGCATTTTTTCTTTACAATTCGCGCCACAAGCTTTTCAATTTGCCAAAACTTGTCGCAATTTGGAATTGAATTATCTTAACGAAAACCTAAACTTATTTTATTGGTTTTAGTACATGGCTTGTTTTTAAAAAGGTTTTTTTTTATTTTCAATTTTATTTTGTGCTTTTTAGTACCTGTTTGATTCCCATGTCACAGGAGGGTGATAAAGAAATTAAGTCGGCCATCTTGGGGCGGCCGCCATATTGGATTTCGTATGAAGTCATTCACCTTATTGTTTTTTAGCAGTCGAGCCCTTTCATTTGATACCCATGTTGGGTATCAAATAGGTAATCCGCCATCTTGGAGCGGCGGCCAACTTTGTCGTTTTCTACTCTTTAAGACCTTTCGTTTGATACTCATATTAAGGGGGTTGACAAAAAATACATCATCCGCCATCTTGGAGCGGTGGACATTTTGAAAGTATAAGGATATTGAGTATTGCATATTGTATTGTCCAGTGGCGTGCCCAGAAATTGTGTCTGGGGGGGGGGGGTTCGGGGGTTCAGCGAATGGAGGTTTAGGGGATGGAGAATGGGGGGGGGGGGAGAAAAATCTAAGACTGGTAGTTAAAAAATATACTAAAAATTAAAAAAAAAACTATTCTTAAAAAGGAACAAAACTGATTTTAATAAACCTACAATCCAAAATCAAGTTTTCGTTTTTTGGATTTGGACTTGGACTAAGAGTTCCGACTACTATCCGACCTGAAAACATCCCATATAGCATCTAATATTTTTTGAATATGCAAAATAAGTTCCTAATGTGCAAAAAATATTCCCGGATATTTATAAAACATTGTTAAAATATTTTACGAAATATGTTCAGTAAGTGCATAGTATAACCAAGATATTTGTTAAGCGCAGATACAAATATATTAGATGAATGTCCAAATGATGTACCTATATTTCCACAATATCTTGTGTAACATATTCCTAACTTAGGGGTTCTTATAAATATTTACAAATTGAACATTTAACTTAAATACATTACAGGCACGTTCACCTTATAGGAATGTGCAATTTTGTAATATTGCTGGAACATGTTAAATAGTATATTCATTTAGCAAATATCTTATGAATGTTCACAAATGGTTGTATATAAGACATTCACGATATACTTATCTTATCAATGTTCACGAGTGGCGATAACTGGAATATCATGACGTCACCGAGACTCTAGCTTACAATATTTTTAGCTAATAATTCCAAGTACGTCGATGGCTCACTTGGTCAGAGCGTTGAACTTGTAAATCGATGGTCGTAGGTTCGAACCCCGCACCCGGCGTTAGCGTTTTTTTTATTTTATAATTTACACGTGAATATTAAATGGATATACATAGAAAATACAAAAATGCTTCTGAAGTTTCAAATTAATCTTCAATGAATATTTGTGGATATTTATAATACGTGAAATAGTACCTTCAAAAGGCAAACACCTGAATGTTGCCTGAATGTTCAGATAATGTTTCTACAGTTTTTATGAATATTCCTACAATACGCATGTTCTCTGAAAAAATATTATCAGAATATTCCGCCAATGTAATTTTGCTATATGGCATTAGCCTCGCGACACCGCGGCGAGTTATTTTCCCGAAAACCTGTTTGCCCGAGTCCCGATTGACCCCAGCGAAGCGTCCCGATTCGTCCCATTTGACGGTACAGATGTATTTGAACATCTGTATTCTGTACCCCGACTCCTGTAGCTACGCCGCAGAAGGAGAACTATACAGTGCAATTATTATCATTATCCGAATATCCGTTTTTAGACTACAAAGTGTGCATTTGTTGTAACTCATAAAAGATAACATTTTTGTTTAATAGAGTAGTTTTTCTGTTTTTCTTTTTTTCAATTTTTTCTTCACTTTTCGTTTGAAAATTTAACCTGCTTGGGGGGGGGGGGGGTTTGAACCCCCGAAAGTAGGCACGCTACTGGTATTGTCACCAAAATTAAAGGTGTATGCAAAATTTCGGCTCTATCGGATGTCAGGAAGTGGTTCTAATTCAGCTTGCAAGATTCGGCCCACACTTACATACATATATAACAGGGCAAGTTAAATAAAATCTTGTAATAACATGAGAATAATGCACACATCGTTTCTTTTTTTCACCCTAGAAATTTTACAAGAATCAGTCAATATACACATTTGCTGCTCACTGTATAAGTTTTTTTTTTCATTATAAATACCAATATAAAGTGGCAGTTGACTCAAAATCGGGAAGTCCTACTTTTTGACACGTTGTAAAGATATAGTAAACATTTTTCGTCGAGAATGGAGTCATTTTAGATACTTATTCTATTATGCGCATAACGTATTAGATATAATCTGAGACAGATGCTGCAGAATAGATGATATGGTAAGGTATAACCGCACAGTAATTTTACCTACATTGTTGGGTAAGTGCTATGCATTTTCGTTTTTTTCTTGACGATTCATATTTATTAAATTATTATGTAACGTCCTTAACTATACTAAAATGAGAAATTCCTTTATGTATTTACTTATGCAATTCAAATTTAATTTAGAAATTAACTACCTGCATGTGCATTTGAATTGCAAATTACCCACTAATTTACTACAAGGAATAAACTGGGAATTGCTATTTTATTATGTTGGCAAACAGTGTAACTAACCAATTGATGAGGATATTTTGCGGGCTCCGGTAGCTACAAAATCGATTAATTTAAAATTGTACTGCGTTTATTACTCACGTAGAAATAACAAGAATTTGAATTGTTGTTTTGGCTAGGTACTTTTTGTAAAGTTTTCGATACATGGAATTATAGATCTAGATCTCTTGAATTCATTCTGACATTGTGAATTTTCCGCGAGTTTTTCAGGATTTTGCTTTAATGCGCAACCTTCACCGTCTTACTTTCATTAGCTGCATATAGAAATTAATTTAATTAAGCAGAACAGAAAAAATCCGCGAATTAAGCTGTCTCTAATTTAATTGTTAATTAAGATAATGAGTTTTGCGTAAATGCGCAGAAAAAGTCAACTTATACATTATTTAAGCTTGCCAATTTATTATCGCTTTAATTACGATGTTTTTATTTCTAACATAATTATTATCGATGTCGGTTTAATAGAAATTAATTTGGAGCAATTACCTACCGGAAGAATGAGAAATGAAATGTATTTAAGTCGTATCGAAAGCGAGGGCTGCCACGGAAACACCAGTCTCTCATTAATTGGTCCTAACACGCATATGCATACTCCCAAAACAAAAACACGGGTCACAATTTGACTAACTACCAAAGTGAAGTCGTAAAGCAGGATGTATTAATTAATCAATTAGAATATTAACCATAATACTTAATAATAAAATAATTAATTTACATTTAAATTAGCCATTCCCATAAGCTCCACGGAACCAACTGTATAGATACAAGCACGTATATTTCAAAATTAGTCTTCTATAGAGCTTAAAACAACATCGGACAACCTACGCGTTTATGAAATGCTGTTATAAATGGTGTGATTTACCTTCGCATTTTATTATTTAAAAACAATATATGTCGACACGGCTATAAATAATACCGTAGAAAGGCATAAAAGTCGACTATGATGGTGAGAAAAAATCCACAGCATACCTACCTATCCTAAATATTTTCTTCAGATTTTAGAATTTTCTGGCAGTGGCAAAGTTGTTATTGTTAACGGTAAATATAAGCTTGCGCCAAGCAGAAGTTTAATTTTCCGTTGATTTTTAAAATATTTTTTACTTATACAATTTTGAATGTTCCATTACTTGTAATACCTTTGAAAACAAAAATGATTGTTTTGCTATAAAGTATTCCACTGCCCCAGTTTAATAAAACGTTGTTTTAATCAGTCATTTTAATATCTATATTAAATATGTATGAATTTTGGTTACATATTCATAAAAAATAAGTAAAATCCAATTTGATATCCCTGAAAAAAAGGAATCTTTGAACCAAGGCAATATATATGATGGTATATAGCGGTTTTGTTGTAGTCCAAATGATTAAACTATTTGAGCGAGAAACTTTATTTCCTTAAGGCAAGTTTACAAATTCTTTAAGGAAAACTTTTATGAATCTACTTTGAATGCTCATTACTTTCTAACAAAGTCACCATGCGTTGGTAGCAAATTAATGACAACCTTCAATTTTAAATAGATTTGATGCACGGTAGTGATGCCTTTGCGATAAAAGAGTAAGCCTTTGGCTAAATTTACTAGAAATTCATTTTGAAATCTCTTTTTTTTTTCTGCCAAAGTTTCCATGCGATTGTAGCAAAATTATGACAGACTATTGAATATAATAGTGCTTTAATGATAAATGGTTACGTCTTTGGATGAAAGGTCTATAAATGTGCTTCTCAAACTTAGTAATTTCCACCAAATTTATTATGCAATTGTCCCATGGTGTTAGTGCCTTACGATAAGATAATCGCGTTTTTAAAAAAATATTCTTTGAATTTGTCCAATCTGTATAAGCATTATACATTTCTTAATATAGAACAAAAAACAAATATTTTTAGTTATGAACGAAGAAACTGTTAAATTTGTCTCCAACATTTACGGATCAACCTCTATTTTTCAGACTATAGCCTTTTCGCATGCTATTAATTACAAAAAAAATTAACACCATTTAAATAGAAGGTAGAAACGTCGATGTATGGCTATATTAAACCTGAGCTCAATTTACAAAAATATGATACTTCCAATTCTATAGGTATCTACATAATACAGAATGCATATTGCTAAAGAGTAAGAAGTAAGAGAAATATAAAACTGCATGCAGTAAGTGTTCTGGTACAAAAATAATTTATTACAAAATGGCAGTATTTTAATACTAACTTGAGAAACATATAATATAACTAACGAAATAAACATAACTAAATAACTTGAGGAACAAAAAAACTTTAAAATTCTTCGTTTTGAGCCAAATTCCAACTGGCCGAAAAATGCACCTTATACAAACTAACCAACACCTACTTTCAGATAAAAAATATCCCGTCTTGTTAATTTTTTTACCTTATCCTATATAGATACTAACGAAATGAACATAACATATAAGTTGTCCTCAATGCTCGCAAGCACACCCGCGCGTAGAAAATAAACAAAAAAGCGCAGCAATTATTAGCCCCACCTGCTTTTTCGGTCATTTACACACTGCAATCTTCGCATCGCAAACCTGTCCACTCATCGTCGAACGCCACTCATTTTGTCCATCCCCCACGCTTTCGCCAAGCGCATGCGTATTACGGAAACGCCTGCTCCTAAATCCGACTAGTTGTTTTGTCTTAAAAGCATAGAACTTTGAGAGGAGCTTATATACAAATAGCGAGGCCTACGATAAAGACAGGCCATGGCGCACAAAAAACACGTGACCATCTTAGTCCGACGTTACATGTCATTTGTCACATAACTGAAAGCGGCAGCTTGGGTTTTGAGAAGTTTTAAATGTTTACAGTGTTTTTAAACGACTTAGTTTATATTTTAGAAACAAGTTTGTGTCTAGTGCGTGTGTGTTCTGGCGGAGGGGAACCGCCCAGGTGTTATTATGGCCTCTAGGTGGGAGCCGTGCCGTCCAGGAGTTTGGTGCCGCTCGCGCCGACGCGTGAGCGCTGTAAGGGGGATTCTCCCCCCGGAATGGACTCAATGGACAGTGAAGCCTGAAACACAGACGGGTGAACTGCTTACTGGAGATCCGCGAGTTCAGACGGTCCGGGTGGCTGGAAGCCGTTCCCGTTGACCACGTTCGGGTTTGTGTATTTTGTATTCACCATTCACCTTGTGCGAAATAAATCAGTGTTGTAACGTAGTCGAAGATTTTCGTTATCGACCCACGCACTGATACGGTTCCTATTCGGCCTTTCACGCTGTCGATCAACTGGGACCTCGTCAATATTTACAGTATACTGAGGTGAGTTTTCATTTTTATTTCGTAAAAAATAACCTAAATACCAAATATTGGGTCTGTTTATATTATATTCATACATATTATAAAAGCCAGGAAGAAAATGTCACCATAACAACATTTGCTTTGCCTCGGGATGAAAATTTGCGCCAAAAATGGATTCGTCAAATTCCAACTGAGATTTAATTAAAAAACCCTTAAGTATGTGTGGCTAACACATTTTCAAGAAAGTTGAACAATTAAAGTTGACATGTGTTGTGGGGGGAAAATACTTATAGAGAATATCGCACCTAAGCTAAAGGAAGGTGCTGTCCCAACAATTTTTGAGAATGTGCCAAAATATTTTAGTGCAGTGCCGTTTAAGTCTCAGCCCAAAACAGCTGAGGCAGGTTGAAATTTTTGAAAAAACAATTGGAGAAAGCCTATGGATGCACAAAACCAATAATGTAATAGATGAAATAAAACTGGCCAAATTGTTAAGAAATTTGTTTTTTCTACTCATCTCCAAAAATGCCTTTTATTATATAGGACTAAGTTGGTCACGTTAGTGCCATGGCCTGTCTTTATCTTTGGCCTCGTACAAATAGTATATGACGTAACAGTCCTATAAACTAAATTGCAAAAGAACGTAGAGTTTAGGATAAAGGCGCAGACAATTTTTGGGCCTATTCCGAAGCGTTTAATGTAAATCCAGTTTCTTTGAATTGAGAGAATAATTGTCAAATCCATGATTCTTTTGCCAAAATCCGTCGATTTTTTTTCAGTGATACCTATAGGTATGCACAGAGGGGCATATTTTATATTTTGAACAACTTTATTGCAGCCAGTGTGGGAACGCACTGCATGTATATTACTTTGATTTTTGTGTTTTCGAAAATGTATAAATCTCCTATGAACGGATCTTTGTTTACGAACATTAAGTCCTCGTAATTCCCGACAGCTACACACGACTACGAAGTACGAACCCATCTGTATTATCACACTATAGATCTAAATGAAATCCCATTTAGGTAGGTACAAGGCGCATCCGCGTGCGCGACGAACCCCTTTTATTCCTTCGACTAACCACTGCCCGTAAAAACTGGTCCGGCCGACTGGATTATAATCCGACGGATGTCAAACAAACCAGATCTAAATCCTCTTAAGGCGATTAGCTTGCGCGAACACTATAATTACATTAGCAGGCCGAGTTATTTCGTTCCTCGACCGTCACTTCCTTATTTTCTCGTCGGGCCCGCCGTTTTGGAAAACGCCAGTTTTTTAGAAGATTATTCTTAATGAAAGCCAATGCAGCCGACTCCTGCAGAAACCATAGACGTACCTGGAAAGTATAACAATACTTTCTCGATTTCTAAGCAACGAAATTGGGGGTAAATGCAAAAGGTAATTGGACTTTAATTTCTTTGTACTACAAAACATATAGGTATCACAATTTTTGTCACCTTTAATATAAATAGACTAAAATCCATAGATTTGGTAAAACGCCTGTCTCCTAACAAGCTTTAATATATTCAACAAAGGTGTTATATTTATACCACAGAGAGTATGCCGTATATAGAATTTTAGCAATAACTATTATTTCGTCACAAAGCTATTAAGGAACAATGCCGTTATACCACATTTGCCCAGCTCTCTTGGCCATCAGCGGCGTTTTTGTATAAAGACAAGACATGTGCACGCAGCGCAGTCTGCTCCGACCCCTGATTGAACCAAGGTCGATCGAAGGCAGAAAAACATGCGCAGTCCAAATAGTTCGCAATGCTCCAAACATCGCCACCGCGATCCGAAGGACAAATAAGTAGTTCAAATTATAAAATCATAGTATACCAGGCCAATAAGTTCATTTTACTATATAGGGCGTCCCAGAAACCGTAGTCCAAATGAAGTCTGCGTGGATAGGGGATATCACCAGGATGGTCTTGAATCCCTATACAGGATGTCCGGAAAGTATGGGGCAATCTCACAGGAGCAGGTAGGGGACGTCAAAATATTACGATTGAGCTTACAACTACGGGTCAGATCTCAATAGTTACTGAGATACAGGGCGTTGTACCTCTTTTTTTCAAATTGAATTATGGCAATTATCTCCCAAACTAATCAAGCTGCTGAACTGTGCAGTGCCGTGTTCTCGGCGATGGAGAATAAGGAAAATGTCAATTTTACCGTATCTCACAGAGGGTAACACTTGCGCTGTTTTTAGATCGTCCTTTTACTCGTAACTTTTTTGAGGTTATCTTTTTGGTCCTGCAGGTCCATCATTTTAGTGAATCTTTTCATTCTGCAAGAAAAAGGTACTCTTGTTTCATAACGATCAAATCAACCGTTTGCGTTGAAATTGCTAAAACACATGAATTCAATATTTGAAACATAAAATATTCGAAACATAACATTTTCACCTACCGCTTTCTAGTGTTACAGATCAACCGTACCATTTAAAGTGAAAAAAAAAAATCCCTATGAGCAATGCACCAAAAACTATTCGCTTTCAAAATGGAAAGGATTGAATTTGAAAAAATTTTGACCCTCTATTTTAAGAAAACCAATGCGGTGTTTTGACCAATGCTCATTTGACATTTTTTCATAATTTTGAATGTACAGTAGTTGATCTGTAACATTTGAAAGCAGTAGGTGAAAATTTTAAGTTTCGAATATTGAAGTCAACAGGTGTTTTGGGGCACATTTTGCCGATTTCAACGCAAACGGTTGATTTGATCTTTATGAAACAAGAGTTCTTTTTCTTGCAGAAATAAAAGATTCACTAAAATGATGGACCTGCAGGACCAAAAAGATAACATCAAACAAGTTACGAATAAAAGCACGATCCAAAAACAGCGTAAGTGGAGCCCTCTGTAAGATACGTCGAAATTGACATTTTCAGCTTATTCTATATCGCCAAAAACACAGCAGTGCCAAATTTCAGTTCAGCAGTTTGATTAGTTTGGGAGATATTGCCATAATTCAATTTGAAAAAAAAAAAAGAGTTACATCGCCCTGTATCTCGGTAACTAGGTAACTATTGAGATCTGACCCGTACTTATTAAGCTCAATCGTAATATTTTGACGTTCCATACCTGATCCTGTAAGATTGCCCCATACGTACCGGACACAAAGTATATTATGGGTAGATATTTAAAAATGAATGAACTTTTATGATTTTCGAGGAATTTCGTATTTCTCCGCAGCAAGATCACTATTTTGTTGAAACTAGTGCAAGGATCAAGGGTAAATCATAAAAAATGCCGAAAAGGAAACTTGAAATTTCATTGTTGGGCTTATCTTTTAATTCTAAACAACTCTTCATAATACACATGTTTTCTCGAAAATTAAAAGTAAGGGTGCTTTACTCTTGAACCTTTTTTCATATTTTCCAAAAAAATTGTGTTTTGAGTTTGCAGGAATGCACAAACTTTTATCAAGAATATAACATTTTCTGATAAATGTAAAATTAAAAAAAATATATATGCTGCGTACTTTCTGCCGGATACTGTATAATTTTTTTAACCACATGTAATTGTGCAACAAAAAAATCAAGATTCAAAGCGAAATTGTAGATAGTTGAGTTGCCCCAGCAACGTAGATATTAGCCTAAAAACTATTTCGAGAAAAGGTTAATCTACATAGTAAACAGTGAAAATATGTGGAGAATCATAAAAAAGTCAGTCGCATCTGATTTCCGGTTTCATCAGAAGTGGGTGAAACTACTGGTCAATATATATTGTCGGAAATTTCTTTGTAGCGCAAACCGTTTAATTTTTAGCTCTATGTTGGGAGATTTGTAGGCCATTTAGCCATAAAAATTAGGCAAAATTAAATTTCAAAATATAAATAAGAACAATTTTAATCATAATGATAGAATTTTGGGGAATATTTGCGCCTATTTTAGTAAATACGGATAAATATATTACTAAATGTTCAGAGGGATTCAATAAAATAATATGATGGGTTTTGTTTTTTTAAGTTAGGAATTTTTGAATTTTAAAGTTCAATCTAAGCCAACCATATTTACAAAGCACCAGAGTTTCTTTCCTGTGGTAACTTGAAAAAGTTGTCCTTATTATTAGTTTGTTTCAGGTTCCTGTGGCGAAAAACCTAATTAAAATTTAAATGGTATACAGTATACCTAATAGGTTATAAATCTGCCATCACTGATGGACTATCTATCAAATTTGTTTACTTTTAGGTTATATTGCAGTCATCCTTGTCACTATAACAAGTGTAACATATCCTTGTACAAAATTTCTCAGCTGAAAAGGGGTTGGAGCTCATTGCTATAAAATCTATACTGACCAAGTTCAGTAACATCTCAGGTGTTTTTAAAGGAGGTTAACAACAAAAAACCTTAGATAATTTTAAATTATAAATTTAAGATACTTTTAAAAAATGGCCAAGCACCGTTCCTGTCTGAATTACTTACCTACTTTCAACAAGTTCCAAATTTTTCAGGAAAAAATCTTGCCAAAGATAATAGCTATGTAGGCGGAGCAATCCCGAACTAGTAACTGAGAACAGTCACTATCATTGGTGCGGGTCTGAATTTTAGAATTTCACTGAACCAATCATATTGAGGCTTACTATACTAAAATCGAGCAACTCTTACGCCTGGCGTAAACAAGAGCCCGTGCGTTGAGATATTGGCCAGGGCCGCAATGAGTCACGACCTTTATTTAATTTTAGTTTTATAATTGTTTACATCAAAATATTTCGGAAACAAATTATTGGCTGAATTAAAATGGCTCAAAACATCGATAAAAATATTTGTGTCAATGTCTAAATAGCTGAAACAACAAGATAAAACCGCATAACTATACTTTTGCGATAGAGTAACGTCCCTGTTGCCGAGTCGGGTGAAATTTTATAGCCTACCGACCAATCGCGGAACGTCATTGAACACGTGGTTTTATTTCGGAACCGCTGCGTAAACAGAGCTAATATAGCCTGTGGCCATGGCCAACTATGTTATATTATAGGATATAGGTTTTAGACGAGGCCTGCGATAAAAACAGGCCATGACGCACAAAAATCACGTGACCATCTTAGTCCGAGGTTACATGTCATTTGTCACATAACTGAAAGCGGCAGCTTGGGTTTTGAGAAGTTTTAAATGTTTAAAGTGTTTTTAAACGTCTAGTTTATATTTTAGAAACAAGTTTGTGTCTAGTGCGCGTGTGTCCTGGCGGAGGGGAACCGCCCAGGTGTTATTATGGCCTCCGGGTGGGAGTCGTGCCGTCCAGGAGTATTGGTGCCGCTCGCGCCGACGCGTGAGCGCTGTAATAAGGGGAATTCTCCCCCCGGAATGGACAGTGACGGTGAAGCCTGAGTCACAGACGGGTGAACTGCTTACGGGAGATCCGCGAGGTCGGAGGTTCCGGGTGGCTGGAAGCCGTTCCCGTTGACTACGTTCGGGTTTGTGTATTTTGTATTCGCCATTCACCTTGTGCGAAATGAATCAGTGTTGTAACGTACTCGAGAATTTTCGTTGTCGACCCACGCTCTGATATGGTTCCTATTCGGCCTTTCACGCTGCCGATCAACTGGAACCTCGTCAATATTTACAGTATACTGAGGTGAGTTTTCATTTTTATTTCGTAAAAAATATCCTAAATACCAAATATTGGGTCTGTTTATATTATATTTATACATATTATAAAAGCCAGGAAGAAAATGTCACCATAACAACATTTGCTTTGCCTCGGGATGAAAATTTACGCTAAAAATGGATTCGTCAAATTCCAATTGTGATTTAATTTTTAAAAAACCCTTAAGTATGTGTGGCTAACACATTTTCAAGAAAGGGAAACAATTAAAGTGGACAAATGTGTTGGGGGGGGGGGGGGGGGGGGCAATACCTATAGAAAATATCACCTAAGTTAAAGGAAGGTGCTGTCCCAACCATTTTTGGGAATGTGACAAAATATTTGAGTGCAGTGCCGTTTAACTCTCAGCCCAAAACAGCTGAGGCAGGTTGAAAATTTTGAAAAAAACAATTAGAGAAAGCCTGGATGCACAAAACCAATAATGTAATAGATGAAAGAAAACTTGCCAAATTGTTACGAACTTTGTTTTTTCTACTTATCTCCAAAAATGCCTTTTATTATATAGGACTAAGTTGGTCACGTGACTACGGGATTATGCGTTAGCGCCATGGCCTGTCTTTATCGTAGGCCTCGGGTTTTAGATATAATAATTGTAATAATGTCGTCCAGTAACAGCAGGCGTTGTGGTAACTACATAGTATAAAATAAAATGAAGAATGCGCAACATAAAAAATATATACAGTGTGTTCACGGATTGAGTGCACGTGGGGTGTAAATGACAAAAAATTAATTTTCGAGTTGAAATTTGACCTTTTGGGGATCAGCTCTGCTTGGTTTGAGACTAATTTGTGACGTAATTTTAGTTTCGAAAAATCACGTATGCCTTGGTAATTTTGAAAAAACTAATTTTCCACATCAGTACAGTGCCCTTTCTGTAGGTTTTACGATAAAATGTTATTAAGGAAACATGTTCAGAATGAAGAACTGAGTAGGTTTGCGAAATTTCGAAAGTCTAGGCCTACTTTGATTTTTTCTGCTAAAAAATTAGAATGCACAAAAATCAAAGTAGACCTAGGCTTTTGAATTTTTTCACACATATCCAGTTTTTCTTTGTGAACAAGTTTTCTCAATAACATTTTAATGTGAAAGCTACACAAAGTGCACTTTTCTAAAGAAAAGTGGGAAAAAATGCCAAAAAATCAAAGTAGGCCTAGACTTTCGAAATTTCGCAAACCTACTCAGTTCTTCATTCTGAACATGTTTCCTTAATAACATTTTATCGTAAAACCTACAGAAAGGGCACTTTACGGATGTGGAAAATTAGTTTTTTCAAAATTACCAAGGCATACGTGATTTTTCGAAACTAAAATTACGTCACAAATAATTAGTTTCAAACCAAGCAGAGCTGATCGCCAAAGGGTCAAATTTCAACTCGAAAATTTTTTGTCATTTACACCCCACGTGCACTCAATCCGTGGACATACTGTATTTTATAATATACGTATATAATTAACCATCGTAAAAGACACTTTTTTTATAGAAACCTTCTGACAAATGTATAGTATAAGGGTAAAAGTCACATAAAGTGCCAATTTGATGTCCAGGCTGTTTTCTTAAAAATTTATAATATATTTTTCAGTTACAAAAAATGTATATTTTTATCTGAGTTTTTCCTCAACGGTTCCTCGGTAATTGGAGCTAAAACATGGACGACCTGTCCGGTATATAGACAAATACTACGAAATTGTCATTTCGGTAACGTGTCCAAAATTAATTGTTTCTACTTTGAATCTAATTTTAACATTAGTGAACGATTTGGCGGCTACTAAAAGTGATTAAAATTACTTCAAGATATACCTACTTACGTTTGTTAACCCAAATTCTAAACGGCGGTATCAAATAATGTTCATACAAATCGGAATATCGTGTCCTTTGCGCTTTTCGTCATTTCGGTAACGAATCGAACAAATGTGTATATGTGGTTGCAGTATTGAGTAACGATTTGGGAATGCGCGTGAAATGAATCAGTTGTGGTTGTGTTATACATCCAAGCGGGTAAGTTTTTGCTAATAGCCTTCGATTTTATGCAATAAATTAAAGATATCGCAAAAAGCGCCGCGTATGCTTTTTCACCGTCAATCCGGAAACAGGTTTTTATAATAATTCGGATAGAATATATTATAGGTAATAGTATTACTCAATAGTGTCGACATTTCGGATTATAACCTACAAATTTTTGTTAGTTTCGTCGGTAAAAAAGGGATCTGCAGCGAATCGTACCTAATTTCGTCATTCCGGTAACATCATTTCGGTAACGATATATAAATTGGGTATTCCGTTTCCGGAATGACGCTCGTGTTACCGGAATGATCGTAAAAGCTTTCATGACTAGAAAGTCTAATTCATTGCAGATATCTGAATATGGATGGGAAGAAACTTTCTCAACTAAAAGAAAAATTGAAATCCGACCGCGAATCAGCACTTCTAGAAAGAGAGAATGAAAGGAAAATAAGAAAAGCTATTAGAAACATGAATAAAAACAAAAAAACAATAAAAAAAAGAAACATTTCTAAAGAAGTGAGTGAGACTGAAGATGAAAAGAGAAATAGTGGTGACGTGTTAGCTAAGCAGGAATCTAACACATCAGATATTAAGGAATCTCGTTTTCCTCTTAGAATAAAATTATCCAACAAATCAAATAAATGTGATATTAAGAAAAAAACAGCAAAGAAGAAAAATAGTGAAGGTAAAAGAGAGTGTTCTAGAAAGAGAGTACAAAAGTTTAGAGCCAAAATGACAGAGGAACAATTAGCAGAAAAAAGAAGAAAAGATAGAGAAAGATATAAAAGAAAGAAGGAAGAAGGGACAGTGAAAAATATTGCATCGCTTAATGAAAGACAACAAAGGCAACAGAGGAAAAGGTGGACCGCAGCCAGTGCAAAATACCGAAGGAATAAGAAACTTGCTTTAGGAGGTGAAGAGTATGTAAAAACAAATTCTCCACCAACAAGCGAAGACGAGACAACCAATGCTGATGATCAACTTGTAAATGCTATTTCTTCAGAAGGAAATGATGTCAATGTTAGTCGTTCTAGTACACATTCTAGTCAGAAAGAGAGAGGAAGAAAAAAAGTAAGGCGTGAAAGAGCGAATTGTTATAGAAAGTTGAGAAAAGCAGAGAGTGAAATTCGAAATCTGAAAAAACAAATAGATCGACTAAGGAAAAGAGAAGAGCGGCGAAGAAAAGCTGAGAAGCTGAAAGTTCCTAATCCTACTTCATCGACGAGCGACCCATCACCAAATACAAAGGTTAATCAAATAACAAAGGGAATTGTTGTTCCTAAGGAAATTAAAAAACGTTTGCTTTTTAATGAGGTTTTATGCTCCCAACTAAAAGACAATTCAGATAAACTTACAAACCAGAAAGAGAAAGAGGTTGTTGCAAAGTTAGTAAGTGGTAAAATAATGAAAAAATATAAAATGATAGGAAAATTGAAGAATCTTGCCTCGTATAAAATGCATTCAAAACATATCAATGAATCTAATATCTGTCAGTATGAAAGAAAAAAAAGAAATAGCGCTATGACGCAGAAGATTATGAGGTCTATTAAAGAATTTTTGGAGAGCGATTGTAATTCAAGGATGTGCCCAGGCAAAAAGGAGTATGTTAGGAGAGGAAAAATTAAAAAACAAAGGAGATTGCTCTTAAATACATATAAAAATTTGTACAAGAAGTACATTGAAAATAATGGAATTAAAATTTCTGAAGCCACATTCCGACGATACAAACCATTCTGGATCGTTTCCCCAAAACAAAAGGACAGAGAAACATGCGCATGCATCAAGCATGAAAATATAGCTTTGATTATTTTTAAAATGCATAAGGCCAACTTGATAAGCGCGAAAAATGAAAGAGAGCTGGTACATGAACTCGTCTGTGAATCTAAAAATATTGAGTGCATGTTTAGACGCTGTTCAATCTGTAATGAAAAAATGTGCTGTTTGAGGGCCGATATTTCGTCAGAAGTTTTAAATGAAGAAATTACTTATTTCCAGTGGGAATCTAAATCAGAGGAAAAAGTTATAAAAGGGCAAACAAAAAAAATTAGAAGAACAATAAAAAGCAACAAAGTTTCAACTGTAAAGAAATTGCTTGAAACCCTAAACAAACAAGCCAGTGAATTTTTAAAACATTACTTTAGAATGTATCACCAGTTGGAGCAATTACAAATTATGAAAAAAAGTATCTCTCCAGAGGAACTCATAATACAGATTGACTTCTCGGAAAACTATGTGACTAAGTTTACATCTGAGATTCAGTCAATGCATTTTGGTGCTTCAAAAAGGCAAATTTCTCTTCACACTGGGGTGTACTATTTTCGCCGTAATATTTCCTCCTCTGTCGAAAACAAGAGCTTTTGCTCTGTAAGCGACAATTTAGATCATCAGTCCTATGCCATCTGGGCCCACCTTGAAGAGCTTTTGTTGGATCTTTCTTCTCAATACCCGCAAGTTACTAAATTACATTTTTTTTCTGATGGTCCAACGTCGCAATATCGCAACAGGCATAATTGCAATTTCCTAATAACTAAAATTCCATCTTATTTTAAAGATGTAAATGAAGTATCCTGGAATTTTAGTGAAAGTGGACACGGCAAAGGGCCAATGGATGGTGTGGGAGGAACACTAAAAAGATCTGCCGATAGTATGGTTTTACATGGTCATGATATATCAGATGCACGTACTTTTGTCGAGAAACTCAATCCTACAAGCCCCATAAAAATTTGGAAAGTTGAATACGAAAAAATCGAACATTTCAAAAAGGAATTATCCCCAAATGTGCCTGCTATCCCGGCTATAATGTCAGTACATCAAATAACTTGGTCTAAAGATATTCCTTCAAGTATATTCATTAGAGAGCTTAGTTGTTTTTCTTGCAATTTGGGCTCAAAATGCATCCACTTCAGCCCAAAGACTCCACTGGTACTTCTCTCTGAGACGAAAAGTATCCTTTAAGTACTAGTTTTTAAAATTTACAAACATAATTATTAAAAAAACCAATTTTTCCCTTAACAATGCTTTCTAGGTGGTCAACCACATTGCTCTGTGAATAAAGTGAGAGTGATTACTCCGAAAATCCCACAGAAACTTGTCGAGAAAAAAGGTATTCTTTTTATATTTAATGTTATTTTTTTATTATAATTTTCCTTAACAAGTGTTTCTAGGAACTCAATCAACGCGACTTGAAAATAAAGTGGGAAGTTTAGTTTCGAAAACCCCAATAGCACTAGCCAAAAGCTCAGCTCCTAGAACTCCACTCAGACTTGTTGAGAACATCGGTATCCTTTTTTCGTAATTATTTCAAGTTATTACTTATTTGATCATATTTTGTATTCCTTAGCAATCGTTTTCAGATATTGAACCAAAGAGTCCCGTAAATAAAATTAAAATTTTATCAGACGTGACAATCCCTTTGTTTCCTGATAACGAATCTTTAAAGAAAGGTTTATGTTTTGCTTGTACTTTCACTATTACGGAAAGTGCAGCGGGGGTCCGATGCAAAAGTTGTCGCAGGACCTATCACACGAAATGTATTCTAAAAAATGAATCTTACAGAAACAAGAAAATATTTTTTTGTGTTTCCTGTATAAAAGCAAACTTCTAATTATTGTTTCTTGTATAATTCTTAGTTAAGAATAAAATATTTTATGTTGCTTGTTTGGTAAACAAATAAACATTTTCATTTTCCTTACAAATTTTGTTTTTACTTCATTAGGTATTTACGATAATGATATAACGCGGCTATGTGTATCATTTCGGTAACGATACATCATTTAGGTAACGCTACTTATATTGCAATCTTTTGACAAAACTTTATTTACTAATCCCTTTTAAATCTGGTAAAACCTTACCAGAAGTATCTACAAGATATTGTTGATATTTGGGCTTCCAAAAGCGCTACATATTTGCGTCAAATGATCACTATTTTGCAATAATTGTTGCATATTTCATATTTTTTGACATTGTGTGATATAATAAAAGGCAAATTTTCGATTGCAATTTCAAATTTGGTGTCTTTTTTCTCAACAAAATTGCTTAGACATCCAATACACTCTTTATTATCCAGGCATTGCGACATTCTTGACAGTTACCGAAATGACGATTTTAAGACAAAATCTTAAAAAAAAATTGAACCTTTTAGAATTCAGCGTTGCTGCTTCTTAAATTATAAGTTTATACAGAGAGGAAAAATAAAAATTGCGTTATTTTAATATTAGCGCGACTTTATTTTTTCGAGTTTCAATTTTTCAATTTAGCAATTTATGTGACTTTTACCCATAAACGCATTAAATTTTAGATTACCATTCAACATTACAACAATTATTAACGAAGAATACGTCGATTCCTCAACGGCCGAAGCCCACGCCAAGCTCCTCAAAGACAATCGCCGCGTACCCGCTGTACAAACGGTCGGGTGAGCCGTGAGCCGTGTACCACGTCCCGGTACCACCTGCCTAAACGGCGCGGTTCCACAGACGCGGGCCGTAGGTATAAGCGGACCTGTCCCGGCGGGGCGCTTGTACCCCGTCAGTTACTGGCGCCATCTACATACGTAACGGGGACGGTCCGAGTTAATTCTGCAAGCGGGACGCCGCCAATAAAACCACAATTTTAAGAGTTATATGAGACAGTTCGGGTTTTGTTTTTTATACGGCCGTCTGTCTTCGCGCCCGATCCCATGGCAGCCCCGCTCGCGGCGCCTTTTTACGCCCGAATTATTACTTTGATTTTGATTGGGGGCCGGGCGGGAGACGCCTTTATATTTTTAAAAAGTCACGTTAATATTTGGGTTCCTATGAGAAAGGAGAAAAAAAGGATGACGAATTCGAATGCCGAAACAAGAACTTGGTTATGTGAATTTGAATAATTAATTGTTTGTACAGGTACCTACCACTCGACCTTATAATTGAACTTCAAAAATCTTATAATGCCACAAGGGAGAATAAGTCATAGCTTTAACCATTTTGGCGACAGCTGATTTTAAATTCTACTTGGCATCGAAATTTTCGAGATAGGCGCAAAAGTTTCTACTGAAAATAACCCTGACGAATTAAACCATGAAACTCAGTAATGTTTTATTTATGTAGGTACATTAAAAAATGTAAAAATCAAGTTTTCATAGGTACTAGCCAAACCTTAGACAAGGAAAGAGAGAGGACACTACGTTTGCTTACCCTGCCGTGTATAGAATTTGTTACGTCGTTTTGAATGGCGGCCATTTTACATGTGAGTGATAAAGTGAGTGAGTACGTTGAGTTAATTTCGTGAATTTGTGAATCAAAAGTAACAGTGATTAAGGGGAAAATATACTCTTACGATGGTGAATTGCTTAGCGTTTGGTTGCAAAAGCAGAAGTGAAAAGCCATAGCCCGGGATTTTGTTTCACAGGTAAATATTTAACAAGCTACCTTTGAAAGATGCCCTAAAACTTTATTTTTTCTCAATGTAACTTCTTCAAATTCCTTCTACCTTTTAGTATGATAAAGTGCATTGTTTTGTCTGTAAATAGGACCAATATAATTATTTTTAACATCGTTTTCATTGAAAATTTCTTAATTGATTATGATAGTTTCATAAAAAAATATGAGCTTGTTTCCATGGGCGTGCATTATTTATTTTAAATTGATTGATTCGAAATCGCCGCAAATATATTTCAGAACTTGACATTAGCTTTACATTTGGGAAACGGTCTGCAAATAAATATACCAATATTTGAAATTACATGTAAGTCAAAATTAATTACCTTTTCATTTTTTACATTTTTGTGATATTGGCTAAGAACGCCACTTTTTAATAATAATTATAAATTATATAATTATCAAAATTTTAAAAAACACAAACAAAAAGTTTCTAAATACCTGCTTCGAACTATACAAAAATATTATTATTTATTGCACAAAAAATTTAAAAACTAAAAAGTCTGTTAAATGGATTACAGACGTACAGGGGGTAGTTCATTTATAACCGTAGTAATATAAAAAATGAATATATTTTGGAATAGCTAAGTGTAATAAGTTGTACAACCCTACCAAAAAGAGGTTTTTGGGAAAATCTAAAAAAACTTTATTTTTACACTTACCTACATTTTTTAGGTAGGCCTTGGATCGGACAATTTTATATCAAATACTTATCCTCCGTAATATATCTGTTAAAGATTACGCAGTTTCAACACCCTGTATATTAAATTTTCGGTAGTAGGTACTCTTGTAGGAAACGGTTTCGTATTCATATACATATATAATGTTTCCTTTACTCCCTATATAATAGATCCTGCATTCACCGACTACCTAATCTATTGTACCAGAGACAAAGCTACACATAGACTGTCAGAACCATTGTTGAAATTTCCGCACGCTACACCAAATATTTTGCATAACATTTTATATTAAAACTAATAACTAAATTAAAAAACCAATTTTACCTCAACTTAGTATCGAGACCTAAGAATTGTGAGACATTACAATTTATCGGTTTTAATTTGTATCGCTCCAAAATTAAATTTTGAAATTTGGTGTAGCAGGATTTTTTGCGGACGGTTTCAACAATGCTTTTGACTATCTATGGGTCCTTTAATCTATGATGGGCCTTGTTCACTCAATCGAATTTCGATATTTCTTACTACTAGAATGAAATTAATCACATAACTCTTAAATAAAATCCCCCTCAGCATCTTTATGGTCAATACCTAATATTGTTATTAACTAAAAAATATATAAAAAATTTAAACTGAACGCCTTCATTTGGGGCAATGAATTTGCGTTTGCCACATTGTCGGTTATACTAGTAATCGAAGCCCTAAAAATTCGATTTGCGTTCTAATCTCAGACGTGCACATTGAATCGAAATCGATTCTCTAGAGAGAGACAGTTGTATAAACAGTTGTCCGAACTCGACCGTACAGACGCAGGTATAGTTGTTTTGTAGGTGGTGTGTCGTGTCTATATCAATCTGTCATGTCATTCTGACATTATTTAATGTAAACCGAGCTAATAAAACTAAATGTTTTTCTGAAAACCTGTAAAAGTTAAAGTGTATACCGTATGCTGATTTGAAATAAAATTTAATTGGTCTTGTAATAAGGGTGGCGCTAGGCACTTATTTAACATCTATCAGTATTGTTACCTCCCTGAAGAACTGGAAAAAGTGATCCCGTAATTGAGAGAAAGGAGAAAGGAATATTTTGGTCATCCGGAAAACCTTTTGATAGCCATTTTAGGAGATGATAGAAAACACATTTGAGAGTTAGCTTTAAGAATAATTGCAAAATGAATGTCAGAATATTTCGAGTTAATAAATTAACTTTTGATTGTCAAGATTATGTCTAGTTGTTATAAACCAGATTTGTTTAGGTTTGGACAACTTACAAGTTGGTGACCATTCTGCATGTAACTTTTAACTCAAAAAGGGAAAAACATTGCGATTGTGGTATATTATTAAATTAATCGATATTGAGGTTATTTTTTTATTTCTTTTTATGGCTTCTGCTATTTTCGAGCAATCTACTAGCCACCACGATAGACTTACCCACGGTATGTCAGTAACGAATCCGAAAACAAGGCAAATCTGCGCATCTACGTCAGTTGCGAGTCACGAATTCAAAATGCGGTTGTTTTACGATTTTTTATAGTTTACAGTTTAATGTGTCAAGAAAAAAGTGTAAACAACTGCCAGTCCAGCTCGACAGTGCTTTAAAATAGGCCAGAAATGGCGGGATGTGCAGTCAGCATTTGTCCAAATAATAATAACAGAAAGAAGAAAGAGTAAGGGTACGGAAATTAAGTACTATAAATTTCCCAAGGACATTTATCTTGCCAAAAAATCGATTGCTGCATGCCGCAGACAAGACATATGGAGCAATTTAAATTCTGACTCGCAATTGACGCGTCACAAGATGCGCAATGACATACCGTGGGTAAGTTTATCGTGCTAGCCACTATGGGGCGACGACTTATTACGGTGCCAAAGCTGGGGCATGGGCATGAAAGACCCACCCACTCGTGCACCGCCGCGCCGCCCCCTGTCGCCCCTTGATATTGAGGTCAAGTGTTATGTCTTCACAAATCTCAAATAGAAACATATCGATATTGCCGTAAATCGTGTCAACGTCCCAAAGCAGTAGCCAATCAGCTTTTTGGGCCCGTGATGTCACGGGCCCAAGAAATTTGAATTTCAAAAACGTTTTTAGGACATTTCCCGGTCTAAAAAAAATCGGAAAAAAATAGATTCATAATCAAAAATAAAAAAAAGTGTGAAACATGCCCATTGTACTGAATCTCGACAATAAAAGTCCAAACTCCTTGCCTCGTTACCACCTTCATTATTTAGCCTTCACAAATAAACTTGTCAGACACTGTCACATACCAAGAATATTCTCTCAGCTCCAAAAATCGCGTTAACTTACTTCCAGGCCCAATCACCAATTATAGGTACTCAAAAGGAAGACTGGGGATTACTCTAGAATATTCCTGGCCAATGATATAGATGCACAAATAAAGTTCTAACAAATTTATAGAAAACTTATACACGCTCTACAGGGAAAACAATGAAAACTAAAAGAAAATGGGGTCTGGGGGCCTCACATTAACAAAGATATAACGGAAAATGCCTCCAAACTAATCATAAAAAAAAATTAAAATAATTTAAAAAAATAATATATCAGATACTTATATCAGGTCGATGGAGGAACTTTAGTTATACCACAGAATTTTGGTTATTCGTGGTTATCCATAGAGATGGCGTAGTAGCCGCAGTAAACGCATTGGGAGCGCTTCCTCGCTAAGTATAGGATTTTAAAGAAACTTAATTACCCACTTTATAAAATTTTGTTAGGTGATCCCGCATGTAAATAATCCAAACCGGATCGGGAGTATACATACCCATAAGCACATCATAGATTTTTATGTTTTGATATGAAACTCGATTTATAAGTATTTAAATAAGTAGGTACCTAAGTGCAATAAGGTGCTAAATACTACAATTTTATTCCGGCCCGTTTAACTACTTAGCGAACTGTCGATTGCTAATTATTTCTCCAACAATACCAACCCGAGGGGCTCCCGTTTCAAATTGCATCCTTTCAATGGACGTATAATTGCGTGGCGGTCGTCCGAATGGGACGTAACAGCCACTTAGCTTATTTATAACCCCGTCGAAAGTGCAATTAAGTCTTTACGGCGGGGCTAGAAATGGAAAAAATGTCCCACATGGGCTTAATCGTATGGGTCCGATTAATAAGCGGACTAGGTGCACCGGAAATCGTCGTATATATGACATACCCGCCGTTCTTCCGGTGGTTGGCTTAATGACGCCAACGTTCCGAGGGAGTTGTTCTGTGCCAGGGGAGGCATTATAAATAATTAGAACGGTAAATGGACTGTGATATTCGTATGTCCGTTATTAATACGCAACAGTTTTTTTCTGAATAGGCAGTAAATAAAATCGCTGTTAAAATGCGAAATATAATGAAGTACCTAATCCACGAAGGTTTTTCCTTTATGAGATATACTTTCAGGTGCCGTATTAAGAGACTCTTAGCCCTCTCGTTAAAAAAAACACTTACATCGGTATAGAAGTTCCATATCAAGCTGCATGATAGATTTTTTAGGGCTTGAACGATCAGTTACTAATATTTGTTGAAAAATAAATGCGTCATTGAACTATGCAGTACAGGGTGAGCCATTTGTATGGTCGGATTCGACAATATGTGATATATTTTTGGAAATAAATGGGGGTTTTGGGTTAAAGTTTCCTCCAGAAATTATTTGTTTCCGCGTTACAGGGTGTTAATTTTTTTCCAAATGATTTGTTTTACCAGAAAAGGTATTATAATTAAATTTGGTACACAGTACAGTACCTGGAGAGATTGTCATAGTATGATGCAAGACTTAGTCCGTTAAGAAACCAGTGGTGAAGATACGGGTAATCGTTACTAAATAAAATAGTGATTTCTCAATAAAATTAAATTTTTCCGCGAAACAGTAATAGATATATTAATAAATACATGCTCTATAGGAAAATGAAAAAAAAATCATTTACAAAAGATCCTACTTTTTTTCTGAGAAAATATTATACCAACGATCCCGTTTATTTTCAGATATTGTCGAGTATGATGATAGAAGTGGCTCACCCTGTATATAGGGTTATAATTGTAGTCATAGGTGTATGTATAAACCCTTTAGTTTTCGAAATACAGAGCCTTTGAAAAGGTAATTATTTTAATTTTGATATCGACTTCAAACTGGGTTTGTGGTAAATCATAATTTCTAATACGCCAAATCCCAAAATTAGTATATTATGATATTTTTAGCGTTTTTCTATTTTTTATTACGCACTCCACTGGTGAATCGAGCCTTGGAAAAGCTATTACTACATGCCGAGTTTCAAATCGACATACCTATATTTTTATTTCAAAGATAAAATATGAAAATAATTATTTCTTGAAATCGGCATTAAAATGTCCCAAAATCGTCATTAAAAGCACAGAAATCGTACAATAATGTAGGCCATTATTGTACGATTTTTTCAATAAGTAGGCCTTGGCGAGATGTAAACATCAAACGTCAGACGCGGAGAAATCGCCCGTCAAAAGTGACCAAATATTCAAAACCCGGCCGATAAAGGCTCATTTAACTTTTCGTACACATTGCGAAATTGTTTCCTATAGAAGCGCAATGCTTCAGTATACATATTTTAGTAAATTTGAAAATCAATAGATTTGTTGTGTAGGCTGCACAAGAAGCAGCAGTTTAGTTTTTCTATCAGAAGGTGCCGTACATCATTATACTTGTCCTAGGTAGAGCGATCGGTAAAGTCAAGCAACGCCGCGCGTAGTCGGTTCGTGGACGGGTGATCCCTTCTTATTATTTTCTTGCCTAATAAAACATTTTTTTTTCCGATTTCAAGAAAAATACAATATGTACCTCGGCACTGAAGTTCTTTTTATGACTAATGTGGTTTATTTGCCTCGGCCAGAGGCCTCAGCAACTAAACTCCACATGAGTCATAAAAAGTTGAACTTCAGTGCCTTGGTACATAAATAACTATTTTATATCCCGAAAACTAAAAACTAGCAGTTATTTTTGGTTGTTTTCCAAAATTTCGTCACGCTATTTCTGCTCCTATATAGGAAAAGTTAAATGGGCGCTTATGACATGAGCAAACAAAATCAATTTGCAATAATAATTATAAAACGTTCTGCTCGACATATGCTAGATTGGAGGTAATACTTATAAGTCTCTCCATATTAGCCCAGTAATTTAAATTTAAACAGTTACTTCCCAAATGTTATACAGCATGTAATAATCGTGTAACGGGAGGAATAATCTGCAGAAGTCGTTTTTTTTTATATGAAAATGTAGAGTGTGTCATGTCATGCATGTTTCACATTTCACGTTGATACCTACAGTGTGTCCCACTTAAGGACTGACCACCCCTGTAAAATTTTTATTTATAGCTCGATTTTCATAAACTTTTTGTTGTTGGATAGAGCTTCAAAAATGGCATCACACATAACTCAGGTGCCTCGTGCGTTAAAGTCATGGCCCACTGAGACGGTGTTTTAGTGCTGAAATTTCGATAAGTACTATTAGGGATTTTTTTAGAGGAAAATTAATGCCAGACTCTTATTCAGCATTGTTCGAAACCCAAACGTACGAATTTGCATTGCCGTAGCTATACAGGGAGTTTCAAAATTTTTATTGCCACATGTAAAATTTTTATTTATAGCTCGATTTTCATAAACTTTTTTTTGTTGGGTAGAGCTTTAAAAATGGCATTAAATGCATAATTCAGGTGCCTCGTGCGCTAAATTCATGGCCCACTGAGACGGTGTTTTAGTGCTGAAATTTCGAGAAGTACTATTATGGATTTTTTAGAGGAAAATTAATGCCGGTTTCTTGTTCAGCTTGTTGGAAACCCAAACGTATCAATTTGCATTACCATAGCTCCACAGGGTGTTCCAAAAAAATTAAAAGAAAAAGTATGGCCGGATTCTTATATGCAGTGAGAGGTTCCAAATAAAAACGTACTAATTTGTAATTAATTTTCTTAATTTCTGGTAAGTTGGTCACTAAAATATTCATGAGGAACTCATATTCTTTCAAAAATTTATTAGCGAACAAATTTTTTATTTAATTTAATATCATCAAATACATGAATGAACAACACAACATAACATAAACTCAAATTTCAGTCATTTCAATTAGTCCACCATTTTCTAATGCAAATTGGTACGTTTGGGTTTCCAACAATGTTGAATAAAAATCTAGCATTAATTTTTCTCTAAAAAAGTCCCTAATAGTACTTCTCGAAATTTCAGCACTAAAACTTCGTCTCTGTGGGCCATGAATGTAACGCACGAAGCACCTGAATGATGCATTTAATGCCATTATTGAAGCTGTATCCAACAAAAATTTTTTTTATGAAATCGTGGTAAAAATAAAAATTTTACAGGGGTGGTCACTAATTAAGTGGGACACTAAAAATTTTGAAACACCCTGTAGAGCCATGGTAATGCAAATTGGTACGTTTGGGTTTCGAACAACGCTGAATAAGAATCCGGCATTGATTTTCCTCTAAAAAAATCCCTAATAGTACTTTTCGAAATTTCAGCACTAAAACACCGTCTCAGTGGGCCATGAATTTAAGGCACGAGGTACTTGAATTATACATTTAATGCCATTTTTGAAGCTCTATCCAACAAAAAAAAGTTTATGGAAATCGAGCCATAAATAAAAATTTTACAGGGGTGGTCAGTCCTTAAGTGGGACACACTGTACATACAATATGTATATGGTATCTCCGAAATTTTTTCCATATTTGGTGACATGTAGTTGTAGAAACCTTTAGTTGAACTTCTATCACAAATACATATACAGGATGATTTTTTTAGGACTTCCACGGCGATTTGCTCGCTTATTTTGCGCCCTACAAAAAAGCGTATAAGAAACAAAAATATGGCAATTTTTGACAGCTAAGTGGAGCTGCAAAAGAAATCGTCATCTATGGCAAACTTGTCCCGCAATATTAAAAAAAACTCAAATTCAGCAAAACTATTAACTAATAGCCGTGGAATGTTTATTTTAAGAGACAGAGAAAAAATTTATATTGAAAATTGCTGGCACTAAGAAGCTTTATGCAAATAGGTACTCAGATAGTTTCAGAAAATTACACAGGGTCTTCGACTCTCTTCAGGCTATGATTTTGTTTTGTTTATTTCTTATTAAGAGATTTTCTCGATTATTTTGGGCCGCAAAGAAAATACGTAAGAAAACAAAATATGGCAATTTTGATCAGCGAGGCGACGTTAAAAAAGGAATGCCCAATTTTTCGCGGTGTACTAAAAAATCGACAAAAATGTTCATGGTCTCAAGATAGCCGAAGACCCAGTGTAATTTGCTGAAACTATCTAAGCACCTGGATGGGTGTAAAATAAACATTCCACGCTTTTGCTCAATTTGAGATTTTTTTAATATTGCGCGACAAGTTTGCCATGGATGCCGATTTCTTTTGGAGCATCACTTAGCCGTCCAAAATTGCCACATTTTTGTTTCTCACGCTTTTTTTAGGGCGCAAAATAAGCGAGAAAATCGCGGTGGTAGTCCTAAAAAATCATCCTGTATAACCGCACACCCTTTGGTCAATCATCCAGTGGCGGACATTTGGGACAAGAAAGCCTGAAAATTAAAAAAAAACATCCAATTGAGATACAGGAGTACCTATCAAGATGAAGTGTTAGGAATTCTATACAGGTGGGTTAAAGAGCATATTAATAATATGCAACAAATTCCTGTACAATTTTCAAAGGAAGCTGGTGTATAAAAAAGATACCTACTTATTCACTTTGAATAACCGTTATTGCTATAATGTTTTAGAACATTTTAAATCTATTTAGAGAATAAAAAATATTTTGGTACTTTTGTCCAAGTACCTAATACTCAACCGCTTCCTCCCCACATCGAAGTAAACGACAGCAAAGTCGCTTAGTCTAACTGTGTAGATACTTCTATAAGCGTCAAACTAAACTCTTTCACATTTGCCAAATATCCGGAACTAGAAATCTAGGAATCTTTTCAAAGCTGCGTCTTCCCCATGCTTCACAAAAATTCTTCTATCCACGTCTGCAGCAAACTTCTATGATAAAGTGTTTCCGCGTTTGCTTATGAATACATGATGAGCTGAGAAAAATTTGGCATTATATATTTTTTATATATTGAGCTAAAGGAAGATATCTCACAGATACTTCTATTTAGATTGGATGAATATTCCATGATATTTATGATTTTTTAAATGGCCAATATTTGTAATACCTACCATATCAAGGATTTGTTTATTGAAAATTAAAAATCCATAATAGCGTCATTTGGCGTTACGTCAAACCCCTGTTAACCAAATTTCACGAAAAAAAAAAACGATTTGTTTTCTTTTCTCTAAAGGTTTCATTACAACAGAAATTGCCGCCCAAGTCTATCGCATCAGATGTCAGGTCAAAATAAATGAAAACGCGCTGAAAATGTCAAGATTTGATCGATTTAAAACGGTGTAACAAAAATTAGAAAAATTAGAAAAATCAAGGTAGCCATGAAAGACAATACGAAAAAGTTTACGTATAGATTTCTATACTTTTTTGTACTATAGCATTTTTATTTTCGTTCACACCTCAAATAAGTTTTCTGTCTATAATAATCTCCTATGTGTGAATTTGAATCTTTATCGCCATATAGTCCGCCATATAGTTCGCGCACGTGGCTCCAGCGCCTTGAGTTTTCCATCTGATTAAGGCGCCACCTATGAGTGAAGGGCTAAAGCAATGCGACGCCTGACGTAGAAAACGTACAAAGGGCTAGATTTTATCGGAGTTTGCGCATGCGGTACGAATCTCGCCCTCAAAAGCTTCAAATTTTGACTGCCTGTTTATTGCATTCCACTCCTGTCGCCGTATAGATCTGCTATATTTATAAATAAGCTCTATAACATACGTCTGGAACAAAAACCGGGGCGATCCGTCCCCATGACCTCGTCCCGTCCCGCGATCGCGGGGCTTATTAATCGGCGGTGGAACGCCGGCCGACATGCGAGTAATTCAATTACGTTTTTCCCGCGGTGCGGTTCCCGCGAAAAATGCGCCCGCAACGTCTTTATCCGCCGCAGAATGCGCCGCATGGGCCGCCGCCGGCCCGGCCGGCATTCTTATCGGCCGCGCAGTTACGCGTTCGGGGAAATCGGAAGCGGAGATGACGGGCGGCGCGCGGCGACGCGACGGTTCGTTTCTGAAGGGCAAAAACCGAGATAGGGAGAAAGGCTATGGACGGACGGGGAAAAGGGAATTAATACCGCCTCTTTTCTGGGTTAATATCTACTCAGTAGTATGAAATGGGTTCGGTTGCTTAATTTTAAGTAGAAAATTGTGTGTAATTTTCCTTCGAATAAAAAACCCTAGGAAGGACTCCACGCTCTATACCTACGAGCAATGAGCAATTAAAACGCGTACGACGGAAAATGACATCATTAGGCTCCAAGTCGAGGCCTACGATAAACAGACCATGTCATTTGTCACAAAACTGAAAGCGGTAGCTTGGGTTTTGAGAAGTTTTCAATGTTTAAAGTGTTTTTAAACCTCTTAGTTTATATTTTAGGAACAAGTTTGTGTCTAGTGCGCGTGTGTCCTGGCGCTGGCGGAGGGGAATCGCCCAGGTGTTATTACGGCCTCTGGGTGGGAGCCGTGCCGTGCCGTCCAGGAGTATTGGTGCCCCTCGCGCCGACGCCTGAGCGCTGTAAGGGGAATTCTCCCCCCCCCGGAATAGACTCAATGGACAGTGGAGCCTGAGACACAGACGGGTGGCTGGAAGCCGTTCCCGTTGACCACGTTCGGGTTTGTGTATTTTGTATTCACCATTCACCTTGTGCGAAATAAATCAGTGTTGTAACGTACTCGAGGATTTTCGTTATCGACCCACGCACTGATACGGTTCCTATTCGGCCTTTCACGCTGCCGATCAACTGGGACCTCGTCAATATTTACAGTATACTGAGGTGAGTTTTCATTTTTATTTCGTAAAAATAACCGAAATACCAAATATTGGGTCTGTTTATATTATATTTATACATATTACAAAAGCCAGGAAGAAGATGTCACCATAACAACATTTGCTTTGTGTCGGGATGAAAATTTGCGCCAAAAATGGATTCGTCAAATTCCAACTGAGATTTAATTTCCAAAAAAACCCTTAAGTATGTGTGGCTAACACATTTTCAAGAAAGTGAAACAATTAAAGTAGACAAATGTGTTGTGGGAGGAAAATACCTATAGAGAATATCATCTAAGCTAAAGGAAGATGCTGTCCCAACAAATTTTGAGAATGTGCCAAAATATTTGAGTGCAGTGCCGTTTAACTCTCAGCCCAAAAATGCCGAGGCAGGTTAACAACTTTGAAAAAACAATTAGAGAAAGCCTGGATGCACAAAACCAATAATGTAATAGATGAAAGAAAACTCGAAAATTGTTATGAAATTTGTTTCTTTTACTTATCTCCAAAAATGACTTTATTATGGCTCCGCCCCTTTTGAGCGCAGGACAAAAAAACGGGGACATTTCAGCGCAGAGACAAGTAAGCACGAGACGAAAGTACGTAGGACAAAACAGCGCTGGAAAAAAGATCCCTAGGTCAAAATAGCGAGCGCATGGACAAAAGAGCGTAAGACAATTGCACGCAGGAAAAAGTGGGCGCAGAAATTCAGTGCAAAAGCCAAAAATTGAAAGTTTTTAACGCGGAGATTCCAATATTGAGTATACTCTATACTTACCTACTAACTTGCTGTTTATAATTTGGTAAACATAAATTATTAGTTATGAATGGAATGAAACAGTGTGGATTGGCGGAAAAAAGGTCGAAACACAAGAGGTCGAATCACAAAATATAAAAACTGCCAAAGACCGAATCACAAAAGGTGTCGAATCACAAACAGTCAAATGGACAAAAAATAATTCTAATTTGTATCCAATAATTTGAAAATAATGATTGGCGGAAAAAAAGTCGAAAATCCAAAGGTCGAAATTAAAGGTCGAAACACAAAAGCAAGAAAAGCTTATTTTGTATAAACGAAAATTATTGTCAGTACCCATTTCTGACTTCAGCTTAGGCCAGAAGTGAGCGTCACAGTTTTTTGAGACACCCTGTATATTCTGCCTTCAAACTTCTTCATGTTAATGTTATATATCGCGTTTTAAAAGTTATAGCCGTAGCGTTATTTATTCTGTGGTTATAGGTTAAGACGTGATTGATAGTTTTCAATGCTCATAAACCTGACAACAGGTAATAATAATTATTAGTACTCTAAAATTGTTGGAATTAGGTGCTACACATCAAAGTTATTTAGTTTACACAGGAGATTGGTTTTATTGTTGTGTTTTATTGCGAAACCTAACCTAACCTTTCTATTTTGTGTGTGAACCAGAAATGGAATTGCGCCATATATCTCCACCCCGTTTTATTTTGAAAATAATCACCAAAAATATGACAAAATTGCTCTTAAGAAACTTTTTTAGTGTTGCTGGTTGTAACGTCCCTGTCAATCCATTGTTGCTACGAATAATAGAATCTATGCAGCGAATAGTTCAAGCTTGTATTTGAAATGGAGGACAACATTTCGACCAACTTCTATGAAAAAGTTACGTCGTTATGAAGTGGTGAACTGTGTCGTCAAAGTATTATTGTGAAAAGTGAAAACAAATTAGTGAAGAGGTAAGTGTTATTATTGCTAAGTTGTGGTGAGTGCTTCTGTACTAGGTGAGTCTTGATATTATTATATTTTATGCGGGATGACAGGGCTACAGGCGAAAACCCGCTTAAAAAAAGTTACGCGTCGACAGTATGGAAACGCTATATTAATGAAGGGACCTTGCGACCAGTGGCTCACAAACTCTAAATTCGGGAAAATTTTTGAAAGGCCACAACTTTTTTATTCTCTGCACATTAAAAAAAATAGTTTCATGGGCTTGCTTTTGGGGGTCGATGACACCCTTATGTATTAGGTGTATTAATTATTGTTACCAGTTATAAGTTACCTACTGAATATTCAGTTGAGTCATGAACGACCACTCAACAAAATGAATATATATTTTTAAGCAGTATATAGGGTGTTCTTCGTGTGGCCAATAAGTTTCGTTTTATAGGATGATATATAAGATCAATAACGAAGTCAAAGGCAAGTGTGTGCCCGCATGCGCGTAGTCCCATATAATGATTACAAAGACTTTTTGAACGAATCCAGATGCGAACTATGTAAAATATTAGTAAATCAAATAGGGAGGACATAATTTAGGAAATATGCAATATATATATATATATATATATATATATATATATATATATATATATATATATATATATATATTAAAAACGTTTTTCTTTTCAATAAACACATAGTTGTTGGCCCGCGTTTTTCACAAATACGCGGCAAATCCAATCACATTAAATCCTATCTTTAATTTTCCCGCATTTTCGCTTGTTCCCTGCATTTTCTGTATTCCCATAAATACCATCACAGAATCACAGGTAATAACAGTCTCACTGTGATCGTAGCATCCTAATATGGATGTCCCGTGCAATCGAGGACGAAAGCTTGGAACGAAAAGTTAAGCTGACGCAGCATTCATCCGGAAGAATTAAGATTCATCAGAAACATTATAGAAGTCATTTTGGAAATATTGGAAATTTTAAACTAGAGGATTATTATATACATGACAAATAAGTAAACTTTTTCTTCATTAAACTTACTCCTATATTATACGCATTTGCAATGTAACTACACTTTCCACTAAACAGGGTGTCCCATAACTTATCCGCCATAGGTCAACAGGTGGTACTAGACGTCAAAATATACCGTGTCAGCCAAAAATGCCTTAGCAAAATGTTGCTCGTTTAAGAGGCACAGGGTGTTGAAAATGAAACTTTAAATTTAGTGGTACCTACCTACTTGTAAGAATGTTTCTACCTTTAAATAGAAGATCAGTAGGTATCAGTGCTTTCTTAGCTACACGGGTATAATTATTGTACAATGTAACCTTGTTCAAAATTCACCCGCGGGAAAACCAACTACGTGTTCGGTATTGGAATGCTGTAGCTGCGGGATTCATCCAGAAGAAACCCTGATCAAAGATCGACATTTATCATGATCTTTGCTATGATTCATCACATTCTGCCTGTGGAAGTTTCCAATCAAGATTATGTTTCTGTTTATTTTTAGAATTGATCTTTAGGCAAATTTGTAGCTGTTTTTATTTTTAAATAAATATTTATTTTCATTTTAGAAGTACTAAATGCTTGTTTAGAGGTATAGGTTCAATTTGGGAAAATAGTGGTTCAAATTAAGGGGACCCTTCAAAAAAATTGTGCTCTGAAGAAATTATAGGTTATAGGATTCCATAAGCCAGAAGCATATCATTCCCAAAAGTGTAGGTAATTAAAATGTTGGCATTCGAACTGAATATTTTACAAAACTACAGGCATTTCTCTGACAAATGGTTAAATTTGGACTACTCTACCCTGTATTAGAAAGTAAATGAATAGGTAGGTATTTTTCATACCTACACATGCCATTACGAGTATTATAGGTATGCGGGTGCACTCAGTAAATAATATGTTTCAGAGGTCTTTTATTTGTTGATAATCATGGCATCTCAATTGTTTGCAAATGCTCTCACCTAATGCTATTAACTTTTTGTGAATTAAAATTTCGGCTGAGTTTGGTGGCCCATTTTCTGAGATAATATTTTTGATAAACACGAAAAGTGCAAGTAGATACCTAGTAATACAGCCAACAGAAAATTCTCCTAATTTTTTCAACAAGCATAGGTAGTGCAAACGTCTAAAAATTATGTGAAAAATACTTGGATGTGTGAGATGAGCTACCAGAGACATATAGGTACAATTCTTCATTTTCCTATTAGTCGCACTCTGGTGGAGATTACAACAGTGCATTCGATTGCTCTGTGGTCACTGCTGTAGTGATGCTGTCTGCTGTAATAATAATTATTATTGTTTTGACTACGGCTCTTTGCTTATTTCGTGCAATTTAAACCTCCCGTACGCGTACGGCGTCCTAAACCAAACAATAATCCCCCTCGTTGCCGCTTATTACGCGAGATTGTTTTCAATATTTCCGACACGCAAGAACGTGCACTCGAAGCTACATACGAAGTAAATGACGAGTAATTGTTTTCTGGAAAATGAAATTATGCGCTTATGAGCATAATGTAATCAAGCTAAGTGGCCGATACATTATACATACAAAAAACCAGTCGGGCTGTTAAAAATTATCGGGAATAATCGCGGAGAACATGGACGTTCCCGTGTTTTTAACCTACACTGAGCGAAGTGTAGCCATAAAATAAATGAACTGGGTGGGTAGGGAAGGTAGGTTTGTATACCAAATGAACGGTATTTAAACACGGTCATTAAATTTCCTGCCAAAAAAGTAGTAATTATTGGGAGGCACATCGGCAATAATTTAACAGCCTACACCATTATAATTTGCAAAAAGCACCAGTTTAAGAAAGTTTACTCTGTCACCTGCTGATTTTGCGTTGTTTTTTCTTCACAGGTAATAGCTTTGCATTTGCATGCAGAGCTAAAGCAATAGCGCCGAAAAAGAAAGCAAAATAAGCTGATGTCAATAAACAAATGATTTAAAATGTAAAATCAACCAATATCTACCCTTGAATTTATATATTAAACTTCAATGTGATGTATCAAACACTAAATTATTTCCACTGTTTATCCAAATATTCGTTTCTAGCAGCTAAAAAATAGTAGTTTATATAAAAAGAGTGTATATGATGTTCATATCGAACGAGGATGAGATTGAGTGGCCGCACGCACTGTACAGGGTGTCCCATTTTGGGTGTTTTTCTCAAAAATATCGGTTATTATTAAAGCTAGAGGGTTGCGGTTTTCACGTCACTGTACTACTTTTTTGAGAGGAATTTGGTGGACCAATCAGATTTTAGATAAGTTTTATAGTTTCCGCGCATTGGCGCAGGACTGGAAATTTTCGATTTTTGGAAACCTCTCTCCTGGCTACAACTTATACAAAGTTATATATTTTTTAAATGGAAACCATAGTTCATACCTCAAAAACTATTAACGCTACCAAAAAACTAATTATTCCATTCGATTCTACGCCAAAAAATCTATAAAAATAGTTGATTAAATTTGTCGATATACAGGGTGGTTCACTTTTATGTGGTAGGACTTTAACATTAGATAGAAAAAGATAATCTAAAATGAAAATTTTATATCAACATATATCGGGGAAAGCTTAGTTTCCGAGATACAGGGCGTTGAAGTGTTGGAAAAAATATGAAGTATTTTTTACACTGTCCGAGCCAGTGGAGATATTTAAACCAAATTTGATGTGTAGTACCACCTTTTTGACTACGATATTTAGTGATAATATGAAGGTCCTGAAATAACCAGTGGTGGAGTTATGGGTTTTCACTATCACTAAATTTAAAAAGTAATTAGTACGGACCTGTCTCACATCAACTTAAATTTTTTTTTCGTAAAGTTCTTTCAATTCTCTACAAAAAGTGTATCTTGACATTTTTTTGTATTTGCCACGGTTGTGTAGTAAATAAATTATTTCGTTTCCATCTCAGCTTTTTTTGCCTAAAAATGTGTTTTCTAAGATTATTGATAAATATCGCAAATAACAGAAATTAATTATGGAACACTTATCGGATTCAGCTATTTTATTTTTAATTTTATGGAAACAATTTTAAAAATAAACTGGCACTTGGTTTGAGGTACATTACTTTATTATCATTTTAACATTTTTATCAAATCTAGTATTATTTGTTAATAATTTTTATAATTCTAAATTTGTACAACATTCAACAATTGTTCAAAATGTGATCCATTCTGTTGCACACATAATTCACTTCGACGCCTAACGGATTGAACAGCATCGATTAAATTGCCATTTCTCAATTCATCGCACGCATTTCTGATACGATCAATAAGTTGTTCCCTTGTTTCTACAGGAGTCGCATAGACTTGTTCTTTTAAAAATCCCCATACGAAGAAGTCCAGAGGTGTTATGTCCGGAGAACGTGGTGGCCAAGCGACCGATCCCCTCGTCCGATCCACCTATTTGGAAAGTTATTATTTAACCAGTTCCTCACATTTCGGTGAAAATGTGCAGGACAGCTGTCAAGTTGGAACCAAGCCAACAATCTTAAGTTTAAAGGAATGTCTTCCCACATATTATTATGCTCAGCTACTAAAAACTCCAAAAAATTGTCACCATTCACTCGCTGTGGCAAAAAAAAGGGTCCAAACAGATGATGGTTGTACAGTCCAATCCAAACATTGACACTAAATTCGACCTGAACATTTCTTGGCCTGATTATGAAAGTTTACTACTCCACGACGAGTAAAACACGACTCGTCCGTCCATAAAATGTTATTTAAAAATTGTCTATCTCCTTCAATTGACTCCAAAATCCATCGGCAAAACACTAATCTTCTTTCTGCATCGCCGGGCCTTAAACCTTGTACGGGTTGTAGATGATACGCATGCCTGTGATCTCTTTTTAAAGCTCGCAAAATTGCAGACTTTGAAACACGTAGGGCCACTGACACTCTTCTGCTACTTGTTGTAGGATTCCTATCGAATTCACGAAGAATCTCATTGTTGCGTCTGACTTGTTGGATATTGTTTTCATTTCCTCGTTCGACGATTCTAGTTCTCAGACCGCGAGTTCTGAATTGCCGGTGCATGTTAACAAACACCGAGGGACGCGGATGGCGCCTATTTGGAAATCGCCTCCGGTATTCTCTGGCTGCTTCCGCAGAGTTCCCATTTGCAACTCCATAGCAGAAATGGATGTCAGCCTGCTCTACATTTGTAAATTGGAACGACATTTTAATTATTAACAAAGACAAACTGCGGCGCTGCTACGTTCATCTACTGGATGACAGATTATTGTATTATTAACTGTCAATAAGATTTTCTTTTCCATGGCACACTTATCTTCACCAGTACGGCGATGCAGAAAGGACATTAGTATTTTGCCGATGGATTTTGTAGTCAAAGGAAATAAGACAATTTTTAAATAACATTTTATGGGCGGAAGAATCATGTTTTACTCGTCGTGGTATAATTTAGAATTCTACAAATTTAGAATTATAAAAATTATTAAGAAATAATTCAAATTTGATAAAAATGTTAAAATGATAATAAAGTAATGTACCTCAAACCAAGTGCCAGTTTATTTTTAAAATTGTTTCCATAAAATTAAAAATAAAATAGCTGAATCCGATAAGTGTTCCATAATTAATTTCTGTTATTTGCGATATTTATCAATAATCTTAGAAAACACATTTTTAGGCAAAAAAGGCTGAGATGGAAACGAAATAATTTATTTACTACACAACCGTGGCAGATACAAAAAAATGTCAAGATACACTTTTTGTAGAGAATTGAAAGAACTTTACGAAAAAAAAATTTACGTTGATGTGAGACAGGTCCGTACTAATTACTTTTTAAATTTAGTGATAGTGAAAACCCATAACTCCACCACTGGTTATTTCAGGACCTTCATATTATCACTAAATATCGTAGTCAAAAAGGTGGTACTACACATCAAATTTGGTTTAAATATCTCCACTGGTTCGGACAGTGTAAAAAATACTTCATATTTTTTCCAACACTTCAACGCCCTGTATCTCGGAAACTAAGCTTTCCCCGATATATGTTGATATAAAATTTTCATTTTAGATTATCTTTTTCTATCTAATGTTAAAGTCCTACCACATAAAAGTGAACCACCCTGTATATAAGTTGTAGCCAGGAGAGAGGTTTCCAAAAATTTCCAGTCCTGCGCCAATGCGCGGAAACGATAAAACTTATCTAAAATCTGATTGGTCCACCAAATTCCTCTCAAAAAAGTAGTACAGTGACGTGAAAACCGCAACCCTCTAGCTTTAATAATAACCGAGATTTTTGAGAAAAACACCCAAAAACACCTAAAATGGGACACCCTGTACATACAATCGTTCGAGGGTGATATGGATACTTCACTCGACTTGAACGTACAGTACCTATATTTTTCTACGTTAAACCGATATTTGGATAAAGGGAAAAATAATTTGACAGATCGCACTGGCGTTTTGCAATAAAATTAATTCAAGGGTTACTTGGCTTTCTACCACTTCAATTCGCACCGGATAAAACTTAACAGTGATTGGTTGATTTCGTTTTCATATCCTACCTCCAGAGTAGATATGTGAGTACAAAAGATATACAACTCGAGTAGGCCCTTGTCTCCATCTGATGTAGATGTTAAGTTCAAACGACTATTGTTCATTTCTGATTTTTTTAATTCTCACCAACTCTTCATTCAATCTTTAACCTGGCCTAAAAGTTAATTCAAATTTTTCCGATATATTATCTAGAAAATCACGAACTCTGCTAAGGTCTAAATGTTGAGTGAAGGTATACAAAAAGGCGCAGCAGCTGTCAAATCTCAACGGCAATAATGGTCTAAACGCCAAAACTGAACGCCAAGTCAAGCAAACAAATTGAGACAATCTAATATACTAAATGGCGAGAGTTCCATTTGGATTTTTTAAAGCTGTTCTGAGTAATAATTAATTATTATTGCCCCTAATATTTTCAGCTCATTCAAAGTCGTTCAAAGGAATGTTTTTCTGAGTGTGTAGCAAGTAGCCGTATTTCATAAGTGGGCCTTATCTGCGGCAGCGGATAGCCGGGCCGCGACCGGTATGCGATTCCCGGAAATATCGACCGAATTGGAGGTTTTTAACTCTTTTAAGCTGCATTGCTGATTCACCGCGTTGTTTTGGTCAACCGCCGGACGCGCTTTAATATTTTTGTAGCAGGCCTGTTTAAAAGGACGAAAAAATACCTAGGTAATACAATGATAATATGATAATACACTTTATACAGGGTGCTTCTCAATTGGTGGTAAGTATTGCAATGGGGTATTTTTCATAAAAATAATGTACTATATATGATATCTATAATTTCCGAGGAAATACAAATACAGATATCGCATTGAAATTTAATGCATATGCTAACGAGCATATTTTGAAGTGCGACAGCAAGAAAAAATAGTTTAAATGTTAGTTTTTGGAGAAAAATATTGGAGATACGAAAAAATCCAAGGAAGCAACATTAAGGAATCATCTTTATATATACAAATCTGAATTGGGTGAGTTCAAGGATAGGTAGACAGTTGAAGACTCACGTCGCCAAGAGTGAAAAAACCATGCCACATAGATAAACAGGCCATTTAGAATCTACTTATTAAGTTCTAAAAAACATTTTTTAGAAATTTTTCCACGCAGTTCAATTTTTCGAAAATTAATTTAAAATATTTCACAAACTAACGGAATATTTATATACTTTTCTTATTTATTATCCCTGAACAGATAGTTATAACATCTTATAGCCTCCTAGAGAGCGAGAAAGGGTTTAGAAGAGAGTAACTTCATATTTACTTAAAAAGTGTATGTATTCTTTTGATTTATAAGAAACTGTTGATACACATAAGTGACGTTTCTTTGTCATAGCTTGTATGATTTTGTTGGCAATAAAAAATATTATTATACGAGCGATCAAACCATATAATATAGGGTCTACTTTTTCGTCTAAACTGCTTTAGCAAAAATCTTCCAATCATTACATTGCTGGATTCGCCAAGAGTTATACAAAAATTAAAATATATAATACTGTATTAGGGATTAGCAGCGTACCAGATTGATGATCCCCGGAAATCAAAAATAATTGTAAAACGAATTAAAAATCAACTTTATAGGTTAGGTATTATACCTAGTTAATAGTGCGAACGAAAAGGAAAGTTCTCGGATTTAGTGAAAACGAAAGTTATAAGCTACATATTAATAATATCCTTATATGTACTCCAAGAACTCACTGCCTACAATGTATTTAAATGATGGAAAAACTCTGTGAGCAAGATCCTGTAAAAATTTCCACTTATTTTCTAGAAAATTCATGATAACCAAGTAGAAATTTCTACCTAGTAACTAGAAATTTCTACATAGCAACTATAAATTTCTACATAGTAACTAGAAATTTTTACATACTAACTATAAATTTCTACCTAGTAACTAGAAATTTCTACTCATTAACTAGAAATTACTACATAGTAACTAGAAATTTCTACATAGTAAATAAAAATTTCTTCATAGCAATATAAATTTATACATAGTAACTAGAAATTCTAGATGTCATTGTAACTGAAGCATTCCGGAGCAAAATTTGTATAGTGATTCCTTCTACAGAGTCCGCAAGTTCTCAAAATGCTTTTTAAACTTTTCTGACTTAAGTCAATGGCAGCCCAAGTCAACAGAAACCATCTAATCTTTTTCTGAGATAAACCGAGATTAAAATAAAACTTAATAGCTGCTATTCAGGGCATTTCTAATATTTAATCCCACTAACGACGCATCTGTTCAATCCGAAATCGAACCCTTAAATGATATCAAACATTGCGTTATTGAAGTTCTCTAAAAACGTTTCATTTTGTACCTAGTAAGGAAAAAAATCTACATAATAAACTAGAAATCTCCAGATACCACAGATGACGTAATCTGTGCAGATACTAACGAGAAATTTCCAGATACTAACTAGAAATTTCCCGACACTAACAATAAATGTCTAATTATTAACTAGAAATGTTTAGTTAGTATATAGAAATTTCTAGTTAGTATCTGGAAATTTCTAGTTACTATGTAGAAATTTCTAGTTACTAGGTAGAAATTTATACTTGGCTATCATGAATTTTCTAGAAACTAAGTGGAAACTTTCAGATAATATTTACACGCGGCCTTTTGGGGCTTTCGTATGTATGGGATACAGATAGTTGAGTTATAATTTTTGATATTAACGTTGTCGATGTTGAGGTGATGCGACCTGAAAATTGACGACCTTGAACTCTGTGATGTTATAGTGTAATATACCATGATTTAAAGACAAGGAGGAGAGGCGAGCATTCGTATATTATTATGATTCTGCGGCGGCTGGCGTTAATGCGATTTTATTAAGTATATGTATAGATATCATTATCGAAACCATGAAAGTTTAATAAGGCCTGCAGAACTGGACACTGACTCACTAAAAATACATTATTTATGTAGCAGAGTCAGGCAGATCCAGGATTCCAATAGGGTTGTGTTTTTATCATTCTCCGGATAGTCCGGATTCAATAGGTATTCTACACTATGTTTTGACGGAACGATGGGTTGCTCTTGAAGCACAAGGAGGATGAGGACTATACAGAAGTGGATAAAGTTGGTAGATTTTCCGGGGATTGCCAAAAAAGGGCAAAAGTGGTGACCTACTAGTTATCGGAAGTGACTTGGATATAGACCAAACTTTTGTATAACTTTGAGATGGTTTGATTGTTATAACCCATAGGAATTTTAATACCTATAGGCAGCGTCCAGAGATATACTAATAAGTCTGGGCACTTGGCGTTGTGTAAACAAACGTTTCCCCCTTGGCCTCTCCCGCTCCCTCGGCCCGCCCTTATCGGAGTACGGCGATCGATATCTTCTGGTAGAAGAAAATAAAGGGCCCCATTCACGTTGAGATCGGTATCGATACGTGTATCACGACAAACGGCGAAACATGTATCTGAGATTTGTTTCCATTTGTTTTCTGTTTATACACGTTGAGACGAACTCATGAAACATCAGTTCAGTTCACATGTGATGCAGAAATGGTGCAACAACTTTTTTAAGTTCTCTTCGAAAGGCGCAACGAAAGCTGTGTATTTTCTTCATGACAAAATTACGATCACTATTAGCACACCTTTCCTCTACCAAAACTGTTTTTACCGATTCTCTAAGTTGTCTATTTGAATATTCTTTGCACTTTGAGTTCCATAAACACGGATATAGTTTGTAAATAGGGAGAAATTCCTCCCAAAACTCGCAATCTGCCATGTTGAAAATAAACTGTTTTATATTTTTATGTAGCGCGATACAAAAACATCAACATACACGTTGTGACAAGTATCAGTTGCATGCGCGAGTTATATCAACGCCAACTAGAAAACACTTGTTAAACAAGCAGTTCTTGTAATAATTGTAATGTAACACCTTTGTCAGCAGTAATGTTACTTTTTATGTTTTCACCCGTTCTTGTGTATTCAGTCTCGACATAGCCATTTCACGGTTCACATCTATTGTAGATTGTACCTTTTGAGAAAAATAAATCTTTTTAAAAACCAGTATCTGCGTTCACTGAATTTAAGTGGCGCAGTCGTACGGATTTTTCGTCGGAATCAATATCGATAACCGGTGCGTTTCAACGCTTTACGGAAAAAAAAGTAACCTATCGTGTACGAAGTTGTTTTCGGGCTTGGACTTTTTCGGACTCCAACGTGGACATCCGTGAGCACCAACACCTACCAGAAGAACTTCAGGCACTAGATGGAAACAGAAAGGACGTGGATACTGTGAGTTAGTTTTTCTCTTTCATGTCAGACTCCTCTTTGTCCCGTAACGATTCCTTTTGTGAAAACGATTACTCCGGCACTGAGTTAGGCTTAGTTTCTGAATTACTTGAAAATTTATCGATCGAATCTGATCAAATAAAATTAAAACAATCACAAATTAATTCAGTTTTTGAAAGTAGTGTTAAAATGGCACCAGCCTTAGATATTAAAAATATTAGTGTTATTCCATTGTTCGATGGAAACCCAAATAAGTTACATCGATTTATTTCCTCAGCAGAATCAATTTTAGTGTACTATTTTGACGCAGTGAACCTTCAAAATTTTCAAAATACTTTACTTTTAAATGGAATTTTAAACAAACTAGAGGGTAAAGCAGAGGAAGTTGTCGCTATTAATGGTTGTAAAACTTGGGACGATATAAAAAATACTCTCATTTTGAATTTTGGCGATCAAAGAGACGAAAATTGTCTAAATCAAGACCTTGTAAACTTAAGACAGAAACCTAACGAATCTCCTTACCAATTTCACGAAAAAGTTATGCATTTATTAAATACCATTTGTAACCATATAGATCTAAAATGTGATGAGGCAAGTCGACCGTCTAAACGCGATTTTTTCACAAAACAAGCATTAAAAACTTTTCTAGCAGGTTTAAGAGAACCCCTGGGACCTATAATTCGTGCTATGAGACCTACTACTCTAGCATCCGCTTTACAATTTATTACAGAAGAAGAAAATATAAAATATTATCAAAAATCTAATACACCCCAAACTCAAATTTTAAGAAAACCTACTCCTGCCCAATATTTTCCACCACAACCACAACATCGCTACTCTTTACCCCAAAATCAACCCCAAATAATGCAAAGATCGAACTGGACACAACCCCGACAATTTAATTCTCAATTTCCTCGCGGACCTATATCCAATATCCAAAGAAATCCAAATCCTCCTTCACAGAGATATCCCACAAACTCACAAGTATTTGGAAGACCCCAAAACCAATTTAAACCTACCAATAAACCACCCACTAACAGACCTACACCAATGTCTGGAATTAATCAAACTATTCCAAAACCAAATTCTAATATTCGACCAAATTATTACTTCCAAAATTACGGACAAAAACCCAATTTCGCATCTGAAGAACTATTTAATACCGAACATACCGATGAATTTGACTATGAAATACAATACAAAAAAGGAAAGACAAACACAAACGCAGACGCACTTTCACGTGTAGAAATACACACCAAAGAAATTTTTAATTACATAGAAGAATTTAACAAATCTCTCGAAAAATCAAAAGAAAAAGAAACTGACAATTTTTCGACTACAGGAAACATTGACGAGCAACCAGACTTAAATGACGTGAACGAACCATCTACAAGCACAACCCATGTACAAAACGAACCGTCGACAAATAATGCACAAATTAATCAAGACCCAAATCAGGATCCTTCATCAGAAGAAACTATATCAGCCGAGGAAATCGACGATAACACAGTTCATACTAGCCATGAAAATCCAATACAAGACCACCAAATTAAAATAAAATTTGTTTTACATTCCCCAGCGACGCCTAAACGCGAAAGCACTTTTCCTAATAAAAAACGTTTAAATGTCCAAATTTCCATAAATAATGTAGAAACCGACATAATTAACTTGTTTAAAAATTATTTAGATCCTAAATTCACTTATGCTATATATTTTGATAAAGAAGATTATGCTCCACGTATATGCGAGATTCTCAGGAAAACATTTAAAAATGCAGCTTACAAGTTAATGAAATGTAATACTTTCCTAGAAGATGTAACAGATGCAAATATGCAAACTCAGATTATTCAAAATTATCACGAAAGCAAGACGAACCACCGCGGAATCCTAGAAACTGAAACCCGAATAAAAAGAAAATATTACTGGCCCGGAATAAAAAACGACGTTGCTAACTACATAAATTTCTGCGAAATATGCCAACAAAATAAGTACGATCGAAATCCACCTAAACAAAAATTAATGCTTACTCCCACACCTTCGAAACCATTCGAAATTGTTCACGTAGATACCTTTCAAGCACACGGACAAAAATTATTAACGATGATAGATACATTCTCTAAGTACAGTCAAGCATACCCCTTAAACGGGTTATCCGCAATAGAAATTGTAAAAGCTTTCGTTATTTTCATGACCCATCACGGCTTACCCTCTTTAGTTGTTATGGATAACGGTACAGAATTTAAAAATTCTATAATACAAGAATTTTTCAAAACTCACAAAATTAACTCTCACTATATCACTATAAATAGCCCTCAATCAAACGGAGCCATAGAACGTTTTCATTCGACACTTCTTGAACATTTAAGAGTAATAATTCATAAAAACAAAGGAAAAATCGACATTCTAAATCAAATGCCTTATGCAATACTCGGATACAATAATTCAATACATTCTACAACCAAACAAAAACCTATCGACGTCATAAATGGACATTTAAATACGAAAGACCCTTTTGACATCGACATTAACCAGCAACTAATGAATAACTATATCGAAGAACACCGCGAAGCTACAAAACAAATTTATAAAAAATTAAACGAACAATTGACAGAACACAAAGGACAAACTATAGAGTATCATAATAAAAATCGAGAAGATCCTTTAACTTATCAACCAGACGATGACGTCTATCGAAAAGTAGTTTCTAACAACCGTAATAAATTATGCAAAAAGTACCAAAAAGGTAAAGTTGTTCGAAATAAAAGTATTCAGGTAAAAACCGCGAAAAAGACTCTTCACAAACAAAATATTAGACGACCAAAAGTAAAGCATAAAAAATTGTTGCAGGTTCCACCTAGTAGTACTACTGACAGTGCAGGTACAGACAGACATAACCATAACTAAACTCGACAAAAATCCAGGGATCCTTCCTTATAAACTTGGAACTGCCAAAGTTTACTCCCGAACCCATACCTTTATTCATTACATTGATCTTAACCCCATAAAAAATGAAATTGAACTCATTAAAAATCAGTACAGTGATATTTCCCTTGTTGCGAAAGATTTCTTTAAAAATGCTTTCGCCGTTGACCTAATTAATTTTGATAAAGCTTTAAAGTATCAGTTACATACAGCAGAAACAAAGTTCGACACACTCAATCCAGCTGGTAGAACAAAACGTGGTCTTATAAACGGATTAGGTTCCATAATAAAAACCATTACCGGAAATTTAGATGCAGACGGTGCCTACTATTACGATCAAGCTATTAAGAATCTACAGGATAATCAAAAAATTGTTGTCAAAAAGTTAAACAAAGAAATCTCATTGACGACAAGAATTATCAATAATTTTAATAAAACAGTTTCATTAATTAAACATGATCAAGAACTTATAACAAAACGCTTAAATATCGTAATAGAAGATTTTGTTAATAAGTTTGAATCAGAATTCATAATTTATACAAAAATGAGAGATATTTTAGACCAAATTAATTTACTACTAAACGTGGTTTTACAGTTATTAAACGACATAGAAAATGCTGTGACATTTTCCCGACTAGGTAAAGTTCATAGTAGCATACTAAAAATTGATGATTTGCAACATATTATAAAAATTTTAGAAACTCTTTATTCACCTGAACAGTTAATTTTTCCCTTAAAAACAGACATTCATCGATATTACGATGTTCTAAATGTAGAATCTTACTATTCAGGATCGAAAATAATTTTCGTTGTTCACTTTCCAATCACTATGCCAGAATCGTTTTCATACTATCACTTATTTTCTATTCCAACACAAAATTCCACCACAATAATTCCTAAAAATACATATCTGATCATGAATGAGAATTTCTACCAATATGTATCACTTCCCTGCACCAACCTGCATCCCAAATTCTACTGTCCCGAAAACTCTCTCATCGAAGGAGCAGTTAAAGAAGATTGTTTATTCCAATTACTTCAACTGACGATTACGCCAAGGAACTGCCAGCTCACCCCTGTTCGAGTTAACGAAGAATTCGTACAAGAAATTGACAATTCACACTATATTGGAATTTTTCCCAATAAAACGAAAATCCAAACATTATGTGAAACTACCGACTTCATAACACTTCAAGGAAATTATCTCATCAATATCCCGACTGGATGCCAATTCCGACTGAAACATTATAACTTTATTAATGACAAATCCGTAAATCAGGGACAACCCTTGTTATTACCAGAAATCAAAATTGCAACAACCGAAAACCCCAGAAAATTACCAACACTAAAGCTACAAAATATTCGACTTGACGAAATACATAAGCTTCAAATGGACCAACAACGATTAACACCGGTAGAAGAATCACTAGATCCGCTGTCAACCAGTTTTTGGACATTACCAATTTATGGACTTATTCTGATTGCCTTATTGTACATTTTAATAATTCAAGTCAAGAAAAGAAGATGTACAGACGTAGCACCGGCCCAAGCGGAAGAAAATCCACAAGCCAACCCTCGGATATTTTTCAACCACTGAAAAATATACCTCGATTTGGGGATGGAGGAGTTATATCAACGCCAACTAGAAAACACTTGTTAAACAAGCAGTTCTTGTAATAATTGTAATGTAACACCTTTGTCAGCAGTAATGTTACTTTTTATGTTTTCACCCGTTCTTGTGTATTCAGTCTCGACATAGCCATTTCACGGTTCACATCTATTGTAGATTGTACCTTTTGAGAAAAATAAATCTTTTTAAAAACCAGTATCTGCGTTCACTGAATTTAAGTCGCGCGGTATCGAAGTTTCACTACAGTGATACAGACGGTGATATCAGCTGATACTGATACAGCGATACTGAGACAGCTAAATACGCTACCTATGCGATTTGAATCAAGATACTGATACTTGCAACATGTATCGATACCAATCTCAACGTGAATGGGGCCCTTAAGCTTACACAGGCCGCTGACGCTGATTTACGAGCAGTAGCAAAAAATTGTCGTTTTTCTCGAGAGAACAAAGAAGTGACGCGACTTATAGTATTCTCTAGACTTTGCTATAGGTACATTATAACGCTGTGGCAGGTAAATTATATCGCCAAAAAGCGCGCGTAGGCTTTGAGATTGTTCCTGGGCCGCGTACGCATGCTTGGCGTAACGCGGATCGGCAGATTTGCATAATTCCAACAAGGTTGCATTTACCAAAATCGCACCTGTTGGACCGCTGATTATTATTAAGCGCACAGGCGGGATCGGTCGACTTCCTTACAAGCGAGCCGTGCGGCGATCCCGGCCGCTAAGGCCGACGTTAAAACTGTGTAATTTCCACACTGCCAACCTATACTTAATTTAATCAGCGTCCGTGTACACTGGGCTGCCGTAATTTCTCTCTCAGCCACCGCGCTCCGCGGTCGTGGCCGTCTTTTTTGGGCGTTCGACTCGATTAATTTGATGGCTCGGCGGATGCAAGGTTTAATACGCAGTTTAACTCACTTTTGGAACATTTCTATAGAGAAATGGTAAGGTGCGTTTGTTTAGTTGTAATAAATAATTATTCAATCATAAAACGGAAAACGAAAACTTTCAACGTGACCACCGAAACCGACGACAACAAGGTCTCCAAATTCACTGCCACCACCTTACAGCGATAACCATAGATCTTTTTTGAGAGATTGAAGACTTGAAGCTTTCAGCTTTCTATCATTCTTTGACGTCGAGTGTATGATAATTATTAAAAAAAGTTATTAAAAAAGACTCTTCTCAGGCATAGGCAATTTTGTAGCAATTTTGCACAGGGAACAGTATGCTAGCATAATAATTATGGTTAGAAGGTATTGGAGTTGCAGCTTTGAGAAATTTGCAATAATAGTTATTTGTGTACCAAAGCAGTGAAGTTCAACTTTTTATATTAGATGTCGAGGCCTCTAAGACCGAGACAAATAAAGCACATGAGTCATAAAAAAGAACTTCAGTGCCGAGAGACACATTATATTTTTGTAGAGAGTCCCTGTCAAATCTATGACCACCTAAATGGGAGAGAGTGAAATCATATTTCTTTTGGTTAAAAAGATTGTCATAGTAAAAATCTGATAATTGTGTAAAGGAGTCTTAGATAAAGAAAAAGAGAGGACACTGCGCGTGCCTACCCGACCGTGTAGAGATTTTGTTACGTCGTTTTGAACGGTGGCCATTATACAGGGTGAGTTAAAATGTATAGTAAATACTTTAAAGGGGTGTTCGGTAGATGGTTTTAAAGAGGGTCTTTCATATAAAATTTTTCGATTTGGGCTTTCCTTGCCAAGTTATCCGGGTCTACAGGGTGACCCAAAAGTATTTTTTTATTTATATCTCAATAACGGGGCTACTTAAAAAGTTGAAATTTGGTATGTGTTATCTACTTAGTGGAAGACGCCTTAGGGTAGTTTATCCATTTACACAGTGCCCTAAAAAGGGTAAAAACTAACAACCCCTATTAATTTTTTTGCTCAAACTTTTTCGAGGATATCTTTTTGGTATTGCAGGTCCATCATTTAGGTGTATCTTTTCATTTTGCAACAAAAGTGCACTCTTGTTTCATAACGATAAAATCAACCGTTTGCGTTGAAATTGGCAAAAGTGCCCCAAAACACCTGTTAACTTCAACATTCGAAACATAAAATTTTTACCTACCGCTTTCAAACGTTACACATCGACTATACCATTTAAACTAAGAAAAAAATTCCTATGAACAATGTACCAAAACTTATTAGCTTTCAAAATGGAAAGGATTGAATTTAACAAAATTTGAACACCCTATTTCAAGAAAGCCAATTCTGTTTTGACCAATGTCCAATTGGTATTTTTTTCCTTTTTTTTTCCTCATAAAGGTTTGAGCAAACAAATTAATAGGGGTTGTTAGTTTTTACCCTTTTTTAGGACACTGTGTGAATAAACTACCCTAAGGCGTCAAGGCGTCTTCCAGTAAGTAGATAACACATACCAAATTTCAAATTTTTTAAGTAGCGCTGTTATTGAGATATAAATAAAAAAAATATTTGGGTTACCCTGTAGACCCGAATAACTTGACAAGGAAAGCCCAAATCGAAAAATTTTATATGAAAGGCCCCCCTTAAAACCACCTGCCGAGCACCCCTTTAAAGTATTTACTATACATTCTGACTCACCCTGTATATGTGGCAGACAAAGCGAGTACACGCGCGGCCTCATAAATCGTTCCACTAGGCATGAGAAATAAGCAAGAAATCAAGAATTTCGGGTAAGTGCGGCAACGTTGCGCCAATTCCAGGGCTACTCAAATCGACAACTTCCCCTACATTCCCTCGTACTGACCCGCTCCTCCCCGTAGAAAATAAAAATTGCGATACGTCAGTCAACGAAAATAGGTTAATAAATCGCTGCATTATCATTATAATAAAGTGGATTTAAACTTTTACACAGTTTCTTGGTGTTTTGAGATTCACGTAACGTGGTATTAGTTAAATAAGGTATAATATTTAAGTATAATTGTGTTATTATAGAAGAATCTCGTAGTGGTTTTTTACATTGGTTTATTACACCTCTTTATCTTAACCGCGAACCAAATCTTTGGTTTATTTCAATTTTTAAAGCTTCCCTGGAGTCCTCGGGTGAGGTTCTAATGCTTCCCGGGCCCCCGAAAAATCGAGAAATGAGAAAAAACAAGCAATTTCCAATAGTGGTTTCAGAGGATTTTCCGTCGGTTTCGTTGATTCTACAGCCGTCCCGTTTCTCGAAAGTGGTTAATCGTGTATCGGGAATTTCTCGTAGATATCGGATTTTCGAGGTTCTTTTTGGTACCGGAGGAAAGTACGACACCCAATTAAGAGATTTACCACCTTCTTCGATTTTTAGAACGGCTCTATTCGAGGTTGTCGAATGACTTGCGAAAGAAGCCACCAATGTCCGTGGGCAGGGTTATAAGATTTTCCACTATTATTCAGGCCAACCTAACAGCGCCGAATTTACTGTTTTTTGCACTGTAACTGGCAATGTCACGTAAGGTAATGTCGCGTAATAAGATGTTAGATTTGCCGTCACTTACGCTTTTAAGGTTATCGCTGGCTTTCAAACCGCGAGAGAGGGGAGGGGTAATTGCAACGTTGTCAGTTGAACGCCTTTGCGTCCGCACGTATTGGAACGATTTCAAGGGCCGCGCGTGCACGTTGTGAGTTAATTTCGTGAATTTGTGAATTAAAAGTAATAGGGATTAAGGAGAAAATATACTTGTGCGATGGTCGCAAAAGCAGAAGTGAAAAACAAGAGCCCGGGATTTCGTTTCACAGGTAAATATTTAACAAGATAATTTTGAAAGATGCCCTAAACTTTATTTTTTCTCAATATAACTTCTTCAAATTCGCTTCTACGCTTTCTACCTTTTAGTATGATAAAGTACTTTGTTTTGTTTGTAAATAGGACCAATATAATTATTTTTTAACATCGTTTTTATTGAAATTTTTTAAATTAATTATGATAGTTTCATAAAATGTGGGCTGGTTTCCATGGGCGTGCATTATTTATTTTATTTTGATTGATTCGAAATCGCCACAAATAAATATATTTCAGCACTTGACACTGTAGCTTTAAATTTGGGAAATTATATGCAAATAAATACCTATATTTCAAATCACATGTAAGTCAAAATAAACTACCTTTTAATTTTTAACATTTTTATGATATTGGCTAAGAACGCCTTTCATGCTACGCCACTGTCCTGTCGTGCGATGTGGCAGTCGGTAACACGGCCGCGAAGCGCTGTTAGGCGGCCTCTCTCTTTCCTTGTCTAAGAAAGGGGTAAACAAGGGAGTAAACTATACTATATATACAGGGTGTCCGGAAATACGTGTAAAATTGTCTCAATTAGCCTGCAGAGAGGGTGTCAAAGATCGTAAAAGAATTTAGAACTTAAATAGTGGCCTAAATGTTTAAACTCTGTCCGAAATTTGTCAACAGAAGTATTAAATGTCATAGGAACAAGAAAACATAATGAAGACACCAGCAAATAATGTTCAGTAATAACCTATTATTATTATTAATAATATATCTTGCCCGAGCAGGGAATTGAAAATTATTTTTTTCTGGCATACCTAACCATTTATCCTAGCAAAATTTTTCAAGTGTGGAAAAATCTTCCAAATACATTGTTTTACTAGAAAAAAATATCTGATTTGTCAATAAGTCAATGACATAAAAAATCAGAAGATATAGCTACAGTCTGACAAACGAAAGAAGAAAGAAGTCCAATGAAAAACTCAGTCTAAGCGCCATTCGTATGTTATTAATGTAGGCATGGGCGGTTAGACTGAGTTTTTCATTGGACTTCTCTCGTTTGTCGGACTGTACATAATATGACGTCATTGTTTTAATATTTCCGGTTAATTACAGTCGGTCAGAAAACGTCAGTTTATATCGCACTAAAAATTATTAAAATCTATTTGCATTTTTTTGAAAATTTTAGGAATTTTTTTTTCTTTGACGCCCTCTGCAGGCTAATTGAAGCTCGATTGAAGTTCGATTAAATCGACCTATTTTGATATCTTGAGTCTGCCATCAAACGTTGTACACGTATTTTTCGGGAACCCTGTATATTCAAGAATATATTTAATTTTTCTTTAGAAAGATAGGTACGAAAAATTGTAACTAGATATAAGAAAAGTTGGACTTTGGAGAAATCCCCACTGCAATTTTTTAAACGTTTAAAATTTCAAAGTATCTAAGTAGATGCGTATAGGTACTTAGGTACTACCTATAAACTCAAAATTAAAACTTTTGGAAAAACGGAAACTTATGTGTAATAGAAAGAAATGTTTGTTACAAATTTGGGACAAAAACAATCATTTGTGTAGGTATAAAGAGTAAACTATATCTACGCCAATTTTTAAAGATATAGGTACGAAAAAGTGTAACTATTAATTTTTAGGTAATAAAAAACATTTTGATAATTTAGAAATTGTGATTAGGTAGGTATACCCCTGTTTTTCAAGCAATATATAATAATAATAAAAATAATATCTAATAATAATAATAATTTATGAATTCCAATTATAGTAAAAATGAACTATAGACAGAACAGATCAATTACAAAAATACTAGCGTTAAGTCGATACGTATGTTTTTCGCCCAAAATAACTCGAGGTGGTCGCCATGTTCTCTGTTTAGAAGTCAGGGCCGTATTTAGAATTTAGTGAAGGGATAGTGTAGGTCTGTAATAAGATATTTTAAATCATTCATTTATAAACTGAAATGATGATTGGAACAGACAAAAATGTTAATTGGATTTTGAAGGAATATTTTTAATTGAAGGTAATTAGATAACTAAAATATTTAGTAGGTATGGAAAGGCGATTTTTCTTATCTTATTCAAAAAATTTAATATTTTATTGATCTTAAAATTTGATGACTGCCTAAGCAAGATTTTTTAAGCAATCATTTTGTAGAATACAAATGAAAAACAAAACATCTATTAGAATATTGTCTTCATCGGATTAATTAAATATATACCTAACCCAGTTCTAAAACAGTTTCGTTTTTGTCTCCTTCATTAAAATCAGTAGGTACCTAGGACTATGCGAAAAAACTTGGACATTTGTATGGAAATACATATACTTAGTAAAAAATCTATTTTTCCATAAAATAAACTTTATTAATGTTTCCATATAATAAGCTTATTTTTGTTTGTACATTTTCAATTTCTGTTTATAATTTTTAATGCTATTAGGCACTACGTACTATATTAGGCGTGTTTGTCCCTATTATGTATTTTGGAGGGTGCCTAACTTCTTGATAAAAAAACTAAGCAATTAGTATTCATAATAGGTTGTACCTACATAGGTTATGATCACAGGTAAACGGAGTAAACCCACACAGGTAACAATAACGTATGGCCTGTTTATGCAGACTTAATTTAAAGACAGGATTTATGATTTAATTTAACCCTTTAAATAAAATTATTATGTTTTCTATTTATCCACATTTGCTTGATACAAAATTTAGCCCAAAAACATATTTTTGATTTAAAGGTTTTTTGTTGTTTTTGTGCCTTTTTGACTTACATTACATGTAAGTTCGATAATTTTATTTACGAATGACTTAAGATATTAACGAGTGGAATCGTGTGAACTACACCATGCATTTTTTGTGTTTTAACTTACGATTTTTAAATTAAATCCTTAAATTAAGTCTGCCTTTAGATACTTAGGTGGAAGGTTATGATAATACAGTAAATTGCACCTGAACAGCAACTAATTCCCAGAGATTTCACAATTAATTATCTACCAATGCTCTTTTGCAAAGGGGAAGAACGATAACCTGCAGTTGTAACTTTTGTTCACGCACACAGCCTTTCGCTGCGCACACAACGCCCCCGCTTTTGTCTTACTCATGATCATAAGACAAAAGACTGAACAAAACAACACACTCTCAATAAAGAAACCTTCAAATTAGCGCCGCCACTGAAGATCTGTTCGCTCCAAACGCTAAACTGAAAACATGGCTGATAGGCTGCGCCGCCCAGATGCGCAGGCTAGCTCCGCCCCCTTGAGTTTAAATTCTCCCCTTCGTTGTTCTCTGGTATTATAAAGATCGGGTTTTCGATTTCCCCCGGACTATATCCACAAAAACACGGCGTTTGTTTGTATTCCTATGTACAGTATTTTTGATATACCAAATTTCCTGTGTCCTGAAATTACTGGGACACATTTGTTAATTAAAGAAGGAAGCTCCATGCTCCGGTCCTAACGTTGACGTCTCCGAAGGGAGTCCCAACGTCACAGCCCTCTTATCGATCCGTCCCCGCGGCGGCGTCGGAATGTCCCCACTTTCCCGCCGGCTGCGTTTGTCATTCGTTCGAGACTGCCCGGCCTCTCTGCTCTCCTAATAAGTGTCGCGACAGTGTCGCGCTCGTCATCGAGAGGACTGTCCCCAATCGGGTGACGCACGGGAAGTCCCATAGGGACGGACCGATCTGCACTGATACAAACAGGGGCGGGGGCGTAGAGAGAGTGTATTTTTTTTTGGAGACTGCAGACGTCTGGTGACATAATGGCTTTCATCAAAGATCATAATGAATATTATGATCTTTGCTTTCATAAAAGCCCAAAGTGTGAATGTGTCGATGCGTCGACGCGGAAATAGCGAACGGGGTTGGTTGTAGGTACATTATCTTTGTGTCATTGGAAATTTAGCGATATACCTACTCGTATTATGCTCTAGCAACATAGGGAAATAGTGAGAATTCAAGTCCGGAATTTAAGACTCTCCTTGTTTGTAACTTTTTAATTTTTTGAGCGATCCTATTGATCTTGGTGTCAAAATTCAACTCTTAGAAAACTCTTTCGAGCTGAGACTACTATATACGTTTATTGTTTGGCTCACCTGGTTATTTATTTTAAATATCTGTAACACAATTCGGATCAGAAATATAGACCATAGGAATTGAGGTAAGGGTGTACCATGATCCTGGTACCAAATTGCTCCCAATGAAATAATGTTGCTTTATGGTAAGGAAACTCTTCAATGATAGGTTGTTACTGCTCAGTTACATGTCTGTATTGATTATATTTTGGAACAGCACTGCGTTTTCAGAATTTCGCAAAAAATAGTTCCGTGAAATATTATCTCATAAATTTGTGTTAAAATTATTACTACGAGTTAGTACTTCTGTCATATACTCTAGTATTGTAGGTCTGAGTTTGCGTTCGTGAAAAGCCCCGTGACTGAAGTCATCTATTTGTACTTCTAAAACTAATACCCCTATTATTGTAGTTGTTAGCATATCTTTGACTACCATGAGACCCTCTTGGACTTCTATGAAAATTTCTACCTCCACCGCGCATATATATAGAGAAAACTTCTGTGGAGGCGATGTTAATGACTCTTCGTCTTTAGCCCATTGGCAAATGAATTGACAGCCATTTTTTTATTAACTGGCCTTAAAACTTCAACTTGTGTTTGATTCCCTTCAGCCTGAGTAATCTCCGGATCCACTAATAACTCCTGGATAGATTTCCCGTACTCTTCTGACGATTTTACACCCTGTTTGGAAGTATTAAGTTTAACTGACAAAGTAGCCGCAGATTTTATAGACAAAAAGCGACTTCGCAAATCATTAAATAGTTATTTATGTACCAAGGCACTGAACTTCAACTTTTTATGACTCATGTGGAGTTTAGTTGCTGAGGCCTTTGGCCGAGGCAGATAAACCACATGAGTCATAAAAAGAACTTCAGTGCCGAGGTACATATTATATTTTTTTTTGAAATCGGAAAAAAAAGTGTTTTATTAGGCAAGAAAATAATAAAAAGGGATCACCCGTCCACGAACCGACTACGCGCGGCGTTGCTTGACTTTACCGATCGCTCTACCTAGGACAAGTATAATGATGTACGGCACCTTCTGACAGAAAAACCAAACTGCCGCTTCTTGTGCAGCCTACACAACAAATCTATTGATTTTCAAATTTACTAAAATATGTATACTGAAGGATTGCGCTTCTATAGGAAACAATTTCTCAATGTGTACGAAAAGTTAAATGAGCCTTTATCGGCCGGGTTTTGAATATTTGGTCACTTTTGACGGGCGATTTCTCCGCGTCTGACGTTTGATGTTTACATCTCGCCAAGGCCTACTTATTGAAAAAATCGTACAATAATGGGCTACATTATTGTACGATTTCTGTGCTTTTAATGACGATTTTGGGACATTTTAATGCCGATTTCAAGAAATAATAATTTATTTGATGGGTACTCCTGTTGCACTTTCAGTAAGTAGTTTTTTACCGTCAACACCAAGCAATGAATCATATAAGTCAATCGCATCAAGCAAATACTTAGTTACTACCTCTGAGATCTGTAACATCCATCGATGGTATTAAGCTACCTACATGGTTTCGATAGGATGCTCTTCTACCTGACTTTGTTCTAATCTAACCCTCAAAATTTGTTTTATTTTTGCCTAAATAGCGTTCTATAGCCAATATACATATAATTCTTAATTTCACTAACAGTATCCTCAGTAAACTTTAACTGTGTCCTCTTATGACTATATATTTTATATATCTTTATGTTTAACAACACTTAAAATTATCAAATTTTTCAAACTTATGATTACAAACATTTTTATCTCTCCTATACGTTCTATAAACTGTCTTTTGCCAAATTTCTGTGAAACACTCGCACTTCTTCACATAACTGCATGAAGTTATCCGGAATTGCCATTAGCACTCTTCTAAGCCATTAATCCCATCTCCATGTCAGCATAATTATTACTATTTATTAACACCATTGGCCATTTTCATATCTATAACTATATAGCCACATGCATTTCATATTTCATACAATAAGTACCTACTTCTTGCAATTTCTCTTAGGATTTTCTTTTGCAACTTTGCCATACATTTTCCATAACCAATGACAATAATTAGGTATGGCCAAAATAAAGGTGACTATTGCTAGTATCTCTGAAGCTGAAAAAATACCTGTAGTGTTTGTAGCTCCGCCACTATATCCAGCAGCCTGAGTTACGCGGGCGTTGCCTCGCTCTTTAAAAGTACCTCCGAGGCCAAAAAAGGGCTTACGCATACGCATCGTGCAGTGTATGTATTACATTTTTCCTGCTATCGACAATTTCAGATTATATAGATATTTTGAATTATTGAACTCTAAATATACTATTATGGAGTGAATTGTGAGGTGAGTATAACAATCTTTATAATAACCATTGTTCGATTACTAAAATTAAGTAAGTAATAAAATTTTTGACGCCAGGGAAACATTGATATTATTATTTCTTCTTGAGTATTATCGAGGGGGTAGTCACTATGATTTTCAGAGTACACTATATCCATATATCCAAAAAGTATATCCATGAGATCCAAGCATATCCACTATATCTACATTATATCCAAGTATATACACATCATATCCAAATATATCCAAGTATATTTGCGTATATTCAAGCATATCTACCCCCCGAACCACCTATATCCATTCATTTCTTTTAATTATGGTTTTAATTAAGTATAGGTAGATATCTAGTCTAAGAAAAGTTAAGTAGAGCGTTTTCACGTGCATTGCAAAAAAATAGGGTAAGTTCATTTTTTATGGGTAGCTATCCGATACAGAGACGAGACGGTGTTGTTTCGGGAATTGCAGAAGAATAAACAATATTTTGGAATTATGGGATGATCTGCTGAAGAAGCGAAAATTCAATTCTAGATATTATTTTGGAAGAGAATTTTGTTAACGTATGCAAGAATGAAAATAGAAAATTTTGTTTATAGCTCCAAAGCGAACCAATAGTCCTCTATATAAAGAAGAAACTGAAAAATCTAATGCGTTTTATGCTTACTTACACTACAACTAGCCATGGACTTCATTTCAAACCAAAAGGTACCAAATACTCTGGCTTGCTTTTCAGACTCGCTTTTAGGGTTTCCAATTTTCGGGATCGGGATCCCGTTTTGAGATCCCGGGATGAAAATCCAAATCCCGGGATCCCGTTTTGGATCCCGGGATCCAAAACCCAAATCTCAGGATCTCGGGATCCCGAGATCAATCCTAATAATATTTTTTATTAAAATGCGTAATATTAGCAATAACAAATAAAAATGCAAACATACGGAAAAAAATTGTTAAAAAACACACAAATAAAAAACATTTTTATATATTTACCTACATAATATTATATTAGGTAGGTATAGGTAAGTGAAATGAAAAAGTGAACCCCCGGTTGTATCATAATAAATACGTAAATAACTTGGGTAAAACTAAATAAAACGCCGATAAAGTACAAAAAAAAATGCATTTTACTCGAAAACCGTCGAGAACAGATTAAAGTTCGGGACCGCTATATCTCAACCCGGGATTTTCGAGACCCCATCGGCATCCCGGGATCTCGAAATCCCGGGATCCCATCTAAAACCCCTCCGGGATCCCGGGATTTTGAGATCCCGGGATCCCGGACTGGAAACCCTACTCGCTTTTCTTAAGAAAATGTATGGAAATATGCCATGTGAACTTGTCAAATTAGAGGGGCACAACAAACAAATATTTTATTTTAGTTTGGATATTAAATTAGTTGTAACAGACACATTTGCATGTTTTTATTTTATAAAAGATTCTGCAACAGGTGTTTTAACATTAAACCAATTTGTTTCGTCGGGTGGCGCCAGTGGCGATCGCTTGAAACAGCGCTATGCACAGGTCTTTAATATTAGTGTTGGTCCAGACAGTGTTTAGGTTTACTCGTTCGGCTATAGTTCAGGTTCACATTGTAGACACCAGTATTTGCTTGAGGTAATTTTCGCGACACACACAATTTTATCACGAGAATATTGCTACCGACAACGCGTAACGACGCCTACAGCGATCCATTTTGCACGTTGTCGCTTCCTATTGTTTTTCTAAAGCAACAAAGGAACCTAACATGTTATTATAACAAACATTGTTTTGCGAGTATCACACTTAGATCCTCGTTATAGATCTCGCAATAGGGATGGTTTCTTTCTTACTTATTTCTAACAAAAAAACACTGATAAAAATTGTAGATAAAAAAGTTGTCTGCAACCTTGCTTTATGATTTTATTTTATAACTTTATTATTTTGTTATGGGTTCATTAAGCGGCGTTGTTTTCTATAATTCGTAAAATAAAAAAGTTACAAATAAAAATAAGAAAAATTGTAGGGAATCAAATTACCTATAGCTGCGGCTTTTGTCAACATATTTGTTGTTAATAAATAAATACGAAACCACCTCTATTGAATTCTTCATTACGGGATTTGGAGTGTCATCGTTTCGTTGGAAAACAATCCAAGAACAATTCTGTAAAAAATCAGCTGGTCGGCAATAGTTTTTATTGAGGATTAATATTAATATATACACTAAACATAATAATAATCGCTACTGAGTGTCGAACAAAACGACTCTGTTACTCTGTTGTGTCTGGGGATGTCGGAATACTTGGCCGGCGAGCAGTGTCACGTTTGTCACAAAAAATACTCGAGTGTTATAGCACAGAATAAATAGCTTTGCAACAGAAGCCTCCTTACGGACATGTGTCAGAAATAAGCGAGTCTCCATTTCAATTTACATGAAGACAGACAGTATTTTAAGTATAAATTTGGTTCTAATACAATCTCTTTGCTATGTAGATTAACGTAAAATCAAATAAAATGCACATTATTAATATCTTTAGAAGATATTTCGCTAAAAAGCGAGTCTCCTTTTGACACATGTCTCTAAGGAATTGTCTGTATTACTCGTTAGTCTGTGGTTATAGGCTGATGTAGCGTAGCAAGGAATATATTTAAAAGAGACGCAATCAGGATTGCCTGCATTTTTAATAAAAATGTTTTCGCCTTTTTGGCGATTAAAAAATACTTATTTCGGGAGATAATTATTGTCAAGTACGAAAGGAATATCAAGGATTAAGGGGCCCCTAAAGCCGCGGCGCCCCGGGGTGACGCCCTGAATTGCCCTGGCATAGCTACGCCACTGAAACAGCGATAGAGCGTTTTATCAATGAAAAACTGGATAGGTGTGAAAAATTCCAACAACCTATAGGTCTACTTTGATTTTTGTGCGTTTTAATTTTTTAGCAGAAAAAAAATCAAAGTCGACTTAGGCTTTTGAAAATTTTCACGCCTATCCAGTTTTTCATTGTCAACAAGATTTCTTATAAACATTTTCATGTAAAAACTACACAAAATGCACTTCTCTAAAAAAGTGTGAAAATGCCAAAAAAAAACAAATAATAGGCCTAGACTTCCTAAATTACCCAAACCTACTCAGCTTTTTATTCTGAAGAAGTTTCCTTAATAACATTTTGCCGTAAAACCTACAAAAAAGGCACTTTACTGAGGTGGAAAATTAGTTTCTTCATAATTTCCAAGGCATACGTGATTTTTCGAAAGTAAAATTATGTCACAAATTAGTTTAAAACCAAGCAGGGCTGATCTCCAGAAGCTCAAATTTCAACTCGAAAATTAGTTGTTATTTACGCCTTATGTGAACTTATGTGGATACACTGTATATTATAACAAACGCACATGCAAAAAAATTTTGTTTATATAATTTTTATTTAAAATACATATTTTTTATTTTTGTTATTTTTGTGAGAAATATAATTTTTTTGTGATATCGCCTTTTTATCTTTTAGTTTTATTATAGTAGGCACTTAAAAACCGCCTAAAGGAGCACATATCCAGGTATGCCCCTGCTCCTTCGCAAATGGATATGACCGCGCCTGCCTACGCATCCTACTAAATTAAATTACTGTTGATTGCCATTGAAAAAACAAAAAGATTTAAATTCACTTAGACTATGCATATATTTTTTGGAAATATCTTTGTTAAGGTAAAAACAAGTATATTTACGAACTGGCAACAACGCGCGCCGGGTTCATCAGCCTCGATGCGCGAGTTTCAGAGTTTGCCAGTTGAGCAGCAAAGCGTCGTTAATAAGGGGGTTTTAATACACTTTTTTGTTGATTTTATAATTTTTTATAATTTCAGATTCGTATTAAGCCAATTTTTTCTACCTGCGGGGTTAATTTTTGTACATCATAACCCTGTGTATAGGGTGGTCAAAAAGTTAAGGAGGACACTGACACTGCTCTAATAACTTCCATCCACTGCCTTGGGGCGTTGATTGCATTCACATAGGAATATGAATTGCAAATAGTCGATTTGCATCCAGGCATAATCAAATTAAAATGACTATTAGCGCTGATTCATAAATACCGGCGGAATGGGGGACTTTTTGCGTGAAATATTTATATCTTGGCCTTTTAAGGGCTTCTTAAAGCAGCGGGTCGCTTAATGCCGTAATTAAGTGCCGCAAATGTGTTTAGTTTTGAATAATCCGCCAATTAAAATCGATGTTGCTTTGAGTCTCCATGTTAAACGGATCGCATTATTTAATAGCTCCATAGGGAATGACGCAAAGTTACATCAAATTTTATAATTTGCAATTAGTTGCACTTTATTAAACATTCTGGTGATCATTAAAGAAGTTCTTCTCTTTTTAATATTAAACAGCAAAAATTATTGTTGAATTATCCAATTCAGTTTTTATCAAAAATGATTCCATTTGTGATAGCGTCACTAATAATAAATTTTATAAAATAAGCTAGATGGTAGGTATACATATTTCCATAAACATACAGAATAAAATTAATAAATAGTAGGTAGAACAGAGATTATAAATAGTTTATAGGCAGTTTTGCATGAAGGCGTCATCAGGTAGAGATTTTACTGAAAAACTTCGGACAGACTTATAAGATTGTAATTAAATAAATTTGAAACGGTTGTGAGTAACAAATAAATACTACTATACAACACAAAAATAACTTTGATGAAGAATTTGTTTGAGTTTGTCGTCATCCAGAATATTTGTTTGTTTTTATCAAATAAATGGACAAATAACTTATGAACCGGAAACCATTCTATAAACTTATTTTCTATTAAATCAAACACCTAATTACCATTTTTTACAACTCGGTTACGGTAACTTACCTAAGTTTTAAGTGTGTCCAAGGCGAACTACCGAATTCATGCCAAATTATATTATAAAAACTGGCGTTTTAGCAGTAATCTAATTTGGCCAATCTATTCATAATCTATCAACGCTGCAATATTTGTAATGACGTTTTCTTTATCAGCAGCGAATAAATGAAGTTGACTAATGTCTGTTCATGAATTATGCAAACACTCATTTGGCTGAGCGATATAGTATACCGCTGTAATAAAATTGAATTTTGTAATAAAGCACGGCAGCCTAGATATTATTATATTATATTTGGACGCGGACATGAACATTAGTGGTTCGGTATCTCCAGTTTAATCTCATATTAGTGAGTATATAGGTACACAAAATATATTAGTTTTCTGATATTTACTCTGCATTATTTGTAACCATGTATATTAATTACAATGTATGCCATATTCTGATATACACATAATTAGTTGATAAGAGTAAGTAAAAATAAATATATTTGTATGTCTCATCCTCATAATATTAATAATTATAATCTATAGGCAACCGTATTGTTAATACTTTTGATAATCATCCGGTTATCTTCTACTAACATAGATTGATCGTTTTTTAAGCACAAAAAGTGCAAAATGACCACTAGTGGGTTTGCAAAATAATCGATTATTTATTTAGAATATATCCTTGTTGCTTATGGGGATTTTAAGGACAGTATAAGTTTAAGGACAGTACCTATGTCTTTAAGGACAGTATAAGTTTCAGCAAAATTTGACAAACCCTCCATATTCTCTCTGTGATTTTAGTACTATATACTTATTTCAGAGGTTTTTGATCACCAAACCTTTATCCGTATACCTTATACCTACCCACCTCAAATAATGCTCTTTTAATTAGTTATTATATGCATAATGCCATTGAGCTTTAAATTTTAAAGCTTTTTCGGTGTTCATCGACCCATTGGCGCCTGATGAGTTAATGCGGTTTTTATCTCTACAACTTGCTTCTGGGTGAACGATAGGATTTCGCTAAAGCGGATTAAAGAAGGTATTTTAAGTTGCTATACCTATAATGTGACGTCATCGAAAGGTCGCCACCAAATGCGGACCGTGCTAAACACGAATCCAACTTGTGTACTATACAAATTAAATGTCCAACTTGAACAGTTTTAGCTTTACTAATATACCGAAGAGTGTACCCTATTACCTATTATACTATCGCCTTGAATACCTCTCAGGCTAATTTGGCATAAGCGAAGTCGGCTCGAGGACGTGGGCAGTGACGTTTGAAGCGCGCTCTTCTTCTTCCCCTCCGTCGCGCCTGTCTTCTTCTTCTTCACGAGGAGTCGGCCGCGGGCGCTAGCGTAGGATCGCGTTAAGTTTAATTGAAAATGTCGCTGGCACGTCAAATAAAAGAGGCCTGGCTGACGGAATAAATACAATTAAGGTTGGGTTTTATTTAAATAATAAGTTTGAATAATTGAATCTCCTTCATTTCATTGTACACTTCCATAAACAAAGAAAATATATATGGGATCTTGCCGACATGCAACTGGTTGTACTTTTTATTGGCATCTTTATAGTAGGGGAGCCCACGATGCTAAATGGGGATTTACTCGAGCGTCGTGGGGACCTATTGGATTTTGAAGATTACATGGTAGAAAGAAAAAAAGGTTATATGATATATACCCTTCCACCGGTGGGGGGAGCGTCTACAGGCTACATATAGTCACATGGAGATATTCGAGCGCGTCAGATATTGATAGTGTATATGCCCCACGTGTCTCCGATGACGTAGATGACGTAGGTATGTTAATCTGCCGGTTTGCATGGTGGGGGCGGCCGTACGGAAGGGTTAAAAATGGGAAGAAAAAAAATTTACTCGAGCGCGTCAGATATTCAGAAGGGATGTTAAGTGAACCCGAAAGAAGCTCCCATTCAATAGACTGACGATTCGGATGTGACGCCAGCTGGTGGCGGCTTCTTGAAAATGCAAAAAAATCGCCATTTTGATTTACTCGAGCGCGTCAGATTTTCATATAGACGGTTCAGCTTAATGTCCTGGTCGTGCTGATCCATAATCTGACGATTATATGGAGGGATTTTCTTAATCTGATGGTTTGAAAAATAATTTTTTTCATAATTGTTTTTAATGAATATTTGCGTTTTCTAAGAAAAATATGTTGTGTGTTAAAAATTACGGAATTTTTGTCTATAAAACATATGCTCTTAATAATTTATTTTCTATATTACAGGGTGTTGAACGTGGACTTTTCAAATATTTTATTACCTATATTTCTTAAAATAAACAAAATTTGACAAAAAGTCTAAAATAAAACTTATAGATAAAAAGCAGATCTATCCAAATATATCAAATAAAAAATGTACGTTCGTTAAAAAAAATCGAAGGGCGCCGCGACGCAGAGCGTCGTTTGTCAAATATTCTCAATTTTATCTTAATTTAGTCTTCGTTTGGTCCCCGGAAGCAGATCTATTTTTTCTCTTTTCCTTTGCCCACAATAGGCCAGGGACATCGAGTTTGAATAACCCTGTACATATAACATATAACACCACGAGTGCTGTGATCAGCTGTGATGGCGTGATGGCTGGCGTGTGGGGACGGTGCGAGAGAAAGAGTGAAAGGGAGAGAGAGGCGCGGAGTGGGGAATACATGCTTCACTGCAGCTAGCTGCACGCGCTAAACTTTATCGACGATTTTTGTTACTTCGGCTTGTGGAAATCGGCAGATTATATTTTTCCCGTCATCCTTGAATTATTTCCTTCAAAATAAAAATATATTGGACCGCGCTCGAGAAAGTCGAGGTAAGGTTTTTTTTGCAAGTTTGTGATCCTTCCACCCCCTCACGTCACGCTCAAATCGTCAGATTATAGAAATGCACACTTTTTAGCATGTAATTAACCCATCATATCTTAATCTGACGCGCTCGAGTATATCCATCTATCGATTTTTTTTACTATTCTGATCGGCTGCCCTACACGCGCGGCCCTGTATAGAGGGCTTAGATATGGTGGAGGTACTCAACAGGGTGCATGGTATCATCCCATAATATGTTAATCTGCCGCGCTTGAGTATATCCCAAAATCCCCTCTTGGGCTCCCCTACTATTAAGAAGGAATACAACCACCCCATTTGAATCCCCCCCCCCCAAAAAAAAACGTGACTATAATGTCACTAGTGGCAACTGATGATTTGGCAAGGGTTAAGTAAATTAGAATGTGGTGTCATTGAATAAAATAATATCCAAAGCTCAACGTTGGTTTAGTATTACAACCTCCTAAAAAAAATCTCATCCAAGCCAAAGTGAATAATGACTTAGACACACGGCCTGACGTACTGTAAATTGTAAAAACATAATATGCATTGTTAAAAACACTTTAGTCCCCAAGGCTGGTTATGCATAATTCATCCAATTTCAAAAACATACCTACTCATTTTGAGATGAACATAAACATAAGTATCTGCAAGGGACCTGTCTAATTTACCTACCCATACGCTCATGTCACTGCGGGGCCCCTACAATTTACGCTACAGGGCCGCATTAAGCTCCCCACATTAAACAATTTACAATGACATCATAAGGTTCCAAATTACTTGTCAGATTTTGTCTGTTGGCCAATTTATGAAAAATAATTATGGTTTTATATTGTGATATGCACATGTTTGTAATGTTAGTGCTAAACCTATGCTATGCCTATAGATATTACTCACAACAAACCAAGAAATATTAGAATGTTTTAAGGAATATATTAGGTAGGTACTTTTTCGGATTTATAATTATCATCTGCTTTGCTGGCGTGTTGTAATAGTGTATACATTTTTACTTCGTATAATATTTTTTTATGTCGTCATAAACCTTCTCCATTTAAAGTCGTTATATTTTTTCAAATTTTTAAACGAAGCTTTTAATTATGGACTCCTTTAAATTTGTGATTTAGGGAAGACCACCCATAAACATTAATACCTATTTATATGTATTTTCTTTAGAAATTCGCACTCTTAAATAGGTAAAAGGAGTTTGGTAGGAACATCTATTTTTTGCAGTGACGTCTTGAGTTTCAACAATGAGTTTTTACTGTTGTCTCAGGACAACTGAAAAAGGAGAATTTTGGTATACAGGGTGAATCAGTTTTTTTTTTTGTAGCAGAACTTTATAACAGGTGATAGACCTTCAAAAAATAACCGCGCTTTCTATTATAAACTGAATCTTTTTAAGGCCTCATAAAAAAATTACAGGATGTTGGAGTTTTAGAAAATATGTGGGCTTTATAGAATATTTACCAACCTAGTTAGGATATTTAACTCATATTTGGTACACGTTATGACGGCATGGGTTAGCATAAAACCTGTTAATATCGAACATCTTAAACAACCAGTGGCGAAGAAGTGGGTAATTGGTAAAATTGTTTTTAGAAAAAAAGTATAGTAATAAAAGGTATTGATTTTTATATGTAGATTTTAATTGTAGACAAAAATGTCCTCTTGTAAAAAACATGTTTCTTACTTTAAATAAAGTAACTTTCTCCAATAAAATTAATTTTATTTACCCTAAATTTTTTAGACCCTGTATTTTCAACAAGGTAAGTTTATTGGAAAAAGTTACCTTATTTAAAGTAGGATTTTTTTTTTGGTCTTATGGAGCAAATTTTTTAGTTAATTTTTCAGAAATACCCTGAAATTACACAAAAAATCAAATTTTACAATGTTTACAATTGAAAGCTACAAAGGGGATTCTTTTTTTCTAAGAAAAATTCTACTCATTACCCACTTCTCCGCCAACGGTTATTCAAGGTGTTTGACATTAACAGGTTTTATGCTAACCGATGCTGTTATAACGTGTACCCAATATGACTTAAATAACTAGTTTGGTAAATATTCGATAATGTCGTAAAAATATATAGTTTACACGGAAAAAATGCGGTAATTTTAAGATCTATCACCTGGTTAAAGTCCTGCTACAAAAAACTGATTCACCCTGTATATGCCTGGTATTTGCATTTATTTCTCAAAGATGGCACAACTTCACAATATGATATTTCTTCCTAGAAGGACCACCTGCAGATCTAAATCAAATTTTTTGTTTAACCGTTTCCTGGTTATTGTCATAGAAATTGGTGTTGATTTATTTAAACGATTTGATCCAATTTTACGTAACGTTTAAGAGGTTTCCGTCCGGAGTAAAGCCGTTGCTATATTTCTAATCTCAAAACTTGTTGGCGGTGACGATTTTTGAAATATGTAGGTGTTCGTCAGATTCACAAAATATTTTTAGAAAGAAAAGGTACCTAACTACTCTTTTTGGGAATTCGAAAACCCAACCGTAACTAAAATTAATAGATTTAGAAACGCGGCTATATGGAAATTCTACTATAATATCGCTCATTTAGTTTATAAAGGAAACAGTCGGTCAACTATGGTGCTGCTCTTAGTAATAACAGTTAGCTTGGTATATAATAACAAGAGTGTAATTTTCTTTTACAAAAATTCGGTGCGTCATCACCGGTATATCGACAACAGAAAAAGTAAAATGCATTCGAAACAGTCGTTTTCGTCCATTCAGACAGCTATTTTCCCACGCATTTCAGGACCAATAATAAAGCGATTATTTCCGCTGGTCTTTCAGAATTTCTCTTCATTACAAAATTCCGTGGCGAGTGCCGCCCTGCGCATACGCCGGGGCGCTTCCAGCTAATAACGTAATAAGCGGCAAAAAATTCCGCAGGACCGTCCGACGAAATTAGGCAATTACGCGGCGCGACCGGGAAAAAGGACCAAAATGCGGGCCGCGGCCGACAGGTGGCTAATGGCGGTCCTGCCCTTGCGCCGCGCGGATCGAAACCTTCCGTCAACGGCGGCCTGCCCGCGGCGTTGCCATAGCGCCCGCGTGCGCCTAAGGGAAATTGCGGGTTCGATATTCGGGCGAATGTGGGGCGAATGGGCGAATTAAAACACGCTATATAGTTTGCAAATATCATTAAAAACTGTTAAAGCAGGGGTTTGGACTCTGTCTACGCTATAACTTCATAATTTGCCCAATGCCCTTTTTTTATAGGTAAACAGAGAATGAACACAAAACTACAACCTAGAATTATTGGTTTTAGTTCTTTGTTTTAGATGGCATTGCTACCCCAGTGGGAGGTAATTTGTTATGGTATAACTGGGGATAATAAAAAAAATCATATATACCTACGTAGGGAAAGCATCGTGTTTTGAGCTTCCTCGAGAAAGATGTTTCTTTTTAGACTGCTGAAGCAAACCTCAACAATTGCACTTCAAAAGGGAGAAATACTGCTCAAGAATAAAGAAAAAATATTAACATCCTCTATACTCGAATCAAGTAACTCTGACTCTTGGCGTAAATAAAAGTACGTGTTCGATGACGTCCCGCAAAATAAGGCGATTATGGTCTATTATAGGCCACAAAATATCACGCGCGCCTGACAACAGGGATGTACTCGATCGCAAGTGTATTTGTGCGGTTTGATCTTGTTGGTTTCATAAGTTATTTAATGTACGCGCACTGAGAGATTGCGTCCGCGGGGAAGCGGGGAGCGCGGAGAACGATTTGTCGCTATTGGCCGACCGCAACAGTGAAAAAATGCACCGCGCTTTCGTATTCGCAATTAAAAATAGAACCAAGGCGAGGTTCAGAGGACTGATTATCCCTAGGCGTGCGCGTCGAAATTTATAGTTTTGAAAACTTCTTAGTATTCTTATTAGTATCTTAGTATCATGCATCATCCAGGGTGCACAATACACAGCCAAGCACGAGAGATTATTTGAAAGTGGAATTTTTATGTTTTTTAAATCGCCTTCTTCGTCGACAGGTCGACACATTGTGCATCCTGAACGACTCATGATCCCGAAAATACTAAGAAGTTTTCAAAACTATAAATTTCGACACGCACGCCTAGGGATAATCAGTCCTCTTAACCTCGCCTTGATTCTATTTTTAATTTCGAATACGAAAGCGCGGTGCATTTTTTGCACTATTGCAGTCGGCCAATAGCGACAAATCGTTCTCCGCGCTCCCCGCTTCCCCGCGGACGCAAACTCTCAGTGCGCCTACATTAGACGCACTAAACGCTAAAAACAAATCTTATCGACGTTTTTTTTCCGATTTGACGTAAATAATTAAAAGTAAAATTAAGTAAGGGTGGTGCCTGAGTGAGGCTTTGGCGAATATTTCAACACCATGTGCTCTTGTTTACATCAGGCGTCAGAGTTATTTGATTTTGGTATAGTTTTAGAAATAGAAATACAGGTTGATATTTGAACGAAATTCGGTGTGTTGTATACCTATCTATGTATATGCGTACGTAGTAAATGTATATCCAACGTTAAAAAAACATAAATTTGGAACAATTAGTTGATATTTACAATCTACATAGGTATAGTAAAAGTTTTGACATTTATCATTCAACAATAAATTTTACTGATTTTGTGAATTTACTGATCCTATACTTGGTCTAGACCTAATACCCTTAAATAAATTGCTTATTCTGGCTAACGTGGCAACGTTGCACGAGCTTTTTGTGATCGATGCGAATTTGCGTTATTATGCCCCAACAGTTGATCCAGAGTTCGTTGAGATTTCGCCGGTTTGTGCTGATGTGTTTCGAATGTTTACTTTTGCGCTATTCTTGTTTTCTCAGGCAATTTTGGGGTTATTGGACAAAAGACATATAGTTAAGTCAGTAATTAGTGTAGTTTTAAGAACGATGAGAAGAGTAAAGTGTTGGATTTGTGCTTAGACAAGGGAACGGAGAGAGGACGCATAATCCGGCCAAATTGAGTGTGCCCAGTTGTTAGGCACTACCAGTGGCGTATCGCGTGGGACTGGTAAAGAATGAAAAATGCCTATAAAGCATTACTGTTGGTTTGTAAAGGGACAAAATTTCAACAAAGCAACAAAATTTTAGTTGTTTGAGGCGGTATACAAATAATACAATGTCTTTTTTTCTTGAAGCCATTTTTCTAACTCTAAATATTTAGGTACCTGAAAGTGTATTCCTGATACTTTCTGTTCACCTCGACTTTTGCAACCAAAAGCTGAACAAAACACCAATATGATGCCACAAAAATAACAACGTATTCAGTCCGTATGAGCACAAAATCATAAAAATTAAACATGCTGTCACACACGACGTTTGGAACCAAATTATGGCGTCGCATTCTTGTATTTGGGCACACCCTCTGCTATGGTCCGTATATACACGTTACGCGTCCTCTCCCCTGCCTTGTCTAAGGATTTGTGACATAGGAAACGTAACTTCTGGTTATCATTTATGATGGATTAAGTGTCAAATTTGTTGCTTTCGTTTTGAGTAGTGATTTTTTATGATGGCTGATTACAATGCAGCCTTTAGGTTGGTCCATGTTTATTATTTGTCGGAGGCGTCTACATTGTTATTGGTCTGAGGCCAATCGTTAGACTGATTCATGATATTGAGGGTCAGCTTAGCGACCCAACAACAATACAATAGTAGTCGCTTCTCTTGCTTGTACGTTTGGCAAAAGAAAAACCTCCGCCGCCTAATAACGGCCGGCCGGCCGGCCGGCACTCAGCCGCGCTATCGCGGCTGGCGCTGGCCGCTAATGGAGCCTTTATCGCGTCGCGACCGGCCCGGGGCCCGGTGTGACGTCGCGCCGCCGCCGCCGGGCCGATCATTGTCTTTCGGCGGGCATGCCGGACATACCGGCCCGACACGTGCCCAGATAAGCTAGGAATTGGGTTTCGGGGTGCCCGGCACCGAGGTAAACACAAACCAGTGCGCTACGCGGCTACTTCTCGCCACATCTAACCGGTCAACGTGAACCGAAGACACCACCATTTTTGGAGATAAGTAGAAAAAACAAATTTCGTAACAATTTAGCGACTTTTCTTTCATCTATTACATTATTGGTTTTGTGCATCCTGGCTTTCTCTAATTGTTTTTTCAACATTTCCAACCTGCGTCAGCTGTTTTGGGCTAAGAGGTAAACGGCACTGCACTCAAATATTTTGGCACATTCTCAGAAATTGTTGGGACAGCACCTTCCTTTAGCTTAGGTGATATTCTCTATAGGTATTTTCCCCCCACAACATATTTGTCCACTTTAATTGTTTCACTTTGTTGAAGATGTGTTAGCCACACATACTTAAGGGTTTTTTAGAAATTAAATCTCAGTTGGAATTTGACGAATCCATTTTTGGCGTACATTTTCATCCCGAGGCAAAGCAAATGTTGTTATGGTGACATTTTCTCCCTGTCTTTTTTTAATATAATATATAAATATAATATAAACAGGCCACAGACCCAATATTTGGTATTTAGGTTATTTTTTACGAAATAAAAATGAAAACTCACCTCGGTATACTGTAAATATTGACGAGGTCCCAGTTGATCGGCGAAGCGTGAAAGACCGAATAGGAACCGTATCAGGGCGCGGGTCGACAACGAAAATCCTAGAGTACGTTACAACACTGATTTATTTCGCACAAGGTGAATGGTGAATACAAAATACACAAACCCGAACGTGGTCAACGGGAACGGCTTCCAGCCACCCGGACCGTCTGAACTCGCGGATCTCCCGTAAACAGTTCACCCGTCTGTGTCTCAGGGTTCACTGTCCATTCCGCAGGGAGAATTCCCCGTACAGCGCTCACGCGTCGGCGAGAGTGGCATCAATACTCCTGGACGGCACGGCTTCCACCCAGAGGCCATAATAACACCTGGGCGGTTCCCCTCCGCCAGGACACACGCGCACTAGACACAAACTTGTTTCTAAAATATAAACTAAGACGTTTAAAAACACTTTAAACATTTAAAACTTCTCAAAACTCAAGCTGCCGCTTTCAGTTATGTGACAAATGACATGTAACTTCGGACTAAGATGGTCACCTGATTTTTGTGCGCCATGGCCTGTCTTTATTGTAGACCTCGCCTAAAACGAGGATTGCTTCGATTTTATCGTTATTGCCAGCGTGTTGCTATTATACAGAGTATCCCATAACGTGTGAGCCAAAAATGCCTTAGTAAAATGTTGCTCGTTTAAAATATTCAGGGTGTTGAAAATGAAACTTGATTTTCGAAAAATTGCAACAATTTCGAGGGTGAGAAATTAGAAATTAGAATTAGGTAATATATTATTAATTATGAAAAATCCAGCAAGAGCCCGATAGATAATATTAAAAATGCCGAAAATACCTTCCCGAATGTGAGGTGTCATTTAATAAATAGCTTAAGAAAGTGTCTTGAGGTAAACGGGGGACACTTTCAACATCTTTCAAAAACATTTTGTATTTTGAATAAATTGCGTTGTATTTTCGAAATGTGGATTTTAACTTTTTTCCGGTGTTTCTACATTCAGAGACGAATATCTCGCAAACTGCTTGAGATATCGATATTGACCAATATTGAGGTGCCAATGATGACTCTTCTCTAGCTCGAAGTCAAAACATTCCCAGCTTCACAAGGTATAATATTATGCAGAATTTAATTCATCAAAAAGTTCGCACCAAGCGCCCTCTAGGAACTAGGTTCAAACTAGTACCGAATTCGAATTTCTCACCTTCGAAAACCCAAGTGTGTCAATTTTAAATAAGATACCTACCTTCAACGGTTTTAGAATTATTGCAATTTTTCGAAAATCAAGTCCCATTTTTAACACCCTGTATTTTTTAAACGAGCAACATTTTACTAAGGCATTTTTGGGTCACACGGTATATTTTGACGTCTAGTACCACCTGTTGCCCTATGGCAACTGCTTCTCGCCTTTTTTGATCTGTCCGAAAAATTCCATATTATTCCAAATTTTGAATAAATCACAAAAAACTTTTTCCTGATCCACCCGAAGGCGTAATAAGTCAAATGTTCGCGGTCGTCAAATGTTCGTGGTCGTCTGAAAAATAAATTTCATCAATATTACATTTCAATACCTAACAAGAAACTAATATGAAACATGTCCTTCTTAAACAATTTAAATAAGAACTTGCTGCTGAAAAATCTAGTGAACGTTCGAGATTTGGAAGTAAATGAAAAGTTTGAGATTCAGAGTTTTAAGAGAATAAATACTAAGTATATGGTGAAAAGGTGGTTGTGGAATTTGCAGACTTCAAGACGATTCTGCCGCAGAGGTTTACGAATGAATTAACTCAAGAACGAATAGATGAGTTGAATGGAGGCAACAAAAGATACTTTTAGGGACCATTTATATCTAGCCTTTATATTTTGTTCCATGGTCTGTACACTTCTAGGGTGACCTGTTTCAGAAATATTGAGTGGCTATATAGGAAGGTAATCCAATAACTCCAAACTAGGAGTACCTATCCCCAGAAACAACCACATATGGAATACGTGAAACCCTTGTCTATCGAAATGGATAGACAAGGGTGAAACTTATACTTCGGAAACGAAGTAAAAAAAATATATCTAAAGTATAACCATACAAAGAAAACAGAATACGCAAGGAGCTCATCTTGTCAAATATGTCCAATGGAACCCAACTTTAATCGGCAATTAATATATTTATTGTATAGATCATTATGGATATTCTTTTTCCAATTTTCAATTATACTATAATAATAAATCTGAATATAACAATAAGGATGTAAGATTAGCGAGTGTAAATGTAATAATTACAAGAAAAGGTGATAATGGGCAAACACTCAAAGTTAACAAAAAGAAAAAACTAGTAACCGCATACACGTGTTTCATGCTATTTGGCAATCATCAGTACGGCGTAACATTAACCAAATCAAAAGATAAGCATGATTATAACAATACTCTCTGTATTTTTCTTCCCTGTAGTATACCAAATTAATGGTCTAAAATTGCTAACGGTGGAGGAAAAACATAACGACCAAGGAACACCTACAGTTTTCAAAAATTTCTAATTATTTTTGCGAAGACTCCAACTTAGGTACCTATATTCAACTAATTCAATTAATTGGATAATAAATGTCATATTAATTATTATATGTAATATGTTAACCTATACTTATAAAACATATTTTTTAAAATTTATGTATAAACAAATTAATATCTAATATAACTTGGGCAAAAATTATAAAATTTGCGTCACTGGCTGTACAAAATAATTATTAATAGATTAATAATATGATATCTTATTAATTCTATTAAACTGTAATATCTATAATAAATAATAATTATTACTTTTTTACTACTTTTAAATTACACTGTCATGAAACGCTTCAGATTGCGATTAAGACATATTTTTTAAGGAGAAATTTAGTTTAATTTGAGGAAATCTCGGTAGATTATACTGCCATTACAACATGTGCGTGACTCTTGATATTTATCTCATACTTTTGTAATCGCAGGTAAGTATAGGAAGTTTGAAAAACTATACCAACAATGCCAACGTATCATTAGTAATTTCAAAAATATTTACGAACCAACGGTAAAGAAATTAAACGCATTTACTTAATAAACTAGGAGGTGAAAATATAGTATGACTATGACATTTAAAACAGAAAAGATACTTAAAATTAAACCCTACAAAAAAAATGTGCGCCACTGACTTTTTTAAAACTTTTTTTTTCGCATTCAGCAACTAAAAATACAACTTTTTTGTCTCTTGAATTATTCTCGTATCTCGCTTCGTTTTCGAGAAAAAAAAAATAAAAATCACTTTATTGCGTGTCTCTGGGACAACATAATAAAAAAATTAAAAGTACCAATTAACAAAAACTAGGATATACCCGATATTTTTTCCATGTTAATAGTTTATTCTATAGTCTTAAAAATTGCTATAATTTTTTTTTGTTTTATTATAATATAATTATTAAAAAATGTTTTAGCATTAGCGGACCTATGTTTATATAGACTTTGGTCTTAGAATCACTCAAAGACTCACCCCTTGAATTTTTTCGCACTTATTCATTTACATCCTGTATATTCAAGTATATACTGAATTTTTCTAAAATTTGCAAAGAAAGTTGATCAAAAAGTTTTAGTTGAACAACAGGGTACAACAAAAATGTGTCCATATTGCCATATTGATGCACCTATTATTGATATGGAATTATCATGTTATGATTTGTCCGGATGTCACTCTGTAGTATCACAGTCGTTTACAGATGCTTTGTCTCAGCCAGAAGGCTTGTAAATAATGCGGGAACATCTCATAGTCCTCCACTTAGATGCAACACGCAGAGCGGGGTGTTTATTTTATATTGGGGAAAATAGACCATATAATATAGAGAATCTTTAGAGGCAGTATAAGTACTTATTTCTTTGTCCCAATGAAAAAAAAAATCCTCTTTAAAAGCAAATCAGCCGATATTCCGTCATGGCACAGAATAAAGGTTATTCTGTGGTCATTGATAAGGAATAAAAGCTTACATTTTGCGTTAACTTCACTGCGGACAATTAGGTCTAGCTCTTTCGAGTTTTGAACGTGAGCTTCAATAAATCACTGCAACATTGGTCATAGTGCGTAGGTATATCAATTAGCTATAATTTTTAATTTCGTAAAATTGCAAACATAAATGAATAGTTGCCTACAACGCATCGACCGCTCAAATTCGAACGGTTATTTTCCGTCGGATTACGATCGGAGCTCGGCATGCAGCCACTCGGCTACAAAATACGACCGGTTACATTTGAATTTGAAAGCCCCCCAAAAGCCCTTTTGTGCCCAAATGATAATTACCTCTCAATAAAAGCTCCTAAGTCGATATAATGGAGAGTTAGATTTAAAAAATTATAAGCCTCATTGAATCACAATGGACTTAATACGATTACGATCAGAAGTTAACTATCCAGAGGGCAATAAAAGGTAACAAATCTGGTAGTCCTTGTGCGGGCCCCTGTACCTCATGGGGCGAGAGGGTTGGAACGGCATTAAGTACTCGTATTAGTAAGTAGGTTTATTGTTTGTTTTATAATAGACATTTAGGATTGTACAGAAACTGCTCAAGGGCGCTTCTGATTCATAGGTATATGATATCGGTGGGAAACGAAAAATATATTCGACTCTACTCACTCTGCTTTTAGTATAGTCTTTATGGCTCTACAATCAAAAATACTTGCTTATTTTCTTACAACAAAGAATTTGGACACTACTAGCCTCTATGACTTTTAAAAAAATGTTAAATACACGTGTAAGACTCAAGATTGCTTCTTCAAGTCTACAGCTCTTTCCTAAAATACCTACAACTGCGTCAGAAACTGTTAGGTAATAGCCAGAAATATTTTTCAGCTCTCAAATTCGCAGCAGAATCGTGTTCTAATATTTACCTATACGACGGGCGCAATTTCTAGGTGTTCTTTTGCTTAAGAGGGGGTTGCCGACAGCGAAAGTGACGTTAGATTTCGTATTTTTTTAAGTTGTATAGCATAAAATCTAATAACATTTTACCTGGCAAAAGTTTAGTACAAACGTCTCTGTCCTTATTTTAATCATAAGATCTTAAAAGCATATGCACTGGAATTATTATTTTTCCCAAGGTTTTCATAACATATAAAATAAAACATTGCTTGTAAGATCTTATGATTAAAATGAAGACAGATATGTTTGTACTAAATTTTTGCCAGGTAAAATGTTATTAGATTTTATGCTATACAACTTAAAAAAATACGAATTCTGACGTCACTTTCGCTGTCGGCAACCCCCTCTTAACTCCACACACCAAAACTTTGTTTTTTGCACTCGACACGCGTTTCGCTAACCATATGTTAACATCATCAGGAGATGATTAAGTATGGACTGGATTAAGTCCAGACTTAATCATCAATGTGGCAAAACTTCTATCCGACTGCCTGTGTTCAAACACTTTTATACCCACAAAGTAATAAAACTAGGTAGGTATAGTATGAGGCATTAGATATTAATTTCTCCATATAGTTATGAAGAATATCCAGCCACGTTGTATAATCACGGGCGTAGCCAGGATTTAGTTTTGGGGGGGGTTTAGTTTGAGAAGTAAATAAAACAACAAAAATATACTTACATGAAATTTAATATCTATATATTCATCCGAAAAACTACGACATATTTATAAAGTTCTTAACTTTAAATGAAATGGATAAATTAACTTCGTTCCTCTGCGCTAAATCTAAAACCATTAAAGAAGAAATCTTCGGCTTTTTCTTTTAAATATATCCACTACTTCATCTGCATGAATGTCTGTTCCATAGTGAATGTTCATTAGAGCCAAACCAATAAGTCTGTTTTCACTTGTAGTGTTTCGTAAGTAGTTTTTCAGTCTCCTTAGGCTCGAGAAAGACCTTTCTGGGGTAGCAGTGGATACAGGAATGGTAGCGAAGATTTGTAGTAATGTGTAAATATTAGGATAAAGGTTTTTATCGCACATATCTAGGCATTCCAAACTAGATTTCGGGGTAGGCAGTCTTCTTATCAGCATGCAAGGAGGCTGAAGCTTTGATAGCTAAATCCAAATTAGTTTCTTTATTAGAAACCCCTTGACCTTGACTACACCACTTTTTCCAGTAGTCCATACCTTTAGGTTTATCACCCTTCCTTTTTTCCCCTCCATTTTTCGACAGTAATAATGATTCACGTATCTACTTATCCTTAACAAGGTCATCGAATAACAGTGCACTAAAATAATTACTCACTTAATTTTCTTCACTATTCGTTCACCACTTTTCACTTTTATTCGCTTCGAGTTCGCATGGAACAATACTGCCGTAAGCGCGGTCACGCGCCGCGGCGCCGCTTATATAGCAGCCCAGTAGCCGTCCAGAAACTTCCACGAACTTCCACAAAGTTCCGCTCATTTCGACCGAGGGGCGTGGCGAATAATCGAGAAACAACGCAAAGTGTCCCTACAATACAAAATAGTTCGGCTGCAACTGCGTCTGCCTCTCGTCAAAAGATGGCGCTAGGCGCTACTATTACTACATATATTCAAACGTAATAATAATTTAACTCTTCACTCCTCGTATTTTTTCGGTATAATATTAGGTAATATTTTGCTTATTTCGGGGGGGGGGGGGGGTTGAACCCCCGAAACCCCCCCCCCCTTGGCTACGCCCGTGTGTATAGTAAATACCTATACCTTATAATAAATACCTAGACCTATACCTACGTATATGTTTTTATTTGATGACTTTTATTTCCAATTTGATTTTACTAATGTTTGTTCATATCTATGCGAATAACTTTTTTTAGATGCAACCAGCTCAGCGTTCTCGTAATTTATAACCTTTTTTTTTTATAGCCAAAGAGTAAATCTAATAGGTAGATACAATAAAAGTGATGTCAATGTCCTTTAATACCTATTTTAAGAAAGAAATTCGTGATTTGTATCAACTTAACTTCTAACCGCATAAATTGAAATAATAAATGCAATTAAATGAATATTTCTAGGAGACATCCTGTCGTCATCAAGAAAAGCCAAACGGTGCACTTCTTCATATTTTATATCTATATATGATCTATGCATCCAGTGAACTGGTCCGTTCGTTATTTAAGGAATCTTGAAGAAATCTTTATCAAAAAGTAAATTAGGTACAGAAAAGGACAACAAAATCCAGAAAACGCCATTTAATTGATAAAAGCTGAGCCCGCAGAGTAACAGGGAGTACCTATTTACCTAATCTTAACGAATAATGACCGCGTAGGTACCTAACTCACCAGTTGAGTCCTATATGTTTTTTCCACGACTTCAGAGGAGCTCAGAATATCATTATTTTCACTATAATCTGAAATCATTTCCAATGTTCAGAACTTCTTTATCTTTAATTAAATTACAACTATCGACAGATGTTGTTTCAGCTGCCGTCGTCCATAACAACCATAGGCATATAATAGCACAGTATTGTAACAAAATGCAGTAGGAAGTATATTGAATTAGGTATGGAAAATGCAGGATCGTGCTTGGCAAAAAAGGTGTGCGGTTAGCAAATAACTAATACCTTTGGCCCCCGACGGGTAATAAGTGCAATTCTTGATGAATGATCCGCAATTATCTATCAGATTTCGAACTATACAGAGTGTATAGATACTTCATACAGTCGTGGAAAAAAGAATTTCTTAAATATATTGAATAATATAATAACAGGATAAATAATATTAGTCATACACAAAGCTACACATAGGAACAATGTTAGAGTCACCCTGTATAGCCGAGTATTTTCACTAGTTGTAACACAGCCTCCTTAATTATGAAATATTATAGTTTCTTTTTATAGATAGATTGTGTTAACGAAATACATTACCATTTTTATTGTACCTAAATGCTTATCTGCAACAAGGGTTACACTCGTTTAAAAAATATACCGAGGGTAATATAATTTCTCACGTAGCTACCTTATACCTATAACATCAGACAACAAGGGATGCGGGTCCACGTCGCGTGCCTTGACACTGCCTGTCAGTTGATTTTACAAGAAATTGACCAGAATAAATTTGTGTACTGCGGATAGTGCTATCGTCGCCAGATTGCTACGACGAGGCAGTGTGTCTCTGGGTGGAAACAGATAGCCGGAAGTGCTGGCGACAGCTTTTTTATAAATTTGTTTTGTTTGTGAAAAATGAAACATTTCTCTAAAAGTTCGAAGTGAAGAATCGTTCCTTTACAATTTCAAGCCTCAAGATGCCTAGAACCGTCGAGGGAAGCTATAGAACTTATAGTTACAACCTGGCTGTAAGTCAAATCGTAATAATAACTTGAAGTAGCTAGGTTTTCTTTGCTTGACGACAAGCGGCCAACTTGTATTCATTTTGGGCTTTCCAAAGGACGAAAATTTGAGAATAAAATGATTAAGGGCCAATTGCATAGGAAAACTAAAGTACCATTTAAAATTAAAGGAGCTTTCTAACAATCCAACCATTGTTTAGTATTGTTGCAAAAGTTTCTTTATACCTAATGTTAAAGTCAGAAGATAATTTAGTTGAATGTGTTATGAAATTGATCCTAACTACAATTTCGATCAGAAGAGCTTACTCTCCTTCACAACATATACTGTTCTCTGTTCGTTTGTTTGTATTTTTATAAAATTTTAACCATAGGGAAGACAGATCATTTGCCTGATCGCGCACTTTGCGAAAAATTCTCACAAAAATTTAGTCCTCTCTATTTGCCCAAATTTACCATATTATTTGTCGAAAATGTATACCTATCCACACCAGGAATAAATACTTATAACTTCTGTGTATATTTTGTTACTTGTTACTGCTTTTATTGACTGTTGAACAAACCTATACTTACTTAGGTACACAATTATTGGAAAAAGTGCACAAATGTATTTAATTATAATTAAAAAGGGGGTTGAACATTTATTAGAAAAGATAAACTAAGCCAAAGTGCAGGCTGCTCTATACTACATAGACCCGTTGAACCGTCCCGCTGCGGCGTTGCCACATGTGTGCACAGGGCTTGTAAGCTTGAGAAGGTTGTGATCGGGGTATACCTAGGTAGGTATCTACTGTTGGCTCGTTAACGGCGAACCGCTAATCTAACAAAACAGAGGAGGGCGTGTGTGTGTGTGGGGGGGGGGGCACTGTCACTGACTCACCGCTTATCATGATCACCATCCGATCGCAGCTACCCCGGGGCTGGAACGGCCTGCTCGCCGCGCCGGACGAACTCGTAGAAGAAGAAGAAGAAGAAGAAAGGAACAAACCAACGACCGACCGGCGGGACTCACGCAACGAACGACCGGGTTGCCTGCGAGCGACTGGCGGACGCGCGCCGGCCGATGAACACGGCCAACGAACGGCGGGGGCGGAGCCAGCCAGCCAATGGCGGCGGTAGGTGGGGCCACGTGGGTAATGGAGGCCGACGCACGGCCGGCGATTACCCGGCAGGTTAATGGACAGCAGGGGTGGGGGCAGGCGGCGAGGTGGCAGAGTCGGATTCGGGGGAATTCGAATTGGTAGGGTAATTGGAAAAAGGTCACTAACAGGATACCTCGCACTCGGGCAAAAATAACTAGAGATGGGCAACGGAAACTTTAAGGGAAGAAACTTTGAAGGTTTAGGAAACATTCCAGGCGAAACTAAAAAAGAACAAAGAAGAATCAGGAACTCTGTGCTGTAGACAAAGAGAGTTAGAGAGGGAGTTGTCTGGAGTAGACTACTGATCAAAATATATTTTATTACATTCTATAGACTTTTTGACTTCTGAAGTTTAAAAAGTTTAAATTAAATTAAACTATAGGCAAATAATGATAATTAGGTATGAATAATATGTGATTATATTATTCTGGCTTACGTTCAAACCGTGGATTAGATAGGTATACCACTGATTTACAAGTATATTCAATATACCTGTGTCCGTAAAGTAACCCAGTATTTCTGAAAATATACAAGGTCAAAAAAAATTTCCTCGAACAGGTCGATTTTGTTTTAAAAAATTACATTTTGTGACATATCTTTCAAATCTGCAAGGTCATCGTTGTTCCAAATATGACGTCCTCGAATATTTTTTTTTAAATTGCAACCTCCCATTTTTATGACGTTATGAAAAGGGCTGTCACCACCTAGGTAGATACATTGATATAACATTGTTATAACACAAATTTTACTGTTATAGTTTAAACTTTATAGTTTCGGAGCTGGGGATTAATATGATGCAGCTATCATTTTATAACATCCTTCAAATCATTTCCATTTCACTTTGGTGCAAAAAATAAGTGCTAACATATTGTGTTAACCGCTTAGCATACTGTCAAGCAAAAGATGGTGTCTCCATTTCGAACATTTACTAAAGTAGTGGTCAATTAGGTATGTTCTTTATTATTGTATTTAAAACTAAACTATCAAATTTTGGCTTCCACCAGAAATAAATAAATTTGCAAGATTTTCAAATTTCAAACATATTTTTATCGAAATTTTTGTTATGCAACATACCTAATAAAATTTTTGACAATTTACGGACACAGTGTCTGCGAAAGAAGTAGGATTTCGCACCCCACACCTGACACCATCTTTAGTAAAAATGTGTCTTTTTCATTATATAGATTGTTAAGTGCCTACGGCTAGCAGTGGCGTGCGGTGACATAATTATGTAGGAAAGCGCTCCGGATATACTTTTTTGGGATCATGCAAAAGTTGGTACTCGGACCCGGTCGGGAAAATCAGCTAAGTATAATAGAAGGGTTAGATTGCACCGAATAGTGAAATACGGCATTGGGCGAATACCGAATACTTATTCGGCCCAATGCCGAATATTCGGCAAACTATTCGGCCGAAGTTCCGAATAAAATTTATGGTATTACTTATCAAAACGTTTTTTAAGAGCCTCTAAACCCACTACACATAATAATATATACAGGGTGTATCTTTGATAGGTACAGAAATTTTAACCACGTAATCGGGGACGTTCATAAAACCGAAAAATGAAAAAAAAAATTTTTTTAATCGATGTTTAGAAAATGGGGCAAATCAATCTTTATCCGTGCTCAATGCACGCCGCTGGATCGTCACTAGAAGCGCTGAGAGGGGAGGTCTAACCTCTCCCTAGGAGATGGAGGGGAATAACGTTAGATTAGGAAGGGGAATACCGCGACGTTGCCACATGTCAGAGTGGAATAAATCTGCTTGCAGAATTAGGTACCTAGGTACCTTTGAAAATTACTGCTGGTAGGTATCCACGTTTTTTTATGATGTCGGTTGCTGTGACGAACTGTTTATTGCTTTCTTCACAGGCGCACACAATAATTTAACAAACACGTCAGTTTTTATCACTTTACTGTTATTTTAAGTCCCTAGGCAGCAGAAATGTATCCGAGCGCCGCTCGGAGAAGTCATTGCTAGAAAACTCATTGCTGATTTCACACTCATAATTTTTTGACAAGTCTTTTGTGGAGTAGGTATCTACCTACCTACCTATTTTACAACTGATTTTCAGGCCGCAATTTTTTTATACTAATAATTAGCCAACTCTTGGGACACCTTGGGATAATAAATTTCTGATCGGCAGTCAACTGAATAAAGTATTTGTTTTAAAATACAAATTATCTGTAAAAATTGCAAATTTCCACAACCACCCATAGGGTAGAGCGTAGAGCAGCGGCGCGTTACTTTTTTTAGCGAGTGTTCGCCTGTAGCCCTATCATCTCGAAAAAAGTGGGGGAAGACTGTAATTTGACGTGAATTTAACGCGCGGCTTCGATTTGTTCATAGTTTTTAATATTTTTCAACCCTTGCCCGATAGTGCGCCACCTTTAAACCCCCTCAGGGTTGTGGTCCTATGTATTATCTACTTTTAAAAAATTATTCGTTTCCGAAAAAAGTGGGGGAAGACTGTCATTTGATGTGAATTTAACGCGCGGCCCCGATTTGTTCATCGTTTTTAATATTTTTCTACCCTTGCCTGATGGTGCGCCACTTTTAAACCCCCTCAGGGTTGTTGTCCTGTCTATTGTCTACTTTTAATAGTATATTACACACCGAGGTGTCTCGAGATAAAGTAAACTTTCCACCCGGGCGGGAGGGCGGGAAGTAAAAGTCAAAAAATTGACACTTTCAAACTTCTAAAAAGTCAGAAATGTCGATATTACATACATGGTTGTAAATAAAAAATTATTCGGTTCCGAAAATAGTTGGGGAAGACTGTCAAATTGGCGTGCTTATCATTTCCGCATTTTTTAACCCTTTGCCGTTTCGGAACTCTCTCAAGTTAATTCCTTACCATTCCTCTTACTTTTCGTAAAAACTTGGTGGCGAAATGTCGCGTAATGTCCCCAAAAACCGAAAAACAGCGACTCCTCCTGGTGAATTTAAGCTTCTGCGTGCCCTTGACTACTGCCCGACATTCCTTCGCCGAGATTCGCCAGGCGCGGGCATATGACGTTGGCGTCGGGCGCTGGCGTCCGACGCCAACTTCACACAAAAACGACGCCGCGCCGAATCGCGCAATAATTACAATTACGAATGAATTCACTGGCACTGATTCACTCGATTTTGCTCCATTTCCACGCCGCCCGGCCCGGCCGACCTACTAAATTACAGCTGGGCGAGGAGCGCAAGCGCGGGGCGCCACTTGACATCGACACTACAGGTGATCCCCACTACTCATAACTAGTGCGCGATATTAGCCAATCGCGGCTCGCGGCTCGCGGCCCCTACTTCTCTCGGGGCGGCGCTACTATGTTGCCAAGTGTGCTGAAAATTTACCTGATTTAGTAATTTAATTCCGTATAAATTTAATTGTGTAGTGGATTTTTACATGGATTTACCCGTTTTTGTGCGTAATAATTATACGAGATAGTAGATTAACTTATAACGAAAGAAACCCCGTATAAATCCGCGAAAATCAAAAATCGGATTTAAGGGACTTTAAGTCAGTTTGGGGACATGTCGGCATAAACGGCAACACCGAATAGTGGTATTGAATGGTATGGGGGAAAGCTTGTGCGCCGTCACCGTACCGCCGCGCCGTAGCCGACGCGCTAGTCGAAGATCGTCCGTCCGATTATTATGGGATTTAACAGCTGATTGATATCGATCCGCGTCCGCCTGTAATTTTTGGGAGCGCCAGCTTCAACAAGCAATTTATTATTATACAGAATGCCTTACGTGTGGCTATTCTGTGGTATAACAATTCTGTTTCCAAAACGTGGACGCGTATGCAAACGTCGCGTCTCGCTAACCGATATTGTTCCGTTACTTTGCTTTGTTTTACGAACTGTCGTCGGAACTGAACCTGCTTCTGTACATTTTTCCAGATCCGTTCGCCATTTTTTTGGACCAGCAGTGATGTCCAAACCTGTTGCAATTGCCGCTACGAATTTGCAGTGAAATAACAAGTGATTTTTTCATATTTCCGTTAAGAAATGCAGTGTTAAACTTTCGCGGCCTTCGTATGAAAACAGTGCTAGATAGGTTCCTACTAGGTACCCCAATTACGCGCGAGGATAAAAGAAGCAGCTTCAAGGGTTCGCGAAAATTCGGGTTTTATTAGACGCATACGGTATGGATCTAATTGTACAATCCACCTAGTCGAGTCCCCGTTGGAATAAATCAGCTGAGGGAAACCGAGACGTCCCTAATATTTGGCATCGCGCCGCTTTAAGTGTGCAGTGAAAAAAAAAACAAGTGTTTTGTTCGTATTTCCGTAAAAAGAGACTATGAAGTGTTATACCTTCGCGACCATCGTATAAAAACAGTGCCACTAGTTAGGTAGGTACTTAGTGCTTTATGTGATTTTGTGAAGATTTTTGGATAGTATCTAAACACAAGAAAATAGTAAAAATAATCGATGCATCTCAAAGGTAGGCTTTTTCATGCTATTCGTCGAGCTATTCGCTAAAAGAACCTTTAAGGAGTTGTCCAAAAATTATTTATTTATTTATTTAATCTCCACATACACCAAATGATACATGGTTGCGTCAATATTCTTCAAATACTGCGAAAAAGCCTCGGAAAAAGCGATTCGACTGGCAACCAGTTACCTAGTGCTTCTTGTGATTTTCGAGAGGATTTTTGGATAACATAAGAAAGGAGTACGACACCCGCAAGGAAAATCATCCAGGCATCCGAAAGGTAGTTTTTTTGCATGCTATTCGCTAAAAGAACCATTAAAGATTTGTTCAAAAACTAGTTGAAAGACTATTCCTGAAATACTGTGAAAGAGCTATACGTCTGACAACGCTGCACGGCGGAATTGGGGGGGATCCGCCGGAACCGGCCTCAGTTCCAGCTGGTCCCGGCAAGGTCAAGGACCCATGGCCGTAGCGTCGGAAAAAGGGGTTTTAATAGCTTTTAAAAAAAAATTATTTCTGACGTTAATATGCACTTTAGAAAAATTTTAATTGCATAGGCGTAACAAGTGCATTTTTCCCGACCTGCCCTTAAAATTTCTGTACTTATCAAAGTTACACCCTGTATAATATAACAATATAAAAATGACCCTTATAGACAAGGAAAGAAACAGTGGCGACTAGAGCCTTCCAGTATAAAATGGAGAAAAAAACGCCCGCAACCAATAATGTACAGTGGCAATTTAATTAGACACTCCCCAGGAATGCATGTTTGGAACCATAATATACCCTGTATAGTGCTTGGAATGCATTTCATAACAGGTACAGTCGGCGCATACAATTGGCTGGCATCTATCAATTATACGATGCACAATTTAAAATCATACATACCTATATGAATTAAGACGATTCCGATACATTTGGCAACGGTGTCCGGCTCGTAGTCTGTTGTCTCTGTCTGTTACCCAAACGGGGCAGCGCAGTAGAAGTGTAAAATCGTCGCTTGCGGGCTGCAACATATTTCAGACCGGATTTTGCCGCAGGAAGAGGGAGCGGAGTGAGCGCGAGGGGGCACGAGAGGGCACCCATATATGCCTGTTTTTCTGCCTTCGAACGATCTTGGTCCGAATCGAGGTCGAGGCAGACTGCATGTGCATGGACATGTCTTTAAGGACAAAATATCACTGATGACCAAGAGCGCTGGACAAAAATGCGAAAGACGACTCTACACCCTCCCCCGCACAAGCACTCAGTTTCTTCTGGGATACTCCTAGTTTGGAATATTGTGAGGGTGAGAATTATTTTTGTTATTATTATTATATCTTAAGTACCTAGATTACATTTTTGCAAAACATGTACCTAAATCTTCCTATTTGTTTTTCAATAAATTTTATAATTTATCAAAAAATTTATCAAACAGGGAATTGATTCATCCAATTATATTCGGCCTGCCGAATATTCGGTACATCCCTAAGTATAGTAACCTACCCAAGTATAAATATACCTACTACTCTGTATGTAGGTGGGACCTAGGTATATACCTAGGTACTTATAATTACCCCAATCTACTTACTAAAACAATTGAATCTTTCAAGTGCATAGGTATTTAATGTTTTGCCGCATTTTCCTAACAGTTCAATCAATTCGACATAATTTAAACGATTTGAATATTCTTTTCCTTCATCATGCCCTCCGAAAGTGCATGTTCTTCAAGAAAAAGAAAACATGTAACCTTTATCAGTCGTTTTAAAATTTCTCTGGTTGTCCTGTCCAAACTAGTGTAACATGGACCATCCATATGATATTTCCAAACCTCGGCAATGCCACAGCCCTCGACCGACGGACCTTGTGTTTTTCTATCTTGCGAGGGAGAGTAAATATACGCAGTTCAAAGCATTCGTGGCAGAAATTTGTAATAAAAACGTTTTTCAATGCAGTGAGAAACGTTTTTATTACAAATAAATTTTTTGCAAATGCTATGGTTGCAAAAAACTGCACAAGCTTTGTTAACTTGTGCCAAAAGCGTGGCATAAATATAGGATAAAAAAAGAAAACATTGAGAGGTCCATCTCTCCTACCCACCGTGGTCCATCTCACCTCCATCATTGATTACGAATTCCTTATTCAATGCCTCCATGCTTTATATAGGGAGATGGACCAATGTTAAGTTTCGAAAGTTCGGATTTACATTTTAATGTTTGTGATTTTCTACTTTATAACTCTACCAAAATGCACACCAATGTGTACAAATTTGAAGATTTTTATTTTGTTATTAAAGAAAGTGTATTTATTTTTTCAAACGACGGTTGAACTTTCCTCCCTTTACTCTATGTTCAATGCATGTTTTTCCAAATGTTTTCTCTTTAATTATTGCTGTTAAATATCCACATGTCTTTTTACGGTTTTTTAGAGGTTATTAAGGTCCAAAAAATCACTCGAATTCTATGGAATTTTCTCACTTAAATTAAAAAGCAATGCACGACCAGCAAAAAAATTAGATAACGTTTTGCACCCCGTTAACCATTTATACTTTTTATACAAATCCATTTTAAAGTGTCTAGTACATTTTTTAACAGACTTATGGACTTTTTTTTATAAAATAATCAATGGCACAGGCCTATCTGACGAAATAATGTCACATTTCTCTTCAAAAACGAGTTGTGAAAATCCCTTTTTCAATAAACTGCACATGCACTACATACACACACACACATTTATTTATCGTCTACCACTACTAGATACCACTCCCGGCTCTCCCGACGTTAAATTGTCAGCCATGTTTACTTATTATGCTCATCGTTCCAATCCAAGGAAGCGATCCAATAAATGCCGATTATTAGATCTGCCAATAGCAGCTCAATAAAATCGAGGGGGGTTAGCGGACTAATCAGGGTTGCAAACTTTACGTGTTTGGAAATCCTTGGTGATTTAGTTAGTTTGTTCCCCAGATTTTCGTTTACTGTCTAGTTCAGTATAGATCCCATATTTATAATATTCTGAAAACTAAAGGAAACTTAATCCAAACGTGGTTCATATTAAATACGTAGAAATAAGATCCTCCAAGTCTAGAGAACCACAATATAATAAATAAATATACAATACAATAGTTGTGACTAGTTTCTGCTCTACTGAGCTATCATCCGACTAGTAATTCTAAAAAGAAGAGAAGCTAACATACAAATTTACAATGAAAATAGTTATCTTACCAAAGGTTTTAGAAATTATATAATACTGTTAAAAAAATTTTTTTTATAGGTATTAGAATAATGACATTGATAGAAGTTGAGAGGTATGTATACAATAGATAGTGTTTAATAATCAAGTAAATTTAGAAAATTGTTAAATTCTAATTGTATGTTGCTATTAAGGCAAATAAATTCAGGATTGTTAACATATTTAAAAATTTCTAAGATTTCGAATAAATCTAGTTTTTTACCTTTGTTGTATATATGTAAAGCTTCAAAATTTTTACTAATATCAAAATTGTGATTAGTTTCTAATATGTGATTTGAAAATAAATAAGTAGTTAAAGTAACGTCTGTGTTTTTATTCTTAGTAATGTTATAATTTTTGAAAATTCTTGAAATTGAAGTTGAAATATTGCCATAAAATTGTAGGGATCTATAAATTTTTTGATTATTATTTGAGTGGTACCTATATATTGAAAGTAAATTTATGTTTAATTAAGAATTTATAATATAATTTATTAATAAGATAAATTGGATAACCATTATTAATGCCTAATTGTTTAATAATATTTAATTCTTTTTTTAATTTTTTTTCTGATAAAGGTATAGAAAAAAGTCTATTAAACATAGAATTAAAAGCTGCAAATTTATGACAATAAGGATGGTTACTTTTAAACGGAACAAGACAGTCTGTAGTAGTTGGTTTTCTATAAATTTCAAAAATTAATTTTGAGTTAATAAAATCTTTTGAAATTAAAATGTCTAGAAATGGTAATGAACCTTCTTTTTCAATTTCATAAGTAAATTTAATATTGGGATGTATTGAATTAATATGATTTAAAAAATCTTCAATAATTTTATAGTCATTACAGTCAAAAATTAATAAGCAATCAATAATCATCTACATATATTTTATAAAATTTAAGATTATCCTCAAAATTTGGATTGTTTAAAGCTTTAAGTTCAAAATTATGCATGAAAATTTCAGCTAAAAATGCGGCGAGAGATTGGAACCCATGGCTGGAACAACCCATGTTGTTTGTTTATAAATTTTGTTATCAAACTGGAAGAAGTTTTGTTCTAGAGAAATAGATATCATATCAATCAAATCACTAATTATGGTTGGATTAATGTTATTTTTGATAAATAAATTATATTATATGTATTATATTTATTATATACCTCTCAACTTCTATCAATGTCGTTATTCTAATACCCATATAAAATTTTTTTTTAACAATATTATATAATTTCTAAAACCTTTGGTAAGATAACTATTTTCATTGTAAATTTGTATGTTAGCTTCTCTTCTTTTTAGAATTACTATAGTCTGATAATGATAGTTCAGTAGAGCAGAAATTAGTCACAACTATTGTATTGTATATTTATTTATTATATTGTGGTTCTCTAGACTTGGTTTCTAAAGGAAACTTCTTGGGATCTATATTTTTCCTGGAAATATTTTTCCACAGAAAACTCTCTCCAGTTTGTCTATATATGACGGTCATCAATAACTGCTTTCTATGCTTCCCGCAATACCGTTAATATTAAAAGTCTTGCCTTTGCAAGTGTATATAACTATTAAAAAATATACCTACATCACGATTTCACGGTGTACGCGATCCTTCTCCAATTTAGATGCGTGGCAGCGATAAGACAAACCCATATCATAAATCTATAAAGACGGGCCGGGGAAACAGTAGCGATGCGTCGTCCTTATTACCGGCGCACAGGTAGGAGGGGGGGTGGGCGCGGTGCAGGAGGGGGAGGAGCCGCAGTGATCGATGAGTTGTTTATTTTTTGGTAATTTTCGGCGTGAAATTGGACGAGGCCTGTTTTTTCAGAAGCTTAATTAGTATTGTGGGCTGTATGACGAAGGCATATTCGACTGGTTATAGAGACGTACTGACAGGAAATTATATTATAGCTAGGTATACCTATAGTTAAGGTGTACAACAACGTTGTATAACCGCATATAGACAAAAGGTGCAACCAGATCAAAAATTTCAACATTCTAAGCGTGTTGTATAGTATGAATAATAATGGATTTATCTCTTATTGGACGTTACTATACCTATACGGGTTGCAGGGAAATATCGGTCATTATATAGGTATAAGTATTAGATTTCCTTTTTTTGTGGTTTAGAATAATTAATGTTGTTTATACAGTAGCCCACCAAAGCAGAGCACAAAAGCCATACAATATTATTCTTGTATTTTAGTGTAAGCTACCTTAAACAACTTATTAAACTTTCATGCGCTTCGTCGATAGCAAATAATAGTTATTTATGTACCAAGGCACTGAAGATCAACTTTTTATGACTCATGTGGAGTTTAGTTGCTGAGGCCTCTGGCCGAGGCAAATAAACCACATGAGTCATAAAAAGAATTTCAGTGCCGAGGTACATATTATATTTTTTTTGAAATCGGAAAAAAAAATGTTTTATTATTAAGGGATCACCCGTCCACGAACCGACTACGCGCGGCGTTGCTTGACTTTACCGATCGCTTTACCTAGGACAAGTATAATGACGTACGGCACCTTCTGACAGAAAAACCAAACTGCTGCTTCTTGTGCAGCCTATACACAACAAATCCATTGATATTCAAATTTACTAAAATATGTATACTATCTATACGAAACAATTTCGCAATGTGTACGAAAAGTTAAATGAGCCTTTATCGGCCGTGTTTTGAATATTTGGTCACTTTTGACGGGCGATTTCTCCGCGTCTGACGTTTGATGTTTACATCTCGCCAAGGCCTACTTATTGAAAAAATCGTACAATAATGGGCTACATTATTGTACGATTTCTGTGCTTTTAATGACGATTTTGGGACATTTTAATGCCGATTTCAAGAAAAATAATATACACATATTAACCATCCCAAAGAAGTCCACGCTAAGTATTCCACTTCCCCTATACTCTTGTAAATTTTAATTTTTTTGTGATAGAAAAAATTTTAGATAAAGGTTGTAGGGAATTTTAGGCAGTTTTCTGGGACAGTAAGAAATTGTATACAGGGTGTGACGCAAGCCAGACTTAACTTGTTTTTTGAGATGAAACACTCTTTATATTTTTGCATTTTTGGAATGTGCTCGTCGAAGCAATCAAAATAATAAAACTTTACTTCATTATCTTTACCGTTTTTGAAATATAATTATTATAATTTAAAATAAAAATAATTAAAAATATAAAATTATAGTTTTATACGAAATTTATTTAACACGAATTTGTGGATCTCGTGATAAAGACAGACGATCAATGCAATAACAAAAAATATTTGTTTTAATCAAGAGAATAAAGTAAAATTCGGTAGGTAACATCTGAAAAACATTTTGGAGTTTCATTATAATATTCTATGCTTGGTTAAAACAAATGTTTTTTGTGATTGCATTGACCGTCTTTCTTTATCACGAGATCCACAAATTAAAGTTAAATACATTTAGCATAAAATTTAAAAACGGAATAATTCAAAAACGGTGAAAGATAATGATAAAAAGTTTTATATAATTTTGATTGCCTTGACGAGTAGATTTCCGAAATTCAAAAATTTAAGTCGACTGTTGGCAACACATCCAAATAATAACGATTACAAATTTTAAAAATGTGGTTAGAGGATTTGGTTATTTTAGTAAATAGAAAGAGTCTTATATAGAGAGAAAATGGCAGCCAAATTTGAGTATAGTATTTCTAAAGTCGCTTGAAACGGCATAAAAAAACTCTGGCTCTGGAGTCAAAAAAAGAATATAGGACATAAGCGTCACACAGTTTTCAAAAATATACATATTCAACAAGCAACATAATATTTCACTTTTAAGGTCTTTTTAAAGTTGTCTTCAAATACAACGTATAAAGGTTAATGCGCCATTTAATATTGTCAAAAGGTCTCTAATAAGCCATATCGATTATAAATACTACTCGTATTTACGCAAGTACCTATACCCTAAGATCTGTGAAATTATATGGAACGGCTATCCACCGCATTTCGCTGCACAAGTGGCCAGCCGTCGAACAGTGTAACCCATGCAAGTATTGGTGATATTTATATATTAGACGAGCATGCAGTCACTTGTGTTTACTACAATATCTATCTTCTCTGTCTCCTTCATCCCTTTTTACTACTAATACCAGGTTCGGTTTAATATGGTTAAAAAAGTGTTTTGTCCCGTATTTTATTGCCGAGACGCCTGTTCTCGAGCTATATACCGTATAAATGAACTCACTTTTGGAACACAGTGATGTACGGGGCGCGATTTATTGCATAGCATTTCCCACGCTCTGCTACTGGTAAAAATACCAGACTTATGACCAGAAGTCACCCGTATACAATTAAAGGGTTTTTATGCGGTCGATGTCGACCTAGTCAAGGAGGCAGCCAATAAGAAAGCGAGCGTAGCGACTTGATTGGTCGACATTTCGGAGATTCGTGGAGCAGGTGTCGACGTGGGCCAGTTAGGCCAGTATAATCAGTGCCGTGCACGGAAATAAGGATTGCGCTTTATTTTACGGATTTTGGTTTTGTGTATAGATTTTTGTGTGGTGTTGTTTTGTGTGAAACAAAATAAATTAGCACATCCACATAACATAGAAATAGGCAATGACAGCTGCCTTTTTGGGGGAACGATTTGATAGGTTTTAAAATTTTTCTTGGAAATGGTGCATGGTGCGTGAAACTTTCCACAGTTTAATTTTATTCCTTCGACTTTTCATCATATTTTCAAATGCAGTTGTTTAGAGCATGCTGCTATCATAGGATAAATAGCATATATTATGTATATTTATACGAAACAGGCTATAATATTCATTAGGTATTTAAAATAGAAACTGGCTGCAACGACTACCTACCTACTCACTGAATATTACAGCTTTCGTTCTTATTATACTAAATGTTTCCAATTTCACGAAACGTAACGCCCCTGTTCCTACTCATATTGTCGCACTCCTTTACAAACACGCAGTTTCCATTCAACCGCATACATAATACATCCCAATTAGAATGTTTGCAAACAGGATGCGAACAACAAAAACGAAACTCTATATCCTACATAGCTACCTTCCTCGCCTATAATATTACACCGAATACCTTTATACAAAGAAATGTCGAAGCACAATGGGCACCTCTGTGCTGTGGAAGGAGCTTATAATCCGGCGGTGATTATTCTCGCCGCAGCGGCACGCCGCACAATACCCAATTAAAGTCTTAAAGGTGTACACTTCTCAAAACACCATTCAATAGTAATTGAACGGGGGCATTAGCGTCCGAGTAGGTATCGGGTGGAACGAAACACCGAAAACACCGATGATGATGGGGCCTAAGTGCCAAAGCCGCCCCGAAACAGTGACGCGCCTATATAATAAAAGAATAAGAAAGTAGGTACGCGCCTTTTCCGCAATTTGTGGAAAGTTTCAGCCTAATTTTTCGTATTTCATAACACTCAGGTTTTTACAAAAATACAAAGTCATGAAAGCCGCTACAATAAGTTGTGACCATCGAATTGATAAGCAGTATGGAATGAGTCTATATAGAGAGAAACTGACAGCCAAACTTGAGTGAAATAAAAATAAATCAGCACAGGCCCATGAGCCACATAATACAGAAATGTACAAAACGACAGATGTAAGATTCCTTCTTCGTTTGTGTCGCGCAGTCGCAACGGTTTCCTGATGCGGCTTTACCTTTTTTAATTTCCATTTATTGTGCGTTAATATCGTTCTTAGTAGGTTTGAATATCAATAGATTTGTTATGGAGGCTGCACAACAAGCAGCAGTTTGGTTTTTCTGTTCGAAGGTGCCGTGTCCTGTCGTACTTGACCTAGGTAGAGCGATCGTCAGAGCACAGAAAATATACTATTTTCTGTGGTCAGAGTCAAGCAACGCCGCGCGTATATAGTCGGTTCATGGATGGGTGATCTCTTATTATTATTTTTCGCCTAATAAAACTTTTTTTGTCCGATTTCAAAAAAATATAATATGTACCTCGGCACTGAACTTGTTTTTATGACTCATGTGGTTTATTTGCTAAACTCCACATGAGTCATAAAAAGTTGAACTTCAGTGCCTTGGTACATAAATAACTATTATTTGATACAAATATCAAAAATCGCAATTTCATTCTAGGTTTTTGAAATTTTGCACACGTACACACAAATCGCAGTAGAAACTTCTTTTTCAAATATATACATTTTTTCAATTCAATTTAGAAATTCCACTTTCCGGCTTTCCGACACTTTCTGCGACAAATGCCAAATAATTTGACATCTAACCAAGATCGCTTGGCCACAACTGTTAATGTCATTTTTGCTCTAATTTGAAGCAAAAACTATTACGACATCAAATTGTAACCAAAGCTATTATAAAAAAATTCCTTATGGTGCGAATAACATTAATGGTGACACTGTATAGGCTTCTGTAAGCCTGTGATTCATTGCTGTCATTTTTATCCATGTATGTCACCTTAAAAATCAGATATAATATTGTAGAAACACACACACACACAAATTAAATACGTTAACAGGATTTTCCACCAAACCAAACCATATAATGTATACCTACACCTACTAGAATAGGTGATGACGTTTTATGCTTTATGCAAATTTATATGGAATATAAATAAAGGCCTTACAACCAGAAAGTCTTTGGGTTATATTAAATTGCAAAAGCATATTCAGGACCCAAAATTACTATTTTTAATGTCAAAATGTCATTGGGATATCCAGTGGCGATAAACATTCTGAAGAGTTGCTGACTAATAATAAGTTGTTTTGTTTTCAAAATTTCACCTCAAAGTTACCTGCTACCTACCCAACATGAAATGTTTTGACAAAAATAGTATAGGGAGCGTAAAGGAAAAAGACAAAGCAAGAACATGCAAATTTCTAAATTATCCTTGTCTTTTTCAGAGAATGTAACATGAATTGCGCGACCAAAAAAAAATAAAAAAAATATATCTGAGACCGAAGGAGAATCTAAGTTTGTTTCTGTTTCGTTGCCCAGCTTCTTTGTACGCCACTGTGTCCATAGACATCTCGCGCGGCCGCCTCTGCTGCGTGTTCCACTCCACGTCATCGCGGTAGCTGGACAGCGGCAAACGAGCCTTTCTCGTGTCACGCCCGCAGATAAGATCTGGGCCTGGTGCTTTTACGAAACCGCAGTAGGCGCAGCGTTTAGGCGCATTAGCGTCATTAGGCGATCATTGTCGGTGCGGAGTGCGGGGTATGAGGTATCTGCCAGGGGTCGGGCCGGGGTACACCATAGTACACCACACCGCCGACACCGACAAGGGAAACGAAGGCGAAGATCCAAGAATGGAAGAGCTAAGTACCGTCTGTAATGTCGTGGTGGTTCATTAATTTGCGTATAAAATATTTAAAGTAGTAGCATGCAGTGGCGGATCTAGGCTGGAGTCAAGGGAGGGGCTTCTATTTCCGAAATTTTGTAATAAAATATGGGAAACATATTTTTTATTCATTAAAATACAGTACTATTAATACATTAATATTCTTAGTTTTGTTCAGTTCCGTTCCGCTGTTCCAGTTCCGCTCTACTCGTTGTAATAGAATATAACAACAACTGTGAACGTGAACTGTCGATCGGTGAAGGCGGTGACTGGACCCGTGTTCTGTGCCGGGCCCTGTCCCAATCCTATTGCGTTCACCAAATTAAATTAAATTTGTACTATAAAAACTATTTAGCGTACCCTCTTTAGAAACGGAAGCAATATTTATCAATGATTCAATATTCAATAATAATAGTTACTTTGCGACCTTCACGCCCACATAACCTCAAAATGGCATGTTCTTGTCAGCGCATTTTCAACCGGTCCGAAACGAGTTGTCAGCGAGTGAATCAAATCCTACCTGTTGTAAACGATCTGAGCGCTGTAAGCACTGACAGCGCGATTCGGACAACGGCCTTAGACTAGACTAGACTAGAAGTTAATAATATTAGAACTGGAAAAGGTTTTTAAGAACAGGTATTGCCTGGAACTGGAACAGGTTGTACCTGTTCCAAGAAAACGCAGTTCCACACCATCTCTAATTGCCAGACATATTTTTTAAGTGCCTATTTTACGGTATTAGGCCAAGGGGGGGGGCTATAGCCCCTGTAGCCCCCCCGTAGATCCGCCACTGGTAGCATGCGATAGGTAAGTAGGTATTATGTTTACTCTTAATGCAAACAATGCCTTATTTTAAATTTTTGAAAGCTTATATTTGCCCCATATCCACCTTCCTGTGCATTCTAGAGTAAAATTGTTCTTGTATCGACAGAGGGGAAGAAGGCACAAAAAACGTTTGAACGTGTTATTAAATTGTGCAGCGATAAGCGCCTATAATAATAGAATTGAATTGTAAAGTGTCAACGCCTAAGAAATTATGGAAAAAATTAAAGCCGCTTATTTTGCTTGCCACAATCTCCCTTAGGTTGACCATATATATCTAATGTTTTCCCGCATCTGCTCATTTTATGGCCAATGAATTTTTTGCGGTCTTCAAACACGTGCGGAGTCATGATTTTGTAGTGGGCCAAGTAAAATAAATAAGTATACAAATTTTTGTGTCGATGTTTTCATTCTTCGAGATGGGTAATACAAACTTGACCTTCTAATCGGCTTGCATGCAGTTAATTATTGCCAAATTGAGGCGAGGAACACAGTATGGAAAATAGTATGGAAAACAATATGGAAAACAGTATGGAACACTGTATACTCATGTGTAGCACAACACATTTTCCTATAAATTTAGATTTAAAAATATTGTGCCGGTCAATAAGATGACGCACTGTCTAACATTGAACGATGAAAGTTTCCTGCTGGGAAGAAAGCTTTTTTTTTTCATAACAATACCATTGATTACAATGACTACGTTTATCTCGTGACAACTCGATCGGATTGAAATGGATCCGATTGAGTGATGTCAAATCTTTTATAATTCTGCGTTTACATCATCAGTATTGAATCCTACGGTTTTCAATCCTCTCTAGGGACATTATCTTTTTACACTTATTCCACAGAAGGTTGGTGCACATTCTGACCAACTTCTGTTTGGAAATAGCGGCTTGAATTGGAATTTTAAATCTGATTGAATTTCAATCTATACGGTTTACGCCGTCTATTTGAGTCCGCTCCAGTGAATTAAAACCTCTCTCAATCGGATCGAACGCGCCGAGATAAACGTAGTCAATGTAATAACCCAGTGGAGTAACTAAGGAAGAGTAGACAACGTGTTCAAAATTTCAGGTGGCGCCTCTGCACCTGTAATTTTTTTAATGTTCGAAAGTGGTGTCATTACCATTGACAAACATGTATTTAAGATAAGAAAAAGGAAACATCCAAAAAATGTATAAAAATATATTAACAATAACAAAGTAAACCCAAAAATAAATTAAATCTCTGTCTCATCTGCTCTCATTAAATAAATAAAAAAGATTTGGAAATGAATTGTCTAATTTAACTTTTTCTCATTTTATATCAAATTTAAGGTATTTTATCTTATGTGGCACCATTCCGTACATAATAATAAAAAATATTAAGAAAAGTTATAAAATGAAAAAATTATCCTAGATCACAGAAAACATGCCATATTTAAGTATTATTTTAAAGCGGTAGAATGGTGTTCTTTTTCTGTATTAGTGGGACATTTTTGGGATGTTTCGATTAAGTTTACTTAATTTTCAAATATTTTCAAATTTCCAAATATTTCCAAAGCATTCCTGATTTTTGATTGAAAATAAAAAAATGATATTTCTCAACTTTGAAGTAAATTAATTAAATTTGAGGCATTGGGGTTTCAGGGGTTGCTAAATAAAGTTACTTTGTCGGATTCTCGATAAAAAATCCCTATTAGCATTTTCCAAAAAATCGCATAAAAAAATCATAGCAGCGCATCACAGAGTTTTACAGGGGGTTCCGTGTCAAATCTGAACATCCTGTACAATATAATATGTGCCCCGGTCCCCGGTTGAAGCTTGGTACCTTGACAGGTATTTTTAATTTGGATATTTATTTTAAATTTGGAAATATCTGCACAAAATTGTAGATAACTAAAAAGAAAACTGATGTAGAGTTTGCTACAACATGCAAAAAGGATTAAATTTCCCTAAACAAATTTCACATTTCTTAATTTTTATGAAGAGTTACTTTTATGAAAAAAAAAAGATAAATAAAAACATATCTCTGGCACAGAATCCAGGGACACGCTAGTCAGAGCAGTATCTAATTAAAAAATAATGCCAAAGATATTTCCTTGACAAGTATCTAAATATTGTCACGAACTATTTTTTTGTTTAAAAAGAGTTTTTCCTCGTGTCTAAAACCTCTTGGAAGTCATATCTTCTGAACCTCTTTTTAGAATTCCGTTGAGGTAAATATTCTGCCGAATAAAGATATCATCCTATCCCTGTCGTGATTATGTCAGGTTAGACATGTCGTTTTTTATCTTTTTGGAGAAAAGGAATTAAATGTTGGCATTATTAGAAAGTAAATGGGAATGGTTACCCGGGGATGAAAATCTAAAAAAGTAAAAAAATGTCTGTATATTGTAGTATTTGTAAGCAATATTGGAATTTACTGTTATTTACCTATATACAGGGTGATTCAGTTTTATACTGCGACACTTCAACAGATGATAGAAAACCAAAAAATAACCGCACTTTCTTTTATAAACTATATCATTTTAAGGCCTCATTAAAAGTTAGTTTTGGCAAAAGGGTTAAATTTTTCTGTTGTTGAGAAAAAAATTTCTAAACTTGACATAGTAGCATCGGTAGAGGAAACAGCTCAAGCATTACCTGAGGAATTAGGTCAAGAATTTAGAGTCAGGTCAAAAATAATCTTAGAAAAAGATTTTAAACAAAAGTCAAATATTTCAAAGGAAGAAAAAGTAGCAATTAGATCACTTAAATCAGATAGGATAATTAAAATATTACCAGCAGATAAAGGAAATGCAACTGTTATTTTAGAAAAAACTGTGTATGATAATAAATTGAATGATTTATTAAATGAAGGAACTTACAAGAAGATAAACAAAGACCCTACAACTTCAATAGAAACTAAAATATACAAAACACTGTATAAATACCGCGAACAAATGACACAGAGACAAAGGACACTCTTAACTCCGCATCATTCAAAACCTCCACACTTATACGGATTACCAAAAATACACAAAACTAACATTCCTCTTCGCCCCATTGTAAGTTCAATAAATTCGCCATGTCATTCGTTAGCAAAATATTTACTTAAAATTGTTAATCCGTTAGTAGGAAACTCAAATTCATTTATCAGAAACAGTAATCATTTTCTAGAAAAAATTAGGGAACATCAATTTCCGGATAATTATATATTAGCTAGCTTTGATGTGGTTAGTCTTTTTACAAATGTCCCTGTTGACAAATCATTGAATATTTTACGCAGAAAGTTAGAAAGTGATCAGACTTTAGAAGAAAGGACAAATTTGAATATAGATGCAATATTAGAACTAACAACACTATGTGTTAAAACCACTTATTTTCAACTAGGAAATGAATTTTACCAGCAGGAATTTGGAATGGCTATGGGGTCTCCTTTATCACCATTCATAAGCAATTTATTCATGGAAGATTTTGAACAAAATGAATTGACTAGATATGTTCACCAACCTAATGTTTGGTGGAGATATGCAGATGACATATTTGTTATATGGGAACATGGAGTAGATGAGTTAAATTCATTATTAAATTTTATAAACTCACAAGAACCTTCTATCAAGTTTAACTTAGAAATTAAAAATAATAATCAATTACCTTTCTTAGATGTTTCTATACTGAAATCAGATAATATAGAAACTAGTGTCTATAGAAAACCAACACATACTAATAGATATCTCCATTTCAACTCTAATCATCATTTTAGTGTTAAAAAAGGAGTAATTAAAAGTTTGTATGACAGGGCTAGAACGATTTGTTCTAATAACACAAAATTTGAGGAGGAAATTATACATATAAAACATGTTCTTGAGAAGAATGTTATCCTATTGAATTCGTTGAGCAAGTTTTTTCAGGATTGCCAACAAAATAACAATGCTAATAGAATTAGAGAAATAAATCTGGTGGACCGACCAGTAAATTTAATAATTCCTTATATTCCTGGACTATCAGATAAGCTAAAACGTATAGGCAATCGTTTTAATGTCAGAACAGTATTTAAAACCAAAAATACATTAAGATCGATGCTAGTTAAAACAAAACCATTTAATGATTTACAAAGTTCAAAAAATTGCATTTATAAAATTCCTTGTGAATGTGGAAAGCTCTATGTTGGGGAGACTTGTAGGCCATTTAACGTTCGTTTAAAAGAACATAAAAATTATATCAGGCAAAATCAAATTTCGAAGTCAAAAATATGTGAACATTCCTTTAATAACAATCATAGGATATTGTGGGATAGTTCCAAACCAATTCTAAAAGAAGAAGTAGGAAATAGACGAAAAATTAAAGAATCTGCATTTATTCTAGGAAATACGGGCAATTGTGTTGCTGAATGTTCAGTGGAATTCAGTAAAATATTATTGCCACTTATTCAAAGAGAAGTTAGTATAGATAATTAGATAGAACACAGGGCACAATATCAGGCAGGTGGCTAGGCTATTGTTTCTGTTGTCATGACATTTTAACCTGAAATTTATTAATCTGTCACTTCACTTTGACGTGACATGATCTTTGAGAAAGGAGGAAGATTTATTCTCCGAAAGCTCAGAAAACAAATTTGTTGAAGTTATTTTTTGAGTTACACGTTTAAAGTTTCGTTCATTTAGTGTTAAGAATTTATGAATTTTCGAGGCAACTTGAAAAAGTTGTCTTTCAATCAGTTTGGTGGCGAAAAACCCAATTAAAAATTAAATGGATCTGTTTGCGCCACAAATAAATTTTAGAAAATGCCTTATTAAAAAGTTACAGGGGGTTAAAGTTTTAAGAAACATGTGGTCTTTATTGAATATTTACCAAACTAGTTGAGATATTTAACTCATATTTGGTACACGTTATAACGGCATGGGTTAGCTTAAAACCTGTTAATATCAAACACCTTGAGCAACCAGTGGCGTAGAAGTAATTAATTAGTATAATTGTTTTTGGAAAAAAAAGAACCACCTTGTATACCTATTAAATGTATTCAATTTCTTATGTAAATTTTCATTTTAAACAAAAATGCCCTCTTGGTAATTTTTTGTATGTGTCATTGTTTCGTGGCAAATTTGATTTTTTGTATTATTTCGGGGTATTTCTGAAAAATTATCTAAAAAATTTGCTGCATAAGTATCACTTAAAGTAGAAATAATGTATTTGCTACTTGAAATAAAGTAACTTTTTCCAATAAACTTACCTATTTAAGGCTATACTTTTAAAGATACAGGGTCTAATACATTTAAGGATTAATGGATTAGATTAAGGATTATTAATGTTACGCTCTGTATCTTGAAAAGTAAAACCTTGAATGGGTAAGTTTATTGGGAAAAGTTACTGTATTTAAAGTAAGAAACACTGCTTTGAGTGTTACTTATGGAGCGAAGTTTTAAGTTAATTTTTCAGATGTACCCCGAAATAATACGAAAAAATCAAATTTGCTATGAAACCATGACACATATGAAAAAATGCTAAGAGAACGTTTTTGTTTACATGTAAAATTTACATAAGAAATTGAATACATTTTATTGATATACAAGTTGGTTCATTTTTTTCTAAAAACAATTATACTAATTACCCACTTCTACTCCACTGGTTGCTCAAGGTGTTTGATATTAACAGGTTTTATGCTAACCCATGCCGTTCTAACGTGTACCAAATATGACTTAAATAGCTCAACTAGCTTGGTAAATATTCAATAAATTCCACATATTACTTACAACTTTAACACCCTGTAACTTTTTTATAAGGCCTTAAAATGATATAGTTTACAGAAGAAAGTGTAGTTATTTTTTGGTTTTCTATCACCTGTTGAAGTGTCGCAGAATAAAACTTCACCTGTATAATAGATTTAAAGAGAGTGACGTGGGAGAGGTGATTCTATTGTCAGCGGTTATTCTATATACTTAACAGTCAAATAAATAACACAAGCAGAAGTTTTCACGGTTTAAATAATTAGGTACACAACTGATTAAACGCAATTTTTTTAATTTCATTTTTTATAGAATGACTAAAATTGCAATTCTTATTTTGTACAATTTTTTTAAATATATAGTATTCGGTATTCAGTAGGTAGGTACATTACAAAGAGTTCATATACCTACGCATAAAGACAATATTATGACGAATTTGCTAAGTTTTAAATCCAAAGTCAAACATGGTCCGACAACGCACGTCATCTCGTTATGCAATTTGATCTGCTTGGTTTTTATAATGATGAGATTACGTAGCCGCATCGCATCAGGTTACCTGTATATTGATCAATATAAATCGTGAATTGTTGAACGGTAGCCACAATCTAATTTTTCCTAGGTATTATACCCCGAAATCGGTTAGAAAAAGCCGTCCAGCTAATATACAACAAAAAAAACTTGTTAACGCATAGCTAATTTGTTGGTATTTTTAATCAATGAGATTAGTTCGCTCCATACTCTGCGTACTACGCAATGCCTAAAAGCGTAAGTGACGGACTGGCCCATACCTAGAAAATTTGTTATCTTTTGCCCCAATACCCATATATATTTAGTATGTTTTCACAGAAATCTCAAAAAATGAAGAAATATTGAGAAAATCCTAAAAGATTTTTGTGGTTTTTAAATTTTTAGGTACAGATGGCTGGAGCATTTATGAGCAGAAGCATTTTAAGCATTTATGAGCAGGTTATTTTTAAAAGTGTCTAGTCACTTTTGGTGACTGACCGGCAATTTTGGAGCATTTATGATCATTTATATAAATGTGGTCAATTAGAGAATTACGTAATAAGAATTTTTGGTTACTATTGAGCATTTATAAAAAAAACTCCTTTCCTAACCTGTAAAATTACAAAACCATTTCTAGCCTAGAATATTGTGAACGTGAACTGCGTGTGTTTCCTAGTTTTAGTTCCTACTTTTCGAAAAGGTCAAACAAAATTCAATAGTCTGGAATTACTTCAAGAAAAGAAGTGAAGTAACTTATTTTGTTTTGTTTTGAATCTGAATATATATTTTATTTTCTTAAACTTTTGTTATCCTTGATAGGTAGGTACTACTCAAAAGTTTTTTTATAATAATGAACAAAATGAAATCAAAATATCTACGAAGAATTATTTTTATTTTATTTCCAAAATATTCGAATATTTTATTGATTGCTTACCTAACTAACCCACATCCTACATGTACCTACGCATTGGGTCTTCTAAATCTGTTTGTAACTAGAAATGTTACATATTTTATGTTTATATTTTTTTATTTTTGTTTTACCTTATCTCTTACATACTTTTTAAATCAAAAGTCATACATATGGGGGTCTTGTTTTAAAGGTCTTTCCACAAGCAATCATTTCACCATTTTTAAAAAAGTCCATAAATGCTGGAGGTCTCGGCGGTCATTTTTAAAAGTGACCTGCTCAAAATCATAAATACTCGGTCATTTGCCATCTATATTTTTAGGTAACATTTTTTGTGACGATAAAAAAAAATCATGGTCTAAGTTAAACCTTTTTGAGTTGGTTTTTTATCTTCCAATATCAATCATTTTCTTGTTTTGTAAATATCAATGTAATATAATATGTAATATCCAAAAATGTGCTGAGCATTAATTAAAACTGTGCACAAAATGTACAAACGCAGGAGTTGTTTAAAAATGCCACAGGTAACTTGACTACACAGACTACGACTACAAATACAAGTTTATGTGGAACTTAGAGCTCCCTATAACGCGAATATAAGAAGTTTGTTATGATACAGTAATAAGCCAACTGGCGTATAAAAAAACCGAATCCATGATGAGATATTTCTATAAGATTATACCGGTAGCAATTTTCTTGTGTAACAGGCCGATTTTACCTGCGCTGTTATACACCAACGTATGTGGAAGCACTTTGTTGGAGTCCCTATACTTTGTGTCAAATAATGAATTCCAACTGCAAATAAAATCGTAGACCACACTTGGATTTTGACTTGCCGCGGTGGCGTCGCTCATACCGGCGCGGCGCTGACTTTATATTTTAGACTGCATGTTTTTCTGCCTTCGATCGACCTTGGTTCGAACCGATGTCGAGGCAGGCGCATGCACATGTCTTTAAAGAAAAACACGGCTATGGTTAAGAGCGCTGGACAAAAATGTGGGTTCACGGTATTGCTCCTAAATAGGCTTTATCCGTGTGATTTACTAATTGTCATACACTCATTGGGATTACTACGGTTTTCTAGGGATTTCCGTAGTACTTGAGCGGAAGCTATCCTAGTTCTATCGGGAAAAAAGTCGGCCCTAGCCGCAAGTGGCAACGAAGACAAAATAATAGTAAATGCCCACCTCCCCGCATGTGGTTGCTTCTGGGGTACTCCTAGTTTGGATTGTTGTGTGGATGAGAATTATTATTATTATTTATTTATTTCTTACCATCTTAGCGAAAACGGAAAAGTTACGTTACTCTTGGCCTACCTAATTTCAAATTCTGCAATTTTTGAACACCCCGTATAGCAAATTGGGTAATATTTTCTCAACTCGAATCTTCATTTCGAAAAACTGCCATGAAGAGTGACTTTTTGTGAAATTCCACCTCTTGTATACCTCACCCGGGGACAAACTGTGTATTATGAAAGTAACTTTGTTTTTATAATAAAAGATAGATACCCACATATCATCCGTCAAATCAGCAAAAAAAATATTTGCCATATAGAAAAAAAGGGCTAAATAGTGGATATCAATTTCTAGGCATATAAAACTATTTGTCCATTATTATCAGTTTATAATTATTGGAGCCTCCTTAGAATTTATCACATTTATTAAAGTCGAAGGTAATCTCTCTTCTAACTTCAGCTATCAGTTCTCCAAAATTTAATAGCCCGTCGAAGATATCGTTATAGAGAATGACATTTCATTTGATTTCCGTGGTTAACTTGATAAGAACTAAGTGTAGCAATGTAACCGAAGGAGGTTATTTTTAGAAAAGTTAATTTTTCTCAATTTTTTCTACCAAAAAAAGGTGTTTCAAAAAATACAAAGAAAAGCATATTAAGTACCTATGCCATTTAAAAAACAACGTAGTTGCGAAGGGCTGGGCGATATTGAAAAAGTTATCGAAAATAACGATAAGAATAAGATATATCGATACTCCGATATATCCATATTTAGATATATCGATATTAAGATATATCCATATTCCAATATATCGATATTCCAATATATCGATATCCCGATATATCGATATTCTGATATAAAGATATTCCGGTATATCGATATTAGGGGGCCCTAATTGCTCAAAGTGTATCATTTTCCATAAGCTTGCTATTTGCTACCAACAATTAACAAAAACAACGTAGTCATGTGAATCTCATATCTGTCGTGTTGAGTACTGTCTTGCTTATTATTGTGGTTGTGGAGGTGGGTACTATTGGTCGTTGGGTAGGGTGTGTACAAGTAAAAGAAGAAAAGCACAGGCACACTGACGGAAAACAATAAAACGTATTTTCTAAAATTTATTTGTGGCGCAAACAGATCCATTTAATTTTTAATTGGGTTTTTCGCCATCAAACTGATCGAAAGACAACTTTTTCAAATTTATAAATTCTTAACAGTGAATGAACGTAAAATTAAAGAATCTGCATTTATTCTAGGAAATACGGACAACTCTGTTGCTGAATGTTCAGTGGAATTCAGTAAAATATTATTACCACTTATTCAAAGAGAAGTTAGTATAGATAATTAGATAGAACACAGGGTACAATATCAGGCAGGTGGCTTGGCTATTGTTTCTGTTGTCATGACATTTTAACCTGAAATTTATTAATCTGTCACTTCACTTTGACGTGGCATGATCTTTGAGAAAGGAGGAAGATTTATTCTCCGAAAGCTCAGAAAACAAATTTGTTGAAGTTATTTTTTGAGTTACACGTTTAAAGTTACGTTCATTCACTGTTAAGAATTTATGAATTTTCCAGGCAACTTGAAAAAGTTGTCTTTCGATCAGTTTGGTGGCGAAAAACCCAATTAAAAATTAAATGAACAATAAAACGTTTTTCATTTCTCTTTAATTTTTTTAATTATAAATCGATACATCAACATATCGATACCTATATAAAAATATCGATATATTGAAAAAATCGCAGCCCTAATTGCGATCGCTATTAAAAAATATTTTTGATATCTTAAAAACGAAGAGTTAGGTTTCGTCTACAACCTAATGGGTCATCCTGTACCTACATAAATTTCGTAGCTTTTATCTACCGCCGGTTCTAGCTATTTATATTGTAATTTTCCTCGATGAAAATATGGATTAAATTTAGGGTATAAGTACTTCTGGAAACATGCTGGGCCCTAACGTCTCCAGTCCGTCGCTGCGTCCGTAACGTGGAACACTCAATTTAGCACGTCAGATTGGACGGCGCGGCAGCAATTTTTGAGATATCGCCGTCCATTGTGCGGCTAAATTGAGTCCATAAAAGGCCCAACAATGCCGGCTAATCGAGGAAAATGAATTGTTAAGGCTTTTTTTCACGGACGATGATTGCCTCTGTGTATCTATCTACCTGCGGGCCGGGCGCGGCGTCAGATTAAATTTTCGGAATCGCACGGTTGATAAATAAAAAAAAAATGGTCTCTGGGAGAATCGCTTATTCCGAGATAATCGGCTCGTGATGGAATAAACTCGCTTAGGAAAAGGGCGTAAAATCTTATTGGTTATATTAATCTCGATACGCTTAGACAAATTGTTATTATACTACTGCTCAACGAGCGGATTATTCTGATAATCGCCCTGCACCTCAGGCTCAGGTCTCCGGCATACTCCCGGACGAGTATGACTATAACTCGGGAGTTGAGTACTATGCTTTTCCCACGACTATTAGATAATAAATGTTTATTGGAATCACTACTTTCACATCAATATTTTCAAATCTATTATGCAATCGTAAATTCCAATATAGCACACAAATCCTACATTATATTTGTTTTTAAAATTTCTGTGTCCAAGTTTATCACGAATTTTCATATACCTACTTAAATCCCTGATGGTTGAAAACACTGTTTTAGTAGGTACTTACGAAAGCCGCAATGCTAGTCTTACCTGAAACAAAAAATATAATTAATATAATATTATATAATTATATAATTTTAAAATTTGGGATACATTTCGAATTATAATTATTAAATAATATTAATAAAGAGGGAACAAAAAAGTCTACATATTCAAATCTTTTGTTTTGAGGTTCGGGTTGTTCTCAAAAATATAATATGTTATATATCTTATATCTTAGAGGTAGGTATAGTCACACAAAATTTGGTATTCACAATATTCAATATTCTCACCCGCAAAAACATTAACGTAAAAATTTCGAAAAAAAAAACTTTAGCTTTAATACCTCGTACCCTGCATCTTTACAACGTCTTATACTTTTGAATGAAGGACGTTCGGCTCGATCCCCTTATTTTGGTCCGTGCTACTCTACTGGTATTAAATTACCATTATTAATGGATCACCCTGTATATGTTATAAAATATATAAAAAAAATCACTTGTAACCTGAAACTTGGTAGGGGATACATTAGAGAAATACCTACAAATTCTGTTTAACTTGTTTGAAAAATAGCGTTAAAATCCGCAAACAACATTTTGGGGAAGTCGCCCGAGTTCCATGTTGGATACAAATCTCTTTTTTTGTTTGTTATCTAAAGTAATAAAATAGACTACCTACCTAAAAAATGGTAGTACCTAGTATAGTTTCAAAACTACAAAAATATTTGGGCACGCTTATGCCGACAAGGGTCGAGACGTCAAGCCTCAGATGTACCGATGTACCTATTATCATCATTTTTATCAAAAATTTTTTATTGCCAAACCCGCATAATACAGTGTGTCCACGGATAGAGTTCACGTAGGGTGTAAATGACAAAAAAAATTTCAAGTTGAAATTTGAGCTTCTGGGGATCAGCCCTGCTTGGTTTTAAACTAATTTGTGACATAATTTTACTTTCGAAAAATCGCGTATGCCTTGGGAATTTTGAAAAAACTAATTTTCCACATCAGTAAAGTGCCCTTTCTGTAGGTTTTACGACAAAATGTTATTAAGGAAACTTGTTCAGAATGAAGAACTGAGTAGGTTTGCGAAATTTCGAAAGTCTAGGCCTACTTTGATTTTTTGGTATTTTTTCCCACTTTTCTTCAGAAAAGTGCACTTTGGGTAGCTTTCACATTAAAATGTTATTAAGAAAACTTGTTCACAATGAAAAACCGGATAGGTGTGAACGAATTTCAAAAGCCTAGGTCTACTTTCATTTTTATGCGTTTTAAATTTTTTAGCAAAAAAAAGTACCAACAATATACCGATTTTCAAAAACCTTTTTTTCAACCTATAGTATTCGAAGAGGTCCACATTTTGGGATATAATTTTTTGAAATAGTCCTATCTACTGTTATTAGGGTTTCATCAAGTCAAGTAGCTTGACATTTTAACAAATAACTTGACTTGACTTGAAAATCAAGCTTTTGACAAATTAGATATTTAACTTGACTTGATATTGGAAAATTACTACTTGACTTGAACTTGACTTGATTTCAAGTCAAGTCAAGTAGATTGGATATCAAGTCAAGCCATGAATCTCTAAAATTGGCAAAAAAATTAAATTTACTTTTACTTGTGAGCATGTTTATTTATTATTAACACACAAAATAAGAACCAAGTTTTCGAGAAAAATGCTTATTTATATATTAAGAAAAAAAAGTGCTTTGAACGGTGTTAACGTTAAACAAATAGAAGTTTTTGTTGTCTATGTTACACAGACACAGACAAACAAATAGAAGTTTTTGTTGTTCCACAGACTATACACATAGTTTTGGTACGGACTTAAAATAGTTTATTTTTGTTCTTTCCTAGTTTTGCAAAAAAAGTGTACAGAGTGTTCCCGTATATTTTGACCCACCCCTAGAGCCTTTATTTTTCGAGTTAGAAAAAAATTACTTAAATGAAAGTTGTAGGGTTTTTTCTGAACCGCTAGGATCTGTTACTAGATAAAACAAATGAGCGTCGCAAATTTATGAAAAAATATAAACTTACTTTTTTTAATGGAACACCCTGTATATTTGTGGATTTTTGAATTGCACGCATTTTTCAGATTCTAACGATATAAATATGTTATATGTTTGCTATAAGCATTCGCATGATATTCCAAATTGCAAATAAATACCATATTTATACTTAATCAAGGAGAATACACCTTGTTACCCAACAACTTTCATTTAAGTAATTTTTTTCTCACTCGAAACATAAAGGCTCTAGGGGAGGGTCAAAATATAAGGGAAAACCCTGTACAACGCAAAGGTTTATTATTATTATTTACCTAACTGTCCTAACTGATAATAAAATTTGAAATTGATAAAAAATCAAGTAATCAAGTAGCTTCAAGAAAAACTTGATTTTTCAATTACTTGAGAAATAAATACTTGACTTGACTTGGTATTGGAAAATTACTACTTGACTTGAACTTGACTTGATTTCAAGTCAAGTCAAGTAGCTTGAATATCAAGTCAAGCCATGAATCTAGAGTCTGTTATTAAAAGAAAATCCCTCAAAAATCACAAATCCATATTAGGCATTTTTTAAACAATAAAATGGATAGTGCCATCGAATTAGCCATAGTTCAAAACCTTTGGTACAAAATTTCAATACTCTAAGTTATACAGGACGTTCACCAAATAGAGTTTTCCGGAGAAGGTACCTTGTATAAACCACCGGGCATATTTTGGTGATCCTTTATCTAGAATCGATTAAGATTTATCTAAGGTATTATTTTACATAGTCTATCTAGCCTAGCTCATGGAGTTTGCAAGAAAAAATTTGATGGTAAAATTATTTATTTTAAAAATATATTTAAATAAAAAAATTGGGAATTTACTATAAGTATTCTATTGTCTCTCTCTTCGAGCACTATAGGTTAAAAAAAGGTTATTTGAAAATCGGCGCATTTTTGATGCATGCATTTAATATCATTCTAGTGTATTAAATACAATTAATTAAATTTACAAAATCTAAATTGTTGCAACATAAGTAATTTTGTTAATTTAAATTAACTTTTGAGGTCATGCATAGGCGTTTGTGTAAGTACCTACTTCTTCATAATTAGAAATTTAAAATTAGAATTGCTATATTATCACAGAAAATATTCTGTGATAGTATGATATAGATTCCTAAACGTGTCTTATAATTTTTTGCCTGTATTGTAGATACTGATTTCACGAAAAATGAGAATTTCTACCTCGATTAGTTTGTCGAAACAACTCAAAGGTGCGCGTCACTGTAAAAACGGAAACGGCATCCCACCATATGCACAGACTATACCGGTCGAGCGTCAAGCCCAAATTTGCTCCTTCCTGGGGTTACCTATATGAATCCTCTATTGTTGAGTTTATGAGCCAGTGCTACGGCTCGTAATGAAAAGCCGCCACTGAGCTGCGCCCAGAGCTGGGCAAGTAATTAGGCGAAAGTAATTGAACTGTCAATTAATTCCTTTTCATGGAATTGTACTTAGTTGGAATTACTTTTGAAATAGAGACAGTAATTGTAATTTAATATCAAGTACATTTTGAAAAGGAATTGTACTTGTAATTTAAAATCAATTACTTCTGAGAATTGCAATTCCTTTTTAAAATTCCTTTAAAGCAATTACTGTTTCAATTACAATTACTTTTTCAATTACAATTACATGTCCAATTACAATTACTTTTTCAATTACAATTACTTACACAATCTCCTCTTGCGGTGCCGGCCGGCGACAGCCCGAGCTGATTAATAGGGAAAACCGGAAACCTGGATTGATTTTGGAAATATTGCAACGTTGTTTGGGCCAACCTGGCCAACAAAATGTAATGCAAAATAAATGCGTCATCACTGACAAAGTCCGCAATAATGTTTTCTTTCTTATGCCACTCCCATTTACTATTTATGCGTCACTGGCAAGTCATAACAATAATTGTTCTGTATTCTCTATCTCTATATTAATAGTCAATTCGTAATGCCTATTGTCACGTCACAATAGACATTTAAATTCTGTTTTTTTTCTTCATTAGGTGGTATACGGAATTATCACTATTTATTGGATTAGTAGTTCAAAATTAAAACAGTTTTGATAGAAATACATTTTACATTTTGTAACTTTATAAATATTGTATACAACATTTTATAACACAAATTTAGTTCAATACAAAAATTGTCAGTTTGTTGGGTTGTAAAATTTTACTTCGGTACATAATGTAAAAAAATTAAAGTTTTTTTGTAAGTCGTTGAGCTTGAATCTGAAACGCATTCTGTGAGGCCATTGTGTTTTTAGACATAGGTATTACTATGTTATAGTGTTACCTACTGAATATAATTCGTTTTGTTCATTAAAATACTGTAACTTTTATTTATTTTAATTTGAATATTTGCCATTTATACAAAGACTCAAAGACTAGAATTTTTTTGCATCGCAGAACAAATAATTCTTAATATAGTTACCAGTTATGGTTATTTAAGTAACTAGGTAAGTACCTACCTTATTTTGGTGTCTACAAATTTAATAGAAAATAACGCAAACAAGAAGTAATTGAAAAAGTAATTGTTTACATCAATTCCAATTCCAAATACAAGTAATTGTAATTGTAATTCAATTTACATTTCAAAATATCAAAGGAATTGTAATTGGATCTAATTACATTCCTACAAAAGTAATTGGAATTGTAACTGGTCAGTTTTTAATTGTAATTGACCCAGCTCTGGCTGCGCCACAGCTCAGATCGGACGAAATCGACTGCGGCTTCGGCACGGTCGGGTCCTGGCCTGATCGCGGGCCCGGCCCGGCCCGGCGGACAGGGCCGTAACGGCCGTGAGATAGGGCCAGTAAAGCGGCGGGGAGCCCGGTCTGGGGCCCGCGGCCGCCTCGCCGCAATAAAACGTCGCATTTCATAGGACGGCGCGCGGCGGGGACCCGCGCCGCGCTCGCGCTCCCCGCCGGACCACTTTACGACAAATTACGACTATTGGAGCGGTTTATTATCGGGATCGACGACGACGACGACTGCGGATGGATTGGCCGTTACACTTTCTGGGATTCGAACCAGAAAACGGGGTTCCTATATAGTTTTGTGGCCGAGACAATTAATTATTTGCTTAGGGCCGCAGTAGCACAGTATACGGGGTGTTTCTAAATTATGTTGCCAACGGAATATGTACCTAACAGTATTGAGAAGATATCTGACCGATGTGCATTCAATCGACTATATAAACTCCTGGACAAAATTAACGCAACATCATAAATGTGCCACTTATTTGATGCTATTTTTTTTCTGAATTTATGATCCGATTTGAATGATTTTTTTTGCATTGTAAGTTGGTTCCTTGACAATGTCATAGTTTTCGCTGTTTATGATAAAAAGATCATTTTCGATTTATACCGGGTGTAACAAAAATATTATGTTTTTTCCGAAAATTCGTATCACCCTGTGGAGTATACTAGCAACCGAAACATATAGCAGTTGACATTAGATGGTAGGTCCATCTTTCTTCAACATTTTCTTTTTTGGTTTACTTCATTATCTCTGTCATTAAAGGAGATACACTGTTTTATATCGTAACATGTTTTTATAGACTTTATTATTCAACACAGTCATTGTTGAATGTTTTGAAGTAGGCTATGGAACTTTTCTGACATTTGAAGCGATGTGTCAACAGATGTTGTGTTTTAAAGTTACAAAGGTCAAATGAAATTCGCCATACCGATGGGTCATGTTGCTAATGTGATAGGAAGACATCGTTCGACTATAAGTCGTATGGTTGAACGATTTAACGAGATAGGATCTAGTTACTCTCGAAGGTCAGGCCAAGGGCGAAAACGATGTACCGATCCAAGGGATGAGCGTTTTATTAGGCAAACTGTTCTAAGAAACAGGAATATCACTAGTACTAGGCTAGAAAGTGAGCTTAGAACTGTTCGCCATCATACAATATCGTCTCGAACAATCAGAAGACGTTTAAATGAGGCTGGTTTAAACGACAGAATAGTCGGCCAACTGGGCATATCAAACGAACGTTTAATAAGCAGTTTCCGAACAGTTTTTATCGGTATGGCGAATTTTATTTGACCTTTGTAACTTTAAAACACAACATCTGTTGACGCATCGCTTGAAATGTCAAGTTCCATAGCCTACATGAAAACTTTCAACAATGACTGTGTTGAATAATAAAGTCTATAAAAACATGTTACGATATAAAACAGTGTATCTCCTTTAATAACGGAGATAATGAAGTAAACCAAAAAAGAAAATGTTGAAGAAAGATGGACCTACCATCTAATGTCAACTGCTATATGTTTCGGTTGCTAGTATACTCCACAGGGTGATACGAATTTTCCGAAAAAAACATAACATTTTTGTTACACCCGGTATAAATCGAAAATGAGCTTTTTATCATAAACAGCGAAAACTATGACATTGTCAAGGAACCAACCTACAATGCAAAAAGAAAATCATTCAAATCGGATCATTATTTCAGAAAAAAAATAGCATCAAATAAGTGGCAAATTTATGATGTTGCGTTAATTTTGTCCAGGAGTTTATTATAAGCTGTAAGCTTCAGGTGTACTGATTAGAATGCTAGTAATCGCCGCTACATGCTACTCTAATACAAACTTCTTGGCTCGTTACATACCGCCCTCTACGGATGATAGCTTGAAGTTTAATTTCTCCCGTCATAGATCCTAAAGTTCTTCGTTTCTGAGATACAGGGCGTTGTAGTTCTCTTTTTGAAACTAAATTATAGCAATATCGCCCAAAATAATCAAGCTGCTGAACTAAAATTTGGCACTGCAGTATTTTTGGGGATGGAAAATCAGCTGAAACTGTTAATTTCTACGTATCTCACAGAGGGTGCCACTTGCGCTATTCTTTTTTAACTTCCAATTCCTTTGATAGATTTAAACCAAATTTGGTACCTACACAAAACTTCCATTTTTTTTTTGAATTTCATGAGAATTTCAAGCTGCTCAGGCCACAAATACTGGCGGATTTATGGGGGGTTCATTTGCATATAAATTAGGAACAAAAATAGTACGGTCGTGAAAAAATAAAATTTTAAGCAGCCATTAGAAAAAATATTGAATTTGCGACAAAAAGTGTCTCTTTTTATTTGTCAAAATCTGTTATAGTTTGGCCGAAAATTTAATTTTTAGTCTGCGTAATCCATACTAGCTTTAATTTTTTTGTATTTGACCTAATATAGTAGATATTCTACTGTCATTTTTACTATTAATAAAAGACAGCTGCGCACACATTTTACCCTGTACTGTCATTTTAAGGGGCTTCAACTATTTGTGTCGTTATGTTAAAGTTATGCCGCGAATTTATAAAAATACACGATTTTTTTCTTGAAATTTAAACATCCTGTATCTCGAAAACGGTAAGTTTTCCACCATATATTTATATAAACTTTTTTCATATTTCGACGTGCTTAACCCATTGGCAAAGTTTCCCGAACAAAACTGAATCACCCTGTATATACTGTGCTAATATCACAAACTACGAGTATTGCGACGCTATACTTATCTGGAGCGTGACCAATATAGTTAAGAATTTCATGTAGGTATACCTAATCCAATCCAGTCCATAAAACAATCACTGGAGGGTAAGTTTGACACTAGGTATAGAAAATTAGTGCACTCTCTCAGTGTATGTTTGCTTGCTCTGTTTTTTTTATGGTTTGGGCAGCTCGGCCATTCCCCAGATCCGGGGGCCTCCAACATCCCCCCTTTGTATTGCTGGCAGGGGTTAGACTGGCTCGTAGCCATCCCCGTACCAGCTTTTAGCCTTTTTATATTCCTATCCTAACTTAATCTAAAGACAAACACAACACCCATGGCACATACCGTGGTGGGACTCGAACCCACGACGTACGGTGCCAAAGCGTGGGTCCAATCGAAAGACCCACTCGGACACCGCCGCCCCGCTTGCTCTGTTGTTCATTCTAATTATTTGTTTTTCGTCAGGGTTGAAATGTACTATTCGCCACTAACCTAACCTCAGTCAAACATTCTGACTATGGAGGGTAGAGGTAAGGAGCACCATCTTATATGGGTGTTCGGTTCAAAAACTGTCGTCTACTAAAAGCATAAAATAAGGATGGCGCTCGTGTTGTCCCCGGGTATGACCCGAACTTAGCCGTTGTAGTAGAGATGGGTAATTCGTTCATTTTACTACGACCAAATTGATCGGTGACCGATTTCAAAAAATATCTAATCATTTCATTCGGTCTTAGTTCGTTCGATCGTCGGCCGTTTGATGTGTGGACTGTGGAGTGTCGGTAATAACTGACTGCTTCATGATTGGATCGTTTCGATATGTTGAGATTCGGTCACTTTAAAGTGATCGAATCACAGTGATTCACGATTGACACATCTCTAGCAGGTTGGAAAGTAGCAAAGATCGGAGTGTACATTTGGTACCCGGGGGCAACAGCAGCGTTATCTTAATTTAATGGTGTTGAGGGGCAATTTTATAACACAGAGATGGTCCTCCTTGCCTCTACCCTCCATAATTCTGACGAACCAAACATTTAAAAACATTAATTTTCCCGCCAAATTTACATAGATCACTAATTTTTGAGGGGACAACTGATCTTTCTGAATAGAACGCACAAAACTGATTCGAAAACACTTTGGATCCATCCGCATATTCAATTTTTATTGTTAATCGAATAATTATGGCTACATATTGCTTTGTCAAGATAATTGATTATCATAGATATGCAATTGCATTCTTTTAGTTTCTGCGAGCCGATTTCAAATCTAATGTATAGGTGTAAGAGCACTCTACAACATTATGTTCCCTATATCCTACCATAGTTCGGTTTGGATTAATATCTAACCTAACCTGACCAAAATCGATACATCTAAGCCTACAGAAACATACTAGGTATATCAATAATTATTATAAAACCGCTTTAAATAAAATTCTTACCGAATTTAAATGCATGCATAATGCAAACAAAGAATTTCATCCATATATCATCCGCAGTTTTACGGCGCCAATTGTGGGAACACGAAAAATATAACCTGTTTATGCTGCGATAGTTAATGGTCTTACTGTGGTAATGTGTACAAAGAACAGCACCTCAAGGGATTATTTTCGTATTTCACAGATTTGATTTGGAGGATGTTTAGGTACAGCCTTTTTATTAACTGGACACCGTGTCACAGAAAAATGGACTTTCGGTAACGGCGTGTATTGGAATAGATTTATTTCTGTCTCAGGGCCACTCGCTTTCTGCAATATTTTACTGAGCTGCCCAGATAAGAAACAAACGAACAAACATGCCCGTATGTTGGTGATCGCCGTTGTGGTACCATTATTTTTTTCTGCCTTGATGGAACGAGAAGTCTCTTAATACTCTTAATGTTTCCGAGATAATGGTTTATTGGTGGTTTCTTCGAACCACTTCGCCATATCGTTAATCGCTGAGAGTGTCCTCTCGAGCTCTATCGACGTTGTTGTGCGTTGTGCCCCTACAGAACCAGACTCGGTTGAAAATACCACAAAAATATCGGAGAATCTTGTAAACATGTAATAAACCGATATTGCAGCTCCAATTTATATCTCTTGTCTTTTTTTATAGAGACAAATAATGGTATAATACTTATTCATCTTAATCAAAATAATCAATATTAAACAGAACATAAACAAGAAATGTAACATGAAAAGTATAATCATAATACTAAATGTTGAACAACCTGCCTTGTAATTAAGATACATTTAAAATTCCAGTAGAAATACAAATTCATGAATATTTAGACCACCGGCAATCTAAAGTATCATAAATCAAGTCGTAAATGTCATAATATGTTCCCAAATTATTTCAGTTCATTATGAGGAACTAATTTAAGTTGAAATTCAACTATATAAACTTAATTCAGATATCTTTCCTTCTTCGTAGAGTGGTAGAACGAGATGGAAATGTAAGCACACAGAAATAAAGAAGGCATTCAGAGAATCTGTAATAATTATCTCGATAAACTACTGTGGTTTTAGTTTTAGGGGGACAATGTAATGGATGATAAAAATAGCCAATTTCGTCTGATTAATAATATTATATTGGACCAGTCATCAGTCCTTTGCTGGCAGATTTTTAGAACTCTTCCTCGGCAACTTTGAATTTATCGAATTTGAGTAAGAACAATACAACAATACAATTCAATACATCACAATCGCTAACTGGTGACTTCGTCAATAAATTGCAATTTACCTAAAAAACATCGGACAGTTTTTTAAGGCGGAAGTCAGTAGTAGTTATAGCTGGAAGATCGACCTACCCATGGGTCAACCATTTAGTTTCGTGATAGCCAAAAATTAAGTGTCATTCTTTTAAAATGTCAGTTTGACCTTTATTTAAATAATAGTACGGGACATCCTCAGGGCGCGACGATCACAATAAGACTCAGTCTCAGTGTGATCGTCGCGCCCTGAGGATGTCCCGTGCAATCGAGGACGAAAGCTTGGAACGAGAAGTTTCGCTGACGCAGGATCCATCCGGAAGAAACGCAGATTCATCACATTCTGCCTGTGGAAGTTTCCAATCAAGATCAAATAATAGTATTTTGTCTAATTGTCATATTAAATGTATATAGTTATTATTTATAAAAGGCTATACGCCCCTAGTCGCAGTAATAAACCTGGGTCGTGACAATAACCACCACAGAAGCGAATCTAATTTTTTTTTTAAATAAAATCAAAAACAAAAGGTTAGAACATTTTTAAGACAGCATTAAAAAGTATGACTATGCGGAAGTGAACCATCTATAGTGTATTCAAAAGTAATTGATAGCACAGATGACGATGACGTTACAGGCCCGGTGTCATTTTCTTTTATTTTCAACGTGTAAAATAGAAAAATTATCTTTAAAAATAAGGTTGTTGTAATGAGTGGCGTATGCTGAATTTTGTATTTTTATTATCAAAACCTCTTTCAGACAATAACAATATTTTTAAGGATAATTCACCATTATCGTTATTTTAATTCCTAACAATTTTATTACCTATTATTATAATGAGACTTAAATTTGCAGTTTTATAAATGGAATAATCATAAAGCTTAAATATTCATTTATCTTTTGGCAGTATAGAAGTAGTATGGCTTCGATTTCATGTTTTATACCAGGACCCTCGAATTAGGTTTGCAAAAGTCATTTTTCAGTAAGAGAAGAAACTAGTTTTAGTTTTAAATGATTATGATGCACTGATATATCAGCAGCCCTCTAGCATATTGGTCGCAGCAAAGTTGTGGCAATTTCGAATATGACTGAAGTTGGAGAGGCAACCATATACAGGGTGATTCCGTTCCGATGCTCAACATGGGGATCTCGGAAACCGTAACAGATACGAAGTCGGTCAAATGGAGGCTAAAATGCACAATTACTAAGAAAAAAATTAATACGGTCCTGGACTATGCATTTTTCTCTCTTTTTTTCAAAGCTATTCCAATTATAACAGGTGATCATTATTTTAGTACCTACTGGATTATCTAATTATACTCCATGTTTGTCATATTTTGAAATTCTTTTTTATACTTTAGGTAAATAACAACAATAATTACTAACAATAGTGAGATACATTTTAAGATACATTTTAAGTATAAAAAAGAATTTTAAAATAATATGACAAACATAGAGTTTAATTAATCCAGTAGGCATAAAAAAATGATCACTTGTTATAATTGGAATAGCTTTGAAAAAAAGAGAAAAATGCATAGTCCATCAGGACCGTATTAATTTTTTCGTAGTAAATGTGCATTTTGGCGGCCAAAAAGAGAAAAAATATGTATGTATCATACATCTTTGTACTCAGGACAACGATTTATTTCGAAATATGGAATAAAAAATTTGGGTCCGTACTTAAAAAAATGAAGATGATTCCTCTATCTCAAAAACGAAACGTCATCACGAAAATCTAAAAATACCACAACGTAGTCCAGAAAAAGTTGCAATGAAAAAGTATAATTTATTTTTCAATATTATCGCAAATGGCGCCAGAAAAAAATTAAATCTAATTTTCAAAAATTCGGTTTTTCTTAAATATCTCAGCAACCCATGAAAATATTTTAACTTTCTCAACGGCATATTGTTAGGCGCCCAAAGGCGCAAGTTTGCCTCCATTTGACCGACTTCGTATCTGTTACGGTTTCCGAGCTCCCCAAGTTGAGCACCGGAACTGAATCACCCTGTATAGATTTCTGAAAGAAAGAAGGACCACAGGTGAACTTAATGAAGCTAAGAAGAAACCAGGGAAGAATCCAATGCAAATCGACAACGATGCCATAAGAAGGATAGTATACAAAAGTTTTAATTCAAAAAGAGCTACCAACATTAAATAAAATCTTACAAGCTGTGAATGAAGTCAACGGCTTGCCTGTAGTGAGTAGAACCACATTATGATGACATGAATTTTCGCTGGGAGAAACAGAACCGAAAGCGTTGACTGAAGCTCACCCAACGCCGAATGTCTAATATTCTCTAAGACAAACCCAAAAACATTTGTCGGAGAAGGGAATACCTACGGGTGATAAGAAACATTTTTTACTTGGATGAAACTTAAACGAGAGACACACTGTTTCAAAATTATGGAAAGACAAAAATATTCAAAGCGAATATTATTGAATGGCTGAATCAAAAAATAGCTAGGCGGCATAGGTCAGTATTTAAGAAATATGTAGTCGAAGAAATGCCAAAAGAACGTGTTATAATTGCACAGCGAAAGTGGAAACGTATTTTCGAAATGGTTTGTTTATTCTATCGCGGAAAGGGTATTAGAAATTGTTGCAATTTGTTATCGAAATCATGATACCCTGTATAGGCCCAAATGAAAGGACATGTTGCAAGACCTAACACTACTTATAAGCTTAAAGATGTACGGCAGCTGATAATCAATTCACTGCAGACAGTTGGCGAAATGCGATACATTATGTTAGTGCGAAAGAAAATAAAATGTGGAATTGACGACACTCGAAATTTCCGAAGACGATCCTTTATATTTTGAATTGTAATATTATTTTAATAAATAAAATTCTCTATATGAAATTTTATTGCCAACATTATTATAATATCAAATAGTTTCTTTTATTAGTGTTTCAAATTTTAATATTTTTGCAAAATTGTGCGGTTAATTTTAGGAACAATTATAAACGATAATACACTTTTTATTTCCCTTATCTATGGGCTTCTTTTATTAGCATTTTATTTCCTATTGTGATTTGGAGATCATATATAGGGTGCGCCCAAGGAAGAACGCAGGCAAACACATTGAACAAATGGGACAAAGCCTTTTGTCGGACTCAAGTATTATACTGCCATATACCTACCCAAATACTCATTCATCATTACGGTAAGAAGAAAATGTCCCGCTTGGCAAAGCCGAAATCAACTAGTTAATGTCGTTTCCAGCATAGCAATTTTCTGAATTACGCCGCGGCGACGGAACAATCGTACGGGAATTGAAGTAAATTTATTGTCATAATAATAATAAGGGGAGATAGCATCGCAAAAAACGTCACCCGGATAATTCGGACTAATTATTAAGGCATTAGGGACACAAAAAGCGCAGGATCGCGCCGCTGCGCTGAGCTGCCAGATAAGTCGCATTATGTGTCGTTGTGGTTGTAATGGCGACAGTGGCGGCCCAAGAGGAATGACACTGAAATAACGTTGGTTATTTACGCTAAAACTTCCTGTTTGGTAAGTGGCATATTTTCTCTAACGCTCCGTCTAATGTTCGTAGTACGCCACTGGGTCGCAATTATTCCATTTGGGCTTGTTAAACAATTAAAACGACATCTCCCGCCGATTAAGGCCCGTTCCCAAGCGGAAAAAAATTAATTATGTTAATTTCACCTCGCAGGACAATTAAATCTTTTATGTCGTTTTAATAGACGCCGAAGGAAAATCTAAGCACTCTTTGTTCTTGTTTAATTACGTATTTGAATCAACGGAGTCATTAGGTATATTCATTTTGGGGGACTCTACGGCGTAATTCGGTTTACGGGTAAGCGCAGTGGCAGACGGTATACCATTTTAAATGGATATACCAATAGATAAATACGTTCTACTAATATTTTTTCTAACACAACTTTTCTGTAGTTTCTGATCTGATGATGGTCTTATCCCCCAAAAGAGACCAAAATCGGTAACCAATAAAAAAACTGTGAGAAAATTAGACCTTCAATTTACCAGGTTACATCTAACTTGAACCACAGACCTTTAGGTCTGTGCTTAAACAAACCTACTCCTATAACAGGATGTATAGGAAGAGATGGCGGTCGCACCTATAGTTTTAATGGTCAGTCACTAAGTGGATGAATTTCAAAGATACGTAGTTGACGTTTTAAGGTTGTTGTTAAACACAATGACAACTTTTATGTATCTCTGTAATTTGAAAATCGACATGTTTGACATGAAGTTAATGAAAGCATACTATCCTTAAGTATAACTAAGAACAACAAATTATTTGGATAAAAATTAGAAGCTTCATCCTACACCTCATCTCGTCCCTCAAAAAAATGTTGTCAACGACAATTATACGCCACTGCGCCTGGGGGAATCGTGGACAATCAATCACACACCAGAAACCAGCGATGTGGTCTAGTTAAATCGGGAATTAGCTGATGAGGCCCAATTAAATAGGTATTTAAATGCGACCGGGCTGGGACTACATCCGTGAACTTAGTCAATGCTTTCGCGTTCACGGCTGCTTCTAGCCAATGTTCTGAAAATTCAGTTAGGTTGTGAAGGAACGATGACCCGATAATGAATATTTTATATATTGTATTGAGAATTATCTAGTAATCTTAGGGAGGAACCAACTAAAATTGATGCAAAGTAACAAGGATGAAGTTAAGCATAAGTGGGTGGTATGATTAGAAAAAGAACAAGTTCAGTGATTTTTCAACAAGAAATGTCGATATTTAAATATTTCTCCACATTGTGGATCAAAGAGAATAAATAGTTTGTCTATTTGTCCGATTTGTCAGCTGTTTCTCATTCATTGAAAATTTGGAATAAGTAGGTACCTATAGGTATTGAGTTTTCGGGCAACCGTTATTATCAACTTGATTTTGTAGTATAAGTATGAAATTAACAAAAAGACAAATAGGTGTTTCGTGCTTCTACTAGCGTCCAGAGATATACTAATAGACTTTGCTTCTACCCTTAGAACGCATAGGGTGCAAAAAATAATCCTACGTAAAATGTCTTCCAACACAAGGCCTACTATAAAGACAGGCCCTGGCGTACAAAAATCACGTGACCATCTTAGGCAGACGTTACATGTCATTTGTCACATAACTGAAAGCGGTAGCTTGGGTTTTGAGAAGTTTTCAATGTTTAAAGTGTTTTTAAACCTCTTAGTTTATATTTTAGAAACAAGTTTGTGTCTAGTGCGCGTGTGTCCTGGCGGAGGGGAACCGCCCAAGTGTTATTATGGCCTCTGGGTGTCTGGGCGGGAGTCGTGCCGTCCAAGAGTATTGGTGCCGCTCGCACCGACGCGACGCGACGCGTGAGCGCTGTAAGGGGAATTCTCCCCCGAACCAAGATAATAGGGAACCCGGAACTATTATGGACATGGGACAGTATTAGTATTGGACAGTGGAGCCTGAGGCACAGAGGGGTGAACTGCTCACGGGAGATCCGCGAGTTCAGACGGTCCGGGTGGCTGGAAGCCGTTCCCGTTGACCACGTTCGGGTTTGTGTATTTATCGTATTCACCATTCACCTTGTGAGAAATAAATCAGTGTTGTAACGTACTCGAGGATTTTCGTTGTCGACCCACGCCCTGATATGGTTTCTATTCGGTCTTTCAAGCTGCCGATCAACTGTGACATCGAATATTTACAGTATACCTTGTTACGGGTATTTTTTATATTACGCTAAAATGCTTCAAGATAAAACGATATTGGCTTCAACTATTCTCACAGTAGTCTAAATATTATTAGCATTCTACTAGTATTTCAAATATTTCTTTAAAAAAAAGGTAGCCTCTAAAGAAACAAAGGTTTAATAAAATAAATTGTCTTTTATTAGTTCCACCGCCTTAACGTATGAAAGTCGTACTATATCGTATCTGGTACCAATTCCAGCTATAGGCTACCACACATACACCTGAAAATAAACAACACATTTTAAGATTAATCAATTATAAGTTTAGTTGTTAACTTAATTACCTTTATGGGTTAGATTTATCCTCCAGTCACCAGGGGCGTCCTGGAAATTCTGGCACCCCCCTCGTATTGCTTCTTTTTTTTAGAAACCTTGTGCTGGCTGTCTTTGTTTATACCCACTACTTGCGATGTCACCGGTATTAAGCATTCTTCTTATTACGCAATCGCTGACCATGCCTTGTCGATAGTGCAGGAAATTTAGTTGTTAGGTCGAGCTTACGACTGTGCTAGTAGCGTTATGTAATTTTGAACCTCGCGTGGCTTATATTACGGTCCTCTGAGAAATAATATAGCAGTCAACACTTCTACTTAAATATTATCATATTTGTTACTTTACCTTCATATAAATCATTTCATCCCGCACTTTTATAAGGCCACTTGTGATGATTAGATACTACTAAATTGTTTATGTCGCCTCGCTTTGGTTAGGAAATTCGAGCGCTGGCGTTTGGCTGACATTCGTTTGACGTGGTTCTGTCAAAACTTAAAGTGCCAACCGTGGTACCCTTCAAGCATAAAATTTACTAAGCGTTTTTTCAAGAAAGTCAGTTAGAAGTTCCTCCATACCGTTTCGTAACACCGTATAGATGATTGTTGTCAATTTGAATTGAGGAATGTTCGTTTAAAACTGATATTTTCTGGATTTTCCCAACCTCGCAACCACGAGGCCACACACCAACTCCGGTGAGTAAAATTCAGGGAAAATATTAAACCCGTCAAGTTAATAATCATGTTTTCGCTTAGTACATTTTATGTTTCGGCTTTTAGGCCTCACTAGCTCACTGGCTCACTAGCTCACTAGCTCACTAGCTCACTAGCTCACTGGCTCACTGGCTCACTGGCTCACTGGGTCACGGGCACGCTCGATCGCTCGCTCGAGTGTTCGCTCGATCGCTCGCTCGATCGCACTTCCATATTTGGCAACGATAAATCTCACCAAGGGAAATAGACTCCTGGAAATACGTCACCACCCGCCCCGTACTCGTCACAGGCCGTGTACCTCGCCACCTGTACGAGTACGTCATAACTTGACGTCATTGGCGGCCATCTTGTGCTCCATCACCAAACCGGCAAGTCCATTCCGATTTATTTGCAAATTGCTTTATCAAAGCCCAACACAATAATAGTACTTTCAAACGTCCTTAATACATTTGCCTATCACGTGTGAACCGAATATAACGTTATACCAGGTGCCAAAATTCATAAGTTGTCCTTTTTCTAATAATCGATTAAGCTTTAAATATTTAATTTAATAATAAATTATCATCCTTACTATTTAATGTGATACACTCAAGCAGGGATAAGGCTATTCGCCGACCTAGAACTAACTGTGATTTCCTGGAATTAACTGTGATTTTTCCTGTGTTTATTTTTGACCAAATATAGTAGGTACTTATTGGCATTGTTAATTTCCCGTTTTTTTTTAATATCAACTAAGGCATTGCTTTCTCTGTTCTGGGGGTTTACGTAAAACGGGTGGCGCTTTCTTATGATTATGAATAATTCCTTTTTAACCCACACCACTCGCCGTATGAGTTAGCCAGGGCAACCCCCCCATAAAAGCGTGCTTGATTTAAATTTCAGTAAGTATTATTGTCGTTTATTATTTTATGCCACCCCTAATTTGAATAATATCACCGTTTTCTGCTTCACCTCCTAGAAAAGGTGTAACAACCTACTGAGGTTAGTTTTCATTTTTATTTCGTAAAAAATAACCTAAATGCCAAATATTGGGTCTGTTTATATTATATTTATACATATTACAAAAGCCAGGAAGAAAGTGTCGCCATAACAAACATTTGTTTTGCCTCGAGATGAAAATTTCCGCCAAAAATGGATTCGTGAAATCCCAACTGAGATTTAATTTCTAAAAAAACCTTAAGTATGTGTGGCTAACACATTTTCAAGAAAGTGAAACAATAATTAAAGTGGACAAATGTGTTGTGGGAGGAAAATACCTATATAGAGAATATCACCTAAGCTAAAGGAAGGTGATGTCCCAAAAATTTTTGAGAATGTGCCAAAATATTGTGAGTGCAGTGCCGTTTAACTCTCAGCCTAAAACAGCTGAGGCAGGATGAAAATTTTGAAAAAACAATTAGAGAAAGCTTGGATGCACAAAACCAATAATATAATACATGAAAAAAAACTTGCCAAATTGTTACGAAATTTGTTTTTTCTACTTATCTCCAAAAATGACTTTCATTATATAGAACTAAGTTGGTCACGTGACTACGCGATTATGCGTTAGCGCCGTGGCCTGTCTTTATCGTTGGCCTCGCTTCCAAGACTGGTGACGTAAGCACCATAATATGATATTTTTTATTTTACATTTATCAGAAAATTTTAATCTCGATAAATTTGATAGGTTTCTCATTTCGTATAAGGGAGAGGTTCGAAAATATGAAAAAGGCTCAAAGCAAAACATCCTTATTTTTAATTTTAGAGACAAAATGTATTATGAAAATCTGTTTAGAATTAAAAGATAAGCCCAACAATGAAGTATCAAGTTTCTATTCCATAAAACACCTTTTCAGCCTTTTTATGATTTACCCCGTATAGATAGAAAATTAAACCACTTTGTTTATTATGCCAGTTCCGTTTCTGAGAAAATTTACCATTTATAAAAATGAGTTGAACAGTATCTAGTTATGGCCCCTGCAAAATAAAAACGAAAAAATACTATTTTTTTGGTGCAAACCTTCTGCTAGTTACTGTAGATTTATCTATATGTTTTCAAATGTGACTTCAATTTTTTAATTTTTCCAAATAATAATAGTCAAGGAATAGAATAAGTCGTTTTCCCATGATAAAAATTAATATTGTGATAGCAGCTGTATCATTATCCTAGTTCAGGGATACAAGAAAATATACTTTGAAGAAGGGGCAGAACAGAGTTTTGTTAAAAAAATATTTCTATGTAAATGTATGCTATAGTGCAGAAACAACTTTCCTGCTTGAACTTGAAAATCAAATAAACTATTAAAAAAATAACAAAACCTCAATCATTACGTCAAGCACCATCCTAGATCGCTCTCGACGGCCAAAGTATGCAGATCAGCCAGAGCATTCAACATATCCATTATAAAATGTGTCCACGGCAAAGCGGTATTATAGGTAGATATACAGGGCAACCCAACGAAAACTTGCCCCCCCCCCCCAAAATTCGAAAACCGAACAATATTTGAGAATTCGCCGAGACCCGTCGATTTTTGTTTTTGGGGGGAGCTTTTTTGACAGTCAAGCCAACCCGATATGTTCATTCCCCTAATCCCTTGCAACGCCAACTTTAAAATTTCAAATGGAACTACCCACCTTGTAGAGCATCATTTTAAAGCCCTTTTTATTGCGAATACAGTGATGCGTCGTTTTTAGAATTCTGTTGAGATTTGACAGAATTATTGGCTAAAAACGGAAAGTTGACAATCCACTGTACGCGTAGTAATTTCTACACAAATGCCCGCCACTATTAAGTTTTTTATCTACTACACACGACCAAATAACCTAGTTTTTATTGACGTGTTGATCAGTTTACAAAAAAGTCAGAAATGAAAAAGCTGAAGCAAAACAAAAAAAGTTCATACGAATTCAAACCTTATATATGTAACAAAAAGTCACTGTCACAAACAGGTCCCCGTTTTCTGCTTGTAACTACGAAATCGTTAGTTTCAGCCTGCTATTGAAAGTGTAAACGTGTTTTTGAAATAGTTTGTTTATTGCCCAAACTCACTATTTATAACTCTCCCCTAACTGGCCCAGTAATAAAACTAAGACTCGGTAGGTTACACATCAGGCTATAGCCGGTAACATACCTAAAGGTAGGAAAATAAACTAGAAAAAGCTAGAAAGATCGAAATGAGAAAATTAGAAAGATTCAAGTACTTCTAAGACTGAACCAATGTCACAGGGGAGGACCACCCCACGGAGACGATTCTATTGCAAATATGGATCCCTAATAACGATGAAAAGCAAACACAACTAGAAATAAAGGAATGAGAAGTGTGCGTCGTTGGTGATGGTAACCATTTAAGCGGAAAGTTCGGTAATTTTAAGCAACTATATCCCAGAGATGTTGGCTAATGTTGACGTTCTTATTTCAGAGAAAGAGGAACACTCACAGAACACAACCTCTATAAAAGCGTCTTGGAGTAGTAAAAAAGGATTATCAGTGAACTAGTGAGCAGAAAAATTAGTTCCCCAAGCGAAAGTGAGCGAAGTTCGTTATATCGAGAAAAAGATCGTTCTTAGTGGTGCCGAGGTTCACGAAATCATATTGTAACCCCCCTAGTTGAGTACTTAATAAAGCATACAAAAATCAAAAGGCCACGTAAGCGTAATCAGTTGTTTCATTTCGAGTTTCATTTATTTTTCTCGTTGGCATTCATCCCTTAAGGTGTCTCAGGACAAAACTAACCGTTACAAGAGGTAAGCGTTAACATTTGTCCATAATTTCCGCAAGCATTTTGCAGAACATTCGCCTATGTACTGAAATACGAAAGTTTCGTACATCTGGCAACAATGCGAAGGCAAGCGCCGTCCGATGCCTCATGCGCCCTGAAAGCATGTCAGTGGCAGCCTAAATAGGGGGACAAATAGGTAAAAATACGGTTTAGGAAAAAATAATTCCGGTTTTAAAAAAATTGGAATTTTTTTTAATTGCGATTTTGCGTTCAGGGTATTTTTCCCTATCCCACGTTAAAATTACTGTAGTAACAGTAAATAGGCATTCCACGATATATTTCTTAAGAAAAATTGTCTATACAGGGTGTATCTTTGATAGGTACAGAAATTTTAACCACGTAATCGGGGACGTTCATAAAACCGAAAAATGAAAAAAAAATTTTTTTTAATCGATGTTTAGAAAATGGGGCAAATCAATCTTTATCCGTGCTCAATGCACGCCGCTGGATCGTCACTAGAAGCGCTGAGAGGGGAGGTCTAACCTCTCCCTAGGAGATGGAGGGGAATAACGTTAGATTAGGAAGGGGAATACCGCGACGTTGCCGCATGTCAGAGTGGAATAAATCTGCTTGCAGAATTAGGTACCTAGGTACCTTTGAAAATTACTGCTGGTAGGTATCCACGTTTTTTTATGATGTCGGTTGCTGTGACGAACTGTTTATTGCTTTCTTCACAGGCGCACACAATAATTTAACAAACACGTCAGTTTTTATCACTTTACTGTTATTTTAAGTCCCTAGGCAGCAGAAATGTATCCGAGCGCCGCTCGGAGAAGTCATTGCTAGAAAACTCATTGCTGATTTCACACTCATAATTTTTTGACAAGTCTTTTGTGGAGTAGGTATCTACCTACCTACCTATTTTACAACTGATTTTCAGGCCGCAATTTTTTTATACTAATAATTAGCCATCTCTTGGGACACCTTGGGATAATAAATTTCTGATCGGCAATCAACTGAATAAAGTATTTGTTTTAAAATACAAATTATCTGTAAAAATTGCAAATTTCCACAACCACCCATAGGGTAGAGCGTAGAGCAGCGGCGCGTTACTTTTTTTTAGCGAGTGTTCGCCTGTAGCCCTATCATCTCGAAAAAAGTGGGGGAACACTGTAATTTGACGTGAATTTAACGCGCGGCTTCGATTTGTTCATAGTTTTTAATATTTTTCAACCCTTGCCCGATAGTGCGCCACCTTTAAACCCCCTCAGGGTTGTGGTCCTATGTATTATCTACTTTTAAAAAATTATTCGTTTCCGAAAAAAGTGGGGGAAGACTGTCATTTGATGTGAATTTAACGCGCGGCCCCGATTTGTTCATCGTTTTTAATATTTTTCTACCCTTGCCTGATGGTGCGCCACTTTTAAACCCCCTCAGGGTTGTTGTCCTGTCTATTGTCTACTTTTAATAGTATATTACACACCGAGGTGTCTCGAGATAAAGTAAACTTTCCACCCGGGCGGGAGGGCGGGAAGTAAAAGTAAAAAAATTGACACTTTCAAACTTCTAAAAAGTCAGAAATGTCGATATTACATACATGGTTGTAAATAAAAAATTATTCGGTTCCGAAAATAGTTGGGGAAGACTGTCAAATTGGCGTGCTTATCATTTCCGCATTTTTTAACCCTTTGCCGTTTCGGAACTCTCTCAAGTTAATTCCTTACCATTCCTCTTACTTTTCGTAAAAACTTGGTGGCGAAATGTCGCGTAATGTCCCCAAAAACCGAAAAACAGCGACTCCTGGTGAATTTAAGCTTCTGCGTGCCCTTGACTACTGCCCGACATTCCTTCGCCGAGATTCGCCAGGCGCGGGCATATGACGTTGGCGTCGGGCGCTGGCGTCGGGCGCTGGCGTCCGACGCCAACTTCACACAAAAACGACGCCGCGCCGAATCGCGCAATAATTACAATTACGAATGAATTCACTGGCACTGATTCACTCGATTTTGCTCCATTTCCACGCCGCCCGGCCCGGCCGACCTACTAAATTACAGCTGGGCGAGGAGCGCAAGCGCGGGGCGCCACTTGACATCGACACTACAGGGGATCCCCACTACTCATAACTAGTGCGCGATATTAGCCAATCGCGGCTCGCGGCTCGCGGCCCCTACTTCTCTCGGGGCGGCGCTACTATGTTGCCAAGTGTGCTGAAAATTTACCTGATTTAGTAATTTAATTCCGTATAAATTTAATTGTGTAGTGGATTTTTACATGGATTTACCCGTTTTTGTGCGTAATAATTATACGAGATAGTAGATTAACTTATAACGAAAGAAACCCCGTATAAATCCGCGAAAATCAAAAATCGGATTTAAGGGACTTTAAGTCAGTTTGGGGACATGTCGGCATAAACGCCAACACCGAATAGTGGTATTGAATGGTATGGGGGAAAGCTTGTGCGCCGTCACCGTACCGCCGCGCCGTAGCCGACGCGCTAGTCGAAGATCGTCCGTCCGATTATTATGGGATTTAACAGCTGATTGATATCGATCCGCGTCCGCCTGTAATTTTTGGGAGCGCCAGCTTCAACAAGCAATTTATTATTATACAGAATGCCTTACGTGTGGCTATTCTGTGGTATAACAATTCTGTTTCCAAAACGTGGACGCGTATGCAAACGTCGCGTCTCGCTAACCGATATTGTTCCGTTACTTTGCTTTGTTTTACGAACTGTCGTCGGAACTGAACCTGCTTCTGTACATTTTTCCAGATCCGTTCGCCATTTTTTTGGACCAGCAGTGATGTCCAAACCTGTTGCAATTGCCGCTACGAATTTGCAGTGAAATAACAAGTGATTTTTTCATATTTCCGTTAAGAAATGCAGTGTTAAACTTTCGCGGCCTTCGTATAAAAACAGTGCTAGATAGGTTCCTACTAGGTACCCCAATTACGCGCGAGGATAAAAGAAGCAGCTTCAAGGGTTCGCGAAAATTCGGATTTTATTAGACGCATACGGTATGGATCTAATTGTACAATCCACCTAGTCGAGTCCCCGTTGGAATAAATCAGCTGAGGGAAACCGAGACGTCCCTAATATTTGGCATCGCGCCGCTTTAAGTGTGCAGTGAAAAAAAAAACAAGTGTTTTGTTCGTATTTCCGTAAAAAGAGACTATGAAGTGTTATACCTTCGCGACCATCGTATAAAAACAGTGCCACTAGTTAGGTAGGTACTTAGTGCTTTATGTGATTTTGTGAAGATTTTTGGATAGTATCTAAACACAAGAAAATAGTAAAAATAATCGATGCATCTCAAAGGTAGGCTTTTTCATGCTATTCGTCGAGCTATTCGCTAAAAGAACCTTTAAGGAGTTGTCCAAAAATTATTTATTTATTTATTTAATCTCCACATACACCAAATGATAGGTACATGGTTGCGTCAATATTCTTCAAATACTGCGAAAAAGCCTCGGAAAAAGCGATTCGACTGGCAACCAGTTACCTAGTGCTTCTTGTGATTTTCGAGAGGATTTTTGGATAACATAAGAAAGGAGTACGACACCCGCAAGGAAAATCATCCAGGCATCCGAAAGGTAGTTTTTTTGCATGCTATTCGCTAAAAGAACCATTAAAGATTTGTTCAAAAACTAGTTGAAAGACTATTCCTGAACTACTGTGAAAGAGCTATACGTCTGACAACGCTGCACGGCGGAATTGGGGGGGATCCGCCGGAACCGGCCTCAGTTCCAGCTGGTCCCGGCAAGGTCAAGGACCCATGGCCGTAGCGTCGGAAAAAGGGGTTTTAATAGCGTTTTAAAAAAATATTTCTGACGTTAATATGCACTTTAGAAAAATTTTAATTGCATAGGCGTAACAAGTGCATTTTTCCCGACCTGCCCTTAAAATTTCTGTACTTATCAAAGTTACACCCTGTATAGTTAGGTATATATTTTGTCTGGATTGAAATCACCACTTGTATACCTTGTACTTAATTACACCTGTGCCGCCGGCATTTTTTTATCTGCTGGCAGCGTATCAGGCATAACATATGAAATGTAATTACCGAGTAAAACAAACGGTCACGAGTCTCTCGGAGATACTACGCGTGTAGCCGTGTAGGTAGTACCTAGTACCGGAGATAATGACGATTACCATTGTAATGGTACTACCGTAGATTTCGCGGCCGGCTCCGCGGCCCAGCGGGCGCGCCTCGAAGCGCCGAGTCATTGGCGTCCAATTAGGGGGCACAATGGGGCCGCGGCGGGGCACCGCCGGCCTGATAGAGCGGTCGCGGAGCCGCGGGGGTAATCTAATTACCCGCGGGGGAGGGGGCCTTTTTCCCGGTGCGTGCATATTGGTCTAATGCTGCGCCCGCGCACAAAAAATGGGGCCATAGACGCGGGTAGTACCTAGGTACTGGTTCCTGTATATTTTGACCCACCCCTAGAGCCTAGATTTTTTGAATTAGAAAAAAATTACTTAAATGAAAGTTGTACGGTTTTTTCTGAACCGCTAGGATCTGTTACTAGATAAAACAAATGAGCGTCGCAAAATTATAAAAAAATATAAACTTACTTTTTTTAATGGAACACCCTGTATATTTGCGGATTTTTGAATTGCACGCATTTTTCCAATTCCAACAATATAAATATGATATATGTTTGCTCTAAGCATTCGCATGATATTCCAAATTGCAGATAAATACGATCTTTATATTTAATCAAGGTTGCCATGGAAAAACATTTCCACTTAGGCAAGGACATTCCTGTCAATCAATTATTTTTGGGACAATACACCTTGGTACCCTACAACTTTCATTTAAGTAATTTTTTCTAACTCGAAAAATAGAGGCTCTAGGGGTGGGTCAAAATATACGGGAACACCCTGTACAGGGTGGGCCAAATTGGGCACTTTTAAAGGGAAACTCCTATTTTTGACGGAGATAGACGACAACTGATAAAACTGAGGCTCATTTTTTATGCACGATAAACTTAATGGCGAAAACCGCAAATCGATATCTTTCACCGTTCTTGAGTTACAGGGCGTTTTTCGAAAATGTGCGTTTTCGGAAAGTGGCCGTAACTTTTTTCGGGTTGAAAATTTTGTGTTTCTGTAAAAACATTCTTAAAGCTCTTTTTTTACGTATAATCCAACGCTGCTACTAATTTTTTTTTCAAGTCAATGGTTTAAGAGTTTGGAAAGATGCCGCAATTGAACCTGCTCCCCGATTGGACCATACCTTGTACAGGACACAGTAATGATTTTGGTTCGCTAAAATGACAATAGGTGGCTCCGCAGCAGTGACATAACTCATATTACCCAGCCCCCCCTTTTTGCGCGTTAGTTATCTGTGGTTGTGCTCGTGTTTTTGTCGGTGCATGATAACGATATAAGTTTTGTATACCTTACGGAAGGAAATACCAAAGTTACAAGTAAGTTATTTCTTGCGTTATGAATTTCTGTTGGTGTACTTAAGGTTTAGCTACATTTATATCTAAATACTTGTAGATTACTTTCACTTTTTCATTGGGAAAAAAAAGTTAGGTTAGAGAAGCTGCTTGTTTCTTCAATTGGACCACTTGTGGTTTCCAAGATTGGACCAGTCCAATCGAGGACTTCGACTGCGTCAATTGAGAAATGTAGAGACAAACCTACTAGATATTGTACGTAAATTATTTTTTTAGAATGCCAAAAACAAAATACTGTAAATGGACGAGCGAAGAACTAAATTTGGCGATAAATATGCTTAAGGTTAGTCTTTTTTTAGGTAGTTTTAAACTTTGTCCTATTTTTAACAGAAACGGCGTTATCTTTACCTTCTACAACTGCTTCAGCTGCATTTACAAGCAAGCTAAATATCTCGGTCGCTGAAATTTCTCTGGTGCCCCAACCTAAGCCAATAAAACTGGAGACTAAAAAGCAAGCAAAAGAAGCTAAAACCGTAAAGAGAAACTTATCTTCTTGTGACGCTCCATCTACTTCTAAGAGTATTAAATCCAAAAAATGATCAAGAGCATGGTATTGTATTTTGTGTAAAAAAACACTAGAGTTGGATATGATCCAATGTCAAGAATGTAGTAGATGGGTACATGCTGTTTGTGGCAATGTAAGCCCACTTAGAAAATTTTATTTCTGCCCTTATTGTTTAAAGTTAGAAGGGTACGAATAGATATATATTTTTAAAATTTAAATACCTATGAGTATATTAATCTTTGTACATTTCCTTGAAGTTTGTACTTTTTGGTTAATATACATATTTTTACTTAATTTATGCTGTTTTCTTATGCTTGTATATAGGTCCGATTGAGGAAACGACTGGTCCAATCAAAGCAACACGTTTCCTGGAATGGACCGTTCGCATGGGTAAAGTTATTTTGGTTTTATTCTCCTAAAACTTAATCGCCTATCGAAATAACTTGTTTTATACGTTGAACAAACATGGACAAACCTAGTCCTCTAGTTTTTTGAAGAAAAAAGAATAAAATTTGGCTAAAATTTGGCAAGAAGCATAAACTGGTCCAATTCCGGCAACTTTCCCCTACCTTAAACCGGCACTATTGCTATTGCGTTGGATTTGGTACCACCATAGTGGTGATCTCGTCGATTCAAAGGCTTTCCTCTATCAGCCCTATGATAATGTACCCAATATCCTTGAATTTGCCCGTCTAACAATAGTCCAAGCGGCGGAGGACCAGAAGTAGAATTGGAACCACAGAAGGAAGCGCCCCGTTCCCGTCGCCTTCGCCGTTATCTCCCGCCGACGGGGCTATAGATGAACTGCGCCTTGCGTGGTTTTCAGTCGGAGTGACGTTTCCTGGAATGGACCGTTCGCATGGGTAAAGTTATTTTGGTTTTATTCTCCTAAAACTTAATCGCCTATCGAAATAACTTGTTTTATACGTTGAACAAACATGGACAAACCTAGTCCTCTAGTTTTTTGAAGAAAAAAGAATAAAATTTGGCTAAAATTTGGCAAGAAGCATAAACTGGTCCAATTCCGGCAACTTTCCCCTACCTTAAACCGGCACTATTGCTATTGCGTTGGATTTGGTACCACCATAGTGGTGATCTCGTCGATTCAAAGGCTTTCCTCTATCAGCCCTATGATAATGTACCCAATATCCTTGAATTTGCCCGTCTAACAATAGTCCAAGCGGCGGAGGACCAGAGAAGTAGAATTGGAACCACAGAAGGAAGCGCCCCATTCCCGTCGCCTTCGCCATTATCTCCCGCCGACGGGGCTATAGATGAACTGCGCCTTGCGTGGTTTTCAGTCGGAGTTTCCCTTCTATACGTGTTATGTCTCCGGTGGTGCCACTACCAGGGCCGTCATCGCACCACTTGTTCCATGGGAACCTCCCGGCCGGATCGGGCGGCGACGCGACGCGCCATTCCTATCAATGAGCGGATTAATTACCTGCGGGCAGCGGCGGCCCGGCCGGGGCTGATTGATGGCCCGTCGGGCCGGGCCCGACTTCGGGGCCCGGCTACCAATTTCGGCCGCGGTAATTGGTCCGGGATCGTTTACCGCCCGGAAGGCAATTTGCGGTAATGACAAGGCGCTCCGGGAAAGCGGGCCAACGGCGGGCCGGCGGCGGCGGTACGCGGTAGCCTCCCGCCGATTTGGGGAAACGTCAGAAATTAATTACCTTTCGAATAAATAATAGTCGGAGCGGGTACGTTAAATTGGTATTTGTCTTGACGTAGGTCGACTCGTCCCTGCGGAGCTTCAATTTAGTTCACTCTAAAACATTACACTACTTTTTTATAGCCACATGTTTTTATACGATATATTACATAGGTATAGAGGTACACCGGCAAATTTAGAGGAACGATGAATTATTGCAAAAAAAAAGATTTTAAATTGATGGAAAAATTCGGTTAAGTTGTTTGGGCCAGTATTGTCTTTATTTAAAAGGAAATTGGCTCCGATATTATTGTAACGGAAATTAAAAATGTTGTCATTTCCATATTACAACATATTAGCAAGAAACAATTTGGTCAATCGTTTAAAATATTGACTTCTAAATTCAGGCGATTTAATCTTGGCCTATATCAAATACGCCTATTTTCCGCAAGTTTTTTTTTATGCATCAACTGACCGCTTTCTTTATCGAAGTTTTTCTACACTTTTTATTTTTGCACGAGTCTATAAGGTCTAGTTTTACTTTTATTTATCACAGTTGGTAGAGCTCTGAATTATCGATAGCTGCCTTCAAATACTATTCGAAACTGATCCAATTTGTCCGATACAATGTATTACTTATATTATTTTCTTAAATTTTCTATTAGAATTTAATCAAGCTTCATTTTTGTTTTTGTCTCAAGAACTCATTTAACACTTTTCTAAGCAGTTTATGCTTTACTTTCACATTTTTATATCGATTGGTGCAAAAGTGGCAGTGCAGAACCAAAAATGTCGATTTTTTTTCTGCCTTCAGTGGCGTAACTACAGGGTGTTCAGAGTGTGCGGTGAACACGGGCTCAGAGCTGCTAGGGGCCCACCGCCACCAAGATTCATGCAGGGCGCATAAATTTCGGTTTTTCCGATGTGAGCCGATTGATGTGGTGCTGCGTAATAACCGACGAGTCAGAATCTCTAATTGGTTACATAGAGGGCGATTGAAATTCCCCAACAATAAAAATGCAAGGTAGTACAAAAAATGTACCTACAATAACTTGACAGTAAATATGTACCTATAGGATGATCCAACTCGGCGCTTCAGGCCTACTGCGGGAACACGAAAATTGAAAATACAATTTCGAACAGGGGTTCTTAAATGGGACATACTATAAGGCCCAATTATAACCGAAAATTTGCTTTTTTGTTGTTTGGGGAAATGGCCGCTGTGACATCATCAATATTTTTCCCCAGAAACATACTTGCCTTTTTTTCCTAAATATTGAAAGTCCTTATCATTCTCAACAACTTTTATAGGAAAAGATTTTTTGTATCTTTTATTGTTCAAAATTTACAATTGATAGTCAGAAATTATTTAAGAGAATATTAGGTTGTCTTGTGCGCTCTTAAATTTTTTCAACTGCAATATTAAAAAACAATTTTTGTAACAAACTATAACAGCAAACAAGTCAGTAACAAGCACAATTCAAAAATTTAAAAAATAGTCCAGTCGAACTAATTTAATGGTGCACCCTAACAATACTCTTAAATAATTTCTGACTATCGAAATTGTTTTCATGGCTGACTAGATTTCGGAAAACCGATCCTAGTGAATAGAAAAAATTCCATGTTCCATTTAAGAGCCCCTGTTCGAAATTTTATTTTCAGTTTTCGTGTTCCCGAAGTAGGTCTGGGGCCCTGTACAGAACGTACATGGTGATTTAACCTTTTGACCTATAATGGCGTTTTTCTCCCTGTAGTGAGCAATGTGCATTATTATTAACTGTTGGTCAATACAAAGTTTAAGTTGGATTATTCTCTATGCACCTACAGGGTGTCCCATTTTCGATACTTTTGCGAGGTATCTCGGTTATTTTTAGAAATAGGGAGTTGCGGTTTTCGGGGCACTGACCTACTTTTTCATAAAAAGAAACGCTCGTATACAGAATTTTCATGCGGCCTTCTTGGTTTTTTTAAACACAAGGTGATTCTCAAAATTTGCCATTTTCAGGTACCCCCTATATCTGTTATACGCTAACTTGTTGAAATAGTAAAAATCGACCGTTATAGATTTTTTCACGTAGAATTCAGTGGCGTTCACGGTTTTTTTCTAGGAGGTAAGAATTTCAAAATATAAATATAACTTGCAAAAGTATCGAAAATGGTACATCCTGTAGGTACAATGTTTTTCATTTTTTTTCAAACATAAAAAACACAGGGGCCCACCTGAAATTTTGAACACGGGCCTACACTTCATTAGTTACGCCACTGTCTGCCTTCCTTTGTGTTATTCTATTTGATGACGCCTTAAGACGTCTTTAAACCTAAAAACAGTATTTAACTCCAGAATTTTTGATTCCGATCCAGCCAAACAAAGAGGCCACACATCAACTACATATGATATACTTTTGTTATTATATTTTGATTTAAGCCTGTTTTACATTGACAATTTCTTCGTGAATTAATTCATGAAGTCACTTCAAGGAGAAATTATTATAAAAAGGGAGGTTATACCTATGTTAATATGTTTTATACATACCTATTAGGAATTTATTTTTGAGAGTTTCGTACATTTCTGCTATGTCGAAGCGCGTAAAACAAAAAACAACAATACAACTGGTAATTAATTTTTACACGACTACAAAAAAATTTATGTCATAAGGTACCCAAAAAAATCCATCGATCATCGCGGCCATTCATCAGTGTAAAACAGAACTTCTCCTTGTCGTAAATAAATTCACGAATTAATTCGTCAACTCATTCATCGACTAATTCAAGAAGAAATGATTGTCAATGTAAAACGGGCTTTATAGAAACTAATTCAGTATTTTTGTTGACACTTAAAGGTTATGTTATTCAATGAGTTGAAATAGACTTAAAAATACCTATTATTTTTGTTACGATTTGAAAGTAAATATTTATAAATTTACTTGCTAATTTTTCACTTGTTTTGTTTATATAAATGACAAGTAGGTATGTAAATATGCCTAGTTGGGTTAAAAATCTATCTTTTATTAAAAAAACTACACAAATTTAGTTTTAGAACCACCAATTTTATCTTCGTATCTTGAAAATTTCCGAGATGATCGCCCGTAACGCCTTAACTAGAACATCCTGTAACCTGGAACTACACGCAATTCCCGAATTACACATAACAACAAGAATCCGTTACTTGGATTATCCAGGCAAGCTTTTTCTCTCCGGCTCAATATAACTTTAGAGCTAGAGCGACTTTATCGATCCCAGAGGTTCGTCGAGTCCCCGCGTGTCACCACCGTCCCCATTCGGTGGAGGGTTTGTCATTTCGTCAAAACGACCCCGCCCCTCCGTCCTCTATGCTCTCCTCATAAGTGTCGCGATATACCTAACGTCATGCTGTCGACAGACTGTCCCATAAGGACCAAGTGACAGTCAAAATTAATAACTAAATTAGCAAAGCTCTCTTCAAACAATAATAGTCGTTATTTCTATAGTTCAATTAACTTTATACTTTAGTCATTAAATTGAAGTTCGAGGAACGGATATACATATTCCTAAAAGGAATAAAAACAGCAGTGTTTATATCCCGTTTCTGCTTCTAGTTTCCTGGTCGAGCACCCCAGTTTTTCCCAATATCTCACACCACAGAGAAGGCAAGGAAGATAAGAATGCTGTGTCCCTGTCTAAGTGCGGTGGTATACTACTGCTTATTATACAATAATTAAATAATAAGGGTATGCTGTCATATCATGTTGGCAACAATAGAGAGCCACAAAACTAAAATAGTATATTATACACTTAGGTTGAGAAGTGAGCCATTATTTACCGAGCATTTTTATATCCTGAGGCGCATAGCGCCGAAGCATATAATAGGCCTACTCAACCGAAGTGTATATGTATAGATTTTTTTTTTACTACTAACATTGAAATATTGCCATATTTTACATATTTGAATAGATTTAACCTGGGAGTTCAGTTGTCAAGCTGACAAAATGAAAATAATTTTTAAATGTCATATAGAAAATGTTTCATTATTTACCTAGGTATTTTTTTATTATCATTATTTACCTAGGTAGAGAAATATTACTTTTCATTAGAGGAATGAGGTAAATAATGGTGATTTCTCAGGTTAGTAGTAAAAAAAAGTACTTATAGGGGTTAAAGGGGTTGTGCCTTATAAAGTATACCAAGTAGACCAATTATTTCAGTTTTCCTGTTGAATGTAGTTTGGAAAAATCGCGTGTGAAGTGGAAATAGCATAAAAAGTTTCGATAAGAAAAATTCTTCAAAATAAAAAAATATCTCCAGGTGTAAAATTTCAGTGTACTCCGCCAAGTTTGATTTCTATTAATTATTGTATTAGATTAATTTTATTCTCTGAAAATCGAACGACGAACCGACTAACGACCTGTGGAGGATACGATAACAAAACAGCAAACAATCCAATCATCAAGTTAGTCCCTTATCACCATCACCGATGTCCGCTATCGAAAAACGATAATAAAACGTATCGGCGCGGCGTATCGAGGCTGATAAAAGCTGTACCGGTGACGAAGCATGTTGTAGCTTGTACCTCTACCTATGTAAGTTTCTTGTCGATGAATTTACCGATACATTTAACTTCGATGAAGTGGGTCCTGCGGCGCTATAGGAAATAAAAAAAAGTCCTTGGCACCCGATATAATATTACACCTATAAGGCCATAATTTTTTATTCTGAACAACTATATATCCATATATCCTTAATGATATTTTGGCGTAGGTATCTCGACTATGGAGGGCAATTTATGAAGATTAAAAAACGGTTTTTGAAAATTGCTAGGCATAGGTAGGTACCTTTAAAACAAGCAGGTCTGAACTCCGAGGGATCAAATTTTAACTATTTTTTACTTTTATAAGAGTTGTAAGTACAGGCGCGGCCCTTGAAATCGTTCCAATACGTGCGGTCGCAAAGGAATTCAACTGACAACGTTGCAATTACCTCTCGCCCTCTCTCGCGGTTTGAAAGCCAGCCATAACCTCAAAGGCGAAAGTGACGGCAAATCTAACATTTTATTACGCGACCTTGCCTTACGCGACATGTGCGAAAAACAGTAAATTCGGCGCTGTTAGGTTGGCCTTAGATTGCCTGAATAAGAGTGGAAAATCATACAATCCTGCCCACGGACATTGGCGACTTCTTTCGCAAAAGCCTTTCGACAACCTCGAATAGAGCCGTTCTCAAAATCGCAGGAGGTGGTAAATCTCTTATTTGGTGTCGTACTTTCCTCAGGTACCAAAAAGAACCTCGAAAATCCGATATCTAAGAGAATTTCCCGATTCACGATTAACCACTTTCGAGAAACGGGACGGCTGTAGAATCAATGAAACCACTGCGTGTTTTTTCTTATTTCTCGATTTTTCGGGGGCCCGGGAAGCATCAGAACTTCACGAGAACCACTACGAAATTCTTCTATAATAACACAATCAAACTTAGATATACCTTAACTAATACCACTATTACAATCAAAGAAATCCACGTTATGTGAATCTCAAAACACCGACGAACAGTGTAAAACTTTAAATCCACTGGTAAATTCCAGCGCGATTTAACCTATTTTCGTTGACTGACGTATAGGGGAAAAAAAGGAAGGGTGATAAACTTAAAGGTATGGACTACTGGAAAAAGTGGTGTAGTCAAGGTCAAGGGGTTTCTAATAAAGAAACAAATTTGGATTTAGCTATCAAAGCTTCAGCTACCTTGCATGCTGATAAGAAGACTGCCTACCCCGAAATCTAGTTTGGAATGCCTAGATATGTGCGATAAAAACCTTTATCCTAATATTTACACATTACTACAAATCTTGGCTACCATTCCTGTATCCACTGCTACCCCAGAAAGGTCTTTCTCGAGCCTAAGGAGACTGAAAAACTATTTACGAAACACTACAAGTGAAAACAGACTTAATGGTTTGGCTCTAATGAACATTCACTATGGAACAGAAATTCATGCAGATGAAGTAGTGGATATATTTAAAAGAAAAAGCCGAAGATTTCTTCTTTAATGATTTTAGATTTAGCGCAGAGGAACGAAATTAATTTATCCATTTCATTTAAAGTTAAGAACTTTATAAATATGTCGTAGTTTTTCGGATGAATATATAGATATTAAATTTCATGTAAGTATATTTTTGTTGTTTTAGTTACTTCTCAAACTAAACCCCCCCCAAAACTAAATCCTGGCTACGCCCGTGGTCTGTACGTACAATACAATCTTTCAACTATAACTTAACTATAAACTATGTCTTTTAAAGACCTTATAAGAGAGTTACAGGGTGTTAAAGTTTTAAAATATAGATGTGGACTTTATTGAATATTTACCAAACTAGTTTATATATTTAAGAAATGTTTGGTACCAGTGGCGGATAAGTGAGTAATTATTAGTACAATAATAATTGTCATTAGAAAAAAAATGATTCACCTTGTACTCGTATAATAATAAAGTGTATTGAAATATGTGTGTAGATTTTAATTGTAAACATTGAGTAAAGGATTATTCCTTTACTCAATGTTGTAAACAAAAATACCATCTTGGCATTTTTTCATATAATGTCATGGTTTCATGGCAAATTTAATTATTTTTGCATTATTTCATGGTATTTCTGAACAATTAACCAAAACAGTTGCTCCATAATTATTACTTAGGCAGCTCAGAGTAGAAAAAATATTTTTCTTACCTTAAATAAAGTAACTTTTTCCACTAAACTTACCCATTCACAATGTGTTAGACCCTTTTAGATCTCTTTGGGTCTCCTATCTTTTTTGGGGCAGTGTTTTTGGTCTTGCAGGTTCTTTTTTTTTTCATTTTGCAAAAGTGTCGTAAAGTGTCCTCTTGTTTCATAACAATAAGATCATCCTGTTGCCTTGAAATTGGCAAAACATGCCCCAAAATAGCTGCTGACTCCTACATTTGAACAATAAGATTTTCTCCTACCGTTTTTAGATGAATTCAAAATGAAGAAAAAGAAACAAGATGGAAATTGGTCAAAACACCATTGGTTTTCTTGAAATGGGGTGTCCAAATTTTCTCGAATTCAATTCTTTCCATTTTGAAAGCGAACGATTTTTGGTACATTGTTCATGACGATTTTATCTCACTCTAAATGGTACAGTTCATCTGTAACATTTGAAAGCGTTAGGTGAACGGGTGTTTTAGGGCACGTTTTGCCAATTTCAACGCAATCGGTTGATTTTATCTTTATGTGCCTTTTAGATTCAGATTGCTGGACCTGCAAGACTAAAAAGATAACCTCAAAAAAGTCACGACTAAAAGCACAATCCAAAAACAGCGCAAGTGGCGCCCTCTGTGAGATACGTAGAAATTGACATCTTTAGCTAATTTTCCATGCCACAAAAAATATAGGTAGGTACCCCACGCCATATTTCCTGTGGCGAATAGTTTTTGGTCAGGTTTTTGATAAATTGTTCATAGGGATATTTCTTTTTTCACTTCAATTAATTTGTAAATCGAATGCAGTAGGTGAACATTTTTAGAATGTTAAAATCATGTAAAATACTAATGTGACAAAGTTGGTAGGCATGTAAGATTAATCTGTAAATCATCCATCGCTAACATGCCAAATTTTAGCGCAATCGGCTCGGCCTATTATGTTTTTCAATCATTGTTAATTTCTGATGCGTAAAAAGTACCTACTTGGCATATTGCTTTTGAATTTAGTTCATTGTCGCGACTTTTAATAAAGAGCCATTAGTTTAAATATTTTTATCCACTTATTCTGAGACACCTTGTAGATTTAACATAACTCATCATCATTGAACACGAGGGTAGTAGTGCATTTAATACCTAGCTATTTACATTTACATTACTTCGGTCGGAGAGATGTACCTACTTATGATTTTTTTCTACTACATTTCACCGAGTTATATTCATTTTTTATTTTTTTATCATTTTTTTATTTTTTATCATAATTTTATGATAGATTGTCATTTTTAATTCATAATAATCTGAACTACTTAACTATAGGAAAATTCGTCACTTAAAATCGGTAAAATCAAAAATTTGGTTTATGATTACCCACTTTCCTCCCCAAGGCGAAAAACGATACTTTTTATTAAGGTAGTAGACAAAAATATTTTAACTTGCTATTTGCGAAATGGTAATTAAGTAAGGTTAGTTTCCTTAAAGCGAAGTATCATAAAATATAAGTTGATAATGTACAGAATGGGAAATCCCCGTTTATAGAGTGTACGCCTCTGGCAAGGTAGCGGGATCTCGTTAGAGTGAAGCCAGCCGAAAAAAGTTATCCGGCCCTGTAAAAAAGCGAGATCGATCGCTGAATCGGCGCTTTCGGGGGCCCCTTAAAACAAATAGCGGAGACGCGGGTAATTCGGACAAAAAATCTTTTAATTAACTAGGCGGGCATCTTAGCTTATTTGCGGTCGTCGCCTTCGGTAAATAGATTTTTCGGTGATAGAGAACCGCGGTAAAAAACTGCCTAACTAGCTTCTGGAATATACGGCGGGCGGGTATTCGGTATTCACAGTTGTTGGCTTTGGTCGAATTAGGTTGGCAACGACGCGACGGGACGAAAAAAGGGATTAATGACATGTGCAGAGGCTGATTTAATCCTACGGTCGTTGCTACTCGCTTTTGGTGAAGCATGAAATGAATTGACAAACTATTTTTCAATTTTATCTTTTTGCCAGGCGAAAATTTCTTTTGTTGTGTGCTTATTATGTTGGAGTAGTTAATTATGTGGTTTTAAAAATAAAAGACGATTTTTGTTTCCCTATACATATACTTTGTTTATTTATCTATTGCTTTTTAAGTTTTAAGCCTAAAATTACTTGTCACTGGTAGGTACCTATACCTCTAAAGACAAAAAAGAGCTTACCGACAAATTCATATTATAGGTAGGTACCTACATACTTTGAGTTAAACTTTAAATACGCTATGGAATAGATAGTGAGTCATAATCTTCATAATAACCATTGTTCAATTGCTAAAGAAATGTAATAAGTGTTAATAAGGAGTAGAAAGCAGCGATGATAAAAAAAAGTTTCGCTTTTTTGCGGGACCTGATGAGTGACTATCACTGCTATTAGTTACCTAAAAACACCTAAAAGTTTTGAGCTGTTTGCTGTTTTGAGCTGTTTGTATCGATTTGAAAATTGAGTTTTGAGTTCTGAATAATACCTCTAAAAGAACTTTGAAATACTGTTCAATATATTTAAAATTTTTAAAATTAGGAGAATGTAATTGGTTTCGAGAAGCACATTATTAGAATACCAAATTTCATAGCTCACCTTGATCGTTATCATATTGCGTTCGGCTTCTGCGCCACATTCGCCGGATGAGAAAAATAGATTTATCTTCATTAGTTTCACTCGATTTTAAACGTGAAAAAGAAACACCGCATTGGGAAAAAATATTATGTTGTTCATCCCACTAATTTTGAAATTAATATCACAAAAAATAAAGAAAATATATGCATCATTCCCCTGGGTCACCCAGTATATTTAAATAAAAAATTAACACTAGGAATAATGACAATAATGCGACAATGCCTAGATATAGCCTTGAGCAGTCTATGCTATTTCGTTATTTAACGAGAGGTATAGGTAATCAGGATCAGGAAATGAATAATTTTTTTGCAATCGTTAAATGAAATAAAATATCCTTGAGTTAATACTTATTTTGTTTTATAATTAAAATGTAATAATTTTTACTTTGCCAAAAAGAAATTGCTTTCGTATAACGATGGAAAGATCTTTCAGTAAACATTTCATTAATTTCTTGAAAATAGATTATTCCATCTGATTTATTACGAAATAGTAAGCAACAATTTGAAGAGTCATTTTAAATCTTAACTTCTAAAAATCCAAACGATTTAATGTTGACGTGTATCAAATATGAATATTTCCAATAAAGTTTTTATACATGTCATAGGTTCAAGTTTTACATTATTTGATCAACTTTTTTTTTTAGTATTTTTGAAAAGTAACTTGCTTTTTGTACTTAACATTAATAATAATAATAATTCTCAATCTCACAATATTCCAAATTAGGAGTACCTACCCCAGAAGCAACTGAATGCAACTGAATGCTTGAGTAGGCGTGCAAAATTTTAAAACCTAGACCTACTTTAAAGTGCTTTAAACTTAAAAAAAAACGGTAAGCTTTTAGAAAAAATCAAGAATATAGGTATATTTTTATTAGAACTGATTAGGAAATTTTGGAAAGGCTAAGAAATAATACTGTAACGTACTATTTTTTATTAATTAATATGATTGTTGTCCCCTGTCTCTCCAACACTGAAAGAAAACTTAAAAAAAAAGAACTATAACAGGAATTCGCTTGCATAAAAACCAAAGTATGTTTCGGAGATCAAAGGCACCGAAAGGGAGATAAACAACTGTGTATTTCTTAAACCGTGGTACTATGACGTCTGCATTTCCCCTAAGGTAAATCATGCTTTGACTTAATATCTATAATATATTTTATTCATCCAAATTCGCTACAAAACTTAAATATAAATCAGAATATTTAATATGGGTTCGAGTCCATATGCCAAAAAAAAACAGGTTTTTGTAAATCAAAAAGCTTGTCGCGCGAAATGTTCATAGAAGTAGGTACCAATCTCGGTACCAATTAATTTTATTGGACAGTGATTGATTGGTAAGCAAGTACCTACTTGCCAAAGTATGTATTTTTTTTACAATTCGCGCGACAAGCTTTTTGATTGTTGCAATTTGGCATTGAATTATCTTAACGAAAACCTACACTTATTTGATTTTATTTTATTAGTCTTAGTACATGGCTTAAACAGTTTGTTTTTAAAAGTTTTTTTTATCTTTAATCTTTTTATTCCTTTTAGTGCGTGGCTTAAATAAATGCTTGTTTTTAAAAAGATTTTTTACCTTTTATTTTATTTTGTGCTTTTTAGTACCTATTGGATTCCCATATAGAGGTTTAAAATTTCCGGAAAAATTGATCGTCGGAAAAAAACGGATTTTTTCCCGGAAAATTTGGAAAAAACGGAAAAAACAAGTTTTTTAATAAAATACATAATAAAGAAGAAACAAAATAAATATTTTTAAATAAAATAATTTATATAATATATAATAGAAAGTTAAAAAGAATTTATGTTTTTAGTTTTTTTATTGTTGATCAATAAGTGTTTTGTTTATTTGATTTGTTTTAAATAAAGCATTCCAGGCGAAGGCCTGGAAGGGACACTCGCATTTTTTTTCTAGATCCGCTCCTAAAATTTCGACTTATAATTCGAAATATTGACCCAAAATTTCGAAGCTTTCAAGTTTCGACTTATAAGTCGAAACTTTAAAGCTTCGAGTTATAAGTCGAAGTTTTGGGTCAATATTTCGACTTATAAGTCGAAATTTTAAAGATTCGACTTATAAGTCGAAATTTTAGGAGCGGATCTGGAAAGAAATATGTTATTTTTATACTCCTTGAGGTTTTTTCGAGCAAAATACGTAGGTATACAAAGAATATAATTTGAGTGTTTCTTCAACTTTCTTTGTTTATTTTGTTTATTCGAATTTTATCTGAAATTTTCCATTTTTTCCAATTTTTCCATTTTTTGGGCGGAAAAAAAAACAAGAAAATGTAATGTGCCATCTTGGAGCGGCGGCCATATTGAGTTTAGTGTGATGTCACTAACTTTATCGTTTTCTACTTTTCAAGCCCTTTCATTTGATACTATATTATGGGGGTTGACAAAAAAATACATCAAGCGCCATCTTGTGGCGACGGCCATTTTGAAAGTATTACAATATTGAGTATTGCATACATTGTCACCAGAACTAAAGGTGCAAAATAGGAGCTCAATCGGATGTCAAGAAGTGGTTCTAATTCAGCTTGCAAGACTCGACCCACACATACATACATACATACATACATACATACATACATACATACATACATACATACATACATACATACATACATACATACATACATACATACATACTAACAGGGAAAGTTAAATAAAAGCTTGTAAAAATTGTACCTACCTTTTTTAAAAAGCCTATGTTTATATTCCTCAGAGCAAAATGATCGCGAACAAATTTGTAGTTTTTTTTGAAGACCATATCCGAAAATAACGTGTTATCACGTCTGTTTTAGCGCCGTGTTTACACTGACGCCACCTAGCATTTCTGGTAGCCTTTACTGGCACTATTGGTCCAGGTTCGTAGTTCAGTTATACGTCCAGAGATGGCTCAGAAAACGCTTAGTTAACCCCTTCTTGAGGCGGAAATGAAAATTTTGTCTTTCCATGTGCGGGTCAATATAATACAACGCCCGTGTTTACTGTGGAAACAGCTATGACAACACAGACGCAATGTGATTTTTCACCAGAAATGTGTAAATAAATGTCGCATTGTGTTAGTATAGAAGACCAGTGATATATCCGTATGCATCTATGCCAAGCGAATGATTGATATTCGAAATGAAACTTATTTATCAGAAAATCGAGAGTAATACCGTACAGCTGAGACAATCAGTTCGTTTGTTTCTAACTTAGCTTTTTGCCAAAGCATGTGGCTCGGCACCGATTATTTGATCTGGCGATGCTAATGAGCAGCGCGCCCGCTCGCCAGTAATTTCGCCGATATAATAGAAAACAAACAAATTCCGCGGAGGCACACAGCCAAACGAGAAAAAGCCCAGCGGCTAACTGTAACTTAATTAATGTTTCCAGTCCGATAGGCAAAACCATTATTTTTTGCGCCCGCACTACGACCGAACATTAAACCGTCTCCCTCCTGTAGCACCCGCCGCCAGTAAAAAACTAATCCATTTCACGTTCTACAGTCGCTGGCATGCAGAGGAGCGAGACTGGCCGCATATAAAAAATCTATTGGTGTACCTACATTGTTTTGGCAGGAACAATCGCCTCCGGCTCCGCACAGTTGACAGCGCAAAGAAAACGGAGATTATATTCACCGAAAGATGTATTCCACTTCGAATGGCGAAATGCAGACGCAAAGTACACTTTAACGCCAGACAGCATGACAGAAATGACCTATATGGAATTAAAATTACATATTATTCGTTTATTGAGAAATAATTCCATGGCATACTTGACTCGCCTATATAGTAGGTACCATATTTTAAATCCGCATTTTTCTCAACTTTGGCGCCCTTCAGAATAGAATGCCATGAACATTTTGTGTTCACATTTTGTATACAGGGGTTTGGAGGGGTCCTGATTAACCCTATGGTGTCAGATTTGGAACAAAAAAATCGCTAGAGGGGTAGGTGCAGTGAAAATCTGGGTTATAAAAAATAGTAGCATTCCCTGGATTTACACCTTGAAAGCGCGACAATGATGCCAGAAAAACGGCTTCCGAAGACCTTTCAATCAATACAAAAAAGTTCAATCGATTATCTCGAATAATAGAGATTTTATGGATTTGTACACAGGTAAAAAATATAGGTTATGACGTCATCAAATATATGTTTTCCCAGGATTATACCTGTTTCTCTTTACATTTGGAAAGAGCGCGTTTATTTTTTTGATATCTTGTTTCATTAAAAAGTTATATGCGTATTATTAGTAGATAAAAATATGAAAAAGATGCCATGGTATTTTTAATGAAAATCGAGTTAGCCATGACATATGAAGGTATATTTTTGACAGAAACAATAATTGACAGATGCTCGGACAGATGTATTATAAAAAAAGTATTGAAGTTGTATTATTAGTTATAAAAATAGGTATACCTAACTGTATGAACGCCTTTTTAAGAACAACTGTTATTATAAACACACTTATTATATATTATTATATTTAAAAAACGAACAATTCTAGCGAAAAACAAAAACCAACAATATAAAAATAAATGCTAGGTAAGTTCTTACTTATAAATAATTTTCACTATGACCACCTTCTTTTAATAAACATAATTCTAGACGGCGTCTAACTTCTGTCCTAGCGCCCTTTCTTATCTGCGGTGTTATTTAACGACAGGCATGTTCTATTTTTCTAATAAATGAACAATATTCCGTGATGGAGTTTTTTAAACAATCTTTTCAGAAGTCGCCATAAATGGAAATCTAATGGTGTTAAATCTGACAACTTTCCTGGCCATTTTATAATAATCCATTTGTTTCCAAACTCATCATTTAAAAATTCTTTTGCAATGTTGGCTTCTCAACTGCAATGGCACATTTTACATGAGAACTGGCAGCTGTTGTTGCAAAAATTGGAGGTATGTTATTCCAGTTAAAACTCCTTCGTAAAAATATGGCGCCGTCTAGACTTGAGGTAGTCAGTCACATTGAAAATTATTCATAAGTAAGAACCTACCTAGCATTTATTTTTATATTGTTGGTTTTTGTTTTTCGCTAAAATTGTTAGGTTTTTAAATATAATACATATAGTTTATAATAACAGTTTTTTTACAAAGGCGTTCATACAGTAGTTATATTTTTATAACTAATAATACAATTTTAATACTTTTCCATAATACATCTGTCCACGGGCGTAGCCAGGATTTAGTTTTGGGGGGGTTTAGTTTGAGAAGTAAATAAAACAACAAAAATATACTTACATGAAATTTAATATCTATATATTCATCCGAAAAACTACGACATATTTATAAAGTTCTTAACTTTAAATGAAATGGATAAATTAATTTCGTTCCTCTGCGCTAAATCTAAAACCATTAAAGAAGAAATCTTCGGTTTTTTCTTTTAAATATATCCACTACTTCATCTGCATGAATTTCTGTTCCATAGTGAATGTTCATTAGAGCCAAACCATTAAGTCTGTTTTCACTTGTAGTGTTTCGTAAATAGTTTTTCAGTCTCCTTAGGCTCGAGAAAGACCTTTCTGGGGTAGCAGTGGATACAGGAATGGTAGCCAAGATTTGTAGTAATGTGTAAATATTAGGATAAAGGTTTTTATCGCACATATCTAGGCATTCCAAACTAGATTTCGGGGTAGGCAAGTTCGGCTGCAACTGCGTCTGCCTCTCGACAAAAGATGGCGCTAGGCGCTACTATTACTACATATATTCAAACGTAATAATAATTTAACTCTTCACTCCTCGTATTTTTAGGTAATATTTTGCTTATTTCGGGGGGGGGGGGGGTTTGAACCCCCGAAACCCCCCCCCCCTTGGCTACGCCCGTGCATCTGTCCGAGCATCTGTCAATTGTTTCTGTCAAAAATATACCTTCATAAGTCATGGCTAACTCGATTTTCATTAAAACTACCATGGCATCTTTTCTATATTTTTTACAAATAATACCCATATAACTTTTTAATGGAACAAGATATAAAAAAATAATTTACGAAAGTTTATCACAAAAACGTGCTCTTTCCAAATATAAAGAGACCATACCTGTGGTCCTGGGAAAATATATTTGATAACATCATAACCTATATTTCCCAAATTCAAACTATCTTTTTGGTCCAAAAGCAAGCTTGAGTGTTCCTACAAGAAAATCACAAGTCAAATTTCTACTGGCAATTTTTGTTTGCCTATAATAACACTGGGGAGTTAAGTTTGGGACACCCTGTACATCAGCGCTACCATTGTAGAAGCTCTTTCGGAGGAGGGAGGTTTGTATAGACAAACTGGCGGTATGTTCCGACTCCAAAAGTACGCACATGAAAGCATTTTTTTAATGTGCAGAAAATAAAAAGTTATGGCTCTTCAAACATTTTGCAGAATTGTAGAGACAGTTTGAGAGCCACCTAGCACAGATGCCCTTACCATAACTTTTAGTACCTACTCACATTTACCACTTCACCGATTTGTTTTCACTTTTCACAATAATACTTTTACGACACAGCGCACCACTTCTTAATGACGTAGCACTCACCATAATATAGTAATAATCACATTTACCATTTCACTAATTTGTTTGGACATTGTAAGTACAACTTTGTCATATTTTTCATGATTTATTTTTTCCAAAAATAAACTTCATAGGCTTGAATATTGTCGCCATTGTTGGAAATTTTTTTGTGGCCCAAACAGATACATTTAATTTTTAATTGGTTTTTTCGCCACAGAAGCCTGAACCAAACTGATTAAAAGACAACTTTTTATTAAGTTCCCAGGAAAATTTATTATAACACAAAATGAACGAAACTTTGAACGTTCAGTCAAAAAATAACTATAGGTACCTAATAGATAATAGATATCACAAACGATGATCCCCGCGTCACATTGGTCGACAATGTAATTTCCACGGCCTAAAATTTACCTTCGATTTCGACCCAACCTCTTCTTTTAGTAGATCTTCTTTAATAACGGCTGTATTTATATATCAATGAAGTAAAATAACGGATATTTCAGCCAAAATTATGTGTTATTTATTATTTACAATGAACCAAGCTTTCGGCCACATTTTTGGCCCTCGTCAGGGCTAAAATAGTGTTAGGTAAAATAATATATTATTGAGTAAGAATTATTTATATACTTACTATTGAAATGAATATTGAAAAGTTATGATTCTTATGGACATAAACTTCCAAAAATGGAATAAATTGTTTTGTAAATATTTTTGTTGTTGTCTACTGAAAATTTTGTAATAAATATTTATGGTTGTTATAGAAATTTGAAATAAAAGAAAATTTTCATATTATGAAGTAAATTATGAAAAAACAAATGATAGCAGACAGTAATATTGTTTAAGGTTATACAAATTTTTAGGTTACCAAAAAGTTTGACAATAGCCGCGTTCCTTTTGCCCCTACACTGAGAACTTTAGCTCAGTTGTTAGCCGAGCCACTCAGTTTGTTTTTTCCTGTCAAAGGCTCATCTTGTGGAAGGGTCATTTTCCCCACCACCAGACTGAGCCAATATTCCCTATAGTGAGTGTCCTCGCGAGGATGTTCTTGAAGGGTGAAGGGGGAGGTAAAAAATATCACTTTAGCTCACATTCTCATTTGTAAAAGGAACTTCCACCAACTGAGATAAAGTAAGAATTCTTAAGAAAAGTGGCAAAAGGAACAAGGCTAATAAACAAAAGAAATGTAAACTTTAGGTTATTTGTCAAAAGGGTTAGAAAATATTTGACATTAAAAATGTCAGTTTGAAAACCGAAAACTTGGTAAATATATAGTGTACAATAAATTTACAGAACAAATTTTTATATAATGTAATTTTGATTGTTTTTCATCTAAAAGTAAAAAAAAAAAACAATCAAAATAACTCACTATAACCTTATATATAAAAAAACTTCTGTAAATTTATTGCACACTACCTATATATTTACCAAGTTTTCGGTTTTCAAACTGACATTTTTATTGTCAAATATTTTCTAACCCTTTTAACAAATAACCAATATACCTAATTTCTTTTGTTTATTGTCAAACTTTTTGGTAACCTAAAATTTTTTATAACCTTAAAACAATATTACTGTCATCTGATATCATTTGCTTTTTCATAATTTACTTCATAATATGAAAATTTTCTTTTATTTCAAATTTCTATAACAACCATAAATATTTATTACAAAATTTTCAGTAGAAAACAACAAAAATATATACAAAACAATTTATTCCATTTTTGGAAGTTTATGTCCATTAGAATCATAACTTTTCAATATTCATTTCAATAGTAAGTATATAAATACTTAATTCTTACTCAATAATATATTTTACCTAACACTATTTTAGCTTTGACGAAGGCCAAAAATATGGCCGAAAGCTTGGTTCATTGTAAAGAATTAATTACACATAATTTTGGCTGAAATACCCGTTATTTTATCCTCTTCTTTTAGACCAACTCCACGATAACTGTAATCATAGAAGAACCTAGTCGTAGTAGATTCTTCTATGCGCTTGAATAAATAAAATATTCGTTGTGAGCAGTTTTCGATACACCACCCAGTATAAGTTAAACAGTGGGAAACCTTATTGTGGTAAGAGAAAACCCAAAAGGATAATGAGTTTTCAACGCGTATTACGATAAATTACACACACGCTGAAAAAGTCTTGTAAATCCAAAATACACACGTTGCGATAACCGACCGACTTATGTAAACAGCTGTTTACACGTTCACGTCGGAACGGCGAGCACGGCTTAAAATCGATTATCTCGATTCGATGTGTATTCTCGTAATTCGACCTAATGAAGGCGTTCGCAACGGCCGAGAGGCGAATCTGTAACAAAACAATTCCCTCGACCGCCCTAATTGCGAATGGTTGTTGCGTTTTTATTTTCGTTTTGGACTAAACCGCACCGTGCACGCGCGTTCGTGCCAGACAAGGGCCGTTTCTTCTTCTGCTGGCCGTTTTGTTGTTCTTTTGATTTCTTCTTCTGAGATTCGACCAAGGTTATTATGAAGAGCTATTTAGTCACAGGACGGCAAAGGGGAGGGGATTTTGAGAGCGGCAAAAGCACGACCTGGACCTCAGAGAAATAACTAAGGATGGAGGGAGTATAAACAATAAGTAAACAGAGCCCAAAGTCAGACTTTGAACAGAACCAACATCTTTTTGAGTGATGCCACGTACTCTATTGGTTACAGCATTTCATTTCAAAATAAACGGGTTTAATAATAGGATTAAATGAAGACACACCTCCCATAACATTAAATTAAGAAATTTAGCTATCAATTCCTTGTCTGTGACATTTTTTAAAGAAAAACTAAATTGCGCCGTAATTATAGTAACCTAATAATTATCACTTTAATAAAATCTTCAACAGACACTTCAATTCGCCCAACATGGCAACGCCGCCGTCCACCGTCGCATTCAATCTCTCTGCATTGTTTGTGTTGTTTACCCTAGTGTGTCATTTTCTCTGGTTGTTTACGTGTTTATTTTTGTGTTTTCAAGTGTTTGTTGTTAATTTATAACTATTTACTGGTATTTAGGATATAGTCACTGTTTTTGTATACAATGGAAGGCAGAGAGTGTGTGGTGTGTTCCAAGATTGATATATTTCAGTGTATAACCCGTTGTACACACACCCGTTATATATGTTGGTTGACTACAAACGTGTGCATTTTGATGCTTTTGCATCCTTGGTTATTTCTCTGAGAACTGGACCAATTGAGTTGGCAGCATTGTCACACGAAATTTGAGAGTTAGGTAATCCCTATAGGCATTTTAAGATTGTCGTTTAGTCTGTGACGTGCGGCGTGTTTTAGCTGATTTTATTCGATTTTGTCTGTGTTATATTATCAATATCATTATAAAGATAAAGCGAAGCCTGGTGGTACCAATAATTGGCAGTATATAGCTGTGCAAATATTACGAAATACGCATTGCGAAAAGGTATCAGTTGCCATCGATTCCCGAAGGATTTTGCCTTTAGATATATCTGGGCTCAATTTTGTCATCAGCGAAAGGCCGACTGGCATCCATAAAGTTTTCATGTTATTTACTCTACACTACCTACACACTTTAATGAGAATGATTTTGAACCATCTTTATGCCCTTGTCCATAGTAATACTCAAACCCTAAACCACACAATATTTGCCTATGGCAAAGTAGTGCTATTTATTGTGTGGTGAAACCTTTAGACAAGGCTTAAATAAATGTTCGAAATTTATCGATAAGAAAGTTAAAAAAAATTGACATTTTTGGCCATAGTTTTCGTAGGTCGCCTTTGGACAACTTTCGTTATGACAAAAGAAGAGTTATCGATCGCATCCGCCACCGATTTTTTCGATCAAAAAATAGGCGAGATATTTTGAGTGAGCCATTATTTATATAAGCTAGCCTATACAGGGTGGGCCAATGGAAAATTTCCACCCCCATTTTTTTGGTTTAAAATAAAAATCTGGGAAAACGCTCGGACAGGTCGATTTTTGATTTGAGGGGAACTATTTTTCAGTTTTTTTCATCCCGGTATAGCTTTAACGCCCTAGCTGGGGTAAGAACAACCCCCCAAATTTGAATAGGGGATAGGGGTCGTGCCATATACCTCTTTTTAACCGACTTCAAAAAAGGAGGAGGTTATCAATTCGGTTGTATGTTTTTTTAAGGTATCATCGAGTTCTTTATGACCCTACAATTTCGCCTCATTATTTTTATCCGGAACGAAAAGACAGCTTGTTAAATAAAAATAAATAAAAATACTTACTAATTAAAGTTGTATTATTTAGGTGTACAGGTGAACTTTTCATAACAAACTGTTGGTCACATCACACCGATTTGTTTAAGAGTTTCGTTAGAAATAATTTCAACGGCAGGAATTATCGTTGCTATAGTGTATCCGTCTATTGACATAAAAACTAGCAACGAAATATCCGTGAACTGTATCTAATAAACTGTTCAAAAACTCTCCAAAAGTTAGAAAAATGCATGTTTTGTTGCTAGTTTTTATGTCAATAGGCGGATACACTATGGCAACGATAATTCCTGCCGCTTATTTCTAACGAAACTACTAAACAAAACGGGATCAACATTTTGCGAACAACAGTTTGTTAGATAAAGTTCACGTGCACACCTAAATAATACAACTTTAATTATTAAGTATTTTTATTTATTTTTATTTTGATGAGCTGTCATTTCGTTACGGATAAAAATAATGAGGCGAAATTGTAGAATCATAAAGAACTCGATGAGACCTTTACAAAGAGGTATGGCACGACCCCTATCCCCTATTCAAATTTGGGATGTTGTTTTCCCCCTAGTTATGGGGTTAAAGCTACGGGGATGAAAAGAACTGAAAAATAATTCCCCCATAAATCAAAAATCGACGTATTCGAGCATTTTTCCAGATTTTTATTTTAAACCAAAAAAATCGGGGTGGAAAGTTTCCATTGGCCTACCCTGTATATTGTTTTCTTGCAGCCAGTTGTACCATCTGTAGAGTCCACCGAGAAAGCCGTAGAGTGATATTAATCAATAAATCTACCTCAAAATCTTATTATGGCAAGATAAGTGCTCCTGTTGCTTTGTCATGGCTGACTTCATTTTTCAAAAATATGTTTCTAATGCTTGGCCTACTTGTTACATGTTACATGTTATCTATAGTTTGATGGAGCATCTTTGGTAAATATCTCGAAAACGATTGAAGGCAAATAGGTCAAGTTACATATCGTTGGATTCAGAATCAGGAATCCAAAATCATATATAAAGGTTAAATAAAATGTATAAGTTGAAAAACTCAGAAAACCACTTTCATTTCCTGTAAAACCGGAAATTATTTTAGAAAACTATATATTCAAAAATACTACTTAAAGGTTCTTTAATTGTGTAGGTAAAAAAAATAGATTTTATTACTGTGCAAAAAAAGATTTTTGGCGATAACTTTTTTATCGAACCCCGTATACAAAATCCGAGTACGCCTTCTAATTTCCTTTAACTTTCACTACAAACTCGTTTTTTGAATGATGAGTTTATGTTAACCTGTCTCCACGTAACACACTTTTTCCGCTTGGATGGACCACCCTGTACCTAATTTAATTTTCAGAAACTATACCTACTGCAAAATTATAACACCGCGAGAATGTTACGTTACATTATGGTAGTATTTTTAACCAGTTTTTGAAATTACGTTTAAAGCAGAACTATACTAATACTACCCTGTTTGAAACATAGCATACCTCGTCAAATGATGATTACCTACTGATTGGCTACTTCTCTATGGTGAAAATGTTTCATTTGCTATCATTTCGATTTTAAAATAGTACAATGTTTTGATACGTCTCTGTTTTTGGATTATTGGAATACCTATAATAAAAGTAAAAGGAGGTGGGGAGGGGGGTACTATTTCAATATGACTTCAATGTCTAAACCTTCTCTTTAGAATAACCTTGAGATTAGACTTTGTTGAACCCCTCAAACCTCATATTATGCTTACGTATTGCTGGCTACTGAAATTTTTGGTGTTTTTAGATTTTTACATACGCTATTGTGCCATTTTTTAGCAAAGAAGTTTATAAAGATTGATTTTTGATTAGTACAAACATTTTAAAGGAGTAAAGTTAAACCCTTGGAGCACAAAAAACCTGAAAAATAAATAATGATTATACAATTTTTAAAAACTGCTCTTTACTATTAATAATTTTTTTAAATAAGTTCATATAGACATTATAAACTATAGGTACCGCTTGGTCTTGGATGTTGGTATATTTTTTGTTCTCGTACCTAAATCTATATTTGGGGAAGTGAAATTTATAAACTTTCTATACTCGCTTATAGTGATACTGTTATGTATGTAATTTTCTCTTAAAATGACTGATGACTGATATACATCTCATATTTGATAGACTTTTATATACTGGACCAACACTATATTAAAGACCTGTGCATAGCGCTGTTTCAAGCGATCGCCACTGGCGCCACACGACGAAACAAATTTACACGGTGCTTTAATGTTAAAACACCATTGTTGCAGAATCTTTTATAAAATAAAAACTTGCAATTGTGTCTGTTACAACGAATTTAATATCCAAAATAAAATAAAATATCTGTTTGTTATGTCTCTCTAATTTGACAAGTTCACATGGCATATTTCTATACATTTTCTTAAGAAAAGCTAGTCTAAAAAGCAAGCAAGAGGATTTGGTAGGTACCTTTTGGTTTGAAATGAAGTCCATGGCTAAGTTGTAGTGTAAGTAAGCATAAAACGCATTCGATTTTTCAGTTTCTTCTTTATATGGAAGACTATTGGTTCGCTTTGGAGCTGTAAACAAAATTTTCTATTTTCATTCTTGCATACGTTACAAAATACTCTTCCAAAATAATATCTAGAATTTTCGCTTCTTCAGCTGGTTGATCAGATCATCCCATAATTCCAAAATAGTGTTTATTCTTCTGCAATTCACCTAATGGTCTGTGCAGTGTGCATACCATTTTCTTCATGTGCATGGAAATTTCATGTTATCACAAACAAATCTACCTATAAAAGCTATGTTAATACGATAAAACTGCTAGATACTGGACGCAAGGACAATTCGTTACCGTAAAAATAAGGCAAATCGTAATAAAGCTGGATATTCAAAATTTGGGACATTTTAAACGTTAGTAACTGACATACCAATAACCACAGAATACCCCCTATAACCTATAATAAAGTCTCAATTTTTTCGTCGAGTGGCGCCACCCCAAGATCTGTAAAGTAAGAAGGTTGCCTCTTGTTGAGAGAGAGCGTTCTGGATGACGTCATGGGAATGCTGGCAATAATCGTCGGCAAGGGCAACACACGAGGGAACGCCAATCACATCATCCGACAGCATTCCTGTGACGTCAGCGTTCGCTCTCTCTCTCTCTCTCTCTCTCTCTATGTTAGTGGGTAACCTTCTTAGTTTACGGGTCTTGGCGCCACCCCAGTCCGTAAGCAACAATGAAATATGACGTCGTGCTCGAGTCTCGGTCCAGACTTTTATTTGCCTATGTATGGGGATTTAGAACTATAGAGGGTGGCCCACCACGAACTGCATCGATCTATATATATTTAAAACTAAAAGTAGGAGAATTCTGAAAATTTGGCACCTCATCAATGCGGATGGGCGCTGCTCAACTAAAATATTTTGGTGAATCTAGCACTTCCGGTTATACCGGAAGTCGATATCAACTTTCTTATCTCAAACAGAACACCCTGTATATTATTGCATTTTTGGATGCTAGGCATCATTTGGAACAAAAACATTCAACATGTCCTATGTCTAAATCCAACCGTTTTTGAGACATTTGCATTTTTCCGAAAAAAATTACAGATGCAGACCTTAAGTTAATTAGCAATTTATACGAGGAAACCGCGAAATTTCAAAACGAATTTTTGGCATCGTGTAACAGAAGCCCTGACCTAGTAATCTCTGCTGAGAAATAAATCCGTTCTTATACAGGGTGTTCACAAAATATGAATAAAAATTACATTCAAAATGTGCTTAAATCTCGAAATTTTCAAATGGAAACCCCAATTTTTTTAATGCGATCTTATTCACCACAAAAAATGATGACAACTTTGTGTAAGGTTTCCTATACCTAAATGCAGTAATTTTCGATTAATTTGCGAAAAACCCACTTTTCGCCCATAAAATGCAGGGTTTGCTTATAACGCTTGGAAAATCCTATTAGCCGTGGACGTTGCAAAGACAATCGCGGCTGAGGAAATGTCACTTGGTTTATAAATTATTATCAACAATAATGCCGGCGCGCTTAAATTACACAAACCAAGATTATTTAAATTTGTTTATTATCTACGGAGTGGTGAATAAGATCGCATTAAAAAAAATGGGGGTTTGCATTTGAAAATTTCGAGATTTAAGCACATTTTGAACGTAATTTTTATTCATATTTTGTGAACACCCTGTATAAGAACTGATTTATTTCTCAGGAGAGATCACTAGGTCAGGGCTTCTGTTACACAATGCCAAAAATTCGTTTTGAAATTTCGCGGTTTCCTCATATAAATTGCTAATTGACTTTAGGTCTGCACCTGCAATTTTTTTCGGAAAAATGCAAATATCTCAAAAATGGTTGGATTTAGACATATGACATGTTGCATGTTTTTGTTCCAAAATGATGCCTACAATCCAAAAATGCAATAATATACAGGGTGTTCCATTTGAGATAAGAAAGTTGATATCGACTTCCGGTATAACCGGAAGTGCTAGATTCACCAAAATATTTTAGTTGAGCAGCGCCCATCGGCATTGGTCAGGTGCCAAATTTTCAGAATTTTCCTACTTTTAGTTTTCCATATATAGATCGATGCAGTTCGTGGTGGGCCACCCTGTATAATATCCGCCCCGCTAGATCATGATTCGCGCACATCAGTATATTAAAATTTCTACTATAGGAATGAATACTGTCATTAGGTTGACAAACGGAAGTATACCTTATATAAAAGAGTATCTATAGAAATGAAGCGTATAGCGATCATAAAAAACGTAATCTTCTGTCCCCCAGAGACACTCAAATAACGAGGGTGTCTCATCCGTTAAACAAAGACGAATCGCACCAGGCGCCTTTGATTCGTCATTTCCTCCGGCAGCGCCTACTCACCCTGCAATTTGGTCGCTCCCACAAAACGACGATGATGTGCCCCGGCCGGGGCAATTTGGAGATCGTTCCTTAATCCCGATAATTCCGGGTAGTGAATACGTCATTAGGTAAACGGGCACCAAGATGGCGACGGCCGAGATTAAGTCGAAATTACGGATTGCGATGTTTGTCGAGACGGTTTTGCGGCGATCACGTTCCCGATTTTTTTTGCACCGGTCATCCATTACGCTTATTTGCCTGTAGGTACGTGCCGGGATGCAGTTCGGTCATTATTGGCATATGATTGAGTTTAAACTTGGCGCAAAGTTCGAAGTTGGTTTCAAGTTTTACTGTGTCTGAGGATGACTGCGACAATCCAGTAATATCATTCATTATCTATACAGGGAGTTCCAGCGGAAACGTAACAGGCTCTGTAACGGCCAGGAAAATTTTTTCTTGGAAAAACGCAAAAATAGGTCAATTTTGTTTGGCAGGGGGACATCTTTTGGCATAAAATTGAGAGATCTATCTGCAACCCCCTGAGCAGGGGTTGAACCTCTTCAAAAAATTTGAATGGAAAGGGGGTTCATGTAGCACACCTTTGGAAACGTCTCTCAATTCTATATACACCTGCATCAGAAAAAGATACACCGAGTAAAATGCAAAACATTCATTTTCAATTAATGCCTGGTATTATTAAACAATTAAGCCGAAAGTGGTGGTCGGGGGCTGTAAGTTATAGAAAGCATGTTCAGCAACATTATTTTGACGAAAATTTGATAAACGGGAGGAAATTGAAACTTTCTTGTAATAAATGCTCAAAATGTTGCCCATTCACTTCCATGCAATAATAAAGATTTTGTTCAAAACGCTACCGAACATTGTGCAACATTTCAGGGGTGATTTGTCGACATTCGTTTATAATACGGAGACGCAGATCTTCTATTGTTTAACAATACCAGGCAATAATTGAAAATGAATGTTTTGCATTTTTCACGCTGTATCTTTTTGAAAAGTCGATCGATTTTTGAAAATCTGATGCGCAGGTGTATAGAGAATTGAGAGACGTTTCCAAAGGTGTGCGACATGAACCCCCTTCCCATTTAATTTTTTTGTAGGGGTTCAACCCCTGCTCAGGGAGTTGCAGATAGATCTATCAATTTTATGCCAAAAGATGTCCACCTGCCAAACAAAATTGACCTATTTTTGCGTTTTTCCAAGAAAAAATTTTCCCGCCCGTTATAGAGCCTGTTACGTTTCCGCTGAAACACCCTGTATAAACAACAAGCTGAGACAACACAATGAGACTGATTGTTCTCTTACTTGTGATGGTATTTATAGAAACATGGAAATGGAGGAAACAGGCGAAAACGCAGGAAAATTAATGATATGATTTAGTGTGATTGGTTGTACCGCGCGACAAAACTATGATGACGGTTCAGATTGTTATAGATAGTGATGGGCAGAATCGTTGTTTTTTTTTGAGAATCGAGTACTTAGTATGCGAGTACTTTTAAGAATCGAATAAGTATCGATTACAAGTACTCAAACTTTTTTAGAAGAAGAGGAAAAATAAAACCTACGATACATGCGTGGATGCGTGTATCGTGACTCGTGACCTAACCTAACTTTTGTGTTTTCTTACTTTTCTTAAGTTTTGTCTTTGTCGTCCACGAGAGATATTGTGCCGAGAACCCGAGAGTCGAGTACAGGAAGACCAAACACTGGCAAACACCATAAAATAAACCCTAATATCGCTGAACATCTATGTTTTGTGTTTTCGATACTATATTCGTTGTTCAATAGCAATTCGCAATACTGAGTACTCGGTACTCGTACACCAGTACTCGAATACTATACGAGTACTTTAAAGAATCGAGTACTATCGATACTTTTACTCGATTCTGCCCATCACTAGTTACACAGATAGAAATACAATTCTTCAGAGAAAAATATTTTTTGTTTGATAACGAATTATTTGTCAGAAATAATATTTACATAGGTAGAATAGTTATTTATGTACCAAGGCACTGAAGTTCAACTTTTTATGACTCATGTGGAGTTTAGTTGCTGAGGCCTCTGGCCGAGGCAAATAAACCACGTGAGTCATAAAAAGAACTTCAGTGCCGAGGTACATATTATATTTTTCTTGAAATCGGAAAAAAAATGTTTTATTAGGCAAGAAAATAATAATAAGGGATCACCCGTCCACGAACCGACTACGCGCGGCGTTGCTTGACTTTACCGATCGCTCTATACCCCGATTACTGTAAGAAGTCCCGATTTTGTCAGATGACATTCTCCACAAAATCCCTAGGAATTTTCTGTTAACCATTGGTATAAGATTGGTATATGTGTCTCAACCAGTTAATGACGTCACCCGTTGATTTATGATGTGAAAAGTTACCCAAGTGATACGAAAAAAAGAGCATAATAAAATAAAAACCCTATTGCAATCACGATTATACAGCTACAAATAAAAATAACTATGACTACAACTCATTTTAATAATAATTTCAAACGTCATGGAAACACTTTTCATTTTGGTATTCTGTAATAATTAGCTGCTTTTGGCAGCGTCTATGGGCGGACTTAGGCAAATTTAGCTCGGTGTGTCAAAGTGACAGTGAAGGTTTTCCAGATCGTTCAAACTGGTTCAAACATTCGGCAATGAAAATATTCGCGGGTTTTCTACGTTTCGTGAGTTTTACCGTCATCTGTGTTGTTCTTGTTCGTGTTACTTTTCGTGTTATTAGTGCAAATGGGCTCGTTACTGACCTGAACTTATGACCCGGTTACATTTTTTGCTGCATTGATGCCAACTTAGGATATCGAAATTACCAATTGACAGTCCCAGTAAGGACTTCTTAAAATAATTTGAGTATACCTAGGACAAGTATAATGACGTACGGCACCTTCTGACAGAAAAACCAAACTGCTGCTTCTTGTGCAGCCTACACAACAAATCTATTGATATTCGAATTTACTAAAATATGTATACTGAAGGATTGCGCTTCTATAGGAAACAATTTCGCAATGTGTACGAAAAGTTAAATGAGCCTTTACCGGCCGGGTTTTGAATATTTGGTCACTTTTGACGGGCGATTTCTCCGCGTCTGACGTTTGATGTTTACATCTCGCCAAGGACTACTTATTGAAAAAACCGTACAATAATGGGCTACATTATTGTACGATTTCTGTGCTTTTAATGACGATTTTGGGACATTTTAATGCCGATTTCAAGAAAAGTATATTATTTAAAAGAAGATTTACTTTTTCAATTAAAAAGTAAGTACTTTTTGGGTGAAGTATTCGATTCTTTTGACACATTATTGTTTAGTGGAAGCATTTATTATTTTCCTGAAATAAGGTATTATACTTGGTGCAAACAAGAATAATTTTTATTTAAAGTATTAGGTTTCGTTGTTTGGGTCAACCACATTGTTATTTGGTTTAAATGTGACCTTATTTGAGTTAAATAATACTACCTATCATTTTTATTGCTGTCTCGCTCCAGAGAATGAAAGATAGAAAGAAAGAGAAAATATGGGAGGACGAGGGCGCACTCTAGTGTCAGCGTTCAGCGCTAATCCGTGTCCGTGTAAGTACGCGTCTGCAGTCTTTCTAGAGGTTTTGTGCGAGCAGTTTTATTATTTATAGCCGCCGAACAGCCGAGTGTAGTGTGGTGTATTGTGTGTATTGTGTTTTCAAATTCTTTTGTAAGTAGGATACGCATAAACAATAATGGATACAAATCTCAAAGAACTACTTGAAATGTATCAAATAGGCTACCTGTATTATATGAGGCGCTTTCCTTGGTGAGTTTTGTATAGTTTTTTTTATACCAAATATTGTTTTTAATTGTATTTAAATAAATATTTTTATAGCATTACAAATTATCGTGTTTTTCTAATCCAATTTCCGTTCCATTCAACACAACATCTTTATGAATTGAATAAACTTATTGTTTTTTATTCGAATCGACAAAAAGTAAAGTTTGTTAATAAAGACAAAGGTTGCTTTACTTTAAATAATAAATAATATTTTATTTGAGTGAATACCCTGCATGGGTAATTTAACCCATCACAGTTGTTTGACGCAACCTTCTTAATTTTTTAAATAGAATAAATGTTTTTTAACATTGCAGATTTGTTCCTTCGAAATATATCATTTATTCAATTCAAATCTTAGTAGTTAGTCTATAGGGTTCGCCATATACAAGAATCAAATTTGCTTGAGTTAAATAAATTTTATTGGATTCAAGTATCTCTTTCTATCTGTGTATAGGGTGTTTATGGATTTCAATGGATTCAAGGATTTTTCTTTGGATGGGATGGGCGATGGCCGATTTTGTATCACTAAGCAAGACTTGGTTCCCCGTGTCCAGATAATGTTCGGCACGTGCAAATGGCCCGGTTGACGCAACCGTATACAACGTTCATGTTCTTTAACAGGCGTTGATACAATTTGTCCCGATTCTCCAATATACACTTGTCCACATGAGCACGGCACACGATATAATACACCACTCGTACTCAATGGTATAATATCCTTAATCACTCGGTAATATTGGGATAATTTAGAGAGCGTGGAAAATCTTGTTAGTATGTTATGTCGATTTAGAATATTGGAAATGCGTTCGGTTATGTTATGGATATAAGGAAGGAAAGCTATAGTGGTTAATATTATTGTTGTGGCTAGTAAACTTCTTAATAGAGCGCTGGACATTATGATTAGAATAATAATTATTGTTGGCAAGTAGAACATTAGTAAGATGATTCAGTTCTCTATCAGGTTATCAGGATCGGAGAGGGATATCGCTCGATAAACTAAGGAATTAATAACGGATTGTTTTTGGGATGGGTATGGAGATGGGAGAACCCATTGAGGTACCTATACAGTGTGTCCGTGGATGGAGTCCCCAAAAGGACAAATGAAACAAAAATTTCATTTTTCGACAGTCATTCTTGATAAAAGTTTCGGCTTCTCGAAAAAATATGGTCTACGGAGAGAATTTTGAATTTTTTTATACAGGGTGCCCAAAAAATACAAAAACATGAAATACCATCAAGAATAAACTACCTTTATTTTCAAAAATATCAAAAACTTTTACTTAAAAAAGTTGTTTAGAATTAAAAGACGTGTCAGATTGTAAATTTTCAAGCACCCAAGTAACATTTTAAATTCCAATTGGCCTTTAGTATGTTTTATAAGAGTTTTATGGCTACTTAGAAAAGCCAAAGAGCTTTAAAAAGGCTCTTATAAATGCAAACTTTACTTGAGGCAAAATGGTTTTATGATAAAATTTTATAGCAGCCCTCAAGATATTATAGAGCTTTTTTATCTTGAAGTGCTCATGCCCTTATAGATGCTTTATCTTTGCCTGACAATAAGAGCTTTATAAAGCCACTTGATCTTAAGACGGTGTTAAATGAAAGACAGTTTTATTAGGGCGGAAATAAGCATTATTGCTTTAATGACTGGTTTTATAGCGTCCTTGTAGTCTTCTATACAACTACATTACGTCAGGCTTTATGCTTGCTTCTAATGAGAAGCGGAAAGCATCATTAAGTCAAATTGGAATATAAACTGTCCCTAATAAAACTATTGTGCTAGCAAGAAGGTAGATTAAAACCATTTGATCTTGAAATAAATATAAACGCCATCTTGACCATAGACACACCACGGATGAGTGTCAGTAGCGTAGCGCATACTTGACGCGATCAGCTAGTGCGAGTGCATTTTAGTAATAATTATTATTATGTCCACTTTTTTGGATAACTGGATGCTTAAGTTATTTTATCCAGGCAGGCACACACATACCACTCAGGATCACATGAAAATAATTTGAGGTTATAAATGCGAATGCGGCCACTCAGAACACAGAGTCAAGGGCACTATAAAACTATTTAGCTTTGTGATGTACTTATACAAAGCCAAAAGGTTCTGAAGGTCTAAAATAGGACTAAATACTCTTGAACAAATGAAAGTTGGCCTTTTGAATGACTTATGGAAGGCAATATTAAGAATAATTTGTTTTGAAGTGGATTTAGTTATGCACACATAAGGTAATTTGGCTTTATAACATCTTTTATCGCTGCCTAATAGATTTATTGTGAAAGCGGACATATTTTTGTTTGATTATATGCGTGATGTGTCATATTAAATGTCAACTTTTATGTAACATAACCAAAAATTAATAATTTTTATTTGGGGACGGGGTAGGTATACAAAATGAATATCGCGTTTAACGGTGGAATGAAATTAACTAAGTCGCCGTAAATGGGAAACCGTTGAAAAATTTAAAATAATTTTTTTATTATATATTATATAGATTGTATAAATCTAATGTATTTCTGGGGCGCTTTAATTTTCAGTGCGTATTTTGTGCAAATGCATCAGAAAACTTTTCTTCGTTTGCGTATTTGGGTTAGGGATCACGCGTATTTCGCGCTTATTAGAACCACAAGTTGGAACGCCATTCCCAATAATATTTACACGCTTTTAAATATGAAATGCCTGAAGACACGCAGAAATATGCATAAAAGGCAAATAAATCTTCTTTGTGGAAAGCTTAAAGCAAATTACCTAGCTCCCAGGGTTTCTCAAATCACTATAAAACCAAAAGGAATTACACTGCCAATTCAAGACCATTTAGTCTTACTACTCAGTTTAATGAAGGTTTTATAGCAGCTTTATGAACGGTTTTATAGATACCTTGAAGGCTTGGCACATAAGGTAGGGATAAGACAAAAAAGTTTTATGGCAGTTTTATTATTTCACCCTTAGAACCTTGATAAAGTTCTCCACTTTTGATTTAAGGCCGTTTTATCTTTGCCTTCAGAACGTTCTGAAGGCAAAATAGCTTTAAGGGATACCCTACTTGGGCAATTCGGATGACTTCGGTTTTTTACCTATTTAAATCGAAGTCGATTTGCATGATAAATTACAATCGGACACGTCTTTTAATTCTAAACAACTTTTCTAATTAAATGTTTTTGATATTTTTAAAAACAAAAGAGTTCCACACTTGGCAACCAAAAAAATCGAAGTTGGCTGATTTGTTTGAAAAGTGACAATCGCACACATCTTTTAATTCTAAACAACTTTTCTAAGTAAAAGTTTTTGATATTTTTAAAAATAAAGGTAGTTTATTCTTGATGGTATTTCATGTTTTTGTGTTTTTTTGGGCACCCTGTATAAAAAATCGAAATTTTTTTCGAGAAGCAGAAACTTTTATCAAGAATGACTTTTTGTCGAAAAATGAAATTTTTGGTCCATTTGTCCTTTTGGGGACTCCATTTACGGACACACTGTATATGTACCTATGTGTTGGTGTCCGGGAGACCGAGTGTCCTAGAGAACCATCGATCCTCCGGTGAGACCAACACATGCAGGAAAGGAATAAGACCGTCCTTTTCCACCTCCATAGTAAACTTAATGTTTTCGTGCAGGAAGTTAAGGCCATGAAGGAAAGCGGAAAGGGTATCCTTCCCGTGAGGCCAAATTGCAAAATTACAAAAGTATCATCAACATATTTAGAAAACATATGCAGAAAACGCACAGTATCTATAAGTAGATCAATTCACTAGTATAGATATACCTAAGATTTATATTTATACGCAACCTAGATATACAGAGCCCAAGCATTATGGGGTAAGCCGCGATTTTTGATCCGCTGGACAGAATCCCCAGACAAACCAGCTCGTATGGCAAGTGCGAGAGAGTCGAAGCGTGGCGGGAGTGGGACGGGCAGATGGGCGCTACTCGATAGTACGTGTAGATGGCGCAATTATCAATTTATTTGGAGCTTCGGCGTTTCTAAGTATCTAGGTTGAAATTTCAGTCAACGGTTGAATACATCTTTGGTAAAATACATCTTTGGTAAAACCCTCCGATCAGAAATAATGGGATCGACGAAAAGAGTGCACTACGTGACGTCTACCTACCGCTACTCCGAGATTCCAGCACTCCGAAGTCTTGCCAGACAGACTTCTCGACAGGTATACCTTCTTAACAACACCCCAATTGGCCACGTAGATACCTATTAGAATATAGACGCGTACTTTGAAGAAGTATCATTTGGAAAACCTTATGCTAAAATAAATCGAGCAGCTTTCAAACTTTTTGACGTCCCGATAAAATAAATGTATGCTCCCGGCACTGAACATCCTTTGTTCCTTTTCAGTACTTAAGCACACTATTATCATTTTGTACAAAAAGCTACACAAACCAAAGCCGTACAGTTCTGAGATCTTTTTTGGCAGCTGTATATAATTAGCGCGATATTTTGTATCAATATCGACACCGCAGCGCTTTATATCCTGAATAATAATGACGTGCCAGACGAATGAGCATAACGCGACGTCGGTAGGCAAAAACGGGACGATGTTGGTTTTGGCCTGGAAATTGAAAAGGGGCAAAAAGAGCCGGCGCGGTGACACTCTCGTTACGAGCCACTTGCGGCGCATGGGATAATTAAAATAATAATTCGAGCCGTGGCGGTGGAGCGCGACCCGAGGGGCAGGGGGAGTGGGGGGGTGTTGCTTTTTCTCCGTGTTCCGGTGCTCGGACCACCGCGGTCGTTGGCTGGCCAGCCGGACCTCTGAAGAAAAATTCACCGAGTGTTCACTACAGCATTAACCATATCATAATATACTTATAGTAAACAATTTGTTTAATTTCAAAAAACAAACGACAGAAACGACATCAGTTTGCTCATGCGCACGCCAGACAACCATTTAATTGTGGCAGCGTAAAAATGGGTAGACAAAAAAATTTTAAAACTCAATCGTCTAATTAACTAGTTTACGAGTCGGTCAGAAAGTTCAACGTAACTTGTATAGAGTGAGATAGGTACTCGTTCAATGAAGACGTGGACAAACACCCAGGGTCCGCATCCACAATTGCCACCTATGGAATAAATCCTTCCCTCAAAATAAAAAAGGTATATAAAATATTCGAAACATTTTTTGAAAAAAAAAACCTATATAAGGGTATTTCTAAATTATGGTGCAAATGTAAAATGACACATAAAAAATATGATTTTGAATAAAATATTTTCTATAAACATGTGTCCGACAATGCACAATAAGAAAGTTACATATAGGGCCATAAAGATACAGTCTAAAAAACATATTTTTCACAATAATTTCTGCATAAGTTGTTCAATTTAAATGAAACTTGGTGCAGTCTAGGCCTGAGACAAAATATCGATAAAATCGAAAGTATCGATACTATCGATTTTATCGATACTCGATATTCAATTTCGATAAATCGAAATATCGATATTATCGATTTTATCGATATTTTCGATCTTTTCGATTTTATCGATCTTATCGATTTTATCGATCTTTTCGATTTTATCGATCTTTTCGATTTTATCGATCTTTTCGATTTTATCGATCTTTCCGATCTTTTCGATTTTATCGATCTTTTCGATTTTATCGATATTTTCGATTTTAACGATCTTTTCGATTTTATCGATATTTTCGATCTTTTCGATTTTATCGATCTTTTCGATTTTATCGATCTTTTCGATTTTATCGATATTTTTGATTTTATCGATCTTTCCAATTATATCTATCTTTTGAAATTGTTTGCAAAAATAAAGGAAATTGCTGCACCCATTGCGTCCAGACCGCGTCCGCAGCAAGCCGATCGGCCTTTTTTTGTCTAGCTTCTTAAATAAAATTGATTATATCGATTTTATCAATAAGATCCATTATATCGATAAGATCGATTTTATCGATAAGATCGATTTTATCGATAAGATCGATTTTATCAACATGATCGATAAGATCGAATGTATCGATAAGATCGATTTTATCGATAAGATCGATTATATCGATAAGATCGATTTTATCGATAAGATCGATTTTATCGATACGATCGATTTTATCGATAAGATCGATTATATCGATAAGATCGATTATATCGATAAGATCGATTTTATCGATTTATCGATTTTATCGATATTTTTTCAGTATCGATTTCCGATACTGAAATTTGGAGATCGAACAGCCCTAGTGCAGTCCTTTAATCGCTGAAGTGCAACAATTTCGTGTAAAAACAATTTATTCCCATCACTCAAAAGCGGAGGGGCGAGGTAGTACAATGGGTTTTATACTCATAATTTGTTGAGTTTTATCTTTTTGGTGTTGCATTTTTGAGCATTTTTTCATTTTCAATAAAAGTGAATATCTACTTGATTCATAACGACAAAAATCAACAATTCGCGTTAAAATTTGCAAAATGTGGCCCAAATGACCTGTTAACTCCAAAAATTCGAAAAATAAAATTTTCAGGAATTGCATTTAAATGTTACCTACAGATGCGAATTTTAAGTTCAAATTTTTAAAAAATGCCAAATGGGCATTGGGTAAAACAAAATTGGTGCATCCTTTATAGGGAATTTTTGTCACTTTCAATGGTGCTATTATTCTGCAAAATTTGAAAACAATAGTTGAAAATTTTATTTGTCGAATTTTTTTTTAATAGGTGCATAAGTCCTGCGTATTCAAATCCCGGTTGTGATTGCTTTTTTATTTATATTTTTGAAGATGGGACATATTTATAATTCCTAAGAAGTTGGGTTAATAAATTATGGCTACATACACACTAAACTTTTTTCAGTTGTTAAATTCTCTTTTTAAATACAACTCGCGATATGCCTAATAATAGATAATACCTTTTGTTAATTTATCACTCATTATAATCCCAATGCTAAGAAAATGCCACTCTTGCTGTGCAGTCGTGGTATGTGGTATTTTCAGCTTTGGGATTATAATTCGTAAAATTCACGAAAGGTATTATCGATAACATTAGGCTTGTTATATTACCCCTGAAAGTCACAAGTATATATCCTTACACAAGTAATTAAAAATTGGCAATTTTTTTACAAATTCAGTAGGCTGATTCTGCCCTTTGCGCATCTGGAACACGAATGCTTTTAAGCGCCCGCTACATAATTTGTATGTAACTTTTACGACATGCACATTCATTCTCTACAAAGATCGTTACATTTCTGTGTTTTCTTTTTTGCAAATTCGAAAATTACAGCTAAAAAAGTTGCCAACGAGCAACGTTTCTCTTCCCCTCTAATCTCACTCGTTTTTACCAAAACACATTAGCTTTAATTTGCATTCGTATGCAAAATGTTTCACAAAAACATGCGTGTAGCTCTCGGATTAATTCTTTTTATAACGTATGTGGTTTATTCACTTCGACCTTGGAGGCCTGGAGAATTAAAATCCACATTCGTTATAAAAAGTTGAACTTTAGTGCCTTAGTATAGGTATACAAATAACTATTTTAACAAGTTATAATTTTTTTATTTCCAGATATTTCATATATAACATGTACAGGGTCATCGGATTGGATCGGGAACACCTATAAAACCTGTAAAATTGTGATGTGCTGCACGATTGTGATTGATTTTTGTGTGTGTGTGTATGATGTAGGAAGCACAATTCCACGGTCTGCTATGATTTGTCTTCACTGCGACTTTTGGAAAATGCTATTAGGGATTTTTTATCGGAAATCTGACAACGTAGCTTTATTCCATTCCACATTTTTTGTTCAAATTTGGTATATGTATAGGTATATGTATAGGTATATGTATAGGTATATGTATAGGTATATGTATAGGTATATGTATAGGTATATGTATAGGTATATGTATAGGTATATGTATAGGTATATGTATAGGTATATGTATAGGTATATGTATAGGTATATGTATAGGTATATGTATAGGTATATATAGGTTTAAAAGTAGACACCCTGCAAGCATGTGTGTAATATACAGTGTGGCCCATTTGGAATGGGGCCACCCCTGTAAAATTTTTATTTTTCATCCGATTTTAGCCGTTTTTTTTTTTCTAAAGATAGATCACAAAAAATTCTACTTTGGTGCAAAATTTCAGGCCTTAATCTCAATTTTCAAGGCGATTTTTTTATTTTAAATCTGGCACCACAGCATTAATCAGGACACCCTAAAACCCCCACAAAAATACCCTGGATCACTAGCCCTTAGCGTGCCTGAACACAATGTACCTACCATACCATTAAAATTCACTTATTAACTTATATCGAATTATCCAGAAAAAAATTTCAATTATTGTTAACAATAATTAGTAATAAACAGTGGCTTTAAAAAATTATACAATGATATTAAAAATCGTATATCTAATTCATAGACATATATATATATATATATATATATATATATATATATATATAGTGTGTCCACCGATTGAGTTCGTATAGGGTGTAAATAACAAAAAAAATAGAGTTGAAATTTGGCTTCTGGGGATTAACCCTGCTTGGCTTGAAACTAATTTCTGACCTAATTTTATTTTCGAAAAATCGCATATCTATGCCTTGGAAATAATTATGAAAAAAACTGGCTTCCCACTTCAGTAAAGTGCCCTTTTTGTAGGTTTTACGACAAAATGATATTAAGGAAACTTGCTCAGAAATGAAAAACTGGATAGGTGTGAAAATTTTATTTTTTTGTTATTTACACCCTATGCGAACTCAATCCGTGGGCACACTGTATATGCACAAATATTTAATATCAATATTAAATCTTTGTTTCGCCACCCATTTACCAAACACCCTGTACAAAATTTCTTATTATCCCAAAAAACTGCAAACTTCGTCTTCATCTGAAACGTTCTTTTCCGTTACAAAAAAATATAAATTTGTAGGGATGGTCGAGGACAGTGACAGTGAACACGCGGTTCATGTCGAAACCTACCATATAATATGAGCTGGAGGTTTCTCGGCTAATCGGCTATTGTAGTCTCTACGGGTTTCGCGTTTGATCGGTTATTGTAGTCTCTCTCAGTAAATATAGTGAAAGTGGTTAATTCCCTATTTTTTAGTTCCACTAGTTAAACTATTTTAGCTGATTATAGTGTCAACTAGGTGAATTAGTCACAGTAAAAAATTTTGAGTGGAATTTCATTCAAATTGCATACATTATTGTCTCAGTTCTGTCCAACGATTACCTACTGAATAAAATTTTCGCGCGTTAATTCAATTTCAGTTTCTATTTTGATTAAAATTACTCTCTTTATACACTTTAAATTAATCGGATCAGAATGAAAGTTGCTTCTAAATTGGGTGAATCCTCGACTAATATTTTTTTATATTTATACCTTATTCAATAAATGAGTAGATACGGATCAGTAAAAAATATGTTTACAGAGGTGCATTGAATTCATATTTCTGTTGGATAATCTGTTATGTAAGGTTTGATATTTATTATTTGTCATAATGTTTATACGGTATATTATATATTCGTTGTATAAGATTTAAAATTACTATATAGTTATCCAAAAAAGGAAAGTATAAAAATATATATAATTTTATGTTCTTAAAGTTAATATAGACGTACCTATATAAAACTACTTTTCTTAGTGACCCTTTTTTCTTATCTTGAAAAATAGAGATACTTTGACGGTGATTTTTTTTACAATTTTGCCTATATAAAACTCCGAATTAATGGTTTTTTTATACCTTAGTATACCTTATAACAGATCGGGAAGCCCTATACACCGAGCCATAGACGCCAATAGCCTTATTTATTCAATCCTCAAATAAACCGCAAATAAACCGAAAACTCATTTTTGTTTTTATTTCTTGAAATGTATAGGTACTCAAGGGAGAGTAAATAGCAATTATTCGTTTAGTACTTCTGGAAACAGAATATCTTTTAGGAGTAAATTAACTCACTATTATTGAGCAAACCCCCTATGTATTTATATTAATTTTATCTAAACTGCGTGCTTTGTTTAAATCACCCAATTTTGATTATAATTTCATTCAGAAAATGTGATCTATTTATTACTCTAGCCGATTTTTTACTGTGAGTGGAGTGAATGGTTATAATCACCGTAACCAAGTGAAGGAAGTGCATGCAAGCAGCTAGGTATCTGTCTTTGTTCTTCACGTAGAAAAACGGGGGCAGCAACACTGACACCAAGCTCATGAATCATAGATCTTTTACAAATTTTTGAATCTACTTTAATTAAGTATTATTTTCTGTACGCAAAAGATAAAAAACAACGGTTCCTAAGAAAAATGCGCTATAGAATATAGGTATTCAGAAAGGCGTCAATTTACTTGATATAAGTATATTGTTAGAAGTCCAAGCAAGAGCTAATAGCACATTTGCAGCTTCAGTCAGAACATTCCCTGGATTTCAAACTTGTACTAACGTCGCCACAGAGGCTGCTATAGCGGCCTACCTAGAAATCTCCATAACTCAAGCTATATAATAACAATGAGGATGTAAGATTAACGAGTGTGTAAAATTATTTACAAAAAAGCGATAAAAACTCAAAATGAAAAATATTAACCGTATTAACCGCATGCACGTGTTCCATGCTATATTTGACAATCATCAGTACTGTATAACCGTAACCAAATCAAAAAGATAGGCATGATTTAGCACATTTGCAGCTTCAGTCAACAACTTTAAAGTTATTTACTTAAAAATTTGATATGGAAAAAAATTAAACAATTAAAAAATGGCTTTACAAAATTGTTAGTAGGTAAGTAGGTACTTACCTAGATAGAGTTATGTCTTTTTTAATAGCCGCAAGTGCGAAAAGATTACTGAGTCTGAAAAATTGTGAGAATCTTCGTTACATTGAAGTTAAATGCTGTAGGTATTTATGTAATTTTTGAGATTTCTGTGAAAAATAAGTAAATTTACTTTAATTCTGTGCAACTGGCACAGCGCGCCGATGGTTACCAGCCTGACGCGCAAGTTCACCAGCTGACGAGTCCGAGGGCCGTTAATGAAAGTGTTTAATATACATCTGAAGATAATTTCTTTATTTCCGATTCGTATTGAGCTATTTTTTCTACCTGTGCCTAAATTTTTTTACATCATGACTGAATCACCCTCTGTATCTAGTTATTAATCCTAAAACCTTCATAAATAACATTCTTATTACTTAAATAAATGCAAAATTTGCAGTCTTACTGCTCCTATTGTGGGAACACAGAAAATATAGCATATATTTTTGTTCTGCGATTATCAAGTTTCAAGTATGTGGTAGTATGCACAAAGGACTGCCGCTAGAGGCCCGCGCACCCACTTCCGCACAGAAGCAGTGACGTCAATAAGTCAATGAGACAGAATTCCCCAATTCAAATTAATGCAGGTCCTTCTTGCTATTTTTTAAACTGAAAAATTTTCTGTATATTAAAAAGAGCAGAAAAATATGTTGCTTGACTGTTTTTGTGTTTCACAGATTTAATTTGGAGGCTGCCTTTTTACGGCGCTTGAACAGAAATTTATTTTTTCGAGCACTCTTATTACGGGAAATCCTGTATGTCTAAAAACAAATAAATAAAATCGAACGCATCATGACTCACCATTCGTACATTCCCAAAGACAATAACCGATATAGGACGGTTCGTCAAAGAAGGCCGTCCCGCCCGTCTCGTTACAACCGGCGGCCCCAAATAATCAGATTGTCGCGCCACGGCACGGCCACGTCGCCCAATCAATTTCCAGCGCGGCGAATTGCCGCGACGCTCCGCCGTTTTTCGTCGTTCCGATGTTTGAACAAATTACGGGCCCGCCGCGCGCGCGGCAATTGTTTTTTTTTTCGCAGCCGCCTCGGCGACGCGCAGGTGGCTGCGTTGCCGGAAAAAACAAAGGCGGCTGGGTCGGATGAGGAAATTCGACGCGACGGAAAAAAGTGCGTGGCGATGGCGGCGGCGGTGGCGGGTGGCGGCGCTGGGGAAGCGCGCCCGTCGACCTGTTTCAATTTGTTTTAGATCAAGGAGGCGAATTCTATTGTTCCGGATGATTGTATTGGGAAATAATGAGGATGCTTGATGCTTGTTAACTTTCAATAAGTAATCTGATAGACTTGTACGAACGAACACGGTTCTTTACCCGACAACACATAACTGAAACTGGAAAAACCTATAAGTAGGTTTTATTTTATTTTTTACCTCTGCGTGAGGAAAGATGATACTAAGTTCAAACTTCTCGCAATTGATGAAACAAGCGAATTAATCCAGGTTATCACATAAAATGCAAGTAACTATAGTTCAAAATTTGTCCTCTATACAGGGTGTCAATCAACCTATACTCATAAACTTGGAAAATTGTAGAAGAGGACAAATAATGGCAAATTATCGATAAAAAATGTAATAAAATATTTTTTGTTTTATACAGTGAAAAACGTTTACAGATAATAAAAAATTAAGAAGATAAGAAGTCATGACAGCATACGTACGGTATTTAGCAGTACTTTGTTGTTGGCTGTCTTCAATGGCGTCGTAACTGTAAGACGCTCTTCGTGTTTATTTTCATGCGATTAGAACAAAAGTATGGCACGTAGTTTCGTAAACGAAGAACTTATATGGACATGGTACTAGCATGATGGAGAAGCACATCAAAATTCAGTGGCTGCATATCATCTTTATGCCCAAAGATTTCCTCAAAGATTACATCCAGGAATTAAGTTTTTTTTGCGTGTGATTCAGCGAGGCAGAGAAACTGGCAAAACAAAAAACAAAACTAGCCGATCGTGTGGGGCCTCATGGACTTGCAGGGCTCAACTGTGTATCGAAAATCAAGGAAATTACTTTGAACTGTTATTATGATGAGCTAGCACAATTTTTATTTTAATACACTAAATTTGAATCTAGTGTTTTTAATTCGAAATGAATTGATTTAATCTCCAAAACAAAAAATATTTTATTACATTTTTTTTTCGATAATTGGCCATTATTTGTCCTCTGCTACAATTTCCCAAGTTTATGAGTATAGGTTAAAGAACACCCTGTATGTGTTTATACAAGAGGGTGTGTACTTTTATAATGGTGCGAATCCATAAAAATTATTTTACGAGATATTTGCTTGAATCTATTTGTTTTAAAAGTCTGAAAAAACAGCCTTTTTTGACATTCCTATCTTTGTCAAAATGCAAATCCATGGCAGGCTACAATTTTTTATACCCCCCAAATTTCACTAAAAACTATTTAGCGATTTTTTAAGGTTTAAAAAACACACCACATCAGCGGAAATCACACATGTAAAAAATATTCCCGTGTAAAGCATAAAAAATTGCCGGTGAACTTTTCTCGTATTAATTTATACACCATATTTCTTTAAAATGGGTTATTTATATGAAATATGGGTTATTTATATGAACTTACTTTGATAATAGTAAATCACAAAAAATGCTTTGGGAGGTAAAAAATACACGAGCGGGTGTTGAAAATAAACAATGTGTGTTTCTAAAAACACATACCCTAAAGTGTTTTTTAAACACCGCCGTGTTGTGATCAAGGTGAAAATATTTGCATGTTTCTCCTCCCTCAGTCAGTCTCTAGTTGGATTTCTGCGCATCGTGTTCTGTCTGCAGGTCGGAAAGAACATTATAGTTCTAACCCTCACAATACTCCAAACTAGGAGTACCCCAGAAGCAACTGAATGCTTGTGCAGGGGACAAAAGCCTTATTAAATATCCATTGTGTGACGCCGCTGGGACTTATTCGGATGTGCTCACTGTAAAGGTAGGCAAAATTGTCTAGCCCAACAGTAACTAAAATATAATTCACTATATATTTTCCGATTTTTACAGATGTAATGATTAACCATTACCATTAACTAATTTAACTTAGATAAAAATAGTTAAAACATTTCCAAATTTTAGCCATGTATTAAATAATTGCCTTAGATATATTTTTAAAAATTTGTTAATAAATATTTAAACTATAAGAGCGACTTTCTTTAACATTCCTACCCTACCGTACTAGTGACAAATTCTGGCTTTGCATCTAGAGAAAGGGGAGAGCTATTTAAAAATCCATGGTTAAAGAATTTAGGTATATTGTACTTATTGTACCAGAAGCGAAGAAACAGTATCTAGCCCAAAAAGCACCTTTTCTTCACCATGGTAGGTATGTAGTTCTCTTTCAAGCTTCTATTTTTAATTGCATACAGGATGTTTAGTAAACGTAAGACAAAAATTTAAGGGGTTATTATGGGTTATTTTAAATATATTTTGTCCTTTGATGATTTTCGGAAAGACGCTATCGCTATTGTTTCGCAGATACAAGGCTATAAAGGTTTTTCGAAAATAACAATATTTAAATGTTAGCGACCAATTCAAATTGTACCAAAGGAGTGTGGTTAATTTAACCAAAATCCGTGTGTAGGTACTTAATGTTACCACTGTTAGTGTTTTAATTTTATTATTGTACAGAACATCCAAAAACACACATATATAAAACCTAAACAAAAAATATACAGGTAGTTACATTCTACAGGGTGCAGGGTGCCAAAATTGATCGAAATGTAGGAATTTTAAAGGCATTTGGCGAGTGTGCGTGAGTGCGTGTCATGGAATTAATTACCTCAAAACAAAATTGAAGGGTTAACAGAAACGTTCAGCTTAAAGTTTTGGTGTGCAATGATTAAAAAATATATACACAGGGTGTTTTTCATATGAAACTTTATACCTACATATTTATCTATACGGTAGTTTGCTCCCCGTATATTTTTTGTTCAAATTTGACATATTATTATGGGGGTTTTGGCGTGCCCCTATTAACGCTTTGGAGTCAGATTTTAAATAAAAAAATTGCTAAATAGGGTTAGTGAAAACCGGGGCTATAAAAAAACACAGCCGGCTTTGGATTTGCATGTTAAAGGTCAAAGAAAGCGGAATTTGAATACCTTTCAAACAAAAAAATATAGACTTAGACACCATTAGGTATGCATAAACGTCCAATAGTAATATGAGAAGCAATCATGCACTAAAAACTTTCAAGAACATCAATGTGTAAAACTTTTATAGCATAATATAATCTTGATAACGACTCAAACATGAGGGACTTTCCTCCATGGGTGTATTTTCAATTCTAACTAATTTTTAATACAAAAATTGTCTCTACATCTTCAGAAAAACCAACACAACTCTCAATTTAAAAAAAAATGTTGTCGGCTGCTGTGATCTATTAACAATATTAGTCTCAATTCTAGACTCTTGTAAATAACCTTTTACGATATTTTAAAAAATAGGATTACCTATATACCTTACTTTCGAGTCCTTTTCATATTTTCGAATCTCTTTCAAACGTGAAAGGAAATTTTGATTGGTACATTTTCATGGACGTATTTTATTTGGAATTCCGCAGAAAATTTTACCAATATTAGTAATTATCAATATTACTAATGTTATTAAAGATTATTATATTAACACAGACCTATATAGCTAGATATAGGTCTGTGATATTAAGAACAAATTTCCACTGTATATTTGCCCGTTAAAATCTGCGTAGGTATTAGATATATATACTTAATATGAATTTTAGGAACTTTTGTTTGTCCCATGAAAAAACTTTTTACAAATAAATGTGGGTGTCCATAGGATAGAAGAGATCATAAAGAACTATGTACGACCACGTTTTTTTCTGTTTTATTAGATTATAAATAATATTTCCAACAAAAGGTAGCATAAAAATAAGTAGGTATTATAAATAGGTATGTCGAAAATGTTTGATGGAGAAATAGTGAGGCATTCCTACCTAGATAGCAAGTCGACATTTCAAAGAATGAAATTAAGAGATCGTATACAGAATGTTTCAAAAAATATTGTACAGGCTTCTATAGAGCTGAAAGAGGATCGAAAAATAAGACGAAATATTCATATAAAGTGGGGTCACAATGCATAAGTACTTACAAAGATACAAGGTGCCAAAATCTAAAATTTATTTTATATTTTTCAAATCTTTTGAACAAATCGAAATATCTGCACGAAATTTGGTAACTTGGGATTTTTTCGGGAGACGGATTCAAATATTAGCATAGATCTGATATGTGATTTTATAGGAGGCGTCACATGCGGCATTTCACGTGATTTAAAACGTCATAACTTTTTTAGGTCTATGTGTATTATTTTTCTGATGTAAATATGCTTTCTTCTAAAAAACTTGTAACTTTGTAGATGTTTTTACAAGCGATCGCATTTGCACTTTAAAATGTTCATCTAAACCCAGTAACGTTTCTATCAAAGTTCTCATTCAAGACGAACAACAGTAAAATTTTCCTAACTGAATTATTCTTTGTTATTGAATACACCTTTTTTTATTAATTTTGTCGACATACAATAATTATTAGCGAATTTCTCAATTTGTATAATGTAAGGGAGAAAGAAAAATTAAATTAATATAATTTTGATACCATGTGACGACATTTTTTGACGGAGCAACCGGTAAAATTTATTTGTAATCGAATGACATTTGTGATGTGGGCGGTGTGTTAAAAGTGTCGTTGTTTTGAACAAATCTGGGGTTGGTACAGTTGTTAACGAAAATGTTAAGGTAAGTTGTTTTTGTAAACCCTCTGTGGCATGCACGTAGAGAATCTTATTGATGAATTACTTCTTGATAAATAAGATACATATAAACTAAGTAACTGTCAAATATTTTTAGGTTATGAGTCCGTTAGAAATAAATTTTTGTGGTGACGAATACTGGTACTGGTAAAATTCTATATCTGTCCATTTTTAAAGTTGCTTTCCCAATTGTAGAGGAACCAAGGAATTAAACATCTGTTAAAAATCTATGTACATCGTCATATCAATATAGACCGGGGATAATATTTACGGTGCTATGAAATCTAGCGATGAATACTGGGTCAATAAGTGACGATAACTGATATCTTTGTTTTAATTATGATGACGAAGATATGAATACTACGATCGAGGCGGTTAAAAAAGGTTCGTCAATTGACACAGCAGCCAAAACTTTACAAAATTTAGTAAGATAGATTTGCCACTTAGGTAGCAGGGGTTATCAAGTAACAAGTTGTCAGCTTCTGGATAGTGCCCAAATATTACTTAAATCTCAAACTACGCCTAACTCATTTGCGAACCATCATCGTACAGGTCGACACTGGCTGGAGGCTTTTCAAAGAATTCATCCTGAGATAGCTACAAGAGTGTCTCAAAACTTAACCAAAAGTCGGCCGTCTGTCTCAGAAACGAATATAGAACGGTGGTTTGAAGATATCACAGAGTACTTTGGGCAGAATAATATTTTAGATGTAAGTATGCAATGATCCATTTCGAGTATTTAATTATGACGAAACAGCATTTTTCTTAAGTCCTGGCAATAATTATTGTATTTTAGTTAGAAAAATATATAAAATGATTCATAGTGCAACCAATTCTGATAAAAAAGAAAATATCACAACACTCATGGTAAAGGCAGAATAGGCTCCTCCTATGGTTGTGGTAAATTTAAAGAAGGTGCCTAAATCATTGGTCCCTTCCATGCCCCAACCTTGTGCTATTGGTAGGTCTGACAACGGTTGGATGACTTTGGACAACCTTTTTTTGGATATGTTACTAATGTTTCCCATCGTTTCCATCCTTGGTTAGTAGAAAGAAACCTTAAACTACCAGTAATTAATTATCTAGATAAGCAGGTCTCTCTCTTGACATTACTATTAATTACCATTACACACCAATGGATGTAGCAGTTTTCCATCCATTAAAGGTTGCTTTGAAAAAAGAAGTTTATAAATGAAGAATATAAAATGCAGGAAAGCATTTAAATGAGACAATTTTATTCTCTACTTCGTCACAAAGTACCTATTGGAAAATACACTCAAACCCGAGATGTTGAAGAATGTATTTAGGGCTTGCGGATTTCTTCCTCTGTGCTTTAAACTATTTTAAAAGATGAAAACCAAGGAAAATAGCGCCCCAATAAAAAAATCCTCAAAACATATAGAGGATATCATTTAACGTATATTGAGTCCCTTACACAGAAAAAACACGATCGTATTTCCTAATATAGTGTTATTTTTGGAAACAACCCCTTTGATACACTCAAAATAAATGTAAAATCAACAAAAACTTGTTAAACTAATCAAAGGTATAAAGTTGTTCTAAATATATAAAAAACATTAATTATCAAGTTTACATATAATGCAGTTAAACAAAAATAACATTACTCAAAAGATAATAATACTATATATATAATTTCAGTGTTATAATTATTTCCATTAGAAGTGAGTCTTGTTAAAAAACGTATTTGGTTTGCCATTACCAGGGCCGTATCGAGCGAAAATTTGGGGAGGGGGTTCAGGATCGGCTCAAGCTTTTGTGCGGGGCTGAGTGCCGGATGAAAGTGCGGGGCCCCGGCAAGGAATTATTTAATCCATTAAGAACAAATTTTTGAAAATGTATACGCCACTAGAATGGTAGAGGAAGATACCCAAATTTAAGACACTTTTTTTAAAAATTGGAAATAAAATTCACCGTTAATCTTTTTTAATTAAAATTGTATTGGAATACTTGCTTAATGTATTGCCAAAACAGTGATGCAAAGAAACTACATTAAAATAGCGATCTAGACAAATTATTCAACTTAAACTTTTTTTTGTCAATTGCCCCATAAAATAAAAGGTTGCCTAATTTGAGACAGGGTGACTAATTTGAGACAGACGGACATCCCAATTACGCACTTCCTTTACATCGTCTACCATGAGAGTCCCATTTCTTGTAATTTTTGGCAACTGTAATAAAAAAAATTAATAAATTGTTTGGGTGCCTAATTTGAGATAGTATCATTTAACAGAACCCATTTGGTATCTCAAATTAGGAACTTTCAGTTTAAAAAATTGACAACAGTATTTTACTTTAGTTATAAAAAAATAGTGCCAGATTTCAATAAAATATCATTAAGCAACACCTCCTATACTAACTACTACGACACATAATTTTTTTACACTTCACCTTGACTGTAAATACCAGTTTATTTACACTATCAAAAAAAATTTTAGCAGTCACACCAAACGTGCTTTTGTACAGAAACAAACGAACTAAAGCCCTCAACTACCACTTTAACACTACACCCCAGTTTATTTTAATTAGTCTAGGCTATTTCTGTTAGATGGTGTTACATATCCTTTAATATAAGGAGCTATCTCAAATTAGGCACCTATCTCAAATTTGGGTCTCTTCCTCTATACTTTTTGCATGTCACTTCAGTGACGTATATAGAAATTAATTTCGTGTGGCGAGGGACAGTTTTTGCGAATTTCTTTCAAACAAGTGCATTTAAAATAACTTGGTAAAATGCGCCGCAGGCGAAATTTTTTAGAAATGTTAAGGAAAATTACTTAAAATTAGTCTTAGGAAATCCCAATAGCTTCAGATTTTCAAGCTGCAGTAAATGTTTTAAATGGTTTTTAATAAAAAAACTGAAACAGGTTTAAGTTTAACAAGTTTAACATTAAAACTTTAAAAATATTAAATATTAATTATATTGCATTTATACCTATCCCTTTTCTACTTATTTGATTTCTCATTATTACGGATATATTCCTACACATTCTTCGCCTGGAATGACGACACCTTTAGAATTGCCATGCCAGTAAGTAGGTATGGTAAAAGATTTCTTCGGCCCACTTGCCTAGTTGAACCTTTCATAAAAATAATAAATAAATCTTCAAATACAAATTAGTACTGATCTATTCATAAAAGAGACTCTGGGAATCCCCTATTCTCCTAATCCATGGTGCACACAGCTATGCACCGCCATTCATCGTTTACTGTTTACCAGTGTTGCCAGTTATGTTTTATTTTATTTGAAAGCATATTCTGATGATAAAACTCTGCACTGATCCAAAAATTTTGTTTTGTTGGCAGTTTTCGGGCGGGTTTCCTTCCATGCTCTACTGGAAAACCAGTTTAATAAATTATTACAGTCACTGATTGTCGGGGAGCTCGTTCTAGTGGTGGTGCAAAAGCATGTTAAATGGTAGTATTTCGGGGGGGGGGGGGGGGGTTTGAACCCCCAAAACCCCTCCTCAGATACGGCCCTGGCCATTACAATATACAAACAATTTGGTGAATTATAGAACTTTTTTGGAACAATAATGCATTTCATGGGATAAATTAATAAATTTCAGGCATAGCATGGGATAAATTGTAATAATTTTAGGTGCACTTTTCTTAATGTGAACAAATACTGGAAAGATTTTTAATATTCTTAAGCTAAACAAATACATTTTGTTGGAAATACAAACTAAATTGATGTAATAATAAGATAATACAAAATCAATGGTTCCTATTGTTGGCTCGACAACGATATTGTTGTTTCAATCGTTTCCGCTTGGGTGGGGGAATCACGCCACGCAGTCCAGTCGATTTCCATTTCTACCAATTTCTACTTGTGCATGCTTGCGTTTGTGTCGAGTCTGCCGGCCAGTAATCATTTAGCTCCTTTTTGTGATCTGTGTTATTTAGTCAGCAGAATATGGAGGAACTGTTAGTTTCGTGGGGTTTTGAGGAACTAGTGTCAATTTTTAATGGTAAGTACTCTCATTCTACAGCATCTATACCTGTAACGTATACTCGTGTATGTAGACGAGATCAAATTCTTGGGATGGCACGCGTCATCAACCGATTTTAATATAAAAACAAAGTAGATAATAGATAAATACTGTTTCACATAGTTTTGACGGCGGGTGTGACGTACATCGGTATATATGAATTTGATCTCGGCTATAATATACCTAGGTATGATTAGGCTTTTTGTGCAAATGCTAATGACGGCCAATGCGATAAATATTTTTAAATATTTTTTTGTCAAAATGTGTTTAATTACTTAGATTAAAATTTGTATTGATCAAAAGTTTAAAATTATTAGTGTATTCCCTACAGAACAAAAAAAGCCAGTTTATGGGTAAAAATGTTGAATCACCGCATACGTGCTGTACATTGAGTCTCAAGCTCAGATACTTACAGTCGTGACTTCGTTTACACTGTTTATATTAATTTATACATGTAACATTTCAAAATTTTCTATTTTTATTGCCACTATTTCTAATAATAACTAACTGGCGATAGTGAGAAAGTTTCGTATTTTTTTAGATCACAATTGCAATTATTTTAGAAAGACATCGTATGTTCCTCTTATACTTATTATATTGTTATATTACACTTAATGCGCAATACTTTTTATTTTTGCATTCAAAGTAATAGGAAAAAACACTGATGTATACCAATGTAATAGCGGTAATGTAATAATAATTTGTTTGTCAGTAAAAAAATATGTAGATAGGTTTGTTTTTTTATATGTCACTATTTTGTGGTCTAAAGAAGTAACTATATTACTTTTTGCTTGATGCCATGTACTATTTGTTGAAATCAAAATGTTTCAAACGTGCTAGAAATAAAGTTTTTTTTAAAAATAGTATTGTTTTATTTACCTACCTGAAGGTAGGTTATCCTGAAGGATAAACATGTATGTAGTTAAGTACATGCAGTGTGTTTCTGGACTGAGTTCAGCTAATGTAAACGCATGCTTTTTGAATTGTTAAATAATTTTATTATACCTATTGATTTTTTCATATACAGTGTGTTTCCGGATTGAGTTCGGGTAAAGTATAAACGACCAGAAATACTGAGCTTCTGATGTCCAGGCTTATATGGTTTGAAAGTAATCTGTGATAATTTTATTTCAGAAATTTACAAGGCGCATTATATACGTAACACATTTTTTCGAGCTAAAATTAGGTCACAGATTAGTTTCAAACCGAACAGGCCTGGACTCCAGAACCTCAGAATTTCTGGTCATTTATATTTTACCCGAACTCAAACCGGGATATGCAAAAAATCACATTTATAATCCACTAAAATAATATTGCATTATTACTAAATGATAAATATTTATTTAACAAATCAAAAAACACGTTTACCTCAATCATACAATAATAATTAAAATTATTAGACCTAACATTATAACAGTCCAAATTAGTTTTTTGTCTAAAAAGAGTACGTAATTAATTCAAAGCGAATACTAATTTTTCAATAAAGAATATAATAATTCTTATATCATCTATTATATAATATACTATATAATAGATTAATTAAATGAAAGCTTCAATTTATTCGTACACTATAATATAATACTGCTAAATGGAGTAAAAGTCGGAACAACAAGTTTTTTTTTTTGGGTAGAAAATTGATTTATTTTTTTATTAATAATAATATTATTGAAATCAATGGCAGGAAATTTCATTGAGAAAGTAAGGTATTACTGGTATCCAATGATTCGCTATATTTATATTATGGTATTGAAAACTAATGGTATGTTATATTTGAGACAATGAATAGATTCACTCCGTAAACAATAATATCATAAGCATTGAAGGGAATGTCGATATATTTGAGGAATACGGAATAGAGTGTATCATTGGCTTAAAGCTTTATTTTTTGAAAATACGATAGTGTTTTCTGTGTGTATAGACCACAAGAAAAGCTTAAGTTATTCAAAGAGTCTGGACCGACATGGTTACACGAGGTAGAATACACAGAATTATCTAAAATTTTGCATCAAATTAACGGAAGAAATAATGGAGAAGATACATGAAGATCGTACGAGTTCTCTAGATAATGAAATATTAGACGATATTTTAATTTATTGCTTGAAAATGAACCAATGGACTTGTGGGAGAAAGAAGGTAGTCTGCAGAAAATTACTAATAAAGGTATCTACGGTACTCCTAAAGTCATGTTTATTTTCTATAATGCTCGTAACTAATCACTTCTAGATCTTTCTCCTGAATTGAACTCCTGAAAGCAACAAAGCAGAGTCTCACAAAAAGGTACTTAAGTAACATATAAGATATTGTGAGTGTGAGTAGGTACAATTTATCCGAAATTCTGTATTCTTTGTTATTTGCAACTTAGAACCGGATAAACAGAAGCAGCCAATTCCATGCCCAGTTTCTTGCAAACTTCAACAGATCCATAAATATCATGTGAACTTCCAGTAAATAGTATACCAATCAGCATTACGAGGCAACATAAAGAAAGTAATATTACCCAAAGAGTTAGGTACAAAGTTCAAAAAATTGCATTTATAAAATTCCTTGTGAATGTGGAAAGTTCTATGTTGGCGAGACTTGTAGGCCATTTAACGTTCGTTTAAAAGAATATAAAAATTATATCAGGCAAAATCAAATTTCTAAGTAAAAAATATGTGAACATTCTTTTAATAACAATCATAGGATATTGTGGGATAGGTCCAAACCAATTCTCAAAGAAGAAGTAGGAAATAGACGAAAAATTAAAGAATCTGCATTTATTCTAGGAAATACGGACAACTGTGTTGCTGAATGTTCAGTGGAATTCAGTAAAATATTATTGCCACTTATTCAAAGAGAAGTTAGTATAGACAATTAGATAGAACACAGGGTACAATATCAGGCAGGTGGCTAGGCTATTGTGTCTGTTGTCATGACATTTTAACCTGAAATTTATTAATCTGTCACTTCACTTTGACGTGGCATGTTCTTTGAGAAAGGAGGAAGATTTATTCTCCGAAAGCTCAGAAAACAAATTTGTTGAAGTTATTTTTTGAGTTACACGTTTAAAGTTGCGTTCATTCACTGTTATTTTATGAATTTTCCAGGCAACTTGAAAAAGTTGTCTTTCGATCAGTTTGGTGGCGAAAAAAAAAACAATTAAAAATTAAATGAAAGGTAGGTAATAGGTATTCATGGAATGATTAATTCAAGTTAATAATAATAATAAATAAAAGAGAACAATAATTATTATTCATATAAGTATTCTTACATTACATTAGTTTTTGCATGACGAATAATGGCACTGAAAATATTAATTCTGAATTTGAATAAATAACATTTATACTTAAAATAAAGTGAATTTGTTTAAAAAACATGTAAGATAACTTACCTATACTAAAATCGAGCAATCCGTACGCCTGGCGTAAATAGAACCACGTGTTCAATGACGTTCCGCGATTGGTCGGTAGACTATAAAATTTCAACCTATTCGGCACCAGGGACGTACTCGATCGCAAAAGTATAGTTATGCGGTTTTATCTTGTCGTTTTCAGCTATTTAGACACTGCCACAAATAATTTTATCGATGTTTTGAACCATTTTAATTAAGCCAATAATTCTATTCAGAAATATTTTGATGTAAACAATTGTAAAACTAAAATTAAATAAAGGTCCTGCCTCAGTGCGGCCCTGGCGAATATCTCAAGTCACGTGTTCTTGTTTACGCCAGGCGTAAGAGTTGCTCGATTTTAGTATAATTATCATTAGAAAGATTTTACGAACGGTATACTGAGTTTCATATTGCGAACATCGTCTTAGCGTGATGAATACTGGGCCATTTACCTTATTTATAGATTTTACAGGAATTACGAAAAAGTTGACATTTATACTGATGCGATAAGCCGTACCCTGCACACCATAGTCCTAAAAATTCTACCATTCATAAAAAACAGACGGCCAAACCCGTCAATGCCTTTTTTATTTGCTTCCCCGTTTCCGTCTGCCACACCTAATGGCCAAAAAATTGCCCTGACCTCTATATTTACTCCCACATGTTTTCTGCCGCTACCTGTTGGTCTTCCGTCCAACAGACCCCGTCTAGCGTCTCCCTTCTGGCCGGACCCGTCAATTAGGCGCTCCGGGGTGGTCCGGCAACGTTGCAATTTGGCGGCGCGGGCGCCTTTTCATCGGCGCCTTTTTCGCGGCCGAGGCGACATCCGCCCCGGTGTGATGTTTTCATCTTCGGAGAAGAAGAAGAGGACCCGTAATGTCCGTGGGAACGGCGGGGAAAATCGCGCGCAGGTGCGACACGTCGGACGGGTCGGCAAATTGGCTATAGGTTCCATGTACGGGGCGTAATTATCGTAAGGCGGTGTTACGTTATAGATTGGTCGTGATCGCGGTTTCATTATCTTATTCCTAAGAAAAATAAATTGAGTCGTTTGGACGTAAGAAGAAAAGCCGTACAAAAAACTATGCGGTGAAAGAAGAGATTGATACAAGTCTATTAAACCCAATAATTATTATTGTTCTCCGTACTGTAGGTAATTAGTAATTACATAGGGTGCCGACAGAGACGTTTATAGGGTTAATAGGGTGAAAAATATAAATTTCAAAATTGACTCTACATTTCAAAAACTGTAAAAGGTAATGGGTAATAGTGTAATAGTAGGTATATTTCTCGACAAGTGGATTATGATATTATGTATTACTCGTTTGTAAGAATTGCCACTGAAGCTAAGGACATATATACCTACCTATACCTAATCTAAACGAGTATCTACTTATAATGGCCATAAGCCCCGAGTTGAGTACTATGCTTTAAAACTGAGTACTATGCTTTACAATTTTTAGCACTTCAGGCATAAGCGCCGACTTCTCAAAATTTGGCTGGGTGCCCAAGGTATACAACACCCCCCCCCCCCAAAATGTTATTTTAAAAAAACATTTTTTTATGAATATAAAATAAAAGTACTTAACAAAAAAAGAACAGTTAACACCCTTAAACATTTTTTTATAAATATAAAATAAAAGTACTTAACAAAAAAAGAACAGAAACTTAAATAAAATAAAGGTATTTTTATAAGAAAGGCCTCGTTTTAAAATTCAGCGGACTCTCATCCCAAAGAATCAGCTGGATATCTCTGTCTCTTACTTCCTCCAAAGGGAAACAACTGAGAGGGAGATATCAGCTGATTCATCTTGATGAGAGTCCCCTGAATTTTAAGACGCGGTCTTTAAAGAAAAACAAAAACAAAAAAACGACTAGTTAGGTACCTTACTTTGCGTAAATGACGCAAAAGTGCTTAGTCTTATGGGCGATTTTTTTATAAACTCATCATATAATTCATCCAGGCTTATATCTGCTAATTCTTTACAAATGTTTAAAAGCATTTTCTGACTCATTGTTGATCTTAAATATGATTGTCACCTTGTCACCTTTGCTTGAGCTTCCAACCTAGCCAAACTTTTGGCCGGGTGCTCCGCACCCAGCCAAATTTTTGGACGGGTGCTCGAGGCCTGGAGCACCCGCGGAGTCGGCGTCTATGACTTCAGGTACCTACATACAGGTATTTTAAGTTATTAGAGTTTTTATATAAAGTTGGATGCAAAATACCTAGGTATTTAGTTTGCCTCGCGGAAATTTCAACAATAATTCTGACAGTCCATGTGCATGGGCGTCGCTACGGAATTTGCCAAGGGGTAGCTGGAAGGGGGCACAATTTTAAAAAATTGAATTTGAATTTTGTAAATTTTTTTCCAAATATTCAAGATCAAATAGTTTAAATTAATGAAAAAAAAATCGATGCAAAAAATATTACTGTTAACTATGGTCCCATAATCATTTTTTGTAGCCAAGGAGTAGGTATCTATTCTTTTTTCTTTTATACAGGGTGGTCCAACTCTTATGCAGGGCGTCAAACAATTTTTTTTCAAGTTTTCTTTAGTTTCTCCCAAAGGAAGACAGTTATGGCAAACATATTTGTTGCAATTTGGACACATATTAAGTGCTATAAATTAAAAATAATTTGGCATGTCTACTTACCAGTGCCGGAGATGCGTAAGTAGGCTACTGAAAAAGAAATCTTTTTTGCTTTCACTAAATTTCCCAATTAATTCTAAGAAAACAGCTGTTCTTGACTTTTTTGAAAAATGTAATGTTTTTGAAAAATTTGTTTACGTGCGTTTTAAATTGTTTGGCAAAAGAGAATCAAAGTAGGTCTATTATAGGCTTTTAAAATTTTGCACACTTTTTATTCCGAACAAACTTCCTTAATAACATTTTGCCGTAAAACCTACGTATAACTACTTTACTGGTGCGAAAAATTAGTTTTTTTTTAATTTCCAAGACACATGATTTTTCGAATCTAGATTCCCTTTTTTTGTAGGTTTTAGGATAACATGTTTTAAGCAGAGTTGTTCAGAACTAAAAACTGAGTAGGTGTGAAAATGTTCAAAAGCCTAGACCTAGAAAAATTTAAAAGGCACGAAAATGAATTTTTCAAAAATGGTACGTTTTCGAAAAAAGTCAAGAATATTTTTTTAGAATTCATTTGGGAAATTTAGTGAAGGCAAAAAACGATTACTTTTCCACAGGCGTATACCATATTTTTATTTTAAAAAAATACTAGTGTTGACCCCCCGGGTTTCCGGCACTGCGGTGGAAGTAGACAGGCCAAATTATTTTTAGTTTATAGCACTTAATGTAGCAAATAATATTTGGTAGTTAAGGCAAACATAATATGTTTGCCTTAACTGTCATCCTTTAGGAGAAATTAAAGAAAACATGAAAAAAAAATTAACTTTGGCGCCTTGCATAACGAAAACCATCAGAGTTTCGACACATGTTACATGTTTATATGAAAAAATCTATTTATTTTAACTTTTTCTAAAGATTTCTGAAGTTTTATCCATACAGGTTGGACCGCCTTGTATAACCAGTGTCCCCAATAGAAATTTGTTTTGGTGTAATCCCAAAAAAATCGTAGAAAAGAAACAGGTTTATGTGTATTAAAATGCGCCGTAGGCACAGGAAATTACAACATCACGACATTGTGATGTATTTTTTCCTCTTTGTTTCATCAGGGGGTTTGAACCCGCAAGTCATATAAGTATATCGCCTTGGACTTATGTATCGGTCAAGCCAGGTCTCGTGAAATCGGTAGGTAGCTACTTCACAATAATAGGAATAAGTTATATTTTTCAATAAATGTATCAATCAATCAATATCAATATGAACTCTGAGACATTTTTATTATCGTCCAAAAATCCATAGGAACGGGAGCGGCCGCTCTTAGGGAATGCAATTTTCTGAGGGTGGCTTCCTATTTATTTTTGAAAAAACGAAACGGCTATATTTCGGAATAGACGGAACAATTGATTCATAAATTTCCAAATATTTACACGCCAAAATGAGGTGGAGGTAAGGTTAATAGGTTTTGGCTGAAATATGACTGCCGGCAAGTGACATGGGAAACCCAAACTTACCTGTAAAATGTATAATATTTGGGTTTGAGCAGTCAATTTTCCGACACACTACACACTGCCGAACCATTTTTTACACTTAAATGCAATCTCAACCAGAAAAAACTTTTATACCCGAAATGTAAAACCGATATTTAAACGTCAATAATAAAAGACGCGCGTAACCTTTACACATCAGTAAAAAAATCGGTGTAAATCCTCTTCGTGTAAGTGGTGAAAGAAATTTAATATCTTAACCAAACCTCATTTGGTAAAATTCACATTACAACAAATTCGTTAATTTTAACACTTAGGGGTGTAATTTGTTATATTTCTAACACGGCTTCGTTATTTGTTTACACCACGCGGTGTTCCTTAACACCATTGGGTGTCCCTTAGCACTAAGCGGTGTTAAATTGAACGTATTAACACAAGTTCGTGTTAGGGAGATGAGAGTGGGGAAGGTATTTCGCCAGTTACGGGTGTAAAATCTTATAGGCAATCGAAGCCATTGCATCATTCGTCTGTCGAACGTGTTGCGCGACGGAGCTTATCAGTTTGTGTGACGTGTGACCCAACCTCGTGGCGCGTATAATAGGTATTAAAGTGATTCTATCGATCCCTAGTGCAAAAATGGTATTGTTATGGAAAGTAAAATTTCATAGTGAATTCAGATGGATTAAAACGGCAGGCGAATATGCAGAAGTGACGGCGAAAGGTACTGTGTAGGGCTGTTCGATCTCCAAATTTCAGTATCGGAAATCGATACTGAAAAAATATCGATAAAATCGATAAAATCGATAAAATCGATCTTATCGATATAATCGATCTTATCGATAAAATCGATCTTATCGATATAATCGATCTTATCGATAAAATCGATCTTATCGATATAATCGATCGTATCGATAAAATCGATCTTATCGATATAATCGATCGTATCGATAAAATCGATCTTATCGATATAATCGATCTTATCGATAAAATCGATCTTATCGATACATTCGATCTTATCGATCTTATCGATCATGTTGATAAAATCGATAAAATCGATCTTATCGATAAAATCGATCTTATCGATATAATGGATCTTATTAATAAAATCGATATAATCAATTTTATTTAAGAAGCTAGACAAAAAAGGCCGATCGGCTTGCTGCGGACGCGGTCTGGACGCAATGGGTGCAGCAATTTCCTTTATTTTTGCAAACAATTTCAAAAGATAGATATAATTGGAAAGATCGATAAAATCAAAAATATCGATAAAATCGAAAAGATCGATAAAATCGAAAAGATCGATAAAATCGAAAATATCGATAAAATCGAAAATATCGATAAAATCGAAAAAATCGATAAAATCGAAAAGATCGTTAAAATCGAAAATATCGAGAAAATCGAAAAGATCGATAAAATCGAAAATATCGAAAAGATCGATAAAATCGAAAAGATCGAAAAGATCGATAAAATCGAAAAGATCGATAAAATCGAAAAGATCGATAAAATCGATAAGATCGATAAAATCGAAAAGATCGAAAATATCGATAAAATCGATAATATCGATATTTCGATTTATCGAAATTGAATATCGAGTATCGATAAAATCGATAGTATCGATACTTTCGATTTTATCGATATTTTGTCTCAGGCCTAGTACTGTGTGATAACCTATACTCATCGACTGTGTTGATATGAGTTTGTTCTCATTGAATCAGAAACCAGTCGCGAATCTGATTGACGGATTTTAAATTATCTGACTGTTTTGATTGTTTTGATGCCTGCTGATTGGCTTTGACTTAGTTGGGGCCAACTTGTGCTTGTGAGAACAGGCCTATCTAACTAAATCTCTGTGTCGCAACGTTTGAACTTTGTTTTTGTCTCACACGGACAATTTTGTAAGGCAACAGTTACTTGAGTAGGTACATTGTATGTACATTGTGTTTGTGGTTAGGTACATTTTTCTTACGAATTCGTACGATATTATATAATATATAACTTTTTTTATAACCAAATATTTTTGGTTGTGAGAATGAATATTTATTTTTATAGCTATAAGAAAGAAAATGCTGATATTTTTTATACCTATTTGTAAGGAATCGTTCATATATTTTGGAACTGAAATAAAGTATTTTCTTTACTTCTTATTACTGTTTATTTTCTACAAATAATTTAAATTGAAGACCAAGCACATATTATGCCTGGTTCATACAGCTTCTTTATATTTTAGTTTCATTTTATTTTTACAAATAATAACACATTTCCTTAATTTGAACTTATCGATGACAGAAGGAAGAAGAAGAGAAAGAAGAAGAAAATGGGAATACCAAATAAATTAAATTACACCATTTTCATCAAATTGCGTGTAAAAGTTACACAACACGGTGTAAATCTTAAATACCAAATAAATTAAATTACACCATTTTGACCAAATTGCGTGTAAAAGTTACACAACACGGTGTTAATCTTACACAACGCCGTGTTAAATATTCACACCAGCATAGTTCTTATTGACACCAGAACATTTGGTGAAGTCTCAGACAAATAACCAAGGACAGAGGGAGTAAGAGCAAAAAGTAAACAGAGCCAACATCTTTTTGTGTGATGCCACGTACTCCATTGTTTACAGCATTTCATTTCAAAATAGAAGGGTTTAATAATGGGATTAAATGAAGGCACACCTCCCATAGTGCTAAATTAACAAATGTAGCTATTAATTTCTTGTATGTAACAATTTTAAACTAAAACTAAATTGCTCTATAATTATAGTAGCTAATTATCACTTTAATAAAATCGTCAACAGATACCTCAAACCGACCAACATGGCAACGCCGCCGTTGCCGCCGCGGGCGTCACGTTCATTAACTCGGCGGTATTTGTTTTGTATTTGCCCAGCAAGTCAAGTTTTCCGATTGTTTAAGTATGCATTTTTCGCGTTTTCAATTGTTTTTCTGTTAATTTATAGGCTATTTCTTACCTAGTATTTAGGATATAGTAGCTAATTTTCTATACTATGGGACGCAGAAAGTGTGTGGTGTGAGGCCAAATTGATAATTCTCAGGATATAACCTATCTCGGGCAAACGTTGTACACACGGGCCTGATGTTTGTTTACTTGGGTAAATTTGCATAAGATGTTGGTTGACTACAAACGTGTGTATTTTGAAGCTGTTGCTCCCTCTGTTATTTCTCTGAAGATGAAATTGACCAAAAAAGAAGGTGTAAAATTTACCAGATATGGTGTGGACTTAAATAGACCACTTTTCGTGTCAAATTTAACACCGGATTTTTTACCGTGTAAAAGCTATAGCGATGCCATTCAAATTTATGAACGAATAGAGGTCATATAGAGAGGATGTGGGTGAAAAATGGGGGCCACTATGTTGCCGGGTTGAGCGTTTGAACCAGAAGTTACGGGGACCCAACGAAATTTACTAAACGTCCGGGTTATACATAGCAACGGGAGCTATATACCTAATTATTATTAGTCGCGTATCAGCGGCAACATTGTTATACTATATAGTATTTGGAAGTGATGTTGGCGTACTAATATGTAAACCAATCCGTCTATTATTTCTTATATGTAGTATATGGATATTTCTTTATCGTTATCTTGAAAAATAGCAGAGATATCCCCGTAGGTAAACAAAATTCTGAGACAAGTATGGAGAGTGAATCGTTGTTTTTTAGTTATTAGTTCTGCGACGGCACGCTCCGCGGCGATAATTCGACAACTTGCATGTATGTACCACGCGTCGCAATCGCATCTCTCGCATTCGCATCGTCGGAATCGATCGGCGCCTCCGCCTCGGCCTGTTTGCTTTTGCACCGCAATTTGCGCGCGCGCCTGCAATTTCGCGGTCCCGCGTCCATTTCCGTCGTTATTATTATTATTTCGGTTGGGCCGGATCGGCCGTAACGATCCGCACGTAGCGGTCGAGCGCGAGCGTTTTTTCGTCGCCGGTGAGCGCCAAATGGCCGGTTATTTATTGCCATTACTGTATTCTGTATTGATTGCTCGACGCGAGAAGGTCTGGGATTTCACAAAAAGGCCTGCAAATGCATTTCGTTTTGTTTAACCTCTAATTCTCTTAAAATTTTGTTCGGCTGAGCGTTGGTAACAATCTTCGAATTGATAAGTATTATGGAGAGAGAGATTGGGCAGCCAAATTGACTAAGTGGAACAACATATAAATCGGCACAACCACATAACGCACAAAAATAGAAAATGACATGTTTTGTGGGCAACACGTCAGATTCCTCCTTCGTTTGTGTCAGTGGTATAACGGTTCTCTAGTAGTTTTCTAAATATGTTCATGTTCAAAATGCTGTTGGAAAATGTTCCCATCAAATTCGTCCTTTATGAACGCCCACACCGCCCGTCACGTGACAAGTTAATTGCACGTGTTTGTCTTAGTTACTGCCAGGTTGAAACCTATCCCTCTCTAGGGTTGGCTGATTAAAACGCAGTGAATTTCTCCCTTGTAACTTTATCATACTACTTATGAATTCCATGGTAATAGTGTTTCAGAATTATCAACGCGCAAACAATACTATATTCAGATGTCAAAGTTTCTTATATTATATAGTCTAAAAAATAAAGTTTGGCAATAAAAATAGAGTAAATTAAAGTAGTATTATTTGAGATAGGACACGTCTACTTATACAGGGTGTAACTGAACTGGTAATCAAAAATGAAACCACGTATTCTTGGTGTCAAAATAAGGGCACTTCTTCGTATATTTTTTTCTCCTACGGGCCATAGTTTTTTTTATACAGAGCGTAGAAGTTTAGAGAAAAATACACATATTTCTTAGCATCTCCAGAAGTATACGAGATATTTTCTTCAAACTTGGCGTGTCACATGAGCGGATGAGCCGTCAAACTTAAGGTTGATATGAAGCTTTTGAGGCCCCCAGTTGCGGAGATACAGGGTGTTATTAAAATTAATTAGTTCAGAAAAATGTGAATACCCTGTATAATCGCTTTTTTTAGTTTTGAGTGGTAAATCCAATGGTTAACAAAAAGTATCTCTTAGTATTTTTTCATATTCTCAGCCGTTTCTTAATTATTTTCAAAGAACGGCAATACTGCAATAAACAAGTCATTTTAAGAATAAATCTAGCAATCTGTGGATGTCAATTAAACTTTATTTAACAAAATAAAAAAGCAAAAACGATAATAAAAGAAACGTAATGCTATTAGAAAATTAGTAAATTATTACATGTTCGAAATGACCGCCGTCTCTTTAAATACACGCAACTATGCGTTTCCGCATGTTTATTATTGCCATTGGTAAAAGTGCATGTCCGTCAATTCTTAGAATGAAAATATTATTTTTCAAAATATTGATACTAAAGTGTAAAGTTCACTTCCAAATGAATCAAATAATGCCAAGTTTAATTGGCATCCACAGATTGTTAGGTTTATTCTTAAAATGACTTGTTTATTGCAGCGCATTGCCGTTCTTTGAAAATAATTAAGAAACGGCTGCGAATATGAAAAAATACTAAGAGATACTTTTTGTTAACCATTGGATTCACCACCCAAAACAAATTAAAAAAATGCGATTATGAACTAATTAATTTTATTAACAGCTTGTATCTCCGCAACTGGGGGCCTCAGAAGCTTCATGTCAACCTTAAGTTTGACGGCTCATCCGCTCATGTGACACGCCAAGTTTGAAGAAAAGATCTCGTACACTTCTAGAGATACTAAGAAATAGGTGTATTTTTCTCTAAACTTCTACGCTCTGTATAAAAAAAAAACTATGGCACGTAGAAGAAAAATTATATGAAGAAGTGCTCTTATTTTGACACCAAGAATACGTGGTTTCATTTTTGACCATCAGTTCAGTTACACCCTGTATAATTCATATTTGTCAGATTATTATGGAGCAAGAATTGTCTCGTTTATTTGCAAGGTTTTAAGCAACGGTATTTTGCCATTTTTAGGACACTTTGTTTTAAAATTTTCAGTTTAGTGTTTTAATTTCCTGACGATTATATTTCTTGTATTAGGTAAATGAATGCCCCATATATTCACTATGAATTCTAATACTAGATATAGTTTATTCAAATTTCTCCGATTCTTACCTTTTGTTAAGTAGGTGTGCGTGAATATAATAAAGTAATAATGTGTTTACTAACACAAAACCGTTTTTACAAATTGCCCAGCTTGTTAACTTTATGTATTATTCAAGAAATATCGGGAATTAAATATTCGAATGTTGTTTAATCCAATTATAATGTAATATGCACTTTATTAATAGTATTGGCTATAATAATAAGTTACCATTGAAATTAGCATGTACCTAATACCGTGTAATTATTTATGTATGAAGTGGGTGGATTTAAGACTGTTTCTAGGCGTACAAATTGTATTTATTGGGTCAATTAGTCCAAAGAACAGTATACTTTTGAGATAATTTATCTAGAATAATTTGTAACTATAATAAATATATATACCCCTTATATCCGGCTCTTGATTATATTATTCTTATGACTAAAACATACAATATCTAAAAAATTACTACTAAATGCTTCCACCTACTACTAGATACTTTTAATTTAGATGGTACGATATTTCCATAAGATTTAAATTTAAGCGCGCCGGCATTATTGTTGACAATAATTTATAAACCAAGTGACATTTCCTCAGCCGCGATTGTCTTTTCAACGTCCACGGCTAATATGATTTTCCAAGCGTTAAGCAAACCCCGCATTTTATGGGCGAAAAGTGGGTTTTTCGTAAATTAATCGAAAATTACTGCATTTAGGTATAGGAAACCTTACACAAAGTTGTTATCATTTTTAGTGGTGAATAAGATCGCATTAAAAAAAAAATGGGGGTTTGCATTTGAAAATTTCGAGATTTAAGCACATTTTGAACGTAATTTTTATTCATATTTTGTGAACACCCTGTATAAGAACTGATTTATTTCTCAGGAGAGATCACTAGGTCAGGGCTTCTGTTACACGATGCCAAAAATTCGTTTTGAAATTTCGCGGTTCCCTCGTATAAATTGCTAATTGACTTTAGGACTGCACCTGTAATTTTTTCGGAAAAATGCAAATATCTCAAAAACGGTTGGATTTAGACATAGGACATGTTGCATGTTTTTGTTCCAAAATGATGCCTAGAATTCAAAAATGCAATAATATACAGGGTGTTCCATTTGAAATAAGAAAGTTGATATCGACTTCCGGTATAACCGGAAGTGCCAGATTCACCAAAATATTTTAGTTGAGCAGCTCCCATCGGCATTGGTGAGGTGCCAAATTTTCAGAACTTTCCTACTTTTAGTTTTCCATATATAGATCGATGCAGTTCGTGGTGGGCCACCCTGTATATACTTATTGTAATATTCGTAAAAAAAGTACCTAACCACAAACACAAGAAATGCTTTATGTTATAGGATGCGACCAAGCTATATTTCGTACAAATTCTCATACAATGTACTTACAGAATTGTCTGTGTGAGACAAAAAGAAACTTCAAACGTTGCGACTAGGCCTGAGACAAAATATCGATAAAATCGAAAGTATCGATACTATCGATTTTATCGATACTCGATATTCAATTTCGATAAATCGAAATATCGATCTTATCGATATTTTCGATCTTTTCGATCTTATCGATTTTATCGATCTTTTCGATTTTATCGATCTTTTCGATTTTATCGATCTTTTCGATCTTTTCGATTTTATCGATCTTTCGATTTTATCGATATTTTCGATTTTATCGATCTTTTCGATTTTATCGATCTTTTCGATTTTTTCGATATTTTCGATCTTTTCGATTTTATCGATCTTTTCGATTTTATCGATCTTTTCGATTTTATCGATATTTTTGATTTTATCGATCTTTCCAATTATATCTATCTTTTGAAATTGTTTGCGAAAATAAAGGAAATTGCTGTACCCATTGCGTCCAGACCGCGTCCGCAGCAAGCCGATCGGCCTTTTTTTGTTTAGCTTCTTAAATAAAATTGATTATATCGATTTTATCAATAAGATCAATTATATCGATAAGATCGATTTTATCGATAAGATCGATTTTATCAACATGATCGATAAGATCGATTGTATCGATAAGATCGATTTTATCGATAAGATCGATTTTATCGATAAGATCGATTATATCGATAAGATCGATTTTATCGATAAGATCGATTATATCGATAAAATCGATTTTATCGATAAGATCGATTTTATCGATAAGATCGATTTTATCGATTTATCGATTTTATCGATACTTTTTCAGTATCGATTTCCGATACTGAAATTCGGAGATCGAACAGCCCTAGTTGCGACACAGCGATTTAGTTAGATAGGCCTGTTCTCACAAGCACAAGCAGGTCCCATCTAAGTCGGAGCCAATCAGCAGGCATCAAATCAATCAGAACAGTCAGATAATTTAAAATACTTCAATTATATTCACGATTGGTTCCTTATTCCGGTGAGAACAAACTCATATTAACACAGTCGATTAGTATAGGTTATAGGAGCTATCACCTCGGCTATCACACAGTACCTTTCGTCGTAGCATCTGCATATTCGCCTGTCGTTTTAATCCATCTGACTTCACTTTGAAATTTTACTTCACATAACAACACCATTTTTGCACTATCGGCCTGTAGAATCACTTTTATTTTGTTTTGTTCTGAATGTTGCAAGCGTTTTGGGGCACGTTTTGCCAATTTCAACGCAAACGGTTGATTTTAGCGTGATTAAACCTTTTTGTTGTAGAATGGAAAGATTCACTAAAATGATGGACCTGCAAGATAAAGATACCCAACCTCAAAAAAGTTACGAGTAAAAAGACGTCTCAAAAATAGTGGAAGTGACGCCCTCTGTGAGATACCATCCCTCAAAACAAAGCTGTGACAAATTTCAAAAATATACCTAGTATAAAGTAGAATATATGGTCAATATTCAATTTTAAAACGTAAATGAGAAATATCCCATCACCTGCTTTTTCGGGAGGTCTTTCTGAAACACCCTGTTACAGCCAACGCAACCAGTTGATGCATTTTATTTTACAATCTAGTGTGAAGGGGTTACGTTATCTGTGGTGAAGCTATGGTGACCGATATATCCAAGGCGAAATCGCTCTTTGCTATTTCGTCTTCAATCCTTGTAAAAAGACCATCACTCTCGCCCCCAAGATCACTCGCCAGCCAGTAACTTCTCCAAAGCGCTCCTTATCAAAGTAATTATTGGTTGTCGAATCCGAATAACATAAATGGAGGGGTGATCCGCGCTCTCCGACGGGTGCGCATTTTAATCCCATTTCAACTAAACATTATGAGACCTAATCGCCCTGTAATTCATCGAAAGGGCGATTATCCGGGCTGATAGGCGCGCGGTGCCGCGGCGCCCATTACGGCCCTAATGGCATCGCCAACGTGGGGTTGAATAATCGCGCCCCGGATGGGGCGGCCGCTGCCCGCTACGCCCCTTCGTTACGTGAGGGGGGCCCCTATTATTATTTTACAGGGACGGATTTGGGACTTCATTTTCGAATAGTAGGTATAGGTAACTAAAAAATATTGAACAGGGAGGAATGCCAGTGCGAGTTCATTTTATATACGAAGAAAATGAATAATAGGCAATGATCGGTGTACAAATCATTGGTAATAGCAAAGTTTACAGAATAATATTTTATTCTGTAAACTTTGGTAATAGGTCTATGTCTGATAGCGCTTTTGGCTTTGGCCCGGTTAGGTAATTGCCTTTCCAATTTGGGCGTCGATTGATTCCTTCCTCCATCGACGAATTTGGGACACAACACTTCTCGGGCATGGCTACAACCGTTGATTTCCATCGATTCTACAACCACAAGAAAACACTAATTTTGATACAACAAAACACAGTTTCACTTCCTAACCTCCGTACCTATTTATCGTTTATCTGATGGCTCAAAACATGAAATTACCGGACTAGAACACCACCGCACACTACTGTATCCACTAAATACACGTAACAATAATATAAGTGGAAATAAGAAAACGAGAATCACGGCAAATTAATAACCGGCAGCAAAAAGCAAAAACAGCTGGACCTCGGACGGGACGATGCGTGATGACTAAGCGCTAGGTCGATCGATACCCGCGTACGTAAGAACATAATATACAGTTTCCTGCCCTTCTTATATCGACGCTTTGCTTGAACAGTTGATTGCGGATTCTTTGTTCCATCGACGGCTCGAACCGTGGTTCGGAATTTGGCGCCACCGTACGGACGCGTCTCGGTGAAATGTAAGAGAACGAGACAGAAACATTTAGTAACAAGTGGGAATGTGACAGACAGACCATAAGGACGTATTTGCATACCCAATAAAAACGTATAGAGAATCGGCCATAAGGAAAAGCTAACTAGTCTCTGTATACCTATACTGTACCTATACCTAGATATTTTAAGATAAGAGAAGAGTGCTGAGGCCATTACTTTATGAAGAAAACTTCATATAAAAATGTGGCCTAAAATTCTTATAGTTCTCGGTGTGCAGGATGTCAAAAATTAAACCCTAATGATAGCTTTCTTTAATATTTTCGAAATTTTAAAGATACGCAAATGAATTTTTTTAGCCGTACCTACCTAGGTACTAAACCTTTTTTGCAAAATTCAACGCAAAATTAGAATTAATGGCCAAAAATTATAGTGGTGGTACATATTATAGTCATATTTTTTGCTTGCTATTTTTTCAATACCTATTCGATAACAGAATTTTAAATTTCGAAGTTTCTACAGAAAATGGATTTTAATCTCCGTACCGCACCGTTTTTGAGTAAAATATTTTATTAATATGAATTCATTGTGACAAATGATATTTCCTTTTGTTTGAAATACACTTTCTATTCATTCAAACCACAGACCAATATAGCTTAGCGAAGCTATATTGGTCTGTGTTCAAGCTCTTTCTTTAGACGTTTAGAAAATATACCTGGTAAAGGAAAAACCATCTTTAACTCTATAGAGTTCACCTTTTAACATCCTATATAGGTAAATCGAGAAAGCATTTTACATCACCATGTTTATTTCACGTTTTCTTGAAGTCGCCTCAGCAACCGCGCCTTTCAAGTCATCCGTTTTTATAATAATATCAAAAATAATCTCTACTAACCGAAGTCCTTCATCCCTAAACACTTATCGACGGAACAACCGCAGACATTGTGATGTGTAAAATTAAGATCAGGTTTTTGTTTAAATATCTTTAAAACAGTTTTTCGAAAATTGACCACTGACAAAAATTATAGCTATTGACTAAAACCACAATAATCTCGAGGCATTACAGTAAGAATAAAAATATTCATACTCATATAGGTCTACCTATTTCGAATATAATATATAGTTTTGCTAGTTTAATATGCCTCGCGATTACCGTCGTTTTGGTCAATTGCTCATTCAAGGTCACAGGCACGGGCGTAGGGGGTTTCGGGGGTTCAAACCCCCCCCCCCCGAAATAAGCAAAATATTACCTAATATTATACCGAAAAAATACGAGGAGTGAAGAGTTAAATTATTATTACGTTTGAATATATGTAGTAATAGTAGCGCCTAGCGCCATCTTTTGACGAGAGGCAGACGCAGTTGCAGCCGAACTATTTTGTATTGTAGGGACACTTTGCGTTGTTTCTCGATTATTCGCCACGCCCCTCGGTCGAAATGAGCGGAACTTTGTGGAAGTTCGTGGAAGTTTCTGGACGGCTACTGGGCTGCTATATAAGCGGCGCCGCGGCGCGTGACCGCGCTTACGGCAGTATTGTTCCATGCGAACTCGAAGCGAATAAAAGTGAAAAGTGGTGAACGAATAGTGAAGAAAATTAAGTGAGTAATTATTTTAGTGCACTGTTATTCGATGACCTTGTTAAGGATAAGTAGATACGTGAATCATTATTACTGTCGAAAAATGGAGGGGAAAAAAGGAAGGGTGATAAACCTAAAGGTATGGACTACTGGAAAAAGTGGTGTAGTCAAGGTCAAGGGGTTTCTAATAAAGAAACTAATTTGGATTTAGCTATCAAAGCTTCAGCCTCCTTGCATGCTGATAAGAAGACTGCCTACCCCGAAATCTAGTTTGGAATGCCTAGATATGTGCGATAAAAACCTTTATCCTAATATTTACACATTACTACAAATCTTCGCTACCATTCCTGTATCCACTGCTACCCCAGAAAGGTCTTTCTCGAGCCTAAGGAGACTGAAAAACTACTTACGAAACACTACAAGTGAAAACAGACTTATTGGTTTGGCTCTAATGAACATTCACTATGGAACAGACATTCATGCAGATGAAGTAGTGGATATATTTAAAAGAAAAAGCCTAAGATTTCTTCTTTAATGGTTTTAGATTTAGCGCAGAGGAACGAAATTAATTTATCCATTTCATTTAAAGTTAAGAACTTTATAAATATGTCGTAGTTTTTCGGATGAATATATAGATATTAAATTTCATGTAAGTATATTTTTGTTGTTTTATTTACTTCTCAAACTAACCCCCCCCCCAAAAACTAAATCCTGGCTACGCCCGTGGTCACAGGTCATAAAAAAACCATACTTTCTCTATTCTCTGTAGCAGTTTCTGAAGTGACGTACACACAACTTAAGAATGCCTTGAGATCTGTTGCACTGCACAATTTGACAACCGGGTGGGCTTTCTTTCGCGCTGAAACCCTCGGTCCGTCCCTGGCAGTGCGATTGCGAGGCTTTTTATCCCGTCATCAGGCCCCGGCATAATATCTGGCCGCCCCGCCTTCCCCCGTCCGACTCCGACGGACCGCCTCAATAAACAATAATAAACATGTGTCCGGTTTTATTGCGACTTTTTGTTAGGCCCATTATGCGCAGTTAGGCCCGTCGGCTTTTTATTGTTATGTTTGTTATTAAGCGCCCTAATGCGACTGCGATCCCCGGGGAGTTTTGTGATATTTCCAATTACGGATCGTCAAATAACTACAGGGTGTGCCGCAACAGATGTTTATTAAGTTTGGTTGGGTTTTTGTCTCTCGTAACTGGCTGTTTGGACAATTATTACCAAGTTTTAGCAGCGCAGCGTCCAGAGATATATCCAGAGATATACTAATAAGTCCGGGCAGTCGGCCTTGTGTAAACAAACGTTTCCCTCTTGCCCTCTCCCGCTCCCCTCCTCATCTAGCCGATCGATATCTTATAATATAAGAAAATAAGCTGTACAGGGTGTAGCTGAGAGCGGTTCGTTCGCATTCTACCGGGTGCCCGCACATTATTACCGCAAAATATTACCAACCGACCGTGACTGTGTTGTAGTGATGCCTATAGTAACGCTTTTTACTGCAGTGCGGATGGCTAGAAAACCAGTTGAAAAGACTATATGTATTACCTTTTTTCATTTCCTAAAGACCCTGAAAGGTAAGATATGAGTTTGAGGTACCTATACCAACAAAAATTAACACATTTTTATGTGACATTTGAATACTTAGGTATTAATTGAAGAATAATATAGATATATGTTATTACGGTTAGTGATCCAATAATTTATCATGTAGGTGTACTGGTTGGGTAGGGATCAAAAATTACGAAGGAAACTAGTTTATTCTTTTGCCGACGTTTCGGTTATATTTTTAACCATCTTCAAGGCTCTACAATATTAAAACATCGGTAAGTACAATAACAAAAGCGTAAACTGACAATAGTAACAATGAAAAAAACCACAAAAATCAACACAAGATGCTTGCCAACAATAATCGAATAAGAATATATATGTATATAATGACAGGAAAAGTAAAAAAAAAAATTATATATTTTACTCACCAGAGTTCACGTCTCCTGAGTTTAAAAATCAAAATAAAAACCACAAACATTTAGACAATCGGATTTTACCATGAAACGGAAAAACAACGACAAACACATTAAAATTGAACATATATCTATCAAAATCTTGGGGATACTGAACAGTCTGCTGGACTTTTTTGTTAGTACATGAAAAATAAATGTAAAAACTATCACCGATAAGGCTCGACAAAAGTCAAGTATTGAACAAAAACCAGTAAGAAAGTATGTTCATAATAAAATATTAAAATTAGCAAGACAAAAATTGAGATCTTCCCAAAGACGTACACAAAATATTACAATAAATATAAAACTGCACATTTTTAAGCTCACTAAATGATAATAATATAAAAACCACATAACTATAACGGAGCTATTATTTTGGTAGCTTAGAAATTAAGTTAAAGTAAGTCTTATTTAACCCCTCAATATCTCTGCGTGCGTATTAACACTGTCAATTTTTTTGATGCAGATCATTTCTTGAATCAACCGCTTTTTATAAACCAATTGTTTTCCAACTACTTTTACATCATCAAAATCGAAACTGTGGTCAAACTCTCTGTGGTGTTCTACTAGAGCAGTGGGGCTGACAACATTTTTCTTTCTTAGGTCCCTTTGATGTTCAATCAATCTTTGTTTTAAGTAGCGTCCAGTCTGTCCTATATAGCATTTTGAACAGACTGTACATGGGATCTTATACACCAGACCAGAATCCAGACTGGTAGGCGTTCTCGATTTGTGTCTAGACTAAAAAAGTTTGCCCACTGTATTTTCATTCTTGAACGCAACTTTAACCAGACGTGAGGAAAGAACACCGGCCAATCTTTCAGAGAGACTTCCACAATATGGTATTTTACAATAATTACTTGGTGTGGTTTTTTTTTTTCATTGTTACTATTGTCAGTTTACGCTTTTGGACTTACCGATGTTTTAATATTGTAGAGCCTTGAAGATGGTTAAAAATATAACCGAAACGTCGGCAAAAGAATAAACTAGTTTCCTTCGTAATTTTTGATCCCTACCCAACCAGTACACCTACATAATATAGATATAATATTAAAATATTGAAAATTTGAAGGTGCCAGCAATGGAAGAATGCCTTAGGGTTCATCGGAGAACATAAATTTGCGAATATTCCACCTGAAGAGGCATATAGCTAAACCTATAAGAATTTGCAAGGCACATTTTGATAATCAGTCATTAACTTCGTCCGGAAAACATTTAGTAAAAACTGCTGTCCCCTCGGCTGTCCCATTAAGGTTATTGCCAGAAGCTTATGTTAAGACGCGCATGCTTGTGTATAGGTACGTATGCGTAATATTTTGTTCTGTATTGTTTATCAATTTAAATATCAAAATATTTAGTACAGGATGAAAAGTAGGTATATATGATTAGTTTAACTCTTCGTGGTTAAATATTTATTTGTTATTTATGTTTTTGTCTGCTCTATGTTTTGTTAGGCTTTATTAAAAATGAACGTAAAACATAAAAAATTGCATTTTTATTCATGTTTCAACTAAAGTCTACAGATATACCTACCTACTAATTATGTAGATTCTGGTAATAGCTACCTTGTATTTTAATTTAACTGCACCTACCAAAAACTAACGGTACACTTACCTACACAAATAAAGTTGTACCAAAGTCTACAAATAGGTACACTAATATTTGTAGACTTTGGTAAATAATGGAAAGTTAATATGAACCTGTCCCCGTATAACTAGATTGACGGCGATTTCGTTTAGTCGCCCTCGTAAATGCGAAGCGTGCGCGACGTGACGCTGATTTACGACCGGTCGGCTTTTCCGAGAGAACAAAGAGGTGAGCGGACTTTAGTATTTCCAAAGTTTACAGAATATTTTATTCTGTAAACTTTGGTATTTCTAAGTCTAGACTTTGGTTTTAGTTTATATTTACCACAAATGTTACTATACCTATAGGTCTTCATAATTAAAAATCGAAAAAATTCATACTAGTACTTGTTTATATTATTTGGCTTCAACATAATTTACTTTAGGTGTGACGGTGAATAGGTATATGGGTAAATTTAAATTGTAGATGCTAAGTTTCTCGAACGCGAGAAAAAAATGTGATTGTTTGTATCATAACTTATTCTTTTACTTCAAATTGTATACAAGCACAGTCTATTGTTACGCCTAAATGCAAACACAATACACACTAAATCTACCGAGTATTCTATCCTATTCTGCCCATCATACCCTTGACGAATATTATTGAATAATAAAATGCGATAAAGGCGTAAAAAATGAACCGTGGGTACCTAAAAATAGCCAGAACCAGAGAGAATATAAAGACAATGTAAACAGGCTATTAGCATAACGTCGGACCGGCCACTATCTGGGAAAAATAATTTTGATTTTATGCTAATGCACCGCATAAATCAGGAGTTTTATTCCCTTATCCGCCTTGTAAGAGGTACGGGACATATTTAGAAAGGAGTTTAAAAATGGTATTAGGTCCTCCGGCGCGGACCAAGAGGATGGAGCAGTGAAGAAACCTCATTTAAACTAAATTGTGCTTAAAACTTTTACGAAATTTCGCCTGCCATGCTTTTAGTGAACAGACACCTTTACTTAATACCTGCTTAAAACAACAATATTCTTTATGACATTATAGAAGATGTAATGTATAAAATATTACTTATAAGGAGTGTTCAGTTTTGTTATTGATAATAGCTGAATTGTCCCACTATAATCAGAGCATATAAAACAACCAGCAGTATTACTCCCCATGGCGGGAAAATTCTGCGCACCTGTTCGCGCAGCCGCCATTTGGGAATAGATTCTGTTAAGTGGATGCACTATTACAGTCAAGTAGATGCAGTATTACAGTGCCGTGGAGTGTGCTTTTTTGTAAATTGTGCTTTGTGCTAGTATCTTTAAATAAAGAATCCCAGGAAGGAGTCAAAGCTGCTTGTGCTCACCACACACAACTAATACTACTCTGTATTTCTGAATTGATTTTCCCGAAAACACCTCCGACTTCTATTCCCTCAATATGGCTCAAGGTCATTGAATTTGCGGATGATTTCTCAAGAGTAAGTTAAACTGCTGGTTGTTTTATATGCTCTGCTATAATAGTGGGACCGAGGTACATATTATGTATAGACACTAGGTAAAACAAAATTTTGTATTTTATGGTTAGTACATAGAGAATAAGGTTGATCTCTGGTTAGTACCTATAGCTAGACAAAAGAGCACTAAAACAGAAACGGAAAATAACATACCTAACTTTTCAGAATTGTAACATCTTCTTCAACCAGATTTATTGTAAAAGTGAATAAAAATAGTTATTAAACGAAGAAAAAATAAAATAAAAGATAATACTAAGAAAAGTATGTACATTGGGAAAGAGAAGCAACGGCTGTAAAATCGGTCCCAAAATTATAGAGGTATGATATAGAAAAATAAACAAACAATGTAAATTACAAGCAGAGGAAATAGTTCCATATCTTGAAGTGAGCAGGAGAATAATAATATGATACGAAGCTCCGAAAAAACAAATAAGGTAAATCATACCAAAAGTGTTTCCAAACATCATTCCATTTATTTTGAAAACACTGATCGTTTGTTTATTTGGCAGTGCTCAAGCTCTTCAGCCAATCAAAATCGCCTATTTATAAGCATAATTATTCCGTTGGCAGACTTTGTTGTGATTTTGTATTTGTTAATATTTTTTAGCGAAAATCGTACGATTTTCAGTGCTGTGAAGTGAATTTTAGGCTTGTGGACTCTTTAAAAATGGATACAATTTGTGCGGTGGGTATAAAAAGTTGCAGAACCCAAACAAATACCTGGAATTCCTATACGTTTTCTATCTGGTGTCATTGCCAACTTTAATTCAAATTAAGTTTCGGTCACGATAAAGTAAATAAGTATAAATATTCAAAATTTGATTTAGCTTTATGGTATTTGTTGTAAAATATATAACTAAAAAATGTACATATAAGTTTACATGAAAGTTATTTAATTTTCATATTTTGAAAAAAACGCGATTACTAAAATGACAATAAATTTTAAAGTTTTAAAGCAACCAATAAATATGATATTTTTAGGGACATTTTTTTGACAAATTTCAATTTCATAAATTACTCATTTCACCATTATTTTTATGTTTTCTGCAGACCTTGGAGGCATCATCCACAATCCTGATTAATTCATATTATAATTATTATATCAATCAAATCAGGCGTGCCACGAATGCCAAGAAAACAAAAACGGTATCGTCTACAGTCTACATTATAGTGGATATCACCATTGAGTAAAGGAATAAATTATTCCTTTACTCAATGATATCACGAATCTTGATCCCTTCATAACAAACAATTCTACTGTGGAGAAATTGGACATTACATACTTATATATACCTATATATAAATTTTTGGTCGGAGATGCGAAGGGTCTGGCTTACAACCTCAGCTGCACAAAAAACACAGTTTGTTAACAAGAAAAACTGTTCATAATGTTTCAACCGAGGTTTCAACCCACCTAGTGAGTTAAGTCTATTACCTACATGTATTTCGAGGAAGGTAAGACTTCTTTTATACCAGTTCTTTAGTATTTTACAGACAAGTTTGTTTATATAACATTGTCTGAATTGTTTTACATATTTCCAGCTTTGTTGGCTTGCCAAAATATTTTATTTCTGAAGATGACCCCCAAAAGGTGGGTTGGGTTGATACAATAGGTATGTAGGGTTTTTTCCTGTTAAACTGTGTTTCTGCAGCTGGAGACTAATATTATGATCTTTGGTCATACCCTTCGTATCAATATAAATTACATTGTTATTTATGGAGTATGGATCACCCGCTTTTGGTTAGGCACAGAAGTGCTTATATAGGAAATTTTGGAATAGTTACCTACTTCCACCTATTACTATGTAGGTACTGGTTCGGTTTCCAGTAATCTTATAGGCCTTCGTTCATATACCCATTATGTCTTGAGCTGCTGTTGCTTGATTGTTTGTGGCCCTCGCCTCTTCTAATTCCAATTTTCCCAACTTTATGTGACCGCTCATTATAGTCTAGTATAACGTGGACAATGATCGCCGTCGTTTTATTAATTCAAAGTGGTCCATATATATCCGGCGGCCATTACCGTAATCCGATTAGATTTGGGGAAGAATCGGGCGAGCGGGCGCCCCCATACGGAGCTTAATTAATTCAGATGGGGAGGGGGCGAGGGGGAGGGGGAGGGGGCAGCGGCGGCAAAACAAATGACGATTAATGCGCGACGTGGCGCCGGCCCATCAGCGGCCCAGCGCCGCGTCCAGCGGCGGCACTCGTATCGTTATAGACGCAAATAATTCCATTTTTCGCCGACTATATTGAAAAGTACAGGGTGGTTCACTTTTATGTGGTAGGACTTTAACATTGGATAGAAAAAGATAATCTAAAATGAAAATTTTATATCAACATATATCGGGGAAAGCTTAGTTTCCGAGATACAGGGCGTTGAACTGTTGGCAAAAATATGAAGTATTTTTTACACTGTCCGAACCAGTGGAGATATTTAAACCAAATTTGATGTGTAGTACCACCTTTTTGACTACGATATTTAGTGATAATATGAAGGTCCTGAAATAACCAGTGGTGGAGTTATGGGTTTTCACTATCACTAAATTTAAAAAGTAATTAGTACGGACCTGTCTCACATCAACGTAAATTTTTTTTTCGTAAAGTTCTTTCAATTCTCTACAAAAAGTGTATCTTGACATTTTTTTGTATCTGCCACGGTTGTGTAGTAAATAAATTATTTCGTTTCCATCTCGGCCTTTTTTGCCTAAAAATGTGTTTTCTAAGATTATTGATAAATATCGCAAATAACAGAAATTAATTATGGAACACTTATCGGATTCAGCTATTTTATTTTTAATTTTATGGAAACAATTTTAAAAATAAACTGGCACTTGGTTTGAGGTACATTACTTTATTATCATTTTAACATTTTTATCAAATCTAGTATTATTTCTTAATAATTTTTATAATTCTAAATTTGTAGAATTCTAAATTATAACACGACGAATAAAACATGATTCTTCCGCCCATAAAATGTTATTTAAAAATTGTCTTATTTCCTTTGACTACAAAATCCATCGGCAAAATACTAATGTCCTTTCTGCATCGCCGTACTGGTGAAGATAAGTGTGCCATGGAAAAGAAAATCTTATTCACAGTTAATAATACAATAATCTGTCATCCAGTAGATGAACGTAGCAGCGCCGCAGTTTGTCTTTGTTAATAATTAAAATGCCGTTCCAATTTACAAATGAAGAGCAGGCTGACATCCATTTCTGCTATGGAGTTGCAAATGGGAACTCTGCGGAAGCAGCCAGAGAATACCGGAGGCGATTTCCAAATAGGCGCCATCCGCGTCCCTCGGTGTTTGTTAACATGCACCGGCAATTCAGAACTCGCGGTCTGAGAACTAGAATCGTCGAACGAGGAAATGAAAACAATATCCAACAAGTCAGACGCAACAATGAGATTCTTCGTGAATTCGATAGGAATCCTACAACAAGTAGCAGAAGAGTGTCAGTGGCCCTACGTGTTTCAAAGTCTGCAATTTTGCGAGCTTTAAAAAGAGATCACAGGCATGCGTATCATCTACAACCCGTACAAGGTTTAAGGCCCGGCGATGCAGAAAGAAGATTACGTTGATGTGAGACAGGTCCGTACTAATTACTTTTTAAATTTAGTGATAGTGCAAACCCATAACTCCACCACTGGTTATTTCAGGACCTTCATATTATCACTAAATATCGTAGTCAAAAAGGTGGTACTACACATCAAATTTGGTTTAAATATCTCCACTGGTTCGGACAGTGTAAAAAATACTTCATATTTTTTCCAACACTTCAACGCCCTGTATCTCGGAAACTAAGCTTTCCCCGATATATGTTGATATAAAATTTTCATTTTAGATTATCTTTTTCTATCTAATGTTAAAGTCCTACCACATAAAAGTGAACCACCCTGTATACTCTATTCGGAAACTGACAAACAGTCGGCATGTTTCACACTTCTTTATTTTTCATTATGGATCTTAATACTAAATAAAAAACGAAAATATTTTTTCCGTTTTTTTCGGCCGGGAAATGCCCTAAAAACGTTTTTGAAATTCAAATTCTTGGCTGCTTGGCTGCTGTTTTACGACGTTGACACGATTTACGGCAACATCGATGTCTCTATTTATTGAGATTTGTGAAGACTGAAGAAGAAGAAAATTTAGGTACCTAACTTATACTTTGTGGCAAAAGCGCAAATGCCAAATAGACATAACACATGACCTCATATTAGGGGGCGGCGGTGCACTAGTGGGTGGGCCTTTCATGGTACCCCACGCTTTGGCACCGTACGCCGTACGTCGCCCCATATATAGTGCTCGAAAAGAGCAGGGGTCATAGAAAGAAGTAAAAAAATAACTTCAATATCAATTAATTTAATAATATACCAAAATCGCAATGTTTTTCCCTTTTTTGAGTCAAAAGTTACTTGCAGAATGATCACCAACTTGTAAGTTGTTCAAACCTAAATAAATCTGGTATAAACCAGATTTATTTAGGTTTGGACAACATTTTGTCAGTCTTGGTTGTTCTCTGACATAATCTTGACAATCAAAATTTAATTTATATTCTGACATCGTTGGTTTTTGCCGTTGATTTTCTTCAAGCTAACTCTCGAATGTGTTTTATATCATCCCCTAAAATGGATATCAAAAGGTTTTCCGGATGACCAATATATTCCTTTCTCTCAATTACGGGATCTATCACTTTTTTCAGTTCTTGAGGGAGGTAACAATACTGCTAATGCTAAATAAGTGCCTAGCACCATCCTTATTACAAGACCAATTAATTTTGATTTCAAATCAGCATACGGTATACAGTATAACTTTTAACTTTTGCAGGTTTTCAGAAAAAGAGTTTATTAGTTCTCTTTACTTTAAAGAATAACAGAATGACAGAATGACATGACCAGCCCACGACACGCGACCCACAAAGCAACTATACTGTAGTGTCTGTATGGTCGAGTTCGGACAACTGTTTATTCAACTGTCTTTCTCTAAAGAATCGATTTCGATTCGATATGCACGTCTGAGATTAGAACGGAGATCGAATTTTGGAGCTTGGTATTAGTATAACCGGCAACGTCGCAAATGCAATTTCATTGCTCCAAATTAAGGCGGGCAGTTTAAAATTTTTACATATATTTTTTAGTTAATAACAAAATTAGGTATTGACGAGAAAGATACTGAGGGGGATTTTTTAAAGAGTTATGTGATTAATTTCATTCTAGTAGTAAGAAATATCGAAATTCGATTGTGTGAACAAGGCCCATTATTATTGCACCTATTACATTATGAACTCATGGCCACATACCTTTTGGGCAACCACGAACAAATGTTTCCATAACTCGATACTTCAAATTAAACAGGGACGGCTGTGATTTTTTATGTTCCCGATTTTCACGAAAACCATTTAGCGATTTTTTTATTTAAAATCTGACACCACAGCGTTAATCAGAACACCCCAAATTTGAACAAAAATATACACGGAGTTCCATTCTACGAAGTGCCAAAGTTTAGCAAATTAGGAATAATTTTGCTGAATTTTTTGAAACTTTGTACGGGTCAAGAGCAATAAAAATCGAGTATAATCAGCGTCCAGAGATATACTAATAAGTCCGGGCACTCGGCCTTGTGTAAACAAACGTTTCCCTCTTGCCCTCTCCCGCTCCCCTCCTCATCGAGCTGATCGATATCTTATAATATAAGAAAATAAGCTGTACAGAGTGTAGCTGAGAGCGGTTCGTTCGCATTCTACCGGGTGCGCGCAAAATATTACCGCAAAATATTACCGAACAACCGTGACTGTGTTGTAGTGATGCTTATAGTAACGTTTTTTCCTGCAGTGCGGATGGCTGTAAAACCATTTCAAAAGACTATACTTATTACCATTTTTTCATTTCATAAAGACCCTGAAAGGTATAAGATTGACTTTGAGGTACCTACCTACAAAAATTAAGACATTTTTATGTGACATTTGAATAAGTACTTTTAATTGAACAATAATATAGATATAATATTAAATATTGATAATTTTAAGGTTCCAGCAATGGAAGGATGCCTTAGGGTTCATCGGAGAACATAAATTTGCGAATATTCCACCTGAAGAGGCATATAGGTAAACCATAAACCTATAAGAATTTGCAAGGCACATTTTGATCAGTCATTCACTTCGTCCGGAAAACGTTTAGTAAAAACTGCTGTCCCCTCGGCTGTCCCATTAAGATTATTGCCAGAAGCTTATGGTAAGACGCATATGCTTGTGTATGTACGTATGCGTAATATTTTGTTCTGTATTGTTTCTGTCAATTTAAATATCAAAATATTTACTACAGGATGAAAAAGTAGATATGATTAGTTTAACTCTTTGTCGCTAAATATTTATTTGTTATTTATGTTTTTGTCTGCTCTATGTTTTGTTAGGCTTTATTAAAAATGAACGTAAAACATAAAAAAATTGCATTTTTATTCATGTTCCAACCAAAGTCTACAGATATACCTACTTATGTAGATTCTGGTAATAGCTACCTTGTATTTTAATTTAACTGTACCTACCAAAAACTAACGGAACGGTACACTTACCTACACAAATAATGTTGTACCAAAGTCTACAAAATATAGATATACTAATATTTGTAGACTTTGGTAAATAATGGAAAGTCAATATGAACCTGCCCCCGTATAACTAGCTTGACGGCGATTTCGTTTAGTCGCCCTCGTAAATGCGAAGCGTGCGCGAGGTGAGGCTGATTTACGACCGGTCGGAAAAAAATTGTCGGCTTTCCGAGAGATCAAAGAAGTGAGCCGACGTTATTATTTCTAGACTTTGGTATAGCCGCTGCAGAAATTATAAACAAACTACCAACAATATCCAGATAGATGGGTAGGTAGGTAGTGAGGCGCCGCCACTGCGGCATCCTTCGCGCCGCCGAGCCGTTATTAAATTTTTCGGGCCGTTATTAAAAAATTTAAATGGATTGCGGGCCGGCCGTCCGCGCCGGTGAGAAACGATGACGTTTACTACGATGATCCCGGACCGAGCTCGTAAACGTCACGGGGAATAGCGGGCGGACAAAGCCGACCGGTGGATTTAATCGAATCTCGCACAGGAAGGATAATATAAAAAACATAGTGGGTTGAGAAATCTAGAAATAATTTGAATATACTCTACACGACCGATTCGACAAAATAAATATCATTCCCAATGACTTTTGTACTTTTGTACCCTCATATCAAAGACAAAGCTACACAGCTAGCATAAACCGTTTACGCTAGTTTATGATAATCGTGTATACAGGGTGTAACCTTGATCAGTACGTAAATTTCGGTATGTTCCCACCCAAAAGCACGCCTATGAAAGTATTTTTTAATGCGCAGAAAATAAAAAATTGTGGCCTTTAAAAAATTCTCCCGAATTTTAGAGACAGTTTGACAACCAAGGTCACTTCATTATTGAAGCGATGGCTTCCTACTACAGCGTTGCCATACCGTCAGATAATTCCTTGAAACTCTGTAAAAATTTGCGAATTTCCGCACCTCCCATGGGGACACAGTAAGAACGAGACCTGAATTTTTCACTAAAATCATTGTGTTTGCCAGTTATATGTATTTATTACCTATAGGCTATAAGGACACTTACAACTAAAAAATTTCATATATTTTACAAGCAGGATAGTTGAATATTACGACAGAAATCAATATATAAAGATGTGACTACGTCGCCGCTTTTTAACCAGCCTCTCCCGCATTTCGTCAGTTTCGCATCAGTTGGACAGAAGGTGTTATAACAGACAGACAGTCCCGGTAGTATTACCAAAGTCTAGGTATATCTCTGGACGCTGGTATTACCGTGAGAACCGTGAAAACTATAATCAGCGTCCAGAGATCTCTAGACTTTGCTATAATAGAAGACTGGTACCGTTGATTGTTCCTTCCTCCATCGACACTGGTACGTTTTTCTTTAAGACTATAGGAAATATGGACAGATGTAAGTGAGTAGTGTGTCATAGCAGATTCTCTACCATTGTGAAATACAGTCTCCATCAACGATTTCACAAAAATTTGTTTTATATAGTTGTTTCGTTCCAGATCAGAAAACTTCATGTAGTAAAATATTTTTTAGTCTTTAATAATTTTATTTTATTTTATCTTTAAATATAACGAAATTATATAACATGTCTATAACACATTCTAACTCATATTATATAGTCTTTTATTTTAGCTAATGTATTGTGGCTATTTTTTCTAAATAAAATAGTAAATACTTTTTTAACATGATTTTATTTAAGTCATGTACAAAAACGAATTAAATAAGTTTAGGTTATCAAAATTAATTTTTTCAAAAAGTTTGTCGCGCGAAATGTTCATAAAAGTAGGTACCAATTACTCGTAATTTCATTGGACAGTGACTGCGATTGATATAAGCAAGTACTTGCCGAAGTATCTATGCTTTTTCTTTACCCGACAAGTATTTAAAAAACAAATGTTGAAAGCCTGCCTTTATTTTATTCGTTTTAGTACATAACTTAAATAAAAGCTTGTGGAAAAGGTTTTTATTATTTTCTTTTGTTCTATTTAGTTAGTATGTCTTAGTCTATGCATTTCTTATAACGCGTCATTATTACCCATCAATTACCCATCGTCAAATCCTTTCATTTGACATGCATCCAATGGGGTTTTTAAGGGAAAAAAGTAGTCCGCCGTCTTGGAGCGGCGGCTATTTTGAATAAATCACAATATTGAGTAAACTATAGACTGCATTGTCACCAGAACCAAAAGTGTGTGCAAAATTTCAGCTCAATCGGTTGCGTGGAGCTGGTTTAAAATTATTCAGTTGCAAGATTTGGCCACATACAGGGTCTTCACGCGAAAACTCGGACCCCCATTGTTTCTCTAATTTCTGCAAAAGTTTTATATAAAAGTTGCAAGGTATATTGTATATTATTATATATAATATATATATATTATATGTATAAAACAGACTATCATATCCCATTTTTCATAACTTTTAAATTTCATTGTAGGTATGTTATAAAGTTTATAAATAACATAAAAGTAGAAAATTCTTTACACAGCTTAACAGAAAAATTAACGCAGGTAACAGTAAACACTTTCCACGGTTGTTTCATTGTATCACCGTCTAAATAAGCCTACTTGTTGAAAGGGCGCGCTTCCAATTTTATACATGAATGCATAAAAATTAGTAGTAATTGATAACTACTTATGTAAACCATTAAGTGTTATATATTTTTGGAAAGGTAATTTTTTGCTCTATTAAAAAATGCAAAAATATACAGTATGGTCATTTAAGTGTGCAACATATGGGACTTTTTTATTAATTGCACAACCAAAATACCTACAGACATTGCCGAAAGTTGATGCATGTTCAGTAATCATATTAGGTGCACTTAGAATGGTTGCAAGGTAAACAGCATACAGGGTAGGTCAAAAAATATAAAAATTGCACAAGGGTAAAGTACCCTTATTTCAAAAAATTCAGCAAAAAGTTATTAAGAAAAGTTGTTTAGAACTAAAATCTATGCCGAAATACTAAAACATAGCCTCCTAAGGAAAAAATTTTTTCGTCAATTAATTTCCAGTTTCCAGTATCTTAATAAACATTTAAAATACAAATTTTGTACCTTAAATGAGAGTTTTTTAATATACACATTATCATTACTAATGTTTTATCTTGTTCAGAATTTTTGCAAAATTTTAAAGCTTTGTTTAATATCGTTGCAACGAAGTTTTTGATTCCCTAAAAAATTAAAAATCGAAGTTAATTTTACAAATATGCTTGAATTTGAACAAAGTTATGCGAAATTGATATAATTTTGATTAATTTATGAAATTGTTTAGGGTGAATATTAAAACAAATTTTTAGGAAATTATTAATGTTTTTTAAAGAAATATATTTCTTTTTTATAGGAGGCCATGTTTTGGTATTTAGGCATAACTTTTAATTCTAGACAACTTTTCTTAATAACATTTTGCTGAATTTTCTGAAATAAGGGTACTTTACTCTTGTACAATTTGTGCGCCAAAATATGATTATCGAACATGCACCAACTTTCGGGAATATTTGTATTTTCTTTGTGCAATTAATAAAAAAATATATCATACGTTGCACACTTAAATGACCACACTGTATAGGGTGCTCCTTTTAAAAAATAATTTTTTTCATCGGTAACTCTTAAACCATTGACTTGAAAAAAATGCAGTAGCTGCATTGGATCCTACGTAAAAAAGTGCTTTAGGAACGTTTTTACAGAAACGCAAAATTTTCAACACGAAAAAAGTTATGGCGTTTTTTCGAAAACGCACATTTTCGAAAAACGCCCTGTAACTCAAGAACGGTGACGAATATCGATTTGCGGTTTTCGCCATTAAGTTTATCATAACAAATAAGCCTCAGACACCGATATCAGTTTTCGTCTATCTCCGTCAAAGTTTCCGTTTAAAGTGCCCAATTTGGCCCACCACAGGTGAAGTTAAATGAAAACTTGTAATCAAAATACCTATAGGATCGTAAGAATTTTATAGGACATTAAAATATATCTCAATTTCTTTTTGTTCCAGAATTAAAGCTTGAATGTTGGTGCGCCAGGATTTTTGTGGGCGGTTTCACCACGGTTTCACTATCTATCCTACCTTTAATATAATATGTCACATACAACGACAAAAGGTTTGCTTATTATAATGATAGGAATTCGAATCATTACTGAACATTACCTACATAGTATGTTGGATAGATGACCTAATATACAGGGTTACTCCTATTCGGAAGCAACTTGGTTTTAAAATGATAAAATCCTGTGGATGAAATTTTAAAATTTGACAGTTTTGGTTTTGGCGCCATTTAACTTTTTGATAAATCTATCCCGCATTACATCAAATATACTTTTCTTTATCTCTTTTGGTAATAGCAGAAACCCGTGTGGAATTTGAACCACCCTGCATATCTCGAATACGTCTAGCTATACAGGGTTTCCCAACGAAAACTTGACCCCCCAAAAAATAGAAAACCGAAAAATATTTCAAAATTCGGCGAGAGTCGTCAATTTTTGTTGTTGGGGGAGCTTTTTTTACAGTCAAGCCAACTCGATATGTTCATCCCCCTAATCCCTAGCAACCCCAACTTTAGAATTTCAAATGGAACTACCCCACTTGTGGCGCATCATTTTAAAGCCCTTTTTATTGCGAATACAGTGATGTGTGGTTTTTAAATTTCTGTTGAGATTTGACAGAATTATTGGCTAAAAACGAAAGGTTGACAATCCACTGTACGCGTAGTAATTTCTATACAAATAATGCCCGCCACTAGTAATTTTTTTATCTATCTACTACACACGACCAAATTACCTAGTTTTTATGGACGTGTCGATCAGTTTACAAAAAAGTCACAAATGAAAAAGCTGAAGCAAAAACAAAAAAGTCTCGGCGAATTTTGAAATATTTTTTGGTTTTCTATTTTTTGGGGGTCAAGTTTTTGTTGGGAATCCCTGTATATATAAGTAATATACAAAAGTTAATAGGGTGTACAAATAAAAACGAACCGGCGAATCGGCGCACGTAGCATTCACCCTTCGGTTATTTTGTCCCTTTTCCCTCCGCCTGCTCCCACCCAAACGAAGCAATAAACCAGTCCCGCCCTCCAGTAATGAGCCGTCCGTTTTTTCGTCCCCCGCCCGTGCTAGCCGCTACCCGGTTATCCCCGTAAACAACTCGACCGGGGTAAATTTAATTTAAGTTTAAAACGAGGGTGGCTCGCGTGCCGCGCACCAATAAAACGATAAACAAAGGGGGCTAATTTTATTATAGGGCTGCCCTGGTTCCATAGTTGACTCGTCACATTGGTACAAATATATGCAATATTAACAGATGCGTTCACTAATTTCCAGTTGTAGACAAAATCGACAGATCTAACTCTATATAGAAACATATTATGTGAATCATAAAACCTCCTTAAATAAAACTCATATTGAAATAAATGCAAAACAGAAACAGAGAATTTGCTAAAGATTCATGTTTTTTTGAATGAAATCTTTTGTTATTGTATTGAAAAAATTATGAATTTTGTTTAAACAAAATAGTTACTTACCTCAGGATGACTCATTTTTACTATTAATAGATGGCTTTCTGCTTCATTTTAATTTTGAAAAAACTATAAATAAAAAAAACTATATATAAAGTGCCTTTTTGCTTTTTTACACTAAACAGTATATATTTGCTATACTCCGCACTTTCATTTTTGAATAAAATAATAGTACGTTTGAACTTTAAAAGAAGTCGAATATTATTTGCTTGATCAAATCGTTAGCATTTGGCTGTAGAATATTTTTTCACTTGAGCAATAATTTACTTCATATAAATAAATAATTTTGAATAAACCATAAGTATAGTTTCAGATTTCAAGATCAGTTTTTGAGAGTGCATATATTAAGTATTGAATCGAGCATAATAATATTTTCTTGCATCTCCTAAAATAAAATGATTAAATCCCAAAAGACATATTATGCTCCTTCCTATAGTTACAAAAGTAAATTCAAAAGCTAAATCGTGCATAGGTGACGAACGCCATTGTCTTTGCGTTTTAGACATCAATTCCTAACTCCTTTGGGGCTGATTTCACGAATTATTTATTAATTGAGGCACGACATGCTTTTCCGGGTACGTTTTTATTATGTGCCTATTTGGTTGAAGCTTATTAAAAACGAGATTTATTCATAATTGCTGTATTAATTATTATTCTAAATTCTAATCTAATTCATAGAATTACCTATATAGTAATGAGGATTCATATAAAGCTTGCCTTTGAATGTCCCTTATATTTTTTAACTACACTATTTGATATAGCTAGGCATAGAAAAGTTGTGATTGCCGGCGAAATCGGGGTAACATGGGTATTTTTATAGTTGATCAAGCAGATTGGTTGGTATAATATCTGTCTTTGTTATATACCTAGAAACCGTCCTATCTCTATTGATAAAAATATATCGTTTTGAGAAAGTCAAGAGTGAACAATTGGTCAGTTTTTCCATGTTATACAGTTGAGCTATTATTGTCGTGTGAATTAAAATACGTTAGGTACCATATTGCTAACGTCTAATTTTTGTTTTGTAACTGTAAATAAAAATGAGAATGCAAACAATAATAATTATTTATGTACCAAGGCAGTTCAACTTTTTATGGAATTTAGTTGCCGAGGCCTCTGGCCGCGGCAAATAAACCACACGAGTCATAAAAAGAACTTAAGTGCCGAGGTACATATTATATTTTTTTAATCGGAAAAAAATGTTTTATTAAACAAAAAATAATCATAAGGGATCACCCGTCCATAAAACGACTACGCGCGGCGTTGCTTGACTTTGACGATCGCTCTACCTAAGTCAAGTATGACGAGGCACGGCGCTTCCCAACAGAAACTCCAAACTGCTGCCTATTGTGCTTGTGCAGACTCTATGAAAAATAAATTGATATTCAAACCTACTAAAATATATAAACCCAAACATTGCGCTGCTATAGGTAACAATTTCGCAATGAGTACGAAAAGTTAAATGGGCCTTTATTGGCAGAGTTTTGAATATTTGCTCATTTTTGACGGGCGATGGCTCGGCATCTGACGTTTGACGTTTACATCTCGTCAAGGCCTATACTTATTGAAAAAATCGTACAATAATGGGCTACTTTAATGCCGATTTCTGAGCTTTTAATGACGATTTTGAGGCACTTCATTGCACGGAAAAAAATAGATTTATTAGAATTTGTTTTAAAAAATAAGTAATATCACATATTATAAATTTAATTAATTTGATTAACACAGCCTTGTATCAATTATTATTTTTTTACACTAAAAGAAATATATTGACAATACTTTAACCTGTAAAGAAAATTCTAATAAACAAAAAGCCAGTATAAAAAAGTAATATTTAATAACATAAAATAGTGTACGGGAACTAAATAATATAATTTTATGGTACGTTTTAAAATACGTTTGCTTTTAAAAACAATTTTAAAATACGCACTTTATATGTGCTATTATGTCTGGTTAATAAAATATGCATTTTTACGAAGTCTGGTGTTTAACTTAATTATCTTTGGTGTTACTTCTTACAACCTGAAATAATATCAAATACGGCGCTGCGTTGACCTTCCGCGAAGACGGAATACAATACAGTTTATCCGTGGATTTCATAGCGACAGTTTCGCGAGGTGGCGCGCATCATTTTGGTGTATTTATCTGGAATTTTTTTTATTAGTTGCATTGATCGCGATAAGAAAAACGTATGGCAATTGACATTGGGCTTTACTACAGGAAGTTTTGTATTTCCATGTATGGCGTGCAATTGTGTTTTAAATGTAAGTTTTAATACACGGTGTATGTAATCAATATTGTGTTTTGTTTCTTGTTCCCTGCATACGAAATAATGCAAAAATGCGACACAAAATTCAGAAAAAAATGTGCAATCCACGTAAATGAGGTAAGAAAAGTATAAGCAAGATACTTTTGCAAGATATATTTACCTTCGTACTTAAAATGTTCAAGCGCTTAAGTTTTTTGTGATGCTGAATATATAGGTCTAATAGGAAGTAAATTTGGTTTCCTTTGGTAACTAACACGAAAAATCTGGGAAATCACTCGCCTGAAAATAAATGAGTTGCCCCAACATTCTGAATTAAAATTAAAGGTATATTTGAAGGAGTTCAAAAATATTTTTCTTAAGTGGCAATAATATGACCCAGAATAATTTATTTCAGATAGCGAATATTTGAACACATATTTAATGAACCATTTTTTCTTAAAAATGACCTAAGTTGATCACCTTGTAATATTACATTGTCCTTCAGTAACACCAACGAATTTTTCAAATTATTTTTTTTTACAAAAAATTATACCGTGAATATTGTAACGAAAAATGCCTCTAAAGTTTGTTATATCAGCTTTCAATGAATATGTCTGCACGGTTTTCTAACCTACTCAAAGATTTAGCAGATAAATTTTAAGTTTGGGTATTCTACTTACAGTTTTATAATTTTTGTAATTAATTTAGAGGCATTTTCCGTCACATCTTTGTTGGCCTGAGGCCCCCAGGGCCCCATTTTCCTTTAGTTTTCATGGTTTTCCATGTAAAGCTTCCATAACATTCTAGAAAGTTTGCTAGAACTTATTATGATTTGTGAACTATCATTGGCCAGGAATATTCTAGAGTATTCTCCAGTCTTCCTTTTGAGTATATACGCCCTGGGAATTGGGCCAAGGAAAGTTGAAAGGTTAGAAAGCGATTTTGTGCGAATTTTGGAGCAGAAAGAATATTCTTGAACAGTGTCAGTAATCTGACAAGTTCATTTGTGATTTTTGAAAAGGCTAAACAATAAAGTTGGTAACCAAGGCAACGAGTTTGGTCTGTGATTGTTGAGATTCGGTACAATATTAATTTTTATTATCATTATGTAATACACCAAATAAAATATCTACATCTATTTCAACAAAATGGTAACTAAACTTTGTAGACTGTATTATAATGAATTATATTGCTTATTAAACCGGCTAATAGAGACTACTCGAAAATGTAATAAAAGTTACGTGAGATTATAATAAAGTATATTAAAAGAAATAATATCTATATCCCTCTTTTACTATTATTTATTTTAAACCTTAATGGTATTGTTAGTAAACAGTATTAAATAGTATAATAACTGTTTAATATATTTTAACATAAAAAAATTATATACGTTAGTAAATAGGATAGTAAAATACATGAGAAACGTATAATATCAAATCTATAGGAATCCTTTAATATATAAAAGAAAAGATAATATATTTTATTAAAAATGGTAAAGCAAAATTATTGTAACTACTATTATACCAGATGTTGGTCCTATAGAGTATTAAAATTTACATTAATTAATATTATTTTTTTAATAACTTTTATTATCAATTTTTTTCCGTGTGCCGATTTCAGGAAAAAGTATTTTTCTTGAAATCGGCATTAAAATGTCCCAAAATCGTCATTAAAAGCTTAGAAATCGTACCATAATGTAGCCCATTATTGTACGATTTTTTCAATAAGTAGGCCTTGGCGAGATGTAAACATCAAACGTCAGACGCGTAGAAATCGCCCGTCAAAAGTGACCAAATATTCAAAACCCGGCCGATAAAGGCTCATGTAACTGTTCGTACATATTGCGAAATTGTTTCCTATAGAAGCGCAATCCTTCAGTATACATATTTTAGTAAATTTAAATATCAATAGATTTGTTGTGTAGGCTGCACAAGAAGCAACAGTTTGGTTTTCCTGTCAGAAGGTGCCGTACGTCATTATACTTGTCCTAGGTAGAGCGATCGGTAAAGTCAAGCAACGCCGCGCGTAGTCGGTTCGTGGACGTGTGATCCCCTATTATTATTTTCTTGCCTAATAAAACATTTTTATACGATTTCAAAAAAATATATAATATGTACCTCGGCACTGAAGTTCTTTTTATGACTCATGTGGTTTATTTGCCTCGGCCAGAGGCCTCAGCAACTAAACTCCACATGAGTCATAAAAAGTTGAACTTCAGTGCCTTGGTCCATAAATAACTATTATTAAAAAAAATGAAATTTAAGATTTCCATTTCTCCAGAACTGACGGGAAATGTTATATTAATTAAACCAAATAATATCCAACTATTATTTTTCTATAGCTATATTTTTTATTTAAAACCGAAAGTCAAATCTTGGAAGAGATAATTGCAAAATTAAGCACGCACAAAATTGGCTTTTGACAGGCAAGCAAGCAAGTTTTAATATTTCGACTGTATAACAATAATTTGTTTAATATCCTCTTGACAAATAAAAATCTGAAAGTGTCATTTCTTTATATTATAAATTATTGTTTTTCGTATCTCAAAAAAGGCCTAGCTAATAGCCGAAAAATTAAATTTGTCATGAAACTGTGGCAAAAGATCTACTTATATAGATCGCAATGAAGAAAGGCCATTCATGCCAAACGACCCCGAGCAAATCTTCTGTGGCAGATACAAAAAAAATTCAACAGGCAGTTTTTCTTTAAAATGCGGAGAACAGATTTTACCGTATAGACAATATTTTTTATCGTACCCATTTCGTTATGGAGAATTTTGCGAAATATTCCGGAATAATAACAGTGTTGTTGATACTGACTGAAGAGGTTAAGTAACAAAACAGAAAATAAAGGTTAAGTTCATAGGTTGTCTTGTTTTTCTCATATTCATTTGACAGTTTGGCTTTGTATAATAAACCTGTCTAGTCTGAGCAGTAATAAAGGACCAGACATGCTTCAACTAAAATTATTAGTCGGTGCACCTTTCAACGTTTAGTTATTTCCTAAATATCTCTTACGGGTAAATAAAATTTGACAAGCGGATTGTCAACAAAAAAATGTTATTTGCCAGCAGAGCATTGCTTCATAACGCAGTACCCACAGTATTGCTTTTCTCTCAATATCTTTAAGATGGGTGTGGTGCCCCTGCAGTAACTGCAGAAGAAAAACTTCAAAATTTTAGAATCTTTGCGGGAGCCCCAGGATAAAATCTCCTGAAATCGGGGAGATGCCGCCACAGAAAGGAAATCATAAACATATGTCACGGTGTATATACAAATCTGGATGAATTACGATTGTTATGCTAATAAATATTTGAAAATATATACAAAAATGACTGATTTACGATTATTGGGCCATAAATCAAAGTGATTTACGAGAGGCCAAACCAGGATTCTCACGGTCCAGGGATCAAGCAGGAGAAGGATCCGGGTATTTAAGCAGGCCACGCACGACGAGCCAGGACAGTTGAAACTTGAAACAGAGTCGTCAGAAAGCAAGAATAGTCGCAGAAGAGTGTCCAGACAGTCCCCGTTGAAAAGAGTCGCAGTCCAGCGGAAGAACAGTCGAAGCCGTAGCAAGAAATTGCCAGAAGTCGCCAAGCAGACAACACCTCAAAGGCCAGCACAGAAATCAAAGCCACCACCCTCACCGTTGAGCTGATCGAAAGTAAGCAACTTTGTTTGTAAGATTTTCTGAAATCTGAGTTACCTTTCGTGAATTTTTAATATTTGAGCCATTTAGGAAGCTTTGTATGTTGTCGTTTTTAGGAAATAATAATGCAAAAATTAGAGAAACATTCAGAGTAATTATAATTATGCCAATAGCTACAGGTTCATGTCAACAAGGTTAGGTCTTAACTAGATATTAAGGTAGGAGTGTGTCTCTAGTCCTTAAAGAATATACCCTTTATACAATTATAACCACCAGTGTAACTAAAAAATTGATAATTTTCTTTTATATTCAAATTAATCACATTTTACTTTATTTAATAAATGTATTCAATTCAACCCCGTATTTCCGTTACTTCCCAAGACTCACACCAAAAGTAAGTTCTTGTGGCTGGCCCTGTGTATACCGCTCGCCAATTACCATCAGTGGCGTTCCTAGATGTTTGGCCGCCCGTATGCAGAATATAAAAAATTCTTTCAGGTTATAAGAACTTAAAAAATCTTGAATTTCTAGGGTTTTCGGTCTTTTGTAATTACCTACGAGGTAATTGCAAAAATTATTAGGTAGGTATAACAAAAATGATAATAGATATTCTCAAAAATACTTACAGAGGGTGTCACTTAAGAATGAAACAACCTTATAACTTCTTTAAATTTTAACCGACAAGAACGAAATTTTTCTCAAAGGTAGATGGCATTGTTGCCTACTTATTTCCAAAAAATTAGTTGTTTACTTCAAAGCCAAAGCCACCCGCGATGCCACAATCGAAACTAAAAATCCGAAAGTCATATTAGGCATTTTTTTCAAGAAACCTACTAAAAAAAGTTGTTCAGAATCGATCCAGAATCCTAAATCCAAAATTTTGTCAAAATCAAAAAATATTAAATAAAAAAAATTCAGTAAAAATTTTAAAAAAATGTTTCGTAGCTTTCAATTTTATTTTGAAATGATTACTTTTTGAAAATAACTAGCCTTCAAAACTTCCATAGCACACTTTTCTAAACGCAGAAAAATCTTCAATTGCTATTTTTGGAAATTTAATTTTTTAATTTAATATTTTTTGATTCTGACAAAATTTTAGATTTAGAGTCCTGGAACTATTCTGAACAACTTCTTTTAGTACATTTTTTGAAAAAAAAAATGCCTAATATGATTTTCGGATTTTTAGCCTCGATTGTGATATCGCAGGTGGCTTTGACTTTGGAATAGGCAACTATTTTTTTGGAAATAAGTAGGCCACAATGCCATCTTATAACAAGAAAATACCACAGGCAATCAGTCTTGTTATAATGATTAATATGTTTTGGGTCTGGTAGAATTTCCAAACTGAAAGGAACAAGGTAAATGTTTCTTTAAAATAAAAATTGTTTTAAAATATAAAAAATAAAAACAAAAACTACAAGTAAAACATAAAATATCACTTACACTAGAAAAATAACCTTTTTAAACAAAATACAAATGCATACATAAAATTAAATGCTTTTTCTAAGAAAAAGGTACTAAAAATGTAAAAAATTACGTTTACAAAGTCATAATAAAACTAAAAATAAATATAGCTTGCATCAGAAAAGAAAAATACAGGTACTTGTAAAAATAAATAAAACCTTTTCTTCTAAATGAAACAAAAAAGTAAAATATTTTTAGAATATTGGGTTATCCCTTAGGTACAAGGCACAAGATACAAGTTAAATGAATAGTACTTTTCTCGCTTTAACACTGATATTATATCACTGATATTTATTGTATCAAGTAGGATACATTCAATGGGAATTATTGCTAAATCGTTTAATCTCATAGAAGAACTTTGATAGTTTTTTATAATTTTTAATTTGGAAAATGGTCTCTTCGCGGATTCTACGGTAACTGGCGAGCACAAGAGTATTCGGAAGACTATTGCGGTGTTCAGAAAATTATTCGTGAGAGAATTTTTGAACAAGTATTCTAAAATAGTTCTTGGACTTGCAGTATATTCTGATGGAAGAAAGATATTTAAATTTTTTAGCTCACTATTATTCAGGTCTGAAGCGTCGATATCCCCTACGAAATTTGCGGTCTATACCAACGTCACTCCGCGCAGCGCAGTTGCCACAGAGTAAAGACTAGAATAGAGGTAGTGCCGACGGCCGACTGGTTATGGGTTCATGCCAATATGATGTTTTTGCATGGTTGACGATATTCTTTTTGAGGGCGAATGCAAGTAATGTAGAGACTTACTACCTTTTTTCTGGCCTGTGGCCGCCCGTCTGCAACGCAGACCCCGGCTCCCTGGTCAGCTCGCCTCTGATTACCATCTAAAAAGGACCAACCGCCACATGGGTATTATAGGCTCACGGCTCGCCCTTCCTAATAAGGCCACAATGCGAGATTGAGAGATTTACATATTTCTTTAAACAACCGGAATGTTGTAATAGACTCCGTCGAAAAACTGTTTTTGCTCTAACTCTGGCAATCGCCAGGGCAACTGATGGTCAAACTTTTCGGCTAATTGCCGGCGGATCGCGTGGCGCCCAATCGACTTTTCGGCCCGATTAGGAGACGATAAGGGCGGCCGCAATAAAGGCGGCTCCGCAGGGCCCCGCGGGCCGGCCGTAAATCGCAATTAGCCGCGTCGCGACCGTAAACCGCCGAAACGTCGTAAACTTGATTAGGGTAATGCGCTGGAAAACGGAAATCCGCGCACAGAGCGGCCACGTTACTGGAAACTTTCACGCGACACAACGAAAACACACAAGTTCGAGCATCGAGTAAATATTTCTTATTTTGGGCAATTACAACAAGTAGGCATCAAAACATTGTATTAGTAAATGAGGATGAATATTGTTTATTTGGTAAAAAATCTATACAGCTTACAATTAAGAGATCCTTCGCATTGTTTATACAGGGTTAACTATCACTTAGTACAAAACATTTTAACACGTGCGCAGGGTGGCTTAAGAAAACATAGAAAAATATTTTTATTTCGTAGATAGTTTCCGACCATGAAAAAATATGTTTAGATTTTGTTTTACGATCTTTAAAAAAAAGGGTAAAGACCCCTATTTTCCCTGTAAATCTCCGCCTCCAATTACGTTAACCAATATGGCTTCGGAAATTACTATCAGCTGGAAGTGATTGTCCGCGGTGTTGCCGTTGTTTTAGAAATGATGAAAATACCTTTTTACTCAAACAAATTTAAAAAATACATAAATAACAATCGATTTGAATCTGCCCAGCCGCAGCGCTGCTAGATTTAGGTACTCGAGGTTCGCCTGGATTCAGCTTACCTTAGTTTGAAATTTGAAAACAGGATATGAAGTCCCGAGCTCGGTCCCGAGGCTAGGTAATCCTGAATCTCTAGGCGTTTTTTGTTTTTGGCATTTTCACATAACAGCACCAAGGAATTGCAAAACTACATACACATTTGTCGCCTCGCGAAACCACGACACGAAAATTTCGTAGAGATGACGGACTGATAGACGTAAAAACTGGACACAAACGCACAAAACAGTAGAGGTTGGTGTGGTGCGTAATAATTATCGATATCGATGTCAATGTTAGATTAGTTGCTTGCGCGTCAAAAAAATAATTTTAATAAAACTTATTGAAAATCTATCTAAACTAAATAAAAAGAATGCTGTGATTTCTTAATGCCGGCGTTATTGAACTGAACGCTTTGCATTACAAAGAATGTCGATGTGTATCGAATCGACGCATAGTTTTCTTCGACGCCTGCAACCTGCACAAGGCAGGGTAACGCGAACGCGTGAATCATCGTAGTTCGGCCCATGCACGATACATTGTTTGTGTATCGTGGGCCGATATTTACTTGACGTTTCCCTGCGTCCCTCTGAATTTTCGGCGATATTTTCCCGTATTCGTGTACTTTGATGTGTTTTAAAGCTATTTTGTAATTAATTGAACGCCAGGCTTTTTACTAGTGCACTAGGACCCCAACATTACAGGTTAGAAGGGCTAAAATTAATTTAGTTTTGAAAATAGGTACCTATGTGAAATAGTGAAACATATGTTTTTAGGCGTGCGACCAACATTTTTCCACTGGAGATATTGATGAAAAAATAAGTACCTTAGGATTATGTCTTATGTACTTTGTGGAATCGACCAGGCAAACTTAACGGCTAAGTTACGAAGCACCCTCGCTTGGTCAAAGTAATGTTTTTTGATTGACCCACTTATTTGGCCTGGCCCAGAATAAGTAGAAGAGAATATATCCTGAAGTAAAAATGCAAACATTTTTAATTTAATTAACCGAGTGAATTTGTGCATCGAGGTTAAAGGCGGCCTCTTTGAACAGCTACTGTAGTTTTCTGCATGTGCAATGTGTGCTAGTGCAGTTGTGTTTTTTGATTACCCTTCGGCATTTTCCTGGCGGAGGGGATCCTCCTTCGTGGTCGTCAGGCTGAGTACCTCGCTTCAAACAAAAGGAATGGCGGAGGGAAATAAGAGGTCCCCAACAAATTTAGAAAATGTGAATATTCAATCCTGGAAATGTCAGTAAGGTAGGTGTTTGATAGGCATTCTACATGTTCCTTAGAAAGTAATCGTTTCCAACAGGAAATCGAAATTTTGTGGCGAATCCTCGGATAAATTGATGGACGTGGCAACGCTGCGCTATATTTCACTACCTGTCACTACCATTGACATAGGCAAAATTTTAAGACACGCCACGCGGGCGTCCATAGGCGGCGTTTTTTAGGCTTAAGACAAATGTTAGAAAAATTTTTAAAATTTATTTTGTCTAATTTTTCTTTATCTGCCATAAAATTTTTTGTACTAAGTAATAGTTAACCCATACTTACGAAGCGTAGATAATGTCCTTAAAACAAACAAACAAAACCTAAAAAATGTTTTTAAAAGAGTCTTAAAATCGTCATTAAAAGCTCAGGAATCGACACTAAAGTACCTAATATTTTTTCTATAAGTTGGCCTTGACCAGATTTGAGGATCGAACGTCAGACGTGGCCCGATATTCGAAACCCGACTAATAAAGGAAGGGCCATTCAAGGTTAGTTTATAGGAGGGTATTAGGACATTCCCCCCCTCTTAAACAAAACCAAAGGTAGACCCTTTGCACCGGCAACATCGCGCGACGGTGCCGCTCTCACTAGCTGGCCCTCAGCTTGATGCCAATGGCGTATCAAAAGGGACAACACAGGTACCTATTGAAAACCGAAAACGAAGTAAAAACACGAACATAATAAAACAAAACTGGGATGCACCAACGTATACTCAAAAGTTCCGTTAGTTCATTGCACTAACATCGAAATGAATAAATAACCGAAAACAGCCAAAACAGCATAAATATACGCCGTAAACAAAGAACATGCCAAACAAGTCTGTGTGCGCCTATGGCTGGAAGAGCCAAATGTTTAGCAAGTTACTAAATCGCCAATTCACGTGTAAATGCTATACCAACTTAAATTCGGCCTTTCTTCCCCTTGCCTCACTCACCCCCCCCCCCTTCCCTGTTAAGGCGTTGAATGTCCAAACCTTGCTATAAACTAACCTTGGGACCATTCAACTTTTCAACCAGTGGCGACTCGTCCATAGGGGCTGTGGGGCTGCAGCCCCCCCCCCCCCCCAGGAGAAAATGGGAAAAATAACTTAGTTCCGCGACTGCAATATTCTATATTGAAATTTTACGAATACACTCATTTTTTTCATTCTGAACAAGTTTTCTTAATAACATTTTGTCGTAAAAAAATCCCTAATGGGGTTTCTTGAAAATTTGCTTATTTAAAAAATCATAGCAGGCCATGAAATAATACCCCATTCAAATACCTACTACCGCCTATGAGATACTATCCCTCGGGACTACCAATAAAAAAATAGAGACCATTTGTTCTCCTTGCCCTTCATATATTTCTGAGGTGTCCAGTATCAAATTGGGACACACTGTATTTGGAGAAAGTGTTCTACAGATGGTTATGTAAGGGGGCTCTTTCATGTGAAAATGTTCTGTTTAAGCATTGATTAAGACGAATTCCTTATTCAATGGTTTAAGCTTCCGCTGCAAAGTTATTCCATCGGTCTTAAGAGCGACAAAAAAATTGGTTTTGATATTTTTCTCAAAAATGGTTAAATCTAGGAACTTGAATTTTGAGATACGTTGTCAGCAAGTTGGAAGACACTTATTAGGGGTAGGGTACAAAACTTATTTTAAGTTAGTTTATTAAAAGCTTTTTTTTCTGATGCTATGTTTTCAGTACCTAACTAATAGTTTGCCTGGAAAGGAATGAAATTTCTTCTTTGTTCCGTATTTGAATACAGCTTTTGACAATCATGATTACATAAAAACATAATAGGCGTGTGACATTTTGTCTCATTCGTATTTTACTTTTTCCTAAATTCAAAAACATTTAAATTAAAAAAATTTTATCCTCTGATTACCATTTTCATTTTTTTAAAATTTACCCGAAACATTTTTATGAGTATGAGAAAGAATTCGTTATCGGTTTTTGTTTAAAATAAATCGCTGGTTAGATCTCCGACACCTTTTTTGTATGATCTTTTAAACAAATTTTTTTCTGATAATCACGGGAGCACACAAAGTATATGCACTTTTTTCCGAAATTTTTGAAACAAAATTTCAAATAGGTAATAAACTTTCTTTTTTTTCTTCTTTAATAGTGCGTTCAAAGTATCGACTTGTGATAGAATACAATGGTGATAATAAAAAACGTTCATTTGAAAAAGTTGTGTAATTATTTTTATGAAATAAAAAATTTAATTAGGTATAGCCCTAACCATTTAGGAAAACATTTCCAGGCCTACCTATACTATTCACCTATGGTGTCCTGTTTAAGCGATTTCACGACCATTTTAGGAATTTGATAAAAATTGATTTAGGAAACAATCACTGCTAAAGCTAAAGGATATGATTATGTAATAATTAGAAAAGAAAGTATTCGAACAGAATTCGAACAATATTTAATCAAAATTGGATTATTCGATTCCAAACAAGAAAGATAATGTTATTTCCGGTTAATCCGAATTTTGTTTCAAGTAGACTAAATAGTGGTTATTTTTGAAGTAGTAGCCTCCTGAAAATTTTAAAATTTCATTAAAAAACTGCGCAAAAATGGGGGGGTGTAGATATCATCCTATTATAATATGTTGATATAGGTAGATGCAAATATTTGGCGTATATTCTCTTCTGTTCATTAATTTCCGTGATAAATTTTTGTTTTCAACCGCTAAACTTGTCCTCCACTGCACTGAAGTACCTATCTTTTCAGCGATGTATATGGTGACGTTTAAAAAATTGCAGTATAATTATTGGGAATTAAGCTATGTCTGTTTCCAGTGTATTTCTGCAACCCTTAAATGTGTACCTAGCCCTCCGTCCCCAGAACACTTATAAGGAAGGAACCTACTTGCCACTCGTAACTTGCTTTCTATGGAAAGGTAACTGGGAGAACAAAAATTGATTTAAAAAAAAATTACCCCTTTTGTGACCCTATAAGACTATTAATTTTATATTGATAGTTAGCCTATTAACTATTACTAATACGATATACAGGGTGATCCACATCTAAAGGCAGAGCCGAAAACACAATGTAGAAATCGCTAAAATAAGCACATATGCTTAATAAACATTAGCTCAAAAACGCTTGGTTCACCATATACAGAATGTTGAAACTTTTTCAAATATTTTTAAATTTTTTTCTAGCCCGTTTAGGAATTATTTTATACATATTATGGGTTGTCATTTTGTGCAATAATTTGGCCCTGTTCAGATGAGCAGCGGCGTAGATACAAATAATTTTATTTTAAATGCCAGCATAATCACCTTGACACTAGTTTAAAAAATCCGAAATTACGAAGAAACTGTACCAGAAATAAAAAAAATACCAAGAGGCACTTTTTGTTCCAAATTAAATGGGCTATCCAAAAAAGGCAAAATTTTTGGTTTTGCACAGGGCCTTACTACTTTTTTTCTACAATTATTTACAGTAACTATTTGTACCTACGCCACTGGCGATCTGAACGGGGTCAAATTATTCCACAAAATGGCAACCGTCCAGTGTATAATGTGTACCAAATTTGGTTGGAATTCCTAAATGGGATCGAAAGAAATTAAAAAAATATGTTATTTTTGGAAAATTTTCAACACGCTGTATATGGAGAACCAAGCTTTTTTGGGCCAATGTTTATTAAGCATATGTGCTTATTTTAGCGAGTTCTACCTTGTGTTTTCGGCTCTGCCTTTAGATGTGACTCACCCTGTATAGTCCACCTTACCAGAGAATACGAGCCTCAAGAATGCGAGTAAAAAATTTCGAATGTTGCCAAACTTCCAAATATACCTAATTCTCTTTAGGAAATATACCTAATAAACCAAAGCCATTACGCTAGTGCACCAGAATTGTACAGGTTTTTTGCGATCCGGCAACGCCTAGCAAGCCCAGTAAAGATTCATCCTGCAATCAGTATCCCAAGCTGAATATTTCTTAGAGCGACTGGCGGTCGTAAATATCACGTACATACTAGTCTTCGCCTCATAGCCGTGCGCTAAGGGAGACAATTTGAGTTTTGCGGTGTTAGTACCTAGTGGTTGTATAATGACCAGTGTCCGCGGAAAGACCATACATAGCCAAGCCAGGGAAATTATCGCAAACGTAATAAGGGTTTGCGATGAGGAGGAAACTAATAACGCTTTCAAATTACTTATTTTATCAGACTCCTCAACTGACTACCAAAATTTTCACCGCCGTTATTACCGACGCCTGTGGCGGCAGCAATTTTATGGCCTATTCACCTATTCCCGCGTTTTTTATTTTACTTCCCCTCTGCGTCTCTATTAGCGTTCTCTCCTATGTTTTACTATAACTAGTAGAAGTTACCAGTTACCTACAACCTGTATAGAAGATCACCAAGATTCAAAAGAAAAAAGAAAGTCAATAGCTCTCTACAATCATTTCAATTGCACGCTAGGCCAGTTTTTGCCCGAAGGCATAACGAATTACAATAACATTTCAGTAGATTATTCCTAACGAACAAGCAATTACAACAATTTAGAACTATCACACTATCTCCATAACTGCTGTAACGAATAAAACCACCCGCGTGTTAATGTTGTTTTATGGCCATTTTTAGTCGCCATAGGCGCACCTGTCACTATATATACAAACGAATGCATAGGACGAGACTTTTTACCCTCTAAGTTGGTCGATAGGAGTTTAATATAGAGTAGAAATCATAATATTTAGGTTATCATGGCATATTTCTTGGCAACAAAATTATAAAAGTCATAATAGTTGATTAATCGCCCAAATATAAACACAATCCGTCCAGAAAATTTTGATAGTTTTGTGTGCGTGGAGTTTAGTATAGATACTCAAAAATTAAAGAAAGTCACACTTAGTGATAGTGGTGATAGTAAGAATAGGGGCGACTGTTCCTTATCTATAGTCTATCCAAGTTACAGAGGTAGTAGATATAAACAAAATCACATGACCGCATTGCGATCAATTACCAGGGTCGTATTAATATAAATACGAGATTCTGCAACAAGTCTGCGCGCGATCCTATATACCGCTGCAGGAAATTCGACTGAGGGAAGAGCCGGTCCTGCATTCCACTCGCCGCCTAAACACTTGAGATTTTATGACGGCCGGACCAATAAGAGAATAGGTCACATCGCGACCACGTGGTGGCCAATGTTTTGATGCACTGCTTCTGTAACTTGGATATAGTATAATAATACCTATAGCGGGGCATCTTAGTGGTATCTCGGATCCATATTATTATATGTCAGAATTGTCAGAGGCGCGCCAGGATGTGTTTTAACAGTTACTAATTAACTTAACTTTATGGATTAATTATTTGTTTATTACTCCATGGTTTGAAAAGGAGTTTGACGAGTCGCTCATGGCCAGCAATAATTCCCCTTGATTAATGGGACTCAGCGTCCTACACGGCAAAAACTGGTATGTCGTTCAGGTGGTACCCGTATGGCCGTATGCCGGCGTAACAATGTATGCTTTATTAACGCCCCTAATCCCAAACAAATTAATTTTTTAGCAACGAGACAGGCGATATATTACTATTACGGAATTTTTTGCTACCGTGTTCCGACGTGTTTTACGTAATTACAAGTCTCGTTTGATGGATATTAATGTTTCGAATGGCTTAGAACAAGATTAAGTAACTATTTTTAATGACATAAGGTAAGTCAAATTGGGACAGCATGATTGGATATTTTGAGGACTATACACCGTAGTAACCAGTCCATGGCATATTTTATTCGTATTCGTATTTATCGGTAATTTTTATAAAATCAATATTAATAACGTCTATCTTACAACAAAACACAAGAATTTTTGTGTAATAATAATAATAATTCTCCCCTTCACAATTACTCCAAGAAAACCCTAGAAAACCGTAGTATTTAAGTCATAATCGATTATTTATTTCCGCATGGTCATATAATCGATTAAGTATTCATTTCAATGGGTAACTAATTTTACCAATAATTTTTCTCAATTTTTTATAGTCAACACGGAACAAACTGGCAAGTGTGAAATTAAATGGAGTATTTATCTTTATAAAACATGAGACATTAATTTTTTTCCTGATAATTTAATTTTTCATCCCAAGAGAGTCCAAATTTAGTCCTTCTTATAGAATATTTAAAAACTGATTTATTATTTTAATTCTTTCAGAACAAAAAAGTTCGAACTTTAAAACTCGAAATTTATTTTGGCAATGAAGTCCGATAGGACAATATATGTTTCTGTCTTGTTTTTGACGGAAGAGTACCCGCGCTGCAATACTTCCCACCAGTTCAGGAACACCCCCCACATATATATTATGAACCAAACAATACGCCCCCATCAAATTCGCAATTCGACACACTGTCGTCCACACTTCCGCCACCGAGCGATCCTTGTTCGATCGCCCCGTAAAAACATGGCTTCTGGTGCTGCTATGGGTTCTCCCCTTGTCTCCCGTCATAGCCAATATATTTATGGAAGCTTTTGAACAACAAGCTCTTGAATGCGCAGATCTAAAACCAAATTGTTGGTTTACATATTATGTGGACGACACTTTTGCAATTTGACCTCACGGGGGGGATACCCTTCCCGTTTTCCTTCATCACCTTAATTTCCTGCACAAAAACATTAAGTTTACCATCGAGGTTGAAAATGCCGATTTTCTTCCTTTCCTGGGTGTGTTGGTCTCACGGAGGATCGATGGTTCCCTAGGACACTCGGTCTACCGGAAACCAACACATATACAGATAGGTATACCCATCGCCACCCATCCCAAAAATAATCCGTTATTAATTCCTTACTGTATCGAGCAATATCCCTCTACGATCCTGATAATCTTGACAGAGAACTGAATCATCTTACTAATGTTCTACTTGCCAACAATTATTCTTATCATAGTATCCGGCGCTCTATTAAGAAGTTTACTAGCCACAACAATAATACTAACAGACGTGTAAATGACCCGCCGACCACTATGGCTTTCCTTCCATATACCCATAACATACCTAATCGATCTCATCTCCAAAAATCTAAATAGGCATACCATACAAGATTTTCCACGCTCCCTAAATTATCCCAATATTACCGACCGATTGAGGATATTATACCATTGAGTACGAGTGGTGTATATCGTGTGCCAGGCTCATGTGGACAAGTGTATCTTGGATAAACGGGACGTACTGTATCAACGCGTGTGAAAGAACATGAAAGTTGTATACGGTTGCGTCAACCGAGCCATTCTGCACTTGTCGAACATTATCTGGACACGAGGCACCAAGTCTTGCTTAGTGATAATAAGATCCTATCAAAATCGGCCTATCCCATCCAAAGAAAAATCCTTGAATCCATTGAAATCCTTCAACATCTCAATAATCGAAACCGTGATCAGCGTTCATTTTTACATATTATATAGTTTTTGGCGCGCGTTTTTCACAAACACGCGGCAAAACCAATTACCTTAATATCATATCATTAATTTTTCCAAATTTTTTCGCCTATGTTCCGTCAATTTCCGTTTTCCTATAAATACAATCACAGGTAATCGAACAAACAGTCTCTGTGTGATCGTAGCGCATGTAATATTCACTGTCAAGAAGTTGGTCAAACTTCAACCATCACCCGGAGGAATAAAAGCTAATGCTGGTAACGGTCTGAGTTGCAAATCAAATTCTGTGTCTTCAGTGTACCTCTTTTGTAACCCTGGCTTGCTGAATCTGCCTCCATATTATGCACCGTGTAAAGTGAAATCCTCGTACTCTGGAATGTGGAAATTGTTGACTGAAATTTTTTGATTGCATTGACTGCAGCTCTCTTAAAATCCACCATATAATAGAAGAAGGTCGAAGACTTGGACCAGCTATGCTTCATGAAGGCGTACACGATACTATATATTGGCTATCGCCAACGATATACATAGGAATAGATACATTATACCAAGGACAACTTCTTTTGTTTCATGATTTCAAAAAGATGTTATTATTGGCACATTTAAGGTTGCCAACAAATTACCTCATCTTCTTCTCCCCGACCCGCTAATGTAGAAGAAAAACAAAACAGTGTTATTTGTTTTACCGTGCGAGTCTTCTATATTCCTATATATCGTTGGCTATCGCTAACACTTTTTTTTAAGTAGATATAACAAAGAAATAAGCCTGAGGGTTATGATCATGGTTTCAATGGCTTCAAGCGCTTCAAAAATCTTATTATGAATGTACATACTATATTATAAAGTAGATATTTTGAAAGAATTGCGAAGCTCGGGGAAAATAAAACAAGCAACTCGGTCCAACGGTGCAACCCTTGACGCGGCACGCCGATTGGTCAGCACCGGCACAGGAAGATCGCAAGAAAAGAAGTTGGCTTCCCGTGATGTGCCACAATGATAGAGAGGTTGTTCCAGACTAAAGAAAGTCGGGGTGAGATCGTCTACAAATAATAAATATAGATAAAGATTTCTGGGTTTTTTGACGAAGCAGAAGATTTTGGACTGTAAATAGTTGATGCGGAATGCAGATAATAGTTATTTATGTACCAAGGCACTGAAGTTCAACTTTTTATGACTCATGTGGAATTTAGTTGCCGAGGCCTCTGGCCGAGACAGATGAACCACATGAGTCACAAAAAGAACTTCAGTGCCTAGAGACATATTATATTTTTCTTGAAATCGAAAAAAAAATGTTTTATTAGGCAAGAAAATAATAAGAAGGGATCACCCGTCCACGAACCGACTACGCGCGGCGTTGCTTGACTTTGACGATCGCTCTACCTATAGTTAGTTAGTTACATGGGTCAAGTATGACAAGACACGGAGCCTTCGAACAGAAAAACCAAACTGCTGCTTGTTGTGCAGCCTCCATAACAAATCTATTGATATTCAAACCTACCAAAATATTTATACTGAAAGATTGCGCTGCTATACCTAGGTAACAATTTCGCAATGTATGATTTATTGGCCGGGTTTTCAATATTTGGTCACTTTTGATGGGCGATGGCTCCGCGTCTGAGGTTTGATGTTTACATCTCGCCAAGGCCTACTTATTGAAAAAATCTTACAATAATGGGCTGCTTCAGTGCCGATTTCTGAGCTTTTAGCTTTTGAGACACTTCACTGCCGATTTTGCCGATTTTGCGAAAAGCAGTAAATGTAGGGAAAAATATTAATAAAAAGCTACTGTCCTTACCAGGAGACGCGTACACTGAGAAAATCCCCAGGAGAAAACTCTTTGCTGACTTTTTTTTGTCTACAGTATAGCAAGTTTTTTAAAAGGGATAGCATACCCACTTATCTGTTCCAGTAGAGCGCACTTTGCTGCTACTACTTTACTGTAACAGTTAAGTACGTTACTGCGGCCAAAAAGTACTTTCGTGTTATAGCAAAACAGTTATTTATAAAAAAATCTTTGCTGCCCTGCGAACATACATTTACTATTACAGGCATATGTTTCACTGCGACGAAAGATAAATATTCAGATATATTTTGTTACTATCGCAAGTATAATTTCTGCTGTGGTAGTAAAGATTATTGCTGTGGTACTAAAGATTATTATAGAGAGAAGCCCTTGGGAGCGAAGTGCGCGTGCGTATGCCGCGCCCCAAGACGCCCGTGGTTCCATCCGCCTAGTCCTCGCCGGTGCCGCAGCGCACAGCGCATCAGTTTCATTCGGGCACAGTTTAGGAAATTGTTTATACCTACTCGTGATTCGGGCTTCGTTTCATGGTGGATGGTGTGATAAGCGTTGGCAGACCGGGGACTGTCATTGTGGTAATAAAATGCATGTAGATAACTTCAAGTAAGCTATCAGTGTCCTTCAAAAATAATTTTACTAATAATTTATTTTGAAATTTAGCTTAGGCGTTAGCTTTTGCTTTAAAAAGGATAAAAAATGACCTACTCAAACGCGGTCACATGACTTTCACTATCTGTCAAAAATTTGAACGTTCTGTTATAATATTTATTTATTTTTGCCAATAGGTATTTGCAAAAATATACCTAATACTTATTTAGCGAATTTCTGAAACTGCACATGTAACTTTCTATTTATATCACTAGTTTTGTCTTTGTACTAACTTTTTAACGATAAAAATATTTCAAAAGAAAATAATAATAATTATGTAGGTAAGGCTTTAAAATTCTGTTACGTTTGACGCAGACTTGCTACCGTCAAGCATTTGGGATATAAGTTTATTTATAGGTATATTAATTTTTTTCATTCCGAAATTGATGCCATAATAATATTAAATCGTCAAACTATTTCACATACCTATCTAACCAAAGCTTAACACTTTTTACGGAGTTTGAAGCTGATTAATGTTTGACATTAATATCTGTTGTTTCTACAGTAGGTATATTTTATAGTATATTGATATATGTATAAATATATTAGTATTAGTCTTAAACTTTTAATATTTTTGTCATTTCCACACAAAGGTTTGTGATATACCTTGATATAAGTATTGATTGTTTTTAACTTTCTTAGACTGACGATTACCTAATAGTCGTATAGAGTATATAGCTGTTCTTCTAAATTAAAAATAAAGTGTATTTTCTTAAATAAATATTCTTTTATTTTTAACGACCTTTAGCTCCCATGATAACAATACCTACCTATTATAAAAAAAACTAGGTATACTTAATGATCTAAAAAGTATATATAGGTACACCAAAGTGTGAAAGTTACCTACTTCCGTGCTACTGCTGCTTTTGTAAAATGTATGTATAGGGGTAAGTATATATATAAAAGATTTTAGTTTTGTTGAAATTAGGACATTTAATAAATATATGGGCTCTATAATATTTAAATCGAATTTCTTCGAAATACTAATTTCAATATTATCAACATTATTGAGCAGGTATGAGGTATAATAAGAGTTCTACTTTCCTGTTAGTGAGGCTTTTTGGAAACTTTACAGGGTGTTCCAAATATACAATACTTAGAAGCTTCTGTTTCAGACCCCAGCATACAGGGTGTTTCAAATTCGATATTCACCATTGGGATCTTAGGAACTGGTTATAACATTTGGATCTTGGAAAACATAACATGTCCGTGACATATTAAAATATTTTAATTTTCTCCGCACACGTAGCCTATATCTCTTACCAGTTCCTAAGATCCCAACGGTGAATATCGAATTTGAAACACCCTGTATGCTGGGGTCTGAAACAAAAGCTTCCATAACAGGAAATCAGAGCTTCACCCGCAAAAAAAATTGTTGCTATGCTAGGTAAATTGTTTCGGCTACACCTGGAGAGAACTTTTTTATCGCAGTAAAGTAGCTTCTTGCAATAATAAAGTAAAGAAATAGGTATTTTCTGAGTGTACGCGGGCAAAGAGCAGCCTCTCCGCACTCTGTCGGACTCCTTTGGATTCGCGCCGATTCCCGGCGAGGAGCCCCCGCGGGGTCCAATTAGGGCCGCTCCGCAGCCGCCTCGTTAATCGCGCTAATCCGCGGCGGGCCCGTAAATCGCGGCTGCGGGGGGGGGGGGCGAGCAGGGGGAGGCCGGCGCCGGCGGCGGCCAATCGGGGCGTCCCGAGCCGCACGCCGCCATGTTTGGGGGGCGCGCGGGAGCGGGGGGCGCCGCCGACGGGGTCTCGGGTTGCGGATTTTGGGGTTCGAGATCAGATTTTAACAAGACCAAGAAACCCACTGCTATAGTGTTAGGTACCTACCTAAGTTAGTTGGCCAAGGAGGGTGTCGATGATATACCTAAAAAAAATATGCCCGAGTAAAGCATACAAATGTGCTAGTAAACTTTTTTCGTCTAAATTTATACACGATATTTCGTTAAAATGGATTATTTTTTTCAAAAAAAAATGCCTTGTGATGTAAAAAATACACGAGTGGGTGCTAAATATACACGATGTGTGTTTTTACAAACACATATCTAATTTCACTGCTAATCATGGATGCTATAGTCCAAAGCACGAAAGAAAACGTTCCTAAAGAATGCGGTGTGATAAAACACCTATTATATTTTTTCAACATCATCGCGTCTACCATCGCCTATGAAATACGGTAACACAGCACTTCTGCGAAGGAGTCGGCTGACAAAATCAGTTAGCCAACGCGTTTTGTGCCTGTTTCTATAGTACCTACGTAAAGTTAACTGAGTATTTGGGCTACCATACAGACCTCATTTTTTAGGCCGCTGGCAAGTTTTTTCCGCCGGCTCAGAGAGCTCAGTGGCGTTTCGTATATGTTCTGGAGTTAACGTGTGTAAAATGAGTAAACAGGGAAGAACGTTGCATTCTCAAGCACGAGAAATAATTGCCAATGTTATAAGGGTTTGCCTTCCTCCATAATCTAAGGCATCATCGTTAAGAATAATATTAACAAAAAATTAAATAACAATTATATGAAAATTAAGTCAGTGAGTTACACAAAATTGAGCTACGCCCCTGAACTGTGACTAATTCTATAATATTTGCGAGTTCTTCCCCCTTACGTCGAACGCATTCTGCCGTAAGGAGGACTATATTTTTAACACTTGTCTTGTTTTTTTTATACCACTCGTGTTTCATTTACTCCGTTCGTGTGTTTTTAAACACCGACCGTGTTGTGATCAAGGTCAAAATAACGGAATATTTGGACTTTCTCCTCTCTCAGTCAGTATCTTGTTGGATCTCTGCGCCTCGTGTTCTATCTGAAGGTCGAACAGAAAGTTATAGTTCTAGCCAAATTTAAATCAAAAGTCTTATTAAATATCCGTTGTGACACTGCTGGGACTAATTTACATAATTATGCTGACTATACCTAATAGTGTTTCACAAGACAAGATTTCTTGTCTTGTAAGGCCCATTCTTGTCTTGTCTTGCAAAGCAAGACAAGAAATTAAATTCATTCTTGTCTTGCACGACTCTTGCTGGAAAAAATCTTGTCTTGCAAGCAAGATTTCTTGCAAATTCTTGTTCTTGCATTTTTTGTTTAGTGACGTCATCGCAAGACTCTTGTCTGCAAGAGTCTTGCTACCAAGACTCTTGTTAACAAGACTCTTGCATTATTTATTACGTGTAAAGCTTGTCGAGACAAGTTGACGCAGCACTGCAGGCAGAGCCGCGGCGCGGTAGGGCGCTGGGTCCACAGTGCCAGACAACAAGGAAGGGGAGAATATAAACTCTATACGACGGCGCCTTTGATGTTTGGCAGCCGGTGGTCGCCATGTTCTCTGTTTAGAAGACAGGGCCGTATTTAGAATTTAGTGAAGGGATAGTGTAGGTCTGTACTCAGATATTTTAAATCATTTATTGATAAACACAAAACAAAACAAAATGAAAAACAAAACATAGGCATATGTATTAGAATATTGCCTTCATCGGATTAATTAAATATACCTACCCAGTTCTAAAACAGTTTCGTTCTTTTGATTATCATAAAAACTTAAAAAGGTGCTATTACGCACTATATTACGCGTGTTTGTCGCTATTACTTTAAAATGGTGCCTAACTTCTTGATAAAAAAAACTAAGCAATTAGTATCCATAATAGGTACATTTAATTATTGACGCAGATTTTTTTTGTTATTATATTTGTATTTATTTTTTCCATTTCAATAATAATAATAATAATTTTGTTTTAATGTTTTCAAGATTTTCAATTAGAAAGTCCAAGACATTCCTTTCTGTTAAAGTTATTTTAATGTCTGGATTTCGATATTTGTGTGGAAGCGGACAAAAAAGTCGAAACTCACCCTGCTAAAATAACCCGATCTACATTATGCCACAATAATACGAAGCGAAACAATGCATTAGGAAATTAGGAAATCCAATAGACTCCTTTGGTTGTTTAAGTATTTTAGCAAAAATATAGTTAAATCAAACTTATAAAAAATAAATTAATCCACTGCAGTTTACTGCAGTAGTTAAAAAAATAAAAATAATAATAATTTCCAAGAATATTGTAAATAAAATATAATATATTTACTAGATACTAGTATATAGAGAGAGTTATTCCTGAATATCCGTTTATATTTATACTCATTTTGCAAAAATCATTATTATTCAATATCGTCGTCACTTACATTTTATTATTTATCCTATTAAAGTTTTGCAGAAATTATATTTACAGATAATGATTTTTGCAAGATTTCTTGCTTTTAGCAAGATTTCTTGCAAATTTGCAAGACTCTTGCAGAATAATTTCTTGTCTTGTCTTACAAAGCAAGACAAGAAATTTAAAAGAGTCTTGTCTTGTTCTTGCAGCACATCACATCACATCACATCACATCACATCACATCACATCACATCACATCACATCACATCACATCACATCACATCACATCACATCACATCACATCACATCACATCACATCACATCACATCACATCACATCACATCACATCACATCACATCACAGCACAGCACAGCACAGCACAGCACAGCACATCCCAGCACAGCACAGTACATCGCAGCGCAGCGCGGCGCGGCGCAGCGCAGCACATCACAGCACAGCACAGCACAGCACAGCACAGCACACCACAGCACAGCACAGCACACCACAGCACACCACAGCACACCACACCACACCATACCATATCATATCATATGATATCATGAAGAGCGGGAGGGTTATTACCCTTTACCCATAGACTTGGATACACCCTTGAGAGAAACATAATAATTTGGGTCATTCAACACGTCAGCCACAAAATTAAGACCACTCTCTGCTTTATAGCGGTTCAGCTTTGGACGACGATTTACAGAAATTCCTTTTCATACACTCAGGGTGTCCCAAAATAAAAGCTTTTAGGGGCTTTCTCTTATATTCCGAAGAAATAGACAAAAATATAGTTAGGGTATCCATCAGGGCTTGACTTTCGAAAAAAAAACGGCATTCATGGCGCGCAATATAAAACAAATCTCAAATTGGGAAAACCTATTAGTATAGGCCTTGCAATTTCCTTTTCAGTGTCACGTAGCTATCCAAAAAATTGCCACGTTTTTGTTTCTTTTGTTTTTTTTTTGTTGGGCTCAAAATACGCGAGAAAATCACGGCGGTAGAACTAAAAATCATCCTGTATATTTATGAAATTCCTAGAAACTCGTGCAATGGGCACAATCACCGTATACCTAGTGAACGAAGCGCTTGCAATCGGCTTGATATATTATCTGTCTTTGTTTTATACATAAAAATGGAAACAGCTTTACTATATTACAATTTTATTTATTTTGAATTTCAAATGACATTATCTCCAATTACCGTTACCGAGCGAAGACGGCGCATGCAAGCAAGGCAACGGATAGTAAGTTTTGTTTCTTTTGTCGTGTCGCTATATAGTGCTATCAATATAGGTTAGAAAGAGGAGAAATAAGGTGGAAGTTACGGGGTATTTAATTTTTTTGCCAGATGTTTCCCGTAGGGTTCCCAAGTCCCGTTACCGAAAATGTATTCGGGACTTTGGTCCCAAATTTTAAGTCCCGGTAATAGTTCCGAATGTCCCAAAAAATGGTCCCAAAATCAAGATGAATTTTGTGAGGGAAAGTAAAGAAAAGTAGCTAGGTACCTAAAAAATAACAAACACAAAATAAACTAAAACTGAGATGACTTAAAAAAACACGCAACACGCAACTAAAGTAGCTCCAACTCCAACTAATTTAAATGTATGTAAGTATTCTTATTTCAGTTTAAAACGTAAAAATTGTAATTCCATACCTCACCATACGGTTGGCAGTTCAGTGGTGGCGTGTTCATGACGTAATAAAAAAAAACGGGACTTTTAAGGTTTCGGGACCATAAGCAAAATCCCGGGATCACACTTTTTGGGTAAAATCCCGGGACAATCCCGGTACTAAATACCGGGACTGGAAACCCTAGTTTCCCGTTCTTCCAAATAAAAAAATACTTTAAACCTTATCCTACCGGAAACTGTTGTAACTTGATAGTAGCATTATTGTAGTTTGTAAAAGTACCAAGAAGTTCGTCTCTGTACGAACGAGACTCGACCAGACAAATTTATTGTCCGGCAGTCGGCAGTTAGGAGCGTTACGTGGAACTAAAAGCATTCCAGACAATGGCTTTATCTGGCGGGGACGCGGGTGGCGGCCGGTGGACAGCCAACCGCCCTAATCGGGACGAAGACTGGTTTATTATCGGTCGGGGCCGTCCGCGGGCACGCGACAACACTAATCTACGGGACAGGGACACCATAAAAAAGTATATTAAAAAAGAGTATTAAATGCTTACAATAACCCACCGGGACCAGCAGAGATTTGGCCTGAGGTCTTTCAAAGATTTCACATTTCACATGGACACGGAATAAATTTAGTTGTACTGTACACGGTGTTCCAAATTGGACAATTTTGGGGCTTTCTCCTATTTGCCGAAGAGACAGACAAGGTGTCTAGAAGAGCTCGATTTTCGAGAAAAATTAAATGACGCAAACCCTCCATCTCCATCTTGATTATTTAGAAAATATCCCGTTACTTATTTATTTGTGATTTTTTATTTCGTAAAAACATCCTTATAAGGCACTTTTTTTGTGTAATTTACTAAAGTAGACTGCAAAATGTTTTCGATTTCGAGTTATAACAAAAGCAATATTTTTATTTTTAAATGTGCTTAATTAACTTCTAAATGGCAAACCACAGGAAACTGCAATCTTCACGAATGATTCCTATATGTAAAGAATTGCACCAAAGATGTTTTTAAAGAAATTAAAAATATCCACAAATATAAAGACGTTTGTATGGGTTATCCAAAAATATCGTCCATAATATGGACCGTCTCTACTATACCTTCAGATTCGTAACTTTTTATTTGTCGTTTTCGCCATCATTATATGAAAGTAATGACGACATAAAATGTTTTGAAATAAAATGCGATAAATTAAAGTATGAAGTTCATGTTCTTTCATATAGAGGATGTTTCAGAAAAACCTGTCATAACTTCTGGACCATATCTATAAAAAACTAAAAATAAAATTCTTATTAGCCATGTGTCTATCGTCTTTAGTTTACTTTTTAAAATTGAATATTGACCGTATCTTCTCTTCATAGGTACATTATTGAAATTTGGCACTGCTGTGTTTTTCGAGACGGAAAATAAGCTAATGAAAATGTAAATTTCTACGTATCTCCCAGAGGGCGCCACTTGAATCATTTTTGGCTCGTGTTTTTCTCATAACTTTTTTGAGGTTATATTTGTGTTCTCCAAAACACCCGTTAACATTCCAAACATAAAATTTTCACCTACCGCTTTCAAATGTATGTGTTACATATCAACTGTACCATTTAAAATGAGAAAAAATCCCTATGAACGATGCACTAAAAATTATTCGTTTTCAAAATGGAAAAGACTGTATTTGACAAAATTTTGACACCCTACTTCAAGAAAACCGATAGTGTTTTGATCAATGTCTATATTTGCCATTTTTTCAACATTTTCAATGTACAGTTGGTCTGTATGACCTGCAAGATCAAAAAGATAACCTCAAAAAAATTAGAGTAAAAAAACTCGTCCCAAAAATAGTAATGACATTTTCAGCTTATTTTGCATCCCCAAAAACACATCAGTGGCAAATTTCAATAATGTACCTAGTATAAAGTAGAAGATACGGTCAATATTTAATTTTAAAAAGTAAACTTAAACGCCCTGTATCGAATGAATTAAAGGCGATAGATACATGGTCAATAAGAATTTTATTTTTATTTTTTGAAATTATGTAGGTATGCTCCAGAAATTATAGGGTTTAATGGGATTTCTTTTTATTTTGCCCCAAAATAAAAAACTGACCATTAGAAATGTCCTGAAACCAAAATAGGTCCCGAAAATCGTCATGCAAATACCGCAGTTACGAGGGGGTTTCAAAAAATTAAACGAGGCATATAAGAGTAAAATATACCATTATTTTACGTCGTAGAGAAAAATTGTATAAGAGAAAGTTGTTTGCAAAGTATACATAGATACAAAATCATGTACTATTAAAAAAATGTTTACCTATTATTTTTTTATAGCCTAAAGTCTATCCAAGTTACAGAGGCAGTGGATCAAAACATTGGCCACCACGTGACCTGTTCTCGTATTGGTCTGGCCATCATAAAATGTCAAGTGTTTACGCGGCGAGCAGAATGCAGGGCCGGCTCTTCCCTCAGTCCAGTTTCCTGCATATTTTAGATCGGATCGCGACCAGTATATTCTGTAAATTTATTTTGCTACTTAATTTAAGGAAATTTATAAAGATCCTCGAAAGGAAAAAACACAATTTTAGAACTTCTAAAAGAATTAGTTCAGAATTACAAGCCACTGGGAATCTCATATTAGTCAGACCCTGCGGTAATCGATCGCAATGCGGTCATGTGACTTTGTTTATATCTACTGCCGCTGTAACTTGGATAGACTATAGGTAATTATTAGTTGCAGTTAAAAACTAAAAAAAAAAGGCCTATAAGTGATTGATTTGATTTAAGATACCATCCAAGCACATTCTGTAGACATGTAAAAATCCATTCAGAAAATAAACAAAATTGTTGTGAATCTTGGACACTATTTTGCGTAGGGCGACAAAAACTTTACTTGTTTGACATGTTCTCTGTTTTTTTATATATTCCCGATTAAATAGCCAAGGTCAGTATAAACGCCATAATACCTTATTTAGCACGGAAGGGTTGAATAAATGTTAGAATATAGTGGAGTAAAAATTTCTTTCACGGGTAAATGAGAAATCTGCAACTAATAAAAAAAATATTAATAGCCATGAGTTTGTATATATTTATACTTTTTAATAATAGCAAATAACTTTTCTCATAGAATTTTTCTCGTCACTGTAATATGATCACATGTTTCAGCGACACATGGTATAGGTGTGAGTATTAAAGCTGGCATTTTCGGGTTGCCCAAAATAACTCTTGTCAGCAAAGCAAGTTTAAGTTGCTGCTCCAGAAGAAGTGATAACTCCAGAATTGGGTCAATTGGGTAAATAATCAGTAGGTAGGTACTTATTTAAAAAGCGAGTTATTTTGGGACTGGGTCCTATAGGTTTATATTATAAGCACTTTTTTGGTCTTTTGATACAAACAATCGGTTGCCAAGGTTTGAAAGCGGTATGAGTCCTCTTTACTAAAATGTGCTTAAATTGATTTTATTTATCACTGAATCGTATATTTTCGAAAAAGTTGATAATGAACTGATCGCCCTAAAGTTGGTTACGTCTCGTATACCTATTGCTTTTTGTATAATATTAAGTAATCCATTGAAAAATTAATTTTGTTTCTCATACTTCCATTGTGTGGTTGTTACGCAATGGGTATTACGAAAAAAATTTCATTGATTTTGCTTTCTTTTTGTATAAGAACTAATGCTACTAGAACGTGCATTCTATTTTTATCATCTGGTTCAAATTAATCACTGAGTAAGAAAAACCTCATCAAATTACCGGGAGCCTTAAGACAAAACAAAACTTTCAAATTTCAAAATGTACTGAAACGATCTGTTCATGCACTTGTAAACCATCATGGAATTGTACTGATCAAAACATGTCATTAATAATATCATTAGGACGGTCCTCTATCTTCACTCGGCAAACTTTCTACGCTAAACAAATCAGTTACCTATATGTATTATATGTAGTTATGCTGCTAGTGACCAAAGTTACGAAATTCGACACCATCATAGTTGATATTTTATCTTGTTTACAAATAATTTCCAACATCAACTACATCTTCGAATTCAAACATTTGCTATGTATGTTGTACATAAATAATGAGAAGCTCAAAATGCAATTGAAATTAATTCCAGAAACATCTGGAAAATCAAGCGGAAAACACTGATGATGTATTGTGTGATTGTCTCGTTTTTGCAACGTGCACGCCACTGTGACCAAAACAACACGAACAAAATTGAGTTATGATTCCTTGGAAATTTAATTACCGAAATTAAATAAAACGCTACGAAATAAGTAAAATAGACAAAGAAAAGGCCCGATTTACAGCAATAATACTAAGAAACAAGTAAACGAAAAAAACGGAACTAAACGGAATCAGAACTACCGGAGCGTTGTACAGAAAAGGGTCCGTGACATTCGTTTTTTGGCCGAGAGGCGAATTCGTGGACTAATTTGGTTTGAAGAAATTATTAGTCTGGTAAATCCAGTGTACTGAAAACGTAAAATCAATGTCAATATAAACGCAACCGCCATGACCAGATAGTGATTCGTTTGGGAATTATTCACGAACCTATATCTATTTAATTGAAACGGCTAAAAAGTAACTAATACGTGGCGTTAGCAGATTTTGTGTGTATTAAAGATGAGTCCTGTCAACAAAGCGAAATAAATAATTCTATAATTTAGTGTTTACCCACTTACTTAAGTGGTTGGGCCATTAGAAGACATCATCCTTAATTCATTAATTAGCCTACTTCTGATAAGCAGCTCGAATTCCTGGAAGTGATGGCCTACCGCCCACAAAATGAAAATGTGGCTTCTCTTAAAGATAAAACAAAAATGCTTCTTCTGATGGCCATTGGAATTTCAGCTATGCTGTGTTATCCTGCATACCTGTAAGTATTATAAAAACTAGAAACGTGAAATATTGTGAAGACAAGTGGATATTATGAATCGTATTCGTGACAATAATAATTGAAAAATATGACGTTGAAATTTACAGAAAAAATATATTTTTGTACTTGAAAAATTAACCCAAATTATAAATGGGTCAAATCCAAGAATCGATAGAAAAACTCCAAATACATAAGATGGATATCGTTGCACAGGCCGTTCAAATATGATGTTTTAAAAGTGTTTCTTGATATTTTGCCAACTATTTTTGGAACCTTTTTTAGAAAAACAGGTATTCTTCGACAAACTTCTAAGGATACTATATACTTACTAGTCACTAGTTAAAGAAGTTTTTATATAAAATTCTGTGCCTTCGATTTCCAAAATAAATCACAAGGAAAGTGTAAAAACTTATTTTACTAGTATAATTAGTAAGTACTATACCTAAAAAATAAAATAAAAATATTTTGTGAGATATCGGGTCAGTCTTTGGATTCTTCATATGAAACAGGTACAAAAAGAGGGTTTGAATATTTGAAATGGTCCTCATAATTATTGGATTAAAGTAAAATTGAATATAGGTATGATTTAATTTCTAACATGGTAGATAAAGCAGGTATCCAAAAAGGGTCTTACTCCGAAAAACTGCGAGTAAACTAAGGTATTCATTAAATTTTGAGGGCACAAGAGAGAATAAAAAACATAAATTTCTTTATAAAATAATTCCCTGCGAGCTTATTTCAACATGCATGAGCATCTATACCTGTGTGCATATTTCACCGTGGGCATTTATCCGTATAGTATTTCGCTGTGTGCGTTTTATCCGTGCGTATATTTCCGCTCTGGGCATTTTCCTGTGTGGACATATTATTTCTCCGTGTACTTTCTTGTGCGCATATACAGGGTGGTTCACTTTTATGTGGTAGGACTTTAACATTAGATAGAAAAAGATAATCTAAAATGAAAATTTTATATCAACATATATCGGGGAAAGCTTAGTTTCCGAGATACAGGGCGTTGAACTGTTGGAAAAAATATGAAGTATTTTTTACACTGTCCGAACCAGTGGAGATATTTAAACCAAATTTGATGTGTAGTACCACCTTTTTGACTACGATATTTAGTGATAATATGAAGGTCCTGAAATAACCAGTGGTGGAGTTATGGGTTTTCACTATCACTAAATTTAAAAAGTAATTAGTACGGACCTGTCTCACATCAACGTAAAGTTCTTTCAATTCTCTACAAAAAGTGTATCTTGACATTTTTTTGTATCTGCCACGGTTGTGTAGTAAATAAATTATTTCGTTTCCATCTCTGCCTTTTTTGCCTAAAAATGTGTTTTCTAAGATTATTGATAAATATCGCAAATAACAGAAATTAATTATGGAACACTTATCGGATTCAGCTATTTTATTTTTAATTTTATGGAAACAATTTTAAAAATAAACTGGCACTTGGTTTGAGGTACATTACTTTATTATCATTTTAACATTTTTATCAAATCTAGTATTATTTGTTAATAATTTTTATAATTCTAAATTTGTACAACATTCAACAATTGTTCAAAATGTGATCCATTCTGTTGCACACATAATTCACTTCGACGCCTAACGGATTGAACAGCATCGATTAAATTGCCATTTCTCAATTCATCGCACGCATTTCTGATACGATCAATAAGTTGTTCCCTTGTTTCTACAGGAGTCGCATAGACTTGTTCTTTTAAAAATCCCCATACGAAGAAGTCCAGAGGTGTTATGTCCGGAGAACGTGGTGGCCAAGCGACCGATCCCCTCGTCCGATCCATCTATTTGGAAAGTTATTATTTAACCAGTTCCTCACATTTCGGTGAAAATGTGCAGGACAGCTGTCAAGTTGGAACCAAGCCAACAATCTTAAGTTTAAAGGAATGTCTTCCCACATATTATTATGCTCAGCTACTAAAAACTCCAAAAAATTGTCACCATTCACTCGCTGTGGCAAAAAAAAAGGGTCCAAACAGATGATGGTTGTACAGTCCAATCCAAACATTGACACTAAATTCGACCTGAAAATTTCTTGGCCGGATTGCATGTGGGTTTTCTTGTGCCCAAATATGCTGATTATGAAAGTTTACTACTCCACGACGAGTAAAACACGACTCGTCCGTCCATAAAATGTTATTTAAAAATTGTCTATTTCCTTCAATTGACTCCAAAATCCATCGGCAAAACACTAATCTTCTTTCTGCATCGCCGGGCCTTAAACCTTGTACGGGTTGTAGATGATACGCATGCCTGTGATCTCTTTTTAAAGCTCGCAAAATTACAGACTTTGAAACACGTAGGGCCACTGACACTCTTCTGCTACTTGTTGTAGGATTCCTATCGAATTCACGAAGAATCTCATTGTTGCGTCTGACTTGTTGGATATTGTTTTCATTTCCTCGTTTGACGATTCTAGTTCTCAGAGCGCGAGTTCTGAATTGCCGGTGCATGTTAACAAACACCGAGGGACGCGGATGGCGCCTATTTGGAAATCGCCTCCGGTATTCTCTGGCTGCTTCCGCAGAGTTCCCATTTGCAACTCCATAGCAGAAATGGATGTCAGCCTGCTCTTCATTTGTAAATTGGAACGGCATTTTAATTATTAACAAAGACAAACTGCGGCGCTGCTACGTTCATCTACTGGATGACAGATTATTGTATTATTAACTGTCAATAAGATTTTCTTTTCCATGGCACACTTATCTTCACCAGTACGGCGATGCAGAAAGGACATTAGTATTTTGCCGATGGATTTTGTAGTCAAAGGAAATAAGAAAATTTTTAAATAACATTTAATGGGCGGAAGAATCATGTTTTACTCGTCGTGGTATAATTTAGAATTCTACAAATTTAGAATTATAAAAATTATTAAGAAATAATACAGATTTGATAAAAATGTTAAAATGATAATAAATTAATGTACCTCAAACCAAGTGCCAGTTTATTTTTAAAATTGTTTCCATAAAATTAAAAATAAAATAGCTGAATCCGATGAGTGTTCCATAATTAATTTCTGTTATTTGCGATATTTATCAATAATCTTAGAAAACACATTTTTAGGCAAAAAAGGCTGAGATGGAAACGAAATAATTTATTTATTACACAACCGTGGCAGATACAAAAAAATGTCAAGATACACTTTTTGTAGAGAATTGAAAGAACTTTACGAAAAAAAAATTACGTTGATGTGAGACAGGTCCGTACTAATTACTTTTTAAATTTAGTGATAGTGAAAACCCATAACTCCACCACTGGTTATTTCAGGACCTTCATATTATCACTAAATATCGTAGTCAAAAAGGTGGTACTACACATCAAATTTGGTTTAAATATCTCCACTGGTTCGGACAGTGTAAAAAATACTTCATATTTTTTCCAACACTTCAACGCCCTGTATCTCGGAAACTAAGCTTTCCCCGATATATGTTGATATAAAATTTTCATTTTAGATTATCTTTTTCTATCTAATCTTAAAGTCCTACCACATAAAAGTGAACCACCCTGTATTATGCAAGTGCGTTTTTTTCTGAGCATATTTCGTTTCGGCTTTTTTTGTTTGCGGTTCTTTCCGGTTAGGTACTATACAAATGCGACTGCTGAATATTTCACTCCATTTAAGCACATTCAAACAAAAAATATTGTATGACACACGGACGCGAAAAGTAATTTATCGTACTCCTGCTGTTTGCCAGCCTCGACTGCGTCTCGGTCGGTAAACTCCACAATCATACGTAAAACTCAATTTTAACCTACTATTAATAAATCCTATAACTATAACGATCTGTACAATGAAAACCTTTGGGATTTCGATAGGTTTATTGAAAAAAAAATCATCTTACTTTGATGATAAAAGAACAGATAAGGTTTAAAGAAAATGCGTATTATCCGATTTTAACGCACTTATATTTCACACATAGTGCTGTAACAGAACCTCTTTCGGCAGACTTTTCATTTATAGGAACAAAATTATCCTTTACAAAAAGTTTTGCTTTATCAAAAAAGTTGACAAAATCTGTCTGCTTCACACTGTTCTAAATTATTATCAGGCATTGTATAAATTAATTTACCTGCATAATTGCATAATTTTTACATTGATAAACTGTTTATATTAGATCTCCGTTTAAATTTATGATACACATTCTCAAAGTAAACCTGTGTTAAAAAGGTGAAAAAAATCACGCCTGCCTTGGACATTCAAGCGCAATATTGCTTTTTTCTCCATCCATTCTGGAAGTTAGTGCAAGAAAAAAATCGGCTGTAAGATAATTATTTGTACCAGAATTTAAAGACATACCTACTATATAATATTATATTGATGTTCGCGTATTCGCGTAGGCAAGTACTTATTATTATTTGACGTGTCAATTGGGACTACATACCTACCCCCTATACCCGCTATCTATTGACGACCCTTGTCTATAATGGATAGACAAGGCTAGAACCATGGTGCAATGTAGGTACAGATTACAGCGAGATTCTGAATAAACACACTATTTGGTTGACTGCAACATACTAACATACTACAAAATTGCCAGCGATGTTCAAGCTCTGAATAAGGAGACATAGATGGTGACTCACCATTGCCGATGACATCGCCCGCCACCAGGTCGTCGATGTTGCCGTCCCCCACGTCCACGAGACTCCTGATCGAGAACACCGACTTGGCAACCCTGCCGGTCCTGTCGTTCTGGCACTCCACCGAGCCCGAGTCCCTCTGCTTCACGCTCAAGTCCATTTCGTAGCACTCGCTGTCCATTATTGGAGCAGAACCCTGGATATGATGACGGGAAAAAAACTTCGTTAGCCGGAATCCGCGCTAGATTTTTTGTTAAGCTAATTTAAATATAAACGAAGGCACTAGCTAAATTGGTATACCGGTTGTTTAATGTGAATTTTAATTGGTGCTGGCTCGGCCTAATTGGTCGGGGTAATTGGAGAATTTATTGTTATCTGGGCGTTTGGAAATACAATAAGTAAGAATACACTTCACAGGCAGTATGGGCGCAACAATCGTACATAAACATATTGTTCTTGGTAATATAATTGCCTTTATGGGGGGTAGATAAGTATATGTATGCATAAATAATATGAAAAATGCAAGTAGACAACTAATACCTATATCGACGGTAGATATTTTGCCATTTTGATAATTTTATCCACTTCAATTAGCTACACTTCTTTCTGTAACTAAAATAATGATACCCGATATCATTTTTCACACTAAGCTTGTTTTCCTCGTAGAAATAGAAAATTAACAAAATAAGCTGTTGTTGTCACTTGGAAACCTAGTTTGAAAATTCGAAATTTAACCGTGTAACGGGAATCCCTTTCAGACAATTTGGTGTTCTAAATTTCCGGTCCTATACTACTTTGTTTAAAACTGGAACTGATATCGCGCTTTACAGTCTCTGGTAAAATTTTCAATAGCTGCAGCAGGCGCAGCAATTAAATTGCAAAAAATTACACCAAAATAACATCATATGAACAAAACAAAAGAACATAATGACATATGCTTCCATGATTTATTCATTCCAAGCCAAACCGTACCACTATACCTAAAGGCTAAAGCCCTTTCTGTTATATGCTTGTTTCTTTGACGGAAAAAAGACGGTTGATGGACGGATGTTGTAATGATGTGGGTGTGGCCATATTAATTCGACGAGCGAAAGCAATCATACAAATTTGCATTTGTATACAGTGTGTCCCCGGATAGGTTTAACTATACTTGTAAACTTTTTTATTTTTCATTTTTCGGCAAAAGGACATTCTTTATCACAAGTTTTGCTTGTTTTGAAACTGGGAAATCCAATAACAGATTTTCGAAAAGTTATACAGGGCGTCCGAAAAGTTCAAAATACTAAAATCGTGTCAAGAATAAAGTGCTATTTTTTTCAAAGTTAGCGAGAAATGTTATTTGAAAAAGTGGTTCCTAATACAACAAGAGGTTCAAATCTCCGATATTAATAGATTCTAATAAACTTAAGAAATATTATATTTTTATGTTTTTGAAGTTTCTTTTTTGTAAACAGACCCAGATCGGATGAACCTGTCTATGGTACGCCTCAAACACTTCAGGGCTTACATGTTTACTTGTTTTCCAATGCTTCCTGGATAAACCGTAATAACACATTACTGCTCTTAATATCGTGAACCACATTTTAAAAAATCGACTATTTCGTGAATTTTTTTAGAATCTATTAATATCTGAGATTTGGGCCCTTTGTTTTATTAGAAACCACTTTCTCGAATAACATTTTCTGCTAGCTTTGAAAAAAGAGCACTTTACTCTTGACACGATTTTAGTATTTTGAACTTTTCGGACGCCCTGTATAACTTTTCAGAAATCTGGTATTGGATTTCCCAGTTTCAAAATAAGCAAAACTTTTTATAAAGAATGACTTTTTGCCGAAAAATGAAAAATAAAAAAGTTTACAAGTATAGTTACACCTATCCGGGGACACATTGTATATTAAAGCACCGGTTTTAAAGAATGCGCGCATTTCATATCCATTCATAGTCACTATTTTTACCACTATCATTTTTTAAATACAATATGTAATAGCAAATACCAATATTTCATACAAATCCTAAAACAAGATGACAAGATACAATATGTAATAGCAAATACCAATATTTCATATAAATCATAAAACAAGATGACAAGATTATTTATAGAGACCGACTTTCATCACCTCATAAAGATTATTCTCAATTAGGTACTTTGTTTCTTTAATGCCATGATTTAATTTCTTTCACTTCAAAAACATATTTGAGAACAATGCAAGAATTGCTAATAGGGAGAAACATTTTTTATTATTAAGTAGCATCTCATACTATAAAGTTTTAATAACCACATTTGAAAGTGTGGGAGCAAATAACAAAAAGGGATGAGGTAGGCACTTCCTTGGTGTGCGTTTCTAACGTAAAATGCAAAGAAAACAATTTTTTTAACTATTTTATCATTTATCCACATCGATTTTTCTTCAGTAGACAGATAACTATTATTATAATTATTGTTGGACAATTTTCGAAAAAGCCTTATTACTCCCAAAAAACTTGTTGTGTTTTTTGGGAACTAATAAGGCTTTTTCAAAAATTCTTGCCTCTCCCAAATGGATGAGTTAATTCAATAATTATTATTATTGTGTTCGATGTATTGCTGCTTGAATAACATATTAAACATTATCAAACTTTACATGCTTTTCCAATTTTAAATTTAATAATGAGAAAACTTTCTTATGGCCATGGGGTACTTGGTGCCATTATAAGAACGATATCGACTCGACGAAGCAGTGACTATAGATTCTTTCTATAGTCACTGCTATAAGGTAATCGAGATATTAGTTCATAACTACTTAAGTATTTTCAACACCGGAAAGAAAGGATTAAAGGTTTAGTACTGATAGTGAGAACAATGGATTCCATATGGTTATTCCATCGAAATTTTATTTGTCCACCAAAAATATTTGACATAGGTAGGTACCTACTTAGGTATAGCGCAATTTCAGAACCAGAATATATGGGAGTAACAATTCCAGCTAAGCGAAAATCAACAGAGAAAGTATTGCTACTTATATAGGCAGGCATCAGAAAAAAATCACAAAACTAATGCTGGTTGCGGATTAGCCACCGATACAATTTTTAAAACAAGTAAAAATACCTTATACTGGTTCTGGATTTCTTTCGCTATCTCTTTGTGACTTTTCATAGCAAATTTAAGATTTTAATTTATTTCAGAGACCCTTGCAATATTTACACCTTAAAGAGGATCCAATGGAACATAAATAATAATAAAAATGCACCACGATTATGTTCATTCTATAATAGTCAAAGTTTGATTCCGGATTACGTGATTTTTATCATTTCTATAACATACGAGCCCCGTCCCATATTAGTTGGCCCAGCTCGCTAAAAACTATAATTCGGTATTTTAATCCTAAACCAGGATTCGTAAATTTACTAAAACATTATTTACTACTTACATTTGGCGAGTTTTATATTATTTTACATATTTTCTAAATAATTCCATTGTAAGCAAAGAAACATTATTTAGAATGTATTTTAGAGTACATGCAGAGCCAATGTATTAAAAATTTAATATCAATATGGCTTTGAAATAAACAAACTCATTGTGACAACTAATTTCATTTAACATTTGTAAGTCATTCAGTAGTCTCATACACCCAGTGTCAAGTTAATATTACTCTTAAAAAATTACGCGAGGAAAGGCGGTTAGTGAGGATGTACGGAAGATAATCATTTCTTTGTCACAATCGGGAAAATCGGCATCAGACATTGGTAATATTGTCAATTTATCTCGATATACCGTTCGAAAGATCATACAGTTATATAAAATAACAACCTCTATCGCCCAAAAGCAAAAAACTGGAAGAAAGCGTAGAGTTGCTGATATCAATAAAAGAGCTTTAAGAAGAATACTTGTTAAAAACCACCGATCCAATTATGGAGAAATAAGTATATTATGGAATACTGCAACTGGGAAGAAGTTTTCTAGAACAACATGCCACAGGGTTGCTATGGAATTGGGTTTTAAAGTTTACAAGGTAGGTTTAAAGTTTATTTGTATCTGCAGTTTTAAATCATTTTTATGAGTACTCTTTTAGGCAAAAGGAAAACCATTACTCACTGGCGCACAGAAAAAAACTAGGTTGTTATTGGTAAAACAATACAGACACTGGTCTCAGGAACAATGGGATTCAGTTCACTGGAGTGACGAATCCAGATTTGAAGTGTGTGTAGGTGATAGCCGGAGTAGAGTAATAAGAAAGAAAGAGGAGGCGTATCATTCAGGCTGTGTGAAAAGAAAAATAAAATTTCCTGCATTCAGTAATGGTTTGGGGATCCATGTCTGCTAAAGGAGTATGCAGCCTGCACTTTGTAGAAGGTATCGTGAATGCCGAAAGATACATTTATATTCTGGAAACATACCTAAAACCTACTTTAGAGGAATGCCGAAGAACTGGACTTGAATTTATTTTTCAACAAGATGGCGCTGCGTGCCATACAGCAAAACGGGTTAGAAACTGGCTGTTGGAAAACAATATTCTGCTTTTACCATGGGTATCCAGTAGCCCAGATTTGTCCCCAATTGAAACTTTATGGCATATCATGAAGAAAAAATTACGATTATCACCTGCGAGGACCATACCAGAATTAAGAGCGAGACTACAAAATATATGGGATAGTTTTGCCCCAAATGATTGCCAGGAGTTAGCCAATACCATGTCTAGACGTGTTCAAGCTGTTATAAGTAGAAAAGGTGACGTAACTCAGTGGTAGCATTAGTTAAGTAGTAGAGTGCCTTATTATCTAGGGCCAAAACTTTGCATTGGATACTACTGTTCTTATTTTTTGTTACTTTATCTAGTAAAATAATACTGTTTTGTATATTTCGAAGTTTATTTGTTACCGATTTGACTAAAAGAAACCATTATTTCCTTATATTTTATTTTTATTCAAGTATATTCAAGAATTGCCACATTTAGATTGACTGGGCCAACTAATATGGAACGGGGCTCGTATATTTAAAATATTATGCAGAAACATCATTATTAGCTATTACGGCTGTTAACCACAGGAACTCTACCTATATCCCGCGTCTGGTATTTTCTCGGTCATTAACACTCGAAGTTTTACATTGCAAATATTATTGAATTTGAATAATTATTCGCTAGTACCTTGGAAGAATTAGTTGACGGGGAAAAACTGGCAACAGGGCGGCCGGCTCGTTCTAATCGCCATGCCGGCGGAGTAATTTGAATTTTGCAAATTAAGCAGCTCGCTTATTTGTATAGATATCGGGCCCATTTGCCTGTTAGTTATCCTGCAGCGTAATTACAGCTAATTAACTCCTAGCTTGTACTATGCGGAGCTGATAAGGACGCCGTTTCATTTCGTTATCGCCGAGTGTATGCACACATACCCAAGCTACTAAGCCTGACTGATGAAGTCATCGGGGACAAATTTGTGGCAATGGAAACGGCAGACACATAAATAAATGGTACGGAAGTACTTTTTAGAACTATATGACTTTTTTAAATGGCTTTGTCTCTTCATACCTGCATTTTTTTGTCATTTCTACATACTTCTACTTGACACTGGGCACATGGCACATCTCAAACTATAGGGGAGTAAAAAAATTTTTTTTTGCAACTTAATTCTTCCACCCAACCGATTAAGCTGAAATTTTGAACACACTTTTGGTTCTGGTGACAATGCAATCTAGTATACTCAGTATTGTGATTTTTTTCAAAATGACCGTCACTCTAAGATGGCGGATTACCTATTTGCTCATAACCTCCTAGAAATAGGTATGAAATGAAAAGGTCTAACGGGTGGAAAACGATAAAGTGAGTAACGTCATACGAAATCCAAAATGGTGGCCGCCCCAAAATGGCGTACTACCTACTTCTTCACAACCTCCTCGACACAGGTATCAAATGAAAGGATTTGACTGGTGGAAAACGATAATTAAGTGGCGTTGAATTAAATCCAATAAGGCGGCCGCCCCAAGATGGAGGATTACCTATTTCTTCACAACCTTACTTGACATGGGTATCAAATGAAAGGGTTTGACGAGTACAAAATGATAAGGTTGCCCGAAGATGGCGGACTAACTTTCTTTACTGCCCTCCCGATATGAGAATCAAATATAGGTACCTACTAAAAAGCGCAAAATAAAAACAAAAAATAAAAAAAAGTTAAAAACAAGCTTTTATTTAAGCCATGTAGGTACCTACTTGCCAAAGTATAACGAAACCTAAACTTATTTTATTCGTTTTAGTACATGGCTTAAATAAACGCTTGTGTTTTAAAAAGTATTTTTCTTATTTTATTTCCTTGTATGTTTTTTTATTTTTGTTAACGATTTTTTTAGTTCGTATCGTTTCAAATCCAAATAGTGATGGTTCAAGTGCGAGTTTAGCCAGTTTCACAAAATCCAAGATGATGGTGGACACAAACTTGGTGAAACGTTTAAAATTGCTGAACTTTTTTTAAATGATTGAATCCAACTTTGAGAAAATGTGTCGGAAACTTCATCTATTTTCAATGTGAATGTGAATGTGTTGACATGACATAATGTATACTTTTTTCTTATTGACTAGTAGGTATCTACTCGTATATCTAAAGCGTGGCCCTTGAACATCTCTCGGCTTGGTTTTAAGTCACTTTTCAGAAACTTACAGTGATTTTCCAAATTAATCCATAGAGCCGGAGTTTATAGAAAGAACGAAATGAAAGGTTTGTCTGTGAAGAAAATTGTATTGCAAAAATAAGTTTATTTAAATACACAGATTTTTTTTATCTTAAGAGAAATAATATGGCACCCCGTAAAATTTTTATTTTTCATCATCATTTAGCCGGTTTTTTTCTGAAGATAGGTTACAAAAAACTCTTTTTTTGCTTTGGTGCGAAATTTCAGGTCTTAATCTCAATTTTCAAGGCCTACTAAAATTTTTTCTCTAGTAAAAAATGAAGAAAATCATTTAGCGATTTTTTATTTAAGATCTGACACCACAGCGTTAAACGGGGAACCCCAAAACCTCCACATACCAAATTCGAAAAAATATATATACGGAGTTCCATTTACAGGGCTCCAAAGATGAGCAAAATAGGAATTTTAAAGGCTTCTGGCAAGTCAATTGCGTCGTGGAATCTCCTCAAAACAGTTGAATGATCAAGAGTACTACTCAAAGTATTGGTGTGCAAAGATTCAATACAAAAATATACAGGGTATTTTTCTCTGGGCCATCTCAAAATGCTGAATTTTGATTAAACTTTATACGGGTCAAAAATGCTCTGGAATTATTGAAAAAACATTAATAAACAATAAAGTAAATTATTTATTTACAAAATACCAACCAACAAATAAAAAAACAATTTAAACTGTTGGACCTTTATCACTAAAGTCGCTGTCTATATAAGATGATACATTTTCTGTGTGTTTCCTGTTGTTGGACTTCAGCCACCTTAACTCATATGGACTCAAGGCCGTATATAAGGGGAGGGTTTAGGAGGTTCATATAAAATTAATTAACACACCCGGCGCCCGCCAAACTGGAAAAATAAATAATCGTGCGCTGGTCGATTGCACTGCTTGGACGATTGACGATTGGTACGTGTAACATGCCATCAAGCTCAAGCGTTTGCGTTTGGCAATATATATTTGAGGATAATGCTCAAAAAGTTAACCTTTTCTTAAACCTAACCCCCCCACACATGGAAAACCCCTAGCTACGGCCCTGTATGGACTTATTGACTGGCAGGCTTCTGTATTTTTAGTTTTACTTCAGTTCGTTTCATAGTGTCTATGGGGCGGTTTTAATATACTCAACTTTTGCCCCGTATAAAGTTGCAGAAATTGCAGTATTTTGAGATGGCACAGACAAAGACACTCTCTATATTTTTTTTATTAGGAGATCTTTGTACACCAACAGTTTGAGTGGTCCTGTTGACAATTTCGACTTTTTGATGATGAGTAATGGGGTGTGTTCTGGGTTCCGTATTGCGTTTGGGCAAAATTTACACAGTTTGATGAGTATTGTCGAAACTGCGCGAACGATTCATAGCCTCCGCAATTAGACAAGGTCAAGAAAATCATATTTATGTTTAAATAATAATTAATTACGATATTGTTTTGTTTGTCCAGGTTGAAGTTTCGACAATTTCGTAATCTCCAGGAAAAGCATTAAATGTTTTACCTTAGCCCGGAGAAATTGGCTTCAAACCCGGAGTCCGGAGAGTAGGCATACAAACCCGGAGACTCCGGGTCAAACCCGTAGATGTGGCAACCCTATGAAGAAATTAGATAAAAAACTATACAAACTCGTTTTTCTTTTGAAAAAGTGACGAAGTCGCTAGGAAACCATTAGAATAGGTAGGATTAACTAGATACCTATTTTGAAAAAATAAAAGGCGTAAAAAGTTAGGGAGAAAAAATGATAATACTTTAGGTAGCGGCAAGGGCGTGCTGTAATGTAATGCTGATGGTCCAACTCCAACTCTTGAATTGGCACGCCGATTGGTCAGCAGCAGCACGGCGCAGGAAGATGCAAGATTGTAAGAAAAGAATTCAGCTTGTGGTTATGTTCGTGGGGCGATGTGTGTGGTGACGGTTTGTGTCCGTTTCGAAGAAGCCTCCGTCTCGGCGCCTCCGACATTTCTGTGTTATCAGTTAAACTCTTTCCCCAACAAATTAATAACCCCAGAAAAATTATCGAATTTACCATATTTTTAGATCTCTGGGTAAACATAAAGTAAGTAAATTTACGACATGTTGTGCAACCGGCAAATGCGCGCGCCGGAGGTCACTAACCTCAACGCGCGAGTAGCCAGCTAATCAGCAAAGGGTTTTAATACACGAACATATTTTTTTATTATTTTTTGGTTGACTTTAGAATTTTTTAATGTCGGATTCGTATAAAGCTTTTTTTCCAATTCAAAGACGACATATTAAAAACATTATTACAAAAAATATTTCCCTTATAATTCTTTATCACTGTAGTTACCAATTTGTTCGACCTGTCATTTTTTCTAATTATTTCTTTCATTTTTTTCTTACAGACTCTACCCTACTAATTTAAAGAAACCTATCGTTTTTTCTAATACTTGTTCTTAGCTAAATATCGTTTCAGGTAATACGTGTTTCAAACATATTTTTGAAGGTTAAAAGTATCCAACATTTCACGAATACCTAATAAAATATTTCATAAAAGTTTGTGGCATTGGATTTTTCCACCATTTGAAAATAAAAGTTTAAAAATATGTATAGATGGACTGTGGAAACAATAATTATTGAACATATTTATGCCTTACATAAATTCATAAATGTTGTGGTGGCAAATCCCTAAATATTGCCATAGGGATAAATAATTATTGCAAAGAAATAGTTATTTATGTAGGTACCTACCTACCAAGGCACTGAAGTTCAACTTTTTATGACTCATGTGGAATTTAGTTGCCGAAGCCTCTGGCCGAGGCAAATAAACCACATGAGCCTTAAAAAGAACTTAAGTGCCGAGGTAGGTACGTATTATATGTTTTTTTTTAAATCGAAAAAAAATTTTTATTAGGCGAAAAAGTAATTATAAGGGATCACCCGTCTATTAAGCGATGCGCGATCGGCGTTACTTGACTTTGACGATTGCTCTACCTAGGTCAAGTATAACGAGACACAGCACTTTCTGACAGAAAATCCAAACTGATGCCTGTTGTGCAGCCTCCATGCTAAAATAGATTAATATTAGGTACTACTAAAATATTTATACTGAAAGATTGCGCTGCTATATCTAAGTAACAATTTTGCAATGTGTACGAAAAGTTAAATGGGCCTTTATTGGCCGGGTTTTGAATATTTGGTCATACTATTGACGGGTGATGGCTCCGCGTCTGACGTTTGATGTTTACATCTCGCCAAGGCCTACTTATTGAAAAAAAAGCGTACAATAATGGGTTACTTCAGTGCGGATTGCTGAGCTTTTAATGACGATTTTGAAACACTTCACTGCCGATTTCAAGGAAACGACATTTTCTAGTAAATTTCTTGGACATTTCAACAAATAAAACGATTTTTGAAAGTCAAGTCAAATTTGAAACTTCTTATGAAATATTTAATTCGAGAAATTATTACCTTACAATTATTTTGATGCTTTCTCCTTTGCATGTGTATTAAATTAATCTACATAATTATTATGAATAAATAATAAATTAGATAATTAGATTATGTACTTTATTAAACTACTGAAATTAAATAAACTTTGCAGGAAGCACGACAATAATATTTCAAAAACTTTCAAAAATGTATTATCAGACGTAATAAAGGGTGGCCCTTAATGTAATGACATTAATTTTGTAAAGCCTAATAACTTTGCCTCTGAAAAAAATTTCGGTTAGTAGGTATTTGGTGTTGTACGATAGAAAAACTCAAAGAAATTGTGTACCAAAGTAAAAAATGATTTTAATAAAAAAATAACTATGCAAAGTTACATTAATGTTGCATAATGCTATGCGAATGTTCAAGAAGAGAAGGTCATAATTTGTTGGACACAATTTTTAAAAATTAGGCTATTTATTATTATTATTATTATTATTATTGTGTTAGTTTCCCTTGCTATTAAGTTTATTGAATCCCATATTTTGATTAAAATCATTTTTTAATTTGGTACACCCTGTATTTTTTGCAACATTTTTTTTTAATTTTCCTATCGAGCAGCCCCAAAAACTAGCCTAAATTTTCTTCAGAGACAAAGTTAGTAGACTTCACAAAATGTCACTACATTGTGGGCCGCACCCTTTACAACAAGTGGTGTACCTATTATCGATAATACCTTTCATTAATTTTACGAATTATAATCCCAAATATGAAAATACCATCGAATTGATAAGTACAATGGAAGTCGCACAGGTGTCATTTTCATTGTTGTTTGGGGCAGACAACTCTAGAGAGAGCAGATAGGTTTCAAATGACAATAAGTAAGACAAGGACGCGTAATGAACGTGTCAGCTGATTCAGGCAAAGGAGGTATAGGTATAGGGTTGTTGGTTGTTGCATATTAATGGGCGAATTTAATGGACATGTTCCGTAATTCTCTTTATTGTATGATCTGTATTCCGAAATTCGGGGCTTGTTTGTACGAATGAGAATTTTTCTATATAACCACAATAATTATGTAAATATTGCACAGAAAAAAGTAGTGAATTGATTAAAAAAATTACATGGCAATTTGATGCACCTGGAGGTAAATGGAGACAAATAAAATACAAATTCCAAAATAATAGTTTATTTCAAAATAAAGGCCACAAAATATCTAGGATAAGGTGTACATTTTCAACTTTAATTACTTATCTTAACTGATTTATTAATTTTAAAATTCAATTTAATAGGAAAAACATGTAAGACAGGTAGCGTTTACATATTTTTATATAATTTTTAATGTTTAGGCATCTAGCAAAAAGAATTACAAATAAAAAGTAGGTACCTTATTAAGGGACCAGAACCTCAATTTCCATCTTTGACTACGAAGAGCTAGTTTCATTAGCCACAATATTTTTCCAGTTATCCCTTGATAGAGTTTCTATCGTGACTTGGAAAATAAAAAACTGTAGTAATTACATAGGTAGGTACCTACTTTTTAAGTTTGCGCTGCCCAAAATTCTCTATGAAATCGCTCTCAATAAAATGTTGACTACAAATGCAAGTCAATTCTTGTAGACAGTACAACATTTTTCCTTTTTATTGCTGCAATCCACTTGTCTCCAATATCACCTTATCTCTTGGAAAACTGCAAAGTTATTAGCAAAGATTTTTAAGACTTACGAATGAAAAGAAACCCCACTATTCTTTTTCTTTCCGCCCCGTTTGGTACATCCAAATACACAACAGGAGTTGACCATATTTTTTGTAATTTACAACTACAACAGAGAGAATACAGCCACATAGCTAAATTAAATTTTCTCTCCGATCTAAAAATAATATTAAACCAATTACCAACTAAGAAAACTCAACGCCGTTTTATATTTTATACGAAACTGCCACCACGACACTAACTCAAATCAAATATGGCGTTTGACAACGGAACTCGTTTGAAGCACCGGATACAAAAATAGAAAGTTAGGACAAACACCTCTTTTGTGTTATGTGGTTTTTGCCGGAATCAGCTGATTTATTTACTGTTTCACTTACTCCAGTTTGGCTGCCAGTTTCTCTCTCTACAGTCCTTCCACCTACTTGTCAATTCAATGGAAAATACTACGACTGCGCAACAGGAGTGGTACCTATCTATTATCTTAGCATTGGTATCTATTATCTATTATAATAAGTTAATAAATTAACGAAAGGTATTATCTGATTATTATTAAAACTTGGGACATTTGGGTTTCAGGGGGTGCTAAATAAAGTTCTCTAGCCAGATTTTCGATTAAGCAATCCATAAGTAATGCCACTTTCCAAAATATCGCATCGAAAAAATAATAGCAGGTCGTAGAATATAGTGCTGCCACCATGATGAAATGTCTCAAGGGTGCATATAGGGACACTTCCTACAAACAAAAATCATCAAAATCTTGAAACCTATCACAATTTTACAAGGGTGTTCTGGATCAAACTTACAAGTTTTGATAAAGTATATATACGTCTTATCATTGAGTAAAGGCCTATTAGTCCTTTACCCAATGGTCTTATTAATGTCTGAGCTAATTAGAAACGAATACCTAACGAATATCATATTTTGAATAAGTTGTCAGGCTATGACAAGTGGCCTTATCGCCAGATATCGTGAATCGGTATATGAAGGTACGCGCACCGCCGGCCATTAGCGCATTTCTGCGATTTTTTTGCGCGTATCCGCATCCAAATCGGCGCAGCGCGGATCCCAAAACGAAGATAAGCCCAATTAACCGGATAATTATTAATTTGAATTTTAATCTGGCGCTAATTGCGAGAGCACGCCTTGATTTGCGCTAATGAGCGTTTATTGTCTTCCATTTGGGACGATAATTGACGGTGGGTTGCGCTGAATACCCGCCAATTTCCAGTCAAACATTAGTAAAATGCTTTGTATTTGCCTGTTATCTGCAGTGTTCGCGTGTTCCTCGTTATTCAAAACACATGTCGACAGTCAAGTACGATTTTGATTTTTAGTTTTTCAAATAAAATAAAATGTGTAATCTGTGGCTCCGTGCATTTTAACTAAATCGACTATACTTACATCGTTAAATTTAAAGTAACCTGGACTTGAATGTCGAAATGTTTGGAATAACTACAGCTTTATGTGTTTAAACAGTAGACATTGTAATTGTGGCAATTATACGAAAAACAAACTTTTTACGAGGAAGTTAGATTCATAAATCATCAATATTAATTATATGGGAGTATTTTTAATTAATCATTGTTATTTTTTAACTAAATTTATTACAAACCTTATTTTAAATGGTCCCGAATCCAATGATGTAGTCAGACTCAAACTGAGGTAAAAAAATCGCTAATTGATTTTTGTAATGTTTTACTAGAAGATTGAGATTAAGATCTGAAATTTTGCACCAAAATAAAAAAACAGTTTTTGTGACCTGTCTTTAGAAAATAACCCGGCCAAAATCGGATTAATAATAAAGCTTTTGGGAGGTGCTTCGTATTTCAAATGGGCGGTCAACCTAATTTAGTATATATAGGTAAAAACTAAAAACTTCTGCGATATTTAGTGAAGATGAAGGGCAGAATGCTATTGGTAAATGAAGCATAAGCGATATTTCTGCTCGTATAGCCCTAACAAGAAAAATGGATGGTTTGTCTAATATGTAGGATACTAGTTTAATATGCTACTAACAGATGAGGCATCTCAAGATCATAATATGAATCTTATATTATCAATCATGGAATTTTACAAGACATTTTATTATTTTCTCTATCTGAAAACCAACAAATTCAATGATTTTGAGAAGGATTTCTACTTGTTTGAGATGTTTGTGGATAAAAAGGCTACTAGCCATCAGAAAAAATATTGTGGCGAAAGCTTGGGAACTTTAGGATTCAAACATTAAGTGCTATCTGTGGAAACTCATATTGGTGGTTGTGATTAGATTAGGGTCCAGGATGCTAAAGGGAAAATAATAATAATAATTTTCACTCTCACAATACTCCAAACTAGGAGTACCCCAGAAGCAAATGAATGCTTGTGCGGGGGAGGGGGGCAATTACTATTATTTTGTCTTCGTTGCCAATTGCGGCTATTGCCGACTTTTTCCCGATAGAACTAGGATAGCATACGCTCAAGTACTACGGAGAACCCTAGAAACCCGTATAGTAATCCCAGTGAGTGTAGAACAATTATTAGTAAATCACACTGATAAGCTATTAGGAGCAATATCGTGAATCCACATTATTTGTCCAGCGCTCTTGGCCATCAGCGGTGTTTTTCTAAAAGACATGTGAACGTGCAGTCTGCCTCGAACTCGATTCGAACCAAGGTCGATCTAAGGCAGAAAAACATGCAGTCTAAATAGTTCAGCGACGCTACGAACGTCGCCACCGCGATAATTAGGTACTTACCATTTTACTGGGAACACCAGATATATAAATCATGCATAATAATATGTACCTATATTGAATTAAGAAAAGTCATCTTAGATCATATTGAGCTCAATGGTGTAAACACCTGGGTTCCGAAAATTATGTTTTATGGAATAATGTTGGATTCAAATTTTTAAGACTCTTCTAAAAATCTTACGAAAGCATATACGGGTGTCTACTTTTAAGTGTATACAAATCGATAAAAAATGTATTTTGTGAGATATTTTCAAAAACCTTTTTTGTTCGAAAGGTCTTCAAAAAACGCTTCTTTCGACGTTTTTACTTTTGTCAAAATGCAAATCCAGGGACGGCTACGATTTTTTTATACCCCGATTTTCACAAAAACCATTTAGCGATTTTTTTTATTTAAAATCTGACACAACAGCGTTAATCAGGACACCCCCAAACCCCCATGTACTAAATTTGAACAAAAAATGTAGAGGGTGTTCGGTTCTACACCGTGTTAAAGTTGAGCAAAATAGGGACTTCAAAGGCACCTGGCGAGTCAAGCGTGCCATGGAATTATTTCAAAACAGTGGAAGAATTAACAGGACCACCCAAAGTGTTGATGGAAGAAATTGCAAGAAGAAATATACAGGATGTTTTTCTCTACAGCGTCTCAAATTTCCGATTTTTTTCGAATTTTACCGAGCTTAAAATAAAACTTAATAGCTGCTATTAATATCATTTCTAATATTTAATCCCACTAACGACGCATCTGTTCAATCCGAAACCGAACATGATATAAAATATTGCGTTATTGAAGTTCCCTAAAAATGTTTCATTTTGTACGTAGTAAGGAAAAAATTCTACATAATAAAGTAGAAATTTTCAGATACTAACTAGAAATTTCCAGATACTATCTAGAAATTTCCAGATACTAACAAGAAATGGCTAATTATTAACTAGAAATTTTTAGTTAGTATATGGAAATATCTAGTTAGTATCTGGAAATTTCAGTTACTATGTAGGTACAGGGTGTCTACTCTTAAGTGTATAAAAATCGATAAAAAATGTATTTTGTGAGATATTTTCAAAAACCTTTTTTTGTTCGAAAGGTCTTCAAAAAACGCTTCTTTTGACGTTTAGATCGTTTCTGTTGACTTGGGCTGCCATTGATTTAAGTCAGAGAAGTTTAAAACGAATTTTGAGAACTTACAGACTCGTAGAAGGAATCATTATACAAATTATGCTCCGGAATGCTTTGGTTACAATGGAATCTAGAATTTCTAGTTACTATGTAGAGGTTTATAGTTGCTATGAAGAAATTTGTATTTACTATGTAGAAATTTCTAGTTACCTACTAGATAGAAATTTCTAGTTACTATATGTACAAATTTCTAGTTGATAATTAGAAATTTCTAGTTACTAGGTAGAAATTTCTAGTTGCTATGTAGAAATTTCTAGTTACTATGTACACACAAAAAAATCTATATTCGATTTTAATATAAAAGAGTTATTTTGAACCTATCGTAGGCACCCTATACAACCCACACGAAGTTAGCCACAGATTGATTCTAATCTTCAGATCAAACCTTAGACAATCCTTGATTGTAGTGAACAGTTATTTTGAGTTTTACGTATTGTCAAGTAAAGATCACCTTAAATCTAATATAGTTTCAAATTGTATTATCGTTTAAGATTAATTACAGTATACGCATCCATGTTGAGCTCTAATGTAGAATATACTAAAATCGTATTGAATTTCGATTACTCTCAAAATTACTGTAAACTATTGTCAATCAGCACTTTATCATAGTCTCAGAACTACTTTAGTTTGTTTTTAACCCCATATTGGGGTCTAATATGAAATATTCTAAGATCATTTTGACTATAGATTGCTCTTAAAATTACTGCAACCTATCGTCATTAAGCACTTTATTATTATCGTCTTAGAACTGATTTAGTCTTAATTTAATTCAAGTTAAATTAAATAAGAAAATAAAGTATAGTCAATTTGATAAAGTATTACCTAATTTTATATACAGAATGTCTCACTTAAGAGTCAAACAACATTATAACTTCTTTAATTTTTAACCGACCAGAACGAAATATTTTCCAAAGGTAGATGGCATTGTTGCCTACTTATTTCCAAAAAGTTAGGTGCCTACCCCAAAGTCAAATCCACCTGCGATGCCACAATAGAGACTAAAAATCCGAAAGTCATATTAGGCTTTTTTTAAATTACTAAAGAAAGTTGTTCAGATTCGATCCAGAACCCCAAATCCAAAATTTTTTTAAAATAAAAAAATAATAAATTGAAAAAATTAAAGTCCAAAAATAGCAATTTAATAATTTTCTGCGTTTATAGAGAAGTGTGCCATGGAAGTTTTGAAGGCAAGTCGTTTGCTGTCATGTCTATTGTCACAACTTGGCTTCGAAACTTTCATGGCACACATTTCTAAACGCAGGAAATTATTAAATTGCTACTTTTGGACTTTTTGACAAAATTTTGGATATAGGGTTCTGGATCGATTCCAAACAACTTCTTTTAGTAAATTTGTTTAAAAAAAATGCCCAATATGACTTTCTGATTTTTGCCTCGATTGTGGCATCGCAGGTGACTTTGACTTTGGAGTAGGCAACTAATTTTATGGAAATAAGTAGGCAACAATGCCATCTACCTTTGGTAAAAATTTCGTTCTGGTCCAGTTAAAAATTTAAGAAGGTATAAGGTTGTTTCACTCTTAAGTGAGACACTCTGTATATATTTATTATTATTTTGAAAATAGGAATATGTATAATATTTTGTAATTAAAATTATATTTGAAATAGTTGAAGTGATCTGACTCCTAGGTACAGGTATTTCCCATCCTATTTTAACCGATTTTTAAAAATTTTATTTAAATCAATTTTGTCACTAATTTTCAAATTTATAGGGAGGCTGTAAAATAAAAATTGGGAATAAATATTAATAATGTTTATTATATTTAATATTTATTTATAAAAAATAAACTTTCATAATTCTGTCTAACCACATGAAACAATTTATTTTTTTATGAAAATATTCAATGTGAAAAGTCAGTTTTTTTACACTAGAACAGTTTTTACCACAGTCCATACACTTCATAGTAACTTTATATTATTATGTAGGAACTTAAAATAAATATATATGTATATAACATTTAATTGATAGCCTCTTGTAATAAAGCCAGGATTTTCACAAGACCAGAAGGTACTTTATCATATAGTGTGTATTTGGAAAATAGACTTTTGAATTAAAATCCACAGGTACAAAAGGTACTCACTTTGAATGGGGTATTTCGCTGAGACCACATGAAAGTATTTAAAAAAGAAATCTACAGCCTTCTTTGATCCACTGAACTGATACTTGATTGCATCAACGACCACGAGAAACGAGGTGGGAACCTGTAAATCTCCCACTATGAGCACTAATGAGCAGATAGGGCTGGATCGTGTATTTGTGAGATTCCGCTTGAATTTTAATTCTCCACAGTTTTTATTCGATTAGAGACAAATCCTGTAAAGATAATGAGTAAAATTATTGTTAATTGCAATTCCTATTATGTGTATCATGCAGATAGATAAATACGTTTAACCTCCAGGTTAACAAGAATACAATGTGCAAGAAATCTCCTCAATACAGCATATTTAAAAAATAGTTATAAAAATTGAAACTGGAGTATCCTTGGTACGCATGTTAAGAAAAGACTTTCATGTAAAAAATGATCCAAAATTAAGTAAATTCTACTTACCTATAAATTTTTGTCTAGAGAATACTATTCTCTGGACGCTGGCAATACCTGTCTACTCAAGCGATAACGGTCGCAACGCAAAGGGTGGGGATATAGGATTATAATGAAACTAGTGTGATTTTTTAGGGTCACATTTACCCTATATTCTCGGGATTATAGATTTGTTTAGATTTGAACCAATATTTTTATTGAATTGATTTTAGAATAAAATATGTATTGCCTTAAATTATTCTTAAACAGAAACCACCCTAAAAATTTTAGTTAGTTTTAATTTATTCCCAGCCTATAGTCATATACTAAACAACTATGTTTAACCTGAAATTAGAATTTGAAACTAAACTAATAGTTATGCCGACTGTAGAATAAAGTAATTATGTTTCTAACTAATCTCAATCTGAATTTATTTTTTTGATGTTAACATTTGTTTCAAATTTTATCCTAGATTTTTCTGTGTGTAGAAATTTCTAGTTACTAGGTAGAAATTTCTACTTTGTTGTCATGAATTTTCTAGAAAGGAAGTGGAAATTTTCAGATGATATTTACATGTTACGGCCCTTCGGGGCTTTCGTAAAATCTCATAATGCTTCCAAGGAACATTTTTAAAGTATATTGTATGGCAGATGCACCATTTACTTAAGAACATCAGGTCATGTTTAGATACTTATTTTTTTTTATTTTACAACGTAAATAAAATATGACATGCTACGTTCCCAGCACAGAAAATATACGCGTATATTTTCTGTGGTTCCCAGTAACATTGTATACTAAATTTGTGAGTTGCTTCTAATAATACATTTCTGGTGAAGTCGCCGGTGTGACTTGAATAAAATCGTTACTGACACGTCCATTGGACCACGTCCATTGCACCACGTGTCATAAATTTCTAACCAACAAATCATACTTGTGCGGCGTTTTCCTGCTGATATGGCCGTATAGGTAGATATCAGTATCAGTGTTAAGAAATTGAATCGAAAGCTATTGTCTAAAGATAACCAATTACTGATTTTAAAAAGTGACGTATATAACATTGTCGTATATTTTCGAACTCCGCAACTGAAGCTAAGGCAACAATTTTTGAAGTTTCTGTAGGTAGGCTCTTTCGATAGTTTTGATAGCTTCTTCGGGCGTCCTTCTTTGTCATAATGAAAGTTGCTGTCCATGGCTACCTACAGGGTGTTTCATCTTAAGTGCGAACACCCCCGTAAAATTTGTATTCTTCGCCCGATTTTAGCCGGGTTTTTTTCTAAAAATAGGCCACAAGAAACTTTTTACGTTGGTGCAAAATTTCAGTTCTTAATCTTAATTTTCAAGGCCTACTATAATTTTTTTTCTTGTAAAAAAATAAGAAATCATTTAGCAATTTTTTTATTTAAAATCTGACACCACAGCGTTAATTAGGACACACCAAAACCCCCACATACCAAATTTGAACAAAAAATATACAGGGAGTTCCATTCCGCAAGGTGTGGAAGTTGAGCAAAATAGGAATTTTAAACTTATCTGGCGAGTCAAGTGTGCCATGGAATTACTTCGAAAAAGTTGGATGATGAACAGTGCCGATGTGCAGAGATTTAATAAAAAATATACAAGGTGTTCTTCTTTGTAGCAACTCGAAATGCTGAATTTGTTAAACAGATAAAAAAGCGAGTATATCAAAACCACCCCAGACATTATAAACGAACTAAGTCTAAAAAATAAAGAAGCCTGCATCAGTAAGTCCATCTAAGTTAAGGTGGCTGGTGTCCCACAACAGGAAACACACAGAAAATGTATCATCTTAGACAGTGACTTTATTGATAAAGGTCCAACAATTTGAATTGTTTTTATTTGTTGGTTGGATGAAGTAAAGAAATAAATTGCTTTTGTGTTTATTAATATTTTTTCAATGATTCCAAAGCTCTCCTGGCCAGTATAAAGTTTAATAAAAATTCAGCATTTTGAGATCGCCCAGAGAAAAAGAACCTGTACATTTTTGTATTAAATCTTTGCTCACCGACACTTTGAGTAGTCCTGTTGATCATTCATCTGTTTTGACGGGATTACATGGCTTACTTGACTCTCTAGATGTGTTTAAAATTCCTATTTTGCTCAACTTTGACATCCTGCACAATGGAACTCCCTGTATATTTTTTGTTTAAATTCGGTATACGGGGGGTTTTAGGTTGTTCTGATTAACGCTGTGGTGTCATATTTTAAATAAAGAAAATCGCTAAATGGTTTTCGTCATTTTTTTGAGATTAAACCTGAAATTTTGCACCAACGTAAAAAAGAGTTTTTTGCGGACTATTTTTAGAAAAAAACGCGGCTAAAATCGGATGAAAAATACAAATTTTACGAGGGTGTTCGCACTTAAGATGAAACACCCTGTATACGAAATTTATGGCCGAAGATAAAGAAAATTCAAAATTTTTATACATCTGTAACTTTCTTATTTCTAAAGGTGTACAAAAATGTTTAACATAAAAATTATTTGCAAGAACTGTCAAAATCCTATTATTAAATCAGTTTTGAAATATTCAATATGACCATTGAGTAAAAGAATATATATTTTAAATATAATATTCTTTTACTCAATGATATTATGACTAAATTTGGGCTATCTAGAGGAATCAAAAATTACATTATCATTTTTTTATAAGGCGAAATAGGTATCCCATTTAATTTGATGCGCCACACTTGACAGTTTATGATGTATTTACTGTAGGTAATAATTTGAGGACAGTTATTAGTAAAATTTGTGATTCTTATAAGATCTAGTTACTCATGGAAATAAATAATCGATTATGACGTTAAATTAAAGTAGACATAGTACAGTAGGCTTTAAATTTTTTTAAATAAAGTGGTTTACATGCACTTAATGAAATGTCGAATAGATAACCCAGAATTGTTATTTTCCTAATAAAAAATACTAAACCCGTAGACATTCTTTTATTTTATGAAAATAAAGTAAAAATACTTTATATTTTCAATTTAAAGTCACACTTCGCAGTTACTTATCTAAAAATACAATAGGAATTATCTTAAAAATGAAAATAATAAAATATTGTACTATTACAAAAATGCTCAGTAACCACCCAGTATTTAGACCTACTTTTTACAACAAACAATATTTCATATTTTCAGCTTCGGTATTTCAGCTGCTGCTTACTTCCAGTTTTTAATTTTTTAATATTACATATTTTGTGGAGTTTTTGAGTAGAATTTACTGTTTAGGTAACCTCATTATGAAAAATTCCATTGGGGATGTCATTATTAACGTCATAATAACGCTACCATTGCACAATTATTTCCATGGGTAACTCGATCTTATGTCAATCGCAAATATTATTTTTTTTTCTAAAATTTTTGTTGCAAATACAGAACAAACAGGCAGGTGTGATACATCAAATTGAATAGGACATTTTGCTTTACAAAACGCACATAATTAAAGATTTTTAGAAATAATTTAATTTTCTAGCCAAATAGGTAAATTTTACGGTAATCCATACAATAAAACTAATCTCACACATAAATGCAGTCAGTTCTTGCAAACAATTTTAATGCTGAACTTTTTCCCGTATGTCAAAGAATAAAAAAGTTACAGAGCTTTAAAATCTTTATTTTTTTTAGATTTTTAGCCAATTTTTCCTATACTTAGGTGGCCATGGACAGCAACTGTCATCATGACAAAATAAGGCCGCTCGGAAGGGCTATTGATCGCATCCTCATCCGAAACCGATGCCACTTATAAAAGCCACGCCACACTGTATAGTTAAATCGAAATTGGATCAGCATACCGCCAAACTCCAGCTTAAAAATCCTAACGAGATCAACCTTCATATTTTTATGGGCCGCTCGCCGGCCATCTATAACTTATTAAACGGCTTATCTTTAGGCACGAATTCCGGCGCATCCATCCGTCCGGGGCCCTAATTAAACGTGCACGAGGACGAGGTCCTGCCCGGAGGCCCGAATGAAACAGATCGCCGATTCTGCATGCTACAAAGTACACCGGCGGAGTAGAGTCTTCCCCTAATTAGGCCAATTAGGACTTATACTAATTCCTTGCTCGAATTAATATTTTTTATGGCCGTCATAAAGCCGTATAGACGCGTTTACCGCGAGCGTTGCGGTACGTTCCGTCAAGAAATCTTAATTGCTCGAATTTCTTGATTTATACAAGTAATTATATCGTTGCCATGCCATAAAGGGTGGTGTAACTCTGTAGGAACTATTTTTAATAACATAGAATACTGAGCAATTGGGCATCGCGGTTAAAAGGACAATAAATGGGCAAATGGGGTAATGATTTAATAAATTGAAATTTTTCACTTTTTTAAATTGAAGCCCCTGGCTTAAAAAGGGTGTAAGCCACAAGTACACTAATATTGAGATTTCTGATTTAACTTAATATTTAATAGGGTAGAAGCCACACAATTAATTTTTCAACTATTAGTTAACAGATGGCGCCACCGTATCAAAATGACCTTATTCATATTACTATTTTTCCGGCAAAAATTTCAGAATAAAGCTATATAAGCCACCGATATGGATGCTCAACATGCTAGACCGTCTCGCGAAAATTATTATTTTTCTTGTGGCTTTGAGGATAATAATGAGAATCTGTGGTATTCGGATGATAGTATAAAAGACAGGGACTATTTTGCAAGTGATAGTAGTGACAGTTCTTCGTTATCCTGATATGCACAACAGGCAGGAGTTTATCCTACTGTGGCATATACCCTTTTACCGAAATTATTTTTCTTATTTAATTTTGACTTGTTTGAATCTTACTCCTAAACTTCAAATTTTATGATTATTTACCTATAAAACGCCGTGTTTATTTGACAACACCTGAAAAGACACCAAATACGTCGAAATCTTGGCTCAAGTTACACAAATAAAAGGAGGTTTATTTTGGTGTAATAAGGATGCAAGCCACAATTTTTTTAGGTGCTAATTCCTGTATATATATATGTAAAATATATAAATATATATGTTTAAACCTTTTTTCTCAAAATATGCCAAATGTGACTTATAGCCTTTTTAAGCCAGCAGGGTCTTCAATTGTACTTTGGGCACTATCCTGATAGATCGAGCGTCAGGCAACGCCCCTTTTATCCATCGTTTTCTGTAATGGGCGAATCACATTTCACGTTAAAATGTCGACGTTATCATAAACATTTCAAACCGTAAATTGTTTGTTTCATCGTGATGTTATGGGCTGACTTTTTGCAAAAATGGAAGACGGATTTGTGAAGCCATGTTCGAATAACTACCTAATAACTGCCATAATTATGTCGAATTCGACACGGTAAGTGCGTTTTCCAACAAAAATCAGAAACATGAATGTGAATATAGAATTTATTAAACTTGCAAGGGGAAAAACTAAAAGTTAAGCTTTATATCGTAGTAGGTATTGCAAAAAAGAAATCTTAGATTTGTTTGTCACATCAAAATGATCCTCAGCAGAGAATTTTTTTATTTGTTTGGGGGTTCACGCCTTTACGGCTGCCAACCATTCAACCATTGAGCAGTGTTACCATATATGTTTTACGGAAATTTTGAATTTTTTTTTTTTAAATCTTGGTCTACAATTTTTTAAAAAAAATACCCTAAAAACAAAAAACAACTAAAAAACTGGTGTATTGATTAACAAAGAAAAATAAAGCTGGTTTCAAAATAATTACTTGGTAGACAAAATAGGTAGTAGTGGTAAAATTAATTTTGTCTTGCTCTTTTCTTTTTGCTATTTTATTTTGAAAAGGCGCAAATGCATTTTTTAACGATGCCATCCCAAAGTTACACAAATTGTCGACAAACTGAAGTGGCTTATTAAAACTTCTAAACACAAAGTTTTCTCTGGAAAATTTTAAGTTAGCTATAGTGTTTGCTCAAGTAGGCACTACGGAAAACTCTAAAAAAACGCTAGTAATCCCAGTTGAGATTCAGATTAATGAGTGGCTCACTCATGAGTGACATATACCTAGACCGTCAGATAGTGACAGATTTAGGTCCCCCATTTCCGCATACAAGCCTCGAAGAGGGTTGAAAAGTACTTCGATGTTGAGTAGAATGAAGGGAAATTTACGAATGGCCCCTGCATGGGGATAACATATTTTGGAACATTCGATTTTTCATTCTCACAATTCGATTCGACATTTTCACGCAAGCCGTGTTCATTATATGATTAATTAATAGAACCTGGCGTGGGAAAACCAAAGGCTTGAGTGTTGAAGGTGGCTAAAGGGTTGAAATAAGGGCGTAATCTTGTAAGGTATAAAATCGAGATTCTGATCGATTTTTTCACACAAAAATAACGAAAGTATGAAAAGGTACATCATCACTACACTCTCAAAAAGGTAATCTTAAAAGCTGAGAATATGGTTTTTTTTAAACTATTTATTCACATGAAATAAATTATTGCTCCGATGAAAAAAATATTGTTCAGCCAAATGCAAACAGTTTCACAAAGCAAGTAGTCCGCTCGTCTTGAAGTTAAAAATAACTATTATTTTATTCAAAAATAAAAGTGGTAATTTAAATTTACCGCACGTATTTAGAAATCAACAAAATCGTATTTCTTAAATGAAATAATGATTGGTTTAAAATGAAGCAACATTTAATCTTTAAATGAATACCTACTGTTCAATATATTTGAGTTCAAATCTTTGTTTTATTATGTCAAGAGTAGTTATTATCATTATGAACATTCTTCCTCTTTATTCAAGTAACGGTAATCTTGTCTGATATAATCCAAGTAAAATGTTTGTTTCACCTCAAATGTACGAAGGTTATAAAAACCGACATAAAAAATATTCGATAGTGTAAATTCAAAAATAGTGCACTTCAATCAAGAACACCATATTCTTGAAATGTATTTCTTAGGGAGGTTAGCAGTGGGCGTAACCTCTCTTTTATTTTCACATATACAGGGCGATTCGTATTTGCAGGACAAAAAAACAATATTTAGATTTTGATAATTGCATTAATCCTTTGGAATATTTGCATTCTCCATGAAATTTTCTACAGAACCGTTTTTTTTTATTTTGAATGCAGCGTTGCCAAGATATCGAATTTTTCTTGGAATTTAGGGACTTCGTGGAGGTTATGGAAACTGAATGCTGAATCTTTATTTTAATAGATGTCAAAGGTATATTTTAGCCGAAGTATGACAGCACAACCGTGTGTGGTGTGGTATGTCGAAATTGGTTTTTGCATATACAGTGTGTTCATGACAGGCTCTCAAAATCGGATAATTTCAGACAGCAATAACTTTTTTTTTTCAAATGGAATGACCCATTATTCTATAGTTTGTTGGATGCCGGCGTCCAAGCCCCACATTTAATGTAAATATCATTCTATACCAAAAACTACCCGTTTACGAGATATTTAGAATTTAAGAAAATTTCTTTGCATTTTTCATTCAGGTGAGAAGGTTTTATCAAGCAAGCCATAATTATTTTTCCAGACAGTGGCAGAAATAATTGGCATTTTAGATAATACGGGAAATAAAATTCCTATACCCGTATACAGTATGTCCACGGTTATACATCCCAAGAGGACAAATGGACCAAAAATTTAATTTTTCGACAAAAAGTCATTCTTGATAAAAGTTTCTGCTTCTCGAAAAATATGGTCCACGAAGAGAATTTTCGATTTTTTTATACAGGGGGTCCCAAAAATACAAAAACATGAAATGCGATCAAGAATAAACTGCCTTTATTTTTAAAAATATCAAAAACTGTTACTTAGAAAAGTTGTTTGGAATTAAAAGATATGTGTCCGATTGTCACTTTTCAAACAAATCAGCCAACTAAGATTTTTTTATTTCCAAAAGTGTGAAATTCCTTTGTTTTTAAAAATATCAAAAATATTTATTTAGAAAAGTTGTTTAGAGTTAAAAGACGTGTCAGAGGGTAATTTTTTACCCATTTAAGTCAAAGTCGCTCGATTTGTTTAAAAAGTTACAATCAGACACGTCTTTTAATTCTAAACAACTTTTCTAAATAAATATTTTTGATAATTTTAAACACAAAGGAGTTTCACACTTGGAAATGAAAAAAAACGGAGTTGGCTGATTTGTTTGAAAAGTGATAATCGGACACATCTTTTAATTCCAAACAACTTTTCTAAGTAAAAGTTTTTGATATTTTTAAAAATAAAGGCAGTTTATTCTTGATCGTATTTCATGTTTTTGTATTTTTTGGACACCCTGTTTAAAAAAACTCGAAAATTCTCTTCGTGGACGATATTTTTTCGAGAAGCAGAAACTTTGATCAAGAATGACTTTTTGTCGAAAAATTAAATTTTTGGTCCATTTGTCCTCTTGGGGTGTCTATCCGTTGACATACTGTATACGGGTATAGGAATTTTATTTCCCGTATTATCTAAAATGACAATTATTTCTGCCACTGTCTGGAAAAAATAGTTATGGCTTGCTTGATAAAACCTTTTCACCTGAATGAAAAATGTGGGGGAAAAGGTGGGGCTTGGACGCCGGCATCCAAGAAACTGTAGAAATATGGGTCATTCCATTTGAAAAAAATAAGTTATTGCTGTTTGAAATTATCCGATTTTGAGAGCCTGTTATGAACACACTGTATATGCAAAAACCAATTTCGACATACCACACCACACACGGTTGTGCTGTCATACTTCGGCTAAAATATATCTTTGATATCTATTAAAATAAAGATACAGCATTCAGTTTCCATAACCTCCACGAAGTCCCTAAATTCCAAGAAAAATTCGATATCTTGGCAACGCTGCATCCAAAATACAAAACAAAAAAACGGTTCTGTAGCAAATTTCATGGAGAATGCAAATGTTCCAAAGGATTAATGGAATTGTCAAAATCTAAATATTTTATTTTTGTCCTGCGAATACGAATCGCCCTGTATATGTGAAAATAAAAGAGAGGTTACGTCCACTGCCAACCTTACAACTTTTGTATTCAAGTTTTTTTTCGTATCTCTTACGGTTCCTGAGATCCAGGGGGTAGGACAAACTATTTGGGACTCGCTGTACCTCGTGGAAATTTCAACAATAGTTCTGACAGTCTGTATATGTGTAGCTTCGTTTATGTTTATATCTATACATATGCAGTGTGACCCATTTGTTTTCGGGTCACCCTGTAAAAAGTTTATTAATTGCGTGAATTGACCCGAATTTTTAATTGCTTAGGTTTAACAATTAAATATTAACAATGAAGTATGGATTTTTGTAACCTTTCTAGAGTTGAAGAAGACGCTGGAGTCTTCATTCTTCATTAAATAACAATTATTATTATTGTTTTTTTCAGGGATGACTACATTTTAAAATTTTTGTACAAAATTGTTATTAGGTACCTACCTACCTACTTGAAATCTGTTGGTAAAATTTGTGCTGTATCCAGAATCCCCTGCACAGATTTTTTTAAAATTAAAATTTTGCTTCTAGAAAATGGCATATAGGCCTAAGTAGGCTTTGTATTTTGTAGGAATAAGAGGTGGTTTTTGCTCAAACAATGCAGTTTGTCTTCTCTTGAATAAAAAAAAACTGGCAAAATCGCACAATTAATAATTTTTTTCTACATTTTAGTTTAGAAAGTGTCACTTTTCCGCACTACTTTTCCGCACTAGTGCGGAAAAGAGACACTTTCTAAAATAAAATGCGTGCGGAAAAGTAAATGCGTGCGGAAAAGTGTCTTACTATTCCGCACGCTTGTAGAAAAAATAGTGTTCCTAACTCTTGCGGAAAGTGTCTTTTCCACACTCGATTTCTTGGCTGAACTCCGCTACGCGTCGTTCAGCCAACTGCAATCGCGTGCGGAAAAGTGGCACTTTCCGCACTTGTTAGGAAATATACTATTTTAGGGTGATCCGAAAACAAATGGGTCTCACTCTATAGATTGCAAAATTGATTTATTAAGACAAAAGTAGGTATAGGTACTGCAGTCAATTTTATAACTTTTATAAAAAAATAACACTTGCCATTCCAACCAAACCTATATACAGGGTGGCTTATATAATAAGTTGCCCCCGCTAAGAAAACTATGGTCAAAAAATAAAATTTTTAACAACTGTGAGAATACAACTACCTATTGTGTCAATTTTGAAATATTAGATATGACCACAGATAACGTATGACTAACTTTGGGCTCTCTTGGGATCAAAAATTAAATTATCTGGAAAAAAAATTATTGATGCTTTTTTTATAAATCAGAATATCCCATTTAACTTGATACTATAAAAAGTTAAGAAAAATTATTTGTAATATTTGTGATTGGCAGAAGGTCTATAGGTATACTCATGAAAATAAATACCTAATCGATTATGACGCTTAATTAAAGTAGGCATAGTATTAGGCTTTAAAATTTTAAAAATAAAACGCTTTTTATGCACTTCATCGAATGTCGAATAGCTAATCTAGAATTGTTATTTTAAATAATAAAAAAATGCGAAACTCGTAGATATTATTATTTGTTATGAAAATAAATTAAAAAATACTTAATATTCTCAATTTAACGTAACACTTGTCAGTTATAGGTAATGCCATAGCAATTATTCTAAAAATTAAATAATAAAATGTCGTATACCTATTATTAAAATACAATAAATGCTCAGTGAATACTTAGTATTTACACCTATATACCTACTTTTCCTTTTTCACAACAAATAATACCTAATACCGCGCACATTCTTCAACATTTAATCTTTTCAGCATCTGCATTTCAGCTGCTGCAATTTCAAGTATTCTCATTTTTTAGTATTACACACTTTGTGGAGCTGTTGAGTAAACTCACCTGTTTAGGTAAGCTCCATTTGCAAAATTCCAATAGGGATAATGTCATTACTAACATAACTATAACTTTATCATTGCATATTTATTTTCATGGGTAACTAAATCTTATGTCAACTACAATATTACTAATATTTTTACAAACGGGCCAGTGTGACACTTCAAATTGAATGGGACATTTTGCTTTACAAAACACGTAATTACATATTTTTACAGATATATAATAGGTAGATAATTTAATTTTCGAGCCCAAGAGAGTCCAAACTTTACGTTAATCTACATATAAAAACTAATGTCATAATATATGTAAATTCTGTCGGTTCTTGCAAACAATTTTCATGTTAAACTTTCCGCCATATTTAGAAAAATAAAAAAGTTGCAGCAGTTTAAAAATATCGAATTTTTCCGATTTTTAGCCCTATAGTTTTCGTAGATGGCCATGGACAAAAATTTGCATCACGACAAAAGAAGGCCGCCTGGAAGATCTATCGATCGCACCCGCCACCGATTTTTTTCTGTCAAAAAATAGCCGAGATCTTATGTTGAGTGAGCCATTTATATAAGCCACCCTGTATATTGGTGTTGCTATTTTTATTATGTAGGTACCCTAAAATATCTCGAGGTATATAATAGATTACTCAAGATACCCTATATATAGACCCTGAACAATAGACAATGCAATTTCCATTCTTTCTAGATATTTGTTAGGCAGGGATTAAGATTAGAGGTTTTCAGGTTTTCACTATTATGTAAGTATCTAGTTTCAAGGGTACCAAATAATAATGTAAGAAAAATAAGCATTTGCCACCAGCCACCAGTAGATATTTATACCTAAATATACCTATATGGCACTGAAGTGACTTCTTAGATCCCCTTATTTGTTTTGGTCTAACATCATTTAAGGCAGCTCTCACCCTGAGGCAATGAGCAATAGGCAACTGGAAACTGGCAATAAGCAATAGCCAATATTATTTTGACCATGCACCTCTCACACCCAAGCAACACAACAGTATTTGTAGCAATCTTTGGAAGCTATTTTGAGGTTTTGCCTTCATGAAAGGAAGAAGAAACTGCATAACCTCAAATATCTAGTAATTTTTTTACTAGCACCGCTTCCTGTCTTCATGCTGCGAGAAAGAGCTGTAATTTGAATAAAAAAAATTGAATCAGTTCTATACTTATTGGCAGGTCTTGACGTCAAAAATGTGTATTATCGTATATTATTATTATTACTTGAAGATATTACATACCTAGTATTATATAACTAATATTATTATATTTGAATGCAGGGTTGTCTTTTCAACAGCCTCCCTTTTTTGCTATGACCTTTGCGAGTGTTTAAATACAAGGATATTTTTCGACCTATTTTATAAATTTGGTAGGTATTAAATGCTTGATCGTCCGACATGGTTTTTCCAATTACTGACCAAGTATATACCGGCAATCTTCGCGACGTTTTTATTTAAAAAAAAAATACCTATTGCTCTACTGACGCGATAATTATTGGTTTTCAACATGTGCACTTTATTGCCGACGATAAATATTGCCGCAAAAGTCTTTTTTTTTTTCATAGAAGCGCTATTGAATTGCTTCAATGTGAGACTCCTGATTTAATTCAATGTAAACTGTCCGCTAGCAATAATATTGCCTGTTGCCGGTTGCTATAGTTGCCTATTGCTTATTGCCTCAGTGTGAGAGCTGGAGAAAAAGCCGTCACCTTTTCCACGACAATTTATAAGCGTAACAAAGCAAAGAAAAGCAACCACCTTATAGCTGTGTCCTCCCGGTGCCCCGTCCGCGTCCTCCTCCTCAATCCGCCCTTATCTCCCTGGCCCGCGTCGCTCGCACCCTCCCCCGCGCGCGCGTCCCGACGGCGCCGACGTGTCTCCGGCGCGGCGGCCGGCGCTGGACTGGCGGCGCCGCGCCCCCGCGCCTCCCGTGGGCGGCGCCCGGCCGCGGGGGGCGCGGCCGCCCGCCGCCTCCCGATTGGGCGAGGGGGGACGCGATTGAGACGTTGGGGCGGGGCCCGGGCGCCCCCTTAATTGACTTATTAAGGAGGCGCCGGTGGGGGGAACGTCAAAGGGGAGCATCGATTTTATAGGTTTTCCCAATAATGGTGATGGGAGGCTAATAGGTGGTGTGTACCGCATTCCTCAAGTACTGCGGCGTAATTCGAGCGAAGGGAAATAGATGTGTGTGTGACTGTGGAACGCATGGGGGCTAATTTGCGCTGGGTGCGGTTCCCAAGCCGTAAAGAAACGGTAAATTAATTTAACCGTTAATGGTTATACCCACACGGGTAATAACCGTTAATGGTTATTACCTGTGTGGTTATTATCCCCCCTTTTTCATATTTATACCTAACATTCATCGCCTAGTTAGGTATATAGGTGTAGGTACCTAATAGGTTTCTATGATATCCCGGAAATATTATAAAAGTCAAAAAATGTCAAAATAACAATTTCTAATAAGTGTTCATATTAAAAATGTCCTAAACACAGAATATACAGCATTGATTGAATATAAAGTGGAGAATAATCATGTATAATAATGTGTAACACTTTATACATTATTTATTGAAAAATAGGTATACCTACTTACTATTGTCAAGTAGCTCCTATATTAAGGAAAAAAAGAGGAAAAATACAAAAATTCAATGCCACCAGCTTACATTGGTTGATTTAACCTTTTTTAAGGGAGGAAAATTCAATTTTTTGGTATGCCATAGGGACAGACTATAGCTGTAGCACAATAATGTTAATTTTTTCCTCTCTTAACCACAAGAAACAAGAAGAAATGATAAAACAAAAGTAATCGCACAAGAAAAGGCACATAATATGTAAAAAAGAATATTATCAAAAGCAAAGCAATTTGGTCATCTTGAGGGAAAATGACATTATAAGCCAGACTGTTACGCATTCCCTAGCCCCCTAGCTCTACGAACTGAAGATTGTTAAATCGGTACATGTCAAAAAACAACCATGGCAAAAAAAGAAATGTAAATAAAAGTGGGAGTTTTTTTAATAGTCACAAAAAGAATGTAAATTTCATCGGTTTAGGTCTCTTTACGAATGTAATAAAAACAAAAATAGTTTTTGTCTTGAAAACAGGTTTTTTTATGCCTTTATCGTAAAAGGTGTAAAAAATGACATTATTAGGTATGCTACAGCGATAGTCCGTCCCTGGCGAACCAAATAAGCCAAAATTGTTTTCATGAAGGTCCTTTTTAAGGAGTCTTATCTATTGTCCATCCTACTAAAAAATAATTAAATTATAGAAGTATTTTAAAAGTTATTTAAAAAAATCGATTTCAGGGGCGTCCTTACATAGTCCAAGAGGCGGCCGCATGATTTCAACTCTCATAAACTTATAGAATAAGGTGTTATGTAAAATGTAGAGCGTATATTTCTTTACTTGAAGCGAGTAGGTTGCCTCAGATAATATGGGCCCGATCATTGTTATTTAAAGAAGTTGTGGATAATTTTTAATTTTTTTATAGGTGTACAACCCGTCCCTCGAACATATTTAGGTACCTACTACTTTTTCGCAAAAGTCTTTTGACAAATTCGAAAAGTGCCGTTCTAAAAATTGAAGAAGATGGTAAATTTCTTAAATGGGTCTTGTACTTTCCTCCAGTATTAAAAGAAACCTCATCGAAAATCCGATATTTAACCAAATTTCCCGACTCCAGATTTCCAAGTTTCGAGAAACGGGACGGCTGTAGAATTAGCGTAATTGACGGGAAATCCGGAGGAACCGCTCTTATAAATCGCGTGTTTTTTCTCATTTTTTAATTTTTCGGGGGCACCAGAAACAACTGCACCTCACCTGAAGACTTGAGGGGAGCTTTAAAAATTCCGACACCATAGAGCCCAGAGCCGAAATAACTTAGCTGTAGCTCGGCGAAAAAGAGTAATTGAAGACCTCGGTGCAAAAACCGGACAAGTCCACTTTTGGGTAAAATTGACTTTTTCCACTACATTTATCTATTAAAATATCGCCGATCGATTGGTGCAAGAATCAGCCAAGTCCAAAGCAGAATAACGTTGATATATAGCTTTAGGACTTGACCGCTCGCATTCTTGGGTGCAAGAACCAGACAAGTCCGGGATTTTTTTTCACTTTCCCAAAACTTGTAAATATGGGTAAAATTGACTTTTTCCATTACATTTATGTATTAAAATATCGCCGATCGATTGGTGTAAGAATCAGCAAAGTCCAAAGCAGAATAACGTTGATATATAGCTTTAGGACTTGGCCGCTCGCATTCTTGGGTGCAAGAACCAGACAAGTCCGGGAGTTTCTTTTTCATTTTCCCAAAACTTATAAACTATGGACTTGTCCGGTTTTTGCACCGAGGTCTTCAATTTCTGACAATATAGGTACGGACTTTGGCTTTTAGGTGACGGGAAATGCCGGCCAATCACGTAAAAAAGATGCGTCCCACCTGTGTTGGTCGTTTTTTTCGCGAAAATCCTTAATAATTCAAAAATGAGAAATAATTTACCTGAAAAAGTTTCGTTAAATATGTTGACCCGTTCTCCGGCCATCTCGCCGTACCGTCAGATCTCCCGAAAAACGCGTTTGAAAAAATTTTTCCTGTGCATCAAGCAGTATATGGCACTGGCTGTTTGGCAGGACCTCCCACACAACTCGCGTCCTCGAGGTACAGACTTGCCCCCGTCTTTCGCGCCGTATTTAACAGCGGAGGATTTTCGGGGCCCCGCATAAGCCTATCGGATTTCTAAAGGACCAAGGGAACCTTTTTTATAACTATTAACTATTTTGTTCTATAATCACATGAGAGTATAGATTTGCCTAAAAATTGGCCGCATAACAATCATCGGGCCCATATAAATTGAGGCAACCTACTCGCTTCAAGTAAAGAAATATACTCTCTACATTTTACATAACATCTTATTCTATAAGCTTATGAGAGTTGAAATCATGCAGCCGGCTCTCGTACTATTATAGGGACTTGTATCTCCGAAAGTGAGCCCTCTGTCTGGGTAAAATTTTTATAGGAACTTGTCATGTTATTTTAACGTCCCCTGTGTAAATCCGAGAGATTGCCCACTTATTCTGGGACATCCTGTATATACTATTTTCTTACCCATTGTTCCTCTTAATAAAAACCGAAAGTCAAATCGTCTAAAAAATTACATACCTATAGGTAGGTAACAGGTATAGGCAAGTTTTAATTTTCTCGTCCCATAACACTTTATTTAATGTCCTCTGGTCAAACAGAAATCTAAAGGATTATTGTTTTTCAATGCATTTCAATGAGCGAAGTACCATAATGACCGAAAAGTTAAATTTGTTATGAAACTGAGGCCTTAAAATAAGAAAAGGTGGTATCCAAATGTGGATAATGTATTTTTTAGAAGGGCCGTATCCGCATTATTTAATGAAATACATTATTTTGTACACTCGTATCTCAGCCATGCATGCACTGGCTATTTGGAGAACTTTGTGTACACCGAATTTCGTTCGAAAATATTATTTAACGATTAGACAAATAATATAAAATAAAAAGTTAAAATTTCTAAAAATTTAAACACGATAGGTACTTCTCGAAAGAGAGACGGCTATGGAATTTTATGATTCTCTATCCCCTGTTTAAGTATCCAGAATTAAACTGAATCACCCTGTATATTCTTCACCTACATTCGTAAACTATAATGAACAATAAATACACATATATTCCCATCAGGAACCAAATAAAAAGTATGTACTCATTACTTAGGTGTTATATTATGAAATAATGACCTCATCTAGCCACATACCTTTTGGCCTATCACGAACCCAATATTTTCATAACTCAACAGATCTACAAGTTGGTTGAGAATTTTTGAAACTACTTATTGCCTTGTTTTGAAAGTCAAGTTTAAAGAATCCACTACCTACCTATACTTAACTTGAATTTCGAATTCTTCTAAATACTACTGGACTTCATTGAAATAAAGTAATTGCACAGTCATTGTAGGTAATTCTAAAACACATTTTTGTCGGCACAGATGGCCAACCAACAGCAAAGAAAAATAAGGGCGGCAGAACCAAAAATATAAAAGGATTATTTTGTAGGTAATTCTAAAACACATTTTTGTCGGCACAGATGGCCAACCAACAGCAAAGAAAAATAAGGGCGGCAGAACCAAAAATATAAAAAGATTATTTTGTAATTGTCGAAAATACAAGCAGCCAAAAAGATCGAAAAATCTTTACAAAATGTATTATTATTTTTTTTAATTTTAGGAAGTTATTATCGTTTTTAACATTAGAATTTTTGTTTAATCAATAAGTACTTAAATTTTTTTATAAAATGATGACAATGTTGTAAAAAGTTAAATTATAATAATTTCAATTAATTACTATTTCTAACAGTCTAATAGTATCTAATAAGTTATACTTATATAATTTTTCCTGGCATTTCAGAACAATGAGAATTTGAAGAGATTGGTTTTGCGTGATATTAAATAAGAAAATAAGTATGCCGAATGGAAGAAGCAACAATACAAAAACTGCGACAGGTGTTCTTTCGATACCTACCTATTACATTTTCCTCATTTGAAGCTATAACTATAATTATCTACAGGGAGTATACGCAGAAGAATAACCTTAATTACCTATTATTCATGGCCAGAGATGACTGAACCACTGATTCATGTGTAGTGTATAGATAGTGTTTGCATTTTTTTGGCCAGTGGAAACTCCGGTACTGATAAGCTTATAATAGAAAATAATATAATAGTAATGTTTTTATCGGCATTAAAGTGTTTCAAAATCGCCATTAAAAGCTCAGAAATCGACACAGAAGTAAGCCGTTATTGTACGATTTTTACTATGAATATTGTACGATTTTTACTATGAGTTGGCCTTGGCCAAATCGTCGTTAATCTTACAAACTGATGTATCTCATATTTCCTTATTTTTGAGTAGAGCAAATTTTACTTTTATTGATTGTTTGGCTGCACAATTGAAGACTAATAAGATAATTAGATGAATATATTTTTATTTATTTCAAGTAAAAATATGTTTACTTTAAACTCTTAAAAAGCGTTTAGATTAAATACTTCTAGTTTTTTAATTTTTTTGAAAAATGTCATATACGACTGTTTGTGAGACCAAAATATCTAAATTAAAATCATATACGCCCATTTGTTCTTTATATCATACGTTGTTTAAGGCAAATAGATATACATAAAAGAACAAATTATTAAAAAAAAAAAAGTTTTTCATTGCAAATTAAAGGTAAATAAAAGACACGACTATTTTTAATGTCAAGTTCTCTATTAAAAAAAAAAACGAAAAAAGTAAAAAAACACAAGTTCAACAAAGATTATCTTAACAAAAATAAATAAACTTCATCCTAAGAATATTGTAACAAAAAAAACCAAAGATAATTCCTAAAACCACTAATGTCATGATAAAAACAAAACAATTTTAATTAATGAGGTAGTGAACGAAGTTTTTATTAACCTGTCCCAAGACCAAGTCTTCTTTCCGACTTGTCCTGTTGTTTTACTAGAAAAGGTAATTCTATATCAGTCATTAGTGTAAATATACAGGGTGGTCACTCTTACAGTGCATACCATTGGGATATCCGAAACGAATATTTCAGAATCTAGTTGGCGTATAGGAATTATTTGACATTTCGATTGAAAAGCTCACATCGAGAAATGTAAGATTGCCAGGATTCATAAATTTTCCATTACATACAGTGTGACCCATTTGTTTTGGGGTCAGTCTGTAAAAAGTGTATCAATCGTGCGATTTGGCTGATTTTTTTTTTAAATTGTAGAGCTCGATGAACTGCACATTTTAAACAAAAATTGCCTGGTTCGCATAAAATCCAAAGCCTACTATGACCGTTTTTATGAGCAAAATTTTAAGAAACCATATTAGCGTTTTTTTTTGAAAAAATCTGTGTGCGCCAATGGATTGAGCACCCCTCGAAATGGGTATGTACAAAATTTCATCAAAATATTTCAAGTAATAACGATTTTGTAGAAAAATTAAAAATGCAGCCAAGGTACGTCTTTATTTTCAAAAATTCAAAGTTGGCCATGGAAAATAATTGAATTGTTTACTTTTATTAAGTGTCAAACTGTCTAAATTGAGTTCAGAAATTGTTTGTGCTCAATACAATTAATTATCATAATTATGGAATATTTAAGCATAAGAGACAAAATAGAAATTGTTCGACTCGTGGGCGACAACGAGCGCTCGGCAGCAGAAGCTGCGGCCGAATTTAACAATAGACACCCAGGTAGATCAGTGAGTCGAAGTACTGTACAACGTATAAACAATATTTTTGATGAAACTGGATCGATTTCTAAAAATTTATTAAAAACTAGGCAAAATGGACGCCGTGGACTTGTTGAAAATAACAATCAAATTCTGCAATACTTTAGTGACAATCCTCGAAATAGTGTTCGAACGGCTAGTTTAGACCTTCATATACCCAGAGAGAGTATAAGGAGATGTTTGAGACAAAACAAAATAAAACCGTTTAAGCCAAAATTTTTGCACACCCTGGAACCAGGAGATGAGGAGAGAAGATTAGAATTTTGCTATTGGCTGCAAGGTGAATATCTCCATAATGGCAACTTTTTAAATGAAATTTTATTCACCGACGAAGCCACGTTTACTACAAATGGTGTAGTATCAAGTCAAAACTGCCGTCACTGGTCAGCTGAAAATCCAGAGTTTATAATAAATGCAAGGAGACAATATTCACAAAAAATTAACGTTTGGTGTGGAATACTACGCGACAGAATAATTGGCCCATTTTTCTTTGAAGGGAATTTGAATGCGGCTGGCTCCTTGAATTTTCTAGAAATTGAATTTAGAAATGCTTTAGATGAGTTACCATTAAGATAGCGTTTAAATTTAAAGTTACAGTTAGATGGCAGTCCTATTCATAATGCTCGTTTAATCAGAAACTGGCTAGATAATAATTTTGAAAACTGTTGGATAGGGCGAAATAGTCCTTTCTGTGAGTGGCCACCGAGATCTCCGGACTTAACTCCTTTAGATTTTTTTCTTTGGGGTACACTTAAGCAAAATGTTTATAAGTCAAGACCCCATAATTTACAAGAACTGCAAGCTAGGATAAACCGTAGTTGTGAGGAAATTACTCCACAGCAAATACGAAATGTAATTTTGAATGTACGCAAGAGGAACGACAAATGCATTGTAGAAAATGGAGGCTTGGTAGAAGTTACAAAAATTTTATAATTTTAATTGTTTTTATGTGTTGTGTTTATAAGCATAAGGTTGTATTATTACAATTCAATTATTTTCCATGGCCAACTTTGAATTTTTGAAAATAAAGACGTACCTTGGCTGCATTTTTAATTTTTCTACAAAATCGTTATTACTTGAAATATTTTGATGAAATTTTGTACATACCCATTTCGAGGGGTGCTCAATCCATTGGCGCACACAGATTTTTTCAAAAAAGAACGCTAATATGGTTTCTTAAAATTTTGCTCATAAAAACGGTCATAGTAGGCTTTGGATTTTATGCGAACCAGGCAATTTTTGTTCAAAATGTGCAGTTCATCGAGCTCTACAATTTAAAAAAAAAATCAGCCAAATCGCACGATTGATACACTTTTTACAGACTGACCCCAAAACAAATGGGTCACACTGTATAAAAAAGTTATGAAGGGAGAAAGAAAAAGCATATTTTCAGTTTTTTAGCAATATTTCAGGAACTACCCAAGATATCTTAGATTCCTTTTCAGATTATTGAAAGGCATACAAAAACGCAAGTTTTCTTTAATTTAACCCACGCTGTATCTCTTACCGTTTCGGATATCCCAATGGTATGCACTGTAAGAGTGACCACCCTGTAGAGCCAAAACTAAAGATTATAAATCCAAAATGTTATTTATAATCTTACCTGAACATTTTTTCATTTCACTTAAAGGAATATCGTCAGATGAATTTGATATGGCACACTCGGTGTCTATTATTATCTTATCACCAGTATTTAATTTATTTTGGTCTTCTGTCGACGTTTTATTTATCTTCTCTTTGACAGGATTTTCTTTAAGTTGATCCAGTGGCAATTGCTCTACTGACTTGCATTGTAGTGTATCTGGAAAAATGAATTCAATATCAATTATTATCTACTGTAAATGAAAAGTAAAAACTGAAGTTCTGCAATACCAAAATATTTCACATTCTCTCACTTGAACATTTTTTTATTTTAATTAAAGGACCTTCATCGAATCAAACTCTGTATCTATTATTTGAAAACTATACCTACCACTTATTTGAATAATACATTTTAACCCGACTACCTACTTGTTTTTAACTTTCCTCTAAACAGCAGTTCTTTAGAAGAAACATTTTTTGTCTCGTCTTTCCACAAAACAAGTACATCCATCTTGAAAATACTGTAAATACTTGAATATACTTGAAAATGCTGTAAATTATAAAAAATCTCATACGACTGCACGCTGCAATGAACGAAATGTATCTGGCTATCTAACGCTGCATTTAGGGGCGGTCGCGCACTGACAAAATCCTTTCACAACTTGTTTAAACTGAGTTACGTCTGAAGTGTTTGCGTATGTCTAAAAAATAAATATCTCACAAACCGACGTATCTCGATTTACGACTTTTTGTGAGATCCGAAAATGTGAAAATTATGGTATACGACAAAAAGTCTAATTCATTTACCAAGTAACCAATGCGATTAGAGTTACGCCACTTTGTGAGATCAAAATTTATATATTAAGGAGCATGTTGGTGTAAATATCACAAATTCGGGTTTTTATGAGATACGTCACTTTGTAAGATTAACGACGAAATGTGCCAAAGTCAGACGGGCCCGTTGCCCGTCAAACGTGGCTAGAGAGGCCTTGGCAACTAAATTCCATATGAGTCATAAAACTTTTCCGATTTAAAAAATATAATGTGCACCTCGGCACCAACTCATGCGTGGTTTATTTGCCTCCGTCTTATACAAGGTGTATCTTTGATAGGTACAGAAATTTTAACCACGTAATCGGGGACGTTCATAAAACCGAAAAATGAAAAAAAAAATTTTTTTAATCGATGTTTAGAAAATGGGGCAAATCAATCTTTATCCGTGCTCAATGCACGCCGCTGGATCGTCACTAGAAGCGCTTAGAGGGGAGGTCTAACCTCTCCCTAGGAGATGGAGGGGAATAACGTTAGATTAGGAAGGGGAATACCGCGACGTTGCCGCATGTCAGAGTGGAATAAATCTGCTTGCAGAATTAGGTACCTAGGTACCTTTGAAAATTACTGCTGGTAGGTATCCACGTTTTTTTTATGATGTCGGTTGCTGTGACGAACTGCTTATTGCTTTCTTCACAGGCGCACACAATAATTTAACAAACACGTCAGTTTTTATCACTTTACTGTTATTTTAAGTCCCTAGGCAGCAGAAATGAATCCGAGCGCCGCTCGGAGAAGTCATTGCTAGAAAACTCATTGCTGATTTCACACTCATAATTTTTTGACAAGTCTTTTGTGGAGTAGGTATCTACCTACCTACCTATTTTACAACTGATTTTCAGGCCGCAATTTTTTTATACTAATAATTAGCCATCTCTTGGGACAACTTGGGATAATAAATTTCTGATCGGCAATCAACTGAATAAAGTATTTGTTTTAAAATACAAATTATCTGTAAAAATTGCAAATTTCCACAACCACCCATAGGGTAGAGCGTAGAGCAGCGGCGCGTTACTTTTTTTTAGCGAGTGTTCGCCTGTAGCCCTATCATCTCGAAAAAAGTGGGGGAAGACTGTAATTTGACGTGAATTTAACGCGCGGCTTCGATTTGTTCATAGTTTTTAATATTTTTCAACCCTTGCCCGATAGTGCGCCACCTTTAAACCCCCTCAGGGTTGTGGTCCTATGTATTATCTACTTTTAAAAAATTATTCGTTTCCGAAAAAAGTGGGGGAAGACTGTCATTTGATGTGAATTTAACGCGCGGCCCCGATTTGTTCATTGTTTTTAATATTTTTCTACCCTTGCCTGATGGTGCGCCACTTTTAAACCCCCTCAGGGTTGTTGTCCTGTCTATTGTCTACTTTTAATAGTATATTACACACCGAGGTGTCTCGAGATAAAGTAAACTTTCCACCCGGGCGGGAAGGCGGGAAGTAAAAGTCAAAAAATTGACACTTTCAAACTTCTAAAAAGTCAGAAATGTCGATATTACATACATGGTTGTAAATAAAAAATTATTCGGTTCCGAAAATAGTTGGGGAAGACTGTCAAATTGGCGTGCTTATCATTTCCGCATTTTTTAACCCTTTGCCGTTTCGGAACTCTCTCAAGTTAATTCCTTACCATTCCTCTTACTTTTCGTAAAAACTTGGTGGCGAAATGTCGCGTAATGTCCCCAAAAACCGAAAAACAGCGACTCCTCCTGGTGAATTTAAGCTTCTGCGTGCCCTTGACTACTGCCCGACATTCCTTCGCCGAGATTCGCCAGGCGCGGGCATATGACGTTGGCGTCGGGCGCTGGCGTCCGACGCCAACTTCACACAAAAACGACGCCGCGCCGAATCGCACAATAATTACAATTACGAATGAGTTCACTGGCACTGATTCACTCGATTTTGCTCCATTTCCACGCCGCCCGGCCCGGCCGATCTACTAAATTACAGCTGGGCGAGGAGCGCAAGCGCGGGGCGCCACTTGACATCGACACTACAGGTGATCCCCACTACTCATAACTTATGCGCGATATTAGCCAATCGCGGCTCGCGGCCCCTACTTCTCTCGGGGCGGCGCTACTATGTTGCCAAGTGTGCTGAAAATTTACCTGATTTAGTAATTTAATTCCGTATAAATTTAATTGTGTAGTGGATTTTTACATGGATTTACCCGTTTTTGTGCGTAATAATTATACGAGATAGTAGATTAACTTATAACGAATGAAACCCCGTATAAATCCGCGAAAATCAAAAATCGGATTTAAGGGGCTTTAAGTCAGTTTGGGGACATGTCGGCATAAACTGCAACACCGAATAGTGGTATTGAATGGTATGGGGGAAAGCTTGTGCGCACGCAGGCCGTCTCCGTCACCGTACCGCCGCGCCGTAGCCGACGCGCTAGTCGAAGATCGTCCGTCCGATTTTGGGATTTAACAGCTGATTGATATCGATCCGCGTCCGCCTGTAATTTTTGGGAGCGCCAGCTTCAACAAGCAATTTATTATTATACAGAATGCCTTACGTGTGGCTATTCTGTGGTATAACAATTCTGTTTCCAAAACGTGGACGCGTATGCAAACGTCGCGTCTTGCTAACCGATATTGTTCCGTTACTTTGCTTTGTTTTACGAACTGTCGTCGGAACTGAACCTGCTTCTGTACATTTTTCCAGATCCGTTCGCCATTTTTTTGGACCAGCAGTGATGTCCAAACCTGTTGCAATTGTCGCTACGAATTTGCAGTGAAATAACAAGTGATTTTTTCATATTTCCGTTAAGAAATGCAGTGTTAAACGTTCGCGGCCTTCGTATGAAAACAGTGCTAGATAGGTTCCTACTAGGTACCCCAATTACGCGCGAGGATAAAAGAAGCAGCTTCAAGGGTTCGCGAAAATTCGGGTTTTATTAGACGCATACGGTATGGATCTAATTGTACAATCCACCTAGTCGAGTCCCCGTTGGAATAAATCAGCTGAGGGAAACCGAGACGTCCCTAATATTTGGCATCGCGCCGCTTTAAGTGTGCAGTGAAAAAAAAAACAAGTGTTTTGTTCGTATTTCCGTAAAAAGAGACTATGAAGTGTTATACCTTCGCGACCATCGTATAAAAACAGTGCCACTAGTTAGGTAGGTACTTAGTGCTTTATGTGATTTTGTGAAGATTTTTGGATAGTATCTAAACACAAGAAAATAGTAAAAATAATCGATGCATCTCAAAGGTAGGCTTTTTCATGCTATTCGTCGAGCTATTCGCTAAAAGAACCTTTAAGGAGTTGTCCAAAAATTATTTATTTATTTATTTAATCTCCACATACACCAAATGATACATGGTTGCGTCAATATTCTTCAAATACTGCGAAAAAGCCTCGGAAAAAGCGATTCGACTGGCAACCAGTTACCTAGTGCTTCTTGTGATTTTCGAGAGGATTTTTGGATAACATAAGAAAGGAGTACGACACCCGCAAGGAAAATCATCCAGGCATCCGAAAGGTAGTTTTTTTGCATGCTATTCGCTAAAAGAACCATTAAAGATTTGTTCAAAAACTAGTTGAAAGACTATTCCTGAAATACTGTGAAAGAGCTATACGTCTGACAACGCTGCACGGCGGAATTGGGGGGGATCCGCCGGAACCGGCCTCAGTTCCAGCTGGTCCCGGCAAGGTCAAGGACCCATGGCCGTAGCGTCGGAAAAAGGGGTTTTAATAGCGTTTTAAAAAAATTATTTCTGACGTTAATATGCACTTTAGAAAAATTTTAATTGCATAGGCGTAACAAGTGCATTTTTCCCGACCTGCCCTTAAAATTTCTGTACTTATCAAAGTTACACCCTGTATAGACCTCGGAAACTAAATTTCACATTCGTTAAATAAAAAGATGAACTGTACTGCCTTATATTGCCTTGGTATACAAATAACTATTGTTTAGGTACACCTAATTAAAAATGAGTTTTCTTTATTTTTTGGCCTTTCCACGTCGAAACATTATTAAGAAAATTTGTTCATCATGAAAAGCTCGATATTAGTTGTGAAAAAACCTACTTTGCATTTTGTACGTTTTACATTTTTTAGCAGAAAACCTAATCATAATGGTTGATGATTTCAAAAGCTTTCGCCTATAGTAGGCATTAGGCTTTTAGAATTTTTCATAAATACCCAGTTTTTCATAATGGCTAAGTTTCCTTAATAACATTTGTCGTAAAAGCTACAGAAAGGTCACTTTTCAAAAAAAAAAGATAAAAGGCAAAAAATCAAAGAAGGCCTAGGCTTTTGAAATTTTGCACATCTTATAGGTAGGTACTTAGTTTTCAATCTAAGCAAGTTTCCTACAAAAAAAGCAACTTAATGATGTGAAGAAATAGTTTTTACATAATTTCCAAGGCACAAGTGATTTTTCGAAACTAATTTCAAAACAAGCAAGGCTGAACCCCAACAGCTCTTATTTTAATTCGAAGATTTCTTGCCTTTTACAAGAGTCTTTTCAGCTATCCGGGGATACGCTGTATTATTTTCTGTTGTATTTTCAGGAATCTATATTTTTGGTTACGACGATATTATGACAGAATTACAGAATATTTGTCTTAAAAACAGAAACCTACATCTGTTGACAAACGGTGAATTAATGGGGCCCAAATCTATACAATCTTCACTGGTCTCGTTAGGAAAATGTTTGGTTTATAATAAATATACTAGTCGAATGAGGTAGGTAGGTAGGTATAGATTCATATAAGACCGTATGACATAAAGTACCTATACCTGCCCTCAATTTTTATATAAAAAATAGGCAGTTATTTAAGTTTAATTTTTATACACGCGCCCCACTGGTAAGAACAACCATAATGTCTAACGATTCTTTAATGCCATTATAAATGTACAAATTCTAAATTAGGCAATCTAAAAAGAACTTAAAGTGAAAGGATTCCCTATTCGTGAGAAACGATTTCTAAGCCTTAGAAGACAATCATTTTCTCATATTGTTTGTTTTGTATTTGAGTTCAATTTTCCAATTACGCGAGTACATATTCATTTCTACATAAAATGAATTAAGTATTATTATTATTATATCACCATAATCTAAAGGTTATCATTGTTTTACCACGACTTCATTCCAAAACTGATAATTGATAAACAATTGCACTTTTACCGGTCAGGAACCAAAGGTGTGCAATTATGAACTCATAACACACATACCTTTTGGCCAATCACGAATCTGCATTTTCATAACTTAACAGTTCAAGCTATAAAATGTTCGCTGCGAACAGTTGGCTATAATAATATGCATGCGGGCGTGATACATTAAGTAGGTACAGATAAAACAAACATTTGGGGTTTAATTATAGAAAAGGGGTTCAGAATATTGGAAATAATTTTGGATGGTAGTGAAAATGAACACATTTATATCTCTCACGAAATATTGGAGGTGGCACGAGCTAATATTTTTCTCTTGATATTTACGAATAATTACACTATATGACAGGATATGAAGGGGAAATTATAGAAAATGAATTGCCTATAATATTACCTACCTTTTACCGCATGGGATGCTTTGATTACAAAGATGGTTCAACTCTTGGGCTAACAATTTCTTTGTTTTCGATCGGCGTTCGCCACAGTTGCGTTCGCCAAATGTCTCTTAACGATTTTGGTATTCTTCACCGACTTTTTAATTTATTTTCATTAAAAAATGATTTTGTTTACTATTTACCGCAGTACCATCAGTTTTAGTTTTCATTTCGTGAATGACAATCTTAACTTATCACAGATGATCGCTATTGTTCACTTTCCTGTGGACCCTGTCGCAAAAAAAACCGCGCCAACCGCAAATCTAATTCCAAATCGAATAATTCCATTGAATTAATAGACACAAAAGATTTCGGAATTTAAAAAATCCGGGTCTTTATTGCAAACAGCATTTATATACCGGCAAGTGCCAGCCTTATTTTAATACCCGTTAGCTGGCCTTTCAGGCCGATTCTACCAATTTGCTCCATTCAAAGGAGCACCTCTGTGGGCCCTTTTAGGATGCGGTTTCGGACTTTTGATCGATTTTACAGATAAGCCACTCGCTTTGTGCTGGTGTAATTTACTGCCGAACAGATTCACAGGAATCTTATTATGCCATTAAATAATACTTCTCACGTATATACATCTCAATACGATCGCGGCCAGTTAATAAGGCGGGCCCTAAAAAATAAACTGGAATAATGCCGTCCACAAACAACATGAAATGTAATATAAACTGCTTAATAGAGGGGCCTTCGAACGCGTATTGCTGATGGCTGGTTACACAGTCTCGCCAATGGCGTAGTAGATGAATTACAAATAGGGAATAATATAGGTAGCAATTATTAGGTAGGTAGTTTTTATTGGAAATGTCTTGTTCCCATAATTAAGTAATTGTATTAAATTACTTATAACCTTAGTAAAACTGCAAGAGAGTAGCTTTTTATAGCCTTCCTCAAATTATGAATTATGATTAACTGTGTTAACGGTTGCCTATTTCTATTTCTATTTATATTTCACAATACATTGGAATTATTGTAAATATTTTATTATTTTATTTGGATAAATTTAGGCACTCAAGGCTAAAAAATATTAACAACAAAATACCTACCTAACCTGAATGAGAACTCCTGGCCGCGGTAAAAATCAAGACATAATGTATCAGACTGAAAAGCAGGCAACTGCAGCTAACTAAAATTAATTCGTTGCCCCCTTCAGCTCGTGTCTTCAGGGGGTTTACCACGGGCTGAAGTTAGCTGCAGTTAGCCGCGAATTTTTTTCTTATTGACAGATGGATCTGTCTTTTAGATTTGAAGATTTATTTATTATTTTTATGAAAGGTTCAGTTAGGCCAGTGGCGCGAAGAAATCTTTTACCATAACCTACTGGCAATTCTAAAGGTGTCGTCAGGCCAGGCGAAGAATGTGTAGGAATAATCCGTAATAATGATAAATCAAATAAGTAGAAAAGGTATAGGTATAAATGCGGGAAGCAATATTCAGCTATTATTATAATAATTAAAATTTAACATTTTTAAAGTTTTAATGTTAAATTTGTTCAACTTAAACCTGTTTCAGTTTTTTATTAAAAACCATTTAAAAAGAGTAGGTTTTTTTAAACCTTAAAGCTATTTCAACTTCAACAGCCCCTGGTCTAACCCCTCCAGGGCCGGCTCTAGGCGGGTGCGAACGGTGCGGCGTACGTGGCCTGCGTTTTGACTGGCCCCGCGACTCAGAGTTATCCAGTCAGTAACGTACTTAAAAAGGCGAGGCCGAAACCATTTCAGAATTTGAAAATATTCACTGCAGCTGGAAAATCTGAAGATATTGGGATTTTCTAAGACTAATTTTAAGTAAAATTTCGCCTTCGTAAAAAATTGTACATTCTCGAGTCTCTTTTTATCTAGTCACTATAGATAAATGGCATTTCTTAAATTTAGTAATCCAAAGTTGGTGGGATTGAGCCCAGGGGCGTATTAAGCCACTTCGCATATTGACAAATCTGAGATACTTATATAACCTTGATTTTCTATGTGCCAGAACATAACTGGCATATATATTTATAGATATTTATTTGAAGCCTATTTAAATGGAATATTTTCTAATACTATGATATTCTGATCTTTCTATTCCGGAGAGAATAAAGTACGTTTCTGTACTATTACATCCTCGTAATAAAAATGTATTTTAGAAATCTTCAAAAACTGGATGAGAAAATAATAGAGAATTTGCAATAAGTAGGTACAACCTTTGCTATATACCTACTAAAACATAGGTATAAATACAAAGAATCAAAACCTTTTTATAGGAGGCTAATATTTTCAATCATATCTTGGTTTGTTTTACATTTTAATGTCCTGTGAAGAAGCGCACAAAATACTTGCTATTGTAAACTTAGATTATCAACCATTTTGTTTTATTGATTGCGATATTCGACATTTGGGCTGATCCTGGATATAATTTTAAGTACTTTTAATTTATCCCAACAGGTTATAGAGGTTGAAGTAAAAGTAGGACCTATTGAACCAATAAAATACCTCCCACTGAGTTCAGAAACAGATTTGCGTATTATTTATTTTTATACAGACGTACTTCCTACTTCCAAGTCCAAATATACAAGAGTAACTTTAGGTTTCAGGCCTAGTCTATCTCAAGATTTATTAAGAACATAGCAATATTTTTACAAAATTGTCAAGGCAATATTCTTTCATCAAAATATTCTGAAAGTATGGTAGCGTACATCAAATGGGTAAATTAACATACGGCCGCGAGTGAAATGATAACACGTCAAAATAGGTACTTGTATTATTGACACTAGGAATATCTTGTAACCGATCTTACACATAATAACAATAACTACAATGTTACAGCTTTGTACTCAGCAGGAGTCGAGAGTGGGTTCTCCAAAGTTCAAGATAAGAATATTTTATTACTGGGCGCCAAGGGGTTTATGATACGCCAAAGCCATACTAGGTACTAATCTACCAAAATCGATAAGAAACCCCTAAATATGTTTCGGAAGGAAACAAACGTTGTTATCATAATCACATGACATCGATATATTAGGCATTTAACAAGTTAATGGACATTAAACATAAAAACTATTGATCTTAGTCAAATTCTCGAGAATATTATAATTTCTGAAGCGGTGATAATATATTACCAATTCTAGAAACCCTGACTAATATTCTAATATTAAATATTAAACTAAGTTTAACCACATCAAATTCTTTACATCAGATGATAAATTAGTATAGATACTGACGATGGCACAGTGCAGCTGTATGCTTTAACACCCAACTCCCAGTTTCACCCTCAATGAATACTTGCCGACCACTGGAGAATGCTGTAGTAGAGCTCCTCCAAGAGATTGAATACTACACCCTACACCCGTGTCAGGTCCACCTGTCATCGATTGTCACACCCAACCACAAAGTTCCATCGGACATTTCAGATCTTTTCACCAACAGTATTCCTGGATAACTGAGGCACTAGGCAGCGGAGAAGAAGTAGCTCCCGATGCAGAAGAATTGAAGAAAATAAGAAGATAACCAATACCCCTGAAATAATGTGTTTTCTGAAGTACAAATCAAAAGAAAGGATCATAACTTACCTCTTACTATCACCAATACATAAAAGAGGGTCTAACTACGTCGCTACGTCGCTGTAGCACTTTTCTGAAGAAGCCGTGCTTGCGAAAAAGACAACTCGAAAACGATATATTTTCTGAAATCGATAATATATCGATAAAAGTACAGAACTTACCTCTTACTATCACCAATAAACCATAAATAGAAGAGGGTTCGACTACCTTGAAGAGACGTACCTATTTTATTATCCTCTTTACTGGAGTTTCTCGGAGAATCGCCACGAAAATACCCTAAAGGCTCTCCAATGAAGTTTTGCAGCCTTAGATCCGCCTCAGCGATACTATATAAAGATATTACTGCCGCAAAACTTACGTCAAAACGACTTAAAAAAAAAACTAATATTATATATTTCTCTTTTTAAACCAACAACGAAAACCTTAGAAACGGTACGTGTTGAAAATTACAACCTGCTGACAATTAAAATCCCTAATCATTATGTATAAAACGTAACAACAATTCTAGTTTCTTATGCACAAGATTAAAAGAGCACAAAATATATCATCCTTCAGCACCTCCAGCACAGAGACTAGGCTAGATATCCTTAGATTTATCGAAAAACTAGTAATAGGTATCGTTATCGTTAGGTCATTCCTTTTTTAGTTACACTAAGTATTACTTAATACAAAATGTTTGCAGCCTTGTTGGTACGATGCTCTGACTTTGGTCGGAGGTATACGATGTCTCCTCACAGCAACCGATGCTCATGATATTGGCACTACATTGTCGATACAGTTTTATTCGTAAATTGCATAACATCTGGCTATACAAAATGTCTATCGGTAAACTGAAATATATTTTTTTTTATATTTTTACGTACGAATTATTTAGGTTTTTTACCTTTTATCTACATTGACTGTAACAAATCTATTTCTTATTTCTTGCTGCTGAATTCTGAATTTACTCTCTATATAGGGTTAATATGGGTAGACCTTCTTTTCTGGGACACGCTGTACAAGATACCTATATACAGTACCTATATGTCCACAGACATCCCAAGAGGACAAATATGGACCAAAAATTTCATTTTACGACAAAAAGTCATTCTCGATAAAAAAAAAGTCTGCTTGTCCTTAAAATAAGATTGTTCTGGGAAAAGTTAACATTACTCATACTGGGTGACCAGAAAATTGAAGAAACGTTAATTAGCATAAGAGTAAACTACCTCTGTTTGTAGAGATACTGAAAAAAGGTATAAAAGAAATTTGTTCAGCGTGGTAAGCTACTTACGTGTGCAAAATTTCAAATCGTTAGAGCTACTTCAATTTTTTTATTTTATTCAAATTGTTTTTCAAATAAATGGTTTTCTGTCAATAGTACGACAAAATTGTATTAAAAAAACATACTCAGAATGGAAAACTGGACATGATGACATAATTTAACGATTCTATGCCTACTTTGTATTGTGGAAAATATTTGAGAAAACTCAAAGTAGGCCCAGGATTCGCAAAATTTACACAGTTTCCTACTCTGAGTAGCTTTTATATTTTATTTATACAGTTTTGTCGTACTACTTACTGAAAATTATTTAATCAAAGAAAAACAGGAAAAATCAAACAAATCAAAGTAGACCCAACGCTTTGCACACGCAGTAGCTCACCACGCCGAACAAATTTTCTTTACGACTTTTTTCAGTATCTCTACAAATAGAGGTAGTTTACAGTTTACTCTTTTGCTAATTAACGGTTCTTTAATTTTCTGGCCACCCAGTATAAGTAATGTTAACTTTTTCCACGCCAATCTTATTTTAAGGACAAGGATAAACAGAGTTTTTTTTTATCAAGAATAACTTTGTGCCGTAAAATGAAATTGGTCTATTTGTCCTCTTAGGATGTCTATCCGTGGACATACTGTATACTCGGTGTTAGATATTCTAAAATATTCAAGACACACTTTAGTATACCTACACTCACAATTAAAAATGGAGCGTGACTAAGAAGTAGATATATAAGTTGCCTATATTATTAATTAGGAGTACTAAAATATTTGTTATTTGAATATTGAATATGTTTAAAAAAAATTGCTATAAATTGTCAACTTTCATTTTTTCTTTAGGTAAACAACAACTTGGATACGGAAATAGGTATTTACGGAAATTCCATAAGAAAAATCTCTCTTATTGATTCGACTTAGAAATAGATATACCTACGCCAGTGTGTTTGACAGCCAATTAGTTTTAATCCAATCATAAAAAAAAACCGGTATTGCAAAATGAATAAACGGCAAACTAATAAACACATGCTCGCAATGTAAATAAGATCCTATTGAGTACGGCTTTGGATAAAGAGTATTTAACGGCTTCCAACCAAACATTATGAATTCTGCCCGGTAATTGGCTTTCAAATAATAAATAACCAATCGAGCCTGATGGCCTACCAATTTACATAAGTGACAACACCAAAAATTATTACCTATATCTACCCCGATTGCTGTAAGAAGTCTCGATTTTGTCAGATAACAATTCTTCACAAAATCCCTAGGAATTTTTTGTTTCCCCCAAGTAATGCTAAAAGAGCATAGTAAAATAAAAACCCTATTGCAATCACGACTATACCGCTACAAATAACAATGATATTTATGACTAAAACTCATTTTAATAATAATTTAAGACGGCATGTAAACATTTTGGTATTTTGGTATAATCAGCTGGTTGTTGCAGCGTCTATGCGCGGACTCAGGGAATATCGTGTGTCAATATGACAGTGAAGGTTTTCCGGATCGTTCAAACTGGTTCAAACATTCGGCAGTGAAAATATTCGCGGTTTTTTTACGTTTCGTAAGTTTTACCGTTATCTGTGTTGTTATACTTTTCGTGTTATTAGTAGTTATTCATTGTGCAAATGGGCTCGTTACTGACCTGTACTTATGGTCCGGTTGCATTTTGATGCCAACTTAGGATGTCTAAATTACCAATTGACATCTCTAGTAAGTACTACTTCTTAAAAAAATTTGATCCTAATTGAAAAATTCAAAATTATCAAAATCGGTCGTATTCCTAACCTATATTATACTATTCACAAGATATACGATAAATTATGTCGCATCTTTATCTAGATAATAAAAATATAGATTTTCGATATTTATACTTACGTCGCTATACCAGGGTGACCGGTGACGGTATTTCAAGTCTATGCATGGAGATCTTGGTTATTTTTCAAAAATGCAAGAATCCAATATGGCGCCCATAAGAAAAATAAAAGTTGATCGTCATATCTTTGTCCAGGGAGGCGAGGAAAAAAATGCGAGGTCATATTTAGAGTCCTTGTAAAAGTGCCTTAATAATGTTTAACTTAGAAATGTCCAGCGCCATTCGTTTTCGTTTAAAAAAATAAAAACAAAAATGACAATTTTCAGTTCTTTCGCATTATTTTCAAAACGAAAAGGGCCAGCCAAAATTTCTTTTTACCATGTTACTCGGTATCAAATTCTGCAACTTTGCCCCAATTTGACCGACCTCGTATCTCTTAAGATAACCAAGATCCCCATGCATAGACTCGAAATACGGTCACCTATATACGTAAATTCGTAAAATATATCGATTTTCCCAGACAATAATCACTAATCGGCAACATTGCAGCCGCGCTGACAACTACTGTTTGATATGCTTGGATTTAAGTGTGAAATGAGTGCAAAGAAAGAAAAACGGAATCAGCCTGTGTACCTAAACAAATATTTGTTTTGATTTGGTATTGTTGTGCTGTTTTTTTTTAATAACGTATAACGTATGAATTATTGTTGTAACCAAGCGTTCTGAACACTTACAGCTTCCGCTGTAACCTGCTTATGGGGATTATGTTTCCACACGAATAATTAAAATTTTCAGAAACATATAAAACTAAAAAAAATTAAATTTACAAACACTTATTGTACCTACTTATCTCCAAACCAGTACAGGGTGATCCAGATAACATTTCACCCCCCCCCTTAACTTCTTTATTTTTCGAGTTAAATAAAAAAATTTGGAAATAAAAGTGTTTTAATTCTTGGTGGGCTTGTCCACGATCTTGTTGGAATTGATACAGGGCGTCCCGTAAAAGCTGAATAAACCAAACTTATGGTTTTTTAATGGAACACCCTGTATATTATTGAATTTTCGGAATGTACGCTTCATCCCGATTCCAACGATACATATTATATGCAACTAAATTTGAATGATTATTATCACCCTGTGACGTATACCCGAAACGTCAAAATATGCGGGTGAGTATCATGCTATCATAGAGCAGAAACGCCACCTGTTGAAGTGGTTTTTTACAAAAATATGTTCAAACTTTCAATTAAATAGGTTACTTTTCACAAAACGGAAGAAAGATCATTTTGTAAAAGGGGTCATTTTAAGCACACTTCCCCTCTATGGGGAATGATTATGTCATGATTTGTTCTTATTGGTCTAGGGTCTAGTTATATATTTTGTCTGGGATTAACATCCTCTGTAAGCAGAAAACAACACATCAAACCATGAATAGTTTGCTGCAAATTTAACTTTGTACCAATGAATTTCTTTGTAAAATTGTAATTAAATATAGGAAACTGTTATGGATAATGATTGTTGACTTAAAAAACTAATTACTAATTTTAACAATTTAAACAAGATCTCGTCCACCTCTTTATAATTACCTACCCATTGTGAAAGTGTAGGACATGATATTGATATATACGTATTAAAGAGACACCTGAGATATTAGCGTTGTACTTGATTACTCTTTCTTTTAACTTCCACTTCATTAAGAGTGGGTGTTCCCATATCTTTCCCTTCATTCGTTAAATTCGTTTACATTCACACGCGGAAGAATTAGGTATAATAAGAAAAAATGATCAGATTGTAGATTGGACCTAATGGACTGAAAACGCTGTCACTTCTTTTTATTTTTGAAAACAATGTAATTTGCAGTTATACAATTTCAAATATACAGGGTTGTCGTTGTCGACAACTTGCTATCTATTGCATGACAGTTGCCCACAAGATAAGAAGTCCACACGAATAAAGCCCTCAGACAAAAGCGCACAGTCATTACATATGCACATATGCATAAAGCCCACATGGACTAATGCGCACAAGGAGAGAAATACCCACAGGAACATTAGCGCACACAACCAAATGCGCACATTGATAAAAACGCACACACATAATTCCTTTAGGGAAAATAAAAGAAAACTAGAAAAAAAATTTCTCCGAAAACAAAATTCACGTAGAGAGAAAAAATTAATTTCGATTAATTAAATTATGTGGCGATTATGGGTTTCCTTTTAAGTGAGCTTTTATCCTTCTGTGCATTTCCGGCTGTGGGCATTTGTCCCTGCGTGGGCATTTGTCCGTGTGGGCTTTTGTCCGTGTGCGGGCATCCGATTTGTGGGCATTAGTCCACGTGGGTTTTTTTCGTGGGCTTTAGTCATAGGTATGCGCTTTTATCGTGTGGCCTTCTGTCCTGTTACCCTTACTATCGTATAGGGCGATATGATTCTACTCATACAATTATGGAACCGTGTTTTTTCTTTTTGCGCACAGGTTAGGATTAAAGGAGATAATAGTGACATTCTTTCATGCGAGATCAGTTTTCTCACCATTCATCATAAAGTGAGCCAGTGAGCCCCCGTCAATTTCTTTCAAGCATCATCAAATTGTAGGCTCAATCGGCTCGGTAACAGGACAGAAGGCCACATGATAAAAGCGCATAATATGTCTAAAGCCTCCGAAAGAAACCCACGTGGACTAATGGACAAATTCCCACACGGACATATGCCCACAACCGGAAATGCCCAGAAGGAAAAAAAGCCCACTTGAAAGGAAACCCATAACCCGCATCACTTAATTAATCGAAATTGGAATAACACATTTGCAAATTAAATATTCTCTTCACTTGAATGTCATTATAGGAATTTGTTTGTGGTAGGTCACATATATTAAAAAAACAAGTAATAAAAGTAGTAATAAAACGTTGGGGAGTATTTTTAGTAGTAATTTAGTACATAATTCATTTCAAAGTTTTTAATGAAATAATGGTAATAGTTTGAGAAATTGGGGTATACTTCACTCTTGACCTAATTTTAAAATTTGAAATTTTTGAACACCTATATTTTATATATTCTTTACTCAATGGTAATAAGGTAGGTCCCATATTTGAAAATATATTAAAATGATTTGTCGAAAAATTATAAATTACCAAAAGCTAATTACGATTGTTTTGTAGGTATATATCAGATTCAAATCATGGAAATTTCAAGCAGTCAGAAAAATAAGCAAGTTCTGACATATTTGGGATTCCAGTAGGTATCTGAAATTTATATATTGGCTAATTTTAACTTAAACTGTAGCATCCTTTATCTACAATGACAAAAATATTTGAGCATTTTTTATGTAAACTCTGAGTTTTTTATCCTATCAATGCTCGCAATTATGTGTGTGCGTTTTTTTTTATCAATGTGCGCATTTGGTTTTGTGCGCTAATAATGTTCCTGTGGGTATTTGGTATTTCTCCTTGTGCGCACTAGTCCGTATGGGCTTTATGCATATTATGTCCTTTAACGACTGCGCGCTTTTGACTGAGGGCTTTATTCTGTCTTGTGGGTAACTGTCATGGAATCAATTCCATTTGATACAGAGAAAGTATTTCGAGTGTTACAATATTTCATTAGAAAGCCCTCCCTCATTGGGGAAAAACACGAGGAAAAAGACATCATGATTAGGTACATGATGTTGTAATTTATACTCTACCAGGTTATAAAATAATCCAAACTACAGGGTGATTCAGTTTTAATCTGCAACACTTCAACAGGTGATAGATAACCAAAAAATAACCGCACTTTCTTCTATAAACTATATCATTTTAAGGCCTTATAAAAAAGTTAGAGGGTGTTAAAGTTGCAAGAAATATGTGGAATTTATTGAATATTTTACAAACTAGTTGAGATATTTAAGTCATATTTGGTACACGTTATAACGGCATGGGTTAGCATAAAACCTGTTAATATCAAACATCTTGAAGAACCAGTGGCGTAGAAATGGGTAATTAGTATAATTTATTTTAGAAAAAAATAGAACCACCTTGTATAGAAATAAAATGTATTCAATTTCTTATGTAGATTGTAATTTTAAACAAAAATGCTCTCTTGGTAATTTTTCGTGTGTGTCCTGGTTTCGTGGCAAATTTGATTTTTTGTATTATTTCGGGGTATTTCTGAAAAATTATCTGAAAAATTTGCTCCATAAGTAACACTTAAAGTAGAAATAATGTGTTTGGTACTTGAAATAAAGTAACTTTTTCCAATAAACTCACCTATTGAAGGCTATACTTTTGAAGATACAGGGTCTAAAACATTTAAGGAAGATACAATTAATGTTACGCTCTGTATCTTGAAAAGTAAAACCTTGAATGGGTAAGTTTATTGGGAAAAGTTACTGTATTTAAAGTAAGTACTTTGAGTGTTACTTATGGAGAAAAGTTTTAAGTTAATTTTTCAGACGTACCCCGAAATAATACGAAAAAATCAAATATGCTATGAAACCATTACACATATGAAAAAAATGCTAAGAGAACGTTTTTGTTTACAATTAAAATTTACATAAGAAATTGAATACATTTTATTGCTATACAAGATGGTTATATATTTTTTTCTAAAATAAAGTATACTAATTACCCATTTCTACGCCACTGGTTGTTCAAGATGTTTGATATTAACAGGTTTTATGCTAACCCATGCCGTTATAACGTGTACCAAATATGACTTAAATATCTCAACTAGTTTGTAAAATATTCAATAAATTCCACATATTTCTTGCAACTTTAACACCCTCTAACTTTTTTATAAGGCCTTAAAATGATATAGTTTATAGAAGAAAGTGCGGTTATTTTTTGGTTTTCTATCACCTGTTGAAGTGTTGCAGATTAAAACTGAAACACCCTGTATATTAGCCAACTGATTAGGACGCTACACACACGTTACTAAAAACCTCATAGCGATTTATGTGCGCAAATTTAGAGAAATTTGCAGAAATTTTTAACTATGTATTAGTCTGAGCCTCGGTCTGTGCAGATCGGGGTGCAGATATTAATTAATTTATATTAATTAGGTATTTGCGTTATTGGTCTAAATAAAAAAATAGCATTTTGTCCATAGCCAATATTTTGTAGGTGTATAGATGAGCCTCAGGGGGGGGGGGGCTAATGCCCTGAATAATTTTAGATGGGGCTTACAGGTCTCTCTGCTCCACCGGTATCGGCGCTTATGGAGGCAACGAAGATATAGGTAAATAATGATATTTTTATACTCTATTCGAAGTAAATGCAAGTGGCCCGTAAACATTTACACGATGGAAGCACGTGAACAATTCTGAGGGCTAATACGAGGCAGGGCCGCATTAAGGACGATCTCTATGAATTTTATAATATAAAATATTAAAATAATATGCCCCAGTATTAAGAATTTTAAAACAAACTTTTATGGTACACCTTATTGTCATCCACTTACCTGCAAATTTCTACTATTAACACAAATCGTAGCTCCAACGATTAATAAACAGCGAAAGAATTATATCGGAAAAAATAAAGGTCCACTTGCAACTCAATACACCTCTGTAAGGAACACCGACTCGCTGCACTCGCCCGCCGGGCCAGACTTTATTGCCGGCTGGCCAATAGCAAGCCGATCACGTGCGTATCACGCTCTAGCCATGCGAAAACTTGTGTTTATGTTTCACTTGCGTTTAGTTTGAATAGAGTTTAGGTACCTATATCGCTATGTTACATCTGAAATCATCATTTTTTATTTAGGATATATCCTCTAGTTTAATTATCATAAGAAAGAGATTATTATAAGAAAGGAAGTGATAAGAAATGCGGAAAAACTCCATCCCTCGCCGCGACCCCTTCAGCCGTAAACCGCTGTTATATGGTGATAGGTGGCTCATTAAAGCTAATGCAATTTATTACGGGATTGATTGCGCCGCGGTACGGACAATAAATAATAATTGTAAATTATGGCCGAAAGCGCTCCCACTAATGACCATTAATTCCCGAACGGCGGAGCGCCATTAAGGGGGCCCCGCCGCCGCCCCCCTTTCCAGTTCATTAGGCCCGCCGGCAAAAAACGAACGAGATGCGGGGTTTTGTTTGCCTTTCGCCTCACCCCTCTCCTCCGCCCCGCCCCCTCCGCGACCCGCGCGTAAACGAATTATGAGTTATGGGCGGAAGGAGATTGGCGGCGCGGATGCGGCGGATGGCCGGTAACGGTGGTATGAAGGGGCCACAGTTTATTAGTCAAAGAAACCGATGGGAAAATCCATAATTATTAATAATTTGTATTAGGTTTGTTCCTTTAGTTCCTTTATTATCTTTCTTTACATTTCATTGATACGATTTCTGTTTTCCCTCGTATTTTTTTTATTGTTCGGCGCATGGTAAAATTCTAATCTGGTCTCTGGTCTCGCAGTCTCATTCCAAGGCAAAAGATTCAAACTATGGGCAAAGCTAGGCTGGCCAGTACTCTAATCCAGGATACCTACATTGTACATTTTCAATAAAGTAGGAAGTAGCAAGGGCGTAGCCAAGGGGGGGGGTTTCGGGGGTTCAAACCCCCGCCCCAAATAAGCAAAATATTACCTAATATTATACCGAAAAAATACGAGGAGTGAAGAGTTAAATTATTATTACGTTTGAATATATTATGTAGTAATAGTAGCGCCTAGCGCCATCTTTTGACGAGAGGCAGACGCAGTTGCAGCCGAACTATTTTGTATTGTAGGGACACTTTGCGTTGTTTCTCGATTATTCGCCACGCCCCTAGGTCGAAATGAGCGGAACTTTGTGGAAGTTCGTGGAAGTTTCTGGACGGCTACTGGGCTGCTATATAAGCGGCGCCGCGGCGCGTGACCGCGCTTACGGCAGTATTGTTCCATGCGAACTCGAAGCGAATAAAAGTGAAAAGTGGTGAACGAATAGTGAGGAGAATTAAGTGTACCGTGTAAGTGAGTAATTTTACGAGTACTTAATGCTTGAAAACATCAATTTGAAGTTGATAAGTTAAAGCACAAATCGTTGCCACAGTAGGGAAGACCGGGGTTAGTTGATACAGTGGGCAAGTTGATACACTTCCATTTTTAAACTTACCGCGCAGCTCTCAGCGCCACCGAACGGCAAGCCTGTTCAATTGGGTGTTGCCCAGTTTCCATTGTGGTTTCGTTGATGTAAAGTGCGCCATAACCTTGTTTTGCCGTAATAAGTGAATTTTATACTTGGAAGTAAATTTAACGGCCTTAATTCGAGTAGCCACCTATTACACATTACCAGAGGTAGGTACGTAAATCATTTTTACAGCAAATGAAACTATTACTTTGGCGTCTTTTTTTAATAACAGAAATTTGTTTTCCCTTTCCTAACCTAAAAATAATTACCTTGGAATCATAAATGTACACTCGGGGCAAATTGATACGCCATGCACCGCTGGGGCACATTGATACGCGTATCAACATGCCCCGTATGTATCTACAGTGTGGCCCGTTTGGAATGGAGACACCTCTGTAAAATTTTTATTTTTTATCCTAATTTAGCCGGTTTATTTCTAAGGGTAGGTCACAAAAAACTCTATTTTGGCGCCAAGTTTCAGGTCTTAATCTCAATTTTCAAGGCCTACTACGAATTTTTTTTCTAGTAAAAAAAGACGAAAATTATTTAGAGATTTTTTTATTTAAAATCTGACACCACAGCGTTAATCAGGACACCCCCAAACCCCCACATGCTAAATTTGAATAAAAAATATACAGGGAGTTCCATTGCGCAGGTTCTCAAAGTTAAGCAAAATGCGGGAATTTCAAAGGCATATCTGGCAAATCAAGTGTGCCATGGAATCCCCTAAAAATAGTTGGATGGTCAACAGGACGGCTCAAAGTGTTGGTGTGCAAAGATCCAATACAAAAATATACAGGGTATTTTTCTCTGATGGGCCATTTCCAAAAAAAAATCAATATTTTTGAATGGAGACACCTCTGTAAAATTGTTTTTCATAAACTTTTTTAAAATTGTAGAAATACAATTGTGTAATCGGTTTTAACAAAAAAATTTGCTAAACAAATTATCGAAATTTTGCCTAAAAAGTGGTCAAAGTAGGCCTTGATTTTTGTAGTAGAAATCTATTCACCTGTCACAGAACACAGTTTTTTGAGACCTGTAATTAAAAAAAAACTGGGTAACTTTTTGAATGAGTTTTGATGCATGTAAAGATTGTAAAGGTATCAGAATTAGATTTTACATTTTTAGCCCAGAATTTTTATTTTTGTTCTTCATTTTGCCAACTGTATCAACTTACCCTTAGCATGTATCAAGGTGCCCCCGATCGGGACATCTTGATACATTGCGCGTTAATCCAAAAATTAACAAAATTTGGATGTAAGAAATAATTGTAAACAATTAATATTGATGCAAAAAGTGTACAACAAAATTATGTTCCTGGCATCACTTAACTTCTTAGCTCCAAAAACAAAATTATTAAAAATAAATTACTGGAAAATGTACCAACTAACCCCGGTCTCCCCTACCTAACGGACAAATGGCTCTAACTTCGTCAAAGTATTGTGTGAATTCTAGGTTGTTGGAGAAGCCCAAAACTTGCAATAGGAAGTTGCCAGTCAAACATTGCAATCAGAACGAGATATACCCAAGTTTTTTCAAAATGCAACATCTTTGGATGTCGGGAGAACCAAGACGTCTGTAATTATCAAACAGGCCTTGGGGCACACTGAGTTACCCAGGCGTAACAAGATGGAATTCATATTCCGGCTCGGTTTCCCAGATTATGAGCGAATAAGGAAAACTGCCGTCTCTTTTTCAACGGCTCAATATGAAAAACTTTAAGGACACAGATTTGCAGTTCTTGCAGGATTACTCTATGTCTATGGTACTTAAACCTCTCGCTGCAACCCTTGACGTTCTGCAAGGGCAGGAATGCGTTTACTATGGGTTTATTATGGATATTCCCAGCCTGCTGTCCCTGAGGAATAAATGGTAGAAGTTGAAGCTTCAAAATCTGAGTTCGAGCGGCGAATTTCTTTTGAAAACGTGCGTGCAGGGCTTGGAGAAAAGATTCTCAGGCATACACTCAATTTGACGTCGGAAGACGTCATTGCCCATTATATCTGCAATTGTCCATCCCAAGTTTAAATCGCGTTGGTATAATGTCCTAAAAATTACGAACTTTTCTATGGACGCTATGAAGAAGATGGTGATTGGATCTCCTGAGAAAATAATCACCCTTATTAGGTAATAGTTGCGAAGAACCATGGAATACTACAGGAAGTTCAACCGACACCACCCCAGATGCAGAACTTCCATTCAAACAAGTCACACAGACACTGTCTCAATCTGCTACCAAAAACCAAGCAGTGAAAACCTCGAAAATAGAGTTTCAACTGTAAAAATTTCTGGATGTGCAAAGGAGTGGATTGAATTCCTTGAATGATTTTCCCATAACTAAAAAAGTGTTTTTGAGATACAATACCTGCTTACCTTCCTCTGCGCCAGTGGAGCGGTTGTTCTCATTCGTCACAATTATTGCCAACAGTCCAATAAGGCGAAATGCCCTGACCGATTCCAACTTTGAAAAATTGGTCATTATGAAGGCGAACAGAGATATCCAGTGAAAAATCAGTAATCAGTGTCGATATTTCCTAGTTTGGAGTATTGTGTGAGAGTGAGAATTATTATTAAGTATAATTATTTATGTTTCCTAATTTAATGTTTATTAATAAAGGTATTTTTGATAAACTGCTATTACTACTATTTTGCTCATTATAAAATGAAAACAATTTAAAGTAAAAGTGGTGGGGGTAAGAAACATGTAAGTAGGCATACTTGCAAAAAGTACTGTTGAAATTTGAGTACTTGTACTCGGAGTCGGAGTACCTACTGTGCTCGATAGGGTGCGCAATGAGTAAAGTACTACGGTACTCTGTACTCGCGTTCTTCAATTATTATGACATGTATGTACAGCGTGTCCCAAATAGTTTGTCCTACCCCCTGGATCTCAGGAACCGTAAGAGATACGAAAAAAACTTGAATACAAAAGTTGTAAGGTTGGCAGTGTACGTAACCTCTCTTTTATTTTCACATATACAGGGCGATTCTTATTTGCAGGACAAAAATAAAATATTTAGATTTTGACAATTGCATTAATTCTTTGGAATATTTGCATTCTCCATGAAATTTGCTACAGAACCGTTTTTTTTGTTTTGTATTTTGGATGCAGCATTGCCAAGATATCGAATTTTTCTTGGAATTTAGGGACTTCGTGGAGGTTATGGAAACTGAATGCTATATCTTTTTTTTATTAATAGATATCAAAGATATATTTTAGCCGAAGTATGACAGCACAACCGTGTGTGGTGTGGTATGTCGAAATTGATTTTTGCATATACAGTGTGTTCATAACAGGCTCTCAAAAACAGATAATTTCAAACAGCAATAACTTACTTTTTTCAAATGGAATGACCCATATTTCTATAGTTTGTTGGATGCCGGCCTCCAAGCTCCACATTTTATGTAAATAACATTCTATACCAAAAACTACCCGTTTTCGAGATATTTAGTATTTAAGAAAGTTTCTTTGCATTTTTCATTCAGGTGAGAAGGTTTTATCAAGCAAGCCATAACTATTTTTCCAGGCAGTGGCAGAAATAATTTTCATTTTAGATAATACTGGAAATACTGGAAATAAAATTCTCTATACCTATATTGGAATCCCATACTCAAAGTAGGTAGGTACCTAGATACATATTAATCACATTATGAAACGACAAAAACCAAGCTTATATAGGGTTTTCTGGTGTAAAGAAGAGCAAATTGCGTCTTTCGTAGAACCTGAGGACAGGGGACATTTTGATTCAAAGAAAGCCTGTTCTTCTGACTGGAAGAAGTGTGGCAACCTGGCAACCTATGCACGCCATTTATTCATGACTAGAACCACAGACCTATATAGATATAGGTCTGTGCTAGAACATAACCTTCTCAAGCTTACGAGCCCTGTGCAAACATGTGGCAAAGCCTCAGGGGGACGGTTCAACGGATCTATGCAGTATAGAGCAGTCTGCACTTTGGCTTAGTTTATCTTTTCTAATTAATGTGCAACCCTCTTTTTAATTATAATTAGATACATTTGTGAAATTTGTTTCAATAATTAGGTACCTAAGTAAGTAGGTACGTTTGTTTAACAGACAATAAAAGCGGTAACAAGTAACAAAATATACACAGAAGTATAAATATTTATAATAAGTATACGATTCCTGGTGTGGATAGGTACATTTTCGACAAATAATATGGTAAATTTGGGCAAATAGAGGGGACTACATTTTGTTGTAAGTCGAATTTTTGTGAGAATTTTTCACAAAGTGCGCCATCAGACAAATGATGATTATTATCTTCCCTTATGGTTAAATTTTCATAAAAATACAAACAACAACCGAACAGAGAACAGCATGTTGCGAAGGAGAGTAATCTCTTTTGATTGAAATGGCAGTTAAGGTCAATTTTATAATACATTCAACTAAATTATCTTTTGACTTTAACATTAGGTAAAGAAATTTTTGCAACAATACTAAACAATGGTTGGATTGTTAAAAAGATCCTTTAATTTCAAAGGGTACTTTAGTTTGTCTATGCAATTGGCCCTTAATCATTTTGTTCTTAAATTTTCGTCCTTTGGAAAGCCCAGAACAAGTTCACCGCTTGGCGCCATGCAAAGAAAACCTAGCTACTTCAAGTTATTATTACGATTTGACTTACAGCTTACAGCCAGGTATATATAACTAATTCTAGCTTCCCTCGACGGTTCTAGGCATCTTGAGGCTTGAAATTGTAAAGGAACGATTCTTCACTTCGAACTTTTAGAGAAATTTTTTTTCACAAACAAAACAAATTTATAAAAAAGCTGTCGCCGGCACTTCGGACTCTCTGGTCTGTCTGTTTCCACCCAGAGACACACTGCCTCGTCGTAGGTATCTAGCGACGATAGCACTAACCCGCACTACACAAATTAATTCTGGTTTCTGACAGGGAGTGACAGGAAACGCCGCGCAGACCCGCAAGCCATGTTCCCAGCTTTCTCAACTTCAGGGCTTTCCTAGAGTCGGCTGTGACTTAGCGTTGAGTGAAATAATCCCTAACCTATTTTTTTTTCTCTTTAATCAAAAATCAGTCAACGCTAGAAGTATTAGGTAGGTACAAGCTAAACCATAAGTACAGCATAAATAGCTTTGCAGCGGAAGCTTCGCCTTACGGGCGACGGGCATGTGTCAAAAATATGCGAGTCTCCATTTCAATTTACAGAAGGACAGACAGTATTTTAAGCATAAATTTGGTTCTGATCTCTTTGCTATGGAGATTAACGTAAAATCAAATAAAATGCACAATATTTATGTTTTTAAAAGATATTTCGCTAAAATGCGAGTCTCGTTTTGACACATGTGGCTAAGGAATTGTCTGTATTATTCAAATCCATGTTTGTTGATGTTCCCTAATTAAAGGGAATTCAGAATTAAAATTCGCAAGTGCAGTTCTTAAAAAGGAGAAATAAAATAGAGAAATAATAAAAAAATGCTTCAATATTTTATTTATCTATTTGCGATTTTAGTCAAATTTGTGTTATATACAGTGACCGGCAGAAAGTTGGACACAAAGGGGAAACTTTTTTATTATTAATTTCTCAGAAAATTTTATTCTTGATAAAAGTTGGTGCATCATTTCAAACTCAAAACGCATATATCAAAATTTAAATATCTCTTTTTGGATACGAGGTAGATTCAAAAATGTCAAAATAATTCAAGAATAAAGTACTCTTATTTTTTAAAATACGGTAAAAAGTTACTTACAAAAGTTGTTTGGAATCAAAAGTGGATGTCAGATTTAAAGTCACAGCTACCTAGTAAAAAAAAAGAAATTTAATTTTTTTTGTATTTTTTGCATTACCATATAGCTCCACAGGGTGTTCCAAACAAAAAGTAAGGTTCCAAACAAAAACGTACTAATTTGTAATTAATTTTCTTAATTTCTGGTAAGTTGGTCACTAAAATATTCATGAGGAACTCATATTCTTTCAAAAATTTATTAGCGAACAAATTTTTTATTTAATTTAATATCATCAAATAAATGCATGAATAAACAACACAACATAACATAAACTCAAATTTCAGTCATTTCAATTAGTCCTCCATTTTCTAATGCAAATTGGTACGTTTGCGTTTCCAACAACGTTGAATAAAAATCTAGCATTAATTGTTCTCTAAAAAAGTCCCTAATAGTATACTTCTCGAAATTTCAGCACTAAAACTTCATCTCAGTGGGCCATGAATGTAACGCACGAGGCACCTGAATTATGCATTTGATGCCATTATTGAAGCTCTATTCAACAAAAAAAGTTTATGAAATCATGCTAAAAATAAAAATTTTACAGGGGTCGTCACTAATTAAGTGGGACACTAAAAATTTTGAAAGAGCTATGGTAATGCAAATTGGTATGTACGTTTGGGTTTCGAACAACGCTGAATAAGAATCCGGCATTGATTTTCCTCTAAAAAAAACCCTAATAGTACATTTCGAAATTTCAGCATACTAAAACACCGTCTCAGTGGGCCATGAATTGAAGGCACGAGGTACCTGAATTATACATTTAATGCCATTTTTGAAGCTCTATCCAACAAAAAAAAGTTTATGGAAATCGAGCCATAAATAAAAATTTTACAGGGGTGGTCAGTCCTTAAGTGGGACACACTGTATGTTATATTACAAAGCAAATTGACTATATGACAGGATAATTGATTTAAGGAACTAGAGGAGGGTAAAAGCCTAACCCCAGGGCCCAGGCAATATATATATATATATATATATATATATATATATATATATATATATATATATTGCACTGAATATATATATATATATATATATATATATATATATATATATATTGCACTGAATATATATATATATATATTCAGTGCAAACCTGTTGTCTTAACTTTAAAAAGTTTATAGTTGTGTATTAACGTGGATGGAGGATGTAGAGCACGATACAGTGATACACTTACATACTTAAGTGTATCGTGGTGTAGAGTAAAATCGAGTAATATGGAAATATAGGTCTGTGGTAATATGGAATACACCTAAATTTTTGAAACGATCGCGCCATCTAACGATGGGTATCCAAATTTACATTTCTTAGTACACTGTTGTTCCACTACTCATATCAAAAACTTTGGCCCTGCGCGCTTCTATACTCAAATTATTTTAAGAAGTCCTTACTGGGACTGTCAATTGGTAATTTCGATATCCTAAGTTGGCATCATGCAGCAAGAAATGCAACCGCGTCATAAGTTCAGGTCAGTAACGAGCCCATTTGCACTAATAACATGAAAAGTTACAAGAACAAGAATAACACAGATAACGGTAAAACTCACGAAACGTAGAAAACCCGCGAATATTTTCATTGCCGAATGTTTGAACCAGTTTGAACGATCTGGAAAACCTTCACTGTCACTTTGGCACACCGAAGCTAAATTTGCCTGAGTCCGCCCATAGACGCTGCCAAAAGCAGCTGATTATACCAAAATACCAAAATGAAAAGTGTTTCCATGACGTTTGAAATTATTATTAAAATAAGTTGTAGACATAGTTTTTTATTTATAGCGGTATAATCGAGATTGCAATAGGGTTTTTATCTTATTATGTTCTTTTTTCGTATCACTTGGGTAACTTTTCACATCATAAATCAATGAGTGACGTCATTAACTGGTTGAGACGCATATACCAATGTTATACCCATGGTAACAGAAAATTCCTAGGGATTTTGTGGAGAATGTCATCTGACAAAATCGGGACTTCTTACAGTAATCGGGATCGGGGTATAATACTCAAGGTTGTTGGCAACAACCTTGTATAATACTGATCTCCGACTGCACGGCGTCAGTGTCAGTTATTTGGTTTTTGAGGTTATCAAAGTTTTCGAACAGTGTCGGAATCTGAATGTGAAAGGCGGGTATTTTCATCAAAATAATAACTTTTAACAAGGTAAGTGGCAAGTGGCATGAGTTGATGTAGGTAACTATTGGCAAAGCAGCAACAATATGCTTTCCCTTAATTGCTGGCAACTTGTTTTTCCTAAGGCGCATCCAGAGGGTGATATGGAATATGAATATAGCCAAGCCACAGAATTCCCCTATTCTGTGGCCTAGGTAGGTATATTCCATGTTGATTTTCCTCCATCGATGATAAGACTCAATGTACAGCACGTAGGTACATGCTGATTCAACATTTTGTCCCATAAAATGGCTTTTTTCGATCTGTAGCGAGCAACTCACATAATTTTAAACTTTTGGTCAATACAAATTTTAATCTAAGCACAATGGCCGTCATTAGGCTTTTTGCGCAAATGCTAATGACAGCCATTGTGATAAATGTTTTAAAAAAATTTGTCTAGAAATGTGAGTAATTAGCGAGGTAATTAGATACTTAGATTACAATTTGTATTGACCAAGAGTTTAAAATTATGCGTGTTGCTGGCTACAGATCGAAAAAAGCCATTTTAACCAGACTTTTATACTACCTACTTATATAGAAAACAAATCTTGCTCTTAATAATTGCATGTGCAGTAATTTTGGGAATATTTTTGATTTTTTAGATCCGACAGCACTATTCCATATAAGTATATTACCCCCCTCTTTTGATTTACTTGAAAAATGTGTCGTTAGGTACCTATTTTACCTATTTCACGACATTACTAATCAAACTACTTATTGCAATATACAGGGTGTTTCTATATTGAACCAAAATATTTTACGGGGCGATTATCTCCCGTTAAAATTAAGGGGGGGGGGGGTCTTTCATATAAATTTTTCCTCAACCCCCCCCCCCCCCCTCCGGATTACACCCCTCCAAATATGAGGGTAAAAAATTATATTTATTTATTTTCTCCACTTTAGAAAGAGCAGGTAGAAAGTTGAAATTTGGTGGACCAGTTGCATTCATGGAATGACATTTTATTGTTACATTTTTTCAACCCTAAAAGAAAAAAAAAACAACCCCTAATTATTTTTGAGAAAAAATGTATATGAAAGACGGACCCCCCTTAATTTTAACGGGAGAATCGCCCTGTAAAATATTTGCAATTTAGAAACACCCTGCATAAGCAATAGACATGAGCGTAATATACTCAAAAATGAGTAAATTATTTTCTTTATAAATATGTATTTTCTAAAGAAATGAAAATGGTATTACATATTTTCCGATTTTGATCTAATAATTTAGAACAATGGGATACGAAACGTGCATGGCATGTAAGAAAATCGAAGTCAGCTCGTGCACATAAAAAACTCGAGAAAAAAATTAATTGTTTTGATTTGGAATTGTATATATTGTATATGTTGAAAATTCCATACCTACCTACCTTTTTTGACCAATCAGAGGCTCGTTTTTTGCTTTGTTGTCACGGCAACTCAAAAAATTTCCGGAAATATTCTCACTTGCTCCAGGCACCAGGAGGTGATTACAGCGGAAATTTTTTGACAGATGTCATTATTATAATGTGACTAATTGACTATTGTAACATAATATATACTCAACAAAAATTTTGATAATAATTTCGTTTAATTAACGTGTAGGTATGGAATTTTCTTACCGAACCCCCCACGTTCTTGAATTAATATCCAATATCCAATATTTTTATTTGAATAGTTTGATGATATTTTAGTTTATTATTAATTTGGCATCAATTTAGAACTGGAACACGTAATGTAACTAAATTTATACCCCAAATGCTAGACGGTACATCAACTTTGCAACAAACAACAGAATTTTAAACCGTAAATATCATTTTCTTTTGAAAAATACCTAGTTTTATCGGTAATTAGTAATAAAAAATTAATAGAATGATAAAGCTAGTCATATAAAATAGTTTTTACGAAGTTTCGAATTTTTAAAATTTTCAGAAAATTCATAAATATTAAAAATTGGCAAAAAACTAAATATTTTAGTAGAGCGTTCAAATTTGGTACACTTACGTAAAATTGAAAAAGAAACAACTTTTTCATTAAAACTTTTTGATATTTTAACAAATAAACCCATTTTTGGCGATATACAGGGTGTTCATTTTTAAGTGGACACAAATCAATAAAAAATTGATTTGTTGGGATATTTTCAAAAAAAAATTGATACAAAGGTCTTCAAAATACGCAACTTTCTACGTGAACACATTTGTCAAATTGCAATTCCATGGCCGGCTAAAATTTTTTTTAAACTCCGATTTTCAAAAAATCTATTTAGGCATTTTTTTAAATTTAAAATCTGACCATACAGCGTTAATTAGGACCCTCTAAATCCCTTAAGTTCAAAATTTGAACTAAAAATATACAGGGAGTTCGGTTTTACAGCGCCTTAAAGTGGCGCAAAGTAGTGATTTCGAGGGCCCCTGGAGAGTCAAGCATGCCATGGAATGATTTTAAAACAATTGAAGAATTAACAGGACCACCCAAAGTATTGATGGACGAGACTGCAAGAAAAAATAATACAGGATGTTTTTCTCTACCGCTGCTGAAAGTTCAGACTTTTTTCGAATTTTATTCTGATCAAGTTTGCCCTGCTTTTTGAAACAAAGTTACTAATAACAAAATTTATTTAATCTTAGCAATAAAATAACAAACAAAATATTTAGATCTTAAACTATCGGGGTTTTTTCAACATAACCGCCTTCTAACGTAATACATTTTTCAAGACGTTTTTTGTTATTAGAAACAACTCGTCTTAACTCATCTCAATAGATTCCGTAACAATTTACGGAATCGCAAGCTTCAATTATTTTTTGTTGTAGCTCTCTTGTTCCTAGGACGATTTTTATATACTTTTATGGTGCCCCAAAAATAATGATCCATCGAGGTAATGTCGGGGGAACGCGGGGGCCATTTAATCAAAGGACTATTTCGTCCAATCCATCTGCAAGTGGTAAAATTTATAATTAAACGAATAAAAAATCTTGCATGTAAAATGTAAAACAACAATACCTGTTCTCAAAATTATCATTTAGCCACTCAACAAAATTTTGTAGTATTAGATCTCTTCTTTCTTGTAATGGTAAATCGTCAAGAGCGTTTTCAAATTCGCCTCTCAAAAATTCCAGAAAGAGCGCCGCGTTTAAAGATTGATGGAAAAAAAAGGGTCCAATCACCCTGTGACCATTTATTCCACAAAATACATTTACTTTTTGTGAGAACTGACTCTTACAATGTATAGCAAAATGAGGGTTTTCTTCCGCCCAATAGGTAACGTGTGTTCTGGGATGAGACAACCCCATTTGTAGTAAAGGTTGCTTCATCCGTAAATAGCACATTTTTTAGAAAATTAGCATCATTTAGGTATTCCCCTTGGGCCAGTGTTGCCATATTTGGGGATTTTTCCCCAGATCTGGAGAAAATTCGTATTGACTGAGGAAAAAGGAAAACTTAGCTAATTATTTAAAAAACTGGGGAATTTTAAATACCTAATATAAAATTAAATCCTTACAAAATATATTTTCGCATTCCCATTGCGCATACAGTATACAGTATACCCGGTCAGTAGTGTTCGATGTGATAACGGATCACATCTATGTTCGTATCTGATACACCTAACCTTTACTATTTTGTGTGACATAACCTAACCAACTTTCTGAACCTTCATATATTTTGTGGTACAGACTACAGACAAAAAACTAAGAACACATAACCTGCGCGCTAGCTGTTCGCAATCTTCGGGGAATCCTTCGCCCCCAGAGACTTGTTGATGGCAAGTCTCTGTTCGCCCCTAGGTATGAATAATTTAAATAACTTTTAGATAGAGAGTGGAGATTGTTGCAAAATAGTAACATTGGCACAAATTTGGACTGCATTAAGTTTTGGGAACAAAATTGCGATCTTAAAGAGGGCGATGATACTGGACTTTATCCAGAATTCACAAAATTTGTTAGTAAATTTTAGCGTTTACTGAAGGAATCTTCACCCAACGCTTTTAGTTTTACCCAATGTTTTACCACACAGTAGTGCCTGCGTGGAGAGTATATTTAGCAGGATCAATTTAAATAAAACAAAAAAACTAGAAATAAACTCTCGTCTGTAACTTTATCTGGAATATTGCATTCGAAAAGACAAATAAATGAAAATAACCAACATTGCTTTGATTACAATATTGCAAATAAGGTTTTGGATAAACATTCTGCACTAATTTATAAATGAGAATCATATGATTTTAAAAAAGTTCTATAAGGTTTAAAGTTTTATTAAGCTGGTAAGTCATATTTTGAACTTACGTGTTTGTTAAAGTAATTTTAGTAAATTATGTTAAAAATTCAAGTTAATGTTCTCCCATTAAAAATATATTTTTGATGTTTGCATACATTTTTTTAATAAGAATTTGATTAAAATTATTATTATTAAATAAAAAATACATATAAAATCTGGTGAAATCTGGCAACTTTTCAATTCGAAGAATCTGGTGAAATCTGACAACTTTTTGAACCCATTGCTGGCGAATTTCTCATTTTTCATCTGGCAACACTGCCTTGGGCCCATAAACAATATTCAACTTTGTTCCATATCTCCCTCTTGTAAGGTGTGAAGGAATTTTGCTTTGAATGGTTTTAGTATATTTTTTTAAATGCTTCCAAATTTTAGTTTTTTTCATTCGTAAATCCCTCACTGCATCATTTAAAGAATTTTTCGGATTATTTCGAAAATATTCCAAAATTTGTTCAGCCCTTCCATTGTTATCATTATTTGCTCTTGTTTTTTTAGACACATTGCCTATTACAATAATTAATGCATTTTATTTTATTCTAACTTTCAACTTCACTTACCCGATAGGTCAAATGTCCTGTTTATTTTTGCTACGGTGGAATAATTGATATTCCGTCCATGCCGCGCATTAAATATTCTAGCAACTTCACGGAAAGGCACATTTTCACCCGTTAATCTAATAATCTCAATTTTTTCTCTTAAAGTTAACACTTCCATTGCGAAAACCTAAATTTAGCAAAACTGTCAAGTTTATTTACGCATTTGTTCAATTGTTTTTTAATTTTCATGGCAGATTTGATTTTTTCAAATGTTTTTATGAAGGGCTTAAACTTCTCTACAGAGTTTTTTAGATATAGTGCTCGATTTAAAATATTTTCAAAACAAAAACTAAAAAATTAGTAGACACAAGGAAAATGAATTTTTCACATAATTTGTTGTTCAAATCAAATAAGTTTTATTAACGCTCTTGACGATTTACCATTTCAAGAAAGAAAAGATCTAATACTACAATTAGACGGTGCGCCTATCCATGGAACTCGCGCTGGTGTTAAGTGGCTAAATGATAATTTTGAGAACAGTTATTGTTGTTTTACATGCAAGATTTTTTATTCGTTTAATTATAAATTTTACCACTTGCAGATGGATTGGACGAAAGAGTCCTTTGATTAAATGGCCCCCGCGTTCCCCCGACATTACTTCATAGATGGATCATTATTTTTGGTGCACCATAAAAGACAAAGTACATATATAAAAATCGCCCTAGGAACATAAACGAGCTACAACAAAAAATAATTGAAGCTTGCGATTCCGTAACAATAGATGAGTTAAGACAAGCTGTTTCTAATAACAAAAAACGTCTTGAAAAATGTATTACGTTAGAAGGCGGTTATGTTGAAAAAACCCCGAGTTTAAGATCTAAATATTTTGTTTGTTATTTTATTGTTAAGATTAAATAAATTTTGTTATTAGTAACTTTGTTTCAAAAAGCACGGCAAACTTGACCAGAATAAAATTCGAAAAAAGTCTGAACTTTCAGCAGCGGTAGAGAAAAACATCCTGTATTATTTTTTCTTGCAGTCTCGTCCATCAATACTTTGGGTGGTCCTGTTAATTCTTCAATTGTTTTAAAATCATTCCATGGCACGCTTGACTCTCCAGGGGCCCTCGAAGTCACTACTTTGCGCAACTTTAAGGCGCTGTAAAACCGAACTCCCTGTATATTTTTAGTTCAAATTTTGAACTTAAGAGTTTTAGAGGGTCCTAATTAACGCTGTATGGTCAGATTTTATATAAAAAAATGCCTAAATAGATTTTGTGAAAATCGGGGTTTAAAAAAATCTTAGCCGGCCCTGGAATTGCAATTTGACAAATGTGTTCACGTAGAAAGTTGCGCATTTTTAAGACCCTCGTAAAAACCTTTGTATCAACAATTTTTTTTGAAAATATCCCAACAAATCAATTTTTTATTGATTTGTGTCCACTTAAAAGTGAACACCCTGTATTATTTTAAATGTCATTTTTGACAGATAACGAAAGTCACATGACCACGTTTGAGTGGGTCATTTTCATCTTTTTTAAAGCAAAAGCACAGAATAAATAGCTTCACAACAGAAGCGTCCATAAAGACATGTGTCTAAAAGATGCTCGCTTTGACGCGAAATATCTTCTAAAGGGATAAACATTGTGCATTTTTTTGATTTTACATTAATCCACATTGCAAAGAGATTGTATTAGGACCAAAATTATGTGTAAGGTATTGGGGTTATTTTTCTGTAAATTGAAATGGAGGCTCGCTTATTTTTGACACGTCTTTACGGACGCTTCTGTTGTGAAGCTATTCTGTGGCAAAAGGTAACCCCAAAATTAAATTTTAAAATAAAACGTTAATTAAAAATTTCCCTCATATGGTGCTAACTTTTTGGAGGACACTGTATAGTAAGTAATATAAACATTTATGTTTATTTACGGCAAAAAATCATCTATTCAACAGACTCAAGAAAATTAAAGGTATAAATGCTGACTGAAGAATCCTCACCCAACGGTATAAACGTTAACCCAAAGGTATATAAAGGTAAATTATTAAAACAGTGTAGGTATTTATATAGTTAAAAAAAAATCATTATACTTAATATTATTATTTAGGTTTTGTTACAAACATATATATGATATCATATGTATACAATGATTTTTTAACTATAAATAAACTGTTTTAATAATTTTCCTTTATGCCTTTCATTTTCTTGAGTTTGGTAAGTTTTGTTTTATGTAAAATTATTATACTTATTATAATCTTCTAGCGTTGACTGACGTATTTATAAAGACTATTCACGGCTATGTCCTGGAAAACAGATGGCTCTGATGGCTAACAATGTATTCTGCATTGTATTTTATCTCCGGAAAGCGCATGGTGAGCCAAAAATGTGTCAGACGTGACAGCCGTGAGCAGTATTTAATAATATATCAGTCAACGCTTCTAGCGTTGACTGAAGGTTTAAATCTTCACCCAACGCTTCTAGCCTGAAGAAGCACAGAAATTTTTCGAAAGCTCGCTTTAGATATTTTATAATTTCTATGTAATAAACTTGTTCAAACCCCCCAAAATCATTCTCTCTTTAAAACTGCTTCTGGCTTAACCAGAAGTGACACTTACTTTCTTATTTTAAATGAAATCTCGCAATTTTTTTTCTACCTAATAAAATCAAGTCAGCTGCCTTCAGATAAACATATATGGATTAGGGCTATTGTATTACGATTTGGATTTCATAAATAACAGTGGGATTTTACAATTTTTTGAAATGTATGAAGCATGTTATTTATTATAAAATAAAGCACTTTTCGAAAATCTTTCCAAATGCGTTTGAATTTACAATTTATAAAAATCGCCTTAGAAATAAAGGTTTTATAGGTTTTTCGTAACCTTTGTGCATACGCAAAAGAAATAATAAATGATCATATATTTCAATTTTATAATTCGGTTAACAAAAAACATAAAACATATTTTACTTTAAAGGTGGTGTATTTTTATATTAATTAATAATACACAAGCAAATTGAAGCAAATGAATTTTTTATATGATGAAAATAAAAGGTAGATACAATTAAATTTCGTATTAAAGCACTAAATAGGCCTATTTTACACTAACATTGGAAAAATAAATTAAAACGTATTATTTACAGATAATTCAGACTAGACAAAAATAAAACAAAAAATCTGCATATTAAAAAGTCTTAAAATAACATAAATTATGGCTATTTACAAAACTGATCGGCATTAACAAAATGTTACCATCTATGGCCCATTGAGTTAACTTGGTCAGTTACACTACACAGCACATCTTAACATTAGTTTGTGTATTGCAGAACGACTATTGCTTTAATACTTAAGTTCATAAAAAATGCGGTATCTAAATGCCATTCATTTTTAGCTAGATTCACTGCTGGATTAATCAATTTTTGTAAATGAATTCGTTGGTCTTTTCCGCAAATATATTAGTGAAACTAGCTACATTACTACTAACTTCATCAAGGCTAGAAAAGACCCATTAATTTAAATTACAAAAATTCATTTTTAGATTGTGCCAAGTTTGACGTTCACTTCAAAAATGCCAAGAGCACAAGTAGGTTTCAATCTAATGTAACATTTATTTTTTTATAGTAATTTAATTAATATTTTAATATTATATAGGTACCACATTGTGTATTGATATTGTCAATAAAAAAATTGTCACTTTTAGTATATCATAGATAAAGTTAAACATGATGGTAAAATGAGGAGAACAAGCAGGTCAGGTGTACTCAGTGTATTTTCCACATTTTGATTTGATATTTATGTTTTCGTTAAATATGACATGCTTTCGATCCATCGCGAAAAGGTAACGCTATTAATCTGCTCAGAAACTAAGTTTTGATAGTATCTATTTGTTACATTTTATAATGGTATCACTGTATTACAAAATTAAAATACAATAAAAACAAAAAAGCTGGATTTATAGATTGATACAACAATGCCAGCAACATTTCCTATAAGAAGTTCATCAACATTTAACTTCTTACGTTGCTTTCCGTTCGACCAATGTAAACATTAGATGATTTTCCGTAAACCAGAATGTTATCAACTGATTTGCTTGGATGTTCATTGAGGTGGGTTGATTTACCTTATTAGTAGGTAATACTGTATAAAATATGACTGGAGAAGACTTAGCGTAAAGTACATGTGTCCATAGCATAATGCACATGCATCAAATGTTGTAACGAAAGGCATCTATAAATCAAAAATCAGCATAGTTACATTAGCACTACGTTATGAGTGCATTATGATTACGTTACGAAATCTCTACATTAATCTGGCTAAATTCAGACTATAACTGCTTTTATTTGTAACTTAATCTTCTTTAGACGCTTGAATATGTTGGAGGCTATAAAAAATTAATCAGTCCGATTCCTGCTTCTTTTCAATAATTACAACACAACAAACCTCTTTCCAAAAACTACTGTCTATCCTGCATACATTTATACCAACGAACTAAATTTCAGGTCAGCATCACTTTCCTTGGCATTTTTCCGTTTATCACATAAATAAAAGATCAGTCAGAATCCTGCAAACCTAACATTGATGATCTGGTTCCTAATTTCTAAGAGGTAATCTTCCGTCGCCGCCTAGCTCCACTGATTGCCCTGGTGCCGTTGCCGCCTTTGTCTCTGTCTCTCAAGTTGGCGGGCCTGTCGCCGTTCGAGAACTGAAGCATCGACCCACTCCTTCCTTCTCCTCCACGGCCTATAAATACATCCAGATTAATCTGGAATAATAGTGTACCTAGTAATAAATAATAAGTACGGTAAGTAATCGACAGCTTTAATAAGGTAACGGAATTTTATTACATATTACCAACCAAAGATCATGATATTGAATATTATGATCTTTGATATTACGAATGTCATATTTTATGTTTCCAGACGTAATACCGTGACTGAGCGGGTCTGTCCAGGGGTCGCTACGGACCACTGCTATATTTGCTAAGTAGTATTCAATATATCGTCAACTTTTTCTCATTGACTCTAATGAAAAAATTAGTATTTTATACAACACTCTTATTTATACTCGACAAATATGCAACACAAGCATATTATGTACTATTCAAAAAATATCAGTGGCACTGTGGAATGTGGTATATGATTTCTACCTTTTATAAGCACCAACTTTTACGCAGAAAAAAATTTGTTGAGAGTATATTTTATTTCCTATGTAATTTTGAACCCTAACTTTGATGCTTCAAACACACTGATCATATGCAAAGTTGTATATGAAAAATACAAGCACTGCTGCTAAAATGAGAAAGAAGAGGCTGAAACAACTGCCCTGCAAAGGTATCTACTTTGAGAATAAAACTATCAAAGAGCAAACCTCAGACAAATATTTATTATTTGTCTGAGTAGTAAACTTTCGGGTTGAAGGGGAAACGTCACATTTTGATTCATATCTTAATTTTAATAAATTCTATCTTTATTGGGAAAATACAAGAGCCATAAATAAAGCACTTATATATGGGCGGGCAATGAATTTAGTTAAAAATATACCTAGTTCATTACTATTTTTTTTATTTAAATCAGCTTATTTGTACACATTTTGTACTATGCAAAGTTTTACTCCAATAGAAATAGGGGAACGTGAGTGAATATCAACCACTGGGAAATATCAATCACATTGATATCTGCATTGTTTTGGGCTGTAAGATGTCAGCGCCCTCTGTCGCCATTAGTAGGTGTCGTTTGAAAGTACTAGCTATGTTGAGTTCGGCGATTCCACTCTTGGTGTTGACTTGGTTGTACAATATCCAAAATCGGTAAATCCCTTATAATTTTTCCACTGTTATTGATAAGACTTTCGTCCTTAAGTCGCTATTAGGAGCAATAGTCAACTAATTCAATATGGCCTTGAATTCTAGTTACTGATTTTGATTTCATGTTTTTCCAATCTGTTTAATTGTTAGACGCTTTGGGCACAGAATAGCCATTACGTGTGGCTATTCTGTGCTTTGGGGTAATGCCGCTTGATCGATATTACCCGCAGCATTTTATTTTACATTGTCTGTTGATCAGAATACCTGTCCCCCTAGACCTTGAAAATATGACAATTCCCTAGAATCTAGTCTATTAGCATCTTCTCTATCAACTAGACAAATGAGAAGTAGAGATGAACCTTCATGAAAAAGTCGGGTAATACACCAAAAGTTGCAGATATCACAATATATCAGAATATTCTTGTTCTTATTTTAGTAGTGCCTAACATTGACGAACAATGGTGATAGAATAACAGTGACCATATTATCCGGCTCTCCTTGTGAAGGGTTCCTCTCTAGGACAGTAAGTATTGAGGAAATATTTAGTGAACAGGTCACGCGAGAAGCCATTCGATTTTCACGCCGCAAGCCACAGTTGAAGTCAATATAACATAGCACAATTTAGTAAAAGAAATAGCAGAAAAGACAGAATAATATCTCTAGAACTCTATCTCTAAATAAGGGCCATTCGTTGTCGTGCAGGCCTGCATTCTTTTTCTTTATTTTCAGTACTCACTTCGCCCGCGAAGGCTGAGCATACTCTATGCGAGTTGGCAAGAACGGATAATCTTGTATCAGTGGTAATGTCCTTGCAGCTAACAAAATTTTAAGTTCATCTTATTTTAACATGACAAATTCCTTGTAACTTACCATCCGGAGAGAATTTCCTTTTTTTGAATCTCTGCTGAGGAATAGTGTGTATAGGTAAAATGTTGGTCCTCGATCGTAGAGGAAGATGTAGGTTGTCGTGATGTCGAATAATACAGCCTTTCCCTTTGCATGCAACCAGTCGTTGCAGCATATCATGGAGGTAGGATTTTTCTTCAGGTTTCAATTGATCAAATCTGTTTTGAAGTTCAAATGGATCTGGAAGCAAACAGAAAATGACATTTCAGATTTATGAAACGAATTAAAGTATGCGTATTGTACAAATAACATTATCTTGATAAAAATGAGTGCGTTAGTGCATCAATGCTACACACCTATCCGCAAATTGTAATATGTCCTCAAGCCTGTAGTAAATTCACAATACAACGAATCATGTGTAGCATTTATTGTTCTTGCACAGGCATAGGTATTATTATTTGCATTTGCACAGAAACAGAAAGGTCCTGCCGACCACAATGGTGCTGTTTTCCAGTGATCGTTGTCATGCTGAAATTGTACAAAATTTGTATTTAGAAACGTTCGGAAAAATCAATTTTACTTTACCTGGAAACAGTTCATCTTCTCTAAAGAACAATCCTTTGCCATTGATTCCTTTCTTCTCTGTTTTCGCAACTTCTTTCTAAGCCTTTCTTCTTTCATTCTTCTCTTTTCTTCTTTTGCGGCATCTCTTTCTCTTGCTTCAGGATCTACAGGCTCACTTATTTGACAGTGGCAGAAATTTGGTTTTGGTTTCAGTGGTCGTTGATTTATGTTTGGGTATGGAATGAATTCACCCAGCCTTGGATGCTAGAAGATTATTATTAGAAGATATAATATGACCCTACGAAATAACATAAAATTTTATTTCAAGCAGAGAAACAATTATTTAGGCCAGTATTATTTGGGTATTTATTTTTCTCATTCGATCTAATTTCCTAATAGGCAATGAACTCGTCAATAAGCCCTTTTTGGCGTGGCTAACGTTACGATTTACTGGAGCTATGTTATTACCGGTTAACGCGACAACCTATTTGCTTTCAGTTTTGGAGATTTAGGGCTATTTTTACTTTTCGCTGGTGCATTTTTAAATGTTAAGTTACAGAAACGAGCGATTTTGGAAAGACCGAGAATTATGCTGTGCAGATGGGAAAGCTTGGGGATGCTGAGGGTAAGGGTGGAGTGGTGGACCCCTAGGGATTGTGCGAACGCTGTTAAAGCATTTTATCAAAATGGTAGTTCTTACGTGCAGTTGCATCGTTCCATTAATTATTCAACCATTTCAACATTCATCGGAATCGATAGGTGCCGTCTGCCTGTGCCATTAAAAAGCAGGTGGAGAACTTAAATAAAGCAACTTTGTCAAGTACAAGAAGTGGTTCAAATCCCACTGGCAATGATGCGGAATGTGATGAGTATTTCAGAGCTCAGCTGGAAAAATGTTTATGCCTGAACAGACATCGTCTTACTCAAGTTACTGGGAAAATTTAGTTTATTTTCCATTTTCTTTACATACTTTTCTGTAATGCTTTTTTATTTATAAGATGAAGAAAATAAAATTTGAAAAAAATTGTTGTCTATTTTTTACAGATTTTTCAAAATCGCTCGTTTCATTGCCTGGCTCCATAGTTAAATAAGATTCCCTGTTTTAGATTCTCACTGAAGCAAGCTATATTTTAATGCCATTTTTCTTCAAGGGCTAAAACCAAGTATTTTGCAAGTAGAGGACGATGAGGGCTTAATTTACAATAAAAAATTATTATACCTATAATAGAATGAAATTTAAAAAAGTCGTTGTAGAGAGTAATATTTCTATTTAAGTTCTACCTATTTTCACTGTTCTAACAATAAGTAGCTTACCTTAGTAGTTTGAATTCTTCTTCTAGGTGCTTCGGTAGACGGCATAGGGGTCACAACATCAAACACTTCGGTTTGCTGTTTATGGTGATGTCTATGAGCATGTGTCGTCAATGTATTCTCTGTGGTAGATGGTTCATCCAACTTACTAATCACCTCAACTTCTAACGTAATATTTTCCATATTAGTTTCAAATAGGCGTGGTCTTTTAGATCTCGGTGTTTCTACTTCTGCAGACACATGAGGCCGTTTACGATTTTTTTGTCTATTATTGGTTAAGGTAGAAGCGGGGTGAACAGGTAATGCATCAAAATTAAGATTCAGTTCATTGAATCTGTTCAAATCTGTGGTGTTCCTTAAATACTCCTCCTCTTCAGGCCTAGATTGTTTTAGATGTCTCTTAATTTCTTTTAAAGTTTGTAATTTCATACGTAGCTGCTGAATCTCATTGTCTATTCGATGTCTGGATCGTAACCAAGTTTTCTTGTCCTGGTATACAATATTTGAACAATTAACTCGACCTCTTTCAATGATACATCCAGCTGTGTCATCAACTATGTTATTTGTTTCTAATGGTTTTTCCTCATTTGAGTCATTTTCTTCTAATGAGATGTTTTTGGCTAACTAAGAAAAAAGTTTACCATAAAATATCTAAATTTCAAAAATTTATAACTTACTTGGAGCATATTAATTTTTCCTTGAACAGACTCCATCACATTGTTTGTCCGAGAAAGAATATCGCGTCTCTCTCGTTTAGATAAGTTATGAACTTTAGTATCCGACATTTGTTCAAATAAAATTTCATTTAAGTCAGCATCTCTCTTGATACGCCCAAGTCTCTGGTCTCTTTTGGTAATGTTCTGCAACTAAATAGTTTATATTATCCGAATAAATATTACTAAAGAAAATATTTATCTTGGATAAAGGAAGTACTTACTGGCAACTTTTTGTATATCAGACCATCTGGGGTAAAGCAAGCACATTTTCTGTATTCCCTTTCAGTGGGTAGAGGAATAGGCATCACAAGTTTGCATTTGTGTTTTCTCCATCTTCCATTGTAGTTTTCACAGTACCATTTTTGACCTCTTCGGCATGGCAATTTCATTTCATCTCGTATACATTCTATAGCCAATCTTTCTGTTTTTGGTACATGATTTGGAAGGACAGGCAGAAGCCTGTTGTCTAGTTGCATATCTCCTGTAAAAATTATTTATATTATAATTATGTTGGAAGTTTGAAAGTATTTTATTGCGTGTAAAAAGTTAAGGTTATGTCACATATAAGAAGTATGTCTGAGGATTGACTTAACAAGAAGAGAAACTTTTTTATTTTTGACTTTTTCCAGAAAAATATGGATAAAATGCAAAATGGAAATGCATAGACTTCCTTTACTTTTAGCACCATTTGTTGCTTATTTCTTTCATATCTTTATGTGGAGATATATCACCGAATAATATGGTATATAATTTGCCTAATACAGCCCAGGCAGTCCAACCACCATCACCCCAGTGCATTTATAGCCCAGTCAGAGGGAGACAATGGTGAAGGCGAAGGGAACGGAGCGTTTCCTGTGCGGCAAGCCGAGATCAAAGTGCCAGGGCCAAGTGACCCTACTATGGGTTATATACAGGGTGTCCCGTTAATAATGGTCCTGCACATATTTGGGGCCAAAATATGACGAAATATGCCTTATAGAAATGTTGTTTGTTTAACCCTTTCACTACTAATGGGCTATATACGTCCCAGCAAAACGACGGTTGAAAAACAACGGTTTTTTTTTCTAAAATTATTGCTCTGAAATTACTATTGGGACACATATGTCCCACAAGTTAGATTGCAAACTCTGTTGGGTCAAACAACCACCAGTTTAGTGCTAGTTGCTGTCCCAACCGTAGTTTATGATTTGTCTGTAAGAAAATTTATTGACATCTCAACATTTTCAGTGTGAATAGTACAGTTAACCTCTAACGTAAAAACACGTGCTGATAGTGCTCTAGTTTTCACTTGTTTTTTAGGTAAGTTTAGTTATAGGTTAGATTCATACAAACTATATTGATTTTTTTTTTAAATTTCACTTGAAATCGATAAAATTCTTATCTGGGACCTATATGTCCCAGCCGTTATTTTGTGTGGTTTATTTATGTCCTACTCGTTACTGTATTGCACATACATTATTTTTGATGTTGGTTTTACTGTTGTTGTTTTTTTTTTTCAGAAAAAGGATGTTGAAATCTGAAGAGCTTACGGCAATAGCTGGGTATATTAACCAGTATGGGTTATCGGATAACTCGGACCCTGATTCAGGTTCTGAATATCAACCATCGTCTGATAGTGACCTTGAGACATTCCCACGTAAAAGAAAGAAAAACAACAACTCTAAAATGTTCAAAAACAAACTCTCCTCAATTTCAAGTGACGAAGATAGTTCCGATAATGTGATTGATCCCGAAAACCAAACTCAAAATGAAAACGAGGCTGTGAATGAAAATGTGACTGTGAGCGGAAACGACGCTGAAAACCCAAATGATACTGAAGATCATAACCAAAATGTTCCTACAAATAACTCAAACATTCATTGGACAACAAACAGCGCATCATTTATTCCATCAAAGAGTGTACCAGAAGCAAAAGCTACCAGAATTTTGCATTCAGACATTACTCATAAATCTACTGAAATGCAATGTTTCCCCGAAGCCTGTTTATATATATTGCTCAATGCACCAATGAACGATTAAAAATTCTCAAAGATAACAGCACAAAAGCTGAGAAAAAACTATTTTCTCTGACAGACCAATACGAAATAATGATTGTTCTGGGGTGTTATATTGTTATGGCGTACAATAGAGTACCATCTTTGGCAAATTATTGGTCTTCCAATAAGTCACTAGGAAACGAATTAATAAAAATGGCTATATCTAGAGACCGATTTTTTATGCTTGCATCTAAGATGTATTACAATCATTCTAATCGCCCCGAAAATTCTGACAAAGTTTATTACATTTCGGAGGTAGGTAATGTCATGTTTGAAGCACACATTTCAGAAAGCTCGCTCCGAAAGTACTTTTCAAAGTATCGACGAATCCATGGTCAAATTCAAAGGCCGCTCAGCTCTCAAGCAATACCTTCCACTAAAACCGATGAAAAGAGGCATCAAGATTTGGGAAAGATGTGACTCTCGATCTGGATATGTTTATGATATGAACATATTCAGTGGAAAGGAGAGTCAACAAGAAGATACATTGATAGAAAGAGGTTTAGGTGAAAGGGTTGTAAAAAAGTTGTGCAGATCTATAAGGGATCCTGATGTCATGATTTGTTTCGACAGATTTTTCACATCAGTTTCATTGATTGCCAATTTAGATTTTGCAGCCGTTGCCACATGTATGACAAACCGCAAGAATGTACCCAACTTTGGAAAGAAAAAAATGAAAAAAGGAGAATTTATGTCTTTATTTGCAATCAAGGCGTGGCTGCATACCTATGGAAGGATTCAAAGGAGGTACTTGTCCTATCAAATTGTCATGTCAATGAAACAGTAAATGTAGAAAGGAAACAGAAAGATGGCACTAAGGTTACTCTGCCATGCGCAAAAGCAATAAAAGACTATAATTCTTACATGGGCGGCGTGGACCTGCCGGACCAATTATCGGGGTTATACGATATAGACCGAAAATCACAGAAATGGTGGAGAAAAGTTTTTTATAAACTCTTGCTCACGGCAGCCACAAATGCATGGGTATTATTCAGTCTCACAACCGTGACATTCCATTCATAACTTTCTTAGTAAATTTAGCGGAACATCTAATTAATTCGGGACGAAACCAGGCTGGGATTGTAAGAAAACGCTTTACTGGTAGGCCTTCAAGCTCATCAAGAAATTTGGTAAATGTAGGAGACCATTTACCTTCTCAAGGTAAAACTCGACGTAGATGTCATTCTTGTGCCTCAAGAAATATCGAAAGAAGAACAAAAACTATATGTTCTGGATGTGATCTACCTGTGTTATTCCTGTTTTTCAACATTTCACAAATAAAAATTTTATATCTGTGTGTACAAGCAGCTTATAACATACTTTCACTTCTAGTGGGACATACTTGTCCCGATTTTGTATACTGTTGGGACTATTATGTCCCGGATTTTATTTTGGTTTTTCATTGAAATAAAAAATTATTAATGTAAAATATGTTTTATTTGGAGTTTTAAAAGCAACATATACAAACCTAGTGCTAAAATTATGAAAATGTAAAAGTCGGGTTTTGAATGTATCTGCCTGTTTGGGACACATATGCCCCATCAGTAAAATAAAATCATTATTTTTCAAAATAAAGTCGGGGTGAAAGGGTTGAGAGATACAGGGCATTGAAGTTCATTTTTTGAAATTGAATTATGGCTACATCTCCCAAAATAATGAAGCTGCTGAACTGAAATTTGGCACTGCTGTGTTTTTGGGGATGGCGAATAAGCTAAAAATATCAATTTTGCTGTATCTCACAGAGGGCGCCACTTGCGCTGTTTTTGGATCGTGTTTTTACTCCTAACTTTTTTGAGGTTATCTTTTTGATGTTGCAGGTCCATCAATTTAAGGCATCTTTTCATTCTGCAACAAAAAGGTACTCTTGTTTCATAACGATAAAATCAACCGTTTGCCTTGAAATTGCCAAAACGTGCCCCAAAACACCTGTTGACTTCAGTATTCGAAACATAAAATTTTCACCTACCGCTTTCAAATGTTACAAATCGACTGTACATTCAAAATGAAGAAAAAATGCCAGATGGGCATTGGTCAAAACACCATTCGTTTTCTTGAAATAGAGTGTCCAAATTTTGCCAAGTTTCAATCCGTTCCATTTTGAAAACAAAACATTTTTGGTACATTGTTCATAGCAATTTTTTTTCTCACTTTAAATGGTACAGTGAATCTGTAACATTTGAAAGTATCTCTTAAACAAACAACATTTCTATAACGCATATTAGCCTCAATCGTCATATTTTGGCCCCAAATATGTGCAGTTGCTCTATGGACCATTATTAACGGGGCACCCTGTATACCATGGATTATTTTACCAACAAGTTACAAAACTGACTTACTTATTCATTTAAATAGATTAAAATAGCCGTCTGTGACAGTGACACCATGCCAAACTTGGCGGAGTATAGGTTATATATAATGCCAGGTGAAGGCTGTGATGTACGTTAGTCCCAATCTCAAGACTCCTTTCCATACTTACCCTCCTCATCGGAAGCTGGCTCAGCATCCCCACCACCAGGGTTAGTACTGTGCCCGTCACCCCCCTCCACCTCGTCATCGTCCTCTGTGTCTTCTTCGTCGAATTCCTCATCATCCTCCGCAGTTACATCGTCGTTGTCCTCACCTGATGACAGTAACGGTGGCGCCGGAGTACCGGGTGTCGAAAGTCGCAGGCTGACGTTTCTCGCAGTAGTACCCAAAGGTGACTCGGTAGTTAAGTTGGCAGTGAAGGAGTAACGGTTTACGGCACGAGATGGGTCTGGTGGTACTTCCCGTCTACCTGAGCTATAAGAACAACATGGTTATAAAGAGTCCAAGCAGCATTTTTAGTCGCCGTTATGTTCCAGCGACTTTTGTTTGCAACTTTAAAGTTGTGATTACTACTGATAGGAACGTAATTACTACGTTCCAATTACGTCCCTGCGACCAAAATGGGGAACATTTTGAGGGTGATAGATACGTAACGGCGACCACCTAGCAACTTACACCGCTACGACGCGCTTACGTTCCGGCAACGTGGTGGAGACGTAGCAGCGTGGTCACCGCTACTTTGTTGGATTTGTTTGCTTCTTTACATTCGCGTCCTCGCTTTGTCTTTGTCTAAATAATTAAAAAGTATTCTAGCCCAACATCTTCCGTCATTTTTCAATAACCGTGGAAAATGGAAGTACCTAATATTTATTTTTAACTTATATCTATGAATAATGGTAGGTATAAGAAAGGTATTAATTTCCTGATTTATTTCTCGTTGCTAGATTCAAGAAACTAAAACGATTGAAAATTTTCTGTCAAATATGACGATGATAGATTGAAAACTAACAACGCGCCCTCTCAAAATGCATGTTTTAAAATTTTTTTATCAGAAGGATAAATTATGAAAATGTGAAATTACCTAAAAATGCTGAAAAATGCTTTTTTAATATTTCTATAAGTTAGACTAGTTCATTTTTGCTCAATTTTCTCTTTTTTAGGACAATTTTGAATAAAATCTATTTCAGTACCAAAGGAAATTGACATTTGATATAGTCCTCCTTACGGCAGAATGCGTGCGCCGTAAGAGGGAAGAACTCGCAAATATTATAGAATTAGTCACAGTTCAGGGGCGTAGTTCAATTTTGTGTAACTCACTGACTTAATTTTCATATAATTGTTATTTAATTTATTGTTAATATTATTCTTAACGGTGATGCCTTAGACTATGGAGGAAGGCAAACCCTTATAACATTGGCAATTATTTCTCGAGCTTGAGAATGCAACGTTCTTCCCTGTTTAGTCATTTTGCACACGTTAACTCCCAAACATACGAAACGCCACTGAGCTCTATGAGCCGGCGGAAAAAACTTGCCAGCAGCCTAAAAAATGAGGTCTGTGTGGTAGACCAAATACGCAGTTAACTTTACGTACTATAGAAACAGGCACACAATGCGTTGGCTAACTGCTTTTGTCAGCCGACTGCTTACTAGAAGTGCTGTGTTGCCGTATTTCAAAGGCGATGGTAGACGCGACGATGTTGAAAAAAATATAATAGGTGTTTTAGCACACCGCGTTAAAAATGAATGATAAACAAAAATGGGTAAGTGGTCCCGTGATGCGAGCTTTATTTTTTCGGTATACCAGAGTTCAGAAATTCGGCTTCAATATGATAAAACTTGTATTCGCCAATAAATAACAACTACTCGTATAGAAAATCTCGCAACGCTGCCCGCATTCTTTAGAAACGTTTTCTTTCGTGCTTTGGACTATATTAATGGCGTCTATCATTTTATAAGAAAATATGGCGTAACTTTCAGTAATTACTTCTAAGTATTATTTACCTTGAAATGGGTGTTTGAAGGTTTTGCCACTTAACTGGTAGTTACGGCAACTAGACTTTTTTCACTTTAAGGTAATTCCTACCTTTAAGACGAAAATTAGTTTTAGATATTTTAAACTCTAAAGTCCCAATTACTACAAGAGAACTTCAAAGTTCCAGAAGCCTCGTTTAAGTTCCGAATGCTACTAATATACTAAAATCGAGCAATCCGTACGCCTGGCATAAATAAAACCACGTGTTCAATGACGATCCGCGATTGGTCGGTAGGCTATAAAATTTCACCCGACTCAGCAACGGGGACATGCTCGATCGCAGAAGTGTAGATATTCGGTTTTATCTTGTTGTTTTCAGCTATTTAGACACTGCCACAAATAATTTTATCGCTGTTTTGAACCATTTTAATTAAGCCAATAATTCTTGTCTGAAATATTTTGATGTACACAATTGTAAGACCAAAATTAAATAAAGGTCGTACCTCCGTGCGGCTATGGCAGATATTTCAACCCACGTGCTCTTGTTTACTCTAGGCGTAAGAGTTGCTCGATTTTACTATAGGTTCCAATTGGAACTTTAACCTATAATTTTTATATGTGAGTGTTGTTTTCAGCCGGTGTGTGTTTCGTAATTCGAAATGTTGATATTTAAAATTGTAGCCACTCAAGAAAGCGTTTTGTAATTTTGTATTGAAGACAAGTGCTCGTGTTTCGATTCGTTTCATCCAACTACTGCTTTAATTTTCTATAAAATATGAATGTGTGTCTATAATTTTTCTTCTTTCTAATGGCTGAAATTTTCATCACTTCGCAAAAACGACCCAATCCTTCAAACGATTGTAAGGAACTAAATGTAGTTTCCATTTTTGTCCCTATAGAAGTGACAGTTATTTTAAAGTATTTTTTTGTAGTAATTGGAACTTTCTGGTAATTTTAAAATGGAGTGAGAAGTAAAACTTACCATACAGTAGTTTTCTCGAGTAGCGGGAAAGTTAATTTCACTTTAAATATGACTATATAGTTCCGTAACTTTGGAGGTATTTCTAAAGTCGCTAAGATGTAGAAGTTACTTTCACTGTTACCATAAAGTAATGAAAACTTTAAAGTGATAAACAAGTAACACAACAAAGTAATTGTGACCATTGAATATAACTTTAGAGTTAGCGTGACTTTAACGTAATTTTGCATAGTAACAATTCCGTTCCAGATACTTCAAAAACTACTTATAAGTACTGAAACCATAAAGTTCCAACTTGTAGTAATAATTACTACGTAATTACTCATTACTTTCTCAATATAAGTAATAAAAACTAATAAGTCGATTTTTAAGTAATAATTACGTAATAACTATTTATTCAAAGTTCCCATCTCAGTTACCGCAACTTTAATGCTGCTTGGGAGAGATATTGGAGATATTTATTAACTACCTCTCTATAAGGAAGGTATCTGGCCATCGCAGCTTTTTACGTTTGGGATTGACGAACAATGGCAAGGCAGAGCGTCCATCCATGTGTGGCGGAGGTGTAACTCCAGCCATATCCAAGAAGGTGGGAGCCAAGTCTATATTGAGGACCAGCTCATCTACAACGGCTCCTGTTGCTACTCCAGGTCCTCTGACCAGAAGAGGAACTCGCACATCAAATTCAAACGGGAAACTTTTACCCTGGGAAGAAAGGGGAAGAAATAAGGTTCAGGCTATGGGCATTTCAGCTGACAGACCCATAAATAATTAATATAACATATTTTCACAAAAGGCTCTTTAGAGACAACTGGCTTTTACATTTTATCATTTTTGGAATGAATTAATGTTGGTAACTTGTGGTCAGGAGATTTTTTGATACATTATTCTTCCATGCCTGAATGAAGTTGGGTTCCTCCCTCAATACAGGAACTCTAGATCGAAATTGAAGGACTGAAAATTATACCCTTAAATCTAAACCTCTCACCTTGATTAATCCGAACTGTCCCAAATGGTAACCATGATCGCTGGTATACACCACGTAAGTATTGTCCAGTTCGCCAAGTGCCTCCAATTCAGAGACAACACGCTCCACGGCATCGTCTACAGACTGAAGAGTCTGCAACCGTTTGGTCATCAAGAGATTGGTGAACTGCCTATGGATCGGAGCCATTTTCTGTGTCACCTGCAGGATCCACTGCTTGTCCGGATTGGGGGCGTAATCATATGAAGGTGTACTGGAAAAGAAAAGTAGACATTTTTAACTAAGCGAACAGTGCTGAAGAACTGTCCTTCAGATTTGAAAAATAGAGTCTGCCACATATTACACAACAACAACTTATTATAACAATGAATTAATTATAAAAATTAAATTTTAACTTTTCTTTGGAAATAACGGGAACAAAGTTTTGTTATGCATATTATTATTTATTTTAAAAGAGTTCTAAATGTAAATTGAAGAAGATTATATCAGTCAAAGCGTTGACTGAAAACTGAAATGATAAAGTCAAAGTGAAAACCATATCATGAGTGAAAACCTTCGAAATGTCCCATTTAGTATGTGGATGCAAGTGTGGATGGATCATAAAAGCTTTTTCCTGCACCCTCCCACATAAGTCCACTTCACATGCTTGCCAACAGGTCCGAAAGCGAAAGTGAAATGTTCGAGATGCCCTGTTGCTAGATACAAGAAGTGGTTGCTAGGTACAAAAAGTATTGCCTAGCAATGATGCAACGATTATGCAGCAAGGACCCTAAAACTATTAATAAAATATATGTAGCAACTTGAAACTGGCGTCAAATTAAATATGTTTCACATCCATTGTTTTATAAACTGCTTTTTGATCAAAAATAATACGAATTATTCCAAAGAAAAATTAATAATATGGATATATTTTTCAGTGTCAAATAATGTGGCTAAAATCAAATTCAAGCAGCAGTGAACGTAGCGCTGGGCACAGAAAATATACGCTACGTACCGCTCATGTAATTAATTAATATTAATGTAATTAATGTAATTAATTAAGTGATTGCTGTGAATTATTTCCATTTTTACCTTAGGTAGGTAGTGTTATAAAATTCCCACCTAACAAAAACTGGGGGGGGCCGTGCCCCCCCTGGCCCCCCGACGCGACGCCACTGGGGTAGCTTTTGTACGATGATTTTTTTCTACCACGGATTCGTGAAATAAGAGTTATAGTGGTTAGGCTTTCAAAAAACTATCATAGTCGGACCAAAAGCAATCTATCCGAGGGTTGGAAGTTGGAAGGGATAATTTTTGCTTGTAAATTTTTCTACCACGGGTTCATGTTCATGCATCTGGAATCATTTGGAACGTCGTTGCTAAAAACGGTGCAGATAATCGGACCAAGAATAGAAGAATAATGTAGTTATTATTTTGTTCCTTGAGGGGTGCAGGGGTGGTTTTTGCGCAGTAATTTTTTTCAGCCACGGATTCGTAAAATACTTATTGAATGCCCTTTCCAAAAACGACGAAAAAAATAAATCTCTCGAGGGAAGAATTCTATAGTTACTGCTGACAGCGTCACTGTTAACCTTGGATTCTAAATGGGCAAGCTCATTTTATTAAAGATTTTCTCTTTATTTTTATAGTTCGGTAAAACCACCGACTGTTTGCACAATCCGGCAACGCCGCTCTCGGATGCTTTTTCCTAGCGTGCTGCCGCCTAGTATTCTGCCGTCAAGGCAGAACTATGGAAGAATTCTTCTATAGACACTGCTGAAAGCCAGGGGAAGCCGGCTTTCGAGAGCCGGCTTCCTTTCAGGCTGCCAAATAATTACATTGTGTGGAACTTCTGTCCGCGTAGCGTATATTTTCTGTGGCGCTGGGTTAAAAGCGTCCGGAAGTCCGGATAGTAAACCGTAGGACAAGGGTTCGAGTCCCACACAAAACCCAAGTTTTTTTTATTTTTTTTATTATCGCAATCTACTTCTTACATTTATTACGAATTTTAATTTTTAGTAATTGAGCAATGGATATTTTGAATATTATTACTCACAATCGCTACTCCATAGGATAGTGTGTTATGAATTTGTAGTAAAAATTAAATCTGTGATTGTCCCAGCTATTGGACATATTGACATTTCAGAGGTAGTGGAGGTGCAAACAGTGAATAATACGTATTAGAAGCAACAGGTAGATAATGATAATAATTTGGAGGGTTACGAAGTACGAAGAAATTGGAGACGAAATTGGCGAATCTCTCCATGAGCAGCTTTCTCTTTCGGAGGCCATCTCACATAATACATAATACTCATAGATGATATAATATGTAAATGCATTTACATAGAGCATCTATCTAGTTGCTTAATCTCGTTTTTACCTGGCAATGTTGTCAACTAAAAATGTTGTAAAATACGCACGCGCCACCAAAGTAATAATCTCACTATTTTTTTACCAAAAATAACCCTTATTCTAACTTGTTGGTCGCGTTATACTTTAATAGTAAATATAATATATACGGGGTGTCCCGAAATTAGCCTGCCATAATTTACCTGCTAAAAAAAAGGAAAAGTTCCTATAAACATGGCTTCAAAAATGTCTCCAAAGGGGGGGCTATAGCCCCCGAAATGGACACTTTGGCAAACAGTTTTTTCTAAATATTTCCAGAACAAACGAAGGTAAAATTTTGAAATTTGGTGTGTGAGATTTGACGTTTACCGAGGTTGATATGGGGGGTCAAGGGGCTAAAAATACCCCAATTTTTGTGTGCGATTTTTTCATGATTTATTCTCCCAGGTATCTCACATACCAAACTTCAGAATTTTATCTCTGTTTGTTCTAGAAAAAATATTTAAAAAAACCTGTTTTCCAAAGTGCCCATTTCGGGAGCTATAGACCTCTTAGGTAGGGGGCATTTTTGAGGCCGTGTTTATAGGAACTTTTAATTTTTTTTTGGGTCGCAGAACACGCTGGTAAATTATGGCGGCAGGCTAATTTCTAATAGGGATTTTCAGGGCCCTCTGCAAAAAAATTCAAAACGATTTTTACTCGAAAACAGTGCACGCTATCAAAGTTCAACAAGAGCACAATTTTTTCGTCGAATACCCTGAAATTTCATAATTTCTCAAGAAATTTGGGGAAAAGGCACACACACAAAAATGTGGGGTATTTTTAACCCCTTAACCCCCCCCCCCCATTTGGGACGCCTATGATTTAGAATGTCTAACTATCTCTACCTCGGTAAATGTCAAATCTCATAAGTACATTACATACCAAATTTCAGAATTTTATCTTTGTTCGTTCTGGAAATTTATAGAAAAACCGTTTGCTAAAGTGTCCATTATAGGAACTTTTTCATTTTTTGGGTCGCAGAACACGCTGGTAAATTATGGCAGGCTAATTTCGGAACACCCTGAATTGTATGACATAACCAAAATTCGTTGTTTTTTTTCCTCATTTAAGAAATTATTACTTCAAAGTCTAAAAATACGTAAAATGGAACCATCACAGTTAAGAATTTATTTTTTATGAAACAAACAACGATGTCCTCCATCTTGAAATGAAAATGATTAAAAGTTTATTCAATTATTTTTAAAAATCTGAAAAAGTCACACTTTAGCACAACAAATTAATTCCTTAAAGGTTTGCTTAGCATGTTTTCTTGTCTTGTTTGAACTTTGTTAATAAACATTTTTGAAAATGAGGAAAAAATAATACAAAATTTTTGTTATAGATTGAATAATTACGAAGGCGTAGAAGGGCCAACGAATTTTGCTTTATTTTAACGCAATTTGCAATCGACAATTGTCGATCCGATCGACAATTGTCGACCCGATCGACATCTAGTTAAAATTTGGGGGGGGGGGGTTCAGGATCGGCTCAAGCTTTTGTGGGTATGGGTGCCTGATGAAAGTGCGGGGCCCCGCCAAAGAATTATTTAATCAATTAAGAACAAATTTTTGAAAACTGATACGCCACTAGAATGGTATATTTTTTGCATGTCACTTTTTAAAAAGTGACATACACCACCACTAGAACGAGCTTCCCTAGCATCAGTGAGTGTAAGAATTTATTAAACAGGTTTTCCAGTAGAGCACGGAATCCCGCCCGAAAACTGCCAACAAAACATAATTTTTGGATCAGTCCAGTACCGAGTTTTATCATCAGAATATGCTTTAAAATAAAATAAAACATAACTGGCAACACTGGACAACAGTAAACCGTGAACGGTGGTGCACCCTGCGTACGCCATGGATTAGGAGAATGGGGGATTCCCAGAGGTCTCTTTTATGAATAGATTAGTGTACTATTTGAAGATTTATTTATTATTTTTATGAAAGGTTCAGTTAGACAAGTGGCGCGAAGAAATCTTTTACCATACCTACTGGCAATTCTAAAGGTGTCGTCAGGCCGGGCGAAGAATATGTGTAGGGATATAATCCGTAATAATGAGAAATCAAATAAGTAGAAAAGGGAGAATATTCAGCTATTATTACAATTAATATTTAATATTTTTTAAAGTTTTAATGTTAAACTTGTTCAATTTAAACCTGTTTCAGTTTTTTTATTAAAAACCTTTTAAAAATAGTAGGTTTTTTAAACCTTAAAGCTATTTAAACTTCAACAGCCAGTGGTCTAACCCCTCCAGGGCCGGCTCTAGGCAGGTGCGAACGGTCGTGCGGGCGGTGCGGCGTACGCGGCCCGCGTTTTGACTGGCCCCGCGCCTCCGAGTCCCGTGTACAGGGTTATCCACTCACTAGCGAATTTAAAAAGGTGGGGCAGAAACCATTTCAGAATTTGAAAATATTCACTGCAGCTTAAAAATCTGAAGATATTGGGATTTTCCTAAGAGTAATTTTACTTAACATTTCTAAAAAATTTGGCATGCGGCGCATTTTACACAATTGTATTTAAATATGCAATAATTGTCTCTCCCCACCAGAAACTAATTTCTATATACGTCACTGAAGTGATACAAACTCATCGCCCCGGCCTACTTTTTTAAAAAGTTACATGCAAAAAATATACCATTCTAGTGGCGTATCAATTTTCAAAAATTTGTTCTTAATGGATTAAATAATTCTTTGGCGGGGCTCCGAACACAAAAGCTTGAGCCGATCCTGAACCCCCCCCCCCAATTTTAACTAGATACGGCCCTGAGTCAAGACCATACTAACGATTCACCATTAAGTGGAAAATTGTCGATCGGATCGACAATTGTCGATTGCAAATTGCGTTAAAATAAAGCAAAATTCGTTGGCCCTTCTAGGCCTTCGTAAATAATTGACTATTTGGCTACCTTTGACGGTTGACGGGCCTTTCTTGGTCGTTAAATCTCGCCAATAGAAAAAATCGTACAGTGCCGATTTCTGAGCTTTTAATGGCGATTTTGAGACTTTAGTGCCGATAAAAATGCTGTGTGCTATAATAATGTAGTAATTTGCCACACAGTTCGTACTGTAGCTTCGGATATGAGGAGAAAACATATATCCTTACTGCATATTTATGGACTGCATTAAAACGGCGGGTTTTTTGGCCGATTTACCATTCACGGTTTAGATCAAGGTAGCCGCCCCCCACCCCCTTAAATATTCGAAGAAGGGTCCCGGCCTGAATAATTCACCCTGCCGCCGGTCAGGGACCAGGGTGTATGAATCCTTTATGGCGTACGGGGTTTTCCGGTGAGCTATTCGGGCGCCATATAAAAAAACCGACGGGGGCCTTTCATAAACGAGGAATTTCGACGTCCCACTGGCTAGAAGGAATCTCTCCTTTTTTTTACCCTTTAATGAAAAATATGTTCAGATGGTATTGACGCATATAAGCCGTAGGATTGCTAAGAAGCAAATTATTTTATATTATACAGCACAAAATATATAGGTTAGGTTTATACAGGGTATAATAAAGAAAGCAGGTTTTAGTGCATTGTACGTAAAATGACTATTATACTAAAATCGAGCAACTCTTACGCCTGACGTAAGCAAGAGCACGTGCGTTGGCGTTGAGATATTCGCCAGGGCCGCACTGAGGCACCACCTTTCTTTAATTTCAGTTTTACAATTGTTTATATCAAAATATTTCGGAAAAAAAATATTGGCTTAATTAAAATGGTTAAAAACATCGATAAAATTATTTGTGCTGGCAGTGTCTAAATAGCCGAAAACGACAAGATAAAACCGGGTAACTACACTTTTGCGATCGAGCACGTAAGATTTGCTTGATTTTAGTATAGTGCTGAAAGAATCGAATCGAAGAATCAGTTAAACATTTATACTGATTTCTCAAAGGCCTATCATCGGATTCTTCTGTCAAAGCATGGAGGTTTTGGGTTTGATCACCGGTTGATTCAGGGACTCTTTAAATTAAGGGGACCCAGCATGTCACAGTCTATCAAAAAGTGAAGCCTTGAGGGGAAGTTTGTTTTCTGTATACTCCAAGGAGACCACATAAGTGGGCTGGTACAAGGTTATGTTATATGTCAGTGTCCAACTGCCATCAGGTTTTATGTGACATGCCAGTGCCATAGATTCCAAAGGAGGCAAAATATTTCCCATCATAGTTCACAATTTTTAAGTTTTCTAACTTCCAGATAGTCAATTAAAGGTATAATGCGGCCGCCTGTAGTATCAATAATTTCAACCAGATTTTTCTTGTCTCACCTTTGGTAATCCTACAATTCCCATTACGTTTAAATTATTAAGCAGGTAGCTTCAGTCAGGTATTTTTTTAAACAGTTTTTATCTACAACTATAAGTTTATTTTTATGTTTATTAGGTACCTTGGGAGAGAAATAAAATCACAAAAATTTTATAATGAGCACCGAGAAAAACTACATTATTAGAGCTAAGTACAAGACCTAATCTTATTAGTTCATCCCGCGAAATCTGTGAAAGTTCTTTGGGTAGATACATTCAATTCAACAAGGGAAGAAAGTTCAAGTACGTACCTACATATATTACAAATGGTTTGAGGAACCTGGTAACAAGGTGCAATAGCGACAAATTCTCAAATAAGCAAAATCGGCACTGACTTACCATACTTTATATATTACATTCCTGGAAATAATTGCAGGAAACCAAATTCAAATATAAAATAAATTTGATTCATTTGGCACTTGCCATATTCTGTGTTTGTTGACAGAACATTGTCAAGTCTAATTTTTAAATATCATGGAAACCATTATTAATTTTTACTAACAATCAAAGTACCTGTTATATTCATAGATTCTCCAATAAAATGGCATACTTGGCATCATTGAGACCATTAGAATGAGGAAAGAAACGGCCTCATTTTGGAAAGTATAATGCTGGGTCCCCTTACTTTAAAGGGTCCCTGGGTTGATTCAATTAATCAGATCCTATATATAACCTATCGGATAGACGTCAATATGTTGTTGTGAACGGATTTAAATCAAATGTTTATGCAGAAGCATCAGAAGTACCACAGGGGTCTGTTTTGGGTACTCTATTTTATTTAATATTTTTATTAATGATATTGGTGATAATGTTTCAGTTGATTATTTGCCCTATGCTGACCATTTGAAGTTGTACTGTGTCACAAAGGATCTCTCAGACTGCCTAATCCTTCAAAGGAATATAAATTGTATTTACCAGTGATGTAGGTATTACGAAAAACTATCTCTTAGTCGATAGATGCAAATAAGTAATGGCTTTTGCTACAAAGAATGGGTTTACTTTTCAAATACAACATCAATGAAGTATGGAAGCGCAGAGAGACCGCCTGTTACAAAAAATTTTTTCTCGACGTTTTATTCCGACTTGTAACTCGGAATAATTCCGAATTGTAACTCGGAATAATTCTGACTTTTAACTCGGAATAATTCCGAGTTATTATCTGAATAATTCCGAGTTATTATCGGAATAATTCCGAGTTATTATCGCAATTATAAAGGCCTGCCAGTTGGCGACGCGAAAAGTCACTATGTCATCAGAGGGAGGTAGCTTTTTGTAGTTGTTTACGTTTACTTGTATGGCGATTTTCCTGTTTTAAAGAACGTTTGTTGTGTTTATTGTGTGTTGGACTGTGTTTTTTAGTAATATAAGGTAGTAAAATAATAAGGTCGTAAAACAGCAGTGGTTCAGAATGAAGTGATTAAAATTTAATTTTAGTTTATAGGTTTTAGGTTGTGTCTGTAGTTTCGGACTTATTTAAATCTTGCCGTGGACGTGTTCCATTCCCAACTGCAAGGGAAACTACAAAGGCGGTCCTAAAGTGTCCGCTTTTTCCTCCCTAAAGACCCCATTTTATAAGGGAAAAATGGGTTAAGGCCATCAAAATAGATTTTGTTCCTACACAGTCTTCCAGGGTTTTGGTTTGGACTGTTGGAGAGTGTTATACCTAACAATTTTACGTGATTAAACGTAACCACCTTGAAATCAGCAAGTTTTATGGTTTTATTCATTCGAATTTAGTTGTATCTAGGCACGCAATTAAGAAATAATTGGCATTTACGAAAAGTTTACCGGTAGATATCTAAATGCACCAAAAGCCCTTGAAAATGTGATTTTCACTCGTATATTACTATCCGTGTATTAACCATGAGGTATATATGTAAACAATCATTTTAAAGTGTTTTTACCAAATTTACCAAGTTGACATCTTGGAAATTTGAATTTGGCGCCTTAGGCCCACCTCCCTTGGATGACTCATCGCTTTCAGCTGCCGGGCCTTGTCATTGCGACCGTGCCGCTTGGACTTACACTATATAAAATAATTAAATAAAAGCTTGTAAAAACATACAAATGTGTCCATTACAATGAATTTTTTCCACTACTAACCCTAAAAAGCATGTATTATTGACCCATCATTAACCCGAGAAGTTGATTTTCTCTCCCGAGGTCAATAATAATTTATTATTGACCAAGGTCAATAATGAATTGACGTCACGGGTCACTAGTAACAGGCTCTTCTATGTACGGCACAATTTCGTATTATTATACAACCCTGCTTACTTATTTCACTAATTTTTTTCAATTTGTATTAAATGCTGAACACACGCCAATGTAGATATTTTTACTTGTGGACCCTGCCCACAAAACAGAAATCTAACCTTCTCTTCTTCTCTCAGCTGATGAAACAACGTTTATTTAAGTATTTGGGAAAACAAAAATTACAAATTACAACTAAAACTAATTATTATTATTAATGTAATAATTGACTGTGCAATTGTAACAAGTCATATTAATTAAACCTGTTGCAGTGCTTGTATTTGTAACCGGAATATTAAGGTGTTGATTGTTTAAGTGAATATTATCCGATATTTTTTGTGTAATACTGGCGGGATTTCTCGATTCTATATCAAATTACTGTTCATCACGAGGTTCATTATGACTATCATTTGGATGGATAGTGTTATCGCTCTGCGCAACTACAGGTACTGATGTAGCATTGTAAACTGGCCCTTGAACCATTTTAGCTATTATTTTTTTAGAAGCCAGAGATTCTTCAATATACCCTTCGGCAACAGTGGAAGATTTCCAACCTCCGTGCTGTTTTGCAGTTATAAGATCGCCACCATTTTCCGCTAAAATAGTGGCCGAAGTCCTTTTGAATGAATGGCCAGTGTATCTCCCTGGTTCTGATAGTCCCAAGAAACTTGCAATCACTTTTGGCATCTTACTTATTGTATTATGGCCAATGTTCTGTCGTGTCGGCTTATTGTTCCGCAAAGTAATAAATAAGCGTGGTAAATCTGGGGTAGGCCGTTATTGAATATACTTTTTAACAACTTCGACCCAAACTGGCTTCATGATAACAGACTTTCGTGATGTTCCATTTTTACTAGTAGAAATATCAATAACGATCATATCGTCTCGAACATCCAAGTCTTTTCGAAGCATATTACAAAGTTCGTCTGTTCTACATGCACCAGCAACTGCAATAACAAGTACAACCTAGTAAGTAATAAAGTAATTATTGTTTATTGTAAATATATGAAAAGTAGAACGAGGCATGTTTAGGTAGGTACCTTTGCTGTTAAAAACACTTCGTCTGGTGCGTCTCTCAAAAATCGTGCAATTTCATCTTCTTTAAAAACAAGTGATTTTTTCGCTACATAATTAGTATTTTGCCTTTTCAAAAATGCTACCAGTTTAAAATACTTCGAAATGTCAATATTTTCCTTCAATGAAATCGTGGATTTTAACATAGAAAACGTTGCCCACAAGCTTGATGATTTCTTGTTTTCAGCTTGTGTTTGAAAATATACCACTATGTTTTCAGAAATTGTTTCAATATTCTACATTTTGCACCAGTCTTTAAACATTGTATAAGTTTTTAAGTAAACACTTTTCGACTTCTGTGGAAGCAACTGATCATTAATCTTTTGTGCCTCTTCTCTAATTTCGGGAGTGCAGAATATGTTTGGCGAGGATGAGCCATCATGATAATTATTATCAGACATTTTTCACAAAAATAATATAAACTCACAGTTGATTTAGTCAAGAATAAATAATAATAATAATAATTAATGGCTAAATTTGACAGATAACAGTAAAGAAACTTCATTTGATGAAACAAAAATCAAGGCTAACTTGATTTGTGATTAAATAATAGGTATGAAGGAAAAAACAAAGGTAAGTTAAGTATTAAAAATGCTTTACAATTTTTTACAATAATATTTTTATGGAGTGTTAGTAGTGGAAAAATATTTTTATGGAGTGTTAGTAGTGGAAAAAATTGTATATTAATCACGGTTTAGACAGCTATTATTGCCCTCACGTCTTAAATCCCTCGGCGTTGCCCCGGGATTTAATATTGACGTTCGGGTCAACAATAGCCTCTGTCTAAACCTTTGTTAATAATATACTATAATCTACAAAATAAAATAAAATGATTCTTTGTTATGCCCCTTCAATGTGACAAGTTTACAAACGCGAGTCCAAAATAAGCAAGCAAGAGTATTTTGGTAGGTAGGTACCTTTTAAAATTTTATATTTTTTTCTTAAAATCGACAGTATAAATCACCCGGTACCTATATTAATTAATCCTGAAGCCGAAACGGTTTTGCCGTATTTCAGGGATGCTTTGCGTATACAGTTCGGAAATAAATAGGTAAGTCGGTCCATGCATGTTTTACGGGGCATCCCGAACCCAAGCCCCTGGCCGGCAACTTCAGAAAATAAATTTCGGGCCAGTCCACTTCATGCAATTTTAATTCGGAAAATCATTCGCAATCCACCTCCCGATTTTCCCCTGATTTACGTGAAATTCTATATCGCAGTAACAAGGATCTGACAGAATAAGAATTGGTTCTTTATAAAAGAAAAGGTGATATTTTTTCCATGCCTTCGAAGGAATAAATACATTTTTACGAAATCGAAAACTCTAAGCGGAGAATCTTCCACCTAACATCACTAGTAACAAATAAATGAAGTTATAAATCTACAGTTAGAGTTATCAAGTGAGTGACAGTATACAAAATCGAAGATCATAATATTCTATCTTTGTCGAAACTTTTCTGCGAACAGTATGACCACAGAAAATATACCTACGCTACAGCGCATATTTTCTGTGAGTATGACGTTCATATAGTCATATCTTTTCATAAAAAAGCTTAGGGTGTCCATTTATCCGAATATAAAATTGGGCGTGGGAAGATCAACATACTTTTTTAATTCAATTACATTAAAAGTTCATATCTTATAAAACGGATTACATTTAATTTCCGTCTTCCAGTCAGAGGGGCCGGGGTCGGCATTTTTAATTCTCTTTTTCGGAGATCCCTGTTGAACTTTTTAATATGTTCAGTTCCTTTGGCCCCTTTCACGAAACCGCCAGAGCAATTCGGGCCCGGGGGAGCGGCAATTTTAAATTTCGCCAGCGTTTCTATAATAATACCCGTCTCTGCGAAATATTAAAATGCCCCTTCATCCTTGAGTTCAATTCGGGTGAAGGCGTCGGTATACTAGGAGGATACGAAAAGGCAAGTCGCTTTTCTACAAAAATACAAATGGGAAAAGGAAATACGGAAACGAGGATGACGGACAAAATAGATGATATTGTAGTAAAAATAGATAGCATTTGGATAAATTAAAAACTAAAAACTTAGGTAAATCTAAAGTTTCACTCTTCAAATATTTAAATAATAATAATAATTCTTACCCTCACAATACTCCAAACTAGGAGTACCCCAGAAGCAACTACATGCTTGTGCGGGGGAGGGGGGCAATTACTATTATTTTGTCTTCGTTGCCATTTGCGGCTATATACTATACCTACCTACTAACGATACCTTATTACCACAGATGACTGAACTTTATCTTTGATGCTACCACGGCCCTCGTAACATAAACGACTGCTTTTCCAATACAATCATTTGTCCCACCTGGACATAGTGTTGGTCCAGGTCCCACCTATATACATAATACCATATACCACTATATACCATTTAGTGTTGCCACCCTCTATCATCTTACATCCAGTTATATATAATATTGTATAAGAAACTCGTATCTTTTTAAAACAACGACACAATTATTGGAACTTAGCACCGCTCGTGTCAATTTAGGTTTTTCGAAATTCGATTTAGAAATGCCACTTTCCGCCACTTTCTGCAACAAGTGTCAAACTTGACAACTAACAAACATCGCTTGGCTGTGAATGTCATTTTTGCTCTAATTTTAAGCAAAAACTGTTAACGACATCAAATTTTAACCAAAGGTATTTTTTTAAAATCCCATATGATGCGGACTTTAATGGTGACACCAGACACTGTATGTATATACAGTTTATTCAGCGAATGTTCGGCCCTACGTCACAACTCCTGTTCTTGTCTTACACATGACTATACGACGGATATCGGTCGTATATTCACGAGCCAGACAAGGACGGGAGTTGTGACGTAGGGGCCGAACATTCGCTGACAAGTAAGACAATGAACGTGTCAGTACAGACTTATATATAGGTATATTATAGCCATCGACGATTATAGCTACTCGCTAGAGCTATATATAGCTATATAGGTCTGTGTTGTCAGTGATAGGTGGCAAAGACCATCAAATTGATGTAGTATAGAAGTCGCAGTATGGATATCGCATCAAGGACGAATTTGATGGTAATGGTTTCCAACAGCATTTTGAATATAAAATACATTTAGAAAATTACACTGAAAACAATATAATAGGTATTATTATAAAACTCTATTGTGTTTTAAATAACGAAACCTAATAATAACCCGCAATAAAATGGCAATTTAAAAAGGATAAGAGGAGAAACTGACGACTGACGTCTAACGTTTTGCCTATCTACGTGTGTTTCTTTCTAGCATACTACCACAGAAAATATGTATATTTTCTGTGATATTACTTATTATCAATTCGATGGGTTAGAGTTGTGTAGAAGAAGTGTGTCTCGGAATAACTAATAGTAGTCTGGGTACCCGACGACATAAAATGCAATTTATACATATCCTCTTATAACTTTTTGTGTGCCTTAATTATCCCTAGTCTACGAACCTTTTCCTGTGCGAAAATTTTCGTAATCACGGCTTTCCTCCTCCCATTCTTCCGACAGACGTGCATTTGCTGTTGTTTGAAAAATTTATAGATACTGTACTTTTACAAAATGTAGTCGTAAGAGAACTTGTTGAAAAACGCGAGAAAAAATTGTCCGACAAAAATTGAGGACAGTATTATTGTACTTGTATTATTTCAAATGAAACAAAGTAGGCCGAAAGGGTCCAAATTTTGCAGTCTTGCATAGGTACCTTTTTATTCTGAGTAACTTTTTCTAATGACGTTTTCTGTTATCTTAAACGACAAGGAACTTTTTCTAGTGACATTTTTCGATATCTTGTCGAAAAAAGGCACTTAACCTACCCAGAAAATAAATAAATCGTTCCTGTCAAGACCCAAAATTTATTAATAACCATTTTTTTAATGTTTTGTTTTTGAATGAAATATAGAACATTATGAATAAGGTGGCCGACAGTAGAGAGAAAAAGTGTTATATAAAAGTTGCAAGGTAGCTATAAAGTGGGTCAAAATATTTTTTATTTTTAATAATAAACACCCTGTGTGTATTGTGTATATTTTAAAAGATCTAATTTTTCTAATTGTAACGATATATAATTTTTTGATACCTATTTGCTTTTCCCTATAGCAAGATAAGTGGTCTTAAATTTACAGAAAAAATTATTTGAAAGATCGCAGTGAGCCATGAAATTAAGGCAGATTTTTTTATGGTTTCATCAGATAGATAATTACATAATTTCTGAAAAAATAAAAAAACTTCACTTGATTTAAAATTTTTTTATTCGTTTCAACTTAAGCTATCAGAGATAAGGAGCAGAGTTATAATAATATATAAAATGGACGAAGTCCCTTCGAAACAAAATTAAACTAGTAGAACTGTTTTTCTAAAACTATAATGATTTTTGGACTTGAATATGTTTTAGTGTCTTCTCTGTTTCTGTTCCTTTGAATAAAGAAACACATGAAGGAGCAAATTTGGGCCCAAACGCTCGACCGGGACAGTCTCTGCATATGGCGGGATGCCGTTTCCGTTTTTACAATGGCGCGCGCACCTCTGAGTTGTTTCGACAACTAATCGAGGCAGAAATCCTCATTTTTCGTGAAATTAGTACCTATAATACAGACAAAAAATTATAAGGCACGTTTATGTCTTTAAGTTTAGGAATCCTTGATAATACAGCAATTCTAATTTTAAATTTCCAATTATGAAGAAGTAGCTACCTACACAACCGCCTATGCCTTTTTCGTGCATTGCCTCAAAAGTTAATTTAAATTACAAAATTACTTACCGATGGATTACTATCCTCAAACATTTTAGTTTTGGCGGTCAGGGAAGTGCCACAAGCTGTACAGCTAAGCATAATAACTCGAAAAAGTATCTAAATACAACATACTGACACCTATCACCGTGTCAGATATCAAAACATTTTGTCAAAACTTGGTCACTACTCAGGGCGATTTCCGTCTCACGTATTTTATAATACACATAGAGGCTTGACTCCTTCTTGGGATTCTTTATTCAAAGTTCTGTTCTTATAAAAGGGCTTTGAATTTGAGATGTGTAGCCCTATTCTAGCTTGAGGCCCTTCCATAAAGGCTATGCATATATCTGCACTCAAGTGGATTGAGTAGGTATTACATATTCTGGCTTAAATCCGAGCACCGACCTCCTAACAACGTAATCCGAAACCCAAAGTTTAGTCTTAGTTTAAAGACAGTACAAAATCACGCGAAGCTGCGATTTGTATTCCGTTTAGGCCGTTGATTTTCCTTGGCCCAATTAGGGACTTTTGTGCCTCGGCGTTTCTGTCTTCTAACTTTCGAGCAAAGCCAGCTGCGGGTGCAAAAAGGGGACACATGCCAGTGAATAAAAATGTCGCGTTAAATGATCATAAAAAACTGTTTGAATTCAAAAAGTTTGTCGCAATTTGGCAAATTTATTTTATTTGTTTTAGTATCACGAGTAGTACAAATATGGCTTCAATAAAAGCTTGTTTTTAAAAAGGTTATTTTTATTTTATTTTGTACTTTTTAGTATTTGATTCCCATGATACGAGGGTGGCAAAGAAATTTAGTCATGGGGCATCCACTATAGTGGATTTAGTATGACGTCACTACCTTATCATTTTCTTCTAATCATCAAACCCTTTGATACCCATATTAAGGAGGTTGTGAAGAAATACACAATCTGCCATCTTGGGGCGGTTGCCATATTGAATTTAGTATGACGTCACTCACGTTATCGTTTCTACTTGTCAAATCCTTTCATTTGATATCCATATCAAGGGGATCGCCAAAGAAAAAAGCTAATCCTCCATCTTGGAGCGATTATACTAAATTCTATCGTCACCAGCACCAAAAGTGTGTGCAAAATGGCAGTCCAATATCGGTTGTGTGGAACAGGTGAAGTTAAATAAAAGCTTGTAAAAAAAAGATAAACTCTTGGCCGAATTAGAAATTCGCCCCATCTATATATCTAATAAGGTACATAATAAAATATGTAAAACAAGACTATAGATAAGAGAGAAGCTTGGGGGTTGAAACCATTGAGAAAAACACTTGATATGATTCGGTTCTTTCGTAATTTTCGATGAATCGTTTAAACTAAATAGTTGTCTAAATTTCGCCTGCAATTTTTTTATTAAAAACTTTTTAAAGTACTTATCGTAAAACCTGTTATATCTCTTTGGGTTCTTAAAATAAAAAAGTAAAAGTAAAGGATTGTATTTAAAACTAATTTCAGAATTTTGAGGGTTTATGCGTTGGGTGGGGATTATACGGTTTATGACTATATTTCACATTCGAAAATAAATACATATTTATCCGAAAATGTACTTACTGATGAGTGGTAACGTTAAAGAACAGATGCGAATACTGAGGAGCTGAATCTTCAGGTCCGTGAGGAGCGGGGAAAGACATCGTTAACATCACAGGTTTGTGCGGGTACTGCCTTTTGGAGTGCCTCAGAAAGGCTAGTGAATCGTTGGCTATCAAATCTGGATAATAATCCTGAAACAATAGAATATAGTTAGTTAACAGTACATATTAGTAGTTAATTATGTAACAAGGTTGAGCAAGTAAATAAATCTATAGGTGGAATAGACTCAAACGAGTCCAATGAAGAATTGAATTTTTACACACGATATTTTGGGAAAATATTATCAAAGTAAAACTTTGGTGGGTTGAAATGAAAGTTTCTATATGTGACGGTGCAAATGATATTCTAAAAATTATAAACATTTTGTAAATAGATTTCCAGACGACGTTTTAAAGTCGTATATACGTTATGGTTATGCCTCGAATGTGCATTAAACTCACTAGAATGAACGAAAAAGTGGACGGGGTCGGCATGTGGCCAGACCGCCATATTAATTTTGCAGAAAGATGGTGAAACCCAAGCGAAATTTATGGAGACAGTGCGGGATATACATACTCCTCTTGGGCGAGGATCGTAGGTATAACCTTAAGATATACTATAGCACAGAAAATATATTCGTAGTATATTTTCTGTGCCTATAGCCCTGGCTAACTGACTACTCTTTTGGCATAGTTTTAAATCTCTTAAATAATCTTAGACTCGAGTTTAGTACTGGAAAATAAACAAGATTTAGTACATTTTAGTGGATGTTTCCCAAGAAATACCCTCATCAAAGTAGTCTTCCACAGGCTGTACACTGTACAGCCTTTAGAATATTTTTTATAAAGTCGTTGACCCCTTCCTTCATCGCCATCCATTTTTGGATTGTTCATCTCGAGTATTGCTTTTTACTGTAGAATATCCACATGTTTGTTGAGTTTAGATAGATGTGAATTTGTAGATATAATTGATGACGTTGTAATGAAACCATAATCGATTGAGTGAGGTAAATGAGTATAATAGGTTTAGTTCTCATGGATCTCCCAAAGTCTTTGATAAAAATCACAATTATCTTCTCGATTCCGTATCACAAGAATAAGATCACTTTTTTTTAACTCGACTGAGTTCACAACAAAAGTTTAAAGTTAAAATTGTGAAGAACTGTATTTCGGTTGATTGAACTGAATTATTGGATTGAAAGGAAATAATGAGATAAGGTAAACGGACGCTGTATATTAAATTTATTACAGTTACAAGAACACTAAACATCAAATATATGAGGTCAAATTATACGATATAAAATAACAATAGTTTTTTTTTCACTTAAAATAAATCACATGATTACTAGGTACCTATTTTGACAAAATTGTGGATAACAAAGAGGTAGTATTTCGAACGTATTTTGAAAATTTGAAAATTACTGCTTTTTAAATCAATTAAAATTTTGTCAACCATTTGAATTTGGAAATCTTTATTTTATTACAAATATAGATCAAATATATGAAGTCAAATTATACCATATGCATTAACCTACTAAAATAACAATAGTTTTTTTCTTAAAAATCGTTAAGTATGTATTTAAAGTAATTTACCATAAACAGTGTGCAACAGTGTTTGCTCTTCACATTGGCACCTTGTTACTAGTCACTTACTTCCCAATTGTTTTCAATTTACTCTCAAACAAACACACTAAGCATGTATGTAATAATTGCCCATAAATAGATACATAGATATTTAGTTCATTACAGACCTTGAACATGATTCACATTTATGCGTCCTCATCATTCTACCCTCAGTTTTTGTAAGCAGTTACCTCTAAATACTAAATACCCCACTACTCAATTGCCCATACTTACCTAATTTCCAACTGTAAAAACATTGGGTAATTATGGAAATAGGGTACTTGACAATATTTTTAATTGCTCTAAAATTGTACTCTGTTTACAGTAGATGCACCAACATAACACGTAATAAATGAAACAACGGCTTTTAACACTTATTTATTCATGATAATTAAAGACGAAGTTGCACAAGTTTGTTCAGGCTGAAATCTACAGTTTCGTCGTTCTATTGTCCAGAACGCCAAAAGTGGCAACTCTGTGCCTCTCAGGAGGAACGGAACTGTAACGTTGCCGGTGCCCGTTTCCAATATTTCGTGGAACAAGGACAAATTGCAGTTTTCTATTCAAATATCTCCAGCTTGCCTATTAATATCTGTTACTTAATATATTGCAACTTTTGAGCTTTAACTAACGCAATTGCACACACAAATTTTGTCACATAAAGACTTTTTTATTCCGCATATTGACTCCTCTATAGCAAAATGGTGTCTGTTTATGCTGCACACGCTGGAAACTATATCCTTCATCTCTGCCACGTAACAGTTTAGTTAAAATATCTGTATACGGAACGTACTATAAATATTCAGGTATCAATAATGGGGGAAATATTCGCCTATGTGGCAACGTTACCTGCCCACCTAGGCATCTAACCATATGCATATATCCACATGTCATCTAACACGTATGGTTTTTTGATCGGCAGATGACATCCCGTGATGCCAACTGTCATTCCGATTCCGTATATCGCTAAGTCAAAACATTAGTAGATATTAATATCTGTGCGATTTATTATAGTTTGTTATTAATATTTACTATTATATATATTATTTGCGGACCTAGTTATCGTGTTGTTAGATGTGTCAGGTAAGATATCATGGACCCTAAAAGGAAAATCCGTAATTTGCCGAAATTGGGATGCTTTTTAAGTAGCACAAATTTTTTCTAATAATCCGATGTTGGCGTCTGCCGAAATTCATGGGATAAAACTGCAAAGGTTTGTACCTACCTACGTTGTAGTAATAGTACAGTTGTATTATGAGTTATTAATAAAGAGAGAACCTCGGCCTAGGGACCATCTTGAAGGCGCATTTATAAAGGCGCCATAGTGCTTAATACTGAGCCCGAATTCCGGCCCAACCTAGCCAAAAAATTTGCAGAAAAACGATTGAATAGATATTTACGAAAAAAAAAACACTTCTTGACTAAATGTGGTTTCACGGGGCATCATAAGTCTGGGAGTTTGAGGTTAGAATTCTGAAATTTCAACTTTCCTTGCAACTTTCACTGCCGAATAAGGTTATGTCTTAGAACACTTTAGTGGTATTGCTATGTTGCCAAATTGTCTTTTTAAAACACTTGTGACGTCATAAGTGCTTTCCCGCCAAATTTCGAAGAAAGTCTAAAAACTTGATAAGTACGTAAATATATATTTTTTAAATAATTGTAGGGTCTTAGGCAAGTGTCCAGGAATTGTTTTATCAAGTTTGTAAAATTTCGTCAAGTACCCTATTACTGTATGCACCGCCCGATTTTCTTGAAATTTTGGCTACCCCCCTATTTTCGAGGTCCCTGAACACGAATCTGGCCTCAGTTTCTTGAGGCCGGACGTAGTTTCCGAGAAAATGAATTTTCAAATTTCCTTTTGGCACCCCACTTTTGCACGGTGATATTTGGTTATAGTCGAGATGAATTTGGCTCAAACTGATCACCACCCTATTTTGCACCTTCTGCAGCATCGAAACTGCGCGAAAACCCGCGGAAAAACCGAAATTTTGAAAGATTTATGCCGTGTTTACGTCCGGCCCGGCCGCTGTTTTCGCCCGACAATCGGCGCCGAAGGTGCAAAATAGGGTGGAGATCAGTTTGAGCTGCGTACAGTAAAAATTCATCCGGATTATAACCACAAATATCGCCGTGAAAAGTGGGGTGTCAAAAGGAAATTTGAAAATTCATTTTCTCGGGAACTACGTCCCGCCTCAAGAAACTGAGGCCAGACTCGTGTTCAGGGACCTCGAAAATATGGAGGTAGCCAAAATTTCAAGAAAATCGGGCGGTGCATACAGTAATTTCCATAATTACCAAACATTGTATTAATCATAAAACCGCTTTAAAAATTCTTACCGAAATAAATACAAAATAGAAAGTCAAAATATATTTATGCTGCGATAGTTGAGTTTTTACACTTTAAGAACAGCAGTTCGAGGTTCTCCCTGCACTTCCCAATAATCGAGGCAGCCACGGCAAGCCAAGAGACACGAATAAACGAATGTACCTGTACATACCAATTAAAGCCACAGGACATAGTAGTTATAAATGTGTTTAAAAAAGTGGTCAATTTTTTGTTATGAGCAAATATAATATGGTCATTTGTTATAAAAGTTTAGAACAGAAATTCCATTTTGATAGGAAAAAAAATGAAAGAAATAAATAAATATAGGTCGTTCGGCTGTAGTTAGGCCCAAAATAAGGCCACTGTTTTTTTTCTGTTTTAAATAAGACATAAGTTCCTATTATATTTTAAATAATTATTGTAAACAAAGGTGACATCAATACACAATTTCAATTTTCAGATTCATAACAGACGAATTTTAGGCCATCTATCTTTTGTAATCCAACACATTCCAGTCATGAGGCGCTCTCGGGTATGGTGTGTCAAGCTAGGTGTGTTTGAGACTCCGTTTTGCTTGTGTGCCGTTCATACCCGAACGCTATATAGGATCCAGTTTAATATTTTTGTTTTATGTCTATGAACTAACCTTAAATTTACGATGCAAATGCTATAATTTGCAAATAGAAACGAAAAAAATGGTTGATAGCGAAGTTATGGTAAGTTATATTTTTCGTTAATTAGCATAGACTTCGCAAGAGAATCAAGCGAAGGTCCATAAAACATCAAACTGACAATCAATGATTCTACTGCGCAACTCGGAGCGTCACGTACCTAACAAACGGCTGGTGCTAAAGGGGGCAGGGGGGAGAAAAAAAGAGCAACTCAGGAGCATCAAGCTCAAGCATACCCGAACGAATGAAATGGAAGTGGAGTACTCCTGTGTATCTCTGGAGTGCTCTAAGTGTAATACCCGAAAGCGACTCTGGATTCCATCTTCTTCACACACAAAGCAATACCAACTTTCTTTGGGCGGTTGTTTTTTCATCTTTGGTTGAAAACCTGCTTCCTTTGATGTGCTGGCTGCATTAAGCAGGTCTCGTGTGATCATTTGTACAGCAGAATTTAAAGGGTCTTTATTAGGAGCACATGACCTCAAAATAAATATTATCGATAAAAGCAAAATATATTTATTATCAAGCTAAAACATATTAGGCATTACTGAACTTACCAAGTATTACTGTTTCAGCAAACACACTCAAAACCTACTCTTTTTCTTAGGAAAACAAAGATTTTTGATTTGTTATACTCGGCTTGTTTCCCGTCAAAATTACGCCATTGCATATTTGTGCCAACCTGGCGCCCTCTATTTTCAAGTAACGAAAGTTATCTTTTTGTAGGAATTCTAGGATAACTGAAGGTTGAAAATGCAATATAGATTTCTGTTTATCAAAGCATAGTTTTAAGATGGCGGGGTAGTGGCTTTATTAGAGGCATGGCCTTATTGGGTACGGGTACCTTAGGTGTACATTTTTTCTACAGAAAATATTGGTGCATTTTTTGTATTCCGCGGAAATAATTTGGAAGCTATTTACGGCCTTTTTTCTTTCTGAACATCCCTATTATGGTCCCACTTGTGGGTTTACCCCGACGGCTGCATCGCGCAGTTTTCGGGATCCACTGGAGGGTAGGTGCAGGGGAGACCGGGGGCACCTTAAGAATAAAACCTCATAAAATTTGAAAGTATTGAGATATTTGGCTAGAAAAAGTTCTGGGGTGTGCTTCCAGTAATGTGTTACAATAATTTTGCGTTACATTGATTTAAAACTAATAAATAGAAACTATGCAGATTTAAAAAATCAACTAGTTTCCTCATTACCCCATGAGAGTGTTGTAATGTTGGCAGGGAGTCCGTATTATCACAGAAATTAAGAATCTTACTAATAATTAATTCATAATTATTAGTGTACTAACCATCTAGGTTTGTTTGTCTTTTCTATATACAGCGACTTGGCACTTGGCAAGTACAACAACTACAAAAAGAACAAAATTATGTATCTGAGTAATGCTGGCATACCTACCTATTTCTAAAGTAGAGGTTAGAATGAATTTTTCCCATATCACTATCATATTTTTGAGGGTATTATAGAGAGAAACGAATAGTGCACATTACTCATGCACATTACTCAAGGTGCGGTCTCATTCCCCCAGTCTCCTCTACCTGGAGAATGTACCACCTATTTCAGGTTATCCGGAAAGCTAGAATTAACCCACGATATTAATCCAACTAATTGAAATATGTCGATAAGATAAGAGGGGGTTGCCGATAGCGAAAGTGACGTTAGATTTCGTATTTTTTTAAGTTGAATAGCATAAAATCTAATAACATTTTACCTGGCAAAAATTTAGTTCAAACATCTCTGTCTTCATTTTAATCATAAGATCTTAAAAGCAGTATTTTGTTTTATAGGTTATGAAAACCTTGGGAAAAATAATAATTCCAGTGCATATGCTTTTCAGATCTTATGATTAAAATGAAGACAGATATGTTTGTACTAAATTTTTGCCAGGTAAAATGTTATTAAATTTTATGCTATACAACTTAAAATACGAAATCTAACGTCACTTTCGCTGTCGGCAACCCCCTCTTATAAATTCACGTACTTTATATAGAGCTACGACGCCATTAAAAGCACTAATTTAAAAATATGTGAGCAAAAATATGAAGTCGGGGAAAACGTGCAAACCAATAAAAAACTTTTTGTTCGGCCTCACAATAATTTACGACTATTTCACATTTCTGTGTTTTTTTTTTCTAATATAGAGCCTTCCACGTCGAGGCCAGGCCGGGTACTATGTTTCCATTATTAATGGGAGCCCAGTGTTCGGCCTGCAGGGACGGCTTAATTATTATTTCTGCACGACGATTCCTGGCGAATTTCCTCTGGGATGGGACAGACGGAGGTAGGGGGAACGTGCAAGGTTTCCCTGTATATTTTGCATCAACCGAACACTTAGAATTTCATAAGGAACTTTGAGCATTGGTATATTGAGCATCACTATATTTATTCCCAAACATGGTCATGAAAATCTCGGTTATCGAGACACGAAATCGGTCAAATTGGGACAAAGTTGAGACATTTAGCGGCGAGTAATGTGCTGAAAAATTGTTTTATTTTATTTTTTAACAAAAACGAAAATCGATAGACATTTTCAATGAATTCAGATATCTTCTTCAAACGTTCGACTATTTTCTTCTTATTGCATATTTGCATTATTTCGTTTTTCGGATTAAAATTATATAAGGTGAACGTGGTTTATTTTTGACAGAATGTCCAATTAATCATTTTAGAAGAGCGTGCTTTAGAAATTATTACGCTCCTATATACAGTGTGTCCCAATTTGATACTGGACACCTCAGAAATATTTGAAGGTCAAGAAAAACAAATGGTCTCTATTTTTTATTGGTAGTACCAAGGGAAAGTATCTCATAGGCGGAGGTATTTCGATGGGGTAATTATTTCATGGCCTGCTATGATTTTTTAAAATAGCAAATTTTCAATAAACCCCATTAGGGATTTTTTACGACAAAATCTTATTAAGAAAACTTGTTCAGAATGAAAAACTGAGTGGATTCGCAAAATTTCAAAAGTCTAGGCCTACTTTGATTTTTAGATTTATCTCCCACTTTTTTAAAAAAGTGTGCTTTCTGGAGCTTTCTTTAATAGAATTTTGACGTGAAAGCTCCAGAAAGGACAGATTTCTAAGAAAAAAATGGGAGAAAAAGGCGAAAAAGCTAAAAATCAAAGTATAGGCCTAGACTTCTGAAATTTTGCAAGTCTACTCAGTTTTTCATTGTGAATAAAAATTGTTTTAACTACATTTTGCCGTTTCCTTTTTTACAGTGTCGCGCACCTTTGAGTTGTTCCGACAAACTAATCGAGGCAGAATTCCTCATTTTTCGTGACATCAGTACCTACAATACAGGCAAAAATTATAAAGCACATTTATGTCTTTACGTTTAGGAATCCTTGATAATACAGCAATTCTAATTTTGAATTTCCAATTATGAAAGAGTAGGTACCTACACAAACGCCTATGCCACTTTGGTGCATGGCCTCAAAAGTTAATTTAAAGTACAAAATTACTTACCGATGGATTATTATCCTTAAACATTTTAGTTTTGGCGATCAGGGAAGAGCACAACTAACTATAATAACTCGAAAAAGAATTACTGAAACCTATCACCGAGTCAGATATCAAAATATTGTATCAAAACTTGGTTACTACTCAGGGCGATTTCCGTCTCACGTATTTTATAATACAGATAGTGCTTCGACTCCTTCCTGGGATCCTTTATTCAAAGATGAGAACAAACAACCCCTGCCTAGTAACTTTTAGCATAGAAGATCTATGCTTTTAGTTACCAAATTAGACAGTTATCTGCAAGCCGGCAAGTTTGTATTTATTGCATAACATGTACCCTCTCTTTCTTTTAATTTATGTGCAATGAGGGCTTTTAATATCTGCAACTGTGCAGAGTCCCAGGGCGCCTGGAGTCCAGCAACTTGTGCTGACCTAATTCCTGGAAACTCACCAAACCGTTATCATTTCCTACTTCCTACGGTAGTTTCCCAAATACAAATTGGTCGAGGTAGTTCTTGCTACCTGTTCGGGAGGGCACGTACCCCGTGGCTTCCATATACCCCCACTCCATCCCCCCCATCCATCTCATCCCAGAGGAAATTTGCGGGGAATCGTCGGGCCGAAATAATTAAGCCGAACACTCGGCTTCCATTAATAATGGAAACATACTGCCCCCGCCTAGCAGGAACTGTCCAGCCTATAGATATAAAGAAAGGATTTATACTCACAAATAGACATAGAGGGTGTCCCGGAAATAAGTGAAATATCATATTAACCACGTCCCTATTTATTTAACATTATCCGCGTAGAGCAGATACCTAATAAATAACTTTGACGGTAACAACCTAGACATGATTTTCACCTCCGATGAAGCCTGATTTCATCTCACCGTCTATGTTAATTGTCAAAACATGCGACTAGTGCCAATACATTTTTGAAAAAATAATTAACGGGCGAGGACAAGCCGGAAAATTTAGTTAAAAAACTAAAATTAAACACGATATTAGTCGAAATGGTGAAATGGGGGTGCTGTTTAGGGGTTCAAACTTTTTTTTACGATTTTCGGCGAAACATGACCTCCTATCGGAAAATGTCTCACACAATAGTTGTAGATATTAAAAAAAAATAAAACTTTCATAGAAGACATTTTTCCACATAACCCCTTGCTACATAACACCTTGCTATTTCCTTTTGTTTTTCCAACAATCAAAAATCAAATCAACGCCAATCCTTATGTTCTTGAAAATGCTTTTTCTTGAAATCGGCAGTGAAGTGTGCCAAAATCGTCATTAAAAGCTCGGAAATCGGCACTGAAGTGCCCATTATTGTACGATTTTTTCCATAAGTAGGCCTTGGCGAGATGTAAACATCAAACGTCAGACGCGGAGCCATCGCCCGTCAAATGTGACCAAATATTTAACTTTTCGTACACATTGCGAAATTGTTACCTATAGCAGCGCAATCTATCAGTATAAATATTTTAGTAGGTTTGAATATCAATAGATTTATTATGGAGGATGCACAACAAGTAGCAGTTTGGTTTTTCTGTTCGAAGGCGCCGTGTCTTGTCATACTTGACCTAGGTAAAGCTATCGTCAAAGTAAAGCAACGCTGCGTGAAGTTGGTTCATGGACGATTTCAAAAATATATAATATGTACCTCGGCACTGAAGTTCTTTTTATGACTCATGTGGTTTATTTGCCTCGGCCAGAGGCCTCGGCAACTAAATTCCACATGAGTCATAAAAAGTTGAACTTCAGTGCCTTGGTACATAAATAACTATTAATAATGTTCCAAAAAGGTCTCAAAAATGTTTGGAACAAGGTGAGGGTCATTTTTAACAAGGTGTTTTTTTTTATTAAAATGTGTTTATTTGATATTTGTTTTTATTTGTTTTTATTTGTTTTTATTTGTAAAAAAAATTATCTACTCATATTCACAAAAAAATTGAAGAATGGTTGGGGTTTGAACCTGGGCTATCAGATTATTAAGCAAAAAAACTTGCCCTATACAGCAAATTGTTTCACGTGGAATTCGGTTTTTATGTTGCTTATGCGACAGCGGTAAATACATACGTTTTCACTACCACAGCTTACTGGGAGTTCGAATTTAAATGAACGTTCAATATTATTATTTTAATGTGTTTGTGTTGTCTACGTAATAACTTACATAATAATAAAAATTAACAAAGAATGGCAACGGATTACGTTGTCAAATCTATATTTACTATTTCAAAAAATTACAAAAATTTTGAGTTTCCTAAAAAAATATATGAAAGAATGGGGAACGTGTAGGTACAGAAAATAAATTTGAAAAATATTACTCACAAACATAATTTATTGCCATTAAATTATTTATATGTTATAAATGTAAGCAATTCAAATCATTCTTGTAACGCGCCGTCTTTGGTTGTGGCGTCAAGCAGTTCGTTGGTGGTGGCGCCTCTGGTGGGCGGCAGCACCATGTATAAACTAATATGGGCAGCACATTATAAAAACTACAGCACCACGCACACTTTGTTTAAAAAGAGCAACAAGAGCGTCCTATCCTTGTCTATCCGACTTATTATAGTCTATCTCAGTCTTGATATCGCTGATAACGTTTGAAAAGTTAAAATAGTTATTTACATTGCGAGATGCGTGAAGCACTTTTTTAAATATATAAATAATAAATTTGAAAAATATTACTCACAAACATAATTTATTGCCATTAAATTATTTATATGTTATAAATGTAAGCAATTCAAATCATTCTTGTAACGCGCCGTCTTTGGTTGTGGCGTCAAGCAGTTCGTTGGTGGTGGCGCCTCTGGTGGGCGGCAGCACCATGTATAAACTAATATGGGCAGCACATTATAAAAACTACAGCACCACGCACACTTTGTTTAAAAAGAGCAACAAGAGCGTCCTATCCTTGTCTATCCGACTTATTATAGTCTATCTCAGTCTTGATATCGCTGATAACGTTTGAAAAGTTAAAATAGTTATTTACATTGCGAGATGCGTGAAGAACTTTTTTGACAGAGGAGCTTGCCCGCGTTGCCTCGGGCCTTAAAACTATCTCCGAGGCCAAAAAGAGCTTATAACGCACCGAACAATATAATTATAATACATTTTGCCTGCTACCTACAATTTCATATTAGGCTACGTTGAATTTAAATACACTATGGAGTAGATTGTGAGTAATAATCTTCATAATAACCATTATTACTAAAAATGATAATCAGTGACAAATAATATAAGAAGTAGAATGCAGTGATAATAAAAAAAAAAAAAAAAAACTGGGGCTTCGTGTGGGATTGAACCCGAGACGTACGAATTACTAGTCTCGTAGCTGCACCATTCAGTTGAAGACGTGCCTGTTCAAAGTAGACTTTTAGGCGGTTCTTATTTTTGACCTACATTAGAGCCCTCTGGAAATGGGTCGCCGAACTGTTAGTTTTAACATTCAATTTCCATTCTGACTCTCTACGTCTGTGTAGCTGTCACTCTCGTCATTATTGCCTTCCGGCCGACAGAGCGGCGTGTCGTCATCATTCCCGCGCTTATCGTGTCGTTTGAAATGAATATCTTGCCGTTCTTTGAAAATAATTAAGTAACGGCTGCGAATATGAAAAAATACTAAGAGATACTTTTTGTTAACCATTCTATTCACCACTCAAAACAAATTAAAAAAGTGCGATTATACAGGGTATTCATATTTTTCCGAACTAATTAATTTTAATAACGCCCGCAATCTCCGCAACTGGAGGCCTCAGAAGCTTCATGTCAACCTTAAGTTTGACTACTCATCTCCTCATGTGACACGCCAAGTTTGAAGAAAATATCTCGTATACTTCTAGAGATACTAAGAAATATGTGTATTTTTCTCCAAAGTTTCTACGATCTGTATAAAAAAAAACTATGGCCCAAGAATACGTGGTTTCATTTTTGACTATCAGTTCAGTTACACCCTGTATATTAATTATAGTATATTTTTGGTGATAGTATACAGTGTCTAGCTAGAATATTCCTATTTAGATAGCTCCCATATAGGACACCAACAAACGTTTGTATCTATCCTCTACAGACTAAATTAATTTCCAACTGTTGCACGTTCCCCGCAAATCTCCGTATATTTTCTCCAGAGCACTCGTAAAAACTCCTACTGGCTGCGCCAGTTGCGCCATAAAGAAGGAATTACTACACACAAGAGCGGAACTCCCCCACGAATCCCCTATTTAATCAAGCGTTCGTCGTGTCCATATTTTCCGTTATTTCCAACGAATCGCACACCAAGCGTAATGCCGCAACATCTCAACAAGTGCTTTTGGTGGAGGCAAAAAGGGATTAACTCTGTGAGGAAATTGTGGAGAGTTTACTTAGATTTATTGCTAAATACTTTTTGGATGATATTCTTTAAACATACCTATATGTTCGAGAGTGACTGGTTTAGTTCCACAATGGGTTAGTTTCAAAATATGATGTTGAATACAAGTAATGCGATGGAATAAGGTTGTCACCCACGACCAAATTCGAACAACAATAAGAAGAATTCAAATTCAACCTAACTCTTATGGTGACACTGTGACCTTCATATTACCGCAGTGGTGCAATGATATTAATAAACTGTGCGAATTACAGGGATATTTGAAATTGCTCCAAGTATATCGGTTAGGGTTTCATCAAGTCGAGAAATCTTGACTTGAACGTAATTTCTTGACTTGACTTGAAATTCAAGATCAAGAAATTAAATATGTCTTGACTCGACGGTTTCTTGAAAGCAAAAGTCTTGACTTGAATTCAAGATTTCTTGAAATTTCTTGAAATTGCTTGAAAAGAAACGGCGAGCGAAGTTTAATGTGTTTAAATTCATGGCTCTCAAATCCCGACTATCGAACTTGGATACATCCAAGCAGTACGTATTATTATTATATCGACTTAGCCAAAAGGCATTCGCACTCCCTCTACGGGGAACATTCACTCAGATCCCGGGCATCCCGGATACCAAAAGGATCTGGCTCGGACGAGACCCTTGCCATGTTATCGGGCCCTAGGTGACATTGATGTTCTTGGACGATCCTGCATTCCCCATGAATTTCCTGACGGTTCGGGCTGTCGCGAGTAGTACCGCTTTCTGCATGGACCTGTAAAGACTATCAGTTAGATTCAGCTCCTTGATGTTTCTCAGCAAACTTTTTGGTATAACACCAGTTGTTGACATGATGATTGGAATCGTCTGGACGTTCTCCATTTCCCATTGCCTTCTAATTCGTTCTTCTAAGTCTCTGTACTTCGCGATCTTCTCGACTTGCTTCACACGCAGGTTGTTGTTGTTCGGGATGGCCACATCAATCAGAGTTGTCTTCCTAGAAATTTTATCAACTATTATAAGGTCCGGTCTGTTATGGGCAACTCGTTGATCAGTCAGAACTGTACGATCCCAGTACATCTTGTAGTTGCTGTTCTCAAGAACAGGCTCAGGTGTGTAGTTGTAATATGGGACCCTTTCTGTCTGCACAAGCAGCAGCTTTTCCGCCAGTTCCCGGTGCAAGATCTTGGCAACCGAATCGTGTCGTTCCTTATATTCCGTTGATGCGAACATCTGACATCCTCCTGTTATGTGCTGGATTGTTTCTGAAGTTGGGCACCCGTATCTGCATCTGTCATCCACTACCGATGCATCTCCTACAATGAATTTTAGGTAGTTGCGAGTTGGTATAACCTGATCTTGTATGGCCAGTAGGAAGCCTTCCGTCTCGGGGAACATTCGTCCCGAGGTCAGCCAATAGTTCGACGCTAACTTGTCGACATGTTCCTGGTTAACCTCATTAGGATGTCTCCCGTGCAGCGGCTTCCCCAACCACCTCTGTAGTTTATCGTTGTCGGTTCGGTGGTGATTTTGACGCTCGTGTTCCGTCAGACGTAGCGGTGTTGAGACGTCTGCTCCGCATATAGCCCTATGTAGTGTGGAGCTGTTGGCCTGCCTGTAGAAATAATTACGCAGATTTAATATTTGTTGGTCCAATTGCTTGCTGAGATCTGCCAATCCTCTTCCTCCTAGTTGACGTGGCAGAGTTGTTCTTTCTACGGCGCTACGGGGATGATGTTTATGAGCTTTTGTCAGTAGTGTCCTAACTTTTCGTTGCAGGTTGTTGATGTCCGTGTTGGTCCAATTCACTATTCCGAACGAATAGCTGAGTACAGAGCACGCATACGTGTTCAGGGCCTTAAACAAATTCCTGCTGTTAAGATCAGTTCGCACTACTTGTCTTACTCTCTTGATGAATTCATTCGTTAAATCAGTCTTCATTGTTCGATGGTCTATCCTTTGAGCTTGTTTCATCCCGAGATACTTGTATGTATCTCCCTTGCTCATTGCTTCGATCTCCTGGCCGTCCTGCATCTCGTGTGCGCTTTGTTCGAGCTTTCCCCGGATGATATTAAGGGTGCGGCACTTGTCCAGTCCAAACAGCATTCCGATGTCCCTGGAGAACTCCTCTACAATTTTAAGCATTTGCGTTAGTTGGTTTTTGGTTGCGGCGATCAGTTTTAAATCATCCATATATAATAGGTGATTCAACTTGATCGCTTCTGCGTTGTTGCTTTTGATAGCGAAGCCATATTTTGTAGAGTTCAACCGATGTGATAGAGGGTTCATCGCCATGCAGAACCACAGTGGACTGAGTGAATCTCCTTGGAAAATCCCTCTTCGGATGTTGATTGTGTCGGTCTCGATGTTACTGTCTGCGGTTCTGAGTTGTATCTTAGTGCGCCAGGTTGTCATAACGTGTTCTAAAAAGGAAACTGTATGATGATCTATTTTATACAGCTTTAAGATACCTGTGAGCCAGTCGTGAGGTACGGAATCAAATGCTTTTTTGTAGTCCACATAAGCCATGTGGAGGTTTCGTTGCTTGGAATGAGCCTGGTTGCAGATGACAGAGTCTATGATGAGTTGCTCTTTGCATCCCATTGCGCCCTTCGAGCAGCCCTTCTGCTGCATTGCAATGATGTTGTTCCGCTCGCAGTGAGCATATATTCGCTGCGTAAGGCAAGATGTGATTATCTTGTAAAGCGTAGGCAAGCAGGTTATTGGGCGGTACTTGGCAGGGTTATCCGTATTCCGCTGGTCTTTTGGTAACAAGTAAGTTGCACCCTGTGTAAGAAACAATGGCATTTTCAGAGGATCGAGCAAGACTTCATTAATTAAGGTAGTTATTTGTTCATGCGTGCACCACAACTTCTTAATCCAATAATTTTGGAGATGATCTGGACCTGGTGCCTTCCAGTTGTGGGAATTCTTGATGACATCGGAGACTTCAGCGGTTGTGAATTGCTCGTGTTGCATCTGGCTATAGTTCCGGCCCATCTCGCGTTCTTCGCTGATCCAGCTTGCACTGACATTGTATGGACCTGGTGTGGCAAGTTGATTTCTCCAGAAACCGTCGACCTGTTCTCTGCTAGGGTAACTCGCATTTGTGGCATCGGCGCTAGAATTAAAAGCACGGTAGAAACCCTTTTCTGATCGTTCAAAGAGTTTATTGTCTCGTTTCCTGTTGTTACTAGCCTTGTATCTCCTCAGACGCCCTGCGAAAACAGAAAGTTTTTGTTTTAATGTGTCAAGACATTGTTGAGCAGTGATGTTCGCGGGGTCATGCCGAGAATGCATTTGGGTGCGGCTCATTACTGCCTGCACCGCCCTCTGGATCCTTCTAGTTCTAACTCCTCTGATATATTCCGTCACTTGTCCTATGTCTTTACGGAGACTCTCGATCTTCCGATTTAGTCGCATTTCCCATTGAGCCATTCGTGGTTCTGGTCTTGCACGATTCAACTCTTGGGCCGTTCGGATCTTGGCAGCCATTACAGTGATGACTGCCGTTGCGGCACAGTAGATTAACATGTGCATACGTTCTAATGTTGGTGTCACTGAAACATAGCTTGGTAAAATTCTTGTGTTCATAAGATCGAGCACGATCGCAAGTTTCCTGGAAGAATTTAATCTTGGTAGCGGTGGCCTGCTAAGTGGGTCTGTGCCTTCGTATCGCAATACTGCCTGTCTCATATGTGTGTCCAAGCCTTCAAAATGTTCTTCGTTAACCCGTTCCAGACTCTCGGTTGTTGGTTCTACCGTTTCGGCTTCTAGTTGTTGTCCAGGCTCTTGAAGTTCCCCATTGTTGTTGTTGTCATCTATGTCTATGTGTTCGCCGTGGATCTCTAGCTCAACTTCCCGTTTGATAGCGTTAAGTCGCGTTTCTGGAATTCGGTTATTTCTTAGAATAGTTCGATACTGATCTGACACTCTTTGTTCAGACACTTGCATGTGTGGAAACTCCCTGCAGAACTCGGCATGCAGTTGTTGTCGGTAGCCGATAATCTCTTGTCCTAAGTTTGTCACCCTGTAGAAAATACGCATAATCGATTCATTCATGGACACAGTCCATTTCATGCGTCGTCGTTGTAATCCCGCCTCTGTGAACGCTGGCTGAAGTTCCCGCGCAGCACCTTCGGTGGGTGGAACCCTAGTTCTCGTTTGGCTCCCATGTTGTAGATGTTCGTGTTGTTATTATTATTATTATTATTTTTTGTTATATTTTGTAAGTTAATTTTTATTTTTTTGTTTGTGTTATCAAAAGAATATTTTTTGCTTGTTGTATTTTTAAGTTCATTATTATTTTTTTGTTTTGGGTTATAAGTTATAACAAGAATATGTTTTGTTTGCTGTATTTGTAAGTTCATTTTTATTTTTTTGTTTTGGGTTATAAAAAGAATATTGTTTTGTTTATCATAATCATAGATTTTTATTTATGATTAATAAATCTTTTATGCTTTATAGATGTGTTTTTTTTATTCATATTAAAATCTGAAGTATGTACCTAAGTAAATTATCATAGAAATTTACCTACTTTAAAACTGTACAAATCCGTAAAATCTTCATTTTTGGAGATAAACGAATAAACTTTTTTTGTTTGAAAGGCCTTCAAAAACCGCTCCTTCTGATCTTTCTGCCATTTTCAAAATGTAAATCCAGGACCGGCTGCGATTTTTTTGTACACCCGATTTTCACGAAAACCATTTAGCGATTTTTTTATTTAAAATCTGACCCCACAACGTTAATCAGAACACCCCATAACCCCCATATACCAAATTTGAACAAAAAACATACAGGGAGTTCCATTCTGTAGGGTGTCAGAGTTGAGCAAAATAGGAATTTTAAAGACATCTGGCGAGTCAAGTGTGCCATAGAATCCTTTCAAAACAGTTAAATGGTCAACAGGACCACTCAAAATGTTGGTGAGAAAAGATTTACTACAAAAATATACAGAGTATTTTTCTTTGAGCCATCTCAAAATTCTGAATTTTTATTAAACTTTATACTGGTCAGGAGTGCTTTGGAATGATTGAAAAAATATTAATAAACAGAAAAGTAATTTATTTCTTTATAAAATGCCAACCAGCAAATAGAAACAATTTAAATTATTGGACTTTTCTCAACAAAGTCACTGTCTAAGATGATACATTTTCTGTGCCTTTCCTGTTGTGTCACACCAGCCACCTTAACTGATATGGACTTACTGACTGGCAGGCTTTTGTATTTTTTAAATTTAGTTCGTTTATAGTGTGTGGAGCGGTTTTGATATACTCGATTTTTGATAAAGTTCCAAAAATTCGGTAATTTGAGATGGCACAGATAAGAACACTCTATATATTTTCTATTGGACCTTTGCAGACCAACAACTTGAGTGGTCCTATTGACCATTCAACTGTTTTAAAGGGATTCCATGGCACACTGGACTTGGCAGATGCCTTTAAAGTTCCTATTTTGCTCAACTTTGACACAATGCAAAATGGAACTCCCTGTACATGTTTTATTCAAATTTGGTACATAAGGGTTCTCGGGTGTTCTGATTAACGTTGTGGGTTCAGATTTTAAATAAAAAAATCGCTAAATGGTTTTCGTGAAAATCGGGGGTATAAAAAAATCGCAGCCGGCCCTGTATTTGAATTTTTGAAAATAGCGGAAAGGTAAAAAGAAGCGGTTTTTGAGGGCTTTTCGAACAAAAAAAAGTTTAGGCGATTATCTCCAAAAATGAAGATTTTACGGATTTGTACAGTTTTAAAGTTGGACACCCCGTATATCAATTATAATTATTTTATAGTTATAGTAGGCGTAGAAGGGCCACAGCTGTGATTTATTTTAAATTTCGACTTTTTTCTCGAAGTTTTACTAAATTTCGACTTTTTTATCGAAGTTTTACTAAATTTCGACTTTTTTTCTCGATGTTTAACTAAATTTCGACTTTTTTCTCGAAGTTTAACTAAATTTCGACTATTTTCTCGAAGTTTCACTAAATTTCCAAAACTATAAGTATATTGCGACAGTTCTTTTGTGGTTTTTTTCCATTTTTTTTCGTTTTTTCTCCAGTTTCTAGTAAAGACAGGATTTTAAGCATCACGAATTACCCAAAACTAACTATATTGCGATAGCAGTTTTTGTGTTTTTTTTGCTTTTTTTTAAGGTTTTATGCTTTTTTCCCTTTGTGCTTATTTGAACTTTTTCATGTATGTTTACATAATTTTTAAACATTTATTTTTGCTAAATTTGCTTATTGGATGCTTTTTTGACAAATTTTGTGCTTTTTTAAGCACTTTTTTTCAAATTTTTTGCGCTTTTTGATCCGATCTCCACTAATAAAACATAATTTCAAGAAATTCAAGAAGAACAAGAAATTTTTTGAAAATTGTGAAACTCTAATATCGGTAAAGAAGATCACTACAGACTTAAATATTATTTCTATGATTTTGGGTTTTTCTTTGGGCATCTAGGTGCCAGGCATTTAAGCTAATTTATCAGAGTAAATAAATGGTCGTAGACGACGTTGACGTTTTCAAGAAGTGCAGAAGGTTTGGAATGTATCACTTTGATACTTTCAACTACGTAACGGATAGGTACAATTTTTCATCGTGTTACGTTGCCTTGCGAGCGCCACCCAAGCAGGAACTCGAACTATTTTCCTTCGGCTAACGAATGCGACAGTGCTGGAAGCGACGAGGGGCACTAAATATAGTTCGTGGATTTCGGAATGCGGGATATTTAATACCTATGAAAGATAAATTGGATGATAAGGCTCGACGCTTGGGCTTAAGAACCGCGCGCCAGCCGCGGTAGCCGACTTTTAACGAAGAGCCCATTATGTATATGTATAGGCGACGACGGGAAAAATTGGCGTCTATATAGGCGACGACAGTATTTCAGCGGCGTACAGACTGAGGCGAATCACAGTTGCAAGTTAGACAAAAAATAACAGGTCTGCGAAATAAAAATTATCTCAGATATAATTATTGATTTTTATAGTATTTTTACCGCTGGGGGATTACAGAAAAAATAGTAAAAAATTCCATCACGTGCAATAATTTTTTTTTTACAAACAGCATGTCCAGTTTTGGCTATTTTGCGTATTTTTTATTTAATGTCACCCTTATAAGTTCCAGAAAGATTCCAAATATTCCCAAATAAATTTTATACTTGGTAAGAAATACTTTCAAAAATTAATGTGAGAAAATAATAAAGCTTCTGCAATGAACTAGCTATTTTTACACTGGAGAGCTGTACTAACTGAAACTAGAGTAATCCGGTTAAAACTGCATCACATTTGACTCGTCGAAAAGAAGCCTAAAAGCAGTTCTTCTACACAACGGCAATAAGTAGGGATGCTTCGGTGCCTGTTGGACATTCGGTCTATTTGAAAGAATGCTATGAAAATCTTGAGCTAATCTTGAACAAAATTTGTTATATAAATCACAAATGGACGATATGTGGTGATTCCATGTTGGTTGGCCAACAAATAAGTGGCTACACAAAGTTTCCTTGCTTTCTCTGCGAATGGGATAGTCGTGACAGAAATCAACACTATGTCAAAAACGAATGGCCACTGAGAAAAACCTTGCAGGCCGGAGTTAAAAATGTTGCGAGGGAGAGTCATGTAGATCCTAAAAAGGTATTACTTTCACCACTTCACATTAAACTGGGGTTAATAAAACAATTTGTGATGGCGGTACCAAAAGAAGGAAAATGTTTTAGATACATTTGTGAAAAGTTTCCTGGTTTATCCGAGGCAAAAGTAAAAGAAGGAGTGTTCACTGAACCTGATATCAGGAAACTCATGAGGGATGCTAACTTTGAGCAACAAATGAATACAAAAGAAAAAGCAGCATGGGTATGTTTCAAACTGGTTGTAATCAATCTCGGAAACAAAAGAGACCAAAACTACCAAGCAATCGTCGCTGACATGCTGGACAACTTTAAGAAGCTGGGCTGTAACATGAGCATAGTAGTCCATTTTCCCCACTCACACCTTGACTACTTTCCTTCAAATCTTGGTGATGTCAGTGAAGAGCAGGCTGAAAGATTTCATCAAGATATTAAGGAAATGGAAAGAAGGTACCAAGGAAAATGGAATGTCAACGTGATAGCGGATTACTGCTGAATGATAAAAGGGGACGATCCTGAACCCGCCCACAGCAAAAAGAGCATTAAAAGAAGTACTGATGGAAAGCGAAAGCGTTTCTATAAGGACTTTTGACCAATGAGAATTAAAGATTTTTCAATATTCTGTTGTGTAAATGTAAACTATGGCACCTCCTACTCCTACCTGTTTAATAAAAGCTAGAACCTTAAGGACGGAAATAAAACGTCATCACCTCGCGACGACCTTCATTTGACCGTGTTCCTAACTAGGATAAATGTTGCTAAAACAGAAATTGGGCACTGGAGTGCAAAAATTGCGCAAGTGTCTGTAAGATGGCGCTGGAGTTGGAGAGCGGCCATTGGTACAGAGCGAGAATAAAAAGTAATGTTTCGCCTTGCTAAAATAAGTTTCCGTTCCTTATAAGTTGTTTTGTTGCCCGGCAAGGTCGTTGGTCGGAACCAGGGGTCTAGGGGGAGGCAGGGGGACCGACCCCCTTTTTTATACAAATAACAGCACATCGCTTCCATCCTGGCGTATTTTGGGATTGAAACTGTGAATTGTGAAACACAAAATAATAATACGAATATTTACGCTCCTTTATTTTTCTATATTTTTTCATAGTTATTAAGAATATTGTTGAGTAAAATATTAAGTAAGAGGACTACCTACCGGCTGTCAAATCTACTGTCAAAAGAAATTAAAATGAATTGAATTTAAATACACTATGGAGTAGATTGTGAGTAATAATCTTCATAATAACCATTATTACTAAAAATGATAATCAGTGACAAATAATATAAGAAGTAGAATGCAGTGATAATAAAAAATAAAAAAAAACTGGGGCTTCGTGTGGGATTGAACCCGAGACGTACGAATTACTAGTCTCGTAGCTGCACCATTCAGTTGAAGACGTGCCTGTTCAAAGTAGACTTTTAGGCGGTTCTTATTTTTGACCTACATTAGAGCCCTCTGGAAATGGGTCGCCGAACTGTTAGTTTTAACATTCAATTTCCATTCTGAATCTCTACGTCTGTGTAGCTGTCACTCTCGTCATTATTGCCTTCCGGCCGACAGAGCGGCGTGTCGTCATCATTCCCGCGCTTATCGTGTCATTTGAAATGAATATCTTGCCGTTCTTTGAAAATAATTAAGTAACGGCTGCGAATATGAAAAAATACTAAGAGATACTTTTTGTTAACCATTCTATTCACCACTCAAAACAAATTAAAAAATGCGATTATACAGGGTATTCATATTTTTCCGAACTAATTAATTTTAATAACGCCCGCAATCTCCGCAACTGGAGGCCTCAGAAGCTTCATGTCAACCTTAAGTTTGACTACTCATCTCCTCATGTGACACGCCAAGTTTGAAGAAAATATCTCGTATACTTCTAGAGATACTAAGAAATATGTGTATTTTTCTCCAAAGTTTCTACGCTCTGTATAAAAAAAAACTATGGCCCAAGAATACGTGGTTTCATTTTTGACTATCAGTTCAGTTACACCCTGTATATTAATTATAGTATATTTTTGGTGATAGTATACAGTGTCTAGCTAGAATATTCCTATTTAGATAGCTCCCATATAGGACACCAACAAACGTTTGTATCTATCCTCTACAGACTAAATTAATTTCCAACTGTTGCACGTTCCCCGCAAATCTCCGTATATTTTCTCCAGAGCACTCGTAAAAACTCCTACTGGCTGCGCCAGTTGCGCCATAAAGAAGGAATTACTACACACAAGAGCGGAACTCCCCCACGAATCCCCTATTTAATCAAGCGTTCGTCGTGTCCATATTTTCCGTTATTTCCAACGAATCGCACACCAAGCGTAATGCCGCAACATCTCAACAAGTGCTTTTGGTGGAGGCAAAAAGGGATTAACTCTGTGAGGAAATTGTGGAGAGTTTACTTAGATTTATTGCTAAATACTTTTTGGATGATATTCTTTAAACATACCTATATGTTCGAGAGTGACTGGTTTAGTTCCACAATACAAACATACAGGGAGTTCCATTCTGTAGGGTGTCAGAGTTGAGCAAAATAGGAATTTTAAAGACATCTGGCGAGTCAAGTATGCCATAGAATCCTTTCAAAACAGTTAAATGGTCAACAGGACCACTCAAAATGTTGGTGAGAAAAGATTTACTACAAAAATATACAGAGTATTTTTCTTTGAGCCATCTCAAAATTCTGAATTTTTATTAAACTTTATACTGGTCAGGAGTGCTTTGGAATGATTGAAAAAATATTAATAAACACAAAAGTAATTTATTTCTTTATAAAATGCCAACCAGCAAATAGAAACAATTTAAATTATTGGACTTTTCTCAACAAAGTCACTGTCTAAGATGATACATTTTCTGTGCCTTTCCTGTTGTGTCACACCAGCCACCTTAACTGATATGGACTTACTGACTGGCAGGCTTTTGTATTTTTTAAATTTAGTTCGTTTATAGTGTGTGGAGCGGTTTTGATATACTCGATTTTTGATAAAGTTCCAAAAATTCGGTAATTTGAGATGGCACAGATAAGAACACTCTGTATATTTTCTATTGGACCTTTGCAGACCAACACCTTGAGTGGTCCTATTGACCATTCAACTGTTTTAAAGGGATTCCATGGCACACTGGACTTGGCAGATGCCTTTAAAATTCCTATTTTGCTCAACTTTGACACAATGCAAAATGGAACTCCCTGTACATGTTTTATTCAAATTTGGTACATAAGGGTTCTCGGGTGTTCTGATTAACGTTGTGGGTTCAGATTTTAAATAAAAAAATCGCTAAATGGTTTTCGTGAAAATCGGGGGTATAAAAAAATCGCAGCCGGCCCTGTATTTGAATTTTTGAAAATAGCGGAAAGGTAAAAAGAAGCGGTTTTTGAGGGCTTTTCGAACAAAAAAAAGTTTAGGCGATTATCTCCAAAAATGAAGATTTTACGGATTTGTACAGTTTTAAAGTTGGACACCCCGTATATCAATTATAATTATTTTATAGTTATAGTAGGCGTAGAAGGGCCACAGCTGTGATTTATTTTAAATTTCGACTTTTTTCTCGAAGTTTTACTAAATTTCGACTTTTTTCTCGAAGTTTTACTAAATTTCGACTTTTTTATCGAAGTTTTACTAAATTTCGACTTTTTTTCTCGATGTTTAACTAAATTTCGACTTTTTTCTCGAAGTTTAACTAAATTTCGACTTTTTTCTCGAAGTTTCACTAAATTTCCAAAACTATAAGTATATTGCGACAGTTCTTTTGTGGTTTTTTTCCATTTTTTTTCGTTTTTTCTCCAGTTTCTAGTAAAGACAGGATTTTAAGCATCACGAATTACCCAAAACTAACTATATTGCGATAGCAGTTTTTGTGTTTTTTTTTGCTTTTTTTTAAGGTTTTATGCTTTTTTTCCCTTTGTGCTTATTTGAACTTTTTCATGTATGTTTACATAATTTTTAAACATTTATTTTTGCTAAATTTGCTTATTGGATGCTTTTTTGACAAATTTTGTGCTTTTTTAAGCACTTTTTTTCAAATTTTTTGCGCTTTTTGATCCGATCTCCACTAATAAAACATAATTTCAAGAAATTCAAGAAGAACAAGAAATTTTTTGAAAATTGTGAAACTCTAATATCGGTAAAGAAGATCACTACAGACTTAAATATTATTTCTATGATTTTGGGTTTTTCTTTGGGCATCTAGGTGCCAGGCATTTAAGCGATTTATGCTAATTTATCAGAGTAAATAAATGGTCGTAGACGACGTTGACGTTTTCAAGAAGTGCAGAAGGTTTGGAATGTATCACTTTGATACTTTCAACTACGTAACGGATAGGTACAATTTTTCATCGTGTTACGTTGCCTTGCGAGCGCCACCCAAGCAGGAACTCGAACTATTTTTCTTCGGCTAACGAATGCGACAGTGCTGGAAGCGACGAGGGGCACTAAATATAGTTCGTGGATTTCGGAATGCGGGATATTTAATACCTATGAAAGATAAATTGGATGATAAGGCTCGACGCTTGGGCTTAAGAACCGCGCGCCCGCCGCGGTAGCCGACTTTTAACGAAGAGCCCATTATGTATATGTATAGGCGACGACGGGAAAAATTGGCGTCTATATAGGCGACGACAGTATTTCAGCGGCGTACAGACTGAGGCGAATCACAGTTGCAAGTTAGACAAAAAATAACAGGTCTGCGAAATAAAAATTATCTCAGATATAATTATTGATTTTTATAGTATTTTTACCGCTGGGGGATTACAGAAAAAATAGTAAAAAATTCCATCACGTGCAATAATTTTTTTTTACAAACAGCATGTCCAGTTTTGGCTATTTTGCGTATTTTTTATTTAATGTCACCCTTATAAGTTCCAGAAAGATTCCAAATATTCCCAAATAAATTTTATACTTGGTAAGAAATACTTTCAAAAATTAATGTGAGAAAATAATAAAGCTTCTGCAATGAACTAGCTATTTTTACACTGGAGAGCTGTACTAACTGAAACTAGAGTAATCCGGTTAAAACTGCATCACATTTGACTCGTCGAAAAGAAGCCTAAAAGCAGTTCTTCTACACAACGGCAATAAGTAGGGATGCTTCGGTGCCTGTTGGACATTCGGTCTATTTGAAAGAATGCTATGAAAATCTTGAGCTAATCTTGAACAAAATTTGTTATATAAATCACAAATGGACGATATGTGGTGATTCCATGTTGGTTGGCCAACAAATAAGTGGCTACACAAAGTTTCCTTGCTTTCTCTGCGAATGGGATAGTCGTGACAGAAATCAACACTATGTCAAAAACGAATGGCCACTGAGAAAAACCTTGCAGGCCGGAGTTAAAAATGTTGCGAGGGAGAGTCATGTAGATCCTAAAAAGGTATTACTTTCACCACTTCACATTAAACTGGGGTTAATAAAACAATTTGTGATGGCGGTACCAAAAGAAGGAAAATGTTTTAGATACATTTGTGAAAAGTTTCCTGGTTTATCCGAGGCAAAAGTAAAAGAAGGAGTGTTCACTGAACCTGATATCAGGAAACTCATGAGGGATGCTAACTTTGAGCAACAAATGAATACAAAAGAAAAAGCAGCATGGGTATGTTTCAAACTGGTTGTAATCAATCTCGGAAACAAAAGAGACCAAAACTACCAAGCAATCGTCGCTGACATGCTGGACAACTTTAAGAAGCTGGGCTGTAACATGAGCATAGTAGTCCATTTTCCCCACTCACACCTTGACTACTTTCCTTCAAATCTTGGTGATGTCAGTGAAGAGCAGGCTGAAAGATTTCATCAAGATATTAAGGAAATGGAAAGAAGGTACCAAGGAAAATGGAATGTCAACGTGATAGCGGATTACTGCTGAATGATAAAAGGGGACGATCCTGAACCCGCCCACAGCAAAAAGAGCATTAAAAGAAGTACTGATGGAAAGCGAAAGCGTTTCTATAAGGACTTTTGACCAATGAGAATTAAAGATTTTTCAATATTCTGTTGTGTAAATGTAAACTATGGCACCTCCTACTCCTACCTGTTTAATAAAAGCTAGAACCTTAAGGACGGAAATAAAACGTCATCACCTCGCGACGACCTTCATTTGACCGTGTTCCTAACTAGGATAAATGTTGCTAAAACAGAAATTGGGCACTGGAGTGCAAAAATTGCGCAAGTGTCTGTAAGATGGCGCTGGAGTTGGAGAGCGGCCATTGGTACAGAGCGAGAATAAAAAGTAATGTTTCGCCTTGCTAAAATAAGTTTCCGTTCCTTATAAGTTGTTTTGTTGCCCGGCAAGGTCGTTGGTCGGAACCAGGGGTCTAGGGGGAGGCAGGCGGACCGACCCCCTTTTTTATACAAATAACAGCACATCGCTTCCATCCTGGCGTATTTTGGGATTGAAACTGAATTGTGAAACACAAAATAATAATATGAATATTTACGCTCCTTTATTTTTCTATATTTTTTCATAGTTATTAAGAATATTGTTGAGTAAAATATTAAGTAAGAGGACTACCTACCGGCTGTCAAATCTACTGTCATGACATAATAATTCTCCCTCAAAACCGCATGAATGATCACAATACTTACCCTAACTGACATTTAGAATTTATGTCACTATAGTTTTATCTTTTATCATTCTATTAACTTTTCATTAAGTACTTAATATTGATAAATCGAAAGAAAAGAAATTAAAATTCTGTTGTATTTGATCCAAAGTTGACGTAAAGTTGTGAATTTTGTTAGATACGTGAAATATCTACTATTTGCTGATATCTTAATATATGTATTATTTTGGCATACATTTAGAGTAATGGAAAATGTAATGTAAATAAATTTATAGGTACTACCATAGAAGAATTTACGTAGTAGATTCTTCTATGGTACTACCTAAATGCTTGCCGGTACATCAACTTTGTGTCAAACAGAATTTTAAAGCCTTAATATAATTTTCTTTTGAAAAAGACATATTCTTACCGATATTTTTTAGTAATAATAAAAAGTTAATAAAATTATAGAATGATACTCGTATATTATGTTGTATAGCTAGTGATATAAAATAGTTTTTACGAAGTAATGACTTTAAAATTTTAAGAAATTTTATAAATAGGAAATAGGCGCTTATGTAACATTAAAATAGAAACGACTTTTTCAACTTAAATGTTTTGAAATTGTAAGAAATAAGCCAATTTTTAGGGATTTTATTTTTTAAATATAATTTTTGACAGATAGCGAAAGTCACGTGACCACGTTTGAGTCGGTTATTTTTCCTCGTTTTTAATCGAAAGGTAACCCCAAAGTGAACTGCATATGTGTTCTATTATTATCCGTTAATAAAAATATGTTTAAATTAATAAAAAGATACATTTTGCACCATCTTCATTTTTTCCAAAAAGGTTTTTTGGTTATAACTTCTGTTTGACGTTCGATTGTTTTTTTCCAAACGACATTACATTGTTTGGAAAAAACTGCAACAAACTGGTTTTTAAATCATTAATTTGTCTCAAAAAATACGGAATGGTTAAAGTGAATGTTCCTATCACCTTCAGGCGGACACCCTGTACCTAATAAAAATATTATTAAACAAATAATAGTACTTTTTGCAATTGAGCCCATGTGTTCACAGGTGGCCGTGATTACAGCCCAAAAGTAAAGTTACACACATTGTTTAATGTGCTTTTTGAACCTAACAAAAAAAAGTTTATTAAAATCGGTAAACAAATAAAGATATTTTACCAGGGTGGTAACTCCTTAACGGAGGTCACACTGTAGATGTTTAACATATAGGTACAGAAGATGTTCTTTCGCATCAATATATCGTTTTCTTTTTTCATTTTTTATTTTCGAGATATGTATTTATCTTAATTATTGCGTTACTTAAAATGTGTGTTTGAATGTAGTGTTAATGCAAACGAAGAAACACCTTATGTACACATAAAAGACCATGTTTCATTTCATTGAAAAAACTAAACATAATTTTGTAGAACTTTTAAGCCAGCAATACTATACCTACAGAAAACGTGCCGAATAACATTCTTTAACTAAAGATATGCCTTTAACAGTAAAAAAACACAGTTGACATTCAAGTGACCTTGAAAACGTCGTCTGCCTACAAGTGAAAACGTGCGTCTTACATTGCACCTCATATGCTTCAACTTTTATGTGATTTTTTGCGATTTTCGTTTTTGAGATATTTATAATAGCTGCATTTATTAAAATGGAACACCCGGTATAGATAATTTTCGACATACCTATACATATAGAGACATAGACATATAAATCCTCCCCTAATGTCAGTTTTGTGCTAACGATTGTATTTTCCTCACGAAAAATACATAACGGCGACATACGTATAAATAATGCAAAGTCAACTAAAGCAGTTTTTAGTGCCGCCGTGTACCTGTCAAGCTAAAAATCAATGAACCATTGCTAAAAAGAGAGGGGTTAAAATCACAAATCGGAGTCTTTGAGCTACGGGGGTCTCCCGAATATACCTTTTGAAGTTTTATATTATTTTAATATTAAAAATTCGCAATTCGTAGTATATAATAATATGGAAGTAATATAAAAACATAAAAAAGTAATCAGACAGCTTAGTTGATTAAATATTATATCGCCAAAACGTAAAATTGATCATATGAACATAATATATGTAATTATTAAACTGGACCTGTAACAACAGCGTCAACCGTTCATCGATCGTCTGTTTTTCGCGCCATCTGATAAACAATAGCTACACTTTTGGTATTCCCTCTGCATAATTTAAGGGTATTTTGCCTATGTTTTTTATTTACAACAAGACTGGATAATTACAATGTTTATTACCGGGTTTTCGTTCCGAGCATATTCCGAAACCTCTGCCCATCTTAACGAAGGTAAAATTCCGGCTCAAGAGACAAAATAGACGAATTTATGCCGGCATAAAGTTTGAAATTCAAAAAAAATTCTCACCCATAGCTTTTAAACTAGTGTCATTAGTATCTATGGATATTTTAAAAATACCCGTGTTTTTTGTAATCCTTTGAAATTCGCTACTTTTTCCAGCTAGTTGGAAATAAAAATACATTGATACAGGCAACCAAACATACAATGGCGAGGCCCCCCTTAAGAACAACTGTAAAAATTGCGTTAAATTTAGTTTTTTACCCAAAGTAGGTCCCTTTTTTGTGAGATAACCTGACGTGATAGAAAAAAAGGGATTTCATTTTTGAAATCAGCACTGGAAATTACATACAAATCAGCTATCAAAATACAAACAAAACTCTCAGCCGGTTTCTATGGCTTGAAAACAGGACATGATAATGAAATCGGTGGATGTTAAATTTTAGGCAGTGCCTCCGCTGCCGGCAACGATGCCCGCAAAATAATCTAATGGCTGCCGGCGCCTGTTGCTCCTCAATATTTTTCTCGGATGCCCCGGCAATGACGACCCAGAATTTGACTAGAGGCTGCCGATTTTGTGTACGCCCAAAATCTGACCACATAGAATAAGCGGGAAACTGAAAAGCCGTTGCATCGAATTGAGTTCGAAAACTGAAAGGTCGCGTCTAAACACCGTCGTCGCAACGCGTAGAAAATGGACATTATTTGGAAAACGAGATATTATTGTTGTACCCTATACTTTACGAGATTAAAGAGGTGTTTTATGCGCTTTAAAACCTGCAACGTCCACGCCCTTCCTCCCAAATTTATACTTACACCGTATTGCAAAAGAGTAGTTTAATCCACTGACCACAGATTCTTTGAGCCAAAATAAAGTGACTTTTCTCATGTTATTTTTCATTTAGACGCTTCTACCTCAAAATTTTAAAAGTTGTGCAAATATTCGGGGGAAGTGTTCTGACGGTAGTTTTAATTTTTCAATTTAAGCCTCCCCTGCTAAGTTATTCCAGCCCAAAGAATTTAGTTTGATTTTTTTTTCTGAAAAATAGTTGAATATAGAAACTTGAATTTTGGGATCCATTACCGCAGCTAGTGGGAAGACACTTTACGGTAGAATTACTTTTTGCATCCTGTGCATCCTTAGGTTAAAAACACCTAGTCGTCTATTTTTACATAGAACTTTTTATTAAATATTTTATTTGACTGCACCTGTTATGTATAACCTATAGTTAGTATGTGCGGGTCAAATATTGCCAAATCTTTAAAGTACTTCCACCCAACGTAGTATACTCAATGAAATTTGTTCAAAATGGCGGAGTGACGTCATACTAAATACAATATGGCGGCCGTCTCAAGATGGGGATTACCTATTTCTTCACAACCTCCTTGACTTGGATATTAAATAAAAGGATTTGACGAGTAGAAAACGAAAATGAATGACGTTATACTAAATCCAATATGGCGGATGCCCCAATGTGGCGGACGCACCAAAATGGCGGACTAAATTTCTTTACCACCCTGATGACATGTGAATCAAATACTAAAACCACAAAATAGAATATATACAACCTTTTATTTAAGCCATGTACAACAACGAATAAAATAAGTTTAGGTTTTCGTTAAGGTAATTCAGTGCCAAATTGAGACAAGCTTTTTGAAATCGAAAAGCTTGTCGCGCGAATTGTAAAAAAATACTTATGTACATATTTCGGCAAGTAGGTGAGTACTTGCTTATCAACCAGTCATTGTCCAATAAAATTAATTGGCAGATATCTACTTTTATTATGAATATTATATATATATATATATATATATTATGATTATTTCAAAAAGCTTGTCACAATTTGGCATTGAATTACCTTAACGAAAACATAACCTTATTTTATTCGTTTTAGTGTAAAAGCTATTGTTTAAAAAAAAGGCTTATTTTTTATTTTTTTGCAAGATATATTATGTAAAATAAATGTAGAAGGTTTTTTCCTTGATATTTTTCATTAACTTGATAGTTTGCTTGGAAAAAATGAAATTTCTTTTTTGTTCTCGAAGTAGTTTTTCCATTGGCAGCCAATTTTTTAGAAAGCGGTATAAGCAAATTGAAGGGTTGGGCATATACAGGTTTGTGCATAACTTACGTATGTCGTATATAGGGCGATGTTATACTTTGTACTGGTGAAATTAAGAGACTATACTAAAATCGAGCAACTCTTAAGCCTGGCGTAAACAAGAGCACGTGACTTAAAATATTCGCCAGGGCCGCACTGAGGCAGAACCTGTATTTAATTTTAGTTTTACAATTGTTTACATCAAAATATTTCGGAAAAGAATTATTGGCTTAATTAAAATGGTTCAAAACATCGATAAAATTATTTGTGGCAGTGTCTAAATAGCTGAAAACGAAAAGCTAAAACCGCATAACTACACTTGTGCGATCGAGTACGTCCCTGGTGCCGAGTCGGGTGAAATTTTATAGTCTACCGACCAATCGCGGAACGTCATTGAACACGTGGTTTTATTTACGCCAGGCGTATTTTGCTCGATTTTAGTACAGTGTTTTTTCTCCATAACAAAGTTCAGTAATATATAAAATGAGACAGGGTTTAGTCATAAAATGTAGTATTGCGGCATTTTGCCCGGATATCTGTTCATGTTGCATTTATGGAAAAAATGATATGTAGTTGCTAATTCTTGAAATCCTACGTCTTTTCGCGGAGCAATAATAATTAATCATGTAAATTCTCGAAACCATTTAAATTGCATAAATGCGCACCTGGCAAGTTTGTTTTACAATAAACTATAAAATATACTTATGCAGGGCAATGGCCCGACATCATTTTACGTGACACACGATTCAATGAACTTTCGTCTGCTGATGTTACAAACTATATTGTAATCATATCGAAGATCTCGATCTTAGTGTAAACCACGACCACAGGACATCCCAAAATTCCATTTACCATAAATGATGCATATAAACATAAAATAAAAGAGAATGAAGGAATACTTATCAGTGTTGTTCATTGTGTCAATCTTTGATTAATATTTTGTAGAAAGTTTTTGCAGCAAAGTTCACCTACGTGTATAATCTTGAAAAATAAGGAAACTCATTGTTGCTTCTTTTGGTTTGTTTCATGGTTGACTTTTTTACACATTTTCTGTGTTTAGTGCTAGCTGTCTACACTTTGCCGCGACATTTTAATATAACCATGAACTAAGATTATATTAAATACTCAAACTTCACTTTAGAGGTTTCTCTTTTCCACTCCACTGGATAAGTCTAGGCGCTGCACTTTCAATCTCGCATAAGTAATCAGATAATACCGATATGCACGTCTGAATGAACCGCCACCGAAAGCCCTATCCATTTAATACATACTATTAATATTTCATTCCGTATTACGTAGTAATAGTCCGTCGCCCAAGGAATTCCTATAGTTGAAATTCTTGTCTGATATCCGTTCTAGCGTTACTAATTAATCGATTAAGAGATTTCATTATTTAGATTTCAACCAATTATAAGGCTTTTTCACCGGCGCTTTATCCAATCCGTTAGAGGTTGTCTACATCTTAAATTTTGGTCCATTTCCGGTCAATCTAATTTTAGTAATAGATGGCGTTTACGAAGACGCAGATGTTTTTTTGCATGATTTTAGTCTTCTTGGAGAACTCTTTATTATTGTCGTTAAATTCCAATACGATTCTTACCTTTTGATAGTCAAACCCGTGCTTTATCTTCTGGCCATTCATGTTGATAGAGTAGTTGTAGTACTTGGAGTTCATTATCAGACCTCCCCACTCCCTCCAACCAGGTGGGATGTAGGAACCGTTATATTTGTTGAGATATTTCCCAAAATATCCTGAAAAGAAAACAAAAACACTTTTCATATGCAACTCAGTGAAAGGACCTTGATAATCATATTATGCTATCAACAATGAGAAAGAAATATTTATTATCTTTCAGCATCTGTGTATAATAATTATTTTTCTAAGTTAATAAAAAATGCTACAAAGCTGGAAGTAAAATTGATTAATATTGTGAAGTTAAGACTTCATTGATTTGAAGATTTTATTTTTAGACAGATTTTGTAATTCTTGGATCAGACCCCTCGATTTTTATTCCAAAGGGGAACTTTTTTAATGCTTATATAACCAACGGTAGTTGGTTTACCCCCAACACCCTATTAATCCCAACTTCAAAATCTTAAATACTACTAAATACCTACCCCTCTTTGATATCTAATTTTACAGGTAATTTTGCCAGGAACACAGAACGGTTTCATACTTGTAATTCGGTTAAAAACTAGAAAAAAATTACATCCTAGAAAAAACTTTATAAATCAAAACGTATCTTAAATCCCCGAAGGTAAATGAAAAAAATTATCATCGGATATGATGAACCAAAATATCGACCCAATGTCATTTGCGCCAGAGACACAAGAAAAAACTTTGCATGAGAAATCAGCGCATACCAGCGATATTCCCATCTTTCCATCCCATTAGCGAAGAATTTCATTCCTATGGAGTTCGCCGAACCTCTCAATATCAAAGATCATGATAATATGCATCGCGCAGCGGACGAATTCGATCGTCGCCAGCAATAATTAACCTAGTTTAAATTGCGCATTCCAATAACCCTTTCTGTTGAGCTCATCAATCTGGCGTCGCCTTAAACGCGCCCATCTAGTTTATTCGTTCCTAGTGCGCCTTAAAAGGTCAATTGAAACAATCCGAGCCAACTAGACCGACCGGCTACCGCGCTTGTTCGACCCGTAACAAATAATGACTGCCGTTTTCGCGTATATGGTTGGCCGCTTTCTCGGTATTAGTCGGCGGTAGGGGAAAACGCCCTTTCCGAATTAACTTGTATAAAACTTTCAGCTCAAAACCGTTTTTGAGCAATATCAAAAAACCAGTTCTCAATTATTGGCCGGTAATGACATTGTAGCGTCGAGTAAATATACCTACCTTATAATCGTTTTACAAGGTGTAGAATTGTCACTCGTTGATACATTTTTTATCAGATAGTAGGTTAGGTCAGGGACCCTTTAAAGTAAGGGGACCCAGCATTATACTTTCCAAAGTGAGGACGTTTTTTTTCCCATTCTAATGGTCTCAATGATGCCAAGTTTGCAATTTTATTCTATGGATATAACAGGTACTTTGATTGTTAGTAAAAATTAATATGATTTCTAAAAATTAGACTTGACAATGTTCTGTCAACAAACACAGAATATGGCAAGTGCCAAATGAATCAAATTTATTTTATATTTGAATTTGGTTTCCTGCAATTATTTCCAGGAATTTAAGTAATATAAGTATGGTAAGTCAGTGCCGATTTTGCTTATTTGAGAATTTGTCGCTATTGCACCTTGTTACCAGGTTCCTGAATCCATTTGTAATAATATGTTGAATGTATCTACCCAAAGAACTTTCACAGATTTCGGAATGGACTAATAAGATTAGGTCTTGTACTTAGTTCTAATCATGTAGTTTTTCTCGGTGCTCATTTTTGTAATTTTATTTGTCTTCCAAGGTACCTCACAAACGTAAAATAAACTTATAGTTGTAGATAAAAAACTGTTTAAAAACAGATCTGACTGAAGCTACCTGCTTAATAATTTAATATTTAGGAAATACCATTTTTGTTTTGAACTACTTGCTTATACGGAATGCCCACGTAATGGGAATTGTAGGATTACTAAAGGTGAGACAAGAAAAATCTGGTTGCAATTATTGGGACTACTACAGGCGGCCGCATTACCTTTAACTGACTATCTGGAAGTTAGAAAACTTAAAAATTATTAATTATGATGGGAAATATTTTGCCTCCTTTGGAATCTATGGCACTGGCATGTCACATAAAACCTGATGGCAGTTGGACACTGACATATAACATAACCTTGTACCAGTCCACTTATGTGGTCTCCTTGGAGATATACAGAAAACAAGGCTTCACTTTTCCTATGTGATAGACTGTGACATGCTGGGTCCCCTTATTTTAAAGAGTCCCTTAGTTAGGTTAAGTTAAAATTGTTTGAAATTTGTCACTCGTCGGTTAGGTTAGGTTAAATCGTTAATCATTTTTCAAGGTGGCGTTGGTATTTGGATGAGGTAATTATTTCATGCCCTGCTATGATTTTTGAAATAGCGAATTTTTGAGAAACCCTATTAGCGATTTTTCACAAAAATTTGACATAAATTGATAATTTTTACTCCGAATTGATTTGTTTCAATCATAATCCAAGGCATGCATGTTGTTGCTATTTTGGTGTTTGTTACTGTGAGAATACAAAAAAAGTGCAGCTTTCAGTTATTTTTTTCTAAATTTGGGGTACGAGGGTTTTTAAGGGCGCTGCATCATGTTATGAAGTCAGGCATTTGTAATATGAGAGAAAGTGATAATGATAATGGGCATAAGCACTCAAAGTTAACAAAAAGAAAAAACTAGTAACCGTATTTCATGCTATTAGGCAATCATCAGTACGGTTGTTATAGCACAGCTTACCCTAACATATGTTAGTACAAGCCCTAAAATAGGGGATGTGCTGATTGAAGCTGCAAATGTGCTGTTGGCTTCTGCCTGGACTTCATTAATTTGTTGCTTCTCAAATCATGCCTATCTTTTGATTTGGTTAATGTTACACTGAACTGATGATTGCCAAATAGCATGAAACACGTGTAAGCGGTTATTGGTTTTTTCTTTTTGTTAACTTTGAGTGCTTATATGCCCATTATCACTTTCTCTTGTAAATACATTTATACTCACTAATCTTACATCCTTATTGTCATTTGTAATATGGTTTCTAGAAAAATTCGGTATTTCAAAAAATCATAGCAGGCCTTGAAATAATTACCCCATCCAAACACCACCACCTTGGTCCCTTCGGACTTCCGATAAAGAAAATAGAAGCCATTTGTTTTCCTTGCTCTTCATCATATTTTCTAAAGTGTCCAGTACCAAATTGGGACACACTGTATGTTGAGGATAATTTTCTGTTACAAAAACTATGTAATAATTATGTAATTATGTAAACACTGATACAACCGTAATGGATATTTTGTTCCACTTTCAATTTAAAGTTTACTGTATGCTCTATGTATGGATATTTTAGTAGCAATAAGTACGGCCATAAAAATCAAATTCCTGAGCTATCAAAAAAATAAACTGCATCACATTTACCTTATAGAAACCTTAACACCAAGTAGTGTTAATGCATGCAATTATTCGTCATTACCTAAATTGTTTCCACTGAAGTAAGCTTTTAAGCGCCATTAGAAAAGCACACACGCCACTTTACTACTAATTACCAGCTCCAAAGTCGTTAAAAACCTTTGAATTCCAAATAAACGATTTCGGTTACTAGCTATAAACAAAGGAACAAAGTCATCTTGTATCGTTTGTATGTTATAGGTATCTCGTTTCTCCTTGAAGTCCACATTGATCTTTTTTGTCATTACCACCTTGAAATGGTGAGTCATGATACTAAATGGTGACAAATCTGCTGCCAGATTAATGTCATTTTAGAGCAAAGAGCTATGATACTATGGGATGAAAACGGACATATATTTGTATAGTGTGTTTGTGTTCAAATCCCCTAAATTCCATCCCATGATCTGTATACAGATCACTGATTCCATGTCACTTAAAAAATAAAATAAACGGATTAATCTAAAAATAAAAATTGAGGAAAGGGGTGACGATGTTTCAAAAATAGCTTAGTTTGGCATAGTCAGGTCTAACCTGAATAATATATTCAAAAATTCTATATAGTGAGTGTATATAAGATAAGGGGGAAATTTTAAAAATCGTAAGAAAGAATCAACGTATGTTACTAAACATGCATTGCCAGTTTAGTTTAACATGAAAACGGCAATCAAAGCAGGCCTTTCAAAACAAACAGAAAAGGAGGAACGGAGAATGCTTATAAGGCAATGAAAACGATCCGGCTATATTATGATCTGATGGCTTCTGTAAAGTGGATGGATATTTATTATTATACCAGCATGCATGGTGTTTTCCGAGAATATACATGGCAATATTTACATTTTGCGTCTATTTGTTATATAACCTACAAGGGGTAGGTACCTACCTAATTCAGCTGACTGAACTTTTGGCGGTCAACAACGCTAAAACACCGATATGATATTGTAGAATATACTTAGAAGAAATAAATGTCATTAAAAGTGATTTCAGTAACACAGTAATACCTAACCAGTAAATATTGAAACCTAAGTCCACTATATCGGGGGTATGCTTGGAAATAAAGGGGTCTAAATAAAAATTGGCACGAGGAAAGTCCCATTATTTTAGCCCAAAGTATCTGTGGTTAAAAGATTGGCCTGCTTTTTTTAAAGATTGCTAAATTAAGAGATTGTTCTTTAAAGAGAACACCGTCTAGCCATGTACCTATACAGGGTGTCCCAATAAGGACTCCCGTCGCCGGTATCTCCGGAACAAAAAGAGATATTTTAATTCTGCAAACGCCGTTCGCTAGGACGTGAAGAGGGCTTTATTTCCAGTGTCATATAATAACAATAAGACCATGTACATCTAGATAACGACAATTTGACTGAATTTATTTTTATTAACCGAAGGTGGCTCTGTCTCTATCCATTGTTTCAATATGATATTTAGCTTCAAACTCTCAGGTAATTCTCTATCGTTGTCAATTTGTTTCTTGCCTAATTAGTTTATTAATTTTTGTAATAATGGTTAATCATAGTACTGAGGATAAATTAAAATATGGTAGTAGATTATGGAGAATGCGGTAAAAACAGTGCTGTAGCCGCTCGTATTTAGGTATGGAAATAATTTTGAACATATTTAATGTAAACATACATGTTTAATTTCTATAATGTCACCGTCGGTTAATAAATTAAATTCAACCAAATTGTCGTTGTTTACATGTACCTACAAGGTTTTATTGTTATTAGGTATGATTTTTTCCAATTTTGAGGGAAAATTGTACAGTATGTTCATTTTGAACTAAAAAATTGGGTCACTTCCGGTACTTTTTTTTCCTCTAAAGTTAATTTTAAGCGAGTTAGCACATTTTTTGTAAATGACATTGTAGAGCGGTTATTTCAGAAACTAGTAACAATAGGAAAATAGTCCATAGAACAAAAGTTTCTGCAAATTACCCAGTTTTTCAGATGCGCTACTTTCCAACGTTCCTAGGATCGAAAAGTTTCTTTGCACCGCAACCCCATCTATACGCCGACGTCAAAATGAACGCTTAGCAGTTACGAATAACGCCCTCTTCACGTCCTAGCGAACGGCGTTTGCAAAATTAAAATATCTCCTTCTGTTCCGGAGATATCGGCGACGGGAGCTCTTATTGGGACACCCTGTATGCAGAATTACGGGACAACCTGTACAAATAATTAGGTATCTGTTAAAGGGGTTCGCTAAGCGTTTTCTGCGCCATCCCTATTACATGTACAACAACTGAACTATGTTTCCCTAACCTGGACCAATAGCGTTGACTGATATATTATTAAAGACTGCTCACGGCTGTCACGTCTGACACATTTTTGGCGCACCATGCGCTTTCCGGGGATAAAATACAATGCAGAATACATTGTTAGCCATTAGAGTTTTCCAAGACATAAAGCTATAGCCGTGAGAAGTCTTTATAAATACGACAGTCAACGCCAATAGTGTCGGTAAGGGCCACCAGAAATGTCAGGTGGTGTCAGTGTTAAACACGACACGCAAACGGACATGAAAACACGTTATTTTCGGACCACCATAACGTGAAGCTGTTTTCGAGAAGACCATGACCGAACACTTTGTGTTTAATACTTCGCCCCCTCTTAAGACAAAAGTCAATTGAAAAATGGCAAAAATCTCCAATATTCATATTTTACGATGGTTGTCAGTTTTCAAACTTGGATCTAGGTTAATATTGTTCTTCCCCATTTATTTCCTCCCGGTCTGACCTGAATTGGAAAGTTTCAGTGTTATCGTTACTACTATTTTCGAAGGGCGTTTGCGAAACAAATTTCCGTGAGCAAACGCCAGATATTCGGGCGCCGCTGTATATCCGGAGTTCAGACTTTTAAGCGAACGCGTTTTAGAGTTGGAAGTTGGGGCTCATCCAACGGCCCTTGTTGCCGCCGCTCAGTGGCGGATCGGAAATTAATTGGGGCGGAATCAATGTTTTGCAAAGTTGTTACTTTCGATGGACCTAAAGACTCTTCGGCTTACTGGAGGCACAGCTTATCGGAGATTACCAAAAAAAAACTATTTTTTTATACCTACCGAGAAAAACATTAATATAGACAAAATTAACGTTACGCCTTAAAAACTAAAGCTAGGTCTAAAATATGAAAAACATTTTCTAATTTGAGATTTTTACCTCGACATTCACTTATACGACCCGGGTGAATACAAATTAAACAAATTCTTTTACTTAACAATTTAGAAAATATTATTAAAATGTTAAAACAACTTGACAATCTTTGAACGTCACTTGAGTAAACTGGTCGAAATTAGGTAATTTGTACTATTAAAAGTAGAGAACATATTCAGTAATTTTATGTAATATTAAATACCCCGCCACATTTTGAATCAATGAAACACAGCAGTCTCTAGGAAAGCCCTGAAGTTGAGAAAGCTGGTAACATGCGGGGGTTGGAAATAAAATGTAATCCCCCATCTTGGAGCGGCGGCCATATTCAATTTAGTGTGATGTACTAACTTTATCGTTTTCTACTCTTCAAGCCTTTTCATTTGATACCCATATTAGGGGGTTGAAAAGAAAAAATGTAATCCGCCATCTTGGATCGGAGACCATATTGAATTTAGTGTGATGTACTAACTTTATCGTTTTCTACTCTTCAAGCCTTTTCATTTGATACCCATATTAGGGGGTTGAAAAGAAAAAATGTAATCCGCCATCTTGGATCGGAGACCATATTCTTCAAGCCTTTTCATTTGATACCCATATTAGGGGGTTGAAAAGAAAAAATGTAATCCGCCATCTTGGATCGGAGACCATATTGAATTTAGTGTGATGTCACTATCGTTTTCTACTCTTCAAGGCCTTTCATTTGATACCCATATAAAGGGGGTTGTAAAGAAAATAGGTAATTCGCCATCTTGGACTGGCGGCCATTAAAATATTGAGTATTGCATATTGTATTGTCAACAGAACTATTTTAAAGCTGTATGCAAAATTTGAAATGGTTCTAATTCAGCCTGCAAGATTTGGCCTAAACATACATAGCAAATTGGCAAGTTAAATAAAAGCTTGTACAAATCTAGAAATGGTGGCGTGAAATTTTCCAAAAAAATCCGAAATACCTACCTATCATAATTTAAAAAAATTCTACTAATCAGTGACAGATATGAAAATAACCTAACACCATCTTTTCTTCTCAAATAAAATGTGCATCCAAAAATTGAAACACGTTTTAATATCATACAGGGAGGCTCACTCACTCATTAGGATTAATAAAAATAAAAATTTTCGTTACAAAGCGGATCCATAAAAGGATACAGAATAATAATAATTCACCACCCTGTACTATTGTATAGGTACTACAAAAGGTTTGTTCCAACTGAGTTGGATCACGCTTTTTAGCGACTTCCTATAAGTGTAAGTGAGTTAAATCGTCGTATTTTAGTATTTTGAGTATACAAATCTACAATTAACTCTACGCAATGCAACAAATGCAATGTGCCCACATTGATATCTACACATTTTGAAAACTTTTCCGGCTTGATGCTCTGAAAAGCTAGAATATAAGCCAGTAAACGATAAATATTTATATGCATAATATACAGTATAGAGTATGTCCATGCAGTGGTGTAACCACGGGGGGTTGGGGTCAGCATCCTTCCCATGGCATTTTGAAATTAGGTCAAGAGTGAAGTACCCTTATTTTTCAAAATATTTAAAGATGTTATTTACAAAAGGGTTTGGCATTCGGACAAGATGTCAAATACTAAAACACAGGCGCCTAGCCGAATTTTTTTCACATTCTGCATTTTTTTTTAAATAATACTAAAATGGCAAGGAAAGTTTTATTGCAAAATGGATTATTTTTAATTATTATTATAAATTAATGAAAAACTTTAAAATTCAGAGTAAACAAATACAATTATTACTAACTTTCAAAAACGCCACCTCCTTGAGTTACGCATTTTCCAATCGTTTCCGAAGATTCTTGTTACTTCTGATGTCGTCTAATGAAATGCACTCGACAGCTTTTAAAATTCTTCGGTATTGTCATCCATAGGTTGAAATGTTCAGCTCGTTTTCTCAATGAAACTTTGGGATTGCCATCAAGATAATAATTCATCACCAAAACTGTAGCAGCATCATTTTCATCATACACTTTTCTCTCTCTTTTGATATCCAATATTCAACCTCTGGATCTTCTGGATTTTCTGGATCCTCTGGATCTTTCTGGATCTTCTGGATTTTCTAATTAATTTACTTACAATTATTTTTTAAATTTCCACATTGGGACACATCGTCATTTCCATAGGGTTCCATTAAAAAATTCTTTGCTAATCGGTTAGCATTGTAGTGTTTTATCCCGGTCAACTTTCTGAAGGAAAAATAAGTAATGGTCGAAAGAAAATAATGATTGACTTTTGAGCTAAATTGATGACACATTAATTTTACACTTTTACCTGTGATTTGGTATTTGACATCTTCTCTCAATGCCAAACCCGAAAATTAATGATGTTTTATTTAACAAAGTTGACATACTGTATTAATCAAATCATGCTTGTGTAAAAACAAGCTTTTAATTAAATGCTCTGAAAAGAAGAAAATAAACTTTATAATAAATCAAACCAAGGCAAACCCATAATTTTGTTACATTATACAACTGTATATGATATAAAAGCTTGTCGCGAGATTTTCGTGTGTTAATTCTTTTATAGAAAAATACATTTTCTACTTAAAATTACTTTCAAGATATAATATATATTTTTGCGACAAGCTTTTATATCATATACAGTTGTATAATGTAACAAAATTATGGGTTTGCCTTGGTTTGATTTATTATAAAGTTTATTTTCTCCTTTTCAGACTATTTAAATAAAAGCTTGTTTTTAAAAATATTTTTACTATTAATTTTATTTTCAACTTTTTAGTTCTACTCTTCAAGCCCTTTCATTTTAATGCCCATATTAGGGGAAAAGAAAATGTAATCCGCCGTGTTGGAGCGGCGGCCATATTGAATTTAGTGTGATGTCACTAACTCTATCGTTTTTTACTCTTCAAGCCCTTTCTATTGATACCCATATTAAGGGGTTAACAAAAAAATACATTAGCCGCCATCTTAGAAGGGCGGCCATATTGAATTTAGTGTGATTTCACTAACTTTATCGTTTTCTACTCTTCAAGCCCTTTCATTTGATACCCATACTAAGGGGGTTGACAAAAAAATACATTATTCGCCATCTTGGAGCGGTGGCCATATTGAATTTAGTGTGATGTCACTAACTCTATCGTTTTCTATTCTTCAAGCCCTTTTATTTGATACCCGTATTAAGGGGGTTGACAAAAATTACATGATCCGCCATCTTGTGTCGACGGCTATTTTGAAAGTATTACAATATTGAGTATTGTATTTTGTATTGTCACCGGAACTAAAGGTGTATGATAAATTTCAGCTCAATCGGATGTCAGGAAGTGGTTCTAATTCAGCTTGCATGATTTTACCTAAACATACATACCTACATTGCAAGTTAAATAAAAGCTTGTAATAAAAACGGTATCGTCTACATGGACAGTTACCTAGGCGGCCGCCCTATACATATAATGTAAAACCCCGATGTTTTCTTTAAATATTTTTTTTAATAAATGTTTTTTTCGTAAAATTTGCATTTTTTAATAACACCCTGTGTGACCTACCTTATCTATTCTATACTATGTAAAATAACACCTTAGGCGAAAGTTAATCGAGTCTCAAAAAGAAACCACCAAAACATGCCCGGCAGTTTATACCAGGTTATACTCCGGAAAACCAATTTTTTTCGAATTTTGGCCCCATTTAGTGGACTCTGTATACCTTAAAGTATTGATATTTCGTACCAAGGGTTTTGAACTATATGGTCAATTCGAAGGCACTATCCATTTTATTCTTAAAAAATGCCTAATTAGGTTTTGTGATATTTGGGTGTACTCGTATTATAACCCAAAATGTAGAGCTCTTCTAGTAGACTGAAAAAAAGTTTTTGAACATGGGCGAATATTTCGTCAAATACGGAATTCTCTCGACTCAAACTGAAACATACTGTATAACGCCGAATTTTTCTCAGCTCTTCAAATAGATTTCCCGAGTGTTCACAGGCAAACGCAGACACACTGTATGTAGGTATCAGGTGACGCAAAATAAAGTTAACGATTTGGTTTTTTAACAGAAGTGAGGTTATTTAAAATTCTTTCATTTTGTAAATCATATTATTTAAAGTTCAAATTTTTTTATGGTATACTAAAAATAATGTCGACCAAATAACCACCCTTAGCATTCAATGCAAAAGTGAGCTCTTTTTATGGCATTTTCCATTTCCATTACTTCGTTCAAATCAGCCAAATCCAGTTGGCTCAATTTGCGCAACTAGACCTCTATTTTAGATACCATATTTTCTGAAAGAAAAACTCTTAGTTGGGCTAAGATCGAGGCCAAGCTAATCCACGAATTTCTTATAGATATCAAAGTAATAAATTGTAAGTATACTGACGAAATTATAGCGATTTCTAATAGGGGACTTTATTCACTGTCTAGATAAGACCATATAAAAAATATAAAGTATCCTCCAGGCAATCGGAAACATCAAATAAAAAAAATCTGTTCTGGTTATTGAGGCAATGATCAAAATGTGGCTTATCAACTACAAAAACGTCAAAGCAAATTACGTACTCGCGATGTCGAGATAAAAATTCTCGTCACTAGACCGGTCTCTCGGATGGCACGCCTATGGTTCGGTTTAATTAACGGCGCTATTTCGGGAGCTGGACCGGATAATGGCCACCGGAACTGACAAGTGACACGTGCTCGTTCGGCCAAGTAGACGTTTTGCTCGTCTCGGCCAGAAACCTCGCACATAATAAGAGCAAAATGCGGACATAGGCACGGTACGGCCGGGAGGGTCACCTTTACTTTCGGTGCGTGAAAGCCAACAAACTTGCTATTTAAAACTGATTCCGCTTCATCATAGTTCACCTTTGTTTATTTTTCACTCGTTTCAAAGTTAACCAGTCTTTACATTTGCAATAGGTGTGTTCACTAATTTACAATTATTGAAAATTGAAAACAGAAAATATTATTTGATTTTTTCACAGATTTAAGTCCATTTACGTCTTGCGTCGTGTTGCGTTTAAATATATTTTTTTTGAGATTGTCCCTATATTTATTTTTTGCTTGGCGTAATTTTAAAATCTGTAAGTAAATAGAAAAAATAAAAAGAATGTTCAAGGAATTTAGTTTTATGAGCTGACGGTTAAATTAATTCAGTAAACCTTGTTTGATGATTATGAATTTCATATATAAAGCAATTTTTTTTAGTCAGGGTCACATGCAGTCATTGCTCATAACATAGCCCTACACTATTGCATTTGCATCAGTATGTTTCTGCTGGTTTTCAGTAAGTTTTTGTTAATTTTTCGAATTGAGTTCTTAAGAATGTGCAGTTTTATGTTAATTTTTCCACTGGCAAATTAAAGTGAAGGTTAGAAAATGGTTCACCTTGAGGGTGCAGACATGTCGCTGCTTTTTTCCTTCGTCTCCAAATCCAAAATATGTATATTTATAAGTATGTTGTTTCTTTGCGTCTATCTACACCTCAACTTACCAACGAGAAAATGATTATTTTGTTTACAATATCTAAAAAGCTATGACCATTGTTCTATACATAATGGATCGTCCCATAGGTATATTTGTTCACAATCTAACCGCCAAACCTTCGAAATAAGTTCAAACGTTGAGTGATTATTTCTTCATTCACCGGTTTTATTCGGGAAAATAAAAAGGAAAGTTCATGTAAACTTCTGTGTTTTAAAGCTTCGTTTTCGAGATACAGGGTATTAAAGTTAATAAAAAAAACTTTATTTTTCAAATATTTCAAAACTATTTAGCCTATTTTGATAAAATTTTGCATGTTTTTAGTAATAAGTAAGGATTTTAATAGACTACAGCTTTTTTTATAAGTTTGAAATTATTTAAAAAAAATTAAGAATACATTTTTTGCGCCTTGGATTTTTGTCTATCTTGCTGACTTTTTTAGGAAAAATAAAATCCTTCCTCGCCTGAAAAATTTAATTCCATTATTAAAATATTTTTTCCAACGAGTCTTGTAACATTTAAAAATTTAGATAATCCCTGGTCAGTAATTTCAACAATTAAACCAATTCCACCGTCCCAAAGTTTAAAAACAAATAATACAATTAATACCCTATATCTCGAAAACGAAACTTTAAAACATAGGTATAGTAGAAACTTTTCTTTCTATTTTTACGAGTCCTATCGCCTATTAAATTTTCAAGATTAAATCCTGTGACACCCTGTATGCAGTAGGTCAAGTGTAGACTGCAACTTGTACTGCGACTCTAGACATTTCTAAAAAGTAATTATTGTTAGTGGAATGAATCTCCAGTTGGGGTGTTATGTCATAATTTCGAAAACTGATTTATGAATGCTCATTACTCATTTATTAAGCGCAACTATATTCGTATCCTCTTTTATTTGAGGATATGTATTTATCACTTGCAATGCAAATGAGGTTGGCAAATAAGTACACACGCGTTCATTATTATTTCGGTGACGGTCCGAAATGAAGACGTACTGCGTTTTCTCGGAAAACAAAAGCCAACGCTTGACGAATCACGTAATAACTTCTCGCATGTGGAATGATTGCTATGCAAATGATCTCATTTCTTCACTATCAATTATTCACGTATTTGCATCGGAATTCTTAATTATGAGACCGAAAATGGAAGCTGGATACGGCGTGGTCGTGTGTGGCGGCTATCCTAAATTAAAAAGCCTGATTCGATTTTATGGAGATAATTGTCTTGTAACGGTTTTAAGTGAACTTAATACGTTTGTGCGCTTATACGAATAATTAGCCCTATATCTGAGCAGCTGAAATAAATCATATTCTTATTAAGTATCGAGCACATCCAAAACACAATAATTACAACAGTACAGTACATCATGCTTTAAACTTTACAGTACACCATGATTTAAACTTTAAAGTGTCTGTTCAGCCAGGAATTATCCATCTCCATCTCTCTTAAAATACATGTAGGAAATACCTACCTAATATAATTATTTTACTTCTCAGTAATTATGTAAAGTGAATTTCGATATGTAGGTATGTAATATATCTACCTACTTTCTGTGATATTCGGTTAGTGAAAGGATTTGAATTTCCCTTTGCTAGAATTCGTGATATTTTCGAGGTTTGGTAGTTTTCGCCGCGAGGAATGATTATTCCGCGATTTCGTGGCTTCGATGCCGAAAGAAACGGGTTTTAGTCTGGGTTATCGGTTAAGGGGGTTATTACTCTGGTCAGACGAGAGTTCAGGCATGCACAAAGATCGATTGCGAAACCTTAGCTGCTCGCAACCAACGTAATGCAAGTGCCAGTCGAGGCTATTAAAACGAAACAAGTCTATTCAGATATTTTATTTCGGATATAATATTCTCCCAATTAAATCTAGGCTTTTAAGTTAACTTAAACTACACTGCACATTCTTCATCTTGTCTATACAGGGTTATAACCGTACTAGGGAATAGGACTTCCAATGACAAAATGACTTTCCAATGACAAAATTTTAAATTTGAGAAAAATTGGAAATAAATTTTCAAATTTGTCCTAGTTTTTAATTTGGAAAATAATCCTAATAGAATTTGGAAAAGCCGCTTTTCACAACGTCACCTTGATTTTCCAAAACTAACTGCTATCTCTTTGACACCGCTTTTCCATTTATCTTAGAACATCTCCGGCCCTTCAAAGATGAAAAAATTATACTTAATTCTAGAGAAACTTTGTCGATTTAGCAATATTATGTTGTTTTCATAACGTGACTACCAACGCAGTAGGAGTTACACAAATTAGAATAATATGTCCTATTTCCAACTGTTTTAGATTTATCAATCTTCTTCGCGATTAAATCTGACGTTTAGTGGCTAATAGCATTGGCCTACGTCTACCTCCCACGAGTAATTTCAAATCTAAAGACGTTGCTCTCCTTTCGTTTTAATATATGTTCCAACTTTTAGTTAATTGGTCACGCTTCCCAAAGAGCAAATCTATAGTGAGATTTTTATCCGACACACGTTCGTATAATAGCATAGCAACCGGGCTTGAACTAGTTTGAATGTTATGAATGGGTGAAAGCACACAATCAGCAAATAATGTAAAAAAGGGTAAAAACCTCGCTTATTCCTTCACACGATAATAAATTCCCAAACAACCAGGACCAAAATAATTATTTTTCTTGAAATCGGCACTAAAGTGTCCCAAAATCGTCATTAAAAGCTCAGAAATCGGCATTAAAGTAGCCCATTATTGTACGATTTTTTCAATAGGCTTTGGCGAGATGTAAACATCAAACGTCAGACGCGGATCCATCGCGCGTCAAAAGTGGCCAAATATTCAAAACCCGGCCACAAAAGGTCCATTTAACTTTTCGTACACATTGCGAAATTGTTACCTATACCAGCCCAATCTTTCAGTATAAATATTTTAGTAGGTTTGAATATCAAGAGATTTGCTGTGGAGGCTGTACAACAGGCAGCAATTTGGTTTGTCTGTTCGAAGACGTGTCTTATCTTACTTGCCTCAGCCAGAGGCCTCGGCAACTAAATTCCACATGAGTCATAAAAAGTTGAACTTCAGTGCCTTGGTACATAAATAACTATTATATAGCTTAACAAAGTGTACCACCTCCGTTATATGCATAAAGTGTCTAAACTAACTTTTTAAACAATGACTAAAATCGTGTTTTAAGTTTTAATGTTGTGTTATATCAAGCTAATTGTCTCTTTGTTTCTCCTACGTTTTTTAAAAATATCTTAATACTGATTTTATGATCTAAATTTTGTATCAACAACAGTAATTATTTTGTAGCCCTGAAGAAGTTGAAATATACCAACGAAACTTTGGCTTAGTTGCAATTAGCCAGTTTTTTACCCTGATTTAAGAATGAAATGATTCACTGCCGTTACGATCAGAACAGATTGCTCTCCTCTCCAACATTCAGCTGTTTGTTATTTAACCGGAGGCACTGTGTCCTCTCTATTTTTCCAAATTTGCCATATTATTTATCGAAAAATATACCAACCCCGGGAATATTACTATGTATATTGTGTGGGTCTGTTTTCTTCATGCTCTTTTTTGTTTGGATTTTGATCAAACTTGCTCAAATATCGAAGCGAAATTCATGAATGCACCTATCTAATCATAATTCAAAGAGACGTGTTGAACATTTATTAGAAAAAAGAAACTAGGCTACATAGACCCATTAAACCTCCCCGATGTGGCGTTGCCACATGTCTATTCATGGCTTGAAATTTAAGTTGGTTGTGGTTGTGGTTGAAGCAAGCAAAGGACAGGCTCTACCTACCTCAATCTTATCAGATAAAATTCAAAATTTTTTTGAACGCAAAAGTGAATGTAGTGATATCTACATGGAAGTCATTATTCATTCAGGTCTTAGTGGCTAGTAATCTTCCTCCAAAGCAGATTATTAGAATATACAAAGATAATACTAATTCCAATTTCCGTTTGCATAATTCTATAATCGATTCCGTTACCTTGCACCTGTTAAAAAAATCATCCTTAAACCAACTTTTAATGCTTCCTTATGGCAGAGAAAGATCGAAAATCCCACAATTTACTGCAGCTCGGTAGGTTTAAATTAACGAGGTTAATCTATATTAATCACTACTTTCAATAGTATAACAAGCCTATTACATAATTCAGCCATTTATATTCGGTGTAAGGTGTCGAGACGGCCCTAAGGCCTACGCCCGGGCAATACGAGAGATAGGAATTAGTATTTACGATTATTATGAATATTCTCTGGCATCTGTAAGAACTTGCTGCCCACAATAATGTTTAACCTTCTTTTTCTATGCAAGATTGTGGTTACTTTATATTTCCAATGCTAGTTTTTTTTAATACAAAGGCAAATCTACAAACAAGAAGTTTGACGAGTGCTAAAACTACAATAACTACCACGTCCGAAAGAAATCCATTTCTAGTTACATTGATTGAACGCTAAGGCACAGACATAATACAAATCAAAGACACATAATAAAACCTGCGAAATTACAGATAAGTGACAAAGTGGCTATAATTTTCTTCGGGTGTTACCAATAAGTATATTTTTAAAATAGCAGGGGTTCGACATATTTATAAATGGATGGTAGCACAGACCTTTATATTTTAGAAATTTACGCATTATAACAAAAAATGGTGTTTATTTAGAGTAGAAAAGTGAGTACCTAAAAGGTCGCCTCTAATAATTAGTCAAAATATCTATTGACAAAAGGAGAATATATACTATGGTATACAGGGTGTCAATTTTAAGTGCACGGCTTACTCAAAATATATCGGCTAATTTTGTCAGAAAAAAACAAAAAAGTTTAACGTGAAAATAATTGTTTCCAAGAAGTGCCGTAATCTAAATATTGTATCAATTCTGAAATATCGGATATGGCTAAATTTGGGGTCTCTTAGGATTGAAATTTAAATTATCTGGGAAAAATGTAATAGTGCATTTTTATAAAGCAGAATAACTCATTTAATTTTTATGTGTCACACTTTCCAGTTTGATTGCATTTACTATAAAATTTTAGAAAAAAATTGTGATTGCTATAAGTTACCCATGGAAATAAATGATAGATTATGACGTTAAAGTAGATAAATTTGAAAACAAAGTTGCTTTCATGCACTTATAATTGCCATTACTTCATATTTCACTTAAACAGTGCTCAGTGAACGCTATAGGTGCTAGTGAGCACGTAGAATTCATACCAACTTTTCACAACAAACAACACCCAGATGGCACAATTATTGCACACACATGGAATATAGGTATATGCAAAAAGCATAAAAAAAATGGCGTTCAGGTAAAAAATTAGGGATACATGCCAGTATGTACATGGTATGTGATATACAACATACTAATCGAAATATTTTAGTAGGGTACGTGTCAGACATTTACCAGTATGATATTACCATGAACTTTCTGGCACATATCAAGTATATCCCACAAGGAGTATTCCCTCAGGGCGTACTAATAACACATTATTATACAATGATAGAAATTAGTATACATAATACATAATTTATATTTATTTAAAATAAGATCATTTTCACTAAAGAGCCCACAAAACACCAAAGATAATATAAAACATGCATATAGGTACCTCGACCATTTTCGGTCGAATTCTTATACTTTCATTATTTTCGGCTTCTGACAGAATAACTCGATGATTTACATCTTACCGACTTTTGCTCGTTAGAGATTAACTTAAACCATTATCCGTTCCTGCATGGGCATTATGTGTAAATGCAATCCATTAGATATTAGTATGCTGGTTCACTCGGTCGGTTACCGAAAATCGTTTGTCCCAAAAGCCGCTAAACTTTATTTTATTATTAGCACTATTATTATAAACAACTTATAACGTACCGTACTAAAAGGCGTAAACTATTTCTAGAACTTGTATATAGCACGTGCAGGTCAACAAATGCAAATCCAAGACTTATCATAGTCTTTGAACATGAACATAAGTCCCTTACTATAATAATTATTGTTATAGGTATCACATACTAATGAGAGTTACCTAATTTTCATATGCTCTCTACAACAAGCTAAGCTAGTGATAGCAATATACCATACAAGTTTCATGGCACATTCCAAGCACTTTTTCTGCAGCCAAATAGGGTGCTCTACTGCTCTGTAAACTGTAACATATTCCTAGCATATGCCTGAAATATGGTGTATGTAAAAAAAGTATGTGCCTTTCATACGAACATTCCAAAAGTTAATATATCAAGTTTGTGTCAAGCATGTAATTGTGCTATCTCATATTCTTCCACATTTCATCTTTTCAATTTCAGCATATCAGCTGCTGGGTACTTCAAAGATTCCCATTTTTAAATATTGTCAAGCACAAATACCAATAGTTTTCTCAAATTTTTAGTAAATATCGACCAAACTGGCAAGTGTGACACATAAAATTAAATGGGACGATCTGCCTTTTTTTTTATTTCTGATTTCTACACCACTGGTTATTTAAGGTGTTTGATATTAACAGGTTTTATGCTAACCCTTTATAAGGTGTACCAAAATGACTTAAATATCTCAACTAGTTTGGTAAATATTCAATAAAGTCCACATATCTCTTACCACTTTAACACCCTGTAACTTTTTTATAAGGCCTTAAAATGATATAGTTTATAGAAGAAAGTGCGGTTATTTTTTTTTGTTTTCTATCACCTGTTAAAGTGTCGCAGAATAAAACTGAATCACCCTATACATATTTATCATTTATTTATGCTATTAACTCAGTATATATATATATTTTAAATATACCTGGGGTTAAGAGTAACCTACAATGGGACATAATCTTCATTTCACAAGGCACTTAGTTATGTCCTTAAGAGTCAAAATAAGAAGCTTGGCCCAAAACAGAAACAGCAACAAACAATAAACAAAGTGATATTAATAATATATTTATTACAATTTCTCTATTACAAGGTTATAAATAGAATAATTAATTAATACTGATTGTTATGACTGATTATATCTTACTAATAAAAACAATAACATTATATAACTTTTTATCAGTTAATCCTTGCAATATCGGAACATTCTAAGATGTTGGCGCCATCGGAGAAATGCTCCAAACTATCTATACCTAATTTGTCTTATCATAGTCCGAGTCTGAATACTTTATTAAGTGGTGAATCACGACATCGTGCAAGTATATATTGGACAACGACAACTCTATTAGCCAACAATAGGTTTGGAATGCGGTATAGCAGGAAATGTAATTTCCAGTCGCAATGAGTTTGTGGGTTCTTTTGTCCTAATGGCAATGGTTGTTTTGTTACAAGACAGACACTTCCTTGCAGTAATTTTAACAACTAGAAAACTAGCTCCACTGTTGGTGTAGCCAGAAGAATAACTATGAAGAATCCGATTTTTTTTTTCACATACTTACATGCACTCACAAAGAGGAACAAAAACATATAAGTAATTTTTAAGTTTACGAAATCAAGCTATTTACTCTATAAAATGATTTTTACACTTTCAAACCGAATTCTGGTGATTTTTTTAAATTTTCCAAATGGATGGTTCGGTATTTTAGACACAATAGACACAATAAACTTTAAGCCCGATTTCTTGTTTATCCTTAGCAATTTTCGTGTTATAACCGTATTTACAGGATAGCGTATTTTTTTCAAAATCTGGCATATTGGATAAAATCTGCAGCCTGCTTTGTCTATTAAATGCATCTTTCATCTTAGCTTTCACATACCCCATACTCGTGTGTAGAAAAATCTCCGATGTCTGAGATACCACCTATGGCTTGACACTTTCCACTTTCGTTTCTCTTTCAATTAAAAAAAGCCGCTGATGGCTAAGAGCGCTGGGTAAAATGTATATTCACAGTATTGCTCCTTAATAGCTTTATTTATGTGGTTTACTAATTGCCCTGCACTCACTGGGATTACTACGGTTTTCTATGGTTTTCCGTAGTACCTACTTCAGCGAGTACTATCCTAGTTCTAATGGCAAAAAGTCGACCCTTGCCGAAAATGGCACAAGCACAAGCATATGGTTGCTTCTTGGGTTTGGAGTATTGTTATAATTATTATTTCAGTATTCCTTACAATATGGTCATTCGGGTCTTTAGCTTTTGACAGAAATTCTACACTATCTAATATCTAACCACGACATATAATTTAAAACTTAAACATCTATGTTTAAAATTTAAATTAGTGAGATAAAAGGTACCTAGTCCTAAATGCATCCCATTCACAACCAAATTCATCAGACGCATCAAAGACAAAGCCACGCTGCGGCGTGCCCACAAATAAATTGACGTCAAAACGATTTTGATAGTTCGCGGTCGTCCCTCCTCAAGATTATATCTACGATAAGATTCCATGATTCCAGGCAGTTTATTCTTGATCGCATTTCATGTTTTTGTATTTTTTGGACACCCTGTATAAAAAAAACGAAAATTCTCTTCGTGGACCATATTCTTTCGAGAAGCAGAAACTTATCAAGAATGACTTTTGTCGAAAAATGAAATTTTTGGTCCATTTGCCCTCTTGGGATGTCTATCCGTGGACATACTGTATACGGGTATAGGAATTTTATTTCCGATATTGTCTAAAATAACAATTATTTCTGCCACTGCCTGGAAAAATAGTTATGGCTTGCTTGATAAAACCTTCTCACCTGAATGAAAAATGCAAAGATATTTTCTTAAATACTAAATATCTCGAAAACGGGTAGTTTCTGGTATAGAATGTTATTTAGATAAAATGTGGGGCTTGGACGCCGGCATCCAACAAACTATAGAAATATGGGTCATTCCATTTGAAAAAAATAAGTTATTGCTGTTTGAAATTATCCGATTTTGAGAGCCTGTTATGAACACACTGTATATGCAGAAACCAATTTCGACATACCACACCACACACAGTGGTGCTGTCATACTTCGGCTAAAATATATCTTAGATGTCTATTAAAATAAAGATACAGCATTCAGTTTCTATAACCTCCACGAAGTCCCTAAATCGATATTTTGGCAACGCTGCATCCAAAATACAAAACAAAAAAACAGTTCTGTAGCAAATTTCACGGAGAATGCAAATATTCCAAAGTATTAATGCAATTGTCAAAATCTGAATATTTTATTTTTGTCCTGCAAATACGAATCGCCCTGTATATGTTAAAATAAAAGAGAGGTTACCTCCACTGCCAACCTTACAACTTTTGTATTCAAGTTTTTTTCGTATCTCTTACGGGTCCTGAGATCCAGGGGGTAGGACAAACTATTTGGTACACGCTGTACAATTATTTCTATTGACTAATCGGTACCATTATGCTTCATCGTTTAGCTCATCTATCCAGTGCTTTTGTCGTCTTCCAGCGCGGCATCGATGGCCTTCGAATGGCGATGGCCACCATCTTCAAGTTCTCAGAATTTATTTATTTTCTAGCCGATGAACAAGAGGTGCCCCCTTATCATTCTGTATTAGTCTTTCATATTCACGATAGTTAAAAATCTACAACCGGTAATTGGAATTAGTCTGATAAGAAATACTACTAAATGCATGAACTTGAACCAAACGAAATATTTTCACGTTTTTTTCTTCAAGAGCTTTTTACTGTAAACTTCATCGTTTTCTATACCATTAATTTCTCTTTTGACCTCTGAGCAAATTTTAGTTATTATCATCTTCTGTTCGTGCTTTGCTGCAGTCGCTGCAGACCTATACATACCGTACTTTCACCGTTTTAGTAGACATAGCCCAAGCAGCATTTTTAGTTGCCGTTACGTTCCGGCGTCTTTTGTTTGCAACTTTAAAGTTGTGATTGCTACTGATAGGAACGTAATTAGTACGTTCCTATTACGTCCCTGCGACCAAAATGGGGAACATTTTGAGGGTGATAGATACATAAAGGCGACCACCTAGCAACTTACACCGCTACGACGCGCTTACGTTCCGGCAACGTGGTGGAGACGTAGCAGCGTGGTCACCGCTACTTTGTTGGATTTGTTTGCTTCTTTACATTCGCGTCCTCGCTTTGCCTTTGTCTAAATAATTAAAAAGTATTCTAGCCCAGCATCTTCCGTCATTTTTCAATAACCGTGGAAAATGGAAGTACCTAATATTTATTTTTAACTTATATCTATGAATAATGGTAGGTATAAGAAAGGTATTAACTTGCTGATTTATTTCTCGTTGCTAGATTCAAGAAACTAAAACGATTGAAAATTTTCTGTCAAATATGACGTTGATAGATTGAAAAGTAACAACGCGCCCTCTGAAAATGCATGTTTTAACACTTTTTTATAAGGACGATAAATTACGAAAATGTGCGAAATTACCTAAAAATGCTGAAAAATGCTTTTTTAATATTTCTATAAGTTATGCGAGTTTATTTTTGCTCAATTTTCTCTTTTTTGGGACAATTTTGAAGAAATAACTATTTCAGTACCAAAGGAAATTGACATTTCATATTAATGGGGTCTATCATTTTATAAGAAAATATGGCGTAATTTTCAGTAATTACTTCTAAGTATTATTTACCTTAAAATGGGTGTTTGAAGGCTTTGCCACTTAACTGGTAGTAACGGCAACTAGACTTTTTTCACTTTTAGGTAATTCCTACCTTTAAGACGAAAATTAGTTTTAGATATTTTAAACTCTAAAGTCCCAATTACTACAAGAGAACTTCAAAGTTCCAGAAGCCTCGTTTAAGTTCCGAATGCTACTACTGGGTTCCATTTGGAACTTTAACCTATAATTTTTATATGTGAGTGTTGTTTTCAGCCGGTGTGTGTTTCGTGCTATATACCTAATTCGAAATGTTGATATTTAAAATTGTAGCCATTCAAGAGAAGCGTTTTGTAATTTTGTATTGAAGACAAGTGCTCGTGTTTCAATTCGTTTCATCCAATTGCTGCTTTAATTTTCTATAAAATGTGAATGTGTGTCTATAATTTTTCTTCTTTCTAATGGCTGACATTTTCATCACTTCGCAAAAACGACCCAATCCTGCAAACGATTGTAAGGAACTAAATGTAGTTTCCATTTTGGTCCCTATGGAAGGGACAGTTACTTTAAAGTATTTTTTTGTAGTAATTGTAACTTTCTGGTAATTTTAAAATGGAGTGAAGAGTAAAACTTACCATACAGTAGTTTTCTCGAGTAGCGGGAAAGTTAATTTCACTTTAAATATGACTATATAGTTCCGCAACTTTAGAGGTAAGTCGCTAAGATGTAGAAGTTACTTTCACCGTTACCATAAAGTAATGAAAACTTTAAAGTGATAAACAAGTAACACAACAAAGTAATTGTGACCATTGAATATAACTTTAGAGTTAACGTGACTTTAACGTAATTTTGCATGGTAACAATTCCGTTCCAGATACTTCAAAAACTACTTAGAAGTACTGAAACCATAAAGTTCCAACTTGTAGTAATAGTTACTACGTAATTACTCATACTTTCTCAATATAAGTAATAAAAACTAATAAGTCGAGTTTTGCGAGCAAAAAACACGTCGCGCCCCCCGCTAACGACTGACGAACCTAGCCGAATACACGGCGGCGCGCCGCCCAGCCATGGCTATGTCTACTAAAACGGTGAAAGTACGGTATAGTGCCTTTGTGGTCGGATCCTTTTTCTGCCTATATAGAAGGACGCCCCAATTTGGTTATAGTCGTTATCATATACCTATTATAATTTCTTCTTCAAATTTCTTTATTTCTAATCCCCATCATTATGTATATGGATGTTGGTCATGTTCACGATACTACAAATGTAACCGATAATATCCAAACACGAAATGTATTTTCTAAGACGCCTCTGTTTAAAATTTAAATTAATGCGATAAAGGTACCTACACCTAAATTTTGTGATAGACCGCCGCCGTCTCGCTCGATTTGATGAAGATTGAAGAGAGGAATATAATTAACTCAAACGAACTTAGAACTATTTTCATGAGTGACCTTTTACTCCTTTGACTATCTACTTCTATGTAGGAGTTGACGTTTTCTATACCATCAACTTCTATTATAATAGAACTATAACTAACTGCTGGTACCATCTTCTGTCTATGCATTGTCGTTTAGAATCTTGCCTTCTGGTGGCTATGGTCACCATTCTCTACCTTCTTCTTCTAATTTCTTTATTTTTCTATGTGATCACCAGGAGGTCCCCACTTTGTATGGTCTTTCATATTCACGACAGTTAAAAATCTACAACCGGTAATATCTAAACACGAAACGCATTTTTCAGATACCTATGTTTAAAATTGAAATTAGTGGGATAAAGGTACCTACGCCTAAATGCATCCCATTCACGCCGGATTCCTCCGACGCGTCAAAGACAAAGCCCCGCCGCGGCGTGTCCACAAATAAATGGACGCCAACGCGATTTTTGATGGGCCGCGGCCGTCCCGCTCGATTTCATGAATGGGCGAGTGGGTTACGCAACGGACACGAGCTCCATTCAGCCGCAGTTGGGTTTTCCTGGGTCCACGACGCGGCCCGTGCCCACGCGGCCGCCGTGGAGAGCGGAGGAGATTGATGAGAATTGTAAAGTAACGGCGATAAGCGTTTATGAAGTTGTTAATCGATTGTTTCCGGCAATCTGAGACGCCACGTTCGCCTCTGAGCTTTCTATGACCAAGTGTCGTTGGAATTAGGTGGTGTGATGAAAGACGCGGCTATAAAACGTGGAGCGGAGACACATTATACTTATTGCGGCAATATACATGCCCGTGTCTTATGTAAACGCCATTCTGAGGTGTTATGCGCTTAAGAAATAAGACTGCCAGATGATGCTTTTGTCCTTATCATCAAGATCAAGATTTGTAGGTAAACTCTTCTATCTAGAACAAGACGGGTCGAATACAAGATTCATAAAAAATCTTTCAAAACATACAATTAAGTTTAGAAGCCGAAACAACCAATTTGTCATCAAACCTGCTCTAAATTCTAATTGTTGTTATAACACCATCAAAATTGTCATCATTATCAATTTGTACTAGTTTAGGTAGATACTTTGAATCTCAAGTTTCAGACAAAAAACTATGGTTTTCGGTCGGAATGTTCGGTTCTGCACATGTACTGGAACATCAGTTGACAATAACATTGTGGCGTTGACTGACAAGGTAATTTTTTACCTTGCGTACCGGTCGCCGATTTTCTTGATTTTTTCCAAATATACGTATATTAATACGTCAGTCAACGCTTGTGGATAAATAGTTCAGTCAAATGATACACAAGGAGGGTGCAAAGTAGAAAGTTCTGGTGTAATTGTTTTTAGTGGTTTATTTCATGTTCTTTGAGGTGCTGAACACGAATCTGAAGTTGTCCAACAAAAAATTTCGCGGCAAATATGAGAAATCATTAAAGAAACACTAAAAATAATGTTTTTTCGTGATTTACAGCTTATATAACTTGCAAAGCAAGCTATTTACGCAAAAAGTAGCCCTATAGTAAAATAAACAGGAGAAAATTATCTACAATTTGACTGTCAACATTTTTTTGTAGGTACGTCATATGGTTTTCACGCAAAAGAGTGTTAAAATGATAGAAATAGGGCAATAAGTAGTTTTTGAAGACGGAAACATTCCAATAAACATAACATCAGGCAGTATCCTCTAAAGAAATACTAGGGGGCGCTGCATTAGGCGCTGTTTATGCTATACAACCCAGAAAACGTTAAGAATAGGCGCGAATATACAGGGTGTCGCATAACTTATCCGCCAGAGGGCAATAGGTGGTACTAGACGTCAAAATATACCGTGTGAGCCAAAAATGACTTGGTAAAATGTTGCTCGTTTAAAAGATACAGGGTGTTGAAAATAAAACTTGTTTTTCGAAAAATTTCAATAATTCTAAAACCATCGAAGGTATCTTATTCAAAATTGCCACACTTGGGTTTTTGAAAGTGAGAAATCCGAATTCGGTACTATATAGTTTGAACCTAGTTTCTAGAGGGCGCTTGGTGCGAACTTCGTGAATTAAACTCCGCAATAAAGCTCGGTATATAATGGCCTGTATGAAGCGGGAATGTTTTGACGATGTAAAAAACACACTCTTGGTCAATATCGATATCGCAAGCCATTTGCGAGATATTCGTCTCTGAATGTAGAAACACCGAAAAAAATCCAAATTTCGAAAATACAACGCAATTTATTCAAAATACAAAATGTTTTTTGAAATTTACTTCAACAGGTATTGAAAATGTCTCCCGGTTACCTCAAGTCACTTTCTTATGCTCTTTATTAAATGACGCCTCACATTCGGGAAGGTATTTTCAGCATTTTTAATATTATCGGTCGCTTGTTGAATTTTTTTAAATTAATAATAAATTAATTAGGATTTCTCATCTTCAAAACTATTGCAATTTTTCGGAAATCAAGTTTCATTTTCAACACCCTGTATCTTTTACACGAGCAACATTTTACTAAGGCATTTTTGGCTCACACGGTATATTTTGACATCTAGTACCACCTGTTGCCTTCTGGCGGATAAGTTATGAGACACCCTGTATATTCGATATGAATTTTCGCGCTGAAAATTGCGAAGTTTCTCGCAAAATTTCCCGGAAATATAAAATAAATGAATATTCCTTTTTCCAGAAGCGAATATTTCCAAAATATTCTCAATATATTGCATAGTTCTTATTGAAGTATTCGCCACTCGCATCACTCGCATCACTGCATGGAAGCTGTGTCTAAGAGGGCTCTATACATAAAAAATGTACAGAAATACACGTCTTTTATTAGCCTATACAATAATATTTACCTACATGAAATAAAAATTATAAATTAATGGTGTTTTTTTGATGTTTTAAAAAATTTTCTGAAGTTCCTCGATGTTTCAATACTCTTTTGCGTGGAAACCATACGACTTACAAAAAAATGTTAAGAGATTTAAATTGTAGATAATTTTCTTCTCTTTGTTTTACTACCGAATCTATTTTTGCGTAAGTAGCTTGCATTGCCAGTTATAAGGTGAAAACCACTAAAAACACTATTATTGGTGGTTTTATTGATGATTTCTCATATTTGCCGTGAAAATTTTTGTTGGACAACTTCAGATTCGTGATCAGCACCCCAAAAAACATAAAATAAACCACTAAAAACAATTACACCAAAACTTTCCACTTTAAACTACCGTTTGACTGAACTATAAACCTATTTTGAATAATCTTTGACCCATGCTATTCTACAAAATTAAAACGTATTTATCAGTTCCTTCAAGGTGATCTAAACTCCATAGCAATTTGTAAATTTAAAAAGACTACGGTGAACTCTTTGTTTTACATAAGTCGGTATTAATGCGATTGTAACCAACATCATAATATTACAAAAAGAAGCTCCTAGAGTTAATAAAAAAAGTAATAGTAACAAATTAAGTGCATATACGTCAAAGTATTTTAATTTTTGATACATTACCCGGCTAAAGAGACAACAATACTTAAGAATTTATTTCCACACCACATCTAAAGGCCGTAAAGTATTTATCTGTGCTGGGATGTGATCATTATTTCTGAAAACTGGTAAATTGCTGGCTCCCAAATTCTAAACCCAATCTTGATTTATGCGATGGAGGTCAGGTGAACTAATAAAATCCTCCAGGTTAATTCCTGTTTGTCTGTGTATCTGTCCCCAAATCTTAGCTATAATCACAGATAACGTAACATATATCTGTGCTATAACTTTGTAAGGTCTTTAGAAGTTTAGAGAAAAGGAATACAAAAAAAGTTATAGGAAAAATGAAACTGCACAGTATAAGATGAGAAAAAAATAAAAATGTGTACTCACCAGTCCTGTACCCGGCGTTCGACAGATACGTGGCAAAGCTCCTGGTCTCGTGCGTCGCCTGCCACTGAGTGCTGGAGCAGTTGTCGTTGTTGGTGTACACGTGGTGGTTGTGTACGTACATGCCAGTGAGCAGCGAACTGCGAGACGGGCAGCACATGGGAGTGGTCACGTAGGCGTGCCGGAACTCCGCCCCCTAAACGCACAATGGGAGTGGTCAGGTATTAGTAGAGTTGCAAAGATGGCTTGTGTGTTGGGTAATAGATAGGGATTTGTCTTCTTGCGTGTAGTACATGTTAAAGTTAATTGGTATGGTATGAGTGAAACAATTATGCAAGGCTGTTTATCAAACGTTTAGCCGCATCCTACTCTCGAATATAATTCCACGGCTTGACTTGATTTTCAAGCTACTTGACTTGATTGTTGCTTGAAATCAAGTCATGCTCAAGTAAAGACTGTCTTATCAGATATCAAGTGTTAAGTAATTATTTGTCAACCATTGAAAAAATCAAATAGCTTGATCAAGTTACGTGACAAATTGAAGAATTGGGCGTTAGATCAATCCTAATTCTTTTTTGTTTGCTTTTAAATATCAAAAACGCAGTAGGCGATATCGTAACAAACAAACTAAACTAAAATAAACAAAGATTTTCCTTTATTTGTTTAACTTTTAACCATTAGATAACAACATTCAAAATATAAACTCAACAAGAACTCCTCTAAACAGATAATAATACAAAACAAATATTAAGAGCCTCGTTCGATATTCATGAAATAAAGTTTCTTATAAAGGGTGAGTTTTTTCGATGTTTGCTGTCGGAATCTCGGAAATCCGCAGATCTAGAGGGTATACTTTAATAGGGAAAGTTGCTATTTTGTAGGCCCAATTTAATGGGCCTTTTGGATTTTTTAAATATTCAAGGCTTATCAGATGTTTAGGAAAAAATGAATTTTCGCTATTCCTTCAACTCCCGCTAGTTCCGTTATTTTTGATTTTACAGGAGTGCAAATATTAAAGTTGTAGGAAATTATGTTCCTTATTATGCACGTGAGAAGTCATTGTCAAGATGTATGACGCATAAACTTCGTTTTTTTTTCTAATGCAAACCTTTGCAACGATATGATTATTTTGAAGTTTTCTTCCCTGGGACCAAATTTATATTTTAGTTGTTAGACATCATCAACTTAATTGATTTTATTTTGATTTTTACCATTTTCGTAATTTTTTGCCGTGACCCCCGGAGATCACGTGGTTCCCAGTATGTAATTTAACATTCTGAGATTATGTGTCCACGGGTGGGCATTCTTATTTTTCATTTTGTTTTTGTTAATTTTTGGCGCAGGTCCCTTCCCTTTGTTTCAGATTTAAGTAAATATGGCTGCTAAAAAGTTCCTAACGGACGAGGAGCTTGCAAAGTATCTACAATACAATGAAAATATTTCAGAGGAAAGAAAACGGGATTAGAGGATTTTCTGACAATTCTATCGATGATGAAAACATCGTTATCGATTAAAGTGATTTTGAGTCCGCCTCTTCCTATGATGAAATGAATTATTCCTGCAGTCTTATCTGCCGAAGAAGGTCCCAATGACAGTTGAGGGCAAGGAAACAATGGAATCGCGTTCAAGGAATCCGATTATCATTCAATGATCGACCACGAAATAATACAACTCTTTGTAACTGACACAAATAGGTTTTCTACTCAACGAATTGCTTCTGTGGCAACCAAAATGGGTTAATACTAATCCAAAAGAAATGAAATCATTTTTAGGCATCATAATGTGGATGGGTCTTCTCCAACTCCACAGCTAAGAGACTATGATTGGTATACCATACTCTTATATCGAAACCGCAAATGTGCAGAAACAGATTCGAAAGTATGTTGAGCACGTTCCATGTAAGCGACAATGAAAAGGAAAGACCACAAGACGATCGCCTATATAAAACATCAGACTTCCTTGAAATACTTCAAAACAAGTTCATGTTCTTCTACAACCCAGAAGAAGACGTATGCATTGAAGAGAGTAACGTTCCGTTTCCTGGAAGAATATTTTTCCGACAATATACTCCCAATAACCGACACCGCTACGGTATAAAATTACCTATTCAAATTGTGCGTTTCTGGAGGATACACTGACTTGGTCGTTTAAAGTATACACTGGAAAAGAAAAAGCTTTCGGAGAATGTATCTTCCTCAGGAAACAAATTTGTTGAAGATATTTTTTGAGTTACAAGTTCAAAGTTTAGTTCATTTACTGTTAAGAATTTATTAGTTTTCCAGGCAACTTTAAAAGTTGTCTTTTAACCAGTTTGGTGGCGAAAAACCCAATTAAAATTCAATGCATCTACTGTTCTATTTAATAACTGCTACAACTATAGTAAATTCTTTGCATCTTTTCAATAGAATTAACAATAAAAAAATTAGCATAACTAAATTCAAAGAATAAATGGTTTTGGGTCTTATTGAAACTGAAGAACCACTAGAAACTTCTCGTCCCTCTTTCTCGAAGGGAACTACTAGAAGTCGAAGGTCAAAAAGGGTTACCCTAAAACGATGTTGTAAATGTTACAACACCATGTCAATAGCCCGTAATTCTACAATATGTGTAACGTGCAACATCCTTATGTGTATAACTTGCTTCCAAAAGCATTTAGTATAGAAATATTTTTCCTGTTTCTCTATAAATGTATTTGTTTCTTTTACAATAAGTACCACTTATTTTTTCACCACTTCAGCATCAAGCGAAAAAAAAATTTTTTATTTTATAACGAACATTTCATTTTATGTTAAAGATAAGAAAGATTTAAGAAAATAGGTCCTAATTTTGAATGTTACGTTTATTAGCAAATTAAATGTGTTTTTTTTTGCGATATTGCCTTTTCGTTTTGGATGTATGTATCTTTACAGGAAAAACTATGTTTCATTTGTTTTCCCTAATAAAAAAATTAAATTACTTAAACTACTCGGTCCAACATTTTTTTCACACCCTGGGACTAAACAATCGTTTGGTATAATATGCAAAACCAATATTATACGTGCACACGGGTGGTCACGCGAGCTCAAAATGTTTACTGAAATCCCCTCAATAACACCGGCCATCTATGCCGACAAGAAATTGTTTTTAATTATTTTACATTACGACCTTACAAATATTTGTGTACGAACTATTGCTTGATTTCAAGGAAGTAGTAGTTATAATAATTAAAGTCACGTATAGTGGATTATCTATAAGCTTGACTTTCAAGTCAAGTTGAAAAGTCTCAAGCTACTTTGTATTCATGAATACCTTCTCTATAGAACTAAAGTACAAGGATTTAAAGGGGTGAATTTAAAACGTAGGTAAAATTTTGCCAATATAGAGCTTAATGCGATGCTATACGTATGACACAATTCTTTGTTTCCTAACTTGTAAAGAAAAAGAAGGCAATTATAAGAAAGCCTGTAAAATACTGCAGAACCCTCCTTACATCGCCTCTTTGTGAAAAATGCCCCAATATCGAACAAGAAATATGATTGCACTAGTTGTCAAACTTTATTGGATTGGATTTCCCAACGATGTTAAAAGGTTTTCTGAGTGAACCTATATTTTATGTGTTAAAGTATAATTAAGCGAGAGAAAACGTTTCATTCGCAGGGCATTCTCGAGTGAATATTTTGCTTTATTTAAAAAAAGCTTGAAAACTTAATTAAAAAAGTAATTATTTAGAAGCTGACAACAGATTCTGTTGATAACTCACGACAAAATCCGCAACAGCAGATTCGATAAACTACAATGACACTGCATAACTACGAGATTTAGATTGGACTTTACTGCAAAATGATTATGCAAACAGGTATTTTAATGGTGTAAAGAGACGGATCTCAGACTGCATTTATATTTCTGGCAGACAAACTGTTCTTCGAGAGTAATTTTGCAATCTAAATTATGACTATAAAAGATCAGATAAATAAGTATTCTTAAAACAGCCAAAAAACGGCTATATACACTTACGTGATCTCGAATAGCCCTCAAAGTCTTCGGCATGAAACTCAGCGACCCCAGTTCGACATCTTGGTCGTCCGTCAAAATGAGCACGATGTTCGGCTTCTTGGTCGACAGCCCCAGGCCTGGATTGGGCACTGGAGGTGGGGCAGCGGCAGGGCGGCGCCCACGTGACCTCTGGGAGGGTCCATCAGCGGCGGCCAGCGCCAAAGCCACCAATAGCGCGAAGAGGGGCGGGGCTGGCATGCTTGGTGGGCGTAAGCAAGTCGATAGAGGGAGGGGCTCACAGATAAGATGGCGTGATCTGAAAAGGGAAACTTTACATGATTTAAATTCGTGCAAATATCCTTCTCGAAGAGGAACATTTTCAATCGTTTTTCTCTTTTACCTTAACTAACAGCTGAGGTTAAGAATGTCGCTCGTTGCAGCGAAAAGCATTGTACAAATTACGTCATTTTTCCTTATGCCTGGCGGTTGGTCTGGTGGGGACTTATCGTTATAAATCGTCGAGGGCGGACCCTCTACAGCACTGACGAATTCATCTTGTTTTAGGATATTTGATCTGTAACAAAAGAGACAAATTTGTTATTGCGGAGAATTGTTTCGATAGCTCGTGTTGATAAAATGTTTACTAGTTTCTCATACAATACGAATAACAGTAAAGGAAATAAGTTACAAATTACAAGACAAATTGCAAAGGTTAATCGGTAAATAAATTGCAGGTACCGTATGATTGATAATGGATCCTAGTTTCAGGCAATTAAGGTAGTTTTTGCAATAAAAATATGGGATACCTACTTACATATTATAAAGTGTTGAGTATGGGTACTTTTGTATAAATTGCTAAGACATTGTTGAAAAGCCTTTCCGATCCCTGCTACGCTTTTAATAAGTGTAATAAAAATTTACTTTTTGTGCGGTTTTTATAAAACTATATATTCATTTGCTGATATTAAAAAAAATGTCACGAAATGTTGCTAGCAATTTTTTCAGAAATAATATTCCTCTGTTCCTAACCCTCAGAAATACAGTGTGTCCCCGGATAGGTGAAAAAGTGAAACGACTCTTGACTTTTGTAAAAGGCAAACAAATTGAGCTGAAATTTGAGATTGTTCGAGTTGGTAGACGAATAGCCCCAGGAAGACTTCATTGTTCCTTGTATTTTTCTCGATTCAAGTAAGCACTACCGATGTGAATTGTCCTCAGAGAAATAACCAAGGATAGAGGGAGTAAGAACAAGAAGTAAACAGAGCCGACATCTTATTGAGTGATGCCACGTACTCGATTGTTTACAGCATTTCATTTCAAAATAGAAGGGTTTAATAATGGAATTAAACGAACGCACACCTACCATAACGCTAAATTAACAAATGTAGTTATTAATTTCTTGTATGTAACAATTTTGAACTAAAATTAAATTGCGCTGTAATTATAGTAGCTAATTATCACTTTAATAAAATCGTCAACAGATACCTCAAACCGCCCAACATGGCAACGCCGCCGTTGCCGCCGCGGGCGTCGCGTTCATTAACGCGTTTGCCCAGCAAGTCAAGTTTTCCGATTGTTTACGTATGCATTTTTCGGGTTTTCAATTGTTTTTCTGTTAATTTATAGGCTGTTTATTAGTATTTAGGATATAGTGTGGCCAAATTGATATTTCTCAGGATATAACCTATCACAGGTAAACGTTGTACACACGGGCCTAATGTATGTTTACTTCGGTAAATTTGCATAAGATGTTGGTAGACTAGAAACGTGTGTATTGTGATGCTATTGCTCCCTCCATCCTTGGTTATTTCTCTGAGGAATTGTCCAAAAGTGCAACCTAATATTTCCTGCCATCATACAGCGACGGCGACAGCAGGAAGACGTCGGTTGTGCCGACTCGTCGCAGGAACTATACACGCTCGCACATACGGACGGACGTGTCGGGCCGTCCCGGAGACAAGAAGGTCGCATTCCTGCTACGTCTAGAGGTGAAATCGCGTTACATTTATAGCGGGAAGGTATTCCCGCCGCCAACCACCAACAATAAGCCAGATGGGCCGAGACTTGCGTGCAGTCGTTGCACTGTCATTATGTGGTTCATAAAGTATTTATGACGAGATGTAGATTGGAGAATACCTACTCCAGTATATAACGCTCTGTAAACTTTCTGAAGCTATATTTTTGGTATTCGCAATATACAGGGTGTCCCATTTTGCGTGTTTTTGGGTGTTTTTCTCAAAAATCTCGGTTATTATTAAAGCTAGAGGGTTGCGGTTTTCACGTCACTGTACTACTTTTTTGGGAGGAATTTGGTGGACCAATCAGATTTTAGATAAGTTTTATAGTTTCGCAACTATGGTTTCCATTAAAAAAATATATAACTTTAGTTCATATCTCAAAAACTATTAACGCTACCAAAAAACTAATTATTCCATTCGATTCTACGCCAAAAAATCTATAAAAATAGTTGATTAAATTTGTCGATATATATAAGTTGTAGCCAGGAGAGAGGTTTCCAAAAAATCGAAAATTTCAGTCCTGCGCCAATGCGCGGAAACTATAAAACTTATCTAAAATCTGATTGGTCCACCAAATTCCTCTCAAAAAAGTAGTACAGTGACGTGAAAACCGCAACTCTCTAGCTTTAATAATAACAGAGATTTTTGAGGAACACCCAAAAACACCCAAAATGGGACAACCTGTACAGTTGTCCGCGGATGGAGTCCCCATGAGGACAAAATAGACTAAAAATTTCATTTTTCGACAAAAAGTCATTTTTGATAAAAGTTTCTGCTTTTTGATTTTTTTTATACAGGGTGCCCAAAGAATACAAAGACATGAAATACCATCAAGAATAAACTACCTTTATTTTTAAAAATATCAAAAACTTTTACTTAGAAAAGTTGTTTAGGATTAAAAGACGTGTCCGATTGTAACTTTTCAAGCAAATCGGCCGACTATGTTTTTTTTTAATTTTTTACCTATTTGAATCAGTCGGCCGATTTGCTTGAAAAGTTACAATCGGACAATTCTAAACAACTTTCCCAAATAAATGTTTTTCATATTTTTAAAAACAAAGGAGTTTCACACTTGGCAATCAAAAAAATCGAAGTTGGCTGATTTGTTTGAAAAGTGATAATCGGACACATCTTTTAATTCTAAACAACTTTTCTAAGTAAAAGTTTTTGATATTTTTAAAAATAAAGGTATAGTTTATTCTTGATGGTGTTTCATGTTTTTGCATTTTTTGGGCACCCTGTATAAAAAAAATTCCCTCCGTAGACCAAATTTTTTGAGAAGCAGAAACTTTTATCAAGAATGACTTTTTGTCGAAAAATTAAATTTTTGGTCCATTTGTCCTCTTGGGGACTTCATCCCCGGACACACAGTATAGCTCAGAAGAAAACGCAGTCTAACAGTTTTTGAGCAAATACTCCCAGCAGAAATCCATCGAAATAACTTGAATTTGTATTTTCAAATAATTTTTTAAGATGCCGCTGGTCCATATCCAAAATGATTTTAAATTTTATCATACGTCAGCTATCGAATTTCAATTTGATCTGCTCAGTATTCTGTATAAAAAACATCAGAAAAGTTGTTTATAATTAAATAAATACTTATCTACCTAAATCAATTTACCTACAGACAAATCGACGTACTTCGATTTTTATCAGATGGATATTTTTTCCAGAGATCTTCTCCGAAATGAAAATTTAGATTTACTTTCCACGTAGTTGTTTCAGTATCAGCAAAGTTACTTAAAATTAAAACATGTCTAAGTTTAAGCATTGAGTAAAGGAATAATCAAAAAATGTAAAAATATCCAACTACAAATTTATTTATCACAATAGCTTTGCACAAAAACATGGATGGGCCACTTGCAATCTTTTTTCGGTTATTCCGAATTAGTATCTCAGAATTCTGACTTGGCATTTCAGAATTCCGAGATACTAACTGAAAATTAATTCCTATAGGTATGGAGTGGCCGCACTTAGATAAGTACATACATCTATGGCACGATGTGCCGTCAACAAATTTCTGTATTATTACGGGAAGGGACCATTATCTGAATTTGGGAGAATCTAAAACATTTAATGTTTACCCATATGTATAAGCATGAAGCATGTACAGTTTGTTCAGCGAATGTTCGGCCCTACGTCACAACTCCCGTTCATGTCTTACTCGTGAATATACGAGGGATATCGATCGTATATTCACGAGTCAGACGGGAGTTGTGACGTAGGGCCGAACATTCGCTGAACAAACTGTATGACTATGTAGAATTGTTAAGCCTACGGCCTACAGCAGGCCAGGTTCGTGCAAGTTGTTGATGACGTACAAGTATAGGTACTTTTCTAAGTGCGGGCTTTAAGCGTATTACATTTCCGAGATAGTATATATATGATATACAGTGTGGGGCTCCCTAGTCCTGATCAGGTCTTATTTCTCCTGAATGTAAATGATTTGGCATTTATTGATTTTACGGGTAAATTTACAAAGTGTATGCGAATGACACTACTCTGTTGTGGCATAACAGAGATCCTGTTGAATGTTGAACTGAATGCTATCATCGCAGGGGACATTCATAGAGTGAAGAGTTGGTGTGATCCTATCCTCTTGAAGTTCAGCATTACAAAAACCAAGTTTCTCTTTTAAGTGTTCTGTTCTCAAAATACTCTAAATATTATTTATCAACAAGGTCTTAACCAATCAATAGGCTCAACATGTTGTCTCTTCGAGGTCGCATTCTTTTACTGTCCACTACCTTTCTAGGCGATGATATGTGCATTTGGCCATCTCAAGAGAGCTTGACTTGGCTGTAAGAAGTATGGGTCACAAAATTTTAACTCTCACGCGCCTCTTTTTTCTGGAGACTGTGTGACTAATATTTAAAGCGTAAGCCTGGTTCTTTCAGATCAAAGTCTAGAGAATACTCTGGACGCTGTTTCAGACATTGCAGTTGGACAGACGCTAAATATCAATCTCCCAATCCCTTCTTCTACTCTGGTCAGAAGGTGGATATTTTACGATTCCAAAAATATTTTTAATTCTTTTCCAAATTCTATTAAGTTTATGAACTCTGAGATAGTATTTAAGAGACTTGAACAAAATTTGCTTTACATAAAGCCTATTATACAGTGGAAGCATACATCCAAGATTCATTTTAATTTAAATATTGGCATACTTTGGACTTGCTATTTTTATGCATCTGTTCCTTTAAGTTTATACTCTCATGCTTTTTTAATGTTTAATTTTTTATAACTGGTGTATTTATATTTTTTTTATGTTTTAGTTTAGTTGTCAACAAGTTTTACTCTTATAACACTAAGCTTATTTGATTTGAGTCAGAATTCTGGGAATAAGCGAGAAAAAATGCAAGTGGGCCTTTCATGCCTTCGTAGCTAGAGAAGATACCTACTTACGTCACGAAGATTTGATTTTGCCATGGATGGTATATAAATTAAAAAAAAACATACAACCGAATTGATAACCTCCTCCTTATTTGAAGTCGGTTAAAAAAAAGTATAAGTATTTATAGTGGTTCTACTTTAATTATTATTAGCTAATTCAAATGGAGTGATATTATAGGTGTATCGTCACGTAACTACTTAACGGAATGATCGCAATATATTATGAACATGTAAACAGCATGTCCATATAATATCGATCGTGTGCTGTATGCATATGCATACGATTTAACCATCACTTAGTAAATTACTGTTACCATCTGTTTCTGTTTCTAATCTCTGCTTTTGTTTAGCTAAAGTGGTATTTTATGGTTTGTTTGATATTTTGAGAGGTTAAGTTTCGGTTTAAATTAATTAACACGTTATGATTATTATTCTAAATTGACTTACTTGGCGTACGTACCCCTTAGTGACAATTATTGCCCCGTCTGGATTGTATTATTATGATGGCAATTATAGACATCGCAGGTATATATCGTATACAGGATGTCACACTTCTACTCATCGTAAAACAATTGAATGCCGATTGGGGTTTTCAGGGAAATAAATTATTAATGTTTTGGTCAACACTCTCAATTTTTGAAGGCAAACCCTAAAATTCGTACCTGGCTATGATAGCTATAGATGGCTTGATATATGTTGAAAATGTTAAATTCAGTTAAAATTCAAGTGCTAGAAATATGAATTTTTACTATTAGATATTATTAATATATAGCTATTCCGAAATGCTATAAAGGCTTAAATTAACCGTGTATTTGTATTTTGAAGAAAGCTACACACAATGCAAACAAAAGGCCAGTCAATGTAATGCGTCTTTAATTATAAAAGCACATTTACATTTTGGAGAGCCATATCATCATCAAAATAGCCATTCCATCAATAGTGTATGGTGTAGGTAGTGCCAACAGAAATAAAGGCAACCACACAAAGTCGATTTTTAGATTCTACAAAACGTGTAGAGACCGGTACAATTTTTCAATAAAAATTTTCTTCAACATGTTATACCTATAGAATAATTAGGGGGGGGGGGGTGCTACTGTTAGGCATATAAGTTACCAGGGTCTTAAAATATTGGAAAGGCCTATTCAGCTTATATATTGAACACTTGTGATGTTTAGTCTAGGAAATATTAAGATAAACAAATAATACCGAAGGTGATGTGAAATAGGTCCATAAGGGACATTCGGGTTTGAGCGCTCGAGGCATTGATTTGTATGCTTTGTTAACCCTGTTCGTGGCATTTTTGTATATTAAAATATTTAATCGCGTATCTAAGTTGTTATTTTATTCATTACCTATCCCACACTACTAGTCTTTTAATTTTATGGAGAAACGGAAATTTTATTTATGAATTTTAAGAAAATATCTTCATAGGCGTGCTCAAGAGGTTCAACTTTACCACTGGTTAAAATGTCTGTACTAGTCAAAGAAACACCCTGTATTCTACTTTGTACTTATACATAGAGATTGCGCAGTTATGATTTAGAAGAGCGACGTTGAATAAAAACACTTTTCATATTTGTTATTGAGATTTTTGCTTTACTATTGTACACGTTTAACAACAATAAACAGCTCATAACTACAGTGTATCCCAGTATAGGAGTTATTTTATATTTTACTTGAGGTTTTATGAGATATATTTTAAAAACGTATAGATTAATACTGTAGTAGGTATAGTATTTCTAAAGTCACTTGAATATAGCGGCACAAAAAGAATATAGGACATAAGCGTCACGCAGTTTTCAAAAATATACATATTCTACAAGCAACATAATATTTCACTTTTAAGGTTTTTTTAAGGTGGTCGTCAAACACAACGTAAAGGATAATGCACCATAATACTGTCAAAAGGTCTCTAAAAAGCCATATCGATTATAACTATTTACACAACTATATCCTAAGATCTGTGAAAATATGGCACGGCTATCCACCGCATTTCGCTGCACAAGTGGCTAGCCGTGGAACAGTGTAACCCATGCAAGTATTGGTGATATTATGTTAGGCGAGCATGCAATCACTTGCTTTTACTACAATATCTATCTTCTCTGTCTCCTTCATCTCTTTTTACTACTAATACCAGGTTCGGTTTAATATGGTTAAAAAAGTGTTTTGTCTCGTATTTTATTGCCGAGGCGCCTGTTTTCTCGAGCTACCCTGGTAAAAGTATAAATGTACTCACTTGGAACTTGGAACACAGTGATGTACGGGGCGCGATCTATTTCATAGCATTTATCACGCTCTGCTACTGGTAAAAATACTAAACTTATCAGCAAAAATCACCTGTATAAAATTCGAAGGTTTTTATGCGGTCGACGTCGACCTAGTCAAGGAGGCAGCCAATAAGAAAGCGAGCGTAGCGATTTGATTGGTTGGCGTTTCGGAGATCCACGGAGCACGTGCCGACGTAGGCCAGTTAGGCCAGTATAACCAGTGCAGTGCACGGAAATAAGGAATGCGCTTTATTTTACGGATTTTGGTTTTGTGTATAGTTTTTTTGTGTGGTGTTGTTTTGTGTGAAACAAAATTATTGGTTTACTTTGGTTTGAATTATTTCAAAGTTTAATTTAAACTTCTTTAGAGAATTTAAATAACAATTTTATAATATTATTAAGGGACGCGCGTCGCCTAAGACTCGGTCTTGTTTTTACAAAGCAAACGCCGCCCAAGCATTTTTATGCTGTTCCAAATGACTTCATTTATACCATATACATATTTCAATATCTTGACTGAATGCCTTGTTTCAATTGTACCACCAATCCAACGCCAATGTTTTGCGGATATGAATTTTGCAACAAACAACACAATCAATCTCGCAATCGAACGTGTAAAGTCGTTACCTATCAACGCCTCATAAATCTTATCGTGGGTGGTCAGCTTTATGGGTGTTGTGCGGTGCATCGCGGCTGGGCAAACCACGGCCAACTTTATGGGTGTAAATATCAAACAGCCTGCAGCCACACAGCGCAACCGAAAAGGTCACTATTTGTCGTCTTTTTATTAAATATTTGAAGAACGCTTCGAGAGTGAAGTGCGGGCGATAGACGCATAGAAACATGGACTGCCTTCATCATACAGCGGGTTGGAGTAGCGTGTGATGTTTAAGAATTTGTTATTTTAAGCGTCGATGGAAGAAGGAACAATCGACGTTTTAAGTATATGGTCCCTGTTCCTGTTTTGGAAGAATTGCAAATGTGGCGATATGAATTTGAATGAGATGAATTTTTAAACACAATCCTACGTCCTACATCAACATCTTTCAGAAATATTTTCCTAGTTTTCTTTATAGTATTCCATAGGAGCAGCAAAATTCTACATACCTACGTATCTTCCGTGTGAAGAAAGGAAGGCATAAATTGATATATTGATGCATTATTAGTCTATAGAGAAATTCTATAGGTCACCTGATTATACAATAATATCTACCTATGCGCCGATAGTACGATGGGCACCATCGTCAAAGTAATTTATACCGGGTGACACAGAAACTAGTAGTTGCATTCCCACATTTTTCCGCAAAACGGAGATGGTAGCGGAGCGTTCAAAACAATAACTATCGCTGATAGCGGAGCGTTCAAGTCAGTTTGACATTTTACGGCGTATTGGCGCGTATTTAACCTCGAAAATAGAGCGTTGTATTCTTATATACCTACTTAATAATAAACAATATGGATCGCGAAATGCTAATTAGTGAAGTTTTTAGTCGCAAACCCCTATGGGACACTCGTATACACATCACGACACCCGAGGTGTTTTAGGCAAACTTTAGGTCGATATTTCCAAAATTATTTTTGTACAGATGATGGAATTCAGTGTTTCCCTGCTTAGGTTTATTTCATGTACCGACACTGCACGTTTATTTTGCAAAATCCGAAATTTGAGTTGTGAATTTTCACATAAAAATAATGTAGAAATCGACATTTTTATAGCTGTTGTTTCTATATGAAGTTCGACTTTTCAATGTTTCCACTTTACTTCCAACCTCTCTGCGCAATACGCCTTTCAAAGCTGTCACAATCCGCTGACTGTGTGGACACTACCCGCACTACTCTCCGTTTTCCGCCCTGCTCTCCGGTCCACCGTCCGCCTTATGTGTGGCAGTGCACTAAGTTTCCACTAACGCAGAAAATGATTACATTTTAGCCTAATCAGACCATCGAAACCATTGAATTGACAAGTAGATGGAAGGAGTGTAGAGAGAGAAACTGGCAGCCAAACTTGAGTAAGTGAAATAGTAAATAAATCAGCTGATTCCGGCAAAAACCACATAACACAAAAGAGGTGTTTGTCCTAACTTTCTATTTTTGTGTCCTGTGCTTCAAACGAGTTCCGTTGTCAAACGTCATTTTCCTTCTGTCCCAAGTCCCAATACGAGTAATTATTGTATTATTTATATTTGATTTGAGTTCATGTCGTGGTGGCAGTTTCGTATAAAACGGCGTTGAGTTTTCTTAGTTGGTGTTTGGTTTAATATTATTTTTAGATCGGAGAGAAAATTTTATTTAGCTATGTGGCTATATTCTCTCTGTTGTAAATGACAAAAAAGAGGGTCAACTCCTGTGTTGTATTTGGATGTACCAAAGTCTTAAAAATCTTTGCTAATAACTTTGCAGTTTTCCAAGAGATAAGGTGATATTAGAGACAAGTGGATTGCAGCAATATAAAGGAAAATTTTATACTGTCTACAAGTATTTAGGTACTTGCATTTGTAGTCAACAATTTATTGAGAGCAATTTCATAGAGAATTTTGGGCAGCGCAGACATAAAAAGTATGTAATTACTACAGTTTTTTATTTTCTAAGTCATGATAGAAGCTCTATCAAGGGAAAAACTGGCAAAATATTGTGCTAATGAACCTAGATCTTCGTAGTCAAAGATGGAATTAATCTTGAGGTTCTGGTCCCTTTAATAAGATAATTATTTGTAATTCTTTTTGTTAGATGCCTCAACATTAAAAATTATATAAAAATATGTAAAAGCTACCTGTCTTACATGCTTTACCTATTAAATTGAAATTTAAAATTAATAAATCAGTTAAGATAAATAATTAAAGTTGAAAATGTATACCTTATCCTAGATATTTTGTCGCCTTTATTTTAAAATAAACTTTTATTTTGGAATTTGTATTTTATTTGTCTCAATTTACTTCCAGGTACATAAAATTGTCATGTAGGTAATGTTTTTTAATCAATTCCCTGCTTTTTCTGTGCAATATTTACATAATTGTGGTTACATAGACAAATTCTCATTCCTACAAACAAGCCCCGAATTTCGGAATACAGATCATACAATAAAGAGAATTACGGAACATGCCCATTAAATTCCCCATTAATATGCAACATCCCTATATACCTCCTTTGCCTGAATCAGCTGACACGTTCATTAGGCGTCCTTGTCTTACTCATTGCCATTTGAAACCTATCTCTCTCTAGAGTTGGCTGCCCCAAACAACAATGAAAGTGGTACCTGTACGACTTCCATTGTACTTATCAATTCGATGATCGAAACCATTACCCGTTTAACTTGAAGACACAATACCTTTCGGATTTTCAATAATATATTTCTTATAATTAATTGCTGTACAGGGTGGCTCACTATAAATTGACCCCCCCCCCTTAACTTGATGGTTTTTGAGGTTAGAAAAAATTTTTTTTACAAAAGTTTTAGATACCAATACAAAGTTTTTTTTGTGAAGCCGTGGCAGACATAACTTATGTTTTTTTAAATGAAACAACGCGTATATTTTTGGATTATTGAATTTTACGCATTTTTCCGATTTCATGGCAGTATATGTTATATGTTCACTCCAACCGTTCAGTCAGAACTGAGCCCTTTTCTGAGGGATTACTCCTTGTGTCATAGGTTGCCATGGAAGGCAAATAATGCAAAATTATAGTAATAATTATTTTGACAGTTTGCAAGTATATTCACGCTTTAAAAACAAAAATGACTATTTTAAAATCTCGGAGAAAAATGAAGAAGACAAATTGAGAGAAATGAGAAATTTTAAATAGTAACATAGTTAATAAACTTCGTCAGATTTATTGCTTGGAATGTAATTTTTATTGAAAATAACAATAACAGTAACTGAGAATGGTTATGAAGGGATGAACGTCTAAAAAAAATTAAAAATATTTAGGAGGAGCAGTACAAATTTTGATTACATATTTTTTTGTTTTTGAAATATTATCAAAAACCGATTGTGAAAACCACATATACCTCAAACATAATCAACCTATCCCACCTATAACTTCCGAAACGACCTGTATACACTAAGAAAATTATGGTAAGTTCTTGGTTTAGAAGCGGTTTCGATAGAACTTAAGATCATTTTGTGGTATACATATAATAATTTATTGCTCTATGAATACTGTTATTAATTTTTTGGATGGTGTACTAATTTTGTTGAATTTTACTTTAAAAAAACATTTAACAAAAGTTCCTTCTTTTTTTATGTTATAATTTTTATTTTTTGCATATTTTTTCAAATTAAAAAAAAACACGAATGTAAATTTAATTTATAAGTTAACAAATTCTATTGAAATGGCTAATCGTCTTGCCATGCCCAGTAGTCTCGGCCTCGTCGTTCTCCCCGAACAAATCTCGATACACTATTCCACTTCCTGCTGGTCCGGCCGTCCGATTTATCTGGAAAAAATGGCGGGATCCCATTACGGTTGCCAACAATGGCGGCGGCGGAATTAACCTCAAAGTCACGAGAGGCCGCACTTTATGGTCAGGCCACAAGATTTATGGGCGCTCGAGAGCGATGCACGCCGGGAATTTGTTTATAATTTGAACTTGGAAACGTGACTACTGCTATTTGACGACCGCGATTGCATAGCGAGTTTCGTTGCATTATCGACTTGTTTTCTAGTTATAAAGAGTTACCAATTTTACAATAGTGCGGTATGTTGGAAAAGAATATAACATTCGACTTGGAAAATAGGGCGATAAGGGATTGTCATTGTCATAGATTATTAAAAACTAAAAAGTTCACAAACAAAAATGACCGCGGTGACGACGTTCATAGCGTCACGACCTGAGCATGTTTTCTGCCTTCAATCGACCTTATAGTTTGATTCGGGACGAGAGCGCATGTATACTATAATTCATATCTTTATATAAAAACACCGCGCTGATGGCTGAAAGTGCTGGACATGGTATTACTCCTTAATATCTTAATATCTTCATCTGTGTGATTTACGAATTGCCCTGCAATCACTAGGGCTTTGTAAGGTTTTCCGCATTGAGCGAATGCTATCCTCGTTCTTTCGAGAAAATCCAACTCTATAGCCGCATATAAGGTAATGAAGACGAAATAATAATACCTAATTGTCGCCAGTCCCCGCTCAAGCACCTATGGTTGCTTCTGGTTTACTCTTAGTTTAGAATGTTGTGAAGGGGATAATTATTATGTTTTTCTGTGACTATACAAAAACATAATTCAACATACCCAAAAGTAAAAGAATATTGAGCTTTAATGAATTCCAAAGTAATTATTATTTACTTGGTTCTTTCCGAAGCAAATTCTACAGTATAGGCAAAATGAACAAGAGTGCCTATATAAGGAAGTAGTAGTTACTCCTCAAAATAATTTCCAACTTCCGCTGTCAATTAGTTGGGGAAGCTAGTTAACGATTTCAAAAGTGATACATACTATTTATTCATCATCTGTGTATGTGTAATTTTTGAGCAATACAGGGTGAGTCATTAATAATGGAACATAGTGCAAGCGCGTATATTTTGGGCCAAAATATTACGATTGAGGCCAATATGCCTTATAGAAATGTTGTTTGTTTAGGAGATCAGGGCGTTAAAGTTCATTTTTTGAAATTGAATTTTGGCTACATCTCCAGAAATAATCAAGCTGCTGAATGAAATTTGGCACTGCTATGTTTTTGGGGATGGAGAATAAGCTGAAAATGTCAATTTCTACATATCTCACAGAGGGCGCCACTTGCGCTGTTTTTGGATCGTGCTTATATACTCGTAACTTTTTTGAGATTATCTTTTTGGTGTTGCAGGTCCATCATTTTATGAATCTCTTTATTCTACAGCAAAGAGGTACTCATAACGATCAAATTAACCGTTTGCGTTGAAATTGCCAAAACGTGCCCCAAAACACTTGTTAACTTCAATATTCAAAAAATAATATATTCACCTACTGCTTTCAAATATTGCACAACGACTGTAATATTTAAAACGAGAAAAAAAAAACATATGAACAATGTCCCAAAAAATGTTCACTTTCAAAATGGAATTGAAACTCGGCAAAATTTGGACACCCTATATTTCAAGAAAACGAATGTGTTTCGACCAATTTTCATTTGGCATTTTTTTCTTCATTTTCAATGTACAGTTGATCCATAACATTTGAAAGCAGTAGGTGAATATTTTATTTTTCGAATATTGAAGTCAGGTGTTTTGGGTCACGTTTTGGCAATTTCAACGCAAACGGTCGATTTCATCGTTATGAAACAAGAGTACATCTTTGTTGCAGAATAAAGAGATGCACTAAAGTGATGGACCTGCAACACCAAAAAGATAACCTCAAAAAAGTTAAGAGTAAAAGCACGATCCAAAAACAGCGCAAGTGGCGCCCCCTGTGAGATACGTAGAAATTAACATTTTCAGCTTATTCTCCATCCACAAAAACATAGCAGTGCGAAGTTTCAGTTCAGCAGCTTGATTATTTCGGGAGATGTAGCCATATAATTCAATTTCAAAAATGAACTTCAACGCCCTGTAACTCTTAAACAAACAATATTTTTATAAGGCATATTGGCCTCAATCGTAATATTTTGAGCCAAAATATATGGGGTTGCACTATGTGCCATTATTAATGACTCACACTATACATATACAATGTTTCCACGGCAAAGCGGTATTATAGGTCAATATGACTTTTTTTTGTACTACAAACACTTTTTTTTCTATTCTGCTCTTGCTTCACCCAAAAACTATTTTTAGTATCTTGGACTTTAAAAAATTTATAGAGGGCGCTGGTAGCATCTTAAGAATAAAAATCGCATGAGGTAAAGTGCCTTTTCGGTGCGAAATATTGAAAAATTTTATTAGGAAAACTTGCTCAGAATTAAAAAATATGACATTGTATCAAATTACAGAACTAAATAATTTTTTTTATTTATAATTTTTTTAAAATATAATTATAATTTAAATTTATTTATTCTACCCATGTTCGTCCATTTTCAGCACACATCTCAACTCTGTTTTTAAATTCTTTGTAGCTATTTAGAATGAGTTGAAGGTCAATTGAATTTATAGCATTTGAAATTTTAACGTTTTAAGAAGAGTAGGTATGCCATGGAAACAGAAATAAAAGTGATCCGTCTTTGTGTCAGGATAATTTATTGTTGGAGGAACATGGGTAGAATAAATAAACTTAAATTATGATTAGGTACATTTATAATATTTAATATATATATAAATAAAATAATATTTAGTTCTGTAATTTGATACGTCATAAATATTTTTTAATTCTAAGCAAGTCTATAATAAAATTTTTCAATATTTCGCACAGAAAAGGCACTTTACCCGATGCGATTTTTATTTTTAAGCTCCTACCAGCGCCCTCTATAAATTTTTTAAAGTCCAAGATACTAAAAATAGTTTTTGGGTGAAGCAAGAACAGAATACAAAAAACTGTGTTTGCAATGCAAAAAAAAGTCATATACACCTATAATACCGCTTTGCCGTGGACAAATTGTAGATAGCGGAATTTTTGAATTTTCAAAAATGGAAAAATCATGTTATATCGAAATGCTGTACCTACTCGAAAGTAATTTTTAATTGCAACAACTTCCTAATACAATGTTTTCATGCCTTTTATAAAAAAACGTTTTTACCCACCAGAAAGATCGAAAATGCTAAAAATCGGAAAATACCAAAGTGGCCGAATATAACATTTTGTGACGGGTTAAAATTTTTAATTGCCAAAAATTTTCTCTAGTAATTTTGTTGATATCTACAGTGTGTCTGGTTTTTCGTGTTACTACCCCTGAAAATCCAAGTAGGCTGAAGGAATTGAACGGGGCAATTTTTTTATAAATATGTCCCTGAAAGGTCATGATTTGCGAGGTATTGTTTTGTCATTGCCGCGAAATCCTGGCCTACTGCGATTTTTTAAAGGGGTGCGTTTTTCGAAAAACCCTATTAGGTATTTTTTTATTTAAAATCTGACACCACAGCGTTAATCAGGACACACCGAAACTCCCATATACCAAATTTGAACAAAAAATATACAGGGAGTTCCATTCTGTAGGGTGTCAAAGTTGAGCAAAATAGGAATTTTAAAGACATCTGGCGAGTCAAGTGTGCCATGGAATCCCTTCAAAACAGTTGCATGGTCAACAGGACCACTCAAAATGTTGGTGTGAAAAGATTTACTACAAAAATATACAGGGTATTTTTCACTGAGCCATCTCAAAATTCTGATTTTTTATTAAACTTTATACTGGTCAGGAGTGCTCCGGAATCATTGGAAAAATATTAATAAACACAAAAGTAATTCATTTCTTTACAAAATGCCAACCAACAGATAAAAACAATTTAAATTATTGGAACAAAGTCACTGTCTAACATGATACATTTTCTGTGCGTTTCCTGTTGTGGCACATCAGCCACATTAACTGATATGGACTTACTAACTGGCAGGCTTCTGTATTTTTTAGATTTAATTCGTTTATAGTATGTGGAGCGGATTTAATACACTCGATTTTTGACCCGTATAAAGTTCTAAAAATTCAGTAATTTGAGATGGCACACATAAGAACACTCTGTATATTTTGTATTGGACCTTTGCACACCAACAACTTGAGCGGTCCTGTTGAACATTCAACTGTTTTGAGGGGATTTCATGGCACACTTGACTTGGCAGATGCCTTTAAAATTCCTATTTTGCTCAACTTTGACACCCTGCAGAATGGAACTCCCTGTATATTTTTTGTTCAAATTTGGTATATGGGGGTTTCGGTGTGTCCTGATTAACGCTGTGGTGTCAGATTTCAAATAAAAAATGCCTAATAGGGAAAAACGCACCCCTTTAAAAAATCGCAGTAGGCCAGGCTTTCGCGGCAATGCCAAACCAATACTTCGCAAATGATGACCTTTCAGGGACATATCTATAAAAAAAATTGCCCCGTTCAATTCCTTCAGCCTAATTAGATTTTCAGGGGTGTTAACATGAAAAACCAGACACACTGTATGACAAAGAATAATAATAATGATAAAAAACTCGTAAAAAGAGTTTAGAATTTGTAAACTGCATATTTATAGAAGATTTTAAGCCGCATACAAAATCTTGCAGTGCCAGTAAAACTGTTCAGTGCGAATTAAAATCTCTCAGTAGATACGGCTTAAAATCTTGCAGCAGTACGAATATCGCAGTATGGCTACTTAAAATATCGCAGTGCGACTTATGATCTCGCAGTGCGAGTTAAAATCTCCCAGTACGATTTTAAAAGTACCTGACAGGGCGAGCCTTCTTCAAAAAAAAAAACAGTATTGGCCTCTCTCAACCATCGTACATTGTATCGTGGCGGACGTGCCCTTGTGCGGGACAATGGCAGAAATTCCGGGCCGTAAACGGAGCAGCCGGTCCGCCCGCCGCCCGCCGCCCGCCGCCCGTCGGCCCCTCTATATTTAGCGCCGGATTGATTTCCTCCAGTCCGGGCCCGGAATTCGGGCGGGCTTCTCCGGCCTTTTATCGCCGGAGTTCACGCGAACCGCCCGGATCACGGAAATTCCGGCGCCGCGTTGGAAACCTTGTTAAGGTTAGCCCGACACGGCATGGGGCAATGATTGAGTTGCAAAGCCGGGGATTTATAAGAATAAGGGGTGGCCGGGCACAAATCCTAACGTCGGGTTAGTATAAACCAGGGACTAGGGACTCTTTAAAATAAGGGAACCCAGCACGTCACAGTCTATCACATAGGAAAAGTGAAGCCTTGAGGGGAAGTTTGTTTTCTGTAGACTCCACCGACCTCAGGTCGGTGGTAGACTCCAAGGCACCGACCTCAATGGTCGGTGCTCCAAGGGGGCTGGTACAAGGGGGCTGGTACAAGGTTATGTTATATGTCAGTGTCCGTCCAACTGCCATTAGGTTTTATGTGACATGCCAGTGCCATAGATTCTAAAGGAGGCAAAATATTTCCCATCATAATTAACAATTTTTATGTTTTCTAACTTCCAGATACTCAATTAAAGGTAATGCGGCCGCCTGTAGTGCTGTAGTAGTCCCAATAATTGCAACCAAATTTTTCCCGTATCACCTTTAGTAATCCTACAATTTCCATTACGTGGGCATTATACGTAAATTTTAAATTATTAAGCAGGTAGCTTCATAGTTAGGTCTTTTTTTAAAGAGTTTTTATCTACGACTACAAGTTTATTTTAAGTTTGTGAGGTACCTTGGGAGAGAAATAAAATTACAAATATTTTATAATGAACACTGAGAAAAACTACCATGATTAGAACTACTAGACCTAATCTTATTAGCCCATTCCAAAATTTGTGAAAGTTCTTTGGGTATATATATTCATTCAACAAGGGAAGAAAGTTCAAATATACGTATTACCAATGGATTGAGGAACCTGGTAACAAGGTGCAATAGCGACAAATTCTTAAATAAGCAACATCGGCACCGACTTACCATATACTTATTACTTAAATTCGTGGAAATAATTGCTGGAAATCAATTTCAATTATAAAATAAATTTGTTTCATTTGACAGTTGCCACATTCTGCACTTGTAGAAACAAAATTATTGTCAAGTCTGATTTTTAGAAATCATGGAAACCATTATTAATTTTTACCAACAATCAAACTACCTGTTATGTTCTCATAGATTTTCCAATAAAGTGGCATACTTGGCATCACTGATACCATTAGAACGAGGAAAGAGTAGGCCTCACTTTGGAAAGTATAATGCTGGGTCCCCTTACTTTAAAGAGTCCCTGGTATAAACTGAATTTAATTCCATGTCCGTAAGTCACAAATCTTTCAAAGATCTCATTTTGTTGTAAATAAAACCAATGAATTTTAATTGCGACCTAGCACGAACGTATCGAATGACAGTTTCAATTCGTTTTGGGCATCTTCTAAGCTGAGTAATAATAACCGTTTGTCACGGACCATAAAAAAATTGTAAAAATGCAACTTACACATAAAAATTTCAAAGGGAGGAACTTTCTCTTTGTCCATTAGGTACCCGCCTTCTAACCTCTCGATTAAAAGTCAGGCTACAGCTGAAGCTGGAATCTATTGGTGTGTCTACATATGTATATTATGATGGGAGGTCTCCATTTATTACGAGAAAATAAATGTAATACCCATTACTTTCAGCAAATATACAGTGGATCCCTGTGTAGGTGAAAATACAGGAAAATATTGAAACATTAAGTTGAAATTTAAGCTTCTGGGGTTCAGTCTTGCTTGTTTTGAAACTAATTTGCGGCTTAATTTTAGTTTCGTAAAATCACGTAGGCTTTGGAAATTTTGGAAAAATAGTTATTTGTGTACCAAGGCAATGGAGCTCAATTTTTAAGGCCGAGGCAAATAAACCATATTACGAGTTATAAAAAGGAACTTCAGTGCCGAGGGGCACATTATACATGATGTTTCAAAATGCAGTACAAAGATTTGAAGGGCGTATTTTTGAGGCAAAATAAGACTTTTATAAACATGTGTCCTAGAATACTGTGCCTACATTTAAACATCAAATCTCCTGAAAATTTGCAAACCCCTGTTTCTTTAGGCGCTCTATTTATTTTTTGCCTCAAAAATTACGTAAACCTAATTTTGGGGGGATTTAGGGTGAATCTACACTTTTTTTTAGCTCGGAGGGGATTTTAAGACACATATTTATAGGAAAGCCATATTTTTGCCTCAAAAATACGCCCTTAAAAACTTAGTACTGAATTTTGAAACACCCTTTATTAAATTATATATTTTTTGTTAAAATCGGGAAACAAGAAGATTTAATTTATTATGCAGAAAGTGGCGTAGGAGGTACCTACCTACCCAAATAATATTTTCGATTACCTTTAGTAATCGTTAGTTTTATAACAGCTTTATAATAGTAATAAAAGCAACTAAAGGTATCTAAGGTATTATATACGTGTCTTCTAGATGACCGGTTACTAGTAGGTTCATAATAAGGTCACGATCTATTGTTTGTAACCTTTTTAATAAAACCTCTAGTTCCTGTTACCAAAAGTTGTATAACCGAGTAACCGAGTTATATTATGGTTTTGGAAATTTCTGCGAAATTAAGAGACTGGTATATAACTTTTAAGAGCTGTAGTTCTATAATGGTCTTTTTCAAATCAATTAAAAAACCTTAAGTAATATCAACCCTCTTATGCAACTGAAAAAATGATTTATTTATAGACTATATAGATTACTCCTCTATTCAAACTATACTGTAGTTATGCATATGCATTACATAAACTATTATGTAGTCCTAGTCTCTTATAACAAGACCATAAAAATAAAATAACAGAACTTCAAAAACTTATACAGTAAAACAAAATAACAAGTAAATAAAGCTGTTAAAAAAGAGGTGTTGAATAATTGTTATTGATTTTACCCACTGTCACATTCGCCTTTATTAGATGTACTAATATAAAATACATATGCAATACATATACAGGGTGTCTACTTTTAAATTTATACTAATTTATAGTTAGTTTTAGAGACAATCGCCTGAACTTTTTTTGTTTGAAAGGCCTTCCCTTCAAATATCGCTTCTTTTTTTTAAATTGAAATTCAGGGCCGGATATGATTTTTTTACCCCAATTTTCACGAAAACCACTTAACCATATATTAAATTTGAACAAAAAATATACTGGGAGTTCCATTCTGCACTTTGTTAAAGTTGAGCAAAATAGGAGTTTTAAAGGCATCTATGGCGAGTCATAGAATAGAATAGATGAGTCATGGAATCCTCTCAAACCAGTTGAACTGTCAACAGAACCACTCAAGGTGTTAGTGTGCAAATGTCTAACACAAAATATACAGGGTGTTTTTTACACTACTGAATTTTTTGGAACTTTATTCGGGTCAAAAATCGAGTGTATCAAAACCGTATAGCCCAAAATATTCCAAAAGACTCTGCCAGTCCTCAGTAATAAGGCCATGTGAGTTAAGATGGATGGTGTGACACAACAGGAAACGCACAAAAAATGTATCATCTATAGACCGAGACTTTGCTAAATTGTCTTTTATGACATTTGGTTGGCATTTTGTAAAAAAAAATAATTAGGTACTTTTGTGTTTATTATATTTTTTTCAATAATTCTAGAGCACACTTGACTCGAATAAAGTTTAATTAAAATTCATCATTTTGAGATGGAACACAGAAATATACCTACCTACTCTGTATATTTTTATATTTAATCTTTGCAATGCACACCAACACTTTGAGTGGTCCTTTTGACCATTCAACTGTTTTGAGGGGATTCTATGTCCATGACACAATTTTGACTCGCCAGATGCCTATAAAATTCCTATCTTGGTTTCGGTGAAAATTTGGGGTATAAAAAAATCGTAGCCGGCCGTGGATTTGCATATCAAAAATAGTAGGAAGGTCAAAAGAAGCGATTTTTGAAGGCCTTTCAAACAAAAAAGTTCAACCTTGTCGCGATTATCTTCAAAACGTTTTTATGGATTATAGGTTTAAAAGTAGGCACCCTGTTTTATCTATTAATATAAACTAAATACAATAGAGCCACGATCTTGATTGGAAACTTCCACAGGGAAAATGTGATGAATCTGAGTTTCTTCCGGAAGAAACTTAGATTCAATAGAGTCGCGGTTTAGTGAACTAATTCGGACAAAACGATTGCACTCTTTCACTTTTGCGAGATTTGAAATTAAGGGCACCATTCAATTAAGAAATAATGTCTTATTGGGCAAAAAATAATATAGGTTTATAAAAATATATAAAATATCTTTTAAAATATAACATTCTTATTCTTATGGAAGATGCGTCAAAAATTACGTTATTTTGTACTGTTTAAACTTCTATAAAATTATGTGTTCACTCTATGGGGTAATTCACTGAAAGTGGAGTTCGCTAAATGGTAATTCTACTTTACTAGTAAAATACTTTATTGGCCGGGTTTTGAATTGACTATTTGGCTATCTTTCACGGACGACGGGCATGTCTGACGATTGAACCAAGGACAACTTAAAGATAAAATCATTCAATAATAATGATTTACTATAATATGTCGTAGGAAAATCGACGACTGTGGACTCCAGTCTCAATTTGTTTAATGATTACCGGCTTCGTGACAATCGTGAAATTTTTAGAAATACGTGTTTTATATGTTTTAAGATAGTTTTCAGCCGAACGTGCGGAAAATGACATCGTTAAAACGATAAAGAAACTCACGTCAATTAATAATTTATTTATAAATATTAACAACTGAATAAATAATTGCGTTTAGCTTTAGCGGAAAAAACTACGCGGCCAGCAATAACATCAACATTTGTTTCCTATTGTTTCATTAAATCATAGTGGCAGATGAAATGTCAAATTAAGTAGGATATAAGGAAACAGAGTTTAATTTCTTAATAAAACCTGATTTTTACACTGCGTAACGTGGCAATGCCTTCATAATAATTCTGGTAGATAGGTACGATCCAATCAAACTCCACATCTAGGCAAGCACCATCATCGAAGAATAATAAAAAGGCATTATCTGAACGGCCCATCTCGGGCTCCTAGACCCCGCCGACGAACTTATTTGACCGGAATGGCCTATCCTCTTTTTATTACTCATTGTGTCGGAATTAATTAATGAAAAACAGTTGTCAGACACGAAGTTAAGTATTTTTACAAGGCGCCAAAAGCAGGCTGACGGCATATAGGAGGCCGGGCTACCAATAAGGCCGAAATCGGCGTGAAGGCCGCTCGGTTTTACCACGTCTAGATTCATTAAGAGCAACGCATATTTATTAAAAATTACGTATAAGGGCAAACACTGGCGGATCTTATTTTTTAATAATTAAGATTGAGAGGATGCTAAATCTGATAAGCGAAGTTCTAGGCAAGATATATTTCTTTAGGTTTTGGAGGTCATATACATTTGTTATAGAAACAACTGAAGCTAGGAAGTATGCAACTAAAGCGACACAAAAAATATCGAAATACATAAAAAAAAATGTCGGCGGGAAGTACCCTCCATATGTTTTTTTTTTTATTTTACATTTATCAGAAAATTTTATTCCTGATAAAAGTTGTGCATTACCGCAAACTTAACACGCAGTTTTTAAAATTTTAATATCTCATTTCACTCTTATTTGAACTTTAGAGAAAACATGTATTAAGAAAAGTTGTTTAGAATTGAAATGTAAGCCCAAAAATGTAGTTTCAAGTTTCCATTAAAAAAAAAACACTTTTTCAGCATTTTTTATGATTTACCCTGTATAGAAAATAAAATCACTTTATTTGATATGTCACTTCGATTTCAGAGAGGATTTATCATTCAAAAATGTGAGTTTCATAACAATTAATTTGTTTGAACAGTAATTATGGCTCCTATGCAAAATACAAACGAAAAAATACTAATTTTATTGGTGCAAACCTTGTTCATAAACCTAATTTTTATGACACTCACGTTTATAAATGATAAATCCTCTCTGAAATCGCACTGACATATTAAATAAAGTGGTTTTATTTTCTATACAGGGTAAATAATAAAAAATGCTGAACAAGTGTTTTTTAGAATATAAACTTGAAACTGTATTTTTGGTCTTACCTTTCAATTCTAAACAACTTTTCGTAATACATGTTTTCTCTAAAATTAAAAATAAGGGTACTTTACTCTTGAGCCTTTTTCATATTTTCGAACCTTCCCCGTATACGAAATGAGATTCAAATTTTGAAAACTGCGTTTTGAGTTTATAAAAAAGTCCTACATGGTGCGTACTTTCTGCCGGTCACTGTATATAATAAAGATGACAATTATTGGTCTCTTTTGCTGACTTATCGGTAAATTCTTCGAAGAATTATTATTCGAATTGCAATTTTTTTCGCAAGCGCATTTCTTCGAAATGTACAATTTTCCAAACACTGAATTTCTGTTTGTTTATTGAATAGTACTACGATTATCATGTAGCGAATGAGATGTTAGGAAAGGTAGGTAGGCCAGTCGAGAAGTCGATCTGGGGAGACATTCCGAGACTCTTACATTATAAGGCATACCCTAATATTTATATTGAAGTAATATAATGAGGCACTTAATCATTATTCATATCTGGATTCCTCTGTAAGCAAACTAAAACGAAAAACTTTGCTTTCTGGGGCGTTTTTTGACTGCATCATGATCTTACATTGCCTAGTTACAAAAAATTCCATATTGTATGCAATTCGCGTGTGAAATAAGTGCTCAATGTGGGATGTAGATGAATGTACATATAAAATGGGTCTTTGGAGTATAACTCCAGTGGGAATAAGCTTTGTTTGGACTCGTTAAAAAAATATACTACATGCAATACTTAAACAACACTAATAAATTGATTATATAAATGAATCATAATATTGTTGCCGTTTACAAATAATCCCTATTCTTGTTTCTTTCAAATTATCCACATGAAGAAATTTGCTTTCCAATCCAGTGCATTTAAAAGAACCACAGACACTTATTTCGCTGGCAAATTGCATATAAGGTAGGTAATTTAGTTGTAATTAAATGTCATTCTTAATAATATTTTAAATTGTGTGCTTCCTCTGGAAACCTCTTTTTAAGAATAATAGTAATAATATTTCTATTCTTTATAAAGTGCTCAGAGAAATAACCAAGGATAGATGGAGCAACAGCCTCAAAATACATACATTTGTAGTCAACCAACATCTTATGCAAATTTATCCAAGTAAACAAACATTAGGCCCGTGTGTACAACGTTTACCTGAGATAGGTTATGTCCTGAGAAATATCAATTTAGCCACATACCACACACTTTCTGCGTCCCATTGTATACAAAATCAGTCACTATATCCTAAATACTAATAAATAGCCTTTAAAGTAACAGAAAAACAATTAAAAACGGGAAAAATCCATACGTAAACAATCGGAAAACTTGACATGCTGGGCATACACAAAACAAATATCGCTGAGTTAACGGACGCCGCGCCCGCGGCAGCAAAAGCAGCGTTGCCATGTCGGGCGGTTTGAGGTATCTGTGACGATTTTATTAAAGTGATAATTAGATACTATAATTACACTGCAATTTAGTTTTAGTTTAAAATTGTTACAAACAAGAAATTAATAACTACATTTGTTAATTTAGCGTTATGAGAGGTGTGCCTTCATTGAATCCCATTATTAAACCCTTCTATTTTGAAATGAAATGCTGTAAACAATGGAGTACGCGGCATCACTCAAAAAGATGTTGGCTTTGTTTACTTTTTGTTCTTACTCCCTCTATCCTTGGTTATTTCTCTGAGGTAAAGTGTATTTATTGACTTCGATTTGAAGTAGTGGCTTTTAAATAATATGTTTTTTTTTTGCAACTAGGCAGAGGCGTATCCAGGTAAATCAAAACGGGGAGGCGGCGTGGTAAAAAAATTTCCTGACGGGCCGGGGTAAGGACAATTTTTAGAATATAATATGTATTTTTGTGAAAAATAAAATAATTTATTTCTCTAAAAAAAAACAAAAAAAAAAGTTTACCCAAACAAAATAAAAAACAAACTTAAATAATAAACAAAGTCACAAAAAAACAATCATTCTTTAGATCTAAAAAATAATGTACTTATCACAAAATAAAATCATATTTTCTCATCTTTCGCGCAAACTGATCTTTTCTTCATTTATGGGTATGGGTACATTATGCGGTCTATATGTAAATAGGGCTAAATTACTTAGTCTGTCTTGGACCATATTGGTACGTAGGTAACCAAGTTTTACTTCTTTTAAGTGAAGAAAAATTTATTTCCGCCGATGCATTGCTTATCGGGAAACTGTCAAGTATGCTCAAAAATTTTCTTGCCGTTGTCTCGATGCGAATTCGTACTGGTGTTGCCAGAACAAGCTTTATTGAGAAACTGAGGAAAATATTCTAAAAACGCTCCTTAAGTGACAGGTAAATATTTCATGTCCCTAGAATTCCCTAATTCCCATATTGATATTATTGATAGCTGACGGAGGACAGGGCCGTAATCAACAGAATTTACATTTTACACACAAGAATCCTAAATTTAAATACATAGAAATTAACATTAAACTCTGTTCTTTGAAGCATAGAAAAAGGCTATAGTTATAATTTCTGTGGTGGAAGTTAGGTTAGAGCTACAGATACAGAGATCGAATATTTATCAAAGGTAAAGTTAGGCATCTGTCAAAAGTTCTGACATTTCTGCCGGGCATACTAAATACGTCCCTGTAGGCGCCCAAATAATACTCCGGTTGTTGACGCCCACCCCCCGCTTCCCCCCCCCCCTCCCCCCCTGTATCCGCCACTGCAACTAGGCAATATGCCATAGTAAGATCATGGTGTGGAGAACTAGACTTTTCTATTTACATCTTATTAATTTCATTGACGACGAAAGAAAATGATATTTTAACTACATAAACAGTACCTAGATAAATTGAGAAATAAGTTTTATTCCAGCATCTGAAACATTTATATTTCATAAATAATTCTGCTGAAATAATGATGCCACAACATAATAATCTGAACTGTTATGGGACGAGGAAATATTCCAGGTATGCGTTTACTTATATTGATGTAACTTTGCGAATCCCGACCTTAACTGCGTGCTTGTTCTCGTTAGTGAAATTCTCGGAATATAAAATGCACGTTACGATAAATAATCGATGGGACACGTGTGTGGCGGTAACTCAACTAGGTTTATTATTACAGGGAGTTAATTATATACAAAATGCGACTAAAATTTTGCACTCGCAACGAAATGTATTTGCAATGTCCCACATCCTCGATATCGGTTTGTTTGATTTTATTGTTAATAAAAATGAAATGGAGCTTGCTTGCTTTTTTTTCTCTCACAACTATTTATAATAGCCTGCCTATGAGAAAACGTCAATATTCTATATTCATAGAATTCAAAATGTATTTGATATATTGTATTCATAGGATTCAAAATTTATTAATAAATAAGTAGAACCCACTTGGAAACAACAATTGTTTCTCGTTTAGGTACTCCAGTAGTTAAGGAACAGCAGTTCTGGATAGTCCCCCCACTCCTTTTTTCCTACAGTACCGCCTACTCATACGTCCCTGATAGGACACGCCCATTTTTCCCTTACCAATCGCGCATATAGGTACTGAGTGCATGACTTATCCGCGTAATTACTATGTGTTTACCTTTTGTACCTATAGAACTAATTTAAAACGTCTCGTCTCTACCCTCACATTTTTGTCTAATATCACGCATTGTTGTCGTTATTCAACTAAGTAATGTGTAAGTAATGTTTTTCACCTAATTATTCCAATTATTATGTATTTTCCCCTTTGCAATAATTAAAAAATACAATGCAAACCCCTGTATAGCGTCTACATGGTCTAACTCGCGTATTAAGCAATCATATTTTTTATTCTTTTGTGCATGTAGAACTGATTTAAAAAAGCACACTCCTCTCCCGCGTTTTTCATCACATTACCAAACATTGTTCTTATTCAACTAAATAAAAAGTTTATTATATGTTTTAACTACATCTATGACGTCACACATGCTCATACATAACTGTATTTTATTGAAACACTGGTAAAAATGTTCATTTAACCCGTCTAATGAGAAATTAGATTGTGTTTCTCCTAATACTTATTCCCTCTCTACCGTAACGAAACTGTTAATCTACCTATATCCTTCCTATGTATTCTTCCATAGCCCCTTTGTTTATTTTGCGGTTATTAGGTAACAGTTTATATATAGTTGTTGTCTTAGTTTAAAACAATGGAACAGGAAAAATAAAAAATATCCAACTTGCCACACCCGACATATCATCAGAGCTGTCAGTTGCCGCCATCTTTTTGGCTATAATAACACAGCTTAATATAAGAAGCAACGCCCAAGAGCGAAGACAAAAGAAAAATCATTTTATTTACTTGTTTGACTGCACACACGTAATGTTGGTACTGTAAAAATATTCGGAAAAACTCATTGTGCATTCCATTGCAATTTTTTAATTAGTTCTAGAGGTACAAAAGGGTAAGTACATAATAAATTTGAATAATTAGATGAAAACACGGGCAGGAGATCATAAGTGGGCATGTGAATATCTACTCGTTATATGCTATAATTACGCGGATAAGTCATACACTCATCGCGCATGCGCGATTGGTAGGGAAAAATGGGCGTGGCCTGACAAGTACGTAGGAGTAGGGGTTATTGTAGGAAAAAATGAGTAGGGGGGGACTATTCAGAACTTTCGTGCATTTACTTCGACTTACTGTCTGAGAATTCTGACCACAGAATACCTAAATTCTCAATTGTATTGATAATTATCTTACAACTCAGAATTCCAAGAAATTATATCGGAATTAAATCTTTCATATAGGTGTTTGCACTTTACAGAAAACGAAATGGAATATAATGCTATATATGATTAAATTTTTCTCCATCCCACATTTCAACATTAAAATCTAGTAGTAAACACTCAACGATTTTTTGTGATTTCTTAACACTTTTGGTTTTGGTACTTTCAGCCTTTTCCATTTACACACCACAATTGTCATATACAATTAATAACTTTTCCGGGGAGGCTTAAATTGAAAAATTTCACACTTCTTCCAGATATTTGCACATAATTACGGAACACCCTGTATACCTAGTAGTGGTTATTAATAGCCCTAATACCAGCCATTTTTCAATATTTTTTTCTCAAGCGGCGAGGACAAAAGAAGTTAATTAATTGTTGAGAACAACAAAGAAGTTAATGAGCCAATTTGTAGGCATATTTAATCACAGTAACTACACATCGATGCTAATAAATTCATTTAAGGCTTGACTGTTACCTGAAATGTGCAAATACTACTTGAATGAAAGATTTTCTTTATTGCTAGTAAGCAAAATAGAACGTCGAATGTTATAGAATGGACAATAATTAACGTAGGTGTATATAGGTACTACTTTTCATAAACCCCACTTTTTTACCAGTGGAATCACTATTTTTAAATAATATTATTACTAATAGCATAGATTAAAGGAGAAGCATTGTGGAAACCGTCTACAAGAAATCCTGGGCACACCAACTTTCAAACTTGAATTTTGGAACGAAAACAAATTAAAACATAAAATCGTAACTTAATTCTTCTTTTTATCACTCGATACTAAGTTGAGGTATAGATATTTTAATTTAGTTATTACTTTTTATATAAAATTTTATGCAAAATTTGGTGCCTCGCGGAAATTTCAACAATGACTCTGACATTGTAAGTGTCTTTGTACAGGGCTCCCCATATTAAAGTACCCATTTTAATATGGGCATAAAATTCAAACGAGGTAACTGATGAAATTTTTCTTTAGTTGGCCCATAATTTTCTTGTTTGGGATTAATTAAACTATTGTCATCAAGTACCTAGGCAGTAGGTACCTATCACCAAATTGCTCTACAGTTATTTTTGCTAATTTTCATCGCATGCACTTCGGCGGCAGTCCCTGAAAAATTTTTTAGGAGTACCTAATGCACCAATGTTCAAAACTGTTATGCTCACACATTGTTGCAGTGAATAATTCATTTCATATCACAAGGAATATTTTACACAACTTCTTGACACAAAAGTTAGGTGATTTGGTGACAAGTACATAGGTACTTGATGACATTATTAGGTGACAAATCATGGCAAACTAAAGAAACATTCCATCAGTACCTAGCTCGTTAAACGCATACTAAAATGCACAATTCAATATGGGGAACCCTCAACCCTGTATATAGTGCAGGGTAATTAGCTTATTCGAACTAAAAACAAAATATAAAGCTAAAAATTTGTTTGAAGACACCTTATGGGTAAGTAAATACAATTTTATAGTCTTGCACCTTGTACGTGTTGGTGGGCAGCCGCCATTGACCGCTATTGGAAGTTATAGGAAAAAAAATATAGTTCCGCCAAAATGTTCTATTTTAAAAGTAATTCACATAACTATTGATATAATTATCAAAAATGTGTCAAGAATGCTAGGAAGGAACCATGTTTCAAATATTGCAAGCCGCCACCATTTTGCTGGCCTAAAGCAAATCCAGATTTAACCTAAAATAAATGAAAACTCCGTTGAACTGCTTGAAATCTTCCAATCGCATATCTGCATATTTAATTTCTAAATTTAATTTCTATAAGATTTAATATAATTTTCATACCTTACAAACCAATACTTCGAACAGTTTAGTTGGCTAATCTGGAGGGTCCACGTTCGTTGGGTTGAGTATTATAATCCTCGTCTAAAGAGCATTCTTTTATCTCCGATTGTTATTCCTCATCAACTAGCATGGAAGTTCTGTTGCTGAAAGTTTCACCATTGCATTTTCCACACATCGCGGTACACGGAAGTTCCCCTCGCCGACAATCATATCTTTGGACACAATCAATTTTACAGTTACAAAAAAAACAACTAATAAATTTTCGGGAGCCAGAGGGTCAAGTGTCCCTCTTTTTTCTTCCATCCCCAATCAGTAGCAGGAAGTTCTACAACACGCCAAGACTGAACTTGATGAAAAACTCTGTAGCTGTGCTGTTCAAACTTGCTGGTTTTATAACAGTTAAATCTACTTAGTTTTGTTTAAGTCATCTGAAGAGACGCGAATGTTATATAATAATTTTAGAAGCTTGAGCAATATCTTCTTTAGTTGCATTTGTATCATTGATTGCAGAAATATATTGCCTTGGTGTCTCGTTCGATTTCAGAAGTACAGGGTCCGTCAAATATATGGAATAATGGGTGTATCTTTTTTATTTTTGTTTTTGAAAAAAAAAAATGTTATACAAAAGTTTCTTGGTTACTTTTTTGCCACTTTCTGGTGACCTTGAATTGTTTCCATCCGTCATAGTTACGTTGCTATGGTGACCAACTTTTTTTTGAAATGGCACCCCCCTATTTTTATTTAGATTTTGTAATCAGCGTTCATTTCTGCATTAGGTACTTCAAAAATATCTAATGGTTGCATAAGAAAATAATCGACAAAGATCACTTTCACGTAAAACCAGCGTTAATTTATTTTTACAACTTTAATAAAACTTAACTTAAAGATAATGTTCAAAGTGTGCACCGTCACTACAAAGTTCCAATCTTTCTACAAACGATCTTCTTACATTTTGAAATACTTCATCCCTCCGATCCCTCATTTCTCCAATAATTCGCGCCCGTAAGTCATACAAGTTATTTGGCCTATCCACATAAATTTTATTTTTATTGTATCCCCACAAAAAGAAATCACACGGTGTGAGATCTGGTGATCGTGCTGGCCACTCAATTGTTCCTCGCCGCCCAATCCACCTGTTTGGGAAAACATTGTCCAGGTAGTTCCTCGCGTGTCTTCTAAAATGAGGGGGAGCCCCATCTTGTTGAAACCACACTCCATCCTCATTTTGTCCTCTTGCGGGTGGAACCTGATGTTGTAGCAAATCTAAATATCTTTCTGCTGTCAAATTGCCGTCTATAAAAAATGGACCTATGATGCGGTTGCCTAGAATGCCCGCCCAAACGTTTAACTTTTGGGGCTTTTGCGTATGAACTTCATCGAACCAGTGGAGATTTTGCGGAGCCCAATATCGGCAGTTATGCCTAGTAACATTTCCATTAAACATAAATAGGTGGCTTCATCAGAAAACAAAACGTTATCGACAAAATTTTGATTATCCTGTATTCTATGAAGAAATGTCTCACAAAACTGTACCTTTCTGTCAAAATCGTCCTCAAGAAGCTCTTGTGATAAATGGACTTTGTAGGGGTGGAATTTTTCTTTCTTTAAGATTCTGCGAACAGACGCTTCCGAAACATTATTGTTTAAGGCTAAGTCATTACAAGATGTTATTGAATTTTCCTGCACAGCCAATAACAAATTCAACGCTGGATCTCCACTTGAAGCTAATTTTGGTCGGCCTGTCTTCTGTTTATCTTTAACAATACCTGTTTCTCTGAATTTCTTTACCACTCTGGAAACACAAGATTGATAGGTGGTCTATTAGGATAAGTCTCATTAAATAGTATAACCACTTCCTCTTGAGTCCTTTTTCGGTCTCCGAAACCTACCATGATGAGAACATCAATCCTTTCTCTTTCTGACAAATGAACCATTTTGTTAAAAATGGGTTCTAATGTATTAAACGCAGATAATGAAACTTGTCAAACTAACAACAATGAAGGTACTAGTTGCCCTGATCCACGGGTACCTCGAAATGCAAAAAACCGCAAACAGAAAAAGAGGACAATAAAAAAGTGCAAAAAACCGCAAACAGAAAAAGGGGACAATAACAGGGGATCACACCTTGCTGTTAACGCTGATTTTGCATGAAAGTGATTTTTGTCGATTATTTTCTTATGCAACCATTAGATATTTTTGAAGTACCTAATAGACCGGGAGATAGTGACAGATTTTTGGACGTGATTTTACTCAGTATCTGTTGCAAAGGGCATTATGTGGCACATATTCTCACAATGATAAGGTATGAATCAGAGAGTCATCCTGGGTTCTTCATGTGAAAAACTGAGTTTTCAATTATTCGAAAAATATGCGTTTTGATATGATTTTATACAGGCTGCCATGTTTTCTATAATGAAGTTCAAATTGAAAATTTCTCGGAAAACCATAGGCATACCGTTAGGGTGGGTCCAAAGGGCTATTATTGCCACGTGATCTTGTATTTTAATAATTAATTTTTCCACGTTTCTGAACAGGCTGCCAATGAGAAGTATGCAAGTTCTTATTATGAAAATGCTGAAAAAAGGATGGCATACCTTTCGTGCATGTCCAAGTACTGTTTAAATTGTTTAACTGTTTAATCATTTAAACGAGTTATTCGATGTAAAGTGTACTTGGACATGCGCGAAAGGTATGCCATCCTTTTTTCAGCATTTTCATAATAAGAACTTGCATACTTCTCATTGGCAGCCTGTTCAGAAACGTGGAAAAATTAATTATTAAAATACAAGATCACGTGGCAATAATAGCCCTTTAGACCCACCCTAACGGTATGCCTATGGTTTTCCGAGGAATTTTCTATTTGAACTTCATTATAAAAAACATGGCAGCCTGTATAAAATCATATCAAAACGCATATTTTTCGAATAATTGAAAACTCAGTTTTTCACATAAAGAACCCAGGATGACTCTCTGATTCATACCTTATTATTGTGAGAATATGTGCCACATAATGCCCTTTGCAAGGCATACTGAGTAAAATCACGTCCAAAAATCTGTCACTATCTCCCGGTCCATAATGCGGAAATGAACGCTGATCACAAAACCTAAATAAAAAATAGCGGGTGCCATTTAAAAAAAAAAAGTTGGTCACCATAGCAGCGTAACTATGACGGATGGAAAAAATTCAAGGTTACCAGAAAGTGACAAAAAATTAACCAAGAAACTTTTGTATAACACTTTTTTTTTCAAAAACATAAATAAAAAAGATACACCCATTATTCCATACATTTGACGGACCCCGTATATAAAAGCTTGTTTATTTGCCTTTATTGAAAAGTGAAGAAGTTGTATCGCAACTTGTAACTGCATGGAGAAAAGCGTAGAAAAAGCAATGTGGTCTTTTTACATCACCAAGTATTTGGAGAAGCGTGGTATTAAAAACTAAACGCATAAAGAAGCATGTGTGGCACAAGGTTTAAATCTTGGGCCGTTTTTGTCCTTAATATTTATTGATGATCTTCTGGGACAGCTGACCTGTGATGTGATGATGTTCCGCGCTCTTCAAAACCTAGACGCAACTTATCTTTAACATGTCTAGAAACCAACTAAACAGCCGCGCCGCGTGCCGTCACTGCCGTCTTCTCTTTCCACCCGTCCCGCGTTCCCACCACCCGGCACACGCTGCAACACCACAAATTAGGAATCGCTATACTAAAAGCTACCCGTTTACCAATTTTTAGCTTTATATATTGTTTTAAGAAATCTTTACTAATAATAATTGGCTAATTATCCTGTACTAATATGCTAACACTAATAAATGTAGTTATATATGCAATATGCAGATATAATATCTAATTTAAACAACTTTACTGGTGGACATTTTTCCATATTCCAAAAAAAAATAGATTCAAAAGTTCCCGGGGAGAGTTACTTTATTATCGCCTTGTACGCTGTACAGGGTGTCCCATTTTGGGTGTTTTTCTCAAAAATGTCGGTTATTATTAAAGCTAGAGGGTTGCGGTATTCACGTCACTGTACTGCTTTTTTGAGAGAAATTTGGTGGACCAATCAGATTTTAGATATAAGTTTTATAGTTTCCGCGCATTGGCGCAGGACTGAAATTTTCGATTTTTTGGAAACCTCTCTCCTGCATGGCTACAACTTATATACAGGGTGTCCCAATAAGAACTCCCGTCGCCTATATCTCGGCAACAAAAAGAGATATTTTCATTCTGCAAACGCCGTTCGATAGGACGTGAAGAAAGCTTTATTTGGAACTGCTAAGCGTTCATTTTGATATTGGCGTATAGATGGTGCTGCGGTGCAAAATAACTTTTCGATCCTAGGAACGTTGGAACGTATCGCATCTAAAATGTCATTTACAAAAAATGAGCTAACTCGCTTAAAATTAACTTTAGAGGAAAAAGTTATTAAAAATATTTTTGTAGTTCACTATGATGAAGGAAGCGGCACGTGCCAAATTATTACACATCCGGTTTGACCGGAAGTACTGGAAGTGACCCATTTTTCAATATAAAATGAACATACTGTATAATTTATCCCTCAAATTGGAAAAAAGGTAATTTCCATATAATAACAATAACACCATGCATGTACAATGTACATACATCTAAACAAGGACAATTTGGCTGAATTTATTTTTATTGACCGAAGGTGGCTGTGTCCGTTGTTTCAGTATGACATTTAACTTCAAACGCCTACATAATTTTCTATCGTTGTCAATATGTTCCTTGTCTAATTAGTTTATTAATTTTTGTAATAATGGTTAATCATAGTAATAAAAATAAGTTCAGCCAATTTGTCGTTGTCTACATGTACCTACTACATGGTGTTATTGTTATTAGGTATACTTTTTCCCAATTTTGAGGGAAAATTGTACAAATATGTTCATTCTGAACTGAAAAATGGGTCACTTCCGGTGCTTCCGGTCAAATCGGATGTGTAATAATTTGACACGTGCCGCTATTTTCTTCGTCCTAGGGAAGTACAGAGATATTTTTAATAGCTTTCTCCCTACAGTTAATTTTAAGCGAGTTAGCTCATTTTTGGTAAATGATATTGTAGAGCGGTTATCTCAGAAACTAGTAACAATAGGAAAATCATCCATAGAACAAAAGTTTCTCCAAATTACCCAGTCTTTCCGATGCGCTACATTTCAACGTTCCTAGGATCGAAAAGTTTCTTTGCACCGTAACGCCATCTATACGCCAATATCGAAATGAACGCTTAGCAGTTGGAAATGAAGCTTTCTTCACGTCCTAGCTAATGGCGTTTGCAGAATTAAAATATCTCATTTTTTCCCGAATCATCGACGGGAGTCGTTATTGGGACACCCTGTATATCGACAAATTTAATCAACTATTTTTATAGTTTTTTTGGCGTAGAATCGAATGGAACAATTAGTTTTTTGGTAGCGTTAATAGTTTTTGAGATATGAACTATGGTTTCCATTTAAAAAAAATATAACTTTGGTTCATATCTCAAAAACTATTAACGCTATCAAAAAACCGATTATTCCATTCGATTCTACGCCAAAAAATCTAAAAAAATAGTTGATTAAATTTGTCGATATATATAAGTTGTAGCCAGGAGAGAGCTTTCCAAAAAATCGAAAATTTCTGTCCTGCGCCAATGCGCGGAGACTATAAAACTTATCTAAAATCTGATTGGTCCACCAAATTCCTCTCAAAAAAGTATACAGTGACGTGAAAACCGCAACCCTCTAGCTTTAATAATAACCGAGATTTTTGAGAAAAACACCCAAAATGGGACACCCTGTACTCGTTATTCTTTTGTTAACAAATATAAATCTTATTGTGTATTATGTACTAACTTCGAATTCGAAACATAAAACATAAATTAACACTGATTAATTGGCATAAGTATAACATCAAACCCAGTAGATAAAAACACCTCAAGGTTCGAGCCATTCACGTTCCGTTCTGTTCTAATATGCACATACGTTCTTCACGATTTTTGAATAATTTATTTAAATCGCGTACGCGTGTGTAGGAATTCCAAATATGCTAAATGTTCTACCATAAATCACCGAGCACGACAGGTTCTTATATCAACGGTCTTATTTTCGCTTCTCTATTCCAGGAAACACCCAGAAAAAAATTTTAAAAATGCAAGTGTTATTGTCCGATGCATAATTTATAGTAGTGGTGTTACAACACTGCGGGCATAGAGTGCTCCGACAAAAACTGTCCTGCATTTGACCAAGGAAAGATTCGCTATAGTTGTCAACACCAACATGCATCAAGACTGGCAAGGATCCTAAAGAATAGTATAATGGATAAAAAAATACATACAAACCAGCGACTCTTTCTTACACCTTTCCTCTTTGAGAGACATGTCTCTAGAAATTTCGGAGAGAAGTAAGATAATTTCATGGCTGCATGCTTAAATCAAGAAGCTAAATTAAGGATACCCTCAACACGAAACTTTCCCGGCGAATCTCAGGGAGTACTTTCACACCAAGGCCAAATATTTCTCGGCGAAATCTTTTGCTTTTTACAAAATGCGCTGTTGATTTTCAAGCGAGGCTGTAATTCTAAGAATGGTAGTAGGGGAGGGGAAATTACAGAGACTTTATAAAGACTCAATTTTGATTGGTCGGGCGCCTGTTTAGGCAAGACCGTGTGAAGTTAGTTACATTATTTGTCATTTGTGCTTAAAATTGAACGCCAGGGGAACAGGGAACATCAAAGGGAGGGGCTACAGCTCTAAAGACTTGCAATACTCTACTCTTTTGCGCAATTCTAAAAAAAACTCTACTTTTCGCCCATATGCATTCAGCGCATGCGATACCACTTCGGCGTGTTTAGAAAGGGTAAAATGCAGACGATAAATCTGTTGAAGAATAGGAAAGATCTAGTTGATGTCATCAAGGTCAATACATTTAAAAGCGAACTTTCATATTGTAACGGCTGGAGAAAAGATGAAACGGGCACTTTATATAAAGCACCTACAAAAGAAACTTCGTTAAATAAATACAGATTCGCCTCTTTTAATAAACTAGTGAACAGGTCCAGTAGTGATGTAACACTTTTAAGGCTGCGTCCAACATTTGTAGCATCAAAAGAGCATTGTTACCGTGTCTATCACCAGATCCAGGTATGGAAAGGCAATACTATCGATGCAAGATGGAAAAATTTTAACAATGTTATGTGTCCTATATACACAACTGAAGCTCCAGCGCCTTTGCAGATCTTCAAATTGATATCGTGTAGTTCAAAAGTAGCTGTGGAAAAAGATGTAGGTATAGGTAGCTAAATTCTACCACTGAAGAAAAATTATTCTATTTTGAAAATGAAGAAAGCTAAATCGGGTAAATATAGTGGAATAGGCCTACTGGGGAGACCCCTTAAAAAAACCCAACGGAAGCTTTACCTCTTTGGTGGTATGGAAGCAAGCATATCGAACATAAAACATTATTTAAGGTTTAATTCGGGTTTAATTCGGGTTTAATTAAATGTTTACTCCAAATCGTGGAAAATCCCACAGGGTTAGGTACAAATATTTTCTAATCTTTTTTATGTAGAATTATACGATCATTTTTGCTTTTTTGCATTTTTGCGAGATAAATACAAAAAATCGTAACCAAGTCCATTTTGAGGGTGGTTTTGCTCAAAAATAAGATGTTTCATCCACGGTAGGGGTGGGAACTTTTTTGCACCTTAATCCCAACCCTTTTAACTACTTATTTCCAAAATTTCAAAACTATATAATTTTTTTCTCCTAATATTACTCCACTAATATTACTGCATTATTCAGGCAAATTTAGCTTCTGTGTGTCAAAGTGACAGTGAAGGTTTTCCGGATCGTTTAAACTGGTTCAAACATTCGGCAGTGAAGATATTTGCGGGTTTTGTACATTTCGTGAGTTTTACCGTTATCTGTGTTGTTACTTTTCGTGTTATTAGTAGTTATTCATTTTCACTGTGCAAATGGGCTCGTCACTGACCTGAACTTATGACCCGGTTGCATTTTTTGCTGCATTGATGCCAACTTAGGATGTCGAAATTACCAATTGACAGACCTAGTAAGGATGTCTTAGAAAAATTGACTCTAGTTCAGTTTTACAACTAGAGATGGCGCGATGCAGAAAACGCTTAGTGAAGTCCTTTAACAAGGAGAGCAAAAGGAAGGAATATGACGTGCGGTCAATGAAGAATGGTAAAATATCATTCTACAAACTGGGTCTCAATTAAGTCAGATATAGCCTAGGTAAAAAGTAGATTGATTCAAATGTTATTATGGTTCATTACAAAGTACTGGATAATACCTACTTTAATCCAATAAAGATGTCAGTGTTGAAAAAAATCCAAATAGGATTATTTTTTCAGGATTGATTGGGGACTTCCTCCTGCGTGTTCGACCAAAAGATCAGACTCGAACTCCTGGTACGAATTGAGCTATAGGGTGGTTTCCTAAACAATATGGGTGGTTTCCTAAACATTTTTTTAGAGCAAAATGACTCTACTAAAAGTTGTATTGGATCAAAGTGTAAACAACTTTTCTTCATATTTTTTATGTATTAGGTACCTATAATACATAAAGAGTTACAGCGCATTTGAGTACATATGACCAAAATTCCTCACTCTGAGGGGGTGGTCTTGTAAACTTTTTTTGCAAAGAAAATGACGTGCTATAAGTCAAATGATCTTTGTTTTGACCCTAAATTGTGACATATATATTTTTCTGCAAAAACTCACAGGTAAATTGGAAATTTTGAAAATAGTTTAATTATAATGAACTTCAGTAAAGTGTCTCGACTTGTTCTATTTCTTACAAAAAATACACTTTATCTTTAAAAGCAAAAAAAAGTTTTTCAAAAGTCCCATTGCATATATAGGTGTGTATAGTAAGTGATTATATTATCTACGTTAGGAAGCATGAAGCATCTATTGTTACGAAAACTGAGTCATCTTGAGGTAAGTAACTATTTTATTGAAACAAAATGCATAATTTTTTCAATACAATAACAAAAGATTTCATTAAAGAAAATATCAATCTTTGGTCAACACATTAATATTTCTTGAAAGGAATTCATAATGTTATTGCCTTAAAACAGAAAACTATCAAATTGAAAGCCTTGCGAGAATATTATAATGATGAAGATTAAGCAGTTTTCAACGTAAATATATTTTATTCGCACCAATGATTATGTAATTTTAGAAACCAATAAATCGTTAATTTCTTCCAAAGAAGCCATATTTTCAATTTCCAAAAAAATGCATATTTCCAGTGAAGTACCTATTATATTCTATTTGAGCCAAGTCAGTTAAAGTCTTTGCTATATTGCTATAGAGATTTCCATCAACTTTATTTCAAAATTATCTACCGTTTTCAGTTAAGTACCTAATAACACAGACCTATATTATAGCTCCGCCACTTATATAGGTCTGTGGTAATAATAATAAAATAAAAAATCTCTCACCTTCACTATACTCCAAAGTAAATATATATTTGTGGTATATGAAAACAATGCCGCGCTTGATTCAATGCATATTATATGTTCTTGATTGAAGATGACCTTTTTGAGAGTATATTTATAGTGTTACTTGATATGAGAGATGATGTGCATTAGTTTTTCATATTATCAAGTTGGAAAAATATAAATGTAAAAAAGTAGAAAAAATATAAAAATAATAATTCTTATTTTATTCAATGATCACAATCCTGTTATCCCTCAAGCCTTCAAGATAGGAGATAATTCTATCATTTATCTTTTTAATAATATATTTTCGCTAAAATATTGAAATACAATAGAATGCAACGTTTTCTTTCCTTTTAGTATAACATTCTTACCTCCTCCAATTCTTATTCAATGATTAAGATGTTACAATTTCTCTAAATAACTTTTCACTATTAAAATATAACACGTAAGACATCCACTCCGGCACGCGATTACCTTTCACATACTCTCAAAAGTTCGTAAAAACAAGCAAATGCACGAGCAACCAATATCGCGCTACTGGCGCTACTTGGTGTTAAAAACTTCGCACACACTCCAGTTTATTGTTAATTACGAGGTTAATTATTACAATTCGTCGGCCTGATAGTGCTATCATCTGCTGAGTACGTTTTTATTTTGAATGGTTAACTAAGCTTTTATCGGTATCTGTTTAGGCTGCTTCCTTATGTTTTGACGCCGCGTTCAAAATACAACTAATATCGTCTGTTTTAGATCAGAAACAAAATAAACGCCTGAAGTGCAGTAGGAAAGATGGATGGTGGTAACAGCGGCAGCCTATACTTAAAAGGCGTAATAAAAAGTCTATTAAGATCAAGTAGGGTGATGCACGATGAAAATGCGCAATTGGGGTGTATACTTTTGACTTTTAAGGTTTTCTAAGGTTGTCGTCAAACTCAATGTAGGTATTGGTTAATGCACATTTAATATCGTGAAAAGGGCTCTAAAAAGCCATTTGGTTCTTATATGCCATTTGGTTATAACTTATTTGCCAATTGGTTATAACTTATTTGCGCAAGCATAGGTATCCTAAGATCTGTGAAATTATGGCATACGGCTATGCATTGCATTTCGCCGCAAAAGTGGCCAGCCGTCGAACAGTAATCCATCTTCTCTGTCTCCACCGTCTCTTTCTACTGAGAATACCAGGTTCGGTTTAAATGATGATTTACCCTGGTAAAATCACTTGCTACTGCAATTGAAATTAAATAAACTATACCATACAAATAAACAATGAATATGTGTTTAGAAAAACATCAAGCAGGTAGGTATCGGAAGGATTAGGTGATGTAGTTATCTATCTATTATGGCTTAGCCCCAGAGGTATGTTTTATCAAATGCAAATGAGAAAGCTATGTAATCATTTCCGAAAGGAGAAAAAAATGTTGGTAAATTCCAGGGATTTGTACAATTTAGGTGAAAATAAACATATACTACCTATGCTTTATCCTTATCCTATTAAAAAAACGGAATTTCCTGGGAGTTGGCCTTGATATTAAACTTATTTTTCGAATGCACGCATAATAATAATAATAATTCTCAACCTCACAATACTCCAAACTAGGAGAACCGCAGAAGCAACCACATGCTTGTGCGGGGTAGGGGGGCAATTACTATTATTTCGTCATTAACTGGTAACACATTAGATAACATTAAGCGAGTAAATATATGCAAACATTTTTAGTATTTCATTCTTAGAAGTTAATTATTCTGAAGATGTCCTAAAATTTAAGGACGAAAGGATTTTATGAATTAAATATTCTTAATTTGGAACATTTTTTGTCCTAACATTTTTATGGTGGGGTATGCAGTGTGTGGCCATAATTTGAAGAAATAAAATGGGTACCTAATATAAAAAATCATAGGCAATTTTATATACGCAAACAAGAATTGCCCTTTGAAAATTTTTCGTACCTATCCTATAGGTATATATTTCAGCTATTAACACACTCAACACAGTATATTTTTATTACATAACGTACGTACTCATAATACATAATACATAACGTATGTACTCCTTCAACATTTCTAAAGAAAGAAAATCCGAATCACATCAACATTCGGCACCCTCTTGTCACTTTCTAATTTTAACTCCAGATTCCAAACATTTCAAGCATTTCCATTTACTAACTTGACACTCCCCATGTTTCTTTTTCAGTGAATCCGGACTCACTTGATGGGAACCGTCAACAACAGGTTGACAATAATCGTCCGTCGTCGCGCTTATTTGGTTGAGAAAAGCTGCCTGCGGTGATGATCGATTTTAAAGGAGGGCCTGCACGTGCATTCTGAATTAAAACTGCCAGGTTTGTATAAAATTTCACTACAAAAACTCAAACAAAAAATGGCGACCAATATGAATAGAAGAATATCCATAGCAGCTTCGAAACTTTTTTACTTAAAGAACCCCGCACCAAATACAAGGGAAAATGGCTCTCTGCCAATTTTGATAATTTTTTGGGATATTGTAGTACAAGTCACTATAAGTTACAAGTGCAAGTTTGAATTAGTTTCTATGTCTAGTTTCGGAGATATGAATTTTTGAAAATCATAAAAATGGCTGTTTTGCTAAAACATAGTAAGGTTCACTTATCCAAAAGTATTACTTTTTAGATGATTAGTAACAAAATAATAGCATTGCTGGTTGAAAGGAAGTCCAGTGACATGTCAGTCAGTCGGTCGTTAAGACAAGAGAAGCCGCCTATTGTACAGGGTGGGTCAAAAATAGCGACAATTTAGCACATTTCGTAAATTTTTATAATTGGTCCCAATTAGTGGGACTGAGCATTTTTCATTAAAAATATCTCTATTGAGAATCTTTTCTTATGACAAGAATAATTTTCTTTAAAAGTTTTGACTTTCTTCCAATACACTAATTTTTTTAAAAAAGTTTTTTTATACTTCATGTTTTTAACATTAGTCACTTAAAACGGCCTTTTTGATACAATAAATCAGGTTTGAAGCCAAAACCACTTAAGGAAGGCCTATAGTAATTGATTAATATGATTATCTACAAAAAGTTACAATCGCATTTTATACAGAGGGTGTTTACAAATGTTAGTTGAAATAGGTTTTACCCCTAATACATATGTTTGTTAATTATTCTTGAATGGATCTGCCAATTTGAATCATATATTTCAGTTATACTTTAAAGTAAATTACCCTACACTCGTGTAAGTTTCATTGATTTTCTATGTCTGCTTTTTGAAATATAAATATTGAACACTGACATTCTATAGAAAATATTATCGAATCTTATTTCTAATAATATGATCTTGCAGCGTAAAACAATTATTGCGCCGTTAAAAACCGCTTGACCATAAACCGTGGGTGTCTATTATAGATACGCGGTTTTCCACCTACTTTACGAAAATTCGGTGTCCAGATATATAAGTCGTACCTACTCCACGCTTCGTGATGATTCCAAGAATATCTATAAATAGTAATTATCAACCCTCCCCGCTACTACTACGAAATAATAATAATACCTAACTGGACGCCCAATGATACCTTATAAGCTAACTAAAGCTTCTGTGGGGAGGGTTGATAATTATTACTATTTATACTAATTTATAGATATTCGTGGAATCGTGACGAAGCGTAGAGTAGGGTACGACCTATATGGATCTGGATACCGAATTTTCGTAAAGTAGGCGGAAAACCGCATATATCTATTATAGTCACGGACGGTTTATGGTCAAGCGGTTGTTAACAGCGCAATTGTTTTGCGCTGCAAGATCATATTATTAGAAATAAGATTGGATAATATTTTCTATATAATGTCAATTTTCAATATTTATATTTCAAAAACCAGACATAGAAAATCAATGAAACTTACACGAGTGTAGGGTAATTTACTTTAAAGTATAACTGAAATATATGATTCAAATTGGCAGATCCTTTCAAGAATAATTATTAACAAACAAATGTATTAGGGGTAAAACCTATTTCAACTAATATTTGTAGACACCCCCTGTATAAAATGCGATTGTAACTTTTTGTAGATAATCATATTAAGCAATTCCTATAAGCCTTCCTTAAGTAGTTTTGGCTTCAAAGCTGATTTATTGTATCAAAAAGGCCGTTTTAAGTGACTAATGTTAAAAACATGAAGTAAACAAAACAAACTTTTTTAAAAAAATTAGTTTTTTTGGAAGAAAGTCAAAACTTTGAAAGAAAATTATTCTTGTCATAAGAAAAGATTCTCAATACAGATATTTTTAATGAAAAATGTTCAGTCCCACTAATTGGGACCAATGATAAAAATTGGCGAACTATGCTAAATTGTCGCTATTTTTGACCCACCCTGTACAATAGGCGGCTTCTCTTGTCTTAACGACCAACTGACTGACATGTCACTTGACTTCCTTTAAACCAGCAATGCTATTATTTTTTTACTAATCGTCTAAAAAGTAATACTTTTGGATAAGTGAACCTTACTATGTTTTAGCAAAACAGCCATTTTTATGATTTTCAAAAATTCGTATCTCCGAAACTAGACATAGAAACTAATTTAAACTTGCACGTGTAACTTATGATAGTGACTTGTACTACAATATCCCAAAAAATTATCAAAATTGGCAGAGAGCCATTTTCCCCTGTATTTGGTGCGGGGTTCTTTTAACTTTTTTTCCTGTGTATAATGAAGAAGAAATTAGAATGTACTATCTTTGATTTGCAACCCAGAGTTCGAACCTTATGTTTAATTTTTTCAACGGAATAAGATATTGGCTTCAAATTTGGTATACGTAATCTTACCTATAATAGGACGGTTCGGATTGCGTTTGGGTAAAATCACTCTACGGGAAGGGGTGGAAAGAGGGGATGAAAATATATATTATTTAGTTTTTAGCCAACGAAATTAGTACATAATTGTTACTACTGAACTTTTTGAAATTATGTATTATAAAAAGGTGTTGGTTTCGAGGGGTGCAAAGGGGTGAATTTCAAATTCACCCCTTATGGAATAACATGCCATTTTCCACGTTTTTTGGGCCAAGAAATTCAATTTTGCCAGTTTTTTGCAAAGATAAAGTAAATGAAAATGGTTTCGAGAAGAGAGTGAAAACATTTCGGTGTACCTATTGTAGGATTTGTGTGCAATATTGGAATTTACTATTCATAATGGATTTGATGTGCGGAAGAAGTGATACTATTGGCAGCCGTTTTTAATAAAACATCAATATTTGGCAGTCAAACTACAGTCCGACACACGAGAGAAGTCCAGTGAAAAACTCAGTCTCGCCCATGCCCACATTAATAACATACGGATGGAGCTTAGACTGAGTTTTTCATTGGACTTCTCTCGTGCGTCGGACTGTAGCTACGTACTTTCCCGTCTCCCACAAATCTGTTCGTGCAGGGACTGCTCAAGCGACGAATACTGCGTTGTCGCATAAGGACAAAAGCTGCCGTTGGCGGGGATCCTTGGCTTTCCTGGAATCGTGAGGCAATGTCGTTGCGGGAAATCGATGGGGATATGGTTTTGTGTTCGGTTTTTGTGTGCTGGTTGAATTAAATGAAGGATAAAGGGCAAATTGAATTCAGCCGATTGTTCGGTCTTAATAGGACTGCAGTAACTGGATGTACAGGGTGTCCCAGCTAAGAGGTTACTCCGGACATTATAGTATACATGTTCCAAAATAGTCGTTTTCTCTCGTTCTGGGTATATATGTATGTACTTTTCAATTTAAACTAATCGCCAGTGGACCAGAAAACGCGGGCACGTTAATCTAATTTAACTGGAGTAGTTCCAGAGAATATACCAGACGCGTGCAAGTTATGGCGAAATTATTTGGAGTGTTATGGGATCATTTGCAGTTTAAGCTGAGAGTCTTGCGTCGTTGCTTAAATTTCAATGGAAATTGCTTCGACAGTGCTGAAGAAATATGACGAAGACTGAAGAATTTCCATAAACATCTTTGCTTTATTCTACAATACATATTTAGCAATATTTTCGTTTTCCGGGAAACATTTATCTTTCTAACTAATATAAGTAAATGCCTTTGACCCTCGGCCTTAATATTTTCTCCATGGTGGGTTATAGTGAATATCGTGCGCCAGACAAGCGATTGTGATATACCGACCGTAGAATTGTAATTTACTGCTGAAAATGCAATAACTTTGGCAGGGATCCACCCACAGTAGCAGCGTTTCGCAGTCTGTGCATGTCGGCCCTGAACACATATCGTCCATCTTGCCTTCAAATAACTCGAATTTAAGAGCCATAACTTCCACGACTCCGAACCAGAACTGAAGGGAAGCAGAGTTATTTTTCAATCCTCTCGCGAACAGGAAGCAACGCTTCTGCGAACGATATTTTTATAAGTAGGTGTACACTGTAGGAACACTGAAAACTTTCCACCCCGCTTTTTGAAAACGCGTACAAACAGGTCGATTTTCTTTGAATATGGCGGCGACTTTACTATATTTCACAGATGAAATTTAGTGCGACAATAAACAATGTATAATATCCTTTTATCGATACGATCAGTAACGTAATACTTTACGTAACTGGGTTACGTAAAGTAGGACGTTTCAACACTTGCTTCCGTTTTGGAAGATGTCACTTTACATGTTAAAATTGGGACTGTTAATTGGGTACTTATTTGCCTCTTTTGAATCTTTTAATTTTTTCGCACGAACGAATTGCCTAATTAAAACCTTTAAGTCGTGCCTCTTTGTAGCAATGGGACAAACTTTCCAGGCACTGCTTACCATATAATGACAAGCTCCCACGCGAGCAAGCGTAAATTCTGTAAAAGAATCTTATTAGGCATACGACAATTTGAAAACAATGAGCTTGCACGCTCGATTTGTAGTTGCTAATGGGCCTTATGCTAATCCTCATTCATTACAGCGAGTTATTAAGCTTATTTGGGAGCCGGGGGCCGAGGAAACACAACGCAATCAAGAGAAATTCAGAAAAAAGATTAAAACGTGGATAAATAAATTCATTAATTTAACATAAAAACAGGATAGTTAGATATTTTTTTCTTTATTCTAGGTATGGTATTAATGAAGTTACTTGGAACAGCATAAAAACCTATGAATTTTATACGGGTAATTTCTGCTGACAAGTCTGGTATTTTTACCAGTAGCAGAGCGTGCTAAATGCTATTAAATAAATCGCGCCCCGTATATCACTGTGTTCCAAGTGAGTTCATTTATATTTTACCAGGGTAGCTCGAGAACAGGCGCCTCGGCATTAAAATACGAGGCAAAACACTTTTTGACCATACATACGAGTACACCGCACCTGGTATTAGTAGTAGGTAAAAAGATATGAAGGAGACATAGAACAGAGATATTTTAGTAAAAACTGCAATAAAAAGAGAAGTTATATCTATAGAATTAAAAATCTATACTAGAATCTCAATTTGTAAAAAAATAGGTAAACGTTTTATTAAAAAAAATTGCTCTGCCTACTTTGAGTGTTTCGCCAAAATTAGGAAATATCGGCAAAAATTTAAGAAACATCAAAGTGCATTGTAAGTACAATTATTTTCAAAATTGAGATTGTATCGAGAAAAATAAATTTATTATAATAGATTTTATATTTTAATTTATTTTTAATTTTTTGGTAAATTTGTATTCTCAGATTGGAAATGATTTTGGATATCAAAATTTACTTAAAAATTGCTTAAAACCTTGGTAAAATAATGTTCAAGAATTCTAGTACCTATACCTATTAATAAGACCAGGGTTGGAAAAATTCGTCACTTTTTTAAAAAAGTCATGACTTTTTTAAAAAAGTCTAACTATTTTGAATTAATTCAATACTTATTAATTTTCAAAATGAGACAAGGAAGGAAAATGTAAAATCTCTATTTATTTGAACAAAAACACCATAAGCATTGTGCACTAGAGGAGTCTTGAACAGCGACATAGGGGAGAGGTAATAAGTCTGCTGTGAATACGTTGCCACAGTTGAAAGTTTGATTTCGGAGCTATTTAAAAGCATTATTATTTTCATCTTCGTAACAGACACGGTAGTTAACAATTTGCAAAGTGTCGAATCACACAAGGTATTGACTTTTTGATACACTAAATTCTATTTAGTATAGGTATCATATATATATTCAATACGCCACTGTGTAGTAGGTATCTATTAGGTACTATCATTATTAAACACGGATAATTGGATCATCATACAAGCATAATATCACAAATACAGCGTTAATAGTCGTTTGTTTTCAACTGCCTCTCTAACCTCGTTGCTTTGGAAACAACAAAGACATAATTTAGTTGCAGGCTAATTCCTTTTGTGGAAACATGGAGCAGACGCAGGGATAAAAACGCCAGCTAGAATTAAATACCCCTCGCCACGCGAAGAGCCTCACTCAAACGGCACATCCAGATTCTAGATTAAATCCTGGGACTGGAAAGAAATTTATATTTTAAAACTTGCATTACCTACTACTTTTTCAAGATACCGTTGTCCGAAGAGACATTTGAAGAATAGAGAGGCCCATTTGTGTATACAGTTAAAATTCGCATGCCCATACAGAAAGGAATTTACAAAAGTGGCAAACTTAACTCATAAACCGGTAAAATGACCCCAACCTGCCAGGATGCAATAAAAATATGAAGATTGAAGGAACGACTGAATACCTACGATGTCATCGTTTATTCCACGCACGCATATACATCTCGTCAAATAATTAGTTGCAATCGGGGTCAACGCGCACAAATATCAAAATTCCCTTTCCGTTACCATCGAGCCATAACTTTGTATAAAATTGAAATTTATGCATTTAAAGCTGTGTGCAGCAGCAGATGCCTAAGCCGGACATAAATCTTATTCATAAAACCAATCGCGCCACTTAGCCGCAGATGAAACTATTAATATGAACGCTCCGAGTGAGGTTATTTATGATTTTCTAACAGCAAAGCCCCCTTAGATGTTATCAAATACTTTTTTCTATGGTGACAAATGAAAGCAAACGACACCAAGCCATTACGGAGAGAGATTATGACTATTAGAATCGCAATATGGTTTATAGTCACTTATGCTTATAAAGATAGACAAACAAAAATCGCAAATTGTTACTAGCTGATACTCATTTAGTGCCTGTCTTTGAAATGGCGATTACGAACCAGAACTCGCGTCAAAATTTGCTTTGTGGCTTGTTATAGGAAAAGTTCTTAAAATTCTTCATCCCTGAAAAGAGACAAATAAAAATGTAACATTAGCATTTTAAACCATAAGAGATTTCTCATTTTTATATTCACAACTGAAAGGCTGAAATCAATCTATTAAAGCCATTAACATGTTTAATCATTGTAAACTAACTAAAGCACTTTACCACCTTTCATTTTCTAGTAGGTAATAATTTACGGGGCTATGGGGATATTATAGTATCAACCCGTTCATAAATTTGTTGCACAACGAGCTATTGTTGAGGTTAAATTAGATAAATAAGATAATGTGTAGTGTAAAAAATACCCCTTCACTTGCATTGGAAGAGAAAATTTTAGATGATTGCTCCACTAAGTGACATGCCCGGGAAATTTCTGATTCAAATTCACTGGACGTCAAAATTTGAGTCATAATGGCAGTTACTGAAAATTTAGACGGGTGCTGAAAACCTAGACACTTTTATGAATTTGTTTTAGTTTCTGATCGATTGTAAAGTAAAAATTTCAAAATTCAGTGAATGTAAACAAATAGGTGCACGCAGCCAAGCATGGACATTGGACAGAGCAGGATACTCTAGCTCGTATTATGAACTACACCAGATGGCTTTGCATATAATTATATTGCACCTTATATCTTTGATATTGATATTATGTAGGAACGACAAGGAATAAAACATAACTAATAATTGATGGAATGTAACATTTTTAAAACACAAATAACTATGATAGACGTGCGGATGTATTAAAATTTGTTTATCGTTCCTCCCTATTTTTCGTTCGAGCAGACTAGCATTATAGCAACTTTAGCACGGGCCGATGACGTGCATATAATGTACTGCATCATGCAATTGAATTTACATAGGATCAAATACAAAAATGGAAATCTTTTTTTTTTTCAAAAATTATAACGCTCTGTATCTCAAAAACAAATTGCATTTTGTATACAGAATGTGTTGCTTCAAAATTAGCAAACAATCAACTATAAAAGTATAGGGATACATTTCAAAATGCAAAATGCAAAGAAATTATGTATAGCGACGCAAGGGGGAAGAACTCGTAAATATTATACAGGGTGTTCCTTAATGACATGCTAATACTTAAGGGGGTTAGTCTTGGGCCCATTTTAAGAAAAAAACTTCATATGAACGTATGTCGTAAACGTCCTAACTTTTGAGATACAGGGCGTTAAAGTTCATTTTTTTAAATTGAATTTTGGCTACATCTCCCGAAATAATCAAGCTGCTGAACTGAAATTTGGCACTGCTATGTTTTTGGGGATGGAGAATAAGCTGGAAATGTCAATTTCACCGTATCTCACAGAGGGCGCCACTTGCGCTGTTTTTTGATCACGCTTTTACTCTTAACTTTTTTGAGGTTATCTTTTTGGTCCTGCAGGTCCATCATTTTAGTGCATCTTTTCATTCTGCAAGAAAAAGGTACTCTTGTTTCATAACGATTAAATCAACCGTTTGCGTTGAAATTACCAAAACGTGCCCCAAAACACCTGTTGATTCCAAAATTCGAAACATAAAATTTTCACCTACCACCTTCAAGTATTACAGATCAACTGTACCATTTAAACTGGAAAAAAATCCCTATGAACAATGTACCAAAAATTATTCGCTTTCAAAATGGAAAGGATTGAATTTGACAAAATTTGGACACTCTATTTCAAGAAAACCAATGGTGTTTTGACCAATACCCATTTGGCATTTTTTTCATCATTTTGAACGTACAGTTGATCTGTAACATTTGAAAGCAGTAGGTGAAAATTTTATGTTTCGAATATTGGAATCAACAGGTGTTTTGGGGCACGTTTTGGTAATTTCAACGCAAACGGTTGATTTAATCGTTATGAAACAAGAGTACCTTTTTCTTGCAGAATGAAAAGATGCACTAAAATGATGGACCTGCAGGACCAAAAAGATAACCTCAAAAAAGTTACGCGTAAAAGCGTGATCAAAAAACAGCGCAAGTGGCGCCCTCTGTGAGATACGGTGAAATTGAAAGTGAACATTTTTTGGGACATTGTTCATATGTTTTTTTTTTTCTCGTTTTAAATATTACAGTCGTTGTGCAATATTTGAAAGCAGTAGGTGAATATATTATTTTTTGAATATTGAAGTTAACAAGTGTTTTGGGGCACGTTTTGGCAATTTCAACGCAAATGGTTAATTTGATCGTTATGAGTACCTCTTTGCTGTAGAATAAAGAGATTCATAAAATGATGGACCTGCAACACCAAAAAGATAATCTCAAAAAAGTTACGAGTATATAAGCACGATCCAAAAACAGCGCAAGTGGCGCCCTCTGTGAGATATGTAGAAATTGACATTTTCAGCTTATTCTCCATCCCCAAAAACATAGCAGTGCCAAATTTCAGTTCAGCAGCTTGATTATTTCGGGAGATGTAGCCAAAATTCAATTTTAAAAAATGAACTTTAACGCCCTGTATCTCAAAAGTTAGGACGTTTACGACATACGTTCATATGAAGTTTTTTTCTCAAAATGGGTCCAAGAATAACCCCCTTAAGTATTAGCATGTCATTAAGGAACACCCTGTATAATTAGTCACAGTTCGCCCCTGAAATAGCTCCATTTTGTGTAACTCACTAACTTAATTTTCATATAATTGTTATTTAATTTAGGTATAGTTAATATTATTCTTAACGGTCATGCCTTAGACTATGGAGGAAGGCAAACCCTTATAACATTGGCAATTATTTCTCGTGCTTGAGAATGCAACGCTATTCCCTGTTTACTCATTTTGCGCACGTTAACTCCCGAACATACGAAACGCCACTGAGCTCTCTGCCAAGCTTGCCGGCGGCCGAAAAAGTGAGCGCTGTGTGGTAGCCCAAATACGCAGTTAACTTTACGTACTATAGTCCTCCTTACGGCAGAATGCGTGCGACGTAAGGGGGAAGAACTCGCAAATATTATAGAATTAGTCACAGTTCAGGGGCGTAGCTCAATTTTGTATAACTCACCGACTGAATTTTCATAAACATTGTTATTTAATTTATTGTTAATATTATTCTTAACGGTGATGCCTTAGACTATGGAGGAACGCAAACCCTTATAACATTGGCAATTATTTCTCGTGCTTGAGAATGCAACGTTCTTCCCTGTTTACTCATTTTGCACACGTTAACTCCCGAACATACGAAACGCCACTGAGCTCTCTGAGCCGGCGGAAAAAACTTGCCAGCGGCCTAAAAAATGAGGTCTGTATGGTAGCCCAAATACGCAATTAACTTTACGTACTATAGAAACAGGCACAAAACGCGTTGGCTAACTGATTTTGTCAGCCGACTCCTTCGCAGAAGTGCTGTGTTGCCGTATTTCAAAGGCGATGGTAGACGCGACGATGTTGAAAAAATATAATAGGTGTTTTATTACAGCGCGTTAAAAATAAATGATAAATAAAAATGAGTAAGTGGTCCCGTGATGCGAGCTTTATTTTTTCGGCATTACAGAGTTCAGAAATTCGGCTTCAATATGCTAAAAATTGTATTCGCCAATAAATATTGACTACTCGTATAGGAAATCTCGCAACGCTGCCCGCATTCTTTAGAAACGTTTTCTTTTCTGCGTTGAACTACAGAGCGAAGAAGCAGCACATCACGTATCCAGAGGAGATCTTGCCCCTTTCCCCATGAAAATTAGGGTTTCTAAAAGAATCGCAAAAACACAAAATAGAAATCTTGGGTGTAAATGCGACGTCAATATTCAAATAAAAACCTACTACTACATAACTGACAACAAAAATAAATAAAATTTTAGTATAGTTAAAAGTTTGAATCGAATTTTGGTGCGCACTTACACAAAACGAAATAAATTTGGCAAAATGATACTACTTTGTCGTCCTGCTCTAATAATTCGAAAATAACTTCTATATAGTGTTTCTTTATCAAAAGAAATGAGTTTATTTTCATAAAAATGGTCTCTTAGCGTTTTATCGTTTAATGCATATAAAAATATACCTATTGCTCTAACGCCAAACCATTTACAGTGCTAAAACCGTCTACGTATAGGGTGTTAAAAGCACCAGGAGTCATCCCGTTAAAGACGATAAAACCAGACAAGTTAATCTAATTTAGTTGTATCGCCTCTCGTTGGATGTCTACCACATCTCGCACAGAAGTAAATGGAATTACGTTATGGCAAAATTATTCACACTGTTATCGGTTCAGTCGCTGTTTATGGTGAGTTAAGACAATTAGAACACGGGCTGTTTCTGTTTCCCTATTTGAAATTCTAAGAGAATTGAGGAGATAGAGACTGGTGAAACTGGTTGTAGACCATGGCAATTGTATGCGGAAAATTCGCGGATAACCGCAAGAAGTTTGCATCTAAACAACGGCACTAAGGCTCTTATTACACTATAAAATTTCTTTGTCAAACATCTTTTATAAAAATATTAACAAGCTATTTTATATTATTTGATAAAATATGTTACAGTTCCAAAACAATATGGCGGAGGCGGAAGACAAGTTCGTCTGGTGCGTTTCGACAACAAAATTGTTAATTTCGGAATACGAAAGCTATGAAATTATGTACAGGGTGATCATTTTTAGACTCCCAGCCTCTCTTGGTGGAAAACGGTCTATGAAGATATTATATATATGTATATAGGAGATGATATAGGGTGCATAAAGTGTATAATGGAAATTTTTTTATTAATACCATTTTTTTTTAGTCTCTTCCACTAAGTTAATCGCCATTTCCAGAGATGATGTAGGGTTCACGATGAATTTATTTTTGGAGATATTCCCCTTTCCTTCTATTTGTTTGAAAGATCTTAAAACCGCGTCTTGTGACCTTCTTACCGTTGTCAACATGCAAATCCAGGAACTCCCATATTATACCTAGTTTGAACAAAAAATATGCAGGGAGTTCTATTCCACAGGGTGCCAAAATTTAGCAAAATTGGAATTTTAAAGGCATCTGACAACTGAAGGCTCAAGTATGCCATGGAATTACCTCAAAACAGTTGAACGGTCAACAGGACCACACAAGGTACCTATTGGTGTGCAAAGATCCAATAACAAATATACAGGTTGTTTTTCTGTGTGCCATTAATTTGTGTGCTGAATTTTTTAAACTTTATACGGGTCAAAAAATGCACCCTAGAATTATTATAAATTGTTGAAATGTATCAATAAATGAAAAACTAATTCATTTTTAACAAAATATCATCCAACAAGTAAAAGAGATTTAAATTATTGGACTTTTCTCAACAAATCCATCGATCGCCTAATAAAATTATACATGTTTCTATGCGTTTCTGTTGTGGCAAACTACCCTCATCTGGGCTTACTGACTGCAGGCTTCTGTAAATTTTAGACGTAGTTAGTTTATAATTTCTGCGGCGGTTTTGATACACCTAATCGATTTGTATCATTCTTGATCCGTATAGGTAAAGTTTAAAAAAATGTATCACACATGAGTTGGTACAGAGAAAAATAACCTGTATATTTGATATTGGATCTTTGCATACCAATACCTTGTGTAGTCCTGTTGACCATTCAACTGTTTTGAGGTAATTCCATGGAATTCTTGGCTCTTGACTCGCCAGATGCCTTTTTAAATTCCTATTTTGTTAAATTTTGGCATCCTGCGTAAAATAGAACTCCCTCTATATTTTTTGTTCAAACATGGCGTAATATGGGGGTTCTGTAGTGTCCTTATTAATGCTGTGGTGTCCGATTTTAAACAAAAAAAATCGCTAAATGCATTTAGTCAAAATTGGGGGTATAAAAAATAGTAGCCGGTCCCCGATTTGCATGTTGACAACGGTAAGAAGGTCAAAAGGCGTGGTTTGAAGATCTTTTAAACGAATAAAAGGTCAGGCGAATATCTCCATTAATAAAATCATTGAAAACTCTACGCCATCCCTGGTAATGGCGATTAACAAAAAATTAATATTTTAATGCGTTTTTGAAGAATAACGGAAGAGAATAAAGAAAAATGGCATTAATGAAAAATGTTCAGCAAAATAAGGGCTTTTAAACGATGTAACAAAAGTGGTATATTATGTTGGTGGGAAAAAATATTTCTTGTTGACGCGACGCCTAGCGTCGTATTTGCAAAGAGTCACTAAATGATCACCCTGTACAACCATCAGCATCCCGATTATAAAAATAGAAATAAAAAGCTGGACATATATAAAATGACTGCATATATTAAGCAGACCGAATTTAAGGACTTAATTTAACGTAGTTAAGGCAACTATTGTCATTATTTTGATGGAAATGTCTTGTGTCTTGTGCATTTACGTTAATTGACGATGGTTGCCGCAAAGTTAAGTTAAACCCTTTAAGTTTGCATAAATGGACCCTTTATGTTTATTACACTGAATATACAGGGTGTACCAGATTTTAACTAACAACATTGTTATATCCGTTATAAATATTTTAAATACTAAGTCTAAGTCTGCTAATTTAACCGACTTTGGATTACAAAATAATAACGCAGATAGCAATGCTGCTAGCTGATATGAAATCTGGGACACACTTTATATGTATAGATTTTAAAAATGATTTACTTGCCGTAGATCAATAACTACAACTTTGTTTTATTTTAATTTTTTTTAGATTATCAGGAACATTAAAAGTGGAGCCGAAGGGGACGACGTTTATAGGCCTAAGGTCTATTGGTTTCTATTATTATATACTATAGAAAAAATGATGAAAATAGTGCCCCTAAAATGTTCTTAATTATTTTGAACCCACTCCGAATCAATGTTCATATTTCCATATTTTGCCCTGGACTAGAAAAATATCAACCTTAACTTTTTTGTGTGGATGATTACAAAATGACCATTGTCGTTTTAGGGGCATCATTTTCAACATTTTTTCTTATACTCAATTTATCCGCAAACGTTTCGTTTCCGAGATAGAGTATGTGAAAACATGAAAAAAAAAATGAAGTTCGAACGCCCTGTATTATAAAACGGCTGGGGCCATCATATGACATATATATCATTGGAATCGGGACGAAGCGTATATTCCAAAAATGCAATAATATACGTTGTGTTCCATTTAACAAAATGGAGGTTTGTGTCGTATCACATTTATGGGAAGACCTCTATAATTGCTGAAAACATCATGAAGTAGACAGGTTGCAGCCCTACAACTTTTGTATTTGATATTTTGTTGAAAAATAAAAAAAGGGGTGGCCTAATTTTGTATGATCACCCTGTATCTACAAATTAATTCTAAACAAAAAAATTCCCTTGGCATTGTTTGTATCTGTTTCGTTTTCACAAATTTCCAACTTGATTATTGTATTTAGCTCTGTTTTATAACCACAATCCTATCTACAATAGGTCACATTTTCGCTCGTCACGATTTCATTTCAAGAGGGAACTATATTTTGGGTAAATTTATGGTTAGCTTCTCTGGAAAAGCTATAAAAGTGAATGAGCACATTGCGTGGGACCGAATTCTATAGGTGTAGAATCTTTATGATTTTTTATTATCGTTTAATTGCTGTGAGGTATTTTCTTAATGGCCGATACGGTGTGCCCTTTGCCTTTTCAGCAGTTCTAACTATTTCAAAATGGAGGAGGGTCCCGACAGTTAAATATTTTTCTAAGAGATAAAATTAGCCAAACGCAGAAGTTCTTATAATTCGAAGTTTTAAGTTTTAATTGCTCTAACCTTAACTGAAATAAGATTAGGAACACAGTCACATGCTAAACAAAGTAAAATGTATTTGTTAGACATTTCAGCCGATTTCCTACCTATGTGACATACTCACTCCACTTTATATTCTGGTCCACAATAGGCTAATAGGTATACCATTTTTTTTCAGGCACTGAAGTTCTTTTTATGACTCATGTGGTTTATTTTTCCACATGAGTCATAAAAAGTTGAACTTCAGTGCCTTGGTACATAAATAACTATTCTTTGAAATCGGCAGTGAAGTGCTGCTTTTTCTTTGTTTGAGTTATTTTATAAATTGATACTGTCTATCGCTATAAAGACATTGCGTTTATTTAAAGATTGATTAAGGGACTGCTCAAACACCTGCGCAAAAAACCTATTAGGGAGATCGGACAATACCTAATTGCAGGTAAGACCATAAGAACTCGCCTTGTACTGGAATTACCTGTTTCTTTCCACTGGTCTCCTTTACTATCTATAGAAAAACTATGTAGATTCATAATGTGAAAGAGTGGATCTATTAAGTGTAAATGATTTACCTTGACATTAGTTGATTTTTCCCATCTAAACCAGGAATGGAACAGTTTTGTAAATCTTCAAATTTATAATACCTACTAATAATAAGTAGGTAAGTAAAGTTAAAGTTATGATAAATAATGTCATTAGGTACGTAAATATAATAAGTATACATATACCTACTTGCTTTCAACTTATTATCTATGACTAATTTCCCCTACTTTTTTGGTATATTTCAGAGAACATTTTCATACCTTAAAATAATCAAAGTTGGTCGATTGTTATGAAATTTTGCGACAGAGTGTAGTTTTTAATTTCTAACAACTTGCTCTAATAATTTTTTATAGCTGGGCTTTATGTTCATATCAAGCTCAACAACATCAGTCAAAAAATGAAAAAGTCTGGGGATTCTAAGAAGTGACGAATCATGACATATGTCACAAACGCAGCCTTATTTATTTGTGAACGTTTTGAAAATGTTTTGAAATTGGAAAGAGGTAGATGCAAATGTTACTTTTCGAATTTTGGACTCAACAGGTGTTTTGGGGCCCTTTTTGTCTATTTCAGTGCAAACTTTTGGTTTTATCGTTATGAAACATGAGTATCCTTTTGTTGCTGTTGAAAAGATACTAAAATTATAAGCCAGCAAGACTGAAAAGATAACCCTAAAAAGTAGCGAATAAAAGCACGATCAAAAACAGCGCAAGGGGCTCTGTGATATATCTACGTAGAAATTGATATTTTCAGCCGATTCTACAACTACATCCAAAAAAACAGAGCAGTGTAAAATTTCAGTTCAGCGGCTTGATGATTTTGGTAGATATAGCTACGAGTATAATTCAGTTTCAAGAAAAGAATTTGATGTTATTTTCCCTGTATCTAATTATTAAAAGGCATATTGGCCTCAATAGTCATATTTTGATCCCCTATCTCTGGTTTCGGGATTTCCCATTCCCAATGAATCACCCGCTATAAATAGAAAATGTAATTTTGAACAAAAAGTTTCCTATAAATATGGGTCCTAAAATGCACAATAAGAAAGTTACAGGGTGATGAAAGTATAGTTTGAAAACATGTTTATCGCAACAACTTCTACAGAAGTTATGCAATTTAAATGAAACTTGGTGCAATTCTTTAGTAACTGAAGTTCAACAATTCTGTTTAAAAACGATTTATTCCCATCGACCAGAGGCGGAGGGGCGGGGTAGCACAATGGGTTTTCTACTCATAACTATTTTGAGGTTATCTTTTTGGTCTCGCAGGTTCATCATTTTAGTGCATCTTTTTATTTTGCAACAAAAATGTACTCTTGTTTCATAACGATAAAATCAACCGTTTGCGTTGAAATCGGCAAAATGTGCTCCAAAACACCTGTTAACTCCAAAATTCGAAAAATAAAATTTTCAACTACCGCTTTCAAATTTTACAAAATAATTGTACCATTTAAAGTGACAAAAAATTCCCTATGAACTATGTATCAAAAATTTTTCGCTTTCAAAATGGAACTGATTGAAGTCGGCAAAATTTTGAAATCCATATTTCAGCAAAACCTGTGATGTTTTACTCAACATCCATTAGGCATTTTTTCTTAATTTTGAACATACAATTCATCTGTAAAACAGATGCGGTGGGCGATAATTTTATTTTTCGAATTTTGTTGTTAACAGGTGTTATGGGGCACATTTTGCCGATTTCAACGCAAACGGTTGATTTTATCGTTATATGAAACAAGATTACATTTTTGTTGTAACATAAAAAGATGCTCTAAAATGATGAACCTGCAAGACCAAAAAGATAACCTCAAAAAAGTTATGAGTAGAAAACCCATTGTGCTACCCCGCCCCTCCACCTCTGGTCGATGGGATAAAATCGTTTTTATCATCACCCTGTAACTTTCTTATTGTGCATTTTAGGACCCATGTTTATAGGAAACTTTTTGTTCAAAATGGCATTTTCTATCTGTCATATTACGTTGGCCCCACAATTTAGAAACACCCTGTACAATAATTGTAATTATACCCCCGATTACTGTAAGAAGTCCCGATTTTGTCAGATGACATTCTCCACAAAATCCCTAGGAATTTTCTGTTAACCATGGGTATATCACTGGTACCTATATGCGTCGCAACCAGTTAATGACGTCACTCATTGATTTATGATGTGAAAAGTTACCCAAGCGATACGAAAAAAAGAACATAATAAAATAAAAACCCTATTGCAATCACGATTATACCTCTACAAATAAAAATAACTAGGACTACAACTCATTTTAATAATAATTTCAAACGTCATGAAAACACTTCCATTTTGGTATTTTGGTATAATCATCTACTTGCGACAGCGTCTATGGTGCGTACTCAGGCAAATTGTATTTCGGTGTTTTGAAAGTGACAGTGAAGGTTTTCCGGATCGTTCAAAAAGGTTCAAACTTTGGGCAGTGAAAATATTCGCGGGTTTTGTACGTTTCGTGAGTTTTACCGTTATCTGTGTTGTTCTTGTTCGTGTTATTAGTAGTTATTCATTGTGCAAATGGGCTCGTTACTGACCGGTTGCATTTTTTTCTGCATTGATGCCAACTTAGGATGGCGAAATTGACAGTCCCAGTGAGGACTTCTTAAAATAATTTTACTATAGATAATTTTTTTGCCGGTTTTTTCGTTTATCGAAAACTATAACCATTTCTGTGGACTGCGTTTTATATTTGGAGTTTAGATTTATTTTCTAAAACCATTAGTTGGTTGGAAAGGTTTATGACAACACGACACCTTGTAGGTGACTGTTGTACCACTTTGCACATGCACAGAAAAATACCTCCGTTATGCCTTTGTAAGGTTATCCACAATGCTATAGTATGCATATGACTTTGAATCCGCATAAAGCACTAATGAAGTTGCAGCCACAGTGACAACCCGATTGATGTAAGACGCACAATGGACATGGTTTATGTTTAATCAGTCCCTGGGGATATAAGGTGTGTGTAAATTGTGTGCGCGCGAGGCGTTGTAAACTTTCAGTATTTGCCAATAAATATTCATGGCGTTCACGCCTCGACGGTTTTTTTGAAGACGCATAAAGAGGTGTTGCGAAATGCAGACGAGGCGGTTAGCACCCGAAAATTGCAGCGCGATAACCACATGTCGTGACCGGAAACCTGTATTTTTAATAGCGGGACAGTTTGAACTTTTCGATTTCGTTTTGCGTGCAACATTGTGCACGAAAACAGAGACTAAAGTGGCATCCCGATTTACAGGGTAATTCGGTGTTAACATCTAAACAGAATCAGATAGGCACACCACTGGCTGTGAGACCAGTTATTATTTTAGCCTTATTAGTTTGCAAGATTGAATTTCTAGTCTCCCAGGGGCGTGCAGTCCATGGAAGCAAGGGAAGCAGTGCTTCCCCTAAACCAAAACAATGTAAAATGATAAAATGTAATTTTTGAATTTTTAAACCTGAAGCAATTTGTTTAGTTACCTAGGTATATCAAAAACGCTAAAAACTATCTTATATACTTATCATATATCAAACCTACAATATGTTACGCCTATAGCAAATGCGGCGTTGACTCCGACTGCGCCCATCCTACCGAGCGACAGTACAATGTAAGCTATGCCGGCCGCTAGCTTTTCTGTAGCGTTCGAGAGTCGAGAGGTTGTTGAACTTTCCACCTCCACCGCACTGGCTGACGCGAATGAGAACGCGTGTTTTAAGCGTGGGTGGAAGCTATCGTTGCAGTAGGTTCTTTGTTTAGTAACTAAACAAAGTTGGTAGTTGGTTGGTATCTGCGTTGGTGCATCGCGCGCGTCGTATCTCGGGCGATATGGAAGACAATACGGTAAATACCGTCAACTTCGGCTGTCGGGAATGACGTTGAAAATGTTAAAGTTGGACAATTAAGTAAGAGTGTGTGTGAATGTGTAGTGTGTGCCTTAATAATAAAGGGATTTTCAACAATAAACTTTGCGGATAAGCTTCAATTAATTACTAAAGGAAGAGCAAAACCCCCTATGAAAAACTTAACCACAAAAATTAATGAATGACTTTCACAGATATCGCTATGTTGTCTATTGAGAATATACTTCACCAGACAGAACATGTTAGAGCATCGACGTTTTTATGATGACGTGAACATACAGGGTGTCTTACCGGCAACTGGAAACTCTCAGTTGATGACTATATAAGTAATAAAATACGTAGGTATGTAATAATAAAAAAACGCAAATAAAGGGGACAAATTTCGTTGTAAAATATTTACCTACTATTTCAAAATATAAAAAAGCCACCAACATCTCTTGGAGGGCCAGCCATAGTTGGCCATGATTTCAACAAATCAGGCTTTATTAGAGCTTTCCAACGATATAGTGCTCGATATGGTTATTCAGAAAAATAACGGAAATAACTATGGTCTCTATTTAAAAAAAAGTCATATCTCGAAAATATCAACTATCACGGAAAGTACGACATGATAACCGCATTGGGCACATAATTCCCTCCAACTTTTTATCTAAAATCAGAAACAACGCAGCTAGATGGATTAGAATAAATCGCCAAAATTTCGTTTTTTCTAAATATCTAGTAAGCCATGACTTTTCACAAATATACAAGGCGCATTAAATTGGGCCCACAAAACTGGAATTCTTTCCAATTTAACGCGCCTTGTGGATTTTTGAAAAAAGGCATGGCTAACTAGATATTTAGAAAAAACGAAATTTCTAATCCATCTAGCTTCGCTGCTTCTGATTTTACATAAAAAGTGATACAAAAGTTGGAGGGAATTGTGTCCCCAATGCTGTTATCATGTCCTACTTTCCGTGATAGCTGCCATTTTCGAGATATCTCGCATTTTTTTTAAATGGTGACCATACTTATTTCCGTTATTTTTTTGTTTTTTTTTTCTGAATAGAATTTCCTGGGGTTCGACCAATTAAATTTTGTTTTAACACATTAAAATTTTTTTTATTTATTAAAAACATGACACTACACGTGTTTCAGCATTTTTGCCATCATCAGGTATCTAGGATAGTTTTTTTTTCCATAATTTAAAATAAATATTAAATAAAAATATATATATCTGAAAGGAAAGTTATTTTTTTGAATAACCGTATCGACTATTATATCGGTGGAAAGCTCTAAAAATGCCTGGTTTTTTGAGACCATTACCAACTATGGTTTCAAGTTAAAAAAGAATAGTTTGTGTCATATTTAAAAAATGGCAGCTGTCACGGAAAGTAGGACATGAGAACCGAATTGGGACACAATTCCCTCCAACTTTGGTATCACGTATCACGTTTTATCTAAAATTATATATAAGAAACTACGAAGCTAGATGGATTAGAAATTAGAATAAATCGCCAAAATTTCGTTTTTCAAAAATCCACAAGTCGCGTTAAATTGGGCCCACAGAACTGCAATTCTTTCCCCATTTAACCTTCCTTCTATCTCCGCTAGTTTCCGAGGTCCCCATACTGATAAAAAAAACTCACCCTGTATATCATTTACTTCAGACTTAATCATCTCCTGATGATGCTAACACGGTTAGCGAAACGCGCGTCGAGTGCAAAAAAACAAAGTGTTGGTGTGTGGAGTTAAGAAAAAGAAGCAGTGGCGTAACTACAGGGTGTTCAGAGTGTGCGGTGAACACGGGCCCAGAGCTGCTAGGGGCCCACCGCCACCAAGGTTCATGCAGGATGCAGAAATTTCGGTTTTTCCGATGCGAGCCGATTGATGTGGTGCTGCGTAATAACCGACGAGTCAGAATCTCTAATCGATTACATAGAGGGCCATTGAAATTTCAAAACAATAAAAATTCTTAAGAAATAACTTAAGAGTAAATGTACCTACAGGATGATCCAAACTCGACGCCCCAAGCCTACTGCGGGAACACGAAAATTGGAAATAAAATTTCGAACAGGGGTTCTTAAATGGGACATACTATAAGGCCCAATTATGACCGAAAATTTGCTTTTTTGTTGTTTGGGGAAATGGCCGCTGTGACGTCATCAATATTTTTCCCCAGAAACATACAATTTTTTCCTAAATATTGAAAGTCCTTATCATTTATCATCCTCAACAACTTTTATAGGAAAATATTTTCTGTATCTTTTGTTATTCAAAATTTACAATTGATAGTCAGAAATTATTTAAGATAATGTTAGGTTGTCTTGTGCACCCTTAAATTTTTTCAACTGGAATATTAAATAAAATTTGTTGTAACAAACTATAATAGCAAAGAAGGTAACAAGCACAATTCAAAAATTTAAAAAATACTCCAGTCGAACAAATTTAATGGTGCACCCTAACATATTCTTAAATAATTTCTGACTTTTGCAATTGTTTTCATGGCTAACTAGATTTCGGAAAACCGATCCTAGTGAATAGAAAAATTCCATGTTTTTCATTCCATTCCATTTAAGAGCCCCTGTTCGAAATTTTATTTTCAGTTTTCGTGTAGCAGTATTTCTGGGGCATCGAGTTTGAATCACCCTGTACAGAACGTACATGGTGATTCAACATTTTGACCTATAAAATGGCGTTTTTTGACCTATAGTGAGCAATGTGCATCATTTTTAACTGTTGGTTAATACAAAGTTTAAGTTGGATTATTCTCTATATGCACCTACAGGGTGTCCCATTTTCGATAATTTTGTGAGGTATCTCGGATATTTCTAGAACTAGGGAGTTGCGGTTTTCGGGACATTGACCTCCTTCTTCATAAAAAGAAAGACTCATATAGAGAATTTTCTTGCGGCCTCCTTAGTTTTTTAAACACAAGGTGATTTTCAAAATTTGCCGTTTTCAGGCACCCCCCTATATCTGTTATACGCTAACTTGTTGAAATGGTAAAAATCGACCGTTATAGATTTTTTCATGTAGAATTCAGTGGCGTACACGGTTTTTTTCTAGGAGGTAAGAATTTCAAAATATAAATATAAGTTGCAAAAGTATTGAAAATGGGACATCCTGTACAATGTTTGTCATTGTTACACCACCTGAAATTTTGAACACGGGCCTACTCTTCCGTAGTTACGCCACTGAAAAGAAGTATGTATTTTTTAATTACTTCTGGAGTGCATGAGCCTCGGAGAAATAACCAAGGACATAGGGAGTAAGAGCAAAAAGTAAACAGGGCCAACATCTTTTCGAGTGATGCCACGTACTCCATTGTTTACAGCATTTCATTTCAAAATAGAAGGGTTTAATAATGGGATTAAATGAAGGCGCACACCTCCGGGCCCGTAGCTAGGGAGGGGGGGGCAGAGGGGGGCAATGCCCCCTCTGGGAAAAATTGTTGCCCCTCTAGCGCTTGCGCCACCCACTACCCTGCAACTGGCGCAAATTGTTCTTTTCTAGGATATTAATATCGGGCAGTAGACAAAAGACTACTTATTATGCATGTTTTCCGATATAAAGAAAATATGGCAACCGACGATAGTTGCCCATAAATGAAATTTAAAGATTTTCGGTACCGATGACGCAGGGTTTTACATTCCTGCTTTCGACTGAACTAAGTGACAGGCCCCTCAAATTAATTTTGATTTATTTGTACAAAAATTTAGCAATAAAAAAAATAGAAAATTACAATTATTTTAATTCACTTTTAAGATACATACAGTGTGGTCATTTAAGTGTGCAACATGTGGGATTTTTTTTTGTTAATTGCATAACCAATATACAGATATTGCCGAAAGTTTAAGCATGTTTAATAATCATATTAGGTGCACTTAGAATGGTTGCAAGTTAAACAGCATACAGGGTAGGTCAAAAAATATAAAAATTGTACAATAGTAAAGTACCCTTATAATCAAAAATTCAGCAAAAATTGTTTAGAATTAAAAGGTATGCCTAAATACCAAAACATAGCCTCCTTAGAAAAAAATTTTTTTTGACAATTAATTTCCTCAGTTTTTTAATAAACATTTAAAATAACAACTTTTGCACCTTAAATGAGAGTATTTTAATATACATATTATTATTGCTAATATTTTACCTTGTTTAGAAAAAATTTTGCGAAATTTTCAAGTTTTGTTTAATATCGTTGCAACAAACATGAAGTTTGTGATTCCCTAAAAAATTAAAAATCTAAGTTAATTTTACAAATATGCTTGAATTCGAACAAAGTTATGAGAAATTGATTTAATTTTGATTGATTTATGGAATTGTTTAGGGTGAATATTAAAACAAATTTTTTTTTGAGATCATTAATGTTTTTCAAAAAAATATTTTGTTTTCTTAGGAGGCTATGTCTCGGTATTTAGGCATAACTTTTAATTTTAGACAACTTGTCTTAATAATATTTTGCTGAATTTTTTGAAATAAGGGTACTTTACTCTTGTACAATTTTTATAGTTTTTGACCTACCCTGTATGCTGTTTAACTTGCAACCATTCTAAGTGCGCCTAATATGATTATCGAACATGCACCCACTTTCGGGAATATTTGTATTTTTTTTGTGCAATTAATAAAAAAAATCCCATATGTTGCACACTTAAATGACCACACTGTATAGGGTGTTCTTATGTGAATTATCTTGTATGGTAGTAGGTTTTTTGTTTAAAATAAGTAGATATGTGGTAGTAGTATGCATACCTAATTAATACTTTGTTTATTTTTTGTATTTTTTATATTATAACTGGTGCTGAGGCTGAGTTAAGTTTGTGATACCTACGAATACATTTAGTATTCGTGTTCGCGCATTAGATTTTTTTGTTATGAAGAAGAAGAACAAATATTTTTTTGTTATCAATTTGTTTCTTTCAAATAAACATAAAAATTGGGTCTTTCCCTTTTTTCTTTTTTGTATTTTGAAATTATGGTCAAATCTCGCTCTGCCCCCTCAAAAAATATTGTTGCCCCCCCCTAAATATCGAACCTGGAACCTGGCTACGGGCCTGCACACCTCCCATAGAGCTAAATTAACAAGTGTAGCTATTAATTTCTTGTATGTAACAATTTTAAACTAAAACTAAATTGCTCTATAATTATAGTAGCTAATTATCACTTTAATAAAATCGTCAACAGATACCTCAAACTGCCCAAGATGGCAACGTCGCCGTTGCCGCCGCGGGCGCCGCGTTCGTTAACTCTGCGGTATTTGTTTTGTGTATGCCCGGCAAGTCAAGTTTTCCGATTGTTTACGTATGCATTTTTCGTGTTTCCAATTGTTTTTCTGTTAGTTTATAGGCTATTTATTAGTGTTTAGGATATCCTGACTGATTTTGTTATACAATGGGACGCAGAAAGTGTGTGGTGTGTGGACAAATTCATATTTCTCAGGACATAACCAATCTCAGGTACCTAAACGTTGTTACTTGGGTAAACTCACATAAGATGTTGGTTGACTACAAACGCGTGTATTTTGAAGCTGTTGCTCCCTCTATCCTTGGTTATTTCACTGAGGCATGAGCTTAATAAGCAAATTCTGCGGATACGTCCAATATCATATTTTTAAAAGGACTCTATATCGAGTATTGCGGCATAGCTGACTGAAGATCGAAAAATCCCTTAAGCTTCTAACAACTTTTTGCACGCAATCCTGCCAGTGTACCGCCCTGTGCAGACGGCGACGAACTAAATATCCGACAGGCCGTGCGACACTTTCCAAAATAAATCATCCCGGCTTTCATAATTGAACGATGGCTGGCATTGTGCTCTGGAACACGCCCGTCAAGCGTGGGGTCCATTCAAGCATCCATTTTCGACGTTTGGAGATGAATGACGCCGGGACGCGGGGGAGGGGGGGGGGGGGCGGAGCGGCAGGGAAGTCACGGATTGTTTGGCAACAATGCGCGGCCGCCTTTTGTGGCAACTGTTGCCACTGTTTCGACGGGCACAATGCGCCCGGGACACTTGGATGGTTCGGCCAGACGTGGGTTCCCAGTCAAAGCAAACAGTGTAGGCACCGAAGGCACAACACGTAGTAGGTTCACTCGGCCAAAAGCACGAGTATGGCCGAGGCAGCCCGACCGCCGTTACCCTTTGCATCTCTTCCCCGCTGAAAGCCACGCAAGACGCAGTCCATTTATATTATTATTTATATTCATCGGCGAAGCTTTGAATCGGCGAGATAAAAGTGCCTTCGCATGCTGAACCACTATGGATATACAAGCAGGGCTCAAATATAAGCCGGAATTTGGCTGTAACTTTTTATTACTATTTGACTACAATCAGGATATGTTTTTTACATTATTTCTCCAGTACTCAGCCCCTAAATCTATACAGTGTTGCCATCGTTGTGTGAGTTTGATAATGCCGCTTTTATAGAATGTTTTTGGTGGGGTGCGCAGCCACTCATACTCAAACTCGGCAACAGTACGTCTTGAGTTTGAGTGGCGCCGCTCTACACTTAATCTTTTTAATTCTCGACAAAAATGATGAACCCCTGTTTTATCGCAGGTGAGTAAGGAATTTATAAATACTTGTTACATCATATTCAAACACCTGGATTTTTGATAAGGTGGATTTCCCCATATTGTGCTTTAAGTCATTGCAAAATATCACTTGGTTTGCCACCCTCATTCACAAGAAATGTAATTATCATGCGTTGCGCAAGGCAAGGTGAACTGGCTGCTATGTCATTTTGACAATAATTATTACTAAATAAAAGCAATTGAAATGACTATGACATTATGCACGCTTTCTAGACACCCCATTGCGAAAATATTAAAGAGGAATTGCGGCTAGGGCCATTCGTTTGGATCCTAGAATAAAATTCTGGGACATATTTGAATGTGCGGGGAGTAGTGACTTTAGCTTTGACAATTTTTCTACTATCTTTGCTTTTTTTGCTCTTTCAAAGAAAATTCGCTGTACTGGAAGCTGCTTTCAGAACAGCAAAGCCTTATTTTCAACGCATTTATAAATTAAGCTTTCCCGGTTCACCGGTCCAATTCTTGGTCTGCAACAATGTTCATAAGGACCATAGAATAACGTAAATTTGCCATTACGTGACAAATATTTTATTTAATTACAAAAATTAATAGCAGATAATATAAAGCCACTCAAGTCATAATTATTAAGAGTTCTGTATGTTCCTAAGTTGGTCATCTTGCCAATTTGAAGCGGTTAGGTATATTGCATTGCAGTTTCTTAGCGAAATGATTTAGTGCAGCGTTGTGAAAAATAGTGTGCAATTACGTGTTTTTAGTGTAGTTTTTCGAATAGCTTAATTTTTGTGCGGTTTATAATAGTTCTAAGCAAAAAATTATTATATATTTTTTAATATTTTGGTTTATGTTTATGCAAAACCAAAGCCTGCAATAGGTGTCAGCCACTGGGAAAATAATCAGCCATGCAAAAATGCCTGACACCTTTCACAATAAATAAAATACCTCGGAATGCTGTTTCTGCAAGAGCATTAGAACATGTATACATTTGCCACTCAACGATTTTGAGCCTTACCTATCTTCTTCTTGTCGTAAGTGCTGAACACGACCAAGAAATATTACGATCTTTACAAGTTTACCATGTCTACTAAATTCAATAATTATTCTGGTAATCTCGAAATAATTTCAACAATTAATGCCGTCTGTCTGGGGAAAATAAGAAACAGTATAGGTATTTAAAAAAGAGAGAAAGTAAGAAAATTGCAATAAAAAGGAGATAGAAAATAAAAGAGGAAGAGAAAAACAAGAATTACATTAGAAAAACAGTTGAAACTTAATAAAATGAGACAGAATGATAGAGATAACTGGGATAAAGCAAAGTTAGATGAAAACGAAAGCGACAGAAAAATTTTAGTTACTTACTTGTAAGAGAGATTTAAAAAAGGAGGATTTTGTCATCATAATTTACGAGTAACAAAATTTAATAACAACTGTGACACATAGTGGATTCAATTTTAGATATCCCGAGAAAGAGGTTTATGGTACTTACTCACAAGAACAAATACTTGGCAAAACTGGAGACCCAAAGTTTCCAACTGAAGAGGACGTTACTATATTCTCGAAAGGGTCTAGTCAAAAAAACACTATGCCAGCTACAGGATAAAAAAATATAAAATTTAAAATATTGTTTACAAAAAAATATATTACAAATTTGATTTGGGCTGTCGGTATTTATTTCCAGTGATGTATCTCATATACTTACCCCATATATTAAGAATCGTCAATAAACGTGGAAAATTGATTTTTGTAGGTTAAAGTGTGATAAATCAACCCTTAAGGTGTCAGGCACAGGTCAATTTACCTAAGATAAAGATAAAACAGTCATGTTTACCCCTTCCTTAACATTTCTATCCTTATCCAGCATGGCTGTTTCCCCTAAGCCCGTGTACGACCGTGACTATTTTTACATGATCGAGGTGTGCCCTGAAAACATCGTCCGACTTTCCCCACTTCTCGGCACGGCCATCTTCCTTTAAAAAAACCTATTTAATGAGAGACTTAAAGATCCCCCTTATTGAGCCTTAAAGTATGTCAACCTGTTATAAAACTCTCAATGGACTAAGGACATTTTAAATTCAAAAATTTATTCCGAAATTAGTTACAGCGATAAGAAACAGAATGTATAACAATTAGGTATAATCCCGTGTTGATAAATTATATTTCATACTGAGGATCTAACAACATTCATTAGGTACGTAAGATATTAAGCTTTGACAGATGAGCCAATTTTTTGGTAGGTATCTTACAATATTTATTCTAATTCCACCCAGAAATCCACTATCTAAATACCTAATAGATTAGGTACACAGGAAAACTTTCCAGAATTATTTCCGTGAAAACTATGAGTCACACCAAAAATAATGTTTGTTTACAAATCTAATAATACCAATAATATCTATCTAAATTGAAACTAATAAAATAACCATATTTTGACGGGTTACACAACGTTAATTTAATTACGTGCGTGTTTGAGTTTGTTTTCATTCATGCCGCCAGTTTATAATTTACTAAACTCGGTAAATTGGACCATCTACAAGCAAATCGCCATATACACAGAAAGTGCTATTTCAAAAAATGGTTAGACATATAAAAACAATAGAGGGAGTTGTTTAAAATTTGCGTCATTTCACTGATTGCCCTTTATTGTTAGTCAAACAGAGTAATCGGTCGAACCATTGAACGTTACAGCGTCTGACTGCCGTTTGTTCAGTCATTTGTTGAAAATTTGTAGAATTTGACTGAACAAGCGCAAGGCAATCCTTGAAATGACGCAAAATTTGAGTCAAACAAGGTAATAGTTATTTTATTACAGCTTTTGCCGGCAATACGTGTAATGACTAGACATTCCGCGAAATGACGTATTACGCTCGATGCCTACGACATATGTATTTGGTAATTTATGAAAGAATTGCTACGTCTATTCTTTTTTATATGACTCTGGTTTGATCAATTTTCTTATTAAACAGCAATGTGCAACTGTGTCTTAATTCTACAATCTACAATTCTAGCGTTCTTAATGCTAAAACTTCTGACCACGTGACGTGGAACTAAGGTCTTATTCGCCCAATAAAACACCCCGAGATGATTATTTTTAGTCACTTTCTTATTTTATTTCTAACAAAAAGAATGGACCTTTACCATTAATTTTTTTTTATTTTTTTGGGCTCATTTTCTGTAGGAAACTAGGGCACGAATTAGAGTTGAAATTAGAAAACACGCACTTGCTGACGTCAGCAAAGGCCCTTACCAGGGTTTCTTCCTGCGATTTCCAGCTAAATGATGTAATGGGTCCACTTGTATTTTAATAGTTATAATGAATAAAAGAGATAATGCTTCATTGTATTTACAATAATCATACTGTATATATACGTATATTTAGATTATATTTATTATTTATATCCCTTTCAAGGGTGACTGAAATTACTGATTACCTACCTAAAAGTATTAAACCCCACCAGGTACACAAAATATTACCTGCAGAATTATCAGCAAAGTTGGTTAGATTTAAAGATTTTTCAGAATGATGTTGCAAGATCTTACGGAAATGCTGATTTCATTTGACATTGTTCCATAAACGTTTTCATTATTTTTTTAGACAAACCGAGCTATAAAATATTTAAAAAAAAACACCCGTATGTTTTACCCAAGGCTGTCAAATACGCTAATCGGCCAAAACTGTGGTATAGGCCCAATGTTATGCCAAAAGAGCGTAAAATTGGAGATAACGATAACGTATCGAGTGCTGCATCGCACAGATAGTGACACCCAATAAATATTTGAACAATTTTAAATGAATATTTCAGATCATAACAAATTCGGCGACTATTTTTAGACGATTAGGACTGGCCTCAATTTTTGGCGCAGTTTTTTTACGGTTTCATTTTAATTGCCTTTGGGGTCAACGTGTCGCAGCCGCATCGTCCATTAGTGTGATTTATAGATGAATCTAATGCGTCTTTATTTTGGTAGTATTTTCAATGTGAATTGAAATAGATCGAGATGATGAATTTGAATTACTAGTTTTCCTTGCTATAAGAAATTAATTTATACCATTGAGTAAAGGAATAAATATTATTCCTTTACTCAATGTTTATACTTACGATGACAATGACAGGATCAGTTCTTTCGCTTCCGTGGCAGAAGTGTTTTCCTGTAACAAAAATATTTAAATTGTATTACGTTCTGCGGAAACTGAATAACGAATAGCCAATACAATAGGATACAAATGATGATCTTTATTAAGATTATATCATTATTCTAACTTTGTACTACAAATAGATACAAATTAAAGTTTTTTAGTTATACAAAATGTTGATAAGGGGATAAGGACAAAAATAACAATTTGGGTTTCCTTCAGGCCTTATCTAATTCACAGATACATAGTAGTAGTAGTATTAAATTTAAAAATTACAATTTCACCAAACCTGAAACGTATCGGTATGTTTAGCAAACTGACAGTTAATGTGTTGCAGTTGCAAACGTGTTCCCTTGTTGATAGTTTTTAATTACATAGCGAGAGTTGTAAACAGCTTATTACGTATGAGTGGAAAAGTTGCGCACGAGCCGCGCAGCGGCGAGCGCTGTAATTCCACGAGTATGTAATAAGCTTACAACTCGAGTTTTGTATTATAATTTTTCTTCGACGAAAGAAAAACTATTATAATAGATAAACTATACTTCTGATTATCTGACAGGCAACAATTAGTATGTTGGTTAGTTTCTATGGTGACGCGGATGACGCGCTAACAAGGCACCCGTGATAATTGCGTTTTAATTAAGAACAGATACGTATTTTTTTTATTACATGCCAGTCATTACGTGTCAGTCATTACGTGTCAGTGTTCGTACCAATTGACTTACTTATAACCTAAACCGTCACTTAATAGGTATGTTACTAGCATAGGAGTAGAAAAATGTATTTTATATTTTAATATGTTTGAGGTCCCAGCGAACGCTACTTATACACGTATCTGTGTACTAGATTAGCCCCTAGGAAGAGGCAAGTAAACGACGAAACGTCTGCATAATCTAAACAACAGATATTGTTATTTTTGTTCTTGTCCCGCTACTCTCCATTCAACACCTACGTATTGAAGGATATTAAACTAATCTTCAGAGTTACTAAGGCAACTGAAAAATTGTCCAAATCCCGTGAACTAGCTCGCCGAAAAGTCACACAAAATTAAACTTTTATTATTTTCTAAAATCGCTATTTACCAAAAATAACTTGAAACGTGGTAATTTATGACGGGGTCAATACATAAACACACATAAAACGTTTATAGGTTATTGTAAGTCTAGAGGCATTGAACTAATAATTAATCATTGTTATATACAAACTCCCATTTCTGAACAAAGGATTCCGAGATTTTCGACGAGAAGAATGTCGGAAAGTTACCATCGTATGTCAATTTTCTGTCCAACTCAATGGCCGTGTTCAATCGTTAGGTATATCTATCGAAAGTTTTTGATGCCGTTAAGCGCTTTCCATCAAAAATCAAAAATGGTTTAGAAGCGCTATAAGACAATCGAAACCATATAAAAAATACACAAAATATTATACTGATTAAATTTCATGTCCAAATAAATTACAAAAATGGAAAATGCTTTTCTGTTTGAACTGTGACTCCCGGCGTCCTGCATTTTATTAAAAAGAGAAAGAAACATAAACAAAGAGAGGTAAAAATATGGGAAGCCGACTTACTAAAAATTTAGCCCTAACAGAGAGCGCTTTCTTTCTCAGATTTGTGGCAATATCGAAAATGTCAGTTTATAAAAAAATGCGTATTCCTCCCAAAAACTTTTGCTTGTAAAGTAAATAACATTGATATTATGTATGTAGATGGGTGTAGACAAAGTTAAAGTTAAATAGAGGTAGTAGAGGCCAGGCCAGGCCGCCAGGCCCGCCGAACTGAAGGTATAAGGAAGTACACGTGCGTCTCTATACTCTCTGATTCGCGGATGCGCGCTGTGAGTCGGTGCTACCGCCAGATTCTTGGGTACCATACTCGCCATGCGCATGCTCCCACATACCTTGGTGTAGGACAACGCAGGTGGAATCCGTCTGATACACGAGAAAATTTATACTGAAACAACCTTATGGAAATATCCCATCATGGATTGGCAGTTTTAATATACGCTAGTGGGCTTATTACTATATCATAACAGATTTCTTTAAGGGGCTGGGGGGTGCTAAGTTCTGACGCTCACCAACGGAATATAAACTTGTGTGTTTAGTCTGTGTAGTCAAGTTACTCGTGGCATATCAGTTTTAATCCCAAGTTTGGACATTATATTGATATTTACAAAAGAAGAAAAGGATTTACATTTGCTAGTCAAAAGGTAATAAATTAACTTAGCCCATGATGTTTTTATCGCCACAACAGAAATTTTTTTCCTTGGAAATTTAAAAACCACAAGAAAGATTTTCTCAATATTTATATTTTTTTAAATTCTTGTAAAAACGTAAAAAATGAATAAATTTACGAAATGTTACCAACTTACTAGGAAAGCGCCGTTAACAAGGGGTTTTAATGCACTTAGGAATTTTTTTTATTTTTACCTAAGATTTTTTTAAATTTCGGTTTCATAGAGATGACATAAACGCACATGGCATTAAATACTACCAACCCAAGTGAATTTTTTGTGCTTATTTTGAAAACCATCATGTTTTCAAAAAACCAATGCTCAACTCAAATACCTACTGCATTATACAAAGACATGTCTTTGGCATTATATTGCGCATATTTGGAGAAAAAATCAGCCAAACCTGATGTATCGTTTGGAAAAACAATATACCTATTTTCTAAAATTTATTTGTGGCGTAAACAGATCCATTGAATTTTAATTGGGTTTTTCGCCACCAAACTGGTTAAAAGACAACTTTTTCAAGTTGCCTGGAAAATTAATAAATTCTTAACAGTAAATGAACTAAACTTTGAACTTGTAACTCAAAAAATATCTTCAACAAATTTGTTTCCTGAGCTTTCGGAGAATATATCTTCCTCCTTTCTCAAAAATGACGTCACGTCAAAGTGAAATGACAGATTAATAAATTTCAGGTTAAAATGTCATGACAACAGAAACAATAGCCTAGCCACCTGTCTGATATTGTACCCTGTAATTATTATTTATACTAACTTCTCTTTGAATAAGTGGCAATAATATTTTACTGAATTCCACTGAACATTCAACAACACAGTTTTCTGTATTTCCTAGAATAAATACTGATTCTTTAATTTTTCGTCTATTTCCTACTTCTTCTTTGAAAATTGGTTCACATATTTTCGACTTCGAAATTTGATTTTGCCTGATATAATTTTTATGTTCTTTTAAACGAACGTTAAATGGCCTACAAGTCTCCCCAACATAGAACTTTCCACATTCGCAAGGAATTTTATAAATGCAATTTTTTGAACTTTGTACTTCATTAAATGGTTTCGTTTTAGCTAGCATCGATCTTAATGTATTTTTGGTTTTAAATACTGTTCTGACATTAAAACGATTGCCTATGCGTTTTAGCTTATCTGATAGTCCAGGAATATAAGGAATAATTAAATTTACTGGTCGGTCCACCAGATTTATTTCTCTAATTCTATTAGCATTGTTATTTTGTTGGCAATCCTGAAAAACTTGCTCAATAAATTCAGTAGGATAACTATTCTTCTCAAGAACATGTTTTATATGTTTAATTTCCTCCTCAAATTTTGTGTTATTAGAACAAATCTCTTAGATAGTTCCAAACCAATTTCAAAGAAGAAGTAGGAAATAGACGAAAAATTAAAGAATCAGCATTTATTCTAGGAAATACAGACAACTGTGTTGCTGAATGTTCAGTGGAATTCAGTAAAATATTATTGCCACTTATTCAAAGCGAAGTTAGTATAAATAATTAGGTAGAACACAGGGAACAATATCAGACAGGTGGCTTAGCTATTGTTTCTGTTGTCATGACATTTTAACCTGAAATTTATTAATCTGTCATTTCACTTTGACGTGACATGATCTTTGAGAAAGGAGGAAGATATATTCTCCGAAAGCTCAGAAAACAAATTTGTTGAAGATATTTTTTGAGTTACACGTTTAAAGTTTCGTTCATTCACTGTTAAGAATTTATTAATTTTCCAGGCAACTTGAAAAAGTTGTCTTTTAACCAGTTTGGTGGCGAAAATCCCAATTAAAATTCAATGAAACAATATACCTACCTAAAGTTTCTGGTAATTTTATATTAGAGAAGAAGAAGAAAATACATTTCAGGTATATTTTTTTCACAAACGAGACATTAGATTTGGCTGATTTTTTGTCCAAATATGCGCAATATAATGTAGTTGAGTTGAGTTAAGCATTGTGTTTTTGAAAAACCTAGTAATTTTAAAAACTAACACCAGAAACACACTTGGGTTGGCACTATGTGTGATAATGCCCTCTTAAAGTATTTTTTCCACTGGTGGTTAAACTTTTTTACATCATGACCCTGTATATGTATAGAGTATACAGTGGTATGACCATGGATCTAATAGTCACATTTTTGGTCTGTATATCTTAGATGAAAATAATTTCCTGCTTTTTAAACATTTATGCATAACCTTTAAAAAATGGTGGTAGATTGCTAACTATTAATTACATTTTGTTATCACCACATAAATATTAATGTTTAGTGCATTAAATTTGTTTTTATTCCCAATGAACAAAGTCCGCCATATCCATATCCCATATCCATATTTTCTGTACCAAATCGGAAATTTTCAGGACCACCCAAGTCCCGACAGCTTCCGAAACGCCACAGTATTAGTTGAATAAAGTTAAACGTTTAGCGTATCTTACTGCTTTCCTCCCCATTAAATCCTCACCCGGCTCTGTAACAACAAAAGGCAAATTTCCACCCCTCATCCCGGTTTTCCCACCCGCCAGCGGGAGCATCAACCCCATTCCGACCGCAGACCCATAAACCACCCCCGTAAGAAAACCGCCACCCTGGGCAATAGCCGGCACGTGGCCGCCTCACGTTTATCTCCGGGGTCATTAGATTAGACACCCCCCCCCCCCGTCGAAGAGTCAACTGCCGTAAATTCGCGGCTGGGGTGCGTTTTCGCACCCCATTAGTTGTAGGGGGGCCATGGGTACTCGCAGGATGGGAAAGGAGACCGTGCGGCACCGTCGCAATGATAAAGGCCTGCCAGCTGCCGAAGCGAAACGTCACTACGTCATCACAGGGAGGTCGGGAGGTTGCTTTTTAAAGTTGTTTACGTTTACTTGTCTGGCGATTTTCCTGTTTTAAAGAACGTTTGTTGTGTGTTGGACTGTGTTTTTAGTAATATAGGACGTGGAGTTTTATTAATAAGGTGGTAAAACAGCAGGGGTTCAGAATAAAGTGATTAATGTTCAATTTTAGTTTATAGGTTTTAGGTTGTGTCTATAGTTTCGGACTAATTTAAATCATGCCGTGGACGTTTTCCGTTCCCAACTGCAAGGGAAACTACAAGGGCGGTCCTAAAGTGTCCGCTTTTTCCTCCCTAAAGACCCTATTTTAAGGAAAAAGTGGGTTAAGGCCATCAAAACAGATTTTGTTCCTACACAGTTTTCCAGGATTTTGGTTTGGACTGTTGGAGAGTGATACCTAACAATTTTAGGTGATTAAACGTAACCACCTTGAAATCAGTAAGTTTTATGGTTTTATTTATTCGAATTTAGTTGTATCTAGGCAGGCAAATAAGAAATAATTGGCATTTACGAAAATTTCCTTGAAAATGTGACTTTCACTCTCGTAGATTATTATCCGTGTTGTAAAACCATGAGCTATATATGTAAACAATCATTTTAAAGTGTTTTTTTTACCAAATTTACCAAGTTGACACCTTGAAATTTGAATTTGGCGCCTTAGGCTCACCTCCCTTGGATGACTCATCGCTTTCAGCTGGCGGGCCTTATTGCGACGGTGCCGGACCGTGCCCCCCCCCCCTTCCCCGAGAATGTAGAGGGTGATCCATCCAAAAGTATAACAACCTCCCTATTTCCTTACATTTTCATATTTTTGCCCGAAAAATGTATTCCTATGTAATTTTTCCTACGCTTTCCAAACTTGCATTCAGAAAACAATCGAACGTAACAAATAAGTCACAATTAAGAGTTAGGTGTGTTTTTAATATAATGTTTTTATTTATTTAATATGGTGTCAGTTATCAGTTAGAGAGGTTTGTCGGTGCCTATTTTTTTTCTCCAAGTAAGAGCAAAACCTATTATTTGGACATTTTTCAAATATTTTTGCAATGTTATGTTTATCAGTGATATTCGTAGATGGTTAGTCATATAGGTTTTAACGGCTTGTCTTAAATACTTCCGGAACCTCTGAGCTTTTAGAGACACTGTTAATGATAATATGTGCAATACGATAACTATAACATGTTTGAAAATTAATTTTATAATTTTGGTTGTTATTCCTTCTTTTCCATCGGATAAATTGTTTTTTAAATTATTGCATATGATATTTTCTCTATCCGCCCGATTTACTTCGTCCAAGGTACCTAATTAATTGTAAAAAATATAGATTTGGATTATTTTCTTGTGTTGTGTTTAGGGAGTTCTCTAATATTTTTTCATACAATTTCATTGGAGGAAGTATTAAAATGTTCCTGCTATTTACGCCTATTACGTGTGTTAATTTGTTGTTGTTTATAACTTTTTCATATTTTTTTATGATTTGTATTACAGAATAGTATATTTCATTACGAGTCTGGAAATAAAGATTTTTCCGTGCGCGCGTGACAAATTAACCAAAAATACAGCATTCCTCAAAATATCACAGAAAATAATACAGTATCCCCGGATAGCTGAAAAGACTCTTGTAAAAGGCAAGAAATCTTCGAATTAAAATTTGAGCTTTAGGGGTTCAGCCTTGCTTCTTCGGAAATTAGTTTCGAAAAATCACCTATGCCTTGGAAATTATGTAATAGTATATTTCATTACGAGTCTGGAAATAAAGATTTTTCCGTGCGCGCGTGACAAATTCCCGTGTGAGGCGCAGCCGAACACGGGAAGTCATGCAAGCACGGAAAAATCTTTTTCTGGACGTGTAATATTTTTTATTATACTTCTTTGAAAACGGAAACTTAAAACATTTTATCGGCATATTATAATAAATTTAATTGACAAAAAATAAACAATGCAGACAATATAGTGTTTGGTATGTTTGATGCGTTTCCATGGTTACTCTCAAATTATTTCAAAGGTGCTTTGTTGTAAATTAGTTAGTCAGATAAGGTGAATAAAACGTCAAAAATATTACAGAAATGTATCTAAATATTGAAACACTTACGAATTAAAATACAAAATAGGTATATGTTAAATATCAGAGAGCATATAGAGTTTCTTAAATTTAGTTTACTTTGCTGTCTATTTCTATTTTAAAGCCATATATATTCGGTATTTTTATTCAGCGCACGGAAAGTTTTTCCATGCGCTGTTTCCGTGCGCTAGCCCGAAAAACCTCATCTTTCCTTATTGCTAAAACAGATGAAAATAAGGTGTTTTCAAAGAAATATAATAAAAAATATAATTCCACATCAGAAAGCTACCTGTTCCTGTCACATGGACTCCAAATTCTGACTGCAAAAACAAGCATAGTGTATTTCTCATGAAATTATATTTTCCTAAAATACTTCGTAGATTAGCCAACAACTAATAGTGGACCTCAACACCAATGCATTTGGAAAATATTAAGCTTAAAAGCTGGAGACCATTTGACAGCTGTCATTAAGTAGCCTTCTCTTCTGAATATATTTTCTGTGTTTGTAGCACCCTTGATGCCAAACTTGATACATTACCAGATTTTTTTATAATAATTATTGTTCCCCAGTGATTGAATTTTCTCTTTATAACAGTTTTTTTGTAGTTTTGATTAGATTTGTGACTATATTTCTGTCTTTTTATAATATTCTTTTAACTGCAAAAGTCAAGTTTGTTTTTTAAAAGTTTATCCTTGATTTTGTCCAGTTTTTTTTAAGATTAAGCTGTTGTATAGTAAATACGTTGCTTTTGTAAGGTTATTTTCCTTATACAGTGTGCCCCCGGACTGAGTTCACATAAGGTGTAAATAACAAAAAAAAAGAGTTGAAATTTGAGCTTCTGTGTATCAACTAATTTGTGACATAATTTTAGTTTCGAAAAATCACGTAGGTATGCCTTGGAAATTATGTAGAAACTAATTTTCCACATCAGTAAAGTGCCCTTTTTGTAGGTTGTACGACAAAATGTTATTAAGAAAACTTATTCAGAATGAAAAACTGAGTAGGTTTGCGAAATTTCGAAAGCCTACTTTGATTTTTTGGCGTGTTTCCCACTTTTTTTAGGAAAGTGCCCTTTTTGTCGGTTTTACGGCAAAATGTTATTAAGAAAACTTGTAAAAACTATAAAGGTGTGAAAATTTTCGAAAGTCTAGGCCTACTTTTATTTTTTCCTACAAAAAGGGCACTTTACTGATGTGGAAAATTAGCTTCTTCATAATTTCCAAGGCATATGTGATTTTTTAAAACTAAAATTAAGTCAGAAATTAGTTTCAAACCGAGCAAGGTTGATCCCAGAAACTCAAATTTCAATTCGCAATTTTTCCACCTTATGTGAACTCAAATCCGGGGACATACTATAGTTCATCCCAGTTTATTTGACCTAGTTTGACTACTCTAAGTAACGCCGGGCGCGGTCGGCTCATAGATGGGCCATTTCCCTTTTAGTTATTTTACCTAATAAAACTTCTTTTTTTTCGACTTCAAAAAGACTACAATATGTAGGTACCTTAGCACTGAATTTGAACACAAAAGTTGAACTTCAATGCCTTGGTACACACATAACTATTTTCTCTACGTTTCATAATTGTTTTCTAACGATAATGAAAAAAGTAGCTAGGTACTTATTATTTTAGTTTTTTATTATGTCCTGCTTTCATCGAATGAATCCCGCTTTTTTTACTTAAAAAGAACCCAAAACCCGCTTTGCCCAGAAAAAATTCTGTCAACGACTCCTATAGCCCAATTTTGCCGCATTCAGAGCCATAGGCGCTGACTCCGCGGAGCACCCGGCCAAAAGTTTGACCAGTTGTTGGAAGCTCATAAGCAAAGGTGACAAGGTGACAACCAGAGCTGGGCAAATTTGCAAACTACTTAAAGTAGTTGAATACAACTACTAAACTACTTCAACAAAAAAGTAGTTTAACTACTAACTACTAAGTAGTTAGTAGTTAAAATGGTAACTAATTTTTTAACTACTTTGAAAAAACTTGGTAGAACAAGTAAGTTTGTTGATTACTGACTATATAAAAAACAAAACAAAAACAAGAAGAAAAATTTTCTAATAAATTAACTACTACATTTTTGATACAGTGACGAGTACAGCGATCTACAGGGTGTCCCGAAATTAGCCTGCCATAATTTACCAGCGCATTCTGCGACCCAAAAAATTAAAAAGTTCCTATAAACATGGCCCTTGGAATGGCCTCAAAAATGACCCCTAAGGGGGCTATAGCCCCCTAAATGGACACTTTAGCAAACGGTTTTTTCTAAATATTTCCAGAACGAACAAAGATAAAATTCTGAAATTCGGTATGGGATATACATGTGACATTTGACATTTACCGAGATATATATAGTTTGACATTCTTTATCATAGGCGTCCAAAATGGGGGGGTCAAAGGGTTAAAAATACACAAAATTTTGTGTGTGTGCTCTTTCTCCAGATTTCTTACGAAATTATGAAAATTCAGGGTATTCTATGAAAAAACGGTGCTCTTATCGAACTTCGATAGCACGCACTGTTTTCGAGTAAAATCGTTTTGAAAATGTTTTGCAGTGTGCCATGAAAATAGGTAGGTACCTATTAGAATTAAAGTAGCCTGTCGTAATCCGTTCGTTCTTTCTGCGAACCAAAAAAATTAAAAAAGTTATTATAAACATGGCCTCAAAAATGCTATAAGGGAACTATAGCCCCGAAATAGACAGTTTCGCAAACGGTTTTTTTCCCACAACGAGCAAAGATAAAATTGGTATGTGATATACATATTATGAGATTTGACATTCACACAGGTCGAGATAGTTTGGCATTCCTCATCATAGGGGTCCCAAATGAAAGGTCAAGGGGTTAAAAATAGCTTAAATTTTTTTGTTTGCCTTTTTCATGCCTTCTTCTCCCAGGTATATAACACACAAAATTTCAAACTTTCGCCTTTTGCCTTTAAGTTAGGTATAGCTAAGTAGATTACTGGAAAGTAGTTAGATTAACAAAAAGTAGTGAGATTACTTTAAGTAGTTTTTAGGTGGTAGTTAACTACTTCTTCAACAAAATTTTTGAGTATTTTACGGAATTAAAAATGTAGTGGAGTATAACTACTAATATGAAAAAAGTAGTTTAAGTACAACTACTTTTCCTCAAAAAGTAATTAACTACGCAGTTAACTTCAAAAGTAGTTAACTACAGCCCAGCTCTGGTGACAACTAGACAATTTGAAAATATTATATGTCAAATGTTCCCCATAAAATCGTCAATAAGACTAAGCACTTTTGCGTTATTTACGCAAAGTTAGGTAACTAAAGTCTATCCAAGTTACAGAGGCAGTGGATCAAAACATTGGCCACCACGTGACCTATTCTCTTATTGGTCTGGCCGTCATAAAATGTCAAGTGTTTACGCGGCGAGCAGAATGCAAGGCCGGCTCTTCCCTCAGTCGAGTTTCCTGCATATTTTAGATCGGATCGCGAGTAGTATATTCGTAAATTTATTTTGCTACTCAATTTAAGGAAATTTATAAAGATCCACGAAAGGTAAAAACACAATTTTTAGAACTTCTAAAATAATTAGTTCAGAATTACAAGCCACTGGGAATCTCATATTAGTCAGACTCTGGTAATCGATCGCGATGCGGTCATGTGACTTTGTTTATATCTACTGCCGCTGTAACTTGGATAGACTTTAGTCGTTTTTTGTTTTTGATTTTGTATTGTTTTTTGTTTGTTTTTGTTTAAAGACCGCGTCTTAAAATTCAGTGGACTCTCATCCGGGTCCTCTCCAAAACGGGTCCTTTCGTATAGGAATACCTTTATTTTATTTCATTTTATTTACGTTTTGTTTTTTTAATCATCAGGGTGATAACTGTTCGTTTTTTGTTATGTACTTTTATTTTATATTTATAAATAAAAAAAAATTTAATAACATTTTGGGGGGAGGTTGTATAACTTGGGCACCCAGCCAAATTTTGAGAAGTCGGCGCCTATGTTCAGAGCAAATACAGAGAAATCTCACAAACTTTTTGTTCTTGACCCCCCACTGAGAAAATTGGAGGGGGTGAGGGTCTGCTTACAATACGGATTGATCAAGCTTTATTTTGTACACAACATGGGGGGAATTTAAAACTGATTCGTGGAGGAATGAATTGTGAATTTAAATGTCTCTTAGGATTTTGTCCAATTTCAATAATTATTCTCCACGAACATTCTAAATCAACATTCCATTGAAAGTTATTATTGGATGGGCCTTGAGCGAATTATTTACAGTTTTACTTCAGTTATTATCTGGGATGCAAGCCTATATTTGCACATAGTTTTGTTTTTATAGTAGGTACACCCCAAAAAACATTTCTATGATGTTGAAAATTTGTACTAAAATGTTTGGTTCGTATAGGTACTCTGTACAGGGTGTCCCAAATCGGATGCTTATGTGGGGGGGGGGTTCTCATATTTTCCGAAGTGATAGTCAAAAAGTAGCAAACCTCATCCTGATATAGATAGATAGATATAGACTAGGCGTTTTTCGTTTTTTGCCATAACTTTTTTGTTTGTGAATATTTTATTTTGAATTCCCGTGCGAACAAGGTTGCGGGCATATTAAATAAAAGTGAAACGAGAAGAACTAGTTATTTTGCGAAGGTACTGTCACTTAGAAGTAATGGGATTGTGTGATTTGTTGAAATAGTAATAACATCTCAAATAAATTCCGCAAAAAGCCGAAAATCTCTTTTTAAAGAAATATTTTGAAATATCCGTCAACCTCTGCTACAGCTATATTGTCTTATGTAGATGCATGGTGCCCATTTGGGACACACGATACCCCTATTGTCTTTATTGCAAATTACAATTTAATAATATCCGTATATCCTCCCAGTCGGCGAGTGCAGGTCCGAGGCTTATAGCCATCATTCCATTACAAATGACCGTAATCCGGCTTTCTTCTTGATTAATGCACGTTCTCGTGTTCCACGGCCCCTACAAATCATACTTCCTTGTAAAGCGGCGCTCAAGTGGAGATAGAAACGTTTAAGAAATGACAACGGCTGGTCGGGGAGATCCATGGCTTTGCTCGCAGCCCGCAGGGTCGGCGGCTTGAGCAGAAATCCATAATTATTGGGAATAAGGGCAGCTCTGTAAAGTGATTTTCATTATCTACTTTAATAATTCGTTTGTGTTAAACCTCAAGGAAAGTGTAAAATTACAAACGTCGCATATGGTAAAGTTATCTGAATGCAGCGTTTTGTATATCACTTATGCGCATAGTAAAACAAAACCGGCCCCAGTGCTGTGCCTTGCGGCAATCCCATATCACGGCAACTATGGTGATTCAGCTACGATAAATATCGGGGAGATTATGATATGTTGATACCCGGACCGTGTGTAATTTATCTTGTTAGATTTATGGTTTAATCGACGAGGAAAAAGTCTGAGTGTTGCCCGTGAGGGGAAATTTGTGAAAATGGGGGAATGGGTGATGAATGTGTAGGCTCGGATAGAAATCATAGGCTAGAGACGTGTTAGGTAAATATAGATGCTTTGTGATATAAACGTTTTATGAAATGCCTGGAAGAGATTGAGCGTATAAAGCCCTTGACCTCTCTTTGACCAACAGTGGCGATACGGCGCTATATTATTAGTATCTACAGGAATTTTATGACGATTTGTAGGTAGTAGTAGTAGTGATTCTGGAAGAGTGGAAGATTAGGATATACAAGGTGATTCTGTTTTAAAAATACAGACTTTGGGATCAGTAGAAAATCGAAAAATGTGGACAGTTAGTTCTATAAACTTTCTTATTTGGGGCCTTATAAGAAATATGTATACTTACTCCGTGTTGTAATTTTAAAACATGTATGTCGGCAAAGAATATTTATAAGGTGTTTTTGGGAACATATCACGAAGTTACAAGTTTTTAAAATTTTCAGAAATTTCATAAAATAAGTACCTAGATATTAAAAATTGGCAAAGAACTAAATCTTTTATTAGAGCATTGCAATTTGGTACACTTACATAAAATTGAAAAATAAACAACTTTTTCAAGTAAAACTTTTTGATATTTTAACAAATAAACCCATGTTTGTCAATATATTTTTTAAAATGTCATTTTTCACAAATAAACAAAGTCGCGTGACCACGTTCGAGTGGGTCATTTCTCGAAACTAATAAAGCTATTCAAACCAAAAACTATGGTACACTTATTATTACTGGTATAAGTAGGTTGACACAAAATGGTGAAATCTGATCAAAAAACCAGTGGCGGATATATGGGTAATTTAGTGATGCTAATTTAAGAAAAAAAAGTATCCGTCCTATTTTTTATGTATCAGCTGCGCTTTGATTGTAATTTCAATTTTAAAATTTTTTAATACTCACGAAATGATTGGAAAAAAGAAGGGCCAAAATCGAATGTTCCTTAAACCTAACTATATTATAATGTTTCTTTCTACTTTCTGCCCTACTAAAGATTCTCTCTATTTTTTGTAATATTCAGATTGATTGCGTTTTTTTAATGATTTGAAATATACTAAATCTCCTAATATATTTTCGTATCTGATCATAATATGCTTCAAAAAGAGACTCCAACTGGAAAATTTGTGTCTCATAATTTAAACAAAGTAGGTATCTAACTTTTCCTAATACACTTTGCAAGAATATTCTTCAAGATGCATAGAGGTTCCAATGTCGGTTTTCCACTAAACGGACAAAACAAAAACACAACAGAAAGTCGTGTCGAAAAAAAGCAAAACTGCAACTTTTCACAAACTTTTTGAAGACTCGAGATTTTTGCAAAAGTTACTGTTTTGTTTTTGGTGTACCGTTAGGAAGCAGTAATAAGATCAAAGAGTTTAGTCATGTTTACGAACCGAGTCTAAATGGAAACAACAAGTTCAGTACATAATTTTTAACTTTTTACCTATAACTAAGGGGTTTCTGAATGATTAAAAATAAATAGTAATATGTTAGTAAATATGCCATACCTATGTTTATACAATATATACCTACAAGCAATACGTACACTAAAATGTAGTGATAAATCTAGGCACACATCCGAGGTGGATTATGAATTATATTAATTAATATTAATTAAATGAATTAATGCATCTTTCTATACAAAATAACGATAACAGAAAAAGGAGTAATATGAATAGCATAGGCAGTAAAATAATTATATTCCTTACAACATTTTGAAAACTGTTCATTTAGTGGAAAAGGACTGAAAATAAAAATGAAACTCCGACAATATTTTGTCGGCTTGGTGAAAACAGAGTTCTGAATTTGTCAGAGTTTAGTTTTCAGTTTCCTGTCTTCCAAATAACGTGAGCAAAATAGAAACACGACTATAGTCCGTTTGGTGGAAAACCGGCAATGCGTTTGTATCAGAATGTTAAAAATTGTCACATTTCTTGACCATCAGCGTTTTTTTCTGTAAAAACATTATATACGCTACCACCATAGTACTAATCGAACCCGCAGAGGTCGGCCGAAGGTAGACCAAATAGTTCACGACGTTTCGGAACATCTCCACAATTCCTTAGACGTGAAAACCAAATGAACCAATAGTAAAACTATTCACCGTCAGGGGAGTAGTTGCCCATTTTGTCGCATTGAAACTTGAATAACTTGTCCTTTCCCATGTCGGACGCCCATTTATATAGCCGTAGACGAAGGCCGATATTGAGAAAAACCAAACTCAGCTCGTCTCTGGGTATCTCCATGAGAAATCTCGGCAGCTCGCAAAGGAAACACTTAGGTTATTTATCAAAGATTACCGAAGATAGCAGATCGGTAGCCATAGAACAGCGAACGTCGCCTATCGGGAAATTGCTATGCGCATCGATGCAGGGAACGAGATATTAGAGTCCTGCGGGGTGAGTAATAATTTAGTTAAATTGAACGTGGCCGATTGATTTATTTGGACTTTGACCTGTTACACGGGAAGTATTCTGCAACGCATTGTATAGAGGAAATGTGCAACATTTTTTTATCATTTCAATCTCATCAAAAGTAAACGTAAATACCTACACTGCCTTTTCTTTGTCTTCGTATCACAAATTACAATCACGACAAATCCGAAGTCTTCAATGTCATCAACTTGTATGGTGTGTAGCTCATCACTTAAATATGTGCAGCATATTATGTATAACATGCAAGAAATGTGGCCAGGTAATTAGAACGTTTACTTATCATCATTTTAAATTATTTAAATTAGTTGCAGATACGCTATAGTTGTGTGACCACTGATGAGGTTACAGAAAGGAACAATTTGTTCACTACGACTGTTGGAAAATACACCCTTTATACAATCACAAATTAATAAACAACTGCACCTATTATTTAGCCGTTAGAAATCCAAAGTGCATAGTTATAACCACACACCTTTTGGACAATCACGAACATACATCTTCATAACTAAATTTCCATTAAGAGAAGTGGGCTATGGGCTGCGATTGCTAAGGACAACAGCTCAATGGTCGATAACAGTACTAATATAACAATCTCTCAATTCGTGATTTAATTCAGAATGTTGGAAATGATTTCAGATGCTAGTGAAAATGAAGACATTTGTACACCACCTCTCGAAATTTTGGAAGTGCGACAAAAGCAAATACCTACATACAGAGTGGCCCATTTGGAATGGGGCCACCCCTGTAAAATTTTTATTTTTCATCCGATTTTAGCCGGTTTTTTTTACAAAAAATTCTTTACTTTGTTGCAAAATTTTTTCGAGTAAAAAATGACGAAAATCATTTAGCGATTTTTTATTTAAAATCTGGCACCACAGCATTAATTCGGACACCCTAAAACCCCCACATACCAAATTTGAATAAAAAATATACAGGGAGTTCCGTTCTGCGTGTTGTCAAAGTTGAGCAAAATAGAAATTTTAAAGGCATCTGGCAAGTCAGGGTCGTAGCCAGGGGGGGGGGGGCAGGCAGGGCAACGCCCTGCCTGGCCACAACTTCACCACTCACCTCACCAGGGCCGTAGATAAGGCGCTGCTCCATTCAGAAAAAAAAACTAGGAAAAAAGAAAGAAAGATGATGATTTTTAATTTATTATACTTCATTTAATTGCCTGCGGCACATTTTAGTGAGCATACACCTCGAAGTACTCTTTTTATTACCCGCTTTATTGCCCCACCTTCAAACAAATTTCAATTTACCCATATCCAAAAATTATAGGCATAATGTGGCGCTTTGAAAAAATACGATAATTTATAAGGCACTATGAGCACTAACTTTTATTTTTACTTCCACATCACAAAAGGCGGTGTTCAGTGTTGTTATTGATAGATAATATTATTACTGGATTTTTGTCAGTTAAAAATCAACAATAAAATAGAACTTTGATAACACATTTTTGTCTCCTCTATGAAAGAGAACAGAGTATTCTTGCTTACTGCACTAATGATTATGGGCCCGCACAATTAGCAAAAAAAATTACCTACCATTGACTTAAAATTGTATATTCATATTATATTTGACCTTGAAAATTCCACGAATTTTCGCCTGCGGCGCGATTTTTAATAACGAAAATTAAAATCCATTTTTTTTACCCCCCTCCTCCTCTCCCCATCGACAAAGTAACGCCCCGTAGGTACCTATAATATATCCCTCACTTCTCAAATGTGTACTGCCCTGACAGGAAAGTCGTTTGCCCTGCCTGAAGTTTCAGTCTGGCTACGGCCCTGAGTCAAGTGTGCCATGGAATCCCCTCAAAACAGTTGAATGGTCAACAGTACCACTCAAAGTGTTGGTGCGCAAACATCTAATTCAAAAATATACAGAGTGTCTTTCTCTGTGCCATCTGAAAATACCGAATTTTTTTCAACTTTAAGTCGAGTAGGTATATCAAAACCGCCCCAGCCACTATAAACGAACTAAGTATAAAAATACAGAAGCCTGCCAGTCAGTAAGTCCATATGCGTTAAGGTGGCTGGTGTGCCACGACAGGAAACACAGAGAAAATGTATCATTTTAGACAGTGACTTTATTGAGTAATATGGTCCGATAGATTAAATTGTTTTTTTATTTGTTGGTTGGCATTTTGTAAACAAATAAATTACTTTTGTGTTTATTAATGTTTTTTTTAATAATTCCAGAGCACTCGTGACCAGTATAAAGTTTCATAAAAATTCAGCATTTTGAGATGGCTCAGAGAAAAATACCCTGTATATTTTTGTATTGAATCTTTGCACACCAACACTTTGAGTGGTTCTGTTGAGCATACAACTGTTTTGAGGGGATTCCATGGCACACTTGACTTGCCAGATGCCTTTAAAATTCCTACTTTGCTGAACTTTGACAACCCGCAAAATGGAAGTCCCTGCATATTTTTTATTCAAATTTGGTATATGGGGTTCTAAGGGTGTCCTGATTAACGCTGTGATGTCAGATTTTAAATAAAAAAATTGCTAAATGATTATCGTCATTTTTTATTCGAAAAAAAAATTCGTAGTAGGCCTTGAAAATTGAGATTGAGACCTGAAATTTTGCACTAAAGTAGAATTTTTTGTGACCTATCTTTAGAAAAACCCCCGGCTAAAATCGAATGAAAAATGAAAATTTTACAGGGGTGGCCCCATTCCAAATGGGCCACTCTGTAGATATACCTGTTTAAAAAATTGTTGCCGGAGTGGTCTAAAAAATAAGAACAAGAAGAATAAGAAGAAGTTTATAGTTATTCTTTACTTTATGGTGAATTTATCTTATTCATAGACATAATATTAAAGATGATAATAATACGATATCCGACGAAACATCCAACATTCTTTGGTTAGACGTTAGACGTATTGCTAACATTTCCAAAGAACCAGGAAGCATCAACCCAGTAGTCTTGGGTCAAAACGTGCAAGATGAAATCTTCTTTATTCGCTCCATCTGAAAGCAGAAGGCCAACTTACCGTATCTTCGCCTCTTCTGCTATATGACGTCCATACTAATACAAAATAAAACTGGAAGTTTTTATGGACCTCAGGCGTCATGCGTAAATAAATCAGCATCAACGAATTAGTAATGCAAATTGGAGAGTAAACAAAAAAGCCGATCCTCATTAATATGCAATCCTATTTAAATTGATTGTTTGTGAAAAAATTTATAGGAGTCGGATTGCTTAATTGTTATGTTCTGGGTTAATCAATGGCAATTATAATAAATCTTTAATTATTGGACTTGCCACTAAACAGTTCATTGCGCGGAAGATTGCGGGGAAGCAATTATGAAATCAAACAGCGCGTGCAGATAAAAACCAGAAGTGATAAAACATTCTGCCAAGGGATATAATTTGCAAATTATGTAGCGATGATAATAAACATGGTTCTACTTAAGGTGAATCATCCGTGCCTGTTTCAAACTCACTTTAAAAGTGACCCCTGACGACTTTTTGACATCGACATAACAACAAAGTGAAACTACTACCACTATACATGTAGTGTTGGACCAGACCACATGTACCTATTAATAAATCTTGTGGCCATGGGCGTACCGAGGGGGGCAGGGGAGGGGCGGCTCTCCCCCCCTGGCCGTGACTGCCACCTCTGGGCCCTGCAGGCTCCTGCCTCCGATTTATTTAGCTGGTTAATTATGTACCTGTGCCCATAGAAGAATGTAGTAGATTCTTCTATGCTGTGCCTAAGTACTGTTACATTTATAACTCGATTTATAATAAGTATTTCAAAATTTTCATTCAGAACTCATATTTTATCACGTTATGTTTAAAACTCAGAGTTATGATTAAACAAAAATTAATTTTTAATAAAAAATCATTCAGAAATGTATTTTTCTTGAAATCGGCAGTGAAGTCAAAATCGGCCCATTATTTTACGATTTTTTCAATAAATAGGCTTTGACGAGATGTAAACGTCAAACGTCAGACGCGGAGCCATCGCCCCTCAAAAGTGACTAAATATTCAGAACCCGGCCAATAAAGGCTGCACAACAGGCAGCAGTTTGGACACCAAACTGATTAAAAGGCAACTTTTTCAAGTTGCCTGGAAAATTGATAAATTCTTAACAGGAAATTAACGAAACTTTGAACGTGCAACTCAAAAAATAACTTCAACAAATTTGTTTTCTGAGCTTTCGGAGAATATTTTTTAACATTAAATATCAAGTATGGAACATCTTAGAAATATGGTATATTTAGAATCCTTCCAATTTAGGATCGATGTTAGAATATAAATTCAAACTCAGTAAGGTATACTTTCCTGTTTGGGATACCATATTGGTACATCCTGTTATTACTAGACAAGCAGTGGCGGATTACTCTATAGGCAGAGTAGGCTATAGCCTAGGGGCCCAAGGCTTTAGGGGGCCCGTTCTTATTTCGATGTTTTGATCGGAATTCGGAATTGGAAAAGGTTTTACATTTTGCAATTGCAAATTTCAGACAAAGAAAACACCACTCCTTATTTTTTCATCTAGGCTGTTGGGTACTCTATTTAGTCCACTCACATCAGTAACAACAAAGCAATTAAAAATAATAAAACGATGAGTGGTGTTCCTCAGACGAGCTCGGTTCCAAGTGGAGCAAAAAAAGAAAAATTGCAAAGTTAAAGGTTTCAAGGCAAGCCGAAGTTTTGCAAAATGTTCCAAAAATAAATGTTTTTCAAAAAACGCATTAATACTAATACCTACAACTGATATTGATTCTGAATGTCAAAATGCGTGTGAATTATCGAAAAGTTGAAGGTAGGTTGAACTTTTTCTGCTGAAATTTGAAAAATTAAGCTTAGGGGATTTGCTTGCTTCCTGTTTATGGTTTTTGTTCTCTAGGTATATGCATTTTTTTGTTTGTTTTTTTTTTTAGTTTTTTTCAGATTTTTTTGCTCTTTAGGTCTCGACTCGCCTTTAGGTAGATACATAATTCTCGATATTATTTTTCCTTCGTTTTAGAAGTATTTGTTGAGAACAAAAATCTGAATATCTTAATAACATAGAAACAAAAAAAATATGGCAAGCTTTGCAAGTATAAAAGCCAGGAAAAAAGGTTTTAATTAATAATAAGTACCTATAATCCTTGTCTATCCATTTGTATCTACTCTGTTCTTAGTACACAAAGTTAAATGTTAAATTAATATTTTTTTCAATATGTCCTTTTCTAAAATAAATAAAATTGTTAATAAAAAAACTATCCCAACTTAAAATTTTACCTAATTTTTTTATTGCGACGGGTCAAGGGGTCCTTAAATAAATTTAGCCTAGGGCCCAACATAGCTCTAATCCGCCCATGTAGACAAGTCCTTTTGGTACAATCACAGTTATTTACAGTGCCGGACTGGACAGGTGAGATAGTGAGAAAAATCTCACGCCCCCCCCCCCCTGTAAAGGCCGCTGGGGCCCCCTGCCCTGAACGGTTTCAGAGAGTGTTAGCGCGCCTGACGCGCCGACGCGACGCGGCTGCTGCGCCGGCGCGAGGGCGCCAGGTAATAATAATAACCTACTCAAACAAACGAATCCTATGAGTATGTGAGGTAGAAGTAGCATGTGAGCGCGTCTTTTCCAAATTAAAAATAATTAAATCACGTCCTCGGTCAAGCTTCTCAGAACACTTACTGGAAAGTTTTTTTTCAAAGCGTGGATGCAGAAACATTTTGACTGAACATTGGAAAGACTGGCTACGCAGCAGTTCCTACCACTGCTTTTTATAGGTGGCAGTAGAGTCGACAATGCAAAATTAACTGTGTTTGTGCCCATGGACACCGCTTAATGATTAAAAAAGTATCATATGTCAAGCCGTTGTCAGTCTTCACAATATTTCAGTGAACGCTTAAAGAAAGACTTATATTTGTACGCTTAAAGAAAGACTTATATTATTTGTACCTTTGTATAGGAACCGTACCTTCTAGAGTTTATTTTAATTTCCTTATTCGTTTATTATTTTATTATATACTTTTTAAAAACATATTGTGTTTACTTTTCAAAAAGCAATCTGAAGTTTCCATGTAGCTACCTATAGGTACCTACATACAGCGTGTCCCGCTCTGATGTCCGGAAGAGGGAAAAGTTTTTATTCGTAAGTTTACGACAAAAAGTCATTCTTTATAAAAACTCCTGCTTGATCTAAAACGCCTAAAACGGTTAAAATATTTTTATTTTTTATGCAATGTGTTCAGTATTTCGAAAAATTTTGAAAAAATTTGTTAGTCACCAAGAGTAAAGGAACGTTGTTTTTGACAATATCGAAAAATATTATCAAGGATGTCATTTAGAATCCACAGGTGGTTACAAATTTGAGGTTTCACCAATTGATGTTGATTTTTTTTTAACAAGGCGGGCACCTGATTCTTCCGTGTATAATAGAGCAGTTTAAAATCACGTGTGGCTGTGGCTATGACAACCAAATAATGTTTACCATTTTTGCAAATATTCCTCTACACAAAATATACAAAATGTGTATAGAGAATTTGTTAGAAGAGTTGACATTTGTGCAGAAGTTGGAGGCAATAAATTTGAGTGAAATTTATTTTTATAAATTTTAATAACATTATTCCTTGTTTAAGTAAATTTTCCATATTGTTAGTAATAAATTGACGTAATTCTGCAAATATCAAATAAAGCGGCACAAACAAATTACCTCCCCGCCTTGTTAAAAAAATTCAACATAAATTGCTAAAACCTCAAATTTGTTACCCCCTGTGGATTCTAAATGACATCCTTGATAATATTTTTCGATATTGTCAAAAACAACGGTACTTTACTCGTGGTGACTAACAAAATGTTTATAAATTTTTCGAAAAAAATGAACACCGTGTATAAAAAATCAAAAATATATATTTTAATAGTTTTGGGCGTTTTGGAATAAGCATGAGTTATTATAAGGAGTGACTTTTTGTCGTAAACCCACGAATAAGAAACTTTTCCCTCTTCCGGACATCAGAGCGGGACACGCTGTATATGGTAGAGTGAGATATATAAAAAATTTTAGAGATAAAAAGTTTTTGAGCAAAACCCATTTTCATCATTCTTCTAATATGGGGGTCCCTTGTTTAAAAAATCTCAATGGGCCAAGATAGGCCAGTCCGGCACTGGTTATTTATTTGGAATGCTTTTTATGGGGTCATCAGCACACCATTTCTTGTAAGGTTTGCACAAACTTTTTGTTCGGTACCTAAGTTTTTTATTTCGCCGACGGTCTTATCAACAAGTCGATACGAAACACTCATGTACCATACTATGGAACTATTTTATTTTAAAACATCAATTATTCCTGCTATACTTCTTGTCCGGCTTGAAGAAAACAGATTTCGAATGGCTAGAAGGTTACCTACTCCATGACTGACCTAGGTAATCATTTGGTGTTCTCATTTCAGTAAGTATGTATTTTTTTCTATATCGCTAAACTTGAAACATGTAGATGCGGACGAAATAAATAAGAAGTAGTGAAAAATATTTGTCCGCATTTTGAATCTTTTTGGCACGATAAAAGAGAAATTTACCAAATGATGATCCGGAACAAGATATATAATAATAACTATAAATATATTCGCTATACTAAAAATAGAAGCTACTCAACTAGTACGTTTGTACAGGGTGTTCCCGTATATTTTGACCCACCCCTAGATGCTTTATTTTTCTAGTTAGAAAAAAATTACTTAAATGTAAGTTGTAGGGTTTTTTCTGAACCGCTAGGATCTGTTACTAGATTAAACAAATGAGCGTCGAAAATGTATGAAAAAATATAAAATTCCTTTTTTTAATGGAACACCCTGTATATTTGGGGATTTTTGAATTGCACGTATTTTTCCGATTCCAACAATATAAATATGTTATATGTTTGCTCTAAGCATTCGCATGATATTCCAAATTGTAAATAAATACGATTTTTATATTTAATCAAGGTTGCCATGGAAAAACATTTCATCTTAGACAAGAGCATTCCTGTAAATCCATTATTTTTGGGACAATACACCTTGATACCCTACAACTTTCATTTAAATAATTTTTTCTAACTCGAATAAAGGCTCTAGGGGTGGGTCAAAATATACGGGAACACCCTGTACAGAAAGCACGGGGTACTGTTACCTTTTCGTATGAGCTATTCGTAAAAGTTTCGTACTGATTTTCGTGATTTTTTCGATGCCCAAGGCAAAGCATTTTAAGGTGTGTTGTTTACATATGAATATGTAGTTGTAGGTTGTAGTAGAATACTTAGTAATTCATTCTATGTTATCTAATTTTATTCTTCGGCAATGCAGGAATGTTTAGTTTCTACTTACGGCAAATATTCTTATGAGGCTAATAACCCCCAGAAATATCTTTTCGCAGACAAAGCTAGGAGTATTTTTGACATACAGGGTGTTCCAGAAATGACTGCCACCATATTCATAGCAGTTTAATAAGCGCAAAAAATTAACAGACCTGTGCTTTTTTGTTTTGCTCAAAGCTTAAAATTAAGAGCTCCAGAGGAGCCCTTGAAAAGGGGCACCGAGTTTAGTTTTTTCGCCCATAACTTTTGAACGGATTGAAAGATTTCAGCTCTGGCAAAGATTGATAGAAAATTTTCATGCGTGACCTGATTCCTGATATGGTCAAGTTTACCGTAGCCGCTAGGGGGCACCTCACATGCCACTTAAATTTCTTAAATAAATTTTGCTTGTCCACAAAATGTTTAAACGTTATAATATATAGTATATCATAAGTATAAACAGTAGATGCATAATTTAGTTCTACATAAAAAATGATTCCTTCGCGCAGTGAACCGTTTTAGACAAAATCGTGAAAAACCATCAACCCCAGGTTGAACCCGAAATGAGTATACACTGTATACATGGTGATTCGGTTATAAATGCATAAACTCCTAGGTTGAGTAGAATATCGAAAAATATTACTAGTTTGTTCCATAAACTTTTTTATTTGGAGGTCTTAAGGAAGATTCAGAATTTTATATTTTTAAACCTTGACCAAAAAAATTATAAATTTCGGCCCTTAGTTTTGAGCTCTAATTAAAAATTAAAAAATAAAAGGTAATACGTTGCTCTTATTACGACTATAAGGGTGGCACTCATTTCTGGAACACCCTGTATAAATACATTATTAGAGGGATACTTTTCCAACAAACAATTCCTTTACTCTGCTTAAGTATATTTAGTAAGAAATATTGAGTTACCTTAATACCTATACTAAAATCGCATAACTCTCTTACGCCTGATGTAAACAAGAGCGGGTGCGTTGAGATATTCGGCAGAGCCGCACTGAGGCATGACCTTTATTTAATTTTACTTTTACAATTATTGTTTATGTCAAAATATTTCGGAAAAAAATTATTGGCTTAATTAAAATGGTTCAAAACATCAACATAAAATTATTTGTGTCAGTGTCTAAGGAGCTGAAAACAACAAGATAAAACCGCATAAATACACTTTTGCGATCGAGTACACCCCTGATGCCAGGCACTCTGATATTTTATGGCGCATATATACGCCAGGCCGAGGAGTTATTTGATTTTAGTATAGGTACCTTTAAATCGTCGAAATGACTCGGTCCTGATCGATGGGAGATGTACGCCCATGCTCGTTTGAGAAAACGGTCGTTAATTGGATTTCGATGGTCGTTTCCGGGCGGTATTGGGAGTAATAAATACGGGCCGTATTGGCCCGTTTGCCGACGGATAACCGGAAGGCCAAATTTCCGCTTATTGCCGCCCAATGACCCACTCCCCGCGATTACAACAGCGTAAATTATTTGGCGGATCGCGACCAATTTATTTGTTCACAAAAATCGGGGCATTGGGTTATTAGAAATCGTGATAAATTATAGGATGGAGGAAAAGGGGACTGGGTGTACAAATTCGTCCAAAAAACTGTATATTAGGATTTATAGTTTGAATGAAACAGATTATGCTTACATAGCTACTTTTCAAAATGCACTTTTGTATCATTTACGCTGGTTAGGACTCCTCCGACTCCTACACTAGTTTGTACTCTGATGTAAAAATTGATTTTGATTAACCCTGTAACTAAGTAGAAGGCTAATAAAAATGAAAATGTTCCTATAAGTCTTTTTCTTTGAAGCAGTTATGGGGGTATGAACGCAAGGAATTCCACCATAAAATAGTATGTTGGGTTTAATATCTTCATAAATTTACTTTCATGGAGTATATGGTGGATTAAGTTCAGTTTAACGCTCGCAAATGTACATAAAGAACATTTTCCGAATGTTGTAGTCAAGAGCCGTTCATTTAAAACATTTTGTTCGCATAAAAAAATCTGTGCCAATATTGGAGTCACTTCCACATCATACTTTTACATATATCCTACTGTGCAATTATCCTAAAATTCCAATAATTGCCATAATCCAAACAATAAAATTCCGAAACAGGAATTATTTTTAATAATAACAATTTCCAATTAATTTGTTTCTGTAAAAATAATACAACTGAATTGCTTAACCCCAAAAATGTAATAGAAAGCGACATATCACTCGCTGTTTTCAAATTCACCAGAATCAACCACCGCTTTTTTATAATAATGTCAAAATGCTATCTACACACAATATATTAGGGTAAGTATGTAGGGGATTGGGGAAAGGCGCTTAATTCGAAATAGGTACTTATAGGTATTTATACAATAATGGAATTACTATTTTCGGATCACGTTTCTTTTAAAGCAGTAGCAAGTAGGAAAAATATTATTTAACTTTCATTCGTCAGGTTTAATAAAAATCGTAAATTAAAAAATAACAGAAAATATATTTTCTTAAATTAAATCTATACAGGGTGTCCCGAATTTCGTAAGCCAAACTTTACCAGGTGATAGAACTTTTCAAATGCTTTGTTTCCTAGATACAAGGTAAGGTTTTAAAAAATTTCGATTATTTTTTCCAAACCGTTATAGGTAGCTATTTAAGCAATTTTTAATTGATTATATTTTAAGAGTAAGAAAGTGAAGCACTTGCACTTGTGCATCGTTAAATGTTTGGAAATATCAAATAATTATGAATGCATTTTCTTCAACGCTCGTCTCTGATAAAAAAAATCTAATTCATGTCTTCGAAAAATAAAAAAAAACTGATCTTGCGACCAGACAGTGATAGATACGACAAAATGTCAAGAAATAATGGTCTATCCAAAATATATCCAAATTTGAGTTTGTTGCAGGGCCGTACCAGATTTTTTAGTTAATGAACAGTTACTGAAACCCCATAAGTCCGAGCCTGGTTGCTTGAGAAGATTTATATTTTCAAAAAAAATTTAGTAGTTACCTGTAAAAGAGTACCATGCATCAAATATAGTTTATATAACTATAACAGTTTTGAAAATAAAAAGACAAACGCATTTTTTTAAAACTTGGGTAGGTACCCCGAATTTCGGAAAGCATTTCTTTGCCAGTATTTTATAAACTTCTTTCTTATTTTAAAAAGTTCTAATTCTTGGTGATGTGTGCGTGGTGTGCAATTCGAGACACCCTGTATAATTCATTTGCAGGCAGCCCTAGTAAAACTGAAGGGATTTATTTGTTTTCTTACTACAAGGTGTCTACTTTTAAGTGTATACAAATCGATAAAAAATGTATTTTGGGAGATATTTTCAAAAACCTTTTTTTTTGTTCCAAAGGCCTTAAAAACCGCTTCTTTTGACCTTTCTGCCATTTTCAAAATGCAAATCCAGGACCGGCTGCGATTTTTTTATACCCCCGATTTTTACGAAAACCATTTAGCGATTTTTTTATTTAAAATCTTACCCCACAGCGTTAATCAGAACACCACGAAACCCCTATACCAAATTTGAATAAAAAATATACAGGGAGTTCCATTCTGCAGGGTGTCAAAGTTGAGCAAAATAGGAATTTTAAAGGCATCTGCCAAGTCAAGAGTGCCATGGAATCCCCTCAAAACAATACAAAATATACAGAGAGTTCTTATCTGTGCCATCTCAAATTACTGAATTTTTTGAACTTTATACTGGTCAAAAATCGAGTACATCAAAACCGCTACACACACTATAAACGAACTAAATCTAAAAAATACAGAAGTCTGCCAGTCAGTACGTTCATATTAGTTAAGGTGGCTGGTGTGCCACAACATGAAACGCACAGAAAATGTATCATCTTAGACAGTGACTTTGTTGAGTAAGGTCCAATAATTTAAATTGTTTTTATTTGTTAGTTGGCATTTTATAAAGAAATACATTACTTTTGTGTTTATTGTGTTCCAAACAATAAAATATTAACTGTTGATAAGAATGGCTCAACTTAACTATTCTAACGAAGATATTTTGAATATGTTTTACACTCATGGAGAGTGTAAAAGAATTTTAGAAAGAACAATTAGAGTTTTTAATGAAAGGCATTTACATTTACCACCTTTGACGAAAAGAAAATTCAGAAAGTTCGAACGAAATTTCATAGTCCATGGCAAGGTCCAAACAAAGAGAAGCAAATGTAAATACGTAACAGGTAAATAGCAAAATATGAATAAAGTGTTTTACTTATATGTAGTTTCTTGTTTTTTCTTCTAGTACCTATTATTATGTAATTGTTAGTATTATTTAAAATTGTATTGTTGCTTCTCAGGGAAAATATATTATTAAATAGCCCTTAACCTTGTCATATAATTGCGTTATTTCATTTTCCATGGCCCCCTATAACGTGACGCTCCTTGAGAAATGGCATCTTTGTTGATATAGAGCAGAAAAAATACGTATTTTTCGTAATAACGAAGCAACCGCTTCATTTAGACATATAGTGCGTCATATCTTTTTGAACTGTCTTTTCACAAGAACTTCAATGGTGCAATACAAAAATATGGGTTCCATTTGAAAAAAATTATATTTTTCGATGTTGATATTGGGAATTTTTTCCCCGAACACCCTGTACAATATTTAGAAATGGCATACAGACCATTTAATAAAGTTGACTTTCGCATACGACAGTCCAAAATTTCAGTTTTCCAGATTCATAAATTTCAAAGTTATCATTACTATGGTCGCTGGCTGCAACACTCAAAAAAATCAAAAATTTGCGAATATCTCGAAGAGAGTTAGGAATAGGGTACACATTATATTCATAAAAAAGATTTGGAATTTAATAGGGAACCAAATGGTATAATAATATATAGGGTGTTCTATTTGAAATAACAAAGTTGCTATCGACTTCCGGTATAACCGGAAGTGATCGGAAGTTGAAAATATTTTAGAAAGAAAGTTTACAACCTGTTATAACAGTAACCAAAATTTCAAATCAAAATTCGCACTCCTTCTCCGTAAACTTCTAATGAATCACTTACGTGAATCACCCTGTATAGGCACGTTATTTCATGTTAAAATTCACAATAAGCCTGAAGAGCAATAGAGTAACATTAGGTAGATAATCTGCTAATGTCACAAAATAACAACTTTATTCTCTTGAATAAATCATTTTTTCAGTTTTCCCCTGTATAAAGGAACACGGTTTGCGTCTTCATCAAACCTATCTGCATCTGCATGTTTCTTGTATCGCATGCCGGCCTTGTCCCAGTCGTATAGTGTAGTGTTTGCGCGAAACGCGCGGCGTTTTTCCTCTTTTCCCGCCTCCTCGCCCTGTTTAGAAAAAAGCGGACAGAGATCCGTTTGCAGATAGAGTCACGGCCGCGGCTCCATCACCGGGAATGGCTTTTCGAGTTAAGTGGAGCGGAGGAGAGAGATGCCACTTTTCGCGCGGCGATGCCTTTATTCGGAACAGCGGCGCGCGAGCAGGCGGAAACACGCGGAAATGGCGCGATCAGTGGAGCATGTGCGGTTTCTTGCTTTTGTTTGTTTTGGATCGCATAGTTGGCGTTTGATGGTATTAATCAGGGGCGGGCCCCTACGATTTTAAAAAAGACTTGTTTCACAAACAGCGACGCTTGCTGGAAAGTCTTTCACTGGGCACTGGAGAAAGATGGCATAAAAAGGCTTGAATACGGTGTGAAATTGCGTAGACATAGGCGCAGATCGTAGTTGAGGATCCTAAGGTGCCAACACTGAGGGAAGTTTCTATTAGCCACTAATAGAAATCTGTTAGCCGCAGCAAGATATCTGCATTAAATAGGCCCTAGCTAGGTTGTCTTGCTAGCACAAATAGAGTCACTTTGCTAAGATGAACCTATTTGTGGTTAATAGGCTAATATATACACCTATTTGTAGCAAATAATAATTCTTATTGTAGCAAATAGACTTTCTACCTGCCACTAAAAGATAACTTTGCTGTGGTTAATAGATGGACCTATTAACTTTGTTATGGCAAATAAGTGGACCTATTTACTGCTAATAAGTGTTTTCATTTTTTAGAATTACAGTTCTGTCAACATTGTCGTGGAGGAATAGATACCTAAAGGTATTCAAATTTCCGTAGTCCAGTCTTGTTAAAAAAATTTCACAATCCGTGGTATAATTTTTGTATTATCACATCCACGTTGTGTATACATGATGAATTACGATATCTGCAGATCTTTAAATGTTTAAATTTTTTAAGTTGGTTGTTGAAGTTCCAAAGTATAACACAAGGCTTGGATCATTTTGTTTAACAGTCGAGATACAGCTATGTAGTAACGAGTTAAAGTTTATCAGAGTTGTCCACCATTTTTATAAACACGGCGTGGCAAGCGGCGTACTCGTATACTTCAGACGACTCAAACGAAACTGACCGAACTGTTGACATGGTGAAGAAAGTACACAAATCGCATGCGCACTAGCCATTATCAAATAACCTTCTTATTTGCTACAGGTAGGTTCCTATTTGTAGCTAATAAGAGCCGATTTGTGACAAATAGGGTCTCCATTTACCGCTAATAGAATATCGTAGCAAGATAAACCTATTTGTCTCAAATAGAGATTTTGCTCCCACAAGTAAGGACTTATTTGTAGAAAATAGGTTCGTGTATTTTTACATTAACCTCAATTAGATATCTATTTGTGGCAGCAAATTGATTTTAGCAAGATGTTTTTTGATGCTACAGCAATTTCGGTTATTTGTGGCAAATTGGTGCTGTGCTGCTACAAATAGAAATCTATTAACCCCAAATCGGTTGGACTCAAATAGAAACTGTATTTAGTCCACTTTCCTCAGTGAACGCTTTAAAATTGGAGAATAAAAAATCTGCTTATTTCTACTCTTTTAACATTTACCACATAATCTCCTTTGCATTGATGATATTATGTAGTGTTTTCCATTTTCTCGACAATGTATTTTTTTGCGATGTGCCACAGCCGACTCTAGGAAAGCCCTGAAGTTGGGAAAGCTGGCAACATGGCTTGCGGGTCGGCGCCTCGTGGCCTGTCACTCCCTGTCAGTTGATTTTACAAGAAATGTACCAGAATTAATTTGTGTAGTGCGGGTAGTGCTATCGCCGCCAAATTGCTACGAAGAGGCGGTGTGTCTCTGGGTGGAAACAGACTGCCCGAAGTGCTGGCGACAACTTTTTTATAAATTTGTTTTGTTTGTGAAAAATGAAACATTTCTCTAAAAGTTCGAAGTGAAGAATCGTTTCTTTACAATTTCAAGCCTCAAGATGGCTAGAACCGTCGAGGGAAACTAGAACTTAGTTATATACCTGGCTGTAAGTCGTAATAATAACTTGAAGTAGCTATAGGCTTCCTTTGCTTGATAGCAGGCGGTCAACTTGTATTCGTTTTGGGTTTTCTAAAGGACGAAAATGTAAGAATAAAATAATTAAGGGTCAATTGCATATAAAAGCCAAAGTACCCCTTTAAAATTATAGGAGCTTTCTAACAATCCAGACATTGTTTAGTATTGTTGCAAAACATTATTTACCTAATTTTAAAGTCAAAAGACCTAAACAACAAGCAGTTCTCTATTCGCTTGTTGTTTGTATTTTTATGAATATTTAACCATATAAGGGAAGATAATCATCATTTGCCTGATGGCGCACTTTGCGCAAAATTCTGACAAAAACTTACAAAAATGTAGTCCCCTCTATTCGCCCAAATTTACAATATTAGATATTTGTCGAAAATGTAGGTACCTATCCACACTAGGAATCGTACTTATTATAAATACATATACTTCTGTGTATACTTTGTTACTTGTTACTGCTTTTATTGTCTTTTAAATAAACGTAGGTACCTAGTTACTTAATTATTGAAACAAAATTCACAAATGTATATAATTATAATTAAAAAAAGGGCTGAACATTTATTAGAAAAGATAAACTAACCCAAAGTGCAGACTGCTCTAGACTGCCTAGACCCGTTGAACCGTCTCGCTGCGGCGCGGCGTTGCCACATGTTTGCACAGGGCTTTAAGTTTGAGAAGGTTGTGGTAGTGCTTTCTATACCCCCATACACGAACACTCGTGCATTGGGGCTTCAAACACGTGCACGAAGGTTACATTTTTTTGTGTCGCTGTTTTGATACTCCGAGATGGAGATGGACAACATCTACTAGACTTTTTGTGACAACATTCGTATTTTCTTGCCCGCAGTTTTTCAGTAGCCGTCCTTTAATTTGATGAACTAATACTAACTAAAAAGGATATTTTGAAATACCTATGTATAAGAGGATGAACTATACTAACTCTAATTTCTATTTATTATTATAGTAATAATAATAATAATAATAAATAATAATAAAATTGTAGAGGAGTTCTCCAGGGACATCGGAATGCTGTTTGGACTGGACAAGTGCCGCACCCTTAATATCATCCGGGGAAAGCTCGAACAAAGCGCACACGAGATGCAGGACGGCCAGGAGATCGAAGCAATGAGCAAGGGAGATACATACAAGTATCTCGGGATGAAACAAGCTCAAAGGATAGACCATCGAACAATGAAGACTGATTTAACGAATGAATTCATCAAGAGAGTAAGACAAGTAGTGCGAACTGATCTTAACAGCAGGAATTTGTTTAAGGCCCTGAACACGTATGCGTGCTCTGTACTCAGCTATTCGTTCGGAATAGTGAATTGGACCAACACGGACATCAACAACCTGCAACGAAAAGTTAGGACACTACTGACAAAAGCTCATAAACATCATCCCCGTAGCGCCGTAGAAAGAACAACTCTGCCACGTCAACTAGGAGGAAGAGGATTGGCAGATCTCAGCAAGCAATTGGACCAACAAATATTAAATCTGCGTAATTATTTCTACAGGCAGGCCAACAGCTCCACACTACATAGGGCTATATGCGGAGCAGACGTCTCAACACCGCTACGTCTGACGGAACACGAGCGTCAAAATCACCACCGAACCGACAACGATAAACTACAGAGGTGGTTGGGGAAGCCGCTGCACGGGAGGCATCCTAATGAGGTTAACCAGGAACATGTCGACAAGTTAGCGTCGAACTATTGGCTGACCTCGGGACGAATGTTCCCCGAGACGGAAGGCTTCCTACTGGCCATACAAGATCAGGTTATACCAACTCGCAACTACCTAAAATTCATTGTAGGAGATGCATCGGTAGTGGATGACAGATGCAGATACGGGTGCCCAACTTCAGAAACAATCCAGCACATAACAGGAGGATGTCAGATGTTCGCATCAACGGAATATAAGGAACGACACGATTCGGTTGCCAAGATCTTGCACCAGGAACTGGCGGAAAAGCTGCTGCTTGTGCAGGCAGAGAGGGTCCCATATTACAACTACACACCTGAGCCTGTTCTTGAGAACAGTAACTACAAGATGTACTGGGATCGTACAGTTCTGACAGATCAACGAGTTGCCTATAACAGACCGGACCTTATAATAGTTGATAAAATTTCTAGGCAGACAACTCTGATTGATGTGGCCATCCCGAACAACAACAACCTGCGTGTGAAGCAAGTCGAGAAGATCGCGAAGTACAGAGATTTAGAAGAACGAATTAGAAGGCAATGGGAAATGGAGAACGTCCAGACGACTCCAATCATCGTGTCAACAACTGGTGTTATACCAAAAAGTTTGCTGAGAAACATCAAGGAGCTGGGTCTAACTGATAGTCTTTACAGGTCCATGCAGAAAGCGGTACTACTTGCGACAGCCCGAACCGTCAGGAAATTCATGGGGAATGCAGGATCATCCAACAACATCAATGCCACCTAAGGCCCGATAACATGGCAAGGGTCTCGTCCGAGCCAGATCCTTTTGGTATCCGGGATACCCGGGATCTGAGTGAATGTTCCCCGTAGAGGGAGTGCGAATGCCTTTTGGCTAAGTCGAGATAATAATAATAATTCTCACCCTCGCAATACTCCAAACTAGGAGTACCCCAGAAGCAACCACATGCTTGTGCGGGGGAGAGGGGCAATTACTATTATTTTGTCTTCGTTGCCATTTAAAAGTTATAAATTAAATTAAGTCCGATCACTTTTTAAACGAGCTTAGATTGTCTCGAAAACCGGCCTATATGACGTAAATTGCTGTATGGTGGCAATATTATCAGGCACTATAGACAATAATTGTCCTTTACATCTTCCTTTAATTATTAACAATTGCAATTTTTGTTCTTTTACAATCGTCAGCCTACTTTCTAAAGTTCTTGTCAACAAAAAATTTCTTTCAGTTCAGTGCAGCGCTACCTACAGCTTTCTTAAGAAAAAAATCAATTTTAGGCCTTAAATGTGAAGGTTATCAGGCGTTCTTTCGCTCAATTTAAAACCCGGAATTATTCTTATGAAACTAATCGTCGAATAAGCATCTCTTCTTCGATGTTAAACAAACATGTATTGTGTTTTGTGTTCCACAGGAAATAGTGTGCTTCAACTTTGTTGTTTCATTCCTTTACTCAGCCACTGCCTTCATTTATCTTCTTCCTAAAATATTCAGTGCCTATTTGCCAAGCCACGGCACTGAGCAGTCTAGACATTTTCACATAAACATGAGCGCCCCGTGTTTTTGTTTGAATTAAATCCACTTAGAGTGCCCGTGCTGTTTATTTAACAAACTAGCTAGAAATTTTCGTTGTCCATTCGGAGGATAAGCCAAAAATACCGGGCAAATTTGCGTTTCTAATCTGGTCGCAACTCCTCGCTCGAACTGGGATGGGGTCAGAGGCGAACCACTCGATAAATTGAATCGAGAACATCCAGCAGGGCGCATTGCGCATTATACATTAGGGGCATGACAGACTACCGGAATACGCTTTTAGAAGACTTATTGTTTGCCTTGGATTTCGACCGCTAGGTGGGGAGAATTTACAAATTTTCTAGCAATCTAATGGTAATTTCGAACTTAGTACAGGGGGGGCATTCAAGTGGAAACAGTGACCAGGAGATGAATTAATTGAGATAAAAATGTGTTCAACCTTGTTTCTAAAAGATGTTGTTATATACATTTTCATTTTGCATGTACTTTTCACCCATTGCTTCTCAAAAAAATCACCCAAACAGTTTAATACCGCTGACACCTACATCAATAAATAATCTTGGCGCAGCCGTTTATATTTTGGGCCCCATCTCCTTCGATTAAACAAACAAAAACAAGAGAACGAAAACAAAAACGAAATGAAAATAAGCGTCTGCCCGTGGCGCCGCCGTCTTATGTTTTTTGCGAGCACTTTTTTTAACATTCGAAAAGAGAGAGCAACAAAAATAAACAGGTTGCAAGACGCCGAAACGAATTAATAGTAGTAGGTAGCCTTGAGGAGAGGCGCATCTCTAATCCCATATTACCATAGGCGTACTATAAATTAGTAGTTCATAACGTAGACATAATATATGTACCTTCATAAGTAGACATAATATAAAGTTACAATACTTGATCTATTGACTATTGAAAAGTTGCCATTGGAATTTTCATTAAAACTGAATAAAAGTAGAAAATGTAGGTCCTTATAACCAGAAATTGTAGATTGTCCTAGGAATCCTTCCGAATTTATATCAAGTAATAACATTACTTTTTCTTGAAATCGGCAGTGACTCAAAATGGTCACTAAAAGCTCAGAAATCGGCACTGAAGTAGCCCATTATTATACGGTTTTTTCAATAAGTAGGCCTTGGCGAAATGTAAACATCAAACGTCAGACGCAGAGCCATCGCGTCAAAAGTGACCAAATATTCAAAACCCGGCTAATAAAGGCCCAAATTGTTACCTATAGCAACGCAATCTTTCAGTATAAATATTTTACTAGGTTTGGATATCAATCTATTTTTCATGGAGGCTGCACAACAGGCAGCAGTTAGTTGGAGTTTACGTTGGGAAGCGCCGTGCTTCGTCATACTTGACCTCGGTAGAGCGATCGTCAAAGTCAAGCAACGCCGCGCGCAGTCGGTTCATGGATTTTTTTGCCTAATAAAACATTTTTTTCCGATTTAAAAAAATATATAATATATACCTCGGCACTGAAGTTCTTTCTATGAACCATGTGGTGTATTTGCCTCGGCCAGAGGCCTCGGCAACTAAAGAAAAATTGAACTTCAGTGCCTTGGTACATAAATAACTATTTTATTAGCGATCCTCAGCTTTTCCTTTACTTTCACTGGAAATAAATAAATCTCTACTGCCAACGCCAAGCCCACCTGGATTTTTCAAAACTGACAATAAAATGCTAGAAATTATGTACTTCTTCTCTATGGAGCCAAATTTCAACAAGGATTTTTTCTATCTGTCACACCTCTTTTCTCACCTTTCTTAGGACATACTGTGTATTAAAAGTTGGAACAAAGTTTCTGTCAAATGTGTAGCGGAGAAAATGTACTAGATTTCTTGAACATTTTTTCGTCAACGTTTTAAACCATTAAACTATTAAACCATTTTAAATAAGTCTAAATAATTATGCTTTTCAAAATTTGTCTTAGATTTTGTGAAATGCCCATATTCGCACTTGAACCATAAAGTCCGTCAATCGTTTTGCTTTCTAATAAAAAGACTATAACCGTTGACTGAAGAGTAAACTATAACGAACAAAATCTGTCGAGAAATAAAAAAATTGTGAGAATAATATAATAGTTATTTGTGTAGTCGGACTACCAAGGCGCTGTACCTTTTACAACGAATCTGGAATTTAGTTGCCGAGGCCTGTAAGGCAGAGACAAATAAACATGTGAGTTATAAAAAGGAACTTTAGTGCCCAGGAACACATTATTATATTTTTTAAATCAGAAAAAAGAAGTTTTATTATGTAAAATAACTTAAAGAGGGTCACTCATCCATGAAGCGACCGTGCGCGCCATTGCTTTGCTTCTATATCGCTCTACATATAGGATAGTAGGTATCTAATGGAATAGAACAAATCTTTATTTACATATTTACAGTACAGCACTTGGGAGGATAAGAAATAGAACTTACAAAACAATCGTACTCTAGGTCCGATTTTTGAGCATTTAGACTCCTTAGTACCTACTGATTTCAAACAAAAATCTGTTTTTTGGGTCCCACATATTATTGTGACTAAAGTAGATTACTGTCTCAGGTCCAATTTCGGCAATGTAAATACCTAACCATTCGTTTTTGAGAAAACTATTATAAGAGCATCAATGTTTTTGAAGTTATTTTAACTGCTATGTAGCAGTTTCTAATTCCGATGTGTTTACAAGTTCAACCATTGTGAGTTCGACCTTTGAAAAACAATTAATTTTAAAATTAAACTCAACACATCAATCATCCACATTGATAGATTTCCTGTGTGTTTATATCGGCGATCAGCATGGAATTACCTATCAAATTTGCATTGTTGTTTCTATGTATAAAGTATGAATACAAAATACTTCCCACTGATCCGAAAATGTCAATATGCAAACAATATATTGTTTTCTGTTAATACAAATTGTGTATTTCCACCTGCTGCGAAAAAATTGGACTGTTAGAACACCTTAAATAAAAATTTTCCAATTAGGTAATTATAATTCCGCTGAAGGAATCTACAGTATGTCCCAAGGTAAGTGAGAAAAGATGTTGTGTCAAAGACAAACAATTTTTGAGGTTAAATTTGACAATTTGGAGACCAGCCCTGCTTCATTTCTACCATATTTTGAATTTTGAAAAATCAACGTCACCGTGACAGTACATAACCCGTGTATCCCAAATTCCGCACTCACCATTGGGGTATCTGTAACTACAATAGTTAAGCCTGGTTCATACAGCTTCTTTATCTTTTAATTTTACTTTATCTTTGAGAAATATTAAATCTCATTGGTCAATTCAAATCAAGGGACAAATGCCGTTGGTTATTTCTAAAATTAAAATGTAAAATTAAAAGATAAAGAAGCTGTATGAACCAGGCTTTAGAGAGTCGGTTAAATGGGGAAAGTTTTAGACAATTTTTATGATCAGTCTGATGCAGTTGAGAAACCAAGGCTAACTGCGATCTTTTTCGAGTTATTTCCAAAAAAAACGGAAATTACTACTACTACAGAAATTTCCCATTTTTATTTTTGTTAAATATCTTAGAAACCGATGTTTACGCAAAGACAGGACTTGGACATTATTAACCTTTTTAACGGTAATGGCAGTTTTTTAAAAAGGTTTTCGTTTTCGAGATAAGACGCCTAACTTTTGATTTTCTTATGGATACTATTTTGGATTTGTAAAAATGTACCTTTTCTAAAAAACTGACATTACCGTTAAAAAGATTGGATAAAAGTACCCCAAGTCCTGTCTTTATCCTGTTATTTATCAAAAACGAAAATGGGAAATTTCTGTAGTAGTAATAGCACAGCTTACCCTAATGTTATAGGGTAAGCTGTGGTAATAGTCGTAGTAGTACCTAGTAGCGGACGTAGCGGTAGTGGTAGGAATTCCACTGATCAAACAAGTTGGTATGTGCGTATTATGGTTAAAAAAAAATAGGCCTAAACATAACAAGATTCTTGGATAACATTTTGTCGTAAAACCTACGAAAAGACAAGTAAGGCTGAACCCCAGAAGTTCAAATTTCAATTAGAAATTTGTTTGTCATTTGCACCTATTCGGGGACACACTGTATAGCGATTTATTTATTCTCTGGGTAGGTAAAGTGCCTTTCCTGTTCAAGATATCGAACTATTATTAAGAAAAGTTGTTCATAATAAGAATTATGTTCCTATGGCATGCCAAATTTAAAATTGTAGGGTAAATGTGTATAAGAGTACGCACTTAGTGAATAAGATACAATAACTTTTGCATTTTATACCTGAAGGCATGTTTTTACGTTTTGTTTAGGTAAGTGATTGTTTTGTAACACGTTTTCAACCATTTTTCTTGTATATTGTTATATAAACCTGAGATTTAAAACTTTATTGCCACTTCTGCAAGTGCAAACTCTTATACACACATTTGTATAAGAGTCCGCAGATGAATGTCTATGAGTACGCATGTTACAGTTAGCCAGTTGTTAGAGATTATATAATTAAGCAAAACTAAAACATACGCAAGTACATTTTATTTACTGAATGTACATGTGCATTGGGCATATATAAAAATAAAGGGTGTTATTTAAGTACGTAGCCAAACTTCAAGGGGTGATTCTTTGAGTGATTTTAAGACAAAAAGTTTATATAAACATAGTTCCGGTATCGCTTAGTGTTCAAAATGCAGGGTGTCAAACAAAAATCTTTTTTCAACATCTTAATAATCCTGTAGCCGATTTTGTTTAAATCTGGCAGCCTTATTTACGGTAGAGAGGGGTTAATTTAGCCCTAAGTAGATTCAAATTATTAAGTCCAGTGGCGTCCCGGGGGGCACCGTGACAAATATTTATGAAAAAAAATGTGCGTCACTGACTTTTTTAAAACTTTTTTTCAAGCATTAAGGAACTAAGAATAAAACTTTTTGGGCTCTTGAATTTTTTTTTGTGTCGTGCTTCGTTTTCAAGAGAAAAAATAAAAACCAATTTATTGCATGTCACTATTTTGCTGTTGCATTGCTGCTTTCTCGAAAACGAAGCAAGATACCTACAACTTTTTGGTCTCTTGAATCTTGTTCGTATCTTGCTTCGTTTTCGAGAAAACAGCAACACAACAGCAAAGCAATGACATGCAATACAGTGGTTTTTATTTTTTCTCTCGAAAACGAAGCACGACACGAACAAATTCAAGAGACCAAAAGTTGTATTCTTAGTTCCTTAATGCGAGAAAAATATAAAAGTTTTAAAAAAGTCAGAGGCCCACATTTTTTTTTTCAAAAATATTTGTCATTGTGCCTTCGGGACTCCACTGGACTTAATAATTTGAATCTACTCAGGGCTAAATTAGCCCCTCTCTAATGTAAATAGTAAATAACACTGTGAGATTTAAACAAAATCGGCTAAAGGATTATTAAGATTAGTGTTGAAAAAAGATTTTTTTTAAAAAAGGTTGACAACCTTTATCTTGAAAACTAAGCGATAATGGACTTCTGTTTATATAAACTTTTCGTCTTAAAATCACTCAAAGAATCTCCACTTGAAGTTTGGCTAAGTACTTAAATAACACCCTGTATAGTAATGTTAGAAACTAATATCTTAGATATTTGGTACGTTATTAATTAAAGGTTAAATAATTGCCGTAAAAAATGTCAAAAGTAAATTGTCACTCTTCACAATGAAAACAAGTGAATTGTCCAGTTACATACGTTGTGCAGGATTCATGCCAGCAATATTATTGCACTGAGAACACATAATCTATAGTCTTCATCGGATTTCGAATATAAATCTCCACATCCCTGGCAAGTCGCATCTTCGTGGGATTCTTTGACTTTCTTAGTTTTTTGCTTCTGCAATGATTTAGATTTTGAGCAACTAGGTACTAATTTTCTCTTTGCTATTTTTTCTACTTTTGAATACTGCCACAATTATAAAATATTATGTATAAGAGTACGCACTGCGTACTCTTAAGACAACGACCGTTGCGTACTCTTATACATTCACGTGAAATTTCATGTTTTAGCATATTTCTTTTGCAGAAAATATGTTTTCTATATTTTTTAACTACAAAAGTGATATCCATAACATATAAAAGCTCAACAAAACATTTAATATATAGTAGCGTCAATATTTACCTTTAAAAAGTCTAATATCTCGACTGCTTACAATTACAGTGCGACACTATGAAATTTTGGAACGGCCATACTGTAAAAACACTGTCGGTAACGCAGATTTTCGCTGGTGATACTTCCATAAATTGGCGCTAGAATTATAATGTACCTTTTAAAAGAACCAGTAGATGGCGGTATATATTAAATAGTGCTGGTGCGTACTCTTATGCCTGTGCGTACTCTTATACACATTTACCCTATATACTGTCTACTGTGATTTTTCATATTTTCTGTTTAACATTTCAGCCAGGAAAAGTTATTCAGAATTAAAAATTGATTTTACTTACGAAATTCCTAGACTACCAACAATTTTTAATTTCTGGTTACCGACGCAATCACACCGTAATCAGGTTCTTTAAATCTCGGAACAGGTAGAGAATATTCATTACACAAATGTCCATGTTACGCCACTGCAGTTTCGCCTATTTGAGACATGTCAGACATGCGCGACTGTAGGAAGATTATAATTTTTCCACGTTTGCACATACTACTTTATTGCTCCACGTGCTGCAGCATGCGTGGTTGCTTCACTGACTTTTTGCGCGCAGCTATCGAGTTTAAAAAAGTGTACACCGCTACCGCGTCTGACTTTCCCGGTAGAAATTCGCCTTATAAGAAGGAGCGGTTTTGCATTTCACAGCACGTTATAGATAAGGATATCTCCATCTGGATGATTATATTCGCGTTAGATTTAATTGCGTGTTTTAATTGTCATTGCGGTTAACGTGCGACGTTTTTGAAAGACAAATCTCTTCAGATTGGGATCTCAAGCGGTTAGTGTAATCGATGTATGGAGGCATCAAATCTACAATGTGTCCGCGGTTGCTTGTACTCGAGAAATGTATGAAGAGCCGAGAAAAACGCGGCTTTTTTTTTAGATTGACCATAAAAGAAGATATTATCTCACAGACACTACTATTTCGATTGGGTGATTATTTCGTGACTACCTAGCTATAATTTTTTTAAAATGGTCGATTTTCATAATACCATATTCGGGATTTTTTTATTAAAAACCTTCAAACCTATGTGCAAGTGTGCCTTGAAACATGGACGAAATAAATGAAAACTTATTTTGACCAACAATCCCATTATAGCTAGCTACACCTGTTTTCACCGGTTAATCTAATAATTTTTACCTTTTCTACTATACCTAATACCTACATACTTAATCGTTCATTAATGATTTTTTTGACGTTTAATACCAAATCTGTCCCTAAATCTAGGTAAACCTTTCATGTTGTTTTTCATTGCTGCCTTGATTTTTCCAATTATTGCAAAGCAAGACTAGAAATTAAATTTATTCTTGTCTTACAAGACTCTTGCTGGAAAAAATCTTGTCTTGAGACTTCTTGTTCTTGAATTTTTTTGTTTACTGACGTCATCGCATGCTTGTAAGAGTCTTGCTACCAAGACTCTTGTTAGCAAAACTCTTGCATTATTTATTATGTGCAAAGCTTGTAGAGACAAGCTAACGATATACAGAGTTACTCACTTAAGAGTGAAAGAACCTTATAACTTCTTTAATTTTTAACCGACCAGAACGAAATTTTTACCAAAGGTAGATGGCATTGTTGCCTACTTATTTCCAAATTAGCCTACTCCAAGATCAAAGCCACCTGCGATGTCACAATCGAGGCTAAAAATCCAAAAGTCATATTAGGCATTTTTTTTCAAAAAAAAATTACTAAAAAAATTGTTCAGAATCGATCCAGAACCCTAAATCCAAAATTTTGTCAAAATCAAAAAAATATTAAATAAAAAAATAAGTAAAAATTTTAAAAAAAGAATGTTTTGTAGCTTTTAATTTTATTTTAAAATGATTACTTTTTGAAAACAACTTGCTTTCAAAACATCCATGGCACACTTTTCTAAATGCAGGAAATTCTTAAATTGCTATTTTTGGAGTTTAATTTTTTTATTTAATATTTTTTGATTTTGAAAAAAAATTTGGATTTGGTAAATTTTTTTGAAAAAAAAATGCCTACGATTTTTAGCCACGATTATGGCATCGCAGGTGGCTTTGACTTTGGAGTAGGCAACTAATTTTTGGAAATAAGTAGGCAACAATGTCGTCTACCTTTTGTAAAAATTTCGTTCTGGTCGGTTAAAAATTAAAGAAGTTATAAGGTTGTTTCACTCTTAAGTGAGACACTCTGAATATTTTTTTAGTTACTAACATAATTAATTTTTGTAATTATTTGTATTTATTTTTGTAGGTATTTTAATAATAATTTTCTTTTAATGTTTTCATGATTTTCAATTCGAAATAACTCTTAAGTCGAAGACTTTCCTTTCTGTTAAAATTATTTTGATGTCTGTGGATTTCGATATGTGTGGGAAAACCGCGAGACGCACCCTCGCAAAATATCCCGTTCCACACTATGTCACACTAATATGAAACGAAACAAAGCATTAGGAAGTCCAATAGGTAGCCATTTAAGTGATTTTTGCAAAAATAGTATTTAATGTAAAAGGATTTTTTTACATACAGTAACATTTTTTTCTACTTCCGGTTTTACCGGAAATAACATCGACTTTTGATTTTTAAATTCAAAGTCCTTTACAATGTTTTTCCATGGTACAATTTTAAATCTTATAGAAGTTACAATGTATTTTTTGATTTTAAACAATTCCCATGCAAAAACATTGTAACACCTTAGAATGTGTGGCTTTCATAAAACAGATAATACCTATTCGTTTGATCCTGTTTTATCTAAAATACACATGAAAAAATTAAGTGACACTTAAAGTCTACCTGGAACAGTCCTATTTGAATTCTGCCCAAAAAATTAGATGCATCTGCAAAAAAGAAATGGCTCATCGTAATTGATCTTGGAAAACTAAATTTAAAAACTATAGACGATAAATTTCCATTACCAAATATCACAAATATACCTACTTGACACAATAAGAAAAGCTCACTACCTTACAACCCTCTATTTAGCAAACGGATTCTACCAAATCGAAGTTTGACTAAACCGGCACTGGACTATTTTGCAAAAATTGTATCTCTACATGTAAGATGACTTGTAAAAATGTAAATTTTTTTTGTTTGTTAAAATGTCAATTATTTTTATATGGTTACGGTAGGCAACTTAAGCATATTTAGCTGTCAAAATTTTAGAGAAATATTGTGGGGGTACATAGAATTTTATTCTGAATCCGAATATGTAAAAATATACAGGGGGTTCCATTTAAACATCCAAAGTTGATATTATTTCCGGTAAAATCGGAAGTAAAATTGTTTTACTGTATGTCAAAAAATCCCCTTTTATACATGAAATACTTATACAAATTTTTATTTAAAAAATGAAAGAAAAATTGGGGTTGAGCCACTCGCCGTGGCCACTCGGTATAGATACTATTCTTAAATAACCGTTTATATTATTTATGCTCATTATATAAAAATCAATATTATGGCCAACTGTATTAATTATTTCTCTTATTAAAATTTACAGAAATTATAATTACAGATAATGATGTTTTGCAAGATTTCTTGTTTTTAGCAAGATTTCTTGCAAAATTGCAAGTCTTGCAGAATAATTTCTTGTCTTGTCTTGTGAAACATTGATATAGAGGGTGTTCTCAGATTTGATCCGGCACATCCCTGAAAAATTGTGATGCGCTGCATGATTTTGGCAGTTTTTTATTTGGGTGTAGGAAGTGTCCTTATGGCACTCGATTTTTTATGTGATTTTTTGGAAAATTCTAGTAGGGAGTTTTATACCGAAATTCTGGCTACGTAGAATTCAGCTAGAATTTAGATCGCCGACTTTCATTTCTACAGGGCCTTAAAGTTGGGAAAATTGAATTTTTATTTTCAATTAAAAATCAGATATGCTGTGAAGAAATTTGAAAGTAGCTAAAACATAATCGAAACATCCCAAAAATGTCCTACAAATAAAAAAACGGAAAAAGAGCACCATCCTACCATTTTAAAATAATACAAATATGGCATATTTTCTGCGATCTATATGAAGGATATGCCATATTTAAGTATTATTTTGAAACGGTAAGATGGCGTTCGTTTTCGTTTTTTTTTAATTACTGCATGGGGTATTTTTGGCACGTTTCGATTAAGTTTACTCTGTTTCCAAATATTTTCAACCATTCTGATTTTTAATTGAAAATTAAAAAACAATTTTTACAAATGGAAATTTTATACAAAGATGTAAATTCAGAAAACTTGGGAGAGTTGGATTTCAGGGGGTGCTGGTTGCTAGATTTTCGATAAAAAAATAGCTAACAGTATTTTTCAACATATCGTATCTACAAAAAATCATACTTGGCATATTATATTAAAGCATTATTTTAAAACGATAAAACTGTATCTACTAAGCATTCCTGACATTTAATTAAAAATAAAAAAATCCCAAAATTTAAGGCCCGTCTGCGATGTAAATTAATTAGGGTGTTGAATAAATGTAGGTACCTAGTCAGATTTTCGATAAAAAAATCTCTAATAAGATTTTCGTAAGTAATATCATAAGGGCATTTAATTTTTCCGAAAAAAAAATCGAAAAAACACGTTGCTAAGTAATATTTTGACAAGAAGCATGAGTGCTGGTGACAACAAAAATCCGAGTCTAAGACGAGGATTTTTGCACCTGCACGAATGCATTTTGTTAAAAAATATATTACTTAGCATTGTGTTTTTTGAATTTTTTTCACAGGAAAAATTAGATGCCCGAATGGTATTTGACAAGACTATTTCATGAGTAACAGATTATTCTGCATACACATAGCTTATAAAACATACTACCTATTATACAACAGCTGTCAAGTTTTGCCGCGGGTAAACTCTAAAAAACTGCTGCTGTCATACAGTTTTTCCATCTAGAAACCATTTGTAATTCAAAATTGCGCGTTTGTGATTGGTGGAAATTAAGACGAGGGAAATAGCTGATATATTATTAAAGACTGCTCACGGCTGTCACGTGACACGTCTGACACATTTTTGGCTTACCATGCGCTTTCCGGAGATAAAATACACTGCAGAATACATTGTTAGCCATCAGAGCCATCTGTTTTCCAGGACATAAAGCTATAGCCATGAGAAGTCTTTATAAATACGTCAGTCAACGGAAATAGTCTAAAAAATCGCATCGAAAAAATCATAGAGCAGATCGTGGAATAGTGCTGCTATGGTCATGGTCTTATATCCTACGAGTGCATAAGGACACACAATCGCAAATAAAACATTATCAAAATCGAGGAACGCATCGCAATTTTACAGGGGTGTTCCGTATCAAATCTGAATACCCTGTAGGCTCGAATAACATAAAACCACTGGCGTATTTCTAAAGACTTCTTACGGCTCTATGGGTTCATTCATCTCACGGGGAAAAGATGGCGCTAATGACTAACAATTTATTTTGCATTGTGCTTCGTTTCCGGAAAGTGCACGGAGAGCCAAAAAAAGTCACGAATGTGACAGCCGAGAGCAGTCCTATTACGTCAATCAACGAGACAAATTAATGTCCAAAACATTAGAAATTACACCAAATAAATTCAGGGGACGTCTGTTGTATACAAATTGTGGCCCTCGCCGGCAACGGAGGATCGATTTTCTATTAATTCCGTAAATTTGGCAAACACAAAAGGCAAAATATACGAAACTAGGCCCGCCGGCTTCCCCAGAAAGGAAGTGAACTGAAAAATTTTAATCGTCGGGGAAAGGACATAATATGTGGCCAAAATTCAGTTAATTATGAATAAACTGGAGTAGAGCTACATTATAATCTAATTGTCCCCAGCAGTATGCGGCTTTAGAAGATATTAAGTATCAAAAGATCGATCAAATGGTATAGGCGTGCTCAAAAAGCCTCTTGATAAGTTCACTCAAGACAGGCATGAAAGCCTAGGAATTCTATTGCAAACTCACTTTCCTGGTGCTACAATATTAGAAGGAAATCACGCACGGCTACTCTGGAAAAGGCTGTACCTACATCGCATAAACAGAAGACCGAGGAAGACAAAAGAGCCTTGCGAGAAAGATGTTTAATCCTAACAAAATCAGATGGGCGATGAATATATTTAAACCCTGCTTCGAAAAAGTATCGATCTATATTAGGATCTATATTTAAAGCCAGTTTTAACTCTGAATACATTCCAAACTTGTGGAGAGAGGCTAAAGTGGCGTCCACCTGAAGACCCCAAGTCTTACCGCCCTTTTAGGAAAAAGAACAAAAATAAGTCTACTGGAGAAACACTTCGGGCTAACAAGCGAAAAGATTTTTGACCCATTCGATTGAGAATGCCAAAAAGCTTCTCACTCTAAATAATAATGAATTAAGATTAATCACAGGTCTGGACATTGTCCCTTAAGATATTATCATCTTGAAAAAATGGACAAAACAGATAACGGACTAAGTAGATTCTGAAACGAACGGGATGAGACTATAGTGAGCACATAGGTACTGTGCGAGTGTTCCCTCTTAATTCGAAGCAGATTCAAACACCTGGAACACAGAAAGATGTCTGACGAAAAATAAAAAATCATAGGTGCCAAGCAAAAGTTAGGTCAAGTTCCGTATTCTTTAAAATGAAAACAAATTTATCCAAATCAAATACAGTAGTTTTTTTTATTATCAGTATGGGGATCTCGGAAACTAGCGGATTTGTGGATTTTTGCCCTAGTCTCGGGCATTTTTAGAGCTTTCCAACGATATAATACTCGATATGGTTATTCCGAAAAATAAGGGAAATATCTATGGTTTCCTCACCCTGTATATATATACAATATTCGAAATATTACGATTTATAACGCATCTAAATCAGATGTGCTTTCTCTGCTTTGCCCATAATTAGCGACTGCATCTTCGAATACATACTCTATTAGCGCATATCGAAGCAGATATGATAATTTACTCGTATATAGGCGTGCGATGATTTTTATCGGTCATAATATATTGATTCTTACTAATTAACCATTTTCCCAAACCGCATTAATATTGTAATATTAAAATTAAGGTTATGTTGCATATCTTCCCATACTTGGCTGGATGCTGGATACAGTATTTCTTCGGACGTCCTACGTTCATTACGGCTGCTTAAACCAATATTAAGCTAATTTATTTTAATTAGATTTAAAAGTAATTTACGACATCCTGATATTGCTGAATGTTGAAAGTAATAAGGTAAATGTAAAATATCTGGGAAGCGGACAATTTTTAGATATGTAAGTAGCTAAGTATAAATAACTTCACTACAATCTAAGAGATGACCAGCAAATTCACTTCAAGTTCAATATGATGGGAAAATATGCCAATTATATTCTCTCTACTTTAATAAAGCAGTTTTTCACATATATTTACAGAATTAATTATTGTAACAGTCACCGGAGATCAACCACATTTTCAAGTTATAATTGCCATACATCCGATCTGTCTTAACATCGCAAAATAAATAAGTACCTATCCACAGACCATCATACATTTACATTTCTATCTATATAGTTAGAAAGCTTGTCCTCGTTTTTATTAGAGATATAGAGAAACATTCTAACCTAAAGACACAGAATATGTATGCTTAACGAACACTCGAGTTAACACTCCGCACAATTATCACGACGAGTATTGATATATATATTTTATCTTTTTAGCAAAATGCTTTGTATTTTTTACTCAAAGTTGAGGTAGGTAGTTTAGTTATTAGTTTTTATATAAAATATAATGTATTTAACATATTTAGTGTGCCTTGCGTAAATTTCAACAGAGGACAGTCCATTTGTATATAGGTTTGCCTATTGTACAAATTAATTTTCTCCCTATACCAGCACCTGAAGAAAACTTTTGGTTTGTAATAATAAAAATAAAATGAATGTAAATACTTTGAGTCTGCTGCAATGTTACAATAGTCGAATTCGAATCCATCTCTAGGGCGCGCATAATATGGTTTCTGATTAAAGTTAGAATCAAAACAACACCAAACTGATCCTGAAAAAATTCTCGTGAATTATTTTAACTCAAGGATTATCTACTCCATACACAGTAATTTTTAAAATAAACTTTTATTTTGGAATTTGTAATTTTATTTGTCTCCATTTTCTTCCAGGTACATAAAGTTTCCATGCAATTTTTTTTTAATTAATTCACTACTTTTTTCTGTTCAATTTTTACATAATAATTGTGGTTATATTCAAAATGCTGTTGAAAACATCGAATTGAACTAGAAAAAAAAATTCTCATTCCTACAAACAACTCCCCACGGAATACAGATCATACAATAAAGAGAATTACTGAACATGCCCATCCTTTCCCTGAATCAGCTGACACGTTCATTACGCGTCCTTGTCTTACTTATTGCCATTTGAAACCTATCTCTCTCTAGAGTTGGCTGCCCCAAACACAATGAAAATCACACCTGTGCCACTTCCATATTACTTATTAATTCGATGATCAAAACTCATAATTCAGTCTCCATAGTGGGCGATTTCCGCCTCACGTATTTTATAATGCCCATAGAGATTTGGCTCCTTCCTGGGGTTCTTTATTCATTGGTATATACTAAAATAGCAAAAAAAACTATAGCAAAAATAATTTTCGAGTGCAAAAATAACTTGTACTTATTTAAAGCTAATCGAAAGTATACCCTGGGTAAATTCTTAAGCACCGTACCTGGCCCTTCTCTGTAAGAAAATTAAAGTGTAACTTTTGCGCTTCTCCTAAAGCCAAACTCACGAGCACTTCAAACCTGGACCGGCACTATATTAAAGACCCGAGCATGACGTCATATTTCATTGTTGTTTACGGACTGGGGTGACGCTACTCGACGAAACAAATGGCGACTTATTATAGGTTATAGGGGGATATTCTGTGGTAATTGGTATTGAGTTTCTGACGTTTAAAATGTCCCAAATTTTAAACATCCAGCTTTATTACGATTCGCCTTCTTTTTACATAACGAATTGTCTTTGCGTCCAGTATTTAACAGTTTTATCCTATTAACACAGCTTTTATAGGTAAATTTGTTTGTGGTAACATGAAATTTCCATGCGCACATGAAGAAAATGGTATGCACACTGCACAGACCATTAGGTGAATTGCAGAAGAATAAACATTATTTTGGAATTATGGGATGATCTGATCAACCAGCTGAAGAAGCGAAACTTCTAGATATTTTTTGGAAGAGTATTTTGTAACGTATGCAAGAATGAAAATAGAAAATTTTGTTAATAGCGCCAAAGCGAACCAATAGTCCTCCATATAAAGAAGAAACTGAAAAATCTAATGCGTTTTATGCTTACTTGCACTACAACAACTAGCCATGGACTTCATTTCAGACCAAAAGGAACCAAATACTCTTGCTTGCTTTTTAGACTCGCTTTTCTTAAGAAAATGTATGAATATGTGCCATGTGAACTTGTCAAGTTAAAACAAATGTTTTATTTTATTTTGAACATTAAATTCGTTGTAAGAGACATATTTGCATGTTTTTATCTTATAAAAGATTCTGCAACAATGGTGTTTTAACATTAAACCACCGTGTAAATTTGTTTCGTCGTGTGGCGCCAGTGGCGCTGTGGCGATCGCTTGAAACAGCGCTATGCTCAGGTCTTTAATATAGTGTTGGTCCAGTTCAAACTCAACTTGAAATCGGTAACAAGCAATGACGTCAAAACCTATAGACGTGGTGCTTCATTGTTAAAATGCCCTTTATGTTGACTCCAAGATTAAATATATCCATACTACTCTAAAAACATGCTACAAACAAAGACGGAAAGTCAACCATCAACCAACTATACACCGATTCCCGGTTATAGTTCCTCCAGAATCACACTTAGATATCGCATGTTTTTTCTTGTTTGGGGGCGCCGGAAGCATCGGAACCTCACCTGAAGACTCGGGGGATGGTCTAACGACGCCAGCCTCCGAGCCCAGAGTCGAAATAAGTTCGGTACGGCTCGACAAAAAGGGGCAATTTCTATAGATTGTGATTAGTTCTGGGCGTCAAGCGTTTATCAAAACAAACCTATCTATAGGTTCTGACTCATTAGTAACAAGAATGTCATTACAACGTCACGTATTTCTAATCCTAATAACGCGTAGGCTGAATAATCACTCTATTTTGACTAAATACAGTTATTATTTTTATCGTTTTGCCGAGTGCCTTTATCTACTACCCCGCTTGGGCTCTGCCTTCAGGTTCTAACTCCACGGACCTTATTTTACACACTTATTCCAGCCAGTTTCGGCGTATGGGTATATTGGGTATATGGACGTGGCGCCGTGAAGGCGACATGTCTTCGATACGGATTGCACGAGAGCCGAAAGCGTGCGGCCGCGGCCGCCTAGGCGGAGGAGGGTCGGCGGCGGCGGCGGACCCCACAGGCGCACAAAAAGAAGTGGCCGCGCCGACAGGTAGGCCGAGGCCGGCACCACCGACCGCGGCACCGAGGCACCGATCAGACAATGCCCAGACGCTGGCTGCCCGGGGACTTGGGACACTACCGGGGTTCGCGGCAAAGTAGAATATGGAAAATTTTAGTTTATTATAATACAGACCACATTATAGCCTGTTAAATATTTTACTAAAAAACCATGGTACCTAGTACCCATACCGATAAGGAAAGTAAAAAGATTCCCGGCCATCAGGATATTCACGGTGTTCATTTGAAAACTATCCGCCCGCAATATTTCCCAAATAAATAAATAACTCTCGGAAGAGAGCTAAAAACAAAGTACTGCTAAATACGGTATGTGCTATAGTCCTCCTTACGGCAGAATGCGTGCGACGTAAGGGGGGAGAACTCGCAAATATTATAGAATTAGTCACAGTTCAGGGGAGTAGCTCAATTTTGTGTAACTCACCGACTTAATTTTCATATTATTGTTAATATTATTCTTAACGGTGATGCCTTAGACTATGGAGGAATGCAAACACTTATAACATTGGCAATTATTTCTCGTGCTTGAGAATGCAACGTTCTTCCCTGCTTGCTCACTTTGCACACGTTAACTCCCGAACATAGGAAACGCCACTGAGCTCTCTGAGCCGGCGGAAAAAACTTGCCAGCGACCTAAAAAATGAAGTCTGTGTGGTAGCCCAATACGCAGTTAACTTTACGTACTATAGAAACAGGCACAAAACGCGTTGGCTAACTGATTTTGTCAGCCGACTCCTTTTTTTCAAAGGCGATGGTAGACGCGACGATGTTGAAAAAAATATAATAGGTGTTTTATCATACCGCGTTAAAAATAAATGATAAACAAAAATGGGTAAGTGGTCCCGTGATGCGGGCTTTATTTTTTCGGTATAGCAGAGTTGAGAAATTCGGCTTCAATATGATAAAACTTGTATTCGCCAATAAATAACGACCACTCGTATAGGACATCTCGCAACGCTGCCCGCATTCTTTAGAAACGTTTTCTTTCGTGCTTTGGACTATATCATAACTTGTTATCTTCTTAATTTTTAACCGACTTCAAAAAAGGAGGAGGTTATCAATTCGGTTGTGTTTTTTTATTTTGTATGTTTGTTACAATTGTTTCCTCAGATCTCCGTCATTTATAAACCGATTTGGACAATTCTTTTTTATTTGAAAGGGTATACCGACAGAATGCTCCTATTTAAATTTGAAGAAAAAATTCCACCCCTAAGGGTGGAAAAATAGGTGATGAAATTTCATATTGGACCGATTTCGATGGTTCTCTTTTTATTAGAAAGGAATTACTTTAGGAGTGGCCCCATGTAAATTTGAAGAAAAAATTCCACCCGTAAGGTTGGAAAATAGGGGATGAAATTTCATATTGGACCGATTTCGATCATTCTTTCTTTATTGGAAAGGGGGTACTTTAGGTGTGGTCCCATTTAAATTTAAAGAAAAATGTCTACCCCTAAGGGCAGATAAATAGGGGATGAAAGCTCATATTGGACCGATTTGGATGATTCTTATTTTATTTATACTACTTATTTATAATAGAGGATGGAATTTAATATTGGACAGATTTCGATAATTCTTAATAATTCACTAAAAAAAAAGAAATAACAAAATTTTAACAAAAAATTAAAACCGACTTCAAAAATTTGCCCGTATGCACACTCCACTAAAAATTAAAAAAAAAAACAAAAAATAACACCGACTTCACAAATTTGCCCGTATGCACATTTCAACTAAAATTTTAGAAATATTTTTCTCTTCCTAAATTGAGTTATCTTTGGAGTTGGTTAGAGTAAGTTATGATGTATGTAGGATATGATGTATTCATATATAAATAGATTTAAATTCCTTGCCCGACTGTCACCAAATCCAAAGATAACTCAATTTAGAAAGAGAAAAATATTTCTAAAATTTTAGTTGAAATGTGCATAAGGACGAATCTGTGATGTCGGTGTTATTTTTTGTTATTTTTTTTTTAATTTCTGGTGGAGTGTGTCGGTTTTAATTTTTTGTTAAAATTTTGTTATTTATTATCTATAAAAGTTTTTTCACTGTAGGTATCTCCAAAACCAAAAATATTTTACTACATTTTTTTCGATAATTGGCCATTATTTGTCCTCTGATACAATTTCCCAAGTTTATGCGTATAGGTTGAGGAACACCCTATATAATTTCAATTGGGTATGGATTATACTTTTGCACTACCTCTGTGTTATCGTTACCAAATATTTCACTCAACTGAACCTATTTCACAAAGTAACATTCTTAAACTATTTTATGCTCGACCACCGATCAATCCGATTTAAGTAGGCGATTTGTTTTTACGGCTCGTTCCATCTCATTAAGTTTTATACAGCTGTCACTTTTAATACGAAAGACACCTAAAATAATTAGGCCGAATAATAAACGAGTCTTGCTACCATACCTAGTCAAGACTGATCCTGATCCTGGATTAGGTATAAGCTACTTTTACTTTGTCTTTTGTTTTGCCTCGTTGCCATATCCCAGAAACCCAGTACATGCAGCATTCGCAGCATAGTGACGCAGTTAGCAGTTATACTTTTGTCAGTCAAAAATGTTCAAGCCTCGGTTTAAGCTGTGAATGCAAAAATTTAACTACAAAATCATTCATATATATCCATGTAATAAATATGTACCTACTTAGTTAATTTGGTTTCCTTTGATATTTTTAAGACAAGTGTCATCTTCAAAAAATGTTGACGTTGGATAATAATGTTAGCTGATGCTGATTATGTATTACAAGAATGAAAAATAAAATATCTGCGCCAGGCATACGTCACAGTAAATGAACTTTATGTTTGATCATTTTTTCAAACCCCTCGTAAGTACTCAAATACTGTACCTACTCATACCGGTTTTTCGGTAGGATAAAGCCTTCCCATATGTAGAGATGATCTAAAACTCGACCTGAACGTAGAAAAAAATTAATACTGACGTTTAAAAAGAGCGCGTCTTCCAGTTTAAACACAATGTATGCAGATAACCCAGGTATTTCTCCTATGAATAGAAGGGACTACACCAACTATGTAGGGAATTTTAATTGTAGGGTCCCTCGGCTGTCACCTGTCTGAAAGTCCGTAGGAAAGACAAGAATCCGATTCTTAGATTTGGCCACATCAATTATGCATGCGTGAGAGTGGATTTTGCCTGATCTACTAAACAGTCTGCCAGCGGGGCCTGTCAGTTCCTATTTGATTCCACGAATTTATTATAGCTACTTCTGAAAAATGCAACTCGACTCTTCTATAATCTGACTAGTTGACGATCTAAATTCCAAGTTAGATCTAAATTCCTGGTAGGTCGGTAATTTTAGAAGCAGCTTTGAGAGCAGGTACGGAGTCAGCTACGCGGATTTCCTCTTTAAAATGATGCATTGTGTGGAACTTTATAACCTAAAATTGGGAATATCTGCGGCTGTGGAAATATCCAACAATAAGAATCAAACATTTTTTACATATACCTACAATGTTTTTTCTGCTATGCTACCTACTAGCCCAAATATTATTTCAAAATGATCATATAGAACTCTTTATTTAAAAACTCGGCTGAAAACGACAATTAGTCGCTATCTCGGAGGCTATTTTATGAAAAGCCATGCGGATTTACTATATGTATAAACATATACACCAAACATTCTTGTTATCTTGCATTTGGAGTGATTCCATCATAACCACAGAATTTTGTCAGGTATAATACTGTACGAGCATTGAGTAGATTTCTCAATGGTGCGAGTGATTTTTTTATTATGGGAATCACCTGCATTAATTGCTTAGTGCTTAGTAATAACACCACATCTTAGGTATCAGGCATAGAAAAATCAAACGGTTTGCAGAAGAATAAACAAATTGATATATTAGTAAGTGCCGGTAAGTGCTAACAATTATTTCTTACAAAAGTCATAACTTAAAGTAAATATGTACATAATTCATGTACAGGTAGTCCCAGGTACGACACAAAGTGTTAAAAGTTCCAGACCAATGAAAATATTTTAAGAAAAACTGCGATAAGTGCCAAAGTGGTAAAAACTCGATGTGAGTGAATTTACCTTCATAAGCCGCTGGCTTCTTTTGACTTTTCTAAGAATTTTCAAAATGCAAATCCACGGCCCGTTGTTATTTTGTAAAATAAAAATAAATTACTTTTGTGTTTATTGGCAGTTTTTCAATAATTCCAGGATGCTCTGGACCCCGATAAAGGTTAAACGAATCTGCAGTTTGAGATGACCCAGAGACAAACATCCTGTATAATATTGTATTGGATCTATGCACAACAACACTTTGAGTGGTTCTGCTGAATATTCAACTGTTTTGAGGTGATCCCATGTAGTGATGGCAAATTCTCGAGAATGCAAAATCAGGGAATATTCTCGTTCCTGAGAATATTCTCTTGAGATTTTGAGATGCTCTCCTTACATCACTAATTCCATGGCACACTACTTTTGTTTGTGGAGGTTTTGGGTTTTGGGGTGTCCTGATTAACGTTGTGGGATCATATTTTAAATAAAAAAATCGCTAAATAGATTTCGTGAAAATCGGGGATTTGCATTTTGAAAATGATAGGAAGTAGGAAGGTCAAAAGAAGCGGCTTTTGAAGGCTTTTCAACAGAGTGTTAAACGGGTCGGTACTAATTTATTGATCTTAACTGATTAGGTACTTTAAAACGTATAAAGAGAGTATTTTTTTCTGAAAATTAATTTTTATTTTCACTCGCTAAGCCAATCGTCAACTTTGAGCTAAAGAGGAGTGAATTCCACTCAATTTTTTTTACTGTAATAAGATAACCATAATACCTACTATGTTATTATGAAGCTCCCCAAGTACAAGATAATATCTAATGATATATAAAAATAATACGAAGAAAAAATAAACCACTACGTTCAACCAGAACGTTTTTTGCATCCAGTAAAGCAGAAAAATATCTAGCTAGGACAAAATTTAAAAGAAAAATGTTTGCAATAAATTTACCTACTATCACTATCTCTAAGTACCTACATTTTATTTTTCAAGCTGTGTGGTTTGGCAAAAAAATGGCATTTATTAATTGCTTTATGTCACAGACTGTGAAAATTAAGCGTTAACTTAATAACTTTATTGGAAATAGTTGCTTTATTTCGAATAATGAATGCATTTTTCAACATTAGCCCTTGAAGTTAAAGCAAATATGTTTGTACCTACCTATTAACCGAGATTAACTTTTCTTTCAAATTGAGTTTTTCTGCCAGAGTCCTGATTAAAATTGGTACCCCCACACCCTGTATATCAGGAAGTATCGCGCAGAGCTCCGCGCAGGCCGTATAGATTAGATTGTTGTGTAATCAGAAATCTGGTTGAAGTACGAAAAGTAAGTAAGTATTTGGACGTACAATTTTTGTAATTTTTTCGTTTTCCACATGTGGGAAAACCACCAAGTTTGAATATAGTTCGGTGGGGGAAACCCAACCGATTTTTCTAATAATTTTCATAACGGACGATCTACCTATTACGTTGCGCTACTGAATAATGCCTCCGTCTTGAAAGTGTTAATCTCACTATTATAGTGAGAAGAGATCCCTAAATAAAGGAGGAAATAGCTACCTAACCTAGCACCTACCTATAAATACTGTGAGCCCCAACCACAGAATAATTCTCCGAAATGAAGTAGATAGGTATACGAATTTGTGGAATTAATCCGCCGTCATTTTCTATTATTGCAGTTCGTTTATCACTCATTTTTATTTTTATTGTTAATAAGGTGTTTACTTTTTTCCTGGAAATGGAAAAAAACGCGAAATGTGAAAACCACATGCTGGAGTGAAGACATCATAAATTTAGCAACGTGACCTTTCACTGCATCGAGTTCATCACATAACAACTGCAAATGTTGGGCCATTCAATTCAGACCATTGTTGATGTCAAAGTATACGATACTCAAAATGTTCAGTTCACCAACATCATCACTTCTCTGTTTTTTATGCACATTAACTTCATTCAAAAAGTAACGTACTGATAACTCCAACAAAAACACGCCAGTTCACAGGCGTGTTATCTTTTAATCTAAAAAAATAAAGGGCCCTTCTTTAGTCACTTACTTTGAGTTGATTGTTTTGGTGTTCCCTTCACGCCGCAATGTCGCGAAAATTCGGATGGCAACGCGAGCGTGGCAACGCGAGCGTGGCCGAGAACGAAATGCGGAGAGCGCTGAATCCCGCCCGTCGAAAGGCTCGACGCTGACTGAAAGCCGAAGCCGAAAACCAGCCGGCCGGCGACTGCAAGTTCCGCGGCGGTCGGCGGCGGTAGAAACTTTGGCGCCGAGGAGAACGCGGGAATCAAGTCGGCCTGCTGGCCGGATCAAGGGCGTGGATAAGGGAAAAGGCCGAAGAGGGCACGATTACGACCCATCGCGAGAGGCCGGAATATAATGTGGATGCCACGGAAATATTTTACCAATGTCCTCAATTTTCTACTTCTGGCAACTGAGACTGTGGAAGGTAGAAATAAAATAAACATTGTAACAACACTAACTGCCAGTCTAAAGTGTTAATTAGATCCTCACATTTGACACTAGTTGTAGTTTAAAGTGTGTATTTCCACCCCACTCCTGACACCACTCTAATCAAAACGATAATGGTAATAATAATAACATTTTCGAAAATAGCAAGTTTCTTTAGATACGTGATACGTAATAAGGAAACCAATTGATAATAACCAGGGCCGTAAATAAGGGGGGGGGGGTTAGGGGGTTCAAACCCCCCCATGATGGTATATATAAAATTAATTAGCACGCCCGGCGCCCGCCAAAATGGAAAAATAAATAATCGTGCTGGCCGATTGTACTGCTTGGACGATTGTACTGTTTGGATGATTGTAACATGTAACATGCCATCAAGGTCAAGCTTTTGCGTTTTCCAATATACAGGGTGAGTTTTTTAACCACTAAGAGGATCTCGGAAACTAACAGAACTAGAACAAAGGTTAAATGGGAAAAGAATTGCGGTTTTGAATGCTCAATGTAATGCCTCCTTTGGATTTTTAAAAAAGTTCATGGCTCACTAGATATTTTGAAAAGAGTGATTTTTGCTATTTCATCCGATCTCTGTAGCTCCGTTATTTTTGATTATACAGAAAAACTGTAGAGACAAAAAATTGTAGATAATTTTGGGCTTAATAAGATAATCTTTTTTTATGTTGTTTGTGATTTTTGAGATATGACATAAACTTGTGTTTTTTTAAATGTAAATCATAGTTGGCTGTGGCCTTATCAAATCGGCCAATTTTGGGCTTTCCAAAGATAATACTCGGCATAGTTATTATAAAAAATAAAAGAGCTATGGCTAATTTTCTGATTTTTTTAAATTTTCACATAGTGAGCTATGGAATATTTTCATAATTACTTTCTATTTTATAATTAGACATACTTCAAACTTTCAACTATTTTATTTTTAGCTGGTAACAAAATGTAACAAAAATAAAACAAAAATTATCATGATGGAGGTCCACCACATAATTATTTGCCCGTAAGAAATTACCTAGATCAGCTCTATCAAAATTTGGATAAGGAGAAATAGACCTATTTCCTGGCCGCCCCAATCCACCGATTTGTCTGTTTTGGATTTCTTTTTGTGGGGAACAGTACAAAATGAAGTATGATACAATTGTTGAATTAAGAGCAGCTGTTTTAGAAGCAATTGCCATTATTCACAGGCGCTCTCTAAGAAAGGCGACAAATTCAGTTTTAAAAAGGTGCAATATTTGCATAAAAAATAATAATGGTGGATTGTTTGAACACCTTTTTTATTTTAAAAGGTGCCCTTTTAAAATAATAATAATTTGAATTTGAGTTTTTTAATTTTTGTTTTATTTTGTTACATTTTGTTACCGGCTATAAATAAAATATTTGAAAGTTTGAAGTATGTTTTATTATAAAATAGAACGTAATTATGAAAATATTCCATGGCTGACTATGTGAAAATTAAAAAAAAAAAAGGAAAATTAGCCAGCTCTTTTATTTTCTATAATAACTATGCCGAGCATTATATCTTTGGAAAGCTCAAAAAATGGCCAACTATGATTTAAACTTAAAAAACAAAAGTTTATGTCATATCTCAAAAATCACAAACAACATAAAAAAATTATTATCTTATTGAGCCCAAAATTATCCACAATTTTTTGTGTCTACAGTTTTTCTGTATAATCAAAAATAACGGAGCTACAGAGATCTGATGAAGTAGCAAAAAATCATTCTTTTCAAAATATCTAGTGAACCATGAACTTTTTAAAAATCCAAAAGGGGCATTACATCGAGCATTTAAAATCGCAATTGTTTCCCCATTTAACCTTTGTTCTAGCTCTGCTAGTTTCCGAGATCTCCACAGTGGTCATCGAAAAAACTCACCCTGTATAGTTGAGGATAATGCTCAAAAAGTTAACCTTAAACCTAAACCCTCCCATGGAAAACCCCTAGCTACGGCCCTGATAATAACTCGAAAGATATCGGTTCGAAGGATATCGGTTATCGATTTCACTGTAATGGTATATGGTAAATTAATGCCAGTGATTCTTTACCTACTACATAAATTTTAACCACAGGTAAAGTTGAACACCTAGAGCACGCCTATGAAGAACCCCGATTTCTCCCGTTTTTTCGTAAACAACATTTGAAAAGAAAATTAAATGTAAATTTTTGAAAAATATTGAGTTTTAACAGCATTTTTTTTTTAAATTGTATACCCCAGTTACTTTAAAGACTTTAGCGTTGACTGACGTATTAATAAGACTTCTCACAGCTATAGTTTCATGTCCTGGAAAGTAGATGGCGCCTATGGTCAACAATGTATTTTGCATTGTATTTTGTCTCCGGGAAGCGCATGGTGAGCCCGAGAACTGTCAAACATGACAGCCGTGAGCAGTCTTTATTAATACGTCAGTAAACGACTTTAGTCAACAGTATTACCTGGCGGTGTCAGGTGTGGGATATATTTTAACCCTTTGCACACTTAGACAAGGAAAGAAAAAGGACGCCTAACAGAGCTCGCGGCTGTGTTACCGACTGCCACATCGCACGACAGGCCAGTGGCGTAGCATGAAATGCGTTCGTAGCCAATATCACAAAAATGTTAAAAATGAAAAGGTAGTTCATTTTAACTACATATAATTATATTACCTACCATTACCTACTACGTTAATGTTTTTTTCATATAACATTTTTTCATTATTTTATATTAATAAAACCGCCTCACTTGTTTGCATTTTTTATTTGAGTACATACATAGAAATAAATACTTACTTGGTTAAAGTGTAAACTAATTATTAGTTATTTTGCAATTTTGCATATAATAAGTTACCAACTATTGAGTATTGAGGAGTTTTTTAAGGTTTGGGATAGAATTTTTATTATTGAAATACTTTAGTTTGCAAATTAGCTGATTACTTCATAAACTAGCTAAGTAAACACTTTAACCGTAACATATGTATAGGTACACTTGTTTTCAAAATATCAATTCTTTAACAAATAATAATTATATACTTTTTCAATTTTCGCACGATTTAACTTTTTTCTTGCATTTTTAATTTAAGTATATGTACACTTATTAACAATAGAAATACAAAATGTCAGACAAAACTTTAGATTTAGTATTATACAGTGTCCTCAAAAAAGTTCGCAGCATAGGGGGAAATTTTTAATTAATGCTTTATTTTGAAATTTAATATTGGGGTTACCTTTTGCTTGAAAAAAGATGAAAAATGACGCACTCAAACGTGATCATATGACTTTTGTTATCTGTCAAAAATGACATTTTAAAAAATATATCGCCAAAAATGGGTTTATTTGTTAAAATATCAAAAAGTTTTACTTGAAAAAGTTGTTCCTTTTTCAACTTTACGTAAGCTCTAATAAAAGATATATTTTTTTTGCAAATTTTAAATATTTATGAAATTTCTGAAAATTTTAAACTTGTAACTTCGTAAAAACTTTTTTATACCACTAGCTTTATCATTCGATTAACTTTTTATTACTAATTACCGATAAGAATAGATATTTTTCAAAAGAAAATGATATTAACGCTTTAAAATTCTGTTATGTTTGCTGATGTACCGTCTAGCATTTAGGGTATAAATTTAGTTACATTACGTTTTCCAGTTCTAAATTGATGCGAAAGTAATAATAAATTAAATTATCATCAAACTATTTTACGAACCTATCTAAGCAAAATTCTTGACCTTTGTGGAACAAATAATTATTACCTTTAAGTTTAATTTCACATTAATTTATATTGATGATTAAGCCATGGAGAGAATTGGCGGCATTTTTTTATTGGTGAATTATTTATTAATTCAATCTTTTATTCAAATGCCAGACAATTTAAGATCATAAAAAACAAAATGTTCCTTGTAAATGAAAATGGATTTTCCGAATTTTCGAACGAGGGGCAGGCATTAAAACCACCCTTATTTTTATCAGCTAACTAGCCACATTCAGCTCTTAAAATGACAGACAAAAAAATGACTCCATTCAACAGTACCTAGCTTATCTCACGGTATATGTCTCTTACAAAGCAACCCCTCCGATCTAAAAAATTTGACCCCCTAATCCCCCCCCCCCCCAAAAAAAGAATCAGTTTACGTTATTTCTCACACAAAATATTAATAAAGTGCACAAAAAAACAGCTGATTGCAAATTTTCAAGAAATTCGATGCTGTTCAAAACATTCGATTTTTTCGCTAAACTTTGGAGGGCTGTATCTAATGTCGGAGGAGGTGCATTAAAATTTATGCACGGAGTTTTGAATCACCCTGTATGTTTAAATCTGTCTGCGGAATGCTGAATAAATAGAACCGTAATAAGATTTTGTAGTCGCAGTCTAGCCAAACATTATTACGGCAAACGCGAATAATTCCCAAATAGAATCGTCCCATTTTCCCAATGAAGCGTTCCGAATCAAGTGGGCGGCAGCGGAGCGCGGTTTATAAAGATTTATGCCATTTGGGCGACCAGCACGCGAGACAGCCACAATTTGTGCGGATTGACCGCTTCCGGTGACTAGGTGACGTCATGCGGCGCGCGCCTTCTTGATTGATCGTCCGAAGGAGGCGCAGGATTTCCGAGACAAGCACAAACGGGAAGATGGGATGAATAGCATGTTTGGATGTTTGCCGTCATGCTTATAAAAGAAAATAGGTTTAGTATAATAGACGTACAAAACTAAATTCAGACCAGCTGCTTGAGTTTAGGATCCCAGTACCTCCAATATACAGTGTGGATAGGGTTTCATCAAGTCAAGTAGCTTGACATTTTAACAAATAACTTGAACTTGACTTGAAATCAAGTCAAGTTCAAGTCAAGTAGCTTGAATATCAAGTCAAGCCATGAATCTCTAAAATTGGGAATAAAATAAAATTTACTTTTACTTGTGAACATGTTTATTTATTATTAACACACAAAATAAGAATCAAGTTTACGAGAAAAATGTTTATATATTAAGAAAGTGCAACGGTGTTAACGTGAAACAAATAGAAGTTTTTGTTGTTACACAGACTATACATATAGTTTTGGTACGGACTTAAAATAGTTTATTTTTGTTCTTTCCTAGTTTTGCACAAAAAAAAGTGTAGAATGCAAAGGTTTATTATTATTATTTACCTAACTGTCCTAACTGATAATAAAATTTGAAATTGATAAAAAAAAAAACAAGTAATCAAGTAGCTTCAAGAAAAACTTGATTTTTCAATTACTTGAGAAATAAATACTTGACTTGACTTGATATTGGAAAATTACTACTTGACTTGCACTTGACTTGCACTTGACTTGGTTTCAAGTCAAGTCCAGTCAAGTAGCTTGAATATCAAGTCAAGCCATGAATCTCTAAGTGTGGATAGAAATTGTGGAATATTGCTTATATTTCTTAAAATACCTATTCCTCATATCGAAGACGTGTTTTAGTGATATCAAGCAATCTTCCGTAGCACAAAAAATGTGGTTGCCATGGTAACCGATTTAATTTTTTTAAATGGCACCACATACTTTTTTGGTGAAAATTAATACATTGGAACTTTCTGAATACGATACAATACAAATTTAATGGGGTCGCATAAGAAAAAATTAAAAAAAAAAGTTTCCTATTATGCTATTGACAATGTTTATCAAAATGATTATTAACATCAAGTTAGCCATGCCAAAATCAGAACAATGCTAAACTGCCTCTAGCTGTGTAACTGTGTACATTGTTACACTAAACGTTCTTTTTTACTCAATTTTCTATGTACTTAAGTACTTAGTATGTTAACCTGTATTCTTTCCGTTTCACTTAATTCAAGCGCCATTACAACTTACTAAGCACTTAAGTAAACAGAAAATTGAGTAAAAAAAGTACGTTTACTGTAACAATGCACACAATTACAAGGAACTGACAGCTAGTGACAGTTTCGCATTGTTCTGATTTTGTCATGGCTAACTTGATGTTAATAACCATTTTGATAAACATTGTCAATAGCATAATAGAAAACTTATTTTTTTTGTACTTTTTTCCATTAAAATTGTATTGTATCCTATTGTAACCTAAAATCGACAAAAAGGGGAAACCATGAATTTAATTTGCAGATCTAGGGAAACTTTTAGTTGGAGATTAGCAGCAATTGGATATAGAGTAACTTTATTAAGGGAACATTATTTTTTACAATTATTTGTACTAGTTTTCCAATAATAGTAATTTCAGTACCAAGGCAGTGCGAAGTTCAACTTTTTATGACTCATTTGGAATTTAGTTGCAGAGGCCTCTGGCCGAGGCAAATAAACCACATGAGTCATAAAAAGGACTTTAGTGGTGAGGTACGTATTATATATTTTTTGAAATCGCAAAAAAATGTTTTATTAGGGAAAAAATAATCATAAGGGAACCGACTGCGTGCGGCGTTGCTTGACGTTGACGATCGCTCTACCCAGGTCAAGGATGACGAGGCACGGCGCTTCCCAACAGAAACTCCAAAACGCTGCCTGTTGTGCAACCTCCATGAAAAATAGATTGATATTCAAACCTACTAAAATATTTATACTGAAAGATTGAGCTGCTATAGGTAACAATGTGTTCGAAAAGTTAAATGGGCCTGTATATTGTCCGGGTTTTGAATATTTAGTCACTTTTGACGGGCGATGGCTCCGCGCCTGACGTTTAATGTTTGCATCTCGCCAAGGACTACTTATTGAAAAAATCGTACAATGATTTGCTACTTCAGTACCGATTTCTGAGCTTTTAATGACGATTTTGAGACATTTCACTGCCGATTTCAAGAAAAATAATAATATTAGTAGGTATTGCAATTTTTGTTTAAAGTATACCTAATAAATGAAAACAGCAACTACACTGGTGCCAACACATTTTTTGAAAAATAAAATTATTAACAGGCAAAGACCAGACCGAAAATTTAGTTAAGGTCATAAGAAAGATAAATAGGAAAAATTTAACACGACATCAGTCGAAATGGATAAATTGGGGTGCTGTTCAGGAGTTGAAACTAGTTTTTTCGCGATTTTCTGCGCAACGCGTCCTTCACAAAAGTTGTAGATATTAAAAATATCTGAAATTTTCATATAAGGCATTTTCAATGTAACCAATGTAAATTTTGTGAAAGTATACCTTCTTTTGCATTGAATAAGCCTCATTTTACTGGAATCTGGGAAACAAGTAGTTTTCGAGATATTCACATTTTTCGAAAAATCAAACAAATCTTCCACGGAAAACTTGTTAAACTTACGCCTTTGGGGTTATGGCGGGCCTTGGAACCATGACTTGACGGTACATTTTCTGTTTTTTCCCGCTTTCAAGAAAAATAAACCATCAGCATAATATATCTATATTACCTATGTACCTACAGCGAACAAATAAAGGTTGGATTAAATTCGGTAAAATGTACTGTGCGATTAAAAAAAATCGCTTCGACACGTCCAACATAATTTTGAAAGGCGCATATTTTGACATATTTGTCGTTCTTGTGACGTCATTACTAACCAAGCCAAGGCCTACTATAAAGACAGGCACTGGCGCACAAAAATCACGTGACCATCTTAGTCAGACGTTACATGTCATTTGTCACATAACTGAAAGCGGTAGCTTGGGTTTTGAGAAGTTTTCAATGTTTAAAGTGTTTTTAAACGTCTTAGTTTATATTTTAGAAACAAGTTTGTGTCTAGTGCGCGTGTGTCCTGGCGGAGGGGAACCGCCCAGGTGTTATTATGGCCTCTGGGTGTCTGGGTGGAAGTCGTGCCGCGACGCGTGAGCGCTGTAAGGGAATTCTCCCCCGAACCACAGAATAGGGAACCCGGAATGGACTATTATGGACATGGGACAGTATTAGTATTGGACAGTGGAGCCTGAGACACAGAGAACTGCTTACTGGAGATCCGCGAGTTCAGACGGTCCGGGTGGCTGGAAGCCGTTCCCGTTGACCACGTTCGGGTTTGTGTATTTATTGTATTCACCATTCACCTTGTGCGAAATAAACCAGTGTTGTAACGTACTCGAGGATTTTCGTTGTCGACCCACGCCCTGATATGGTTTCTATTCTGTCTTTCACGCTGCCGATCAACTGAGACCTCGTCAATATTTACAGTTTACCTACTGAGGTTAGTTTTCATGTTAATTTCGTAAAAAATAACCTAAATACCAAATATTGGGTCTGTTTATATTATATTTATACATATTACAAAAGCCAGGAAGAAGTGTCGCTATAACAAACATTTATTTTGCCTCGGGATGAAAATTTCCGCCAAAAATGGATTCGTCAAATTCCAACTGAGATTTAATTTCTAAAAAACCCTTAAGTATGTGTGGCTAACACATTTTCAAGAAAGTGAAACAATTAATGTGGACCAATGTGTTGTGAGAGGAAAATACCTATAGAGAATATCACCTAAGCTAAAGGAAGGTGATGTCCCAACAATTTTTGAGAAGTGCCAAAATATTGTGAGTGCAGTGCCGTTTAACTCTCAGCCTAAAACAGCTGAGGCAGGTTGAAAATTTTGAAAAAATGTATATGTAAATGTAATAGATGAAAGAAAACTCGCCAAATTGTTACGAAATTTGTTTTCTCTACTTATCTCCAAAAATGCCTTTCATTATTATAGAACTAAGTTGGTCACGTGACTACGCGATTATGCGTTAGCGCCGTGGCCTGTCTTTATCGTTGGCCTCGTAACCAAGCCATGACGGCATCTATTTTTTTTAATAGCAACCACTATTTTTGACAGCGTCATTTAAAAGAACGCACTAACGCACTTTTCTTGTATCGGTAGATACGCAAATAATAATAATAATAATAATAATAATAATAATAATAATAAGCAAGCAAGCTCAAAGGATAGATCATCGAACAATGAAGACCGATTTAACTAATGAATTCATCAAGAGAGTAAGACAAGTAATGCGAACTGATCTTAACAGCAGGAATTTGTTTAAGGCCCTAAACACGTATGCGTGCTCTGTACTAAGCTATTCCTTCGGAATAGTGAATTGGACCAACACGGACATCAACAACTTGCAACGAAAAGTTAGGACACTACTGACAAAAGCTCATAAACATCATCCCCGTAGCGCCGTAGAAAGAACAACCCTGCCACGTCAACAAGGAGGAAGAGGATTGGCAGACCTCAGCAAGCAATTGGACCAACAAATACTAAATCTGCGTAATTATTTCCACAGACAGGCCAACAGCTCCACACTACATAAAGCTATATGCGGAGCAGACGTCTCAACACCGCTACGTCTGACGGAACACGAGCATCACAATCACCACCGAACCGACAACGATAAACTACAGAGGTGGTTAGAGAAGCCGCTGCACGGGAGGCATCCTAATGAGGTTAACCAGGAACATGTCGACAAGTTAGCGTCGTACTATTGGCTGACCTCGGGACGAATGTTCCCCGAGACAGAAGGCTTCTTACTGGCCATACAAGATCAGGTTATACCAACTCGCAACTACCTAAAATTCATTGTAGGAGATGCATCGGTAGTGGATGACAGATGCAGATACGGGTGCCCAACTTCAGAAACAATCCAGCACATAACAGGAGGATGTCAGATGTTTGCATCAACGGAATATAAGGAACGACACGATTCGGTTGCCAAGATCTTGCACCAGGAACTGGCGGAAAAGCTGCTGCTTGTGCAGACAGAGAGGGTCTCATATTACAACTACACACCTGAGCCTGTTCTTGAGAACAGCAACTACAAGATGTACTGGGATCGTACAGTTCTGACTGATCAACGAGTTGCCCATAACAGACCGGACCTTATAATAGTTGATAAAATTTCTAGGAAGACAACTCTGATTGATGTGGCCATCCCGAACAACAACAACCTGCGTGTGAAGCAAGTCGAGAAGATCGCGAAGTACAGAGACTTAGAAGAACGAATTAGAAGACAATGGGAAATGGAGAACGTCCAGACGATTCCAATCATCATGTCAACAACTGGTGTTATACCAAAAAGTTTGCTGAGAAACATCAAGGAGCTGAATCTAACTGATAGTCTTTACAGGTCCATGCAGAAAGCGGTACTACTTGCGACAGCCCGAACCGTCAGGAAATTCATGGGGAATGCAGGATCGTCCAACAACATCAATGTCACCTAAGGCCCGATAACATGGCAAGGGTCTCGTCCGAGCCAGATCCTTTTGGTATCCGGGATGCCCGGGATCTGAGTGAATGTTCCCCGTAGAGGGAGTGCGAATGCCTTTTGGCTAAGTCGAGATAATAATAATAATAATAATGACAATGTCAGATGTTCGCATCAACGGAATATAAGGAACGACACGATTCGGTTGCCAAGATCTTGCACCAGGAACTGGCGGAAAAACTTCTGCTTGTGCAGGCAGAGAGGATCCCATATTACAGCTACACACCGGAGCCTGTTCTTGAGAACAGCAACTACAAGATGTACTGGGATCGTACAGTTCTGACAGATCAACGAGTTGCCCATAACAGACCGGACCTTATAATAGTTGATAAAATTTCTAGGAAGACAACTCTGATTGATGTGGCCATCCCGAACAACAACAACCTGCGTGTGAAGCAAGTCGAGAAGATCGCGAAGTACAGAGACTTAGAAGAACGAATTAGAAGGCAATGGGAAATGGACAACGTTCAGACGATTCCAATCATCGTGTCAACAACTGGTGTCATACCAAAAAGTTTGCTGAGAAACATCAAAGAGCTGGGTCTAACTGATAATCTTTACAGGTCCATGCAGAAAGCGGTACTACTTGCGACAGCCCGAACCGTCAGGAAATTCATGGGGAGTGCAGGAACGTCCAACAACATCAATGTCACCTAAGGCCCGATAACATGGCAAGGGTCTCGTCCGAGCCAGATCCTTATGGTATCCGGGATACCCGGGATCTGAGTGAATGTTCCCCAGAGAGGGAGTGCGAATGCCTTTTGGCTAAGTCGAGATAATAATAATAATAATAATAATACATTACATAACAATTTTTTTTCATAAATTTTAAATTTAACATAAATTATTAAGCTTGGTTAGTAATGACGTCACAAGAACGACAAATGTGTCAAAATATGCGCCTTTCAAAATTATGTTGGACGTGTCGAAGCGTTTTTTTTTTATCGCACAATACAACACTTTACCGAATTTATTCCAACCTTAACGTGCTCGCTGTATATACCATTTTAAAGTAGAAGTTTCAACCGTTAGAATAAGCCCATATAAAATATTTCAATCGAAAATAACACCAATAAAGTTTTTCGAGGGAAAATTTGTGTTTGAAAAATGTGAATATCTCGGAAACTACTTGTTTCCCAGAATCCATAGTAAACTCAGGCTTTTATTCAAAGCAAAAAGGTATACTTTCGAAAATAGCAAAAAAACTGTTTCAACTCCCATTTCACCATTTCGACTGATGCCGTAATTATTTTTTTATCTTTGTTATGACTTTAACCTTAACTGGCTGGTCCTTGTGTGTTAATAATTTTATTTTTTAGCCTTTAAAATCCGCTTTGGCACTAGACTAGGATGCAGTTATTATTTTTTTTGTAAGTACAGAATGCTATTGGTTACTGGTTTTTGAGATATTCTTTTCTGATAATCAGTGATGCTTTCATTCGATTTATTAAGAGAATGATACTCTTGTGCTGTATAGTAGGGGAGCCCAAGAGGGGATTTTGGGATTTACTCAAGCGCGACAGATTAACATATGGGGGGATAGATACCTTGCACCCTGTTGAGTACCTCCACCATATATCTAAGCCCTCTATACAGGGCCGCGCGTGTAGGGCAGCCGATCAGAATAGTAATAAAAATCGATAGGTGGATATACTTGAGCGCTGAAAAGTGTGAATTTCAATAATATGACGATTTGAGCGTGACGTAAGGGGGTGGGAGGGTCACAAACTTGCAAAAAAAACGTTACCCCGACTTTCTCGAGCGCGGTCTAATATTTTTTTATTTTGAAGGAAATAATTCAAGGATAACGGGAAAAATATAATCTGCCGATTTCCACAAGCCGAAGTAACAAAAATCGTCGATAAAGTTTAACGCGTGCAGCTAGCTGCAGTGAAGCATGTATTCCCCCACTCCGTGCCTCTCTCTCCCTTTCACTCTTTCTCTCGCAAGGTCCCCACACGCCAGCCATCACGCCATCACAGCTGATCACAGCACTCGTGATATTATATGTACAGGGTTATTCAAACTCGATGTCCCTGGCCTATTGTGGGCAAACGAAAAGAGAAAAAATATATCTGCTTCCGGGGTCTTAAATGGGACCAAACGAAGACTAAATTTAGATAAAATTGAGAATATTTGACAAACGACGCTCTGCGTCGCGGCGCCCCGAACGACATTTTTTATTTGATATTTGGATAGACCTCCTTTTTATCTATAAGTTTTATTTTAGACGTTTTGTCAAATTTTGTTTAGTTTAAGAAATATAGGTAATACAATATTTGAAAAGTCCACGCTCAACACCCTGTAATATAGAAAATAAATTATTAAGAGCATATGCTTATAGACAAAAATTCCTTAATTTTTAACAGACAAGATATTTTTCTTAGAAAACGCACATATTCATTAAAAAAAAATCTTGAAAAAAATTTTTTTTTCAAACCGTCAGATTAAGAAAATCCCTCCAAATAATCGTCAGATTATGGATCAGCACGACCAGGACATCAAGCTGAACCGTCTATATGAAAATCTGACGCGCTCGAGTATTTCAAAATTTTTTTTGCATTTTCAAAAAGCCGCCACGAGCTGGCGTCACATCCGAATCGTCAGTCTATTGAATGGGAGCTTCTTTGGGGTTCACTTAACATCCCTTCTGAATATCTGACGCGCTCGAGTAAATTTTTTTTCTTCCCATTTTTAACCCTTCCGTACGGCCGCCCCCACCATGCAAACCGGCAGATTAACATACCTACGTCATCGGAGACACGTGGGGCATATACACTATCAATATCTGACGCGCTCGAATATCTCCATGTGACTATATGTAGCCTGTAGACGCTCCCCCCACCGGTGGAAGGGTATTGTATATCACATAACCTTTTTTTCTTTCTACCATCTAATCTTCAAAATCCAGGAGGTCTCCACGACGCTCGAGTAAATCCCCATTTCAGTGGCGGATCCAAGGGGGGGCACAGGGGCAATTGCCCCCCCTCCCTTGGCCCTAGATTTATGTTATGTTAGTATAGAAAATATAATTAACCGTTTTTCAAAAATCAAAACATAGATTAGATTTTGTCCTGTAAACTAGGAGTCTAATAAAAATTTGTTGTACTATTCGGACTTTTACTAACAAGGGCCCCTCTTATATTTACTATAATTATATATGCAGTGGTTTTTATTTGTGATATTGTGATCGCTGATCAAGTCCATTTATAATAGCATCTACCCCTCCCTTAGTGAATTGCTGGATCCGCCACTGCCCCATTTAGCATCGTGGGCTCCCCTACTACTGGGGCAATGCAATCAAACGCCTGTTTCATGCTTGCTGATTCGTTTATTGTTAACAAAAAACAATGCAACGTCACTCTTTTCTCTTAATCATTATCACGTGTATATGTACAAATATCACTCGCCGGCCGGCAGGGGGCGCCCGGGCGCCGCGCCGCCCGCTCCCGCCGCACGCCACTGGCGGACCGCCGCCGCCGGCCCGACGGCCTCGTCTCGGTCCCCTCGGCCAGCGGCGCGCGCCGGAGTATCGTCCGAGGGCGGCGGCGGGGGCGTCGCGACGCGCCTACGCCGTCGGCTTCTCGCCCTCGGTGACGTTGGTGACGCCGGAGGCCGTCGACGTAGCGTCGCCCTCGGGCTCCGTGCCGCACACCAACGACGGGAACTTCTTCTGCAGGGCCAGCCTGTACTTGGGGTGGCTGTAACAAAACAAACGCGATTGTTTCTGATTAGGTGTAATTACCGAATAGTTAATGGTTAGTGGTATATAGGCACCAATGACGTCAGAACCTATAGACAGGTTTGTTTTGATAAACGCTTGACGCCCAGAACTAATCACAATCTAAGCGCTCCATTAAATTATTCCGAAAATGTCGCGAGATTGTCAGAAATTGCCCCTTTTTGTCGAGCCGTAGCGAACTTATTTCGACAACAAAACATAATTTTCGGATTAGTGCAGTACCGACTTTTATCATCAGAATAAACTTTCAAATAAAATAAAGCATAACTGGCAACACTGGACAACAGTAAACGGTGAATGGTGGCGCAAGGCTGCGTGTGCCATGGATTAGGAGAATAGGGGATTCCCAGAGTATCTTTTATGAATAGATTAGTACTGATTTGTATTTGAAGATTTATTTATTATTTTTATGAAAGCTTCAGTTAGGCAAGTGGCGCGAAGAATTGTAAAGGTGTCATCACGCGAAGAATGTGTAGGAATATATCCGCAATAATGAGAAATCAAATAAGTAGAAAAGGAATAGGTATAAATGCGAGAAGGAATATTCAGCTATTATTATAATTAATATATAATATTTTTAAAGTTTCAATGTTAAACTTGTTAAACTTGAACCAGTTTTAGTTTTTTTATTAAATACCATTTAAAAACAGTAGGTTTTTTAAACCTTAAAGCTATTTCAACTTCAACAGCCACTGGTCTAACCCCCCCAGGGCCGGCCCTAGTCGGGTGCGAACGGTGCGGCGTACGACGCGTCCTGCGTTTTGACTTGCCCCGCTCCTCCGAGTCCGGTGTACAGGGTTATCCAGTCAGTAGCGTATTTAAAAGGGCGGGGCCGAAACCATTTCAGAATTTGAAAATATTCACTGCAGCTTGAAAATCTGAAGATATTGGAATTTCCTAAGTCTCATTTTAAGTAGTTTTCCTTAACATCTCTAAAAAATTTCGCCTGCGGCGCATTTTACAAAATTATTTTAAATGCACTTGTTTGAACGAAATTCACAAAAATTGTCCCTCCCCACCCGAAATAAATTTCTATATACGTCACTGAAGTGATCTAAACTCATCACCCCGGCCTACTTTTTTAAAAGGTGACATGCAAATAGTATACCATTCTAGTGGCGTATCAATTTTCAAAAATTTGTTCTTAATGGATTAAATAATTCCTTGCCTGGGCCCCGCACTTTCATCCGGCACCCAGCCCTACAAAAGCTTGAGCCGATCCTGAACCCCCTCCCCATAAATTTTCGCTAGATACGGCCCTGACCAACGGTCCTCCAATCGTCAGCCTTAACGTCGAGATGATGATATTGACAATGAACTCGACCAATTACTTGATATTGCCTTGTAAATAATAATATTGTCAAATTTCCTACTTGTTAAACATTACCTCCCACAATACACACTTTTTTCCAGCTATTCCTATTTTCAAACTCGTGTACACCCTTAACTACCACTCCTAGCAATGAATAGAAACTTTTTTGTAGACAATTTAATTTTCTTTCATTTCGTATAGAACAACCTTTTCACTAGGATGCTTAGTTTTGGAGATAATAGCGAAAAACCTTAATACCGGTCCTTTCCACCCCCCTCCCGCCTAACGCATAAGGTCCACGGCTGGGGACTTTTAGTATGTTACTCCTAAGGGTCAACCCTACAACTTAAAACAATAATCCGTTGAGCACTATTTATTTCCGAATTCATGTTTTCGTTTCCTGGCCTAAAGTGTGATTCTGGAGGAACTATAACCGGGAATCACCGGGTGTATAGTGGGTTGATGGTTGACTTTCTGTCTTTGTTTGTAGCATGTTTTTAGAGTAGTATGGATGTAATTAATCTTGGAGTCAAAATAAAGGGCATTTTAACAATGGGGCACCACGTCTATAGGTAGCACTCCGAATCAGAGCTGGGCAGGGCTTGATTGCTTTGTGCTTGCAAAAATGCTTCAAGCTCTTTGAGGGCTTGAAAGCCCTGTGCTCGAAGCTCTTCCTTATTTCTGTAATCGGGACTTGGTAATCGAATTACTTCATAAAAGTGCTTGGTAATTTGTAATTGAAGCAAGGAATTTAAGCCCTTTCAATGTGCTTCAATTACTTTTTTATACGATCGTTATAAAAACTTTACTTTTTTAACCTTTTTAAATGCCTAAAGTATATCTTTTTTAACAAGTTAAAAAACTTACTTTTTTTTCGCTCTGAGCAGTTTAGAGTGAAAAAAAGTTAACTTTTTTTCACTCTAAACTTCCTTACTACGTTTACATGGAGTTTGGAATCGAATTCAGTGTAATGCAGTTTGGTGTTTTCATAAATGGTAAATGTGGCGTTAAATCCCGAAAATAAGAAAATTTATTTTGAGATTCAAATCAATCTCAAAATCTCTTCATGCGGTTTTCAATAATTCTAGAAACATATTCAAATCGATTTCAATACTATGTGTAAACGTAGTGAGACCGCGATCTAAATATTATAATTGAAAACCATAGTGCATTTATATGCCCTTTAGTATATAACACAAAAATCCCATCCCAAATATTTCAATGTTTAAGCACGATCGTATAAAAAATAATGTATGAAACTCATGCATAAAGTGTTTTTTTTCATTCATGGGATTGCTCGCACTCACCTGTAACTTTCCCATTCATGAAAAAAAGTAGGTACTACTTTATGCACTTGTTGCATAAATAACTATTTAATTTCTACAAGGGCTTGCAAGCACAAAAAAGAGCTTCGAGCACTTTTTAAATGCTTCAAGCCCTCCCAAATATTTACGAGTCCTTTTAAAAAAAATTATAGCATTATTGAAAAAACGTGTCCAGTGTCCAGTAACCAGCGCCGCCAGCGCGTCATAAGGAATAGTGGTAGGGATATAATTTTTTGAAATGGGCTTATTCCAGCCGGAGTGAACTTGGCGACGAATCCCAGCGACGAATTTTCACTATTTCAAGCAAGCGGCAAATGTGAACATAGCGACGATTGCAGCGACGATTTTAAAAAACCGCTTGAAATTAACTACATGATTATCTTTCTACCGTGGTGTAAACATATAGTAATGAAGATTATTATATTTCCCTGACCTTTATTTTAGCAATAATATACTTACAGCTCAAGGTATGAATTACATATAATAAAAAATTATATTTTAAGACATGAAGGGATGTACCTAACTGACTAAAGAAATATGGTTAGCAAATAATAACAATATATCTTTTATGGTAAAGGTAGGTGTACTTGCCACATTTTCGTAAAGATGGAAAGTCCAATGGATTTCTTGATTTTTGAGGCCGAGCGACGGCTGGACTAGGGGTAGGAAATATTTAAAACGCAGTTCAGGGTTTCTAGGGGGATTGGTAATGAAGGAGTGCTTGAGCCACAATTTGGTGAACAGAGAAGGTCAATCGGACTGTTTTGTCTCGATTTTTGAGAAAAAAGTCCCAGCGACGGGGGGACTAGGGGGCGAGAATAAATATTTCGCGGTTCAGGGTCTCTAAGGGTGTCGGAACCGAACGAGTGCTTGAGCCACAATTTGGTGAGGGAAGGTTCACCGGATTGTTTTTTCTCGATTTTTGAGAAAAAAAGTCCCAGCGACGGGGGGACTAGGGGGCGAGAATAAATATTTCGCGGTTCAGGGTCTCTAAGGGTGTCGGAACCGAACGAGTGCTTGAGCCACAATTTGGTGAACAGGGAAGGTTCACCGGATTGTTTTGTCTCGATTTTTGAGAAAAAAGTCCCAGCGACGGGGGAACTAGGGGGCGAGAATAACTATTTCGCGATTCAGGGTCTCTAAGGGTGTCGGAACCGAACGAGTGCTTGAGCCACAATTTGGTTAACAAGGAAGGTCCACCGGATTGTTTTGTCTCGATTTTTGAGAAAAAAGTCAAAGCGACGGGGGGACTAGGGGGCGAGAATAACTATTTCGCGGTTCAGGGCCTCTAAGGGTGTCGGAACCGAACGAGTGCTTGAGCCACAATTTAGTAAAGAGGGAAGGTTCATCGGATTAATTTGTTTCGATTTTTGAGAAAAAAGTCCCAGCGACGCCCCCTAGTCCCCCCATCGCTGGGACTTTTTTCTCAAAAATCTAGAAAAAAACAATCTGGTGAACCTTCTCTGTTAACTAAATGGTGGCTCAAGCACTCGTTCGGTTCCGACACCCTTAGAGACCATAAACCGCGAAATATTTATTATCGCCCCCTAGTCCCCCCGCCGCTGGGACTTTTTTTTCAAAAATCGAGACAAAACAGTCTGGTGAACCTTCCTTGTTAACCAAATTGTGGCTCAAGCACTCGTTCGGTTCCGACACCCTTAGAGACCCTGAACCGCGAAATATTTATTCTCGCCCCCTAGTCCCCCCGTCGCTGGGGCTTTTTTCTTAAAAATCGAGAGAAAACCTTCCCTGTTCACCAAATTGTGGCTTAAGCACTCGTTCGGTTCCGACACCCTTAGAGACCCTGAACCGCGAAATATTTATTTTCGGCCCCAAGTCCCCCCGTCGCTGGGACTTTTTTCTCAAAAATCGAGACAAAACAGTCCGGTGGATCTTCCTTCTTTACCAAATTGTGGCTCAAGCGCTCGTTCGGTTCCGACACCCTTAGAGACCCTGAACCGCGAAATAGTTATTCTCGCCCCCTAGTCCCCCCGTCGCTGGGACTTTTTTCTCAAAAATCGAGACAAAACAGTCCGGTGGATCTTCCTTCTTTACCAAATTGTGGCTCAAGCACTCGTTCGGTTCCGACACCCTTAGAGACCCTGAACCGCGAAATATTTATTCTCGCCCCCTAGTCCCCCCGTCGCTGGGGCTTTTTTCTTAAAAATCGAGAGAAAACCTTCCCTGTTCACCAAATTGTGGCTTAAGCACTCGTTCGGTTCCGACACCCTTAGAGACCCTGAACCGCGAAATATTTATTTTCGGCCCCAAGTCCCCCCGTCGCTGGGACTTTTTTCTCAAAAATCGAGACAAAACAGTCCGGTGGATCTTCCTTCTTTACCAAATTGTGGCTCAAGCGCTCGTTCGGTTCCGACACCCTTAGAGACCCTGAACCGCGAAATAGTTATTCTCGCCCCCTAGTCCCCCCGTCGTGGGACTTTTTTCTCAAAAATCGAGACAAAACAATCCGGTGAACCTACCCTGTTAACCAAATTGTGGCTCAACCACTCGTTCGGTTCCGACACCCTTAGAGACCCTGAACCGCGAAATATTTATTTTCGGCCCCAAGTCCCCCCGTCGCTGGGACTTTTTTCTCAAAAATCGAGACAAAACAGTCCGGTGGATCTTCCTTCTTTACCAAATTGTGGCTCAAGCGCTCGTTCGGTTCCGACACCCTTAGAGACCCTGAACCGCGAAATAGTTATTCTCGCCCCCTAGTCCCCCCGTCGCTGGGACTTTTTTCTCAAAAATCGAGACAAAACAATCCGGTGAACCTACCCTGTTAACCAAATTGTGGCTCAACCACTCGTTCGGTTCCGACACCCTTAGAGACCCTGAACCGCGAAATATTTATTTTCGGCCCCAAGTCCCCCCGTCGCTGGGACTTTTTTCTCAAAAATCAAGACAAAACAGTCAGGTGGACCTTCCTTCTTTACCAAATTGTGGCTCAAGCGCTCGTTCGGTTCCGACACCCTTAGAGACCCTGAACCGCGAAATAGTTATTCTCACCCCATAGTCCCCCCGTCGCTGGGACTTTTTTCTCAAAAATCGAGACAAAACAATCCGGTGAACCTTCCCTGTTAACCAAATTGTGGCTTAAGCACTCGTTCGGTTCCGACACCCTTAGAGACCATAAACCGCGAAATAGTTATTCTCGCCCCCTAGTCCCCCCGTCGCTGGGACTTTTTTCTCAAAAATCGAGACAAAACAATCCGGTGAACCTTCCCTGTTAACCAAATTGTGGCTCAACCACTCGTTCGGTTCCGACACCCTTAGAGACCCTGAACCGCGAAATATTTATTCTCGCCCCCTAGTCCCCCCGTCGCTGGGACTTTTTTCTCAAAAATCGAGACAAAACAATCCGGTGAACCTTCCCTGTTCACCAAATTGTGGCTCAAGCACTCGTTCGGTTCCGACACCCTTAGAGACCCTGAACCGCGAAATAGTTATTCTCGCCCCCTAGTCCCCCCGTCGCTGGGACTTTTTTCTCAAAAATCGAGACAAAACAATCCGGTGAACCTTCCCTGTTAACCAAATTGTGGCTCAACCACTCGTTCGGTTCCGACACCCTTAGAGACCCTGAACCGCGAAATATTTATTCTCGCCCCCTAGTCCCCCCGTCGCTGGGACTTTTTTCTCAAAAATCGAGACAAAACAATCCGGTGAACCTTCCCTGTTCACCAAATTGTGGCTCAAGCACTCGTTCGGTTCCGACACCCTTAGAGACCCTGAACCGCGAAATAGTTATTCTCGCCCCCTAGTCCCCCCGTCGCTGGGACTTTTTTCTCAAAAATCGAGACAAAACAATCCGGTGAACCTTCCCTGTTAACCAAATTGTGGCTTAAGCACTCGTTCGGTTCCGACACCCTTAGAGACCATAAACCGCGAAATAGTTATTCTCGCCCCCTAGTCCCCCCGTCGCTGGGACTTTTTTCTCAAAAATCGAGACAAAACAATCCGGTGAACCTTCCCTGTTCACCAAATTGTGGCTCAAGCACTCGTTCGGTTCCGACACCCTTAGAGACCCTGAACCGCGAAATAGTTATTCTCGCCCCCTAGTCCCCCCGTCGCTGGGACTTTTTTCTCAAAAATCGAGACAAAACAATCCGGTGAACCTTCCCTGTTCACCAAATTGTGGCTCAAGCACTCGTTCGGTTCCGACACCCTTAGAGACCCTGAACCGCGAAATATTTATTCTCGCCCCCTAGTCCCCCCGTCGCTGGGACTTTTTTCTCAAAAATCGAGACAAAACAATCCGGTGAACCTTCCCTGTTCACCAAATTGTGGCTCAACCACTCGTTCGGTTCCGACACACTAAGAGACCCTAAACCGCGAAATATTTATTCTCGCCCCCTAGTCCCCCCGTCGCTTTGACTTTTTTCTCAAAAATCGAGACAAAACAATCCGGTGGACCTTCCCTGTTCACCAAATTGTGGCTCAAGCACTCGTTCGGTTCCGACACCCTTAGAGACCCTGAACCACGAAATATTTATTCTCGACCCCTAGTCCCCCCGTCGCTGGGACTTTTTTCTCAAAAATCGAACAAAACAATCCGGTGAACCTTCCCTGTTCACCAAATTGTGGCTCAAGCACTCGTTCGGTTCCGACACCCTTAGAGACCCTGAACCACGAAATATTTATTTTCGGCCCCAAGTCCCCCCGTCGCTGGGACTTTTTTCTCAAAAATCGAGGCAAAACAATCCGGTGGACCTTCCCTCTTCACCAAATTGTGGCTCAAGCACTCCTTCATTACCAATACCCCTAGAAACCCTGAACTGCGTTTTAAATATTTCCCACCCCTAGTCCAGCCGTCGCTCGGCCTCAAAAATCAAGAAATCCATTGGACCTTCCATCTTCACGAAAATGTGGCAAGTACACCTACCTTTACCATAAAAAGATATATTGTTATTATTTGCTAACCATATTTCTTTAGTCAGTTAGGTACATACCTTCATGTCTTATTATATGTAATTCCTACCTTGAGCTGTAAGTATATTATTGCTAAAATAAAGGTCAGGGAAATATAATAATCTTCATTAATATATGTTTACACCACGGTAGAAAGATAATCATGTAGTTAATTTCAAGCCGTTTTTTAAAATCTTCGCTGCAATCGTCGCTATGTTCACATTTGCCGCTTGCTTGAAATAGTGAAAATTCGTCGCTGGGATTCGTCGCCAAGTTCACTCCGGTCTTATTCCATGGCATACTATTATTAAAAGAAGACCCCCAAAAATCACAAAACCATATTAGGCATTTTTTCAAGAATAAAATGGATAGTGCCATCGAATTGGCCACAGCCCAGAACGCTTTGTACAAAATATCAATACTCACAAATACTCAAGTTCACAAAGTGGGGCAAAAGTTCGAAAAAATTGGGTTTCCTGGAGTTCCCTGTGTAAACCTCAGATCATATTTTGGTCGAAGTCGATTAAGCTTTGACTAAGGAATTATTTTACATGGTATATAGCCGGTCTAGATCGTACAGGGTGTTCATAAATAAAATTCAAATTTGACGAAAAATTCTTTAAAAAAATTCGGGGTTTTACATTTACATCTGGGCGCTACCGTTTTTGTTTTCACGGCACACCTGATTTTATTGATATGTATGAACATGCTGAATAAAGCAGATTCAATTAAGGACGGAAAATGAAATTAAGTATATTTTTTCAAGGAGGTCTAATAGAACGCAGCAAAATCCCGGATTTTTTCTTTAAATATATTTTTTTTCAATAAATGATTTCTTCGTAAAATTTGAATTTTTTTCACGAACAACTTGTTGGGGGTTTGGGGATTTTCTTTTAATAATAGTAGGCTATGGAATAAGCCCATTTAAAAAAATTATACCCTGACATGTGGAGCTCTTCGAGTACTATAGGTTGAAGGAAAAAAATTTGAAGATCGGCCAATCTTTCGAAAAATACGGAATTGTCTCGACTCAAAGTGAAACACACTGCATATTGGTCTATTTCTATTTTAACGTTAAGACCAAGTTGAGGAACTGTGTAACTGAGGTTAATTCAATCAAACTTGACCTCTGCTTTTAATTTTAAAGTATACAGAATATGACATTTAACTATAAATAAATATAACGATATACCCATAACCCATACACATCATAACCATATCACATCATATCCCGCTTTCATTATAAATAAGAAAACAAGTTAGTTAAGTGCTTTGGCTCTTTGAAGTGCTTTAAAGTCCTTTCATTTTCATTGTGCTTTAAGCCCTTTCAATGTGCTTTAAGCTCTCTCATTGTGCTTTAAGCCCTTTCACTGTGCTTTAAGCACTCTTATTATACTCAAGTCCTTTTTAGCAAGGCTTTGTGCTTGGAGTTCACTTACTTTATAAGAATAATTGGTAATTTCAAGTTCTTTCAAAAAGTTAATAATTGTAATTTGTGCTTGAAGATTACATTAAGCAAGGACTTAGGGCTTAGGGCTTCAAGCACATTTACAAAGTACTTTGCCCAGCTCTGCTCCGAATATAGCCGACCTTGCCTATCGTCCCCGCTATGCAGGATGCAGTTTAGCCCAGTGGGCGGGAGATAATGGTGAAGGCGACGGGAACGGCGCGCTTCCTTCTGTGGTTCCAATTCTACTTTTGGTTCCCCGCCGCCTGGACTATTGTTAGAGGGGCCGATAGCGGCAAGCCTTTGACTGGATAAGATCAAAGTACCGCGGCCAAGTGAAGCTACTACCAAAGTCTAGAGAATACTACTACTATGTTTATATAAACTGTGATATATTTTTCAGACGGAGAGAAAATTCGTTACGGACGCTGACCTGAAGAGAACATTGAGGACAAAGTTAGTGTGAGAGTGGGAGTTTCCCCATAGGGAGGCATACCCACTAAAACATATCTACACTGTGGCACAGAATTCTGTGACTGTGGCGAGGGGGTGTTGGCTTTTGGAGAATACTTGGCCTTGAAGTTACAATGGGAAGTAAAGTAGTCGCACCGAAGGACTGCGTCCGCGTGGAAGTGGGGAAGCGCGGTTTACGCTTTGTTGCTATTGGCTGGCCGTAACAACGCGATGCAGCGCGCTTTCCTATTTGCAATTATTAGTACCACGCGTTGTTGAGAGGAGGAACGATTATCCTCAGGCGTCAGCCGTGCGCCACGAAATTTATAGTTTTGAAAACTTGGTAGTGTTTTTGAGATCATGAGTCGTTCAGGGTGTACAGGGTGTCCCATTTTGGGTGTTTTTGGTGTTTTTCTCAAAAATCTCGGTTATTATTAAAGCTAGAGGGTTGCGGTTTTCACGTCACTGTACTACCTTTTTGAGAGGAATTTGGTGGACCAATCAGATTATAGATAAGTTTTATAGCTTCCGCGCATTGGCGCAGGAATGAATTTTTCGATTTTTTGGAAACCTCTCTCCTGGCTACAACTTATATATATCGACAAATTTAATCAACTATTTTTATAGATTTTTTGGCGTAGAATCGAATGGAATAATTAGTTTTTTGGTAGCGTTAATAGTTTTTGAGATATGAACTATGGTTTCCATTTAAAAAATATATAACTTTGGTTCATATTTCATTGCATGGAAATTTCATGTTATCACAAACAAATCTACCTATAAAAGCTGTGTTAATAGGATAGAACTGCTAAATACTGGACGCAAACACAATTCGTTACCGTAAAAAAAGGCAAATCGTATAATAAAGCTGGATATTAAAAATTTGGGACATTTTAAACATCAGTAACTGACATACCAATAACCACTGAATACCCCCCTATAACCTATGATGAGTCGCCATTTTTTTCGTCGAGTGGCGCCACCCCACTGCGTAAACAACAATGAAATATGGCGTCATGCTCGGGTCTTTAATTAGTACAGTAAAATTGGGCCAAAACCCAAACATAAAAAAAAAGTTCTTTCTAGCTCGAAATAATTCCATACCCTCCTAAGAGTTAGTACTAAAAAGTTACACCACCAGCAGCGTCGGGTTTCGGGGGGAGGGGGTAAAAAGGGCAGGAAATTCTTATTTTTCACAGTTTTGAGTGAATATCTAGTAAACTATGAGGTTTAGCGCAAACGACATCATATACGCAAATGATATACATTAAATTCCGAACAAGAATTGTTATATTCAGAATTATGGTAAAGTGAACGGTTTCCATGATATGGAGGGGTAAAAATTTCTTTGTTTTTATTTCACGTAGTTTTTGTTGAAAAAACTTAAAATGATTACAGTATAAATTAGTAACTGAATAATGTATGTAGAATATATATAGATATATCTATGCATATATAGATACATATTACACCCATAGATTGTTATTTTTTGTCACAACATAATCTCATAAGTATATTACTGTAAATATGTCCAATACAAGTTAGTAGCCTTAGTTAATTTGTACTCACTTTTTTCCCTCATTCATTATAGCGTTCTGATTTCCATTCGTTCTTTTATGTCAAATCATTCCCATATCTAATTTGTCCTTAGCTTGTAAAAATGAGAAATTCATGAATAGGAAGCTCATGTGAAAAACAAGAAAATATATTTAACAATCTATATTGAAAAATGGGAGGGAAATCAAAATGACACAAAAGGTTATAAGTTTTAGGTGAATCGTTAATTGCGTTATCAGTCAGCACCAAATAGTTCACTTGGGCTGATGAGAGGAAACAAATCTTCGTGTTCTTCGTCCACTTGAGAATCATCATTTAAATCGTCGTCGATGATTATAATCATACAGTATCTCTATTGAGACATGCAAGTCCTAAGCAATTGCTGCACATACTTGAACAATTGCGACCACTTCTTCGACACTCGCAGTTTTGGACGCATCCATCTCTGCAGAAGCATACGATGAGGATTGTTTAATATAAATATATTTTCTTGTTTTTCACATGAGCTTAATATTCATGACTTTCTTATTTTTACAAGCTAAGGACAAATTAGATATGGGAATGATTTGACATAAAAGAATGGAAATCAGAACGTTATAATGAATGAGGGCAAAAAGTGAGTACAAATTAACTAAGGCTACTAATTTGTATTGGACATATTTACAGTCATATACTTATGAGGTTATGTTGTGACAAAAAATAACAATCTATGGGTGTAATATGTATCTATATATGTATAGATATATCTATATATATATTATACATAGATTATTCAGTTACTAATTTATACTGTAATCATTTTAAGTTTTTTCGACAAAAACTACGTGAAATAAAAACAAAGAAATCTTTATCCCTCCATATCATGGAAACCGTTCACTTTACCATAATTCTGTATATAACAATTCTTGTTCGGAATTTAATGTATATCATTTGCGTATAGGATGGCGTTTGCGCTAAACCTCATAGTTTACTAGATATTCACGCAAAACTGTGAAAAATAAGAATTTCCTGCCCTTTTCACCCCCTCCCCCCGAAACCCGACGCTGGTGGTGGTGTAACTTTTTAGTACTAACTCTTAGGAGGGTATGGAACTATTTCGCGCTAGAAAGGACTTTTTTTGGATGTTTGGGTTTGGCCTAATTTTGTGTTAGTTTTACTGTACTATAATGTAGTGTCGGTCCAGGTGAAACAAATGGGATGGTCTTTTCGAACTCACCTTATACCGTACACGATGGGATTGTAGACGGCGTTCGCCTTGGCGAACAGCGAGCACCAGATGGTTGCCAGCGGCGTGATCTTGCTGTTGCCGAAGATGCCCGCGAAGTTGGTGACGAGGTACGGCGTCCACGCCATGAACCACAGCGAGATCGTCATCAGCGCTATCTTGGCCAGCTTGCACTCAGCCGAAGTCTGGGCGGCTTCGCCCGATCGCAGCGTAGCCACGTTCATCTTTTTGGCCTGCTCCCTCATGTTCTTTTCGTGAGCTGCCACCGCCTATACGAGGGTGAAAACATAAGCAGGAGTGGTGGAAAAGAACAGATCCTATTCGTGATTTTTCTTTTAATCTAGGGGACCGATAAATCCCAAGATTCGATTTTTTAGGCAGGGAAATGCCTAAAAAATTAATTATTCAAATTATTAATAAAATAATATAAGTTCAGAAAAAAAGTAATTTGTGGAGTACCACAAGGCTCGGTATTGGGACCTCTTTGGTTTTTAATTTATATTAATTCATTTTCAAAATTAAAACTCAAGGAAACTGTTTTTCAGAAATTCGGTCTAATAATTATTTTGAAGATTTAAAAAAGTTTCAATATTCGACTTCAATCAAATAAACTTACTCTAAATGTTAACAAATCCTCATTTATGTTCAATTCCAAATGCCCGATAAAGAACAAAATAGAAGCCATAACTTTATGCAATAGAACAATAAATTATAGTAAATATATAAAATTTTTAGAATTACAAATCGATGATAATTTAAATTGCATGAAACATACAGAATATATTTTTCTAAATGTAGGTATATCACCTCTAGTTAGTCATTTTTTACAAAATTCGCAATTATATACCATTCAAGCATTTAAGAAATATTATTGTATTAATTCACTCAAAATTGCAATATTTAACTTTAATTTGTGGTTTTGCAAATTCTAGAGTTTTAAAACAATAATTATTGTAATACAAAACAATATTACAAAGTGTAAGCATATACTACCATTTTTAGAACCCACGGTAAATATATAAAACATTTTTATATTTAAATTTGTGTTGTATTTATAAATTAGAACTTTGCATATTTTGTATACACTCCGTTATAAAAAATAAGAAACACTCACTCTTCAATTTTAATAAAAACACATCAACATCGTAAAAAATCAATACTTATTGCATAATGCAATCCAAATATATAATAACTTGCCAAAGTCCTTAAAAATGATATCAATTATTACCAAATTTAAAAAGAAATGAAGAAATATTTTTTATTATTAAAAACTGGTTTTTGATTGATTTAATTTCATTTCATTAATTTACTTTTTAATTTTTTTTATTATATTCTCTTTAATGGACTATCAAAGTTGGTTGAGAATAATAAAGGCAAATGGCAACGAAGACAAAATAATAGTAATTGCCCCCCTCCCCTGCACAAGCATGTGGTTGCTTCTGCTTCTGGGGTACTCCTAGTTTGGAGTATTGTGAGGGTGAGGATTATTATTATATAATGAAATTCTCGCTAGGTCGGTAACGTCGCGGCCCTAGAGCAGTGATTGGCTGAAATATTGCGAAAGTTCCGTGTTTCTACAAACGGCATTGACAAAATATCAACTTGGTTTTAATGTTTTATGATCTCTGTCATTTCGATTTTCGACAAAAATGGCATGCGCGGTTTAACACTTTTGGGACTTTTGTTGCAACTAATTAGTGTTGTTCCGGTTATATGTATAGCATAGCACTATAATAGTGTTGAATGTTAGAAAAAACCCTGCTATTGCCTTGCATTCCTAAGAAGGGAGTCTATAATAGCCTCCATGTTAAATTTAGTTTTTTCAGAATTGACCACTTTAATACTAAATTTGAAATTTCAAAAAAAACTTCTGTCTTTATAAAATAAGTATCGAGTTTCTTTTATAAATTATTCCTCAAAAATTCACGGTTTTTCTACAATGTGAAGAAAAAAAGCATTAAAAATTCTTATTTTAAGCTTATTTTTTAATTGTAGTAAACTTTACATTTTTGGTGAACATTTTGTAAAAGAAAGACGTTCCTTAATTTTATAACGGTGTCCGGAGTTTTTTTTAAATTTATAATTTATTATTAAAGCGGTAAATTGCTAAAAAAATCGACATGGTGGCTCCTATAGTCTCCCTTCTTATTAATGAACAATAATGAAAATAGAAGTGCACAATAATAGAATTTTGTTTATCCAATATTGTGAAAAATATCATTTGATAGCAGCGTCTTATCTGTTATATTTGCATTAAGCATTAGCTTTTTGCATTTTTTGCCTATTATAAATAATTATCAAAAAATATGCTCTGCTGTACCTATGTAATTTAGCATTGTTTAAAAAAGTGCAAGTTCGCAGTTTATCTAAGCTTACCTGTACAATGAAGAAATACGAGTAGATGATGAGCGCGAGAGGAAGGAAATAAACAAAGATTGCGTACATAACGATGTAACTCCTGCTCAGTACGTCTTTGCTAAGGTAGTCGGTTCCGCACGCCGTCATGTTACCCTCTGGCACGTATCTGGAGGAAATGTCACATTATTATCTTTCCTATTCAGTTACAAAAGCGATTCTGGAGAAATTGAAAGAAGGGAGAAAATCAGATATTCCAGAATTAGTCTCACTAGAATGATACGAAAAGTGGTATCATATGTAGGAAATCACGTAAGGTTCGGAAAGGGTAAACTGAAGACTTTATTAATAGAATAGGTTTTTTTCTTCATTGTATACGGAGTATAAAAAATCTTGAAGTAATGCAAAATATTTGTACATTATGTTCGCTATTTTCCTTGAATTTAAATTATTCAAAACTTAACGACTACTGTATAGAGATTGACAGAAAAATATTGTATCATATATTTAATAATTTAGTGGCATTGATCTTATGAAATGAATTATTGGTCTACGTCTTATACGTATGAAAGTTCTTCTCCATTTCCATTTTCATTTTCAATAAAGAACAAGTACCGACCTCGGAGCTCCACCAACTGGAGGGGTGCCAAGTTGTCGCCGCGCTGAAACCACGGCAGGCTTATAAACGCCTACGCGGATATTTTTTTGCGACGCCACTGTCGCTTGTCACAGCACCCCTACAAGTTTTTTCTATACTCCTATATCCCCTACCTGTCCCCCACAAATCTTTGAGATTGATTTGCACAACAATTTCAGAATTTTCTTCTTTGTTTTTTTTCCGTTTGTTATATACAGATACAGGTGTTTTCTATACTCCTACATCCCCTACAAGTTGCCCACAAATATCTTTGAGATTCAGATTAATTTACACAACAAATTTCAGAATTTCTTCTTTGGAAGTTTTTTGTGACGCCACTGTCGTTTACCACGGCATTCTTACAGAATTCGTTTAATACTCCTACATCTCCTACGCGTCCCCACAAAATATATTTCAAATTGAGATCGATTTACACAAAAAAAAGTTTTCTTTGGATTTTTTCCGACGCCACTGTTGTTTGTCACAGCACCCCTACAGATGTCTTCTATACTACTACATCACCTATGCGTCACCCAAAAATATCTTTGAGATTGAGATTGATTTACGCAGAAAATCAATATTTTTGGGATTTTTTTGCGACGCCAATGTCTCTTGTCATGGCACCCCCTATATATATTTTTCTATATTACGATATCCCCAATGCGTCTCATAAAAATATCTTAGAGATTAAGCTTGATTTACACAAAAAATAAGATTTTTTCTTGGATTTTTGGCAACGTCACTGTTGTTATGCACAGCACTTCTACATGTTTGTTCCATATCTACTCTTATATTCCCTACATGACCCCGAAAATATGTTTGAGACTGAAAATGATCTACACAAAAAAAAAACAGATTTTTGGGGATTTTTTGAGACGCCACTGTTGTTTCTACGGCACCCCTACAGGTTTTTCTATACCTAGTCCTGCAACTCCTACGTGCTATCCAAACATATATTCAATAAGATTAATTTAAACAAAAAAAAAATAAAAAATTTCTATTGTTTTTTTTGCGACGCCACTGTCGGTTGTCACGACACCCCTGCAGGTATACTCTATACTTCTATACATCCCTTACGGGTCCCTCAAAAATATCATATTGAGATTGATCTACACAAAAAGAATCAGATTTTTCCTTTTGGGTTTTTTTGCAACGAAATAAAAATCGAAAAATTTTCAAGAAATTTTCCGTCAAATTTTTGACATGTCCATATTTTCAAAAACAAATCACATAATAATTTTTTGATACTCGCCCTCAAATTTTTCCGAAAAAATTTTTTTGCAATAACTTTTTGTCGATCAACGATATAAAAAAACCTGAAATAATATTCAGATTCCCTATGTAAAAATAACAGTCAGTGCACATTTAAATTGGACCACCCTTTGCAACTTTTATATTGAACTTTTGTTTCTGGAGTCAAAAATAAAAATTTCGTCGGATAACCCTGTACGTAGGTACGGTGTTCTCCCGAGTTTCAGAGTCTTTGTTTTCATACTTTATATGTAGTTTTTCTAGCGAGAAAATATTTAGGTAATATTTAACAGACATTTTCGCTGTCAAATATTTACCTAGATTTCGATAAAATTACCAGTGTTTCAGATATTAAAAACCTGTTAGGTTAGGTACTAACTGCCGACTGACCTATTTAGTATTTAGAAAAGTTCTCAGGGCTGTCGGAGAGCCGACAGCAACCGAACGAGGAACCGAACCGTGCCGAATTTCGAACGGATCTGTAGTATATACAGCGTGATCTCTGCGGTCGGCCTCGCCAATCGCGAAGCCCAGAATCGGAAAAATGGTCCAAACGGCCGAACGGCTTTTCCGGTCGGGGCGCCCTTCGGCACGAGTGAAGCCCATACCTGTCCGGGGCCCCGCGCGAAAGTTGAACTCGATCGACGATCTAGGATCGAAACGCTAGCTCGTTGGAAAAAAGCGAATCCGATAGATAGACCCATAGGGATGCGGGGCGCATATTCGGAATTTGCCGACACATTAGCCGCTTCGGAACAAGTCGGGTGCTGCGATCAGAGACTCGTAAAGTGCAGACGCATTAGACTAATACGTCGGCGATTTACCTTGTAAGGATTTGCATAATCACATCAAATTCGTAAAGTACAGACGTAATTAGATTAATATGTCGGCGATTTACGAAATAACGGAAACTATTGTATTGTATTAATATGGACTTAAGTGTAAATACCAAAGTTGAAGGGAATTGTGTCCCCAATGCGGTTATCATGTCCTACTTTCCGTGACAGCTGCCATTTTTGAGATATGACACAAATATGTGTTTTTTAAATGGAAACCATAGTTGGTTACGGTCTCAAAAAATCGGGCATTTTTAGAGCTTTCCAACGATATAGGGCGAGTTTTTAAAGTCAACACAAGTAGGTATGTGATGGGATCCATCAAGCCAATCACCTGTGCAGAAATTTTTGAATGGTGCAATCACATTGCATTGACGGATTCCATCACATATTTATGATGGCTTTAAAAACTCGCCCATAATACTCGATAATGGTTATTCAGAAAAATAACGGAAATAACTATGGTTTCCATTTAAAAAAAACACGAGTTTGAGTCATATCTCGAAAATGGCAATTGTCACGGACTGTAGGACATGATAAACGCATTGTGGACACAATTTCCTTTAACTTTTGGTTTTTACACTTTTCATCTAAAATCAGAAACAACGAAGCTAGATGGATTAGAATAAATCGGCAAAATTTTGTTTTTCAAAATATCTAGAACATCCAAAAGGTGCGCTAAATTGGGCCCACAAAACTTCAATTATTTCCCCATTTAACATTCTCTCTATCTCCGCAAGTTTCAGACTATAGCAAAATCAGCCTTACTCGATGCAAAAAACGTATACCTACGTTCACAAACTTTCAAGTAAATTGAGTAATTTTTAGGAGAAAAAAAAACGACATTCAGATTTCCACCATTTTCTCGGAAAATTTGAGGTTATGTTTTATGTTGAAAAATGCCTTATAATAGGTACCTATGAAAGTTTTAAATTTTTATAATATCTGCTACTTTTGTGTTGAGCGTTGAACATTTTCAGCTAGAAGGTTACGTTTCGCTCAAAAATCGCAAGTTTCAACCCCTAAACAGCACCACCATTTCATTGATGCCGTGTTCGTGTTTAATTTTTGTTTTTTTCTCTTTGTTATGACCTTAACCAAATTTTCTTACTTTTTCATTTTCTATTTCCAATCCTCCTACTTCTGAATTTTAGGTTACCTACAATGTGGTGTCTATTAATGACTCAAAATGCCCACAGTTTACGAAAAGCGCTACGTCGTAGTAGATTCTTCTATGGCGCTACTTAGCGCTTTAAAAAGCTGTAGGCACTTTGAACACGGCCATTATTCTAAAAACTTATTATTTCATTTGAGCTCACAGCGCACAGGATGTTTTATAAAATGGCGCGTAGGAACCTAAACATATACCTAACCTAAAAATAATAAAAATCTACATACCTCAAATTCACCCTTGTCCTTTATTTGCAACCTAATATTTAGAGGATATTTGCTTATAACAACTACTTGGCAAAGTCTTTAAATCCATTTTATAGTTTTTTTAGCTATTTATATTTATTTTAAATCACTATGTCACAGATCACATCGGTGGAAACGAGAAACGAGTCAAATAAATCCGAATTACAGCGAAAAGAAGTACTTACAAGATAAAAATGGTAAATCGCAGACGTATTAGTCTAATACGTCTGCACTTTACGAGCCCTCTGATCGCAGCACCCGAATTGTTCCGAAGCGGCTAATGTGTCGGCGAATTCCGAATATGCGTCCGGGGCCCCACGTCAAAGTTGAACTCGATGGACGACCAGGGTTCGAAACGCCGGCACCTTAAAAAATAAAAAAAAATCCGGGGGCCAAACAGCTTTCCCGATTCGGGCGCCCTTCAATAGCCTTGAGACCATACGCATGCGCCGTCCTACGCGAAATTTCGACTCGAAAAATGCAAAATTGCGCCCCATGGAGGGCGGCGAATAGAATTTTTTCTGTACACACACACACACACACACACACACACACACACACACATACATCCATTCGGCCGGGAGCTGGGGCGACTATAAACACCTAGGAGGTCCGACAGGGCCGGACTAGGCGTTTATAACAAGAAATAAGTTCGCATAAACATGCAATTTCATTATTAAAATCAAAGAAAACATTTGCGTATCCGTATCTGAGTACACTATATTAGCATATTCTTACCCTTAATTTTATTTTTAAAATGAAGTTTTGTGAAAACACTTTCTAAAGGAGTTCACAAATCTTAAAATCACAGGTAAGGTTTATTATTTTATTTTTTTCAGGACCTTTTTCTTGTACGAGATATCGACTAAATTTATTAGAAAAAGTTTTTAAGAATTAAAAATTACATTCCGACACGGTAATCATAATAGAAGCCTACTTTGTGTTTCTAGAGTTCTCAGGAATAAGTATTATATATAGCACTCATAACTTTTGTGTTTTCTTACTTTTCTTAAATTTTGTCTTTGTCGTCTACCCCAGAGTCGAGTACAGGAAGACCAAACACTGGCAAACACCAAAAAATGAACCCTAATAACGCTGAACCTCTATATTTTGTGTTTTCGATAGGTACTGTATCCGTTTCACGTCCCCCAATAGATTTTTTACAAAAGGGAAGTTAGCGGCTTTATGGGACTATATTTTTTTTGCAACTGGTCATATCATACCAACATTCAAGTTCTAGTGGAAAACAGCTGTCGTAGTCTAGCTTCTCGAACGATTCAAATATGAAAACACCGTGCACATCAATTATAAAACTTGGATTGATTGTTGGGATGATATTACCAGTTGCCAAAATTGTATAGTCCCATAAAGCCGCTAACTTTCTTTTTGTAAAAATCTATTGGGGGCGTGCAATTTTATCATCTTCCTATAATTATCTGTGGCAATACCTGTTCCAGCCCAACATCGGCGCTATGGTCCATGCAACGCTCATCGCCCAGACGAGTAGAATGCGCAGCATGGCCGTCTTCTTGGTTAGCGGTGTGGCGCTGAGGCCCTTCACGATCACATTGTACCGGTCCAGCGCGATCATCGTCATCGTCCAGATGCTCGCGCACCCGAACAGAGAACCGAACATACCGTACAGTTCGCAAAACAGCGGCCCTGTGAGAAAAGTTATGCCGATTTGCTGATGCTTCACCAAAGAGAATATACTGATCAATGCGGTAGACACTTTGCCTTGGCCCAAAGTTGGCTTAAACAAATTGTTCAGAAGGTGTTCAGAACCAGAACAGAAGCAAATTTATCCAAATCTCACTAATCTGGACCAACACTATATTAAAGACCTGCGCATAGCGCTGTTTCAAGTGATAGCTACTGGCGACAAAAAATCGACAGGGTGGTTTAACGTTAAGAATAAATCCTTTATAAAATAAAAACATGGAATTGGGTTTGTTACAACGAATTTAATATCCAGGTCATGCTATAGTTGGTCCCTTAGACAAGGAAAGAGAGAGGATGCCTAACAACGCTCGCGGCCGTGTTACCGACTGCCACATCGCACGACAGGCCAGTGGCGTAGCATGAAACGCGTTCTTAGCCAATATCGCAAAAATGTTAAAAATCAAAAATGTTAAAAATCAAAAATGTTAAAAATCAAAAATCAAAAGTTAATTATGACTCGCATGTAATTTGAAATATTGGTATTTATTTGCAGATAATTTTCCAGTGTCGAGTGCTGAAATATATTTATTTGTGGTGATTTCGAATCAATCAAAATAAAATAAATGATGCACGCCCATGGAAACCAGCCCATTTTTTATGAAACTATCATAATCAATTAATAACTTTGAAAACGTTATAGGGCATCTTCCAAAGGTAGCTTGTTAAATATTTACCTGTGAAACGAAATCCCGGGCTCTTGCTTTTCACTTCTGCTTTTGCAACCGAACGCTTGAACATCACCATCGTAAGACGTAAGAGTATATTTTCCCCTTAATCACTGTTACTTTTAATTCACAAATTCACGAAATTAACTCACAACGTACTCGCTTTGTCTGCGGCATATAAAATGGCCGCCGCCCCGTTCAAAACAAAGCCTATACACGGCAGGGTAGGCAAACGCGGTGTCCTCTCTCTTTCCTTGTCTGAGGTTGGTCCAGACTCGAACTAAAATGGGCTTATCCAGAATTTCAATCCAGGAGGGATAGTATAAAATGAGGCAAATCATTTTCCAGTGGACCTTTTTGGTATTATTTTATTTTAAAAGAGAACTAGAAGGTACCTATTTACTGCATGCTTTTTTTAATCTTAATATATTCTTCTAGAATTCTGATATATTTCACTAGTCAAAAAATATTTTTTCCGAAAATCAATCAGAAATATTGACATTTTTGATAACATTTTTGAAAGAAAAAGTCAATATTTCCTTGCACTTAGTCGTTGCCAGGCAACGGAAAGTAACTGTTAGGAAATATTTATTTTTGTACTGTAAGGAAATATTATTTCCTTACAGTTATTTATAAACTAAAAAAATGATTGAGAACAAGTTTTTCGAAAACAAAGTAATTTTCGATTTTCGGAAAAATAGTATGTATACCTGGTAGGAAAAGCCACATTCCCCGACTCCGTATTGCCAGTCTCGGCTTACGCCTCGACAGGCAATCTTTACGGTCGTCCGGGAATGTTCAGCTTTTCCTACTAGGTACACAATGTACTATTTTTGTTACATCAACTGTCTTTCTTTATCATGTTAAATAATGTTTTCTTTTTTTTTTTCAAAAACTGCAAAATAAGTAAGTAGATATAATGATACAAACTTATCATTGTATTAATCGTAGTGAGGAGTTTTATAACATACCTCCTTTAGTGGGACACGGTTTTACCGAACACCCTGGCCTAAAATTTAATGAAGATTGCATTGCAACCATGGCGAATGGGATTTCTCTTAAAACGTCAACAGATGCAAAAAAATCGATATCCACTTTTTTGGCACGTTCAAATGCGTGATAATGTTTAATTTTATACAAATGATAATTTTTTCTTATAAAATTGTTTCTAGCCACTGGTGGTTCGAGGAGATTGATATTAAAATTCTTCACTTGCTTAAAATTAAAGTATTTAGAAATAAGACAATTTTAAAGTTTGACTGTTTGATTTGAATAGTAGATATCCTGGGCACCTTTATTTTCAAGACTTGACATTATTTAAAAAATATACAAAAATTATATTTATAATTAAATCTACACACACCTATCATATTTATATTTCATATTTAATTTTTTTCCTATGACGCAGTTTTGGAAGTTTTATTTAAAAACGTGCCCATACAGCCCACTCTGCGTATTTTGTTTTTTTTTTTTTTCAAAAATATTACAAATTTTACTTCCAAAAAATCTGAAAATGCAATATCAAAGTAGACGGATTTATCTTTAAACTCCCCTTAAACCATTGAGCAAAGGAATAGGCTTGAACCGTTGAGGGAAATATTATTCCTCACTCAATGTTGAAACTTGTTAATATCACAACAATCCAACAGTGCATATATGTATGTCCACCCCGATACAGAGGTCTTTAAAATCTTTAAAAAAATTATACTTTTAAGTATCTAAGATCAAAAATAGTACCTATCTTTGCTCTTATTTAAAGATCCAGATGTTTATCATTTTTTTGTCTAGTACTAGTAATGATTTCTCTTTTTCAGATATTCGATTTGAAATTTTATATCATCTTGAATCTAGATGTAATGTAATCTTTTAATGTATCTAAGATTCTAAAAAGTATCTAATTCGTTTTAAAGATCTAATATCATTTTAAGGATCGAATACATTTTTAAAACAATATCTAAGATACTTTTGACAGGTGATCTAAGATTTTATATCCCTATTTATTGTGAAAGGATCTTTCCTATCTCCGTCCTGATATTTAGATTCGCAGACAAAATATATCTAGACTAATTTTTCTTAAGAAATAAATCATGAAATACATCAACCTGTTTGTTTACTGTTTGGTAAATTTGTCGGGCTTGGCAGGTATATACACCTTCCAAACGCCTCATGCAAACATATAGATATACCGCCGGAATCAGAAAAATGTGCAGATTTCAAAAACGTAATAGGTATACCTTACCTAGCTATATTTTAAAAAACTTAATATTGTATCGACACTCAAAAACGGTCAAATATAGAAAAAAATCTGTTTGCGTCAGTGGATTCTACGTAAAAAAGCAATATAAAGAGGTCTTTGCACGAACTACAAATTTTCACACTGAAGAAAATGCAAAATTTTGAAAAACTCCCTGTACCTTTCAAACAAAACGAGATATCGGCATGCGATTTGCGGCATTCAACTTCTTTCTAAAATCGAGCACAACACACCTTATCTACTTTTTCTCTATCTCTTCGGGAAACAGTAGAAACCCCCTGAAACCAACCATGGGGCACCCTGTATATGTTGAATGTTTACAATGACATTTGTTATTATTGGTCTAGTTATATTTGGTCTGGGTTTAGTGTCCTATTATTTTTTTGTCTTACCCAACACCCAGGTCTCATTGTAGCAGTTTATCACCATAGGCGGCGACATGGTGAACATCATTAAAAAATCGGAGAAGGCCAAGTTGACTACCAGTAGATTTGACGGCGTCCTGAGGCCTTTCGTTCCCATAAAGATATATACGACCTGCAAGAGTTAAATCGACACCTCCAAATTTGCACTCGAGCTGTGGTCATGACAAATCTGCCGATTGGTTTGGGATAAAAGTACTGACCATGCCGTTGCCGATGACAGAGATGAAGCCGAGTACGCCAATAGCAAATCCGAGGATGCCGTGCCAGAGCGGGTTCAGTGGCGGATACTGGTACCAGTAAGCGTCCACCATGTGCAGCATCTCAGGGGGTACCTTGTCCACTACGGTCATGTTGCCTGAGAAAGAAGAAGGAAAAAACATTTTATAATAAGCATTCTTGTATTTACACAGAAATGTAATCTATGGGCTATAATCTGCATATATACTTACCGCCAAAGCCGGCAGCCCGTTGGGCTGCCCAACTGGCAAAGCTCGGCTCAACCATTATGGACATCTTGGTGAGGGTACCTGAAACAAAACAGAAAGATTTTGTGATGCCAATAATGTTGGTAGGCGATTTAAACCTACACTAATTCATCGGTTTAGATGATCCCAGTGGCTTATTAGGTTCAGAGGCACCCGAAGGTCCCAAATTTAAAAATATTCACTGCAGCTTCTAAAACTAAAGATGAGCTCACAACGAAGCAAATTTCTATACTTATACACCACTGGATAATTCTGTGGTGCCCCTGCAGGAACTGCAGAAGAAAAACTTCAAAATTTTAGAATCTTTGCGGGAGCCCCAGGAAAAAGTCTCCTGAAATCGGGGAGATGCCGCCAAAGAAAGGAAATCATAAACATATGTCACGGTGTATATACAAATCTGTTACGATTGTTATGCTAATAAATATTTCGAAAATATATAGAAATATGACTGATTTACGATTATTGGGCCATAAATCAGAGTGATTTACGAGAGACCAAAGGATTCTTACGGTCCAGGGATCAAGAAGGAGAAGGATCCAGGTATTTAAGCAGGCAGAGCAGGACGGGCCAAACAGTTCCCGTTGGAGAGTTCCCGTTGAACAGTGCCAGTACAGTTCGAGTAGTAATCCGACGAGAAGCAGTTGCCGCTACAAGTTCTGCCCGAAAGAAGAGGGCAGGCGGCAGCCCCTGCGGCTAGCCAGCCGCAGGCCATTCCCCAGTTTAGAATGAAGAAAGCCAAGAAAGAAATATTCTCCTAAGCACCCAAGTAAGTTGGACTGGCCAAAAAGTAAGATATTTGTGTTTTTGATTCCTTTGTGTCTGAATTGCCTTTTTATTTTGAATTTTGAAATTATGTTGAAACTTTTTAGAGAAATTGAATTTATTGTGCCATTTTTTAACAGATTAGAAATAATTTCATAACGTTTATCAACCATGAACGATTTTTAGGAATTTATTTTGAACCATATGATTTTACCGTAGATGTCAGAGTTTTTATTGTATTCAAGCAGAAATAATTTGATAACTTCTATTGTGAATTTGAAAGGGATTTGGGAAACTACTTAGAGTCAATTATTTAATCTGAAGGTTTGTCATTTTATGCCATAGTTTTGTATTTGTGCCATTTTGTCATATTGTGTTGTGTCTTATTTTAAATTCTATTATTGATCAGTGTATCTTTTGAAACGTTTGGACTTTGTTACTTAGAAAAGGGTCATATTTCAGATATCTTAAGTGTAGCATTTGCGAAATCACAGATTTTTTGTTTTATTCAGTAATAATTATTGCACAGGTCTTAAACTTCCTCTTAAACTGTATTTTGTTAGTTCAATGTACTGTTTGGTATTTATTTTAATACACATGTTAAACTATCCCAGTGTTTCCGTCATACACCCTTAGGCCCACACTAAAAGTAAGTAACTGTGAATCACCCTGTACATATTACCGCTCGCCAATTAATATCTAACAGGGTAGAGCATCACAATCCCAAACCGAATAGATGATCTCAAACTGCGAGATCCCTAAATGTAAATTCCATGCTTGGATACTGCCATACAGGATGTTACAAAAAAGTAGGTGAAATATTGTCCACAAGTTCTTCGGGCTAAAATAATGTGACATCTGCATCAAAATGCAATGTGTTAAGTTGAATTTTAATAAAGTAATAATTTTATTAAGAACTCTTGTGTGATTTCGTATAGAAATACATTTTTTGTAATAATTTTTGTCAATAATTTTGTTCAAAATATCTTTCAAATTAAAATGTTAAATCAAAATTTTACAAGATTAAAAAATATTAGTGAAAATATGATTCCACAGTTAACAAAGAAAAAAATACAATCAATCAGTTCACTTGCGTAATATTTTTTGCTAATGTTAGGTTAATTAAAATTTTGTAGTTCATTTAATTTGAAAATTTTCTCCTGAGACGCAATTCTTAACAATAAAAATTATATCTACTTCTTTTTTCCATCGACAAAGTCTATCTATACGGCCCTGTAGCCCGATTGATATTCAAAAACTAGGTAAACTATACCTATAAATGTTTAGTTTTCAAATTAAGGTTTTACAGCGTTGCTCAATTTTATTATTATCAAGTAATTCTGCACAAAAACAATAGTAACATTGTCAACCTCTGTTACGTCCCCATAGTTTTGTGTTGTCTAATTTACGTTAATTTAATTTCAGTCATTATTGTTATTGCTTATCTTGATTATTTTGCGCACCCCGCACCACACGTGCATTTCCTTACCCCGCACCTCTCCCAAAATTTCCTATGCCGCGTGTGGCAGTGCAGTTCTTGACTCTCTTGTAAATCGTACGCACGCAGATTTTGATTTCGCGACTTCGCGACGTGATTATTCCGCATCAACGGCAGATTACGGGTCCATTGTACTACAAGGATCAAAGAAGCCATCTACAGGTAAATCTCTGGCCAGAGTGAAGAAGAAATCCACGAAAGATCGCAGATTCAAAGGTCAGACGTTTTTTCCTTCCCGCATTCCTCAATTTCATTTATTTGAAACTTAATATTAGAATACAGTCCATTTTTCTCTCTCCAACTGAGACCCAATTTATTACATTTATTTGGTTATCTATCACGCACGCAACAACCTCAACCAGCCCCCCTGGCAATAATTTCTGGTTGCGCCAATGATAGATTGTTTGGAGAATTTGAAGATTTTGTGGAGAATGTCATCCGACAAAATCGGGACTTCTTACAGTAATCGGGGTATACCAGGGACCCTTTAAAATAAAGGGTCCCTGGGGTATACCTACTCACGATTACATAAAAACCTAGTAGGCGTATGTCATTTTTGTCACTTTCATATAATTTTACTGTTTACGGGCGCGTTAGGGAATATTTCTTCCCACATTCAGAGACATCTAAATAAAAAGAAATGTGTGGGGGAAATTCAAAAAAATGAAAAGGCTACCCTTAATATTTCTAAAAATATTTCCAGAACGAGCAAATATAAAATTCTGAAATTTGGTAAGTGAGGTTTGATATTCATAGAGGTAGAGACAGTTTAACATTCATTATCATAGGTGTCCCAAATGGGGGAGGGGTCAAGGAGTTTAAAATAACTCAATTTTTTTATATGCTTCGTTCGTGATTTCTTCTCACAGGTGTGATATACCTAATTTCAGAATTTTATCTTTGCTCGCTCTGGAAATATTTAGAAAAAACAGTTTGCGAAGCTGTCCATTTCGGGGGCTATAGCCCCCTTAGAAGGCATTTTTGAGGCCATGTTTACAGGAACTTTTTCATTTTTTGGGTCGCAGAACATGCTGGTAAATTATGGCAGGCTAGTTTCTAATACGCATTTTCATGACACACAGCAAACAATTTTCAAAGCGATTTTACTCGTAAACGGTGCATATCGAAGTTCAACAAGAGCACCTTTTTTCGTAGAATAACCAAATATTTCATAATTTCGCAGGAAATCTGGAGAATGCACACACAAAAAAATTAGATATTTTAACCCCTTGACCCCTCATTTAGACGCCTATTATGGTGAAGAATATCAAACTGTCTCTACCTCGGTAAATGCCAAATCTCATAGATAATATTATACATACCAAATTTCAGAATTTTATCTTTGTTCGTTCTGTAAGTATTTAGAAAAAAAAACTTACTTTTGCATTTTTATTATTATTTATATTATTACCTATAGGGCAAAACGGAGTCTTAGAAAAATTTTATAAAAAAGACCTCCTTAAAACCACATCTAGGACACTCCCTCCAAACAAGTATTTGCATATCATTACGGAACACCTTGTATATTATATATACAGAGTTATTCAGTATGAAATGCCACCCGTACTACGGCTCTAATTATACGTACAGCCCTGTATCACAGAATATGCGCGTATAGCGTTATTTATTCTGTGCCTATATCACAGTTAAGGGAATACCCAGTTGTATATCTTCCTGTCGGCGCCTTTGATCTCGGCGGTAGTGACTTTCGTTTTTTATACAAAATCATTCTCCAATAGAATCTCACTGTAAAGTCACGTTACTTCTTTATTTTAGGCCACGCCCTATAAAAATCGATGGGACACAGGACCGGGACATTGAGTAAAAGAATATAATATATATTCTTTTACTCAAAGAATATAATATATATTCTTTTACTCAATGACCGGGATTAAATTATGGTGACTTCGGACGATTTTCGAGTGTTTTCTCAAATATCTCCAAAAGTATACCTAAAAAAATGATTTTTTGTGGGCTTTATTCAAGCATTCAAGCATTAGTGAAATTATTTAACCCCTATTGTATTTACTTTTTATATATTTTTATTTTTTTGCTGTCCGAAGTCACCCCCCACTTTTGGGGTGACTTTGGACACTTGCTAAAAACCATAATAATCCGAAATTATAGTAACTAGGGGATGACCTTCTGAAAAAATTTTTGAAAAAAAAAATAAGTTTTGGTTGTTTGTATCAAAATAAAAATGCAATTAATCAACAAAAACTTGTTTTTTTTTATTCTTTGGTACAAAAATATAAACTAAGATCAAAAACATTTAAAAACTGCTATAAAAAATTAAATATCATTCTTTATAAAATATATGTATAGGATATTTATACAATAGAAAAAAAACTATTGTAATAAAATATAATAGAAAAAAAACTATTGTAATAAAATACTATCTTGGCAGGCCAGTACTCTTATAACGGTCACGACGCTACGTAAAGAAATTGGATGAAGAATTTGGATTATTTTGGAATTTGGATTATTACCTATCCTATCTACACCACTCTCATCAGTTATTGTTGTGAAGTTAAAAACTGCTTCACCATTGTGTATTTTCTTTCGTAAATATCGTACTAGCAAAGTGTGAACTCCTCCTTGTGTGTTTAACATTGCATTATTTGTCCAACATAATATTTGAATTTTGAACATTCTAATGGCATTTTTACTATCACAAATGACTTAATTCTAAGTAATTCGTTATCGCAGGTTTCTTGCGAGTCAGTGTTCTTGTCAGTTTTGGAAATATCCGTCTTCTAGTTGCTCTTAATTAATCCTATTAGTATTAGTGGACAGTCGTCGTCCGAAGAGTCCAAATTATCACAATTATTTTTGTAATTTTTTGTCTCAAAGTAGGGAGGTCTGATGCTGAGCTGTCCTGCTGTTGTCCTCCAATGTTTTTGTCATGGATCCCTTTTATTTTGTCATGAATTATGGACTTCAGCACACTATAAAATTCAGCCGCTTCTCCTATACTGTTCTTTTTTCCGTATTCACATCTCTTACTGCCTTTTCAAGCTTGTCGGAGTTATAGTTCCGGTAACTTCGACCACCAAGCATTAGGTCCGCATATTGTCCGAAGTCGCCCCGAAAAAGTGCAATTTTCTATAGATCACCCTGTATAAACAAATTTCACAAACATGTTGTTTAAACATCAAACTCGTAACTGAAATAGCTTAAAATGTATAAAAAGCAACTAGAAAAACTACAGAGCAGTTACTTTTCCGATATTTGAACAATTTTGGTTAAAAAATTACGTAGGTAGGTACCTACGCAATTGTGTGCTAAACAGGGCAACCGTCCGGCACCGTCGCTACGTCACTACGTCATCAGAGGGAGGTAGCTTTTTGTAGTTGTGTGTTTATTGTGTGTTGGACTGTGTTTTTTTAGTATTATACAGGGACCGGCAGAAAGTTGGACACAAAAATTTAATATTTTTAAACTCTGATTTCGATTAATTTAAATTTCTAGCTGCTAATCGAACAAAATTAAAGTTTAGTAGCAAATTCATGTGTTATCCGATGATAAGTTGCGCTTGTGGTATTCTGTTTTTTTGTAATACACAGGGTGGTCGAAAAAAATACAAAAAAGGTAAATTTCTTTTTTTTTTGTCTAGGTGGCTCTGACTTTAAATCTGACATCCACCTTTGATTCCAAACAACTTTTGTAAGTAACTTTTTACCGTATTTTAAAAAATAAGGGTACTTTACTTATTTTGACATTTTTTAATCTACCTCGTATCCAAAAAGAGATATTTAAGTTTTGAAATGTGCGTTTTGAGTTTGAAATGATGTACCAACTTTTATTAAGAATAAAATTTTCTGAGAAATTAATAATAAAAAAGTTTTCCATTTGTGTCCAACTTTCTGCTGGTCACTGTATGTATATAGAACGTGGAGTTTTATTAATAAGGTGGTAAAACCGCAGTGATTCAAAATAAAGTGATTAAAATTCAATTTTAGTTTATAGATTTTAGGTTGTGTCTATAGTTTCGGACTTATTTAAATCATGCCGGGGACGTGTTCCGTTCCCAACTGCAAGAGAAACTACAAAGGCAGTGCTAAAGTGTCCGCTTTTTCCTCCCAAAGACCCCTTTTTAAGGGAAAAGTGGGTTAAGGGCATCAAAAAGATTGTTTTCCTACACAGTCTTTCAGGGTAAAAGTGGTTTTGGTTTGGACTGTGTTTACCTAACTATTTTACATAATTATTAAACGTAACCACCTTAAAATCAGGAAGTTTTATGGTTTTATTAATTCGAATTTAGTTGTATCTAAGCAAGAAATAAGAAATAATTGGCATTTACGAAAATTTTACCGGCAGATATCTAAATGCACCAAAAGCCCTTGAAAATGTGACTTTCACTCTCGTAGATTATTATCCGTGTCGTAAAAACCATGAGCTATAAATCTAAACAATCATTTTAAAGTGTTTTTTACCAAGTTGACATCTTGAAATTTGAATTTGACGCCTTAGGCCTTGGATGACTCATCCCTTGGATGACTCATCCCTTGGATGACTCATCCCTTGGATGACTCATCGCTTTCAGCTGCCGGGCCTTGTCATTGCGGCGGTGCCGTGAGTCGCCACCCATCACAGTCTCGAGGCAACTGCTTTATTAGAAGCGTTCGGTTCGGACCGGTAAACAATAATAATTATTGTTCAATGACGCTTTGTCCGATGTTACCCGCAGTGTCCGAATTCACCCCTGGATTATTGCCAATAATTGTGGGGGCTATCTCCTAAACGACAGAATTAATGAAAAACAAAGCGGAATAGTTTTTGTAGATAATTAAATTGCCTAAAAAGCAGTTTAAATTAATGTAAAAAATAAATGTGAGAAAAAAGTGCTGCTCATAATAAAACAGATTGGTGAAAATAAGTGGTGCTCTTTAGCGTTTGCCGACATTGCACTACAATAGAATCGGATATGGTAATTATCTATGAGCACGTGCCAAATATACCATCGAAATCGATCAAGTCGTCTATATAGAAGATATACTTAGCAAAAAAACAAAATTTTAGGGTCCGTTTTAACGCACTTAGGGATAGATCTTTGAGCAAAAAGAAAAACACGGGTCACACACAATTCTGCAATAGAAAATTGAATATCGCTGTAGTACGGGTGGCATTTGATTGTGATTAACTCATAATATATTTTGTGGACGTGTTCCCAGAAACGCATTAACTTTTTACGATTTATTTATTAATGCCAAATAATATCATTCGCTATAGACACAATTATTAGGTCATATATACACATACACAGTCACAATCTAACTTGACTTCTTGAAAGGAATTCGTGGCCATTTCTTTGAAATTTCAAAATATATTTTTTGCCGCCAATGTAATAAGTATCTCAACAAATTGCCAAGCTATTTTCGGATTACAATAGAGCAATGTACCGTTAGAGAGAGTTATTACCATTTTCCGAGTACCACAATGAGCGATACAGGCATTTAGGATACAATAATTTAAATAAAAGGTATTAGGTCAGGTCAATTTGATCCAGCATACAATGAAAATTAAACCATAATCGTAAAACCCAAGGACCTCTCTCAAATTTACAACCTTGGTGTTAGGCAACTAACGTTTATTATTTATTGTTTGCGGAGGCAAAAGTGGCTAAGGTATACAATGTACGAAAGCTATTTACTTGAAATTTTGCGCTTTTATTATCAGGGTGTTTATGGGCTGTGAATTGTGGTTTAGGATAGGTAAGTGGTAATTCACCTAGAGGTCAACAGTCCTTTGGAGAAAACATGTGCCGACGCTGGTTCGAAAGATTATGGAACCTGATCTCAGTTAGACCAACACTTCTTTATTGGTCTGAGAACCTGTATCATCTAAAAAGCTAAAATAAAACAGAACAAGAATGTAATGAATCGTACCTACAGAGCCTAGAGTCACCTTTTAAAGAATATAGGTAGGTATATCATGTTGATTACTATTAACTATACGGTTGGTTTTATCATTATGAAACAAGAGTACATTTTTGTTGCAAAATAAAAAGATGCACTGAAATGATGAAAATCAAAAAAGTTATGAGTAGAAAACCCATTTTGTTACCCCGCCCCTCCGCCTCTGGTCGATGGGAATACATCGTTTTTATACGAAATTGTTGCACTTCAGTTACTAAAGAATTGCACCAAGTTTCATTTAAATTGCATAACTTCTGTAGAAGTTATTGCGATAAAGATGTTTTTCAAACTATACTTTCATCACCCTGTAACTTTCTTATTGTGCATTTTAGGACCCATGTTTAAAGGAAACCTTTTGTTCACAATGACATTTTCTATCTGTCATATTACATTGGCACCATAATTTAGAAACATCCTGTATAAAAAGTTTTGTACTGCTTTTGCCACCTCCCATATTTCGGGAGGCTTTTTCTTCGTGATTTTCCAAAATATGTGTGGTTATGGTTATGAGTTAATAACTACCCGCACTTTGGTTCCTGAGAGTATATTTTTCAACAGTCGTGGGAACCAAGCCGCATCACACGGACGTAGCCAAGGGGGGGGGGGGTTTCGGGGGTTCAAACCCCCCCCCCCCCCCCCCCCCGAAATAAGCAAAATATTACTTAATATTATACCGAAAAAATACGAGGAGTGAAGAGTTAAATTATTATTACGTTTGAATATACAGGGTGTCCGGAAATTACGTGCACATACGGAAGGGGGTAATTCTTTGGCCCATTTTAAGAAAAAAACTTCATATGAACGTATGTCGTAAACGTCCTAATTTTTGAGATACAGGGCGTTGAAGTTCATTTTTTTAAATTGAATTTTGGCTACATCTCCCGAAATAATCAAGCTGCTGAACTGAAATTTGGCACTGCTATGTTTTTGGGGATGGAGAATAAGCTGAAAATATCAGTTTCTACGTGTCTCACAGATGGCGCCACTTGCGCTGTTTTGGATCGTGCTTTTACTCGTAATTTTTTTGAGGTTATCTTTTTGGTCTTGCAGATTTATCATTTTAGTGCACCTTTTTATTCTACAACAAAAAGGTACTCTTGCTTCATACGGATAAAATCAACCGTTTGCGTTGAAATTGGCAAAATGTGCCCCAAAACACCTGTTGACTCCAATGTTCGAAACATAAAATTTTCACCGACCGCTTTCAAATGCTACAGATCAACTGTACCTTCAAAATGAAGAAAAAATCCCTATGAAGAATGCACCAAAAATTATTCGCTTTCAAAATGGAAAGGATTGAATTTGACAAAATTTGAACACCCTATTTCCAGAAAACCAATGGTGTTTTGACCAATATCCATTTAGCATTTTTTTCTTCATTTTGAATGTACAGTTGATATGTAGCATTTGAAAGCGGTCGTTGAAAATTTTATGTTTCGAATATTGGAGTCAACAGGTGTTTTGGGGCACATTTTGCCAATTTAAACGTAAACGGTTGATTTAATCGTTATGAAACAAGAGTACATTTTTCTTGCAGAATGAAAAGATGCACTAAAATGATGGACCTGCAGGAGCAAAAAGATAACCTCAAAAAAGTTACACGTAAAAGCGTGATCAAAAAACAGCGCAAGTGGCGCCCTCTATGAGATACGGTGAAATTGACATTTTCAGCTTATTCTCCATCCCCAAAAACATAGCAGTGCCAAATTTCAGTTCAGCAGCTTGATTATTTCGCGAGATGTAGCCAAAATTCAATTTAAAAAAATGAACTTCAACGCCCTGTATCTCAAAAGTTAGGACGTTTACGACATACGTTCATATGAAGTTTTTTCTTAAAATGGGCCAAAGAATTACCCCCTTCCGTATGTGCACGTAATTTCCGGACACCCTGTATGTAGTAATAGTAGCGCCTAGCGCCATCTTTTGACGAGAGGCAGACGCAGTTGCAGCCGAACTATTTTGTATTGTAGGGACACTTTGCGTTGTTTCTCGATTATTCGCCACGCCCCTCGGTCGAAATGAGCGGAACTTTGTGGAAGTTCGTGGAAGTTTCTGGACGGCTACTGGGCTGCTATATAAGCGGCGCGTGACCGCGCTTACGGCAGTATTGTTCCATGCGAACTCGAAGCGAATAAAAGTGAAAAGTGGTGAACGAATAGTGAAGAAAATTAAGTGTACCGTGTAAGTGAGTAATTATTTTAGTGCACTGTTATTCGATGACCTTGTTAAGGATAGATACGTGAATCATTATTACTGTCGAAAAATGGAGGGGAAAAAAAGGAAGGGTGATAAACCTAAAGGTATGGACTACTGGAAAAAGTGGTGTAGTCAAGGTCAAGGGGTTTCTAATAAAGAAACTAATTTGGATTTAGCTATCAAAGCTTCAGCTACCTTGCATGCTGATAAGAAGACTGCCTACCCCGAAATCTAGTTTGGAATGCCTAGATATGTGCGATAAAAACCTTTATCCTAATATTTACACATTACTACAAATCTTCGCTACCATTCCTGTATCCACTGCTACCCCAGAAAGGTCTTTCTCGAGCCTAAGGAGACTGAAAAACTATTTACGAAACACTACAAGTGAAAACAGACTTAATGGTTTGGCTCTAATGAACATTCACTATGGAACAGAAATTCATGCAGATGAAGTAGTGGATATATTTAAAAGAAAAAGCCGAAGATTTCTTCTTTAATGGTTTTAGATTTAGCGCAGAGGAACGAAGTTAATTTATCCATTTCATTTAAAGTTAAGAACTTTATAAATATGTCGTAGTTTTTCGGATGAATATATAGATATTAAATTTCATGTAAGTATATTTTTGTTGTTTTATTTACTTCTCAAACTAACCCCCCCCCCCCAAAACTAAATCCTGGCTACGCCCGTGCCGCATCCCGGGATTTCGGAATGATTGATTTTAAATCCCGGGTTCCCGACATCAAGTACCGTTATTTTCGTAACAGAATTATTTTCGTATTTTTTAAGACAACAGTAATAATAAATGGGTACTTTTTGCATCTAAAGTGTGTATTGAAAAATAAAACATATTTTATAATGTATAGTTACAGTGGCGTGCAAGCCACACCCGCAGACCCCGCGGGGGAGGGGGGCAAGTTACCAGGGGCCCCGGGGCCCACCGCAAAAAATCATCAGGAAATCTCCCGCTCCATCTATTAGTAGTACCTACACTCGTTGTCTCGCTGCTCATTATTCTTTCTTTTACCATTGTCGTTCCTCTGTGTGTAACCAACCTTCTGACGTTCTGACCAGGACCACAACCACAAATCATAGATATACGTTGGGTTTTAGGTTAGAGCTAGGGCAGAGATATACAGGGTGTAACTTAAGTATGTTAAAGGATTTGAGAGAGATGGTCCTCAGCCAATTCTAAGAAAAAAAGTTCATATAAACATGTGTCCAAAAATTCTTCGAATTTGATATAACGTTTGTAGAAATTCTCTAAAAAATCGTCTTTTTCCCATAACTTCTTTATTTGTAGAGCTTCTTTAACCAAATTTGGTACACATCATATTTGGCTAAGACCTTTTTAAATGTGTTATTTTCAACCTCTATAAAGTTAAAACGGCCCTGTACGAAATTAAAGTAGGTAGCTGTTTTGTATGGAGCATTTATTTGTTTCTGAACAAAAAGTGTTTCTTGACTTATTTTTGTATCTATCACCGTTTCGTGGCAAATTAGATTTTTTTAATTAATCGTACTTTCAAAAAATGACAGGTATTTAAAAAGCGTCGGGAAACACAACACAACTAATTTTAACTCGAAATAAGGATAAAAAAGTTTTGAGAAAATACGTTTTTTTTTAGAAAACTTTGAAGAAGAATTTTTGTACACATGTTTATATAAACTTTTGTTGTTAAAATTGGCTGAGGATCGCGACCCTGAAATATTTTGACGTACTTAAGTTACACTCTGTATATCTCTGAGCTCGCCTAATACCTATAATCAAAGTCTAGAGAAGTATTCTCTAGTTCTCTAGTTCTCAAAGTTTAGAGAATACTTCTCTAGACTTTGATATAATATCACAAATGCTTGCACTTGCATGGGTTACACTGTTCGACGGCTGGCCACTTGTGCAGCGAAATGCGGTGGGTAGGCGTGCCATAATTTCACAGATCTTAGGATATACTTACGTAAATAGTTATAATTGATATGGCTTTTTACTTTTTACAGACCTTTTGACAATATTATATGGTGCAACCTTAAAAAAAACTTAAAAGTGAAATATTATGTTGCTTGTAGAATATGTATATTTTTGAAAACTGCGTGATGCTTATATCCTATATTCTTTTTGTGACGCCAATTAGAGTTTTTTTATGCCGTTTCAAGTGACTTTAGAAATATACCTACCGTAGGTGTATGTACATAAATTACAGCGAGAAGCACGGCACAATAATTACAAAAATCAAGGTAGACATAAAGCAAACAACAACAAAAAGTTTACGTAGATTAAGTGCCAAGTTTGATAATGGAGTGTAGCAGAAAAAGTGGAAGTTATTAAAATGAAGATTAACCTGTGAAATCACTCGTAGCTTGAGGAGTAGTACCATGCTTATGTGATAAAGTGATAAAGTGCTTGGCTTGGGCTGTAATTTTTGTTGTAATGAAACCTTTCCCAATCGAATTTATTTTCGTGAAATTTGATATACGGAGGTTTGAAGTAACTTCAGATGACGTGGTCAGATTTATAATAAAAAAATCCCTAATATGGAATTCAGAAAATTGCGACCATTTTAAAAAATCATAGATATAGCCATGGAATAATCAGTGAATTGACTTAGTATATATGTTAGTATATCCATTACTATATCCCTTCCCAGACAACGCAAAATATTTTAAAAATATTTTTAAATGATTCCAAAGATTCAGAAAATATTACAATATTTATATAATATGACGAAAATGTTTTGCTAAAATATTTTTACTCACATTTTATTAATATTCGGACAAAATATTATATAAATATTTAAAAATAATTCCAAAGTACTTAAAAATTTTGAAACATTTATAAAACAATATAGTAATATTTCTCAAAATCTGCTTCATAATATTTTATAAATATTATAAGAAATATTATTAAAACACTCATTTAAATGTTACGTCAAAGTGCCAAAGTCTCCTACATCTCACCGCTACTAACTAATATAAACTGGAATAAATACCACCTACCCGATAGAACCCATATCCATGATACTATAATGTAGTTTTCCGGTATCTAGCTGTTTAGTGCCCATAGGATAGGTCCTACGGCCACAGTAAGGTAAAAAAATTGTTACGACCCTGATCCCTATAATTGCAGCAACTAGGTATTATGATATATTATTATAATTATATAATATACCTACCTAGGTTGATATACTTATAAAGGTTAATAATATTTTAAAAATATTTTTAAAATATTTTATGCAACATTTTAAAAATATTTTAACAACCTTTTAGTTTGTCCACTCTTATAATTTATAAAACATTTAAAAAACATTAACTGGGTAATATAGCAATATTGTATTAATATTTTCAGGTTTCTCTGAAAATGTGTATAAAATATTCCAATAATATTAATGTGTTGTCTGGGTTATAGGTCAATCTAAAAATATATACCTAAAAAGTTGAATTTTTCTATTAATCTTCATTATATTTCTCGAGTGTTAACAAACAAATGCGGACAGACTGTATAAGCACTTATTATTGTCATACTCGGACAGCTTCTGCATAGTTTCTTCGCTTGGAGAGAGTTATATATGATATACCTATGTATAGGTAGGACATTGTGGATAAGTTTTTTGAATGAACAATTTAACCAGGAACTTTGAATTTTATAAAATATTCTTATAGTTACGCGAGATAAAAGAAGGAGTTCTTCAAACCGGTTTTAGCTAATATCTCAGAAAGGACAAATAATGCTAACTTAAACAATTTGGTTCAGATTAAAAGTATACAGGGTGGACCCAGATGGACTATACGATAGGTGTAAATGGTGTAAAAGACAAAAAAATTTCGAGTTGAAACTTGATTAGAAAGTGATTTGCACCGTATTTTTATATTTTAAAAATCAAGCAGGCCTTGACAGGGGCAATTTATTCATTTTCTGTTCAGGTATAAGTAGTACCTTTTTCTCAAGAGATATCGAAAAATTTTAATAAAAAAAAGTTGTTCAGAATCCAATTTCAAATCACCGTACCAAATTATAAAACAATCGGCACATTTGGATTTTTTTTATTTTTTCAATTTTTGCGGGTTTAGCACAAATCAAGTACATTTATCAAAAAATTTTATCAGAAAAAAATTTCAGAATGCAAATTTAAGACCCTGTACTATATTTTAAAGCAATCGGCATACTTTGATTTTTTTCCAAAAAATAAAGTTGAAATTTAAAAAAAAATCAAAGTCTGCCGATTGTTTTAAAATTTGGTACGGGGACTTAAATTTTCATTTTCGACATCTTTTTCCAATAAAATGTTTCGATATCTCTTAAGGAAAATGTAGTTTACCTGAACTGGAAACGAATAAATTGCCCCTGTCAAGGCCTGCTTGATTTTTAAAATATAATAATATGGTGCAAATTAGTTTCTAATCAAGCAAGGCTGATAACCCAAAGGTCAAGTTTCAACTCGAAAATTTTTTGTCTTTTACACCTATCGTATAGTCGATCTGGGTCCACCCTGTCTATGTAAGTATACAGTAGGTGTAGGTGTGAATGCATTAGATTTGTTGAAAAATTGATTACGATTGTGAATTTCCAATTCAATTTTATATGAAAACTTTATCGGTGAATTTGTTTTAGACTTTGAGTAAAGAATACCTACATCTTTTTTCTTTTAAAGCTTAAAATCTATTGTTATAGTATCTTCAAACCATGGTAGGTATTTGTTTTAATGATCTTTGGATGATTTCTTATAGTAGGTAAGTATAGATAATAAGCAGTAATCAATTTGTAAAATTGAATAATAATCTAATAATTAATAATTATTCAAAGTTTAGAGAAAATAAGAAATGTGTTTATTAGAAATACAGGGTGTTTCATTAAGGGTGAAGAGGTACCATATCTCAGGAATTAATAGTCCTGGAGAAACATTTATTTATTTGTTTAATTTTTACATTTAGTTTTTATATAACCTTTATAAAAAATCTTCTTAAGTAATGTGGTCACGAAAAATCGCTGGAAATTATTTTTAAGTTCGTAGGTCGGCCGCTAGGAGGCGTATTCGAAACAGAAAATTTGAAAAATGAGTTTTCTCAAAAAAATTGCTAATAAAGGTAAGCCCAAATTCGACCAATTCGGTTAAACCGGAGTTACAGGCATTTTTTCAAGTCAAGGTTTATCCGCCCGTTTCACCTCTATTTGAAGAGCTAGAGCAAAAAATCCTTAACAAAAATTGTTCATAATTTGCTGAAGACTGCAATAAAAGTATTTTTGATATACCTTTATTAGTAATTTTTTTGAGAAAACTCATTTTTCAAATTTACTGTTTCGAATACGCCCCCTAGCGGGCGACCTACGAACTTAAAAATAATTTCCAGCGATTTTTCGTGACCACATTGCTTAAGAAGATTTTTTCCCAAAGCTCCAGGACTATTAATTCCTGAGATATGGTACCTCTTCACCCTTAATGAAACACCCTGTATGCGATACCTGTTTTAATCCCAGACTGCTGTTGCCAACAATTTATCAAAAATAGTAAAAGAAATACCAAGAAGCCATTATTCCGGACTGTCGGGGCAACTTATTTTCTTACCACAATATCAGGACTGATGTTAGATGGCAACGTTGCACTTTTTCGTTGCAAAGCTCCTGGATTACATTAAACCAAAGCTGAAGACGCGGCTGCGACTCGCCCTCCGGCGGTTGGTCCGCCCTTTTATAAGAAGCAAACCTGGGGGATCTAATGAGACTAAGGAAACGGTAAGGATTCCCGGAATCGGATTAACTTCCTTACGCGATTATTGCCAAGGTTATTACGGCACGGGAATTCGACTTGAATCGATGTCGGTTTCGCAACATACCGGTGCGGTGGTTTGTTTTTCTCTAAGCTGTTGCCTTTGTCTACATTATAATGTGATTTGTATGATTTCAAGTTTGAGCAGGGGCGAGCTGACCCGGCAGCAGAGGTCTGCGTCGCAGACGGGCGGCCAAATCCAGGGGGGGCACAGGCCGCCCTTCCGTCGCGAGAAAATATTTTTTCAGAAAAAGGTACTAAGTCTCTACATTACTTGCATTCGTCCTCAAAAAGAATATCGTCAACAATGCAACAGCACCATATTGATATGAACCCGTAGCACCCGTCGGCGGCGTCGGACGGCCGTCGGCAGTCGGCACTACCTCTATTCTGGTCTTTGCTCTGTGGCAACTGCGCGGCGCGACGTTCGTAGGCCTCAAATTTCGTAGGGGATAATATCGACGCTTCAAACCTGTATAGTGAGCTAAAAAATTAAATATCTTTCTTCCATCAGAATATACTGCAAGTCGAAGAACTATTTTAGAATACTTGTTCAAAAATTTTCTCACGAATAAGTTTATTTCCGCCGAATACTTTTATGCTTGCCAGTTACCGTAGCATCCGCGGAGAGATCATTTTCCAAATTAAAAATTATAAAAAAACTATCTAAGGTCTTCTATGAGCCAGGAGAGATTAACTGATTTAGGAATAATTTCCATTGAAAGTATCCTACTTGATACAATAAATATCAGTGATATAATATCAGAGTTTGTCAGTGTTAAAGCCAGAAAAGAACCAATCGTTTAACTTGTATCTTGTGTCTTGTACCAAAGGGATAACCCCAATATTTTAGAAATATTTTTACATTTTTAGTTTCTTTTTCTTATAAAATTATTTATTTAATTTTAAACATTTTTTATTTTAAAGAAACATTTACCTTGTTCCTTTCATTCTGGAAATTCTACCAGACCCAATACATATTACTCATTATAATAAGACTGATTGCCTGAGGTATTTTATTGTTATAAATATATATTTTTGAGAATACCTATTATTTTTTTTTCTACTAACCTGAGAAATCACCATTATTTACCTCATTCCTCTAATGAGAAGTAATATCTCTCACCCTAGGTAAATAATGATAATAAAAAAATACCTAGGTAAATAATGAAAAATTTTCTATATGACATTTAAAAATTAGTTTCATTTTATCAGCTTGACAACTGAACTCCCAGGTTTTCGAAGTATTTGGAAAAAGCGAGAAATGACTAAAATATCAAAATCTAATCAAAGTAGTAAAAAAATTCTTATATACACTTCGGTTGAGAAGGCCATTATTTGCCTAGCATTTTTATATCCTGAGGCCCGTAGCCTCATACCTACCTAATAATTTTTGCAATTACCTCATAAGTAATTAGAAGAGACGGAAAAGCCTAGTTTTTATAACCTGAAAGAAATTTTTTTAATATATTCTGCAGACGGGCGGCAAACATCTAGGAACGCCACTGAGTTGAACATATTATACAGGGCGGCAATTTGAAAAATTACTCCGATTTTGAACTTCTAACGTAGTTTTGGCATACCTAGTAGGTGTCTACCTACGGGCACAGACCTATATAGCTCTGTGCTACGGGAAGTAGAACCACAATATAATAACTCAGTCCTCAGTCAACCTCCTTTCTGTCCCCCTGGTTTGAGAATACCTATCTATCAGTAAAATTTGAAAAAGCTCGCAACATTTTCAAATGTATTTATGTTTTTGTTATTGCATCGATCACCCGTCTTTATGGCCAGACCCACAAGTAGTGTAGGTAAACATTTGGTTGTCTGTATCAATGTAATTTTATTTACAACTAGCTGGAAAAGGTAGCGAGTTTGAAAGGATTACAAATAAATAAGGTTATTTTTAAAATATTCATAGATAATAAGGCACTAGTTTAAAATACGTCGATACTTTTTTTTTAATTCCAAACTTTTTGCCGGCGAAAATTCGTATTTTGTCTCTCGAGCAGGAATTTTACCTTCGTTAAGATGGGCACTAAACATGGTGATTATCCAGTCTTTTTGTAAATAAAAAACATGGGCAAAATAGCTTTGAAATATACGAAGGCGTAGAAGGGCCAACGAATTTTTCTTCATTTTAACGCAATTTGCAATCGACAATTGTCGGTCCGATCGACAATTGTTGGCCCGATCAACAATTTTCCACTCAATGGAATATTTAGCTAATTATTATAATTATTAATATTTAATATTTTTAAAGTTTTGTTAACCTTGTTCAACTTAAACCTGTTTCAGTTTTTCATAAAAACCTTTTAAAAATAGTAGATTTTTTAAACCTTAAAGCTATTTCAACTTCAACAGCCACTGGTCTAACCCCTCCAGGGCCGGCTCTAGGCGGGTGCGAACGGTGCGGCGTACGACGCGTCCTGCGTTTTGACTTGCCCCGCTCCTCAGAGTCCGGTGTACAGGGTTATCCAGTCAGTAGCGTATTTAAAAGGGCGGGGCCGCAACCATTTCAGAATTTGAAAATATTCACTGCAGCTTGAAAATCTGAAGATACTATGGGATTTACTAAGACTAATTTGAAGTGACTAAAAACTTTCGCCTGCAGCGCATTTTACAGAATTCTTTTAAATAGGTATGCAATTCATTGAATTTTAATTGAGTTTTTCGCCACCAAACTGGTTAAAAGACAACTTTTTCAAGTTGCCTGAAAAAATTAAGGAATCAGCATTTATTTTAGGAAATACAGAATACAGAAAACTGTGTTGCTGAATGTTCAGTGGAATTCAGTAGAAATTATTGCCACTTATTCAAAAAGAAGTTAGTATAAATAATTAGATTAGAACACAGGGTACAATATCAGGCAAGTGGCTAGGCTATTGTTTCTATTGTCATGACATTTTAACCTGAAATTTATTAATCTGTCATTTCACTTTGAGGTGACATGATCTTTCAGAAAGGAGGAAGATTTATTCTCCGAAAGCTCAGGAAACAAATTTGTTGAAGATATTTTTTGAGTTACATATGTTCAAAGTTTAGTTCATTTACTGTTAAGAATTTATTAATTTTCCAGGCAACTTGAAAAAGTTGTCTTTTAACCAGTTTGGTGGCGAAAAACCCGCAACAAATAAATTTTAGAAAATATGTTTCTTATTGTTTCTAAATTTATTTTATGTTTAGTTTATATTTAGTTTATATTTATTTTACAGCTATAACAATAAATGTACAATCTTGGATTCTAATTACTAGCTTACAACTATAACTAAAAACCACTCAAGTGAGAGATGGGGGGAAGCGGGCCTAAGCAAATCTATGCTTGTACTGCATGCGTCCCCAATTATGGGGTATGGCTCTTATTGCACAAAGGTAGGTCGACCGATAAATTTGCAATGAATCTTGTTTGTTTCACCTTATTTACTCCTTTATAACGGGAATTATTGTGAAACATCCATACCAGTATTTTATATAGATAGAGAGTTCTTATATTCATTATTTTAGTTTCGTTATACAGTAATTCCGTGGAAAACATTTTGGGCTTTTTAAAAATAATTTTGATAAGACTATTTTGTGTTGTTTGTAGGATGTGTATCACGTTATTGTAAGCTCCACCCCATACAACTATACAGTACCTTAATATTGATTCTACTAGCGAGTTATAGACTGTTAAAATTGTATTTATATCCATTATATTTCTAAGTTCATAGAATTTATAAAATATTTTTCGTATCCTCTCTACTAAGCAGATCACACGATTCTCCCATTTTAAACCTTGATCTACTATGATACCTAAATATTTAATATTTTGAGTTTTCTCGATATATGGGAAACAACATTGGAAATTATTTGGACGGTTACAGTCATGTATTTGTATGGTATTAAAATTCGGATTATCCATAAAGGGGATAAATTTGGTTTTGTCTATATTCAAATGTAGCAAGTTATGGTTAAGCCATATTTTTACCTTATGCATGCAAATTTCTCCTCTCTGAAAAACCTCTTCCCAGGACCGTCCCTTAAATAACACAAAAGTGTCGTCCGCATATGATGTCATATGTCCCTCAAAATCTCTTATGGAAGAAATATTATTTATATAGATTATAAATAGAATAGGGCCTAATATTGTGCCCTGGGGTACTCCAACCCTTATTTCGAGAGGATCGCTAAAAATGTTGTCAATTTTAACTCCCTGGAATCGACCAGACAGATAGTCTTGTAACAACGCGTAAGCTGGACCTCGAATTCCATATTCATATAATTTTTCCATCAAAATTGTATGTGAGACTGTGTCAAATGCCTTGGCAAGGCCCAGAAAGACAGCCAGACACCTCTCTGAACTGTCCAGGGCCCCGACCGTTGCATCTAGAAAGTCCAAAACTGCCTTTCAGTGTTCGACTGTGACAAAAAACCATACTGCCTAGGGGTCAGGATTTTATATTTATTTAAAAATGAGATAAGTCGGTTTTTTAAACTGCTTTCAAATATTTTTGCGAAATGATTTATTACAGATATGGGGCGGTAATTTCTCATATAACTAGGATCATTAGCTTTAAATATAGGGGAAACGATAGATTCTTTCCATTGATTTGGAATGAGATTATCGGTAAAACATATGTTTATAATGTGAGTAAGAGGTTGAGCTAAATATAGGCAATTTGCTTTTATCATTTGTATTGGAAAACTGTCTGGTTATGTTATTCAAACAATTTTTTAAATTTGTATGTATTAATTGCATTTAAGTTAAAAAGGTTTTTTTTTTCATTTTAAAAAATATATTTTTAGGTAGTGTTGAGTTTTTCCACCACAATTATTTGTTTACTGTAAAATTCTATAATAAATGAGTCGCCCTAAATTTAGATGTGCCCCTTCCTCAATCAACGATGTGCCCCAACTGCCCCCCTCCCCAAAATAACATTCTGTGTCTACGTCCCTGAAAGGACGACGCGCACTCCACACTTCGCACACACGATACAGAGATAACGCGGTATGGTATGATCCGACCACGATACACAGATAACGGTATGCCAGCTAAGATAACGAAAATTAAACACTTCTGCGCATCTACGATACTCGCGGCCAACTTATCAAAAATATTCCTGAAATTAGTCTCACCGACATCGTCGATGGAGGAAGTCAATCAACGCTCACATACCATCGTCAGTTATCAATTTCACGTCATGTGAGACACCATGGTGTATATGTGGTTGCCTGGCTCGCTATAAACGAGTAAAATTTCCGTTTAAAAGCCGTAGAAGCGTTGGGTGAGGATTATTTCTTCAGTCAACGGTAGAAGCACAGAGCACAGACCTATATATATATAGGTCTGTGGTAGAAGCAGAACATATAAAACAACTAGCAGTATAACTTACTCTTCAGAAATCATCCGCAAATTGAATGACCTTGAGTCATATTGGGGGAATAGAAGTCAGAGGTGTATTCGGGAAAAACTATTCAGAAATACAGAGTAGTAGGTATATAGTGTGTGGTAAGCACAAGCAGCTTTGACTCCTTCCTGGGATTCTTTATTTAAAGATACTAGCACAAAGCACAATTTACAAAAAAGCACACTCCACGGCACTGTAATCGTAATATCTCTCATACAGCCAAAAAAGAACTGCCCAGTCCAGTGGCGTGCCCATGGGGGGGGGGGGTTTCGGGGGTTCAAACCCCCCCCCCAAGCAGGTTAAATTTCAAACGAAAAATGAAGAAAAAAATGGAAAACAAAAGAAAAACCGAAAAACTACTCTACTGAACTGTTATCTGAGTTAAAGCGAATGCACACTTTGTAGTCTAAAAACGGATATTCGGATAATGATAATAATTGCACTGTACAGTTCTCCTTCTGCGGCGTAACTACAGGAGTAGGAGTAGGGGTACAGAATACAGATAATCAAATACTTACATCTGTACCGTCAAATGGGACGAATCGGGACGCTTCGCTGGGGTCAATCGGGACTCGGGGCAAACAGGTTTTCGGGAAAATAACTCGCCGCGGTGTCGCGAGGCTGATGCCATATATAGCAAAATTACATTGGCGGAATATTCTGATAATATTTTTTCAGAGAACATGCATGTTGTTGGAATATTCATAAAAACTGTAGAAACATTATCTGAACATTCAGGCAACATTCAGGTGTTTGCCTTTTGAAGGTACTATTTAACGTATTAGAAATATCCACAAATATTCATTGAAGATTAATTTGAAACTTTAGAAGCATTTTTGTATGTTCTATGTATATCCATTTAATATTCACGCGTAAATTATAAAATAAAAAAAAACGCTAACGCCGGGTGCAGGGTTCGAACCTACGACCATCGATTTACAAGTTCAACGCTCTGACCAACTGAGCCATCGACGTACTTGGAAATATTAGCTAAAAATAGTGTAAGCTAGAGTCTCGGTGACGTCATGATATTCCAGTTATCGCCACTCGTGAACATTGATAAGATAAGTTGTGGACATTCATAAGATATTTGCTGTATGAATATACTATTTAACATGTTCCAGCAATATTCCAAAAGTGCACATTCCTAAGGCGAACGGGCCTGTAATGTATTTAAGTTAAATGTTCAATTTGTAAATATTTATAAGAACCACTAAGTTAGGAATATGTTACACAAGATATTGTGTTAATATACATCATTTGAACATTCATCTAATATATTTGTATCTGCGCTTAACAAATATCTTGGTTATATTATGCACTTACTGAACATATTTCGTAAAATATTTTAACAATGTTTTATAAATATCCGGGAATATTTTTTCCACATTAGGAACTTATTTTGTATATTCAAAAATATTAGATGCTATATGGGATGTTTTCAGGTCGGATAGTAGTCGGAACTCTTAGTCCAAGTCCAAATCCAAAAAACGAAAACTTGATTTTGGATTGTAGGTTTATTAAAATCAGTTTTGTTCCTTTTTAAGAATAGTTTTTTTTTTTAATTTTTAGTATATTTTTTAACTACCAGTCTTAGATTTTTCTCCGCCCCCTCCCATTCTCCCTCCCCTAAACCTCCATTCGCTTAACCCCCGAATCCCCCCCCCCAGACACAATTTCTGGGCACGCCACTGGCCCAATCGCCCCGACACTGCATCCATTTGACAGAATCTATCCCAAAATGGCGGCTGCGCGAACAGGTGCGCAGAATTTTCCCGCCATGGGGAGTAGTACTGCTGGTTGTTTTATATGCGCTGGTAGAAGTTAGCCATGATTTTGTCGAATAAATGTCACCGTTGACGTCACAGCACCTGCGCGCGGACATACCGTTATCTAGTGTATCGTGGGCTCAGAAAAATATGTTTTTTATTTTTCTGAGATCGTGGGTATAAAATGTCCGCGCGCAGGTGCTGTAACTAGGTCGTATTTTTAGGGGGGGGGGCTGATTGAGGGCACCGATTGAGATAGGATCGGGAGTCGCCTGCCCGCAGCAGGCGCTGCCGGAGTGAAAAAATTTTTTTGGGGTGCCACACCCAAAAACGTTAATTTTAAGGCTTCAAAAAATAATTATGTATAGGTACCTATTTCTACTGGTAATTTTGAATAATCACTAATTAATTAATTATGAAAAAGTAGAGGTTGCCGAGCAGAAACCAAAGAAAAAATGTTGGGAATGTCTGCTATTTTGTGATGCAAGATTATTCAGTAAAAAACAATTAAGGTAAATACAAGGTTTATTTTCTTTCTAAGCAATATACCTCAACCTCACTTGCACTTTTCAATATTTGAAAACAACAACAGTACACAATACACTGGATGAATAACAAAATAAAAGTCTGGAGTCTGGCACAGCGCACAGTAAAAGTACATTCTCCGACTCCCGTCTCGTCTCTCTTTCTCTCGGCAGCAGGCAGGGTGTGTTCGCTCTCGCTTGCGCGTTTAAATTTTATTCGGATTTTGTGGGGGTGCAACAGGGCCCCTGCAAGGCAGTTGACCGCCCGCGTGCGAAATAAAATTGGCGCCCCCCCCTCCCCCCCCCCCGAATAGAAAAATTAAAATGATTTTGATCGTTTATATAAAAAAACATTTATTCCATAAAATAAAAAACAAATAAATACTTCTCCTACTCTAACAAAAAAATAAAGTACCACCGCGATATTTTCTCCCTTATTTTGCACCCTATAAAAAAAGTAAGAAAGAAAATGTGGCAATTTTGGACAGCTAAGTGGTGCTGAAAAAGAAATCTGCATCCACGGCCAACTTAACACGCAATACACATAAAAAAACTCAAATTGAGAAAAACTATTAATAGCCGCGGAATGTTTATTTTAAGAGACACAGGAAAACTTTTATATTGAAAATTGACGGCATTGAGAAGCTTTCTCCATCCATGAACTCATAGATAGTTTCAACCAATTACACACGGATCTTCGGCTCTCTTGAGGGCATGAAAATTTTTGTCGATTTGAAGTTTTTTAGCACAGCGCGAAAAATTGGGCATGGAGGCCCATTTCTTTTTTAATGTTACCTGGCTGGCCAACATTGCCATATTTTATTTTCTTACCTAATTTCTCTGCGGCCTAAAATAACCGAGAAAATCGCTTAATAAGAAATAAACAAAAAACAATTCCTAGCCTCAAGAGAGCCGAAGACCCTACGTAATTTTCTGAAACTATCTTAGTAGGTACCCAGTGGCATAAAGCTTCTTAGTGCCATCAATTTTCAATATGAAAGTTTTCCTCTAACTCTTAAAATAAACATGCTATGGCTATTAATTATTTTGCTCAATTTTGAGGTGGTTTTTATATTGCGCGTCAAGTTGGCCATGGATGCAGATTTGTTTTGCAGCACCAAAATTGCCACATTTTTGTTTCTTTACGTTTCTTTGCAAAATAAGCGAGAAAATCGCGGTGGTAGTTCTAAAAAAAATCACCCTGTGTATATAAAAAATAAATATGTTTATCAGTTATACAGGGTGGTTCACTTTTATGTGGTAGGACTTTAACATTAGATAGAAAAAGATAATCTAAAATGAAAATTTTATATCAACATATATCGGGGAAAGCTTAGTTTCCGAGATACAGGGCGTTGAAGTGTTGGAAAAAATATGAAGTATTTTTTACACTGTCCGAACCAGTGGAGATATTTAAACCAAATTTGATGTGTAGTACCACCTTTTTGACTACGATATTTAGTGATAATATGAAGGTCCTGAAATAACCAGTGGTGGAGTTATGGGTTTTCACTATCACTAAATTAAAAAGTAATTAGTACGGACCTGTCTCACATCAACGTAAATTTTTTTTTCGTAAAGTTCTTTCAATTCTCTACAAAAAGTGTATCTTGACATTTTTTTGTATCTGCCACGGTTGTGTAGTAAATAAATTATTTCGTTTCCATCTCAGCCTCTTTTGCCTAAAAATGTGTTTTCTAAGATTATTGATAAATATCGCAAATAACAGAAATTAATTATGGAACACTTATCGGATTCAGCTATTTTATTTTTAATTTTATGGAAACAATTTTAAAAATAAACTGGCACTTGGTTTGAGGTACATTACTTTATTATCATTTTAACATTTTTATCAAATCTAGTATTATTTCTTAATAATTTTTATAATTCTAAATTTGTACAACATTCAACAATTGTTCAAAATGTGATCCATTCTGTTGCACACATAATTCACTTCGACGCCTAACGGATTGAACAGCATCGATTAAATTGCCATTTCTCAATTCATCGCACGCATTTCTGATACGATCAATAAGTTGTTCCCTTGTTTCTACAGGAGTCGCATAGACTTGTTCTTTTAAAAATCCCCATACGAAGAAGTCCAGAGGTGTTATATGTCCGGAGAACGTGGTGGCCAAGCGACCGGTCCCCCTCGTCCGATCCACCTATTTGGAAAGTTATTATTTAACCAGTTCCTCACATTTCGGTGAAAATGTGCAGGACAGCCGTCAAGTTGGAACCAAGCCAACAATCTTAAGTTTAAAGGAATGTCTTCCCACATATTATTATGCTCAGCTACTAAAAACTCCAAAAAATTGTCACCATTCACTCGCTGTGGCAAAAAAAGGGTCCAAACAGATGATGGTTGTACAGTCCAATCCAAACATTGACACTAAATTCGACCTGAAAATTTCTTGGCCGGATTGCATGTGGGTTTTCTTGTGCCCAAATATGCTGATTATGAAAGTTTACTACTCCACGACGAGTAAAACACGACTCGTCCGTCCATAAAATGTTATTTAAAAATTGTCTATTTCCTTCAATTGACTCCAAAATCCATCGGCAAAACACTAATCTTCTTTCTGCATCGCCGGGCCTTAAACCTTGTACGGGTTGTAGATGATACGCATGCCTGTGATCTCTTTTTAAAGCTCGCAAAATTGCAGACTTTGAAACACGTAGGGCCACTGACACTCTTCTGCTACTTGTAGGATTCCTATCGAATTCACGAAGAATCTCATTGTTGCGTCTGACTTGTTGGATATTGTTTTCATTTCCTCGTTCGACGATTCTAGTTCTCAGACCGCGAGTTCTGAATTGGCGGTGCATGTTAACAAACACCGAGGGACGCGGATGGCGCCTATTTGGAAATCGCCTCCGGTATTCTCTGGCTGCTTCCGCAGAGTTCCCATTTGCAACTCCATAGCAGAAATGGATGTCAGCCTGCTCTTCATTTGTAAATTGGAACGGCATTTTAATTATTAACAAAGACAAACTGCGGCGCTGCTACGTTCATCTACTGGATGACAGATTATTGTATTATTAACTGTCAATAAGATTTTCTTTTCCATTGCACACTTATCTTCACCAGTACGGCGATGCAGAAAGGACATTAGTATTTTGCCGATGGATTTTGTAGTCAAAGGAAATAAGACAATTTTTAAATAACATTTTATGGGCGGAAGAATCATGTTTTACTCGTCGTGGTATAATTTAGAATTCTACAAATTTAGAATTATAAAAATTATTAAGAAATAATACAGATTTGATAAAAATGTTAAAATGATAATAAAGTAATGTACCTCAAACCAAGTGCCAGTTTATTTTTAAAATTGTTTCCATAAAATTAAAAATAAAATAGCTGAATCCGATAAGTGTTCCATAATTAATTTCTGTTATTTGTGATATTTATCAATAATCTTAGAAAACACATTTTTAGGCAAAAAAGGCTGAGATGGAAACGAAATAATTTATTTACTACACAACCGTGGCAGATACAAAAAAATGTCAAGATACACTTTACGAAAAAAAATTTACGTTGATGTGAGACAGGTCCGTACTAATTACTTTTTAAATTTAGTGATAGTGAAAACCCATAACTCCACCACTGGTTATTTCAGGATCTTCATATTATCACTAAATATCGTAGTCAAAAAGGTGGTACTACACATCAAATTTGGTTTAAATATCTCCACTGGTTCGGACAGTGTAAAAAATACTTCATATTTTTTCCAACACTTCAACGCCCTGTATCTCGGAAACTAAGCTTTCCCCGATATATGTTGATATAAAATTTTCATTTTAGATTATCTTTTTCTATCTAATGTTAAAGTCCTACCACATAAAAGTGAACCACCCTGTATATAAAAGTTGATTACCAAAACAGATTCTAATACAAGAAAAACCAAAATAATAAAAGTATGAATTAAAAACATAAAAAAAACTATACGTTTTAAGTACAGGGTGGACCAACGTTTGCCGCCCTGCCGGAGGGGCCGCCCGCGTACTGTGCACGGCGCACGCGTTGCACACTCGCTTACGGGGGCCCTGGGCCAGGGGCGCAAGGCGCAAGATTCCGCAAGAGCAAGCAATTCGTCGAAACTGGTGAATTTAAAAAAAGGCGCGTGCGGGGTGTTCGCCGTGTTGCGTAACGTTGCGTAACGTTGCGTTGTTAGAATGTTAGATCTATTCTGTTTACGAGAAGCATATCATCGCACATCCTTTACATTTTCATTTTAGGGAGGGCTAATAGAAATGTAGGGGGCTAAGCTCCCCTCCCCTAGCCCCCCCTAGTTACGTCTATGCTGTGACGTCAACGGTGACGCTTATTCGACAAAATCATGGCTACCTTTTATTTTTAAACCGAAATTTGACTCGTTTATAGTGAGCCAGGCAACCACATATACACAACTGTGTCTCAAAGTTGCCTACACTGTTTTAGGATTTTTACCAGAGAAATATTTCTCTGGATTTAACCAGAAAAATGGAGGAGAGGAGCAAGAACGCTAGAGGCACACGATTGCTCAATCCGACAAAATTCTCCGCACGTGTGACGTCACCGCTAGACCTCTACCTGCTAAGCGCGCCGGGCGCTACCGTTTAAAATTTTAAAATATAGTCTGGATTATTATTACAGAGAACTTTTATTTTTTACTTAGAATGTATTAAGACTAAGTATTAAATCACCCAGTACCTACAGACAATGACGAGGAGATCTCAAATCTTACTTCTAGTAAGCTATAATGGCACAACACATTCGATACCTATTGGAGAGATAATTTGACAAAATACAGGATGATTTTTTAGTACTACCACCGCGATTTTCTCGCCTATTTTGCGCCATACAAAAAAAACGTAAGAAACAAAAATGTGGAAATTTTGGACAGCTAGGTGGCGCTGAGAAAGAAGCTGACATCGATGGCCGCAACTTTGTCGCGCAATATAAAAAAAACTCAAATTGAGCGAAATTATTAATAGGTATTTTAAGAGATAGAAGAAAACGTTTAAGTGTATTAAAAATTTATGGTATTCAGATAATTTCAGAAAATTATACAGGGTCTTCGGCTCTCTTATTAAAGCCATGCAAATTTTTGTCCCTTTCCGGGTTTCTTAGTATTGCTCCAAAATCGTCATAATATTTTGTTTACTTACGAATTTGCTGTGCGGCGCAAGGTAAAGCGAGAAAATCGCTTAATAAGAAATAAACAAAAAGATTTCATAGCCTCAAGAGGGCCGAAGACCCGGTGTAATTTTCTGAAACTATCTAAGTACCTACCCAGTTGCGTGAAGCTTCGTAGTGCCATCAAATTTTAATATAAAAGTTTTCCTCTATCCTCTATGGATGCAGCTTTATTTTTCAGGACCTCCTACCTGTTCAAAATTGTCACATTTTTTATTCTTACGTTTTTTTTTGGTAGGGCGCAAAATTAGCGAGAAAATCGCGGTGGTAGTCCTAAAAAATCATCCTGTATATTATCTTACGTTTTTAATACTAAGTAAGATGTACTAATTTAGTATAAAGATTCAATAATAGTTTGAAAACTAAAAACAGATTAAATAAAATTCACGAAACACACGCCAAAACCCGCACCTCACGTTATACAAATTAACCGTTGGTCTAGCGCTGACGTCACACCCGTCTGCCGACTGGCGAACATTACGCTTATTAAATCGAGCAATCCTGTGCGTCTACCCCTTACCAGAAACAAGGATACCGTGCGTCTACCATTCTTGGGAGAGGAGAACGCGTTTTGCCCTACTGCGCATCCTGATTTTCGTCTCCAATCTGCCGGCCATTTTGAAGACACTTTTGACATTTCACCGGCTGGTGCGGAGTACTTACCTGTTTTTATTTGGAGTTTTCGAAGTGATTTCGATTGATTTTAGCTTTATGTCGCGTTCTGTGAAAGACTGTAAGAATTTTACAAGAGAAAGACGTGAGGGAATATCTTTTTTCCGGTAAGTATTTTCCAATAGGTTTGTTTACTTTTTTCAGATCTCAGTGCCGTACCTTTCTGTACCAATAATTATATTTTTTACTTGATAGATTAGGTGGATTAAATTTAAGGTTTTTATTAATATCACAGAATAAATTGCCGTAGGCTATAGGTATATTCTGTGTTAATATCACAGAATAAATAGCGTTGCCGGAGACTATATATATTCTGCCTTAATATACGTATATAAACTGTGCAAAGTGTCTTCAAAATGGCGCGAAACATAATTAGTCCGTTCGCGCAGCTTAATGCTCATCATTCTCCCCACCTCCATATCTCTGGATTTAACCGTTGATTGTTCCTCCATCTCCATCGACGATTTAACTTGACATCACGATACACAGATAACGGTATGCGGTATGCCAGCTAGGAGAACGAAAATTAAACTCTTCTCCGCATGAGGCGCAGCGCAACTACGTCACTTCGACAAAAGCGCGACCAACTTATAAAAAATCAAGGTTAGTAAAGAGTAGGTTGACATGAACTATGACGTATGTCAGTGAGACTAATTTCAGGACTATTTTTGGAAGTTGGCGCAGGTGCGTAGAAGAGTTTAATTTTCGTTCTAGCTGAATCGTGTTCGCACAATAGAATAAAACGCGCATGTCACCCATCCTTTGCCTTGACAGTTACTCTAGGATTTGGTCTTATTAATCACAATTTAAACTGTGGATAAAGTATTTTTTAGTTATTTCAGTTATAAATTGCAACTAGGTACAAATATTATTAATTTATTATTTATTTTAACCAATTTTTGTGTAATGTAAAACTAATACTAATTTGTAATTTACACCGGAATATTATGCTTTGTTACAATTAAATTAGGTAATAAATTTAATATCAAACTACCGATTATTATTACTCAAGTGTTCATTTTCAAAATATTGTAGGTATTTGGTGCCTGTAAACGGACTCGTTACTGATCTCCACATGAATTCTGGCGCCGGTTACATTTTTCCCTGCATTGATGCGAACTAATAGAACGTTGAAATTACAGACAGTCCTAGCAGAGCCAGTGGCGTGCCCAGAAATTGTGTCTGGGGGGGGGGGGTTCGGGGGTTAAGCGAATGGAGGTTTAGGGGAGGGAGAATGGGAGGGGGGGGGAGAAAAATCTAAGACTGGTAGTTAAAAAATATACTAAAAATTAAAAAAAAACTATTCTTAAAAAGGAACAAAACTGATTTTAATAAACCTACAATCCAAAATCAAGTTTTCGTTTTTTGGATTTGGACTTGGACTAAGAGTTCCGACTATAATCCGACCTGAAAACATCCCATATAGCATCTAATATTTTTTGAATATACAAAATAAGTTCCTAATGTGCAAAAAATATTCCCGGATATTTATAAAACATTGTTAAAATATGTTACGAAATATGTTCAGTAAGTGCATAATATAACCAAGATATTTGTTAAGCGCAGATACAAATATATTAGATGAATGTCCAAATGATGTATATTTCCACAATATCTTGTGTAACATATTCCTAACTTAGTGGTTCTTATAAATATTTACAAATTGAACATTTAACTTAAATACATTACAGGCACGTTCACCTTAGGAATGTGCAATTTTTGAATATTGCTGGAACATGTTAAATAGTATATTCATACAGCAAATATCTTATGAATGTTCACAAATGGTTGTATATAAATAAGACATTCACGATATACTTATCTTATCAATGTTCACGAGTTAACTGGAATATCATGACGTCACCGAGACTCTAGCTTACACTATTTTTAGCTAATATTTCCAAGTACGTCGATGGCTCAGTTGGTCAGAGCGTTGAACTTGTAAATCGATGGTCGTAGGTTCGAACCCTGCACCCGGCGTTAGCGTTTTTTTTTATTTTACAATGTACCCGTGAATATTAAATGGATATACATCAAACATACAAAATGCTTCTGAAGTTTCAAATTAATCTTCAATGAATATTTGTGGATATTTATAATACGTGAAATAGTACCTTCAAAAGGCAAACACCTGAATGTTGCCTGAATGTTCAGATAATGTTTCTACAGTTTTTATGAATATTCCTACAATATGCATGTTCTCTGAAAAAATATTATCAGAATATTCCGCCAATGTAATTTTGCTATATGGCATTAGCCTCGCAACACCGTGGCGAGTTATTTTCCTGATTCGTCCCATTTGACGGTACAGATGTATTTGATCATTTGTATTCTGTACCCCTACTCCTGTAGCTACGCCGCAAAAGGAGAACTGTACAGTGCAACTATTATCATTATCCGAATATCCGTTTTTAGACTACAAAGTGTGCATTTGTTTTAACTCATAGAAGATAACATTTTTGTTTAATAGAGTAGTTTTTCGGTTTTTCTTTTGTTTTCCATTTTTTCTTCACTTTTCGTTTGAAAATTTAACCTGCTTGGGGGGGGGGGGTTGAACCCCCGAAACCCCCCCTATGGGCACGCCACTGAGCAGAGCATATAAAACAACCAGTAGTAATTTGGAAATAGATTTTGTCACATTTGGAAATAGATTTTGTCACATGGATGCAGTGTCGGGGCGAATGGGCAGTTCTTTTTTGGCTGTATGAGAGAATATTATACCCCGATTACTGTAAGAAGTCCCGATTTTGTCAGATGACATTCTCCACGAAATCCCTAGGAATTTTCTGTTAACCATGGGTATAACATTGGTATATGCGTCGCAACCAGTTAATGACGTCACTCATTGATATATGATGTGAAAAGTTACCCAAGTGATACGAAAAAAAGAACATAATAAAATAAAAACTCTATTGCAATCACGATTATACTGCTACAAATAAAAATAACTATGACTAGAACTCATTTTAATAATAATTTCAAATGTCATGGAATCACTTTCATTATGGTATTTTGCTAAAATCGGCTACTTGCGGCAGCGTCTATGGTGCGTACTCAGGAATTTTTTTTTCCGTTTTCCGTGTTGTGAAAGTAAAAACCTATATATATTTTGTGGTTCAAAACTTTGGGTAGTGGAAATATTCGCGGGTTTTGTACGTTTCGTGAGTTTTACCGTTATCTGTGTTGTTCTTGTTCGTGTTATTAGTAGTTATTCATTGTGCAAATATGGGCTCATTACAGACCTGAACTTTTGACCCGGTTGCATTTTTTTGCTCCATCGATGCCAACTTAGGATCTCGAAATTACCAATTGACAGTCCCAGTAAGGACTTATATATAATAATTTTACATACAGTACCGTGGAGTGTGGTTTTTTGTAAATTGTGCTTTGTGCTAGTTTCTTTAAATAAAGAATCCCAGGAAGGAGTCAAAGCTGCTTGTGCTTACCACACACTATATAGTTTACTAATACTACTCTGTATTTCTGAATTGATTTTCCCAAATACACCTCTGACTTCTATTCCCCCAATATGGCTCAAGGTCATTGAATTTGCGGATGATTATCAAGAGTAAGCTATACTGCTGGTTGTTTTATATGCGCTGGTCCTAGTAAGGACTTCTTATAAAACTCCAAACAAATTATTTCAATGCGATATTGGTACTGACAACAACAATGCGGTGGGCTTCTATTTTCGTGGGAGGTTTTCGTATTATTTGCTAGTATTTTAAACTTCCCACATTTTCTAAATTTCCGGAAGCAGATGGCGCTGACATATAGTAATGTTCATGCGCAATCGAAAATTGAGGAACGCTTGAGGATCGTGAACCGGGGACGCCGTTCGTCGTTCGTCGTTTTCAAGATCGCCATTTTGTGCCGGCCCGTTCTCAGGTTGGGTCGCTGTTGTGCTGTGTTTAGTTTATAAGTTGTAGTTTTTAGGCCAATCTATTTATTTAGTGGTGAGTAACTTTCTATATTTTATCGTGAAGGTTTTGAAAATGTTTTTGTATGCAAATTTTACGTGTGGAGATACAAATTTTAACATAAAGCTTTGACCGGCGTGGCGTGGGTTGTGTGTTCCCACCGGTTAAATGATCTTAAAAACGATTCCTGCCATTTTTAAATGCTTCCTGTGGTTTATCTAGAGCTGAATTGTGTGCTAAAATACATAATGTAAGGTTCTGTCACATAAATTATATTTTATGTAGTTGGTGGACTCCCAAAAGGAGCGTTGCTAATTATAAATTTGAGATAAAAATTTGCAGGTAGTTTTTATGTTCTACTGATTTTGCTTATCTTTACTTTGTTAGAAGTAAATAACAATGGCAGACGCTGCAGTTGAAGTACCCAGTGGTGCCCCTCCTTCAGCCCCACAGGGAATTACCCAGGGGCCCCCTCCAAGGGGTGGTCGCGGAGGCCCCATGATGAGAGGCCGAGGTGGTGGCCGAGGAGGGCCCGATAGAGGTAGAGGCGGCCCCGGTGGAGGTAGAGGTGGATTCATGAGAGGCCGGTGAGTGCTGTTATTGATTTGTTTGCACAACACTTAAGCTGGATTTATAAACTTTTTTTTGTTCGGTTTAGAATTTTCTGTACGCCTGCGTGGTATCCACGCCAGAAAGATAAACCATAACAACAACAATCATTGTCATGGGATCGAAGTCGTTCGATTTTAATATTCTGATTTAGCGACTCTAAAATCCATTCTGTTTACTACCATGTAGTGTTATTTTGAATAATTAATATTAAAATATTACACAAAATCAATACAGATGATCAGCTGATACACTGGGAAACCATGTGACCTCGCACGTGACCCTTAAAAAGGCACTTCATTGGCCGGAACTGCAACGGCAAACGGAAAAAGATAAAAGTTGGTTATCCCCGACGGAACGTCAAACGGCAAACGGCAACGGAATTTGGGTTTATAAAAATACTAACATCAAATCTTCGATGTCCAACTTTCGAACGGCAACGTCAAACTTCAAACGGCAACGTCAAACGTAAAAGTTTATAAATCGGGCTTTACGCAAAATGGATATTGGTCCCATTTATTTTAAGTTTTAGCTTTTAAGATTATTTTGCATAAGTATAAAGACCGATTTATAAACTTTGACATTGCCATTTGAAGTTTGACCTTTCCGTTTGATGTTTAAAAGTTGGACATAGAAGATTTGATATTAGTATTTAGGTACAAACCACGGCCAACGAAAAATACAGGCCGTGGCGCGGCGCGAACTCGCGTGACTAGGAGTTCTAGCATTGCATACTTTTACCATTGCTTCACTTGTAAAAGAGTGTAGGAAAAATGCAATACATTCGAATTATTGTAAATATTTTATTATTTTATTTGGGTAAATTTAGGCACTCAATTCTAAAAAATATTAACAACAAAATGCCTAACCTAACCAAAATGAGAACTCCTAGAGTCACGTGAATTCGCACCGTGCCACGGCCAGTATTTTTCGTTGCCCGCGTTATAAACTCAAATTCCGTTGCCGTTTGACGTTCTGTCGGGGATAACCAAGATTTATCTTTTTCCATTTGCTGATGCATCTCCAGCCAATGAAGTTACTTTTTAAGGGTCACGTGGGAGGTCAGATGATTTCCCACTTTATCAGCTGATCATCTGTATAGATTTTGTGTAATATTTTTAATGTTAGTTGTCCAAAATAACGCTACATAGTGGTAAACAGAATGGATTCAGAGTTTCTAAATCGGAATATTGAAATCGTACTAACAGGGGAAATGTCAAAATCAAATTTTCGCACGAGGTATATTAGTCCTCGATTTCAACACCGAAGACCTCCTGGGCGATGTAGGACTTTGCCCCTCAGCACAAAAATGCAAAACCAAACCTATAACCATCCTAAATAATAAATAATAAGCAACCAGTGCTAGGGAGTTTTTGTTGGCAATAAAATTACAAATGCACAAACAGATTTTCTTTAATTTTAACGCAAAAGTTAAAAGTTGGATAACTTTTACGTTATGTTGAATTATGCTGCATAAACACTCCCATTGAATAACATAATATAGGGGTGATTCAGCCATGATGTAAAAAAAATTAACCACATAGTGGGGGAGGCCCGCTAAAGAGAAAAATGCGAAAAAAAAAATAATATTTTTTTTGGCGAAGTTTAAAACGTGAGGCAAATCAACCTCTCAGCACCCGCGTAACTCGACGCTTCTGATTCATTGTCAGTGGTCATACCTTATTAATGAAAGTTAATCCAAAGAAATACTTTCTTTTATCGGCAGTATCGGAGTCGTCAGGCTTGCTTCTCCAAATGGCAATTGTTATAACACTTGAAACACTGAGAAAATGTTGTATTCACATCACAAACATTTGCGTTTGAGAAGTTTTCGTGACTTTCCGTACACAATAATTTGCATAGTTTTTAAATAATTACACGAGAAAATTGCTATCAGTAACACTGTCTAACGGTGTCTATCCGTTTTCACATTGCACATTTTCCATTTTTCCTTTCTATTTTTGGTGAACCACTAAACCATACCATCCATACCATAGCCTAGTGACTGACGTTGACGACGTTTAGGTTGCCGCTAGCGCCACTCTCTTTTAACTCTTGTAGACACTATGAACTGGGCTTGCTACAGATTTCTGTAAACCTACGCTGGAGGGGACGGCAAATTCTGCCGGCAATGCCGGATAATAGATGGCTCTGATATCACAAATATATATGTACTTGGTATTTTAAATAAAATCTACCCAATTGTTTTTGAAAACGTATAATTAATTAACAACTGTAACGTTTAACGTTAGAACGTTTTTGTGAATTATTAAAACTCAAGAAAAGTCATGATACTGGGGATATTTCGAATTCTCACAATTTATTAGATTATTGCACGCGTGTCCTTTAGCAGTAAATGTGCTTTATACACTTTGAAATAGAATTCCAAGTTTTGTTTTTAAAAATTACAAATAATAATTGAAGACACAAGTGGATAAAGGTGTCATGTCACATTTTTAAACTTCTAAGATATTTAATAAAACGCGTTTTAAACTAGAACTTTTTCAATTATCATTTAATTTTATTTTGTAATATCGGAAAATTTAGTTAAAAATAACTTAATTTCTTTGATGAATTCTAATTAAAAAAAATAATATATTTTTTTTCTACATGTAAATTGTATGTGTACATAACACCTTCATCCACGAAACATGTAACTTGACACCTTTATCCACTAGGACATGACACATATGTGTGACTTAACACCTTTATCCATTAAAAATAGTTATTTATGCAACAAGTGCATAAAGTAGTACTTTTTTTCATGGATGGGAAAGTTGCGCGCACGAACCGCAGGTGAGTGCGCGCAGTCCCATGAATGAAAAAAAGACACTTTATGCATGAGTTTCATACATTATTTTTTATACTGCTCAGAGTGAAAAAAAGTAAGTTTTTTTAACTTGTTAAAAAAAGATATACTTTAGGCATTTAAAAAGGTTAAAAAAAGTAAAGTTTTTATAACGATCGTATAAAAAAATCTTTAAATATATAGATAGAAGTATTTAGGATTTTTTAAAAGATAGATCTATATCAGAGAAGTTGAAAAAGTCGATTTTAGAAAAAATGTGACATGACACCTTTATCCACTTGTGTCTTCAATTATGTATAGACTAAAAATCCTGTTATTACTTGATTGTGCTTACTAAATTGGATCTCCACAATACCCAACCTGTGTATTTTAACTTCTCTCTTATGTGTAATGTAAATTACGTTAAATTGGCTTGCATAAACCCATCTTTACCCGCAAAAGGAGAGTATTAGTTTATCTTCAATATTTCATCCTACATTACAGTAACTAACTGATAATAAAATTAAATATAAATATGAACCTTTAAAATACCATATCTAGAAATTGATGCTAATGTAGAGAACAAAAGAAATGAAACTGAATGTTACATTATTCAAACCAAGATAGTATTCATTTTACACCAATTATACTTGGATTATTATAATTATATTATTATTAGATATTATTATAATTAGATAATTATCTATACTATTGATTTTCCTGAAATATTTGATAGAAGTATTCTATTAGGGAATGTTTAAATTTGTCGGGTTCGAGGTCCACAATCAAGAAAAATACGAACCTTCTTTTAAAAGGGCGGGATCAGATATACAAAACTACCCTCATATTTTGTCATGAGGTGTTGAGCGAGGTGTTGAGGTATGTTAAATGCAACTATATTTCCATAAAATATAGTTAGACCAAAAGTTTATACCACACAAGTCAGCTCTCCGTACAATATAAATTGACATTACATTAATTTGTGTAATTAGACCAAATATTTTGCTGCTTTTAAAAAATTGGGTATCTACTTGCTTTATATTTTTATTGGCTGTGTAACGAGTTGAGAACATTTTAATTCCTCTTCATTTAAAATTAAGTTTCACTTAATGTACCAAAATTGAAATCAATCGTAATAGTTTTTGAGTGGGAAATGAACAAAAACAAATAGTTTATTATGTGTACCAAGTGAAATTCAACTAAATTCGATCCGACGAATAGCGGGACCGCACAACTAGCACAATTTAGTTTATAACAACTGACGAGTCAGGGGTGCCAGGGCCGTATTTCATTTCTTGTCACAATTTTTTGTTTACAAAACAAAATGCTGGAATTTATTGCTGCTTCTTCCACCAAAGTTGTTTGCCTGGACGTCTACACAGAAACAATACAAAAATAGAGATTAGACTTTTTGCAAATGTCCGAAAAAGTCTGCTTACCCAATATGCCGTCTGGTTTTTCCAGGCAGTCTAGGGAGTTTGGCAAATGTCAAATGAACTGTCAATGTCTTGGCTGTTCGGTGGAACGAGTATATTTATAATATGTGAATATGATTTTAGTTGCTGAGGCAAATAAACCATATATAATATAAAATAAAATAAAAAGAAACTCAGTGCTGAGGAACACATATTTTTTTTAAATCGGAAAAACGAAGTTTTGGCAAATTAATTAAAAAAGGATTACTAATTCGTGAGCCGACCACGCGTGCTGTTGCTTTCCTTCTTATATCGCTCTACCTAGATCGAGCAGGATGCGGTACAGTGTAACCTGAGAGAAATAACCAAGGTCGTGACTATCTTACAGTCTACATAGAAAATATAATTGATTGATTCAAACCAACAGTTATTGTGACTGACTGACGCAAGTAGGAGGCATTTATCAGGGTTGTCCACAAAGTTTAATTTGAAAAAGTGGAAAATTTCAGTTTAATTGAGTATTATCTTACTATTTAATAATAGGTTTTATTGAAGTATTTAAAGTATACAGAGATTATTCTTTGTAATAATACGTTTTTAAAAACATTTAAAGATAAAAGATAAAACCAAATATGAAACAGAGACAAAGTCTCTGATATATGAAAGAATGATATATTCACATATTCGTATTATTATCATTATTATTATTTACCTAGTTTAATTAAACTTAAACTTCAGAAGTCAAAAAGTCTATAATTCATTATTCTTCTTTGTTATTTTTTATTTTTTTAAGTTTTGTGAATCCTGGCCAGGCATTTATGACTGCAAATTTAAAATTTCTACATAAATTATCTGAAACATTCCAGAAAAGTTTCCCGGGAATGTTTCGGAAACTTCGGTGAAAGTTTCCTAAACCTTCAAAAGTTCTTCCCAGAAAGTTTCCAAAAACAGAAACTTCCCCGACTTGGAAAGTTTCCATTGGCCATCTCTAGTTTTTGACGACTCCTGCATTTTTGGGAAAATGACTTGACAGCTGTTGCTGTTCTTATTCTTATGTACCATATCATTCACTCAATGATATTCTACTCATAAAACACTGATGGGACCACTATTTTTCATTTTAGCACAAGTCCGTATTATGTCGATGGTGAGATGTAATAAAGTGGTCCTTAATAGGCTATGATAGCTCTGAAGTAGTTTTAAGGGCTGAAGCAAGTTCGCATTACCTCCTGTACCAAAAAGCTAACTTATGCATCTTGTAATGTAAATAACTATTCTTAGCAAGTGCTTGAGGTAGTTGCTGTCTAAAATGCAATCACTGTGGTTAACTTGCAATAGAAATTACATACACTTACCATGTTTTAAACTTCCCATTGTTTAAAACATCATGTTGCTTATGTTACAATCTTATTTTAAATATTTCATTTTTAACTTCTTTTTGACCAATTAGCTTATTCATAATTTTTTTACAGTGGTGGTCCTGGAGGCCCACCGGGTCGCGGTGGCCCCATGGGAAGAGGGCGCGGTGGACCTGGAGGTAGAGGAGGCCCCAGGGGGGGAGGCTTTGGTGGTAGACCAGGTATTTATATTTAATAATAAATAGTCTTTTGAAACTTTTGAGATAACATGAAATTGTTTAAATGTGCACATTCTTGAATTATTGTTAAGTGTTTTAAAGTAGGCAATTAAGACCATTAATTAAATTTTTAAAAAAATACAATGTTACCTCTTTTCTTTCAGTTGTATGTTTTATTGTCACACAGTTTCACCAATTCTGGTATTGAGTCAGTGCTATAATAAAAAGATATATACATAATAGTTCCCGCTGAACCCTTATAATACAGGGTGTCTACCAACCTGGAAAACCTGGAAATGTCAGGGAATTATTTTTGGTCAGGGAAATCAGGGAAAAGTCAGTGAAATCTATCAAATAACCTGGAAATTTGTGGTTTAATAGATATAAAAATAGGAAATCTTTAATTCTTACAAAAACTAATCAAAATTATATCATATTCATTTTGATTCTACTCCACAGAGATCACATATTATGGTATTTATTTATATGTGATCCCTGTGTTTCTACTATACTCCAAAGATAATCTAACTAAATAAGATTTTACAAAGCTATTTATTTTTGTTTTGAAGGTGTTTATTTTTTATATGTTTTTTTTATTTTGGAGAATGTGTAAAAGATATTTGTTTGTTTTATACGTGATTTTATATTTTTACAAGAAATCGTGTATCTTTATTTTTTACAGGGTGGCTCATTATAAATTGACACGCCATTGCTACTTTTTGAGATTAGAAAAAAAGTTTTTTTTTACAAAAGTTATAGATACTAATACATAGTTTTTTGTGACACTATTGGACCTTATACAGTGTGTTCTAGAAAGTCTTGGCAGACATAACTTATGTTTCTTTAAATGGAACATCTTGTATATTTTTGTTATACGTTCGCTCCAACCGTTCGTTCAGAACTAAGCCTTTTTTGGAGGGATTACTCCTTGGGTCATAGGCTGCCATGAAAGACAAATGCTAAATTATAGTAATAGCTGACAGTTTGCAAGTATATTCATGCTAGGAAAACATAATGGTCTCTTTTAAGATTTCAGGGAAAATGAAGTAGGGAAATTGAGAGAAATAAGAAATTTTAAATAGTAACATAGGTAATAAACTTCGTCAAATATATTGTTTGTAATTTAACTTTTTGAAAGCGACAATGACATTTAGAAAAAGGATATATTTTTATATGTTTTTGTGGGATTATTTAAAAAACAGAATTTATTATGACAGACCGAAAAATGTAGAAACACTGAAAAGTAGAATTCGGGAAGAAATCCACATATTAAATACTGAACACAGCAATTTTATTGTTGCCCCAATAAACAGAAACTTAGTAGCAAATATCAATAAATTCATACGTATATCCTTTTTCTAAATGTTGTTGTCGTTTTCATAAAAATTAAATTTCGAACAATAAATCCAACGAAGTTTATTAACTATGTCACTTATTATTTAAAATTTCTCATTTCTCTCAATTTCCATTCTTAATTTTCTCTGAAAACTTAAAATAGCCCATTTTGTTTTCCAACGCGTGAATATACTTGCAAACTGTCAATAATTGTTACTATAATTTGGCCTTTGTCTTCCATGGCAACCTATGACCCAAGGAGTAATCCCTCTCAAAAAAGGCTGTTCTGAACGAACGGTTGGAGCGAACATATAACATACATGCTTCATTGGAATCGGAAAAATGCGTAGAAAATATACAAGGCGTTCCATTTAAAAAAACAAAAGTTATGTTTGCCACGGCTTTCTAGAACACACTGTATAAGGTCCAATAGCGTCACAAAAAACGTTGTATTAGAATCTAAAACTTTTGTAACAAAACTTTTTTTTTCTAGCCTCAGACACTAGCAAGTTAAGGGGGGTGTCAATTTATACTGTACTTTATTAACCTCGTTAGCAACAGTTTCTGCCAAAAAGTTGAAATTCCAAGCCACTTTATAACTTTCTTCGAAAACATAATCGGACATAATTTGCACATTTATTTAATTAATGTCAGATGACATCACTAAAACTAATAGTCCGCTTTTGAATTTTTCTGTTAGTAAGCACGATCGTTCAGAGTAATTTCATCCTAGGGGATCTGTTGACTCTTCCATTTTATTCAAATTCGCATATTTATCTCAGTAGGTAGGTATTAGTCAGGGAATTTTTTGCTTTTTGGTCAGGGAAAACCTGGAAAAGTCAGGGAATTTTAAAAGCTCGATTTGGTAGACACCCTGTAATAGTACAAACACAAATGAATATAATTTTTGTTTTCCTTTTTTATTTCCTCTTTTTTTTCTAGTTTTCGCTTTGTTTGTTATTTAATCTGTGATCGTTTTTGTCACTCGCAGACTTTTCAGGTGGTCCACCGGGCGATGGCGGTGATCGTGGACATGGCGGCGGTCGTGGAATGTCTCGCGGTGGCGGCGGGTTCGATCGTGGAGGTGGACGTGGCGGAGGCCGAGGGGGTCCGAGGGGCAGAGGTGGCGACAGCCGTGGAGGAGACAGGGGCGGCCGCGGCGGCGGTTTTAGGGGGGGCAGGGGTGGTCCCGGAGGCAGAGGGGGCGACCGCGGCGGCGGATTCGGTGGCGGCAGGGGAGGAGGAGACAGGGGCGGCCAGAAGAGGCAGTTTGGCGATAGGAACCAGGGCGGATTTGGCGATAGGAACCAGGGCGGCGGATACGGCGATAGGGGACAGAGCGGATTCGGCGATAGGAGTCAGGGAGGTCCCGGTGGACCGAAGAGGCCGAGATTTGACGGAGGCGGTGGATCGAACGGCTACCAAGGGTGAGTGGAATGTGCGATGGTTTGTTTGTTTGTAAGAAAGGAACTGGATTTTCATGTTTATTTTTGTTGCCGTTCCCAAAAATTGAGAGGGGTTTGGGTTTATATATTTTTCCTTTTCTAAAAATTCTCGCGAAACAATACCGAACCAGTTCCAAACTAGTAACAGTCAATAGTAGGGATGCACCGAATATTCGGCAGGCCGAATAATTATTGGCCGAATATTCGGCCATTTTTAGGCATTGCCGAATATTCGGCAAGGCCAAATAATGATTTGAAAAAAACGAGTATTCGGCAAGTCGATTCGATAAGAAAACTAGATTTTTGACAAATAAAATATAATTTTTTACAAATAAAATATAATTTTAGAATTTCTTTTAGCCAATCACCGTTGACTGATATATTATTAAAGACTGCTCGCGGCTGTCACATCTGACACATTTTTGGCTCACCATGCGCTTTCCGGAGATAAAATACAATGCAGAATACATTGTGAGCCATCAGAGCCATCTGTTTTCCAGGACATGAAGCTATAGCCGTGAGAAGTCTTTATAAATACACGTCAGTCAACTCAATCACATTGAAGCTTACAAGTTCAGAAGCAGTTCGGGATTGCTCCGCGAACATAGCTAGTATATCAAAGAAACATTTTTTTACAGATTGACTGTTGGTAATAATCCCGACTCAAAATTCAACATTTTGATCAAATTCCGGAGCCAAAGATAGGGGATATTGTATTAATTTTGTGGCGGGATATTCTACCACCTACACTCTATTCAATCAAAATGCAAGTTGGGCGTAAACATTTACACGATGGAAACATGTGAAGAATTCTGTATTAAGAACTTTAAAAATAAACTTTTATGGAACACCTAGTCATTCACTTACCTGCAAATTTCTACTATTAACACAAATCGTAGCTCCAACAATTAATAAACAGCGAAAGAATTATATCGGAAAAAATTAAAAGTCCACTTGCAACTCAATACACCTCTGTAATAAATAACGACTCGCTGAACTCGCCCGCCTGGAAAAACTTTATTGCCAACTAGCCAATAGCAAGCCGATCAAGTGCTAGCCATGCAACAACTTTTGTTTATCTTTCACTTGCGTTTAGTTTGAATAGAGTTTAGATAACAGCAACAGTCTTGAAAAACAAATTGCCTGGCAATTTTTTTTAAACTAGTCGAATTCAACTCTGCTGTAGTAAATCACCTTTGCCTTTAATGTCTTCAGTTAGACTGGAGAACTCGAGTTATTTGGCTTAGTTTGACCTGTGAATTCACCATTAGACAACAATTCATGATGCATCTCCTATTTGAAGCTATTTCATTTTTTAGGTTTCTTGAATAATTCATTCCTTGAAATTTTCCAGTGGATCCGGCGGTGGAGGCAGCGGCGGCTATGGCCAGCAGTCCTATTCCTCTCAGCAGTATGGACAAGGCGGTGGAGGAGGCGGCGGATACGGAGGTGGATCTCAAGGAGGTTACGGTGGTGGAGGCCAAGGTATAAATCAAACGCATTGTTTTGCTTAATTCAAGATGTTAATGTCTATTTTCAAACGTTCACTCGTATCTTGTCCTTTTCCAGGTGGTTATGACAGCGGTGCGTCGGGCGGCGGTTACTCCACCTCGTACCCCGGTACCGGCGGACAGGCCGGATACGACTACGGAGCGAGCGGTGGCGGATATGGGGGAGCGGCGCAAGCCGGCGGCGGCGATGCCTATGCCGGTTACGGAGGTGGCGCTCAAGGGGGCTACAGCAGTGGCGGCGGGGGCCAAGGCTACGACGACAGGAGTGGGGGATATGCCTCTGGCGGCGGATATGGTAAGTGTTTGCAAGATGGCGATTGGGGTGTTGGAAGAGATGGCTGGTGTGTTTTATGGCATTGACTGTTGCAAAGGGTAGAACAATATAAACCACAAGCGTTTTTATGTGTGGAAATGATTTAAACGTCTGACACCTGTTTAGGGATGTCTGGAAATATTAGGTTCTTTATTTTTGCAATGTTGAAAGTAAGAATTGTCAACAATGAATATAATAGGGAAAATTCTTTTATTATTATTAACTTTTTGCTCTAAATATTCATTAACTGACAGATAGGATATTAAAAATCCAAACTAAAAGCCACGAAATTAGATATTTTTTTAATTCTTATATCTGAGCAAACCAGAAAGAAATTACAGAACTATGAGAAATTATTCACTAGCTATTCAAATATGATTGAGCATTAAGAATACAGTACACTCCCTCTAATCTGAACGCCTCCATTTCCATAGGTGTGTTTGGACTATTTTTATCTTCCATATGGACAGGTTATTATTAGAGAATAATTATATCCTAAATATCTCTAGTTCATACAGTTTACTAGCTGCCATTTCCTGAATAAATTACGGTTAACTGGATTATAAAATGTACCCAGTTTAATGATCATTTTATTGGGTACAAATGCCTAGATGTTGGACCTAGCTCATTACTGATACCTACTAAATGTATTATATTATATAATCCTTTAGTGTAAGCACTATTTCCATATAAATAATAATTTTTTTTCCTAGCTTTCAATCTCATTTCAACACATTACTTATATTCAATGCCATTCGGAAGCATTCGTACTAAGGAATAGTTCGGTCTATACTCCAGTCTGAATAAAATATAAAGTAGGTCAGTCTTGCGCAATGCGGCATTTGGATCGATGATCAAAAACAGAGTTGCCAAACGTGGCATATAAAGCTTTCTTTCCATGTCGAAATATCCATAACCCACGATTTCTGATCACTTGCCTCGTTGATATGGCAACCTCTAATTCCAGGTTCTCCTTCTGTCAGCTCTAGCGCCTCTGATTGGCTTAAAGGCCGAGCACGCCAAATATCTATTTTTAGAGGGTCCCCAATCCATGGGCGCATCACGTCGCGAATACCTTCTCCCGTGCATACTGAAAACCGCGGTTTTGCATTACGGCAGGGGGCGAGTGCTGTAGATTGTGCCACCTTATTTCGGAGTGTTTATTGTAATAATTGAAGACCTCGGTGCAAAAACCGGACAAGTCCACTTTTGGGTAAAATTGAGTTTTTCCACTACATTTATGTATTAAAATATCGCCGATCGATTGGTGCAAGAATCAGCCAAATCCAAAGCAGAATAATGTTGATATATAGCTTTAGGACTTGGCCGCTCGCATTCATGGGTGCTAGAACCAGACAAGTCCGGGAGTTTTTTATTCATTTTCCCAAAACTTGTAAACTATGGACTTGTCCGGTTTTTGCACCGAGGTCTTCAATTATACGTTAAAAATGCAGGAAACACCTTCATTTAGGCCATTTAGGGAATTTTAAACAATATGGGGATGCCCATGGTGCCTTTCATAGAAATAATCAGCGAATTCTATACTGCCCATGACTGACCTACTTTCTATTTTATCCAGGCTGAAGTATAGGTGGTATTTGAATTAGCGGGAAGTTTTAAATCTCAAAAAGAGCAAAGAATTAAGAAATGACATAAATAACATTCACACCTTGGTATTATAAACCTTAAAATCATATTTAGCGAGGATTGTTCTGGATTCAGAAGTAGATATGCAAAATGGTCGAGCATTTATATTTTGAGCATTTTTAGCAAAAACAAACAAGAATAAACGGCTTAGATACATAGGTGTCTCATTATAGCAAGGTGAATCAGCTTTTTTCAGATATTAATAAATGTGCGGTAAAATGTTTTTTTAAACTGCTTTTTCTGAAAATCATTTTTGGCTGGTTTGCATTTTTACCAGCATTGTCAGAACTTTTTTCAGGCAAATGGGATTTTGAAACTTTTAATTTAAAAAAATGGATTAATTGGATGAAAGCGGGACACAATAAAAACTAAAATAATAAGTACTTTCTTATTATTCTTAGAAAACAATTTTTATGAGATATAGAGAAAAAACTTAATTTAAGTAACTATTCTTAAATTCAGAATAAGTAGATATAAACATTTTGTATTGGTAAAAGAATTAAGGGGGAATTTATTAAATAACTATAATAGCTTCGTGTCGGTCAGTCAGTTGCCACGCTACCGCCCCCCACCTTCGAGTAATCTCCAAAAAGCAGAACTGTGCCTGTCCCGTGCATGACATTTAATTTCAGGTTAAAAATTGGGACATCCCGCTGAAAACGGGATATCTGGCAATGCTGGTTTTTACTGTCGGCTTGCAGTATGCATGTGTCTTGTTTCTTCGTCTTTCAATCAAGCGCCACTGGCAATAATGAATAGAAGTGAGGGTTGTTCAGGAAAGTTCTCTTCTTCACATCAAAAGTACTCAAAATTGGTGAATTACAACACTGATGATGCTATTACTAGACTTCTAGATTACGAAAGACTCTAGGCCAAACAAATATCCCTAATAGACAACTGTCAATGCTATAAATCACTTTTAGCCATGGTGAAACATACATTTATTTGTTGCCGAATCGTGCTGAAGCCATTAATATAAATGAAGATGAAACTTTGAATATCACTTACAAACACCTATATGCTACAGATGCAAAATTACCTAGGTATGAAATAGTAGATTTGTTTAATCATAAAACTACTATGAATAAATGTATGACGCCCATTTAATCATCTGATCCCTAATAATTATTATTTTTATTACGATACAGGCTTCCCACTGTAAAAGTTATATAATACTAGATACAAATATAATGTAACAAATGAACTATATTGCCCAAAAACTGAGAAAAGTAACTTTAAAGCTAGCATTATATTTAAAACAGAAAATGAACCTGGAATATGAAAATTCAAAATCAACAAATATACGTTGATAGTTTGCGAATATTTCTAGTCAGTAGGCAATTGGGGACTTGCCAAGTATGCGTCAATTCAAACTCCAATATTCATATATGAATGGAAATTTAAAAAATGTTAAAATGTACTGCAGCTGCAAACCACTGTTAGACATGTATATACACAAAAAGTGTTTGGTGCCCATACCGCCAATATGACAATGAAGAAATAATTGTGCGGCCAAACCGAATTTGCTCTTAATATTAAATATTTACAAACATTCTAATAACTAAGCATAGATGTGTGCACAACAGAGTACCGGAATCGCAATAAGTTGCAATGAAAACAAAAACTATTGAAAAGAGGCAAACTGAAATGAAAAAATCATGCAAAAACCATGCCCCTGAAATATTGATGTGGGAAGTCTGCAGCAATGGACAAAAATGCAAAATCCACAAACAAAATTTCTTAACTACATATCTATATACCTGAAGATCTACAAATAGAAAATTATATTAATAATTATATTTTTCTAGTCTTCACAGTTAACAACAAAACTAACTAACTTAAGGAAGGTGGATACTGATAAGAAATTAAAATGCAGAGTACCAGCTCAAAGTTAAAACCATAATAATTGTATTGCCCTTCATTGGTAATTTTGTAGATATTTGTTCTAAGTAAAATGTTCTTAAATTATTGCTATTCATTTTTTTGTTGTTCCCATATACATGATGTTTCAAAAATATCTGCAAAAAGGAAATAGTAATAATATGTAATAATTCAATTAATATAAAAATAAGATTCAATTGATTTCAACATATCTTTTTAATTAGAATTTTTGAAACATTTGTATATTTTGGTGTTTTAAAACCATTGGAGAAACAAAATTTCTTTGACAAATTGTTAAATTTAATGGTTTATATGAGAAGAAAGTCTGTGCAATCCCCAACGTTTTTTCCAGGTTCAGCAGGCCAGGCTAGGCGGTATTAAAAACTCAAAAGTATTTCCATTTCTTGACATAATCCGAATAATTTGTGTCTTGTGAAACAGACCTATTGTGTTTTAACGTATTAAGTAGGGTTTTTTTTATACAGCTGTATGTGTAGGTTAGGTTTTAACATTTGATAGGCAGTCGAGAATAAAAATGTGCAAAAAGTGTTGTGATTAAGGGAAATCTCAAAAACCGGAAGAGCAATTTTTATTTTCCCTGTACATAGCTTGTCAGTCGACAGACAAATCAGATTATAAGTTACATTAAGTATATTTAACAATAAATGAAACTGAACAAATTGCTTTTATTTCTACTAAAAAAGGTAACAAAACCAAAGTACACCTAATATATACATAGTAAATAAAGGCAGCTGTAAAATACAAAAATACTGCACAGTCAGTAAATAAAATATAAAAAAACAAGGTGTTCACAGAATTTTCTTTACTTACCATTGGTTCCCACTATACCCTAATAAACTATAATCTGCATACTGTATAGAATGAAACAGTAAAAATATTACAAACTTATGAGGAGGAACAGTTCTACCTGAAGATATATATTATATCTAAAAAATATCCCATAATAAATTACCAATAATAGGGACAAAAAACTAAACATATTTAAAAAAACGTTCACTCACATCACATGGTGATATGTATCACTATCGACTAGACTGAAAATAATAGAGAAGTAGAAATGAAGAAGTAAGTATAATTTTTTACTGAATGGTGTACACAGAAGTAGTATTATTGTTTTTATTTGTTTGACGCCCAGTGGTTGCTTCAAGCCAGAGGAAAACATGAATTCTAGTTTTGCATAAAAAATAAACAGGAGCAATGCACAAAAGGCCTATTTTAATACCAGAAAAAATAGTGTCAAAATATAATAAAAATTAAAAAAAATAGGTAGTGATTTATTTAGTACAAATAATTTTCAACATTTTTCTGCTTTTCACTTTCACGTCCTACTTATTTGATCAAAGATATAATAAATAATATTTTAGTTAAAACCTCTCCTATAAAATGGTGCCGGTTTCAAGCAAATTTATAAATCTCTGGACACTTTCGAACGCATTGCCCTGACATTTCTCCCAAAAAGGAGTGTCTGGACATTTGAAAAAAACTCAATTTTTACCTAAAAACACGTGAAATATTGATTGCAGTTGTACTGGCTTGAGAGGATACAACTAAAGTCTATCCAAGTTACAGAGGCAGTGGATCAAAACATTGGCCACCACGTGACTTATTCTCTTATTGGTCTGTCCGTCATAAAATGTCAAGTGTTTACGCGGCGAGCAGAATGCAGGGCCGGCTCTTCCCTCAGTCGAGTTTCCTGAATATTTTAGATCGGATCGCGAGCAGTATATTCTGTACATTTATTTTGCTACTTAATTTAAGGAAATTTGTAAAGATCCATGAAAGGTAAAAACACAATTAGAACTTCTAAAAGAATTAGTTTAGAATTACAAGCCACTGGGAATCTCATATTAGTCAGACCCTGGTAATCGATCGCAATGCGGTCATGTGACTTTGTTTATATCCACTGCCGCTGTAACTTGGATAGACTTCAGAAATATATTGGCTGGCTGGTCTTCCAGCTGTTCGTTTCTTCTAAGAGTCCAGTGAGTATAGTTTATATTGAATGAAACGAAACTTCATGTTAAAAGATGCTAGCTAAAAATAAGTTTTATCATTTTAGAGGTTCTTTTTTCTGAGAAAAATACAAAAAAAAATTACAAAAAAAATTTCTCCGTGCAATAACTTGTTATTTCATTACCAACATTTTAAAACCAAATATGTACATATTTTCTGACATCCGGCTTTTAGATTGGATTTGATATTTTTAAGAAATTCATGGGGGACTTTGACGTTTATTTTATTAGGTTATCACAGAATGGCTATAGGTTTCAAAACTACAATCTTGTAAATGAAACAAAAAATATTACATAATATATTATTAATATTAATAGTAAACAATGTGTAATGTGAAGAAGTTGGCAGGTTATCGGTTGCAGCTATCACAATAAGCCTTGTTAAGAGGCTACGATACTTATGAAGTCCGCCCGAAGTGCCCGACTCAATTCAGGACAAACGTCGCTCGATTAGATATGCCTATCCTTTTCCTTCCTCTAGTCCCCACGACTCCCCACTCCAGCCTGCCCCTTCATAGTGCTACGATTGAGGGGCAGGCCGGCCGTGGGTACTACACTGACAAAAATCTGGCACTTTGTAAAAAAACCCTGTTTAATTCAATATGAGATATTATTCCTCAAACTCAAGCAGAAGCTTTTTTGTAACTAACAATAATCAATTCAATTTCAATTGATATTGAATTCTAATGAATAATTTAAATGTAATATTTTATTTCAATAAATAGCGTGTTCTGGAATTGATTCTATAATACTTCTTTTCTAAGCACATTCTTTTGTCAGAACAACATAGCGTTTCATGGTGTTGAATTGAATAGGGATACATTTAACTGTTCATTATACTGAAATTACAACTATCGTCACTGAATTTTTGCTGGATTTGTAATACTTAATTGTGGGTACTAATATCAATTATAGCCATTCACTTGCAGTGTTCATTATGACTACGAACGATATAGAGTGTAGGGTTGATTCAAAACCTTTAATTTGCGATCACTGTGTGCACTCCTAAGTTAACCCCCAGTTAACCCTGAAAAAATCAGCTTGTTTTAAAGAATTTTTTTTTACCCTTATAAAGCACTTTAGATAGTGGTGATCTTTTACCTATATCTCGTGAAGTATTGAAGTTAAAAAAAACTTCATGAGGGAAAGTTGTAGAGAACGTAATAATGTATACATAAGAAGAAAAAAAAATGTACACATGAGAAGAAAAAAATTTGCAAAAAATGTTTGCAAAACCACTCCTATTGCGGGGTTCGTAACACGACTTCGACGGTGATTTTTTGGGGTTATACTCAGGACGCTACCCACAACCAACCCTGAAAATATCTACCTGTTAAGAATCATTTTTTTTCTACGTCTATAAAAAAATGACAATTTTCGTGGACTATGATTACTTACATTGATGAATATAAAAGTTGCAATTAAGTTAATTTGTTCATCCAATGAATTATAATGTTTTTTCAGTTGCTTCTGGGGTACTCTTATATAGTTTGGAGTAGTCTGAGGGTGAGAATTATTATTATTCAAATAAAATAAATTTAATTGTTTAAATAAAACATTAGATAATTTAAAACCGAGGTTATGCTTTCATTGTAGTATGCCAATTTTAGTATCGAAGTGACAACACGTCTTCTTAACGGAAATTCAAACTATTTTAAACTTATTGGTTCATCTGCAATTACGTCAAAAGTATAGATTATATTGTTGGGACCACATGGATTTGCTTGTATATTTAAAGTAGGTAAAGGAAAAGTGACTATAGTATACACGAACTCACTAAAATCACAACAGTCTTTTTTTCCTGTGTAGACGTGTAGATAATATGAAATAATAACTCGGGTGCCGGCCGCCGCCGACGGCCGCCGACGGGTCACACGAGTCTCGCCGATGCCGACGAAGAAGCGCGAATATATATTTTAAAAACGGCGGTGGGCTGTTTGCTTTATTGCAAAAATGATATTTTTTGGGAGTTATTCAGGGCGTTCACTTTTCGTTGGCAACACACTGCATAGCTTTTTGGCGTCGAAGCAATTTTACTATTATTTTTCATATCAGCAAAGGTGCATGCTATGAAGGGTTCGTGTATAAAAAAACTTCTGTAATTGCTCAATTATAAAATCTAAATTAACGATTCGATTACCGAATTCTTCTTGAACCACATTAGGGTCAGTTGAACATCTATTAATGTTTGATTGGATAATTGTTCTGCATAATAGTGTTGCTACGACTAAAAAAGTGCGTCTAAAGTCTACTTCTTTAAAATGTTTTATATAACTAGTAGGTATTCCATATTTACATTTGTGTAATAATAAATAAATCTAACTAAAAACTTTCTACACTGTAAGAGTTCACTTTAGAGGGATTAGAGTGAATAAGCCATATTATATCACAACGGTTTCGTTAATCTATAAAATTACATCCTCAAGGACTAATTTATAGAGTTACGAAACTGGTCTCCCTTTTTAAATAAAGTAATAGTTGTGAGATAATTGGAGCTATTAATTTCTAATCCCTTGTAAATGTTCCATTCAAAGCCCTGTTTTTCCCAGAAAGTTTGTTTCCCAAACCCTATGCACCTGCAGTACTACTTATACCTAAATCCGAATAAGTGTGCAAAATGCAAAATATGTAGGTACCCCTCTCTCAAATTCTGGAAACCATATTAGGTACCTACGGGAATAAAAGCACTCAAGCCCACAAATTACTCCTATTGGTTTCACTCCATGTGACTGTTGTGACATCATTATCAAACATTATAGGTATTCTTGCCCTGACTGCGGTTCAGTTTCAGAACCTTATTCTGACAAATCTGAATTATCGAACATCCTAGAAAATGTATTAAAATGTCATAAATTCGACAGACTGGAACAATGAAATGTACTATTTTTATTTTGCCCGATTTTCAACTCCAATAACTTTCGAACAATCTTCTAACGAAGAAGTTTCTAAAACTGACTGGATGTCAGAATTATTATCGTTCCCTCTGGAAAGTATATAAATTAGCTTTTATCATGCAGCGATTTACATAGGAATTCGTTTTCAAAAAATGCTTCACATGACCCATTTATTTGGCAAAATTATTACTTGTACCTATCACATTTTTAAAGTAAAAATCAAGCGCACAATTTGGTCTAGAATTTAAATTTACTCTTTTTGCACGACCAGGCCATTTTATGCCCTAGGGATTAAACCATTTTACACAAAAGCAAAAAGTAGGTACTTTGTGAATAATAATTATTTATTTTCTAAAATTTATTTGTGGCGCAATGGATTAATAATTATTTATTTATAATTCCTGGAGGAATAATAATAATGAGTATTATTATATACCAGTCGACATACATAATGTCGCGGTAGAAAATATTTTCTTCGGATACTCGGAAATATAAATATTTGCTAACATACTAACATTCAAAACAAGCGAAACACAAATAAGGGAGACTGAGACTAATAAAATGAAAAATGAACCATCTGATATCGATTGAAAGTTCCCCTGACGTGGTTTCCGAGCCCGGTGAGGTACGCCGAAGTAGGGGGAAGTAGGGGAACCACGAGTTCCAGCGAACGCCCGCCCGCCCGCCTATCTCCGTACGTCTAATTCCTGCTCGAATGGCCAATTCACGGATCATTTTATTGCCGGGCAATGGGTTCGTAGTTTTCAAATCATAGCCAAACGAACAAACGTATCGACTTGAAAGTAGTCTTAAAATAATGTTATCGAATGCCTCAATCGTCGTTGTGTCTTTCGAATTATTTTTGAGCGGCGGAAATACTCGAAATTCTTAACCGAATATAGTCGAATTTCGGGTATGTTTGGCATTTTTTTTCACAGTGTCGCATTAGTCCTGCACAGTTCGTGATACACAACGACGATTCTTCGTAGTTTTATCTAAGCCACAAAAAAAAAATCAAGTGAAAATATTAAGAAATGCAAGTAGGAGATGTAAACTACGAAACCCTTGAAAATGGGGGGTATCGTAGCGCCTTAATTGGTTTGCATAACTAAGAGAAAAGGATTTCAGCGAAAATACCACTAGTGGTATTATTAGTTGTTTTAATAAGTTCTCTGCTACAAATTGTTAAAAAGTCTTCGGAGTCTGGAAAATTGGAATCATTCATCTGGAAATATCAATGGCTACATTAGCTTAAGATCGTTAACGTTTACGACCCCATTTTGTTTTTGTGATTTTTCAGTTTAACTACGCACACTAATGTGCACCAAAAATACTTTCTGCCAGGCGATATAAATATGGCAGCACTAATTATAATTATTGTCAAAACCACCTAAAATAAAAACTAATTTTTTGCCACAATGGAAATCTCCAAATTTTGGACAAAAACGTTTTTAGACAGCTAAAAAAGGATATTTTTCTTATGGGCGATTTTTCTCAAAAAAGGACACTTTCCGCTGAAAAAAAAATCGCCTCTCACACTAAAAACTTCCACAATTATTATACAGGGTTAACTATCACTTAGTACAAAATTTTTTATCGTAGATAAAGAAAAATTAGACTTTGCAAAAATAAATTTTCTAACAGCCTAAATAGTATATTCTACACCTAGGTTGAGAAGGGAGCCATTAATTACCGAGCATTTTTATATCCTGAGGCGCGTAGCTCCGAAGGATATAATATGCGAGGTAGATAATGGCCTTCTCAACTGAAGTGTATATAGAATTTTTTTTAATACTAACATTGAAATATTGCCATATTTTAGTCATTTCTCGCTTTTTTCAAATACTTCAAAATATCACGTCGCCTGGGAGTTCAGTTGTCAAGCTGATAAAATGACACTAATTTTTAAATGTCACATAGAAATATTTTCATTATTTACCTATTTTAGGTATTTTCTTATTATCACTATTTACCTAGGTAGAGAAATATTACTTCTCATTAGAGGAATGAGGTAAATAAGGTGATTTCTCAGATTTCAAAATTTTTTTTTTTTCGAATTTTATAAAACCTTTCAAAAAACGCAGCCTATGGACGCCCGCATGACTGTCTTAAAATTTCGCGTATGTCAATGGTAGTGAAAGGTAGTGAAATAGCGCAGCGTTGCCACGTCCATCAATTTATCAGAGGATTCACCACAAAATTTCGATTCCCTGTTGGAAGTGAAATGAAACACCTACCTTACCGGCATTTCCCAAAATTGAATATTGCACCATTTTCTGTTTTCTTGTTTTTTTTACATTAAAAGTCCCACAACACTACACAACATTCATCACATTTTCTAAATCTGTTGGGGACCTCTTGTTTCCCTCCGCCATTCCTTTTGTTTGAAGCGAGGTACTCAGCCTGCCGACCACGGAAGAGGATCCCCTCCGCCAGGAAAACCCCAAAGAGTAACCAAAAAACAACTGCACTAGAACACATTGCACATGCAAAGCACTACAGTTACCTTACCGGCATTTCCCAAGATTGAATATTGCACCATTTTCTGTTTTCTTGCTTTTTTACAATAAAAGTCCCACAACACTACACAACATTCATCACATTTTCTAAATCTGTTGGGGACCTCTTGTTTCCCTCCGCCATTCCTTTTGTTTGAAGCGAGGTACTCAGCCTGCCGACCACGGAAGAGGATCCCCTCCGCCAGGAAAACCCCAAAGAGTAACCAAAAAACAACTGCACTAGAACACATTGCACATGCAAAGCACTACAGTAGCTGTTCAAAGAGGCCGCCGTTAACCTCGATGCACAACTTCACTTGGTTAATTAAATTTAAAAAAAATGCATTTTTTACTTCAGGATCTTCTCTTCTACTTATTCTGGGCCAGGCCAAATAAGTGGGTCAATCTGCTGGCAGTATACCGTACATGGTACTGCATCTAAAACCATATAATCCATTTACTAACAAATAAGAACTATCAAATAAAAACATTACTTTGACCAAGCGAGGGTGCTTCGCAACTTAGTCGTTTAAGTTTGCCTGGTCGATTCCACAAAGTACATAATCCTAAGGTACTTCTTTTTTTCATCAGTAGCCTCACCCTCAGTGGGAAAATGTTGGTCGCATGCCTAAAAACATGTTTCACTATTTCACATAAAACCTATTTTCAAAACTAAATTAATTTTAGCCCTTCTAACCTGTAATGTTGCGGTCCTAGTGCACTAGTAAAAAGCCTGGCGTTCAATTAATTGCAAAATAGCTTTAAAACACCAAAATACACAAATACAGGAAAATATCGCCGAAAATTCAGAGCGACTCAGGGAAACGTCGAGTAAACATCGGCCGAAATACGATGATTCATCCGCGAGTTATCTGGCCTTGTCTTGTGGGCAACCAGACCAGCGCAACAACTAGTGTGAAGTGTGACGCAGGCATAGAGATGTGACGTCGAACAAAACTATGCATCGATTCGATACATATCGACGTTCAGTCTTTGTATTGCAAAGCGTTCAGTCCAATAATGCCGGCATTAAGAAATCACAGAATTCTTTTTGTTTAGTTTAGATAGATTTTCAATAAGTTTTCTTATGAATTTTTTTTTTGAAGACGCAGTCAACTAATCTAACATTGACATCGATATGGATAATTATTACGCACCACTCCAGCCTCTACTGTTTTGTGCGTTTTATGCCCAGTGAAATGTCAGTAACCTACGATAGCGGGGTATGTCGAATGAATTTGGTTGTACAGGTACCGAAATCGTGGTTTCGCGAGAAGTGTATGTAGTTTTGTACTTACTTGGTGCTGTTATGTGAAAATGCAAAAACAAAAAACTCGTAGGGATTCAGGATTACCTACCTAGCCTCGGAACCGAGCTCGGGACAAGACTCGGGATCCATATCCTGTTTTCTGTTTTCGAATTTCAAACTAAGGTAAGGTGAATCCAGGCGAACCTCGGGTAACCTCGCTGTGGCTGTACAGATTCAAATCGATTGTTATTTATGTATTTTTTAAATTTGTTTGAGTAAAAAGGTATTTTCATCCTTCCTAAAACAACGACAACACCGCGAAAAATCACTTCCAGCTGACGGTATATTCCGAAGCCATATTGGATGACGTAATTATAGGCGGAGATTTACAGGGAAAATGGAGTTTTTACCCTTTTAAAGATCTTTAAAAAAACTAAAAATATTTTTCTGTTTTCTTAAGCCACCCTGTGCACGTGGTAATTTTTTTTTGTACTACGTGATAGTTAACCCTGTAGTAACAAAAGCTAGCCTTGGTTACTCCTCCTGTGCAAACTACAATTTTTACTCTCGCTCAAATATTATGTAGAAAAATTGGGAGCTGTTTTCTGACAGTGGTCACAAAGAATTTCTCTAATAATGCACAGAGATAAGCTGGACCAACCATATACAGGGTGTTCCGTAAATAGGTATTAAAAATAAAACTGTGATCTTTGACAGATTTTATGGGGGTGTTTGATACAAAATTTTTCGATCTGAGGCCTCCTTAAAATGTTACAGCCTATATTAAATGTAAGGATAAAAATCAAGTTTCCTAATTGTTCTAGAAAACCACTTAAGTTAAATAATAATATAAATCAATTTTGGTAGGGATCCAACTCCAGTATTCCTTTTGCCAGAAAGTGTTACGTTTATAAGCCAAGGTAGTTTAGAACCCTTTCTGTCTTCTAAAAAAACTTGATTTTTACCCATAGGCATATAAAAAACAATAGATGGAACAATTCATTCATAAATTACCAAATATTTACATGTCAGCATTATTATGTCAAAGACAGATGGGGAGGCAAGGTCAATAGATTTTGGCCGGAACATGGCGGGCGGCAAGTGACATGTGAAATCCAAATGTACCTGTGAAATGTATACTTGGGTTTAAGCAGTCAATTTCCAAACACCCTACATATTGCCCAAGCATTTTTTACACTTATGTAAATCTCTAGATCTCAACAAAAAAGAACTTTTAAACCAGAGAAGTGAAGCCGATCTGTAAATGTCAATACGCCATATTAGTCTGACGTCACGTAGTGGGGTGAGTCAAGGCACTGTATCCAAACAACCTCGTAGATACACGGGTGGTTTTGTGTTTTTGACTAAAAAAAAATATTTAAATCGGTTTCTTCGACAATAACTATCCATCTTCGTTAAGGTAAGTGTATTCTGAACTTTATAAGTGCAAATTTTGATTGAAGCATGTGAACGCAGATGTCAAAAGTAAGGTTAGAAATCCTTTTGGTCAATTTCTACGAAAAGTGGCCAAAATTTGCACTTATAATGTTCAGAATACACTTACCTTAACGAAGATGGATAGTTATTGTCGAAGAAACCGATTTAAATAATTTTTCTAGTTAAAAACACAAAAACGCCCATGTATCTATGAGGTTGTTTGGATACAGTGCCTTGACCTACCCCACTACGTGACGTCACCACTAATATGGCTTATAGTAAAAGACGCCTATCCTTTAAAAGCTGTAGAGACGCAGTTCAAATTTATGAATAGAGGTTACATAGAGGTGGAAGTGGGTCGAAGATGGCAGCCACTGTGTTGCCGGATTGGGCATTTGAACCAAGCATGACCTGATAGTGTAGAAATTGTGAGTTCGCCTTGGACACAATTAAAACTGATTAAATTTACTAAATGTCTACTAGGATTTAATTCTATTCCACACAATATGTAGATCATTGAGGAGTATAAAAGCAAAATCCACTAAGTCACATCTATGCAAATTTATAGTAGACGTGAAAAACTTACAGACAACTACTGACATATTTTCGTCTTTCTGTTTGACTTAAGGCCTGGTTCATACAGCTTCTTTATCTTTTAATTTCTCTTTATTTTTAAGAAATATTAAATGTCATTGGTCAGTTCAAATCAAGGGACAAATGCCATTGGTTATTTCTGAAAAATAAAGTAAAATTAAAAGATAAAGAAGCTGCATGAACCAGGCTTTGTTATATACTAAGTTGCACAATTTACTTCAGACTGAAATCTACAGTTTCGTCGTTTTATTGTCTAGAAACGTGGCAACCTCTGTGCCAGTCAGGAGAAACGGCATTGCAATGTTGCGGGTGCCCATTTGCAAGAATTCGTGGAACAAAGGCAAATTTTACTTTTCTATTCAAATGAGTATCTATTATTTAATGTATTGCAACCTTTGAGCTTTAATTAATGCAATTGCACACAAAAATATTGTCACAAATACTTTTTTATTACGAATGTGTTCCATGTATTGAGTCCTCTATAGCAGAATGGTGTATGTCTATGCTGCACACGGTGGAAATTATAACCTTTATCTGTCACGTAACACTTTGGTTAAAATACAGCGTGTCCCGCTCTGATGTCCGGAAGAGGGAAAAGTTTTTTATTCATGAGTTTACGACAAAAAGTCACTCTTTATAAAAACTCCTGCTTGTTCCAAAATGCCCAAAACTAATAAAATATTTTTGATTTTTTATACAGGGTGTTCAGTATTTCGAAAAAAGAAGTCACCAAGAGTAAAGTACCGTTGTTTTTGACAATATCGAAAAATATTATCAAGAATGTCATTTAGAATCCACAGGGGGTTACAAATTTGAGGTTTCAGCAATTTATGTGGAATTTTTTTTAACAAGGCATGAGAAAGGACTGGAACCGAACGGACACGCGCTGACTAGAGATACTTGGAACACCTACTTTGCATTGGTCATGCCCACAATTAATTTTATTTGTTGATTTTACACTAATGGTATCCAGTTGGGTGGTATTTCTCTTTAAAAAAAACTTTTTTGCACACTTAAATACATGAGTAAATTTGAACACAGCTCATTTGCATGTGGGCACATGCAAAAAAATATTTATATCGTGAAAATATCTATTGTTATGTGATGGCTGTTTTGCAATTAAGGACCGGAACCGTACATACACGCATGCACTTCCTCCTGTGGTCCACCTTTTACAGATCCTAAAGCGGCCGCAGTCCTGAAAGGGTTAACTGTTTAAATATAAAAAATTAATAATTTGTTTGGGTATCCCACTTTGAACCAGGATACACTGTAGGGTGCACATATGTGAGACAAGTGACGCACTAACACCATTGATGAAGCAAAATAGTCTACAATGCCAGAAGAGATATGAATTTTTTGTTTGTCCTAATATTACCGACTGATTTTAGTTTACAGGCAGTTCTTCAGTGAAATATATCAAATAGATGACAACGTTCGAACTGAATATTTAACTTGAACATTAATATAGTTTAATACTGAGATTTTACACAATCCAATTTATAGTCGGCAACCATTTTGCTTGTCAGGTCAGTGCTGAAAAATCACATAATATATTTCTCTACGCTAACACAAAAGTTGGCCACAAGGTTGTACTGCCCTGCCATGAATAGTTGCTGCAAAGTGCGAACGTTGCCACTATAGCCACTATGGGAACATGTCAGTTTAAGGGTAAGATGGCTGCATATTCTAATTATGAAATTAGAATGCTCATTTTGTATGTGGAAGTAGGTGTAGGTATGAGTTGTATCCATCAATGACAGGCACTAGTAAACACTGTGTAAGAAGTTGAAATTTTTATATTTTTATGAGCCAAAAAGTTCCCAGATTATGCATGCTTGCAAATTATATATTTTTTTTGTATTGTCATATAAAATGTACGTTATAAAAGGAATAATTCACTTACTAACAATGAAAAATGTTCAAATTATAATCCAAGCAATGTCTGCTAATACATGCAACAAAAAATCAGTGGCACCCATCGTTATCAAGAAATCCCATTAAAAGCCTAAAAACACAGGCACGGAACAATTAAAATAGTACAAACGGAGTTGCCAAATACTGGCAAATGCACATACTTAGGTAAAGTATTACATTACCCATTAATTTTATTTTCACAAAAATACTGACCGCAAACCAAAAAGTGCATTAGAAAATATTCCAGTGACTAAGTCAAAACACATTGTTTATATTGCAATTAAGTTGAAATCAAACAAAAGAAAGCTAATATAAAATATCTTATAATGCACTAAAAAAAGTAGTTACTTATATTCTTTAGTGGCGAAGTGCAGTTATTTTAATAAATGAATAAGAAGGGGCAACACGTGTGCAAAATAGCAGTAAAAGTGGCAATAAAAAATGTTGCTAAAATATGCATAGTATTAGCATAATGGAACACGATATACACAAAGTTGCAATGAAAATAAAAACTTAAAACAAGGCAAAATTAAAATAAAAAAATCATGGAAAGCCATGATTCCTAAAATAACGATAATGTGATCGAAAGGAGTCGTGTAAATATCATGTCAAAATGTTTATTCAAACCAATTAAAATTTAGGTAACAACATATTAAAACAACTAAATACAATTAGACGCACATAATGTATTTTTAACTGCCACTTCGCCACGCCTTTTTTGTCTAAATTTTCACCCTGTTTTCCATAGCGTGACAAAAATAATGAATGGTTTATTGTTTTGTAGGTTGAACATCACCTACAGTCTTCTGGAACATCACAGTTGGGAATCAAATGGACCTTGGTATTGTATAGCTTCACCTTTATGTTTTAAAGTTTTTTCTTAGGAAGGGAAAATTTTAAAACAGTTTTCTTACTTCTAGGTTTCTTCAATTTTGAAATAAAGAATAAATATAGGATAGAGGCGTTCTAGTGAGTAATGGGATATTTCCATTGTTTTTGGTAACAAAAGTTATTATCAAGATATGATGAAACTTAAAACATTCATTGAAATGTCCCTTTTTAATAGTCGTAAGAATGAAGAAAAAAACTTCAATTTTAAAGCAGTTGATATGAAGAGTTTCCAATAAAAATATTGAAGATTAATGTTGTTTCTTTTTATTCCCCTTTATTTAGATAGGTAACAAAACTGAAAATATTAAATCCCTAGAAATTACCCTCAAATTTAATTTTCTGTTTTACGTTTGGTTCCTTATTTTCATTGCCCTAGATATGTTGTTGAAAATTGCACCAATACTTTTTACATGCAAGCTATAAAAGTGCAGTTTTCATAATTTTCCATCCGATTTAGTTTTTAGATATGCACGAGCAACATTTTACAGTTGTTGTCCAAACCACAAACCCAAAAGGTGAAAATAATGAAAATTTGATCTGTAAACAGATTCATAAAACATGTCTTGACAAAAATGAGCCCACAGTGAGCCTTCTAGGACGACGGCAACTGGGTCAATTGTTAATAAACATTATACACTTTTAATAAACAAATTTAACTTCTCGTAAACTAATTAATACTTTTTAACGAAATTTTCAGGGTAACTTAACATATAGGGCTTATTTTCTGAATGTTTCAAGTGCACAGATGCTTTTCCTACAGAATCAAAAATAAAATTTGATCGGTTGCAATTATTTAAACAAATTCTTAACCGATTTCAACCTACTAGGTCTCAAATTAACCTTCTTTTAGTGTTCTTGTAGTGTACAAATTTTGATACACCCATCGGCAATAGTTTAAATTACCAAAAAAAAACTATTTTTTTCACATTAAACCATTGTTTAAACAATGTTGCGCCTCTTCAAAATTGGATCCCTTGAAATGCTAAATATGTTATCAATAAATATATTGATTTTTCCATAATATGGCATCCTGAATCGAATTACAATATGCACTTTGACTAATTTTACTGGCCTAAAAGCTACACATAGACTGTCTGAACCATTGTTGAAATTTCCGCACCAAATATTTTGCATAAAATTTTATATAAAAAGTAATAACTAAATTAAAATACCAATACCTCAACTTAGTGTCAAGTCCTAAGAATTTTAAGGCATTACATTTTATCTGTTTTAATGTTTTCGCTCCAAGATTAGTGTTTGAAAATTGGTCTAGGGGGTTTTTTGCGGTTTTTTACAGTAATCGGGGTATACCCCGATTACTGTAAGAAGTCCCGATTTTGTCAGATGACATTCTCCACAAAGTCCCTAGGAATTTTTTGTTAACCATGGGTATAACATTGGTATATGTGTCTCAACCAGTTAATGACGTCACTCATTGATTTATGATGTGAAAAGTTACCCAAGTGATACGAAAAAAAGAGCATAATAAAATAAAAACCCTATTGCAATCACGATTATGCCGCTACAAATAAAAATAACTATGACTACAACTCATTTTAATACATCGAATTGATTCTACTTGTCATTTCAATGTTTTAATAATATTTCAAACGTCATGGAAACACTTTCGTTTTGGTATTTTGTAATAATCAGCTGCTTTTGGCAGCGTCTAGGGGCGGACTCAGGCAAATTTAGCTTCGGTGTGTCAAAGTGACAGTGAAGGTTTTCCAGATCGTTCAAACTGATTCAAACATTCGGTAATGAAAATATTCGCGGGTTTTCTACGTTTTGTGAGTTTTACCGTCATCTGTGTTGTTCTTGTTCATGTTACTTTTCGTGCTATTAGTGCAAATGGGCTCGTTACTGACCTGAACTTATGACCCGGTTGCATTTTTTTGCTGCATTGATGCCAATTTAGGATATCGAAATTACCAATTGACAGTCCCAGTAAGGACTTCTTAAAATAATTTGAGTTTACCTAGCAGTGACTGTTAGATTCTGGGTTAAGTCACTGTTACGTGCTGAAAAGTTCTATGCTGGGTTCATTTTGACTTTTAATTTTATCATTTGTTTGTACGGCTGCGGCCAATTTCAACTTGCAATGTCTTGGGAGTTTCTAAGAGGCCATCTGGCTACATCACTGGCCACCAGAACTACTGGGAAAGATCGCGCCAAAAAAGATTAGATCATAGATCAGATCGTTTTTTTAAAAAAAGATCTAAGATCGTTTAAAAATAGATCTTTTCATGCAAAAACGATCTTAGATCAAAGATCGTCTGAAAATGATCTAATTGAAAAAGATCAATCGATCTCAGATCTTTTGAACGATCTAAGATCTTCTAACAATCCAAGATCTCCTAAACGATCTAATATCTTCTAAACGATCTAAGATCTTCTAAATGATCTAAAATCTTAAACAAAATTCATGATATTATATAGTTAATAGATATAGATGTCTATAAATATTTTCCTAATTTTGAAATAGTATAAAGTGATATCTTTTGAAACCTGAGCAAGTGATGATACGTCCAGTTTTACGTAACTAGTTGTGTAAAGTTACTACTCTAACTGAACTGGTTACATAATCAATCAGTTGATATACCTATGGAGAATTAGACTTTTCTTGTAAAAACGTATTCACCGATTATTTATGCAATTTATAATTTATAAAACTCGGAATTTTGAGAAATAGATAATTGAAAATAAAATACAAATTAACATAAAGCATTCATTTAAAGACCTCAAAATAGGTTCTTGTAGTTGTAGGTAAAATCCTTGTTTATGGAGGTTCTAAACAAGGGTAAAATGTACGTCAGTTTGTTTATATTATTTGTCATTTTTCCCGAATTCTGACAATTAGGACTTTAGCTGAGACCTAGAAATCTCCTGAGGTAAACTGCTTTAAATGAATCCTCGTTAGTAACGTAAGTGACTGAATTCGTAATACATATATGTTAGAAATAATATGTATAAAAAGAAAAATCCTTGTTCGTACAAAATATTCATTCTTCTAAAAAATATATACCCGCCTCATTTTAAATAAAAAAATCACAGAAACATTTAAAAAACGAACAATTGAGGTCAAAATGAGAACATATTTTACAAATATGTAGATATTAAAACAAAAACTCTTATCCCTACAACAACCTAGAGCACTATTTTTTATTCTTCAAAAATAAAACATTATTTTATATACAAAATCACAGAAACGTTTCAAAAATGAACGGAAACAAATGAGGAAAAGATCTTAGATCGTTATAACGATCTTAGATCCTTTAAAAGATCTTAGATCTTTAAAACGATCTTAGATCTCTAAAACGATCTTAGATCTTTAAAACGATCTTAGATCTTTAAAACGATCTTAGATCTTTTAAACGATCTTAGATCTTTAAAATGATCTTAGATCTTTAAAATGATCTAAGATCGTCAAATTAAGATCAAAGATCAGATCTTTTTGAAACGATCTTTTTAAAAAAGATCGTTCTTTAGTGAAACAAAAAAGAACAAGATCGCGATCTTAGATCTTTAAAACGATCTTTTTTAAATAGATCTGCCCAGCTCTGCTAGCCACCAGCCGTTTTCGTTTGCCTTTCCTTCACCGTCGGCGTCGGCTCTTGAAACGCGATGTGCGGGTCGGGAAAGGGCGGGTGTTGCCGGATGTCACCGGGTCTCCCTCATTTTGGCATAGAGTTCAGACGGTCTTGCAAGTTTAAATTGGCTGTACATTTAACTATAACTGTATTCTGTTGTTATATTAATTTGTAAAGCATGAAGGTACGTATGTTAATTTTTATCTTTTATATTAGATGGCGCAAAATCAAGTTCGATATTTTGTTTTTTGTATAAGTGAGGATACATTAAAAATAATTCCTTTTGTGGCGCATACTAAAAAAAAATTATAATGACAATAGTATCTCTTTAGAACATTCTTTCTGAGATTCTCCATTACTTTTGTTTGAAGTTTGTAAACAAGATAGATTATCGAGTAAAAACACGTAGTTTCAATCAGGGATTTGTAATCATGGAAAGGTCCTGTAAATTCATCGTAACAGACATATTTGCATATTTTTATTTCATAGAAGATTCTGCAACAATGGTGTTTTTAGCATTAAACCGGCAAATATACTCAAAATGCCCATTGCCTCCTGAGCTGTGCACGCTGTGGTACCTGTCTATTGATGACATTATCCTCCAGTCCAAGGTTTTCCACAAATCTTTTCGCTGATGGAACCACAGAAAATATACTTATATTTTCTGTGATGGAACTAAATATCTATTTTAGGTATGATATTTCTTACAAAATTTTTGTTGGACTAAGATCGAGTAAAATAACCGACGCATCTTAAATATATTTTATACAATAATTTCTTCAAATACATCCTCGAGATATACTCAGTTAAAAACACGGCCCTCGTAAAATAAACAACCACCATTGGGCCCTAGTCCCTTCACCAATTTTTAGCCATCCGGCAGAGGGCGCTGGCATCTAGCTGGGTCTGGATAGCCGCCATATTGGACCTCTTCTAGGGGATTTAGCGTGCATTCTAGGGGAGAAGCGAAATTTGTGGTGGCAACACAAAATGACATTTGACCTCTGCCAACCACAACCCTCGTGCATTTGACAGCTATTGATGCCTGGGCTCAATATGACCGACCTTTCGGTGGGACATATTATATAATGTGTCCACGGCAAAGCGCTATTATAGGTTTATATGACAATTTTTTTTGCATTACAAACACAATTTTTTGTATTCTGCTCTTGCTTCACCCAAAAACTATTTTTAGTATCTTGGACTTTAAAAAATTTATAGAGGGCGCTGGTAGCAGCTTAACAATAAAAATCGCATCAGGTAAAGTGCCTTTTCTGTGCGAAATATTGAAAAATTTTATTAAAAAAACTTGCTCGGAATTAAAAAATATGATATATATATATTTTTTAAAAAAATTATAAATAAAAAAAATATTTAGTTCTGTAATTTAACACGCCATATTTTTTTAATTCTAAGCAAGTTTTTCTAATAAAATTTTTCAATATTTCGCACAGGAAAAGGCACTTTCCCTGATACGATTTTTATTTTTAAGCTGCTACCAACTTAAAAAATTATAATTAAAAAAAATTATTTAGTTCTGTAATTTGATACGCCATATTTTTTAATTCTGAGCAAGTTTTTCTAATAAAATTTTTCAATATTTCGCACAGAAAAGGCACTTTACTTGATGTGATTTTTTAAAGTCAAAGATACTAAAAATAGTTTTTGGGTGAAGCAAGAGCAGAATACAAAAAAATTTGTTTGTAATGCAAAAAAAATGTCATACACCTATAATACCGCTTTGCCCTGGACACATTGTATATGTATATAGGTGGGACAAAAATGATTGTATTAGGAAAGCAGTCCAGTTTATTTTACAAGGGTCGTGGTTAAAAAGAATTGCTCATACATTTCAACCAATGACGTCAAAACCTATAGACGTGGTGCCCCATTGTTAAAATGCCCTTTATTTTGACTCCAAGATTAAATATATCCATACTACTCTAAAAACATGATGCAAACAAAAACAGAAAGTCAACCATCAACCAACTATACACCCGGTGATTCCCGGTTATAGTTCCTCCAGAATCACACTTAGATATCGCATGTTTTTTCTTGTTTGGGGGCGCCGGAAGCATCGGAACCTCACCTGAAGACTCGGGGGATGGTCTAACTACGCCAGCCTCCGAGCCCAGAGTCGAAATAAGTTCGCTACAGCTCGACAATTTCTGACAATCTCGCGACATTTTCGGAATAATTTAATGGAGCGCTTAGATTGTGATTAGTTCCGGGCGTCAAGCGTTTATCAAAACAAACCTGTCTATAGGTTCTGACGTCATTGATTTCAACTGACAAAAAAATTCTGACATATGCGAATTTAAAAGAGACTTCAAATAGGTCCTCCATTTTTGCCACTTTTTGCACGGATTTTGTTAATACCACTCAGCTTTGTTAACAGCGTTTTTTTCTTATAACAATAAAGAAAATTTGATTTGGGTTGTATCTTACCGAACAGTGGCTAGAAATTGTGTAATTCTCACAGATTACCCACCTTGTAATTCTGCCACTGCAAATTGATTTATTCAATTCAATGTGTTTCAATTTTGACTTGAATTTGGTGTGAAGAAAAGAAAACAGTTTGCAAAGTTTATTGTTATATTAAATTACTTTGGAGGTACAAAAATACAGTTGCTGCACCTGATTTCTTCTACAAAAGAAACATTAAATAACAATACACCAAATACATTGGTAACAAAATAAGATACTATAATACATCACATTCTATTCTGTGGGAATGCACAATTTTATACATGGAGGTATTTACAAGCAATCTAACTCTATTGACAAAACCGCCTAACCTAAATCAGTGCCATGGGTTAGTTATATTTAGACTTTAGCTCTGTTAATCTTACTTATAAATTTGTCCTATATCACAGTCTTCCTTCTCGTTTAATCTACCGTTGTTCACCCACTGACGTTTTTTCAACAGTCAAAGAAGAAACGATAAAATTCATTCAGACAAATTCAGAGCTTAAAGCCAGTATTAAATATTGAAAACACAAAAATCAATAAGTCAACCAATATCTATGTCTTAACTTACTAAAAAGCATTCTTAACCACCTGACATAATGCACAGGTACTCAGTTACTTTTTTAAAGATTCATTTGGAGTAATTTCCCTAGATGCATTTTCGAAAAACTACAGAGGTTTTCTTAAGTCACTAAAAAATAAGTAATTTTTTAGTAAAATATTTTGAAAGCCAACCTGTGTACTAGAGTTAAAACTATCCTACACCAAAACTATATTTCCAACACAACTAGCCATTTCTTCTTCATATCCACTCTCATCACTGTAACTCCTTTCGTCATCGTCTTCTTGACTACTATTACCGTTTTCCATTTGGTCTACATACACCATAGACTCCTTGCCGCTCTCAGACATACTTCGTTTTTTGAATACCTTCAATGAACTAAAATCTGATTGGCTTTCACCGACAGGAACTAAGGATACTTCCTCATGGGATGGAACAGTCTTGGGGGAATATAGACCAAAGAGGTCGGTAGAGAGACGTTCGCAGCTGCGAACTCTTGAGAGGACGCTGTCGCCTACTTTAAAGTCGGTTTTGGAAGATAGTCTGGGTACTTCCAGTAGTTTCGGAGATGTAGAATGGGTGGTTTGAAGGTTCTGGAACAAAAAGTAGGGTTGTAGACACATAAAGGAAAAATACGTCCCCAAAAAATTTCTACAAACATTTTTACATCAGATTGCATACTCCAGCTACAAAAAATTGTTGAAATCCAGTTTTTTTCCTAAGTTTAATGCAGGAGTTTCAGTGTTTCACAAAAGTTAAACGTAGTGGCAATCAACAAGTAACTTTTTTTAACTGATTATCCTATGCCATAAAAATAAAATTTGTGTTTTTAAGTGGAACACCCTAATAGGAGCTGGTTTAATGGCATAATTATTCTATGATCAATTAACTCTAAAACGACACCTTGGAAAATTTTTTAATGGCATTTTCAATTTGTGTTGTACCTGTCTCCTATTAGTGTGAGAGCCAGCCGCATGATTTCAACTCTCATAAGATTATAGAATAAGATGTTATGTAAAATGTAGACAGTATATTTCTTTACCTGAAGCGAGTAGGTTACCTCAATTAATATGGGCCCGATCATTGTTATTTAAAGAAGTTGTGGTTAGTTTTTAGACAAATCTGCTCTCACATGATTATAGAACAAAATAGGAAAGAAGGCCCATGGAGCAATAAAAAAAGGTCCCTTGGACCTTTAGAAATCCGACGTGAGTTGTGTGCGAAGTCCCGCAATACAGCCAGTGCCACATATACTGTTTGATGCACAGGAAAAAAATTTTTCAAACGCGATTTTCGGGAGATCTGACGGTACGGCGAGATGGCCGGAGAACGGGTCAACATATTCAACGAAACTTTTTCAGGTAAATTATTTCCCGTTTTCGAGTTATTTAGGATTTTCGGCGAAAAAACGACCAACGCAGGTGGGACGCTTCTTTTTTACTTGATCGGTCGGCATTTCCCATCACCTAAAAGCCAAAGTCCAAAAACTGTCAGAAATTGCCCTTTTTGCCAAGCTAGAGCTAAATTATTTCGGCTCGGGGCTCTGGGGTCGGAATTTTTAAAGCTTCCCTCAAGTCGTCAGGTGAGGTGCAGCTGCCTCCGGTGCCCCCGAAAAATAAAAAAATTTCCCGTCAATTTCGCTAATTCTACAGCCGTCCCATTTCTCAAAACTTAAAAATCGAGGGTCTGGAAATTTGGTTAAATATCGGATTTTCAAGGTTTCTTTCGGTACGGGAGGAAAGTACAAGACCCAATTAAGAAATTTACCACCCTCTTCAATTTTTAGAACGGCACTTTGCGAATTTATCAAAAGACTTTTGCGAGAAAGTAGTAAATATGTTCGTGGGACGGGTTCTACCGATTAAAAAATTAATCACAACTTTTTAAATAACAATGATCAGGCCCATATTATCTGAGGCAACCTAGTCGCTTCAAGTAATGAAATATACTCTCTACATCTTATTCTATAATCTTATGAGAGTTGAAATCATGCGGCCGGCTCCTGGACAATATCATGTTTACTAAATATCATAGTAAATGCTAAAATGTATGTAGATGAGACAAGTTAAGGGAGATTGTGCGGCACCGTCGCAATGATAAAGGCCCACCAGCTGGCGATTTTCCTGTTTTAAAGAACGTTTGTTGTGTTTATTGTGGGCCGGACTGTGTTTTTTAGTAATATAGAATGTGGAGTTTTATTAATAAGGGGGTAAAACAGCAATGATTCAGAATAAAGTGATTAAAATTCAATTTTAGTTTATAGGTTTTAGGTTGTGTCTATAGGTTTGGACTTATTTAAACTCCCAACTGCAAAGGAAACTACAAAGGCGGTCCTAATGTGTCCGCTTTTTCCTCCCTAAAGACCCCATTTTAAAGGAAAAGTGGGTTAAGGCCATCAAAAGAGATTTTGTTCCTACACAGTCTTCCAGGGTAAAAGTGGCTTTGGGTTGGACTGTTAGACACAATTTTCCATGATTAAACGTATTCATTTGAATTTAGTTGTATTTGGGCACGCAAATAAGAAATAATTGGCATTTACGAAAATTTTACCATCTAAATGCACCAAAAGCGCTTGAAAATGTGACTTTCAATCATTTCAAAGTGTTTTTTTTTACTAAATTTACCAAGTTGACATCTTGAAATTTGAATTTGGTGCCTTAGGCCCACCTCCCTTGGACGACTCATCGCTTTCAGCTGCCGGGCCTTGTCATTGCGACTGTGCCGGATTGTGGCACATGACATGTTATAAGAGTAGGTATATATGATGAGGAAGAACAAAATAAAAGCAGCCTTTTATTTTCCAATTTCTGCAGATCTAAATGCATGATCTACGGCTACATAATTTTAGACCGCATTCAAGCGTTTTTTATGCTTTCTCATTATTGAGTTTATTTGTAGTGGTAACGTAATTGGTTATAAATGTATGTAAAAAAGTGTAAATATACTATTTAATTCAATTCTTTCCCTCTGTCCCGTGGTTATGCTGCCGAATAGAAAAAGTACCTATGTGTTAAACTGACGTACCTCAACATCTGAGCCAACTCCAATCATCAAAGGTTCTCCAAGTCCATTAGTTGTATCAATGTCAGATAACGTTGTGCTGGTAGCAGACTCGCAGCCACTGCTAAGAGAGCCTTTATCGCTGTCGGCACTACTTCCCGCACCGAGGGCGTACCAGGCTCTCTCACAGCTTTCTAGCAGGTCGTCGGCTAGAGATTGTTGCACTAGTTCATCTAGGATGAGGTCTTGCTTGTCATCAAGGTAAGAATCTGAGGCCAAGCCTTCTTCGACAGAGCTGTAAAAAAATAACAAATTTGTTTTATGATTTTGTTCAAAATTTCATTTACTTTATTAAGAGAGCGCAGAATTAAACACAAAATTTGGTCTTCACGGTCTTCTCGAAAACGGCTTCACGTTATCATGTTTGCTTTCCCCCTAAATAGATCATTGACTTAATATATAACATATTATGTTATTTGTTCCAATTCGCTACAGATTTAAAAGCTGGCATTACACTTTAAATAAAAGTGATAGGTCCAAGCCAATATGCCAAAACGGCGCCCTTTTCGAAAATCGAATATGTTAAGTTTTACCTCGTACCTCTCTTGCGCAAACTGATCGCTCACGACTTTATAGTTTTTTGAAAGACCATGTTCATTTCTGGTAGAAGTCCATTCATCATTCACTCTTATATCTAAAATTGCCACGATTTTTAATGTCTGTTAGTTTTAGCTGGATTTTTAGCTGAATTTTTTGACAAAATGGAAAAAATTCCAAATATTGGACAAAAACGTTTTTAGGAGACTAAAATTAGTATATTTCATTACGAGTCTGGAAATAAAGATTTTTCCGTGCGCGCGTGACAAATTCCCGTGTGAGGCGCAGCCGAACACGGGAAGTCATGCAAGCACGGAAAAATCTATTTCTGGACGTGTAATGAACGATATTTTTTATTATATTTCTTTGAAAACGGAAACTTTTAAAACATTTTATCGGCATATTATAATAAATTTAATTGACAAAAAATAAACAATGCAGACAATATAGTGTTTGGTACGTATGATGCGTTTCCATGGTTACTCTCAAATTATTTCAAAGGTGCTTTGTTGTAAATTAGTTATTTGTCAGATAAGGTGAATAAAACGTCAAAAATATTACAGAAATGTATCTAAATATTGAAACACTTACGAATTAAAATACAAAATAGGTACATGTTAAATACCAGAGAGCATATAGAGTTTCTTAAATTTAGTTTACTTTGCTGTATATTTCTATTTGAAAGCCATATATTTGGTATTTTTATTCAGCGCACGGAAAGTTTTTCCATGCGCTGTTTCCGTGCGCTAGCCTGAAAAACCCCATCCTTCATTATTGCTAAAACAGATGAAAATAAGGTGTTTTCAAAGAAGTATAATAAAAAAGTATTTTTTCTTAGCCGATTTTTTTTCCAGAAAATGGAAAACTTTCCGATAGAAAAAAATCCACCTCTCAACATTATATTTTTCAGTTTTTGTAGTAGACCAACCATGTGCCAACTAATTGTTTTTATTACGCATAGCAATCTGTTTATTGAAATCATAATCTGTAAGGTATTTTTTTTTATCTGTTTCGATTTTTGATTATATTATATATATATGATAGCATGAAAACAACCGATTTCAACTAAGATACCTAGGTACTTATTAATCCTTGTTTTATATTTTCGTTTTTCTTATTTAAATTATAGGTTTCTTGCTTTTCTTACCTGGCTTCATCGCTAAATTTAACTGCATGTTGTTTCTCCTTTTTCTCGCATATATTTGCAGATACTCTATTATTGTTCTGAATTTTGCTCAATATATAGTTCTTTCTTTTGTCTAATAGAGTATTATTCCAGTCATAGTGTCTAAGGATTTCTTTGTAGATTTGGTGACTCGACTCAAAGATGTCTTCTTCATCTAGGATTTCTTCAATAGCTGTAAGCTTGGGTGCTGATTTGGATCGTTCTAGTGGTGGCCTGCAACCAAAGAGATATTTCACTCTCTATTCAAAGGTCAAACTCAACGAAAATAATACTCTTTTGGGCACTACTAAATAGTTTGTTTAGAAGGTAGGTCCAGAAAATATCAATAAAATGTTAAGTAGTCATGAAATCGTAAATAGTTAGGTAACTTGTTTTGTGCAACAAGTGCAACTAATAAGTAGGAACTTTTGTGCATAAAAGGCGCTCGAGAAATTGAAGTTAAATTCAACTTTTTATTAGTGTTTAAAAATATATATTTCGGATTAAAATGTTAAATTTACATGTTGTGCGTTTTGAATTTATTAAAAACATATGTTCTTAACTCATTTTAAATAATTATGTAGCTACCTAATGAATATTAGTTTTTATTTTTATTGCTTATTTACCATTACAATACCACATGACAATATTTGAAAGTCAAATTGTAAATTTATGTTCTTACGACCATAATATTATTTAAAAAAATTAACTGTTCATGAATACAAAGTCAGCAACAAATATCATGAATTGTTTGTAAACAACACTTTAACAAAAGTGTTTTCACGGTTCAAATCATTAGTTCCCAAATAAAATATCTTAACCCTTTGAAGCACAGAAATCAATTTTTGCTTTTCTGACTGCGAATTTTATGTAAATTAGCTGAGATAGAATAAAAGCACTTACTACTTACAAGATTTGCAAAAATAATTGTTTATTGTTAATTTTGCAAGTGGTCTCATGGTAAAACCACAGTGCATATAAACAAAGAAATGGTTACTTATCATGAAAAATAGTACCTATACTTACAAAAAAGAAGAATGGTATTCTAAAAAACAATTTTTCTCAGCTGTCAAGCATAGACCAACTTTACATTCTGTGCACGCCCATCTGGTTCTGTGTGGTTTCTTGGCACTGCTGCACAAGCGCAGCGTACAGTGGTTTCTTGGCGAAACCATATCAAATTTGCAAAAATTTAGCGAATGCGAAACCTACCTGTAGCATATACAGATTCCCTTACTGCTTATTACTCCCTTGGAACAAAAAAAAACAATATTTTTGTTGATTTTCATCACAAATTAACTATTTCTTGAAAAAACCTCTCAAAACACGTTCACTTGACAGATATAACCTCCTACTGAAGTGAAAGTCTTGTTTGGACCGGAACTTTGGCCTCCATCTAACAGGTGGCAGCACAGACGTTGGCCATTCAATATGGTTTCACCCCAGAAAAGGACGAATTCGTCCTTTTCTGGGGTTTCACTATGGAACCGCTGTACACGTAGTAAAAAATTTTTTAATACGTGGTCTATTTTTGAAACCACAATGCTTCAAAGGGTTAACATTGAATCTAAGGATTCAATCTGTCTACTTACAGTGCGGATAAAAATATATTATTTCGATAAATTAAACTACCAAAACACGAATGACCACAATCTTTTGCATTTCTAAATTCATAATGGAATTTTTATAAAAAAATTGGCATAGAGAATGATATATATAAACAAAATATACCTAATTTTTAAAAACTTTTTGCGGTACTATAGGCACAATGTTATTATGTTTTTAAAATTTTCTAACTATACAAGATGTCCATAGACCGTAGACTAATTTTATTACCTAATTTGTTTGCGTACATTTTTGTTTTTAATTTCGTAGAATGTTTAACAGCTGCCCATAAATGGATGCGGTAATTGAAAATGGCAGCGCGTGTTGTACATAAAATATTATTTTGCAAAGTGGTATTTATTTATTCATTACCTTTTCCGTTTTAATTACATACGTTATTGCCCCAAAATTGAGTTTATAGACAATTGTACTAATAAAGCATAGCGATGTCAGAATAACTCCTTCGGAATCGATATTATTTATTATAATTACATTTTACATAATGCAGTACACCTCGCGAGCAAAAGAGAGTTCAATAAACAGACTTTAACCAGGATACATAAATATAAAATAAATTTTATTACTTCGCCATTAAAAACTGTTAACTTTAATCGCATGCAAAACGGCCGTTATGCTTTCATGATTTGTGTAATAAATACACAGTCACAGTGATCACGAAAATTGTAGTAATTTATAATGAAAGTATCTATAAAGTAACAAGGTGTAACTGAATTTTGTTAGCCCAGATGTGGTGCCTGAGCGTTTAGGCTATCACGGAATACCAACCACGATGTAAAAGTAAACAGAAAAAAGGTCGTACAAAAATTATATGAAACTGAACTGACTGGCCTTTCATAAAACTTTTCAGTGATTCTAGAAAAATACATCAGTGTCCAAAGAGTGTTGCCCGCAGGACAGACCAGTTTTGACAACAATAAGACCGAGAATTTTTGGAAACGAGTTTGTAGTTTGTATCCTTCGGATATTATAATAAGCATAAAAAAAATAGCGTAAACGGAAGAATTATAACGACTGTTCCAAATTTGGAGCTGATAAATACGGAATATTTTGTTTCTATATCAACGTCAACATAATTATTAATAATTATTAAGGAAAACATTTAGGACGCGACAATTTAATCTGCAGTTTTATTTGCGAGCAAATAATTTATTTTTAACATTATATTGGAGCAAAAGATAAACATAAACAAATCAGCCTTGTAAAACATAATATGCACATCCGATGGTTGGAGTGGTAGAAAAACGAGTTTTTAACGTGCTTATAATTTCCGATAAATGTTTTTGTTTTTTAAATATCTGTTGTATCTAAGTTCTAATTTATAAGTACCTATTCAAAGCCTGCTATCAATTTTTGAAGAACAAACTGCATTTACAATCTCTATTTCTATTTGTGTGCCTCAACATTCTTGTGACCAACTAGTCTTGAACCAGTAAACGGAGTTTGATTGGATTTGGTTTGTAAGTTTAGAAAATCTATGAGTATTTTTTTGTGGTTTAGTCTGCCATGTAGATGGTCGCATTTAAAAACCATCGTTAAAATTTAAAAAAAAATAGTTTTTCTCTAATAACTTTTGGACATTAGAAGATAATGAAACGAAATTTTAGCCGTATTAGCAGTAGCTTTTTGTTCAAATTTGCTATATGGGGGTTTTGGATTAAGGCTATGGTTTCAGATTTTAAATAAAAAAATCGCTAAATGGTTTCGTAAAAATCGGGAATATAAAAAAATCGTAGCCGTCCCTGGAGTTGCATTGACAAAAGTAATAATGTCAAAAGAAGCGTTTTTTGAAGACCTTTCGAACAAAAAAAAGGTTTTGAAAAAATCTCGCAAAATAATTTTTGTATCGATTTGTATACACTTTTAAAAGTAGACACGAATATGTTGGTGGTTTATTTTTATTGAAACCAATTGCGAAAAACCAATCTCTAAAAGAGCCGTTCTAAAAATCGAAGGAGGTGGTAAATGTCTTTTAATTGGTTCTTGTACTTTCCATCAGTACTGATGGAAACCTCGAAAATCCGATACCAAGAAAATTCCCCGCCTCCCGATTTTCTACTTCCGAGAAACGGGGCGGTTGTAGAATTAGCGAAATCGACGAGAATTCCTGCGGAACTAACATAACTGCCGTTCGACAAAAAAGGGCAATTTGTAACAATCTCGCGACATTTTCGGAATAATTTTGAGGTAGAGAACAACGCATAAAAACGATCAGATTTCTCCCGGGAAAAAACTTAATATCTCTCGAAATCAGCTCTTTAAAAATCCGAAAAAGTATTAAATCTCTTAATCAGACCTTCCTCTCTTGCCTCCTATTGCCAAATGCGTCGCCCAACGACCCATTTTAAGACTTCCGTCGCGTTCGCGGAAGGTACAGTTTTCAGGGGCCACTCTGTAGCCTCTTCATCTCGCACCTCGAGGACCTAAACCATCGTTCTTCGCTTCGTATTTACTCAATTTTCCAGAGAAATAAACCATCAACATATACCACCTTAAAGTTACAAGTCAACCGTTAAAATGAGCCCGGACAAAATATTTAAATCGAAAAAAAAAACAATAAATTTTCCATGGAAGATTTTGGTTGTTTTTTTTTTTCGAAAGATGTGATAAAATTTCATGTAAATTGAGTTGTTTTTAAGAGAAAAATAAAAAACCGACAAATCGGTTTTGCGCCATTTTCTAGGAAAATTTAGGTTATGTGGAAAAATGCCTTATATAAAACTTTTAGATTTGTTTAAAATCTACAACTTTTGTGGAGGACATTTTCCGCTAGGAGGTCACATTTCGCCGAAAATTGCAAAGAAAAAGTTTCAACCCCTAAACAGCACCCCCATTTCAAAATTTCGGCTGATGACGTATATTTAATTTTTGTCTTTTCTCTTTGTTATGACCTTAACTAAATTTTTTTTAGCCTTTAAAATTCGCTTTGGCACTAGCCTATTACAACTAAATTTATTTTTAACATACAGTGTCCTCCAAAAACTTCGCACCATATAGGGGAAAATTTTTAATTAATGTTTTATTTTGAAATTTATTTCTGGGGTTACCTTTTTCTTGAAAAAGGATGAAAAATGACCTACACAAACGTGGTCATGTGACTTTCGTTATCTGTCAAAAATGACATTTAAAAAAATATATCGCCAAAAATGGGTTTATTTGTTAGAATATCAAAAAGTTTTACTTAAAAAAGTTTCTTTTTCAATTTTACATAAGTGTACCAAATTTGAAAGCTCTATTAAAAGATTTAGTTTTTTGCCAATTTTTAATATTTATGAAATTTCTGAAAATTTTAAAAGCTTGCAACTTCGTCAAAACTATTTTCTATCACTAGCTTTATCATTATATTAACTTTTTATTACTAATTACAGATAAGAATAGGTATTTTTCAAAAGAAAATGCTATTAACGCTTTAAAATTCTGTTATATTTGCTGAAAATTTGATGTACCGTCTAGCATTTAAGGTATACATTTAGTTATGTTACGTTTTCCAGTTCTAAATTGATGCCAAAATAATAATAAATTAAAATATCATCAAACTATTATACATATCTAAGCAAAATTCTTGACTTTTATGGAACAAATAGTAATTATTACCTATTTAAGTTTAATTTCACATTAATCGATATTGATGAGTAGGCCATGGAGAAAAGTGAAGCAATTGTTTTTATTTGACAGTTTAATATTCTTAAAACGGAGAAAGGTAAAAATGTTGACTGTACAAGACAAAATAGAAATGGTTTTAATATGTGGAGAAAATATGAAATATCGATAAAAATGTACCTAACTCGACTATGAGTAGAATTTTAGTAAAATTTAAAAATACAGATTCAGTTTTAAATAATTTTAAAACCCTCACAACCCTTGAAAAAATACTGAAGAAGTGCGACATAATGTTTGTTTAGACGTAAGACGTAACACAACATAAAGAATACAATATTTCCCAAATTAGCCAAAGAATGAACGTTATGTCGCACTTCATCAGTATTTTTCCAAGGGATGTAAGGTTTTGTAAAATTATTTAAAACTGAACCTCTACTTGTAGATTTTACTAAAATTCTACTCATAGTTGAGTTATGTATATTTTTTCCCGATGTGCATTTAAAATTTCAGCAACTTGCCGATATGTCATATTTTCTCCACATATTAAAACAATTTCAATTTTGTCTTGTACAATGTACAGTCAACATTTTTACCATTCTCCGTTTCAGGACTATTAAACTGCCAAATAAAAACAATTGCTTCAATTCTCTCCATGGCCTACTCGATTAATGTGAAATTAAACTGAAAGGTACCTATCAATTATTATTTGTTATATACCTAAAAGTCAAGAATTTTGCTGAAATACGTAAAATAGTTTGATGACATTTTAATTTATTATTATTTTGGCATCAATTTACAACTGGAAAACGTAATGTAACTAAATTTATACCCTAAATGCGAGACGGTACATCAACTTGGCAGCAAACATAACAGAATTTTAAAGCGTTAATATCATTTAAGAGAATGAGGAAGCTAGTGATACAAAATAGTTTTTACGAAGTTACAAGTTTTTAAAATTTTTAGAAATTTCATAAATATTAAAAATTGTCAAAAAAATAAATCTTTTACTAGAGCGTTCAAATTTGGTTTGCTTACGTAAAATTGAAAAATAAACAACTTTCTCAAGTAAAACTTTTTGATGTTTTAACAACTAAACCCATTTTTGGCGATATATTTTTTTAAATGTCATTTTTGGCAGTTAACAAAAGTCATATGACCACGTTTGAGAGGGTCATTTTTCATCTTTTTTGAAGCAAAAGTTAACCCCAAAATTAAAAATTTCCCCCCTATGGTGCGAACTTTTTGGAGGACACTGTATATAAGCTATTTTTCACTAAGTTGAACTGGAGACTCCCTTATTTTTGACAAACGTTGTTCGTTAAGAAGACTTTATGGCGCTATGTTTACTTTGTGAATTAGGGTAACTCAAACTGTCCTTATCGTTACTAGCAAAGCTAATGAAAATTGACATTTTTTGTTGTTCAATAAGTTAGTTTTGCCACGGAAAATATCAAGAAATAAAATCTTTAGGCTAACTTTACAAAAAATAGCACTGGATATAAAAACAGCTACCTCGGTTATTGCTACGTGTGAAATATTTATATATTTTTAATTTTAGCACCCCTTTAACCTGCTCCCAACCAGTTTTTACTGAGAATAATTAGGTGACTTAGTTTTTTGATGGCATGAGTAGCGTCATTTGTTGGGGTAGCCTATGTGTGGCGTGCGCATCATATGCAAGATAACGTTTCTTGGAACCTGCTTATATAGCATTCAATAACAAACTGGTGACGAAGCAAGTAATAAGTAATCGCTTGAACAAATGAATAAAAAACAATAACCATACAATAATTATTATTACCGCAGAAAAGAGGTGTTGAATGCAAAAACACGACTTCGCCATTAGAACAATGGCTTCAATGGGTATAGTTAGATTGTTCGTAATATGCGGTTAGATGGGCATTAACATCATTTAAAGTCATATAAATGGTGGGCCGTGTATTGGAAATAACCACGTCGAATCTATTTTTAAATTCAATTGTCCGTATCTCAAATGTGCCATTTTTTAATCTATTGTTCACGATTGTCGCCTTCAGTGCAAGCAAATGATCTAATCTGCCATAATGTGGGACAGGAAATCATTGGATACAATCTCCAGACTGTCATAACCAAGTTGTTTTGTCGATGGAATCATAATGCATGTGTAAGTATTATAGGTGTATGTACGTACACAAAAAAATAGCTTGTTCTCTGTGGTAGGTATAATAAGAATACGAATAAGACAATAACAACAAAACATATTTTATAAACCGAAACGAGAACAGATCGACAGTCAGTCAGGCAGTCAGATTTTGTTTGTTTTGACTTATCTCAATGTATGAGTTTTTCTTTTGTATCGAATAATTACCGATTTTATATACAGTGTGTCGGATAAGTGAACAAAGTGTACACCACTTTATTCACTTATCCGGGGGCAAAAAATTTCGAGTTGATATTTAATCGTTTGGAAATAATAAGACCTGCTTGATTAGAAACTAATTTGCGACATAATTTTAGCTTCGAAAAATCAAGCAGGATACCTAAAATTTTTGAAGAATAATAGATTACGTCCCAAGGAGTAGAAGTAAGTCTTTTTGGCGAAGCACAAAAAGAAAAAGACCTACTACTTCGAGTAACATATAGGTACTATTTCAGATCTTCAGAAGTGGCCATAGCCTAACTCGTAAAGGCGCGTGCCTATGAAAGGGTCATTTATTTTTTTAATTATCAACAAAATACAGATTTTATTGTTAATATGTCGGTAATTTATCCGGGGACACACTGTGACTGTGTGTATGTGTATAAAGAAATGTGCTTACCTGTAATTTTGCGCACCAACGCTCAGCAACAGCCTTCTCCTAGGCGCAGCTGGTGGATGCGCACCATTCGCACATCCTGCTAAACTCAGTCTGGCATTCTGCCTTTGTAGGCGCTCTCTTCTGAATTCAGCCAGTGCCTGAGCAACGCTTTTCCTTAGTTCTTCTTCCAGGCGCCTTGCCACACTGGCCGAAGGGCAGAGCACTGCGTGGCAACGAAGCTCGTGCCTCAACCTATGGAGGCAAGAAGAGGAAAGTTTTTATCCGAAATCTGATATTTAGAATTAGACATAACCTCCGCTCCTCCGCAAGGCAGGTTGTGTGAGGGGAGGGGGGGGGCCTTCCACTTTTTTCCGTTTTATTGCCGTTTACGGAACATTAATAATTATTATACAAACATTTGGGAAAGAGAACTCACCTTCGCCCTTCGTGCCTGTACACCCACGCGAACAATCTAGGGTAGTGGGGTGGGGCTGCGCAGGCTGTCAACCGATGGGCCCAATATTCAGTGATTCCGTGCTGCCGAGTCGCCGCGCGCAGACCTCCACCGCACACAGTGACGCGCATGCGCACAGCGCCACGCGCGGCCGACTGCGCATAGTTGCGCCACAGCGTTGCCAGCGGTTTCTCGACGCAACCGTCACCTGAAACAATGTCAACAATGTAAAGAGAGCAATGTGATTTTATTGTCTCTGAAACTCGTAGAATATCTTTGCAAGGCTGATTAAATAATGGTAGTAGCTTTATACTTAAACCACTTGCACTCCAGAGTATCTTTGCAAATTTCTGTTTAGAATAAAGAACTCTTAAAATAAATAAAAAATCAAATTGGTCCTGAAAATGTAGTATAGATTCGAGAAAATCCCAAGAGTAGTTTTTTGCAGAAAATTGCTGTGTCAGAAAACAATGTTTGAGTTTACGTTATACCCTTTATAATAATATTTTTCATAATATATCGCCCATACCTTGGCCACTGGTCGTGGTACAACGCAAAATGCGTAGTTTAGCAGACAATGACCAATATTTTTGACATACGCGTTATCAGGTTTATAATATTTGTAGACTATACAGTATACAGGGTGTTCAGCGGAAACGTAACAGGGTCTATAACGGCCGGGAAAATTTTTTCTTACAAAAACGCAAAAATAGGTCAGTTTTGTTTACAATACGGAGACGCAGATCTTCTATTGTTTAACAATACCAGGCAATAATTGAAAATGAATGTTTTGCATTTTACTCGGTGTATCTTTTTGAAAAGTCGATCGATTTTCGAAAATCTGATCCAGGTGTACAGAGAATTATTGAGAGGCGTTTCCAAAGATGTGCGACATGAACCCCCTTCCCATTTAAATTTTTTGAAGGGGTTCAACCCCTGCTCAGGGGGTTGCAGATAGATCTATCAATTTTATGCCAAAAGATGTCCCCCTGCCAAACAAAATTGACCTATTTTTGCGTTTTTCCAAGAAAAAAATTTCCCGGCCGTTATAGAGCCTGTTACGTTTCCGCTGGAACTACCCGGTATAAAATTTCTCAATCGTAGTTTCCGTACATATTTTCGCAATAAAATATTATTATTGTTTGGGTAACACGTAGATATTGCTAAAAGTTCCGAAAGACGTTGAAATTAAAATTCATAATGGAAACCTATCTCTTTACCAAATTGGAATTTTCCTTCTATTCTCGAAAATAAGAGTTGGGCCGAAATGTATTATTCCTACAAAAGCAAAATTTAAATTTAAAAGCAAAGGTATTTGTACTCATTCAGCATTCAACAATAATTTCTACAGCATAAATAATAAATCAAGGTTAAGATTGTATCAGATCCGCATTTTTTAGCAATTAACATTTTCATTCAAAAAATGTTTTATGAAGTAGCACTGGTTATACCTGATACTGAAAACTGTAGTGTTTTATTCGGCATGTAGAAAAATGTTAATATAGCAGTAGGTATAATATTTTGTGAAGGTATCCAGCTGAGACACATTTTGGGTTAGGCTAGCATAAATATGCTGGTCTTATAGCTAGGTCACGTCGACAGCCTTTCTCATTTAGGTACTATAAGACATGTTCTCTTTTTCATTTCCGATAAGAGACGGAATAAAAAATCTAAGTAGGTAATAAACTTTGTATACATGAGTTTCCTTTTTAAAGAAAGAATTTTGTTTATTTGTTAATTGCTGAGGTAAAATTAATTGGATTTTTGCGTGTCTTTGAGTTTTCTAAAGAAACGAACTGTTTCTTCAAAATATATTAATAAAGTTGACGATTATATCATCCATCCATCGAAAAATTGTCTAGCTGGAACTTCCGAGGAAAAAGAAACGGGCGAAACGGTCCTAATTGCGGCTTCGAAAATCGCAGTTGCAATAATTATTAAATCCGCAAGCGCACCCGAACAAATTACAATCTCCGCCGTGTGCTGCAGTTTCCTGCTATTAGTTAACATTATCTTTTGTTATTGCTCCGCGGTTCAACGACACCACAAATATGTATTCCACACTCTATAGCCATGCCAGTGAAACGCTTTCCTATTTTATTACCTTGACAAACTAATAACTATCCGTTGGTCGTCTCTTCTCGTTCGATTAGCAATGGCCTAAGAATGCATGTAGATATATTATTTTATATCTTGCGCTTGTGTAAACTATCTCCCGAAACTTCGCCAGGCAAGTTGTGTAGGAATTTAGGGCAACTCAAACTTTACTTGCCACATTACTGCGTCGAAGCCATGAATGATAATTTTAAGTTCTTCGCAGTGACACGATTGGCAACAAGAATCTTGCTCTAAATCAGTTTTACTAAGGAAACAGGAGTATAATTTCTTCACCAACATTACAAACACGCATAGTTAAAATTGTTTTCCACACTTCCACACAAACTAATAAACAATTGCACCTATTACCCGTCAGGAGCGAAAAGTCTGTAGTTGCATATTTTTTATGAACTCATAACCATTTTTATAACTCGGCAGTTCAAGCTAAATTACTGCTATCAAAAGTGAGCCAAGTACTAATACCAAAGTCTCTAATACTATAGCTATAACAAACGGCTCGATGCTTGATATACAATACAAATTAAACAATGTCAATTTCTTATTTAATTATAAAAAAGAAAACATTTTGTAAGCCTCCGGAAATTTGAAGAGATGGCAAAAGCAAAAAGCTTTATTATACATAGTATGTAAGATGAAAGAATGTTTTTTTTTATCAAATGAACCATCATAGTTTTTGAAGACGAACAATCAGAACAAATTAGTTTGCTTATCCGCACGAATAGATATGTTTTGAAGTCTTCATGCTTTTAGGCTTCCAAAAGAAGCCGTGTGCTTTGGGAATGGCTGGAAAGCAATCACTCCACCAAAAAAAAACTCATGCGGATACTGGCTATATCGATATATAGAATAGAGAAGGTACAGTCGCGGACAGTTGGTATCGAACGACCTGAAGAGGTTTCTCGTGGCTATCGTTACAGGGCGCGCGGAGACGGCAACATCGCGCTGGAGTCTGCAGCCGGCCGGTCTGCTAAAAATAGAACCATAAAATGCAAATTACAGCCTCCAGCCTCTCACAGCAAAGGAACAAAATTCGAGGAAAATGCAACTTTGTGCTGGTAATAATTCCAACCCCAGTGTTGGTATTTAATATTTCGTACTATTTTATCATGTTACTATACCGTCTAGTATTTATGATAATGAAATAAAAAAATAATAAATATCAAGGCTGAGATTAGAATCAACACCACAATAAAAGTTGCTTTTTCTCGAGTTTCCTTCCTTTGCTGCCAGCACCCTGTATTAATTAGGAATATGAAATTAGGTAAATCCATAGTCAATTTGAGCCACAATAGAATTCCGAAGAATTTCTCAAAAACAATAATTTAATATACAGGGTGTCTACTTTTAAACATATGCAAATTAATAAAATCTTTATTTTTGGAGATAATCCCTGAACATTCTTTGTGTGAAAGGCCTTCAAAAATCGCTTCTTTTAGCCTTCCTATCATTTTCAAAAGGCAAATCCAGGTCCGGCTACGATTTTTGAGTGTTTTTTTATTTAAAATCTACCAATACAGCGTTAATCAGGATCCCCCTAAAACCCCTTTATATACCAAATTTGAACAAAGAATTTAGAGAGAGATCTATTCTACAGGATGTCAAGGTTCAGCAAAATAGGAAATTTACAGGCATTTGGCGAGTCAAGTGTGCCATGGAATCCCGTCAAAATAGTTTAATTGTCAACAGAACCACTCAAAGTGTTGGTGTGCAAAGATTCAATACAGGGTATTTTTCTCTGCCCCATCTGAAAATGCTGAATTTTTATGACTTGACTCGCCAGAGATGCCTGAAGAGGTTTCTTTAAATTTCCTATTTTGCTCAATTTTGACATCCTGTAGAATAGAACTCTCTCTATATTTTTTGTTCAAATTTGGTATATAAAGGGTTTTCGACTGTCCTGATTGACGCTGTGGTGTCAGATTTTAAATAAAAAAATGGCTAAATGGTTTTTGTGAAAATCGGGGGAATAAAAAAATCGTAGCCGGCCCTGGATTTGCAATTTTAAAATGGCAGGATTGCTAAAATAAGCGGCTTTTGAAGTCCTTTCGGACAAAAAACAGATCAAGCGATTATCTCAAAAATTAAAGATTTCAAGGATTTGTATAATATGTTTAAAAGTAGATATGGGGGCTCTTAATATTAATTAGAAAATGTATGGCACAAAATTAATGGATTATCGGATTACCTGAGTTGAAATATTTTAGCATAGATATTTATATCTTTTTAAATAGGTATTTATTAATTATACCTACCTGCACTTAATATAACTAAATTTAGGGGATTAACTTAATAATTGTAATATTGAATTGGATGTAGATTTTGAAAATATCGATTATACCTGCTCCTAGCCCTTTGTATAAATACTAAGGTGGGTGGGCTAAAATTATTTAGTCAGTATCCTAATTCGAGAGAGTAACTAACAGTGTTCGTTATGCCTCGTTTGAGTGAATCCGTCAAGCACCGTATCATCGCCAAACTAGAAAATGGTTGGGCTATTTCCCGACTGGCCGAAGAATTTGGTGTATCTAAAAGCACCATTTTCAATATAAAGAAGAAATATGACGAAACCGGAAGCGTGGAAAACATACATAGAGGAGGAAATGTGAAAATTACGTCTGACCAACAAGATGAGCAACTAGCTAATTTTTGCCTTGCAAATCCGTTTAAATCCGCCGTTGAAGCAGTATCTGCAACACAATTTCCAGCAAGTGTTAGAACTGCCCGAAGGAGATTAGATGCAGCCAATCTGAAATCTCGCACGGCCAGCAACAAAATTCAGCTGACCGAGGCTAATAAGGAAGTCAGGTTGCAGATATGCCGAGAGTTTCAGCGTTTACCGCCACATTATTGGGAGAAGGTAATATTTAGCGACGAAAAGATCTTTCAAAGCCATTACAATGGCAAAGTGCGAGTATATAGACCTTCGGTGAGTTCAAGATATGACGAAAGATTTGTGTCACCCAGGAAAAGGAGTGGGCATTTTTCCGTCAACATATGGGCCTGGATAAGCTACCGTGGACCTGGCATTTGTTGGAGAATCGACGACCGCTTCACAGCAGCTCGCTATTGCGAGATACTCGAAGGCGGATTGTTACCAACTGCAACGGAAATGTATCCCTATGGCTTCGTTTTCCAGCATGATAACGCTCCTGTGCATACAGCAAGAATAGTTCGCGAATGGTTCACCGAAAACAACGTAGAAAAGTTGCAATGGCCGGCGAAGAGTGCTGACTTGAATCCCATTGAGAATGTGTGGGGCAGAATGGCGCGGACAATGGAGAACTTCGTACCCGAAAATAGGGAGGCACTTTGGCAGAAGATTCAACAAACGTGGGATGAAGTCGTAACCCATGATCTCTGCTGCCAACTCATAGATTCGATGAGCAGGAGAGTTCAGAAAGTCATCCTATCCCAAGGTGGGTATACTAAATATTAATATACATATAATATAATAATGGAAAATGCATTTGATTTCTTGCCTTTATTTAATTATGTTATAGTCATAAAGATTTTAATGGGTTTATAGTTTTTTCGGATTCTTCCTGTGTCGGTGGTTCTAATAAAACTTCGTAATCATTATATCCAGCTTGTGGAAGTCCTCAATCACCTGAAATTATTTTATTTTATCCAGGTAATCACATTGAGGTCCAGGGAGGTGTGTAAAGCTTGACACGTGTCCCTGCTCTGTGTCTTCTGATGTTATTGATAAAGGTATGCAATTTAAATAATAGAGAGTTATTGCAGAAATAAATAACGTCGCGCTCTTTTTTGACGTTATTTTGACATTTGAGCATGCGCAGTCGTAGTTTGATATAAGGTCGTCCATAATAAGGTTATTTTCCTTTATTTTTGTTTATTGTGTATACCATAATATACGTTATTTTTACCTTATTTGTCACAATTCTTAAAATAAATTCTGATTTGTCAGAAAACGCTAGTGTTCTGTGAAAGTAGGACTTAACCTAAAATGTTCGTTGCTTGTTTGCGTTTGCACCTTGTTTGTTTTCATTAGTCTTTCACCTTGGTGTTCCGTGGTTATTTGGCTGTTTTCCCAGTTTTTTCCGGAGCAAAATTATAAAAGCACATAATATTCTAGTGAAAGTGTAGAAATACAAAACAATAAAGTAAACGTAAACAAGCCCTTAATTTGGATACATAAATTACGACTTGCAATAACTATTGTCAGAATCATAAATAACGTATGAGAGTATTCAAATAAGGTCGTCTTAAATACTGCTTAATGCCAAAAACAGTTTCTGCAATAACTCTCTATTAAGTTACAAGGGTAATTTTATGTCTGTGACCCCCTAATCTCATTTATCTGTTGAAGGGCATTTTATGAGAAACAATGGAGCATTGCAGCACCACGAAAACCAATTTATTAAAACTTCTGACCAATTTCTTCAAAAATAAGAAAAAATAAATAAAAGGGACACCCCTTTTATTTTATAATCATTTATGTTTAGGACTACGAGACCTAACAACTAAATGTTGGAACAAATACTTATTTTGCAAAGAAAAGAATAATTTATGAAAATCCTTTTAATTAACTTTTTTAATTCTAGGGTTATTAGCTAAATATATTTTTAGTGTTACTACATATTTTTTTATTATAACATAAAAATACATTTTTGTTGCAACGCAAAATATTTATTAACTTAATGTCTAAAACCGCTGACAACTATACTTAGTGTATTTGGAAATGAAAGGAGGCCATAAATATTGATTGAGAAGGAAAATTCGACCATTTCAGTGGCGTGCTCTTTTGCTAAAAATCTGATGAGGATAAATACGCAAATTAATATTCGGGCGAGTTATGTAGTATTTTATGACGGACTCTCGAGCCTCTGATAAAGAATTTGCATTTATATTTATAATAAGCCATAAACCTTCCTTTCATTTCCAAATACACTATGTATATACAGTATGTCCACAGAAGAGGTGTTGAATAGGAACACTTTCTTATCTTTAATTTTACCGCAAAAAGTTACTCTTGATAAAAACTTTGCTAACATTTCTTATGTGGAAATAAGTTGCTAGGAAAAGTTGTTCAAAAGTAAAGGATACTCCATACTACCAATTTTAGAAACAATTGGCACACTTTGATTTATTTGAAAAACATTTTTCGCTTTGGCCCTATCACTGCATTAAATATATTTTTTTTATGTAAGTAAGCTTATATAAGCATAATAAATATGGCAATTTTAGACGGCTAGGTGATGTTAAAAAATAAATCGGCATCCATAACCAACTTTTCACGCAATACAAAAAAAAAAACTCAAGTCGACAAAAATGTGAAAACAAAACTATCAATTTATTTAATTTTTTTTTGATCAAACAAGATCTTTAATATGAGAAAATTTGTCTTTAATTTGAATAACTGTTGATGTTTTTAATTGCTATTTCGACTTCACACTTTAAACAAATTAGCGGGAAAACTAGTACAAATTGTATGAAAATTTTCTTTTGTCAATGTTCTTGCGTGATCTAATTGCCGCTAATCTCCAATTAAAATTTTCCCTCGACTTTCAAAATAAATTGATTGTTTTCAGATTCTTGTTGATTTAAGTTTTTTTTGGTATTGCGCGAAAAGTTGGCCATGGATACCGACTTCTTTTTTTAACATTAACCAACTATCTAAAATTTACACGTTTTTGTTTCTTAAGATTTTTCAGTAGGGAGCCAAATAACTACTTTAATAAACTAAAACAATGGCCTTTAATAACTAAAACAATGGCCTCAACAGAGCCGAAGAGCCTGTGTAATTTTCAGAAACTATCTGAGCACCCAGTTGCATAAAGCTTCTCAGTGCCATCAATTTTCAATATAAAAGTTTTCTTCGGTATCTTAAAATAAATAGGTATGTTACGGCTATTTAATAATTTTGCTCAATTGGAGGTTTTTTTATATTGCGCGACAAGTTGACCATGGATGTTGATTACTTTTTCAGGGCCACTTAGCTGTCCAAAATTGTCACCTTTTTGTTTCTCATGTTTTTTTTGTAGGGCGCAAAATAAGCGAGGAAATCGCGGTGGTAGTTTAAAAAATCATACTGTATACTTGTGAACTGTTTTAATAAATAGTTTAATACTGATTCCTTAATTTTTTTTAACCCTTTCGGTGACATCGGCTTAATCGCTTGCAAAGAATTCTCGGAACAAGACACCCGTTCGAACCATCCGATGCCGAAGGCGCGCGCTGTTGCCGTCTCCGCGCGCCCTGTAACGATAGCCACGAGAAACCTCTTCAGGTCGTTCGATACCAACTGTCCGCGACCTTATAGGATAAAGAGATTGGTCAATACTGGAAGAAATATTGGAACATGAAGAATCGGTCACATCAAGTCTCGCATCAAGTAAACTCGTGTACTCTTAGAATTATTATAATTTAATTTCGAAAAAAAACTACACAACAAATAAAATATCAAATAGAAAATTATTTTCTTTAACGTCTATTTGACATTTTGCATAAAATCTCAATAATTAAATCACAGATAACGTAACTTAAATTTATAGAACAATCCTGTATATTCCATTTTAATTTTACCTGCTTCATTTAGGGTTCAAAATGCCCGGCAACCTTCCCTCGGCCCAACGTCCCTTTTGCGCATTTCCCCGTAAGTACAACTGACAACCATTTTGCTCACAAAATATTTAAACACATTGGAAAAAATAAACATAATAATTATGCCATAATTCCTACACACTATGAACTAGTGCTGGCAACCGAAACCGATTTTTCGGTTAACCGGTTAACCGGTTTTCGGTTAACCGGTTATTCGGTTAACCGGTTTTCGGTTATTCGAATAACCGGTTTCCGGTTAATTCGGGTTTCGAATAATCGGTTTTCGATTTATCGGTTTTCGGCGGTTACTCGGTTTTCAGTTAATGATTGTGCTGGTAAACGATTTTAACCAAAACCGGTTCTAGTAGGAAACAATTAATTGGTTTTCAATTTTTCAGTTTTTGATGGATGGGCTCGTGTAATTTCGAAAGAAATTTTTTTTTTATTTATTGATAGATCATGGGAAAAAGGGACCCCTGTCTTTCAGTTTTCGATTTTTCTTTTAGTTTTTCTGTAAATTTAAATTTACAACTTTCCCGCCAACGTGTGACGTCGTGGAAGAAGGCTATGACTATAGTTCCGTTCTGTAAATTCTGTCTCTATTGTCTCTATCGTCTTCATAGCAGTAGCAGTGTTGCCAGTTCGCCAGTTGTCATCACGTTTTCGGGTTTTGAATTAAATTTAAGGAAAAAACAGTGTCAGAACCGCGGTTAATCGATAATCGGTTATTTGAGGCAAAAACAGATTTTTGGTTAACCGGTTAACTGAAAGAAAATCGATTAACCGAAAACCGGTTAACCGCTTAATGGGTTAAACCGAAAACCGGTTTTGAAGTCGAGTTTCGGTTAACCGATTTTAACCGAAACCGATTTTAACAGAAACCGATTAATCGGTTTTGATTTTTTCCGGTTTTTGCCAGCACTACTATGAACATAGAACATACCTAATAGTGACAAAAGTATAAAAAATGCACATTTGGTATGTACTTACTCCTAAGTTTTACATGACCAAAATTAAATCAAATGGTGTATACGGAAAAGGCATAACAAATTAAACGTAGTAAGAAAGAAGGATTTCTTTGGGGTGTTAAAAATATAAGTTTTTGGACTGGACGCACAGATGTCACTGTCGCAGCATTGGGAGTTCATTACGTTCTACAGTTACTCCTTGCGCATAATCGCTTCAGCCTCCCCTAATACACTATCGTTTATTTTAACGACAGCGTTACAAAAAATATGTAGAGAAGAATTTTTTGTTTTAACAGATAAGGTCTTGTGATAATTCTTCCAGTTTTACAAATTTGCTATTAGAAAGTACCGCTGTTTTAGGTCTCTAAGAAAAATATCGTACCCACACAGTGGCGTATCCAGGATTAACGTCTGGGGGGGGGGGGGCAATCATTTATAGACAACAAAACTCTGTCGACAATTTTAATAAATAAAAACTGGAAAAATTAAAAAATAATGGAAAATATGATGAAAAGTTCATATGAACATGGGTCCGCAGATGTTTGGTTTTCGAGATGCAGGGTGTTGAAATTGAAATTTTATTTTCGATTTTTTTAAGTAACTTTTCGAGATTGGAGGTTTTTTTATATTGCGCGACAAGTTGACCATGGATGTTGATTACTTTTTCAGGGCCACTTAGCTGTCCAAAATTGTCACCTTTTTGTTTCTCATGTTTTTTTTGTAGGGCGCAAAATAAGCGAGGAAATCGCGGTGGTAGTTTAAAAAATCATACTGTATACTTGTGAACTGTTTTAATAAATAGTTTAATACTGATTCCTTAATTTTTTTTAACCCTTTCGGTGACATCGGCTTAATCGCTTGCAAAGAATTCTCGGAACAAGACACCCGTTCGAACCATCCGATGCCGAAGGCGCGCGCTGTTGCCGTCTCCGCGCGCCCTGTAACGATAGCCACGTGAAACCTCTTCAGGTCGTTCGATACCAACTGTCTGCGACCTTATAGGATAAAGAGATTGGTCAATACTGGAAGAAATATTGGAACATGAAGAATCGGTCACATCAAGTCTCGCATCAAGTAAACTCGTGTACTCTTAGAATTATTATAATTTAATTTCGAAAAAAAACTACACAACAAATAAAATATCAAATAGAAAATTATTTTCTTTAACGTCTATTTGACATTTTGCATAAAATCTCAATAATTAAATCACAGATAACGTAACTTAAATTTATAGAACAATCCTGTATATTCCACTTTAATTTTACCTGCTTCATTTAGGGTTCAAAATGCCCGGCAACCTTCCCTCGGCCCAACGTCCCTTTTGCGCATTTCCCCGTAAGTACAACTGACAACCATTTTGCTCACAAAATATTTAAACACATTGGAAAAAATAAACATAATAATTATGCCATAATCCCTACACACTATGAACTAGTGCTGGCAACCGAAACCGATTTTTCGGTTAACCGGTTAACCGGTTTTCGGTTAACCGGTTATTCGGTTAACCGGTTTTCGGTTATTCGAATAACCGGTTTCCGGTTAATTCGGGTTTCGAATAATCGGTTTTCGATTTATCGGTTTTCGGCGGTTACTCGGTTTTCAGTTAATGATTGTGCTGGTAAACGATTTTAACCAAAACCGGTTCTAGTAGGAAACCATTAATTGGTTTTCAATTTTTCAGTTTTTGATGGATGGGCTCGTGTAATTTCGAAAGAAATTTTTTTTTTTATTTATTGATAGATCATGGGAAAAAGGGACCCCTGTCTTTCAGTTTTCGATTTTTCTTTTAGTTTTTCTGTAAATTTAAATTTACAACTTTCCCGCCAACGTGTGACGTCGTGGAAGAAGGCTATGACTATAGTTCCGTTCTGTAAATTCTGTCTCTATTGTCTCTATCGTCTTCATAGCAGTAGCAGTGTTGCCAGTTCGCCAGTTGTCATCACGTTTTCGGGTTTTGAATTAAATTTAAGGAAAAAACAGTGTCAGAACCGCGGTTAATCGATAATCGGTTATTTGTTAACCGGTTAACTGAAAGAAAATCGATTAACCGAAAACCGGTTAACCGCTTAATGGGTTAAACCGAAAACCGGTTTTGAAGTCGAGTTTCGGTTAACCGATTTTAACCGAAACCGATTTTAACAGAAACCGATTAATCGGTTTTGATTTTTTCCGGTTTTTGCCAGCACTACTATGAACATAGAACATACCTAATAGTGACAAAAGTATAAAAAATGCACATTTGGTATGTACTTACTCCTAAGTTTTACATGACCAAAATTAAATCAAATGGTGTATACGGAAAAGGCATAACAAATTAAACGTAGTAAGAAAGAAGGATTTCTTTGGGGTGTTAAAAATATAAGTTTTTGGACTGGACGCACAGATGTCACTGTCGCAGCATTGGGAGTTCATTACGTTCTACAGTTACTCCTTGCGCATAATCGCTTCAGCCTCCCCTAATACACTATCGTTTATTTTAACGACAGCGTTACAAAAAATATGTAGAGAAGAATTTTTTGTTTTAACAGATAAGGTCTTGTGATAATTCTTCCAGTTTTACAAATTTGCTATTAGAAAGTACCGCTGTTTTAGGTCTCTAAGAAAAATATCGTACCCACACAGTGGCGTATCCAGGATTAACGTCTGGGGGGGGGGCAATCATTTATAGACAACAAAACTCTGTCGACAATTTTAATAAATAAAAACTGGAAAAATTAAAAAATAATGGAAAATATGATGAAAAGTTCATATGAACATGGGTCCGCAGATGTTTGGTTTTCGAGATGCAGGGTGTTGAAATTGAAATTTTATTTTCGATTTTTTTAAGTAACTTTTCGAGACGACAAAATTTTCTAGCAACATTTTATAGCCGGTTTTTTTTGGGAAGAGAAGGCATTATTTGCTATTATTTTTGGGGCAATCCGTAGAGGGCGCTGCGTACGCTATCATTACTTAATTTAATTTGCCCTAACTTTTTTGACAGTAAACTTTTACGACATGTTGTGAATGTATCCTCTTCCCACACGTTTTCTAAGCAAAAAAGGCATACTTGGTGAATAACGCCAAAGGTGACCGTTTTCGAGAAATTTTCAAATTTCTGCATCGATGCAAGTGCATATCAACACTCGTATTAAAAATTACTAAAATTAAATTCAAAATCAAATTTAAATAAACAAGCACATTTATTTTTTGACAGTTTAATTAACTTGTCGTCTCAAAAAGTTACTTGAAAAAATCGAAAACAAAATTTAAATTTCAACACTCTGCATCTCGAAAACCAAACATCTGCGGACTTATGTTCATATGAACTTTTCGTCATATTTTCCATTTTTATTTTTAATTTTTTAAGTTATTACCGGACACCTTGTATAACATAAAAATATTCTTCTTCGAACCAGTAAAATCTATATCACAAAATCAAGCAAGGTTGGCAAATATCATGATATTTATATAAATATCAAAATATCGGATATTTATCGATATATATCTGATATATATCCAAATCTTGATATTTATTTTTAAAAATTGAATTTTGCATATCTAAGGTACAAATATTGTAAAAAACTGAAGCGTTTTTTATTTGTACTTTATTATAAATAAAATTCAAAAATAAAAACAAAAAATGATTCTCAAATAACACATAAATACTAAACTTCATAAACAAAAAACAAAACGTTAGATTGTATAGGTACTAAATAAAAAAAACTCCTATAAAATAATTGCCGGTAAGAAGTAATGGTATCAAAAATAGGCTATTCCTACTTATTAGGTAATTATTATAATAACATCAGTTTTGACAATGGTAAGCACTCAGGCATAAGCACTAAGTACTTGCATTTTAAATCTTGATATATTATATATCTTGATAAATGAAGACACAAGTGGATAAAGGTGTCATGTCACATTTTTTCTAAAATCGAGTTTTTCAACTTTTTCAACTTCTCTGATATAGATCTATCTTCTAAAAAATCCTAAATACTTCTATCTATATACATATTTAAAGATTTTTTTTAATGGATAAAGGTGTTAAGTCACACATATATATGTCATGTCCTAGTGGATAAAGGTGTCAAGTTACATGTTTCGTGGATGAAGGTGTTATGTACACATACATTTACATGTAGAAAAAAAAAATTTTTTTAATTAGAATTCATCAAAGAAATTAACTTATTTTTAACTAAATTTTCGGATATTACAAAATAAAATTAAATATTAATTTAAAAAGTTCTAGTTCAAAACGCGCTTTATTAAATATCTTGGAAGTTTAAAAATGTGACATGACACCTTTATCCAGTTGTGTCTTCAAATATCAAAGAATAAATATCTTGATATATATCAAGATATATATCTTTTGATATATATCATGCCAACCTTGAAATCAAGTATTCTTTTTTGGTCTTGAGCTCGTCAAATATCTCCTCTGGAGATATGGGTATTTAAGGGTACACATAAAGGTGTGTTAACCCATTTAGTCAGTTTTCGCTAATATTGTTTCTATTTTGAAAATGTTCTTTCTGGCGTGGCGATGCACCCTGTAATTGTGCAAAATATGTTTAGTAGGTTGTTTTGCCTAATTTACGGTTACGTGCTGCGACCGACTAGAGGGAGTGTGTGCATAGTGCATAATATACGGCGGCGCGTTCTCAAATCTACTGCACAGGTTTTAATTTGTTCACTGCATTTTCCGATTAGGCCAGGAGTATATAATTTTTGATATTACAAATCTCGTTTATCTCGACAGCTCTGGGGGGGGGGGGGCAATTGCCCCCTTTGCCCCCCCCCCTGAATACGCCACTGTACACACAAGTTTCACGTCATAAAATTGCGGAAATTGTTTTTACTTTCAAAACGACGCGAGGAGATATTTTCTAAGCCCTACTTATTCCCTCACTCAACGGCCCTACGTAAAGTGGCAATCGAATTGAGTAAATGAAGCCATATATAATATAGTTATATGACCACAAGGAACTTGACGATTTTTCAAAACTATTTTTAAACTATACCTAAGTGATAGTGAAATACGAAAAACGCATTAAAAAATTTCTTTAGCTAGTGTTACTGACATATGAATTTTCTAATTTCAATTCCTGTAAAACAACCGGTGACGTCACTTATATGGATATCGAGTAGATTTGGCAACATTGTAAATTTATTTTTATATCTATGATTTTAAGATCCTTTTATTTTTAATGGGACTGGCAGAATCCTTCTCGGTTCCCTTCCACAAAATGAAGAAGAAGAGCTAAACTTATAACCTAAAAAATTGTTATAAGCATATTGATTGTCAAAATATTTAGTTGTGTTGTCTTGTCAGTTGTCAGTGTTGTGTACTTTTAACTTGAGTTCTTCTACTTGCCTAATGAGACTGCGAAATGTATTATTATTGGTGGTAAAATCGCGTGAGAATACGTCTTTAAATTCAAATTAAACATTTCTACATTTCTACAGACTCGGCACAGAAAAACAAAATTGTTAGAAGCTATAAAACGTAAAAATAATTTTTCCACTAAAACTCTTTTTATTTGTATGTGAAGATCATTTTTATGTAAGTCATAGCCAGGTGATATTTTATTGGTTTGCATTTATATAATGCTTTTTAGCTAAAAGAAGACATGGAAAACTATATTATATGTGATGGAAACTTGTAAATAATGAGTTCTTACGTAATTTATTAGGAAAATTAGAGTTGTTTCTCTGAACATATTGATATGAATGATGTTTATGGTTCAACTTTACAAGACTTCCTAAAAAACTGTAGTGCTTTTAAATTTGAATGTAAAAGTCACGAATCATGTGTTGACATTTTTGTTTCATAATTACATATTGTTAAGAATGCGATTTTATTCTAAGCAACGAGATATACACCTCGCGAAAGAGAACAGAGAAGAGAAAAACTGTCTAGGTAAATTATGAAATAAACATTGATTTGTAACAACTGCACTATTTACTTTGTGCATAGGTATGTCTGAAGTTCCATATATAGTAAAATCCGTGAATTGGCCACCTTTATTTATAATTTGAGCATTTTTTGTTACGTATAATTATTATACAATTATTATCTTTACACTGCCCACGCCCGTAAATATAGTGGATACACTACTTGTCTTATTCACTTTGGCTATGCCTATGCAGCCACGTTAAAAATGCCACGGAATGTTTGCAACCTCCTTGGGAAGCCGCGCAGTCTCTACATTGTGCTTGAATGATCTTCTCGGCCACTTCATCTATGTTACAAACTACTGCATAATTTTTGGAACGAACCTTGTGTTCTGGGCATATTTTGGTTTTTACAGTATACTTTCCTGAGAGTCTTTCTTGAAGTGCACATAACCAACAGCTGAATCATCATCTCTTGCCGCACTGAAAGAAATATATATTAGGTACCTACTTAACTAATTAACAATATTGTTCTTTAGCTTACCTCTGTGTCTTAACTCCACGAATTTCTGCTGAGTTATAGAGCCTGCTATTTGTAAAATAGTCTGCCACAATGAAGACATCAAGCTTTGGCAAATTATTTGAGTATAAGCTTTCACAAAATTTGCTTCCATTGTTGTATCACGTTCAAAATACGACAACAACACTTCCCAATGGGTATAAGATATTTGATGGAACACTGAATTTCCAAATGCAAATAATCATCTATCAGCATCCACTAATAAGATTATGATTACAGTTTGACGCCTGCCTGACAGCTGCTAATCTGCTATTCCATAAAACACAATAATATTCCAGCCGAAACCCCATGTTGCCAAATTTACCATGTTTAGATATAAGTGACGTCAGAGCTTTGTTTAAGCGCGCATTCAAAAAGCCATTTTCAGAATCAGTTTGCCGAAAAGGAAACAATTATTTTGCAGTTTTTATTTGAGGAATGTTATCCTGCATACAAAAACTTTCCAGTAAATACAAATTGAACAAGAAAAAATTTTTGTGCAAGTACCGTGCGCCTACTTCCCGTCTTACGCAACGCGCCTGAAATCGGAAAAAACGATTAAATTTTATAGCCAGTCGACGAACTCTCGATAGGGATCTCTCTTTCGCCTATTACCCAACCTGTCGGCGACGTATTTTTAGCACTCGCCGATTAATTATGTCGACTTTTGCGCAACTGTTTGATGGAAACGGTCAGCGCGAAAGTAGAACGAATCCGAAGATATTTATAATGAGCAGGAATTATTAATCGCGATTCCTTTGTCTTCGCGTCGAGCGGCAAAAAAGGCGCTCGGCGCGGCGCCCGCTAGCGATTGTGCGCCCGTTTATCATACCCGTTACCCGCCGGTTTCTGGTCACATTTTTTTCCAGATCGAGTGCACATCGTATTATTCATCACGCGCAGTGGCGGCTCTAAGAGGGTATAGTCAAATTATTTTAAGAAGTCCTTACTGGGACTGTCAATTGGTAATTTCGATATCCTAAGTTGGCATCAATGAAGCAAAAAATGCAACCGGGTCATAAGTTCAGGTCAGTAACGGGCCCATTTGCACTAACAACACGAAAAGTAACAAGAACAAGAACAACACAGATACCGGTAAAACTCACGAAACGTAGAAAACCCTCGAATATTTTCACTGCCGAATGTTTGAACCAGTTTGAACGATCTGGAAAACCTTCACTGTCACTTTGACACACCGAAGCTAAATTTACCTGAGTCCGCACATTGACGCTGCCAAAAGAAGCTAATTATACCAAAATACCAAAATGAAAAGTGTTTCCATGACGTTTGTAATTATTATTAAAATGAGTTGTAGTCATAGTTATTTTTATTTATAGCGGTATAATCGTGATTGCAATAGGGTTTTTATTTTATTATGTTCTTTTTTTCGTATCACTTGGGTAACTTACCCATCATAAATCAATGAGTAACGTCAGTAACTGGCTGAGACACATATACCAATGTTATACCAATGGTTAACAGAAAACTCCTAGGGATTTTGTGGAGAATGACATCTGACAAAATCGGGACTTCTTACAGTAATCGGGGTATACCTAGTGAGCTCCAGCCCCCCTCCATGAGTGTCCGTTGTTACAATTCGGGGGTATGGAATGGACTCTTAAAAATATTAATTGAATTGGTCGTTTCATAGGGTATATTTTGCGACTGTATCTAAAGCAAGTTCGATTGAAAGACTTTTTCTTAAATCGGCATTAAAGAGTCTCAGAATCGTCATTAAAAGTTCAGAAATCGGCAGTAAATTCTTCCCTATGTTTTCGGCTTTTATATTGCTTCAAATAAAAATGTTTCCGGTTCACTTCCAAATATCTTGACGAAGTATGTTTCAGCTATGTTTTCTTGGTCAGCATTATGTCTCAGTCAATATTCTCATCAAGAACTATAAAGTCCAACATCTATTAGTTGAAAAATATGAAGTTTTTTATTCAGAATAAAATATCAAATACTGAAAATATCAGCGAGAAAGCTTGTTTGATCGCCCTTCAGGAAAAATAATCCCCTACTTGATGATTAATCTTTCCCGATTTCGGTATGTTGGTCTGAGAGCTGGTCAAAAAGTCTGCGAACCTCATGACAAAAAAATCCTTATGAACTATGTATCAAAAATTTTTCGCTTTCGAAATGGAACGGATTGAAATCGACCAAATTTTGAAATCCATATTTCAGCAAAACCAGTGATGTTTTACTCAATATCCATTAGGCATTTTTTCTTAATGTTGAACATACAATTCACCTGTAAAACATTTAAATGCGGTAGGCGATAATTTTATTTTTCGAATTTTGGAGTTAACAGGTGTTTTGGGGCACATTTTGCCGATTTCAACGCAAACGGTTGATTTTATCGTTATGAAACAAGAGTACATTTTTGTTGCAAAATAAAGAGATGCACTAAAAAATGAGATGAGAGATGCACTAAAAAATGATGAACCGGCGAGACCAAAAAGATACCTCAAAAAAGTTACGGGTAGAAAACTCATTGTGCTACAACGCCCCTCCGCCTCTGGTCGATGGGAATAAATTGTTTTTATACAAAATTGTAGCACTTCATTAAATAAAGAATTGCACCAAGTTCTATTTAAATTGAATAACTTCTGTAGAAGTTATTGCGATAAAGATGTTTTTCAAACTATATACATTCATCACCCCGTAACTTTCTTGTTATGCATTTTAGAACCCATGTTTATAGGAAATTTTTTGTTCAAAATGACATTTCATATCTGTCGTATCACGTTGGCAGCATAATAATTTAGAAACACCCTGTATAATGCTTGTGTTTATTATTTTATTTTAATAATACTCGATAATTTCTCTCCAGCGAGTAATGCCTCATTATTTGGCTCGATCGCTAATGACTTACGATGTAAAAAATCTCGACAGTAGATTTGGATCTACCACTTGCGGGGCAAAAGTCTGGATGCGCCACTGACCAAACAGCTGCATTAGGAAAAATCACCTGAAGAATGAAGAATATACATACAGTTATTTATTGCGGAAACAATATGAATAATACAATGTATAATAATATGAAGGAATATCGATACAACAATTTTGATACCTCTATAAAGTATGCATCTCGAAACAGGCGCCAATATCTATAGTTTCATTGTCAGTAGTCCTTTCCAAGTAATAAACAGTTGATAAATCCTTCTTCAACTTGAAAGATTTATTTTCTGTAATTACCTTTAGATCCAATTTAGTTCAAAAGACCTGACTTTAGCGACAAGTTTTGCAGCAAATTACCTCAGACACAACACAGCTGTTTTTTTTTTATTTTAATTAAATAACCAACTTTAGACTAGGATTGATCGTGCCAAATTTGTTTTTGTGCCTGTCACCAAAAATGCAGGAACCGCGTTATTAAAAATTCAGGTCAAAGCCAGAAGTACTACAAGCAATGTCTCACATAGCTGCTGAAAAATGCAAAATAGATAAAATCAATTAGAGACCGTTTTGGGAAAATAAAATTAGTAAAATATAATTCGAACCCATCCCATATTAAAAAGTCAACCTTGGAAGTTTGGATAAGAACTGGATTTTCTGGTCTGGGAGAGTTTAAATTTTTTATATTTTTCTTACCTGGTTTATCTGCGCCTCTACAAATAATCCCATAAACTTGCCATTCTGGTTATTTAATTTTTGCTTCTCGGGTCAAAGTTCATAACCGTCAAATATTACTAAATATTTATTCCAATGTTAATTAATTTCAAAGATGATATTGGCGTGAGTGCTTAATAACCGCCTGCGCTCTTTATAATAGGCAACCTATCTTCTGCTTTATGTGGAAAACTGTAGGTACTATAGAAAATATTGAATCCCTTGAATAATTTTTAAATGCCTCATTACAATCAAAGAAGAAATGCTAATTTTAATTTAACATGCAATGCAACCATCAAGTTGCAAAAGTGTAAGGGTACCTAATACGCCCCAGCAAAAAATGAATCATTTCGCAGCTGGTGTATACTAACTTAGCACATAATATATATTACCGTATAAAATGTCCCCGAATAAATGGATAGTCGTGGGCAGATATGCAAAATTAGAAATATTAACTGCGACTTTTATTTTATGGCAAAAATGTTAAAAAGTGATTAATGTATTTCTAAAGGGTAAGTCCAAGGGTGAATCAGACTCAATGTAGGACATATGCGGGTTTTGAGAAAATGTTTAGCCAACACAAGCCCCGTCGTTTTGTTGAAACAAATGGGCTTGTTTCTGATAGGTTACAGTTCGGCAGTTTTGTTTTAGCTATTTATTAGTACACAAGGTGTTACAAAAAAGTAGGTTACATCCATTGATCACAGATAAATCGTGTGCCTTTTTATGCCACTTTTCATTCGAATGTCTTATACGTCAAAATAGTCAAAAGTTGTTTTTTTTTTTAAACGAACGTTATTATAACTCCTGTGTTTTCAAGATATATAATACATAGTTGGAATTTATAGCAGACACTATATTATATAAAAGTGTACCTATAACATGGATTAGATTTTTTTTAATATTACCTAAATCGAATTAGTCGTGTAGGTAGGTCTTCTTCCTCAAATTATGTTTGAATATTTTAATTAAAGCATGATATCATTGATTAAGGTATTTCCTTATTCAATGATGATATCCCATTACAATGTGCACATAGGTCAGAACACAGCACCACAGAAAATATACGCTCCGCACAGCACACTTGCTCTTCCACAGCCGCACATTATTACAATCTCTTTACAACAGCAATACAACATTTTTAGAATAAATTCTGGAGCTATCAGTTGTATTGTTGTAAACGAGTAGAGAATATTATTTTTTATCCATCATCCCCATTCCAAGGTGTTCTATTTATACTCATAATACCCATCCATTTTTCAACCCGAAGATGGCAGAGTTTTGATGCTTAGGAAGTAGGGGGCAAAAAAGCGTGTTCAAAATTGTGTCTGTCGTGATGTCATGGATGTGTATTTATAAAATCTTAATTCATTGTCATTTTTGGCAAAATTTGTGTTTTCTATACAAATCCATTAAAAATTCATCCCCGGCTTCAAATATTTCATTTATTGCCTTAGGATTAGGTTTATGTACATTCGTTATTTTCTCAATATTCTGAAGGAACTGTTTCAAAAAGAGGGGTAGAGAGCTGGGATAAATTTTGTTTTGCGGGTTTCCTATATGCATTTTTTTACTTTTTATGTAATACATTGTAATGTATATGTATACATGTATATAATAAACGTATATTATTATATACATATATATATATATTAAACCTAAGCAAAAGTTAAAGTTTTTCCTTCCTTTACAAACTCTACATGATTTCAAAATATTTTCAGTTTTTGGAAGTATCTCCGGAACTGTTCGGGGTAGAGGACTCGGGTAGAACTTATTTTGTGCGTTTTTATTGCCTTTAATTCAGCTCTCCTGGCATTTTCAATATTTGTCATAGTTTTTAGGGTGTTCAGTATTTTGAAAAAAATTAGAAAAATTTTGTTAGTCGCCAAGAGTAAAGGACCGTTGTTTTTGACAATATCGAAAAATATTATCAAAGATGTCATTTAGAATCCAGAGGGCGTTACAAATTTGAGGTTTCAGCAATTTATGTTGAATTTTTTTTAACAAGGCCTGAAACAAAAAGTTTATGCAGAACCTTAATAATAATGTGGTCACTTTAAAAACAGAATAAGAGCGATACAATTGCAAATATTCCTCTACACGAAATACAAAATGTGTATAGAGAATTTATTAGAAGAGTTGAACTTTGTGCAAAAGTTGGAGGCAATAAATTTGAGTGATGTTTATTTTTGTCAATTTTAATAACATTATTGCTTGCTTAAGTAAATTTTCCATATTGTTAGCAATACATTGACTTAATAGCATTGAAAAAATTGATTATTGTATAAATTCTAAAAATATCAAATAAAGCGGCACAAAAAAATTACCTGTCCGCCTTGTTAAAAAAATTAACATAAATTGCTGAAACCTCAAATTTGTAACCCCCTGTGGATTCTAAATGACATCCTTGATAATATTTTTCGATATTGTCAAAAACAACGGGGTTTTACTCTTGGCGACTAACAAAATTTTTCTAAATTTTTCGAAATACTGAACACCCTGTATAAAAAAAACAAAAATATTTTAACAGTTTTGGGCAAAGAGTGGATTTTTGTCGTAAACCCACGAATAAAAAACTTTTCCCTCTTCCACACAAATATTTTAACAGTTTTGGGCGTTTTGGAACAAGCAGGAGTTTTTATAAAGAGTGGCTTTTTGTCGTAAACCCACGAATAAAAAACTTTTCCCTCTTCCACTCATCAGAGCGGGACACGCTGTATGTTTTGAGATACTTATATTTACAAAATAACCTAAATCGTATAAAAAAATTGGGAACCTTTAATGTGCCAACAATAACATCTTTTTAATATCATGAAACAAAACTTTGGTAATGTATCTATTCCTAGAGTGTCAAGTTTCTATAAGAGCAAATATTATTATGTGCCAAAATGCTTAAATAAAAACAAAATCTATTTTACAATACATAAGACAAGTCTACTGTGAAATACTGCAACTAGTTTTTCAGAAAACATTGTCCCAAAGGAACTATAAATAAGTGGATTTGACTTATTCTTTCTTAAATGAAAAGTATATTGATGGAGGGCCACTCGAAAATATCTCGACAAATATGCGTTTTTCAGAGAACGTTATTTGAAAGAAAAATTACCTTTTTGATAGGCTAGCTTTGTGTAAAAATACATTTGAAATTCATGACCTACTTTACGACATATTTTTGAAAAACCCGAAAACTGCCGAAATGTCTTCGGCTTGTAACTATTTCGTTTCAAGAGTTACCGAAAAAATTTGTTAATGGAATATGTGAGCAAAACCGATTGTACTTTAAAAGAATTTGGAGACATGCTACCTATGTACGTTCATGTTTTCTCGCAATAAATTAATATAATATTATAATAGATTATATATATATATATATATATATATATATATATATATATATATATATATATATATTACGAAATAACGAAAGTTACGACCAGGACTATTAGAAGAATTTCATGTTTTCGGTATTTTTTCACAACTACATTACAAATCTTGAAAATATCGAGGTATCTTGCATCTCGCACATTTTTAAAATTTTCTAGAATGCCGGCTATATAGGTACAGTGTGTCCCCGGATAGGTGAAACGACTCTTGCGTAAAGGACAAGAAAAATTCGAGTTGAAATTTCATTTTTTTTTCAAATAAAGTTATCCGAAACGAAAAATGCATTATTTGTCAAGACATTCTCGAGTGGCCCTCCATTAATATTCGTATTATAACAAAGCGTTTTTGATCTATGACAATAACAACCTTTCGTCTTACCATTGATTAAGGTATTATTCAATGGTCTTACTTCGAGGAGAAAAGTAGGTACCTACGCCCCTATAAGAGGATATGCATGCAGGGAATAGTCTTGAATCACCTTGTATTATTTATTATTCGCTTAATAATGGGCCTTCCGGTATGAGGCAATATTTTCTGTGCTATAACGGCTTCAATTTCTTGTCACTAAATCCGAATGACTCACAACAAGTCAACCTGCGTTGCGTAAACCACACATTAAAAACTTCTTAAGGATTTAGTCGTGGGGTTACTCTTCTGACCGCTCGTCCATGTTTCCTGGAAAGACAATGGGTACCGCAATTACATAACGATTTTTGTGTCTGTCTTACATGTAAATTGCACCCTAATTGTTCTTTCTATATTGTACTGTCAGGTACACTCGCAACGACGAGGGGGATCTTATTTATAATTCTGAAGGTTGGGCTGTATATAGGCAAGGCAGAGGAAGTCGCCTAAGAGAAGTTATATATCACAATAATAAATTCTTAGATACGGTTGAGAATTTACTTCACATTCTATAAGCCAATATACCTCCTAGATAAAGCCTAGGTTTTTTTTAAATGCTTAGGTACTTTCTACATATATACCTACCTACCTCGCGAAAGACCAAACATAATAGAGAACTATAAGAACTAAAGTTAGATTGATGCGGAGAAATTTCGGGGACACAAAATTGTATAAGGTATATATAAGTAGATATACTACAGATATATCAACAATCTGAAAAAAATATATGAAAAACAATAAATTATCTGTCCGGAAAAATGGGAGTATAGTCGTAAGCAACTTATTGGGTAATAAGAATAAAAATTGGCGGTGTATGACCGACCACTACCATTTATATAGTCAATAGTTTATAAACTATAAATTAGGTAAAAAACATTTGGATATTGAACCAAAATTATACTAGAAATTGTATGAGTTACAGTTTGGTAACGTACCTAATTCACACGTACATAATATAGGTATATTATAATCGATTCCCAACTGAATTTCATTTCTCAAAAACATTCGATAAAATTATGCGGCAATACCAACATTAATTTATTAATCACGAATATGTATAGTTATGCCAATTTTTATAAGTAAAACGGCTCGCTCTTGACTTTGGAAAATAACCTATAATAAGCGTTCTAGGACAAGTTAGTTTAGCATTCAGAAAAGTAATGCTCTTGGGAATTCGCAACCATAACAATAAAGTTAAGTACAACAAAACTAGGTTATTGTTAGAAAGATGCGACATTATAGGTCGATATTAGAAAGGTATTTTGGATTGCAATAAGCAAATTACTGATGTAGTAGTTACTTAATGATTTTCTCTAATTTAATTCTGCTGCATAATACGAGTATATTTCCAAAACCATTTACTGTTTACCTAATATACAGGATGCAAGAATCAATTTCCATCAGGAACTAAAAACTGATGTTATTAAAATTAAAAAAAAACATACCTAAACGATTTTGTTGTAAGCTATAAAAATCATGCAATAGTAGCATGCTGCGTGCCGTGCCATTCGTGGTCCGTGTGACCATACCTAATTATGTCTAAATATTGAAATGTGTTTCAAAGTTCTTCATGGTTGCCAAACCGTAAAATCTATGCGTTTATGGGCCTTCAATTCATTAATGAGGGGCTTTTATGCAATTTTTTATTGGCAGTCACGAAACACGAAGCTGCGTGGACGAGACTGTAATTAACTGTGGTGGTGTTTTCTTGCTTTTAAATTTTATGGTTGTTATCACAGACGTGTTGTTATTGTTTACACTCGACTTTCGATACCACTTCTCTGCACTTCACACAGATTTATTAGGCAATAAAAATGGTGTTTTGCCGTATGTCATGTAGGTATATATAAAGAGCAAATCTCGTCCTCTCGGAATAAAAGGCTCATTTTTCTGAAATCACACAATCATGCATATACGTTTAAAAAAACGGTATTTTTCATTTTATTCTCAATAAAAAGAAATAGAGTACATAGGTGGCTGGTGTCAACATGACACCCATTCCATGATGTAAACTAAGTTTTAGAAAGGGTTAATATACTAGAAACACTTGTTCTCCTAGGCATAAAAGTGTTTTTACTGCCGATACGAAAATGTGCAACTACGGCATTTATATTAAGGGGTAGGTACATACCTACCTAATGCTTTATGTATTAGTGACGTACGAACAAGAAAACAAACAACGAAAAATGAAACACATCCTTTTTTTGACGTAGTTCAACGTGGAACAGCCCAAATAATTATTAAGACTCGTATCTCCGAAACCGCAGTGCAAGAATAGAAGAAGTTCTTGGGTGTAACATTTTATGAACTATCGTACTTTTGGTGTTCTCGATTATTGTTCGACGGTTTCTAAAGTTTCTTTTATTATCTGTTTTATGCTTCGATGGTTCGATTTGTTACTCGACGAATTCTTCTTGGGATTGTGCAAATTTTTTCGCTGTACTTAATCATGTAACAGCCTCACTTTAGAAAGTACACGCGATAATTTTATTTGCTTAAATTAAAGATAAAAATGTCGATATTTTATATCCTGCGAATTCTTTAGATTGTACTTTATTGTTTTTTGTTTATCGATGTGTAAAACCTGTGTGTGTAAGAACCTTTTAGCACTACTCATGACTTTCATTTATAATAGAGGCAAGTGGCATTGACTATAGGCTTACATAATCAAGTTTATATGAATATGCAAATTGCAATCAGGAAGAAATATTTTATTAATACGCTACTATAATTCTGTTTGTCAGCGGTGTTGCTATTCGGTATGTCCCCGGATGGGCTTTACAAGAGGTGAAATGGACGAAATGTTTAACTTTTTGCAAAAATGTCACTATTCATAAAAGCTTTCCTTCGAAATGAATATTCGCATTGGGAAAATATTAATTTGTAAAACCGGGTGTTCAAAAATTGCAAATTTTTAAAATAGGTCGAGAGCAAACTATTGTATTGTATTGTAGAATAACGCAGTTATTTGTGTACAAAAGTACTGAAGTTTAACTTCGAGTTTAACTTTTTATAACGAATGTAGAGTTTTAATTGCCGAGACCTGTACAGGGTGATTCAGTCGCGATGAAAAAATTTTTAACCACACAGTGGGGGAGGCCTATACCTACTGAAAAGGAAAATGCGAAAAAAATATTCTTTTGTCGAAGTCTAAAACATGGGGCAAATCAACCTTATAGTACCCCATGATACTCCACCACCATATACAGGGTGATTCAAAACTATGCGGCACCCTTTCAGGGATGTAATTTATTCGTTAAAATAAGACGAAAGGTTCATATCAACATAGGTCCAAAAACGCTTCGTTACGAAGATACAAAAAAATATCGATTTTTGTTTATACCTTCCAAACCAATAATAATCAAAAATTTCCTACTCCTACTGCAATTCCATTTGAAAATCATTTCGGTTACTTAAAATAATAGTTACTTCAAAGTAAAGTAAAAAGAGTCCAAAAAATATGAGAAATAGGAAAAACTCCAATTTTCCGCGAAAGGGAGAGAGATATGAAAAAAATGAAAGAGAATTTTTTTTCCATATTGTATTGTTTATTCAACAAGATAATAAATTTTTGTATTATACAGGGCCGTACTATTTTTTTAATGGTAGTGATTACCCGTACCTCCGCCACTGGTTACTTTGGAGACCTGATATTAACATGTGTTATGCCACCCTATGAGGGTATTATTGTGTACCAAGTTTGGTTTAAATATTCTTATTGGTTTGGAAGGTATAAACAAAAATCGATATTTTTTTGAAAGCTTAATCACCCTGTATCTTCGTAACGAAGCGTTTTGGGACCCATGTTGATATGAACTTTTCATCTCAATTTAACGAGTAAATTACGCCCCTGAAAGCGTGCCGCATAGTTTTGAATCACCCTGTATACAGGGTGAATCCGTTTTTTGTAGCAGGACTTTAACAGGTCATAGATCTTCAAAAAATAACCGCACTTTCTTCTATAAACTATATCATTTTAAGGCCTTATAAAAAAGTTACAGGGTGTTAAAATTGTAAGAAATATGTGGACTTTATTGAATATTTACCAAACTAGTCGAGATATTTAAGTCATATTTGGTATACGCTATAACGGCACGGGTTAGCATAAAACCTGTTAATATCGAACATCTTGCACAACCAGTGGCGGAGAAGTGGGTAATTGGTAAAATTATTTTTAGAAAAAAAATGATCACCTTGTATTGTAATAAAAGGTATTGAATTTTTTATGTAGATTTTAATTGCAAACAAAAATGTCCTCTTGGTATTTGTTCGCATGTGTTCTAGTTTAACGGCAATTTCATTTTTTTGTATTAATTCGGGGTATTTCTGAAAATTATCTAAAAAAATTGCTCCATAAGTAACACTTAAAGTAGAAATAATGTGTTTCCTACTTTAAATAAAGTAACTTTTTCCAATAAACTTACCTATTTAAGGCTATACTTTTGAAGTTACAGGGTCTAAAACATTTATAAGGAAGATACAATTAAGGTTACGCTCTGTATCTTGAAAAGTAAAACCTTGAATGGGTTAGTTTATTGGAAAAAGTTACTTTATTTAAAATAAGAAACACGTTTTTTGTACTTTAAGTGTTACTTATGGAGCAAATTCTTCAGATAATTTTTCAGAAATACCCCGAAATAATACAAAAAAATGAAATTTGCCATTAAACTATAACACATGGGAACAAATACCAAGAAAACATTTTTCTCTGCAATTAAAATCTACATAAAAATTCAATACCTTTTGTTAAAATGCAAGGTGATTCATTTTTTTTTTCTAAAAATAATTTTACCAATTACCCACTTCTCCGCCACTGGTTGCGCAAGATGTTCGATATTAACAGGTTTTATGCTAACCCATGCCGTTTTAACGTATACCAAATATGACTTAAATATCTCAACTAGTTTGGTAAATATTCAATAAAGTCCGCATATTTTTTCCAACTTTAACACCCTGTAACTTTTTTCCAAGGCCTTAAAAAGATATAGTTTATACGAAAAAGTGCCGTTATTTTTTGAAGATCTATCACCTGTTAAAGTCCTGCTACAAAAAACTAATTCACCCTGTGATAACCGGGTGGTTTGAATGCCCACCACATTAAATTTAACTTTAAAATCACGTAAAAAATCACATCAATCACAAATCACGTTTGTTCTCATTTAAAACCTAAATGCGCTAGTACTACATCAGATGTTAAACAAAGAGTGACTTAATTTCCTTTCGATTGCAAAAAGCCCATAGACAAAATATAACTGGACCAATAATAACAAATGGCGTTGTAATCATGTAATACCAAATCAGAACAAATATTTATTTTGTTGATGTGCGCGAGCTGATTCCGATGTCTGCGACGGTTTTTCTTACATACCACGCACGTTATGTTGTTCCCATTATTCAAAATTATTAATTAATTAATTCGAAGAATCCCGCAAGACAGACTTTTCGCGAAAACGAAATACCAGGACCTACGAGTATATAGACTTTCCACAAAGTCGTCGTCTCACGAGGCAGACTTTTGATATGACAACGTTGCAATGGCATGGGTGACGATGGGAGCCCTAGGCACAATCAAGTCAATCAGAGATATGGAGGTGCGGGGAGAACGAGCTTTGCCCTACTGCGCATCATGATTTTCGTCTATAACCGCTGCAGCAGAAACGGCCATTTTGAAGACACTTTTGACATTTTACCGGCTGGTGCGGAGTGCTTACCTGTTTTTATTTGGAAGTTTCGATCTTTTTTCCGGTAAGGATTTTCCAATAGGTTTGTTTACTTTTTTTTTCAGTTCTCAGTGCCACCAATTACATTTACCTATTACTAGATAGATTATTTTATAAACTGGGCAAAGTGTCTTCAAAATGGCGCCAAACAAATTAGTCAGTTCGCGCAGCTTGACGCTTGGTCTCCCCACCTCCATATCTCTGGGCTCAATAATAATATTCCTTGCCCCGTAGCGCGAGCGTCTAACCACGTGCAGCGTTGCCAAACTTAAAAGTCTGCCTCGCGAGATTATAAATATCGACACAGACCTATATTATAGCTAGATATAGGTCTGGTGATCTAGCGAATAGTAGATAAGTATAATTTACGTGTACACGTGGCAATCCGGCAAAATTTACCAAACAGCGAACATGTTGATACCTATTCCACGATTTGTTTCTTAAGAAACATTTGTCTAGCTATATTTTCTCTACAGGGCAAAAAGTTTAACTTGTAGGTATATAAAAAAAAATTAGGAGAACTCTTCTCAACTAGAGTAGGTGTACCTATTAATATAAAAGAACAAGCGACAAGAACTGGATAACCGTAAAAGTAAATAGTTACAATACCAATAATTATTATTGTTGTTGCAGTAATAATTGTTGGACAAAGAAACGCACTTGTTTATGAATAACAGATTCGACTTGTGCTTTCTTAGGCACACAATTAACGGAAGTGCCAAAATAAAAAATCAGAAAATAAATTCCTCAAGCCTGGTATGCGGGTCGCTCGTTTGTCATATGTAAGTAAGTATATGAACACGGACGGTCTCAGAATAACTTTGCTTTAGCAAACAGTTAATAGAAAAAGGTTTTTAAAATAAACACCTTAAACAACTTGTTCGAATGTCCTTATTTACACCAGATCTTACCCAGTTCATTTTATAAAACTTCTCAATATTATAAGAATACAGGGTGAGTTTATTTTATGATCAGTATGGGGATCTCGGAATCTAGCGGAGATAGAAGGAAGGTTAAATGGGGAAAGAATTGCAGTTTGGTAGGCCCAATTTAATGCTCCTTGTGGATTTTTGAAAAAAGTCATGGCCTACTATTTTGAAGAAACGAAATTTTGGCGATTTATTCCAATCCTCTAAAAATGCCAGATTTTTTTATACCACTAGTGGTATTTCCGCTGAAATCCTACTTTCTTAGTTACGTCCTAGTTACGCTAAACCAATATTGTGGCAGCTAAAACTGATAACCCGATAACTTATTCACATTACCCAATTTATTATAGAATTACAAGATATGTTTTCAGTTAACACATTGATCGTTAAATATCTATTAGCACAAAAAACGTATTCAGAACCGAAAGCTCAATCTAAATGACAGTTGCCAAATGGACTGTAACTTTTAAACCTGGTAATTAAATTTATATGTATATAGCTAGTTAAGTAAAACATTCATCTGACCTCAATGGGCTAGGGGCATGATTCTCGCTTTGCGTGCGAGAGGTCCTGGGTTCAAGTCCCGGATGTGGCTGTTTATTTTTATTTTTAAATTACATTTTCGAAGAGGGGAAATATTTATAATTCTTGTAGTTAATTTATTCCTAAAAAGTTGGGTTGATAAATTATGGCTACATACACACTGAATAATTATTAAACTGTTGGCAGTTGTTAAATTCTCTTTTTAAATACAACAACTGGTGGTGTGCCTAATAATAGATAATACCTTTCGTTAATTTATCACTCATTTTAATCCCCAATGCTAAGAAAATACCACTCCTGCTGCGCAGTCGTGGTATTTTCAGCTTTAGGATTAAAGATTATTAAAGTTAAATTTAATGGTGGGCATTCAAACCACCCGGTTATCACAGGGTGAATTAGTTTTTTGTAGCAGGACTTTAACAGGTGATAGATCTTCAAAAAATAACGGCACTTTTTCGTATAAACTATATCTTTTTAAGGCCTTGGAAAAAAGTTACAGGGTGTTAAAGTTGGAAAAAATATGCGGACTTTATTGAATATTTACCAAACTAGTTGAGATATTTAAGTCATATTTGGTATACGTTAAAACGGCATGGGTTAGCATAAAACCTGTTAATATCGAACATCTTGCGCAACCAGTGGCGGAGAAGTGGGTAATTGGTAAAATTATTTTTAGAAAAAAAAAATGAATCACAATTATAATTCGAAAAAATTAACGGAAGGTATTATCAGTGACTATTTCTATAGTCACTGGTATTATCGATAATAAGCACACCACTTGTTATATTACCTCTGGCAATACCACACTGTCGAGTGAAACAATACAAAAAGCGCCACAGCTAATCTGGGCTTTTCCAGAAATAATGAAAATAATATTGTTTAAGATGCAAGATGCAAAGAATACATATTCTTGACTGTTTAAATTACATCGAGAACTCCATAGGTAGAGAACTGGATCAAAATACAAATTAATAACCATATATGAAAGTGAATTGTGGAATGTGTCCATATAGGCTAGTCAAAATAGGTGGTTGAGGTAGAAAAAATTAGTAACAAAGTGATCTCTGCGGAAATGAGTAGTCAATGGGGTCCTTATTAACCCCTCAAAAGTCTCTCCTTGTCGCATAGGTGGAACTTGGAAAAAAATGACCGCCATCTTGAATTTTTTTGAATTTACTGAATATCTCGTAAAGTATGCATTTTGTCAAAAAAACTCAAGAGATCATTTTTATAGGGAATCAAAAGCGACCTATAATGGAGACATTTTCAAGACTATTGGCCAAAAAAAACAAAACAGTTATGGAAATTTATATGATTTGGCAATATGGCACTTTTTAAAATTCGGTTAATATCTGGAATAGTATGCATTTTATGAAAAAATCCAAAAAATCTGAAAGAACCTTTTTTGTGCAGAATAAACTACAGTACACAAAATAAAAACATAATAAGAAAAATCTAAATATTTTTTGTAAGGGTAGAAAAACAACTAAATATAATAATATTTTACATTTGGGCAGGAACCAGGACACTAAGTAATCAAAATAAATTTAATTTTACTTTATACATCGTCTTCATCATCATGCACTATGACGTGTTGTGGTAATAGGTACTAGATCTCCATTTTCGTCAGTTCTCCAACCATATTTAAGGGGGTCGAGGCAGTTCTCCAGCCATTCTTGAATTTTGAAATATATACAACGTAAGCATAATAAGAAATGTACCTTATTCTTTAAAAAAATTACCTGAAAATACGTCCTAAGAATGTGCTGTTTGGCAGATTCTTCGGTTGGTGGCAGTGAAGCTAAACATAATTCTGAATTTAAGCTTTGCCTTGAAATCATCCGCATATACAGTGTGTCCTAATTTGATACTGGACACCTCAGAAATATATGCAGGGCAAGGAAAACAAATGGTCTCTATTTTTTATTGGTAGTCCCAAGGGAGAGTATCTCATAGGTGGTGGTATTTAAATAGGGTAAATATGTAATGACCTGCTATGATTTTTTAAAATAGCAAATTTTCAAGAAACCCTATTGATTTTTAGCTTTTTCGCCTTTTTCTCCCACTTTTTTTCTTAGAAATGTGTCCTTTCTGGAGCTTTCATGTCAAAATATTATTAAGGAAACTTGTTCATAGTGAAAAAATAAATTGAAATTTTGGGAATCCACTCAGTTTTTCATTCTGCATAAGTTTTGTCGTAAAAAAATCCCTAATAGGGTTTCTTGAAAATTTGCTATTTCAAAAAATCATAGCAGGCCATGGCCATAATTACCCCATCCAAATACCACGGGCCTGCCTACCTATGAGATACTCTCCCTTGAGATTACCAATAAAAAAATAGACACCATTTGTTACCCTTGCCCTTCATATATTTCTGAGGTGTCCAGTATCAAATTGGGACACACTGTATAGTAGGTGACGTACCTTAGTTAATATCATGAATATTCTTTGGACACCGGTAAATATTTAAAAAAAAATTAAGTCCTGATTTAATCAAAACTGCCACTATTTCAGATATTAACAAAATTAAAACAAAAACATATTGCCAAATCATATAACTTTCAATAACTTTTTTGTTTTTTGACCAATGGACTTGAAATTTGTTCTTTATAGGTAACTTTTAATTCTCCATAAAAAGAGTGTCTTGAGTTTTTTTGATATTATGCATACTTTACGAAATATTTAATAAATTAGAAAAAAATCAGGATGGCGGCCATTTTTTTCCAAGTTCCACCAATGCGACAAAGTACGATTTTTGAGGGATTAATAAGGACCCCATTGACTACTCATTACCGCAGAGATCATTTTGTTACTAATTTTTTCTACCTCGCCTGTATAAACCTGCCTAGATTGACTAGGCTAATATTTATAATAATATTCTGAAACTGAAGAGAAATTTCAGAATACGCTTTCATCGAAGAAATAATTATTATACTTGTCGGCCTATTTATGTCACCATTAAATTTATATGTATACCTACCAGTACTTTATTTAAAATTATGTAAACCGCTTTTTTGCGAGTCACTGCAAAAGTTTCCCCCTCGTTTCTTACGCAAAAATTAAGTAAATTGTTTGCTAATTGCAGTCTTTCACTCTATCAATATTTAAGCGTTTAAATGTGCAAACAACGGCAGCCATTGTTTAAAAGGTTCCGCAAACTTATACAGTGTCTAATGACAATTGAAATTCACAATGTAAGCAGTTGCGGTCAGAAATTTTTGGGCATCGGCCACAATCATTACAAGTAAGTAGGTAATCCAACATTGTCCTTTATAATATTATGTATTAATTAAAGGGAAGCCAAGGAAGTGTTTGGAAGGAAGGTAGGAGCACTTAGAGTTTCTTCAGAACAGGAAGATAGCAACGTGGAAATTTTGGGATAAGAAAAATCATAATATCCGAAATTATCAACCCACTGTTAACAAACTTTGTACAATGGAGATGTTAAGACAGATCAGTGGCCATGCGGAGTGTAGTGGCGAATACTGTCCTAATCTAAGGACCCAATGTTTTTAAGTCACCCCGTATCGCGGTCTTATAAGATACAGCCAGCCGCCTTGGAGCAAACAAGCATTACGTATCATTGTGGAAGTGTTTGCATTTTTAAATACCTCTGTCTACCTACGGCCGCGGCAGATTTTAACGTTCAAATACGAGATAGCGGGTCGCGTGTTTTGTCTACGAAATGAAATGTCTATATGGGAATTGTGTTACGAAAGATTGGCCGGTAATTAAATTTCCGAGCCAAGGTTAGCCTTTTATGGCTTCTTCCTCGAGAATAATCCGAGGAATCGTTCTTCCTAAATTCATTATTCAACTTCTTTTGTGAAAGGATTTCAGGGTTTACGCATCATCGGCACTCACGTATCTTTAATTGTTTACATGTTTGAAATTTTCGTCAAAGAAACAAGTTTGAGAATGGTGATTGATTATATTTTATAACAATAAGGATGTAATGGCGAGTCTAAAAGTATTTACAAAAAAAAAAAGCGATCATGGGCACGCACTCAAACAAAAAGTGTTTCATCCTATTTGACAATCATCGGTACGGTGTAACGTTATCCAAATCAAAAAGATAGGCATGACTTGGGAAGCAACGAACGAAGTCCCAGGAGTCAAAACACATTATTTGCAGCTTCAGTCAGAACATCCACTGGGCAGTGTGAATAAAAAATAAGTGTTTACTTTAAGAATTAAGTTATAGCATAAGAACATTCTTGTTAGATTCAGCTATAAGTTTAAGTACATTCTGAAAAAATTGTGAATAATATTTTGCTTATACTTATAAGCTTATACTTAAAAGTTTAAGTTTAAAGTAACAAAAGTAAACACATCTGTTTTTATATCATTGAAATAAAAAACTTTGTAAAAAGCTGCCGTGTTTAATATTTTTGTCAAGAGATTTTTCATTTCATTTAGTAATAACAACCATTAGCACACACACGTTTGTAAAATTGTTAAAAATGAGTTACGAGTACGGAATCTCTTGACTCCGAAATCGGTGAAGAACAAAGTGGCAATTTGCTCACAAAGTGTTATTTGATAAATCGCAGTTGCCATTAATTAGAAAAAAGAAGGTAATTTCCTTAATTAAAATGCAGGAATCATAACAAACAATTTATGGCAAAAGTATAACGTTCAAACAATTAAAAAGATTCGAATTAAAGAAGAAAACCGATAGGAAGGCAACTGGAAATAAAAAAAATATTTTGAAAGATTGGAGTTCAAATTGGACTTGGAAAGGATGAAGCGATCATCGAACAACAGTGTAATGTTGAGTGGTTACTCAACATTAATTCTAGAAAATCGATATAGATTATGGTAGTCCTCATTCCGACACTCAGTTCGTTGACAATAATATTTTCGACGTCTAATGTTCAGAAATTGAGCCATTTTTAAACGTGTTCCTTGAAGTTCTACACAAGACTAATTTTTAAGCTGCATATTAGCAGGCTTGAAAAATTCATAGTTATTACTTAAAAATTGTAGTAAATGCTGTACTTTATTCACATCTAAATAAGCTTTAACTACAAAAAAAAACAGAACATACTTAAAGCAAACAGAGTAACTTATAAATTTAAGCTAAGACTTATTATTATTCACAAAAATGTTAGCTTTTGCTACAAAAAGGTAGTTTAAGTTCATACTACAATTTTATTCACACTGCCCACTGGATTTGGGGCTTGTACTAACGTCGCCACGGAGGCTGCTAAAGCGACCTGCGAGTAATAAATCTCCATAACCCAATGTACAATAACAATAAGGATATTTTATAACTTTTTCACCTGAACATTCCTGAGATCAAAGAACGCTGTTAAAATACTTGCAATTTTGTCAAAATTTTGCTGAATCTGCTTCGTATCGTAATACCTACATTATAAAAAAAATGCTATACAAATGAACCAGATAAAAGTAGTAGTGCAGAAATATTTAGGCTATTTTTATATTTATAGCTATTTCTTGGTTTTTGATAAAGGAAGTATTAACAGTATTAACAATTCTAAATTACATTAGCTAGAAACAATTTAAGAAAGCAGGTCACTATTGAATGTGTAAATAGATTCCAGGTTCCAGGATGAGCCGCAGCTGAGGCTCATCTGAGGGTTCAGTAATGACACCATCGCACAAATTCTAGACAAATTAAAAACAGCTTAATCACCACTTTCCCCTTGTTTCCATTCACAAACAGGTGATAGAAAACCAAAAAATAATCGCAGTTTCTTGTATAAACTATATATCTTTTTAAGGCATTATAAAAAAGTTACAGGGTGTTAAAGTCAAGAATATGTGGACTTTATTGAATATTTACAAAACTAGTTGAACAACCACTGGCGGAGAAGTGGGTAATTAGTACAGTTGTTTTTAAGAAAAAAAAATGAATCACCTCGTATAGCACTAAAATAAATTCAATTTATTATGTAATTTTAATTGTAAACAAAAATGTCCTCTTGACATTTTTTCATATGTGTCATGGTTTCATGGCAAATTTGATTTTTTTGTATTATTTCAAGGTATTTCTGAAAAATTAACTAAACAATTTGCTCGATAGGTAAGACTCAAAGTACAGTAAAGTTTCTTACTTTAAATACGGTAACTTTTCCCAATAAACTTATCCATTCAAGGTTTTACTTTCCAAGATGAGCATAACATTAACTTTAGCTTCCTTAACTGTTTTAGACCCTGTATCTTCAAAAGTATAGCCTTAAATAGGTAAGTTTATTGGAAAAAGTTACTTTATTTAAAGTAGTAAACATACTACTTCTACTTTGAGTCTTACTTATGGAGCAAATTTTTTAGATAATTGTTCAGAAATAGGTACCCCGAAATAATGCAAAAAAATCAAATTTGCCATGGAACTATGACACATATGAAAAAATACCAAGACGGTAACTGAAATTTATATAAGAAATTGAATACATATTAGTGCTATACAAGGTGATATATTTTTTTTTCTAATAACAATAATTGTACAATTTCCCACTCCTCCGCCACTGGTTGTTCAAGGTGTTTCCCCATATTTTTTACAACTTTAACACCCTGTAACTTTCTTATAAGGCCTTAAAAATGCACACATTAAAATAATCTAAGGGACAAATACAAAAATGCGCATATTTTCTTAATTATTTCGTATTTAAATATAAAAAAAAATAGTACGAGTTTAAGCAGTTCTAGCAATTGAGAGTACAAACGTATTAATGTTTTTTACATTTAAAAAACCATTGCAGATTTTTTTAAAATTCAACCGAAAAGCCTTTTTAATTTAATAGGTATTTGTCACTCAGTGCTGGGCAAGTTTGGTTTAATTTTAAACATTTTATGATGCAGAGACATCATTTGGAACGTGAAACGATGTTAAGTTAAGTACTATTTGCATGTTGGAGGCTGGAATTTCACAAAGGGATCTCGCAGAAACTCTTAACACATCACACATCTGTTATTAATCGTTTATGGATAAGATACCAAGAAACAGGAGACGTCAGAGAACGGCATACAGGCATACAAGGGTAAATACCCCAATTCAGAATAGATTCCTATGATTGCGTCGCAACTGGTTATTCAGCTGAACAATTCACACAGTGTACGGGCAAAGATCATAATCATGATCTTTGGTACGGGTTAGTGACCAAACTGTCCGAAACAAGTTCCACGAAGATCACGTTAATGACCGCCGGCCTGTAAGAGTTCCAGCATTATCACGAGGAAATCACACAACCAGTTTACAGTGGGTACAAGAACATTTAAATTGGCACCGGCAGGAATGGACTCCAATTTTCTTTTCTGATGAGCCCCGATTTGGACTTCGGCCAGATTCAAGGAGGCATCGTGTGTGGAATTGTTCTGGAAATGCAGAACGCCTTGCAGTTGTTCCAGCGGTTCACACCTTTCGAGGAAGTACGATCATGGTATGGGGCGAAATGAACATCCGCGGAAGAACTAATCGGTTGGAACGCTACCTGAATTCCAATGATTATCAAAACATTATTCTTCGGCCTATTGTTGTTCCATATGGTGAGAGAATTGGAAGAAAATTTCAACTAACGAACGACAATGCGCGTCCTCATGCGGCAAGTGTCGTGCGCAAATTTCTGCAGGACAATGAAATTAATGTTTTGCCTTAGCCTTCTCAATCCTCTGACTTTAATCCCATCGAGCCCTTATGAGATATGCTTGGACGAAGACTTTTGGTGCAAAATATTGTGTTTTAAACTGACCAACAACTATTCGAGTACCTTTCGAATGAATGGAACGCCATCGAACAACATGGCATTGACAACCTAATTCTGAGTATGCCTCGTAGATGTAGAGCTGTTGTTAACAGTCGTGGTGGTAATCCTCTGTATTAATTATTATTTAATGTTGCTTTATTGTTGTTAATTATGTGTTGCAAAAACATGCATAATTTTTTTGGAAACTATGTAAATTTGAAGAATTTCTTAATTCTTTTGTGAATTTTGACACATACATATAGGTAAGTCTATTTAGGGTATACCCGTATATCTACAATATAAAAAAATTTGCAGAAAATTGTGTTTTATTTCATACTTTTTATCCTTGTCCCCTAGATTATTTTGATGTGCGTATACTATAGTTTATACAAGAAAGTAGGTTATTTTTGGGTTTCTATCACCAGAAATAAAAATTAAAAAACTGGTATAAGGTTCAAGGTTCGTAACTATTGATCTCGAAAGATATATCTATTAGATAAGAAATAAGAGCTCGTTACATGCAGCTATAAATAGTTGCCCGGTCCGTTAGAATTTACGGCAAAATATCGGTTGGCGCAAACTGCGAACTATTCCCGGTCATACGTCTTGCGCCAGCTCATAACCGACATGAGCGAAATTAATAGCTGCTTTCTACACCGTTTGTTACAGTCTCTAATTTCAGCCCGAAGCCCCATCCACTGCTTGTCCATAAAACGTTATAATCGAGGTTATAATATTTTCGTTCCAGTTAGCCACGAGGCCTGTTTCCGCCATTTCTCGTCGTTTTGAAACGAAAAAAATCACAAAACGGTAACGGCGATCCGCGAGCAGCGCGCAGACCCGTAATCCGTAATCACTCCTCTGGAATTGCATGCTCGCGCGGTCACACTGGCACATATTTTCAGTGTGAAACTTTGCAGGCATGAGTAACCTTACACACATGTTATTTTCGCAATAGCTAAGTATTTCTATCTTCTATATTAGTGGTCATTTAATGTAGGTAAACAATAAAAACCATATGTGCGTTTTTTATTACGATCCAATAAATAGTTTGTATTAAAACTCCACCAAAGAATTATTAACCACGAAAAGTAAAAGTTGGTATGAACCAATCTGAAACACTTCGTGAATAACAAACTGACTAAAACGTGAAGTATTTTGTCCCTGAGTTTTAGTATAGTAGCCGAAAGGCAAAAGGTTAAATGCTAAAATGTTTATATTATATTTCCTAGACATAGTCAATCTGTTGCAGAGTATGATTATAATAATAATTACCACCCTCAAAATATGTATCCCAAACTAGAAGTTCCCCAGAAGCATAAGCAACCACCTGCGCTTGTGCGGGGAAAAGGTAACAATTATTACTATATTATTTCGGCTTTTTTCTTTGTTTAAAATCAAAACTTTTGGATGGAATTATTATGTTATGTACGTATAAGTGTGACCCGTTAGTGTACGGCCAACTTCTAGCATTGAGTAAAGGATATACATTAGGTATACAGTGTCTGCCATAAATTTTAGGAGTATTTTACCTGGACACAAAAAACGACAAACTTTGAAGAACGTAAATAAAAATCATTGGTATCGTACTGTCATGCTCGAAGATTTGTCTCAAAATATATATCTAACATTATGTATTATACAGCGTGATGAATAAAAAATGCGAAAGTATCATTTTCTTCTTCTTTTGAGTAGGTGGCTGTGAATTCATATTTGACATTGTCTTGGGATTCCAAAGTACTTTTCTTAGTGCCATTTTGCTGTAGTTTTAAAAATAAGGGTACTTTACTCTTGAGGAATTTTCATATTTTTCAACCTTCCCTGTATACGAATAGAAATTTCAAAATTTTTACGAGTGGATTTTGAGTTTAAGCACAAGCACCAACTTTTATCAAGAATTTTTTTTCGATAAACTTCAAATAAAGAAAATTCCCATTTTTTTACTCAAACTTCACTTAGTGACAACTTTTTGGTTGTAATTTTAGTCAGTATACCTTCCAGATGGCATTATGATGCGTATATTCTCATGATAATAAGGTAATAAAATTGATTAAGGTATATTCAATGGTAATAATCATAGAGTAATCCCGAGTTCTTCATATAGAAAAGTGGATCTTTATTTGTTAGCAAACTATGCAAAATAACATTTTCCCACCTCCCAGATATGTAATGTCATAAAAAACATGTTTTTTTTTATTTCTGAATACCACGGAGTGGACAGTCGTATCACGGAGCTGATAAAATTAGCATTTTACCTAAAATAACTATGTGTAACTTCCAAACAAACACAAATAAATGTTTCTACAAAAATAAGTACACCCTGTGTACTTCGACTACACTAACAAAAAATAGTTTGCATGCTTCTTATCGGCTTTTTATTTTTTAATGCCATGGAGCTGAGAAGTCATCACAGAGCTGATATTAAAAAAAAAAAACAGAATTTGATTTTACCGTGATGAACTGGAAATGCATTTTTTTAGTGTCAGTGTTTTTAAGCTTCACACACAGAAAAATAATCCCTGTGATTTCCACTTAGGTCCAACATGTTGAGCCAAATATATCAACTGCGTGATCAATTCTCAGCTCCGTGGCAATGAACAGTAACGAAGCTGAGAACCACGGAGTTGAGAATTTTTTTATTTCCCGCAATTTTTAGCGACCGTTTTAAAACCATATTTCTTGTAACGTGGAACACAGAATTGGGCTTTGTTTTACTACTAAATACTAACGATGTTAGTGAATAATAACTGTCATTAATTGATTAGGGAGGTCACGGATTTTATAAGGCATGGTTGTTGATGATAGCATTTGCAAAAAACATACCTTTTACCCAAAAACTGGCACAACTGCACATGAGCACTGCACTCTATATTCATCACCTGATGCACTAAAAGCAAGCTGCTGTATGTAGCGAAGCTGGCGCCATCTATGAGCCAGTTTACCTTAGTTTATATAATTGACCACGGAGCTGAGGGGTCCTATAGAGGACAAATTTTGCATTACACAAAATATGGACAAAATATAATAAATAATATATTTAAAATACATTGTAATTAAGTTGCACCCATCTCAGCATAAGAAATGGATAATAATGATCTTATTAGCAAAAAATCACATACATCGACAAATAAATCATATATTAAAATGTAAGTAGGGACAGGCACGGAGCTGAGATTTCGGTGTCAGTGTTCCAAATTTTCCATGGGAAAAAATTACACATAACTGAATTTCATTAAGCATGTGTTAATATTGGTAATTTTCTTTATACCCAATAAAAAATAATAATAATTTCGTGAAGGAGTGAAGAGTAAAATCAGAAGGACATTAATTTGACCACTTCTGGTCTATTAATTTTTGGTACGTTGACAGGGTACGCGACAACGACGGCCCTATTATTTATAAAATGGCATACCTACAACAAAAGTACTTATTTTGATGAGACCTAGTAGCCCTTGAGGTTTTTTACACTTATATTCATACACGGCCTCTGCTTAATGTTTATCATTTCATATAAAATAATATGAGAAAATATCGCAAACTCACCCTTCGCCCATCCCGTGACGACGTTCCCCAAATAAGCCACCCTGTATGTGGGGTCCGGCCTCGAGATTGTCGCGCTGTCGCTCTTCTTCAACATCAACCGGTTCAACAAGCACTTGAACAGTCTTTTGCGTTTGTCCTTCGGGTCGTCCCTGCAAGGCATCTCGCTGTTGAGGGCCTCTATCGACGGCACCTTCCGCAGAGCGGCTTCTGCGCCCTTCGAGTCATCCTTCGACGGCTGTAGGTTCTCCTTTGACGATTTGAAAATTTTGTCTTCCTTCGAAGACTTGGTTAGTTTTTTGGGAAATTTCTTCATCTTGGCTGGAGGGAAGAAGGACGAGGCGTGGTCTGTTTGGTCCTGAGCCATCCTGCGAAAGACGAAACATATGTTTGAAGGATTTGCGTAAATATCTTTATTTATGATCATCCAGTGACGAATAACGCAAAGTAAATTTGAACTATCTATATAGTACGCGCAGCTAAAAAGTGCGTCCGCGGTGAGGAAAGTAAAGTCAAAGTAAATAAATAATGTTTTACTTATACTTTCATGTGCAGAAATAATTGATAGAAAAATGTAATATGAGATTGCGCTTGGTATTGTACACCCTGAACAACACCCTCTCAATGTCGCGTGGCTCTAATAATCGCGTTCTTACGGTCAGCCAATGGCAACAAAGCGTACCCCGCACTTTCACATTTCCTCTTGGACGCAATCTTTCGGTGCGACTACTTTAGTTTTTGCAGTTTTTAGTGTAGGCAAATTGTGGTTATCAAACCTTTGAGTGAATTATGTCAACTGACCATAAAAATGATTCACCGCCTATCGGAAACAAATTGCATTTTTATTTACTTTACTTTTTTATACTTTATGAAAGTACCGATTGAATAATAAATAACTGCAAACTATTAACTGTTTTGTTATTGGATAAACACAAGGGAAATAAAATGATTACTTTAGTGCATGGTGTTGCACGTCAACGATGTTTGAGGTTCCATGATATATTTAAGAAGATTTTTCCATCAATTTATTGAAACTACAATAAAATAATTTGAAGATTATGTTTATCAAATTGTGAACTTAATTTAAGGGACTGCTTACATATGTAATCTCAAAGGGGGCTATTATGCAGTTTGACGCGCGATTTTAACTACTATCTATTATGGGGACACCAACAGGATGTCTAGTGTCTAGTATGGCTACTAATTTTTAACAATTGAATAGCGATTTGATATTAATTAACGAAACCGGTCAAGCGTCACTTCATTCGCACATGAGGTTCCCTAGAATTTTTTAACGGAAGAGAAAAAATGCCTTATCTGCCAAACATTTATAATATACGTAATAATATAATTATACCCAATGAAACTTATTTGTCGTTACACTATTAAGTAGGTTAGTAAAACTAATAAAAAGTTGCAAATCAAAAATTTTACTGTTTTGCTCATAATTAATCCCCATAACCAATATTTTGTACACTTGATTCGTAGCTACAATGTCTATGAATTAAAGAGAGATTAAATAATATTCAAAAATATACACCTAATAACGAACACACATTTTTTGCGCAAAATATCCAAGTTAATTTTACGCGAAATACCGAACCAACTACCTATAAAACAGATAACAGATCATGAATCACTTTGTAAGTAATAAGTACTTTGTATATGATATGTTTGTAGGTTTTCCGATGACAAAAAATTTAATGCCGCAAAATTGGGTAGTTATTCCATTGACAAATTAATAATGTTTAGACCAGTACATTATTTGCAAGCTTTCAATCCACACGTAGTTTCGCACTCTTAATACTGATGACTCATAATGGAAGGTGTGCTAGGAAAATAAGTTAATTAAAAATGTACCCCTAGCTCCGGAATATTTTTCTTTTTAGCACAACACGTAGATTTAAGGAGCCATAGATACTCAGAAGCATTGTTGCTCGATACTAAGTTGAGGTATATAGGTATTTTAATATAGTTGTTACCTAGTTTTTACATACAATTTTATGCAAAATATTTGGTGTAGCATGCGGAAATTGCAACAATGGTTTTGACAGTCTATGTGTAGCTTTGTCTATGCAGAACATGGGTTTTGTTTGTCTGTGGATTGCCAATTTTTGAACAGGTGTCACTGTCAGGAAACCGGAAGTTGCTATAATGTTTATTTATGAAGAACATCCAGTTATGTAGCAATTGTTATCAGAGATATTGCACAAGTTTTCATGGGGTCTGCATGTTGATGTGCATATAAAATTATATTATTTATTTTTAATATTATTAATTATTTTACACGTTTAAAAAATAATTGAATTATGGAAATTATAGGATGTACTATTCGAACGTTTGTGTTTGTTTAACATACTTAAAATCATTAATATAATTTCATATCGTAAAAAATATACACATTAAATATGAAAAAAGTGGTGTCTGTCAACCGACACATTATTACGGGACAAATATTATGTTTCCTACAGAGCGATTTTGCAAATGAATTGCCACGAAAAATGCAAAATAATATGTTTTCATTCAGCGCCTAATTATAAGGTTTACGCTAACAAAAAATCCAAACATGAACGCCACGATAACTAACTTGTTTTTTATTCCGTTTACTTATCAATTATCATAGCTAGCTTACTTTTTGCAAATTGAATAAATAGGGCGTTGTTTTATCCAAATTTATGGAAAAGAACACGAACGTATGGTACTTTTCGATATATTGTGTTAATTTTGTTAGACGAAAAAAGGTGTACTTATTCAATATTCGAGAATATGTGCTGCATTATTATTATTTGTATGGTAATTGACGGTAATTAAAGGTCAAACCGAATTGTGCGATATTGTGACATTACCATCGAATTAATAGTAGTATGGAAGCCACATAAGAGACAAATTTGCATTTTAGGCAGATGTAGGATAAAGGCGCACAATGAACTTTTCACGTTACTTATGGGAAAGGATGCATTAAAGGATGTCGCATATAATAGACGAATAGATAGATGCGAACGTTTGCCAACAGCATTTTAAATATAAACACATTTAGAAAACAGCACAGTAGTTTTATAGCTAGTTTAATTTATGTCAGTGGTTATAGTATTGTATATACAGTGTGTCCCAATTTGATACTGGACACCTCGGAACTATATGAAGCACAAGGAAAACAAATGGTCTCTATTTTTTTATTGGTAGTCCCAAGGGCGAGTATCTCATAGACGGGTGGTATTTGGATGGAGTAATTATTTCATGGCCTGCTATGATTTTTTAAAATAGCTAATTTTCAAGAAACCCTATTAGGGATTTTTTTACGACAAAATGTTATTAAGAAAACTTGTTCAGAATGAAAAACTGAGTAGAATTGCAAAATTTCAAAAGTCTAGACCTACATATAAAAGATGTTTTAGTGGCATGTCAGGTAAAGGATATCAATTGAAAAAAATGCACTCCAGCCGGGACTCGAACCCGGGACTCCTACTGTGACCATTTAAACTAAGCTACCCTAGGGGTTCCATCGGCTAGGTGTTATTTATTTCGATTGATATTAGTTAGTAGCGGTGAGATGTAGGAGAGTTCGGCGCCTCCTACAGCTACTAGAAGGGGTTAGAGGGTGTAGGGTAACCATTCATTATTGTTGGTTATGTGAACGTCATATTTGTTCATCAACCCACAAAATTCGACATATAGCGACTTAATGTAAGTATCGAACGTGGAAATTCTAACCTACAATGTCAAGCCAGAAAATGAAACACAGAAAGATTTTTAGTACCTGTAATTATAAATATAAAGGATGTTTTAGTGGCATGTCAGGTAAAGGATATCAATTGAGAAAAATGCACTCCAGCCGGGACTCGAACCCGGGACTCCTACTGTGGCCGTAGGCACTTAACCAACTAAGCTACCGGAGATACGGGTTCCATCGTGCATTTTTTTCAATTGATATCCTTTACCTGACATGCCACTAAATCATCCTTTATATTTATAATTACAGGTACTAAAAATCTTTCTGTCTAGACCTACTTTGATTTTTAGCTTTTTCGCCTTTTTCTTCCACTTTTTTCTTAGAAATGTGTCCTTTCTGGAGCTTTCACGTCAAAATATTATTAAGAAAACTTGATCCTCGTGAACAAAATAAAATTTTGACGTGAAAGCTCCAGAAAGGACACTTTTCTGAGAAAAAAAGTTGGAGGTAAATCTAAAAATCAAAGTAGGCTTGGCTATTGATATTTTGCGAATCTACTGAGTTTTTCATTCTGAACAAGTTTTCTTAATAACATTTTGTTGTAAAAAAATCCCTAATGGGGTTTCTTGAAAATTTGCTATTTTAAAAAATCATAGCATGCCATGAAATAATTACCCCATCCAAATACCACCGCCTATGAGATACTTTCCCTTGGTACTACCAATAAAAAATCCTAGTCTATTAATTAAAATTTTAAACTTCATTTTAAATTACAAACTTTATATTAATTTTAAATTTCACTTTAAAAATAAAATTTTAAAGATTATACATTATTCTAATTAATTTCCCACTAAAAATTTTTAATTACATTATTTGAATAACCGCAATTGCTGGCACAAATTTTATTAATATTAAATAACATTTCTAAATCAAAAAAATACTTTATATTTAAATTTATTTACTGCGATTTAAATATATTAATTTATTTAATTAAAATCAAATTTTAATTACTCTTAAAATTACATATTGCTCTTCATATACAGGGTGTTCCAGCGGAAACGTAACAGGCTCTATAACGGCCGGGAAAATTTTTTGTTGGAAAAACGCAAAAATAGAACAATTTTGTTTGGCAGGGGGACATTTTTTGGCATAAAATTGATAGATCTATCCGCAACCCCCTGAGCTGGGGTTGAACCCCTTCAAAAATTTTAAATGGGAAGGGGGTTCATCTTTGGATACGTCTCTTAATTCTCTATACACCTGCATTAGATTTTCGAAAATCGATCGACTTTTCAAAAAGATATAGCGTGTAAAATGCAAAACATTCATTTTCAATTATTGAATGGTATTGTTAAACAATAGAAGATCTGCGTCTCCGTATTATAAACGAATGTCGACAAATCAACCCTGAAATGTTGCACAATGTTCGGCAGTGTTTTGAACAAAATCTTATTATTGCATGGAAGTGAATGGGCAACATTTTGAGCATTTATTACAATAGAGTTTCAGTTTCCTCCCCGTTTATCAAATTTTCGTCAAAATAATATTGCTAAACACGCTTTCTATAACTTACGGCTCCCGACCACCACTTTCTGCTAATTGTTTAACAATACCAGGCAATAATTGAAAATGAATGTTTTGCATTTTACTCGGTGTATCTTTTAGAAAAGTAGATCGATTTTCGAAAATTTGATGCAGGTGTATAGAGAATTGAGAGACGTTTCCAATGGTGTGCGACATGAACCCCCTTCCCATTTAAATTTTTTGAAGGGGTTCAACCCCTGCTCCGTGGGTTGCAGATAGATCTATCAATTTTATGCCAAAAGATGTCCCCCTGCCAAACAAAACTAACCTATTTTTGCGTTTTTCCAAGAAAAAATTTTCCCGGCCGTTATAGAGCCTGTTACGTTTCCGCTGGAACACCCTACATACCTAAAAACTAAAACTGTAGCTCGGTGGAAAACCCAAACAATTCCAAATACATTAAAGCCAATTTCTTGTGAAAAAACACACGCACAAAATATATTGATTTAGAAACAATAACAATGACTGGAAATTAAAAAAAGACCAAGCCAGAGAAGAGAACCGTTGAAAAAATGCACTCCAGCCTTAAAAAAATGCACTCCAGCCTTTAAAAAAATGCACTCCAGCCACTTAACCAATTAGGCTATTGGATCATACGGGTTCCAGGGGCTATAGGCATCGATAATTTGCCAATTATTTGTGTATTATGTGGTTGTGCTGATTTATTTGTTGTTTCACTTACTCCAGTTTGACTGCCAGTTTCTATAGGCTTCTTCCATACTACTTATCAATTCGATAGACATTACAGTTTTGTCAGATCAATTTAATACAGACTGTTCCTAACAAAGTGACATGTGTCTAATGGAAGCCTACACTTGTAAGTGGATTTGTGATTTGTAAAGAGACAATATTAGGTAACACTGTTTTTTATGTACCTACATCCAGTGGGCAAATAAAGTTCGATAGGCATTTTATCTGACAAAACAGATTTAGTGGAACAACGGGAACAACAATAAATGGCCATTTGCAGTTGCAATTACATTATTATTTGTTATTATAAAGGGGCCCTTACTGCCCTTAAAACTTCTCATTCACTTTGCCACTGATGGTAGTAAAGTTCGCGTTTTCCTGATAAAAATTCGGAGAAAAGAGTGTAGGCGCACTGGATAAAAAACACAATACTTTTTAATACTTGTATGATGTACTATGTTGATTCTTTCTGGTTTAGAGCGATTTTAAGGTTCCAACAGATTCTATAGAACTCCAGTTTCTATCACTACACTCATCTCGTAGATTCTACCATCAGATTCTAATCTACCGATTCCGAAACTCCACTGGCTTTGACCGAGTCTTGATTTCAACACACACTGGATTGTAATTTTAAAACAATGTTATTCATTTCCAAGTTATTTTTATTTTCACATTATCGAATGTGTAGTCATTATAATCGAGAAAAAAAAACATAAAAATTACAGTTTCTGCATCAGTAGTAGAATACCTACTTGATGGTATAACTACAAGCCGGTGATAGACCAAAGAAGTTGCCACCTCAACAATGAAGCGAGAAAATTAAAAATCACGAAGTACCTACCTACTGTAATAAGAGGAGTACCCAGGGATTATCGGACTCTCAAAGCAAGAATCTTTTCTTTCTTTAGTAACAAATGAGCACATTGAGCGATTAATATAGAAAAACCTGGGCACCAATACTGGGTGACTCAGTTTTAAATACGGAAACTCCTAGGAGCGGTAGAATATCGAAAAATATTGCATATTGTCAGTTTGTTTTATAAACTTTTTTCTTTGGGGACAAAAAACAATGTAAAAATTAACATAATATGTTTAACAAATGTATATGTGGATTGTACTGAATATTTACCAAACTTGTCGTAGATATTTAAGTCATATTTGGTACACGATATACCTAATGGCGTATCAAACACATTAAAGAAGCAGTGGCAGAGATTTAGGTATAATTAGTAGGTACACTTACTATTAGAAAAGAAATCAAGTTACCTTGTATCCTAATAAAATTTATTGGGTTTTCTATGTAAATATTAATTGTAAACAAAAATGTATTTTTATGTATGTGATATGGTTTCATGGCAAAATTTGATTATTTGAATTATTTCAAGGTATTTCTGAAAAATCAACTAAAGTATTTGCTCTATAATATAAGTAAGATTCAAAGAGTATGATATATACCTAATGTGTTTACTAATTTGAACACATTTTGTATATACATGACATTTGCTAAATTCCCTCGAGTGCTTGGATTGGCAGGAAAAACCAAGGACGTATCAGGGCGAATATTGGTTAAGCTAAACTTTTGTATGCTTACAAAAAGTCGAATCGGATCGGTCTGATTTATTTTTGATTTACTTCTGTCTATAAGGCGCCCAGATAAAAAACTTTAGAAAAAGAGCAAACATATTTTAGATTTTTGTGGTGTAAGCAAAATAGAGTGACAAAAAATGAATTACGGCCCTGACGCTCGTGACCAGTGACAAAATGTCAGCTGGTATGAACTGAATTACCAATCTGTCAATTCTGGGGTCGACTTATTCGGCAAGATAAGTAAGTATATAACAGGTTTTATGCCAATCTAAGCCTTTATATCGTGTACCTACTAAATAATATGACTTAGATATCTCAACTAGTTTGGTAAATATTCAGTTAAGTCCACATATATTTTTTAAATGTCCTCACTATGTATCTTTCTTATATGGCCTCCCAAATAAAAAAAGTGTATAGAACTGCATGACAATATTTTTCGATATTCTACTGATCCTAGGAGTTTCGGTATTTAAAACTGCCCATATTAACAAATCTACAAAACCCAAAGAAATCAAAGAGACTCGTTTATGTTTACAGGTATTTCCTGTTTCGAGGGTGCAGAGCGCCTTTAAACTTAGAGCTGGATAATAGAGCGGTGAAAAGTTGAAATTTTGGTGTCTAGGACTGCCTGAAACATGCCTGAACATGCCCATTAGGAGATTGAACATGAATGGAAAAAAGCTGCTTTAGGAAATTAGGGACAGAGAAGCATTTTGCTAAACTGAGGCATCACCAAGGTAGAATCTTTCTTCCTCCTGAGTCCTGGATTTTTTTTTTCGCAGAACAAAACTCGCCTTCAAAATGTAAGCGACTTTGCTGCTTACATATTTATTTAGAGGTTTTGGTTCTTTGTTTTGAATGGTAATTATTCGAAGAGATTGTTCCATCATCGGCATTTTTTGAACAACTTGAGAAAGTCACAATCAATGTGCATGAGGAATTGAATGCCAGTGATAATGAACAATAAAAAATATTGCATATAATATTTATTTTTATACATTATACTCAATTGTATTCAATTCAAATAAATTATTCACCAGTGGCGCAACGAGGGGGGGCTGCCGGGCTGCAGCCCCCCCCCCCCCCGAGCTAGTACCATCCAAGCGAAAAAGCGCTAAACAATGCTAGATAAAAACAAGACCGAATGATTTGTATCTTGTTTAACCTGTATTTTTTAAGTTTATGTTATGATTTATCAAATTTACGATATTGACGATATCGGATATCGGTGGTACCTATACACATTAGTAGTTAGTTGACATTTAATGAAAGATTAGTTGTCTGGCCGGAAATCGGCACAAAACAGAAACACAAGTCACTCGCACACGCGCTTCGCACCGCGGACCTTAAAACCTAACCAAACCTGCGACGAACTTAAAACTAATCTGATCTGAATTATATAGCCTTCTGTTTTCAACTATGTCCTTCATGTACGGCAGGACCGTAAATAAGGGGGGGTGAGTGTTCAAACCCTTCCCATTGAGAAAAAAAGAAGAGGAAACATATCATGGTAACTTTACAATTATCTTCTACGTCTTAGTTAAATTGTAGTCTAAAAAATTTCGCATGCCGCGCATTTTAATAAGCGAACACCTCCTTCTAATTACTGCTTTTAAAAATCAATAATCATTATGCATCCACAGGGAAATAAATTTCTATACGAAGATACCTACCTACAGTTTGTTCAGCGAATGTTCGGCCCTACGTCACAACTCCCGTCCTTGTCTGACTCGTGAACATACGACCGATATCCATCGTATTCACGAGTAAGACAAGGACGGGAGTTGTGACGTAGGGCCGAACATTCGCTGAACAAACTGTATCTATATATTATTCTACATTTGGCACTTATAGAGGACATGCTAATTCTTACAGTTACTGCATAGTTAAATTATTATTATTATTATTATGGTAAAACTACAATCAGTTGCCTAATATTTTTTTTGCTAATATTAGATTACTTAATTGTTTTTTAGTTCATTAAAAATGTTTGACCTTGAAAATTTGAAAATTTTCGTCTGCGGCGCAATCTTAACAATGAAAAATGAACTTTGTCAACCAGCCCCCCCCCAACCTTACATTCTGGTTACGCCACTGACAACAGTTATTGTAAAATTGATATAGATAAAAAAAAGCAGCTTTGTAGATATTAATTTAATCCCGGTATGCATTATTATAGCAGATCGGCGCGGCGGCTGCGCTCGGGAGATCGTGAATTCCATTGCGTCTATCAACGTTTTGCCCCCTTATATATGATCGGTAGACTAATTTTTTTAGTTCTCTAAATTTCAGCCTTGTAGAAATAAGTAATATATATATATATATATTTCTGAACATCTTGCCCATATATATATATATATATATATATATTTCTGAACATCTTGCCCATATATATATATATATATATATATATATATATATAAGGATGTAAGATTAGCGAGTGTAAATGTAACAATTACAAGAAAAGGTGATAATGGGCAAACACTCAAAGTTAACAAAAAGAAAAAACTAGTAACCGCATACACGTGTTTCATGCTATTTGGCAATTAATTATTATTATTAATTATTAATTAATTAATTATTAATTATTATTATTAATTAATTTGTAATTGTTACATTTACACTCGCTAATCTTACATCCTTATTGTCATTGTATCTTGGGTTATGAAGATTTCCACGCAGGTCGCTTTAGCAGCCTCCGTGGCGATGTTAGTACAAGCCCCAAAATAGGGGATGTGCTGACTGAAGCTGCAAATGTGCTGTTGGCTCCTGCCTGGACTTCATTTGTTGCTTCCCAAATCATGCCTATCTTTTGATTTGGTTAATGTACACCGTACTGATGATTGCCAAATAGCATGAAACACGTGTATGCGGTTACTAGTTTTTTCTTTTTGTTAACTTTGAGTGTTTGCCCATTATCACCTTTTCTTGTAATTGTTACATTTACACTCGCTAATCTTACATCCTTATTGTCATTGTATCTTGGGTTATGAAGATTTCCACGCAGGTCGCTTTAGCAGCCTCCGTGGCGATGTTAGTACAAGCCCCAAAATAGGGGATGTGCTGACTGAAGCTGCAAATGTGCTGTTGGCTCCTGCCTGGACTTCATTTGTTGCTTCCCAAATCATGCCTATCTTTTGATTTGGTTAATGTTACACCGTACTGATGATTGCCAAATAGCATGAAACACGTGTATGCGGTTACTAGTTTTTTCTTTTTGTTAACTTTGAGTGTTTGCCCATTATCACCTTTTCTTGTAATTTATATATATATATATATATATATTTCTGAACATCTTGCGTGGGTGGTAGACCTATGATGGTCTCCCCTCAGGCGCGGTAGAGTATCATTATAGTGCATTTTTAGGTATCATCGACAAGTCTAAAAAAGTTTTATGCTTGTAGGAATAAGTCATTACCGTCCTATTTATTTACAGGTTTAAAAAATTGTTATTAATGTTTGCCCCATATTGGCGCGGTAGACTGCCGTTCCCTTTACTTCCCATGTCAAAGCTACAAAATGAGAAAAAACAGCTTTGTAAGAATAACTGCATCAAAAGTGTCGCTGCCTCCCGGACTATTACACCGACAGCGAAACCAGTTATCTTATCCCGCTTGCCGGTCGTGTTACCGCTTACCTTCTGTCGCCTTCGACGAACGCCGCCGGCGGTTATCGCACACCGCGAAAACCGACCACTTTTCCACCGGGCACCTTTCTAGCACCGAGAGGAAAACCCTTGCGCAACTCGCGAGTCACATCACTTTCCTGCGTCCCCAGCGGACGAAGAGCGCGGCCAGGAATGCGCGTGAGAAACGCGGAACGAGTTTCCAGACCTGCCGATAGGTGAAACACAGAGGTTGGGCTTTAGATAGTAAGCGGGTAGAGTGGCGATGTAAACACAGCGGCGGCAGCGATAACGTTTATAAGACGGAGGTGGCGACGAAACTCGAAACGAGTTGATGCTGCTCGAGCGCGCTGGCGTAGATGATTACCACATACGCCTGAACTAAATTATTTTTAAATTTTTTATTTATTTACTCGTTGAAGAACTATTTTTGTGAGCAGACAAAACATCCTCAAATAAACCCATATACAGGGTGAGTTTTTTTCGATGACCACTATGGGGACCTCGGAAACTAGCAGAGCTAGAACGAAGGTTAAACGGGGAAAGAATTACGGTTTTCAATGCTCAATCGAATGCCCCTTTTGGATTTTTAAAAAAGTTCATGGCTCACTAGATATTTTGAAAAGAGTGATTATTTGCTATTTCATCAGATCTCTGTAGCTCCCTTATTTCTGATTATACCGAAAAACTGTGGAGACAAAAATAGATAATTTTGGGCTTAATAAGATAATCTAATCCAATTTTTTATGTTGTTTGTGATTTTTGAGATACCTATAACATAAACTTGTTTTTTATGTAAATCATAGTTGGCTGTGTCCTTATCAAATCGGCCATTTTTTGTGCTTTTTAAAGATTTAATTCTCGGCATAGTTATTATAAAAAATAAAAGAGCTATGGCTAATTTTCTGATTTTTTTTTAATTTTCACATAGTCATCCATGGAATATTTTCATAATTACGTTCTATTTTATAATAAGACATACTTCAAATTTTTAAATACATATTTTATTTTTAGCTGGTAACAACATGTAACAAAATAAAACAAAAATTATCATGATGGAGCTCCACCACATAATTATTTGCCCGGAAGAAATTACCTAGATCAGGTCTATCCAAATAGTTGGTTAGGGAGAAATATATCTATTTCCTGGCCGCCCTGATCCCCCGATTTGTTTGTTTTGGATTTATTTTTGTGGGGAACAGTACAAAATAAAGTATAATTGATGAATTAAGAGCAGCTGTCTTAGAAGCAATTGCCAGTATTGACAAGCGCTCTCTAAGAAAGGCGACAAATTCAGTTTTAAAAAGATGCAATATTTGCATAAATAATAATGGTGGATTGTTTGAACACCTTTTAAAATAATAATAATTTGAATTTGAGTTTTTTAATATTTATTTGTTTTATTTTGTTACATTTTGTTACCAGCTAAAAACAAAATATTAGAAAGTTTGAAGTATGTCTTATTATAAAATAGAACTTAATTATGAAAATATTCCATGGTTGTCTATGTGAAAATTTTAAAAAATTAGAAAATTAGCCATAGCTCTTTTATTTGTTATAATAACTATGCCGAGTATTATGGAAAGCTCAAAAAAAATGGCCGATTTGATAAGGCCACAGCCAACTATGATTTACATTAAAAAAAAAAACACAAGTTTATGTCCATATCTCAAAAATCACAAACAACATAAAAAAAATTTGATAAATTATCTTATTAAGCCCAAAATTATCTACAATTTTTGTCTCTACAGTTTTTCTGTACAATCAGAAATAAGGGAGCTACAGAGATCTGATGAAATAACAAAAATCACTCTTTTCAAAATATCTAGTGAGCCATGAACTTTTTTAAAAATCCAAAAGGGGCATTAGATTGAGTATTCAAAACCGCAATTCTTTCCCCATTTAACCTTTGTTCTAGCTCTGCTAGTTTCAGCAAATAGTAGAAGTTTTTACATTCTGGGACTAGCCTGTTCAACGGATGAGGATGGGCACTAAGAACAAAACATGACAGTTGTCAAACTTGGACATTTCCAAACAAGTAAATAGTTCCCCTTTTGCCTATATCTGAACAACAGGAAATTTACCTGAAAATGGCTGTTAAGAACCCGCTAAAAAAACACTGCCACTAAATCCACATAAATATTTTTATCCATTAATAATTAATAGTAAATTTCAATACGGCACACAAATTTAGTTAAACAATTATGTACTAATTGTGAGAAGGGAAATCACAATCACGATGAGCGTAGCCTGTGATCAAACCTTCGAACGAATTAAAATAGTTATTTGTGTATCAAGGGAATTATAAGAGCCTTAATTACCGATGGCAAAGTTTGCGTCCCGAGGACCTCCGGCCCGAGGGACAGCAATTGCCTGAAGTTATTAAGGCCCATTAATTCCCGCGGTACATAGATAATTTTATTTCTGACCGATTTCAATAAAATATTGTTCATTTTTAAAACGGAAAAAATGTACCAATTTATTACCTTCCCGGTATATTTGAATCAGGTACCATTGATTATAAGAGTTTTGTTGTTGCTAGGTTGTTGCTATGTTACATTTTTTATTTTATTTTTACTTGTGAAAGGTAGAGGGAATTATAGAATCTATAATGTCCCAAGGGAGTTATGACCCTCTTTATTGATAGCGTAACTATGACGATATAAGCTTATAATATCCCGGTCAGAAATAAACACTTTTTTGCAATTACCTCATACAAAAAATTTTCTACAGACGTTATTAGAAGTACAATTTTTAACATTATTTTCAGTTTAAAAAATTTTAATAAGACACCAGTGTTAAAAGCGACTTACGTTTGTTTATTTTTAAAAGTGGGTCTAAATAATGCCTGAGAAAAACTATTGTAGTATTTTCACGCAAGCGGTGTTCATTAAATGATTAATTAATAGAACCTGGCTTCGGAAAACCGAAGGCTTGAGTGTTGCAGGTGGCTAAAGGGTTGAAATAAGGGCGTAATCTTGTAAAGAAAAATAGAGATTTTGACCGATTTTTCCCACACAAGCCCATCGAAAGTATGAAAACGTACATCATCACTAGCCCGAAAAACATATTGGCTTGAGTGGCGCGAATGGATATAAGTAGGTACATTTTGGGGTCTGAAAATTTAACAGATTTTTTTCGATTTTCCATATGTTATCCCCAGGGGCCACTCGTAAATTTCCCTTCATTCTACTCAACATCCATGTACTTTTCAACCCTCTTCCAGGCGAAAATGGGGCACATATAAATCTGTCACTATCTGACGGTCTTACTGTTCTTACTGCGGAAAACTAAATATTTTATACCGTCGTCTTGTAGGTATTATGTTGAGTTATCTGTGGTATTAACTATGCCGAATTTGAAGCCGATATCACAGTATATACAGAAGCCTGGCTATCTCGAATATTTTCGAGTAACTTCGACTCAGCTTATTTTCAGCTCACGAGGCCTCTGTTGTAGCAGACTGTTATAATGATTCACGATGCGTCAGATCGTATCTGAAAGGGCCGTACCCGTCCGCATTTTCGTAATACATAGTTGCAATGCAATATGAATGTTATGGGACGTTGCGCAGGCGGTATAAACAATTCAGTTAATTGTCCACATAGCTTGCCCTGTCCTTTAGTGTCAACAGATAATTTTGATGTATATTTTTCTCTTGCGTTTTTCCACCAGGAATCGATTTATTAAATACGGTCCTGCGTGTGGTTTTATATACTACCTCACGTAGAATAACTTAATAATCATGGAAACACACACAGATACACCAAACCTTTATGCGGAAACTTAAGTTTTCGGCGTTTTAGAATATTTTAAGTTTCACACCGATTTAAGGATTTTTTACCGGAACCAACTTCCACTCACGTCGTGATGTGGAAAAATTATAAATACTGAAATGTTCAGCCCAATGGAGGGAACCGATCTCAAAATATCTGGTAAAGATGGAAAGCATTTTTTCAATTTCAACAAAAACCCGAAAATCATACGACCTTAGCTCCTAAAATATGAGGATGTAACTTCATCTTATCATTTGGAAGACTTTTAGACAGGTTTACATTCTCAAATGTATGTAGAATGTCGTGCGTCATTTAAGTTATACCTTATACCTACCTAATATTATTTAAATTGTTATTAAATCTAACAGCATTTTGGAAAGGTGTAAGTACTAGGTGCAGCAATGCATTGCGATAAAAACATTTTAAGTTATTATTCATCCAATTAGTTATTAAATGAAAGAACCTCTTATTCCATCATTATTTTTTATTTCATTGTAAACTTTTTCTTATAAAAATTTATCTACATCGTTGAATATGCAAGTTGAAAATGTTTCTGTTTTTTTTTTTAATTAAACCCCAATATACCTTTATTTTGTATACCGATTATACAGTGATTTGTCTTATAATTTGAGATGAGATACATATTTAAATCATAACTGGTATTTAATTAACCCATATACGTTTGTGGACATTCCAAAATGCCTGGAATAATGCAAGAACAAAGAAGAATAAGGACACACGTAACACGCAACGACAGTAATGATCATTTATGCTGTCGTATTGGTTAACAATATTGTTTATTCTAAAGACACCAGGAAATATTAAACGTTCACGTCAATTATTGTGCCATAACCTAGACAAAGTATGATGAATAAATGCACCTAGTCACATATTTTAGTGGATGCATTTCCTGGATATAAGTAAATATTAGGAGTGCACCGAATAATCAGCCGAATATTCTGCAATTCGGCCGAATACTCGTCTAAATAACTATTCGCCCGAATATTCGGTAAATCTTTCAAATTTATAGTATTTCCTATCAAAAATCCTTTAAGAATATCTACTCGTATGATGATAACTGAAGACTAAGTCCACACATTGATATAAAAAATGACTCTTAAAGGAGAAAACGCTTAGAGTAGAGATGCACGAATTATTTGGCAGACCGAATAATTGACCGAATATTTTACATATGGCTGGGGATGCACCGGACATTTAAGTTGGATAATGGTTGTTTTTAAATTTGTAATTGGTTCTTTGTATTTTATATTTCAAAACCTACGTGTTGGTTTGTACATACTTACACAATATGTCTATGTAGGCTTTGGTAACATTGGTGATAATTATTAGTGTTTTTTTTTTGTGTTAATATGCCAAAGAGTATATCCAATATTTAATCATAGACACGGAGAAATATTTATTTTTGTTTCGTTTAGGATCTGATATTTTTTGTTGTCGTGTTGTTTCGTTTAGGAATGATATTTTAATATAGTTTTTCTAAAGATAAATTTTTATTTTTAGAAAATTAAAACGTGTTTGAAATAAACAACTGAAACAACGGGAACAATAAAAAATTTCATTATTGCCAGTTGCCTGGTTTGTAGTCAAAAGTTGGCTTCCAACATTCCACATTATTATTATTAGTCGTTATTAGAACTGCCTTACGTGAAACTATGTTAGTCTATCAAAATATCTCACAATCGCAACTAAATGGAAATTAGATAGGTAGTAATTTAAATTTATAATTTTTGAGAGATTAAACAAAAACTAGCAACACGGTCCCAAAAATTTAAATATCCTGTATTCCTTTAATAAAAAAAACTAGTAGGACGTGTTTCTGAAGTTCTCTGTTAATTGTGAATATTGATGTGTTAAGTGTTATTATAATTTTCAAGATGAAGGTTGATGTACGTGTAAAGAGCTAAATATAGTTTTTTAGCGATCTTATTAACGTAGGTACATAGTGAAATGTCTAGTTCAAAAATATCGTAGAAAACGACATAATCATATTATAGATATACGATTTTTGTTTTTAGCCTCGTCTATTTGAAACATCACAAAAATGTTAATTGTTATTGCTATATCCACTGATATAATTACGGAAACAAAACTAAAAGAACAGTCAGGATGATCTTGCATCTCTACATTTCGACAATAAACCGAAAAATGTTTTATCTACCTATTATCTCAAAGCTTCGAGAAAAGAGTGCATTATTGATAGATGGCAAATGTCACTTTTAAAAATGTCCGCCGAGGCCTCGAGCATTTATGGACACTTTTGAAAATGGTGCCATTCGATTGCTTGTGGAAAGATCTTTAAAACAAGACCCCATATGTATGATTTTTGATTAAAGAAGTATTAAGTAAAACAAAAATAAAAAAATTTAAATATGTAAAATTAAAAAAAAAATTCTAGTTACAGACTGAAGACATATTTAGAAGACCCAACGCGTAGGTACATGTAGGATGTAGGTTAGTTAGGTTAGCAATCAATAAAATATTCCAGTATTGTTAAAATTTAAAATTATTTAAATAGTATAAAAATAAAAATAATTCTTCGTACCCTAGACATTTTGATTTTATTTTGTTCATTATTATAAAAAAAAAAACATAGGCGAGTAGTACCTATCAAGGATAACAAAACTGGAAAGTTTAGGAACATAAAATAAAATATATATAATATTCAGATACAAAACAAAACAAAATATTAAAAAAAAAATTCTATAGTTACAAGAAAAAAAATTAAAAATGGTTAAAATAAAAATAAAACATAAAACTTCATCTCACTAGCATTATCAGTTATCACAATAATGAGAACACTGAATGGACCACTTTATGCATTTTGTGCATCGATTATTTCCTCGGCGATAGAAATATGGACTGCTTCCTCAGGGATAGAAATATTCATTGTTTTCTCAAGGATACAAACATTCATTGTTTTCTCAGGGATAGAAACATTCATCGGTTGCTCGTGAATAGAAACAGTATTATTTCTATTAGCAAGACTAAAATATTCTTCTAATGTAAAAAAAATTTCCTTTACAAAATTCACAAATAGCATATTTTAATTTTTTGTCACTTCTTTTCTTGAAGTAATTCCAGACTACTGAATTTTGCTTGACCATTTTGCAAAGAAGGTGCACAGTTTCCAATATTCTAGGTTATAATTATAAACGGTTTTGTAGTTTTATAGGTTAGAAATGGAGTAATTTTTTTATAAATGACCATAAATGCTCATAAATGACCTCAAATGCTCACAAGTGACCAGAAATTCTCATTAATTCTCTAACTGACGACATTTATATATGTAAATGATCATAAATGCTCCAAAACTGCCGGACAGCGACCAAAAATGGCAAGACACTTTTAAAAATGGCCTGCTCATAAATGCTCAAAATGCTTCTGCTCATAAATGCTCCAGCCATCTATAATTATTATTGGTATTTTGAGACATATTATTTGTTTACAGGGGCTATAATATACTCCGTATAATTTCTATTTACACATAGAATTATGGGATCTAGGATGCGAATTTCACACCTAAATATTTGCGATAAACTAGAGAATTAGAAATGATGTAACGAAAATATTTCCATAAATTTTAAATTACAGAAATCTAAAAAAAAATCAAAAATATACTGACCTGGAAATAATATATTAGCAGAAGATAGATGCCTATTATGGGGGCATTATACCTAAATACCTATCTAAATAAGATAACTGGCTGGGGTATCCCCTCTATTAGTGAGTTACAGCTAAAATTTTTAATATTCTCTTTAATTAACAGATTTTTTTTAAGGTGACTTGGAGAAATATCTCGGTAAATACTTACGTACACCATGTAGAGAATATTTATAGGACTGTTTGGTACCTTCTAATATAAATAACAATAGTATATTTTCGAAATTGTAGGAAAAATAGCTACCAGACACCTTCTAAACAAAGTTATCTAAATTGACATAACGCTTATAATGTTAAATAATGAATAAAAAATACAAGGTAAATTCCTGACCGCACTGGTGCAATCTGCAGGGAATATAGTTCTTTATACAAACGTACGTAATAGAAAAACCAATTTGTTCAATGTTATGAGTAAACAAACAATCCAGTCGGGAATACCCAAATGGATAGCACTGTGCACGAATACAGAATACGTTCTTCTAGAAATTTAAGCAACTAATGAGAAGAAAATTCCATTACATAACTTGTATAATATAAACGAATTGCGATTTGAAATACGAGACCATTGGACCATTATTAAATGGATATTTTAACTTGGAAAATTGCACCAAATTGGGGCCATTTAAGGATATTCATGGCTTTTTCCTTAGAATTTTCCCTGCGTAGCTATAGATAGTTTTATTATTTATAAAGTAGATATATTTTTTGATATATGGGAAAAAGGCAATAATTACGTAAATTCTTCAAAGAGTCATTATTAAAACAATGTAATATTTTAAGTACCTACCTATTAGCTTTCCCCCGAATAAGCAATATAAATATAATGTTTTGACTTCTTCTTTAAAGTTAAAACTGAGGGGAAATCACTGTTTAAATTGTGTATAGGGTGTCCCAAACTCGACGCCCTCGGGTTATTATAGGCAAACATTATGTATAGGTTATGACGTCTTCAAATATATTTTTCCCAAGACCATACCTGTTTTTCTTTATATTCGGAAAGAGCACGTTTTTCTGATAAACTGTCGTAAATAAATAAATGGAAATGGGTACTCGCTTATTTTTGACACAAATGTCAAGAGAAGGTATTTCAATTATGACAGGTAAGTATAATAAATTATCAACTGTCAATTGTTTTCCATGTATACCCGGTCAAGCCAAGGCTAATTTGATTCAGGATACATATATACTTTGTATTACACGAATATAATCTCTATTTTTTGCAATAACAGTTGCCAGTTCTCATGGAAAATGTGCTATTGAATTTAAGAAGAACCATGCGGTTTCAACGCGACGGAGCTCCACCACACAAAGCCAACATTGTAAAAGAATTTCTAAATAATGAGTTTGGAAACAAATAGATTTCATCAAAAAGATACCTCGAAAAATACCATGGCATATTTTTCATATTTTTACAAATAATACGCATATAACTTTTTAATGAAACTAGATATCAAAACAATTTATTTACGAAAGTTTATCAGAAAAATGTGCTCTTTCCGAATATAAAGAGAAACAGGTCTTGTCCTGGGAAAATATATTTGATGACATCATAACTTATATATTTCCCAAATTCCTAAAAACTATCTTTTTGGCCGAAAAGGAAGCTTGAATGGTCCTATAAGATACCCATAAGTCAAATTTTTACTTTCTGTTTTTGTTTGCCTATAATAACCCTGGGACGTCGAGTTTGGGACGCCCTGTACACTAATGTACCATCTTTCAAAAAAATACCACTGAACTGCTTCGAAATACCATCAAAAATGCCTCGGAATACCTTGAAACACATACCTCCAAGATTTCTTTAAATGCCTTTCATGCCTTGGAATACCCGAAATACCTCATACGAGACCTCACACCTCCAAAATACCTCTGAAATACCTTGGGATATCTTAATACCTCAACAATTTCTTTCTACATCTAGGTGTTAATACAATATTAGAAGCCAACAAATTAAATATACCTTGCACGATCGTAGAACATTAGAAAAGGTCTTTTTATAAATGTTTCACATAAAAAATATACAAAAACTGTTAGAAAAAACTAAGAGATGAAAAAATCTTATTAAAAAATAGGATTTTACTAAAAATAAACAATTTTATGATATTGAAAAACTTTTGCACATTATTTTCTTCTTATTTTGTTTAAATATCAACTATTACTTTACACATTGGGTGATTTTTAGGTAATTAAGTAATTATTCTGCATTATTATTATTCTGCTCTTACCAAAACATTTACAAATATTTAATATTTGCAAATTACAAAGGAAACATTTAAATAGGTATTACCCAATATAATGCAATTTTCGTAAATATTAGTGGAGAAAATATGTATCTGTCAAAGATTTTGCTCAAAACAAAGTAAATAGGCCCCATATTACCGATACACATTTATGATTACACAGGGCAATAAACTAAGGAAATTTCCAGTTTCTTATATCCATAAATCCTACACGTTTATCTAATATTGAGGGTTACCAGCGATTATATGCTTTGAGATACGTATATTTACAAAATATCCTAAATCGTATAAAAAAAACTGGAAACCTTGAATGTGCCAATAAAAACATCTTTTTAAAATCATGAAATAAAACAAGTTGGCTTTGGTATCTATTCCTATACATCGTTGGGCTTATACATATTTCCTGAAATATTCGTTATTTAAAAAACAGGTTTCAACAAAAGTTTTTAGGAATATAGTTTTGCTATAAATTGGAGATATTCAATTTTTCTTGACGTAAACAATTTCGTTGCTATGCCATAAACCAACTTTGTTTTTTAAATAACGTGATATAGATGAAGAGAGATAAAGAAGATGACGTGATTGGTTTTAAGCAAGTCATTCAACATCATTTTTTAAACAAAAAACAATAATTGTCAATCTTAAAATTTACTTAATTCGAATAATAATAAAAATACCATATGATGCGGATGTGTGACACTATAATATATATGGATAATTATGGCTACTTACTACTTAATAACAGTTCCAGATTTGAATAGAAAATAGAATACTTTCATATTTTTGGCTACAGGTACTACAGTTTTATTAATTTTAACACCTTTTGCTTGGCACTAATAAGCAAATTTAATTATAAAGTGAAAAGTGAGGTTATGCTCTATCCTAAAGAACATTCAGCGCCATCTTTTTGCACACGGGCATAACCGCGGTAACACAAATAATTACTGACCCTATTACCGATCTTATCCGGTCGTGGGGCTCGCGAAATTCGAAAATGTTTTCAGTGCGCATGTGTTTAGTATAAAATGCAACAAAAATACCTCTGAAATGAGAGGAATTGTCTTGAAATACCTCCGAATATACCTCCAAATACTTCTAAATGTCTCGAAATACCCCAGACTTCCGTTGAAACACCTACTTCGAAACACCTCAGACTTCCTTAGGAATAACTACCTACCTCGAAATACACTTTCCTTGTACACGAAAATATCGCAGTGATTTCCCCCTCGGTTAAAATTCAACACAATGAATAAATTAGTGCAAAGGGGTTCTCAGTTTTGCAATAACCTACATAATAAAAAATGCAATGGCCCCTCCCTACTCCTACTAATACAGTTATAGGCCCACTTTTAACTAGCTGTCACCCTATAGAACAGGTGCATATTTGTTATTGTCCACTCTGTACACAATTCTTGCTCAACGCAAATAATATTTCACGCTTCTTATCGAGGTCATTTAGTTGTCTATTAGGTGCTTGACCCTTAACCTGATTGCTGAAAATGTTACTACGACTGCACCTAAATAAATGAACAATATAACTATCTAAGAATGGACAAGTGAAAGCCGTCGGTGCCGTGTTGCATGCATAGAAAGTCGATCTTTTTATATTTTGGCAAGCCTGCACGTGCGAATGCATCTGATTTCTCGAAATTTCAGTTCATCCAATTTGTATGCAGAGCAGGTTGATAGTTCGATATCATGAAGAGGAAAGTGGAATGTATGTCATATCTAATAATATGCAATGGACAAGGCTACTGTTATATTAAATCAATCAGGTAGGTAAAATTTATATATGCAGAAAAAAATAATCTTAATAAATTCTTGCCCTCGTGCACGCCGTTTTTTTAGAGGATATTTTATACAATAATTGTTACTATGCCTCCTCTTTTCATCTCTTAGACTGAAGATTTAAGATGCTGGCCGTTCTTACTTTTTAGACTCAAAAATTATATTATCATTTCACTCCTCAGAGATGATATAATTTTACACTGTTTTTTGTGGCCCTTAATCCCAACTACCTTGCATTTTAAAAGAGGAATGAACGAAAAAAAAATGGGTCATGAAACAAATTTTAACTGATCGATATAAAAAAATGTACATAGGCTGGAAATTATTTTATTTACAACCATGTATGTAATGTTGACATTTCTGACTTTTTAGAAGTTTGAAAGTGACAATTTTTTTACTTTTACTTCCCGACCTCCCGTCCGGGTGGAAAGTTTACTTTCCACCCAGGAGGGCGGGAAGTATACGGAGATAAAATTTTCAAATTACGAAATATTGATGGTTGTAAATAAAATAGTATACAAACCTCGGTGACGTGTTTCATTACTGTCTCGAGATAAAGTAAATCTCGGCGCTTCGCACCTCGGTTAACTATTTAATCTCTCGACAGTAATGAAACACTTCCCACCTCGGTGTGTAATATACTATTTATTTTATTAGCTGTTATGAATTTTTGACAATGTTTCACTTTTTTCAACGTTACTAACAAAGTTTTTGGATTATCTACTATTTTTCTTCTTGAGGCCGAGTTTAAAAAACTATCATAAAAAATTAATATAAAAAAATATGAATTATTCTTGTATCGAACATGTGGCATTCAATAAATCAAGCGACATCATATTTTCAAAAAAAAAACAACTTAGAAGTATGTAGGTACTGTGGATTTTATTCTAATTAACAGCATAATGAAAACGCGAAATGTTTAAAAAAGGTTAAGTAGGTATACCTATATATATTGAGGGTTACGTCTTGGCATTGTTGAAATGTCAAAGTTATTGTAACAAATCTATTTTGCATCTAGGTGCAAATTTGTTAAAAACAAGAACAACAAATATCCCTCAAACTTTTTTTGCATAAATATTTTATGGCCCAGGTTCTGTTGCTCGAAAAAACTATCAAATTTGAACCTACGCATTTAGTGGGCAATCTTCCTCATTCTTTTACTTACATAATAATTATTACTTCGCACTTCACACTTCCTTATTGAAGATAAGGTTGTCTAAAACGTGAGCCTACTGTTGAATTACACCTGGCCCGTTTCTTAAAAAATAATATCAAGTCTATGGGCGATTGGCCAACGATCGACATACCACATACCTGCTGATACAAACCAAGGCCGCCGACAAAGCGAAACATTACAAAATTTAGGGACAATAGTGTTCCAAAAACGAACAGAATCAATACGAGAAAAATAACACGAAGGCCGACGATAATGATTATTGAACGGATAATAATAAAACAATGAATTGTACGGGTATGGGAAGATAATTACTGTAATAGGCACACACAAAAATAGGACAGGAACTGCTAGTAGGTACAGGTATTTGACCAGGGTACAAATTCCAAAAGATACTTACACCATAATACCATAGCCGAACGTCGGCTATGATAATACCGAGCCATATACCTACCTAGGTTAAACATTATATCATTGTTATAATAGTTATGTATGTACCAAGGCACTGAAGTTTAACTTTTTATGACTCATGTGGAATTTAGTTGCCGAGGCCTCTGGCCGAGACAAATAAACCACATGAGTCATAAAAAGAACTTCAGTGCCGAGGTACAGGGTTATTCACTGAGAATTGACCCCCCACCTAACTTTTTTGTTTTTTAAGATAAAAGGGTGATTCAAAAAACAAACTCAATGGTTCGGCGAATACTTTTTTATGCCATGACCGTTTAGTGTACGGGGTGTTCCAAAACAGTAGGACCAATGGCAAATAATTTTTTAAAATGGAACACCCTGTATATTATTGGATTTTTGAAATCTGCTCATCAAGGCAATCAAAATGATATCAAACTTCGTGGCATTATCTTTTTCGGTTTTTGAAAAATTCCGTATTCAAATTTTATACTAAATTTATTTAACTCGAATTTGTGGATCTCGTGATAAAGATAGACGATCAATGTAATAACGAAAAATATTTGTTTTAAACAAGAGAGTAATATAGTGAAACTCCAAAATGTTTAGGAGCTTTTACGATTTTCCTGAAATTCCTTATTTCGAGAATATAATCAGTAAAATTTGAAAAGGCTCCTAAACATTTTGGAGTTTCACTATATTACTCTCTTGTTTAAAACAAATATTTTTCGTTATTACATTGATCGTCTATCTTTACCACGAGATCCACAAATTCGAGTTAAATAAATTTAGTATAAAATTAGAATACGGAATTTTTCAAAAACGGAAAAAGATTCTGCCACAAAATTTGATACCATTTTGATTGCCTTGATGAGCAGATTTCAAGAATCCAAGAATCCAATAAGTCGCACACACAAGTCCTTTAAGGACTCCTCGTGCGTATGTATGTAATATTAATTATTGTAATTGTAATTTTCTTGGAGCAATAAAATAAATAAATACAAGGTGTTCCATTTAAAAAAATTAAGTTGCCATTGCTCCTACTTTTTTGGAACACCCTGTACACTAAACGGCCACGGCATAAAAAAGTATTCGCCGAACCATTGATTTTGTTTTTTGAATCACCCTTTTATCTTAAAAAACAAAAAAGTTAGGTGGGGGGTCAATTCTCAGTGAATAACCCTGTACATATTATATATTTTTTTGAAATCGGGAAAAAAATGTTTTATTAGGCAAAAAAATAATCATAAGGGATCACCCGTCCATGAACCGACTACGCGCGGCGTTGCTTGACTTTGACGATCGCTCTACCTAGATCAAGTATCAAGTATGACGAGACACGGCACTTTCTGACAGAAAATCCAAACTGCTACCTATTGTGCTGCTTCCATATAATATAGAATAATATTCAAACCTACTAAAATATTTATACTGAAAGATTGCGCTGCTATAGGTAACAATTTCGCAATGTGTACGAAAAGTTAAATGGGATTTATTGGCCGGGTCTTCAATATTTGGTCACTTTTGACGGGCCATGGCTCCGCGTCTGACGTTTGATGTTTACATCTCGCCAAGGCCTACTTATTGAAAAAAATCTTACAGTAGGGGGCTACTTCAGTGCCGATTTCTGAGCTTTTAATGACGATTTTGAGACACTTCACTGCCGATTTCAAGAAAAAGTTTTTTCCTATTTTCACAGTAATTTTAATTCAATGTATTTGGTTTCTTAGAATGAAGTTAGATTTCTTCAGGTTAAGTAGGTAGTTAAGATTTTATTTTGACAGTCAAGTTTTTTCCGTTGATGGCAAATTTTTTTTAATGGATATGGACAGGATAATCTCGAAAGTAACAAAAAAAAACAAAAATTGTTATCATCAAGGATGTTTGTTAAATATGTGGTAACTGCATAATACACTAATTTCTAAGCAGTGTGTCCCAGGATAGGTGAAACGCGAGGTGAAACGAGGCTTGTAAAAGACAACAAAATGTTGAGTTGAAATTTGAGCTTCTACGGTTCAGCCTTGCTTATTTTGAAACTAAGTTGGTTTTTGAGAAAACTGATTTTTCATTGCGGAATTGTTATCTATAACAACGTATTCTTTCAGTACACCTAAGTATTTTGATCTGTATGAACATCAATATTATTTCTATGCAAGCTTCGGCAGCTTCTCTTAAAATGCGTCGTGTCATATCGTGCTTGCTAAAAGGTAGAGCCATCGTTCAAGTCAAGCAACGGCGCGCGGAGTCGTCTCATAGATGGGCGATTTCCTTTTTAGTTATTTTACTCAATAAAACTTTTTTCCGATTTAAAAAAAAAGTATAATACCTAATATGTACCTCGGCACTGAAGTTCTTTTTTTACGACTCATGTGGTTTATTTGCCCTGGCCAGAGGCCTCAGCAACTTCAATACCTTGGTACATAAATAGCTTATTTCACAGTAATAAAGTGGCCTTTTTGTATCAGTTTTGCTTTTTGCTACAAAATGTGTTCAACATGAAAAATGATTGAGGAAACCTGCTCAAAATGAAAAACGGAGTAGGTTGTGCAATGAAACTAAACTAAAAAAACTCAGGGCCTCTGATATATGGGATATGGGATGTTTTCCTGAAATTCCGTCTTCATGATTTTTATGCTCGTCATGTCAGCCGCTCCTCAGGCGCTCTCGTGCATTTTTATCCTACGACATCTAGTTGTTTACGTGTGGCGTTCCACACAATACACAAAATTACTTACTCCTACGAGTCCTACGTTAATATTATTATATCCTACCCACAGACAGTTGCGTTCCGTCTTCAGCATTTCTAATCGTAATCGTGTACGCGGAATCCTTCATGTTTATGTATTCGGAGTTTCGGCAGACGTGCGGCTGGTATAAGCCAGATGTCAGATTTCGTTTTGTTTCCGTGGCGCGATAAGAGCAAAAAAAGAGCTGGCAGAGCGGATAGGAGTTGATTTTCCTGTTTTCTAAGTCGGCCCCGCGTAGTGGGCAAATAACAAGCGGCCCGAGAATTCCACAAAACGAAGAATATTCTGAACGGCCGGCGAAATATTATGCATAATGATGCGGCTCGGAAAGAGGTTTCGATTAAACTATTTCGAAGCCAATTTTCTGCGGGATGGAACGTTTGCGGTAAAAGCAGGACATAGGATATAAATTGCGACTGATAAAAAATAATATATTAAATGAGCTTATTAAATAGGTATGGTATGACACGACAAAAAAATTTGAGGGACGGGGTATTTTGTAAAATAATAGTACATAGTTACTTAGGTAAAAGGTAATGACTGTTGGTCTGAAAGTAGTAAGGAAAGCGACACAAGCTGTAGTTTTTGATTTTCCCATAACATAAAAAAATAATGACATCTTACTTATATCTTACTCATACGCCTTGTGCTCTTTGGTTAATTTTACGGTTTATTTTAATAAGGCAAAACACTCTATCATCGCCTGGCAACCTGCGGTTTTCAAAGGGGGTGCACTCTTGGAAAAACTAACTAGTTATAAGGTAAATGCCCAGTGATCGTCACAGAACCAGTTCTCGTCAGGTGCGATTAAATATCCTTAAAAATTGAGCACCCAATAGCAAAATCGTATTATAATAAAATTTTGATATGTGGCGATATCTGACGGAACAACTGGTAACAATTATTTGCAATCGAGTGACATTTGTGATGCGGGAACACGATTAGATACATTTATAAACTAACTGACTTAGGTTAGAAATTAATTTTTGTGTTGACGAATACTGGTATGACAGGTATGACGAATATTGGGTCATCGATCATTTCAATAAAATTCAATAACTGTCCTTTTTTAAAGTTACTTTCGCAATTGTATCGGTGTACCAGTAATCGTCATATCAATATAGGCCGGGGATAATACATATTTACCGTGCTATAAAATCCTCGGTCAATAAGTGACGATAACAGATATTATAGATGAATCTTTTTAATTATGATGACGAAGATATGAAAAAAGCGATCGAGGCAGTTAAAAAAGGTTCGCCAATTGCCGCAGCAGCCAAAACTTTTAAAGTTCCCCGAATGACACTCTCGGATAGATGTAAAGGAAAAACTACTATTCGGAGAAAAATGGGACCTGCTATTTATCGGTGGTGTTGCCTCCTTCCATACCTACTCTCTTAGTAAGATGAATTTGTCACGTAGGTAGCTGGGGTAGTTGTCAGCTTCTGGACAGTATCCAAATATTACCTAAATCTCAAAATAAGCCTAACCCATTTGCTAACGATTAGCCAGGATGACACTGGAAGGACGCTTTTCAAAGAAGGCATCCTGAGATAGCTACAAGAGTCTCAAAGTCGGGCGTCTGTCTCACAGAAAATATGCGTATATAGCGTATATTTTTTCTGTGGTCTGTCTCAGAAACGAATATACGAAGGTCGTTTGAAGAGATCACGGAGTACCTTAGGCAGAATAATATGTTAGATTTATGCAATGATCAGCATTTTCCTTAAGTCCTGGCAACAATTGTGTTTTAGTTAGAAAGGGACAAAAAAATGGTTCATAGTGATTCTGATTGAAAGGAAAATATTGCAACACTAGTCGTGGAAAACCCAGAAGGGGAAGTAGCTCCTCCTTTGGTTGTAGTCAATTTAAGAGGGTGCCTAAATCATTGGCCTCTTCCATGTCACAATCTTTTTTTGAATATGTTACTAGTGTTACTAATGTTTTCCATCCTTGTTTAGTTAGAAAGAAACGTTAAACTAATACCAATAATTCTTTAGCTGGATGGGTACGCTTCTCACTGTGAGTTTTGCAAAGAAATAGGAATAGAAATTGTTACGCTCTATCTAAACTCTACACACTTTCGGCAACCAATGGATGTAGCAGTTTTCCATCCATTAAAAAATTTAAAAAATATTGCTTGGAAAAAATAAGTTTATAAATTGAGAACAGAAAACGCAGGAGTGCGTTTAAAACGAGACACTTTTTCTCTACTTCTTCACAAAGTACCTACTGAAAAATGCACTCAAATCGAAGATGTTGAAGAATGGATTCAGGACGATATAAAAATTATTTATCGTATATTAAGCCCCTACCGCAAGAAAAGCTTAAGTTATTTAAAGAGTCTAAAAAATTAACAGTAGAATAGAGATTGTACTGGAGATATAAGAAAATCGTGAAATAATGAAACCGAGAATGAAACATTTACCTAACGATATTTTAAATAACCTATTGCCTGAAAATGAACCAATCGACTTTGTTGTGGTAGAAGGTAGAAGTATGTACACTGCAGAAAATCACTAATAAAGGTAAGGTACTCCTAAACTCAAGTTTAATTTCTATGCTCGTTAATTAATCACTTATTTTGATTCTAGATCTTTCTCCTGAATTGAAGTCACCTGAAAGCAACAAAGCAGAATCACACAAAAAAGGTACTTACATAATATGAGATATTGTGAGTATAGCTTATCCAAAATTCCGTGTTCTTTGTTATTTGCAGGATAAGAATGCTTCAATATAAAATATTGTAATGAACCAGATAAACCGAACGATCAGCCAATTTCATCCCAGATTCTTGCGAAACTTCAACAGATCCATAAATACCAAGTAAATAGTACCTACCAATCAGCATTACGAGGCAACCGAGGAGGCAACAACAAAACAGGCTCCAAGTAATATTACCCAAAGAGGTAGGTAATTCAAGTTGAGGTATAAAATTTAAAAAATAATTAATGTTAGTTACAAACATTATCGGGTATATCCGAGGGTACCTATATCGTTACATATGATTTTTAGAAATTTGTTATTTAGACATATCGATTACAGAAACAAATGAACCCAGTTTACCTATATCACAGAGATAGAGGTTCAAGGCAGAGGTAGTTAATGTAGCAGACCACTTTTTGCCATCTACGGCAATACAAGCACGAACTCCAGCACAAACAACTGGAGGATGTATTCCAGTGAACTTTCTTCAACGGCCACAGACCAAGTAGCAGAAATTAATCAAGATACACTAGAAGAATATGCCTATGAAAGAAAACGCAGAAAAAACTAAAGAGAAAGATATCTTGGCAGACATATATCATCTCCTTTTAAAAACAATTTGGTTTGATGATCAGATACACATATACAGTAGCAACGCTCAAAGATTGGCAAGAGTACTTTAGAAAGAAAGAGAACAACAAATTAGAACTCGAATTAGAAAAAGAACAAGAAATTCAAGAAAGTAAAATTAAAAAATACAAGGGAAAACATTTTGGAAAACAAATAAAGGAGAATTTAAGCCAAAGTAAAAAAACAGGAGAATAGAATTTGTGCAACTGAGGAAAACAGGCAGAAAGTTGGTTTTGCAACATGTGAGGAACAGCGTGAAGAAGATATGATTAAATGTTAAAAGTGTTTGCAATGGAGGCATGTCAGGGGTGCGTCTGCTTCAAAAGATACTAAATTATTTGTCAAATTTGGAATTTACTTAATTAAGTCCCTAAATAAATAATAAAATGAGAACAAAAATAATTATTATTCATTAAAGTCTTCTTGCATTAATTTAATGAGAACGTTAGACGATAACTGGGACACCCCCTTTTTTACATGATGAATAATGGTAGGTACCTACATGAAAATGTTAATTCTGAAGTTGAATAAAATAACATTTATATGTAGTTAAAATAAAGTGTACCTACTTGGGTACTTCTCTAAGAAACAAGAAAAAAAATTAAATAAATAAATAATTATAAATATCACATTTTCGCTGTTTTAAATTTAGGTACCTAAATTAGTTTTAATTAATTAAATACATTTTCTAATCTTCTTTCTTTATTTACCTATTGTTTGTCATATCCAACTCATAATAATTAAAATTTTTTCATTAAAAAGTAGGCGTTGAAAAAACACTTTATTCCCGTTATTTGATACTTAGTACATATAAAAATTCAAGTAGGTATAGGTATACAATTTAAACAAAACATGTCAGAAAAACTTACTTTACAATCGAGTTTACAATAGAAGATCGAAATTATTATACTGATGAAGTTGTAAAGATTCTAGAAGTAGCCCAAATTTTTAAGCGACATCCAAACAGAAATTGTTTTGCTCATTCCCAATAAATTATTTTTGACATATTCATTATTCATTGATGCTCTGAGCGTCATTTGTTTTTGATTTCATAGCACCCTAGATTCAACCATGAATTTGAATTATTCATTTTTTTTTCAAAGTTTGGGACCATACAGAAAAATAACGAATGGATATTTTTCCATCAAAATAATACCACATAACTATATTTTGAGGGATGCCGAATAAACCCTACGGTGTAATTTTTTTCGATTGAAAAATGCCTACTATATAGATTTCAAAAAGCCCTTTAAAAGTCGCAGAAGTTCAGGCTTTCTTGGCAAAACGATGACCTTTTATAATATATCTATAAAAAAAGCCCCGTTTAAATCTCACAGCTTACTTAGATTTTTAGGGGTGTTACTGATAAACCAGACACAGTTTATAGTCTGTATATTGGACATAGGTACTCCCTCGCATTTTCACATCTCTCAATTAAAAGCGTCTTGGTAGTACGTACCTACCTACCTAGAGATATCCGACCGAGGGGATATTGATATCAGGTAGATAGATATTTTTGCCCGAAAATGCAGGGGAGGTCGAAAATCATCATATCCAACAATGGATTGTATTCCCGATTTTTTTTAATAATGATAGTACCTACCATTAGTACCTAATTACATTTGTTTTATTTTGTTTTTGAAAATTTGGTACACAGTTGGAATGGACACTAGAAACTTGTTACCTACTTTTTTCAAACAGTCAAAGCAAACCAAATCAACAGCGGCGAGGGTGGTATAGTGGTAGTAGACAAGTTGATGTTACTTAAAGTTCAAATTAAGAAAGTATTAAGTTTATAGCAATCTATTAGATGAATTAGTAATGTGATCTTGTAAAATAGCAGACCTAGAGAAGACGTTAAATGGAGATATTATTTTAGGGCATTCATTGCTGCGAAAATTATTGGTTATTAATTTACCTGATATCGGGGTTGTTACTGGGGAGCAGGGGGGGGGTGAAAATTTAAAAACCTACGTTGATATTTTTTGACCACCCCTGTGTTCCTGGGAAATTATTTGCTCGAGGATTTGACCGTTGCATCTCTTTCAAGTAAAGTAGGTATCTTAATCTAAAGTACCTAAATACTACTTATAATGTAACGTGTTGTATTTTATTGTTTCATTAAATTTTTAACTTTCAACGATGTGCAATCCTATTCCGACAGAACAACAAATCTGCAGCATACGGGCGGTCGCAGCTCCGCGCGCCACTGCGCCTGTGTCTGACAAAGGAAAGGAAACGCAACAGGTAGGACCACTTACAGCACAGGTGAGTCGTGCGGCCTGGAATTCAAAAAGTCCACCGAATCGACCACAGTAGGTACTTCCAACGGTAGTGTCCTGTCCTGGTTCGCGTCAAAATCGCTTTCTGTCAGACCGAAACGACGAAATCGGATTCTGTGATCGCGGAAGACAGACAGTCAATCGGAAACAAATAATATGCACATGCAACGCAGACTACTACTTTCTCACGCCCGGTCAAACAAACTGACGATCGGCGGTCGCCGCATCGGCGAACGGGCCGCGGGCCGCAGTGAATGTCGGCGTCGGCGACAAGGAGTGGGGGCGTGCTATGCGCCGCGCCGTTTGGCCTGATGATGCACGATGCACGATGCACCCAAACCGAAGAAAACAAAAAAACAAAAAGTTCGACAACAAGCAACAAGAAAATGTTTGGAAATCTGCGAAACATATAAATATGTCACACCTGTCACTTGTGCTTCGCCTCAGACTGCGGCGATAGGATTCGCCCCCCCCCCCCGCCAAATTTTGCCAGGATGCATAGGTACATGTGCGGTAATGTCTCACATTTTATTTTATAAATGGGACATGATTAAGTATTACATAATAATATATTTATTTTGATATTTATATTACAAAATATTTTCCAAAGAAAAATATTTATTAAGTATAATAAAAGGGACTCCGCCACTCCAAATAATACAAATAAATACCCTTATCTACTAATTGCTTTAAATATAAAATCATGCCATTGCTAAAATCTGTCTGGGGCTTAGTAAAAAAACATCACGTGACGTCGCAGAATTGATTTATTGGTTGTCTATAAAAATTTAAAATTCCGCTATTTGTCCGAATAATTACACGCCAATTTTTAAGCTAAAAAGGAGCTATCAATGCAGGGACGGACGCCATACTAAACCCCCTAATCTCAAAATGGCCCGCAACTTGGATGAAAAAATAAATCGAAAATTTGATTAAAAAAATAGCTCTTTTACTAGTGTTGAATTAAGTATAAATTAATTTCAGAAACATTGATCTAAATAAAGTTAATTGACGCTATCTGCTACAAACACACAACCGGTCTGCAAAAGCCTTAAAAAATGGTCAAAATATGCAGGGAAGATGAAAAACATGGCACATAATAGGTTAATACCAAAAAAAATCACAAATCTTAATTCGAAGTAACAGAGTGTACAAAAGTACTCAACAATAGAAGTGAATATTTTTCACTAGTAATCGCCCTAGTGCTTGAATTATTGCCGGAAATTTTTCGAGTACACTAATTTTCTTAAAAAATTCGTGTTAAGAGAAAAATTTCCGGATATTAATTCATGAACGTGGGGGATTCGGTAAGAAAGTTCCATACCTACACGTAAATTAAACGAAATTATTATCAAAATTTTTGTCGGGTATCTAATTGTTACAATATCACATTATAATAATGAGATTTATAAAAAAAAAATCCGCTGTAATTACCTCCTCCTGCCTAGTGCAAGTGAGAATATTTCCGGAAATTTTTTTAGTTGCCATGACAACGAAGCAAAAATCGAGCCTCGGATTGGTTAAAAAAGGTAGGTATGGAATTTTCACTAGAAATTTTTTGAGTTGCCATGACAACGAAGCAAAAAACGAGCCTCTGATTGGTCAAAAAAGGTAGGTATGGAATTTTCGTAATAATTACCTCTATACGAGTTTAAAAGAGAAACTAAAAGCACTTCAAAAAACCCCCCAAAATTTGCCAAAAAATGTTTTTCCGTGTTTTTCGGGAAGTTTCAATAATTTCCACACAATCTGCTCATTGTTTTCTGAAATAAAAGTCTTCTAAGTCGTTTGGTCGACACCGATTTTCAGCCTAAATATAGCGTTAATATTTTGCAAAAATTAATATTAGTTGATAGATCAGTTTTTAGGGGCCCCTTCCGGAGCTTGCCCCCCCCCCCGCACGGCGGGCCCTGCGGGCGCCTTATCGCCGCCAGTGGGCCCTCACAGGCGCCGAAAGCGGGGGGGGGGAGGGGCTCGGGCCTCCCCGGAGAAATTTCCGGGGAGGGGTTAGCTTCCCTGGAAATTGTATCAAATTTCAAAAAATGATAAACGCTAATTAACAAAATTAATAAGCAAGAGGAAGGGGAGACCCGACACCCGACCATTCATTCATAAATAGGTTTTTAATGTTCTAAATGTATAGACGTTGAGTGATAAGAGGCGCAACACCCGTATAAAATTGCGAGCCCGGTTTGCGTGTGGTTACCCTGGAGCCCCTTGTTGCTCCCACTCGCTCTAGCCTCTAGCCACCTAGCGACCACCGATTTTTACAACTTGTTTACGTTTTTGAGAACACCGATCCCCTTGCAACGGGCTAACGTATGAGGCGCCATTTCGGAGTAAATTATTATTTTTGAATATATAAATTTCTCGCGCTAATATATTTTTTAAATATGATATTTATAGAAATTTGCGTGAATAATCTTTTTTTAGTCAAATTTATATATTACGCATCGCCCAAAAGTATATATTACAGTAAACGCAAAAAAAATATATCAAAACACGATATATTAATTTGGTGCGCCAATATATAATAATTTAGGGTACCACTGGTCGTCACCAGAGGTCGCGCCGCGCATCCCTAAAGTGCACCGGCAACGCTGCAGCAGAAAGGGCAGAAGCCCGAAGTCGAAATATTTTTTTATATGATATTTATAGAAATTTGCGTGAATAATATTTTTTTAGTCAAATATATATATTACGCATCGCCCAAAAGTATATATTACAGTAAACGCAAAAAAATATATCAAAACACGATATATTAATTTGGTGCACCAATATATAATAATTTAGGGTACCACCGGTCGTCACCAGAGGTCGCGCCGCGCATCCCTAAAGTGCACCGGTAACGCTGCAGCAGAAAGCGCAGAAGCCCGAAGTCGAAGTGATTATGATTACCGACGTACTGGATGTTCTTTTTCTGTGTCAGGTTTGGGATTTGATGTTTTTTGGTGTATAACCCCACAATCAAAAGAAGGGGACATTCGCATCATATTGTGGCAGTCGGCAGCGATGCGCACTGCCGTATGAAAAAAGAAGTGGTAATCTTTTCCAATGGTGTAACGTCGGGCGAAAATAGGGGATAGGAACCTATCTAGCCAAAATTTCAAGAAAATCGGGGGTGGGTTTTACACAGGGACCCTTTTTATTTTAAAGAGTCCCTGGTTTTACACCATTCTGCGCTTTCTGCTGCAGCGTTACCGGTGCACTTTATAGGGATGCGCGGCGCGACCTCTGGTGACGACCGGTGGTACCCTAAATTATTATATATTGGCGCACCAAATTAATATATCGTGTTTTGATATATTTTTTTGCGTTTACTGTAATATATACTTTTGGGCGATGCGTAATATATAAATTTGACTAAAAAAAGATTATTCACGCAAATTTCTATAAATATCATATTAAAAAAATATATTAGCCCGAGAAATTTATATATTCAAAAATAATAATTTAGTCCGAAATGGCGCCTCATACTAACGGTACAATTTTGTATATTTTGTATTTTACTGGGAGAATATGTAGTTTTCTGTCTCGGACGCTTTTTATCTCGGACGCTTTTCGGGCCGCGTTTTCGGCTCGCTGCGGCCCGTAAGGTTGCGCCCCTATTATTCCTCACTCAACGTCACTCAACGGTATAGATCATAGACTTATTAACAAGTAAGTCTATGGTATAGATCAATTCTGCTTTTTTCTATACTTGATGACATGTCAATATTTAAGGGGGTGATTCTTGGACCCATTTTAAGAAAAAAACTTCATATGAACGTATGTCGCTAACGTCCTAACTTTTGAGATACAAGGTGGTAAAGTTTTCAGAAAAAATTTTTTTTTTATAATAACTGTGACACTATTGTAGATATGTTTATGAAATTTGGTACACGTCTTCTATGCATCAAGATGCATTTTCTAATGTACAAACAATTTTATTATTTTTACCAGTGGCGTCCGTGCGGAATGTGGATTGAACATTTTTGAAGAAAAAAATGGTACGTCAAATAAAAATTATTTTTTGATTTCCCATTCATTTCTTGATTTTCTTTCGTCCGACGCATAGTTTTCACTTAAAAAAATAAAAATCCTTTTATTGCAGGGTCAAGTCGCTAAAAGTCTGATGCGGTGACTGTTGTGTGGAAATCGTTTTTCTTTCTTTTTTCATGCTATTGAGTTCGTCTAATATTAAATGTTAATTAATTCAGAAATAAGCAACTGATTTTACTTCAGAAAAAAGTAAAAAACTTTCAAATACCCAATAAATACCACATTAGAAATCTTTACCACCCTGTATCTCAAAAGTTAGGACGTTTAGGACATACGTTCATATGGAGTTTTTTTCTTAAAATGGGTCCAAGAATCACCCCCTTAAATATTGACATGTCATTAAGATATAATATTATATCATATTATATAGGTAGGTACATCTTTTACATATATTTATTGTTAGTAGGAAAGTAGGTATAAATAAACTACCTTTTTTAACTAAAGAATTTTAGACTTCTTGTAAGCCACAAGCCACAGATGTACGCAGATTGACACATTATTTCGTGCGCATGTGCATTGTTCATGTCTCATGTCTTATTTCTGTCACCGTACTCCGTACAAATTTTAATTTTGTTATTTTGTAAAACTGGTAGCGTATACATGCTGTGATAGAATGTGATTTTAAGTTTTTTAATTTTTTTAGAACAAATATTACCTATTTTATACCTATATATATACATAACCCTTCAATTCGAAAGATGAAAGGAAATGAGAGTGTTATTGTTATTATGCGCAGTGTCGATATATCGACAAAACTTAATATTTTTGGTGTTCAACGAAAAACGCCGGGACTTGGTGGACATGATTTTGCACGTTTTTCGTTGAACATACAGGATGAGTCATTAATAATGGCACATAGTGCAACCCTCCGATCAAATCATATTCGGAGGGTTGCACCTCCGATCAAAGATATTTGATCGGAGGTCCAACCGCATACATTTTGGGCCAAAATATTACGATTGAGGCTAACATGCCTCACAGAAATGTTGTTCGTTTAAGAGATGCAGGGCGTTAAAGTGTGTTTTTTGAAATGGTATTTTGGCTACATCTCCCAACATAATCAAGACGCTGAACTGAAATTTGGCACTGCTATGTTTTTGGGGATGAATAAGCTGAAAATGTCAATTTCTACGTATCTCGTAGAGGGCTTGTTGCGCTGTTTTTGGATCGTGTTTTTACTCGTAACTTTTTGGTCCTGCAGGTCCATCATTTTATTGGATCTTTTTATTCTGCAACAAAGAGGTAGGTACTCTTGTGTCATAACTATCAAATTGACCGTTTGCGTTGAAATTGCTAAAACGTGCCCCAAAACACCTGCTGACTTCAATATGCGAAAAATAAAATTTTCAGCTACTGCTTTCAAATATTGCACAACGACTCTGTACCATTTAAAGCGAGAAAAAAAACCATATGAACAAAGTCCCAAAAATGTTCACTTGGCATTTTTTCTTCACTTTCAATGTACAGTTGATCTATAACATTTGAAAGCAGTAGGTGAAAATTTTATTTTTCGAATATTGAAGATGTGTTTCCGAATATTTCATTATTGTTAATTTTGCCGTTCTTCCCGCTGTAATTTTTGTTAAAAACGATGTGATACAAATGCTTGGCTTGAGCGGCAGTTTTTGTCGTATTGAAATCTTTATAAAAAGAACACCGATCGTTTTTTTCCATGAAATTTGGTAGGTATACAGAGGTTTAAAATAACGCCAAATCCCTAATCTGGTATTCTGAAAATTGACCATTTTAAAAAATCATAGCTATAGGTTACGTTTTCTGTGGCTATAGCCATGGAGTAATCACCCAGTCGACATAGTAGTGTCGGTGAGATAATATGTTCCCTTAGGTCAATCGAAAAATATATATAAAGTCGATTTTTTCTCGGCTCTTCATAGGTTTCTAGAGTGTTCACAAGCAAACGCGGGCACACTCTACGAAAGCTTTGAAATATTATAAAATTGCTATTTAAATACCTAACTGCTATTTAAATACGTAGTATCTAATAGGGATGCACCGAATAGTGAAATGTGGCATTGGCCGAATACCGAATATTCAGCCTAGTAATAGTCGGTCCTATGCCGAATATTCAGCAAAATATTCGGACGAATAGTTCAAAGTTCCGAATCAAAGTTATGGCATACCTTATCAAAACTTATTTTAAGAGCCTCTATGATGTTAAATAAACACTAATCCCACAAATAAATATAAAAAATGAACCTTAGACAAGGAAAAAAAGGAGAATGGTTACAGCAGATAATTGGCCGAATATTCGGCCGTATAATAGTTTTACGGCTGGCTATGGATGCACCTGACATTTAAGTTGGATAATAATTAGTTGTTTTTGTAATTGCTTCTTAATATTTTAAGTAGATTACATTTTTGCAAAAAGTGTAAATATATTGCTATTTTATTTTTCAATAAATTGTATAATTTATCAAAAAAATTATCAAAAATCGCATTGACTCGCCGAATTATAAGCTGAATATTCGCTTTTTAAAAGTATTGTTCAGCTTTGACAAAGATTGCCGAATATTCGGCCAATTATTCGGCCTACCGAATATTCGGTGTATCAATAGTATCTAATATGTTTTTGTAATCCAATCGTTATATAAATCAGAAAAATTAATAGGTACCTCATTTAACAAAATTAACTCGGTTATATACATAGATGTTTTTGAGCAGGTTTCTTCTTTCTTAATTATGGCCGTATTAATCTCTATTATTTCAAGCTGATTCGTTACCAAACAGCATCCGTAATCTGATGGGAAAATTCTGACGAATTTGCTAAACTTGGCCCGGATTGATAGTATAGTATTATTGAATTCAACGACATAAAATAGGAGAATCAAAACCCTGTTTTTCGATAAACGCACTTATCATATCATCATATCAAGTGTGCTTGTGTCAAGTATTATCAAGGGTAGCAAAAGCAATGTAGGTATGAACAATTTTTTTTCAAATAGTATCTAATTGAATCTTAAATTGCAGGTCGTGCACAAAGTATAGTGTACAAACACGTTAAGCAGTGCTCGCGTACTTGAAGGCACTCGGCTTCGCCTCGTGCCACAACTTGTGCACTCGATATGCCTCATTGCTTATTGTTGCACAATATACTATTATTTAAGATATTATGCAGTGTGTCTCCGGATCAGTCGCAACAGGTGGAAATAACAAAAAAGACTGGTCGGCCCGAATATTGAAAAGAACGTAAACACTTTTAAGGCTAGAAGTAGAAATCTACTAGATATTCCTAAGCATAGAAGGTTGATTTTTGTATAATTGTAATAATTGTTTATGTATACTTGTATGTAGGTATACTTATTATACTTGGTTGGTTATACCATTGAATAAGGAATTGGTAACCTTAAGTATACCTAAGTAGAAAAATGCCACTCAGCGACACTTCATCTTTTTGTATCTTTATAAGAATATAAACAAAGTCCTATTATTAATAATGCTTATTAATGTTCGTCTGGTTAATCCGGTCGTTGTACGGATTTAACCTCTATTGGCAATAAGTGTGGGATTCAAATAATCGAGCAAGTTGAAGGACCTCTAGATGTAATAAAAAGAAAAGAAGGAAAACAAGCTGTGTCCGAAACACATAAATTATATGGTATTATTCAACCAAATTTAAGAACATATTTTCACGCCGGTTTTCGTTTACAAAATACAAAACGTAACTAAAGCTTTTTGGATTATTTAAGCGAGTAATATGGACCTGGAAATTCGGATCTATTAGGCCTAGCATTAATTATTGAAATCGGAATGATCTTATTACGTAAGTAACGCGGTATTTGATACTTCACTTTCTTTATTCGGTAAGACATTTCTTAATAGGCATGTTGCCCGGATTCAAATTGACAGAACGTTTCCAATATAAACCTAAAACTTATAAATAAAATTTGCTTCTGGACCTTTTTTGAAAATTAATTAACGTGGAATGAAAACAATTTGTATGAGTAACAAACATAGGAAAAGGAAAATCCTAGAAAACGCGCGAGAGAAAACCGGAACTAGAAGTCAGCAAAATTAGTACCCGAAGACCTTTCAATAATTTTCTAATACAAGCGCTGAAAATTATCTGTTTTTAGAGATGTTGTGCATACCCTTGGTTTCTTGGTTACGCCACTGAAGATGGGATTTAAAAAATCCGCAGTGCAAGAAATTACGGGCAATTATAAAAACGAGCTGTTTTTCACAGTAAGGCAATCATTACTTTTTAATAACAGTGATGCGGATTTTTATGCTGCCACGATTTTTATAATTTGTCTTTTGGGTCATCAATCTATTTCTTTGCGCAGCCAGCGTGGTTTCTTATAGGCATTAATAATTAATAATAATGAAAGCTTATAAATAATAATTGTTTGTGTTCTATAGCTATAGAATAACACGCAATAATAAAAATTCTTCGATTGGAATATCTTCGTATTGTCGTCGTTGCAATGAAAAATTAAAACTTCCTATTTTCTCAATCAAGATCCAGAGATTTAAAATATTTTCAAAAAAGTCGCCGTTGCCACACTGCTGTTAGTCCAAGAGCCGACCGCATGATTTCTACTCTCATATAAGATTGTAGAATAAGATGTTATGTAAAATGAAGAGAGTATATTTCTTTGCTTGAAGCGAGTAGGTTGCCTCAGATAATATGGGCCCGATCATTGTTATTTAAATTTAAAGAAGTTGTGATTAATTTTTAATTTTTTAATAGGTACCTACAACCCGTCCCAGGAACATATTTACTCCTTTTTCGCAAAAGTCTTTTGACAAATTCGAAAAGTGCCGTTCTAAAAATCGAAGGAGGTGGTAAATTTCTTAATTGGGTCTTGTACTTTTCTCCAGTACCGAAACAAACCTCGAAAATCCGATATTTAACCAAATTTCCCGAGGAACCGCTCTTAGAAATTGCGTGTTTTTTTCTCATTTTTTGTTTTTTTTTGGGGCCCGGAAGCATCTGCACTTCACCTGAAGACTTGAGGGAAGCTTTAAAAATTCCGACCCTAGAGCCCCGAGCCGAAATAACTTAGAAAAAGGGCAATTTCTGACAGTTTTCGGACTTTGGCTTTTAAATGACGGGTGACGGGAAATGCCGACCAATCACGTAAAAAAGATGCGTCCCTCCTGCGTTGGTCGTTCTCTTCGCCGAAAATCCTTAATAACTCGAAAACGGGAAATAATTTACCTGAAAAAGTTTCGTTAAATATGTTTACCCGTTCTCCGGCCATCTCGCCGTAGCGTCAGATCTCCCGAAAAACGCGTTTGAAAAAATTTTTTTCCTGGGCTTCAAACGGTATATGGCACTGGGTGTATAGCAGGACTTCGCACACAATTCGCGTCCCCGAGGTCCAGACTTGTACCCGTCTTTCGCGCCGTATTTAACAGCGGAGGATTTTCGGGGCCCAGAAAATAGGCCTATCGGATTTCTCAAGGACCAAAGGACCCTTTTTTTATTGTTGCTCCATGGGCCTTCTTCCCTATTTTGTTCTATAATCATATGAGAGTATAGATTTGCCTAAAAATTAACCACAACTTCTTTAAATAACAATGATCGGGCCCATATTAACTGAGGCACCCTACTCGCTTCAAGTAAAGGAATATACTGTCTACATTTTACATAAAACCTTATTCTATAATCTTATGAGAGTTGAAATCATGCTGCCGGCTCTTATACTATGTAGTTGTAGTACAAATTCCCCGTATCTTGTATTTTTCGGTTGGCGTTTTTGACCCCATCTTTTGGGGCGCATGCAATAGATAATAGTATAAGGAGTGTAGAGAAATAGCTGTCGTTGAGGAAATATTTACAGTGCAATACAATTGTTAGTGACAAAATAAGATTATTTTATACTTTTTAGTCCGTCTTTTAATTATAATATTATTTTATTATAATTTTATCCGTTTTTAAAAACTTTAGTTTCTGCTTCTTACTTTTGTGTTGACGAGATTATGACAGGGACATGTGAAATTTCAGATTTATTTCAGTCTCTCTTCGCTTGATCATATTTGAAATAGAAAATTGTTATACCTACGTACCCTACCGATAATATCATTCCGCTTAATTGGTATTTTCCTGAAAAATAAGATAAAGATCCTTTCTTAGTTAGGTACCAACTTATGATGCTTGAGGTTCTAGTCGTCACATTCGCATAGTCGTCACATAAAAAAGATGTTGTGTAAGAGTCTGGTTTTGTCGAAGCCAGTATATTGCAGTGTCCTCTATTATCCCTGCCTTGATAAATCAACAGCTGCTAGGCTGTAAAAGGTTCAAAATACCTGTTGTCGCCTTGTTTGCAATCTCAGAAAATTTGATCGTGTTTCTGACTCGCGGCGCAGCTTGAAGTGGTTAACCGTCGAAAAAAATTATAGTTATGCATTCTCAAATTTTCTACATCGAGTGATAATTAACCAGACACCAGCATACCTACTTGACAAATTAATTACCCGGGATGTGATCAGAAAACGTTTTGTCAGAAATTCTGGAGCTTTAACTATGCCACAGCACAGAACAGCTCTGTTCAGAAGATCTTTCACCTGCAATGCTGTAAAAATCTGTAATGGTATACCGCAAAATTTCAAAATAATGTCACCAAGTTGCTTCAAGAAACACATAAAGGCGTATCTTCTGTGACTTGATCGGGACTGTTGCTGCTTGTGTTTATATTTGTAAAATTTGTTATTGTTTGCCCCCCCCCTCCTACTTGCGCGCTATTTATTAATTAATTATTTATTATTACATCTTGTTACATTTAGTTAAAATAAGGTTAAGTGGTAGAATAGCTGTTAAGCTAATCTTCGCCTTTTCGTGTACTTATGTCTATGTGATTACTTAGTGCAATAAAGTCGATTTATTATTATTATTATTCTTGCAACAAATAACTCGCTTTCTTGTTTGTCTGATTGTTATTCTTTCTTCTTAAGGCGTTTTTAACACGTTATTTTTATATTGCCAGCTTTTGGCATGTGCTTATCTGTTCATAAATTTCCACTAGATATTTTTATTTAATATACAGGCAAAAAATGATAAGGCACGTTTGTTTATGTCTCTAAGTATAGGAATCCTTCATAATATAGTAATTCTAATATTAAATTTCCAATTATGAAGAAGTAGGGACTTACACAAACGCCTATGCCACTTTGGTGTAAGGTCTCAAAAGTTAATTTAAATAATGCGAAAAACTAAAGATTGTCGTTCTCGTTTTTATTTCTTTAAACGAAAACCAATGGCGCTGGACATTTCTAAGTTAAACATTATTAAGGCACTTTTTTACAAGGAATCTAAATATGGTCTTGCATTTTTTTTCTCGCCTTCCTGGACAAAGATATGACGATAAACTTTTATTTTTCTTATGGGCGCCATATTGGATTTTTGTATTTTTGAAAAGAGATTTTTTTTCTGGTTAAAGTGATATGTCACACATTATGCTTTACTTTGTTTTTCTTGCCGTAATATCAAATTAATCGTTTTTGCATAGAGTGCCTTGGAAACGTAAGCCCCATAATGTTTGACGTTTTTGCATAGAGTGCCTTGGAAACATAAGCCCCATAATATTTGACATTTCTGCATAGAATGCCTTGGAAACATAAGCCCCATAACGTTTGATAGTTTAGTACAATTTTAAATGTCACGGATACTTTATTTTACTGAAAAAATGTCATTTTCACATGAAGAAAAGCGTGACATGATTCAAATGTATTATTCCTCAAATATAAATGACGTCAAAGGGATATTGGACGAGCCATAAATAATTTAAAGAAACGTGCTGCATTGTGCCTTGAGGAACAAGGAGGACAAATAATTGAACATTTATTGTAAAATAGGATTGTCTATTCGTCTAGGTTTTTGTTGTTCTTTGTGTTTCCAGTTTGACTCTTTTAGTGTTAATGTCTTATATGGCAAATGGCGAATAAATAACAAGGTCTCAGATCATACTCTTGTCCTCGCGGTACGTTTATGATTTATTTAATCAATAAATTTAACATCAACTGAATTTTTACTGAACCGTTAAACAATATTCCAAAGCACACTTCGCAAAAATGGGTAACTAGGCTTATGTTTCCAAGGCACTCTATGCAAAAACGTCAAACATTATGGGGCTAACATATCCAAGGCACTCTATGCAAAAACGATTAATTTGATATTAGGGCAAGAAAAAACCAAGTAAAGCATAATGTGTGACATATCATTTTAACCAGAAAAAATCCTCTTTTCAAAAATGAAAAAATCCAATATGGCGCCCATAAGAAAAATAAAAGTTGATCGTCATATTTTTGTCCAGGGAGGCGAGAAAAAAATGCAAGATCATATGTAGATTCCTTGTAAAAAATGCCCTAATAATGTATAACTTAGAAATGTCCAGCGCCATTCGTTTTCATTTAAAACAATAAAACTGAAAACGACAATTTTCAGTTTTTTCGCATTATTTTTAAAACGAGAAGGGCCAGCCAAAATTTTTTTTACCATGTTATTCGGCATGAAATTCCGCAACTTTGCCCCAATTTAACCGAACTCGATAACCAAGATCCCCATGCAAAGACTCGAAATACGGTCACCCGTATATTGTTGGGCTATATTTTCGACATACTTACTTCATGATGGTCTTGTAAAAATTGCTGTAAAAAGGCCCAAACGAATTTTGTAATAGGTATTTTTGCGATCAGTGTTGACGCAACACAACTTGCATACATTCCCAGGCGTGCCGTAATAATGTTTTTACTTCATATTACATAAATGGCAATTTGGAACTAGGTTGTATTTTCCAAGGAAATTATATCTTCAAATTACCTAATAATGTGCTGGATTTCCCTCAGATTTTCCAATTATTATATCCATCTTCACTTAAGTAACTAGTAAAGGCATGTCACTACTTTAAATGCCCGGTTATTTTTTTACGACGTGTGTGGGTAGTACCATGTGATGGAAGCCAATTTAGCCGTCGATAATTTAATTTTGGATCAATTTAATAAGCATATTTTAGCAATTATTACCTCCATGTATGAGAATATAAATATGTGCGCGGCCTAGACCTACATACTAATGCACTTTTTGTTATTAAAAAAAAAAACTAGAAAACCACCTTGGCGAATTATGAATTTGGAAATTTATAGTATCGCCACACCTATTTTTGTCGATTTTATTTTTTTTTTAATTAATGAAAACAACAATTAAAAGCAAGCATCAGAAACTATACAATAATTCGGTTTTATAATGGTACTTGTTTGAACATCATTGAATTTCAGGTTTTGCAACTTCAATGTTTACAGATTATGCTGTGAATTTTTAGAAGTAAATAAGAAATATCCGATGACGAAGGAGGCAAAGAAAAATCAACAGATCCGGGTTCAACTAGAAGAAAAAACTTTTTTCTACGACTGTAAACAAATGGCATCATTGTATCTTCGTTTTTAGTTGGGAAATGTATCACATTGAATGAGCTTTTTTGCAGCTGGTGCGGGAATATCATTGTGCACGGGTTCGCTTCTTTCTAATGCGGCCCTGTATTTAATTGAAAAAAAAAAAGGAATTTTCAGTATAATTGTCTCAAAACATTTTAAAAATATTTCGTGTCGTGTCGTATTTAAAAAAATAAAGTTGAAGATGGTTTCTCAAAAAACGAAATGTTGTAGAACAAATCTAAAAACGCCATCTTAAAGCCCGTTAAAAAGTGACATAAGCAAGTGTTTTTCTGTTTTTCCTATCTGTGATAACAACTTCAGAAAAAAATAAAATCAAAATTGCAAAATTTCACTTTTTTCAAAATAACTCAAAAACGAAAAGAGATATTATTTAACCGTTGTTCTATCACCGTTTGCAAGATCCCCATGCTGTTCATTCTTATCCGGGACACAATGTATATCGATTTACAATTTCTTGGTTTATCGATATAACATAGAATCTTAAATTTTTCAAGTACCTAATTAAAGTGTAAATTTCAATAAATAGCGCAAAATTTTAAACAATGATTAAAAAAATTGTCGAAATCGAGTTTTTTGCATTTTCTGAGAAAATTTTCTATAGTGATGTATATTTTTTTACACCATCAGAAAAAGAGATTTCAACGAACAAAAAGCGTACCGACTTTTTTTAAAAAGCAGCTTTCTTGACTTCGATTGAAAATGAGGTTACTTTTTCGGTTGTTCGCTGATATTTTGAGGTTATGTGAAAAAAGTGTAAATACAAAAGTTGTAGATCTTTTTATTGCCTACAACTTTGCCATTTAACTTTTTTCGATAGGAGTGGCAGTTTTGCCGGAAATCGTGATAAACCGTTTTCCACCCCTAAAAGATCATCCCCTACAACCCCCATACCTCAAATCGCCCTTAAATTATTTTTTATGTTATTTTTGCTATGTTTTCTTCCTTTTCCAATGGGTGTCATGCTGTTATAGATTTTTTTGTTCTCAAAAATTATCTACCCTGGCCGAATGTAGGTAGGTATAGGAAAAAATATACTTCGCTTTCCTGATATCGAAATAACTAATATTTAGGTGTTTTCCTTGTGTGTTTCGCTTTCGCCACCATATTTTCATATTTAATGTATTACAGACACCAATCTTCGTTAACTGTGACAAATTCAGACGAAGCGAATCCCCCAGCGCGTCGTCCTCCGTTCTCCATTATCCTTATTGAGGGCAGTTGAGGTTCGTTTGCGACTTGGAGCCTTCGAGGTGGCTGACGAAAATAGAGGCGCATAATGTCTCGTTCGGAAATTAAGTAAACAGGACAATCAAGCAATCAAAACACAACTGCTCAATTTGCAATTGAAAGGGAAATTGGATAATGCATTTATTTTCGCTCGTTCAGGAAGTAGCTTTTATTTTTAGGAACGCAATCACACGCATATAACAAAGAGACGCAATAAAATGGGACAATAGAATAGATTTGTGTGAGCGTGAATGTAATAACACCAGAAGAAAATGCGTGAAATTAATCGTCTTGTAGAAAGTTCTTGGGAAAATTCGGGCAAGCAATCTTCTAAAATTTCGAAGATCAAGATTCACTTAGCTGGACATGGGCAAGACCTCGGTGGCTGTTTGTGACCAAAGGTGGCAGTCTAATAAAAGTATCTTCCACTTGTCTAAGGTGTGTGTGAAAGGACAAGGAAACATAATATCACTGATCAGAATGTCCCAATGATATAAAACAAATATGAACCAACTTATACTACCTATATACTTCGATAATAAGCATTGCCTGCCATTAAATTGTTGTGAAACAATTTTAGTTCGTCCAGTTTATTATAAATAACATAAGAAAAGTAGCCATATTTATATTGGACCTAACATGAACAGTAGTTATTTTTTTTATTTATAAAATTGTTAGAGCATCCTCGCCAAATGCCATGTTTTTGTTTTCATCCCGGCTTCTAATCCTAAGAAATCAGGTAGGTATTTAGTAAACAACTCTAATCTCAATACTAATGATATGATAATAAGTAGTTTTGGTTATATTTATATTCTCACCTTTAAAATTTCGTAAATAACAAGAAGAAAGAAGACAGGCTTGAATAAAGTATGTCCACAAAAAGATCTGTTTAAACGCCATAAGAAATGCCAAAAATACTCTCCAAATTAAATTAAATCTGTAAGATACAAAAAAAAGTGAGAATTGCTTCAATTCGCGGAACACTCTCTTAGTTTTACGTCACTGCCCCAGTTGGAAAGCTCGAGCTGCTGTCCTTTGTGCATATTACCAACCACAGCATAAACTTAATGATCGCAGTGTAAGTAGGCTAATTTTCTGTTATTTTATATTTTACCTAAATAGTAGATAATAAGTTATAAATTGACATTACATAGGTACAAAAACAAAAATGGATAAAATAACATTCCTTTATATCAGTGACTATAGAAAGGTTTCTATAGTCACTGTTTATATGAAGCGAAATAGAGGATAAATGGTAAAACGTATACATATCGAGACTATTTTCTTAGATATTCTAGATATAGTATCGTAGAATCACATCCCTACTAGTCTTAGACTTGTTGGCAGATAAATCCTTATTAGCCTGTCCCTGTATAATAATAAATATTTATCACGAAGAAGCATTTGCCAGCCTACGTCGTCGTTGTGATCATAAATAATATGTTTATTTATCAAATATCAAAGCCCTGCCACTAAACCCTGCGATCTATCGCATGCGATGTTTTAGGCAAATATACGTAGGTATGTACGGCTGTGGCCAATTTGAACTTGCAATGTCTTATTGGGGGTTTCTGAGAAGCCATCGGGCTACGCCGCTTTCGTCTGCCTTGCCTTCACCGTCGGCTCTTTTGAAACGCGATGCGCGGGGTGGGAAAGGGCGGTGTTGCCAGATGTCGCTGGATCTCCCTCATTTCGGCATAGAGTTCAGAGTTCAGACGGTCTTGCAAGTTCAAATTGGCCGCAGCATACACATATTTCTAAAAAAAATTATATTTAAATGAAATAACAAGTAAAGGCTTTCTGGTTACCGAGTTTAAAAAACTTATTATTGCCGATTCCTTTTTTCAAATACGAATATCAAAAACGTGTATTATAAAAAAAATTCGGAACCATATTATGCATTATTCAACCGGATAATTATCGCCTCTGTTTATTGCCTACTGCAGTAAGTAGCAACTACATTAATATCTTTATTGGTGTCTAATATCGCCCTGGTACAAACAAGCGTAATTAATTAATTGGTCCCATAATTTCATACATTATATAAAAAAATATCATTGTTATGTTGATAATGGCTCGACCACAATGCTTGTAAAATGATGGGACCTAAAAAGCGTCCAGACATTGGAGAATGTAAAGTTCAACAAGTGATTAATTATAATGTGGTAGGTATATTTTTAGCAATATCTAGTTCAATGGCATTCTTGCAAAAGGAACATGTTAAACAGTTGGTTTGTCATTCAACAAAAATATGTTTATATAAATTAACAACACTTGATAGTTATCTAGATTTAGCTCAACTCTAAAGATAAGGTGGCGATATGGGAAATAAATATTATCATAAATATTATTTTAGTTGTTTATATAAATATTTATATTTCATATCACTACATTTAAAGCCTTTCAAAAAATGAAGAAATACTGACCATCCGAGGATGATCTTTTCGCAGCAGCAGAAAAAAATTAATGATAATTTTAATTAATTTTCAACACCTTCAATTATTATGATTTTTAAAAGTCGTAGAAAATAAACGATGATTTTTCCATATCACAAGAATAATAGTATAGAACCAAAACATCCATGTCATTTGTCAAGAGCTAATAAGTTTCTAAAAGAAAAAGTGTTCAAAATTACACAAAAAATGTGTTTTATAATAAACAAATCGGTGGCATACCAAAATATTTTCTGTGCACCGGACTGCTACTGGAGCCGTAGGCGATTTGAACGAACTTTAACATCCTGTGAAGTAGAGGCGGCTAAGTGACAAATGGCATAAGAAAAAAGTTACATTGTTTACTCCAAGAATCTGTGGTCAATTGGGTTCCCCTACTTTTTTGAAACAAGCTCTATATGATTTTCAAAATATCTATAGACCTATAATAGTAACATTTTGTCTACCCCCCTATTTTCGTCCGACATTCGGCGCACATTAAAATCCAACAGGAACAGGACATGGCCACCTTCCTACATTTAGAAATGACGATGGCATAAAACAATGCAAACACTTGACGTTTCGATGTACTTTTCAAATTTGCGGACGAGCATGGTCAGTATTATCAATAAATTAGCAACAGTCCATCGTTGTTTCGTACAGGTTAGAGGCCTTTCGCTAATTAATTGTTCAACATTGATTAATTACGACGGTACAACTAAATATATTACCGTTCACGATAAATATAGACATAAGTACGTGGGCACGTGGATTAAATAATTATTCTTATGGTTCTCTATTGAGAAGTAATTTTTTAGGTAGGTACAAAAATCGCAAACTTACAAATTATTTTTCTCTAGGCACCACTCAGTTTAATATTATGATTATTTGCCTCATACTGCTTGTATACAATAAGGTAGCAGAAACAACCAATAAGTATGTGCCCTTGCTAGCGATAAAAAATGCTCTTGGGAATTATCGCGAAGCGAATTTATCACTTCGTTGCTTGGCAACCGCGGATCTGCACGATACAAACACCGACTTGCCAAAATTGATCTGTTTTCTGTTTTGCACTGTTCCAAATAATTATGTAGCTGAAAATTATTGTATATAAATGAATTTATATAATTTATGCATTGCCAAACTATTATAACTACTGTGTTTAAAATTACACGAATTCAAAAAATATACAGGTGTTAAGAACTTGAAAAAATCGCACCCCGCCGCAATCATAGCTGTCACTTTCGCGATTATCGAAAACAGTAAACTCGTTCAAAATAAATCGTTAAGTGATATAAAAATACAAGAAATTAATAAAGGGATCGTATTCGTAGAATATTATTAACAAAAACCACACGTATAAGAAATTTGGCAAGAAAAATTTGTGATTTTACATACTATAAACGTATTTTCGTTTACTATTTTTATTCATAGACAATGACATTACGTTACCTACAATATGCAATGCTTAATATGGTATTATGAAGAATGTGTGGTATCAGTCGGAAACATTCAATTAAAGACAAAATATTGGATTCCCTGCACTCTACATGCCTCAAAATTTTACTGGTTTGGTTGATTTTGAATTTCTCGACGAGGCATTTCCTTCACAACAAAATATTTGATTGAATATTTTCTGTAATATTCTCGAAATAAAATAAGAATTTCTGGAAAATCTTAAAAGCTCCTAAGATTTTGGAATTTTTAGGTATGTTGTATGTTGGTTTTCACATTATTTCCGATTTGAGGTACCTACTTATTTAATTATTAAATAATTTATTGCGTATTCTACTCACCCTGTACATTTGAGAAGAAACCACTCTATTCCAATCTTATTTATTTTGTAAGTAAATTTTTTATGAAAAATAAATTATAGAAATAAAACATAAAACATGACATTTATTGTGCCTGAAAGTTTTTAACGCACTCGATCTTATTAGATACTACCTACACAAAATTTGACACCACCATTTCCTGAGCAATCAGACGCTGTTCTTATTGAATCAGTACATCGGAAATATTTCCGAAAATTTTTACTGTCTGGAGCTACCATATAGCTGTGATTACAATTAACATTTTTCTGCCAAATTTTATTTTTTATATTTACGTAGGTGTGAAATTGTCTTACGGAATACGGAGGCCCTCTGCCTGTGGATTTATCCTTTTTGTTTCCTCAAAATATTCGTGATTTCCGAAAAGATTCCGCTAATAATTCAAGATACAATTTAAGGTTTATAGAGGACGCTAGTCATACCCTACTAAGTACTTTGGTAAATTCGGGCATGTTTTTTTTGTTTGTGGAAATTTCAACAAAATTAATCGAAAATCTGAAAGAGCATCCGTCCTTCCGTCTCGTTGACTGTTTTTTTTTGTTAATTTCTGTGTATGTTCGATTATTTAGTGGGTTCTAATTTTGACTGTTACGAAATAGATACGACCACAAATAATCGATGATAGATGATATTCAAAAATGCAGTGAATATTGCTTGCGATAAAAATAAAATAATTGCGGAATTTTCCCGTTCGGTTTACCTCTTTACCAAAAGAATGATAATAAAGTTAAAAAAGATGTTAGCACATATTTTGGCAATCATTTTGCGCCTGATTTTATTCATGCCTGAATGGAAAAATATAATTTATCTCAAGCCACCGTGACGCAGTTTGTTACATCGTTTCGTTTTTACTTTAGACTTTTTGGAAATTGTTGAAACCAACGAAGCCGGTCCACTCCAAACAACTTTATTTTTTATGGTTTAAGTACTTTCTTATGACAATCTGTTTCAATTATATCAAGGTTGTTCGACAAGATGGAAATGGGATAAAATCAATGCGACGGTGCTAGCAGTTTAAACTGCCTATTGAATAGCACCACAAAGCCGGGTGAATCATGAAATTAAGTCATTTTGGCGGATAGCTAGGCAAGATCTGACCTTAGGCAATTAAGACAATTAGCGAGGGCACGATCTCAAATACCTACGTCAAGATATGAGCAGTAAATTGTAAATTTAAATTAGCGTCCTTTGGAAATGTCTGGAAATGTATTATCATATTTTCTATTAATAAAAAATACACATTCCATAATTTAAGAAACGACTTATTTCCTTTTTGAACAAATAAACAATTTACTTTTTTATTAAAGGAATTTTTTGCAGCAAAGAACCCAATAAATTCGTTTTCGCAAACGTTTAAAATTTTCCGATCTACGTGTAAACGTGAAAATCAATTCGATATTGTTACTTATTCGTCTGTGTTAGTTATAGCCAGGGACTCTTTAATAAAGGGTCCCTGGTTATAGCCAATCACTGCTCTGTGGCCATGTCACGGCCCTAGCAGGAATTTGAATAATTATTATTTTTTAGATATTGCCATAAGTGGTGTAGGTTTGAAGGGCCAAATCTAAGGTCATATTTATTTCTGAGTAGATAGCGTCATGAAATCATGTTTTCTGTTTTTTTAACAAAATTTGAAGAAAATCCGCTAAAAAATTCCTGTGGTGCCTACAGGGGAATTAAGATGAAATGTGGCATTGTAACTCGTCTAATCTGAGCTTCCCTACTTAAAAGTAAAATTCTGTAGTAGCAACATTGTCCGTAGTACGTCGCTAGTAGCACATACCACAGATAAGGTTACGTTATCTGTGGTAGGTAGTGTGGTAGATGCTATTTATCTTGTAAACTTCACATACGTGTTTCCTGTAGCAATATTGGCAATTAGCGTGTATAGGAGAATGAACTTTTAATATCGGCGAAATTAAGTAAGTAAGAGGCCACTTTCACTTTCGGTGGCGTTTTTTGCGCTGTTTTCGCAGATTGCGTCCTGCGCCTAGAATAGAAATGGTAAACAAGTCACCAGCCAACTCTGTTTACTCGGTTTCATCCTACCTGAGAGCTCCTCGGAGAAATTCCACATAAACATAATATTTTCGAGTTTTGTGTACAGGGTGTCCCATTTTGGGTGTTTTTCTCAAAAATCTCGGTTATTATTAAAGCTAGAGGGTTGCGGTTTTCACGTCACTGTACTACTTTTTTGAGAGGAATTTGGTGGACCAATCAGATTTTAGATAAATTTTATAGTTTCCGCGCATTGGCGTAGTGGCGTTCCTAGATGTGTGGCCGCCCGTCTGCAGAATATATAGGTACCTAATAAAAAATTTCTTTCAGGTTATAAAAATTTCAAAAATCTTGCATTTTCCGTCCTACGTCCTACGAGGTAATAACAAAAATTATTATGTAGGTATAACAAAAATAATAATAGGTATTCTCAAAAATATACAGTGTCTGCCAGAGAGTTGGACACAAATGGGAATTTTCTTTATTTGAAGTTTCTCATAAAAATTATTCTTGATAAAAGTTGGTGCTTGTGCTTAAACTCAAAATCCACCCATAAAAATTTTAAAATTTCTATTCGTATACAGGGAAGGTTGAAAAATATGAAAATTCCTCAGGAGTAAAGTACCTACCCTTATTTTTAGAACTACAGCAGTATGACACTAAGAAAAGTTGTTTGGAATCCCAAGACAATGTCAAATATGAATTCACAGCCACCTACTAAAAAGAAGAAGAAAAATCACACTTTTGCATTTTTTATTCAACACCCTGTATAATAAATAATATTAGCTAGGTATTTTGAAGCACATCTTCGAGGATGACGTACGATACCAACAATTTTTATTTACGTTCAACTAGCATCTTAAAAACACTTAATACCTGAAACTGCTGCAAAGTTTGTCGTTTTTTTGTGTCCAGGTAAAATGCTCCTATACAATTTCAAACATAACATAGCAACTAATCTGTGGAACACAAAAATATTTTAATACAGCAACAACAATTTAAGAGTTATTTAATAAATGATAATTCAACAATAAAAATATCAGACTAATTGTTCTTCGGTTCATTTCGGTATGTACGTTTTGTAACATCTGTTAGTTGCTGAATTCATATTTGATATTGCCTTGGTATTCCAAACAACTTTTCTTTGCTGTAGTTCTAAAAATATACAGGGTGAGTCACATCTAAAGGCAGAGCCGAAAACACAAGGTAGAATTCGCTAAAATAAGCACATATGCTTAATAAACATTAGCTCAAAAACGCTTGGTTCTCCATATACAGAGTGTTGAAACTTTTCCAAATATTTTTAATTTTTTTCTAGCTCGTTTAGGAATTATTTTATACATATTATGGGTTGTCATTTTGTGCAATAATTTGGCCCTGTTCAGATGAGCAGCGGCGTAGATACAAATAATTTTATTTTAAATGCCAGCATAATCACCTTGACACTAGTTTAAAAAATCCGAAATTACGAAGAAACTGTACCAGAAATAAAAAAAATACCAAGAGGCACTTTTTGTTCCAAATTAAATGGGCTATCCAAAAAAGGCAAAATTTTTGGTTTTGCACAGGGCCGTACTACTTTTTTTCTACAATTATTTACAGTAACTATTTGTACTTACGCCGCTGGTGATCGGAACGGGGTAAAATTATTCCACAAAATAGCAACCGTCCAGTGTATAATGTGTACCAAATTTGGTTGGAATTCCTAAATGGGATCGAAAGAAATTAAAAAAATATGTTATTTTTGGAAAATTTTCAACACGCTGTATATGGAGAACCAAGCTTTTTTGGGCCAATGTTTATTAAGCATATGTGCTTATTTTAGCGAGTTCTACCTTGTGTTTTCGGCTCTGCCTTTAGATGTGACTCACCCTGTATAAGGGTACTTTACTCTTAAGGAATTTTGAATTTTCATATTTCTCAACCTCCCCTGTATACGAATAAAAATTTCAAAATTTTTACGGGTGGATTTTGAGTTTAAGCACAAGCACCAACTTTTATCAAGAATATTTTTTTTTGAGAAAATTCAAATAAAGAAATTCCCATTTGTGTCCAACTTTCTGGCAGACACTGTATATTTATAACGATAAAATAGGCACCACAGGCAATCAGTCTTATTATAATAAGTAATATGTTTTGGGTCTGGTAGAATTTCCAGACTGAAAGGAATAAGGTAAATATTTCTTTAAAATAAAAAATGTTTTAAAATATAAAAAATAAAAACAAAACCTACAAGTAAAACATAAAACATCACTTACACGCGTTATGTGAATCCCTTACCCTTTCGAAATTTGCGCCCTACAAACGTCACGCCGCGCTGCGCAGTTGCCACAGAGCAGACCAGAATAGAGGTAGTGCCGACTGCCGACGGCCGACCGACGCCGCTGACGGGATGCGGGTTCATATAAATATTATTGATATCAATATGGTGTTGTGGCATTGTTGACGATATTCTTTTTGACGGCGAATGCAAGTACTGTAGAGACTTGCTAACTTTGTTCTGAAAAATATTTTTTCGCGAAGGAAGGGCGGCCTGTGGCCGCCCCAGGATTTGGCCGCCCGTCTGCGACGCAGACCTCTGCTGCCGGGTCAGCTCGCCCCTGCATTGGCGCAGGACTGAAATTTTCGATTTTTTGGAAACCTCTCTCCTGACTACAACTTATATCGACAAATTTAATCAACTATTTTTATAGATTTTTTGGCGTAGAATCGAATGGAATAATTAGTTTTTTGGTAGCGTTAATAGTTTTTGAGATATGAACTATGGTTTCCATTTTAAAAAATATAACTTTGGTTCATATCTCAAAAACTATATTTTTTAGAATTATATTTTCCTAAAATAAAATCCTACAATTCATGGCCGCATTATAATAATGACTTTAATAAAAAGGATTTCAAAAATAATACTAAAAAAATTGAGTTGAAGTTTGGCCATTTGGGGTCTCCGCCCCGCTTGATTTGAAAGTAATTCCTGTCATATTGTCAATTTCTAAGAATCGTAGTAGGCCTTGACATGAGGAAAAAATCGTTTTCTGTATACGTAAAGTGCCTTTTCTGTGCAAGATACGGGAAAATTTTACTAAAAACACTTGTTTAGAATAAAAAAATTATATCCACCTACAGAGTTTGAGACTAACTTGTATTTTGTCTATTTTTTTAATTTTAGGCAAGCTACCTTTCCTGTGCAAGATGCCCGAAATCAAATATTCCCGTATCCTGCACAGGAAAGGTACCTTGCCTACTGAAAAATTAGAAAAAATCAAAGTAGGCCGACTAGTCTCAAACTTTGTTTGTATGTGGGCATAATTTTCTATTCTGAACAAATTTTCTTCACCTTTCATATTAAAAAAATAATAATTGCCAAAAAAATTGAAAAATCAATTACATCAATGTACAAACTTTTCGTAGTAAAATCAGCGTCTAGACTTTGGTAAAATGTTCCCGTATCTTACACAGAAAAGCACTTTACTTAGGCAGAAAATGATTTCTTGCTCATGCCAAGGGCTACTTTGATTTTTCGAAACTGAAAATATGAAAGAAATTAGGTACTGCCAAATCAAGGGGGGCGGGATCCCAAATGGTATATAAAATTTCAAGTCGTTTTTCTTATTTTGGGACACCCTGTATACATACTGATGGATATTCCCATTAAGGAGTCTTCTGTTATAATAATAATAATTCTCACCCTCCCAATACTCCAAAGTAGGAGTAACACCCAAAAGCAAATAAATGCTTATGCGAGGGAGGGGGGCAATTACTATTATTTTGTCTTTGTTATGGATATGATATTACAGGCCATAATATGAAAACAGACCATATCTATACGGCCTAAATGGCATAGAACGTATGTAAATGTTACAGGGTGGTCCAACTTTTATGGACAAAACTTGAGGAATCTATACGTCAAAATAAGTAGATTTTTTCCTATAAACATGTTTCGAAATCCTGACGGTTTTCGTTATACAGAGCGTTAAATTACTTTTTTTTAACTTTCTTTTAATTTTCCTAAACGAAGACAGCTAAGGCAAACATATTTGGTACAGTTTAGACACACAATAAATGCTATAAACTAAAAATAACTAAGGCCCGTCTACTTCCACAAATGACGGAGACGGGGCGTCAACCATCATATTTTTTTATAAAAAAATGGTATGCCACTGGAAAGGTAATCTTTTTTTGCGTTCACTAAATTTTCCAATCAATTCTAAGGAAAAACTATTCTTGACTTTTTTTCTAAAAATGCACCGTTTTTGTAAAAATCATTTTTTGCGTTTTAATTTTTTTAGAAGAAGAAAATTAAAGTAGGTCTAGGCTTTTTAAGTGCAAATGCAGAAAGTAATTAATTTTATTTTTCCTAATTTTATCTTTCCTAAATGCTTTGGGCCCTGTATCTTCAAAAGTATAGCCTTAAATTGCAGTGGCGAAGTTAGACCTTCAATGTTGGGGGGGAAGGGGTTAAGCCCCGGACAACTGTTTCAACTGCGTGCCCCACCGGCGGTTTGGGGCTAGGGTGCACCCCCCAGGCGAGGGGTCCGAGGGTCCTCCCCCGGGAAAACATTTCAAAATGAACGTGCAAAATGGTAGGTTTCAACCTTTTTGAGCCGTTATTGACTCTCTTTAAAGTAACTTTTTCGGTGTAATCTAACTCTAAAAAAAAATTTTTTTCGTAGCCAGTTTTTGCAATCTTTGTACTTGCACATTTTGCCACCGCCTCACCGTCTTGCTAAGGCATTGTAATTTTGTTGGATAAAATCAAAGTAGGTATGTATGTACTTACAATTTTTTTTACTACTAACCTGAGAAATCACCATTATTTACCTCATTCCTCTAATGAGAAGTAATATTTCTCTACCTAGGTAAATAATGATAATAAAAAAATACCTAGGTAAATAATGAAAAATTTTCTATGTGACATTTAAAAATTAGTGTCATTTTATCAGCTTGACAACTGAACTCCCAGGCTACTTGATATTTTGAAGTATTTGAAAAAAGCGAGAAATGACTAAAATATGGCAATATTTCAATGTTAGTAGTAAAAAATAGTATATTATACACCTAGGTTGAGAAGTAAATAATGGCCTTCTCAACCGAAGTGTATATAGATTTTTTTTACTACTAACATTGAAATATTGCCATATTTTATTCATTTCTCGCTTTTTTCAAATACAGTAGAACCTCGATTATCCGTGCGCGTTTAATCCGGGCGGCGGATTTTCCGTGCGGCACCAAACAACCTGAAACTGATAGTATTGGTCTACTTCAGCTAAGGAAAATGAAGGAATTGATAAGAAACAGAATTTACGAAGCTAAAAAACAGAAATAATCACTTATTTTTCAAGTGATTTTATTCACATATTTATATACAGTACAATGTATGTAAGTACATAATATGTACCTTCATACATAAAATATGTATATACATATAAAAAATGAAAAATGAGGCGTTTGGATTATCCGTGTTTTCAATTATCCGGCAAAGGCTTGGTCCCAGCCAGCCCGGATAATCGAGGTTCTACTGTACTTCAAAATATCAAGTAGCCTGGAGGTTCAGTTGTCAAGCTGATAAAATGACACTAATTTTTAAATGTCACATAGATAATTTTTCATTATTTACCTAGGTATTTTTTTATTATCATTATTTACCTAGGTAGAGAAATATTACTTCTCATTAGAGGAATGAGGTAAATAATGGTGATTTCTCAGGTTAGTAGTAAAAAATAGTATATTATACACCTAGGTTGAGAAGTGAGCCATTATTTACCGAGCATTTTTATATCCTGAGGCGCGTAGCGCCGAAGGATATAATATGCGAGGCAAATAATGGCCTTCTCAACCGAAGTGTATATAGAATTTTTTTTACTACTAACATTGAAAGATTGCCATATTTTAGTCATTTCTCGCTTTTTCAAATACTTCAAAATATTAAGTAGTCTGGAAGTTCAGTTGTCAAGCTGATAAAATGACACTAATTTTTAAATGTCACATAGAAAATGTTTAATTATTTACCTAGGTAATTTTTTTATTATCATTATTTACCTAGGTAGAGAAATATTACTTCTCATTAGAGGAATGAGGTAAATAATGGTGATTTCTCAGGTTAGTAGTAAAAAAAATTCTATATCCACTTCGGTTGAGAAGGCCATTATTTACCTCGCATATTATATCCTTCGGCGCTACGTGCCACATGATATAAAAATGCTCGGTAAATAATGGCTCACTTCTCAACCTAGGTGTATAATATACTATTTAAACACTTTATTTGCGTAATGTAACAAAATAAAATAAATACATATTTTTTTGCTGGGGGGGGGGCTAATTTATAATTTGAGGTACCATACTTACTTACTTTACTGCCGATTTCCGAGCTTTTAATGACGATTTTGAGGCTCTTTAATGTCAATTTCAAAAAAGGTTTTTTTTTCAAAACTTTAAAATTGATAAAAACCGTTTACTTAATTTTACAATCAATTCTAAGAAAAACTATACTTCACTTTCCTAGAAAAATGCACTGTCTTTGTAAAAATCATTTTTGTGCGTTTTAATTTTTTTGGAAAGAAAGTAGCTCTAAGCTTTTAAAATGCAAATGCAGATTTTAGCCTTAATTTTATCTTTCCTAAATGCTTTGGGCCCTGTATCTTCAAAAATAAAGCCTTAAATTGGTAAGATTGTTGGAAAAAGTTACTTTATTTAATGTAAACAAATTTTTTCTACTTTGAGTCTTACCTATCAAGCTAACTGTTTAGTTAATTTTTCAGCAAAACCATAGAAGCAATACCCTGTAATAAAAAAAAGTAAAATTTGCCACGAAACCATGGTACGAAAAATTGCCCAAAGGACTTTTTTGACTTAATTATCTCAACAAGTTTTGTAAATATTCAATAAACTCCTCCCTCCTTCAAATATTTTTTAAAACTTTAACACCCTGTAACTTTTTTAGAAGGCCTGAAATATACAGTTTGTACGAGAAAGTGTGGTTGTTTTTAGATCTATCACCTGTTAAACTTTGGTTCCTTAAAAGTGAACCACCCTGTATATTTTCTGTGATTACTCCTACAAAAAGTTATTTGCAGATTTCCGATTTGCCTTTTTTGTTGCGTAAGCTACAAAATAGAAAGAAGTAAATATTGAAGTACATTCTAAAACACTGTTTCATAAGTTTGGACTTTATTCATAAAAAATAGGTACATATAAAAAAATTAATATAATGCTGCCAAAAAAATATATATATTTTTTAACTTATAGTAAGTATATATTCAACTACTCAACATACATAATATGTTAACTTGTTTAGAATGTGAATAGTAAAGATCAAGAAGCTCAAGCTAGTTAAAAAATATCTGTAAATAAACTATTTACTGAGAATATAACATTTTGTGATGTGGAAAGTAAATTATAAATTAGCTTGTATAGATGCCACCAAAAAATTAGTTCTATAATAGCAACAGAAGTTGCTCACGGCAACAACTAAGTTCTGTTCTTATTCAATCAACAGTCTCTCAACAGTAACCTTTCATTACATAAACAATCACTCAAATGCAATCAACAAGTTTAATTTTTTAATTAATCCAGTATTCTTTCTAGAAATTTGACAATATAAATAGAAAGGGCGATTTTTGTTAATTCATTGGAGGTGTTTTTAAGATCGTAAATACGCAGTGCAGGTTTCATTTACAGTTTTGCTTCACCCTGTATTATATTTCTAACATTTTTTTTTAATTTAATGCAGGTACATGTTATCAATGGTTTCATCCAATGACGTCAAGACCTATAGACGTGGTGCCCCATTGTTAAAATGCCCTTTATTTTGACTCCAAGATTAAATATATCTATACTACTCTAAAAACATGCCACAAACAAAGACAGAAAGTCAACCATCAACCAACTATACACCCGGTGATTCCCGGTTATAGTTCCTCCAGAATCACACTAAGATATCGCATGTTTTTTCTTGTTTGGGGGCGCCGGAAGCATCCGGAACCTCACCTGAAGACACGGGGGATGGTCTAACGAAGCCAGCCTCCGAGCCCAGAGTCGAAATAAGTTCGCTACGGCTCGACAAAAAGGGCTAATTTCTGACAATCTCGCGACATTTTCGGAATAATTTAATGGAGTGCTTAGATTGTGATTAGTTCTTGGGGTCAAGCGTTTATCAAAACAAACCTGCCTATAGGTTCTGATGTCATTGGTTTTATCCTAATATAATATCTAAACTATACATATTTTTCTAAACTATAAATATTTTAACAAATACCTTCATAGGGTGTGTCATGTTATGTCAATACGGAGGGATTTTGATCATTCAAAAAATGATTTGATATTTGATGCAAAACAACTTAGGGATAGTAAATATTTTCAGAATTTTTTTTAACTAACACCCTGTATGTTAAAAATTGCACAGTGATTGTATATTGGATTACAGAATTTTGTTTTGCGAATGTTTCTCGAAATGATAGCCAAAATCGAAGTTATGACACACCCTGCACATCTAATTCCTATAATTAGTTCTTTTAAATTCTGCAGCTACCTTCTTTATCCTAAAAAATAGTCTATTCATACACCTATTGTTATGATTAACTGGCGAATATTTTTTAACAATCTTACATTTTTGGAAGCCAACAGTTTTTTGAAATGTAAATCACATTACTTTATACCTACACACTATTTAGAGCAAATCTATTACAAATAGCTCAGTCTACTGTTTAAAGCTATGCATTTTCAAAGAAAATATACCATAACTCTCTTAATCTCAGAGGTAAAATATTCTTTTATTACTTGATAAGGGTCCCAACCAAGAACCGTAGAGTAAGAAGGTTGCCTCTTGCTGGGAGAGAGCGTCCTGGATGACGTCATTTCTATTATACATTTCTATTAGCCCTCCCTAAAATGTAAAGGATGTGCGAAGATATGCTTCTCGTAAACAGAATAGATCTAACATTCTGACAACGCAACGTTACGCAACACGGCGAACGCGCCTTTTTAAATTCACCAGCGCCTTTTTAAATTCACCAGTTTTGACGAATCGCTTGCTCTTGCGGAATCTTGCGCCTTGTGCCCCCACAAAATCCGACTGAAATTTAAACGCGCAAGCGAGAGCGAACACACCGTGCCTGCTGCCGAGAGAAAGAGAGACGAGACGGGCGTCGAAGAATGTACTTTTGCTGTGCCAGACTCCAGACTTTTATTTTGTTATTCATCCAGTGTATTGTTGTTTCGTTATAATATGTACTATGTAAATAATCTTGCATGACAAAATAGCAGACATTCCCAACATTTTTTCTCTGGTTTCAACTCGGAAACCTCTACTTTTTCATAATGTTTTTTCTTAAATGAATTAAAGATGATTCAAAATTGCCAGTAGATAGACCTATACATTATTTTTTGAGGCCTTAAAATTAACGTTTTTGGGTGTGGCACCTCAAGGGTGGTACAGGGTGATCCAATCAGCAAAGTATTTAGAAGGGCGGGACCGAACCCATTTCGGAATTTGAAAATATTCACTCCAGCTTGTAAATTTGAAGAGACTGGGATTTCCCAAGACTAATTTTATGTAATTTTTCTTCAAATTTTTAAAAAATTTCGCCTGCGGTGCATTTTTTAGAATTATTTTAAATGCCCTTGTTAAAAAAGAAGATGCAAAAATTGTCCCTCCACCACTCGAAATTAATTCCTATATACGCCACAGAAGTGATCTAAACTCGTAGCCCCGGCCTACCATTTTACAGAATGACATGTAAAAAATATACCTTTGTAAGTCGCGTACCGACTTTCAAAAATTTCTTCTTAATGGATTAAATAATTCCTTGTCGGGGCCCCGCATTTTCATGCGGCACCCGGCCCCGCAAAATCTTGAGCCGGTCCTGATCAGCCCCCCCCCCCTAAAAATACGACCTAGTTACGTCTATGGTAGCTAGCCTTCTTACTTTACGGGTCTTGGGTCCCAACAGATTTTGCTTGCGTGCTTTTGTCCTTGCTTTTAAAAGAAGTCAAAATTTTCTTTGGAAGTGATACATTTTGAGTAAAACACAAGGTACTGATGATATGGCACTTATAACCTCATTTACTGCTCATATTTTATGAGTAGATAGATACAAGAAATATGTCTGAGCTTTAGACTCTGTAGAGTTGGATATATTGATCGATAAGTATGATATAAAAATGGCATCGAATTCATTTAGGATAGTAACTATGTTTAATTTGATTGCTTTTTTACCACTGGTAAATCAATATGTGGGAGGAAATTACTGAAATATTCTTTTCAGGCGAAGACAGTCTTATGGCTACTGACTTATCAAGAGTTCATAGTTCATTCTCATTTTCTGAAATGAAATTTAAGCAAAAATCTGAAGAACCAAATCAATATTTTGATCCACGAATGCATCTTCATTTAACGCATTATTTTTATGCCAACATCCAAGGTTAAGTGGAAGGTTAAGACATTTCCTCACTCTTAAACAAAACGATGTCGCCTCCAACACCTGTTCTTCTTCTTCTCACAGCTTGATGAAAATGGTGTATCAGAAGGGGTTAACTCAGTTACCGAAAGTTGAAAGCAAAAAAAATACTGAGAAATTTTAAGAGGGAAAATAGCCAAAGCAATATAAGAAATTTACACATAAACCAAAGTAAACAAGAAACAGGCCTTTGACTGCAAGCATCAAATGAATATGCCAAAAACGTCTGTATGCGCCAATGACTGGAAGTATTAAAATGTTTAGGAAGTTACTAAGAAGCCAGTTCATGTGTTAATGCTACCAACTTAAATTCATCCTTTCGTCCCCTTGCCTCTCTCACCCCCCCCCCTTTCATTCCAAGTCGTCGAATGTCCTAACCTTCGTATAATCTAACCTTGTCAACATTCGGGATTCATAAAAATGCACATCCCAATATAAGTAAGAGTACCACTATTGGGAAAAACATGTATACTGTCATTCTAGGATGACACACACTTGTCAAAAAAGTTATGTCATCAGCTTCGTGCTCTATGCCATCTCTAGTCGGCACCTCCACTATCACTATTTCATCAGACACGAAAGTGAGGTTAAATCTGAAATAATGTTAGTTCTACTACTCTCCCTATAAATTTAATATAACTCTAAGACCCACCTGCATTCGGTCATATTCACACATTCCTGAATATTCGAATTGTTTGTGTATCTGTATGTTGGTTTATAAATGTCAAATATGGCATGCAAGTCATTTTTGACTAGGTCGTTATCAGAGTAAAAGATGTAGTAGTAGTAGCCATCTGAAGCTACTTCGTGGGTAGTTACCTGTAAATTGAAAAATTCTCTTGACCTTAGCTAAACTGCATTCTTTTGTATTTACAGAAGCATGACATTATTTTGTTGTCAAACTAAATCAGTTTAGCTTGAGAAATCCTTACAAAAATAGAAAAATATAAACAGTAATTATTAAGCTCAGGATATAAAAGACAACAAAAGAATGTATAATTTCAGACTAAAGTAACAATAGTAGGATATTACCCATTCGTGAGAATTATTATAACCAAAGCCTGCAGGGTCAATTGAGTACTAGGCTTTTTCCACGACTATTAGACATAATGTGTTATCAATATAACCTGAACTTACATCTATTTCACTGCACCACTCTATAAATGTTCCGTAGGTACCTATAATATACCAAAGATCTTTGGTCTGAAGGCTGAAATCATTTCGAATATTCTGGAGCTTCTTTTTCTATGGGATAGTTCCAAGGGCAGTCTGAACCAGTTCTCAGCGATCTAATTGGTTGAAAACAAATCTGGAATTACTTTTCTGCATTCCAATTCGCTAGAACTGGTTCAGAATATTGTTAGAGCAAAGCTTCTAATTAAATCACAAATTGACAGATTGTTTTGTTTGTATTGTATGCATCAAGCCGTGATCCATATCAACCACAGGCCACAGCCCACTTTCCAAAATGCTTTAACATTTGAGTAATGAAAATGTCGGTTTGTGATTGTCCAACAGATATGTGGTTATGAGTTCACAACTACACACTTTTGGATCCTAAAGGATTATAGGTGCAATTGTTTATCAGTTTGTTAATGTCAATAGTGGTTGAAAAACTATACTGTAAGTTTTAATTATTCAAGTTTATAGTCCCTACCAATGAGGAGGTAAGGAAACAGAGTCGATAATTGAGAGAATGTGTCCAAATGAAGTTCTCCTCGTACATATTCTTATATATAAAAAAAGTACCTTTAAAAACAAACGCTTGACAAACAAATCGGAAATAGCCTGATTTTTTAAAGTCTTTTTAGGTTCTAGAAAAACCATGCATTTTCGGGGAGGAATATACTATTTCAATGCAGTTTTTCTTGGATACATGATTTTTTCCTCAAAATTTTCTTACCATACAGATTTTGAATTTAATTTTCAACCGGTTGTAAATGCGCTAACAGGAACATGCCATTTTGAGGTTATGTGGGCGTGAAGGTCGCAAAGTAACTATTATTATTGAATCATTGATAAATATTGCTTCCGTTTCTAAAGAGGGTACGCTAAATAGTTTTTATAGTACAAATTTAAAAATTTGGTGAACGCAATGGGATTGGGACAGGGCCCGGCACAGAACACGGGTCCAGTCACCGCCTTCACCGATCGACAGTTCACATTCACAGTTGTTATATTCTATTACTACGAGTAGAGCGGAACTGGAACAGCGGAACGGAACTGAACGAAAATAGTATTGTATTTTAATGAATAAAATGAATAAAAAATATGTTTCCTATTTTATTACAAAATTTCGTAAATAGAAGCCCCTCCCTTGACTCCAGCCTAGATCCGCCACTGGATATGTGTTACCCATGTACCCCATGTAGGTGATTAGAATAAATAAAAATATTTTCCTGTAGTAAAAAATTGTAAAATTGATATGGCTTTTAAAAAAATTATTTTTTTCTGCTAGAAAATGACATTATTGACCTAAATCTCCCAATCCAGGAACTCTAGCTCTACCTAAATCAAGCACAATGTGGTATGGCGCAACTATACTTCAGTCTGGATAAAATAGAAAGTAGGTCAGTCATGCGCAGTATAGAATTCGCCGATTATTTCTATGAAAGCCACCATGGGCGTCCCCATATTGTTTAAAATTCCCTAAATGGCCTAAATGAAGGTGTTTCCTGCATTTTTAACGTATAATTAGTACAATAAACACGCCGAAATGGCACAATCTACAGCACTCGCCCCCTGCCGTAATACAAAACCGCGGTTTTCAGTAGCACAGGAGAAGGTATTCGCGACATGATCCGCCCATGGATTGGGGACCCTCTAAAAATAGATATTTGGTGCGGGCCTTAGCCAATCAGAGGCGCTAGAGCTGACAGAAGGAGAACCTGGAATTCGAGGTTGCCATATCAATGAGGCAAGTGATCAGAAATCGCGGGTTATGGATCACAGATTACCAGAGAATCCATTTCTCTGCAGATTACCCACCTTTAGATGGGCCACTCCCCACTTCCCGCCAATTCGTGCGATAAGGACGACGCCCGCGATAGATTCAGCAACTAATGCACTGCTGGTTGCCTACTTACGGGCTCCAGTATTATTTTTATTGAAAATTTGAAATTCCTAATTATATTTTTATATTTTCCTCAACTCCGTATCCACTTTTAAGACCTTTCAAAGATCTTAAAGTCGACAGAAGTTCACAGAAAATATAAAAATATAATTAGTATTAGGCAGATCATAGTTTGGTGAAAAATAAAGCACAATTATTTAAATAATTACTATATTTACAATAAACAATGACATTTATGGCTGTAATTGCTTAATAATATTCATTTTATTTTTTCTCCCTCGTAATGTTAAGTATCTGGACTGCGCTATTAATTTTAACTTGTCTTTATCATCGGCACTAACGGTACGTTGCCCTTTCAATATTGTATTTATATTTTTAACATATGTAAAAATTAAAAATGTGATAAATCGGTTTATATATAAATTGAAAACATCATGCTCCTTGCATAAAAATGGATTAAATAATTTTTTTTCAAAAATTATTGATAACTTTTTCTTCACTAAATCATTTAAAATAAAATCTTGGAAAAAAACATTAAATAATTGCATCATTTGCGAAAACATTCTTCGAAATTGGGTTTTCGGTCTTAATAATGCTTTGGGTCGGTACTCTCTTAAAGATATTAATTCGTGTTCAGCTGACGATGTCGTAGAAATGAGTTGGTTGTAACACACAGGACATTTGCCTATTTTTTTTTAACAAAACCCTTGCAATATATCCAGCAATATATGCATGGGTATTTACAATAGCTTCATCATGTTCTTCAGTAAATTGAAAATTATTACACTGCGCCATTAAATTGCTGTCAATATCAACTTCGGAATTTTGTAATGCATTGTCGTCACTTTGCAGAAATAATTCTAAGGAATTTAATACTGTGTTGTCATCGTCTTCACAGTTTGCCCCAGGAGAATGAGCAGAGGTAAAATTATTTATTAATAAAGTTTTAAACGATGAAATAAAAGAAATGCATGATGGATTCACATTTCTAACCCCATGGCTTCGTATAAGACCGAAAAAATTTTCCAATGGATCTTGATTTATGTGTCTGGGTGCCAAATATTTAAAGCCCATTCTATTTGTCCGTGTCCAAATATATATGAAGCCATGGAGAGTTTTTACCCAATTTTTAAGTGACGGAGGAACAAATTCACCTTTAGCCGATAAAAATTTTGCCGACTCCAAGATTTTTATACTTCTCCTCCAAAACTGCATGTGCGGGGAATCCTTTCTTATGACGCATCTCAATTCTTTTCCATGATCTGCCACAAGTGTTGATCCATTGACGCTGTCGAACAACTGATCCATTAAAGAGACCCAGTCAGCTGTACCTTCTACAGAGCCTATGATTTCCTTTCCTAGAAATGATAACACACTGTTAAATCAATATTTACAAAGGGGCACTTGCCAAACTTACCCAATTTTTCCGACCACCTAAGAGTTGATGAAACTCTATGTGAAAATACTTGGGCTGCATATTTGACCTTCATTTTTTTCATTTTTTCTTCATAAATGTGGCCATCGGTCAACTTGTAGCACATTCTTGTTGTGTAATCCCCAACATCCATCTCATACAAACTTATCTGAAAGTTATATACATTATTGAAACCTCCGAAATGGTAAATGGCATTATTGTAGTTCCAAATATAATGCCATCATTTTTTTTTAAATAGCAACCCTCATTTATATTTGCAATAATACCAAACGAAAGAAAGCATTTTTCTACATTTTGATCAACCAAAAGTATTTTTTCGCCAATTGCAATAACTGCCAAATGTCCTTTGCAAGGGTGAAGCCTATCAGCTTACGACAATATTTTTCTGATATAAACTGTGTTTCGGAAGCAACTCTTTGACACCTTACTTATATGTACATACTCATAGAGAGTTAAAGCAAAGACCAATAATACTTCTTTACAGATCACTATATTCTAATCACTCGGCTCAAGTCAGGTGTTTCCATGCCTAGGTTTTGGCCCGATATCACCATGTTTCGCAAGCAGTGTTAGTACAATCACTGACACAAGTTTACGTCAACCGTAAGTCCACACAAGCAATGTACGCTTAAAAACTCTTTCACACACGCCTAGCAGTCATTTTATACACCTACGTCTTCATATTAAGCTTTGCTTTAACTCCAGCGACTCTTTTAAAGAGTCCCTGTTTAACTCTAATGTTTTTGGTAAAAAAAACATACCTTTGGATGTTGGGGTAGCCGCTGCCATACATGGAACCTTTGAAGATGAAGGTACTATTGGAGATCCTGTAAAAGAAAATTATAAACTGTACATAACAAAAACCAATTCATTCTTTTAAAATCTATTATGAGAAGTAAACTGTATTATTTCACACTAATTAAAGTAACTAAGTAATTTTATTTATTTATTTATTAGGATGAATTCAGGAAATGAAAATAAAAGATGTTTTATAGGTATGGAAACCCAAGATTTTTATTTATCCTTTAATTCTGGTAATTGAAAACTGCTTAGAAACTGCCAATCCCCTTATTTACATTTTATGACACCATTGCCCTACACAATAATGTCATTAAAATATGGGCCTTTTTAGGTACCTATTATAATAGGATCATAAAATGGCAATGAGGGGACATTAGGTGGACTCTACACAATAGGAATAGGGTCATAATATGCAAATCACAGGATTTTATAGGTACTATCATTATACTATAATTTCCTTTGATAAAACTGACTGTATTCCAAAAATATAAGAAAAAATATAGGAAACCTTCAATATTTTCATAGCGTTTCCCATTTATATCGAATATTTTTCCCAAAAGTAACCTGAATGGTTCTACTGTTGGAAAAATTACACATACCTACTCAAGCTGATATCTTAATATGTTTTAAAGTTATAATGGAAACACATAAGTACCGTAAAATGGGGTGAATAGGGACACTTTTCGACATTGTCACTGTTGCTATGATTAGGGTATAAAACTTTTGGACTTTTTTTTTGCTGGAAAAGTCCTATATTGGTGTGTACATTAAGCAGGCCAAACCACTTAAAAAATATATAACTATAAATTTCCTTTTTTTAAAAAAAACCTTGCTGTCCCTATTTACCCGCCATTCTGCGAAATAGGGACACCTATTTTGTTTTACCTATATTCCGTTTTAACGGCATATGGGGTTAATGGGGACACCTTAAAACAAAAAAATATATTTTTTTAATGTCTTTTTCGAAAAAAAAAATTGAAAAATCACTGATTCAAAAAAATTAGACATTTATATTTTTCAAAAATAGCACAACTCAAAACTAATTTCACACAATAACTTAAAAACAATGTTTCTAATCCTTAGAAACAATTTTAAAGCTTAAAATCTAACTTATAACGTTAGATGTTCTCATAATCTTGAGTGATTATATTTGAGAAATTAAAAATTCCTCTGCGTTCTGTAAATTTCTCTTTACTTTGTAATTATTTGGTAAGTTTTTTTGACAATAAGTAGCAGATCGTAACAATCGATGGGACAAATCGAAAGGACAAATGTTCTGAATGGGGCTATACTCTCCGATAAAACTGGCTACCCTCCTTGCTTCTTCGTGTTTTCTTTTGCATGTCGAAACCGACTTTGGAATGTTGTACTTCTCAGCTGCGACTCTATAACTGATATTATTTTGCTTTATATCTTCAACGGCCTTTTTAATGGTATCTGATTTGTGTTTTTTGTAGGATTTTAGCCCCCTTTTGTGATAAATCCTCGTCATTTTAGCTGTCCCTATTCACCCCGAAATTCCTAAAAAAGTGCAATGTTTTGAAAAAAAAATTACTGTAAAAATTATGGGCCAGTTTTTTAATAAAACATTATTGACATCATTTATAGGAACCTATGGGAGGGACATTCCCCAAATTTGAAGGATTTTTACTTACTTTTCTTAAAAATCTAAACAAAGTTTTTCCACCCACCCCAACCTCACATTTTTTAACAGATGTTTTTTGACCGCTGACAGCTGACATTTGAAAGTTGACCTCCAAAATAATATTGACAACCGAAGCGTATGGTATTCAAGAATATGTTTTGATATTTGCAGATTCGACTTCATCTTTTTTTTTGAGTTACAAATTTATTAAACAAATTTCCCATTTTGGTCCCTATTTACCCTCCAGTCCCTATTCACCCCATTTTACGGTACCTTTTTTTAATCTTTGGTTTCAGACAGTTTTGAAACAGATTTAGTGAATATTTGTTTTTTTTTTCTGAAGCAATACTTCCACTGACTTGGTGTTTATGTATGTAAAAATAAATAAAAGATTACCTGCACGTTTCAGAGGAAGCTTTTGATCGAAATCTGCAACGGATGATGTTGAAGGGCTTGGTTCTGGTTGAACAATCTCTAGAGAACTTGCAAAAACCTCTCCGGGGACATGCTGTGAGCATCCTAAATGGATAATAATTATTTTTAAATGTTATACACACTGGTTTTTAATAAAAGTTAAATTACTATGGGTGCTCTGAAGCTGGAGGAAAACCTTCCCTTTCTAGCACTAAAGCTACTTTAGTAAATATTTTGGCAAAATGCCTATTACACAGAATGTCGAATGTCGAATGCAAAACACATCTTATCCTAATTTACTTTTCAAAATAAATTTGTTCGCTTGCTTCTTGCATAGTAAATAGGTTTTGGGTGCTCCGCAGCTATACCAAATACGCTATGACGGTTATTGCACACCCCCAGAGCACCCATCTTTCTGGCACCTATATTCTCTTACCTGGTATGATTGATGGAACAGCAGTGCACTTTAAATTTGTTTTGTTACGACAAAATGAAAACTTGTCGGAGCTGGGAAAGTGATTGTCGCAAATTTTGATATTATGTCTCTTTGCCTCACTTATATTCTCCAAGTCTGGCCTATTTATGCTTTCACACCAAATATGTCTTCTCTAAAACAACAATAACTAGTTTATAAAAATATATTATGATTATTATTATGCATTGTTACAATTAATATTGATTTCAAGAAATTTAGGTATCACCATATAGATTAAACAATTCTTAACTAAATTCGATTAGAACACAACGAAACTGTGGTACCTCCTTTGCTAAATAAACTATTAATAAAATGTATGACATACCTCTGGATCTTTAGGCAAAACGTGCAATTTAACGCCGTCTTTCAATGTCACGTTGCAACCAGGGACACAACAACGAACCATTATCAGACTTAAATCACGGTACAAATCACAATAAAACGTTAAACAATTCGAACTACACTTGCAAACAGCACTAGTACGAATAACTGGGAATAACATACCCGCCATAATTTATACCCAAGGTGGGTAATCTGTGTTATACCCTCAGACTTGAGCTTATACCTAATCGATAATCATCTGGTCCCTCCTTATTGTGGCGACAGTAACGACAAACAACGTCCGTGATAGATTCAGGTACTAAGATCATCGAACTGCCAAAACTGGGGGAGTGCCCAGACCCTGTTATGGATTATATTTCGACGTGGAAAGAAAGCTTTATATGCCATGTTTGGCAACTCTGTTTTTTATCATCGATCCAAATGCCGCATTGCGCAAGACTGACCTACTTTCTATTTTATTCAGACTGGAGTATACCTTGCAGTAGTCCTATGGTTCCTCTCTTGCCGCCTACATGAAAAATATTCTTATTCAAACCAATCAAGATACTTGTACTGAAAGTTTATGTTGTTATAGGTAGCAATTCAGCAATGAGGCTGAAAAGGTAAATAATACCTTATTGGCCGGGTTTTAAATATCTGACCACGTTCGACGGACCACGGGGCCCGTCCTTTAGTTTAGTTTTAACATCTTGCCAAGGCCAACTGATAGAAAAAAACGTACAATAATTACCTACTTTACTGCTGATTTCTTAGCTTTTAATGACGATTTTGAGGCTCTTAAATGCCAATTTCAAAAAAGGTTTTTTTTTTTCAATTTGTTTTTAAACTTTAGGTAAATAACAACAATAGTTATTAATAATAGTGAGATACATTTTACCTAAAGTATAAAAAATAATTTCAAAATATGACAAACATAGACAAAGGAATATAAGGAGACAGCTCCTTTAAATTGGCAGAATTGGAAGCGTTTAAAACGGATCAACTGCGCACACCAGCTACGTCGAGGATCAGTCACATGATGTTACGTCACGTCCGCGGGTCGCGAGGCCAACGATAGTAGGCCTTGCGCGGGGCGCGGACCAATCCGCGGCTTGGCGCTTGGCGTTGGCGTGGCTTGGCTTCTGTGGCGTGGCTTGGCTTGGCTTTCGGCCGGTCTCGTTTTGGTAGTAATTTTCTATTTCCAAAGTGTTTAAAAAGTGTATAGTTAACAATAGACTATTCTGTCTAATCAAAAAGTGTTTAAAACTTGGTAATTGTACAATTAATCTGCGATATATTTACTATTCTACAATAACAATAAGGTTAGAAACAAACTGAAAATATCGTTTGTCAGCAACCAATTCATTAATTATTTCAGGTTTGATAGCAAAATAAGTAATGATTCATCACGTGAAGGGGTTGTGGCAGAGGCAAGGGCTCCTCCAAGAGCCCTAAATCCTTCCGAGAAGACGGAAACGTCTAAAACTAACATAGCACATGACGATAATGCTTGCTGCGTGTTGAGATTGTGCCAGGACGATCACGAAGGAGTTTTTTTGCAGGAATTGAAATCCGAATTCAATAGGTATGTGTAAGTAAATAAAGTGAAAAGGTCAAATTCTGGTTGAAAAAGCCGCAGCTCCTCTTTTGGGGGCGCCTTTCATTTCGCAACAACTAATTCATTAATTATTTCAGGTTTGATAGCAAAATAAGTGATGATTCATGACGTGAAGGGGTTGTGGCAGAGGCAAGGGCTCCTCCAAGAGCCCTAAATCCTTCCGAGAGGTGGTAGGGTGAATATGGCATCAACTCCAGGACGATTAAAATTTAGGTGTGCTGCTCCATATTGTAGTAGTGCATACTATTTTCCTATTTTTGACAATACGTATAAAAATAAAAGATTTTTTTAAATTTCCTAAGGTAGAAAGAGGGAAAGAATGGTTCAAAATAGTAAATATTCCATTTCGAACAAGTCGAAGTTATCTTTGTGAAGAGCATTTTAATAAAAGTAGTTTTATGGGTCAGAACAAAGCGATTTTGCCAAGAAATGCCATACCGATTATGCTGGTTGTGGAGACTGTGGTCAGTGAACCTGGCCCATCTTGTGCTTTCAGCGATCCAGCAACGAAAGAAAATATTAAGGAATTAATAGAGCCCAGTACCCCTTCTCAGAATACAATAATGTTTCAACCTCAAAGCACTCAACTGACTAGTTTAAGTAACCTAAAGCAGAAAAGGCAGCCAAAGAGAAAGCTTTCTTTTGATGAAAAAAATAATTAAACAAAAAAGAAACAAAAACTGTTAAGTCAATTAGGTGAAAAATCTACAAAACAATGGTCTCCTCGAAAGAAATTTTTGTATAATACCATCAAATTAAATAAAAATAGAATTTGTAAATTAAAAAAATCACTTTTTCACTCTAAAGATAAACTTAAAAGAGCATTTCAGTTGTCTGAATTAAAAATGTACCAACGTTTAGAAAACACTTTAAATCCAACTGGATTTCAATTTCTGAAGGGTATCATAGAGAACTCATTTAAAAAGAGACATACATGGTCAGAGCAAGATAAAGCTTTTTCTTTAGCCATTTACAAACGAGGCCCGCAGTGCTATAGGTTGCTAAGACATTTTTTGCCTCTTCCTTCAAACTCTACATTAAAAAGAACTTTACATAATTTAACTTTTGAACCAGGAATTAATAACTCTTTGTTCATAAAATTAGGAAAACGGTGCAAACAAATGACATCACTTGATAAAACTTGCATATTAATGTTTGATGAAATTTCTTTGGCCCGAAAACCAACATTAGATTTGCAAAGTGATAAGGTTGTTGGGTATGTTGATCTGGGTAACGAACTAGGACGTAAAAATGAGTTAGCCAATCATGCTTTGGTATTCATGGTGCATGGTTTGCGTACTATATGGAAACAGCCTGTGGCATACTACTTTGTGAAAGACACTATAAAAACGCAACATTTAAAAATTGTAATTAAAGAAATAATATCATCATTTCAGGATATTGGATTAAATGTACTAGCTACGGTTTGTGACAAGGGAGCAACAAATAGGTCAGCGATTAAACAGTTATCTTCAGAAACTGCTGGTGATCGACCTGGACCCTATTTTTTCCTGGACAACAAAAAAATAGTTACATTATTTGATGTTCCCCACCTCCCCAAGTCGACTCGTAATGCATTCCTTTCTTATAACATAAAAGTAGAAGGTAAATACTTAATAAAATCAAGCCATTTGAAACGAGCCTTTGCGATAGACAAACGTAAAAGAATTCAGTCATTCCGTAAAATTCGAGAACTATTTTTTAAAGTGCATGGGTATAACCGATTAAAAATGAAAGTGTCTGTGGCAGCTAAGACATTCAGCCACACTGTTGCCGCAGCCATGGAGAGCATGATTGGTAGCTCTCCTCAGTCATTACCAAGTGAAGCTATTCATACTGCCCAATTTATAGAAGATATAGATAAACTTTTTGACAGTCTTAATGGCAGCCGACCTACACGAGAAATGGGAAAACCATTAAGACGTTGCATTTCAAAAAAATCAAGGCACCATTTGTTTTGGGAAAAAATGCTACCTAAAATTGATAGCTGGATTTTTATAAGCAAAGATGGAAAAACCAACAAAAGTGTCATTCCTTTTAAACTTGGGTGGATCACAACCATCAAAGGGGTTAAAGAACTTTATAAAATATTAAGTGCCCAAGGGCAAAAGTTTCTAAGGCCTAGAAGCCTTAATCAAGACCCCCTTGAAAATATATGTTTAGCACAATTCGGCAATACCAATTTATATCAGCATTAAAAACTGCTCTTTTAAACAACCTGATTTCCTCAAACTTCAACCAATTGTGAACAAGACTCGAGTACAATTTTAGATAATATGAGATATTTAAAAAAAAAAGAAAACAATGATACAAATGAAGATTGTAAATGTCATCTGACATCTAATGAACTAACAGATTTTTCTTGTCCAATATTTGACAATAAAGATACAGGAAGTCAAGGGTCAGCATATGTTGCTGGATTCTTACTAAAAAAAATTAAGTTGATTGCCTGTGAAGATTGCAAAGAAAATTTATTAACAAATGAGTTAGAACCCCACCACACTTTTACTTATTTCAAAGAATATTTTGATGACAAACGAAGATTAATATATGTGACATTACCAGTAATTACCATATTAGAGCAAATACATGACATAGTTTATGAAATATTACCTAACTTTGGACATATAAACCATATAGTAGAAAAAATTCAATATGTAGTCGGTCGGAAAGTTGATTTTCATTGGTTCACATGCTTAGAGCATATCGATAAAGTAAAATTTGATTTTGAACACAAATGTATTATTTTACTAATTCGGAAATATTACACTGATTTGGCTAGACAATTTGATAACGACAATTTACAGAAATCTGATACAAAAAAAAAGGAAGAAAATATATCATGCTAGTTAAAATATGATATTCAGTACAAATTACAAAACAATACTATACCTATGAAGTGTAGTATTGTTTTGCTACCTACTGTAACCCCCATTTCCAATAAATTTCAGAAATTGAAATTTTCATAGTTACGAGGGTCTTAGGACCTATTCCTAATAACTGAAAGCTTTATTTTTATTTGTTTTTGTGATATTTAAGATTTTTGTGATATTTTGTTTGATATTTTTTTTGTATTGTTATTGTTATTAAGTTCTTTTAGAGTATAAGTATTTGTTCATTTTATTTATTTTGTTTTTAATACAGATTTCTTATAAACGTTTTTTTATTTATTTTCAATAGCACCAAAACCCAGAACTTCTTTCACACATTTTCATTGGAAGAAATGGTTTTAAGGGCTGGAGCTGTTTTTTTGCCAACCATTAAAACCTTTCTTCCAGTGAAAATGTGCAAAAGTTATATTATTTTTAAGATTTAATTTAAATTTCCCGCCGCTCCCCTACCACTCAATTAGTTTGCCAGTCAACTCCCTGCGGCGCTGTAGTCACTTCATTTGCTTCCCTTTTAGTAACACTAATTTGACATCTCTCCTTTTATTAATTTCTCTATGATGACAAACATGGAGTTTAATTAATCCAGTAGGTATTAAAATACTGATCACCTGTTATAATTATTGGAATAGCTTTGAAAAAAAAAAAGAGAAAATGCATAGTCCAGGAACGTATTAATTTTTTCGTAGTAAATGTGCATTTTATGGGCCAAAATGAAAAAAATATGTATGTGTCATACATCGTTGTACTCAGGACGATTCATTTCAAAATATGGAATAAAAAATCCAGGCCCGCATTTAAAAAAATTAAGATGATCCCTCTATCTCAAAAACGAAATGTCGCCCCGTTTTTTTTTTTCGAGAATAAGCCTCTTTTGTCCTCAAAATCCACACCTCTGGAATGATATTATGTTCGTCGTACACAGAACTTATAGGTACTAATAACTTTCAAATTTTTAAAATTATTATCAAGTAACTAATAACATTCACGTCATTTTATGATTTACGTATGATTTTCTTGAGACTACAGTTTGGGGCGACATCGCAACGTTCATTGTCCGCTGCGCGCTGCACCACATAGAATGAGGCATAGTCAATAAAAATGCAAGCAGAAATCCAGCTGACGAAACTGCCGTGGTTGGAAATTGAATTCTAGTGCCTACTCACTAGATAGCGACACAATACTTGTCCTAAATTAAGCTTACAGATAGACTCTCTTACCATTTACTGACGTATTAATAAAGACTGCTCACGGCTGCCATGTTTGACAGTACTCTGGCTCACCATGGACTTCCCGGAGACAAAATACAATGCAAAATACATTGTTGACCATAGGCGTGATCTGTTTTCCAAGACATGAAGCTATAGCCGTAAGAAGTCTTATTAATATGTCAGTCAACGCTCTTACCTTATATAGAATATACAGGGTGTTCTGGTGTATTTAGGAAAAATTTTCGAAAAACATGGTTTTGTGAGAGTTGTAAAGAATAATAGCACAGAATAGCCACACGTAAGGCTATTTTGTGATAATAGGATACCTATAGTTAAATAAGTTGATTTAACTATGATAATAGGCATCTTGTCCTATGTGGTTTGGTTAACCCCGGTGTTTAAAAATACTTACCTAAGTATTTTTTTTCTTAAGATTTTAATTTATGTTAAAATGTTATAGATATATTTTTATTGTAACAGATACCTTTTATTTTAATAAAAAAATATAAAAGTGAGTGGAGTATTAATACTTGTCTTATTACCCTTTCAAAAACACCCATACCTATAAAGGACAAATTAAATGGCCGTAGAAAAACCTTCTTTGGACGTGCATTTAACTCCGTACACGTCCGAAGCCGAAGTAAACTAATATTTAGATACGTCGGAAGTGCATTTTTCTCAAGCATCTTTGCAATAAGGAGCCTATGCACTGCTCCTTTTTGGGGAATAGACGCTGCCGTATGAAAAAAGTAGTGGTAATAATTTCCAATGGTGTAACTGACCCCCGATTTTCTTGAAATTTTGGCTAGGTAGGTACCCCGTATTTTCGCCCGATGCGACGTTCGGCGTTGTTACCCACCCCCGATTTTCTTGAAATTTTGGCTACCTCCCCGACATTCGGCGCCAAGAAAATCGGGGGTGGGTTACATCATTGTAAATAATAAAATAACCACTTCATTTTTCATTCCACAGCACCCATCGCAGAAAAAGTAGGGCATACGCAATATAAAATGAGACAAGATAGGTCTGAATAATCTCGGACATCATCCAATCGACTTAGTAAACAAGCTGATTCATAATCCATCGGACGGTAGAAGTAAGGTTATGTGTCACGTGACTCAATCGACCAATGAGAGCGCAAGGCGTATACTGACGTTTGTATCCGTCGGACGTATAAATAGCCACTTCCTTAAAAAATACACTAAAGATCCGCCAGTCGCGGACCTTTAAAAAATACACTAAAGATCCGCGAGTCGCGGACCTTTAAAAAATACACTAAAAATCCGCGAGTCGCGGACCTTTAAAAAATACACTAAAGATCGGCGACTCGCGGACCTTTATCCACTCCCAATTAATTATGTAATTAGTAATGCCGATTACCCGTATTATCTCACTGGTTAATTTAGTAGAAACTTGGTATTATACATTGTTATGTTCCTTCATATTATGCACATCTTGTGTTTCAAATTTGGTTTGAATATCTTTAATAGTATAGAAGTTAAAAAAAATAATAATCTTTAACACCCTGTACCTGAGAAACGAAGCATTTTACGACTTATGTTTATCTGAGCAACCCACCTTAAAATGACTTTTCTATATCTTCCGTGAAAGTTTCTCCTAAATAAACCAGAACACCCTGTATATCCTTTACTTAATGCTAATAACTAAAAAAACCTACTTACCATGTGATTTGTCTTCTCCAAATAACTGACATCATTACAGCTCTGACTAGGTGCAAATGCCTGAGTAAGCAATATCTGGCCATCATAGCAAGTCAACAAGTCCATTTCAAAACTGCTGACACTACTATCTTCATATTGATTAACAGAAACATTCAAAGCATTTCCGCCATGTTTTATGTGAGCGTCAAGTGGTTGTACGTCACGTTTCTTCCTTGTGTCATCTTGATTTAGGAGTTTTTTAAGTTTCTCCAACTCCTGTAAATGTTTCCTTATGTGTCTTTTATGATGTCTTTTAGTATTTGAGTTTTCTTCCATCATTGTGGTATTCAACTTTGTAATTCTTTGCTTCCCTTTTTCTATCCTTGCCTTAATAAATTCATCGATTTCAATCTTGCTGTCATCTATTTCTTCCGCAGCATTATTAGCATCAATTGTTGCATCATCAACAGTACCTATAACTTCCGCAGGATTTTCATAAGTGACTTTTACCCTGCTGTGTTCAATATCCAACTTTGCGCCATATTTTTTGAGGTTGTGTGCTAATAAGCCGCAAGTCTTGAGGTTTTTCTCACCTCGTACTACTAAGATTCTTGATCCTTCGTATCGTGAACATATCTACAAAAGTATTACAAGTTAAGAAATATGAATGTGTTCTTAAAAAACTACTCTTACCCTTAGTTTGACCAGCGCACCTTTCAAAAGATAAAACCCCCAATATTCTAAAGTATCGTCAGGTAGTGTCATTGATTTCTTCAAGCGAATATGTTTTCTTTTAGTGCTTAACTTCGGTTCGCCTGCCAGCTGGAAGGCATTGAATGAAGAGTTCATTTTTAAAGATATTCCCTCACAGAAAACAGATGAAACACCTAGAAAAAATCATTGCAAAATCCATGTTCAAATTTAACTTATCTATCTTTTATTAATCTTACCTTGCTGTATAATAACAACATCCGACTCTGCTACAGTGTGTGTTACATCGGTAAAAACACTGTGTCGCAGATACAGGGGTGTTATAATCAGCATTGTAGGAAGGATAGCCGTCATCAAACAAAAGATCATAACTCGTTTTACCCCGTGCATTCTGCCGGTTTCTATAAAAAACAAACTTAGATTAAATATCAAGTATTCAGTATTCTAACGTTAGTAAGTGATAATTTCACAAAATTGCAAATAAACATGCTTTGTGCTAGGGTAATGAAAATATAAACATAAACAAATTTGTAAAATAGATTTAAAATCGTTCCGAACCTCGCCTGGTGCTTTTCTCGGGCTTCCATTAAAGAATCTCCGATCATCAACTAAACACCGAATTAAACACTGCCCTCTTTAAATAAAATAAAAACAAAAATAAATAATCTTATCAGGGAGCTCAGAAAATTTTCTGAGTCAGGGAGTTAATAACAGTAATATGAAATAGGGTTAGGGGATTTTGACAGATTCCACAGATCAATAATTTAGTAAGGTGCGTTCAGCAATTTCCGGCAAATGGCAAATTCAACAATCAAGGACTGAAGACTATCTATAGTAGATAGTCCTTGTCCTTGAACACGACGTTCGTAAAGTTGGTTTTACGTGGGCCGTGTCCTTGAACAACAATAGGTTTATTGGAGTTATTCCCAGAGCAGTCAGATAAACAGTCAGGAGTCAGGATTCTGTGGTGATTGGTGATCGATTTCTGCAAAGAATGATAAGAGATCAGAAATCAAATCAACTGCGTAGAAAATATTGGGGGGGGGGTAATGAACACAGTGATCATATAGCGTCTCTCCCTTGATCTAGAAAATGCGCATGCACTCTGCACTCTGGGCCATAAGTCAATTAGATAAACTACCGAACAATGAATATAGTTCGCTGTATTAAATGCGCATGTGTAATGGGCCCCAAAATATAATATTATATTCATTTATGATCATTGATTTTCATCCGCGCACCCTATTCATAAAAAAACACACTTCAGCACTCTATGAATATATACGATCTCTGTGGGAATGAAGATGAATATTTTTGGCAAGGTCCAGTGCCGTAGCTAGACTTGGTTGAACAGGAAGGCTCACAGAATAAAAAAAAATGAAATTTTCACGAAAACTATCAAAGTTACAACGGCAATAGATATAAACAAAGTCACATGACCGCATTGCGATCGATTACCAGGGTCTAACTAATATGAGATTCCCAGTGGCTTGTAATACATTCTGAACTAATTCTTTTAGAAGTCCTAAAAATGGTGTTTCTACCTTTCTTGGATCTTTATAAATTTAATTAAATTAAGTAGCAAAATAAATTTACAGAATATACTGCTCGCGATCCGATCTAAAATATGCAGGAAACTCGACTGAGGGAAGAGCCGGCCCTGCATTCTGTCGCCGCGTAAACACTTGACGTTTTATGGAATAAGTCACGTGGTGGCCAATGTTTTGATCCACTGCCTCTGTAACTTACATAGACTTTAGTAATCGCCCTAAAGTCTATCCCAGTTACAGAGGCAGTGGATCAAAACAGTGACCACCACGTGACCTATTCTCTTATTGGTCTGGCCGTCATAAAATGTCAAGTGTTTACTCGGCGAGCAGAAAGCAGGGCCGGCTCTTCCCTCAGTCGAGTTTCCTGCATATTTTAGATCGAATCGCGAGCAGTATAAATTTATTTTGCTTCTTAATTTTTTAAGGAAATTTATAAAGATCCACGAAAGGTAGAAACGCAAATTTTAGAACTTCTAAAAGAATTAGTTCAGAATTACAAGCCACTTGGAATCTCATATTAGTCCGACCCTGGTAATCGATCGCAATGCGGTCATGTGACTTCGTTTATTTTATATCTACTGCCGCTGTAACTTGGATAGGCTTTATAGTGCTTGAATTGAATTTTCTTAAAAAAAAATCGTGTCAGAAAAATTTCCGGATATTAATTCAAGAACGTGGGGGATTCGGTAAGAAAATTCCATACTTACACGTAAATTAAACGAAATTATTATCAAAATTTTTGTTGAGTAGATATACGAGTATGTTACAATGTCATTGTGTATGTATGTATGTATGTATGTTACAAATACATTTCCGCTGTAATCAAGTCTCTATGGACCTTGGCTGTAATCACCTCCTGCTGCCTAGAGCAAGTGAGAATATTTCCGGAAATTTTTTGAGTTGACAACGAAGCAAAAAACGAGCCTCTGATTGGTCAAAAAGGCTAGGTATAGAATTTTTGTGGTCATAAACTCCTCCGCAGGCGAAAACTCTTTTTTTCTTTTAACTGATATTAAGAACTCATATACAGGATGATTTTTTTAGGTCTACCACCGCCAATTTCTCGCTTATTTTACGCCCTACAAAAAAAGCGTAAGAAACAAAAATGTTGCAATTTTGGACAGCTAAGTAATGCTGCAAAAGAAATCGGCATCGGCCAACTTGTCTCGCAATATTAAAAAAACCTCAAATTGAGCAAAACTATTAATAGCCGTGGAATGTTTATTTTAAGAGACAGAGGTAAACTTTTATATTGAAAATTGATGGCACTGAGAAGCTTTATCCATACACGTAGTCAGATAGTTTCAGCAAATTACACTGGGTCTTCGGCTCTCTTGAGACCATGAAAATTTTTTTGTTTATTTCTTATTAGGCGATTTTTTCTCGCTTATTTTAGGCCGCACAGAAAATACGTAAGAAAACAAAATGTGGCAATTTTGGTCAGGGAGGCGACTTTAAAAAAGGAATGGGCCTCCATGCCCAACTTTTCGCGGTATACTAAAAAAACTTTAAATTGACAAAAATTTTCATATAGTCTCAAGAGAGCCGAAGACCCTGTGTAATTTGCTGAAACTATCTGACTACGTGGATGTATAAAGCTTCTCAGTGCCATCAATTTTCAATATAAAAGTTTTCCTCTGTCTCTTAAAATAAACATTCCACGGATATTAATAGTTTTGCTCAATTTGAGTTTTTTTTTTAATATTGCGCGACAAGTTGGCCATGTATGTCGATTTCTTTTGCAGCGCCACTTAGCTGTCCAAAATTGCAACATTTTTGTTTCTTACGCTTTTTTTGTAGGGCGCAAAATAAGCGAGAAAATCGCGGTGGTAGACCTAAAAAAATCATCCTGTATAACCCCACACCCTTTGGTCAATCACGATAATAGGTAAAAACAAAACTCTGCCGATTTTCATTTTAATTCTAGAAAAGAGAGAAAGAAATATTGGAGATGGAGATAAAAAGCAAATAAGGTATATACTATAGTGGATACTAACCTATATATTTTGTGGTGGATACCAAGAGTGCGTCTACCGTTCTTGGGTGGATACCACAAAATATTGTGGATACCGCGAATCTTATTTATCCCTGCGTTACAATGGGCAACAACGAGGCCTACGATAAAGACAGGCCATGACGCACAAAAATCACGTGACCATCTTAGTCCGACGTTACATGACATTTGTCACATAACTGAAAGCGGCAACTTGGGTTTTGAGAAGTTTTAAATGTTAAAAGTGTTTTTAAACGTCTTAGTTTATATGTTAGAAACAAGTTTTGTGCCTAGTGCGCGCGTGTCCTGACGGAGGGGAACCACCGAGGTGTTATTATGGACTCTGGGTGGGAGCCGTGCCGTCCAGGAGTATTAGTGCCGCTCGCGCCGACGCGTGAGCGCTGTAAGGGGAATTCTCCCCCGGAATAGACAGTGAAGCCTGAGACACAGACGGGCTATATATTTTGTGGGTCCGGGTGGCTGGAAGCCGTTCCCGTTGACCACGTTCGGGTTTGTGTATTTTGTATTCACCATTCACCTTGTGCGAAATAAATCAGTGTTGTAAGGTACTCGAGGATTTTCGTTGTCGACCCACGCCCTGATACGGTTCCTATTCGGCCTTTCACGCTGCCGATCAACTGGGACCTCGTCAATATTTACAGTATACTGAGGTGAGCTTTCATTTTTATTTCGTAAAAAATAACTTCTCCTTCACTACCACCTACACAATGCGCATATATTGTTAACAACATTTATCGTGTTTTCAAAAACATCAAAAAAGTTTTTGTTTTTTTAAATGTTTTACTGATGTACATACATCGTTTTAAGTTAAAATAATGTTTTTAAATGTCACTTTTTGTAAATTACGTCCTACAAAATAAATGACATTTATATATAAGTATATTTTGTATACCTGCATGATGATGGCAAACATGCCGAAACGAGTCGTATAAACAACACAAAAAATATATATATAACTTTGGTCGAAACCCAGGATTTTATTTACAATAACAAGAACGACTAGGAAAATTGAAAAAAAATTAAAATTTGTAAAAAATAACCTAAATAACAAATATTGGGTCTATGTTTATATTATATTTATACATATTGCAAAAGCCAAGAAGAAAATGTCACCATAACAACATTTTCTTTGCCTCGGGATGAAAATTTGCGCGCCAAAAAATGGATTCGCCAAATTCCAACTGAGATTTAATTTCTAAAAACCCCTTATAAGTATGTGTGGCTAACAGATTTTCAAGAAAGTGAAACAATTAAAGTGGGAGGAAAATACCTATATAGAATATCACCTAAGCTAAAGGAAGGTGCTGTCCCAACAATTTTTGAGAATGTACCAAAATATTTGAGTGCACTGCCCTTTAACTCTCAGCCCAAAACAGCTGAGGCAGGTTGAAAATTTTGAAAAAACCATTAGAAAAAGCCTGGATGCCCAAAACCAATAATGTAATAAGTGAAAGAAAACTCGCCAAATTGTTAGGAAATTCGTTTTTTCTACTTATCTGCAAAAATGCCTTTTATCATATAGGACTAAGTTGGTCATGTGACTACGCGATTATGCGTTAGCGCCCTGGCCTGTCTTTACCGTTGGTCTCTGGCCAAAAATGTAATTTCCATTGTCGACCATTGTGACGCTGGGATCATTATTCGTGATATCGCAGACCTGTGACATCTACTATACCTATTTAAGAGCGAGGGATCATCTTCATGTTTTTAAATAAGGACCCGGTTTTTTAATTGCATATTTCGAAATGAATCGTTGACCTGAGTACAACGATGTATGACATACGTATTTTTTTCTCGCTTTAGCCGCTAAAATGCACATTTACTAAGAAAAAAATTAATACCTCCTGGATTAAGTATTTTCTTTTTTTTTTTCAAAGCTATTCCAATTATAAAAGGTGATAATTATTTCAATACCTACTGGATTAATTAAACTCCATGTTTGTCATATTTTCAAATTATTTTTTATACTTAAGGTAAATAACAACAATAGTTATTAATAGAAAAGTAAAATTTGCCTTTGTTCCACGAATTATTATAAACGGGCACCGGCAACATTGCAATGCCGTTTCTCCTGACAGGCACAGAGGTTGCCACGTTTGGCGTTCTAGACAATTAAACGACGAAACTGTAGATTTCAGCCTGAAGAAAATTGTACAAATTCGTCCTTAATTATCATAAATAAATAAGGGTTAAAAGCCGTTGTTTCATTTAATACGCATTATGTTTGTGCATCTACTGTAAACTGAGCATTTAAAAAGCGATTAAAAATATTGTCAAGTACCCTCATCTGTTATGTGTAGTGCCACACCGCCTTCCTAAATCTACTTATTTACTCATGTCATCAATAAAAATTAACTTTTCTGGCCTTTCTGTCTACAATCTCATTGATAATATAATATCAGTAAAATCCTCAGATAAATAACCAGAGAAAGAGGGAGCACAGGCATCAAAATGCACACGTTTGTAGTCAACCAACATCTAGCGGAAATCTACCGAAGTAAACAAACATTTACGCCCGTGTGTAGAACGTTTACCTGTAATAAGTTATATCATGAAAAATATCATAATTTGGCAACACGCAACACACTGCCCAATTTCTGCGTCCCATTGCATACAAAATTAGTCACTATATGCTAAATACTAATTAATAGTTATAAATTAACTTGAAAACACACACAAGAAAAAGACACATTGGAGAGAGATTGAATTCGGCGGCGGACGGCTGCGTTGCCATTTTGGGCGATTTGAAGTTTCTGTTGACGATTTTATAAAAGTGATAATTATCGCAATTTAGTTTTAGTTTCAAATTATTCTCACATACAAGAAATTAATAACTATTATATATACATTTAATTTAATATTGTTTAATACCGTCATTAAACCCGTCTATTTTGAAATGAAATTCTGTAAACAATGGATGAGTAAGTACGTGGCATCACTCAAAAATATATTGGCTCTGTTCACTTTTGTTCCTACTCCCTGCTCCCTCCATCTATCCTTTGTTATTTCTTTGAGGTAAAATCTACTATAATATCAGTGAAATCTAAAGCGCTGAGTCTCTGCTGGATCATCGTGGAAAACTACGTTCCCCAGTTGACTCGGTCACTCGGATCGGCGGCGCCCTACCCAGACAACACAAAATATTTTAAAAATATTTTTAAATGATTCCAAATATTCAGAAAATATTACAACATTTATATAATATGACGAAAATGTTTTGCTAAAATATTTTTCCTCACATTATATTAATATTCCAACAAAATATTTTATAAATATTTAAAAATAATTCCAAAGTACTTTAAATTTTGCAACATTTATAAAACATTATAGTAATATTTCTCAAAATCTGTTTTATAATATTTTATAAATATTATAAGAAATATTATTAAAACACTCACTTAAATGTTACGCAGAAGTGCCGAAGTATCCTACATCTCACCGCTACTTACTAATATCAATTGGAATAAATAGCTCCTACCCGATGGAACCCGTATCCATGATACTATCATAGTTTTATGCCCGTATTCGTCCGCTAGCTTAGTTGTTCAGTGCCTATAGGACCTCCGGCCACAGTAAGGAATAGAGAGAAAATAGTTTAGTTATTTTCTTTCTGGTAAGGAATCCTTCTTTATACATAATAATGGTAAAAAATTGACTATTACGACCCTAAACCCTGATTGCAGCAACTATTATATTATTATATACCTAATATAGCTTGATAATGGTGACAATGGATATTACCTACACAATATTTCAAAAATATTTTTAAAATATTTTATGCAACGTTTTAAAAATATTTTAACAACCTTATAGTTGGTCCACTCTTATAATTTATAAAACATTTAAAAAACATTAATTGGGTAATATAGCAATATTTTATTAATATTTTCATATTTCTCTGGAAATGTGTATAAAATATTTCAATAATATTATTGTGTTGTCTGGGTAAGAAAGGCGCTCCGCGCCCTCGGGCGGTGCCCGGGTTTGCCCCCTCCCCCCTAGGACCGGCCCTGAATCACCCTGTATAAGTATGATGTAGGATGTAGTCATTCATTACTATATATCACAACCCGCCCGTTATGAGTATACCTATCAACCTATCAACTACCCACTGTATAATAATATAAACGTACTTACATTGTTTTTACATACCATTTAAATATGAGATAGAACTGTATTTGTGTCCATTATTGTAATAAGAAATTTGACTGTTGTCCATATTATTTTTTGGTATTTTTTAAACACGAACAAGACACAAGACATTAAAATGTTCTAATCAACCAGCAGGAGTGTTTATCACGTAATCGTAGGTGTATACGCGAGATTTAAATTTATTGTACAATTAATGTCGTATAGGATAAATATTTACTTTGATCAAGATCAAAGTAAAAATAAAACTACTATATTATTATAAGTATTAAATGCACTGTCAAAAAATGCAAAGATATGCAATGCAATATATGCGACGCAGGAAAATTAGAACTAATGATTACATTAAATTTATTGTTTATATATTATAATATAAATATGTTCTTATTTTCTTACGGAACTTTATCAAAATCAAAAGTCTGCCTATATTTACGTTTCTTGTATATTTAACTTTTATCTTTTGTCGTGACGATATTAGTAGTAAATAAACATAAACCGTATCTGCTGGTATAGGGTATAGTTTTTTATCTACAATTTACTAGGTAGGTAATATAATACGTATATATCTTAAAGTCTCAGCTACGTAGATAAGGGCGGTTTTTGGGGTTAAACCCCCTCCCCCCATTGAGATAAAAAAGAGAGGAGGAAATAAGGCATGCTGATGTAATTTTATAATAGCCGCGTTCCTTTTGCCCCTACACTGAGAACTTTAGCTCAGTTGTTAGCCGAGCCACTCAGTTTGTTTTTTCCTGTCAAAGGCTCATCTTCTGAAATGTTCATTTTCCCCACCACCAAACTGAGCCAATATGCTCGATAGTGAGTGTCCTCGCAAGGATGTGCTTGAAGGGTGAAGGGGGAGGTAAAAAATCTCACTTTAGCTCACATTCTCATTTGTAAAAGGAACGGCCACCAACTGAGATAAAGTAAGAATTCTTAAGAAAAGTGGCAAAAGGAACACTAATGTTCTTAAAGCACAGTTGAGGAAATACCCAGTTGTATATCTTCCTGTCGGCGCCTTTGATCTCGGCGGTAGTGGCTTTCGTTTTTTAAACAAACTAATTATCCAATAGAATCTCACTTTGAAGTCACGTTACTTCTTTATTTTAGACCACGCCCTATAAAAATCGATGGGACACAGGACCGGGATTAAATTGTTTTCTTACATTAATGGTTTGGATATTGTTATAACGTCTGTGCACAGTTGAAGGAATAATTATTGTTTATACCTGTGGGTACACTGATGGCAGGGTACAGGTAAAGAATTCTGGGAAATCCCAAACTGGTGGAATTCCCAATATATTTGAGTACATCCCTGAAGCATTCCTCGCATTCCATTCTTTAGTGATTCTGGTCTGCGCGATAAAAGCATTCTACCAGTAATGGCTTCGACTTTTCATACTGGATATATTGTTTATCCTGTGCTTAAAGTTTCTACAAAATATCGCCTGCCGCTTTTAAAAATCAATAATCATATTTATGGACCCACCAGGAAATAAATTTCAATAGACAGGTATTAAAAATCTTTCTCTTTGTTTATATTCTTGGCTTGACATTGTATGTTAGAATTTCCATATGTTCTATACTTGCATTAAGTCGCTAAATGTCGAATATTGTGGGTTGATGAGCAAATAGGAAGTTCACGTAACCGCAACAATCATGAATGGTTTCCTTACACCCTCTAACCCCTTCTAGTAGCTGTAGAAGACACCGAAGTCTCCTTCCTACATCTCACCGCTACTAACTAATATCAATTGGAATAAATGACACCATGGATTAAGGTACCTATTCTCATCCGAACGCGCTAGTGTCTGATGCGTGCACATATGCATTAGATAGGCGCAAACCCCACAAGAGGCCTCGTCACTTCCTCGATTAATGTAGCCCCCAGGTACAGCTAGCCACTACAAAAATTAAGTGTGCATGTGTGAGTAAATGGTGTGTGTAATGAATAGGTCACAACCTGATAGCTTAACCCAGATGAACACAGGCAAAAAGCGCAAGAGCGCGGACCTGCAAAATGATAAAATACGAAAACGGTACCTGGTATATAGTATTTTTAAAGTCACTTGAAACAGCATAAAAAACTCTAATTGCATAAAAAAAACTCAATATAGGACATAAGCGTCACGCAGTTTTTTAAAGATATACATATTCTAAAAGCAACATAATATTTCACTTTTAAGGGTTTTTTAAGGTTGTCGTCAAACACAACGTAAAGGTTAATGCACCATACAATATTGTCAAAAGGTCTCTCAAAAGCCACATCGATTACAACTATTTACGCAAGTATATCTAAAATCTGTGAAATTATCGCACGCCTATCCACCGCATTTCGCTGTACAAGTGCCGGCCGTCGAACAGTGTAGCCCATGCAAGTCTTGGTGATATATATATATATATATATATATATATATATATTAGGCGAGCATGCAGTCAATTGTTTTTACTACAATATCTATCGTCTCTGTCTCCTTCATCTCCTTTTACTTATAATACCAGGTGCGGTCTAATATGGTTAAAAAAGTGTTTTCACTCGTATTTCATTGCAGGAAGAACCTGTTCTCGAGCTACCCTGGTAAAATATAAATGAACTCGGAACACAGTGATATACGAGGCGCGATCTATTTCATAGCTTTTACCACGCTCTGCTACTGGTAAAAATACCAGACTTATCAGCCGAAATCACCCGTATAAAATTCACAGGTTTTTATGCTGTTCCAAGTGATACTATACCTATTCCTTATTCAATGATAACACCAATCCTATGGAACCCGTATCTCCGGTGGCTTAGTTGGTTAAGTGCATACGGCCACTAGGAGTCCCGGGTTCGAGTCCCGGCTGGTCGGCTGGAGTGCAATTTTTTTTTTCAATTGATATCATTTACCTGATATGCCACTAAAACATCCTTTATTATTTATAATAAGTACAGGTATTAAAAATATTTCTCTTTGTTATTAATAATTATTAATTTTTAATTAGTTATTAATAATTATTAATGGAGTAATTATTTCAAAAAAATTCTTCGGTAATATCAAAGAAAATACTATCAGAGCATATAATACTATGTAGTATTTTCTTTGGTAAAACTATAGAAGAATCTACAGTAGATTTTTCTATGGTAAAACGTAAATTCTGTTGGTTACGGCCTTGTCCTCCGTCACCTATCAATATGGCCGCCGCTTAGGGAATTGTAGGGACATGAAATTTTACAATCTAGTGTACAATTAAAACAGCCCTCCTAAAATAAACTGGATCGCCATTGGGCCCTAAGCCCTCCTAACCATACACCAATTTTTTGCCGTTTGGCAGAGGGCGCTGGCACGTCTGAGGCTGGCACTAACCTTGGCTGGCGCCCGCCTGGATAGCCGCCATATTGTCTTGCATTCTAGGGGATTTAGAGTGCATTCTAGGGGAAAAGGTAAATTTGTGGTGGCAACACAAAATGACATTTGACAACAGCCAATCACGGCCCAAGGATGGTGTAAACCATCCTTGACCACGGCCCTCGTGCATTTGACCCAAGAACGTTAATTCAGTTAATTGTTCCTTCCTCCATCGACGATTTGACAGTTACTGACGTGTGCGTCCAATATGGCCGACTTTTCGCTGGGACATATATACCTATATGTATATTTTTAACAGAGATATCTCCATTTCTCTGATGTATAGGTATAGGTGGGACCTCAGAGAAATAACCAACCTTGGTTATTTATTTGGGTGGGACAAATGATTGTATTTGAAAAGCAGTCCAGTTATTTTACGAGGGCCGTAACCACAGACGAACACTTCTTTGTTCGTCTGTGGCCGTATCAATTAAAGAGCGTTTTTAGCTCAGTCAACCTTGTCTATTAATTGTCTAATAAGGTTTTTAGATTATTCTCAGACTAGTCCAGAGAAATGGAGTAGGGAGAACGCGCTTTGACCTACTGCGCATCATATTTCCAGGCAAAAGTAATGTCCGGCATATTGTCCCCAGTTTGACGTTTGCAGTTTGTTTTCAGCGATAGTTGTTGTATTTTCAGCAGAGAAATGGTCAGTGTTTTTGGAAAATGTCGTGTGCAGTACCAAGCTGTAAAGGCCGCTCCACATTCGCGGCGCGAAACCCCGCGAAGAGGCGCGAACGTGAGTGTAGAGGTTGTCGGCTTTCGCGTAGTTTTCACGGCTTCACGTTCGCGCTTTCCGGTGTTCCCCGATCGGAGTCGGTTTTTTGTCCCGCGACAAATGAATTATAAGTCTAGGAGACCTCCGGGAGTATCATTTTTTCGGTAAGTTTAGTAAACTTGGAGTAAAGTTGGTTTAATATGGCCGCCACTTTTATTAGGCAGTTCGCGCAGCTTGTAGCGCGTTCTACCTACTCCATTTCTCTGGACTAGTCTGAGAGATTATTAGCTAACCTAACCTATATATTTTGTGAGGGGACCTCAGACTAATGATAGTCTGAGGAGGGGACCAGAGGACATATCATAGAGATCATGATCTCTATGGGAGCTATGTCTTCACCAGCCAGAGATATAGAGGGGAGAATGCTTGTCAACATGCGCAAGACTACTTATTTTTCTACCGCCATTTTAACCCACGAAAGTTCGACAAATTCAAAATAATTTGCTTTTTCAAATTTTTGTTGCATTTATTTACGTTTAGGTATAATTTTATATTGATGTGGAAGCAACTTTAGTCAAAAAAGTTTAATTTCCCTGGTCCGTTTTCGGCGAATCTGCCTTGGTGCCTCATTAGGAGAAATCATTGAATCTGTTGAAGTTGAAGCTTGTGGTAGGCTCGGACCACTTTTTTGTTGGTCACATTCATTTTCCGACTAAAATTTGTGCATGTTCTTACAGAGCAAGACATGTTAATAACACAACACGATTACAAAAACACGCCAGCAAAAACGCTAAACACACGACAAAGACCTTAAAAAAGCAATTAAGAAGTAAGCACGGCAAAACGTCCCAGATAGCAAAATTAACTCCACAAGTGCCAGAAAAGCACTTCTCAAAAGTAGTCAAATGCTTATAAAGCACATGTAATATTCACTTGGCAAGTGCTCCAGTGCCAGCTCAAAAAGCGCTTAATAAGTGGTGGTCTACAAGTAGTATGCGCGCGCATCGTACTGCAGTGAAGTACTTTTGAAGCATTGTTAAAGCGTCCTGACTGTTGATATTATATACAAATCAGGCACTTCTCGTGTACTTTATTATTATTCTACAGGATCATACTGTAATCTTTTATATGTGCTTGCAGAATGCTTTTTCTGTACATTTACTTTAAATAAATATGCATTTCATTTTGACACTTTGTTTGCATTCACTGAAGGTATATATCTGTGGTGTCTGGGAGACATATGATAACTCCAAAAATAGGTTTTTTTAGTTAACTCCACTAATAGACCTTATAAGCCTCTTATTTTCGTTTGATCTAACTGTGATAAGTCCAATCCTTCTAGAAGACACTGGAAAATTTTGGTAAAATACTGATAAGTCATCAGTTTAATATTTTTGTCTGGTAAAATAATGATAAATGATCTTATCATGTTCGTGGAAAAGAAGCAGAGCAATAAAATTTTGATACATATGTGAGAAGTGTATTTATCATTTTTTGACCAAATATTACACCAATTACTGTGATCCGTTTCTGGTATATCCAACATAACATATTTGTACCAAATAAATAATTCTATTTTTGTCGACATTTTATGCAAAAAAATACCTGTAAATGGAATTATCATATGTGTACCAAAGTTTATAATAATGGACTCGTCCATTCTTGTTGTTTTTTCGACGCATTGAGCAATTGTGAGTCTTCGGAGGCGCACGTGTACTACCGGTGAATACATTATAGTGCATTGTAAGCAATTTTAAGAGTTTCTTATTCAAAAATGTTTCATGCAAGTGCTAGAGTTTTAAAAATAATGCAAATGTGTGAAGCATATGACAGTACTTCGACTGCCGAGGCCGTAAGTATTATTTTTATTTTAACTTTTTGTGGTAATAAACCAACGCATAAATTTCGTTTTTGTTGTTAAACTATTATTCTTTAATTAAGCAATTACTTCACTTAGGTAACCAGTGATAATATTGAACCTACATCTACAAATCCGCCGGCAGTATATGCAGAATTGAAAAATGCAACTTTTAATAGTACAGAACTAGTACAAAATGCGGTAAGTTCTTTCTATTATTATAATTAATCTAATCTACCTTTGATTAAGGTCCCGCTTAATTGTTTTTTGAAAAAGTAATTTCGTTTGAAGTTGAATTATAATTATAATTATAATTATTATCTAAGTACCGTGCGATCATTTATATTTTTTACACGCCCTTATTATCCTTATTTTCAAAGATAAAATTTTCAAATTCAGTATATCGATAACACCCGATAAACGTAATGTAACGTAATGATAAATATTGGTAAATGAAAATCACTAAAATAGTTTTTTGGTTATAACTCATTTTTTTCAATTGGAACCATAAGGGTACTAGGCATGGCATCATTTATTAGTAGATACTAGTGATAAGGAACTACGTCGTATTTAATTAATATAAGTATGGCATATTCAATTAAAAAAATGAAAATGAAATAAAATCGTTAAAATGACGGAACAGAGAAGTTGGCGTTGGAATAATTAATTTCACTTGTGGGGCACCGTTGAATGTGGAAAATTATGCAGAATTCAAATATGTAATAAAATATAGTGTGTTCCATTCAAAAATCGAAATTTCATGTAATTTCCGGTGAAACCGGAAGTGCCTAAAACGTAAAAATTATTCCAAACCGTGACGTTTATTGGGTGTTATCGAAATACTAAATTTGAAAATTTTATCTTTGAAAATTAGGAAAATAGAGGGGTGTAAAAATATAAATGATCGCACGGTACCTATTTCGTATTTATGTACTATTTTTTAATTCCCTTACAGGAGACTAGTGATAATAAGGAAAACCTAGAAAGTTTCACACATCTAGCAGGTCCTTCAGCACATAGTCAGACAAGCCCTGTTGATTTTAGTTCTGGATCAAGCGATGTATGGGAGCCATCAGATACTATGCAGAATTGTGATAGTAACGCTTTCTTCAACCAAACTCAAACTGATTCTGAGTCAGATGATGACATCCCATTGGCGCGACTTGCAAAACCAAAAAGAAAGAAAGGTCATGGTCCAATGCAAAGAAAATTGAGGAAAAGCCGTTCCCACTGTCGGATAAAAGGTGAAGCCTATACTACGGCCAAAGGTAAACATATTCCATCTCGTCAACCTATATCGTTGCCTGAGACCTGTCGATCAAAATGCCATGAGATGACAGGAAATATTGACTTGCATCAAATTTTTACTGATTATAGAAATTTACCCAGTAGAGATATCCAAAAACGTTATTTAGCTAGTTTAATAACAGTAAAACCGAAAGAGCGAACTAGAACAAATGCACTGTTAAAAAACAGACAGGTCACAGTAATTTATAGACTGGAAGGAGCAAATGGAAATATCTGTAAAAATTGTTTTATCAAAGTTTTCGCTGAGACAAGAGGTTTCTTAGATGATGTGGTTAAAAAAAAGAAAATATCGCCAACCTCTATTATACTCAAATCTGATTTAAGGTGCATGCAACCTCCTGGTAATAAACGATCAGAAGGAGATATTTGCTTTGCCAAGGATTTTATAAATGCTCTTCCGGCTTATGAAAGCCATTACTCTCGGCGACATACTGCAAAACGATATTTGGGACCCGACTTGAATTTGCAAACACTTTACAACCTTTATAAAGATAAATTTGATAACGTAAAAACTGATGCCACAGCCAAGCCTTTAAGTATAACTGTTTTTCGAAATGTTTTTAAAACCTTAAATTTAAAGTTTAAGAAACCAAGCAACGATACTTGTAAAACCTGTGATTCGTTGTCCCTAAAATTAAAATGCAGCGTTGAAGAAGAAGAAAAACAACAACTGAAAGCCGAACTAAAACTTCATCAAGACAAGGCCTCCTTTCATTATGAGACAAAACGAGATGATAAGGAAAAAAGTAAGCAGAGTTCTGGTAAGGTTGTTGTTGCTGCCTTTGATTTACAGAAATGTTTGGCTACACCATATTTGAAATCAAGTGTCTCCTTTTATAAAAGAAAACTATGGACATTTAATTTAACGGTCCGAAATATCACCACAAAACGAACAGCATGTTACATGTGGCACGAAGGGGTAGCTCAACGAGGTGCTGATGAGATCGCGTCTTGTTTATTTCAGTTCATTAAGGACTTGCCAGAGCACGTAGAGAAACTAATTCTGTATTCTGACACATGTCCTGGACAGAACAGAAATAACATATTGCCAGTTATGTTTTTGAAAGCACTCGACGAAAAGAGAACTCTTAAAGAAATTGATCACAAATTCCTAGTCCCCGGACATACCCATTTAGAGTGTGACACAGATCATGCTGCCATAGAAAGGTTCGTGAAACGAAGGCACACCACGATTTCAATTCCCCAAGATTGGGTATCTTTAGTCAAAATGACTAGCACTCGATTTGATGTAAAATTTATGAAAAAAACTGACTTTTTTGGATATTCCAAAATGTTAACAACATATTTCATAAAAAGAAATATTGCTACGGATAAAGCACCATTTGCCTGGAACCAGATCTTTTGGTTGAATTACAAAAGGGATACTGATGTTGGGTTTAAGTATTCATTGAATTCTGATGAAGCATTTCGATTTTTCTCTATGCTGAGGAGAGGCAAGCCAGTTTCTATGTCTAATATTAAGTTACCAAATGCCTATAAGGACGCAATATCTATAGACATTTTAAAGTATAGAGATATCCTTGACCTTCTGCCTTTTATTGATCCCATATATCACGAATTTTATAAAACCCTAAAACACACCGAAGCCAAAACATCAGAATATGTGAGTGACAGTGATGAAAGTTATGATTAGAAAATATTTTGAGTTATTTTGAGTATTACTTACGGTTGTTAACCTCAATATTTAAAGTGTATAGTAAAAACCTTAGTTGATAATTCCATGACATGCTTTTTTACTTTATATAAATTTTTGATACAAACATGATATGTGCCATTTAACAAAAAACCTTAATAAGTACACCATTTTGTATTTATCAGATGTAAGATGTTTCATAATAAATATTTAAAGGTAAATATTTCACCTTATTATTTATATTAGTCGATTTACAGCAACCATTCAAACATTAAATTGCTCCTACCGAAAATAGTGTATTTTGGACTTATCATATGTCTCCCAGGCACCACAGATATTGTGTATGCTACTAAATTGAATGAGTACAAATTAATTTTGATTGACCTTTCACATTGATTTTTTTCGAGAAAAATATATCTAAGAAAGTATACAGGGTGTAACATAAATGTTAGAAATAAAATAAACTGTGGATTTTTATGTATTTTTTTTTATAATTCATATATGGACTTATTATACTCTACCGGTTCTCGTTTCCAAGCTACAAGGGGCGCTAAAAATTAAAAAAAAATAGTTTCTCTAATAACTTTCTAACATTAGATCATGTTAAAATTATTCTAGCTGTAGCTAATTTTTTTGATGTTGTTAGCGCCCCTGTAGCTTGTAAATGAAAATTGGTAGAGCATGATTCCATATATAAATAAAACATTTTTTTGCCTAAAAATCCACCGTTTAATTTACTCCCAACCTTTATATTACACCCGTAAAAATTTGAGTAAAAAGTAATAAGACAGTGAATATACCTTCTGTGATAAATGCTCTGTTGTTGATGATGGGGGTCTTCTAGTGAAACACCATAACGAAACTAAATAAATAAATATCTTCATTAAAATATAAATATATTTAAGACTCATTTTGCTTTCCACAAATGTTCCTTAAATATAGTTTAATTACATCTTCAACCTCCTTTTCTGTTGTATTTCTCGATTTCTGCGTACTGCTACTGCAATAAAAAAATTATTTCAAAACAAAATTACTCAGAAATTTGAAAAATATGAAAGTAAACTATAAATGAACAGGTGTATACCTATATCTTTCATGTTTTGATTTAATGGGTTTGTTTGTAGATAATTATTTTTTATTATTTTGCTTACATCTCATTATCAGACCATGCAGGAGTGATTTCCAGAATATCAAAATCTTCTACATATACAGTGTGTCTGGTTTTTCGTGTTAACACCCCTGAAAATCTAAGTAGGCTGGGGGAATTGAACGGGGCAATTTTTTTTATAAATATGTCCCTGAAAGGTCATAATTTGCCAAGGTCTATAGAGGATAGGTTGCCTCACTTTGGTGAGTGACGTCAGCTAGTATGCTGATTTGAAAACAGAATGAGAGCCTTAAACAAATACCTCGTTTTATTGATGCAAAATATATTACCATTTGTGTAACTTCTAACATTCCTGGTTCAATGTTAATAAGTGGTTCGAATTTCACTTCGAATACTGTTTACATGCCGCCCCTGGGTCGCCAGCATACTACGTGACGTCATTCCCCCCGGCAAAGTGAGACAACCTATCCTCTATAGACCTTGATAATTTGCGAGGTATTGGTTTGGCATTGCCGCGAAATCCTGGCCTACTGCGATTTTTTAAAGGGGTGAGTTTTTCGAAAAACCCTATTAGGCATATTTTTATTTAAAATCTGACACCACAGCGTTAATCAGGACACCCTAAAACCCCCACATACCAAATTTGAAGAAAAAATATGTAGGGTGTGTTCCATTCTGCAGGGTGTCAAAGTTGAGCAAAATAGAAATTTTAAAGGCATCTGGCGAGTCAAGTGTGTCATGGAATTACTTCGAAACAGATGGATTATCAACAGGACCACTCACAATGTTGATATGCAAAGAACCAATAAAAAATATACAGTGTTCTTATCTGTGCCATCTCAAATTACTGAATTTTTATTAAACTTTATACTGGTCAGGAGTGCTCTGGAATCATTGAAAAAATATTAATAAACACAAAAGTAATTTATTTCTTTACAAAATTCCAACCGACAAATAAAAATAATTTAAATTATTGGACCTTTCTCAACAAAGTCACTGTCTAAGATGATAGATTTTCGGTGCGTTTCCTGTTGTGGCACACCATCTACCTTAACTGATATGGACTTAGTGACCGGCAGGCTTCTGTATTTTTTAGATTTAGTTCGTTTATAGTGTGCGGAGCGGTTTTGTTATGCACGATCGATTTTTTACCCGTACAAAGTTCCAAAAATTCAGTAATTTGAGATGGCACAGATAAGAACACTCTGTATATTTTTGTATTCGATCTTTGTATATCAACATTGTGAGTGATCCTGTTGATAATCCACCTGTTTCGAAGTAATTCCATGGCACACTTGACTCGCCAGATGCCTTTAAAATGCCTATTTTGCTCAACTTTGACACCCTACAGAATGGAACACCCTACATATTTTTTCTTCAAATTTGGTATGTGGGGGTTTTAGGGTGTCCTGATTAACGCTGTGGTGTCAGATTTTAAATAAAAATGTGCCTAATAGGGTTTTTCGAAAAACGCACCCCTTTAAAAAATCGCAGTAGGCCAGAATTTCGCGGCAATGCCAAACCAATACCTCGCAAATGATGACCTTTCAGGGACATATTTATAAAAAAAATTGCCCCGTTCAATTCCCCCAGCCTACTTAGATTTTCAGGGGTGTTAACACGAAAAACCAGACACACTGTAGGTATCTTTTTTTTTGTTATTTAGATCTATTCCGGCAATTATCCAGGACACACTGTATTAAATACCTTATTTTTATTCCTACTATTAAAATTGATATTGCTGCTGGAATTCAGAAAAACTCTATAGATTTTCCCAACTTGCGGAAATTCACGAGAGTTTTCGTTGTATAATTTATACATGAAGAAATTCACAAAGTGTAATATATGTAATACACAACCATGTAAGTACAGAAAAATGTTGATATACCTATTGGATAATTAGCGAAGCACAAAAGTTATTACAAGGCCCAGTTTTTAAGGTCCTACCTACACGCTACTGCTATATGATGAAGAACCGAGGTTATTGCAAATAACAGTACGAAATACCTACACGTGTCTTTTCTGGGGAAATACATACCTACACGTAGTTATAATAATAATTGATTTTACCTTTGCTGGCTGAGCTGGCTCATAGTAGACTCAAACGACGAGACGACTACTTGGAAAAAATAGGCAACAGATGCTGTCTAAAACTAGACCCGTTGGAGCTGGAGTGGGAAATGGCGGGTACCGGTCGGCGTCGGTGGATGGCGGAGGGTGAACGGCGCAGGCGCGCAGGCGCACAATTAGAAACTGCACCGACCGCCAAATATGTGCTTATTTTGCAATTCTAAAGTGCTTTAGTTTTAATACGATTTTCGGCAGCATTAGTTATGTGCTCTAGATGCACATGAATGTTTCTATTTAATATATAGTGCTTCTTATGCGTTTACAAAGCACACATATTTCAATAATAAAATGTGATTGCAGAAAAAGCACTTACGATGCACTGTTCTGGTTCAACTACTTGTACTAGGGTGATTAAAAGCTATTTTTATTGCGCATTTATTTGAATACTTATTTGGTGATTACTTTTTTCACATTTTTTGCACTTGACTGCAGTTTGTGCTATCTGGGGTAAACAAACTACAAGACAAGACTGGGTTAAAATGTAAAAATAAATAAGTATTACAACTAACAATAAGTTCTGTGTATTATTTGTTAAAAATTACACCCATCCTTTATTTTTTGAGCATTTTTAAAAGGTAATACTGCCATTAAATACTTGATACCTACTTAAATATAGGTGCTATAGGTCATAAATAATTCGTCTTCCTTCTGGGATAAAGTGCTAGAAGCCCTAGAAATATCATCCCAAGTAGTTTTTTAAAAATGGCCTATTGAATTGTATAAGTGCCCCCAAAGCCATTTTGTACCGAATATCGATGCTTTTTTTGTGAATGGTGTATTTTTAGAAAATAGCCTCCATTTTATAGAATTTACAAAGAGGGCTTCCATCAAACAAAAGTCACTTTTCAAAATTAACAAGTAGAAGTGTCACAGTGGACGAGCCCCAAGTACATTTTGAACGACTGGCGCGAAACGACGGCATAATGCGAGGATGCACATCCGGGAGCTGGCGCTGCCGCCATCTTAAACCGAACGAAAATTAAACTCGGAAAAATCAAGCAGCATTCGTCCAATCCTACCGAAATCTCCACGAAATTCTGTCAGGTAGTTTCACCTCCTTAATTGTCGCAAGCCCATATCGATCTTGAAGAGAATTGTTGCCTGCTTCGTGAAATATCCGGCTGTTCCCTCTCCCCGGCGTAGGAATATATCGCTCCGCTCCCCAACATTCGACAGTCTTTTCCGTTTTGACGAGATCATCTAAAGTACTATGTCTGGGCACGAACGAAGGTAAGTGGTGATTTTGCGGGGAAATATCCAGTGTTTAGTGCCGAAAAGTGTGTGAAGGGATCCCGTGAACTGCGCCCCATCTAGTTTTATTAATTAGCGCGATTACAGTGGTGTAATTGTGGTATTTTCGGTGGCGTTTTCGGCGTGGTGAGTGCCAACATGGCGCGCGCGACTTTTGGGAAGTAATAAAGGACCGGATTTTCCGGGGTCCGGGCCGATGCCAACGATTCTATTTTCGATTTCGACAACTTGGATCTGTTTAAGGCTTCATTATCCCTTTGTTTTACTTTTTTAACATAAAATCTTTGTCCATTGCTAAACTCTGCACTACAGCACTCCATGTGAAATTTCTCCATGAAATTATGAAATTACCCCTTTGTCTCCACGATTTTAGTTTTTTCCACAATCTCAAGCTTTTATTTGTGCATTACTGATCAATTTTCAACATGTAATTGGCCCCTTAAAACAATAGCATATGTCCAGCACAAGTACAATACCTAGTGATTTTGAAGGTTATTCGGTTATTGTCATTCTAAAGCTGTGTCTGGTTCTGCAGGAATGAAGATTGGGATCAAAATGGCCCGTCTTCTGAAAAAGAACCTCAAAGCTACGATGGACCACCGGGAATGGACCCCGATGGCATCATTGATTCCAACTGGGAAGAAGTCGTCGATAATTTCGACGACATGAATCTTAAAGAAGAACTTTTAAGAGGTGAGTGATGTTATTTTTTAGATAGTTGCTGTCTAGAAAAATGAGACTATTTTAGATACTTCCTTTGCCTACATCATTGTAGTTAATGTACATCAATAATAATGTAATATAATAATAATGTAGGTAATGTACACGCGCGGCCCTTGAAATCGTTCCAATACGTGCGGACGCAAAGGCGTTCAACTGACAACGTTGCAATTACCCCTCCCCTCTCGCGATTTGGAAGCCAGCGATAACCTTAAAAAAGCGTTAAGTGACGGCAAATGTAACATCTTATTACGCGACATTACCTTACGCGACATCGCCAGTTACAGTGCAAAAAACAGTAAATTCCGCGGTGTTAGGTTGGCCTTAGATTGCCTGAAGAATAGTGGAAAATCTTATAACCCTGCCCACGGACATTGGTGGCTTTTTTCGCAAAAGTCTCTCGACAACCTCGAATAGAGCCGTTCTAAAAATCGAAGAAGGTGGTAAATGTCTTAATTGGGTGTCGTACTTTCCTCCGATACCTAAAAGAACCTCAAAAATCCGATATCTAAGAGAAATTCCCGATTCACGATTAACCACTTTCGAGAAACGGGACGGCTGTATCAACGAAACCGACGGAAAATCGTCTGAAACCACTATTGGAAATTGCTTGTTTTTCTCATTTCTCGATTTTTCGGGGGCCCGGGAAGCATCAGAACCTCACCTGAAGACCCCAGGGAAGCTTTAATAATTGAAATAAACCAAAGAGCATAAAGCACTTACCTGAAATTCTTGATTTCTTGCTTATTTCTCATGCCTAGTGGAACGATTTATGAGGCCGCGCGTGTACATAATAATGTAGCCAATGTAGGTAATGTATATCATTGTGGTTAATGTAGTAGGTACCTTCTGACCTTTTATAAATTGTTTTCCATAATTATTATGAAAAGTTTCCCAGGATGTACGCGGCCCCCGTTTTTTTTTTTTTTGTTAATTTTTGCTACCCATCTATTTTCAGGGCCCTAAACATGAATCTGACCTTAGTTTTTGATGCTTTTACGTAGTTTCCGAGAAAATGAATTTTAAAATTTCCTTCACCTCACTTTTCACGGCGATATTTGTGGTTATAATCCGGATGAATTTTTCCTGTACGCAGCTCAAACTGATCACCCACCACACTATTTTGCACCATCAACACTTATTGAAAAACCTGCGAAAAAAACGAAATTTTTTTTGTCGTGTTTCCGTATGCCATTTATTCGGCCCGTCCGCTATTTTTGCATAATTCTTTCAAACTTTAGGTTTTTCCGCTGGTTTTCGCGAAGTGTTGATGTTGTAAAAGGTGCAAAATAGTGTGGTGTGATTAGTTTGAGCTAAATTCATCCCGATTAGAAGCTCATATATATCACCAAAAATGACGCGTCGAAAGGAAATTTGAAAATTCGTTTTCTCGGAAACTACGTCTGACCACCAAAAACTAAGGTCAGATTCGTGTTCAGGGACCCCGAAAATGGGGGGGTTAGCCAAAATTAAAAAAAGAAACGGGGGCTGCTTACTTCTTGTGAAAATTTTACCTTTTATTCTTTCTTTCATGTGTGCTAAAGCAATTTTCAATTTTTTGAATAATGTGAATTTTGATAAAATGAATCCCCACTATGTTTCTCCTCAACCCCCAATATCTAATAACCACAATATCTAATAAATACCTAATTGATAAAAAGGCAAAAAATGCTTACTAAGGTTTGCATCATTGTCTATAATTTAGGTATCATGTTTATCAGGTTAACTATTATATTTCTTAGAAATAAGATTTAGAATTTTTATATCAATACAATCACTGGTACAATAGTGTTGCTCATTCTTAGGTTCGCTTCTTATAACAAGTTTCAAATATTTATACCTATTATGTTTATTTCAACTAACTACTTTTCAGTGTATGATTTATTCACTGGAGTGAATTTTTCTAAAAATTTTCTAAGTGCCTGGCCAGCACACTTTTTAAATTTTCAAAAATGTTGACATGCTCCGAAAAAAAAAAAATCCTATGCGACGTAAATTGCATTCTACAACACGAATCCGGCCTCCAAATTTGTCTAAAAAATTTCTAAGTGCTTGGCCAGCGCACTTTTTGATTTTTCAAAAATGTTGTAATGCTCCGAAAAAAAAAAGAGGTCAGAGTTGTCAACTGAAGGGAGGCGAATATGTAAACACCAAGTTCGCCTCGTCGTTCGTTCGCACATTCGCGTTCGCGTCCAGCCTCGCAATTCGCCTCGCGACTTGTACGAATGTGTGCATGCGGTTTCAGTACTGTTTAGAAGAGTTCTTCAAAAATGCCACCAGCAACACTGCAATACTACACACACAAGTTTATTCTGTTCGTGAGAATAAGAACTTAGCACCCCCCCCCTAGAGCGTATAAAAAATCTCTTATGATACGGTACTAAGCTTACTGGCGTATCATAAAATGCGAATCCATGATGAGATAAGATTGTACTGGTAAGTAGCAATTTTCTCGGGTAGCAGGCCGATTCTACTTATACTATCGTACACCAAGGTATGCGAGAGCACGAATGGTGAGTAGAGTTCGGCGACAGCGGCTTCTACAACCACAGAGCGAAGCGTCGAGAGAAACCGTGTTCTTCCCTCTGTCATTTACTCGGCATTATTGGTGATTGCGCCCGCCTGCTGACCAGTGGACCCTCCGCCGGGTCGCTCACCAGAACAGCCGTCAGCAGCGAGAGGGCTGGCTATTGTAACTGCGCGGTGCACACAAGCGGCAACATAGCATACCGGAATGCCGAGTTAACCAGGGTACTAAGGTTGATTTGCTCCTTGCTTTAGACTTTGTCCATATTTTCCTTTTTAGTAGGCCACTGTGGCTAAATTTTTTTATATCATGCATTACCCTGTATATATGAAATTACCTCGAAAATTACCTACTTTTTCTAGCATTGACATAAATATTTTTTGGTCTACATTTCTTGCTACAATTATTATTGTCTTTACATCGGAGAATTGCTTCTTTTGGTATTACCTAAAAGAAAAATTTAAACTGTAGATCATAATATTCTGTTGCCAGCATCTCACCCGTTTTGACTTCTTTATAAATAAAACTGCAAATTTTGACAGTAACTGTAAAAGTTTTGTTGGCTTTGTGTTTATCAATGTTGTATATGTAAGTACAAGTACAGGGTGTCCCAGATTGGATGAAAAAGTGTGGTCCCGGGATTTTCCTCATGGTCCCGAAACCTTAAAAGTCTCGAATTATGTTAATTATGTCATAAACACGCCACCAATTCCCCTGAAAACCTAAAGAACTAGGGTAGGGGTCGTAGGGGATTCACTGGCATTCATCTTTTTTAGTACTATTACAATTCTAGGCCGTGTAGCCCGTGTCTCTGTGGCCTGTGACATTACCCCTTAGTGTAATACAGTACTGTGTGGTTGTTTGGGGTGGTTAACCATATCCTTATATATATAGTTCTTTAATTAATACATAAAATTGTGGAATTATTACAATTTTTACATTTGAAACTGAAATAAGAATACTTACAGTTTGTTCAGCGAATGTTCGGCCCTACGTCACAACTCCCGTTCTTGTCTGGCTCGTGAATATACGACCGATATCCGTCATATAGTCATTTGTGACGTAGGGCCGAACATTCGAACAAACTGTACTTGTATACATGTCATACATTTAAATTATTTGGAGTTGGAGCTACTTTAGTTGTGTGTTGTGTTTTTTAAAGTAATCTTAGTTTTAGTTTGTTATTTTGTTTGGTATTTTGTAGGTAGGTACTACTAACATCTATTTGACCATTTTTTGGGACTTTCGGGACTAGTAACGGGACTTAAAATTTGGGACCAAAGTCCCGAATACCTTTTCGGTCCTGGGATTTGGGAACCCTACCGTGGAGATATTTTTTGGTTAGTGGTTTTAAAGATGAAAAATTCCCAAATGTCTCAAATTTGAACCACAGGGATTTTTTTTCTATAGAACCGCTAGGCAAAGAAAATATCTCTACGTCAATGAATTCTACATAAAACAATGTGCCACAATGATTTTACCGAAATCGAAAATATTCAAAATAAAAATACTATGGCACGTTTATGAAACTCGACAAAACAAAAAACGCCCTGTATCTCTGAACTTTTCTCGAAAATCGAGCACAGTACACCTTTTAGTTACTTTTTGTCTCTCTTCGGGAAATAGGAGAAACCTCCTAAATACCATCCAATCTGGGACACCCTGTTCAAAATTATAAAAAAAAAACACAAATATTGTTCCTTTTCACAGTTTGAACATATTATGTCAACAGAGGTGGCCTCAATAAGTACGTCCGTGCAAGCATGCACTGAATGCAAAAATTAACAGAAAAATTAAATTGAATTTTCTTGCCTACCTAGCATCAAAAATCTAGGGCGTGACGAGGTGCAATCGCCAATCGCCAGTAATGCCAAATCGAAGACAGATGGAAGAAGTCTGCTTCTCTCGTCGTTTCGTGCTGTGGGCCGTAGAAGCCGCTGTCTCGGGACTCTACTTACAGTTCGTGCTCTTGTATACCTTGTTGCTTGGTGTACCATAGTATAAGTAGAATCGGGGCTTTCTGCACGAGAAAATTACTACCGGTACAATCTTATGGAAATACAGGTAGTGCGTTTGTACATTTTGTGCACGGTTTTAATTTATGCTCAATATTTTTGGGCATTAGGTACATTGAGAAATAAGAAAAAGATTGACATTGGAAATCAAAAAGCGAGGTAAAAAGGTAATAAATTAACTTTAGGCCATGATTTTTTTTAGCGTCACAGCAGAATATTTCGACAATTTTTGAGATTTCTGTGAAAGCGTAAAACTTACATTTATGATATGTTGTACAACTGGCAACTGTGCACCAGCCTTGACGAGCGAGCTTACCAGGTGACGAGACAAGCACAGTTAGGTAGACATTTTAATGTACTTCGGGATTTTTTATTTTTTTTTTGTGTTGAATTTTAGAATTTTTTAAATTACATATTCATATTAAGCTATTTTTTTCCACCTGTGGTCAAAATTTGTTCATCAAGACTGAATCATCCTCTAACAATCACTGAATCATCCTCTAACAATAACCAAGCAGCGAATTTTCATTTTTTGATAAATTTTATCAAATATGATAAATTTACATCTTTGCATGGAATCACAGAAAGAGAAATCTGATCAGCATGGAGTAGGTAAAAGAGATATATGAATCAAAAAATTTTTTTCTCGATGACGATGACGTCATGAAGTAGCCCTTCGTGACGTCATTTAACTTTGACATTTAGAACGGGTATTAACCCAGGTCGGGAGGTTAGTTGGTGCTCCCTCTCTTTTTGGTGCTGAAATTCGTGGCATTTGGCGACTGTTTATAATAACCTAATTATGTCATTTTCATTTCAAAATAAGTTGTCATTGTTAATTTGTTATCACATTGAAGAGCTTATTTTAATAAACTAAAGGCCTATTTTAAAATAATGCATCTGAATTTGATAGATTATCAGATTAGTATAAACAATATTCATGGTGAAGACTACCTACTTAATAGACCAGATTTAGACACGGCTAATCTTCGACTTAATGGTAATTATTAAAAGTTAGAATAATATAAATCAGAAGTACCTAATAATAATAAATGTTTTTTTGTATAGATTACAGTGTGGCAAGTCAGTACGTAAAAATGCAATTGAATTTGTTGAAACTTCTCATAAGTAGAAGATGTAGACAGATCGAAAATATCTCGACATTCTGGGGACCTAAAGGATTCAAATTAGAAATACAGGGTATTTCAGAAAAACCTGGCATAACTTAAGGAGCATACAGAACTTAAAAAAAAAAGTTCTTATTGACCATGTGTCTATCGTTTTTAGTTTCTTAGATATAGGGTGTCCAAGTTTACTTTTTAAAATTGAATGTTGACCGTATCTTCTACTTTATACTAGGTACATTATTGAAATTGAAATTTGGCACTGCGGTGTTTTTGAGGATGGAAAATAAGCTGAAAATGTCAATTTCTCTTTCTTTTTGGTTTTGCAGGTCCATCATTTTTGTGCATCTTCTCGTTCTGCAACAAAAAGCTACTCTTGTTTCATAACGATAATATCAATCGTTTGCGTCGAAATTGACAAAACATTTTCCAAAACACCTGTTAACTTTAACATTCGAAACATAAAATTTGCACCTACCGCTTTCAAATGTTATAGATTAAGAGGCTACGATACTTATGAAATCCGCCCGAAGTGCCCGACTCAATTCAGGACAAACGTCGCTCGATTAGATATGCCTATCCTTTTCCTTCCTCTGGTCCCCACGACTCCCCACTCCAGCCTGCCCCTTCATAGTGCTACGATTGAGGGGCAGGCCGGCCGTGGGTACTACACTGAGAAAAATCTGTCACTTTGTAAAAAAACCCTGTTTAATTCAATATGAGATATTATTCCTCAAACTCAAGCAGAAGCTTTTTTGTAACTAACAATAATCAATTCAATTACAATTGATATTGAATTCTAATGAATAATTTAAATGTAATATTTTATTTCAATAAATAGCGTGTTCTGGAATTGATTCTATAATACTTCTTTTCTAAGCACATTCTTTTGTCAGAACAACATAACGTTTCATGGTGTTGAATTGAATAGGGATACATTTAACTGTTCATTATACTGAAATTACAACTATTGTCACTGAATTTTTGCTGGATTTGTAATACTTAATTGTGGGTACTAATATCAATTATAGCCATTCACTTGCAGTGTTCATTATGACTACGAACGATATAGAGTGTAGGGTTGATTCAAAACCTTTAATTTGCGATCACTGTGTGCACTCCTAAGTTAACCCCCAGTTAACCCTGAAAAAATCAGCTTGTTTTAAAGAATTTTTTTTTACCCTTATAAAGCACTTTAGATAGTGGTGATCTTTTACCTATATCTCGTGAAGTATTGAAGTTAAAAAAAAAACTTTATGAGGGAAAGTTGTAGAGAACGTAATAATGTATACATAAGAAGAAAAAAAATTGTACACATGAGAAGAAAAAAAATTGCAAAAAAATGTTTGCAAAACCACTCCTATTGCGGGGTTCGTAACACGACTTCGACGGTGATTTTTTGGGGTTATACTCAGGACGCTACCCACAACCAACCCTGAAAATATCTACCTGTTAAGAATCTTTTTTTTTTCTATCTCTATAAAAAAATGACAATTTGCTTGGACTATGATTACTTACATTGATGAATATAAAAGTTGCAATTAAGTTATTTTGTTCATCCAATGAATTATAATGTTTTTTCAGTTGCTTCTGGGGTACTCTTATATAGTTTGGAGTAGTCTGAGGGTGAGAATTATTATTATTCGAATAAAATAAATTTAATTGTTTAAATAAAACATAAGATATTTTAAAACCGAGGTTATGCTTTCATTGTAGTATGCCAATTTTAGTATCGAAGTGACAATACGTCTTCTTAACGGAAATTCAAACTATTTTAAACTTATTGGTTCATCTGCAATTACGTCAAAAGTATAGATTATATTGTTGGGACCACATGGATTTGCTTGTATATTTAAAGTAGGTAATGGAAAAGTGACTATATACACGAACTCACTAAAATCACAACAGTCTTTTTTTCCTGTGTAGACGTGTAGATAATATGAAATAATAACTCCTGCCGGCCGCCGCCGACGGCCGCCGGGGTCACACGAGTCTCGCAGATGCCGACGAAGAAGCGCGAATATATATTTAAAAAACGGCGGTGGCCTGTTTGCTTTATTGCAAAAATGATATTTTTCAGGGCGTTCACTTTTCGTTGGCAACACACTGCATAGCTTTTTGGCGTCGAAGCAATTTTACTATTATTTTTCATATCAGCAAAGGTGCATGCTATGAAGGGTTCGTGTATAAAAAAAACTTCTGTAATTGCTCAATTATAAAATCTAAATTAACGATTCGATTACCGAATTCTTCTTGAACCACATTAGGGTCAGTTGAACATCTATTAATGTTTGATTGGATAATTGTTCTGCATAATAGTGTTGCTACGACTAAAAAAGTGCGTCTAAAGTCTACTTCTTCAAAATGTTTTATATAACTAGTAGGTATTCCATATTTACATTTGTGTAATAATAAATAAATCTAACTAAAAACTTTCTACACTGTAAGAGTTCACTTTAGAGGGATTAGAGTGAATAGGCCATATTATATCACAACGGTTTCGTTAATCTATAAAATTACATCCTCAAGGACTAATTTATAGAGTTACGAAACTGGTCTCCCTTTTTAAATAAAGTAATAGTTGTGAGATAATAGGAGCTATTAATTTCTAATCCCTTGAAAATGTTCCATTCAAAGCCCTGTTTTTTCCAGAAAGTTTGTTTCCCAAACCCTATGCACCTGCAGTACTACTTATACCTAAATCCGAATAAGTGTGCAAAATGCAAAATATGTAGGTACCCCTCTCTCAAATTCTGGAAACCATATTAGGTACCTACGGGAATAAAAGCACTCAAGCCCACAAATTACTCCTATTGGTTTCACTACATGTGACTGTTGTGACATCATTATCAAACATTATAGGTATTCTTGCCCTGACTGCGGTTCAGTTTCAGAACCTTATTCTGACAAATCTGAATTATCGAACATCCTAGAAAATGTATTAAAATGTCATAAATTCGACAGACTGGAACAATAAAATGTACTATTTTTATTTTGCCCTATTTTCAACTCCAATGACTTTCGAACAATCTTCTAACGAAGAAGTTTCTAAAACTGACTGGATGTCAGAATTATTATCGTTCCCTCTGGAAAGTATATAAATTAGCTTTTATCATGCAGCGATTTACATAGGAATTCGTTTTCAAAAAATGCTTCACATGACCCATTTATTTGGCAAAATTATTACTTGTACCTATCACATTTTTAAAGTAAAAATCAAGCGCACAATTTGGTCTAGAATTTAAATTTACTCTTTTTGCACGACCAGGCCATTTTATGCCCTAGGGATTAAACCATTTTACACAAAAGCAAAAAGTAGGTACTTTGTGAATAATAATTATTTATTTTCTAAAATTTATTTGTGGCGCAATGGATTAATAATTATTTATTTATAATTCCTGGAGGAATAATAATAATGAGTATTATTATATGCCAGTCGACATACATAATGTCGCGGTAGAAAATATTTTCTTCGGGTACTCGGAAATATAAATATTTGCTAACATACTAACATTCAAAACAAGCGAAACACAAATAAGGGAGACTGAGACTAAAAAAATGAAAAATGAACCATCTGATATCGATTGAAAGTTCTCCTGACGTGGTTTCCGAGCCCGGTGAGGTACGCCGAAGTAGGGGGAAGTAGGGGAACCACGAGTTCCAGCGAACGCCCGCCCGCCCGCCTATCTCCGTACGTCTAATTCCTGCTCCAATTCACGGATCATTTTATTGCCGGGCAATGGGTTCGTAGTTTTCAAATCATAGCCAAACGAACAAACGTATCGACTTGAAAGTAGTCTTAAAATAATGTTATAGAATGCCTCAATCGTCGTTGTGTCCTTCGAATTATTTTTGAGCGGTGGAAATACTCGAAATTCTTAACCGAATATAGTCGAATTTCGGGTATGTTTGGCATTTTTTTTCACAGTGTCGCATTAGTCCTGCACAGTTCGTGATACACAACGACGATTCTTCGTAGTTTTATCTAAGCCACAAAAAAAAATCAAGTGAAAATATTAAGAAATGCAAGTAGGAGATGTAAACTACGAAACCCTTGAAAATGGGGGGTATCGTAGCGCCTTAACCGTACCATTTAAAGTGAGAAAGAAATCCCATGAACGATGTTCCAAAAATTATTCGTTTTCAAATTGGAAAGGATTGAATTTGGGAAAATTTTGACACCCTATTTCAAGAAAACCAATAAGTGTTTTGATTAATGTCTATTGGGCATTTTTTCATCATTTTCAATGTACAGTTGGCCTGTAACATTTGAAAGCGGTAGGTGAAAATGTTATGTTTCGAATGTTTCTTATCATTAAACAGGCATTGGTCAGTCGGTCAGTTATGGAATTTTCGGTCCATTTTTAGCTACTACAATTTTGTTAATACCTAATATTTTTAGCTATTTCACTAATAATCAAATTTTGAAATTTCACCATAAAGTGAGGTTATTCTCTATTGACAACAGAATAACCTCCCGGCCCATTCACGCAATCCAAGAAAAGGGGATTCGGCGCCATTTTTTTTATGATGCGCACTAATAACCAAGGGCATAACTACTGTGGTAATTAACGGTGCACTGCGTGAAATCGGCTATAGTAAATTAAATTACTATAATAATAACAACACCGGACGGGTGACAAACTGTCCTCAACAAATAGAGTTGTTGTGGAGCAGTCAAAGTTGGGCGATTAGAATGATAATAATATTAAAATAGCAATAGTTACTTACCTGAAAATTTTCCAATATCAACTGTTAATTTTTGGTGGTAAAACTAATATTGTTTAATAAAACCCGGTTCTGACGATGCAGTTTTGTTGCAGCAATTATGTTGCTGCAACCAAAATTGCATGAAATTAGTCGTTCACACTTTGCAATTAGTAGATGCAATTTTGCATGTAAATACCAGGTGGCGCAAAAGTTCCTTCACGATTTTAAATTTCAATAATTCTTTCCGGAATTAATATTTATTGAGTTTCTATTTTTCAGATTAAAGTAGATACTTGGCTGTTTCGATATGGAGCGATACACGCCTGCAGTTTTTATTTCAAAAACGGAAGAAGCATTATTTCTATTAATTTCGAGAAACGGAGACTTGAGATGACCCCCAAGATCTCCTGATCTCACTGCTCCAGATTGTTTTCTTTGGGGTTATCTAGAAGAAAGGGTTTTTGTAAACAGCCGCAATGCTTGGAACAACTTAGAGCGAATATTAGGTCAGAAATTTTATGGATATCTCAAGAAACTTTAAGAAAGGTCATGGAAGATGTGCTAAAACGAGCTCATATTTGCCAGCGCGAAAGGGGACATCATTTGTTAGACGTCATTTTTCATAAATAGTTGAAAAAACTTCAAAAAACACAGTTTGTATTATGCGTTTCAAAATAAAAAATTACTTCAATTTTCACATACTTTTTTAATTTAAAATCGTGAAGGAACTTTTGCGCCGCCCTGTATAAACTGCTATATTTTTGTGCAACTAAGTTGCAGCAACTTACTAATTTTTTAAAGGCCGCTTCACAGCTGGCAATTTTTATGTTTTTTTTCTAGGGATTTTTTTGGGTATAAATCAATTACCAATGATTTCATAAAATCCCTAGGAGCGTGGAATTGGCAAATGGTGGTGGACTTTATATGAACCTGGGTGCCAGCGTGTGTGTTTTGATTTGATTAATAAACTTTTTTCTTTGTTGTTTTAAATGCACACATACTCTGCCCTGCTGTCAGAATAAATTTGTCTCCTAAAATTAGATAGGTTGGCAACACTTCCTTGCAAGAAAAATTGCACTCATAAATTGCTGGCTGTAAAACAATTTCGTTTTGGCAATAAAAATTGCATGCAACAAAGATTGCCGCAATTTTTATTGCCGGCAACAAAAATTGCCAGCTGTAAAGCGGCCTTTAGGGATTTTCCCAACCCAACTTAAATATTTGAGTTGGTGCATTTATAAATAATATCAAAATTGTATCATAAGTCAATGCATTTCTGAGGTTAACACTAATAATTATTGATAATAAATACTTATATCCTAAAAATACTTCGGTATTATATACTTTGTGTTAAAATCTCGGAAACGTATCGTTAATCTGGTGTAAAAGTCTAGTAACTTGAAAAATCAGGTTGGTAATGGTCTGGTTTGTTACTAGAAAATTGCTGCAATTGACGCAACTGATGTGAACACACATGCCCAAAAGTTGCTAGGTTGTTGCATCGTCGGAATCAGGCTTAGGATTTTTTAAACTCTTAGAATTTTCTAGCAGTTTTTGCACATTTTTTATGCAAAATGTTTAAAACAATTATATTTTAGAGCCTTTTTGATCTAGTAAGAGTAAAAATTACAGACAATATCAATATTAAATTTTATATTGGCCGATATAATATCATAGGGACCCTTGACTATCTTCTGAGGATATTTCACACTTTTTTCAAAGTTGCAAACATTGACAATAAGACTTTATTCGAAGGCAAAGTGATACTACTACTTTTTCCGTGAGCCTACTTTGTGTTATGCAAATTTAAGTTGGGGTATGCTGATTGGCCAAATAACTGTTGTGTATTAATTGCCAAATACATTCCTACTGACTTTTTGACCTATCTATACCCTTAGGTGAGTTTCAAAAACCATGTCAAATTGTTACAATTGTTATTGTTACACAAAATTTCTATAAAAAGAAAACCCACTTATAAAGTCATCATCTTTTTGGCACAAAAAAATAGCCACCTAGTGGCACTGTACATCTTCAGTTGTCCTAAAAGGAAAAAATCTGCGTGACATTTATTTAGAGGCCTAACACACGATTTCTCTTCCAGGTATCTATGCTTATGGTTTTGAAAAACCTTCTGCAATCCAGCAGCGCGCAATTATCCCCTGTGTGAAAGGGCTCGACGTGATAGCGCAAGCTCAGTCCGGCACTGGCAAGACGGCAACTTTCTCCATTTCCATTTTGCAGCAGATCGACGCTGCGGTACGGGAGTGTCAGGCATTGATCTTGGCGCCCACCAGAGAACTGGCACAGCAAATTCAGAAGGTGGGTAGAAATGATATTTGTCTGTGTTTCAAAAGTTAACTGCTCTTTTATAAGTAGGGCTAGGTCAACTTAGAATTCTTGTCTTGGGAGAGTTGATGTGGCGAAGGTCAATATTTGACTTATTTATAAAAACTTGATCTGATTACAGCAAACATTGACCGTAACATGATATATTAAAAATTACTTTGTGAAGGATAGAGGAACTATTCGAATATAATTTATTGCTGGAGAAAAGCGCAGATTTATTTTAAAACAATAATGTGTCGTAGACATGTCTGAAAAGTTTCCTTGACATGTCGACAAAGTGTCTGAATATATTTTAATTTTAAATTTCCCATTCAATTTTCCAAGACAAACGTGTTGGAAATAGGCAAATAATAATAATAAAAATAACCCAGACAACCTTAAATTTGACTGCAAGGTGAAATTAAAAATGGACAGAAACAATTTTATTTTCATTTTGCACCACAAAGTACTACCTAAACTTCTAGTTAGAGCTATATTTCTGTTGTATTAGAGACATATCATAACATATTCATTGACATTTCAAATCGTGGTCGATATGCCAAGTGGACATGTCAAATCTCAATTTTCGGTAACCCGTCACTAAAAATACCTAATATAATAATAATTATTAAATTAGGAGGAGGGCGCGTTACAAGAATTATGCAATTTTTAATTGCTTATATTTATTACATAAAAACAAAAAATGAGTTTTTTGTGAACTGTGGTTCCTTTAATGGCAAGAAATATAGATTAAAGAAGCTATAGATAGTCAGAAGCATTGTTGAAACCATACGCAAAAAATCCCGCTACACCAATTTTCAAACTTTAATTTTGGAGCGAAGACGAACTAAAACAGGTAAATTGTAATGTCTTACAATTCTTGGGACTTTATACTAAGTTGCGGTATAGGTGTTTTAATTTAGTTCTTAGTTTTTATATCCAATTTTATGCACAATATTTGGTGTAGCATGCGGAAATTTCAACAATGGTTCTGACAGTCTATGTGTAGCTTTGTCTATGCAATAAATTACGTTTGAATGTAATATTTTTCAAATTTAATTTTTGTGCAAGTTCCCCATTATTACTAAAACTGATAATCAGCGATAAATATAAGAAGTAGAATGCAGTGATAATAAAAAAAAAATTTGGCTTCATGTGGGATTGAACCCGGGACCTATGAATTACTAATAGTTTTTGATAGACTTGTATATGGTATATATATGCTTTGAGAGACTTTTATTTACAAACTAAACTACCTAAATTGTATAAAAAAAACTGGAAACCAAAACAAATTTCCTTTGGTAATGTAACTATTCCTATATATCATTATAGTAAATTCATTTTGTTACCTCAGTAATCATGACACCTTTGATAGCGTACCTGAGAGACTTATTGTCAATTTCACTTGATTGACCACAGCATGTTTGTGTACAGGGTGTTCCCATATATTTTGACCCACCCCTAGAGCCTTTATTTTTCGAGTTAGAAAAAATACTTAAATGAAAGTTGTAGGGTTTTTTCTCAACCGCTAGGATCTCTTACTAGATGAAACAAATGTGCGTCGCAAATTTATGAAAAAATATAAACTTACTTTTTTTTAAATGGAACACCCTGTATATTTGTGGATTTTTGAATTGCACGCATTTTTCCGATTCCAACGATATAAATATGTTATATGTTTGCTCTAAGCATTCGCATGATATTCCAAATTGCAGATAAATACGATCTCTATAAATATAGAGGTTGCCATGGAAAAACATTTCAAATTTCAACTTAGGCAAGAGCATTCCTGTCAATCCATTATTTTTGGGACAATACACCTTGGTACCATACAACTTCCATTTAAGTAATTTTTTTCTAACTCGAAAAACAGAGGCTCTATACTTCAGTCTGGATAAAATAGAAAGTAGGTCAGTCATGCGCAGTATAGAATTCGCCGATTATTTCTATGAAAGCCACCATGGGCGTCCCCATATTGTTTAAAATTCCCTAAATGGCCTAAATGAAGGTGTTTCCTGCATTTTTAACGTATAATTATTACAATAAACACTCCGAAATAAGGTGGCACAATCTACAGCACTCGCCCCCTGCCGTAATACAAAACCGCGGTTTTCAGTATGCACGGGAGAAGGTATTCGTGACGTGATCCGCCCATGGATTGCGGACCCTCTAAAAATATATATTTGGTGCGCTCGGCCTTTAAGCCAATCAGAGGCGCTAGAGCTGACAGAAGGAGAACCTGGAATTCGAGGTTGCCATATCAACGAGGCAAGTGATCAGAAATCGCGGGTTATGGATTATATTTCGACGTGGAAAGAAAGCTTTATATGCCATGTTTGGCAACTCTGTTATTGATCATCGATCCAAATGCCGCATTGCGCAAGACTGACCTACTTTCTATTTTATTCAGACTGGAGTATAGACCCAACTATTCCTTAGTACGAATGCTTCCGAATGGCATTGAATATAAGTAATGTGTTGAAATGAGATTGAAAGCTAGGAAAAAAACGCCCAAAAGTTGCTAGGTTGTTGCATCGTCGGAATCAGGCTTAGGATTTTTTTAATTCTTAGAATTTTCTAGCAGTTTTTGCACATTTTTTATGCAAAATGTTTAAAACAATTATATTTTATAGCCTTTTTGATCTAGTAATAGTAAAAATTACAGACAATATCTGTCCATATTAAATTTTATATTGGCCGATATAATATCATAGGGACCCTTGACTATCTTCTGAGGATATTTCACACTCTTTTCAAAGTTGCAAACATTGACAATAAGACTTTATTCGAAGGCAAAGTGATACTACTACTTTTTCCATGATCCTACTTTGTGTTATGCAAATTTAAACCATACCGTGCATTTTGAAAGTTGGGGTATGCTGATTGGCCAAATAACTGTTGTGTATTAATTGCCAAATACATTTCTACTGACTTTTTTTGACCTATCTATACCCTTAGGTGAGTTTCAAAAACCATGTCAAATTGTTACAATTGTTATTGTTACACAAAATTTCTATAAAAAGAAAACCCACTTATAAAGTCATCATCTTTTTGGCACAAAAAAATAGCCACCTAGTGGCACTGTACATCTTGTTATCAATCTTCAGTTGTCATAAAAGGAAAAAATCTGCGTGACATTTATTTAGAGGCCTAACACCCGATTTCTCTTCCAGGTATCTATGCTTATGGTTTTGAAAAACCTTCTGCAATTTATTTATTCAGACTGGAGTATAGGGGTGGGTCAAAATATACGGGAACACCCTGTACACATCTTCTGTAATCAACTGTCAAAAAGCTAGGCTTAGTAAATTCAGAGAATTTTTTGCCTCTGGCTCTTGGGCCATATTGTCGGGGTTTATACCTCGGATGGAATGTGACAAAACACATATCCCAGTCTTGTAAAATTGGAAATGCTCCTCTATCGATTTAATCCGTTTCAGGTGGTGATCGCTCTTGGTGATTTCATGAGCGCCCAATGCCATGCCTGTATCGGTGGAACCAACGTGCGGGAGGACATTCGCAAATTGGAGTCGGGCGCCCACGTCGTCGTGGGCACGCCCGGTCGTGTGTTCGACATGATCAACAGGCGGTCGCTGCGCACCAACCACATCAAGATGTTTGTGCTGGACGAGGCCGACGAAATGTTGTCTAGGGGTGAGTGTCTGCACTATTAAGTACAGTTTGTTCAGCGAATGTTCGGCCCTATGTCACAACTCCCGTCCTTGTCTGACTCGTGAATATACGACCGATATCCGTTGTATAGTCATGAGTAAGACAAGGACGGGAGTTGTGACGTAGGGCCGAATATTCGCTGAACAAACTAGTCACGTTATTGTTGATTTTCGAAATTTGCACATGATGATACTTTTTCCACCAAGATCGCTGAATATGTTCAGTGTTGATAAACTGTCTGTGTCTGAAGCAAATTCGTGGACCTTATCGGTTTGGGAATGATGTTAGTGTTAGGGTACATTTGAACTACTTTGGTAGGGTGATGTGCTGGCACTTTTGGAGTCTTCAAAAGATTTTAAGATTAGGAGATTATTGTAGCGTGCTCCTCAGATAGTTCGAAATTTTGTAAATTACATTATTCATTATATGAATAATGAAAATGTACAACAAAAAACAACATGTACAGGGTGTCCCAGATTGGATAGTTTTGAGGGTGTCCCCTATTTTGCGAAGAGAGATACACATAAAGTAGCTGAAGTGTACTTAGGCCAGGAAACGAAAACATGAATTCGGAAATAAATAGTGCTCAACGGATTATTGTTTTAAGTTGTGGGTTGACCCTTAGGAGTAACATACTAAAAGTCCCCAGCCGTGGACCTTATGCGTTAGGCGGGAGGGGGGTGGAAAGGGCCGGTATAGGTTTTTCGCTATTATCTCCAAAACTAAGCATCCTAGTGAAAAGGTTGTTCTATACGAAATGAAAGAAAATTAAATTGCCTACAAAAAAGTTTATATTTTTGCTAGGAGTGGTAGTTAAGGGTGTACACGAGTTTGAAAATGCGAATAGCTGGAAAAAAGTGTGTATTGTGGGAGGTAATGTTTAACAAGTAGGAAATTTGACAATATTATTGTTTACAAGGCAATATCAAGTAATTGGTCGAGTTCATTGTCAATATCATCATCTCGACGTTAAGGCTGATGATTGGAGGACCGTTGGTCAGGGCCGTATCTAGCGAAAATTTATGGGGAGGGGGTTCAGGATCGGCTCAAGCTTTTGTAGGGCTGGGTGCCGGATGAAAGTGCGGGGCCCAGGCAAGGAATTATTTAATCCATTAAGAACAAATTTTTGAAAATTGATATGCCACTAGAATGGTATACTATTTGCATGTCACCTTTTAAAAAAGTAGGCCGGGGTGATGAGTTTAGATCACTTCAGTGACGTATATAGAAATTTATTTCGGGTGGGGAGGGACAATTTTTGTGAATTTCGTTCAAACAAGTGCATCTAAAATAATTCTGTAAAATGCGCCGCAGGCGAAATTTTTTAGAAATGTTAAGGAAAACTACTTAAAATGAGACTTAGAAAATTCCAATATCTTCAGATTTTCAAGCTGCAGTGAATATTTTCAAATTCTGAAATGGTTTCGGCCCCGCCCTTTTAAATACGCTACTGACTGGATAACCCTGTACACCGGACTCGGAGGAGCGGGGCAAGTCAAAACGCAGGACGCGTCGTACGCCGCACCGTTCGCACACGACTAGGGCCGGCCCTGGGGGGGTTAGACCAGTGGCTGTTGAAGTTGAAATAGCTTTAAGGTTTAAAAAACCTACTGTTTTTAAATGGTATTTAATAAAAAAACTAAAACAGGTTCAAGTTTAACAAGTTTAACATTGAAACTTTAAAAATATTAAATATTAATTATAATAATAGCTGAATATTAATTCTCGCATTTATACCTATCCCTTTTCTACTTATTTGATTTCTCATTATTGCGGATATATTCCTACACATTCTTCGCGTGATGACACCTTTACAATTCTTCGCGCCACTTGCCTAACTGAACCTTTCATAAAAATAATAAATAAATCTTCAAATACAAATCAGTACTAATCTATTCATAAAAGAGACTCTGGGAATCCCCTATTCTCCTAATCCATGGCACACGCGCCTTGCGCCACCATTCACCGTTTACTGTTGTCCAGTGTTGCCAGTTATGTTTTATTTTATTTGAAAGTCTATTCTGATGATAAAAGTCGGTACTGCACTAATCCAAAAATTATGTTTTGTTGGTAGTTTTCGGGCGGGTTTCCATGCTGTACTGGAAAACCAGTTTAATAAATTATTACACTCACTGATGCTCGGGGAGCTCGTTCTAGTGGTGGTGCAAAAGCATATAAAATGGTGGTATTTCGGGGGGGAGGGGGGGGTTGAACCGTTTTTTGCAAGTTGATAAGCCTGGTTGAACGGCAAAACCATGGTTTTTCATACTTTTCGTATTTTCACCCTTAACTACCGCTCCTAGCAAAAAAATTATTAAAACCTTTTTTTGTAGACAATTTTATTTGCTTTCATTTCGTATAGAACAACCTTTTCGCTAGGACGCTTAGTTTTGGAGATAATAGCGAAAAACTTTAAAACCGACCCTTTCCACCCCCCTCCTGCCTAACGCATATGGTCCACGGCAGGGGACTTTTGGTATGTTACTCCTAAGGGTCAACCCTACGACTTAAAACAATAATCTATTGAGCACTAGTTATTTCCGAATTGGGAAATTTTTCTGTCTTCCTTTCCTGGCCTAACTGTGGTGGATTTTTGAGAAAAGTTGGATGCCACAAACCACATTGGATAGTTCAATTGTTTGGGAAATACGGGGTGTTTCTCGTTTTTTCAAGTTTCTGAAATGTACCAATCTTTTGTAAATATTTTCGATTTCGGTAAAAACATTTTTGTTTTTTCTTTATACCGAATTTATTGGTCTAGAGAGATTTATCTCCACACCAATGAATTTTACTTAAAAAACAAAAACAAAATATATTTTCTTCAAAATAGAAAATATGTGTTCACAAACAGAAAAATCAGAGCATGTTTAAGAAATGCAACAAAACAAAGGAAACACCCCGGAATCTCCCAGACAAATTAAGATATGAGTATGTGGTTTGCGCACGGCCCTCTTAAATAAACTGGACTGCTTTTCCAATATAATCATTTGTCTTACCTATATAGATATACAGTGACCGGCAGAAAGTTGGACACAAAAATTTAATATTTTTAAACTCTGATTTCGATTAATTTAAATTTCTAGCCGCTATTCGAACAAAATTAAAGTTTAGTAGCAAATTCATGTGTTATCTGATGATAAGTTGGGCTTGCGGTATTTTGTTTTTTTGTAATACACAGGGTGGTCGAAAAAAATACAAAAAAGTTAAATTTCTTTTTTTTTACTTGGTGTTGGTGGCTGTGACTTTAAATCTGACATCCCTTTTTAATTCCAAACAACTTTTGTAAGTAACTTTTTACCGTATTGTAACAAATAAGGGTACTTTACTCTTGAGCTATTTTGATATTTTTGAATCTACCTCGTATCCAAAAAGAGATATTTAAATTTTGATATGTGCGTTTTGGGTTTGAAATGCTGCACCAACTTTTATCGAGAATAAAATTTTCTGAGAAATTAATAATAAAAAAGTTTTCCATTTGTGTCCAACTTTCTGCTGGTCACTGTATATGTCCCATCGAAAGGTCGGCCATATTGGGCGCACAGGTCATTGGCTGTCAAATGTAAAATGCACGAGGGCCGGGGTTGGTTGTTGTCAAATGTCATTTTGTGTTGCTACCACAAATTTCGCTTTTCTCTTGGAATGCACTCTAAATCCCCTAGAATGCACACACGGCTATCCAGGCGGGCACCGGCGCTCTCTGCCGGGTGGCTAAAAATTGTGAAGGGACTAGAGCCTAATGGCGGTCCAGTTCATTTTACGAGGGCCGTTGGTTTGAGGCATTCAACTTTTGTGGAAAATTGTGCGTGGTAGCTTAGTGCTCCTTAGCAACTTTTTGTCTATATATTTGGCAAATAGGAGAAACCCCCCAAATATCCAATCTGGGACGCCCTGTACATTATTAAAAAATGTCTGAATGGTAGAATGAAAAGAAAAATATGTTCCCTTTACAATTTGATTTTTTGAACACCACATTAAAAATTCTAGATCAAAAGTTTAGGACTCTCACTTACATTTCCCACAACTTTTCCTTCAGGTTTCAAGGATCAAATTCATGACGTGTTCAAGACACTGAACGCCGATGTGCAGGTCATCCTGTTGTCGGCTACCATGCCTAACGATGTGTTGGAAGTAACTAAGTCATTTATGAGAAATCCAGTAAGGTATGTTTTGTAAAATCGTACAATTTTCGTATCGCTACATTTCATGTTCTCTTAATAGGATTTTAGTGAAGAAGGAGGAGTTGACCCTTGAAGGTATCAAACAGTTCTTTGTTAACGTTGAAAGGGAAGATTGGAAACTAGAGACGTTGTGCGATTTGTACGATACTTTGTCTATTACACAGGCCGTAATATTCTGCAATACTCGTCGCAAGGTAAGCGATTTGGGCATTATTTTCGGACGACATCTTACATTTTTTTATTTACAGGTGGACTGGCTCACAGAGAACATGCACAAAAGAGATTTTACCGTGTCGGCGATGCACGGCGACATGGAGCAGCGCGAACGTGACGTCATCATGCGTCAGTTCAGGACGGGATCGTCCCGTGTCCTAATTACCACGGATCTGCTTGCGCGCGGTATTGACGTTCAGCAAGTCTCTCTCGTTATAAACTATGACCTGCCATCCAATCGTGAGAACTACATTCACAGGTGAGTGAGACTAGTATTTTCTTGGAGAAATTTGAATATTTCGATCAAAAATGGTGAAATACCCTGTTATAATCTTTTATGGGCAGTAGTTCATTTGACCCATACATAGCAGGGACTCTTTAAAATAAGGGGACCCAGCACATCACAGTCGTTCACATAGGAAAAGTGAAGCCTTGAGGGGAAGTTTGTTTTCTGTAGACTCCAAAGAGATCACAAGGGGGCTGGTACAAGGTTATGTTATATGTCGGTGTCCAACTGCCATCAGGTTTTATGTGACATGCCAGTGCCATAGATTTTAAAGGAGGCAAAATATTTCCCATTATAATTCACAATTTTTAAATTTTCTAACTTCCAGATACTCGGATGTGTCAATTAAGGGTAATATGGCTGCCTGTAGTAGTCCCAATAATTGCAACCAGATTTTTCCTGTATCACCTTTAATAATCCTACAATTCCCATAACGTGGGCATTACGTATAAGTAGGTAGTTTAAAACAAAAATCGTATTTCGTAAATTTTAAATTATTAAGCAGGTAGGTTCAGTCAGGTCTTTTTCTTAAAGAGTTTTTATCTACGAGTTTATTTTAAGTTTGTGAGGTACCGTGGGAGAGAAATAAAATTACAAACATTTTATAATGAACTCCGAGAAAAACTACATGATTAGAACTACTAGACCTAATCGTATTAGTCCATCCCGAAATCTGTGAAAGTTCTTTGGGTAGATACATTCAACAAGGGAAGAAAGTTCAAGTATACCATATTACCTCAGACAAATAATATTTGTCCCTGCACCATAGTATACTTGTCCACATTTGAATGCCCATTTGCTACAAGATGCCCTAGTGTTACTTTAAAGTCTTAGTCTATAGACAATAGGGTACTTGACGAAATTTTACAAACTTGATAAAACAATTCCTGGACACTTGCAAACGATATACCTATAATAGTAAAATGTCAATAACAAACTATAATAAATTGCACAGATATTAATATCTACTAATGTTTTGATTTAGCGATATTCGGACGGAATGACAGTTGGCATCACGGGATGTCATCTGCCGATCAGAAAACCATACGTGTTAGATGACATGTGGATATATGCATATGGTTAGATGTCCAGGTGGGCAGGTAACGTCACATACGCGAATATTTCCCCCATTATCAATATTTATAGTATGTTCCGTATACAGATATTTTAACTAAAGTGTTACGTGGCAGAGATGAAGGATATAGTTTCCAGTGTGTGCAGACTAATCAGACACCATTTTGCTATAGAGGAGTCAATATACGGAACATATTCATAATAAAAAAGTCTTTATGTGACAAAATTTGTGTGTGCAATTGCGTTAAATAAAGCTCAAAAGTTGCAATACATTAAGTAACAGATGATATTCATAGACAAGCTGGAGATACTTGAATAGGAAACTGCAATGTGCCCTTGTTCCATGAATTATTGCAAACGGGCACCGGCAACGTTACAGTTCCGTTTCTCCTGAGAGGCACAGAGTTGCCACTTTTGGCATTCTGGACAATAGAACGACGAAACTGTAGATTTCAGCCTGAACAACATTGTGCAACTTCTTGTCTTTAATTATCACCAATAAATAAGGGTTAAAAGCCGTTGTTTCATTTATTAGGTGTTATGTTGGTGCATCTACTGTAAACAGAGTACAGTTTTAGAGCAATTAAAAATATTGTCAAGTACCCTATCCAATAGTCGATAACCGACATGTTTTCACATGATGATATTTTTCCACCAAGATCTCTGATTTCCCGTGCTGATCGCAGATTCAGTGTCTGAAGCAAGCCACCCTCGGCCGATTATTTCACATTGCAAATGAGCAAATTTGAAAGGCTGTTTTTTCCCCGTTGCAGGATTGGGCGCGGCGGTCGTTTCGGCCGTAAAGGCGTCGCCATCAACTTTGTCACGGAAGATGACAAGCGCATACTGAAGGACATCGAGCAGTTCTACAACACGAAGGTGGAGGAGATGCCGATGAACGTGGCCGACCTTATTTAGGGTGGTGTGGTGCGTGTGGCCGGAGTCCCCCATATGGTGTAAGTTGACGTTTCGCTTTCGGGCGGTCCTGGCAGCCGAGGAAATAAGTTGGACGATTTAACAATAGAATTTTTTTCTAATTTTGTTAGTAAAATCTGAAAAAAAAAGACAACTTAAATCGTGCAGAGTTCAGGAAATTTGTCAAATACAGTATGATGCAAGTGGATATTATGATTGGAATCTAAAGTAAAAAATGGTGTCATCCCATTACTCATTCCAAATTTTTCACCTATTAAATACATTTAAACTACATAGCTAAATAGCTCACTTTAGATCAATTTGAATATGTTTATCAAAATATGGTATTTTCATCAGATAACTGCTAAAAAGGAATAAAATCTATTTTCGATTTAAACTTCTTTGAGTTTGAAGTTTAAACTAACAATACTACGCAAAAAAATTAATTGTCAACATAGTTTCGTCCGACATAGCTGAACGAAATGTAGTTAATTCCTACATCATCTGTCTGGCTCCACACTTGTTGCTATGTTTTTGCAGTGTGAAAACTAGAAAAAAAGCAATTTAAAATATAACGTAAAATAATCTCGGGATTTTTTTATGTGAATCCCGGTATCCTCGGGACTGTAAAATATCTCAAAATAATCGTGCTCCCAGGATTGGATTTCCTACTAGGTCCCTGTAATTTTTCATACCTCAACCATTGTCGGCAGAATTCTTATATTTTTAGTGTTTTTGGCTCTGACAGAATTAACCTAGATGGTGTTAGAGTATACATCTTACCAGGTACTGCTGATTAAATATTAAGAGAGGGTTGCATACAGCGAAAGTGACGTTAGATTTCGTATTTTTAAGTTGTATAGCATAAAATCTAATAACATTTTACCTGGCAAAAATTTAGTACAAACATCTCCGTCATCATTTTAATCATAAGATATTACAAGCAGTGTTTTGTTTTATAGTTTATGAAAACCCTGGGAAAAATAATAATTCCAGTGTATATACTTTTAAGATCTTATGATTAAAATGAAGACAGAGATGTCTGTACTAAATTTTTGCCAGGTAAAATGTTAGATGTTATGCTATACAACTTAAAAAAATACGAAATCTAACGTCACTTTCGCTGTCGGCAACCCCCTCTTAACTTAACCATGAATTGTTTCGGGTACCGGGTATTTTGTACTGGGTTAAGGGTTATGGCCGAATGATGATGGTGGCAGGTGGTATAACAAGCTAAAAACAGTTGACTGTCTTGGTCTACCTACCATTGAACATGTAACATGTAACCATGCAATCCATTAGATATTGAATGCTAGGTCTGTCAGTTACCAAAAATAATTTGTCCTAAAAGCCGCTAAACCATGATACACAGATAACGGTATGTCCACACGCAGGTGCTGTGACGTCAGCAGTGACACTTATTCGACAAATGCATGGCTACCTTTTATTTTTAAACGGAAATTTGACTCGTTTGTAGTGAGCTAGGCAACCACATATAAAGTCAAATTATTTGAAGAAGTCCTTACTGGGACTGTCAATTGGTAATTTCGCCATCCTAAGTTGGCATCAATGCAGAAAAAAATGCAAAAGGGTCATAAATCCAGGTCAGTAACGAGCCCATTTGCTAGGCAACCACATATAAAGTCAAATTATTTGAAGAAGTCCTTACTGGGACTGTCAATTGGTAATTTCGCCATCCTAAGTTGGCATCAATGCAGAAAAAAATACAACCGGGTCATAAATCCAGGTCAGTAACGAGCCCATTTGCAAAATGAATAACTACTAATAACACGAACAAGAACAACACAGATAACGGTCAAAGTCACGAAACGTACAAAATCTGCGAATATTTTCACTGCCCAAAGTTTAAACCTTTTTGGACGATTCGGAAAACCTTCACTGTCACTTTCACAACACCGAAATAAAATTTGCCTGGGTACGCACCATAGACGCAGCCGCAAGTAGCTGATTATACCAAAATACCAGATGAAAGTGTTTCCATGACGTTTGAAATTATTATTAAAATGAGTTGTAGTCATAGTTATTTTTATTTGTAGCGGTATAATCGTGATTGCAATAGGGTTTTTCTTTTATTATGTTCTTTTTTCGTATCACTTGGGTAACTTTTCACATCATAAATCAATGAGTGCCGTCAGTAACTGGTTGCGACGCATATACCAATATTATACCCATGGTTAACAGAAAATTCCTAGGGATTTTGTGGAGAATGTCATCTGACAAAATCGGGACTTCTTACAGTAATCGGGGTATATACACCAAGGTGTTTCAAGGTGCCTACATTCTGTTTTTGGATTTAACTTTACATGATATTGATAACTGACGTATGTCTGTGAGACTAATTTCAGGACTATTTTTTATAAGTTGGCCACGTTTTTTGTCGAAGTGATGTAGGTGCGCAGAAGAGTTTATTTTCATTTTCCTAGCTGACATACCGTTATCTGTGTATCGTGCGCTAAACTATATTTTGTTGCATATTTAGGGACATTAATTATTATTACCATAAAATGCATGTTTATCTATTTATAATTTGGAAGATATTTCACTTCGCCTGAAAGCAAATCTCCTTTTAACACTTGTCGCTAAGGAGTTGTCTGCAGTACTCATTATTTTGTGTCCCTAGGCAGTTTCTTATTTTGGCGCAAAATAAAATCCCATTTGTTGCTTCTGTTCTGCCAGTCATTGTATGAATGACCATCATTTTGCCATTTATATTTTTTTTATAAAAAAAAAAACGAAAATGGAAACAGTTTAACTTTGTTGCGCCAAACTTATACTAAAATTATTTAGCATTCGTAACATTTTTCAATGAGCTTGCATTGACATTTAGAGTTGAATTTAAAAGCCCACCCCCATTCACTGCCTTGTTTGTTGTTTTCCAAATGTCCACTGACATCTGATTTGACAAAAAAGAAATGCATCCGACGTCATTGGGGCGGATCGTTGAACTTATACCTTGTGCCTGGGCCGCCCTATATCTGAGCGTGTGTTTTGCCCCCGCAGGTGTGTGCTTACGAGTGCCGGCAGTTCCGAGCGAGAGAGAGCGTGCGCGCGACTGTACATACCCGCGAGTAATCATAGTGCGCCATCTGGTGAGACAGCCGGCGCCCCCGCGGCGACTACACTACGGACTCATAAGTGTATTTTATATAGCAACTATACATATATAACTTTGGTTTAACCCTCCTTCCCCATTTTTTCCTAGTAATTGTTTGGCTCCAAAGTGTGCGTAGGGCTTAGTTAGGTTAGGTTAGTTCTAAGATAGGGCGGCGGCTGCGCTGCGGAGGGGGGGCCGCGGCCCCGCACCGCGCCCCCCGCGGCCGTGTCGGCCTCTGGCGCGGCTTCTTCAACCGCAAGAGGGAGCGTCGGAAAGGCCGCGGCCCCCTTTCAAGTTTCAGTCACTTTTTTGTAAATGCGTGTGGTTCAATAAAAGTGGTGATAAATATTATTGGGCGAGTTTTCTTTAAGATTCGATCGAATCAAAACCATGAGTAATAATTGAATATTTTATCAGATTGTGTGCCAGTTCCACAAACTGTTGAACAGTAAATCATTTGTACAGCCAATAATGAATCATCATAATAAATATGACAGTATTAACCTGTTTGGCCATCATCTGAGTTAAGTAGGACCAGAAAACTTTTTGAAGATTTGGGGTAGCTCCCGGGACAGTTTTGGCATTCAAGTCTGAATAGGGTGTAAAGGTAAACATAATAAAGTAACATATTAGCTCTGTTCGTGTTCAATTTTAAGAACTGTCCCAAAACGATTCTAGTACTGTCAGTAGTAAATTAAAATCCCTGGGACTGTTTTAGACCAATGACAGTAAAAGATCCGTTTTGGGACCGTTCTTAAAATTGAATGCGAACAGAGCATATATCACACCAGAGAGCAGTCTTAATACATCGTTCAAAAATGAATGAATGACATCTCAACTCCGAAATGTCACTGACAAAACTACAATATGTTCTCATTCAAGTCTGCGTACAGTTTTTGTTTTGACGTTTCTACTATTTGATTAATTCTCAGAGAAAGTCAAAGCTGTCATGTCCTTGTAAATGTTTGCTTTAAAGATTTGTTATTCTGTCTGCTTGGTTGTTGGTAATGTCAGTGTTTTGGTCAAAGTTTTGATTTTTGTTTTTCTTCTAATTTCAGGCAAACTACACACAACGCCCCACCCAACCACGTTTGGCGACAATTTAAAGACATTTTAAAATACCATTAAATAACATTCAATTACCTACTCAGTGGTTTTGCTTCTCTGCAATTACAATACTTCCACTAAATAAATTCCAGAAGTTGTTAAATAAATTTCACATGTAAAATAGAAGATGTTCGACTTTTATTAATTTATTTTTTAATTTTTAAACGTATCAATAAACGAATTTTTATTTTTTCTATCGATTTTTTTCTTCGGATCATTTTGGCCGTCTGTCAGGACACTTGCATGCTGATTGAAAACATTTTTTTTTGTGTAGAGGTAGCCTCGTACATTGAATCTGAAAAGAGAAGGCAAACTAACAAACTAAAAAGTAAATTTAAAGATAGAGAAACAAGTGGTAAGAAGTAGAAAGTAGGTATAATTTTTTCAGATTATTTAATAGTATATAACACAGAAGGTGTGGTAACTAAGTCTTTACCGCACGTGACTAAGTTATAAAATAAGTAGAAAAAAAATACTACACTATTCAAACTAAATGCAAGTGGCGCGTACACATTTACACGATGGAAGCACGTGAACAATTCTAATACGAGGCAGGCCCGCATTAAGGACGATCTCTGAATTTTATAATATAAAATATTAAAATAATATGCCCCAGTATTAAGAACTTTAAAAACAAACTTATGGCACACCTAGTCATTCACTTACCTGCAAATTTCTACTATTAACACAAATCGTTGCTCCAACAATTGATAAACAGCAAAATAATTATATCTGGAAAAAAATAAAGGTCCACTTGCAACTCAATACACCTCTGTGAGAAACACCGACTCGCTGCACTCGCCCGCCGGATCAGACTTTATTGCCGGCTAGCCAATGGGAAGCCGATCACGTGCCTATCATTTATCACCCTCTAGCCACGCAACAACTTGTGTTTATGTTTCACTTGTGTTTAGTTTGAATCGTTGATTGATTCCTTCCTCCATCGACGGTTTGAATAGAGTTTAGTTCTATTCTAACCAAGTGAGTCAGCTCTCATCTGCTGCCGGGTGCGGATCGAGAGATCAGTTAGGCCGACGATATAATGGCAGTGCCCACCGTGTCGTATCTCGTATTCCCACAGAAGAACCAGATAATCGAAATATGCAAATATTGGCCTGGGATAGACGTGGAAAATAACATTCAATCTCACATGAGAGAAAATACATAATCAAAAAAGTTCCAAGCTGAAGTAGATAATCGCGTATTGTTTGTGAATCCACCAATTAATTTTTTACTAGGATTCCAGAATTGAACAATTTGCATAACCCTTGAAGGGTATAAAGGTGGTATGACAAAAGTCAGATGTGCACTGCACGCCACTTTATTACCTGGACCAACAACACTACATTAAAGACCTGAGCATGATGTCATATTTTATTGCTGTTTACCGACTGGGGTGGCTCTACTCGACGAAAAAAATTGCAACTTATAGATTATAACGAGTATTCTGTGGTTATAGGTGTATCAGTTTCTGACGTTTTGAATGTCCCATATTTTAAATATCTAGCTTTATTATGATTTACCTTTTTTTACGGTAACGAATTGTCTTTGCGTCCAGTATTTGGCAGTTTTATGTTTTATCGTATTAACACAGCTTTTATAGGTAGATTTGTTTGTGATAACATGAAATTTCCATGCACATTGCTCAGACCATTAGGCGAATTGCAGAAGAATAAACACTATTTTGGAATTACTATTTTAATTTTATATTATTGTCTAGAGATGGGAAAGTTCCCTCTTTACGAAAATTCCCGGAAAGTTTCCGACCAAAATTTCCGAAACTTTCGGAAAGTTTCCAATTTTCTTGTTTTATTGTTTACTTTAATTAGTCACACTTAGAGCTTTCCAAAAATACCAAATATGTCATATTTTAAGTGAAATTTGCTAAAGATATTGTAGAAAAGGTATAAATAATATCACAAAATTTAAAAGTTTTGCTTTGTAATTCATATTTCATGATCATAATTCAAATTTCCACTTTCAGATTTTAAATTATTAGTATTATTAATTAATTACTACCTACAGTAAAAAACGTAAGAAGTGAATTTTTTGTTTGTTAAAAAAATACTATTATTTTTTGCAGACTTAGCTGGGACAAAAAGAAAAAACCATTACTCCCACTAAACCAAAAGTGATATGCAACAGTGTTGTGCAGATTTTTTGTTCACTTTACTATTCTAATGAAAAATTGCAATAAAATCGCCATCTTAATTAAAAAAAAATCGGTTATTTGGCGATAACTTTTTTGTTTGAAATTAAACTGTTTTTTTCTTGGCGGCATTCAATTCCTTGGAAAAAACAAAAATTACACAAGTTTAGTTTTTGAACCACCAATGTATCTTAAAAATTACTGAGATAATCGCTCGTAACATCTTAATTGCGACACCCTGTACAAAAGTGAAAATAAAACATAAGGACAAAAGATAAAACCAAATATGAAAGAATAATAAATTCACATATTGTTCATATTATCATTATTTATCTAGTTTAATTTAAACTTATTAAATTTCAGAAGTCAAAAAGTCTAATAAAAAAATATAATAAAATATATTTGATCTGTGGTCTATAGCACAGTTCATGATTCTTCTTTGTTCTTTTTTGTATTTTTTAGGTTATGTCATGAATCTTGGCCAGGCATTTATGACGGCAAATTTAAAATTTCCACAGAAATTCCCGGAAACTTTCCGTGAAAGTTTCCCGGGAATGTTTCGGACACTTTCAGGGAAAGTTTCCTATACCTTCAAAGTTTCTTCCCAGAAAGTTTCCAAAAACGGAAACTTTCCCGACTTGGAAAGTTTCCGTTGCCCATCTCTATTATTATCTGATCAACCAGAATCAGTCCAGTTTATCTTACAAGGGCCGTGGTCAAGAGTGTGCTTCACATTGTGTTTGACATAATCTCGTGCTGTGCCCTGTAGAAGCACTTTTTTGCAGTTTTTGAGCATTTTCTTAAGTGCTTTAGTGCTTACAGACAATTAAGTTATACGTTATGGTTTGTATATCTTAGTTATGGTCAAAAAAGTGTATTGTTTGCAAATCAAGCAACTTGCCAAAGGAAGTTAATCATGCGAAAGTACATAGGCGTACCCACAAAATATATAGGGCGTACCTAGTTCGGGGCACCGTAAAAGAGACCTTTACCACCAGAGGGGAAACAATTATATCTTTACATTTACCCACGGCCCTCTTTACCGAGATATCGTATTCGGGGTAACAGCATACAAGGAAAATAAGATGTTGGTGAAAACCAAGAATACTAGCTAGTGAAAACGTTGTTAGTTTAGTAACCTTGGTTCCTTGCTATTTTCTAGGTTCCCTGCTTACGAACCAAGACGAAAAGAATGGCGCACAGTATTGCAATTAGATTTTAAATCAAGCCTGGTTCCTGCAGCAACTTTATCTTTATGCTTTCGCTTTATCTTTTAAAAGTAGATGTTATAAAATAATGGAAGCGTTCAGGCAACACTTTTGCCGTTGATTGACGTATTAATAGATTGCTCACGGCTGTCATGCCTGACGCTTTTTCAACTCACCATGCGCTTTTCGGAGACAAAATACAATGCAAAACACATTGTTAGCTATCAGAGCAATCTGTTTTCCAGGACATGAAGCTATAGCCGTGAGAAGTCTTATTAATATGTCAGTCAACGCGTTTGCTTTATGTTTTGTTTTTCTTTTTTTTTAAGTTTTGAAGTTTCAACTTTTTCTTTATAATCTTTATTATTCTGAAAGCAGTCAGAACTGCGCACGCGTCGTTTTGTCAAATTACCAATTAGAGGTTAAGAAATACAAAATTGTTTGCAAAATAAAAGCTTTATTGTTAACTAGGTACAATCACACTGCCAAAACAAGCTATTACATAATACCTATGGAAGTTATACTTCAATTTGTATAAAAAAATTGAGATATAAAGGCAAAAATATTTTTTTCCTATTTTCATAACTATTTTAAAAAATGAGAGGTTCGCCACTGTTGGCACGAGTTCTGTCACCTGAACCAAAGATCATAAATCATATTGTAGCGACACCTTCCTATTTACAGTGCATATATAAAACAACCAGCAGTATAACTTACTCTTGAGAAATCATCGGCAAATTCAATAACCTTGAGCCATATTGGTGGAATAGAAGTCAGAGGTGTAGTCGGGAAAATCAACTCAGAAATACAGAGTAATATTAGTAAAGTATACCGTACTTTCACCGTTTTGGTAGACATAGGGGAATAGGCCGCGCGTCGCCCTGAGTCCAGCTAGGTTTGTCAGTCGTTGGAGGGGGGAGTACACAGTAGTCCCGCACCGCTTATCAGTCGAGTTTTGCGAGCAAAAAACACGCCCCGCCCCCCGCCAACGACTGACGAACCTAGCCGAATACATGGCGGCGCGCCGCCCAGCCATGGCAATGACTACTAAAACGGTGAAAGTACGGTATATAGTGTGTGGTAAGTACAAGCAGCTTTTACCTACCTTCCTCCATCGACGCTTTTACTCCTTCCTGGGATTCTTTATTTAAAGATACTAGCAAAAAGCACAATTTACAAAAAGCACTCTCCACGGCCACAGAATAAATAGCTGTGAATCTGTGAAGCTATTTATTCCGTGCCACGGCACTGTAATATCTCTCTACAGCCAAAAAATAACTGCCCAATCGCCCCGACACTGCATCAATTTGACAGAATCTATGCCCACATGGCGGCTGCGCGAACAGGTGCGCAGAATTTTCTCGCCATGGGGAGTAACACTGCTGGTTGTTTTATATCACAGACATATATAGCTTCGCTGCTATATAGGTCTGTGATAATATGCTCTGCTATCTGCTATTTGAGTTGATGGGCAAAATATCAGGGTTAGCACAAAACAACATCTACCTATTTTTTTTTTAGAAACGTCCGCATTTTCTAAAAAAATAGATATTGTTGTTTTGTCCTAACCATGTCCTAACCCTGATATTTTGCCCATCAAATCATTTGCTCGAACTGTAAACTTTATTTTTTTTTTATTATGGGAACAAACTTGCCAATACAAAGGTGGTGTAACCCACGATAAACTTACCCACGGTATGTCATTGCGCATCTTGTGACGCGTCAGCTGCGAGTCAGAATTTAAATTGCTCCATATGTCTTGTCTGCGGCATGCAGCAATCGATTTTTTGGCAAGATTATTGTCCTTGGGAAATCTATAGTACTTAATTTCCGTTCCCTTACTGTTTCTGTTATTATTTGGACAAACGCTGACTGCACATCCCGGCATTGCTGGCCTATTTTAAAGCACTGTCGAGCTGGACTGGCAGTTGTTTACACTTTTTTCTTGACACATTAAACTGTAAACTATAAAAAATCGTAAAACACAACCGCATTTTGAATTCGTGACTCGCAACTGACGTAGATGCGCAAATTGCCTTGTTTTCGGATTCGTTACTGACATACCGTGGGTAATAAGTCTATCGTGGTGTAACCTAGAGGCCCTGTACGGCACCGTCGCAATGATAATGCGACGGTGCCGCCCTGTATGACACGAAAAGTGACAGTTACTCGTTTTAACAACGAATAACTGTCACTTTTTGTGTCATACAGGGCCTCTAGTGTAACCTATTGTTTATCCTGTCAGTCAAGGCAATAACAAAAAAATGTCGAGAAAGGCCGTGTCGGCAGTGAAAATAAAAATAACTACCAAGCCAATAAAGATGTGGATTGATGGTAAATGTTACAATTTAAAGCAATACAGCCAAGATAAATACAAGACATTACTGCAAGAAAGTAAGTTAGGTTATGCGGTTATGCAGTGGAAATGGATTTTTTTAAATTTGCAAATAAAAATTCAAATTGCAAATTCTAGCAAAATGCAACAAGAATGAAAGAAGAAATTCAATGCAACATGATGCAAATACATCAATGAATATTAAAAGTAAGATAGAAGGCAATTGCTTACAGGCCGTAGCGCACACAGGCCAGGGGGGGACCAGGGAGCCTCGGGCTCCCCCAGACCTCATATTTTAAAAAATTCTCGAGGGTACATGTACTGTCCTCTATGCGACTCTCGGCAATTATTTTCCCGATCCAAGATCTGGCCTGGAAATTTCTTTTTATCATAAAATATTTTATATGCAATACGTCAAACTTTTAGTAAGTGGCTATTTATACGTCCGACGTATATAAAAGTCGGTATACGTCTTGCGCTCTCATTGGTGGATTGAGTCACGTGACACATAACGGTAATTATTGAATATAGTGTATGCAATGCCCGATTTTCTTGAAATTTTGGCTACCCCCCTATTTTCGAGGTCCCTGAACACGAATCTGACCTCAGCTTCTTGAGGCCAGACGTAGTTTCCGAGAAAATGAATTTTCAAATTTCCTTTTGACACCCCACTTTTCGCGGCGCTATTTGTGGCTCTTATCGGGATGAATTTTTACTGTGCGCAGCTCAAACTAATCACCACACTATTTTGCACCTTCTGCAACATCGAAACTTCGCGAAAACCCGCGGGAAAACAAATTTTCCAAGATTTATACAATGTTTTTCACGCGGTTGCTCTGTCCGGTATTTTGCTTGACGCTTGACGTTTGAGTGGGACTAGTGGGAGGGGCGTTGACTTAAAGTGCCATCGATATTAAGAGCAGAAAACTGGAGCGCTTGCTCTCATAATCCACAGGAGTGAATAAAAATGTTAAAAATTAAACATTAAATTTATTAGGGCCCAGCTTTGTCAATAAGATTATTTAAATTGGTGTTGATAGAAGTCCCCAATCTAGCATAATATGGGTAAATGCTCTTAAATCTGTTTGCACTTCCAAAGAGAAAATGTTATTGTTCGGCAAAGACTGATCACCACCCTACTTTGCACCTTCTGCAGCATCGAAAGTTCGCGCAAAGCCGCGGAAAAACCGAAATTTTGAAAGATTTATGCCGTGTTTACGCCCGGCCCGGCCGCTGTTTTCGCCCGACGATCGGCGCGCTAATAAATTTAATGTTTAATTTTTAACATTTTTATTCACTCCTGTGGATTATGAGAGCAAGCGCTCCAGTTTTCTGCTCTTAATATCGATGGCACTTTAAGTCAACGCCCCTCCCACTAGTCCCACTCAAACGTCAAGCGTCAAGCAAAATACCGGACAGAGCAACCGCGTGAAAAACATTGTATAAATCTTGGAAAATTTCTGTTTTCCCGCGGGTTTTCGCGAAGTTTCGATGTTGCAGAAGGTGCAAAATAGTGTGGTGATTAGTTTGAGCTGCGCACAGTAAAAATTCATCCCGATAAGAGCCACAAATAGCGCCGCGAAAAGTGGGGTGTCAAAAGGAAATTTGAAAATTCATTTTCTCGGAAACTGCGTCTGGCCTCAAGAAGCTGAGGTCAGATTCGTGTTCAGGGACCTCGAAAATAGGGGGGTAGCCAAAATTTCAAGAAAATCGGGCGGTGCAGACACTATATTCAATAATTACCCACATAACCTATTTCGACTGGATGATGATAAACAGATAGGCATGATTTGGGAAGCAACAAATGAAGTCCTATCTTTTGATTTGGTTAATGTTTTCTTCTTCTTTTCTTGTAATTATTACATTTACACTCGCTAATCCTACATCCTTATTGTCTTTATAAGTTTACTTCGGACGTGTACGGAGTTAAATGTACGTCCAAAGAAGTCACGTCACTTAACTCGCCAATGAGAGTGCAAGACGTATACCGACCTTTATATACGTCGGACGTATACATAGCCACTTCCAACTTTTTAAGTTGCCCCCCCCCCCCAATCATATTTTCTGGGTGCGCCACTGCATACAGGTTTTAAAACTAGGTATCTATATTTTTTTGGTGGACTTTTCTTTCTAGTTTCTTCTGAAGAAATTGGAACAGTAACTACTGGTGATGGAAAAGATTTACTTTCAGTTCAACACAACTCAACAGAATTAAGGGGTAGACAAGTACCTATCGTGTAGCCTACAGGCCTAACGTAATTATCATCTGGATAATTACGTTAGGCCTGTCTTATGGTTTAATTAATGGCAACAAAGACGAAATAATACTAATTGCCACCCCTCCTCCGCACAAGCATTTGGTTGCTTTTGGGGTATTTAGTCCTAGTTTGCAGTTTTGCATTATCCATAATATTTTAAGGTGGCCATAGACGATAAGGTTTACCGGAAGGTTGGCCTTCCAGCCGCTAAACCTGATGGCCAAACCTGTACTCTCGGCTTTGGCATACACACCACGTTTTTGCAGCGGGTTAATTCAGTCTTCAAAACTTTGGCTTGCCGCATCGGCGATGACTTCCGAAGAAGATTTAATATTGCTCTTTTGAGCTACGCATGTTATTAATTTTTTAAAATAATTCCTACAGTGCAATTCCAAGAATGTGATAAAAGTTCAACATTAACTTTGGCTAGGTACCCCCTATTTTCGCCCGACGTTCGGCGTTGTAACCCACTCCCGATTTTCTTGAAATTCGGGGGTGGGTTACACCATTGGAAATAATTACCACTTCATTTTTCATACCGCAGCGCCCATCGCCGAAGAAGGAGGGCATACGCAATATAAAATATGAGACAAGATAGGTCTGAATAATCTCGGACATCATCCAATCGACTTAGTAAACAAGCTAATTCATCATCCATCGGAGGGTAGAAATAAGGTTATGTGTCACGTGACTCAATCCACCAATGAGAGCGCAAGACATATACCAACTTTTATATACGTCGGACATATAAATAGCCACTTCCTTAATTTCTTCCAACCTCGCTTCCAACCAAATCTCATTTTCTCTGGAGAGTTTAAATATTTTTCATTTAGTTATACGAAGTAGCTATTTATACGTGCGAAGTATATGAAAGTCTGTATATCTTGCGCTCTTATGGCGAGTTGAGTCACGTGACTTCTTTGCATGTATATTTAACCCCATACAAATCTGAAGTTCCAAAGTAAACTTATTTGAAGATACATCTGAAGTGCATTTATAACTGCCACAATGTGGGGCGAATGCCCTCTTATTTTTTCATACGAAAGTGCCCATCACTGCCGACTGCCACAATATGGTATGAATGCCCCCTTATTTTTTCATATGGCAGAGTCTATCGCCTAAAAAGGAGGGCATACACTCCTTATTGCAATGATGTTTGAGAAAAATGCACTTCCGACATATCCTCAATGTGTACTTTGGACATGTCATGGAGTTAAATGTACGTCCAAAGAACTCACGTGACTCAACAAACATAGACCAGCTTTCATATAATAATAATAATAATAATTTATTTTCAAAATAGTAATGATGATGACAGTGTGACACTATAATCAGAACTAAGTGAAGTGATGTCAGTAACATAAGTTTTGTAACTATTTTTGGAATCCTTATTATTGACACAATCTCATGTAGTTGTTATCCACCTGTTGGATTCAAAAAATCCTGTAAAGAATAGGGTTCTGTTTCAATTAAAAATTTTTTGATTTCTTTTTTATATTTGTTTAGAGTACTTATTTGTTTGATTTCATTAGGAAGTTTGTTAAAGAGCCTTAGACAAATGTAACATGGGCTTTTTTCGGTTAACGTTAGGCGATGTATTGGATAGTTTAGGTCTCTTGTTCTTGTTTCATAATTATGGTTTGTTGCGGTTGGGTTAAATAAATCTTTATGTTTAAATAAGAATATCAAACATTCATAAATGTATAGCCCAAATATTGTTAGAATTCCCTGCTCTTTAAAGATATCTCTGCATGACGTGTCATATTTTAGTTTCAATATTGTTCTTAAGGTTCTTTTCTGAATTACAAATAATTGTTGTACTCTACTATTGGATCCCCAGAAGATTATACCATATCTTATTAGGGATTCAAAACTAGCATGATATATTACGTTAAGAGACTGTGCATTCATTTTTCTGGATACTATTCTGATTCCAAAACAGACAGAACTTAATTTTCTGCTTAATGCTTCGATATGAGGAGTCCAGTCCAGGAATTCATCAAGTTGTACTCCTAAAAATTTAGTGTTATTCGACATGTTATTTTTTTTATTATTGAGACATAAAGAAACTGGATCATCTACTTTATTTTGCTTTGTTCTGAATAACAGACTGCTTGTTTTTTCATCTCCTATTATTAATTTATTAGATTCAAACCAACTTTTAGCTCTTTCAAACAGAGCCTCACTTTGAGAGATTGCTAGATTCAAGTCCTTGTTTCCTATTAGTAGGTTACTGTCATCAGCATAGCATGTTATGCTACAATTTTCTGCTATAGTGAAAAAATCATTGATGAAGATCACAAATAAGATCGGTCCCAACACACTACCTTGGGCTATGCCCACTGGGTTTTCCTTAAGTTTGGAGTAATAAGTATGACTATTACTTGTAACCGAAACCCTTTGTTTTCTACCCTCAAGATATGAAGCCACCCATTTTAATGAGTTTCCTCTTACCCCATATGATTGTAATTTCTTAGTTAATAATTCTTGATTTAAGCAGTCATAGGCTTTTGTCAAATCTATGAACAAACCAACAGCAAATTCGCCCTTCTCTAAATATCTAAGTATGCTGCTTATGAATTGAAAAATGGCTGTATGTGTAGAGCGGCCCTTTATGTAGCCATGCTGATGTTTACTCAAGATACCACAACCATCAAGAAATTCTAACAACTGTTTGGAATAAGCTAGTTCAAATAACTTTGAAAAGCTAGGCAACACACTGATTGGCCTGTAGTTGCTTAATAGAGCTGCTTTACCCTTCTTGAGGATCGGTTTGATAACAGCTACTTTCAATTGTTCAGGGAAGATTCCAAACTTGAAGGAGTTATTAATTATATATGATAGAATATCCTTACAGTATTTTATAGACATTTTGACGATGCAAATGGGTATGTCATCGATACCACTGGTTAGTTTGCATTTGATAGATTGAGACAGGGTACAGAGCTCCTCTGGTGTAACTGGCTTTAGGTTCATAGTTTTAGTATTAGATAGAGTGGTTGCTTTAAAATCAGTACTAATGTTATTCATAGTCTTTATTATTTCCAGGACAGAATTTATGAAATGATCGTTAAACGTATCAGGCATTCCTTCTATGTCTCCTTCTATGTTAACTTCAGAGGAGCACCTGTCCCTGTCTGTTAGTTCCCCATAAATTGACCACAAGCATTTTGCCTTATTATCGGAGTTCATTAAACGTTCTTCATATTGCTTAGCTAAGTGATTCTTTAAAAGGTCGTCGTATTCTATTTTTGCTTTTTTGTAAGGTTCTTTAAATTGTGCGTTATATCTCGATAAGTTTAGTAATAAGTCTAGTTTTGATTTGCATTCCTTTATTTTAGGGTCAGTTGAATATTTAGGTTTCTTTTTCTTTTGAAGAGATAGTTTTAATGGAAAGCACTGATTGAAAATCATTATAAAGTTATTTAAAAAACATTTCCATTGACTATTGACATCAGATTGTGGGTGTTCACCAACACATAGCCAATTCTCGCCTCTAAGACACTCTATGAAGTACTGTTTATTTTGTTCGGAGAAAATTCTTACATATTTAAAGGTTTTGTGTTGTTTGTGGTATTCAGGAAGGACAATTTTTTGTGCTGTGTGGTCAGAAATATGGGTATCCAAAACATACGATCTAGCTAAGTTACAGTTTACAAAAATATTGTCTATACAAGTTCCAACAGAATTTTGTATTCTGGTAAATTCAAATACTGTTGGGAATAAATCAAAGGAATGCATTAAATTAAAAATATATATATATATATACTTCAACGTATAAATAGCCACTGCTTTAGTTATAACTTTGAAGCAAAAAATGCAAGTACCTAGTTTATTTAGGTTATTCTCCTTGAGCACTTCCTATTCTCTAATTTTTCATTTTATTTTCACAATGTAATTTTTTATAAACAAATCACTATCGATGGTAATTTATGCCGAAAAAGTGGAAAATAAAAAAGATTACCCCCTCTGAACATTAATCAGGGGGACATATACAGTGTTTGTATTTAGTATACGATGTATTTTGTACATTTTGTAGCTCCTGAACATAATAAAAGTGAAACTGATGATAGCGAAAATACTGGGAAACTAATTACCCAAAATGAAAAATTGTTTGATATAAATATTCATGAAAATGGTAAATTTATTTCAAGTTTTCAAGTACCAAAGTAAGTGCCTTGTTAACTTAAAACCAATGAAGCGAAAAAACAAACTTTTGTAGATTCTATTATGGAAAGCTCAAAAATTTCTGTGGACTGGATTATCTGCATACAATTTCCAATGAAACAAATACCAACATATCAGTACCATTAGAAGGAGAACCCGGTAAACTATCGGTACTTGGAGATAATGAAGATAGTGTTGTGGATGCGGTTACCGAGCTGCATTCGGTAATAGGGAAAATTCGCGATCAAAATATGGCTCTGCAATTCATCGGCATACCTTGTCTAAGTCAAGAAATAAAAGAAAACTTTGAGACATTCAAGGTAAACACCTATATATTTGCGGGGCTTTAGAGAATTGATCACAGAATGGTGTTTCGATTGTCACTAGAAATATATATATACAGGGTGTCTCACCACGAACTGCATTAATCGATATCTCAAAAAGTAAACATAGAATTTTTTTGAAAATTTGGCAGCTGACCAATGTCAGTGAGTACTATTCATCTAAAATATTTTCAAAATGGCGGCACTTCCGGTTATACCGGAAGTCGATGACAACTTCGTTATTTTAAATGGAACAGCCTATATTTTATTGCATTTTTGAATTCTACGAAAAATTCTAGGTACATTTCATGTATCATGTCCTATACCTAAATTCAACTGTTTTTGAGATATTTGCCATTTTAGAGAAAAAATGACAGATGCAGACCCGTACTTAATTGACAGCTTCTTCATAACGGCTGCATATTTCGTAATGCGCTCTTGGCATTTTGTAGTCAAAGGCTTGGTGCAGAGAAATACCATAAAAAAGGTTTCCAATCTTGTACAGGGTGCTCACAAAAAATTATTCAAATATTAATTCAAAAAATGCCAAAAACTCAAAATTTTCAAATGGAAACCCCCATTTTTTTTGTAGTAGCCGTATTCAGCTCAAAAAATTAGGGCAAGTTTGTGTTTGGTTCCCTATACCTAAATGTTATCATTTTCGATTTATTTACAAAAAACTAACTTTCCACTTCTTCATCAAGGAGGCGTTTTTTTAAGTTTGATAAATCTAGTTGGCCATGGCTGATTATACGATTGTCAGATGAATGAAAAGATGTCATTTAAATTAAAATTATTGTAAATAATGCCGGCACGGTTAAATTACACAAACGAAGACTATTTAAATTTATTCATTATCAGCAAATGTATTAAAAGTTCTTGATATAACTCTGTTGCATTCTCCATAAATAATAAATAAATTTAAATAGTCTTCATTTGTGTAATTTAACTGGCATTGTTTACAATAATTTTAAACTAAATGACATTTCTTCATTCTCTGACAATCGTATAATCAGCCGATTTTTTCCATCTCCTCTAAAAAAAGCACTATTTTATGGTTAAAATTTGTCATTTTAGTCAGAAATTTTGAATGGTGATAAAATTAATGGAATGCAGGAGTCAATATTTCAAAGCCCACTAAAATTACATGTGACTGTCAACATATTAGTACTTTTGGACGACAGGGAAAAATCTGAAGCCATACAAGCCCTGGAAGATTACAAAAATACTGTATTAGAGTATGTTAAAACAAAATCTTTTTTTTTTTCATATAAATTATTTTATTTTTTAGGAAACTGACTGAAAAAACTGGCCCCCTGAAATTGCACGTGTGCGGTATTGACTGCATGCAAGAAAATTTAAAGAAAGTTGATGTCTTATACGCTAAAGTAAAAATTGTCAACGAAACTGATGAAAACAGTTTGCAAAAATTAGTTAATGATTTATCCCACTATTTTTACGAAAGAGGATTGCTGAAACGTTACGAAGAAAGTATAAAATTGCACATGACGTTGATAAACACCAAATACAGAAGACTTCCAAATAGCCCCAAGAGGTCTAGGTGGGCCAAACGACAAAGTTTTGATGCAAGGAGTGTCATTAAAAGGTACTACTTTTTTTTATCGACTTAATTAACGAAGTTTGAAAATGTGGTTTAAGGTACAAAGACTACGACTTTGGATACTGTAACTTGGAGAGCATCCATTTATCCTTGATTTCAAGCAAAGGTGAAGATGGATTTTATCTTCCTCTTTCAATAATAAGGGTAAATAAAGAGTAATGTCTTTTACACTTTTATCTTTTATGTACAAATGTTTGCCTTAGCTTATTGCTAAGATTAAGATAGACCAAAGATCATACCATTAAATGTTATTTTCTCGCACACTATTTTATACACCTTTTAAAATGATTTTTGGTCTCAGAAATGAAAATAATGATGCTAGTGTTGTTTAAATAAATATGTGTCACCATAATGTTATTTAATTGTTTTGTTTAGAATGTAAGTAGAGACTCTATTTTTGATTTATACCCAGTATAGCCAAGTTCAGTCGCGAATCGCGAAAATAACTGACTGGTTAATTTACTTATTCCCACGTAAAAAAACTTAAATTTCTCGCGAATTCGCAAAATTTGAAATCGGGGGACAGGAAAATTGGCTTTGATCAAGTTTATTAAATAATTTCAATGAAAATGTTTTCAAGTTTCTTTGTTTGCCGCCAGGGGGCGAATTCACCATTTGAAATTTTTGAGAAAATGGAACAAATATGGACATTTTTTTGAATGGCGCCGCCTAGCGTTGAACATACTTATTAATTTGTCTATGTCAAAAGGGCGGTAAATTCTCCTTAAAATACTCTTTTAATATGAGCTATAGTTTGCTGAATTCTGTTTAGGCATATTCGAGATATGACGTCTTGAATTTTTAACACCGCTTTCCTTCGTAGGGCTGTTGCCGTAGCAACCACAAAAAAATTGTTTTAACAAAAATTGTAGAGAATTTTAGGGAGGTTCTAAAAATACTATTTCAGGTCCAGATAAGGTAGGCGATTTGTGGAGAAAAAGGCAGTTTTATACAACAACATGGTGAATTCGCCCCTGGTGGCAAACGAAGGAACTTGAAAACATTTTCATTGAAATTATTTGGGTCACTTTTATTAACAATTTTTTTACCGCATCTCTCTAGCTTGCATAGTTCCCGAGAAATGGCCGAGGGCCGCCCTTAATTGATCACGCTGTTTATTCCTTTAATTAATACATAAAATTGTGAACTTATTACAATTTTTAAATTTTAAACTGAAATAAGTATACTTAGTCATACATTTAAATTACTTGGAGTTGGAGCTACTTTCTTACAAAATTTGTTGTAAAGAAACAAAATATTGATTTCGAGACTTTCGGGACTAGTACAAAATTTGGGACCAAAGTCCCGCATATCTTTTCGGTCCCGGGATTTGGGAACCCTAGATACCATAAACTTGAAATTGAAAGGATATTTCAAGACCACTAAAAATAAACTTAACATAATGTTAATTATCCATCTTATTTTTGAAACATAACCTCCAATATCAAATGGTCTGATATTTTGTCACATTTCATACCTATGCCACAGATTACCATGGGTAAATAAGCTGTGCCTATGCTGCACTTTATACATCCAACGCCAATACATCCAATATTTCCACGATTTTCATAAGATACAGTTATCTTCGTTGTTCTCCACTGATTCTACGACAGTTTATAAAAATAAACTTATTTAATTTTTCAAAAATTTTATTGCCGAAATCAAGAAGAATATAAGAAATACGCCCCTATAGGCTCAATGCTAAACTAGTCTATGGGCCATGCCAACAATGAACAAGAACAAAGAACGCAGTGTAGACCCGGTGGCTAGCACCGTTCACATGGTGACGATGGCCCATATATTAGTTCGCATAGTCCCGTCGGGGCGTTGGCATCTTAAATTCAGTTGCGTATAGGTATATAAGTAGAAATGTTGAATTGACAGCCTACTTAATTGTCAGTTCTGTTATGTCATGGATTACTTGATTTTTCATAAATTAAATTAGGTCAGATTATATGGTACCTATTTTTGGACTCAGAATTAAAAAAGGAATTCTATAATGGTTAAATGAAATGTGCAAGTCGTAAAATACTATTCAGAAAATCACCTATTTCCGCTAAAACCAGAAGTTATTTCAAAAAATGAATATTCAGGAATATAAAGGTTCTGTAATGATTGTGTAGGTAAATATTAATTTTTTTTACTACTAGCCTGTCCTGAGAAATCACCATTATTTACCTCATTCCTCTAATGAGAAGTAATATTTCTCACCCTGAAAAATTTTCTATATGACATTTAAAGATTAGTGTCATTTTATCAGCTTCACAACTGAACTCCCAGGCTTCTTGATATTTCGAAGTATTTGAATAAAGCGAGAAATGACTAAAATAAACTAAAATATGGCAATATTTCAATGTTAGTAGTAAAAAAATTCTATATACACTTCGGTCGAGAAGGCCATTATTTACCTCGCATATTATATCCTTCGGTGCTACGCGCCTCAGGATTTAATAAAACACGGTATATAATGGCTCACTTCTCAACCTAAGTGTATAATATACTATTATTTTGGAAAAAAGGATTTTGGGGATAACTTTTTTATCGACCCCGTATACAAAATCCGACCCCGTATACCTTCCCTCCACCATCCCCTTAATTTTTACTGCAAATCATTTTTTGAATTTTATGTTAACCGGTCTCCACGCAGCACAATTTCCGCTTGGATGGGCCATCCTGTACCTGGGTATGGCCAGATCTTATTTGACCGCCAGGATCAGGTACGTGGTTCTTATTTAGATGGCCAGGTTTGGGTACCTATGGCCGGATCTGGATACCTGGTATAACCAGATCTTATTTCCTTGGCCTGGGACAAAAGAAGTGAAAAGAAATTCTGATTTTTTCCTATCCTACCAGATTCATAATATTATACTACATTCTATGTATAATTGGATATTATCTCAACTGGTAAGTGCAAATGAAATAGCAATAATTCACAGATTGTTTATGTTGTAATTTAGGGTTTTAGGTATTTTAAAAATATATTTATTATACAAAAAATAAATGTCTTATTTTCACCCTAAGAAGTATATTAAAGGAAACATCATTCTTTAGATCTATAAAAACAATAGTTCAACAGAGAATGCTTTAGACTCTAGGACATTCACTTATGAAGTGTAGAGAAAATAAAAATGGACCCAAAAATTTTGCAAAATTTATTATGAACAATACATATTCATCAAACCTCGAAAACACCAAATCAGTCATTGATTAGTTTCAACAGTTTTATACAGGGTTAACTATGACTTAGTACAAAAAAATTTACCACGTGCGCAGGGGGCTTAAGAAAACATAGAAAAATGTTTTAAGATTTTTTTACGATCTTAAAAAAAAAGGGTAAAAACTAATGCTGGCAACCGAAACTAATTTTTATTTTTCGGTTAACCGGTTTTCGGTTAACCGCGGTTTTGATCCAAACTGAAAACTGGTTAACCGGTTTTCAGTTATTCGAATAACCGGTTTCCGGTTAATTCGGGTTTCGAATAATCGGTTTTCGGTTAACGGGTTACTCGGTTTTCAGTTAATGATTATGCTGGTAAACGATTTTAACCAAAACCGGTTCTAGTAGGAAACCATTAATTGGTTTTCAATTTTTCAGTTTTTGATGGATGGGCACGTGTAATTTCGAAAAAAAAATATTTTTTTGGATTTATTGATAGATAATGGGCAAAAACTGACCCGTGTCTTTCAGTTTTCGATTTTTCCTTTAGTTTTTCTGTAAATTTAAATTTACAACTTTTCCGCCAACGTGTGACGTCGCGGACGAAGGCTATGGCTATAGTTCCGTTCTGTGAATTCTGTCTCTATTGTCTCTATCGTCTTCATAGCAGTAGCAGTGTTGCCAGTTGTCATTATGTTTTCGGATTTTGAATTAAATTTAAGGAAAAAACAGTGTCGGAACCACGGTTAATCGATAATCGGTTATTTGGGCAAAAACCGGTTTTCGGTTAACCGGTTAACCAAAAGAAAACCAGTTAACCGCTTAAACCAAAAACTGGTTTTGAAGTCGAGTTTCGGTTAACCGATTTTAACCGAAACCGATTTTAACAGAAACCGATTAATCGGTTTTGATTTTTTCCGGTTTTTACCAGCACTAGTAAAAACCCCTATTTTCCCTGTAAATCTCCGCCTCTAATGACGTCATCCAATATGGCTTCGGAATGTACTGTCAGCTGGAAGTGTTTTCCGCGGCGTTGCCGTTGTTTTAGGAAGGGTGAAAATACCTTTTTACTTAAACAAATTTAAAAAATACATAAATAACAATCGATTTCAATCTGTACAGATGCAGCGCTATTAGAATCCCCTTACCTTAGCTCGTATCCGGACCGGTCCCTGATAGTCTCGCGGAGTACCGCGTGACACCACAAGCCGTCTTCCTTAATACCTCCGCAGCTCCTCTGATGAATTCTTGTCCACCATATAACCTCTCCTAAAGCCCCGGCGCTATGAATTAAGTAAAGTATCGGCCGGGTCGAGTCGATGAAAATACTTGGACAACTCGTCGGGCAGTTGTTGTCCTCCTACCAAGGAATATTTGGGCGGCAGCTGACGCGTCAAGTCAACCCGCCTACTTCCTCGTCGGGCACCTCGTATTCGACTGCTCCCCGTCCCCGCCTGGCGGGCAGACGGCAAACCACTCCGTCCGTCACTGCACAACTTACTAGCTAGGCAACTGTACATACATTATGATGGGCATGGTACAAGTAGAGGTTGGAATGGTGCGTAATAATTATCGATGTCAATGTTAGATTAGTTGATTGCATCTTCAAAAAAATAATTTTCATAAGCAATCTTATGGAAAATCTTCTAAATTCTGTAATTTCTTAATGCCGGCGTTATTGGACTGAACACTTTGCAACACAAAGACGGAACGTCGATGTGTATCGAATCGATACATAGTTTTGTTCGACGTCGCATCTCTATGCCTGCGTCACACTTCAGACTAGTTGTTGCGCTGGTCTGGTTGTCTGCACGCGCGGATGAATCATCGTATTTTGGCCGATGGCCCTGGCCGATGTTTACTCAACGTTTCCCCGTCGATGGGACGGTTTCCCTGCATCCCTCTGAATTTTCGGCGATATTTTCCCATATTTGTGTATTTTGGTGTTTTAAAGCTATTTTTCAATTAATTGAACGCCAGGCTTTTTACTAGTGCACTACGACAGCAACATTACAGGTTAGAAGGGCTAAAATTAATTTAGTTTTGAAAGTAGGTATGTGAAATAGTGAAACCTGTTTTTAGGCGTGCGACCAACATTTTTCCACTGAGGATATTGATGAAAAAAAGAAGTACCTTAGGATTATGTACTTTGTGGGCAAATTTAACGGCTAAGTTGCGAAGCACCCTCGCTTGGTCAAAGTAATGTTTTTATTTGATAGTTCTTATTTGTTAGTAAATGGATTATATGGTTTTATATGCAGTACCATGTACGATATACTGCCAGCAGATTGACCCACTTATTTGGTCTGCCAGAATAAGTATAAGAGAAGATCCTGAAGTAAAAAATGCAAACATTTTTAATTTAATTAACCGAGTGAATTTATACATCGAGGTTAACGGCGACCTTTTTGAACAGCTACAGTAGTTCTCTGCATGTGCAATGTGTGCTAGTGCAGTTGTGTTTTTTGGTTACCCTTCGGCGTTTTCGTGGCGGAGGGGATCCTCCTCCTGGTCATCAGGCTGAGTACCTCGCTTCAAACAAAAGGAATGGCGGAGGGAAACGAGAGGTCCCCCAACAGATTTAAAAAATGTGATGAATGTTGTTTAGTGTTGTGTGACTTTTAATGTAAAAAAACAAGAAAACAGAAAATTCAATCCTGGAAATGTCAATAAGGTAGGTGTTTCATAGGCATTCTACATGTTCCTTAGAAAGTAATCGTTTCCAACAGGAAATTGAAATTTTGTGGTGAATCCTCAGATAAATTGATGGACGTGGCAACACTGCGCTATTTCACTACCTGTCACTATCATTGACATACGCAAAATTTTAAGTCACGTCTTGCGGGCGTCCATAGGCGGCGTTTTTTGAGGGGTTTTATACAATTTGGAAAAAAAAATTTAGGCTTAAGCAAATGTTAGAAAATTTTTGAAAATTTATTTTGGCAAGTCTAATTTTTCTTTATCTACCATAAAAAAATTTTGTACTAAGTGATAGTTAACCCTGTATAACCTTCCATTCCATACTGCTCTGTTTTTGCAAAGTGTATAATTTGTCAGGAAATGTGTTATTTCTTCTATGTTCAGTTTCGTTGACATTTCAGATGAGTTCTTCAAATCTATCATTTCCATACTGTGAGCATGAACAATCACCATCTGCCATGCTTTATGCGACGTTTACAGGTCGACTGTCGACTTACAGCTGGCAAAGGAAAACCAATTTTCTGGAGGTACCTATATGCTCTCGGACTCACATTTTGCAGAGACATTGCAGACGTCCAAGAGGAGTACTTTTTATTTGGATGAAGTATTCGTTCAATCTGACGTGGGGAAAAATGCAGAGCCAATGCAGTGTTGAATCTTAACAACATTGAATCTGAGGCAATTTTATCCTTTACCAGTTCTGCATTCTTTGATTCCAAGAATTTTACTTGCTTTTTCAATGACAACATTTTGAATTCCAATTTTTTTATTCCATCATTCCTAAAAACATATTATAACAATTCTGTAACAAAACCACCACTAATGGGATCACTATTTTTCTAATTTTTTTTTCTGAACCTAAGAGTATTTGAAATATTTGTAAAGTTAAAATCACAACATAAGCCTAGAAACAAGATACGAGTTATTTAATTATCTAATAGTTCTATTCATTTTCCAAATTTCAGGTCATTATCTTAAAACTTAATTTTTTTTATTGATTTTAGGTAATAGGTATTACATCTAAATTAATCCAATATTAAGCCTAAATTCTGAATAAGAGAAAAAGTTGTCACACTAAAGCATTTTCAGTTCCAATAGTTAAGCCAGTGTCGTTTGGGTAAACGCGTGTAGGAAAGAATCACTTTTTGCACTGGTTAGGAAAATAACTATTTTGCTTAAAATCAAATTTTATAAACTTGGGATTCAATTTGGCAGAATTGCAACATCCTGTATAAAATACTATAGATGAAAAAGAGAAAGAAGTGTATTTCCGTGCAAATAATTTAATTAAAAATCATGGTAAAGCGCTTTCGGCTGTTAAGCCATCCTCAGTACCACTTGTCAAGTGTATACAGGAAAATTGGAGCATAAAGCATTATGCAAAATTGGAGCATAAAGCATTATGCTCCAATTTTCCTGTACACACTTGACAAGTGGTACTGAGGATGGCTTAATAGCCGAAAGCGCTTTACCATGATTTTGAATTAAATTATTTGCACGGAAATACACTTCTTTCTCTTTTTCATCTATATATACGTGCACACAGCCCCGCACTCCTTTGTAAAATACTATAATCACAGCAAATATATGCTATACTATTGTATATATATATGCTACGATATATTTTCTGTGACTGTTATGGTGGATACCCCAGTTAGCCAATATATGAAAATGTCATAAATACAGTAGATACAAAGGACATATTTTTACAAAAATAAAGTTGTCCAGCTTTTTCGGGAGATTTAAATATCATAAAATTATTAGGCAATGACTGGACCACTTAATTGGCTGTCTCTGATATAAAATTTTCCTTGTACATGCATATGACATTGTCACACATAGGCTAACAACTATAGTATCCATAAGCAAGGATATCATGATAGACAGAGTGTGTCCGCGTTTGCTTGTGAACACTAGAAATCTATGAAGGGTGTAGTAAAATTCGGCATCAATATTGTATATCAGCTTTCAATGAATATGTCTGCATTGTTTTCTAACCCACTCAAAGATTTAGCAGATAAATTTTAAGTTTGGGTATTCTACTTACAGTTTTATATTTTTTTGTAATTAATTTAGAGGCATTTTCCGTGATATCTTTGTTGGCCTGAGGCCCCCAGGGCCCCATTTTCCTTTAGATTCATTGTTTTCCCTGTAAATCTTCCATAACTTTCTAGAACGTTTGCTAGAACCCTATGATTTGTGAACTATCATTGGCCAGGAATATTCTAGAGTATTCTCCAGTCTTCCTTTTGAGTATATAAGCCCTGGGAATTAGGCCTGGTCACGATAGACTTACCCACGGTATGTCATTGCGCATCTTGTGACGTCAGTTGCGAATCAGAATTTAAATTGCTCCATATGTTTTACACAGCAATAGATACTTTTTTATGGGTTTTTGTTTTTTTCTTTTAAATAAATGTTGTTAAAAATATGTAGAATTTATTACTAGATAAATGAATGAATATTCTGTTGATAAAAAACACATTTAATGTGATACCCTGACTGCACATACGCTGACTGCACATCCCGGCATTTTTGGCCTATTTCAAAGCACTGTCGAGCTGGACTGACGATCAGTCAGTTGTTTACACTTTTTTCTTGACACATTATAGTAAGAGAGATGGCAACCAGAATCATGACTCATAGCAGCCCGACTAAAACCGTGTAAAATCGATAATTAGATGACTCTAGAGCCGACTGTTGAGTAGTAACTCTCAGAAGTGTAGTGTAGCATCTTCGCGGGGGGCCGTTTCTGCTGTGTAAAAAAAATTGTCGTATAGCAGCCCGTCTGATATTGAAAATGTACATAGATTTCGTTATTTCATTACTGAAATTTGCATTTTTAGAAATTTTGCGTGTAGCGTTTGACCCGAGTGTATTTTCAAAAATGTCAACAAATCTGACCTAAGTGACACATAGCAGCTCGGTTCATTGTTGTTTTAGACCATTCGTATGGATGCCCAGAATACAAAAATACTGTTTTCAGACATTTTGAGTGTCGGTGTCGCCTATGACGAAAAAATGTGCCAGATGAGTCGCCCGGCAAACACTCCGGCTCTTGTTACGCTCCTGTGTCAAGAACTGCCATTTACGTGTTACGTCCCTGTCTCTCGCTTCACCACAGCTGCTGCGCAAGATGGCTGTGCGAGAATCGAGTACAGCTTCCTACTTTGAATTTGAAGTAAATTATACAAATTGAAAAGTTGTCTGATTAGTCATATGCTACATTCAATTTGTCTGAAATCATTTTTTTCCACATCTGGGTGATGCATTCAATCATTGACGATGAATTTCAGACATATTTGCTATTAGTCACTTAGGTCAGATTTGTTGACATGTTCGAAATGCTACAAAAATTTAAGGCGACATGTTTTTTGTCTGAAAATTGTTTTTTCCGCATCAATTGACCCGACTTTACCTATAAAAATGATTTTCAGACGGGCTGCTGTAAGTTTATTTTTGGTCTCATTTTTTATTTTTTGAATTGGTCTCCTGGGTACGCGCTACAATCTGGGTGTCTGAAAACTGTGTTATTGGTGTCTCAGGGCTATTATCTAACTACATTCCGGAAATCAGACGGGCCGCTATGAGTCACTTAGTCAGATTTGTTGACATTTTTGAAAATGGGCTCAGATCAGACACTACGCGCAAAATGTCTGAAAATCGGATTGCTAGATACGGGGTTATATAATCTATCGATTCCGTGCGGTTTTAGCCGGGATGCTATGAGTCAAAAATTTTGGTTACCATCTCTCATACTATTAGCATTCTTCGACTAATCTACACACACTTAGATCTGAACGAAAGAGTAATGGCAGTATTTATTGACTTGTCAAAGGCGTTTGATTGTGTAAACCATAAAATACTTTTAAATAAGATTGCTCAGTACGGTTTAAGAGGAAATTGCAATAAACTTTTAGAGAGTTATTTAACAGATCGAAGGCAATTCGTGTCGTTTGCAGGTGAATCATCAGATAACTTATCAATCAAAACAGGGGTACCACAAGGTAGTGTTCTTGGCCCTCTATTGTTTCTCCTATATTGTAATGATTTAGACTACTTTATAAAACTGTATCATTGTGCATTTGCAGATGACATCACCTTAGTGGCATACAACAAAGATCACCATGACTTAACAGCACAAATTAATTCAGAAATGCAGCTCATTTCAAGTTACTTTAAAGATAACTTACTACACCTAAATGAAGAGAAAACCCAAATGCTACATTTTTATCCGTACCTAGCTTACTATCAATCAAGTCCACTAATAAAAATTAATTCTAAATCGATTCAACAGGTAACTAGCTTTAAATTATTAGGTTTATATATTGATTCTTCTTTAAATTGGAAAAATCAAGTTGACTATGTGTGTCGTAAATGTGCGTCGTCAAGAGACTAAGATTGATCGCAGGTGAGCATTCTGCAAGAATCTTCTACTTTTCAAATTTTGAATCAATTCTTAGATATGGTATAGTGTGCTGGGGCATGTCAAAAGTGAATCAAGAACAGTTTTTTTGCTTCAAAAGCGTGCAATCAGAAATCTTTTTGGCTTGAGTTATCTTGAGTCTTGCAGAAGTACCTTTATCAGTAAACGTTTGTTAACTTTCCCATGCCTTTTTATTGTGGAGCTTCTTAAATTTGTGAAAGGTAATCTACATGAATTCATCAACTTAAATCAATATCACGATTACAACACCAGACATGGTTCAGACTTACAATACACTGCTCACAGGCTAACACTCTTTGAATCCAACCCTTACTACAGTGGTGCAATTCTTTATAATAAACTACCGAATTATATAAAGAATAAAGAGTTTAAAACATATGTTAATTTGATAAAATCGGTGCTCCTAGAAAACGCCTTTTATACCATAGATGAATATATGCATTTTGATTTTACAAATTTTGTACATGATTAATCTACTACTGCACTGACTTGTCATATATCCCTGTCTGTGATAACTGTGATCAATAAACTATTATTATTATTATTATTAAACTGTAAACTATAAAAAATCGTAAAACACAACCGCAGCCGCTGCATTATTTAGAATTCGTGATTCGCAACTGACGTAGATGCGCAGAGTTGCCTTGTTTTCGGATTCGTTAGTGACATACCGTGGGTCACGTATCGTGGGCCTGGTGGTGTGAAAGGTTAGAAAGCGATTTTATGCGAATTTTTGGAGCTGAGTGAATATTCTTGGACAGTGACAGTAATCTGACAAGTTTTTTGTGATTTTTGAAGGCTAAACAATAAAAGTGGTAACCAAGGCAACGAGTTTGGTCTGTGATTGTTGAGATACGGTACAATATTTTTTAGATTCACCTAAGGGAATATATCTCACAGACACCATGATACAACAAAAGAGAGATATGATATTGCGCAGGTTGGACACCATATTGGCGCGTCACGCGGTTATAAACAATGGTACAAGTTGTAGGTATCATCTGGTTATAAACAACCGAAACGTCAGAAACGTCTGAGTGTCATTGTAGTGTGTTCTCTGCATTTTCAGCCAATTTACGGAAGTTTGCGTTGTAAAATTACTGTTAATTACTCTTTGGTCCATTTGTCCCTTTGTAAACTCAATCAGTGGACAAACTGTAATACTTTGCATGTCATAAGTGGGCGGGAACTTACCGCGTGACGTAATTGTGCAGAAGGGAACGAAATTGAGGCGGTTAAATATCATATCTCTCTTTTGTTGTATCATGACAGACACTACTATTTCGATTGGAATTAAATGAACAATTTTCAGAATATGTACCATATTAAGCATTCTTTTAAGAATAAAATGGAATGGCCGAATCACAAAGTGGAGCCAAAATTAAAAAAAATCTGATTTTTCAGAATACCCTGTATAAACCATGGGGCCCCGGTTTTCTTTTTTTGCAAATCGATTTAGCTTTGTTTGTAGTATAGTAGCTCATACAGGGTGTTTGTGTAAAAAAAATGAAATTTGACGAACAAATCTGTATTTAAAAAATACATATATTCAAAGACAACATTCCGGATACCACTGCATTGTCACCCTGTATGAGCTAGACTAGCTATGCTACGCACAATAATACCTTAGGCAAAGCTTAATTGATTTGCAAAAAAAGATTACTACTTAACGTGTGCCCCGTGGTTTATCTCCGGAAAATCATTTTTAATTTCGGCCCCACTTTGCACTGTATAACTTAGAGTATCGATATTTTGTACTGAAGGGTTTGAGCTAAGGTCAATTAGATGGCACTATCCAATTAAATGGTCATTTAAAAAATGATAGCTAGCCATGAAATCACCCAATCCAAATAGTGAGATAGCTTCCTTTAGGTGAATCTAAAAAAAAATCCGAATTTTACTAGGCCCTTCATGAATTTCTAGAATGTTCACAAGCAAAACGCGGACACAGTGTAGTACAAAATATGTTACATACTCATTTATTGAAGGAACTTTGACAACTTCTGCCTTCAGTTCTTGAGAGTCCATCTGCTCGATTTTGATATTGCTGGGTTCCACAGGAAATTTATTTTCCAACAAAATTTCTTCAATAATTTTCTTTCGCCTTTTTAAATCAGCCTTGACTAGCATCCTTTTGAATCGCCGGCTTGGCTCGACCGTAACCCTTCTCTTAATAGGAAGGAATAAAGTTGGAATGGCATCGTGATGCAAATTTCTAAAATTTGGCGGTGGAGTTTCATTTAGTAGTTTGTATTTCATACTTGTCAAAAAATATTTATCTTCGAAATGCTTAGAACAAATTGTAGCTGAAATAATTTTATGCAGAATTTTGTCCATTAATTTCTTAAAAGTTTACCATGTTTAATTTTGATTTCATCTTGTCTCCCACAAGCACGAATCCACTGCAGTGCAAAATCTTTATTACTAGGGAATCTATAAAATTTTACGTCTGCTGCATCTTTAGTTTTATTGTGGTTGGGACAACCAAAAACGGCACAATTTGGCATGATTAAATGAGTAGCCCTAAAAATATATATTTCAGTCCTATGCCAGTAATATAACAACAAGCTGCACAAGTAAAATCCCTTGCCTAAGTTCAAAGCTTTCTGGGAATAGCAATGCATTTTATTTGCTGAAATAACCGGATACAGAAATACAATTTGCAATTTGCAAAAGAAGTTTTTTACAGTACATATTGTTTAGTAGTTTGTACAACAAAAGTACAGTACAGCACATTTTTTAATTCCGCATTGCCCTTTAGTAGAATTATTTATTCGATAAATTGGTTTAAAATGTTCTAAAACATTGAAAACCAAAGTTTCAACAAAAAAATTTTTGGTGTCTGTCGTCCCACCCTAAATTTTCGAACGGATTAAGATGTCGTTTTTAAATTTGGTATACGAAATAGAGATTCGACAGGGGTTGTGCTTCTTTATTACATTCTTTCAACCATTATAGGAAAATGTAAAATCGAAAGTTTTAACTATAGAAATAGGCTAGGCAATAGGCGTGGTGCTATTTTTTATTTTATAATAGATTATTGTTTAGGACAGTTTTAATTTGTTTAGGATCACATTTGCTTTTGACTATCATTGCTCTTCTTCCAATTCTTCTCAGTAAAAATTTTAAATAAAAAAAGCTGTTTATTTATTGCAATAGCCAAGGTCATGAATCCATCACCTTTGGAAGAAATAGACAAAAAGGAGGTAAGGTGGGTTAGAGCTCAATTTTCGAAAAAATTTAATACCATAAACTGCATCTGAGGATGCTTCTCAAAATGTTGCATTTACTTTAAGGTCCCATCACGTAGGGCACCTTTTTCATGTAATTTACTGGAGTAGAAGGTAAGTTTCTAAATAATGTTTCTGTTTTCGAGTTACAACAAAATAGTTATTTATGTACCAAGGCACTGAAGTTCAACTTCTTATGATTCATGTGGAGTTTAGTTGCCGAGGCCTCTGGCCGAGGCAAATAAATCACACGAGAAAAAGAACTTCAGTGCCGAGGTACATATTATATATTTTTTTAAATCGGAATAAAAATGTTTTATTAGGCGAAAAAATAATCATAAATAAACCACACGAGAAAAAGAACTTCAGTGCCGAGGTACATATTATCCTTGTTATAAACAAGGATAATACTTAGATTGATTAGTAAAGTAAAAACTTAAACTGCTGCATCAAGGCTAATAATTTTGACACAACGTCGTAAGAAACAAATTTTATGAATTGCCGTTTTTTTTTCATTGAAATGGTCCCTTGCAATATTCTCCTCCTTTTTACAAAACATCAAATCTGTTTTCCACTTAGAAATTAAAAAAATAATAATAAATTTTTGTTGCATCGTAAGTTCCAAATATTATTTCCTGTTGTATGTAATCAACGTAAGCAACACTGGTTGTCAGTTACAATCCATTTAATATCTCCTGACAAAAAAAAAAGATCTTAAGTCGTCAGACCCAATTTTAACGCTACATTTGCGGAGCTTACAATAATTTTAGGTCCCTGGGCTGGAAGAAATCACGTTTGTTCTGTCAGTATAATTTTTTGTTTTCTCATATTGACATTTTTTTATTCAGTCTTTGGTTTTAGGAAAATAAAACAATGGATTTCGTCATGAATGTGTTTAGTATTGGTGTCATTTTTAAAAAATAAATATCAGAGGCATGGGCGCCGGGAGGGGGGTGCACTTGCACCTAAGTCTAGGTTGTTGTCCAAATTTGTTCAACACCTTGTCAATGAATTCAGTGAATTTATATACCTACCTACCTATAATTATATATAAGAATGCACCGTTACAAATTTTTTCTACGACTGTAAGGAAATTGAATATTCTCGTTTTCAACATGGTTAACCTGGAGGTTTCAATTTAGATAGGTAAATGCTTGCATAGACCTTTATAGCTTCGCTAGCTAACGGTCTTGGTCTTAGAAAAGATGGGGGAATGGAGGAGCCGAGGGAAAGTGGAAGTGGGGAGGGAGAGGGGGAAAATAAAGGTTGTTTCAAAAAATTATAAAAATATATACAGGCATTTAAAATGGAAGCACCCTCGTAAAATTTTTATTTTTCATCCGATTTTATCCGCGTTTTTTCTGAAGATTGGTCACAAAAAACTCTTTCTTACTTTGGTGCAAAATTTCAGGTCTTAAATCTCAATTTTTAAGGACAACTACAATTTTTTTGGGAATTTTAAAGGCATCTGGCAAGTCAAGTGTGTCGTGGAATCCCCTCAAAACAGTTGAATGATCAACAGGATTACTCAAAGTGTTGGTATGCAAAGATTCAATACAAAAATGTACAGAGTATTTTTCTATGGGCCATCTCAAAATGCTGAATTTTTGTGAAACTTTATACGAGTCAAAAATGCTCTGGAATAATTGAAAAAAACATTAATAAACATGAAAGTAAATTATTTCTTTACAAAATGCAAATAAAAAACAATTCAAATTATTGGACCTTTATCACTAAAGTCGCTGTCTAACATGATACACTTTCTGTGCGTTTCCTCTTGTTGGACTTCAGCCACCTTAACTCATATGGACTTACTGACTGGCAGGCTTCTGTATTTACAGACTTAGTTCGTTTATAGTGTCTGGGGTGGTTTTGATATACTCAATTTTTGACCCGTATAAAGTTGCAAAAAATGCAGTATTTTGAGATGGCACAGAGAGACACTCTGTATATTTCTGTATGAGTTCTTTGAACACCAACAGTTTGAGTGGCCCTGTCGACAACTCAACTATTTTTCGACTTTTTACTGATGCATATGTGTTTTGTTCTGGGTGCCAAATTGCATTTCGGCAAAATTCACACAGTTTGACGAGTATTGTCGAAACTGCGTGAACGATTGACGCGGCAATTAGACAACCCTAGTTTTGGAAACCAGTGTGGGAATATCATTGTGCATGGGTTACCACGGCAAAAACAAATTAAAACAGATAAATTATTATTGTAATGTCTTACAATTATGGAAGTGGCTATTTATTCGTCACGTGACTTCTTTGGACTTACATTTAGCTCCATACACGTCCGAAGTAAACTGAAACTGATTTAGATCGTCGGAAGTGCATTTTTCTCAAGCATTGTTACAATAATGAGCGTGTATGCCCTCCTTTTTCGGCGATGGGCGCTGCGGTATGAAAAAATAAGTGGTATAATTATTTCCGATGGTGTAACCCACCCCCGATTTTCTTAAAATTTTAACCCTATTTTTTGTTGTTGATTCCTGGAAAATTTTAATCTTGATTCTTGGTGCTTACCTGCGATGTTACGTCAGACACCCATCGACCATCCATATAATAAGTACCTACTTATTTCTCACTTTCAGCACAGTTTAGATACTCCTTCCTGCTCTCAGTATTCTACATAGGTACATACCGTTGAGGTAGTATACTACCTCAATTGTACATACACAAAATAAATAGCTATAAAAAGCCGGATTTATAAACTTTTAAAAATTGATAATAACAAGAACAAGGGTTTGACGCTGCCGTCTGAAGTTTGACGTTGTCGGCGTTGCCGCTCCTGGTCTATGCCAAGGTTAGTTTGGTCTATGCAGAGAAATCTACTCCATTTCTCTGGGTCTATGGAGGCACAGTCGGCACAGAGAGGTAAGAAGTAAGGAGGACCATCTTTATGCTTCTTGACTCATAAACTGTAAAAGAGGCTAAAACCTACTTTGGGTTCCACGTTTTCATTGGTCGGCTCAAGGTTACATAAATATTAAGCCCCTCGTCTCGTCGTCGGCGCGAGCCGAATATCGGGCGAAAACTACAGGTGCAGCATCTAAAGATATTCCTTGCCCTAAAATGCCATAATAGAAACCGGCGCGCGACGAATGTCGGGCGAAAACCACAGGTACAGGGCGTACAGGCATCTAAAGATATTCCTTGCCCTAAAATGCCATAATAGAAACCTACCTGTAGAGCACACCCTATAGTGTTCATGTAACCTTGAGTCTACCAATGAAAACGTGGAACTGTGGAACCCAAAGTGGGTTTTAGCCTCTTAGACGGTCAGATAGTGACAGATTTTCCTTACTGATTTTCTCATTTATGCCTTGGAGAGGGTTGAAAGGTAAATCGATGCTGAGTCGGAAAATAGTAATTTTAAGTTTGGCTCCCGGGGAAAACATATGGAAAATTCGATTTTTCAAAACAAAAAAAGGTATTAATTCTCACTTATGCCATGTTCACCGTATGATTTCTTATACTATTCCGACCTCGAAAACACAAAGGCATAGGTGTAGCGTGTGGGAAAAGGGTTGAATTAAGGGTTTGGCAGATCACACAAAAAATGACTTGGTTTACTGACTCTGTCAGTTATGCCGTTCGAAATGGTGAAAACTTATATCCTCACTAGCCCAAAAATTGATTGGCAGAATAGTGACGCGTGGGGAGAAATGCACTTTTGGGTCGGAAAATAAATCGGAAAATTTTTTTTTCGTCAACTGATTTTGTCAGAGATAAAATGAATTGCAATAAAACTTTCTATAGTTTCAGAGGCATAAGTGCAGAAATCAGTTGACGAAAAAAAAATTTTTTCCGACTTATTTTCCGACCCAAACGTGCATTTTTCCCCACGCGTCACTTCTGCCAATCAATTTTTGGGCTAGTGAGGACATAAGTTTTCACCATTTCGAACGGCATAACTGACGGAGTCAGTAAACCATAGACAAACCCGGTTTGTCTATGCAGTAAACCAAGTAATTTTTTGTGTGATCTGCCAAACCCTTAATTCAACCCTTTTTCCACAAGCTACACTTGTGCCTTTGGGTTTTCGAGGTCGGAATAATATAAGAAATCATACGGTGAACATGGCATAAGTGAGAATTAGTACCTTTTTTCTGTTTTGAAAAATCGAATTTTCCATATGTTTTCCCCGGGGGCCAAACTTAAAATTACTATTTTCCGACTCAGCATCGATTTACCTATCAACCCTCTCCAAGGCATAAATGAGAAAATCAGTAAGGAAAATCTGTCACTGTCTGACGGTCTATCTCGTAAAACTAGTCTAATAAAAGCACGGTGCTAGATCGAATTCAAATAGAGAAGTACATGTAGGTACGTCATCGACCAGGCTGCGCGAATGTTTGTACCATAGGCGTATCAATTTTAGTCATATTCTAAGTAGATACATAAAATGTATAAAAATAAATATGAAATGTTGTTGGCTGTAAAATTTGTTTTTAATGCTTACGGTATGGACGTTTTATTTGAAAGAAAATAAAGTGGGCTGTTACTAAAAAACATTTTTGCTATGCTAATTTTATTCCAATAAATTTATTATGCACTAAAAAAGTACCTATATAAAAACTATGAAAATTTTGTGTACACAAGCAACACATATAATATAGTATATGATAATATAATGTATTATAATGGTTCTATTCCCGCGAGGTCGTCGTCAAAATCTGATTGCCAGTCGTCTTTGTCATCGTCAGATTCTTCCGTGTTCACTACAAATACCAAATCTTCAAGTGCTTCATCTAAGAGATGCTCTTTTTGGGTATATTCATCTATAATTTTCTCAGAGTGCTCACATACAGACACCCAATCAGCTGGTCCTATTTCCCCAAATCTCTGTCTTGCTAATGCTTCGACATCATTTAATTTAAATGAAACATTTCTTGTGGCAACCCAGTTTTTCATATTGGCCCATATTTTCTCGATTGGATTGAACTCTGGATGATATGGAGGTAATCTTAATACACGATGACCATGTTCGGTCATATAAGTGTATCCAATTTGTACTTATGATGTTTACTTTTATGCATCTTAATGACTTCATATAATTCTGGTTTTGTTAATGTGGGATCATGTGCAATATTTCTTTGTTCAAGCCAGATTATCATATCTTTTTTAAAAGTCGCAGTAGTTGGGTCTTTGTCATATGCAACGTTATGATATGAGGCATTATCTACTACCAGCACAGATCTCGGAGGCAGATTTGGTAGTAACTGTTGTTTTACCCACTTCATAAAATTGTCATGGTTCATTTCGTTGTGATAATCCCCCGATTTTGTACCTGCAAAACCGAAATATGTTGTAAATAGAAAAAATGTAAATTTTATAGGTTATGGTATAACCCATAATTAAAATGCAAAAAGAAAATATATAATTAACATATTAAGGCAATGAATGGTAATTTGAATTATATTATTATAATCCTGAAGAGATAGGTATAATGTACCAGGAATATCAGGTAAAAACATAATAACTTCAAATCTTTGACCACAGACACAATACACAATGAGCTACCAGCAATACACTATCACACACGATGCAGCAGGAAACACTGCCACTATCGCAATAAACTGCATCAAACCAAACGCACCTCTTCTTTTATGCACCCGTCGCATGACCGAGTACCCGCCTATGCGGCCGACCCACCCCTTCAAAATGGACTCGCCCGGCAACCCGACGGAAATTCGTCCACGGCGCAGGATGACGTAAGTGTGCTCCCCGGGCAAGAACGTTAAACCAGACAGGATAGCTCAATCTGAATGGTGTAATGTTCGCGGCGCCCACCGAGTGCGTGACGTCACCGTTAGACGTCATTAGGTGAAGGTTATATCGTACGCCCGTTGTTTACCTTTGTTTTTCTAGTTTTCTATCTAATTTCTTTCGGTTTTACTTTATTATTGTGAGTTTTTTGAGTTTTACCTGTTATAAAGTGTGTCTGTGCGTTGTTTTTATTTGATTTTTGTGCCGTGTTTATTATTATTCAGAGACACTAAGTGCCTGATACTTGAATTTCGACAGAAGGGAAGGTGAGCATTTCTTGACATATTATTAATAATAAAAGTACGAGGTTGATAATATACTACTTTACAGAATAGTCCTATTCACGAAAATATGCCGGGGACTAGGCCAGGGGAACAAAGTGTGCCGTATATGGGTGTAATAACACTTATGCTACAAAAGCCCAAACTGGGCAGAATATCATATGTCATGCTTTTCCAAAACCAAAGGACTTATAAGGACCTTTTCTATAAAACTATACAAAGTGAGTGGATATCAAGGTGCAAAAGAAAAGACAAATTCAACCCTAACACTAGCCATATATGTTCCCAACATTTTGTAGACAATGACTACGAAAGAGATCTTCGAAATGAGAAATGAATTATTAGGTAAGTATAATTTTCTTTGCTAGCTAGCCATCTAAAAAGTGTAAGAATATAAATATTTACCCAGATAGCAAAATTAACTCCACAAGTGCCAGAAAAGCACTTCTCAAAAGTAGTCAAATGCTTATAAAGCACATGTAATATTCACTTGGCAAGTGCTCCAGTGCCAGCTCAAAAAGCGCTTAATAAGTGGTGGTCTACAAGTAGTATGCGCGCGCATCGTACTGCAGTGAAGTACTTTTGAAGCATTGTTAAAGCGTCCTGACTGTTGATATTATATACAAATCAGGCACTTCTCGTGTACTTTATTATTATTCTACAGGATCATACTGTAATCTTTTATATGTGCTTGCAGAATGCTTTTTCTGTACATTTACTTTAAATAAATATGCATTTCATTTTGACACTTTGTTTGCATTCACTGAAGGTATATATTGTGTATGCTACTAAATTGAATGAGTACAAATTAATTTTGATTGACCTTTCACATTGATTTTTTTCGAGAAAAATATATCTAAGAAAGTATACAGGGTGTAACATAAATGTTAGAAATAAAATAAACTGTGGATTTTTATGTATTTTTTTTTATAATTCATATATGGACTTATTATACTCTACCGGTTCTCGTTTCCAAGCTACAAGGGGCGCTAAAAATTAAAAAAAAATAGTTTCTCTAATAACTTTCTAACATTAGATCATGTTAAAATTATTCTAGCTGTAGCTAATTTTTTTGATGTTGTTAGCGCCCCTGTAGCTTGTAAATGAAAATTGGTAGAGCATGATTCCATATATAAATAAAACATTTTTTTGCCTAAAAATCCACCGTTTAATTTACTCCCAACCTTTATATTACACCCGTAAAAATTTGAGTAAAAAGTAATAAGACAGTGAATATACCTTCTGTGATAAATGCTCTGTTGTTGATGATGGGGGTCTTCTAGTGAAACACCATAACGAAACTAAATAAATAAATATCTTCATTAAAATATAAATATATTTAAGACTCATTTTGCTTTCCACAAATGTTCCTTAAATATAGTTTAATTACATCTTCAACCTCCTTTTCTGTTGTATTTCTCGATTTCTGCGTACTGCTACTGCAATAAAAAAATTATTTCAAAACAAAATTACTCAGAAATTTGAAAAATATGAAAGTAAACTATAAATGAACAGGTGTATACCTATATCTTTCATGTTTTGATTTAATGGGTTTGTTTGTAGATAATTATTTTTTATTATTTTGCTTACATCTCATTATCAGACCATGCAGGAGTGATTTCCAGAATATCAAAATCTTCTACATATACAGTGTGTCTGGTTTTTCGTGTTAACACCCCTGAAAATCTAAGTAGGCTGGGGGAATTGAACGGGGCAATTTTTTTTATAAATATGTCCCTGAAAGGTCATAATTTGCCAAGGTCTATAGAGGATAGGTTGCCTCACTTTGGTGAGTGACGTCAGCTAGTATGCTGATTTGAAAACAGAATGAGAGCCTTAAACAAATACCTCGTTTTATTGATGCAAAATATATTACCATTTGTGTAACTTCTAACATTCCTGGTTCAATGTTAATAAGTGGTTCGAATTTCACTTCGAATACTGTTTACATGCCGCCCCTGGGTCGCCAGCATACTACGTGACGTCATTCCCCCCGGCAAAGTGAGACAACCTATCCTCTATAGACCTTGATAATTTGCGAGGTATTGGTTTGGCATTGCCGCGAAATCCTGGCCTACTGCGATTTTTTAAAGGGGTGAGTTTTTCGAAAAACCCTATTAGGCATATTTTTATTTAAAATCTGACACCACAGCGTTAATCAGGACACCCTAAAACCCCCACATACCAAATTTGAAGAAAAAATATGTAGGGTGTGTTCCATTCTGCAGGGTGTCAAAGTTGAGCAAAATAGAAATTTTAAAGGCATCTGGCGAGTCAAGTGTGTCATGGAATTACTTCGAAACAGATGGATTATCAACAGGACCACTCACAATGTTGATATGCAAAGAACCAATAAAAAATATACAGTGTTCTTATCTGTGCCATCTCAAATTACTGAATTTTTATTAAACTTTATACTGGTCAGGAGTGCTCTGGAATCATTGAAAAAATATTAATAAACACAAAAGTAATTTATTTCTTTACAAAATTCCAACCGACAAATAAAAATAATTTAAATTATTGGACCTTTCTCAACAAAGTCACTGTCTAAGATGATAGATTTTCGGTGCGTTTCCTGTTGTGGCACACCATCTACCTTAACTGATATGGACTTAGTGACCGGCAGGCTTCTGTATTTTTTAGATTTAGTTCGTTTATAGTGTGCGGAGTGGTTTTGTTATGCACGATCGATTTTTTACCCGTACAAAGTTCCAAAAATTCAGTAATTTGAGATGGCACAGATAAGAACACTCTGTATATTTTTGTATTCGATCTTTGTATATCAACATTGTGAGTGATCCTGTTGATAATCCACCTGTTTCCAAGTAATTCCATGGCACACTTGACTCGCCAGATGCCTTTAAAATGCCTATTTTGCTCAACTTTGACACCCTACAGAATGGAACACCCTACATATTTTTTCTTCAAATTTGGTATGTGGGGGTTTTAGGGTGTCCTGATTAACGCTGTGGTGTCAGATTTTAAATAAAAATGTGCCTAATAGGGTTTTTCGAAAAACGCACCCCTTTAAAAAATCGCAGTAGGCCAGAATTTCGCGGCAATGCCAAACCAATACCTCGCAAATGATGACCTTTCAGGGACATATTTATAAAAAAAATTGCCCCGTTCAATTCCCCCAGCCTACTTAGATTTTCAGGGGTGTTAACACGAAAAACCAGACACACTGTAGGTATCTTTTTTTTTGTTATTTAGATCTATTCCGGCAATTATCCAGGACACACTGTATTAAATACCTTATTTTTATTCCTACTATTAAAATTGATATTGCTGCTGGAATTCAGAAAAACTCTATAGATTTTCCCAACTTGCGGAAATTCACGAGAGTTTTCGTTGTATAATTTATACATGAAGAAATTCACAAAGTGTAATATATGTAATACACAACCATGTAAGTACAGAAAAATGTTGATATACCTATTGGATAATTAGCGAAGCACAAAAGTTATTACAAAGCCCAGTTTTTAAGGTCCTACCTACACGCTACTGCTATATGATGGAGAACCGAGGTTATTGCAAATAACAGTACGAAATACCTACACGTGTCTTTTCTGGGGAAATACATACCTACACGTAGTTATAATAATAATTGATTTTACCTTTGCTGGCTGAGCTGGCTCATAGTAGACTCAAACGACGAGACGACTACTTGAAAAAAATAGGCAACAGATGCTGTCTAAAACTAGACCCGTTGGAGCTGGAGTGGGAAATGGCGGGTAGCGGTCGGCGTCGGTGGATGGCGGAGGGTGAACGGCGCAGGCGCGCAGGCGCACAATTAGAAACTGCACCGACCGCCAAATATGTGCTTATTTTGCAATTCTAAAGTGCTTTAGTTTTAATACGATTTTCGGCAGCATTAGTTATGTGCTCTAGATGCACATGAATGTTTCTATTTAATATATAGTGCTTCTTATGCGTTTACAAAGCACACATATTTCAATAATAAAATGTGATTGCAGAAAAAGCACTTACGATGCACTGTTCTGGTTCAACTACTTGTACTAGGGTGATTAAAAGCTATTTTTATTGCGCATTTATTTGAATACTTATTTGGTGATTACTTTTTTCACATTTTTTGCACTTGACTGCAGTTTGTGCTATCTGGGTATATACCTATATTTTTTAATGTAAGGCTTACCTTTAAGAAAGCATTTAAAAAAAACGCAGTTCCTACATTAAAAATACCTTCTACAAAAACTATTACTGCAACAACCTCGGCAACAACTAATACATCATACGTTCTGATAGACTTACCGAAAGACAAAGAAAGGAAGAAATAGAAAAATTACTTGTTGATTTGTCTGCAATAGAAGGTGGAAAAACTGAAAAATTAGAAGGCAGTTCTTCCCCAGCGACACTTACTGAAATTGGAATTCCCCGACAAGCAATTATACAGGAATCAGATGAAGTTTTTAAAAAAGAAGTTAACATCCCTTTGGTAGTTATAAAAGATTTTTGTAAATTTAGAACTACTATTAGAATCAATTTTCAAAATTTAAAAGCACGACATACTTAATAATACTTCACAAAGAAATAGTTCTGTGGATCCTCTTCGAAAAAAAAAGCGGAAATTAAACAAAATTATGAATTAGAATATTTATTATTTATGAATTATGAATAAATAAATGACTACCTATGTTTTCAACTGTGTTTTAATTTGTCTTGGAGCATTTTATCAGTGTTCTATTTTTTTTATTATTGATTCACCATGCATTCACATATTATATAATATGAATATCAAAATCCAAAAATGCTCTTCAAAATCAAACTAATCAAAGGAGGCCCACAATTATTGACAGAATAATTCTGTATAATATATTATAATCTGTGTGCCATAATAAAAACTATTTAAGGCAAAATTCGCACCTTCTGAAAACACATTTGCTGCAATAATGCGCTTTTTTCTCGTATTGGTTGGAGAAATTGTCATAAAAAATTCGTGTTCAAAAAACAAGAGTGAACTTTATTGATTTCTATTTGTTTACAATCCTTGAAAAATAAATCCGAAAAAGCAAAAGCATCTAAAGCTCACTTTTTGTTTTTATGAACTTAAAAAAAAAGCACAAGTCGCTCTCTAAAGGCGCGCGATTAGGTGTTTCGTGGTGCGAGTTTACGCAGTACGTCTAACTGTAACGTCATCACGTCGGGCGGCTCGGCGGACAGATTCGCGTGATTGAGCTATCCTGTCTGGTTTAACGTTCTTGCTCCCCGGGTATGACCCGAACTTAGCGGTTGTAGTTAGAGATGGGTAATTCGTTCATTTTACTCGACCGAATCACTTCAGTCTCAACGGTCATAGTAGTCATGAGCATGTCTGTAAACTCGTACGGTACCATAACCCGTAAACTAAGATTTACGGGTCTTGGTACGGTATGGCTTAATTCAATCTTGAGGTTTTAAATCAGCCGTTTCTGTTTTACAATTCACGAAACGTTCGTTCGGTCTTAGTTCGTTCGATTATTCGATGTGTGGACTATGGAGTGTCCGTAATAACCAGAGCATATAAAATAGAATAGAGTCTGTCAAATGGATGCAGTGTCGGGGCGATTGGGCAGTTCTTTTTTGGCTGTAGGAGAGATATTACAGTGCCGTGGAGTGTGCCTTTTGTAAATTATTGTGCTTTTTGCTAGTATCTTTAAATAAATAATCCCAGGAAGGAGAAAAAGCTGCTTGTGCTTACCACACACTATATATACTTTACTAATACTACTCTGTATTTCTGAATTGATTTTCCCGACTACACCTCTGACTTCTATTCCACCAATATGGCTCAAGGTCATTGAATTTGCGGATGAGTTCTCAAGAGTAATTCATACTGCTGGTTGTTTTATATGCTCTGGTTATACTGCTGGTTCTTTTATATGCGCTGGTAATAACCTAACCTATATATTTTGTGGTAACAACTAATAACCGACTGCTTCATGATTGGATCGTTTCGATATGTTGAGAATCGGTCAATCAATACTTTAAAGTGATCGAATCGCAGTGACCGAATATTCACGATTGACACCATTTATAGCAGAATCGAAAGTAGCATATGTAGCATAGTTCGGAGGGTAGATTTGGTACCCGGACCGGAGGCAACAGCAGCCTAAATTTAATGGTTTAGACGGACAATTTTATAACACAGAAATGGTCCTTGATCCTCCTTACCTCTACCATTGAGTAAAGGATATATATTCTATAGAATATATTTCCTTTACTCAATGCCTCTACCTTCCATACTCTGTTTGAAGCAGACCCTTCTCCCCTCTCTATTTCTGTGGTTAAAATCTAATAAAACCAGAGATATAGAGGGGGAGAATGATTGTCAACGTGCGCAAGACTGCTAATTTTTCTACCGCCATTTTAACCCACGAAAGTGCGACCAATTCAAAATAATTTACTTTTTCAAATTTTTGTTGCATTTATTGACGTTTAGGTATAATTTTATATTGATGTGGAAGCAACTTTAGTCAAAAAACTTTATTTTTACCTGGACCGTTTTCGGCGAATTTGCTTGGTGCCTCATTAGGAGAAATCATTGAATCTGTTGAAGTTGAAGCTTGTGGTAGGCTCGGACAGGGGAGGCTGGGGGGGGGGGGGGGCTAAGCCCCCCCTGACAAATTATTTTTATAATTTTTTTGACATTATAGGTTTACATTAAAAACCTTACTAAGCTGATTTAATCTTGTTGCGTGTTCGTGTTAGTGCGTATAGTAATAGACACTGACTAAAACACTAATAACAAAATAAAACAAACTAAACAGCGGCAACACTGAACACTGGCAACACTGCCGTCACGCACTCACCCCGCACCCGACCCCGTCAGCGTCAGTCTACCACACGCCACACTCACAGAATTAGCATCAATAAGGGACTCTTTAAAATAAGGGGACCCAGCATTTCACAGTCTATCACATAGGAAAAGTGAAGCCTTGAGGGGAAGTTTGTTTTCTGTAGACTCCAAGGAGACCACATAAGTGGGCTGGTACAAGGTTATGTTATATGTCAGTGTGTCCAACTGCCATCAGGTTTTATGTGATAAGATAGTGCCATAGATTCTAAAGGAGGCAGAAAATTTCCCATCATAATTCACAATTTTTAAGTTTTCTAACTTCCAGATACTCAGATGTGACAATTAAAGAATTTCAACTATGCAATAAATTTGTTTCATTTGACAGTTGCCATATTCTGTATTTGTAGACACAACCACGGGCGTAGCCAAGGGGGGGTTTCGGGGGTTCAAACCCCCCCCGAAATAAGCAAAATATTACCTAATATTATCTATCCTTGTTAAGGATAGAGACGTGAATCATTATTACTGTCGAAAAATGGAGGGGAAAAAAGGAAGGGTGGTAAACCTAAAGGTATGGACTACTGGAAAAAAATGGTGTAGTCAAGGTCAAGGGGTTTCTAATAAAGAAACAAATTTGGATTTAGCTATCAAAGCTTCAGCTACCTTGCATGCTGATAAGAAGACTGCCTACCCCGAAATCTAGTTTGGAATGCCTAGATATGTGCGATAAAAACCTTTATCCTAATATTTACACATTACTACAAATCTTGGCTACCATTCCTGTATCCACTGCTACCCCAGAGAGGTCTTTCTCGAGCCTAAGGAGACTGAAAAACTATTTACGAAACACTACAAGTGAAAACAGACTTCATGGTTTGGCTCTAATGAACATTCACTATGGAACAGAAATTCATGCAGATGAAGTAGATATATTTAAAAGAAAAAGCCGAAGATTTCTTCTTTAATGGTTTTAGATTTAGCGCAGAGGAACGAAATTAATTTATCCATTTCATTTAAAGTTAAGAACTTTATAAATATATGTCGTAGTTTTTCGGATGGATATATAGATATTAAATTTCATATAAGTATATTTTTGTTGTTTTATTTACTTCTCAAACTAAAACCCCCCCCAAAACTAAATCCTGGCTACGCCCGTGGACACAACATTGTCAACTCTAATTTTTAGAAATCATGGAAACCATTATTAATTTTTACTAACAATCAAAGTACCTGTTTTATTAATAGATTCTCCAATAAAATGGCATATTTGGCATCACTGATACCATTACAATGTGGAAAGAATAGGCCTCACTTTGGAAAGTATAATGCTGGGTCCCCTTACTTTAAAGAGTCCCTGGCATCACTGCGAACCTGGACGGCTGGACGTGACTGCTTACTGTGATTGATATCATTATGTAATACTGCGAAGACACCAATGTACATCTATATTTTTACTTATGCAGTATCAGTATACAGGGTGAGTTTTTTCGATGCCCACACTATGGGGATCTCGGAAACTAGCAGAGCTAGAACAAAGGTTAAATGAGGAAAGAATTGCAGTTTTGAATGCTCAATCTAATGCCCCTTTTGGATTTTTAAAAAAGTTCATGGCTCATCACTAGATATTTTGTAAAGAGTGATTTTTTGCTATTTCATCAGATCTCTGTAGCTCCGTTATTTCTGATTATACAAAAAAAAATGTAGAGACAAAAATTGTAGATAATTTGGGCTTAATGAGATAATCTTATCCAATTTTTTATGTTGTTTGTGATTTTTTAGATATGACATAAACTTGTGTTTTTTTAAATGTAAATCATAGTTGGCTGTGGCCTTATAAAATCGGCCATTTTTTGAGCTTTCCAAAGATATAATACTCGGCATAGTTATTATAAAAAATAAAAGAGCTATGGCTAATTTTCTGATTTTTTTAAATTTTCACATAGTCAGCCATGGAATATTTTCATAATTACGTTCTATTTTATAATTAGATATACTTCAAACTTTCTAATATTTTGTTTTTAGCTGGTAACAAAATGTAAAAAAATAAAACAAAAATTAAAAAAACTCAAATTCAAATTATTATTATTTTAAAAGGTGTTCAAACAATCCACCATTATTATTTATGCAAATATTCTATCTTTTTAAAATTGAATTTGTCGCCGTTCTTAGAGAGTGCCTGTCAATACTGGCAATCGCTTCTAAAACAGCTGCTCTTAATTCAATAATAATTGTCTCGTACTTTATTTTGTACTGTTCCCCACAGAAATACAAAACAGACAATCGGGGGATCGGAGCTGCCAGGAAATAGGTCTATTTCTCCCTATCCAATTATTTGGATAGAGCTGATCTAGGTAATTTCTTACAGGCAAAGGCAAATAATTATGTGGTGGAGCTCCATCATGATAATTTTTGTTTTATTTTCTTACATTTTGTTACCAGCTAAAAATATAATATTTAAAAGTTTGAAGTATGTTTTATTATACAATAGAACGTAATTATGAAAATATTCCATGGCTGACTTTGGAAAGCTCAAAAAATGGCCGATTTGATAAGGCCACAGCCAACTATGATTTACATTTTAAAAAACACAAGTTTATGTCATATCTCAAAAATTACAAACAACATAAAAAATTGGATAAGATTATCTTATTAAGCCCAAAATTATCTACAATTTTTGTTTCAACAGTTTTTCTGTATAATCAGAAATAACGGAGCTACCGAGATCTGATGAAATAGCAAAAATCACTCTTTTCAAAGAATCTAGTGAGACATGAACTTTTTTAAAAATCCAAAAGGGGCATTAGATTTAGCATTCAAAACTGCAATTCTTTCCTCATTTAACCTTTGTTCTAGCTCTGCTAGTTTCCGAGATCCCCATAGTGGGCATAGAAAAAAAAACTCACCCTGTATGTAGTAAAGTTGTGTTTTATATTTAAATTAATAACGTTGTGCCGGTTAATAAGTAAATAAGCTCTACTATAGTTTGCGTAAGTACTTTAATTTTCTTCATTTAGTTCAGTAAGTTCATTTACAAATAAAGTACCTACCTAATTAATTGACAATTGACCATTCATTCATCCGAGCAATAACCCACGATGCACAGAAAACGGTAACCGCGTAGGTGCTGTGACGTAAACGGTGACGCTTATTCGACAAAATCATGGCTTACTTTTATTTTTAAACGGAAATTTGAGGTAAACACATATATACACCAAAGTGTTTATATGCGGCGCTCCGGCGCTTTTGCGGGTTATTGAATCTCATCTCCTTCAGGGGCTTAAGCCTCCCCGGAGAAAAAAGGCTAGCTACGCCTATGGTTGTTGGTCAGATTCATTTTCCGACGGTATAGAAGTTGATTGGAGGCATTTCTTATTGCCCACCAATTTGTGGATGTTCTTACAGAGACATGTTAATGAAGACAACACGATTACAAAAACACGCCAGCAAAAACGCTAAACACACGAAAAAGACCTTAAAAAAGCAATTGAGAAGTAAGCACGTCAAAACGTAAACAAACTACAAGAAAAGACTGGGTTAAAATGGCGGCGATCTAAGCGCCCTCTGTGTAGCCGAAAAATCGGATCCGCATAAGGTCAAAGCGCATTCTCTTCCTCCATATCTCTGATTAAAACAATACCTGGGCAACCTTAATTTTTGCTAAATCTGCCCCCTTCTCTATTTCTGTGAGATCCTTTTATGCCAGTGTGAAGAATTGGATAACTAAAGTTAGGGTTCCTTTCCTAATAAAGGAACCCTAACTAAAGTATCCACAAACAAGAGTGGTAGTTTGTAGTCGAACAAAGAACCAAATTTAAATCCACCGCACAAGTCTAGTGATTTAACTGGGGTCAAGTTATTTCCCCCCAATCCCCCACTGCGCAGCCGCATCTGTCAAATCTTCTCGCGACGTTGCCAGATCCTCACATTTTTCTTCTACTCTACGATTCCAATTACACACATTCCGGTAATTTCATACGCTTTGAACTCTACAAAAAAGTACATTCTAGAGTTTAGAAGGATACCAAGCATATGGAAGATCGTTCTTAATGCTTTAAGGTAGGAAAAACTGTAAAATAGCTCGCGCTCCCCACTCGCCGTGCTGACATCAGGCGCGCGACGCGGCATCGTGGCGCGCCGCCGGCACCGCTCCCGTCCGCCGACATCCGTCATACGTCGCCGCCGCAAACCGTCTCCGACCGACCCGCCCTCGTGCAGCGCAGGCAGGCGAACAGCCCGCAGGCGAGACCTCGACAAGTGTTTAGCCCCCGTGCCGCGTCCCCGCGTTCTACACCCCCTTCGTCGTACCACACAACCGAACACAAAACGCACCATGAGCTGGCAGGACTACGTCGACAAGCAGCTGCTCGCGTCGCGCTGCGTCACCAAGGCGGCCATCGCCGGCCACGACGGCAACGTCTGGGCCACTTCGGAGAACTTCGAGGTAAGTGGAGGATTTGGGGATGTTGCCCTGGAAGTTTGGGGCCGGCAAAGACACGTTTTCATTGTGAAATTGCGAGGAGCCGGTTGGCCGGCGCGCACAAGATGGCCGCCGCACGCTCTGTGGTGGTATCTTGCAGAAAACTGCTGCCCCAGGTCTTTCTTGGTAGTCCTTAAAGCAGTTACATTTTCCTCAAGTTAGGCGGCTGTGTGTCTTTGCGAGATGATTCAAAAGAGAGCAAAATTTGGACCCAGGAGCCTCTAACCATAACAAATTTGGTCGGCACCCAAGAACATCGAGAGAGTTAGGTATTATTCTCGTTTCTTGTGCCTATATTTCTTTCAGGAGAGCATTGCCACTTAGTTCATATTAAAAGAACTTAATTGCAACTTTGCCACATAGGGTGTTATCGGATTTATCAAAATTTATCTTTAGAAGTACTTAGGTCTCTATAATTAATAAGTAAGTACCTAATATTATAATCCCAGGAGATAAGGTATTATTTGGTACCTACTTATAATACGAGCTAATCTATCTAGGTACCTACCGACTTGCCCCAATATACAAAATTACCTAAGCTACGAACTAGGTATTTTTTTTATTTTACTAGAATAATGAAAATTATAAAACAGAGTACCTAGGTAGAAACATCTTTTCCAATTCGAGTTGGTAGACATGGTCGATGGTCGGTAGAGGTAAGCTAAGAACAAGTCGTCATACCTACCTAGCTAATAAGTTAGATATTAATCAACTAGGTGTATTCGCAAAACTACATACCTAACCGAGTACCTAACTATTACAGACTGTAATAATTACAGTTCATTTTACCTGAGATTTTACCTATCATAAGTAGGTATCGAGGTAGGTATCTACCTACCTACCGTTGAGTATTATTATTATCTCGACTTAGCCAAAAGGCATTCGCACTCCCTCTACGGGGAACATTCACTCAGATCCCGGGCATCCCGGATACCAAAAGGATCTGGCTCGGACGAGACCCTTGCCATGTTATCGGGCCCTAGGTGACATTGATGTTGTTGGACGATCCTGCATTCCCCATGAATTTCCTGACGGTTCGGGCTGTCGCAAGTAGTACCGCTTTCTGCATGGACCTGTAAAGACTATCAGTTAGATTCAGCTCCTTGATGTTTCTCAGCAAACTTTTTGGTATAACACCAGTTGTTGACACGATGATTGGAATCGTCTGGACGTTCTCCATTTCCCATTGCCTTCTAATTCGTTCTTCTAAGTCTCTGTACTTCGCGATCTTCTCGACTTGCTTCACACGCAGGTTGTTGTTGTTCGGGATGGCCACATCAATCAGAGTTGTCTTCCTAGAAATTTTATCAACTATTATAAGGTCCGGTCTGTTATGGGCAACTCGTTGATCATTATTATTATTATTATATTATTCCTTTACTCAATATTATTATTATTATTATTATTCCTTTACTCAATGTTATTATTATTCCTTTACTCCATGTACCTACTTAATAAAGACATGTTTATCTGCTAGGTGCTTTGTGCTTTCGGACTTTGATCATCAAAATGAAACTCATTTTCAAAAAGAATTTTCCGATTCCCCCCTCCGAGTTTCCCGAAGAATTTTCAGAATGAATACCCACCTATACTTCGTTGCTAATGTCCTTTCTTTCGTTCATGACTTCAGCTCAGTTCAGAACCAGTTTTGTTATGTCCAAATCCGTCGATTTCTTGAGAACACCCGTGGGCAGGATCCTACTTGGTTGTATATATGTATGTATTAGCGTCGTTTAATTGCCATTTTGTGCTAAAAATTCTCATTTTGAAAACGTTTTAGCGAAACGTGAAAAGAGTTATTTCTCGAGTTATCCAAATCCAAGGGCAAACGGCGGTTTGTTATTAAATGCATACTCATGGTTTTGGAGAGATAAGACAGGATTAGGCTCGAGATAAGGCTTACCCGAGAGCTTACCTTATTTTTACCTTACCCTTACCTATATATTTATAATTATTCAAAGTCTAAAAAATAATTATTGTTCTTATCTAAGTATGCATCTTGCTCGGTATCTTGTTATGGCCGACCTGAATTTTGCAGGGCGAAAGGATTTAGGTAACTCGGGATTTAAGTACCTACCTAGGGCATTCCCTGTTTTGTTTCTCCTTGGGTTTCTCACAAAAAGATTGTTGCAGTATTTTTTTTATTTAACCCGGAATCTGTGTGGTGGGGTATGTAGGTAATGACCGGTAATGACTAATGACCAGGTCATGAAAATCGTTGATTTTGTTTGTATTTTTTTGTCGGACTTTTGGTTTCCTCGGAACGGGGCCCTAGAGTAGAATACCTTCCTATCAGTGTCTAATCTATCACCCTCTGTGCTCGGTTCTGTCTTGGTTTGCCCCTGGTAAAGTGTAGGCGTGTTCAAAGTAGATTTGGGTAGGTATGTGATACCCGGTGTCCCCGGCTCCTGTCCCCGGTGATACCCCGCACCACACACATGTAATTTAATTTTTACTTTCAAAAAGCAATAATTAAGTTCGTACAAAATTAATATATAACCTAGGTATATGATGCAGTTACTTAGCGAAACAACTTTATACATATATACTTATTATATATATGTATAATAAGTACTTACCACCTACCTACCTTATACGTGCTAATACCGCCACCGAGACCGCCACTTAAAATTTATGTACAAATCAAATTAAATTTTCAAAATAAATCGAAAATGTGAATGTAATGGACAGCCGAAAAATAAAAAGTTTTAGTGGTTGACCGAGTGGTCGACATATCATTGTGTTAGGTACTTAGTAATTCACACTGAAATAAAATACTAATAATACAGTATGATTTGTTTACTTATTAAGCGATTATTAAGTTATTTATTTATGATACATACTCAACTATGATAACATAACTATTATTTATAATATGATAACGTAACTATTATTCATCAGCATCAATAGGCTCAGAAAACTCATACTTCAGAGATAATAATTTTTTGACTAACCTTGCCTGGCTTCTTTTATTTTCACGTTAAGTTCTCTCGTTGGTGGATATTTCAGTCATCCTGGGACCTGGGTATAATATTATAATTCTTGGCGGTCGTGAAAACTGCTTGTCCTCGCTTGTCTTCATTGATTGCCTTTTCCATGTCTTCTTCGCTGTATCAACATTTTTCCTTTTATACACTACCCCTCGGTGCACCCCCAGCCCGCTACGGCTTCGCGAATAGGACCAATATCCAATATTTTGTTTCACGTTAAAGATACCTATAGTAAAATTATTATAAGAAGTCCTTACTGGGACTGTCAATTGGTAATTTCGAGATCCTAAGTTGGCATCGATGGAGCAAAAAAATGCAACCGGGTCAAAAGTTCAGGTCAGTAACGAGCACATTTGCACAATTAATAACTACTAATAACACGAACAAGAACAACACAGATAACGGTAAAACTCACGAAACGTACAAAACCCGCGAATATTTCCACTGCCCAAAGTTTGAACCCTTTTTTACCACAAAATATATATAGGTTTTTACTTTCACAACACGGAAAACGGAAATAAAATTTGTCTGAGTACGCACCATAGACGCTGCCCCAAGTAGCCGATTTTACCAAAATACCAAAATGAAAGTGTTTCCATGACGCTTGACATCATTATTAAAATGAGTTCTAGCCATAGTTATTTTTATTTGTAGCAGTATAATCGTGATTGCAATAGGGTTTTTATTTTATTATGTTATTTTTTTCGTATCACTTGGGTAACTTTTCACATCATATATCAATGAGTGACGTCATTAACTGTTTGCGACGCATATATACCAATGTTATACCCGTGGTTAACAGAAAATTCCTAGGGATTTTGTGGAGAATGTCATCTGACAAAATCGGGACTTCTTACAGTAATCGGGGTATAGGTATCGAAAAAAGTTATTAGCACACACTGAGGCACAAACCTAATTAGTGAAGCTATATAGGTCTGTGCTCGGGTCTGTGCTGTCTGTGTTAATTGTGTTTAGAACCGAAAAATCTTTACTCCTAGTACCGAATTGCAGGGGAAGTGGCTATTTATACGTCCGACGGATACAAACGTCAGTATACGTCTTGCGCTCTCATTGGCGGGCTGAGTCACGTGACTTCTTTGGACGTGCATTTAACTCCGTACACGTCCGAAGCTGAAGTAAACTAATATTTAGATACGTCGGAAGTGCAAGCATCTTTGCAATAAGGAGCGTATGCACCGCTCGTTTTTAGGGGATAGACGCTGCCGTATGAAAAAAGAAGTGGTAATAATTTCCAATGGTGTAACCCACCCCCGATTTTCTTGAAATTTTGGCTAGGTAGGTACCCCATGATACAACCAACAATAGGTACCCCGTATTTTCGCCCGATGCGACGTTCGGCGTTGTAACCCACCCCCGATTTTCTTGAAATTTTGGCTACCCCCCGACATTCGGCGCGGTTATTACATCATTGTAAATAATTACCACTTAATTTTCATTCCGCAGCGCCCATCGCGGAAAAAGTAGGGCATACGCAATATTAGGTAAATGAGACAAGATCGGTCTGAATAATCTCGGACATCATCCAATCGACTTAGTAAACAAGCCGATTCATATAATCCATCGGACGGTAGAAGTAAAAGGTTATGTGTCACGTGACTCAATCGACCAATGAGAGCGCAAGACGTATACTGACGTTTGTATCCGTCGGACGTATAAATAGCCACTTCCTATACTTAATATTCGCATTTTCATTTTGTAAGAATTTTCCAATAGGTTTGTTTACTTTTTTTCAAGTTCTCAGTGCCGTACCTTTCTGTACCAATTACATTTATTACTAGATTGAGATTGGTTAGGTGGATTAAATTTAAGTTTCTTATTAATATACGTATATAAACTGGGCAAAGTGTCTTCAAAATGGCGCTAGACAAAATTAGTCAGTTCGCGCAGCTTGACGCTCATTCACCCCACCCGCGGCCCACGAAAAATACCGGCCGTGGCGCGGTGCGAACTCACGTGACTCTAGGAGTTCTCATTTAGGTTAGGTTAGGCATTTTGTTGTTAATATTTTTTCGAATTGAGTGCCTAAATTTATCCAAATAAAATAATAAAATATGACAATAAGTCCAATGTATTGCATTTTTCCTACAATATTTTACAAGTGAAGCAATGGTAAAAGTATGCAATGCTAGAACCGAGGGGTCTTCAGGTACTTGATTTTTTGTACACCTACTGCAGAAAGCTGCAGTACCTAGTGAATATACAGGTCCTGCATCAGTAGGTACTGCAGAGTCCTGTACAGGTCTGCAGTCCTGCACATGTACTGCAGAATCCTGCACATGTACTGCAGAGACCTGCTGAAGTACTGCAGATGTCCTGCATACAAATTTGTACACCTACTGCAGAACCTGATGACCCCTCGGCTAGAACTCCTAGAGTCACCTGAGTTCGCGCCGCGCCACGGCCTGTATTTTTCATTGGCCGCGTCCCCACCTCCATATCTCTGGACTCTGGTCTAAATGTCACTACCAACTTTTGGCGGATTTTTTTAAAATTAAAATTAAATTCGACTCGACGTGAACCTGAATAGAAGCGCGCGGTTCGTCGCCAAAGATGAGGCGAGCAGGGCGTGTGCAATGGTATTGTCCTAGGTACCTAATAAAAAAAACAGTACAAGGAATAGGCAATAATATAGGTACCTACGTTTTCTAAACCGAGATGTATAAAAATCCTGTAAATCAAAAACTAATATTCATAATCTATTTTATTTAGTTTGTGAGGAATAAATAAGAGCTTTCCTGTATTTTCAGAATTAAGCCTACACCTATTGTCAACATAATATATACCGTATCGCTAGGTTCGCTTTGCAAGTCCCAGATTCAATGTACTATTGTTCTCTGGTACTACTCTGGTAAAATTAGTTCTACTAAGTAGGGAGACAGACGGTGGGGGTGACGCGGCGCGCGCAGTGGGCGTGATCATCCGCTTGACGATTCCGATTGGCTCCTACGCTTCAAAATCCCCACTCCTAGTCCCACGCCGCCCCCCCCCCCCCGGCGGGCCTCTTCCCCTACTTTCTCCCTACTTATTAGTAATATTATATCCGGACTTTTAAAGAAAACCTGTTTATACGGTTTATGTTACCAATTTCCGAAAATAGTACCTATCTTATAAATATTTTGGTATAGAACTCAGTAAAACTAACAACTATAGTAAATTTTTTTTTAAGTTTTTTGAAATTTGAAAAATCTTGTTCAAAAATTTACTATATAACCTAGGTCCTGGTCCCTGGTCCGGCCGGAATTCCGGAGGCTCGGCCAAATACCCGATCCGGTACATCCCTACTCTAAACCAATCTTAATCTTCTATTTCATAAAACATAACCTAACCTTTTTATTTACATATTTTTCTGGCCTCTGCCCTTCCGAGCAATTTAGCCACTCGGGACCTCCACCTCCGTCTTCTCTAGGATGGGTCGGATATGTCCAGCTTTTGCTGTTTCCCTCCAACTTGAATACTTGAACAATACCCATACCACTTCACCCTCTTCTGTCTTTTACCTATGCAGGCTGGACTTAAAAGAACAAAACAACAAACCGAACCTAAATTGGATCTTTTGCGACATAACGTGGACATAACCCACAAATTGTCAGCGAAAAACGGGAAACTGGCGGGAAGTGAGAACGGAGCACTATGTAACCTTTTTTTGACATTAGACAGTTTTGAGTGTTTTGATATATGACGTTTTTAAATCGCTCGCGTAAACCCACCTACACGTGACCTTTAAACCACTTTTTAGGTGCGTTTACACCAATGAAATTATTCATAGGTTTCCGCGCATGTACACATTACACATGCTGTTAAAGGGCTTAAATGTACTTAAATCTTAAATACCTTCGCGTAAACAAGCTATATATCCCGAGGCTGTAATTAAATTTTCATCGAGGAATGTAAGTAGCAAATGACCTACTTCCCAACATTTTTGGCTAGCAGTTTAAAGATTACAGTAAAAGTATGATCGTGAATAAAAATATACCTACCTACGTTACAACACTTCCTTTCCTGACTGTTAGTCGATAAGCGTTCAAAATGTCAATTAATAAATTATGTAATTGTAGGACCTGACCTGCCAAAACTCATAATTACAGCCACAATGTTTTCAGCCAATAGAAATTACGAAAAACTATGGAGAATTTTTGAGAGCAAATTTATGTAAGTAGACGTAGATTAATAATTAATAAGCGGTCGCGACAAAGCTGGCGAAAGCGCTATTTTTAAACCCGAAGGTGAAGGCGAAGGCTACTGCACGTAGCGCAGCGCCCAGCGATCAATACCCGACGTTCAGTCACCCCTCCGGGGGGGGCCCCGCTCAATGGACCTCTCCATTGATGCGGGGCGCGCCGTCGATGATCCGCTCGCCAAATAAACGAAAAATCGCGGATTGAGAGCTACTCTACTCGCCATCACAGAGTGCTGATTGGCAAAATTGTGCGAAAATCTGAAAATTGACTCGTTCAGACGATGGGGAGTCCGCTACACTGGTTTCCACTTTAGTTAATACCTTGGTATAGTATTTCTAAAGTCACTTGAAACAGCATAAAAAACTCTAATTGACGTCACAAAAAGAATACCTATAGGACATAAGCGTCACGCAGTTTTCAAAAATATACATATTCTACAAGCAACATATTTCATTTTTACGGTTTTTTTAAAGGTTTTGCAAGTACTTATTGGTGATATTATACAGGGTGATTCAAAACTATGCGGCACCCTTTCAGGGGCGTAATTTACTCGTTAAAATAAGACGAAAAGTTCATATCAACATGGGTCCAAAAACGCTTCGTTACGAAGATACAGGGTGATTAAGCTTTCAAAAAAATATCGATTTTTGTTTATACCTTCCAAACCAATAAGAATATTTAAACCAAACTTGGTACACAATAATACCCTCATAGGGCGACATAACACATGTTAATATCAGGTCTCCAAAGTAACCAGTGGCGGAGGTATGGGTAATCAGTACCATTAATTAAACAAAACAAAATAGTACGGCCCTGTACAATACAAAAATTTATTATCTTGTTGAATAAACAATACAATATGGAACAAAAAATGTCTCTTTCATTTTTTTCATATCTCTCTCCCTTTCGCGGAAAATTGGAGTTTTTCCTATTTCTCATATTTTTTTTACTCATTACTTTACTTTGATGAAGTAACTATTATTTTAAGTAAACGAAATGATTTTCAAATGGAATTGCAGTAGGAGTAGGTAATTTTTGATACTAGAAAGGCGCTAAGGCACAAAATAATAATAATAATAATAATACTATTTTGAAAGCTTAATCACCCTGTATCTTCGTAACGAAGCGTTTTTGGACCCATGTTGATATGAACTTTTCGTCTTACTTTAACGAGTAAATTACGCCCCTGAAAGGGTGCCGCATAGTGTTGAATCACCCTGTATTAGGCGAGCGGCGAGCATGCAGTCACTGGTTTTTACTACAATATCTATCGTCTCTGTCTCCTTCATCTCTTTTCACCACTAATACCAGGTGCGGTTTAATATCACTAAGAAAGTGTTGTGTTCAAAAATTTTAAAATAACGTTGAATTTTTGAAATTTGAAATACTTCTATAAATATTATAATAGGTCCTGGGTCCGGCCGAAATTCCGGTGGCCCGGTCCGATCCCTAGTTGGAAGAACCCTCGCAAGAACACTACCTAGGTATCGTGGCCGAGTGTAAATTTTTTACAAATACAAAGCAACCTCGGAGGCAACGATTAGCGAGATGATTCATTTTTTGCAACATCTTATGAGCATCATCGTCGGAGAAATCGTATGTACAACACGACACGGTAGGACAGCAGATTTATTTATATGTATAGTATATACCAAAGTTATCGGAGTCTTCTTTAAAAATCGAATACATATTTGTGCAATACCAGTGTAGTAATTAGTTTTAAACAATGTCAAGAATTTGAAGATAAAGTTGCTGCACGAACCAGGATTTAAATCATTATAACATAACTTAGGGCGATAAATCCCCAGAAAGGGCATCTCCTTTTTACAATATAGTATATTTCCTAACAAGTGCGGAAAGTGCCACTTTTCCGCACGCGATTGCAGTTGTCTGAACGACGCGTAGCGGAGTTCATCCAAGAAATCGAGCGTGGAAAAGACACTTTCCGCAAGAGTTAGGAACACTATTTTTTCTACAAGCGTGCGGAAAAGCAAAGAAATTAAAAGTACACTTTTCCGCACGCATTTTAGTTTAGAAAGTGTCACTTTTCCGTACTAGTGCGGAAAAGTATTTTTCCAACCAATAAGAATATTTAAACGGAAAAGTATTTTTCCGCACTAGTGCGGAAAAGTGACACTTTCTAAACTAAAATGCGTGCGGAAAAGTAGGTACAAGAAAAAATAATTTCACATTAACAAATATTAATCAATTATCAAATCAATTATTTTTTACATTTTAGTCAACAATAAAAGCGTGTTTTTTTTTTATTTTATAACTTAATTTTATTATATCTCGATGGCAGTTTATTTTATAGAGATATAAGCAGGAAAACTCTAAACTAATGTAATAAACAAGTTCCACCAACAAATTCATGTTTACGCATATGTGGTAATTAACATTTTATGCCTACGCAACTTCATGCCTGTGGACTGTCGATAAATTGCATTGCGCCTGCGTACTATCGATCGACGTCACACGGACACACTGTAAAGCAACATTTACATTAATGAGTGAACTATACAGGTTAATTCAGAATCTATTAAAAAGTTGATCTTGAGGGGTGTCATAAAAAAAATACACTCGCGTGAGTGAGTCACGGGTTGGCACCCCCGCCCGCATCACCAACACCAACACCGCAGCAGGCCGTGGATAGCATCGCGATGCGGTGGAGGTGGAGCTCAGAGAAATAACCAAGGATAGAGGGAGTAAGAACAAAAAGTAAACAAAGCCAACATCTTTTTGAGTGATGCCGCGTACTCCATTGTTTACAGCATTTCATTTCAAAATAGAAGGGTTTAATAATGGATTAAATGAAGGCACACCTCCCTTAACGCTAAATTAACAAAGGTAGTTATTAATTTCTTTTATGTAAAATCGTCACAGATACCTCAAACCGCCCAACATGGCAGCTCCGCCGTTGCTGCCGCGGGCGCCGCGCTCGTGAACTCGGCGGTATTTGTTTTGTGTTTGCCCAGCAAGTCAAGTTTTCCGATTGTTTTGATTTGTTTTTCTGTTAATTTATATTTATAGTCAATTTATTAGTATCTACTTAGGATATAGTGACCGATTTTGTATACAATGGGACGCAGAAAGTGTGTGGTGTGTGGCCAAATTGATATTTCTCAGGATATAACCTATCTCAGGTAAACGTTGTACAGGGTTATTCACTGAGAATTGACCCCCCACCTAACTTTTTTGTTTTTTAAGATAAAAGGGTGATTCAAAAAACAAAATCAATGGTTCGGCGAATACTTTTTTATGCCATAACCGTTTAGTGTACAGGGTGTTCCAAAAAAGTAGGACCAATGGCAACTTAATTTTTTAAATGGAACACCCTGTATATTATTGGATTTTTGAAATCTGCTCATCATAGTCCCCAGTACAACGACCTTGCATTTTTTTGATACATACAAATGTAAAACTTTGTGAGTGCCTTTTTTGCGAGGAGTCCGACAAACTTTCGAATGCGAAAATTTTCGGCGCTGCTGCGTTTTCGAATGCTCAATTCCTAAAATTGTCGATATGACGTCACTATGACTCTCCGTACATACAAGTTTGATTTTTTTGAAATTTGTTTAGTAAAGTTAATTAAAAAGTAGCGGTCAACTTGTCCGACAAAAATCATGCTGCGTATGGGGTGTCCACCACCCTGAAAATGTCAATATGACGTCACTATTACTCCCCGTACATACACGTTTGATTTTTTGGAAATTTGTTTAGTAAAATTAATTAAAAAATTGTGGTCAAGTTGTCCGACAAAAATCATGCTGCGTATGTGGTGTCCACCACCCCGAAAATGTCGATATGACGTCACTATTACTCCCCGTACATACACGTTTGATTTTTTGGAAATTTGTTTAGTAAAATTAATTAAAAAATTGTGGTCAAGTTGTCCGACAAAAATCATGCTGCGTATGGGGTGTCCACCACCCCGAAAATGTCGATATGACGTCACTATGACTCTCCATACATACAATTTTAACTTTAATATTGTTTGATTCAAAATAAAGTACTAATTGTAAAAAATATGTGTCCGACAAATACACGCTGGAATTCTAGTGGTTTAACAAACTTACTCCTGGCTATCCTAATAGATATACTATCAATTTATCGACTTTAAAATAGGTATAGTAAGAAAATGACATATGACATATTATTGATGACATATGACAGAGTGACATATTATTATAAACTATATAGTCATAAATTTTTCATAATTAGTGAATGTAAGTACTGAAAATAATTTTTCTCAAAATATTCCTATATTGTATTTGAATTTACGCGCCACAGTTTCACACGAACCACGTGACTAAGACAGTCTCCAACGACGCCAAGCCGGAGCATCCAGTCACATGTTTGTATATCTAAGAAGTGCACGCATCGATTGAATTTTTGAATATTTCGGAGTGTTTATTTCAATGTTTTTAACATTATTTATCAAATAAAAAATGGAGTGTTTTTTGTGCAGTGTTTTGAGTGAAAATCCAAATTGTAGGACAAAAAGAGAGGAAATAAAACAATTTAATCCGGAAATATTATCTATGTGTAAAAAGTTTTTGAAGGCTAGAAAATATCATGGCCATAAATATAACAACGTGGTCCTGCCTGATGATCACATTGATACTATTATAGGATATCACTCGACCTGCTATAAGGATTTTGTTGTTAAAAAGAAGTATTTGATAGATGAAAGGTAAGACAGAATAATTATATTTTTTTAATGTTCTTGAATATTATAAATACATACATATAAATTTATTTTTCAAATATTATTTAATATTATTGAAATATTATTTGATACGGATATTAAGTTAAAAATTAGTAAATAATATACATGTGCTCCGTTCTCTACGCAGCATATTTGTATATACGATGTATACACGGTGTTTCAGCGGAAACGTAACAGGCTCTTAAATTCTTGCATCCTTTTTTTAATCGAATGTGTTAAAAACATTAACAAAGATTATAAAAGTGATTTTATAAAAAAGAAGTTGTCCTTTCATTACTTACGGCCGCCGACCACCACTTTCGGCTTAATTATTTAAAAATACCAAGCAGTAAATCTAAAGTCGATCGATTTCCGAAAATCATATGCAGGTGTATAGAGAATTGAGAGACATTTCCAAAAATGTGCGAAATGAACCCCCTTCCCATTTAAATTTTTTGAAGGGGTTCAACCCCCGCTCAGGGGGTTGCAGATAGACCTATCAATTTTATGCCAAAAGATGTCCCCCTGCCAAACAAAATTGACCTCTTTTTGCGTTATTCCAAAAAAACATTTTCCCGGACGTTATAGAGCCTGTTACGTTTCCGCTGGAACACCGTGGGACAACTTCTTTTTTATAAAATCACTTTTATAATCTTTGTTAATGTTTTTAACACATTCGATTAAAAAAAGGATGCAAGAATTTAAGAGCCTGTTACGTTTCCGCTGAAACACCGTGTATATGTTAATATGATGTATTAGTATGTGTACTACACTATACTAATGCCAACGAATATATTGTGTATATACAGTGTGTATCACTTTAAGTCGAGACAATTCATTATTTTTTAACGGGTTCACCGATTTTCAAATTTTTTTTTTAAATATATTCTACTTCAAAAGATCTACAATTTGACACTAACCTTTTTTTAAGGACGGAAATAAAACGTCATCACCTCGCGACGACCTTCATTTGACCGTGTTCCTAACTAGGATAAATGTTGCTAAAACAGAAATTGTTTACTGGAGTGCAAAAATTCCGCAAGTGTCTGTAAGATGGCGCTGGAGTTGGACAGCGGCCATTGGTACAGAGCGAGAATAAAAAGTAATGTTTCGCGCTAAAATAAGTTTCCGTTCCTTATAAGTTGTTTTGTTGCCCGGCAAAGCAAGGTCGTTGGTCGGAACCAGGGGTCTAGGGGGAGGCAGGCGGACCGACCCCCTTTTTTATACAAATAACAGCACATCGCTCCCATCCTGGCGTATTTTGGCATTGCAACTGTGAATTGTTAAACACAAAATAATAATATGAATATTTACGCCCCTTTATTTTTCTATATTTTTTCATAGTTATTAAGAATATTGTTGAGTAAAATATTAAGTAAGAGGACTACCTACCGGCTGTCAAATCTACTGTCATGACATAATAATTCTCCCTCAAAACCGCATGAATGATCACAATACTTACCCTAACTGACATTTAGAATTTATGTCACTATAGTTTTATCTTTTATCATTCAATTAACTTTTCATTAAGTACTTAATATTGATAAACCGAAAGAAATTAAAATTCTGTTGTATTTGATCCAAAGTTGACGTAAAGTTGTGAATTTTGTTAGATACGTGAAATACCTACTATTTGCTGATATCTTAATATATGTATTATTTTGGCATACATTTAGAGTAATGGAAAATGTAATGTAAATAAATTTTTTCTACAAGCGTGCGGAAAAGTACACTTTTCCGTACGCATTTTAGTTTAGAAAGTGTCACTTTTCCGCACTACTTTTCCGCACTAGTGCGGAAAAGTGACACTTTCTAAACTAAAATGCGTGCGGAAAAGTAAATGCGTGCGGAAAAGTGTCTTACTTCTGCAATCGCGTGCGGAACAGTGGCACTTTCCGCACTTGTTAGGAAATATACTATACATATAGGTACTACCATAGAAGAATTTACGTAGTAGATTCTTCTATGGTACTACCTAAATGCTTGAAGGTACATCAACTTTGTGTCAAACATAATAGAATTTTAAAGCGTTAATATAATTTTCTTTTGAAAAAGACATATTCTTATCAATATTTTTTAGTAATAATAAAAAGTTAATAAAATTATAGAATGATACTCGTATATTATGTTGTATAGCTAGTGATATAAAATAGTTTTTACGAAGTAATGACTTTTTAAAATTTTAAGAAATTTTATAAATAGGAAATAGGCGCTTATGTAACATTAAAATAGAAACGACTTTTTCAAGTTAAACGTTTTGCAATTGTAACAAATAAGCCAATTTTTAGGGATTGTTTTTTAAATATAATTTTTGACAGATAGCGAAAGTCACGTGACCACGTTTGAGTCGGTTATTTTTCCTTGTTTTTAATCGAAAGGTAACCCCAAAGTTAACTGCATATGTGTTCTATTATTATCCGTTAATAAAAAAATATGTTTAAATTAATAAAAAGATACATTTTGCACCATCTTCATTTTTTCCAAAAAGGTTTTTTGGTTATAACTTTTGTTTGACGTTCGATTGTTTTTTTCCAAACGACATTACATTGTTTGGAAAAAACTGCAACAAACTGGTTTTTAAATCATTAATTTGCCTCAAAAAATACAGAAGATGTTCTTTCGCATCAATATATCGTTTTCTTTTTTCATTTTTTATTTTCGAGATATGTATTTATCTTAATTATTGCGTTACCTAAAATGTGTGTTTGAATGTAGTGTTAATGCAAACGAAGAAACACCTTATGTACACATAAAAGACCATGTTTCATTTCATTGAAAAAACTAAACATAATTTTGCAGAACTTTTAAGCCAGCAATACACTATACCTACAGAAAACGTGCCGAATCACATTCTTTAACTAAAGATATGCCTTTAACAGTAAAAAACACAGTAGACATTCAAGTGACCTTGAAAACGTCGTCTGCCTACAAGTGAAAACGTGCGTCTTACATTACACCTCATAATATGCTTCAACTTTTATGTGATTTTCGTTTTTGAGATATTTATAATAGCTGCATTTATTAAAATGGAACACCCGGTATAGAGAATTTTCGACATACCTATACATATAGAGACATAGACATGAATCCTCCTCTAATGTCAGTTTATATGCTAACGATTGTGTTTTCCTCACGAAAAATACATAACGGCGACATAACTATAAGAACAACAGTACCCAACCCACACGTATAAATAATGCAAAGTCAACTAAAGCAGTTTTTAGTGCCGCCGTGTACCTTTCAAGCTAAAAATCAATGAACCATTGCTAAAAAGAGAGGGGTTAAAATCACAGATCGGAGTCTTTGAGCTACGAGGGTCTCCCGAATATACCTCTTGAAGTTTTATATTATTTTAATATTAAAAATTCGCAATTCATAGTATATAATAATATGGAAGTAATACAAAAACATAAAAAAGTAATCAGAAAGCTTAGTTGATTAAATATTATATCGCCAAAACGTAAAATTGATCATATGAACATAATATATGTAATTATTAAACTGGACCTGTAACAACAGCATCAACCGTTCATCGATCGTCTGTTTTTCGCGCCATCTGATAAATAATAGCCACACTTTTGCATTCCCGCTGCATAATTTAAGGGGTATTTTGCCTATGTTTTTTATTTACAACAAGACTGGATAATTACAATGTTTATTACCGTGTTTTCGTTCCGAGCATATTCCGAAACCTATGCCAATCTTAACGAAGGTAAAATTCCGGCTCAAGAGACAAAATAGACGAATTTATGCCGGCATAAAGTTTGAAATTCAAAAAAAAATCTCGCCCATAACTTTTAAACTAGTGTCATTAGTATCTATGGATATTTTAAAAATACCCGTGTTTTTTGTAATCCTTTGAAATTCGCTACTTTTTCCAGCTAGTTGGAAATAAAAATACATTGATACAGGCAACCAAACATACAATGGCGAGTCCCCCCTTAAATTGCTTTATTCCACGGCCTACTACGATCAAAAGTACACCCTCAAAAACGGCAAAAGTATATTAGGCATTTTTTTAGGAAAAAAACGAATAGCACAGTCGCATTAGTTACACCCGAAAACCCCATATACCAAATTTCACTGTTATAGGATATACAGGGCGTTCACAAAATAGCTTCAAACACAGCGAAAATACGATTTTCCAGAGTACCCTGTACAAACACCGAAAGATATTTTAAGATTATTTCTTCACAGTTGGATTAGCACTCAAATGGCCTATCAATTCTCACAATTTCATTATCCTGTCTTATACAGGGTGGTCACAATAAAAATTCAAAAATTGAAAAAAAAAACGATTTATTTTCTACGTGTTTTTTACAATTTTTTTTTATTTTTTTGTAACTTACAACTAAACTAAGCATAAACAATATTAAATTTTGGTATTTTCAATAAGTCATTGACTTAATGTTACCCTGTATCATTTTTGTAAAAAAAGGTTGGAAAAATGTATTGTTGTACAGGGTGGACTTATTGAAAATACCAAAATTTAATATTGTTTATGCTTAGTTTAGTTGTAAGTTACAAAACAATAAAAAAAAAATGTAAAAAACACGTAGAAAATAAATCGGTTTTTTTTTTCAATTTTTGAATTTTTATTGTGACCACCCTGTATAAGACAGGATAATGAAATTGTGAAAATTGATAGGCCATTTGAGTGCTAATCCAACTGTGAAGAAATAATCTTAAAATATCTTTCGGTGTTTGTACAGGGTACTCTGGAAAATCGTATTTTCGCTGTGTTTGAAGCTATTTTGTGAACGCCCTGTATATCCTATAACAGTGAAATTTGGTATATGGGGTTTTCGGGTGTAACTAATGCGACTGTGCTATTCGTTTTTTTCCTAAAAAAATGCCTAATATACTTTTGCCGTTTTTGAGGGTGTACTTTTGATCGTAGTAGGCCGTGGAATAAAGCAATTTAAAAAAAGGTTAGTGTCAAATTGTAGATCTTTTGAAGTAGAATATATTAAAAAAAAAAATTGAAAATCGGTGAACCCGTTAAAAAATAATGAATTGTCTCGACTTGAAGTGATACACACTGTATATGTATGTATGTGTGTGTGTGTGTGTGTGTATGCATACACTCTATTTTTTCAATAGAAATAAAACGAAACTAGCGAAATAAAAATTTGAACGAACAATTATTTTAAAAAATTTATAACAAATTTTTTTGAAATAATTTTCATTTGGCAAATTTTTTTAAAATAATTTTCATTTGCCTTTTAAGCTGTCAACTATCGTCAGCTGATGAAAATACTTCTGGCACAATTAATTTTTCTGCTGCTTCAACTTCAAGTTTGCCTACTTCAGTACCAACGACATCATGGTTAGTTTATAAAATAATGTTTCTTCGGGAACAATGTAAATAATAGTACGATATTTTAATGTGCAGTTCAATTTTTAGCGATCACACTGCTGCTACACAGGGAGACCAAAGTTTCTGCGAACTTTATGGCAATGAGACTTATGAGTGAGTACAACTTTTACGTGATTAAATGGATTTTATGTTTATGAAAAATTGAAAAAAATATTTTATACATCGAAGAATTTTTTATCATGATCTGAATGAATTTTCTTATTTGAATAACTCCAGATTCGACATGAATTCATCTTTTTTTTTACAGAAATGAAGATACCATTCAAGCAGATGACACTGATACGGTTGAAGAAGGACATGTTATGGATACACAAGAAAATGCAAATGATGAAGCAGGGCATGATTGCTTTTATTGCGGTAAACATTGCATTACACGCAAAGGTCGCAAAATATTTTGCATACGTAGCAAGAAGAAAGCGAGAATTTTGCAAAGGATTAAAAAGTATGCCACTGAAATGAATGATCTGGATATGCTGTTAAAAATTGAGGCAGAAAACAAGAATGCTACAACACACCTTTACTATCATAATACGTGCCAAACTTCTTATTTTGGAAAATTTGCAAATAAACAAACCAAAGCAAAAACCAATACGCAAGAAACTATTCGCAATATTCACAAAGAAGCACGTGGAAGATTATTTCAATATATCGAAGAGGAAATTATTAATAATAAAAGAATTTTCTCTTTGACTCACTTGAAACATTGTTTCATAACTTTTCTAGAAGAGTTACATGAAATTGCAGGTTTGGAAAGTGATTCGCTGTTCAATGTATACAATATAAAAACACATTTGGATAAGCAATTCAAAAGGAATATTCGCTTCATACATTTGAACAAAAAGTTGTATATTATGTCAGCGCAATTGAACATCCATGATGCCTCTGATGAACAAATTCATGAACTTATATTTGAACAAGAAGTTGTAGAATTTGCTTTGAAATATCGATCACACTTATTAGAAATAAAATCGCATCCTTTGCCTGAATATTTGAATAACGAAGCATTACAGAAAGGTGAATGTGAAATTCCTAGATGGTTGCGTTTATTTTGGACAATTACACTAAGTGGCATGAATGGCAAACATAATGATCGGATTGATAGGTTGGCTTCGACTTTTTCTCAAGATTCTATATACGCAGTGAACAGGGGTCGCATTAAGCCTAGTAAACACATTTTATTAGGAATCACAATGAAGAGTCTAACAGGTAGTGAAAAAATAATCAATATATTAAACAGGTTTGGATATTGCATTAGCTATTCCACTCTCGTGGAACTGGAAACATCGGCAGCTTATTCTTCTGTCTCGAATAAAACATTGTGTCCTTCAGGGATTTATCCAACAAGTATACTACCTTCTGGAGTAGCATGGGATAACTTTGATAGGTTTGTAGAGACTTGCGGAAAAGGAACAGTTGGAAAAGAAACTTTGCACGATACCGTTGGTATTATCTACCAGAGTATACCCACTGAGGAAGAAGTTAATTTAATACAGTTGACAGATAATAATCATAGTTTTCAAAATATGGACAATGTTTTGGTAAATATTCGCGATGACAGCGGTCGTAGAAAAAGATCTTTTGAGCCAGAGTATATCGACAATTTGCAGAATGCTAAGCAAAGTCGTCCAGAATTTTGGCAGAGCAGTATTGCATTATTAGAAAATCCAATAAATATGAATACTTTTAAGGCAATAAATTTTTGTTGGTTGCTTTCACACAAACTCCAAATATCAAATACGCCCATGTGGGTTGGATATAATTCTCAAAATTTGAAAGATGAAAGTGCAATCCAGAAAATCGAGTATTTGCTGCAAATTAATGATTCTCCCACGGATCCGGCAGTAGTTAGGGAGACTCTAAGAAGTTTGCAGATAGCATTAGAGTGTGGAAAAACGTATTACAATGTGACATACGATTTAGCGATGGCAAAAATTGCCTTGCGAATACAATGTACGAATTTTCAAAATTATTCATTCACTTCGGATCATTTCACACAATGATGTCGTATCATAAAGCTGTGGGAAAATTTATACAAGGATCAGGGTTAGTCAATTTGTTGATAGATAGTGAAATTTTGGCAAATGGTTCTGCCAACACTTTTTTAACAGGAAAACATTTCAATAGGTGTCGAAAATTTCACATGCTATTGTCGCTTGCGCTGCAAATTTTGCACTTCGAGAGATTCATGATAGCGATGGAGTATAGTACGTCAGACATAGAATTCGTTAAAACACATCTTCTTAATTTAAATTCTGCCAATGCTGTTTCTTCAGAAATAACTGATATTCGAATAATGAACTTATTTAACAAATATGAAAATTTCAAAAACGAAACGCTTAAAGGTAAACATGGCAAAACTCCACAGGTTTATATAATGTATGTAAAACTTGTTGATTATTATCTGATGTTAGAATATAGCATTCGCACTGCGGATTTTGAACTATACCAATACGTATTGCCGAAAATTACTAACATATTTTTTACTATGAATCATCATAACTATGCCAGATATATGACCGTTTACATCGATAAATTAAATAAAATTGAAGAAACGCATCCTGGATTGTTAAATGACAGTAAACAGTGTTTTCTAGCTATCCGCCGTACTTCTAACCCGTTTTGCAGAGTTCCGATTGACTTAACCTTGGAACAAACTATTAATAATTATAATGCAGACGCCGCTTCGAAAGCTTCTGGTGTTATTAATCTAACAGATTCTTTTTCAGCAAGGCAAAAATGGTCTGTCACACATGCGATACGTACTCATGCAATTTCACAAATTTTAGAGTTTTGCGATATGAAAAAACCTGACGACATCGTAAAAGATTTAAAAAAATCAATAATTAGTGAAGGTCAAAAAAAATTAGATTTATTACTAGAACATATTAAAAGTTGTACCAATCCTTTTTCAATAGATTTACTTGAATCGCATTTATACAATATTTCATCTGGTCAAACCGTAAGCAACGACGTATATGATTTCTTGTCTTCAGTAGAATCAGTTGGTGAAGAACAACGTACCAATTTCGTTTCAGAGTGCTATACCACACCAGAAAGATTCGATCAAGCTATTAAGAAGAATAAACTAATAACTTTTGAATCTAATAACACAAAGAAGGTTAAAATTGCTGGAAAAGTCAAAGAAATTAAAATACAAAGGGATGTTTTCGGCAGATTATTATACGCATCACTGAAAAAGAAAATAAATTTAGAACAGGTACTATGTTATCCTCTGGGTCCTATTTCTTTCTCTTTTTGCCATTCAGATGGTACTATTTGTAAGACGCAAAAATCTGTAATTATCGACATTTTGAAAGCAGAACAACCACAGGATATTCAGGTTCCAGAGGCAGATATTCATATTATCGATGGATTTTATTTATTACATACCTTGAAAAATGTACCCAATAGTTATGGCAAAATATCTGAGTTAATTTTCAAAATCATTATAAACAATAGAAAAGAGACACACATAGTATTTGATACGTATCCTAGACCTAGTCTTAAAGACTACGAACATGATTTGAGAGGGCAAGAAGAACTTCATTTTGACATAAAAAATTGTAATAAACGTTCAGTTCAGTTTGATAAATTATTAAGGAGTATCAATTTCAAGAAAAAATTCGTTGAATTTTTAATAGAAGACTGGGCCAGCGATAGGTTTGCTCTTTTACTCCAAGATAAAAAAGTAATGTTAAATTACGACAAATGCTATTCTTATCAGACTGTTAACAATAGAATGATACGAGTAATCGATTATAACTTTACGTGTTTTCATGAAGAAGCAGATACTAAGATCGTTTACCACATTTGCCAATTACATGCGAATTATCGCGTTGAAGTTCACTGCACTGACTCGGACATTCCAGTTATTATGCTCTCAAATTTTAAATTTCGGCAAGGAGAAACTGAAGTTATAATAAATTTAAGTACGAGTAAAAAAAAATCGTACCTACATATTAATGCTATCCATAAAAATCTTGGGGACATGATGTCACGTTCTCTTGCAATTTGTCAAATTTTTACAGGCAACGATTTTAACCCGTCGTTTTTCCGTAAGGGGAAGAGAAAGCCCTTCAATATTTTAAAAAGCAATGCTAAATTTCAAGAGGCTTTTATTAATTTAATACAAATTTCACTGTCTCCAATCAGCACCGAAACTGCACTTTTTAAAGTTATTGAAGAGTTCGTGTGTAGAATGTACTCATTAAAAACGAAAGATGACGTCAACAAAGGTCGCTTTGAATTATTCGAAAAATCATATAAATCCTGTAAAGATTCGGAAGAAGTTTTAAAAAAAAATTCGCTCCTGCGACGCGTCAACTCTACCACCCACCAAGCAAGAACTTTTGCAACATATTAAAAGGACACAATACATAAGCAGCATATGGTGCAATGCACATATGCGTAATCCGACGGAAGCAACTCCTGAAAATTATGGCTGGGTTTTGATCGACGGGAAATATGAATTTTATTGGTTCGATGGGCCCGAAAGTCCACCATTATCTGAAATTTCATCAGAAATGTTAGGTACTCTATTAATATTAAATATCAATTTAATACTCATTCAATAACCTTCTAATATATTTTTTACTTTTGTTCTAGAATCTGATGATAGCAGCAACGATAGTGATGAAGACGACAATGACAATGACAATGATGATGAAGACTCTGATAATGATAATTATGATGATCATGTAGTTAATAATTCTGATCTACATTGAATTATTTTTTTTTAAACATAAAATACGTATTTTTTACCTTTTCATACAATAAAACATCAATATAAAAGAAAACAGATTTTTAGTTTTCCCGATTTTCCGATTGAAATTGTTATATAATTGTAATTTTATACGGCGAATTTTATGTCCATTTAATATATTTAAATAATATACGTGAATATTTCAGGTCATTCAGTCAGAAATTGACCAAAAGAAGTTTACAATTAGTAATGACTTGTTTTTCTCATTTTTTTGTCGGACTGACTATTTAACTCAATATATTTGTCGGACAAGTTGATATTGGCATTTAAAATACTATTATCTATCATTGTTATTTTTGTCCGACATGTATGTATGGAGAGTCATAGTGACGTCATATTGACATTTTCGGGGTGGTGGACACCCCATACGCAGCATGATTTTTGTCGGACAACTTGACCACAATTTTTTAATTAATTTTACTAAACAAATTTCCAAAAAATCAAACGTGTATGTACGGGGAGTAATAGTGACGTCATATTGACATTTTCAGGGTGGTGGACACCCCATACGCAGCATGATTTTTGTCGGACAAGTTGACCGCTACTTTTTAATTAACTTTACTAAACAAATTTCAAAAAAATCAAACTTGTATGTACGGAGAGTCATAGTGACGTCATATCGACAATTTTAGGAATTGAGCATTCGAAAACGCAGCAGCGCCGAAAATTTTCGCATTCGAAAGTTTGTCGGACTCCTCGCAAAAAAGGCACTCACAAAGTTTTACATTTGTATGTATCAAAAAAATGCAAGGTCGTTGTACTGGGGACTATCAAGGCAATCAAAATGATATTAAACTTTGTGGCATTATCTTTTTCCGTTTTAAAAAAATTCCGTATTCAAATTTTATACTAAATTTATTTAACTCGAATTTGTGGATCTCGTGATAAAGATCAATGTAATAACGAAAAATATTTGTTCTAAACAAGAGAGTAATATAGTGAAATTCCAAAATGTTTAGGAGCCTTTTCAAATTTTACTGATTATATTCTCGAAATAAATAATTTCAGGAAAATCTTAAAGGCTCCTAAACATTTTGGAGTTTCACTATATTACTCTCTTGTTTAAAACAAATATTTTTCGTTATTACATTGATCGTCTATCTTTATCACGAGATCCACAAATTCGAGTTGAATAAATTTAGTATAAAATTTGAATACGGAATTTTTCGAAAACGGAAAAAGATAATGCCACAAAGTTAAATATCATTTTGATTACCTTGATGAGCAGATTTCAAAAATCCAATAATATACAGGGTGTTCCATTTAAAAAAATTAAGTTGCCATTTGTCCTACTTTTTTGGAACACCCTGTACACTAAACGGTCATGATATAAAAAAGTATTCGCCGAACCATTGATTTTGTTTTTTGAATCACCCTTTCATCTTAAAAAACAAAAAAGTTAGGTGGGGGGTCAATTCTCAGTGAATAACCCTGTACACACGGGCCTAATGTTTGTTTACTTCGGTAAATTTGCATAAGATGTTGGTTGACTACAAACGTGTGTATTTTGATGCTGTTGCTCCCTCTATCCTTGGTTATTTCTCTAATTCTCTGAGAGGTGGAGCCAACGGCTACATGGCTTGCCGCCGCGCCGCTGTCGCGCCGCCATCAGCAACTGGCCGCGGTCGTCTGGAACGCGAACGTGATATCACTTTGCGAGAAACAAGAGTTCACTAATTTCTCAACTAATCTCTGGTAATCGCGTAATTAAACTGGGGAGGGGGGTAACTTTTGTGACAGACTTAGTATTATGCTAGCAGGTAAAATCGAGGGTAAAATTAGTAATAATGGTAGTTTGTGACAAAGGCTCGGGCAGGGGCTTTTCTACGAGGGGGAATGGTAGAAAATTGTACCTGTGTTACCAAAATGTGAATTAAAAAATTAATTTTATTTAATATCACATAAAATTTAATTTTTGTAGTTAAAAATTGCGTCTCAAGCGAATTTGTTTAATTTTCAAGGTCAAACACTTTAAGTGATTGAAAAAACTTGAAGTAATCTTATTATCTTCTTTATTCAAGCTATTTTACTTGGAAAAAGCACAAATGCAAAATTATATTTTTATCAGATAATATCCAAAGTTATAAACAGATAGAATTGAAATGGCTAGTTTAAATTACACAGAGTTCCCTGCACAAATATCTGAGGGGGGGGGGGGGGCGTAGCCTCCCCAGCCCTATTGAAGCTGCCACTGTCTATGCTTACCGAAAGGGGAAATTTAACTGTTATTAAAATTTGGGCGAAGAAAAAAATATAAATAGTAAGTAATATAAAAAAATTCCGACCGCTTTATGTAAATCGAAAAACGGGATACTTATTAATCGGATATCAAAAGAATTTACCAAGGAATTTACTGACAAAGTTAAATTTCCCTCGGTATGCATATCTTAGGTATGTAGGTATATCTTTTAGAGAAATAACTGAGGATAGAGATAGCAACAACAAAAAGTAAACAGAGCCAATATATTTTTGAGTGATGCCACATACTCCATTGTTTACAGCATTTCATTTAAAAATAGACGGGTTTAATAATGGGATTACATGAAGTCACACCCCCCCCCATTGACATTAAATTAAAAAATTTAGCTATTAATTCCTTGTATCTGACAATTTTAAACCAAAACTTAATCGCGCTGTAATTATAGTAGGTACCTATGCTAATTATTATCCGAGTTATTATCACTTTAATTAAATCGTCAACAGACACCTCAAATCGTTCAATCATTCTGCATTTGTTTTGTTTTCGCCTCGTATGTCATATTCTCTGATTGTTTGCCTGTTTATTTTTCGTGTTTTCAAGTGTTTTTGTTAATTTATAGACTCGTTTATAGACTATGTATTATTTATATGTATTTAGGATATAGTGACTGATTTAGTATACAATGAGACACAAAAAGTGTGTGGTGAGTGGCCAAAGTGATATTTCTCAGGGCATAACCTATTACAGGAAATGTTTGTTCGCTTTGGTAAATTTTCGTTAGATGTTGGCTGACTAGAAACGTGTGAATTTTGATGCCTTTGGTCCCTCTATCCTTAGTTATTTCTCTGAGGTATACACACATATTGGAGATGCACCCAGGGATGCACTGAATATTCAGCAGGTCAAAATTGGCCATTCGGCCATTTTTTGGGCTTTGCCGACTATTCAGCCGTTTCATAGAGGAACCTACTACATCTTTGACGAATATAACAATACAATAATAGATTTTTGATAAATTATAAAATGAAGTATATTAAAATAATAAATAGTAAGATGTACATTTTTTTGCAAATGTAATCGTAACGAGAACCGTAATCTATTTAAAATAAAAACACCTAAATATAAAAAATTTAAGAACAATTCAATGTATCTGCCAATTGTTCGGCGAGTCGATTCAATAACAAAAATAGATTTTTGATAAATTATAAGATTTATTTAAAAATTAATAATAAAAATTTAAAACCAAACAATATACATATTAGGTATACATACACATGTACTGCCGAAAAGAGAGGTCCGACCTTTGGACATATTTCTATTCGCCTAAGCTAGATGATGGAAAAGCACGAAATTTAAACAAGATGACTTTGTTTGTTCCTCAGCTAGCGAACAAAGCAAACAACGAAAAAAAAATGGCTTAAAACTTTATAGATAATTATTTTGACCATGCATACTCTTAAAAAGCGATTTGATAAGAAATGCTATAAATTTAAAACAGGATTAGCGATTAGCCGAAAATGCGGTATTCGGCTAATGCCACATTTCACTGTTCTGTGAACCCTTTTAAAACATACATATACCGATTTTGTTTACATTAATGGTAGTTTGCCTTTAGTTTACGTTTAAACATCTTTATCAAAAACATTTAAAAAAGCGAAGCGCTGCCACTGGGACCACAACTCTTTTATAATTAGAAACCGACTCTCGTACACCTAATAATTAGCAAAGTATCTCTATTCAGTTGAATTATTTAACGCCGAAAACATGGGAATCTGGACCACCCCCTTTTATAATGTCAAAATGCTCTCTTGTAACTATTATGTACTCGTTAGTTCGCTAAAAACTACCTCGAAACTACCATATCAATAATATACAGTTTGTTCAGTGAATGTTCGGCCCTACGTCACTACGTCAGAACTCCCGTCCGAGCTCCCGTCCTTGTCTTACTTATGACTATACGACGGATATCGGTCGTATATTCACGAGCCAGACACGGACGGGAGTTGTGACGTAGGGCCGAACATTCGCTGAACAAACTGTACATATATTTTCACCCTCAAATTTCCAGCTTTTTCCTTGGAGCTATTTTGTCCAAAAGTAATCCGAGCCATCCTATAGTAGATAAGATTGCGTTTACCAAATTTGAAGTCGATATTTCAATTCGTTCGAAAGCTCAGAAAAAGTGACGCATTTTGGAGCCTACGTGTATAAGCACATTTTTTCTCTTTTGGTGCAAACAATAATTGATTGTCGGGATTTGAAGGCCATAGACAAATTAATAGATTAATTTAAAAAATGGACTTCCTTATATTCCAAACGAAATTCCAATAGAATAATAAAAAATCCTATTTCTTTCAAACCTTGGCAATGTATATTTTTTGCATATAAGTAACAAAAAAGTGATTATTTACCATAGGCCCCAAAATGTGTCTCTAAATACAGAGTTGAACACATTCCCGACGATGTAATTTTTTCTGTAATTTGCTTTGTTTGCTCAAAATCCAGTAGTTTTAGCGAGAGGCAAATTGACAAGAGGCATTTCTATGTAAAAATGAGTGGTCTATTCAAAAATGCTGTCGGAATTTTCCAAAAAACCATGAGCGTAGAAATTATTTGTATCCCTCGTATCCAACTTTCCCGTACAACAACAAAACATTGACGGCTTCAGTTTACTGCATTTGATACCCACCTACTATGAATCATATTTTAAATTAATATTATTTGTCGTTTTTGAGATATTAAAAAACCGTTAAAAAATAAACTATCATCCTGCATCTTTTTTATTAAGCATTTCCAGACCCTGTCAACAAGAACTTTTTTGCTTAAAATCAAAATTTCTATCGTTTATTTCGAAATTGAGGTTTACAACTGGGACACCCTGTATATTATTATACAGTCCTTTGACTTAATTCTATAGCGAAAAATCAATTTTGCTTATAGATAACACTGGGCTGTTAGATCGAAAGCAAACTGGGTAGCGTATCTCGACGTCCTCGTAAAGGTCAAAAAGGCGTTGTATTATGCCCAGTTACATTTTATTGTCTTAAAATCACGTACTGATGTGTTTTTAGTGAGCAAAATGATCTATAACAGAAACTTATCCTAGCAAGTATCCGTCCCATATGATTAAGTTTTTATCGGTACTTTTCACAAAATGTCGTTGATAATATGTAATAGTCCCACGGAGTCGCCATGTTCAGGCGCGGCCTCATATAATTGTTTTCACTAGGCATGAGAAATGAGCTAGAACTCGAGAATTTCGGGTAAGTGCGGCAACGTTGCGCCAATTCTACGGCTTCTCAAATCAACAGCTTCCCCTACATTCCCTGGCACCACCCCGCTCCTCCCCGTACGGCACTATTGCAATGACAAGGCCCGGCAGCTGAAAGGGTTGAGTCATCCAAGGAAGGTGGGCCTAAGGCGCCAAATTCAAATTTCAAGATGTCAACTTGGTAAATTTGGTAAAAAACACTTTAAAATGATTGTTTACATCTAAAGCTCGTGGTTTTACAACACGGATAATAATCTACGAGAGTGAAAGTCACATTTTCAAGGGCTTTTGGTGCATTGGTGCATTTTGATATCTACCGGTAAAATTTTCGTAAATGCCAATTATTTCTTATTTGCGTGCCTAGATACAACTAAATTCCAATGAATAAAACCATAAAACTTACTGATTTTAAGGTGCTTACGTTTAATCATGTAAAATTGTTAGGTATAAAACTCTCCAAACAGTCCAAACCAAAACCACTTCTACTCTGGAAGATTGTGTAGCAACAAAATTTATTTTGATGGCCTTAGTCCACTTTTCCCTTAACATGGGGTATTTAAGGAAGGAAAAAGCGGACACTTTAGGACCGCCTTTGTAGTTTTCCTTGCAGTTGGGAACGGAACACGTCCACGGCATGATTTAAATAAGTCCGAAACTATAGACACAACCGAGGACACAACCTAAAACCTATAAACTAAAATTGAATTTTAATCACTTTATTCTGAACCATTGCTGTTTACCACCTTATTAAAAAAGCTCTACGTCCTATATCCTATATTACTAAAAAACACAGTCCGATACACAACAAACGTTCTTTAAAACAGAAAAATCGCCAGACAAGTAAACGTAAACAACTACGAAGAGCTACCTCCCTCTGATGACGTAGTGACGTTTCGCGTCGGCAGCTGGCGGGCCTTTATCATTGCGACGGTGCCGCCCCCTACCGAATAGGTAGAAAACATCATTGACTGACATTAATACGTCTGTCAACGAAAATAGGTTAAATCGCTGAATTATTATTATATTATATAATAATTTAAAGGTGGATGTAAAGTTTTACTCTGTTCCTTGGTGTTTTGAGATTCACGTAACGTGAAATTAGGCGGATTGAATCTCGTGGTGTTTTTTTACATTGGTTCATTACACTTCTTTATAACCAAAACTTTGATTTAATTTAATTTTTAAAGCTTCCCGGAGTCTTTGGGTGAGGTTCTGACCAATGTCCGTGGGTATTTTTGTAAGATTTTCCAATCTAAGGCCAACCTAAACCTAACAGCGCCGAATTTACTGTTTTTCGCACTGTAACTGGCCGTAATACGCCTTTGAGGTTATGGCTGGCTTTCAAACGTAAATAGAGGAGGGGAAGATACCGTTTTGCCGTTGTCCATCAGTACCTTTGTATTATGCCAACATAAACATACCTACAAATAATGTAAACAAACATTAAAATCCCAACAAAAACGTAAACATCTTTATTTACTTCTGAGTTTTCAGGTTACGTGCCTATTTATAAGTGGCTCATCTGCCGCACAAAACGCAATTATAGGTAGTAACCATTTCGGTAAAATAAAAAGTACTTTGCACTGTATAACACTTCAAAACTCTCTGTAACCCCTGACGGCTTGGCCCACTCCGTCCACTACATATTTCTGACTTGGTCACATGATATAGTCACGTGAGTACATCCGCCAATCTAATGTTTCTCTGTTGGGAAACAAATAGAAAACCAACAAATCAACAAAAAAACACTGATCATATTGGCACCATATATTTTTGTTTATTCCGGCATCTTCCCCTCCTCCATCTACGCTTTCAAACCGCGAGAGAGGGGAGGGGTAATTGCAACGTTGTCAGCGGTTGTCAGTTTAACTCCTTTGCGATCGCACGTATTGGAACGATTTCAAGGGCCGCGTCTGTACCTGAACTAGTGATTAGTCATTTAATAACTAAAATAAGTTGCGTTTGCAAATACCTTAGCCTGCCCACGCCTAAATTTTAATATACTCGGGCGCAAAACCGCCTAGGTAATTTAAATTGCCTACTATAAGTTTTGACCGTAAGGCGTAAGCCATTAAAATTAACACAAGAGGAAGTTGCCGTCGAACGGCCTTGATCCTATCCGCGCCGCCATCTTGGAATGCCGATTCGCGCCGAGGCCGAATCGGAAATCGCCAATAAAGACTTTAATCCAGGGTAAAAGTGACCAGAACACCGACACCCGTAATCAGGCAGCCCGGTCACAGATTGTTTGCGTTGCAGCTTTGCATGCAAATCGCCGCGCTTTTGTTTTACAAGACCATAGACGGACGTTCGGCTTTATTGGCGATCTACACGTTGTCTCACTAAGGTTCTTTGTGCCGTCCAAAATGTTGACTGATTGGATGAGATGGAGTACAGCCGTAGCCTGTTGCTACTTTCGAAGGTTGCATTCGTGGTGTAATGTGTTATGTTTTCTTATCTTCAAATTAAACTGCAGAATGATATTCTGTCATGGGGCATATATAGTTTCGCCTGCTTGCATGTTCGTTGACTTCGTCTTTAAATAAATAAGAGCCATGCCATATTGCATAGGTATGGTCTAGTTGAAGAGTGGGTCATTCTAAAAGAATTCGTACCCGCCAAATTTGGATGGAATTATGTTATGTGTATGCGGGACATAAAAAATACCGAAACAGTTAATCGAATTATGGGAAAAGTCCAGATAAAAGGTCGTTTGAATTCAAACGGATAAACGATGGAACATATGTCTGAGAGATCCACGCTGAAAGCCGATTTAATGGTTACCCATATACGGTGTCACTGTCCGCGAATAAAAATGGTAATGCGTGCGGCAAAAACATTGTACATATATTTATCCCCAATTCGCCTTAGTTTATTTATAACGTCCCGCTTATAGTAAATTGTATTTTTCTAGGCACGTGTTCCCTATAAGAGAAATCTAGTTTTTATTTGGTTTGTTGCCTTGTTACAGTAAATTTTAATTTTGTAGTTGGTGTTGAAAAAAGTAATTGCAGTTTCGCATGAATCACGTGAATGTGTCACTACTTAGTTTGTTTAATCAGCTATTTACATTTTGCTATAGTGTGTTGTTATGGATTCATATTTTGTTGACTCAACGCTAAACGGTTTTAAGATATTTATTTATGATACCATTAGTTGAAATAATATTCATCGTAATTCGCCGTATAATTTAATAATAATTTAGGTACTTATGTGATATCTTCTCTGGATATTTTGACCAGGGTAGTTATTTTCCAAGTCTTAATAATAAGGCTAGTTGCACCGAGAGTCCGACGCCCTTTAAAGTTAACTTACCTTCGTTTTCTTTAATCAGAATTTCTCGACTAATTTCAATTTTAGTCATAATTGTTTATGAGTTATGAGAATTTAATTTGATGCTTCCCAGGTTATTGAATCCGCTTATTTCTGAGGCAGGGAATTTTTAGTAATACCTAAGTAAACATAATAATAATATAGGACATGTGGACATATTATAATATAATATATAGTTATATGATATAATACACAAGATATTACACAAAGATAGAGATTTGGCCTTAAGGCCGGTCCACACGCAACGATGTATCGTACGATTTGCATCCGCAAGTAAATCGTTACAGATAAATCGTTACAAATTCAGTGCGTCCACATTATAACAACTTATCGTAGTAAAGCTGCAATTTTCGCTTGATACAATAATCATGGAAGAAGAGTTTTGAGAGTATTTTTGACGTTTTGTTTAAATGTTAAAAGGAAGTGGAAAATCAGGAAACGTTTAAATAGAACTAGATGGTCTAAAGCATAGTTATTGAAAGGAAGTCTATTTTACCATTGAATTCTATTATAAAATTATGCGAAATGGTCGACATATTTTTTAACAAATTTAAAATAAATCAGTTATTGTTTTAGTTTTAATTAATTTAATAATTTCCGGACTAAAAATAGGTAGGAGTCAGCTACCGTCGCACCTAAAAACTGTAAAAATCCATGCTTTTTGGCTCAAACTTTCAACTCCGATGTCCAACTTTGCACAGTTCTAAATTTTGTGCAAATCTGCTGTCCACACGCAACGATTTATCTGTAACGATTTACTTGCGCATGCAAATCGTACGATACATCGTTGCGTGTGGACCGGCCTTTAGCCACTCTTCCACTCCACCTTCAAGTCACGAACACTAATATACAGTATGTCTGGTTTTTCGTGTTAACACCCCTGAAAATCTAAGTAGGCTGGGGGAATTGAACGGGGCAATTTTTTTATAAATATCTCCCTGAAAGATCATCATTTGCGAGGTATTGGTTTGGCATTGCCGCGAAATCCTGGCCTACTACGATTTTTTAAAGGGGTGCGTTTTTCGAAAAACCCTATTAGGCATATTTTTATTTAAAATCTGACACCACAGCGTTAATCAGGACACCCTAAAACCCCCACATATCAAATTTGAAGAAAAAATATGTAGGGTGTTCCATTCTGCAGGGTGTCAAAGTTGAGCAAAATAGGAATTTTAAAGGCATCTGGCGAGTCAAGTGTGCCATGGAATCCCTTCAAAACAGTTGATTGGTCAACAGGACCACTCAAAATGTTAGTGTGAAAAGATTTACTACAAAATATACAGGGTATTTTTCTCTGAGTCATCTCAAAATTCTGAAATTTTGTGAAACTTATACGGATCAAAAGTGTTCTGGAATCATTGAAAAAATATTGATAAACACAAAAGTAATGTATTTCTTTACAAAATGCCAACTAACAAATAAAAACAATTTAAATTATTGGACCTTAATCAACAAAGTCACTGTCTAAGATGATACATTTTTTGTGCGTTTCCTGTTGTGGCACACCAGCCACCTTATCTGATATGGACTTACTGACTGACAGGCTTCTGTATTTTTTAGATTTAGTTTGTTTATAGTGTGTGTAGCGGTTTTGATATACTCGATTTTTGACCAGTAGATATACAAGTTCCAAAAATTCAGTAATTTGAGATGGCACAGATAAGAACACTCTGTATATTTTGTATTGGATCTTTGCACACAAACACCTTGAGTGGTCCTATTGACCATTCACCTGTTTTGAGGGGATTCCATGGCACACTTGACTCGCCAGACGTCCTTAAAATTCTTATTTTGCTCAACTTTGACACCCTGCAGAATGGAACACCCTACATATTCAAATTTGGTATGTGGGGGTTTTAGGGTGTCCTGATTAACGATGTGGTGTCAGATTTTAAATAAAAATATGCCTAATAGGGTTTTTCGAAAAACGCACCCCTTTAAAAAATCGCAGTAGGCCAGGATTTCGCGGCAATGCCAAACCAATACCTCGCAAATGATGACCTTCCAGGGACTATTTATAAAAAAATTGCCCCGTTCAATTCCCCCAGCCTACTTGGATTTTCAGGGGTGTTAACACGAAAAACCAGACACACTGTTTGTATTGCCACAATAACAATACAAAAACACAAAAAACAATGAAATTTAAATTTAAATTTCCACAGGCAGAATGTGATGAATCTGAGTTTCTTCCGGATGAATCCTGCGTTAGCGAAAGCTTGGAACGAGAAGTTTCGCGGACGCTGGATCCATCCGGAAGAAACTCGGATTCAAGTTTAAAGTAAAATAAAGTTAGAAGTTAAAACTATCAAAACTCAAAAGTTACAGATTCAACTGCGTAAAAAGGTAACAGCTGATGTACTTAATGTATTTTTGATAGGTGGTACTAAATAACAGGTTTTCCAGCCAGAGAGTCGTTTATTTATAATATCATTGCCAAATTTGTTATTTCCAAGCTTTCGCTGTGGATTGAGAGCTTCTTCAGGGAATTAACTAATGGAAGTATCATTAATACATACTCTCCAATTTATAGATGTAAAAATGGCAAAAAAAGTGGTAAATATGGTAGCAAATTTCTTTTATACGTCGTATACGCCGTATAAAAGAAATTTTCGGTACAGGGATGATTGTACCTATAAAAAAAGCTACAGATTCAATCAAGTATACATACGAAATAGCAACTGCCGCTTAATAAATGCTCCAATAGGTAAGTGATTCCAGAATGTCAAGCACGTTGTTTAGCAAAGAGGGAATAAAAGCTACCCTCAAATTTAGACGTAGCATGTTGTGGTACAGTAAAGGAATATACCCTTACAATATATTACCCTTAATTCGGTGTTATAATATGCTTCATGCTTCCTTGTACGACAGTCTACACACAAACGTCATGCAACCATTCTGAGTTCTCTGAATTGTTAATTGATTACAATTAGGTGGAAAGTGAAAATATACCTGACTAGAATAATCAATATGCCTATAAAGTAATGCTTGTACTAATCGCAACATTGTAGATTCGTCCAATAATAAATCTCTCAAGCTGTAGATGGCTTTTAACTTATTATATACAAGACATAGTAAATTTGAGATTATTGACATTGTTGGACTATAATAGCCACATTTTATTAACAAATGAAATAAATTAATCAACCTGTTTGCTTTTTAATGCATTAAAGTTCAATCGAAAGGTCAAGTTAGATTTGACCTTAAGAAAATAATTAAGTTTTAGCGGTGACTACATACTGTTTTCAGCGAGCAATTTTAAAAGTGCTTCTTATTTTTTATCTGTGGGATGTGCGGATGTTATATTTTTAGACATTTTTCGAAATTTTAACGTGATCATTATTGGCACTTTTACGATAAGATGCGAAACAAAACGTTTGTTGCCAGGATTATTTTTAACGTTGAGAAATTAAGAAATTCGAAAAATTTCGGAATATTATAAACCACTCGGGCAGGTTTATTATGTTGTATGTAATCTAACGGGATTTTGCTCCTTTACATGAGAGTTTCGATGAAATGCAGAGTAGATGTGTTGGGGATTGAGATAAATTTATTCCAGACGTGGAGATCTAGGACAATAACCAGTTGAGTATAATGTACGGCACATACGTGGTGATTCAATATTTTCACCCATAAAATGGCTTTTTTCGATTTGTAGTGAGCAACACGCATAATTTTAAACTTTTGGTCAATACAAATTTTAATCTAAACAATAACTATCCTGTGTTCAAAAAGAATTGATAGCACAGAGGAGGTTCCAGGGCCATAAAATGATCGTAAACCATAGGCGGCGTTATTCTTTTTTATTTTCAATGTGTAAAATAGAAAAATTATCTTTAAAAATATGGTTGTTGTCTATGAAATGAGTAGCGTATGCTGAATTTTGTTTTTTTATTGTCAAAATCTCTTTCAGGTAACAACCATATTTTCATGGATAATTTTATAACATTTTAAGAACAACATTATTTTAAAATATTTATCACAAATTAAACTTTGTATCGACCAAAAGTTTAACATGGATGTTGCTCGCTACAAATTTTATGGGTCAAAATGTTGAATCACCATACGTGCTGTACATTTACTCTTAAAAATGAGGTAGGCATTCCAATAGTTTTGCATAAATAAGTGGACGGATGTAATCTCCACACCAACCGGTATATGGTAAAATTAGGGTACATGTAATTTCGACACCAAGGTAGGAGTAAAAAGTAGGATTATCAATTTAAACTCTATATTAAGATATATTGACAAACAGACTGCACACATTTTAATCTGGTTATTTCTGAAGTTTCTCTAAATACAGACAAAAATGGATGTGCGGAATAAATAGATGATTTAAATCTGGAAAGAAATTATTCACAGGCGTTCGTTGTACGTATAGTGGAGACCTCGTCCTTGGCCCACTGGACGGGTTTGAAAATGGCATCTTCTGATATGTGTGTTTCTACTAAATACTCTTAATCTACGTGCATATCTAGTCTTTCATCGGGTGGCTTATATATCGAAGGTTTTTCTGGTAAATCTTCCGCTGCTTTCCTCTTGCACGCTGTTGAAAGTTTTAGTCGCTGAATTTTCTTCCCATCTGGTGGTTATCTGTGATTATGGTCAAGTTCGCTTCTTGAAATAACTACTTCTTCACCAACGGTGAACACTTTAGCTTTACACTGTCCATTCCGCTTACAGCACCTCCAAAACACCTCACCACTTACAAGAGTTTTTTGTTTGGAATATTTAAAATTAGTCAAAACTAAAATATCGCCACCGCATATGCTCTTAATAATCGAAGGGTTCATATTTAGTAAACGACGTAAAATAATGACGAACGTAATGATAAATATAAAAGTCCTGGCGCATACATTTTATACCATGGTTTGGTGTCGAGATTACGCCCGCCCAAATAAGTATAGATAGAGAATATCACAACAGCAGATGTCGTTTCTTGTATAACACGACAATAAATGAAAAAAGTTTCATTAAAATTAACAACATCTCGGACAGGGAAAATACATATTAACAAAGAAATAACAATGAAAGACTTATTACAAAACATTGGGGGCTCGTTGGAGAGTAGGTCGATAAAATTGCTCAAAAAATAAAAAAGTTGCGTGCCGGTTAGAGTTTTACGTGGCGGACCCTGTATATAATTTTTACATCGCTAAAGCCATTATGGGTTTGTTCCAACAGAGAGTGACCAAATGGTCAGTCAATCAAATGACAAAAAAGTGTTAGAAACAGTAATTCAACCAATTAGATACAGTCTGACAAACGAATGAAGTCCAATGAAAAAGTCAGTCTAAGCGCCATCCGTATGTTATTAATGTGAGCATGGACGGTTAGACTGAGTTTTTTATTGGACTTCTCTCCGTTTGTCGGACTGTACTGATGCTGATTTGTGATTTCTGTTGGAATAGGGCTTAGGGTTCTGTTTGCAATAATATAGTTGTAATAGCGTAACTATTGATAATATAGAATCCATCCAGCTTGGCTCTTGCGGGGATTTTATAAATAAATAAAAAGAAAAACATAAACCAATTTGCCAATAATTGCAATCATTAAGGATTTTCCTCTTTTTTGGGAAAGAATCGCAAATATATGGTTTGATCAAGTAATCGTGATGCATCATGCATCATCATCATCATTGAATTACGTAATTTTAATATTTCTGGAAAATTCGATGCTGCCTCTAAGACCTTTGGGCTCTAAGGCGTTGTATGTTAAATAAGGTTGCGCAACGATTTCCATTTGCAGCGGCCGAGAAAGAAACGCCCGGTAAGCGCAGCGCCGATTATTTTATTATCGGGTCGTTCGCGCCAAGGTCGACCGGCACAAAATCTTGACCGAGATCTGTCCCACGGTGCGCCGCGATTTTTGCCGTTTTCCGAGGATTGAGCTGTTGATGCAGGTAACCGCAACGGCGCGACAAAAAGCGACCAGATGGGAGTTTGCTTAGCGGACGAGAGGATCGTCTGTTTTGCGATTTGCACGGGCGGATGTTTTTCGAGATTATCATGTTCGATTGTTCCAGGGACTCTTTAAAGTAAGGGGACCCAGCATTATACTTTCCAAAGTGAGGCCTATTCTTTCCTCATTCTAATGGTCTCAGTGATGCCAAGTATGCCATTTTATTGGAGAATCTATGAATATAACAGGTACTTTGATTGTTAGTAAAAATTAATAATGGTTTCCATGATTTCTAAAAATTAGACTTGTGTATACAAGAACAGAATGTGGCAACTGGCAAATGAAAGAAATTTATTTTATAGTTGAAATCGATTTCCAGCAATTATTTCTACGAATTTAAGTAATAAATATGGTAAGTCAGTAGTGCCGATTTTGCTTATGTAAGAATTTGTCCCTATTGCACCTTGTTACCAGGTTCCTCATTCCATTATTTGTAATATGTATACTTGAACTTTCTTCCCTTGTTGAATGTATCTACCCAAACAACTTTCACAGATTTCGGGATGGACTAGTAAGATTAGGTCTAGTAGTTCTAATCATGTAGTTTTTCTCGGTGTTCATTATAACATTTTTGTGATTTTATTTCTCTCCCAAGGTAGGTACCTCACAAACTTACAATAAACTTGTAGTCGTAGATAAAAACTCTTTAAAAAAAGACCTGACTGAAGCTACCTGCTTAAGAATTTAAAATTTTCGAAATACGATTTGTTTTGAACTACCTACTTATACGTAATGCCCACGTAATGGGAATTGTAGGATTACTAAAGGTGATACAGGAAAAATCTGGTTGCAATTATTGGGACTACTACTTCAGGCGGCCGCATTACCTTTAATTGACACATCTGAGTATCTGGGAGTTAGAAAACTTAAAAATGGTGAATTATGATGGGAAATATTTTGCCTCCTTTAGAATCTATGGCACTGGCATGTCACATAAAACCTGATGGCAGTTGGACACTGACATATAACATAACCTTGTACCAGCCCACTTAAGTGGTCTCCTTGGAGTCTACATAAAACAAACTTCCCCTCAAAGCTTCACTTTTCCTATGTGATAGACTGTGACATGCTGGGTCCCCTTATTTTAAAGAGTCCCTGGATTGTTCTGTCCAAAGAGGTCCGTTTCAGTTTTGAAAGTCTTTCTTTCGACCGTTCGACGATATGATATAGATTTATTAGCCCTCACGTGAAGCCTCAAGTAGTGAAGATATTTCTTTAACATGGTCGGGGGTCTTGACTCGAGTCGATAAGATATTGTATGGGGTGTTTACAGGTTTACAGAACATAGTGGACATATTTCTATTTCGAGGGGAAGATGATCATTGCTCTGGTCTATACGGCAACTCTTGGGACGATATTAAAGCACAGCTTACCCTATATGTTAGGGTAAGCTGTGCTTAAAGTCTAACTTTATCAGTGCCGTAGAAATAGCATTAAAAAGACCCCCTTTCAAAGTTATTTTTTACAGTTCTCTATAAATTTGATCCATAGAAATAGTTTTGGTATTGAATATTTTTGAAGTATCTAACTGGTCATTAAATGAGTGCCTCTTCGGAAATAATACTTTTATTTGATTTTAATAGTAAAAATGTAGTGCCCTGTGCCCCAATAAAGAGGTATTTTAGACCCCATTTATCTATTTTCTCATATAAGTGTACTTTGTCCTTTTTGTTGGATCATTAATTAAAAAAAAAACAAGTTTAGATAGACATATTTATTTAGTCTTAGTAGACGAATGAACGCAACGTATTATATTCTCAACTTCATTTTCAACATAATGAAATCCAGATTCTTTTAGTAAATTAACGAAATTGTGTTTTTGTCGGGGACGTATTTATTTAGATCGAAACTTGGCTTCCCACGGAGTTGGCATCGCGTCAAATCTCGCGTGTGGATAAAGTTACAAACAAGAAAGCGCCATTTTGCACGAAACCTGGTTTTCGCACATCGAAATAGATTTAGACGAGGATTTTGGATTGAATTGCCAGGTGGAATCACTTAAAACAAAGATATAGGTAGGTACCTATATATCTTGTTGGTTTTTATTACGATCAGACGTGGAATTAGTTGAGATATGAGACATGAAGTTCAACAAATTCTTGGCAAAAATCAACACATGAAAAAGCTTCAGTGCCGAGGAGAAAATTTTGATTTTTAAGTTGCGAAATTAATGTTGTCATTATTGTGTAACTATTATTATAGAGTTTTTGTAAACAAGAAACTTATCATCGGCAGTTTATATCTGAGAAGTTAACGTTGGTCTTTAGTCCTCAAGTAAATAAGTTTTCCATTCGGTTTTAGACCGGTGAGCAACAATTTAAAAAATATTCTTGAATTAATTTATTAATACACTAACTAAATAGCGCTGTTGTAACTTTTTTCTACTTATTCCTCGACTTATTTTCTTAAATAATTCTGGCGCAGAAGAATATTATGTTGAAACGAATTTAATTTGTAGTATAATTTTATTTATGTAACAAATCCACAAAACAGGTCACTGCTGGGCGAGTGGACGAAAGGAAGTGTGCGAGTAAGGTAATAACATAAATATATAAAATGCAGTTACGGTGATTTTTGGCCGATGCCGGTATTGGTAAACTCTTTAAATGTACTTGAGTTCTAGATGATTTCATACAGGAAACTGATTTGGCTTTCCGAGATCGGGATGACGGCATTTGTTCTATTTAAACCGAACCATGGGTGTGTACCATTCAAGATCCCCATGAGAACGAGATATGATTCGCATGCCGCAGGCCTTGGTTCACTTTCCTTTTTAATCGCGCAGACCTGAATAAACAACTGAATATAATCTAAACGAGATGATGAGGCTAATAGAAAGGCGACTATCCGTGAAATGCATGATAAAGCCGAGTATAATGACTAATGCAATTGCTCGGATGCGTTTCAAGACGGCATTTCTACAGTTGACGCATAGGATTGACGAATCAAAACCAGTTTTTTGACAATGAAAGACACGTTTATAAATACACGAATATTGTAAAACAAATTGGATCATTAATCGTGCCGTTTTCACCAGATAGTACTAAATTTAGTGGTTAAACTTCTCTGAGTGTTCTGCCGTTGATTATGATTAAGTCTGCCGGTCGTTTTTTTTAAGAAAATAGCCGAAAACCTACTCGGGTATTTATTTTCAGGGTCATGTTCACAAGTTTTCTTCTTTTGATATGATTTTTATTCTAGTTCTATACATCTAAACACCCTGTGGTTTGTAACGTTTTCAATTAGATTTAGGTATCTGATTTCTGATTCAGTTTGATACATACTTATTAGTAGATGTGATCGCGACACGGCTGTGCTTTTTGTAATCAGCTATAAGCCCGTGATTTGTATCCAATTAACTTAATCAAACGTGAATATTATTTCATATATTTTGGCTAATTTTGATGCTTTGTTTACTGGAAAATAATATAGATTATAAATTTGTCACTAGGGCAATAAAATTATAGTTTTGATGAAAGCAGGGTTTTCGATTTTTCTCAATTTTCGTAGAAATATATTACATATTTTATATTGTCGTTATTGACCGAAAGTTTTGTACAGTAAAAAATTCAAAGTACCATTTGTTTGACATCAACATGGCTAGAAACTACCATCGATTTCGATGTAACATCGAAAAATGTGATAATATGTGTTACATCGTCCTGTTTCAGTTAACAAGAGAGGAACTGACCAAATTGGAATCTTTCAGCCACCATTTTTTCAACCAGCCCTCATGCGACAATATTGATATTACCTCGCCTTTCCTGTGTTACTTAGAGGTTTGATTTTAAAGTACAATGAGTTAAATTTAAATACGTGCCCTAAATTAAAGCAATCACCGGTTTGGGGGTGACCTAAGCAAAATTTACAACGGGCAAGACAACACAAAATAATCTTTATACAGTGTGACCCATTTGTTTTGGGGTCAGTCTGTAAAAAGTGTATCAATCGTGCGATTTGGCTGATTTTTTTTTTAAATTGTAGAGCTCGATGAACTGCACATTTTGAACAAAAATTGCCTGGTTCGCATAAAATCCAAAGCCTACTATGACCGTTTTTATGAGCAAAATTTTAAGAAACCATATTAGCGTTTTTTTTTGAAAAAATCTGTGTGCGCCAATGGATTGAGCACCCCTCGAAATGGGCATGTACAAAATTTCATCAAAATATTTCAAGTAATAACGATTTTGTAGAAAAATTAAAAATGCAGCCAAGGTACGTCTTTATTTTCAAAAATTCAAAGTTGGCCATGGAAAATAATTGAATTGTTTACTTTTATTAAGTGTCAAACTGTCTAAATTGAGTTCAGAAATTGTTTGTGCTCAATACAATTAATTATCATAATTATGGAATATTTAAGCATAAGAGACAAAATAGAAATTGTTCGACTCGTGGGCGACAACGAGCGCTCGGCAGCAGAAGCTGCGGCCGAATTTAACAATAGACACCCAGGTAGATCAGTGAGTCGAAGTACTGTACAACGTATAAACAATATTTTTGATGAAACTGGATCGATTTCTAAAAATTTATTAAAAACTAGGCAAAATGGACGCCGTGGACTTGTTGAAAATAACAATCAAATTCTGCAATACTTTAGTGACAATCCTCGAAATAGTGTTCGAACGGCTAGTTTAGACCTTCATATACCCAGAGAGAGTATAAGGAGATGTTTGAGACAAAACAAAATAAAACCGTTTAAGCCAAAATTTTTGCACACCCTGGAACCAGGAGATGAGGAGAGAAGATTAGAATTTTGCTATTGGCTGCAAGGTGAATATCTCCATAATGGCAACTTTTTAAATGAAATTTTATTCACCGACGAAGCCACGTTTACTACAAATGGTGTAGTATCAAGTCAAAACTGCCGTCACTGGTCAGCTGAAAATCCAGAGTTTATAATAAATGCAAGGAGACAATATTCACAAAAAATTAACGTTTGGTGTGGAATACTACGCGACAGAATAATTGGCCCATTTTTCTTTGAAGGGAATTTGAATGCGGCTGGCTTCTTGAATTTTCTAGAAATTGAATTTAGAAATGCTTTAGATGAGTTACCATTAAGATACCGTTTAAATTTAAAGTTACAGTTAGATGGCAGTCCTATTCATAATGCTCGTTTAATCAGAAACTGGCTAGATAATAATTTTGAAAACTGTTGGATAGGGCGAAATAGTCCTTTCTGTGAGTGGCCACCGAGATCTCCGGACTTAACTCCTTTAGATTTTTTTCTTTGGGGTACACTTAAGCAAAATGTTTATAAGTCAAGACCCCATAATTTACAAGAACTGCAAGCTAGGATAAACCGTAGTTGTTAGGAAATTACTCCACAGCAAATACGAAATGTAATTTTGAATGTACGCAAGAGGAACGACAAATGCATTGTAGAAAATGGAGGCTTGGTAGAAGTTACAAAAATTTTATAATTTTAATTGTTTTTATGTTTTGTGTTTATAAGCATAAGGTTGTATTATTACAATTCAATTATTTTCCATGGCCAACTTTGAATTTTTGAAAATAAAGACGTACCTTGGCTGCATTTTTAATTTTTCTACAAAATCGTTATTACTTGAAATATTTTGATGAAATTTTGTACATGCCCATTTCGAGGGGTGCTCAATCCATTGGCGCACACAGATTTTTTCAAAAAAAAAACGCTAATATGGTTTCTTAAAATTTTGCTCATAAAAACGGTCATAGTAGGCTTTGGATTTTATGCGAACCAGGCAATTTTTGTTCAAAATGTGCAGTTCATCGAGCTCTACAATTTAAAAAAAAAATCAGCCAAATCGCACGATTGATACACTTTTTACAGACTGACCCCAAAACAAATGGGTCACACTGTATATTCCTTGATGTAGATCAAAAAGCAGTTGGCAGTCAGTCCCACATGCATTTTTAACAATTCAATTTTAAAATAATCGCTTCATCACCACGTTCACGCGGGCCTACCCCCTACCCTGGCGCACGACCCACGACAGTCTTGTGTCGAGAGCCAATAGGGCTTACACTTTTCATATTATGCTAATTGATTAACTATTTAATGATATTGTTTGCATTTATTGTCGATACTCGCTTAGCTGGATGTTTAGTAATGCGAGCAAGGACAATGAAACACACGATGAAATGGTGTAATGGGGAATATTACGATTGCATACTCCAGATTTAGTTGCTCGTGATATTGATATTCTAGTATCGTACTGATAGAGGCAGATACAATAATAATCCGCCAGTCGAATACATCATATCTAAATACATGCGAGTATATGGAAATTGTCAGAATGTGAAACCATTAATTTTTAAACCATTTTTAAAAGAACTTCGATTTTTAAGGGATCCCGTTAGGATTTACTCTGGAGTTCCTTGTAAACTCGATCCTTGAAGTTTTCTGGTATCGCTCTCTCTTAATGTATTATTATTTATTATTATTTGTATTAAATGGCAGAATAATTCGATGAACTTTAAATTGAGCAGAACATAATATGATGCATCAAGCCAGTTAAAGTGCAGACATTTTTGAACGGCCCAATCACATTGTATTGGTAGGTTCCATCACATTTTGTTCTGAATTTAAAAACTCTACCCATTCATTACTTTAATGGTATCAGGTTTGGGGTGTCAAGATTCATAATGTTGCCCTAAAAGAAGTGGGCACGGCTGAGAGAACGCACGAAGCAAGCAGACGTGCAGGAGAGATGGATGTTACCTATCATTTTTGACGGATATAAATATATATACAGGGTGTTTCATTAAGGTTGAAGAGGTACCATATTTCAGGAATTAATAGTCCTGGAGCTTTGCGAAAAAATCTTCTCAAGTAATGTGGTCACGAAAAATCGCCGTAAATTATTTTTAAGTTCGTCGGTCGGCCGCTAGGGGGCGTATTCGAAACAGTAAATTTGAAAAATGAGTTTTCTCAAAAAGTGACTAATAAAGGTATATCAAAAATAATTTTGTTGCACTCCTCAGCAAATTGTGAACAATTTTCGTTAAGAATTTTTTGCTCTAGCTCTTCAAATAGAGGTGAAATAGGCGAATAAACCTTGACGTGAAAAAATGCTCCGGTTTGGCTTAACCGAATTGGTCGAATTTGGGCTTGTTGAAGAGAGCGTTCCTTCTTCTATCAAATGATTGTCCAGTAAGGCCATTTCGAATTTCGTGGTCACCGCTAGAGGGCGCAATTTGAAAAATTTCCCTTTTATTACAATTTTCTCCGAAATTTGAAATGCAATGACATATTTATTTACAACAAAAAAATATCCAAGGTTCAAATTGATATCTTGATTAGTTTCGTAGTTATCGCCAAAAGAATAATAATTATTAACATGTTATTTGAAAGAAGAAGGTAGGTATTTGTTATCAAAGATTTCCGTGGTCAAGCATGCCATGAAATAAATAAAAATCTGCTTGAGCTTTTCGTAAATTGCTATTTTTCTCACTTTTATTCCGTTAAACGTATTCCTAATTTACTTACGTTGCCTGTAAAATTATTTTTTTATATACCTTTATTAATCTTTTTTTTTAGAAAACTCATTTTTGAAATTTACTGTTTCGAATACGCTCCCTAGCGGCCGACCTACGAACTTAAAAATAATTTACAGCGATTTTTCGTGACCACATTACTTGGAAAGATTTTTTCCCAAAGCTCCAGGACTATTAATTCCTGAGATATGGTACCTCTTCACCCTTAATGAAACACCCTGTACAGTGTATAAGTAAATACGTGATGCGAGTTTGCTTGGTGTCTTCATAATAATTAAATCTACCAAATTATCTATATATTCTATATCGCATTCTTGGTCTTGTCAAATAAATTATCACTTATTTGAATGAGAGTCAATAACGCAGATAGTGGATGGTGTGTTTAAGTTTAATTCTAAAATGAAAACAGCATCTCTAGATGTGATATTTGATACACACTTATTAATTATCTAGGAGTTAAATAAAACCTAGGGTCTCCTTTCTAAGGAAACCCACCAAACCAATCGTTTTCTTTTACTTAATAGTTTTTAAGTTAATACGTTAGCTATAACTAGTTTTATCGTCCTGTTTCAGTTAACAAGAGACGAACTGACCAAATTGGTGCAGGGTTTCGAAAAGCAGGACATCCTCACATCCTCAGGCGTGACGCTGGCCGGCAACAGGTACATCTACCTGTCGGGCACGGACCGCGTCATTAGGGCTAAACTAGGAAAAGTTGGAGTGCACTGCATGAAAACAACACAGGGTATGTATCTCATCAATATTACGAAATGAACTTCATTGGGAAGTAAACAATTTAACATAATTCATAGTTTCCTTGGTCTCCTTTATCAGTAGGAAATTGAAGGGGAATAAGGGTTTTGGCAGAGTAGACAACCGGCGCGCGGAGTAGGCATTACAAGCTGACGATATAATTAATTATAAATACCATAAAGGTTGTCACATCGGTTGTTAATAGTACAGAAGGCAGAGGGGTCTTTATGACCTAGTCATTTCATGCCGGCTCATTTTAACAATCACATCTGACACCAGGTATGTAGCGAATGGCGAAAGTGACCGTCAGCTGCTCCATTAGCGGAGGCGGTTGTGGGAGGGCGTGGAACTTGTCGAAGTTATTTCATACCGGCTGATTCTTTCCGTATAAATTACCGTACGTTAGATCGCGTTAAAAGGAGGATTCACACATTCAACTGACCATGTCAACTTGTAAAAAAAAAATATTAATAAATCCAAGTCAAGCGCGGTATTTTAATTTTTATTGGTCCATTAGAAATGTCGCATTTGATACGCGTTGAGCTGATTAGAATTTTCGAAAATTATTTTAAAGATTATACAGTGTGTTACCGTTAAGGGCTTACCACCACCAATTATTGGTGGAGGGACTAGGGCCCAATGGCGGTCCAGTTTATTTTACGGGGGCGGTGCATTAGGCTCATGATAAGAATGTAACCGGTGTAGCGGTCATCTGAAAACAATCAAAATCATGACGGTGATGTCAGTGATGTGTTTGTAGGCGCAGTTGAGGCTCCACGGGGTAAATCAAAGTGGAACATAAATCTTCTTGTTGCCAACAAACAGCGGACCCTTTCGAAAAGTTTCCAAAACTGTTTATAGGTTTATTTAGACCTTATTAAGGTAATTATTAGCAACAAAGACATTTTACATTAATGGCTTAACATCCGTGACCCAAAGCAGTGATAAGTTGTAATCATAGCTGACCGGCAGGCAGATTTGTTGGAGCAGTTTGTAAACAGATGCTGCAAAGCAATGTCCCTGCATAGGTACATGTTCTCGAAGGACTCACTCAAAATAAGTTTTGTTAACGTCCGAGAAATGTTCATTGGATCGGTCAGAAATAAACTGAGAATATGCGTACCATCAGATAAATAATACACTTTTACTTTTAATTTCATTTTTCCCTATCACCTAATTAGTCTTAATAACAAATCGAATGGATACGTATAATTTCAACTGAAAGTGAGCATAGTTTTAAAGTAATTAGAGGCGGCATTTCATGGACATGTATTACTCGTAGCGCGTTTTCAAGTTAGCGTGCACTCGTTTGGTCCGTTGCCCGTTGCTTCTCTAATATCCATTTTTCACGGTGAAATTATTTTGGAGGCGTTTCAACGAAAGTCCCCGTGAAAGTACCCCGATAACATCTGAATGTCAACTAAATATGGCGTGCTTGACGCATATGTGTTATATTTGTGTGTGCGCTAGCATGCCAATACATACATTGGAAAGCATTATACACTATATTAAAGATTACATATTGTTAAAGAACTATGTAATGGAGCACGTAGGGAAGGAAGGTCGTGTCACTATAATAGATAGTAGATGCTATATGTCAACTAGGTTACCACGTGTGGGCTTCTAAATATATCGATAGAGAGCTATTATTATGCGCTGTTCAAATAAAAAATATATTAGGGTTGATTGACATATTTCTCAAGACTTCTCACGGCTATAGCTCCATGTTCTGGAAAACAGATGGCGCTGATGGCTAACAATGTATTTTGCATTGTATTTTTATATCTGGAAAGCGCATGGTGAGTCAAAAAAAGGGTCAAACGTGACAGCCGTGAGCAGTCTACTAATGCATCAGTCAACGATTTTAGATCATCATGCTTATCACCATAAATATTATTAAATTATTGACGCTACTTACCCTAAAATTTCCTGATTAAGTAGTACTACATTAGTTTGTTTTATCAATTTGCATGATTCGAAATATACTTAGTCAGGGTCGTAGCCAGGGCAAACAACTTTCCTGACAGGGCAGGAGAAGTATTTGAGAAGTGAGGTACCTACAGGACGGTGGCTATACTTTGTAGGTGCAGGGGGGGGGGGGAATTAAATTTTCGTGATTAAAAACTGAGCCGCAGTCAAAAATTTGTAAATTTTTTAAAGTCAAACAGAGTAAATGACAGAAAAACATTCAAAATATTACGTCAATCAACTTGGCGGTAATTTTTTTTATCTATGCGAACGTGTCCGCAGTAAGTAACAAAAAATTTGTGCAGTAAGTAAGAAAACTAAATGTTACTACCTACACCTACCACTACCCTCATTTTCTATGAATCAACAGCTGTTTTTTACGTCCCTTTGAATATTACTGTTTTTCTTTATTTCTTTAGGAAACTAATAAACCCAGCAGTCGTAAAAAATACCACACACGCCGTTCGCTTCACGCCCTACCACGTTTTGAGATAATTGGATTTTCCGATAGCATTTCTAAATAATGCTGATTTAAACTATGAGATAGCGGCCACACATGTACAAAGAACGAAGCAACTATAAATGTAACGAAAAACGGTGTTATTCTAAAAGCCCCCGTATCTAGAAAGGAAGTCTGTTATTTAATCATTTAAACGAGTTATTCGATATAAAGTGTAGATACTTGGACATGCGCGGAAGGTATGCCATCCTTTTTTCAGCATTTTCATAATAAGAACTTGCATACTTCTCATTGGCAGCCTGTTCAGAAACGTGTAAAAATTAATTATTAAAATACAAGATCATGTGGCAATAATAGCCCTTTGGACCCACCCTAACGGTATGCATATGGTTTTCCGAGGAATTTTCTATTTGAACTTCATTATAAAACACATGGCAGCCTGTATAAAATCATATCAAAACGCATATTTTTCGAATAATTGAAAACTCAGTTTTTCACATGAAGAACCCAGGATGACTATCTGATTCATACCTTATTATTGTGAGAATATGTGCCACATAATGCCCTTTGCAAGGCATACTGAGTAAAATCACGTCCAAAAATCTGTCACTATCTCCCGGTCCACAAGCAACGCCGCGCGTAGTCGGTTCATGGACGGGTGATCCCTTATTATTGTTTTCTTGCCTAATAAAACATTATTTTTTCCGATTTTAAAAAAAATATATAATATGTACCTCGGCACTGAAGTTCTTTTTATGACACCATGTGGTTTATTTGCCTCGGCCAGAGGCCTCGGCAACTAAATTCCACATGAGTCATAAAAAGTTGAACTTCAGTGCCTTGGTACATAAATAACTATTGCATTTATTGATACTTATTCGATAATTCCAGGGTACTTCATTAAAAATGCAGCATTTCAAGATGACTCGGAGAAAAATACTCTGTACATTTTTGTGTTGAATCTCCTATACATAATATTCCCATATATCTTTGACCGCTTTCCACGAACAGAGATACTCGTAATAATTGTGTTCGTATTAATAGCGTGATAAAATTATTATTCCAGACAAGCTTTTGGCACATAAAAAAATATAAGCGAACATAAATACAATATTGCATTTTTCGCGGCATACTGATCACAGTAGGCTACAATCATGTAGAATAAATTGTCTCTGAAAATAGCGGAAAATAGGTTAATAATAAACCTTTTCTATGAATATTTTTGCAAAATCTGCAATGTAAATCATCAATAACTAATATGAAACTAGTATCACGATGAAATTTGCATTATCAACTCTTACTGGAAATAAAAAAGTTCAACAGTTGTTTAAAAGCAACCAAAGATTTTCGAATCGACGTTTATATTCTGGGAATCGTTCTCTCGGGGAATCAATAATTCCTTATTACAATTAGTTATAAGTAGTGACTTTGAAAAGCACATTTTTTGATGAAAATTTCTCATAATTATAATGCATGAACATTTGCTCTGGTCAAGCCATTCCCATGGGTAATTAAGCGCCTAAATTTGTGGACCACAACCTACCTTCTTCAAATAAACCAGCGCAAATCATCGGTAAGGCACAACACCTTCGCTAAAAATAGTCGGCAAATGTCCGCAATCTGATCTTTGACAAGACCTGTGCCCCACTGGCGATAGGAATGTTCCTGTTGGCAAACGTGTCCACCTGAACTACGTTGACCCACATTCATTAAAAATACGCGGGGATCCTACGCTACCGTCTCTCTCCCACTCGCGGTGTCGACGCTTTCCGACCGCTCCGTTTTTGGACGACCGTTCGGAAAATCGTGTGACGGCATCGGGGTACGGTGTTTTGCCATGGGTTGCACCGATGCCAGAAAAGGAAAAGTTTTCCCCCAAATGGATTTCTATATTATGAGTTAAGGCGAAAATATAAATTATTGGTAATTTATGCTGAGTAAAGAGAGTGACAAGAAAGAAAAATAATCTGACAAGTGTTGATAAGATGATTATTTAATAAAATTAGAAACAGAAGATTGCTTACGAGATTGCCTCGCTGCCATTAGCAGTAGCATTTCATGTAATATAGCGGCTCGGTGGCTCGAAATTTGAGCCAAGAATTAACACCCTTATTATCGCAGACAATACGCTTTATATTTCACTATAAGTACCGTTCCCTCTCGCGAATTTTAAAGTCTTTTATAATAATTTTAGGCTATTTTAGACTCGAAATATACCATCGCCAAACTTACCGATCTTTGTTAAAAAAACTACCCCCTTGTTAAAAAAAGTACTCCCCATGTTCTATAAAACTCTCCTTCGAGACTCGATGGACGATGGTCACAAAACATGCAACTTCCAAGATAACCCAACCGGGGCGGTGTCTGCATCAACGCCACGGCCAGTGATTATAGCTTATAAGATTCCTTAAATTATTGGCGGCAATATACGAATAACAGATAATTCCAGACGCGAGGTGCTTCCTATTAGGAGAGGATTTGGAATTAACTCTAGGCGTGTACTAAAACTGTACAAAATAACTGCATAGATTGGTCACAGCTTACCCTATGTTAGGGTAAGCTGCGGCTTGGTGAAGTGCAGCTTCCGTCCGTGAGATGGCGACGGCAAAAGATATTCGGCTAAGGCTGATATAGTTTAGCATAATTTAATGTGTCTTGGAGTTCCTGTAAAGAATTTTGGGATCGGCGATCGCATTGTGACCCCGCACAGATATAATGATCTCTGTGGTTCTCCGGGATAGTTATGTGGGAATCTTTTTTACCCGACCCGTCCCTCATCCCTTGTCAGGTCAGGAAACCATATTTTCGAATGACCTGGGTTTTCAAACCATAAAACTATCTATCTTAAAGGGCACTGGTCGATATTTTAATGAATGAAGGATCAAAAAAACATAGGATGTGCTGAACATACCGAAAGGCTTAGCTTGTAATATGTTTTCCACTCAGGTTTTTATGCGAAAAAGGTGTACTCTAGGACTATCTAGCCGGTTTTGGAATATTTGCACTTTAACAGATTTATGTGGATTTTAGCGCATAGTATACACTTTTCCGCACGCGTTTACTTTTCCGCGCGCATTTTAGTTTAGAAAGTGTCACTTTTCCGCACTAGTGCGGAAAAGTAGTGCGGAAAAGTATTTTTCCGCACTAGTGAGGAAAAGTGACACTTTCTAAACTAAAATGCGTGCAGAAAAGTGTACTTTTCCGCACGCTTGTAGAAAAAAATTTTTATTCCCCAAATTGTTTTTTTTTATTATTTAATATATTTTCGTATTTAACAATTAAATCGTCAAACCAGAGGTCAAACCCAACCTAAGCACTTTTTTGTGGGGTAAATTAGCCTAAAATTAGGGTGTTGCTTTATGATGGTGATTTTTGATGCTATGACGCGTTAACAATGGTTTTCATAGCTTAATCTAAAGCTAACAAAGCCGCTGATTTTTTTATAAAATCGAAAAGCAAAAAGTCCGTAATGGGGTAATAATAACTAAAATAGCAACTCTAAAGACATGCACCGAGGTATGCACCTCGCAAAATGCTGTTCATGTTATTCGTATTTTAAATTAGTTGTGGTCTAACTTTGGCTCTGGTTTTTGTCCCTGTGATTGATTTTGCTATGCCAGTAGTAGTGGCTCCATTGCTGTCAGTTTGAAAATGCACAGGATATTTGATTTTAAATAAGTCTGCATTTTGGCCTATGAACTTTTGCCATGACACATCGTTTCTCGCCCTACTTCCACAAGTAACAATTTCCTACTAATCTAAGTGTAGATGTGAACATTAAAGACCGATTATTATTTTTACTCTCGGACTTTTTCAGTATCTAATGTTATTTTTTATATTTTTACTCTACTTACTTAACGAAGCTTACCGTTTCCTAGTGTCTGATTGAGGCGGATTTTATGCAACTCTCGCATCCTATGACCGAGTCTATGTCATTTTGTAGTAAAAACCGTAATATACAGTGTCCTCCAAAAAGTTCGCACCATAGGGGAGAAAGTTTTAATTTTGGGGTTGCCTTTTGCTTTAAAAAAGATGAAAAATGACCCACTCAAACGTGGTCATGTGACTTTCGTTATCTGTCAAAAATTACATTTAAAGAAATATATCGCCAAAAATGTGTTTATTTGTTAAAATATCAAAAAGTTTTACTTGAAAAAGTTTTTTTTTCAATTTTACGTACGTAATTATACCAAATTTGAACGTTCTACTAAAATATTTAGTTTTTTGCCAATTTTTAATATTTATGAAATTTCTGAAAATTTTAAAAACTCGAAACTTCGTAATAACTATTTTATATCACTAGCTTTATCATTCTATTAATTTTTTATTACTAATTACCGACAAGAATAGGTATTTTTCAAAAGAAAATGATATTTACGCTTTAAAATTATGTTATGTTTGTTGCAAAGTTGATGTACCCTCTAGCATTTGGGGTATTAATTTAGTTACATTACGTTTCCCAGTTCTAAATCGATGCCAAAATAATAATAAATTAAAATATCATCAAACTATTTTACGTATCTAAGCAAAATTCTTGACTTTTATGGAACAAATAATTATTACCTTTATATTTGACAGTTATCAAACTGTCAAATAAAAACAATTGCTTCTATTCTCTCCATCAATATCGATTAATGTGAAATTAAACTTAAAGGTAATTATTTGTTCCATAAAAGTCAAGAATTTTGCTTAAATACGTATAATAGTTTGATGATATTTGTATTTATTATTATTTTGGCATCAATTTAACTGGGAAACGTAATGTAACTAAATTTATACCCCAAATGCTAGACGGTACATCAACTTTGCAACAAACATAACAGAATTTTAAAGCGTAAATATAATTTTCTTTTGAAAAATACCTATTCTTATCGGTAATTAGTAATACAAAATTAATAGAATGATAAAGGTAGTGATATAAAATAGTTTTACGAAATTTCGAGTTTTTAAAATTTCCAGAAATTTCATAAATATTAAAAATTGGCAAAAAACTAAATATTTTAGTAGAGCATTCTAATTTGGTACACTTACGTAGAATTGAAAAAGAAACAACTTTTTCAAGTAAAATGATGATATTTTAACAAATAAACCCATTTTTGGCGATATATTATTTTAAATGTTATTTTTGACAGATAAAGAAAGTCACATGACCACGTTTGAGTGGGTCATTTTTCATCTTTTTTAAAGCAAATGGTAACCCCAAAGTTAAATTTCAAAATAAAACGTTAATTAAAAATTTCCCCCCTATGGTGCGAACTTTTTGGAGGACACTGTATAACGGATTTTTATAGCGATTTGGCCTTTTCTTTTTAAGAAGGAAATTCAGTCTAAAAATTTAATTTTACGAAAGGTTTTATCGAATGGTACAAAATGAAAGTTATAACTGAAAATAATATAACATCCAGAAAAATTTTAAATTATATTCTGGGCCTCCAAATTTAAGGCTGGCCTAGGTAGAAATATGTGAAGTGTTATTATTTTAAATCAAAAGTTTTGAGTTTGGGAAACTTGGTTCCGTATTGCTTTGTATTTTTTTTCATTTTTGTGCTTAATATACAGTATGTCCACGGATAGACATCCCAAGAGGACAAATGGACCAAAATTTCATTTTACGGCAAAAAGTCATTCTTGATAAAAGAATTTAGCTTGTCCTTAAAATAAGATTGGCATGGAAAAAGTTAACATTACTTATACTGGGTGAGCAGAAAATTGAAGAAACTTTAATTAGCGTAAGAGTAAACTACCTCTATTTGCAGAGACATTGAAAGAGTTATAAAGAAAATTTGTTCAGCGTGGTAGGCTACTTAAGTGTGCAAAATTTCAAAGCGTGAGGCCTATTTTGATTTTTTATTTTTTTCTTGTTTTTTTTTTCGATTAAATAATTTCCTGTAGGTAGTACGACAAAACTGTACAAACAAAAGTTACTCAGAGTAGGAAACTGTGTACGATGACAAAAAATTGGCTAACTTTGGGCCTACTGTGAGTTTCCTCCAATATTTTCCAGAATGCAAAGTAGGCCTATACTAAAATCGAGCAATCCGTACGCCACGTAAATAAAACCACGTGTTCAATGACGTTCCGCGATTGGTCCGTAGGCTATAAAACTTCACCCGACTCGGCAACAAGGACGTACTCGATCGCAAAAGCATAGTTACGCGGTTTTATCGAGTTGTTTTTAGCTATTTAGACACTGCCACAAATAATTTTATCGATGTTTTGAGCCATTTTAATTGAGCCAATAATTTGTTTCCGAAATATTTTGAAGTAAACAATTATAAAACTAAAATTAAATAAAGGTCGTGCCTCAGTGCGACCTTGGCCAATATCTCAACTCACGTGCTCTTGTTTACGCCAGGCGTAAGAGTTGCTCGATTTTAGTATAGAATCGTTAAATTATGTCATCATGTGCAGTTTTCCATTCGGAGTAAGTTTTTTTAATACAGTTTTGTCGTACTATTTACAGAAAACCATTTATTTGAAAAAAAAAAAAGAATATCCGTGGACATACTGTATATGTAATGTAATTAATTATGTTCTGTACTACGAGGTTGTTTGTCAAATTGAGATACCTACTTCTGTTGCAGCTGTGGTAGTTTCACTTTACGAAGACCCCATCCAGCCACAACAGGCAGCGTCAGTGGTGGAGAAACTCGGAGATTACCTCGTCTCCTGCGGTTACTAGAGGTAGGTGTGCATCGTTTTCTCTAATAATTGCACGACGTAGGGAAAATTCGCGAAAATTGTCTCGCCTAACGGCCGGTTTATCTTTGCAGATAGCGCGAGCCGTGCTGCCAGCAGCCATATTGCCGAACGGCGCGACGAGCAAAAACAAAAAAAAACGTAATTATTAAAGTTGTATTTTTTTTTCAAAAATAACAGCGAGTGCGACGTCATCCGTTATTATTATTACTGCATACACTTTTTTCATATACATCAGGAAGATGTTTGCTCCAACCAATAAATTATATGTACTATAAGTTCATTGAATTTACGAGTATAGGTTATTTTATAAGCATCCTTGTTGCTCTAGTAGGCTTCGAAATAATGCTTATAAGGTAATCTACACCGGAAAATGAAATCGCCAATAATTAATTACTTTTTTAGACTGTGGTCTCAATTGTTTTTGTAAGAATTTAGAATACTATCTAGGTTAATTTTTGTTCTGTTTTTTAAATTCAACGCTTTAGGAACCAACCTTGTATTTTTATTATCAATTTAACGAATCCATCGTGTTTAGCTTTTTCTTATAATAAACCATCGCTATTCTACGTATAAAACAAAACATATTTGATACTGAGGAACTTACAGTTAGGGTTTTTTAATAAAAAAATCTCTAGTCCCGGCATGTTTTTTTGTATCCACCCGAATCCTCGCAGGGTTGCCAAAATCACCTCAATCCGCCAAGGAATCATCGGTGGGCCTCCCCATAAAGAACACAAAGGAGAGAACCTTGTACATTTTTTGCATCCGAAAATCGAAAATACCACTCTTCAAAATCTCCTCAAAAACTTCCCAAATGGCATTCGTTGTAATGAGGCATTCAGTTGCGCAAAAATTTATGTAAATATTTTAATGGCGAACGGTCTTTCGGCGGCTTGCGGTCGATTTCCGGCGATTCTTTTTTTTTAATTTTAGTCTTTTCCTCCCGCGGCCGCCGGTTGGCGAGGTCCAGCGCCTGCGCACAGTCAAGTCTCTCTACGTCGCACGGTTGGAAGGTTCGAGGAGCGGCGACGCTGCCGCATGCCTCACACGTGATAAAAGTTAGGTTAGAATTTGGACCTCGAGAGGCGCTCGGCCTTGCCGACCGGCGGGCCCCACATTCGTTTTTAGTTGGGGAAGGGTCCCCCAAGTCCAGGCGGTTTGAGCCTGGACAACAAACCGGCTAAGATCGAAAAGTAGCTTTGTAAAGATTCCGATTTGATTCGCGAAGGATATTGTGTATCTAAATGATGAAAACATAATAAATTTGTATTATAAAGTCCACGTGTTTTATTTTTTTACCACAAATAATATCCTAGATAGTTTAGGGAAAAAATCTTTCTGAAAGCGGAGCTGTTAAGTTTGAAGAAATCTTGTCTTAATTTAAAAAATACGTAAACAAGTACTTAAAAAGAGGACTTTGTTCTCCAATTCAGTTAGCAAGTCTCGAAGCGAAGCGTAACCTACGCAGTACATAAACATTTTTTAATAACACGAAATAAATACGCCTTTTTACGAATATTAAATATTTCGTCGATTCGTAATCCCAATCGTACACATAAAAATATGCTATGTGGAATGAAGTTTGTTTCTATGGAAAACTTGTGAGTAAAACAATCTTTAAAATCGTCGATGACTCATATTACCTCATACTGAGTCAATTTGAAACTTAAGAAGCAACACAACAGTAGTAGGTCTGCACAGCATTTATTTCCTTCACCTTATTATGAACAATTTATGTATGTTCCTTGCGTATTCAAATTTTTAATTCCTAATAATTGAAGTAATTCCACAACGAGCTCCGTTTGCAGCAAAATAGTATTTTTTCTAAAGTAAAACGGCAAAATATGTTATACTGTTTTAAAGATTGTACTAAATAAACATTTGTTTAAAATAACTTGCAAGATAAGTGACAAATTTTTAGAGCTTAAAATAAAATGCTTTCCACATCTCTTCAAACTAAGTTTTTTGAGCGATTTGGCACTGACTCTTGAATTATATTATACGCAAGTAACAATTTGACATCACGACTGTGATGTTACGCCGTGTCACTTGTTGGTCTTTATATGCGGCCTCCTTTCCCGGAGTCTCGATATACTATAACTCCGGGATGTTTGTTTCAAAGGTATGTATACAAGCACAGACTTATACAGTGCTATTTATGTTTGCACCAAATGAGAAAAATTTGTATTATACTATTTTTTGAAAATCTGATTTTGGGATATGTTGGTGCATGTTTTGTTTACTCTATTGCACTCTATTGAAAATATCGGAAAAAGTTATTAAGAAAATGTGTTTGTATTGCATTATTGCGCCCCTATGCACATTTTCAAAAAGATATCAGAATATTCGTGTTTCTTGACATTCCTGGAATTGAAACTGAATCCATAAAATTCGATACAAAACTGTACTTTATAATTTTGTTTCACTGAATTTCAAAATATGGATGTATTTTATGTAAAATATTACAACACTGGCCCAGAGAATAAACTTATCTTAAAATGAAAGAGTCTGCACCAAGATTGCGTTCTTACACAATAGCTATTTTAAAAAATCTCATGTTTCTCTTGAACTTTGCATTAAAATTTATTTGTATTGTTATGATTTAGTAAGAGAGCAACCACTAAATAAGTTTCTTCGGTTATTTGCGGGGAAAGAATATCGAGTACCTACCGACTTGAAGAGAAATAATTAAGAAAAAACGAACATTGTGATGGGGCACAATAATGCAATACAAACACATTTTTGTTTTTCCGATATTTTCAAGGCAAACATGTTTTTTTCCAATTTTTTATTTTACATGTCAAATGTGACAGTCATGGGCTGTGACGTCACGACCCTCTTTGGGCGCAAAAGTGTAAACAAAACATGCACCAACATATCCCAAAATCAAATTTTAAAAAAATTGAATAATACAATTTTTTTTTCATTTGGTGCAAGCTTTATGAATAGCAATGTATATTATAGATCTGTGATACAAGTCACAAGTCATGAACTATAAGATAATAATAAGCTATAAAGATATATATATGCCCACAAGCAAGATCATGTTATGTCAACCTGATGTCAACGGTAGGCTCCAGCGAAAGTCATTTGTAACCTGCAATTGTAGGAAATTGTATGGAATTTTCTGGGGTAGTAAGAAATTTTATATAGGGCTATTTCGTGGCAAGCCAAACTTATGTTGGAACACCCTATATGTATATTGTTGCACTTTTAAAATTGCTCGTCAAGGCGATCAAACTATATAATAGTTATTTTTATTTACAAATAAACCACACGAGTCATAAAAAGAACTTAGTGCTGAGGTACATTTATATTTTAAATCGGAAAAAAATGTTTTATTACGCAAAAAAAATAATCATAAGGGATCACCCGTCCATGAAGCGACTGCTTGACTTTGACGCTCGCTCTAGAGAAACGCGCGTCGAGTGCAAAAAACAAAGTTTCGTTGTGTTAAGCAAAAGAAGTATGAGCTTTTAATGTCGATTTTGAGACACTTCACTGCCGATTTCAAGAAGAACTTTGTATGATCATCTTTCTCCGATTTCAAATTTTATACCTAATTTATTTAACTTGAATATGTGGATCTCGTGATAAAATTAGATGATCAATGCAATAACAAAAAATATTTGCTTTAACCAAGAGAATAACAAAATAAAATCCCAAAATGTTCAAGAGCTTTTAAGATTTTCTTAAAATTCCTACTTTATTTCGAGAATATGGAATATAAGTAAAATCTAAAAAATAACATAAACATTTTGGAATTTTATGAAAACATATTTTTGTTCATTCAAGTTAAATACATTTAGTATAAAATTTGAAAACAGAAAATTTTAAAAATCCCAGCTGTTCTTACTATAATAGACTACGTTTATCTCGTGACAACTCGATCGGATTGAAATAGATCCGAGTTATGTCAAATCTTTTATAATTCTACGTTTACATCATCAGTATTGAATCCTACGGTTTTCAATCATCGCTAGGGCCATTAACTTATTATACTTATTCCACAGTAGGTTGGTGCACATTCTGGCCAACTTCTGTTTGGAAATAGCGGCTTGACTTGAAATTTTAAATCTGAATGAATTTCAATCTGTAGGGTTTACGCCGTCTATTTGAGTCCGCTCCAATGAATTCAAACTTCTCTCAATCGGATCGAACGCGTCGAGATTAGAGTAGTCAGAATAAAGTTGTTGGCTCGCATTTTAACGTGGACGTTTCATACATGGAAAATTTTGATTCCGCCATTAATTCCCTTCCTTCGGTCATGCTCCCCCATGTTGGGATATTTCTACCGAAATCGACACTCGACACCTATGACGGGTGATAATTTATCATCTTGTTAAGTACAGAAAATCAAGGTTAGGTAGTTATCAAGAAGGATATTGTCGACTACTATACTTTATACAGTTTGACCAAACCATCGTTGGGCCTTCGCGGCGCCGAAACCAACTTCCGAAATCGATTTCAGCAGCCGCAATCGCAGTCGGCTCACGTTTCTATTCTACCGCCGCCGCCGCGGCACAGGCAGGAAGCGGCCACTGCCGCCTATGACTAACTGCTTCCGGACCCTTCGAACGCTACGCGACTGACGCGATTTTGTGGCTTATCAACCAGCGGCCATTATTTGTAATCGCTTTAAAAAGTGGGTTATCACTGCGACATGCGTGTTTTTATGCCCTTGAAGATTTAGGACACTAATTATTTTGGTCGTGGTGAAGTGCTCCCTTCTTGTGGTCATATCGAAAGACCTTTTCACGAGATAAGGATATCTATATCTAGTGACCAGTGAAACAAAGTCTTAACTTGAACAATGATAATAATAAAACAAAGTTTTCACGATAATTGTTCACAATTCTTGGTATGGTCAACTTACCAGTTTCACTACAGTATAAGTGGCGAATAAATTTGGAAAATCGCAACTGCCTAAATTTTTTCGTAATCCTGAATCTGAAAACTTTAGATTCAGTTTTTGCAAAGATTGCCCTTTGAGAGTGAACAAAGATATCTTAATGACTTGCATAAAAAGGTGCGTTTAGGATTTTAGTTTTCCTGATAAAATAGTCAATAACACTCATTATCATTACTTACCTACCCTTTCCCGCTCATAGTCTCATTAGTCATTTAGGAATTTTGTCCTGTAGTAACTTCCCACCAAAATCCTATGTTAATTTCAAATAGATTTCTATACGGGATACCTACTGGTACTGGCAGTGGTTTCATCACATAAGCGTAATAGCAAATCTTGTTATTTCAGTGGAATACTCGTATTAATGACTAACTTTTCAAGATAATTTAAAGGTCATTTTTTGACCAAATTAAAATTACCGACGTTCATGTATCATATCTGCACCTTCTCCATTTTAAGATATATTCCATTTGACAACCAGTACCGGAAGTGGTCAAAGATAATTTACATATTACCTGTCTTTAGTTATTCTGTAAATTTAGGTAGTCCTTTATTTATGATGAATCGATGGGAATTGCAATCTTATTTTACGGGACTAGAAAGTACCAACGCGAAAAATTAATATTTTCTATTCTAATTGATTGCCATTTTGAGCCTTCGAATTTTTTGCACTAAACAGATGAAAGATCTATGACATCATCGATTTTCATTTTTATATAAATACCTCCATTTTTCATAACTGAGCGTGAAATATGATAGTTTTAAATAGGAATTTAAAAAATAATCGAAACATTTCTAGAAGAACCCAGACGAGTAGGTGCCTATAGCCTTAGTTACTATTCCATCTTACGTGCGAACAACTTCAAAATTTTGTTTTGAGATAGTTGAATGTTTTTTTTCTGCGGTGATGCGAAGTGGGAGAATTATCTCGGGGGTGTATCCTGTCACTCAAGTCTCTCACATTGCCAACTACAATCATCTTTCTATCCTAAAAATTGTAAAAAGAATATGACCGCTTTTTCAATCAATCAATCTTTCAATGTTCATCAAAATATATTTATTGGTAAAGACTATAGGTACCGCCAAAGCAATTTGAAAATAGTCTAAGTGTATATACATATAGTTTGTACAAGTGTCGACATGTTGTCCATATCACACGAGGACGTGGGTTGTTCCTGGTCCGATGGACATTTATACATAACTATCTTTGAAAATGCTGAATAACTGCGTTTACCAAGTTTCTCCCAGATTTACTATTATTCACAATATCAAAATATCCTTCGCTTTACACGTAAAATCGGCCGGACAGGTGCTGCAGGCGGTGGTAGATATTTACCCTTTGTGGTCTGGCGACGGGTATGGCTTGGAATACGGCCTGTCGTTTTTCAATGGGAGCGTGTAAGGTGACAAAGGGGCGTTGTCGCCCTCACTTTGACGGGCGTGCATCGTGCATGCGATAATGCCCCGGGTTTAACAAAACTAGACGCCGATTATGGGCTCATGCAATGCAAATATCGACTCGACGCACGCGGATGGAGTCCCTCTTTGTTAAGTGAAGAGGCAAGGTGGGGGGGGGGGACCCATGCAACCATAGAGATATCCCCAGCCAGTGGCGCCGGAAACGAGAGGGAAATCCGACGGAGTTGAGGAAATCACTGTCCAAGCTTTGTACAAGGTGACTCTGATTCTGAAACTGTACTACTATTCGCGAATGAAAACAAAGCTTGATTCTGTCCGTATATTTTTATGTGCGTGTCCCCCAGTCCACGTAATGCGCCCAACTTAATTTGTGGGCAAAATGCTATTTTCGTTAAAGGTATCGAACATTTTTAGTGTAGTCCTTTTTCTTTTGCATTGTTCTTATTATTTTTGTCGTAAGAAGTAGTACCAAGCCGATTGATTTCAAATTTGGTGCAATACCAACTTATTGGCTCAATATCCTTTGTTCCCTTGTTCTTTGGGCACTGTAGACTGTAGATTCAATTAAAATTCGGATGTGAGGTTGCATCGTAGCGTCTTGTACAGGGAGGGGGACAAATTAGTCAGGTTTCATTGTCAGTTTCATTGTGTCAACATTTTGTTCAGATATACAGGGTCCGTCAAATGTATGGAATGATGGGTCTATATTTTTTATCTTAAAAAAAGTCAAAAACAAAAGTTTCTTGGTTAATTTTTTGCCACTTGTTGGTGACATTGAATAGCTTTTGTTTAAGCCTTTTTTAAGATCAGAAATAAAAAGTTACACCAATTATTTCAGACATTCGATGGACCCTGTATATGGCAACATGCAAATTTGGCACCAATGAGCTACATATAAGTCAAATTTGATAGCTGTTGTTCCTCTTTACAAATCCAAGACAAGAGTATTCTCTGTATGAGTAGAAATTTAAAACGAACAAAAAAACAAAAATTACTTCAAATAAGAACCCGACTTTAAATTCTTAAAGATCTTCAATTATTATTGCTGCCCTATAAATTATACAGGGCGTTCCTGTATATTTCGCGCCACCCCTATACTCTTTAGTTTTCGAGTTCAAAAGGACTTTTTATACGAAAATTATAGGGTTTCTTCTGAACCGTCACCATCTGCGTTTAGAATAATCCAAAGTTTGCATTTTTTATGAAAACACCGCCTGTATTATTTTTGAATTTTTTAAATCTACCTGTTTTACCGATTCCAACGATATCAAATAAGTCACACGCTTCCTTTAATGGAAATGGATAATTTGGATATACCGGGTGGCCACGGGATGTGGCCCACCCCCAATTTTTCTTTTCTTTCTTAAGATAAAAATTTTGAATTTGGGGTACAAGTATTTCATGTAAAAGGGTTTTTACATAAAAATTTTTCTACTTCCGGTTTTACCAAAGTACATTGAAGTTCATTTCTTGAAATTGAATTATGGTTATATCTTCCAAAATAATCAAACTGCTAACCTGAAATTTGGCATTGGTGTGTTTTTGAGGATGCAGAAATAAGCTGAAAATGTCATTTTCTACGTATCTCACAGATGGCACCACCTGCTCTATTTTGGATCGTAACTTTTTTAAAGTTATCTTTTTGGTCTTGCAGGTATGCAAGTCCATAATTTTAGTGCATCTTTTCATTCTGTAACAATAAGGTAGTGAAATTAGCAAAACGTGTCCCAAAACACCTGCTAACTCCAACATTCTAAACATAGAATTTTCTCCAACCTATCTCAAATTTTCCAGATCAACTCAATCATTTAAAGTGAGAAAAATCCCTAAGAACAATGTACCAAAAATTTGTCGCTTTCAAAATAGAACGGATTGAAACTCGGAAAAAATTTTTTCACCCGATTTCACGAAAACCAATGGTGTTTTGACCAATGTCTTTTTGGCATTTTTTTCTTAATTTTGAATGTTTAGTTGATCTGTAGCACTTGAAAGCGGTAGGTGAAATTTTTATGTTTCAAATGTTAGAGTTAACAGGTGTCTCGTGGCACACTTTGCCAATTTGCGGTTGATTTTATCGTTATAAAACAATAGTACCTTCTGGTTGCAGAATGAAAATATGTCGCAAGACCAAAAATGAGAACCTCAACAAAGTTACGAGTAAAAGCGCGTTCCAAAAACCGCGCAAGTGGCGCCCTGTGTGAGATACGTAGAAACTGACGTGTTCAGCTTATTCTCCATTCCCAATTACACGACAGTGCCAAATTTCAGTTCAGCAGCTTGATTATTTTAGGAGATGTAGCCATAATTCAATTTCAGTATGGAGATTTGACCGGTAGTTGTTAAGCTCAATCGTAATATTTTGGCCCAAAATATATGCAGTATGCAGTTGCACTATGGCCCATTAATTTTGAAACACCCTGTATAAATCATTGTTCTTCTATGGCAACCTTAATTTTAACTAAAAACTTCGAAATTTTAAAGTGTTTACCCATTTGCATTAGAGGAAACGTATAACATATTTATATCGGTGGAATCGGGAAAATACTTAGGTTTATATTTTTCACTAACTTTGTGATGATCTTTTTTCTTGTAATAGCGGATTGTGTCAGAAAAAACCTGCCTACAATTTTGGTACAAAAAGTTTGTAGCACGCATATGGAAAAATCGAAAAATATGCGTTTTGATATGATTTTAGTCAGGCTGCCATGTGTTTTATAATGAAGTTCAAAATAGAAAATTCCTTGGTAAACCATAGGCATACCGTTAGCGTGGGTCCAAAGGGCTATTATTGCCACGTGAACTTGTATTTTAATAATTAATTTTTCCACGTTTCTGAACAGGCTGCCAATGAGAAGTATGCAAGTGCTTGTTATGAAAATGCTGAAAAAAGGATGGCATACCTTTTGCGCATGTCCAAGTATACTGTTTAAATTGAATGTTATTTAATAATTTAAACGATTTATTCGATATAAAGTGTACTTGGACGCGCTAACGGTATGCCATCTTTTCTTCAGCAGTTTCATAACAAGAACTTGCATACTTCTCATTGGCAGTCTGTTCAGAAACGTGGAAAAATTAATTATTAAAATACAAATTCTCGTGGCAATAATAGCCCTTTGGACCCACGCTAACGGTATGCCTATGGTTTACCAAGGAATTTTCTATTTGAACTTCATTATAAAACACATGGCAGCCTGACTAAAATCATATCAAAACGCATATTTTTCGATTTTTCCATATGAAGAACCCAGGATGACTCTCTGATCCATACCTTATTATTGTTAGAATGTGTGCCACATAATGCCCTTTGCAAGGCATACTGAGTAAAATCACGTCCAAAAATCTGTCACTATCTCCCGGTCTAATAGAGACGGTGCAAAATGTACATCCAGCTTCCTCCATCTCGCACTTCTTAACAACTTCCTGGATCGCACATCGCACCGGAGACAGGGGCGCGCGGTACGCCGCTGGGCCGCCACCAGGGCCGACGCCCAAAAATCGATGCGCGCCCAGACGGGGGGCTGGGGGCGGGGGCGACCGCAGGGGGTGCTGCCGACTGCCGGTGCGAATCCAGCGTCTGGCCGTCTCGTTTCACCTGATGCTGGCTGGATCTGTTGCCAGGCGGCATGTGCGCGTGGGGGCTGCAGTCTCCGCGCGACTCATCGGGTCGCTATTTCATTGAACAACTCTTCTAGCCGGTCTATTAGAAAATTACCCCTGTCCATTGCTTCCATTATTTGGAACGTTCGTCGCTCTACCTTATTAGTAGTGAAGTTTGGACGCACTACGCACTCGTGGGTTTCAGAGCAATGGCGTAGCAAGATGTTGAAGGGGTCCATTGTGATTCTAAACGCGTTTTTTTTTATCACAACGCAATAAAAGGTGGCCATTTTAATAATTATTAAATTAATCTCATGTTTTTATTATATAATGGTTTTAATAACTTATTTTTTGTCACTTTTCATCCTATTTGGAAAGCAAAAAACACTTAAAAGCATGAGCGAAGCCAAAAAACGTTCCCTGTACTGAAAATGGATAAACAATTCGGAGTGTTGTAATCGAAGCTGCGACAGCTGCGTGCTCGTGCTGCTAATAAATGCTTCTTGCTTAGATTATATTTCGTCGCAACCGGTTTCCCAAATCAGAAACCTTTTGCTACGAATATATTGACCAGAACACTAACCAAAGTCTGCATCATAAGGGAAGATTTTTTTGTTTGCATAACCATTTACAATTTTCCTTTGCAAAAGGTTTGTGCTAGCATGGGGCCAAAAAAATATGCAAAAGTGGTCACATGACTTGCTCTTGCTGCAACTGTCAAATGTCATATTTATAAAAAAAAATTCAAAAACGCCACCTATTTATCTTCGTAAGATCCTTTATTGAAGAAAAACTCATAGTTTAAATACATTTTCTTAGCTAAATATCGTTTCAGGTACATATCTTATAGCAAACACATTTTTGATGTTCAAAAATTTTGTCCTGCTTGTTAACAATCTGATTTAATCAAGTAGATCAATACTAATCAATAGTAGATACATATGTGCAAACTCATAAGAAATTTCAGATTTAAGTAAAAACGCGCCTTATTTTTGTTGACATATCCAATTCGTGTACAGGGTGTCCCAGTTAACGTGATAAACCCGATTTTCTCTGTAATTTTAAAGATGAATTCATGATGGGAAACCAAACTTGTGCAGAGTTTTCCGAGCAATTCGAATATGGCGTCAAACTTAATCTACAGGGTGTTGTTGCTAAAAACGTATTTCAAAAAATAGGTACCCGTTTCCAAAAAAATATCAAGTTTGACTTTAACACGAAATATTAGTAATGAGTATACGGGGAGTTACAAAAAATTGTCGGTTTTTATTTTTGACTTCCGATTTAACCGGAAGTGAGCATCACTTGGTCAGATTTTTAAGTATATTTTTTAAGTATATTATGGGTTTTTAACTAACAGTATACAGTGTGGTCATTTAAGTGTGCATCATATGGGATTTTTTTTATTAATTGCACAACGAAAATACAAATATTCCCGATAGTTGGTGCATTTTCCATAATCATATTAGGCGCACTTAGAATGGTTGCAAGTCAAACAGCATACAGGGTAGGTGAAAAAATATAAAAATTGTACAAGAGTAAAGTACCCGTATTTCAGAAAATTCAGCAAAATGTTATTAAGAAAAGTTGTCTAGAATTAAAAGTTATGCCTAAATACCAAAACATGGCCTCCTAAGAAAAAATATATTTTTGAAAAACATTAATAATCTAAAATTTGTCTTAATATTCACCCTAAACAATTTCATAAATCAATCAAAATTAAATCAGTTTCGCATAACTTTGTTCAAATTCAACAATATTTGTAAAGGTAACTTAGATTTTTAATTTTTTAGGGAATCACAAACTTCGTGTTTGTTGCAACGATATTAAACAAAACTTTAAAATTTCGCAAAAATTCTTCCGAACAAGGTAAAACATTAGTAGTGATAATGTGTATATTAAAAAACTCTCATTTAAGGTGCAAAATTTTTATTTTAAATGTTTATTAAGAAATTGTGGAAATTAATTGACCTGAAAATTTGATTTTTTAGGAGGCTATGTTTTGGTACTTAGGCATAGCTTTTAATTCTAAACAACTTTTCTTAATAACCTTTTGCTGAATTTTTTGAAATAAGAGTACTTTACTCTTGTACAATTTTTATGTTTTTTAACCTACCCTGTATGCTGTTTAACTTGCAACTTGCATTCTAAGTGTACCTAATATGATTATTGAACATGCATCAACTTTCGGCAATATCTGCATTTGGGTTGTGCAATTAATAAAAAAAATCCCATATGTTGCACACCTGTAAATTTTTGTATACCTAGCAGTGGCGGTTTTTATGTAAGAGCACAGGAGCACGTGCCCCCCCCCCTCTCTAAAACCGAGAAAATATTTTTTGTTAGGTATTTAATTATCTATAAGGCAAGTCAATCAGTCTCAAACAGGTTTTATCCTGGCTGGCGGAACCGTTGGTGAAAATAGCTGGCGGAACCGTTGGTGAAAATATGAATAACCATAATAACTAATGTCATGAGCACTTGCTCCTAAAAAGTGCGAGATCCGATAAAATAGCGCCCGTCTCTGTCTAATATCGCATGGAGCGAAACTGCCAAAATATGTATGATAAACAAGGACCGCTATATAGCCGAGGAGCACATTAGAATCGTGATCCAGCAGTGAGTTTCGTCGCGGCATTGCCGGTTGTCTCGATTGATAGGAATAGCAAAGGCAATATCTACCGAATTTTGAGTGACATTTCTTTATGACACTAAAACCAAATTGTTTATACTTTATACTATGGCCCATGCCTGCAGGCTGCAGGGCAAAAGGCAACTAACAAAACAGTGTTATTCAAATTTTTGCAAGCAAGACAGTAAATAACCGACAACGCCGCGGGCCCAGCTGGGCCGCCTCGTCCGCCTCTCAGTCTACGTCGTCTGCGAAAAAATGTAAACAAATGCCGGTACATCTACAGGCACGTCGCGGCCGTCGCGGGTTGTTTTAAAATAATAAATTATACAACACGAAGACGCGTTAAAAAAATAGTCGTAGCAGTGTCAGTGCCAAAGTCATGGACGTAACTACTGGTAATAGTGGCGGACGTGGCGGTTTAAGTGCGGCAGCTACTTTTGTCGCTAATAAAACTATAAATGTGGACTATTCAGTGGCGGCCCCTGGGTTGTGGCAGTGGGTGGGCAAGGTGAAGAAGAGGTAAAGCCTAAATAACATCCCCCCCCGGAAATAGGGAAATAGGGATATGTCCAACGATATATAGGTATAGATAAATTACCAAAGGCAACTTGTTTTGTTTCATGATATTGAAAAGATGTTATTGTTGGCACATTCAAGTTTTGCCAGTTTTTTTATACAACTTAGGTTATTTTGTAAATAATAAGTAGGTATCTCAAAGCATATATACGATATACAAGTCTATCAAAAAACGATTTATTATGCAATACAAAATAGGAAAGACTGAATTTAAGAAATGCCAATGTAAACAAATTAACTCGTCTTCGTCCGTCCCCCCTCCCCCCGACCCGCTAATTATAGAAGCAAAATAAAACCGATTTATTGAGAGTGAGTCATCTATTCCTTTATATCGTTGGACATGTCACTCTACACTCTATTCAATCAAAATGCAAGTTGGGCGTCAACATTTACACGATGGAAACACGTGAAAAATTTTGAGGACTAATACGGGGCAGGGTCGCATTAAGGACGATATCTGTCCATTTTATAATATAAAATATTAAAATAATATGCCCAGTATTAAGAACTTTAAAAACAAACTTTTATGGCACGCCTAGTCATTCACTTACCTGCAAATTTCTACTATTAACACAAATCGTAGCTCCAACAATTAATAAACAGCGAAAGAATTATATCGGAAAAAATTAAAAGTCCACTTGCAACTCAATACACCTCTGTAATAAATAACGACTCGCTGAACTCGCCTGCCGGCCAATAGCAAGCCGATCACGTGCTAGCCATGCAACTACTTTTGTTTATCTTTCACTTGCGTTTAGTCATTGATTAAGGTTACGAATTCCTTATTCAATGGTTTAGTTTGAATAGTTTAGTTTACTTTTGAAGTCAGACCTTCCTCCCCTTAGCGTTCATCAATGGACGAGCCCGGGCTAGCCCCTCCTGGCCTTCGCCGCGCCGCCCGCGTCGCCGGTCCCGGCCGGAGACTGAGAAATAAGAATAAGAAATGCTATTCAATTCAGGGCGCTGATCCGAAAACTGGAAAATTCTGTTTGTTTTGTAATGTACTCCTAAGTAATAAGATTTGAGATTTGAAGAAAAAAACAAAGGAACCTACGTTACTACTTTTACTTTCTGATTTGATTGATAAAATGATAAGTGATAAGGATAAATATAAAGTATAACTTATAAGTATTACTTTTTTGCAATTCGAGTGTAATTCTAAATCGGGTTTCCCTTTACTTTCATTCTAATTTCTTTAAAATTGGACCGATTAGGCGCGATTAATTAACTGAACGTAAATATACGTATATACTTTACATACCTTACCAAAACAAATATGAAGTTAATAACTTTCTGTTAGTTACTAATAGTTACACACTCACATAAACATGGATTCATTTGTTCTGAATTTTCGTGACTTAATTTAACCTATGTAAATTAAATAACAGACGCAGACGGCCCCGTTCGGTCGCTGTTTCCGGCCGCTCGCCGCTGGGTCGGCTGGGCTCGCCCACCCTGATAGTTAAATGCCGAACATATGCGTAACCTACGCATTTTTGAATTTTGGTACCTATACCTTTCAGTCGGGAGTCTATGAAGTTCATTGGTAAATTTAATACCATTGTTGAACACGATAAAAATTCTTTTTTTTCCTTTTCCGTTGTTCGGTTGGGTGGGCACTGCCCACCCTGCCTAATGCCACGAACCGCCACTGGGACTATTTCAAATGTTCATTACTCGGTTCTTTATGGAGTGTGTATGGGTGTTGTGTACCTGGACCAGACTATTTACGCTACTGTCGCTATCTATTTTTATGCTGTCGCTTCCAAGGACTACTACCCTAGAACCCCAGGCAGGTTAGTAAGCTCGTTAGTAGGTTTGATATTTTTTATTTGATCTTTTGGGTAAAAAGTGGGCGTAACACCCCAAAATAATTTCGCGCCCCCTATAAAGATTTATTATCGATGTCACATGTGAACCCCCGATATATTCGCCCAGGAGCCGCCACTGATACCTAGTTATCTCTAACAATATATTTTTGGCATTCCATGCAAAGATGTGAATTTATCATACTTATTTGACGAGAGCAAAATAAACCTAGAAAACCCAAAATATACAGGGTGTATAAAAAAAGCAAGTGATACTCACTTCCGGTCAAACCGAAAGTCAAAATTCAGAACCAACATTTTTTTGTTACTCTCCGCTACTAATAGTCCGGTTTAAAATCCAACTTAACAATTTTTTGAAAATGGGTATTTTTGAAATAACTTTTTAACACCTTCTATATATAGTTTGACATCACATTTGAATTCCTCAAAAAATGTTACACAAGTTTAGTTTTTGAACCACCAGCCCCTTATGCGACCCAAAAAAATGAAAAAAGTTCCTTTAAACATGGCCTCAAAAATGGCCCATAAGGGGGTTAGGGCCCCCGAAATTGGCACTTTAATGTTTTTTTACAAGCTTTTATTTACAATTTACAAGCTTTTATTTAACTTGCAATGTATGTAGGTATGTATGTTTAGGTCAAATCTTGCAAGCTGAATTAGAACCACTTCCTGACATCCGATTGAGCTGAAATTTTGCATAAACCTTTAGTTCCGGTGACAATACAATATGCAATAATCAATATGGTAATACTTTCAAAATGGCCGCCGCTCCAAGATGGCGGATGATGTATTTTTTTTGTCAACCATCTTAATATGGGTATCAAATGAAAGGGCTTCAAAAGTATAAAACGATAAAGTTAGTGACATTACACTAAATTCAATATGGCCGCCGCTCCAAGATGGCGGATGATGTATTTTTTGTCGAACTCCTTAATATGGGTATCAAATGAAAGGGCTTGAAGAGTAGAAAACGAAAAAGTTAGTGACATCACACTAACTTCAATATGGCCGCCGCTCCAAGATGGCGGATTACATTTTCTTTTCAATGCCCTTAAAATGGGTATCAAATGAAAGGGCTCGACGGGTAGAAAGTAATAAGGTGAATGACTTCAGACGAAATCCAATATGGCGGCCGCCCCAAGATGGCGGACTAAATTTCTTTACCACCCGCCTGACATGGGAATCAAATAGGTCCTAAAAAACACAAAATAAAATTTAAAATAAAAAAAACTTTTTAAAAACAAGCTTTTATTTAGGCCATGTACTAAAATGAATAAAAATAAGTTTAGGTTTTCGTTAAGATAATTCAATTCCAAATTGCGACCAGTTTTTGCAAATTGAAAAGCTTGTCATGCGAATTGTAAAGAAAAAATGCATACTTTGGCAAATAGGTATGTGCCGAAGTACGTGCTTATCAACCAATCACTGTTCAAAAAAATTAATTGGTACCTACTTTCATCAACATTTCGCGCGACAAGCTTTTCAATTTGCAATAACTGGTCGCAATTTGGAATTGAATTATCTTAACGAAAACCTAAACTTATTTTTATTCATTTTAGTACATGGCTTAAATAAAAGCTTGTTTTTAAAAAGTTTTTTTATTTTAATTTTTTCTAAATATTTCCAGAACAAGCAAAGATAAAATTCTGAAATTTGGTATGTGATATACCTGTGAGATTTGACATTCACAGAGGTAGAGATAGTTTGACATTCTTCATCATAGGCGTCAAGGGGTTAAAATTTTTGTGCGTGCTTTTTCATGATTCCTTCTCCCAAGTCAGATTGACACTTCGTTGGCACACCATGCGTTTTTCTGAGACAAATACATTGTTATTGTTAGCCATCAACGCCATCTGCTTTCTAGGACATGAAGCTATAGCCGTGAGAAATCTCATAAATACGTCAGTCAACGTTTTTATTCTACGACGACCAAAATGAACACTTGACGAGTGCCTTCGATTCACTTTTGACGATCTGCCATTGATTTGACGACATTCATACCTATAGAACGCGTTATATTTGCACGGTTCCGTCACAGCTTAGTTGCACTGAGAAAAAAATTGTACTGATTTAAGATAAAAATTGTATTACTTTGAGTTAAAAGTTGTACTCTATATGGGACAGGAAAACGGTTGTACTGTTTCAGCATAAACCATTATTCTAACATGATATTCAGAATCAGTACAACTTATTTTCTATTTTTAAATCAGTCAACAAGTACATCTAAATCAGTACAACAGTAGTCGTAAATTTACTTAAAAAATATACATTAAAGCAGATAAACTGTATATCTGTTTCTGAAAAAAAATTGTACTACAACTGATTTATAAGAATCTGAGGGTATATTAATTTGGGTTTGCTTTATATCAACAAGTTGTACTAGAATAGGATAAAAATCATTCTGTTGTATGTATTAATGTAAACTTAAATCAGTATAACATTATTGCTAAGTTTACTTAAAAAATATACTAAAACAGAGAAACTTGATTTGTGTTTCTGAAAGAAAGATTGGGCAATTATAATATAGAACGTATATACTATGTATACACCGCCCGATTTTCTTGATTTTGGCTACCCCCCTCTATTTTCGAGGTACCTGAACACGAGTCTGACTTCAGTTTTTTGAGGTCGGCTGTAGTTTCCGAGAAAATGAATTTTCAAATTTCGTTTTAACCCCATACTTTTCAAGGCGATATTTGTGGTTATATAATCCGGATAAAATTTTTACTGTACGCAGCTCAAACTGATCACTACCCTATTTTGCATCTTCTGCAACATCGAAACTTAGCAAAAACCCGCGGAAAAAACGAAATTTTGAAAGATTTATGCCGTGTTTACGTCCGGCCCGACCTGTTTTCGCCTGACATTTGGCGCGGATTATAACCACAAAAAATATCGCCGTGAAAAGTGGGGTCAAAACGAAATTTAAAAACTCATTTTCTCGGAAACTACGGCAGCCAAAATTTCAAGAAAATCGGGCGGTGCATACAGTAGTACGTTCCATAATTACCAATCTTTCTATCGATTAACCCAGACACCACAGGATAAACAATATCCAGGCACCAGCCAGTCCTCAAGCAGTTGTTTATAACATTCTGTGCATCGCAGGTCGGCAAACACAATAGGTACACAATACCGCACGGTCCGATCCCAAAGGCGCAAATAAGCAAAACGGATACCGGCATCCCGAAGGTTGTCTTCGTCCGTACGTTCGTATCTATTCGGAAGGCATTCGGCATATTTCGTACCATTTTTTAAAAAGACCTTAACTAAAACAGAATACAGTTGATCTGTTTTACTATACCAAGGTAATCTAACACCAAGTTCTGTAATACAGATTCAGAACAACATCAAGCTGTACAAGCACTACACCTGTTTTAGGTCTACAGTGTAAAACTTCTAGCTACTGTGTAAAACAGATCTAGAAGTTATTAAACAGAAATCTTTTTTATTCTACACCAAGTTAACATGTATATCTAGATAATAATAATAAGCAGTGTTCTGACTCTGTTGAATTTTTGGTAGTACAACTGTTGTACTGGCCGGTTTTTCTCGGTGTGATGTGGTTCCGTCCTGTGGTATAGCCCCGCCCCCCGAGTCGCCCTCCTTATTACCACGAAAAATTGGCGAACGGGCGGGCAACAAAGAACCACCGGACGGCGGCGGTGGCGCGCGCTGCCCCGTCTCCACGTGGTCCTTGACCCCACGGCAAACCTGATCTCGGCCAGTCGGCGGGGCCGCTGCCCACGACCTGACGTACTGGACGGCTCTGGAATTTCGGGCCCCGTGGATACGCGGGTACCGCAACCGCATGCCACGTGCTACCCACCGGCGGCAGGTAGGTTCTGGAACTGTAACTAGGGCTGGGCAAAATGTTAATAGTTAATATAATCGTTGACTGACGTATTTATAAAGACTTCTCATGGCTATAGCTTTGTTCTTGGAAAACAGATGGGTTTGATGGCTAACAATGTAGTGTGCATTGTATTTTATCTCCGGAAAGCGCATGGTGAGCCAAAAATGTGTCAGACGTGACAGCCGTGAGCAGTCTTTAATAATATGTCAGTCAACGATATAATGTTATAATTGACTGATAATTTCACAGAGATGTACCTACATATAATCCAATGTTGAAATTTTGTAAGTGCGGGTACTTCGTACGCACAAATAGATTATAGTAAGTACAGAGTACAGGTTTCTATTTTTCTACTTTTAAACATATTATACAAATCAATAAAATCATTATTTCTCATAATGCAAATCCAGGGCCGGCTATGACTTTTTATACCCTCGATTTTCACGAAAACCATTTAGCGATTTTTTTATTTAAAATGTGACACCACAGCGTTAATCAGGACACCCAAAAGCTAATCTCATGTACCCAATTTGAAGAGAAAATATACAGGAAGTCCCATTCTACAGAGTGCCAAAATTGGAATTGGAAAAATACCACCTTCGAGAATTTTTTAAAATATGAAAGGTCTGGGGGGTGAGGCCCCCTGCCCCCCCCCTGGGTGCGCTTCTGTCAGAATGCAAATCCAAGCTCCATACCAAATTTTAAATCAATCGGCACACTTTGATTTTTTTCAAATTTCTCCATTTTTGCGGTTTTAGTGCAAATCAAGAACATTTATCGAAAAACTATATCAGAATGCAATTTTTCAACTTTTTCCAATAAAATTTTTCCATATCTCGTAAGGAAAAGGTAGTTTACCTGAACTGAAAATGAATAAATCGCACCAGTCAAGTCCTGCTTGATTTTTAAAATATAAAAATATGGTGCAAATTAGTTTCTAATCAAGGAAGGGCCCAGAGGTCAAGTTTCAACTCTAAATTTTTTTGGCTTTTATACCTAACCTCCATCAACGCTATAGTATAGATAGTCGATCTGGGTCCACCCTGCATATAGGGTGTCTTTCTCTAAACTCTAAGTCTAAAAAATACAGGATCCTGCCAGTCAGTAAGTCTATTTGAGTTAAGGTGGCTGGTGCACCACAACAGAAAACACACAGACGTAGACAGTGACTTTGTTGACAAAGGTCCGGTAATTTAAAATGTTTTTTATTTGTTGATTGGCATTTTGTAAAAAAATAACTTACTTTTGTGTTTATTAATATTTTTTCAATAATTCCAGAGCTCTCTTGATCAGTAAGTAGGTATAAAGTTTCATAAAAATTCCCTGTACCCTGTACATTTTTGTATTGAATCTTTGCACACCAACACTTTGATTGGTCCTGTTGACGATTTAAATGTTTTGAGAAGATTTCACGAACACTTGACTCGCCAGATGCCTTTAAAATTTTAAATAAAAAAATCGCTAAATGGTTTTTTTGAAAATCGGGGGTATAAAATATCGTAGCTGGCCCTGGATTTGCATCTTGAAAATGGTAGGCGATTTTGAAGGCCTTTCAAACAAAAAAAAGTTGGAACGTCGGGGGTGGGGAGGGACCGGGGGGGGGGACTATGACTATAGCCTCCCCCCCAGGCATTTCTAGAAAGAACATTTGTTTAAAATTATAAAATAGCCACTTCAATTGTATTGGCAATTTGTGTGACAGACAGAATTCTATTTGAAAATTTGAATAACATGATGTGTCAAAAAATTGCATCTGATTAATGAAATCATCTTGGGTGTCATAATAAAATATTCAAATTTCCATATTTCCAATTCGTAATGAATAATTTTCGAAAAGTGTTTCTCTTTCCACGTAAATAGCTGTTTGGCTAAATTTGTATCTTCAAAAATACCAAACTTATGTTGTATCAAGAAAAATATGGGATATCTTGTATATTTTTATAGAAAATGTGCTTCCTTTAGGTATCTCATCAATTAAAATCCACTAGCGTTGACTGACGTATTAATAAAGACTGCTCACGGCTGTCATGTTTGACAGTTCTCTGGCTCACCATGCGCTTCCCGGAGACAAAATACAATGCAAAATACATTGTTGACCATAGGCGCCATCTACTTTTCAGGACATGACACTATAGCCGTGAGAAGTGAGAAGTCTTATTAATACGTCAGTCAACGCCACTAGACATTGCTGTTTGATGAGCATGGGCAAATCTCTTTGTTTATGTCGTTGAAGTCAGCCAACCAACCTGTTTTTTTTATTGTGACGAGACGAAGAAAGGACGCTCGGGGTCTCGCTTTTTGAAGCCTTCTTTATCTCCTTCTCCTTCATAGTAATGTTGCCTAATTATTATTTTGTACGTTATATATAGGTAGGTACCTATACCACAGAATTTGTCCTATATTCCCCGATAATAATATCATTCGAAAAAATGACCATGTTTTAATGTTTTGAATTTAAAGGAATTATAAAGAAATTATAGGTGTGGCCCTGATTGGGTCTAACCCCATTTCAGATTAAAAAAAATGGACACAATAAGTTCTGTTTATCCTTATACTTAAGTAATAAAATGAGCTTTTAGTTTATCATTTTTATTTATCATTGGAAAATCCAGTTTTCTTCTAGTGGTTATCAGTTGTTGTTTCAAAAAATTTAGATTTGTAGATCTAGAATAACTTTGGGATTTATTTTCTTTATATCAAAAGAAGATAATCACGATTACACAACATAATTCAAGATTGAATCATATCTATGAGGCGCCATTTCGGACTAAATTATTATTTTTGAATATATAAATTTCTCGGGCTAATATATTTTTTTAATATGATATTTATAGAAATTTGCATGAATAATCTTTTTTTAGTCAAATTTATATATTACGCATCGCCCAAAAGTATATATTACAGTAAACGCAAAAAAAAATATATCAAAACACGATATATTAATTTGGTGCGCCAATATATAATAATTTAGGGTACCACTGGTCGTCATCAGAGGTCGCGCCGCGCATTCCTAAAGTGCACCGGCAACGCTGCAGCAGAAAGTGCAGAAGCCCGAAGTCGAAATATATTTTTTAATATGATATTTACAGAAATTTGCGTGAATAATCTTTTTTAGTCCAATTTATATATTACGCATCGCCTAAAAGTATATATCACAGTAAACGCAAAAAATATATCAAAACACGATATATTAATTTGGTGCGCTAATATATAATAATTTAGGGTACCACCGGTCGTCACCAGAGGTCGCGCCGCGCGTCCCTAAAGTGCACCGGTAACGCCGCAGCAGAAAGCGCAGAATGGTGTAAAACCAGGGACTCTTTAAAATAAAAAGGGTCCCTGTGTAAACCCACCCCCGATTTTCTTGAAATTTTGGCTAGATAGGTTCCTATCCCCTATTTTCGCCCGACACCATTGGAAAAGATTACCACTTCTTTTTTCATACGGCAGCGCGCATCGCTGCCGACTGCCACAATATGATGCGAATGTCCCCTTCTTTTTTCATACGGCAGAGCTTATCCCCCAAAAAGGAGGGAATACGCTCCTTATTGCAAAGATGCTTGAGAAAAATGCACTTCCGACGGCTTCCGACGTAGAACGTATCAAATGTTTACTTCGGCTTCGAACGTTTACGGAGTTAAATGTACGTCCAAAGAAGTCACGTGACTCAATCCACCAATGAGAGTGCAAGACGTATACCGACTTTTATATAAATAGCCACTTCCTACAACAAAACGAAGGCGAAACGAAAATGATCATGCGGGCGGGAAACTAATATGTAAGATGATTGTGGGGTTATACACCACAAAACATCAAATCCCAAACCTGCCACAGAAAATGAACATCCAGTACGTCGGTAATCATAATCACTTCGACTTCGGGCTTCTGCGCTTTTTGCTGCAGCGTTACCGGTGCACTTTAGGGATGCGCGGCGCGACCTCTGGTGACGACCGGTGGTACCCTAAATTATTATATTGTAATATACTGTATACTGTAATATATACTTTTGGGCGATGCGTAATATATAAATTTGACTAAAAAAAGATTATTCACGCAAATTTCTATAAATATCATATAAAAAAAAATATTTCGATTTCGGGCTTCTGCCCTTTCTGCTGCAGCGTTGCCGGTGCACTTTAGGGATGCGCGGCGCGACCTCTGGTGACGACCAGTGGTACCCTAAATTATTATTTATTGGCGCACCAAATTAATATATCGTGTTTTGATATATTTTTTTGCGTTTACTGTAATATATACTTTTGGGCGATGCGTAATATATAAATTTGACTACAAAAAGATTATTCACGCAAATTTCTATAAATATCATATTAAAAAAATATATTAGCGCGAGAAATTTATATATTCAAAAATAATAATTTAGTCCGAAATGGCGCCTCATACATATCTTCTGTTTTAAAAATATTTTTAAATGCCTACAGATATTTAGGTTTGGCACTACCTGGAAATGGCAATGAAGTCGAAATAAAAATTGCCACTACTTCCTCCCACACAATATCTGTTCGCTTTTGAGATATTATGTACTTCCAGTTTGGAGTATTGTGAGCATGAAATTATTCCATAATTAATTATGTTCTTATAACTTAAGTAACACTTAGTGTTTTTAGTGACTAAGATCAGAAAATAAATATAAAATGATGGGCTGTGGGTCTGCACTTGCAGCCCCTCCTAAAACAAGTACGTATTTGTTTTAATCAGTAAAAATTATGTACTCACGTTCAAGATCTTTGTTGGGTGTAATATCGAATTACCGAGGCTTATAAAAAAATACGATTTTGCTGGGAGAGTGGGGGAGAGACATGGGCATAATAATCATCTACTCGTAGTGCAAATCAGTATTTTATCGAATATAAATTTTTATTTGTTTATTGCTGATAAAATCGACATTTTGCTCGGATAATCTTTGTTTACTTAAGGGATCGCCCATAAAATCGTGAAGGTCAAAAATAAAACTGAAACCTGTCGGTGTCGCTATTCAAATAAAACTTTATTGAAATCATAAAACACACGGACAGAAACATATCTCAATATATAAATAAAAACAATGTACAATAATTATACATATTTGCATTAATAAAAGCAGAATTCACTGGTCGTTTTTGCAATGGCCGTTTCAACATTTCTTATTTAAAAAATAGCTAACGAACTATGGGAATGTTATACACTGTATTCAGTATTGAGGTGATTAGATAAGGTTGTTTGTTCTTAATACATATGAGATTGTATTTTGACTTCTTGACAAGCAATATACAGATTGGGAGTGAGTAAGTACCTACCTACCTTTCTGCCTATAGATCATATTGAAACAACCAATCAAAAACACCTAAAACTTTATTACACTTAAAATAAATTAGTAAGAATATCTACAGCTATGCAATATTACAATATTAGGATTTTCGAGTGCTTATTAGGAGATAAATCCTGGTTTTGGTATTAAAAATTTGAAACCGATTGCTACTATGGAAATTCAATTTGATCACACAAGTGGCGTTTTCAGAAGTCACGTGTTAAACATTAGGACTTTATTCTTCATCTGGGTAGAAAAATAGTCAGTTATCATCCATAGTAATATATTTTGTGCCTTTCTACACTTGTTTATTTTCAAAAAAATATTGAAATTAGTTTAAATCGACAACATAGTGTAGCAGACAACAGTAAGTTCCACATTTGCTGATGGCAGAAATAATAGCAACCGATCCCAAACTTTTTACAATAAAACCGGCCAGCTACAAAACCTTTGTTAGAGCGTTACAAACGATAATACTAGTCGGTTAATAATTTCATTTTGAAAAAAGTTGTCGATAACATTATCAAAAATGTACACGAAAAATGGATGATGGCCCAGGGGGTGTATAGATTCGGTTCCCTCTGGTGCATTTGCGGTTTATTTTGCGTTCAATTCGCTCTCCTTACTGTTGTTCCAACGAGTAGTGTCTGGTTTTCTTCCAGAAGCTCTTAAAGAACCCCTTCTTCTTGTGTACTTCTTCACCTGGAACAACAGAAAAACACATCCATGACAAAATTATTAATTAAAAAATCCATAACTGCAAATTTCTTCAAATAAAGACGGGAAATTTGTATAACATCCTTGTAGGCATATGAAGGCGTATAGCTACGACCGTTGACTGAAATATTTTCAGTCAACGCTACGACTTGAAGCAGTGGACAAATACGACACCATTTTTTTGCTATTGTCTCTGGGCCATGAGACCCCCTGAATAATCTGAATACAGTCACCCTTCTCGTAGTTGATAAACATAAATATTTTATCCTTGAAACCGAAAGAAAAACAGGTAGCCACCCTTTTCAATGTATGTTTACTTAGGCTTCCATATCTCCCCAGTATTTCCCCTGTGCCTTTTAAAAACACATTTTAAGTAGTTAAGTACAACGTTATCGGTGGAATCCTAAAAGCAAGACAGCCATTCTGGGGGCCTTACAACCTGGTTTAGATAAAGGTGATTTGTAATGGCTATGATAAAATCCACAAATGTTTCTGGAATATTGAAATGATGGTGATGTCATTATAACGTGTTGGTGTTGTAGATACCCCCATATATTTTAAAAGATATTTTAAAATTATATGTGTGATATTCCTTGTATCTTGTATCGCTAAAATTTTATAATCATTATCAAGCAAGATTTTTCCCATTAAAAACTAGACAAATGGAATAAAAAAACGTGTGTCCTGCCACAGTCGATAAAGCTGAAAAGTTATGAAATAATTTGTAATCAATAATAAAGTTCGAGCCCAGTGACTGCAGTGTGTTTACACAATCATCTAAATGGAATGTAAATTTGCGTTTTGCGATAATTTTGTTTAAAATTTTTGTTTTTACATTGAACAAATTAAAAATAAAAGTACCTATGCCAATTCATGGACCACAGATTCATAGGGCTAATAATGTGACTTTTCTTATGCTATTTTTTTTATTTAGACGCCTTTTGCCTTAATTATTGGGTATTCAAGCTGACTAAAATTGATTAAAAAACGAATTTTATTAACAACTCTTTTGTTTTAAAGATATACCATGTGTTTCATTTCAATTCTGGACAATTCCGCATTTTTCCAGAGGTATGGCCGATTTTCAAAACTTTTTTTTAAACTTATTATGATAATTAAAGGGCGGAATATATGCAAATTGCATATTTCTGGAAAAACTATATTTTTGTGCATATTTGCATGTTTTTCCTATACTAATTTATAGGTATAAGATATAACCAAGATTATGAGAGCCTAGAGACAACTAGCAGTGTGTAGTGCAAAGTCAAGAAATCCTGAAAAATGCGGATGTAGCTAACCAACTTGTTTTTATTAAAGTTAATTTTAGTTTTATACCAAATATCATTCTTTCATTAGAAAGTAGAAATTTAGGTTTAAGCGAATGGATTGATTTTGTTCAAACATTTTCCGCTAAATGTAGAAAGGTTCCCGGTGATGTAGGTATTAAAGTTAGAAAAAAATTAGATGCTACGGTGCTATTGTAGAAAAGAATGAAGGGTTAAAATCTTTAATGGCAGTAATAAATTAAAATATTGTCCTATTATATCGGCAGATGTTGATAGAAGCTTTTCTATATACAGGGTGACCCATTTCAAATGTAAGCACCCCCATAACTTTTTTGTTTTTTGTCCGATTTTAACCGTTTTTTTTCTAAAGATAGGCCACAAAAAACTCTATTTCGGCACAAAATTTCAAAGCCGTACTTCAATTTTCAAGGCCTATTATGATTTTTTTTCTTGCAAAAAAATCACGAAAATTATTTAGCGATTCTTTTATCTAAAAACTGACAATGTCAATGACAATAAAAAAAAGCACCTATTAACCGTACACCGTCCCAAATACTAGGTATAATCGCTAGCAAAAACTAAGATATTACCAAAAAATACGGTGCTTAGTGTGAACTTTTAAGAGTCAAACGTATTTTTGCAGAAATTGTTAAAAGTACATAGCTCGGCAATTTTGTTTAGAAGATAAGTACTAAGTACCTATATTGAAGGATATAATCTAAAATCGGTGAGATTTTACATATGACCATTGTAGAATATCAACTTGCAAAATAATTTTGGGCGATATTCAGACCTGTAAAAACTGAACTAAAATATCATCATGCTGACCCCGTTGAGAACCGTATGTGTCCTTTTTTTTTGTGTTTTGTCGACGGGCAATTAGAGAGCGCAAGGCATCGCGTCGAAATAAGCACATGTGGCCAAATTTAGTGGAAGCCAGTCTAAAATTAGATCAGAACTTCGTGGTTGGGCGAACCGTCGAAAATTATACGCTATAAAAACATCGTTTTTCCACGTTTTCACGCCCGAAATAGCCCGAATGGAGTAATTTGGACGCGCGGACATCCGAAATTAATTCAATTAGATTGAAGAAAGCCCACCGGCAAACGAGAATATTAACACCGATAATGATTGTAATGAATGCCTGGCAACAGCGGATCTCATTACATTATTATAAGCGGATTTAAATATAGAACTTATCCGTAATAATAGGGCGATAATACTGCGAGGTAGCCTCATCATTATTGCCCCGTTTCTAAATACTTAATAATCGCAGTGACTTCGAAGAAACTTGCAAATCTTTGAAAATCCGCTCTCCCTAACAGAACAGTCTACGATTCTTACATATCTACCTTAAAATGTAGATTTATGGAATTAGTTTCTTTTTCCAAAATCACCAAGTATTTAATATACACTATACGGGCTGTTAAGTGAACAACACTACTTTGGATTTAAAGATTGTTGTAGAGTCTAGAGAACAAATAGAAATTAAACAAGAGCCACTCAAATACATTTCAGATCAACAAAAAATCTTAATTTTTCTCGTTAGCTCGAAAATTCGATGTGCCAATAATGTTTTGAGAGTCTAGAAATATGAATTATAACATAGACAGAACTACAAATGACTGTCAGAACTATTGTTAAAATTTTTTCAATAAGTAGACCTTGGCGAGATGTAAACATCAAACGTCAGACGCGGAGCCATCGCCCGTCAAAAGTGACGAAATATTCAAAACCCGGCCAATAAAGGCCTTTTCGTACCTTTATTATCTACGGAGAATGCAACAAAGTAATATCAAGAACGTGATATACATAATCTTCGTTTGTGTAATTTAAGCTCGCCGGCATTATTGTTAAAAATAATTTATAAACCAAGTAACATTTCCTCAGCCGTGATTGTCTTTTCAACGTCCACGGCTAATATGATTTTCCAAGCCCGCATTTTATGGGCGAAAAGTGGGTTTTTCGTAAATTAATCAAAAATTACTGCATTTAGGTATAGGAAACCTTACACAAAGTTGCCATCATTTTTAGTGGTGAATAAGATCGCATTAAAAAAAATGGGGGTTTCCATTTGAAAATTTCGAGATTTAAGCATATTTTAAATGTAATTTTATCCATATTTTGTGAACACCCTGTATAAGAACGGATTTATTTCTCAGCAGAGATCACTAGGTCAGGGCTTCTGTTACACGATGCCAAAAATTCGTTTTGAAATTACGCGGTTTCCTCGTATAAATTGCTAATTGACTTTAGGTCTGCACCTGTAATTTTTTTGGGAAAAATGCAAATATCTCAAAAAACGGTTGGATTTAGACATAGGACATGTTGCATGTTTTTGTTCCAAAATGATGTCTAGAATAAAAAAATGCAATAATATACAGGGTGTTCCATTTGAGATAAGAAAGTTGATATCGACTTTGGGTATAACCGGGAGTGCCACATTCACCAAAATATTTTAGTTGAGCAGCACCCATCGGCATTGGTGAGGTGCCAAATTTTCAGAATTTTCCTACTTTTAGTTTTCCATATATAGATCGATGCAGTTCGTGGTGGGCCACCCTGTGAAAAAACGAAATTTTGGCGATTTATTCTAATCCATCTAACTTCGTTGTTTCTGATCTTTGATAAAAAGTGTAAATAGAAAAGTTAGAGGAAATTGTGTCCCCAATGCCACTGTCATGTCCTAATTTCCGTGACAGATGCTATTTTCGAGATATAACCCAAACTTGTGTTTTTTTTTAATGGAAACCATAGTTATTTCCGTTATTTTTCCGAATAACCACATCGTGTATTTTATTATATCGTTGGAAAGCTCTAAAAATGCCTGATTTTTCGAGACCATAGCCAACTATGGTTTCCATTTTAAAAAACACAAGTTTGTGTCATATCTCGAAAATGGCAGCTGTCACGGAAAGTAGGACATGACAATGGCATTGGGGACACAATTCCCTACAACTTTTGTATTTACACTTTTTATCTAAAATCAGATTGATGGATTAGAATAAATTGCCAAAATTTCGTTTTTTCAAAATATAAGACTTTTTTCCAAAATCCACAAGGTGCATTAAATTGGGCCCACAAAACTGCAATCCTTTCCCCATTTAACCTTCCTTCTATCTCCGCTAGTTTCCGAGATCCCCATACTGATCATAAAAAAAAACTGATTTTTTTCCTAATGCCAAGCCATACTTCGATTTTTCGAAACCGAAAATATGGCTAATTAGTTTTAAATCAAGCGGGGCGGAACCCCAAATCGTCAAAGTTAACTAAAAAATTTGTTGTCTTCTTTACATGCAAAAATTTGAAAAAAATTCTTGGTTTAACAGCTTCTCAGTACGATGTTTTGGTCAATGGCCTTATTTTGGTTTGAGCTGCGCGGATTAAATTATAAACTTGTATGTTATACACACTTTTCTAGCATTTCTGGGAAATGGGAATAGATAGGTAGGTTAGGTAGGTACTAGGGAACTAATCCCGGGATCGCGGGATCCAGATCCCGTATTATTTTGAAATATTTTCCAATCCAGATGGCCCCGGGATTTACATAAAAAATACGGGATTATTTTATGATACTACAGATTGCTTTTTCTCTAGTTTTGTTATTTCATAGACCTTGGCTTCGCTCAGAGATTTTTACCCCGGGAAAAGACAACATGCCATATTATTTGGATTAATTCCTTAGAAGTTGTTTTAATTTAAAAATTTTATTTCATAATATATATTAGCACAGACCTATAACCTATAATATAGGTCCGTGATTGACTGTGATATTAGTTTAAACTGTTGATGTTCTTTTTTGCATTAGTATTCCCCCTTTTTTGAGGTTTATGAGAATTACCTATAATAGATATCATGAACGATGATTCCTGCGTCGCAATGGTCGACAATGTAATTTCCGTTGTCGACCATTGTGACGCAGGGATCATCGTTCGTGATATCCACTATACTTATATACTAACAATAAACACTTTAGATGCAAAAACTAACCATCTAGAAATGACTTGTTCTAAAAAAAACGAAAATTCCTAATTATATTACGGATATCCCAGGATTTGATCCCGGAATCGCGGGATTTAAAATCAATCATCCCGAAATCCCGGGATATCGCGATTGATGTGATTTTTAACTTTACAAATTATGGAGAAATAGTTAATTATTATGCAACCAATTTTGTGGTATAGTGTGGATAGCTTTAATTGCTATTTAATCGTCCATTCCATTTTCGGAACTGCTTAGTAGTTTTTTTAAATTTCTTCTTTTATTGCTCAAACAATATGTAGACACAAAGAAACAATAATTCTTTCTAACCATTTATTTGACAACACACGGGTTTAAACTTCCATTGGGTTCGGAACGAACAAGGGAAAGGCAACCCAACAAATTAGGGGCCATATTTTAACTTGTCAGAGGATTTCCCGGAGGCTTTCCCTAGATATCGATCGGCAATACAATGCGGAAGTGAGGGTTGAAAATGGATCAGAAAATCTCCCATCATCCCGAACTTTCCAAAGAACAGGACCGGAATTTGCATCTTATAATATATTTTTTCAAATATGATTCAAATTGGTAGGCTAGAATAAAATGTAAATTTATGGAAATAACTTACCATTGGCGTTTTCGTGGATGGTTGGCGACACTATCTCCCTGTCCTTTTTGCTTTCCTTTCCATTATTGCCTGAAAATGAGGAAATAAGTGAGTATTAATGATTTAATAATGTACCTATATCTAGTTATTTACTCTGTCGAAGTGATTAATATGGTTGTATCCAAAGGAGCTTTAGGAAAAGTTTATGAACTTTTGTTTGCCTTTCACTGAATAAATAAGATTCAAGATATGGATAAGGACTGACTAACTGGGATTTATAACACTTTAAATAAAATTGAATATAGATATTACCAATAATACCACATGTTTTTAGATAAAATATCGTATATACATAACACTTGTGGTAATTGGGTTTTCACCACATTTATTATACAGGGTGAGTTATGTAGACCGCAGTGGTCTATACCTTAAAAGTAAAGACAACACGTTTAGAGAAACATGAGTACTACATTGCGACAATATTTTCCAATATAAAGGGTGGTCTAATAAGTAGCGGTGACCTAAAGTTGTTTTTTTTTTAATGGAACGCCCTGTAGGTATTTTACTACATTGATGAAAAGCCCTTAAAGAGTATGTCTTTTTTGGTATAGGGTATTAAGGGTTCAACTTTAAAGGTTAAAAAGTTTTTAAACGAAAAATGGCGTCACTTTTTGGAATTTATTACGCAATACCAAATAAGATGTTCGGCTATAACTAGGACTGGAGATTGCTTGTTACGATTTTGGACTGATATTGAGATAAAATAATAAAGAACATAAGCGAATCTTAAGTCTGCTTACTATTTTTAAATGGAACACCAGGTATTTTTATCACATCTTTGGAAAGTCTTAGCAGAGCTTTTTATTATTGTAGGGTATTAAAAAGGGTCAAACCTTAAAGGTTACTGAGTGATTTCTCTTTTATTCTAAGAAAGGGCCTCAAAACGTCCCACTACCCGATTAGGGTGCCAAAATGTCACCCTTTGAGCTATAAAAAAGTAAAGACTTTTTTGTTAATTTTTGGTGTAGTAGTGGAAATCGTTGAAACCTATCTGTAACGCCACCATTAATAAAAAACATAGCGCATAATGAAGAAATAAAGTTGTGTTTTCAACTATTTCATGTGTCTACACTGAAAATGAACAAGGAAATGTCTTTTTATTCTTTACAGCTTAAACAGTGATATTTTGACACCCTAACCAGTTAGTCTGCCCTTTTGAGGCCTTTTCTTAAAACAAAATAACACCCTAGACTTTAAAGTTAGATTCTTAATATCCTATCAAAAAGTATCTACTCTTTAGGGGCTTACCAAATATGAAATAAAATACCGGGGGCTCCATTTAAAAATCAAACGAGTAAACTAAGGATGTTGTTAACAGATATCCCATTGGAATCTTCAAACAGAATTCTGCTTGCTAAGAAAACAAAATAAACAAATTGTATCGAAACGGCTTTTAGGTGATAATAATGGTGATACCCAAGTTCCAACTACATAATTATTAACTAAAGAAACAAAGAAATAATTGTTGGCTAGGTAAGTGAACACTCCTGATTGAAACTACTGAGTCATGTTTATTTTTATATCCGCTTGAAAATTTGATAGCATTGTCCTGTGGCAATAAAAAGTATTAAATTTTTCACGAAGGCATGCTGGTGCCATCTGTGGACAGCACAGCAGCATCTGTGCTCAAAAATCAATAGTAGCTGAAAGCTGTGTTGAAAGGAAGGTAGGAATTTATGTTTACTTTATATTTTTTACATGTAGATAAATACATTTTTGAAAGCGTTTTGAATAAATATCACGATATTTTTTAGACTATAGGTACGTACACCTGAAAGAAATATGCTTTTCCTCAGTATTAATCATAGTTAGTGAATCTAATATGGAACTATGCCAACTATTAGAGTGTTGTCATTTATTTTTGTCCAAAAATATTTTTTTTTGAAGTGTGTGAATTAATTTAATTCATTTAGTTATAAATGAAATTGCCTACCAATTACGTCAGCATAAGCAAAGAAAACATAAACATGCAAATAATGTACCTATTGATTTACAACAAACTTTTTGTATGAACAGTATGAACTAATGAGAATATCGAACTAGTCATTTCTCGCGGTCATTTTTAACCTGTAGCATCTGGATTCTTCTATGCTAGTCGTTAATTTTTTTGGTAGGTTTTAAAAATTTGGTGAATTAGTTTTTAAGACACTTTTAACAGTGCTTCTGGCTGTTTAAGTTAATTAAAGTCGTAACAATAGGTTATTTTCAAATTTTTACTCAATAATAACGTAACAAATTGGAATAATAATAATGTAACAAATTTTTGTTCTACAAAATCTTGTTGATTGACTTGACAAGTTTTCTTATTCCGAGAACATCACAGTCTATGACACTGTATGATAAATTTTATTATCATACAAATTTCATTCTCTTTATTGCAATCACTACATTTTGTGGAAATATAGAATATGTCCATGATTAGAGTGAATAAGAGGGAAAACTTTATTCTACATTTTACAAAAAAAGCATACCAACTTGATAAAAAATTTTGCTTGCATTTGTCCAGAACAATAAAAAATATGAAAAAATGTCATAAGAGTAAGCTACCTATATTTTTAATCTTTCGAAAAAGTGTCACTAGGAACATAGTTCTTTCGAATTAAAAATTATGATAATATTCCCATTTGTGGCAAAATTTGCTCTTCAAATTTGTGTGAATGTTGGTGGAGGAGTGTTCCAGCAATACATTTTTTCCAAATTTATTTTATGTTCTTTAAAAAAATTAAACCAGTTTTGTATACGAATTAATTGATTTACTTAAGAACTGAAGTAACATATTTCTGGACACCTGGTACATGAAATATTAAGTTTCTCCTCATTTTAAACACAATTAAGACTTTTTATCAAGTGTGCTTTTTTTCTGTAAAATGTGCAATAAAAAAGTTTTTCTTCTTAGTAAATAGTCAAAGAATAAGAACTATACGTTATTACGGTTAGTGATCCAATAATTTATCATGTAGGTACTGGTTGGGTAGGGATCAAAAATTACGAAGGAAACTAGTTTATTCTTTTGCCGACGTTTCGGTTATATTTTTAACCATCTTCAAGGCTCTACAATATTAAAACATCAGTAAGTACAATAACGAAAGCGTAAACTGACAATAGTAACAATGAAAAAAAAAACACAAAAATCAACACAAGATGCTTGCCAACAATAATCGAATAAGAATATATATGTATATAATGACAGGAAAAGTAAAAAAAATTATTATATATTTTACTCACCAGAATTCACGTCTCCTATAGCTCCGTTATAGTTATGTGGTTTTTATATTATTATCATTTAGTGAGTTTAAAAATGTGCAGTTTTATATTTATTGTAATATTTTGTGTACGTCTTTGGGAAGATCTCAATTTTTGCCTTGCTAATTTTAATATTTTATTATGAACGTACTTTCTTACTGGTTTTTGTTCAATACTTGACTTTTGTGGAGCCTTATCGGTGATAGTTTTTACATTTCTTTTTCATGTACTAACAAAAAAGTCCAGCAGACTGTTCAGTATCCCCAAGATTTTGATAGATATATGTTCAATTTTAATGTGTTTGTTTTTCCGTTTCATGGTAAAATCCGATTGTCTAAATGTTTGTGGTTTTTATTTTGATTTTTAAACTCAGGAGACGTGAATTCTGGTGAGTAAAATATATAATAATTTTTTTTTACTTTTCCTGTCATTATATACATATATATTCTTATTCGATTATTGTTGGCAAGCATCTTGTGTTGATTTTTGTGTTTTTTTTTTCATTGTTACTATTGTCAGTTTACGCTTTCGTTATTGTACTTACTGATGTTTTAATATTGTAGAGCCTTGAAGATGGTTAAAAATATAACCGAAACGTCGGCAAAAGAATAAACTAGTTTCCTTCGTAATTTTTGATCCCTACCCAACCAGTACACCTACATAATAAGAACTATTCCCAGTGACACTTTTTTGGATTAAAAATAACGGTAGTTTACTCTTTTATTTTCCTGGCCACCCCCAATACATGTAATGTTAAGTTTCTCCATAGCAACCTCATTTAAATACAAGCAAAATATTTTATTTTTCCGCCAAATGTAAAATACAGTATATTTCCTAACAAGTGCGGAAAGTGCCACTTTTCCGCACACGATTTCAGTTGGCTGAATGACGCGTAGCGGAAAAGTGACACTTTCTAAACTAAAATGCGTGCGGAAAAGTACAGAAAAAAAATTTCCCTCTTATTCACTCTAACCATGGACAATGGTATTTTGTGGTTGTTGTTGTCATCTATTACATTAGATTTAAGGCGAGAATTCCACTGTAGGTACTTTAGAAGTCAATATTGAAACATTTAAACTTTAAATTTAGCTATTCTAATTTGAATAAATTGAATAAATCACACCTACCTTTCCTGATGAGTAGGCTGGTAACCCGCCTCAGTGCATCCCGTGGCCCTCTTTGGAAAAACCGTGGTGTGAGATTAGGTGGTAGCGTTAATGGTTTGCGACCTGATTGGTCCCAGTGTGCCCCCGCTCTTGCACCCGATACACGGTCCAGATGTTCTATTGATGCTGGCCTCCGATGCCTGAAATAAACACTAGATTAAATGATAAAATAGTTTCACCTAAAATAATTTTTGTAATCCAGTAGAATATTCTATATCTTCAATATTTTCGATTTCAGCAAAAACAATTTTTGCTTATATTTTTACGTGGAATTCATGGGTGTAGAGAGATATTATTTTCTTTGGTTAGCGGTTCTAAAGAAAAAAAATCTATATGGTTTAAATTTGAGACATTTGGGAAAAATGTTTTTATCGAAATTTTTATTTTTTTTTCCAAACGAATCGAGATATCAAGATGTGGATTGCAACATTTAACTTCTCTCGAAAATCGAGCACATTACACCTTACACCCTACTTTTTGTTAAGGTGTTAGTGTGTTTGTTTGTATCTCTTTGGAATGGAAAATAGAAGATACCCCCAAAACCATCCAATCTGATACATCCTCTAATATCAGCGTATACAGCTGAACTTGGCTATAACAGCCATGGGATACAATGAACTTGGAACTCAGTTATAACATACTGCATGTTTCACCCTTAGGGCCTATGAACGCGGTCATAACGGACTATTATGAGAGATGGGTTTTGGCTGAAAGTTGTTTTTGGGCCACCATGATCTGTCAATTCCTAGGGTTACTGTAGGTATCATTTTGGTATAAGTCTTCTTCCCCATTTTCACTTCATTATTGGGTTCCAATCTATGTTAGCACAGTATGGAGGCCCCTTTTGCGGGGCATGCATAACGTATTGGAGCAGCAGCTTCCATACTTTTTTCACGAGGTCCACTCTGCTAGTTTATTCACTAGTTTAGATTTAGTGGGTGCGTAATATAAGTGCGTAATATGTATCGTTAACATGTCAAACATTAAAAAAGCTATCCGAAAATCTATTTCTTTGTTACATAAGTTGAATATAGTTCGCAAGCTGCAAAATGTTTGCGCAGATGCACAAATTTGTCACGATTATGGACTCTGGCACTTGTCAAATAAAAATGTTCAATTAACGTAAACGTACCAGTGCCCGACACATTGCCTAAAACTGACAGGTTTTATTTAATTGAAAAATAAGCTAATGGGCAGATATAAATCCATTCTATTGAAATGTTTATGTTGGTAGGAGTCACAGTTCCCAGCTAACCATCAACCGTTTTTTTTATGTCAAAATACCGTTATAGTTATAACTTATAACGTAGGAAAATCACGTTAAACTAACGCTATAATTATGACAAAAAGTCCAGTAGAGTGACGTTAATATCCTGATGTAGAAATAACCTCATAAACTTAACGTAGATATAACCTCATAAAAAATAAAATTCGCACTCTCAACACCAGGGTTCGAACCTACGAACATCGGAACTAATGTCGACGCTCTTACCAACTAAGCTATTGAAGCACTTGAAAAATATTGCCTAAAACAGTGTAAGCTAGAATCTCTTTGACGTCACAGAAATAAATAGAAATAAAATAAAGGGTGCCTAAAAATTCGTGTAACGGATGGGACAAAGCCAAAAGGATCTTAATCGTCTCAGGAAAGGAGTCTATTGTGATTTCCCAGAAACCTTGGTCCAAGTTTTATTATTCGGGAGTATCTGTACCGTAGTAATAACGTAATATTGACGCTAATTTTATTACTTATTTTTATTATGTCATTTTTGATGTATTTATAAAGTTATATTTCCGTAAATTGAGCTACGTATTTGTTACGTTATTAAAATAACGCAAAATTGACGTTATAGGTAATTCGTGGTTAGCTGGGTATCGGAGTAATGACGTAATATTAACGCTACTCTAGGAACGTAATTTCTTTACGTATTTTTATGTTATAAAAATACGTTAAATTGACGTTATACATCAAATGTGGTTAACGATGCCGAAATAATGACGTTATTTTAACGTTACTCTTGAAACGTAATTTCTTTGCGTATTTTTTATGTTATAAAAATACGTTAAAGTGACGTTATATATCAAATGTGGTTAACTGGGGTTTTGAGTTATGTACTTCTGTTCCTAAGTTAGTATCTTGGTTTCTCTATTTTTACTGACTTATCAATTTATAGAGGTTATATTCATTGTGGTTTCTTAGCGAAACTGTTTAGTTCAGTGTTGTAAAAAATATTGTGTAATTACATGCTTTTAGTGTAGATTTTTCAACTGTCTTAATTTTTGTAGCTTATATTTCTAATCAAGCAAGGCAAGATAACAATTTAGAACTATTTAAAGTTTTCAGTCAGTCACTGAGAAAATCACAAGTCATGCAAAAACGATCTCTAAAGTGTCTAACAATAAACCTTATAATGGTGTACAAATTTCATGTCAATGGGTTAAATATTTCCAGTTCCTGACACTTCTGTCATCCATTGGCTAGACAATGTGTCAGCTATATTGCTCACATTTAGCACTAACTATGGCAGACCTCAGAGTACTGTCTTCAAGAGCATCAAAACATGTATAGATTTGTCACTCAACGATTCTGAGCCATGCATGTCTTCTTCTTGTCGAAAGTGCTGAACACAATCAATAACTACTATTACGATCTTTACAAGTTTACCAATTAAAATTTGATAAATCAATCCTTAAGGTTTCAAAATGGTGTGTCATACTGGTAAGTTTACGTTAACAAGATATTTTTTGTCGGACTTTTATAACAGTCTTTGACAGTACTTTATTTTTGTATAGGTACTGATTACATTTTTACCTCTATCTCTTCACTGAACATTGGAACTAATTGTGTAGAAACTAAACTGATGCCCTACTATCAAGTGCACCTTGTTTTTTTTAATTGACAAGTATAAGTTGCTAACTGAGATTTAGTGTTTTGTTTATGACTTGTTAAAAGGTATTTTTGCAAAATATTTTTGCGTTGACTGACGTATTAATAAGACTTCTCACGGTTATAGTTTCATGTCCTGGAAAGTAGATGGCGCCTATGGTCAACAATGTATTTTGCATTGTATTTTGTCTCCGGGAAGCGCATGGTGAGCCAGAGAACTGTCAAACATGACAGCCGTGAGCAGTCTTTATGAATCCGTCAGTCAACGATTTTTGTTTACATTGCTGTTTTTTTTTTATGAAATAACAATCTTATGATTATAAAATCCCTTCAAGTTATGATGATAAATGTGTATGACATTGCAATGATTCCAATAAATATTCACAAGAAATGTTTTTCACAAAATGCCATTCTCTATCATCTGTTCTAAATTGTACGTTCTTTATCATACCTTTGCTTGGGATACCATCCTCGACCAGGACCACCGGCTAACCTAAGCAGATCGGCTCCCACTATGGCTTGATCCAACCCAGAATGGGACATTTGCCTTCTATAACCTCCAGTTGACATATTACCTAAAATAGCTTCTTTTTAAAATCCCTATTCACGAAATCCAAACATTATTCTACCTATAGTATTTAGGCTTCCGATAGTGTTACTCTGTCTCGGCGCTGTTTGGTTACCAGGAACATCAGGTGCTCTCCGATGGGGTGTTCTGGGTATGTCACAACCTAAAATCATGAAAAATGAAGGAAAAACTGTTTTTGTGTGGTCTTTAACTCCTTACCTCGAGCAAAAATAGGAGTTTCTGGAAGGCTGCAAGATGTCTGCAAGTGCCGTTCTTCCTGTGGACTATGAGAAGACCTTTTTTGAAATGGCCGTCTCTTGGAATCTTGCAGCTCTGTTGGTAAGGTTCTGCGCTCAGGAGGTATGTTTCTGTTGGAAGAACTGTAGAAGTTTGTTCTCCTTCCTAAAAAAATAATTGACAATGGGGAACTTAAACATTTTTTTATTTCTTTAATATAATTTGCCTATCTTTAGAAAGAGCACATACCAAATATCAGCTCTCAAATCGCAATATTTAATTTGCAATAAATAATTAAAGTTGTCGTTTGAAATGACATAAAAAGTGCGGGAATGGTCGTGACGACACGCTGGTCAATCGATTGGAAGGCAGTGACAAGAGTGACAGCTACACAGAATTAGAGAAGGGAGAATGGAAATTTAACGATAAAATAAACATTTCGGAGACCCATTTCCTGGGGCTCTGATATACGTCAAAAATAATAACCGTCTAAAAATCTAAATTTAACAAGCACTTCTTTAACTGAATGGTGAGGCCACGGGACTAATAATTCGTAGATCCCGGATTCAAACCCACACGAAGCCCATTTTTTTTAGTTTTTCTTATCACTGCAGTCTACCTCTTATATTTATCACTGATTATCATTTTTAGTAATAATTGTTGGACAATGGTAATTATGAAGATTATTATTCACAATACACTCCATAGTGTATTTAAATTCAAAGTACCTACCTACCTAACAAGAAATTGTCAGTAGCAGGAAAAATGTAATGTATTGCTCGATGCGTAAGCTCTTCTTGGTCTCGGAGATAGTTTTAAGGCCCGAGGCAATGCGGGTGTTAAACAACCTCCTCGGCCAAAAAAGTGCGCTTATGCATCTCACAATGTAAATAACTATTTAATACAACACACACTTTTCAAACGTTCAACAAAATCAAGACTGAGATAGACTATAATAAGACGGATAGACGAGGATAGGACATTCTCGTTGCTCTTTCTAAACAAAGCATGCGTGGTGTTGTACAGTTTGTTCAGCATAATGTTAGGCCCTACGTCACAACTCCCGTCCTATTCTGACTTGTGAATATACGACCGATATCCATCGTATATTCACGAGTAAGACAAGGACGGGAGTTGTGATGTAGGGCCGAACATTCGCTGAACAAACTGTAGTTTCTATACATGTGCGGCCCACATTAGTTTACACATGGTGCTGGCCCCCACCAGAGGCGCAACCACCAACGAACTGCTTGACGTCACAACCGAGAATAGCGCGTTACAAGAATGATTTGAATTATGCAGTTTTGGATTGCTTACAATTATTACATAAGTTAAATTAACGATTTCGAAAAATACGTTTTTAAAACAATTTATTTTGACAGTTACAACAGGGCAGCGTCTACTGCTACAAGACAAGATAGAACTGATTAACAATAGAGCAAAGCTTAAATATATAGGGATACAAAATGCAACTTAGATTACACGTGCCCGCGCACTCAGCACTTTGTCTGCACTTTAACACAATCAGGACCATTGTTCATAGCGACGTAACTCCTCCCTCCTTAAGACGAAAATATCAACCTGGAGGGTTGTTTTTCCGTTTCCTTCTCCACCATTTCAAATTTGACTTGTCCTCTTCTTTTCTTGAATTTTCTTTGATATATTTTCCATCCAATATATCCAATAAGTAATAGAAAAATAATAATGATGCTTGTAGCGAATCCATAGCTGAGGGTATGTATCTTCTGAATATCGGGGACTTGCAATAGTGTAGACTTTTCCTGAAGCTTGTGAATATTTTCTAAGTTAATAGTTTGGAGTTGAAGTGGCTTCGCTCGTAGGTAGTTAAAGTTGAGGTCATTTATTCCAATTTCTGGTAAATTAAACGGTTTTCCATTTATTTCTTCATTTTTATTAATAAATTGGAAATCTTTGACTTTGATTTGACAATTTCCTGGCAAATGTATCAAATTAGGTTCGCTGATAATTTTGATTTCTTCTTTCTTTTGACAATTTGTTGAAATTTTGAGTGTTTCTTCGGCAGGAATAGCAATAATGTATTCACTGTTGATCGCTTGGATTATTGGGTTTATTATGTTAATTGATAAACCATGACAAAACTTTCCTTCGGCTTCTTTTATCATGGAAATTATGCATTCGTTTGAGTGAGGCGTGAGTGAATTTTGACAAATATACATATTTTCAATCTTGGGACATTCCTCGTTCTGGAACTGTTGTTGGTTCGAGCCAAGTATAAGGTAAGGGTGACTCGGGATAACAATTGAATTTTTAATTGGGATTGGGAACAATCGATATGTTTGAAATTTTCCGTGTGAAAATATTGGAAAATGAATTGCAAATATAATTTTATCATTATTAAAGTTTACTTGTATTCCAGCGAGTTCATAATAAGAAATTACATTTTTTAATTTTAAAATGGATTCAATAGAGTATAAATTTTTCAAATATTTAATCATGGAACGTAATTGCAATGCAGAAATTATTGAACTATGTAAAGTATTAAGTTTTGCGAACATTATCGCGTTTTCCAAATTATCGAGAAAAGTTATGAGATTTTGACAATTAAGAATAGTTTGATCTAAAATGTTTTGTGCTTGTAAATATGCAGAAATATCATTAATGGTTTTATTGATATTAACCTCAAAATTTTCTAATTTTTCTTTTATCAAATTTTGATTTGATTGCAAAATTGTTATAGTAGAATTATAATTATCAATAAGTTGCTTTGTTAATGAGATTTGTAGAGAAACTTCCTTCGTAAAGGATTGCTGATTATCTTGAAGTGCGTAAATCGCTTTATCATACTTTTCACCATCGTCAGAATCTAGTGTGCCAAAAAGCCATTTTGAAGCTTTACCTACGATATTTATTAAACCTCTCTTACTTCTATTATGGGGAGTAATATTGTCTAATTTTCTTTCTACTTCCATTATTAAATATTCTACATGTTGTAGTAGGTTATATAAAACATTAGAATAGGAGTTAGTAGCGATTTCTGATATATTATTTTTATCTAAAGATAATTTCATGATGCTATAAAATTTACGCATATTATTTAATTGATTAATTATAGGATTAATTTTAATATAGTGAATAAAAGTGTGTTTTGTTTCAGTAATTTTTGTGTCTCCTAACTGGAAAGGTAGTAAAGGAGTTTTTAGAGGTGTAAAAGTCATTTCAGTCGTCGTTGTCAGTGTCAAAACTGGAGTCAAGATTAATAACGTTGTCGTCAGGGACAGCATGACTGCAGGAAGGAATTGTATCAATGTCAATATCCTGTAAACAAGGGTTTAAATTAGATTTTGGGCGTTTTAGTTGCGATTTGTGAATAATTTTGTCATCGGAAGTTTTGACTTTTGTCCCTAAATCTTCCTTAATTTCGATTTTCGTATGTTTTGGTTTTGAACGATTTTCATTTACTTCACGATTTTCTTCGGGGAATTCGGCCTCTAAATATTCTCTGATTTCATCATTAGTTATAGGGTTATTCAAAAATCTATGAATTTCTTCATCAATATCACCGGGATTTCCTAAAATTGACTGATTCTCGATAGCGTTAAGGTCATTGTTATTTTGATTTTTCCTAACTTTTTCTTTTTGTTCTTTTAAAAATTGGTCTAACTTTAATTCGAATTCTAAATCCGGGTTACTTAATTGAAAATTATTTTCAGGAATATATTTTACTGTTATCTTGTTTCCGTCAACGGTACGTTCTTTATAAAATTGTATTGGTTCTTTGAAATTAATTGTTCGTTGATCTTTGTTTAGAGAAATTTTTATGTTTTTTGGTACACCATATATAGGTTCTGGTGGACTTTCATTTGCAGAAAAAATAGGGTTTACTTCTGAAACATCATTATCTATGTAGCAAATGACTATTTCCGCTTGCACAGATTTAAAAATAAAATTAATCATTTCTTTCATTATATTCCAATCTAATTGGTCAAGACCGCATCCTATCCTTGGCATAGCTAAATATTTTATGTCATTTTTGATCACATGACTTCGTAAGTTTTTAAGACAAGTAAATATGTTATAGTAAGTCGGTTTCTCATAAAAGTGTTTCTTAGTAATTAAATAATATATAAAACGTTTTCTAGTATTTATAACTGTTAATATTCCTACTTCGCCTACTTGTTTGTTTTGTTTCTTTAATTTAGCAACGTTATCATACCTTTCTTTAAATTCGGCTGCAATACCAGCGCTCATTTTAAAATCGGACGACACACAATGTGCCAGTGAGTACCTCTCGGCCATCTCAAATAAATTTCTTTTTATTTCAACAACATTACCATTATTTTCATTGTTATCATTATTTTCTATAATTTTCCTAAATTCATAATATTCTTTATCAATATCATAAAATAAGATGTTATTGACATTATCGTCATCAAATTGAATACGAGATAATGAATCTGCATTAGTATTTATTTTTCCTTTTTTGTATTTAATTTCATAGTCGTATTCTTCTAGTTTCAACCTCCAGCGCACTAAACGTGAGTTTGGTTCTTTGAGGTTGAATAACCATTGTAATGGTTTGTGATCAGTAATTATTGTAAACTTTCTTCCAAATAAATACGGTCTAAAGTAATTTGTAAAATAAACGATAGCTAAAAGTTCTTTTTCTATAGTGCTATAATTTTGTTCAGCGGGACTTAATGTCCTTGATCCATAAGCAATTGGTAAATCACTACCTATTTTTCCTTGACTTAGAACTGCACCAATAGCGATGTTTGAAGCATCTGTTGTTAAATTAAAAGGTTTTGTAAAATCTGGGTATTGAAGTATAGGGTCATTACATAAAATATTCTTGCAAGTTTCAAAAGTCTTTAAAAATTCCTCAGTATGTTCTATTTTTTCACCTTTCTTTAAACATTGCGTAAATGGCTTAGTTATTTTTGCAAAATTTTTAATAAATCTTCTATAGTAGCTTAAAAGACCTAGGAAAGATTTAATTTCTTTAGTAGTTTTTGGTATAGGAAAGCGTTTTATTGCCTCTATCTTTTTTGGGTTCGGTTTAACACCATCCGGCGTTACCACGTGACCTAAAAATTCAACTTCCTTTCGCAAAAATTCCGATTTGTCTAACTGAATTTTAAACCTAGCTTTTCTCAGTGTAGTAAATAATAACTTTAAATTAGAAATATGTTCTGTAAGATTTGTTGAGAATACTATTATATCGTCCATATAAAGTAAATAAATTTTTCCTTGTAACTCCCGAAGTACATTATCCATAACTCTCTGAAAACTTGCCGGGGCATTTTTTAAACCAAAGGGCATTCGAACATATTCATAGTGACCATTTTCAACAGTAAAAGCAGTTTTTTCTATTGAGTTCTCATTCATTTCAATTTGATGAAAACCTGACGCGAGGTCAATGGTCGAAAAATATTGACAACGGCCTAATTTGTCTAAAATGTCATTAATATTCGGTAAGGGATACCTATCATCAATAGTTTTTTCATTTACTTTACGATAATCTACCACAATTCTCCACTTTTGGATTCCGCTAGCGTCTAACTTTTTCGGGACAATCCAAATTGGGCTACTCCATGGGCTTTGACTATGACGAATAATACCATCGTCTAACATTTTTGAAATTTGTTTTTGAACCTCATTTTTATGAATAAAAGGATACCTATAAGATTTCGTATAAATTGGGATTTCGTCAGTAGTCCTTATTTCATGTTTTATCTGATTAGTAAAAGTTAATTTGGAACCATCATTATGAAAAATATCTCGAAATTCATTACAAAGTTTAAATAAAGCGTTCTTTTCCTCTTCGTTCAAATGATCCATCCTAATCATGTTCCTAACATCTATATTGTCAGAATTATTTTTCTCAGTGTATGTGAAATTTTCAATATTAAATAAATAAAAGTCATCTTTGCGTTTGTTAGAAAATTCTTGCACCTGCATGGGCTCTACAAAAGTTAATTGTATTGTCTTATCTGTATTATTATGAACCTCGGTATAAGCAAAGCCTTTGTTTGCTGTCGTTAATGTTTCAAGAAAATAAAGTCCGTTTATATTACTTTCTGGGACAATGATATCTTTATTAAATTTATTCACTGGTATTTTAGCTGAAAGCGCCTCGTGTGCGTTAACTGAAATGGAGTATTGTTTATCATCCGGTCGCCTATAATAAAAAGGAATTGTTGTTACATGATTGACAAGAATATCATTTTCGAGGTCAATATGGAATTTTAATTTCTTTAAATCGCGTAAGCCTATAATGCCATCAAAATATGGGTGGAAATCAAATAAAATTATCGGAATGACCATATCAGTGTTTAGTTCTTCTGGAGCCGGAATATTGGCTCTGAATTTAATTTCTGTTTCGCCTAAACTCGTTTTGACTTGCGTGGGACAAGTATAAATACAATTTGGAAAATATTTTTCTACGATAGAAGGTCTTAAAATTGAATGAAAACAACCTGTATCGATAAGCAATTTCATTTTGGGATTTTTAATTTGAATATAAGCTAAACTGTTATGTTGTTCCACATAAATTTCGACTATTTCTTTTTCCTGGTTTATTTCTTCCGTTTGGGAGGATGACTCACCAATGGAAAATTTCCGGAGTTAATTTTTTGAGTTTGAATTTGATTTTGGGGTTCATTTTGAGAAAGAGTTTGGTCATACGCATCGCGCATTGACTGTGTTGAATTATTACTCGCGTTTTCATTATTAATTTGATATAGTTCTTCGACTATAGCGTTATTTTGCGGCTGATAATTATTTCGGGGAAAATTATTCTGTCGTGCTGAAAAGCTTCTGTGTACATTAGAAGGTACACGCGAATTTGTTGACATAGCTTCTGGGTTTCCAAAATTTGTGTTATTAAAAGTATTATTTCTAGTCATTTGGGAATTGACTTGCATAGGCTCGTATTGCCTTTGTATATTTTGTCCTGTGGGTCTAAAAACGTTACGGGGTGGTCCAAAAACTTGTCTGTTCGTGGGAAAACGTCTCTGTTGGTTATTAAAATTTGGTTGAATGTTAATGGGTTGGCTTGGGAAGTTTGGTCTAGTTGAAAAATTCTGATTTTGGAAATTATTCCTAAAAGGTTGGTTATTATAACTTTGGAAATTATTTCTAGGGAAATTATTTTGATAACTAGGACGAGGGAAGTTATTTTGCAAATTGTTCTGATAGTTAGGGCGAGAAAAATTACTTTGTGAGAAATTATTTTGTCTTTGATATGTTCTCTGATTATTTTGTGGAAAACTTGGAAAATTACTTTGAGAACTACTTTTAAAAATATTTTGGGTATAGTTAAAATTTTCTTCTTGAATGATAGTGTCATTGCATCTTCGAGAGATGCAGGTTCCTTCAAACGAATGATAGTCTGTAGGGGACCTGTCAAACCTCTAACAAAAGTCCTTAAACATAATTCATCATATTGCCTAACATAAATTTCTTTAGCGACTTGGGTTAAGTATACATCTGAATTCACTTTTTGTCTCAGATTACTCCTCATAACCTGAAGTCGTTTTGCGAAATCTAAAGGAGATTCATTTTTAAATGGCCTAGCCGTAAATAAGTCCTGCTCTAGGCACTCCAAATTGCGACGATCACCAAAGCATTGATTTAGTGCGTCCTTAATTTTCTGCCACGTATTTAACTCATTGCGGCAACCTATCAATAATTCAGCGCGTCCAGTGAGTTTCATCTGAACCGCTCTGACTAAGTAATTTTTTAAAAGTTCATCATTTATGCCATCATAAGTTTCAAAAAGGTAATCACATGACGAGATAAATTTCGGCAAGGAAGTTGCATTGCCGTCAAAATTAGGAATTGTTTCTACATACATCTTAAGCATTGGTAGGTTAAGTTTTTCGTCTGCCATTGCGATTATTTTATTTTTACTTTCTTCTTTAATAACTTGGTTAACGTCAGATGAACTACTTGGTTCGTCAAAACTTAAACTTGATGAAAATAAACTTGTAAGATCCTCAATATCAACGTCACTCATCAAATAAATATATCAAAATCTTCAAAAATAACTTAAAATCTTCAAAAATATCGTAAAAATAAGGAATAAAAATAGGAATCCAAAGGAACACTTGACTCTTACCAAAAGCTGGTTCTGGTCGCCGGCCAAAGTCCTAAGGTGAGCAATATCTTGTCTGTAGCTCCTGCGGTGTTGGCTGTCAGGGGTTGATCCAGGGGCTGCTGCTGCGATGCCTCGAAGATCAGGTTGTTGGACGACGTCTTCAAGATAAAAATCTTTCAGCTTCTCGCGACGCGGTAGAATGCGGTGCCGATACCGTGGGGATTCCAAACTACGGTCGCGGAAACTGGACGCACGTCCTACCGACTGCGCCAGTTAAATTAACGATTTCGAAAAATACGTTTTTAAAACAATTTATTTTGACAGTTACAACAGGGCAGCGTCTACTGCTACAAGACAAGATAGAACTGATTAACAATAGAGCAAAGCTTAAATATATAGGGATACAAAATGCAACTTAGCCTACACGTGCCCGCGCACTCAGCACTTTGTCTGCACTTTAACACAATCAGGACCATTGTTCATAGCGACGTAACTCATACAAATAAAAAATGAGTTTTTTTTTGTGAACTGTGGTTCATTTAATGCGTTGAGTCCTCACTCATAATAATAAGAGGCGCAACCTTACGGGACGTAGCGTAGCCGAAAACGTGGCCCGAAAAGCGTCCGAGACAAAAAAATACATATCCTTCCAGTAAAATAAAAAATATATAAAATTGTACCGTTAGCCCATTGTAGAGGGATTGGTGTTGTCGAAAACATAAAAAAGTTGTAAAAATCCGTGGTCGCTTGGCGACTATAGCGGCAATGGGATGCTTCTAGGTAAGCACCGGGGTGCTTCAGGGTAAGCACACGAAAACCGGCACGCAATTTTATATGGGCATTGCGCCTCTTATTATTCCTCACTCAACGTTTAATGGCAATAAATTATAATGTTTGAGAGTAAAATTTTTCAAATTTAATTTTTGTGCAAGTTCCCCATTAACATTAGGCAAAATATTTGTTTTTGCAAAGCACTTACACTGTTTTTATGAGCAATGCATACCCAAACTTTCTCCACAAAATTTCACTAGGTGTCTTACTCAAAATATCTCGGATAATGTTTGAAAAATTACGGAGAGCCTTCTTTTGTGACCAAGAAAGTAATGTTGGAAAATTGGAAAGAAAAAACACAATTTACAAATTGCCATAACGTTTTTATTTTCAACAGAAGCCATATTTAAATGAAAATGAGGTAAATTAAATTTGAAAAGATTCTTACGACTATCTTGTTTTTTTACAACTTTGAAGCCCCCATGTGCCAAACGCTAACCAAATTGGCTGACTGAATATGATTTTGAAATGAAATGTTATGGTTAAAATGTTATAGCTGTCATTAGTTGTAATTTGTGTATATTCTGACAATTCAACATAGTTAAATACTTGCCTAAGAAGGTTTGGTTATTACACAAATATTTTATAAAAATAGACATTCTTTTGTTATTTTACAATTCTGCAATGCTCTCAAACAGCGATGTTCTCTACAAATCTTACATTTCCACATATTCAATGTATTCGACGCATTCATATTGTCGCCTTGTTAAGATTAGAATTTCTTTTAAATTTTTCAATGACTCAACCAATAGTAAGTACAGGAGGCTGATTATGCGGATGTAGACCATAGTTTCCGTAAATTGCACTATTTTTATAAGAAAAATTAATAATAGCCAAAGGTTGTTGAAGCGTGTATTTAGCCATGATGAATTGTCAGAGGATACTAAACAAAAATGACAACTAGTGACAGTTACAACAGTTTATCCATGGTTGCCATTTCATTTCAAAAGCATATAGTCTGGGTGCCCGCCAACACAAGTTCAATTTATACATATCCTCTTATAACTTTTTCGGCTTTCCCCCTCCCATTTCTCCAAAAGACATGCATTTGCTGTTGTATGAAAAATTTATAGATATACTGTACTTTTACAAAATGTAGTCGCAAGATAACTTGACGAAACATGCGAGAAAAAAATTGTCCGACAAAAATTGTGGAACGTTAAGGGTGTCTACCTTAAATATGTGAAAATAACGACCAAACTTACCTCTGTTGTACCCTCCATCCATACTCCTCGTCTTCAAATTCTCCCCTCTGTGCGGCGGCACTGCAGGTGGAATCGCTGTGCCTGCTCTTGCTGCCCTCCCCACCTCCTGGTAGTCGTCCTCCTGACCCTCGTCGACTGGCGATGGCGGCAGCGGGGGGAACTCCACCGGTGGCGGAGCCGTCGCTGGGAAATCCGCCGACGTTGAGGTAGGTAGACGTGGTGAGCCATCGCCGATGGTTCGATGGGCGATGAGCATCTCCTTGGCGGATTCAGATTTCTGGATGCCGGAGCGTTTCTTGGGGAATGGATTGGCTGGAAATAAAGGGTTCGCAGTGGTAATGTACTACTGAATGGGGAACTTGAACAACTTTTTTTTAATTTTTTTAATATAGGTATTTGCCTATCTATAGAAAGAGCACATACCAAATATCAGCCCTCAAATCGCAATATTTAATTTGCAATAAATAATTAAAGTTGTGACCGCAAGCTACTCATTTGAAACGACACGAAAAGCGCGGGAATGGTTGTAACGTCACACCGCTCGATCGATCGGAAGGCAGCGACAGGAGTGACAGCTACACAGAATTAGAGAAGGAAGAATGGAAATTTACGTTAAAATAAACAGCTCGGCGACCCATTTCCAGAGGGATCTGATATAGGTAAAAAATAAGAACCCCCCTAAAAGTTTAAATTTAACAAGCACTTCTTTTATTGAATCGTAAGGCCACGGGACTAGTAATTCGTAGGTCCCGGGTTCAATCCCACAAGAATTTTTTTTTAATTATCACTGCATTCTACCTCTTATATTTATCACTGATTATCATTTTTAGTAATAATTGGACGACGGTTATCATGAAATTATTACTCACAATCTACTCCATAGTGTATATAAATTCAAAGTATGTACTTACCTACCTAATATAAAATTGTCAGTAGCAGGAAAAATGTAATACATTGCTTGATGCGTAAGCTCTTTTTGGCTTCGGAGAGAGTTTTAAGACCCGAGGTAACATGGGCGTTAAACAACCTCCTCAGCCAAAGTAGTGCGCTTACGCATCTCGCAATGTAAATAACTATTTAATACAGCACACTCTTTTTAAACATTATCAACAATATCAAGAATGAGATAGACTATATTAATATTAGTAAGACGGATAAACAAGGATAGGACGTTCTTGTTGGTCTTTCTAAACAAAGCTTGCGTGGTGCTGTAGTTTTTATACATGTGCCGCCAATATTAATTTATACATGGTGCCGCCGCCCACCAGAGGTGCCACCACCAACGAGCTACTTGACGTCACAACCAAGGACGGCGCGTTACAAGAATGATTTGAATTATGCAGTTTTTAATTGCTTATATTTATTACATAAAAATAAAAAACAGTTTTTTTGTGAACTGTGCTTCATTTAATGGCAATAAATTACATTTGAAAGTAATATTTTTCAAATTTAATTTTTGTGCAAGTTCCGCTTTAGGTCATTAATATCAGAAATCTAGTTTGCAATTATTGTAGATTTAATTGTTACATTAAACTATTGATTAAGTAGGTGGTAGGTGCTGGTGACCTAAATTTACATAACGAGACAAAACAAGGCAATGGTGGGGGTTAGGTCAAAGAATATTTCTAGAGATTATTTTTTTACGTCAGTGACGTTTCGACCTTTATAAGGTCATCTTCAGGATGCTACAATGTTACAAAAATTAACGATTAAAACTTGGAATAAAAAATTAGATAATATATAAGAGAGACAGCAAACAACACATAAAATTTATAATTTAAATAAGGAAATGCAGAAAGTAAAAAAATTAAAATATAAAAGGACATTTAGATAAAACACTAATATAAATAAACTATTTTCTCGTTTCGTAGGTTGACACAGAATTAAAAATATAAAATTAGAAGGTAATGTTAATAAGTGTATAGAGTTTAAATGTAGATAAGTAAAATAATGAAAGAAAAACACATTCAAAGAAATACAGAGAAAGACGATAAAATAATAATTTATTATTGTTTCTATTTATTAAATTAAAATAAGCATTACTATTGGATGTCAAGGTTTTTATTGACAGAAGTTTTCAACCGTTTCCTGATATTAACCATTGCGTGAACAAATAGAGGACCCCAAATAGTCAAATTCAACAAAAAAAAATTATCTTTCACCCTCCTTGTTTCACTTACTACTTACTTAGACGTATTTTCTTTACTCACCTTCAATCAAAAGTTGCCTGTAATAATCTTCATTTCTTGTCATTTCATTGTGACTGCTACTTTTCTGTAGATCATAAGCTTTGTTCCTATCTTCTTCTTTTCCATTTCTTTTCTTTTTTTGCTTCTCTTTTGAATTATTTAGGTTCTCTACTCCATTCAGTAAACACTGCCCATCCTGGACCACTTCTAAAATTGAAGAAACTCATTGAAAATGCTATTGTATTAAAACAATTTTTTTTCAAGTAGGTAATATTAATAAAAAATAAATCTAATTAATAAAGATTGAAGTTGTATGTGATCAAGAAGAAAATTGTTTTTATATTTTGCACACAATATACTTAGTAGATATCATGACAAAGCACTTTCGGGTAATAAGGCCAACAAGATTCTGAAGATGGCTTGCTAGTGAGAAGCACTCTCTCGTGATTTTATAAATATATTGTGTGCAAAGTAATAAAGAAGTAATGAAGAAGAAATTTGAAAAATATTACTTTCAAACTTAATTTAAAGCCATTAAATGAAACACAGTTTACAAAAAACTCATTTTTTATTTTTATGTAACAAATATAAGCAATTAAAAACTGTATAATTCAAATCATTCTTGTAACGCGCCTCTATGCGTGGGCAGATTTGTTTAGAAAGATCAACAAGAACGTCCCATCCTTGTCTATCCGTCTTATAGTCTATCTCAGTTTTGATATTGTTGATGTGTGAAAAGAGTGTGCTGTATTAAATAGTTATTTACGTTTTACATTGCGAGATCAGGAGTGCACTTTTTTGGTCGAGGTGGTTGTTTAATGCCCGTGTTGCCTCGGGTCTTAAAACTCTCTCGGAGGCCAAAAAGACGCGTCGGGCAAGTACTTTGAATTTAAATACACTATGGAGTAGATTGTGAGTAATAATTTCACAATAACCATTGTCCAATTATTACTAAAAATGATAATCAGTGATAAATATAAGAGGTAGAATGCAATGATAATTAAAAATACTAAATTTCCATTCTTCCTTCCCTAATTCTGTGTAGCTGTCACTTCTGTCACCGTCTTCTGACCGATTGAGCGTGTGACGTCACAACCATTCCCGTGCTTTTCGTGTCGTTTCAAATGAATAGCTTGCGGTCACAACTTTAATTATTTATTGCAAATGAAATATTGCGATTTGAGGGCTGATATTTGGTATGTGCTCTTTCTATAGATAGGTAAATATATTAAAGAAATAAAAAAAATTGTTCAAGTTCCCCATTATTTTTCTCTTGATTAAAAAATATATCATCAAATGCCGCAAAGTTGTTGGATAGATACTAACCTATATCCCTCCTTTCAAGCAGCTCACTAATATTTTGTTCAATTTTCCTCAAGGGTGATATTTCCGAGCTATGCTGTGAACTTTCTTCTTCCTCCTCAACAGTAACATCTAACTCTCTTCTTGGTGCAAATTCTTCAGCGCTCAAACTTGGCAAACTCAAAACTCTAATCACTGGTGATGCCCCACATAGCAGCTCTTCTGTTGTTTCTTCGTTTGGGTCGTCTAGATCTTGTATGACTCCCTCCCGGATTAGAGATTTGATATTGTCAAAGGTCTTCGATTGCTTTTCGAATCTTTTGCTTGGAGTGCTCGAACGTGAACTCGAGAGATCGACGCTTAGGCGGGATGGGGAGCTGCTAAACTCTTGGCTGAGGTGACGGGAGTTGTTGAGGTCCAAGCTGTATCTATTTAGTGAAAAAATGAAAAATGGTTAAGATTATATTAAAGCTATTAATTTGTTGTGTTGGAAATAATGGAACCAACCATAGTGGATCTTAGGATATACTATGGCGTAAATAGTTAATCAATATGGCTTTTTAGAGACCTTTTGATAATATTATGTGGTGCATTAACCTTTACGTTGTGTTTGAGGACACCCTTAAAAAAACCTTAAAAGACAAATATTATCATTGAGTAAAGGATATATATGAATATATATAAATATAAAAAATATATAAATATATATCCTTTACTACTCAATGATATTATGTTGCTTGTGCGTGACGCTTATGTCTTATATTCTCTTGGTGATGCCCATTAGAGTTTTTTATGCTGTTTCAAGTGACTATAGAAATACTATACAAACAGTAGCTGTTCTGTCAAAAAACTAAATATAGGTTGAAAAATTAGGCATGTTATATCTAATTATTCATCTAAACATTCAGTCTCACTGGTATAGTTATTTTTTATTTCATAGAATTTCTACAGATTGATATCTCTAAAATGGTTTCTCGAAAATTAAAAAAAAATAGCTGGCCATGAAATAGTCAAATGATATGTAGGTACCTATGAAGATAATGCCTATACCCAAGATATTAGGCCTACCACCTACCAATAAAAAAAGAGCTCAGCTTTTCATACATCTCCGATTCTCTGGGCATTCTATAACCAAATCGGGAGGCCCTGTATTTATTTATTCAGTATATTAAAAAATATAAGCCCATGATACACACATTATCATGAATAAGCCTAAAAGTTGGAGTCCATATGTTATTAATGTATTTTCTGTTGTGGGAGCTATATTTTATTTGTTATTATTGATCAAATAATAATAAATAATGATGGATCTCGATTTAGATAGGTACTTTTTATTCATAAGTTAAGTTATGAAGTTTTAGTAGTTTGCTAAAATTGTAGAAGAAAATAGTTTGGTAGTGTGATAAAAATATTTGAAATAAAAAACTTGGTCCATATCTAGGACAATGGTAGTTTGTTGAAGATTTTTCATTTCAAATCTGAGGATACAAATCAACCTATTCAAAATAAGAACATTGAATTTTACCTGGATTTTGGAGAGTTGAGCTCTTGACTTAATCGCGAATGAGGTGTACTTAAATCCACACTATATCTAGAATTCGGAGTGTTCAATCTTGAAGTTAAATCTTCCCTGCTTAGACGGGAGTTGATATCTCTTTCCGTGCTCAACCTACAACAATAAACATACAAATTACCTGTCGAGTCATTGGTAAGAATTATGAATTACTGACCTGGAGGTTGGTATGCTCAATTCTGAGCTCAGCCTTGAGTTGAGAGATGAATTTGATGTTAAGGAGGAGGCCATAACTGATTTTCTGTTTTTCTTGCGCACCACATACGTGCTGTTGCCCGACATGTGGGCATTACCTAGTTCGGGAGGTAGCGTCACGTGGTCGTCCGAGTCGGAGAACGGTGACGTCACCTAAAAATCCACAACAGAAAAATTTAGGAAGTAGAAGGCTACAGGGTGATATTTTTAGGACCACCATCGCGATTTTCTCGCTGCTTTTACGCCCCACAAAAAAATGCAAGAAACAAAAACGTGGCAATTTTGGGCAGCTAGATGCCTCTAAAATATAAATCTGCATCCATGGCCGACTTGACAAGCCAAATAAAAAAAAAACTCCAATTTGGCACAACTATTACTAGCAATAGCTTGTTTATTTATACAGGGTATCTGCGTTTGCTTGTGAACACTCGAGAAATCTATGAAGAGCCGAAGAAAATTCGACATTTAATTTTTTTCTTACATTGACCAAGGCAATAAATCTCACAGACATTACTATTTTGATTTTAATTAACTTGCCAGATGCCTATAAAATTCCTATATTGCTCAACTTTGACACCCTGCAGAATGGAACTCCCTGCACATCAAATTTGGTATATTGGTTTTTTTTCGGTGTTCTGTCAGATTTTAAATAAAAAATCGCTAAATGGTTTTTGTCACAATCGGGGGTACACAGAAAATCGTAGCTGGCCCTGGATTTGCATTTTGAAAATTGTAGGAATGTCCAAAGAAGCGGTTTTTAAAGGCTGATAGTTGCCGATTGTAACCAATCTTTGGATTTTGACTTTGAATATTGTTGAATTGTCTTTTTAAATGTTTGGATCAGAGTTTATATATTTTTATCCATTGTACGTTAGAATTATTAAGAACTTATAAATAAGTGTACTTATCAGTTTATAGTTTGTAAATATGTGCGAGGCAAAAAAGACAATATGGTCAGCTGTGTGGCTTGTGGTTGTTCTTTAACACCGATTTTAAACGCTTTTTGTTCATTTTCCTGAATTATTATTCTTTAAAGTACGCCTTTGCCAAACATCCCATCTGCCACATAAAACAACCACATAGCCGCGAGTAGGGACCTGCCCACACTATTTTATAGAAGGCTCCTTCCTGTGGTTCTTTATTCAAATATATTATTAGTGTCCTGGATATTAGTGACATGTTTCAATATATCTGTCTCAATATATAAATCAAAATGTATGTACTAATTTGATTGCTTGGAAAACAATACTTGTTAGTATAGCTTTCATTTGTATATTTTGCTTTACCTCATCTTCAGTGGTGCAGGGTGGAGGTTCTGGCCAATCATCTAGATCTTTCAGCCTGTTGGGTATTGAACTGGTACTAGAGTGTGACCCGGATTTTCGCCTTCTTCTACCTATCACTTTGGTACTACCTGTAAAGATAAAAAGTTCAAAATCAGTTTCGTTAGTCACCCGTAGTCGAGTCTGTCTGTAGTGCTGTATTGATAAAATTGGAATATGCAAACCATCTACGATACAATACGAAATCCTTTGATAATAATCACTCATTCTACCCCTGCATTGTATAACTACTGCTAAAGACAACTAAATGTAACCAAAAATTAATCAAATAATTTAATTTCATAAATCACACAAAACCAACACAACACAAAAGATGACAACTACAATATTGACATTAAAAAGAAATAAATATTTTTCACGAGAAACAAAGCCCATTGAATTGTTATAGGAATGGATTTACCCAGTTCTTACATAATGGCCTTAAATATTTCAAAATAAATTTGCTGTCATCTCATTAGGTACTGTAAACGTACTAGCCAAAAATATTATGTTTAAAAATACCAACACCCCACAAACAACCACACGACCACAACACTGATCTCTCCTCACTTTCTCCTTCGAAATCATCTGGAAAACCTAGTAGGCTCACTCCAAAACACTCCAGATCTGCACTAAGACCTTGAAGGTTAGCAGTGAAACCCTCCAGGTCCATTCCAAGAACGTCCTCGTCTGTATAATCGATACCTGTGGTGAACGAACTTAAATTTCCAGACTGGCCCTATTTGAGGATTACTTCCAAAAGTCTTGCCAACAATTCTGACTGGCAATAGCCCAGGAAGTTATCATCGATATCAAATTCTGTTACCTGGCGTGAGTAGAGCATCATCGTCATCGAGGGGCACCTCCCAGGCGATGCTGGCCCTTTTATTGGGCGCAGGTGGGGGCGGGGGAGGGAGGGCCTCTTCCAAAGAATCATCTGAAAAATGTTCATCGTCCGCGAGTTCACTTAGTGGCCGCAGGGGCGTTGTGCATGGAGGAGGTGGCTCATCCAGATCGCTAAAATAAAATTATTTTCAAATAAGTTCATAATTTTTGTATTTTGTGATTTTTAAATGATGCTTGAAAGTTTATTTATTTATTATAAATTGAAAACTTCGTATGTAAATAAAATTATGTACAGGGTGTTTCATCTTAAGTGTGAACACTCCCGTAAAATTTGTATTCTCCATCCGATTTTAGCCGCGTTTTTTTCTAAAAATAGGCCACAAAAAACTCTATGTTGGTGCAAAATTTCAGGTCTTAATGTCAATTTTCAAGGCCTACTACAATTTTTTTTTCTAGTAAAAAATGACGAAAACCATTTAGCGATTTTTTTTATTTAAAATCTGACACCACAGCGTTAATCAGAACAACCTAAAACCCATTTATACCAAATTTGAACAAAAAATATACAGGGAGTTCCATTCTGCACACTGTGAAAGTTGAGCAAAATAGGAATTTTAAACTCATCTGGCGAGTCAAGTGTGCCATGGAATTACTTTGAAACAGTTGGATGATGAACAGGACCACTCACAGTGTCGGTGTGCAAAGATCCAATAAAAAATATACAAGGTGTTCTTCTCTGTAGCAACTTGAAATGCTGAATTTTTTAAACTTTATACAGGTCAAAAATCGAGTATATCAAAACCACCCCAGACATTATAAACGAACAAAGTCTAAAAAATACAGAAGCCTGCCAGTCAGTAAGTCCATATATGAGTAAAGGTGACTGGTGTGCCATAACAGGAAACGCACAGAAAATATATCATCTAGACAGTGACTTTATTGATAAAGGTCCAACAATTTGAATTGTTTTTATTTGTTGGTTGGATGATGTAAAGAAATAAATTGCTTTTGTATTTATTAATATTTATTCAATGATTCCAGAGCACTCCTGACCAATATAAAGTTTAATAAAAATTCAGCATTTTGATATCGCAAAGAGAAAAAGACCCTGTACATTTTTGTATTGAATCTTTGCACACCAACACTTTGAGTAGTACTGTTGATCATTCATCTGTTTTGACGGGATTCCATGGCACACTTGACTCTCCAGATGCCTTTAAAATTCGTATTTTGCTCAATTTTGACACCCTGCAGAATGAAACTCCCTGTATATTTTTTGTTCAAATTTGGTATAAATTGGTTTTAGGTTGTTCTTATTAACGCTGTGGTGTCAGATTTTAAATAAAAAAATCGCTAAATGGTTTTCGTCATTTTTTACTAGAAAAAAAATTTGTAGTAGGCCTTGAAAATTGACATTAAGACCTGAAATTTTGCACCAACGTAGAGTTTTTTGTGGCCTATTTTTAGAAAAAGAATACAAATTTTAAGGGGGTGTTAGCACTTAAGATAAAACGCCCTGTATATAAAATTAATGGGTAATTTTTATGAAGTACATTTTAAGCGATTTAAAAATATCAAGTCTGTTTTTTGGTTTCATAAATCACACACATTTTTTTATTTCAGAAATTGTCAGCTTGACCTTCTTCACAGCTTTTGTCTACGATACGTAAAAAAAAACTTCCATGCATAAATAGTCTCAAAATCGCCATTAATCAGCACAAATATAAAGTAAAGCCATTATTGTACGTTTTTTCTACAAGTTTATCGACCAAACGCCAGACAGAACCGTGGCCAGATATTGATTGGAAACATTGAAAACAACGAAAATTATTAGTACAGATAGGTTTTAAGTGATCCTGCAGTCAGTTTTTTCTAGAAAAATCCCTAAAACTGGTCAAAGTTGGCCATTAGATCCCAAGAATAAAGTTACCCAATCAATGAATGCCCATTTTTAATACCTACCTAACAAAACAAGTGCATCACCACAAGTGTGGTAGGCAGACGCATTGGCTGATGTATTTATAACGACTTCCCACGTCTATAGCTCCATGTCCTGGAAAACAGATGGCGCCGATGGCTAACGACGTATTTTGCAGTGTATTTCATTTCCGGAAAGCGCATGGTGAGCCAAAAAGGTATCGGACAGACAGCCGTGAGCAGTCTTAATTAATATGTTAGTCAATGATAAGAGATTAGGCATTGCCTGACATATTAATAAAGACTGTTGACGGCCGTTACGTCTGACACTTTTTTGGCTCATCATGCGCATACACTGCAAAATACATTGTTACCCATGGGCGCCATCTGTTTTCCAGGACATGGAGCTATATACGTGGGAAGTCTTTATAAATACGTCAGTCGACAGATTAGGGTCTGCAAAAAATGCTGGCACATCAATTTTCAAATTTTAATTTTGGGACGAAAACAAATTAAATTAGATAAATTTTAATGTCTTAACAAAACTTTTTGGACTAAGTTGAGGTGTTGTAGGTATTTTAATCCAATCATTAGTTTTAATTTCAACTTTCAACAATGGTTCTGACACTCTATCTTGTCTTTGTTAGAAGGATCTAACATCATTGAGTAAAGGAATATAAAAATAAGGTGTTATCATTGAATAGGTATATATATATATATATATATATATATATATATATATATATATATATATATATATATATATAGCATATATTCCTTTACTCAATGGTGTTATACAGTGACCAGCATATTATTAATTTCTCAGAAAATTTTATTCTTGATAAAAGTCGGTGCATCATTTCAAACTCAAAACGCACATATCAAAATTTAAATATCTCTTTTTGGATACGAGGTAGATTCAAAAATGTCTAAATAACTCAAGAGTAAAGTACCCTTATTACACAAAAAATAACAATCTATCGGTGTAATATGTATCTATATATGCATAGATATATCTATATATATTCTACATACATTATTCAGTTACTAATTTATACTGTAATCATTTTAAGTTTTTTCAACAAAAACTACGTGAAATAAAAACAAAGAAATCTTTACCCCTCCATATCATGGAAACCGTTCACTTTACCATAATTCCGTAATAACGTTTGCGCTAAACCTCATAGTTTAGTAGATATTCACGCAAAACTGTGAAAAATAAGAATTTCCTGCCCTTTTCACCCCCTCCCCCCGAAACCCGACGCTGGTGGTGGTGTAACTTTTTTAGTACTAACTCTTAGGAGGGTATGGAACTATTTCGCGCTAGAAAGGACTTTTTTATGTTTGGGTTTTGGCCCAATTTTACTGTACTAAAAGCAGAAGCGAACCGAAGGCCGAAAATTATAACAAAAAATACAAAACAGAGAAAATAAATTCCAACTCACCTGGACAGGTTGTCTTCGCTGCCCCTCCGGCGCACCTCCCTGTGTCGCTCCGCCGCCGCCGCCACCGTCCTGGGCGGCACCCGCGTCGGCGACGTGACGGGCGGGTGCTGGAAGGGCAGGCTGCCGAAGCGGTACCCCGGGGGCGGCGGCGGCGGGCTCAGCGCGAACGGCGGCCCGCCGCCCGTCTCCCACCCGTAGGGGCGCTGGTGGCGAGTCTTGGGCTGCGGGAGGAGGGCCGAATAGTTAGCAAGCCCGCGGCAATATCCGAATGTCGGTTGGCCATTTAGCGGAGCGAAATCGGGCTAAAAAGTCGCTCCTTCGTTCTCGGAAAAAAATTTTTGAGGGCAGAACTATACCTTTTCAACTTCAAATTGGGAATAATCAATTTCAAATTGGGAATAAACAATTTCAAATTGAGAATAGTCAACTTCAAATTGGGATTAATCAATATCAAATTGGGAATAGTCAATATCAAATTGAGGAATAAACAATTTCAAATTGGGAATATTCAATATTAAAATGAAAAATCAACAACTTCATATCAAGCAATATTTTAATTACTTATATCTAAGTAAATACACAATACCTACTTATTGAATTTAAAATATCATATTGTCCCCATATATTTAATACATGTATCTCTGTATATTTCCTACAAATCTGGTGCAACTTCCTACAGTTAATTTGTTATTTATGTTATTTTGCACTACTTATACTTTCATTTCTATAAGTGAAGTATAGCTTGCGATAAATGATTTGGTCGTTGTCTTCCTTCTAAGATTTCTGGTACTTGATTGGCCTTTTTAAACTTTTTTTTAAATTTTGCCTAGTATTATAAACTTTAGTTGAGTTGTTCTTGTTGATAATTATTTTTATAACATGAAGTTGTCGATTTTCAATTTAATATTGAACATTCCCAATTTGAAATTGATTAATCCCAATTTGAAGTTGACCCTTCTCAATTTGAAGTTGTTTACTTCCAATTTGAAATTGATTATTCCCAATTTGAGGTTGAAAAGGTATAGATCAGACCCCATAGGTGTCGTTAAGTACATCCCTCTGCATACGAAATGACGATTTACGACATTTTTTTGTGGTAGAGACCTTTTTTATTTCGAAAAAACTGTCTAAATGCCATCGTTGTTGTCCAATATTGTTTATTAACCACTTTAAATAGCAACAAAATTGCCAAAAATTTCCAAAAATCAACTATTTGGTTATTTTATTTCGATTTTTATTTTATTGGTCTGCTTGAACCCACATTATTTGGTCTAAAATTATTAATTTATTTAACCAGCGCGATCTGTTATAGAATAGTCTACACGGAGAGTTACAATACAATCACAAGTAGTATATCTGAGAGTACTTCCAAATAGTTTATGTAAACGCTCCCAGAGACGTACCTACTCTTTTAGAGATCGTTTACAATGGCAGAGAGTTCTCCCTGAGAGGGTTTACATTGGCAAACTATTAGGAAGTACTCTTAAGATATTTATACTTGTGATAGTTTCACATTCACTTGCGCATGTAAACTACGCATTACCTAGTTGTTGAGACATGCCTGCCACGCGTGGATATTCTTATACGCAAGGGATAAAATTTTGCGTTCCACGTGAGTAGCGCCGCCACAAAAAAATTCACAGTTCAAAAACTATATAGGCGCTATAGGTAATTTTTTTTTACTAAAAACTTCTTTCTTGTTTTGGGCACAATTCTCTCGCAGCATGTATATAAAAATTTCCACAAATAAAAAAGTTTCTCGCATAGTAAAAATTTCATTAAGTACAATTTTTATAACTTTGCAATTTTGTTGCTATTTAAAGTGGTTAATAAACAATATTGGACAACAAGGATGGCATTTGTTAGCTTCAATTTAAAAAAAATCGAGTCGATAGCTCCACTACTCTCAAAGATATGATGATGGAAACGTAAAAAAACACAATTTCCGCAAATTGCCAATTTCGAGAGTTTTTTCTAAATAAAAAAGACCTCGACAACAAAAAAATGTCGTAAATCGCCATTTCGTATGCAGAGTGATGTACTTAACAAAACCTATGGGGTCCGATCTAGTTCTACCTTGAAAATTTTGTTTGACGACTTTTTAGCCCGATTTCGCTCCACTAATTTATATTGTCTAAATTTCGTTCTGAACACGACTTTCCGATCTGTTACCTAATAACATCGGAGGGGAAGAGCTTACTTAAAAAAAAAAACAAATCGGACGAACAAAAATATGTCATTGTGTCACAAGGGCAATAAATGGGCATTGGCATTGTGGCATACAACATAAAACTGTTTTTCGCCTAGCATTAAATAAAAAAAAATATATAATTTTTTTTTATTTTAAAAACAAACTGACGTCTAGATTACGAAAAACTATAAAATCATGTTATGAGTTTAGCAGCCCAAGGGGTAATAAACATTACTTTCGGACATTTTTTAGACACTAAGTGGGCTGAGGTAATTTTTTTATAGATATGTCCCTGAAAGATTGTCGTTCGCGAAATATTTTTTTGGCATTGCTACGAAAACCTGTCCTTTCTTAAAGAGGTGCGTTTTTCGAAAAACTATATCTTTAATAAAAAAATAACATCATATGATTATTCGAAATCCCTCAAAATACTCATGTTACTACATGAGTATTTTGAGGTGAAAATTTCATGTCGGCAAGGTACAACCAATAAAACACAAGCATTTCTTAACGTTGCCATGGCAACTTGTGTATTTTTTCGGAAATCACCCTCCCATAAGCACCTAGCTGTAAGATTAATAAGTGGAAATCTCCCTCCTATACAACAATAACACCAGTCACCATATGTCACCAATTTAATTGTATTTTCAAATAGTTTTGACATGAAATTTTCGTACCGAATCTCCCGAGAGCAAGAATTAAAATTCCGGAAACTTTTTCTCGGTTGCGAATTTTTTAAGAAAATTCGCACCTCGATAAAAGTTTCCGGAAATAATTCATGCTCTAGGGAGATATAGGTAAGTGAAAAAATATCAAATTCTTACCTTGGTGCTAAACTAAAAGCGAATAAGTCAAACATATGACGCTCAGAGCATCAACAAATGTGTAAAAAAAGTATTTAAGTATTGCAAATGAGCGAAATACGTTAATTAATCCTACCACGAATTTCAATTATTCACTTTACAAAAGTTTGGCACCCCACAAAAAATAAAGATTAGATATTTTTCACCAAAATTGCTGTATGACTATTCTGAGAAATGCGAATAATTCCACGTTGTTTTTTTTTTTTCGATTAAAAATGCCTAATAACAATAAAAATAGTTTTTCGAAAAACGTCCTGTTTAAAAAATCGCAGAAGGCCAGGCTTTCTTAGTAATGCCAAACCAATACTTCGCAATCGATGACCTTTCAGGAACATATTTATAAAAAAAATTCCCGCTCAATTCCTGGATGCTACTTATACAGTGTGTCCGTGGATGGAGTCCCCAAGAAGACAAATGGACCAAAAATTTCATTTTTCGACAAGTCATTCTTGATAAAAGTTTCTGCTTCCCAAAAGAATATAGTCTGTGGAGAGAATTTTTGATTTTTTTATACAGGGTGCCCAAAAAATACAAAAATAAGAAATACCATCAAGAATAAACTACCTTTATTTATATGTAATAATAATATCGAAAACTTTTACTTAGAAAAGTTGTTTAGAATTAAATTACGTGTCCAATTGTAACTTTTCAAGCAAATCGGCCGACTTTGATTTTTTTTTATTTTTTACCTATTTAAATCAGTCGACCGATTTGCTTGAAAAGTCACGTCTTTTAATTCTAAACAACTTTCCTAAATAGACATTTTTGATATTTATAAAAACAAAGGAGTTTCACTCTTGGCAATCAAAAAAATCGAAGTTGGCTGATTTGTTTGAAAAGTGACAATCGGACACATCTTTTAATTCTAAACAACTTTTCTAAGTAAAAGCTTTTGATATTTTTAAAAATAAAGGCAGTTTATTCTTGATGGTATTTCATGTTTTTGTATTTTTTGGCACCCTGTATAAAAAAAATCAAAAATTCTCTCCATAGACCATATTTTTTCGAGAAGCACAAACTTTTATCAAGAATGACTTTTTGTCGAAAAATTAAATTTTTGGTCCATTTGTCCTCTTGGGGACTCCATCCGCGGACGCACTGTATTTTAGGGGTGTTAACATGAAAATCCAGACAAAAAATTAGGTATTTATTGAATTAATTTTTTTAGGACTTTTTTATCAATTATGGACATCCTGTTGTCTACCAAGCTTCCAAACCTAAGAAACATCTGCTATCTGCTAGATATAAATTTTCTACGTCAGACTTTCTCCAGAAATACTTTGCTGCCCCGTATATAATGAACCATCTGCAAATAGTTAATTAAATCGGCAAATCCTACGCCGAGCCCATCTCGGTATAGACAAGAAACAATTCATTAAGATAGTTGCAAAACGTCAATGTATAATCAATTACTTTACTTTACGAGCGAATAAATAGCCGATCTTCGAAATGTTGTAATGATGATTGCATAGAGCGTGGGAAATATTTAGGAACGCCCAAAATTAACTTGATCGATGTCTACAACGCTGCATGCAACCCAAATTTGGAGAATATTGCAGTGAACGGAAAGGTTAATCATCCACCAATTTATCTCTTCTTCCACATCTATTTTAATGGAAATAAAAGTAGGGCATCTTTTGACATAGTGCAGTTGGCATATCAGATGAAATCGAACGACGTAAAGCCATTTTCTTGAGACTTTTGGAGTAATAATACCCAAAATCCATTCAACAAATAACGGGTTTAAGCCGAGACCAAGGGACGAAGCCACTGACGAATGCGACGTTGCCAAACGTCAGAACAAAATCCAAATATCCCAAGGAAATGCATTTTTAGCGTTCGGTTTCGTCTGATGCCAACTGTACCATAAAAGAATCTGTCGCAGTATTTATCATATCGCCGTTGTAGTATTTATCATACAATCATACAATACTATTTTGAAAGAGCCTTTCTATGTCCGGCAAAAGGTGATACGATTGATTTGTTCCATATTTTTGAGATAAATTCGTGACTCAAAAAGCAGTTTAAGGTGTTTTTCAAATGAATATCTATTGCCATTTAGAAAAAAACAATCGAACGGGAAACAAAAAAGTTATAACCAAAACCATTTTTTTCGAGACGTTTTAAATCCGCAACCGGTATCAAATCTCGACGTCAACAAGAATATAAGATTCTTCTTCTAATAAAGTGTACGTAATATAAATCTTGCATTACCAGTGTTGTTTGCGTGGCGACAACCAAGTGGACGGTCGGGTCCGTGAGCCCGTTGGCGGTGGGATTGTTCTGGAATCGCTGTGGGGGCGGTATGGTCTCCAAGCGGGGCGGCAGCTGCGTCAGCGGGATGCTGCGCTTCGACGATTGCTGTCTCGCCGAGCGCGGCGCCCCGTTCTGCGATGGCTTGCCGCTTGGTCTGTGTCCCGGGGACACCCTACAAAACGCAGGGTTAAGTAAAATTGCGAAAAGTTCACATGAAAATGGGTCTAAAATGTATATAGCTACAGCTACATTTTTAAAATCAAAGAAAAATTATATGTCTCAGAGCTTGAATAAAGAACCCCAGGAAGGAGCAAATTTGGGCTTAACACTGGACTGGGATAGTCTATGCATATGGCGGGATGCCGTTTCCGTTTTTACAGTGGCGCGAACCTTTGACTTATTCCTTATTCTTATTCTGTTATGTTATGTCCTTTTTCTACTCCTGTGCTAGTAACATACCTATTAAGTGACGGTTTAGGTTATAAGTAAGTTCATTGTTACGAACACTGATACGTAATGACTGACACGTAATAAAAAAAAAATACGTATCTGTTCTTAATTAAAACGCAATTATCACGGGTGCCTTGTTAGCGCGGCATCCGCGTCACCATAGCAACTAACCAACATACTAATTGTTGCCTGACAGATAATGAGAAGTATAGTTTATCTATTATAATAGTTTTCTTTCGTCGAAGAAAAATTATAATACAAAACTCGAGTTGTAAGTTTATTACATACTCGTGGAATTACAGCACTCGCCGCTGCGCGGCTCGTGCGCAACTTTTCCACTCATATATAATAAGCTGTTTACAACTCTCGCTATGTAATATACTATATTCTGTTATGTTTGTTGCAAAGTTGATGTACCGCCTAGTATTTGGGGTATAAATTTAGTTACATTACGTTTCCCAGTTCTAAATTGATGCCAAAATAATAATAAATTAAAATATCATCAAACTATTTTACGTATATCTAAGCAAAATTCTTGACTTTTATGGAACAAATAATTATTACCTTTTAATTTCACATTAATCGATATTGATGAGTAGGCCATGGAGAGAATAGAAGCAATTGTTTTTATTTTACAGTGTGATAACTGTCAGTTTGATAACTGTCAAACTGTAAAATAAAAACAATTGCTTCTATTCTCTCCATGGTCTACTAAAAGGTAATAATTATTTGTTCCATAAAAGTCAAGAATTTTGCTTAGATACGTAAAATAGTTTGATGATATTTTAATTTATTGTTACTTTGGCATCAATTTAGAACTGGGAAACGTAATGTAACTAAATTTATACCCCAAATGCTAGGCGGTACATTAACTTTGCAACAAACATAACAGAATTTTAAAGAAAAATACCTATTCTTATCGGTAATTAGTAATAAAAAATTAATAGAATGATAAAGCTGGTGATATAAAACAGTTTTACGAAGTTTCGAGTTTTTAAAATTTTCAGAAATTTCATAAATACTTACTAAAAATTGACAAAAAACTAAATATTTTAGTAGAGCATTCAAATTTGGTACACTTACGTAGAATTGAAAAAGAAACGACTTTTTCAAGTAAAACTTTTTGATATTTTAACAAATAAACCCTTTTTTGCCGATATATTTTTTTAAATGTCATTTTTGACAGATAACGAAAGTCACATGACCACGTTTGAGTGGGCCATTTTTCATCTTTTTGAAAGCAAAAGGTAACCCCAAAATTAAATTTCAAAATAAAACGTTAATTAAAAATTTCCCCCCTATGTTCCGAACTTAAAAATATGTTCTCGAATATTTAAAGAACTTTTTGAAATAGTAATAAATTATTTTTCTTGAAATCGGCATTAAAATGTCCCAAAATCGTCATTAAAAGCACAGAAATCGTACAATAATGTAGCCCATTATTGTACGATTTTTTCAATAAGTAGGCCTTGGCGAGATGTAAACATCAAACGTCAGACGCGGAGAAATCGCCCGTCAAAAGTGACCAAATATTCAAAACCCGGCCGATAAAGGCTCATTTAACTTTTCGTACACATTGCGAAATTGTTTCCTATAGAAGCGCAATCCTTCAGTATACATATTCTAGTAAATTTGAAAATCAACAGATTTGTTGTGTAGGCTGCACAAGAAGCAGCAGTTTGGTTTTTCTGTCAGAAGGTGCCGTACATCATTATACTTGTCCTAGGTAGAGCGGGTAAAGTCAAGCAACGCCGCGTGTAGTCGGTTCGTGGACGGGTGATCCCTTATTATTATTTTCTTGCCTAATAAAACATTTTTTTTTTTCGATTTCAAGAAAAATATAATATGTACCTCGGCACTGAAGTTCTTTTTATGACTCATGTGGTTTATTTGCCTCGGCCAGAGGCCTCAGCAACTAAACTCCACATGAGTCATAAAAAGTTGAACTTCAGTGCCTTGGTACATAAATAACTATTACATTATGAGGAAAATATTTATTTAACATTCATAAAATGTTTGTATGCTGTCTGGGCTTTTACGCAAAAAAACATATCACAATAACAATAAAAAATGCCTTTGGAAACAAAACATTGCTTATGTTGTTAACTTTGAGATGACAGTTAATTTTTGTCATGTTGGGGCGTGACAATATCGTATAAATTGGAACTCCGAAAAAGTATCTATAAATTGGTTGGGCGGGTGCCCAATGCCGAAATATCCCGTGGTTTTTCGCTTTTTGGGAGGTTCAAACATGGTATTCCCTGCTCGCACTCCGCTATTGTGCGATAAAATTTGTCCTAAGTGAAATATCAAGATCCGGAATATTTCAGCATTGGGCACCCGCCCAACCAATACTTTTTCGACGTTCCAATTAATACGACATTGTAACGCCACAACTTGACAAAAATTAACTGTCATCTCAGTCAACAACGTTAGCAATGTTTTGTTTCCAAAGGCAACTTGATATTATTTTATTTTTACTTTTATTTAAAGTCGTTGAATGTTGTGCCAAAACTTTTAGGACATACGTTATATCACGTAGGTACTCCTTGGGGATATTCTAGATGAGGATAATGAAAAAAATATATGCGAGTGTAAATTCTAACTTACTTGGGAAGTAGTGAGGCAATTAGTCGCTGAGCCTCTTCAGGGGGAGGTGGGAAGTCATTTGGATCGCCGGGCCTTACACAACCTGATTCCATCTCTACTACCGGTTTGAAGCCAGAACTAAACTTCGCCTAGAATAGAATATTATCATATATTGTAAAATCATTATTTAATAAAATATATTTATGCCTTAAGCCGAGCTGAGCGCGAGCCGAATACGAGCCGAGTCTGATCTTCCCTCGTCACTATTTACCACGTTCGCGGAGAACACGCCCCGATCAGACTGCGGATTTCAGTCCAGTTGCAAGATGCATATTTCCTGTGTTTTGTTGTTTTGTTCCCCCAAGTATACAGGGTGAGTTTTTTCAATGACCACTATGGGGATCTCGAAAACTAGCAGAGCTAGATCAAAGGTTAAATGGGGAAAGAATTGCAGTTTTGAATGCTCAATCTAATGCCCCTTTTGGATTTTTAAAAAAGTTCTTGTTACATTTTGTTACCAGCTAAAACAAAATATTGGAAAGTTTGAAGAATATCTAATTATAAAATAGAACCTAATTATGAAAATATTCCATGGCTTGCGACTATGTGAAAATTAAAAAAAAAAATCAGAAAATTAGCCATAGCTCTTTTATTTTTTATAATAACTATGCCGAGTATTATATCTTTAGAAAGCTCAAAAAATGGCCGATTTTAAAAGGCCACAGCCAACTATGATTTACATTTAAAAAACACAAGTTTATGACATATTTCAAAAATCACAAACAACATAAAAAAACTGGATTAGATTACCTTATTAACACCAAAATTATCTACAATTTTTGTCTCTACAGTTTTTCTGCATAATCAGAAATAACGGAGCTACAGAGATCTGATGAAATAGCAAACAATCAAAATATCTAGTGAGCCATGAACTTTTTAAAAAATACAAACGGGGCATTACATTGAGCATTCAAAACCGCAATTATTTCCCCATTTAACCTTTGTTCTAGCTCTGCTAGTTTCCGAGATCCCCTAGTGGTCACCGAAAAAAACTCAACCTGTATAAGGGATTTCATTAAACGCGTCCAACTTTTTATTTTCTGTAATAGTGATAATTGCAATAATAATTCTCACCCTCACAATTAATTCTCCAAACTAAGAATAGGTACCCCAGAAGCAACCAAATACTTGTGCGGGGGGAAGTGTGGCAATTATTATTAGTTCATCTTCATTGCAATTTTCGGTTAGGACTGACTTTTCACTAATTTCGAATTAGATCTAACTAAGCCTATAGAAACATGTACCATACATAAAACCCCTTTAAATAGAATTCTTGGCGAAATAAAATAGAAACAGCGAATTTGGCGCAGCTATAAAACGGCTAGTTCGTGTGCGCGTCGCTGCCCAAATTAAATTTCCAGACAACTTACTTTCCTGCCATTCATAGACATATACCCGTCGTCTTCGGACTGGTGGCCCAGGGACGGACTCTCCGCATCCAGGACCGGTCCACCAGTTCGCAGGGCCGGAGTTGACGCAGATGCGCTCAGCTGCTGGAACTAAAAAACTCGATCTTACATTTGCGTTGAAACAGGTTTTAGTTGGCAAAGTAAGAGGGATATTAAATCGTCATTTCGGTACTTTGCATAGTTATTAGTGTTGTTATGAATCTCGTTCTAAAATAAGAAACCCATAACAATAGACCATTTCACGCTGCTAACCTAAATATTCAGTGTTGTCGATTTGAACCATTACATTATCGACTTCACTCTCTATTTTCTAGTATAGCTTTTGAGTCATGTGTTTTTGAAGCACGTTGCCAACGCGCTAGCATAATTGCTTTTATGTGTAATCGATACATCATGTAAAATAATATAAACATAAACAATGTACCTAATTTGAATTTAAACTAGGATAGTGAAATTTTGTTGTCATAACCAAAGCCCGTCTCTTGGTGTAAGATAGCAAAAGGTCTTGTTCGTATTCAGTATTCCTACTTGTATTCGTATATCCATGCATTGTACAAGGCTATTTTTTTCTTTGAAAATGCTTAAAAAATGGAACACAGAAAAGAGGGTGTTTCCGTAATGTTCAATGTCTGTTGTATCCAAAAGTGATGGTGAGATTGATTGATATTTCGCGGACATCCTATTTTTCAATAGGTCGATTATACAGGGTGATTCATTGGGAATGGGAAATCCCGAAACTGGGGGTAGGGGAGACCAAAATATTGCGATTGAGTCCAACATTGCTTAAACAAATGTTGTTTGTTTGAGAGATACAGTGCGTTGAAGTTCTTCTTTTTTAGATTGAATTATGGCTATATCTACCAAAATAATCAAGCTGCTGTCCTGAAATTTGGCACTGCTATGCTTTTGGGGATGGAGAATAAGCTGAAAATATCAATTTCAGCGTATCTCACAGAGGGCGCCACTTGCGCGGTTTTTGGATCGTGCTTTTACTCGTAACTTTTGTGAGGTTATCTTTTTGGTCCTGCAGGTTCATCATTTTAGCGCACCTTTTCATTCTGCAACAAAAAGGTACTCTTGTTCCATAACGCCCAAATCAACCGTTTGCGTTGAAATTGGCAAAATGTGCCCCAAAACACCTGTTGACTTCAATATTCGAAAAATAAAATTTTCACCTACTACTTTCAAATGTTACAGATCTGTTCCATTTTGAAAGTGAACATTTTTTGGGACATTGTTCATATGGGGTTTTTTCTCGCTTTAAATGGTACAGTCGTTGCGCAATATTTGAAAGCAGTAGGTGAATATTTTATTTTTCGAATCTTGAAGTCAACAGGTGTTTCGGGGCACGTTTTGGCAATTTCAACGCAAACGGTTGATTTGAGCGTTATGAAATAAGAATACCTTTTTGTTGCAGAATGAAAAGATGCACTAAAATGATGGACCTGCAGGACGAAAAAGATAACCTCACAAAAGTTACGAGTAAAAGCACGATCCAAAAACCGCGCAAGTGGCGCCCTCTGTGAGATACGTAGAAATTGACATTTTCAGCTTATTCTCCATCCCCAAAAACATAGCACTGCCAAATTTAAGGTCAGCAGCTTGATTATTTTGGTATATATGGCCATAATTCAATCTAAAAAAGAACTCGAACGCACTGTATCTCTCAAACAAACAACATTTGTTTAAGCAATGTTGGACTCAATCGCAATATTTTGGTCTCCCCTACCCCCAGTTTCGGGATTTCCCATTCCCAATGAATCACCCTGTATAAATATGTATATCCATGGAATAAGGAATACGAGTAATACTCACACCAACAAGCATTTTGAGCTAATTTTTCCGCAACTAGGCTGATGGCCTTGAAAATTTTCTATTTGGCATAGCCAAATAGGGCTAGGAGAAATTAATTGATGCTTTTTAGTCCGTTTTTATAATATTTATGGAGTTTGTTGGTGCTGGAGAATAAGCACGAACTCCACTTAAAATAATAACGATGTTGTCGATTTGACAAATTTTATTAAACTGATTTTACAACTGTTTACTTAGTTACTAAAATATTTTGTTATTTTTGTAACCGGCCAAATCTTCATTGTTGTGGCGAGGATCGCCACACCAGCGAGGGTCGTCGCCACATATTGTATACGTTTTAGTCCTTTTTAAAAACGTGATTTAGTAAAAAATACACTTCCCCCAAAAATTAACGCACCGCCAAAAAATACCCAAAAGTTTAGAGTAAATTTTTGTCAAAACCAATAGTCCGATTTGGACGAATTTTTTTTTGAATGATAGGTTGTCTCTTCCAGAACGTTGGTGTACTAACTGTATTTGCATAGAAACCTCTTTTTTATAAATACCGGGTGTCTCAATTATAGCCTGTTTTTTTCATAAACTTTGTAACATCCTGTAGAGTTCAACAGTTACATTATCAAGTTAAAATTAAAATCACACTTTCGCCTTGTCTTTTTTTAACATTTTGTTTTTTATTTATTCCATTATCTTTCTTATTACCCGAGAATCACAATTTTATAGCATAACATGATTTTATTGATTTTAATTAAGTAGCAGGCTATGGAAAAACAAGGAGTACCACTAATTAATTGTCAAATACACATGCGTACCCATTGTTACTTTCAAATTATTGATCAATATGCAACGTGAAACACGAAATCTTACTCGCGAAGAATCTGCTCAAACATTAATATTGTTTGAGGAAGGTTGGAGTTACAGAAAAATTAGTGGACGATTTAATGTAAGTCACACAACCGTTTCTCGAGCCATACAAAGATATAGAGAGACTGGGAGTCATGGTCGCAGGCCGGGACAAGGAAGGAATCGAATAACAACTCCGATTCAAGAGCGTTTTTTAAGACTCTCAGCATTAAGACAACGTTTTGTAACAGCTCGGACCCTTCGAACTCAGCTTCGAGATGCTAGTGGTTTACAAGTTTGTACAGAAACTGTTCGGCAGCGACTAAGAGAAAATGATTTAAAACCCAGAATTGCTGCACGAGGTCCAGCTTTAACTAGACTTCATCGGAGAACGAGGCTAAATTTTGCCAGGGAGCACTGTAACTGGTTAGAGGCTAATTGGGAACAAGTATTATTTACGGATGAGTCCCGATTTTGTTTGTACAACAATGACAGACGTATGCGTGTATATCGACGCCCTAACGAACGGTATGCTCAGTGTATTTTTTCACATACCACATTATTTGGGGGAGGATCTGTGATGGTCTGGGGAGGTATTTCCTTAACTGGTCGCACGGAACTTGCGATCATAAATGGAAGCCTTACAGCTGAAAGGTACATATTGGAAGTTTTAGACCAACATGTAATGCCATTTGCGCCATATATAGGGCCAGGATTTTTGTTGATGCAAGATAATGCCAGGCCTCACGTTGCCCGAGTTGTAAGAAATTATCTAGAGGAAGTCGGTATTGCTACCATGGCATGGCCAGCTCGCAGCCCGGATCTAAATCCCTCTGGGACACTCTTGCGAGGAGATTACAAGAGGAACGTAACGTGAACACTTTGGAAGACTTAAGTCAGAGACTGATTCAAATATGGGAAGAATTGGACCAAAATGATATAAGGTCCCTTATTTTAAGTATGGGCCGTCGTTGTCAAGAAGTTATTCGTGCCAGAGGCGGAAATACTCGTTACTGACACTTTCGTTTAAATTGTTATTTTGCATTTTAATTAGTTTTTAGTTGTTAAACTCAGCTATTAATTTTCAATAAAATCATGTTATGCTATAAAATTGTGTCTCTCGGGTAATAAGAAAAATAATGGAATAAATAAAAAAACAAAATGTTAAAAAAAGACAAGGCGAAAGTGTGATTTTAATTCTAACTTGATAATGTAACTGTTGAACTCTACAGGATGTTACAAAGTTTGTGAAAAAAACAGGCTATAATTGAGACACCCGGTATTTATAAAAAAGAGGTTTCTATGCAAATACAGTTAGTACACCAACGTTCTGGAAGAGACAACCTATCATTAAAAAAAACCGTCAAAATCGGACTATTGGTTTTGACAAAAATTTACTCTAAACTTTTGGGTATTTTTTGGTGGTGCGTTAATTTTTGGGGGAAGTGTATATTAAAATTTTATTATTTTCTGCTTTTTAGTCTTGTGTTTGAAATTTTGCAATCGATTTTAAACATCTGAGATAATTTCAGGTTTATTAATTAATTCCAGATCTTTCTTAGTTACAATGCATGTGCCTATCTGTTCATAAATTTCAGCTAGTCAAATATTTTATTAATATTTATAATTTTTTGTAATAACAAATATAATAATAATAATAATATGTATATAGCGAGTTAATATTGCATTGTCATCCAGTTCAGAGTTGTGTAAAGTTTCAAGTTTCTAGTTCGTCGGGAAATTAGTTTAAAATCGATTGCAAAATTCGACGAATATACAAGAGACAAGAAATCGAGTAAATAATAATACAATAAAAAAACGTGGTAAAATGTTTTAGATGCCTTGTTGCTAGGTACAAAAATTGCAACTATTAAGTGTACGGCCACACATATGAGGCGGACGGCGGAGCGGAGAGCAGGGCGGAAAGCGGAGAATAGTGCGGGTAGTGTCCACACAGTCAGCGGATTGTGACAGCTTTGAAAGGCGTATTGCGCAGATAGGTTGGAAGTAAAGTGGAAACATTGAAAAGTCGAACTTCATATAAACGGCTATAAAAATGTCGATTTCTACATTATTTGTATGTGAAAATTCACAACTCAAATTTCGGATTTTGCAAAATAAACGTGCAGTGTGGGTACATGAAATAAACCTAAGCAGGGAAACACTTGGTGCATTCCATCATCTGTACAAAAATAATTTTAGAAATCTCGACCCAAAGTTTGTCTAAAACACCTCGGTTGTGGTGATGTGCATGAGTTATGTCCCATAGGGGTTTTCGACTAAAAACTTCACTAATTAGCATTTCGCGATCCATATTATTTGTTATTAAGTAGGTATATAAAAATACAACGCTCTATTTTCGAGGTCAAATACGCGCCAATACGTCGGAAAATGTTAAGTGACTTGAACGCTCCGCTACCAGCGAGTAAACGCGATTTACTCTCCGCTCCCCTCTCCACGGTATGTGTGGACACTATATGAGGCTTTCTATTGTTTTGAACGCTCCGCTACCATCTCCGCTCTGCTCTCCGGTCCGCCGTCCGCCTTATGTGTGGCCGTGCACTTAGGTACGCAGCAAGTACCTTAATTTTTTAGCCACAATGGAAATACACAGTGTGTTTCACTTTAAGTGGCGACAGTTCATTATTTTATAACGGGTCGGCTGATTTTCGAAAACTTTTTTAAAAAATATGTACGTTTTATATGGACAATATGCAGTTTTTTTAGTGCCGACATGAGAAAAGTAAATTTTATAAACGTACCAATATGCGGATATTAAATGATTGAAAACATCTTGTTTGTAGGCCTACAAAAAAAGCGCATGGCGAATGGGACAATGCCGTCTGTACCTATCTGTGTACAGAAATTGTAATATTTGTGCAATAAGGTGCAGAATCATACCACAGTATATTTTGAGAATATTATTTTCAAGTTTATCCCCATATTGGAAAAACACTAGTGACATTTTTATATGATATGTTTCAGTTTTGTATAAATAATAATAATAATATTTTAGTTTACCAACAATAAAATACATGTTTACCTGTCCGCGAGGTCTTTTGTAGAAATCTATAAATCAGAATGGCATTAGGTTAAAGATTAAAATGATGATAAAACCCCAAACATATAACAAACACCAAATCCCAGGCAGGAATAAATAACACCAGTGACTATATCAGGGGCGCGCAGTGACATTTTAAGTAAGGGAAGCAATGTTTAAAAACTTACCTATTTGTAATGTAATTCGATTCTTCGATCACTTTTTGCGAATTCGTCAATGACGTCATCATAAAAACGTCGATGCTCTAACATGTTCTGGAGAAGTATATTCTCAATAGACAACAGCGATATCTGTGAAAGTCATTCATTCATTTTTGTGGTTAAATTTTTCATAGGGGGTTTTGCTCTTCCGTTTGTAATTAATTGAAGCTTATCCGCAAAGTTTAATGTTGAAAATCCCTTTATTATTAAGGCATACACTACACATTCACACACACTCTTCTTACTTAATAATTGTCCAACTTTAACATTTTCAACGTCATTCCCGACAGCCGAAGTTGACGGTATTTGCATGTCCACGTCCGTATTATTGTCTTCCATATCGCCCGAGATACGACGCGCGCGACGCACCGACGCAGATCAAAACCAACTAAACTATACAAAGAACCTACTGCAACGATAGCTTCCACGCCCGCTTAAAACAGGCGTTCTCATTCGCGTCAGCCAGTGCGGTGGAGGTGGAAAGTTCAATAACCTCTCGACTATCGAACGCTACAGAAAAGCGGCCGGCATAGCTTACATTGTACTGTACGGTCGCTCGGTAGGATGGGCGCAGTCGGAGTCAACGCCGCATTTGCTATAGGCATAACATATTGTAGATTTGATATATTTATGATATACAAGATATTTTTTAGCGTTTTTGATATACATAGGTAACTAAACTAATTGCTTCCTGTCTAAAAATTCAAAAATTACATTTTATCATTTTACATTGTTTTGATTTAGGGGAAGCACTGCTTCCCTTGCTTCCATGGACTGCACGCCCCTGGACTATATAGTCACTGATAACACTTTAAAGTTAAGCATAAAGTAAATCGAATCTTCCATATAGTGGGACATGTCCATTCAAAGCATAATAATTACAGAAGTTTACAGGTTGGCCTGATATTTATAATTATTACTCACATCTCCTCGACTGGTTGCATAGGGGACTTAATATTCTATCATAATATGGAAATTTACATAAGTATTCTGTGTACCAAATATGGTTAAAATAGGTGTCTTTGTTGGTTTAGAAATTATTACGAGTATATAAAATATAATTTTTTTAACCCGTAAATTGGAAACGAAGCCTTTAAAATAAAATGTTATGTTATAATAATGTTACAACTTACAACCTTACTTGGTTTCAAAATACTGTCACATATTGTCGTGTCCGACATTAACAATGACCCTGTATAGACAAAATTTGGATTAATCAAAAAGTGATTGAGATCGCGATATTTTAAGAGTGTGTGAAATATAGTCATCCACAAATTGGAATTAAAGCGGACCATTGTGGAGATCCAGTTCTTCCTCGTTATCTCGCTCGACAGAGTGAAAAACCGGATTATCAGCGGTGGAATATTAAAATCGAATCCGATTGGAAGTCTCCCCGCTATCTCGGCCGCTATTGGGTTTCGTCGGTGTAAAAACGGGTTTTCCATTTCCGACAGGAAGTTAATGAAGTTTTTTTCGTATAGTCGCGGCTGGTTGCTGGATTAGGCATGGACTCCTCTAGCTCGACATCTGGTTAGATTGTGGGGAAAAGTTTGCAAAACATAACGGTGGTATCGTCTAGAAGCTTTGCCAAGTTGTTTAAGGCAAGTTAGGTCAAATGCTTACTTAAAAATAGGTTACGGCTTCCTATTGTATCGAGAAAGACATCAATCTGTTGCCACAAAAACTTACTAGCTGCAACAGGAACTAAATTACTGCGTACCAAATTTCATTAAAATCAGCCGAGAATACACCTCATTGCGGAATTGTTATCTATAACAACATAATCTTTCTGTATGAGCAGTTCGGCCGGTTTGAACAACGATAATAGGAATAACTGGGGAGGCAGATACGACGCAGAGTGGTCCATTGGCTCAATCTAACAAGATAAAAATAAATATTATGGAAAGTACAGCAAATGAGGGCGGGGTCGACTCATGGATGGGCGACTGCGTTCTTTAAATAATATAAAAGGGCTCGTGCATTTTTTGATTTATATTTATGACATTTGCTGGAAAAAATTTACATACGGGAAAAATCTGCTGAATACCTTTTAAGAAAGATCTATCTAATTTGCAAGTGTTAAAAATTTTCGTAAGGTGGAACTTTGTGGAAAATCCAACAGAGAATTTATGCTGCATAGCTACGCCGCTTCTTACATAATAAAACTTCCTATTTTCCGATTTCAAAATATATAAATAATGTGATTACTGAAGATACTAAAGTTCCTTTTTATAACTCGTGTTGTAACACGACCAACCACCCTCCTGGAGCCAGCACCAGGACCGCCCGTGTCTCAACGCGCGGACGCCGCCACTCCTCGCTCCCCGGGTAGTACGAAAGCGCTCCGTACTACCCCTCGCGAGGGCGCGCCGGTCGGTACCGCCGTCTACGCGACCCGGCCGAGACTCCACCCCCAGCATCGATCCGTCCGGCCAGCGCCTACGGGTATAAGAAGAGCCAGCCAGCCCTCAAGGAGCAAGTCGCTCTCGAGCTTCTTCAGTCAACAGCCTTCCACCCTTGGAACATTGACTGGACTAACGGTGCGACCAACACCCCTTCGATGCCCGGCGCCCCACGGCCCGGCCGAATTGCTGCAGTTCTTCACATCGTGGCCATCTCTTATTGTATTTATCTAACTAACTCACCTGTTATCTGACGTGCCAATAAATACCTTAACCTGTGTGGATTAATTTCATTCGAGGAACGGACACCCAGATACACGAGAAGAGAGAGTTACAGTGTGCTTTATTTACTAAATTATAGTTTCGTTATAAAAAAATGGAATACAATAGAAATAACTATTTTTTTGTCCAAATGAAGAATACAAAATTTCAACGTTACATATATTTTCAAACTCTAATAAGTTTCTAACCATCTATCCTGAAAAATATACATTCTTCATTCCATATGTGGTTCCTTTTAAATAAGTAATATAAGAAGGAAGTACTGTACTTAATCTGTTAATTCTATATAAAGGCTTCCTATTAATTACAGTCGGCCAACGCATTATATCTCATTATAAATCCTGATTTTTCATACATATTGATGTAATCGCCTTTATTAATAATCTTAAGAATTCATTGAACAAGCTATACTGTACTGTCACCTCACCTCGAATCTCGATCTTGGCTATTTTTACAAGCTTTTATTTTTATTAATCAACTTAAGTCACTTTCACATCGTGAGTTCCAATTATTATTAAAGTTGTCACATTTGTACAAGGTGTTTCTTAATAACATGCTAATATTTAATGGGGCGATTTTTGGGTCCATTATGAAAAAAAAAATTGAACATATGTCCTAAAAGTCTTAACTTTTGAAGTACACGGTGCTAAAACAACAACATCTGATTTAATTTGTTTCGTTGAGGGTTTGAGGTAATTTTCTGTTACCATTCCAAAATGTATGTACATTACTTTAATTTCATGATTTTACCGTTTAAGGCGCATGGCAATAAGTACTACCAACCCAAGTGAGTTTTTTGTGTTTATTTTGAAAATCATTGTTTTTCAAAAACCAATGCTCAACTCAAATAATGCATTCATTATATTGCGCATATTTGGACAAGAAATCAGCCAAACCTGATGTCTCGTTTGAAAAAATAATATACAATAGTATATTTCCTACAAGTGCAGTTGGCTAAACGACGCGTAGCGGAGTTCAGCCAAGAAATCGAGTGTGGAAAAGACACTTTCCGCAAGAGTTAGGAACACTATTTTTTCTACAAGCGTGCGGAAAAGTAAGACACTTTTCCGCACGCATTTTAGTTTAGAAAGTGTCACTTTTCCGCACTAGAGCGGAAAAGTAGTGCGGAAAAGTACTTTCCGCACTAGTGCGGAAAAGTAACACTTTCTAAACTAAAATGCGTGGGGAAAAGTGTACTTTTCCGCCCGCTTGTAGAAAAAGTTTCTGGTAATTTTATATTAGAGAAGAAGAAAATACATTTCATGTATATTGTTTTCGCAAACGAGACATCAGATTTGGCTGATTTTTTGTCCAAATATGAGCAATATAATGATAATGTAGTATTTGAGTTCAGCATTGGTTTTTTGAAAAACTTAGTAATTTTAAAAACAGACCCCAAAAACTCACTTGTGCTGCACTTTGTGTGATAATGCCCCCTAAAAAATTATATTATTGAATAAATCGTTCAGTTATTGTTCTCGTAAGTGGTCTAGCGCCGTGCGAAAACCGTACGTCAAACAAAAAAGATCAAGAGACCTCATTTGCTCCGAAAGGAATGGGGATTTCAAAATAGTATATTTCATTACGAGTCTGGAAATAAAGATTTTTCCGTGCTGACAAATTCCGTGTGAGGCGCAGCCGAACACGGGAACTCATCCAAGCACGGAAAAATCTATTTCTGGACGTGTAATGAACGGTATTTTTTATTATACTTCTTTGAAAACGGAAACTTAAAACATTTTATCGGCATATTATAATAAATTTAATTAGACAAAAAATAAACAATGCAGACAATATAGTGTTTGGTAAATTATTTCAAAGGTGATTTGTTGTAAATTAGTTATTGTCAGATAAGGTGAATCAAACGTCAAAAATATTACAGAAATGTATCTAAATATTGAAACATGTTAAATATCAGAGAGTATATAGAGTTTATTAAATTTAGTTTACTTTGCTGTATATTTCTATTTTAAAGCCATATATTCGGTATTTTTATTCAGCGCACGGGAAGTCTTTCCATGCGCTGTTTCCGTGCGCTAGCCCGAAAAACCCCATCTTTCATTATTGCTAAAACAGATGAAAATAAGGTGTTTTCAAAGAGGTATAATAAAAATAATTTTTAATTAAGAAGAAGCAGTGGCGTAACATATTTTTTATTAAACTTCTTTGAAAACACCTTATTTTCATCTGTTTTAGCAATAATGAAAGATGGGGTTATTCGGGCTAGCGCACGGAAACAGCGCATGGAAAAACTTTCCGTGCGCTGAATAAAAATACCGAATATATGGCTTTAAAATAGAAATATACAGCAAAGTAAACTAAATTTAAGAAACTCTATATGCTCTCTGATATTTAACATGTACCTATTTTGTATTTTAATTCGTAAGTGTTTCAATATTCAGATACATTTCTGTAATATTTTTGACGTTTTATTCACCTTATCTGACAATAACTAATTTACAACAAAGCACCTTTGAAATAATTTGAGAGTAACCATGGAAACGCATCATAGATACCAAACACTATACCTATTGTCTGCATTGTTTATTTTTTGTCAATTAAATTTATTATACTATGCCGATAAAATGTTTTAAGTTTCCGTTTTCAAAGAAGTATAATAAAAAATATCGTTCATTGCACGTCCAGAAATAGATTTTTCCGTGCTTGCATGACTTCCCGTGTTCGGCTGCGCCTCACACGGGAATTAGTGACGCGCGCGAACGGAAAAATCTTTATTTCCAGACTCGTAATGAAATATACTATTTCAAATTATTCAATTCGAAACCCGTACAGGCGCCACTGGTAAAAGAATAAAGTTGTTTGTACATCAGAAAATGCATCTGGATGCATAGGAGGCGTGTACCAAATTTCACAAAAATATTTAGGGTAATACCACGGCTATAATAAAAAAAATAATTTTTTAAAAAGTTAAGACTTTTAGAACATATTTTCATATGAAATTTTTTCTCAAAATGGACCCAAAAATCACCCCCTTAAATATTAGCTTGTTATTAAGAAACACCCTGTATACCTACTACAGGGTAAAATCAATGAACTACTTTTAGGTACTATCGTTGGATATACAGTTTTCTTGTGTATATCTGCCACTGACTATTTGAGAACTTTATATTATCGCATTTTATGACACTTAATTTAAGGATCTTGTGGAACAAATTTCGTTTGAATATCTTTAATGCCTGGAAACATAAAAATTAAAGGTAGCGAACATACGTAGAAGGAAGGTTATATGGGGAAAGAATTGCAGTTTTGTGGGCCGAATTTAACGAGCCTTGTCGATTTTTGAAAAAATGCATGGCTTACTAGATATTTTGAAAAAACGAAATTTTGCCGATTTATTCTAATCCGTCCAGCTTCGTTGTTTCTGATTTTAGATAAAAAGTGTAAATACCAAAGTTGGACGTATGATCGAATCTTTGATGAATACCCCTGTACATTTTAACTTTGACATAGGTACTGTATTTTGTGGCGTCTACATAAAAAATGCCACGAAAATACTATATATGTAAGAAAAGTCCCATTATTTTAGGCCCAGGATGTGGTCAATGGACTGACTTACACCACAGATAATACTAAGTCTGTCTTCTCCGAGGTCTTCTCTGTCCTTAAATATATTTTTAATTGTCTTGAGAGAGTGTAAAACTAAATACTTACATTTTGGACTTGGTTGGCGTTCTCCACATCGTCAAATTCGGAGAGCACCCGGTCCAGCAGCTCAATGGATCGTTGTACATCGTCCGCCCCGGCCCCTCCGCATCCTACGCCACTGGAAGAAAAAAACAGCACTTTATAATCTAGTTTACAATGTCCAAAATCAGAGTTTAAAAATATATATTTTCATGCAAAAAATAGAAATTTTCATGCAAAAACGATCTTAGATCAAATATCGTCTAAAAATGATCTATTTAAAAAATATCAATCGATCTAAGATCTTTTGAACAGTCTAAGATCTTCTAAACGATCTAAGACCTTCTAAACAATCTAAGATCTTCTAATCGATCTAAGATCTTCCAAACAATCTAAGATCTTCTAAACGATCTAAGATCTTCTAAACGATCTAAGATATTCTAAACAATCTAAGATTCTCTAAATGATCTAAGATCTTTGAACAAAATTCATGATATTATAAGATGTCTATAAATACTTTTCCTAATTTTGATAAGTATAAAGCGACATCTTTCAAAACCTGAGCAAGTGATGATACGTCCAGTTTTACGTAACTAGTTGTGTAAAGTAAACTTTTACTTAACTAGTTACTTAAAGTTACTCCTCTAACTGAACTGGTTACGTAATCAATCAATTGATATACGTATGGAGAATTAGACTTTTTTTGTAAAAACGTGTTCACCGATTATTTTTGCAATTTATAATTTTATAACTTAAGTTATAGAATTCGGAATTTTGAGAAGTAGATGAGGCGCCATTTCGGACTAAATTATTATTTTTGAATATATAAATTTCTCGGGCTAATATATTTTGTTAATATGATATTTATAGAAATTTGCGTGAATAATCTTTTTTTAGTCAAATTTATATATTACGCATCGCCCAAATGTATATATTACAGTAAACGCAAAAAAATATATCAAAACACGATATATTAATTTGGTGCGCCAATATATAATAATTTAGGGTACCACTGGTCGCCACCAGAGGTCGCGCCGCGCATTCCTAAAGTGCACCGGCAACGCTGTAGCAGAAAGTGCAGAAGCCCGAAGTCGAAATATATTTTTTTATATGATATTTATAGAAATTTGCGTGAATAATCTTTTTTTAGTCAAATTTATATATTACGCATCGCCCAAAAGTATATATTACAGTAAACGCAAAAAATATATCAAAACACGATACATTAATTTGGTGCGCCAATATATAATAATTTAGGGTACCACCGGTCGTCACCAGAGGTCGCGCCGCGCATCCCTAAAGTGCACCGGTAACGCTGCAGCAGAAAGCGCAGAATGGTGTAAAACCAGGGACTCTTTAAAATAAAAAGGGTCCCTGTGTAAAACCCACCCCCGATTTTCTTGAAATTTTGGCTAGATAGGTTCCTATCCCCTATTTTCGCCCGACACCATTGGAAAAGATTACCACTTCTTTTTTCATACGGCAGCGCGCATCGCTGCCGACTGCCACAATATGATGCAAATGTCCCCTTCTTTTTTCATACGGCAGCGCTTATGCCCCAAAAAGGAGGGAATACGCTCCTTATTGCAAAGATGCTTGAGAAAAATGCACTTCCGACGGCTTCCGACGTAGAACGTATCAAATGTTTACTTCGGCTTCGGACGTGTACGGAGTTAAATGTACATCCAAAGAAGTCACGTGACTCAATCCACCAATGAGAGTGCAAGACGTATACCGACTTTTATATACGTCGGACGTATAAATAGCCACTTCCTACAACAAAACGAAGGCGAAACGAAAACGATCATGTGGGCGGGAAACTAATATGTAAGATGATTGTGGGGTTATACACCACAAAACCTCAAATCCCAAACCTGACACAGAAAAAGAACATCCAGTAGATACGTCGGTAATCATAATCACTTCGACTTCGGGCTTCTGCGCTTTTTGCTGCAGCGTTACCGGTGCACTTTAGGGATGCGCGGCGCGACCTCTGGTACCCTAAATTATTATATATTGGCGCGCCAAATTAATATATCGTGTTTTGATATATATTTTTTTGCGTTTACTGTAATATATACTTTTGGGCAATGCGTAATATATAAATTTGACTAAAAAAGATTATTCACGCAAATTTCTATAAATATCATATAAAAAAAATATTTCGACTTCGGGCTTCTGCCCTTTCTGCTGCAGCGTTGCCGGTGCACTTTAGGGATGCGCGGCGCGACCTCTGGTGACGACCAGTGGTACCCTAAATTATTATATATTGGCGCACCAAATTAATATATCGTGTTTTGATATATTTTTTTGCGTTTACTGTAATATATACTTTTGGGCGATGCGTAATATATAAATTTGACTACAAAAAGATTATTCTCGCAAATTTCTATAAATATCATATTAAAAAAATATATTATCGTGAGAAATTTATATATTCAAAAATAATAATTTAGTCCGGAATGGCGCCTCATATAAAGCATTCATTTAAATTTTACCTCAAAATAGGTTCTTGTAGTTGTAGGTAAAATGTACGTCAGTTTTAATTTTTCGCCAATTCTGCCAGTTTGCACTTTAGCTGAGACCTAGAGATCTCCTGAGGTAAACTGCTTTAAATGAACGCTCGTTAGTAACGTAAATAATTCGTGATACATATATTTTAGAAATAATATGTAGGTTATATGTATAAAAAGAAAAATCCTTGTTAGTACAAAACCATTCATTCTTCTAAAAAATGTATACCTACCTTTCTACCTACATGATTTTGTATAAAAATCATAGAAACGTTTCAAAGACAAACTACTTACAACAATTGAGGTCAAAATGAGAACATATTTTACAAATATGTAGATATAAAAACAAAAACTCTTATTCCTACAACAACATAGAGCACTATTTCTTATTCTTCAAAAATAAAACATTATTTTATATAAAAAAAATCACAGAAACGTTTCAAAAATGAACGAAAACAAATGAGGAAAAGATCTTAGATCGTTATAACGATCTTAGATCCTTTTAAAGATCTTAGATCTTTAAAACTATCTTAGATCTCTAAAACGATCTTAGATCTTTAAAACGATCTTAGATGTTTGAAACGATCTTAGATATTTTAAACGATCTTAGATCAAGATCGCGATCTTAGATCTTTAAAACGACCTTTTTTAAATAGATCTGCCCAGCTCTGTCCAAAATATCTTTTTTTATAATACAAATAATATTATAGTGTCCGTTCGTCGAAGGGAACAAATATTCCAAAAAGTATTTTTGGAACATTAACTTGTTCACTCTTAAATGACACTCCTTGGGCACTTACATATTCCATTCGGGCATCCAATATGCATTGGGCACATATTTGACGTCGCCCTGTCTAACAAAAGTACATCGCCAACAATTTAAATCAATTTTTGATTCACGATAAAAGCCCTCCGCTATCCGGATCGTATATTAAATCTAAACTGTCGAACTTTTAAATACAGGACATAAAATAAGATAATATCCCCACTTTCCCTGGTATCCCGCTCGTAAAAAAGGGAGAGTTACATAGCAGCCCACCCTCAAAAAAGATAAATAATGGAAGCCCTACGGTTTAAAAGGGGCCCAGGGAAAAATATGATAGGGTCCTGACAGTCCCCCATTATTGGAAAATAAAATCAGCAAACAATATGTCCGCGAGGATATATCACCCGAAATATGTAACCGTATTGGTGTATGGGGGAATAAAATGCCGAAATGTGTGCAATTTTTATTTCAATTTCCATGTACCTACGGTCATCGCCCAATTCGCCAGTTCAAAATTATTTTACCATCCGGGCAAAAGAAAATAGTTATTTATCCTATGCCATCATGGCTTTTAAGTGTCTGTGTTCAAGCATTTAAAAATATAAATTTACAAACTATATTTTGTAACAATGACCATTTCGCACCTATATTTTACAGTCAATCGAGTATTATAAATAGACACTAGTGTATTTGAAATTTCAAATAGTTCTCTATTAGAGATGAATTTGACCGACCCCTTAGAAACTTTTGGAGGAGGGATGGGTTCTGAATTATCACTTCACATTATTGGGGGCCGAACTCTGGGACGAAAAAACTTCGGCCGGTCTGCCCTCTGGAGCAAATTTTGATGAGGGGCGAACTTTAGTGGACATTTTGCTAATTTCATTAGATATTTACTCCCACGTCCCTGTGAACTGTGCTGCCTTCCAACATTGAATAAGTATATATCAGAGACTGATATTATCTTCAAGCGCATGAAATGACGCAAGAATCAAGTTAAATCTATGAATAAAGAACCCCAGGAAGGAGCAAATTTGGGCTTTACGCTGGACCGGTCCAGTCTCTGCACATGGCGGCATGCCGTTTCCGGTTTACAAAAGTACTTACCGATGGAATATTATCCCCCAAACATTTCGTTCTGGTAGTCACGGAATAGCCGCAGGCTGCACAGCTAACCATAATAGATCTCCAAAAAGTATACTTATCGAAGAACTACACAAATATCTAATAGCACAAACCACCCTGACAACTGTCAAATATAAAAATATTTTGTCAAAATTCAGTCTCCATACAGGGCGATTTCCGTCTCACCTATTTTATAATGCCCATAGAGCTTTGGCTCCTTCCTGGGGTTCTTTATTCATTGAGTTAAATCGAGAAACTAGTAATTATTTCAATGTCAGTGTCAGACATGAGTGACTTCAATGACTTCATGAAATAGTATATTACACACTTAGGCTGAGAAGTGAGCCATTATTTACCGAGCATTTTTATATCCTGAGGCGCCGAAGGATATAATATGCAAGGTAAATAATGGCCTTCTCAACTGAAGTGTATATAGAATTTTTTTTCTACTAACATTGAAATATTGCCATATTTTACATATTTGATTAGATTTAGCCTGGGAGTTCAGTTGTCAAGCTGATAAAATGACACTAATCTTTAAATGTCATATAGAAAATTTTCCATTATTTACCTAGGTATTTTTTTATTATCATTATTTACCTAGGGTGAGAGATATTACTTCTCATTAGAGGAATGAGGTAAATAATGGTGATTTCTCAGGTTAGTAGTAAAAAAACAATCTTCTATGTGGATTTAACCCAACCGGTAAACGCGCGTGCCTATGAAAACGTATTTATTTCATCGCAGGTTAAAATCCCACACAATTCCCCACGCAATTATTTGATTTTTATAAACTAAAACGTAGCAAATGCCAAAAATGTTTTTTTTCTCCATTAGTTCTATTTTGTGATCAATAGCAGGGCTATTCAGGGTGGCGTAGCAAAAATTAGAATCTTTGAATATGCAATTTTGCAGCTATGGTACTCGAAAAACTGAAAATAACAATTTTTTACTAAGCTCATATTTTGATTTTCTGGTTAGTCATGAGCTGGCTTATCAGCCCTCCAAAGAATGACGTTGGCTTTCGATTTTCAACCACTTCTATGAATAGGGAACTTGAACTTTTTTTTATTTCTTTAATATATTTGCCTATCTATTGAAAGAGGACATACCAAATATCAGCCCTCAAATCGCAATATTTAATTTGCAATAAATAATTACCGCAAGCTATTAATTTGAAATGACACGAAAAGCGCGGGAAAGGTCGTTACGTCACACCGCTCGATTGATCGGAAGGCAGTGACAGGAGTAACAACTACACAGAATCAGAGAAGGGAGAATGGAAATTGAACGTTAAAAGAAACAGGAAACAGTTCGGCGACCCATTTCTAGAGGGATCTGATGTAAGTAAAACATAAGAACCGCCTAAAAGTCCAAATTTAACAAGCACTTCTTTAACTGAATAGTGAGGCCACGGGACTAGTAATTCGTAGGTCCCGGGTTCAATCGCACAAGAAATTTGTTTTTATCATTTTTAGTAATAATTGGACAATGGCTATTATGAAGATTGCCTACTACTAACAATCTACTCTATAGTGTATTTAAATTCAAAGTACTTACCTACCTCATATGAAATTGTCATTAGCAGGAAATATGCGTAATACATTGCTCGATGCGTAAGCTCTTTTTGGCCTCTGAGAGAGTTTTAAGACCCGAGGCAACACAATACCTCCTCGGCCAAAAATGTGCGCTTACGCATCTCGCAATGTAAATAACTATTTAATACAGCACACTCTTTTCAAGGGTTATCAACAATATCAAGACAGAGATGACTATAATAAGACGAATAGACAACGACAGGCGTCGGCAGGACGTTCTCGTTGCTCTTCTAAACAAAGCGTGCGTGGTGCTCTCAGACTAATAAATAAAGTTATTAGTCTGAGGTGGTGCTGTAGTTTTTATACATGTGCCGCCCATATTAGTTTATACATGGTGCCGCCGCCCACCAGAGACGCCACCACCAACGAACTGCTTGACGTCACAACCAAGGAGGGCGCGTTACAAGAATGATTTGAAATGTAGTTTTGAATTGCCCACATTTATCACATAAAAATAAAAAAAAAGAGTTTTTTTGTGAACTTCATTTAATGGCAATTAATTAATTTGAAAGTAATATTTTTCAAATTTAATTTTTGTGCATGTTCCCGATTGTCGTATGGATCTGAAATTATAGGTATATAATACAATGGTACCATCGAGCTTTTATGATGATGGAGAAGGGAGTTGGTCATAGGGGCTCCTAACTGGTTCCTTGTAATACTGACGCATTAGCAAAGATGGAGAGAATGCAGAATGCATGTAAAGATAATAATGAAAGAATTTGGTCCTCCATATCAGATAACTCATTAGATTTGGATATAAAAGACTCTGGAGTAGTCCAGATCGGTAAAACCTTTAGGTTTATTAAAGACTAAAGAGTTAAAAAATAATTTATTTGATGCTTGGGTAATATGAAATTATTTGATGTAAAAGCGTGTGGCGCTATACGTATAAAAATAAATTTGAAGTTAAATTGACAGCGTTACAGTTTATAAACAAGGCATCGTTTTAATTTAGAAAATAACAATCACTTATATAAAAACTAACATAATTTGTGAAAAGGAATCGATTTGGTGTTGGTGAAATCGTTATAAGAATTTAGGGCGATAAGCTTAAAATAATTTATTTTTTACTTTTTAGTCAACAATAAAAGCGTGTTTTTTAGTTTTCTAAACTAATATTTTTTTAGTGTTCCATATTATTTGTTAGAACAGTAAAAATTGTATCAATTCGACAAACAGCATAATAATGGAACGTGGGAAACATTTTTAAGTTTGACATTTGTTATTTTTATTATTTTGTTATTGCTATTATTTCAGAGCATGTATTATAAACCATCTCCCTTCCTTATTCTCAAAGTACTTCGTATTCTTATTAATATTCCTGTTTTTAAAAAGAAGTGTATAAGCCCCACTTTACAGACAGATAATAAATATACCTAATCAAACAATAATATATATCTGACAAGAGAACTGTACACTTATACTCGCAACTCGTCTGGCATACGATTAGTAAGAATATAACCATAATAAGAAATCAAACAAGTACAAGAGAAATAGGTATGAAGATCCTAGCTGTTTATATTTACTTGATTTCTTATTATATATTCTTACTCGTTATATAATTCTTACACATTATTCACCAGATGATTCAGGCCAGTATATATTAAATTCCTAAGTGATTAGAAATAAAAAAACCCAACTTTATGTGTCCTTTGTAACATTTATCCAAACACCGCCCTTAGCAGTATTTACGACAGAATTTGTGTCCAGTTCTAAAGGGACCTTAGTCTTCTTATTCATAGTTATCTTGTAGTCCCTCATCAATGAAATCAGGCCTATTTTGCTTTGCAATACTCCGAATCTTAGCCCTAAAAAAAAGAATCAGATTAAAATGAGGTGGCCATTGTAATCAGTATGTTTCTTCAGAATTCAAAGAAGCAGTAACTTCACCTATACATATCCTAGGTCCTTCACCAAATGGTATAAACGTACAAGCTGGTCTCGCTGCCTTGTTTTCTTCACTAAACCTTTCAGGGTCGAATTTTTCAGGATCTGGATAATATTCTGGGTCCATGTGGATACCTAATATTGGAATTTGGATCACATCTCCCTTTCGTATTGTTGCATCAGTTCCGGGAATTCTGTAATCTTTTATACAGCCTCTTGGTAAGATCACTACTGGTGTATGTATTCTTAAAGTTTCTGAAATGTAACAATATTTGTTCAAATTTCATACCTCGACTGACCGAGGTTGGAATTTTTATATCAAATCACAATAACTTGTCTTTCAAACATCATTTTTTATCTGATGAATAATTTAAAAAATAATAATAAAGTTAAAGTCAAAAGTTTACGATTGGCATATTTCTATGCGTGCAAGTATATGTCAAGGGGATTTAAAAAATGTTCATAAACCTACCATTTAGAACCTTATCTAAATAATGCATTTCCATAACAGCATCATAAGTAATTTGTCCGTTATGTTTTGCGGCAACAGTGTTTATTTCTTCCTTAAGTTTGTCTTGAATTTCTTGATTTTTCGCCAGCTCGTATAATGCAAAAGTCATTGTGGTTGAAGATGTTTCAAATCCAGCTAAGAAAAAAGATAATGCTTGTGCTGCAAGTTCATTAGTACTAATTGCTGAGTGTCCAGTTTCTTTAAAATCGTCATCATCTGTTACTTTGCCTTTATTTTTGAGTTGTAGCATCATATGCATAAAGTCTTTACGCACGATACTATTTTGTTCTCTATATTTGATGGTATCTTTTACCATGTTCATGAAAAATGATTCCACGTCATTGTCTGTTAATTTCAACTTTAGGATACGTACTAAGGAGGTCGGTAAAGCCGTCAAAATATAAGTTTTTATTTTCTTAGCTGCCAGCGTGTCAAAAACTTTTTTTCCATATATCCTAAACTCGGTATCTGGATCTTTAACACTGTTACAATCAATACCAAAAGCACAGCTTCCGATAACGTCTGTTGTAAATCTTCCTAAAATATCCTTAATATCCACTGCTTCTCCAGTTTTTACAGAATCGTTGAGCATATCCTTAAAACCAGAAGCACAAGCTTGAATTGTATTAAACATCATCTTAATTTTTCCAGAAGTAAAAGTAGGCGTAAGCTTGGCCCTCATTGATTTCCATTTAGACCCTTCAAGGTTAAAAAGCTGTGCAGTAAGCGGATCGTTTTCTTCAGAAACAAAACCAGCATGGCTGTTAAAGTACTGAAAATCAGTCGTAGTTATTTGCTTGACGAATTCAGGATCCGCAGCTACTAAAACAGGCTTGGTGAACATATATACACCCCCATAACGTTGGCCATTGCTTCTGAGTTCGTTGTACCAATCGGTGAATAGTTCACCGAACGATTTTTGTCCAATAAGTACCGGTTTCATGTTGCCGATTAACCATATTGGGTCGAATTGATAAACTCCTTGAGAAGACCAATATTCATACTTTCTTTTTAAATAGAAAACCGTCACTGTGATAAGACCTAATAACCCAAAAATTAGGTATATCATTTTAAGTTCACGGTTAAGACGTAGCACTTCACACTATAACGGAAAGATTTATTATGAAACAAGTTGTTATATTTTCTCATATATAATGTATTGTTGACGTTCTCATCGTGATTACGCGTATTATCGCGTACAGATATTATTATGTAATTTACATTTAATTTAGATTTAATGGCGGTACACAAAATGATCAGTAATCAGAGGATGAGTTTGCACAAAATCAATGAACGAGCATGGTGAGTATGCAATAATAATATTATTAATAATAATATTAATAATATTATTACCCTCAAAATACTCCAAACTCTAGGAGTCCCCAAAAAGCGAGGGAAGGGTGGCAATGATCTACTATTATTTAGGCTTCATTGTGGCGGCTTAGGCCGACTGTTTCCGATAAAATTATTATAAAATAGTAGTTGATCCTAGAGAACCGTAGTAATCCCAGTAAATTAGTAAACCACACATAACGTCGCCACCGCGGCAAGAAATGTCATTATCGGAAAGGAGATATTGGAATCTGAAAAATGTGTAGCCAATGAATAGTTTTAAATTGATTTGCAGTCAGGCCAATATGGCCATTTATTTAACTTTCAACCGAAACATGAGAGCAAGAGAAAATTTGGTTTGTAAGCTTGGTATGTCATGAAAAACATAAAGCGAGAACGGACTTCCTATTCCCTATTGAAAACTTAAAATAACTGCATACATAAGGCGCAAGGCATTTCCATCCCGCTCCTGTAGAAAAGGAAACAACAAAAACAAACGAATACTATAGCCATTGAATAAGGAATTCGTAACCTTAATCAATGCTTCCAATGAACACTCCCTTAGATTTTCTTGGGTCTCTGGTAAAAATTATAGAGAATAAGAAAATTTTTCAAAGTTCAAGGTCAAACAGTTTAAATAAATACAAAAAATTCTAAAGTCTATCCAAGTTACAGCGGCAGTAGATATAAAGAAAGTCACATAACCGCATTGCGATCGATTACCAGGGTTTGACTAATATGAGATTCCCAGTGGCTTGTAATTCTGAACTAATTCTTTTAGAAGTTCTAAAAATTGTGTTTTTACCTTTCGTGGATCTTTATAAATTTCCTTAAATTAAGTAGCAAAATAAATTTACAGAATATACTGCTCGCGATCCGATCTAAAATATGCAGGAAACTCGACGGAGGGAAGAGTCGGCCCTGCATTATGCTCGCCGCGTAAACACTTGATATTTTATGACGGCCAGACCAATAAGAGAATAGGTCACGTGGTGGCCAATGTTTTGATCCACTGCCTCTGTAACTTGGATAGACTTTAAGTATCCTAATTTTAGCAAAAAGTCGAAGGGCGAATTAATAGTTAAAATGACAAAAAAGTGATAATTAAAAAATTACATCATCATGTTTATTCTGTTTATTTTCTGGTAGAAACAGTCATTTTAAGGAGAGTTTCTCTTTAAACATATTTGAATTATGTAATATCTCCCAAAATAATCAAGCTACTGAACTGAAATTTGATTGCTGTGTTTTTGGGGATGGAAAATAAGCCGAAAATGCCAATTTCTACGCAATTTCTAACCTTTTTGAGGTTACCTTTTTGATCTTCCAAGTTCCTCATTTAGTGCATCTTCTTATTTGGAACAAAAGTATACTCTTGTTTCATAACGATAAAATCAACACCTACTATACAACATTAGAAACATATTTCACCCACCTCCTTCAAAAATGTTACAGATTAACTGTATGTATGTACATTCAAAATGAAGAATGTGTTTGCTATACAGCCGTTTTCACAATACAGGGCGTTCAAACATATTTTTTTCATGTTTTCGCTCTCTGTATCTCAGAAATGAAACGTTTGCGGTTAAATTGAGTAAGAGAAATGTCACAAAAACTAAATTGAGAATTGAGAATAAAAAATTGCGTTCTTCTCACCAGCACACATCCTGATTACAATAATATTATTTATTCTGCATGATAATATTTGGTATACGAGTACCTAGTAGCTTTTCGCCATCATTTCACTTTCATCAATCCTTTGTAAGTATATTGTTTGATACAAACTCTAATCGTACCTAAATTGTAGCGGGATTTAACAAAGGCAAATAATTGGGATAATTTTATTTTGCTTTCCTGCGCCTTTGAATATACTCTTCGCAGTCTCATTTTTTATTGTTTTTGTTTTGTTCTCGGTTCTCGCGCAGAAACATATAACAAAAACAAATGTCCCACCTTTTTCCTCCAGTGCCTTCCGTGACACCTGTTAAAGATACGAGCCTATTTAGCCACTTTGCCTTTAAATGGCATACATGGAAAATGCTTTAGCGCTTGCAGAGGAATATTTCGTCACAATTTACTGCATAATATATATATGCCCGTATGGAATGTAGGAAAATGCACGCGACGTCCCTATGGAACAATTTAACATACCTACCTTTTAAAAAGCAGGTCAGCAACTTCAAAATTGAAGAAAAACTGCTAAAAGGACATGTAATTATACAATGTTCAAATCATCAAAAAAAAAACGGAAAAATAACGTGCCTTTTTCGGAAAGAATGTTTAAGTAAACAAAAGAAAGCGAACGTAATTTAATTTTTATTCCACGGAGAAATATTATTTACGGAAAGAATGATAAACAGAGGTTTGTAAAAGTATAGAAAAACCAAATGTCAAAGTTATGAATATATTTCCAGTTCTTCACCGATTAAAAAATTTGCTAATTAGTGTCCATTTTACCACCCTGGAAAACAATTAATCTAGGCAGCGCAAGTCACTAAACTTAGGCTTCTAAAACTTTTAATTATCTAGAAAAGTAACCGAAAAGTTCTGAGTTAAATTAATCGCTGGACATTAAAAGAATCCTCCTTTTTCGTTTCGTGTCCAAACATCGTAATTGCTTTTCTGAACGAGTTCGCCGAAGTTTAGAATTTAAAGTTATACGCCCGTGTTTATTGTTTTCGGGAGATTAACCAGAGTGTAGGGCAATTAACTACGATACAGACTTTGAAATTGGCATTGTTGTTTTTGGCAACTGCGACTGCTTGTTTAATTCCATACAAAAATAGTTATTTGCGATATTCTATAGTTTTAGTTTTATCTTTTCTTTATTTAAAACATATTTGGTTCACAACATACCCCCAAACAATCAGTGGCGGAGATATGAGTGTTAGTATGGTATGGGAAATTGATGCAACATCTAATTGATCTGACAGTTCATTCTTCAACTTTCTTTTTTTTCCAAAAAAACACAGACTGCCACTGCGTCACTGAGTCTGTAACAAGGCCTACTATAAAGACAGGCCCTGGCGCACAAAAATCACGTGACCATCTTAGTCAGACGTTACATGTCATTTGTCACATAACTGAAAGCGGCAGCTTGGGTTTTGAGAAGTTTTCAATGTTTAAAGTGTTTTTAAACGTCTTAGTTTATATTTTAGAAACAAGTTTGTGTCTAGTGCACGTGTGTCCTGGCGGAGGGGAACCGCCCAGGTGTTATTACGGCCTCTGGGTGTCTGGGTGGGAGTCGTGCCGTCCAAGAGTATTGGTGCCGCTCGCACCGACGCGACGCGTTAGCGCTGATAAGGGGAATTCTCCCCCGAACCACAGGATAGGGAACCCGGAATGGACTATTATGGACATGGGACAGTATTGGACAGTGGAGCCTGAGACACAGAGGGGTGAACTAATTACGGGAGATTCGCGAGTTCAGACGGTCCGGGTGGCTGGAAGCCGTTCCCGTTGACCATGTTCGGGTTGTGTATTTATTGTATTCACCATTCACCTTGTGCGAAATAAATCAGTGTTATAACATACTCGAGGATTTTCGTTGTCGACCTACGCCCTGATAATAATATGGTCTTTCACGCTGCCGATCAGACCTCGTCAATATTTACAGTACTGAGGTTAGTTTTCATTTTTATTTCTCGTAAAAAATAACCTAAATACCAAATATTGGGTCTGTTTATACATATTACAAAAGCCAGGAAGACAAATGTGTTGTGGGAGGAAAATACCTATAGAGAATATCACCTAAGCTAAAGGAAAAATTTTTGAGAATGTGCCAAAATATTGTGAGTGCAGTGCCGTTTAACTCTCAGCCTAAAACAGCTGAGGCAGGTTGAAAATTTTGAAAAAACAATTAGAGAAAGCTTGAATGCACAAAACCAATAATGTTATAGATGAAAGAAAACTTGCCAAATTGTTACGAAATTTGTTTTTTCTACTTATCTCCAAAAATGCCTTTCATTATATACGACTAAGTTGGTCACGTGACTACGCGATTATGCATTAGCGCCGTGGCCTGTCTTTATCGTTGGCCTCGGTCTGTAAAACTGTTGCGACTGAGTCGGCCCCGTCGCAATGATAAAGGCCTGCCAGCTGGCGACGCGAAACGTCACTACGTCATCAGAGGGAGGTAACTGTTTCCTGTTTTAAAGAAAGTTTGTTGTGTTTATTGTGTATTGGATTGTGTTTTTTTTAGTAATATAGGACGTGGAGTTTTATTAATAAGGTGATAAAACAGCAGTGATTCATAATAAAGTGATTAAAATTCAATTTTAGTTTATAGGTTTTAGGTTGTGTCTATAGTTTAGGACTTATTTAAATCATGCCGTGGACGTCTTCCATTCCCAACTGCAAGGGAAACTAAAAAGGCGGTCCTAAAGTGTCAGCTTTTTCCTTCCTTAAAGACCCCATTTTAAGGGAAAAGTGGATTAAGGTCATCAAAAGATATTTTGTTCCTACACAGTCTTCCAGAATAAAAGTGGTTTTGGTTTGGACTGTTTGGAGAGTTTTATACCTAACAATTTTACATGATTAAACGTAAGCACCTTAAAATCAGTAAGTTTTATAGTTTTATTCATTCAAATTTAGTTGTGTCTAGGCACGCAAATAAGAAATAATTGGCATTTACGAAAATTTTACCGGTAGATATCTAAATGCACCAAAAGCCCTTGAAAATGTGACTTTCACTCTCGTAGATTATTATCCGTGTTGTAAAACCATGAGCTACATATGTAAACAATCATTTTAAAGTTTTTTTTTACCAAATTGACCAAGTTGACATCTTGAAATTTGAATTTGGCGCCTTAGGCCCACCTCCCTCTCCTCCCTTGGATGACTCATCGCTTTCAGCTGCCGGCTGCCGGGCCTTGTCATTGCGACGGTGCCGACTGAGTGCGTGACATATAAAATAGGAGAAAAACGTCTTAAATAGCACCAGTAGACTGGGAGGTCGTGTTCCCACAGGCGCCAGGCGACGTGGTTTCGCGCCGCTGCTATTTTTCCCATTATTATGATGGGACATTAATTTCTGCGATGAATGCAGGCTTGCCCTGGCTAGCCCGGCAAAAAAAGCCAAAACGGCATAACAAACGCGTCTGTGACGTCAGGTGTGCACGAGAGCGTATGCACCCGTATACACGTAAACAAGTCTAAATCTAGTCTCTAGTGTCTCAGGTCGTCATTTTATGCTGTAGTATTGAAACTGCCTTGGTTTTTTGCATATAATTTGTTTACTTGCTAATCGATATTGATGAATGTTGTGCCGTTGCTGGAAAAAGGAACGGACAATTGACAAAAAGGTTGAAAATGGCCGATTTTCTGAATTCCAAGATAGCGTCCATATTTGAAAGCTTGTCAATATACATATTTTATTTATATTTTTGACTTGAGCCTGGAACGACACTATATTTAAGTGTCAGGGGGGAGGGAAAGTAAGGGAAAATAATGAAAATGGCGCTTTCAAATATTGGGTATACAGGGTGTCCCAATAAAGACTCCCGTCGCCGATATCTCCGGAACAAGAGAGATATTTTAATTCTGCATACGCCGTTCGCTAAGACGTGAAGAGATCTTTATACGTAACTACTAAGCGTTCGTTTTGATATTGGCGTATAGATGGCGCTGTGGTGAAAAGAAACTTTTTGATCCTGGAACGTTGGAGCGTAGCGCATTTGAAAGACTGGGTAATTTGGAGAAACTTTTGTTCTATGGACTATTTTCCTGCTGTTACTAGTTTCTGCGATAACCGCTCTACAATATCATTTACAAAAAATGAGCTAACGCGCTTAAAATTAACTTTAGAGCAAAAATATATTTGTAGTTCACTAGGTAGGTAGAGGAAAATAGCGCTACTTGACAACTTATTACACATCCGGTATGACCGGAAGTACCGGAAGTGACCCATTTTCAGTTTAAAATGAACATACTAATGTATCCCTCAAAAGTGAAAAAAGGTAATTCCCAGTGTCATATAATAAAAATAACACCATGTAAGTATATAGATACATACATCTAGACAATTTGGCTGAATTTATTTTTATTAACCGAACGTGGCCATTGTTTCAATATGATATTTAGCTTCAAACGCCAAGGTAATTCTCTATCGTCGTCAATTTGTTTCTTGCCTAATTAGTTTATTATTTTTTGTTATAATGATAATGGTAAATCATAGTATCTAATAAGGTATTAATTTATGGACAATGCGGTAAAAACAGTGCTGTAGCCGCATTTTTTAAATTCTATAATTCTATATAATTTTTAAATTCTATAATGTCTCCTTCGGTTAATAAAAATAAATTTAGCCAAATTGTCGTTGTTTACATGTACCTATAAGGTGTTATTGTTATTAAGTAGGTCAATTTTATTCCAATTTTGAGGGAAAATTGTACATTATGTTCATTTTGAACTGAAAAAGGGCTCACTTCCGGTACTTCCGGTCAAACCGGATGTATAATTTGACACGTGCCGCTATTTTCTTCGTCCTACTGCACTACAAAGATATTTTTAATAACTTTTTTAATTTTAAGCGAGTTGGCTCATTTTTTGTAAATGACATTATATATAGGGCGGTTATCTCTGAAACTAGTAACAATAGGAAAATCGTCCATAGAACAAAAATTTCTCCAAATTACCCAGGCTTTCAGATGCGCTAAGTTACAACTTTCCTAGGATCGAAAAGTTTCTTTGCACCGCAGAGCTGATCCTATGCGGTAAATAAACAAAAAAATTATGAAGCAAACAAAAATGTGCAAAATTTTTCGGGCCGCCCGGTACGTGTGGCGCCATCTAGTATCTAGTGGCAACTAGAACTACTAAAACCAGGTATCTAACAAATTACTTTTCGAACAAGGCTTTACTGACTTCTCGAAGTAGGTTAACTTTTCTAAATAAAATTATTTTCTCCGTTTAGCTTACTTTCTGTTTATGAAGTCGGCTATCCCCAATATTAGAAATTCATTTTTTAATAATGCGCTCAAGAAAACCTTCTCAGAAACGTTTCACGTTTTAATGAAAATGTCAACTCGGCGCGCCGAAATTCCCTTAAAAGAAGGAAGCCAATGTGAGCCCTAAAAAGGCTATTAAAAGTTCAAACAAACTTCTCATCGGGTCTCGAATATCCGTAAAAGAGTGCTTCATTAATAGAAGGACCCTTAATTTTCTTATGTTCGCGAGATAAGGTCCCGGAGAATCCTCTTAGACCCATCCTGGTTTGCTATTCTTTGCAGTTTGTTCTTTCGGCCCTTCAAACTCCCACGCCGGCGGCGCCTTGAAACTCTAATGGAAATTTGGGGCGAGGTATCGTAGATTCCAAGAGGGAATTTGGAACTTCTTTGCTAAATAGCTTCGAAGAACTTCGTGTAAGTACGAAGTTGGTCTCGTTTACTAAAGAGTATGGAAAGTTATACCCCAGAAAAGGACGAATCAGAAGTGGCACTTGGCTAATTTAAGAGGGCAGAGGGGTATTTTTATGAGGTGGTGGGGACGGAGAGTATTGCTAGGCCGCCAGATCCTTAGAAAGGTTAAAACATGTCAACATATTTTTCACTATCATTTATTCATTTTGGGTAGGTATACCAATAAAATTAATATGAAAGCAATTAATATTATCTAATGTGTGCCGGTAGCAAAATTATAATGTTTTACGAACCATTTATTCTATTTATCTGAGCCCAGAAAACCCACAACCTGACCCCTGTTTTCTGGGACTTGATTATGAAAGCGGAATGCTTGACAACAGCGCGGCGCGGCGCCACAGATTCCGTTCTTGCGGTACTGCCAGATCGTCCAGTCGGGAGCCGGTAACCAAGGCAACCCATAAAAATATAATGCAAATTAATTTAGTATAAAATGAAATCGATGATAATTTACTTATAAAAATGTTAGTCCTTGATAGTATTTTGGTTGATATTAAATTGAAGGCGATAAAAATAGCTAAATGAATTTAAGGAAATTGTCAGGCATAAAAGCTGACGAAGTCCGGCAACGTCGTTCGTGGCCTACGGCTGACGCGCCACCTAACGCCAGACGCCAGACAGCGTCAGTATGTTCAATTGAGGTTAAACTCCTTATAAAACGTAAACAATAAAACGAAAAACGATTACCAATTTCTAAGTAAAAAAGCCCAGTATTATTATCATGACTGTGATAAAAGTATCCAAAACAGGGACCAGATAAGGTGTACAATATGTATTCAGCTCAACTTGACTGCTTGTGTTGTTACTTCGAATACTTCGTTGCTGTATTTACACTAGTGCATTGTGCCCCAGAAAACCCACTTTGTGCTTAGGTTTTGTGACGAAATGGCCCCGCAATTATTGCTGTGTTCGTGGATGTTCTAACAACACGAGGAATGTTGGGATAAGTTTTTTCAAAATACCTGCTGATGAAAACAGGTAGGTACCTTATGTGTAGTTTGTCCCTACCTTGTTACCACATTATTATATCCTTAGGTATTATAAATTTTATGTCCTACGTAGGTACTACCCCTTTTACTGGAGTATTACCTACCCCAGAAAACCCACAAATGGTTTCCTACTGATAATACCTACCTAACTATGGTTTTTAATTTTTTTTTCAAGGTGTTATGCATGGACGAGAAAGTGTGGAAGGCAGGATTTGTTAGAAAAAACACCCACACAGCTTTTTATTAATTATAAAGTTTGTTCAATGCACTTTGAAAATAGTATGTTTGCAAACCAGTCGAAGTCTGGGCTAAAGAAAACAGCAATACCAACTGTGTTCTCATCATGTAAGTACCTTCATTGGTAATTATGGAAATTAGTGTATGCACCGCCCGATTTTCTTGACATTTTGACCCCATAATTACCCCTTCATTATTAGATAATAATATGTATTTTTTGCTGATACTTGTAATTTTGCTGCATTTAATTTTTTTTACTAGGTTATATCGATGAGGCTTCTTCACAGAGTCCTTCTGTGTCTGTATGCAGCAATTTGACTTTGTTAGAACCTCAACGAGAACTTGATCAACCAGTCTCGATCGCTCAACCTTTGGATCAATCAAGTACACCCCATCTGTCACAGTCACCTATAGGCGATCTCCACAGCATTACCGAATTTTCAGTTGCATCAAAAGGTAATGATCTATATTCACAAACTGTTATTATAGTATACACACCCAAACATCTCCATCTCCTGAAAAATATGCTAACATGGTTAGCGAAACTCGTCTGCAAAATCAAAGTTTTCGTGTGTGGAATTAATAGGCAAAAGAAGTATTACCTACACCTACCTAGTTTATTTTACCATTTTATTTGGTATGGGCATAAGCAAAAATCATGATTTAAAATAGTAGAAAAAAACCGATATTTTAACCGATATTTTAATTTTTTTTACTAGGTTATATCGATGAGGCTTCTTCACAGAGTCCTTCTGTGTCTGTATGCAGCAATTTGACTTTGTTAGAACCTCAACGAGAACTTGATCAACCAGTCTCGATCGCTCAACCTTTGGATCAACCAAGTACACCCCATCTGTCACAGTCACCTATAGGCGATCTCCACAGCATTACCGAATTTTCAGTTGCATCAAAAGGTAATGATCTATATTCACAAACTGTTATTATAGTATACACACCCAAACTTATATGGCATCACGCATTATTTGCGATAATTTTTTTTGTCAAAAAAATTATATGTCATGGAAAGTCAAAAGTGTTTACTAACCAAAACAGTTAAATGTGAAAAACCCGACAATATAAATTGTAATAAATATTAAGTGATTCTATATTATAAGTTTAGGTGTGTGTACATATATTGTAATTTTTTGTATTACTTATTTTGTTATTGAATAATTCTATTTTTAGATGCTAGTCAACAAACTTCTCTTAGTTTGAGTGCACATAGTCCGAGAAAGCATTCATTAAAGTTACAAATAAAAAAACTCCAAAGAAAGTTGCATCCGAAGTTGGAGCAAGCTGTCGACAGTGCCGACACTGAAATAAATGCTACTATTTGTTAGGCATTATTTAGAAAATCCCAAAAAAGATCCACAGGGATATCGTTACTCTTCAGATATGAAACAATTTTCCTTAACAATTTATTTTCTAAGCCCAAATGCTTATAGATTTTTAATGAAACCACTTTATTTGACATCTAAAAGCACTCTTCAAAGAATAACTAGCAAATGGCATATAATTGCAGGTCTTAACAGTTTCATTTTTGAGGTTATTAAATCAAAAGCTACAAATTTAGAGGGTTCTTCAAAACAGTGCATTCTTTGTATTGACGAAATGTCATTAAAAATGTTTTTATTTTACAATAGATCTTCCGATACCATTGTTGGCTTTCATAATACATTGAAGGAAAAAAGATATGCTCCTGCTAAATATGTTTTAGCTATTATGGCTAGAGCAAAATTTGCTAAGTGGAAGCAACCAGTTGCTTATTTCTTTATTGATATTTGTTCAGGGGAGGAATTAAAATTTATTATTTTTGAAGCAATAAGGAAACTTAAATCTGTAGGATTACTAGTAAGTGCGTTAGTGTCTGATCAAGGATCAAATTTTGTACAATTTTCAAAATCAGTTGGTATCTCTCCAAACTCTTCACATTTTTATGTGGATAGCGAAAAAATATTTTATATTTTTGATGTGCCGCATCTCTTAAAATCAACACGAAATAATTTTTTCAATTACACATTCGAAACCTCTGAAGGATGTACAAATAAAACGTATAGGTATTGACCAAATTTATAATAAACAAAAACATAAGCCTTTGGCTCTTCGGCTGTGTCCAAAATTTACAGATGAACACATTAATTCGAATCCTTTTAAAAAACTGAAGGTTAGTTTAGCCGTCCAAGTTTTCAGCGCAATGGTAGCTGCGGCACTTAATTCCTTTATTGAATTCGGACAATTCCCCCCTTCGGCAAACGCTACAGTGTCATTTGTAGAAAAAATTGATAAGTTATTTGATATCTTAAATTCCTCAAAAATATCAGGCAGTAATACAAGTACAATAGACCTTTCAAAGGAGCAGATTACCAAGTCGATTTTTTAAAGGAAATGTTTACATATTTTGAGTATATTAAAATTTTAAAACAAAATATAGAGGTTACCAATAAAGTTAAATTTTTGAAAGGGTGGCAAATCACAATAAATTCATTTTTAGGTCTTTGGGAAAAATTTCATTGTTTAGAGGTTAGTTCCTTATACACTCGACGCTTAAATCAAGATTGTCTCGAAAATTTTTTCGGCACTATTAGGCAGCAAGGGGGAAATTGCTTGAATCCAACCCCCATCCAATGCGAAAGGGCTTTCAAAAAATCATTTTGTTTAAATTATTTCCAACACGCGGATGGGGCTAATTGTATTGAGGATTTTGATTCATTATTGTCATACGTAACTACCGAACATACACAAATTTACAACAAAGTTGTTGTGGGAAATACAAGATCTATTTTTTCTGATTTAAGTTCGGTGGCACCAGATTATATTGATTTCGAACTACATGAATCAAATAGTATATCATATGTTTGTGGATATTTATTAAGAAAGTGCTTGGAACAACATTCATGTGAAGTTTGTATTAAATATTGTAAACGTCATACATTAGGGGATACTGATTTGTTTACTTATTTTAAAGCATACAAATCAAGTGGTAACGAAACCTTTGGACATTTATTTTCACCTCCTGATAATTTCCTAAATTATATTAAAACTCTCGAAGTTAATTTTTGTACCCTCTTTCCAAAGTTTGCTTTAGAAGAAAATGTTGGTGTGAAATTAAAAAATAAGCTGCAAAACATTTCATATCAACATCCATGCCCTAGTTTTAATCATGCCTATTTATTATCCCTTTATGTAAGATTTAGAATCTATTCTTCTTTAAAATTTTTAACTCGTGATATTGTTTCTAATAAAACTAATAAAAATTATAAACTTCGAAATTTACATTTATAAGTGCTGCCAGGGGTCATTATTTTTAAAAATTAGTCTAAGTTGATAATGTATAGTGTGCATGTGCATAATATGTACGTAAGTAGTTTATAATATCTTTTGTATTTATAGGTATTATATTTTATATGTGCTATTGTTTTTGAATTTTTTTTATAGATTTTAGTAATAAACATTTTTGATAAATAACCTTTTTTTACTACCAGTGATACGAAGGTCAACCAATTTTGCAAATAATAATTGTTATGGATCTATATAAAAAAACAAATTAATTGCCAAGCTATGAGTTTGGACGCAAGTCGATTGAAATATTGTAATATTTCAACCACCCAAGTAGAATAGTTCACTTGAACCTAAATCATAGTTGTTTCTAATTAATATAGGTAAGTATAAAATAATAAAGAGGAAATATTGTGAAATTTCCATGTACAATAAAAAAATGTATTTTTCTCTTTAGTAAAATATTAATATTTATATTTTTTTCGTCGGTAAAATACCTACTTAAAATCACTTCTGGAGATTCAAATTTAACTAGATCTAATCCCAGAAAAAAACTTTACTATTCTAAAAATTAATTTTGCTATATAAAACACAAAATTTTCTATAGCCCGGACCTGATCGTGCCAACGCAATGGGCAAGTTCTACTCTGTCCAAAATACGGTGGGCGTGGCCAATGCGCAGATGTCAACGGCGGAGAGTTCATTTCCTATGCGCGAGAGGGGAAATTGGAACCGCGACATCAAAGGCGCCGAAAGCAAGTGCCACTTCTGATTCGTCCTTTTCTGGGCCTTTTCTGGGCTAATACCACAGACATATATAGCTTCGCTAGCTATATATGTCTGTGCTAATACCTATGGCGGATGCTAATTTGACTGTGCATTTAATCTAATCAGAATGCACTTGACATATCGCCCCCATTATTTACAAACAGTGCACACTTAATTAAACCGTCCAATTTGTTATTGTAGTCCCCTCAAAAGGGTCGAAGTGGGGATTCCAGGTAGGGAAACATCCGTAGTAGGGAAGCGCAGTTCGCAGGAACGTGAGAGTAAATAACCGTGGGGTCCCGCGGGACCGACTATCTAATGAAATTAGCAAAGTGCCCCAAAAGTTCTCCCCTCATCAAAATTTGCTCTCATCGGCCGGAGAAGCCTTCTCCGGACTTCCATTGCTCCCAATTATGTGAAGTCGTCAAGTGGGAAATGAATTTGGATGGGTCTTCCGTCAAACTAAGTTTTTTTAGTGCACTTACTTTTGGGACACAAGCAAAAAGTTCCAGCAAAAACTTGTATACAGGCTGGTCTAACTTTTATCTGCATAACTTCCTGATCGATTTTAAATGTTTTTCTTATAAACATATCTCATAACTCATTTATTTTAAAACATATCAAGAAAATGCTTTTTAAAAATCCTATCTTTAACACCCTTATAACGAAAACCATTGGGATTTAGATATTAGCGAGTTAAATGACTTTTTCAACATTTTACCACGCTACGTGTACACGTAGGAAAATTTTTCCGCGCGTTTTACCCTTATTTATACGTATAAACAAGGGTTTTACCTTATATACCAACCTTTGGATCGATTTTAAACAAAAATTATGCATTTTCGTTTAGTATCTAAGAGAACTTTTTTTATAATTACAACTAACAGCTCAATTTAGCGTAGGTTAGAAAATGTAAATTTTCAAGTGGCGTGTCATTTTTTGTTAACGTTAGCCCACCCCCGTATCTCCGTCAATGAACCACTTTTTAACAGAAAAAATAAGTTTTCAAAAGACACATCAATTTTGTGGATGAAAATAATTTGGGATAGATTCCATGAGCATAACAAATGAAATGCAAATTTGTTAAAAAGAATGTATTAAATTTATATATATATATATATATATATATATATATATATATATATATATATATATATATATATATATATATATATATATATATATATATATATATATATATATATATATATATTATGTACATATAATATAGGGGGAGTGGGGAATGGTGGCCGCCTAAGCAATTTTGAAGGCCATTGAGATATTTTTAACTGTAAAGTAATGGTGGGGTGTCAAATTAAAGCTTAAGTCAGTGTAGAATCAAAATATATTTTTATTCTAGACAAAACCTACCAACCAAAAACTATACCGTTATATGAAAAATATAGTGTTGGCCGGTATTACCCACACTCATGGGGTAATGCCGACCGCAGGCTGTCATTATCTCAAAACAAAAAAACGACAAAAATATTATAATTATTTATTATTCACAAAAGTCACATGATGTTTGTTGTCTTCCTAAATGAGTTTTTCAAAGGTTACCATTTCTGCGTCTCTCTTGCAAAGACGACCTTGGTATGTTAAAACTTCTCTACATTTCTTTAAAAATGCGACCCCCCCTCTTGTAGCATCCATGGCTGCTTGTAAACTTTCTGAAGTCCGCGAAACTTTTTTTGTTTTTCTGTGTATTTTCGCGGCATATAGGAACTAAAAAATAATATTTTTATGATACATGTCTAGGCCGCCATTACCCCCAACATTGTGTCCGGTATTCCTCCAATATACCTCATTTTGGTTAGTCAGTTAGAAATTTGAAACATTTGAGATTATGTAACATTGTTAATTCCGCTGTTAATCTACAGGCTCTACTGAATCAATTAATATAGTCTCTGTAGTTCTAGTTCTTGGTAATGAGCTAATTATTACCTTCAAAGCAACTAACTTTTTACAATAAAGGCTGAGTTTTCAAAAATACACCTTTAATATCGCAACACGTTCACTGTAAGTTGTTCAACTCAAACTGAAGCTTCGCGCTTCGTTTCAATAACATGAGATGGCGTTGGGTGTAGCGGCGGCCAACAATATACGCGCTGGCGAGAAAATTGACGGCCGGAGTTACCCCAGGGGCCGGCATTCCCCCACTCTCCATTTAGAACACATCTGAACAATGTCCTCTAATGTAGGTAACCTCGGCTCTAGCTTCTGTCTAGTTCCAATAATTTTATCAGCTATTGAAGATTGCATGGTCTGCATAAATCACCACTAGATACTTTTTACAATCCTGCTGGTTGGGGTTATGCTCTAGGATTTGGAGTTAATTTTTAATCTAAAATACTTAATTATCATTATTATTATCCATGGATTCTGTAAGACATCTTCTTTGCTATTTTCTATAGTGTTTTTTGTAGTAATAATTCTGCAGAACATTTTGTGACACCGCGGAGTTATTTGAAATAATTCCCAGCGATTTTACATTTCTTGCTAACATGCGCGCTAAACGGTCTAAACCATATTAGTTTCGCCATACCAGGTATTTGGTTATTTCTAATAATCGGGCAGCTGCAAATATTGCTTGAAAACTAATGTGCAATATTTTACTTTTTGTCAAATTATTTTAAAGTTGAAATAAATGTCAACCTTTTATAGCATCATATTTCATGCTGCTATTTTTGTCAACTCAAAACCTAATTAATAATATTATATATTATTTATATTTATGCCTAATAAAATTTCTTATTGAGGGCAACAAGACATACATAGATTCCTTTTAAGAAAAAACTCTCCGCTCATGAGTTTCCATCATGTTTCTTTCATTTGACATAAATCATAACCTAAGTAAATACAAAAAAAACCTCTAATTATGACATACAGTTTCTATGGAAATCTAACATTTTTTGGGGGGAAAAAGATAGCAAATAATCTAACTATCTCTATAATGCTCAAAATCGGCGAATAATGACACTAATGACTTTATTGTACCCACTCCAGGAACCCTAGCTACCAACAAATGACCAACTGACAGCAAAGTGACCTCGTGGTGTTGGTCAAATTTATTCTGGTCAAATGCTTTGAGAGCAAAAAACAGCTTATAATAATGGTAATGTTTTAGGGAATTAGGGCAATAACACTGGGCTGGACTATACCAGCTCAGATTTTCTAAACCAACTGCAGTGATCAATAATTTCCTCTCCGATCTAGTCTACTATCTCCACAAGTGATTAATCACTGTCGTGGATATACTATCTTTGCCGTCTTACGAATGTGGAAGAAAAAGTTCGGTGTAGATAGTGGTTGACTGACTCGCTTCCTTCCCACAAAAATATGCCTTTCACGAACAATACGGCGTTCTCGATCCATAATTGCTTCTTCTCCGATCCGGGTTTTTTAATATTCACGGAGTGTTATGACATAATGAGGTTTGAGGTTCCGAGACGACCCGCCTAACTGTAAAAAGAAAAGGCAACTCTCTTTGTCGCTGGTAGCAGATAATACACTTTGAAAACAAAAAAAATGCCTTTCTATTAACCGAACCCTGAATAAATAATGCTGGCACTACCGTTTAAAAAAGTCTGGTGTCTGCAGCTCCAGTGGCGTAACCAGGGAGAGGCTTTGGGTGCTATAGCCCCCCCCCTCCAAGATCTGCCGTGCGAGGTTTTTTTTAATAATTATCATTATACAGTGTGTCCCAGGATTAGCGAATTTATAGGTGTAAATGACAAAAAAATTTCGAGTTGAAAATTGAGCTTCTGTGGTTCCGCCCTGCTTAGTTTGAAACTAATTTTTGACGTAATTTTACTTTCGAAAAATCAAGTACGCCTTGGAAATTTTGAAAATACTGATTTTGTACACTAGTAAAGTGCCCCCTCTGTAGCTTTTAAGACAAAATGTTATTAAAGAAAGTTGTTCAGAATGAAAAACTGAGTATCTGTGCAAAGTTTCAAAATCCTAGGCCTCCTTTGATTTTTGTCCCTTTTTTATTGGAAAAGTGGGAAAAAGTGACGTTTTGGTAAAAGATATCAAAAAATATTATTAAAGAAAGTTGTTCAGAATTGAAAATTGTGTACCTATGCATTAATAGTATATTACATAGCGAGAGTTGTAAACAGCTTATTACGTACGAGTGGAAAAGTTGCGCACGAGCCGCGCAGCGGCGAGTGCTGTAATTCCACGAGTATGTAATAAGCTTACAACTCGAGTTTTGCATTATAATTTTTCTTCGACGAAAGAAAAACTATTATAATAGATAAACTATACTTCTGATTATCTGACAGGCAACAATTAGTATGTTGGTTAGTTGCTATGGTGACGCGGATGCCGCGCTAACAAGGCACCCGTGATAATTGCGTTTTAATTAAGAACAGATACGTAATTTTTTTTATTACGTGTCAGTCATTACGTATCAGTGTTCGTAACAATGAACTTACTTATAACCTAAACCGTCACTTAATAGGTATGTTACTAGCATAGGAGTAGAAAAAATAACTTTAATGCAGTAACTCTACCTACACAGACAATAGAAAAACCAAGCACACCTAATGATAAAATAACATTAAAAAAATTAATGTAGCCGATTATTACTAAGTTTTGCATACGTACACAAGTTTCAATTCTGAACAACTTTCATTAATAATATTTTGTAATATCTTTTACCAAAACGCCACTTTTTCCCACATTTCCAATAAAAAAGGGACAAAAATAATAGGAAGCCTAGAATTTTGAAATTTTGCACAAACACTCAGTTTTTCATTCCGAACAACTTTCTTTAATAACATTTTGTCTTAAGAGCTACAGAGGGGGCACTTTACTAGTGTACAAAATCAGTATTTTCGCAAAATTTACAAGGCGTACTTGATTTTTCGAAAGCAAAATTCTGTCAAAAATTAGTTTCAAACTAAGCAGGGCGGAGCCAGAGAAGCTCAATTTTCAACTCGGATTTTTTTGTTATTTACACCTATAAATTCGCTAATCCTGGGACACACTGTACATATATTATGGACTCTAAACATATTTTTTTCATTTTGGATATAACTTGCTCCCACCAATTTTACGTTCTGGTTACGCCATTGTGGAGCTCCTTTATCTTTAAGAAGTTAAAACGATTTAAAGCGCGCGGATAGTTCGTGCAGAACTTTTAGCTAAACAATGGTTTTTAATTGGTGTAACTCAAAAGATAAATTAAAAGATAAAAAGCTGTATGAACTAAGCAAAGCGTAATTAGGAGTCACTGTTTAGTTAAAAGCTCTGAGGTGACAGCACAAATGTATTAACTTCCTAAAAATAAAATAGCTTGATCGTCTTTTACATCTCAGACTTTGTTTTATTACCAAGACAATGCAAAATTATGATATTTTAGTGTATTTCTAAGTGTGCATTGGTATTCTACATACATTTCAAAATTACCAAGTAGTTAATTTCATTTTATGAAAATTAATTAGTGTATTTTATAATAGTCCGAGCCCCGAGCCCGACGTTTATTAGTGTAGTCTAGCTTCGTGGGTTCTCCATGTTTGTTGATCCGGTATCGGGTATCGGCAAGTTCGGTCGGTCGGTATTTGGTATTTGCCGGGGGCATATTTAACAGATTTCAGTTGCTTACGTCATACAAGTGACATTTTAAAACCTGTTCGATCTACAAAACGTACAAGGACGAAAAGTTGAGTTTTTCGGACGGCTGCGGAGTTCGCTGTCGAGGCGGACCACTTTTTTGTAGCAGGACTACAACAGTCGAAACAATTTTTTTTTGAAAAATTTGAATGGAAAATTTCATGTCAACATAGGTCCGCAAATGCTTCGTTTTAAAGATACAAGGTTTTGAAAGTTTCAAAAAAATATGGATTATATTTATAGTGTCCAAATTAAACCAAATTTGGCATGCACCACCACTTTGTAGGGTAGCAGATTTGATGATATGGAGCGGCACCGTGGCAATGATAAAGGCCCGCCAGCTGGCGACGTAAAACGTCACTACGTCATCAGAGGTAGGTAGCTTTTCGTAGTTGTTTACGTTTACTTGCCTGACGATTTTCCTGTATTAAAGAACGTTTGTTGTGTTTATTGTGTGTTGGTCTGTGTTTTTTAGTAATATAGGACGTGGGGTTTTATTAATAAGGTGGTAAAACAGCAGTGATTCAGAATAAAGTGATTAAAATTCAATTTTAGTTTATAGGTAAGGTTGTGTCTATAGTTTCGGACTTATTTAAATCATGCCATGGACGTGTTCCGTTCCCAACTGCAAGGGAAACTACAAAGGCGGTCCTAAAGTGTCCGCTTTTTCAGAAGCTTTTTCCTTCCCTAAAGACCCCATTTTAAGGGAAATGTGGGTTAAGGCCATCAAAAGAGATTTTGTTCCTACACAGTCTTCCAGGGTAAAAGGGGTTTTGGTTTGGACTGTTATACCCAACAATTTTACATGATTAAACGTAACCACCTTAAAATCAGGAAGTTTTATGGTTTTGCAAAAATTTCCGAAGACAAAATACATAATAAATTTCGTAATTGTGGTTCTTAATCCTGTTCTATAGTTTCATCGTGGCGACTCTCAGTCAATTACCCTTAAATACTTTGGAGATATTAAGAAGAATATTCTTATTGGCAATAATCACATATAAAATTTTTCTTCCCTTTTCCGTTTTGACGGCATTTATGGCACTTTCCAGTTGCTGTGCGTTGACCATGTTGCCTTCGTTCTTGGCTTCTTGTTTTCCTACAGTTTAAATTCGTTGTTCTAGGACATGCAGGTAATACGGCCCACATTAAAATATCTAGTATAATACCGCCCACCGTTGGGCGGTATTGCACGTCGTTGGCCATTTTTGTTTTTATATCTGTTTTCTTTAATTTATTAAAGATATTATTAAAAACGATTGATAGGCAGGTAGAGTAACAAATGGACTATAGTTACATGCAATATCCAACAATTTAGAACAAAAATAAGGTACTTACATCGTATATTCTAGAAACTGAAAACTATAAAAACGCAACATGCACACACATTGGGGTCGGTAGAAAAACTGAGAAAGCCGCCAGCGCCACGGCTGATCCTGGCAGGCCCGTTTCAATGCTACGTCACTTGAACAGGGGTGTCAGATTTACCGTAATACTCAAAATAAGATATTAATACTACTGGGCGGTATTATCGTGGGCGGAATTACCCGTACTTCCCCTATTCTTTTTGTATTGCATTTTGGAGTTGCTCCCTTTGTAAAGTATCTTGAGGATTGCTCCTTTGTCAATATTAAGCCATTAGAGCCACAGTCATTTTCCGGACTTTCGTCCTCCCGCAGCCATTCAGTTACTTTGGGTCTTGAAATATTTATTAAAATTAACTAGCTATTCCTTGACCCCAAAAACATATAGAGAAGGATATATGATCCTATAACTACAAATTCACCCGTTTACAATCCCCTCAATATCCTTCCTTTTTATAAAAAAAAAGTCGAAATCACTCTCTACGAGAGTGATGTATTAATTTCGTTTGCTAAAAATTACTGTATCGGTGAAACTGCAGTGGCTGGCCTTGAAAGGGACGACCGTCTTGATTATTCTGTTTTAGATTCGGCAATCTAGGCACGCATAACTTTATCTTTAAAACCAAGCGCTTACGGGCCTACTCGTATGTTGACATGAAATTTCCTCTTCCTCTAAAGTTGTGCTATAAAAACTAGGTTGGAATCGGGATAAAGCGTAGAATCCGAAAATTCAATAATATACAGGGTGTTCCATTAAAAAACATAAGTTTGTTTTGTATACCGCTTTTACCAATTTCAACAAGGTAATAGAAAAGAAAAGCCCACCAAAAATCCTAAAACTTTTACCTCTTCAACTTTTTCTTTAACTCGAAAAATAAAGAAGTAAATTGGGGCGGGTATAAAATCTAAAGGGCATCAATCTGTACACTGTACAAGCAAAAACTGCGTATTAAAAATAGTTCCTTAAACAAAAATGTTTCCCTTATGAATGACTGCAGTTGTATAGGGCATACTGTACCTACCTACTCAAATATGGAACAGTATTACTACTGCCCCAGAAAATTGTATTTTTGATAAAAGTTTGTGCATTCCTGCAAACTAAAAACGCAGTTTTCAAAATTTGAATATCTCATTTAATCAGGGTTGCTACTTTGGTTGATCGATAACATTCCCTGACATTTCCAGGCATTCCATGACATTTTACAGTTTTTTCAGACAATTTTAAGTGATGTTTGTAAGATAGGTAATGAATGGCCAATATTTTTTGAAAAAAAAAAACAAAGGTCATAATATATATTATTCATATTATAAGTACTTGTAACAAAAACAAAATAAAAAAATAAAAATTCTTTCTTAGCACACCTGTTCGCGCAGCCACCATTTGGGAATAGATTCTGTCAAATGGATGCAGTGTCGGGGCGATTGGGCAGTTCTTTTTTGGCTGTATGAGAGATATTACAGTGCAGTGGAGTGTTTTTTTTGTAAATTGTGCTTTGTGCTAGTATCTTTAAATAAAGAATCCCAGGAACGAGTCAAAGCTGCTTGTGCTTACCACTCACTATATACTTTACTAATACTACTCTGTATTTCTGAATTGATTTTCCCGACTACACCTCTGACTTCTATTCCCCCAATATGGCTCAAGGTCATTGAATTTGCGGGTGATTTCTCAAGAGTAAGTTATACTGCTGGTTGTTCTATATTCTCTGACATAAGTCTATATTTCTGCAGAGATAGAATCTGCATCCGCGATCTACCGGTGCGCACGTGGTCTTTGAGCGCCTGCCCTCTGATAAGCAGACGCAGGCGCAGGCGCGTAGTCTTGGAACACTTGGCCTACTATACAAATAGAAGACCGGATTAAATATTTTCTATAGCGTTTTGCAGGCCGGAAACCGAGAAACATTTCCAGAAATGGCAAGTATTTTCCCTGACATTTAGGAATTTTCACAAAATTCCCTGACAATTCCATGACAATTTTGATCACTTTGAAATTCCCTGTCATTTCCCGGTTTTCCAGTGCAGTAGCAACCCTGTTAATATAGGGGGGAGGTTCAAAAATATGAAAAAGGCTCAAGAGTAAAGCACCTTTATTTTTAATTTTCGAGAAAACATGTATGTATTACGAAAAGTTGTTTAGAATTCAAGGATAAGCCCAACAGTGTAGTTTCAATTTTATAATCCATAAAACACCTTTCCGGCATTTCGGAAAACGAAAAAATACAATTTTTTGGTGTAAACTTTCTGCCGAGCCGCAAATGGCAACGAAGACAAAATAATAGTAATTGCCCCCCTCCCCCGCACAAGCATGTGGTTGCTTCTGGGGTACTTCTAGTTTGGAGTATTGTGAGGGTGAGAATTATTATTATTATTATTATTATTATCACTGTATGGAGAGAGGGCGCAGTAGGTACACAAGCGAGCTTTTAGGATTCGACTTTAATCGAGTAATTCTGCTATGGCAGCTAAAAAAGCCACTTCGCCCATATATCCAATGACGTTATAAAGCCTATCAGTTCGGGCAGCAGGCCAGGGCCGGACCAGCGATCGTTCACGTCGGCCATGCAATATTCAATACGGATGGTCGGTTGTTTATTTCGCTCGGTGGCGCTGTGACCCCCCCCAGCTTATCTCTCAGATTTATGGGGTACTGGGGTCGTTTCTTACGCCGCCCCCTGAACCGTTTAAGCCTTGGCTAATACAAATACCCCACCCGATACGGGAGAAGGCTTGGGAACGTTTTCATAAATACCTACTCAATACTGGCTTCTCCAAAGAAATTTTTATGTTTTTACGTTGCCTTCCGAATTTTCCTATGTGTCGTTACTTTAATGACTTTTTATTTATTGCCGAGCAAAGAGTTCGTTTAAAGGTGTGGTCTAAAATCGTTGAGCGGAACATACAGGAAGAGAAAGATCGGTCGTCACGCAAGGATGAATAAATATCAAAATATTTGAGAATTGTTTAGGTAGAGGAGAGGTCTCCACTCCCGCTCATCTAGTTGCCTTGTGGGCAAGATGCTGTCGCCGAAGCCTTCGATAGAACATCGTCCTCATGCCCACTATAAACTCTATTTGGACCTTGGTGTACGACAGCACAGGCAGGGTAGGCTTGCCAACTCCGTCGTTTTTACTTCTGAACATATTTCTAATAATTTTTAAGGAAAATTGCTGCTGGTAACACTACAGTCAAAGTCTAGAAATACTAACTCACTTCTTTGATCTCTCTGAAAAGCCGACAATTTTTGCGACTGGTCGTAAATCAGCGTCACCTCGCACGCTTCGCATTTACGAGGGCGACTAAACAAAATCGCCGTCAAGCTAGTTATACGGGGGCAGGTTCATATTGACTTTCCATTATTTACCAAAGTCTACAAATATTAGTAGACCTATTTGTAGATTGCAGATTTTGGTACAACATTATTTGTGTAGGTAAGTATTCCGTTAGTTTTTGGTAGGTACAGATAAATACATAATTAGTAGATATAGGTATCTGTAGACTTTGGTTGGAAGGCATGAATAAAAATGCAATTTTTTATGTTTTACGTTCACTTTTAATAAAGCCTAACAAAACATAGAGCAGACAAAAACATAAATAACAAATAAATATTTAACGACAGTTAAACTATCATATCTACATTTTCATCCTGTATAGTAAATATTTTGATATTTAAGTTGGCATAAACAATACAGAACAAACTATTACGCATTCGTACCTACACAAGCATGCGTCTTACCATAACGTTCAGGCAATAATCTTAATGGGACAGCCGAGGGGACAGCAGTTTTTACTAAACGTTTTCCGGACGAAGTGAATGACTGATCATCAAAATGTGCCTTGCAAGTTCTTATAGGTTTATATGCCTCTTCAGGTGGAATATTATGTTCTCCGAAGGCATTCTTCCATTGCTGGCACCTTCAAATTCTCAATATTTTAATATTATATCTATATTATTCTTCAATTAATACCTAAGTATTCAAATGTCACGTAAAAATGTCTTAATTTTTGTAGGTACGTACCTCAAACTCAATCTTACCTTTCAGGGTCTTTAGGAAATGAAAAAAAGGTAATATAGTCTTTTGAACTGGTTTTACAGCCATCCGCACTGCAGTAAAAAGCGTTACTAGGCATCACTACAACAAAGTCACGGTCGGTCGGTAATATTTTGGGGTAATATTTTGCGCGCACCCGGTAGAATGCGAACGAACCGCTCTCAGCTACACTGTGTACAGCTTATTTTCTTACAAGATATCGATGGGCTCGATCTCGGTACTCCGATGACGGCGGGAGGAGGGGAGCGGGAGAGGGCAAGAGGGAAACGTTTGTTTACACAAGGCCGAGTGCCCGGACTTATTAGAATATCTCTGCTACAGTGTTAAGGATTCACGGCTTTATATGCCAGCGGTATTATTGCAGATTTCTTATACGCCATACGAGTTCAAATTCTGACGGCAGCACCTGATAGATTACAGAATAAACTTTTGAAGAGCTCCTCTATAGGGTACTAATAATGTATGTTGACAAATTACACAAAATTTAAATCTGTTCGGTTCGCTCTTCTAATTTTTTCAGTAAAATTATGTATAATTACCAAAATTTTGTTTGTGCGGTAATAAATAAACTACACCTAAAATATAAGCATTTTTAATGAGTTTAAGAATAAATTAAACCTTGACACCACAAGTTCCTAAATGCGCTAGTATAGGAGATATTAGTAATTAGTAGTAGAGCGTTATCGACCAAAACTGCCTCATCCTCTAAAATTTTAATACTCTACCAACCCTACACTAGTCGCTTGGTGCTAAAAATGTAAATTCCACATCGGCGACTGATCGGTCGAAGCTCTCATCCCTATACGTTTTTCCTATTTCCTCTCTGGGAATACCTAATAGAAGGGGGATAGCGTGGTAAAAAGGCCTGTCTGGTTCGAAATATCGAGGGAGGAAACGTGTCGATACATCGCGATAGCGCGCGAATTCACCGCCTGGTGCATTAGCTGAAACCCTCCGAAAGGGAAACCTTATACAGCAAGTCCCATGTACAAGAATAAAAACCTAAAGAATACTTTTCCACAATAAAAAATTAGCTTTTTGAGGATATTTCTATCCAAATAGCCGGGGACTAGCAGTGGCGTAACTACGGAATGTAGGCCGTGTTCATAATTTCAGGTGGGCCCCTGTGTTTTTTTATGTTTGAAAGTGGTGTAACAATGAAAAACATTGTACCTACCTACAGGATGTACCATTTTCGATACTTTTGCAAGTTATATTTATATTTTGAAATTCTTACCTCCTAGAAAAAACCGTGAACGCCACTGAATTCTACGTGAAAAAATCTATAACGGTCGATTTGTACCATTTCAACAAGTTAGCGTATAACGGATATAGGGGGGGTGCCTGAAAATGGCAAATTTTGAGAATCACCTTTGTTTAAAAAACCAAGGAGGCCGCATGAAAATTCTGTATACGAGCGTTTCTTTTTATGAAAAAGTAGGTCAGTGCCCCGAAAACCGCAACTCCCTATTACTAAAAATAACCGAGATACCTCGCAAAAGTATCGAAAATGGGACACCCTGTAGGTGCATAGAGAATAATCCAACTTAAACTTTGTATTGACCAACAGTTAATAATAATGCACATTGCTGTATTACAGGTCGAAAAACGCCATTATATGTCAAAAGGTTGAATCACCATGTACGTTCTGTACAGGGTGATCCAAACTCGATGCTCAAGGCCTACTGCGGGAACACGAAAACTGAAAATAAAATTTCGAACAGGGGCTCTAGTAGTTAAGTAAAGCGGATCCTGGCTCAAAGATGGCCGCCATATGTGAGCCAGCTTCCGCATAAGGGTTTTGAGCCTGAGCCAGGATCCGCATAGGGTTTTCGGGGATAAAATCTAGCGGTGGGGGGGGATTTGTGTGGGGGGATCCCCTCCACTTTTTTTAGTATATATTTCGATGGTTGATTGGTAAAGTAGTACACAGTTCTCACTTTTAACTTAACTAAATAAGATTAAAAGTATGGCATCGTTTGTGACCCATTTAAATAACAGTTTGTTCCTGAAGAAATTCATTAGGGTCCAAGATTTGGAAGTCAACCGAAAGTTTGAGGTACATGCATTTACGAAAATAAACACCAAGTTCGGCGAGAAGATATCCTTGGAATTCGACGATTTCAAAACAATTTTACCGCAAAGGTTCACGGTAGAATTTACAGAAGAACGAATTGAGCAAGTAAACAAGGACATTTTCAACGGGCGAAAGTATTATCTTATTAGTTATGGACCTGTCGGGAAAACAACTAATATTCAATTTTCCGTCCAAGAACCGGAACAGCTATAAAAATACTTTGGAGTCTCACATTCGAAAATTACAGAAACTAAAATATGAAATTGATATATATGAAATTAATAAGAACTTTAAACAATTAAAAATAAAATATATATAGCATAAGAGATGTTTCATTTCTTCTACCCATAGTAAATTAATAAAATAACAAACTACCCAGCAGGTGTACAACAAAGTAATAGTATAAAAAAAGTGCAAAACTGAAACTTGAATTAAAACCAAACACAATTTTTTCTTGCAGCTTGATGTAGCTCCAAACAAAAAATAATAATGCCTAATGATAAAAATTCTAACAAAAATAATAATTTCTGTGCCCTCTAAGGAAGTCCATACATAGTCCCCATGCAAATTCCCCATGTAAAGTCCCCATTTTAAGTCCCACTTAAGCCGCCCACTTTAGACGCCAACTTTCGACGCCAACTTTCGACGCCAACGTCTCAGTTGGATGCAGTACTTTTATAAGGATCTACTAAGTAGGAGGAAGCTTTTCAGTTCCCACCTACAATTCTATAAACAGCCAATCCAGCGCAGATAGTGACTCGAACCATTTTGGCATAATTCCAGAGAAAGTTAACCCTTTCAGAGTTTTACACCCGACTGTTCAAATTAGTTACACCTTCACCTGGTTTTAGTACCTTGAATCTTTTTGTGCCGAGTCAACAAAAATGCAGACAAGTTTGCCCCCTTTTACTTTTATAGCAGGCTGTTCACATTCTTTAGACTTTCACCTGTTTCTAAATCTTCTTGCGCGACCCTTCCTTCAAGGGATAATCTTACATAACAATGATCCACTTTTAAATGTTTTTTGTCAGACTTTTTTTTTATAGTCCTGTAAATGGCATGTTATAAAAATTTACTGCCTGGTAGTTTTATAGCAGACTGTTCAAATTATTTAGATTTTCACCTGCTTGTAAATCTTCTCGTGCGACCCTACCTGAGATTTTAATAAAAAAAGGCTTTCAATGTTAAAACTTAAATGAGAATATTTTGCTGTTATTGTTATTTTGATAAAAAAAACTGTGTACATTATTAATATTCCACTTAAAATTCCTCGATAAAAATATTGCTTTAAAGTGGGTTAGTAAGGAATAGGTAAACAAAACTAAACAAGAAACCAGTATATAAATAAAACAAACTAAAATTAATTAATGTTTTGTTTTATTAAAATAATTCATATATTTTGTTACAATAAACTTATATACAAATATTAGCACTGTCGTTGTCTGCGTAGACGGTCGAACCAACCTTCATAATATGCATAATTATAAGTCGTTCGATTTCGTATTATGTCCTCATTATTCGCAAATCGAAAATACCGTGCCACATAGCCAGATTCGTATTCGATTTGACGCTGATGATTAAACCACCCTGCGTAGTACGCCTTATTATATGCAATGATATCAGATTTAGCCATGTAAATGTCATTAGCGTTCGCAAAACACTGACCGTATCTGATCCATCCATCTTGATATCCTGCACCATATTGAACTTTATCCATTTTCACGTCACCCTCCAGAAAACGCCTATTCTTACCAGCCTGATGATCAAACCATCCCGCGTATAAACCTTCATTATAGTGCCTCACATGAGTGTCCCTTAATCGCCTAATTGGATTTGCGTTTTCTTCCGTTTTCCACTGACTATACGAACTCCATCCTGCACTGTATCCATCATCTGTCACTTTTCTTTTATTCTGAGAATACATCTCAACGAGTGTTATAAACTTTTGCCACAATTATCTAACTGAAGCAATATTTAATTCTTTGTATTGAATTGAATTTAGTGAATTTTGTTAAGGATGTGGCTGCCTTTTATATTTAACGTAAGCATTGCCTATCCCCACTCAACAGCGTTGTCGTCTAATTAGAAAATAGAGCAATTTGAAGTAGAAAATTTTTTGGCAACGCCGAAGGGGTGGAGTTACCCCCACTCCCACCAGAGCAAAGTTAACGCCTAAATTAAAAAGTAGCAACGTTGAGAGCCATCCCCACCAACGCATTCATTTTAAAATCTACAAAAGGGTGTAGAAATTCAGCAAAAGCATCAGTTTTCTAAATTTTGTTGAATTGTGTTCGAGTTTTGTCGTGTGTTATTTTTAAATTTATTACTTTGCTTATAATTATGAGTGTGTTCCAAACTAAGGCGATTGTCCACTACAATGCTGTTGTGAGGGTAAGTCAAAACTTATTTTTTATAATTATTAAATACGTTATTTCAATTTGCTTCGAGAAACTATTTTGCTTTTTCGCATCAGAAAATTTTTAGCCAACTTTTTTCTTGTTAGCCGCAAGTTGGAGATTTTCTTATGCGAAAAATATTTTTTTATTTGCGATATACTAACATTCAATAATTATTATAGTCACCATCTGCTTATAATCTCATCGAGACGCTTGCGGCAGAGGGGTCAGTTGAAAATTCATCCGAAGAAAACAATGTTGATCATGTAAGTAGACATGTTTATGAATTCTAACAAATAATAAATGTTTATCTTATACTTATAGTATTCCGAAGTGGACGATGAAAGCATTAGAAGCGCAACATCGTTTGCTGTGTCGCAGATCGAGCGTGAGCTGGCACATGAACAATCGGTATATGTACAGCCTGCACAACCTGCCGAATCGATACATGTGCAGCCTGCGCAATTGACATATGTACAGCCTGAACAACCCGCACCTGAATATTCGGCACATGTGCAGCCTGCGCAATTGACATATGTACAGCCTGAACAACCCGCACCTGAATACGAGCAACCCGCGCAACCTGCAGGGCATGCGTCGCCTGCTCAGTCTGAGCAAACCCACCGGCAGAACGTCTCCAGTCCTGTGAGGACTGTTGGGAAAAATATGGAGACGTTGAGAGCGGTTTATAACAGGGGGCGCCGCACAAACAGGTTTCCGGATGACAGCTTCGATTTTGAAGATCCAGCAGCTGGAGGACGTCACAATTTGGAACTTAATAAAGTGCTGGAAGATAATGTTGTCGTCTTACAGCTTCAAAGTAATAAGCTGGCCAAAAACAAGGCTGGTTTAAAAAATAAAATAGATAGGTTAGATAAATTAAGAAAAATTTTAGTAAATAGGATTAGTATAATAGAAATAGATGAAGCGCGTGTGAATAAAATATTAACTAGTTATAAGTAAGCATAAGTTGAATCATATATATATATAATATTACACATAGTTTTAAACCAACGCTTTGTTATTCATTTCTCACCCAATACCATTATAAACACCAAGCAATAAAATTTTATTACGTGCAATACAGAGTCGCTCGGTAGCTAAATACAAAAGTAATATTTTTCTCCTAAGCAGACCATACTTTAGCATAAGCGTACGTGCACACTTCCGGCTGAGGGAGATGTAAGAAAGGTAAAAAATATAGTCAGGGGATTTTACATAGCGATCGTCCTCGCTCGAACTCGCACGGACAAGCAGTAGCAAGCGGATACCTAAAATCCCAGAACATTTGTAGTATCAAACTGTAGTTTTTAAGTAAATATTTTATTAAACGTTTATTTTCTTATATTCGAGAATTTAATTTAAATAATAATAATAATAAAACAATTATCCAATAATACATTTCATTTACAATAATACCAATGGCCTAGTTTTTGCACCTGTTTTACATATTAAGCATGTATCTTGCCGAAAAGCTATGCTTTAGCATAACCGTACGTGCACACTTCCGGCTGAGCGATGTAAGAAAGGTAAAAAATACAACCAGAGGATTTTACATAGCGATCATCCTCGCACGGACAAGCAGTAGCATGCGACTACCTAAAATCCCAGAACATTTGTAGGTATCAAACTGTAGTTTTTAATTAAATATTTTATTTCACGTTTATTTTCTTATAGTCAGGAATTTAATTTAAATAATAATAATAAAAACAGAATTATCCAATAATACATTTTATTTACAATAATACATTTTATTTACAATAATGGTATAATTTTTGCACCTGCTTTACACATCAAGCAGGTGTCTTGCCGAAAAGCTATGTAAAGCTTTTCTTTACAGGCACTACACCGCATGAATCTTTGCAAAGGCATTTCTGTCAAAGAAAAATGTAAAGTTTCATGCCGATGCTTCGCATTGTCGGTGAAACCATTCAGGGAAACCTCTGTAAAATCTACCACATACGCACGGTAACAATTTAGGCACAAACGCGCCCTTTCTGTTACCTTTACATATGCGGCAGATACACAGAGGCCCCCCACTGTCCAGTTATTATAACCCTCGCTCGGGTTAATGGGTACACTTTTCGCCACGACGGAGTCATCGCGGTCAACGTCTACCCCTTCATCTTCGTCACTAGCATCATCGTCGTCAATGTCGTCTATGTCTCTTCTCAATTCTGCAGGCACCGTTTTCTCAATCTCTTCTTTTTCTTCTAACGCAAGTTGGTATAGGGAATTATTTATGGAGGCAGCCATTGTTATTAAATTTAATTTGTTTGGAGAAAAACTGTAACTGATGTCTATTGAGATATCTCCAGAGTTTTTATAGTCTAAAACATCAACCTGTACGAGATGTCTAGGAGGGGATCCTAGTGTTTTATGTCCTATTTAAATATATGCTATAAAAAGTGATACATTTTTTTAAATTTTAATTCATCCATTTCAGAAAACTGTATTTTTTGCTGTTTTTTATTTTGAAATAAATGGAACAACTAATCTGCATATTTGAGTTATTCCAAATTTCATAAAGATTGCAACTACTGATTTTCTTTTATGAATTGACGTGTAATCAATACAATGAAAATATTAGATTTTTAATACAGGTCGTGCCCTCTATTTCTGTAGGGAAACAACTACAGTCGTGCTTCAAAAGTACTACCAATTGATCGATATTTCGCCGAATACTTTACCCTTGCAACAGGTATGCGCAAGGGGGTTCGAAAGATACCGCTGGGTGGTTCGAAGGCCCCGCCGTCGAGGGCGCGCTATGAGTCTCAGGAACGCGGCGGCTGTCACAAAGAGAGAGATGGGAGATATGGAACTGAAAATTTGGAGCACTCCAAAGGCGAATGATCTAAAGGCAAAGGCAAATGATTCAAAGGCAAAGGCAAATGATCGGAAGGCAAATGATTCGAAGGCAAAGGCAAATGATCCAAAGGCAAAGGCAAATGATCGGAAGGCAAAGGCAAATGATCCGAAGGCAAAGGCAAATGATCGGAAGGCAAATGATTCGAAGGCAAAGGCAAATGATCCAAAGGCAAAGGCAAATGATCGGAAGGCAAAGGCAAATGATCCGAAGGCAAAGGCAAATGATCGGAAGGCAAAGGCAAATGATCCGAAGGCAAGTGATCCGAAGGCAAATGATCCAAAGGCAAATTAAAAATATAGTATGAATGTATTGTAACAATGTGTTAGTATATAATAAAGATAAAATTAAGTATAATTGTCAGTGTTTTATTCCCCACCTACGTGATGTATATGTGTGATATTTGCGGTACAACATTTTGTAGATCGGATAGTTTTACAAGACACAAGAATATTCACAGAACTATTATTTTTATGTGTGAATTCTGTAGTAAAACGTTTTCGAGAAAAGATAACTTAAAAACTCATAAAAGAATCCACCAACTTCAAAACGACTTAGTTGTTAGCGAGGTCGTTGGATACAACGATTCGAAAGACGCGATGCAAATCCATCAGCAGACAGTTTCACTTCCAGTAGAAAACCTAGATATTGTGCAAGAAAGTAGTGCTAAATCTAAACACGGTGTACTGTTTCCAAACTCATTTAGGGCAATTTTTTGTGGACCTAGCGGATGTGGAAAAACCAACGCTTTACTTAGTTTAATATTTAATGAAAACGGACTAAAATTCGAGAATATTTACTTGTACAGTAAGTCACTGTACCAACCCAAGTATCAGTTATTGCAAGACGTGCTTAAACAAGTTAGTGGCGTTGGATATTTTCCCTTTAACTCAAACGATGATGTAATTGGTCCATCAGAGGCTAGAGAAAATTCAAAAAACCCATATTTGTAGAACGTTGTTTTATTAAACCAACCTTCTCCTATACAAATCAGCCAACAGAAACTCTTTGTAAAAACAGAAGAGTTCAAAAATACAAAAGGTTTCTATACTAAATGTAATATTACATAATATTAATATAATGTCTGTTTCATTTAAGTTACTACTTACTACTAGATGATTGACTTTATCTAAGAAATTACAATAGAAATCATAAAAATCAAAGCGGAGCAAAAAGCCAAATCTCAAAGATGCACTTATGCTAACGTTTAACAATTCAAAAATATCTGCCTCGGTAAAATAAACATACACATTATTTTTTCTAAGCGACACGTGCTGATTTCCATCGGCGTCAATCACCGTACTTAGAACCATACGTGAGTCGAATCTGGCAAACATTGGAGCTCCACCATTATTAATAAATTCACATACATGTTCCAATAATTTATTCCATTCAGAGTAGTTCAAGGAAATTACTGTCCGATCATGACAAAGGTATGTGATGATTACTGCTGGCTCAAAATATTTCTTGAGACTCAACCCTGTATGAATGAATAATCCATTAGTTGATTTGATCGGAAAACATGCTGCCAAAAGCAAAGAATCTTCTACAATATCATTTTCACTGCTGCTTACATCGGATTCGTAACCACTGTCAGACATTTTGGCGGTTCGTTCACCGAGAGAACTACACAATGTTTGTTTCGCTTATCCACGAGTCGTGGCTTTTATCTAACCCGAGCCATCGCACAAGAACTTTCCCCCTCCTCCTTTGAAGCACTTTTTCCACCAAATAGATGTCAGGATTTGCCACTTTTTGCAATTCTTCATTATAAAAACCACCCTTTATAGCTCTTCCACGTAAATCTTCTAACAAATATGTGGGAGGATTGGTGTGTTGTACTTTGATTATTTTGAACAACTCCGTTGTCCAATTAGGTCGATATCCCTTGTCAAATACATGTCTAGCTTTACTTATTCTCACAATGTCACCCTTCCTAAATTTACGAGTTTTGAAAACTTTTAAGTGACTGTTGTACACATTGGTGACTAAATGTTGCTCGTTGTTTTTGTTAACTTCACCAGGCTTCATTTGTATCGTTCTATGTTTCCTATTATTGTACTCATTTACTACAGTAGGCAAAATATCAATCCACCTATATTTTCCATTTAGACTGAAATACTTGAATAATTTTTCTTTCAAAGTTCGTATTACTCTTTCCACTATAGCTGCCTTTTTGTCGGTAAATGTACTGTAGTGATTAATTTGAAAAGTTTTCATCAATTTCTGGAATTCAGAGTTGTAAAATTCTTTGCCCTGATCGGTTTGTAAATTGTGAGGCTTGCGTCCCCCACTGTTTTTTAAAATATCTTTAAAAGCCTTTGTAACATCTGCTCCAGACTTGGATTGTAGCGGTCTACACCAGACATATTTGGAGAAAGAGTCAATTACAACTAATATGAATTTATTACCTCTATTACAGTAAGCATATTGATCTAACTGAGCAAGATCGGCTTGCCAAAGATCATCTAAGCCTTTGATAATAGTTCGACGTCGAGGATAATTTTTTCGAGCTGGTTTATGGAGTTCCCTAACTAACCGAACTTTTTCATCACTATGACCGAAATTCATTGTTCAACTGCTCAATTCCAACTTAAAATGAAATTACTTTACACCGCTCTTTTGTTTATCCAATTTCAGTTGTTCTTTAATCACATCCTGCTCTTGTGTTATTTTCTCTATGGCAGTTTGCAAAGCAACAGTATTTAATTCTAACAACTCTTTAAAATCCTGTATTTGCTGGGAAACGTTATTTTTAAAGTCGTTTACTGACCGTAATAAAAAGTTATGACGCTCATCTAATATATTTCTAAGCTTTTCGTTATCTTTATTATATTGAAATGAAATAGCTGAAGCATCGCTATTCAATTTTTGGTTTTGGGACAAAGGAGAGTGCACAATGTCGCTAGCCTTTTTGTATTTCGACGAGCGTCCGAACTTGTTAAGAGTCATTTTGTAACTAACTGTATATTGACAGTAATTATACTTCTAGTAAATAACTTTAGCTTCCTTTAATTCATTTAAGATGGCTGCGATTTCGTTGTCGTGAGAAGTGTTTCCGGCATCTTTAGAAGCTACAAGTAACTTCAACCTATCTACTAATTCATTGACATTATCCCAGTATACGTACTCTATGGGTTTTGTGTTATAAGTAAGCTGCATACCTGTACCTTGCGCATCTTGAGTTTTACTTTTTATTAGAGGTCTAATGATATTAAGGTATTTGGTCTTGTGAGAACCCCTCAATTTACCATTCGATGTAAGGTGAACACCAGTTAACATTAAAATTTTCTTGTAATTTAACAAATCCGCCTGACTGTATTCTGGATATTCATAGAAAATGAGTTGGTAAAGTCCGTCGGTGCTCTTGAAAGGAGTGTTATCGATTATTATATCTCCCGTGTCTTTATCAAAATCGATATGTTTATTTCCTAAGGTCCATGTGTAGGTACTGCGATCAAGTTTAGGACCATAAGTATTATCAATATCAGCAGATTTTGAGATGAAATTTTGAATGTATGGTAAGGCCGTTTCAGGATAACCATAATCTGCGTCATCTTCAACATCATCATCGTATTCAGTTACTTGAGATGATTCTAAGACCGTTGTAGGTAATGTATTTTCTCCCGATATTTCAGACGGTAACTTTTTACTTGGCGTACTAGTAAATAATTCTATCTTAGGTTTTATCCGAATTGCAGTTTGTTGCTTTGATCCTACCTTAACTTTCATATTATTTTTTATTTCGCTTAGAGAATCTTTTACGGGCTTGAATATCTTATCTAAAGTCTCATCCATCTCAGATTTACCCGTTTTTAACGCAGCATATTTTCTTCTAATAGATCTAGTTAGCTCTTTAATTTTTTTAGCACGCTGTGCTCTCTGAATTTGTTCTTGTGATGTCAAGGGCATGTTGGCTACTAATAAAGATACCGAGTCACTAGAGTTTTATATAGCTATCAAATCCTTTTCTGTATCGCCCATTATCTAAACTAAAGTCTTTGGCTATCACTAATGTTCCAAAAACACTACCATTCCAACAAAATGAGCAAAGGTTTTTAAACTGCTCGTAGGTGATATCTGGTGACACATGTTCATCATAGACATGCTTCAGATTAACGTCATCCTGTTTGAACAGAATAATCATGTTACAATTGTCTCGTATTAATTGCTTAGGAATTTTAGAATATGTCTGACAAAGATAGACAACATCTATAGATTTATGACGTCCCATTGAATAAAATTCTCTAATTTTATCTTGTTTATCGCAAGCCACGTCATCAAATATGAAAACCGAATTTTCTCTAGCCTCTGATGGACCAATTACATCATCGTTTGAGTTAAAGGGAAAATATCCAACGCCACTAACTTGTTTAAGCACGTCTTGCAATAACTGATACTTGGGTTGGTACAGTGACTTACTGTACAAGTAAATATTCTCGAATTTTAGTCCGTTTTCATTAAATATTAAACTAAGTAAAGCGTTGGTTTTTCCACATCCGCTAGGTCCACAAAAAATTGCCCTAAATGAGTTTGGAAACAGTACACCGTGTTTAGATTTAGCACTACTTTCTTGCACAATATCTAGGTTTTCTACTGGAAGTGAAACTGTCTGCTGATGGATTTGCATCGCGTCTTTCGAATCGTTGTATCCAACGACCTCGCTAACAACTAAGTCGTTTTGAAGTTGGTGGATTCTTTTATGAGTTTTTAAGTTATCTTTTCTCGAAAACGTTTTACTACAGAATTCACACATAAAAATAATAGTTCTGTGAATATTCTTGTGTCTTGTAAAACTATCCGATCTACAAAATGTTGTACCGCAAATATCACACATATACATCACGTAGGTGGGGAATAAAACACTGACAATTATACTTAATTTTATCTTTATTATATACTAACACATTGTTACAATACATTCATACTATATTTTTAATTTGCCTTTGGATCATTTGCCTTCGGATCACTTGCCTTCGGATCATTTGCCTTTGCCTTCCGATCATTTGCCTTTGCCTTCGGATCATTTGCCTTTGCCTTCCGATCATTTGCCTTTGCCTTTGGATCATTTGCCTTTGCCTTCGAATCATTTGCCTTCCGATCATTTGCCTTTGCCTTCGGATCATTTGCCTTTGCCTTCCGATCATTTGCCTTTGCCTTTGGATCATTTGCCTTTGCCTTCGAATCATTTGCCTTCCGATCATTTGCCTTTGCCTTTGAATCATTTGCCTTTGCCTTTAGATCATTCGCCTTTGGAGTGCTCCAAATTTTCAGTTCCATATCTCCCATCTCTCTCTTTGTGACAGCCGCCGCGTTCCTGAGACTCATAGCGCGCCCTCGACGGCGGGGCCTTCGAACCACCCAGCGGTATCTTTCGAACCCCCTTGCGCATACCTGTTGCAAGGGTAAAGTATTCGGCGAAATATCGATCAATTGGTAGTACTTTTGAAGCACGACTGTAGTTGTTTCCCTACAGAAATAGAGGGCACGACCTGTATTAAAAATCTAATATTTTCATTGTATTGATTACACGTCAATTCATAAAAGAAAATCAGTAGTTGCAATCTTTATGAAATTTGGAATAACTCAAATATGCAGATTAGTTGTTCCATTTATTTCAAAATAAAAAACAGCAAAAAATACAGTTTTCTGAAATGGATGAATTAAAATTTAAAAAAATGTATCACTTTTTATAGCATATATTTAAATAGGACATAAAACACTAGGATCCCCTCCTAGACATCTCGTACAGGTTGATGTTTTAGACTATAAAAACTCTGGAGATATCTCAATAGACATCAGTTACAGTTTTTCTCCAAACAAATTAAATTTAATAACAATGGCTGCCTCCATAAATAATTCCCTATACCAACTTGCGTTAGAAGAAAAAGAAGAGATTGAGAAAACGGTGCCTGCAGAATTGAGAAGAGACATAGACGACATTGACGACGATGATGCTAGTGACGAAGATGAAGGGGTAGACGTTGACCGCGATGACTCCGTCGTGGCGAAAAGTGTACCCATTAACCCGAGCGAGGGTTATAATAACTGGACAGTGGGGGGCCTCTGTGTATCTGCCGCATATGTAAAGGTAACAGAAAGGGCGCGTTTGTGCCTAAATTGTTACCGTGCGTATGTGGTAGATTTTACAGAGGTTTCCCTGAATGGTTTCACCGACAATGCGAAGCATCGGCATGAAACTTTACATTTTTCTTTGACAGAAATGCCTTTGCAAAGATTCATGCGGTGTAGTGCCTGTAAAGAAAAGCTTTACATAGCTTTTCGGCAAGACACCTGCTTGATGTGTAAAGCAGGTGCAAAAATTATACCATTATTGTAAATAAAATGTATTATTGTAAATAAAATGTATTATTGGATAATTCTGTTTTTATTATTATTATTTAAATTAAATTCCTGACTATAAGAAAATAAACGTGAAATAAAATATTTAATTAAAAACTACAGTTTGATACCTACAAATGTTCTGGGATTTTAGGTAGTCGCATGCTACTGCTTGTCCGTGCGAGGATGATCGCTATGTAAAATCCTCTGGTTGTATTTTTTACCTTTCTTACATCGCTCAGCCGGAAGTGTGCACGTACGGTTATGCTAAAGCATAGCTTTTCGGCAAGATACATGCTTAATATGTAAAACAGGTGCAAAAACTAGGCCATTGGTATTATTGTAAATGAAATGTATTATTGGATAATTGTTTTATTATTATTATTATTTAAATTAAATTCTCGAATATAAGAAAATAAACGTTTAATAAAATATTTACTTAAAAACTACAGTTTGATACTACAAATGTTCTGGGATTTTAGGTATCCGCTTGCTACTGCTTGTCCGTGCGAGTTCGAGCGAGGACGATCGCTATGTAAAATCCCCTGACTATATTTTTTACCTTTCTTACATCTCCCTCAGCCGGAAGTGTGCACGTACGCTTATGCTAAAGTATGGTCTGCTTAGGAGAAAAATATTACTTTTGTATTTAGCTACCGAGCGACTCTGTATTGCACGTAATAAAATTTTATTGCTTGGTGTTTATAATGGTATTGGGTGAGAAATGAATAACAAAGCGTTGGTTTAAAACTATGTGTAATATTATATATATATATGATTCAACTTATGCTTACTTATAACTAGTTAATATTTTATTCACACGCGCTTCATCTATTTCTATTATACTAATCCTATTTACTAAAATTTTTCTTAATTTATCTAACCTATCTATTTTATTTTTTAAACCAGCCTTGTTTTTGGCCAGCTTATTACTTTGAAGCTGTAAGACGACAACATTATCTTCCAGCACTTTATTAAGTTCCAAATTGTGACGTCCTCCAGCTGCTGGATCTTCAAAATCGAAGCTGTCATCCGGAAACCTGTTTGTGCGGCGCCCCCTGTTATAAACCGCTCTCAACGTCTCCATATTTTTCCCAACAGTCCTCACAGGACTGGAGACGTTCTGCCGGTGGGTTTGCTCAGACTGAGCAGGCGACGCATGCCCTGCAGGTTGCGCGGGTTGCTCGTATTCAGGTGCGGGTTGTTCAGGCTGTACATATGTCAATTGCGCAGGCTGCACATGTGCCGAATATTCAGGTGCGGGTTGTTCAGGCTGTACATATGTCAATTGCGCAGGCTGCACATGTGTCGATTCGGCAGGTTGTGCAGGCTGTACATATACCGATTGTTCATGTGCCAGCTCACGCTCGATCTGCGACACAGCAAACGATGTTGCGCTTCTAATGCTTTCATCGTCCACTTCGGAATACTATAAGTATAAGATAAACATTTATTATTTGTTAGAATTCATAAACATGTCTACTTACATGATCAACATTGTTTTCTTCGGATGAATTTTCAACTGACCCCTCTGCCGCAAGCGTCTCGATGAGATTATAAGCAGATGGTGACTATAATAATTATTGAATGTTAGTATATCGCAAATAAAAAAATATTTTTCGCATAAGAAAATCTCCAACTTGCGGCTAACAAGAAAAAAGTTGGCTAAAAATTTTCTGATGCGAAAAAGCAAAATAGTTTCTCGAAGCAAATTGAAATAACGTATTTAATAATTATAAAAAATAAGTTTTGACTTACCCTCACAACAGCATTGTAGTGGACAATCGCCTTAGTTTGGAACACACTCATAATTATAAGCAAAGTAATAAATTTAAAAATAACACACGACAAAACTCGAACACAATTCAACAAAATTTAGAAAACTGATGCTTTTGCTGAATTTCTACACCCTTTTGTAGATTTTAAAATGAATGCGTTGGTGGGGATGGCTCTCAACGTTGCTACTTTTTAATTTAGGCGTTAACTTTGCTCTGGTGGGAGTGGGGGTAACTCCACCCCTTCGGCGTTGCCAAAAAATTTTCTACTTCAAATTGCTCTATTTTCTAATTAGACGACAACGCTGTTGAGTGGGGATAGGCAATGCTTACGTTAAATATAAAAGGCAGCCACATCCTTAACAAAATTCACTAAATTCAATTCAATACAAAGAATTAAATATTGCTTCAGTTAGATAATTGTGGCAAAAGTTTATAACACTCGTTGAGATGTATTCTCAGAATAAAAGAAAAGTGACAGATGATGGATACAGTGCAGGATGGAGTTCGTATAGTCAGTGGAAAACGGAAGAAAACGCAAATCCAATTAGGCGATTAAGGGACACTCATGTGAGGCACTATAATGAAGGTTTATACGCGGGATGGTTTGATCATCAGGCTGGTAAGAATAGGCGTTTTCTGGAGGGTGACGTGAAAATGGATAAAGTTCAATATGGTGCAGGATATCAAGATGGATGGATCAGATACGGTCAGTGTTTTGCGAACGCTAATGACATTTACATGGCTAAATCTGATATCATTGCATATAATAAGGCGTACTACGCAGGGTGGTTTAATCATCAGCGTCAAATCGAATACGAATCTGGCTATGTGGCACGGTATTTTCGATTTGCGAATAATGAGGACATAATACGAAATCGAACGACTTATAATTATGCATATTATGAAGGTTGGTTCGACCGTCTACGCAGACAACGACAGTGCTAATATTTGTATATAAGTTTATTGTAACAAAATATATGAATTATTTTAATAAAACAAAACATTAATTAATTTTAGTTTGTTTTATTTATATACTGGTTTCTTGTTTAGTTTTGTTTACCTATTCCTTACTAACCCACTTTAAAGCAATATTTTTATCGAGGAATTTTAAGTGGAATATTAATAATGTACACAGTTTTTTTTATCAAAATAACAATAACAGCAAAATATTCTCATTTAAGTTTTAACATTGAAAGCCTTTTTTTATTAAAATCTCAGGTAGGGTCGCACGAGAAGATTTACAAGCAGGTGAAAATCTAAATAATTTGAACAGTCTGCTATAAAACTACCAGGCAGTAAATTTTTATAACATGCCATTTACAGGACTATAAAAAAAAAGTCTGACAAAAAACATTTAAAAGTGGATCATTGTTATGTAAGATTATCCCTTGAAGGAAGGGTCGCGCAAGAAGATTTAGAAACAGGTGAAAGTCTAAAGAATGTGAACAGCCTGCTATAAAAGTAAAAGGGGGCAAACTTGTCTGCATTTTTGTTGACTCGGCACAAAAAGATTCAAGGTACTAAAACCAGGTGAAGGTGTAACTAATTTGAACAGTCGGGTGTAAAACTCTGAAAGGGTTAACTTTCTCTGGAATTATGCCAAAATGGTTCGAGTCACTATCTGCGCTGGATTGGCTGTTTATAGAATTGTAGGTGGGAACTGAAAAGCTTCCTCCTACTTAGTAGATCCTTATAAAAGTACTGCATCCAACTGAGACGTTGGCGTCGAAAGTTGGCGTCGAAAGTTGGCGTCTAAAGTGGGCGGCTTAAGTGGGACTTAAAATGGGGACTTTACATGGGGAATTTGCATGGGGACTATGTATGGACTTCCTTAGAGGGCACAGAAATTATTATTTTTGTTAGAATTTTTATCATTAGGCATTATTATTTTTTGTTTGGAGCTACATCAAGCTGCAAGAAAAAATTGTGTTTGGTTTTAATTCAAGTTTCAGTTTTGCACTTTTTTTATACTATTACTTTGTTGTACACCTGCTGGGTAGTTTGTTATTTTATTAATTTACTATGGGTAGAAGAAATGAAACATCTCTTATGCTATATATATTTTATTTTTAATTGTTTAAAGTTCTTATTAATTTCATATATATCAATTTCATATTTTAGTTTCTGTAATTTTCGAATGTGAGACTCCAAAGTATTTTTATAGCTGTTCCGGTTCTTGGACGGAAAATTGAATATTAGTTGTTTTCCCGACAGGTCCATAACTAATAAGATAATACTTTCGCCCGTTGAAAATGTCCTTGTTTACTTGCTCAATTCGTTCTTCTGTAAATTCTACCGTGAACCTTTGCGGTAAAATTGTTTTGAAATCGTCGAATTCCAAGGATATCTTCTCGCCGAACTTGGTGTTTATTTTCGTAAATGCATGTACCTCAAACTTTCGGTTGACTTCCAAATCTTGGACCCTAATGAATTTCTTCAGGAACAAACTGTTATTTAAATGGGTCACAAACGATGCCATACTTTTAATCTTATTTAGTTAAGTTAAAAGTGAGAACTGTGTACTACTTTACCAATCAACCATCGAAATATATACTAAAAAAAGTGGAGGGGATCCCCCCACACAAATCCCCCCCACCGCTAGATTTTATCCCCGAAAACCCTATGCGGATCCTGGCTCAGGCTCAAAACCCTTATGCGGAAGCTGGCTCACATATGGCGGCCATCTTTGAGCCAGGATCCGCTTTACTTAACTACTGGCTCTTAAATGGAACATGGAATTTTTTCTATTCACTAGGATCGGTTTTCCGAAATCTAGTCAGCCATGAAAACAATTTCGATAGTCAGAAATTATTTAAGAGTATTGTTAGGGTGCCTTGTGCACCATTAAATTAGTTCGACTGGACTATTTTTTAAATTTTTAAATTGTGCTTGTTACTGACTTGTTTGCTGTTATAGTTTGTTACAAAAATTGTTTTTTAATATTGCAGTTGAAAAAATTTAAGGGTGCACAAGACAACCTAATACGAGTATTCTCTTAAATAATTTCTGACTATCAATTGTAAATTTTGAACAATAAAAGATACAGAAAATCTTTTCATATAAAAGTTGTTGAGAATGATAAGGACTTTCAATATTTAGGAAAAAAAGGCAAGTATATGTTTCTGGGGAAAAATATTGATGATGTCACAGCGGCCATTTCCCCAAACAATAAAAAAGCAAATTTTCGGTCATAATTGGGCCTTGTAGTATGTCCCATTTAAGAACCCCTGTTCGAAATTGTATTTTCGAGTTGGATCATCCTATAGGTACATTTACTCTCAAGTTATTATAGGTACATTTTTTGTACTACCCTTGCATTTTTATTGTTGGGGAATTTCAATCGCCCTCTATGTAACTAATTAGAGATTCTGACTGGTCGGTTATTACGCAGCACCACATCAATCGGCTCACATCGGAAAAACCGAAATTTATGCGCCCTGCATGAATCTTGGTGGCGGTGGGCCCCTAGCAGCTCTGGGCCCGTGTTCACCGCACACTCTGAACACCCTGTGTTACGCCACTGGGGACTAGAGGTTTTATAGAGAAAACCACCAAGCGCCAAGCTCAAATAAGAATGGCTCTGGAGGAGTAGGCACTTATAGCTCAATAATTGGAGAACCAAGGAATCAACCTTGATGGTAATTGAAATGCGATCTTTGTCTTTCAGATTGTTATCTGAGATTCTGTTCATACGAGGATTGACTAGGAAAGTTGGTTTGGTGGTTTTGATAGGTTTCAAGTAGAAGGGTTGATGGGGGTAATCGAACGACTTGAATGTATAACTTCTGCTCAGTTGATAAACATGCCTGGCCACCGTTTAACAACAAATGTTTGGATTTGATCCTTGGAGCTGAGACACTCTGTATTTAATCTCGGGCGGGGGACGTGCGGCGAAAAATAGAAATAGAAAATGCGATTTGACGGTTTCATTATGGGGCGTTGCCGGGGCGACGGATTTCGCCAGCCATAAATATACGGAGGAGGCGGGGGAACTCCGGAGAAAAGGGGCGATTCCGGGCGAGGGGCTTTATCGGTAGATTCCGGTGGGGGTATTCGTGGACTCCCGGCGGATCCATTCAGAACTCGCGAACGGCCGTTTCGCTTTTTCCTTGAGCATGTAGCTCGGAAAAGCTCTGAGCGTATGCATACAGCCTGGGATTTACTTGGAAAGTTAAAACCACTTGTGCACATCGACGTAACTAGGTCGTATTTTTAGGGCGGGACTGATCAGGACCGGCTCAAGATTTTGCGGGGCCGGGTGCCGCATGAAAATGCGGGGCCCCGACAAGGAATTTATTTAATCCATTAAGAAGAAATTTTTGAAAGTCGGTACGCTACTTACAAAGGTATATTCACTTCTGTGACGTATATAGGAATTAATTTCGAGTGGTGGAGGGACAATTTTTGTATTTTTTTTAAACAAGGGCATTGAAAATAATTCTAAAAAATGCGCCGCAGGCGAAATTTTTTAAAAATTTGAAGAAAAATTACATAAAATTAGTCTTGAGAAATCCCAATATCTTAACATTTACAAGCTGGAGTGAATATTTTCAAATTCCGAAATGGGTTCGGTCCCGCCCTTCTAAATACGTTACTGATTGAGGTGCCACACCCAAAAACGTTAATTTTAAGACTTCAAAAAATAATGTATAGGTCTATCTACTGGTAATTTTGAATCATCTTTAATTCATTTCTAAAAAAAAAACATTATGAAAAAGTAGAGGTTTCCGAGTAGAAACCAGAGAAAAAAATGTTGGGAATGTCTGTTATTTTGTGATGCAAGATTATTTAAATAGTACATATTACAACGAAACAACAATACACTGGATGAATAACAAAATAAAAGTCTGGAGTCTGGGCACAGCAAAAGTACATCCTCCGACGCCCGTCTCGTCTCTCTTTCTCTCGGCAAAAGGCGCGTGCGGTGTTCGCCGTGTTGCGTAACGTTGCGTTGTCAGAATGTTAGATCTATTCTATTTACGAGAAGCATAATATCTTCGCACATCCTTTACATTTTAGGGAGGGCTAATAGAAATGTAGGTGGGGGCTAACCCCCCCCCCTAGCCCCCCCATAGTTACGTCTATGCTTGTGCAATATTTTAAATCGAAGCAAGTTGTAATAAATTTAATATTGCGTTTATAACTGTAGTGAGTTACCTGTGTTACCGGATTTGATCTTTCCAGTCCTAAAAATGACCACCAAATCTATACATCCTATAGGATTGTCTTTTTCAGAGCTTGCTTACGATCTTGTTTCCATAATGATTATTAAATTAAAAATCTATGTAGAAAATTCGGCAATATATTTTCTGATACACTTGAAAATAACAGCTAGAATACTGATTAAATCTACATGTAACATTATTTACCTTGCTACGAATTGTTTAACCTATTTTTTAATATTATTATGCAGATTATACGTTTACCTGCATAATTATTTATTTAGTTTTCCACTTCTACTATCATTAACAGCTATAAACAAGAACTTTTCATTTGCATTTTATATTACTCTGGTATATCTGCACCCAGTAATCAAATATAATATAATATGAATTATATTAAATATAATGTTCCCTTTTTAATTGCACAAATACCGCCGTAGGTGGCTGAAATTAATTTATTGCTTTATTTATCCTGCGAAAAATACGTATTCATATAAGTCCATGCAACAAATAGAAATGACAATTAACAATATTCTGACTTGTTGCAGCATTGAGTAAAGAATAATAGAATATACGAGTATATCCTTTGCTCAATGATAACAGTCTCTAAATTGTAGCCTACTTGAAAATCGCAAAGATATGATTACAGAAGAGAAGTCAGGGAGTCGGTTTTCATCTTCAAAGTTCAATTGTGTTCTACAAAAGTCTTATTTGGTATCATTTAAAAAAAACAAATTTTTATTTAAGATATATATTAAAACCAATAATATAAGTTCAGTTTTTTTTGTTCAATTAATTTTATTGGACAGTGATTGGTTGATAAGTAAGTAATTGGCGAAGTATGTATTTTTTCTTTACAACTCGAGCTACAAACTTTTTGATTTCAAAAAACTTGGCGCATTTTGGCATTAAACTCAAACTTACTTTACTCGTACACGGCTTAAATGAAACCTTGTTTTTAAACAGTTTCTTTTTTATTTTTTATTTTATTTTGTACTTTTTAATATTTGATTCCCATGTCACCAAGGTGGTACTTAAGATTATTAGTTCACCATCTTGGGGAATCCGCTATATTGGATTTACTATGACGTCACTTGCCTTATTGTTTGAAATTACAATATTTTAAAATACAAATGTGATATACATTGGTATTGGCACCAATATACCAAAAGTGCATACAAAATTTCAGCTCAATGGGTTGGGTGGAAGGGGTTTAAAATTCACTTGCAAGGTTTTACCACACATGCTCACACTAACAGAGTAAGTTAATTAATAGTAATAACAATAATAAAAGCTTGTAAAAAATTAGGGGTGATACAGGGTAATATTTGTCCAAGCGTTAAAGATATTTAAATAAAATTTGGTACACAAACACAACATGCATTGATTAAGTATCAAAAATGTAATAATACTAAGTTATAAATAGCCAGTTGCGGAGATATGGGTAAATGTTATAAGTACACCAAATTTTTATCGACATAAATTCTTATGCGGCCCTTTTAAAAAATATATTTTTTCCACAAGGGATACCTTTTCTTATTTCAAAGGAAAACTGCCTCTTGACATTTGTATCTGCCATAGTCTCATGACCAATTAATAGTATATTACACACCGAGGTGGGAAGTGTTTCATCACTGTCGAGAGATTAAATAGTTAACCGAGGTGCGAAGCGCCGAGGTTAACTTTATCTCGAGACAGTAATGAAACACGTCACCGAGGTTTGTATACTATTTTATTTACAACCATCAATATTTTGTAATTTCAAAATTTTATCTCGTTTACTTCCCGCTCTCCTGGGTGGAAAGTAAACTTTCCACCCGGGCGGGAGGGCGGGAAGTAAAAGTCAAAAAATTGACACTTTCAAACTTCTAAAAAGTCAGAAATGTCAACATTACATACATGGTTGTAAATAAAATTCATTACATCTTTTTGAAATGCGTAAAACCAATAGTTATTTACATTGCCAGATGCGTAAGTGCACTTTTTTGGCCGAGGAGGTTGTTTAAAGACCGAGGCAACGCGAGCGTACTTTGAATAAAGCTCTAAATACATATGGAGTAGATTATGAGTAATAATGATCTTCAAAATAACCTTATTACTAAAATTGATAATCAGTGATAAATATAAGAGGCAGAATGCAGCGATAATAAAAAATAAATAAATAATGTTGAGCTTTGGGTGGGATTTGAACTCTGGATCTACGAATTACTAATCGCGTACTCTCACCCTATCGGTAGCGCGGTGCCTGTCAAATTTGTTCTGTTATGCGCCAGAGAAACATTGAAATTATTAATTTTTCTTTGGTATAATTCGTGTTCTTTATGATCAAAACCAGTTTGTAAAACGATTGTTGTGAAACCTATTAAAATTGACGCAAGATTCTCGTTGCTACATACATTTTATTAATGGTTTTAAGGTCCTTGCTGGGTAAGGGTTGCTAAGCAATACTTTTTGTACCTAGCAACCACTTTCGCAGCTAGCAACGAAAATAACAGGGAACAGGGCACCTCGAACATTTGACTTTCACTTTCGGGCCTGTTGGCGAGTATGTAAGGTGTACTTACGGGGGAGGGAGCAGGAAAAATATGTAATTTGCAAGAAACTACACCTTTAGATTTATATTCGGCTAGTGGATATTAAAGAAAGTGATAATGAGAAAATTGCCTGTCAAAACCTGTCATTGCCTGTCAAAAACCACTTGGTTTTCGATAATTCAGCGTTCAGTTATAAAAAAATAGATATAGCAAAATAGTAGTCGGATATACAGATACATAAAAAGTCAAGACAGTTTAGCTTAAAATAAAAAAAGTTATCTAAGTGCACAAAAGTAGATTCTGTAGAGGGCCGAATTAGTATTTTTTTATAAAACAAATGTAGTACATACTACGACTTGCTATTTAGAGAACTTACGATAGATTTGGTCAAACTTGATCAATCAGCGTTACGTAGCAAATTTCGTTTGGTAATAAAAACGTTAACAATGTTGAGAATTAAAAACCATGTATCTCGAAAACGAGGCGGCAGTGGATAAATAGTTATAGCTCAAAAAATAGTAATACTTTATCGATTTCTATCATCTGGTGAATAAAACTGAGTCACCCTGTATAAAAAGATTTGGTTTAGCGATGTGCTTACAGTTGAACTTAATTCATGGTTTGCATTTGTATGTGGTAAATTTGAATTTTCAAAGAATAAAATAAATTTATGTCTCAAGACTCTGATCTTAAAACAAAGCCCCGAGGTTAGACAAGAGAGCCAAGTTGGCCGTGTAATGTCAAGTGAACGGAATTTTTTTGCAATGTAACGGTTCATATTGCAGTAGGCGGAGACGTTAAGGTCATGACGATTGCCCACGGTGAAAGAAGGCCGGTGAAATGGACAGTTGAGTATTACACTATTTTCCTTTTATTTAGACGAAGATACTTAGATACATGGAGTCTTGTTAATGTTAATCGAATTAATAGTCTGCTCACTTTTAATTTATATGGTGTATTAGATATGTTTTTGAAATTATGTTAGCCATATATTAATTTAAAAAGCCTAGTCCATAATAGGATCTTGCCAATAGAATGTTCTTTTCGTGCTAGAACTGAGGGGGAATTCAATAAGTAGATTTGGAGTAAAATGTCACTGTATGAAGCATGGCAGGTATGTGCCTCACATAATACTCAAAAATTAACACCGAAGAAATTGGTATATACTAGAAAAACTATACTTCTACCAAATCTTAATAAATAAATCTTAAAAATTCGATTTTATAAAATTATTTTATCGTCCTGTGGCTCAAAAACAAAAAACGATAAACCCATATGGTTTACAGGAAAAATCCACTTAATCTTGATATTCTGTTAGTACCTACCAGCAGATTTTCATTCAATACACACTGTACATAGCTTCTACTACCTAACATCACAACGGTTTTCTATCCTAGTTACAAGATTTTATTGTCCATAAAACTGCTGGAGCCCAGGTTATACCAAAAACAATCAAAAGAAAACATATACACACACGTAATGCTAGTAATGAGACTAGTACTTCCCGTCATTAGCGCAGAACACTCCCATGTAGCGTTCTAATTTAAGGCCGCGAGATGAGCGGCTACATAATTATTAATTAGTGCACGCGGTAATATTTCTGTATCTCGAATCTGAAAATACCTTACGAAATCTCGTGGTTTCATTATGGATCCTCGGCGGAAACAGTCGTAAATTGTATAAAGTTATGGGGAACTCCCGCGAGACGTTTCAGTGGTATATTCCTTTAAGTATAGGTGTGGTAAGATAATTTTAAAACGCATATTTCTGGTCGATATGACGTTTATCACACTAACATTGTGTCTTAACAATTTTTATCTTAAATCACTTACCTAATAAATCTTTGGAGGAGGCAGCCTTGTCATTTACGAGTCACTCTTTAGAGAGCATTATTTTAAATTCTGTATATCGGGAAGTGTCGCATTTAAAAATAAATAGTCATTATCTTTAAAAATGCTGTGAAACTTTAAGTGACATCTTAATCCAAAAACTAGAAACATCGAAGGTAGTGTGTAATTTTTGTTGATTATTTCATCCATACTTCGTTTACCCAGTAAAATGTCTGTCTATTAAAAAATGTGCCTTCGTAATCGAAATTTAAGCGCTTTGTTGCTTGGCAGATCTAGGACAGCTCAATACAAATACACCCAGTTGTCAAAATCTCCCATTTTAAGCTATGTGGTTAAGCTATACCTATCTGAAGTTAATAAGTTATGCACCAGTAATTATAACTAGGAAATTGTTACAGTATAGACATGGGATAGAAGGCATAGATTTTAGTAATAATAATACGCTTCTTTGTGACAATAACATATTCACATTTTCAAAAAGATCAGATATGCGATGAACGGGACGTTTGTGCATGACCACATATTTGCATACCTAATACACATAATATGCGTACTTATTATTATTAAGTACATAATAATTAAATAACTATATATTTTACTCATAATCATACATATAATACAGGGTGTTCTGCATAAGAACCGACACAGAGAAGGAGCATACAGGGGAGCCCAAAATAAGGTGATTTAACCTCTATACTAAGTTGCGCCCCTGAGATGTTACAGTCCTTGAAAGTGGGCTTTGAAATTTCGAAAAAAATCAATATCTCAGTTATTTTTGAAGTTGGAAAAACCAAATTTGGTACACGTTGCGGGTGTACCAAGGGCATACAGAAAACATAGTTCGATTGTACCATTTTAAAGGGTTGATACAAAGTGATGCACACTAAAAATGTGACAGAACTTTTTGTCCTTTGGCGGACTTACAAAATTGTTACTTTGTGTATGAAGAATTTAATTCTAAAACTTTTGTTACTGTTGTTGTTATTTTTCGAAAAACTTTATCGATTTCGCCAAAAACGCGAATAACTGAAAACACGTATTGCAGATGTGATATTTAAAATCATTGAAAGTTCAAAAGTTCGCTATGAAATTAAACGTCAAACTTTAATAACAACCATTTAATGGAAAAAGAATCCAAATAAATGGATAGGAAGAGGAAATAATTGCCCAAAGAAAGAAGTCACATTTGTTGACATCTGGTGATCGTGGCGGCCAAACTTGTGTGCAAATTATTTCCTCTTCCAATCCATTTATTTTAATTCTTTTTCTATTAAATGGTTGCTATTAAAGTTTGATGTTTAATTTCATAGCAAACTTTTGAATACTCAAAGATTTTAAATATCACATCTGCAATACGTGTTTTCAGTTATTCGCGTTTTTGGCGAAAGCGATAAAGTTTTTCGAAAAATAACAAGAGTAAAAAAAGTAACAATTTTGTAAGTCCGCTAACGGACAAAAAAGTTCTGTCACATTTTTAGGGTGCATCACTCTGTATCAACCTTTTAAAATGGTACAACCGAACTATGTTTTCTGTCGATTAATGCCCTTGGTACAGCCACAACGTGTACCAAATTCGGTTTTTCCAAGTTTAAAAATAACTGAGATATTGATTTTTTTGAAATTTCAAAGCCCACTTTCAAGGCTTAGGTATAACTTCTCAGGGGTGCAACTTAGTATAGAGGTAAGTTGTGTTAAATCATCTTATTTTGGGCTCCCCTGTATGCTCCTGCTCTGTGTCGGTTCTTATGGGGAACACCCTGTATATAATCTTTACAAGGCCATTTACTTTCAGAAATTAGGAAACACTCATCAAACTAGCCGGAAAAGTTAGAAAAGCAACCTTGTTCTAGTGCTAAACTGAAATATTTCCATTGAGGTTGGTAAACAATAAAACAAGTTTTGTGTAAAGAAAACGAAAAGGCGTTTTATTTTATTGGTTCCTACTCTAATTTGCAGCGCCAAGATACGATGCCTAGGCCTTTTGTACGAGTATAACCTGTAAGTCAAAATAGTGCCTTGAAGTGCATGGCTAGGTTTTCTGTGCTTGAAGGCAGGCGGTAAAATTGTACTCGCTTTGGGCTTTCCAAAGGACGAAAATTTAAGAGTTGAAATGATTAAATGCCATTCAACCAGAAGAGATTGGTGTTTCTTACAACATTCAGTTGGCTATTGTTTATATTTTTCAGAAACTGATATTAAGTATACATAAGTCCAGAGAGTCATCGTTCGTGAGACGAAAAATCCCACAAAATTCGACTTAAATAAATGCAGTCCTCAGTCTCCTTTATCTTCCCAAAGCCCCAACGCGGCACAAGAGTAAAGCACCCTTATTGTGCGTCGTAGAGAAAAATGGTTTAAAAGAAAGTTATTTGCAATCCAAAAGTATACTTGGACTTCTATTATTTTTTAAGTTATTTTTTTATAATTAGTTGCAGTTAAAAACTAAAAAACCGGGTCCAAGCGATTGATTTAATTTAAAATATCATACTAAGCACATTATGCATACTTGTATGTGTCAAACTTAGACACGATACTTGCATGGAGTTTTTCGAGCCTATTTCGGCGCAAAATAAAAAACCCATTTGTCGGGTATATTATGCCAGTCGTTGTATATTACGTACATAATATATACCTAAATACCTATGTATATATTTTATTCGTGCTTTTATTGTTGCCAACATACCTACCCAATTACTGAAGCGAAATTCATGAATGCATCTATTTATAATTCAAATAAAAGTGTTGAACATTTATTAGAAAACAGAAACTATAATAATAAGGCGAATTGATCGTCTAGGCAACGTTTGTCTATATCACTTTATAGTCGGGTGAGCCATACTGATGAGGGATTACCGTCCCGAAACAGTACTGTATATGGTCGACTACCTATGAGGCGCCATTTCGGACTAAATTATTATTTTTGAATATATAAATTTCTCGCGCTAATATATTTTTTTAATATGATATTTATAGAAATTTGCGTGAATAATCTTTTTTTAGTCAAATTTATATATTACGCATCGCCCAAAAGTATAAATTACAGTAAACGCAAAAAAATATATCAAAACACGATATATTAATTTGGTGCGCCAATATATAATAATTTAGGGTACCAAGGGTAATCACCAGACGTCGCGCCGCGCATCCCTAAAGTGCACCGGCAACGCTGCAGCAGAAAGGGCAGAAGCCCGAAGTCGAGCCCGAAGTCGAAATATTTTTTTTATATGATATTTATAGAAATTTGCGTGAATAATCTCTTTTTAGTCAAATTTATATATACGCATCGCCCAAAAGTATATATTACAGTAAACGCAAAAAAAATATATCAAAACGGGATATATTAATTTGGTGCGCCAATATATAATAATTTAGGGTAACACCGGTCGTCACCAGAGGGCGCGGCGCATCCCTAAAGTGCACCGGTAACGCTGCAGCAGAAAGCGCAGAAGCCCGAAGTCGAAGTGATTATGATTACCGACGTACAGTATGTTCTTTTTCTGTGCCAGGTTTGGGATTTGATGTTTTGTGGTGTATAACCCCACAATCATCTTACATATTAGTTTCCCGCCCGCATGATCGTTTTCGTTTCTCCTTCGTTTTGTTGTAGGAAGTGGCTATTTATACGTCCGACGTATATAAAAGTCGGTATACGTCTTGCACTCTCATTGGTGGATTGAGTCACGTGACTTCTTTGGACGTACATTTAACTCCGTTCACGTCCGAAGCCGAAGTAAACATTTGATACGTCTACGTCGGAAGCCGTCGGAAGTGCGTTTTTCTCAAGCATCTTTGCAATAAGGAGCGTATCCCCTCCTTTTTGGGGGATAAGGGGACATTCGTACCATATTGTGGCAGTCGGCAGCGATGCGCGCTGCCGTATGAAGAAAGAAGTGGTAATCTATTCCAATATGGTGTAACGTCGGGCGAAAATAGGGGATAGAAACCTATCTAGCCAAAATTTCAAGAAAATCGGGGGTGGGTTTTACACAGGGACCCTTTTTATTTTAGAGTCCCTGGTTTTACACCATTCTGCGCTTTCTGCTGCAGCGTTACCGGTGCACTTTAGGGATGCGCGGCGCGACCTCTGGTGACGACCGGTGGTACCCCAAATTATTATATATTGGCGCACCAAATTAATATATCGTGTTTTGATATTTTTTTTGCCTTTACTGTAATATATACTTTTGGGCGATGCGTAATATATCAATTTGACTAAAAAAAAGATTATTCACGCAAATTTCTATAAATATCATATAAAAAAAATATTTCGACTTCGGGCTTCTGCACTTTCTGCTGCAGCGTTGCCGGTGCACTTTAGGAATGCGCGGCGCGACCTCTGGTGACGACCAGTGGTACCCTAAATTATTATATATTGGCGCACCAAATTAATATATCGTGTTTTGATATATTTTTTTGGGTTTAATGTAATATATTCTTTTGGGCGATGCGTAATATATAAATTTGACTAAAAAAAGATTATTCACGCAAATTTCTATAAATATCATATTAAAAAAATATATTCGCCCGAGAAATTTATATATTCAAAAATAATAATTTAGTCCGAAATGGCGCCTCATAACTATCTCTATGTTTGTATAATAATAAGGTAAAAATTGAGTCAAAAAGACCGATCGCTATTAGCCCCGCTGTTGTTGTTTAGACCATCCCCGCTGGGGTGTTGCCACGTTTCTGTTCACGGCTTAAAAGTTAAGTCGCTTAAATAAATGAAGTAAAGAAACAAAAGGGCCGTGTATCGGACCTCTGTATTCCATGAAGTTCTCCTCAAAACAACAGTCACAAAGCAAGCTCTGCAAGGTCCCGGGTCATGCAAATTTATAAAACCGTGCCGCGTATCTATCTGCCTTCTTCCCATTCAAGCCGACGCTGTTGGTTGCGGTTGCGGTTGCGCACATGGTTAAAACATCGCGCCAGAGATCGGGGCCGCGCGATGAGATACGAGATATTGGCGGTGCAAACAATAAGCGATATGTTGGCATAACTGCAAACCAGAACACGTCCGGAGTGTAATTCGTTTTGGCGGCATAGAATTTCATTAGGGGGGCACAGATGTTTACGGCGGAGTCAAGGCGTATCCGCGGCCCGGCCCGGCCCGGCGCGGCGGTGGAAAAAGATTCGGCGAACGTGAGCGGGTTTTAAATATTTCTTTATGTTTTATGGTCAAGGCGCGGGGTTGGAATAAAAAGAACGGTCTTAAAACGAGCTTAACAATGCCACTTAAGTATACTAGTTTTATGGCGGCAAGGCGAGCAACGTTCCATAAGATATCGTTGGCGGAGACTAAGTGAAATAAATCAAGAGCATGAAGAAAAGTTTCTTCGAGTTTAGAGCTGCAATAAACGACTGAACGAGTAAGCGGGGAGCTTTTGAATAAACAGGGGGAGTACACACACTGTGTTTCAAAAATTTTGCAATACAATGTAAAAATTGCTGATCTTAGGTAGGTACCTGCATACAAGTTTTAAATTAAATGATAAAATAATATACTGTTCCTCAGGTTTTAGTCGGGAAAATCGGGAACATTCAACAGGCAATAGAACTCGTGAAAAATATATACCGGGGGTTTAAATTAATTAAAAAAAGTTATGTTTTCAAAAATCTTAAAACTAGGGTCATGGCACCGGTAGCTTACCAGTACCCGATGAGTGGCCAATCTATTTTAAAGTGCAGAAATAAGAAAGCTATAATGTTTTCTTGGCAAAATAATATTCGCGGTAAAGAGACACTTTCAGGAGTTACAGTAAACAGGTGATGGCGCAATAAGCATGTTAAGTAGGCAACTTCTACTAATATTCAATCTACTAGTTGTAAGATGACATTAATTAAGTATTTTATAATATTTTTTATTGAAATGTGTGCTTTTTGCTTTTAAATAGATGTGGTCAACTATTAAAACGTAACATCTGTCATAGTGCCATTTTAGTCAATTAGGTACCGGTGCTTCAAAGTTATTAAAGATTTTGCATCTCTGTCTATATTTTACAACTTTGGGTGTTTGTGAAATGAGTGGCTCTTTATTTTAAAGTGGATCTAGTGGTTTCTGTCATGGTCAGTAACTGGCACATTAAGTTTATTTGGGGTTGTTTTCTGTGATATTGTTGGTTTGGCAGGTAATATACCTGTATAGGTAGGTATTTTCCCAGAAAATGCCTGAAACTAAAATTAACTTTTTAAATAGGCCCATATAAAGAAAAAAAGTTCTTTTAAATAAGGACCTCCAATCTGAAACTTCAACTACAAATAAGTATTACTACTATAAAATAAGTAGACCTACTACTCATACAATTTATAAAGCAACGTACCACAATCAATTACCTATAATAACAATAGTTTGCTTAATTTAACTTGGAGTGAATTCCAAATGATATTTTTCTTGCAAATTAACCATTAAATTCTTGTCTATGAATAATATTGTAAAATTTCAGATATGAGATCCTCATTTAATTTCCAACAAGTCTTTTTTATATATCGTATTTCTCTCTAAAATTAAAAATAGAAGTACTATGTACTATGCATTTTTTAGCTACCCTGTATGTATGAGAAGAGACCACTGTAGGCCAATTTTTTTTATTTTGCAAGCAGTTTTTAAGAAGAATATATTTTTCAGAAAAAAATAAAAAATAAAAAAGTTTCTTCTTTTGTTAAGTCGATCTAGGTTCATTATAGGTAGATAGTAGGTATATACTGTATAGCTGCTGATGTATGAAAATCAGTTTATCAGTATACATTAACTAAACTGATGGTCAAAAATGAAACCACGAATTTTTGGAGTCAAAATAAGGGCACTTCTTCATATATTTTTTTCTCCTACGGGCCATAGTTTTTTTATACACAGCGTAGAAGTTTGGAGAAAAATACACATATTTCTTAGTATTTCTAGAAGTATCCGAGATATTTTCTTCAAACTTGGCGTGTCACATGAGCAGATGAGCCGTCAAACTTAAGGTTGACATGAAGCTTCTGAGGCTCCCAGTTGCGGAGATACAGGGTGTTAGTAAAATTAATTAGTTCAGAAAAATATGAATACCCTGTATAATCGCATTTTTTAAATTTGTTTTGAGTGGTGAATAGAATGGTTAACAAAAAGTATCTCTTAGTATTTTTTCATATTCGCAGCCGTTTCTTAATTATTTTTAAAGAGCGACAACGCTGCAATGAACAATAGTCACTTTAAGAATAAATCTAACAATCTGTGATGTCAATTAAAATTTATTTAACAAAATACAAAAGCAAAAACAATAATAAAAGAAACGTATTGCTATTATAAAATTAAATTATTAAATGTTCGAAATGACCGCCGTCTCTTTCAATTCACGCAACTATGCGTTTCCGCATGTTTATTATTGCCATTCGCAAGTCCATAGCAAAAGTGCATAGGTATCAGTCAATTTTTCAAATGAAAATATAATTTTTCAAATGATGATACCTACTAAGGTGCAAAGTTGGCAGCCAAGTGATTCAAATAATGCCAAGTTTAATTGACATCTACAGATTGTTACATTTATTCTTAAAATGACTTTTTTATTGCGGCATTGCCGTTCTTTGAAAATAATTAAAAAAAACGGCTGAGAATATGAAAAAATACTAAGAGATACTTTTTGTTAACCATTGAATTTACCAATCAAAACAAATTTAAAAAATGCGATTATACAGGGTATTCATATTTTTCTGAACTAATTAATTTTAATAACACCATGTATCTCCGCAACTGGGGGCCTCACAAGCTTCACATTAACCTTAAATTTGACAACTCATCCGCTCATGTGACACGCCAAGTTTGAAGAAAATATCTCGTATACTTCTAGAGATAATAAGAAATATGTGTATTTTTCTCTAAATTTCTACGCTCTGTATAAAAAAAACTTTAGCCCGTAGGAGAAAAAAATATATGAAGAAGTGCCCTTATTTTGACTAAAAGAATACGTAGTTTCATTTTTGACCATCAGTTTAGTTACACCCTGTATATAGAAATCATATACATTATGTCTTAAATAATAATGGTTAACCCATTCACTGGGAACATTTGCGGTCAATATTATAATTCTCGTTGGTCAATTACTGGAGATTTGTGACTTTTTAGTCTTGTATTTTTTTACTAAAAACGTTTTCTTTTAAAACTGCACATAACGTGACTTTTCCGTTTCGTATTTTTTTACTAAAAAACGATTTCTTTAAAATAATATTAATATTCCTAAATCTTGATTCGTTATATTCTGATTAGATCTTTTGTAGTTTCTATATTTTGTTTTCGACATTTTGTGATTCGACCGATTTGTGACTCAACCTTTTGTGTTTCGACCTTTTTTCCGCCAACCATTATTTTAAGATAGACGACCAAAAATACAATACCTATATGTTTATCTCTTGCATTTCTCTAGGTCTAGGTATGTTTTCGAGAAAAAAAAACTGTTTATCCGTCCTCGTTTAAAGAAAGAAATTTAATGTCATTCTAAACAAAATATTTTTTATTAAACTAAATAACAATAACTGTTTGAATTGATTGAACAACATATTGTTTTTTATTATTTTTTTAACACCCCGTATTATCACCTTTCCAGCAAATTTAATAGGTTAATAGTATGAGAGTCAAAAAATATTTTATTTTCAGGTTTAACTAATTCAGAATTATGCCAAAACTCCCAAAACAAAAAATGTAATTTAGCAAAGCTTTATCAGTACTAAAAGTTATGTTTCATTTGTTGAAAAACCACATAAATATTTTATTTCAAAATGATTTTTAAATTTTAGAACTTATCGAGATATGTACTTCAAATTTGGTACCTACATGCAAGTTTGCTTATAATCGGATTATTCGGATTGTGTTGGGCAAAATGACTAAACAGAAAGGGGTGTAAATAGTCAGGATGAAAAAAGTTATTATCTTACCTAGCTTCTTATTCTTATCATATAGCATAGTTTTTAGGGAACAAAATGAGTAGGTACATAACTGCTTAGTAGAGAGTATATTTGACATTATCAAATCCAAACAATATTTTTGAGCTTAAAGCTTTATGTTCATCATACTTCATGGTGCACTTATAAAAAAATGCCCGTTTTAAAATAAAGGTCAAATAATAACATTTTTGGAGAAACAATGTAATCGAGAATGGTCGGGCGGAGATGAAAGTGAAAAACTTGTCTTTTTCAGTATAATATTTGCAAAATGTTGGAATTTACTATTACTACTATAACCATGACCTGGACTAACTCTTCTTCTATTTCTTGAAAAAATATATAACGTGTTCTTTTTCCACAATATTTCAGAGTAACAATATTGCGGTATCTCGTGTACAGCCGGGTAAGATAAGGAGTTTCTCAGGCGTTCGGCATGGGCACTGGCATGGTAATTAAACATTAACTCTCAGATAGAGAAGGATATTCGGGCGTACAGTGCACCGCCGCCGCGTGTGCCCTGCATACACAAGCGCATGCAGCCTATTTCCCAGGAAATCCTAAGGAAATTACTACTAATCTGATGCGTTTCTCCAAGACGGCAGACGCCACCCAAATGTTCTACATTCCCAAATGAGCCAGTGCCAGATAACGGACCCGCCAACGATGAAACGTAGAGCGTTCCCTATAGAGCTCTCTATAGGCGCAAGGAGGAGCGTATGGACTAAGTGGCAACAATATACCTACCTAGTTAGTTGCGTTGGGCAAGGATCTTCAGTCAACGATAGTATAATTTGTTTTTGGTATTCCTTACCTTATAAATAAGTTGCAATCATAATAACAACAAAGCGTTTTCCAATAAGAGGTAATGTTAAAAAAACGGATATAAAATGGATATATTTATGTCAATGTAAACAGAATGAAATAAGAATGCCGAAAATGCGAAAAGATCAAGATCAAAATAGGCCGATGATAACATGATTGCCACTATAATATGGCACAAAATTCTTCTTTTTTTAATCGGTTTTTTATAAAAGAAAGACGTTCCTTATTTTTATACGGGTATCAGAAGGTGTTTTTCAAAATTTAATATTAAAGCGGTATAAATTGCAAAAAAAAACGAAATTCAACATAGAGGTTACTATACACTCGATTCTTAAGGATGGAATTAAAATATTTTTTTAATATTCGTAGATACTAATGACACTATTAAAAATGTTATGGCCCCTAAATAAATATACTTTTTATGTCTAGAGACTATAACTTTTAAAATAGTTTCATTAGTATCTATGAACATTTCTAATATATTTATAATGATGTTTAGTGGCATATCAGGTAAAGGATATCAATTGAAAAAAATGCACTCTAACCGGGATTCGAACCCGGGACTCCTACTGAACACCTAGCCGATGGAACCCGTATCTCCGGTAGCTTAGTTGGGAGTCCCGGGTTCGAGTCCCGGCTGGAGTGCATTTTTTTTCAATTGATATCCTTTACCTGATATGCCACTAAACATCATTATTTATAATTACAGGTACTAAAAATCATTCCACATTTCTAATATACCCTTATTTTTGTACACCTTTCAAATGCAGAATTTTTGCCAATTATTTGTAACTAAAATTCTATTTTAGGCAACAGGCAACCAAACATTTTTTATGGCGTTTTAATTTCGTCCTTAACACCTTTCGTGCAATAAACATTGATTGGACTTTTCATCACCTTGTTATCTTTAAAAAACCGCACTTATTTATTCTGGTTAGTATTTCACTAATCTATGATTTTATATAACTGGCTAAGTGGGGAAGTTGGTACTATCACATTTTGTGACACTAGGTAATATTAGTGCTAATTAACGCCGTGTACAAAATTTTGTTTAAATATCTATTATTATTACAATGATCGGAAAAATAGAAAATATAGCACGCGAGACCACTGTGGAAAAGAATGTAGACCAAAAAATATTACCATTTTATGAATTTCTATCACTTTCTGAAGTTTTCCAAAATAAAACTGAATACGGTGTGACCCCGGATAATATGTGAAATGACTCTTGAAAAGACAAAAAAAAGAAGCTTCTGGAGTTTTGCTTGTTTTTATAAACTAATTTGCAAAATGCCAGTAAAATACCTTTTTTAGGTTTTCGGCAAAATATCGTTAATTAAACTTGTACAGAATGAAAAATTGAGTAGGTGTAAATTTTCAAAAGCCTAGGCTTACTTTGATATTTTTGGGCTAAAAAAATAAAACGAAAAAATCAAAGTAAGCCTAGGCTTTTGAAAATTTTATTTCAAAGTGTAATTAGAGAATTTATTCAAGATAGGTTCAGTATTGAAAATTTTATAATTTTTCAATGAGATTTACATAGCTTTGCATCAGGTTGATATTATTAATTTTGAAATGAATACCAATATATTTTTTAAAAAATTAAAATTTCTATTTTGAAAATAGATTTCTTGCGTGTACTCACAGTTTTTCATAATGAACAAGTTGCCTGTAAAACTGTGTTCATTTGAAAACTTACCACCCCCAATAACTTGGAAAGCGCTAAAAATCAAATTTTGCCGCGACCGGTCGATTTTTGTTTGAAGGGGAACTTTTTTCAAATGAACACAGTGTTTAATAATATTTTGACGGGAAAGCTACGAAAGGGCACTTTATTAAAGGGGGGAAATGACAAAAAATGATAGTAAGCTTGGGCCTTTGCACACCTGCTCAGTTTTTCATTCTAAACAACTTTCCTTAATAACATTTTGTCGTAAAATCTACAAAAAAGGCAGTTTACTGGTGTGAAAAGGAGTTTTTTCAAAATGTCCAAAGTCCAAGGCGTGATCCTTTTTGCCTTTTAGAAGAGACGTTTCATCTATCCTGGGACACATTGTATAAAAGTAATGTAATATAAAAAATCATGAAATAATATTTTGTTTCAGAATATTCTTACTTACGCCGCAAATATTATTTTCATTTTAAACCATTTCCATCTTCGCATTGGGGGAGCTGGCGCCTGGCGCGTTATTTTGCTATGAAATTCTTTTACTTCCCCTGGTCCCAAGGAAACCAATTATATTTTAACGGCAATATATCTTCCCCCCTCCTTAATATCCCATACGTCACGGATGCTTTTCTCACGTGTGAATCCAGGCTATAATTCACGAAAATATAGTTCCCACTTCCCATTTCGCACGTCCCAACTCTCGGGGCATTGCGAATTTGTTACTTTCCCTTGGCTCGAGCGTGCAAATGAAACTGGCTTAAAGTTACTTCACAAGGAGGCGTCTTCAGTTACTGAGTAACGTCGCGGACTGTCATCGGATTTCAGTTTCTTTCTGAAGAAAATATGGAAAATTGTTGCTAGGCTTACCTGTTTTCCCAAGCTTCCAATATTGTTCGAACGTACCTGAAACAAAATTAGTTATTAACATAAATTTGTCTTATCTACGTTAGTATTATTTTAGATTTAGTCTACTAAACAGCAGCTGCTATTCCCATAGATTAGGGACCGTCAGATAGTGACAGATTTAGGTGCGCCATTTTCGCATTCAAGCCTCGAAGAGGGTTGAAAAGTAGGTACATCGATGTTGAGTAGAATGAAGGGAAATTTATGACTGGCGCCTGGGAATAACATATTTATGGAAAATTCGATTTTCATTTAGCGATTTTTTATTTAAAATCTGACACTACAGCGTTAATCGGGACACCCCAAATCCCCCACATTCCAAATTTGAACAAAAAATATAAAGGGAGTTATATTCTACAGAGTGCCAAAGTTGAGCAAAATAGGAATTTTAAAGGCATCTGGCAAGTCGAGTCTGCCATGGAATTCGTTCAAAACAGTTTAGTGAGCAACAGGACCACTCAAAGTATTGGTATGCAAAGATTCAATTAAAAAATGTACAGGGTATTTTTCTCGGGGTCATCTCAAAATGCTGAATTTTTATGAAACTTTATATGGGTCAAGAATGCTTTGGAATTTTTGAAAAATATTAATAAACACAAGAGTAGGTAATTTATTTTTTTACAAAAAATGATAACCAGCAAATAAAAAACAATATAAATTACTGGACCCTTCTAACAAAATCACCGTCTAGGATGATACATTTTCTGTGCGTTTCCTGTTGTGGCATACCAGCCGCCTTGACTCATATGGACTTACTGACTGGCAGGATTTTGCATATTTTAGAGTCAGTTCGTTTATAATGTCTGGGGTGGTTTTGATATACTGATTTTTGACTATAAAGTTTAAAAATTCAGCATTTTGAATTGGTATAGAGAATAACACCTTGTATATTTTTTATTGGATCTTTGCACATCGACACTGTGAGTGGTCCTGTTCATCATCCAACTGTTTTGAAGTAATTTCATGGCACACTTGACTCGCCAGATTTTGCTCAACTTTAATGCTCTGTAGAATGAAACTCCCTGTAAATTTGGTATGTGGGGGTTTTGGTGTGTCCTAATTAACGCTTAGGTGTCAGACTTTAAATAAAAAAAATCGCTAAACGTTTTTCTTATTTTTTAAAAATCGTAGTAGGCCTTGAAAATTGAGATTCAGACCTGAAATTTTGCACTAACGTAATATTTTTTAAGGCCTATTTTTAGAAAAAAACCTGCTAAACTCGGATGAAGAATACAAAAAAAATTTACGAGGGTGTTCGCACTTAAGATGAAACACCCTGTATGTATAATAAGTTTATATTTGCATTTTTCTTTAGCAAGATACGTGGACCTAAATTTACAAAAAAATCATTTAAAAGATCGCATTTAGCCGTTAAATTAAAGCAGATTTTTGATAGTTATTTCTGAGAGATATTTACTTACTGTATTAAATCAAAATAATAACAAAATTGTCAATAAAAATATTAAAAATTTCTTCCTAGCAGTTTTTTTAAGTATACATCCTGGTAGACGAAAATGTTGAAATGATGGATAATATTGAATATTTATTGAATATTTAGTAAGATTTATTGAATATTTAGTAAGATAATATCTAGTATAACTATCAAATATCCAACTTAATTTCGTGACTATCGGCGAAAAAAGGAACATCAAAGTTGACTTGGCGGTCGTTGCCCTTATACGTACGTACCGACTGGAAACCCCAACGTCCACAACTTTAAAAAGGCCTACCTATGCGGAAAACCACCCTTCCGGAGCACGCGTTGCCAATCGGAAGTATTGTAAGTTTCCCGGAAGTGACGTGACAATGTCCACCCCCTCGACGGGGGTTCATTAATCTTTCGAGGGTTACTTCGTGGGGCTGGTGTTTTGGCGGAAAACGAGGAGGAGGCACGGCGGACGGGGCGCGGGCGGTGTCGCTAGCAAAAAGCGCAAACACTATGGGAAATTCGAACATGACTTTTAGGTTAGGTAGGCGCGGTAACAAAATGTGTTATCCAGTTGATTTGGATTGAGGGCTCGGTGGTACAAAATCTAGAAGACCTCTTAACAATCTACATGCTTTGTTCGGTTAAAAAAAAAACGCAAAATACCACTTTCTTTGAAATTTATTATGCAAAGTAAATTTCCAAATGGGCAAAAACCTAAATTTGTTAAGCTCAAACTTTGGTTTTTGATGTTTTAGAAAATTTCTTGAACGCGAATGGAGTAATACAGCAATTTTGGTATTAAAAAATATGCTTGGTTTGGCCAACAAAAAATTAAAACGTTTAAGGAAAACCGTTAAATCCATCTTTGACTTTTCGTTGGGTCTGGCAACCCCGCACCACGGCAGATCTGTTTTTTACTGTATTAGTCCATTATGGTATACAAATTTTTGATTTTTTTGCTCAATAATAAAAGTACACTAGAAAGTCCACAATTTTTTTTATTTCTTCCAGAATTCTTATGATTAATATCTTTTGTAGTGTAGTTATCAATAATACCTAAATGAAAAATACTTTTTCTAAAGGCGGGCGGAAAATTCAAATTTGCCGCACTCGTGCGGAAATATTTTCCACATTGTAATGTCAAATACACAAAACAATCAAAATTTGTTGGTGTTTTCAATAATTATTAATAACATGGTATTATCCAAGTACTGCCCTGAGATGCTTTGGTTGCTATAGGGCTAATGATTTTTGTTAAATGCCAATATTGCATCTAGATCTAGATACCTAACATCTCATCAAGGTATTTTGAGTTAGCTTTTAGGTCTGTAAAATGAATTCTGACTATGAAACGATGAGTGGTGTCGCCGGCGATATAGGTACTCGTATTTGAAGCTGCAAAAAAAGTTAATCAAGATTTGTTGCACGAAAAATAAAATATGAATAATAGTGGTTTATTTTCCGCCCGCCCAGTACAATAATAATAATAATAATAATAATAATAAAGTTCAAGTCGAATCAAGTTCAAGTTGAATCACCTATTATATATGGATGATTTAAAACTGATCGCAGCAACCAAAAACCAACTAACGCAAATGCTTAAAATTGTAGAGGAGTTCTCCAGGGACATCGGAATGCTGTTTGGACTGGACAAGTGCCGCACCCTTAATATCATCCGGGGAAAGCTCGAACAAAGCGCACACGAGATGCAGGACGGCCAGGAGATCGAAGCAATGAGCAAGGGAGATACATACAAGTATCTCGGGATGAAACAAGCTCAAAGGATAGACCATCGAACAATGAAGACTGATTTAACGAATGAATTCATCAAGAGAGTAAGACAAGTAGTGCGAACTGATCTTAACAGCAGGAATTTGTTTAAGGCCCTGAATACGTATGCGTGCTCTGTACTCAGCTATTCGTTCGGAATAGTGAATTGGACCAACACGGACATCAACAACCTGCAACGAAAAGTTAGGACACTACTGACAAAAGCTCATAAACATCATCCCCGTAGCGCCGTAGAAAGAACAACTCTGCCACGTCAACTAGGAGGAAGAGGATTGGCAGATCTCAGCAAGCAATTGGACCAACAAATATTAAATCTGCGTAATTATTTCTACAGGCAGGCCAACAGCTCCACACTACATAGGGCTATATGCGGAGCAGACGTCTCAACACCGCTACGTCTGACGGAACACGAGCGTCAAAATCACCACCGAACCGACAACGATAAACTACAGAGGTGGTTGGGGAAGCCGCTGCACGGGAGGCATCCTAATGAGGTTAACCAGGAACATGTCGACAAGTTAGCGTCGAACTATTGGCTGACCTCGGGACGAATGTTCCCCGAGACGGAAGGCTTCCTACTGGCCATACAAGATCAGGTTATACCAACTCGCAACTACCTAAAATTCATTGTAGGAGATGCATCGGTAGTGGATGACAGATGCAGATACGGGTGCCCAACTTCAGAAACAATCCAGCACATAACAGGAGGATGTCAGATGTTCGCATCAACGGAATATAAGGAACGACACGATTCGGTTGCCAAGATCTTGCACCAGGAACTGGCGGAAAAGCTGCTGCTTGTGCAGGCAGAGAGGGTCCCATATTACAACTACACACCTGAGCATGTTCTTGAGAACAGCAACTACAAGATGTACTGGGATCGTACAGTTCTGACAGATCAACGAGTTGCCCATAACAGACCGGACCTTATAATAGTTGACAAAATTTCTAGGCAGACAACTCTGATTGATGTGGCCATCCCGAACAACAACAACCTGCGTGTGAAGCAAGTCGAGAAGATCGCGAAGTACAGAGATTTAGAAGAACGAATTAGAAGGCAATGGGAAATGGAGAACGTCCAGACGATTCCAATCATCATGTCAACAACTGGTGTTCTACCAAAAAGTTTGCTGAGAAACATCAAGGAGCTGGGTCTAACTGATAGTCTTTACAGGCCCATGCAGAAAGCGGTACTACTTGCGACAGCCCGAACCGTCAGGAAATTCATGGGGAATGCAGGATCATCCAACAACATCAATGTCACCTAAGGCCCGATAACATGGCAAGGGTCTCGTCCGAGCCAGATCCTTTTGGTATCCGGGATACTCGGGATCTGAGTGAATGTTCCCCGTAGAGGGAGTGCGAATGCCTTTTGGCTAAGTCGATAATTATAATAATAATTGTTCCTAACACTTGCCGAAAATACCATTTTTCTTAAAACGCCCAATGCAACATTGTACTAAGTCGGAATAAAATCCTTTGGCATGGCCACAACAGTAACAAATACTGTACTTTCAGCTAACAGAAACTTACCGTTACTCATTTAATCCCTGACATAAATCTAAATGAATCAACCCAGATAATAGATTTTACTATGTCCCCAACCTCACCTAAAAACTATGTTGTATTTCACCATCGTGTTTTCGCTTTTTGCTAGCGACCCTCGCGCTGTGTCTGGCGTCCTTCTGTATATTTTCCGCCAAAACGGCACCCCCCGACCCTTGAAAGATTAATGAACCCATGTAGGGAGGGGCGGACAGTGTCACGTCATTCTTTGGAAACCCATACAAGAGATTCGAGATTGAAATTCCAATAACAATAATCGTGGCATTTTATTTATTTTGAAATTTTGTGATACGCAAAGAGCGGTATTTTTTGCCCAGTAGTTTTCAGGTCAATTCGATTTAGAAGATCCAAGGCCTGGTGTCTGGAACAGGTGAAGAATTAGGATTTAACCAACAATAATAAATTGTGCTGTGGACTTACGTGGAGAAACTAGGTACCTCGAATGCGGACGAAAATTTCACAACAATTCTTCGGGTATTTAGAAACTTCCAAATCAAATTTATAGAAGGGTTTCTTCAGTTTTTTACGAAGCCAACGTTTCTACTCGTTTATTGCGGATACCTATGTAAAAATAAAATTTTGTTTGTTAAGATTAGACTTCATAACATCCATAAATAACTTTTTCTAATAAAGAGTATAGAAGATAGAGACTTCGGGTCTGTAGCATATTCATATTTATTCATAATTTCATATTCGTTTTGAAATTCGTGTAGTGCAGAGTGCAAATCCGAGCTATGGAAATTACACTTTTCCACATAAATTGACTCCATGGATCGATTTTTTGTAAATTCGAGCCATCGATTTTGTTCCTTGACAACTGCTGGTTGAAATCGAATTTTACGACAAAATTTTATTTGGAATTTCCTATGGAAGTGCCTAACCACCTATGTCCAAAATACACAAAGACAAATCCAAACGCGGCCACATAAGTTATAGCAATATAGCAATATCTCGCAAACCAAATCCTTAATCAAATTTTGAGAACAGTATAAAATAAGGAAAATAAATGTTGACCGAATTATAACCATAGGCCTACTAAGACAAAAGTTGGGAGGATCAAGACTAAGACCACCCTTCTGTTAGTTTGTTCTTCGATTTTTTTACTAAAATCACACAAAAAATGCTTTTTAAAAGAAAAAACACGAACCAAATTTAATCTAAAAAATAAAACAGAAAACTAACCTTTGAAGTGTGTGTGCGTGAAGTAGAAGCATCTAAAATGGCATTAAGTTCCATTATAAACAATCTGTGGTTAACAATTCACCTATTTTTGTGCCGTTTACAATGGACATTGAGCTGTCTTTTACGCAATCAAAATCAATCAATTATATTATAAATACTTTTTTACAAAAAGTAATATCCAAGTTCTAATAGATATGCTGGTGTTTTCATATTTGAATCATTCGAGAAGGTAGACTACGATAGCTGTTTCCCCTTTTTAGGTTCATCAAGGCAGCCATAACCTTCCCGAATATCCCGAACGACTCAAACCGAAACGGTAGCAGTTATAATAGTGTAACTTGCACTTGGAGGTGAGAAACCAACCAGGGGCGCCATCTAGTATCAAGCTGATAGTACCAGAGCCGAAATTTCACAAAACATAGTAAACACCAACAAGAACAAGTTAGGTTGGTGTTGAAAAGAAGTGACACAGGAAACAAGCTCATTGGCCATTCCCATACTGTATCTTCCAAATTTGTGGAAATCAACAAGGACCTGGCCGGGAGCCCTATCCTTGTGAAACTTGCATCTTATAGCCGTAGAAATATTAAAAAGATGATAAAATTTCAGGCCCCCAATAGATTTTTACAAAAAGAAAGTTAGTGGCTTTATGAGACTATATATAAATTTTTGCAACTGGTAATATCATACCAACATCCAATCCATATAAATACTATAAATATTATATTATAAATATTATATCATAAATAGGTTATATTTCACTTTTATGCACTATCGGTGATATTGCTCCAATGTTAATATTATTCGTATATTATTTTTGCAAAAAATATTCCTTAAAATAACAGATAGAAACACGTGTAGGTACACTTACACCGTAAACATTACTCATAACACTCATAAATTTATCTCTGTGTACACACCATAATGCAGGTTTTAAAAAATACTGACAGTTCTCCGTAGACGTGCGGGGTCCATCACCTTTACATTTTAACGTTATCACGACGTGGTATCGTTTCCCCGTGAAAAAAAAGGACTGTGTACATTAAAGCTGATAAATATTTAACGAGGCTTTTAGGAAAGTTAACCATCACGTGGGCTTCATAAAACGAGGATGTTTGTGGCAAAGTTTTTGCAAAAGGAAAATAAAACGCTATCCAGAGACTCCATAGGGCATAGTTTATATTTGTCTTTAATTCAGAACAAAAGGAAGGATATATATGCTAATTCTATGCTGAAAGACTAGGTCGTCCTAAGTTTTTTGTTCGTAATATATTTGGATCTTTTTGTATTTAAGTTGCGACCTAAATAGCATGCTCTATGTGACTACATATATATTATGTAGTTAATACGCTTTAAAATATTTTACATTTTATTTTGTTTCATTGTACGCGCTTGTCACGGCCCCAAAATCGTACAAGTTTTAAATTTATAATTTGTGGAAATACCGGAACCCTCGCCAGTAGTTTAAAAAGTTTTTTTTGTAAGATCCTGGTACTGGCTTCGCGATGATTTTGCCGCTTGAAAATACCGGACATGGGCGCGGGCCTTTTATTGTTCTCAGACTGTTTGGTTTATGATTTGTTTTGGTCTAAGGTGGTAAGTATTTTTGCTGTTAAGTACCGGATCGATAATCATTCCCAGTTGGTTTGTGGAGTTTTAGACCAACGTTTGGTAAAATTATTCGCCTTATTTACCCCTTCTCAGTTCCTACCATGGTACCTTGCTTGGTTAGGGAATTTCTGAATTCGGCTTGGTTGACGGATAGGTTACTGCTGGGACTCCCGCTTTTCTAGAAGAACGAAGAAAACGACGAACGTGTGATCGACGTGCGAGTGGTTTCCTGAAAATTTTTGGTTAGGGGGTTCGTTCAGGAACCATCGTTGTTGTTAACAGGATTCATCTTTGGGAAATCCGTGTTTTGTGTGGAATTTGATGGATTTTAGCCTCTTGGCGGGATTTATCGTGTCGTCACACATATTTCGTACTATCTCTAGTAGTTCCGACTGTCATCAGGGACGTTAGGAAAACCCTCAACAGAGGGTTTTCATTTCCGGCCATACGTTTTGGAGGTTGCCTACCATTCCCCGCCTCTAAAAAGTATCTAATATTTCTACCAAGGAACCAACTCCAAGAAGTTCGGAATTGCCGCAGAGACTTTCACTCAATCTGAAGTCACAACAGCCAACCTTGGAGAAGTCATTCCCGGGAACCCCAGCTAATCGAACAATTATTAGTGTCTGTGTTGTCAGTGTATTTGGTCTGTGTATGTCCTTGGGTACTCTACGTCTATGTAGGATAGCCAGAAATATTTTATGATCAAATTCCATTTTAGTGATAAGCGTCTCTAAACCCTTTTAACATATTTGTTGGTATCTATCTATATCAATTGCTTACTTATTACTAAACTACCGCTTGTTATCAAATTACTTGTAAACCTAGGGGCAGATCTGCTTTGGGGTAATCTTTGGTGGAGTAGGTGTAGTCATTCCTCCCCCAAATTGTATTTTGAGGCCTTAAATTGGTGTGGTAGCCAGCTAACCTTATCTAAGAGGCCGTTTTATCAATAATAATAAGCAATAATAATTATTGTTAGTCACCAAAGTGTTACAATTACAATTTATTAAATTTTCCTTATTATTGCCAACAAGTTGTTGATTCTTATCTTAAGCCTAGAATTCAGCTAGACCGTCAATACATAACTTCGTGATTTTAACGGTATTGGGGGCTAAATTCAGTTGAGAGGGGCTCTAGCTATAAAATCACGTGGCGCCCTCTCTTAGAACAGTTTTATAATAATATAATGTTCTCTCTCAACAACGAAGCACCTTTACCAGCTTTTGAGATTTGAACAAAAAAAGGGGAGTTATAGCTTTTATAGATCGAGCTAGCCTGGTTATATTTTTTTATGCCCATCTTTTATTGTTTAAATAATATACGACCCTGAGATTACGTGGCACGCTCTTGGATTAAACTGTGTAGAGGTAAATCTGTATGGCTTGAAAAAGGTATGAACGGTGTATATAAAACCTGATATATATCGCCTTCGAAACCCTCATATAATAAAGGTGTCACACCGAAAGACTGCGTCCGCGGGGAAGCTCGGGGTACGCTTTGTTGATATTGACTGGCCGTAATAATGCGATGCAGCGCGCTTCCCTATTCGCAATTATTAGAGCCAAGCGACGTTGAGAGGAGGAATGATTATCCTCAGGCGGCCGCCTCGAAATTTATAGTTTTGAAAACTTGGTAGTATTTTCGAGATCATGAGTCGTTCAGGGTTTACAATAAATACCAAGCGCAATCTCATAATAATGTATTTAAGTTGCGACCTAAATAGCATGCTCTATGTGACTACATATATATTATGTAGTTAATACGCTTTAAAATATTTTACATTTTATTTTGTTTCATTGTACGCGCTTGTCACGGCCCCAAAATCGTACAAGTTTTAAATTTATAATTTGTGGAAATACCGGAACCCTCGCCAGTAGTTTAAAAAGTTTTTTTTGTAAGATCCTGGTACTGGCTTCGCGATGATTTTGCCGCTTGAAAATACCGGACATGGGCGCGGGCCTTTTATTGTTCTCAGACTGTTTGGTTTATGATTTGTTTTGGTCTAAGGTGGTAAGTATTTTTGCTGTTAAGTACCGGATCGATAATCATTCCCAGTTGGTTTGTGGAGTTTTAGACCAACGTTTGGTAAAATTATTCGCCTTATTTACCCCTTCTCAGTTCCTACCATGGTACCTTGCTTGGTTAGGGAATTTCTGAATTCGGCTTGGTTGACGGATAGGTTACTGCTGGGACTCCCGCTTTTCTAGAAGAACGAAGAAAACGACGAACGTGTGATCGACGTGCGAGTGGTTTCCTGAAAATTTTTGGTTAGGGGGTTCGTTCAGGAACCATCGTTGTTGTTAACAGGATTCATCTTTGGGAAATCCGTGTTTTGTGTGGAATTTGATGGATTTTAGCCTCTTGGCGGGATTTATCGTGTCGTCACACATATTTCGTACTATCTCTAGTAGTTCCGACTGTCATCAGGGACGTTAGGAAAACCCTCAACAGAGGGTTTTCATTTCCGGCCATACGTTTTGGAGGTTGCCTACCATTCCCCGCCTCTAAAAAGTATCTAATATTTCTACCAAGGAACCAACTCCAAGAAGTTCGGAATTGCCGCAGAGACTTTCACTCAATCTGAAGTCACAACAGCCAACCTTGGAGAAGTCATTCCCGGGAACCCCAGCTAATCGAACAATTATTAGTGTCTGTGTTGTCAGTGTATTTGGTCTGTGTATGTCCTTGGGTACTCTACGTCTATGTAGGATAGCCAGAAATATTTTATGATCAAATTCCATTTTAGTGATAAGCGTCTCTAAACCCTTTTAACATATTTGTTGGTATCTATCTATATCAATTGCTTACTTATTACTAAACTACCGCTTGTTATCAAATTACTTGTAAACCTAGGGGCAGATCTGCTTTGGGGTAATCTTTGGTGGAGTAGGTGTAGTCATTCCTCCCCCAAATTGTATTTTGAGGCCTTAAATTGGTGTGGTAGCCAGCTAACCTTATCTAAGAGGCCGTTTTATCAATAATAATAAGCAATAATAATTATTGTTAGTCACCAAAGTGTTACAATTACAATTTATTAAATTTTCCTTATTATTGCCAACAAGTTGTTGATTCTTATCTTAAGCCTAGAATTCAGCTAGACCGTCAATACATAACTTCGTGATTTTAACGGTATTGGGGGCTAAATTCAGTTGAGAGGGGCTCTAGCTATAAAATCACGTGGCGCCCTCTCTTAGAACAGTTTTATAATAATATAATGTTCTCTCTCAACAACGAAGCACCTTTACCAGCTTTTGAGATTTGAACAAAAAAAGGGGAGTTATAGCTTTTATAGATCGAGCTAGCCTGGTTATATTTTTTTATGCCCATCTTTTATTGTTTAAATAATATACGACCCTGAGATTACGTGGCACGCTCTTGGATTAAACTGTGTAGAGGTAAATCTGTATGGCTTGAAAAAGGTATGAACGGTGTATATAAAACCTGATATATATCGCCTTCGAAACCCTCATATAATAAAGGTGTCACACCGAAAGACTGCGTCCGCGGGGAAGCTCGGGGTACGCTTTGTTGATATTGACTGGCCGTAATAATGCGATGCAGCGCGCTTCCCTATTCGCAATTATTAGAGCCAAGCGACGTTGAGAGGAGGAATGATTATCCTCAGGCGGCCGCCTCGAAATTTATAGTTTTGAAAACTTGGTAGTATTTTCGAGATCATGAGTCGTTCAGGGTTTACAATAAATACCAAGCGCAATCTCATATTACATTTTTCTATCAATTATTTCCGCATATGAAAATTTAACTAAAATAACAATTTATTTACTTTGACAAAAAGTAATCTTTCCGCACGCCTATGCTTCCTTCGGTGCTAGTTCTGCCCACGGGCGGATCTCCACCCCTCTTACCAGTGTTTAGGTGAGTCGTTCGGCTATGCTTTTACCTTCCTCACCGCAGAAGCACTCTTTCGCTGCGTGTTCTTATGGGTATATGTCGAACAAACTACTGTTCTACACTCCATTCAAACTAAATGCAAGTGGCGCATAAACATTTACACGATGGAAGCACGTGAACAATTCTGAGGGCTAATACGAGGCAGGGCCGCATTAAGGACGATCTCTATGAATATTATAATATAAGATATTAAAATAATATGCCGAACTTTAAAAACAAACTTTTATGGCACACCTAGTCATTCACTTACCTGCAAATTTCTACTATTAACACAAATCGTAGCTCCAGCAATTAATAAACAGCGAAAGAATTATATTGGAAAAAATAAAGGTCCACTTGCAACTCGACACACCTCTGTAAGAAACACCGACTCGCTGCACTCGCCCGCCGGGCCAGACTTTATTGCCGGCTGGCCAACAGCAAGCCCATCACGGTCTTATCACGTTCTAGTCATCCAACAACTTGTGTTTATGTTTCACTTGCGTTTAGTTTGAATAGAGTTTAGAGATCCTGATCCTGCCATCTGATAGAGGCTCTAATTTTTCTACGGTCGTGCAAAAAGCGGATCTTTCTGTGTCCAATTCTAATAACGAATATTCTGGAAGTATAATAAAAACATGGAAAAGAGGAGATATCTCCGGCGACTTCACCAAAATGTAAATCGTGTATTTTAATGCTGTTGTCAGTTTTTTGAGATCGTTGGGCACCCAGTAATTACAAAAAATAAGTTCAGTAATCGGTACTTCCCGAAAAGAATCCATAAAACGAGATTCAAATGCAGATTAATTTTGTGACGACAACTATCGATTGCCGAACTAATTTCTAGGTGCCCAATATCTCAAAAAACTTTCTTGTAAATTCCTTTTTTGAAAAAAGGAATAATAACATTGAAATCCACAAATAACATTTTGCCGAAGTCGCCTGTGGTGTCCCCACTTAGCTGGCGTGCTCGCTTCTTAATGATATTTAGTTAACTTCTTATGCACTTGTTGCAGAATTAAACTCTATTCAAACTATTAAACGCAAGTGAAACATAAACAAAAGTTGTTGCATGGCTAGAGCGTGATACGCACGTGATCGGCTTGTTATTGGCTAGTCGGCAATAAAGTCTGGTCCGGCGGGTGAGTGCAGCGAGTCGGTATTTCTTACAGAGGTGTATTGAGTTGCAAGACCTTTATTTTGTCCGATATAATTCTTTCGCTGCTTATTAATTGTTGGAGCTACGATTTGTGTTAATAGTAGATATTTGCAGGTAAGTGAATGAGTAGGTGTGCCATAAAAGTTTGTTTTTAAAGTTCTTGGGCATATTATTTTAATATTTTATATTTTAAAATTCTTAGAGATCGTCCTTAATGCGGCCCTGCCTCGTATTAGCCCTCAGAATTGTTCACGTGCTTCCATCGTGTAATTGTTTACGCGCCTCTTGCATTTAATTTGAATAGAGTGTAGTATTCGATCCAAATACTAAACCCAACTTTCCAGACAAGCGTCACTATGCCGCCACAAAAACTCTAGGAGCATCTTAAAGCACGAAACAAACTGCAAGTCGGCTTAACCGACAAGCGGCAGGCAGGCCGTGAAACAATGAAACGTTCCAGCGCCGCCGACTGGGATGCAGAATGCAGATACCCAGCTTTATTATTACGGACGCCGGATTATCGTCGTCCATGCCACGTTGTCTGGGATCGGCGATCGCCGGACAAAAGCTTTATTATCGGCCCGCCACGCAGAGGTGTCGGAGTCGTGAGAGTTTACGCCGCACGAGGATTATTTTTGTTTTGATTATACATAGGTACTAATATATGATTAAAAAATTTGTTTGTTTAGGATTATAACAGGAGCTATAGATGCCGACAAAATTAAGGACACTTTAAGGGTATACAATTTTTCCCACAGTATTCACGTTTTCGAGATGAAAGGCTTTTTTAGTGTACATGGTGTTCCTGAATATGATGAGTAGGACACGTGTAGGACATGTTCCTGGACACGATGAGTAGGTATAGGTACTAATTGGTACAGTACGGGCAGTGGCGGCGATAAGGATTCGCCCCCCCCCCCCCCGCCAGATTTTTACAGGTCATGCATACATGTGGTAATAAAATCTGGAAATACCGATATTTTGTCTCAGATGCTTAATTATAAGAAGAAAAAACGGGATATACAGGGTGTAACTTAAGTATGTTAAAATATCTCACGTTGGTGATCCTCGCAGCCAATTCTAAGAAAAAAGTCCATATAAACGTGTCCAAAAATTCTTCGTTTTCGATATACGGGGTGTTAAAATTCTCTAAAAAATCATCGTTTTCCCATAACTTCTTTATTTGTAGAGCTTTTTTAACCAAATTTGGTACACATCATACTTGGCTAGGGCCCATTTAAATGTGTTACTTCCAAGCTCTAGATTGAACCAGTGGCGGAGATATGGATAAATCGGAAGAAAAATTCAAGAAAAAAGTTAATGCTGCACTGTACGAAATTAAAGTGGGTAGCAGTTTTGGATGGAGCATTAAATGCTCCATCCAAAACAAATTTTGTTTCCGGTCAAAAAGTGTCTCTTGACTTCTTTTTGTAACTATCGCCGTTACGTGGGAAATTAGATTTTTTAAAATTTATTTCATGGCACTTACAAAAAATGACAGGTATTTAAAAAAGGGTGGGGAAAAGATCAAGATCTTGTTCCCAATTAGAAATAAAATTTTTGAGATTTCAAGACAACACAACTAATTTTAACTCGAAATAAGGTCAAAAAAGTTTTGGGAAAAGGCGATTTTTTGAAAATTTTTACACCCTGTATAGATTTTAAGAGAAAAGCTCGGATATTAATTTTATTTTAAGTTTTTTTGCCTACCTGGGAAATATTCTGTATTAAAGCCGGTATTATGGCTTAGCTTACCATTGCTAAAATCTGTCTGGTGCTATTAAACAAACATCACGTAACGTCGCAGAATTAATGTATTTGTTCTATAAAAATTCAAAATTCCGCTATTTGTCCTAATAATACGCCAGTTTTTAAGCTAAAACAAAGCTACCAACGCAGGGACGGGCGGCATACTAAACCTCCTAATTTTAAAACGGCCCGTAATTTGGTCAAAAAATAAATCGAAAATTTGCTTTTAAAAATAGCTCTTTTACCAGTGTTGTATGAAGTATAAATTAATTTCAGAAAAATTTATCTAAATAAGGATGTAAGATAATTGACGCTATTTGCTACAAACACACAACCGGCCGGCAAAAGCCCTAAAAATTGGTCAAAATATGCAGGGAAGATAAAAACATGAAAAATAGGTTAATACAAAAAAAGCATAACTCTTAATTCGCAGTAACAGAGTGTACAAAACTACTCAACAATATAAGTGAATATTTTTCGTAATATAATTACCTCCATACCAGTTTTAAAGATAATCTAAAAAACATCAAATAAATGCACAAAATTTGACAGAAAAATTGCATTTGGTGTGTTTTTCGGGGTGTTTTAATAATTTACCCACAATCTGCTAATTGTTTCCTGTAAGATAAATCTTTTATGTCGATTTTTAGCCTAATAGCGTTAATATTTTGCAAAAATTAATATTAGTGGATAGATCAGTTTTTAGGGGCCTCTTCTGGAGCTGCCCCCCCCCCGCACGGCGGGCTCTGCGGGCGCCTTATCGCCGCCAGTGAGTACGGGATTACCTTTAGATTAGATCAGGGGTACGATGTACAGATTTGTGCGCGAAAAAATTCTTTGCACAATTGTTTCTTTTTTGGATTATTACAACTGCAAAATGAATTTTGAATAAAACAATGTTTCTTGTTTTTTCGCGAATATCTGGTATTCTCCTTAAAAAATGAATATTCGTGAAGTGGCCGTCGATAATTTTATAGACGATTTGATTTTTTGGTTTTGTTTTAAAAGAAAAAATAGGTAGCAAAATAATAATTGGCAATGGAAGACACTATTGTTTCGCTACATTACTACGACATTTTAGTCAGTTCACAGTACTGGCAAAATATAAATCTAAAATGTCATTTTATTCAAATGAAATAATTTTAGTTTTTGCATTCCAAAAAGCAATAAACGATAAACGAAATTTGCCATGAAACTGATGCAGATAGGAAAAAATATCAAGAGGCGGTTTTTGCTTGCGGAATAAAAAAGTTGTCCAGGTGCATAAAATAAATAAATAAAAATAAAATTCTGTAAAGGGCTGAATTAGTATTTTTTTTTATAAAACAAATGTGATGTATCTCTCCCACCGGCTATTTGGGGAACTTGGTATTATCACATTTTGTGACACTTGATCGATGCATGCAATGCACGGTTGAGAAAAAATTATACGTTAAGATTTTTGATAATTTTAAGCATAATATTTCGAAAACGAGGATACTAATAATTTATATCACAGAATAGTCATATTATGGTTATATTTTTTATATCTTCTACTCAGTTTAGACACAAGAAATGTCAAGGCTTGTACATAATATATCTCTAGTCCGAAAAAAAATTTGCACTGGTTGTAAATATAACAGACTTTAGTTGCAATTTAAAGAACAGGCAACATTATCAAAAGCTCTATGAATTTTTGGGCCATAAAAACGAATATGCAACTGATTAAATCGCCAAGATTAATTGCTCTATGTTCATCCCATGGGAAACGACTACACGTTCTTGTTGCTACTTAACTTAAAAACTTGGCTATCTTGGAGCCGAGCACTTAAAAAGTTTAATCTTGAAATTTACGAGGGGTGAAGAGACGTGCACACGGGGTTGTAAATTCCGGTCTGTAATATTTTAGGGTATAAAAATGAAACAAAATAAGCTGGGAGCCACACATATTTTACGGGTTTACCTCCGTTATAAAAAATTCCGATGGAAACGCTAACCAATATTTTTATTAAAACTCAAGGTAAATATGCTTATTGCGGATTTCTCTGCGTATTTTGGGATGTTATTAAATATTCCAAATTCCAGTAAAAGCAAAAGTTAAAGGGTCCACAAAATTAACAAAAGCAACTTTAAAGGGTTCGAACGATAAGTATTAGGTTTTATACGTAGACTTTTAAAATAGTGTAGATACACTTAAATTCTAACAACAAAATGATTAGTTTGTGTTAGACGCCCAAAACAGTAGAAGTTGGTGTGGTGCGTAATAATTATCGATATCGATGTCAATGTTAGATTAGTTGATTGCGTGTAAAAAAATAATTTTAATAAAACTTATTGAAAATCTATCTAAACTAAATAAAAAGAATGCTGTGATTTCTTAATGCCGGCGTTATTGAACTGAACGCTTTGCATTACAAAGAATGTCGATGTGTATCGAATCGACGCATAGTTTTCTCTCGCATCTCTACGCATCAGACTAGTTGCTGGTCTGGTTGCCTGCAACCTGCACGACAAGGCAGGGTAACGCGAACGCGTGAATCATCGTAGTTCGGCCCATGCACGATACATTGTTTGTGTATCGTGGGCCGATGTTTACTTGATGTTTCCCTGCGTCCCTCTGAATTTTCGGCGATATTTTCCCGTATTCGTGTACTTTGGTGTGTTTTAAAGCTATTTTGCAATTAATTGAACGCCAGGCTTTTTACTAGTGCACTAGGACCCCAACATTACAGGTTAGAAGGGCTAAAATTAATTTAGTAGGGACCTATGTGAAATAGTGAAACATGTTTTTAGGCGTGGGACCAACATTTTTCCACTGGAGATATTGATGAAAAAAGAAGTACTTTAGGATTATGTACTTTGTGGAATCGACCAGGCAAACTTAACGGCTAAGTTACGAAGCACCCTCGCTTGGTCAAAGTGATGTTTTTTGATTGACCCACTTATTTGGCCTGGCCCAGAATAAGTAGAAGAGAATATCCTGAAGTAAAAATGCAAACATTTTTAATTTAATTAACCGAGTGAATTTGTGCATCGAGGTTAAAGGCGGCCTCTTTGAACAGCTACTGTAGTTCTCTGCATGTGCAATGTGTGCTAGTGCAGTTGTGTTTTTTGGTTACCCTTCAGCGTTTTCCTGGCGGAGGGGATCCTCCTCCGTGGTCGTCAGGCTGAGTACCTCGCTTCAAACAAAAGGAATGGCGGAGGGAAATAAGAGGTCCCCAACAAATTTAGAAAATGTGAATATTATTCAATCCTGGAAATGTCAGTAAGGTAGGTGTTTCATAGGCATTCTACATGTTCCTTAGAAAGTAATCGTTTCCAACAGGAAATCGAAATTTTGTGGTGAATCCTCGGATAAATTGATGGACGTGGCAACGCTGCGCTATTTCACTACCTGTCACTACCATTGACAAAGGCAAAATTTTAAGACACGTCACGCGGGCGTCCATGGGCGGCATTTTTTGAGAGGTTTTATACAATTTGAAAAACATTTTTTTAGGCTTAAGACAAATGTTAGAAAAATTTTGAAAATTTATTTTGGCAAGTCTAATTTTTCTTTATCTGCCATAAAATTTGTTGTACTAAGTGATAGTGATTGCGAATATGCATACGTATATTTGTCGAGATATTTAGAGTGGACGAAATTTAGCAAACGGGCCCATTTCGCTTACCTCCGATATTCGGCAGCATGACAAAAGCCCCATTTCTAACTTGTCACCACGGCTATTATGGAGTTAATGGTGTATCTCGCATTACGCTATTTGTACCGATCATCCCCTCCCCCTCCCCCCAGTGCCCCATCATCCAGGCCGGCCATTTGTGTCTGCGGCTTTCGAGGAAATTCCATTAGCGCCCGTACAAATTCCGCGCTGCGGATTCCTGATAGTTGGCCGTTTATTAATTATCCCCATTGAGTGCGGCGTTGCCGGATCGCCGCAGACACCATCAATCTTCCCGTTATGCAACGCCGCAGCGCGGCCCATTCACCGGGCCGGGAGTTCGCGATAGTTTCGCACAAAGAACTCCGGATGGAGTTGCCGCAAGTTAAAAACTCGTGTTCGACATTCGGGGCATTAAGTGATTTTTCTACGGTCGGGTTGGCGGCAAGTCGAGCGGACAAGATAACTCGCTCGAGTATAGGAAGGAATTCGGGCTCAAGGTGGAAGAAGGTTTTTAAAGATAAGAGTTTTTTTAATTAGTCATATTATGAGGAACTAAATTTGAATTTTGTATTTTTTCTACCAAAATAATCGATTACTCGGATATCCTAGTACAATATGTATAGTCAATTTTAAGCGACATATTCAAATTAATGCATTCATCGGAATAATCGACTAGTCGATTCGTTTTATTTATTTATTTTATTTGCAAGGGTTTATTCAATACATTACTAAACGGATGTAATCCTATTTATGTTCTCGGTGTTTTACTGATCTGGGCTCTGGGCTATTTACCGCAGAGAGCATGCATTATACAAATATGCCCAATACCTATTATATTCACAAATCTTATAGTATGAGAGCCGGCCGCATGATTTCAACTCTCATAAGACTATAGACTAAGATGTTATGTACAATGTTGACAGTATATTTCTTTACTTGAAGCGAGTAGGTTGCCTCAATTAATATTGGCCTTATCATTGTTATTTAAAGAAGTTGTGGTCAACTTTTAAGGCAAATCTACTCTCATATGATTATAGACAAAATAGGAAAGAAGGCCCATATGGAGCAACAATAAAAAAGGGTCCCTTGGTTCTTTAGAAATCCGATAGGCGTATTTTCGGGGCCCCGAAAATCCTCCGCTGCGAAAGACGGGGGCAAGTCTGGACCTCGGGGACGCGAGTTGTGTGCGAAGTCCCGCTATACAGTCAGTGCCATATACCGTTTGATGCACGGGAAAAATTTTTTTCAAACGCGTTTTTCGGGAGATCTGACGGCACGGCGAGATGGCCGAAGAACGGGTCAACATATTTATCGAAAGTTTTCTTTCTTCTTTTCTTCAAGTCTTCAGGTGAGGTGCAGATGCTTCCGGTGCCCCTGAAAAATAAAAAAATGAGAAGAAACATGCAATTTCCAAGAGCGGTTCCTCAGGATTTCCCGTCAGTTTCGCTAATTTTACAGCCGTCCCGTTTCTCGACACTTAAAAATCGGGAGTCGGGAAATTTGGTTAAATAACGGATTTTCGAGCTTTCTTTCGGATCTGGAGAATAGTAAAAGACCCAATTAAGATATTTGCCACATACTTCGAATTTTAGAACGGCACTTTTCGAATTTATCGAAAGACTTTTGCGAAAAGTAGTAAACATGTTCCTGGAATGGGTTGTACCTATTAAAAAATTTAAATAACAATGATCGGGCCCATATTATCAGAAGCAACCTACTCGTTTCAAGTAAAGAAATACACTGTCTACATTTTACATAACATCTTATTCTATAATCTTATGAGATTTGAAATCATGCGGCCGGCTCTTGGACTATTATATTTTGAAACAACAAGTTTAACCTCGAGTTTAACACAAACAAAACGCAAAAAAAATAAAAGACAAAAAAACCTTTTTCATTAATGTACTTACTAAAACGAAAAAAATAAAATAATATGAGTCTAGGTTTTCGTTAAGGTTAAGATAATTCAATGCCAAATTGCGACAAGTTTTTGTAAATCAAAAAGCTTGTCGTGCGAAATGTTCATAAGAGTAAGTACCAGAAATGGGTATCTCGAATGATAATCCCTGCGTCACAATGGTCGTCAATGAAAATTGCATTGTTGTCCATTATGTTCCAGGGATTAAGATTCCTGGTATCCACTACACGTAGTTTTCTTTCCTTCGGATATTGTGAGGAGCACAAGTCGGATACAGCAAATTTTCTAAATATTTCTATATTTACAAAATATTTCATCTCCTTTTCAAGCTCCTTGGAATCAAAATTCAAATTTACATCCATCAGCATTGCACCCACTCGGTTCACAAATACCTAAATACACAAACCTATCGGGCAAACTTGAAATTGCCGTAATATTAAGCGTCTAAAAAGTTTCCGGGGGGAATTAGGAAAGTTATCGCCGCGCGCTCGTTTTCCTGGATTCACTCCAGCCAGAGCCGGCCGCCTTGAGCCGCTTTGCGGGAATATTCCTAACTCGATTCAAATTTTCCGTGAAAGTCGCCGCCGCCAGCTATCGATGTCTCCGCAAATTGCTTCCGGCTGTTTTGCCGGCGAAAAGCCCGCACAGCAACAAGTTCCGCAGCGCGGGAATTGGGGCCAGCCACCCTTCGCGTTGGAGTTAGCTTATTTACAAATAAATTTCAAATTGAAACAGATTTGAAAAGAAGCGATACCTGAAAATAGAATGTCGTTTTTACAGTTTTGCAACATACATTTTGGCAAAATTGCCAGAACGTTTTGTTTGTATGGCATAGACTCGTCGTCCATATAATAGTAACCACCATAACTCAACCAGTGGCGGGGAAGTGGGTAAAAGTTTCTTATGTAAATTTTAATTGAAAACAAAAACGATTTCTTAGCATTTTTTCATAATATTTGTCATGGTTTCATAGCAAATTTGATTTTTTCGTATTATTTCGGGGTATTTCTGAAAAATTCACTCCATAAGTAAGATTCAAAGTAGAAAAATATGCGACACCACTGTCATTTGTCACGGCACTTCCTACAGGTTTTTCTATATTACTACATCCCCTATGCGTCTCCCAAAAATATCTTTGACATTGAGATTGATTTACACAAAATAATTTTTTTCTTGGATTCTTTGCGACGCCACTGACGTTACCCACGGCACCCCTACATGTTTTTTCTATACCTACTGTTACATCCCCTAATGTGTCCTCCAAAAATATATTTGAGACTGACATTGATTTACACAAAAAAATCAGTATACTCTATACTCATACATCCCTTACGCGTCCCTCAAAAATATCTGATTGAGATTGATCTACACAAAAGAATCAGATTTATCCTTTTTTTGCGACGAAATAAAAATCGAAAAATCTTCAAGAAATTTTCCGTAAAATTTTTGAAATGTCCAGATTCTCAAAAAAAAAACAAGATAATTGACAAAATAATACTTCCAGTCAAACCGGAAGATGGAAATACGAACTGACCATTTTTTGCTTCTCCCTCTATAGTCATCACTAACATTTCGTGATAAAAGTCTTGTTTTTTAATAACTTTTTGAAAATCCCCCATATAAAAAACCTGAATCTTGTGAGACTGCGAATCTCTGTGCTAAATATAGGTGAGGCGTATTTAATCGTAACTTATACTCGTAATGTTATTAGCAGCTGATCAATTTTCTGTATTTTTCTATTTTCCATTCTAAATAATAATATAATAATTAATCTCTACATCCTTAAACAAATTAAATAGTGCCTCAAAAATGCATGCCAATCATATAGGTATAAGAATATAAATGCCATGAATGTGCCAAAGAAGAAAGAAGCGAATTCCGCTCGCGTGCAGAAGGGTGTGCAATTCAATTTTCCGTTTGCATGAAAAAGCGATGTCTCCAAATTATTATTATTATGAACAAAAATGCAGATTGTATCGTTTACTATTATAACATTATACAGTAAAAATAAAAATTAAAATCTGAATTTTTGTTGCTAATTAAAAAAAAAGAAAAAGCATTGTGTGGGATTAGAACCTGCGATGAAATAAATGAAGTTTTCTAGGTACGCGCCTTTACCCACTCGGCTATATCCACTTCTGTAAATTCTTTCAATGAGGTTGCTCATATCTAAAATAACCTGAAATTTTTTGCACTTTTCGCATTAACTTTTGACAATGTTCTGCACCACAGACGTCCACAGAACTGCATACCAATCGGTATATCGTCATTTGGTAGTTCAAATTTATCGTGTACAATATATTGGCATGCATTTGAAAATCGTTCGGAGACATCCGGCGTAAATAGAAGCACGTGTTCAGCGTGCCTGGCAACAAGAACGTACTCGATCGCAAAAGTATATTTACGCGGTTTTATTTTGTAGTTCTCAGCTATTTAGATACTGCCACAAATAATTTTATTGATGTTTTGAACCATTTTAATTAAGCCAATATTTTTTTCTGTAATATTTTTATGTAAACAATTGTAAAACTAAAATTAAATAAAGGTCGTGCCTCAGTGCGGCTCTGGCGTGCTCTTCTTTACGCCAGGCGTAAGAGTTGCTCGATTTTGGTATAGGGACTTTACTTTTACTGTTCGAAGCGGCGCGCCAAATTCGACTCCCTCCCCGACGCGTACCAAATCGGAAAATGGCTCAAACGGCGAAACGGCTTTTCCGATTCTGGCGCGCTTCAATAGCGATGTGGAACTTATTTTTTTGCGGCCTCAGGCGAAATTTGGACTTTAAATATCGAAAACTGCGCCCGATAGCCGTGACCAAACAAAAGCGTTACATACATACATACTACATTTTTTGAGAAGCGAGGGCGACTATAAACACCTAGGAGGTCCGGCAGGGACGGACTAGGCGTTTATAACAAGCGACGGCGACGATAGCCTAACTTTTGATAAATTATGAACGCACTCCTGGTGTTTTGTTTTGGTGATTTTATAGCCATCTTATAGAAAATCGAAACCAAATCAAATTGTAATGTAAAATTTGTCATCGGTATTGAATCAAAATTACTATAATGTTCCATTTGAAATAAAAAAGTTTTGGTCACATGTAGATATGTGAGTAGACTAAACGTGTGGGTGGAAAACTGAAAATTTCAAATTTCTATTGAAAAAAACTGCGTAAAAAGTAGGGGGAACTACTTGGGTTTTCCACAATTTTACAAAAGGGAGACGATAAAACTTGTTTTTCGCAAGGTATCCTTAAGAATTTACATTTTTCATCCCTATAGATATTAGTTTAGCTATTTTCTCGCTTCGCACTTGTCCCCCATATATTACGCGGGCACATTAACTGGAGTTCCCCACTTAAAAATACCCAATTTACAAACTACGCCCGAACTAAATGCGCATTATTTTTCGCCGGCAGCCGCACAGTTTAAACAACTCCGGGAAAGCCATAAACTGGCGCGGGCGGCGGCGTCGGGCGATTATAGCCCCGTCAAACTTCGGTTATTTATTATAAATCCGGGGCGGCTGCGACCGGGCAGTTGCGCCGTCCTTATCGGCGTCGCGGCCCGCCTGATTAAAGTGCCCCGCCGGCAAGCGAAACAAATGAACGTCGCAACTCCGGCCGACTGCGCCAATTAATCAGATCGCGCGGGCGGCGCGGTAACGGGGCGGGGGGCGGGGGAGGGGGGGGGACGTGCGTCCCGGCCCTGGGCGGACTGACAAGTGGCTATTGAATGGACCAAGCAAGCTGCCGCGTGGTTACAATAGAACAATGACAATTATTATTCTAAACAATAAAGAACCCCAGGAAGGAGCAAATTTGGGCTTAACGCTGGACCGGGATAGTCTCTGCATGTGGCGGGATGCATTTCCGTTTTTACAGTGGCGCGCACCTTTGAGTTTTTTTCGGCAAACCAATCGAGGCAGAAATCCTCATTTTCCTGAAATCATTACCTACAATGCAAAACAGTATAAGGCACGCTTATGTTTTTAAGTTTAGGCACAGGCGTATCCAGGCAAATCTAAACGGGGGAGGGGGGCGGTGTGGTAAAATTTTTTCCTGAGGGGCCGGGTTAAAGGCAATTTTTCGAATATAGGTAATATGTATTTTTGTGAAAAATAAAATAATTTATTTCTCTAGAAAAAAACAAAAAAAATGTTTACCCAAACAAAATAAAAAAAAACTTAAATAATAAACAAAACAAAATCACAAAAAGGAACAATAATTCTTTAGATCTAAAAAAATGTACTTATCACAAAATAAAATCATATTTTCTCATCTTTCGCGCAAACTGATATTTTCTTCATTTATGGGTACATTGTGCGGTGTATATTTAAACAGGACTAAATTACTTAGTCTGTCTTGGACCATAATGGTACGTATCCAAGTTTTAATTCTTTTAAGTGAAGAAAAATATATTTCCGCCGATGCATTGCTTATCGGGAAACTGGTATTGCCAGCACAAGCTTTATTGAGAAACTGAGGAAAATATACTAAAAACGCTCTTTAATTGTACACTACATTGTGACAGGCAAATATTTCATGTCCCTAGAATTCCCTAAGCGGCGGCCATATTGATATTATTGATAGGTGACGGAGGACAGGGCCGCAATCAACAGAATTTACATTTTACTCGCACACGAATCATAAATTTAAATAAATAGAAATTAACATTAAACTCTGTTCTTTGAAGCATAGAAACAGGCTATAGTTATAGTTTCTGTGTTTGAAGTTAGAGTAGAGCCACATACACAGAGATCGAACATCAAAGGTTAAAGTTAGGCATCTGTCACAAGTTCTGACATTTTTGCCGGACATGCTAAATACGTCCCTGTAGGCGCCCAAAACATTGCTGCCAACCTTGTATTACCAAATTAAGAAATGTTTTTATTTCTAGTGTACAACTAAAGAGCGTTTTTAGATTACCTAATAACACTCCGGCTGTAAAGTAGGCGCACTGAGAGATTGCGTCCGCGGGGAAGCGGGGAGTGCGGAGAACGATTTGTCAGTGCAAAAAATGCACCGCGCTTTCGTATATATTCGCAATTAAAAATAGAACCAAGGCGAGGTTCAGAGGGCTGATTATCCCTAGGCGTGCGCGTCGAAATTAATAATACTAAGAAGTTTTCAAAACTATAAATTTGGAAGCGCACGCTTAGGGATAATCAGTCCTCTGAACCTCGCCTTGGTTCTATTTTTAATTGCGAATACGAAAGCGCGGTGCATTTTTTGCACTGACAAATCGTTCTCCGCACTCCCCGCTTCCCCGCGGTGGTACCTACACAAACGCCTATGCCACTTTGGTGTATGGCCTCAAAAGTTAATTTAAATTGCAAAATTACTTACCGATGGATTATTGTTCTCAAATATTTTAGTTTCGGCGGTCAGGAAATTGACACAAGCATCATATCTAAGCATAAAGTATCTAAATACCATATACAAACACCTATCCGCCGTGTCAGATATCCGAATATTGTGCCAAAACTTGGTTACTACTCAGGACGATTTCCGTCCCACGTATTTTATAATACACATAAAGCTTTGACTCCTTCCTGGGACCTTTTATTCAAAGTTCTAAACAGATGGCAAGGGGAAACTTTGTCTGAACGACCAACAAGATAACCTCAAAAAAGTTACTAATGAAAGCACGATAAAGCAGCGCATTGTGTGAGATACGTAGAAATTGATATCTTCGTGCCAAATTTCAGTTCAGATTCAGATTTGTGATTTTGGTTTGGGATATAATGCCAGAATTGTCTGGTGAGTACTGAAACATGTGGAATATGGCTGAGGGGCTGATAGATCTCATAGATCGATAAAAAACCTGCAACAATTTCAAAATTTCTTCTTAGAGAGAGACTACCAACTTCTTTATTTATTCACCGATTTTAAGAATTTTCTGGTTCTCACAATTAACTGATGTTGATTTGAATCCTTCCTAACCTCGAAACTTTTTGGTGGTGACGGTTTTTAAAATTTGATATTGCGCCTCAGATGAATAACATAATATTTGCGGTTTTTTTTTCCCTCACACTGGTTGTATGCAATAAGGTAGCTCTTTCCTTTTAAAGCAACAACCAATTAAGTATATGCCCTTTCTAGCCATAAATGTTCTCGGGAATTATCGTATGTAATATCACAAGTGCCGGAAATTTTATCGATAATTTTTTTTCGAAAGCGCTATTTTGCCTAGAAAGATCACGAGTATAAATTGGTCTTTTATCTCTGAAAATAAAAGCCCAATTTGTACGAGTGGTTTTGCTAATGGGCAAAATAGGGCTTGAGAATAAAATTATCTAGAAAAATTTCCGGCACGAGTGGTATTTGTCGAGATTATTTCTCGAATAGAATTTAATAATTTCTGTATTAATTTTTTCTATGTTTACATTTCCAAAACGATTAATTTTGAACGAGTTTATTGACAGCTTCGACTGTAGCGTCCGAGTAAAGAAACATGACGCTTGGATATCCAAGGCAAATGCGATTATACCTACACCCTGTCAGCGTTGGTTTATTTTCTGAATGTGTCATAAATTTAAACGGAGACGGAGGTGCAATAACAAAAATTTAGCAATGTAAAAGTTATATAAATTCATTGATACAAAGCTTAATAGTACCGCAACATAATTTATAAGCTGCATAATTTAGAACAGTGTGAAACACACAAACTTTAAGAAGTAGGTACGTGTTTGTATCCAACAGATTCGCGGTTGCTAAGCAACGAAGTGATAATTTGCACAAGTGCAATTATCGCTAGCAGAGGCATATGATTGGTTGGATTTTTATGGAAGGAGCTACCTTATTGGATGCAAGCAGTATGAGGGAAATAATTGTAAATATAATATTCGTTGCTTGGAAACCGCAGATGTGTGGATCTACGCACCGACTTGCCAAAATTGGTGTGTTTTGCACTGTTCTAAATTATGCAGCTGAGAGTTATGTTGCGGTATTACCAGACATTGAATAAAATGAATTTTTAATAATTTATGCAATGCTAAACTGTTTATATTAGACCTATGTTTAAATTTATGACAAATACCACAGAAATGACCAGAATGCAGAGAATTCATCTTGTCAAATATGTCAAATGGAGCCAACTTTAAACGGTAATTAATCCATTGTATAGGTCTTTGTGGACCTTCTTTCTCAGTTTTAAATTAATATATAATAAATGAAAAACGCAGTCTACTTCATAGTTTATCTAAAGAATTATATCGGGTGTGTGAAAAATTACGTAAAAGTTGGGCTCCATTTGACATATTTGACAAGATGGACTTTCTGTATTCTGGTTTTCTCTGTGCAAATACTCACAAAATAAACCATTGTTAAAAAGGTACAAAAATTGCGCCTGCTTTGAACATCCAAGCGTCTTGTTTGTTTATAAAAATAATTTTTATTGATTTCAAGGCCAGTAACAATGACTATTTTTGGACACCCCAGTTGACTGTCACTTTCGGGATTACCCGTAGTCAAAACAGTAAACATGTTGAATCAAACGTTGTGGAGACGTAAATATAGGTACTAGCAATTATTTAAGAAATCGTATTCGTGACATATTCTCAACAAAAACCACTGGTGCCGAAAATTTTTCGTGAGAAATTTATTCTGAGGTATATTCCTTCACTCAACGCTTGTACAAATTGGATAAAGCTCGGGCGGTTTTACCTGAGCTTTCTACGCAGAATAGAGAAAAAATATCGATAAAAATGTATCGATAAAATTTCCATCACTAGTGATTTTAATATTATGTTAACTATTTATAGGAGATTTAAAAATTTGTAGACTACATTTCAAAGAGTTTTTAGAAGCTAAATTTTGACATCTACAATAGTAAATTCATTCCGATAACAAATATTTATAAAATAGATACGGAGGGTGGGGAATGACAAATTAGAAACCTCTCAAGAAAATTTCCTCATTCCAAGAAAACATAAATTTTTTAAAGAAAAGAAATTCATTCTTATAAAAACTGGGTATTAACTCTAATTCAAACGAAAAAGAAAAGAATGGGAAAAGAATCGGACTAAGAAAATCCTTATTAATTGACTACAGCAGAACAGAAAAACATCGGTTCGCCAGACCCCATAATCGTTTAAGTGATTTATCGATGAAACGGTATTGGCCCTGCCTCTAATTATTTCCCGCCAGGTCCAAACAGAAACAACCCCTCAATTATCCGGTTAAAAGTTTCGGATTAACGGGCAAATATAATTGGAAGGGAGTGCTGCCAACCGCTATCGTTTTTCCTATTTTCCGAGTTTTGCTCGTTTTTCCGTTGGCCCGGCGTAATACCGTAGTAGATCGATACGCGCCGAAATATTTATTTGCCGGAAGCGGCCCAGCGATGAGCATTTTAAAATGCAATAGAGCTTCCTGCAATTTTCCGCATGACAGCTCCGCGTCGCGTATGAGTGATATTTATCTGATCCGATGGCACAGAAAATAGTATATTTAATTAATTACGAGTCTGGAAATAAAGATTTTTCCATGTGCGTGTGAGAAAGTCATGCAAGCACGGCAAAATACACACATCAAAAGAATCTAAGGGACAAGGATAAAAATTATGAAATAAAACACAATTTTCCGCCATATTTTTTTATATTATAGCTGAACCTCAAAATTCACAACAGAATTAAGAACATTTACATAGTTTCTTAGCGTCTAGGCGACTCAGCCTTGAGTACAGGTGTGTGGACCGTGGAGTGTACAAAGTTTCGCGATTCGCGAGGCTATGAACTTGTACCTATTCAAGTTGAAAGTAAACAGTGATAGAGTAATTTTGATGCATATTTGCACATTTTGTGCTTAGTTTTGTGTTTTGTCTGCTACTGCAGTCTCTGAAAACAACGTGCATCAGTAGTGGGAAACTAAGAGCCCTCTATTCTCTGTAACGGATTTTTTCCATTTCAAAATCCGTTGCTCGTTTTTATATTTTGATATTAACATAAAGTCACTATTTTCAAACATATATCTCATACTTAATAACTAATTTATTTTTCGTACAGTTTCAATTCATTTACAATATTGTATTAAATTTTATTACGACTTTTTCAAATTTTAAAACTTAAATTATTTCAAATAATTCAAATTTTCGCGCGTCATATGGTCAATGGCCGCATACTTCCCCCTAGCCTCGAACCCTGCGCATATTCAAAATGGGAAAATTCAAGTGTGTGTTTACCTATCAGCAGGTATGTAATTAAAAATCGGTATTATGAATTACTCGATTTTTCGGTTCTTTTGATGCATAATTTGAACATAAACACCATTAGTTTATTAAATACGTTTCATGCAAAAACCTGATTGGTCGAGAGCGGACGGCCAACAGCCGGGAGGGTCCGATCTTTCAGGAGAGTTTGCTCCGGTCTTCGCTTGTATTAGGTTCGCAGAGGCATCTGCCCATTTCCCGCAAAATTTTCGACATTTTCGGCATTTATCTCGCTCAATTTTTGCCATCGGTGATTTGTTTGAGTGGTTTTGTATTTTTATATTGGGGATTGACTTGGTGTGACTAATATTTTTGGGTTTTTCTATATTCACGGCATCGTGAGGCAACGACGCTTGCACGAGGCCCTTCCTTTTTGGCTGCGTAGCTGATGAATCGCGGGACACAGTGAGCAGGTGGTTGCTGTTTCTTCTAGAAGACCCTACAGGTGAGTAATTTCTTTTGATTTTTGCTTAGTTTAGCGACTTTAGTACTCGCCTGTAGCGGTTTTTTTTGACGTGCTGTTTTTTTGAAGGACTCATTTCGTCCAAGGCCCTGGCCATCTTTAACTCAAAAACATAGCATTGCCCTTCTTTGAATACCCACCATCTTGCGGTTGTTTTCTGGTTGAATATTTTCAAGTTTTGGTCACATTAGTCACACGTTACTTTCTTATTTTTCGGGTTAAGTCTCGATTCTGTAGTACGGAGCCACTCAGATAAATCTGACACCGATATTTTCAGTTATCTAGTAAATTCATATTGACTTTAGTTTATCAGCTTTCTTAGATTTTCTATTTTACCGTTCAAGTCTCAAATGGGCTTTTCGCGTTAAATTTAATTTAAAATTTCAAAATTCGGGCTGGAGCATTCTCGAATTTTTTTCTTTCTTTCCGGTCAGTTAATTAATATTGTCTATGAAATTTGAAAACTATGCATAGTTCCCCATAGTTTAGTATAGTTCTAAACAATTAATTTTCATCATTATTTATCAAAATTAAATAACTTCGGTATCATAATTCGAGTTTAAATATTAATCGTAACCTAGTGGTTCATAAATTTTTGTAGAAAGCTTAGACCTTCTCTAATGCTACTTTTTTTCTGATCTGTTCATGCTTGCAACACCTTCTCTGAGGACGCTACGACGACAGCCTTTTGACGACGAACAACGTAACGAGAGTTGCGTAGGCATAGGTGTGGATTCAGCTCTACTTTGGCGACAAACCCTGAGATATTTGCTAGCCACAACAACAGCACCTACACGAGCAGACAAGGAACGGAGGGAAGATGTGAGCCCTAGCCTCGCCCCCTTCAGTACAACAGGCCTCGTTCCGAGCGTAAGCAACTGAAGACGCAGTTAGAAAACTTCTAATTCAGAGTTTGTTTGCAAGGACAGTTTGAACCTTTTCTTATTGGCTTTAAATAATTCGAATTTATAACATTTAACTTTATAATTTAATTGTCAGTTTAAATAGTTATTTAAATTTAATTCTGTTTATTAATCAAATTTGTAACAACCAAATATTCCAAATAATTGTGATAAATAAATTACATATATATATTTTACTGAGGTAACAAGGTTTTATTGAACAACTATAGCAGAGTTTGAATAACCCTGTTGTTGTTGTTATAACTCTTACACACCCACTAATTACTGTTGATTGACATTGAAAAATCAAGAAGGTAATAAATTCACTTAGACTATGGATACATTTTTTGAAATATCTGGGAAAAAGTACAAAAAACTAAATTTACGATGTTGTACAATTGGCAACAACGCGCCTCGTGGTCAGTAGCCTTGACGCGCGAGCTAACAGCTGATCTGGTGAATGAACAAACTTCTGAAAATATTTTTTTCTTCTTTTTGGTTGACTTTAGAATTTTTTAAATTTCAAATTCGTATTAAACTATTTTTCCCCACCTGTGGTTAAATTTTTTTACATCATAGTGCAAAATGCACCCTGTTGAGTACCTCCACCATATCTAAGCCCTCTATACAGGGCCGCGCGTGTAGGGCAGCCGATCAGAATAGTAAAAAAAATCGATAGGTTGGATATACTCGAGCGCGTCAGATTAAGATATGATGGGTTAATTACATGCTGAAAAGTGTGCATTTTAATAACCTGACGATTTGAGCGTGACGTGAGGGGGTGGGAGGGTAACAAACTTGCAAAAAAAAACGTTACCTCGACTTTCTCGAGCGCGGTCGAATATTTTTTTATTTTGAAGAAAATAATTCAAGGATGACGGGAAAAATATAATCTGCCGATTTCCACAAGCCGAAGTAAAACAAAAATCGTCGATCAAGTTTAACGCGTGCAGCTAGCTGCAGTGAAGCATGTATTCCCCACTACGCGCCTCGCGCCTCTCTTTCCCTTTCACTCTTTCTCTCGCACCGTCCCACACGCCAGCCATCACGCCATCACAGCTGATCACAGCACTTGTGGTATTATATGTACAGGGTTATTCAAACTCGATGTCCCTGGCCTATTGTGGGCAAACGAAAAGAGAAAAAATATATCTGCTTCCGGGGTCTTAAATGGGACCAAACGAAGACTAAATTAAGATAAAATTGAGAATATTTGACAAACGACGCTCTGCGTCGCGGCGCCCTTCAAATTTTTTTTGTAACGAACGTACATTTTTTATTTGATATTTGGATAGATCTGCTTTTTATCTGTAAGTTTTATTTTAGACGTTTTGTCAAATTTTGTTTAGTTTAAGAAATATAGGTAATAAAATATTTGAAAAGTCCACGTTCAACACCCTGTAATATAGAAAATAAATTATTAAGAGCATATGTTTATAGACAAAAATTCCTTAATTTTTAACAGACAACATATTTTTTCTTAGAAAACGCAAATATTCATTAAAACAAATCATGAAAAAAAATTTTTTCAAACCGTCAGATTAAGAAAACCCCTCCAAATAATCGCCATATTATGAATCAGCACGACCAGGACGGCAAGCTGAACCGTCCATATGAAAATCTGACGCGCTCGAATATTTCAAAATAGCGTTTTTTGCATTTTCAAAAAGCCGCCACGAGCTGGCGTCAGATCCGAATCGTCAGTCTATTGAATGTGAGCTTCTTTCGGGTTCACTTAACATCCCCTCTGAATATCTGACGCGCTCGAGTAAATTTTTGTCTTCCCATTTTTAACCCTTCCGTACGGCCGCCCCCACCATGCAAACCGGCAGATTAACATACCTACGTCATCTACGTCATCGGAGACACGTGGGGCATATACACTATCAATATCTGACGCGCACGAATATCTCCATGTGGCTATTTTTTTACATTTTTGAAAGCCTGTAGACGCTCCCCCCACCGGTGGAAGGGTATATATAATCTAACCTTTTTTTCTTTCTACTATCTAATCTTCAAAATCCAATAGGTCCCCACGACGCTCGAGTAAATCCTCATTTAGCATCGTGGGCTCCCCTATATACTACAAATAGCATTGTAATCACTTCTTATATGCCACGCACGTTTCGTGCTCCATTGTTCAAAATTATTAGACTAATAGCATTGTCTGACGTATTTATAAAGACTTCTCACGGCTACAGCTTTAGTTCCTGGAAAACAGATGGCTCTGATGGCTAACAATGTATTCTGCATTGTATTTTATCTCCGGAAAGCGCATGGTGAGCCAAAAATGTGTCAGACGTGAGCAGTCTTTAATAATATATCAGTCAACGCTAATAGGTACCACAGAGTTACGTTATCTGTGCTAGTACACAACAATAAACTTTTTAGAGTTAAAACAACACGTTTGTAATTTACGAATTTCAAATATTAAAAATTTCGTCACATTTAGGTATAGATTATTTTTAATATTTAAATGAAAAAAACACATAATTTATCTCCTGTATAGGTAACTTAGGTGTACACGAGGCAACCCCGTCTATAATTTAGAAACACTAAACAGGTTGATACAGTCCACGATTTATTTATTCAGAACTTTGCGCCAACATCGTGGACCTACGTATTTATACTTAAGTATATTGATATTTCCCGTTGTATACATTTTTATAATTGGATGAAAGATAATAAAAGTGAAGGATTGAAAAATTATATTAAATTGAATTCAAAGCATAATCACAGAGAAAAATAAGGAAGTTACTGAAAGCCCATCCAATTATATTTTCCAGTTAATACAAAACTTCTAGTGCCGTAATTGGAAAGCCGTTTCAACTTCCGACTGGTGGTTTGTCGGGAAATACTTAATTGGAGGAAATCGCGACAGCCGTAAATCATTTAAAAATATTATTATAAATACGGCACCCTTTTAGGTTGCGGGGTTAATTAATAAAGAAATTCTTATTTAGATTCTTTTTCTCCCATCTTATTTCATGGACAATATACTTTATGCCGGGATGGGGGTCTTGCCAAATAAAAATTTTAATTAAAAAAGAATAGGGCGGTGCTAAGAAAAATTACGAATACTTTACGAAGAAAAATAATTATCGCTTTACAATTTGAAAGATTATTCTTTTAAAATAAGTTAAAATTGTTCGAAGATTGTTTGCGTATTTTTAAAGTGATTTGAAGTGCGGAAAATAACTACTTAGTTTCATGTTTTTTATTAGAATCAATTAATAAAAAAGAATGGTTCTACTTCTACGAACCGTGGAAGCTGGGGTATATATATATATATATTATATACATTGGATTTGTTTGCATTGTTTTGCTATGGTATTTGAAAAGGAATTTGTAGATTTCCCTCTTTCTTTTTATGAAATATTAACATAATGCAGTATTTTTGTTGTGTGGTAAATTGCGGTAGTGTAATAAGCCACAGAAACCTTCAATTTTTCCGGATTTTCCTGTTTCAAACTTAAATACAAACTTAACCTGAATTCATTATCTTCAAAACGGCGTAAAAAGTGGTTAAATGCTATTAAAAGGACCGATTTTCCAGAAAATTTAGTGTTATGCTCAAGACACTTTATATCGGGTGGTAAAGATATAAATTACGTTACTGGAATAAGAAAACACGAAACCGGAGATAGGGGGATAAAATATGCCTTATAGATATGTTGTTTGTTTAAGAGACGCAGGGCGTTGAAGTTCTTTTTTAATTAAATTGTGGCTATATCTACTGAAATAATCAAGCAGCTGAACTGAAATTTGGCCCTGCTGTGTTTTTTGGGATGGAGAATTGGCTGAAGGTGTCAATTTCTACGTATCCCACAGAAGGCGCCACTTCGACTATTCTTGGATCGTGCTCTTACTCGTTACTTTTTTGATGTTATCTTTTTGATTTTGCTGGGATATAATTTTAGTGCAACTTTTCAATCTGCAACAAAAAAACACTCTTGTTTCATAACGATGTAATCAACTGTTTGCGTTGAAATCGGCAAAATGCGTGCCCCAAGGCACCTTGGTAACTCCAAAATTCGAAAAATAAAATTAACCTCTATCTCCTAACGAAGTAAAATATGAGAATTGGGCAAAATACCATTTTCTTGAAATAGGGTGTCCAAATTTTGTCGTATTCAATCCATTCCGTTTTGAAAGCAAAGAATTTTTTCATACTGCTTCTTTTTCTGAATTTAAATGGAGAAACCAATGGACACACCAATGATGATAATCACCTTTTGGTCCTCTTATCTTCAGTTTAGGATTTTCCAATTCTCAATGAATCACCCTGTATATTAATCGTAATTTTCCATCGAGTACCAATCTTGGGAAAACCATCAGATCTATACACACTAAACAATATATACATATACTAACATTGTCTGTATAGTTACTGGAGGAAAATCTACAGCATTTTATAAAATCATTCTCCACGGTATTAGTAATGCATATTCTTTGTTTCCACACAGCAATTTCGCGAAATAGTCCCTCATTGTGAATTGTGGAGATTTTTTTATGCAACATTATATCTATGCTTAAAATTTCTTGACAATACACAAGATACGAAAAGCTTTCCAAAAAATAGCCTTAAACTTGCACAGAATTTTCGAAAAATGGTCAATTCAGATATAAACATGCTCTGTGTTATGTCATTCAAGTAGTTCGAAATCTCTACAACAATAAACTACAACGACGCTCTAAAAATATCCATTAACATAATATACCTACAATTATAAATGTACTACATTTTGACGATTATATCTAGTGCACCACATGAAAAACTATCCCAAAATAATATATATTTTTAATCAACGGTCTAACGACAGCAATTCTCTACAGTTGATAAAATCAGAGCCATTCTTCCTATTAACCTCCCCTATCCAGATCGTTCAATAAGGCCGAGTTTCTAAGCTTAATTAAGTTGTTTTTTTTTTGGTCGGGCATTTGGGAAATATAGCGAGGGTATATGAGTTTCCAGCTTTTTTATTGGAGGAGAATAAAGGGATACGGTTATGCTACTCTGCGTGGGTTGCCGAGGATAATCTTGTAGGGGGGTTGTTTTTTACGGCAACACCTGCGATTTTCCACAAAAGCGGAGGGATTTCCTTTCTGGTCTTTTTTTTACAGGTCAGAACAGGTGTAATTCAAGTAAAGATGGATTTCTTGAATTACATAAACACAATGGTTTCTCCAAAGCAAAATCCCACATGCATGTATTACATGCAATATGGCCATGTAAAGACACTTTTACTGAAGAAGTAGGTAGCTCACTTAAAGTTAGTGTGGGTGTGATTCTAAGACAACATTACTTCTGCTCGAGCTTCTTGTAGAGTAGGTAACTGTTTTGTTAGGATCGGCCTTGGATAGATACTTCTTTATACTTATTTGATTTTAAAGAGATACAGAAGTCTGGCAATGTTTTATTTCTTGGTGAATGTTCAAGCGTTCATTTCTGGAAATCCCTCACAGTTCTGGACATACAGGGTCTTCCAGAAATGAGTGCCGCCCTATGCTGAAAGTTCCCAAATTTAGTTTTTTGGCCACAACTTTTGATAAATTCCGGGAAGGACTTTTCCGTTAGAAAATTAATTAATTAAAACTACCTACCCACTTCAATTCTGTCGGCAATTTGTGCAATTTGTTTCAATAGCATTTCTTAACTTGAAATAGCAAAAAAAATCAAGAAAAAGTTAGGTTACTTTGAACTTTTTTCATTCATCTAAACTGATTGACCTTGAAAATCTAAAAAAATGCCTGCTGCGTAATTTTTAACCAATAATATTAAATTTTTAGTGAAATGAAATGAAGCTTACTTTTGAAGCAAAACTTTAGTAACTCACAAACTACCATTATTAGGTTTGTTTCAGCAGAATTTCAAACCAGATTGAAACTATCAGGAGCATGCGCAGTTTCATTTTCACGTCCCAATAACGAAATCGCGCATGCTCCTGATAGTTTCAAACTGATTTCAAACGGTTTGACATTCTGCCGAAACAGGCCTATTAATATACTAATTTTACTATTATTAAATCTGTCATACGAAAGTTTTAAATGTCACGATTGGCATACTTTCTCAGATCAATTTTTCTGTCCGTTTTCTGAGAATTAGAGATGCTTTGGCGATCTGTTGTGATAAGTTGCACTAATTTATTTCTTAGTGTCCCCTTTTTTATTATACGGGGTGTCCCAGAAATAAGTGCTACCATTTTTACCAACCACGTACATATCTAACTTATTAAATGCAACAACTTTGTTCAAATAAATTTATTCGGAAACGTTAATGTTTTCAAGAGAAATATTTTTAAAATTTTAATGTGTTTTATTAGCGACCACCAGGATTTAGGAGTCGAAACTCTTGGTTGTTGGTTGACTAAGTAAAAACATAGGTAATAGTAATACAAGTATATGGGGACAATTAGGTTGTACAATTTTTATTTACTATTTCAAAATAATAATATTTGTATGATAAACTAAGTAAGAAAAGGATCAAAAAAATTATTGAGACTGCTATACAGGGTGATTCAGTTCCGGTGCTCAACATGGGGATCTCGGAAACCGTACCAGATACAAAGTCGGTCAAATGGGGGCAAACTTGCGCCTTTCAGCGCCTAACGATACGCCATTGAGAAAGTTAAAATATTTTCATGGGTTGCTGAGATATTTAAGAAAAACTGAATTTTTGAAAATTATATTTTATTTTTTTCTGGCGCCATTTGCGACAATATTGAAAAATAAATTATACCTTTCCATTGCAACTTCTTCTGTACTACGTCATGGTATTTTTACATTTTCCTGGAGACGTTTCGTTTTTGAGATCATAGAGGGATCAACGGAATTTTTTTAAATACGGACCTGGATTTTTTTCCATATTTCGAAATGAATTGTTGTCCCGAGTACAACTACAACTACACATACATATTTTTTCTCGTTTTGGCCGTTAAAATGCACATTTACTAGGAAAAAAATTAATATGGTCCTGGACTATGCATTCTTCTCTCTTTTTTTCAAAGCTATTACAATTATTATAACAGGTGTAACAGTAATACCTATTGGATTAATTAAACTCCATGTTTGCCATTTTTAGAAATTCTTTTTTACTTTAGGTAAAATATATATCCCACTATCGTTAATAATTATTATTGTTGTTATTTATTTAATGCATTTTAAAAAAATCAAAATACGACGTCGCCCCGAAAATCTAAAAATACCATGACGTAGGCCACAAAAAGTCGCAATGAAAGAACATAACTTATTTTTTTATATTATCGCAAATGGCGCCAGAAGAAAATAAAATTAAACTTTCAAAATCACCCTGTATAAGCAGCTCGTTTTCTAATACATTTCTTTTATACTCTTTCACTTTTCTATGTTTGTGTAGGTATACTATTTATAGTTAGATTATATTTACATTTTGCAATTCATTGTCCTGTAAATGGATCTTACTGTTAGACAATAATTATTATAATTATTGAAATCCAATTGAAGTCATGATTCAGTAAGATCGTTGACTGAAGATTCCATCGACGGTAAGATACAACGGGAACGGATGTAGCTAAATCTGATAGGGCGAAGGATTTCGAGTGGTCACCTTTGAGCTTTGGAGTTACTTTCACTCGGACCACTCGGTGTTCTGCAGCAGTTGGAAATTGGAAAGCATAATATAACATATGTTGTAATCAGGCTGTTAGTTTACGTTCTTAATGAGAAATAAATCGCGGAACAATTGCAGCCCAATGATATGACCATTTGCCGGGCCGCAACCTATTACTTCCGCGTAATAAGAAGAGTCGCCTTTTGGCCGATCGGCCATCAATCTCAATCGGGGAGCCTCCCAATTTGAGGGTAATTAATTCCAGTAGGTATTAGGCCCATTACGGGCCTGATATTGGGTGGCTTCCCTAACGATTCCGGGCTGGCGGTTGCGGCGTAATTTTGCAGAAAGCCCCATCCGCGCCGCATCCTGTTGTTGTGTAATTATTAATAACCCGGGGCAGCTCGAGGGTGTAAAAGGGTTGCGCGTAAAAGTGGTTTAGTTTCACAAGGGCAAGATTACGGGCGCCAGTTTTAAGCACTTTATAGGGTGGGTGTTGAAACGATGATACACTAGTACTATAGCCGCCTTGATGAGCGGAAAACAGGTCCTTTTTGACGTACCTAATCGAAATAGCGTATTTTCTATTAATAAAAAATAAATACGCATCTCGTACTGTTTTCGGAAAATAAACACTTTCAATTTTATATTAGGTAAACATTTTTTGCATATCTACACAGATAGAAATACAATTCTTCCTAGAAAAATATTTGTTGTTTGATCACGAATTATTTGCCAGAAATAATATTTATTTCCGTAAAAACTATGTTATTTAAATGAAGATTTATTTTTTTCAATTAAAAAATAAGTGCCTTTTGGGTAAGGTATTTGATTTGTTTGACACATTATTGTTTAGTGGAAGCATATATTATTTTCTTGAAATAAGGTATTACTTGGTGCAAACAAGAATAATTTTTATTTACAGTTTATAGCTTTTGATTGTTTGGGTCAACCACATTGTTATTTGGTTTGAATTTGACCTTATTTGAGTTAAATAATACTGCGTACCATTTTATAGCTGTCTTACTCCAGAGAATGAAAGATAGAAAGAAAGAGAAAAGATGGGAGGCAGGGGGCGCAATCTAGTGTCGGCGTTCAGCGCTGTTCCGTGTCCGTGAAACTAGTACCTGCCTGCAGTCTCCCTGGAGTTTTGTGCCCGCAGTTTTATTATCATTTATAGCCGCCGAGTAGCAGAGTGTAGTGCGGTGTACTGGGTGTAGTATGTATTGTGTGTTTTCAACTTATTTTGTAAGTACACGCATAAACAATAATTGAAACAAATCTCAAACAACTACTTGAAATATATCATATAGACCACCTCTATGCTGATGAGGCGCTTTCCTTGGTATGTTTTGTATAGTTTCTTATAACAAATATTGTTATTTTAATTATATTTAAATAAATATTTTTATAGCATTACAAATTATCGTGTTTTTCTACTCCAATTTTTATCTTTGTGAATTGAGTAATATTTTTGTTTTTTATTTGAATCGACAAAAACTAAAGTTTGAGAATAATGATGAAGATAAAGGTTGCTTTACTTTAAATAAATAATATTTTATTTGAGTGAATACCCTGAATGAGTAATTCAACCCACCACAGTGTTTCACGCAACTTTCTTAATTTTTTAAATAGAATAAATGTTTTTTAACATTGTAGATTTGTTCCTTCGAAATATATCATTTATTCAATTCAAATCATTAGTATCTCCATTGGAATAAAAATTAATTTCTTCCAAATAATATTTTCTTTGTCTCAAATTAAATGTTGTTTTTATATTGAAACAAACCAAATGTTTTATTCAAAGTTAGTCTAGGGTTCGCCATATACAAGAATCAAATTTGTTTGAGTTAAATAAATTTTATTTGATTCAAGTATCTCTTTCTATCTGTGTACCTACTTATACATTAATACTATATAGGTGCCCCTAAGTTATAAAATCATATAAAACTGTGTTTGCCAACATTCAACATTATATTTATTATTATTACTTGGAAGTTGGGACTCCATCGTACAAGGTCCATCCAAGCGAAAACCGTGTCCTGTATGATTCCACCCACGATACACTTACCCACGGTATGTCAGTAACGAATCCGAAAACAAGGAAAATCTGCGCATATACGTCAGTTGCGAATCACGAATTCAAAATGCGGTTGTGTTTTACCAATGACGTCAAAACCTATAGACGTGGTGCCCCATTGTTAAAATGCCCTTTATTTTGACTCCAAGATTAAATATATCCATACTACTCTAAAAACATGCTACAAACAAAGACAGAAAGTCAACCAACAACCAACTATACACCCGGTGATTCCCGGTTATAGTTCCTCCAGAATCACACTTAGATATCGCATGTTTTTTCTTGTTTGGGGGCGCCGGAAGCATCGGAATCTAGCCTGAAGATTCGCAGGCATGGGGGCCCATAAGGGGGGGCAAGGGGGGGCACGTGCCCCCCCCCCCCTGGAGATTCTCAAAATCCCTTCGCGTTATATTTTATATTATTATAGTTGAGGAAAAGATTATTTTCATATCCTTCCAGGTATATAGGGTGTCCCGAAATTAGCCTGCCATAATTTACCATCGTGTTCTACGACCTAAAAGCAAACAACACAAACGGTTTTTTCCAAATTTTTCCAGAACGAACAAAGGTAACATTCTGAAATTTGGTATGTGATGTACCTGTGAGATTTTACATTTGCCGGGGTAGCGATAGTTAGACATTCTTAATCATAGGCGTCCTAAATGGGGGGTTAAGGGGTTAAAAATACCCTGAATATGTTGTGTGTATTTGGTGGTGTGAAATTATAAAATTTCAGGGTATTCTACGAAAAAATGGTGCTCTTGTTGAACTTTGATAGCGTGCACCGTTTTCGAGTAAAATTGTATTGAAATTTTTTTGCAGAGGGCCATGAAAATGCGTATTAGAAATTAGCCAGCCATAATCTACCACCACGTTTTTTTATATAAAAAATGAAAAAAGTTCCTATAAACATGGCCTCAAACAAGAGCACCTTTTCTTCGTAGAATACCTTCAACTTTCATAATTTTGCAAGAAATGTGGAAAAAAAAAATCTGGAAAAAAAAAAATTTTGGGGTAATTTTAACTAGTGAACCCCCCCCATTTGGGACGCCTATGATTAAGAATGTCTAACTATCGTTACCTCGGTAAATGTCAAATCTCACAGGAACATCACATACCAAATTTCAGAATTTTATCTTTGTTCGTTCTGGAAATATTTATAGAAACCCGTTTGTGAAACTGCCCCTTTCGGGGGCTATAGCCCCATTAGGGGGCATTTTTAAGGCCATGTTTATAGGAACTGTTTTCATTTTTTAGGTCGTAGAACACGCTGGTAAATTATGGCAGGCTAATTTCGGGACACCCTGTATAAAACAAACCCCTGAAATATTTTATACAAAATTTAACTGGGCCACAATCACATTAACCAATTATCGATTCAGAGCTAGGTAGTTCTAAAAAGAACAAGGTTAGATGAGATAATTTTGCCCCCCCCCCTAAAATATTTTCTATGGGCGCCCTTGTTCGGAGGATGGTCTAACGACGCCAACCTCCGAGCCCAGAGTCGAAATAAGTTCGCTACGGCTCAACAAAAAGGGGCAATTTCTGACAATCTCGCGACATTTTCGGAATAATTTAATGGAGCGCTTAGATTGTGATTAGTTCTGGGCGTCAAGCGTTAATCAAAACAAACCTGTCTATAGGTTCTGACGTCATTGTGTTTTACGATTTTTTCTAGTTTACAGTTTAATGTGTCAAGAAAAAAGTGTAAACAACTGTCAGTCCAGCTCGACAGTGCTTTAAAATAGGCCAGAAATGCCGGGATGTGCAGTCAGCGTTTGTCCAAATAATAATAGAAACAGTAATGGAACGGAAATTAAGTATTATATATTTCCCAAGGACAATAATCTTGCCAAAAAAATGGATTGCTGCATGCCGCAGACAAGACATATGGAGCAATTTAAATTCTGATTCGCAACTGACGCGTCACGAGATGCGCAATGACATACCGTGGATAAGTTTATCGTGATTCCACCCAATATAAAGTTATAAAGGGCAACATTTAGCAAATTGCCATTCAATTTAACCCCATATTTTCAAATAATCATGACAATTTTTTAAATCACCTATTTCGAAAAGTAAAATATTGTACCTATCGCTTTTTCCAACAATAACAGTTCACGCTCGTTTCCTTGGTTACTATACCTTTATTATAGCATTCAAAAATACATACTATTGTTAGACACTGTCAATCACCAAAAATATTCTTCAGCACTCAAATTCACTCCAAAATATAGGATGTAACTTAAGCACGTTAAAATATTTCAAGGTGATGAAGGATCACCTCATTGAAATATTCTAAGAAAAAAAGTTCATATAAACATGTGCCCAAAAATTCTTCGTCTTTGGTTCTAAAAAATCGTCTTTTCCACTTAACTCTCTTAATTTGTAAAGATTTTTTGGTATAGGACCCTTTTAAATGTATTATTATGTTCAAGCTCTAGATTGAGTCAGTGGCGAAGATATGGGTAAGTCATTCGACAAATTTAAGATAAAAAAGTTGAACTTCAGTGCCTTGGTAAATAATAGTTAGGCACTGAAGTTCAACTTTTTATGACTCATGTGGAATTTAGTTGCCGAGGCCTCTGGCCGAGGCAAATAAACCACATGAGTCATAAAAAGAACTTCAGTGCCGAGGTACATATTAATTTTTTTTTGAAATCGGAAAAAAAGTTTTATTAGGCGAAAAAATAATCATAAGGGATCATCCGTCCATGAACCGACTACGCGCGGCGTTGCTTGACTTTGACGATCGCTCTACCTAGGTCAAGTATGACGAGACACGGCTATTGAAAAAATCGTACAATAATGGACTACTTCAGTGCCGATTTCTGAGCTTCTAATGACGATTTTGGGACACTTCACTGCCGATTTCAAGAAAATAACTATTATTTAAAATAGGAATAAAAAGGTTACGAGTAAAAGACGAATTTTTTAGAAAATTTTAACACGCCATATATTGACAATAAAGAATTTTTGGACACACGTTTAAAGCCTGTTTTACGTTGACAATTTCTTTAAAAATTAAGTTCTATTTTACACTGATAAAGAAATTGATGATTTTTTGGCCTCTTATATGTCAGACTTTAAAAAATACCAACAATACCAACACAATATATACCAAATTAATAACAAAATATTGTACTGTATTTCAACAATCACAGTCCAAACTCGTCGCCTTGGTTACCACCTTTATTATTTACAATTCACAAATCACAAATAAACTTTCAGATACTGTCACTGACCAAGAATATTCAGCTCCAAAAATCGTACTAAAATCGCGTTATAACCTTCAACTTCCCTCAGGCCCAATTTCCAGGGCTTATATATTCAAATGGGAGCCTGGAGACTACTCTAGAATATTCCTGGCCAATGACAGATGCACAAATAAAAGTTCTAGCAAATTTCTAGAAACTGATGGAAGCTCTACAGAGAAAACAATGGAAACTAAAGGAAAATGGGGCCCTGGGGCCTCAGGTCAACAAAGATGCGACAGAAAATGCCTCTAAATTAATCATAAAAAAAATATAAAACTGTAAATAGAATACCCAAACTTAAAATTGATCTGCTAAATATTTGAGTAGGTTAGAAACCAGTGCCAAAGCTGATATAACAACTTTAGAGGCATTTTTCGTTACACTGCCCCCTCTAACATTTGATCATCCCGATCAAGTCATATGACCTTCATCTATCTTATCATAGATGATAAGACAACCTGACGAAATTTACTATCTTCATCTTTGCTGTTGGGCTACGTCTTATACGATAAACGACATCATTAATCTTGTTCACGACGATGTATGGTCCTTCCCAACTTCTATCGAGTTTCGGAGACCCTCCTTTTGCTTGCTTAGGATTGTACAACCACACTTTGTCTAGATGCAACTTCTGGCGAACGTCTTCATGAACCAACTGGAGACTCTCTCTCTCTCAGGTGACTCATATAGTCATCAGTAGATTCTGGATTTTCTGGTCAGCCGGTTATGATATCGATAGGGAGCCTTACTGTGTCCCAATTACTTTGTTTCTGATTCACTACCATCTTCAGGTACGTTTCTAAAGTCTTATTGAACCGTTCCACCATACCATCAGACTGGGGGTGCAGGGGTGTTGTTCTTGTCTTGGAAATCCCTAGCTGGCGGCCTCTTGGTTGGGGATTGGATAAACTTCTGACCATTTGCTGAAGTAGACCATGACGACTAACACATATCGGTTGCCAGATTCGCTGGTTGGAAACGGTCCTGCTACGTCGATGGCGACCATTTCAAAAGGAGCTCCGACCAGGTATTGCATCATTTTAGCCCTGTTCCTAGTTTTTGGCCATTTCTCCGAAGCACATTCTTCACACCGGCGGCACCACTCTTCGACATCTTCCCGAGAGTTTACCGAGTAAAACCCGCGACGGAAAACAATGCCTCTAAATTAATCATACAAATTATAAAACTGTAAGTAGAATACCCAAATTTAAAATTTATCTGCTAAATCTTCGAGTAGGTTAGAAAATAGTGCAGACATGTTCATTGAAAGCTGATATAACAACTTTAGAGGCATTTTTCGTTACAATATATATGTATTATTTTGTGGTTGTGTAAAAATCAAGAACCAGTTGTGTTGAGTATGCTGTGTTAGATGATTCGACGGTGAAAATTAATAAAAATCTCAAAAGTAAGTAATATAGAGTTTGCAATTGCAGTTCTAAACTGGCTCTCAGCGATCTAATTGGATAAAAACAGCTCTGGAATTACTTTTTTGCATTCTGATTCGCTAGAAGTGATTCAGTGTTAATACTGTTGGAACAAACTATTAGACGTAAAACTTGTCCTCGAAATTCTCAATGTAAATCAGGTTTTTATGAACTGTTCTTGATAAAATTTACCACCCTGAAATATTTTAATGTAGTTAAGTTAAATCCTGCGTGTAGTAAAAAGGAATACTGGAGAATGTTCTGGAATATTCCTGAATAATGACAGATGATGTACAAATCACAAAGTTCTAGAGTATTTCTAGAAATCCTTTACAAGGAAAATAATGAAACATTAAAAAACGGGGTCCTAGGGGCACCCTCTCTAACAAAGTTGTGACAGAAAATGCCTCCATATACTGTAAGTAAAAGACAACTGCAAAATTTTTGAATATGTTATTAGAAAACGATGCACATGTTCATTGAAAGATAATAAAACAACATCAGAGGCATTTTTCGTTGCAATATAAATTTCCAACATTTTATCTGTCGTCGTTTTCGAGTTATTTTAGGTCTAGGTAATTATAAGTTTTGTAGGTATTTAAGTTCTAATATAAATTATTAAGTACCTACTTGAGCAGTGGCAAAATTTATGGAGATTTTGTACGGCTTATAAAAACACATATACTTGAGAAAACAGCTTATAAACTTAATTACAAAACTCTAAAACTGTACAATATCAAATAATTTTGAACTTCGAAAGTAGGTTAAGTAGATAATGAATTTTAATGCATGATGATACTTGTTTCATTAATAACTATAAACTGATGGCCTATTGTATAATAAATTACAGAAACTTCAAAGGCTTTCAATAAAATCCCTCTTTCTGTGCATAAGAAAAAAAAGTGGACAGACATTTTCTTTTTCAAGTCAGTGAAAATAGTTATTAAGGCCTGTTCCAACAGAAATCACAAACCAGGCAGTGTCAATCTAATTGCTTTAATTATCTTTACTTTTCTGACACCTTTATACGCGACTGAATTTAAGATGCCAACGCCCCGACGGGACTATGCGAACTAATATATGGGCCATCCTCACCATGGGAACGGTGCTGGTCTTGGGTCTACACTGCGTTGTTCTTTGTGGTTGTTCATTGTTGGCATGGCCCATAGACTAGTTTAGCATTGAACCTATAGGGGGCGTATTTCTTATATTCAATGGCGTATAGTCATTATTTGAGCGAATCTATGGCCAGTTGGGAACTGTCTGTTGGAACAAAATCTCTGTCAATTGGAAGTTTGTATTTACTTATGTCAACAAACAACTGACAGGCTACTTAGTTTTTAACAAATTCATAGCCTATACTGAGGTGAATTGGGATTCGGCATTCATCTCATTAGCTGTTTACACGAGAAAAAATAACATTAGAGTTAAACGAGTTTTCAATTTGATATACTGGGTGTTCCATTTAAATAAATTACTTATTGGCGATATACCAAGAACGAGATGTTCATTTGATTTTTTGTTTTCGCAAAAAAATACCAATGAACCTCTAGTCTATCTTTAAAAAGAAAGTTAGCAATAGTGAATACTTAAATTGATACAGCCTGTATATTCCATCAAGAAAGCTCTATTGTAATCGATTTTCAACTCGGTCTGCCTGTCCAAGTCTCAGACAAATTTAATTTGCGCAAAACAGTATATTGCGAATTGATTGGATAATAGGCAAGCCGACGCTGTATATTACACGGATCTGATGAACGCTTTCGATCAAATTAGCTACTTTACGTTAATAAAAAATGGCCTTTAGCGATGGTTTGAGGTTTGATTGATTCGCTCTACCAGCTACCTTCAGAAATTGATGCCGACAACATGTGTGACTAATTTTGAATTTCACGAGTTCATCACTAGGTTTCATGTTCTGCGGAAGTAATTTAAACCCATCACTATTTTTAACGTCGTGTAGTTAATGTGGCGAAACCTTTTTAATACTTTTATATGACGTTGATCTTAAACTGTTTTGCTATAGGTATATGAAATGTAAGTTGGTGTTTTATAATGACGTAAATATAAACAAAGTCGAGGCCTATATACGATAAAGACAGGCCATGGCGCACAAAAATCACGTCACCATCTTAGTCCAAAGTTACATGTCATTTGTCACATAACTGAAAGCGGCAGCTTGGGTTTTGAGAAGTTTTAAATGTTTAAAGTGTTTTTAAACGTCTTAGTTTATATTTTAGAAACAAGTTTGTGTCTAGTGCGCGTGTGTCCTGGCGGAGGGGAACCGCCCAGGTGTTATTGTGGCCTCTGGGTGGGAGCCGTGCTGTCCAGGAGTATACGCCGACGCGTGAGCGCTGTAAGGGGAATTCTCCCCCCGGAATAGACTCAATTGACAGTGGAGCCTGAGACACAGTGAGACACAGACGGGTGAACTGCTTACGGGAGATCCGCGAGTTCAGACGGTCCGGGTGGCTGGAAGGCGTTCCCGTCGACCACGTTCGGGTTTGTGTATTTTGTATTCACCACCTTGTGCGAAATAAATCAGTGTTGTAACGTACTCGAGGATTTTCGTTGTCGACCCACGCCCTGATACGGTTCCTATTAGGCCTTTCACGCTGCCGATCAACTGGGACCTCGTCAATATCTACAGTATACTGAGGTGAGTTTTCATTTTTATTTCGTAAAAAAATAACCTAAATACCAAATACTGAGTCTGTTTATATTATATTTATACATATTAAAAGGCCAGGAAGACAATATCACCATAACAACAATTATTGCTTTGCCTCGGGATGAAAATTTGCGCCAAAAATTGATTAGTCAAATTCCAACAGACTTAATTTCTAAAAAGCCCTTAAGTATGTGTGGCTAACACATTTTCAAGAAAGTGAAACAATTAAAGGGAACAAATGTGTTGTGGGAGGAAAATACCTATAGAGAATATCACCTAAGCTAAAGGAAGGTGCTGTTCCAACAATTTTTGAGAATGTGCCAAAATATTTGAGTGCAGTGCCGTTTAACTCTCAGCCCAAAACAGCTGAGGCAGGTTGAAAATTTTGAAAAAACAATTAGAGAAAGCCTGGATGCACAAAACTAATAATCTAATAATAGATGAAAGAAAACTCGCCAAATTGTTACGAAATTTGTTTTTTCTACTTATCTCCAAAAATGCCTTTTATTATATAGGACTAAGTTGGGCACGTGACTACGCTATTATGCGTTAGCGCCATGGCCTGTCTTTATCGTTGGCCGCGAAACAAAGTTACATACAGCTTGCCCAGATGATTTATGACATAAATTAAAATGCACAAGGATTTAGTTATACTATACAAATTGCTATTTATTAGAAAACATTTGACGGTGTTTTTTAATTGTTTAGAAGTGTACTAACAATAAGAACGTAATAAGAATAAGATAAGGTTTTTGGGGTATAGGGTGTTCCAAATTGGACAATTTGTGAGGGATTTCACCTATTTTCCGAAGAGATGGACAAAAAGTAGGTAGGTTGTCCAATGTACGATTTTCGAGAAAGTTAATGCCGAAAACCTAATCCTGATATCTCGATTGTATGTTGAATATTGGTAAAAACAGGTTTTATTGATTTTTTACGGAGAATTCGTTGGTGTAGAGATTTTCTTTGGCTAGCGTTTTTTTTTACCGCACCAAAAACATAATAATAAACATTATCCACCCTTGTTTCCACTACTTCCAGTAAAGCGATTTTATTCAAAAGTGCAATCGCAACCTTTCTATTGAAGGGAAGGTTACCTAAGTATATATCAAATTTGAAGACAATATGTAAATTCGTTCGAAAGTTATCGAACACACGCACACATGGAATACATGCACACCCCCATAGACATGGCTTGTTTTTGTTTAACCTTTGAGTTTCGACTTACGTTTGAACACTACTTATTTTTGTTATAACCATTAATATCTTCTGTACTGTCACAACAACTGAACATGGCAGTAAAAAAATACGATAGGTACATTACACTTCGAAATAACCCCAATACGCTCTGCTCTACTCGAAGTCAAATTGACGACGATCAAGTAGGCTGCGCATAACTCGCCACCGTCGATTTTTTTTACCAAGACCGCTTCGCAGGAGAAGGCCCGCGCCCGCGGCGAACGTCGAGGCCGATGCTTTTAAAATTTCAAACGAAGATGAATTATGGGGCCTAATGAAATTTCTGTCGCGTAATGAACCATTACGGCCCTTTTATTTTCGGGAGAAAACGGGGAAAAGGGCCGCCCTCGCCGGATGGTTTTTTGCGCGGCGCCGCTCGCAGCCTATTATAATCCACCGGAGAAAGAAGTGCTGTTGACACAGGGAGAGGATGAAGGGGGAGATTATCGGGTCTTGTATGCATGGGTTGATTGATGGCGGTTGGGTGCAGGTAGGTATATCGGGTGTGAGATTCGTTGCAAGAAGCGTTATGGATTAGAAACTATGAAGCTTATGGTACAGTCTACGGTAGACCGTCTTTTAGAATATAGGAAAATACCAGCTGAAAACCATATTCTAGGACACAATAGTATATTAGGTACCGAGGCGGAAAACCTTTTATTACGACTGAGGGATACGTTAGATGGCCCGCAGCGCATAGCCATTGCGTATTAGATTATATATTTTTAAACATAGGGGAGAGTGGGGGACTGGTGCGCAGCGGGTGATCGTGCCCAACGATATATTTCAAATTCCGCGGGTGGTGAAGTGAACTGGACTGGTGCTGCCCTCACTTCCTTGGATGGGGAACTACTGCCGCCATTAGTCGAATCGATTCGTTACACGCGAAGATAGTGAGAAGTGATTTACCTAAAATAAGTATTCAAGTTATTGTTATTTTTCGACCCCATAAGATAAAACGGTAAGGCCATAATTCTTATTTAATTTGATTGAACTATTTTTTATATAAATTTATGGTGTGTTGTATGAGGCGCCATTTCATTTTTTAATATGATATTTATAGAAATTTGCGTGAATAATCTTTTTTTAGTCAAATTTATATATTACGCATCGCCCAAAAGTATATATTACAGTAAACGCAAAAAAATATATCAAAACACGATATATTAATTTGGTGCGCCAATATATAATAATTTAGGGTACCACCGGTCGTCACCAGAGGCCGCGCCGCGCACCCATAAAGTGCACCGTTAACGCTGCAGCAGAAAGCGCAGAATGGTGTAAAAACAGGGACTCTTTAAAATAAAAAGGGTCCCTGTGTAAAACCCACCCCCGATTTTCTTGAAATTTTGGCTAGATAGGTTCCTATCCCCTATTTTCGCCCGACGTTACACCATTGGAAAAGATTACCACTTCTTTTTTCATACGGCAGCGCGCATCGCTGCCGACTGCCACAATATGATGCGAATGTCCCCTTCTTTTTTCATACGGCAGCGCTTATCCCCCAAAAAGGAGGGAATACGCTCCTTATTGCAAAGATGCTTGAGAAAAATGCACTTCCGACGGCTTCGACGTAGACGTATCAAATGTTTACTTCGTCTTCGGACGTGTACGGAGTTAAATGTACGTCCAAAGAAGTCACGTGACTCAATCCACCAATGAGAGTGTATACCGACTTTTATATACGTCGGACGTATAAATAGCCACTTCCTACAACAAAACGAAGGCGAAACGAAAACGATCATGCGGGCGGGAAACTAATATGTAAGATGATTGTGGGGTTATACACCACAAAACATCAAATCCCAAACCTGGCACAGAAAAAGAACATCCAGTACATCGGTAATCATAATCACTTCGACTTCGGGCTTCTGCGCTTTCTGCTGCAGCGTTACCGGTGCACTTTAGGGGTGCGCGGCGCGACCTCTAGTGACGACCGGTGGTACCCTAAATTATTATATATTGGCGCACCAAATTAATATATCGTGTTTTGATATATTTTTTTTTGCGTTTACTGTAATATATACTTTTGGGCGATGCGTAATATATAAATTTGTCTAAAAAAAGATTATTCACGCAAATTTCTATAAATATCATATTAAAAAAATATATTATCGCGAGAAATTTATATATTCAAAAATAATAATTTAGTCCGAAATGGCGCCTCATAGTGTTGCATGCTTTGATCTATATTTGTTTTCATTTAGTAATTTTTTTTTCTGGAACGCTAAGTATTCTTTAGATACTGTTGGGCTAATGGTGCGCACAGTTACCCCACATGTAATTAAATAGTAATAGTTTAATTTTTAATTTTTATTCCAGATGCCAAGAAATTATACCAGAAAAACTGAAATTCTCGCGTACACAGCTGAAGATCTACAGGGTGCGCTAAACGCGATTAGAAATTACAACAAAAAAATTCGAGAAGCAGGCAGAAGCCAACACCCGAGTCATGTGATTCTGATTCATCAGGAGATGATATATCAGACACATTATGTGATGATGATAACTTGGACGATGTTGATTTGAGTTTCATACCACCACCTTTAAATGAACCTACCGAACCTAATGAGATATGTTGTATTTGTGGAGAAACTGGAAAAAACTAATTATGGTACAGATGTGTTTTATAATCATACAAAGACGCTAAATAAACACTTAGTTGACTAACTGAAGATTGTATTTTGTATACCTCTTTTTTAATGCGCATGATTACCCGCAAGTATGGGTAATTGTGCGCAAATGACATTTCATACTTTCTGCAGTATTGTACTTTAATCTTCTTATTGTTCCAAATTATAACTTTATATATTTAAACTAGAATAACTAACGCTTACAATAACTTTCTTAAATACATAATATCTATTATGTGTAAGTTACAATATCATTTCGCGCTTAAGTGCGCACAATTCCCCCACTCTCCCCTATATATTTTTGTACTCAATGGCATAGCGCTGAGGTACCACGTAGCTATAGGTACCTACCATTTTATTTACAATCATATCGATTTTATAAAAATATTAATAGAAAGCGTAGTTTATTATTATATTTATTATATTATATACAGTGTGTCCCAATAAGGACTCCCGTCGCCGATATCTCCGGAACAAAAAAACGATATTTTAATTGTGCAAACGCCGTTCACGAGGACGTGAAGAAGGCTTTATTCGCAAGTGCTAAGCAGTCATTTTGATATTGGCGTATAGATGGCGCTGCGGTGCAAAGAAACTTTTCGATCCTATAGGAACGTTGGAGCGTAGCTCGTTTGAAAGACTGGATAATTTGGAGAAACTTTTGTTCTATAGAATATTTTCCTGCTGTTACTAGTTTCTGAGATAACCGTTCTACAATGTCATTTAGAAAAAATGACGTAACTCGCTTCAAATTAACTTTAGAGAAAAAAGTTGTTAAACATATTTTTGTAGTTCACTAGGATGAAGAAAATAGCGGCACGTGTCAAATTATTACACATTCGGTTTGACCGTAAGTGACTCATTTTTCAGTTTAAAATGAACATACTGTATAATTTAACCCTCAAAAGTGAAAAAAAGGTAATTTCCAGTGTCATATAATAACAGTAACACCATGTATGTATATACATCTAGACAACGACAATTTGGCTGAATTTATTTTTATTAACCAACGGAGGCTCTGTCCATTGTTTCAATCAGATGTTTAGCCTCGAACGCCCAGGTAGATCTCTATCCTTGTCAATTTGTTTCTTGCCTAATTAATTTATTAATTTTTGTAATAATGGTTAATCCTAGTAACGAGGATAAATTAAATATGGTATTAATTTATGGAGAATGCGGTAAAAACAGTGCTGTAGCACCTCGTATTTAGGTATGGAAATAATTATGAACATTTATTGTAAACATACATTTTTAATTTCTATAATGTCACCTTCGCTTAATACTGTCGTTGTCTACATGTACCTACAAGGTGTTATTGTTATTAGGTTTATTTTTTCAAATTTTGAGGAAAAATTGTACAGTATGTTCATTTTGAACTGAAAAATGGGTCACTTCCGGTACTTCCGGTCAAACCGGCTGTGTAATAATTTGACACGTGCCGCTATTTTCTGCGTCCTAGTGCACTATAAAGATATTTTTAATAGATTTTTCCTCTAAAGTTAATTATAAGCGAGTTAGCTCACTTTTTGTAAACGACATTGTAGAGCGGTTATCTCAGAAACTAGTAACAATAGGAAAATCGTCCATAGAACAAAAGTGTCTCCAAATTACCCACTCTTTCAGATGCCATCTATACGCCAATGTCAAAATAAACGCTTAGCAGTTGCTAATAAAGCTCTCGTCACGTCCTAGCAAACGGCGTTTGCAGAATTTAAATATCTCTTTTTGTTCCGGAGATATCAGCGACATGAGTCCTTATTGGGACACCCATACAGGGTGTTTCAAAACTATGCAGCACCTTTCAGAGGCGTACTTTACTCGTTGAAATAAGACGAAAAGTTCATATTAACATGGGTCTAAAAACTCTTCGTTACGAAAATACAGGGTGATTAAACTTTCAAAAAAATATCGATTTTTTTTATGCCTTAGCGCCTTACTGGTAACAAAAATTACATATTCCTACTGCCAATCATTTCGTTCACTTAAAATAATAGTTACATAACTCAACGCAAAAAAGCGTTAGAGTCCAAAAAAAGACGACAAATCGGAAAACTCCAATTTTCCGCGAAAGGGAGAGATATATGATAAAAAATTAAAAAGGCATTTTTTGTTCCAAATTGTATTGTTTATTCAATAACATAATAAATTGTTGTATTGTACAGGGCCATACTATTTTTTTTCACCCTATTATTGTGTAGCAACTTTGGTTTAAATATTCTTATTGGTTTGGAAGATATACACAAAAATCGATATTTTTTTCATAGTTTAATCACCCTGTATCTTCGTAACGATGAGTTTTTGGACCCATTTCATTATGAACTGTTCGTCTTATTTTAACGAGTAAAGTATGCCCCTGAATATTATATTATATCATATCATATCATATCATATCATATCATATTTATTATTATTTTCATTAAACATTTTTACTTTTCAATCACAACAGTCCACGAAAAAATGCAATATTGTATTTATATTCATATATTATATATATGATGTGTCCAAACTACTCTCTTCTAATTACTGGAATATCACATCGGAAGTGCCTACTCGTTTATACTTAAAAATATAAATCTAAATACAGAAGCACATAACGTAATAAAAATTAATATCCGTCATAGAAGAACTCGGAATTTTAATGAAGCAGCTATATTAGTAAACTTAAAAGCGCAACAGAAAAATTCCATTATCTTTGACACAAAACTGGCGAATGCATTATAAAAATAAACTCAAAATATGGCAATATACTACATGTGAAAGTGGGGTATGAAATTAATATAAATCTAATTTTCTTCTTTATTTTAAACATTTTATTAGATCACTTAGTACAAATATATTGTAGTTTCATCATGTACAACATCGATCGATTATAAAGCTTACTACAAAAGTTATTTTGCCTACAAAATTCAACTGCCCGCAACATGTCGCTTATGACCCAGGCCTTCGTCAACCGTTGATATCGATGCTTTTAAAACTCTAAATTAAGAAAGAAATTATGGCACATAATGTAGGTAATTTCAGTCGCCTAATGAACCATTAAGACTTTTTATATTGTGGGGAAAATTAGAAAATGGATCGGGGGCGATGCTGAAGCGGTTATTAACGGTAGGCGATCTCTAAGCTTATTAAAATCAGCCCTGGGACAATACTGGTGTTGGCGGGAAGATTGTAAAACGTTAGACGAATTATTAAGTTTTATGCATACATTCAGGCTACAGTATAGATTTGGTGTTTTATAAGGTAGATAATTTTGAAAAATACTTTCTCTATTCTGCAAAACGTCTCACTGGAATAACAAGTGATGGAACTTTCATTACTTAAGTTTAAATTAAATTGGTAAAAGAAATCTTTTAAATTAATACGTACATATACAAAATTCATACTTTTAAAAGTTATTCCGATCCTTTATTTATGATATATCCTTCAATTTAATTTACTTCAGTGTGTATTATGTGAACTAAGAGGTAGAGCAACAGTGTAAGTATTGCAGAAACGCAAATAATAATAATAATACTTATTGAAAGCCGGGATTTAAAGGCAGCATCTTCTGTCGCTTAATATGTTTTTGTAAGCAGAAAAACTGCGCTCTCAAACGATTACTAGGATAACTCAATTTATAGACAGGAAAATTCGATTCAACCATAAACCGACACAAATCTGATTTAAATTCTTCGTCTTCGCTTTTTTCCCAATTGACTGAAAGGACATATTATTGAAGTTCTTCTTGCACAGTTATTTTGATGAGGTGGTGTTTTACAGTGTTGATCTACAAAATACTTTTTGTTGCCGGAAATCTAAGAATTGAAATAAAAATAAATAAAAATATTTGATAAAGTTTACAATATAACTTGCTGCTTTGCCACAGGGTTTGCAGAAAATACCATCACAATCGAGGGAAAGCTCGCAGGGTAAGAACGTATCCATGCACAAATTTTAGAAGACATCTTATCTAACACTTTTATTTGACAGCGTAAAGTGATGACTACAACTGGACGCCAAAGACGGATCAAATGAAACAAATATAAATTATTTTAGACCACTTCCCTTTTTGCCTCACTTATAATAATAGGAAATCTACCTACCTGCCCCTAATTTTCATTCCCTTACCAAGAATAATTGTCACTGAAGTTGAAGTAGCACAATTAAAATTTTACGACATGAATTTACCTACCACCAATGACGTCAGAACCTATAGACAGGTTTGTTTTGATAAACGCTTGACGCCCAGAACTAATCACAATCTAAGCGCTCCATTAAATTATTCCGAAAATGTCGCGAGATTGTCAGAAATTGTCCCTTTTTGTCGAGCCGTAGCGAACTTATTTCGACTCTGGGCTCGGAGGCTGGCGTCGTTAGACCATCCCCCGAGCCTTCAGGTGAGGTTCCGATGCTTCCGGCGCCCCCAAACAAGAAAAAACATTCGATATCTAAGTGTGATTCTGGAGGAACTATAAACGGGAATCACCGGGTGTATAGTTGGTTGATGGTTGACTTTCTGTCTTTGTTTGTAGCATGTTTTTAGAGTAGTATGGATATATTTAATCTTGGAGTCAAAATAAAGGGCATTTTAACAATTGGGCACCACGTCTATAGGTTTTGACGTCATTGCCTACCACCTACCTACCGTTAAATTTGCAAAATATTTTGAAAATTTATTAAAAAGGCAGTTTTTTCCATACGAGGAAGAAAATTGATGGAATAGGCAAAAATCGCAGGAAATTAACAAAAAAAGGCAAAAAATGACAAAAAAGGAAATTTGCCTAAAATGCGGTCTTTTATTAAAATAATTTCAGGTGTCAGGTGTGGGGGTTAAAAATGATTTTCAAATAAAACAGATTGGATTTTCCAGCAGTATTTATAAAGTCTATTATTGATTTTAAATACTGTTTCCACCTTTCAATACAACAACAATAGACAGGTACCTATGCAAAATATACACGATTTTGTCGTAGTTACAGAAGAAAAATATTTATGTTGAAAGAGGGATAATGCTTTTAGTAACATAATTAGTACAGCATAACGTTGTGTCATATTTGCTTAAATAACTGAACAGCGAAATAAAAAAAATACCAATATATAAAACTTTCACAATATACATATAGGTATCATCAACAAATTGCGAGGTAGGAATATATTTTTTTAAATTTGCTAGTGCAAATGAACAAATGACATGCACATGGTTATAACCTGGGAGGGAATAATAAAAATAAAATAGTTATTTCCAGATGTCACAACAATATAATACTCAATATTACTTTGTCTATAAAATATAGAGTCAGACAAACGAAAGAAGTCCAATGAAAAACTCGGTCTATGCGCCATCCGTATGTTATTAATGTGGGCATGGGCGGTTAGACTGAGTATTTCATTGGAATTCTCTCGTTTGTCGGACTGTACATAAACGTAGCAAATGAACAAAAATCATTGGTATGTGATAAATTAAAATAAATGCGGAACTTTTAGCACGCGCTTGCAAAAATCAACGAAAATATTATATGCGAAGTGCGATATTTTCACGCCCTTATATGGTATTCTTTTTAATTTGGAGATTTTCATTTCTTATCATGTCATGAGATTTGTGTTGTGTCTGGACTCCAGTAAAGAAGGACGTACATCTGCTGCAAGCAGAACAACAATCAAGCAAAGCTAAAGCAAGATAATGTTTAAACAAATGTCAAAAAACGCATTTACATAGTTAAGCGGCATTTTTTTATTTTTCTGTGGTAGTCGTCTAGTTTTTTGAATGCCAAAAGCAAGTTAATGTCGAACCATTGAGTAAAGGAATAAAATTATTCCTTTACTCAATGGTCGAACGCAAAAATATAGATTTGTGTACGGATATGTATATAGGATACATCAATAAAAATTACTGGTTGCCACTTCTTGAATGATAAGAACTTTGAGTGCGTATCACGACTACTAAATCTGATAATAAGCTGAAATTGAAAAAGCACTGCCTCGAATTATCAGCAGTTCGAAAGCTGAAAAGTCGCGGCTTGAAACCGTCGTCGCAACGCGAAGTTTGATGAAGAATCATTTTTTACTCTGGAGCATTTTTCGGTGTCCCGCCAATTCGTGTCGGTACGGTACTCCCGACTCCCGAGTACTCCAAGAACTCGACGTCAAATCGCAAAAATATCAATTGGTGTCAGGTGCGGGGTAATTTCTATATACTGTGGGAAATAACCTTTATACGTTTTTCTGGACTCTATTACGAGGCTAGAAAAATTGATAAGCTTTCGGATTCAATAAACTAAATAAAATTCCGAGCCAAAATAAATTAAACGCAAATTTCACAACTGTAACAAAGTGAGCATCAATAAAAATGATTGGTTATGTGATGAACGCTCTTTTGGATTTTTCAATTAAATTTTTATTTTAAGGATAGTTTTCATTCAAGTTCAAAGGATTAGAATTTCGAATTGCATTGCGTTTCAACGACTATTCAATTTTTTGTCATTACTTCATTACACACTTATCAGACGAACGCGAAACGTCATTTTGGTCTTATATAAAAATTAGAAATCTAATGAAATTAGACAATGAGATAAGAATGATGAGATCAAAATGTTCTGCTTGAATCAGAGCGATGTGTAGTATTTCATGTTGATTAATGTCTTATTTCTAAACCAGTGCATTTTGTTTTGTGCAATGTGGCACTGGCGGAAATCCAGAATTTAGCTTTGAATAAAAAAAAAAACAGGAGAGAAACGACGCTCTACGGGCAATTACAATGCTCGAGACTCGGAAACGGCCGTATCAATATAGACCGGAATATAGTGACATATGCCTTTCAAAGGGCATTATGTTGCGTATATTCTCAGGGGTAATATAACAAGTGGTGTGCCTATTATCGATAATACCTCTCGTTAATTTTACGAATTATAATCCTAAAGCTGAAAATACCACGACTGCGCAGCAGGAGTGGTATTTTCTTAGCATTGGGATTATAATGAGGGATAAATTAAGGAAAGGTATTATCTATTATTAGGCATACCACGAGTTGTATTTAAAAGGAGAATTTAACAACTGCAAATAGTTAGTTCATTTGACAGCTGACATTTAGGTTGAACTTTCGGTTCTGAATATGTTTTTTGTGCTAATAGATATTTAAAGATCAATGTCTTAACTGAAAACATATCTTCTAGTCCTGTATTAAATTTGGTAATGTGAAGAAGTTATCGGGTTAACAGTTTTAGCTGCCACAATATTGGTTTAGCGTAACTAGGACTAACTAAGAGAGTAGGATTTCAGCGAAAATACCACTAGTGGTATTATCGCTGAAATCATCACCTAATTGGTCAATATTTCAAAAATCATATCATTTCATTGGTTCATATTGGTAGGCGTTGAATTCTCACAATAATAAGGTATGAATCAGATAGTAATCCTGGGTTCTTCATATGGAAAACTGAGTTTTCATTTATTCGAAAAATATATGCGTTTTGATATGATTTTAGTCAAGCTGCCATGTGATTTATAATGAAGTTCAAAATAGAAAATTGCTAGGAAAATTATAGGCATACCGTTAGCGTGGAAATCTTCCAGACGTTTTTGCTGATAGTACCCGTAAGCATCTTCAGTGACGACTCGTCCTATGTTAAATTTGCGTCTAAGGGAATCCAAAATAAAATTCACATTTAACAAAGGCTTATTTATTTTAACGTTTTTGAACAAATTTAAATAATTCTAGTTCTTATTGCTGAAATGCATAACTTCCCAAATAAACATATTTATTCATGAACTTATCAAAATTCGTTATAAAAAGTGATGGCAAAAAAAATAAACAAACTTCCTTTAGAACATTTTTAAAAAATAACGATTTTTATCGGTACTATCCAATAAATAAAAAAACACACTTTTATTACTAAGTATTGGATATACCTACTCATATTAAGCCTTATGACCCATTATATCTAAGTAAACATAAATGGAATGCACACCATCACAGAAACAGTCCAAAAAGGCTAACTCAATTCACCACACCTTCTTGATTTCATAGAGCATAATAAAAGTATATTACATAGCGAGAGTTGTAAACAGCTTATTACGTATGAGTGGAAAAGTTGCGCACGAGCCTCGCAGCGGCGAGTGCTGTAATTCCACGAGTATGTAATAAGCTTACAACTCGAGTTTTGTATTATAATTTTTCTTCGACGAAAGAAAAACTATTATAATGGATAAACTATACGTCTGATTATCTGACAGGCAACAATTAGTATGTTGGTTAGTTGCTATGGTGACGCGGATGCCGCGCTAACAAGGCACCCGTGATAATTGCGTTTTAATTAAGAACATATATGTAATTTTTTTTATTACGTGTCAGTCATTACGTGTCAGTCATTACGTGAATTATGTCACCACCGATCCCGAAGAAGCGCTGACGCTGCACAAGAAGACACCGCCGAAGCGTCCCCTATAAAAACGGGACTTTGCTATATTGTATACATCATTCTTATTCTATACTTTGTATTGTAACTTTATGTTCAATAAATAATTTTTTAAAAAGACCGCGTTACGCTCCCGACCATTAACTGTCGCAGTCTTCCGGATAATCGAAACGCCGCGTATCGAACGTGCCGCGAGATCGTATCAACGATTGATCGATTATCGAACCGTCGCCGGTCATCAGAACAAAATCGTCTGTTTCCCGCACGGACCAATCGGAAGCTTTGGAAGAGGACCACATCGCCGAACCCAGACTTCAGATGGCCAAAATTGCTCATCTCTTAATGTAAGTGCAATTTTGATGTCTTTTGATAAATTTGTCGAAGATCTTGCCAATTTGTCTTTGTCTTCAAGTGACTCAAACGAACTTACTGAAACTGAAATCCAAAATTTTGATCGACCAGAAGTTTTATTCGAAAATATTTCTCAAAAATCACAAAAAATGACCACTCCATTCAAACCCGAATTTTTAAAATGTGTTCCCGAATTTGACGGTAACCCAACCGAATTAAATCGATATTTGACTGTTTGCGAATCAATAGTAAATCAATTTTTTGACACTAAAAACCCAACATGTTTTCAAAATGTTTATCTGATGCATTCTTTAATTGAGAAACTAAGTGGAAATGCTAAACTTATTGTAAATATTCAAACTATCACTTGCTGGAATGATATCAAGGAAACACTGTATCGTCATTTCGCTGATCAAAGAGACGAAGCTTGTCTCAACAGGGATTTGGTTATGTTATGTATAACTAAATTGGAGGGCAAGAAAAGAGAATAGAAAAGAAATGCCCAAGACCAAGATTCGGTATGTTCCCATTGGGAAAATCCCGGTAACGTACCTACAAAGAAGGAAAATAAAGAACTACTAAAGAACAAGAAGCAAAGACAGAAAGAAAAGACGAAACAACGAGTTCAAGAATATGAGTCCCCAAATCTAGTCCAAGAAGAAAAGAAATGCCAAGAGTGGCTAAAATCTACATTGAAGACAACCATCTGCGACTTAGGTGAGTACGAGATAGGACTACCTAGGAAGTGTTAACTAATAGTGCCCTTCTGATTTCAGCGGAGCAAAAATGTACTGTCGGACAACAACCAAACCGAAACCCGCAGAGAACGAATAGACAGCAGCCAGCGACAGTGAAAAGTGAAAACGCGCGTGACCTTAAGTGATAGTGAAACAGATGTGGCCGGTGAGTGTCTCCGAGACAACCACTAAGGATGCATTAGTGTGAGTGTTAAATAAAGTAGAAGATTATCTGATGTTTTCTTAAAATTCCAAATTATTTTTGTGACAACGTCACAAAGGTTAGGCCTCTGTCACATGCATGTCTGACATTTCTGCCAGACATGCTAAATACGCCCCTGGAGGCACCCAAAACAATTATGCCAACCTTGTATTTCCAAATTAAGAAATGTTATTTCTGGTATACAGTTAAAGAGAGATTTTAGTATACATATTTTATTTAATTTAGTTAATATAATTTTGATTTGGGGGGCGCCACAAAAGAACTTTGCCGCGGGCAAATTTTTACCTTAATACGGCCCTGTGTACGCTCCATTCCGGTCGCACGTTAATCCCAAACACGCCCCTTCCTGAGAATTTGTATTCAAACGAATTTAGATTTGCCATCTGTTGAAAATTTTTAATTCTGATTTAGAACCATATACCTATACGTTTGTATGGACTGCATGAAGTGCTCGGAAAGATGGATGTATCCGCGGCCCTGGGACCAACAACCCCGCGCCCTCCCAAAAACCAGGATCGCCGTCATTGGAGCATTACCCCCCCACCATATTTCTCCGGGGGCAATTCCAGTTTCATTTGTAAGCTCGGACGTATCTCGCGAAGGAGAAATAATACTAAATTACTTTGGCCGGACGGGGGATATTTCATTCAGGACAAAATTCGACGCTGTTTTGGGCGCCCAAAAAATCGGGAGATTTATGAAGACACTTGCGTTAAATTCCAATTCGGATCCTCCAGTTCGGGGGCCGACTCGAGACGGTCGAGATGCAGGAGCGTGTAACGTTTTGTTCGAGGTGAAAGCGAGTGAATCTGCAGCTAGACCGCGCGAGCTCAGTTGGATTCGAAAATAAATAAATCCTCGGTAACGGCGATTCCTTGATCCAGAGGGAAAACAAAATTTTCAAAATTATATTGAATATTATTTTCGCCTACTACTTCATGGCCCACAAGATATAAACTGAGCCTTTTATTTCCGATTTTTATTTGTAATATGTAGGTACCTACTACATCATCGTTCAAACTTGTAAAAAATATAAAATCGGGTAAAATTGGCCATCAATTCCAGTTTGTGAACTATTCCACTGGCATTGGCAAGAGACTCACAATAGGTAGGTAGGTGATGGAGTTGATAATTTGAGATAATATCTAAATTTATCTTTGAAGTTTTAGTTGACGGGAATAATACAAACTTTTTTCCCAAAGAAAAACGAAAATACAAGTGATACCCAATGATACCCATAAATCGGAGAGGGTTTATTTTTAATAATACTAGTTTATATTATAGTATACAGTGTGTCCCAGGATAGGTGAAACGACTTTTGTAAAAGATAAAAAAAATTAGAGTTGCAATTTGAGCTTCTGGGGTTCAACCTTGCTTGTTTTGAAACTAATTTGTGAGATAATTTTAGTTTCGAAAAATCACGTATGCCTTGGAAATTTCGGAAAAAGTAATATTTCACATCGGCAAAATCTTATTAAGAAAACTTGTCCAGAACGAAAAACTGAGCACCTATCTTTTCGAAGTTTCAAAAGTCTAAACCTACTTCGATTTTTTGCCTTTTCCCCCTTTTCTTTAGAAAAGTACCCTTTCTGTAGCTTCCACATCAAAATGTTGTTAAGGAAACTTGTTCACGATGAAAAACTGAGTAGGTGTGAGAAATTTCAAAAGCCTAGGCGTACTTTGATTTTTTGCTTTTTAATTTTTTTAACAGAAAAAAATATAAGTAGGCCTAGGCTTTTGAAATTTCTCACACCCACATCTACTCAGTTTTTCACCGTGAACAAATTTCCTCAACAACATTTTGATGTGAAAGCTACAGAAAGGGTACTTTTCTAAAGAAAAGGGGCAAAAAGGCAAAAAATCGAAGTAGGCTTAGACTTTTGAAGCTTCGCAAACCTACTCAGTTTCTCTTTCTGAACATCAAGAACCTATAAAAACGGCACTTTACTGATGTGAATATTACTTTTTTCGATATTTCCAAGACATACGTGATTTTTCGACACTAAAATAATTATGTAACAATAATTAGTTTCAAACCAAGCAAGGCTAAACCCCAGAAACTCAAATTTCAAATCAAAATATTTTTTTTTGTATTTTACAAGAGATGTTTTATCTATCCGGGGACACACTGTATATTATAGTTTATAATATTTAATATAGATATTGTCACATATACATCAGGTATAACTTTTCAATGAAATACAATTCTAATAATATAAAATAAAAACATGAAAAGAATCTAAGAGATAAATACAAAAATGCGAATATTTTCTTATTTATTACGTATTTAAACATTTAAACGACTATGAGCACTATGAGCAGTTCTAGCAACTGATAATGCAAACTTATTACTCTTTTTTACATAAACAAAAATATATTGCAGATTTTTTAAGATTCAAACGAAAAACCTTTTTATTTTAAAAGGTATTTGTCATTTAGTGCTGGGCAAGTTTGGTTTGATTTGAAACATTTTATGTTACGTGCTTATTGGCATGTTGGAGGCTGGAATTTCACAAAGGGCTGTGGCAGAAGCTCTTAACACATCCAAGAGTGTTATTAATCGTTTATGGATAAGATACCGAGAAAGAGGGAACGTCACAGAACGGCATATAGGCCGTACAAGGGTATTAACTACCCCAATTTAGAATATATTTCTAAGATTGATAAACTTGCCAGAGCGCAGTATGACTGCTTATACGCAATTGGTTATTCAGCTGCACAATACAATGTACGGGTTAGTGACCAGACTGTCCGAAACAGGCTCCATGAAGATCACATTAATACCCGCCGGCCTGTAAGAGTTCCAGCATTATCAAGAGACAATCGCACAACCAGGTTACAATGGGTACAAGAACATTTAAATTGGCAGCAGCAGAAATGGACTCTGATTTTATTTGCTGATGAGTCCCGATTTGGACTTCGGCCAGATTCAAGGAGGAATCGCATGTAGAGGTGTCCTGGAAATGCAGAGCGTTCCGCACTTTTCAAGGAGGTACGATCATGGTATGGGGCGGTATCAACATCGGCGGAAGAACTAATCTCGTTTGGTTGGAGCGGCGTCCGAATGCCAATGATTATCAAAACATTATTCTTCGGCTTATAGTTGAGACAATTGGACCAAAATTGCCCTTTCCCATGCGGCAAAAGTCTTGCGCGAATTTCTGCAGGACAAGGAAATTAATGTTTTGCCTTGGCCTTCTCAATCCCCCTGACCTTAATCCCATCGAGCACTTATGGAATATGCTCGGACGAAGACTTTTGGTGCAAAATACTGTGTTTCAAACTGACCAACAACTATTCGAATGCCTTTCAAATGAATGGAACGCCATCGAACAACATGACAGTGACAATCTAATTCCTCTGCAATAATTGTTATTTAACGTTGCTTTATTGCTGTTAATTATGTGTTGCAAAAACATGCAATATTTTTTTCTCTGGAAACTATGTAAATTTGAAGAATTTCTTCATTCTTTTGTGAATTTTGACACATATAAGTACTTAGAGTAAAATACAACACATCAGGTTTCTTATTTGCTACCTTCCCTTCGGTTTGACACTATACCTTTTCAACTTCAAATTGGGAATAATCAATTTCAAATTGGGAATAAACAACTTCAAATTGAGAATAGTCAACTTCAAATTGGGATTAATCAATTTCAAATTGGGAATAGACAACTTCAAATTGGGAACAGTCAATATCAAATTGAGATTAAACAATTTCAAATTGGGAATATTCAATATTAAATTGAAAATCAATAACTTCCTGAAATAAACACACTTATCAACAATTGTTAACTAAAGTTTATAATATTAAGCAAAATTTCGACTGCCTGTTAAGGTTCAAAAAGACTTGGCCAGAAATCAGACCAAATAATTTATCGGAAACTAAAGTTAGCTTATAGAAATTAGAAAGTATAAGTAGTGCAAAATAACATAAATAACAAATTAACTGTAGCGAGTTGCACCAGATTTATAGGAAATATACAGAGATACATATACCAGAAATATTAAATGATAGACAAGGATTAAAAAATATAAGTGTGCAACATATGGGAATTTTTTTTATTAATTGCACAACCAAAATACAGACATTGCCGAAAGTTGATGCATGTTAAATAATCATATTAGGTGCACTTAGAAAGGTTGCAAGTTAAACAGCATACAGGGTAGGTCAAAAATATAAAAATTTTACGAGAGTAAAGTACCCTTATTTCAAAAAATTCAGCAAAAGGTTATTAAGAAAAGTGGTTTAGAATTAAAAGCTATGCCTAAATACCAAAACATAGCCACCTAAAAAAATTTTTGTCAATAATTAATTTCCAGTTTCTTAATAAACAATTAAAATATAAATTTTGCACCTTAAATGAGAGTTTTTAACATGCACATTATCATTACTAATGTTTTACCTTGTTCCGAAGAATTTTTGCGAAATTTTAAAGTTATGCGAAATTGATTTAATTTTGATTGATTTATGAAATTGTCTAAGGTGAATATTAAGACAATTTTTTTTTAGAAAATTATGGATGTTTTTAAAAAAAAATTATTTTTTTCTTCTTAGGAGGCCCTGTTTCGGTATTTAGGCTTTTAAGTTTTAATTCTATATAGACAACTTTTCTCAATAACATTTTGCTAAATTTTATGAAATAAGGGTACTTTACTCTTGTACAACTTTTGTATTTTTTTGACCTACCCTGTACGCTGTTTGACTTGCAACCATTCTAAGTGCGCCTAATATGATTATCGAACATGTACCAACTTTCGGGAGTATTTCAATAAGTAGGCACATATTGTGTGTTTATTTAGATATAAGTAATTAAAATATTGTTTAATATGAAGTTGTTGATTTTCAATTTAATATTGAATATTCCCAATTTGAAATTGTTTATTCCCAATTTGATATTGACTATTCCCAATTTGAAGTTGTCTATTCCCAATTTGAAATCGATTAATCCCAATTTGAAGTTGACTATTCTCAATTTGAAGTTGTTTATTCCCAATTTGAAATTGATTATTCCCAATTTGAAGTTGAAAAGGTATAGATGTTGCCTAACAGAACTTTACTGGTTATCTAATACCTCGTTTGTTGAATTACTAGAATTTCTGCGCAACAATTTCCGTATTAAATATGGAATCCTAATAGTCTCTTACATCGTGAGCAGGGACTTACAAGCACATTAAACCAATTTAAATTATTCCGTTTCCATAATAGCCGTAATAGTAATTTCCCTTTCACAAATACCAAAACTCTAATAGCGTTGAAACAATTCCATTCAATGGCATCAAGCCATCGTTACAAGGTTTCGTGTAGCAAATTTAGCACTTCTATAGTTTCCGACGGCTACGTTTGCGGGTGTTTCGAGAGGCTTCGGATTTCTCTCGCTTTTTTCAATTCCAGCGGATGTAGGTCAGAACAGAGGTCCACGCGCGTCGTCCGCCATTCCTCCCGCCCCTGACATTATCGATTTGGCCATAATTAAATGCCGATGTCGGATAATGGAAGAATGGAAATGGACAGCAAAAAGTGGGATCGCTTTCGTGCGAAACGAACCAAAGAGTGGCTAACAGTGATTCCGTTAGTATGCAGAAGTGTTTCTTTTGCTGTTAATTGTCCAGAATCATACAGATTACATACGTCTGAAATTACTGCTGTCCTTTTGAGAGAGGCTATTTTGAGTAATTGGCACACTTTTTATATCTGCATCAAGAAATGTATTAAAAATAAAGTGCTTATTTTTTTCAATATTTGCGAACAAAAAAGGTTCTAACATTATAGTTTTTATTTTTTTAGATACCTATGTCGCGGCCCTAACAAGATGATCATTGCATAGATTATAGCGTCGGCGCTCCTGTCATTGTCAAACTCGACGTTTGCGTTGGTGCTGTGAAGGTCACCGTCAACTTCGAGCGCCAACGCAAACGTCGAGTTTATAAATCCACCTTAACTGTTTTAGACCGTCAGACAGTGACAGATTTTCCTTACTGATTTTCTCATTTATGCCTTGGAGAGGGTTGAAAGGTAAATCGATGCTGAGTCGGAAAATAGTAATTTTAAGTTTGGCCCCCGGGGAAAACATATGGAAAATTCGATTTTTCAAAACAGAAAAAAAGGTACTAATTCTCACTTATGCCATGTTCACCGTATGATTTTTTATACTATTCCGACCTCGAAAACCCAAAGGCATAAGTGTAGCGTGTGGAAAAAGGGTTGAATTAAGGGTTTGGCAGATCACACAAAGAAATGACTTGGTTTACTAACTCCGTCGGTTATGCCATTCGAAATGGTGAAAACTTATATCCTCACTAGCCCAAAAATTGATTGGCAGAAGTGACGCGTGAGGAAAAATGCACTTTTGGGTCAGAAAATAAGTCGGAATTTTTTTTTTGTCAACTGATTTTGTCAGGGATAAAATGAATCGCAATAAAACTTTCTATAGTTTCAGAGGCATAAGTGCAGAAATCAGTTGAGGAAAAAAATTTTTTCGACTTATTTTCCGACCCAAAAGTGCATTTTTCCCCACGCGTCACTTCTGCCAATCAATTTTTGGGCTAGTGAGGATATAAGTTTTCACCATTTCGAACGGAATAACTGACGGTGTCAGTAAACCAAGTCATTTTTTGTGTGATCTGCCAAACCCTTAATTCAACCCTTTTTCCACACGCTACACTTATGCCTTTGGGTTTTCGAGGTCGGAATAGTATAAGAAATCATACGTTGAACTTGGCATAAGTGAGAATTAGTACCTTTTTTTCTGTTTTGAAAAATCGAATTTTCCATGTTTTCCCCGGGGGCCAAACTTAAAATTACTTACTATTTTCCGACCCAGCATCGATTTACCTTTCAACCCTCTCCAAGGCATAAATGAGAAAAATCAGTAAGGAAAATCTGTCACTGTCTGATGGTCTATTTCTCGAGTTTTGAGCTGTCTAGATGCGAAATAATAAGAGACTACTTTTTTGTTCAAAATTAAATTATGCATGAATGGGTTACCACAGAATGTTTGGATTTTTGTATGGAAAAGCAACCGACGTGACATGTAGGTACGCCATTGATGCCCCCTAACGGCTAAATAAATTTGGCCACGTTATATATCATGCACAACCATTCTGATTTAATACGTTCAAAATTTGAAGAAAATTGGTCGGCACGTTCAAAATTTATAGTTGAAAAAAAAACGAAATTTATGGCCCGTAACTCCCTTATTACGGACCTGTGTGCAAGATGGCGGATTTCCTTTTTCTTTACAAGCAGGTTGTAAAGAAAGAATCCGTCTTCAAGGAGGTCCTTAACGTGGGTATCAAGGCGTTTGACAAGTAGAAGATGATAAGGTGAGTGACGTCATACTAAATCCAATGTGACGGATGCCCCAAGATGGCGGAATAACTTTCTTTACATAGATGCTATAAAGCCCAAAGTAAAATAAAAATAACCTTTTAAAAACAAGATTTTATTTAAGCCATGTACTGGTTCTTGTTAAATTTTCACAAAAATACAAACAACTAGCGAACAGAGAACTGCATGTTGTGATGGAGAATAATATCTCTTCTGATTGAAATGCCAGTTAGGGTCAATTTCATAATACTTAAACTTAACTTAAATATATTTTGACTTTAAAATTAGGTAAAGAAACTTTTTCAACAATATTAAACAATGTTGGGATTGTTAGAAAGCTCCTTTAATTTTAAAGGGTACTTTAGTTTGTCTATGCAATTGGCCCGTAATCATTGCATTCTTAAATTTTCGTCCTTTGGAAATCCCAAAACGAATACAAGTCTACCTACCGCCTGCCGTCATGCAAAGAAAACCTAGCTACTTCAAGTTATTACTACGATTTGACTTACAGCCAGGTATATAACTGACTTCTAGCATCCCTCAGCGATTCTAGGCATCTTGAGGATTGAAATTGTAAAGGCACGATTCTTAGCTTAGAACTTTTATAGAAATGTTTCAACAAAACAAATTTATAAAAAAGCTGTCGCCAGCACTTCGGGTAGTCTGTTTCCACCCAGAGACACACTGCCTCGTCGTAGCAATCTGGCGACGATAGCACTACCCGCACTACACAAATTAATTCTGGTAAATTTCTTGTAAAATCAACTGACAGAGAGTGACAGGCCACGCCGCGCAAACCCGCAAGCCATGTTGCCAGCTGTCTCAACTTCATAGGGCTTTTCCTAGAGTCGGCTGTGTTTTTATAGAAAATGTATGGAAATATGCCATGTAGACTTGTCAAATGAAGAGACACATTTGAATGTTTTTATTTTATAAAAGATTCTGCAACAATAGTGTTTTTAACATTAAACCAACCTGTCGTTTTTTCGGTATGTGGCGCCAGTGGCGATCGCTTGAAACAGCGCTATGCACAGGTGGTCTTTAATATAGTGTTGGTCCAGGCCTGTCCCATGGAGATTGCGCCTACACTAAGCCTATATCTAGAGATTATTTAGAATATCATTGTAGCTCAATGTTGTAGTGTGATGAAGTTTCTTCGCACAAAATTGCCCCATCAACGTTAAATTTGTATCCTAAATTAAAGCCAGATAACGCGGGCGCTTGAGTTCGCAGGACCGTACACACTCCGTACTCCCCCTGGCGCCATCTATTTAAACCTAGGCATCTAGTTTGTTGTCGGGTATTTGTTATGGCGGGCCTGGGCTGTCCGAAAGTCGGAGCCTCAGTGCTTAAAAGGGCTTAAAATGGATTTATGCGGGTGTGTGCGGCGCGGCCAACTTCTGTTTGCGAAGGGTTTGGTTTGCGAGGAGAATGCGGAGATTTTAATATAATGGAAAAAGGGTAGCTATACGGGCCGGAATAATGTTTTGCGGATAGGTTTGCCAAGTGTGCCTAGCCCTAGAATCAGTTATAATATACAGGGTGTCCGGTAAGTACCTCCTAATCTGTCGGAAGCAGGGGAGGTCAAAATAACCCTAGTTTGTCAAAGGAAAAAAATTCCTACTGTGCCCCTTAACGGAGATACAAGGCCCCAAAAGAGTACTTAGCGATTTACTTTTTTGGCTCTAACTTTTGAACCGACTTGTATAATTTAATGAAATTTTAATAGTTTATGTTGGCCATAAAGACTCATAAAACCATACTACCGTAGATGTTTCACATCGTCAGGGAAGTCAGGAACGGACTTGCCACAACACTCGTTGGGCCAAATTTTTGACAGGTGTCATTTTACAGAGCTGAAAACTGTTTTTTTAAATACTTTGGTCATTGCTCTTTAAAAAAGGTACTCTTCATTTCTTTCGACCAAATGAGCCGTTTTCGAAAAAATTAAGTTTTTGTATAACACTCAAAAGTTACTAATGCTAAACACAATTAGGTAAAAATCAGGTGGCCCTGTTTTATGGCCACCAAGGTCGCCTGATCTAAATCCTTTAGACTTTTACTTTTGGGGACATCTAAAACAACTAGTTTATTCAACACCAGTAAATACTAGAGAAGAACTACTAGCGAGAATAACACAGCATTCTAACGAAGTTCGTAATAATGCCGGAATATTATTTGCAGTGCAGCGGGAAAATATTCGAAGACTAAGAAAATGTATTGAAGTACGTGGAGCTCATATTGAACATTTGCCAAAATAACATTTAAACGTTTTCATTATTTTTGTGTTTTAATAACATTGTAAATTAATTAAGCTCCGATCAACCCTTTGAAAGGTTTTCGAGCTGGAAATCTTTCAGTATAAAGTCTTCTTGCCTTCGAAGAGTTGGACAGCGCTTCACCATAAATTAAATGCATATCAGCCTAGTCTGTATTATGTTATTTTTAGGGTTCCGTACCTTTATGGACAAGCACTCGTTAATTGTGTAAACGTGTTAAAAAAAATTTCTCTATCAAGTAAATTATATTAATATAGGCATAGTCGGCTAATAGACGAGTATTTGGAGAGTTGTAAAATCAAGAAAACCTTCAATTTAATTTATTCCAAAACACCAGTGTGATCTATCAAATTATTTTCACAATTTCTCCAAATATCCGTTTAGCAGCTATTACACGTAGAGAAATATACTGTACAACTCGAATGGATTATCTCTTCTATTATTATCTACAGGGTGAGTCAGCATGTATAGTAAATAATTTAAAGGGGTGTTCGGTAGGTGGTTTTAAAGGGGTCTTTCATATAAAATTTTTCGATTTGGGCTTTCCTTGCCAAGTTATTCGGGTCTACAGGGTGGCCCAAAAGTATTTTTTTTTTATTTATACAGGGTGGCCCACCACGAACTGCATCGATCTATATATGGAAAACTAAAAGTAGGAAAATTCTGAAAATTTGGCACCTCACCAATGCCGATGGGCGCTGCTCAACTAAAATATTTTGGTGAATCTGGCACTTCCGGTTATACCGGAAGTCGATATCAATTTTCTTATTTCAAATGGAACACCCTGTATATTATTGCATTTTTGAATTCTAGGCATCATTTTGGAACAAAAACATGCGACATGTCCTATGTCTAAATCCAACCGTTTTTGAGATATTTGCATTTTTCCGAAAAAAATTACAGGTGCAGACCTAAAGTCAATTAGCAATTTATACGAGGAAACCGCGAAATTTCAAAACTAATTTTTGGCATCGTGTAACAGACGCCCTGACCTAGTGATCTCTGCTGAAAAATAAATCCATTCTTATACAGGGTGTTCACAAAATATTAATAAAAATTACATTCAAAATGTGCTTAAATCTCGAAATTTTCAAATGGAAACCCCCATTTTTTTAATGCGATCTTATTCACCACTAAAAATGATGACAACTTTGTGTAAGGTTTCCTATACCTAAATGCAGGAATTTTCGATTAATTTACGAAAAACCCACTTTTCGCCCATAAAATGTGGGGTTTGCTTAACGCTTGGAAAATCATATTAGCCGTGGACGTTGAAAAGACAATCGCGGCTGAGGAAATGTCACTTGGTTTATAAATTATTGTCAACAATAATGTCGGCGCGCTTAAATTACACAAAAGAAGATTATGCATCGCACGTTCTTGATATTACTTTATTGCATTCTCCGTAGATAATAAACAAATTTAAACAATCTTCCTTTGTGTAATTTAAGCGCGCCGGCATTATTGTTGACAACAATTTATAAACCAAGTGACATTTCCTTAGCCGCGATTGTCTTTTCAACGTCCACGGCTAATATGATTTTCCAAGCGTTAAGCAAACCCCGCATTTTATGGACGAAAAGTGGGTTTTTCGTAAATTAATCGAAAATTACTGCATATAGGTATAGGAAACCTTCCACAAAGTTGTTATCATTGGGGTTTCCATTTGAAAATTTCGAGATTTAAGCACATTTTGAATGTAATTTTTTATTCATATTTTGTGAACACCCTGTATAAGAACGGATTTAGTTCTCAGCAGAGATCACTAGGTCAGGACTTCTGTTACACGATGCCAAAAATTCGTTGTGAAATTTCGCGGTTTCCTCGTATAAATTGCTAATTGACTTTAGGTCTGCATCTGTAATTTTTTTCGGAAAAATGCAAATATTTCAAAAACGGTTGGATTTAGACATAGGACATGTTGCATGTTTTTGTTCCAGAATCCAAAAATGCAATAATATACAGGGTGTTCCATTTGAGATGAGAAAGTTGATATCGACTTCCGGTATAACCGGAAGTGCCAGATTCACCAAAATATTTTAGTTGAGCAGCGCCCATCTTCATTGGTGAGGTGCCAAATTTTCAGAATTTTCCTACTTTTAGTTTTCCATATTTATATAGATCGATGCAGTTCGTGGTGGGCCACCCTGTATATCTCAATAACGGCGCCACTTAAAAATTTGAAATTTGGTATGTGTTATCTACTTACTGGAAGACGCCTTAGTGTAGTTTATTCATTTACACAGTGCCCTAAAAAAGGGTAAAAACTAACAACCCTACCTATTAATTTTTTTGCTCAAACTTTTTTGAGGTTATCTTTTTGGTCTTGCAGGTCCATCATTTCAGTGTATCGAGTGTATCTTTTCATTTTGCAACAAAAGTCTACTCTTGTTTCATAACGATAAAATCAACCATTTGCGTTGAAATTGGCAAAACGTGCCCCAAAACACCTGTTAACTTCAACATTCGAAACATAAAATTTTTACCTAATATATTTATTATATACATTCTGACTCACCCCTGTATATTATGTACCAAGCAGGGACTAAAGTGGGTCTTGTAATCACTCGAGGGATTAAGAGTCACTTTATTCCCGTGGTACATGCGCTATTTATGCACAGCAGGAACCAAATTTTAAAAATTCACAAGTTATTACCAATTTACTACTTTGCACCGTTGTAGTGAGGCAACTGTTTGAGATAGATTAAAATGAATTTCACATTTTTATATTAACTTTTCAAGGACTATCTAATGGTGCTGGTACCAATTGGTACCACGATGCCAAAATTGGATAGCTCTTGAAAAGTTAATATATTTAAAAAATCATCCCATTTCTCACCACACTTTCGTGGTACCAAAAATAGTTCACTCTGAATTTATTTTTGTAGCACTTTATCCGCTGCCTTTCGTTACTGTTCATTTAATTAATGTTATTGAATAAAGTACATAGTTGGTCATAGTTTCTATTGTTTTTGTTACTTTTAATCCCACCGGACTAAATTTTTTTTTACTCTCTTGGGACTAAAGTATTTTAGTCTAAAGTATTTTAGTCCCAAGGGAGTAATGCCGCACTAGTTCCGCAAAAGAGGGAGTAAAGTCAAAGTCTAGAGAATACTATTCTCTAGACTTTGGTAAAGTGATCACTTTAGTCCGTGCGGTGCAAAAAAATTGCTTCAGTTTCAATGAGGATATTCTCTGCCCAGCTTCGATAATGTCGTTATTAGAACCCTACTTTATATTATATAATCTGCATATTTTAATGAAGGTACAAACTTACGTGAAAACTATTGCTCACACTTTACTAGCTGCATAACTAACTAGCTTCTGCTCTTGGGACTCACCTCCTGAAACAAACAGAGAACAATGTTATAATTTTATAAATACTTCGAAACTTTGAGCAGACGTTCTGAAGTCTTAGTTAAGTCAAGCTGAACACTACTATTAATGAAGTTATCAAACTAGCGCCGGAGTCATAAGATACGATGGAGCACCTACGAAACACAGCGACGCTAGAAGTGGCTATACAATAAAGTTAACTTTCAGATGATCGGCTTTATGAAATAAATTCAATTTATCAAGGTAAAGCCTTTGCAAATTTTATTTGCATTATTTTGGAAAATACGATCTTTTAATGACGTAGTTTTCCATTTTCCTGGTGTATTTACTTTTCCACTGATAAAAACTAAAGGATTTAGAAAACAAATAAAAATAATATAGAAAATCTGAATGCCGCAAAACGAATTACAAACATGTTACTGAAGCAACAGCAGCATCATAATAATTCTTGGAATATTATAACACACAAATCATGTCATTTCTAAATAACAAGAACGTCGTCATCGCAGCAACCCATGTAGAGTCATAAAGCGCAAAATGGCCGCCCCTAGAGGCAATTAAAACAACAAACGAGCCAACTCGAAATTACCAGAAATTGCCTGGGCCTGGTCGGGTCCTGCCTGCCGGCGCGGGGTGCATAAATTTGTTGCGTAATCAAGGAGGCATCGCGCGCGCTTTTCTTTTGTTATGCGCGCCGCAACAGCCGGCTCGATTTCGACGGCCCAAGAAGTGTGGGCGGCCTGGGCTGTCAAAACATGAGAGTTGATGGGACTGTCTTGAAAAAAGGTCCGGCCAGTTTTAATACGTTTCAAAACAATTTTTTGTTTGTCAAAGAGCGTACTTAAATAATTATGAAAGTTTATATATTCAAGTAGGTCAAGATTTTGGTGCCCAAAATACAGAGGGGGAGAAAAAACAGGAACTTCAATTTTCCTTGTATTTATTAGTTTTCAAGAGATTATTTTCGTCGTGGTCTGCGTTTTATAGGAACATTTGAGACATTATAATCCCAGTACGGATATTCACAAAATCCAAGATGTCGAGCGCTGTCAAATTTGATGCCTACTTCCTTGAGAAGATAATTGTGTCAAATTTGTAGGAGATTTTTTTTTCTGGCTCACCGTCATTCACTTTTTTGTAGAGGACTTTAATAGTCGATGGTAGTGTTACTTAAATAACTAATGTTCTACCACAAAACAAGCTCGAATGTATTTTTGAATTTGACCAAAAATTAAAAAATTTTAACGCAGCCATAGCAGATACGAAAAAAGCTTAAGAGACACTTTTTGTTTGGAATTAATCGCTCTTTTGGAATAAAGTTACAAATTTTATTTTGGACAGGATCCAACTAGTTATTTTTTTAAATTAATGCAGGGGAAACCCTACAACTCGTCTACTGGTTGTTTGTGGGCTTTCATAATGATTACCAAATCTGCTACCCTATAAAGTGATGCTACATACCAAATTTGGTTCAAATATCTCCATTGGATGGAACACTAAAAATAATCAATATTTTTTTGAAACTTTCAACACCTGGTATCTTTAAAACGAAGCGTTTACGGACCTATGTTGACATGAAATTTTCCTCTTGAAATAAATTTTTATATCGACTGTTAAAGTCGTGCTACAAAAAAGTAAACCACTCTGTATAATGTTTTCATTATTTTTGACTGTCACTATTTCCTCATCACTACAAATTATAAAACAATAGCTATATCATTAGGCAGGTATTATCAGATTTAAGTCATAAAAATAAACATTCCTCAATTTTTTAACAATGTTTTCGGAAACTTGCTTTAAACTCATTTTCTCGAAGTGAAATATGGCAAAAACACCGAAAATATATAATTTAAAGACATAAGAGACGCTTAAAACCACAAATCCATAAAGAACAGAACCAGAAAAAAAAATTGTTCTACAACAGATTTTGGTTTTAATGGCGTTAACTTTATGATAAAGTCACCGTTGTCTAGCCTCTGACACTCCATCTCTCGAACACGACAGGTTTTTTTTGTATATCCTAAAAAGATTTAGTAGGGTTTAGCTCACGAAAATATGCCTATAATTGTACCCGTTTCTGCAATTTATTTTATTTTTCACTCATGTAGCTATATATATCACTTCAAACTTCTAAGTGAGGGTCCATGTAGATTGTGTAAGCATAAAATATCGTCACATGAATCAAAAGCAAATTTTTCATGTTTCAGTTTCAGCGATGCGTCCTGCTTTACAATTCAGATGATCTGTAATTTGTAACTAGGTTTCTCCATAGTATAGTTGATATGGGCCGTTGAAGAACGTAATAATTTATAGTTTTTTCCTTGTTTGGAACAAAGCCCTTCTTTCCATCCGGAAGCTAATACCCTACCTATCAAAAAATACACACACACGTTGATTAAACGTTTTAAAATGTCAAGACACCAATTGAAAAAAGCGTGTCTTCCATACGTAGAATCAACTTTAAGATGTCGCGGTTTTAAACGTGAGAATGTACGCATAAAGAAACGTTTTGTTTTAGTTTATAAAATATTCGAATTTCACGTATTGTTAAAAGATTGTTATAACGTTCTTCCCAACGTGTTGTTTTAGTGTCTAAATTAATAATATTATACGTACCTTTCACCGAGTATTTTAGTTCCATTGTAACGTTATATCTTATTGCAGTTTTAACGTAAATTAGACGTTAAATTATGTGTCTAAAAAACGTGTTTTCTTAACAACACTTTAACGTATTGTACCCGAAGTAATATAGAATATTAATTTGTTGTTTAAAAATTTTATAAAAAATGTTCCGTTACAAAATAGTAAACAATTATAGTATAACAATTTGAATTATAAGTAATGAAAATATGACATTCCTGGTCTGACAATCAACACTATTACAAGACATTTTCTTTTGAAATGTTTTATTTTTAAAATAAAAAATCCAAAAAGATTAATAAATTTTTTCGAATCTTAACTAATTATTAAATTAGTTGAATAATTGTCATAACCATCGAATTTTTGACATACATTTCATACCTAGAACAATTTGTTTCAAGGAAACTGCCATCATTATTTTGATAGATGTACTCACCCAAAATAAGAAAAAATCACTATTTATACACCTATTTATTCAGCAAACCTGTTGTACACATGCTTATCTAGCTGCGACGATTTTTCTAATGTTGGTCTGACGCAATAATAGAACCGTGCATCGAGTATTCTCCAGTCGCGCGGTCACGTGATCTTCTGTCCACCAATCACATACATTGGTTTATTAAAAGCCGTTAGTTGCGCGTTTATAGAAACTTTATAAATACGTTCAAATAATACCATATTTTTACGTTATATTTTAACGTTAGTTGTAGGTGTTTAATGAGCCCATATTTTAGAAATTGGTTTCGAGCAACGTTAAAAACACGTATTGATAAACGTCAAACATGTAATCCGTTTGTACGTTATCCTGACTTAAAAATATTGACTATTATATTTTCGTCAAAAAAACACGATTATAAAACGTTTGTTATTTCTAGTCGTTAAATTAATTTAATTAGATGTTAGTTATCACGTTTAAAAGACGTTAATTGTATTAGACCTTTTAATGTATTATCAACACGTTAAAAAAACGTGTGTAAGATGCTAATATGGTTATAATGTAAGTTATAAAAACGTGTCGTAATATATTAAATTTAACACTTCAAAATAACGTCAAATTAACCTAAAAGTTTTCTTAACTTAGATTTTGGTTAAAAATGTTCGTATAAAGAACGTTGAATAAAAACGGTGTTTTTTTGTATCAAAATAAAACGGTTGATTTTCTAACGTACACGTATTATCAACCAATGACACGTTGATTTTACGTTTAATAAACGTAAGTGTGTTTATTTGGATCTATTATCTTGCTTCCAAAAAAATCCTATATCTACCAAATAGCTGAAGGGGTGGTCTAGACTTTTGAACGAATTATCAATCCGCAAACATGTTTTCACACATGATCGTCATAACACAGTTAGGAAATCACATTCCATGGCCTAGTTGTCGCGCAATGTAAAAAAGAAACTTCAAATTGGACAAAATTATTAATAGCCGTAGTATGCTTATTTTAAGAAATATAAGAAAATGGCACTGACAAGCACCCAGGTGCTCAGGTAGGTTTAGAATATTACCCAGGGCTTTCGGCTCTCTTGAAGTTATGGACATTTTTGTCGATCTGAGATTTTTTTAATATTGCGCGAAAAGTTGGCCATGGATGTCCATTTACTTTTTACCGTTGCCTAGCTATCTAAAAATAGCTTTTCAGTATGGGCTGGACCGACACTATATTAAAGACCCGAGCATGACGTCATATTTCATTGTTGTTTACGGACTGGCGCCACTCGACGAAAAAAATGGCGACTGATTATAGGTTATAGGGAGGTACCTATTCTGTGGTTTTTGGTATGTCAGTTACTGACGTTTAAAATGTCCCAAATTTTAAACCTCCAGCTTTATATACGACTTGCCTTCTTTTTACGGTAACGAATTGTCTTTGCGTCCAGTATTTAACAGTTTTATCCTATTAACACAGCTTTTATAGGTAGATTTGTTTGTGATAACATGAAATTTCCAAGCACATGAAGAAAATGGCATGCACACTGCAAAGACCATTAGGTGAATTGCAGAAGGATAAACACTATTTTGTTTGGAATTATGGGATGATCTGACCAACCAGCTGAAGAAGCGAAAATTATATATATTATTTTAGAAGAGTATTTTGTAACGTATGCAATAATGAAAATAGAAAATTTTGTTTATAGCTCCAAAGCGAACCAATAGTCCTCCATATAAAGAGGAAACTGAAAAATCTAATACGTTTTATGCTTACTTACACTACAACTAGCCATGGACTTCGTTTCAAACCAAATACTCTTGCTTGCTTTTTAGACTCGCTTTTCTTAAGAAAATGTATGGAAATATGCCATGTGAACTTGTCAAATTAGAGGGACATAACAAACAAATATTTTATTTTATTTTGGATATTAAATTTGTTGTAACAGATACATTCACATGTTTTTATTTTATAAAAGATTCTGCAACAATAGTGTTTTAACGTTAAACCACCGTGTAAATTTGTTTGTTCGTGTGGCGCCAGTGGCGATCGCTTGAAACAGAGCTTTGCTCAGGTCTTTAATATAGTGTTGGTCCAGGTATGGGTAAATGCCTTGTTTATACTCTAGTTAGCCAATAGCCGCGTTCCTTTTGCCACTTTTCTTAAGAATTCTTACTTTATCTCAGTTGGTGGCCGTTCCTTTTACAAATGAGAATGTGAGCTAAAGTGAGATTTTTTACCTCCCCCTTCACCCTTCAAGCACATCCTCGCGAGGACACTCACTATCGAGCATATTGGCTCAGTTTGGTGGTGGGGAAAATGAACATTTCAGAAGATGAGCCTTTGACAGGAAAAAACAAACTGAGTGGCTCGGCTAACAACTGAGCTAAAGTTCTCAGTGTAGGGGCAAAAGGAACACGGCTATAGTCTGACACTGACCACTGAAATAAGAGAAACTTTGCGGAAAATTTTCAGCCATTTTTTTGGTAGAAGAAAATTAGTAGCCAATGACTGGGTCACTTTAATTGTGGGCGCTATAATGTTACTTGCACCTAATATTGCTGCAATAGCCTTATTAGACTGTTCCTACCCTTTCTTAATAAGATAAAGAGTAGTTAGTAGTTCTGGGACATTACAAACTACTAAATTATTTTGTCCGTGAGTTTGCAGGATCATCTGAAACAAAAGTTCTTCCGTCGAGTATATAAATAGCTCCCGGAGTAAACTTCAATCCCATTCTGTTTGAATTATCGACCGTAGTCACTCACGCGAAAATGCCCATCGCCACCGAAGGGTAAACTGAGACAAGGGGTTGGCCCGGACCCGGGGGTGGTTGTATTGGCGTGATATTAATTCTTAAGGAGACGTGCCTAACGGGGTTAGCGAATATTAAATATTTTCTTAAGAGCAGGGCAGATGGAGGGGGAGCTTCGAAATTGGGCAAGCTTGAACTTTCTAAAAAAAAACCTCACCCCATTGGTTTACATTGTTATGAAGGTGTGGCCGGTTTGAGAGATACACTGGTAGATTAAGTCGAAAAAAAAACATGCTGAGTTACGTTACGTCACGGCTGTAAAAGATTTCAAATTTCAGGAAATAACGGTTCTTCAGCCAATCATGACAATTTCGATGCCCACCATTGGTATCTCGGCTGTGGTTGCTCGAAATTTAGAGGGCCTAGAAAATTTCTGAAACCGGCATGGAGTTGGCCATGAACAAGAACATAAAACTACCAAGGTTCATTAAATTCTGGTAACCAATGTGGAAGATACAAAGTTTTGAAAAAATCTAATTTTGCCATTTTGTGAGTATAAATCACGAACGAATCAAGATATCTAAAATTTAATAACAGAATATTGTAGAGGGTATAATAGCGCAACTTTTGTCTAATTTGACCAATGTTGTATCTTTTACAGTTTCCGAGATACCAATGGTGGGCATCGAAATTGTCACCACCGTGTATACAGTGCCCGCCAAAATGTTGGAACCATATGGGATTTTTTTTTTATTTTTGGGCTAAGATGAAACTACTCTGGGGCGATCATCTCTGCTTCCAAAAAAATTCGAAATAAGATCATTAAACGCCGCGCCGTGACGTCATTTGAGGTACCTGTCAAAAATGTCATTTAATCAAATAAATGGCCAAAATACGCTTTATTTGTGATTTTATCGAAAAAAGTTATTTCAAGAAGTTGCTTGGAATTTTATTTTACCCCTATGTGCAAATTTTCAGACAAAAATTCTGACTGATAAGTTTTTTATTCTTTTTATATTATTATTACTAATAAATATAGGATTTGCTGAATCACAGTTATTTCCTAAAATTTCGAAAATGTCTTTACACGTAGGCGTGTATGCAAATATATATTATCTAGTTCTTGAAATACACTAGTTCATAACCAACGAAATTAGTACATAATTCTTAATAAAGAGCATTTTTGTCATTATTATAGAAAGCGGGTAGATGAGGGTTTACATAGGTGTGATTTTTAAAACAGCGTATGTCGTTTTCTGTTTTTGAGGTCAAGGTATTCAATTTTGGAAAAAATGTTAAAAACAGTGGAAATATGTCTGTGTATTTTGGGATTTGTGTACTTACATAAAAGAGTGATGGTGAAGTAATGTTTCCATTGGCAGCCGTTTTAAAGTGTTCGGTTTAAAGGAGGTATTCTTCTTCCAAAATTGAAATTTTCAACCCAGTTTTTACCCCTTTAGAAACGAGTATTAAATAATTCATCGTTTAAAATATTCCTTCAGATTTAATAAAGGACGTTTGCCCCAAATTTTGCGTTTGTAACTAAAGTGGACTCGGAAAAGGGATGTATTTTAACTCCTTTTGAATCTCATTAGCGGTTGATATTTAAAATTGCGTTCTTAATGATTGTTTAGGAACTCCAAATATTCACCCACGCCTGCTGTCCGTAGAGGCTACCAGAAATGCCAGGTGGTGTTAGTGTAGGACGTACTGTTACGAAAAACTACAAATTTGTACGTGATCATATTGTGCGAAATGATAAACAGAGCATGAGAACGGTATGAGGCAAAACCTAATATATTTGCCTTTTTGAAAATATGCGACCCACCTTAAATAAATTCATTAACTTTTATTTAAAATCTGTAGGGAATTGGGATAAATTAAATAGATTAGGTATTAAGCATTAATAGAGGGTGTAACTTTGATTGGTACAGAAATGGTGGTAGGTTTCGACCCTATAAAAGCACACCCGTGAGGCTTTTTTTTTTTGATTTTGATTAAATCACCAAAAATATGACAAAAATGCTATTATACTTGGAAACATTTTTAGATTTTTCTGTGAAAAAGTTACATCGTTAAAAAGTGGAGTGCGGAAACAAATTAGTGAAGTGGTAAATGTGATTATTTAGAAATCTTGATTGTAAACTTCCACAGGCAGAATGTAATGAATCTGAGTCTCAGTGTGATCGTCGCGCCCTGAGGATGTCCCGTGCAATTTAGGACGAAAGCTTGGAACGAGAAGTTTCGCTGACGCAGGATCCATCCGGAAGAAACTCAGATTCGTGATTATTAGTAGGTTATTGTAAGTGCTACGTCATTAAGAAGTAGTGTGATGTGTCGTGAAAGTATATTGAAAAGTCAAAATAAGTTAGTGAAGTGGTACACCCGCTTACAGAAAGTAAAGCGTCACTATACTATACCCCATAGGAGGTGTGGAAATTTACAAATTTTTACAGATTTGTAAGGAATTATCTGACAGTATAGCAAGCCATTCGGAAAAATGTTTGAAAGGTCATACCTAACTTTTTATTTTCTGCACATTAAGGTAAGCAGGCAATAATTGTCAAATATCAAGTCCAGATCAGCCAATCAAGTACCCAACTACATTTTAGCAGGTTACTATACCAAAATAAATGGATAGGATAAATCCGTCCATTTACCGTGTTATTAGCCTATTACTAACTGTCTGAGGGTTATTACCTGGGTGATTTTTTTACCAGAAATGTTTTACCAAAACTCTTCTACGCACATTCTCGCGATTCTGACAAAATTTAGAAAAAAATCTCTGGAGAATTCCCAGAGTAATTTGATGTATGCTACTACAAAAATTAGTTTGTAGAGAAATCTCTAGAGGATTATGGGTAGTGTCATAACCACAACCGAATTAAATTTCATGCCATGAATACATAGACATGTGGCAACGGGTCTATGCAGTTTAACGAAGCTAATAGTGATCGGCCTTTTTGATGAACTTCTCGGCACTGTTGCTTAGTTTCTTTTCTCTAGTAAATTTGTTCAACACTTTTATTTGATTATAATGAGATGCATTCGAGAATTTCGCTTCAATAATTGGTTATGTTTGATCACAATCCAGACAACAACAAAAGCACGAACAAAATACTAGATATACATTAATTGTGTGTAATATTCATGGTGGGTATATTTTTCGACAAATATGGCAAATTTGGGAAAATAAAGGGACTGCATTTGTTGTAATTCCAATTGTTGTGGAATTTATCGCTCAGTGCCGTCTGGCAAGCGATGATAGTTTTCACTACTTTTCAGAAAAACATAAACATTAATGAATGCTGCAAGGGAGAGCAATCTCTTCTGATCGGAATGGTAAATAATTTCTTAAATTTTCGTTCTTTGGAAAGAAAAGCGACCTTCAAGCAAATAAAACTTATTACACCTACTTCAAGATATTGTTACATAATATTATACGTAAAAAAAAAAATTAAGTAAACTCCTATTCGTTTCCGCAACTTTTACACAAAACCTCTGACAGGATAGCCGTCCTCCGCCATTGTATACAAAGATAAAGGCCAACCACAACACAAATGTTTTAGTTTATCAAAATCAAGGTTATTTGCAAAAAGACACTGCCACCAACACTCAGCGCAGATTTTTCACAAATACATATACACTCTCTAGTCGTAAAATTTGCACAGCGATATCAGATTGCGCTGATTAATTTTTTCAAGCATTTTCCAAATCAACTGACTGGAGTGACCTACGGACCGGCAAGCCTTAGTTCACGACTTTGTAATATTTAAGTATGTTGTGGTAGTGTCATATGGCCTTCAGTGGAGATGGCTTTTTCATCATATTCGAAATTCCGAATCGAATGTTACACACATAATTCGGACGTATCATTATTGCTAATTTGGTTTGGAATTATCGATTTTCAAGCCTCACAGCCAGAAAACCCATCACAACCGAGGGTAAGCTGAGACAAGGGGTTGCGCTAGCCCCAGGGGACACAGTTCTGTACCCACAAGGAAATCATGCGGGGGCCAAACTCATTGATTATTACGTAGCAGGAAGGGGAGGGGGAGGAGTGGCCGTGAGAAGGGGGGGGGGTGATATTAATTCGTAAGGAGACGCGTCTAACAGGGTTAGCGAATATTAGATATTCGGGTAATAGAGTGAGCGAGATGGGGGACTTGGGGGAGCTATCAATTTGCGTTCGGAGCTCACCCTGATTTGTGTACGGTGATTTGGGACCCGAATTAGGGGTGTCTAATGGAATCATGTTTCATATTTCATAGACGTGTCGAAATTATGAATGGATTAACGTAAATTTCCAAGGCGCAGAATTCGACCGAAGACACAAATGTTCACTATTTAGTTTCGTGACACATACATTCTTAGCGAACCTAAATTTGTACAAAACTCTTAGTACCTACCTTTCAACATTGTTATAGTGTGATCTGTAAAATTATATTAAATTAATTATATATACAAATATCTGTTTAGCAGCTATTACACGGTGGAAAAACATGAGTGTCTAGATCGCTCTCGAACGATTGAGCACCTTCATCCTCATGCGATATGGACTGGACAACATATCAACTTTGTTATACAAACTAATACTAAATATAGCATATTACAATATCCTGATTAATTATATGTAACACATATTATGTGTAAGATATAAAGAAACTTTTATTTCGAAAATGTTTATGATTTTCTTCTTTCAACTACTTCAATGCTATATTTAAAAATGAGTGTTGTACCTATACGTATTTTGTATAAAAGAAGTCCAGTAAATCCAAAACAAACATTAATATTGAGAGACAAAATTGACTATTGACTGAGTATGTAAAACCCAATATAATAAGTAATAAGAATCCATATTGTTGGCGGGATAATGGTCTTTATGGCGTAAACTGATCCATATAGTGCTTGCATGATTAAAGTAGGGTTTTTCTCCACATCCTTGTTTATCTACAGTGTGACCCATTTGTTTTGGGGTCAGTCTGTAAAAAGTGTATCAATCGTGCGATTTGGCTGATTTTTTTTTTAAATTGTAGAGCTCGATGAACTGCACATTTTGAACAAAAATTGCCTGGTTCGCATAAAATCCAAAGCCTACTATGACCGTTTTTATGAGCAAAATTTTAAGAAACCATATTAGCGTTTTTTTTTTGAAAAAATCTGTGTGCGCCAATGGATTGAGCACCCCTCGAAATGGGTATGTACAAAATTTCATCAAAATATTTCAAGTAATAACGATTTTGTAGAAAAATTAAAAATGCAGCCAAGGTACGTCTTTATTTTCAAAAATTCAAAGTTGGCCATGGAAAATAATTGAATTGTAATAATACAACCTTATGCTTATAAACACAAAACATAAAAACAATTAAAATTATAAAATTTTTGTAACTTCTACCAAGCCTCCATTTTCTACAATGCATTTGTCGTTCCTCTTGCGTACATTCAAAATTACATTTCGTATTTGCTGTGGAGTAATTTCCTCACAACTACGGTTTATCCTAGCTTGCAGTTCTTGTAAATTATGGGGTCTTGACTTATAAACATTTTGCTTAAGTGTACCCCAAAGAAAAAAATCTAAAGGAGATCTCGGTGGCCACTCACAGAAAGGACTATTTCGCCCTATCCAACAGTTTTCAAAATTATTATCTAGCCAGTTTCTGATTAAACGAGCATTATGAATAGGACTGCCATCTAACTGTAACTTTAAATTTAAACGGTATCTTAATGGTAACTCATCTAAAGCATTTCTAAATTCAATTTCTAGAAAATTCAAGAAGCCAGCCGCATTCAAATTCCCTTCAAAGAAAAATGGGCCAATTATTCTGTCGCGTAGTATTCCACACCAAACGTTAATTTTTTGTGAATATTGTCTCCTTGCATTTATTATAAACTCTGGATTTTCAGCTGACCAGTGACGGCAGTTTTGACTTGATACTACACCATTTGTAGTAAACGTGGCTTCGTCGGTGAATAAAATTTCATTTAAAAAGTTGCCATTATGGAGATATTCACCTTGCAGCCAATAGCAAAATTCTAATCTTCTCTCCTCATCTCCTGGTTCCAGGGTGTGCAAAAATTTTGGCTTAAACGGTTTTATTTTTTTGTCTCAAACATCTCCTTATACTCTCTCTGGGTATATGAAGGTCTAAACTAGCCGTTCGAACACTATTTCGAGGATTGTCACTAAAGTATTGCAGAATTTGATTGTTATTTTCAACAAGTCCACGGCGTCCATTTTGCCTAGTTTTTAATAAATTTTTAGAAATCGATCCAGTTTCATCAAAAATATTGTTTATACGTTGTACAGTACTTCGACTCACTGATCTACCTGGGTGTCTATTGTTAAATTCGGCCGCAGCTTCTGCTGCCGAGCGCTCGTTGTCGCCCACGAGTCGAACAATTTCTATTTTGTCTCTTATGCTTAAATATTCCATAATTATGATAATTAATTGTATTGAGCACAAACAATTTCTGAACTCAATTTAGACAGTTTGACACTTAATAAAAGTAAACAATTCAATTATTTTCCATGGCCAACTTTGAATTTTTGAAAATAAAGACGTACCTTGGCTGCATTTTTAATTTTTCTACAAAATCGTTATTACTTGAAATATTTTGATGAAATTTTGTACATACCCATTTCGAGGGGTGCTCAATCCATTGGCGCACACAGATTTTTTCAAAAAAAACGCTAATATGGTTTCTTAAAATTTTGCTCATAAAAACGGTCATAGTAGGCTTTGGATTTTATGCGAACCAGGCAATTTTTGTTCAAAATGTGCAGTTCATCGAGCTCTACAATTTAAAAAAAAAATCAGCAAAATCGCACGATTGATACACTTTTTACAGACTGACCCCAAAACAAATGGGTCACACTGTATATAGTTTATAGTTAAATGGCCTTGTCTTCCCTGGCTCTACCTAATTTAATTTTCCGTCGACCGTGTATACTAGTTATTTTAACAAATGCAAAATCGTTTATTAATAACCCCATTAATGCATGATTTCTCCATTAAAAAACGATTTTTCAGATGAAGTCGGCCGAGGCTATGTTTTCATTTTTCAATATACAGGGTGACCGTATGTCGAGTCTCTGCATGGGGATCTTTGGCTGGCCCTTTTCGTTTTGAAAATAATGCGAAAAAAACTGAAAATTGTCCTTTTCGTGTCACTGATACTTTATATTACTGAAAAGATTTAATTTTAACATGCAGAAAGGCGTGACATGATTCAAATTTATTATTCCTTAAATATAAATGACGTCGAAGGGATATTGGACGAGCCATAAACAATTTAAGGAAAAGTGTTGCATTGTGCCTTGAGGAACAAGGAGGACAAATTGAACATTTATTACAAAATAGGATTGTCTACTCGTCTAGGTTTTTGTTTTTCTTGTGTTTCCAGTTTGACTCTTTTAGTGTTAATGTGTTACATGGCAAATGTCGAATAAATAACAAGATCTCAGATCGTACTCTCGTGGTCCATTTATGATTTATTTAATCAATAAATTTAACATTAACTGAATTTTTACTGAACCATTAAACCATATTCGAAAGCACACTTCGCAACAATGGGTTACTAGGCTTATGTTTCCAAGGCACTCTATGCAAAAACGTCAAACATTATGGGGCTTATGTTTCCAAGGCACTCTATGCAAAAACGTCAAACATTAGGTATGGGGCTTACGTTTCCAAGGCACTCTATGCAAAAACGATTAATTTGATATGACGGCAAGAAAAACAACGTAAAGCATAATGTGCGACATATCATTTTAACCACAAAAAAATTCCTCTTTTCAAAAATGCAAAAATCCAATATGGCGCCCATAAGAAAAATAAAAGTTGAACGTCACATCTTTGTCCAGGGAGGCGAGAAAAAAAATGAGAGGTCATATTTAGATTCCTTGTAAAAAAGTGCCTCAATAATGTTTAACTTAGAAATGTCCAGCGCCATTCGTTTTCGTTTTAAAAAATAAAAACGAAAACGACAATTTTCAGTTTTTTCAAAACGAAAAGGGCCAGCAAAAATTTCTTTTTACCATGTTACTCGGCATCAAATTCCGCAACTTTGCCCCAATTTAACCGACCTCGTGTCTCTTAAGGTAACCAAGATCCCCATGCATAGACTCGAAATATGGTTACCCTGTATACCTGTCACTGTCAAGCTTTATAGTTTTGTAGTCCTCAAAGGTGTTGTGGAATAATGGAAGTTGACGAAAACTTTACCTTAACTCCACCAGAAGTGGCAGAACTGCAAATATAGCATCCTCAAGTTTATTTAAGGAAAATGCAAACTCCTCTATTAGAAAACTTACGTCGAATTTATTTCGTGGTTCAGAGAGAAGCATGTAACGCGTTACTCGGAAACAGTGTTGCTGAAATACTTCTCGAGCATTGCAAAAAAGGCCTAATCGAAAGTTTATTGATATAAGTTTTTTTTTTATTTTTTAAAAAAATTACAAATGCACTATACAACCAGTCGGGGAAAATAATTTTTTTCTAAACGTTTTCGGCGTTCTTCTGCCTCGATACTCTCAGACAATGGAGCAGATTTTTCTGCCATCAAACGGTTTGGTGGTTTCAAATCCACTGCTGTGGCAGAAAGTTTATATATGGGGAATTTCCTACAAAATAGAGTTGAAATTGCACAAAAAAATCTTAATGTAAACCTGCTACAAACTCTGCCAGCGCCATCTCCAAAATACCTTCTGTTCTAAACGATTTAAACCTACATTTAAATTCAGAATGTCATACAACTAATAACAAAATTATCAATTTTAGTAATTGTAATATTTCCAACATAAATATTAAGTAATAATAAACCGAAATCGAATGATGCAAATTAATATGAATAATTAAATTTGTAGTTACTTAATATAATTCTTAAATAAACAGTGAAAACAATATTTTCTCTATTTTATTTAAAGCACAATCGACGGAAAAATATTACAACTCCTGTCTTGGCAATTAACAAGTTCGTTACTTTCACACATTATAAAATATTTCGATTATTAATAGGCCTTATCAATATATTTGTTGGGTAAAAAAAGTAATAGGTAATTTAGTTTAATTTATTTTAATATTTCTTAACATAAAATGTTCGCCTTTCAGATACCCTCACATAACTTTTCCTTCAAATATAGTGCAGATCCGAAAAATGCAAATTAAAATAAATATCCAGAGATCCTTGTGGTGGAACCCATACCTGCTTGGGATATAATATTAGAACACGTACAGAACATTTCATATATTTTGCATAAAAATTATATGGCACATTTTTCATCATCTTGGCTTTCCCCACATCGAATCTGCATTGCAAATCGAGTCTCTGGGTGAATCTTCAAAAACTTTATTATTCTTTTATATAGGGCGCAGGTGCGAGGTGGGAGAATGCTTCGTTCGTAAGTGACAAGAAAGGTCTCACAGAAATACATTATTAAAACTATACACTCTAAAAAAAAATAGTTAAATATTTCCTGCAGAGTTATTCAATTTGTGAAAATGGGTCTTTTCGGCAAAATATATTGGAGAAACAACAAACTATAGTACGCGCAGCGAAAAAGTGAGTCTGCGGTGAGGAAGCATAGGCGTGCGGAAAGACTTCTGTTCTGATATGAAGATCGTTTTGTTTTTACGATATTGTCGGATCAAACTCCGCAAAAATGGTCATATATTGTTGTGTTCCTTATTGTGAGAAAACAAGCAACACTAATATAATGGCTAAGCACAAGCACAATGAAGAGCCAGTTTAAGGACCTTATTGTTTTATTAATTATTGATATTTACTGAAATATTTTAGAAGGAAATTATGTTGTGAAGCAATTGGCAGACCAGAATTAATTGACCTTCAGGATTCCAGACGAAAGAGCTTTAAGGTGTGCGATGTTCATTTTGATGCACATGCAAATGAAGTGATATCAACTAAATAATATAAAATAGCAGTAATTAAGTCTTTTTCCTGCTCCCTCCCCCGTAAGTTCACTTTACTCGCCAACAGGCCCGAAAGCGAAAGTCAAATGTTTGAGGTGCCCTGTTATTTTGGTTGCTAGCTGCGAAAGTGGTTGCTAGGTACAAAAAATATTGCTTAGCAACCCTTACGCAGCGAGGACCTTAAAACCATTAATAAAATATATGTAGCAACGCGAATCTTGCGTCAATTTTAATAGGTTTCACAACAATCGTTTTACAAACTGGTTTTAATCATAAAGAACACGAATTATACCAAAGAAAAATTAATAATTTAAATGTTTCTTTGGCGTCAAATAATAAGAGTCGCATAACAGAACAAATTTGACAAGCACCGCGCTACCGGTGGGGTAAGAGTACGTGATTAGTAATTCGTAGATCCGTGGTTCAAATCCCATACAAAGCTCAATATTTTTAATTTATTTTTTATTATCGCTGCATTCTGCCTCTTATATCACTGATTATCATTTTTAGTAGTTGAAGAAAGGTTATTTTGAAGATCATTATTACTCACAATCTACTCCATATGTATTTAGAGCTTTATTCAAAGTACCTATAATCGCTGCATTCTGCCTCTTATATCACTGATTATCATTTTTAGTAGTTGAAGAAAGGTTATTTTGAAGATCATTATTACTCACAATCTACTCCATATGTATTTAGAGCTTTATTCAAAGTACCTATAATTTGAAATTTTCGGTAGCAGGAAAAATGTAATACATTGCACGATGCGTAAGCTCTTTTTTGGCCTCGGAGGTACTTTTAATGGCAACGCGAGCGTTGCCTCGGTCTTTAAACTACCTCCTCGGCCAAAAAAGTGCACTTACGCATCTGGCAATGTAAATAACTATTTCCTGCTCCCTCCCCCGTAAGTTCACTTTACATACCCGCCAACAGGTCCGAAAGCGGAAGTGAAATGTTGGGGGTGCCCTGTTGCTAGGTACAAAAAGTGGTTGCTAGGTACAAAAAGTATTGCCTATAGCAACGATGCAACCATTATGCAGCAAGAACCTTAAAACCATTAATAAAATATATGTAGCAACTTGAAACTGGCGTCAATATTAATATTTTCACATCGATTGTTAATTATAAACTGGTTTTGATCGAAAAGAATACGAATTATGCCAAAGAAAAATTAAGAATATGGTTATATCTTTTAGTGTCAAATAATGTGGCTAAATGGGAAAGCCAAGCAGCAGTGACCGCGTAGCGCTGGGTTAAAAGCGTCAGGATAGTAACCCGTAGGTCACGGGTTCGAGTCCCACACAAAACCTATTTTTTTATTATTATCGCTGCATATTCTACTTCTTATATTTGTTACTGATTTTAATTTTTAGTAATTGAGCAATGGTTATTTGAATATTATTACTCACAATCTACTCCATAGCGTTTAATTAAAATTACCTATATCTTTTTTACAATAGGAACTTGTCGGAAGCTGGGAAAATACAATACATTGCACGATGCGTGAGCTCTTTTTTGGCCTCGGAGGTTTTTAAGGACCGAGGCAACGCCCGCGTCATCAAACAACCTCCTCGGCGAAAAAAGTGGACTTACGCATCTTGCAATGTAAATAACTATATTTTATTCGGTTATACCATTTTTATGGTAAATGCTTCCAAATTGCAGATTAAGTGAAACATTTACTCAATGTTTCGATTAAACAAATAAATAATAAAGTTCCCGCCATATTGACTTTAGCTTTTACACCGGCGCTGCGCAGTCAGACAATGTAGCTGGAGAGGGCAAGTGTCCAATCTTAAACCTCTATAATATGTGATCTAGACTATTCAAAAAGAAATATGGAACATTTGATATATTTTGCACGCATTGTCACTAAGAATATTTTCTATTTCAGAACAACCACAAACCAAACGTTGGGGAAAGGGCATTTAATAAAGTTGCCACAGGGAGAGAATCGAATTATTGACTGGAAGCGGGATCAGAAATGTGATTTATCGAAGGGCGGGCACCAGCTGGCGAAACGGAAAAAATGTGGAAACAATTAAATGAGACGGATTGGGAAGTTGTGTATACGGCTGACCGCTCGAAAAAGAATAAACGATCCTCCGTAATAATAAAACTGGAAGGTTATAAAAAGAAAAATGTATTATACGATTATGTAGTCAAGTCCTAGGTTAAGTAGCACGTGTCCAAAATCCGTTAAGATTTAATATACGTCGTCGATTGAATGTTTTCGGTCATAAAAACGCATGCCTCGGATTTATCCAGGTTTTATTTAGATTTAGAAGCTGTCATTTTTCAGCGGGATTTCAGATATGGTGCGTCAGGGAGTTTTGATTGATGCGCTCAGATATTAAGTATCACATAAGCATTATCTTCCGACCATGAATTTTTTCACTAGATGCATTATGAGGAAAACTCCGAGGCGGAGCACAGCGTCGATCGTCGATACGAATTGCCGGGATGCATTTTTCCGTCTCCTATACGGCTAGCGCAACCGAGTGCGCTAGTCGTGTAGGAAACGGATGCGAGACCTGCATCTCCGTTCCCTAAGGGGTTAGCGCACACACATTATGCCAATAATCACTTTGTAGGTACATACAGAGTGTTAATGAAGTAGGTACTATGTCACAAAATTTCAAGGGAAGATACTTGGGTCGATTTTGAGAAAAAAGTTGATATGAACAACAGAGTTCCTTAAGAGTTTCCAGGATGTTGAAATTTCCAGGAAAATATCGAAAATTTTGACTAGCTTTTCTGTAAATCATGAATAAATCGAAGTCAAACTTAAAAGACGACAATAAGTTGTCCTAGTTTGTTACAATAATTGTGTTATTTATTTAAGTTTGTCCTACAGCTGGTTGCAACTGTGTTATTTAGCAGTAGTAAAATAACTTTAATAATTCCATCACAAAACTCGCGTTTGCCTTGATACCCTGACAGATACGGAAAAAGATGACTTTTGTAGAGAATTATATGGTCTCTTCAAAAATGTAATAAAATGTTATAGAGTAAAATCGGGGAATATGGAATAATCGGATAATATGGAATATACCCAAATTGATGGGAATCCAAATTTACATTTCTTAGTATACACTGTTGTTCCACTCATATAAAAGACTTTGGCCCTGCGCGCTTCTATACTGCGCGGCATCAGTTATTTGGTTTTTGAAGTTATCAAAGTTTTAGAACAGTGTCGGAGCTGAATGTGAAACACTGGTATTTTCACCAAAATAATAACTTTTAACAACAAGGTAAGTGGCAAGTGACATGAGTTGATGTAACTAATGTTAAAGCAGGAACAATATGCTTTCCCTTAATTGTTGACAACTGGTTTTTCCTAATGTGCATCGGGAGGGTAATATGGAATATCGCCAAGCCTATAGTCCATTTAACCCGACTTTAATATAGTTACTAAAAAATAATATATTTTGTGATTTTTCAATAGACTACTTTGTTGCAAATTAAGTAATGTCGATCCTTCGTAACAACGCCACTGGCAGCCGCAGAAGGCTAGTATACGAGGATCGATCAATACGTAGGTATAGTATTTCTAAAGTCACTTGGAACAGCATAAAAACCTTTGAATTTTATACGGGTGATTTCTGCTGATAAGTCTGGTATTTTTACCAGTAGCAGAGCGTGGTAAATGCTATGAAATAGATCGCGCTCGTATATCACTGTTTTCCAAGTGAGTTTTTTTATATTTTACTAGGGTAGCTCGAGAACAGGCGCTTCCGGCAATAAAATACGAGACAAAACACTTTTTTAACCATATTAAACCGCACCTGGTATTAGAAGTAAAAGGAGATGAAGGAGACAGAGACGACAGATATTGTAGTAAAAACAAGTAACCAATACTTGCAATACCAATACTTGCATGGGCTACACTGTTCGACGGCCGGCCACTTGTACAGCGAAATGCGGTGGATAATTTCACAGATTTTAGGATATACTTGCGTAAATAGTTATAATATTTTAATATTGTATGGTGCATTAACCTTTACGTTGTGTTTGAGGACAACCTTAAAAAAACCTTAAAAGTGAAATATTATGTTGCTTGTAGAATATGTAGGTATATTTTTGAAAACTGCGTGACGCTTATGTCCTATACCTTTTTTGTGACGCCAATTAGAGTTTTTTATGCTGTTTCAAGTGTACCATACAGGTGTTAACGACAGGTGGTGTTGCTGAGGGAATTTCAATTTTCAATATAAAAGTTTTCCTATGTCTCTTAAAATAAACATTCAACGGCTATTAATATCTTTGCTCAATTTGAGGTTTTTTTTATATTGCGCGACAAGTTGGCCATGGATGCCGATTTCTTTCGCAGCACCACTTAGCTGTCCAAAATTGCCACATTTTTGTTTCTTGCGTTTTTTTTTTGTAGGGCGCAAAATAAGCGAGAAAATCGCGGGGGTAGTCCTAAAAAAAATCATCCTGTATAGGTATATCAATCCGTTTCGTAAGCTTTCTAACGTTGATGACGGCCTATCTAGTCGGAAGGGTTGAAGTAAAACAGTCGCAGTCCGTTTTCGAGTTTTTATAAGCGGCCTTTATTTTTGTGTGGCGCCGTGGGAGAGCCCCAGGCACGAGCCTCCGGTAAAAATAGTTCGCGTGATCACCGAGGGAGTGATTGGGCGGCTTTATGCGGGATTATAACGTCGGAAAAAGTAAAAAAAAAGTACACGATTACACGCGATTAACGTTTAATGAAGATGAATCTTTGATATGGCAAAGCGGCGCTCATGAAAGATTGCACGCGAGCCAAACAGGCACCGACTTTTGTCTACGAACATTATATTATTTGTAAACGTGATGTCACACGTGGGTTTTAGGAAGTTACATGCTTTTAGACCAACTAAAAAACTGTAGGTCTCAGCTAAAAGTCCTCTAATTCGGTTTAACTCTCAACACAGGAAATTTTTAGTTTTATATTGGGTCTGTGTCACAGACATAATAGGTCTGTGGTACTATCAACCACTATTATACTTAAGTAGGTACATCATCTTCTTGTTTAGTTTAATTTTTTTTTGTCCATTTTTATTTCATCACAGACTATCACAAAAATGTTGATTGGTCGAAACTCTCCTTCAGCTCTTTTTGCAAACTTCACCCGCATGGGGTAAAAACCTTATTAAAATACTTATTTTATAATACACTTGGAATTAGACGCACATCTGTAATTATTTACACAAGTAGGTATAATTGAAAAGGAGTTGTGTGAACGCGCACAACTACAACTTTTCCACATGTTATGTAATTCGGAAAGCATCAATTGAAATTCAGATTAGTCAAAATGAATTTCGGAATAGGTTAGATGTAATTTCAGAAATATCAGTTGCAGTTCAAAAAACAGCAACTCTAATAATAATTATTCAGATTTAGTGTAAGTGTAATTCAAAAAGCGTCAGATGTAATTTAGATTAGTTAAACGAAATTCATAAAACGTCAAATGTAATTCAGATAGTATCAGTTGAATTTAGGATTAATGAAGTGTATTTCAGAAATGATCACATACAGGGTGTCTACTTTTAAGTGTAAACAAATCGATAAAAAATGTATTTTGTGAGATATTTTCAAAAACCTTTTTTTGTTCGAAAGGCCTTCAAAAACCGCTTCTTTTGACCTTTCTGCCATTTTAAAAATGCAAATCCAGGGCCGGCTGCGATTTTTTTATACCCCCTATTTTTACGAAAACCATTTAGCGATTTTTTTATTTAAAATCTCCCCACAACGTTAATCAGAACACCCCGAAACCCCTATATACCAAATTTGAATAAAAAATATACAGGGAGTTCCATTCTGCAGGGTGTCAAAGTTGAGCAAAATAGGAATTTTAAAGGCATCTGCCAAGTCAAGAGTGCCATGGAATCCCCTCAAAACAGTTGAATGGTCAATAGGACCACTCAAGGTGTTGGTGTGCAAAGATCCAATACAAAATATACAGAGTGTTCTTATCTGTGCCATCTCAAATTACTGAATTTTTGGAACTTTATACTGGTCAAAAATCGAGTATATCAAAACCGCTACACACACTATAAAGGAACTGAATCTAAAAAATACAGAAGTCTGCCAGTCAGTAAGTCCATATCAGTTAAGGCGGTTGGTGTGCCACAACAGGAAAGGCACAGAAAATGTATTATCTTAGACAGTGACTTTGTTGAGTAAGGTCCAATAATTTAAATTGTTTTTATTTATTAGTTGGCATTTTGTAAAGAAATACATTACTTTTGTGTTTATCAATATTTTTTCAATGATTCCACAGCACTCATGACCCGTATAAAGTTTCATAAAAATTCAGCATTTTGAGATGGCACAGATAAGAACATTCTGTATATTTTGAATTGGACCCTTGCACACCAACACCTTGAGTGGTCCGGTGGTCCTATTAACCATTTAACTGTTTTGAGGGGATTCCATGGCACACTTGACTTTGCAGGTGCCTTTAAAATTCCTATTTTGCTCAATTTTGACACCCTGCAGAATAGAACTCCCTGTATATTTTTTATTCAAATTTGGTATATTAGGGGTTTTTGGGTGTTCTGATTAACGCTGTGGGGTCAGATTTTAAGTAAAAAAATCGCTAAATGGTTTTTGTGAAAATCGGGGTATAAAAAAAATCGTAGACGCTCCCGGGATTTGCATTTTGACAAAAGTAAAACGTCAAAAGAAGCGTTTTTTGAAGACCTTTCGAACAAAAAAAAGTTTTTGAAAATATCTCACAAAATACATTTTTTATCGATTTGTATACACTTAAAATTAGACACCCTGTATAACTCAGATTCGTCAATTCTATTTTGGAAAAGATCACATGTAATTCAGAGAGTATCAGATGTAATTTAGAAACTGATTGTTAACTGATAAAACGTCTTTTTAAATTCAGAATGCCCACACTCACTTTCAATGTTCCGCGGAAGCAAACAGATATTCAGTGTTATAAACATATACATATCCATAAAATTTCTATTTAGCGTTTTTTTTAAGTCTGACCCCACTGCCGGCTACGATTTTTTAATAGGAATATCAAAGCGTTAATTAGGACACCCCAAAACGCTTATACACCGAATTCGAACAAAAAATATACAGGCAGTTTCATTCTACAGAATGCGAAAGTTGAGCAAGACGGGAATTTTAAAGACATCTATAGCAAGTTACCTATGTGTGCCATGGAATCCCCTCAAAACAGTTGAACGGACAACAGGACCACTCAAAGTTTTGGTTTGAAAAGATCCAATACAAAATATTCAGGGTGTATTTCTCTGTGCCATCTCAAAATACTTAAGTTTTTGGATAAATATCGAGTAAGTGTATCATAACCGCTCGTGACAATATAAACGAACTAAGTCAATACAGAAGCCTACCAGTCATATTATTATCGGAGAGAGAAAATTTATCATTTAAGGTCCAATAATTTAAATTGTTTTCTATTTGTTGGTTAGCATTTTGCAAAAAAATAAATTACCTATTTTTGTGTTTATTAATATTTTTTGAGATGGCCCAGAGAAAAATACCCTTTACATTTTTGTATTGAATCTTTGTTCACCAACACTTTGAGTGGTCCTGTTGACCATCCAACTGTTTTGAGGGGATTACATGGTACACTTGACTTGCCAGATACCTTTAAAATTACTACCTATTTTTCCCAACTTTGACACCCTGCAGAATGGAACTACCCGTCTATTTTTTGTTCAAATTTTGTATATGGGGGTTTTGGGGGGGCTTGCTTAACACTGTGCTGTCAAATTTTAAATAAAAAATCGCTGAATAATAGTAATTCTCACCCTCACAATACTCCAAACTAGGAGTACCCCAGAAGCAAGTACATGCTTGTGCGGGGGAGGGGGGCAATTGCTATTATTTTGTCTTCGTTGCCATTTGCGGCTAGGGCCGACTTTTTTCCCGATAGAACTAGGATAGCATTCGCTCAAGTACTACGGAAAACCCTAGAAAACCGTAGTAATCCCAGTGAGTGTAGGACAATTAGTAAATCACACGGATAAAGCTATTTAGGAGCAATACCGTGAACCTACATTTGTCCAGCGCTCTTGGCCATAGCGGTGTTTTTCTTTAAAGACATATATGCATGCGCCTGCCTCGAACCAAGGTCGATCGAAGGCAGAAAAACATGCAGTCTAAAAAGTCAGCGCCGGTACGAGCGACGCCACCGCGGCCCCGCGGTTTCGTGAAAATCGGGGCTATAAAAAATTGTAGTCGGCCCTGGTTAAAAGATGCGGTTTTTGAAGGAATTTCAGATAAAAAAAGTTCAGACGATTATCTCCCAAATTAAAGGATATATGAATAAATGCAAATGCACCTGATTAATCTTAAATTCAACTGATGCTTTCTGAAGTACATTTGATTCTTTTGAATTTCATTTAACAAATCTGAATTAAATCTAAATTAAAAAATTGGCAAATCTTTACAGTTGATGTTTTCTGAATTACAACTAATAGTTCTGAATTAGGTAGGTAGGTACATCCGACCTATTCTGAAATTCATTTGACTAATCTGAATTTCAATTGATGACTTCTGAACATGTTTTGAATTTAGATATGGTAAAGGGGTAGTGCTCGATTTTATCTTATAATTTCGTCTCTAATAGTTTGGCAGCCCTAAATGGTCTAAAATGTTCCTGTTAATGAAATGCTTAGTTAAACAAAAAATAACAATTGTCTTCCCTCCCCGGCCCTCACGTGAAAATTCATCGCTCGTGTGGCACTTCTATTAAAGTTTCCCATCTCAACGCGACGTTCATTCGTATATATGCTGCAACGTCACCCCTGTTACACGTCTGGCACAAAAATATACAAGATACGTGCCAGTCTTGTCAAGTTCCACCCCTCCAGACGGATTCTTTGCAATGTAGATTCGAGAGGAGACTACGTAGGGATGAATAACAAAAGGTCGTGAAATTTTACATGCTGCAATATGCAATGCGAAAGCGAATGTTGATTTTAGCATAGAATCTTCAAACCGTAGAAATTTGGAGATGATGGAAAGGCCGATGAAATTTGAAGACCAATATTTTGTTTTCATCAAATTTTTATTGTACAGGTTGGGTGGTTTTGCTATTTCTAGAAGAGATAGATAAAAAGTAGCTAAGGTATCCAGTGAAGGGCGTGTCGAAGATACAGATCGTTTCTCGTTTAACGTGCTATAATTTTCCTGTATGTGAATATTTTTGATTTTTACGTAAAATTTGTTTGTGGAGATATTTTCTTTAAAAAAACCTTGTGAATCAAATTTGACACATTTGGGGATTTGCGAGTAGTTACTTTAAAATCGCTAACAAAAAATGTTTTACAAAAACCGAAAATATTCTTAAACAAGAAAGTTAAAAAGTAATTCGACAAAACGAAACATGTTCTCTATCTTCCAACCGAATCGGGATTAGTGCTGACAAAAACCGGAAAAAATCAAAACCAATTAATCGGTTTCTGTTAAAATCGGTTAACCGAGAATCGGCTAACCGATTATCGGTTAACTGCGATTCTGACAGACTCTGAATTCTGAATCCATGACATTTGTTTTATTTTTCCTTTAATTTAATTCAAAATCCGAAAACGTGATGACAACTGGGAACCGATTAAATGAAAACCGATAAATCGGAAATCGAATTAAACGAAAACCGATTAACCGGTTAACCGAATAACCGGTTTTCGGTTTGGGTCAAAACCGCGGTTAACCGAAAACCGGTTAACCTGTTAACCAAAAACTCGGTTTCGGTTGCAAGCACCAATCAGGATGCAGTTTGGGACACCTTGTACAATGCATAGTGTCCCCGTTGTTGATCTATAAAGTTCCTGCCTGCATATTTTTTTATTAATCTTTATAATACTTGTTGGCAATTCTCTTCTAACATATTAATATATTTATAAGCATACTTTTGCTAATAAATACATACTTATATAATTAAATCAGTTTTAGCAAACCTTATCTAATAGAAAGTGGATTTCTTTTTTTAGGAGACTTAATTCAATCAACTGACAGAGCGTTTTGTCCAATAGCATTGCGTTTAATAGTTTTGTACAAAAATATTTCAATCTTTAAAATGTTACTATTTAGCACAGTGACCATTTTTCACTTTAGTAAATTACGCACATAATCGTTTGGATGTTGCCCAGCATTTGGAAACAATAATTGGAAACGCAATATTTATTGGAAAACACACCCCTTCGTATCTCTGCAGCTGTCACGATTATAGCCCTCGCGAACGTTTGGCACTTTGCCCCGACCAAATAGTTTAATCCCCGTCCTCGATAGAGAAATCACTTCGCCCCCCGTCGTTTTTGGGGCGATACTCGGTAGTTTCAGTAAACTGTCATCGTCAACTCCGTGTTGCGCGTTCATGCGGTGCGAGGGCCCCATTATTGCAGTTCGCGGGGATGACGTCAGCGGTGCGTCGGGTGCACCCGTGACGAAAACTGGAACGCGGGGGTGAGGCACGTGGCGCGATTTTACGGGAACGCGCCGAGGGGTGGTAATGATCTTTTGTCACAGAAATGTGATTCAACTACCATTCAACGTCGTCCTGAGTTTTCTATGGCATGCGCGTTCCTGACTAACGAAAATAATTCGGTTATTATTGAATACGAATTATTAGGTTAGCAAGAGATTAATAGAGTAAAGATATGGTGTTGTCATTTAGTGAGCAAATAGAACGGGAGATAGTGACAGATTTTTGGACGTGATTTTACTCAGTATGCCCTTCAAAGGGCATTATGTTGCGTATATTCTCAGGGGTAATATAACAAGTGGTGTGCCTATTATCGATAATACCTTTCGTTAATTTTACGAATTATAATCCCAAAGCTGAAAATACCACGACTGCGCAGCAAGAGTGAACTTTCGGTTCTGAATATGTTATTGGTTTAGCGTAACTAGGACGTAACTAAGAGAGTAGGATTTCAGCGATTATTTCCCTCATACTGCTTACATCCAATAAGGTAGCTCCTTCCATAAAAATCCAACCAATGATATGCCTCTGCTAGCGATAATTTGCACTAGTGCAATTACCGGTAATTGCACTTGTGCAAATTATCACTTCGTTGGTTCGCAATCGCGAATCTGTTGGATACAAACACGTACCTACTTCTTAAAGTTTGTGTGTTTGACACTGTTCTAAATTATGCAGCTTATAAATTATGTTGCGGTATTATTAAGCATTATATCAATGAATTTATATAACTTTTACATTGCTAAATTCTTGTTATTTAGACCTCTGCCTCCGTTTAAATTTATGACACATTCAGAAAATAAACCATAGACTTATTAAGTCTATGAAATAAACCAACGCCGACAGGGTGTACACAGAACGAAAAACCTACGTAAATATAATTAAAAAAGACATTGTGGTAATGAATTTGTACATTAAATTTCAACCGATGCCCGGTTTGATCAATATGATGTTTTATTGGTCATTGCTTGAACTTAAGGTGATTGTGATTATCATTTCAGGGTGATGGTTTAATGTTCGAAGGCATCATTACTATGCCAATACGATCTTCCTCGTAATGTTTTTTTACATTGGCTTTATCACTTCAGGACATTGGCTCAATGTTACAAGTCATTATTATTATGTCGAAGCGGTCATGCTCGTAGTGATTTCCTGTACATTGGTCTATCAGCTCAGGGCATTGGCTTAATGTTTGAGGATATTAATATTATGATATCACAGACATTCTCATGATGATCTATTATCATTGATCAATCACTTCAGGGCATTGGCTTAATGTTCGATGACATTAATATTAGGATTCGTCATGATGATTTATTATACAGGGTGTGTCAGAACTCTTTTTTATTGATTATTCTGCGAAAAATTAACGGATTTTGTTTATTAGACAAATTATTCGATTCAGAAAAAATGGAACCAAATGGCTGTTCATACGTTGCTATAAAAGGTATCAAAAACAGATTGTACGAAAAAATTAAGTCAAATTCTGCTAACAGCTTTTGCTAATGAATATATACCGAGCATATACTGAGTAGGTCCGGTAGGTCAGTTTCCATTTCCGACTTCTGGTTTAGCCGGAAGTAGCGGCCACTTAGGCAGCATCTTGATCTATACTTGAATATTACCTTCTGGATGTACTGTAATGAACATGTAAAAACCAATATGTTGGTTATTTTTAAATATTTATAGTCATGTTGTGTATATTATATTGCTGGAATCGCTGGAATATACATATATACCAGGTCAAGGCCGCCACTTCAGGCTGAATGAATATCATACTTCCTGTATATTCATGATAACGTATACAATGGTTTGTATTTTTTCTAAACCATATTATTCTTTATAAATCGTTAAATCTGTTAACATTTTTAGCAATATAATCAATAAAAAACGAGTAATGACACACCCTGTATACATACATCTATCACTTCGGACCTTTCGTTCAATGTTCGATGTAATTCTGATCTAAGTGCAAAATTTTTACTTTTTGATTTTGGACGTTGGATTTTTTCAGTAGTTTTTACCGTTGAGTGCCAACGTTTTTTGATATTTTAAAAACTCTCACCTGTAATTTTATTTAGAAACCAATTTCTTCTATAAAATTTACAATGGATAGGTAAAATCTAGGTCAAAAGAACTAAGAACACAACAGCGAAATTCTTATAGAACCATTTATTAAACATTTTTTAAACATTCCCATAAACATGTGTTTTGGAGTAGGAATTTGTAGACTGTATTCTATATAAAAAATTTGTCTAAAAAGGTTTGAAACATAACGCTATTGGAAAATTGCTGGGAGTTAAAGTAATTATTTATGAAATGACATGTTATTTTATATTTTTAGATAAGCAACATTTTTATGAGGTTTCATTTTGTCATTACTCGTGACTATAGGTACTTACATCATCACACTGTACCTTAATGGACGTACTACTTTGCCTAATTTTTTTCCTGTTGCAATCTCTCTAGTAGAGTTCTGATGACAGTCTTGCCTTACCATTCATCATTCATATACTCGAATGTGCCTATAGGTATAACTTTTATTGTGGTACTTCCTTTTCCGAGCTTATTAGAAGTTCGACCCCATTCTCCGGTCCTATACCCATAGTAAAGTACATATTTCTGAAAATACAACAAATTAAATTAAAAATAGCCTCAAAAATGCTGTTTATGTAACGAGTTAGGAAAAAGTCTCTTACTTTTCCTAATTAGGACGATTTGACACCCTTGAGTCTTTCAAATCTCCAACATTATGTAGGTATATATCAAAATTTGAAGTATAAACTTCCAGCCTAAATCTTGACGGTTGTTTGTAAAATGGTAATTTTTCTATAACAGCTGAGTTGAGTCTATCGCACTAATTTCGTTTAGACGATACCTGCTGTCCAGCAATGGTGAAATTTTTCTTGTGACAAGTTATCAGATTTCAATGATCTTATAGTGTTTCGTCTGTATCTTCGGAGTGGTACATTCTAAAACAATTATGATTAGATATTAGATATTAGATATCTAATAAATTAATGAAAACAGCATAGGTCTGTAGGTATAATATTTTGATATGTGTGTGAAAGTTTTCATAGTTTTCAGAGTTTACTAACAACTGATTAATTAATAGAACCTGGCTTCGGAAAACTAAAAGCTTGAGTGTTGCAAGTGGCTAAAGGGTTGATATAAGTGCGTAATCTTGTAAGGAAAAATCGAGATTTTGTCCGATTTTTCCACACAAGCCCATCGAAAGTATGAAAATGTACATCGCCACTAGCACGAAAAACATAAAAAAACATATTATACATAATTAACATATTATATAGGAAAATTAAATTATCTATAAGTAGGTATATTATCCCCAGGAGCCACTCGTAAATTTCCCTTCATTCTACTCAACATCGATGTAGGTACTTTTCAACACTCTTCGAGGCTTGTAGGCGAAAATGGGGCACCTAAATCTGTCACTATCTGACGGTCTACAGGGAAATAAGGGTTTTCTAAAACGAGAGAGCTATTGATTTTAAATATACGCGTATTCGCATATTCGCAATTTTACAAACATCCGTCCTACCTCCATATCCCCCAAACGCCCAAAATCAATCTATATGCTGTCTATAGCCGCCTCCCAGGTATTTTGCCGTGATTTATATTTTGTGTTATTTTTTTTTTATTAAATAAAGCTGTCGAAACGTGATGAATCGCTGCTTAACACTCCGCCGACAACGCCACTATGAATAATGTAACGAGATTTCAGTTATAAAATTTCGCGTGTGTGGGAGTATTTCCTGCAAGCGGCGGCGCGGGCGAACAGCGAAAATAGCTGCTATTAATATGCTTGGAAAACGCTTAATGTTACGTGAATACACTACGGAGGTTAAGTTAGGTAAATTTTCATCTTCTTCAGTCTTCACAAATCTCAAATAATAGAACTCGTGTCAACGACTTAAAACAGTAGCCAATCAGCGTTTTGTTCTCGTGACTTCACGGGCCGTCAAAGTCTAATACCCGCTAGTACAGAACGTAGCAGGGTTGCCAGTTAAACACATCGTTTTATCTTAAAATGGCACTTTATAGCTTATGATGTTGTTAAGGCCTTTGAGACAACACGAGATATAATTTACCATTACACATTGTTATGATAACTTTGGGTAAATCAAAAGTAAAATATTAATTAAAACCAATTACGGCTTTACATTGTCCACTTAGGAAATCGGATTTGTCCCAACATCCGGCACCTCTGCAAGAATTTGAGACATTTTTTGTGTGAGTTAACTATGTGGCAAAATATAAACAGACTTTACGAATGAATCCCGGTGTCTAGGGGTTCCGATGACTTTGGTTATATCAGTAATATGTACAGGGTGTCCCACCGAAAATGCTACCCCCCCCCCTCCTTAACTTTTTTATCTTTTTATTGGAGTTTTCAAAAAAACAATCGAAAGTCGCGTTTTCGCGACATAAAAAAAACTTTCGTTTTTTTGAATAGAACGCCCTATATATTTTTACATATTCGAATACTACTTATTTTTCAGATTACAACCATATATATATGTTGGTCATTTACTTTTTCCATTTTGAAGTATTTGAAAAAAATATCATTGAAATACTATAATCAATAAAGAGGCGATGGAAACCACTATTTTCAATAATTCAATGCAACCAAGACGAAAAAAATTATTTTATTTAGGTAACTAAAACAACAAAATACAGGAGCATATTCTTATAATAACTAATAACATCCCTATAAAAATTGTTCAAAATGCCCTCCTTAATTATTATAAGAGGCGCAACCTTACGAGACATAGCGTAGCCGAAAACGAGGCCCGAAAAGCGTCCGAGATAAAAAGCGTCCGAGACAAAAAAATACATATCCTTCCAGTAAAATAAAAAATATCTCGAATTGTACCGTTAGCCCGTTGTAGAGGGATTGGTGTTCTCGAAAACATAAACAAGTTGTAAAAATCCGTGGTCGCTTGGCGACTATAGCGAGTGGGGGCAACGGGGTGCTTCTGGGTAAGCACACGAAACAGTGGCGTGCAAGCCACACCCGCAGACCCCGCGGTGCGGGGGGCCCCAAGTTACCAGGGGCCCCGGGGCCCATAGTACAAAATCATCGGGGAAATCTCAGGCACCGCTACACCTATCAGTAGTACACTCGTTGTCTCGCTGCTCATTGTTCTCTATTTTACCATTGTCGGCTCTGTGTGTGTAACCAACCTTCTAACCAGGACCACAACCACAAATCATAGATACGTTAGGTTTTAGGTTAGAGCTAGGGCAGAGATATACGGGGTTTAACTTAAGTATGTTAAAAGATTTCAGGGAGATGGTCCTCAGCCAATTCTGAGAAAAAAGTTCATATAAACATGTGTCCAAAAATTCTTCTAATTTGATATAAAGGGTGTTGAAATTCTCTAAAAAAATCGCCTTTTTCCCATTTTCTTTATTTGTATTTGTAGAGCTTTTTTTAACCTAATTTGGTTCACATCATATTTTGCTAAGACCTTTTTAAATATGTTATTTTCAACCTCTAGATTGAACCAGTGGCGGAAATATGGGTAAATCTGAAGACAAATTCAAAAAGAAAATTAATACGGCCCTGTACGAAATTAAAGTAGTTTTGGATGGAGCATTTGTTTCTGAACAAAAAGTGTTTCTTGTCAGGTATTTAAAAAGCGTAGGGAAAAGATCAGGATCTTGTTCTCAATTAAAAACAAAATTTTGGAGGTTTCAAGGCAACACAACTAATTTTAATTCGAAATAAGAATAAAAAAAAGTTTTGAGAAAAGACGTTTTTTTTAGAAAATTTTAACACTCCGTATATCGAAAACGAAGAATTTTTGTACACATGTTTATATGATCTTTTCATGTTAAAATTGGCTGAGGATCACCACCCTGAAATATTTTAACGTACTTAAGTTGCACCCTGTGCTCTGAGCTAGGGCCACTGTATAAATACGCAGTCGCCAGTCGCAGTGGCAGATGTGGTACTGGTATAATCGGACTATATTGTTATTATTATTATTTATATGTGTTTAGTGCTTAATAAAATATCGAAGAAATATAGTTACAAACTTTAACATCGATAAGAATTTTTGCAGAGTTTATTTTAATAAAAAAAAAAATTTTGGCCAGTATTTTCGCCTTTTCTTAAGTTTACCATCATTGAGTTTGACTGTTTCATCCTCAATCGTAGAAAGGTCTTTTTCAACATTAAAACTAATAAAGCCTTTTTTGCGATCGAAAATGGCTAACGAAAGACTAACTTTCCCTCCCTTATCAGTAAGAGAATGAAAGGGCTAGCAGCTTGGATTTGGACAACATTACCAAACAGTTTTTCAGTTTGAAACGACGTTTATAGTTAGTTATGGTTAGGGTAGAATATTTTTGTATTTTACGTTATAAATAAAAAAATATATATAAATATTTATAATTATTTATTTTCCAGTCATGGAATATTTTGTATTTATAATATTTGTCTATATAATATTGTAAGTGGGTATTTTAAAATTGTATTGTTTACTATTAGGGTTATAATTAACATTTTTAATGAAAGCATCACCGCACCCTCCTCTCAACTATGATACTTTAATTTCTTAGTCCTCTTGACAACGTTGTTAGTAAATAATTTTTAAAATTCTACTGCATTCTCTTATGAAGACACTCAATATTGTGCCGACACAAGTTAGTAGAAATATGTATTCGGCATTCTGCATCATGGGTTTTTTAATTATTGTTGTGCGATTATACCTACAGCAGACATAGCTCTAAGAAACCGTAGCTGCAGTTGACCACCCCCATACCAAATGAATACCGGAAATCAAAAGTATGTTTGTTGGTTATGGAACCGCCAATCAACATAGCCAAAATCTTGATATCTTATACAAATCTATGATCTGTTAAAGCCATGTGTCATCTACTACGTGTGTACAAGCTTTTCACGCAAAATTTCCAGTCTGCAAATTCCGCAACACCAAATTAAGCGCTCGAATGCGAAATAGTAATGAAGACGTCCGGAAACTCTAGCTTTTTGCGGGCGCCCGGCGTAACGTATGGTTTCCGGCAGGGGGAAAAACCAGCCCGAACCCTCGCGAACCACCTTCAACTCCCCCGGAGAAGCCGTGCCTCGAGCAGATAAATTACCGGCGCCCGTGGGGCTTCTTACTCCGTTTCTATTGTTCCAGTCAAGACTAATAGCCCCCGCCGACAGAAGTGGGGGTCGGATAAGCGGGGGTGTCATTTACAACCCCGAAAAAAATCCGGTAAATGACCCGTGAAATTTGCACATGTGCGACGAGGTAGCAGGGTTTCGCAGTAAGATGGTTTCTGCTTCAATGGATTTTTTGAGCTTTACATTTTAATGGGGCAATCTAAATTGCATTATTTTTCTAGCATAAAAACAAATATAGGGAAAGTTAATATTATGAGTAATTTTACATGATTAATTAGGTGCATACATAATATAAATTAATTAGTTAAGGGTTAACATGTATTGTACAGGATTAGCTTGAGGATAATACAATGCTTATACCGATATAGGCAAATATTGCCATGAAATTACACAATGAACAAGATTAGTAGTAGTTTGATGTAGATTGGTGATGACAACTAATAGGTACTGTTACTGTATCATACCTATATAGTCTGTTATATCCTCAGGTAGATATATCATGTTGTACATAAAAAGAGAAAACATTTATCGCAAAAAGTATACCTGGATGATGATGCACCTCGCAGTTGGAATTTGCCACATGCTGGTTAGGATGGGACCAATTTTTTACGAATGTCAACTATATTAATAGGTGATTCAGTCTTATTCTGGGTCACTTCAACAGGTGATAGAAAACCAAAAAATAACCGCACTTTCTTGTGTAAACTATATTTTTTAAAGCCCTATAAAAAAGTTACAGGGTGTTAAATATTGAAAAGATATGTGGACTTTATTGAATATTTAATAACAAACTAGTTGAGATATTTAAATCACATTTGTTCACTTTATAACGCTTGGGTTAACATAAAACCTGTTAATATCAAACACCTTGAACAACCTGTAGCAGGGAAGTGGGTAATTAGTATTTATAATTGTTTTTAGAAAAAAATCACCTTATATAGCAATAAAATGTGTTCAATTTCTTAGGTAAATTTAAATTGGAGACAAAAACGTTCTCTTAGCATTTTTTTATATGTCATGGTTTTATAGCAAATTTGATTTTTTAGTATTACCTATTTTGGGGTATTTCTGAAAAATTAACATAAAGATTCCCTCCATAAGTAAGACTCAAAGTAGAAAAAATGTTTTAAACCCTGTACCTTCAAAAGTATGGCCTTAAATAGGTACCAAAGTTTATTGGAAGAAGTTAGTTTATTGAAAGTAGTAAACACATTATTTCTACTTTAAGTTTTACTTATGGAGCACATTTTTTAGATAATTTTTAGAAATACCCCGAAATAATACAAAAAATTAATTTTGTTATTAAACCATGACACACAAAAAATGACAAGAGCGCGTTTTTGTTTACCATTAAAATTTACATAAGAAATTGAATACATTTTATTCCTATATTCAAGGTGATTCATTTTTTCTAAAAATAATTGCACTTCTACGCCACTGGTTGTTAAAGGTGTTTGATATTAACAGGTTTTATGCTAACCCATGCCTTTATAACGTGTATCAAATATGACTTAAATATTTCAACTAGTTTTGTAAATATTCAATAAAGTCCACTTATTTTTTATAACTTAACGCCCTGTATTTTTTATAAGGCCTTAAAAAAAGTATAGTTTATACAAGAAAGTGCGGTTATTTTTTTGGTTTTCTATCACCTGTTGAAGTGTCCAAAAATAAAACTGAATCTAGCTGTATAAAGGCGCAATAATAATAATATTACAGTAATAACGTAGGTATAAACGTCGCCACTTTTAGGATCAATATTTTTATTATTCAAATAAAAATGCAACATAATTTTGTAGTAATTTAAGTTTACACCTGGCAATCCCGTCAAATTTACCAAACAATAAACAGGCTGATGTGTTCCACATTTTATATTATAATTTTTCGAGATCATAGGCGGTTCTAGCTCCTCCAAATCTTGAATTAGCCCCCCCCTTCAATTTATTCTTCGTTACCAAACCGCTACTAACACAACTAAGTACAAATATTATTTTTAATTTAGCATCCAATGTGATTTACGCATAATTTGCAATTTTGAATGCAGTATGTAGTTGCAATATGGTCACCTTAGTTATATTCTATGCTATCTACCGTATTTTCACCGCTTTGGTAGACATAGGGGAATAGGCCGCGCGTCGCCGTGCGTCCAGCTAGGTTTGTCAGTCGTTGGCGGGGGGAGTACACAGTAGTCCCGCACCGCTTATCAGTCGAGTTTTGCGAGCAAAAAACACGCCCCGCCCCCCGCCAACGACTGACGAACCTAGCCGAATACACGGCGGCGCGCCGCCACAACGGTGAAAGTACGGTATATCTGCCAAGGCCCAGAGGCTTAAGCCCCCCCCCCCCCCCAACATAAAAGGTTTGGAACCGCCTATGTTCGAGATCCGCACAATTTACAGTATTTTCTGTTATTCCCCACCCCGGCAATCACCTCTTCAATTAATCCTAGATACCTATTTGATTTGCCGGAGATAAACAGGCGCCCTCTTAGTGTTTCCTTCGTCCCGGGAAAACAAACTACCCTTAATAGCCAGTGTTATTTCCCGGGACACCCCATATATTTGGCGAGCGCCTTCCGGGGGTGCACGAGCGGCGGGCCCACCCTCATCAACCACCCCCTTAATGAAGACCGAATATGCCTCCCGAGTCCTACTTGGCGACGATTTTCTCGTATCACACCACACGAGTCACTTCGTATATATTCCGCCGACAATAGAAAATTGTTTAATTAAGTCGTATACAGGTTATAACTTGGAAAGTTACTTTTGTAAACACCACACTGTAACATTATATACCTATCCCACAATAATTATTCTTCTGTACCACAAATTTTTGGCCAGAGTGCCTTTTGGCCTTGTAAAGTTTTCCTACCGATTCTAACAACTTTGGCACTAGTTTCATTATATGCTGTGCCTTTATATTATAGGATGGTTTCAACTTGAGGTTTTCAACAATTTGAACTTTTTTTTCAAACGTCATCGAAATAAAGCGTTGCGTGCTTTAATATACACCAGAAGCAGAGAATTGTTCTCTGCCAGAAGTTTCATCCTAGAATGAGCGTCACTAATCAGTGTTACATGCGTTGACACTGTAGAGTTCCTAAGTCCTGAAAGAGTCGATCTGAGAAGCTTCAAAGTGCCATCTAACATAGCGAATAATGACACTAATGGCTTTTCTTGGATCAACTCTTTCTTCTGGTTATCTAGTTATACAGGGACTCTACCCACCTCTATGTACCTACTTTAATTTTGTTTGGAATTAAATTAAACTTTCAAACTTTGTCAGATTTCGCATTTTGGACGTTTAGAGGAAAAGTATCACGTTTCATTAGTGTGTAAGTGTATTTTCCTGGAATTTTTAAACATCAGTCTAGCGCATACAAAAGCATTACAATATTTTACAATACAATTTACGCTATTTTTCTAGATGAGCCCTCTGTATTCTGCTTTCTCTGTGACGAAATACATATTACGCATAAAGATAATTTACATTCCTATATGAGATTACGAAATTAATTACCAACAAACACTTTTTACTCTTTGAATTATGTTATCTGAGTCTATAAAACGAAAACGTAAGCATACAAAATGAAACGTCTTTTTGTTAACTTTTAAACGCATGCATCAAAGCCCCGGTGGCCTTTCCTTGAAGGAAATTGGCGCAGAAAATTCAATTATTTCCGTTTGGTTTACCCCAAAAAGACGTATTCGTCGGAAAAAAACATGAAAGCGCGTGGTTTCTAGAAAAAAAACTGTGTGTTCTCCCTTGTGGGAATCGACGACTAAGGCTTTATAAATAGCATTTTGTCACGGAAGGCACGTAAAGCAAGGAGAAATAATTACCCGCTAAAACGTGGCAAATTAGAATCTCGCTGGAAACACAAAGTTTTTATTAGTTTGCCGTTAAACTTGGTGATGTTGTCACGAACTTTATCTAGCCAAAGAACAACGGGTCGTAAACATGAAAAGGCATGCTAATCGCCACTTAAGTTTTAAGTTTTGATATAAACGGAAATTGATTTAGCAAAATTATAAATATTCTACAAGCCACCTCAACATATTTGTCAAGATGAATTTTGAAGTCGTGATATACCTTATGAATCGTCTCCGCATTGATTTCATTTATTGAGTCTGCGATTTTATCTTTCAGAATATTTTCGTCATTAAAATTTGAATTATCCTTATATCTATACACCCTTTCTTTTAGGTATGCCCATAACCAAAAATCATTATAGGGGCCAAATTTGGTGATCTAGTAGGCCAATATATTGGACCAAAGCGGTCTATCCACCTATTAAGGAAATATATATCAAATCAAGCCAGAAAGTTGCAAGGGCATCCGTCGTTCTGGTAAATAATTCTATCACGGATTTCTAGTGGAAGATCATCAAATCACGATACCAAAAAAACATTCAGCATTTGTAGATATATGCTGTTTGATTTATATTACTATTCTTTATGAAATATGGTCCGACAATTTTGTCGTAGCGAATCCCGCGCCAAACGTTCACTTTTTTGTATCGTTGATTTCTACTATAAATTTTAGTATGTGGATTTTCCTTACTCCAAAATCTACTATTTTGAGAGCACACTACACCGTTTGTAGAAAAGGTAGATTCGTCCGAAAACATCAAGTATTTATGAATCAAAGAATTTTCCAAAATTTTCTCACCTTTTATTAGTAAGCATAATTCTAGTCTAAGCGCATAATCACCTTCTTCTAATGTGTACAAAATAGTTGCTTTGTAAGCTTTGTACTGATTAACTCGAAGGATTGTCTGTATATGAGTTTTGTTTACATTTAGATCGACAGCTCTTTTCCTAAGCGACATTTTTAGGTTTTGGTGAACAGAATCTAAGACCAGTAGAGTTGCAGCATCTTCCTTGTCATATTCCTTCCTAATCTTTCTTGCGTCTTTAACATCACCGGTTTCATCAAATTTTTTTTATAAATCGATACATTTTCGCCAAAACATCGTAAGTCTCATTTCGCAAATTTTACAGTACGGCAGTTTTTTCAATAATCCTGTTTAGAAATGTCCCATTGAAGTGAAAATTGGCATAGGTACTTGTTACGATGTTTTTTTGAAGAAAATTAATAACTTTTTTCAAAATGATTTCAGTTTTTTTGTAGTTGGACTTACGATACTTTGGCAAAATTAAAAATAATTTCCCAATGGAGTTTTATCGTAAGTCCAGCACGATAAAAATAATATTTAGACACAGCCACTTAATGCATCATAGAAATAACCAAAAATCATTCTTTTAAGGTAATTTACTTATGAAAAAATATGAAAAATATGAAAATGGCAGCTAAACAGAAATCTCTTTGTTTATAAAGTAAAACAACAATTTATAACTCTTATTATGTTTCTACATATTTGTGTTATAATGAATGTATTATAGTTGTTAGTCCCCCGTTTGAATGGTTAGGGCTGGAAGTTTTTCAATTACCATAGGAAATGCGAAAAAAAAAAATTAATACAAAAGTTGTCCAGATTTATATATTTTAAAAATATTGCTGACTATAAGGTGTTAATGGTTTGCCCTGTACCGCATCCAATTTTCTTATTTTAAATGGAGGACCCTGTATATTATTGCATTTTTTAATTTCTTGTCACATTTCAGATTATTTTCATGTACCTATACGTACAGAACATGATACATGAAATCACTCTAGAATCTTACTAGAGATTCAAAATGAAATAATATTAACGGGATGTTCTATTTAAAATATTCAAGATTGATACATTACGGGACAAACCATCAACCCCGTATATATTCCAAAAGATTTAAAATGCACAGTTTCTAAAACTGGACAACTTTTATATTAAATATTTTTTCGTATTTCTTTCGGTAATATGGAGTTGAATAAATACGCTAGCGTGAGACACCCTAAAGATTAAAAATGTGTCAACATCCCAAAGACACCCTGTACATAATAAATGGGGACTGTAGTAAAATAGTAAAGAAAGATCAAACCAAAAGCAGTGCCTAAATATTCTAGTTTACCGCCAAACAGACAGGTATAAAAATAAGTAGAGGGGTTAGGTTAGTTAGCAAATTGTGCTTTTTTTATAAATAAAGAAGAAAATGAATAATTGCATGTTCCACGTTAAGTATAATTGCAGTACCTAGGTACTCACCATGAAATAATACAAAAAGATACGACTCACTTCAGATGAAATCAATTATTTAGCAATCGTTATATATCACACCAATAAAATTATCTACTTAGAAACCCTTGTAACTTATAGAACGATAACAATTAAAAATTATAATAAATTACTCAAGGAAACATAATTTTGTGGTACTTACGTTCTAACTCCGCAGTGATACACAATGAACTAAAACACTTCGCCGCATCGTAAGTAGCACTTTTTGTACCACGTGACTTGCACCTTACGATGTTATGTTTTGGAGATCATCATCAATTCGGTTTTTTCTCTAAGGCTATGCTATTCTACCTTACGATAATTTGCTGGAAGGTGCCTGACTGTTTGGTAGTTACCATAGTTCAAAAAACCCATTTTCTCCAAATTTGTCACTTACGATGTTTTGGCAAAAATGTAATCATCATTAAAGCAGGTACAGACACATGTACACCTGGATATTTCTCATTAAATACACTAATAGCTAATAGCATATTATTTGTATGAAACATTTCCAATATCATAACACATAACTAAATAAATTCTGCATGGATCAAATTTTTCTCCTTTACCAACGTAACCTCAAAGATATTGCTATCTTTGTTGGGACATGTCCTGACATACTGCAGGCACAAAGATTCCAGCGAGAACGAATGGTGTAGTTCAATGCCGGTAGGGGTATTAGCCCTCGGAGTAGTTGTTTAAATAAATGATGTTGGTAAAAGTAAACATGTTGAATAACTCAATAATTCAAATAAAGACAAAAGCAATGATTGATTGATTTTTGGAAAAAATCAAAGTATGCCGATTATTTTAAAATTTGGTACAGGACCTCACATTTGCAATTATAATAGAAAAAAGGTAGGTAGTTTACCTGAACTGAAAATGAATAAATGAATGAACGAATAAATTGCACTTGCTGATTTTTAAAATATAAAAATAGGTATGGGGCAAATTAGTTTCTAATCAAGCAAGACTGATACCCCAAAGGTCAAGTTTCAACTCGAAAATAGGCGGAGAGTTAATATAATTTTCAACAGATATTTTGAAACATCAGACGTCTTATTGTAGTCAAACTAAAGGGGTTTCATTCCCCCCCCCCTATCCTCATTGAAAATGATTTTAAAGCACCGTTTCAATTTTTCAAACGACTATCAATATTGTGACCTAAAAAAAAATTGTTCCCACAAATCTCACTTTCCGCCTATCCATGTCACAACATTTCATCCGACCCCAAATCCATCTCGTCTCCAGATGAAACTTCCGCCATAAACCGAAATGCCGGGTCACACATCACGGGGGCCTGCCGATAATAAAAGTCCGGGCCCGACGGCCGCGGCCATCCGTTTTTCCGCCCCATCCGCCGTTTCTGTTCTTCGCTCCGCCGTTTTTTCGATTTGGCGCGGCCCGCCGCCGCCGCAGGCCTTTGCGGAAACAATACGGGGCCGCTTCGGGTCAACGAACCCGCCGCCTGGCGCGGTGTGGGAAGATCGGGCCCTTGGGGCCGGTGCCGAAGACGTGCGTGGAGGCGGCCGGCGGCGCTCGCGCTTTTTGTTTCCATTGAGAAGAGGAAACTGGTCGAAGTAGCAGACGCAGTTCGTAAAAGTCGTATTCGTTGGTATGCCATTATCATCTATGCAAAGTGCGACTGCGATAAAGCCATTGACAGTTCGACTGCAGCTTTACACAAAATAATGAAAACAGCACTAATAATATAATATACAAAACGATATAGACAAGAGTGTAACTTGCCATGATACATTAGCCCATGCCTTAATCATACCTAGTAAATAAGAACCGTATACAAACCATGTTACATAGGTATATTATACAGGGACCGGCAGAAAGTTGGACACAAAAATTTGATATTTTTAAACTCTGATTTCGATTAATTTAAATTTCTAGCTGCTAATTGAACAAAATTAAAGTTTAGTAGCAAAGTCATGTGTTGTCGAATGATAAGTGGCGATTGCGGTATTTTGTTTTTTTTTGTAATACACAGGGTGGTCGAAAAAAAAACAAAAAAAGTTAAATTTCTTTTTTTTTACTAGGTGGCTGTGACTTTAAAACTGATATTCACCTTTGATTCCAAACAACTTTTGTTAGTAACTTTTTACCTTATTTTAAAAAATAAGGGTACCTACTTTACTCTTTAATTATTTTGACATTTTTTAATCTACCTCGTATCCAAAAAGAGATATTTAAATTTTGATATGTGCCTCTTGAGTTTGAAATGATGCACCAACTTTTTATCAAGAATAAAATTTTTTGAGAAATTAATAATAAAAAAGTTTTCCATTTATGTCCAACTTTCTGCCGGTCACTGTATGCCTATACTCGTATATCAGTATTATACAGGTGTCCTTTTTGTAAATATCGTAACTAAGAGTATAACTTTAGAAAATCTAACTCAAAAGTTCGCATGAACATGGGTCTAAATAAGACACAGGGAGTTGAAATGTATTAAAAAACAGTTTCTCGTTAATATATTTTGACAACAACTAAAAGTAAACTGCAACTTGGTACAGATTGTAAAAGTGCAGAATACACTTGAGTTCCTCCATGAACCAGTGGCATGTGAGAGGGTAAGTTGTACCCCCTATTTGGGAAAATTACAAGTTTTTAGAAAAAGAATTGTTTTGGTTCTTGGGAATAAATAATTTTTGCGAAGTTTGATATGATAAAAATGGCTAGGTAGGTAAGAATAATTTTAAGAAATACAAGGAAACAAAACTTACCGAAGCTATTGGCTATTTATAATAAATAGCAAATAATAATAATATGTATACATTAAAAATAAATGTAAAGTATTGGTAGAAATTTGTGTCAATAAAATTATCTGACTTTGGCAATTATAGATATCTGTGTCTATTCGACAAAATAACAGTAATGAAAGGTATAAAGATAAAAATTATAACATTATTATTAAATATTTAAGATGTATTTGAAATACGATTATATGTATATGATTTAATTGAAGAAGCAAAATTAAGTAAATTTGAATAAATAGTAGGTACTTATATTATTAATATATGTCCTAAAATTTATAGAATTAGTATTTAAATTTATATGAATTGACTCTTTTAATAATCATTTTGCTAAATTTATTTCATTATCAATTAATTTTGTATTATCAAATTATGTATGTTTCATTATGTTATTACAATCTCTCCTGTGATCATTAATTGTATTTATTAAATAATTTTTTGTTTGGCCTTTATAAATACCTCGACAATCTAAACATGATATATTATAAATTATATTTGATTTAAATTTTAATGGAACAATATCTTTAAATTTTTTAAAAATTGATATTGAAGTTGTTTTTTCATATGAAGGAATGATTTGAATATTATCATTTGATAAAATTCTATTAAAATTTTGAAATAAACCAGGTATATAAAGAATTGTATGTCTAATGTTTGTTATGTTAGAGGTAGTTTCAACTTTAACAATATGATTATTATTGTTTAAAATTTTTTTAGATTGTTGATTTTCAATTGGTCTATCTGGAGATATATAAAATATAGTGTTAATAAGACTAGGAGGGTAACTGTTTTCGATTAAAATATGTTTAGCTAAATTAAAATTTTTATTACAAAAGAATTGTGTGACAAATTAATAATACCATGTTTAAAAAATGTAATAATAGCCACCTTTTGAGATCTATTATGTAGTGAATTATAAAGTTGTTTTGTTTTTTGTTTCGACTGGAACGCATTTTTTCTGAGGGTGTAGTTTTAGACCGGGAGATAGTGACAGATTTTTGGACGTGGTTTTACTAAGTATGCTTTCAAAGCGCATTATGTTTCGTATATTCCCACAATAATAAGGTATGAATCAGAGAGTCAACCTGGGGTTCTTCATATGAAAAACTAAGTTTTCATTTATTCGAAAAATATGCGTTTCGGCTGCCATGTGTTTTATAATGAAGTTCAAAATAAAAAATTCCTCGGAAAACATAGGCATACCGTTAGCGTGGGCCCAAAGGGTTACTATTGTCACGAGAACTTGTATTTTAATACTTATAATTTTTCCACGTTTCTGAACAGGCTGCCAATGATAAGTATGTAACTTCTTGTCATAAAATTGCTGAAGAAAATATGGCATACCGTTTGCGTATGTCAAAGTACACTTTACATCGAATAAATCATTTAAATGATTAAATAACATTCGATTTAAACTGTACTTGGACACTCCAATATCGCTCTGAGCTCCAAAAACAAAAAGTCTACTTCAGAATCATAATCTGATAGAACATAAATATTCTTCATCTTCAAAAAGACTCCATCGTACTAAATTGAAGAGGAGGATCAGTTTCGTACGACAACAGTCTTCCTGAATGAAAAAGAGTCCCAACAAATCTCACTTTCCGCCTACCAATGTAATAACACTTTATCCAAAAATTTGTAACCCTCAGTCCATCTCGTCTCCGGATGAAATTTCCTCCATAACCCGAAATATCTGGGTCACACATCACACGGTCCATATCGATAATGGAAGTCGGGGTCCGACATCGGGATATACGTATTTCGGATGCGATCGTAGGTAATATATTTATACTGTGTATGGAAATAGTGACTGCAACAAAGACATTAATAGGTTGATGGCATGTTCTACAAAAAAAATGAAAACAGAAATACAGGGTGAGTTTTTTTATGCCCACTATGGGAATCTCGGAAACTAGCAGAGCTAGAACAAAGGTTAAATGGGGAAGGAATTGCAGTTTTGAATGCTCAATCGAATGCCCCTTTTGGATTTTTAAAAAAGTTCATGGCTCACTAGATATTTTGAAAAGAGTGATTTTTTGCTATTTCATCAGATCTCTGTAGCTCCGTTATTTCTGATTATACAGAAAAACTGTAGATACAAAAATTTTAGATAATTTTGGGCTTAATAAGATAATCTGATCCAATTTTTTTATGTTGTTTGTGATTTTTGAGATATGACATAAACTTGTGTTTTTTTTTAAATGTAAATCATAGTTGGCTGTGGCCTTATAAAATCGGCCATTTTTTGAGCTTTCCAAAGATATAATACTCGGCATAGTTATTATCAAAATAGAAGAGCTATGGCTAATTTTCATATCTTTTTAAATTTTCACATAGTCAGCCATGGAATATTTTCATAATTACGTTCTGTTTAATAATTAGACATACTTCTAACTTTCTAATATTTTGTTTTTAGCTGGTAACAAAATAAAACAAAAATTAAAAACGCAAATTCAAATTATTATTTATTATTTTAAAAGGTCACCTTTTAAAATAAAAAAGGTGTTCTAATAATCCACCATTATTATTTATGCAAATATTGAATCTTTTTAAAACTGAATTGGTCGCCTTTCTTAGAGAGCGCCTGTCAATACTGGCAATTGCTTCTAAAACAGCTGCTCTTAATTCAGCAATTGTCTCATACTTTATTTTGTACTGTTCCCCACAAAAAGAAATCCAAAACAGACAAATCGGGGGATCGGGGTTGCCAGGAAATAGGTCTATTTCTCCCTATCCAACTACTTGGATAGAAATGATCTAGGTAATTTCTTACGGGCAAATAATTATGTGGTGGAGCTCCATCATGATAATTTTTGTTTCATTTTGTTACATTTTGTTACCAGCTAAAAATAAAATATTTGAAAGTTTGAAGTAGGGTCTTATTATAAAATAGAACATAATTATGAAAATATTCCATGGCTGACTATGTGAAAATTAAAAAAAAAGTCAGAAAATTAGCCATAGCTCTTTTATATTTTATAATAACTATGCCGAGTATTATATCTTTGTAAAGCTCAAAAAATGGTCGATTTAATAAGGCCACAGCCAACTATGATTTACATTTAAAAAACACAAGTTTATGTCATATCTCAAAAATCACAAACAAAAAAAAGGATTAGATTATCTTATTAAGTCCAAAATTATGTACAATTTTTGTCTCCACAGTTTTTCTGTATAATCAGAAATAACGGAGCTACAGAGATCTGATGAAATAGCAAAAAATCACTCTTTTCAAAATATCTAGTGAGCCATGAACTTTTTTAAAAATCCAAAAGGGGCATTAGATTGAGCATTCAAAACTGCAATTCTTTCCCCATTTAACCTTTGTTCTAGCTCTGCTAGTTTCCGAGATCCCCATGGTGGGCATCGAAAAAACTCACCCTGTATAAACGATGCTCCGAACTTGCACGGATACGAGGTATACATGCAGACTTATCTCTTGTATGTTCCTGTTGTACTTAATAAAGAGAAAGAGAAGTTTTTGCGCCGCATTCTTTATTAAATAAACAATGTGCTTTGTTAAGCCATTATCAGTGTCACGTCAATTCGTAAAACGCAACTCATATAGGCTGGGGGTTTAAATTTAAGATGAATTTACTTTAACACTATATTCAAAATGGGATATAGACAATCGTTTGACTACGTATAACATAAACATTATTAGTGATCCGGTTGTTCTTGTAATATTCCAAAACTCCAAAACTTTTGAGTTAACTCTACAATCACATGCACAGAATCGCAGCGGCCACAGATTTCTCAGAAATTATAAAACATATCAAACCAAATCTGTGGCCCCGAACTCTTTCAGGATCTAGGGGCTAGGGGTCAACTGGGGGTCACACGTATCCCTGTGACGTCAAGTAAGTGACTTCGGGAGTGACGTAGCCCACATGAATGTTTTTTTGGCTTTGGTCCCATACTCTCTGAGGATCTAGGGGGAAACTGATCCATTGTCAAGCCATAAGGGAGCCATTGCTGAAATTGTATATAAAAACCAACAACTAAATTTAAATACCTATAACTCAAATTATAGTATCGAATCTGTTTTATTTTGTTTTAATTCTAAAATTAAAGTCCTAAAGGTGGTGTGCCAGGATCTTTTGCAGATGGTTTCAAGTTTCAATAATTCCTAACTATTTACTAGTACAGTCCGTGCACTCTAATTTCACACGCGAGAACCTCAGTCTAAGCGACGCACAATAAGCTACTTATGGATAACTGGCGCTTAGACTGAGGTTTTCGAGTGTCAGATTAGAGTGCACGAACTGTATGTCTCCTTTAATCTACAGTGGGGTCATTTAAGTGTGCAACATATGGGATTTTTTTTATTAATTGCACAACGAAAATACAAATATTCCCGAAAGTTGGTTGTATGTTCGATAATCATATTAGGCGTACTTAGAATTGTTGAAAGTCAAACAGCAAACAGGGTAGGTAAAAAAATATAAAGATTGTACAAGAGTAAAGTACCCTTATTTCAGAAAATTCAGCAAAATGTTATTAAGAAAAGTTGTCTAAAATTAAAAGTTATGCCTAAATACCAAAACATGGCCTCGAAATATATTTTTTTGAAAAACATTAATAATTTCCTAAAAAAAATTTGTTTTAATATTCACCCTAAACAATTTCATAAATCAATCAAAATTATATCAATTTCGCATAACTAACATAATTTTTAATTTTTTAGGGAATCACAAACTTCATGTTTGTTGCAACGATATTAAACAAAACCTTAAAATTTAGCAAAAATTCTTCTGAACAAGGTAAAACATTAGTAATGATAATGCGTATATTAGAAAACTCTTATTTAAGGTGCAAAATTTTTATTTTAAATGTTTACTTACTAAGTATCTGTAGAAACTAATTGACGAACAATTTTTTTCTTAGGAGGCTATGTTTTGGTATTTAGGCATAGCTTTTAATTCTAAACAACTTTTCTTAATTACCTTTTGCTGAATTTTTTGAAATAAGGGTCCTTTACTCTTGTGCAATTAATAAAAAAAAAGTCCCATATGTTGCACACTTAAATGACCACACTGTATGCTGTAAAGGGTGCCTATTTTAGACCAGGAGTTAGTGACAAATGTTTGATTGTGATTTTAGTCTTTCAGAGGGCATTATGATGCGTACATTCTCATGATACTAAAGTATGAATCAGAGAGTCATCCTCGGTTCTTCATATGAAATAGTGAGCCTTCATTTGCTATAAAACTTCTAGAGCGAGTGGCACGTCACTGCTATATACCACACGCTGTTGATAACAGCCAGCCGCTGTTAATATTAACGGTAACGGCGCCTATGTGGGAACACAGAAAATATACCTATCCTATTTATGCAGCGGTAGTTATGTTTCCACTGTGGTAATATGCACAAAAGGCAGCAACTCTAGGTACGCAAGCGCTTCCCATTTGCATTTGCGTCAGTCACGTCAAGCTAATGAGAGAGTTCCGCGAATGCAGGTTCTTCTCGCGATTTTTCTACAGATTTTTTTTTTGTATTTCACGTAACAAGCGTTTAATAATACAAACATTATTAGCGATCTGGTTGTTTTTGTAATATTCCAAAACTTTGTAGTTAACTCTACGTTCACACGCTAGAAAAAAAGCTTTTAAAAACGCCTTATGAAGTTTGAAATGTAAGTGCACTTACTTAAAGTTGAAGTATAACTTTAAATGGATTTATTACACTCTTCCCGCAGTGCGCCACCCCTCCAAAAGTTATAATTTGTTCGATAGCTTTATCTCGACGGTCTGAAGGGCCTCCAATGATTGATCCGTAGCCAGGCGATAAACAGTTCGTTCGCCCCTCTACTAGCGAGCCGGGGGTAGTATTTCTGGCAGCCGCCCGCCCGCGGCATCCCCCGAGAACGGCGCGCTCCATGGAAACACCCCCGGGCCGCCATATCGGCGGGGGGGGGGGGATCGCCGCCGCCGCCCCCCACCCCCTTCCACGCGCGCGCCGTTCCGAAATTCGGGGCTGATTTATTTGCCCGCCGCGGCCGTACGCATCGCGCGCCGCCGGAAATCGCGCGCGCGCTCAATATTTGGCGTTCCAAAACAAAACACCGCCGACGCGAAATAGAGCCATTAATTCGTTAAGGACCTGCTACGCTCAAAACAGTATTATACGGAATGTGGGTTCGTTTTTGCGTTGTTTCGAGTTGTTTCAGCGTTACTGCACAAAAAAGTCGATAATGAAAAGACGACAAATGGGTAAATGATGGTTGGACGACGCTGGTTCGACCCTCAGACTTTCCTGAAGGCTGCATTAATCAGCCAACATAAAAAATGCCTACCCAAAACAAAAACAACAAATTTGACACTTAAAAGCCTGCATCATAATATGATAACCAGATGTTACGTTTCCTATGCCACAAATCCAACACTTTACTCTTCCCATCGTTCTTAAAAATATTCTAATTCACTAATTAATAACTTAACTACTTATATCGTCGTCGAGCGTGTAATATCTCCAATGTGACAATTAGGGCCAAATTCGTGTTTTGACACATTTAGGTTCATTTTAACATGCGCGTCTATGTAGAATACCCACAATGTGAAATAATATGTATTTACCCCTACCTATACCTGATATTAACATCTCTAATGTGCCGCGGTACTACAGAATGAGACAAAAACATCTCTTATGTGCATTTATGTAACATCGTTGATATTACCCGTTCTAAAAATATCTCCGATGTGACGTCTGGCTGTCACATTGGATATATTTTGATATTTCGATTCAGTACATCGGAGCTATTCTGCGTGTAAAATTTATAATCTCAATGTTTTGATAATTAGGTACATTTAATTTTAGTGCTTGAGTTTTTAAAGCTTTTTTAAAAAAATGTTTAAATAACTGCGTCAAATATTTGTAGAATGTAGAATATTTTAAAGTAGGTACCTACTTGCACATTGTAAATTTTATTACCTTATTATGTGATTGTATGAATCTACAGTAAGATTGTAAGAATCTCATTTGCCAGTTGGCTATACCTATTTGACCATAATTTAAAAAATCATTTATAATTTTAATAAACACTTTTTAATAATTTCCCTACCAAAACACAAATAGTAATATTAATATTTATGCAAGGCATGGGCGTAGGTAATGTTTCGCTAAAATACAATTTTGAAAATCTAATTTTCAATTTGATCTATAAAAAGAATGTTCCCCTGTTACATTTGGATCACATGTATATTTAGGTGGACGCATTGAATAAACGTATTCCTTTACTCAGTGGTGGAAGGTAAAGTCGAGGATAATGTTTTGTAGTAAATATGTATTGCGTTAATAATTTCTTATATTGTTGGAATTTATTTCCATCGATCGTGGAAATTATTCCCAGAACTCCCTCCTGTTACATACTATCATTGATTAAGGTGGCATTCCTTATTCAATGATACTATCACAGAGAAGACCAGAATACAGAGAGTCGCATCTTGTCAAATATGTGAAATGGAGCCCAACTTTTACGTAATTTTTCACACACCCGATAAAATCGTTCGGATAAATTATTTCATTATTTCAAATCATTTATTATAGATTAATTTAAAACTGAGAAAGAAGATCCACAGTGACCTACAATGGATTAATTACCATTTAAAGTTGGGCTCAATTTGATAAGATAATGGGTTCACAGGAAGGCCTGGAAGGGACACTCGCCTTTTTTTCTAGATCCGCTCATAAAATTTTGACTTATAAGCCGAAACTTTAAAATTTTGACTTATAAGTTGAAATATTGACCCAAAATTTCGACTTAGGTATAACTCGAAACTTTAAAGTTTCGACTTATAAGTCGAAATTTTAGAAGCGGAAATAGAAAAAAGGCGAATGTCACTTCCAGGCCTTCGTAGGTTCATGGCCATTTTCTGAGATTCTTGTTTGTTTTTCAATAGCTCCATAATTTGTATAAGTGAAACGTATTTTTTCATTATTAATCTTTGATTAAAAATACATGTCTTCTTAGATTATTGCTATTTACAAGCCTGAAAAATACCAACAATGTGCTATTGGACAAGAATATAATTTCTCCAATGTGACTAAAAAATCAGTTTTTTTGTCTTTATTTACCTTCTACTGCTATCAAACCTTCATTAATTAGTTTGTTTAATTTTTTTTACAATATACTATGCATTAAAGTATTTTAGATAATATGATATAATTGACCAGGAACAAGTTTTTTGGCTATCCTGAAAAATTTGATTTTTTTCACATTGGAGATATTACACGCTCGACGATGATATGTCTTTTTTCCAATAACCCCAAAATCTCCTCAAAAAAAAAAACAAGAATAACGCAAAAGTAAACACTCGAAACACATCAGCATCAGCACAAACCGGCGAAATCTCAACGAACTCTGGATCAGCTGTTGGGGCATAATAAATCAAATGCACATCGATCACAAAGAATTCGTGCAACGTTGCCAGGTTAGCCAGAATAAGCAATTTATGAAGGATATTATTTATAGACCAAGTAGGATCAGTAAATTCACAAAATCAGTAAAATGTAAAATTTATTGTTAAATGATAACTGTCCAAATTTTTACTATACGTATATTGTAGATATCATCTAATTATTCCAAATTGATGTTTTTTAACGTTGGTTATACATTTACTTCGTAAGTACAAGATAAATTTATGAAGAAGTTTGGCAAAGGTGTAAGCATTGCATTGTTTTGTTTTAGATTTCTGTTACTAACTCAGAGAAATAATGTTACTAAACATTTTTTATCTTGGCAGGGTCTGTTTTGTATTGAATTATTAGTCTATGTTTATTATTTGTCTGAGGTTCGACCCAACCCCAAAAGCGAGTTATTCAGAGCGTTGTTTGGTGTTGTTTTAGTACTTTTTGGGACAACATGCCATAGTCAAAATATCAATGGCATTGTTTCTATACACAGCATAAGCACATTACCACAGAGAATACATAATACAGAGAGTTATACAGGGTGTCCGGAAAGTATGGGGCAATCTTACAGGAGCAGGTAGGGGACGTCAAAATATTACGATTGAGCTTTACCACTACGGGTCAGATCTCAATACTTACTGAGATACAGTGCGTTGTAACTCTTTTTTTCAAATTGAATTATGGCAATATCTCCCAAACTAATCAAGCTGTTGAACTGAAATTTGGCACTGCTGTGTTTTTGGCGATGGAGAATAAGCTGAAAATGTCAATTTCGCCGTATCTCACAGAGGGCGACACTTGCGCTGTTTTTGGATCGTGCTTTTACTCGTAACTTTTTTGAGGTTATGTTTTTGGTCCTGCAGGTCTATCATTTTAGTGCATCTTTTCACTCTGCAAGAAAAAGGTACTCTTGTTTCATAACGATAAAGTCAACCGTTTGCGTTGAAATTGCCAAAACGTGCCCCAAAACACCTGTTGAGTTCAATATTCGAAACATAAAATTTTCACCTACCGCTTTCAAGTGTTTCATATCAACGGTACCATTTGAAGTGAAAAAAAATCCCTATGAACAAAGTACCAAAAATTATTCGCTTTCAAAATGGAAAGGATTGAATTTGACAAAATTTTGACACGCTGTTTCAAGAAAACCAATGGTGTTTTGACCACTGCTCATTTGGCATTTTTTTCATCATTTTGAATGTACAGTTGATCTGTAATATTTGAAAGTGGTAGGTGAAAATTTTAAGTGTCGAATATTGAACTCAACAGGTGTTTTGGGGCACGTTTTGGCAATTTCAACGCAAACGGTTGACTTTATCGTTATGAAACAAGAGTACCTTTTTCTTGCAGAGTGAAAAGATGCACTAAAATGATAGACCTGCAGGACCAAAAACATAACCTCAAAAAAGTTACGAGTAAAAGCACGATCCAAAAACAGCGCAAGTGTCGCCCTCTGTGAGATACGGCGAAATTGACATTTTCAGCTTATTCTCCATCGCCAAAAACACAGCAGTGCCAAATTTCAGTTCAACAGCTTGATTAGTTTGGGAGATATTGCCATAATTCAATTTGAAAAAAAGAGTTACAACGCACTGTATCTCAGTAAGTATTGAGATCTGACCCGTAGTGGTAAAGCTCAATCGTAATATTTTGACGTCCCCTACCTGCTCCTGTAAGATTGCCCCATACTTTCCGGACACCCTGTATAGGGCATTTACCAAAATGGAACCAAGGTTCGAGAAACTTGGATTTTCCGCAGAACCGTGTATAAAGCACAAGGAAAATTTGCTGATCTTTTTTCGCCCATTGATTAAACTTTACCTAAGATATTATTTTGCATAGTATGACCAGTTTAGGTCATACAGGGTGTACGTAAGAAAAATAAAAATTGACGAAAAAAATATATTTTTAAATATTTTTAAATAAAAAATGGGGGCTCCACTATTAGTCTCCCTTAGAAAATGTAGGTTGCAACATTTCTTACAATAATTATACGCACCATTCCCCCATCCTTAATTAATTCTGTTTTATTCAGCAAGTTGAAGTATACCAAACAAATCAGGTATGCCATGAATACCATGAAAACAAAAACGTTATAATAATAATATAATAATAATTCTCACCCTCACAATACTCCAAACTAGGAGTACCCCACAGAAGCAACCACATGTGCGGGGGAGGGGGGCAATTACTATTATTTTGTCTTCGTTGCCATGTGCGGCGAGGTTCGTTTACATATTTGACAGTTACCTAGGTGCCTAAAGTAATCCCGTTTTTTTTTCTCTAAATAATTGTTTTTTAATAAATGATTTTTTCATAATGTTTGATTTTTTACGAACACCCTGTATGAGCTACATTGACTATACTATATAAAACAATACCTTAGGCAAAACATATTCGAATCGCGAAAAAATATCACCGAAATGTGTCCTGTGGTTTATACGGTACTCTATAGAAAACTCAATTTTTTCGATCTTTGGTCCCATTTGGTATAACTTAGAGTATTGAAATTTTCTATAAAGGATTTTGAACTATGGCCAATTCGATAGCATTATTTATTTTATTCTTTAAAAAAATATCTAATATGGCAATGGAATAAAGGTATTTCAAAAAATGATAACCAAAAATGTAGAGCTCTGCGAGTAGGTACTATAGATTTTGTTGAAAATCGGCTGATCCTTCAAAAAATACGGAATGTTTCGTCTCAAAGTGAAACACTCTGTGGTAGTATATGGAAGGAGTCTAGAAGACATATAGGTATAGGCAAAACATGTTCTTTCAGCAAAATGTCTATTAGTTTTCGTTTTTAAAATATATAATATAGGTATCTAGCTATAGTTTTGTGAGCGTGTTAGTTCTTCCTGTTAGTGTTTAATGTTTAGTTAAATATTTACAGTCTTCACGCGAAACTCCATCCCCCATATTATTTCTTTAATGTTTACAGAGAGAAAAAAAATATATAATAGATGCAAGGTAAGTATCGGGCTTTAGAAAGGCAATCTTGCGAATTATATAGGGTGTATCCTAAGTGGGACAAAATTAATTTTTTTTACTTTTAATAATAAACACCCTGCATATTATTTGTGGATATTCAAAAGAGCTAATTTTTCTGAATGCAACGATATGTAAAATGTTGATATTTGCTTTTTCCTTTAGCAAGATATATGGACTTATAAATGTAAAAAAAAACAGTTTTTTTTAAGTATACCTACAACCTACATCCTGGTTAGAGGAAAAAGCAAAAACGACGAATATCAAAAATCCTACTTAATTTCATGGCTAACTGTGATCTTTCAAATAATTTATTTGTAAATTTAAGTCCACATATCTAGCTAAAGGAAAAAGCAAAGATCAACATGTTATATATCGTTACAAATATACAGGGTCTTTATTATTAAAACAAAAAATATGTTGTCACTCTTTTACGATATCTACACAAGCATACCTTTCCAATGCCTGATAGTTACCTTTACATGTTGATGAGCTATACTATTAAATTATATAAACTTTTTCTCTATCTACAAAAATTAGGGGGTCGGGGTACGGGCACGTCTTTGCCACCCCTCACCTTACCTGACACGATAATACCGCAGTGAATTTGACCCTGGTACAACTTCCACACTTCTTATCAATTCGGTGCAATTAACCTAGTGTAGGACATTGGATCTTCTTTCTCAGTTTTAAATTAAACTATAATAAATAAAAATCATAGGATTTCATATCATATCGCGAGAGTTTTTAGGTAAAACTTTGGGCTTCATTTAACTCACAAGATGAGCAGAGAGATAAGCAGTTCTCTGTAGTATTCTGTCTCACTCTGATAGCTACATTCGACCGCATTATTGGATGAACGGATGGCCGGACGTTTGACCCCTACTTTCATTATCAGTATGGACCGTGTGATGTGTGACCCAGATATGTCGGGTTTTGGCAGAAAATTCATCTGGGGGCAAAATGAATTGGGGTCAAATATTTTGGGAGAAAGTGTTAGTTATTATATTGGTATGAGGAAAGTGAGATTTTTTGGGACTTTTTTTTCTTGAAGTGATAGCTAAAAACGAAACTGAAATGCAGTATCGGTAGCTGTCAAAGGGTACCTTACTTTGAAATAATTTACTTGCAAGTAGCTTTGGAAATTTTCCAACGCACGCTTTTTATATTTTGATATAATTTAAGTGTGCAACATATGGGACTTTTTTTTATTAATTCCACAACCAAAATACAGACATTGCCAAAAGTTTATGCATGTTCAATAATCATATTAGGTGCACTTAGAATGGTTGCAAGTTAAACAGCATACAGGGTAGGTCAAAAAATATAAAAATTGCACAAAAGTAAAGTACCCTTATTTCAAAAAATTCAGCAAAAGGTAATTAAGAAAAGTTGTTTAGAATTAAAAGCTATGCCTAAATACCAAAACATATCCTCCTTAGAAAAAAATAGTTCGTCAATTAATTTCCACAGATTCTTAGTAAACATTTAAAATAAAAATGTTGCACCTTAAATAAGAGTTTTCTAATATACGCATTATCATTACTAATGTTTTTCCTTGTTCAGAATAATTTTTGCTAAATTTTAAGGTTTTGTTTAATATCGTTGCAACAAACATGAAGTTTGTGATTCCATAAAAAAATAAACATCTAAGTTAATTTTACAAATATGCTTGAATTTGAACAAAGTTGTGCGAAATTGGCATAATTTTGATTGATCTATGAAATTGTTTAGGGTGAATATTAAAACAAATTTTTTTAGGAAATTACTAATGTATTTCAAAAAAATATATTTCTTTTTTTAGGAGGCCATGTTTTGGTATTTAGGCATAACTTTTAATTTTAGACAACTTTTCTTAATAACATTTTGCTGAATTTTCTGAAATAAGGGTAGGTATTTTACTCTTGTACAATTTTTATATTTTATGACCTACCCTGTATGGTGTTTAACTTGAACATGCACCAACTTTCGGGAATATTTGTATTTTCGTTGTGCAATTAATAAAACATATTGCACTGGCATATTTTGTAGGGTTTGACATTGTGCTTTCTTAAAATCCTACTTATATATGATTTTGTACCTATGTCCTAAAATACGAGTGGCATTTCTTAACGATGACCTCTTATTTTCTTCAAAAAACAAAAGAATTTCCAATTCGAGATTTTCGTTCACTCTCGCTAATCGCTTTTTATTTTTTAAAGATTTCGTTATCTGTAATTTATTATTTATATTTTTGAAAGTTTTAACGGAGGGTAAAATTCTGCCGGGATATAATAATGCTTATTCCCTTCTAGCTAAAAACAAAAATACTTACAGTCATGTAGGTAATTCAGTAGGTAAACAGTACAATAGGTATAGTATTTTTAAAGTCACTTGAAACAGCATAAAAAACTCTAATTGCATAAAAAAAACTCAATATAGGACATAAGCGTCACGCAGTTTTTTAAAGATATACATATACATTTTGCTGTACAAGTGGCCGGCCGTCGAACAGTGTAGCCCATGCAAGTATTGGTAATATATTATATTAGGCGAGCATGCAGTCAATTGTTTTTACTACAATATCTATCGTCTCTGTCTCCTTCATCTCCTTTTACTTATAATACCAGGGGCGCTTTAATATGGTTAAAAAAGTGTTTTGACTCGTATTTTATTGCCGGAAGAGCCTGTTCTCGAGCTAATAATAATAATAATAATGTTTATTTGGAATCCTACAAATTTAACTTACAGTATAAAATAAATAGGTATAAATAAGCATTTGAATTACCTCGAAGTAACCAAAGTTACTTGTATGAGGGGGGAATAGTCCGGGAGTTTTGACTAAATCGGCATAAGACATTTATTCGGGAGTGACGATCAAAGTTTAGGAATAAATACAAAATAAGAAAAATACACTTTTTTTCATATTTTAGTACTGTAGTTATAATAAGTGAGTCAATTTTTGTTTTACGATCCATTTTTTGACATAAAACTTAAATTTTTTTGGTGGAAAATTCTTGATATCATTTGGGAGGTAGTTGTAAATTTTGGCCCTATATAAATGCTACTACATTGACCTATCCTTTTGTTACATTTTATTACCTCAAATTTACTTTTATTTCTTGTTTCGTGATCGTGAGATACAGGCTGACAATTTATTTTGTTCTTTTTTATTAGCATTAAAGTAGAAAGGTAATACAGTTGTCTAATATCTAATACTTGAGAAGTCTGAAAGAGATCTGTGCTGGGGTATAACAGTGGTTTTTTATGTATAACTTTAAGAATCCATTTTTGCAAAATTTTTAATTTGTAGAGATGATTATTGTTTACTCCCCCCCCCCCCAACGATGCCATAGGATAATAATTGTGTCTGCACTAGAGAATAATATATTATCTTCAGAGCTACCCTGGTAAAATATAAATGAACTCACTTGGAACACAGTGATATACGAGGCTCGATCTATTCCATAGCTTTGACCACGCTCTGCTACTGGTAAAAATAGCAGACTTATCAGCCGAAATCACCCGTATAAAATTCACAGGTTTTTATGCTGTTCCAAGTGACTTTAGAAATACTATACCTATATCATATCTTTCTAAGTCAGAATACATATTATTTACAGACGCGTTGTTGACTTACTTTTGAAAGATTTTTGACAAATCATTATTGTTTATTTTAAATTCTTTGTTTCCATGGATATCTATGATAAAAGCAAAATTTCAAAATCTACATGAGAATTGATTTTTTCACTTTATTCATCCTCTATAAATTAGAAAATAAAAGTAAATAGTCAACATATTTATATGGTTGTAATCCGAAAAATAAGTAGTACCTATTCGAGTATGTAAAAATATATAGGGCGTTCTATTTAAAAAAACGAAAGTTTTTATATCGCGAAAACGCTACTTTTGATTGTTTTTTTTTTAAATAAAAAAGTTAGGGGGGGGGGGTGGAATTTTCGGTGGGACACCCTGTACATACGGTGGTATAAACAGTATACCGGTACATATAATACATTTAACAAAAATACCAAGGTCTACGCCTTGATTCTACCTGAACGTTTTACTTTCTCTTTCCTTCTTTCTTCCCATCCTTTCGTCGGATACCAAGGGCATACGCCGCGCCGGGCGGACGGAAAGACCGGCAGTAAATTCCCCTAATTTCGACGGATATAGGCACGTAGGCGGCGCGCGGTTTGAATTTTTCATCTCGGCCTTTGGCGTCCCCGTGCCCACAAATTTCAATTTTCTCCTGCGGCTGGTTCGGGGAGGGGGAATTAGAAGGCCCATCAACACGTGTAGCGCACCGATGAAGGGTGTACCCGGCCGGCGTGCCAGGTAACAAATAATAATAATTCACGGGCTTACGGGTCCCCCGGGGTGCCGGAAAAATATTACCGGGGTTGACGTGGACGGGAGAGGAATATGCGGTGAAAATATGGATTCGTAGGGAAAATAATGGGGAAGTTCTGTAATAATAATTTAAAAATTGTGAACAATACAGGGTAATTCAGTCATGATGTAAAAAAAATTAACCACACAATGAGAGAGGCACACTAAAAAGAAAAATGGCAAAAAAATGTTTTTTAAATCAACCTTAACACCCGCCAAACTCAACGCACCTGATTCTAAGGAAACATCTGAAGTGAGAGATGTTGCCGCATTTCATTGTCAGTGTTCAACCCTATTATTGAAAGTTAGTCTGAATAAATAAGAAATACTTATCTTTTATCGGCAGTATCGTGGTTGTCAGGCGATTCTTCAAATGGCAAGCGTTATAGCACTTGAAACACGCTGAGAAAATGTTTTAATCACACCACAATCATTAATTTTCATTTACATGAGAAGTTTTCCATTTCCAACGCGATTTAAGAAAATTGTGGGGATACATCTTAATAATATGTAAGTTACCCTAAAACAACAAAACGTGAATGACAGCAATTGGGCAGTATTTCAAATAATTATTATACTTCTACTCTAAAATAAGAATACAGTGACCGGCAGAAAGTTGGACACAAATGGAAAACCTTTTATTATTAATTTCTCAGAAAATTTTATTCTTGATAAAAGTTGGTGCATCATTTCAAACTCAAAACGCACATATCAAAGATATCTCTTTTTGGATACGAGGTAGATTCAAAAATGTCAAAATAACTCAAGAGTAAAGTACCCTTATTTTTTAAAATACGGTAAAAAGTTACTTGCAAAAGTTGTTTGGAATCAAAGGTGGATGTCAGATTTAAAGTCACAGCCACCTAATAAAAAAAAGAAATTTAACTTTTTTTGTATTTTTTCAACCACCCTGTGTACTACAAAAAAAAAACAAAATATCGCAAGCGCAACTTATCATCGGATAACACATGAATTTGCTACTAAACTTTAATTTTATTCGATTAGCAGCTAGAAATTTAGATTAATCGAAATCAGAGTTTAAAAATATTAAATTTTTGTGTCCAACTTTCTGCCGGTCCCTGTATATCAATCACCTAAGTGTAAATAAATTCCGCCAATTCGTTTATAAGTGAAATGGGGTGAAAACATCACCAAATGCAGTGCTGGAAAAATACCAGAAAAAATCTATGACATCTCTACAATGAAAAGTATTCAAGCGTGTCAACGAAAATAGGGTCTCCAGATATGGTGTATAGTGTAGATATAGTATACAGGGTGATTCGAAACTATACGGCACCCTTTCAGGGGCATAATTTACTCGTTAAAATAAGACGAAAAGTTCATATTAACATGGGTCCAAAAACTCTTCGTTTCGAAGATACAGGGTGATTAAACTTTGAAAAAAATATCGATTTTTCTTTATACCTTCCAAACCAATAAGAATATTTAAACCAAATTTGGTACACAATAATACCATCATAGGGTGACATAAGAAATGCTAATATCAGGTCGCGAAAGTATCCAGTGGCGGAGGTAAGGGTAATCGGTACCATAAATTAAACAAAAAAAATAGTATGGCCCTGTACAATACAACAATTTATTAGGTTATTGAATAAACAATACAATTTGGAACAAAAAATGCCTCTTTCATTTTCTTCATATCTCTCTCCCTTTCGCGGAAAGTTGGAGTTTTCCGATTTGTCGTCTTTTTTCGACTAACGCTTTTTCGGGTTGAGGTATGTAACTATTATTTGAAGCAAACGAAATAATTTTCAAATGGAATGGCAGTAGGAGTATGTAATTTTTGTTACTAGTAAGGCGCTAAGGGATAAAAAAATAATTGATTGTTAATCGATATATTTTTTAAAGTTTAATCACCCTGTATTTTAACGAAGACAAAATAATAGTAATTGCCCCCCTCCCCCGCACAAGCATGTGGTTGCTTCTGGGGTACTCCTAGTTTGGAGTATTGTGAGGGTGAGAATTATTATTATTATTATTAAAGTACGCCCCTGAAAGGGTGCCGCTTAGTTTTGAATCACCCTGTATTGTGTATAGTGTATAAATATGAAATACCCTGTTCGATGATTTAAACAAGCCAATAATGTTGTGTATTGTGTACTCTGTGGTATATGTTTTGAAAACAGTGCTAACAGACTAACAGCGTACACACTCCATTGCACATAATTATCTGAACAAGTCGCAAAGCTAACATACGCCGCGTATTTGCATATTTTGATATTATTCCGTCGGTTCGGTATATCTTGTGGCGCGGCGTTTCCATCGGGGCGAGTCGATCGTGCAGAGCAAACATTGGCGGCCAACACCCACTTGGCATTTCGGAAAAAGGGTAATATGGCGGTCGTTAGCGGCGCTCGGCAAACAGAAAAGGGCAAGGACTGGATTCTCGGGCTTTTGATTGCGTTTCGTGGAAAGGCGCGCTCTCGACGAAAGGACGGCGTTAAGCGGACTCGATTTGTTGGTGTTTGTGTCGCAGCAATTTGGGTTTTTTAGGATGAAATAAAGATAGATAGACTCGTTAACTTTACAAAACACAGTAATTTTTACAGACAATAAATAAACATAGTGACTATACATTTTATTTATGTATTTTTTCTCTTTTTTAATTACGGAGCATCTCGAGTAGTGTCTAGGTAGGTAGAGTGTAATAGTAGATTCTGTAATGGGGGGGAGGTTAGAATAAAAAAATTCGATACAAGTGGAAGATTCCGAACGCGAGCGTTAGCGAGCGTGAGAAACGACGAGTATCGATTTTTTTCATTCTATAACCGAGTAACAGACTGTATTTTCTCCACGACCATTCGTGAATGTAATTTCATGTGGAGTATTATCAAATTCCATATCAAAATCACTCGATTTTTCACTCATTTTATTTAACTTAAAACACGTTCGAAAATACTTTTTCCTGCTCCCTCCCCCGTAAGTTCACTTTACATACCCGCCAACAGGCCCGAAAGCGAAAGTCAAATGTTCGAGGTGCCCTGTTATTTTGGTTGCTAGCTGCGAAAATGGTTGCTAGGTACAAAAAGTATTGCTTAGCAACCCTTACGCAGCAAGGACCTTAAAACCATTAATAAAATATATGTAGCACCGCGAATCTTGCGTCAATTTTAATATGTTTCACAACAATCGTTTTAAAAACTGGTTTTAATCATAAAGAACACGAATTATGCCAAAGAAAAATTAATAATTGGAATGTTTCTCTGGCGTCAAATAAAAGCCGCCTAACAGAACAAATTTGACAATCACCGCGCTACCGGTGGGGTAAGAGTACGCGATTAGTAATTCGTAGATCCATGGTTCAAATCCCATACAAAGCTCAACATTTTTTATTTTTTTTTATTATCACTGCATTCTGCCTCTTTTATTTATCACTGATTATCATTTTTAGTAATTGAACAAAGGTTATTTTGAAGATCATTATTACTCACAATCTACTCCATATATGTATTTAGAGCTTTATTCAAAGTACCTATAACTTGAAATTTTCGGTAGAAGGAAAAATGTAATACATTGCACGATGCGTAAGCTCTTTTTTGGTCTCGGAGGTACTTTTAATGACAGAGGCAACGCGAGCGTTGCCAACCTCCTCGGCCCAAAAAGTGCACTTACGCATCTGGCAATGTAAATAACTAATTATGACGCGCACCCCGACGCCGCTATTGTTGACAGCGAGGTTGACAGCCTTGAAATCCATGGTACTCTATGCTGTGTTTAGTTCGATTAGCGTACCTATATTCATTCATTGTCTTGTTATGGAATGAAAATATATAAAATAATGCAATGATTTATTATTATTAGTACGAAATGTTAGTATCCCTATTATTATATTGTTTATTTATGTGCAATAGATTACAAAAATTATATTAAGAAGAGAAGCAAGTATTTAAGAATAAATCATCTCGCTCTAGAGTGAGAATTTTTAAGTTCTATTATTAAAAATAATTTTAGAATACTTACACTCACGAATGGTCGTGGAGAAAGAATCTTTATACTCTTTTTTGCCTAGGTGGTAAGAAGAGTAGATATGTAGGTACTTATGCGTGTCTCAAGTAGTGTTTCACAAGACTCTTGCAAATTTCTTGTTCTTGTCTTGTTCTTGCTGCCATAAATTCAACAAATTAGTAGGTATAGGTATGTACCCTTGAATTAATGAGCTACAGTGGTTTAATTTATTTTTATAAGTTTGCTTTAACGGTAGTTAAAGTCTATAGTAGACTAGCTGTTTCGCGGGTCTAGGGGACTTTCTGCTTTGTTTCGTTTCATATTAGTGTGGCATAGTGTAGATCGGGTTATTTTGGGAGAGTGGGTCTCGCGGTTTTCGTCCAGGAAAGTCTTCGACTTAAGAGGCATTTCCAATTGAAAATCATGAAAACGTTAAAACAAAATTATTATTAAAATACAAAAAAAGAAAAAAACTATGTCAATAATTAAAAAAATAAATCATCAACCCGCCACACGGCGGCTCTCCAGCGCTGCATCAACTTGTCTCGACAAGCTTTGTACGCAATAAATAATACAAGAGTCTTGGTAGCAACACTCTTGCTGCGATGACGTCACAAGAAGTTGCAAGAAGTCTTGCTTGCAAGACAAGATTTTTTCCAGCAAGAGTCTGGCAAGACAAGAATGAATTTAATTTCTTGTCTTGCTTTGCAAGTTTACTAGAACTGTTTGGTTTATGACTTCTTTTAGTTGTTGCAGGATAAAATCGCAAGAAATATTGCTTTTCAACATTTTTCATAATATGATCGACTCCCGAAATATATTACACAGTCTCAACTTTCTCGTACCTAGAGCGAGAAATCCTTATGTGTTTTGCCTTCATACCCCACGGATAAACTTTTTTTCACCTGATGTATTCAATGTGCAACGGTCACAATGCCACCTCAGAGGCCTTCAACATATCCCTCTGCAGTACCTATAACTGACAAAAAAACTAAGATCTGTCGAATAATATAAAAAGATTCTTTTTATCATAATTATCTTGTTATATTGATTTATCATATCCTGTAAATGGATTTGTAGTCTGTTGGATAGCTGACATAAAAAACCTTCTCTTTACTGGGATTTAAATAATGATTTCACTCGAAAAAGTACCAAAATAATATTATTTTTTAAAATCGGAAAGTTGGCCTTGGCGAGATTGGAGGAACAGAACAAACATCAGACGGCCGTCAAATGTGGCGAGATATTTAAAACCCGGCCAATAAAGTATTATTTTTGACTTTTAAACTCCATTGCCGAATTGGTACCTATACCTAACAAAGTAATCTTTCAATATGAGCAGTTCAGTGCGTTCGAACGACGATAATATTCTATAATGTAGACTGCAAGATATTGGCCGGAGGCCAGAGGAAATCTGCAGATTAATTATTATGCCGCCGTAGTCCTGTCGGGGTCGAAATATAATTATTAATTGGGAAAATTTAGCTGGTGGTAAAATTCGTAAAAATAAATCGTTCCTTTTTCAAAAATCTCAAAAACTGCTTGGTCGATTTTGATAAAACTTGGCATCCTTTTAGTAATAAAGTAAGGAACTTAATTTGATGTAATTACAACATTTTTTCTACAACGACGAAAAACAGTTTTTTTTATTAAGTAACATTAACACCTTCTATCTCGAAAACGAAGCTTTAATACATAGGTACATAACTTTTTTATTATTTTTTTTACGAATTAAAATATGAGGAATCTTAAAGTTGTTAAATTATTAGTATAATGAAAAATTCAATGTAATGTAGTGTTGGACTAACTGGAAGAACTTTTGAAATTCGGATTAATGATAATTTAGTAAAAAAAATGATTCGTGTGTACAAATTCCTATTTTTCTAACGACATTCTAGGTACAGGTACAGGTACACATCATATTACGGTTGAATCCTGATGTCGTTTGTGTGAACAATAATATCAATTTTGACTTTAATAATTTTCTAAATTTGTCTACTAATTTGACTTCCTAATATATGTCTAATTCTAATTACTTTTTAATAAACGACATCAATCTTTTGAATAAAGAACCCCAGGCATTGATTAAGGTATACGAATTCCTTATTCAATGCCCCAGGAAGGATGGGGATGCGGGATGCCGTTTCCCTTTTTTACAGTAGCGCGCCGCACCTTTCAGTTGTTTCGACAAATTAATCGAGGCAGAAATTCTCATTTTTCGTGAAATCAGTACCTACAATACATAGGCAAAACATTATAAGGCACGTTTATGTCTTTAAGTTTAGGAATCCTTAATAATGCAGCAATTATAATTTTAAATTTCCAATTATGAAGAAGTAGTATACAAACGCTTATGCCACTTTGGTGCACGGCCTCAAAAGTTAATTTAAATTACCAAATTACTTACCGATGGATTACTATCCTCAAACATTTTAGTTTCGGCGGTCAGGAAAGTGCCACAAGCCGCACAGCTAAGCATAATAACTCGAAAAAGTATCTAAATACCATATACTGACACCTATCACGGTGTTAGATATCAAAATATTGTGCCAAAACTTGGTTACTACTCAAGGCGATTTCCGTCTCAGGTATTTTATAATATAGAACTTTGATTCCTGCCTGGGATTACTTATTCAAAGCTTCAACTACGCCTATATTATGTCAATGTTATATTTTATATTGTCATTTTATAAAATCTTATTTTTGAACCTATACACTATAAGGTAATTTTTCAATCTATTTTGTATAATTTCTTCTTATATTTAGCTTACTTTTAGGTCTGACGATAGCTTTTAATAGCTGAAACTATAGTAACCTACAAACAATATTTACTAATTTTATGCAAATATACCTAAGTTGTTTTGCGATATTGAATTTTTCATTTTACTAATTTTATACGAGTTCTATCACCTGTTAAATTTTCCCGATTAAAAGCTATTATTAAAAAAGCGAGTGATGTAGTTTTGTTTTGTATTTTTTTGGGATCAAGGAATTATTTATTTTATTTATATATTTTTTTAAAATTTAGATTTGACAAAAAGCTAGTTCAATATGACAAATTATTAAAATGTCAAATCTAAATTAAAAAAAAATTACTTTTGTCCTGCCCAATGTATAATTCAAACGTTAACATCTGTACATTATAATAGGAACTAGCTTAATTGTAAGTAATTTTGAAATTAATATCACAAAAACTATTTTAATGTAATTTTAGAGTGACTACTGAAGAAGCAGTTAAACTACTGCGAAAGCTTTCACAAATAAAAAGAGTCTTCACACTTAAAATGTGGCTTATTTCCCACCAAATTAAGTTCTTGTTGTTTAACTAGTCAAGGCACGACCACCCCTCCTGTTATTTTACTCGCTATTGGAACTACTAAAATTCATGGATAACTAAATATCACCTACAAACAAAGCATTCCCAACCGTCCTATTTTAGGCAAGATTACATTTCATTGTTATTACCCCATACTGTGAATAAACACTGTATACATAATATAAATCATCAAGGACCGACTGCACGAACGCCGAGTGAAGGATACTCTATCCAAATATTAGATAAACACAAGTACACCCACGCAAACTATCACGTTTTGTCTCCGTCAAGCAGACAGTTATGAATGATGGCGCCAGCAGCTTTGATTCTAATCCGATCGACGGCCATTATTTTTTTTTGTCTGTCGACGTAACGAGCTGATCGCATCTTCGTTTCATCGCCCACCGCCCGATTCGCCATCTACGTGGCCATGAACTCGTAGGAGGGAAAAGTCACGGCGCCGGCGTACTGGAATCTTGGATTAAAGCGCCGATAATATATTTTGTTAAAAGGTATGGTGGATCAGACTAAAAACGCGAGAAAATTCTGTGTAAACTTTATATTGCTCTTTTCAGTACAAAAGCTTCAATAGAACTAACTAACTGGCGGTGTTGGTACGTTATTTCATGCTCCGCAATTTGGGCTCACATATCAATAATTCGAAGAAAAAATATAATGATATTTTTCTTCTCTGTAGAGCAAGAAGGCCATCCATTGATTTAGCGGATACATAAATTTTGTCCTTAGACTAAACATTCTGCGAATACATTTTTGCTATATACCAACACACCCCCTCAAAAATGTATGAGCTAAGTTTACACTTTACGGGGAAGTTACATTATTGGTCCAACATTCGTTGCAAGTGTTAAGGGAAAACCCCACAAAAACCTTAACAAGACCAAATATCAATTTTGAAAAAATTTTAAAATTATACAAAATAAAAATAAAATAAAGAAACTTAATATTAGGCTACAAATCTCTCTTGGAGTCCTAATTTCCCTCTTAGTTCCTTGAACTGCTGTGGTGGTAGAGGCTTTGTCAGTAGATCAGCCTCTTGAGCACCTGTGGGTAAATATTTTAAGCAGACAATGTTGTTCTTTATTTGTTCTTTTATAAAATGGTACTTAATGTCGATATGTTTAGAACGTTTATGACTAATTGGATTATTTGCCATTGCTATACAACTTTGGTTGTCTTCATACAATGTTATTGGTTCTGCCATATTGACATTAATACTCATTAATAAAGATTTAATCCATAAAACCTCCTTCACAGCCTCAAATACGGCCATGTATTCTGCCTCAGTTGATGAGGTAGCAACTGAATTTTGTCGTCGTGTAATCCAAGTGATACAATTATTTTCAAATAATTTAAATAAACAACCAGTTGTACTACGACGATCTAATTCATTATTTGCCCAATCTGCATCAACATACCCTATTAATATTTTCTCGTAATTTATATTACGTTTATATATTAATTTTAGATCAATTGTCCCTTTAATGTACCTTAATACTCTTTTTAAACATTGCCATAGTTCTTGATTACATTTACTTTGATATCTGCTGAGTAAATTTACCGCAGTACACAAATCTGGACGTGTACAGAGCATTGCGTACATTAAACACCCTATTAAATTTCGACAAGGTACATCTGAGCTATCATCTGAATTTAAACTTGAATAATTTAATTTTATAGGTAATGGTGTACTGACCGGGTTGCATCCACTCATATTAAATTTGTTTAATACTGATTTTAAATATGCAGTCTGATCAAGAGAAATTTCGGAATTAGACCTTTTTATTCGAATTCCAGGAAAATAATGTTTTTCTTTCAGATCGACCATCTCAAATTGTTCCTTCAAAAAGTTTTTAAAATTATTCATTGTTTTTATGTCCTTAGTTACGATTACTAAGTCATCAACATATAAAATTACATAGATGTTTTTGTAAACATCACCTCTGTCCAAGAAATATAAACAATTATCAGCTGAAGAATTTACAAAACCTTTTTCAATTAACACATTATTGAAACATTCGTACCAACACAAAGCTGATTGCTTTAATCCGTACAAAGATTTTTGCAATTTACAAACAATATTATTGTTTTGAATAGCAACACCGTCAGGTACCCTCATATAAATATCTTCTTTCAGTGTACCGTTTAAGAATGCTGTTTTAACGTCCATTTGATAGACCAACAACTCATATTGATTTGCCAGTGCAAGTATACACCTAAAAGTTTCAATACGTACAACCGGGGCAAATGTTTCGTCATAGTCAATTAATTTTCTTTGACTAAAACCGCGCGCTACTAAGCGAGCTTTATATTTTACTCGATTGCCCTCGCCATCGCCTTTTATTGTAAACACCCATTTACAATCGACGATGTTTACATTATTTGGCTTGGTTACTAAGGTCCAAGTTTTGTTTCGTTCTAAAGATTCTAATTCATCTTTTATGGCCGTTTCCCATTGTTTTCTATACGCGTTATTTGCAACATCTTGAAAACATTTGGGAATATCGGCTTCAAAAGTTTGGTCACATAACATAAAATTACTAATACTGTCATCAAAATCGTGATCTTTATAAGATATTGTTTGTTTACCTTTTAATCGATCACTTCTCCTCACATCTTGTACTCCTTCTGATTTTCTCAACTTATTTGTAGAGATACACGGACTTTCATCATCACTGTTTGAGCTCCTACTTGTCGGTTCAGGGACATCCTTTATTGAGGACGTTTGACCTTGAATGCAATTTTCAGGGACATCTTTTTCATAAGATGTTTGTTTGCATCTTTTACTGTCCGTTTGACCAGATGTGATATCTACAGATTTACCATCAGTAGCACCCCCTACTGAAATGTTATCTGTATTTATTTCTCTATTTACCAGATTATCAATTTCTTGCCTAGAAATTTTATATGTAACTTCGTCAAAAATTACATCGCGTGCAACTATGTATTTGGCTAATTCTGGTATAAAAATTTTGTACCCATTTGGTACATAACCTACGAGAATACCTTTAGATGATTTACTATCAAATTTACCTTTTCTCGTTTTATTGTGTACATACGCTGTGCAACCAAATATTTTTAAGTGACCTAACTTTGGTTTTTTATTGTGCCACATTTCATACGGTGTTTTATGTAATTTTATGGCTTTTGTTGGTGACCTATTTACCAAATAGGTAGCAGTTAAAATTGCTTCCCCCCAAAAACATTTGTTTAAACCCGCACTGTGTATCATCGCACGTGCTTTCTCAGTTAAAGTTCGATTCATGCGTTCCGCTAAACCGTTTTGTTGCGGAGTGTACGGCACTGTAAGATGATATGTTATGCCGTTTTGTTTACAAAACTCTTTCATTTCGCCCGATAAATATTCTCGACCATTATCGCAATACAAATGAACTAATTTCAAATTAAAGAGAGCTTCACCTTTTGCAACATAATCTTTAAAACAGGTGAATACTTCCGACTTATTTGTCATAAGATAAGTTACTGTATAATGTGTATAATCATCGATGAAATTAACAAAATAATTCTTTTCATCTATTGTTGATGGTGTAATCGGCCCACACACGTCCGAATGCACAACAAATAATGGTCTTTGAATATATTCCTTATCTTTTACCTTGGCGAAAGGAAGACGCGCTTGTTTTCCGTTTATACAAGCTTCACATAGTGAATCAATAGGGATTATGTCTTTTAAACAGGTATTATCAAAAACTAATTCGTTTACTTTTAATGTAGTAAATTTTTCTTTATTTATATGGCCTAAACGCTCATGCCATAATTTGTTTTTGTCAATATTGGTCTCAGCTACGTGGCTCGCGGCCCGTACTGTACTGTGCGCATTTTGTACTAATAATTCAATAATATATAAATTATTTATGCGCTTACCTTTTATTATTGCCGTGCCTCCTCTCCTGACTTCTACTTCGCCAGTTTCCAGGAATACTACGGACATCCCAGCTTCCTGGATACGCCGTACTGAGATGAGGTTGGCCGGTATACTCTCGCTATAAAGAACATTGTTCAATTCTCCCTCGTAGCCCAAAGTAGTGTTGACTTCTATTTTCCCGACGTGTGTTGCTTCGATCGTCGTTCCTTTCTTCGCTACTGTTATTCGTGTAGGTTCCGTCAACTGTTTGTATTGGCTATAAAGACTTAAGTCATTTATGATGTGTTCCGTTGCACCTGAATCTAAGATGAAACGATATTGTAGTTCAGATTCGTCTTCATTGTTTAACATAAAAGCAAAAGATTCGCTATTGGTGGCAGTTGACGCACTTGCTTGATTATCAGCCTTTTTGGGTTGCTTTTGATATTGCAAGCTTTGTTTATAAAAATAGCAATCACGTTTCAAGTGATTTTTTCGCCCACAATGAAAACATTTTTGTACTTGTTTATGTTTTTTGAATGCAGGCTTATTTTTCGAAGTAAACTTCATTTTCCTTTTGACACTTTCGTTGGAACTTATAGTACGGAAATGAAGGGCTTTCATGCTAGTGTCTGTACCTTCTCTTAATAGGTATTCCTCATGTTCTAGCAGCATTCCCTTTACAAATGCTAAGGTAATCCTATCGTCGCTCATTGTTTTAATTGCAGCTTTCACTGGTGCATAACTCATTGGTAATGAGTTTAGTGTGTACCACACTTTAGTTATTTCGTTGACCTCCATGCCGCAAGCAGCCAAATCACGAACCAACTCATCAATTTCTGACATATGCTTTTTTAGCGGTGTGCCTGGTTTTAGTTTACAATTAAACAATCTATCCTGGAGACATAGCTGTGTCGAGATCTTCTTGCAAGCATATAGACCGTCGAATTTCTCCAAAATTTGTCGAGCTGTTGCACGACCTGGTGGCACTTGGGATATTACTGAGTCATCTAGAAATTCAATCAGTGTTCCTCTAGCAAATCTTTCCCATTTTGTCCACTCATCTGTGATTGGTGTTGGAGGATCTTCGGTCAGTACTTTGCTAGCACCTTCCTGCTCTATAATTTCTTGCAATCGGAATTTCCACATAAAATAGTTCTCTCCATCAAATAGTCTTAGATTTCGCTTAACCGCACTTCCACTATTTGCCATTATTATTAACTTTAATAATTTTATTGTTTCAAAAGTTTTAATTCACTCACTCGCGGTCAGACGCGATGTCTGGGCCCATAACCTTTTGTTAAAAGGTATGGTGGATCAGACTAAAAACGCGAGAAAATTCTGTGTAAACTTTATATTGCTCTTTTCAGTACAAAAGCTTCAATAGAACTAACTAACTGGCGGTGTTGGTACGTTATTTCATGCTCCGCAATTTGGGCTCACATATCAATAATTCGAAGAAAAAATATAATGATATTTTTCTTCTCTGTAGAGCAAGAAGGCCATCCATTGATTTAGCGGATACATAAATTTTGTCCTTAGACTAAACATTCTGCGAATACATTTTTGCTATATACCAACAATATATATATTTAGCATAGCAAGACGGATTGGCAATCTGCGTGTACATGTATGCAGTAATTTTTTTAATAACATAAAAGTGTAGTTTCCAAACACACGAGTATTTGAATCTGAGTTTCTTCCGGATGACTCCTACGTCAGCGAAACATCTCAATGTGAGCGTCGCGCTGTAAGGATGTCCCGTGTAATCGAGGACGAAGGCTTGGAACGAGAAGTTTCGCTGATGCAGGGTATTTTACTAATATGTATAGACTTTTGTTCGGATAAGAGTGATTCTTTCTGCCGCAGAAATATGTTACAAAAACAAATATCAACCTACCTACGTAAATGAGAAAAGTCATGATTATGAAATTTATGAATATTGTAAACATTTTACATTCCTATAAATAGGATGCATCCCATCCCATTAAAATAAATTATGGTTATGCATTATGTAATGATCACAAGTTATCGCTAAGGAATTATACCCAAAACCAGAAGTGATAAAAAGTAATGGGCCCGTAAAAAGGTTTCCCCACAGAGTCTAGACGCCAAAATAGCAATTATCAACTTAGCGTTGCCAACATAGTAGGTAATATTTTTCTCACAGCAGCGGCGCTCGCTTTCGGTGTGTAATAATGGTTAAATTTTTCGGTCTAGGGCACATCACACTCACATAGCCGTACGGTGAAAATCTTAGAATGAGGAAAGTTTTGCTGTTGCGACTAAGCCTACATTCGCATGTAAGAAATATCTTTTTCTGCCATGAAAGCAAGCAGGATACTGAAATTTTGTTGTCATAATCAAACTACATATTTTTTCCAAATCTTTACTTAGCGCTTAGGGCTTTACAAAATAAATGTACAGAAAAAACAAATTTAAAAATTGTTATCTTTGAAAGATGCCCCAAAACTTTATTTTTTCTCAATATAACTTCTTCAAATTCCTTCTACCTTTCAGTATAATAAAGTGCATTGTGTTGTTTGTAAATAGGACCAAAATAATTATTTTTTAACGTCGTCTTTTTTGAAAATTTCTTAATCATGGGTTGGTTTCTATGGGCGTGCATTATTTACTTTATTTTGATTTGGCCTCTCGTTAGATGTGGCAGTCGGTAACACGGCCGCGAGCGCTGTTAGGCGTCCTCTCTTTTTCCTTGTTTAATATAGAATGTATTGTAAAACGCGTTGCATACTCAAGGTTTGTTGTATACTAATCTTTTATGTTGACAACTGATAATTAGCAATTACTATATATTATATTTAATAAGCTATATTCGAATTCGGCAAGATAATGACCCCTAGTAAACATATTTATATCCAATATCCAATCCTTCTAGCAATAATCATTTTATATATTTACAAATGTTTACAACATACGTGGCAAAATAATATATGTATACAATTTTGCATATATGAATTTTTAAATTCCTGTATATTAGAGATTGTATTTTATTTTTCAACATATTTTTTATTAGAAAACAATAAACTGTTTTTTATTGTATATATTAATTTGATATTACTTCAAAAAATGATATTTTATAAATTATTTATAGGATATAATATTATATAGATTATTTTTTTATTGAAAACTGCCCGAGAGATTTTTTTTTTTATAGTGTATGTAGTAATATTATATATTTCTGCAAAGAGTGTTATTAATAGATTAAGGCTATTAACGAAAAATTCCCCCTTGTATAACTTAAAATTTTTGAAACAACATGGTATTGAGGCATAATCAATTTATTTTAAAAGAAATAACAGTAGAGTATTTTGTTATGAATATTAACAATAATGATATCAAATGCTACCATTAATTCCAAAGTATATTAAATGGTAATATATCAGGTAAAATAAATAAAACAAAAAAATATATTAATATCAAATATCAGATTATATGCTATGGTTTAAAATATATACAGTGTGTCCTAATTGGATACGGGACACCTCAGAAACATATGAAGGTCAAGGAAAACAAATGGTCTCTATTTTTTTATTGGTAGTACCAAGGGAGAGTATCTCATAGGCGATGGTATTTGGATGGGATAATTATTTCATGGCCTGCTATGATTTTTTCAAATAGCAAATTTTCAGGAAACCCCACTAGGGATTTTTTTACGACAAAATGTCATTAAGAAAACTTGTTCAGAATGAAAAACTGAGTAGATTCGAAAAATTTTAAAAGGCTAGGCCTACTTTGATTTTTAGATTTATCTCCCACTTTTTCTTAGAAAAGTGTCCTTTCTGGAGCTTTCACGTCAAAATTTTATTTTTTTAAGATGACCAAGTTTGCTTATTAATATTTTGACGTGAAAGTTCCAGAAAGGACACATTTCTAAGAAAAAAGTGGGAGAAAAAGGCGAAAAAGCTAAAAGTCAAAGTAGGCCTAGACTTTTGAAATTTTGCAATTCTACTCAGTTTTTCATTCTGAACAAGTTTTCTTAATAACGAAATGAATATTTAGTGTAACCATTATAATTTTAAAAGAAATGGCTTGTGGCATATAATAATAATAATAACATTTTGTCGTAAAAAAAATCCCTAATAGGGTTTCTTGAAAATTAGCTATTTTAAGAAATCATAGCAGCCTATGAAATAATTACCCCATCCAAATACCACCGCCTATGAGATACTCTCTCTTGGGACTACCAATAAAAAAATAGAGACCATTTGTTTTCCTTGTCCTTCATATAGTTCTGAGGTGTCCAGTATCAAATTGGGACACACTGTAGAATATTAGCAAGAATAATAAAAATATATGTATTACCACGTACACGTACAATATATTTTATTTAGACATATAATTGGGTTGTTAAAGTTAAGTAGGTGTATGTATATATAGTATTCTAAGGTTAAATATTCCAGTATTTAATATGCTTCATTATAAAACTAAAAATGTAAATTGATGTTGAAAGTTGTAACAATACCTATATTTTAGGTTTTAATATCCACTTTTTTAAATATATTTTTTAGCTAAAGGTAATAGAATCAATTAAAAATAAAAGTATATTTCTTTGTAATATTTAGTCTAATTGTCCCAAATAGTATTAAATTTTATATTAGAAAGCGTTATATTTATATTCAATTTCCATTGCCGACCTGCCGACCATTGTGACGGGATCAAGATTCGTGGTATCCACTATATGTAGAAGTCAAAGCTTGCAACACCTCTTCGTCTTCGCCTTCGTCCATAGGCAACTCTTCGCCTGAGGAACTAGAACTTCTTAGAGTACAAATAATTAAGTTAGATGTAAACAACAGAAAACGATGGGTTATTGACGTTATTGCGCAGGTGCAGATCTGTAAATTCTGAATCGGTTCTTACGAAAAGCTGGGACTGATTTGTATATGTTACAGACCGTATATGTAAAACAGGCCGTATAACAAATGGTCTGGTCGGTTTGCAAAAGGACTAGTCCCATTATATACGGTATATCTGCAACTAGACCGTATATCACAGAGAGATTTAAACAAAGACAGAATGTATGTGCAATGTTTCGACGTCCGCCATTTCTGAATTACCCCTTCTTTTTATATAGGGCCATCAAAGAAGGATATTACTTCTTGTTGCTACGTAGTATTTTGAAGGAAAAAAGGTAATGATTTAGTATAATGTATAGGTACCCTCGATTTTTTTTCTGCCAAATACATACTAAAAGGAAGGCATATTCTTCTTTAATGGGCCTAAATAAAAAAAAAGGGTAATTCACTGCGATTGCACATACAGTCTGAATGCCAATAGTCCGTTTGTTAACGGTCTAGCCCGTATATGAAATGCCATGTCATTTACATACGGTCTGCGTCCTTTAGGCCGTATAGATACAGCCTAGACCGTATACATACGGTCTGTTTTCATATACGGTCTGTAAAATATAGGTACAGTTCATAACCATTCAGGATCTCAAAAACTGACAAAGCGGAAACAAAGATCATAATTCATGATCTTTGACGGAAACATTTTGCAGTAAGTGCGCATGTGCACGGGTTCTAGAACTCAGTCAAAATAAAAACGGAAACGAAACTATAATTTAGGTGTACACGTGGCGGTCCCGTCAAATTTGGGGATGTATTCCACGATTTATTTCTCGAGAAAAATTTGTGTAGTTATATTTTGCATTGCATGCCCTGGCGACGCACGACGCTGGTTAGCCGCCGCCGGCGCCGGGTCGATACCGGGTCCCCCCGCGTCTTGGGAGGGGAACTTTCGCTGGCGGGGGGCGCCGGCGGCGGGGGGGGGCCCTGGATACTGCGAGCGTGTGCAGCCGGTCGAAGGTCGCGGCGGCGGCGGCGAAAGTTGCGGGGGGGAGCAGGGGAATTCGGTGGAGGGGACGGGCTGGGGGGACGGGGGGGAACCGGTCATGGCGAGGGCGACCGACGCCGAATGCCCACGGGCGATTTTAGATGACGGGGGGGACGCGAGGATAGTCGTTACACGCGTTCGCGTTTAACGGACGTTAAAGGTATAGGGGGAGATGTCTGGGGGTTTATATCCACAAACTTACGAGTAGGTGTGACGGCGTCTTTACGACTGTAGAATATCAAACGAGTTCTTATATAATGGTAAGAATTCGGAACGAATCGGCATTTCCGTTTGATTCCAATGGAAAATGCTTCTGCTTGGTCCTAAACTGAGATTTTGGAAACATGGGTCTGCTCTATCAACATTCGCATTTTGGGGTGGAGTGGAAAACTAATGAAGAGTACCTATCTAAGTTTCCTTAATATTCCGGACTTAAGAAAAGTTAAAAGATTGCATGTGGTCTTAGTGTTTAGAGTTACATTTCTATTTTTAATGAAATATGTATAATAACTCTATGCTCTCTGCGTTATGTTCCTGGACAAGACAATACACGTACATGGATAAGGATAAACTTTTTGATATATTAAATTATCGGCAATAGTGCATTTTTTACATCCAATTGTATTTTTTTTTAAATATATTATAAAAGTAAAGATACTTAACTCATTTTGTTAACTATACACGGTAGGTATTACTGAATTGGTGGAAGTATTACAACGGGCTGTTCTTCAGCACACAAATAGGTATCGCATTGAAATTTTACATACTTTCGTACATGCTGAGTGAACTAACTGGCATAATATCTATTATTTGAATCTTTGCATCAAGAACAGGTTCGGTAAATATTTGGACTGATATTGGCGACAACATGAAAACAAATGCTAAAGGCGACCGTTTCATAAATTAATGTTAATTTTTTTAATCGGAGGTACGAAATATTATTTGTTCGTAATTCATTTTGCAGTCGTAATTAAGTAAAAAAAGAAATAGTTGGACGAAGAAATTACTTTTCACATAAATATCTGCCTCTTCCCCATTTTCATAAACATTTTCTTGGGCAACAACCATCAAAATAAATTGTAGTATCACAATAGTTTTTTTTATTATAATCAGTCAATTAGTTTTAATTTGCTTACATATGTTTCGATCATAATGATCATCATCAGAGCAATTATAAAATGTACTATTTTTTAGGTGCTAAAAAGTTTTTAAAAGACACATTATTAAACATTTTAAAATATAATACATATTAAAGTTAAAAATTACTTGGAAATTACTTACAAAATATCATGATGCAACGAACGGACATGGTCTATAGTAAAAAATATAGTTGTAGGTGTGATTTTTGGGTACCATTAATAATTATTTATTTTTATTAATAAAAAATAATAAAAAAACTATTGTGATAACACCTCTACAATTTATTTTGATGGTTGTTGCCCAAGAAAGTGTTTGTGAAAATATTATAGACAACCGGGAAAGCAAACTAATTATAAACTAATTTATAAGAGCGAAAAACCCATAGTATGCCAGTTAGTAGCTACCTACTACTGTTATTAGATATCTGTATAATGGCAGGAAAAACATATCCCAACAGAAATATAATAAAGGGGTTGATAATAATTAGAATACGAGACAGCACTAGATGATACTGGTTTTTAGCCATCGGTAAAAGGTAAGTAAGCTTTTTACATCTTATGGAAAAATCCTGGAGACCATCTAAAACATATTCCCAACCGAAATAATGCAAATTGATGTTAGTTGAGGTGGGTCGGGAAAGGTAGGAAAGCGGACCTAATTTGAGCCTAATGGGGTTGATGTTTGTCCTTGAATATTTTATTTTCATTACTATGCTTGATCATTCCAAAAGGCTGAAGGGAAGCTTTGTCATAGTGCAGCGATTTTCTTGGGGCTTGATTTGTTGATTTTTAATATTCTAAATTTAAATTATAAACACCTTCAAAAGACATGTAAAAGGGTCGAGAAATCATACCATGTGCCTCCAAACAAAGGAAAGAAGATAATTTATGTGTTTAGCCTGAGTAAAACGAGCATTTCGTTATTTTTTGTATTAACAGAATTTTTCGTACAAAATGTCTGGATTGAAGTTTGTTCATTTTGATGGATTTTTGCGATTAGGTTTATAAGTGCTTTTTCGACAACTGTTTTTGTTGAGTTTAGTACCACTTTTATGACTAGTCATAAAGGTTTGTGCAATAATTTTTAACAAAACACTTTTATCGCATAGACTAAACACGCAACACAAAATAGCATTTGACCGATTTCAAACGGATGTCGGGTGTTTCGCATTAGTTTATATTTGACCTATGCCGTTTAGGCCAATTTATCGTTATTTCAATTCTTCTGGAAAATTATTTGATATTTGATACTATGACATACCTGCAGAACAAATATGCAACATACAGGGTGTTCCAGAAATTAGTATCTCCCTCAGAGAAATAACCAATGATAGAGAGAGAGTAACAATAAAAATTAACCAGAGCCAACATCTTTTTTTGCCAACATCTTTTTTTGGGTGATGCCACGTACTCTATTGTTGAAAGACACACCTCCCACAACATTAAATTAACAAACGTAGCTATTATTTACTTTATGTGAATTTGAAACTAAAATAAATTACGCTGTAATATAGTATGCTAATAATTATCACTGTAAAAAAATTGCCAACAGACACCTCAATTCGCTCGAGATGGCAACGCCGCCGGCCGCTGCCCCGTTCAATCGATTGTTTGCCGATGTATTTTTCGTGTTTTAAAGTGTTTTTTGTTGATTTATTGACTGTTTATTAGTATTTAGAATATAGTGAGTGGTTTTGTATACAATTGAGCGCATAAAGTGTGTGGTGAGTGGCCAAAGTGCCCTGTGACATATCACAGGTAATGTTTGTTTACTTTGGTAAATTTCCGTTATACAGTGTGTCCCAATTTGACACTGGACACCTCAGAAATATATGAAGGGCAAGCAAAACAAACGGTCTCTAAGTTTTTATTGGTAGTCCCAAGAAAGAGTATATCTCATAGGCGGTGGTATTTGGATGGGGCAATTATTTCATGGCCTGCTATGATTATAGTAGGCATAGACTTTTTAAATTTTGCGCATCCACTCAGTTTTTCATTCTGAACAAGTTTTCTTAATAACATTTGGTCGTAAAAAAATCCGTAATGGGGTTTCTTGAAAATTTGCTATTTTAAAAAATCATAGCAGGCCATGAAATAATTACCCCATCCAAATACCACCGCCTATGAGATATTTTCCCTTGGGACTACTAATAAAAATGACCTTCAAATATTTCTGAGGTGTCCAGTATCAAATTGGGACACATTGTATGTTGGATGACTACAAACGTGTGCATTTTGTTGCTTTTGCTCCCTCTATTCTTGGTTCGTTCTCTAAGGTGCCATCCTACACCTAACATAAAATTAAGGGCTTCAGGGGCAGTTAAAATGGCTTAAATTAAGATTTTTTGGTCATAACTATTGAAACGAAATAACAGATTTTATTCAGGTTAGGCCGGGGATTAGTAGAAAATTATAAGGAATGAGTGCCACCGTTTATACAGTGTGGATAGAAATTGTGGAATATTGCTTATATTTTTTAAAACATTCCTCATATGAAAAACTTGTTTTTATAAAAGAGTTAGGGGAAATTATTTCCCGTTTAGTGATATCAAGCAATCTTTCGTAGCACAAAAAATGTGGTTGCCATGGTAACCGACTTGATTTTTTTAAATGGCACCATATACGTTTTTTGGTGAAAATTGATACATTGGAACTTTCTGAATACGATACAATACAATTTTAATGGGGACGCATAAGAAAAAAATACAAAAAAATTAAGTTTTCTATTATGCTGTTGACAATGTTTATCAAAATAATTATTAACATCAAGTTAGCCATGCCAAAATCAGAACAATGGGAAACTGTCACTAGCTGTCAGTTGCTTGTAATTGTGTGCATTGTTACAGTAAACGTACTTTTTTACTCAATTTTCTGTGTACATAAGTACTTAGTAAGTTATAATGGCGCTTGAATTAAGTGAAACGGAAAGAATACAGGTTAACATACTAAGTACTTAAATACACAGAAAATTGAGTAAAAAAGTACGTTTAGTGTAACAAAGTACACAGTTATACAGCTAGTGACAGTTTCGCATTGTTCTGATTTTGGCATGGCTAACTTGATGTTAATAATTATTTTGATAAACATTGTAACTAGCATATTAGAAAACTTATTTTTTTTGTATTTTTTTCTTATACGACCCCATTAAAATTGTATTGTGTCGTATTAAGAAAGTTCCAATGTATCAATTTTCACCAATTTTGCCATTTAAAAAAATTAAATTGGTTACCATGGCAACCATATTTTTTGTGCTACAAAAGATTGCTTAATATCACTAAACGGGAAATAATTTCCCCTAACACTTTTATTAAAACATGTTTTTGATATGAGGAATATTTTAAGAAATATAAGCAATATTCCACAATTTCTATCCACACTGTATATTTAGTTAATATTGCCAGTTTGTTCTATACACTTTTCTATATGGAAAATTACAGGGCGTTAAATTTTAAAAAAATCATAATAAAATACCATATAGGCACTCGGAAACAGGAAATTATTAATTATATTCAGGGTGTTTATTGACGATCAGTATGGGGATCTCGGAAACTAGCGAAGATAGAAGGAAGGTTAAATGGGGAAAGAATTGCAGTTTTGTAGGCCCAATTTAATGCACCTTCTGGATTTTTGAAAAAAGTCATGGCTTACTAGATATTTTGAAAAGACGAAATTTGGGCGATTTATTCTAGTCCAACTAACTTCGTTGTTTCTGATTTTATAGATAAAAATTGTAAATACAAAAGTTGGAGGGAATTGTGTCCCCAATGCGGTTGTTATGTACTACTTTCCGTGACAGCTGCCATTTTCGAGATATGACACAAACTTGTGTTTTTTTTAATGGGAACCATAGTTTTTTCCGTTATTTTTCCGAATAACCATATCGAGTATTATATCGTTGGAAAGCTCTAAAAATGCCTGATTTTTCGAGACACAATTATCTCCAACTTTTGTATTTACACTTTTTATCTAAAATCAGAAACAACGAAGCTAAACGGATTAGAATAAATTCCCAAAATTTCGTTTTTCAAAATATCAAGGGATGCTTTTTTTAAAAAATCCACAAGGGAGTTAAATTGGGCCCACAAAACTGCAATTCTTTCCCCATTTAACCTTCGTTCTATCTCGCCCTGTTTATAACTATAGTTTTAGTTTAATTAATTGTTAACACTTATGTATCGACTATTGCAATGTTTCCTTTTATACGAATTTTTATAAGGGTTAATCAACCCTAAATGTACAAAAACGTGTCTCATTAGCTATGAAAATAAGATGATGATTACAGCCGTCCTCATCAAGTATGTTCATAACTCGTCAAACAATCACCATTTTCTCATTTAAAGGGGGAATCTGGTATTCCCAGCGTTTTCCCCTCGGGCCCTTTTATGCCGTCAACATCAAACGCGCTTAAAATTCCAACCCCTTCCCCGTCGCGAATCTTTCGCCATTGCGCGAATTCATTATGATAATCAACGGTCGTCGGCCGCGCACCCGGAGATGATTAATGGCGGCTCCAGATTAGCCGGTGGCCTTTTTAAAAGATGGGCGCTGATAAGGCAGTAATTAATATCGGTCTCCGGTAAAAAACGACGTGGCTGTGTCAGGACGAGTAGTGGCTTTGCAGGAGGTACCAAATTTTTCGAAATTGTCCAAGGCGTATCCACATTTATATGTATTTGAGAGAAAGTAAATACAATACGCAGGCATATTATATGGCAGCGAGTCACAGTTGGAACATATCGGACTATTTCATTATCGGACAAATTTCTCGATTTTCAAGGGTTGCCGTGGAAAATTTTATCCATTAAGGTGGATTTATAAACTCGACGTTTGCGTTGGCGCTCGAAGTTGACAGCGACCTTGGCAGTTTGCGTCCAGAAATGTGAACGATGGAACGTGAAAGATGAAATTAGTTTATCTCGAACGGCATCGGACGCAGACTGCAACGTTCGATGGCGTTTATAAACGGTATTATACGTAAAATATTGTGTTTGAATTTTCGACGCAAACGGCAACGGCGGGCGCCAACGCAAACGTCGAGTTTATAAATCCACCTTTATACTTCTTTGAAAACACCTTATTTTCACCTGTTTTAGCAACAATGAAAGATGGGGTTTTTCGGGCTAGCGCACGGAAACAGCGCATGGAAAAACTTTCCGTGCGCTGAATAAAAATACCGAATATATGGCTTTAAAATAGCAATATACAGCAAAGTAAACTAAATTTAAGAAACTCTATATGCTCTCTGATATTTAACATACCTATTTTGTATTTTAATTCGTAAGTGTTTCAATATTTAGATACATTTCTGTAATATTTTTGACGTTTTATTCACCTTATCTGACAATAACTAATTTACAACAAATCACCTTTGAAATAATTTGAGAGTAACCATGGAAACGCATCATACATACCAAACATTATATTGTCTGCATTGTTTATTTTTTGTCAATATAATATGCCGATAATAGTATATTATACACTTAGGTTGAGAAGTGAGCCATTATTAACCGAGTATTTTTATATCCTGAGGCGCGTAGCGCCGACGGATATAATATGCGAGGTAAATAATGGCCTTCTCAACCGAAGTGTATATAGATTTTTTTTTACTACTAACCTGAGAAATCACCATTATTTACCTAATTCCTCTAATGAGAAGTAATATTTCTCACCCTAGCTAAATAATGATAATAAAAAAAACCTAGGTAAATAATGAAAAATTTTCTATATGACATTTAAAGATTAGTGTCATTTTATCAGCTTAAAGGCGGGCGCACACATCCTACTATCGAATCCGAGTGTCTGAAACGATTATCGGATCCGACTATCTGAATTTCCTGTCTATAATGTAATGCAATGATCATCCCGCACACATTCGATGCGATATCGGATCGCACGTCCGACTCGGATGCAAAGGAAGTGCGTCCGATCGAGTTGCCCGATGAAAAAACTGAACCGATTGTCTGAAGGCGCAATATACATGTTTGTAAATTGTTTCATCGCACACATCAGACTATTTTCATCAGTTTATAGCATTCTCGGGAGACAACCAGCGCCGGTGAGGTTTTTGTTTCCATTTGTTTTAGTACTTACATATAGGTACTAATATTTTATAAGGCATTTCGTTTTTATAAATAAATAAATTAATTAATAAATATGTGCGTGTATTTAAGGGATGCACCCAGTAGCGACGCTTTGTCTTTTTTTCTGCTTCTAAAGCAAAAAAACAATAGCCACCCGTTCTATGTTGTCCATTGTGGCACAAATTATTAACGCTTTGATGACACATCACTAGGCAGGCGGAAAATACTGTGCTAAAAGCCTACTCAAAAATTGGATATGTGCGGCAGTTCTCATATTCTCGTGTCCGATAATCGTTTCAGACAATCGGATTCGATAGTAGGATGTGTGCGCCCGCCTTAACAACTGAACTCCCAGGCTACTTGATATTTCGAAGTATTTGAAAAAAGCGAGAAATGACTAAAATAAACTAAAATATGGCAATATTTCAATGTTAGTAGTAAAAAAAATTCTATATACACTTCGGTTGAGAAGGCCATTATTTACCTCGCATATTATATAAAAAATAAAAAAGCTCGGTATATAATGGCTCACTTCTCAACCTAAGCGTATAATATACTATTTTTTACTACTAATCGAAATATTGCCATATTTTACATATTTGATTAGATTTAGCCTGGGAGTTCAGTTGTTGTCAAGCTGATAAAATGACACTAATCTTTAAATTTCATATAGAAAATTTTTCATTATTTACCTAGGTATTTTTTTATTATCATTATTTACCCAGGGTGAGAAATATTACTTCTCATTATAGGAATGAGGTAAATAATGGTGATTTCTCAGGTTAGAAGTAAAAAAATTTTTTAAGTTTCCGTTTTCAAAGAAGTATAATAAAAAATATCGTTCATTACACGTCCCGAAATAGATTTTTCCGTGCTTGCATGACTTCCCGTGTTCGGCTGCGCCTCACACGGAAATTTGTCACGCGCGCACGGAAAATCTTTATTTCCAGACTCGTAATGAAATATACTATCCTGAGCATCATCATACAGGTTTTCCGTAGATTCACTGCAACATTAGGATTGTTTTGTTTTTAAAAAATCAATATAAAACATGTAAATTGACATTATTTGTAGCAGAAAAAGCAAGCTTACTTATTATTATAAATAAACCTAAACAAAATTTCAGATATGAATGACTTCGTGAGAACAATCTTCAGAATTGGATGTAGCCTAAAAGGGTAAAGGTGCGTACCTACGAAAGCGTCATATTTTTCATCGTATGTTCAAATCCCACACAATGCATTTTCTTTTTAGTATTGAAAATACTTCTGGGCGCATTTAGTCTTCATCAAATCGAACCGACATGCGACATGGTCCCGGTTCGTCGAGTCGGCCGAGTTTTGTTTGGGTTAAAATCTTAGACAAGGGAGGGGAGAGGACGCGTAACGTGTATATGTTACGGTTAAAGTATTTACTTGGCTAGTTTATAGACTAGCTGGATAGTATACAAACTATCCAAATGTCTGGTTGTTTTGATGGAAAATAATCTGTTCACTAAAATAGCCACGAATATTGGTTGGTTTGTATACTATCCAGCTAGTTTACAAACTATATAAGATTTGTCGCTAAAGTACAAACCACAAGAAAATTACACAAATTAACCGGCGTTTTTGGCTAGTTTACAAACTATCCACAGTAGTTGGATAGTGTGAACTTAATATGGCTAGTAATACATAATAACCAACTCGTTGGTTAGTATGTAAACTAACCAATTCCCTTTGGTTAATTTGTTAGAAAAGTGAGGTTATGTTTATGGCAAGTGAGTGCAGTTATTGTTTACTGTGTCTTGTGAAATTTGTGTACTTATTTGATTATTAAAAATGAATCAACAGCAATAATTTGAAAACCTAGTTTTGGAAATGTACAAGCAAAAGTCGCAAAATTCGAAATTAATGAATGACAATGTATAAGGAGAATTTGCGAAACTGGACCTAACACTAGTAACAAGAACGATTATTATGTGGTAAATAATGTGGTAATAATGTAATGTTGTACCTAAATAAACTTTATCTTTAACAAAGAATTATTTTACTATCGAAAACTAAATTAAGCAAAGGGAATTGGTTAGTTTACATACTAACCAACGAGTTGGTTATTATGTATTACTAGCAATATTAAGTTCACACTTTATCCAACTACTGTGGATAGTTTGTAAACTAGTTAAAAATGTCGGTTAATTTGTGTAATTTTCTTGCGGTTTGTACTTTATCGACAAATCTTATATATATTCTGTAAACTAGCTGGATAGTATACAAACCAACCGATATTCGTGGCTATTTTAGTGAAAAGATGATTTTCCATCAAAATAACCAGACATTTGGATAGTTTGTATACTATCCAGCTAGTCTATAAACTAGCCAAGTAAACACTTTAACCGTAACATATACGGACCATAGCAGAGAGTGTGCCCAAATACAACAAAGCGACGCCATAATTCGGTTCCAAACGTCGTGTGTGACAGCAGGTTTAGTTTTTGTGATTTTGTGCTCATACGGACTGAAGACATTGTTATTTTTGTGGCATCATAATGGTGTTTTGTTCAGCTTTTGGTTGCAAAAGTCGAGGTGAACAGAAAGTATCAGGAATAACCTTTCATAGACCACGTTTATCTCGTGACAACTCGATCGGATTGAAATGGATCCGATTGAGTTATGTCAAATCTTTTATAATTCTACGTTTACATCATTAGTATTGAATCCTACGGTTTTCAATCCTCTCTAGGGACATTAACTTATTATACTTATTCCACAGTAGGTTGGTGCACATTCTGGCCAACTTCTGTTTGGAAATAGCGGCTTAACTTGGAATTTTAAATACGATCGAATTTCAATCTATAGTGTTTACGCCGTCTATTTGAGTCCGCTCCAGTGAATTCAAACCTCTCTCAATCGGATCGAACGCGTCGAGATAAACGTAGTCGTAGGTAAATAGTTAGAGTTGGAAAAATAGCTTCAAGGAAAAAAGACATTGTATTATTTGTATACTGCCTCAAACAACTAAAATTTTGTTGCTTTGTCGAAATTTGGTCCCTTTACAAACCAACAGTAATGCTTGATAGGCATATTTCATTCTTTACCAGTCCCACGCGATACGCCACTGGTGGTGCCTAACTGGGTACACTCAATTTGGCCCGATTATGCCTCCTCTATCCCTTCCCTTGTCTAACGTTAAAATGAATAAATAAACAGATTATGCTTAGGTGGATTATGTACATCTCGGCGGCATCGTCATGTTATAGTTTTAAGATAGCCGAGTTATCGATATTGATGTTTTAAAACCTTGGCTCCAGGGTGTTTTGTCATAGATGAATCAGAATAAAAAAATACAAAATACTCAAAATAACATTTTTGAATTCGGAGGTTATGTCGAGGGTTATGTATCTTCTAATGCGTTTCCAACTGTCCATATTATACCTAAATGATTCTGTCGGCCAGACAAAAATTTGTCAATGGGGAAGCTCCAATAGAGGTCCGTCTTCTTTTTACGAGGTCTGTTCTGGAGGACTGACGCTTTCGCTATTAATAAAGATTGAGGTAACGCAAGGATCACCTCTGCTGTGTCAGTGCTGACTTGCAATTCATTATGTAATAACAATAACTACAGATTTGTAGGTACCTATAGGGTTGATAATAGCTCACAATCGCTATACGATCAATAACCCCTGGTTTATGAATCCCGGCACAATATCCTACTACGTAGGTATATCTTGTTAGATAAAGTACGTACTTCCCCGAACATCTTTATGAACGCGAATAATTTGCATCTCAACGATAGAGCCAATACGCAAACTTTATGAGTTCAATAACGGCCATTCGGCTCCGGAAAATGTGCACATTCGCGCTGTACATTTTCATTAAATTTCCGTCCCGTTTGATTGTCGGGAAATGCCGGGAGATATCGCGGCATGGAGGAGGTATGCGGGAAAGTGCCAAAGTTAAAGACTCGTTTGTAGTAAGGGAGAATGCTAGCGTAATCACCGTAGTAAAAATTTTACGGTTGCATTACCCTCCTACAAAGTCTTAACCAACCCTAGTCTGGGAAGGGTTTCCACTTTATGGTCGCCGTTTCAGTTGAAAGGCATATGAAATGGCTAGAGTAGCTAAGAACCCGTGTGAAGATCATATTTTCTCATCCATTTAATTATTTTAATTGAGTTTTTGGCCACAGAACATGAACCAAAATGATTAAAAATCAAAGTGAAATGGCAGAACAATAAATGTCAAGTTAAAGTGTCATGACAACAGAAACAATAGTTTTGTGATATTGTACCCTGATGTGTTTTACCTAATTATCTATACTATAACTTCTCTTCGAGTAACTGACAATAATATTTTACTGAATTCCACAATTCCACTAAACATTCAGCAACACTGCTGCCCGTATTTCCTAGAATACCTAAATACAGATTCCTTAATTTTTCTATGAGAATTGGTTGGGACCTATCCCACAAAATTCTATGATTATTATTAAAATGGTGTTCACATATTTTTGACTTTGGTATTTGATTTTGAATGATAGATTTTTTACGTTCTTTTAAACGAACGTTAAATGGTGTTCAAGCCTTGGGTGAGGATTATTCACTCTTCAGTTAACGCTACAAGTCTCCCCAACATAATAACTTTGCACATTCACAAGGAACTTTATAAATGCAATTTTTTGAATTTTGTACGTCATTAAATGGTTTCGTTTTAACTAGCATCAATCTAAATTTATTGTTGGTACTGTTCTGACATTAAAGATATTGCCTATGCAATTATTCTGCCATATCACTTTGACGTGATATTATCTCAGGTTTCAATTGGGAAAATTTAGTAGGCGATCGAACTCATAAAAAATAAAAAGAAAAGTTCTTATAATATTGTATGTTCTAAGGCTTCGTTTTCTAGATGTAGGGTGTTACAGGTTAAGAAAAATATAAACTTATTTTTTCAAACAATCTCAAAACTTGGCATAGTTTGATAAAACTTGGCACATTTCTAGAAATAAATAAGGAGATTTTAACTTTTATTTTGTTAATAAGTTTCTATTTTCAAGAACAAATGTTTCTTTCCTTCATTTGGTCATAGTTTAAGGTTGAGTAAATAACTCCTTGAATTGTGTTTCAAACAATGCAAATTTGAGAATTGACGAGAATGAGATTTAAGCTCATTTAGAAATATATTTAGTTACACTAATCTCATTAGCACTACGAACTTTAGATATTTACAATTCCCACGCGTATAAGCTCCTTATACCTTAATCTTACCTGTTTCTTTCCGATGGTCTTTTCGAAAAGAACAAATTAAATGAGGTTGGCGTCGCCTTATTAGGAATTTACACATTTACATGCTTATTGTCCATTTACATAATATATAATACTTTTTCCTTGTACCGTATCCTTTCATTAATTTGATTAAATGTAAATTGGAGTGTCTAAGGTTATTCATTGTGCTTGATTTATTGAACATTTTGTAGGCAGAACTTAATGAAGTATTTTTCTACTTTCCAGTTTACAGCATTTTAAGTTATTCTCCTAAATTCCACGAAACGCTTTTCGTACAGGTCTCCGTCCTCAGTTGTGCGCCTTTTCATTATTAATTTTCAAGCAAAAAAACAATGACTTTAATGATGAAATTGAATTTTTTTTATAGACAATAAATTTTCAAATAAAAATGGTTGTGTTCAATACCGGGACTCTGTAAAATAAGGGGACCCAGCATTTCACAGTCTATCACATAGGAAAAGTGAAGCCTTGAGGGGAAGTTTGTTTTCTGTATACTCCAAGGAGACCACATAATTGGGCTGGTACAAGGTTATGTTATATGTCAGTGTCCAACTGCCATATCAGGTTTTATGTGATAGATAGTGCCATAGATTCTACTGGAGGCAAAAAATTTCCCATCATAATTCACAATTTTTAAGTTTTCTAACTTTCTGATACTCAGATGTGACAATTAAAGAATTTCAACTATACAATAAATTTGTTTCATTTGACAGTTGCCATATTCTGTAATTGTAGACACAACATTGTCAAGTCTAATTTTTAGAAATCATGGAAACCATTATTAATTTTTACCAACAAGTAAAGTATCTGTTATATTCATAGATTCTCCAATAAAATGGCATACTTGGCATCACTGAGACCATTAGAATGAGGAAAGAATAGGCCTCACTTTGGAAAGTATAATGCTGGGTCCCCTTATTTTAAAGAGTCCCTGGTTCAATATTTTCTTCAGAAAAAATTCTAAAAATGACAATGTGAAGGACATTCTCGGGGACAATGAGGAACAGTGTGCGTTTCGTTAAAAAAAATCGATAGCTTTATTGATGCAAATAAGCTAAAAAAAGAGTATAAATTAAGTTATAGAAACGGGTTTTTGGATATTTTTCCCTTTTATATTAAAGTTAAATAAAGAGTTAATATATCATGAATCTACGGTATGTCCTCGATTAGAGTGAATAAGAGGGTCATTTTTTATTTTATATTTTACGGAAAAAAGCACAATCGATAAAAAGTTTTGTTTGTACATTTAATGTACGGGGTGTCCAGAAAAATAAAAATATGACTATGCCATAAGAATAAACTAAGAAAACTCATTTTTAATCTTTTGGAAAAGTGTCAGTATGTAGGAATAGTTTTTCAAAATTAAAAGTTACGACAGAATTCCCGAGAGAATTCCCCAACCCCGTACATGAAATGCTAAGCTTCTTCATGACAACTTCATATTAAATACAAGCAAAACTTTTGATCAAGGGTATTTTTTCCGTAAAATGTAAAATAAAAAAAGTTCCCCCCTTATTTACTCTTGCCGTGGACATTCTATGTCTTTTATTTGATATTTTAGTCATCACTCCACTACACCAAAAGCCAGATGTAGGATTCACAACACAAATAAATTACACACGCGCTCAACTCGTTCAGGCCTCGGCAATATAACAGGCTTATCTGCCATATTGTTTGAATTCGACGCTAATGCCTATGCAGAGCACAATAAAAATGAAATATTTGATTACACTAATTTTAGATGCCCCAACCGGGTCAAGTCTGTTTACTTCAATCGCATGAATTGCATTTGAATTTTTAGATTTATGAGCGCTGTATAGAATGCATATCAAGTGGCATGTAAACTATTTTCTCGGGCATAAAACCCGTGATTCATAGAAAAATAGTAAATTTATTGCTTTACGTCCTACGCTTGAAATTAAACCGGATTAAGTGCATTTAGGTCTTTTTAAAAGCTTTTATTTAACTTGCAATGTATGTATGTATGTATGTATGTATGTATGTAATTTGTTCGGGTGGAATCTTGCAACTCAATTTTGAAGCAGATATCTTCAACCGATCGAGCTGAAATTTTGTACACACGTTTAATTTGGATGACAATGCATGATTATATGTGTGACGTCATTCTAAATCCAACATGGCGGATCACCCAAGATGGCGGACTAGTTAAATTTCAACCGATCGAGCTGAAATTTTGTACACACGTTTAATTTGGATGACAATGCATGATTATATGTGTGACGTCATTCTAAATCCAACATGGCGGAACACTCAAGATGGCGGACTAGTTAAATTTCAACCGATCGAGCTGAAATTTTGTACACACGTTTAATTTGGATGACAATGCATGATTATATGTGTGACGTCATTCTAAATCCAACATGGCGGAACACTCAAGATGGCGGACTAGTTAAATTTCAACCGATCGAGCTGAAATTTTGTACACACGTTTAATTTGGATGACAATGCATGATTATATGTGTGACGTCATTCTAAATCCAACATGGCGGAACACCCAAGATGGCGGACTAGTTAACTTTGACTTGTGTAGTTTGGTGAGATAGGCGTCAACAGCATTGGTCTGCAACCTGTCTCGTTGTATATTTAGGCTCCAAGCTCTTCGCGCCTGGTCAAGCATACGTGGCCTTAAGTAGGGTTAGATCATTAGAAGGTCTCCTCATTGAAGAGCTAGACTGTTCTAAACTAACCGGCAAACGACCTTGCAACAATGATGCGTTAACTGAGATGAATAGACTCAGACACCTGGCCAAACTAAAAATTACAAAATAAATTAAAAGTAAAAAAGTATTTTTAAAAAAAGCTTTTATTTAAATGCGCTAAAAAGAATAAAATAATCTTTTCTTTTAAAACTTTTACTATCAACTTATAACGTCATTCCACAATTTATATGATATAAAAGCTTGTCGCGAGATTTAAGTAGTGGTATTTACTTAGTTTGAAAACTTAAATCTCGCGACAAGCTTTTATATCATATAAATTGTGGAATGACGTTATAAGTTGATAGTAAAAGTTTTAAAAGAAAAGATTATTTTATTCTTTTTAGCGCATTTAAATAAAAGCTTTTTTTAAAAATACTTTTTTACTTTTAATTTATTTACAGAGAAGAATCAGTTTTCTGTCGAATTTTTTTCATTCGGCATGCTCAGCTTATTATAAAATGTCATTGTATTGTCTGATTGATTTATATATTGTTCATATCTACGACGAAATATTGCCGCACCTGAAAGAAAATGTGAACACAGGATATGTGCTGTGGTTTGTTCAGACAAAAGAAAAAGCACACAGCGATGTGTCATTCGCCATTTTTATCGCACATAATAAGATTGCAACACAAACTATTATATTATTTTAAATCTTCAAGGCCTATTCAATTTTTTACAAGCCATTTCCGTCCAGATAAAATTATTCTCCGCCTCTGTGCCTCCGTCTATCAGACCACGTACGTACATGATGCCGAATCATGCCTCACTTATTAAATCGTTTAAAGATGCTTATCGCCCTGGGTAATGAGCTTTTAAAATTAGTGTGGCAGCAGATCCACAACTAAATTGCACATTTTAAGATTTATCTCTCAAAACTGGCCCGAGCACCCGTGGAGATACGTCCTCAATTATTGCTAATTAAAATGATTATTTTTGGTGTCCGGTTTGGGCGGTTTGAAAGGAACTTGGGGCGAATGTTATTTAGTTGAAACTTTAAAGAGATTGTAAAAGTAAATCGTCGTTTTTAATGTCAAATAGACGAAGCTAATATAACATGAACAGATTGTCCATGATTTATTCCAAAGTATTTTCTTTCTGATATAGTAAGTACAGTAGAAAATATAGTATCTAACTCGTCTATAACGGCCACTAGATATAAAGAGTATGTGATAATTTGAATTTCAAATACCCGTCCAAAGTTTAATCGGGACAATTTATTAGACGATAGAATTCGTAAAAATAAAAATAAAATTGCATATACGAAGTTGTATGTTTTAAAGATTCGTTTTCGAGACACAGGGTGTTATCACACTCTGTTATAACCAGGGATTCTTTAAAGTAAGGGGACCCAGCATTATACTTTCCAAAGTGAGGCCTATTCTTTCCTCATTCTAATGGTCTCAGTGATGCCAAGTATGCCATTTTATTGGAGAATCTATGAATATAACAGGTACTTTGATTGTTAGTAAAAATTAATAATGGTTTCCATGATTTCTAAAAATTAGACTTGACAATTTTGTGTATACAACTGCAGAATGTGGCAATTGTCAAATGAAAGAAATTTATTTTATAGATGAAATTTTGATTTACAGCAATTATTTCCACGAATTTAAGTAATAAGTATGGTAAGTCAGTGCCGATTTTGCTTATTTAAGAATTTGTCGCTATTGCACCTTGTTACCAGGTTCCTCAATCCATTTGTAATATGTATACTTGAACTTTCTTCCCTTGTTGAATGTACTTATCTACCCAAAGAACTTTCACAGATTTCTCTACCAAGGTACCTCACAAACTTAAAATAAATTTGTAGTCGTAGATAAAAACTCTTTAAAAAAAGACCTGACTGAAGCTACCTGCTTAATAATTTAAAATTTTCTAAATACGATTTGTTTTGAAGTACCTACTTATACGTAATGCCCACGTAATGGGAATTGTAGGATTACTAAAGGTGATACAGGAAAAATCTGGTTGCAATTATTGGGACTACTACAGGCGGCCGCATTACCTTTAACTGACACATCTGAGTATCTAGAAGTTGGAAAAGTTAAAAATTGTGAACTATGTTGGGACATATTTTGCCTCTTTTAGAATTTATGGTACTGGCATGTCACAGAAAACCTGATGGCAGTTGGACACTGACATATAACATAACCTTAAATCAGCCCCCTTGTGGTCTCCTTGGAGTCCTATGTGATAGACTGTGACATGCTGGGTCCCCTTATTTTAAAGAGTCCTTGGTTAAAACATACCAAATTTTCTACTTCATTTGAATTAACCGCCAAAAACGCAGCTTTCTTATTGGCTTCCAATCTGTGTTAGTACAGAGCATGTCGACCCCCTTTGCTGGACATGTATAACGTCTGGGAGATTATCAACTTGCTTTGTTTCATTTAGTGGGAGCGTAATAACTGCGTGGTGTAATAACTACGTGGTGAATTTATATTGTGTGTAAACATGTCCAATATTGAGAAGGATAGTCGGAAATCTATTTCTTTATCAGATAAGTTGGATAGCTGCAAAATGGTTGTGCAGATGCACAAATTTGTCGAGATTATGGATTTTCCACATAATAGGGTGGTCCACTTTTTTGTAGCAATACTTTAACAGTGGATAGAAAAATTTATTTGAAGAGGAAAATTTCATGTCAACGTAGGTCCGTAAACTCTTCGTTTTAAAAATACAAGGTGTTGAAAGTTTCAAACAAAATATCGATTATTTTTTTATAGTGTCCCAACTATAAACCAAAATTTGTATGGAGCACCATTCTAGCAGATTTGGTCGTAATATGGAGGCTAACAAGCAACCAGTGGCAGAAATGTGCAGGTTTCTCTTCCATTAATTTAAAAAACTAATTAGTACGGCCCTGTCCAAAATAAAATTTGAAACATTATTCCAAAAGAGCGATTAACAAAAAGTGTCTCATGGCATTTTTCGTATATGCAACGGTTGTGTACCAAATTTGTAATTTTTTGGTCGTACTTCGTAAGAAATTAATTCGCAATTGGTTTATGGGTATAGCATCAATTTAATTAATAACACTATTTAAATACGTTGTACATGATTGGTTGTTAACATGATTTACAATTTAATGGCTGGTGTACAATAAATTGGACGTCGGTTATTCGTCAAAATGGGTTATATTTTGAACATCTACTTTAAATTACATAGTTAATTGTAATACATAAATTCTTTATTCCTAATTTAAGTTATGTTAACAATGAATGATATAAAACTTATTTAAGTAGTGTTATTAATTAAACTGGGATTCTACCCCAAAACAAGTCACTGGTTGGTTAAGATATTTTTGTCAGTATTTTATAACGAACATTCGTATATTACGAACCAATTGCATGGACCCTTAGTTTTAACCGAGTTCGACTGTAATTTAAAAAAATCATACCTATCATATAAATGAATAGATACGCCCACCTTTTAAGTAGTCCCCTTCGAACATCCCTACCAATAATTACTCTCCATATTTAGTAACAACAGAGTGGCAAATATACAATGCACAAAAACAGTCAAACCCTCCTAAATGCGTCGGACTTTTAAAACGCCCCTGGCTAGGGTATTTTAGTTACCTACTCTGGAAATGAAACAGTTTGGCAATCACGCTCTCCAACGCCTTGCCTGCGTCCGCCCCGTCCTCCATTCCCCACTCTCACACTCGAAATGGTAAGAACAAAAGAACCCGGCATCCTCTCCCATCGAAATAACACAAAGTCGAGCGGCGGCCACGATTCGACAAAAAGAAGCGCGAGACGAGAGGATATCGTCTTCAGTCTCCGGGCGGGGCCTTAAAATAGCGCATTACTATATCCAGACCGGCTTCCACGGTGTAATAGGTTTTTAAGAGTGTCGAAAATCGATTACGGGCCAAGGAGAATGAGTTAATAAAATTCATTTCGTTCCTTTGTACTTCAATCGTTTTTGACAAACGAAGTTGTGAAATTGTTATAGGCTAATCTTGTACCCGCATTACTTTTTAGGGCAGCGAAAGCTATAAAACTTAATGGGCATTTCAGAAAGAAGTAGTATATCGTTATATCGAAGCAGCATACAATATTTTAACCCGACTCACCCAGGGGCCACACCCTCCTTTCCCCTTATTTCTATATATTTTATATTTTTTACATGAAAAAATCCTATGTACTTTCCCCCATATTTTCTAAATCTGCATTTAAGAAAACAATTGAACATCAAATAAGTGCGTATGTGTTAAAATACACCCTGTATATTTTTGCTTCTTTGAAATCTACGCTTACGCTTCTTCCCTATTGCAGAGACATAAATGTCGTATGTGTACTCCAACCGTTTGGAAGATGTAAGCGATCCAATTTGAAGTATGAAATGTAGCAGTAGCCATGGAAACAAAACCTTGCTACTTGTAAAATTTGTTAACAGATTGACATCACTAAATGACTTTTTCTTCTTAAAATTTTCATTATAGTAGCACCCTGTATATTTTTCCCATAAATAGGCACTTCTTATATCTGTCTTCTCTCGAGTAATGAGTCATCATAAAATATCGTCATTTGACCATAAGAGAGAATATACACACTTAACTAACTCTTGGTAAAATAAAAATGTTAAAGAAAAGAACACCGATTCAACAAAATAATAATTTTCGAAAAATATGATGATAGGTGAAACGACTCTTGTAAAAGACAAAATCGAGTTGAAATTTGAGCTAATAAAACTATGTAAAGTGTACCTACTTAATATCCTGCACCGCACATTTCCCAATTATTAAAAACGAACACACAATGCGCTCGTTTTCTTTACAGTAGTAGAAAAACTATTATATCGTTGTAAAGAGGAAAGAAATGCCTATTTATTGGACAACAATATACAGAGTGTTATTATAATGAACATTTTAAAAACGAAAAGTCGTTTAGTTCTGTCAATCAGGTAAAAAATTCTACAGGGAGCACATTCTTAAGGTTATTTTTGTAAGGTTACTCCTACTTTAAATATGAAAATTTCAAAAACTTGATCTTCCAACCGGTTAGAGCAACTATATTATGACATATTTATACATATAGTTATAATCGGGAATAAGCCTTAAGTTTCAAAGAAGCAAAAAAAACACATAACCAGCGTACGACTTTTTTATTTGATGTTCGATTGTTTTTCTGAATGCAGATTTGGAAAATACAGGAAAAATTACATAGGAATAAATTTTATCCGGTAAAAATAAGAAAATATAAAGAAATAAGGGGGGTGCTAACCTTGGGTAGGTCACCCTGTACATGAAGCTCCATATAATCACTAATAGAATTATTAAAGCTAAGCAGAAAACACAATTTTTCTGGCTAGTAATAATTTGATGTGTGTTTTCTGACCTCTGGTAGGAAATGACCGACTTCTCAAGTTTTTTTTGACAAGCATTGTAAAGATTATTGTTACACTATGGCTGGGAATAAATATTATCTTGAGCACAAAACTGTTTCAAGAACATGAACATTATAAAATTTCCTGCAGCCATGGAACATCGTGCAACTTTTCTATAAAGCATTTTCTCGGCATTTTAAACATTGACACATTTGACGGCAATGACATTGACATTTCGGTTCGGTGCGACAACCGCCAGCTAGTATTTCTATTTCTAGTTGTATGTATACCACATACCTGTATATTAACATATACCGCTTTTGGCCCTATTGCGCACGGCAAGGCGCAGGGAACGAAAAGAGATGGAATTCGCCGTCATTTTTAACCCTATATATTGGCAGTTTGAATGGTGGCTACCTCATTCCTTGTTTAAAATTTTGTATACAGTATAAATGAAATTGCATTATACTTTTTGAAGGCGCCGGTAAAATCATAAAAGTCACCGTGACATGCTTTTTTGATGAGAGATGCGTTTTTAGTTTTTAATCGCGATTTTTTCTTTTATATTTTGTACGGTTAATAACTTTCCATTCTCATATTTACGAGATAAAAACATGACTTGGTGCAAATGCAAAGAGACTTTTACATATATAGATTGTGAAATTGCATTGCATAGGTAAGCAAGTAGGTATAATTTTTTGCCAAATATGATTGTTTTCTCATTGATATTTTCTGATTTCTTGCTCATTTTTAGGTTTTCAAGAGAAGAAACTAAATTTAGAAAGTGGCTTAGTAGGTAATCTAGGTGTCATTCAAGAAGTTCAAGAAATAACTCGTGGAGATGAGGAAAATGGAGACATTGTAATTCTCGATACAACGAAGAGAGCCGCATTTAGGTCGGGACACACATTTCCGCACCGAGTCCGCGCCGAGTCCGTACCGAGTTTGTTCCGTAGCACGGCCGTATCACGGAGGCGAATAGTATCATGTAATCATATCCCCGCACCGAGCAAAGTCTATAGACTTTGCACCGAGTCCGAGCGCGGAGACCGCACCGTGCCCGCACCGTGTGAGATTAGTTTTGTTTGAATTTGACGGAGACGGACGACTCTCGGTGCACGTTCATCCTCAATTTTCATCATTGAAGGAAAATAAACAAAAATATACATGGAAAGGCTATTGAAGAAGTGCGGAAGTATTCCGTTTTATATGATCAGACAGATGAAAAATATAGAAATTCAGAATACAAGTAAAGGGCGTGGAAAAAAATATGTTTTTTCGTTTTTCAGTTGACTTCTTTCCTTTTTCATTCTCTTCTTCATCCAACACAATAGATATAATTGCCAGTTCGGTATTAGAAAAGTTTGAGAACATGCCGAAGTGTAAACTGACAAAAATAGTCGAACTACTACCAAAGTCTAGAAATATCTATCTCTGGACGCTGCTACTACGCCCCACCACGCGACCGATATGCGGCCGTGTATCGGAAATGTGTGGTTTGTAGCTCACAGGGCGGGACACGGCCGTGCTACGGAACAGGATCGGTGCGGACTCGGCGCGGACTCGGTGCGGAACTGTGTGTCCCGACCTTTTCTGGAGCAAATAGAATTAACCTGTTAACTGCAGATCACCGCCAGCAAAATTATTGAAGCTTGTCAAAGAAGAGCGTAATTAAAAATCACTTCACTTTCATTTTTGAAGCAAAGATTAAAGTGGTAGAAGTTGAAGTTACCAAATTTTCTTTGCTTGTATTTTTTAAACAAACAAAAATAAAAAGTTCTAAGGAATAAAACCAGCTGCCTAAAAATTCAGAAATAGGTATAGATAATATTATGTTCTTGGAAAATAGGTTAGGTATTATTATTAAAAGTATTCAAAGAAATAATTATACCAAGTAATAGTGTATGAAAATGTTAGGTAAATAAAAGACTTTTCATATTTTTTATAAGTAATTATTTATAATGTAGCTGTTGTATAAGCTATAGGTATAATGTACAATAATAATTATATTACTTCTCCTTATGATGATTAAAATATTGTTTTGAGTAAGTTGTACAATTTCTCAACCTAGTTAACTGCTTCGTTTCCCGAATGCATTAATTTAAAACCAAAACCAACAAAAATCTTGAACCCATTTTACAAAACCGACAACCAAGACATTACATTATTTATGGAACCCACCGGTAGAAATGATTTCAAATTTCCCGCCTCATTTAGGCTTAAAAATGGCCGCCAAATTATTCCCCCGGTCGGACGTCTGTCTTGCGCGGTATAGGTTGCTATAGGTATATGATGTATACCTACTCTGCATTGTTCTGGCAACAAGGCCACTTATTATATTTTTCCAATTAATGCATTAAACGGAAGAGACTGTTTTTCACTGATACCTGACTGGTAAATCCGGTGACAGATGACAACGAAAATTATCAGGCGGTCACACCATTCACAGTAAAATCAAGAATAATTCTAAGTTTCAATTATTATAGTTCAGCTACCTAAATAAAATCGGTTTCCCTCCCCAGAATCTCATTACACGACATTGATATGCTGTGAACATAGTCGCTATCCCCGATATGTATTTTCCGCCGATCACACAAGGAAATTATAGGCATGCGCTGCTCCAGTGAACTTTCCCGGTCACCGTTGATCAAACAATTCAGTTCACGTATAGGCGCAGAGCGGCAGACGCAGAGTCAAAGAACCGTAACAGTGGTGTTCCCACCGGGCGTTCCCATAATATATCTTTAATTTGTTTATTTCCACTCCAATTAAGACGTGTTTATAGGATATTACGTTACATACACATACATACGACACGCGGGTGTTACGTGTAGCCGTTGCGCCTGCCACATCCGCTGCTGGTTCGGCTCGGATGGAATCCAGTTGGACGAACGGGCAGTCGATTTAAAATGATCCGTTGTTTCGATAGGGTTTTATGAGTCAGTGAGCATTTACTGTGAATTTGACGAATCTGCGGTTGCGGACTGATATTCTCTCAGAGAAATAACCAAGGATAGAGGGAGTAAGAACAAAAAGTAAACAAAGCCAACATCTTTTTGAGTGATGCCGCGTACTCCATTGTTTACAGCATTTCATTTCAAAATAGAAGGGTTTAATAATGGGATTCGATGAAGGCACACCTCCCATAACCAGTGACTATAGAAGGAATCTATAGTCACTGCCATAACGCTAAATTAACAAATGTACTTATTAATTTCTTGTTTGTAACAATTTTAAACTAAAACTAAATTGCATTGTAATTATAGTATCTAATTATCACTTTAATAAAATCGTCACAGATACCTCAAACCGTCCGACATGGCAACGCTGCTTTTGCTGCCGCGGGCGCCGCGTCCGTTAACTCAGCGATATTTGTTTTGTGTATGCCCAGCATGTCAAGTTTTCCGATTGTTTACGTATGGATTTTTCCCGTTTTTAATTGTTTTTCTGTTAATTTAAAGGCTATTTATTATAGTATTTAGGATATAGTGACTGATTTTGTATACAATGGGACGCAGAAAGTGTGTGGTATGTGGCTAAATTGATATTTCTCAGGACATAACCTATCTCAGGTAAACGTTGTACACACGGGCCTAATGTTTGTTTACTTCGGTAAATTTGCATAAGATGTTGGTTGACTACAAATGTATGTATTTTGAAGCTGTTGCTCCCTCTATCCTTGCATGGGTGTTTTATTTTGAGAATTTCAGAAAAAGCACTAAAATATAATACATTTAATAGGCCATTCCTCTGTTTTGTGCAAATATGTTTTGTGGCACGCCAATTTATTGAAGTTAGATAAACGAAACTTAAAATTAAATTACACATTTCCAAACCGACAAAAGATAACGGTACAGTTTTATATAATTATCGTAGTGACGTGTGTAAATATGCCAAAAATTAACGCAATCAACAATCGCAAAAACAAATTGCATGATAACAATTATTGCAAAATGTTGCTATCACAAATATTGAGTGAATGAAAAATAAACTAATAGAAGTTATCAGGCGTATGATGAACTTTATACATTATTAACTAGCCTATGGAAAACAAAATGAATAATTTTTGTCACTTAACAATTTCAATCAATTTCGTTATATTTTTTTAGAAAATAAAAATACATAAAAATAAGAAAATGAATTGCAGCATTAATTTTTAGCGTCATATGTTGCTTATATCCAATATTAGATACTTTCGAATTAGTGTCACACATTGGCCAGTTAGGAATGAGTAAAGAAACAAAAAGAAGCGGTTGACAATCTCCGCAATTCAACAACCTGAACCTGAGCTGGTTCAAGAATAATGAAAATAATATTGTTATTGAATAAATCCTGATTGTTGGGTGAATATATGAGATTTGACAGAGGTTGCGGATCAATTTCATCATTTCGCTAACGTTTTTAGAGAATCTTCCGAAGATTCTGCTCATTCAATAAAATTGCGTGGAGGGAATTGATATTACGTTCAGAAACGTACAGCTTCGGTTTAGGTCCATGAATTGAAATTAAAAATATTTGCCGATCGCCCCAAATAAAAATTTTAATTAAAATCAAATTCGGCCCGATATGCTGGCAAAAGAACATTGATTTTCTCGTCCCTAGCAAGGCATGATTGAAATCTACCCCTACCTTATCCTTGGCGGGCCTAAACCCCGCCTAAATTGGACCCCGTTTAAAATTTTAATCTTTCTTACCCTGTCTGCATCCACCCCTCTTTGCAGGGGTGAAATACTCGTCGCCGTGTTGAACTCATAAACGCAGTAGAGCTACAAGGGACAACTTCAGACCAAAAATTATATATAGACGAAACTTCAAATGGAAACTTTTCTCGCCAAGATTTCTATATTCGCTAGTTCCACTTTTTGTTGTGTAAATTGTAAAATAAGATAGACTTTCTTTATATTATGTATAGAAAGAAACATTCGTTGTATAAGTTGCGCCGAACCGAACAAGCCGACAATACCGTTTGGAGTCTCTCGTAGGATTTATTATGTCGAAGTGAGACTTTTACATTTTTGTTCGGTTTTGCCATTTTCGTAGTGTTTTTGGTGTTATATTTGATCTAAAGACACTTACATTTAGTTAAAATCAGTATAAATAATCACAGAGCGACATCGACATAACCTTTCATAGAGTTAAGAGTTACGCCTAGGAAGGAAACTGGATTACCCATTGTAATTGATTGTGTTTTTTAGATGGATTCCACCTCAGAATCCATACCTGCTACCTGAATTGATAAGACGTTAATAAGTAATTAATCCTCGCAGGGAGTAGGTAAGCCGCAATGAAAGAAATATTCGGTGCTGGTCTGGTATGCGCTCTACGTGAAAATATGATCTACACCTTCAAGTACTCTATTCTGTTATGCGATCTCCGTTTTATTCACCTGTTTGGGGAGAAAAGAACTGTCACCAACAAGTATGGATAATATATAGAAATATAATAATAATGTCATAATTATTAATTTGCATAATTGTTCTTTGCACCCCAAACAGGTCAATAAAAACCCTTTATGCGTATTACCCTTTATGATTTTATTATAACCGTATTGTTATTATTATTCACGATAAATATTTGGATAGGCACCTGCTATTTGATCTTAATTTAATATAGGAGTATAAATAGGGGTATAAATGAAGAAGAAAAGAAGTGTACCTCACCATATGCTACAGAGCCACTTGGATTTTGTGGCATGGAGAAATTTAAGGAAAGACGCTCCATGTAGATTCCCATCATTCAGCGTGAAGTTGAAGCAGGATCGTATATCCATTCCGATGAATGGCCCGCTTACCGGTCTTTATCACGGCTTGGATATGTGCACAATTCAGTTAATCACCAACACAACTATGTTGATCCTGACTCCGGAGCGCGCACCCAAAGAATAGAACGAAAATGGTTGGATGCTAAAGTGGCATTAATGAAGAAGAAGAGAAGTGTACCTCACCATATGCTACAGAGCCACTTGGATTTTGTGGTATGGAGAAATTTAAGGAAAGACGCTCCATGTAGATTCCCATCATTCAGCGTGAAGTTGAAGCAGGATCGTATATCCATTCCGATGAATGGCCCGCTTACCGGTCTTTATCACGGCTTGGATATGTGCACAATTCAGTTAATCACCAACACAACTATGTTGATCCTGACTCCGGAGCGCGCACCCAAAGAATAGAACGAAAATGGTTGGATGCTAAAGTGGCATTAATGAAGAAGAAGAGAAGTGTACCTCACCATATGCTACAGAGCCACTTGGATTTTGTGGTATGGAGAAATTTAAGGAAAGACGCTCCATGTAGATTCCCGTCATTCAGCGTGAAGTTGAAGCAGGATCGTATATCCATTCCGATGAATGGCCCGCTTACCGGTCTTTATCACGGCTTGGATATGTGCACAATTCAGTTAATCACCAACACAACTATGTTGATCCTGACTCCGGAGCGCGCACCCAAAGAATAGAACGAAAATGGTTGGATGCTAAAGTGGCATTAATGAAGAAGAAGAGAAGTGTACCTCACCATATGCTACAGAGCCACTTGGATTTTGTGGTATGGAGAAATTTAAGGAAAGACGCTCCATGTAGATTCCCATCATTCAGCGTGAAGTTGAAGCAGGATCGTATATCCATTCCGATGAATGGCCCGCTTACCGGTCTTTATCACGGCTTGGATATGTGCACAATTCAGTTAATCACCAACACAACTATGTTGATCCTGACTCCGGAGCGCGCACCCAAAGAATAGAACGAAAATGGTTGGATGCTAAAGTGGCATTAATGAAGAAGAAGAGAAGTGTACCTCACCATATGCTACAGAGCCACTTGGATTTTGTGGTATGGAGAAATTTAAGGAAAGACGCTCCATGTAGATTCCCATCATTCAGCGTGAAGTTGAAGCAGGATCGTATATCCATTCCGATGAATGGCCCGCTTACCGGTCTTTATCACGGCTTGGATATGTGCACAATTCAGTTAATCACCAACACAACTATGTTGATCCTGACTCCGGAGCGCGCACCCAAAGAATAGAACGAAAATGGTTGGATGCTAAAGTGGCATTAATGAAGAAGAAGAGAAGTGTACCTCACCATATGCTACAGAGCCACTTGGATTTTGTGGTATGGAGAAATTTAAGGAAAGACGCTCCATGTAGATTCCCATCATTCAGCGTGAAGTTGAAGCAGGATCGTATATCCATTCCGATGAATGGCCCGCTTACCGGTCTTTATCACGGCTTGGATATGTGCACAATTCAGTTAATCACCAACACAACTATGTTGATCCTGACTCCGGAGCGCGCACCCAAAGAATAGAACGAAAATGGTTGGATGCTAAAGTGGCATTAATGAAGAAGAAGAGAAGTGTACCTCACCATATGCTACAGAGCCACTTGGATTTTGTGGTATGGAGAAATTTAAGGAAAGACGCTCCATGTAGATTCCCGTCATTCAGCGTGAAGTTGAAGCAGGATCGTATATCCATTCCGATGAATGGCCCGCTTACCGGTCTTTATCACGGCTTGGATATGTGCACAATTCAGTTAATCACCAACACAACTATGTTGATCCTGACTCCGGAGCGCGCACCCAAAGAATAGAACGAAAATGGTTGGATGCTAAAGTGGCATTAATGAAGAAGAAGAGAAGTGTACCTCACCATATGCTACAGAGCCACTTGGATTTTGTGGTATGGAGAAATTTAAGGAAAGACGCTCCATGTAGATTCCCATCATTCAGCGTGAAGTTGAAGCAGGATCGTATATCCATTCCGATGAATGGCCCGCTTACCGGTCTTTATCACGGCTTGGATATGTGCACAATTCAGTTAATCACCAACACAACTATGTTGATCCTGACTCCGGAGCGCGCACCCAAAGAATAGAACGAAAATGGTTGGATGCTAAAGTGGCATTAATGAAGAAGAAGAGAAGTGTACCTCACCATATGCTACAGAGCCACTTGGATTTTGTGGTATGGAGAAATTTAAGGAAAGACGCTCCATGTAGATTCCCATCATTCAGCGTGAAGTTGAAGCAGGATCGTATATCCATTCCGATGAATGGCCCGCTTACCGGTCTTTATCACGGCTTGGATATGTGCACAATTCAGTTAATCACCAACACAACTATGTTGATCCTGACTCCGGAGCGCGCACCCAAAGAATAGAACGAAAATGGTTGGATGCTAAAGTGGCATTAATGAAGAAGAAGAGAAGTGTACCTCACCATATGCTACAGAGCCACTTGGATTTTGTGGTATGGAGAAATTTAAGGAAAGACGCTCCATGTAGATTCCCATCATTCAGCGTGAAGTTGAAGCAGGATCGTATATCCATTCCGATGAATGGCCCGCTTACCGGTCTTTATCACGGCTTGGATATGTGCACAATTCAGTTAATCACCAACACAACTATGTTGATCCTGACTCCGGAGCGCGCACCCAAAGAATAGAACGAAAATGGTTGGATGCTAAAGTGGCATTAATGAAGAAGAAGAGAAGTGTACCTCACCATATGCTACAGAGCCACTTGGATTTTGTGGTATGGAGAAATTTAAGGAAAGACGCTCCATGTAGATTCCCGTCATTCAGCGTGAAGTTGAAGCAGGATCGTATATCCATTCCGATGAATGGCCCGCTTACCGGTCTTTATCACGGCTTGGATATGTGCACAATTCAGTTAATCACCAACACAACTATGTTGATCCTGACTCCGGAGCGCGCACCCAAAGAATAGAACGAAAATGGTTGGATGCTAAAGTGGCATTAATGAAGAAGAAGAGAAGTGTACCTCACCATATGCTACAGAGCCACTTGGATTTTGTGGTATGGAGAAATTTAAGGAAAGACGCTCCATGTAGATTCCCATCATTCAGCGTGAAGTTGAAGCAGGATCGTATATCCATTCCGATGAATGGCCCGCTTACCGGTCTTTATCACGGCTTGGATATGTGCACAATTCAGTTAATCACCAACACAACTATGTTGATCCTGACTCCGGAGCGCGCACCCAAAGAATAGAACGAAAATGGTTGGATGCTAAAGTGGCATTAATGAAGAAGAAGAGAAGTGTACCTCACCATATGCTACAGAGCCACTTGGATTTTGTGGTATGGAGAAATTTAAGGAAAGACGCTCCATGTAGATTCCCATCATTCAGCGTGAAGTTGAAGCAGGATCGTATATCCATTCCGATGAATGGCCCGCTTACCGGTCTTTATCACGGCTTGGATATGTGCACAATTCAGTTAATCACCAACACAACTATGTTGATCCTGACTCCGGAGCGCGCACCCAAAGAATAGAACGAAAATGGTTGGATGCTAAAGTGGCATTAATGAAGAAGAAGAGAAGTGTACCTCACCATATGCTACAGAGCCACTTGGATTTTGTGGTATGGAGAAATTTAAGGAAAGACGCTCCATGTAGATTCCCATCATTCAGCGTGAAGTTGAAGCAGGATCGTATATCCATTCCGATGAATGGCCCGCTTACCGGTCTTTATCACGGCTTGGATATGTGCACAATTCAGTTAATCACCAACACAACTATGTTGATCCTGACTCCGGAGCGCGCACCCAAAGAATAGAACGAAAATGGTTGGATGCTAAAGTGGCATTAATGAAGAAGAAGAGAAGTGTACCTCACCATATGCTACAGAGCCACTTGGATTTTGTGGTATGGAGAAATTTAAGGAAAGACGCTCCATGTAGATTCCCATCATTCAGCGTGAAGTTGAAGCAGGATCGTATATCCATTCCGATGAATGGCCCGCTTACCGGTCTTTATCACGGCTTGGATATGTGCACAATTCAGTTAATCACCAACACAACTATGTTGATCCTGACTCCGGAGCGCGCACCCAAAGAATAGAACGAAAATGGTTGGATGCTAAAGTGGCATTAATGAAGAAGAAGAGAAGTGTACCTCACCATATGCTACAGAGCCACTTGGATTTTGTGGTATGGAGAAATTTAAGGAAAGACGCTCCATGTAGATTCCCATCATTCAGCGTGAAGTTGAAGCAGGATCGTATATCCATTCCGATGAATGGCCCGCTTACCGGTCTTTATCACGGCTTGGATATGTGCACAATTCAGTTAATCACCAACACAACTATGTTGATCCTGACTCCGGAGCGCGCACCCAAAGAATAGAACGAAAATGGTTGGATGCTAAAGCGGCATTAATGAAGAAGAAGAGAAGTGTACCTCACCATATGCTACAGAGCCACTTGGATTTTGTGGTATGGAGAAATTTAAGGAAAGACGCTCCATGTAGATTCCTATCATTTTTGGAAGACATTAGAAGAGTCTATTTGTGATTAATTATATAGTAGATATTTCATTATTTTTCATTTTAATAAAAAACATTAAGTACATACCAATATCTATCATTTCTTATTAATATTAATCTAAACAATCAATAAAAAATGTAAACTTATACTGTAGATCACATAATTACTGTAGATCGCAAGCCAGACCAGTTCGTCATACTGTAGAGCGCATACCGGACCAGCACCAAATATTCGTTACTCACCAACTGCTTTGATAGTCTAGGTATAGCTTTGTTTTCTCTATGATTACAAGGAAAGTTTTAATTTCTTATTTTATGGTTAGGTAATGCTAATGCCAAAAGAAAAGAGTGTCTATATTATTTATGGACTGACGGGACAACGTATTCTTTATGTGATGTACTTTTAAACCTGTGTTGTAGTTATAGCCGTTCTTAGCCGCTTTGAGATATACTACCTACCTGTTGGGATTTTTGGATTTTTGTTTTGTATAAGCTGCTAGATGACTGGCAATTTCGGGTGTTCCGTAGGAATGTATTCTTCGCATCAAATTATGATAATTTTCTTAATGTATTTTTGGCCTAAGGGTACCAGTGTTCCCAAATTTTAATATGAAGAATACAGAGGTATGGATATAGCGTAGTAGAAATATAATTATTTAAATTTCAGATTTGTATTGAGCTATTTGTTTCAACCTGTGGTTATTTTTTTACATTATGACTGAATTATAGTATAGCACAGGAAGTGGTCAATTTTGATTTGAATTGCGTTATACAGAGAGCTTAAATATAACTAAATGAAAAAAATAAGTACATAACAATAAAGAAATATCAAAAACAGGACATTATGATTAACCGTTTTAAGAAAAATCTCCCCGAAAAATAAAAAAAATATTATAAAAGTGAAATTTATACCATGTTAATGTTGTGTTTTAGACATCCAATATGAGCCGAGAAATACTGCTGAAATGACCAACATCAGGTTACTGGTATACGGTATACTTAGTATAAACACAGACCTATATAGCTTCGCTAGCTATATAATAGGTCTGTGGTATAAATTAAAAATAATTAAAGATTTACATATCCAAATTATTCTGAAATAGGTACTCACTCTGTATTCACGTGATTACCTCCTCTTCTTAATGCCATACCGGCCTTAGCCATGCCACCTGAAACAGAAAAACATTTAGTTACTTTTTCACAGTTAACAATCGTTGATAAAAATACGATTCGTCGGTTTACAAAATAAAATAAATATATTGTGAGGAAAATGTTATTAATTTTGTTTCCAAAAACTGGTCCCACAATTTTCTTTAAATTTTGTCTGCATATTTTTAAATTATTGATGGGCAATGGGAAATAAACCTTGAGACAATGAAAAAATATGTCAAGAATTATAAATAACAGCTGAACAGAAAACAGAAATAAAAATATTAATTTTCAAACTGGATTCCATATGAAGATGGCTAGATAAGTGCTCCTACTACCTGCCTGTGAGAAAGGTAGCGCTGAAGTAGAAGCTTAAAAAGTTCAAGAAGATTTTGAGAAGGGCACACCAAGGGAGTCAACAATCAGAAGAAAGGCACAAAATGTACGCAATAACCCACAGAATTTTAAGAGGTAGGGGAAAACTGGAAGCATACTTATTAAATCAGAATGCAAAAAGTCCTATATACTTAGTCGCTATAACAGGATATGGCAAAAAAATAGTATCACAATTGAAACGTCCTCACAGAACTCAAACAGCGTAAAACTTTCTCTTCCTTCCTTTGAAATTGTTATTCCAAAAGACGATTTTGTATATATGTAGCAAGAAAAATATTGAAGGCAGCAAGCTACAGACTGAAAAGCCTGTACAGGGTGTTCCCGGATTGACTGCAATATAGGTATGAATGATAAACATCGAAGAGTTGAAATTTAACGTTCAATATGTCAATCTGACAAATAAATTAAAAACTGCATATTCGTTGGGTAAGTGTATAGGTAGATAAGTATGTAAGAAATTATGCATCACTTCACTCAAAAAAATAATATCTTGGATTAAAATACGTTATATTAATGAAATCGCCAAGATTTCATTAATATAAGCAATTTCATAATGTGTCGAAGAAATATATTTTCAAATTAAAACCGTCGATGATGTTCTTCAAAGAAGGAAATCAGGAGCTAGACTCAAGTATATTAAATGGCTTTGGTTTTATAACTAACTATGTCAGAGTAAAGTCAACAGAAAGGTTGTTTTGAAAAAATAAAAACTTTACTCAAGTCCTGATAATCTTGTTGCAATACACACTTGACTTTAATATTAGTAAAGCTTTATTTCAATTAAGTCACAACAGTCTTAATTTAAGGAAATATAAACTTGATTCAAGTCTTGATTATTTTGTTATAATGCATACTAGACTTTGATCTTATAGAGTCTCGCCTCGCCAGAATCTTTCATATTGAAATTTCATTATGCTGATATAGTTTTAGTCAGGCTGCCATGTATTTTAAAAAGAAGTTCAAAATAGAATATTCTTCGGAAAAATATAGGCATCTCGTCAGCATGGGCCCAAGGAGCTATTATGGTCACATTTACTTGTAGGTGTAGGTATTTTAATAAATAATTTTTCGGCGTTTCCGAACAAGCTGCAAATGATAAGTATGCAAAGTTTTGATATAAAACTGCTAAAGAAAAGATCGCATACTGTTTGCGCATGCTGAAGTACAGTTTCTATTGAATGTCATTTAACAATTTACACTATTTATTCAATGTAAACGATCCTTGGGCATATACGCAAACAGTAGGCCATCTTTTCTAGTTAGTAGTTTTAAAACAAGAATTTTCATCTTTATCATATTGGCAGCCTGTTCAGAAACGGAAAAAATTATTTATTAAAATACAATTTCACGTGACCATAATAGCCATTTGGGCCCACACTGACGGTCTGACTATGGTTTTCCGAGGAATCTTCTATTTTGAACATCACTTCAAAACACATGGCAGCCTGACTAAAATCATATCAAACCGCATTGTTGTCGAACAAATGAAGACTCGCTATGATAATATTATGAAGAACTCAGGTTGATTATCTAATTCACACTTTGGCATCGTGAAAGGCATACTGAGCAAAATCGTATCCAAATATCTGTCACTAGATCCAGGTCTATAACGATTGATGATACTGGGCCGTGTGCTGGCTCAGCGAGTCCAGAAAGGTGAATTCCAGAGAGTGGGGGTGCAGTACATGCCTCGATGTTTTTTTTCTAAAGGCCGGTCCACACGCAACGATGTATTGTACGATGTATCGTGCATGCGCAAGTAAATCGTTACAGATAAATCGTTACAAATTCAGTGCGTCCACATTATAACAACTTATCGTAGTAAAGCTGCAATTTTCGCTTGATACAATAATCATGGAGGAAGGGTTTTTGGAGTATTTTGACGTTTTCTTTAAATGCTAAAAGGAAGAGGGAAATCAGGAAACGTTTAAATAAAACTAGATTATCCAAAGCATGGTTATTGAAACGAAGTCTATTTTACCATTGAATTCTATTATAAAATTATGCGAAATGGTCGACATATTTTTAACAAATTTAAAATAAATCAGTTATTATTTTAGTTTTAATTAATTTAATAATTTCCGGACTAAAAATTTGCATGCGCAAATCTCCCAAATCTATGCTTTTCGGCTCAGACTTTCAACTCTGACGTCCAACTTTGCACAGTTCTAAATTTTGTTCAAATCTGCTGTCCACACGCACCGATTTATCTGTAACGATTTGCTTGCGCATGCAAATCGTACGATACATCGTTGTGTGTGGACCGGCCCTAAGGAATCGAATTATTTCATTATAGAGACGCTTTCAACCTGATAGATATTTGTTTTAAGAAATTCCTAGATTTCTAGTTTTGAGAAAATGTAATGTCTTGTGTACTAAAATGGAAAAATCGATTTTCTCAGAACGAAATAACTTCAGTTTAAGACCATAACTTGGGATGTCAACTGAAATGCAAATAAATATTAATTTAAATATTTAGATCTTTAAACTAAAATAGTTTCTTTCATTTTAGGGCGCTAACCAACAAATTAAGTGTATTCAATTAACAAACGTTATAATATTAATTCAAAGTAATGTTTTTACTTCAAGAGTACAAAGTACAGTATGTCAAATGGAAATAAAAATTTTAAAGAAATATGTGTACCTACTGAATTTAAGATACTTTTTTTTTTCTGTGTTGAAGAATCAAAAACGTAACTCTTCTCTTTTTACTCAAACCATTGACTGCTCTAACCATATTTCAAACTGTTATTAAATACTTTTAATGCGTAATTTATTTCGTCAATCTCCCATAAATAAAGAAAGAGAATATTACGTATTTCGTAATCAACTTCGTTCCCTTCGGGCATAAAACCTCATTCGCTATTCCAAACTAAAAAAAAAACACTGTAATAGAGAAGCGCCCGCCGAGTTACGAAACTCATTTTCCAAATATGTATCCTCGCCCTATTATACCCCGACCCCTCCTGCCAGCCGACGACGGGGGTTGAAACAAAGACGAGGCATTCTGGGTAGCTATGGCAATAAAAAAAATCGGATCGATACTAATATTACAAAGAACAGGTACTGGTGGGGTGGGGAGGGGGTCATAATACTGTCTATCGGCATAATGTTGATGAGATTAATAATTTTTAATTGGAACTTTTTCAATTGAAGGAGAATAAGACTAACCTGAATAGAACAGCTAAGTTATAGTGTGACGTGTCCTTCCTGAAGGGGCAGTCCAACGAACTGGCACTACATCGATCCCCAACAAGCTTAAGATCAAAGCAAGCTGCACAATCCTCATGTAAAGAAATGCTAATATTAAAGAACTCCATGAAAATTTAATACTTATTCGTCTAGAACATTCATGGATATTATCTCTCATCAGTCCAAGGATTTCTTCAGTCCGGTTTTTCAAACATCTGTAAAGTATAGGAAATTGCAACATTAAAGTGTCTGTATTGACACTGGTATAACGTGCCTCACTGACCACAAAGACCACACCTATCGGGAATGAAAAAAACTACTAGTACTTCGGTAAATATCGTCCAAGTAATGATATTTTTATTCCCATCTAAGAAACGCACGTTATAATAAAAACTCATTATAGATCAATCGTCTTTTTTTTACATTTTGATTTGCCTTCCTAATCGACCATTTAGTTGATTATAAAAAGACATGGAACCGTTCGAAAAGTGAACTGGTTTAATTAACAGAAGAGGACAAAAGCGAGACTAAGAAAAACGGTTACGAGTGTTGGTTGGTTAACCAGTTTGATCCGATATATGGACCGATTATCGGCACTAAACGGCTAAGGAGTTCCTACAGAATTTCATCATCTTCTCAACGGTTCATGCATTGTTAAACGTAGGCAACTGCGAATCGTCACAACCAGCTTCAGCCCGTGGCCATAAACTCCGGTTACATCCTCACCCTCTTGTCCAAAGCTTCATTAAAAAGCCCCATAACACCGAGCAGCACCCTGAGTGATGAAACACATTTTCTGAATATGTATCAGCACCGTTCCCATTAGCCAGAGGGCGGTGGAGTGGTGGGGGTTGAAACAAAGACCCCAGACCCGGGGGGTTGGTGCAGCGAGAAAAAAAACGGGTCGATAATAATATTACAAAAGGGAGCAGGTATTGTGCTTCTTGGGGGACGAGAGATGGTGCCCGCGCCGCCGGTCGAGGATGGTTTTAATTTTTCATTCGAGCACAAAACTGTAGCATGAGAGGATGTACCTACTTGAATTGGCACACAATGGAATAAATTAAAGATCAGACAAAGGTAATGCTTGTTAAGAATACCTACGTGAAAAAAGGAGAGTTGTTCAGATCATGCAACAGAGATGCAAATATATCAGAGGCATACCATGAATCCTCTTTACAAATAATACATAGATCTGGGGGAAAGATGGGGCGAGAGACACACATAAAGCAATACATTATCGCCAGCGTCATTTATCTTCACTAAGCGGTATTTTTCTTCTAAGGCATTCTAGTATGCGCTTTGTATAAACAAATCTTGCCGATGGTCTGACAGAAGGTGACCGGTCGCGCGAAAAGTGACAGACCTTTTAATCGTGTCTCAGCGAAAATCGCTGAGACACGGTCAATCAGGCTACTACTTGAAGATCTTAAAAGCCTGCTATTGGCAAAATAAAGTGATCGAAAACATTATGCTCATAAATATTTGCATTTGAATAAGTTCCAGCTAAATGGGTTGCGACAGACCGAGAGTTTTGTACATTCTGACAAGTAATAAATAATATGTGAATGCTACACACTGCTTTTTTAATTGTAAAGGTTTTCGTTGCGGACTATACGCGACCGAATTTAAGATGCCAACGCCCCGACGGGCACTATGCGAACTAACTATATGGGCCATTGTTACCTCTAGCTATGGGCACACTTTGGGTTTACACTGCGTTGTTCTTTGTTCTTGTTCATTTTCTTGTCGTCTTCTATACATATATTTTGTGGTCGTCTTCATAAAGTTACTTGGTTATTAGGTAAAAGTTCCCCCCCGACAATCGGCGCCCGCCGATTGTGGAGGGAAAACAGCGGCCGGGCCGGACGTAAACACGGCACAAATCTTTCCAAATTTCGGATTTTCCGCGGGTTTCCGCGAAGTTTCGATGTTGCAAAAGGTGCAAAATAGTGTGGTGATCAGTTTGAGCTGCATATAGTAAAAATTCATCCGGATTATAACCACAAATATCGCCATGAAAAGTGAGGTGTCAAAGGAAATTTGAAAATTCATTTTCTCGGAAACTTCGCCCGAGCACCAAAAACTAAGGTCAGATTCGTGTTCAGGGACCCCAAAATAGGGGGTAGCCAAAATTAAAAAAAAAATCGGGGCAGACATACACCGCGGGAAACTGTACTTACCGGTTATTATAAAGTTTAAACATTATTGTTTATGATTTACGTAATTGCAAAGGAAACAGGCAACTAAAAATGAACTAAAAGCAGAATTCGAAATAGAGAACTTTGTTGGTTAAATTAAATTGATTCGAAACTTGTTCCATCTCGAAAATGTTTTCAGGAACAAACGAACAAAAAATGTTTAGGTTAGGACCTCGGCGATCGAATCAAGATGGTTTTTCGCCCGAATCTCGCACTAAAACTTCGTAATTACACTGCATAACACTTTAGCATGTTCAAATTCCACTTCTGATAGCTGTGGGAGGCCTTTTGGGCGTGGTAATCATAATAAAAATCACATTTTACTTGCTTTAATTCATTTTCTAACAACTCTTCTTTAACTCTTCTCTCTTTTTTGGCACAAGCGTGGCGGGAATATTTAAACATTTGAATTCAACTGTTGTTATTTACTACATTATTATAATAGTCAACTTTAGAAAATAAAGCTTTTTGACTGATTTTGAACAAAACAGAAAACATAATATACGGATCAACAAAATGGCATGGCCCATAGACTTAGTTTAACATTGAGCCTACAGGGGGCGTATTTCTTATATTCAATGGCGTATTAGTAATTTTTTTAATTGAAGAAACATTTTTGGTCTTGTCTAGGTGCTCGCGAACTCGACCGGTTTTCTTTTGTCGCTAGAGGCGGACCCTTACAGATAAAAAATAATGCACTTTAGTAATTTCACTCTAACGTTGCTAATTTTGCATATATTTAGCCGAAACTTTACACGTACTACTTCTAAAGGATAATACTCAATTGGAAATTTTTGTATATTTTCCAAAGAAAGCCAGATAAAGTGGGTATCACGAATCTTGATCCTTGCGTCACAATGACCAACAATGCTATTGCCATTGTCTATCTCGTTGTGACGCAGGGACCAAGCTTCCTGATATCCACTTTTATATTTCATTTTTATTTTTTTACAAAAAAGAACTAAATCTCCAAATACTAGATTCAATTCAAGTACATTTGGTCAAAACCACGTCATTATTGTAGCGCTTTTTGTAAAAGAGTTATCGTGGAAGTAGGTTTTCAATATACAGATATAGACTTTTATTAAGGCACAATTGCAAGAAACACTAAAGTGAATTTGTATGAGAGAGTTATACCCCACACATATTTTAGTATCAATCAACAAAAATGAATAACTTCAAAAAATGTAGACCAAATTGCCAAATCCATGTCCCATTCTAAAACATTGTCCGCCCGGCCGCCGATAGAGGGTACCACGGAATACATCTAACCGGCGGGCGCTAGTTTGCAGGCGATAAAAAGCCGCCGGCCTGATCCGTCGTCAGTTCGTCAGTTTGGTGTCTGGTGTCTTCCTCCTACCAAGTAGGCTAGACAGATAGGTACCTTCACGGGGGTGTTATTTACGTCACCCATCTGAACCATCGCTTGACCGCTGTTGGGATAGAACCGGGAGATATTGCCGGGGCTCTCCTGCACCGTGTAGTTGATATTACCAAAGTTTACAGAATAAAATATTCTGTAAAGTTTGATATTACCGACCATTGTCAGGGTACATCTGATTGTTTGGTTTCGCCCCCTGCTCCTAAGCACATCGTCGAGAATAACAACTAGAGGTCCAAACAACCTTAAAATATATTATATCACAAAGTACCCAGATATGAACCGAATATCGTAATTTTAAAACCTGACTTGACTATAACTACACTGACAGCTGCTTTCCCAAGCTGAAAGTCTCGTTTCCAGTTTACTGCCTTGGCATATTCAGGCGGGGAACATCATTTAATCAGCCGAATCCATAGTGTCAAATGCACCCAGAGCCTGCCTAATTTCGCTTTGATGCTAATACCCAATTTATTCAAAATCCCCAATAATTTACGAGCCATTTGCTGCAGCGGGGATTGGTCTGGAACTGCTGCGTCGTCATCACCGGGGCCCGCCACCCCTCTCTGTCACGTACAGAAAAAGCCAGTGCTTTATGGTGGAGGGTGAGTAAACTGAAAATTACACCGCCCCACCGCGGCGGGCACTATAGGGGGAGACCGTGACTCCAAACGTTAAAATGATGTTTCGACGCAACGTCATAATGTTGCACACAATGTGAATGTGAGAATATCAATGTCGACAGACATATTATATTTTCTCTTACTCTACAATATAAGTTAGGTTTAAGAACGGTTTAGTATTTCATTATTCGATTTACCGAAATTTTCTGGTAATTAGTATCAAACTTGGTATATCGGACACGTTTTCAAGTGTAATGAGCTGGTCATGTCATTATATGAAACAACAACATGCACATGCAGGCAGATCATAGAGGTTTATTAGTAGATTCGCCTGGCATATTTTCATTTAGGTACATATTCATTTCATCCCAGTTTTCAAATAAAACAGAATCCAAAATCCAAGGAAGGAGTCAAAGCTCTATGTGTATTATAAAATACCTGAGATAAAAATAGCTCTGCGTAGTAACCAAGTTTTGACACAATATTTTGATATCCTTAGATACATTTTCGAGTTATTATGCTTAGCTGTGCGGCTTGTGGCACTTCCCTGACCACCAAACCTAAAATGTTTGAGGATAACAATCCATCGGTAAGTAATTTTATAATTTAAATTAACCTTTGAGGTCATATACCAAAGTACCATAGGCGTTTGTGTAAGTACCTAATTCTTCATAATTGGAAATTTAAAATTAGAACTGCTATATTATGCCTTTATTGTAGGTACTGATTTTACGAAAAATGAGGACTTCTGCCTCGCGCCACTGTAAAAACGGAAGCGGCATCCCGCCATTATGCAGAGACTGTCCCGGTCGAGCGTTAAGCCCTAATTTGCTCCTTCCTGGGTTCTTTATTCAAAGCGTTGAATACAAGTATGGGTATTGTGATGGAATGAGGTGAAAACCCACGAAAAAATTCGAACAAGAAGAAAAATTCAAAATCAAGCTTCCTTCTGTGATCTTCACTGATGACAGCTTGAGCTTCAAATTAACGACTTTATAGAAATTCTTATACCTATGCAGACAATGCTATTAATGAACTGTATGAACTACAGGAATATTTAGGAATGAATTATTTAATTTTCTGATACTAGCCAATTCCCCACTAACCTTTAAAATCATGTCTCTAAGCATGGGAGAGAGAACCCGGCATCGCAGGCTATATTTTTTGTGGTCTAAGTAATATAGAAAGGCGAGGATTCCGCCATGGAAAAGGATTGACTGTTCGCAAAAATGATGGCTGAAAGATATAAGTTTGTAAAAGAAACTTAATCATTGAAAGCAAGGCAGGAAGTGGAGCACCGCGAGTTTCTTCAGAAATAATATAACATGATGGTCGTTTTTTGCGAAATGTTCGTAAATAATTCAGTGAAGTCAGAGCAGTAGTAGTAAATTGTTACCAAATTTGAAAAAATATATGTATATATTTCACCAAATTTAATTGCGGCAAAAGTAACATTTAAAATAGCAAGAAATCTGCTTACAGAACATACCTCACGAGATCTAACCGTATCTTTATTCATACCACCTTGTTAAACTAGACAACATGGGAATTGTCGCAATTAAAAGTAAACTTAATTATTGCAAGCTGCTGATTGACTAATTTGAATTAATTTCTAGATTATTGCAGACATGTAAATTCTTTATGGTTGATGGCTAGTTTATTGCGGGCAAATGAATAATTTTCTTGCATTAATGAAAAGTTTCACCTCCTGAACCAAATTACTCATGTTTTATTGTGTCCATACATAAAATATTTAGCTAATTATGCCTAGGTACCTATTTGAAATTGATAGTATAGCCACTGTTTTGGTATATTGAATATCTCTGTAATTAAAACGAGAACAAGTATCATATGATAACCAGCTGTTGCGTTAAATATTTACATTACCTGCACCCGTTAAAAGCAATTTACATAGCAAATGAAGGTGCGTCTAGGCCCCCCATCTAAAAAACTGGTATGCGGTGCCTGCTCGGACGAAACAACTGCCAAGGTCGTTTCTCCTCAGTTTATTTATAAAAATTACTTCCATCTACTGACTTTGTATGCGGTGATCTCAGAGATTATTTATTTTCAATAGCTGAGGCGTCTTGGGTTGCGCATAGATTGACCCGTTTCGACATTGAGAGGTCACTTTATTCGATTCATTAATAGGATCTCTGTTAACGAATTTAATTGCTTTAATTCCATTGCACAACAGTTCAGGCCAAACGCTGAGTAGACATCTGATATGACCGCGCAGAGGTGGTATTGATACACGATACACCGGCATAATATTATGTATTTCAAATAAATGCAGTGTAAGTAAATATAGAACAGAGTGTCACTGTTTGTAGTTGGCTTGCTACATTTTTTATTTCTTATGCCCGGCAATCCAGCATTAAAATAGTAGCGTAGTAATTTCTAAGATCATATGGACTTATTGATTTTATAGGAACTTTTGAATAAAACACACTAATAAATGTCTTCAAATACTCGCTAATAATGTCCCTAAATCGGTAGTTAACCTAAAATGCATTTAAAGTGTGTATTTTTCAAAAAGGCATTTTTAAAAAAGGACATATCAACGCAATCTGGGTTCTGACAAAATTCCGTTAAATAAAAAACACTCTCATACCGCTTTTTAATTGCGCTGATATTTCTTGTATCAAGGAAATTCTTTGACTAAATTGTACAAAGTGGCCCATCCAAGGGAAAAAAGTGTGTTACGTGGAGACAGGTCAACATGAAATCATCATTCAAAAAACGAATTTGTAGTAAAAGTTAAGGGGAATTCCAGGGTGTACTGGATTTTATGTTATACCGGGGTCGATAAAAAAAGTTATCCAAAAATCTATTTATACAAAATAATAACATCTAATTTTTTAACTACACAACCATTCCTGAATATTCAGTTTTTCTATCTTCCGGTTTTAGCGGAGATGGAAGTGACATTCTCTATTTTGAAACTTACACATTTCATTTAACCAGTACATGATTAATTTTTAAATTCTAAATCCAACGATATACATATACCTAATTTGACCCATTTATCGCCAACCATTTCCGAAATATTTACCAAAGAACCTCCATCAAACTAAATAACATGGTCTATTGTGTCAGTGTCATCTGGTGTTCGACCCAAGTAGGCCAAACATTAGAACCAGATTTATAAAAAATAAAGTCAGCCATGCCAATAAAATTGACAATCAAGCTGTCAAGTCAACATTTCTACTTATTAGCTATCAGATTAACTTCGCTTATATATACCCCTGTCGATCTAATCTTTGGTACAGCTTACATAAAAATGAAACACTCTGAACATCTCTCTTTGGATATTTACGAGAATACCCCCTCAAAGTTTATACGTATATTTTATTATTTCTGATTAAAGATCTCTAAAATATCTTAGCATTCTTCTTTCAAAAACATTTTTTTTTAATTGTTATTAGTAACTATACAGTGTGTCCCCGGATTGTTTAGAAGACTCTTGTAAGTGACAAAAAAATGTCAAGTTAAAATTTTATCTTTTGGGGTTCAGCCCTGGTTGCATGGTTTCAAACTAATTTGTGATAAAATTTTAGTTTCGAAAAATCAATTAGGTATGCCTTGGAAATTTTGAATAAACTAATTTTTCGCACCAGCAATGTGACCCTTTTATAGGTTTTAGCACAGAAAATATATTCGTAGTATATTTTCTGTGGTTTTAGGACGGAAACTCTCGAGAAAATGAATTTATTCTTTAATTTCTTTAATCTTACAAGGTTTTTTTTAGCTACAACAACCCTTGAAGAAGCTTACACAGAGCCTGTAAAAAAACATTGTGTTTGTGTTTGCCAGAAGCACAGAATAACTAAATATTCTGTGCCAGAAGTGAAGGTTTTTCCAGATTCAGAACTTCCAATATGAAGTATTCATTTGCGACGAATCACTATAATTTATTCGACTATGTACTTATCTATTTGAGAAGATAATTGCAAGTGGTAAAAAGAAAACTTGGGTGGAGTTATCTCATTTGAAGACAATTATTACCTGGTTCTTATTTAAATATATGCTAAGTGCGGAAAAATTTCCAAAAGTTTCAGCTGTTTTTGGCAAACAGATTTGACAAACAGAAGAAATGAAAATAAAATAAACAAAAAAATTGTCCCATCCTAACTTACAGCGCCTAGCTAGTATAACTGTTAATTTTTACTTATTACCGACTAAAAGGAGACTGTAACGGGTATTACTTGTGCACTGACCGTCACTTCGATTAGGAAAAAGTATTGGCAAAAATTTCGAAAGCAACCATGAAATCCGCAAACTTTTAGTACTCAATAAATGGCTAATTGTATTTTATGGTACCACCGAAATAAGTCACTTGAGCTTCCTCGATTTCATAAATTTTGAATACTGGTTCGCATTCGCTTTCGAGCCCGGCAACAAACATAATTAGATTCGACAACAACAGCGTTAAATTTCTCCGTTTTGTGGGCAGACAATCGAGTAAAAGTAGCGCTCGGATCGTTTTATAATTCACCTTTTTGTTTATGCACTTCCTTTTCCATAGTTTCCTTTTTCGAGCCCTCCCACGAATGGGCGATTAACCTTGATTTTCAATATTTGTACGTGGGAGATCCCGAATTTTGTTCTTTACTTTCTCTCCTTCTGAATTCACGCGCGTAAACGTCTTAATTATCATCGCCGTTGTTATTATTAAAACAAACGTAAATATAAAACGCATGCACACCTTGTTGCGACGTGAAAATCTGGGTCGCCAGATATTGAGAAGGTGTCCCTCAAGGAACCCGCCTTGGCCTCTCTGAATCACCGGTCTGTACAATTGACCTCGCCGAGACACAGAATAAAGGAATGCCGTTTTTGCAAGGATATGTGCATTTATTTTGATCGTGTTAATCGGTAAATGATGCACATTTATTTACAAATCTACCAGACACCAAAGCGGATCGATTTATCATCATTAATCGACGAGGCGGATTTATTACGAAATAATAAACGATTATTAATAGATGCCGCATTTGTATATATATCTCTATATAGTATCTCTATTTGATTGACCAAATACGCAGTCTGATTTATGGGAACTTTCGAACGCAGACACTACCTATACTTTCGAAAATATAACACATCATTAGATATGGGTATTATACCGCTGTAGGTAAAATTGTGTTAGTAATAAGATACAATTAAACGGCTCCATATAGAACTTGATTAATTACTGTTCTGTCATAAATATCGTATAGCAATTTCACTACCGTATATTACATAATCCAAAATCAGCCTTTTTACTCTTTTTCTGTATGGATGGGATGTATCATGTATCACACCAACTTGCCAAAATTGGTCCCTTTTGCATCGTTTTAATTTATGCAGCTAAAAATTACGTTGTTTACCAGACATTGTACTATATAAACTGTTATATTCCTTTGTTTAAAATTATGAGACATAAACCAGTGTTAAAAAAGGTGAATCTGTCACTTTCGAGATTATTCAAAACAGAAACTCGTTCAAAATTAATCGTTTAGGAGATATAAATATACAAGAAATTACTAAGGGAATCGTATTCGTGAGTTATTCGCAACAAAAACACACGTGCCGGAAATTTGTCTTGACAAATTTACTCTCAAACCTTATCTTGCCTTAAGCAAGATCACAAATTGGCCTTTTATTTTCGTAAGTAGTATCCTCGGTAATATCATAAGGGCATCTAATTTTTCCGAAAAAAAAAACGAAAAACACGTTGCCAAGTCATATTTTAACAAGAAGCATGAGTGCTGGTGGCAACAAAAATCCGAGTCGAAGACCAGGATTTTTGCACCTGCACGAATGCCATATTGTTAAATAGTATATTATACACCTATAAGTTGAGAAGTGAGCCATTATTTACCGAGCATTTTTATATCCTGAGGCGCGTAGCGCCGAAGGATATAATATGCGAGGTAAATAATGGCCTTCTCAACCGAAGTGTAGGTATATAGAATTTCCCGCTTTTTTCAAATACTTCAAAATATCAAGTAGCCTGGGAGTTCAGTTGCCAAGCTGATAAAATGACACTAATTTTTAAATGTCACATAGAAAATTTTTCATTATTTACCTAGGTATTTTTTTATTATCATTATTTACCTAGGTAGAGAAATATTACTTCTCATTAGAGGAATGAGGTAAATAATGGTGATTTCTCAGGTTAGTAGTAAAAAAAATATTACTTAGCTTTGTGTTTTTTTTATCTTTTTCACAGGAAAAATTAGATGCCCGAATGGTACTTGACAAGACTATTTCATGAGTAACAGATTATTCTGCATATACATAGCTTACAAAACATACTACCTATCATAGACGTAACTAGGGGGGGGGGGCTACGGGGGGCTTAGCCCCCCCTAAATTTCTATTAGCCCTCCCTAAAATGTAAAGGATGTGCGAAGATAGATCTAACATTCTAACAACGCAACGTTACGCAACACGGCGAACACCGCACGCGCCTTTTTAAATTCACCAGTTTCGACGAATTGCTTGCTCTTGCGGAATCTTGCGCTTGCGCCTTGTGCCCCCACAAAATCCGACTGAAATTTAAACGCGCAAGCGAGAGCGAACACACCGTGCCTGCTGCCGAGAGAAAGAGAGACGAGACGGGCGTCGCAGAATGTACTTTTTCTGTGCCAGACTCCAGACTTTTATTTTGTTATTCATCCAGTGTATTGTTGTTTCGTTATAATATGTACTATGTAAATAATCTTGCATCACAAAATAGCAGACATTCCCAACATTTTTTCTCTGGTTTCTACTCGGAAACCTCTACTTTTTCATCATGTTTTTTCTTAAATGAATTAAAAATGATTCAAAATTACCAGTAGATAGACCTATACATTATTTTTTGAAGCCTTAAAATAATTAACGTTTTTGGGTGTGGCACCTGAAGGGTGGTACAGGGTGATCCAATCAGTAACGTATTTAGAAGGGCGGGACCGAACCCATTTCCCAAGACTAATTTTATATAATTTTTCTTCATATTTTTAAAAAAATTTCGCCTGCGGCGCATTTTTTAAAATTATTTTAAATGCCCTTGTTTTAAAAAAAGACACAAAAATTGTCCCTCCACCACTCGAAATTAATTACTATATACGTCACAGAAGTGATCCAAATTCGTAGCCCCGCGCCTACCATTTTACAGAATGATATGTAAAAAATATACCTTTGTAAGTAGCGTACCGACTTTTAAAAACTTCTTCTTAATGGATTAAATAATTCATTGTCGGGGCCCCGCATTTTCATGCGGCACCCGGCCTCGCAAAATCTTGAGCCGGTCCTGATCAGCCCCCCCCTAAAAATACGACCTAGTTACGTCTATGCTACCTATTATACAACGACTGTCAAGTTTTGCCGCGGGTAAACTCGAAAAAACTGCTGACAGGTGCTGTCATACAGGTTTTCCATCTAGAAACCATTTGTAATTCAAAATTGCGCGTTTGTGATTGGTGGAAATTAAGACGAGGGAAATAGTCAGGTAAAATCCCGAGAGCAATAAAAAAAAATCTCGGAGAACGGCATTTCGTAGAAATTTTCGGAAAAATCACTTTCTCGTGAATAACAGAGGTATTATCGATAAGATGATTCTTCTCTCGGTATGTAGATAACAAGCTATTTAAAGTGCCAAGATATTCGGGAATTACTACATACATTAAATTTTCTTTCGACAAGGACGCACGGCTGCGTCTATGTCTATACCGAGATCTACACACATTTAAGTGTACATTTGTTTGAGTATTCAACGGAATGATTTCTAATCTAAACACACCAGAACAAATTTAGCCATGTGCAGTTTAAGTTCATCACTAACGAGCGACACCTTGGTGGGTCCGCCGTACTTATTTCGAGGAGGTTAACGAACCTATTGCGGCCCTCGCACCAGGCGTGACGTAACCCAGCCCAAAATTTCACAAGAACCGGATTTCGCTCCGCCGGAACAATAACTATTTTTACCGGATCGAGCCTTTCTGGATGGGCCTTTTATACGGCCGGCCGGACTGGCGAGTGAGTGGTTTATGGCCTGTTTGCGCCGCGAAGGGTTTTGTTCTTTTCTGTCCGCCTCTGCCTTTGAGCAGGTGATTCCGACGGTCTAAACACCAAGCAGATAAGAGAAATATGGTCTGGGATTTTCGACGGATTTTATTTTGCTTGTCTGTTGCGCCGCTTCTATTATCTTTGTAGTTTGAAAGTGTGGAAAATATAGTTGTTGCCCCATCAAAAGAAATATCTGATGCGACGAGCTCAGGGGCGGACTGGGCCATCGGGCGATCGGGCGCTAGCCCGATCGGCCGGATCTACTTGGGCCGCTATGGGCCGGCCGCATTTTCATATGTTACCGACAAGAAAAAGCGCTCGGCTTGCCGAACACCTCTGCATAAGTTACAGACGTATTTATTCGTTTTCGTCTGTAACATAATATACCGCCAAGAGCATGCGCTCGGGCCTTGATTTACGAACACCTCTTTATAACTTACAGATGTATTTATTCGTTTTCCTGTGTAACATAATTACTAATCATACCTACCTAGTCGTTAGTTAAGATATTTAAAAAATAAAAAATGAGCTTGGATAATCTCCCTGAAGATTTTGAATACATTAGTGACGGCGATAACAAATTTAAAACAAATATAAAGAATATATTCGAGGTTGAAATAAGTATTTTCATATTTTTATTTCATTTAAAATTTATAGGTTAGAATACGCTAATGCATAACGTCAACAGTGTAAACACTGGCCTAAGAATATGTCAGAAAGGCAGTAGATACAGGAGACAGATTTTGCAAAAAATAAAGTTGACCAGATATTTTGTGGTAGATTTAAATAGATAAGTCTGGACCGACATACTATATTAAAGACCCGAGCATGACGTCATATTTCGTTATTCACGTTTTTCAGCTACGAAAAGTTTCTCGGTAATTTTAAAGATAAATTATTGATGGTTCAAAAATTAAACCTGTGTAGAATTTGCCGAGGAATTCTAATATAACGTCAGACTTAATATGCCTACAGGGGCATCGTTAAAAAGGTGTTTCTCGGTAATTTTAAAGAAAAACTTATGGTTCAAAAACTAAGCTTGTCTAGAATTTTCAGGAGAATTCGAATATGGTGTCTGACTTAATGTACAGAGCGTTGTTAAAAAGTGTTTCTGGGTAATTTTAAAAATAAACTTAATATTCAAAAATTAAAGTTGTGTAGAATTTTCCTAGGAATCCTAATATGACGTCAGACTTAATATACCTACAGGGCGTCGTTAAAGGTGTTTCTCGGTAATTTTAAAGATAATGATGGCTCAAAAACTAAGCTTGTCTAGAATTTTCAGAGGAATTCGAATATGGTGTCAGACACCTCATAACTTAAGTGTATGTGTGGACAAAAATATAGGATTGGGTGATAACAAAAGAAAAAAATTATGAATACCTGCGTATCACTCCGGTTGCTTATGTTAGAGTGTAGGTATATTTATTTTACAATAAAAAAATAAAAATGACCCGATATACAAAAAAAAATATTTATGACCTGCTTTCCTACCTCTTAACAATCTTAACTTTACTATAAACTTCTTCCCGCCATCAAACCCAGTTATCTATACTTGTCTCCTATGTGGGTTACGACATTATTCTATGTTACAGACGAAAACGAATAAATACGTCTGTAACTTATGCAGAGGTGTTCGGCAAGCCGAGCGCTTTTTTTTGTCGGTAACATATGAAAATGCGGGCCGGCCGCCGCCGCGACTAGCGTCTAGGGAGCGGTAGGTCACTAATAATGATCCTAACCAATAAAAATCTGCTTATTTAAAAGCTGATAAGTTTACCACGTGTAAAATCTACACAGGATGTTATAATAAATTAGAAAAACATATAGAACAAATTTTACAAATTTTATAACATTTTGTTTTACAAGTTATAAACAAAAATAGGTGTCTGTATTCAGAAATATTTTGTTCAAAATATTTTTAATATTTATATTGTTGTTTTAGAACTTTTTTCCTATATGAATGACAATAGAAGTTTATGAAAACTACTACGTCAATTTTGAACTAAAATTTCATATTTAGTCCCTCTTTTGTGGGACTAAAGTCGAGACTAAAGTGCCACTTTTTATTTGGCTGCCCCCCTATTTTCGCCCGACATTCGGCGCGCGCCGAATAAACATATCATTTGCTGTATTCAGAAATATTTTGTTCAAAATATTTTTAATATTTATATTGTTGTTTTAGAACTTTTTTCCTATATGAATGACAATAGAAGTTTATGGAAACTACTACGTCAATTTTGAACTAAAATTTCATATTTAGTCCCTCTTTTGTGGGACTAAAGTCGAGACTAAAGTGCCACTTTTTATTTGGCTGCCCCCCTATTTTCGCCCGACATTCGGCGCGCGCCGAATAAACATATCATTTGCTGTATTCAGAAATATTTTGTTCAAAATATTTTTAATATTTATATTGTTGTTTTAGAACTTTTTTCCTATATGAATGACAATAGAAGTTTATGAAAACTACTACGTCAATTTTGAACTAAAATTTCATATTTAGTCCCTCTTTTGTGGGACTAAAGTCGAGACTAAAGTGCCACTTTTTATTTGGCTGCCCCCCTATTTTCGCCCGACATTCGGCGCGCGCCGAATAAACATATCATTTGCTGTATTCAGAAATATTTTGTTCAAAATATTTTTAATATTTATATTGTTGTTTTAGAACTTTTTTTCTATATGAATGACAATAGAAGTTTATGGAAACTACTACGTCAATTTTGAACTAAAATTTCATATTTAGTCCCTCTTTTGTGGGACTAAAGTCGAGACTAAAGTGCCACTTTTTATTTGGCTGCCCCCCTATTTTCGCCCGACATTCGGCGCGCGCCGAATAAACATATCATTTGCTGTATTCAGAAATATTTTGTTCAAAATATTTTTAATATTTATATTGTTGTTTTAGAACTTTTTTCCTATATGAATGACAATAGAAGTTTATGGAAACTACTACGTCAATTTTGAACTAAAATTTCATATTTAGTCCCTCTTTTGTGGGACTAAAGTCGAGACTAAAGTGCCACTTTTTATTTGGCTGCCCCCCTATTTTCGCCCGACATTCGGCGCGCGCCGAATAAACATATCATTTGCTGTATTCAGAAATATTTTGTTCAAAATATTTTTAATATTTATATTGTTGTTTTAGAACTTTTTTCCTATATGAATGACAATAGAAGTTTATGAAAACTACTACGTCAATTTTGAACTAAAATTTCATATTTAGTCCCTCTTTTGTGGGACTAAAGTCGAGACTAAAGTGCCACTTTTTATTTGGCTGCCCCCCTATTTTCGCCCGACATTCGGCGCGCGCCGAATAAACATATCATTTGCTGTATTCAGAAATATTTTGTTCAAAATATTTTTAATATTTATATTGTTGTTTTAGAACTTTTTTCCTATATGAATGACAATAGAAGTTTATGGAAACTACTACGTCAATTTTGAACTAAAATTTCATATTTAGTCCCTCTTTTGTGGGACTAAAGTCGAGACTAAAGTGCCACTTTTTATTTGGCTGCCCCCCTATTTTCGCCCGACATTCGGCGCGCGCCGAATAAACATATCATTTGCTGTATTCAGAAATATTTTGTTCAAAATATTTTTAATATTTATATTGTTGTTTTAGAACTTTTTTCCTATATGAATGACAATAGAAGTTTATGAAAACTACTACGTCAATTTTGAACTAAAATTTCATATTTAGTCCCTCTTTTGTGGGACTAAAGTCGAGACTAAAGTGCCACTTTTTATTTGGCTGCCCCCCTATTTTCGCCCGACATTCGGCGCGCGCCGAATAAACATATCATTTGCTGTATTCAGAAATATTTTGTTCAAAATATTTTTAATATTTATATTGTTGTTTTAGAACTTTTTTCCTATATGAATGACAATAGAAGTTTATGAAAACTACTACGTCAATTTTGAACTAAAATTTCATATTTAGTCCCTCTTTTGTGGGACTAAAGTCGAGACTAAAGTGCCACTTTTTATTTGGCTGCCCCCCTATTTTCGCCCGACATTCGGCGCGCGCCGAATAAACATATCATTTGCTGTATTCAGAAATATTTTGTTCAAAATATTTTTAATATTTATATTGTTGTTTTAGAACTTTTTTCCTATATGAATGACAATAGAAGTTTATGGAAACTACTACGTCAATTTTGAACTAAAATTTCATATTTAGTCCCTCTTTTGTGGGACTAAAGTCGAGACTAAAGTGCCACTTTTTATTTGGCTGCCCCCCTATTTTCGCCCGACATTCGGCGCGCGCCGAATAAACATATCATTTGCTGTATTCAGAAATATTTTGTTCAAAATATTTTTAATATTTATATTGTTGTTTTAGAACTTTTTTCCTATATGAATGACAATAGAAGTTTATGGAAACTACTACGTCAATTTTGAACTAAAATTTCATATTTAGTCCCTCTTTTGTGGGACTAAAGTCGAGACTAAAGTGCCACTTTTTATTTGGCTGCCCCCCTATTTTCGCCCGACATTCGGCGCGCGCCGAATAAACATATCATTTGCTGTATTCAGAAATATTTTGTTCAAAATATTTTTAATATTTATATTGTTGTTTTAGAACTTTTTTCCTATATGAATGACAATAGAAGTTTATGGAAACTACTACGTCAATTTTGAACTAAAATTTCATATTTAGTCCCTCTTTTGTGGGACTAAAGTCGAGACTAAAGTGCCACTTTTTATTTGGCTGCCCCCCTATTTTCGCCCGACATTCGGCGCGCGCCGAATAAACATATCATTTGCTGTATTCAGAAATATTTTGTTCAAAATATTTTTAATATTTATATTGTTGTTTTAGAACTTTTTTCCTATATGAATGACAATAGAAGTTTATGGAAACTACTACGTCAATTTTGAACTAAAATTTCATATTTAGTCCCTCTTTTGTGGGACTAAAGTCGAGACTAAAGTGCCACTTTTTATTTGGCTGCCCCCCTATTTTCGCCCGACATTCGGCGCGCGCCGAATAAACATATCATTTGCTGTATTCAGAAATATTTTGTTCAAAATATTTTTAATATTTATATTGTTGTTTTAGAACTTTTTTCCTATATGAATGACAATAGAAGTTTATGGAAACTACTACGTCAATTTTGAACTAAAATTTCATATTTAGTCCCTCTTTTGTGGGACTAAAGTCGAGACTAAAGTGCCACTTTTTATTTGGCTGCCCCCCTATTTTCGCCCGACATTCGGCGCGCGCCGAATAAACATATCATTTGCTGTATTCAGAAATATTTTGTTCAAAATATTTTTAATATTTATATTGTTGTTTTAGAACTTTTTTTCTATATGAATGACAATAGAAGTTTATGGAAACTACTACGTCAATTTTGAACTAAAATTTCATATTTAGTCCCTCTTTTGTGGGACTAAAGTCGAGACTAAAGTGCCACTTTTTATTTGGCTGCCCCCCTATTTTCGCCCGACATTCGGCGCGCGCCGAATAAACATATCATTTGCTGTATTCAGAAATATTTTGTTCAAAATATTTTTAATATTTATATTGTTGTTTTAGAACTTTTTTCCTATATGAATGACAATAGAAGTTTATGGAAACTACTACGTCAATTTTGAACTAAAATTTCATATTTAGTCCCTCTTTTGTGGGACTAAAGTCGAGACTAAAGTGCCACTTTTTATTTGGCTGCCCCCCTATTTTCGCCCGACATTCGGCGCGCGCCGAATAAACATATCATTTGCTGTATTCAGAAATATTTTGTTCAAAATATTTTTAATATTTATATTGTTGTTTTAGAACTTTTTTCCTATATGAATGACAATAGAAGTTTATGAAAACTACTACGTCAATTTTGAACTAAAATTTCATATTTAGTCCCTCTTTTGTGGGACTAAAGTCGAGACTAAAGTGCCACTTTTTATTTGGCTGCCCCCCTATTTTCGCCCGACATTCGGCGCGCGCCGAATAAACATATCATTTGCTGTATTCAGAAATATTTTGTTCAAAATATTTTTAATATTTATATTGTTGTTTTAGAACTTTTTTTCTATATGAATGACAATAGAAGTTTATGGAAACTACTACGTCAATTTTGAACTAAAATTTCATATTTAGTCCCTCTTTTGTGGGACTAAAGTCGAGACTAAAGTGCCACTTTTTATTTGGCTGCCCCCCTATTTTCGCCCGACATTCGGCGCGCGCCGAATAAACATATCATTTGCTGTATTCAGAAATATTTTGTTCAAAATATTTTTAATATTTATATTGTTGTTTTAGAACTTTTTTCCTATATGAATGACAATAGAAGTTTATGGAAACTACTACGTCAATTTTGAACTAAAATTTCATATTTAGTCCCTCTTTTGTGGGACTAAAGTCGAGACTAAAGTGCCACTTTTTATTTGGCTGCCCCCCTATTTTCGCCCGACATTCGGCGCGCGCCGAATAAACATATCATTTGCTGTATTCAGAAATATTTTGTTCAAAATATTTTTAATATTTATATTGTTGTTTTAGAACTTTTTTTCTATATGAATGACAATAGAAGTTTATGGAAACTACTACGTCAATTTTGAACTAAAATTTCATATTTAGTCCCTCTTTTGTGGGACTAAAGTCGAGACTAAAGTGCCACTTTTTATTTGGCTGCCCCCCTATTTTCGCCCGACATTCGGCGCGCGCCGAATAAACATATCATTTGCTGTATTCAGAAATATTTTGTTCAAAATATTTTTAATATTTATATTGTTGTTTTAGAACTTTTTTCCTATATGAATGACAATAGAAGTTTATGGAAACTACTACGTCAATTTTGAACTAAAATTTCATATTTAGTCCCTCTTTTGTGGGACTAAAGTCGAGACTAAAGTGCCACTTTTTATTTGGCTGCCCCCCTATTTTCGCCCGACATTCGGCGCGCGCCGAATAAACATATCATTTGTAACCTAGTGCTCCCTAGACGCTAGTGCCGCCGCGTCGTCGCTTATAGGCATTATGGCAACACCGCAATAATAATATCACGCGCACGCTATGCACTCGGACGCAGTCAGCGCGCCGCGACTTGTAGTTGGAAGCTTACCCCAATTTGGAGAAGACATTTAAATATTTACTAACTTTATCTATATTTCACAAGTATCATGTGAAAGATCTTTCTCCAAATTAAAAATAATCTTGAACCGGCTAACAAGTTCTCTAACCCAAGACCATTTTTTGGAAGCTTTCATGTTAATGGCTTGTGAAAAAGTTATTTTAATTTCATTAGATAATGAGATCTAATAAACTATCTAGTCGACGAGTGCAAAGGCATACGTAATGTATTATGTTTCCAATTTTTTAAATGGTTCGCAACAGATGAAGAGTGATTTTTATGTTTACATTGGTTTTATTTGTTTTTAAGAATTGATTTTTTTATTTTTTATTTTCTTTATATTCTTTTGAAATAAAAACCTTGACAAATACCTAAAAAATAAAAAAATCTTGAAACCAACTGTTTCTGGCGTCTCTTGAACTTTGGCTACAAGGAACCCTACGGAACCCCCGCATCGCATCCAGTTCCAGTCCACGGGCCGGTCTCATACAAAGCGCCCGGGCCGTTTTTAGGTGCCAGTCCGCCCCTGGACGAGCTATCCTTGGCCGAATTAATTTTGTAAACAAACACTGCCGGCAACAGAATTACTACTTCCACTTCATATTAATATTGCATTGGACGCAGATAATAATTTCATGCTGTACGATTTTTAGTAGGTACCTAGTTTGAAACTGGACAATGGGATGACTAGGATGACTTTCCAACATTTCATAGGTATTTGTGTACAAAGGCAGTGAAGTTCAACTTTATATAACGAATGCGGAATTTAGTTGCCGATGCCTATAAGGCCGAGGCAAATAAACCACATAAGTTATAAAAAGAAACTTCAGAGCCGAGGGACAAATTATATTTTTTCAAATAGGAAAAAAAGAAGATGCGGTACTGCTCAACTGACTTGCAGGATTCTTCTGTCCACTCTCTTGCAATCTACATAGAAAAAATTATTGATGTTCAAACCGTCCAAAATATATATTCTGAAAAATTGTGTTTTAGGTCATGAATATCTGGCCACGTTTAACGAGCGACGGGATAGAAAAAAATCGTCCAATGAGTTACTTTATTGCCGATTTATGAGCTTATAATGACGATTTTTAGACTCTTTAATGCCAATTTAAACAAATTGTTTTGTACTTTCTTTTTTTATTTTATAAAAAGTCTGCCTATATATTTAACTATGATGCTGTTAACTTGTGTTTTCTGCGACACTCTAGACTAGCAATGATTTCAACTGACCTAGCACTTTTAATTAATAATTTTAATATAAAAAATAAAACCACAAAAACTAGTCTATCACTACTGACAACATAGAGCTCTATTAATTTTTGACGCGTGGTAGTTTGACCGTTTATTAAAGGGAATATGGTTATCTAATTGCACAGCTTCTGGGTCTTTTCTGATATACTGAAAAATAAAACTTTAGTGAAAATATTTCATCAGTACCTATATACATCAGCAGTACCACCTACATGTTTTTAAGTCAGAGTAATTATTTATATGAGTACATTTTAAATTATGATCTCGATTCTAACTTAATTTTTACATTTGATAAGCACCTACCATCTACCTCGTTGGATAGGTTCAAAAAAAGTAGCCAAGTACTGTGCTCGAGAAAAGTTGCTAGAAACCACATCCTGATATTTCGATTCGTTTAGGATATACAGAGCGTTTTACGGTCATCAGGTTCTGCCGTAGGTAGGAGTACAAATTTTTATGCAGGACATCTGCAGTACTTCGGCAAGACTCTGCAGTACTTATGCAGGACTGTGCAGTGGGAGTGGGTACGTGTGCAAAGACAAAGACCCCTCGGTCTTTCGTTTTGTTATGTTTCTTAAATGTGCCAAACTCTCGGCCAAACTGTTTTGTTTGTGTATGTTTTCAATTTTGGTACAAACATTTGTTTATTTTTTTACCCAGAATTAATTGGAATATATATTTTTTCTTCGGTAAGAGGTTTTAAAGTAAAAACCCCGTGGGGTGTGGAACATTTGGGACTTTATTCACAGTGTCTTTTTAGTGAAATCGAGGTAACTCGTTGAATACGTTTCAACATTCTAAATCCTAACTAGTCCATAACTGAGATCGTATAAATCGTAGTTGTAAGTATACAATTGCAAACAGTTTATTACGGTTCATAAATCGCTTGTAACGATATTGCCAAATTTATATTTATGGCAAAGCTTTAACCAATTTGTAGTCGTTTAATGACAGCAGTGTTTACGGCCATATTTGGTACAAAGTTTCTAATATTCAATGTAACCAAGCTCCCATAGGAATGGACAGATAATTTTGTAGACATCTAAGAAGTTCATTTCTGAAAATGGTTGAACTTTTTTTGTGGTCGTAATTAAGATTTGAAATGTTCTCCATTCACAAATCGTTTTCCGTGCAGTTTTTTGTACGCATTCGTTAATAACTCTACACGAGGCTTAACGCCCTATAAAATATAGATTTTGTCTAAATTGAATTGTTTTTCTTCAACCATAAAAATGAAATTAGAATTAGAACAGCTCGTTACATTATTGAAAAATCTCCCGAATTGAAGGTAGAAAATAAACAAAAGCTACTCTTATAACATTTCATCGGTCAGTCTTGTTCCAGCCATGTGTACTGGCCATTTCGAAATGTCTGGTCTGCAACTGCCCGTCTTTCATGGCTACGTGAATGTATCATTCCGCATCTAAACTGGCAATTAAGTTTAATTAACGCTGCAACCCGGCAAGTGCCAAACGTATATCTACATAAAATTTCACAACGTGAATCCTGCTTCAACGCTCATTAGTTCAAATACTTAATTAATCGGTTTTATTTTCATTACTAAACGAATAATAGCGTGTGGGTTATCGAAATAGCTGCTTATCAATGAACTGAATGCGAAATTTGTTAATACCTACTTTAAAACTCGCCTGGCTTAAAAGCCTAATTCGGTGGCAGATGAACACGAGATGTTTGAAACAGTTTAAGCTGAGTTTCCTGCATATAAGACGCACATGTCAGAAACACTTCTTTGCAAATTAAATTTTGGCAATATTTTGGAGAAAGAAAGTGATTGCATGAGAATGTTTGTGAGGTTGTGGAGGTAGTGATTCTATTGGCAGTGATTTTTTAAAGCATTAAGTATAACAATGGACGCTCAAATGGAATATCGCGCGATATTATGCGAATAATATTTCTTCTCATCGGTTTATCACGATCTCATGAGACTTGAAGTCCCACTGCCTTCTTTTTGTTCTGTAGCACCTAATTATTGTCATTGTGCCGTTATGATCTTCAATGAGTTTCAATTCGCAAGCCGAGTCGCAAGCCGATGCATTCTTCTGAATATAATCCGCTATTGAAGATTGCACTAGACAGCTAGTTTTTCTTTGTTAGGTAATAGGCAAGGATAACAACCCAGGAAAGAAGCTGCATAAATTATTATCTTACTAGATTCAAATTTCAAATCTCACCTCAATGACGGAGTCTATGCCCTTTTATTGTCCGTCACTGTTTATTTGGAATAATTTCACTGGTTGGAAACCAAAACAATTTTCTGCTGTCATCTAGATTGTCATTTATCCCCAAGCGGTTTCTATAACCATTTCATTCATTCCCATTAGTCGCTATAGCTGTATTTCGAATCCTCAAGCAAGTAATTCAGGATTGCCCTACACAAAGACAATCCCATCTGGATTGTCTTTACCCTACACAAGAGCCTATTATACAGCTCAGTGTAATAAAGCTATGGCCTATCTGGTGCAGGTTGACCGCAGCTTAAGTTGTAAGTACTCGAAATTGTAGCAACCAACTAAAAAATAATTGTGTACCTACCATGTACTTCGCTATCGCTACGCATAGCTTTTCGAAATAATACAAGTATTAAGTTTCTTGTCAATTGCTTTAAATTACTTTCAGTTTATGTTGCCCAGCACGCTCTAGTCGTCACGTCACTTAAAACCTCCGTCGCCTAACCCCATTCTACGTAATAGAATATCTCACCGAGCATTTATTTCATTTAACCACGTAGAAAAAGCGTCCCGCTAGCCGACACTAATCTCTCCTAGCTGAACAGTTTATTTGGAAGGTTATTCCAGATTAGATTTACTTCAATAGATGCACTAGAGCGTTCAAACGTAGTTTTTGTGCAACTTACTGCGCATCAGGGATAATAGTTTGGATGACTAAGCAGTTCGCATTGGGTTTTATGCGAGGAAGAAAGGGGGAAACACAAAGGGAACAAAAAGCACAAATCATAAGAGTTAGATTTATAATGTATTCAAAGGAGTGAATGGTAATTATCGGGACGTCCGAATAAAGTTTACGGTTGACAAAGGGCGCGGAGAGATTAAAATCAGTTGTCTAAATCTAATTTTTACGTCCTCTTCATGAGGGGATAGATTTTTATTTTGTTGCCTGTCATAATAAGTTACTTTTGTAGCAGGAATGTTCGTGTGATATGATGGCAGGGAATAAATGAGCATATTGGAATTTTTATGAGGATTTAAGATACCGCAGTGCTTGCTCCAACAAAGTTGTGAATGCAAAAGCTCCTTTCTGAAAAAGAACACCACTTATGAAATTTAAACTTACGTATTGTTCTGTTGTCATTATTATTAAAATTAAACTAAATATAGGTATGTCAAAAACTTATCAAAATTCTGCATGTGCCTTATTATATTATAAGGCAAATGCATTTAGAATTCATCCATTGTCACTACATACACGATCGATTATCTCATTCGCTGTGAATTGAAACACATATTATTGCCTAGTAAATACCTAATGAGTCATAAACATTTCAAACATAAAGTTAGTATTGGACCTGTGTAGAAAATCCTCGAGAATCTTATTAGGCAATTTCTATTTCGTGTCGCAATTGCGATGACAAATAAATACATAATGTAAATCGCCGTGAAAATCACTGAACGCGTCAATAGGTGAGAATAATGCATAATAATAAAAAGAAAACCAGATGTACTACACCTGATTACTCATAGTCTTTCCGAGAGTATTTTCTTCAGTTCCTTAATAATATTCTTCTTCTCTGTTTGCAGTAACTTTGGATGAACAGAAGTTCAGCCTAGAGGTTCTATTCTCGGTTCCATTTAATGTAAAAATATAGGTTGTTCCTCGGGTTTTTCCTACACTCTTCAGATGGACTATCTCTCTTTTTCCCTTGAACTTTGTAAAGGAGAGACTAGTTAAGGAGGGCCTTTAAAAGCAAAGAATCTCAAAGTCAATCTCGATCTGTTAGAAAACTAACAATTTTGTGGTTGATGCAAAGTAGCCATGTTGAAATATTATTATTATTATCGCCGAATTTTTAGGCATTATCTTACCTTGGCTATTTCAACAAAATAAATCCAGATTACCTACTTTGCGCAAAAAGTCGTAGACTAACGCCACTGCCATTCTGGTCATTTAACCTTGTCAAGCCGAGCCATGAGCTTTACTAGTATTACTCCAATTACTCCAATTTTCTGTGCTTTTACACATAAAGGCAAGCAAAATGCCGAAGAGGAGACTATCGAAACTTGAATTAAAAAACAATCGTTGCGTCAAAACACAATATTAAAAAAGTGTTTTTCAGCAATTTGTTTTGAAGATAAGGTCCCATTGGCTGTAGATATCCATCTGAAAACTCTGCACCTCGAAAAGGGAATAGGTACCGACACACCCTAGCAACAAAGTCGAAACAAAATGGTAAATATAAAAAGTCTTTCGTCCCAAAGTCGGCACCGAGGTCAACACCTGAAACGGATTTTAACTCGCAGCAACTGAGTCAAGGGTCATGGAACCAAATTGTGTCTTTAGTTGCTAGGCATTATGACTCATGCGAAGCGAACAACAACAACACCGTATGTCATTTTAATTAATTTCAGAAATTATTGGTCATAGAAATACAATTATTATTACTTACCTATGTCTTTATTACCGCCGTAATATGATTACATTAATAACTAAAAAGAGCAAAAAACATATAATTTCAGTTACGACCATGTTGTTTGGGGTGTCGATTTTCTATAATGGAATGCAGGTACTGATTTCAAAATGCTAGCGCATTCTGTCTGGTCCGCCATCACCCAAAATCTGACTCAGATGTTTAAATCATCCGTGAAGGTCGGTTATTTCCAATTGCCACTCAATTAGCAGTTAGGTAACTTGTTTTTCCGCATGTAAAAAATGTAACAAAAAACAGACGCTACAACAAACAACGCGCTGCCCCCGCTCCAACCACCCCGCATTTACCCAACCCCCCCTCCCGGAATCCCAACCCCCCCCCACCCCCAGGCCCGCAATCCACCTACTTTATCCCAGCCGTGCGCCCATGTCCGCGAGGCCACATCCACCACGGTTTGATTATCCTTGGGCACGCGAACCGATCGCGGCGGGAACCACCTGTCCGTGTCCCGCGCGGGCCAACCCCGTGTCGGCGGCGGGGCCGCGTCAGCGGCCGGGGGAGGCGCACATCTCTGTCGCGTGGCGGCGGGAACGGCGGGACGCGCGGCAGACCGTCGACACAGCCGCGGCCTACTAGACTGGCCGGCGGAGCGGCGGCGCGAGGCGCGAACGCGGGCAGCGTTGCGCGATCGGCCGGTTTGGGGGAGAACCGGGCGACGAGGGGGAAACCCAAGAACGTTAAACCAGACAGGATAGCTCAATCACGCGAATCTGTCCGCTGAGCCGCCCGACGTGATGACGTCACAGTTAGACGTACTGCGTAAACTCGCCCCACGAAACACCCAATCGCGCGCCTTCAGAAAGCGACTTGTGCTTTTTCTTTAAAGTTCATAAAAACAAAAAGTGAGCTTTAGATGCTTTTGCTTTTTCGGATTTATTTTTTAAGGATTGTAAACAAATAGAAATCAATAAAGTTCACTCTTGTTTTTTGAACACGAATTTTTTTATGACAATTTCTCCAACCAATACGAGAAAAAAGCGCATTATTGCAGCAAATGTGTTTTCAGAAGGTGCGAATTTTGCCTTAAATAGTTTTTATTATGGCGCACAGATTATAATATATACAGAATTATTCTGTTAATAATTGTGGGCCTCCTTTGATTAGTTTGATTTTGAAGAGCATTTTTGGATTATGATATTCATATTATAATATGTGAATGGTGAATTAATAATAAAAAAAAATAGAACACTGATAAAATGCTCCAAGACAAATTAAAACACAGTTGAAAACATAGGTAGTCATTTATTTATTCATAATTCATAAAAATAATAAATATTCTAATTTATAATTTTGTTTAATTTCCGCTTTTTTTTTCGAAGAGGATCCACAGAACTATTTCTTTGTGAAGTATTATTAAGTAGGTATGTCGTGCTTTTAAATTTCGAAAATTGATTCTAATAATAGTTCTTAATTTACAAAAATATTTTATAACTACAAAAGACATGTTAACTTCTTTTTTAAAAACTTCATCTGATTCCTGAATAATTGCTTGTCGGGGAATTCCAATTTCAGTAAGTGTCGCTGGGGAAGAACTGCCTTCTAATTTTGCAGTTTCTCCACCTTCTATTGCAGACAAATCAACAAGTAATTTTTCTATTTCTTCCTTTCTTTGTCTTTCGGTAAGTCTATCAGAACGTGATGTATTAGTTGTTGCCGAGGTTGTTGCAGTAATAGTTTTTGTGGAAGGTATTTTTAATGTAGGACCTGCGTTTTTTTAAATGCTTTCTTAAAGGTAAGCCTTAAATTAAAAATATATATAAATATTTATATTCTTGCACTTTTTAGATGGCTAGCTAGGAAAGAAAATTTTACTTACCTAATAATTCATTTCGAAAATCTCTTTCGTAGTCATTGTCTACAAAATGTTGTGAACATATATGGCTAGTGTTAGGGTTGAATTTGTCTTTTCTTTTGCACCTTGATATCCACTCACTTTGTATAGTTTTAGAGAAAAGGTCCTTTGGTTTTGGAAAAGCATGAAATATGATATTCTGTCCAGTTTGGGCTTTTGTAGCATAAGTGTTATTACACCCATATACGGCACACCTTGACCTTGTTTTCCCTGGTCTAGTCCCCGGCATATTTTCGTGAATAGTACTATTCTGTAAAGTAGTATATTATCAACCTCGTACTTTTATTATTAATAATATGTCAAGAAATGCTCACCTTCCCTTCTGTAGAAATTCAAGTATCAGGCACTTAGTGTCTCTGAATAATAATAAACACGGCACAAAAATCAAATAAAAACAACACATAAACACACTTTATAACAGGTAAAACTCAAAAAACTCACAATAATAAAGTAAAACCGAAAGAAATACGATAGAAAACTAGAAAAACAAAGGTAAACAACGGGCGTACGATGTAACCTTGACCTAACGTCGTCTAACGCTGACGTCACGCACTCGGTGAGCGCCGCGAACATTACACCATTCAGATTGAGCTATCCTGTCTGGTTTAACGTTCTTGGGGGAAACCGAGACGAAGGATACACCGAATATTTTCCAAAAAAAAAATGTAACATTATGTGAAGGGTAGTCCAATTTCACGAGATTTAATAAATCAAGGATATGCTACGCTCAGATACTCAGATTATCATAAATAATGCCAAAGAGACACATCCCGATTATTAGCAATAATGGAGCGTGATTCATTGTAAAGACAATAAGGAGTTCTGAATATTCGAAATGATGTGTACGTTGTACGCCTCCCGACATAATATTAGGGGTGTCAAAAGCAAATATTTATTAATTTGTTGCCGGCATGGTTTAAAATTACAAACAAACATAGGTGCTGAACATTTTTATATAGTCCTTTTAATATTTAGCTAACAACCAATTCAAAACTCAACTTATATAAACTTAGAATCCTTAGAATTTTAAAATTTAGGGGCGGCATTTTTGCAAGCACAAAAGCGCCAGAGCGGTTAGGAACACAAAATTTTAAAAGGAAATTAAAGGTACAAAACATGTTCTAGTTATCCTATTGAATTTGTTGAGCAAGTTTTTCAGGATTGCCTACAAAATAACAACGCTAATAGAATTAGAAATTAGAGAAATAAATCTGGTGGTCCGACCAGTAAATTTCATTATTTCTTATTAGTGGATTAGATAAGGTAAAACGCATAACCAATCTTTTTTATGTGAGAACAGTATTTACAACCAAAAATACATTAAGATCGATGCTGGTTAAAACGAAACCATTTAATGAGATACAAAGTTAAAAAAATGCATTTATAAAATTCCTTGTGAATGTGGAAAGTTCTATGTTGGGGAGACTTGTAGGCCATTTAACGTTCGTTTAAAAGAACATAAGAATTAAATCAGGCAAAATCAAATTTCAAAGTCAAAAATATGTGAACACACTTTTAATAAATCATAAAATTTTGTAGGATAGATCCCCACCAATTTTCAAAGATGTAGTAAAATAGCCGAAAAATTAAGGAATCAGCATTTACTCTAGGAAATACGGACAACTGTGTTACTGAATGTTCAGTGGAATTCAGCAAAATTTTATTGCCAGTTATTCAAAGAGAAGTTAGTATAGATATAATTAGACAGGTGGTTAAGCTATTTTTGTCGTTATTACACTTTAACATTATTTAACGTTCGATGTTTCGTTCATTAACTGTTTGAAATACTATTTTGATATTAAAAAGATTGCCTATGGAATTATTCACTTTGACGTGACATTAGCTTATAAAACAAAGTTGTTGCAGTTATTTTTTGAGTTGAACGTTCAAAGTTTCGTTCAGTTACTGTTAAGCTTTTATGAATTTTCCTGGTAACTTGAAAAAGTTCTTCTAATCAGTTTAGTTCAGGTTCCTGTGGCGAAAAACCCAATTAAAAATTAAATGAATAGTACCTCTTATTTATGTAACTTTTCTTATAGCATATTTACATAACGTCAAAAGAAAATTAGTTACCTCAAATACTTTTCGGAAATGCCAAAAATTATACCTAGTATTATTATAAGCCGAATTCGAGCGAATGACCGATAATAATTACCGGTAACAAATAATGGTATTTACCACTGGGTTTCGAGCGCCGGTTGTGGATATAAGCGGTAATAGAATTTCATGTCATCAATAAAACCTTTGTGACAATCAATATGACATTTTATAACAACTAAATATCCAGCTTTGGAGCTGTTTTTTATTAACGTGATAAAGGAGAGAGACCCATTATCAAGTTTTTGTTCAATGTTGAAGGGGAAATATTCAGTTACAAGACAAGTACCTACCTGGCCTGGAGCCGGCATATTTATTAAATGACAAGTAAGAAAAGGGATTTCGTATAGGAAAATTTAAAAGTTTTTAGGTACCTCTCTATACTTTTTGTCATCGAAACTTTTCAAATTAAAACATCTACCCTCAATAAATATGACCAACAAATAATCGATTGCTTTCAAGCGACTAAAACGGTTATATATAGCACTGGTGATATTAAAGGGTATAACCAAGGGCATAACCTTAATGTCACCGCGGTAATTACCAATCATTCGTTCGAATTCGGCTATAGTTTTCTTTCGAAGTGGTTACAAAATACGAAATCGATATAAAATCAGCTAAATAGAACGTACAATACAAGTAAAAGCAGTGAGTTGCAGACCAAAATAAGAAAATTCGATGCAGTAGTCGAATAAAACTCACTTCTTACCTTCTACCTGAAAATAAAGTTATTATTGTGAAGCTAAACGTTTTATAGATATCTTGCCCTGACCTGACCACTAAGAACTACTATGTATAAGGAAATAAGCACCGCATACGCGGCAACGCCGATCTCGACCGTAAATATTTGGCTTCCAACGCCGCGTAATAAAAATTCCAATAACTTAGTCGGCTGTTTGCATATGTAGTCGAAATTCGGGCTGGCAATAAAGTAAGCGAGAACGATATTTGTTTCATTTATTATGTACAAGTTAGTGTTATTAGTTGTCGGCCGTGCACGGTCTGGGCTATGCTAATCATTTAGCAATGAGTAAGTAAATAATTATTACACATAACTATCGCACCTACATTTTTAAATTGATAAAAATTTAAAGTTTTTACAAAACATAATCGCTTACTTATGTTGTTATACATTGTTTGTGGTTACAACGCACACAGTACCTTACTGCAATAATTATAAGTATACACTTGTCATTTCATACTTGAATGCGTGAATTAGAAAAACTAATTTACTACTCAAATTGTGAATCTGCTCCCCACACCAGATATATTTGCAGGTAGAAGGCAAAAGTAGTGTCAGGTGTGAAGTGCTAACCACATTATTTACAACTATAACATATAGATTGAGATTTTACAGAAATTCTCGAAATACAATATTTTAGCTCAAAATTTCGATCAAGATTCAAAAAGGCTCCTAAAATTTTAGATTTTCAGATTGTTATTTCATCGATCGCATGTCTTTTTCAGGAGATCCACAAATTCAAGTTAAAATAAATTTAGTATAACATTCGAAGATGATATATGTATTTGTAAAACGATAAAACAAATACTATACAGTTTTACATCAGTTTAATCGCAATGATGAGTAGATTTCAAAAATGTAAAAATATACTGGGTAAGGGTCCATTTAAAAGTTTATAATTTTTTCTCTCAACTTTACGATGTTGTTTTGATAGAACTAGGTGAAACTTTTTTGGTTGAGAAAAAAATAGAAGCTATAAGGGAGCACTAAATATATGGGAACACATTGTACAAGGTGGCCCAAACTGATCGGTTTTAGGGGGTACAGACTGTACTTTTTTATATATATGTTCATTGTCGTAAAAACATCCTTAAGGCACTTTTTATGTTTAAGTTTCTAAATGTTTCCATTTTCGAGTTATAACAAAAAATTGTTATTTATGTGCCAAGGTACTGAAATTCAACTTTTTATGGCTCCTGTGGAATTTAGTTGCCGTGGCCTCTGGCCGGGGCAAATAAACCGTATGAGTCATTAAAAGAACTTCAGTGCCGAGGTACATATTATATATTTTTTGAAATCGAAAAAAAAAATGTTTTATTAGGCGAAAAAATAATCATAAGGGATCACCCGTCCATAAACCAACTACGTGCGGCGTTGCTTGACTTCGACGATTGCTCTACCTAGGTCAAGTATACCCCGATTACTGTAAGAAGTCCCGATTTTGTCAGATGACATTCTCCACAAAGTCCCTAGGAATTTTTTGTTAACCATGGGTATGACATTGGTATATGTGTCTCAACCAGTTAATGACGTCACTCACTGATTTATGATGTGAAAAGTTACCCAAGTAATACGAAAAAAAGAGCATAATAAAATAAAAACCCTATTGCAATCACGATTATGCCGCTACAAATAAAAATAACTATGACTACAACTCATTTTAATAATAATTACAAACGTCATGGAAATACTTTCGTTTTGGTATTTTGTAATAATCAGCTGCTTTTGGCAGCATCAAGGGGCGGACTCAGGCAAATTTAGCTTCGGTGTGTCAAAGTGACAGTGAAGGTTTTCCAGATCGTTCAAACTGGTTCAAACATTCGGTAATGAAAATATTCGCGGGTTTTCTACGTTTTGTGAGTTTTACCGTCATCTGTGTTGTTCTTGTTCATGTTACTTTTCGTGTTATTAGTGCAAATGGGCTCGTTACTGACCTGAACTTATGACCCGGTTGCATTTTTTGCTGCATTGATGCCAACTTAGGATATCGAAATTACCAGTTGACAGTCCCAGTAAGGACTTCTTAAAATAATTTGAGTATATGACGAGACAGGGCACTTTATGACAGAAAATCCAAACTGCGGGCTGTTGGGCTGTTGGGCTGTTGTGCAGCCTCCGTGTAAACTAGATTAATATTCAAACCTACTAAAATATTTATAATACTTAAAATATTTATAAGATTGCGCTGCTATAGATAACAGTTTCGCAATGTGAACGAAAAGTTAAATAATGGGATTTATTGGCCGGGTTTTGAATATTTGGTCACTTTTGACGGGCGATATGGCTCTGCGTCTGACGTTTGATGTTTACATCTCGCCAAGGCCTACTTATTGAAAAAATCGTACAATAATGGGCTACTTCAGTGCCGATTTCTGAGCTTTTAATGACGATTTTGAGACATTTCACTGCCGATTTCAAGAAATAGTTATTTATGTACCAAGGCACTGAAGTTCAACTTTTTATGACTCATGTGGAATTTAGTTGCCGAGGCCTCTGTCCGAGGCAAATAAACCACATGGGTCATAAAAAGAACTTCAGTGCCGAGTATATATTTTTTTAAATCGGAAAAAAAAGTTTTACAGAAAAACCAAACTGCTGCTTCTTGTGCGGTCTCCACAACAAAGCTATTGATATTCAAACCTACTAAAATATGTATACTGAAGGATTGCGCTTCTATAGGAAACAATTTCGCAATGTGTACGAAAAGTTAAATGGGCCTTTATCGCCCGGGTTTTGAATATTTGGTCACTTTTGACGGGCGATTTCTCCGCGTCTGACGTTTGATGTTTACATCTCGCCAAGGCCTACTTATTGAAAAAATCGTACAATAATGGGCTACATTATTGTACGATTTCTGTGCTTTTAATGACGATTTTGGGACACTTTACTGCCGATTTCAAGAAAATAATGTACCAAGGCACTGAAGTTCAACTTTTTATGACTCGTGTAGAGTCAGAGCCAGAGGCCTCAGCAAATAAACCACATGAGTCATAAAAAGAACTTCAGTGCCGAGGTACATATTATATATTTTTTTGAAATTGAAAAAAAAAATGTTTTATTAGGCAAGAAAATAATAATAAGGGATCTCCCGTCCACGAACCGACTAGGCGAGGCGTTGCTTGACTTTACCGATCGCTCTACCTAGGACAAGTATAAGGACGTACGGGGTCTTCGTACTGAAAAACCAAACTGCTTCTTCTTGTGCAGCCTACACAACAAATCTATTGATATTCAAATTTACTAAAATATGTATACTGAAGGATTGCGCTTCTATAGGAAACAATTTCGCAATGTGTAAGAAAAGTTAAATGGGCCTTTATCGGCCGGGTTTTGAATATTTGGTCACTTTTGACGGGCGATTTCTCCGCGTCTGACGTTTGATGTTTACATCTCGCCAAGGCCTACTTATTGAAAAAATCGTACAATAATCTAGCCCATTATTGTACGATTTCTGCGCTTTTAATGACGATTTTGGGACACTTTAATGCCGATTTCAAGAAAAATATATTTTTTAACTGGAAATCTCAATTGAGATGTTTAAACTTAAAAACGGTAAATTACAGAAAACTTAGATTTTCACGAATGAATTCTACCCTTAATTTTACGTAAAAAATGCAAAAAAAAACTGTTTTTAAATAAACGAAAAGTATTCACAAATAAATAAGTTACTTTTGTTAAAAGGTATGGTGGATCAGACTAAAAAACGCGAGAAAATTCTGTGTAAACTTTATATTGCTCTTTTCAGTACAAAAGCTTCAATAGAACTAACTAACTGGCGGTGTTGGTACGTTATTTCATGCTCCGCAATTTGGGCTCACATATCAATAATTCGAAGAAAAATATAATGATATTTTTCTTCTCTGTAGAGCAAGAAGGCCATCCATTGATTTAGCGGATACATAAATTTTGTCCTTAGACTAAACATTCTGCGAATACATTTTTGCTATATACCAACACACCCCCTCAAAAATGTATGAGCTAAGTTTACACTTTACGGGGAAGTTACATTATTGGTCCAACATTCGTTGCAAGTGTTAAGGGAAAACCCCACAAAAACCTTAACAAGACCAAATATCAATTTTGAAAAAAATTTTAAAATTATACAAAATAAAAATAAAATAAAGAAACTTAATATTAGGCTACAAATCTCTCTTGGAGTCCTAATTTCCCTCTTAGTTCCTTGAACTGCTGTGGTGGTAGAGGCTTTGTCAGTAGATCAGCCTCTTGAGCACCTGTGGGTAAATATTTTAAGCAGACAATGTTGTTCTTTATTTGTTCTTTTATAAAATGGTACTTAATGTCGATATGTTTAGAACGTTTATGACTAATTGGATTATTTGCCATTGCTATACAACTTTGGTTGTCTTCATACAATGTTATTGGTTCTGCCATATTGACATTAATACTCATTAATAAAGATTTAATCCATAAAACCTCCTTCACAGCCTCAAATACGGCCATGTATTCTGCCTCAGTTGATGAGGTAGCAACTGAATTTTGTCGTCGTGTAATCCAAGTGATACAATTATTTTCAAATAATTTAAATAAACAACCAGTTGTACTACGACGATCTAATTCATTATTTGCCCAATCTGCATCAACATACCCTATTAATATTTTCTCGTAATTTATATTACGTTTATATATTAATTTTAGATCAATTGTCCCTTTAATGTACCTTAATACTCTTTTTAAACATTGCCATAGTTCTTGATTACATTTACTTTGATATCTGCTGAGTAAATTTACCGCAGTACACAAATCTGGACGTGTACAGAGCATTGCGTACATTAAACACCCTATTAAATTTCGACAAGGTACATCTGAGCTATCATCTGAATTTAAACTTGAATAATTTAATTTTATAGGTAATGGTGTACTGACCGGGTTGCATTCACTCATATTAAATTTGTTTAATACTGATTTTAAATATGCAGTCTGATCAAGAGAAATTTCGGAATTAGACCTTTTTATTCGAATTCCAAGAAAATAATGTATTTCTTTCAGATCGACCATCTCAAATTGTTCCTTCAAAAAGTTTTTAAAATTATTCATTGTTTTTATGTCCTTAGTTACGATTACTAAGTCATCAACATATAAAATTACATAGATGTTTTTGTAAACATCACCTCTGTCCAAGAAATATAAACAATTATCAGCTGAAGAATTTACAAAACCTTTTTCAATTAACACATTATTGAAACATTCGTACCAACACAAAGCTGATTGCTTTAATCCGTACAAAGATTTTTGCAATTTACAAACAATATTATTGTTTTGAATAGCAACACCGTCAGGTACCCTCATATAAATATCTTCTTTCAGTGTACCGTTTAAGAATGCTGTTTTAACGTCCATTTGATGGACCAACAACTCATATTGATTTGCCAGTGCAAGTATACACCTAAAAGTTTCAATACGTACAACCGGGGCAAATGTTTCGTCATAGTCAATTAATTTTCTTTGACTAAAACCGCGCGCTACTAAGCGAGCTTTATATTTTACTCGATTGCCCTCGCCATCGCCTTTTATTGTAAACACCCATTTACAATCGACGATGTTTACATTATTTGGCTTGGTTACTAAGGTCCAAGTTTTGTTTCGTTCTAAAGATTCTAATTCATCTTTTATGGCCGTTTCCCATTGTTTTCTATACGCGTTATTTGCAACATCTTGAAAACATTTGGGAATATCGGCTTCAAAAGTTTGGTCACATAACATAAAATTACTAATACTGTCATCAAAATCGTGATCTTTATAAGATATTGTTTGTTTACCTTTTAATCGATCACTTCTCCTCACATCTTGTACTCCTTCTGATTTTCTCAACTTATTTGTAGAGATACACGGACTTTCATCATCACTGTTTGAGCTCCTACTTGTCGGTTCAGGGACATCCTTTATTGAGGACGTTTGACCTTGAATGCAATTTTCAGGGACATCTTTTTCATAAGATGTTTGTTTGCATCTTTTACTGTCCGTTTGACCAGATGTGATATCTACAGATTTACCATCAGTAGCACCCCCTACTGAAATGTTATCTGTATTTATTTCTCTATTTACCAGATTATCAATTTCTTGCCTAGAAATTTTATATGTAACTTCGTCAAAAATTACATCGCGTGCAACTATGTATTTGGCTAATTCTGGTATAAAAATTTTGTACCCATTTGGTACATAACCTACGAGAATACCTTTAGATGATTTACTATCAAATTTACCTTTTCTCGTTTTATTGTGTACATACGCTGTGCAACCAAATATTTTTAAGTGACCTAACTTTGGTTTTTTATTGTGCCACATTTCATACGGTGTTTTATGTAATTTTATGGCTTTTGTTGGTGACCTATTTACCAAATAGGTAGCAGTTAAAATTGCTTCCCCCCAAAAACATTTGTTTAAACCCGCACTGTGTATCATCGCACGTGCTTTCTCAGTTAAAGTTCGATTCATGCGTTCCGCTAAACCGTTTTGTTGCGGAGTGTACGGCACTGTAAGATGATATGTTATGCCGTTTTGTTTACAAAACTCTTTCATTTCGCCCGATAAATATTCTCGACCATTATCGCAATACAAATGAACTAATTTCAAATTAAAGAGAGCTTCACCTTTTGCAACATAATCTTTAAAACAGGTGAATACTTCCGACTTATTTGTCATAAGATAAGTTACTGTATAATGTGTATAATCATCGATGAAATTAACAAAATAATTCTTTTCATCTATTGTTGATGGTGTAATCGGCCCACACACGTCCGAATGCACAACAAATAATGGTCTTTGAATATATTCCTTATCTTTTACCTTGGCGAAAGGAAGACGCGCTTGTTTTCCGTTTATACAAGCTTCACATAGTGAATCAATAGGGATTATGTCTTTTAAACAGGTATTATCAAAAACTAATTCGTTTACTTTTAATGTAGTAAATTTTTCTTTATTTATATGGCCTAAACGCTCATGCCATAATTTGTTTTTGTCAATATTGGTCTCAGCTACGTGGCTCGCGGCCCGTACTGTACTGTGCGCATTTTGTACTAATAATTCAATAATATATAAATTATTTATGCGCTTACCTTTTATTATTGCCGTGCCTCCTCTCCTGACTTCTACTTCGCCAGTTTCCAGGAATACTACGGACATCCCAGCTTCCTGGATACGCCGTACTGAGATGAGGTTGGCCGGTATACTCTCGCTATAAAGAACATTGTTCAATTCTCCCTCGTAGCCCAAAGTAGTGTTGACTTCTATTTTCCCGACGTGTGTTGCTTCGATCGTCGTTCCTTTCTTCGCTACTATTATTCGTGTAGGTTCCGTCAACTGTTTGTATTGGCTATAAAGACTTAAGTCATTTATGATGTGTTCCGTCGCACCTGAATCTAAGATGAAACGATATTGTAGTTCAGATTCGTCTTCATTGTTTAACATAAAAGCAAAAGATTCGCTATTGGTGGCAGTTGACGCACTTGCTTGATTATCAGCCTTTTTGGGTTGCTTTTGATATTGCAAGCTTTGTTTATAAAAATAGCAATCACGTTTCAAGTGATTTTTTCGCCCACAATGAAAACATTTTTGTACTTGTTTATGTTTTTTGAATGCAGGCTTATTTTTCGAAGTAAACTTCATTTTCTTTTTGACACTTTCGTTGGAACTTATAGTACGGAAATGAAGGGCTTTCATGCTAGTGTCTGTACCTTCTCTTAATTGGTATTCCTCATGTTCTAGCAGCATTCCCTTTACAAATGCTAAGGTAATCCTATCGTCGCTCATTGTTTTAATTGCAGCTTTCACTGGTGCATAACTCATTGGTAATGAGTTTAGTGTGTACCACACTTTAGTTATTTCGTTGACCTCCATGCCGCAAGCAGCCAAATCACGAACCAACTCATCAATTTCTGACATATGCTTTTTTAGCGGTGTGCCTGGTTTTAGTTTACAATTAAACAATCTATCCTGGAGACATAGCTGTGTCGAGATCTTCTTGCAAGCATATAGACCGTCGAATTTCTCCAAAATTTGTCGAGCTGTTGCACGACCTGGTGGCACTTGGGATATTACTGAGTCATCTAGAAATTCAATCAGTGTTCCTCTAGCAAATCTTTCCCATTTTGTCCACTCATCTGTGATTGGTGTTGGAGGATCTTCGGTCAGTACTTTGCTAGCACCTTCCTGCTCTATAATTTCTTGCAATCGGAATTTCCACATAAAATAGTTCTCTCCATCAAATAGTCTTAGATTTCGCTTAACCGCACTTCCACTATTTGCCATTATTATTAACTTTAATAATTTTATTGTTTCAAAAGTTTTAATTCACTCACTCGCGGTCAGACGCGATGTCTGGGCCCATAACCTTTTGTTAAAAGGTATGGTGGATCAGACTAAAAAACGCGAGAAAATTCTGTGTAAACTTTATATTGCTCTTTTCAGTACAAAAGCTTCAATAGAACTAACTAACTGGCGGTGTTGGTACGTTATTTCATGCTCCGCAATTTGGGCTCACATATCAATAATTCGAAGAAAAATATAATGATATTTTTCTTCTCTGTAGAGCAAGAAGGCCATCCATTGATTTAGCGGATACATAAATTTTGTCCTTAGACTAAACATTCTGCGAATACATTTTTGCTATATACCAACAGTTACGAAACTGAAGACATAGAAGAACCGATCAAATGTCTTGTAACTTCTTTATTTGTATATACATTTTATTTCTCTAAAAACATTTTTGTACATTTTTTCCCGTAGATTTCATTCGTGAAGATTGCAGTTTTCTGTAGTTTAAATACAAAAGCTAGGGTCTTATGTTCGATTTCGCAACTCTTCAGTTTTAATTTTATTTTCGACTGTTTTTCTTTTTTCAGCGATATACAAGACCAATATGTAAAATATTAACATGAAAAGATTTCAACATTAACAATTTGTCGCATACAGAATATATGAGATTCAGGACTGTTAAGCTGAATGGATGAGGTATATACAGGGTGTCTCATTTTGATCTGGAACGAAAAAATTTGAACTGGCTTACCGATTTTAACGATTTTTTTTCTTACACAGGGCCTTCCTAGACGTACTTATTAAACACTTTTCAATGACCATAAGATTATTCCAGGGCCGGATTAAAAAAAAATTGACTTGACGAGTTAAGCTATCAGCGATTTTTTTATCGGAAATCTGATAACGTGGCGTTAATCAGCGCCCCTGAGAAACCCCCAGATTTCAAATTTCAACAAATTATACTTCTTACACTGCACCACAATCGCAAAAAATCAAAATTTCAATTTGAGTGCAGCTATTAAGGTGGCTATGAAAACAAGTGAAAATGGTAAAAAGAGGTCCACAGGGGACAATAGTAATAAACCTGATCGGAAACTGTACTCTGTTTCTCTTTTCACTATTGCTGTACAGTATACAAATAAATGTTATGCCATTTGAGACGCAAGAGAGCTCGCCGCACAAACAAATGTTATTCAGGGGTTGATATTGCTAAAATAATTTAGGTGTCAAAAATAATTTAGTGGGTATAAAAAGTAATTTCTAATCGATTCGTCAATACATTTCTGTCGTTTAAAATATTGCTGCTTTTAATTACATTCTTCAAATATGTACTTACTTTGTATAGTGTATAATCATATATACTTTATTATTTGTAACAAAAAAAAATGTAAAAATTAACGTTTCTCAAAGTGTTTGCACTTGCACGACTGCCTCCGACGGCAGCGAGCTCTCTTGCGTCTCAAATGGCATGAAATTTGTACTGTACGCAGCAATAATGAAAAGAGAAACCGAGTACAGTTTCCGATCAGGTTTATTACTATTGTCCCCTGTGGACCTCTTTTTACTATTTTCACTTGTTTCCATAGCCACCTTAATAGCTGAACTCAAATTGAAATTTTGATTTTTTGCAATTGTGATGCAGTGTAAAAAGGATAATTTGTGGGAATAATTTCTTGAAATTTGGAATCTGGGGGTTTTTAGGAGCGCTGATTAACGTCACGTTATCAGATTTCCGATAAAAAAATCGCTGATACCTTAACTCGAAAATTTGTGTCAATGAACATTGCTGATAAAGCCGCCAGATCAAATGGAATAGAAATAATCAAACAAATGAAGTAGTTCAGAATATAATCTATGTGAGAGAGAAACAGACTATGTCGAGGACCAGTGGCGCACCCAGGGGGGGGGGGGTATGGGGCCTCGGCCCCACCAGACCTGTCATATTTTAAAAAATTCTCGAAGGTGGTATCGTAGATGTACTGTCTTCTGTACGACTCTCGGCAATTATTTTCCCAATCCGAGACCTGGCCTGGAAATTTCTTTTAATCATAAAATATTTTGTATGCAATACGTCAAACTTTTTAAGTTGCCCCCCCCCCCAAATCATATTTTTTAGGTGCGCCACTGTCGAGGACAAAACACTGAAGAAGTTATGTAATTAAAGTGATTGAAAAAGAAAATTATTGCGCACCAGAAGCGCGGAGATTTTCAAAATGGCGAGAGTTCTTCTATTTAAGCACAATATATTATCCAAGATTAGAAGAACAAGGGTATAGTAATATTCTTCAGAACTTACAGTAAATGAGGTAAAAAGAGGCGGAAATGTGATGTTTAAAACAAAGTCAACGAGAAGCTTTTGGAACAGAGAAGATTCAACTGAAAAATGGAACCTAAATAAACCATAATTCAAGATTTTTTCAGCTCTGTCCATACTGAGATGAAAATAATATTATTAGAATGAATAAGGAAAGATTGAATTTAGCTAAGAGAAACTAAGAATCCGATGATACGTAAAATTGTTGATACAATACACGAAAAATTATGACACCACTTTAAATAATGAGCTAAGAAGAAAATGGTAACATATTAACGCTCATTAGGGGAAGACTTTGAGATGAACATTTTTCAGGCACCCCTATATGCTAAATAATCATTTCCCGTTATACCAAAAACAGCCCGATACACCACCCCAACCGATTTCCTCGCCACCAGCACGCTAACCCCAATTCCAGCAGAGTGATTTTTACCGGCCCCATATCTCCCCCAATCTTGGCGCGAAAGTTTATTAGCCGCAGCGCCTCCCCCTTGCGGGGGTCCCCGTTTCCCCAGTTTCCCCACACCCCCGCCCATTAATCACCATATCATCGCGCACGGACGGCACGGGGTGGCCCGTTTTTACGGTTTTACGGCGGGCTCGGTTGCGATTGTTTTTCATGGGGGGCGGAGGGGGATCTCCCCAGATCTGGGAGTGAGCACCGACTCGTCGAGCGTGGTATTGGAGTGTTTGAGCCTGCGTTTGGATTGAGCAGCCATTGGCGCAGGCCATTTGACAGGCCATTTGACATATTAGACAAGATGAACTCTCTGTATTCTGGTACCCTCTGTGGTAACACAGACAATTCCTTAGCGGCATGTGTCAAAAGGAGACCCGCCTTTTAGCGAAATATCTTCTAAAGATAATGTGCCTTTTATTTATCTTAAAAAGCTCTGTACTAAAACATGTTTGGTGTCAGGTGTGGGGTACTCATTTCCAATATCACAGACTAACGAGTAATACCACAGAGAAGACCAGAATACAGACAGTCCAACTTGTCAAATATGTCAAATGAAGCTCAACTTTTACATAATTTTTCACACATCCGACAAGATCATTCAGATAAACTATGAAGTAGACTGCGTTCTTGATTTATTATAGATTAATTTAAAACTGAGAAAGAAGATAAACAGTGATCTACAATGAATTAATTACCGTTTAAAGTTGGGCTCCATTTGACATATTTGACGAGATAAACTCTTTGTATTCTGGTACCCTCTGTGGTAATAAAGACAATTCCTTAGCGACATGTGTCAAAAGGAGACCCGCTTTTTAGTGAAATATCTTCCAAAGACATGAATAATGTGCCTTTTATTTATCTTAAAAAGCTCTGTACTAAAACATGTTTGGTGTCAGGTGTGGGGTGCTCATTCTGAATAGCATAGACTAACGAGTAATACCACAGAGAAGACCAGAATACAGAGATCCCATCTTGTCGAATATGTCAAATGCAGCCCAACTTTTAGGTAATTTTTCACACACCCGATAAGATCGTTCAGATAAATTATGAAGTAGACTGCGTTCTTGATTTATTATAGATTAATTTAAAACTGAGAAGGAAGATCCACAGTGACCTACAATGGACCAATTACCGTTTAAAGTTGGGCTCCATTTGAAATATTTGACAAGATGAACTCTCTGTATTCTGGTACCCTTTGTGGTAATACAGACAATTCCTTAGCGACATGTGTCAAAAGGAGACCCACTTTTTACGAAATATCTTCTAGAGACATGGATAATGTGCATTTTATTTATCTTAAAAAGCTCTATACTAAAACATATTTGGTGTCAGGTGTGGGGTACACATTCCTAATAACACAGACCAGGGACTCTTTAAAGTAAGGGGACCCAGCATTATACTTTCCAAAGTGAGGCCTACTCTTTCCTCATTCCAATGGTCTCAGTGATGCCAAGTATGCCATTTTATTGGAGAATCTATGAATATAACAGGTACTTTGATTGTAGTAAAAATTAATAATGGTTTCCATGATTTCTAAAAATTAGACTTGACAATGTTGTGTATATAAGTGCAGAATGTGGAACTGTTAAATGAAGGAAATTTATTTTTATAGTTGAAATTGATTTCCAGCAATTATTTCCACAAATTTAAGTAATAAGTATGGTAAGTCAGTAGTGCCGATTTTGCTTATTTAAGAATTTGTCGCTATTGCACCTTGTTACCAGGTTCCTCCATCCATTTGTAATATGCTCAGACAAATATTATGTCTGAGGTAAAATGGTATACTTGAACTTTCTTCCCTTGTTGAATGTATCTACCCAAAGAACTTTCACAGATTTCGGGATAGACTAATAAGATTAGGCCTAGTAGTTCTAATGATGTAGTTTTTCTCGGTGTTCATTATAAAATTTTTGTAATTTTATTTCTCTCCCAAGGTACCATAAACTTGTAGTCGTAGATAAAAACTCTTTAAAAAAAGACTTGACTGAAGCTACCTGCTTAATAAATTAAAACTTAGGAAATACGATTTTTGTTTTGAACTACCTAATTATACGTAATGACCACGTAATGGGAATTGTAGGATTACTAAAGGTGATACAGGACTACTACTACAGGCGGCCGCATTACCTTTAACTGAGTATCTGGACGTTAGAAAAGTTAAAAATTGCGAATTATGATGGGAAGTATTTTGCCTGCTTGAGAATCTGTGGCACTGGCATGTCACATAAAACCTATAGATAATGGCAGTTGGGCACTGACATATATCATAACCTTGTACCAGCCCCCTTGGGTTTCCTTGGAGTCGACAGAAAACAAATTTCCCCTCATGGCTTCACTTTTCCTATGTGATAGACTGTGACATGCTGGGTCTCCTTATTTTAAAGAGTCCCTGCCACAGACTAAGGAGTACTACCACAGAGAAGACCAGTATACAGAAAGTCCATCTTGTCGAATATGTCAAATGCAGCCCAACTTTTAGGTAATTTTTCACACACCCGATAAGATCGTTCAGATAAACTATGAAGTATACTGCCTTTTAAAACTGAGAAAGAAGATCCACAGTGACCTACAATGGATTAATTACCGTTTAAAGTTGGGCTTCATTTGAATATTTGTCAAGATGAACTCTCTGTATATGGTACCCTCTGTGGTAATACAGACAATTCCTTAGCGACATGTGTCAAAAGGAGACTCGCTTCAAATGTTTGCATACCAACATTTTAAGTGGTTCCATTGACTATTCAACTGCTTTGAGGTAATTCCATAACACACTACTTAAAAATATCTTATATTTGCACACTAGCTAAATGAATGGAACTCCCTTTATATTTCTTGTTAAAATTTGGAATGTGGAAGTTTTGAGGTATCCTATTATTATTAACGCTGTTGTTGTTATTGTTGTTGTATCAGATTATTTCTTAAGGAAATATCAAATGTTAGCATATGTTAGAATTCTTTGATCCAGATGACCTTCTTTGGAAGTCTACGCCACTGGGTCGCGGCTCTATCGCCGATCTTTCCTATTTTCTCGGGTAGATAAATTGACATGTCTATAACGATTCCTGTTTTGCGGGAAAACCAACTTCTTTTACTTCTGCGCCGATCGGGGAGTTGGAAGAAATCGTTAAGACCGAGGCTGGGGTGAAATAAGAAAGGAACTTTATTCCTAAGTGTTACTTCCCCCTCCCCAGCCCCAACCGAGATCAAGTAGGTTTACGCACGCTACACGAGGGGTGTGGGGGAAATTTGTCGCAGAATTATCGCCAACTGCAATACATGGTGGTATATTAAGCAGAAATTGATTTTGGTAATATTTTTCTGGTGTTACTTCCCGTATTTAGGTCCTCTGCAGCCTTTATTTTTCCAGCAAGAAATTTCAAATGACAGTAGTAGGTTTTCTCTGAATCGCCAGAATCTGTCATTAGATGAAATAAAAGAACACCGATGAAAAAATATAAATACATTGATCATTTAAATGGAACACCCTATATCAGTGTCATAAATAAAGTTTGCATCATGACATAATTTTTTTATTTGCATGACTATTTAAAATTTGACAGTGCCTGCACTTTTCAATTGGAGAATGATCAAAATGGCGTATGCAAAAGTGACTTTCCGTAAATGTAAAATTTTACATGTTAGAAAGAACTGTGTTTGTTGAGCTGAGACTGTAAGTCGTATACCCTTCGTATCATATTCTCCTACTCCACTTGAAGATATTTTCTCCGCTTATTGTTCATTTAGTTTGATTTAATCACAGAAAATATAGTTCCACAACAGAAAGCTTCTTAACTATACCTGTCAAATGGACTCCAACTACAGACCCCAAAAACAAGCAGATTGCATTTCTTATGAAATGATATTTTCCCGAAATATAACCTTCCCAATTCGTAGATTATCCAACATTTAATAGTGAACCTCAATATCAATCCATTTAGAAAATATTAAGCTTCAAAGTTGGAGTCCATTTGATAGCTGTCATTAAGGAGCTCTCTGTTCTGAATATATTTTCTGTGATTTAATTAACCAGCAAACTTCAAAGAATATTATAAATATTTAAAAAGAACCATTCACTATGAAATCGTTCAAACTGACTTGAAAATTTGAAAATGCGACTGTGTGATTGCTTGATGCTATCATCAAGCTTCGTTAACCAATCGTCGTCTGCGATTTGTTCTCGTGTTAAATTTGCTTTTCCAGGCCAGCTAAAACGAACGCAATGGAAAACGCGGAGAATTCCCGTGCCCGTAGCTCGGGGAACGCTCGCAATGGATTAATCCAGAAAGCGGGAGTCGGCAGAACCGTCCAATTATAGTTGGCCTGGACTGACGCCGCGCGCCACCCCGCCGTCGATTGTCACTTTTCACGGAAACAATGGCGACCACCTGAGATCATGGAGGCAATTTGTAGAAAAATGTTAGAAATAATCATGTAGGTCCCAAATTTCCACGCAGTGATGTATTCTGTGCAAGTGTTTATGCTGATCTTTGTTAAAATAGCTAACGACTAACGACCAAACGCATCGAGTTCACGGGAAGCACAAGTATCCCGAATATACAGGATGATCCACTCATGATGTAAAAAAAATTAACCACACTGTCGGGAGGGCGGAGGCCCATACTAAAAAGAAAAATACGAAAAAAAATTGCGAAGTTTAAAACATGTGGCAAATCAACCTTTCACCCGAGTAACTCGAGGCTCATGGTTGTAAGATGAGCGCTGTCACAGTTCATTGTACAATGTTAATCATTGTTGAAAGCTCGGTTGAAGGTTATGAAGAAATAAGAAAGCGTGTTGCCTTCTGTTATTCTGTTGTTGCCAGAGCCAAGGAGAGCGGCTCGGCTACCCCACAGCAACCACGTTAATAGAGAGATTTCTACAGAGTAAATGAAGTCGGTGTGGCCAGCTATGGTTTCCATTTAAAAAAACAAAAGTTTGCGTCATATCTCGAAAATGGCAGCTGTCACGAAAAGTAGGACATGATTACCCTCTTTAGAAAGACAATTCCTTCCAACCTTGGTACTTACACTTTTTATCTAAAATCAGAAACAACGAAGCTAGACGGATTAGAATAAATCGCCAAAAGTTCATTTTTTCTAAATAGCTAGTAAGCCATGACTTTTTTCAAAAATCCACCCAAGACTAGGCTCATGATTCGTGGGCCGTCGACCGTCCTGTCTAGAGAGCTGCTGCGTCTGCCTAGGACAGAGATAAGGGGAGTGGTGAGGGTCCTCACTGGGCACTGCTGCCTGGCTCGCCACCTGCACCTTATAGGGGTGGGAGGGGAGTCTGAGTGCAGATGGTGTCTGGAGGATGAGGAGACACCGCACCACTTGGTCACTGAATGCCCTGCACTCGACAGGTTGAGATTCGAGTCCTTCGGCTCAGCCAAGCTGAGCGCAGAGGGTGTGTATGGTGTCGGGGTGGGTGAGCTGCGGGCCTTCATTAAGAGGGCCGGCTTGCTGGCCCAATGTGGCCTACGTGCCGGGCCGATTTAAGGCGGCCACCCCCTGCACTGGATAGGACAGGAAATCCACCCAAACGAAATATGCTCACAGAAAGAAGCGCACTTGCATATATGCGCACAAAAAAGCCCACACGGAATGCCCACACGGAAAAATGCCCACAACGGAAATATACGCACGGATAAAAAGCACACAGCGGAATATGCTCGCACGGATAAATGCCCACCGTAAAATATGCACACAGGGATAGATGCGCATGGTAAAATAAGCTCACTGGGAATTATCTTATAATGTATTAGACGTTTTTTATTCTCTTTTGTGCCCTCAAAATTTAACGGTTTCCTTAGTTTTCTCACAGTTTTTCGATTTCCAAAATAAATCCCAAGGAAATGCCCCTTCTCAATTACATGTGCTAGTAAAAAAATTAAAGCTCCTTCCAATTTCCATCTTTAATTTACAGAAATTATTATCGAATAAATCCAAATTGAAAATGCTTGATAATATTTAATTTTATGTACCAGGACATATAAAGACACGTACAAATTTTCTTAATGACATGTTGACGTATTGCTCACAAAATAGTTATTTACATTGCCTTTTAATGACGCGAGCGTTGCCTCGGTCTTTAAACAACCTCCTCGGCCAAAAATGTGCACTTACGCATCGTGCAATGTATTACATTTTTCCTGCTACCGAGGTTATAGATACTTTGATTAAAGCTCTAAATACATATGGATAGATAGGAGTAGATTGTGAGTATTAATGATCTTCAAAATAACCTTTGTTCAATTACTAAAAATGATAATCAGTGATAAATATAAGAGGCAGAATGCAGCGATAATAAAAAATAAATAAAAAATGTTGAGCGTTGTGTGGGATTTGAAGCCTGGATCTACGAATTACTAATCGCGTACTCTCACCCTACAGGTAGAGCGAGGTGCCTGTCAAATTTGTTATGTTATGCGGCTCTTATTTGACGTCAGAGAAACATTGTTATTATTAATTTTCTTTGGTATAATTCTTGTTCTTTATATGATCAAAACAGTTTGTAAAACGATTATTGTGAAACCTATTAAAATTGACGCAACATTCGCGTTGCTACATATATTATATTAATGGTTTTAAGGTCCTTGCTGCGTAAGGGTTGCTAAGCAATACTTTTTGTACCTAGCAACCACCTTCGCGGCTAGCAACTAAAATAACAGGGCACCTCGCACATTTTTTACTTTTGCTTTCGGGCCTGTTGGTGAGTAGGTAAAGTGTACTTACGGGGGAGGGAGCAGGAAAAATATTTTAGTGAAAAAACTTTTTTACCAGTAATTAGTAAATTGAACCTAAATAATATAATATAAATATTTTTTCAGATACCGTGCCACTCATTGGATTCTTTATATGAAGCATGTATAAAAAGGGGGTCTGAATATTTTGTAATGGTCCTCATAATTATCGCATTAAGATAATGTAAAATTGAATATATTGATTTAATTTCTAACAAGGTAGATAAAGCATTTACCCAAAAAGGGGGCTTATTCAGAAAAACTATGAGTAAACTGAGGTAACCATTAAATTTTGAGGGCATAAAAGATAATAAAAAACTTATAATAATTTATAAAATAATTCCCAGTGACCTTATTTCACCATGCGCATCTATTCCTGTGTGCATATTTCACCGTGGGCACTTATCCGTGCGAGCATATTTCACTGTGTGCTTTTTATCCGTGCGCATATATTTCCGCTGTGGGCATTTTTCCGTGTGGGCATATTTCGCAGTGTTTTTTGCCTGTATATGCAAGTGCGCTTTTTTCTGTGAGCATATTTCGTTTGCGATTGTTTCAGGGATTCGTTACTGGCGCACACGTTACGCTATCACCTGCAGTTTTACGGCACATATTGTGGGAACACTGAATACAGAAAACAGAGCCCATGGCATAGGTAAGTTTCTAACTATGGTAATATGTACAAAGGACAGAAGCTCGAGGGTACGCGCTTTTCTCAATTTCGGCAGTAATGTCAAACTAATTTAAACGAATGTAAGGTAAGTATTAAACGAATGTAAGTACTAAATATTGGTTGAATTTTTTGTATTTCACTGAGGATATTTAAGACCTTTTTGAAACGCATTGAAATTGTCAAACTTTATATTTAAAGTCACCGTTTGTTAAACCAGTGTTGACAGCCGTTTCGGATAAAAAAAACTTTCGGTCTAGGCGGATCGTTGCAGACTCTAAGGCGCTCTTATTGTGCCGGCACTCCGGCCGAATAATAAGTGTTTGCACTTTTGCTAAGTCCGCACTTTTTCATTGTTTTGTGCCAAGAGTTAACGATCCGACTTTTGGGACAAAACGAGCTAGGTGCGGATTTGAAAAGAATTTCCCGGGAAGAATGTTCTCTGAAATGGCCTCTCAAAGGCGTGTATTAACAGAGTTATCCTTGCTTCCTCAAAACTTGAACATTCTGTGCACACTTTGAAAGGTATACCCTAACGTAGTTGTAGTAGACAATAATATTACTGAAGTTCGTTTCCCCAGATGAAATACACAGATGTGGACAAGAAAAATGCGTCATCTAACAAAACCTGGAGTTTATTTTCAATTTATATATAGGGCCGCGAAAGGTGAACAAGTCAGTAAACAATGTGGATATTCATAGTGAAAAGGACTTTTTATCGATAAGAAGACTCAAAGAATCCTTATAAAATCATACCGTTGTTGCACACCCAATTGTGCGGTGTAGGGCAAAACAACTTTTCTGCCGCATCATCTGTTTTTGTCGAAATAAAGAACAGAAAAATCCGTTTTACATCGGTCGGCCACCCCGGCGTCGCGGCGCGTCGCGGCGACACGTCGCGTAGTATTTTCTCGTTTGCGGAAAATGAAATATGGCGACGAGAATGACGCGCCCGCCTAGCTGGCCATGATGGATCGTCGCATCCATTTTAAAAACTTGGGAGGTAATTTCATCCGTTGCGAAGTCAGCTCGAAGCGGGGCAAACGATGTTCTGCACGTTGCATAACGTCTTTGGTATGGCACAAACGAGGGTGCCTACCCACACATAAGCCTATGGACCCTGTATATTAATACTAGGTGTCACAAAAAAATTAGGCTACATTAACTTGTAAATAATTCAGGCTAAATTTGGCAAGGATTTATTTGTTACACAAACACATTTTTTGTGTACTTTAGTAAATGTTATCTTGAGGCAGTGACTATAGAATTCTATAATCACTTCCTCAGGCCAATCTCGACTGCAGTCTACATACAGAATAGATATTGTCGTTGTTCAAAGCAACCGAACTGCTTATACTGAAAGATTCCCTTGTTACAGGTAACAATTCCTCAACGAGGTTTACAGAGCGGGCTTGTCTGACGTGTGGCCATTATAAATATTTCTCCAAAGCAACCTAGAGAAAAATTGTACTATAATTATTTACTTTAGTGCCAACCCAACAATAAAAGAAAAAGGCTGGGTGAACAATATACATTCAACTAAATTATCTTTTGACTTTAACATTAGGTAAAGAAACTTTTGCAACAATACTAAACAATATTTCAATTATAACAAAAACTTCTTTAATTTTAAATTGTACTTTAGTTTGTCTATGCAATTGGCCCTTAATCATTTTATTCTTAAATTTTCGTCCTTTGGGAAGCCCAAAATGAATTCAAGTTGACCGCTTGCCGTCAAGCAAAGAAAACCTAGCTACTTCAAGTTATTATTACGATTTGACTTACAGCCAGGTATATAAGTAAGTTCTAGCTTATCTCTACGGTTCTAGGCATCTTGAGGCTTGACATTGTAAAGGAACGATTCTTCACTTCGAACTTTTATAGAAATGTTTCACTTTTGCACAAACAAAACAAATTTATAAAAAAGCTGTCCCCAGCACTTCGGGCTGGTCTGTTTCCACCCAGAGACACACTGCCTCGTCGTAGCAATTTGGCGACGATAGCACTACCCGCACTACACAAATTAATTCTGGTAAATTTCTTGTAAAATCAACTGACAGGGAGTGACAGGCCACGCCGCGCAGACCCGCAAGCCATGGTGCCAGCTTCCTCATTTTCAGGGCTTTCCTAGAGACGGCTGTGGCATAATATTCCTGCCCATAAGGCACTAAAATACATACTGCAGAGAATAGACGAACGATTCGTTCTGAAATTCTAATTCGACACTATATAGTAAATAGTTCTTTTGCCGTCGGAAAATAACCGCCTCCGCAACATTGTTTCGTATTTTACTTTCAATGAGGCCGCGCCGGCGGGCGAGGCCATAAAACTCGACTTGGCAACTTCCGCCGCGCGGGGATTTTCGTTTTTCCCCCAAGTTCGGAGTTCGAGTTCGACAAACTGGCTGGGGCTGGCGACGGGGCCGAGGGGCGGGCCGCCCCCGGCCCTAAAAAAAGAAGCGCCCCGACGACCAAGTTTTAATTCCTCGAGGTAATAAAAATTTAGGGAGCGTTTCCGGGGGGGCGCCTCCGAGGCCCTCCTCGAAGACGAAACAAGTTGCAGAAGTTTCTGCCTCACTATATCTCGAGTGAATTCGGAGGAAATGATGTTGCCGTTTCGAGAGTTTAATACCTTCAGAATAATTAATAACTTAATACCCGAAAGGAAGTAGGGAAAATGAGTAAGTAATTAGTGGCTGTTGGCCACTGGGCCTTCTTTCCTCAGTAGCAATTCTCTTTATATTTTTTTTACTGGAGGAGAAATAAGAAGCAATGATGTTGGTTAAGATAAGTTTCAGTCTTGGTGTATCTATGATATGGGATATTGAGATCACGATGCATGGGATGATTGAAGATGTTGGAACCTGTAGTGATTCTGAGGACTTTGTTTTAATTAAATCGAATTTACAGATTATTTCCCTCATACTGCTTGCATCCAATAAGCTAGCTATATCTCTTTCTTAAAGAAACAACCAATGATATGTCCCGTTAGCGATAAATGGTCTTTACCGATTTGAATTCCCATGCGGTAGGAAGGAACAGTACCGACTGTAGCGCTTCAAAGCGGCTCAGTCTTGTCAATATCTTGAGTACAGGAGTGTGGACCGTGGCGTGTAGAAAGTTCCGCGATTCGCGAGGTCATAAACTTGAAACCTATTGTAGTTGAAAGTAAACAGTGATAGAGTGTTTTAGTTTTGATGCATATTTGCACATGCTTAGTTTTGTGTTTTGTCTGCTACTGCAGTCTCTGCAAACAACGTGCATCCGTTGTGGGAAACTAAGAGCTCCCTATACCTATACTGTTGATTGACATTGAAAAATCAAAAAAGGTAGGTACCTAATAAATTCACTTAGGCCTGGTTCATGCAGCTTCTTTATCTTTTAATTTTTCTTTATCTTTAAGAAATATTAAATGTCATTGGTCAGTTCAAATCAAGGGACAAATGCCATTGGTTATTTCTTAAAGATAAAGTAAAATTAAAAGATAAAGAAGCTGCATGAACCAGGCTTTAGACTATGCAAATATTTTTTGAAATATCTGGGAAAAGGTACAAAAAAGTAATTTTGCGATATTTTGTGCAACTGGCAACTCCACGCCCCGGGGTCGGTAGCCTCGACGCGCCAGCTTAACTGCTGATCTGATGAACGCTGTTAACAAGGGGTTTTAATTTTCTTTTTTTTTGGTTGAGTTTTGATTTTTTTTAAATTTAGAATTCGTATTAAGCTCTTCTTTTCTTTTCAAAACAGCTATAGTAAATTCGTTCAAAATGAATCGTTTTGAAGATATAGGACACAAGAAATCAATAAAGGATTTGTATTCTCAACAAAAACCACACCTGCCGGAAATTTTTCTTGATAAATTTATTTAAGCGCTTATTTTCAACTCGTACAAATTGGTTTTTATTTTCAATTTCGAGAGCGTAGATCTCGGGATTTTATCAGAGTGAAGAGACCAATAATTTATACCTACTCGAGATCTTTCTACTTACTCAAAATAGCGAAATACAGCAAAATGTGATTTTACATATGACGGTTTGCCAAGTGTTGCCAACAGATTCATGGACATAGGGAGAAGACATGGGCGTCCGGAGGGGGGGGGGGGGGGCACACGCCCACCCTGGCTTTTGAGCATAATATATAATATCTTTCTATAAACAACAATAAGTTAAAAGTGGTAGGCAAATACAGTGTGTCCCCAGATGGGGTACCGCACTCTTGTAAAGTTTCTTATAGGTATTTGATTTTTCGAGAAAAGGTCATTCTTGATAAAAAGTTTTGATTGTTCTTAAAATAAGATTGGTATGGAAAAGTTAACATTATTTATACTGGGTAACCAGAAAATTGAAAAAACGTTAAATAACATAAGAATAGACTGCCTCTATTTGTAGAGATACTGAAAAAAGCGATAAAGAAAATTTGTTCAGCGTATTAATTTACTTAGGTGTACAAAATTTTAAAGTGTAAGGCCTACTTTGATTTTTTCTTGTCTTTCTTCGATAAAATGTTTTTCTGTAAATAGTATGACAAAACTGTATTATCAAAAGTTACTCAGAGTAGCAAACTATGTAGGTACTATGAAAAAATTTTGACAATCCTGACCTACTTTGAGTTTCTTCCAATATTTTCCAAACTACAAAGTAGGCCTAGAATCGAGCTAGAATTGTTAAATTTTGTCATCAGGCTCAGTTTTCCATTCTGGGTAACTTTTGATAATACAGTTTTGTCATACTATTTGCAGAAAACCATTTAATCAAAGAAAAACAAGAAAAAATCAAAAAATCAAAGTAGGACTTACGCTTTGAAATTTTCTACACATAAGTAACTTAACACTCTAAACAAATTTTCTTTATAACTTTTTTCAGTATCTCTACAAATAGAGGCGGTTTACTCTTATGTTAATTAACGTTTTTTCAATTTTCTGGTCACCAGTATAAATAATGTTACCTTTTTCCATGCCAATCTTATTTTAAGAACAAGCAAAACTTTATCAAGAATGACTTTATCTCGAAAAATCAAATATAAGAAACTTTACAAGAGTGCGGTACCCCATCTGGGGACACGCTGTATATCTACGGTTTTGTATGGGCTGGTTTAGAATAGGATTACGATCTGAGAAGATCCTTTCCGGGTATGTAATATAATAATATAATAAGTGTTAGTCTCTTGCTGTCGTCCTGCATTACTTATTACTTATTATTGTTGTAGGTAGGTTCATGATTTAGATTGAAAATGGAAACTATTTAAAACGGAAGTCTGAGACTGATAATAGTGATAATAGGGTAAGTACCTAATTAATGTGAATTTAATTTAGAATATAGAATATTGTTTTATTAGCGCCGGCGGCGGGGGCGGCTGTGGAGGCCGCCGCCCCCGTCTGGCCCGCCACCCCCGGGTGGAATGAATTACTCGCCGCCGCATCGTCGGGAGGCCGAAGGTTATGTAACCGAATTGTATTGAAATTTCGGCCGTAAGGCGATTTGGGGGTCTAGACAGGGCGGCCCTATCGGGATTTCATTTTCTTCGGAAATTCGCTGGGGGAGGCTGCCGACCCTTAAGAATTATTGGAAAGGGATTTAAAGTAATGAAACTGCAAAGTGTTCTGATGTTAATTACAAAAGTGAGACGATACAGGTCAACGTGTAGAAAAAGTTCCCATCTTCTGCTATAATTTCGGGGCGTTATCTATTTTCTCCATTAAACTGGGAATGACTAACTTATTGATTTTTTAAATTATATCTGGATGTACAAAATATATTGACTTCAAATTTGGTAGGGATTATAACGGTGTAAGTTGCTATCAAAATAAGTAATGCAGTATTTTTGAAAGCGCCAGTGGCGTGCGTAAGGGTTATGCGAGCTTCTGTTTTTCAAAAGTACTTTTACGTCTATGGATTTTTTAAGTAAACGGCAATGGTTCTGCAATCCACAGTCAGTTCTAAACCGAAAATATCTCTTTCAAATTTACTGAATAGTGACTTCCTGGCTTGTATCACAGACCTATATATATAGGTCTGTGCTTGTATAAATTAAAATTTTAACTGAAAAAAAAACATGAGATAGTTATTTATGTACCAAGGCACTGAAGTTCAACTTTTTATGACTCATGTGGAATTTAGTTGCCGAGGCCTGCTGCCGAGGCAAATAAACCACATGAGTCATAAAAAAAACTTCAGTGCCGAGGTACATATTATATATATTTTTTGAAATCGGAAAAAAAATGTTTTATTAGGCAAGAAAATAATAATAAGGGATCACCCGTCCATGAACCGACTACGCGCGGCGTTGCTTGACTTTGACGATCGCTCTGCCTAGGTCAGAAAAACCAAACTGCTGCTTCTTGTGCACAACAAAGCTATTGATATTCAAATTTACTAAAATATGTATACTGATGGATTGCGCTTCTATAGGAAACAATTTCGCAATGTGTACGAAAAGTTAAATGGGCCTTTATCGGCCGGGTTTTGAATATTTGGTCACTTTTGACGGGCGATTTCTCCGCGTCTGACGTTTGATGTTTACATCTCGCCAAGGCCTACTTATTGATAAAATCGTACAATAATGTAGCCCATTATTGTACGATTTCTGTGCTCTTAATGACGATTTTGGAACACTTTACTGCCGATTTCAAGAAAAATACATTATTTCTTATATACATATTTTCACCTGTCAAACAAAGGTGTTAGGTTATTTATTGTTTTCTATTTGTTAATTACATTATTGTAAATTATGGAATTTTCATTTGGTGAACTTGCAGATATGCATTTAGTATTAGGAGAGTGCCGTATAAATTGTCGAACAGGAGTCAGTGGACTCCCAAACCCAAAGGTAATCCTAACCGACGTGCTCCACACCACAGTACGTTCGCCTCAGTAAACAGACGTTTAAAAGAGTTTGAAAGTTTTAAAAAGGCAAATTTAATGGCTGGTAGGTCCCGACAAATATACAAGTTAGTACAGAACAGAAAATTCTCGACAGAATAGAAACTAGTCCCGGATAAAATGTAATATGGTTGTCCAGGAAAATAAATATGTTCAAATCAAACGTGCACATAGGATATGAAAAGAACAATTATTACTCCGATCGTATCACTTACTATAGGTGTAGGCGTTCAAAAACTTGAAGAAATTAACCCCGCAGTGCCAGTGGTTGATAAATCGTAATCTTAACAATATGCCTTTCATGAAAAGATTATTTACTTACCGACGAGGCTTGCTTTTCTCGTACCGTTGTTTTCAATTTTCACAATTTGCATAATTGAAGTGATGAGAATCCACGACAAATCAGACCCCAGCATTTCCAAGACAGTTCAAAATTAATGTTTGGGCTGGAATCGTTAATGATCAGGTATTACGCCCAGTTGTTATAACCCGACAAATTAAACGGAAATTCCTATTTGGAATTTATAAGGGATAGGCTGCCGTTACTTCTTAAAAATGTGCCACTGGTCGAAAACAAGAAATACAGAAATACCTACGTTCTTTATGCCACTTCCAGTGAAGCAGAGATACCCCAACGAAATTTCGGAGAAATTGGATTGGGTCACCAGACTTAACGCCCATGGATTTTTTCTTTTGGGTTTGGGGAACATTTAAAGAAAAAGTTTATAGGACCAAGAATAATTGTGGCGAAGATTGTAGAGGAGTCTACCGAAATACGTCAAATGCCAAATGTATTTGCAAATGTAAGAATGTCCCTTGTGAGAAGATCAATTTTGTTTTTGTGTCAAGCGATTAAAGTTTATTGTTCTTTGGAGTTTGGCTTCCTTTGCACTAACTTTAACTTTAACAAACAGATAAAACGATAAATAATAATCTAACACCTTTGTTTGACAGGTGAAAAATCATTTGTTTCATGGCCGTCTGCTTGATCATAGATCCATAGCCTTATATGTGTTTTTATGAAATAATATATTTATAATAATAAATTTCAATTTTTACAAACCACGGAGTCACTTTTCAGTAAATTTTAAAGGGACATTTTCTGCTTAGAATTAATTGTGCATTGCGGAACCATTCCCGTTTACTTCAAAAATCAATGAATGTAAAAGTTCTTTTGAAAAACGGAAGCACGAATTACCCACACGCACGCCATTGGCGCTTTAAAAAATCTTGCATTACTTGTTTAAAAGCACATTAATAAGTTATGTTCCCTACCAAATTTGAAGTCGATATTTTTTGTAGTTCCAGATATAATTAAAAAAAAAATCGTTTCAGTAAATTGAATTTAAACACGCTTAAAAACAAAGCGTTAGCGAACATATGTTTATTTAAAAAAAGTTCTTAAACTCGCATTTCCTATCATCTGTCAAGAGTTGTCGGTATAATTTGTGGACAGCTTGCATAGTAGGTAGACACTCAACTCACGACTTATGGTCATTTTGTTCGGATTACCACAATGGGTAATAAGTAATGACTTAAGTAATGACTATCGTAATGCACTTGTTGAGTAATATACTAATATTAATCAATATGTTTGCAATAATGAGTTATTCAATTCTCAGAGAAGATAGACACAAGCTATAGAGAGCTCATCTTGTCAAATAACTATGTCAAATGGAGTCCAACTTTTACCTAACTTTTCACACTCCCGATATATTTTAATGTACAGGGTGATTCAGTTTTAATCTGCAACACTTCGACAGGTGATAGAAAACCAAAAAATAACCGCACTTTCTTTTATAAACTATATCATTTTAAGGCCTTATAAAAAAGTTACAGGGTGTTAAAGTTGCAAGAAATATGTGGAATTTATTGAATATTTTACAAACTAGTTGAGATATTTAAGTCATATTTGGTACACGTTATAACGGCATGGGTTAGCATAAAACCTGTCAATATCAACCATCTTGAACAACCAGTGGCGAAGAAGTGGGTAATTAGTATAATTTATTTTAGAAAAAAATAGAACCACCTTGTATAGCAATAAAATGTATTCAAATTCTTATGTAAATTTTTATTGTAAACAAAAACGTTCTCTTAGCATTTTTTCATGGTTTCATAGCAAAATTTGATTTTTTCGTATTATTTCGGGGTACTTCTGAAAAATTAACTTAAAACTTTTCTCCATAAGTAACACTCAAAGTAGAAAAAAATTGTTTTTTACTTTAAATACAGTAACTTTTCCCAATAAACTAACCCGTTCAAGGTTTTACTTTTCAAGATACAGAGCGTAACATTAATTGTATCTTCCTTAAATGTTTTAGACCCTGTATCTTCAAAAGTATAGCCTTAAATAGGTGAGTTTATTGAAAAAAGTTACTTTATTTCAGGTAGCAAACACATTATTTCCACTTTAAGTGTTACTTATGGAGCAAATTTTTTAGATAATTTTTCAGAAGTAGATACCCCGAAATATTACGAAAAAATCAAATTTGCTATGAAACCATGACACATATGAAAAAATGCTAAGAGAACGTTTTTGTTTACAATAAAAATTTACATAAGAATTTTAATACACTTTATTGCTATTCAAGGTGGTTCTATTTTTTTCTAAAATAAATTATACTAATTACCCATTTCTACGCCACTGGTTGTTCAAGATATTTGATATTAACAGGTTTTATGCTAACCCATGCCGTTATAACGTGTAAAAATTTGACTTAAATATCTCAACTAGTTTGTAAAATATTCAATAAATTCCACATATTTCTTGCAACTTTAACACCTTGTAACTTTTTTATAAGGCCTTAAAATGATATAGTTTATAGAAGAAAGTGCGGTTATTTTTTGGTTTTCTATCACCTGTTGAAGTGTTGCAGATTAAAACTGAATCACCCTGTACTATTATGAATCCTTCATTTATTATTATAATAATTGAAAATTGAACCTACAATAAATACAGGTTGGTTCACTTTTAAGGAATCAAACTGCAACAGGTGATAGGTCTTCAAAAAATAACCGGACTTTCTCGTATAAACTGTGTCTTTTTAAGGCCTTATAAAAAAGTTACAGGGCGCTAAATTTTTAAAAAATATGTGGACTTGAATATTGAATACTTACCAACCTAGACTCAAAGCAGGAAAAATGTATTTCTTACTTTAAATAAAGTAACTTTTTCCAATAAACTTACCTATTTAAGGCTATAGTTTTGAATACACAGGGCATAAAACAATTAGGAAAGACAAAATTTATGTTACACTATATATCTCGAAAAGTAAAACCTTGAATGGGTAAGTTTATTGGAAAAAGTTACTTTTCTTGAAATCGGCATTAAAATTAAAATGTCCCAAAATCGTCATTAAAAGCACAGAAATCGTACAATAATGTAGCCCATTATTGTACGATTTTTTCAATAAGTTGGCCTTGGCGAGATGTAAACATCAAACGTCAGACGCGGAGAAATCGCCCGTCAAAAGTGACCAAATATTCAAAACCCGGCCGATAAAGGCTCATTTAACTTTTCGTACACATTGCGAAATTGTTTCCTATAGAAGCGCAATCCTTCAGTATACATATTTTAGTAAATTCGAATATCAATGGATTTGTTGTGTAGGCTGCACAAGAAGCAGCAGTTTGGTTTTTCTGTCAGAAGGTGCCGTACGTCATTATACTTGTCCTAGGTAGAGCGATCGGTAAAGTCAAGCAACGCCGCGCGTAGTCGGTTCGTGGACGGGTGATCCCTTATTATTATTTTCTTGCCTAATAAAACATTTTTTTTCCGATTTCAAAAAATAGTTATTTATGTACCAAGGCACTGAAGTTCAACTTTTTATGACTCATGTTGAGTTTAGTTGCTGAGGCCTCTGGCCGAGGCAAATAAACCACATGAGTCATAAAAATAAACTTCAGTGCCGAGGTACATATTATATTTTTTTTGAAATCGGAAAAAAAAATGTTTTATTAGGCAAGAAAATAATAATAAGGGATCACCCGTCCACGAACCGACTACGCTCGGCGTTGCTTGACTTTACCGATCGCTCTACCTACGACAAGTATAATGACGTACGGCACCTTCGAACCACAAAAACCAAACTGCTGCTTCTTGTGCAGCCTACACAAAAAATCTATTGATATTCAAATTTACTAAAATATGTAGACTGAAGGATTGCGCTTCTATAGGAAACAATTTCGCAATGTGTACGAAAAGTTAAATGGGCCTTTATCGGCCGGGTTTTGAATATTTGTTTACTTTTGACGGGCGATTTCTCCGCGTCTGACGTTTGATGTCTACATCTCGCCAAGGCCTACTTATTGAAAAAATCGTACAATAATGGGCTACATTATTGTACGATTTCTGTGCTTATAATGACGATTTTGGGACATTTTAATGCCGATTTCAAGAAAAATATAATATGTACCTCGGCACTGAAGTTCTTTTTATGACTCATGTGGTTTATTTGCCTTGGCCAGAGGCCTCAGCAACTAAACTTCACATGAGTCATAAAAAGTTGAACTTCAGTGCCTTGGTACAGGGTGTCCACGAAATATTTGACCCCCCCACTAACTTTTTTATTTTTTGAGCTAGAAACACGATTAAAAAAGTATTTTGTAGAGAACTTTATTATTTTTTTGCGGTTTTATTGCATTTTATATAGGGTGTTTAGAAAAATAGTGGCAAACTAAACTTATGTTTTTTTAAATGGAACACCCTATATTTTTTGCATTTTTGAAATCGGCTCATCAAGGCAAATAAAATGATGTTAAACTTTGTGGCATTATCTTTTTCCGTTTTTGTAAAATTCCGTTTTCAAATTTTATACTAAATTTATTTAACTCGAATTTGTGGATCTCTTGATAAAGATAGATGATCGATGTAATAACAAAAAATATTTGTTTTAAACAAGAGAGTAACATATGAAACTCCAAAATATTTAGGAGCTTTTACGATTTTCCTGAAATTCTTTATTTCGAGAATATAATCAGTCAAATTTGAAAAGGCTCCTAAACATTGTGGAGTTTCTCTATATTATTATCTATAATTTTTATGCGCGCTATTGATTTCCGAAATGTCAAACAGGACTAAATTTTCTCAGAAAATCTCATATTATGGAATGTTGTTTGCGCAACTACTATTGTATTTGAGTTTTATTAGTCTACATTTTTCCAAATCGTATACTGTTGAACGCAATTAATTAATTATTTCTCACTAAATAGCTTCTATTGGAAACTTCTGGAATCACATTCTTTCGAAATCATTGAAATTTATTGACCATTGTTTACATCTTGAGAATATGGGAGAACTGTAAATAAACGTGTCCTGAATTATGTTATGTATGCTTGTGCAATATTTATACTGAACCTACACCATTTCGATAGAAACAGATGACATTTTTTGCAAACAGAATAATAAATAAATTCTTAAATCTTACAAAATCTTTCTTGTAGACAATGCATGTATGCATTTATGTACGTGTAAGAGTATGTATAATATTATCCATAAACTAGAAACTAAAAAAATATCCGAAGTAATCGTAAATTTAATTTCGTGGCATTAAAACGATAAATAATCACATATCAATAACGCTATACGGGGTGCGTTTTTTTGATGATCAGTATGGGGATCTCGGAAACTAGCGGAGATAGAAGGAAGGTTAAATGGGGAAAGAATTGCAGTTTTGTGGGCCCATCAATTTAACGCGCCTTGTGGATTTAAAAAAAGGCATGGCTTACTTGATATTTTGAAAAACGAAATTTTGGCGATTTATTCTCATCCGTTTAGCTTCGTTTTTTCTGATTTTAGATAAAAAGTGTAAACACCGTGACAGCTGCCATTTTCGAGATATGACACGAACTTGTGTTTTTTCAAAATGAGCTTGACAACGATATAATACTCGATATGGTTATTCGGAAAAATAACGGAAATAACTATGGTTTCCATTTAAAAAACACAAGTTTGTGTCATATCTCGAAAATGGCAGCTGTCACGAAAAGTACGACAAGATAACCGCATTGGGGACACAATTCACTCCAAATTTTGTATTTACACTTTTTATCTAAAACCAGAAACAACGAAGCTAAAGTCTATCCAAGTTACAGCGGCAGTAGATATAAACAAAGTCACATGACCGCATTGTGATCGATTACCAGGGTCTGACTAATATGAGATTCCAAGTGGCTTGTAATTCTGAACGAATTCTTTTAGAAGTTCTAAAAATTGTGTTTTTACCTTTCGTGGATCTTTATAAATTTCTTAAATTAAGTAGCAAAATAAATTTACAGAATATAGTGCTCGCGATCCGATCTAAAATATGCAGGAAACTCGACTGAGGGAAGAGCCGGCCCTGCATTCTGCTCGCCCCGTAAACACTTGACATTTTATGGCGGCCAGACCAATAAGAGAATAGGTCACGTGGTGGCCAATGTTTTGATCCACTGCCTCTGTAACTTGGATAAACTTTAGATGGATTAGAATGAATCGCCAAAATTTCGGTTTTCAAAATATCTAGTAAGCCATGACTTTTTCAAAAATCCACAAGGTGCATTAAATTGGGCCAACAAAACTGCAATTCCTTCCCCCATTTAACCTTCCTTCTATCTCCGCTAGTTTCCGAGATCCCCATACCGATCATAAAAAAAACTCACCCTGTATATATTATGAATTATTCAGTGAAGTAGCGATGATTTCATTTGCATAGGGTCTCAAAATGTAAAGAAATAAAAGTTCTCATGGTAAAGAAGAATAAATTAAAATTTTTGTTTCCGACGTTTTCAGAAAATAAAAAAAGAGTTTTTTATTTTTAAATCTTGATATACAAATTATCTTTACAATGACATAGCACTCCTTGATGATATTGCAAATATTTTGAGTAAATTCTACACTCGCTTTTGTAATTTAATTAAAATTCCATACATTTCCGTAACAGAATCATACTTATATATGAAATTATTTTTTGTCTAGACGTACAGAGATACGGGACACTAGGGAGTCATCTTATATAAAAATGAATTCCTCCCCATAATACGTGTTCCTAGCACATGTCAATATAAAACGTGTCACCAGCTGCTTTATTGGAAGGAAAGTTGTCGCGATACACCAGAGAATTATAAAATAGAGAGTTTAATATCTCATAACCTGTCGAAAAAATATGTGTACTGCGAGTCCAATTTACGACCAAAAATACACCATCGCGATATATTGATGTGGAGCCTGGAGCCTAGGCAGAAAACCTCGTTCCATTCGGAAGTCTTCGTCTTAGTTTAGTAGAATTTCTTCAGAAGGTATATTGTATTTAATAAATATGGCTCTGGAAGTATTTTTTTAACTTGTTTATTTTATAGCGGGTAATCTGGGGAAAGGTAAACTGTCATGCCATGTCTCAAACAAAAAGAATAAACAGCTTCCAACAGAAGCCTCCATCTCCATAAGCATATGTGTTAAAAATAAGCTAGTCTCAATTTCAATTTACGTAAAAATAGCCAGTATTTTAAACATAAATTTGGTTGCAATACAATCTCTTTACAATTCAGATTAACATGACCAAGTAAAATGCACAATGTTTATCCCTTTGGAAGATATTTCGTCGAGTTCATATTTGACACTTGCTACGTTGCAAAGAGATTGTATGAGTCTGTGTTAATAGGTATGTATAAAACCGCTTTTAATAAAATTCTTACCGAAATGAATGCAACAGCGAATTTGGTGCGGCTGTTCGCAATTGTATACAGCCGCTATCGTATAAGCAGTTCTATGGCGCTTATATGTAAGAGCACAAAAATTTAGCTATAGTTATGCTATACAACAAGTTTCTTTTGGGGTAATATGCACAAAGGATAGTAGTGACGTTAATAAGCTAATGAGAGCATTCCGCGATTTCCAACTATAGTGCAGTACCACAGAAAAACAGCACTTGCTGTGACAGTACCTACTTCTCTCTATTCTCTCTACAGAAAATATTGTTTTTATTTTTGTTGTTTGATTTCTATTATATTTAATGGATTAAATTTGGAGGCTATTTACGGCCTTTTTATGGCGTTTAAGTTACTAAGCATTGTTTGTATAACAAACTGTTATAATTAGAGTAATCCAAATATGCAAGTCGAAACCCTAAAAATATGCGCATAAATATGCAAATAATTTAGGAAAATATGCAGGAAAATGTTGAAAGTATGCAAATTAAAAAAATACTTTAAAAATATAAATTTATTGTTTTATTTACAAATAAACATAATAATATATAATGTACATACAAATTTCTAAATGCATTTATACATAGTAAAAGTAACAATATTTTATTTTAAATTTTCTACATACAGGGCGATTGAACTAATTCTAAATATGCATTTATTATAAATTATAAAAATCAGGTTGATATTTAGTTGTAAAAACAATAAACTACTAAATGTTGCTCAAAATTCTCAATTAAAAAATTTTGTCTTCTATCAGAATATAAAAATTTATAAATGGAGAAACTCCTTTCCACATCAACCGATGTAAGAGGTGCGCTTTTAAAATTGCCCACTATCACAGGATCCAAATCGATGGATTCGGTAAAATCTCCCTTTAAAATATTTACTACTTGGCTAAGAAACTCAAACCCATTATTTTTTTCCATCACATTTCTAAATTTTTGAAATATTTTGTCCCCAATTTTACCTGTGGCATTTTGAAAAGAAATGTCAGATTGTTTTACCAGTTCTATACTTCGGGTTAATGGCAAATTAGATTCCTCCATTTGTGTTATTGTTTTAGAAAGAAAGCTATAATTTGCTTTTAGAAAGGAAATTAGATCTTTCAGTTGGCAAAAATTCTCGCAAATGAAAAATGCAGCTTCCAACCAAGTGCCCCATCTTGTAATAACAGGTTGAGGTGGAAGAGGAGTGTTTGGTAGTTTTTCTTTGTATAACTGAACTGACTTTTTTCATGTTGGAAATTAAACTATTTACAAACGGAAAATGTTTCCTAATTTCCTCAGCAACCATATTTAAAGCATGAGCAAGGCATATTACATGTATCGACTTCGGATAAAAGATTTTCAAATTTTGCCCAGCTCTTACCATGTACGGTGCTGCATCTGACAAAACGAGCAAAAAATAGGTAACCTATCTGTAATTTATTCTGTCCTTTTCAATAATTGTACTTTATTAAATAGGTATAAATACCTACTTTATTCGTTTTCAGATCACCAGGATTAGTACCCAAAAATTATAATTTACCTATATTATTTCAGGAAAACCAGGTACCTACCTACCTAGGCACCGACTCCTGTTCCCAAAAATGAATGAAACGCCTGCCAAAGATTTAAATTATCCTAAATTCTTTCAATTATGCACAATATGCTATATTTTAAGGATATATGCAAATATTTAAAAAAATGCATATATAATATGCTAAATATGCAAAATATGCGTGTTGCATATTTGGGTTACTCTAGTTATAATAGCGATTATTTATGAATTGGCAACTTCTAGTAACTAAATGTTACAAGGCTACTTTCTTATGTTTTAAAGCGTACAGGTTTTTTTTTAATTATTCTGAAGACAAAAAATGTATCCCCAAGCAGTGGACCCAAAGAATCCCAAACAATAACCTAGCAACGGAACCCTGTTCGCCCTTTCTAATCCGACCATACCGAGAAATCAATAGTCCTCCTCCTTCCTGCTGGACTGACACAGATTCGTTTTCTCTCGGTCGAGATTGCCGTTTATTTTCAGCGTCGCAAAAGTGCAGCTTCGCCGAAAACCGGCCGAGGAATAAAATGTCTCGGTTTGGCTTAGCCGGCCGCTGCTCCCCCGGTTATCGAGCGCTCGCGGCTAAATCGTTTCTATTTTGTGCCCGGCTTCGGTCTATCTGCAATTATGAGCGGCTTAAATGAGCAAAAGGGCCCCGAGTTAATTTTCGGTTGGGGGTCCGGCGGTGACGAAGCCGGGAAATGGAAAGGCGGACAATAATTGGGGAACACATATTCCATAAGGCGGGGTGCCGGCACCGCAGAGCTGTGCAGGTAACAAATGAGGTGACCCGGTATTAAATTACGTGTATACCTACGGTTGAGGTATATTATTATATGGCAATTTCCACGTATTCATGGGCGTCGTTAACGCTAAATCCAAGGGGAATTAGAAATATCGAAACATCGTCACCCTACAAAAAAAAAAACACAATAATTTTGCCGCGACTTTTGCTTTGTCAATATTGTCAATGAACAACAGTGATATATTATGAGGATACGGCAATTCTTCTGAACTTCAATATCAAGTTTCATTAGACGTGTACAGGGTGTCCCAAACTCGACGCCCCAAGGTTACTACAGTGTGTCCCATTTTGATACTGGACACCTCAAAAATATATGAAGGGCAGGGAAAACAAATGGTCTCTATTTTTTTATTGGTAGTACCAAGGGAGAGTATCTCATAGGTGGTATTTGGATGGGGTAATTATTTCACGGCCTGCTATGATTTTTTTTAAATAGCAAATTTTCAAGGAACCCCATTAGGGATTTTTTTAATACAAAATGTTATTAAGAAAACTTGTTCAGAATGAAAAACTTCGTAGATTCGCAAAATTTCAAAAGGCTATCCCTACTTTGATTTTTAGATTTATCTCCCACTTTTTTCTTAGAAAAGTGTCCTTTGTGGAAGCTTTCACGTCAAAATTTTATTTTTTCACGCTGATCAAGTTTTCTTAATAATATTTTGAATCTTCCAGAAAGGACATATTTCTATGAAAAAGTGGGAGAAAAATGCGAAAAAGCTAAAATCAAAGTAGGCCAGTACTTTTGATTTTGGATAAGTATATACTTTGTATTACACGAATATAATCTGTAATTTTTGCAATAACAGTTGCCAGTTCTCATAGAAAATGTGCCATTGCATTTAAGAAGAACCATGTGGTTTCAACACGACGGAGCTCCACCACACAAAGCCAGAATTGTAAAAGAATTTCTAAATAATCAGTTTGGAAACAAATGGATTGAAATAAATGGCCTCATAAAATGCCCAGAAAAGTCGCCAGACCTAACTCTATTAGGCGAGCTATTAGGTTTCTAGTTATGAAAATTTCCGAGAAAACTTGTTTACAAAATTCCATCCCGGAATATTGATGATTTAATAGAAAAATAGCACCAATAACAGTTTTCCTTAAAAAGGCGTTCATGCAGTTATATTTTTATAACTAATAATAAAATTTTAATACTTTTTCCATAATACATCTGTCAATTGCTTCTGGCAAAAATATACCTTCATAAGTCATGGCTAACTCGATTTTCATTAAAAAAAAATACCATGGCATCTTTTTCATATTTTTCCAAATAATACGCATATAACTTTATAATAAAACAAGATATCAAAAAAAGTTATTTACGAAAGTTTATCAGAAAAACGTGCTCTTTCCAAATATAAAGAGAAACAGGTATGGTCCTGGGAAAATATATTTGATGACGTCATAACCTATATTTCCCAAATTCCTAAAAACAAAACTATCTTTTTGGTCCAAAAGCAAGCTTGAGAGGTCCTATAAGAAACCTACAAGGCAAATTTTTACTCATTTTGAACATTTCAATTTGGAAGTTTTCAATGTCCTAATTTCACCGTTCTTTTATTTTAAAAAAGTATTATTAGTCGCCCCTTCGTAACAGTAAATTAAGATTAGGTAACTATATTATCACCTGGCGCTACCACAATGTTTAGCCCACAAGATGGCTGCCTGCAGTTTTTTATATTCTTTCTCGCAATACCCACTGTTTTTTTAGCTCCAATGTGTATAGTCTTAAAATAATATTGTGAGGTTATATAAAGTATCTAATCTATGTACAAAAGCTGAAAAGCTGTTGACTTTCTGATGAAATTGGATGATGGATTAGAAAAACTTATTTCTAAAGGATTTTTTTCCTAAATAAGAACTGGTAGTACGTCAGCAGCTCATACTTTAATATTGTTGAAAGTCGGGAGCAGATATTAATTTAATTTGCGATGTCGGCAAAAAGTAAATTGCGATCAATTTAGATATTTTTTGTTCGTTATATGAAAACGTTGCTGCTTCGAAAGCTACCCGATATGAAACCATTAAAGGGGATAAATTATTTTCGATGTTTCCTTTCCACCGAATACCGAAGCGAAATCGATGCTACGGCGAATACGACTAAATGCAAGTGGGAAATGGAAAAAAAACTCTTCATTTATTCCGTTGTAAATTGAATGAATCTGATTTGCCTCTTACAGTTGGATAGATAACACTACTTGACTTTGCATTAGCTATTTGCTATTGTTCGTGGAGTATGTTTAACAGCAATATTTACAAAAATATTCATACCTATAGGTACATGGATTTCTGAGGCCATGAAGTTATACATTGAATAAGACCAGCAAAATCCCCTGGAATCCAGCGCGATGCTGTAAGAAAATTGCATATTTCATATATTAATAAAAAATAATATGATAATTATTGTCACCCTCACAATACTCCAAGATAATACGGCGAGGAGGGGGTGAAAAATCAGTGTTATTTAGTCTTTATTGCAATTTTTTGTAATACCTATACGGAAAACCCTAGAAAACCGTAGTAATCCCATCAGTGAGTGTAGGACAATTAGTAAATCACACAGCCATCAGCTGGCAGCACGATTTCAACTCTCATAAGATTATAGATAAGATGTTATGTAAAATGTTGACAGTGTATTTCTTTACTTGTAACTAGTAAGGTTGCCTCAATTAATATGGGCCCGATAATTATTATTTAAAGAAGTTGTGGTTAATTTTTAGGCAAATCTACTCTCATAATATGATTATAGAACAAAATAGGAAAGAAGGCCCATGGAGCAACAATAAAAAAGGGTCTCTTAGTCCTTTAGAAATCCGATAGGCGTATTTTCGGGGCCCCGAAAATCCTCCGCTGTTAAATACGGCGCGAAAGACGGCGCAAGTCTGGACCTCGGGAACGCGAGTTGTTTGCGAAGTCCCGCTATACAACCAGTGCCACAAACCGTTTGATGCCCAGGAATTTTTTTCAAACGTATTTTTCGGGAGATCTGACGGTATCTACGGCCAGATGGCCGGAGAACGGGTCAACATATTTAACGAAACTTTTTCAGGTAAATTATTTCCCGTTTTCGAGTTATTAAGGATTTTCGGCGAAAAAAACGACCAACGCAGGTGGGACGCATCTTTTTTACGTGATTGGTCGGCATTTCCCGTCACCTAAAAGCCAAAGTCCGAAAACTGTCAGAAAATGGCCTTTTTCGCCGAGCTACAGCTAAGTTATTTCGGCTCGTGGCTCTATGGGGTCGGAATTTTTAAAGCTTCCCTCAAAGTCTTCAGGTGAGGTCCAGATGCTTCCGGCGCCCACTAAAAATAAAAAAATGAGAAAAAACACGCAATTTCTAAGAGCGGTTCCTCAGGATTTCCCGTCATTATTTTACAGCCGTCCCGTTTCTCGAAACTTGAAAATCGGGAGTCGGGAAATTTGGTTAAATATCGGGGTTTCTTTCGGTACTGGATTAAAGTACAAGACCCAATTAAGAAATTTACCACCTCCTTCGATTTTTAGAACGGCACTTTTCGAATTTATCAAAAGACTTTTGCGAAAAAGTAGTAAATATGTTCGAGGGACGGGTTGTACCTATTAAAAAATTAAAAATTCACCGCAACTGCTTTAAATAACAATGATCGGGCCCATATTATCTGAGGCAACCTACTCGTAAAGAAATATACTCTCTACATTTTACATAACATCTTATTATATAATCAGGGGCGGATGGGCTTTACCTAACCAGCCCGGGCATTTGTCTCCCAAGCTGCCCCTAAACATCTCATTTAGCCTTACATTTTTCTTTTCTTAATTATTATAATAACAATTAAAAAAACAATGTAGATATTGTAATTAATGTAATTTTCTAATAAAACAAAATATACATGTTTTATAAAAATATAAATAAAATCATAACTCTCATAAGAGAAATAAAACTTTTTCTTTAAATATAAATATATAAAAATAACAAAACATTCAGAAGCTTAGAAGGGCCACACCATTATTTTATTTTTATTGAATTCGAAATTCCCACTTTTAAAGTCGAAGGCCAACTTTTATATCAAAATTCCGACTTTATAAAGTCGAAATTCCTATACTTTTAACTCGAAGTTTCGACTTTATGAACTTCTGACTTTCAAAGTCGAAGTTCAAAGTCAAAATTTAGAGTTCAAAATCGGAATTTCGACTTCAGAGTCGGACTGCGACTTTAAAAGTCGAAATTTCGAGTTCAATAAAAATAAAATAATTGTGTGGCCCTGTGGCTCTTCTACGGTTCCACAAAACAAAACAAAAATAATTATGGTCATAGTTGCACCGTCCTATCTTAAATTAACTAGGTACCTACACTGAGGAAAATTTCTATTAACCCTTAAAAAAATCTATTAGCCACAGCAAGATATCTGCATTAAATAGGCATTAAATAAGCTCTCCATTTGTAGCAAATAGACATGTTTTGGTATTAGGATTAACTTATTTGTGGCTAATATTTTATAAGATTAACAGATATCTTGCTGTGACTAATAGAAACTTATTTGCAGTTAATAGACTAGGTACTTATTTGCAACTAATAGGTCACTTATTTGCGGGTAATAGATGACTTATTTACAGTTACTATAAGTATCACTTATTTGCAGTTAACAGATGACTTATTTGTGGTTAATAGACAACTTATTTGCTCCAAATAAAGTTATTTATTACCTACAAATAAGTATCTTGCTGTTGCTGCTAAATTATTTATTTATTAAATATAAAATGTAATAGGTCGATCCGGCGAATGTTTGGAATTACGCAACAATTTTCAAAAATTGAAATTACATATTCTCTGTTCAACGAATGTTCATACATACGTCACAACTCCCGTCCTTGTCTGACTCGTGAATATACGACCGATATCCATCGTATATTCATGAGTAAGATGGATATCGGTCGTATTTTCACGAGTCGGACAAGGACGGGAGTTGTAACGTATACTTACAACGATTATTGTAACAATGATTGCCTTTTGTCTTGTCAAGTAGTTAAGACTGTCTTAAAATTTAAGATGCGACGGTGCGATGGCCGATGAGCCTCCGAGCCTGCGGCCCTCCGGCCCTTCGAATGACCGGCCCACCGGGCATTTGCCCGTTGTCCCGGTGGTCCCATCCGCCCCTGTATATAATAATAGTTCGCGACGCTTCGAACGTCGCGCGCTACCAAGGCAAATTGCGTACGACAAACTCCTTTCAAACGCTCTTGGAACATGTGTATCTTTTCCTCGCGTGTTTCTGCCTGCCTGCCTGCCCCGCCCTCTCCACGCACTCCCCTCCCCACCCCCGCGTCTAAGAAGCGCAAACAAACTACCCAGCTCTGGGGGCTCGGGGACGCACACTCGCACACCTTTCCCTTTGATGCCTCGAGAGACGCTCGAGTGCCATCATCGGATCGTGACGTAATGAACCTCCTGTCAAAAGAAACGCGGGCGCTCCGCGCGGCTGCGGAATCGAGGGCCGCCATCCCGGGGAATTAGGGAAATGGGTTTGGGGGGCCCGCGCCCAATTCGGGTGGGCGTGAGAAGTGGGCAGTGGCGTGGATCTGTTAAGGCTCCATTATATCACTAGGCAATAAATTTTTTTTTGTTATTTTCTGTGCTCAATAGTTAAATAATTAAATATGCTAATGCCTAATTTTTCATTTTACACACGTGTCTACTTTCATAACTATACTTACAAATCATTTTTTTGTTTGCAAGATAAGATCTTCAAAACCGCTTCCTTTATACCACGATACACAGAAAACGGTATGTCCGCGCGCAGGTGCTGTGACGTCAACAGTGACGCTTATTCGACAAAATCATGGCTTTTTATAGTGAGCTAGGCAACCACATAAACACCAAAGTGTCTCAAGGTGCCTACATTCTATCATTGAATTTAACTTGACGCGAAATTGATAACTGACGTATGTCAGTGAGACTAATTTCAGGAGTATTTTTTATAAGTTGGCCGCGCTTTTGTCGAAGTGACGTAGATGCGCAGAAGAGTTTAATTTTCGTTCTCCTAGCTGGCATACCGTTATCTGTGTATCGTGCTTTATACCCTTCCTACCGTTGCCAAAATGCAAATACAAGACCGGCTACAATTTTTTTATCCCCGATTTTCACTGAAACCATTTAGCCTACTGCAAGATACCACACACAGTGATTGATTTTTATATAAAGTATTAACCAACAAGTAAAAACGAAAATATTGTATATTTCTAAGACGTTTAAGATCATACATTTTTCTAGGCATATTCTGTTTTGGCATACCACTCGCCTTAACTCATCTGTACTTGCTGAATGGTAGGCTTCTGTACCTACTTTTTGGACGTACCTAGTTCGTTTATGATTTCTGTGGCAGTTTTGATATATCTATAGGTACTTACTTACTCGATTTTTATCTCTCTTTGACAATGGATCTTTGAACACCAACACTTTGAGTAATCCTGTAGACCAATCAACTGTTTTGAAGTAATAGAGGAGATTAATCTAATTGAATTTCGAAATAAAATGCTAATCAGTATCAGTGGACCAAATTACACTACCAGCATATATTAGTTTCCTCAAACGTGTTGCATTAATTAATAATTTGAAAATAAAATGTGGATTTTTTAAATCTTTATTCGCACGGGCGTAGCCAGGATTTAGTTTTGGGGGGGGGGGGGTTAGTTTGAGAAGTAAATAAAACAACAAAAATATACTTACATGAAATTTAATATCTATATATTCATCCGAAAAACTACGACATATTTATAAAGTTCTTAACTTTAAATGAAATGGATAAATTAATTTCGTTCCTCTGCGCTAAATCTAAAACCATTAAAGAAGAAATCTTCGGCTTTTTCTTTTAAATATATCCACTACTTCATCTGCATGAATTTCTGTTCCATAGTGAATGTTCATTAACCATTAAGTCTGTTTTCACTTGTAGTGTTTCGTAAATAGTTTTTCAGTCTCCTTAGGCTCGAGAAAGACCTTTCTGGGGTAGCAGTGGATACAGGAATGGTAGCCAAGATTTGTAGTAATGTGTAAATATTAGGATAAAGGTTTTTATCGCACATATCTAGGCATTCCAAACTAGATTTCGGGGTAGGCAGTCTTCTTATCAGCATACAAGGTAGCTGAAGCTTTGATAGCTAAATCCAAATTTGTTTCTTTATTAGAAACCCCTTGACCTTGACTACACCACTTTTTCCAGTAGTCCATACCTTTAGGTTTATCACTCTTCCTTTTTTCCCCTCCATTTTTCGTCAGTAATAATGATTTACGTATCTATCCTTAACAAGGTCATCAAATAACAGTGCACTAAAATTACTCACTTACACGGTACACTTAATTCTCTTCACTATTCGTTCACCACTTTTCACTTTTATTCGCTTCGAGTTCGCATGGAACAATACTGCCGTAAGCGCGGTCACGCGCCGCGGCGCCGCTTATATAGCAGCCCAGTAGCCGTCCAGAAACTTCCACGAACTTCCACAAAGTTCCGCTCATTTCGACCTAGGGGCGTCGCGAATAATCGAGAAACAACGCAAAGTGTCCCTACAATACAAAATAGTTCGGCTGCAACTGCGTCTGCCTCTCGTCAAAAGATGGCGCTAGGCGCTACTATTACTACATAATATATTCAAACGTAATAATAATTTAACTCTTCACTCCTCGTATTTTTTTTGTTTGAACTCCCGAAACCCCCCCTTGGCTACGCCCGTGTTTATTCGGGTAGCCGACGTGGGTTCCTACGTCACAATATTTTCCGAAAGTTGCCGAATGCTAGCTCAGAAGAAGAAATCAAATAATTGTACAATGTAAAATATCCTTCATCAGCTGACAGCGGACAACATAACCAGCAAATCCAAAATTTTGATGGTTTTGTTCTTAGACTTTTGTTGAAAGCTTTTGTCGTTTGGTTATTATGAGCATTTTTTCTGGTCTAAATAATTAAAGAATTAATAGTATACCTACTTATAAAATGACTATTGATAAAGTAGAAGAAATCACTTGTATATACATTTATTTATCCATTTACTTAACCGCTTCAAACCACAGTTTCTTTTTATCTGGGGCAGGCGGCAGGTTCATAAAAATTTGATTGGTGTTACCTAGCGGATATATTTGTACAATAGTCAACAAAGCACTTTTTCGTCATTGCCAAGAAATACAGTAAAATGCACACAAAGTATCCAACTCCTTTAAATGATTCATACCTACCTCAGGCGCAGGGGCGACGGGTCGGGGGGGGGGGGGTAATGGGGGTAATTACCCCCCCCAGGAATTATAATTACCCCAAAAAATTATTTATGGATGAAAAAATGGAAAGGCATTCCTATCGAAAGTGTCCCAAATTCAGCCATGTGGAATTTAGTTGCCGAGGCCTCTGGCCCAGGCAAATAAACCACATGAGTCATAAAAAGAACTTCAGTGCCGAGGTACATATTATATTTTTTTTTGAAATCGGAAAAAAGTTTTATTAGGCAAGAAAATAATAATAAGGGATCACCCGTCCATGAACCGACTACGCGCGGCGTTGCTTGACTTTGACGATAGCTCTACCTAGGTCAAGTATGACAAAGACCACGGCGGCTTCGAACAGAAAAGCCAAACTGCTGCTTGTTGTTCAGCCTCCATAATAAATCTATCGATATTCAAACCTACTAAAATATTTATACTGATAGATTGCGCTGCTATAGGTAACAATTTCGCAATGTGTACGAATAGTTAAATGGGTTTTGAATATTTGGTCACTTTTGACGGACGATGGCTCCGCGTCTGACGTTTGATGTTTACATCTCTCCAAGGCCTACTTATTGAAAAAATCGTACAATAATGGGTTAAGTCAGTGCCGATTTCTGAGCTTTTAATGACGATTTTGGGACACTTCTTTGCCGATTTCAAGAAAACTTATTTACCCTACAATTAACGTAGCTCTGTCTTTGTTGGTGGTATTGCCAGTAAGTGTTGCTAGTGCAGAGCGTAGTTTTTCTTATTTAAATAGACTATATAAAGATCTGGCTTAGGTCAACTACCTACTCACCAAGAAAGATTAGTTGGATTGGCGCTTATGTATATAAATAGAGATATTAAAATCGACCCCGAAAAAGTTATCGATAGATTTTCAAAAATTAAAAAAGAAGATTACCCTTTGTCTTGTAAATATTTAATAAGTTTTGTTTTTCTTTCTTAGTCTTAAGTGTTTGAAAATGTTCAGAGTTTTGATTAAAAATGATTTTTTTTGTTTTAATCTTTTTTATTTTTTCATATAGCTATAACTTAGCCCAACCCTTTATTACCCCTCCCAGAGTGATTGTCACGCGTCGCCACTGCTCAGGCGTGGAAATTGCAAAAAAAAACAGCTCGCTCAAACAACTGGTATAAATGTCAATACGGTCGGAGCTTAGTTGCCAGATTTAATCCGGGCATCACATTACAAACACGCGTTATGTGTATTTTAGTTTTATCAATCTTAAGAGTTTTACTTCTATGTCATAAAAGTAATCAGTTATGAAAAATGTATTATAAGTACCTAAGTATATATTATTAAAACGTAAAACGTGCAAAAAAACAACCTAATATCTATAAATCTTCTCTAAAGCGCACAGTCCGAGAACACTGGAAATACTAATGTGGGCTTGGGTCAAGACATTATTCGATACAGCCAGGTTAGAAGAAGAATAGATCGCGGTACGACTTACGTAGCACCAAAAATAGGAAAAAATGTCGTGACGTAGGTATAGATATTTTTAAAAATCGCTTAAATTGGCGGGAAAACAGAAAGTGTTTTTTTTTCTGTAACAAAGCTGCAAAATAACAAATTACATGTATCTATTACGATATTATTGAAGGTAAAAGGAATTCATTGGCACTACATTTGAAAAACCGTCAACTTCCCTATTTTATGGCGCAAGCCCTATTTTTCTCAACTTTTGCACCATGTAGAATAAAGCTCCTTTTAGGTGTATTTTTTTGTTAAAATTGTGCAGGTTTTTCGGTGTCCCAATTAATGTTGTGGTGTCAGATTTTAAATACAAAAATCGCTAAATGGTTTTATTGAACTCGAGAGTGTAAAGTAAAAAGACACATCTTTTGTGTAACTTAAGTCAAAAAAATCTCAATAAATAGCCAAATAAGTTGCAATATTTCGTAAAAGAAATCCTAAAAATGAAGACTTTTAAACAATAAAAATAAAGTTGGGGGGGGGGGGGGTCAAAAGGACTAACATTTCATACATAATACGTTTCTGGGGCGTCTAAATGAAAAATGGGCTAAGAAAAGTCATATTATAATATTAGCCCTATGAATTTGTAGTCAATGACCTCCTTTTTTTTGCACATCCTGTTTATATAGTGTTCTCCATAAATATGCAGGACACATGTAGTTATATATTTTAAAATGGAATTTTTCCCTTTTTGAAGCCCCATGAAAACCTTAGCTAATACCGACAACATTAAATCAATTCATTGGTTCAGTTACTTAAATAAATAATTTCTTTCATAAATTCACCAAAGCACCAACATGTAACAATTATTATTGTTGCTTTCGGACGAGAATTGCATTAAATTCGTTGTTTAGTTTGCTCATACTCTTACAAAAGTTTAAAACTTTCAGATGCGGTTTTCTCATTTATTTCAAATATCTGTATTTCTTCGTGCTATGGGGAATCTACAATAACCTCTGAAAAATAGTAGGTATACCGGTAATGAGACATTGGGAAAAAGAAAATGGGCAGAATTTGATTGAGACGAAAAGATTTCACCAAGGATTTGGGATTGGGTAATAAGTAAGAAATATGAAATGTAGTTTCTGATTGAGGCCGTAGAAAAAATCCTGTTACATTTCGATAGGTGGGAATGCCGTTTATCTGCGCCACTGCCTGGAACAATACTCATTCCGGGATAGAGCCGCAACTGGAGACCGGAGAACTGGGTCAATAATGCCAGGAAGATATAAATAAATACAGAAACCAGTTGCCGCTTCAAGAGTATTTCGATGTTTATGTCCGCAAGCACATTCACCAAGATTTATTTATATAGTGTCTCTTGTGTCTAGCAATCTGAGTAATAAAACACGAAAGAAGTGGTCTGTTAGGCTATCCATAACTGCATTCGAATTGCAATATTATTATTTGTTGAAAGCATACCTCGACCTACAAAACGTTGTTGTAGTACAGGATAATTATTTATATTTTATAGAGGTATTTAAAGAAGCCGTAACTTTTATTGATAGAATAAAATTATGATGAAAGGTTACACATATTAAAGTTTTATCTTGATATTCAGATAAAAGCAATCGAAAAAACTTTTTGAGTTTTACAAAAAACCTTTATTTTATTAAATATGTTCGTAAATAAAAAATATAAACATGGTGTAAACTTTTTGTCAGTTAAGTGCCAAAATCGCTTTGATAATTTTTTCACTTTAACTTTCTCAAAAGATATTGATTGACGCGAAACGTCACTACGTCATCACAGCGTGCACTGTGCAGCGTGGTAGCTTTTTGTAGTTGCTTACGTTTACTTGTCTGACGATTTTCCTGTTTTAAAGAACGTTTGTTGTGTTTATTGTGTGTTGGACTGTGTTTTTAGTAATATGTACCTAGGACGTGGACTTTTATTAATACGGTAGTAAAACTGCAGTGATTCGGAATAAAGTGATTGAAATTCAATTTTAATTTATAGGTTTTAGGTTGTGTCTATAGTTTCGAACTTATTTAAATCATGCCGTGGACGTGTTCCGTTCCCAACTGCAAGGAAAACTACAAAGGCGGTCCTAAAGTATCCGCTTTTCCCTGCCTTAAAGACTCAATTTTAAGGGAAAAGTGGATTAAGGCCATCAAAAGAGATTTTTTTCCTACACAGTGTTCCAGGGTAAAAGTGGTTTTGGTTTGGACTGTTTGGAGAGTTTTATACCTAACAATTTTACATGATTAAACGTAACCACCTTAAACTCAGGAAGTTTTATGGTTTTATTCATTCGAATTTAGTTGTATCTAGGCACGCAAATAAGAAATAATTGGCATTTATGACAGAAAAGAAATAAAAGAAATAAAAAATAACATTTTTTGTTCCCTAAAAATCACACCGAACATTTCAGTTCGAGTTTAAATAAACATATTTTACTTCTCCTTCTGGTGACACAGACTTCCAAGAAACGTTTCTTCTATACACCATGACTAAATAATTTAAACAAAAGTAAACAAATAAACGAAAATAAGCAATAATGTAAAAAACAACTGGAAGAAAGACCCTTGAAAAAGTAATTATCAATGTAAGTATTCATAAGATACTAATAATATTTAAATTTATTACGTCTGTTCTAAATTTTATCCTTTGTATCCTAATAATTAACAAAAAAAAAACTTTCTCTCGTAGATAACAAATTGTAATTATATATATATATTATATATAAACACGTGTTGTGTCCTAACAAAACTCCTTTTTTGATGGAAAAAATATTTTAATGTGTAAATCATTTTTCGGTTTTATGAACGTCCCCGATTACGTGGTTAAAATTTCTGTACCTATCAAAGATACACCCTGTATAATTTTACACGGTCGAATCCCAGGAATTTATTCAACTATATATGTAAACAATCATTTTAAAGTGTTTTTTTACCAAATTTACCATCTTGAAACTTGAATTTGGCGCCTTAGGCCCAAATCTGTGCTTAGGCCTACAACCTCCCTTGGAAGAGTCATCGCTTTCAGCTGCCGGGCCTTGTCATTGCTACCGCTCCAACTTCTTTCCAGCTGAGAAATTTTGTACAAAGTTATCTTGCAATGACAGAGATGACAGTAATGTAACCTATAAAAATAAACGATTTTGACAGATAGTCCATCAGTGATGATAGATTTCTAACATTGGCAAGTACCTACCCTATGGTCCACGTTCCATATTTTTTTATATATTATAGCCAGAGCATATAAAACAACCAGCAGTATAACTTACTCTTGAGAAATCATCCGCAAATTCAATGACCTTGAGCCATATTGGTGGAATAGAAGTCAGAGGTGTAGTCGGGAAAATCAATTCAGAAATACAGAGTAGTATTAGTAAAGTATATAGTGTGTGGTAAGCACAAGCAGCTTTTACTCCTTCCTGGGATTCTTTATTTAAAGATACTAGCAAAAAGCACAATTTACAAAAAAGCACACTCCAAGGCACTGTAATATCTCTCATACAGCCAAAAAAGAACTGCCCAATCGCCCCGACACTGCATCAATTTGACAGAATCTATGCCCACATGGCGGCTGCGCGAACAGGTGCGCAGAATTTTCCCGCCAAGGGGAGTGATACTGCTGGTTGTTTTATATGCTCTGTTATAGCTGTACTCTAGATAGGCTTATACATGTGTTAAAATCCACAAAAGAATTGCGAAATTCTTCAGAAAAAAAATTATGCATGTTTTTGTATCACATTCACAACAATAAAGCAACATTAAAGAATAAGTAATGCAGAGTATTACCTCCAGGTCCAGGACTGTTAACAACCACTCTGCAGCTACGAGGAATGGGCCTTGTTCACTCAATCGAATTTTGATATTTCTTACTACTAGAATTAAATTAATCACATAACACATAACAGTTTAATAAAATCCCCCTCAGCATCTTTCTCGTCATTACCTAATTTTGTTATTAACTAAAAAAATTTATAAAAATTTTAAACTGCGCGCCTTAATTTGGAACAATGAAATTGCGTTTGCGACGTACACTAGTACTCGAAGCCCCACAAATTCGATTTCCGTTCTAATCTCAGACGTGCACATTGAATCGAAATCGATTCTCTAGAGAAAGACAGTTGTATAAACGGTTGTCCGAACTCGACCGTACAGACACAGATAGTTGTTTTGTGGGTCGTGTATCGTGTCTATAACAGTCTGTCATGTCATTCTGTCATTCTTTAATGCAAACCAAGCTAATAAAACTAAATGTTTTTCTGAAAACTTGCAAAAGTTAAAAGTTAAAGTGTATACCGTATGCCGATTTGAAATCAAATTTAATTGGTCGTAATAAGGATGGTGCTAGGCACTTATTTAGCATTAACAGTATTGTTACCCCCCTGAAGAACTGAAGAAAGTGATAGATCCCGTAATTGAGAGAAAGGAATATTTTGGTCATCCGGAAAAACTTTTGATAGCCATTTTATTGGATGATAGAAAACACATTCGAAAGTTATAAGAATAATTGCAAAATGAAGATCAACGGCAAAAACCAACGATGTCAGAATATTTCGAGTTAATAAATTAAATTTTGATTGTCAAGATTATGTCTAGTTGTTGTTATAAACCAGATTTATTTAGGTTTGGACAACTTACAAGTTGGTGATCATTCTGCAAGTAACTTTTAACTCAAAAAAGGGAAAAACATTGCGATTGTGCGGTATATTATTAAATTAATTGATATTGAGGTTATTTTTTTTATTTCTTTTTATGGCTTCTGCCCTTTTCGAGCAATCTAGACACTATGGGGCATGGGGCGACTTTTACGGTGCTAAAGCGTGGGGTACACGAAAGACTCACTCGTGCACGCCGCGCCGCTCCCTGATATTGGGGTCATGTGTTATGTCTATTTGGCTTTTGCCACAAAATATAAGTTAGGTAAATTTTCATCTTCTTCAGTCTTCACAAATCTCAAATAGAAACATATCGATATTGCCGTAAATCGTGTCAACGTCGCAAAACAGTAGCCATTCAGCTTTTTGGGCCCGTGAAGTCACGGGCCCAAGGAATTTGGATTTCAAAAATGTTTTTAGGGCATTTCCCGGCCGAAAAAAAACGGAAAAAAATATTTACCTGTTTTATTTACTATTAAGACTCATAATCAAAAATAAAAAAAAGTGTGAAACAGGCCCATTAGGTCCTCAATGTCATGTCTTTCGATGGCGTTCCATTCATTTGAAAGGCACTCGAATAGATGTTGGTGGGTGAGTTTGAAACACAATATTTTGCGCCCAAAGTCTTCGTCCGAGCACATTTCATAAGTGCTCGATGGGATTAATGTCAGGGAATTGAGAAGGCCAAGGCAAATCATTATTCATTGTCCTGCAGAAATTCGCGCACGACTCTTGTTATTGGTATGGGGACGCGCATTGTCGTGCCTTATTAGTTGCAATTTTTGTCCAATTCTTTCAGCATATGGAACAACAATAGGTCGAGAAATAATGTTTTGATAATCATTGGTATTCAGACACCGCTTAGTTCTTCCGCCGATGTTGCTACCGCCCCATGCCATGAACCTCCTTGAAAGACGTGAACCGCTTGAACAGCTGCTAAGCATTCTAAATTTCCAGAACAGCTCCACACGAGATGCCCCCTTCAATCTGGCCAAACTCCAAATCGGGACTCATCAGAAAATAAAATTGGAGTCCATTCCTGCTGCTACCAATTTAAATGTTCTTGTACCCACTGTAACCAGCGGTTGTATGATTTTCCAGAGATCATGCTGGAACTCTTACAGGCCGTCGGATTAATGTGATCTTCATAAAGCCTGTTTCGGACAGTGTTTTCACTACAGTATTTTGCAGCTGAATAACCAAATGCGTAGCAGTGATACTGATGCGCTCTCGCAAGGCTCAATGATATGTATTAACATTGTAGTATGTAAAAAATGGTCTATTTTACAATATAACACAAGGTTGTAAGTGATTTTTAACGGAAAATGAAAAAATTATAAATATTTAAATCACGTAGGTATGTGCCAAAATGAGTTTTACTATGCCTAAGGAGTATCAATTTTAGTCGCCCAGCCTCTCTTGGTGGAAAACGGTCAAAGATATGAAGCTATTATATATGGGAGATGATATAGGATGTATAAAGGAATAAATTGGCCATTTAGCGACTCTTTGCAAATACGACGCTACAGGGTCGCGACGCCAAGAAATATTGTTTCCCTCCAAATTTTGTTACATCTTTCGGCTTCCTGTAGAGTAGAATTCCCTCTATATGTTTTGTTCAAACATGGCATAATATGGGGGTTCTGTGGTGTCCTGATTAGCGCTGTAGTGTACGATTTAAAAAAAAAATCGCTAAATGCATTTAGTTAAAGTTGGGAGTATTAAAAAAATCGTAGCCAGTCCTGGATTTCCATGTTGACAACTGTAAGAAGCTCAAAAGGCGCGGTTTGAAGATATTTTAAACAAACAAAAAGTCAGGGGAATATCTCCAAAAATAAAATCATTGAAAACTCTATGTCATTTCTGGTAATTGCGATTAAAAAAAATTATATTTTAATGAGTTTTTGAAGAATAACTTTTTAACGGAAGAGAGTAAAGAAAATTAGCATTAATGAAAAATGTTCAGAAAAATAAGGGGTTTCGAACGATATAACAAAAGTGGTATGTGCGTGGGGAAAAATATTTCTTTGTGTCAGGCACAAATTCATAATAATTATTATCACATACACATAAAGTCGCGTGTGCATGCATATTACCACAGAAAATATACTACAAATATAATTTTCTGTGATATTACATATACAGGCTGATATAATTTAAATAAATTATTGACGTAAGGTTGTAGCGTCGACTGAAGAGTGAATAACGGTTGCAGTCTGTATCCACTTACATCATTCTGTCAAAATATTAGATAGGTACTTGAATAATATGACAGTATGCGCGCACATATGATGTTATGTAATGACTTATTAAAGTATTAAAATCAAAGTTAACATCTCTCCACTTTTACCTTACAAAATTTACTACTTGCTGTCTAAGGTTTGTGATTGTTTTTTCATTTATTTTTTCATGTTTACATCATTTTTCAATGATTTTTTTGAACAAAAACACTACTTTTCTAAAAAATAAATGTGGCATAAAGTCGTAAATAACAACCTAATTTCACCTTTTTCTATAAAAGGTCGTGTGTGCATTAATTTTTCAAAATCAATTTTTCTGACAACTGTATCGTTCAAAACCTAGATAATAAATCCAAAATAATATCAGTTATATATTTGAAATAAAGTAAAAGATTTTCAATATGTAAAAGTCTATTTTTCTCATAACTACTTATTTGAACTTTGAACATTCGACCTTATGTTATTATGCTAACGATATATATTGGATTGAAGCGCATAAATTTTAAAAAGACTTTTTTCTGATGGACCGGATTTTTGTAGCGGGCACAAAAGGCGTTCCCGACGATGTTTAAATTATTGGTTGGACCACTGCTGTTACAGCAAATTAGCACATTGTTCCATTCTATTATGCCGGTAACAATGGGAAATTAAATTGTTACTCTCTCTGAGGCGTTTTTCTGGTTTGCGCGCGCTCTTTCGACCATGCCTTTGCCCCCGGCATATTTTAAGCGTTTTAACAGCGTCTGATCTCGGCTATTTTTCTAATTACGGTCATTACGGCAATTAAAAAATCCATAAAATTGTTTGTGCGCTACGAATTCGTGTAAAAGTACCTAATTGTGCGGGGCAATTGAAAATTACTAAGCGGTTCGTTTAGAACCATGCACACGTATAAAAAACAATATTCATAATCAGGCGGAGTTTAATTTGTGAAATTAAACTCTGATTTTTATATTCAATGCTGCTGTTTTTTTAAGTAATGTGTAATGTGTCTCTCAAACAGGGTCTACTATGCGATCATGTTTATACCCCTAAAATTGAAAAAAATATTATCCTTGAAAACGGTTACCTATATACCTACCAATTTTAATCAAGAAATATTCAGCTATAAGTACCTAACATGAAATAAATGACATTCATGACATTACAAATGTGTCGATTCTTTGTTAAAATTTGTTATATTACACTAATCGAAAAACGCTCTTTAATTGTACACTAAAAATTGCATTTCTTAATGTGGTAATTCAAGGTTGGTAGCAATGTTCTGGGCGTCTCCGGGGGCGTATTTAGCGTGTCTGGCAGAAATGTCAGAACTTGTGACAGATGCCTATCCTTAACCTTGATATTCTGGGGCTCTAACCTAACTTCAAACACAGAAACTATAACTATAGTCTTTTTCTGTGCTTCAAAGAAAAGAGTTTAGTGTTAATTTATATTTATTCAAATTTAGGACTCGTGTGCGTAAAAAGTAAATTATATTGATTACGGCCCTGTTCTCCGTCACCTATCAATAATATCAATATGGCCGCCGCTTAGGGAATTCTAGGGACATGAAATATTTACCTCTCACAATGTACCAATTAAAGAGCGTTTTTAAATTAACCGTTAATTAATCAAAAAATTAATACAAAAACATATTTAAAACAAAAAATCCTTTCTACCAAATATCATTTTAATCTTAATATTTTTCAATTCAAAAATTGTCGAATTAAAAAATTATCAAGATTATTGAATTCAAAAACATTTAAAAGTTACATTTAAAAGTTAAAAGAAAGTATTTTTTTGTTTTAAATAAGTTTTCGTATTTTGTATTAAATTCCAAATAAATATTTAGGTACCTTACATTTGACTCATCACTAGAACTTGATTAATTAACGGATAGTATTGATTGTCCACCTAACAAAAAGTAATTATTTCACAGGAAAGTAGAAAGTTATAATATCGCAATCTAAAAAATATTTATCATATAATTGCCACATTTACAATATCATTTGTTTCATGTTTCCTCGGCCTACTATACTTTTAAAACCTAAAACGTAAAATTGGCCCTGATGTTGTAAAAATTGTATCGACGAATATTTTTTTATGATATACCTACTTAAGTCTCTCTTTAACTAGTCACTAGAAATGGCATTTTTTAAATTTAGTGACACTAAGTTGGCAGCATTGAGTCCACGGACGCATTAAGCCACTTCGCATATTGACATATTTTAATTAAAATGAAAAATAATTCTGTGTTATGATGGCCACACATTTTTAACATGCACATTACAGAAAATGCAATGCACACTGAAGAGAGGACTAAGTAAAGCGCTTATATTTCTGCACAATAAATTTATGTTTGCATCATGTTTAAGCTTTGGAATAGGTACCTAATAAAACAGCCAATTTACAGTAACAAACATTTTTTCTAAAAAGCTAAGGATTTTCGAAAATTCCCACCATAATAGTAAGTACCTTCCTAATATTTTTAATTATATGTATTCTTTTTTATGCTCGACAGACACTATATTAAAGACCCGAGCATGACGTCATATTTCATTGTTGTTTGCGGACTGGGTTGGCGCTACTCGACGAAAAAAATGGCGACTCATTATATGTTATAACAGGGATACGCTGTGGTGATAGGTGTGTTAGTTTCTGACGTTTTGAATATCGGTTACGAATTTTCGTTGCGTTCAAACTTTTTCAGTTTTGTCATATTAACAGAGCTTTTATAGGTAGATTTGTTTGTGATAACATGAAATTTCCACGCTCATGAAGAAAATCGTAAGCACAGACCATTGTGTGAATTGCAGAAGAATAAACACTATTTTGAAATTAGGGGATAACCTGTTCAACCAGCTGAAGAAGCTAGAATTCTGGATATTATATTTTGGAGAGTGTTTTCTAACGTATGAAAGAATTAAAATAGAAAATTTTGTTTACTTATATAGCTCCAAAGCGAACCAATGGTCCACTATATAAGAAAAAACTGAAAAATCTAATGCGTTCTATATATACTTAGTACTTACACTACAACTAGCCATGGACTTCATTTCAAACCAAAAGGTACCAAAATACTCTTGCTTGCTTTTTAGACTCGCTTTTCTATAAAATCTACGAATGTATGCCATGTAAGCTTATCAAATTAAATCAACATAACAAACAAGCATTTTATTTTATTTTGGATGTTAAATTCGTTGTAAGACTCATTTGCATGCTTTTATTTTATAAAAAAAATTCTGCAACAATGGTGTTTTTAACATTAATCCCCCTGTCGATTTTTTTCGTCGTGTGGCGCCAGTGGCGATCGCTTGAAACAGCGCTATGCACAGGTCTTTAACATAGTGTCGGTTCAGGTTTAAGGTTTACTCATATTTACCAATAGCCGACAAGTAGGAAGTAGGAAGAATTTTGTTCCCCTGTCGGAAGAATAAACAGAAAATTTACGCATTTAAGTATCATAAGTACTGATATTTTTGGTAGAAACCATATTTATACCGAACTACAAAAATATACATATACCTAATTTAATTTCAAAAAGAGGACTACAACGCCTTTTATCTCAGAAACGAAGAACTTTAGGACCTACCTCATAATGAGATTTTCTACAAAACGTCAAAGTCCTGATGAAAAAACTTTGGGATACCCTGTATCAGTGGCGTAACTACCGCTGTATCAGCTGTATCAATGATAAAGGGCCCACTGGCCTAGGGGGGGCCACCAACCAATAAAAAAATTAAAAAAATCAAAATTTGATTTGGTTTCTACTTCAAACTTAAAATTAAATTATTTTCTTTTAACACTACGGGTGACTTCAGATTTGTATGCGCCATAGACATAATAAAACGAAATTTGAGTTTTTGTTTACTTACAGTAAGGTATCTAATTACAGTTATAACTCACAATGCCCCGGTTATCTTTTTATTTTCGGATTTAAAAATCGGCCGGCAGTTTGTTGAAAATAACGTTAATTTTATTTCTGTATGTATTATTTATAAATAATGGTATGCTGTTCTGGAGTATGCAGTGGCGGATACAGGGGGGGCGACTACCCCCCCCTTTTTCTACAACCATTATTACAACCGGAATATTTTGGTAATACAAGGTTGGCAGCAATGTTTTGGGCGCCTACAGGGTCGTATTTAGCATGTCCGGCAGAAATGTCATAATTTGTGACAGATGCCTAACTTTATCCTTGATATTCGATCTCTGTGTCTGTATGGCTATAACCTAACTTCAAACACAGAAACTATAAACTATAACTATAGTCTTTTTCTGTGCTTCAAAGAACAGAGTTTAATGTTAATTTCTATCTATTTAAATTTAGGATTTGTGTGTGAAAAATGTAAATTCTGTTTTCTGTTGATTACTGCCCTGTCCTCAGTCACCTATCAATAATATCAATATGGCCGCCTTTTACGGAATTCTAGGGACATGAAATATTTTTACCTGTCACAGTCTAGTGTACAGTTAAAGTGCGTTTTTAGTATATTTAACTCAGTTTCTCAATAACACCAGTACGAAGTCGCATCGCGACAACGGCAATAAAATTTTTGAGCATACTTGCCAGTTTCCCGATAAATAAGCAATGCATCGGCGGAAATATATTTTTTTCCTTAAAAGAATTATAACTTGGTTACATACCAAGACAGACTAAGTAATTTAGCCCCATTAAATATAGACAGCAGTGTACCCATAAATGAAGAAAAGATCAGTTTGCGCAAGCAGAGAAAATATGATTTTATTTTGTGATAAGTACCTACATTATTTTTTTAAATCTGAAGATATATTGTTTCTTTTGTGATTTTGTTTTGTTATGTTTATTATTTAAGTTTGTTTTTATTTTGTTTGGGTAAACATTTTTTTGTTTTTGTTTTTCTAGAGAAATAAACTATTTCATTTTTCACAAAAATACATAATATATTCTACAAATTTTCCTTACCGGCCCTTCAGGATTTTTTTTACTACTGCGCCCCCCCGTTTTGATTTGCCTGGATCCGCCTATGGGAGTATGTAGATTTTATTTTACCCCCCCCCCTGCTCAGGGGCCCTCGGCTTAGCCTCTGATACAGGGCCCACTCAAAGCTAGCTACGCCACTGCCCTGTATAAACCCTATCATTATGATTTTTCTGAATATTTTTATTTTATTTTGCTCACGAGTGTTTTGTAATATTCGCGATATCCTTAGACCGAGCATCACACTAAACAGAGAGTAATTTGAGTTAGATTTTTATTTTTCAGGAAAGATATCGAGGAGATTCATTAGGAAATGTAGTAAATTAGGAACTTATTTGAGATTTGGAAATAATTGTCCTAGTTTGATTTTTGTGATTTTTTAAGCGTTAATTTAGGTAAAGTTATTTTTGTCAAAAAAATATATAAAAATTTTAAAAGAAAATATTCAGGATTGCATATAATGTCACTAATTATTATCACATTTCAGAAGCTACATTCATTTTAATCCTTTTATTAGAACGAAAACAAAAAAAATGGATTCCCACTTCCTGCTCAAAATTCCAAAAGTGCTACTAAAATGTACCGACATAGGATTAAAATTATTGTAGGTACTGAATTTACTGACTACCACTTTTACCTATAGCTCTTCCTGACTGACGTTCTTTGTTCGCTTCGCCAGCCGCCGACCGTTTCTCATTTTAGCACAGGAATGTTAAAATAAAAAGGGGGAAAGGGCGGGATCCGATCCCGAACCGTCAAAAGGGCGCCCACCTACGATAAGCCGACATTTACCATCGTGACCCTTCGATATTTCATTGGTGTTAGCCGAGTTTATTTTTAAACACGGAAGCCGCTTTTAAAGCTGATGGGATGGTAGAACGTAAAATGGCAAATCTATATAGATAAATCTATCTCTATTCCTCACGAGTTGATTTATCAATCAAACTCAAATTTAAACTTTTTAGAAGAATTGAGAGTAAAAAATTCTCAAGTAAAAGTTTTAATACAACTGTTCGATCTCAATGCTTTCCCAATTTCTACATAACGAGTTCTTCCGCACCTCTAACTGTTTGAGAAATTGCCTTCGTTAGAGTGCAACAGAATGTATTATTTGCAGTTGGCAGTCAGCTACCTACGTTCTATGATAATGGACAAGTATACTTAGGAATGAAAAATAATTTTTTGCCTTGGAATTTGTAAAACATGTCTAGATAATCACGAAACCCAACCAACAGATTTTTTTTCCCATTAGTTTGCTCAAAAATTGAAAAAAACGGTCGCAAAAGTAGGGAATGTGACGTCACGATCCCTAATTTCAATAAGTACCTGCTATTTTCTTAGTACTTATTTCGTCTTTTTTTATATAACCAAGCATTCCCAGGCAAATTATTAGATTCAGTTTGTATGCGCCTGATGAGAAATAATCAAATTTCGTAGCATTTCAATGAAATATTTGGATTTTACTGATCCCATTCTGAACTTATTAGATGCCCCCTATAAAATATGACAGATGACATATTACTCAATGCTTTAAAGAAAATCGTCGGCAACGCCGCACTTTGCATATAACCTCACTTTCGCCGGCGGAACGCGGAAACCAAGGTTAATAACCTTAGTGAAAACTACATAAATTCTATTCTCAGTTTTAAAAGAATCTTGCTGTGAATACTTTATTTTTTCGGTTTATAATGAAGACAAGATTTGTTAAAGCTTGTCCTGATAACTTGCCTTGCATAGATTTTGATATGGTGTGTCAATTTTATCAATAAAAACGGGGAGCAAAACATGGAGAAATGAAGAGGTATGTTTGTTATTTGATTTGTATATTATTGTTTTAATATTGCTTAATGATGATGATATAGCTTAAATTCTGGTTTTAGGTAGACTAGAGAATAATAAGGCAAAAATTACCCCCGAGCACAAAATTAATAAGAAAAATGTTAATGACACTGTGGTTAAAAATGATGAAATTCAACTGAATAGTTGTGGAAGTAGGTATATTATGTTGTAATTACCCAACATAAGCAGATTAGTCCTAAATTATGCACATACCACGATGTACGAGGATCATACATCGTGGCACATACGTAGATACAGCTTTTTGTGCTTCTAGTTTAGTTGCTAGTACAGTAAAGAAATACTTATTGTGTATATACCTATAGTTAAGATATGGGGGAGGGGGCATGGGGGTGTCGCACACCCCAATGTTGAAATCGATTATCAAAACAAGAAATCATGCGTTTGTAAAAACGATCGTTGATATCTACATGTGAGAACCATGATTAAGAACTAAGTTAAATAATCTAGTGCAAGTTCGACAGCAGAGTTTCATTCGATATCAAGTGCTTGACCGTCAATGACTAGTTTTTGCGGGTATTTGTATGATCTAATGAAGTATTTAAGTAATTAAGTCCGTAGTAGTACACTTTGTCGCATCCATTTTGATGCGGAAAGTTGTACTTTTCTGCACTAGTGACATTAACTTTGTCAACTAATAATAGAACTAAGTACGCTTGTAAAATTTTTGCAGGTAGGTACATATTAATGGAAAACTTATTTTAGATGAATGTAAGCAAGGTATTGCTTTTCTTTGCTGACTTCCTGGAAATAGCGAAGAATCATGGACAACATCAGTAGATTGTTATATTGGAAAAAGTCAACACAAGTGCAATAAAAAAATATGAAAGTCTACCTTACAGGATAGTTGACAAAGACATACCGACATACCTCAATAATTATTATACGTTGGAGTAGTATGAAGGAAGATTTTTGGCAAAAATCAAAACGTATTACAAGGAGGGATTGTCTGACATGTTAAAAAACGAAAAATGCCCTGTATCTCCGAAACGAATCGAGATTTTGAGATTCAACTGCTTTCCATTGCCCTCAAAAATCGAGCACAGTACACCTACCTACTCTTTGTCCATCTCTTCGCCGAATAGAAGAAACCCCCCCAAAAAAAATCCAGTTTGTTACACTCTGTGCATGCGACATGAAAACTGTATTATTTGATTTTGGAATATTTTCACTAAATTTAATAGATAACTTATTTGAGGTTTTGCCATAGAATGCAATGCAATGCTGGCTGCTGCATTATATTTTTTTATTTTTAACTTCTATTAACCACAATCACAAAATATGCTTATGAAAATTTATTTTCCAGAATGAATATAGGTATAATATGTATAGTGAAAAAATTCTAAAGAATTATGTCATTTTTTATGAGGATGCTTCGGCAATCACAATATAATTTACCTAAATGGGTCTAAAATAGTTCAAGCTATGACAATAAAGTTTTTCGACTGAAAACTTGGCTTTATTGCGTTTTACATGTTATATTTCTAACATCGCCAAGAACTGGCACCTTCTCCAATATTCTAGCGTTACATTTTTGAACCGATGCAGGTGAAGCTATTTATTCTGCGACACTAGGTATTGAGGCTAAAATATCATCAATTTCTTCAAACAACTAGCAGTCGGTGGAATATACTTGATAACAAGTAAAAAATCGTTTGGCAGAGCCACTAATCTAAAATCGTCAGCTAAAATGTTACACCTGGTTGGTTCTTTATTGTCTTTAATATATCAGCAAGTCTAGATATTTAATTTATGCAAGTTCAGTTAGGGACTTACGAATTGTGTCGTTTTATAGATAAAATCGACTTGTTTCCAATAAAAAAAAGTTTTGTAAACCAACCAGCATAACGTCCGAATCATCAATACCAATACCTAGTGTTCCCAGCATTTTCCTCAGCAAAATAGAATGGTTCATTTCCGCCATGGATTATTAGAATGAATGGTGAAAATAGTTCAAATCATAAAAAATAAAAGCTTGTAAAACACGCGGGGCCGCGGGATCCGAGATCCGATATTCCGATTTTTGACGCCACAAAATAGGTTATGTTTATGTTTTCGCAGGCTGACGGCTTGGCATTGAGGGGCGGCGTTGCCAAACCTGGTGCCATGGCGGTAAATTTAGGGAAAAATAAAATCCAACAGGTAGTTACGTATATTGAACTTTAAAAATTAATTGCGGCAAAACGGGGGCGAAAAAAAATTAAAAAAAAATACAGCAAGTATATCTCACCCCATACTATCCCATGAGCAAATAAAAAAAAAGTGGTGTATTAGTCCATTCTGGCGCTGTGTAAACATTTCCCTGAGTTGTGTATAGAGCGCACCAATCGCCTAATGAGGAGACTAAGTACCAAAATTTCATGATATTGTAGCTAGCCTCAATGTTAGACATTGCGAAGCATTATGTATCAAATTTTCGTTTAGTGTAATACTAACATGCAGGAAGAGTGCAAACGAAATCGCCTCCTGGTTACCATGGTGGCTTATAAATGGGCCATGCACTTAAAATATCTCGGCTATTTTTTGACAGAAAAAATCGGTGGCAGCTGCGATCGATAGCCCTTCCAGGCGGCCTTCTTTTGTCATGATGAAAATTGTTGTCCATTGCCATCTACGAAAACTATGACCAAAAGCCCAAAAATCGGAAAAATTCGAAATTTTTAAACTGCTGTACCTTTTTTATTTTTCGAAATATGGCAAAAAGTTTAACAAGAAAATTGTTTGCAAGAACCGGCAGAATTTACTTGATGGGTGGATTACCGTAAAGTTTGTACTCTCTTGGGCTCTGAAATTAAATTATCTGTAAAAATATTTAATTATGTGTGTTTTGTAAAGCAAAATGTCCCATTTAATTTGAAGTGTCGCACTTCGCCTTTTGTTCTGTATTTACTTAAAAAAAAATAAGAAAAAATATTGGTAATATTTGTGGTTGACATGAGAACTAAAGTCTATCCAACTTACAGAGGCAGTGGATCAAAACATTGGCCACCACGTGACTTATTCTTTTATTGGTTTGGCCACGGGCGTAGCCAAGGGGGGGGGTTTCGGGGGTTCAAACCCCCCCCGAAATAAGCAAAATATTACCTAATATTATACCGAAAAAATACGAGGAGTGAAGAGTTAAATTATTATTACGTTTGAATATATTATGTAGTAATAGTAGCGCCTAGCGCCATCTTTTGACGAGAGGCAGACGCAGTTGCAGCCGAACTATTTTGTATTGTAGGGACACTTTGCGTTGTTTCTCGATTATTCGCCACGCCCCTAGGTCGAAATGAGCGGAACTTTGTGGAAGTTCGTGGAAGTTTCTGGACGGCTACTGGGCTGCTATATAAGCGGCGCCGCGGCGCGTGACCGCGCTTACGGCAGTATTGTTCCATGCGAACTCGAAGCGAATAAAAGTGAAAAGTGGTGAACGAATAGTGAAGAGAATTAAGTGTACCGTGTAAGTGAGTAATTTTAGTGCACTGTTATTCGATGACCTTGTTAAGGATAGATACGTGAATCATTATTACTGTCGAAAAATGGAGGGGAAAAAAAGGAAGGGTGATAAACCTAAAGGTATGGACTACTGGAAAAAGTGGTGTAGTCAAATTTGGATTTAGCTATCAAAGCTTCAGCTACCTTGCATGCTGATAAGAAGACTGCCTACCCCGAAATCTAGTTTGGAACGCCTAGATATGTGCGATAAAAACCTTTATCCTAATATTTACACATTACTACAAATCTTGGCTACCATTCCTGTATCCACTGCTACCCCAGAAAGGTCTTTCTCGAGCCTAAGGAGACTGAAAAACTATTTACGAAACACTACAAGTGAAAACAGACTTAATGGTTAATGAACATTCACTATGGAACAGAAATTCATGCAGATGAAGTAGTGGATATATTTAAAAGAAAAAGCCGAAGATTTCTTCTTTAATGGTTTTAGATTTAGCGCAGAGGAACGAAATTAATTTATCCATTTCATTTAAAGTTAAGAACTTTATAAATATGTCGTAGTTTTTCGGATGAATATATAGATATTAAATTTCATGTAAGTATATTTTTGTTGTTTTATTTACTTCTCAAACTAAACCCCCCCCCCCCCAAAACTAAATCCTGGCTACGCCCGTGGGTCTGGCCGTCATAAAATGTCAAGTGTTTACGCGGCGAGCAGAATGCAGGGCCGGCTCTTCCCTCGGTCGAGTTTCCTGCATATTTTAGATCGGTTCGCGAGCACTATATTCTGTAAATTTATGAAATTTATATAAATCCACGAAAGGTAAAAACACAATTTTTAGGACTTCTACAAGAATTAGTTCAGAATTACAAGCCACTGGGAATCTCATATTAGTCCGACTCTGGTAATCGACCGCAATGCGGTCATGTGACTTTGTTTATATCTACTGCCGCTGTAACTTGGATAGACTTTAGTTGCCCATAAAAATAAATATGCAATGATAACGTTATGACGTTAGTAATGACATTCCTATTGGAATTTTGCAAATGGGGTTACCTAAACAAGTGAGTTTACAGCTCCGCAAAATGTGAATACTTGAAACATGTAGATGTGCGATGTTGTTTGTTGTGAACAGTAGGTGTAAATGTAAATACTAGGTATTCACTGAGCATTTATTGTACTGTAATAGTATAGGTACGACATTTTATTATTTCATTTCATCAGGATAATTGCTATGGCAGTACCTACCTGTAAGTTGTAAGTGTTACGTTAAATTGAAAATATTAAGTATTTTCAATTTATTTTCAAAACAGACAATAATGTCTAGGAGTTTCGCATTTTTTATTATTTAAAATAACAAAATAATTCTAGATTAGCTATTCGACATTCAATGAAGTGCATAAAACCTCTTTATTTTCAAAATTTGAAAGCTTACTATGCCTACTTTAATTTAGCGTCATAATCGATTATTAATTTTCATAGATAACTAGACCTTCTGTCAATCACACATATTACAAATATTTTTCATAATTTCTTATAGTAAATACAGAACAAACTGGCAAGTGTGACATATCAAGTTAAATGGGATATTTTGCTTTATAAAAAATGCGCCAATAAAATTTTTTCCAGATAATTTAATTTTTGATCCCAAGAGAGCCTAATGTTAGTCGTAATAAAAAATAATTGATACAATAGTAGTATTCTTACAGTTGTTGCAAACAATTATTTCCATATGAAACTTTTTTCTGTACCTCTAGAAATAAAAAAGTTACAGAATTTTTAATTTTTTTTAATTTTTGGCCACAGTTTTCCTAGGTTGCCATGGACAGCAACTTTCATTATGAAAGTTCGGAAGAGTTATCGATCGCACCCGCCACCGATTTTTTCTGTCTTTGTCGTATTGAAAGTTGCTGTCCATGGCCACCAACGAAATCTGTGGCCAAAAACCTAAAAAAAAATCAAAATTTTTAACTTTAACTTTTTAATTTTTTAGACATACAGAAAAAAGTTTTATATGAAAAATGTTTGCAAGAACTGACAGAACTTATGTGTGACATTAGTTTTGTCGTATGGATTGTCGTAGGCCCTCTTGGGCTCGAAAATGAAATTGTTTGTAAAAATCTTTAATTATATGTGTTTTGTAAAGCAAAATGTCCCTTTCAATTTGATGTGTCACACCTGCCCGTTTGGTATTTAAAACAAAAATTTAAGAAAAAATATTGGCAGTATTTTGTATCATCTTTGTCGGCTTAGTAGGCTTTGTCGAGAAGGATCCAATAATGTAACACCTTTTTTATATGTTTGTTGAAACTTTGTAAAATAAAAATAAATTACTTTTGTGTTTATTAGCAGTTTCTCAATAATTCCAGGATGCGCTGGACCCCTAAAAAAATTCTGCATTTTGAGATGACCCAGAGACAAACATCCTGTATAATTTATATTGTACCTTTGGATACTAACACTTTGAGAGGTCCAGTTGACTATTCAACTGTTTTGAGGCGATTCCATGGCACACTTGATTCGCCAGATGCCTTTGAAATTTCTATGTTTCCCAACATTGATACAATGCATGCAGAATAGAACTCCCTGTATATTTTGGAGTGTTCTGATTTAACACTATGGGGTCAGATTTTAAATAAAAAAATCTCTACCTAAATAGTTAGAAAATCGTAAAAAAAATTGCAGGCGACCCTGGATTTGCATTTTGAATATGGTAGGAAGGTCAAAAGAAGCGGCTTTTGAAGGCCTTTCAAACAAAAAAGTTCAGGAGATTAGCTCCAAAAATGAAGATTTTTTGGATTTGTATATATTTGAAAGTAGACACCTTGTAGATTTGGAAGACATTATTATCGCAAACAAAACCCTTTGTCTTCACTTTCCTGTTCCCTATAATCCACCTCAAACCTATGATAAAACGGTAGGACACGTATCCACGTATCGTCATTTCCGAGCCTCTCGCCAACACTCCTGGCGAATTCTTTTCCCAAACTTATACACACTGTCTAGTCTTAATATTCGCACAACGAAATCACTTAGCCGTAGGTCAACTTATTGTACAGGGTGGCCCATCCAAGCGGAAAAAGTGTGCTACGTGGAGACAGGTTAACATAAAATCGTCATTCAAAAAATGAGGTTGTAGTAAAAATTAAGGGGAATTCGAGGGTGTACCCTAATTTTGTATACGGGGGTCGGTAAAAAAGTTATCGCGAAAAAACATTTTTTGCAAAATAAAAAAAAAATTTTTTTACCTACACATCCATTAGAGAACCTTTAAGTAGTATTCCCGAATATTCAGTTTTTTAATGTAACTTCCGGTTATAGCGGAAATGAAAGTGGTTTTCTCTATTTTACAACTTACACATTTCTATTAACCATCACAGGATTCCTTTTTTAATTCTGAATCCGGAAAAATAGTATATTTTGGTCTGTTGACAATCCACGGGTATTTCGTGAAGTTGTGAAATCCGGCAGAAATTCCGTGGGTGTTTGGTGCGGAATTGTGGCAAATTTTATAATGGTTCGTCTGTTTTATTCAGGAAGTATGACAGGTAGGAAATACCTACATTTAATCCAGAACGAATTGGAACAATACTTTGACCAGTTGCCATTAATTTTTCTTAACCAACTCCAAGAAAGACAATTAATATGGCAGCAAGATGGCGCTTCCTTTGGAAATTGGATTGGTAAACATGGAACGATAAGGTGGCCGCCACATAGTCCAGATTTAACCCTCTTGGATTTTTTCTTGTGGGGGCATTTAAAAAATAAAGTTTATAAGAACCGCCCCGAAAATGTTGAGGAGATTAAAAGACGAGTAAAATTAGAAATTGATAGTTTAAACAATCGTCCCTTAATCTTTGAAAATGTCCGAAAAAAATTCTTAAAAAGACTTAGGTTATGTATAAATAATAATGGAAACCATTTTGAACATTTAATGTAAATGAACTTCTAACTAATTTTTAATAACTAATCATATTGTTGTTGTTATAATAAATATGACAGTAGTAAAAATAATAAATGTTTCATAATTTCCACGAGATTTTTAATTAAGTTGAATGCAGTTGAATGGCTATAGCCACTTTAACATTCAGCCTACTCGATTGTCAGTTTTATTATCATGGCTGACTTGATTTGTCATAAATTTGGTTTTATTGTTTGGCCTACTCAGATCGAACATCAGACACCGACCATGAGACCATGTATCTAGTTTGATGGAGCTTCTCTGATAAATATCTCGTAAACGGTTGGAGATAAATAGGTCAAGTTATATATCGTTGGATTCAGAATTAAAAAAGGAATCCTGCGATGGTTAAGAGAAATGTGTAAGTTGTAAAATAGAGAAAACCGCTTTCATTTCCGCTATAACCGGAAGTTATATTTAAAAACTGAATATTCGGGAATACTACTTAAAGGGTCTCTAATGGATGTGTAGGTAAAAAAATATATTTTTTTTATTTTGCAAAAATGTTTTTTCGCGATAACTTTTTTACCGACCCCCGTATACAAAAATACGGTACACCCTCGAATTCCCCTTAATTTTTACTACAATCTTATTTTTTGAATGACGATTTTATGTTAACGTGTCGCCACGTAGCACACTTTTTCCGCTTGGATGGGCCACCCTGTACATAGTTTAGTCCAAGAAAATTGTCATTTCTTTATAGAGGTAGAAAAAAATTCTTATCAGGTAGATAAATATTTTCAAGGTTGGTTGTGGGTAGCGTCCTCCTGAGTATAACCCCAAACAACATTTTTTCTTTGCAATTTTTTTTCTTATGTGTAGATAGATACATTATTACATCCTCTCCAACTTTCCCTTATGACATTTTTTTTAACTTCAATACTTTACGGGATAAGCTTGTTTTAAAGAATATTATTTTCACCTTTATAAAGCACTTTAGCTAGTGGTGATCTTTTACCTATATCTCGTGAAGTATTGAAGTTACAAAAAAAATAATAAGGGAAAGTTGTAGAGAATGTCATATTGTAAACATAAGAAAAAAAAGTTGAAAAAAAATGTTTGCAAAACCACCTCTATTGCGGGGTTCGTAACGCGACTTCGATGGTGATTTTTTGGGGTTATACTCAGGAGGGTACCCACAACCAACCGTGAAAATATCTTCCTGATACGAATTTTTTTTCCTACATGTAAGTATATTTTTCTTGGACTTCAAATCAACTGACAGGAGCAACTCTTGAACCCGCAAATCTTGCTGTCAAAAAAGTCGTGTAAAGGCACATAGCGCCTATCTGAAGATTTAAACCAGTCGTGCATAGAAGTTTTTACATTCGTCATGTGCCTTTTTTTTGCACTGTTGATACATAAATAACTTGTAAAAATGGTATAAATATAAGAAAGAATTATAGTCACTGATATATACCTTTTTAAGCTTTAAAAGCCTTAGAAGGAGGAAGATTATAAACGAAAATTTTACGAAATCGGATTTATTATATGAAACAGGCAAAAGTTAATTTTCCGCGTATACCAAAATGAAACTAAAGCTACCCTAATTCTATATGAAAGCACTTTCCGCGAAAAAGCCGACAATCTCCTCGTTTCCGGCAGATTATCCTGATGCAGAACCTGGATCCACCGGGAAACGGGGAGGGACTAAAATATTTTAAAGCAACATTTTATAGGGGAGAGAGCGGGCCGCTTTAAAAGCTTCTGGATAGCGTAAATAACGATAACGTTAAATTATATATTCGCAGAAAATCGGAAAATGCTCCCTTTTGTAACTGAAAGGTTCGAAGGGTCACCTACATAACCTTAACTTTTAACTTCTTATTTTCCTTATTTATGGTCTTATATTACAATTATTGCTACTGGGTGTTCCGTAAAAGCGGTAAAAACCAAACATGTGTTGTTTTAAATGGAACACTCTGTATAGAATTGAATTTTTGTAGTCTACTCTTTATCTCGATTCACATGTTATATGTCATATGTGTGCCACAGCCGTTCCCGCAATACAGGAAGTGATATTTCTCTAACACATCCATATACTGTTTAAAATTTTGTATTATTTTTTTAACTGTGTTTGGCATTGGTTTTGTTTTTTGTGGATAGCCCCAAATGTATTATCGCACGTTCTTGATATTACTTTGTTGCATTCTCCGTAGATAATAAACAAATCTAATAATCTTCGTTCGTGTAATTTAAGCGCGCCGGCATTATTGTTGACAATAATTTATAAACCAAGTGACATTTCCTCAGCCGCGATTGTCTTTTCAACGTTCACGGCTAATATGATTAATAACCCCGCATTTTATTGGCGAAAAGTGGGTTTTTACGTAAATTAATCTAAAATTACTGTATTTAGGTATAGGAAACCTTAGACAAAGTTGTCATCATTTTTAGTGGTGAATAAGATCGCATTAAAAAAATGGGGGTTTCCATTTGAAAATTTCGAGATTTAAGCACATTTTGAATGTAATTTTTATTCATATTTGGTGAACACCCTGTATAAAAACGGATTTATTTCTCAGCAGAGATCACTAGGCCAGGGCTTCTGTTACACGATGCCAAAAATTCGTTTTAAAATTTCGCGGTTTCCTCGTATAAATTGCTAATTGACTTTAGGTCTGCACCTGTAATTTTCTTCGGAAAAATGCAAATATCTCAAAAACGGTTGGATTTAGGCATAGGACATGTTGCATGTTTTTGTTCCAAAATGATGCCTAGAATCCAAAAACGCAATAATATACAGGGTGTTCCATTTGAAATAAGGAAGTTGATATCGACTTCCGGTTTAACCGGAAGTGCCACATTCACCGAAATATTTTAGTTGAGCAGCACCCATCGGCATTGGTGAGGTGCCAAATTTTCAGAATTTTCCTACTTTTAGTTTTCCATATATAGATCGATGCAGTTCGTGGTGGGCCACCCTGTATAGCTCAAAAAGTTCAATGTACCTGCAAATAATGCTAATTGGAATTGGTTCAATGTTACAGAGAAACTCTACGTTCAAAATGATGAAACAATGCCAAATAGACATTGGTCAAAACACTGTTGTTTTTTTTAATAGGCTGTCAAAATTTTGTCAAATGCAATCCTTTCCATTTTGAAAACCAATAATTTTTGGTCCATCGTTCATAGGGATTTTTCTCTCACTTTAAATAGTAGTACAGTTGATCTGTAACATTTGAAAGCGGTAGGTGAAAATTTTATATTTCGAATGTTGGAGTTAAGAGGTGTTTTGGAGAACGTTTTGCCAATTTCAACGCAAACGGTTGATTTCATCGTTATGAAACAAGAGTACCTTTTTGTTACAGAATGAAAAGATGCACTAAAATGATGTAGGTACCTGCAAGACCAAAAAGATAAGCTCAAAAAAGTTTAGAGTAAAAACACGAACCAAAAATAGTGCAAGTAACACCCTCTGTGAGATACGTAAAAATTTACATTATCAGCTTATTTTCCATCCCCAAAAACACAACAGTGCCAAATTTCAATAATGTACCTACCTAGTAGGTACAAAGTAGAAGATAAGGTCAATATTAAATTTTAAAAAGTAAACTTAGACCAAAGTCTAGAGAATACTAATCTCTGGACGCTGCTTAGACCCTGTATTTAAGTTCTATATGCTCCAGAAGTTTTGCCAGGTTTTTCTGAAACACCCTGCACATATAAAATTATCGCATATTTTCTTTCTGATTCTTATGTTTTCGGTTCTAGAAAAACTTTACGAATTAAGTTCAATTAAGTGGCCAACATTATATCCACAAAACTATACTTTATTTGAATTCATGTTAGTTCGTTCGATTTTTGCGACAAAAAAATTATAGCAAATTTAAAATTGCACGACAGTTTTGTACAGGTTGTCCCAAACTCGACGCCCCAGGGTTATTATAGGCAAACAAAAACAGCCAGTAAAAATTTGACTTTTGGGAAATATAGGATACGACGTTATCAACACGATGGAGCTCCACCCACCACACAAAGCCAACATTGTAAAAGAATTTCTAAATGATAAGTCTGGCAACAAATGGATTGGAATAAATGGTCCCATAAAATGACCAGGAAAATAGCCATATTTAACACCATTATATTTCCATTTGTGGGGATTTCTGAAAAACATTGTTTACATACTCCATATCGGAATATTGATAATTTAATAGAAAAAAATAGAAGATGCCTGTCGGAAAATAACACCAGATGTATTAAGAACAGTTTTTCTTAAAAAGGCGTTCATACGGTTATATTTTTACAACTAATAATAAAATTTTAATACTTTTTTCATAATGCATCTATCCGAGCATCTGTCAATTGTTTTTGTCATAAATATACCTTCATAAGTAATGGCTAACTCGATTTTCATTTAAAAAAACACCATGGAATATTTTTCATATTTTTACAAATATTACGCATATAACTTTTTAATGAAACAAGATGTCGAAAAAAATTATTTACGAAAGTTTATCAGAAAAACGTACTTTTCCAAATATAAAGAGAAACAGGTATGGTCCTTGGAAAAATATATTTTCTTGAAATCGGCATTAAAATGTCCCAAAATCGTCATTAAAAGCACAGAAATCGTACAATAATGTAGCCCATTATTGTACGATTTTTTCAATAAGTAGGCCTTGGCGAGATATAAACATCAAACGTCAGACGCGGAGAAATCGCTCGTCAAAAGTGACCAAATATACAAAACCCGGCCGATAAAGGCTCATTTCACTTTTCGTACACATTGCGAAATTGTTTCCTATAGAAGCGCAATCCTTCAGTATACATATTTTAGTAAATTTGAAAATCAATAGATTTGTTGTGTAGGCTGCACAAGAAGCAGCAGTTTGGTTTTTCTGTCAGAAGGTGCCGTACATCATTATACTTGCCTAGGTAGAGCGATCGGTAAAGTCAAGCAACGCCGCGCGTAGTCGGTTCGTGGACGGGTGATCCCTTATTAATTATTTCTTGCCTAAGAAAACATTTTTTTTCCGATTTCAATAAAAATATAATATGTACCTCGGCACTGAAGTTCTTTTTATGACTCATGTGGTTTATTTGCCTCGGCCAGAGGCCTCAGCAACTAAACTCCATAGAGTCATAAAAAGTTGAACTTCAGTGCCTTGGTACATAAATAACTATTAATGACATCATAACCTAAATTCCTAAAAACTATCTTTTTGCCCTGATGGGGCGTCGAGTTTGGTACATCCTGTACATCAGTATATGAAATATTGAAAAGAGCAGTTTTCCATATCGTTTTCCATATCATCTTTCCACATACGTGCATTCATATTAACCATTCGCATTGAAGAAAAGTCCATTCATCCTGGTATTTAAAAGCCACTTTTAAAAGGCTTATTCATTCGCTCCCGGTATAGGAATTGCCACTTTTATATTTCCCCCCGAATGCTGAAAAGCAAAACCGTCCCATACCGCCCCTCGGGTGGCCGGTAAATGTTTCCACTGGAGATTCTAATCTCCCGTCGGACCGCGGCGACATGCGTCGGCTTTTCCAGCGGCCTTCCATTTCCGTGGAAAGCTGTCCATTACATCCATTAAGGACCTCCATTGACTGGAAATGTCCGAATGGCCGCGTGGACACTCGCACCCACCCGCCATTCGCAGAACTAATGGATGGCTGTTTCTTGTCACCTGCCTTTTTTCCATTAGGTACCCTTTTTTGTGATTCACTACCTACCGTATACAGGGTGATTCAAAACTATGCGGCACACTTTCAGGGGCGTACTTTACTCGTTAAAATAAGACGAAAAGTTCATATTAACATGGGTCCAACAACTCTTCGTTACGAAAATACAGGGTGATTGAACTTTTAAAAATATATCGATTAACAATCAATTACTAGTAACAAAAATTAGATACTCCTACTGCCATTCCATTTGAAAATTATTTCGTTTACTTCAAATAATAGTTACATACCTCAACCCGAAAAAGCGTTAGAGTCGAAAAAAGACGACAAATCGGAAAACTCCAACTTTCCGCGAAAGGGAGAGAGATATGAAAAAAATGAAAGAGGCATTTTTTGTTCCAAATTGTATTGTTTATTCAATAACATAATAAATTGTTGTATTGTACAGGGCCATACTATTCTCCGCCACTGGATACTTTCGCGACCTGATATTAGCATTTCTTATGTCACCCCATGATGGTATTATTGTGTACCAAATCTGGTTCAAATATTCTTATTGGTTTGGGAGGTATAAAGAAAAATCGATATTTTTTTCAAAGTTTAATCACCCTGTATCTTCGAAACGAAGAGTTTTTGGACCCATGTTAATATGAACTTTTCATCTTATTTTAACGAGTAAATTACGCCCCTGAAAGGGTGCCGCATAGTTTTGAATCACCCTGTATTAACGTTAAGATATATTGCTTTTCGAATTAGGTATTGTTTAATTTTTCTTGCAAACATTCCATCCTCCAACTCTCTGATGGGTGACGGTAAGACATTAAAAAAGAGTCACAATAGTATTCAGTGCCCCCTTTGATCTGGGTCAGTCTGTGAAATTCAGGTACACCGTGTCCCAAATAGTTTGTCCTACCCCCTGGATCTCAGGAACCGTAAGAGATACGAAAAAAACTTGAATACAAAAGTTGTAAGGTTGGCAGTGGACGTAACCTCTCTTTTATTTTCACATATACAGGGCGATTTGTATTTGCGGGACAAAAATAAAATATTTAGATTGTAACAATTGCATTAATCCTTTAGAATATTTGCATTCTCCATGAAATTTGCTACAGAACCGTTTTTTTGTTTTGTATTTTGGATGCAGCGTTGCCAAGATATGGAATTTTTTTTGGAATTTAGGGACTTCGTGGAGGTTATGGAAACTGAATGCTGTATCTTTATTTTAATAGATATCAAAGATATATTTTAGCCAAAGTATGACAGCACAACTGTGTGTGGTGTGGTATATCGAAATTGGTTTTTGCATATACAGTGTGTTCATAACAGGCTCTCGAATTCGGATAATTTCAAACAGCAATAACTTAATTTTTTCAAATGGAATGACCCATATTTCTATAGTTTGTTGAATGCCGGCGTCCAAGCCCCACATTTTATTTAAATAAGATTCTATACCAAAAACTACCCGTTTTCCAGATATTTAGTATTTAAGAAAATTTCTTTGCATTTTTCATTCAGGTGAGAAGGTTCTATCAAGCAAGCCATAACTATTTTTCCAGACAGTGGCAGAAATAATTGTCATTTTAGATAATACGGGAAATACAATTCCTATACCCGTATACAGTATGTCCACGGATAGACATCCCAAGAGGACAAATGGACCAAAAATTTCATTTTTCGACAAAAAGTCATTCTTGATAAATTTCTGCTTCTCGAAAAAATATGGTCCACGAAGAGAATTTTCGATTTTTTTATACAGGCTGTCCAAAAAATACAAAAACATGAAATGCGATCAAGAATAAATTGCCTTTATTTTTAAAAATATCAAAAACTTTTATTAGAAAAGTAGAATGTTATTAACATAAAATGTGGGGCTTGGACACCGGTATCCAACAAACTATAGAAATATGGGTCATTCCATTTGAAAAAAATAAGTTATTGCTGTTTGAAATTATCCGATTTTTGAGAGCCTGTTATGAACACACTGTACATGCAAAAACAAATTTCGACATACCACACCACACACGGTTGTGCTGTCATACTTCGGCTAAAATATATCTTTGATATCTATTAAAATAAAGATACAGCATTCAGCTTCCATAACCTCCACAATGTCCCTAAATTCCAAGAAAAATTCGATATCTTGGTAACGCTGCATCCAAAATACAAAACAAAAAAAAAGGTTGTACAGTGTACATTACTGTACATACAGAGTCTTCACTAGAAAATCCGACCCCCTTATTATTTCTTTAAGTTTTGCAGATAAAAACAAGCTTTATATAAAAGGTGCAAGGTAAGTATCGGGCTTTAATGCACAGCCACACATAAGGCGGACGGCGGACCGGAGAGCAGAGCGGAAAGCGGAGAGTAGTGCTGGTAGTGTCCACACAGTCAGCGGATTGTGACAGCTTTGAAAGTCGTATTGCGCAGATAGGTTGGAAGTAAAGTGGAAACATTAAACATTGAAAAGTCGAACTTCATAGAAACAGCTATAAAAATGTCGATTTCTACATTATTTTTATGTGAAAATTCACAACTCAAATTTCGGATTTTGCAAAATAAACGTGCAGTGTGGGTACATGAAATAAACCTAAGCAGGGATACACTTGGTGAATTCTATCATCTGTACAAAAATAATTTTGGAAGTCTCAAATCAAAGTTTGTCTAAAACACCTCGGTTGGGGTGACTTGAACGCTCCGCTACCAGCGAGCAAACACGCTTTACTCTCCGCTCCTCTCTCTGCGGTATGTGTGGACACGATAGTATCAAAGTCTTATCTCTGGACGCTTATAGTAGGCTTCCTATTGTTTTGAAAGCTCCGCTACCATCTCCGCCCTGCTCTCCGGTCTGCCGTCCGCCTTATGTGTGGCCGTGGATAGGATTGAGGATTATACAGGGTGTATTGTAGAAATGGGACAATTTTTTTAATAATTAACATCCTGTATATTTTTGGACATTTTAAAAGATCTAATTTGTTTGATTGAAACGATATATAACTTTAGCAAGATAAATGGACCTAAATTAAAAAAAAAACATTTAAAAGATCCCTTACTTACATTAGTAAATCAAAATAATAATCAGATGGCAATAAATAATAAAAAAAAATTCCTACTAGTTGTTTAGTTAGAATAACATCCTGGATAGATGATAAGTAAAATGATGGATATTGAATATATTTATTTCCATTTTGTTTTTATTTTAATTCACTAAAGTAGGTAGGTAAGAGATATAGCTCTCCTCTACAATGTTTTGAAGTCTTCATGTTTTTAGGTTTCTAAAGGAAGACATGCTTTGTGAATGTCTGACTACATTAGCTAGAAGCAGCAACCGCACTCCATCAAAAAAACTCTTCCGGATACTGGATATAGAAATATAGAAGGTAAGGTACTTAGGATAAAGAGATAGGCAAACAAACTTAATATCGGAACATGAAGAATCGGTCGCATCAACAAGTAAACGTGTGTAGAATTATGATTATTTAGAAAAAAAACTGTACAACCAGTAACAATATCAAACAAAAAGTGTGGTGAAATTCAAAATAATTGTTTCTTTGTGTGATTGTTTCCTAATTGTATAAACATTGTTAATGTCATTTTTAGTGATGTGGACATTTAGTGTTTGGTTAAAAGTTCGATAATAAAGTACACTAAATTTGTTTTAACCATTATATTCTTCTAAAAATTTAAGTAATTGTTGAAAATTATCATTATCAAGGCTACAAGAATTGAATGTCCAGTTGCCAGGTCGAAATAAAGGGGGTTTACTCCAAATAAGTGAGTAAGTTTTGATTTTTTGGGAATCTGTAGATTTTAGTGTTCTATTTAACATACTACATTTGCGCTTTGCCTGCCGCGCGCGCCGCCATATTGCCAAGATAGCGCTCAAAACGGATTTTTCAAAATATCTCGCTTTCGGTGCCTCCTGGCGCCAAATATCTAATTACAATATTTATAGAAGAACAAATTTTCTACAAGAACAGTTTTATGCGTTTTTCTCCGAACTTTAATAGTTTAGGCGCGACAGGCGATTCATTGCTGCATGTATGTTATTGATAGTGAAAATGGATATTTACCTGCTTTTCCGCAACACAACCCTGCTTATAGAAATGTACCGCGCGGGAAAATTGCTTACATTTGTGTACACGCACCCCCTCCACTACTCGTTTCGATGAGTTGGGAGTGGGCACTGTTGAAAGTAGGTATATAATTATAATTGACAAAAAATTCTCTTGTATTAAAGAAATATACACTTTATACAAAACTTTATTCTCATCATTACAAGTTTATTACAATTGTAACAGATCTATTTCCTTTGATGATAATTTATTACGCTGTTACTTTTAACGAAATCTATTACTATTTATATTTACCTGCGGAAGAAATAATTTGGTAAAACGGAAAAATAAAAAAATCTACGAGAAATATTTATTTGATGGAATTAACGGAAGTAGAAAGAAAAGTTCAACCTAAAGGCCGGTCCACACGCAACGATGTATCGTACGATTTGCATGCCCAAGTAAATCGTTACAGATAAATCGTTACAAATTCAGTGCGTCCACATTTTAACAACTTATCGTAGTAAAGCTGCAATTTTCGCTTGATATAATAATCATGCAGGAAGGGTTTTTGGAGTTTTTGCACAAAATTCAGAACTGTGCAAAGTTGGACGTCGGAGTTGAAAGTCTGAGCCGAAAAGCATAGATTTGGGAGATTTTCGCATGCAAATTGTAACGTGTGTACGCTTGTCCGAGATTTGTACAATTTTTAGGTGCGACTGTAGCTAACTCCTACCTATTTTTAGTCCGGAAATTATTAAATTAATTAAGACTAAAACAATAACTGATTTATATTAAATTTGTTAAAAAATATGTCGACCATTTCGCATAATTTTATAATAGAATTCAATGGTAAAATAGACTTCGTTTCAATAACCATGCTTTAGACCATCTAGTTATATTTAAACGTTTCCTGATTTCCCTGTTCCTTTTAACATTTAAACAAAACGTCGGAATAGGTACTCCAAAAACCCTTCCTGCATGATTATTATATCAAGCGAAAATTGCAGCTTTACTACGATAAGTTGTTAAAATGTGGACGCACTGAATTTGTAACGATTTATCTGTAACGATTTACCTGCGCATGCAAATCGTACGATACATCGTTGCGTGTGGACCGGCCTATTTATAGTTTGTTTTTGTATAGATTTTTTAGAGTATAGATAATTTTATCGTGCCATGGAGAATGAAAACTGTTTTATCTGCAAAGACACTCTCTCAGAGGGTCAGATTATTGAAGTTAAAGAAAGAGTTTGGCCACTTTTCAACGTTTAAGGAAGAAAAGACAGTAATATAAACTTTTTAAAACGAGAAAAATTACTCCTTTTACAGATAAAAAGCTTTTGAAAAATGCACTGAGAAGAAGGTTAGATAAACAATGAACATAAATTACAAACCTTAGGTTGAACTTTTCTTCTTCTTCCGTTAATTCCATCAAATAAATATTTCTCGTAAGATTTTTTTATTTTTCCGTTTTACCACAGACCTATCTAGCTTTAGCGAAGCTATATAGGTCTGTGGTTTTACCAAATTATTTATTGGCTCCGCAGGTAAATATAAATAGTAATAGATTTCCTTAAAAAGTAATATCACTAAATTACTTATCGTCAAAGGAAATAGATCTGTTACAATTGTAATAAACTGGCAACACTGCCTACTCCCAATCCAACGAAACGGGTAGTGATGGGAGTGCGTGTACAGAAATGTGTGAGCAATTTTCCCGCGTGGTACATTTCTATAGGCAGGGTTGCCAATATGTGTTGCGGAAAAGCAGGTAAATATCCATTTTCACTAGCAATAACATACATGCAGCAATGAATCGCCTGTCGCGCCTAAGCTATTAAAGTTAGGAGAAAAAAGCTAGAACCTTTCTTGTAGCAAATTTTCTCTTCTATAAATATTGTAATTAGATATTTGGCGCTAGGAGGCACCGAAAGCGAGATATTTTGAAAAATCCGTTTTGAGCGCTATCTTGGCAATATGGCGGCGCGCGCGGCAGATGTACGGAAGGGCAAATGTAGTATGTTAAATAGGACACTAAAATCTACCGATTCCCAAAAAAATCAAAACTTCCTCACTTATTCGGAGTAAAAACTACCTGGCGACTGGACATGAAAACCAGAGAGATATTTCAAATTTCATTACCCCATTATTCTCGTAATTCCTCTGCGTCCCGCTCGGCTCTCCGACCCTATATGCGTAGAAACAAAGCGCCCTAAGGAAACTTTCCCACCCGACAGCGTAATACTTCTAATGGAAGTAAGATACTTTTAATTAAATAGCGGAGCCAAGAAGCCGCCAAAATGCGAAACTTTCGCAATAACACAGGCCGTAAACCACATAGTTTTTAATAATGCCGCTCGCTACCCATGCTTATCTTTTTCCAGGACTAACTTCATTTCCAGAGTGAGAAAATAGCCGGCCATTCCTTGAAAAAATACTTTAGAGAGGCCCCGAAGTTTATTTTGGACTCCTCTCGATTAATGCGGGAAAATATTTCCATTACACAATTTATAATGGGCTTGCTTTTAATATCATATATTAACCACTGATATTGGAAGCTCTATTACCACTAAGTGTCCCAGCTGTAACTATCATATACAGGATGATTCAGTTGTGACGCAAAACTTGCACATGGTAAATATCTCGGAAATGGTTGGAAACAGATGGGTCAAATTATATATATCTTTGGATTTAGAATTAAAAAAGGAATCATCTAATGGTAAAATGAAATGTGTAAGTTGCAAAATAAAGAATATCACATTCATATTCGCTAAAGCTTCAGTTATTTAAAAAAACTGAAAATTCAGGAAGTTCTCTAATGGTTGTGTAGGTAGGAATTTCCCTTAATTTGTACTGCAAATCCGTTTTTTGAATGATGATTTTATGTTAACCGGTCTCCATACCAACTTTTACACGTTTTTCCCTGACGCACACATACTTTGTTGACACACTGTATATTTAAGGAGCGAAGTACTATTCTTCTGGCCGAAACCAATATTGTTTATTGGCTCCCCTGTGCTCATACGGCATCAAGTTAAACCAATGGAGATGCGCTCAACTTAAACTAGTATTTCCCTATTCAGGCAGTAGTAATCTGTGCAGTTTCTCGGTCCAACCCGTGCCCAAGTTGTTTGCAGGAAGTGTGGAGGTGGAGATCGACCCTAACAACGGCCTGCGAACTTGGTGGGATCGCGGGATAATGCAGGAATATCTGAGTGGCTCCTTGGAGGAGAATAAGCAAAGATTATCTTTGCGCGTACTTGAGGGAAATTTAAGTGGAGAATAGAGGTAATGGATTTAGAAAGGGATGCAATACATCCTCAAACAAGAAGGATTCCAGATATCACGGACCAATGTAATTTTCTAAGCTGTATCAGTCTGTGCCAGACGCTAAAGCTTTATTTAGTGTAGTAGTAGCAATATATTTTCTTAAGTGAATTACGGAATATAACCATGTTATCTATTTCGTTTGTGTTGGATTTAATAATATTGATATTTATTTGTATTTTCCTGTAGGATATAGAATGTGTCTGGCAACGTCTAGAGACATATATATATATATATATATATGAATATAATTAATAATAATAATAATAATAAAACTTGTTCTAAAAACGAAACGTCAGTACGAATGAGTTGATTAGGTAATTGAGTTGATGAGTTGATTAGGTAATTTACAGAACCTCTAGACAGACTTGTTTCGATAAACACCTGACGCCCCGAACTAATCACAGTCTAAGCGCTCTATTAAAGAGGCAAAGATATTTTCGGGTGCATGGTACAGTGGCTCCTGGAAACTGTCTCCGCAGTGACCAAGTCGTAAGAGACTCTTAAATAGGGTTGTGGTTCGAGGAAAATCGCGCTGGGGGGCGAAGGTCTGCCTAAGAGATTTAATGCCTTTTCGGATTTTGTCTACGTCTCTACCTAAAAATTATTCCGAAAATATGGCGAGATTGTCAGAAATTGCCCTCTTTGTCGAAGTTATTTCAGCTCGGGGCTCTGGGGCCGGGGTTGTTCGACCTTTCCCCGATTCTTATCAGGACTCCATGGTTGATGGTTGACTTTCAATCTTTGTTTTTGGAGGAGGGTGATGGATATATTTAATCTTGGAGACAAAAAGGGCATTTTATGAATGGTGCGCCACGTCCATAGGTTAAGACTCACCCTGTATAGAAAGTTCGACAATATCGTAGATCAATCCATTAACCACAGATCTTTGGACTTTTCTTATGCCTTTTTTATTTAGACACGTTTAGGTACATTATTTAAATACTGGTCTGGCAACTCTAGAGCTGTCGTTTGACATACAATCAAGCAGACAATAGCCGTAAAAAATAAATACAGAGATATAATATGTATGAAGGCCACCTTTACACCTTTGATAACTCTTATATTTACTTGATTTCTTATCATCTATATTCTTAATCCATGTTCGCCAGACGATACTTTTAGAGTTGGCAGCCCAGTATACACCTGGAAAAGAATATTTTTTTACCGGGTAATACCCATCAGCATGCGCTCCTACTAATTCGTCATTCTCCAATCTTCCCCGTTTATTACCGTTACCTATGCGATTTCTGAAAGGCCTAATCCCTCATCCTTATGCTTATTTAAATTGCTAAACCGATACCGCTGCGCCTGTAAAGCGCTCAGTTTCCCACTGGGATATTTGAATACAGGCCACAACTGGGATTTTATTTTGCTTTTATGGACGTAGGGTGTGTTGAAAGTGTGACTAAAATAGCGGAAGCCAGTCGGGGGAGTATATGGAAACGACTAGAGACTAGACGAATAAAGTAGCTCAAAAATGTTGCTGGTTTACGAGATACAGGACGTTCGAAGGTTTATTTTTGAGAGAGAGGGGGCTTGTTAACGACCACACATTACCCAGCTACTCGGAAAAGGTTGTTCCGATAAAAAAGGTTATATTTATTGTATCAAGCAAAACAGATAATATGTCTTAAAAGAACAAAAAAGACACCAAAATCTGTTGTCTTCTGAATAGAAAGAAGCTTAGTACAAGGTCAAATTCGTTCCTAAAGTTGTAACCATAGTCTGTCTGTCAAGCAGAAGAGGAAAGAGCCAGATGATATACCAACTTACAACCATTTTGTTTTAAATAAACTGATAAGGGGACGTCCGACAGCACCCAGTTGAGGGATAATTGTTAATTTGTCCCGACCATGGCCGTCATGTCTCCGACAACATGTACAATAGAGAGTTCCTTTAGTACCCTTAGACGCGTTAAAACTTGGTCGAGGAGTAGGTACTATGACAGGAGAAAGACTCTCTGGGTTGTGCACATTAAGTGTGCACAGGGAAAAAGTTAATAAAAATAAGCAGCACATTATAGAACAAGCAATAGATATTTACGGGTCAGAGAGACGAAAACTGAAATTTATTTTTGACTAGTTTTTTGTTCAGCATCATTTTTAATTTGTTTATTTTATTTTGTACAAAAGATTTTATATTTCTATGTAGATACAGTGTCTTCACGCGAAAACTCCGACCTCCCTATTATTTCCCTAATTTTTACAGATAGAAACAAAGTTTTATATAAAAGGTAAGTATCGAGCTTTAGAAAGGTAGACTTGTGGTTTATACAGACTTGGGCCGAGTACAACCAAAAAGTACTCGAAAATCTTCAAGTACGAGTACATCTTAAATATACTTAACATGCTTCGAGTACGAGTACACCATCTTCCAAGGACTCGTTAATTTGGAGTACCCTGTACTCGAAACACTTAAATTTTCGAGTACATTTCGAGTACAATGTTTTTGTTTAATTATGAGAAGTGAGAAGGGAAACAAAAACTAATGTTTTTTACGTCTTTAATGGGCCCCTTCACATATTTTTTTATAAGTGAATCATGAACTGTTTTCAAAGTAAAGCTCAAACATATTTTTCCGGTTTTTTGATATCGAGAAAGGGCCTAAAATGAAATATTAAAATCAAATTTTCTAGAGTCGTGACTTCATGCCCTTAAAACGCTGATTACTTAGATTTTAGCGTTGTTACCAAGAATTGGCTACTATATCTGGTTGCCAAGTTTTGAGCTGTCAAAAAAAATCAATATTTCAAATCATCATACAAATTATATAGGTACCTAATAACTTCGACCTAGTGAAAAAGTGAAATGTCAAATAAAAAAATATGTATGATACTATAACCACAGCTTACGCTAATGTTAGGGTAAGCTGTGCTTTAACTAGTAAAATATGATCACTGGTGGGACGAATTTTGAACCGATTCGTGCATGCCGTCATCGCCAAACAAAATGTATGTCGATAATCAAACGCGTTATATAATAAGAAAGCAGAAATTTGGGCCTTTTCTATAATGTGTCCATAAATGCATCACAAATCATATAAAAAATAAAAAAATATATCTGTTTTGATCTAAAAAACACTTATATTTTTTTTTTACCCGGTGAAGTGGTTTCAAATTTCAAATCAAATAAACAGGGACGTTATGCTGTGGACGCTGTGGTCTCCAATAGCAAATTTTATTACTAATGGAGCTGAATAGTTAATAAATAGTGGGAGAGGGACTGATGGGAAAGCAAACAAGTCTATTCCTGCGAAATATAAAATTTACGAGTACCTACATCAGGAGTACACTTAGAGTACTTTTAGCTTACCTACATCAGAATTGTATCGGAGTACCTGTACACGAATACATAAGAAAAAAGTACTCGTGAGTACTTGTACTCGAATACAATGAGGACTCGAGTACTATTTTAGAGTACATGTACTTGAGTATTGCCCAAGTCTGGGTTTATACAGGGTGTATCGTAAAAGTGGGACAAAATATACTTTTAATTTTTAATAATAAACATCCTGTATATTTTTGGATATTTTAAAAGACAAAAACAAAATGGCAATAAATTTTAAAAATTTCTTCCCACCAGTTTTTTAAGTAAGTAGGTATATCTACATCCTGGATAGACGAAAAAGTAAAAATAATGGATATTGAATATTTTTTGTCATTTTGTTATTATTTTGATTTACTAAAGTAAATAAGAGATACCTAAACTAACATAACTATCAAAAATCCGACATAATTTCATGCCTAACTGCGATCTCCGAAATGACAACTAAGAATACAACTTTCTAGTCTCTTGAATCTTGTTCGTATCTTGCTTCGTTTTCGAGAAAGCAGCAATGCAACAACAAAGCAATGACGTGCAATTAAGTGGTTTTTATTTTTTCTCTCGAAAAGCCAGATACGAAAAGCCAGATACGAAAAAAATGCAAGAGACCAAAAAAGTTTTATTCTTAGTTCCTTAATGCGAGAAAAATATAAAAAAGTCAGTAGCGCACATTTTTCTTTTCAAAAATATTGGTCACGATGCCCCCGGGACCCCACTGGACTTAATAATTTGTATCTACTTAGGGCTAAATGAACCCCTCTCTATCGTAAATAACACTGCCAGATTTAAACAACATCGGCTAATAAAAAAGATATTTTTAAAAAAGTTTGACACCCTGTATCTTGAAACCGAAGCGATACCGGACCTACATATATGTTTATATAAAAAAAATATTTTTTTTACCCGGTGAAGTGGTTTCAAATTTCAAATCAAATAAACAGGGACGTTATGCTGTGGACGCTGTGGTCTCCAATAGCAAATTTTATTACTAATGGAGCTGAATAGTTAATAAATAGTGGGAGAGGGACTGATGGGAAAGCAAACAAGTCTATTCCTGCGAAATATAAAATTTACGAGTACCTACATCAGGAGTACACTTAGAGTACTTTTAGCTTACCTACATCAGAATTGTATCGGAGTACCTGTACACGAATACATAAGAAAAAAGTACTCGTGAGTACTTGTACTCGAATACAATGAGGACTCGAGTACTATTTTAGAGTACATGTACTTGAGTATTGCCCAAGTCTGGGTTTATACAGGGTGTATCGTAAAAGTGGGACAAAATATACTTTTAATTTTTAATAATAAACATCCTGTATATTTTTGGATATTTTAAAAGACAAAAACAAAATGGCAATAAATTTTAAAAATTTCTTCCCACCAGTTTTTTAAGTAAGTAGGTATATCTACATCCTGGATAGACGAAAAAGTAAAAATAATGGATATTGAATATTTTTTGTCATTTTGTTATTATTTTGATTTACTAAAGTAAATAAGAGATACCTAAACTAACATAACTATCAAACATCCGACATAATTTCATGCCTAACTGCGATCTCCGAAATGACAACTAAGAATACAACTTTCTAGTCTCTTGAATCTTGTTCGTATCTTGCTTCGTTTTCGAGAAAGCAGCAATGCAACAACAAAGCAATGACGTGCAATTAAGTGGTTTTTATTTTTTCTCTCGAAAAGCCAGATACGAAAAAAATGCAAGAGACCAAAAAGTTTTATTCTTAGTTCCTTAATGCGAGAAAAATATAAAAAAGTCAGTAGCGCACATTTTTCTTTTCAAAAATATTGGTCACGATGCCCCCGGGACCCCACTGGACTTAATAATTTGTATCTACTTAGGGCTAAATGAACCCCTCTCTATCGTAAATAACACTGCCAGATTTAAACAACATCGGCTAATAAAAAAGATATTTTTAAAAAAGTTTGACACCCTGTATCTTGAAACCGAAGCGATACCGGACCTACATATATGTTTATATAAACTTTTCGTCTTAAAATCACTCAAAGTATCACCCCTTGAAGTTTGGCTACGTACTTAAATAACACCCTGTATATCGTTGCAATCAGAAATATTAGCTCTTTTAAAATATATAGAAATATACAGGATGTTTATTATCAAAAACTAAAAGTATATTTTGTCCCACTTTTACGATACACCCTGTATACACCACAAGTCTACCTTTCAAAGCCAGATACTTACCTTTCAACATTTATAAAAAAAACTTTTTTCCTATCTGCAAAAATTAGGGAAATAATAGGGGGGTCGGAGTTTTCGCGTGAAGGCACTACCTACATAATACCATTGATTAAGGTATTCCTTATTCAATGATAATACTTTGTCAAAAATAAAAATATTGTTTAAAAATTTGGGCCGTTTGGACTGTACTTTTTTTTTTCAAATGACGCCCATGGTCCCGACGTACATTGTGCAACAGTGATCTATCCAATTCCAACATTTGCGGCTACGTAATTTTCGAATCGTACTGTAGCCATGACGAGCCGAAGGGAGCGTCGGAATCTTTCCGGCGGCGTCGCGACGCGTCCGCCGTCGCCGATGCCGTAATTACGCTCACAATGGCGAGCGGACTGGAACGCTAGAACAGGGGTCTGTCTGTGATTGTGACGGCTTCATTACGGTTGGAGAGGAGCCGAGCGGGGCTCCAGACGACGAGCGCCGCTGTCGCCATTGCCCCAAGTGGAGAGCGACAGAAAGTTTATATGTGGCCTAAGTATGAGGCCTCGCCGAGGGCCAAGCAACTGTAGGTAGGTCACTTACATTTTTTGTTGTATACGAAGAAGGTTTTGTTCGAAGGAACCATGTGACAATAGGCGGCAGGTGGGACAGTGGGTTAGGACTACTTTTACTGATACTTATGGGCTACGGCTCTTTCTGTCTATATCTGTACAGCAGTGGCGTAACTTCAAAATATGGGCCCGGAGGCAGAATTTTTTGGGGCCCCTTCTTAAGTTGTAATAAAAAATTTGAACATAAACATTACAAAATTAAAATAGAATATTTATAGCAAAATAGATACAAAACTAATCATAAATAAAATGTAATTCTGAAACGGAACAATCAATAAAATAAAAACAAACTTAACTTAGGTAAATTGTAATAATTAATGTCTTGTATTACGGATGTGTTAAGTAATTGTAGAAATGAAAAATAACGGATTTGCAGCCAAAAAACATTTTTTCTAATACTCCTATGCTAGTAACATACCTATTAAGTGACGGTTTAGGTTATAAGTAAGTTCATTGTTACGAACACTGATACGTAATGACTGACACGTAATGACTGACACGTAATAAATAAAAAACGTATCTGCGTCACCATAGCAACTAACCAACATACTAATTGTTACCTGTCAGATAATCAGAAGTATAGTTTATCTATTATAATAGTTTTTCTTTCGTCGAAGAAAAATTATAATACAAAACTCGAGTTGTAAGCTTATTACATACTCGTGGAATTTCAGCACTCGCCGCTGCGCGGCTCGTGCACAACTTTTCCACTCATACGTAATAAGCAGTTTACAACTCTCGCTAAGTAATATACTATACTTCTTTCAAATAACCAAGCTTTCAGTCAATATTTTGAATTTCTTCAGGGCTAAAAAAATGTGTACCTATTCAAAGTAAAAATTCCAAATAAAATTGTTAAAAACATTTACTATTAGATTGAAGTTGATTTCTAGGTTTAAAAAATCCAAATGTGATAAATGTGTAGCACATAATATGTAGATGCATATGATTTCTTCATTTGACGAAAAACAAGAAATTGAATTTTCCAGCAAGTTGTCCTTCCTTATGTGTATAAGTAAAATATATAGGTATTATTAATAATATATAATTACATTTGGATTTTAAACCTAAACCTATAAATTAACTTCAATCTAACAGTGTTTTTAACAATTTTAATCAGATTTTTTACTTCGAATACATATTTTTTTTTAGCCCTGAAGAAGTTCAAAATATTGAACGAAAGCTTGGTTATTTGAAAGAAGTATATTAAATGTTTTTTGGCTGCAAACCCATTATTTACATTTCTATAAATTTTAATAGTTATTTAAATATGTAAGTATCAAGGCACTAATAATATACTTACCTAGGCACATCTTTTTAAGATTAATATTTTTTTATTAAACATTTTTTCATCGCGCTTTTTCATTATTTGCGAATGCTTCAACTATCGTATCTGTTTTAAGTTTTTTTTGCTCGGTCGGTAATTCTGATAGCTCCACCCGCACTGTACCGACTGGCTTTGGTCTAAATAGTTCAGCCATTGTGATGTAGATAGCGACAGGCGATGCGATCCCTGGATCGCTATTTCTCAGTGCGGGCGGTGGTCGGCCCCCGCGATTTCTTGTGACTGTTGTGAGGGTGTTGACGTGTTGATAATTTTATTACCTACTCATGCCAAAGGGGCCCCTATCGGCACCGTCGCAATAACAAGGCCCGCCAGCTGAAAGCGATGAGTCATCCAAGGGAGGTGAGCCTAAGGCGCCAAATTCAATTTCAAGGTGTCAACTTTGTAAATTTGGTAAAAAAAAACACTCTAAAATGATTGTTTACATATATAGCTCATGGTTTTACAACACGGATAATAATCTACGAGAGTGAGAGTCACATTTTCAAGGGGTTTTGGTGCATTTAGATATCTACCGGTAAAATTTTCGTAAATGACAATTATTTCTTATTTGCCTGCCTAGATACAATTAAATTCGAATAAATAAAACCACAAAAATTACTGATTTCAAGGTGGTTACGTTTAATCACGTAAAATTGTTAGGTATAACACTCTCCCAACAGTCCAAACCAAAATCCTGGAAAACTGTGTTTTAACAAAATCTCTTTTGATGGCCTTAACCCACTTTTCCCTTAAAATGGGATCTTTATGGAGGAGAAAGCGGACACACAAGGAATTAGGCCCGCCTTTGTAGTTTCCCTTGCAGTTGGGAACGGAACACGTCCACGGCATGATTTAAATTAGTCCGAAACTAATAGACACAACCTAAAACCTATAAACTAAAATTGAACTTTAATCACTTTATTCTGAACCACTGCTGTTTTACCACCTTATTAATAAAACTCCACGTCCTATATTACTAAAAAACACAGTTCAACACCCAACAAACGTTCTTTAAAACAGGAAAATCGCCAGACAAGTAAACGTAAACAACTTCAAAAAGCAACCTCCCGACCTCCCTGTGATGACGTAGTGACGTTTCGCGTCGCCGGCTGGCAGGCCTTTATCATTGCGACGGTGCCGCCCCTATTCCCAACGCCACTGCTGTGGGGAACACAGCGTGTTCCAAATTTCGCCCTCCCCCCCTCTATTTTTGACAGAGGAAAGCAGAAAATAAGTGTTCTTGTTAAGTGGAACGTACTAAGGTCCAATTAAATATCTTTTTCCCTTTTTTTGTGAGTGTGAGTAACTTTAATGAGTAACTTTTATATTAGGAGTATATTATATGTGAGTTGAGTAACATTTTCATTAACAATTTTTTATCTCTCTCCGTTCAAAACCTTCAAGTTCAAAGATGTAAAAAATAATTGAAGCTTCGTGCAAATTTGTTGTTAATAAAATTTCACGTTTTCATCAGAAATGTAGAGCGCGTGTTTTCTAAACTAATCGTCAGTTGTTTTCCATGGTTAACTCGATTAAGTAAAGACTAAGCTGAGAATTACTGGGTTATTTTTTACATATTTGAACTTGCTGCTTTTGAACGGAGAGAAACAAAAAATTGTTAATGAAAATGTTACCCAACTCACACTTACAAGGGCTGTCCAACTGCAGAAAAAAATAGTAGGTATGTAATATATAGCAGATCAGAGTTTTCTCTTTCACCGACGTAACGAGAAAGATACTGCACGTCCTGACATGCTGCAACAAGTAACAATCTTGGATGGATAGGTTTCAAAGGATAAAAACAAAAGAAGCAACTACTCTGAGGACAAAAAAGGGACGTGTCCCAACAAAGATTGCAATATCTTTACGTTGGTGAAGGAGAAAACTTTGATCTGCAATGTCATTCCCAACGGAAATCTAGAAACAACAGTGTAATTCAATACCAGTAGGTGCATTTGCCCTCGGAGTAGTTGTTCCTGTTGTGTCTATCCTTTGACACTACTATATACTTCAGTCTCACTATTATACTGCCCAGAGTGCCCAGTGCCTAAACATTCAACATCAAACGATGTGACCACGTCTACATCTTTATAGCTGAGCAAATTCCGACATATCTCGAGACTCGCACAGGTAGTCAAAATCGTCACGTATCGGACGTGTGCCCCTTTAAAAATCTAGGCTCTAGAAAAGGGATCACACCCTCTATACCGACCACTCAGTTTTGAAGTTAATAAATCTATACCGCCAATTATTATTAGTCGATAAATTGCATCTGATTAAACGGTAGTAATTTATTTTATGTTTACGCGATAATCTTACAAATGAATTTATGTCAAAGAAGGATAAGTACAACTAAATAAATGTATTTTCAATTTTCATTGATGGTAGATGATGTGGAATGAAGGGTAAGGTGTAGGTAGTTATGTTCCTAGAAACCGCACTGCTGGCACCAGTTCCCACGGTCAGCTTTTATTTTGCATTATCAGCTTTTATTTGTATAAAAACACTTGTTCCCAATTCATACACGATTTTCACTGTTTGTAAGTTGCCAAATAAAGTTCTGTCTTTTTTAAAAAGATCTTCGCTCAATCTCCCTTCGTAACTGGCGCAGTCGGTAGGATAGTTGAAAGACACAGTTTGCGCATCGCGTTGCGTTCATGTCGTCGGAAAATCGATTTCCATGAACTACTAGAACCTCGAAGAAGATCCAGAGAAGACCCAGAACTTCCAGAACGACCAAGGGTAAGAGCCAATCCGTGTATCATTTCCTTGTGTTTTTCTGTGGCAAATTAAGCAGTGGAGTCCCTAGGTTTTTCAGAGAATATGATTTTTCCTAGTTAGGTTTAGTTTGGATTTACGTATAAAATCGTGTTCCTCTGAATATTAAGGCATATAATATTCAAGACACATATTTAAGTTATTTTTAAGAAAATCATTTTTAATTGAGAAAAACTAAATCTGTCAAAATAGACGAATTAATTGATATTTTAAATAATTTAGCTTTAGATTCAACTAATTTAGAAGTTGATAATAATACTAACGAAATGCCCGGAAATAATGATTCTCAAGTCAAATATCAGTTACTGAAACTGTTTATTGATACAATTCCGAACTTTAATGGCGACGAAAATACCTTAGAGATATTTAGCGAACATTGCGATTATCTTTATTCTAATTTTGCAAATCAAAACCCCGAAGATACTTTCAATGGTTTTCTGCTCCGCGCAATTATTAGTAAATTAGTTGGAACCGCGCTAATCCTTGCAGGTTCGAGACCCGAAGTTCGTAAATGGGATGATTTGAAAGCTTTACTCCGTCTTACATTTGGTGATCAAAGAAACTTAGATTGCCTTGTGCAAGATCTCATGATAATGCAACCATTTAAAAACGAATCATTTTCTATTTTTGGACAAAGAATTCAAAAATCCAGAAGCTCAATTTGCTCTAAACTAAAATCTATGAATATTCCAGCAAACGAAAAATTATTACCAATTAAAAACTACGACGAGTTAGCTCTCAAAACATTTCTACGAGGATTAAACGGCAGAATACAAGATATGGTTCGGCTTAGAAACCCAAATTCAATAGAATTAGCAATTTCATATGTGCTCGAAGAAGAAAACTTTTTACTTAATCAAAGACAAACTTTATCTTTTAGAAATGTAACTAGGACACCTCAACAACAACCCTTATTTTCACGACCTAATATTCCAAGAGCAAGTTTTTCAAACTCCTACAGTCAAAATGTTCCTCACTATCAACCTCGACCAATTTTTAACGCTTTTCCACAATCTTACACCCAACAACAATACCATACGCAACAACGACACATCCCGCAACAAAATTACATTCCTTCTCAACCGCAAAATTTTCCCCAGCAACAATTTCGGCAACATTTCCCGTCACAACCAATAAATATCCAACCACGACCAAATTATAATCAAAAATTCTTTTCAAACAGAGACGTTTTTGGTAACCAAAATGTATTTAGACCCACAGGTCAAGTTCCCAATAATAGACCCGAACCGATGTCTACCAGTACTAGAAATTCCCAACCTCCACCTAAAAAACGACATTATTCCCAATTACACAATATCGAAGAGTACGAAGAATCCACCTATTCCCAGAATCACGCTCAACCCGTTGAATACGACTCTCATTATGACGTATACCCCGATTACTATGAACCCGAACCCTCGACATCTAACACCACATATGACTTTACAGAAGACTACAATAACTTCCAAGAACAAGACGCAAATTTTCCCATAGACCAAGCTCAAAAACGAATGACGTAATAATAGACCTTAATCACTTACTTAGCAATTTACCCTACATATACATTCCCGAAATCGACACAAAATTTTTGATAGACACAGGCAGTTCACGCAGTTTAATAAACCCTGACCTAGCTTACAAATTCTATCCAAATTCAATTCTTAACGAAAATTTTAGTATACAAACCTCACATGCAGTCACTTCCCATGGTAAAATTGCAATAATTCCCATGTTTCAAAATTTTAACACAAATCAATTTTATAAATTTTATTTGTATGATTTTTCCACGAAATACGATGGACTTATTGGAATGGATTTAATCAAACTTTTAAAAGCAAACGTCCTTACTAATGAAGATTTTTTAGTAACACCCTATGCTCAAATTCCTTTGAATTATGATCACACTATGCCTTCAAAAAATTTCCAAAAATGTAATCACACCATAGTCATTCCTCCGAGAACTCAAAAGGTTGTAAAAATTCCTGTTTATTACGAAAATGGTTTAGGCATACTTGACTATATCAATTTTGACAACAATTTGGAATCTCCAAAAGCAGTAGTAAATATAAAAAATTATTTTGCAATCACAACTATTTTAAATCCTAATACAGAACCCTATAAAATTACTATAATAGAACCTTTTGACCTAGAACTTTTAGATAGTAACGAAGTAAATTTTATGGACAAGATGGAAACAAATTTCGAAATTTCTAAACAAGAAGACGACTTACTTAAAGCAAATCTTAAGAATTTGAGACTTGATCACTGTAACAAAGAGAAAAAGAAACAATTCGTAAACTATGTTATAATTACCGCGACATTTTCTTTTGTGAAAACATTCCACTAAGTTTTTCAAACGAAATAAATCACAAAATAAATCTTTCTGACGAAACTCCTATCTATACAAAATCTTATCGCTTTCCCGAAATACACCGCGAAGAAGTAAAATCACAAATCAGTAAAATGCTTCAACAAGGCATCATAAAACCATCTACTTCACCCTGGAGTAGTCCAATATGGGTAGTCCCCAAGAAATTAGATTCATCCGGCAAAAAGAAATGGCGTATAGTAATAGACTATAGAAAACTTAACGACAAGACGATAGACGACAAATACCCTCTTCCCAATATCACCGATATTTTAGACAGACTTGGACGTGCCAACTATTTCACGACTTTAGACCTTGCTTCCGGCTTTCACCAAATCCAAATTGATCCGAATGACATTCAAAAAACCGCTTTCTCAACTCAAGGAGGTCACTACGAGTTTGTTCGTATGCCTTTTGGGCTAAAAAAACGCTCCGAGTAGTTTCCAAAGAGTTATGGACAATGTCCTTAGAGGCTTAAATAATGAAATATGTTTGGTTTACCTCGATGATATAATAATTTTCAGCACCTCGTTACAAGAACACATGACAAGATTAAAAAGTGTTTTTAATAGACTAAGATCCGCAAACTTTAAGCTCCAACTTGATAAATCGGAATTTTTGAAAAAATCTGTTTCTTATTTAGGACATATCATAACACCCGAAGGCGTTAAGCCAAACCCAGAAAAAATCGCAGCAGTAATTAAATACCCATTACCGAAAACACAAAAAGATATAAAATCCTTCCTTGGACTCTTAGGTTATTACAGACGCTTCATTCCAGATTTCGCTAAAATTACCAAACCTCTAACGCTTTGTCTTAAGAAAAATGCAAAAGTAATTCACGACGACAAATTTCTCGAAAGCTTTAACACATGTAAAAAGATAAGTACTCTGCAATGACCCACACCCACCCACACACAACTGATGCATCAAACATTGCACTAGGCGCCGTACTTTCTCAAGGCACCATCGGACACGATAAACCAGTGGCGTACGCATCACGTACTTTGAATGAATCTGAACAACGGTACAGCACAATTGAACGTGAACTGTTATCGATTGTTTGGAGTTGTAAACACTTTAGGCCTTATCTATACGGTAGAACTTTTACAATTTGTACAGATCACAGACCCCTAACCTGGTTATTTAACCTTAAAGAACCGAATTCTAAATTAGTCCGTTTTGTTTATAAAAAAGGAAAACAAAATTCGAATGCGGACGCCCTTTCAAGAATCGAAATTAATATGATTGGTGAAAACGAATCAGTAATTAACAATCCAGGCGATATTAACCAAGAAAGTTATCAATTTCTAAAACAGTAAGTTGAAAATCCCGAAAACTTTAGTTATACCCAACAAAACCCTGGACCATCGTCCCCAAAAGACAGTAACTCAACTCCTTTATCTCAAAAACTGAAACCTAAAATTATCATTCATTCAGACATACAAATAAAACCCCCAGACAAGCAGGCAAACAAACCAATTTCTATTTGTTCTGACGAAACGCCACCACTTTCAGTGGAAGATCAAGATCCAATTTCAATTAGCTCAAACGAAACACCTCATTCGCTTTCAAAAGAAGTTTGCAATAATGGAATTTTAATTTTAGGCGAAATAATCAACAATAAAGCCAAACAAATTCACGTGTTCAAAAACAATCAAAATAAATTTTCAGTGTCACAAGAAAATTTAGAAAATCAAAAAATACTTAATGCCAAAATCCCTTTAGACAATAACAAAAAATTAATTTTTCAATTTTTAAAAGAATATTTGCAACCTAATACTACGTATTACTTATATTTTCATCAACCCGAATTGTTGATTCCCTTCACTAATGTTTATTCCGAAAAATTCAATAAAAATGGTCCAAAACTAGTAAGATGCACTCAACTTATCAATACCGTCAAAAATTTAGAAGAACAAATTTTATTAATCCGCAATCACCATGAAGGTAACCATAGAGGAATCGAAGAAACTCTTAAATATCTTAAACGAAACTATTTTTGGTCAAATATGAAAAAATCAGTAACAAATTTTATTAACGCCTGTCAAATCTGTCAAAAGACTAAGTACGCAAGGAAACTTCCTTATGTCCCTTTAGTCTTAACTGACACTCCTTCAAAACCTTTCGAAAAAGTACACATAGACGTTTTTAATTTTGACAACAAAAGTTATCTCACATTAGTAGACGCATTTTCAAAATTCGGTCAAGCTATCTTAATTCCAGGAAAATCTGCTATAAGTGTTTCAGACGCGTTAGTAAAATATTTCGCTCAGTTTGGAATTCCTCGCAATCTAGTAATAGATAGTGGTAGAGAGTTTCACAACGAAACGGTTAAAGAACTTCTCAAATTACATAAAATAAACGTGCACTTTACTACGCCCGGACACCACGAATCCAATGCCGTAGTAGAACGTTTTCATTCTACAATTATATGAATATGAATTACGCTGTAATAGGTTACAATAATTCAATTCATTCAGCAACAGACTTTACACCATTTGAATTAGTTTTCGGACATACGAATTTGCGAAGTTCCGATGAAATTTTTAGCCCCAAAGAATTTTATACAAATTATGTGGAAAATCACAACAATAAATTAATCTCTGTTTATCAGAAAGTACAGGAAAAATTGCAAACCCATAAGGAAAAGGTAATTTCAAAAACCAATATTAAAGGAAACTCTAATAACGAATTTCAAATGAATCAAAAGGTTTATAAAAAGAACCCTTACAGTATCAGAAATAAAAAACTAAATAAATTCGTAGGTCCTTACACTGTTACAAAATTACTTGAGAACAATAAAATAGAAATCAAAAATGACAGGACCAATAAAACCGAAATAATTCACATAAAAGAATTAAGAAGGCCCCCTTTGTTGCAGGCTACCCAAAATGAAGAATTTGACTCTCTTTCTCCTACTTCCCATTCTAATACAAATTCAAACATCGACTCAGACTGAACAAATTCACATACATGACATTAACAGTACTCCCGAATACTACCATTTAAATTAGGAACAGCTCAAATTATTACTAACAAACATGTTTTTCTGCACGACATAAATTTATCTGTTTTAAAGTCACAAATTGATTATTTAGAAGCAACTTATCAAAACTTAAATCATTCTCTCGTATCGAATCAATTACTTTATAATTTAAACCTAATAAATATTTACAAAAATATTGAACCACTTATAACGGAAATATCACGAAAATTTAAACCACTAATAATAGGCAAAAACGTGGATTATTCAACCTTGGTGGAACGATACAAAAATGGATTTTTGGAACCTTAGATTATTCTGACGCTGAAAAATACGACAACGCAATTATACAATTAAAAAAGAATCAAGCTAAAATAGTAAAAAATGCTAATTTTCAAATTTCTTTATCAAAAAATTTAATTGGAAAATACGAATCTACACTTTTCACAATTATCAAAAACCAGCAGAAAATTACTGAACATATCAATCAAATCCATAATGAAAGTATTTCAGATCAAATAGTTCATTATGTATCAATATCCAGTATTTTAGATCAAATCTCTTTAAACATTAATATTATTATGAACTTTTTAAATAACGTCGAATCGGCAATTACATTTTCCATATTACATGTTACTCATCCTGATATATTAACTGTAGACAATTTAAAAGAAATTTTGAACGAATTAGAAAACCATTACTTAAAAGCGAAATTTTAAAAATAAATGTTCACTCCTTGTACTCAATAGTGAAAACAAACTGCTACTTTTCAAATAATAAATTAATATTTGCCATAGAATTTCCAATTATGTTTCCCAAAATCTACCAATATTTTCATTTATTCCCTATTCCTAACAATGAAAATTCCATAATCATTCCTAATAAACCTTATTTGGCTCTGGAAGAAGCATCACTGCAATATATGGAATACCCTTGCACGCCACTTCAAGACACACTGTATATTTGCGACCAAGAAGAACTTAATTGGGACCCGAGAGAAGACTGCATATCAAATTTAATCCACGGTAGAAGAAATTTCTGTTCTCCAGTTCCTATTGAGCAACCATCAATGATTTTTAATAAAATTAACGAAGAGTTCTTAATAATAATCAGCAATATATCAATCACAATTAAAACAAAATGTCCTGATGAAATATTCAAATCTATTCAAGGAAAAGTTTTGGTTCAAATCCCGCAAAACTGCAGCAGCGAGTACAAGTCACTGAAATTTGGAAATACTGAAGAAAGCAAACCAGAAAAACCAATATTTTTACCAAAAATTGAAGAAAATTCAAGAAAATTAGCAAAACCCTCAAGAAAACCACTTCGCATCGACCACGTTCCGTTAGAAAAACTGCATCAATTGAACGAGTATGTAAAAACAATCAATCCAATCAATTTAGAAGACATCACCGAAAATTCTGCAATCAATTGGCCAATTTGGACTGTTATTTCTGTTATATGCATTCTAATAATTTGCCTAAATTTAAAGAAGATTTCAATGGTTCTATCAAGAAAGAAGAAAGAAATCAAGGATCAATCGGTTCCGATCGGATTTCCTGCTGGAACCTCAAACTAACAGGGGAGGAGTTATGTTCCTAGAAACCGCACTGCTGGCACTAGTTCCCACGGTCAGCTTTTATTTTGCATTATCAGCTTTTAATTGTATAAAAACACTTGTTCCCATGTCATACACGATTTTCACTGTTTGTACGTTGCCAAATAAAGTTCTGTCTTTTTAAAAAAGATCTTCGCTCAATCTCCCTTCGTAACTAGGTATTTTATTTAGTATATCTTGCATAATTGTATACCTACCTATAACTCCTATTCAAAAATGGCGGGTGCTTCAGCTGCTTCCTTTTTTTATTCCTACCACCTTGGTTACGGAGTACAACAGTGCTGAGAATAGAAGCAAGACAAAGAAGATAATAAAGTAGTAGCAAAAGAAGAAGAACAGAAGAAAATAGAAAGTTTAGGTTTTATCTTTGTTGATACGTATTTAAATGGTAGATAATGGTAATTTAGTGGGGTCGCCATTTTTTCTATACAGATCTCTTATATTCGCTCCTACGAGATCTGAGAGTTTTAAGTATAGGTATATATACTTCCCAAAATCATTTAAATTAACTAACAAATTTAAATTTAAAATTAACTTGTATGTACTAAGTAAGGAAACAGTGAACATATTTTATAATAATTTGGTGTCCAAGTCACTATTATTAAAAAAATCTTTTATATTTCAATGCAAGCAATTGTATCTTTGACGTACCTACGTATAAATGGTTCTTATAATTATTACGCTTTGCACTAAATATCACTGGTCGTGGATGTTACATAAAAAGCCGGATGAAACTCTGTTGACAAAGATGACACTTTTTAATTGAATGCCGAACATTCGTTAGGGAAAACAAGAACTGCTGCCGTTCGTTCCTGGAGACACTTCACTAAACGCAATTAAGTCAAACGGTGCTTGTCGGGGGCGGGAGTGCCTCCCTCGCTTGGCAACGACCCGTTTGGAGAGATAAAAGATAGTCGTTGACAGCCGCTGAAGAAATACTTCCTGACAGCCTAAAATCTATGCACGGGGAGACCCCAATTTTCTCATTTTGATTGCAAGACTTTCTCGGTTTTCCAACAACGAGCAGAAGTTGTTGTTTCCAGGGAGAATGGTTGCTGTATGAATGAATGAAGAAGTGTATACACTATATAGAAAAATAACACATTTTAGACAATATAAGTAAATAAACAACAGAAGCCAAAAGCGGAATTTATTTTCCACTTGTTTGTGTTATTGATCGTCTGTAATTAGGTTTAACCTAAGAAAATCATAATCAGTTATAAACATAACGAAACACATACTTATGGTACATATCTTACGCACTATTTTTATGAAAACTTATTTTGAGCAATTAAGTAGATAATATTTAAAAAATGGCACTTCTCTTGAAATCGGCAGTGAAGTGTCTCAAAATCGTCGTTATTAAAAGTTCAGAAATTGGCACTGAAGTAGCTGATTCTTGTACGATTCTTTCAATAAGTAGGCCTTGGTGACATGTAACATCAGACGTCAAACGCGGACGCGGAGCCATCGCCCGTCAAAAGTGACCAAATATTCAAAACCCGGCCAATAAATCCCATTTAACTTTTCGTACACATTGCGAAATTGTTACCTCAGCGCAATCTTTCAGTATAAATATTTTAGTAGTTTTGAATATCAACCTATTTTTTATGGAGACTGCACAACAGGCAGCAGTTTGGAGTTTCTGTTGGGAAGCGCCGTGTCTCGTCATACTTCTTGACCTAGGTAGAGCGATCGTCAAAGTCAAGCAACGCCGCGCGCAGTCGGTTCATGGAAGGGTAATCCCATATGATTATTTTTTTGGCTAATAAAACATTTTTTCCGATTTCAAAAAAATATAATATGTGTGAATAGTCGTACAGACTTTAAAAATATATATATAATAGCAGCTTCAAGCCACATTCAGTAGTAGTACTACATGGAGTAGTAGGTACAGAAGTCATTAAATGTTATCCTGTTAGAAAGCAACATGGTTTAATACATCAAATAATTTGTTAGTCATTCACATTCAAATTGTTATAAATATAAACATGTAATGATTGAATATGACTTCTGATTATACATTTTCTAAAATCAATTTCAACCTGAAGTGGTACCAAAAAACACCAACTTTCCCGACCAAAATATAATATTAATTTTGATATGTAGATAGCTGCCTGTATATAGTGCCAGAAAGCGGTTTTATGATTCACACATGTTTGAGTTATTAGATCTATCGATTTTGGTTACAATAATTTAAAATTGAACAAACCTATTGGTGAATGTTTAACATGACATCACTGCTATTACTGTGGTCTATTGCAGACATCCTAAGCCCAGAGCCACAGGTAGTTGCAAACAGAAATTCCGATCAAGATATCAAAAAGTAATTTCCATACATCTAGTTCCAATTCCCACAACCACAGAGAGGAAAATCCAGAATTAAAGCCGTGCATATATACTTCAACGTCACACGCCGGACCTGGTGTAGTAAAGTTATAAAAATATGAGGCGTCGGATATTCTATTCGTATCTCAGATCCGACGGACTGGCACAATAGGCCACCGTTTCCATAAACCTGTGGCTTCGGGGGCCAAAATGCAGCTTTTGATGTTGGCAAAATGGATTTTTCTATCGAGGGCGTCGCAGAAATAAGCTTCCGATCGACGAGAAAATTGGATTACAAGTAACGATAGATAGTCTTGACTTTACAAAGGGAGGGTGGGTATATGGGTGAATATGCCAAAGATTGTATACTCTAAAAAAGTTGATACCGTTGAGTTGTCTGGCACTGAATAAATGGAAAATAATTTTGAAGCGAGAAGAAGAAGAACCAAGGTATTCCTTTTTCTCCAGAAAGATTTGCAGAAGGTTGTGCTTTGAAGCACGTAGCCTACAATAGTATCAATGTGCTAAATAATACTTACTGTTAAACATAGAAGCCGCCCAGTAAAAAATCTGTAAATAATTTGACAAGCATACAGAGCAAGAAAAAAAATACCTACTTCATGTGTTACTAGCAATCAATCACACTCAAATCACAGAGTATTGTAGAGATAGCACACCCGAATGTGCGGGACAAAGCCACTTGTCTTGATCGGCAAAGACTCACGTCGCAAATACCGAGACCCTGCCATGTCTCCACACCCATAGGCGCCGACTTCTCAAAATTTGGCTGGGTGCCCAATGTATACAACCCCTCCAAAATGATATTTAATTTTTTTATTATTATTATTATAAATATACAGGGTGTCCCGAAATTGGCCTGCCATAATTTACCAGCGTGTTCTACGACCTAAAAAAAGAAAAAAGTTCCTATAAACATGGCCTCAAAAATGCCTCCTAATGGGGCTATAGCCCCCGAAAGGGGCAGTTTCACAAACGGGTGTCTATAAATATTTCTAGAACGTATAAAGATAAAATTCTGAAATTTGGTATGTGATGTACACTGTGAGATTTGACAATTACCGAGGTAGCGATAGTTAGACATTCTTAATCATAGGCATCCCAAATGGGGAGGTTCAGGAGTTAAAATTACCACACAAAAATTTTGTATACTTTTTTCCAGATTTATTGCCAAATTATGAAAGTTGAAGGTATTCTACGAAGAAAAGGTGCTCTTGATTAACTTCGATAGCATGCAACGTTTTCGAGTAAACTCGTTTTGAAAATTTTTCGCAGACTGCAATGAAAATGCCTATTAGAAATTAGCCTGCCATAATTTACCACCACGTTTTTTGATTCAAAAAAATGAAAAAAGTTCCTATAAACATGGCTTTGAAAAAGTCCCCTAAGGGGGGCTATAGCCCCCGAAATGGACACTTTGGCAAACGGTTTTTTCTGTATATTTCCAGAACGAACAAAGATAAAATTCTGAAATTTGGTATGTGATATACCTGTGAGATTTGACGTTTACCGAGGTAGAGATAGAGATAATAATATAGGTATTTTCTATAAGAAGGTATTTCTTATAAGAAAGGCCTCGTTTTAAAATTCAGCGGACTCTCATCCCGATGAATCAGCTGGATATCTGTCTCTTACTTCCTCCAAAGGGAAACAAATGAGAGGGAGATACCAGCTGATTCATCCGCATGAGAGTCCGCTGAATTTTAAGATGCGGTCTTTAAACAAAAACAAACAAAAAACAAAAAACGACTACACTCTATTCAAACTAAATGCACGTGGCGCGTAAACATTTACACGATGAAAGCACGTGAACAATTCTGAGGCAGGGCCTCATTAAGGACGATCTCTATGAATTGTATAATATAAAATATTAAAATAATATGCCCCAGTATTAAGAACTTTAAAAACAAACTTTTATGGCACACCTACTCATTCACTTACCTGCAAATTTCTACTATTAACACAAATCGTAGCTCCGACAATTAATAAACAGCGAAAGAATTATATCGTAAAAAATAAAGTTCCACTTGCAACTCAATACACCTCTGTAAGAAACACCAACTCGCTGCACTCGCCCGCCGGGTCAGATTTTATTGCCGGCTAGCCAATATAGCAAGCCGATCACGTGCGTATCACGCTCTAGCCATGCAACAACTTGTGTTTATGTTTCACTTGCGTTTAGTTTGAATAGAGTTTAATTACCTAACTTTGCGTAAATAACGCAAAAGTGCTTAGTCTTACGGACGATTTTTTTTATAAACTTATCACATAACTCATCCAGGCTTATGATGTCTGCTAATTCTTTATAAATATTTAAAAGCATAATATCATTCATATTATCATCATTATATATGATTGTCACTTTGTCACCTTTCCTTGAGCTTCCAACAACTGGCCAAACTTTTGGCCGGGTGCTCGAGCCCCGGAGCACCCGCGGAGTCGGCGCCTATATCCACACCTGATTTTAGCCAGTATATTCCACTCTCTGTGTATTTAGGTTGTTGGTATCTGTCATTGCTCTTTGTGCGACAAAAGCAATAGCAGAGATACTGAAAACAAGTGGAACAAACATTCCCGGTTCGGAGAATAGTCGCACGGAACAGTTTTATTGATATTTGTTCCAGGCTCGGCTCCGTCTAAAATGTGAGTTTAATATCAGAAGTTGGGAATTTGTGGATAACTCTGACACCTGGCAATATAAAGTTGGGAAGTTTCTTTGGGTGTTTCGGGGCGCTCCGAAACGGGAGTTGTTCGCCAATTACAAATATACTTACCTGCCCAGCAGACTGCGAGTTTAGTAGGGTTTGGCATTTATTAGGTAGGTTCTTTTTATAGAAAATCTTATTGGCTGCAACTTACACTTAAAATCCAATCGAGCTTTTGGTTAAGTGACTCGTAATGGATAGACAAGGCTTATATCTATAAGTATTTCTCTCACTGGTTTTTAAACTCAAGGACCTACAAGGGATTTCCCATTTTTTAATTTTTATCTCTCAGCTGGAATTAGGGGAATGTAATCTCGGACAAAATATAACTGGACAAATTTTTCTTAAGAAATAAATCCTGCAATATATCAACCTGTTTACTATTTGGTAGATTTGACGGGATTGCCACGTGTACACCCAAATTATACTATAAAGAATAATATAAAGATATACAGTAAATGTGCAGACATTTATACCTACGTCACCTATAATATTATTATACCGGCTTATTTGCGCCTTCAGTTTTTATATGTATATTAAAAGTTGAAATTTTCAAAATATTGAATTTCTCAGACGATCGCACTCTAAGACAACACCGCTCATTGTTTCATCTGCTTCGATTTCGATTTGTCCTCTTGTCTGGGTGCACACTGCACAGTCGATGTTATATTGTTTCTTAGCAAGAGCGAAGTGAGTGCAAACGTGTCGTTTCAACTCTAAAAAGTTCGTAGTTGTGTAATAATTTTGAACAAAGCATACGAAACATGCATGGCATCTAAGAAAACCGTCACTGGCAGCGGAAACAGCCCATGCACCTAAACAAATATTTGTTTTGATTTGGTATGTATAATATCATGGTATTCTTTTAAAATTTTAATTTATCAGTCTTGATAAAAGTCTTTGCATTCCCGTAAACTCAAAACGCAGTGTTCAAAGTTTGAATAGCTCATTTCGTATACGGGGGAGGTTCGAAAATATGAAAATGGTTCAAGAGTAAAGTACCATTATTTTAAATTTTAGAGGAAACCATGTATTTATTATTAATGTTGTTTATAATTAAAAGGCAAGCTCGATAGTGAGGTTTCAAGTTTCTATTCAATAAAACACCTTTTCGGATTTTTATGATTTACCCCATACCTATAGGAAATAGAACCATTCTATTTATTATGCCAGATCTGTTTCAAAGGGTTTATCATTATTTAAAAATAATGTGAGTATCATAAAAATTAATTTAGTTGATCAGTAGTTATGGCTCCTGCAAAATAAAAAAACGAAAAAATACTAATTTTTTCGGTGAAACTTTCTGCCGGTCACTGTGTACCATATCATTATAATTAAAAGCATAAAATAGTCTTTTAAAATTGGTGAAACTGCTAGAAGCATTTAAAATTATTAACAACTTTGCAATGTGAAGAGTTATTCGGCTATTTTCGAGAAATCTTTCTTCTTAATTAAGGTGCAATAGTTATTTTCCAAACAAGTGCTGAAATTGTAGGCTTCGAGTTGTTGGCTGTTCGGTCAACTGCAGTCTACTGCGGAGGAAACACTTTTTGCAAGCGTTGGCGACATATTATTTTTTACCAGCGCGTGCGGAAAAAAAAACAAAATATCGTTACAAAAGATATTTATTATTTCCAAAAAAAAAATACCTCACCCTGCGGAAATCTCTAATCAATAAATTTTTGTTTTTTTTTTTCAACCAATACATCCACTTACATGGTGATGTAGAAGTAAAAAATGTATTCTCCGTAATTTCATGGTGCACTTTTTATTTCATTTTTAATTGGGTTTTTCGCCACAAGTTTATAATCAATTTTAACAACTCATAAATACTTAATAAATTTTGATTAAATGCCACTTATATACAGTGTTATTGATAAAGTTTGCATCAAATAGGAAAAATTTGTATTTTTAAATTTTTCGAAAATTTGATTTTGGGCTATGTTGGTGTAAGTATATTATCCTTGTTTATGGAATCCCTAGTTAGCCAATGTGTGACAGAGTCATAAGGATACGAGAGCAATAGTGGATACAAACAACAGATGGCGCCAAAAATTAAAGTGGCCCAGTCATTGTCTACTAATTTTCTACTATTAAAATCTACCAAAGAAACAGCTGGCCAACTTTATTTTTGCAACATCTGTCCCCTGTATCTACTATATTTCTGTCATGTTCTTATGTCAGTGTCAAACATTGACTAACTAGAGTATCCATAAACAAGGATATTATGTTTTGGGTACACTATTGAGCGCCACAACCCACGCCTGTCAAATTTGACATTTAAAATTAAAAAGTTAGAAGAACCTGGTTTGTCTTGGAAATATCGGATATCTAGACCAATTTTCAGCAATGTTTTTTCTTAATTATTTCTCTTTAAATCGGTACTCGATATTTTTTCCGGCAAATAATCTAAGACACTTATTTACTGGTTGCTCCATTATTAAATCATAAGAATGCAAATAAATTGAAACGCAAAAATAAAGAGAAATATAAGATTTTTAAAAATAGTTGGTGCAAAGGCTCTTTCCCTGGGCCATATTTTTACCTTTTTACAAATACATCCATATTTTGAGATTCAGAGAAACAAAATTATAAGGTACAGTTTTGTATTAAATTTTAAGGTTTCAATTTAAATTCCAGGAATATCAAGAAAGAAAAACTAATATCACTCTATCTTTCTAAGCATCGGCATAGAGGAACAATAATAATACAATACGAACATATTTTTACTAGTAATCGCCCTAGTGCTTGAATTATTGCCGGGAATTTTCTTAAAAACTTTTCTTAAAAAATTCGCGTTAGACAAAAAAATTCCGGATATTAATTCAAGAACGTGGATTCGGTAAGAAAATTCCATACCTACACGTAAATTAAAAAATTATTATCAAAATTTTTGTCGAGTATATGTTAAAATGTCACATTTTAATATTGACATATGTCAAAAAATTTCCGCTGTAATCACCTTCTGCTGCCTAGAGCAAGTGAGAATATTTCCGGAAATTTTTTGAGTTGCCATGACAACGAAGCAAAAAACGAGCCTCTGATTGGTCAAAAATGTAGGTATGGAATTTTCGTATGTAATATCACAAGTGCAGGAAATTGTATTGATAATTTTTTCGAAAGCGCTATTTTGCCTGGAAATATCACGAGTATAAATTGGTCTTTTATTTTCTGATAAAATAAAATATTAAAATAAATTTTTTCTATGTTTACATTTCCAAAACCACTCATTTTGAACGAGTTTATTGACAGCTTCGACTGTAGCGTTCGAGTAAACAAACATGACGCTTGGGTATCCAAGGCAAATGCGATTATACCTACACCCTGTCGGCGTTGGTTTATTTTCTGAATGTGCCATAAATTTAAATGGAGGCGGAGGTCTAAATAACAAGAATTTAGCAATGTAAAAGTTATATAAATTCATTGATACAATGCTTTTTTAGTACCGTAACATAATTTATAAGCTGCATAATTTAGAACAGTGTGAAACACACAAACTTTAAGAAGTAGGTATGTGTTTGTATCCAACAGATTCGCGGTTGCTAAGCAACGAAGTGATAATTTGCACAAGTGCAATTACCGCGATAATTTGCACAAGTGCAATTATCGCTAGCAGAGGCATATGATTGGTTGGATTTTTATGGAAGGAGCTACCTTACTGGATGCAAGCAGCATGAGGGAAATAATCGTAATAACTTATTCCAATATTTCCAAGGCAAATCCGACTTTCCCAATTTTTAATTTGACAGGCATGGGCTGTGACGTCACAACTGTAGTACCTACACCTATAATTAAGAATTGTGTTAACTGTTGAAAGTTTGCTTGCTTTTTAAAATTGCCTAACTATCCATTGCGTGCAGTGAACCGTTTCTATTTGTATTGCTAGGTAAAATTTACGTTCGCCTTGACTTTTAAACTTAATTTTTTATCCTCCTTCGCTGACATTCTCATCGCAGCGAGCCGGGCGCAACCAGGAAGGCACCGGAGGGGGCCCATCACGGGCGGCTAATAATTATGCACCTGCATGCGATATTGGGGGCACTCCAAGGAGTGCCCCGGGGGTCAGGGGTCATTGGGGTCACTCGCCGGCAGGGGCGTAACTCACCGAAAAAGCCATTGGAAACTGGTACTTATTATAGACATTATGGGCAGGAAGCGCTTCAAGAGAGTGCGTTGAGAAATATTGTCGAATTGCGTAACTATAATAATATAGATTAAATATATTGTTAGATAACTCGCTAAGTTGGTACTGGAAAGACACGATTAAACGATGCGGGTAGGTATAGCCACCGAATATACAGGGTGTCTGTTGACGGAGGGACACAGGAAATATGTCAACAAATATGCATTTTTTCGGAGAACTTTGATTGGCTAGCTTTGTGTAGAAACACATTCGAGATCCAGACAGAGATGTTTCTACTAAATTTTTGCCAGGTAAAATGTGATTAGATTTCATGCTATACAACTTAAAAAAAATACGAAATCTAACGTCACTTTCGCTGTCGGCAACTCCCTCTTAAAGTATACGCTATCAGAATTTGGAAAAATGCCGTTTCTTAGCACTTAAAAAAAGTTACTCAATTACAGTAGGTAGGTACGCCGTTGCGTAAAAAATACCTATTTTATGCACTTTCAAATGATATATCACAAGCGCTACATATCCCTTGCGCTAGCCTAGTTTGTAAATTTTTGTGAGGAAAAAAATGACAATTTAGAAGGCAAAATGCTCGATTAAGTAAACTGTGTTTATTGATTTAGTTAATTGACAAAAGCTGCTTGCTATTGATTTTCAAATGTGCGAGATTCAGTAGATTCCTCGCAGCACAGATATTTCAAAGTTTTGCATTTTAGTGTGTGCATTGTTAGTTCTAGCAGTGACTATGACTAGAGAAGAATAGTCGCTGGTTTTAGTTAATTAAATGACAAAAACGTTTTCAACTTGTGCCACTATCAAAAAAATATGCAAAAATTTTTTAGTGTTTGTTTATAAATATAGCATACCTAGTAGGTATAATGCTTTTATGCAAAAAAGTCATAATCCCAAATTTAGTGACTTACGGCCTTTGTGCTACTGTCGGCGGCATTGTTCCTGTTGTACCCGCATTTCGAGAAATCGGATATTTTCCCGATAGCGCCAAACAACGCCCCCATGGTATCTATTGTTGAAAATTATTTTTCCTGCTCCCTCCCCCGTAAGTTCACTTTACATGCTCCGCCAACAGGTCCGAAAGCGAAAGTGAAATGTTCGAGGTGCCCTTGTTGGTACAAAAAGTGGTTGCTAGATACAAAAAGTATTGCCTAGCAACGATGCAACGATTATGCAGCAAGGACCTTAAAACCATTAATAAAATATATGTAGCAACTTGAAACTGGCGTCAAATTTAATATTTTCACATCGATTGTTAATTAAAAACTGGTTTTGATCAAAAAGAATACGAATTATGCCAAAGAAAAATTAAGAATATGGTTATATCTTTTAGTGTCAAAGTGTCAAATAATGTGGCTAAATAGGAAAGCTAAGCAGCAGTGACCGTAGCGCTGGGTTAAAAGCGTCAGGATAGTAATCCGTAGGTCACGAGTTCGAGTCCCACACAAATATTATTACTCACAATCTACTCCATAGCGTTTAATTAAAATTACTTATATCTTTTTTATAATAGGAACTTGTCGGAAGCAGGAAAAATATAATACATTGCACGATGCGTAAGCTCTTTTTTGGCCTCGGAGGTTTTTAAGGAGGGCGTTGCCTCGGTCCTCAAACAACCTCCTCGGCCAAAAAAGTGGACTTACGCATCTTGCAATGTAAATAACTATTGGTATTAATAGGTACTCATCACAACACATGAGCACAATGTATATAGATACCAACAGTTTTCGCAACTGGTATCTTGCGGAAACTACGACAGTTGATAGTTAAAAAGTAACATTCGATGCTATTATTTTGAAATAGTAAAAATATGAATTTGACAACTTAATTTGTTCTCATTAATAATTAATTAATAACATAAAGCACAATTATTGTGCACAATTATTGTTATGTTATTACTTATGTTATGACTTAGTCCACCAAGGGTTTCGATTTAGTTGACAAAAACATAAAATATTAAAAATATTTACCTTGAAAACTAAGAGCTTTTCAAGAATTATTTGAAAAAGTTAATGCTTTTTTGATGTACTTATAATAATATTCTTAACATAGAAAAATAAGTTGGTCCTCAAATACGCGCGGTGGCTTTGAAACAGTTTTAAGAGGTTAGTATTGGTGGCAAGGAACCCATTCTCTCTGTCAGTATGTCTCCTCACATTCTTAACATGATATAATGAAACAAATTAATTTTTGCCTTTTTTACATGATGTACCTATACCTACAGATTTTGGGAAGATTTCCGCCGACGCCACTGATTGGAAACTTGGCGCCTGTGGGCGAGGTGCATTCGTGTATAGAACCATTAATTAGGGATTTGCCTAAAACACAGGTTGGTGGTGTAGCCAAATGTATCTACAAAATAAGGAAATAACGAACACTTTTTTAGGTAATCACGCCATTAGAAGGTCCAGAGGGGGGAGGCAATGGGGTAAATTTGAAATTATAGCGAGTGGGTTATTCAAGTGTTCCCCACTTCTAAACCATATAAAGATTTAACTTTATTTCATGCAGAGTTTTATTTAGTAAAACATCAGGCAACAGGGAACACCGACAAATTTCTTTATTGCCGCAAGTTTTTGCAGGCGGGATCATTTTGTCTGTTAACCTTTTTAAAATTCTCATTGACTTTGACTGTTATGATAATGGTAAAGTAGGTAAAGTTTGAGTTTCCGTTTACAGGAGGTACACCTTGGTCTGGGTGACATTTCTTGAAAAAAGTGTGAGTGCACTGGATTTAAAGTGTATCTACTAATTCCAGAAAATGATAAAAATATACTTAGTATTTTAAGCCACACATGTTTGGTTGGGAAGAGGGGAAGAGAATAGGTTAAATATTACATATGGAGTAGCGACGAGGTCAGCGATATTCAGAGTCTGTAAAGAAACTTTTTTTTACATGTGAAATAAATAGTAGGTGTATAGGATGTGCCCGTCTATTTAGTGCCCTCCTACAGCTTTTATTTTATGCGTGAGAAAAAATTTGCAAATAAAAGTTGTTAACATTATGTAAAACTTTATACTACTCGTATTATCATAGCCCAACCAAAGTCTGGTCCGACTATGCTATTATCTTTATGGTTTTAGAAATATTGCATTTCAATATTTATACTAGTATATAGATCTCGTAAAAAAGAGAGGTGATGGGGTTGATCAATAAAATAACAAAAAAATGTTTGCTTTAACCGAAGGTTTGGCGCAATTTTATAAAATATTTTAGCTCAAAATTTTAGTAAAATGTAAAATCCCACGAAGCCTCTAGCATTTTGTATTTTTGTGGTTTATTTGCCTCGGCCAGAGGCCTCGGCAACTAAATTCTACATGAGTCGTAAAAAGTTGAACTTCAGTACATAAATAACTATTTTTGCATTTTCCTTTTTATTACGCCTCCCCCACTGTGTAGTTAAAATTTTTCACATCATGACTGAATCACCCTGTAGATCGCGTACACCGAGATCCATTAGTATTAATGTATTTCCGGGAAATTCACCATTTTATTTTTGACAAGAAAAAACTTAACAATGAACGACGAAGGTTAACTATTATTACTGGCAATATTTTTCATCCTTTCGAGGATTCTTCTATCTTCCAACCATTTTTTAAGCAGAGCAACGACGCGTTCTTCGAATGAATATCCAAAAGATCGCGCACGCGCATTTTGTATCTTAATACCAACTATAAGCTAAATCCACTAGATTTCCACCAAATATCCTGCTAATAATAATTTATAATCCAACATGCTTTATTTAATAATAATAATAATAATAATTCTCCCCCTCACAATACTCCAAACTAGGAGTACCCCAGAAGCAACCACATGCTTGTGCGGCGGAGGGGGCAATTACTATTATTTTGTCTTCGTTGCCATTTGCGGCTAGGGCCGACTTTTTCCCGATAGAATAGGATAGCATTAGCTCAAGTACTACGGAAAACCCTAGAAAACCGTAGTAATCCCAGTGAGTGTAGGACAATTAGTAAATCACACGGATAAAGCTATTTAGGAGCAATACCGTGAATCCACATTTGTCCAGCGCTCTTGGCCATAGCGGTGTTTTTCTTTAAAGACATGTGCATGCGCCTGCCTCGAACCAAGGTCGATCGAAGGCAGAAAAACATGCAGCCTAAAAAGTCAGCGCCGGTACGAGCGACGGCACCGCGGCCCCAAGTAAATGAAAAATGAACATACCTACCGTATAAATTTCCTTTCCAACAAGAGCGAAGCCATCCAAATTAGGGAGCGCGGTTATTGTTCCCGGCCATTATGATTCTAATCGTATCTGGTCGTTGTCGGGGACGCGGGGGGGGGGGAGCCCCACGGCGAATAATACCTTCCCGAAATTTCAATTTTACCGGCGCGGCGCCGCCCGAGGACAAAGAAGCCGCGAGGTCCAAATTAAGATAAGGGGGCCGAATTTGCATGCCGCCCTTATCGGCGCCCACCCTCTATCCGCCGGCCGCGTTTCTCGCAGGAATAAAGCGCCCATATTTCATCCGGGAAATAATCGGGTTTTTCTTCTCCTATTGGCCGCACAGGCGCGGTCATATCCATTTGCGAAGGGGGGGGGGGCATACCTGGACATGTACTTCTTTAGGCGGTTTTTAAGTACCTACTAAATAACAATAAAACTTCAATAAGGCGATATCACAAAAAATATATTCCTCACCAAACTAAAAAAAATATATATTTTATATAAAAATTATGCAAACAAAATTTTTTGCATGTGCGTTGGATATATACAGTGTGTCCACAGATTGAGTTCACATAAGGTGTAAATAACAACAAATTTTCGAATTGAAATTTGAGCTTCTGGGGATCAGGCCTGCTTGGTTTTAAACTAATTTGTGACATAATTTTACTTTCGAAAAATCACGTATGCCTTGGAAATTATGAAGAAACTAATTTTCTCTTTAGCCTCTTTGGTAGGTTTTACGGCAAAATTTTATTAAGAAAAACTGTTGGCAATGAAAAACTGGATAGGTGTGAAAAATTTCAAAAGCCTAAGCCGACTTTGATTTTTTCTGCTAAAAAATTAAAACGCACAAAAATCAAAGTAGACCTAGGCTGTTGGAATTTTTCACACCTATCCAGTTTTTCATTGATAACAAGTTTTCTTAATAACATTTTGATGTGAAAACTACACAAAATGCACATTTCTAAAAAAAAATCAGAAAAATGCCAAAAAAATCAAAGTACTTATAGGCCTAGACTTTCAAAATTTCGCAAACCTACTCAGTTTTTCATTCTGAACAAGTTTCCTTAATAACATTTTGAGTTAAAAGCTACAAAAACGGCACTTTACTGATTTGCAAAATTAGTTCCTTCATAATTTCCAAGGCATACGTGATTTTTCGAAACAAAAATTATGTCACAAATTAGTTTCTAACCAAACAGCGCTGATCTCCAGAAGCTCAAATTTCAACTCCATTTTTTTAAAAAAAAGTTTCGGTGAACTCAATCCGTGGACACCTCAGAGAAATAACCAAGGATAGAGGGAGTACGAACAAAAAGTAAACAAAGCCAACATCTTTTTGAGTGATGCCACGTACTCCATTGTTTAGACTGTTTAAAGCATTTCATTTCAAAATAGAACGGTTTAATAATGGGATTCAATGAAGGCACACCTCCCATAACGCTAAATTAACAAATGTAGTTATTAATTTCTTGTATATAACAATTTTAAACTAAAACTAAATTGCGCTGTAATTATAGTATCTAATTATCACTTTAATAAAATCGTCACAGATAGCTCAAACCGCCCGACATGGCAACGCTGCCTTTGCAGCCGCGGGCGCTGCATTCGTTAACTCGGCGGTATTTGTTTTGTGTATGCCCAGCAAGTCAAGTTTTCCGATTGTTTACGTATGCTTTTTTCCCGTTTTTAATTGTTTTTCTGTTAATTTATAGGCTATTTATTAGTATTTAGGATATAGTGAGTGATTTTGTATACAATGGGAGGCAGAAAGTGTGTGGTTTGTGGCTAAATTTATATTTCTCAGGATATAACCTATCTCAGGTAAACGTTGTACACACTGGCTTAATGTTTGTTTACTTTTACTTTGGTAAATTTGCATAAGATGTTGGTTGACTACAAACGTATGTATTTTGATGCTGTTGGTCCCTCTATCCTTGGTTATTTCTCTGAGGTGGAAACTGTAGGTTAAATATTAGTAATACTATTCGTATCTATTTTTTATTTATTATTATTTTTTCATTTTATTAGGGGGGGCCATGGCTCCCATGCCCCCCCCCCCTAAGACCGCGCCTGCTTCCGCAGACGCTGCTGGGCTGCTAGTAAAGAGGAAAGCTCGGCAAGGAATTAGTAATTAACGCCAACGAGTTGCTTATAGGGAATAACTTATCTTTAAATTTTTTGCTTGCCTCTTATGGCCAGGCATGAGTTATTTAGTTGCTTACAATAATGTAAGTATCGAAAATTTTTGCAACTGGGGTCTTGCGGAAACCACGACAGTTGGTGATAGTTATTGAACAACGTTGATTAGTCAAAAGTTTGTCAGTTTTAATAATTTTTATCCTTCCATAAATAATTTATCATAGATGTTATTATTTTGAAACAGTACATAACGAACCAAAAGTTTCTGCTTAGTGGCGATGAATAACAAAAACACATTAAAATTTTAAAATACTTATAATAGTTATTTATGTACCAAGGCACTGAAGTTCAACTTTTTATGACTCATGTGGAGTTTAGTTGCTGAGGCCTCTGGCCGAGGCAAATAAACCACATGAGTCATAAAAAGAACTTCAGTGCCGAGGTACATATTATATTTCTTTTGAAATGAAAAAAAAAAGTTTGATTAGGCAAGAAAATAATAATAAGGGATCACCCGTCCACGAACCGACTACGCGCGGCGTTGCTTGACTTCACCGATCGCTCTACCTGGGACAAGTACAATGACGTACGGCATCTTCTGACAGGAAAACCAAACTGCTGCTTCTTGTGCAGCCTACACATCAAATCTATTGATTTTCAAATTTACTAAAATATGTATACTGAAGGATTACGCTTCTATAGGAAACAATTTCGCAATGTGTACGAACAGTTAAATGAGCCTTTATCGGCCGGGTTTTGAATATTTGGTCACTTTTGACGGGCGATTTCTCCGCGTCTGACGTTTGATGTTTACATCTCGCCAAGGCCTACTTATTGAAAAAATCGTACAATAATGGGCTACATTATTGTACGATTTCTGTGCTTTTAATGACGATTTTGGGACATTTTAATGCCGATTTCAAGAAAAATAAATTTTAAGAAAGGTGTTGCTTCTGATGAATAAATACGTGGTTAAAATGTTCTCACTTATTTCTGTGACAGTCTAGGTGAATGTCATAAATCATCCGAATGAATAACAGCTATTAAGCATATTATAAGCATAATATTATTATATTCTTTTGGTTGAGAATATTTCACATATACAATTCCTTTATTAATGTCACAGAGAAGATCAGAATACAGAGAGTTCATCTTGTCAAATATGTCAAATAATGGAGCCCAACTTTAAACGGTAATTAATCCATTGTAGGTCACTGTGGATCTTCTTTCTCACTATTAAATTAATCTATAGTAAATGAAGAACGCAGTCTACTTCATAGTTTATCTGAACGATCTTATCGGGTTGTGAAAAATTAGGCAAAAATTGGGGTCTATTTAACATAATTAACAAGATGGACTCTCTGTATTCTGGTCTTCTCTGTGTTAATGTCTTGTGTATCTCCAAATAAATTCATTTTGAATGAGTTTTAGCCAGGTTCATGCAGCTTATTTATCTTTTCATTTTACTTTATCTTAAAAAATAACTAATGGCATTTGTCCCTTGATTTTAATTGACCAATGACATTTAATATTTATTAAAGATAAAGAAAAATTAAAAGATAAAGAAGCTGTATGAACCAGGCCTTACTGTTTTCAATAATCGCCAAAGTGACAGCTTCGACTGGGGCGTCCAAGTAAACAAACGTGTGTCATAATTAACGTAAAGAAGAGGTCTATTATAAACACGTTAGCAATCTATAAATTATATACATTCATTTATAGATATACAATGTTGGATAATATCGGGACATAATTTTGTGTATTGAGCAGAGTCCCTTGTTGAGATTTATCGCTTATGAAGAGCATTGTCATCAAGGGCATATGATTGGTTGCTTCTTTAAGAAAAGAGTTACCTTATTGTATTCAAGCAGGAATATTGTCGTGCTGGTGGATGCATAATCTTAAAAATACCCAATACTTAATTTATTATAAAATTAGTAAAAAATAAAATAAAAAGAATACATAGTTACAACTAGATGATAACGCTTAATTTATATCTGAATTGGGCTCTTTTAAATCTAATTCACACGATGGGAGGGAACAACTCCTCCATGCTGATTCTCAGGCAGGCCACCTTTCCCCTAGCACCACTCACACCCAAGTGTCGAGTCAGTTCGTGCTCTCCAGGCCCGAAGCACCCGATTTTGCTTTGTCAGCATAATAAAATTATAAGAAGTGTTCGTTCTAATTAAAAAATGTCATATATATATATATATATATACAAATCGTTTCTAGGATTAAGGGAGAAAAGTTTCCATAGTGCGTGAAGACTTTTTCTGCGACAGAGTGCAGTGTAGTAAGTAGTAGGTAATAAAGAGTTGACAAAAAATTAAAAAGTATTACCGTCAAAGGCAAAAAGATCGATACGTTTATCGGAGATTGCTTGCTAATACCCCTCTCATTTTTCTGGGAGTAAAACTGGCATTTTTCATTCGGGACATAATCCAGGAAAGCAGTGAATGATTTGCAGACTTTGCTTGTTTATAAAACATAATTATCGGCAGTTGATGCGAATTAATTGGAACTCCTCAGTATTTAGAGAGCTAATCTAAAATAATATACATATACCTGCATATCCAATATAACTAATGATTTTATGTGGTTCGTTCAGATTAAATGGGTCCTGGTAATTTACCTTCCAAGTTTAAAGTGTGTTTAACATTTAGGTTACCAAGTAATACCTAACAATGTAAAATGCAATTAATTTAAGATGGATTTAATTTTAATCTAAGCAAAATTGCAAATATGCCTTATTTATTATTTACAGTACATAATAATTTATAAAAACAATGGAACTTACTCTTGTAGAAGGAGACGCCGAGAATTAGTGACGTAATTATGGTGGGAAATTTTAACAAAACGATTTGGTTTTTCGCATAAAAAATCCTTATTTGTTTGTAAAATGAAAAATTAAACTTTCTAAAGTTTAACGGTCGTTAATAGAAAATAATAAAATAGCAAAAATAAATATTTTTATTTTTTAATGAAAAATTCCTAGCGAAACACCAAAATAGTTTGAAGAATTGCAAAGGGTTAGTTTATTACTGTGCCTCTTTGAAATTTTGCAACATTATAGATATATATCTACTCATAAACCGTCAGATAGTGACATATTTATGTGCCCCATTTTCGCACACAGATTCAAGCCTCGAAGTGGGTTGAAAAGTACATCGGTGTTGAGTAGAATAAAGGGAAATTTATGAGTGGCCCCTGGGGATAACATATTATGCTCTATCCCTTCATTTTTTAAGAAGTGCGCTTACCTCCTTATTCCTGGGAAGTCCTTTTTCCATTAGAGCCAGCCATATCTTTCAAGTTTCATCCGGAAGTGAACAGGCCAAGTTTAAATCGCGCAGATCCCCATAGCAATACCGCAGTTTCAATTTCAAAGGGCCCCGTGTTCGTTTCCGCGCCGCATTTTCCGGGCCGGATTAAGATTCCGGGATAGTTGCACGTTGCCGCCGCCGCCGCGCAGGTAACTCAATACCTTCTAAACACCCACCAACATTGTATTGCCAAAGTTCGCTTAGTTTCGTTACAACGCAATGGGGTTGACTTTTAATCCGATTCGAGTAAACGTTTGTTTTGCTAACACCAACATACCCAAACAGTGGAACACATTATTTGGATGTCGCGGAGATGCAAGCTTCTTCCCTCTAGTTTCCGTTTCGTTTTTGGGTTAGAAACCCGTGTAAAAACCGTAGATAAAGGAGGGGAAGATACCGGAATAAACAAAAAAATATATGGTGCCAACACGATCAGTGTTTTTGTCTTTGATTTGTTGGTTTTCTATTTATTTTTCCCAACAAAGAAACATATATGATTGGCGGATGTACCCACATGACTATGACATGTGACCAAGCCAGAGATATGGAGTGGGTGGAGTGGGCCAAGCTCTGCGCGATCACGGAGTGTTACTAAGTGTGGAGAGCCTTTTATACTCTCCAAAGTAGGTGCTCTTTATTTTATCGAAATGGTTTAGGTATAATAATTGTGGTTTTGTACGGCAGATGCGCCACTGATGAATAGGCACGTAATCTGAAAACACAGAAGTAAATAAAGATGTTTACTTTTTTTGTGATTTTAATGTGTGTTTAGTGTTTACATGGTTTGGATGTTTATGTTGGCATAATACAAAGGTAATGATGGGCAATGGTAACAACACCTTATCTTATTCCGCTCCTTTATCTAATGTAAAAACTATCAAATGGTGCAATCAATGGGCGTGTCAGTAAGAGGGGCGAAGGTAAGCCTCAGAGAAATAATGAAGGATAGAGAGAGAGAGAGAGAGTAAGAACAAAAAGTAAACAGAGCCAACACCTTTTTGAGTGATGCCACATACTCCATTGTTTACAGCATTTCATTTCAAAATAGCCCTGTTTAATAATAGGATTAAATGAAGACACACCTCCCATAACCTTAAGTTAACAAATGTAGCTATTAATTCCTTGTATGTATGTGACAATTTTAAACTAAAACTAAATCTTGCTGTAATTATAGCATGCTATTAGTCATACTTTAATAAAATCGTCAACAGACACTTCAAATTGTCCAACATGGCAGCACCGCCATTTTCTCTGATTGTTTACATGTGTATTTTTCGTGTTTTCAAGTGTTTTTGTTAATTATAACTGTTTATTAGTATTTAGGATATAGTAACTGATTTTGTATACAATGGGACGCAAAAAGTGCGTGGTGTGTGGCCAATGTGATATTTATCAGGACATAACCTATCACAGGTAAACATTGTACACAAGAGCGTAATGTGTGTTTACTTTAGTAAATTTCCGTTATACAGGGTGTTCACTTTTAAGTGGACACAAATCAATAAAAAATTGATTTGTTGGGATATTTTCAAATTTTTTTTTATATAAAGGTCTTCAAAATGCTCAACTTTCTACGTGAACACATTTGTCAAATTGCAATTCCAGGGCCGGCTAAGAATTTTTTAAACCCCGATTTTCACAAAATCTATTTAGGCATTTTTTTAATCTGACCATACAGCGTTAATTAGGACCCTCTAAAACTCTTAAGTTCAAAATTTGAACTAAAAATATACAGGGAGTTCGGTTTTACAGCGCCTTAAAATTGCGCAAAGTAGTGATTTCGAGGGCCCCTGGAGAGTCAAGCGTGCCATGGAATGATTTTAAAACAATTGAAGAATTAACAGGACCACCCAAAGTATTGATGGACGAGACTGCCAGAAAAAATAATAAAGGATGTTTTTCTCTACCGCTGCTGAAAGTTCAGACTTTTTTCGAATTTTATTCTAATCAAGTTTGCCGTGCTTTTTGAAACAAAGTTACTAATAACAAAATTTATTTAATCTTAACAATAAAATAACAGCTACAACAAAGAATAATTGAAGCTTGCGATTCCGTAACAATAGATGAGTTAAGAAGAGTTGTTTCTAATAACAAAAAACACGTCTTGAAAAATGTATTACGTTAGAAGGCGGTTATGTTGAAAAAACCCCGATAGTTTAAGATCTAAATATTTTGTTTGTTATTTTACTGTTGAGATTAAATAAATTTTGTTATTAGTAACTTTGTTTCAAAAAGCACGGCAAACTGATCAGAATAAAATTCGAAAAAAGTCTGAACTTTCAGCAGCGGTAGAGAAAAACATCCTGCATTATTTTTTCTTGCAGTCTCGTCCATCAATACTTTGGGTGGTCCTGTTAATTCTTCAATTATTTTAAAATCATTCCATGGCGCGCTTGACTCTCCAGGAGCCCTCGAAATCACTACTTTGCGCAACTTTAAGGCGCTGTAAAATCGAACTCCCTGTATATTTTTAGTTCAAATTTTGAACTTAAGGGTTTTAGAGGGTCCTAATTAACGCTGTATGGTCAGATTTTAAATAAAAAAATGCCTAAATAGATTTTGTGAAAATCGGGGTTTAAAAAAAATCTTAGCCGGCCCTGGAATTGCAATTTGACGTGTTTGATGTGTTCACGTAGAAAGTTGCGCATTTTGAAGACCTTTGTATAATTTTTTTTTTAAATATCCCAACAAATCAATTTTTTATTGATTTGTGTCCACTTAAAAGTGAACACCCTGTATGTTGGTTGACTACAGACGTGTGCATTTTGATGCTTTATCTTATTATTTCTTTGAGCGATAAACGATTTTATTCAATTGAAACCTTCGACTTCACCACAAATGTGAATAACTGAAAGTAGGTACTTACTTTGAGAACGCCGCAAGTATGTTAGTTGACACGCAACTTTTTTATTATTAGAAATTTAACACCAATTTATATTGTTCTTAACTAAAACAGACCCGATGCCTTTAAGCACAGAATAGCCACCGTAACTATTCTGTGCTTTAGGTAAACGGGTCACATCCGACATAAAATAATAAACTCCTGGACAAAATTAACGCACCAACATAATAAACCCCACAAAAATGACTGTTTTTTAAATAAATTAATGGGAAAATAAATCAATGGAAACTAAATGAAAAGCAACAAATTGCATTATTTATTTAATTAGTTTAACAGTAGTAAATGTCCAAGGCCTACTATTTATATTCTTGGTAGACACGAAAAATAATTTAAAATACATATAATTTGAAATTTTGTATGTTGGTGCGTTAGTTTTGTCCAGGAGTATATATTTTGAAAATATTGGATACACTATGGAGTCTTTTCTGTAGATTTAATTCCGAAAATTTTCAATAAAGCATAGTTTTCGAGTCCATGTGAGTGGTAATGTTTACAAGATTGAGCATTGTCTGAGATTGCGCCTAATACGATCCGATAGGAGTTTTTTTTATGATGTAAAATGGTAAGCCATAATTATCTGCTTCCATTAAGACAACAACCAATAAATGAGTTGTTATTCTACTTGGCTAGTTTACTTTCCAAAAATTTTATTTGTTGTGTTTCATGTGTTGTGTACATGAATTAGTAATGGTGGCTTTTTAAACATTTATCCATACTTATTGCGGTTATAAGCCTTCAACTTCAAACATAACTAAGAATTTTATTATCAAACAGAAGCATTATTGCCGCTTTTTATAGTTTAATTTTCTATTAAGTCTTCAGTTCGAAAAATGGAATACGTACATTCGTCAATAATAACATTCGTCAATAATTCCTCAAACAAACTGAAATAAGTACATTAAATTTTTTAATTTTCATCTCATCATCAAAGATAAGGATAACCTTCACTCCAAACTATGTTAGCATTTTGAAGTTATTCGGGTTGAGTCTTCCTTCTTTACAAAATTAAAAACTTTTTACCTTGGGGTAGGTGGTTCATACAGTCATATTATCACGTATTTAATAACTAATTCTAAACCCTACATAGCAGACTTGGGTGAATCGGTATGTAACAAGTAGGTGGTAGGTGCCAAAAAATTATTTTAGAAATCATAAATTAAATTTCAAGCTCTTAAATTAGCACTTTAAAATTACCCTTTGCTTGTACAGGGTGTTCCCGTATATTTTGACCACTCATAGAGCCTTTATTTTTCGAGTTAGAAAAAAACTACTTAAATGAAAGTTGTAGGGTACCAAGGTGTATTGTCCCAAAAATAACGGATTGACAGGAATGTTCTTGTCTAAGTTGAAATGTTTTTCCATGGCAACCTTGATTAAATATAAAGATCATATGTATCTGCAGTTTGGAATATCATGCGAATGCTTAGAGCAAACATATAACATATTTATATTGTTGGAATCGGAAAATTGCATGCAATTCAAAAATCCACAAATATACAGGGTGTTCCATTAAAAAAACTAAGTTTATATTTTTTCATAAATGTGCGACGCCCATTTGTTTTATCTAGTAACAGATCCTAGCGGTTCAGAAAAAACCCTACAACTTTCATTTATGTAATTTTTTTCTAACTCGAAAAATAAATAGTCTAGGGATGGGTCATAATATACGGGAACACCCTGTACACTTTCGAATTTTGCCTTATGTTTACTTAACGTTGAAAATATCTGTTGTTTTATATTTTCGGTTATATTGTTCTTCGTGTGAATGGTAGCTTCGAAACGGAACCAAATTTTTTTTATCGATAAATCAATTACCCTACTAAGTATTACTCCACTTAGCAGGGCCAAGCAAAATCCAAAAAAATCGTACGGTGGTCGACGTGGAAGCAAACAGAGGAGCGGCGTGAAGGAGGCCTAAAGCTTTGGTTTCCTCGGAAGCGGCGCCGTAATATAGCGGGCGTAAAACTACTACGGTGGGTGACGTCACAAAACGGTGGACAATATGCCGGCGATTAAAAGCGGTAGACCGCTGTGTAAAGTCAGAAAACGCGCAACGGAACGCATATAATGTTTGTCGTCTCTTGTCTACGATAATAACACAAAACTTTGAAATTGTCGATATGGATGATCTCGACATCGCACTTATAGTTTTTTTGGATGATGAATCTTCGTCATCAGAAGAGGAAATTCATCAAAGAGAATCTGAATCCCAATTATTTAAAAAACGTGAAGAAGAAACGGAACCAAATTTTTTTTATCGATAAATCAATTACCCTACTAAGTATTACTCCACTTAGCAGGGCCAAGCAAAATCCAAAAAAATCGTACGGTGGTCGACGTGGAAGCAAACAGAGGAGCGGCGTGAAGGAGGCCTAAAGCTTTGGTTTCCTCGGAAGCGGCGCCGTAATATAGCGGGCGTAAAACTACTACGGTGGGTGACGTCACAAAACGGTGGACAATATGCCGGCGATTAAAAGCGGTAGACCGCTGTGTAAAGTCAGAAAACGCGCAACGGAACGCATATAATGTTTGTCGTCTCTTGTCTACGATAATAACACAAAACTTTGAAATTGTCGATATGGATGATCTCGACATCGCACTTATAGTTTTTTTGGATGATGAATCTTCGTCATCAGAAGAGGAAATTCATCAAAGAGAATCTGAATCCCAATTATTTAAAAAACGTGAAGAAGAAACGGAACCAAATTTTTTTTATCGATAAATCAATTACCCTACTAAGTATTACTCCACTTAGCAGGGCCAAGCAAAATCCAAAAAAATCGTACGGTGGTCGACGTGGAAGCAAACAGAGGAGCGGCGTGAAGGAGGCCTAAAGCTTTGGTTTCCTCGGAAGCGGCGCCGTAATATAGCGGGCGTAAAACTACTACGGTGGGTGACGTCACAAAACGGTGGACAATATGCCGGCGATTAAAAGCGGTAGACCGCTGTGTAAAGTCAGAAAACGCGCAACGGAACGCATATAATGTTTGTCGTCTCTTGTCTACGATAATAACACAAAACTTTGAAATTGTCGATATGGATGATCTCGACATCGCACTTATAGTTTTTTTGGATGATGAATCTTCGTCATCAGAAGAGGAAATTCATCAAAGAGAATCTGAATCCCAATTATTTAAAAAACGTGAAGAAGAAACGGAACCAAATTTTTTTTATCGATAAATCAATTACCCTACTAAGTATTACTCCACTTAGCAGGGCCAAGCAAAATCCAAAAAAATCGTACGGTGGTCGACGTGGAAGCAAACAGAGGAGCGGCGTGAAGGAGGCCTAAAGCTTTGGTTTCCTCGGAAGCGGCGCCGTAATATAGCGGGCGTAAAACTACTACGGTGGGTGACGTCACAAAACGGTGGACAATATGCCGGCGATTAAAAGCGGTAGACCGCTGTGTAAAGTCAGAAAACGCGCAACGGAACGCATATAATGTTTGTCGTCTCTTGTCCACGATAATAACACAAAACTTTGAAATTGTCGATATGGATGATCTCGACATCGCACTTATAGTTTTTTTGGATGATGAATCTTCGTCATCAGAAGAGGAAATTCATCAAAGAGAATCTGAATCCCAATTATTTAAAAAACGTGAAGAAGAAACGGAACCAAATTTTTTTTATCGATAAATCAATTACCCTACTAAGTATTACTCCACTTAGCAGGGCCAAGCAAAATCCAAAAAAATCGTACGGTGGTCGACGTGGAAGCAAACAGAGGAGCGGCGTGAAGGAGGCCTAAAGCTTTGGTTTCCTCGGAAGCGGCGCCGTAATATAGCGGGCGTAAAACTACTACGGTGGGTGACGTCACAAAACGGTGGACAATATGCCGGCGATTAAAAGCGGTAGACCGCTGTGTAAAGTCAGAAAACGCGCAACGGAACGCATATAATGTTTGTCGTCTCTTGTCTACGATAATAACACAAAACTTTGAAATTGTCGATATGGATGATCTCGACATCGCACTTATAGTTTTTTTGGATGATGAATCTTCGTCATCAGAAGAGGAAATTCATCAAAGAGAATCTGAATCCCAATTATTTAAAAAACGTGAAGAAGAAACGGAACCAAATTTTTTTTATCGATAAATCAATTACCCTACTAAGTATTACTCCACTCAGCAGGGCCAAGCAAAATCCAAAAAAATCGTACGGTGGTCAACGTGGAAGCAAACAGAGGAGCGGCGTGAAGGAGGCCTAAAGCTTTGGTTTCCTCGGAAGCGGCGCCGTAATATAGCGGGCGTAAAACTACTACGGTGGGTGACGTCACAAAACGGTGGACAATATGCCGGCGATTAAAAGCGGTAGACCGCTGTGTAAAGTCAGAAAACGCGCAACGGAACGCATATAATGTTTGTCGTCTCTTGTCTACGATAATAACACAAAACTTTGAAATTGTCGATATGGATGATCTCGACATCGCACTTATAGTTTTTTTGGATGATGAATCTTCGTCATCAGAAGAGGAAATTCATCAAAGAGAATCTGAATCCCAATTATTTAAAAAACGTGAAGAAGAAACGGAACCAAATTTTTTTTATCGATAAATCAATTACCCTACTAAGTATTACTCCACTTAGCAGGGCCAAGCAAAATCCAAAAAAATCGTACGGTGGTCGACGTGGAAGCAAACAGAGGAGCGGCGTGAAGGAGGCCTAAAGCTTTGGTTTCCTCGGAAGCGGCGCCGTAATATAGCGGGCGTAAAACTACTACGGTGGGTGACGTCACAAAACGGTGGACAATATGCCGGCGATTAAAAGCGGTAGACCGCTGTGTAAAGTCAGAAAACGCGCAACGGAACGCATATAATGTTTGTCGTCTCTTGTCTACGATAATAACACAAAACTTTGAAATTGTCGATATGGATGATCTCGACATCGCACTTATAGTTTTTTTGGATGATGAATCTTCGTCATCAGAAGAGGAAATTCATCAAAGAGAATCTGAATCCCAATTATTTAAAAAACGTGAAGAAGAAACGGAACCAAATTTTTTTTATCGATAAATCAATTACCCTACTAAGTATTACTCCACTCAGCAGGGCCAAGCAAAATCCAAAAAAATCGTACGGTGGTCGACGTGGAAGCAAACAGAGGAGCGGCGTGAAGGAGGCCTAAAGCTTTGGTTTCCTCGGAAGCGGCGCCGTAATATAGCGGGCGTAAAACTACTACGGTGGGTGACGTCACAAAACGGTGGACAATATGCCGGCGATTAAAAGCGGTAGACCGCTGTGTAAAGTCAGAAAACGCGCAACGGAACGCATATAATGTTTGTCGTCTCTTGTCTACGATAATAACACAAAACTTTGAAATTGTCGATATGGATGATCTCGACATCGCACTTATAGTTTTTTTGGATGATGAATCTTCGTCATCAGAAGAGGAAATTCATCAAAGAGAATCTGAATCCCAATTATTTAAAAAACGTGAAGAAGAAACGGAACCAAATTTTTTTTATCGATAAATCAATTACCCTACTAAGTATTACTCCACTCAGCAGGGCCAAGCAAAATCCAAAAAAATCGTACGGTGGTCGACGTGGAAGCAAACAGAGGAGCGGCGTGAAGGAGGCCTAAAGCTTTGGTTTCCTCGGAAGCGGCGCCGTAATATAGCGGGCGTAAAACTACTACGGTGGGTGACGTCACAAAACGGTGGACAATATGCCGGCGATTAAAAGCGGTAGACCGCTGTGTAAAGTCAGAAAACGCGCAACGGAACGCATATAATGTTTGTCGTCTCTTGTCTACGATAATAACACAAAACTTTGAAATTGTCGATATGGATGATCTCGACATCGCACTTATAGTTTTTTTGGATGATGAATCTTCGTCATCAGAAGAGGAAATTCATCAAAGAGAATCTGAATCCCAATTATTTAAAAAACGTGAAGAAGAAACGGAACCAAATTTTTTTTATCGATAAATCAATTACCCTACTAAGTATTACTCCACTTAGCAGGGCCAAGCAAAATCCAAAAAAATCGTACGGTGGTCGACGTGGAAGCAAACAGAGGAGCGGCGTGAAGGAGGCCTAAAGCTTTGGTTTCCTCGGAAGCGGCGCCGTAATATAGCGGGCGTAAAACTACTACGGTGGGTGACCTCACAAAACGGTGGACAATATGCCGGCGATTAAAAGCGGTAGACCGCTGTGTAAAGTCAGAAAACGCGCAACGGAACGCATATAATGTTTGTCGTCTCTTGTCTACGATAATAACACAAAACTTTGAAATTGTCGATATGGATGATCTCGACATCGCACTTATAGTTTTTTTGGATGATGAATCTTCGTCATCAGAAGAGGAAATTCATCAAAGAGAATCTGAATCCCAATTATTTAAAAAACGTGAAGAAGAAACGGAACCAAATTTTTTTTATCGATAAATCAATTACCCTACTAAGTATTACTCCACTTAGCAGGGCCAAGCAAAATCCAAAAAAATCGTACGGTGGTCGACGTGGAAGCAAACAGAGGAGCGGCGTGAAGGAGGCCTAAAGCTTTGGTTTCCTCGGAAGCGGCGCCGTAATATAGCGGGCGTAAAACTACTACGGTGGGTGACGTCACAAAACGGTGGACAATATGCCGGCGATTAAAAGCGGTAGACCGCTGTGTAAAGTCAGAAAACGCGCAACGGAACGCATATAATGTTTGTCGTCTCTTGTCTACGATAATAACACAAAACTTTGAAATTGTCGATATGGATGATCTCGACATCGCACTTATAGTTTTTTTGGATGATGAATCTTCGTCATCAGAAGAGGAAATTCATCAAAGAGAATCTGAATCCCAATTATTTAAAAAACGTGAAGAAGAAACGGAACCAAATTTTTTTTATCGATAAATCAATTACCCTACTAAGTATTACTCCACTTAGCAGGGCCAAGCAAAATCCAAAAAAATCGTACGGTGGTCGACGTGGAAGCAAACAGAGGAGCGGCGTGAAGGAGGCCTAAAGCTTTGGTTTCCTCGGAAGCGGCGCCGTAATATAGCGGGCGTAAAACTACTACGGTGGGTGACGTCACAAAACGGTGGACAATATGCCGGCGATTAAAAGCGGTAGACCGCTGTGTAAAGTCAGAAAACGCGCAACGGAACGCATATAATGTTTGTCGTCTCTTGTCTACGATAATAACACAAAACTTTGAAATTGTCGATATGGATGATCTCGACATCGCACTTATAGTTTTTTTGGATGATGAATCTTCGTCATCAGAAGAGGAAATTCATCAAAGAGAATCTGAATCCCAATTATTTAAAAAACGTGAAGAAGAAACGGAACCAAATTTTTTTTATCGATAAATCAATTACCCTACTAAGTATTACTCCACTTAGCAGGGCCAAGCAAAATCCAAAAAAATCGTACGGTGGTCGACGTGGAAGCAAACAGAGGAGCGGCGTGAAGGAGGCCTAAAGCTTTGGTTTCCTCGGAAGCGGCGCCGTAATATAGCGGGCGTAAAACTACTACGGTGGGTGACGTCACAAAACGGTGGACAATATGCCGGCGATTAAAAGCGGTAGACCGCTGTGTAAAGTCAGAAAACGCGCAACGGAACGCATATAATGTTTGTCGTCTCTTGTCCACGATAATAACACAAAACTTTGAAATTGTCGATATGGATGATCTCGACATCGCACTTATAGTTTTTTTGGATGATGAATCTTCGTCATCAGAAGAGGAAATTCATCAAAGAGAATCTGAATCCCAATTATTTAAAAAACGTGAAGAAGAAACGGAACCAAATTTTTTTTATCGATAAATCAATTACCCTACTAAGTATTACTCCACTTAGCAGGGCCAAGCAAAATCCAAAAAAATCGTACGGTGGTCGACGTGGAAGCAAACAGAGGAGCGGCGTGAAGGAGGCCTAAAGCTTTGGTTTCCTCGGAAGCGGCGCCGTAATATAGCGGGCGTAAAACTACTACGGTGGGTGACGTCACAAAACGGTGGACAATATGCCGGCGATTAAAAGCGGTAGACCGCTGTGTAAAGTCAGAAAACGCGCAACGGAACGCATATAATGTTTGTCGTCTCTTGTCCACGATAATAACACAAAACTTTGAAATTGTCGATATGGATGATCTCGACATCGCACTTATAGTTTTTTTGGATGATGAATCTTCGTCATCAGAAGAGGAAATTCATCAAAGAGAATCTGAATCCCAATTATTTAAAAAACGTGAAGAAGAAGATGCTTACCAAATGTTAGTGTGTCGACACCTACATCATAATAGTGAAAAATTTAGAGAATATTTTCGCTTGACTCCCGTACTTTTCGATTATGTCCTAAATTATATAAAAGAGGATATATCTTTGATGCCAACAAATCGAATCCCTAAACCCATATCGCCCGAGCAGAAATTATGCGTTTTCTTAAGGTAAGTTGCGTATTTTTCACTGGTTTTAAGTTTCACCGAGACAAGAGAACCATACGTATATTTATATGATAATTTAGAATGCGGGGTTACAAACATATTAATGCTTTCTTTGCATATAGAGATTTTGCAGAAGTTATATTTATTACTAAACTACAAATACCTGTAACTTTTTATGTTTTTATTGTTTTTATACAAAATGTATTATTTATAATTGAGTGAATGATGAATCATTATAATCGTTATAACCAAGCTCTTCATTTCTTGGTGGCTGTGTATTTGGATAAGAGTCCAAAGGAAGTTGAAATAAATGTGATCTTTGTGAGTTGTCATTAGAGCTAACAGAGGTTGCATAACTTGATGCAGATGAAGGCCGACTTGTTGTACGCGACATAAACTCGATTTCAGCGGTGCAGTGTGTTCCATAAATATTTGCTAGAAAAACGGCAGGGTGGACGTTTATTAGGCCCGTTCCAATAAATCGTGTCCCCCTTTCTTCTTCGCCCGATCCAAATTCCCTTGCCTGACCGGAATACTGCGGTTTCTGCTTCCGCCCGAGGGAAGTCCAATTAATTGCAAGAACTGGACAGAAATGAATAAAAAAGAAGTAAGGTTGCCAACTAATAGAGTCCAACTTGGAAATTTTATTAACTAAATATATTTTTTTCTTCAGACGATGGAGTTTTTTTTTGGACACCCTTATAGCGTTGTACACCTATAGACAAATTATAACTTTTAGATTAGATTATAACAAATTAGACATGTTTTTCTCAAGAAATAAATCGTGGAACACATCAACCTGTTTACCTGTGTCGTGAATTCGACGGGATTGCCACATGTACAGGGTGATCCACATAACATTTTACCCCTCCCCCTAATTTATAATATTTGTAATAATTTTCAACAATAGAATATGAAACGCGCGTGGCATGTAAGAAAACGGAATCAGCCTGTAAACCCAAACAAATATTTGTTTTGATTTGGTATTGTACCTATATTGTATATAAATATTATGTTGAATGAGTACGATGCCATTTGTTATTAATGGTCTAGTCATATTTTGTCTGGAGTTGTACCCTTAAAAACAACAGAACAAATATTTCTCATCCGAAAGAAGGACAATTTCACTGTATCTAACGTCTACAGGTTGCGCTCACATTTATGCTTTTCGTATTATGCGCCCTTTGAAAGCACGAGAGTATTATTACTCTCGTCAATTGGTAGGTAGTTCATTTTTATTTCCGAAACGACATCAAAGAAGAAATGCATTTGCCCTACATCGCAAGCTGCAATTTGGCGCTAGAAGCTACAGGTAGCTATAGGAATGACCCCCATTGTGTTATTTTGGCGAATTTGAGACGGATAGAAAATTGACGTGCCCTATTTTTGTAGGTACCTCTATTACACCAGGACCCGGCATGTGACGTTGATGTAGATATAAACGGGAGCACGGCTGTAGTTCTCGATTTTTCTCTGCGGTTATTGCAAAACGAGTATATAGAACGCGGATTCCCGGTAACCGCGATATTTCGTAAGCTGGAAATGATTTTCTGACGAGGCACCGTTAGAAAGTCTCATTTCGGCGACCTGTGTTTCCTAATCTTATAAAGTAATATACAGGGTGGCCCACCACGAACTGCATCGATCTATACAGGGTGTCCAATTTTAAAACTGTACAAATCCGTAAAATCTTCATTTTTGCAGATAATCGCCTAAACTTTTTTTTGTTTGACAGGCCTTCAACCACTTCTTTTGACCTTCCTGCCATTTTCAAAATACAAATCCAGGGCCGGCTGCGATTTTTTTATACCCCCGATTTTCGCGAAAACCATTTAGCGATTTTTTTATTTAAAATCTGACCCCCACAGCATTAATAAGAATACCAAATTCGAATAAAACATATACAGGGAGTTTTATTCTGCAGGGTGTTAAATTTGAGCAAAATAGGAAATTTAAAGGCATCTGCCAAGTCAAGAGTTGACCACTCAAGGTGTTGGTGTGCAAAGGTCACCTAAAACCCTAATTTTATTGTCATCCAGTAAATTAGGGGACAAAGAGACAAAGACAAAGACGTCACCACGTCGATCCTATTTTGAATATTGTCAAAAAGCAAAGCAAAAGCGGAATTTCAAAACGAATTTTTGGCATCGTGTAACAGAAGCCCTGACCTAGTGATCTCTGCTGAGAAATAAATCCGTTCTTATTCACAAAATATGAATAAAAATGTGATTAAATCTCGAAATTTTCAAATGGAAACCCCCATTTTTTTAATGCGATCTTATTCACCACTAAGAATGATGACAACTTTGTGTAAGGTTTCCTATACCTAAATGCAGTAATTTTCGATTAATTTACGAAAAACCCACTTTTCGACCATAAAATGCGTGGTTTGCTTAACGCTTGGAAAATCATATTAGCCGTGGACGTTGAATAGACAATGGCGGCTGAGGAAATGTCACTTGGTTTATAAATTATTGTCAACAATAATGCCGGCGCGCTTAAATTACACAAACGAAGATTATTTAAATTCGTTTATTATCTACGGAGAATGCAACAAAGTAATATCAAGAACGTGCGATACATTTGGGGCTCGCTATCCACAAAAAACAAAACTATCGCCAAACGTTATTTTTCGTTTGGCGTATAGACCTACACATAAATTATTGTTTTTTTTTTAATTCATAAGTATAAAAGCGGCAGCAACGTCTGTCCTTCGTCAATTTATTATTGTTGATTAAACTATGTATATAAGTATCGGGCCAGTCATATTTATCTATTCATTTATTCGTTTAGTTCAATTAACCATCTTAAAATGCCTTTTAAATACGTTGTTTCATTAGCACAGCCGATAAATCAAAGTATAACATAGTTTTTTGTTTACTGTAAAATAAAAGTTTTCCATAATTTCACTCAACAACAGCGGTGGGTAGAAGGGCTTCAAGTTGTATTGGTAGTTAAAAAAAGTTGCTCTGCCTTCTAGCTCCTTCAAAATAGTTACGCCGCTGCCTTCAGTTTTTCAATGGTGCATTACAGTCTGATGAATGAGTATGAGACGAGAGACGAAATTTTACAGAGGCATTGAAAGTATACGTGCCTTTCACAAAATTTTTCGGTTTTAAGTTGAAGTTACTCCTTTTATAGGGATACTTAATGGATTAATTCCAGGGGAGGCCTAAGTGGGGTTTGAGTTTCATCACATGCATTGGTGTTGATAATTAAAGAGCAGAATCATTCTTATAGAGCCAATTTCGTAATACAACTAAAGTAACCGTCATATTGAAGGAACTTTTGCAATAATATTTTAGAGAGCTCCCTTAATTTTACAGAATACTTTATTAGTTTGATTATTTATTTGCGGCGCAAACAACCTATTTAATTTTTAATTAGGTTTTTCGACAGAGGAACTGTTAAATAAGCTCTGGCTCTTTGTCAAAGGTACTTAGTCCAGTTTAAACTTAAATGCCTAACATTAAAAGAACGAAATTTTGAATGATAGCTCAAAAACAACTTCAACAACTTTGTTTTCTGAGCATTCTGAGATTAAATCTTCCTACTTTATCACAGCAAATGTAAAGTCAAAGTGATATTGTGCTATGTGTTCTATCCAATTATGTATACTAACTTCTCTCTTTGATTATTGTTTTGTTGTACATAAAGAGATTTAACATTGTTTGATTTTTTGTTAAAGGTATTGCTCGAAGTGTTTTCTATATGCAGTGTTTCCAGGAGTGTACATTTATAACCTCAATATTTTATACAGTGTGACCCACTTACAACCATAAAATTTGTAATTGTCGTCCAATTCGGATCGTTTTTTTTAACGATAGGGCATCAAAAACTGTACTTTAGGGCAAAACGGCATAATTTATTTAAAAACCCAAGGCCTACTACGATATATTTTTGGCGCCAAAAGTAGAAAAGTCATATTAGCCATTTTTTTTATAAAAATTCTAACTACGCCACTGGATTGAGCATCCCTTTGAACGGGTTTGTACCAAATTTTGTTAAAAAAATCATAATTCTATAAGCCAATGAAAATCGCGATTTAGCTACCTATTTTACCTGCCTACTCGCTTTAATCCACATGCGAGTTGATTTAAGTAAGTAGGTAGGCAGGTAAAATAGGTAATACCAATAATAAATAATAAAATACGAATAGCAATAATGGTGATATCTATGAAGATTTCGGGGATGAAAATTTGGTGGATATAAATAATTTACCTGGATCCCAACTGAGAGCAGAACTGGAGGTACAATATCTACCAGAACTGAGTCACTGACTCAGAGCGTTGACTGAAATATTCGGAATTTCAGTCAACGCTCAGAGTCAGCGATGACGACCAATGATTACATTTGTTGAGCGAAGGCCGAAACTTATAAAATTGTTTGACTACAAACAAGGACACTTGGATAATCCAAACTTTTCTGATTGGAACCCTGTGACCTCAGTTCCAGCTAACATTTCGCCTGCTGCTGCTTATCAACTATTTTTCGACAAAGAAGCGATTGATTTTATAGTGAGGTTCATAAATACGTGCTCAACAGAAAAATCATGTTGGAGATGTTACCGCAAAGAAGAGTTATAGTGATGCCACATTAGACTCGTTTAGATGAAACCCAGACTGATTTAGCCGACTGCAACAAATGGCAAAATGAGTACGAAAGTTCGGTGTTCGAAAAAATAGGAAAAATGATACCCCTATTTAAAACTTTTAATCAAAAATTTCGAGTTGTAAATTGATATTCTGAGGATATCTCCTATTTGGTGCCAAATTAAGCCATCAGATTGGTATTCCTCATTGAAATGAATTTTAAGTAACTTCCTACCTACATTTTGTTTTAGGGTGGAGATTGCGGTGGAAAACAGCAAAAATAAAAGTAGGCAGAATATGTTTGTTCACTAATTTACAATTATAACCAATATCGATAGATCTACACTAAAATCGAGCAATTCTTACGCCTGGTGTAAATAAAAGCACGTGTTCGATGACGTTCCGCGAAACAAGGCGATTGGTCAATAGGCCATAAAATATCAGCGCGCCTGGTAACAGGGACGTACTCGATCGCAAAAGAGTATGTACGCGGTTTTATCTTGTTGTTTTCAGCTATTTAAACACTGCCACAAGCAATTTTATCGATGTTTTGAACCATTTTAATTAAGCCAATAATTTTTTCTGAAATATTTTGATGCAAACAATTGCAAAATTAAATAAAGGTCGTGCCTGAGTGTGGCTCTGGCGAATATCTCAACGCACGTGCTCTTGTTTACGCCAGCGTAAGAGTTACTCGATTATATAAGTCTATATAAACATGTAGGTATTATTAATAATTATAGGTCAGGTCTAAATAAAATTCTTACCGAAACAAATGCATAATAAAAATAGAGAATTTGGCGCAGATATGAAACGGCTAAGGCGAGTGAGACGTGAATAAGCCGCTATCATGCGCAGTTTTACGGAGCCAATTGTGGGAACAAAAAGTATAGCCCATTTATACGCTGCGGTTAAGTTTCTACTGTAATCTCTGGACGCTGGTAATACGCAGAAAGGACAGCCGCTTGAAGGACGCGCGTGCTTCCCAATTAAGCCAACGACCTCAAGCTAATGATACAGCGTTACGTGAATTCGAACGAGTGCAGGTACTTCTTGCTATTGTCTTCTATAGAAAATATTTGTTTAATTTTTGTTTGTAATTCATGAACAGTTTAGAGAAATGCTTGTTATATTGTTTCTTTTTGTAACGTAACCATATGTTATTGCCGAATACCCGAACACTATTATTGTACTCGACCGGTCGTTTAATTTACACCTATTTGACCAATTTAACAAAACAAAATCAATTAGTTCCGATAATAACCCCAATTCGCGGGCATCGTCTCCTAAATTGACAATTTATTTCGGTAATTATAATATTCGTCATTCTCTAATTGCGCAATTAGTCATAACTTATCTGGGACGATTTGGTTAAAGCCCTGCTATAGCTAGTTTCCGAGGCTCCCCGGCAATTCGCCCGCCGCGCTGTCTGGCCCTTAACCTCGCCAGCTCTCGTGCACCCCCAAAAATAGGGGAGGATGTGGGGGGGGCGGAGGGGTCGCACCCTTTGTCGGCGGCCGCCACAAAGGAGCAGGGGACGAGGAACGCGGTGTATACAAATCTGCTGGTTTAAGAGGGGCGCAAGACGCCTCGAACACGGGAAACATCTATACATGCGAAAATGCATTAAATTCGAGCGAAATTTGTCATTTCACGCTTCCTCTTTACAAAGTCTGGTAGGCAGGAAGCATCAAGTATAATAATATAGTATACACTTTTTGTTAGGTCAGTGCACTGGCGTAGCCAGGATTTAGTTTTGGGGGGGGGTTTAGTTTGATAAAACAACAAACATATACTTACATGAAATTTAATATCTATATATTTCATCCGAAAAACTACGACATATTTATAAAGTTCTTAACTTTAAATGAAATGGATAAATTAATTTCGTTCCTCTGCGCTAAATCTAAAACCATTAAAGAAGAAATCTTCGGCTTTTTCTTTTAAATATATCCACTACTTCATCTGCATGAATTTCTGTTCCATAGTGAATGTTCATTAGAGCCAAACCATTAAGTCTGTTTTCACTTGTAGTGTTTCGTAAATAGTTTTTCAGTCGCCTTAGGCTCGAGAAAGACCTTTCTGGGGTAGCAGTGGATACAGGAATGGTAGCCAAGATTTGTAGTAATGTGTAAATATTAGGATAAAGGTTTTTATCGCACATATCTAGGCATTCCAAACTAGATTTAATACTATTTAATAATTTCCCTACCAACGCACAAACAGTAATATTAATATTTATTCAAGGCATGGGCGTAGGTAATGTTTCGCTAAAATACAATTTTGAAAATCTAATTTTCACTTTGATCTATAAAAATAATGTTCCCGTGTTACATTTGGATCACATTTATATTAGGTGGACGCATTGAGTAAACGTATTCCTTTATTCAGTGGTGGAAGGTAAGGCCGAGGATAATGTTTTGTAGGAAATATGAATTGCGTTAATAATTTCTTATATTGTTGGAATTTATTCCCATCGATCGTGGAAATTATTCCCAGAACTCCCTCTTGTTACATACTATCACAGAGAAGACCAGAATCCAGAATACAGGGAGTCGCATCTTGTCAAATATGTCAAAAGATGGCGCTAGGCGCTACTATTACTACATATATTCAAACGTAATAATAATGTAACTCTTCACTCCTCGTATTTTTTCGGTATAATATTAGGTAATATTTTGCTTATTTCGGGGGGGGGGGGTTGCAAGAGCTGGGAAGAAATTTACGCTTGCTCTATATAAAGCACCCCGACAAGAGACATCTTTAAACCATCATTGCTCTATTTTATTTAATAAGCTAGTTGGCCAGTAGAGTAACACAGTTATTTTGTCCAGACTACCACCTACATCTGAAGCAGTAAGACAAAATTCCTATCGTTCATCAAATTCATTTGTGGAAAGGAAGAAATTTGAGAGCAACTGAATGGGGCTGGAGAAAAACTAACAACATTCTAATGCCAGTGCTCACGACTTAAGCACCAGCTCCAGCCTCAATTCTGCAGCTCATATCTTGCGGCTGTAAAAAGGGCCGTGGAAAGCGTTGTACCTACATCTGTAAAGGCTGGCCTGCACTGCTCTACAATGCGTTCTCAAGTCATTGTCATGGGCAGAGTTGTTAAATTCCATCGAGCAGGACCATTTTGCAGAGGCAATTGATTAAATATTTTTATTTCATTAGTGGAATAGGCCTACAGGGTGTTCAGAGTGTGCGGTGAACACGGTCCCAGAGCTGCTAGGGGCCCACCGCCACCAAGATTCAAGCAGGGCGCATAAATCTCTGCTGCTAGGGGCCCACCGCCACCAAGATTCAAGCAGTGCGCATAAATCTCTAATCGATTACATAGAGGGCGACAGAAATTTCGCAACAATAAAAATGCAAGGGTAGTACAAAAAATGTATAATGACTTAAGAGTAAATGTACCTACATGATGATCCAAACTCGACGCCCCAGGCCTACTGCGGAAACACGAAAATTGGAAATAAAAATTCGAACAGGGGTTCTTAAATGGGACATATTATAAGGCCCAATTATGACCGAAAATTTGCTTTTTTGTTGTTTGGGGAAATAACCGCTGTGCCGTCATCAATATTTTCCCCCAGAAACATACCTTTTTTTCTAAATATTGAAAGTCTTTATCAACAACTTTTATAGGAAAAGATTTTCTGTATCTTTTATTGTTCAAAATTTACCATAATTGATAGTCAGAAATTATTTAAGAGAATGTTAATGTTAAATTTTTTTCAACTGGAATATTAAAAAGCAATTTTTGTAACAAACTATAATAGCAAACAAGTCAGTAACAAGCACAATTCAAAAAAATAAAAAATACTCCAGTCGAACAAATTTAATGGTGCACAAGGCACCTAACATACTCTTAAATAATTTCTGACTATCGCAATTAATTGTTTTCATGGCTAGCTAGAATTCGGAAAACCGATCCTAGTGAATAGAAAAAAATCCATATTTTTCATTCCATTCCATTTAAGAATTTTATTTTCAGTTTTCGTGTTCCCGCAGTAGGCCTGGGGCGTCGAGTCTGGATTATCCTGTACAGAACGTACATGGTGATTCAACATTTTGACCTAGAAAATGGCGTTTTTCGACTTGTAGTGAGCAATGTGCATTATTTTTAACTGTTGGTCGATACAAAGTTTAATTTGGATTATTCTCTATGCACCTACAGGATGTCCCATTTTCGATACTTTTGCGAGGTATCTCGGTTATTTTTAGAATGAGGAAGTTGCGGTTTTCGGGAGAGTGACCTACTTTTTCATAAAAAGAAAGGCTCGTATACAAAATTTGCAAGCGGCCTCCTTAGTTTTTTAAACATAAGGTGACTTTCAAAATTTGCCATTTTCAGGCAAGTAGAGATACTAAGAGAGCACCAGACCAGACTTGTCGAAACCTGTCTGGTCTGGTACTCTCCTAGGTTTTGCCCGTCTCCCCACTCTCTCCCCACTCCTATTGAAACAGCTATATAGGAGAGGTTCAACTAAGATCTCATCAGACACGCAGATCATTTACAACATGTCCTTCTTAAATAGTTTAAACAATTTGCTGGTGAAAAATCTGGTGAATGTTCGAGATTTGGAAGTAAATAAAAAATTTGAGATCCAGTGTTTTAAGAGAATAAATACCAAGTTTTGGGAAAAGGTAGTGGTGGAATTTGCCGACTTCAAGACCATCCTGCCTCAGCGTTTTACGGAGCAATTAACTCAAGAGCGAATTGACGAATTGAATGGTGACAAAAGGTATTTTTTAACAAGCTTGGGGCCCGTCGGCAAGACTACAAATATTATATTTTCTGAAGCATGAGCGAGAGACTGCGGCGATATATGGAGGCACTCGAAGAGCTGAGACGCTTGATTATTATGTATGAACTAACTAAAAAGTTTAGAAATGTAAAGTTGTGAAAATAAAAAATATTATTTGTTTGTGTGTTTTTTACTACAAATCCCAATATTGTCTGGGCACAGATATTCTGATTTTAAACAAATCATAAAAAAAATGCCTAGCGAATTTCCCAAGGACAGTGAGAAAATATTCTACATAATATCCAATTAGACAATTGCTCTAAGAATATGCAAAAAAAAAGTAATTTTTATTTTTTTATTTAAAAAAATATTGCCAATTGCCAATTGCTTTAATTGCCACTTAGCCACTTGGCCCCCTTGGCCCCCCCTCCCCATATTAGTTTTGTTTTCAGTGCTCTGAAATACCCGGGGATTGAACCCGAGACACCTAGCTGGTAGCAAAAGACGCTTGTCTCTTAACCACGGCTGTATTTCCAAAGGGGTTTCTTGAAAATTTCTACCCTTTCTTATTCAGGTAGCGCGTTGAAGTCGCCTGCTTGGGGTATGCAACGTGGGTGGGCCAGTAGGAGAAAGTATCAAACGCCGCGCTGCGGTGGTACAGTCAGCGGTACCGCTTCTCGGGGGATGCTGCCGCGGGCGTGCCGAGGGTACAGTCTAGTCGGACGCTAGAATACCGCTCAGTCGGGGCTCCTCCGGTACAGTCCAGACAGGCAGGTAGAATAACCGCGCTTCGAACTGGACTCGACCTTACGGTCTTGGGTTGACTATGGCTTATTTTTTGGGCCCTTTATGGTTGTGTTATACAAAATTATTCGATATTTACAAATTTATTATAAAAATAGTTTTTTCTTTATGGTATTTTCAGAGAGTTCGATGGTATACAGAGTGTTTAACTCGGCGCTCTCATTCCAGAAGGTGGCGGACACGCGCCACGCGCTCCATCGAAGGTCGAGGCGCGGTTCCAGTCGACGTGCGGTACAGACGACGCTTCGGGCTGGAAGCTGTGGTCTTGGGTTGATTATAACTTATTTTTTGAACACTTTATGGTTGAGTTATATAAAATTATTCACTATTTATTATAAAAATCGTTTTTCGTTATATTTTCAGAGAGTTCTATGGTATACAGAGTGTTTAACTCAGCGCTCTCCAGACTAATTATATTGGTTTCTATGCTTAAGAAACATTCTTGAAAATTAACTGGGGGCGACTATAGTTTATTTTTGAAAACATTACGGCTGTGTTATACAAATTATTCTCTATTTATTATAAAAATCGTTTTTCTTTATATTTTCAGAGAGTTCTATGGTATACAGAGTGTTTAACTCAGCGCTCTCCAGACTAATTATATTGGTTTCTATGCTTAAGAAACATTCTTGAAAATTAACTGGGGGCGACTATAGTTTATTTTGAAAACTTTACGGCTGTGTTATACAAATTATTCTCTATTTATTATAAAAATAGTTTTTTCTTTATATTTTCAGAGTTCTATGGTATACAGAGTGTTTGACTGAGCGCTCTCCAGACTAATTATATTGGTTTCTTTGTTTAAGAAACTGGAAAATTAAAGGCTCAGAATGATTTTGTTAGATATTTAATGTGTGGAATGAAACAAGAGAAATATATTTATGTTTTATGTTAAAAAAATATATATATACAATAAACACTAATTTCTAAATATATACACACTTACATCTAATTGGATAAAATAATGAAACTTATCTATACATATACGTATAACTAAATATATTTAGGGGAGATTTTTTTTCATGCGTTCAAGTTTTTCAACTTCATTCATACATGAGGCACGCCCTTCTTTCGCACGATTATAAATGGCTTTTATTTTCAACATCCTCTTTTCACATTCATCCCACTCCCTTTGCATTCGATTCATCACACATTCAAACCTTCTCTTTTTTTCGTTTGCGTTTGAAATGCCCCCATCTGCCAACTCTCTCATATTCATAAATACTTCACTCACACTTTGATGCTGCTCGTTCACAAATCTCCCCTTTTCATTTAGCATTGTCAAATTCTTTCCCCCACGCGTTGTCTGTGACTCCTGGGAGGGTCGCTTCGCTACCAAATCGTCTGCCTCGTCGCTTAACCTCTTGCATGACGACCGCGATGAAGCCCTGGAGCCCCCACACCGGCTTTGATTATCTATCTGTGAGGAAGAAACCTTATTTGAAAATAGCGAATTTTATAAATGTTAGCTTACCTTTGACGATGCTGCCAGTGATGGAAGACGTCCAACTTCAAAATCGGAACCATAATTATCAAGAGCCATGTCGCAGAGTTGCTGGTTGGTGAGCCCTGCGATGAATGGCTCCTCCAGCAGACTCAACACGCTTGAGTTGAGATTGGGCAGCTATGAAAGGAAAACATTATATGGGAAAATACTGATTAATGCAAACTTACAGGTTCGGGGCAAATTGACGCCACAGCGTTGACCGTCTCGTCGGCACTCCGAGTTGGCTACAAGTAAATGGGTTCAATGAGAATCGAATGAGAAATTAAATTAAAAAACTTACAGCTACCAAACGGCAATCACTTAGAATTTTAATTTTTGATGATTCCATACTGTTCAAAGCGACGAAGCACAGGTGAACTGAGTAAAAGCGGTTCGGAACACGGGTGAACTGAGTAAAAGCGGCTCGGAACACGACTGTGAAACACGGGTGAACTGAAGAGGAAACGCGCCACGCATCGTGTGTAGATCGGAACAGTGTTGCCAGTTTGGTAGATTTTTCCTGAACGTTAGGGAGACCCGCCCACCGGAGGCAACGTTGTCAGATTACCGAAAGTCCCCACCAACCCCGCCCCATCAGTGCCCTCCTACATGGTACCGCCCACATCCCTTCTTTCCGCATAGTAAGAAGTATTGGAATATAAGAGTCATATCTTTGCTTTCAGTGATAGTTTCTACAAATCTTTAGTTTTCTGCAAATCGTAATGTCTAACATCAGGTATATCATCGACGCTGATGGCTTTCAAGTTAGTGGAAAGTTCGTTATAAAAGAAATGTGGATATACGATATGAAATCGAGGGAAGTGACATCCAGGTATTATCGTGTGGGAAACTACCGCAGCCTATCTTCTAAGGATGCATGCACTGCTCGTTGGTTAACGATGAACTTGCACGGCTTGAAGTTTGAAGATTGTGCAACGGATGAAGCCCAGGAAAGTGCGTTAGAAGAGATTCGGCGTCTGGGGGAGTCCGCTGGCGATGAACTTATAGCTTACAAGGGAGGACAAGTTGAAAGGAATCTGCTGCAGGCCGCGGGGTATGCCCATTTATCTTACAATATCGAGGATCTAGGCTGCCCCAAGTTCGACGTCCTTGTTCGGAAGCAGCAGAGGTTCTACGAGCGAGTGCGTGCAAACCAATGTGAGCGACACATCACGAGGCCTGGAAAAGCATTTCACTGCCCGAGGGTAGAACTAATGTTTTTTTCTGAATTTATAAGACGATGTAAATAATTTAGTTTTTGTGAAAATGTAAATAAAAATGTAAAGTTATTATGCTGTTTCATTTCCAGCAGAAAAGAATGATTATGAAAAAAAGTCAATTTAAAAACTTTCCCGCTGCAGGAAAGACGTGCTTCGTGAAATTAATGTTTGTAGAAAATGGTAAAATGTTAAAATAAAAAAGGGAGCAAAAAAAAACCTTTTCTCAGATCCTGTTTTCATACTAAAATTTTGGAGAGGGGACCATCCTTCGACGCTCTTACCCTATATAGGTAGGAACTCTGCCTATTTCTAGCACACTGCTCTACTCATTGCTTCGAAGATGATCGATGGTAATGAAATAGCTACAGAGAGCGACAAAACTGTAAAGGCATATGAGAAGGTGTTTAACATACTTAATGAAAGTGACAGACCTACACTTCCACAAGTATTACAACGTTGGCAGCAAAAGTTGCAATTGTCGGTGAGACAGCATTCCTCAGCACTCCGATGTCATTTTCACCAAGGCACTTTGTCAAAGTTACATGCCAATCTGCAACATCTCAAAAGACTTCAATTATACTTCAAAACATTATGCAAAACTGGATCTGGTAAGCAACACCTCAATAGAAGTCATCGAGTCAAATGGGTGGACGTTCAAGCAGCGTTCCAGAGTCGTCTTCGCACAGGTGTTATAGTAAATATGAGGCACATCGATTTATTCCAGTTTTTTGACGATGCATTTATTCTTTTTAAGAGTCGCATAACTAGAACTTTAAATGCTTTTCACATTGTTAAGGTAAATGCGGTTTTTAATGGTGAATTTGTTAAAATGTCTCAAGATACAGTCATAAGTGACAACAAATGCTTCAACACAAAAAATGCTATAATTGACCAGGGGAGTGATTTAAAGTTGTGGTTTACAGATAATATAAAGGATAGGATTATAAAGAAGCTTGAAGATTTTCATGACAATGGATCGGGGTGGGCGTTACGCAAAATTTTGAGTTTAGTCATCAGTATAAATAAAGTTGAGATAGGAAACGGTGCTTCATATCTGCCACTCCCCGTTGAAATTTCCAAAAAACAAGCATGTGTCAATGTAAAAAATAGTGATGAAGCATGCTTCTTTTGGAGTGTTATTGCCGCTCTTTACCCCTCTCAAAAGCATATTGATCGGGTTAATTCATATCCTCACTACAGGCTGAAATTTAAATTAGATGATATAGACCTACCAATGCAATTATCTCAAATATCGAAATTCGAAAAATTAAATGAAATTTCTATAAATGTGTATATTTTGGAGTTGGTAAGTGAGACTCCACGTCAATTTATCACCTCTCCAGCTCGACTAACTAAAAATAAAATGGATAGACATGTGAATTTACTTCTAATTCAAAGTCATTATTTTTTGAAAACTAGCGACTTTGAAGCACCGTCTGTCGACGATGCGCACGTTGATATAAAATACCATTATTGTTGGATTAAAGATTTATCTAGACTGATTTCGAAACAGTCTAGTAAACATAACGGTAGAAAATTTATATGCGAGAGATGTTTAAATTACTTTTCATCGCAAGATAAGTTAGAAGAGCATACAGTTTATTGCGAGCAAATAAATAATTGTAAAATCGAGTTTCCCAAAGAGAAGTTTATCGAATTTAAAAATTTTGTTAATAAAGAACGCACCCCATTCACCCTGTATGCTGACTTTGAAGCAATGCTAAAACCCTGCGGAGATTCTGATGCTTGCCTAAAAACTGTTAAATATCAAAGACACGAAGCATTCAGTGCCGGTTATTATTTCAAGTGCTCTTTTGACAACTCGCTCTCTTTCTACAAAGCTTATCGCGGGGGAGACTGTATGATATGGTTTGCCAATCAAATAGAGGAAATTGCTAAGTTTATATCATCCAAATTGAATCTTGTTGAACCTATGGATGAAGCCATAAGTCTTAAAGATGCCACCCCTAATTGTCACATTTGCGAGAAAAAATTCAATGTTAACGACATAATTGTACGTGACCACTGTCACCTGTCATCGATGTTTCGAGGTTATGCACATCAAGCGTGCAACTTAAATTATAAAAACTCGTTTGTAGTTCCCATCATTTTCCACAATCTTAGTGGGTATGACAGCCACTTTATAATACGAGAACTTGCCAAACGGAATCATGTCAACCTACTTCCTGTTAATAATGAAAAATATATAAGCTTTACAGTATTCGATAATGAAACAAATATTAAATTTCGGTTCATCGATTCTTTCAAGTTCTTGGCCTTTCCTCTCGACAAACTCGCATCATCTCTAAATAGTTTCGAAAACACTAGAAATGAATTTCGATTGTCTTCCGAAAATTTTGACTTGTTAACTAGGAAAAGGGTTTTTTGTTATGATTATATCGATTCTCTGGAAAAATTGGAAGAAACCGCATTACCATCGATTCAACATTTTTATAACAAATTAAATGACACTAATATTAACGAGAAGGATTACGGACATGCGCAATTAATTTGGGAGAGGTTTGGTGTAAAAACCTTGGGTGAGTATTTAGATCTGTACTTAAAGACTGACGTGCTCTTGCTCACAGATATATTTGAACACTTTAGAACGACTTGTCTTCAAAATTACGGTTTAGATCCTGCCTGGTACTATACTTTGCCTGGATTCAGTTGGGATTGCATGCTTCGATATACGAAATGTAAATTAGAAACCTTCCAAGATAGTGACATCTTAATGTTTTTCGAGAGGGCAATTCGAGGTGGGGTAAGCCAGGTAAGCCACCACTTTTCTCAGGCCAACAACAAATATATGGCAAACTATGATGCTAGTATGCCATCAAAATATATTCTTTATGCGGACGTTAACAACCTTTATGGCTGGGCAATGTGTGAACCCCTTCCTTACGGAGGATTTGAGTGGGCCTCCAACGATACTGACGTCACCAAGGTTGCTGACAATGCCGATGAAGGATATATTTTAGAAGTGGATTTGTCGTATCCCGATCATCTTCATGACCATCATAAAGATCTTCCTTTCGCACCTGAACATCGTAAACCTCCAGGTTCCAAAATAAAAAAGCTCATGACCACTCTCGATGATAAGAAGAATTATGTGATTCATTATAGAGCGCTTAAGCAAGCTTTACAACATGGTTTAATTCTGAAAAAAATTCACAAAGTTTTGAAATTTAAGCAGTCTACCTGGTTAGCTCCCTATATACAACTCAATACCCACTTAAGAACTGTGACAACATTAGATTTTGAAAAAAATATAATGAAACTAATGAATAATGCAATCTACGGCAAAACAATGCAAAATGTTAGAAAACATAGGATTGTGAGATTATTAAGGACGTGGGAGGGTAGATACGGCGCCAAAAATTTAATTTCTAGCCCTCGTTTTAGACATAGGATAATTTTTGAAGAGAATTTAATAAGTGTCGAATTAAATAAGACAAATATTATGTTTGATAAACCTCTGTACGTTGGGATGTCTATTCTGGACATATCAAAAACCTGTGTTTACGAATTTCACTATGACTTTATGTTGAAAACATTTTCACCAACTAACTGCTTATTATTATATACTGATACTGATAGTTTAGTTTACGAAATCCGCTGTGAGGACATGTTCGAGGATGTAATTAAGAATCATATTCATCGGTTTGACACTAGTGACTATCCTGCAGATAATCAATATGGAATTCCGCTTGTAAATAAGAAGGTGCCAGGACTGATGAAGGACGAATTAAATGGTCGTATTTTAACACATTTTGTTGGACTTAGATCTAAAATGTATACTTATAAGGTTCAAGGAAAAAATTTGTGTGTTAAAAAATCCAAAGGTGTTAGAGGTAGTGTTGTAGCGAAGCAGATAACGTATCAAGATTATTTCGATTGTTTATTCGATAAGACAGAGAAAATTGTAAATCAACGATCTATACGATCGTTTTCTCATAACGTCTTTAGCATAAGTCAATCTAAGATTGGTTTAAATCCATTTGACGATAAGCGATATTTAGTTGATAGTGTTTCAACCCTTCCTTGGGGTCATAAAGATGTACGTGTGGATGAATAAAAAATATATTTTACAAATAGTGTTTCATTCTCTTGTAGCCCCCCCACCCCTGACGTCCCACCGCCCAGTTTGTATATATAACCGAGACATCGAGCTCATTCTGCAGTCTGAAAACTTGTAACAAGAGTTCGCAGCAACATGTACAACCAGACCATTCAGATCGAATCAGACATGGTGCCCTGCCCCTACATTGCCAGCCACATGGTACGGAGAAGTCGACTGCAGAATCATCTGGTGAAGTGTCGGCGACAGTTGGGACATGTGCCTGAAATCAATTGGGAAGAGTATTACCGACATATCAACAATCAGCCGTCGATGATCATAAGAAATCCCAGGATTGGCCCGGAATAAAAATGTTGTAAAATAAAAATATTGTAAAATAAAAGTCATATTTTTTAATCAGTGCTTTATTCCAACCTTCTTCTATACAAGTCTGCTAACAAAAATTGATTATAATAAGAGTACAGTTCAAAAATGCAATATGTTTCCATGCTACATACCGCATTGCACATTAAAAATACAATTTCCATTACATTTATGGCATAGTTACTACGTACTAATAATTCATTGACCTTATCTAAAAAATTAAGGTAAAAATCATACAATTCAAAATTAATCAAAAAGCTCATCCTTAAAGTCACATATGGTGCGATATTTAGTAGCTCGAAAACCTCTGCTATGGAAAACCATTGGCTAACACCATTTTTTGCAAGCAACACTCGTTGATTTCCATCTGCAGTCAACATGGTTCTTAACAATATATCGTCAAATCTGATGAACATCGGGGTACCCAGGTTGTTGGTAAAGTTGTTTAAATTATTCACTAATTCTTTCCACTCCAAATAGTCCAGCGAAATCACATTTCGTCGCACTGTTGATCGGATATTAACTTGGGGTTTGAAATATCTCATAATGCTCAAACCATTATTAATAATATATGTAGGTAATGTGAAGCATGATGATAGAAGCAGAGAATCTTCGCTTACATTGTTTACTTCTTCATGGTCGCTACCATCGGTTTCATAGCCGCTGTCAACCATCTTAACACTTGAAGCTCTACACGACGTTTGACTCAGAGATCCACGAGTCATGGTCTTTATCAAAGCCCAACCATCGTACTAGCACCTTCCCCCTCTTTCTACGAAGAATCTTTTCAACCAGGTAGACATCGGGATGTTCAGTTTTTTGCAATTCTTCGCGGTAAAACCCACCCTTTATAGGACTTCCATTTAAATCCTCTAGAAGATATGTAGGCGGGTTGGTAATTTGTACTTTGCTTATTTTAAACAATTCTGTACTCCAACTAGGCATATATCCTTTGGCAAATACGTGTTTCACTTTACTTATTCTCACAATATCTCCAACCTTCAATTTACTACCTCTGAAAATCTTCACGTGACTATACACTATCCAGTAGGAGAAAGTATCAAACGCCGCGCTGCGGTGGTACAGTCAGCGGTACCGCTTCTCGGGGGATGCTGCCGCGGGCGTGCCGAGGGTACAGTCTAGTCGGACGCTAGAATACCGCTCAGTCGAGGCTCCTCCGGTACAGTCCAGACAGGCAGGTAGAATAACCGCGCTTCGAACTGGACTCGACCTTACGGTCTTGGGTTGACTATGGCTTATTTTTTGGGCCCTTTATGGTTGTGTTATACAAAATTATTCGATATTTACAAATTTATTATAAAAATAGTTTTTTCTTTATGGTATTTTCAGAGAGTTCGATGGTATACAGAGTGTTTAACTCGGCGCTCTCATTCCAGAAGGTGGCGGACACGCGCCACGCGCTCCATCGAAGGTCGAGGCGCAGTTCCAGTCGACGTGCGGTACAGACGACGCTTCGGGCTGGAAGCTGTGGTCTTGGGTTGATTATAACTTATTTTTTGAACACTTTATGGTTGAGTTATATAAAATTATTCACTATTTATTATAAAAATCGTTTTTCGTTATATTTTCAGAGAGTTCTATGGTATACAGAGTGTTTAACTCAGCGCTCTCCAGACTAATTATATTGGTTTCTATGCTTAAGAAACATTCTTGAAAATTAACTGGGGGCGACTATAGTTTATTTTTGAAAACATTACGGCTGTGTTATACAAATTATTCTCTATTTATTATAAAAATCGTTTTTCTTTATATTTTCAGAGAGTTCTATGGTATACAGAGTGTTTAACTCAGCGCTCTCCAGACTAATTATATTGGTTTCTATGCTTAAGAAACATTCTTGAAAATTAACTGGGGGCGACTATAGTTTATTTTGAAAACTTTACGGCTGTGTTATACAAATTATTCTCTATTTATTATAAAAATAGTTTTTTCTTTATATTTTCAGAGTTCTATGGTATACAGAGTGTTTGACTGAGCGCTCTCCAGACTAATTATATTGGTTTCTTTGTTTAAGAAACTGGAAAATTAAAGGCTCAGAATGATTTTGTTAGATATTTAATGTGTGGAATGAAACAAGAGAAATATATTTATGTTTTATGTTAAAAAAATATATATATACAATAAACACTAATTTCTAAATATATACACACTTACATCTAATTGGATAAAATAATGAAACTTATCTATACATATACGTATAACTAAATATATTTAGGGGAGATTTTTTTTCATGCGTTCAAGTTTTTCAACTTCATTCATACATGAGGCACGCCCTTCTTTCGCACGATTATAAATGGCTTTTATTTTCAACATCCTCTTTTCACATTCATCCCACTCCCTTTGCATTCGATTCATCACACATTCAAACCTTCTCTTTTTTTCGTTTGCGTTTGAAATGCCCCCATCTGCCAACTCTCTCATATTCATAAATACTTCACTCACACTTTGATGCTGCTCGTTCACAAATCTCCCCTTTTCATTTAGCATTGTCAAATTCTTTCCCCCACGCGTTGTCTGTGACTCCTGGGAGGGTCGCTTCGCTACCAAATCGTCTGCCTCGTCGCTTAACCTCTTGCATGACGACCGCGATGAAGCCCTGGAGCCCCCACACCGGCTTTGATTATCTATCTGTGAGGAAGAAACCTTATTTGAAAATAGCGAATTTTATAAATGTTAGCTTACCTTTGACGATGCTGCCGGTGATGGAAGACGTCCAACTTCAAAATCGGAACCATAATTATCAAGAGCCATGTCGCAGAGTTGCTGGTTGGTGAGCCCTGCGATGAATGGCTCCTCCAGCAGACTCAACACGCTTGAGTTGAGATTGGGCAGCTATGAAAGGAAAACATTATATGGGAAAATACTGATTAATGCAAACTTACAGGTTCGGGGCAAATTGACGCCACAGCGTTGACCGTCTCGTCGGCACTCCGAGTTGGCTACAAGTAAATGGGTTCAATGAGAATCGAATGAGAAATTAAATTAAAAAACTTACAGCTACCAAACGGCAATCACTTAGAATTTTAATTTTTGATGATTCCATACTGTTCAAAGCGACGAAGCACAGGTGAACTGAGTAAAAGCGGTTCGGAACACGGGTGAACTGAGTAAAAGCGGCTCGGAACACGACTGTGAAACACGGGTGAACTGAAGAGGAAACGCGCCACGCATCGTGTGTATATCGGAACAGTGTTGCCAGTTTGGTAGATTTTTCCTTAACGTTAGGGAGACCCGCCCACCGGAGGCAACGTTGTCAGATTACCGAAAGTCCCCACCAACCCCGCCCCATCAGTGCCCTCCTACATGGTACCGCCCACATCCCTTCTTTCCGCATAGTAAGAAGTATTGGAATATAAGAGTCATATCTTTGCTTTCAGTGATAGTTTCTACAAATCTTTAGTTTTCTGCAAATCGTAATGTCTAACATCAGGTATATCATCGACGCTGATGGCTTTCAAGTTAGTGGAAAGTTCGTTATAAAAGAAATGTCGATATACGATATGAAATCGAGGGAAGTGACATCCAGGTATTATCGTGTGGGAAACTACCGCAGCCTATCTTCTAAGGATGCATGCACTGCTCGTTGGTTAACGATGAACTTGCACGGCTTGAAGTTTGAAGATTGTGCAACGGATGAAGCCCAGGAAAGTGCGTTAGAAGAGATTCGGCGTCTGGGGGAGTCCACTGGCGATGAACTTATAGCTTACAAGGGAGGACAAGTTGAAAGGAATCTGCTGCAGGCCGCGGGGTATGCCCATTTATCTTACAATATCGAGGATCTAGGCTGCCCCAAGTTCGACGTCCTTGTTCGGAAGCAGCAGAGGTTCTACGAGCGAGTGCGTGCAAACCAATGTGAGCGACACATCACGAGGCCTGGAAAAGCATTTCACTGCCCGAGGGTAGAACTAATGTTTTTTTCTGAATTTATAAGACGATGTAAATAATTTAGTTTTTGTGAAAATGTAAATAAAAATTTAAAGTTATTATGCTGTTTCATTTCCAGCAGAAAAGAATGATTATGAAAAAAAGTCAATTTAAAAACTTTCCCGCTGCAGGAAAGACGTGCTTCGTGAAATTAATGTTTGTAGAAAATGGTAAAATGTTAAAATAAAAAAGGGAGCAAAAAAAAACCTTTTCTCAGATCCTGTTTTCATACTAAAATTTTGGAGAGGGGACCATCCTTCGACGCTCTTACCCTATATACAGTGTGACCCATTTGTTTTGGGGTCAGTCTGTAAAAAGTGTATCAATCGTGCGATTTGGCTGATTTTTTTTTTAAATTGTAGAGCTCGATGAACTGCACATTTTGAACAAAAATTGCCTGGTTCGCATAAAATCCAAAGCCTACTATGACCGTTTTTATGAGCAAAATTTTAAGAAACCATATTAGCGCCAATGGATTGAGCACCCCTCGAAATGGGTATGTACAAAATTTCATCAAAATATTTCAAGTAATAACGATTTTGTAGAAAAATTAAAAATGCAGCCAAGGTACGTCTTTATTTTCAAAAATTCAAAGTTGGCCATGGAAAATAATTGAATTGTAATAATACAACCTTATGCTTATAAACACAAAACATAAAAACAATTAAAATTATAAAATTTTTGTAACTTCTACCAAGCCTCCATTTTCTACAATGCATTTGTCGTTCCTCTTGCGTACATTCAAAATTACATTTCGTATTTGCTGTGGAGTAATTTCCTCACAACTACGGTTTATCCTAGCTTGTAGTTCTTGTAAATTATGGGGTCTTGACTTATAAACATTTTGCTTAAGTGTACCCCAAAGAAAAAAATCTAAAGGAGTTAAGTCCGGAGATCTCGGTGGCCACTCACAGAAAGGACTATTTCGCCCTATCCAACAGTTTTCAAAATTATTATCTAGCCAGTTTCTGATTAAACGAGCATTATGAATAGGACTGCCATCTAACTGTAACTTTAAATTTAAACGGTATCTTAATGGTAACTCATCTAAAGCATTTCTAAATTCAATTTCTAGAAAATTCAAGAAGCCAGCCGCATTCAAATTCCCTTCAAAGAAAAATGGGCCAATTATTCTGTCGCGTAGTATTCCACACCAAACGTTAATTTTTTGTGAATATTGTCTCCTTGCATTTATTATAAACTCTGGATTTTCAGCTGACCAGTGACGGCAGTTTTGACTTGATACTACACCATTTGTAGTAAACGTGGCTTCGTCGGTGAATAAAATTTCATTTAAACGGTTTTATTTTGTTTTGTCTCAAACATCTCCTTATACTCTCTCTGGGTATATGAAGGTCTAAACTAGCCGTTCGAACACTATTTCGAGGATTGTCACTAAAGTATTGCAGAATTTGATTGTTATTTTCAACAAGTCCACGGCGTCCATTTTGCCTAGTTTTTAATAAATTTTTAGAAATCGATCCAGTTTCATCAAAAATATTGTTTATACGTTGTACAGTACTTCGACTCACTGATCTACCTGGGTGTCTATTGTTAAATTCGGCCGCAGCTTCTGCTGCCGAGCGCTCGTTGTCGCCCACGAGTCGAACAATTTATATTTTGTCTCTTATGTTTAAATATTCCATAATTATGATAATTAATTGTATTGAGCACAAACAATTTCTGAACTCAATTTAGACAGTTTGACACTTAATAAAAGTAAACAATTCAATTATTTTCCATGGCCAACTTTGAATTTTTGAAAATAAAGACGTACCTTGGCTGCATTTTTAATTTTTCTACAAAATCGTTATTACTTGAAATATTTTGGTGAAATTTTGTACATACCCATTTCGAGGGGTGCTCAATACATTGGCGCACACAGATTTTTTCAAAAAAAAACGCTAATATGGTTTCTTAAAATTTTGCTCATAAAAACGGTCATAGTAGGCTTTGGATTTTATGCGAACCAGGCAATTTTTGTTCAAAATGTGCAGTTCATCGAGCTCTACAATTTAAAAAAAAAATCAGCCAAATCGCACGATTGATACACTTTTTACAGACTGACCCCAAAACAAATGGGTCACACTGTAGGTAGGAACTCTGCCTATTTCTAGCACACTGCTCTACTCATTGCTTCGAAGATGATCGATGGTAATGAAATAGCTACAGAGAGCGACAAAACTGTAAAGGCATATGAGAAGGTGTTTAACATACTTAATGAAAGTGACAGACCTACACTTCCACAAGTATTACAACGTTGGCAGCAAAAGTTGCAATTGTCGGTGAGACAGCATTCCTCAGCACTCCGATGTCATTTTCACCAAGGCACTTTGTCAAAGTTGCATGCCAATCTGCAACATCTCAAAAGACTTCAATTATACTTCAAAACATTATGCAAAACTGGATCTGGTAAGCAACACCTCAATAGAAGTCATCGAGTCAAATGGGTGGACGTTCAAGCAGCGTTCCAGAGTCGTCTTCGCACAGGTGTTATAGTAAATATGAGGCACATCGATTTATTCCAGTTTTTTGACGATGCATTTATTCTTTTTAAGAGTCGCATAACTAGAACTTTAAATGCTTTTCACATTGTTAAGGTAAATGCGGTTTTTAATGGTGAATTTGTTAAAATGTCTCAAGATACAGTCATAAGTGACAACAAATGCTTCAACACAAAAAATGCTATAATTGACCAGGGGAGTGATTTAAAGTTGTGGTTTACAGATAATATAAAGGATAGGATTATAAAGAAGCTTGAAGATTTTCATGACAATGGATCGGGGTGGGCGTTACGCAAAATTTTGAGTTTAGTCATCAGTATAAATAAAGTTGAGATAGGAAACGGTGCTTCATATCTGCCACTCCCCGTTGAAATTTCCAAAAAACAAGCATGTGTCAATGTAAAAAATAGTGATGAAGCATGCTTCTTTTGGAGTGTTATTGCCGCTCTTTACCCCTCTCAAAAGCATATTGATCGGGTTAATTCATATCCTCACTACAGGCTGAAATTTAAATTAGATGATATAGACCTACCAATGCAATTATCTCAAATATCGAAATTCGAAAAATTAAATGAAATTTCTATAAATGTGTATATTTTGGAGTTGGTAAGTGAGACTCCACGTCAATTTATCACCTCTCCAGCTCGACTAACTAAAAATAAAATGGATAGACATGTGAATTTACTTCTAATTCAAAGTCATTATTTTTTGAAAACTAGCGACTTTGAAGCACCGTCTGTCGACGATGCGCACGTTGATATAAAATACCATTATTGTTGGATTAAAGATTTATCTAGACTGATTTCGAAACAGTCTAGTAAACATAACGGTAGAAAATTTATATGCGAGAGATGTTTAAATTACTTTTCATCGCAAGATAAGTTAGAAGAGCATACAGTTTATTGCGAGCAAATAAATAATTGTAAAATCGAGTTTCCCAAAGAGAAGTTTATCGAATTTAAAAATTTTGTTAATAAAGAACGCACCCCATTCACCCTGTATGCTGACTTTGAAGCAATGCTAAAACCATGCGGAGATTCTGATGCTTGCCTAAAAACTGTTAAATATCAAAGACACGAAGCATTCAGTGCCGGTTATTATTTCAAGTGCTCTTTTGACAACTCGCTCTCTTTCTACAAAGCTTATCGCGGGGGAGACTGTATGATATGGTTTGCCAATCAAATAGAGGAAATTGCTAAGTTTATATCATCCAAATTGAATCTTGTTGAACCTATGGATGAAGCCATAAGTCTTAAAGATGCCACCCCTAATTGTCACATTTGCGAGAAAAAATTCAATGTTAACGACATAATTGTACGTGACCACTGTCACCTGTCATCGATGTTTCGAGGTTATGCACATCAAGCGTGCAACTTAAATTATAAAAACTCGTTTGTAGTTCCCATCATTTTCCACAATCTTAGTGGGTATGACAGCCACTTTATAATACGAGAACTTGCCAAACGGAATCATGTCAACCTACTTCCTGTTAATAATGAAAAATATATAAGCTTTACAGTATTCGATAATGAAACAAATATTAAATTTCGGTTCATCGATTCTTTCAAGTTCTTGGCCTTTCCTCTCGACAAACTCGCATCATCTCTAAATAGTTTCGAAAACACTAGAAATGAATTTCGATTGTCTTCCGAAAATTTTGACTTGTTAACTAGGAAAAGGGTTTTTTGTTATGATTATATCGATTCTCTGGAAAAATTGGAAGAAACCGCATTACCATCGATTCAACATTTTTATAACAAATTAAATGACACTAATATTAACGAGAAGGATTACGGACATGCGCAATTAATTTGGGAGAGGTTTGGTGTAAAAACCTTGGGTGAGTATTTAGATCTGTACTTAAAGACTGACGTGCTCTTGCTCACAGATATATTTGAACACTTTAGAACGACTTGTCTTCAAAATTACGGTTTAGATCCTGCCTGGTACTATACTTTGCCTGGATTCAGTTGGGATTGCATGCTTCGATATACGAAATGTAAATTAGAAACCTTCCAAGATAGTGACATCTTAATGTTTTTCGAGAGGGCAATTCGAGGTGGGGTAAGCCAGGTAAGCCACCACTTTTCTCAGGCCAACAACAAATATATGGCAAACTATGATGCTAGTATGCCATCAAAATATATTCTTTATGCGGACGTTAACAACCTTTATGGCTGGGCAATGTGTGAACCCCTTCCTTACGGAGGATTTGAGTGGGCCTCCAACGATACTGACGTCACCAAGGTTGCTGACAATGCCGATGAAGGATATATTTTAGAAGTGGATTTGTCGTATCCCGATCATCTTCATGACCATCATAAAGATCTTCCTTTCGCACCTGAACATCGTAAACCTCCAGGTTCCAAAATAAAAAAGCTCATGACCACTCTCGATGATAAGAAGAATTATGTGATTCATTATAGAGCGCTTAAGCAAGCTTTACAACATGGTTTAATTCTGAAAAAAATTCACAAAGTTTTGAAATTTAAGCAGTCTACCTGGTTAGCTCCCTATATACAACTCAATACCCACTTAAGAACTGTGACAACATTAGATTTTGAAAAAAATATAATGAAACTAATGAATAATGCAATCTACGGCAAAACAATGCAAAATGTTAGAAAACATAGGATTGTGAGATTATTAAGGACGTGGGAGGGTAGATACGGCGCCAAAAATTTAATTTCTAGCCCTCGTTTTAGACATAGGATAATTTTTGAAGAGAATTTAATAAGTGTCGAATTAAATAAGACAAATATTATGTTTGATAAACCTCTGTACGTTGGGATGTCTATTCTGGACATATCAAAAACCTGTGTTTACGAATTTCACTATGACTTTATGTTGAAAACATTTTCACCAACTAACTGCTTATTATTATATACTGATACTGATAGTTTAGTTTACGAAATCCGCTGTGAGGACATGTTCGAGGATGTAATTAAGAATCATATTCATCGGTTTGACACTAGTGACTATCCTGCAGATAATCAATATGGAATTCCGCTTGTAAATAAGAAGGTGCCAGGACTGATGAAGGACGAATTAAATGGTCGTATTTTAACACATTTTGTTGGACTTAGATCTAAAATGTATACTTATAAGGTTCAAGGAAAAAATTTGTGTGTTAAAAAATCCAAAGGTGTTAGAGGTAGTGTTGTAGCGAAGCAGATAACGTATCAAGATTATTTCGATTGTTTATTCGATAAGACAGAGAAAATTGTAAATCAACGATCTATACGATCGTTTTCTCATAACGTCTTTAGCATAAGTCAATCTAAGATTGGTTTAAATCCATTTGACGATAAGCGATATTTAGTTGATAGTGTTTCAACCCTTCCTTGGGGTCATAAAGATGTACGTGTGGATGAATAAAAAATATATTTTACAAATAGTGTTTCATTCTCTTGTAGCCCCCCCACCCCTGACGTCCCACCGCCCAGTTTGTATATATAACCGAGACATCGAGCTCATTCTGCAGTCTGAAAACTTGTAACAATAGTTCGCAGCAACATGTACAACCAGACCATTCAGATCGAATCAGACATGGTGCCCTGCCCCTACATTGCCAGCCACATGGTACGGAGAAGTCGACTGCAGAATCATCTGGTGAAGTGTCGGCGACAGTTGGGACATGTGCCTGAAATCAATTGGGAAGAGTATTACCGACATATCAACAATCAGCCGTCGATGATCATAAGAAATCCCAGGATTGGCCCGGAATAAAAATGTTGTAAAATAAAAATATTGTAAAATAAAAGTCATATTTTTTAATCAGTGCTTTATTCCAACCTTCTTCTATACAAGTCTGCTAACAAAAATTGATTATAATAAGAGTACAGTTCAAAAATGCAATATGTTTCCATGCTACATGCCGCATTGCACATTAAAAATACAATTTCCATTACATTTATGGCATAGTTACTACGTACTAATAATTCATTGACCTTATCTAAAAAATTAAGGTAAAAATCATACAATTCAAAATTAATCAAAAAGCTCATCCTTAAAGTCACATATGGTGCGATATTTAGTAGCTCGAAAACCTCTGCTATGGAAAACCATTGGCTAACACCATTTTTTGCAAGCAACACTCGTTGATTTCCATCTGCAGTCAACATGGTTCTTAACAATATATCGTCAAATCTGATGAACATCGGGGTACCCAGGTTGTTGGTAAAGTTGTTTAAATTATTCACTAATTCTTTCCACTCCAAATAGTCCAGCGAAATCACATTTCGTCGCACTGTTGATCGGATATTAACTTGGGGTTTGAAATATCTCATAATGCTCAAACCATTATTAATAATATATGTAGGTAATGTGAAGCATGATGATAGAAGCAGAGAATCTTCGCTTACATTGTTTACTTCTTCATGGTCGCTACCATCGGTTTCATAGCCGCTGTCAACCATCTTAACACTTGAAGCTCTACACGACGTTTGACTCAGAGATCCACGAGTCATGGTCTTTATCAAAGCCCAACCATCGTACTAGCACCTTCCCCCTCTTTCTACGAAGAATCTTTTCAACCAGGTAGACATCGGGATGTTCAGTTTTTTGCAATTCTTCGCGGTAAAACCCGCCCTTTATAGGACTTCCATTTAAATCCTCTAGAAGATATGTAGGCGGGTTGGTAATTTGTACTTTGCTTATTTTAAACAATTCTGTACTCCAACTAGGCATATATCCTTTGGCAAATACGTGTTTCACTTTACTTATTCTCACAATATCTCCAACCTTCAATTTACTACCTCTGAAAATCTTCACGTGACTATACACTTTTTTAAGCAGATATTGTTCGTTACTTTTATTAACTTGGTTGGGTTTCATCTGAATCACTCTATGCTTTCTGTTATTATACTCGGCAACTAGCGTAGGCAAATAATCATCCCATTTAAATTTACCATTTAGACTAAAATACTTAAATAATCGCTCTTTTAGAGTTCGTATTACTCTCTCGGCCATGGCGGCTTTCGTGATGCTAAAAGTGCTGTAATGACTAATTTTGAATTTTCGCATCAAATTTTGAAATCTAGAGTTATAAAACTCTTTGCCCTGATCAGTTTGAAGGTTGCGAGGCTTTCGAGTTCCCGATAGGATATCAGCAAAGGCGTTGGTAACATCTTCGGCAGACTTGGATTTGAGCGGTCTGCACCAAACAAATTTAGAGAAGCAATCGATTACAACCAGTATGAATTTGAAGCCATTATTGTGACTAGCATACTGATCTAACTGCGCAAGATCAGCTTGCCACAAATCGTCTAAACCTTTAATGATAGTTCGACGACGTGGATAATTTTTTCGCGCTGGTTTATGTAATTCCTTAACTACTTGAATTTTTTCTTTACTATGCATGACTATGCTCCACCCTCAAGGATCTCTGCAAGTCTGAGAGATAGTAAGGATTGCATGCTCTTACCAGTTATTTTTAAATAATAATCTTCTATAGTTTTAACCAACTCTCTCAATTCATCGATCTTATCTTGGAAATTGTTTATCATTGTGTTGCGAATATGAAGATCGCATTCATCAGAATGCTGTTTAAGATTTGTGTAAAAATATTGTAATGTATGAATGACCCCCTCATCGACATATTGTTTTGTGCTGGCATCGCTTTCATCGATCGGGTGATTAACGTTGCTCAGTCTGCGGTTGCTACAATCATAGTTTCCTTCTAGAGTCAAATTTAATGTGTAAACAGGTGAGCAAGACCTGCTCCTTGATTTCGAGGCACGTCCGAACTTGTTTAAGGACATCTTTTAACTAACTTGAATGATCTATAGGGACAAATCTGTCTAATAATTTGGGATTTGGCCCGGACTGTTCACCAACCATTTTTAAATAACATTCTTCAACAATTTTAACAAATTTTCTTATTTCATCGATCTCTTTCTCCAAAGCGTCTTTCACGCTACTCTCAATATTAACATCATGTTGTTCGAGCGTGACGTTAAAAGTTTTGAATGCCTCATTCATTTGTTTGTCAACATATTGCTTTGTCACAACATCATTGCTGCTAATCGGATAATTAACGTTGCACAGTCTGCGGGTTTTCAAATCATAATCCCCGTCATTCAACGAGTAAGGAATAGTCCTTGAAACACGTCCGAACTTGTTTAAAGGCATCTTATAAATAACGTTAGAGAATAATTTTTGCTTCTTTCAATTCATTGATTATTGCTGTTATTTCGTTTTCGTGGGAAGTATTTCCGGCATCTTTTGATGCTATTAATAACCTTAACCTGTCCACAAGTTCATTAGGATCATCCCAGTAAACATATTCCACAGGTTTTGTGTTATACTTAAGATGCATGCCAGAACCCTTTACAGGTGTGGAGGTAGCCACCGGGCCCTTCATAAGAGGTTTAATAATATTAGAATACTTATTTTTGTAGCTATGTTTTAATCGTCCGTTTGAAGTAAGATGAGCACCAGTGAGATTTAAAATATCTCTGTAACTTTTCAAATCATCATCAGTACCTTCTGGATTATTATAGAAAATTAGCTGGTAGAGACCATCAGTTCCCGCGAATCGGCTATTGTTGATGATTATATCACCAGACGTTTTTTCAAAATCGATATATTTATTTCCTAGCATCCATACTGATTTAGTTTCGTCATACTTAGGACCATATGTCCTATCGATTTTAAGTGAATTAGCCATAAAGTCTGTTATACATGGTATAGATACTTTAGGATACACAGTATCAAAATGCCTGTACACTTTGTCAATTCCTTTCTCAACATCATTTAACGTTTGATTCATTTCTCCTAAAAGTGCAATTGGACTTTTCAACGACTCGCGCCACTTTTCCATAAATGATTCAACTTTTGGTTCAACTTTCGGTTTTACTTCCGGTTTTAATTCTTGCTTAACTTGTAAATTTGCTAGAGAGCTTGTCACAGGTTTGAAAATTTTTTGTAAAGTTTCATTCTCATCAAATTTCCCTATTTTTAAGGCGGTGTATTTTTTTCTAATCGTTCGAGCTAGTTCACTGATTTTCTTTGCGCGCTGCGCTTCTTGAATCTGTTCTTGCATCGACATCTCGATTAATAATAAGCGTATTGTGCTTCTCATAACTTTATATACCTATCAAAACCTATTCTATAGCGTCCCTCATTCATATTGAAATCTTTAACAATAACTAGAGTTCCAAAATTATCATTCCAACAAAGCGAGCAGAGATTCTTGAAATCACCGTATGAGATGTCTGGTGATACGTGCTCTTCATAAATATGTCTAAGGTTTACCTCATCTTGTTTAAACAAAACGATTACATTACAATTGTCTCGTATTAATTGCTTAGGTATTTTTGAATATGTCTGGCAGAGATATGCAGCATCTATATTTTTATGACGACCCATGGAGTAATATTCTCTAATTTTTTCCTGTGTCCCACAAGCCACATCATCGAAAATAAAAATTGAATTTTCTCTAGCCTCTGTTGGTGCAATGACGTCATCGTTTGAGCTAAATGGAAAATATCCAACACATTTTGCTTCTTTAAGCACGTCTTGTAGTAACTGATATTTAGGTTGGTATAGAGATTTACTGTAAAGGTAGATGTTCTTAAATTTTAAGCCATTCTCGTTGAATATTAAACTAAGCAGACTGTTTGTTTTACCACAACCGCTAGGACCGCAAAATATTGCTCTAATTGAATTTGGTAAGAGTACGCCATGTTTAGATTTCTCACTTCGAGCAAAATCTAGATTTTCGATTGGTAGAGATAGTTGATGTGATTCGATACGCATCTTGTATACATCTAATAAGATAGCGTATGCTTGATGCATATATACCTATCGGGATGTAAATAATAAACAGTTTTTCGATTAAGAATATTTATTTTCTACAACTATTACAATACATTTAAGGCATGTAAGCTCGAATCTTCTGCTGCACAATACTCCTACACAGCGGGCACTTCTCCATGGAGTTTGCACAACTCATACAGCATGCCAAATGTCCACATGGAACCAGCAAGACTTCTATGTTTCTGCAGTAGCATACTATACATAAAAAGTCTGGATTGGTGTTATTTACTTTTTCAGGTGGGATGTCCACAGGCTTGATTTCACCTTTAATAAATGGACAACTGGGACTCCAGCTAGCATGGTCTTGCCATGGATCATCATCCTTTTCCCATTTATATCCTTCAATATTGCAAAATGGACACCGGACAACATCTTCGTAATTCGTATAAAAAAATCCTGCTCGGGCAAGCTTCTCTGATGATAGGGGGCTTGACCAGTTTTCAAACGTTCTTATAAGACTCTCGTAATTATGCTCCATCGCTCATTCAGTAATACTCTTACTATTTCAATAAATAATTTTGCTACTAGCAATGAAGAACATATAGTAATGTAGTAAATTAGTGGCACGAAAGCGAGGTCTTTTATATGTTGTTCTTGACTGAGGTCTCTGGGTGTGGCCATTGTGGGCGTGGTGGAAGGTGGGACCTCCCTCCACACACTTTCAGCAATCGTATGATTTTGGAATACTGCTCGAAGTTTAAACTGAGTAGCATTTTTAGGCAGTCTTGCTACCGAAATTTTTTCAACTACCGTTTTAAATGGGAAACATCTTTTATCCTGTTCGCAAATAGATACCTTAGCATCTTCAGGGTTGTAAATATAGAACACATTATTTATTAATGAGAACAAAATAATGTGACCCAAACTCAGCAACATCTGATTATAACTGAAATGTATCAGTAAATGTTCTTTTATATATACGGATCTACATTAAATCTCGTACAGTTTCACTTAAAGGTAAATACTCCATGGTACAGTCATGCACAATTATGCAGTAGGCTCGAGTTCTATCAGGAAATCCATCACTATTTTCTATGTCCAACTTAACATCAACTGTGTTTATTTTTATAGATTCATTCCGGCGAGAACAGTCAATTACAAACAGGGTTGCATTATTTTTGTAATCTGCATAGCTAAGTAGCGGGCGACTCTCCATTGCATTCATGTAACTCGGATAAAATTCCACATAGTTGTGATAGGCCTCCAAAAAGTCGTTAGCAGCAAAATTCAATCTCTGACGTTCGAATGGAAAATATTCACCGTTTACAATTAATCTTACATCAGTCGCATCTATGTGATCAAATGACGTGGGATTTTTTTTAGAATTATCATTGCGATCAGTCTGAAATCCAACTATGACGTACCGAGGAGTTGACGCGGCTGCTGACGATTTTACGGCCCATATTTCTCTTTGGGAGTTTACAGTAAGATTTGGCAATTCATGTAGCTCCCATTTGCGGAACGCCATTATAATTGGACGATCAATTTTTATAGATTTAAGCAGATCCAATCTAATGATATCATTCGGCTGAATATGTTTAACCTTTAGTTCAATGTTGGAAATTGTTATTTCTGCAGTTATGGCAGGATCTGGTCTTGCAGCGTCTTGGGTTAGTAATAAGGCATTGTTATCATTTCGAGCTCGTATTAGTCTCACTGTTTGTTTACCACAAATTGCCATCTGATAATCGTTGAATATTCCAAACAGATGTTTTAGCGGTATTCTTACATTGAATGTTCCATCATTGTTAACAGCAAAAGATTTATTAACCCCAACCCAGCTTGCTGTTGACATGCATTTTTCGTCATTAGCAGTATAGCAAAGATACGATCTGATCGTACTCACAATTCCGGGGTTTCTCACTACTTCTACTTCCTTGCCATTTAGTTCATAAGAAATTGAATCGAATAGAAATGCGGCACCGTTGTTGGCTAGTTTGCATTGTCCAGCACCGGTTTTCTTAGCCACTGTACCTTTGACAAAAATCGACGCATCGTACATCAACAACCATGCATCACCCTGATTAATGGTTATTTCCACAGTATCATTATTCCTAAATGACTTTACAAATGGGTAATAGGTGCGCTTCTCTAAACGTTGAATAGATTCATCATAGGTTGGGGTGCGATGCACATTAAACACTTGAGGTGTTAGGGACATAGCCAAGTGCTTTCAAAAATTCTTGATTTTCCAACGAGAGACGATCTGCACTCTTCGGTGAAATATCTTTTAAAAATTGTTGATTTTCCAACGAGAGACGATCTGCACTCTTCGGTGAAATATTTGTTAGTGAATTTTTGGAGCATTGTGATTGCCTTTTATACGGTTGATATCTGTCATCAAAAACCAAAACCATTTTCACAAAAATTTCATACACGCTTCAACTCCAACCGTACAATTATTTCCTCACCTCTAAAATTTACAGGTTGAGAGTTCTGATCGAGAATATTTACAGTCAAATTATTAATCTCACGCTTTGCAACTGGCATGTACACCAGATTTTTCGGAGACTCGTCTATAGCGTAACCAGGATCGCTGCTAACTGCAAACTCGTAAATCGTATGAGTTGGTTGATTTTTATAGTATGCTCCAGATGTTACGTTACAATCTATATGTATAGTTCTGACCTTCACGATATTTACAGATATATCAGAAGTATGTAATTGTCCAGACTCTAATAGACTAGGAGAAAATCCTAACACATGAGCAATAGAGTCTGTTGGTAGAAAATCTACTGTATATTTATCACTGTAAATTTCACACTTTAAAGTACTGTTATTGGCTTTTATTGAAATTGGATTTTTCTGATCAGACTCCTCCTTTCTTAAAGCGCCAACTATGTACTTTTCTAGGGCCTCAATTTCGTACGAGCCTGTGGGGATTACTAAACATTTGCGATACCCATCAGCATTTATATAATAAAATTTGTTGACACCAACATCTATATTGGGTATACTGTTAAATCTGATTCTAAATGTATAGGAATATTAAAGTCAATAGACAGTGTGGAAGTAAATCCGTGTAGTGTGAACAACAGCGACATAATTGATGAATTCTCTCCTCAACTACCCCTTTTATAGAAAAACTTGAAAACTGTTATTGTTATTGTCTAATTGGTATTCAGAATATTTTCGGCGACTTTTGGGAACAAATTAAACACATTTCATATTTTGAAATTTTATTTAGTTTCTTAGGAAGCTTAGACACAAATGACCACAGTTCATCTCGTTATAGTTTTGATAAGAATTGTTGTTATATTCAACTTCAACCTCATTTCCCAAATATCTGATGAGTTCTTTTGGCGGTTTCAGGTTGCCAAAGCTGTCGAAATACTCGCATTTTCTTCCTCTCTTGCGATATGCCACCCAATGAGACCCGGAGTTCCTCTGCACATCCAAATTTAAAATGGCCGACTCATTTTTTCTCGGTTTTTTAGGTAGTGTATCTCTCATATACACACCTCTAAAGTAAGGAATTCCATCGGCATATTTAAGTAAATCTAGGTTGGATAAAGGTCTGTTGGGCGGCTTCAATAGTTTTTTTCTTTAAAAAAAGACCGAACCCACGTTTATTTTTCCGCAAATAGAGTCCAGAACCGACGATCTTCATAGATTGCTTTCCATTCTCCATCAGCTTTTTTGTATTATTTACGTCAATTATTGTTTTGGCTATACTGCTAGCCCCTCCGGCTATAGAACCAAGGGCCCCTAAAGCAGCCAGTATAGGCAGAAGCGGGAGAAAACCTCCTTTCTTTTCTTCAAAGGGAATAATTCTAGGTATTCTTAGTTTACTTTTTCCACCCGCTTTTTTTATGTGCACGCGTGCTGCTCTCACGGCTGCTAACGATGATTTTTTCAATTTTTTTAGATCATTCAACTCATTGTTAGTAAAAGATTTCTTTAGGGCTTTTTCAACCTTCTTTACAATATCTCTTCTAAACGAAAATGGGCGTTTCATACCCATACCCAATTTCCTTTTAACTTTCATTGCACTCGTAACGAACCAGGCAGCTGTTTTCTCACCAAATTTGGCGTCTCTTGATTTGACTCTATCCCAAGCCCGATTTTCCAGTTCCCAATCTGCCTTGCGTCGTTCTTCTAATGATTTGTTTTTACTGTATGCAACATCATGAATTAAGCAAGATTCATCCAACTTGTTTATGCCAGTATCACCCCTAGAAAGACGTTTTTCTAATTTAGTACCAGGGCCACAATACTGGTATCCCGGAAAATGTAACTCGATCGGTAATTTGTCAATTAATGTGTTCAACACTCCACCCCCTTTAACAACCAGCATTGGATTGACACAGGTTTATTCAATCACACCCTCTTATATAGGGAAATAAAAAACACACAAACAAATAATATTTTTTATTTTCACAACTTTACATTTCTAAACTTTTTAGTTAGTTCATACATAATAATCAAGCGTCTCAGCTCTTCGAGTGCCTCCATATATCGCCGCAGTCTCTCGCTCATGCTTCAGAAAATATAATATTTGTAGTCTTGCCGACGGGCCCCAAGCTTGTTAAAAAATACCTTTTGTCACCATTCAATTCGTCAATTCGCTCTTGAGTTAATTGCTCCGTAAAACGCTGAGGCAGGATGGTCTTGAAGTCGGCAAATTCCACCACTACCTTTTCCCCAAACTTGGTATTTATTCTCTTAAAACACTGGATCTCAAATTTTTTATTTACTTCCAAATCTCGAACATTCACCAGCAAATTGTTTAAACTATTTAAGAAGGACATGTTGTAAATGATCTGCGTGTCTGATGAGATCTTAGTTGAACCTCTCCTATATAGCTGTTTCAATAGGAGTGGGGAGAGAGTGGGGAGACGGGCAAAACCTAGGAGAGTACCAGACCAGACAGGTTTCGACAAGTCTGGTCTGGTGCTCTCTTAGTATCTCTACTCAGGCACCTGCCTAACTTGTTAAAATGGTAAAAATCGACCGTTATCGATTTTTTCATGTAGAATTTAGTGACGTACACAGGTTTTTTCTAGGAGGTAAGAATTTTCAAATATAAATATAACTTGCAAAAGTATCGAAAATGGGACATCCTGTACAATGTTTGTCATTGTTACACCACTTTCAAATATAAAAAACACAGGGCAGGCCCACCTGAAATTTTGAACACGGGCCTACTCTTTCGTAGTTCTTTCTGTGTTAGGTTCTAGGGATACCAGAAGAATTAATATGAAAAGTAAGCCTATTTATACAGGTTCCTAGAGAAGCTTTATAATACATTGTTTATTTTGATTATTTAAGGTCCTAGGTTATATGCTCTATTTTTTCACAATTTTCAGAATGAAAATAAAATAATAAATAAAAAACCAGAAAGCGGCACTAAAGTAAGGCATTATTGTACAATTTTTCAATAACTAGAACTTGGCGAGATGTGAAAACCAAACGTCAGACGGTCTAGTGGCCCGTTAAACGTGGCCAGACATTCAAAACCCCCAAAAAGTATCATTTAACTTTTCGACCTCATTGCTTAATTGTTAAATATAACAACGCAATATTTAAGTAGAAGTATTATAGTTTTATGTGTTTTGGTAAACATGACTGAAAAACCCCAGTTAGGAGTTTTCCGGAAGCTCTACATTGGTATAATTTAATTTTAGCCTCAGTTCTCTGATTGTTCTCCATATCGGAAAGTCTGGGCACAGGGGAGCCATTACTAGCTTCCCTTATGTTTTTTTTTTATTCTACAACTTTTCTGTTGCTCGGCGACAATGGGGCATTATGCGCCTTGGGTCCGGAGTTATAAACTTCCCAAGATTAAATCCGAGAATCGGTCCGATATAAACATGAAAACGCCATAAATCAAACGGAGTAATTTTTCGGTCTGGAGGACAGGATAAGAAATTGAAGGACAGATTGTGTGACTTGCATCTTGCAGGAAAATAAAAAATTGCGTGTAGATACAGTTTAATAAACTGTGTCTTTTTGCGTTTTAAGCGGTGGTTTGTGGTACAGGGTTAGTGATAAGTACCAAATTGTATAGATTTTCTGAATAGATATGGCATAATATGGGACAATTTACAGAATATAGTATAAGACGCAACTCGAGTTAACTGAACGGATATCATTTAAGATCCAAACTACCACTACATCCAGAATATGAAATCGAAGTCAAGCAATCACATTTAAAGTTTCTCCGGTGGGTGTTGACGTGTCTGCTAATCTGCTGCAACAGCTGAAAAATGTGTAGCAATCATTGGCCTCGTTGTCCATTACAACTGATTATGAAAGTGCTATATGATCAGCGCCTGCCAAAAGGAATTTCCACAAGCGAAGCAGTGAGGTTGCTTCTTCCACTTAACTCTGTGTATTCTTCGGAAGATACAGGGTTGCGGATTGAAGACGAAATATGAAACCGACGCCAATTTTGCCCTTAAGATGAAAATGTTACCAGCGATAGCTTTTGTACCCGTGGACCACATAGTTACAACTTTTCAGTTGCTTAATGAGAATGAGAATGGTATCTTCCCCGAAGAGGCTCAAGAAGTAATTGATTACTTTGAAGACATATGGATTGGACGCCCGCAAAGAAGGCAGCAACGACGCCAACCACGCTATGCGCATGCTGTGGATTTTATATGATTCTGCCTTGACTGACCTACCAAAGACAAATAACTGCGTAGAAGGTTGGCACAGAGGGTTTGAAGGGCTGGTATTGGCACATCACCCGAGCATATGGAAATTCATTAACTGTATAAAGAAGGAACAAAGTCTCAATGAAGTTGGGTTTGAACAATATATTAGTTGTTATGAAGCTCAAAGGCCCAGGATCAAATATCGTGACGCTGCAAAACGCATTAAAAAACTAGTGTTAGCATTTGATCCAAATAATACAGGGTGTAACTTTGATAAGTACAGAAATTTTAAGGGCAGGTCGGGAAAAATGCACTTGTTACGCCTATGCAATTAAAATTTTTCTAAAGTGCATATTAACGTCAGAAATAATTTTTTTTAAAACGCTATTAAAACCCCTTTTTCCGACGCTACGGCCATGGGTCCTTGACCTTGCCGGGACCAGCTGGAACTGAGGCCGGTTCCGGCGGATCCCCCCCAATTCCGCCGTGCAGCGTTGTCAGACGTATAGCTCTTTCACAGTATTTCAGGAATAGTCTTTCAACTAGTTTTTGAACAAATCTTTAATGGTTCTTTTAGCGAATAGCATGCAAAAAAACTACCTTTCGGATGCCTGGATGATTTTCCTTGCGGGTGTCGTACTCCTTTCTTATGTTATCCAAAAATCCTCTCGAAAATCACAAGAAGCACTAGGTAACTGGTTGCCAGTCGAATCGCTTTTTCCGAGGCTTTTTCGCAGTATTTGAAGAATATTGACGCAACCATGTATCATTTGGTGTATGTGGAGATTAAATAAATAAATAAATAAATAATTTTTGGACAACTCCTTAAAGGTTCTTTTAGCGAATAGCTCGACGAATAGCATGAAAAAGCCTACCTTTGAGATGCATCGATTATTTTTACTATTTTCTTGTGTTTAGATACTATCCAAAAATCTTCACAAAATCACATAAAGCACTAAGTACCTACCTAACTAGTGGCACTGTTTTTATACGATGGTCGCGAAGGTATAACACTTCATAGTCTCTTTTTACGGAAATACGAACAAAACACTTGTTTTTTTTTCACTGCACACTTAAAGCGGCGCGATGCCAAATATTAGGGACGTCTCGGTTTCCCTCAGCTGATTTATTCCAACGGGGACTCGACTAGGTGGATTGTACAATTAGATCCATACCGTATGCGTCTAATAAAACCCGAATTTTCGCGAACCCTTGAAGCTGCTTCTTTTATCCTCGCGCGTAATTGGGGTACCTAGTAGGAACCTATCTAGCACTGTTTTCATACGAAGGCCGCGAAAGTTTAACACTGCATTTCTTAACGGAAATATGAAAAAATCACTTGTTATTTCACTGCAAATTCGTAGCGGCAATTGCAACAGGTTTGGACATCACTGCTGGTCCAAAAAAATGGCGAACGGATCTGGAAAAATGTACAGAAGCAGGTTCAGTTCCGACGACAGTTCGTAAAACAAAGCAAAGTAACGGAACAATATCGGTTAGCGAGACGCGACGTTTGCATACGCGTCCACGTTTTGGAAACAGAATTGTTATACCACAGAATAGCCACACGTAAGGCATTCTGTATAATAATAAATTGCTTGTTGAAGCTGGCGCTCCCAAAAATTACAGGCGGACGCGGATCGATATCAATCAGCTGTTAAATCCCATAATAATCGGACGGACGATCTTCGACTAGCGCGTCGGCTACGGCGCGGCGGTACGGTGACGGCGCACAAGCTTTCCCCCATACCATTCAATACCACTATTCGGTGTTGCCGTTTATGCCGACATGTCCCCAAACTGACTTAAAGTCCCTTAAATCCGATTTTTGATTTTCGCGGATTTATACGGGGTTTCTTTCGTTATAAGTTAATCTACTATCTCGTATAATTATTACGCACAAAAACGGGTAAATCCATGTAAAAATCCACTACACAATTAAATTTATACGGAATTAAATTACTAAATCAGGTAAATTTTCAGCACACTTGGCAACATAGTAGCGCCGCCCCGAGAGAAGTAGGGGCCGCGAGCCGCGAGCCGCGATTGGCTAATATCGCGCACTAGTTATGAGTAGTGGGGATCACCTGTAGTGTCGATGTCAAGTGGCGCCCCGCGCTTGCGCTCCTCGCCCAGCTGTAATTTAGTAGGTCGGCCGGGCCGGGCGGCGTGGAAATGGAGCAAAATCGAGTGAATCAGTGCCAGTGAATTCATTCGTAATTGTAATTATTGCGCGATTCGGCGCGGCGTCGTTTTTGTGTGAAGTTGGCGTCGGACGCCAGCGCCCGACGCCAACGTCATATGCCCGCGCCTGGCGAATCTCGGCGAAGGAATGTCGGGCAGTAGTCAAGGGCACGCAGAAGCTTAAATTCACCAGGAGGAGTCGCTGTTTTTCGGTTTTTGGGGACATTACGCGACATTTCGCCACCAAGTTTTTAGGAAAAGTAAGAGGAATGGTAAGGAATTAACTTGAGAGAGTTCCGAAACGGCAAAGGGTTAAAAAATGCGGAAATGATAAGCACGCCAATTTGACAGTCTTCCCCAACTATTTTCGGAACCGAATAATTTTTTATTTACAACCATGTATGTAATATCGACATTTCTGACTTTTTAGAAGTTTGAAAGTGTCAATTTTTTGACTTTTACTTCCCGCCCTCCCGCCCGGGTGGAAAGTTTACTTTATCTCGAGACACCTCGGTGTGTAATATACTATTAAAAGTAGACAATAGACAGGACAACAACCCTGAGGGGGTTTAAAAGTGGCGCACCATCAGGCAAGGGTAGAAAAATATTAAAAACGATGAACAAATCGGGGCCGCGCGTTAAATTCACATCAAATGACAGTCTTCCCCCACTTTTTTCGGAAACGAATAATTTTTTAAAAGTAGATAATACATAGGACCACAACCCTGAGGGGGTTTAAAGGTGGCGCACTATCGGGCAAGGGTTGAAAAATATTAAAAACTATGAACAAATCGAAGCCGCGCGTTAAATTCACGTCAAATTACAGTCTTCCCCCACTTTTTTCGAGATGATAGGGCTACAGGCGAACACTCGCTAAAAAAAAGTAACGCGCCGCTGCTCTACGCTCTACCCTATGGGTGGTTGTGGAAATTTGCAATTTTTACAGATAATTTGTATTTTAAAACAAATACTTTATTCAGTTGATTGCCGATCAGAAATTTATTATCCCAAGGTGTCCCAAGAGATGGCTAATTATTAGTATAAAAAAATTGCGGCCTGAAAATCAGTTGTAAAATAGGTAGGTAGGTAGATACCTACTCCACAAAAGACTTGTCAAAAAATTATGAGTGTGAAATCAGCAATGAGTTTTCTAGCAATGACTTCTCCGAGCGGCGCTCGGATACATTTCTGCTGCCTAGGGACTTAAAATAACAGTAAAGTGATAAAAACTGACGTGTTTGTTAAATTATTGTGTGCGCCTGTGAAGAAAGCAATAAACAGTTCGTCACAGCAACCGACATCATAAAAAAACGTGGATACCTACCAGCAGTAATTTTCAAAGGTACCTAGGTACCTAATTCTGCAAGCAGATTTATTCCACTCTGACATGCGGCAACGTCGCGGTATTCCCCTTCCTAATCTAACGTTATTCCCCTCCATCTCCTAGGGAGAGGTTAGACCTCCCCTCTCAGCGCTTCTAGTGACGATCCAGCGGCGTGCATTGAGCACGGATAAAGATTGATTTGCCCCATTTTCTAAACATCGATTAAAAAAAATTTTTTTTTTCATTTTTCGGTTTTATGAACGTCCCCGATTACGTGGTTAAAATTTCTGTACCTATCAAAGATACACCCTGTATAATAGATTTTGTTAGAGGCATAGCTCATAACATTTCTTATTAAATTTATTCAAATTTGTCATTTTAATATGTGTAAATTAAATAAAAATGTATAGGAACAAATATGCGTTTTAAATGTAAATGCCTCATTATCTTATATTCCTAAGAGGGTACAGGTACCTAACTTGGTAGTGTAAACTAAATCTCTTCGGTGTGGTTATTTATTGTGGGATGGGATTTTTTTTATTAATTGCACAAACACACAAACACAAACAGTCTACAGTGTGTCTCACTTAAGGACTGACCACCCCTGTAAAATTTTTATTTATAGCTCGATTTTCATAAACTTTTTTTTGTTGGATAGAGCTTCACAAATGGAATTAAATGCATAATTCAGGTGCCTCCTGCGTTAATTCCATGGCCCACTGAGACGATGTTTTAGAGCTGAAATTTCGAGAAGTACTATTAGGGATTTTTTTAGAGGAACAAGTAATACCGGATTCTTATTCAGAGTTGTTCGAAACCCAAACATACCATTTGCATTACCGTAGCTCTACAGGGTGTTTCAAAATTTTTAGTGCCCCACTTAGGACAAACCACCCCTGTAAAATTTTTATTTATAGCTTGATTTTCATAAACTTTTTTTTGGTTAGATAGAGCTTCACAAATGACATTAAATGCATAATTCAGGTGCCTCGTGCGTTAAGTTCATGGCCCACTGGGACGGTGTTTTAATGCTGAAATTTCGAGAATTACTATTATTTTAGAGGAAAATTAATACCGGATTCTTATTTAGCGTTGTTCGAAACCCAAACGGACCAATTTGCATTTCCGTGGCTCTACAGGGTCTTTCAAAATTTTTAGTGCCACATTTAAGGACTGATCACCCCTGTAAAATTTTTATTTATAGCTCCATTTTCATAAAATTTTTTGTTGGATAGAGCTTCAAAAATGGAAATAAATGCATAATTCAGGTGCCTCGTGCGGTAAATTCGTGGCCCATTGAGACGGTGTTTTAGTGCTGAAATTTCGAGAAGTACTATTAGGGGATCTTTTATAGGAAAATTAATGCTGGATTCTTATTTGGCGTTGTTGGACACCCAGACGTACTAATTTGCATTACCGTAGCTCTACAGGATGTTCCAAAAAATTTAAAAGGAAAAGTAAAGCCTGATTCTTTCATTCTTATACGCAGTGAGATGTTCTAAACAAAAACGTAACAATTTGTAATTAATTTTCTTTATTTCTGTTAATGTTTTATACTAAAATATTCATGAGGAACTCATATTCTTTTAAAAATTTATTAGAAAACAAAATTATTATTTTTCAATTATTAATATCGACAAATATACAGTATGGAACAGCCGCAAATGGAATAAATTCAATATCTCCTTACAGGGTGATACTAGAAAAAAAAATTAAAATACAAAAGTATTTGATAGATCGAGACGCATAACATAAAAATATAGTGGTGTATACAGGGTGATCCATAAGTGTGATATTATATGCAACTTTGTTTTTTTAAATGGAACACGCTGTATTTTGCTTGATTTTTATATTACCCTAAGGATTCTACACATCTTTTATACACCCATATCTATACCAAAACCCAACCGTTTTAGAAATAATCCATCATTTCATTTAAATATCAATTAGGTCGGTCACACCTCTGATGTTGAAAAATGTTAGAAGAAACTTTTATTTAAGATTAGGATGCTGCCAAGACGTTCGAGGCATGCATTTTGAACATCTCATACGTTGATATTGATTTATTTTGTATTAATTTTTTTAATATCAGGAACTGTGAATTTTCTAAATAAAGTTTAAAAGCATAATTATGTTTGACAAGAGAATGAAAAAACCTTTCAAATGAGATATCACAACCCCATACATACTACATCAAATTTAAACATTATCTATCACTAGAAATTTATCAAATTGTAAATTTTGTTGTTATCACCCTGTATAATGTAGCACGATTTCATTAGCGGAAAAATAACAGGTATCTACTATTTATTTGCAAACGATACTGCTTTCGTCTCTAACATAAAAAAATAATACCCTCACGCTCACGAATTGTAACTCGCACTTGACGATATTTAAATGAAATGATAGATTATTTCTAAAACGGTTGGGTTTGGGCATAGATATGGGTGTATAAGAGATGTGTAGAATCCTTAGGGTAATATAAAAATCAAGCAAAATACAGCGTGTGTCATTTAAAAAACAAAGTTGCATATAATATCACACTTATGGAGCACCCTGTATACACCACTATATTTTTATGTTATGCGCCTCGATCTATCAAATACTTTTGTATTTAAAATTCTTTTTCTAGCATCACCCTATAAGGAGATATTGAATTTATTTCATTTGGCTGTTCCATACTGTATGAACAAACAACACAACGTACCATAAACTCAAATTTCAGTCATTTCAATTAGGTAGTCCTGCATTTTGTAATACAAATTGGTACGTTTGGGTTTCCAACAACGTTTAATAAGAATCCGGCATTAATTTTCTTGTAAAAAATCCCTAATTAGTACTTTTCGAAATTTCAGCACTAAAACACCGTCTCAGTGAGCCATGAATTTATCGCACGAGGTACCAGAATAATGCATGCAAATGGCAAATTGGTAAATATGGGTTTCGAACAACGCTAAATAAGATTCCGGCATTAATTTTCCTCTAAGAAAATCCCTAATAATACTTCTCGAAATTTCAGCACTAAAACACCGTCTCGGTGGGTCATGAATTTAACTCGCGAGGCACCTGAATTATGCATTTAATGTCATTTTTGAAGCTGTATCCAACAAAAAAAAGTTTATGAAAATCGAACTATAAATAAAAATTTTACAGGGTTGTTCAGTCCTTAAGTGGGGCATTAAAATTTTTGAAACACCCTGAGAGCTAAGGTAATGCAAATTGGTACGTTTGGGTTTCAAACAAGGCTAAATAAGAATCCGGTATTAAAAAAATTAAAAAAATCCCTAATAGTACCTACTTCTCGAAATTTCAGCACTAAAACACCGTCTCAGTGAGCCATGAACTTAACGCACGAGGCACATGAATTATGCATTTAATGCCATTTTTGAAGCTCTTTCCAACAAAAAAAAGTTTATGAAAATCGAGCTATAAATAAAAATTCTAAACGGGCGGTCAGTCCTTAAGTGGGACACACTGTATGTACCGTCAAACATTTAGGATGTAAATTTATTTCAATTAAATTTTATAGTACAGGGTGCGGCCAAGCGGAAAAAATGTTACGTGGAAGCGCCAAGCGACAACAGATGAGTACCAACTCGGTTCCCGTGTATATTTCCTAAGTTTCGGCCTAAACTGAATTATTGCCATGTGATCCGTTCCAACGGGGCACATATTGTAACTATAGGGAGTCCGACATAACCATCGGCATTACCGCCGCCGCCGCAAGGACACCAACCTCCTCGACCCTCGACGATCCCCCGACATACCGAAGTTTCGGCGGTTTCGCACCCGAAACCCCACCAGGAACCGTGACCCGGCCGGTTGGGGCGAGGGGGGGGAGGGGGCATTCGAACGGACCGGAAATTGGATTCTGGCCGAATTAGCGGCAGTATTTGCTTTATTAAAAGCACTCGGGCCGGGCCGCCCGGCCGCCCGAGCCCCGCCCGGAATCGAACTCGTTAATATTCCGGGGCGGCCGAAATCTGGAAATCCGGACGCCGCTCCTTAAATAAATTTCGTCGCTGATCGGAATGCCTAAAATCCGGGCCGGGGCCACGGGCTGCTGGTAGGACGGGGCCAACACACGGCTACGCTCGGGAATATGGATAAAATGTAACTAAGTTGGTGTAGTATAGAATATAGAATATCGTGTATCTCGCATTTGATGAAAATATCAAAATATGGCGAACATTGACGATAATGGGCTACATTATAGCTAGTTAGATAGAGTGTACAACATTGTCATATAAGAATATGACATAAATACATTAGATAGGTACACGAAATATTTTGCAAAAAAAATAAAGTTGTTCGGTTCTTTTTCGGTATATTTGAGAATAGCTATGTTTCTGTTTTTATTTTGACAGAATTCTAGAATCCGTGCACTTGCGCACTTGCTACAACATATTTCCGTTTGAGAACTGATTCAGAATTTACGGTTCTGCACCTGCACATCCAACTAGATTTTTTGGCGGTACTGCCGTTAATTTGTACTTTAAGAAATTATATTTCTTCTTCAGACGAAGACTGAATGGACGAAAACGGGGAGGTGTTGCAAGTCTTGATCTCTGCAGATGTTCTGCTTCACCACCAAAAATGAAAAATATGCGGAGGAATCTGTACAACTATTATATTATACAGTGCCCGCCAAAAAGTCTGCACCATATGGGAAAAATTTTTAGTAAATAACTTACGGAAAAATTGTTTGCGGCATCAGGTTTTGCTTGCTCATATTTTGCCGTTTGTTGCCCTTTTCCGTATTTGTTAATGCATAAAAGTCGATCCTATGCAATTTAAAACACTCATTGACTGAATAGATACTGCACAATACTTAGTTTACGGTCTAAATATCCTTCTTTTCCTATTTTTTTGCAAAAAAATTAAAATGAGGGCTTGTTGAAGAAGCACGCTTGGTGCAAAACTGATCTCATTTTTACACATAAACACATAAATTCGATTTACCAACTTCTTTCTATAGTAAATGGTTGTCAAAATTCACAAATATTTCTGTCATGCTGATCTGATCAGAAATATCTAGAAAATTTAAAATATTGTATCCAATAATATCCAACAAAGAGCAAAATATGAAAATCGTAGTAGGCTCTTTGCAGAGGGGTATAAAATTGCGAAAGAATAGTTATTTATGTACCAAGGCACTGAAGTTCAACTTTTTATGACTCATGTGGAGTTTAGTTGCTGAGGCCTCTGGCCGAGGCAAAGAAACCACATGAGTCATAAAAAGAACTTCAGTGCCGAGGTACATATTATATTTTTTTTGAAATCGGAAAAAAAAAGTTTTATTAGGCAAGAAAATAATAATAAGGGATCACCCGTCCACGAACCGACTACGCGCGGCCTTGCTTGACTTCACAGATCGCTCTACCTAGGACAAGTATAATGACGTACGGCACCTTCTGACAGGAAAACCAAACTGCTGCTTCTTGTGCAGCGTACACAACAAATCTATTAATTTTCAAATTTACTAAAATATGTATACTGAAGGATTGCGCTTCTATAGGAAACAATTTCGCAATGTGTACGAACAGTTAAATGAGCCTTTATCGGCCGGGTTTTGAATATTTGGTCACTTTTGACGGGCGATTTCTCCGCGTCTGACGTTTGATGTTTACATCTCGCCAAGGCCTACTTATTGAAAAAATCGTACAATAATGGGCTACATTATTGTACGATTTCTGTGCTTTTAATGACGATTTTGGGACATTTTAATGCTGATTTCAAGAAAACATATTTTTCTTATGACTTTTTTCGAAATTCGGTTAAATAAGCCCATTTTTCGGACATTTTTTCATTAATGTCAAATTTGACATATAAAAAAGACCACGTCACAACATTTGATTATGTCAATTTTGGTTCTAGAGCAAGCAAAACCTGATGCCGCAAACAAGTTTTCCGTAAGTTATTTACTACAAATTTTTCCCATATGTTGCAGACTTTTTGGCGGGCACTGTATATTCATAATAGCAACAGGGACAAAAGAAATAACAACTGGCGGCAATAAGGCGCCCGCAGAGCCCGCCGTGTGGGGGGCCCCAGCTCCAGAAGGGGCCCCTAAAAACTGATCTATCCACTAATATTACTTTTTTCAAAATAATAAACACCCCGAAAAACACGAAAAAAATGCAAATTTTTGTCAAATTTTGTGCTTTTATTTGAAGTGCCTTTAGTTTCTCTCTTAAACTCTTATAGAGATAATTATTATGAAAAATATTCACTTCACTTCTATTGTTCAGTACTTTTGTACACTCTGTTACTGCGAATTAAGATTTGTGATTTTTTTGTATTAACCTATTATGTGCCATATTTTTTATCTTCCCTGCATATTTTGGCCAATTATTACGGCTTTTACAGGCCGGTTGTGTGTTTGTAGCAGATAGCATTGACTTTAGATAAATTTTTCTGAAATTAATTCATACTTAATTCAACACTAGCAAAAGAGCAATTTTTTTAAATCAAATTTTCGATTAATTTTTTCTTCCAAGTTACGGGCCATTGTGTGATTAGGGGGTTTAGTGTGCCGTCCGTCGCTGCTTTGTTAGCTCCGTTTTGGCTTAAAAATTTGCGTATTAGGTATAAGGACAAATAGCGGAATTTTCAATTTTTATACAACTAATACATCAATTCTGTGACGTCACGTATGATGTTTTTTTACTAAGCACCAGACAGATTTTGGCACTGGTAAGATTTTACATTTGGCAATTATTAGATAAAGGTATTTGTATCATCCGGAGTGAAATATTTTTCTTTGGAAAATATTTTGTAATATATCTAAATATCAAGATAAATGATAAATATATATTATTATGTAATATTAAATCATGTCCCATTTATAAAACAAAATGTGATACATTAGACATGCCCAGTTTTTGTTATACTACTATACAGGGTGGCCCACCACAAACTGCATCGATCTATATATGGAAAACTAAAAGTAGGAAAATTCTGAAAATTTGGCTATACCGGAAGTCGATATAAACTTTCTTATTTCAAATGGAACACCCTGTATATTATTGCATTTTTGAATTCTAGGCATCATTGTGGAACAAAAACAACCGTTTTTAAGATATTTGCATTTTTCCGAAAAAAATCACAGGTGCAATTACCTAAAGTCAATTAGCAATTTATACGAGGAAATCGCAAAATTTCAAAACGAATTTTTGGCATCGTGTAACAGAAGCCCTGACCTAGTGATCTCTGCTGAGAAATAAATCCGTTTTTATACAGGGTGTTCACCAAATATGAATAAAAATTACATTCAAAATGTGCTTAAATCTCGAAATTTTCAAATGGAAACCCCAATTTTTTTTAATGCGATCTTATTCACCACTAAAAATGATCACAACTTTGTGTAAGGTTTCCTATACCTAAATGCAGTAATTTTCGATTAATTTACGAAAAACCCACTTTTCGCCCATAAAATGCGGGGTTATTAATCATATTAGCCGTGGACGTTGAAAAGACAATCGCGGCTGAGGAAATGTCACTTGGTTTATAAATAATGCCGGCGCGCTTAAATTACACGAACGAAGATTATTAGATGATTAGAGAATGCAACAAAGTAATATCAAGAACGTGCGATAATACATTTGGGGCTATCCACAAAAAACAAAACCATTGCCAAACACAGTTAAAAAATAATACAAAATTTTAAACAGTATGGATGTGTCGGAGAAATATCACTTAAAAATAAGCCTATCGTGGACGACGGTAATTTTGAAGTGGTTGTTTTGGGATATTTTGCCGCTTTTCCCGAAAATTCTGTCAGACAATGTTCACTGGAATCTGCTATATCAAGAACCTCAATACAAAGAATACTACATAAACACAAATTTCATCCATACTCCTTTTCTCTGGTTCAAGAACTGAAAGATAATGATTTCATGAAACGGGTACATTTTTGTGAGTTTATTTTAACATGGTTCCAAAGAGACGGAACCTTTTTGGATAATATTGTAATTGTTGACAATAATTTATAAACCAAGTGACATTTCCTCAGCCGCGATTGTCTTTTCAACGTCCACGGCTAATATGATTTTCCAAGCGTTAAGCAATAACCCCGCATTTTATGGGTGAAAAGTGGGTTTTTCGTAAATTAATCTAAAATTACTGCATTTAGGTATAGGAAACCTTACACAAAGTTGTCATCATTTTTAGTGGTGAATAAGATCGCATTAAAAAGAGGGGGTTTCCATTTGAAAATTTCGAGATTTAAGCACATTTTGAATGTAATTTTTATTCATATTTGGTGAACACCCTGTATAAAAACGGATATATTTCTCAGCAGAGATCACTAGGTCAGGGCTTCTGTTACACGATGCCAAAAATTCGTTTTGAAATTTCGCGGTTTCCTCGAATAAATTGCTAATTGACATGTCTGCACCTGTAATTTTTTTCGGAAAAATGCAAATATCTCAAAAACGGTTGGATTTAGACATAGGACATGTTGCATGTTTTTGTTCCAAAATGATGCCTAGAATCCAAAAATGCAATAATATACAGGGTGTTCCATTTGAAATAAGAAAGTTGATATCGACTTCCGGTTTAATCGGAAGTGCCACATTCACCAAAATATTTTAGTTGAGCAGCACCCATCGGCATTGGTGAGGTGCCAAATTTTCAGAATTTTCCTACTTTTAGTTTTCCATATATAGATCGATGCAGTTCGTGGTGGGCCACCCTGTATACTACTCGCTAAATACAGAACATTTCCCAGGTAGGTAGAAAAACTTAAAATAACATATATCCTAGCTTTTTTCTTATAATTTAGCATCTTAGCCAAAATGTCGGTATTTCCATATTTTATTACCACATGTATGCATCCCAGGGGCGTGCAGTGACATTTTAAGTAAGGGAAGCAATGTTTAAAAACTTACCTATTTGTAATGTAATTCGATTCTTCGATCACTTTTTGCGAATTCGTCAATGACGTCATCATAAAAATGTCGATGCTCTAACATGTTCTGGAGAAGTATATTCTCAATAGACAACAGCGATATCTGTGAAAGTCATTCATTCATTTTTGTGGTTAAATTTTTCATAGGGGGTTTTGCTCTTCCGTTTGTAATTAATTGAAGCTTATCCGCAAAGTTTAATGTTGAAAATCCCTTTATTATTAAGGCATACACTACACATTCACACACAGTCTTCTTACTTAATAATTGTACAACTCTAACATTTTCAACGTCATTCCCGACAGGCAAAGTTGACGGTATTTGCATGTCCACGTCCGTATTATTGTCTTCCATATCGCCCGAGATATGACGCGCGCGACGCACCGACGCAGATCAAAACCAACTAAACTATACAAAGAACCTACTGCAACGATAGCTTCCACGCCCGCTTAAAACAGGCGTTCTCATTCGCGTCAGCCAGTGCGGTGGAGGTGGAAAGTTCAATAACCTCTCGATTATCGAACGCTACAGAAAAGCTAGCGGCCGGCATAGCTTACATTGTACTGTACGGTCGCTCGGTAGGATGGGCGCAGTCGGAGTCAACGCCGCATTTGCTATAGGCATAATATATTGTAGATTTGATATATGATATAGAAGATAATTTTTAGCGTTTTTGATATACCTAGGTAACTAAACTAATTGCTTCCTGTTTAAAAATTCAAAAATTACATTTTATCATTTTACATTTGTTTTGGTTTAGGGGAAGCACTGCTTCCCTTGCTTCCATGGACTGCACGCATTGCATCCTGGCAAAATTTGGCGGGGGGAGGGGGGGCCCGAATCCTTATCGCCGCCACTGAAAGGGGGGCAGACAAGTTAACCACAAATCACAAAATGTAAAAACTATGATGATAATAATAATAACATGTCTTTATTGTGTTTACATTTCGGTGACATTCGACTCTCGTCAGTCTTCTATAGGTAGGTACGCAAAAGATGGGACTTTTTGCGCCGAAATAAAAAAAAACTAACCAAGTACGGGCAAAGATCATCTTCTTGAATATTATGATCTCTGGTACTGGGCTACATTAGGCATCTCCTGAAACCGGTGGCGGCTCGTCCATAGGAGCTGTAGGCCTACAGCCCATCCCCAGTAGAAAATACGCCCGCAAACAACCGATAACGTACAGTTCGGGTTCTGGCCATCTGGCAATTTAACTAGATACTTCGCAGGAATGCTCGAATTACGATCACGATACACCCAGTATATCATGTTTGGAATGCATCTTCGTGGGGAATTAGCTGCCTTCTATCTTTCCCTACTCCGATCGCTATTATTGACGGCAAGGTTGTCAATTATACGACACCTCTCATTAAATTGGAAATAAAGACCATTCTGATACATTTGGCAACTGTGCCCGGCTCGTACTCTGTTGTCTTTGTTTAAACAGAAATAGCGCAACAGGAGTGCACAAAGCCGTCGTGTGGGAGGTACGGCTAGGAATGTTGTCAGCCGGTTACTCAGAAATAGAGGGAGTCACGACGGGGCGCGAAGGGGCCACGCTAGATGCTCCATCTGAGTCTTTCCGCCGAAGTGAGAGCTTTTGATTTTTAGTTCCGCGCCGCGTCTGGTCTGTCTGTTCCCGAGTAATTCGTCCTCTGAAGGGTGTCTCGTGTCTCGCGTTCTCGCGTTGTGGTCTACTGGTAATAAATAATCAAAATTAAAAATAGTGTGCAGGACAGCTAACTTTCTATAAGTCTTTCAGTGGCCGAAAAAGTTAAAATAAAAACTCCTGGGAGACCAACTCCAGATTTACAAGTATCTCAACCAGATAAAAATGCAAGTGGCAATTTCACGCCACGCTTTTCTAGAAATATGTACAACAAGTACAAATGGATATGCGGATGCGACATATTAACTGTTTTCTTTTCCCTGTTTACTGTTTTATAAAGAAGGAGAGGATAATACATGGGCTAGAATAGGATACAAAGATTTAAAACATTATATATGAAAAATAAAAAAACACGAGCCTTCTGTTCGGCACATGTATTATTGTTCTACAGAACTAGCATTTTTAGGCAAGGTTAGTATTGCCGCTCAGTTAAATTCCACATGCATGCAAAACATTATTAAATATAACGAAGCCGTGGATAAAAATAGATATATTTTAAAGAGAATAATAAACTGCATAAATTTTGTGGAAAACTAGAATTAGCATTACGAAGGCAAGACGAAAAATAAGGTTCTCAATTCTCAACATCGTGGTATTTTTCTAGAATTAATCTATTTTACATCCAAGCTAAATTCTATTATGAAAGGACATTTAAAAAGTTTTGCAGTGTTCAAGGGTACATCAAAAACGGTTATAAATGAAATTTCAAACAGCGTGCTGGAAGTTTATCTTCAAGAAATTCGAGAGCAAATAAACATTTCAAAGCATTGTCAAAATGAATTATATACTTTATGCACTTTTTAGATTAATTATGAAAAAATATGTAAGATTATTATTGGTACAAAATTATGGACCTTCTATTATTTTTTTTATTTTTTTTTGTTATTGGTTTTAGTTAAAGACTAAAAAACGGGCGTGAGTGATAATATTATACCGCAAACACATTCTACAAACTTTTATGTGTAAATTCATGTGATCTGTTGTTGTGAATCTGGGACACTATTTTGCGTAGCACAACAAAAAAATTGCTCGTTGCACATGTTCTCTCGTTTTTTTTTTTCATATTCCCAATAAAATATCCACGGTCATTACAAATGCCAGCGCGAAAGAGTTGAATAATTGTTAGAATATAGTGGCGTAAAATTTCCTTCAATTTTTTTAAATAGAACCATGATTTTTTATTTATATGTACTTTTTTATTGTAAACAACTATCTCTAACATCATTTTTCGCTACGACCCAGAATAAGGGTAGGTACTAAAGGTACTTTAGTCTTGTGCCGCGATTAGGTTTTCACTCCACCTCATATACCGCGATATATGCATGAAGTTTCGTGGCCTATTTTGGTTTCAGGGCATGCCTACTGCAGCCCCATAGTCGGTTTTTTATTTGGGCGCAAAACAAATAAAAATGCCTATCGTGCGTACATTCTTGTTGCTTGTTTAACGCTGTTACAAAACTGATTAATAAATACTTACATTTTTTAAAATGATAAAAAAATGAAAAAAAAATCATTTCAATGGATCAATACATATTTTTAAAAGTAAAATTAACAATAAAAAAATTCAGTTTAGAACGATGAAAATTAGTACAGACAGATTTCAAGTTGAAGTGAACCTAAATAAAAATCTGTAATCAGTTTTTTTTTCTAAAAAATGAAGTAGTTGCTTGCCATGATTGCAGACCAAAAATTACATTGCCCACTTTGTTTAATGCACATTTTGAACATCTACCTACCAATTTTTTTTATTACAATCGGTCAAACGCAAGTTCGGTCTCAATTTTCAAAACACCATGTATCATTCATTTTCTAAGAACAGATTGAATGTAATGTACAGGTTGATGTATGCCACGATTTATTTATTAATACAAATTTGTCTAATTATATTTTGTCTGGGGTTCATACACATCGATTTAATTTTTTTAGTGAAAATCTGTACAGGGTGTCCCATTTTGGGTGTTTTTGGGTGTTTTTCTCAAAAATCTCGGTTATTATTAAAGCTAGAGGGTTGCGGTTTTCACGTCACTGTACTACTTTTTTGAGAGGAATTTCGTGGACCAATCAGATTTTAGATAAGTTTTATAGTTTCCGCGCATTGGCGCAGGACTGAAATTTTCGATTTTTTGGAAACCTCTCTCCTGGCTACAACTTATATATATATATCGACAAATTTAATCAACTATTTTTATAGATTTTTTGGCGGAGTATCGAATGGAATAATTAGTTTTTGGTAGCGTTAATAGTTTTTGAGATATGAGCCAAAGTTATATATTTTTTTTTAATGGAAACCATAGTTCATATCTCAAAAACTATTAACGCTACCAAAAAACTAATTATTCCATTCGATTTTACGCCAAAAAATCTATAAAAATAGTTGATTAAATTTGTCGATATATAAGTTGTAGCCAGGAGAGAGGTTTCCAAAAAATCGAAAATTTCAGTCCAGCGCCAATGCGCGGAAACTATAAAACTTATCTAAAATCTGATTGGTCCACCAAATTCCTCTCAAAAAAGTAGTAAAGTGACGTGAAAACCGCAACCCTCCAGCTTTAATAATAACCGAGATTATTATTAGAGCACTTTTCTACGAGGAAGAAAATATGACATCGGATTAGAACAATAATTATTAGTTCTGAGATGCCCTTGCTTAGTCTCGAAATTCGAGCACCCTGTGTGTAGGTGGAAGTAAATTTAGGCTATTGATTTTTTCATCCAAATTAATGTCAGCCAAAATGTATAACATCCAACCGAATAAATTTATTTTTAGAGAAAAAAAACTAACGCCGGGGATTACCTATAAATGTATAACCTAACTAGGTATATATTTACTGTATTAACCATTGATATTAACTACTATACTAACGACTAGATGAAAATGAAACAAACGCCAGCCAACCGATAAATTATTCATATTCAATATTTCATTATTCAACTTTGAATGAACCAAACCTTTTAAAATGAATTGGGTCAAAGTTTATCAGGCTTATTTAATAAAGTTCATAAAACAATGGGAGAACGTACAACTTTTAATGAGATTTCATGTGGAACGGGATATTATAGTTCGCAAATGCCTGATTTGCTACTAAATTTCTTCTATAACAATAGAGTGCTGCTAGGATTATGCAAACGTTGTAAAAACTATGTATTTTCTAAAATTGAATGATTATCCTAAGATTTAACTAACATAGACTGCAACCGAAAAGCAGTAGAGATCACTTCCTACTGATTATAATCATTTGTGTGTAATTTAAACAACGAACGCTTCGTAAGTTTTAGGAATGTTAAGTTTGCTGTCACCAAAGATACACATAAAATGTTTGCATAAAATTGTATACAGTGTGGTCCAAAGAATTTGCAACAAATGAAAAAAATTTTTATTGTTAAGATTAGATATTAAAAAAATATTTTGGAGAATTTTCTCTGCCTGTCCAACAACCTAAGAATCGACCTTGGAATATGTGGAATCACATACGGCGGCAATTAAAAAAACACAGTTAGGAAGAGTGAGGTTAAATGACGAGGTATCAAAATTTGAAAAAATTGAAAATTACACTTTCAAAAATATGTTTTTCTTGTTCAAATTTTTTAAATATTTTTTAATTAAATACAACCAGACGACTATTTCCAATGGTTTTTTCGCAAAAATATGTTTTTTCTGTTTTCTTTTCTCTAGACTTAATTGAAAAAGCACCTTTTATTTACGATCCGCGTTGTTACAATGCCTCCCTAAATCACGGCTGTATTCAAATTCTAGTCTAGTTATTTATGGAAAACAAGAAAAAAACATATTTTTGCGGAAAAATCATTAGGGACAGCTTTCTGGTTCTATTTAATTGAAAAATTTACAACTTTTTTTGAAGGAAAAATATTTTTGAAAAATAAAATAATCTTCAATTTTTTGGGTAACTACTCAAATTTTGCACAAAGGTGTAAAATTACATTTTAAACAACTTTTTCAAGTAACTTTTTGTGATACCTCGTCATTTCACCTCACTTTTCTTAACTTAATGGTAGTTGTTTTTTTAAATTGCCGCCATAATATCGGTGATGATTTGATAAATGTCAAAATCGATTCTTATATTATTGTACATTCAGTAAAGATTCCCCCGAATACTGTTTTACTATCTCAACAATAAAAAAATTCCCATTTATTCCGAACTCTTTGAACACACCACACTGTATAAAAATTAATAACTAAATTAAAATATTTATACTTTAACTTAGTATCTAGTTCTAAGAATTGTAAGACATTACACTTTATCTGTTTTAATTTGTTTTCTTCCAAAATTAAAGTTCGAAAATTCGTGTGCCAGGATTTCTTTGGATGGTTTCAACAATGGTTATGACTAGCTATGTCTCATCTCAGGGACTCTTTAAAATAAGGGGACCCAGCATGTCACAGTATATCACATAGGAAAAGTAAAGCCTTGAGAGAAATATTCTAAAAGAGGCAAAATATTTCCCATCATAATTCACAATTTTTAACTTTGCTATTTTCCAGTAACTCAGATGTGTCAATTAAAGGTAATGCGGCCGCCTATAGTAGGTAGTCCCAATAATTGCAACCAGATTTTTCCTGTATCACCTTTAGTAATCCTACAATTCGCATTAGGTATGTACTATGCTTGGGCATTACGTATAAGTAGGAAGTTCAAAACAAATCGTATTTCAAAAATTTTTAATTATTATAAGCAGGTAGCTTCAGTCAGGTCTTTTTTTTTAAAGAGTTTTTATCTACTACTACAAGTTTTGTGAGGTATGTAGATATACCTTGAGAGAGAAATAAAATTACAGAAATTTTATAATGAACACCGAGAAAAACTATAACATTATTAGAACTACTAGACCTAATCTTATTAGTCCATCCCGAAACCTGTGAAAGTTCTTTGGGTAGATATATTCAACAAGGGAAGAAAGTTCAAGTATACATTATACAAATGAATTGAGGAACCTGGTAACAAGGTGCAATAGCGACAAATTCTTAAATAAGCAAAATCTGCACTACTGACTTAACATACTTATTACTTAAATTCGTGGAAATTAATTTCAACTCGAAAATAAATTTCTTTCATTTGACAGTTGCCACATTCTGCACTTGTATATACAAAATTGTAAAGTCTAATTTTTAGAAATCATGGAAACCATTATTAATTTTTATTAACAATCAAAGTACCTGTTATATTCATAGATACTCCAATAAAATGGCATACTTGGCATCACTGAGACCATTAGAATGGGGAAAGAATAGGCCTCACTTTGGAAAGTATAATACGGGGTCCCCTTACTATAAAGAGTTCCTGTCTCCTCTAATCTATGCTGCCACTAAGGGTAAAAAAAACGAAGAGTAACTACCTATTTGCCATTATTTACAATTTCCATAACTGACACAATCATAATCGTAAGGTCAGTTTTGCCGACCAAAGGACTTCCAACTGACTGCGCCTTTGCCACCGTGATATTTGTTTGTATCATAGTGCTCTTTTAGCGCATAATAGCTCATCCACCGCTCGCCATAAAGGTAAAGTAAATGCCGGCCAACTGATAAATAATTCATATGCGTTGACTGCAATCCACACTACATAGTTCATTAAGCAGCTTTGTTGTCCGTATCCTATTTTCAACTGGGTTGTGTTAAAGTTTATTGGGATGAAAATAAAGTTAATAAAACAATGGGGAGAACGCTTGGGCATTTAATGAGATTTAATATCGAACATGTAATATGCTTGTTATTCATGTTGGTGTCAAAAGTTAGATTTAATTTATCTAAGTATTAATCAAGAGCAGGTAAAGGTCAATCCATCCTTATTTCACAATTTGTTAACTATATTTTATGGAACAATTTCTTCTATTATTGCATTTTTCCGTTTACACGAAATAATGCATTAAATTAACTGATACCGAAGTAATGAAACCAGTTCATTTTGTAAAAAAAATATTGGAGAAGTTTCAGTAAATGGCGTTAAACCATATTATGGCTTCCTCCGGTCCAAATCTGATATCCTTAATGTGTTATAAAAAAAAACTCATTTCAGATGCCATTTAAGATAGAAGCCTCCAATATTTCATTTTTATAGGAGGCAGTAAAATTTTCGCTACCTATACCGTTTTGATGCTATATTTTTTTCTTTAAATTAAAGTCAATCATAAAAATTATTATGACAAAAAGTGCTCCACCTTTTTCAAGAAGTTTATACCAACCGGTTGATAACTTAATAAAGAAAATTAACGAAACTGCTAGTGTATGCTCGATGCCAGTTGTGTTTTATTTTAAATGAAAGATTTATAAGCCTGTAGTGCCTGTAAATAGCTAACTTAATACTTAATAAGAACTGGATTAACTAAATGAAACCGAGAGAGTAGATTTTTTAGGGTAGTTATTTTTTCTTTTTTCGAAATACACCCTTATTTAATACTAAATACGAAAAAAATATAAAAATAGGGGCTTCCATTTGAAACAATTACTTTATACGATGTTCTTTTTTTGTTAATTTATATGTTTTAATTTAATTTTTAATGTCAGTTTTTGATCGCCCTGTATTTATTTATTATCAAAATATCAACACAATCCACTAAAGTAGATGCCCTTCTACGAAGAAACCGATCCCGATTAAATAATAAAGACTTTCATATAGGAGAAATTTACAACTGTTATATTTCGGTCTGCACACGTTATTTTTGACATAAAATTTAAAATATGTCCAATACATGAAATGTGTCTAGGGTTTTGCGTAGAATCTAAAAATGAACTACTATATACGGTGTCCTATTTAAAATAAGCAAGTTAGCATCAATTTCCGGTATAAGCAGAAGTGCCACTATCTTGAAAATATTTTAAACAAATCGCCCTCATCAACTTTAGTAAACTGCCAAATTTTCCCAATGTCTATTTTACTTTACTTTAAAATGAAATGAAAATGACATTTTAAAACGAAAATTTCATATCAGTATAGGTTCACAAATTTTAAGGCTAAAATTATATGTGTTTCTTTGTACTGTTTGAAGTAAAGTTAGGGCGTTGTGGAGGCTTTTTTATCACTAATTTTGATCGTGTACATATTTCTTGGTTTAAACCAATGAATAAGGAACCCATTCATAGGTTTAAACCACTTTTTTTTGAAAAAATAATTTGAGTTGATGTTTTAATTTTTCTTTAGGAATGAAAATAAAAAATGTGAAATTAGCTATGAAACCGTAACACCTTTTCCTGCTGAACTCCGTGCCTCCGCCTCCGGATTAGAAATAACGAAATAAACACATAATGATGCTATTTAGGTACCTGGATATATTCCAAGTTGTTGAGGAGATATAAAAATATTCCATATATTTTTTAAAATTTTTACTCCCTGTATCTTGAGAATAAAGCGAATGTGGACCTATATTAATAGTATATTTCTATCCAATGTTAAAGCTACAAAAAACAAACTCACCCTGTATAATTGGTACTTATTATAAAAATACACTTATATATTTTCGCCGTTACTCGAATCTATATTTTATTATATTATAGGAAAAATTAATAGCTATTGGTTATAATGGTATTTTCGAATATTGGAAATGATAGGACATGCACCATAAATCAATAAATAAATATCTATAGTCTATAGTACCTAATTAAAAGCGAGCATTTAAAAACAAAACTTTTTGTTCTGTTTAGTTTCATTTTGTATATCTACGTTGACAAACAAAACATTTTATATTTTATTATAGAGACAAGCCAATGGGACTGGACTGGACCTGTTATTTTTTATAAACACCGTCGTCTTCCCCAAAATTTAAAAATAGGTTCGAAACTAAAACAAGTTTTGTAAAACATATTATATTTCCTAGAACTGAAACAATTCGTACCTACTTGTTCCAGAAAATTCTGTTCCAGACCATCTCTATTTTATCGATAGTAATCGTCATTAGTTTTCTGCTTTATACTTTGCTTAGAACCGTCGAGGGAAGCCAGAACTTAGTTATATACCTGGCTGTAAGTCAAATCGTAATAATAACTTGAAGTAGCTAGGTTTTCTTTGCTTGACGGCAAGCGGTCAACTTGTATTCGTTTTGGGACTTCCAAAGGACGAAAATTTAAGAATAAAATGATTAAGGGCCAATTGCATAGACAAACTAAAGTATCCATTAAAATGAAAGGAGCTTTCTAACAATCCAACCATTGTTTAGTATTTTTGCAAAAAATTCTTTACCTAATGTTAGGTCAAAAGATAATTTAGTTGAATATATTATGAAATTAACCCAAAACTGCCATTTCAATCAGAAGAGATTACTCTCCTTCACAACATGCTGTTCTCTGTTCGCTTGTTGTTTGTATTTTTATGAAAATTTAACCATAATCATCATAACCATGATTTGCCTGATGGCGCACTTTGCGAAAAATTCTCACAAAAATTCGACTTACAACAAAATGTAGTCCCTCTATTTGCCCAAATTTACCACATTATTTGTCGAAAATGTACATACCACATACCATACCACACCAGGAATCGTACTTAAGGCGAATTTTTGAGAAGTAGATATTTCAGCCATAAATACTCATCCTGGTACACTGCCGAAATAATTAGTACTATAAAGCTGAAAGCAAAGGTTTTTAAGAAATATAAAACAAATAAGAATAACGCCTTTCTCAATGAATTCAGAAGATTGAGGTTATTGGTAAAACAGCTTATCTCAGTTGCATATGACCGTTTCTCAGAGCAAGTCCAGGCATCTGTATAGTTTATCAGAGTTCTATCTATCTAAGAATAGGTCTACGAGGATACCTGGTGAGATGAGACTTAATGACGTAACTTCTGATCCTCCTACAGGCATAGTTCATTGTTTTGCAAATTACTTTGAGAGCGTGGCAACGGGCGTGGTGGCGTTGCGTTGGGCTGCTCTTCCAGCATCGATTTTAGAGGTATTACTGAGCGGGAAATAATTACTGGAAATTAAAGCTAAAGTAGCTTCCGGTCCGGACACTATTCACTCCTTTCTATTTAGAGACTGCATTGGTGTTCTTTTGGCTCCACTACTTAAATTGTTTAATTTAGCTACTGACAGCAACACCTTCCCTGACGTTTGGAAGAGGTCAAGGGTGTGCCCGGTTTCGAAGTCTGGCGATCCTTCGGATATATGAAATTATCGGCCTATATTAATTTACTTTTAAAACACCTGTAATTCTTAGGGCGGTTACTAGTACCTAATATTCATATATGTAATTCTTACTTGTTAGTAAATACTTGTCCTGTAAATGCGGGTTACCTTTTGGGCAATAAATGCTATATTATTAAGGTGCGTCATGTGCGCTGGAATTTATTTTTGAAGGGTTTGTAACCCGCAGTGCCACAAAAGAGAAAGGATAGGTAGATACTTTGTTACATTCCTTAAAATTCGTGGCGGAGCAATTATCACTAATTAAGTCCTACCTTGGTCTAGATGACATAAAAAGGAAGTACCTCCTAATTTCCCACTTCTGAAGACTTCTCTTGCAACGTGACGTAATTAGAGCCGACGACGGCGACACTCGTCACAGGCTGCTGCACCCGAAGGCAGTATTCAGGAAAGTCAGTCGGTGTTTTGCATCGTATAGTAAAGCTTTTGCAGGAAGTAAGTTTTTATTAATAAATCAAATTAGATTTATTTCCAACTAAAAGAAAACGTAATTTTTGGGTGTAAATATATTACGTATTGAAGCGGAAAGCATTTCATTACAGCCGAGGGATATACCCAACAATATCCTATAATACTACACCTTTTCATTGTTTATCAATTTTATCACCGTGTATGTTTTTGAACTTGTAAATTAGTTCTATAGCATTATCACAATTTTCAAACATTGTCTTATTTTTGAACACTGATAACAGAGGTAACATAGATGCCAAATAATACTGTATGATGTTAGTCTCTAATTTAGAATAGGTAATCAATATCAGTTCCTACCGAACATCGGACGAATCACCATAGAAGATGCTGGCAACTACGACCAGCGAAACGTTTGGAATGTCACTTCATCGCCCAGAAATTCATTCTATAATGGACAACCTGTCGTGAAAGTCTCAAAACAACAAGAACTTAGTGTCAAAAAAAATCATCGGCCAACCTAAACTCTACTTATTTGGAGGAAAGGCTTGACCCCAAAACTTAACACCCCATGTTTAATTAATGTTGTAATCAATAATAAAAGCCAAATATTTTGTTACTTGTCATTTTTAAAACACTTTTTTGAAAACTAATGAATCCAGGCACAACCTTCTCAAGCTTACAAGGCCTGTGCAAACATGTGGCAACGCCGCAGAGGACGGGTCTTTATGCAGTATAGAGCAGTCTGCACTTTGGCTTAGTTTCAATTTTCTAATATCTAATGTTCAACTTTCTTTTTAATTATAATTAGATACATTTTTGTGAACTTTGTTTCAATAATTGGGTAGGTACCTAAGTAAGTAGGTACATACGTTTGTTTAACCGACAATAAAAGCAGTAACAAGTAACAAAATATACATACAAAAGTAGTATAAGTCAGTGGTGCACCCAGAAAATACGATTGGGGGGGGGGGCAACTCAAAAAGTTTGTCGTATTGCATACAAAATATTTGATGATTGAAAGAATTTCCAGGCCAGGTCTCGGATTGGGAAAATAATTGCCGAGAGTGACACAGAGGACAGAACATCTACGATACCACCCTCGACAATTTTTTAAAACCCCCCGGGGGTGCGCCATTGGTATAAGTATTTATAATAAGTACGATTCCAGGTGTGGATAGGTACACTTTCGACTAGTAATATGGTAAATTTGGGCAAATAGAGGGGACTACATTTTGTTGTAAGTCGAATTTTTGTGAGAATTTTGCGCAAAAGTGCGCCATCAGGTAAATTATGATTACCTATCTTCCCTTATGGTTAAATTTTCATAAAAATACAAACAACCAGCGAACAGAAAACAGCAGTTGTGAAGGAGAGTAATCTCTTCTGATTCTCTACATTCAGCTAAATTATCGTTTGATTTTAACATTAGGTAAAGAAACTTTTGCAACAATACTAAACAATGGTTGGATTGTTAGAAAACTCCTTTAATTTTAAAGGGTACTTTAGTTTGTCTATGCAATTGGCCCTTAATCATATTATTCTTAAATTTTCGCCCCTTGGAAAGCCCAAAACCAATACAAGTTGACCGCATGTCATCAATCAAAGAAAACCAGCTACTTCAAGTTATTATTACGATCTGACTTACAGCCATGTATATTATATAACTAAGTTCTAGCTTCCCTCGACGGTTCTAATCTTGAGGCTTGAAATTGTAAAGGAACGATTCTTCACTTCGAACTTTTAGAGAAATGTTTCATTTTTTCACAAACAAAACAAATTTATAAAAAAGCTGTCGCCAGCACTTCGGGCTGTCTGTTTCCACCCAGAGACACACTGCCTCGTCGTAGCAATCTGGTGACGATAGCACTACCCGCACTACACAAATTAATTGTGGTAAATTTCTCGTAATATCAACTGACAGAGAGTGACAGGCCACGCCGCGCAGACCCGCAAGCCATGTTGCCAGCTTTCTCAACTTCACGGCTTTCCTAGAGTCGGCTGTGATCCAGAATGTTCAATAATAATGGCTTTGCGGACATGTCCAAATCTAGTGGAAATCAGCACAACATTTTCCCAGTTATGTTTAACAACACATAAGTCTAAGGAACATGTAGAAAAAATATACTGGATAACTGGAGTGGAATGTCCATATTATCGTCGAATGATTGAACCGTCTTCGGCGTCGTGCTCAACACACATCCTCATACGATATTGACAACATATCAATTCTTGATGAGCGTGAAAGCAGCAACGAATTTTCTAGCAACGGATTTGTTGCGCGTCGCGCGGTGGTCCCCGCGGGCGGGACAATACCGCCTGCATGGATAGTCTAGGCCGCCAGTTCTTTCAAAAAACAAAAAACGTACGTATTTTAATTTGCATGGAAAATTGTCCTGCGGGAAATGGATGATATGTTCTGAGAATCTCAGAATTTGCTTCCTTCAACTTACCCCATTTTCACCCCTCTATCCGAAAACATAAAAAAACCGTGCAAATGCGCATTTTAACTTGTATGAAAAATTTTTTTTGCGGAAAATGGATGCTTATAGGTCCCTTTGAATGTTCTGAGAATATCAGAATTTGCTTCCCTCAACTTACCCCCCGGTTCACCCCCCAATCCGAAAACATAAAAAAAAAAACGTGCAAATGCGCATATTAAATTGCAGGACAAATTTTCCTGCGGAAAATGGATGCTAGTAGGCCCCCTCGTATGTTCTGAGAATCTCAGAATTTGCTTCCCTCTACTTACCCCATTTTCACCCCTCAATCCGAAAACTTAAAAAACTGTGCAAATGCGCATTTTAACTTGCACGAAAAATTTTCCTGCGGGAAATGGATGCTAGTAGGCCACCTCGTACGTTCTGAGAATATCAGAATTTGCTTCCCTCAACTTACCCCATTTTCACCCCTCAATCCGAAAAATTAAAAAACCGTGCAAATGCGCATTTTAACTTGCAGCACAAATTTTCCTGCGGGAAATGGATGCTAGTAGGCCACCTCGTACGTTCTGAGAATCTCAGAATTTGCTTCCCTCAACTTACCCCATTTTCACCCCTCTATCCGAAAACATAAAAAAACCGTGCAAATGCGCATTTTAAGTTGTATGAACAATTTTTTTGCGGAAAATGGATGCTAATAGGTCCCTTTGAATGTTCTGAGAATCTCAGAATTTGCTTCCCTCAACTTACCCCATTTTCACCCCTCTATCCGAAAACATAAAAAAACCGTGAAAATGCGCATTTTAAGTTGTATGAAAAATTTTTTTGCGGAAAATGGATGCTAATAGGTCCCTTTGAATGTTCTGAGAATATCAGAATTTGCTTCCCTCAACTTACCCCCTGTTCACCCCCCCAATCCGAAAACATAAAAAAACCCGTGCAAATGCGCATTTTAAATTGCATGAAAAATTTTCCTGCGGGAAATGGATGCTAATAGGCCCCCACGTATGTTCTGAGAATCTCAGAATTTGCTTCCCTCAACTTACCCCATTTTCACCCCTCAATCCGAAAACATAAAAAAACCGTGCAAATGCGCATTTTAACTTGTATGTACTGCAACTTGTATGTACTGCAAAAAATGTTATAGAGAAAAGACGTTTAGATCCTCAATCTAAGCACGAATCCAAAGTTTCGGCGCGAAAATCGAAATCTGCGTTTCCACTCAACGAAACGGCTAAGTCCACAAAAGAGGCGAACAGGGAATCAAAGTTGATTTCTGCAAAAAATGTTATAGAGAAAAGACGTTTATATCCTCAATCTAAGCACGAATCCAAAGTTTCGGCGCGAAAATCGAAATCTGCGTTTCCACTCAACGAAACGGCTAAGTCCACACCAGAGGCGAACAGTGAATCAAAGTTGATTTCTGCAAAAAATTTTATAGAGAAAAGACGTTTAGATCCTTAATCTAAGCACGAATCCAAAGTTTCGGCGCGAAAATCGAAATCTGCGTTTCCACTCAACGAAACGGCTAAGTCCACACAAGAGGCGAACAGTGAATCGAAACGCAGATTTCGATTTTCGCCCCGAAACTTTGGATTCGTCCTTAGATTGAGAATCTAAACGTCTTTTCTCTATAACATTTTTTGCAGAAATCAACTTTGATTCCCTGTTCGCCTGTTGTGTGGACTTGGACGTTTCGTTGCGTGGAGAAGCCTATTTCGGATTTTCGCGCCGAAACTTTGGATTCGTGCTTATATTGAGGATCTAAACGTCTTTTCTCTATAACATTTTTTGCAGAAATCAACTTTGATTCCCTGTTCGCCTCTTGTGTGGACTTAGCCGTTTCGTTGAGTGGAAACGCAGATTTCGATTTTCGCGCCGAAACTTTGGATTCGTGCTTAGATTGAGGATCTAAACGTCTTTTCTCTATAACATTTTTTTGCAGTACATACAAGTTGCAGTACATACAAGTTAAAATGCGCATTTGCACGGTTTTTTTATGTTTTCAGATTGAGGGGTGAAAATGGGGTAAGTTGAGGGAAGCAAATTCTGATATTCTCAGAACATTCGAAGGAACCTATTAGCATCCATTTCCCGCAGGAAAATTTTTCATACAAGTTAAAATGCGCATTTGCACGGTTTTTTAATTTTTCGGATTGAGGGGTGAAAATGGGGTAAGTTGAGGGAAGCAAATTCTGATATTCTTAGAACATTCGAAGGAACCTATTAGCATCCATTTACCTCAGGAAAATTTTTCCTGCAATTTAAAATGCGCATTTGCAAGGTTTTTTTATGTTTTCGGATTGAGGGGTGAAAATGGGGTAAGTTGAGGGAAGCAAATTCTGAGATTCTCAGAACATACGTGGGGGCCTATTAGCATCCATTTCCCGCAGGAAAATTTTTCATGCAATTTGAAATGCGCATTTGCACGTTTTTTTTTATGTTTTCGGATTGGGGGGTGAACAGGGGGTAAGTTGAGGGAAGCAAATTCTGATATTCTCAGAACATTCAAAGGGACATATTAGCATCCATTTTCCGCAAAAAAAATTTTCATACAACTTAAAATGCGCATTTGCACGGTTTTTTTATGTTTTCGGATAGAGGGGTGAAAATGGGGTAAGTTGAGGGAAGCAAATTCTGAGATTCTCAGAACGTACGAGGTGGCCTACTAGCATCTATTTCCCGCAGGAAAATTTGTCCTGCAAGTTAAAATGCGCATTTGCACGGTTTTTTAAGTTTTCGGATTGAGGGGTGAAAATGGGGTAAGTAGAGGGAAGCAAATTCTGAGATTCTCAGAACATACGAGGGGGCCTACTAGCATCCATTTTCCGCAGGAAAATTTGTCCTGCAATTTAAAATGCGCATTTGCACGTTTTTTTTTTATGTTTTCGGATTGGGGGGTGAACCGGGGGGTAAGTTGAGGGAAGCAAATTCTGATATTCTCAGAACATTCAAAGGGACCTATTAGCATCCATTTTCCGCAAAAAAATTTTCATACAACTTAAAATGCGCATTTGCACGGTTTTTTTATGTTTTCGGATAGAGGGGTGAAAATGGGGTAAGTTGAAGGAAGCAAATTCTGAGATTCTCAGAACATATCATCCATTTCCCGCAGGACAATTTTCCATGCAAATTAAAATACGTACGTTTTTTGTTTTTTGAAAGAACTGGCGGCCTAGACTATCCATGCAGGCGGTATTGTCCCGCCCGCGGGGACCACCGCGCGACGCGCAACAAATCCGTTGCTAGAAAATTCGTTGCTGCTTTCACGCTCATCAATTCTTGTTGTATATACAAACTCCCATCCCGTGTTCATCTTAAAATATAACATTTCTACCCAGACTCGGCCAGTCTAGACCTCCCATTTATTCCCCATTTTGCATGCTATTACGTCCACTGTATCCACATTATACGCCGACACACGTATCTCAAACAGGTATAGGCACGCCGTTGGATAATTCATAAGATTCTTTTATTTGGCGAAGGGATCCCCTAAATCCACACGAAAAGCCCGAGTTGCCTCGCTTCACGTAGACTCGCTGAAAAACGGCGAAAGCCTCGCGCAGGTAAATAGAAGCTCCCCTGCGCGTTTTTTTATGGATGCATGCGGAGAAAAGATTACCTACGCAACCGGTTTCCAGGGTAGGCGCTGCGCCAGCGGCATCCGCTGAATGCTGGATAAACAAAACCGCATTATCATTTCAGGAATGCCCTGAAAAATGCGGACGCCGCGCACGGGAAAGCCTTTCAGCCGCTGCGACCGACGAGGGGAGTTGCGTGCCAAAGCAGCAGGTAAACCATGGTGCAAATATTTATGGGTAGGATTCCTACTTGTACAATATAAAATAATATACCTACTTCTTATTTCCAAAAGGATTTTCACGTTTCGATTTCTTTTATTGTTAAGGTTGCAGTTAACATTGCTTTAACGCACGTAGAAACAAAGTCGGCATAAAAATTGCACGCCAAAAGTTGACAAAAATCTTTAAGCAATGAAAGTTACCTCAGGTTCAAGTTCTTGTCTGAAATCATTGCCCCCTTATAGTACGAGAGCCGGCTGCATGATTTCAACTCTCATAAGCTTATAGAATAAGATATTGTGTAAAATTTAGAGAGTATATTTTTTTACTTGAAGCGAGTAGGTTGCCTCAATTTATATGGGCCCGATCATTGTTACGATACGATATTTGTCTTCTTGAGTCAAAGTAACTTCAGGTGTGGATTCCTCAAAAAACGTCTTAATTTTTCGATTTTTGTTATTCTCTATTTTAACACAGCCCTTGCATTGCGCCGCTGTTATTAAAATAAAGGGCGGCGCGGCGGGCTCCGCCCGCCAGCCCGCCGGGCCAGTCCGTCCCTGATCATGCGGCCGGCTCTTGGACTATTACTGTCGATACACGCATGCAAAAACATTGTAACTGTAACTGTCAGATAGGTACATTGGGATGACATATCAAAAATTTTGTGGAAATAATGCAAAATTGAATAGTTTGTATTTTTATCCAAAAATATCCCGTAACTAGACCACAGAAATGCGAAAAAGTGAAAATCTAAAAAATGATACTTGCGTGCGTGAATCGATGTGTGAAATGCCAAATATTAGTCGTTAGGTTTTCAAGTCGGATAAAAGATAAATAGTGTGAGTGTTAACATAGACGTTAACCTTTAGCTACCATAGTTGTGTAATAAAAGATTGATAGGAACAATGGAAGCGCGTGTAAGCACCGACAATCAATGGTTTTAATGCACTAATGTAGGAAGAGAGCCAAATTGGAGACAGTTTTTTTGTAAATTCGAAATAAAATTCAACGTCTAACAAATTTTCATTAATATTGTATTAGAATACTTGCTTAATGTATTGACAAAACAGTGATGCAAAGAAACTACATTACAATAACAAACTAGACAAATTATTGAACTTAAACTTTTTTTGTCAATTGCCTCATAAAATAAAACGTTGCCTAATTTGAGACAGACTGACTAATTTGATATAGAATAGATTGACGTCCCTGTTACGCACTACCTTTACAGCTTTTACCATGGCATGAGAGTCCCATTTATTGTGTTTTTTTGGCATCTGTAATAAAAAAATATTGTTTGGGTACCTTATTTGAGATAGGTAGTCTCAATTACAGAACCCATTTGGTATCTCAAATTAGGAATTTTCAGTATAAAAAATTTACAACAGTATTTTTTGTAGTTATAAAAAAATAAGTGCCAAATTTCAATGAAACTTTATCCTATACTAACTACTACGACACAACATTTTTTACACTTTACCTTGACTGCAAATGCCGGTTTATTTAACCTTAACCTTATCAGTCAAATTACACCAAACTTGCTTTTGTCCAGAAACAAATGAACTAAAGCGCTCAACGACCACTTTAACACTACACCGCAGTTTATTTTAGTTATTAGTGTACGCTATTTCTGTTAGATGGAGTTACATATCCGTTAATATGTATAAGGAGCTATCTCAAGTTAGGCACCTCTCTCACCGTATAGTGAAAAAAAAAAACGTTTCTTGTGTGGATTTTTTTTTTAATTTCGGATCGTAGATATTAAGCTTTTTTGTACCTGTGGTTAAATTTTTTTTACATCATGACTAAATCACTCTGTATACCTACTTAATTTTGTTTTGCCATGGTACAGAGGAGTAAATTACCCCTCCAACTCTCCAGATGTATTGTATTGTGCGGAAAGCCTCCCAATGCAAGAGTTGACAATTTTGTTCCAGCTTTTCTTTTTATACAGAAATTGAAGACTGACATTTTAATATACGAAACAATTTCAGAGAGCTATATAGGTACTTTTGTTAACTATAGGCAAATAAAAATTCTGAGGTTTTTATGGATATAGGTACTTATTGTATTGCCCTAAAAATTAAATATTTTGTAATACTTAATAATTACCTACTCAAACTAAAAGCATTGACTGACGCATTAATAAAGACTGCTCACGGCTGTCATGTTTGACAGTTCTCTGGCTCACCATGCGCTTCCCGGAGACAAAATACAATGCAAAATACATTGTTGACCTATGCCTATGCGCCATCTACTTTTCAGAATATGAAACTACAGCCTTGAGAAGTCTTATTAATACGTCAGTCAACGCTAAAAGGCTGCCACACCAATGAATATAAAGCTAAGCAAAAATTAATGAGTGTCCATGGAAGCTGCATTTCTTGTTTACACATGGTTGCCTAAAAGGGTTTCTAAAATAAAAAAAACTGCTTATAAAATTTCAATAGAACTGTCACTTGCCAAGCGTACCAACCTGCCCTATATATGGGGTAGATTGGTAGGTATAATGTTTGGAGAAGATTGGTACACCGGTAAAGAAATGTAAATAGAAACACGCATAAAGAAAGTGCATGTATTTGTTTAAATAAACATATATTATAATTTCATCTATTTTAAATATTTTAAAACAAAAATATGAATACTGGGTAAAACTATACCCGCAGACCCTTAGAAAACGAAAAATATAAATATGTATTTCTTCAATATGTACGTTAATAAAATAATAACAATGATAGAGGAGATTTTAATCTTTTTTAATTGGAAGAAGAATTGTGTACCTATGTATTAAAATAACTTTTGACAGTAACTCTACCTACACAGACCATATAAAAACCAAGCACACCTAATGATAAAATAACAGTCAAAAAATTAATGTAGCCGATTATTACTAAATTTAGCATACGTACACAATTTTCAATTCTAAACAACTTTCTTTAATAATATTTTGTAATATCTTTTACCAAAATGTCACTTTTTCCCACTTTTCCAATAAAAAAGGGACAAAAATCAAAGGAGGCCTAGGATTTTTAAATTTTGCACAGATACTCAGTTTTTCATTCTGAACAACTTTCTTTAATAACATTTTGTCGTAAAAGCTACAGAGGGGGCACTTTACAAGTGTACAAAATCGGTGTTTTCAAAATTTCCAGGGCGTACTTGATTTTTCGAAAGTAAAATTATGTCAAAAATTAGTTTAAAACTAGGCAGGGCGGAACCCCAGAAGCTCAATTTTCAACTCGAATTTTTTTTGTCATTTACACCTATAAATTCGCTCATCCTGGGACACAGTGTATACTGGGAAAGACAGAAATACTGCCAGTGAGGGTACAGAAATGAACCAATGCATGCACAAGAAAATACACTACATGTTCTCAAAATTTTACTTGCCTACTTTTAGTATGATATCGTCCTTGTCTCAACCAGAGACCAGAGCACAGAAACCAGAGATATGGAGGAAGAGAATGCCCTTTGACCTACTGCGCATCCGATTTTTCGGCTACACAGAGGGCGCTTAGATCGCCGCCATTTTAACCCAGTCTTGTCTTGTAGTTTGTTTACACTTTGACGTGCTTACTTCTTAATTGCTTTTTTAAGGTCTTTTTCGTATGTGTTTAACGTTTTTGCTGGCGTGTTTTTGTAATCGTGTTGTGTTCATTAACATGTCTTGCTCTGTAAGAACATGCACAAATTGCAAAAGATTTAGACCTGAAGGTACCTATATCCTTCCATTAGTATGTTGCATTTTTTAGGATAAAATGTATTGGTGGTGCTTATTCTAGATATTCTAGGTTTCTCAAAGACAGGGACTTTTATTTGGAATTGTTAAAAGCTTTAAATTTGTCCGGCAATGTACTATGGTCGAAGAACAAATTCGTTTGTTCAACACATTTTAAATCTGATGATTTTTTGTTGGTGGTCAATAAGAAATGCCACCAATCAACTTCTATACCGTCGGAAAATGAGTCTGACCAACAACAAAGTGGTCCGAGCCTACCACAAGCTTCAAATTCAACAGATTCAATGATTTCTCCTAATAAGGCACCAAGGCAGATTCTCCGAAAACGGTCCAGGTAAAAATAATTTTTTTTGACTAAAGTTGCTTCCACATCAATATAAAATTATACCTAAACGTAAATAAATGCAACAAAAATGTGAAAAAGCAAATTATTTTGAATTTGTCGCACTTTCGTGGGTTAAAATGGCGGTAGAAAAATTAGCAGTCTTGCGCACGTTGACAAGGATTCTCCCTTCTCTATATCTCTCGTCTCAACCTGCCCCTGTGCCCAACCAGCCCGGGTCTCCCCACATTTCGCGATGCTAGGGAAAATAGGAAGCTGACTTTGATCGTTAGATGCTTAAATACAAAGATACAAGGTATTGAAACGCCTTTTTATTATATCTATCGAAAAAGTTTAAAATAAATCAAATAATTCACGCCTTCAAAGGACAAAACTACTTTTTTCATGGTCAGCAAATGACTAAGCTGTAACTAATCTCGATAGGTAAAATATCTGTCTAATATCCTGAGATAAATGTGTATTTAATTGGATTGCGCAAAACCGAGGGGAATGCCTTGTACGAATCGCTGGCAATTAGTACAAAAGGAGCCTCTGGCGCCCCCCCTCGCCCCCAGAAATGAATTTATCACGAAGAAAATGACTAATTCGAGTTGAAGACCTATTTTCGGGGGCCTTATTAATCATTTAACAGCCCTATTACGGTAATCGCCAACGAACAGAACAAATTAATACGTTCAGCCTTCAAGGAAAACAAGAATACCCGAATTCGTTGTTAAAACATCAGAAATAATGTATGAAAGTTCATAATGAGACATTGTAAGGTAACCCACCCTTTAACATAAACTAACAGTGGAAATAATTACATAATAACATCGTTTTGGGAATTCTGGGAAATGTATGCCCATGTATTTACAATGTGTCAAAAGATTTAAAACTACGAAATACTAATAAATCTAATAAATAGTAAACAGAGAAAAACTCGTCTAAAAACATATACGCTATCTAATCTATAAGTCCCGACGAATTTATGTTACGCTGTGTATCGTGAAAAGTGCAGATTTGAATGTGTAGATATGTTTATTGGAAAAAGTTAGGTACTTGGCGTAAACTAAGAAACACATATATTTCCTTCTATGAGTCTTACTTATGGAGTAATTACTTTAGTTAATTATTCAAAAATATCTTGAATTAATTAAAAAAATCAAATTTTCGATAAAAAAATTTTTTAATAATAAATGCTACCCACTTTTCGCCACCTGGTTGTTTAATTAAGGATACCGGTTTTGTGCCAATCCATTCCGTTATACTACTACCAAATTAACATGACTTAAATATCTATACTAAAATCGAGCAATCCGTACGCCTGGCGTAAATAGAACCACGTGTTCAATGACGTTCCGAGATTGGTCGGTAGGCTATAAAATTTCACCCGACTGGGCAACAGGGAAGTACTTGATCGCAAAAGTGTAGTTATGCGGTTTTATCTTGTTGTTTTCAGCTATTTAGACACTGCCACAAATAATTTTATCGATGTTTTGAACCATTTTCAATTAAGCCAATAATTATTTTCCGAAATATTTTGATGTAAACAATTGTAAAACTAAAATTAAATAAAGGTCGTGCCTTAGTGCGGCCCTGGCGCATATCTCAACGCACGTGCTCTTGTTTACGCCAGGCGTAAGAGTTGCTCGATTTTAGTATAGTTTGGCAAATATTCAGTAAACACAAAACTTTAAAACAACCTGTATCCTGTATCTTTGTTATAAGGCCTCCAAATAAAAAAGGTTATATTATGCATAACAAACTGGCAATATTTTTCGATATTCTACCGACACTTGGAGTTCGGAATTTAGAAATGAATCAGAATGTATAAAGTAACTGTAATCTAGATAAACGCCATCGATAGGATTGAAAACAAGAATAAAATTTTGACAAAGGTTTGCTCAGATTTAAAATGTTTAGGTCCTGGGGTACCTAATATCCATATACAAATTCAACCTCTCTGGTACAGGGTGGCCCATCCAAGCGGAAAAAGTGTGCTACGTGGAAACACGTTAACACAAAATCGTCATTCAAAAAATGAGATTTTAGTAAAAATTAAGGGGAATTCGAGGGTGTACCCTAATTTTGTATACGGGGGTCGGTAAAAAAGTTATCGCGAAAAAACATTTTTTGCAAAATAAAAAAAATATATTTTTTGACCTACACATCCATTAGAGAACCTTTAAGTAGTATTCCCGAATATTCAGTTTTTTAATATAACTTCCGGTTATAGCGGAAATGAAAGTGGTTTTCTCTATTTTACAACTTACACATTTCTCTTAACCATCACAGGATTCCTTATTTAATTCTGAATCCAACGATATATAATTTGACCTATTTATCTCCAACCGTTTCCGAGATATTTATCAGAGAAGCTCCATCAAACTAGATACATGGTCTCATGGTCGGTGTCTGATGTTCGATCTGAGTAGGCCAAACAATAAAACCAAATTTATGACAAATCAAGTCAGCCATGATAATAAAACTGACAATCGAGTAGGCTGTCAATTCAATATTTCTATTTACGTGTCAGATTAGTCTAAAATTTTGTCGCTGAAGCTGTTAGTAGTTGCAGTTTAAAAAATGTTTTTGAAAGAAGAATGCTGTGATATTTTAGAGATCTTCATCAAAAATGATAAAAGATACGTAGAAACTTTGAGGGAGTATTCTCTACACCTTTGTTTTTGATGGTAGTTGGTCGAGCAGTATGTTTAAAGGTGGTCCATAAGTTTATTTATTTTTGGTGTGGGCCTAAGGATTAACGGAAACAAAGCTGACTTTGATCGTTAGATGCTTAAATACAAAGATACAAGGTATTGAAACGCCTTATTATTATATCTATCGAAAAAGTTTAAAATAAATCAAATAATTCACGCCTTCAAAGGACAAAACTACTTTTTTCATGGTCAGCAAATGACTAAGCTGTAACTAATCTCGATAGGTAAAATATCTGTCTAATATCCTGAGATAAATGTGTATTTAATTGGATTGCGCAAAACCGAGGGGAATGCCTTGTACGAATCGCTGGCAATTAGTACAAAAGGAGCCTCTGGCGCCCCCCCTCGCCCCCAGAAATGAATTTATCACGAAGAAAATGACTAATTCGAGTTGAAGACCTATTTTCGGGGGCCTTATTAATCATTTAACAGCCCTATTACGGTAATCGCCAACGAACAGAACAAATTAATACGTTCAGCCTTCAAGGAAAACAAGAATACCCGAATTCGTTGTTAAAACATCAGAAATAATGTATGAAAGTTCATAATGAGACATTGTAAGGTAACCCACCCTTTAACATAAACTAACAGTGGAAATAATTACATAATAACATCGTTTTGGGAATTCTGGGAAATTTATGCCCATGTATTTACAATGTGTCAAAAGATTTAAAACTACGAAATACTAATAAATCTAATAAATAGTAAACGGAGAAAAACTCGTCTAAAAACATATACGCTATCTAATCTATAAGTCCCGACGAATTTATGTTACGCTGTGTATCGTGAAAAGTGCAGATTTGAATGTGTAGATATGTTTATTGGAAAAAGTTAGGTACTTGGCGTAAACTAAGAAACACATATATTTCCTTCTATGAGTCTTACTTATGGAGTAATTACTTTAGTTAATTATTCAAAAATATCTTGAATTAATTAAAAAAATCAAATTTTCGATGAAAATTTTTTTTAATAATAAATGCTACCCACTTTTCGCCACCTGGTTGTTTAATTAAGGATACCGGTTTTGTGCCAATCCATTCCGTTATACTACTACCAAATTAACATGACTTAAATATCTATACTAAAATCGAGCAATCCGTACGCCTGGCGTAAATAGAACCACGTGTTCAATGACGTTCCGAGATTGGTCGGTAGGCTATAAAATTTCACCCGACTGGGCAACAGGGAAGTACTTGATCGCAAAAGTGTAGTTATGCGGTTTTATCTTGTTGTTTTCAGCTATTTAGACACTGCCACAAATAATTTTATCGATGTTTTGAACCATTTTCAATTAAGCCAATAATTATTTTCCGAAATATTTTGATGTAAACAATTGTAAAACTAAAATTAAATAAAGGTCGTGCCTTAGTGCGGCCCTGGCGCATATCTCAACGCACGTGCTCTTGTTTACGCCAGGCGTAAGAGTTGCTCGATTTTAGTATAGTTTGGCAAATATTCAGTAAACACAAAACTTTAAAACAACCTGTATCCTGTATCTTTGTTATAAGGCCTCCAAATAAAAAAGGTTATATTATGCATAACAAACTGGCAATATTTTTCGATATTCTACCGACACTTGGAGTTCGGAATTTAGAAATGAATCAGAATGTATAAAGTAACTGTAATCTAGATAAACGCCATCGATAGGATTGAAAACAAGAATAAAATTTTGACAAAGGTTTGCTCAGATTTAAAATGTTTAGGTCCTGGGGTACCTAATATCCATATACAAATTCAACCTCTCTGGTACAGGGTGGCCCATCCAAGCGGAAAAAGTGTGCTACGTGGAAACACGTTAACACAAAATCGTCATTCAAAAAATGAGATTTTAGTAAAAATTAAGGGGAATTCGAGGGTGTACCCTAATTTTGTATACGGGGGTCGGTAAAAAAGTTATCGCGAAAAAACATTTTTTGCAAAATAAAAAAAATATATTTTTTGACCTACACATCCATTAGAGAACCTTTAAGTAGTATTCCCGAATATTCAGTTTTTTAATATAACTTCCGGTTATAGCGGAAATGAAAGTGGTTTTCTCTATTTTACAACTTACACATTTCTCTTAACCATCACAGGATTCCTTATTTAATTCTGAATCCAACGATATATAATTTGACCTATTTATCTCCAACCGTTTCCGAGATATTTATCAGAGAAGCTCCATCAAACTAGATACATGGTCTCATGGTCGGTGTCTGATGTTCGATCTGAGTAGGCCAAACAATAAAACCAAATTTATGACAAATCAAGTCAGCCATGATAATAAAACTGACAATCGAGTAGGCTGTCAATTCAATATTTCTATTTACGTGTCAGATTAGTCTAAAATTTTGTCGCTGAAGCTGTTAGTAGTTGCAGTTTAAAAAATGTTTTTGAAAGAAGAATGCTGTGATATTTTAGAGATCTTCATCAAAAATGATAAAAGATACGTAGAAACTTTGAGGGAGTATTCTCTACACCTTTGTTTTTGATGGTAGTTGGTCGAGCGGTATGTTTAAAGGTGGTCCATAAGTTTATTTATTTTTGGTGTGGGCCTAAGGATTAACGGAAACAACAGGGAAATTTTAATACATATATTTAAAAGTAAATGGTACGCCTATGGCGTAATAATATACAGGTTACGAATTACACAGTAAATGAATTGAGGATGCACAGACGTGAACAAAATGAATTATTAAAATATTCCTAAGTAAATATTACAGAAAAGAATCGATAATAAAAGGTTTAGCGCAAAATAAGTATCCTTAATTTTTAGTAACTGGTTTCAAACCTAAGTGGCGAACTATACTAGCTTATAGCATAAACTAATAACAAAACCTGCAGAAATAGTACGTGAATTTAGCTCAAATTATTCCAAGAAATAATACCAAAATTATTGGCACACAAGTTAGTTAGCCTGATCACACAAACGATAATAAAAACACGTAAATTCTTAAAAATGATTCGAAATTGATAATAGAGACACACAATTATTAAAATAACTTGAAATTGGCACAAAACGTATTTAAAAATACCCAAAATTTAGCGTAAAATATTAATATTGACTTAATACGGCACTGCTATGCTAACAGCTTTTCAAACACCCAAAATTTAGCGTAAAATATTCAGAACTGTAACGACACTGATTTAAAATATGACAAAATATACCAATACTTTACGACACCTCAAATAAACACCAATAGTATTCAAAATAAAATAAAATCAATTAAATTCAGTAACTCGAAATAGAAAGGCAACTCAGTCGACAAAACCCAACAAAACAAAATTCAATCGCTTACTCTGTGGTCAGTTCAACAGACAGCATGCTTGTACTAAGGTCGGTTCTTGGTGTGACTCTGGGCAGGCAAGGCGGCAGACTCTAGTTGACTTCTCGGGCAGTACTTCGCCCAACCATTGGTGGTCGGAGACTTCTTCTCATTGCTGGTTCGGCATCGGACACTCGCTGGTCTCTCGGGCAGGACTTAGCCCTACAAGTGATGTTCGGCGACTTCCCCGACTCTTGGGAGAAACCCCCCTTTTATAGCAGCTACGTTCTTTGTTCTCGCCTCGATTCCAGGATTTGCACGTGTGCTTTTGTGGGCGGATGGAATGTATAACAACATGATTTTAGCGTAAGTTTTTCCAAGAATTCTAATAACCGTAGCGAACTTTTCTGGCGTTTTGATAATTACAAGATGTAAACAACATGGTTTTTCGTTTAACTTAATGTTCCTAGTTTCCGGTGGTTTGACTCATAACCCGATGATTCCTCGCTGAAGAATTTCAAGGCTTTGGCTAACATTGCCTCGTGTTATTTGGTAAAATAAAAATGAGAATTTTGGTTGGTATATACGGGGTACCTCATTGGTATCTACGGGGCATCACATTCCTCCCTCCTTAATTTAAAAAGGAATTATGATATAATTACTTTTCTGTTATTACGATCGTGATTCTGGCTCTCTTGATTTGATTGCTTTTTGCTTCTTTCCTTTACTCTCTTACATTGAACTGACCTTTTACATATTGAACTGAGTTGCTCTTATGCCTTTAAAATACTATGCCTTCTTTGTTTCCCCTATAAAATTTTTATTTCCTAACATACCTACTCTCTTAATTATTTTTCCTAACCTACCTATTTCTTAACCACTCTTGGCTTATCTACGCTTACATACAAGTACAATTACTATCTACTAACATCTTATTGCTTCTTATAATACAATGTTACACAACTTAAATCTAACTTTCTCAAACGATGCACTACACTTAAACACGCGAGCTTTCTCTCACTGTCACTCACTGTGCTTGCGTCTTCTTCTCCTCTCCCAACTCCTTTTTTAAGAAGTCATGGCCGTATAACTTACGACTCGAAACTTCCTCAAGGTGCTGGCGGTGCCATTTCCACTTGCTCTAGTAGCAGCGCTGCGGGCGTTGACTGCGGCGGCGATGCGGCTGGCGCCTGCGAGGCGACTCTCTCCGCGATGCGGCTCTCTCCCTGGTGGCGGCGCGGCGTTGCTTGCGGCGGCCCCGGCCACGTCACAGGAGGTGGCGGCCCTCCTCGACTGTACTCGTTCCAGATTGCTAAATACCTGCACCTGCTACAGTTGTAGGCGCTTGGATGTACCTACTGCCCACTAAATGAGGTACCACGCATGTCACGCGCGTACCAACTCTCGACACTACTCCCAATAAACTAACCAATTGGCGACCGACTTCTGTTTCCAAGTTTTCATCTGCCTGAGTTACCTTCCTTGTTTTATTATTATTATACTTGTAATAAATCGGTGCGGCATGTTCTGTTTATTTATGCCTTGAATTTTGGGTCTCGGGAGTCATTGACTTTGTTTACAATACCTACGTGCCGATAGTATATACAACTTTGGGCCTGATAATTTTCGTATTATTTTCATGAAATTTACCTAAAGTCACCTGTGCGGAGAGGATTTACAGTTAAATTGAAAATTCTCGTATCATTTTGGCTTTTGTTGTTTCCTTATGGAATGTCTTTACACTCGAATGTGATAGCTGTGCGCTATTATTTACCTAAACCTATCTACTTAACCTATTCTCAACCTATTATCTACCTGATTTACTGATATCGCTTTTCTTAAAACCCAAGGATGTCTTTCCTCAATCGGTCCCCTCGAACGCGTTTGACGGTTATTATTTTCATTCCCAACCGGCGTGTCGTGTCCCGCTAAGACACTGTTATGATAAAGAAACATTATGTCGTTTATAATTGATCTCGGCGCATATAATTTATCGCTTCTTTCTGACCCACTTCTAGTCACGTATAATAGGTCATCGTCTCCCGTCGATATTTGTTTATGTTTTGAATTATAACAGATGCTTCCTTGTCTTCTCGTTGCCTTTTAGAATTTCTTCGGTCAACTATTATACCCTGTGTCCTGATTTTGTTCAGCGACTAAAATTGCTGTTTTCATTTCTTAATTTTCTTACAGTTGTCATGCATACTTCTTGACATATCGGGGAATTACTAAATCGTTTTTGGTTCACGTTTATCCCTTTTTGAGTTAGTGTTTCATCTCTTTTCCTTAGAAATTCAGGTAGTGGTCCAGTTTGACAGACTATCCTTAAGACGGCGTACACACACTCTTGGCTTGTACTTCGAACCTATCGAACTTTTGTAATTTTCCTTCTTTTAAGGTATAACTTCCTTCCTGTCGCGTTGAGTGTTCCATTTCTCTTCTTACGAAAATTAAGAGGTATGGCCCTTGGGCAAATATCCTCAAAAATGGCAAAAACACTCCTGGATTTGTACTTGTACCTGTCTAACTCTCTCATCCCCTTCTATTATCTCCCTCTCTCTTTTTTTTTGCTCTACTATTTTATTTTTTCCCTTTTTTCTCACTTACTTTCTCCTTACCTTCCTCCTCACTTAGTTTTTCTACTTTCTGGGAACTTCGTGCTTCCCTGAATGTCGCTAACTTCACCTGTTGGTCTACCTGGTTGTTATTGTTTGTGTAGTGTTCAGAACAATTGCCAGTAGTCTGAACACTGGTATTCTTGACCTCTGGCAAAGACCAAGAATAAGCGGCGGCCTCGGACGGGCGAGTTAACTTCTTCCCCAAACTCCTAACTTCACTTCCTGACTCCTAACTTCACTTCTTGACAACTCAATTTCACTTTTTAACCTCATAACTTCACTTTTTAACCTCCTTACTTTGTTCACACAGAACTTCACTTTTTACCTCCTTACTTTGTTCACACAGAACTTCGTTCACACAGAACTTCACTTTTTACCTCCTTACTTTGTTCACACAGAACTTCACTTTTTACCTCCTTACTTTGTTCACACAGAACTTCGTGCACACAGAACTTCACTTTTTACCTCCTTACTTTGTTCACACAGAACTTCACTTAGAACCACTTTTTCTTCTTCTCTTCTAATTACACTGTCACTAATCACAACACTCGCTTGTTGCCCTTTAACTTCACTAGCTAACTTTCAACTATAACTCTCAACTCTTGAACTTCGTCGTATAATTTATTCTTCATAATAATACTTCTTTTACGCCTTTTAACTACACTTTTGATTCTCCATTTTCCTTGATCTACCATGAGGATAATTTATTTTTCCCATTAACTTTTAATTTACCATGTAGCTAATTCCTTTTTTATAATTTCTAGTCTTAATCCCAAACTAAATTTCTGCATTCGATTTTATCGTTTCTCAATATTGTAGCCTATGCTTTGCTTATGCAATACTTTCTCACATCTGATAATTCAATAATTTTTAAATTAATATCCCCTAAATTCGCTATATTACTTCCCTGTGGTATATTACCTACTTGTAATTTTATTTTGCTTAATTTCATTTGCCAATTTTCGATTTTTGAGGCGGTTTTCTGTGCATTTCCGTACAAAATGGTCTAATTTCTTTGCTATTTTAGCAACTTGATTATTACTCTGCAGCGACTTTTCTCTAAATTTTTGAGCAAAAATATCCTATTTGTATTAGCTAAAACACTTGAAGGCGATTCGTGGTGACGTTCTCTCTTATTTATGATTCATGCAATATTGCGCAATCATGCGTGCTCTCTGCGGTAAAATCAGGCTGTATAACATCTACTTCGCGACATTTCCTATTGTGTTGCAGCGGCCTAATCGTATGTTCTTTTCCCGCATAATTTAAGCTTCTATTATATGTTGCTGCTCCTTAAAAATCCTAACACAAATTTATTCAAAATTGCGTAGTAACGTCCCGTTCTAGTTTTGTTTTCTTGGAGAACGCTATTTTTTACTTGACCGTTTACGAAGGTTACTGTTCTATTTCCTAAAAATTTTTGTCGTGTTAAAATTTGCCTATAATTTTGCCGTATTTTTGCCTAACTTCCATGAATTTTTATTTAAATTTCTGTTCTTGCTGTAATTCGCTTTTTGAAATATTTATGTAATGTAGCCCAAAACTAAAGCCAATCCGTTGTTCTTTTTGTAACTCTGGCTCCGCTTTGATCTATTGTTTCGCGCTGCTTCTTAGTTTTAACCTGACTATAGCTATTTTCTGTCCTTCAGACCAAGTTTGCCAATAATGCTATTTTTTTATACAAAAATATTCTATTTTTAGCTTTCCCGTTGAATATTGGTACAGTTTCTATTCCATTATTAATTTTGACGCACTACCTAACCTCTAAATTTTACCTATATCCTATTCCAGTTTCGAGGTTACCTCCCTCCTTACCTCACCTTCCGCGCCGTTTGGCCCTGCCATTGCCTCCTCTTGTTCGTTTGGCATTTCAAAATTCTTTACTAAAAATAAATTCTAAATTTTCTTTACTTATTTACCTCTATTTTTGGATGGAATTTTTCTTCACCCTTAAATAGTTCCTCCTAGCCTCTCTTTTCCTAATTTTCTAAACCGTTATCTCACACAGTTATGTCACACAGTCTTCCTAAAATTTTCGTTTTCCTTTTTGCGCTTTTTCCTATTATTTTCCTACCAAAATATCCGTAAAAATTTTATTGACCCTACAACTCAGAAAATTTTCTCTGCTAAATTTCTGACAAATTTTCTTTAAATTCCTGTTTCCTTCTGCCCCCAATACTACATTTTCTTCTCTGTTTTGCATTTTTATCTTATTTTCTATATTTTCTATAAATTACTTTAATTCACCCAAAAATATTTTTAGTTGCTCCTAGTTTTCTTGATGGAATTTTTCTTCGCCTTAAAACTTTTTATTCCTATCCCTGGATTTTTCCTACCACCGTTGTCTATTCCGTTTTTTTTTTCTAAATTTTCTAAATTTTCTAACCATTGTCTCTAAGCACCGTTTAGTTTCCTTTAAAAATTTTCCTGTCAATTTGACACTCACCCCTATCCGTTATCCTTATTGCAGACCTCCGTTATCACACAATTCTCTTAAAATTTTCCTTTTTCCGAAATTTTCCTAAAAATTTTCCGTTATCCTTTCTACCCCTCCGTTATCCTTATTGGACCCCACACCTGACACCATTTATGGCGCGCACCTTTGTTTTTGATGGTAGTTGGTCGAGCGGTATGTTTAAAGGTGGTCCATAAGTTTATTTATTTTTGGTGTGGGCCTAAGGATTAACGGAAACAACAGGGAAATTTTTAAAAGTAAATGGTACGCCTATGGCGTAATAATATACAGGTTACGAATTACACAGTAAATGAATTGAGGATGCACAGACGTGAACAAAATGAATTATTAAAATATTCCTAAGTAAATATTACAGAAAAGAATCGATAATAAAAGGTTTAGCGCAAAATAAGTATCTTTAATTTTTAGTAACTGGTTTCAAACCTAAGTGGCGAACAATACTAGCTTATAGCATAAACTAATAACAAAACCTGCAGAAATATTACGTGAATTTAGCTCAAATTATTCCAAGAAATAATACCAAAATTATTGGCACACAAGTTAGTTAGCCTGATCACACAAACGATAATAAAAACATGTAAATTCTTAAAAATGATTCGAAATTGATAATAGAGACACACAATTATTAAAATAACTTGAAATTGGCACAAAACGTATTTAAAAATACCCAAAATTTAGCGTAAAATATTAATATTGACTTAATACGGCACTGCTATGCTAACAGCTTTTCAAACACCCAAAATTTAGCGTAAAATATTCAGAACTGTAACGACACTGATTTAAAATATGACAAAATATACCAATACTTTACGACACCTCAATAATAATAATAAAATAAAATCAATTAAATTCAGTAACTCGAAATAGAAAGGCAACTCAGTCGACAAAACCCAACAAAACAAAATTCAATCGCTTACTCTGTGGTCAGTTCAACAGACAGCATGCTTGTACTAAGGTCGGTTCTTGGTGTGACTCTGGGCAGGCAAGGCGGCAGACTCTAGTTGACTTCTCGGGCAGTACTTCGCCCAACCATTGGTGGTCGGAGACTTCTTCTCATTGCTGGTTCGGCATCGGACACTCGCTGGTCTCTCGGGCAGGACTTAGCCCTACAAGTGATGTTCGGCGACTTCCCCGACTCTTGGGAGAAACCCCCCTTTTATAGCAGCTACGTTCTTTGTTCTCGCCTCGATTCCATTTGCACGTGTGCTTTTGTGGGCGGATGGAATGTATAACAACATGATTTTAGCGTAAGTTTTTCCAAGAATACTAATAACCGTAGCGAACTTTTCTGGCGTTTTGATAATTACAAGATGTAAACAACATGGTTTTTCCTTTAACTTAATGTTCCTAGTTTCCGGTGGTTTGACTCATAACCCGATGATTCCTCGCTGAAGAATTTCAAGGCTTTGGCTAACATTGCCTCGTGTTATTTGGTAAAATAAAAATGAGAATTTTGGTTGGTATATACGGGGTACCTCATTGGTATCTACGGGGCATCACATTAGCAAGAGAAAAAAAAGGTTTAGAATTAGTGAGGACGAGAGAGAACGAATTTTAAATTATTTCAGAAGAAATAACGAAAAATCTCAGAGAGATGCAGCGAGAGAATTATAAATTCCCCGGTCGACAATACAAAGGGTAATGAAATTAAGCAAATTTAAAGCCTTCAAAATATTACCTGTTCAAAAGCTATTCCCTGGAGATGCTGCAAGAAGACTGGAATATTGTCAAACAATGTTAAACTTTTATTTTGCAAGAGGTGGAGCTGGATTTTTTAAACAAATTATTTGGTTGTGAAATCCGGCAGAAATTCCGTGGGTGTTTGGTGCGGAATTGTGGGAAATTTTATAAATGGCCCTCTATTTTATTCAGGAAGTATGACAGGTAGGAAATACCTACATTTAATCCAGAACGAATTGGAACAATACTTTTCTTAACCAACTCCAAGAAAGACAATTAATATGGCAGCAAGATGGCGCTTCCTTCCATAACTGTGGGTCCATAACGGAATTTTTGAAAAACTCGTTTGAAAATTGGATTGGTAAACATGGAACGATAAGGTGGCCGCCACGTAGTCCAGATTTAACCCCCTTGGATTTTTTCTTGTGGGGGCATTTAAAAAATAAAGTTTATAAGAACCGCCCCGAAAATGTTGAGGAGATTAAAAGACGAGTAAAATTGGAAATTGATAGTTTAAACAATCGTCCCAAATGTCCGAAAAAATTTCTTAAAAGTCACATAACCTGAGTCTTCAGGTTATGTGTAAATAATAATGGAAACCATTTTGAACATTTAATGTAAATGAACTTCTAACTAATTTTTAATAACAATAACTAATCATATTGTTGTTGTTATAATAAATATGACAGTAGTAAAAATAATAAATGTTTCATAATTTCCACGAGATTTTTAATTGAGTTGAATGCAGTTGAATGGCTATAGCCACTTTAACATTCAGCCTACTCGCTTGTCAGTTTTATTATCATGGCTGACTTGATGTGTCATAAATTTGGTTTTATTGTTTCGCCTAGTCAGATCGAACATCAGACACCGACCATGAGACCATGTATCTAGTTTGATGGAGCTTCTCTCATAAATATCTCGGAAACGGTTGGAGATAAATAGGTCAAATTATATATCGTTGGATTCAGAATTAAAAAAGGAAACCTGTGATGGTTAAGAGAAATGTGTAAGTTGTAAAATAGAGAAGACCACTTTCATTTCCGCTATAACCGGAAGTTATATTAAAAAACTGAATATTCGGGAATACTACTTAAAGGTTCTCTAATGGATGTGTAGGTAAAAAAATATTTTTTTTATTTTGCAAAAAATGTTTTTTCGCGATAACTTTTTTACCGACCCCCGTATACAAAATTAGGGTACACCCTCGAATTCCCCTTAATTTTTACTACAACCTCATTTTTCGAATGACGGTTGTATGTTAACCTGTCTCCACGTAGCACACTTTTTCCGCTTGGATGGGCCACCCTGTACTTCTTAAAAACAATATTGAAGGTATATTATTCATATTTTCGGCAAACAGGTCTCATCCTCCTTCTCCCCAAACAATAAATTGTTAATGGTATTGAGCCAAGCAAATGACCCCCAACCCCAACCGAAGCCAAACAAATAAATGCATATTTATAAAGCTGTTCGCGCAAATCCGGGATCGTTCGGCGAGTCGGCCCTGGAACAGTTAATTTCCAGGGCAGATAGGCAGAAATATGGAAATGACGTAAATTAAATTGGGCTTTCCCCTTGGACGAGCAGGCAACGCCGCCAGCCGTCTTGTTTCCTTGCAACCGGCGAACAAATCAAAGCACGCGGAGATTAGTAAAAGAACTAAATCGAAAATGTAAAAAATGAATGGCGGTAAAGCTTCGAATGTTTTTATTCAAAATGAGTTTCTCAGGATTCCAGATTTAATAAATGATTATTAAAATGACTAGAAAATGTTTAAAGAAAATATCAGGTATAAAAAAGTTAGACAATAAAAACTGACAACCTTCAGTATCTCGAAAAATAGAACAGAAATTTGTTTTGGGTACCGGTCCTTTATTGGAACAAGCAATGTCAAATAGCATCATCTATTCTTTGCTAAAGGTTAGGTGTGTGGTTGTGGTTAGCTAAAGATTAGGGGTTTCACAATTTTCAAGAAATTTCTTGATCTTGACTTGATCTTGACTTGAATTCAAGAAATTTTCAAGTCAAGAAATCTGAAACTGTTTCCAAGAAAAGAAAAGTCAAGATTTTCTATTTCAAGATTAAGATTTCTTGTCAAGAATCCAAGAAATTCTTGAATTTCTTGAAATTAAGTTTTATTAGTAGAGACCGGATAAAAAAAGCGCAAAAAAATTGAAAAAAGTGCTTAAAAAAGTACAAAATTTGACAAAAAGCATCAAATAAGCAAATTAAGCAAAAATAAATGTTTAAAAATTATGTAAACATATGTGAAAAAGTTCAAATAAGCACAAAGGGAATAAAAAGCATAAAACATCAAAAAAACACAAAACCAGCTATCGCAATATACTTAGTTTTGCGTAATTCGTGATGCTTAAAATCCTGTCTTTACTAGAGACTGGAGAAAAAAACGCAAAAAATTGGAAAAAAGCACAAAAAAACTGTGGCACTATACTTATAGTTTTGCATAATTCGTGTAGAAATTAAATATATCATGGTTGCTTGTAAAATTCAGCAATAAGCATAATGCTTAAAATCCGGTCTCTATTACTAGTGACTATAAAATACTAATTTCTATAGGTAAATTCCTATGAAAATTTACTTAGATGCATACTTTAGATTTTGATATGAATAAAAAAATGTCTATAAAGCATACAAAATGTATTAATCATAAATAAAAACAATATTCTTTTCATAACACAAAACAAAGAAATAAAAATTAACTTACAAAATATAACAAAAAAAAAATAATACCTACTGCTTGAACATATCCAAGTTGGATACGTCGGGATTTGAGAGCCATGAATTTAAACACATTAAACTTGGCGCGCCGCTTCTTTTCAAGCAATTTCAAGAAATCTTGAATTCAAGTCAAGACTTTTGCTTTCAAGAAACCGTCGAGTCAAGACGTCAAGACATATTTAATTTCTTGATCTTGAATTTCAAGTCTAGTCAAGAAATTACCTTCAAGTCAAGATTTCTCGACTTGATGAAACCCTAATTATAATAAACAATGATGATGATGAAAACAAAAGTAATACATTACATTTAAAAGTCGATGATTCTATTTTCATATTTTGTTTAGATATTTGCGATATTTTATCAACTACAGAAAATGCTACACAATATATTACTAGAAGTACAAATCGAATCAATGTGCCCCAAATGGCGGGTACATTGATACAGGCATGGGGTACTTACCTATATTACGTATTACCTATTACCTATTGGACACTGCTATTTTCGAAGGACCACGGAACCCGATGCTTCAAGGTCAATGAAAAAATGTACATTACACAGGGTGCAAAATGTGTCTAATCTAAACTTACTGACATTTAACAGGTCACTCCCCATGCGTATCATGGATTAATGCCTATTTTATGTATAGCAGGGTCATCTATTAGTAAGTAGGGTTCCTAGGAACTCTATTAGTAAGTAGACATAAACTTTGGGTAAGATGTTTCCAATTCGGAGTTATGTAGGATGTATAATGTCCCCTTTGTATCAATGTGCCCCTACTCCCCCTACCTAAAAGACAATATTTTCTGCACTTTGGTAGGCTTGTTTTAAATCCCCATAAATTCCCGGAGCTTATTTTTCTTTTACAACAAAGTAGAAAGTTTATGATGGATTCATTTCAGTAGTCGTTTTACGATTGCGGAGTCATTCCTGGAAATTTTGCCATTACTGCGACAAATCTAAATCTCCTTGAAAAATGTCTGTAATTTCGACTTCAATAAGACAAATGGATGCTAAATGAACTGTAATCCCAAGGTTATATGTTTCCATGCTGCGGGATAGCGCACGTCCTTCGAGAATACCACGTTCATTGGTAGATGGATACTAGATTTATACAGAAACAGCGAAACAGCAACATACATTTTTTACTCCCGAAAATCGAAATGAATTTCACAATTTTAGCAAGAATTTTACAATTTTAGCAAAAATTCTGAAACCCAAGAAAGGTTGTTATGTCTAAAAGTTTGGCGACAAAACATTGTTTTTAAGTGAAATAGTATGCCATTTTACCCAAATAAGGTTTAATAAAATGGCATAATGACCAATTTTGAAAGGTCTTAAAAACAGTTGTATTAAAATAGTTCTATTAATTCGTAATCGCCTACAAAGCTTGCTCATTGCTCATTTCATCTTATGCCATTTTCCGCTCGTATTGATTGATTGTTGGATCATAGCTCTAGAAGTTTTATGATCGAAGGTTGAGGGTGAAAAGAAAAAATCGTCTGCGAATACTTCTGGAGATGTATGTGTAGTCTAGACGATGTCTTTTGTCAGTGCACTGCCCTTTTTCATCTGCTTCCATCGATCGATTTTTAGATTGGGGGCCACTGAAAACTTTACGAAAATAAAGATTTGGGTATAACAGTCCCAAGGGGTTAACCCAATATGGAATGATATATTACCATAGCGGAACGATACTCATCTTTTAGCTCTTATTAACACTAATCAAAATGTAGTATAAATGTACACCACTTACCGCCTAATAACTGCACTATAATAGACTTAAGACATTAAGAGATTAACATCAAAACAAAAACACCAGCCAGTGTTTCCGAGGCGATAAGAAGCGGCATTTGTACACAAAAGTTCATTATGTTCGTTTAAGGGAAAGGGTTTAATTAACCCCTTGAAAATGCAAGCTTTGTCTTGCCAAAACGTTCTCGCATACAATAACACTACGGAAGGAAATCGAGGACTGAAACAACCGGGGGCTGATGAAATTTGAAGATGCGATGAAATAAGTTAATAAAGATTCACAATAGCTAAAGGCAGGCGATGCCTGACAAGTTATTCTCTTAATTCGGTGTTGATCAACATTAGTTGTTCATTTTATCAAGGCCGTAATTTGTGGTCAAACTTTTAACAGCAATTTTGTCCATTTATGCCCGCACTCTGCGTAAGATATCATCATTGTTTTCCTATGGAAGTGGTGTACTCGCCCCTGCTTTCCGTAGTTGTTGAATAAATAACTATTTTACATCAGATACATAAGTTACTCTGGTACATAGATTTGTGTTAATGTTGTATGGAAGCAGCAAGGGACGACCGATCTAGTTAGTAACTTCCACTTTGCCGGGAATGAAACCAGCGTGCTAAAGCTTTAAATTAATTCTGTGCTGATTTTAATTAAAACTATGATGGAGTGAAAGTGGGTGCCTTTTTTTGTGGTGGAAACCAGTGTTTCATCCGGCTTCACTCGAGTTGTTCATACGTATATGTATATGCAGGCAGTTACAAAACATTTTTTCCCGCAAAATGACGGACAAAAAGCTTTCATAAATGCCTGGCCTTTCATTTGGATAAAAATGGCGCGCAAACTCGAATGAGGTCGTATTATAGTTAAGAGTACAGACTGGTGCAGAGAGTGGCAAATACAGTGTGTTGATGGGTGAAGTGCACATTTTGATATTATATCAAGGTAGTCCCAGAACTAAAATAAAAAAGCGTATCTAATAAGTACCTATATCTAAGTGTAATAATTATTACAAGCTTTTGTTTAACTTCACCTGTTAGTTGATTTTGCAACTGAATTTTAAACCACTCCACCCAACCGATTGCCGAAATTTTGCATACACTTTTTGTGCTGGTGACGTAGTGACAATACAATCTAATATTTGTAATTATTTGTTCAAGATCGTTACAACACCCTTGGTATGGATTATGGATATCAAATGAAAGGGCTTTATGAGTAGAAAACGATAAGGTGGGTGACATCATACTAAATCCAATATGGCGGCCGCCCCAAGATGGCGTATACAGGGTGATTCACGTAAGTGGTTCATTAGAAGTTTACGGGGAAGGAGTGCGAATTTTGATTTGAAATTTTGGTTACTTATATAACAGGTTGTAAACTTTCTTTCTAAAATATTTTCAACTTCCGATCACTTCCGGTTGTACCATTTGGTTCCCTATCAAATTCCAAATCCTTTTTTCTGAATAGAATGTGTACCCTATTCCTAACCCTTTTCGATATATTCGCAAACTTTTAATTTTTTTGAGTGTTGCAGCCATCGACCATAGTGATGATAAAACTTTGAAATTTATGAATCTGGAAAACTGAAATTTTGGACTGTCGCGAAAGTCAACTTTATTAAAGGGTTTGCCATTTCAAAATATTGTACAGGGTGTTCGGGAAAAAATTCCTAATATCAACATCGAAAAATTGGAAAATCTCATGTTTTTCAAATGGAACCCATATGTTTTTATTGCACCATTGAAATGCTTGTGAAAAGACAGTTCAAAAAGATATAACACACTATATGTCTAAATGAAGCGGTTGCTTCGTTATTACGCAAAATACGTATATTTTTTCTGCTCCATATCAAGAAACAACGGACCTTTTCTAATACGCGGCCATGGATTTTTCATTTGTGATTGTCATTTATTGTGTTCCAAACAATAAAATATTAGGCCTTGATTTTGGAATTTGGAAATGTTGAAAATATAAAATATTGGCTTCCGCTTCAATAGTGTCTTATGTCCACTCCAAAACAACGCCCACTTATCCTCAAAATGGCAATACAAAATGTAAATAGAAATACTTAACAAGATCTACCGCTACATTTATGTAGGTACTACAGTAACGTAGTTTTAAATTGGCTAAGTTTCAATAACTTACCTGTGGTATAGTTCGATATTTTTGCAAATAATTTACTTTTCAGAAGACTAATAGTAATAAAATGGTTGCCGTCGACACACAGTCAACTGGTTGAACCCGCAATTTCTGTCGTAGTGGGAGCTGGGCTGTGGGGGCACAGGGTTGCCAAATGTAAATGTAAATTTTTTGGTCATACAATCACATAAGACCTACGGCAACTGTCCGTTTCAAGACCAGTCCGTTTCTTGGCGGTCTCCCCCTATTTATTTGATTCGTTTTAGAGCATGGCCTAAATAAAAACTTGTTTTTAAAAAGGTTTTTATTATTTATTATTATTTCTTTATATCAAAAAAGCCCATTGCTACATTGCATTTGGACCTGCAATCTGCAATCTTATACAGGGTGGCCCACCACGAATTGGATCGATCTATATATGGAAAACTAAAAGTAGGAAAATTCTGAAAATTTGGCACCTCACCAATGCGGATGGGCGCTGCTCAACTAAAATATTTTGGTGAATCTGGCACTTCCGGCTATACTGGAAGTCGATATCAACTTTCTTATTTCAAATGAAACACCCTATATATTATTTTATTTGATTTTATTTTTTTATTCTAGGCATCATTTTGGAACAAAAACATGCAACATGTCCTATGTCTAAATCCAACCGTTTCTGAGATATTTGCATTTTTACGAAAAAAAATACAGATGCAGACCTAAAGTCAAATAGCAATTTATACGAGGAAACCGCGAAATTTCAAAACGAATTTTTGGCATCGTGTAAAAGAAGCCCAGACCTAGTGATCTCTGCTGAGAAATAAATCCGTTCTTATACAGGGTGTTCACAAAATATGAATAAAAATTACATTCAAAATGTGCTTAAATCTCGAAATTTTCAAATGGAAACCCCCATTTTTTTAATGCGATCTTATTCACCACAAAAAATGATAATAACTTTGTGTAAGGTTTCCTATACCTAAATGCAGTAATTTTCGATTAATTTACGAAAAACCCACTTTTCGCCCATAAAATGCGGGTTTTGCTTAACGCTTGGAAAATCATATTAGCCGTGGACGTTGAAAGACAATCGCGGCTGAGGAAATGTCACTTGGTTTATAAATTATTGTCAACAATAATGCCGGCGCGCTTAAATTACACAAATGAAGATTATTTAAATTTGTTTATTATCTACGGAGAATAAAAGTGGGTTTATCGTAAATTAATCGAAAATTACTGCATTTAGGTATAGGAAACCTTACACAAAGTTGTCATCATTTTTTGTGGTGAATAAGATCGCATTAAAAAAATGGGGGTTTCCATTTGAAAATTTCGAGATTTAAGCACATTATGAATGTGATTTTTTTTTCATATTTTGTGAACACCCTGTATAAGAACGGATTTATTTCTCAGCATAGATCACTAGGTCAGGGCTTCTGCTACACGATGCCAAAAATTCGTTTTGAAATTTCGCGGTTTCCTCGTATAAATTGCTAATTAACTTGAGGTCTGCATCTGTAATTTTTGTCGGAAAAATGCAAATATCTCAAAAACAGGTTGGATTTAAACATAGGACATGTTGAATGTTTTTGTTCCAAAATGATGCCTAGCATCCAAAAATGCGATAATATACAGGGTGTTCCATTTGAGATAAAAAAGTTGATATCAACTTCCGGTATAACCGGAAGTGCCAGATTCACCAAAATATTTTAGTTGAGCAGCGCCCATCCGCATTGGTGAGGTGCCAAATTTTCAGAATTTTCCTACTTTTAGTTTTCCATATACAGTTCGATGCAGTTCGTGGTGAGCCACCCTGTATAGTTATTCGTCATTCCGTATAATCACGGATTGTGTTGTTATGCAGAATATACACAATTCGGAATTCGGAGCTATTTCAATTCTAGAACTATTCGCCTAGCGGGCGTTGTTTGCTTCCTAGCAGGGCCTCAACTCCCCCAGTTGTTACGTGGGCATGCCTTAAAATTGGGCTTAAAAGAGGACTGGCAGTTTAGCGAGACGTAATGAATTTTATTCATGCCTCAGGTGAACGAACGGTAGTTTTAACAGAATATTATTAACGCGATTTTGGGGTAAGAAACGCATGGGGTTTGACACAGTCGAAAATTTTCGGATAAGACGCTAGCAAACGGCTGGAATTTCGGTGTAGATGCAAAACCGGCTACCAGGCGCGGCTTCTCCATAAGGTCATTTGGTCAATGATCCACCTAATTTATTTCAACAAATTTAATGTTTCATAATAATCTATCTTTAAAACATGCAATTACATTTTCGTGCAAAAACTCCCCAATTATTACTATATAATGTAGCCAAGATTACTAATGTCTAATGTCTAATTCATTCCTATTATCCTCTGCCCGCCTGGCTGTATTTTAAATTGACCTCACGGGTTATTATGGCAATCCACAAGGCTAAATGCATTGCAAGTGAAAAAAGAGACACCAGCATACACGCCCGCTCTGAAGCTGAAAAGAGATAAGAAGAGTCCCCGTCGTCGACGGCCGACCACTCATAGAGCATCATTTAGTTTAGTAGACCGTCGCGCCGCGTCGCAATAGTCGCGTCAGCCATAGTTTCGTGAAAATAATCCCAAACGAACGGTTCGGGCAGTTCGTCACGTGCTTTGTCGGTTCGGTTCAAGTTATTTACGTTTTTAATTGTTTCGTCTTGTGTTTCAGTGTACCTACGGATTTTCGAAGTTTTCTTCTTGTCGATATATTCAGATATTATTCCGTTTCTGGACGGTGCAATAATGTAGTGTTTGTAGTTATCAAAATTTTACTAATGGCTTCCGTCACTGTAGTAACTGTGCAAGAAATACCTACTAAATAAGCGACACATTGACTTATGAAAAACATTTAGAAATAAAAGGAACCTCTTCTAGATCGAAAACAAACCACAAAAGACGGAAGGAAAGAAATTAACAGGTATTTTAAGCCAGTTATGTACAACATTTCTGACTGGATTGGTGGATGCAATGTATATGTAATGTATATATGTATAAAAAAGAAAAAGTGCAAAAACATGCTTCTTCTACCCTACATACTACTTATATGAATAATGTCGCAATAATGCTATGAATTTTGGTAGCCTTGGACGCATTGATATAAGAACTCAATTAAATAGTGCTTATTGTAAATCTATAAAAGACTATAATGATAAAGTAAGGCAAAATAGGTATATTTTTAGCAAAACTATTGACTGTAAAATTCTGCGGTGCATTGGAATTCCAAACACCAATGATTTCTCGTAACTACAGTTCGTGCAATCTAAGCTGACACGTGAATACCTCAGTCTAAGCGCCAGCAATCCATAAGGAGCTTAGTGTGCGGCGCTTAGACTGAGGTTCTCGCGTGTCAGCTTAGAGTGCACAGACTACATAAAAGGTCAGTGAATAGTGAATTATCCTCGGAATTATCTCATTATTAGGTGCTATTTTTCAGAATAATTTTGTAATGGATATCTCAAGAGAAATACATCAAAGTTAGTTTGGGTGTAGATATCACTCCCAAAGAATTTTCGAGTGCGGGCCAGCGCCTGCGGCACTAGTTATCCACCACATTTTGCCGGCTACGGTATCGTAACGGCGTATTCGGTGTTGCTTGTTGAAAAGTGTCCCGCAAGGGCCGCAAGGCGAACATGTCGCATCCCATAGAATTTGTACCTTCCCATAAGTTGTCCTCTCACGTTTCCTAACCGATCACTTTTCAAGGTACGCGTTACGATGGCGATATCACCTATACGGCTAGATTTAGGTCTGTGATGTTGCGCGAGTGCGATGTTGATAAGGCAGGCCTGTCGAGAAGTCGGTCTGGCGAGAATGCTGGGACTCGGGGTAGCGGTAGATATAGTCATTGCATATCGCACTCGTTTTTTAGCAAATTGTCTAGCCATTGGAATAGCGACACGTAAACTTTTCACTTTTCCCAAAATTTGATTCAAAAATGATTCAATTTCAAAAATTTTAATTTATCCCTCAAAGAGAAACTCGGATGGCAACGGACACCCGCAAAAGTTTTCCTTAACCTTCAAGATCAAGTTTTAATAAGCAGAATTCCATTTCTAATTTCATCTCTTCTCCGAGGCAGAATATTGCCTTTATTGGCTTCGGTTGCCGGATCTCACCCTTTCCTTTGGGCCTTTCCGTCTGTGACAAAAGAGAGGGAACTGGAGCATTAAACTACCAGAAGAACTTTTATTAACTTCTGGCCAAGATCGCTAAAGAGAGTTAATATAAGAGTTATCTGATATCCTCTAAGAGCCTTTATTATTCCTTTCAATTTTGCCACTCTCAGGGCTCTCTGCTGTTATTCAAATTTTAAAAGTATATACAGGGAGAGTTTTAGAGGTTAAATTTTATAATTAGATATACCTACTTCAAACTTTCTAATATTTTGTTTTTAGCTGCTAACAAAATGTAACAAAAATTAAAAAACTCAAATTCAAATTATTATTATTATTTTAAAAGGTTCAAACAATCCACCATTATTTATGCAAATATTGCATTTTTTAAAACTGAATTTGTCGCCTTTCTTAGAGAGCGCCTGTCAATACTGGCAATTGCTTCTAAAACAGCTGCTCTTAATTCAACAATTGTCTCATACGTTATTTTGTACTGTTCCCCACAAAAAGAAATTCAAAACAGACAAATTTTTATGTGGTGGAACTCCATCATGATAATTTTTGTTTTATTTGGTTACATTTTGTTACCAGCTAAAAATAAAATATTTGAAAGTTTAAAGTATGTCTTATTATAAAATAGAACGTAATTATGAAAATATTCCATGGCTAACTATGTGAAAAATTTAAAAAAATCAAAAAATTAGACAATAGCTCTTTTATTTTTTATAATGACTATGCCGAGTATTTTATCTTTGGAAAACTCAAAATATGGCCGATTTGATAAGGCCACAGCCAACTATGATTTACATTTAAAAAACACAAGTTTATGTCATATCTCAAAAATCATAAACAACATAAAAAATTTGATTAGAATATCTTATTAAGCCCAAAATTATCTATACAATTTTTGTTTTTCTGTATATTCAGAAATAACGGAGCTACAGAGATCTGATAAAATAGCAAAAAATCACTCTTTTTAAAATATTTAGTGAGCCATGAACTTTTTTAAAAATCCAAAAAGGGCATTAGACTGAGCATTCTGAACTGCAATTCTTTCCCCATTTAACCTTTGTTCTAGCTCAGCTAGTTTCCGAGATCCCCATAGTGGTCATAGAAAAAAACTCACCTTTTGCTTATTATTTTACATTGGCGCGCACCTCAGAGAAATAACCAAGGATAGAGGGAGCAACAGCCTCAAAATACATACATTTGTAGTCAACCAACATCTTATGCAAATTTACCGAAGTAAACAAACATTAGGCCCGTGTGTACAACGTTTACCTGAGATAGGTTATGTCCTGAGAAATATCAATTAGCCACATACCACACACTTTCTGAGTCCCATTGTATACAAAATCAGTCACTATATCCTAAATACTAATACATAGCCTTTAAATTAACAGAAAAACAATTAAAAACGGGAAAAATCCATACGTAAACAATCGGAAAACTTGACTTGCTGGGCATACACAAAACAAATACCGCCGAGTTAACGAATGCAGCGCCCGCGGCTGCAAAGGCAGCGTTGCCATGTCGGGCGGTTTGAGCTATCTGTGACGATTTTATTAAAGTGATAATTAGATACTATAATTACACTGCAATTTAGTTTTAGTTTAAAATTGTTACAAACAGGAAATTAATAACTACATTTGTTAATTTAGCGTTATGGGAGGTGTGCCTTCATTGAATGTCATTATTAAACCCTTCTATTTTGAAATGAAATGCTGTAAACAATGGAGTACGCGGCATCACTCAAAAAGATGTTGGCTTTGTTTACTTTTTGTTCTTACTCCCTCCCTCTATCCTTGGTTATTTCTCTGAGGCGCGTACCTTTGAGTCGTTTCGACAAACTAATCGAGGCAGAAATCCTAATTTTTCGTGAAATTAGTAACCAATACAGGTAACAAATTATAAGGCAAGACAGGCAAGTTTATATCTTTAGGAATCCTTGACAATACAGCAATTCTAATTTTAACTTTCCAGTTATTAAGAAGTTAATTTAAATAACAAAATTACTTACCGATGGATTATTATCCTCAAACATTTTAGTTTTGGCGGCCAGGGAAGTGTCACAATCCGCATAGCTTGTAACGGATTTTTCCATTTCAAAATACTCGTTTTTATATTTTTTTATTAACATAAAGTCATTATTTTCAAATATATATCCATACTTAATAACTAATTTATTTTTCGTACAGTTTCAATTCATTTACAATATTGTATTCAATTTTATTACGACTTTTTCAAATTTTAAAACTTAAATTATCTCAATTTTCGCGCGTCCATATGGTCAATGGCCGCATACTTCCGCCTAGACTCTAACCCTGTGCAAATTCAAAATGCGAAAATTCAAGTGTGTGTTTACGTATCAGCAGGTATGTAATTAAAAATCTGTATTATGAATTACTCGATTTTTCGGTTCTTTTGATGCATAATTTGAACATAAACACTATTTAATTTATTAAATAGGTTTCGTGCTAAAACCGGATTGGTCGAGAGCGGATGGATGACGGAGGTCCTGCCGGCACAGAAAATATAGCTTAGCTAGATATTCTGTGCTGCCGGCCACCAGCCGGAGAGTTTGCTCCGGTCTTCGCTTTTATTAAGTTCACAGAGGCATCTGCCCATTTCCCGCCAAATTTTCGATTTTTCGGCATTTATCTCGCTCAATTTTTACCAACGGTGATTTGTTCGAGTGGTTTTGTATTTTTATATCGGGGATTGACTTGGTGTGACTAATATTTTTTGGTTTTTCTGTTTTTCTATGTTCACGGCATCGTGAGGCAACGACGCTTGCACGAGGCCCTTCCTTTTTGGCTGCGTAGCTGATGAATCGCGGGACTCAGCGAGTGGGTGGTGGCTGTTTCTCCTGGAAAACCCCACAGGTGAGTAATTTCTTTTGATTTTGGCTTAATTCAGCGACTTAACTATTCACCTGTGGTGTTTTTTTTTGACGTGCTGTTTTTTTGAAGGACTCATTTTGTCTAAGGCCACGGCCATCTCTAATTCAAAAACCTATTACTGTCTTTCTTTGAATACCCACCATCTTGCGGTTGTTTTCTTATCGAATATTTTCAAGTTTTGGTCACGTTAGTCATATTAATTTTTTTTGGGTTAGGTCTCGATTCTGTGGTACCGGGCCACTCAAATAAATCTGACACCGATAAATTCAGTTTTCTAGTAAATTCGTGTTGACTGCAGTTTTATCAGATTTCTTAAATTCTGTACTTACCGTTCAAGTCTCAAATAATCTTTTCGCGTTAAATTTGATTTATAATTTCATAATTTTCATTAAATTCGGGCTGGAGCATTCTCATATTTTTTTCTTTTCATTAATACATATATTAAATATTTTGCAATTCTGGTCAGTTAATTAATATTATCTATGAAATTTAAAAGCTATGCATAGTTCCCCTTAGTTTAGTATAGTTCTAAACATTTAATTTTTATCATTATTATTTGTTCATGCTTGCACACCATTTCTGAGGACGCTACGACGACGCCTTCTGCGACGAACGACGCAACGGGAGTTGCGTAGGCATAGGTGTGGATTCCTGGTCAGCTCTACTTCGGGGAAAAACCCCTGAGATATTTGCTAGCCACAACAACAGCAGCGCCTACACGAGCAGACAAGGACCGGAGGAAGCCCTAGCCTCGCCCCGCACTACAACAAGCCTCGTTTGAGCGTAAGCAACGGAAGACGCAGTTCCAACTTATTATTCAGAGGAATAATAATTATAGCTGAACAGTCAGAGGATTTGTAACAATTTCACTTTTTGCTCCAAACCAACTTTTAACTAAAATTTAACTTTTATAGTTTACTGTTTTTAAATAGTTGCTCCAATTTAACTTTATATTAAAGTTGATTTACTTTTTATGGTTGTCATCTAATTAAAATTGTAATATCTCACAAATTATTGTAAATAATAAATTATATTTATTTTACTAAGGTAACAAGGTTTTATTGAACAGACCCAGGTATAGCAGACCTCGGTTTGTTATAAGCTAAGGAAAATAACTCGAAAAGGTATCTAAATACCACATACTGCCACCTATCACCGTGTCAGATATCAAAATATTGTGTCAAAACTTGGTTATTATACTCAGGGCGATTTCCGTCTCACGTATTTTATAATAGACACAGAGCTTTGACTCCTTCCTGGGATTCTTTATTCAGAGGTTGCGACCACTGCCATTCGTGACACGACCTCCAAACAAATTTGGCTTTGCATATTTCCCGATCTCGCCAAGATACAACCGCCGCAGTACGGCGCATGGCGGATAGCCGGTATGAGGCTTAGCAGCGAAACTAATTTAGGTCCGGGCCGGTGCGCAAACATCAACAAAAACCTCCCTTTGCGACACGACACGCCCGCCACCGGCTTGATTCAATTTCACTTGCTAATTGCTTGCATCAGTTAGGAAGTTTTAAGCGGGGAGTCGGCATTGGTTCCGGCTATGTAAATATATGCAGCTTTGAACGGGCTATCGGCGGGGTAAATCCTGAGTTTGCAGACACGTCGATTTATTGGCCCGTATACCAATTCCTGGATTTATACAACAAATTTGCGGGGTACACAGGATGTAGCAGAAAATATTTATTTATTTATTGAATAAGTAAGTAGTTTAATTACAATAAATGTAGTCATAGGTAAAGTAGGTACATAACTTGAGTGGTAAAGCAATACGCACTCGTGGAATTACGCACTCGCGTGGCATAGCATTTTTCTAAAATCAAAGCACCCCATCTACGACACTGGCGAAAGCAGAGATTCCCATACGAGATTTGTTACAGTTATAAATATCGTTTGTTTTTGTGGAAAATTCAATATTTCCTGTATCATGAAAACCGTAATATAACGCAGTCAAAAAATATGTAAAGAAGTGTAATATTTTTTTTTACTCTAGACCTTTGCGAGTATGGAAGGGACCTCCATACTGAAAGTCTAGACTAGAGTATTTTGTATAGCCATAATTTCTGTTACACCCTGTACAGATAGTATAAATGAATATGACAAGGTTTTGTCACTATTGTTTTGGACTCGTTCCGTGGAAAATACTTTTTGTCGTCTTACTTTTTGTATGGCTATCGACTCTGCCTTGTCGCAGCTATTTTTTTGAAACAAGGGACTAACCCTTGCCAAACACCAGAACCCTTTTAAATGTTAATAATTTTTTGTTTATTTCCATAAAGTCATGCAGAAGAGACAGCGGCGTAGATACTGAATATTCCCAAAGTAAGTCGAGAATCTCATTACGAGAACATCCTCTATTATACATTATTCTGCTTTCCAATATTCACTTACATTTTTTTAGAAAATTTTGAAATGTATAACGTGACAAAATTATTAGTCGATGTGACAACTGCATAGGCAAACGAATAACGACAACGTCATCACTTCGAGACGAAAGTATATTTTGGACCACCGGGTAAAAGGGCATTTAGAAAAACGTTGATAACGTTAAAATGAATGCATCCTTTTCTTAAAGTTGATTTCTTCTAGATGTTGAAATTGGACTACTTACTTCTACTTTATTGTGCCCAAAACATAATGAACCACACATTATTAGATTATAACTTTTAATACGGTGTGTCCACGGAGGACAAGAACATACCACCCTTGTGAAATCTTTACTTGTTGACTGATTTTGATCAACTTTTTTGTTAGGTAGGTGTTCAAAATGCGCATTGAACAAAGTTGGTAACTTTATTTTTGAGCCGTAACGCAGAAGACCAGAATATACATAGTTCATCTTGTCAAATGTGTCAAATGGAGCTCAACTTTAATGTACCCGTGGTCAACTGCGACAACTTTTATGTTCTCAAAATTCAAAAAGTACCTACTATTAGGGATTTCGTTTAAAAAAAATATTACAGGTTCAAATTTAACTTTTTTACGATTATATAATTTTAAAAAAATGTGTTCTAATGTTAAAAAAAAGAATAACAAATTCCTAGAATTTAATTAAATAAATATTTTTTCTTACTTTAGAACAATGAAAATTAATACAGGTAGGTATGTTTATCCTAAACAAGAATCTGCAGTCAATTTTTTCTAAAAAAAATACCTAATAGTCCTTTTTGGAATCTGAGCTCATAAAAGTAGTCGTGGCTAGCCATAATTACAACCCAAGAATAAAGTCATTGCATGCGTATTTTGAATAAGTACCAACATAACACACAAAAGAAAATGTATCAAAATTGGTAAACAAGTAAAGATTTTACAAGGGTAGTAACTTCTTCACGTGCCGACACATTACTATACCTATATAAATTTGTACTAAAATGCATTCGATATCTGGCAATATTCAATGATTATTGAGTTATTGTTAAGACTTGGGCATTTTATAGATATAAATAAAATACAGGGTGGCCAATCGAGAACGAAACAGACTCAATAACAACTAGGGAAATGTTTTTTTTTTATAAAATCACAAAAACGCGTTTATTTTAGTATGAATTCAACGTTTTACCTGCAACGCCCTAAGCGGGGGATGCATCTCTTCAACAATTTTAAATAGAAAGGGGGGTCTAGTTGCACATCTTTGGAAAGCCCTTTCAATTCTCTACACAACGGTGGGTTATTTTTGAAGTTTGATGAAAATGAAAAAAAAAATGTTACGGGCGATCATACGAAAACGAAACATTAGGCGTCTTCGGGCGTCCAGATTTTTTTTAAAAAAGCGCTCGGCCACGTCAATGTTCTTTCCGAAGTGAAAGCTCTTCCAGCATAATGTGCAACTCGTAAATTTCAACCCTTGCGCTGGGGTGAACTTTAACCCCAAATTCTTAAATCTAAAAGGGGATCGAGTAGGTACCAATGTTTGGGAGGTCTTTTAATTGTCTCTAAAACGATACCCAACTTTTAAATTTAGTCCAATAATACATTTTTTTTAATAAACTAACGTGTAACTTCCTTGTTTTTTCTTTTAATATGCATTTGAATTTAAAAGTTTTGTATCGTTGTAAAGACAATTAAATGACCTCCCAGACAAGGTACCTACTCGACCCGCTTTTCGATTTACGAATTTGAAAAATAACATTTTTTTTTAATAAACTAATGTGTAATTTCCTTAGTTTTTTACTTTTAACATGCATTTGAATTTAAGAGTTGAGCATCGTTGTAAAGACCTTCTACTCAACCGCATTTTTGATTTAAGGATTTGGGTGGTAAAATTCACCCCAGCGAAATGGTTGATATTTAATAGGAGTTGCACATTATACCGGAATAGTTTCACCCTCGAAAAGGACATAGACGTGTCCGGGAGCTTTTTTAAAAAATCTGAATGCCCCAAGACACCTGCTGTTTCGTTTTCGTTTGCTCGCCCTTAACTTTTTGAAAAATTCATCAAGTTCCACCGTTGTGTAGAGAATTGATAGGGCTTTCCAACGATGTGCAACTAGACCCCCGTCCCTACTTAAAATTGTTAAAGAGATGCATCCTCCGCTTAGGGGGTTGCAGGTAAAACTGTTGAATTCATACCAAAATATGTCCCACTTCCAAATAAAATCGACGTGTTTTTGCGATTTTCTAAGAAAACATTTCCCTAGTTTTTATTGGGTCTGTTCCGTTTCCGTTTGGCCACCCTGTATAGAGAAACATGGGGGGAAAGGTTCATGTGAGGCTGAAAGAAAAAATCGGCAGCAATCTGTTTAGTTTCACGAGACAGTGTTTTCCAAGCGCATAAGAAGTTCTCTACGCCCCTGGTGGGATAGCTGAAGTGCAAAAATCACGACAGAGACAGATCCGCGTATGATTCGTCCCCAAGATTAACTTTTTTACCTCCCTCCACGTGAAGAGGGAAATTTATGTGTGGGGATTATGCACGAGGCCGAATCAGCGCGAAGCCACCGTAATCTGTTCAAAACTCGCCTCACGGAATTTCGAGATGATTACTTCAATATCGTCGAGATCGCTATCTGTTACATCAAGTGGCACTAAAGCGAAATTAATTTTAGAACATGCCAATGTTCCCAAAGCTTTTAAACTACTGTACAGAATATAATTGTCAGTGCCTACAACGTATACTATATGTTATGAAGTTGGTACCTAATGGTTAACGAGACATACATAAAAGGATTGGCTATAAAAATAGTGACAACAAAAAGGGTTTTGATTACGAACAATTAAAAAAATTATCTTGATTGCCAAGTAGGTATTTAAAGAGAAGAACGAGAACCTTTAGGCAAAATTTCAGACCATTCTCTTATCTCGTTAAATTTTACAGATAGAAATAAAAGTTTCAGCGCTAAGTACTCTTATTTTTTTATTTTGGCTACATAAACGCTTCCAACTGAAATTAATGATTTTAACTTTTACTCTTATTAGTAGATACTCTTTAAAATATTGTATAAACAATGTTCAGGGTTAATTTTTTATACAGGCGTTATAAATGAATAAGTCCAAGCAAAGAAGATACCTAATGATTCATTGGTCTATATATCGTTGTATAAAACCATAAACTGCTTCGTCGAGATACATGAAGTTTATTTAAATTGTCAAAAATGTTTTATTTTTCCAACTGCTATATTCAAATGAAATTTGGTACACAGAATGTATTGATCAAATAATGTGAGTATACCAAGTTCCCAAATAGCCAGTGGCAGATATAAGGAAAAACTGTCTCTTGACTTTTTTCTTATCGTTTATTGCTTTTTTGGAAGGCAAAAAATAAAATAATTATTTCATTTGAAAAAATATATATTTTTCTACTCCTATACTAGTAACATACCTATTAAGTAACAGTTTAGGTTATAAGTAAGTACATTGTTACGAACACTGACACGTAATGACGGACACGTAATAAAAAAATTACATATCTGTTCTTAATTAAAACACAATTATCACGGGTGCCTGTTAGCGCGGCACCATACGGCACCGTCGCAATGATAAAGGCCTGCCAGCTGGCGACGCGAAACGGCACTACGTCATCACAGGGAGGTCGGGAAGTTGCTTCTTGAAGTTGTTTACGTGTACTTGTCTGGCGATTTTCCTGTTTTAAAGAACGTTTGTTGTGTGTTGGACTGTGTTTTTTAGTTATATAGGACGTGGAGTTTTATTAATAAGGTGGTAAAACAGCAGTGGTTCAGAATAAAGTGATTAAAGTTCAATTTTAGTTTATAGGTTTTAGGTTGTGTCTCTAGTTTCGGACTAATTTAAATCATGCCGTGGACTTGTTCCGTTCCCAACTACAAGGGAAACTACAAAGGCGGTCCCAAAGTGTCCGCTTTTTCCTCCTTAAAGACCCCATTTTAAGGGAAAAGTGGGTTAAGGCCATCAAAAGAGATTTTGTTCCTACACAGATTTCCAGGACTTTGGTTTGGACTGTTGGAAAGTGTTATACCTAACAATTTTACGTGATTAAACGTAACCACCTTGAAATCAGTAAGTTTTATGGTTTTATTTATTCAAATTTAGTTACATCTAGGCAGGCAAATAAAAAATAATTGGCATTTACGAAAATTTTGCCGGTAGATATCTAAATGCACCAAAACCCCTTGAAAATGTGACTTTCACTCTCGTAGATTATTATCCGTGTTGTAAAACCATGAGCTATATATGTAAATAATCATTTTAAAGTGTTTTTTTTACCAAATTTACCAAGTTGACACCTCGAAATTTGAATTTGGCGCCTTAGGCTGACCTCCCTTGGATGACTCATCGCTTTCAGCTGGCGGGCCTTGTAATTGCGACGGTGCCGCACCATAGCGCCACCATAGCAAACAACCAACATACTAATTGTTGCCTGTCAGATAATCAGAAGTATAGTTTATCTATTATAATAGTTTTTCTTTCGTCGAAGAAAAAATATAGTACAAAACTCGAGTTGTAAGCTTATTACATACTCGTGGAATTACAGCTCTCGTCGCTGCGCGGCTCATGGGCAACTTTTCCATTCATACGTAATAAGCTGTTTACAACTCTCGCTATGTAATATAGTATTTTCGATTTCTATTTGGCCATAACTAACAAAAGCTGTCTAAACTAGCATTGCAATTCAACAAAACAATAATATCGCCCATAGCCAACTACTAGTGTGCTACCTATTTTTTCTTTCTATTTCAGTATTACTCTATCGCTTTTAACAAATAATGTTAATTGTTAAAAACCGTTGTAAAATGTTAAAAATGCAGGCCTGACCAAATCCCATTTGAAACGCCTGGAATCCGGAAGAGCAGGTTAAATATTTGACGGGTTATTTGAAATAACGAAATGCTAATATTTGAATACTGAACAGTGTATCTGACCCTTTGCCCTATTTTCAACCTACCATACATCAATTCGAATATGCGAACAGGTAGGAACACTTAGTAAATTCACTTCAATCTTTTGAATGAATATTTTTAAAATTTAATACTTGGACCTTGATTTGAATCGACCTAAAAAAAGCGCGTATACTGAGAAATTTACATCCTCTTACTCCTACCATATACCTATTACACAAAATATGTTTTTTTTTAACAAAAACTTAATTTTTAATAAATAGTATAATAAACAGGATTTATAAAAAATGTCTGTTCATCTTCTGGGATATTGTCTAGCTCAATATAGAGTTTTTAATTCAATTTGAATATTTATGTTTAATTAATTTAGTTGTTATTACCTAATGTGGTTCAGCTGATGATAAGTAGGCCTAATTAGCAAAAAAATCTCTAAAATTTTCTTATGTAACATACCTACCAAAATTTTAGTTGATCTGTTTGAGAAAAATACGTTATTTATGTGTTCAAAAATACTGCCAAAAATAAGGTTGTGACTCTAGTTTCGAGATTATACTTTACATATTATTCCTTACTTTATGTACACTTATAAACTTACAGATTTTTATTTTAGAAAAAATTTCAAATTAAAGTAGTATAGCAAATCAAATAGCATCAGTGGCGTACTGTCAATAGAAGCGATGCACGCACCGCTTCCGCTTGATTCCTGAAATTCAAATCCAATTTTTTTTTGTTCATATTGTGTTGAATTTATTCGTCATTTAAAAATTATGTCTGTGCGCACCTCCAAGTAGAGTAGGGCCTGTACGATTGCCGTTCCCAACGAACACTGTTCACGCGTTTTCGTCAGCTTTCGGCAACATTCTGTAGGCGGAGCTTTCGAGGCCGCTTATTGCAGGGTTGCCAAATGCTACTATAATAATAACCTGGGTGCGGTAAAACAAACAGTGCAGTTTTGAAGGGTTATATTTAAAAAAATGGCACAACTTACGAAAAAGTGGTTTATTCTGATTGAGCCAGTAGTACACCCCATTTTTTCACATAAGTTTTAAGGATGTCTTCGGCAAGATTATGTTCTCCAAGAAGCGATGCACTGAAGTAGGCGATTTCTGAAGTTTTCAACTGCCTTCTGCGGAAATAGATCGACCTACTTTGACTTTTTTTCTCAAAACTGTCAGTTCTTTGTGATAATTGTGACGTTTTGTTCATGTTATTAATATTATCTACTCGTATAAAAATAAATTCATGATCTTACAACCGTAACTTATACGTTTAAGATATATTTCTTGAACACAGTGCACACAACAAACAATCAAAATCAATCCAAATTTGAGACATTTGGGAATTTTTATCCATAAAACCGTTAAACCGCTAAAATATTCCCAAATAAAAAAGTTTAAGAAACTCGACAAGACGACAAAGGTCCTGTATCTCCCAAACAAATCAGGATATCATGAAGCGGTTAGCGCCATTCATTTTTTCTCGAAAATCGAGTACAGTTACAAGAACTTTTTGTCTATCTCTTCGGACAATACGACGAACCCCCCCTATAGAACCATCTAATCTAGGACACCCTGTATAAAGTTGTATCCACTGACGCAAATTTTAATAGTGTTTTCATGGGGACGCACACAATGCGAGAGACTTTATCGTTGCTTTTTCAGGTTCTCAGTTCCTGGAATTTCCCTCTCCCCCGCATTTGTCATCGAATAATGGTCGGCCTCGCCATGGGACCCATCCCCCCGATACAATTACTGCCCTTAAGCCCTCCACCCCGCCCTGGGCCATAATTTACGCGCGGCGATACAGGTTTTTAAAGTCACCCTTCCCTGTAATTCTGGAATAATGGGCGCCGTTTCCACGAATAAAACTCATCCCCCCCGCAGTGGTAGCCAGGGCAGGGCTGAATTTCGCGGGATTGTCAAAAGACAAGGGAAATTAGGCACACAAGTACAGTACAGTATTCTATTGTGTGTAATTAAGTGAAACTTTATTATAGAGTATATCTCTCCCAATACAATTTTGAAAAAGTTTAATGGTATACAGTTTGTACAGTGAATTTAAGGTCTGAAGGGTGCAGGGGGTGTGGGTTGAGTTTCACCCCTACTTCGCGTCGCGCAGTTTGGAGGTGACGCCAGCGTCCGGATATATATTAATCTCTAGACTTTGGTGACGCCATAGCTACTGGCTAGCCACTGCTAACATATGTTTCGATTGTTATAACAATCTTCATCAGAGCAAATGTATTTTTTTTGTAACAATTTGAAGGTGCTAAAATAATAAAAACTAAAATTAATACAATTAACATTTAAACATATTTAAAAAAAATTCTTATACAATAATAAAAAAAAATTTAAAAGGAAATACTTTCAAAATGTTTAAACCGGCATGGTTTACTGTTTACGTGATTATATAATATTTAAAATTGTTCAAACATTTATAGTTTTAAAAATGAAACATTTTTGTAGGAACCAGTTGTTGGTGTGTCGCATTTCGCGCGTCGGTACAAAAAAAAATCAGTATCGATCTAGAGTGTGGCATATGAAACTGTAGGTAAAATTATTAACTTATAAAATTCTTGTAAATAATTTTTCCAATATTTACAAGAATTTTATAAGTTAATAATTATACCTACAGTTTCATATGCCACACTATAGATCGATACTGACTTTTTACCTTGTGTTAATAAAAACGAATTGCCTTTTTTGTACCGACGCGCGAAATGCGACACACCTCAGACTAAAGATAATCTTTAGTCTGAGCGACACACCAACAACTGGTTCCTACAAAAATGTTTCATTTTTAAAACTATAAATGTTTAAACAATTTTAAATTTTAACCGGGGCTAGTTGTCACAATTTTTACTTCAGGCCATGTCAATCAGATGCTTTTAATCTATTTTTCTTGAAATCGGCATTAAAATGTCCCAAAATCGTCATTAAAAGCACAGAAATCGTACAATAATGTAGCCCATTATTGTACGATTTTTTCAATAAGTAGGCCTTGGCGAGATGTAAACATCAAACGTCAGACGCGGAGAAATCGCCCGTCAAAAGTGACCAAATATTCAAAACCCGGCCGATAAAGGCTCATTTAACTTTTCGTACACATTGCGAAATTGTTTCCTATAGAAGCGCAATCCTTCAGTATACACATTTTAGTAAATTTGAAAAATCAATAGATTTTTTGTGTATGCTGCACAAGAAGCAGCAGTTTGGTTTTTCTGTCAGAAGGTGCCGTACATCATTATACTTGTCCTAGGTAGAGCGATCGGTAAAGTCAAGCAACGCCGCGCGTAGTCGGTTCGTGGACGGGTGATCCCTTATTATTATTTTCTTGCCTAATAAAACATTTTTTTTTCCGATTTCAAGAAAAATATAATATGTACCTCAGCACTGAAGTTCTTTTTATGACTCATGGGGTTTATTTGCCTCGGCCAGAGGCCTCAGCAACTAAACTCCACATGAGTCATAAAAAGTTGAACTTCAGTGCCTTGGTACATAAATAACTATTTCTTGAAATCGGCATTAAAATGTCCCAAAATCGTCCTTAAAAGCACAGAAATCGTACAATAATGTAGCCCATTACTGTACGATTTTTTCAATAAGTAGGCCTTGGCGAGATGTAAACATCAAACGTCAGACGCGGAGAAATCGCTCGTCAAAAGTGACCAAATATTCAAAATCCGGCCGATAAAGGCTCATTTAACTTTTCGTACACATTGCGAAATTGTTTCCTATAGAAGCGCAATCGTTCAGTATACATATTTTAGTACATTTGAAAATCAATAGATTTGTTGTGTAGGCTGCACAAGAAGCAGCAGTTTGGTTTTTCTGTCAGAAGGTGCCGTACATCATTATACTTGTCCTAGGTAGAGCGATCGGTAAAGTCAAGCAACGCCGCGCGTAGTCGGTTCGTGGACGGGTGATCCCTTATTATTATTTTCTTGCCTAATAAAACTTTTTTTTTCCGCTTTCAAAAAAAATATAATATGTACCTCGGCACTGAAGTTCTTTTTATGACTCATGTGGTTTATTTGCCTCGGCCAGAGGCCTCGGCAACTAAATTCCACATGAGTCATAAAAAGTTGAACTTCAGTGCCTTGGTACATAAATAACTATTTCCATTGCACTAACCGCGAAAAATTCTTTTAAAGTTTCCGGAGTTTATAAACCCTTTTTGACGCCACGTGATATTATTACGCGAGTTAAAATTCGCTCCGCCGGCGAGCACATCTCGTTTCCTGTCATCCTCGTTGTACGCACAGACAAGCACCGCCGTTACATCACCACAATGGTTTATTGTTGTAAAGTAATTTATAAAAGCGTGGCTAATCTACCGTTTTCCGTATGCAAATCGCACAGCGATGACGGACGAGACAAACGGAGTGAAAGCATTCGCCCGCCGCCCTCCTTCCTACTTTCCGCAACACGTAGGCTCGACACGGCTCGTGCCGTGGGTGGCATATTAATAACGTGGTTTTTTATAACGACCCCGCGGTCGAGAAGCTTTGCTAGCGGGTCAAAACGGTTGAACTGGATCACGGATATGACGGATATACGAGTAGTACCCGGATAGGGATAATATCGCACGATCCGGAGAAAACTTCGTGGTTGTAAGCGGATCGAAATCCTTTTGATTGCGAAACGGGAATTCTGCAAACAAGGTACAGCGTGTCCCAAACAGGGCGGTAGCCAGAGGGGGGCCAGGCAGGGCGTTGCCCGGCCTAGCAGAATGTTTGCCCTGCCTGAGCCACAAATTCACCTCACCAGAGCCGTAGATAAGGCGCTGCTTCATTGAGAAAAAAACGAGGAAAAAAAGAAATGATGATTTTTTAATTTACTATATCTCTTTTTTTTTTAAAAAATTAGCCTGCGGCGCATTTTAGTGACCACACCCCTCTAAGTACTTTTTTATTACCCTCTTAAAAAACAATAATCTTTATTGTCCCACCTTCAAACAAATTTCAATTTTATACCTACTACACTGGCCAGAAAATGTGTGCAAAAAATTATAGACATAATGTGGCCCTTTGAAGGAATATAATTTATAGGGGACTATGGACTATGAGCAGAAACTTTTATTTTTACTTCCATATCACAAAAAGGTGTTCAGAGTTGTTATTGATACTTACTGGATTTTTATAATTTTTTTGATTTTTAAAAATCAACAATAAAATAGAGTATTCTTGCTTCCTGCAAAAATGAATGAAAAATGAAAAAAATCAGATTGACGTAAAATTGTATGTTCATATTGTTTTACCTTGAAAATTTCATGTCGACAAGGTACAACCAATAAAACACAAGCATTTCTTAACGTTGCCATGGCAAATTGTGTATTTTTTTGGAAATCACCCTCCCATAAGCACCTAGCTGTAAGATTAATAAGTGGAAATCTCCCTCCTATACAACAATAACACCAGCCACCATATGTCACCAATTTTATTGTATTTTCAAATAGTTTTGACATGAAATTTTCGTACCGAATCTCCCGCGAGCATGAATTAAAATTCCGGAAATATTTTCTCGGTTGCGAATTTTTTAGAAAATTCGCACCTCGAAAAAAATGTCCGGAAATAATAATTCATGCTCTAGGGAGATTATAAGTGAAAATTTCACAAATTTCCGCCTGCGGCGCGAAGTAGATAGGCTATGTCGGTACGAGCGCAATTTCCCCATGTATTTCTTATGGGGGCTAAAACGTGGTCAAAACGTGACCAAATTTCTCCGGCCCGACTTCCTCCGACGCGACCGAAGGTGCCCGAGCTCGCCGACCGTTGACCTTCGCTCTCAACCCCGGGGTGCCCGTCATTATCCTTCAGACCGTTGACCTTCGCTCCAGCCGCGGCATGTCACGACTCGCAACTAATAAAAACCTAACACCCTGTTATAAAAAGCAGCATACGGTTGAATATGTACGTAAACTAACTCCACGGAAAAAGTACTTTCTCTTTGACGGAATAAGCGCCTATGAAACGAGCTCGCTGATCTCATCGGTACTGGCGATAAAAAATTTGTAGGAAAAGTGTAATAAAGAATAGATATGAGATACATATGAGTGTATACATTTTCTTGACTACATTACCTAAGGATGTATCAAAAATCCTCATATCTTCCTATATTTAGAGAATAGGACTGCTCAAAAGGAAAGTGGACATTAAATTTGGGGCATAAATTAACCATTTTTAGTTGAGTTTATAACCATCTAGGTAAGTAAGTAAGTAAAGTTCACCAGTTTTTAAAAATACCCCGTCACACGATTATCAAGTTGAAAGACCACTAGCTGGAAAACCCCATTTTGTGCAACGCGTTTCCTGTTTAAAATTTCACCCAGAAACAAAAAAAAGGTACTAATTCTCACTTATGCCATGTTCACCGTATGATTTTTATACTATTCCGACTTCGAAAACCCAAAGCACAGAATAAATAGCTTTGCAACAGAAGCCTCCTTATAGACATGTGTCAAAATTAAGCGAGTCTCCATTTCAATTTACAGGAAGATAGACAGTATTTTAAGCATAAATTTGGTTCTAATACAATCTCTTTGCTATGTAGATTAACATAAAATCAAATAAAATGCACATTATTAATGTCTTTAGAAGATATTTCGCTAAAAAGCGAGTCTCCTTTTGACACATGTCGCTAAGGAATTGTCTGTATTACTCGTTAGTCTGTGCCCAAAGGTATAAGTGTAGCGTGTGGAAAAAGGTGGAATTAAGGGTTTAAAACCCTTAAACGGTCTATATATGGAATAAAATGATGGCATGCAACATTATCCTACCAAGAAAAAGCTTATAGCGTCTAAGCGACTATAAAAACGACTCTAAAAACGTCTAAACGACTCTAAAAAACGACTAGACGACTCGTAAAAACGACTAGACGATTCGAAAAACGACTAGACGATTCGGAAAAACGACTAAACGACTCTGAAAACGACTAAACGATTCTGGAAAACGACTAGACGACTCTGAAAAACGACTAGACGACTTGAAAAGCGACATACCATGGAATACCATCGAGTACCATGGAATACCATCGAATACCATGGAATACCATGGAATACCATGGAATACTATCGAAAACCACGGAATACCATAAATGGTCTTGGATATCCCTGTGAAAAATTTGCCTCGGGGAGAGCATAAAAGGAAATTATCCGTGATCGATGCTCTGTGATCAAAAGATGTATAAGCCTTTGATAATACAATCACTCTCAGTTAAAGACATGTTTTTGTCACTTGAGGTTGAACCTAGGAGTTATGGTATCCAACACACCAATGACTGATTAGTCATGGGACAAATACCAGTAACTGTTGAAGATAACGTATTATGTATTGGAGATCAAAATTACCCTTACACCAGGTCTGTCTCAACTGCTTTTGAAGAACAAACCACATGGTATTAATGAGAGTGACCTAAAAATATACAAACAGTTGTTGATTATTACTAATTTTCGATAGGTTCAACAAATCAGGTTTTAAAAGTGTGTTTAGGTGCCTATGGTTTCATCTGGTATATGTTCCATACAGGATTCGAACCTTAGCCCACATTCCAAAGCCAAACACTCGGCATTTAAGTAAAATTCTAGGAAATGCTTGGCAGTGTGGTAATAATCTCGACGCGCTGTTGTAGCAGGGCTCCGCTGGCTCCCGCAGGCCTCGCCGGTCTCTGTAGACTCAGCAGGTCCCTTTAACGATGTGTACCGCAGGCTCCGATTAAATTAAAAAATTACTATTAACACTAAAATACCCGGACAATAACCATCATTCCAACGCCAAAACACACCGACAGTAGTATTTCTGCGAATGCATCGCAGCCGGGCGCGGATGACTCACATCCGCTAGCCGGAACTTGTCAGGACAGGTTGACAACCTAAAAACAATTCTCTCTACTTAGATAAAAATAGAATGTCCAATAAGATTTTTTCACACACTTTTTTATATAAGCCAGATAACGTAACCATATAAGTATATATTAGAATGTTATAAAATATTTAAGCCCCATATAGTTCGAATTTGAATGGGATATTATGTTACATGGGTAATATATCTCAACACTTCGTACACAAACAAAACTCGCTCGTTCTTTACAGTTTTATTTCTGTGAATTCGGTACCTACTAAAGCGGCAGACTTGGGATGCCGCAGTAGCAAATACAATATGAAGCGCAGCTCTGATGTATACTAAAAATGTTATTATCAAACTTGAGACGCACACATATTTAAAAATATAAATACCGCCGGATGAATGCAAGGCCAATTTACGGAATATAGCAAAACAATTAGATTATGGACATGGATATTAATTTCTTTAGGTAAAGGTAATAAACATTTGATACTATCGACAGGAGTCTACGCAAAATAATTGTATCCGTATTCAGCAAATAAAAAAGTTATGGGTACCCGTCACCGATGAAAAAGTATACAAAACTGATAAAATGTTCGTGGCATCTTGTATATTAAAATATTTAATCGCGTATCTAAGTTGTTATTTTATTCATTGCCTATCCCACAAATTTGGATTTTAGCTCTTGTAATCGCTCGATCACGATTGAAACTACACTCATAAAATGTTTAAAAAATGCCCATCCCACGTGATCGCTCGACAAAAACAAAACGTGCAAAGTGGCTACTGCTCGAGGTTTGACCTTTGTCCTTAGGGACACGTGTGACCCAGTTGATGTAGAATCTAAAAAAACCCTGTAAATCATACTTCCATAGCATAGAATCTAAAATCCCCAGGTACAGTACGGATGAAAATTTCAAACCAGGCATAATCAACATGTACGTTCAAAGTAAAAAAAACTTGTCGGTCAACTGTTTAACCCCGAAATTTTGTTGATTTCTAGGAATAAAAATAAATACTGCGATTGTAAGTCCAAAGCTATTTGCGCTATCAAATTCGTTTAAAATGCGAATGATAATTTGCCGCATTAAAACCAGGCGTGAAAAATTCAACATACGTCCCTAAGAAGTTCAACCAATTTTACCCTGGAAATACAACATTTTTTAATGAATAAAATATCGAACATACAACAACACCCTTCTAAATATAGTATAAATCATGTTTTTTTTGATAATGTGGAAAGCTAAACTGAAAATTGTTGCTAGAGGTTCTAAAAACCGTGTGCCAAAAATCAACTATTATTAGAAAATACGCCTATGTCATAATATAGCCGTCGATGTCACCGTTAGCGTGTCCTATGAAAAATGCGTTCTGCTTAATAAGGTGAAAAAAATCCATGACGGGGCTTAGATGAATAAATAAAGTTTGATGTATGTGAAAGTATAGACTAAATTTTCGTATAGCCCGCGTGATCGCTCGAGGTGGCGGTATCCTCTGGACTAGAAAATATCATATCGGCTCAATCTCCAAACATTTTCATTTTGAATTATACGTTTTCATTGATGATAGATATAGCAAGAAAATTGGACTGGACTCGATATGAGAGACATTAATCTAACTTTCACTAAACTGCACGTACTACTTAGAGGGTTGTAAGCCGTTTTAATAAAAGCACCAGACTTGCTTAAAATTCATGGCTAAACGTTAACATAATGTCATACAAACATGCGGCACGCAAAATATTAAGAATAGATATATGAGCTCAAACATGTTGATCAAAAAATATATTAATTTCTGGCGATTTAGTTTACCAGTTATCATTTAAAAACAAAACCTGGTCCCAATATTCAGTGAAAATAATAATTGAAAACTTTGAACCTTATAAACCACCACTAAATAGCGAGTCGGAAATAAGTAAAAAAATATATATAAATATATTATTTTGATATTATAGCCGAAACTGAATTTATTGGGGTGAAGATGTAAGGAAATATTTTTAGCTAGGAAAAAGTAATGCAATTATCATAGGTACTGGTTGCAGAACCCGTTGTCAGTTTTGCAAGGATTTTTGATACAAATATAATTGCTAACGTTTAATTCGTTTACCCCATTTACGAAAATGATAACAAAATTGGATCAGACAAGATGTTTTTTCGAAGTATAGTTTTTAAACACAGGGTGCCACCACCGGTTTTACGATATAGGTTTAAAAATGCGACGCAAATACATAAAAAAAATACCCTAGAGATAAGAAAACAAAATACAACTCACCGAAAGATTCTTGGTGATGTATAAAAAGAAATCAGGTTACATCTAATGCCCCAGACAGTAGAATAAACATCCCCGAGCGATGAGATATAACCAAACATCATTTTTCCAACGGCACAGTCATTTTCACGGGAAAAACAACCAGTAACCGTTCAAATTCCATAGATAGATACTGCCGTAATCCAAAATTTCACTGAACTACGCGTATCTATTATACTGAAGTAGGTACTGATACACTTCCATCTTTCCAAAGAAAAACAAACACGAAACTCAGACTTTTCATATATTACAACGCCTCGATAGAGTCTTTGTGGCCACGACCGAGAATCTACTGGAAGCAAGTGCGACGCATAGGACGTGAAAAGTGCCGAGTTGGTTTTATTAAACAATGAAACTTATACCTACGTATATATATAAAATAAATGAGAAATATGCCAGAGATTTGAAACCTAATTGTGTTGCAAGTTTGAGGTCCAAAAAAATATTGGTTTTAATTTTTTAAGGTGAGAAACACATCTAACAGCCAGTTTGGAAATATACAAGGCAAAAAAAGTAGTGATGTGGCTGCCCCATTTTATGTTTTATACAGGTTGGATTATTTTAGAATAGTTGTTCAATAGACCGAGACAACATCATAAACGCTTCCCGTTAGAACAGAATCTGATGAAAAGAAAATTCCATCTGGGTCAAGCTACTAGATAACCAAAATAAAAAATACTGAACGTTATAAAATTTAAAAAAATCATATTTTCAACGGATTTTTATCCTCTGAAAATGACGTAAAATTCAGTTTCACTGGGTCAAGCTAGGTGGTAACTATATAGCCAAAATAAAAAATACTGAACGTTATAAAATTAAAAAAATCATATTTTCATGGGATTTTTGTCCTCTGAAAATGACGCAAAATTCAGTTTCAATAAGTTACTAATTGGGGTAATAGGGGAAAAATCTTAAATAGGAATTCTGAGACAACGAGGCTGAGAGTAAATAACATACAAAAATCTTGTGCGTTGACTTTCAACTGAATTTAATAATTAGGTTTAATAACGACAATTTTCTCGATTATCTAGAATCAAAAATATTGCAAGTGACAATTCACTATTTTCTCGACATTATGTAAAGCCTTATTATTGCGTCGTAAATTAAAAGATCCAAAAATATTGGCATCAATTGTTTAGTAAATGTGATTAAAATATGTCTACTTTATCAACAGTTATTTGTAACAGCTTATTATCTTGGAAGCGTAAACTCTTTGAATTTTTTAGACAAAAAGTTGTAGTTTAATAATGGTCAGTTGGATTCCTTTTTGAATCATGTTTGCGTATTACCTACAAGGATTTACAACCTCCAAACATAGAAATCGTTCATTTGAACCCGATTTAATAAAAATTTCACCAAAAACAATACTTTCAGTCATATAATACACTTCTGATTAATAAAAAAGGCACTATAGTAATAATGAGATTTTCAATGGAATTTTTACAGACTGTTTGCCCATTTTGAGAGTCTGTTTGCTAGCTTTTGGGGGTATTCCTTGATATTTTAGACGGATAAAAATGAATAACATTGGGTTTCCTAACTAAAATACAAAACGCACTGTTGACTTTACTTCCGTGGATAGTAAGCCTATAATACGTATCGAAAACAGAGAAATATTCAGGTCAAGAAAAAAGTAGCCTAATTTACAAGTTTGGGAATCAAAAACTACCTTTTGTCTTTTAATTTTGATGAGAAAATACGTCTAATTCGTAAGTCAAATAAATGGGACATCATGAAAGATATACTAATAATTGAACAAATGCTATCTCAGTTCTATAGGCACAAAGGTACTATGGGTAGTAATAGTTTTGGGATCAAAAGACAAGCTTTTAAATTTGTTAAGAAAATACGTCTAATGAAATTGAAAGTAGTAACTAGATTTTGGTTAACATTTCGTTAACGCGTTGATGAATGTTTGATGCAAGTGAAAAGTAGATCGAATTTTCCAAAAAACGGTGACTGACCAAACAAGTTATTATAAAAAGTTGCTCAGGAGACCGATGTAACCTAGAAAACGCCTTTCCTTCGAATAGAAAGTGACATAAATAGTTACAAAATGGGACTTAGACGGATATTCGATGCAAGTGAAAAGTAGGCAGAATTTTCGAAAATCGGGACGGACCAAAAATTATTAAGTTGATCGGGAGGTTGAGATAACCTATGAAACGCCTTTCATTCGAATAGAATCTGACAAAAAAAATCCAAGAAAATTTTAGACGACTGTTTGCAAGTGAAAAGTATACAGATTTTTTTCGAAAACCGGCGACTGACAAAAAAAATATACTTATTAGAAAATTTTGCTCGGGAGACCGAGGTAACCTAGAAAACGCCTCTCGTCCGAATATAATCTGAAATAAAATTCCATGATGGGGACTTAGGCGAATGTTAGATGCAAGTGAATAGTATAGACCGAATTCCCGAAAAACGCCATTCGTTTGAATATAATAAAAAAATCGAATAAGGAACGGGACTTATTAGACGAATATTTGATGCAAGTGGAAAAGTATAGATAGATTTTTTCGAGTGACTGATAAAAATAGTTAGTCGGAAGGCCCCCAGATAACATTGATATTTTGTTTGAACAAAATCTGTAAAAAAAAATGCCAAGACGTGACTTAGACGAATGTTTGCAAGTGAAAAAAAAACAAAAAAATTATTAGAAAAGTTGACCGGAAGGTTTAACCTAGGAAACGCCTTTCATTCGAATAGAATTTGACAAAAAAAATCCGAGACGTGACTTAGACGAATGTTTGCAAGTGAAAAAAAAAACAAAAAAATTATTAGAAAAGTTGACCGGAAGGTTTAACCTAGGAAACGCCTTTCATTCGAATAGAATATGACAAAAAAAAAATCCAAGACGTGACTTTTTTTTTGCCATTGGTCAAAACTGACTTAATCCGCCTCTGATACACCTCTCCCAAATCCAATGGCAATCGGTTCACCAGTCGCTAACCTCTTGGACACCGCGACAATAATGTTAGGTTAGGTTATCTACCTAAAAGAAATGTAAGGTAGCATCTCTGTGACGTCACAAGATTCCACAGTTGAGTTTGATCTGGTGTAAGTTGCGATTGTATCTCCTGGGATTAACGAGTTGTCAACGCATTAATTTAAGGTAGCATCTTTGTGACGCGTGATCCGGTGTAAGGTTGCGAATGTATCTCCTAAGATTTGGAGGGTCCACACTCGTCAACGCTTCGTTAACGAGTTGTCAAAGTTAAGTTATCGCGTTGTTAGCACCTCGTTCGTTAACATGTTGTCAATGCTCGTTAACGCCTTGTTAACTATATTTTTACTTTACATTATATACGTATTTGACCTGTCATATACTTACTCATGACACATTGGCTAACTAGGGATTCCATAAACAAAGGGTATTATTAATTAGAATAAATTGTGATAAATTTCCTAAAATGTGAGCAGACAATGGACGTTTTATTTTTCTCACGTCATTAAGTTTCCAATAATTTGTAAAAATCTCATTGAATCATACGGAAAACACACAAATTTCGACTTATTGAGGGGCATTTTCTCCCTTCTGTTTAGGGTTATAGATCACTCCAATCGTCCTTACATTCTTATTCATCTATGTCTAATTTTTTTTTGTCGCATTTTGTTTGAATGAAAGGCGTTTCCTAGGTACCACGGCCCCGAACAACTTTTCTAATAATTTTTGGTCAGCCGCCGTTTTTCGAAAAAAAAAAATCTGTATGCTTTTCACTTGCAAACATTCGTCTAAGTCACGTCTTGGAATTTTTTTTGTTACATTCTATTCGAATGAAAGGTGTTTCCTAGGTTACCTCGGCCTCCCAATCAACTTTTCTGATAATTTTTTGTTTCTTTTTCACTTGCAAACATTCGTCCAAGTCACGTCTTGGATTTTTTTTTGTCATATTCTATTCGAATGAAAGGCGTTTCCTAGGTTAAACCTTCCGGTCAACTTTTCTAATAATTTTTTTGTTTTTTTTTTCCACTTGCAAACATTCGTCTAAGTCACGTCTCGGATTTTTTTTGTCAAATTCTATTCGAATGAAAGGCGTTTCCTAGGTTAAACCTTCCGGTCAACTTTTCTAATAATTTTTTGTTTTTTTTTTTTCACTTGCAAACATTCGTCTAAGTCACGTCTTGGCATTTTTTTTACAGATTTTGTTCAAACAAAATATCAATGTTATCTGGGGGCCTTCCGACTAACTATTTTTATCAGTCACTCGAAAAAATCTATCTATACTTTTCCACTTGCATCAAATATTCGTCTAATAAGTCCCGTTCCTTATTCGATTTTTTTATTATATTCAAACGAATGGCGTTTTTCGGGAATTCGGTCTATACTATTCACTTGCATCTAACATTCGCCTAAGTCCCCATCATGGAATTTTATTTCAGATTATATTCGGACGAGAGGCGTTTTCTAGGTTACCTCGGTCTCCCGAGCAAAATTTTCTAATAAGTATATTTTTTTTGTCAGTCGCCGGTTTTCGAAAAAAATCTGTATACTTTTCACTTGCAAACAGTCGTCTAAAATTTTCTTGGATTTTTTTTGTCAGATTCTATTCGAATGAAAGGCGTTTCATAGGTTATCTCAACCTCCCGATCAACTTAATAATTTTTGGTCCGTCCCGATTTTCGAAAATTCTGCCTACTTTTCACTTGCATCGAATATCCGTCTAAGTCCCATTTTGTAACTATTTATGTCACTTTCTATTCGAAGGAAAGGCGTTTTCTAGGTTACATCGGTCTCCTGAGCAACTTTTTATAATAACTTGTTTGGTCAGTCACCGTTTTTTGGAAAATTCGATCTACTTTTCACTTGCATCAAACATTCATCAACGCGTTAACGAAATGTTAACCAAAATCTAGTTACTACTTTCAATTTCATTAGACGTATTTTCTTAACAAATTTAAAAGCTTGTCTTTTGATCCCAAAACTATTACTACCCATAGTACCTTTGTGCCTATAGAACTGAGATAGCATTTGTTCAATTATTAGTATATCTTTCATGATGTCCCATTTATTTGACTTACGAATTAGACGTATTTTCTCATCAAAATTAAAAGACAAAAGGTAGTTTTTGATTCCCAAACTTGTAAATTAGGCTACTTTTTTCTTGACCTGAATATTTCTCTGTTTTCGATACGTATTATAGGCTTACTATCCACGGAAGTAAAGTCAACAGTGCGTTTTGTATTTTAGTTAGGAAACCCAATGTTATTCATTTTTATCCGTCTAAAATATCAAGGAATACCCCCAAAAGCTAGCAAACAGACTCTCAAATGGGCAAACAGTCTATAAAAATTCCATTGAAAATCTCATTATTACTATAGTGCCTTTTTTATTAATCAGAAGTGTATTATATGACTGAAAGTATTGTTTTTGGTGAAATTTTTATTAAATCGGGTTCAAATGAACGATTTCTATGTTTGGAGGTTGTAAATCCTTGTAGGTAATACGCAAACATGATTCAAAAAGGAATCCAACTGACCATTATTAAACTACAACTTTTTGTCTAAAAAATTCAAAGAGTTTACGCTTCCAAGATAATAAGCTGTTACAAATAACTGTTGATAAAGTAGACATATGTTGACATATGTTGAATTTTTCACGCCTGGTTTTAATGCGGCAAATTATCATTCGCATTTTAAACGAATTTGATAGCGCAAATAGCTTTGGACTTACAATCGCAGTATTTATTTTTATTCCTAGAAATCAACAAAATTTCGGGGTTAAACAGTTGACCGACAAGTTTTTTTTACTTTGAACGTACATGTTGATTATGCCTGGTTTGAAATTTTCATCCGTACTGTACCTGGGGATTTTAGATTCTATGCTATGGAAGTATGATTTACAGGGTTTTTTTAGATTCTACATCAACTGGGTCACACGTGTCCCTAAGGACAAAGGTCAAACCTCGAGCAGTAGCCACTTTGCACGTTTTGTTTTTGTCGAGCGATCACGTGGGATGGGCATTTTTTAAACATTTTATGAGTGTAGTTTCAATCGTGATCGAGCGATTACAAGAGCTAAAATCCAAATTTGTGGGATAGGCAATGAATAAAATAACAACTTAGATACGCGATTAAATATTTTAATATACAAGATGCCACGAACATTTTATCAGTTTTGTATACTTTTTCATCGGTGACGGGTACCCATAACTTTTTTATTTGCTGAATACGGATACAATTATTTTGCGTAGACTCCTGTCGATAGTATCAAATGTTTATTACCTTTACCTAAAGAAATTAATATCCATGTCCATAATCTAATTGTTTTGCTATATTCCGTAAATTGGCCTTGCATTCATCCGGCGGTATTTATATTTTTAAATATGTGTGCGTCTCAAGTTTGATAATAACATTTTTAGTATACATCAGAGCTGCGCTTCATATTGTATTTGCTACTGCGGCATCCCAAGTCTGCCGCTTTAGTAGGTACCGAATTCACAGAAATAAAACTGTAAAGAACGAGCGAGTTTTGTTTGTGTACGAAGTGTTGAGATATATTACCCATGTAACATAATATCCCATTCAAATTCGAACTATATGGGGCTTAAATATTTTATAACATTCTAATATATACTTATATGGTTACGTTATCTGGCTTATATAAAAAAGTGTGTGAAAAAATCTTATTGGACATTCTATTTTTATCTAAGTAGAGAGAATTGTTTTTAGGTTGTCAACCTGTCCTGACAAGTTCCGGCTAGCGGATGTGAGTCATCCGCGCCCGGCTGCGATGCATTCGCAGAAATACTACTGTCGGTGTGTTTTGGCGTTGGAATGATGGTTATTGTCCGGGTATTTTAGTGTTAATAGTAATTTTTTAATTTAATCGGAGCCTGCGGTACACATCGTTAAAGGGACCTGCTGAGTCTACAGAGACCGGCGAGGCCTGCGGGAGCCAGCGGAGCCCTGCTACAACAGCGCGTCGAGATTATTACCACACTGCCAAGCATTTCCTAGAATTTTACTTAAATGCCGAGTGTTTGGCTTTGGAATGTGGGCTAAGGTTCGAATCCTGTATGGAACATATACCAGATGAAACCATAGGCACCTAAACACACTTTTAAAACCTGATTTGTTGAACCTATCGAAAATTAGTAATAATCAACAATTGTTTGTATATTTTTAGGTCACTCTCATTAATACCATGTGGTTTGTTCTTCAAAAGCAGTTGAGACAGACCTGGTGTAAGGGTAATTTTGATCTCCAATACATAATACGTTATCTTCAACAGTTACTGGTATTTGTCCCATGACTAATCAGTCATTGGTGTGTTGGATACCATAACTCCTAGGTTCAACCTCAAGTGACAAAAACATGTCTTTAACTGAGAGTGATTGTATTATCAAAGGCTTATACATCTTTCGATCACAGAGCATCGATCACGGATAATTTCCTTTTATGCTCTCCCCGAGGCAAATTTTTCACAGGGATATCCAAGACCATTTATGGTATTCCGTGGTTTTCGATAGTATTCCATGGTATTCCATGGTATTCCATGGTATTCGATGGTATTCCATGGTACTCGATGGTATTCAATGGTATGTCGCTTTTCAAGTCGTCTAGTCGTTTTTCAGAGTCGTCTAGTCGTTTTCCAGAATCGTTTAGTCGTTTTCAGAGTCGTTTAGTCGTTTTTCCGAATCGTCTAGTCGTTTTTCGAATCGTCTAGTCGTTTTTACGAGTCGTCTAGTCGTTTTTTAGAGTCGTTTAGACGTTTTTAGAGTCGTTTTTATAGTCGCTTAGACGCTATAAGCTTTTTCTTGGTAGGATAATGGACAGTCAAAAATGAACATTGTTTTAATTTTCATTATTGAAGAACATGTTGCATGCCATCATTTTATTCCATATATAGACCGTTTAAGGGTTTTAAACCCTTAATTCCACCTTTTTCCACACGCTACACTTATGCAAGCTATTTATTCTGTGCTTTGGGTTTTCGAAGTCGGAATAGTATAAAAATCATACGGTGAACATGGCATAAGTGAGAATTAGTACCTTTTTTTTGTTTCTGGGTGAAATTTTAAACAGGAAACGCGTTGCACAAAATGGGGTTTTCCAGCTAGTGGTCTTTCAACTTGATAATCGTGTGACGGGGTATTTTTAAAAACTGGTGAACTTTACTTACTTACTTACCTAGATGGTTATAAACTCAACTAAAAATGGTTAATTTATGCCCCAAATTTAATGTCCACTTTCCTTTTGAGCAGTCCTATTCTCTAAATATAGGAAGATATGAGGATTTTTGATATATCCTTAGGTAATGTAGTCAAGAAAATGTATACACTCATATGTATCTCATATCTATTCTTTATTACACTTTTCCTACAAATTTTTTATCGCCAGTACCGATGAGATCAGCGAGCTCGTTTCATAGGCGCTTATTCCGACAAAGAGAAAGTACTTTTTCCGTGGAGTTAGTTTACGTACATATTCAACCGTATGCTGCTTTTTATAACAGGGTGTTAGGTTTTTATTAGTTGCGAGTCGTGACATGCCGCGGCTGGAGCGAAGGTCAACGGTCTGAAGGATAATGACGGGCACCCCGGGGTTGAGAGCGAAGGTCAACGGTCGGCGAGCTCGGGCACCTTCGGTCGCGTCGGAGGAAGTCGGGCCGGAGAAATTTGGTCACGTTTTGACCACGTTTTAGCCCCCATAAGAAATACATGGGGAAATTGCGCTCGTACCGACATAGCCTATCTACTGCGCGATTTTTAATAACGAAAATTAATTTCCATTTTTTTACACCCTCCTCTCCCAACCGACAAAGTACCGCCCTGTAGGTACCTTTCCCCCACTTTTCAAATGTGTAGGTACTTGCCCTGACAGGAAAGTGGTTTGTCCTGCCTGAAGTTTCTGTCTGGCTACGGCCCTGGTCCAAATAGTTTGTCCTACCCCCTGGATGTCAGGAACCGTAAGAGATACGAAAAAAACTTGAATACAAAAGTTGTAAGGTTGGCAGTGGACGTAACCTCTCTTTTATTTTCACATATACAGGGCGATTCGTATTTGCAGGACAAAAATAAAATATTTAGATTTTGACAATTGCATTAATCCTTTAGAATATTTGCATTCTCCATGAAATTTGCTACAGAACCGTCTTTTTGTTTTGTATTTTGGATGCAGCGTTGCCAAGATATCGAATTTTTCTTGGAATTTAGGGACTTCGTGGAGGTTATGGGAACTGAATGCTGTATCTTTATTTTAATAGATATCAAAGATATATTTTAGCCGAAGTATGACAGCACAACCGTGTGTGGTGTGGTATGTCGAAATTGGTTTTTGCATATACAGTGTGTTCATAACAGGCTCTCAAAAATCGGATAATTTCAAACAGCAATAACTTATTTTTTTCAAATGGAATGACCCATATTTCTATAGTTTGTTGGATGCCGGCGTCGAAGCCCCACATTTTATGTAAATAACATTCTATACCAAAAACTACCCGTTTTCGAGATATTTAGTATTTAAGAAAATTTCTTTGCATTTTTCATTCAGGTGAGAAGGTTTTATCAAGCAAGCAATAACTATTTTTCCAGACAGTGGCAGAAATAATTGTCATTTTAGATAATACGGGAAATAAAATTCCTATACCCGTATACAGTATGTCCACGGATAGACATCCCAAGAGGACAAATGAACCAAAAATTTCATTTTTCGACAAAAAGTCATTCTTGATAAAAGTTTCTGCTTCTCGAAAAAATATGGTTCACGAAGAGAATTTTCGATTTTTTTATACAGGGTGTCCAAAAAATACAAAAATATGAAGTGCCATCAAGAATAAACTGCCTTTATTTTTAAAAATATCAAAAACTTTTACTTAGAAAAGTTGTTTAAAATTAAAAGATGTGTCCGCTTGTCACTTTTCAAACAAATCAGCCAACTCCGATTTTTTTGATTTCCAAGTGTGAAATTCCTTTGTTTTTAAAAATATCAAAAATATTTATTTAGAAAAGTTGTTGAAATAATGCACAAACTTTTATCGAGAATAAAATTTTCTGAAAAATTAATAATAAAAAAGTTTTCCATTTGTGTCGAACTTTATGCCGGTCACTGTATTATATTAATGCAGACTGACAGACCATTTCTTCCTGTCTATGGACATTCCCAACGATAACTAAAAAGGGATCGCCTTTGTTATTGGTAAGCAAACCACCTGGCAAAATTTTCATTCGTTAACAATGATTATTAATTTTGGAATATTAAAATATTTTTTATTTAAAAATAAATATATCCTCACATTTCACAACTTCCCCACTATTCGACAGTAGTCATATATTTTTAAACGAGCTATAGTTGTTTTATTCTGTCAAAAAACGACCCAGAAACTTTTCTTGATCCAACAGATCCATAAATATTTATTTTCTCATTAGGAATTGGGTATTTTGTCATAAATGATAAAATAGAACCTAGATATAATGATGATATCAGATGAAATCGTTGCAATTAGTCCATGAGTTCAACTCTCATAAGATTATAAAATAAGAAGTTATGTAAAATGATAGAGAGTATATTTCTTTACTTGAAGCGAGTATACAGGTTGCCTCAATTAATATGGGCCCGATCATTGTTATTTAAAGAAGTTTTGGCTAATTTTTAGGCAAATCTACTCTCAAATGATTATAGAACAAAATAGGTACCATGGTAAAGAAGGCCCATGGAGCAACAATAAAAAATGGGTTGCCGCACCTCCTAAGCGGTTCCTTCGCATTGGCAGCCACCAGTAAAGTGGTGTTGTTTTGTTGGCTTTCAACTCTAACTCTCATAAGCTTATTTAATAAATTCGATGCCAAATGAAAGCATGAATTTTTCTCTACAAGATAAGGTGAGGTTGTCTGCTACAGGGTGGGCCCAATAACCGGCAGCCAGCATTTTGAGACGCGGTGGGCGGTGGCCCTCCGTCGAAGCCAGCGTCCAAGAAAAGGGCAGAACAGGCTGATACGTGCGGTAAACGAGGATGACGCTTCGCTGGCAATTGAATGTATGTATATACCTACAGGGTGATCTAAATTGGTCAATTTTAGGGGGTTTCTCCTATTTCTTGACGAGATAGTAAAAAGTAGCTAAGGTGTCTGGAACTCCATTTTCAAGAAAAGTTGATTGCCGCAAACCGCATCTCGATATCTTGATTAGTTTAAGAGATACAGGGCGTTTCTCAAAACGTCTCATTTTCTTCAAAGTCCCATAACTTTTTTATCTGTGACTTTTTCATTTTCGTAAAAACATCCATAGAGCACTTTTTTATGTGTAATTTACTGAAGTAGACCGCAAGTTTTTAAATATTTCCATTTTCAAGTTATAACAAATAAATATTTTTAAATGGGAAATCCTAATTAAAATGATAAACTATAAAACAGAAAACTACAGAAAACTGCCCTCTTTACTAGTGGATTCTACGCAAAAAATTGCACAAAAAATGTTTTTGGAGAAATGAAAAATATTTACAAATAAAAAAGTTATAGGACTTTGAACATAATGAGACATTTTGAGAAACACCCTGTATCTCCAAAACTAATCACCGCGTCCCAAAATGCCAGCTGCCGGTTATTGGGCCCATCCTGTAGCAGACAACCTCACCTTATCTTGTAGGGAAAAATTCAGGCTTTCATTTGGCATCGAATTTATTTAATAAGTATTATGAGAGTTGAAAGTCAACAAAACAACACCACTTTACTGGTGGCTGCCAATGCGAAGGAGCCACTCAGTGCTTCTGAGTCAGAAGCACTGGCGGCGATAAGGCGCCCGCAGAGCCCGCCGTGCGGAGGGGCCCCAGCTCCGGAAGGGGTCCCTAAAAACTGATCTATCCACTAATATTAATTTTTGCAAAATATTAACGCTATTAGGCTAAACATCGACTTAAAAGATTTCTATTTCAGGAAACAATTAGGAGATTGTGGGTAAATTATTAAAACACTCCGAATAACACAACAAAATGCGTTTGTTTGATGTTTTTTAGATTATATCTTTTAAACTGGTATGGAGGTAGGTAATTATTACGAAAAATATTCACTTATATTCTAGAGTAGTTTTGTAAAAGCAAATTTTTGATTGATTTTTTGACCAAATTACGGGTCGTTTTGAAATTAGGATGTTTATTATGCCGCCCGTCCCTGCGTTGGTAGCTTTGTTTTAGCACAGAATAGCTACCGTAACTATTCTGTGGTTTTAGCCTAAAAATTGGCGTATTATTAGGACAATTAGCGGAATTTTGAATTTTTATAGAACAAATACATTAATTCTGCGACGTTACGTGATGCTTTTGTTTACTAGCACCAGACAGATTTTAGCAATGCTAACATTTTATACAGTGTGTCCGTGGATGGAGTCCCCAAGAGGACAAATGGACCAAAAATTTCATTTTTCGACAAAAAGTCATTCTTGATAAAAGTTTCTGCTTCTCGAAAAAATATAGTCTACGGAGAGAATTTTGGATTTTTTTATACAGGGTGCCCAAAAAATAGAAGAACATGAAATACCATCAAGAATGAACTACCTTTATTTTTAAAAATATCAAAAACTTTTACTTAGAATAGTTGTTTAGAATTAAAAGACGTGTCAGATTGTAAATTTTCAAGCAATTCAGATGACTTTGATTTTTTGTGTTTTTTACCTATTTATTTCTTTTGTTCTATAATCATATGAGAGTAGATTTGCCTAAAAATTAACCACGACTTCTTTAAATAACAATGATTGAAATATACTCTTTACATTTTACATAACATCTTATTCTATAATCTTAGAGTTGAAATTATGCGGCCGGCTCTCATAAAAAATCGTCAATCCTTCGATTAAGTACTAATAGGTTCGTATATATATATGCCCAGAGGTAGGTGTAGGTACGTATATAATAAATACCATATAGACTATTTTGCACTTATTTTATCTATTTATTGCATAAATTTTGTTACATAAATTTCAATTTTCATTTCCACAATTAGGTATTTTCGTGTATAAAATATTTACAGTAGGCTAATAGGGTTTTGTGATACCTAAAATTAAAATAAATTTTTACAATTATTGTGGACGAGACTGCATTTATAAACTGCAAAATAGACAAGTTTCCTCTAATTGCATTTCGAAATCATATCGTGTCACCAAATTAAGTAGGTTCACCATATTATAGTGGATCAAAAAATGATCGTAAACCACAGGCGGTGTCATTTTCTTTTATTTTCAATGTGTAAAATAGAAAAATTATCTTTAAAAGTTCACAAGTTTGATTTTCGTTGGGAGAAACAGAACGGAAAGCCTATTCTCATAGACAAACCCGAAATAATTTATTGGATAAGGGAATACCTATTGGCGACAAGAAGATTTCGAAATGAGGGAAGAAACATTTTTTTCTTGAAATCGGCATTAAAATGTCCCAAAATCGTCATTAAAAGCACAGAAATCGTACAATAATGTAGCCCATTATTGTACGATTTTTTCAATAAGTAGGCCTTGGCGAGATGTAAACATCAAACGTCAGACGCGGAGAAATCGCCCGTCAAAAGTGACCAAATATTCAAAACCCGGCCGATAAAGGCTCATTTAACTTTTCGTACACATTGCGAAATTGTTTCCTATAGAAGCGCAATCCTTCAGTATACATATTTTAGTAAATTTGAAAAACAATAGATTTGTTGTGTAAGCTGCACAAGAAGCAGCAGTTTGGTTTTTCTGTCAGAAGGTGCCGTACATCATTATGCTTGTGCTAGGTAGACCGATCGGTAAAGTCAAGCAACGCCGCGCGTAGTCGGTTCGTGGACGGGTGATCCCTTATTATTATTTTCTTGCCTAATAAAACTTTTTTTTTCCGATTTCAAGAAAAATATAATATGTACCTCGGCACTGAAGTTCTTTTTATGACTCATGTGGTTTATTTGCCTCGGCCAGAGGCCTCAGCAACTAAACTCCACATGAGTCATAAAAAGTTGAACTTCAGTGCCTTGGTACATAAATAACTATTACTTGGATGAAACTTGGTTAAACGAGAGACATACTTAATGCTTCAAAAGTACGGAAAGACAAAATTTTCGAAGTTCTCGGCAAGCTTTTATGGAAGGGTGGTCAAGAGTTATAAACCCTTCCAATCCAATTTTACTGGAGATTACCACGAGAAAATGACGGCCGATGTATTTGAATAATATTGTCAGCAAATGATAGTGCGGATACCAAAATAATTCCATACTTGGAATGGTTAATGCAAGATATCATTCTAGACTGGTGAAGAAGCTTCCAACGAGTTCTTGGAGAAAAGCGATAATTATTGAATGGCTGAACGAGAAGAGGCTGCAATTTGAAGAAGGAATGGTCAAAAAAGAACTTTTAAAAATAGGCAGGCAGCATAGGACAGGATTTAAGAAATATGTAGTCGACGAAATGGCAAAAGAACGTGGCATAATTGTGCAGCGACTGCCGCCATACCATTGTGAGCTTAACCCCATAGAGCTTATATGGGTCCAAATGAAAGGACATGTTGAAAGATATAACATATAACACTACTTATAAACTTAAGGCTTAAGGATGTACGGCAGCTGATGATCAATTCACTGGAAATTATTACTGCAGAAAGTTTGCGAAATGCGATACAAGTTTTTGCAAAAAAAATGTAGAATCTTGATGAATTGATTGACGACACTCTGGAAATTGGGCCTTAGAATACGACGACTCTTTTTCCAAAGATGATGATCCTTTGTATTTGAAATTGTTTTAATAAATAAAATCGTCTATATATGTTAATTTTATTGACATGAATACTCAATTGAATGAATACTCAATTGAATGAATGAATGATCTTCTAAACGACCCATTGCTATTGCTACTTAAAATTTGTAGAATTATTTCCAAAGCTAATATAGAATACATTTAGGAGTAGAAAGCAGAATTTAAAGGGATAAGTGAATAGCAATTCCATAGTTTATCTCTACGTAAAACGAAAAACTAGAAGTCTTCGCTAGAAGTTAGATGAGTTTAAACAATGAACTCTCGCACCAGGCACCAGCATTCTGGAGTGGATCTAAATCAGAGAATTCCCAAGCTGTTCGCGAAGACGAAGGATAAATACTTGATTCGATCTATATTCGTAAAATGTAGGTCATCCCAAACTTCCAACTGTTGTTCGCGAAGTTTCCCAACTGTTTTCATTGTATGGGGTGGCACAAACATTTGTTAACTCCATATACACTCACAATATTTTTCGTTTTGACACAAGGATCAGAAACCATCTTTCACTTTTTTTCTAAATTTCATTTACTGACAATATTGATGATATGCTAGTTTTTATTCTCATATGGGCACGTAAAAATATTTTTTCCCACACCCACATATAACCAGTAGCGTGCCGTGGGTAAAAGGGCGGAGGGGGCGAGCTATTTTAAGGGCGCCAAAAAAGAGTCGTACATTTTTTTTTGTTTTAACAAAGTAAACAAAATATATAATATCTTTTGAGTTAGGTAAAGCTATAAACAAAAAAATAACACAGCCTACTTAACTAAAATAATAATCTTCTTGTTTTTTACAGATTTAAATTTGTCTTATCATAATTGATTAATTTCGCTGTTTCTGATTCAATACTAGTAATGATCAGCGCCAGTTTTAGCTTGACTACCGCCGGGGTTTAAAAAACGCGTTATATTTCCTCTCAATTTTTTACTTTTGCCCAAAAAACTAAACTTTTTAGTTGAGAAGTAGCCAGAAATTAAAAAAATAATAATAAATTATAAATTGAATCTTTGTGGTACAAAATTGCGCCGCAGGCGAAAATTTTTCAAATATTCAAGGTCAATGTTCACTATGACTCATAACATTTGTAGCCAAGAAGTCCTACTCAATCTTCTTTTATAGAGCAACTGTGACCAATAGAAATTTCGAAATTTGTTTTAGTGTGAGCCCATAAAAATCATTGCTTTTTAAACCGGCTGTACAAAAGAAAGCAAAGGTGTTTGGTTACTAAAATGCGCTCTAGGTGAAAATTTTTAGAATCATAAAGCACAGATAGTTTAAAAGAGGTACCTATAGGAAATTACAAAATCATAACAGTATAATGTATTTTTCGTGTTTTCTCAATGTAGGGTGCTTGAACACCCAAACCATATTACAGCCCTGGGCTAGTATGGGAAAAGCCAGGTCTCGTGGAATCGGTAGTTAGCTACTTGACAATAATAAGTAGGTATATTTTTCGATAAATGTATCTATCTATGTTACACATTATTACATGACAATTTTCCAATTTATATCCAATCAATGAATCAATGTTTTATATTCTGCGTAAGATATTTTCACTTAGAAATTTTTATTTTCCTTCAAAAAATCCAGGGGGGGAGTAAAATCTTCAACGTACAGATCAATAAGATGATAAATAGGAGAACGTTTCAGATGTTATGTTCGCAGACTACGATCAAAATGAAGGTGTCGCGTCGTGAGTGACATAGCAACAAAATGTGAGTTATTTGTCCTTTCCTGAGTCATTGAACACCTTTGGAAATTCAAAATTTTGTTTAACCTGCTAACTGCTAAACGACCTTTCTGCTCCAGGGCAGTTGCAAAGTATGGTGGAAAATATTTTTAACAAAACAGTGAGAGCAGGAGAGCCAAGGGTGAGTGATGAACTTGCGAGGTGGAGGTAACGACGACTCGAAGAGCGAGGAAAGACTGAAAAGCAGCGTTGCCAACCGTTCCTTTAAAGGAAATATTTGCCGGGGATAACGCAAAAATAATACAAATAATAGACCATAATATTGTCGTGATTGTACGTTCAATTTTGCAATTGCACGAGAGCACAAAGGGCGGGTTAGGGCTGAGGGCGGGTTAGGGCTGAGGGCGGGTTAGGGCTAAGGGCGGGGGGGGGGGCACAGGCCTTCCCGTGCCCCCCCCTACGCCACGCTACTGCATACAACGTACAGAATGGTTAATTATTATTTGACAATTCCAGTTAACTGAACGAATACGACCACAGTTAAGATGAAGTAAAACTAACGGCTTTCATGTTAACACCCCGGGGCAATTTATTTGTAGGTATGTCCCTGAAATGTCATAATTTGCGAACTTTTGGTTTGGCCTTACCGCTTGACCTATACTGACGATTTTTTGAAGTATGGAGCGTTTTTCGAAAAACCATATTAGGCATTTTTTATTTAAAATCTGACACTACAGAGTTAATTAGAATACGCCAAAAACCCCCATAATCCAAATTTTAACAAAAAAATATAGGGTACAGGAAGTTCCATATTGCAGGGAACATTTGAGGAACACTGTAATTTGAAAGACATCTGGCGAGTCAAGTGTGCCATGGAATTATTTCGAAACAGTTGAATGTTTAACAGAATACTCTTAGTGTTGATGTGCAAAGATCCATTAAAAAAATTCTTCTCTGTGCCAACTCAAATGAATTTTTTTGAAACTTTATAAGTAGGTACGGGCCAAAAATCGAGTATATCAAAACCAGCCTCACTATAAACAAAGTAGGTCTAAAAAATACAGAAGCCTGCCAGTCAGTAAGTCCATATGAGTTAAGCTACGGCTGGTGTGAAATAACGCACAGAAAATATTTCATCTTAGACAGTGATTTTGTTAGCGAAGGTCCAATAATTTAAATTGTTTTTTAATTGTTGAATGGCACTTTGTAAAAACATAAATTACTCTTGTGCATTTTGCACTTATTTGAGATGGCCCAGAGAAAAATACCCTGTTTAAGCTTTATTTAAATATCAAGGCCGACGTTTCAACACACTCCGTGTCTTCGTCAGAACTTGATATGAACTTTGAGAGATTGTAAATAGTATACATACTGTACGTACACACACATGTAACCACATGAACATATTACAAACATATTTATGGAAGATAAATTATTGTCATAAATTGTCAACCTCTCACTTGCAAATCGTTCAACTCAATCACAGTTAGTAAGCTTTATTCGGCTCGTGTTGAAAAATCAAGCAACTTTTGAATTTATTTTTTATTTCATATTTATTTTAGAGTCTTTGCTCTTCACTCACCTGGCATACCTACTTGTTCAATGGCCAATTTGGGAAAGAAGTTTTCGATTGTTACTATTTTTGTGGGACACCCAGTCCATGGCAGGGACTGAAATGGGACGCAAATGGGCTCGTAAATAATTTTGGGTAGGATTAAATATTAATTTGGGTGACAATGTCAAGCTGGTTGATGTTTGAAAAACACTCCACTTGAATGACGTCAAGCAGATGTTTGCGAATTCATAAGGAAAGGGAGTGGGACCAAGGAATCAGAATATAGGTCAAATGGCAAATGTAGTATAGGTTTGTGTATTATATAAATGTTTCTATTCACATAGTCAATATTGGCACAGTACAAAATATCTATGAGCCCATTTAATAAAATTGTGGATTACTATACAGTGTGGTCATTTATGTGTGCAACGTGCAACATATAGGATTTTTTGTATTAATTGCACAACGAAAATACAAATATTCCCGAAAGTTGGTGCATGTTCCATAATCATATTAGGCGCACTTAGAATGGTTGCAAGTCAAACAGCTTACAGGGTAGGTAAAAAAATATAAAAATTGTACAAGAGTAAAGTAGCCTTATTTCAGAAAATTCAGCAAAATATTATTAAGAAAAGTTGTCCAGAATTAAAAGTTATGCCTAAACGTCAATTAGGTATCTCCTAAAAAAATGATTTAATATGCACCCTAAAAAAGTTCATAAATCAACCAAAATTAATTCAATTTCGCAGAACTTTGTTCGAATTCAAGCATATTTGTAAAATTAATTTAGATTTTTAATTTTTTTAGGGAATCATAAACTTCATGTTTGTTGCAACCAGCGTCGGTTTATGCATTAAGCGGAGTAAGCGGCCGCATTCTCTAATGTGTTAGCCCCTATGCTCCTCATCAGCGATACTCCAGCCACCATTACCAAGGCCAGTGAAAGCGAGAACCCTAAACCAAGAAGAGAGAAGTCTATTCGACGAAAGTCAATTGAGCAAATGTAAAAAATCAGAATTTCGAACTTACCTAGTATATTCATAATAAGTATCGTAATTGGACAAAAATAATTACGTACAGCTCAATTAAGATATGTCAGTATCTACAGCTGCCAACGTGAATGTCTGTTTTGTGCAGTACATATAGTACGTATTTCTGTTGCTGCCTAGTATGTGGACATTTGTTAACAAGGTAGATAAAATAAGGAATCATTCGGAAAGCAACATTTCTCAAGATATATTTTTTAATCTATCCGAACCAATAGTAAAAATAAATGTTATACTTACGAACAGTTTGAATACTAGGTATTTAATAAAATCATCTTGGTTAGATTAGAAGGGGGCCCGAAAAAAAAACCGCTTAAGGCCCTTTGGCCTCTAAAACCGGCCCTGGTTGCAACGATATTAAACAAAACTTTAAAATTTTGCAAGACTTCTTCTGAACAAGATAAAATATTAGTAATGATAATATGTATATTAAAAACTCTCATTTAAGGTGCAAAGTTTTTATATCAAATGTTTATAAGAAACTAGAAATTACTAATTGAAGAAAAAAATTTTTTCTTAGTAGGCTATGTTTTGGTATTTACGCATAGCTTTTAATTCTAAACAACTTTTCATGATAACCTTTTGCTGATTTTTTTGGGTTCTTCTTAAGGGTTCTTTACTCTTGTACAATTTTTATATTTTTTTCCCTACCCTGTATGCTGTTTAACTTGCAACCATTCTAAGTGCAACTAATAGATATGATTATTGAACATGCATCAACGAACTTTCGTCAATATCTATATTTTGGTTGTGCAATTAACAAAAAATAAGTCCCATATGCTGCACACTTAAATGGCCACACTGTATATAGGGAGATTCGCCTAAAACTCCTCGGTTTTATATCTCTGCAACGAAATTAGATAGTTTAGTTCCATAACAAAAGGCTGGTAAAGCTCGTCGAAGGCCTTTATTATCGGAGGCGCACGAATTATCGGACAAACGTAATAGGTATAGGTATAATAAATTTTTAACATATACCTATTTAACCCTATCTAACATAAAATGCTTCACGTTCCATCTTTGCCCCTTTCATTCTTTCAATTTACTCACCGCTAGTTTGATATTCTGGGCATGTTCAGTTGCACTGCAATGACTATACCTTATTAAGGTTGCGTTTTTCTAGTGGTGCTCTGGCTGACAATAATATCACAGAAAATATATATTTTCTGTCATAATATGATCAATTGTCAATATAGTTTCTTAAGCTGTATTTTATTTACACTTTATTAAATGTATTACCGAACGTAGAGTAGAACTAATTTACATTTGAGATTAATTTGCACAACTACCTACTTCATTAAATTAAGTTACCGATATACCTATGAAGCACTAATATGTTACTGTGACCGGTAATAAGGAGGTAAAGTTTAAAATTGCTGTAAGTAAATGTACGAGTTGTTTTGTCATTTTAAATGTAGAATGGTATAATATTTGGGCTAAGGAGAAGAGTTTGTTAGTAAAAAAACGGTTTTCCCTAGTAGGCTTTGCTACTAGGCCGAAACAGAAGTAACTCAATGTTAGAAACTGTCAGTTGTTAACTTTTTCCGATCTGGCTGCCTTCTGTCTGGACAGGGTTGAAAATACAATCTTGCAGCTTGCAGCTGCTCTGCTATTTTGCCTGCATTCGCCAAAAATAAGCAAAGTATCAAATTTTTCACCATAAACCATAAATAAATTAAAAAATAAACAACTTAGAGAGGTGTCATCAAAACATAATTAATTAATAAACTGTTTTCACATTTTTTCTTATCAACAAACTCTTCGGCTTCGGCCGTTGTGCGTTTAAAGTGACAAAACAACTATGTGAGATATTAGGATAGTTGTAAGAACTGCTCAAAATATTAGTTTTCTCGTTTTTAGTTTTGGAAATAAGTAATCTTAGGATTCTTACAGATTTTCCGCATGCGCACTGTCAACTTTAAAATGCGCTAATTAAAAAAATGTTTATTTCAAAATTTATTTATAGTAGGTACATAATTTGCTTCAAATTGAACGACAGTTCGGATGCACCACTTTTCAAGTCACTTCGAACGAAAAATTTCTTTCGACCGAAGCGCCATCTAAAATTTGCAATAGAAAATAAAAGTCTTCGACGAGTTCTAGCAGCCTTTTTACGAAACTAAAATATCTCATTTGGTTGCTGAGATATAGTCGGGGAGTTTTAAGTGAGTCACCCTGTATATTATTGTAACAAACTGAAGAATCTACAAGTACTATACTAAGAAGAATCTATAAGTTGGTATGTACCTATCTCAGACAAATAATAAACATAGACTAACCTAAAGGCTGCACTGTAATCAGCCAACATAAAAAATGCCTACTCAAAACAAAAACAACAAAGTTGACACATCATATTATAACCAGAGGTTAAGTTTACTATGCCACAAATCCAACACTTTACTCTTCCCATCGTTCTTAAAAACTAAACTAATTCACTAATTATTAACTTAACTAATTGTCGTTTGTCCAATAACACTCCCAATACATAAACACAAACCGGCGAAATCTCAACGAACTCTAGATCAGCTGTTGGGAAATAATAAATCGAACGCACATCGATCACGAAAAGCTCGTGAAACGTTGCCACGTGAGCCAGAATAAGCAATTTATTAAGGATATTATTTATAGACCAAGTAGGATCAGTAAATTCACAAAATCAGTAAAATTTATTGTTAAATGATAACTGATAACTGTCCAAATTTTTACTATACGAAGATTGTAGATATCAACTAATTGTTCCAAATTGATGTTTTTTAACGTTGGTTATACCTACATTTATTTCGTAAGTACAAGATAAATTTATGAAGTAGTTTGGCAATGGTGCAATCATTGCATTGTTTTGTTTTAGATTTAGGTTACTAACTCAGACAAATAATGTTACTAAACATTTTTATCTTGGCAGGGTCTGTATTGTTTCGAATTATTAGTGTATGTTTATTATTTGTCTGAGACACTATAGATGCACCCATTGTATAATGTTAGTAATTAACAGTAAGCACCCTATATATAGTCAACAACATCCATAGAAAAATTTATTGGGTACTGGGCGTTCCGGATCATATTTGGCTACGAAAAAATTTTCGCCATGACTTTGTAGTTAAACGAAATCAAATTAGCGACCAGGTGTGCCGCATTTCGCCTTAAAGCTACACCGCCTTGAAAAGATACATAAATGATTTCTAAATAATTCCTGCCAGTGGCGTAGCTACTTAGGAATTTTAGAGCCCTTAAATTTCATTTATTTGCTTTTCGTGGAACTTTTCTGAAAACAAACTACTGTTCATTACACGCTTATTAGGGCTCCCCCATATCGACGCGGGCGAATTTCCCCCAGACCAACGCAACATGGCGGTACAGTGGCCCCGCACGCTTGTGTCAAGGAGATTCGTCGCGAAACATTCCGCCTTGGTGTGAAGGCAAAGTTTCGCGCCACGTCGGTGTGAGGGATCCTTTAAATCATATAAATTCCATTTGAAAAACGTTTCTGCCGGGGTTATAAGATTGAATTACAACTCGGAATTATAAAATTCCGACTTATAACTCGGAATTTTAAAGTTGCAAGTTATAACTCGGAAATGTAAGCTTGAAATGTCGAGATATCAGTAGGAGTTTTAAAATTCCGAGTAAATACCTATCTGGGAATTTCAAAATTTGAAAAATATATATTTCGTGTGTCCCTTCCGGCCCGTCGTATAATTTGAAGTAAAAATTACGTATTATTTTCTAGTTATGAAATAATCAAAGAATATACTATATTTATATTATGCGGAAGAACATTAGTACTTTATTTAGACAATAATCAAAATTATCTTCACCGATAGGTATCCAAGTGAATTTTTTAAGTCGAAGAATTTGCCATAAATTGAATATTGAAGGAAAGAGTGGTCCCAAAGTTCATATTTTAACTAACTGAACCAAAAAAAATATAATCGTAACGATTCTTCATAATATACAGTGTGGTCATTTAAGTGTGCAACATATGGGACTTTTTTATTAATTGCACAACCAAAATACATTGCTGAAAGTTGATGCATGTTTAATAATCATATTAGGTGCACTTAGAATAGTTGCAAGTTAAACAGCATACAAGGTAGGTCAAAATATATAAAAATTGCTCAAGAGTAGTCAAAAAAATTCAGCAAAAGGCTATTAACAAAAGTTGTTTAGAATTAAAAGCTTTGCCTAAATACCAAAACATAGCCTCCTAAGAAAAAATATTTTTTTCGTCAATTAATTTCCACAGTTTCTTAATAAACATTCATAATAAAAAAATTTCACCTTAAATGAGAGTTATTTAATATACACATTATCATTACTAATGTTTTACCTTGTTCAGAAGAATTTTTGCGAAATTTTAAAGTTTTGTTTAATATTCTTGCAACAAACATGAAGTGTGTGATTCCCTAAAAAATTAAAAATCTAAGTTAATTTTACAATTATGCTTGAATTTGAAAAAAGTTATGCGAATTTGATATAATTTTGATTGATTTATGAAATTTTTTAGGGTGAATATTATTAATGTTTTTCAAAAAATATATTTCATTTTCTTATGGGGCCATGTTTTGGTATTTAGGCATAACTTTTAATTCTAGACAACTTTTTTAATAACATTTTGCTGAATTTTCTGAAATAAGGATACTTTACTCTGGAACAATTTTTATATTTTTGGGCCTACCCTGTATGCTTTTTGACTTGCAACCATTCTAAGTGCGCCTAACACGATTATCGAACATGCACCAACTTTCAAGAATATTATTTGTATTTTCGTTCTGAATTCCCATATGTTGCACACTTAAATGACCACACTGTATACTAACTGGCCCAAAAAAATGTAACAATTCAAATATATTTGTATGTTTTTAGATTTTTTTTTTCTCAGTGTAGTGTACAAAAATGCATAATTAGTTTTGCTCCTTTATAATTGTCAATTAGGTAGGAAGGTACCTAATAAAATTAATAATCAGAAATGAGACGCCACTGATTCGTATATATCGTAACGTCGAATGTAAAATATATCTCACAAAAGCATATATGTAGATACAAGTTGTCGCTACCGGTTATTTTAGCAACTAGTTAAAACCGTGGGTGCCAAATTGCAAATTACAATAATTTACATGTTATTTATAATACAAAATGTATACAGGGTGTCCAACTTTAAAACTGTACAAATCCGTAAAATCTTAATTTTTGGAGATAAACGCCTAAACTTCTTTTTGTTTGAAAGGCCTTCAAAAACCGCTTCTTTTGACCTTCCTGCCATTTTCAAAATGCAAATCCAGGGCCGGCTGCGATTTTTTTATACCCCCGATTTTCACGAAAACCATTTAGCGATTTTTTTTATTTAAAATCTGACCCCACAGCGTTAATTAGAACACCTCAAAACCCCCATATACCAAATTTGAGTAAAAAATATACAGGGATTTCCATTCTGCGGGGTGTGAAAGTTGAGCAAAATAGGCATTTTAAAGGCATCTGGCGAGTCAAGTGTGCCATGGAAGTTGTTGGTGTGCAAAGGTCCAATACAAAATATACAGAGTGTTCTTATCTGTGCCATCTCAAAATACTGAATTTTTTGAACTTTATATACGGGACAAAAATCGAGTACATATATCAAAACAGCTCCACACACTATAAATGAACGAAATCTAAAGAAATACAGAAGCCTGCCAGTTAGTAAGTCCATATCAGTTAAGGTGGCTGTTGTGCCACAACAGGAAACGCACAGAAAATGTATCATCTTAGCCAGTGACTTTGTTGAAAAAAGTCCAACATTTTTTTAAATTGTTCTTATTTGTTAGATGGCATTTTGTAAAGAAATACGAAATAAGAAATGTTTATCAATATTTTTTCAATGATTCCAGAGCACTCTTGATCCGTATAAGTTTCATAAAATTTCAGAATTTTGAGATGGCTCAGAGAAAAATACCCTGTATATTTTTATAGTAAATATTTTCACACCAATATTTTGAGTGGTCCTGTTGACCATTCAACTGTTTCGAAGGGATACAATGGCACACTTGACTCGCCAGATGCCTTTAAAATGCCTATTTTGCTCAACTTTGACACCGCAGAATGGAACTCCCTCTATATTTTTTGCTCAAATTTTGTATATGGGGGTTTTGGGGTGGTCTGATTAACGCTGTAGGGTCAGATTTGAAATAAAAAAATCGCTAAATGGTTTTCTTGAAAATCGGGGGTATAAAAAAATCGCAGCAGGCTCTGGATTTGCATTTTGAAAAGTACAGAAAGGTCAAAAGAAGCGGTTTTTGAAGGCCTTTCAAACAAAAAAAGTTTAGGCGATTATCTCCAAAAATGAAGATTTTACAGATTTGTACAGTTTTAAAGTTGGACACCCTGTATAGGTATTGAACGTTTTTAAATGGTTACCTAAGCCTCCGGCTCCGGCTTTCATTTAATTTCAGAATAGCCACCGCAATATTCTGTGATTTAATGTAATACTTTGGATGTAGTATGTAAAAAATAAAATAAAATTGTCAAAAAAGAAAATTTTGTCGCTAGTAAAAGTCTGTGTTATTCATCAGACAATAATGAAATTTCGAATCTCGTTTTTGCGAAAGCTAAAAGCATCAGCGTTGCCCGAAATTTGAGGTTTAATCCTCGGTGAATATGCAGGCCCTGAAAATCTGCGTGGTAAGGGCTGGCGGCCGCTCGTCCGGAAACCCCTTTGCCGGGTCTGAAAGGAGGAAATGTTTGCCTTCGGAAAATTTCCATTATATTGGAAATCGCGGAAGATAAAGAACGGATCCGAATTATAAACGACGGGCCGTGAATAAACATGCACTCGATGCACAAGCGCCGCGACGGAGAAATATTATTCTCATAGCTCATAGCCAATAAGATATGCGCGCCGTCCATGAAATTTAAACGGAAAAATTTCGTATGCGGACTGAGAAGATTGGCCTGGCATTTTTGGCAACAATGAATACTCGAGGCAATAATAATAACATGCATGCATAATCTTATCCAAGAATCTTCCATTCGGAATCTTATACAGATTTATAGATTTTAATTATTACATTTTATTTTACAAACATTAGGTACACCTCAAACTGCAATTCCTAAATCTTCCCAGGAATTAAGCAAGTATATTTGTTTTACCTCACTGGTTCATGATTACCATGATAACACGGAATAGTATATTTCATTACGAGGCTGGAAATAAAGATTTTTCGGAATAGTATATTTCATTACGAGTCTGGAAATAAAGATTTTTCCGTGCGCGCGCGACAAATTCCCGTGTGAGGCGCAGCCAAACACGGGAAGTCATGCAAGCACGGAAAAATCTATTTCTGGACATGTAATGAACGATATTTTTTATTATACTTCTTTGAAAACGGAAACTTAAAACATTTTATCGGCATATTATAATAAATTTAATTGACAAAAAATAAACAATGCAGACAATATAGTGTTTGGTATGTATGATGCGTTTCCATGGTTACTCTCAAATTGTTTCAAAGGTGCTTTGTTGTAAATTAGTTAGTGTCAGATAAGGTGAATAAAACGTCAAAAATAGTACAGAAATGTATCTAAATATTGAAACACTTACGAATTAAAATACAAAATAGGTATATGTTAAATATCAGAGAGCATATATATATAGAGTTTCTTAAATTTAGTTTACTTTGCTGTATATTTCTATTTCAAAGCCATATATTCGGTATTTTTATTCAGGGCACGGAAAGTTTTTCCATGAGCTGTTTCCGTGCGCTAGCCCGAAAAACCCCATCTTTCATTATTATTGCTAAAACAGATGAAAATAAGGTGTTTTCAAAGAAGTATAATAAAAATAAATTTTTCTATACGAACTTTTTGAAAAGATGAATTTTGACCCTAGGGAAGAAAGTATATTTTTCTTCCCGATGTCCTAGTAACTAAAAACTACTTTGATATTCGGAAAATTTGTGACATTTCGACTTGTAGCTACAGCACAATAAATAACATTAAATTGGGTTGTGAAAAAATGGCTAGTTACAGTTGTATTTTCTGAATGTAAACTGTCAAACTGACAAAACTTTTTATACTAAAATCTGTTCGAAATATCATGAATGTAGTGTTTATATTTGACCAGGACGTTCGGTCTTCCCGTTGGCATTTCTACCAAAGACGCGTGTATCTGGCGAATAATAACACGAAATTGTAAATTCCACTATTCCACTCCACGTGGACTGCCTCGGGAGCAGAAATACAAAATTGCATCAAAAGGTCTGCCTTCATGTCTACGTGATGTGTCGTCTCCTACCCTTCAGTGGCGTTCATAGACTACTTTCTCAACCCTTGTATGCCTGTTTTACATTGACAATTTCTTCATCAATTAATTCATGAAGCCACTTCAAGGACAAATTAATATAAAATATCGTGTATTACACCGACAATTTCTTCATGAATTAATTCATGAATTTCTTCATGAAGTTACTTCACGAATTAGAGCATTTTCTATTTTCCGTCAAGTTTTACGTGAACATCAGGAGTACTAACATTGAAAATTTGAACACAAGGAAGGTTATATTTTGATACAGGTTTTTGTTTGAGGCATTAGACGAGGAATAAAGGAGAATACATAATTTTAAAGATAATATACTTAAATAAAAAGTGGGTTAAATGTTACAATATGTTTTATTTATAGGTATGTATTCCGCTGCCAAGGCACAGCTCCCTCATCCACGAAATAATCACAAAACTCCTCTCGGGCAGCAACGCAAGCATGTCTTGGTGAGAATGTTTGGTAAGAAAGTCCAAATTGAAATAATATATATAGTCTTTATAAAGCTCTTCTAGGATGGAACTAGGACATTCAGGTCTCAAAAATTATGTAATGTGCAACATGCCTGTATGCCTGTTTTACATTGACAATTTCTTCATCAATTAATTCATGAAGCCACTTCAAGGACAAATTAATATAAAATATCGTGTATTACACCGACAATTTCTTCATGAATTAATTCATGAATTTCTTCATGAAGTTACTTCACGAATTAGAGCATTTTCTATTTTCCGTCAAGTTTTACGTGAACATCAGGAGTACTAACATTGAAAATTTGAACACAAGGAAGGTTATATTTTGATACAGGTTTTTGTTTGAGGCATTAGACGAGGAATAAAGGAGAATACATAATTTTAAAGATAATATACTTAAATAAAAAGTGGGTTAAATGTTACAATATGTTTTATTTATAGGTATGTATTCCGCTGCCAAGGCACAGCTCCCTCATCCACGAAATAACGCAAGCATGTCTTGGTGAGAATGTTTGGTAAGAAAGTCCAAATTGAAATAATATATATAGTCTTTATAAAGCTCTTCTAGGATGGAACTAGGACATTCAGGTCTCAAAAATTATGTAATGTGCAACATGCCAATGTTATGGTTTGCACTTTTTCCACATTCATATTAATTGTAGTCAAAAAAACTCTAAATGGTTTGGTTAAATTTAATGCATTTTCAACTACTCTTCTAGCCAGACCTAATCTGTAGTTAAATATGCTTTGGATGAAGATGGATATGGTTAGAAAATATGTTCTGATAGAGGAAATGCAGCACAAAAAAATTATTGTGTTATTTATTCTCTTGGGTTGATATTCTCTAGAATCTGACATAAGGTGACAAAAAATTCATCAATGTAAAATAGAACTTGTCGTGAATTAATTCATGAATTTATTCATAAACTTATTCATGAATTAATTCAGGAAGAAATTGTCAATGTAAAACAGGCTTTAGCCTTGTTTATAACCCTAGTTAACCAATGTCCAGAATATATAGCGTTACGCGCTATTTAGGCTATACCTATATGGTATTAGTGTTAATCCTAGTCCTAAAATTAACAAAAAATGCCATTAAATAGCCAAATATTACATGAAATTGCATAATAAATGTGCTTCTAAGTATAAGAAAACAATCCTTGCAAAAATTTTAACTGATTCTCTTAAAAACACAGGAGTTATTTACGAAACACTTTTTGGAATAAAAAAGATAATAATTATAAAAACTGTAAGATATTCCGTAAATATCTAACTAATTTCAAACCATTTGTCAATAAATTTCAATAAATCCCCCCAATAAAGTCATAATTATCAGAGTTAAAATGTTGCTGAGGCCTCTGGCCGAGGCAAATAAACCACATGAGTCATAAAAAGAACTTCAGTGCCGTGGTACATATTACTCGTATATTTTTTTTTGAAATCGGAAAAAAAATGTTTTATTAGGCAAGAAAATAATATTAAGGGATCACCCGTCCATGAACCGACTACGCGCGGCGTTGCTTGACGTTGACGATCGCTCTACCTAGTTAGTTAGTTAGTTACAACATCTCTTTATTTCCTACTAAATTAGACAAGGGTGTTAATTTACTGTCTTGCTTTACAATGCGCTTTGTTGCTCTTGCTTGACTACCGGCGGCTCTACCTAGGACAAGTATGATGAGACACGGCACCTTCTGACAGAAAAACCAAACTGCTGCTTCTTGTGCAGCCTACCCAACAAATCTATTGATATTCAAATTTACTAAAATATGTATACTGAAGAATTGCGCTTCTATAGGAAACAATTTGGCAATGTGTAGGAAAAGTTAAATGAGCCTTTATCGGCCGGGTTTTGAATATTTGGTCACTTTTAACGGGCGATTTCTCCGCGTCTGACGTTTGATGTTTACATCTCGCCAAGGCCTACTTATTGAAAAAATCGTACAATAATGGGCTACATTATTGTACGATTTCTGTGCTTTTAATGACATTGGGGCATTGGGACATTTTAATGCCGATTTCAAGAAAAATAAATTATTTAACTCATTTAACATAATATGCTTATTACAAGGTGTTTATTTTGTTTTTTATTTTTAAATACCTTTTTTGCAATATAATATTTTAGTTACGTAGATGTTGGTGACCTGAATTTAATAATAAGTACGAGCCAAAACCAGGCAATGCCTTGTTTTGGCTCGTCGTATTATAATATTTTAGAGCCTTTCAGGGTTCTAGTTTCAATGATTTGGGATTAGATTTATATAAATATTCAAATTTAATATCTCTACCTTTTATACCAAAAATGAAGGATATATTTTAAAATAAGCGTTTTTACATATTATTTGGCCAAGTTATGAAATTTGCATATGGGAACATTAAAATTTATCTTATGTATAACTACGGAAGCGCGGAAGGGCTATGTATTATTTTTTTAAATCAGATTTTTTCTCATAATTTTGACTCTTTTCTCCGAATTTTAAAATTCAGACTTTTCTCTGAATTTTGGAGATAACAGTAAAAATTTTGAGAAAAATCTCAAAATTTTGAGAATAAAGTAAAAATTTTGAGAAAGAGGCCTGAATTTTAAAATTCGGACAAAAAGTCAACATTTTGAGAAAAATCTCAAAATGTTGAGAATAGAGTAAACATTTTGAGAAAAGAGTCTGAATTTTATAATTCAGAGAAAAATATCTGAATTTTAAAATTCTGAGAAAAAAGTGAAAATGTTGAGAAAAATCTGAAAATTTTGAGAATAAAGTACCTAAACATATTGAGACATTCAGGTCTCAAAAATTATGTAATGTGCAACATGCCTGTATGCCTGTTTTACATTGACAATTTCTTCATCAATTAATTCATGAAGCCACTTCAAGGACAAATTAATATAAAATATCGTGTATTACACCGACAATTTCTTCATGAATTAATTCATGAATTTCTTCATGAAGTTACTTCACGAATTAGAGCATTTTCTATTTTCCGTCAAGTTTTACGTGAACATCAGGAGTACTAACATTGAAAATTTGAACACAAGGAAGGTTATATTTTGATACAGGTTTTTGTTTGAGGCATTAGACGAGGAATAAAGGAGAATACATAATTTTAAAGATAATATACTTAAATAAAAAGTGGGTTAAATGTTACAATATGTTTTATTTATAGGTATGTATTCCGCTGCCAAGGCACAGCTCCCTCATCCACGAAATAATCACAAAACTCCTCTCGGGCAGCAACGCAAGCATGTCTTGGTGAGAATGTTTGGTAAGAAAGTCCAAATTGAAATAATATATATAGTCTTTATAAAGCTCTTCTAGGATGGAACTAGGACATTCAGGTCTCAAAAATTATGTAATGTGCAACATGCCAATGTTATGGTTTGCACTTTTTCCACATTCATATTAATTGTAGTCAAAAAAACTCTAAATGGTTTGGTTAAATTTAATGCATTTTCAACTACTCTTCTAGCCAGACCTAATCTGTAGTTAAATATGCTTTGGATGAAGATGGATATGGTTAGAAAATATGTTCTGATAGAGGAAATGCAGCACAAAAAAATTATTGTGTTATTTATTCTCTTGGGTTGATATTCTCTAGAATCTGACATAAGGTGACAAAAAATTCATCAATGTAAAATAGAACTTGTCGTGAATTAATTCATGAATTTATTCATAAACTTATTCATGAATTAATTCAGGAAGAAATTGTCAATGTAAAACAGGCTTTAGCCTTGTTTATAACCCTAGTTAACCAATGTCCAGAATATATAGCGTTACGCGCTATTTAGGCTATACCTATATGGTATTAGTGTTAATCCTAGTCCTAAAATTAACAAAAAATGCCATTAAATAGCCAAATATTACATGAAATTGCATAATAAATGTGCTTCTAAGTATAAGAAAACAATCCTTGCAAAAATTTTAACTGATTCTCTTAAAAACACAGGAGTTATTTACGAAACACTTTTTGGAATAAAAAAGATAATAATTATAAAAACTGTAAGATATTCCGTAAATATCTAACTAATTTCAAACCATTTGTCAATAAATTTCAATAAATCCCCCCAATAAAGTCATAATTATCAGAGTTAAAATGTTGCTGAGGCCTCTGGCCGAGGCAAATAAACCACATGAGTCATAAAAAGAACTTCAGTGCCGTGGTACATATTACTCGTATATTTTTTTTTGAAATCGGAAAAAAAATGTTTTATTAGGCAAGAAAATAATATTAAGGGATCACCCGTCCATGAACCGACTACGCGCGGCGTTGCTTGACGTTGACGATCGCTCTACCTAGTTAGTTAGTTAGTTACAACATCTCTTTATTTCCTACTAAATTAGACAAGGGTGTTAATTTACTGTCTTGCTTTACAATGCGCTTTGTTGCTCTTGCTTGACTACCGGCGGCTCTACCTAGGACAAGTATGATGAGACACGGCACCTTCTGACAGAAAAACCAAACTGCTGCTTCTTGTGCAGCCTACCCAACAAATCTATTGATATTCAAATTTACTAAAATATGTATACTGAAGAATTGCGCTTCTATAGGAAACAATTTGGCAATGTGTAGGAAAAGTTAAATGAGCCTTTATCGGCCGGGTTTTGAATATTTGGTCACTTTTAACGGGCGATTTCTCCGCGTCTGACGTTTGATGTTTACATCTCGCCAAGGCCTACTTATTGAAAAAATCGTACAATAATGGGCTACATTATTGTACGATTTCTGTGCTTTTAATGACATTGGGGCATTGGGACATTTTAATGCCGATTTCAAGAAAAATAAATTATTTAACTCATTTAACATAATATGCTTATTACAAGGTGTTTATTTTGTTTTTTATTTTTAAATACCTTTTTTGCAATATAATATTTTAGTTACGTAGATGTTGGTGACCTGAATTTAATAATAAGTACGAGCCAAAACCAGGCAATGCCTTGTTTTGGCTCGTCGTATTATAATATTTTAGAGCCTTTCAGGGTTCTAGTTTCAATGATTTGGGATTAGATTTATATAAATATTCAAATTTAATATCTCTACCTTTTATACCAAAAATGAAGGATATATTTTAAAATAAGCGTTTTTACATATTATTTGGCCAAGTTATGAAATTTGCATATGGGAACATTAAAATTTATCTTATGTATAACTACGGAAGCGCGGAAGGGCTATGTATTATTTTTTTAAATCAGATTTTTTCTCATAATTTTGACTCTTTTCTCCGAATTTTAAAATTCAGACTTTTCTCTGAATTTTGGAGATAACAGTAAAAATTTTGAGAAAAATCTCAAAATTTTGAGAATAAAGTAAAAATTTTGAGAAAGAGGCCTGAATTTTAAAATTCGGACAAAAAGTCAACATTTTGAGAAAAATCTCAAAATGTTGAGAATAGAGTAAACATTTTGAGAAAAGAGTCTGAATTTTATAATTCAGAGAAAAATATCTGAATTTTAAAATTCTGAGAAAAAAGTGAAAATGTTGAGAAAAATCTGAAAATTTTGAGAATAAAGTACCTAAACATATTGAGAAAAAAGTCTGAATTAAAAGAACATACCACGTGGTGACGTGGCCCTTCTACGCTTCCGTAGCATGACTTATGTTTTGATTTTGTCGGATAAGTAGAAGTATTTTGCTGTTGCAAAGAACAGGTGAGATTCTTGTCGGGTCAAGTTCTGGAGTTTGCAAATTCCTTACTGGTGAATTTGTTTACAAAAGACACATATTATTTACATTAACATAAGAAATGTTCTTACCCGGTTTTTTTCTTGGGAGGTTCGAATTCTGTTGCTTCGAATGTCGATTGAATCTTCGAAGATTCTGATTTAGAATGTTCAGTGTATTCGGATGGTCTGTTTAAAACCACATCGTCCCAAGTAAAAACATATTTATAAGAGTAATAGGTGGCAGCAAGAATCTTGTATCACTTACCAGGAAATGGCAGGATCGGAACAGCATCATTTTGAGTTATCTTCTTTTACCGGAAACTCTACGGCTGTCGCCAATATCATACAGTAGATTCCTTGAGAGTAAATTTATTTATCTTACTTATCGTATCAGTACACCTTGTACTCAATACTTTACAGCACACTTTTCTATTGCACTTCGGAGATTTCGGAGTGTGGTGAGTTGCCAACTAAAAACAAATGATCACAGTTGTACACAAGACGCTATTAAGTAATGAGTTCCTTGTCCTTTTTACAAGCTAACTTGCCCTGTTAGTATGTATGTATGTATGTATGTACGTACGTATGTATGTGTGGGTCGAATCTTGCAAGCTGAATTAGAACCACTTCTTGACATCCGATTGACCTAAAATTTTGCATACACCTTTAGTTCTGGTGACAATACAATATGCAATATTCGATAGTGTAATACTTTCACGAGATGGCGGATGATGTATTTTTTGTCAACCCCCTTAATATGGGTATCAAATGAAAGGGCTTGAAGAGTAGAAAACGTCAAAGTTAGTGACATCACACTAAATTCAATATAGCCGCCGCTCCAAGATGGCGGATTACATTTTCTTTTCAACTCCTTTAATATGGGTATCAAATAAAATGACTTTAAGAGTAGAAAACGATAAAGTTAGTGACATCACACTAAATTCAATATGGTCGCCGCTACAAGATGACGGATTACATTTTCTCTTCAACCCCCTTAATATGGGTACCAAATAATGAAAGGGCTTGAAGAGTAGAAAACGATATCACACATCACACTAATTCAATATGGCCGTTGCTCCAAGATAGTGGATTACATTTTCTTTTCAATCCCCTTAAGATGGGTATCAAATAGGTACTACAAAGCACAAAATAAAATAAAAGATAAAATACCTTTTAAAAACAAACTTTTATTTAAGTCATTTACTAATAATATAAAAATGAAACATAAAAAACAGTTTTAAAAACAAGCTTTTTAAGCCATGTACTAAAAAGTTTTTGTAAATCAAAAAGCTTGTCGCGCGAAATGTTCATAAAAGTAGGTACCAATTAATTTTATTGGACAGATTGGTTGATAAGCAAGTACTTACTTGCCAAAGTACGTATTATCTATACAATTCGCAGGACAAGCTTTTTGATTTACAAAAACTTATCGCAATTTGGCACTGAATTATCTTAACAAAAACCTAGACTTGTTTTATTTTATTCGTTTTAGTACATGGCTTAAATATAAGCTTGTTTTTAAAAGGTATTTTTTACCTTTTATGTTTTATCAAGATAGATTTATGAAAGCATACTAATTTAAAAACATTTCAAATACATCTTTATTTAAACCTTGAACCAAAATTTTTGGTCTTAGATTTAAAACTAATTTCGTTGACTGACGTATTAATAAAGACTGCTCACGGCTGTCATGTTTGACAGTTCTCTAGCTCACCATGCGCTTCCCGGAGACAAAATACAATGCAAAATACATTGTTGACCATAGGCGCCATCTACTTTCCAGGACATGAAGCTATAGCCGTGAAAAGTCTTATTAATGCGTCAGTCAACGCTAATTTATTATTAAATTAAATTATGTTGCATACATCCAACTTAATACCTGCCGCAATACCTACTTAATTATATTTAGGTATATGTATAATATTTTTGTTTACATTCTGATTTTGACTTCTGACAATCAAAATCATAATTCATGGTCGTACATAAGGCTTTCCGTTCATAAAATGTGATACGTGCTGAAGGAATAGCTATGCGTTCAAAACTCCGCCACTGACCGCTTGTATTTCGGACAATTTCGCGATCCATTTGAAGGGGCATCAACCTGTTAAATCGACATGCGTTCCCCCATTTGGGCTGCAGGGAGATGGCGGGCAAATCTCCCCCTCCCCCAAAGATGATTATTTTGGAGGGAAGCCTGTCACAGCCCGGCAGCGGGACGCGGAGATTCGATGTCTGCGTTTGTTGATGAGATAGATAAAGCAATGGGAATTTTGGAGGACGTATAAGACATTGGGGGATACGGAGTAATCGCTGAATAATTGCGTTGGGGATTCTCCGAAGAAATTTCCATATTTATATTGGGACGGGGCTCGGATTGTTTTTTGCACAATACACTCTCTGTTTCCTTCCTCCTTATTTCGACTCAATTACAGCTACAGCAGCAAAACAAAGTAAGCTCAAAAGGGGGTGTAGAGGGAAAACGATGATAATCTTTTAATAAAATGGAAATGAGTAGTATAACATATTTTTCTTGAAATCGGCAGTAAAGTGTCCCAAAATCGTCATTAAAAGCACAGAAATCGTACAATAATGGGCTACATTATTGTTTTTCGTACACATTGCGAAATTGTTTCCTATAGAAGCGCAATCCTTCAGTATACATATTTTAGTAAGTTTGAATATCAATAGATTTGTTGTGGAGGCTGCACAAGAAGCAGAAGTTTGGTTTTCTGTACGAAGATGCCGTGTCTTGTCTTACTTGACCTAGGTAGAGCGATCGTCAAAGTCAAGTGGTTTATTTGCCTCGGCCAGAGGCCTCAGCAACTAAACTCCACATGAGTCATAAAAAGTTGAACTTCAGTGCCTTGGTACATAAATAACTATTTGCTAAACGATGTCAGAAAGGAACAGAATAAGTTGTTGAAGCTCACATACATAAGTACAAAATTTGACTGTTTTCTAAATGGAATTAATTAAGATAATCGATGGCCAAGAATACTGAGACAAAACATTTTGATATAGGACATAGGACACAGGTTTCTACCGAGGTTTCTACCTAGAGTATAGCAGGGTCTATTCTATTACTGAAAAAGGGAGAGTGGAGAAAATGAATTAGAGACGGTCAAGGGAGAAAAATTGCTGCGATTAGAGGTAATGCCTTCGGGTGTGACTGTAATTTGTTTCGCTGGCATTCTGTTGCCCCTAGCAACCAGGGCACAGTGGGATAATAGAAATTAGGGCTAAGTCTCCCGAAATAGGGTTTATTTGGGAGAAACAAGGACACTTTTGTTTTCTCTGTTATAAAATCTAGATCTTTCTTTTGATCATCACGTGTGTGGATAAAGTTACCAAGAGCTATTATAAAAATAGACCACACAAGTTATTAGTCAAGGAACAACATGTATTATACAGGGTGTTCCAGCGGAAACGTAACACGTTCTATAACGGGCGAAAAAAATTTTTCTTGGAAAAACGCAAAAATAGGTCAAGTTTGTTTGGCAGGAGGCAGGGACGGATGGGACGGTCGGGCAATCGGGCAAATGCCCGAAGGGCCGGTCGCAATCGGGCCGACTTGGGCCGGCCTGGACAGCTAGCGGGCATACGGCATAACGCAAAATATCAAAACAATCATCACCGCGGCCGCAGCGCAGTCAACGATGACGCGACGTCCCTATGCCCAATCCGGCCCTTTCTTCCCTTCCTAATATGTTCCAAGGGGCATCTTCTGCTTTGGCTTCTGCATATCAGTACATTTTGGCATTGCCTATTTCTCAAGTAAAATGTGAATAGTCGTTTTCAACATTAAGATATAAAAATAGATTAAGGAATACAGTGTGTCACTGTAGAAATCTATGAAGAGCCGAGTAAAATTTATCATATATTTTTTTATATTCACCTAGAGGAAGGTATTTCACAGACACTATACTATTACGACTGGGATATTATTCCATGGATAACTATGTTTTTTTTTAAACGAACAATTTACAGAATATCATATATTAGGGATTCTTTTAAGAATAAAATGGATGGTGGCCATAGCTCAAAACCTTTTGTACAAAATATCAGTACTCTAAGTTATATAGGGCATTCACAAAGTAGGGCCAGATTTTCCAGAGTACCCTATATAAACCACAGGGCACAGGTTGGTGATATTTTTTTGCAAATCGATTAAGCTTTGTCTGAGGTATTATTGTACCTATGGCCAGTCTAGCTCATACACGGGTTCGGAAAAAAATCAAATTTGATGAAATCATGTATTTAAAAAATATAATTTAAAGAAAAAATTAGGGATTCTACTGCATTATGTCGATCCCCCTTGGAAAACATACTTGATTTTAACATTTCCTATCATCCACCATCCTTAATTATGATTTATTCATCAACATATCACATATCAATCAAATCAGGTGTGCCATGAATGGAATACCATGAAAACAAAAACAAAGCTTCTACATCTTTGACAGTTAGGTACCAAGGGGGGCCTAATGTAAAATCCATTTTTTTGTTTTTTTTTTTAATAAATGATTTTTTTGTCAAATTTGATTTTTTTGCGAACACCCTGTATGAGCTAGACTGGCTACGTACATACAATAATACCTCAGGCAAAGTTAATCGATTTACAAAAAAAGATTTCCAACCTGTGCCTTGTTGTTTATACAGGGTACTCTGGAAAATCTAATTTTTTGATTTTTTCCCCACTTTGTGAACTTTGTATAACTTAGAGTACCTACTGATATTTTGTACAAAGGGTTTTGAGCTATAGCCAATTCGATGGCACCATCCATTTCATTCTTAAAAGAATGCCTAATATGATATTCTGAAAATTGGTTATTTAAAAAAACATAGTTAGCCATGGAATAATCAATCATCCAATCAAAATAGTAGTGTCTGTGAGATATCTTCACAGATTTCTAGAGTGTTCACAAGCAAACGCGGACATACTGTAGATTACAAGATACTAGATTAGAGCCTTTTATAATAGTGAATATACCTAGAGAAAGTTTAAGTAAAGTTAAAAAGTATAAAATATATGTTTTCTCAACGGCAGCTACCCCTCGACACTGCAATCTCTTGCATGCGGCCCACGTTTTTCGAATCTTTATGAGGCTAGGAGAAATTTTATTTTTTAGTCAGTTTTTATATTATTTTATACTTTTTAGGCCTTTTTAAAAACGTGGTATATTAATAGTTATTTATGTACCAAGGCACTTATGGGAAGGGGTTCATGTCGCACACCTTTGGAAATGTCTCTCAATTCTCTATACACCTGCATCAGATTTTCGAAAATCGATCGACTTTTCAAAAAGATACACCGAGTAAAATGCAAAACATTCATTTTCAATTATCTTTTCAAATCTATTCAACAAAAACAATCAGACGTTACCCTTTACATCAAATTTCACGGTTTTCTTTTCATAAAGGTTTCATAACAACAGAAACTGCCGCCCAAGCTAAACTATTATAGGCTTATTATATCGCATAAGATGTCAAGTGTGCCTTGAACCATGGACAAACTAAATGAAAACGTATATAATATTAGGCAAAAATTTTTCAGAATAACCTAAACACCCCGGAATATCAATTTGTATGAAAAGCGGAAAAAGTATAATTTTCAAATTTTAATTAGAAAATAACACATTTCAAAAAGTTATAAAAAATATGTTTATCGAAGAATTGTGTGAGAAAATATATCTTTAAAAGCTCTAAATACAATTATTTTTAACTGGAACTGTAAACTATACCTTTTCAACTTCAAACTGGGAATAATCAATTTCAAGTTGGGAATAAACGACTTCAAATTGAGAATAGTCATCTTCAAATTGGGATTAATCAATTTCAAATTGGGAATAGACAACTTCAAATTGGGACTAGTCAATATGGAATTGAGAATACACGATTTCAAATTGGGAATATTCAATATTAAATTGAAAAGCAACAACTTCATATTAAGCAATATTTTATTTACTTATATCTAAGTAAATACACAATACCTTCTTATTGCATTTAAAATATCACATTTAATACATCTGGTATTTGTTGCAAATGTACAGAGATACATACCAGATGCCTTAGACATGGCAAATAATATGACATTTACTTTGATGTAAGTAATTAAAACTTTGCTTAATATTATAAGCTTTATAATAGTTAATAAATTGAGGTGTTTTTGTTGATAAGTGCTTTTATAACATGAAGTTGAATGTTTTGAGTATTCCCAATTTAAAATTGATTATAACCAATTTGAGTTTGAAAAGGTATAGTTCCTAAAACAAAATCACTAAATCTACATTTTTTCATGGCAACCTTGATTTTTCCAATTATCTTGCCGTCCTTCAGGATGTAATTTTTGTTACAAACGGTCTTAAGTCGATCTAATCTTGAAATTTTCAGTGTCCTTTCAAATATTTTTTCTGTGTTTCAAAGCACGCTTTTCATCTAATGCGATAAACTGCCTGGCTTCAATAAAAAATAATAAAAAAATCCCTAATATGGTATTCTGAAAATTTACCATTTTAAAAAATTATAGCTAGCCATGGAATAATCATCCAATCGAAATAGTATCTCAATCTAAAAAACATAACGCCGCATTTTTCTCAGCGGACACAATGCTAGAATCTATTTTCCTAACAAAATTGATATCAAATGAAGCTTAAAAATAAGCCCAAATTTAGGATAATATGTCACTTTGTAAGAAATGTTAAATTTTTCGAAATATTTGCAAAAAACGCGTGTTTTGCAACTGACAAACTATAGAACACCCGTAACAGTATCTATCTTGAGGTTTTTGTATGGGCGTGTCGCCTACTAGTCTGACATCAGCGCATAAAAAACGAAACTGAGCAGTAATTTTGTAAAAACAGCCATTCTTCCGCGTTTTACGACGCCAGCGCGTTTGCAGACTAATTTTAGACCGTTTTATTATAGTCTTAAGGTGCTCTTCTACACTTTATGAGGCTCTCCCCCGTCGGAAATTAAAATCGACATAAATCCGTCAGTATCCAGTTCAATATACGCTGAATTTGAATACTCACCTGAAACGTTCATTTAAGAGATTAACGAGGCGCTAAAAGGAGGCTCTAAATGACTATAGGCAGCCAGGGAGCTTCGTTTAAATTTCTCTATTAGAAGTTCCAAGAAGTTAGGAAAACGTGCGGTCGGAGATTTGCTAATTTCTTTCGCTCCAAATTAGGGTGAAATAGAATGACAAAGTTCGGGGTGTGGTTGAGGTTTCAAAGAGAAAATTTATTTTTTCTGTAAAAAGGAAGGATCGAGATTGAAACGAAAAGATATTTTTGTAGATAGGTTCTAGCCAGTTGGTTGAAATTTAGCAAAAACCACAACCTGCTTTATCTAAACTAAATTAAATTAACTATCGATTTCTTATAAGTATACCAGTAAACAAGCGAAGATTGGTAAGAACTGCGACTTGCAACTTTATCTGCTTGAGATAATTGTAAATCTAGAGTTGGTCTCCCAAACTCAAAAGATTTTATTTCAACTTTATCTGTAAATAAAAGACAAAAAGTTACCTTTCAAAATGTCCCGTACACTTTTTCTCAATTTGTTTACTTGTTAGAGTTAGAACACGCGAGGCATCGAGAATAATTTTGTATAGACGCGACGGCAACGACCCGATACCCGTTCAGGACGTTTTTGAGGCTGAGCCTTCTCGTTTGCTATAGGGTATAGCTCTCTCGCGGCCCCTTCCTAGCGAAATCGAGACTCATAAGATTGGTAGCCCCAAGTGACAATTTTGCAATCAGAGTTCGTGCTGCGCTGTTTAGGATAACAGGCAGAGACAACAGACCACGAGCCGGGCAACGTTGACAAATGTATGCGAATCGTCTTGATTCACACGCATTTAAATGATGACATGTATGAATTTGTACAACCATGTTGCAGCTTGCCAACTATATCCAACTTATCTGACAATGGATTTTCACCATAGCTTTATGATACCTACCTACATTTAAATTCAGGCACCCGGTAAATCTTGCAAGTGAATAAACTGGCAGAAAGTACCTCGTGAAAAAAGGATGTACTGTTGTTCCAATACGTTGTCTGTTCGTTATAGCCGGATAAAATATATGCGATTCGTAGATACTGAACGGGTATTCCAAATTCGTTCATTATACCCGAGTGTTAGTTATATCTTGTGGCCGTTATGTCGACAATGTTCAGATAACGTATCTATGAAAGATATTCGACTATACTACAATAATGCAGTTGCAAGCGCTCATGTCTGAGCTTCAATGAAAATAAAATAGAAGGGGTATACTTTTCTGTGTTGAGGACGATCAGACCAATTAACTACTCAACTTATTCGTGCTGACGTTTTGACTTTATTAGCACAAGTATTCTTCAGAGCATCTGAATTTGTCACAGTTTGTTTAATTCCATAGAGAACATTCTAGTGAGCCAAAGGCATAGCGTAGACTCCGTTTGGACTGCTAAAAAAGTCGAAACGTCAGAAAAATGACTTGAGTAGACTTGAGTAGTTTATTGGTCTGAACGTCTTCAACACAGAAAAATCCCCTTATACCACAAAAGGAGCCTCGTCAGGATAACGCGGAGTACGCTACGCGACGCCTACCTACCGCTATACTTTGAAATCCTAGCACTCATCCGAATTATCGCCAGACCGATTTCTTGTCACGCACCACTGGCATTCGCCATACGATATCGTAGCCGGAATCCCAGCAGTCCGACTTTCCATCTCGAGGTCACCTATGCAATGCAACGTTGTCATATTAAATGTAGGCTTCCCGAGACTTCGATTTGGCATAAATAAGTCCTAGGATTTAGGCCGCAGCGGCCGCAGCGGATCGGGCTCGACTGTAGTGTTGTGGACATGACAACGTCGCTTGCTTTTGCAGTCGGTCAGGGCAGGGCCGCACCGTCTACGTGTGCAATGTGTGCGGCGCACACAGGCGCCAGGTGCGAAGGGGCGCCAAAAAACGCCAAAATTCGATGGGCGCCATAAGGCTGACTAGAAAGCACGAAAAGTGGATTTTTTTCTAAATTGCTTACTGAAATGTATTGTTGACTTTTAATAGTATTCGAAAGATTTTTTATATCTTATATACAGAGTGGCCCATTTGGAATAGGGCCACCCCTGTAAAATTTTTATTTTTCATCCGATTTTAGCCGAGATTTTTTCTAAAGATAGGTCACAAAAAATTCTACTTTGGTGCAAAATTTGGTGCCAGATTTTAAATAAAAAAATCGCTAAATGATTTTCGTCATTTTTTACTCGAAAAAAAATCGAAGAAGGCCTTGAAAATTGAGATTAAGATCTAAAATTTTGCAACAAACTAGAATTTTTTGTGACCTATCTTTAGAAAAAAAAACGGCTAAAATCCGATGAAAAATAAAACAGGGGTGGACCCATTCCAAATAGGCCACACTGTATGTATTAATTTTTATTTTATTTTGTGACACTAGGTATTAGGTAGATACCGAACAGAAAAAAAATATTATTTGTTTTTATTGATAGTTAGACCTTGCACAGAGTACCTACTTATTTGTTTTGTGTTTTTTTTTTTAGCCAAAGAGATTTTTTTAATTTTATAATTATTTGTTTTCTTTTATATTTTATTTTTTTTATGTTATACAGTGTGTCCCAATTTGATACTGGTCTCCATTTTTGTATTGATAGTCCCAAGGGAGAGTATCTCATAGGCGGTGGTATTTGGATGGGGTAATTAAATTTTGAAGAAACCCTATTCGGTTTTTTTTTTTCGACAAAAAGGTATTAAGAAAACTTGTTCAGAATGAAAAACTGAGTAGAATTGCAAAATTTCAAAAGTCTAGGCCTACTTTGATTTTTAGCTTTTTCGCCTTTTTCTTCCACTTTTTTCTTAGAAATGTGTCCTTTCTGGAGCTTTCACGTCAAAATATTATTAAGGAAACTTGATCATCGTGAAAAATTAAAATTTTGAGGTGAAAGCTGCAGAAAAGACACTTTTCTAAGAAAAAAGTGGGAGATAAATCTAAAAATCAAAGTAGGCCTAGCCTTTTAAAATTTTGCGAATCTATTCAGTTTTTCATTCTGAACAAGTTTCCTTAATAACAATTTGTCGTAAAAAAATCCTTATGGGGTTTCTTGTAAATTTGCTATTTTAAAAAATCATAGCAAGCTATGAAATAATTACCCCATCCAAATACCACCACCTATAAGATACTCTCCCTTGGTACTACCAATAAATAAATAGAGACCATTTGTTTTCCTTGCCCTTCATATATTTCTGAGGTGTCCAGTATCAAATTGGGACACACTGTATATTACAAAGTAGATATAATTTACTGGATTACTTTATACTTAATAAATTTTTGTTTGTTTCTACTTATCTACTTTTTTATTTAACAGAACCAAAACAAATATGTTTTTGAAAACTTACTTTTATGGGCGCCACGGAAATTTTTACACACAGGCGCCACCGAGTGTTGGCGCGGCCCTGGGTCAGGGCTACTATGCTGTAAACACCGCGTCCAGAGATATACTAATAAGTCCGGGCACTCGGCCTTGTGTAAACAAACGTTTCCCTTTTGCCCTCTCCCGCTCCCTCGGCCCGCCGTTATCGGAGTACGGCGATCGATATCTTATTTAATAAGAAAATAAGCTTACACAGTGTAGCTGAGAGCGGTTCGTTCGCATTCTACCGGGTGCGCGCAAAATATTACCGACCGACCGTGACTGTGTTGTCAATCAACGGTTGTAGTGATGCCTGCAGTGCGGATGGCTGTAAAACCAGTTCAAAAGACTATATTACCTTTGTTTCATTTCCTAAAGACCCTGAAACGTAAGATTGAGTTTGAGGTACCTACCTACAAAAATTAAGACATTGTTATGTGCTTATAAAGTTCAGAAAAATAAGGTAACTAAGCTAATAAGACAGACTAAAAAGGATTATTTTAAGAATAAAATAAATAATGCTGGAAAAGACATAAAAGAGATTTGGAACATAGTAAAAGAATCAACTAATACAAGTAATATCCATGATGTAATAAAACAAATAAAAATTGATAACGAAGAAGTAACAGATAACCCTAGAAAAATCGCAAATAAATTTAATACATATTTTTCTGAAGTAGGTAAAACCATGGCAGAAAAAATAACTAATAACTTTGATCTGAATGATGCTAGGAAATTTGAAACTCTGCAGGTTAGAGACTCTATGTTTCTACGACCTGTATCTGAGATAGAAATTATTCACAACAAAATGAGTTTAAAAGCAAAGTGCTCTACTGGTCCGGATAATGTTGGTTCCGATTGTCTCAAAGTTGTAGCTGATTACATAAGCCACCCATTAACATATATATAATAAATCTTGCCTTTGAAAAAGGTATAGATTTCCAAGTTACTTAAAAAAAATCAGTTATAACACCTATTTTTAAAAGTGGAAACAGATTAGAAGTTAAAAATTATCGCCCTATTTCCTTAGTCAGCAATTTTGCAAAAATAATAGAAAAGTGTATAAAAACTAGACTTTTGGACTTCTCTAATAAAAATAAATTAATTTCTGAACGTCAATACGAATTTAAAGCAAATAATTCAACAGAAGACGCCATGTATCACTTGACCAGCGAACTTTTTCAATAATAGAAGATCATTGGTTATCTTTTTAGACTTAGCGAAAGCGTTTGATTCTGTGTCACACGTAAAATTGTTGAAAAAAAATGGAAAAATGGGCATGCGAGGAAATGTTAACTCCCTACTAAATAGCTACCTCTCTGGCAGATTACAAAAAGTCTCCATAAATTCTATCGAGAGTGAAGAGAAATTGGTCGAATACGGTGTTCCACAGGGGACAGTTTTAGGACCACTGTTATTTTTATTTTACATCAACGATCTTCTGTTGCTGAACATAGGTGGCTCCATTGTATCTTATGCTGATGATACGGCACTAATTTTTTCTGGTCATACATGGACAGAGGCAAAAAACTTCAGGTCTTCATACAGTTAGAAAATGGCTAAATTATAATTTGCTTACTCTCAATGATGACAAGACTAACTTTATAGCCTTTTCCTTAACCTCAACAAATCACATTCAATTGAGTATTAAATGTCACAATTGCTCTACAGCTCTGGGTTGTCACTGCAATGTCTTCCTCAAGCAGGTTGCCAGTGTGAAATATCTTGGGTTATATATTGATGAAAACTTAAAGTTTAACGTTCATGCTGATCTTATGAACAAGAAGCTACGAGGCCTCCTGTATAAATTCTATTTATTGCGAGATCATTTTGGAATTAAACAATTAATCAATATATATATCAATCGCTTGTGGAGTCAATAATGCGTTATGGGATTGTGATCTGGGCATCTAGTTATAATTTGGTATTACAAAAGATCGAGATTTTGCAAAAATATTTTCTCAAAATAATCTATAAAAGGCCAAAAGTGTATTCATCGGCTCAACTAATGAAAGAATCAGAAGTCCTACCTATTGGGAATATTTACATAGTTTCTTCCTTAATATTTTTTGGTAAAATTAGAAGGGAGGGCAGACAAATCAGTTATGAACGGTTCACCAGAGCTAAGAATGACCTACATCTAGAATTGCCCAAAGCCAATAAAACGGCATTTCTTAAAAGTATTGACTACAATGGAGTGAAATTATATAACTTACTCCCTGATCATATTAAGCAATTAAATAGTTTTATGTTATATAAAAAAAAGTGAAAGATTATGCCTTATTGAATATGAACAAGTTTAAAATGGTTTTGTCTTAGAGTCGTATTGGATGTCTTGTTGCTTGTATAGTACTAAGTATTGTGATTTATATTTCAGATATTATATGGTTTTCTTTCTTTGTATTCTGGATCAAAAATACATACATTAGTGCCAAATGTGGCTATGCAGCCATCGAACATAATTGGCACGATAACATGTCCACATTAGGTTCCTTATTAAATTTTGTTAACATTATGTATTTTGTTAAATGTGAATAAATATTATTATTATTTAAATATGTACTTAGGTATTAATTGAAGAATAATAGAATAATATACATATAATAAGGTGCCAGCGTGCCAGCGTGCCAGCAAGGGAAGAATGCCTTAGGGTTCATCGGAGAACATAAATTGTTTATGTCAAATGCTTGTTGTATGTTTTGTTCAATTATTTAAATATCAAAATATTTACCTACAGGATGAAAAAGTAGATATGATTAGTTTAACTCTTTGTCGTTAAATATTTATTTGCTATTTATGTTTTTGTTTGCTCTGTGTTTTGTTAGGCTTTATTAAAATTGAACGTAAAACATAAAAAATTGCATTTTTATTCATGTTCCAACCAAAGTTTACAGATATACCTTAGTAATTATGTAAATTCTGGTAATAGCTACCTTGTATTTTAATTTACCTGTACCTACCAAAAACTAACGGTATACTTACCTACACAAATAATGTTGTACCAAAGTCTACAAATAGGTATACTAATAGTTGTAGACTTTAGTAAATAATGAAGTCACCTGCCCCCATATAACTAGCTTGACTAGCTTGACGGCGATTTCGTTGTTGCCCTCGTAAATGCGAAGCGGGCGCGGTGACGCTGATTTACGACCAATCGCAAAAAAATGTTGTTTTTTCCTAGAGAACAAAGAAGTGAGCCGACTTATAGTATTCTCTAGACCTTGGTAAACACCAGCGTCCAGAGATATACTAATTCTCTAGACTTTGGCAAACACTACACTAGTTTATTCTCGCGAGGCATAAGGATTGACCTTGTCGTAGTAGATTCTTCTATGATTAAACTATTGGAACTTTAGGACGTCATTTTCCTCGTTCTGAAAAACCTGCAATTCAAAATTCTAAAAGTAAGATCTTATTACTTTACCCGATCATGGATCAGGACGGAATTAACTCAGTCTGGAAAGTTTTCTTTCCCCCGACGACTACTCGAAATACGACCGCCGCTTATGTTTCCACAATTTTAATTAACCCAGTTGGACGCGTCCAATTATATGATAACTCGCAGTTCCTGCACTAGACGATCTTCAATTATCTTTTTAAATTAAAATTATTAAAGGGGGATTTAGGAGATGGTCATCCGGAGATTTCGTTAGACCGAGCACTCCCTTATTTGACACACTAATCTGTCAAGAAAGTGAGCTTCCATCTCGCGATAAGAAGCATTTAACCATTTTTTATAAGAGGTGAGTAGAAAGTGGCGAAAGGTGCTTATATTTCCTGAAGTATTCGTTTTTTTAAAAGGATGTTTCCACAATAGTTTTTAGGCATATTTTTTGCCAGAAACTGGCCGCATTCAATATTTCTTGACGTAAACAATTTCGGTGCTATGGTAACCAACTTTGTTTTTCAAACGGCATGTCCGAGCTGTGAAAGATCGCTCCAATAAAGATCTAGATCATAGATCAGATTATTTTTTAAAAAAAGATCTAAGATCGTTTAAAAATATATATTTTCATACAAAAACGATCTTAGAATTAAGATCGTCTAAAAACGATCTGTTTAAAAAGATCATTCGATCTAGGATCTTTTAAACGATCTAAGATCTTCTAAACGATCTCAGATCTTCTAAATGATCTAAGATCTTCTAAACGATCTAAGATCTTCTAACGCTCTAAGATCTTCTAAACGATCTAAGATCTTCTAAATGATCTAAGATCTTCGGAACGATCTAAGGTCTTCCATTTAATTGTATCTTATTTTCAAAAGGTGTAGAAGAAACAATAATATACTTATATTACATTGGAGTAATAGTTATTTATGTACCAAGGCACTGAAGTTCAACTTTTTATGACTCATGTGGAACTTAGTTGCCGAGGCCTCCGGCCGAGGCAAATAAACCGCATGAGTCATAAAAAGAACTTCAGTGCCGAGGTACATATTATTTTTTTTTAAATTGAAAAAAATGTTTTATTTGGCAAGAAAATAATAATAAGCGATCACCCGTCCATGAACCGACTACGCGCGGCGTTGCTTGACTTTGACGATCGCTCTACCTAGGTCAAGAAGTACCTAAGACAAGACACGACATCTTCGTACAGAAAAACCAAACTGCTGCTTCTTGTGCAGCCTACACAACAAATCTATTGATATTCAAATTTACTAAAATTTGTTTACTGAAGGATTGCGCTTCTATAGGAAACAATTTCGCAATGTGTACAAAAAGTTAAATGGGCCTTTATCGGCCGGGTTTTGAATATTTAGTCACTTTTGACGGGCGATTTCTCCGCGTCCGACGTTTGATGTTTACATCTCGCCAAGGCCTACCTATTGAAAAAATCGTACAATAATGTAGCCCATTATTGTACGATTTCGGTGCTTTTAATGACGATTTTGGGACACTTTACTGCCGATTTCAAGAAAAATATTATACCCTCCCTTGGATAGGTACGTGATAGGTAATAATACACTTTCCTCCTGCAAATACAAATAGCTATGTGACAATCCTCTGTTATTATTTCATTACTTGTTTAATTTCTCGGGAAATTCTTTAATCTGGGATAATATTTTGTTGTGTGCAATTAATTTTAATAGCTTAGAGTGAGATAGTTTGCTAAACAATAACTCCAAAAATTCATTTTCTCCGATTCTCGCCGTTGGAAAAACTAACTAAATCCCGACGAGTTAAACAAATAACCACCTACTCCAACAAAAATGGTTTTGTCTCTTCCAGCTTCCAGGGAATGCCAAATACGCACGAAACATTCAGTCTGCATCCAAGGGACATGAGAACTAAGTTGGAATACTGTGAGAGAGCGTTCACCCCAATCCACATCTAAAACGGTTGCGTTCATTCTCCTCCCCAAAGAGCGAGCCCCATATACAATCCCCGCAATGCAGTGCCTGCCCGGGCTAGACTACAACCCCGTCGAAATCGGCATCGAGAAGAATATTACGCGGATAGAAGTGGGAAGTTACGAGAAACATGCAATTTCGACGAACGTTCTTCCTTGCTACGTGTCGATTTGCCAGTGGCAGGCGATCGTTAACGGACGAGTTTGTTTGCAGAACGAGCCGTCGCGTCGGTCAGAGTACCTACGCAGAGCATGCCATTTTCACGTGCGTTAGGATCAAGTTTGAATTTGCAGGTGCTGGGAAGTAAAAATCTTGTAGCGTTGGGTGAGGATTATCATTCTTCAGTCAACACTTATAGTCTTCCCACTGACTTGTAAGCTGCTGGGCCAGTTGCAGAGGTATTGCGCGAGTACCATTAAAATTTTAAAATCGATTTTATGATTACTGTGGCAAACTAGAGTCATCTACCAATAAGATAAATATCCAAAATCTTATACATTTGAATATATTAATATTAATTATTGTAATTTGTACTTTTTGTACTTTATCCTTTTAACAATAGGGTACTTGACGAAATTTCACAAACTTGATAAAACAATTCCTAGACACTTTTGCCTAAGACCCTACGATTATTTAAAAAATATATATTTACCTAATACTAGCAAGTTTTTAGACTTTCTTCGAAATTTGGAAAGAAAGCAGTTATGACGTCACAAGTGTTTTATAAAGGCAATTTGGCAACATGGCGATACCACTGAAGTGTTCTAAGACATAACCTTATTCTGGGGTGAAAGTTCCAAGTATGGAGGGTAGAGGTATATAAGTATGGGTGTTCTCCCCGGGTATGACCCGAACTTAGCGGTTGTAGTAGAGATGGGTAATTCGTTCATTCTACTACGACCAAATCGATCTGTGACCGATTTCAAAAAATATCGAATCATTTCATTCGGTCTTAGTTGGTTCGATCGTCGGCCGTTCGATGTGTGGACTGTGGAGTGTCGGTAATAACCGACTGCTCCATGATTGGATCGTTTCGATATGTTGAGATTCGGTCAATCAATAACTTTAAAGTGATCCAATCACAGTGATTCACGATTAACACATCTCTAGCAGAGTGGAAAGTAGCAAAGTTCGGAGTGTAGATTTGGTACCCGGGGGCAACAGCGGCGCCATCTTAATTTAATGGTTTTGAGGGACAATTTTATAACACAGAGATGGTCCTCCTTACCTCTACCCTCCATAGTTGCAAGTAAAGTTGATATTTCTAAATTCTAACCTCAAACTCACAGACTTAGGATGCCCCGTGAAACCATATTTAGTCAAGAAGTGTTTTTTTTTTCGTAAATATTCAGTCGCGTTTTTCTGCAATTTTTTTTTTGATAGGTTGGACCTAAGTACAGAATTCGGGCTCAGTACTTCATAAGCACTATAGCGCCTTTATAAACGCGCCTTCAAGATGGTCCCTAGCCCCAGGTTCTCCGTTTATTAATAACTCATAATACTTTACTATTACTACAATATACGTACAAACCTTTGCAGTTTTATCCCATGAATTTCAGACAGGAACATGGGATTTTTAGAAAAAAATTGTGCTACCAAGAAAGCATCCAATTTCGGTAAATTACGGATTGCCCTTTCAGGTAATCTTTGTCCATGATAACTTACACTACACAATTAACAACATGATAACTAAGCAAACAATATATAATAATAAATATCAATAACAAACTAGGTATAATGAATCGCACAGATATAATCTACTAATGTTTTGATTTAGCGACATACGGAATTACAGTTGGCATGACGGTATGTCAACTGCCTATCAGAAAACCATATTATATTATGTGTTAGATGACATGTGGATATATGAATATGGTTAGATGCGTAGGTGGGCGGGTAACGTTGCCACATACGCGAATATTTCCCCCATTATTGATACCTGAATATTTATAGTATGTCCCGTATACAGATATTTTAATTAAAGTGTTACGTGGCAGAGATGAAGGATATAGTTTCCAGCGTGTGCAGCATAAACAGACATCATTTTGCTATAGAGGAGTCAATATACAGAACATATTCGCAATAAAAAAGTCTTTATGTGACAAAATTTTTGTGTGCAATCGGGTTAGTTAAAGCTCAAAGGTTGCAATACATTAAGTAACAGATATTCATAGGCAAGCTGGAGATATTTGAATAGAAAAGCACAATTTGCCCTTGTTCCACGAATTATTACAAACGGGCACCGGCAACATTGCAATTTCCGTTTCGCCTGAGAGGCACAGAGTTGCCACTTTTGGCGTTTTGGACAATAGAACGACGAAACTGTAGATTTCAGCCTGAACAAAATTGTGCAACTTCCTCTTTAATTATCATAAATAAATAACGGTTAAAAGCCGTTGTTTCATTTATTACGTGTTATGTTGGTGCATCTACTATAAACTGAGTACAATTTTAGAGCAATTAAAAATTATGTCAAGTACCCTATTATTATTAGAGAAGGAAATAATTAATTCCTAAATATTCCTATAGTTCCTATTAAATGTCAGGTATTCTTTGCGTCAAATTATATACCTAGTATATTTCATTACGAGTCTGAGGAATAAGGATTTTTCCTTGTGACAAATTCTCGTGTGAGACACAATAGTACCAGAAATCACGCCTGCGCATTAAGTGGTCCATCGTTTGATTGAACAACGGTTCATTGACAGTTGTATTTTGCGGATCTTGATCGGGAGAAGCAGCTGACACCATCTTTCATTTCAGATTAGTCAGATAATTACTATTAATTCCTAGTTCAATATCGAGTTATTTTTAATCATGGTTTTACAATATGTCTAATTCACATCCACTGTTCTTCCATAAACTCGCCAACTAGAGACAAATATCTTATGACACATTTTTCGTCTTTCGAAGTAGATTTATATCGAATTTCTAACTTGGTAATTTACTCCGAACCGGTGTTGCGGAAATTCGAAATTAAATTAGAGTTATAAAGAGAAAAGTTTCATCTTTGCTTTATAATGTGTAAATAGGATTATCTTCCTTGGTCCTTCCCTAGATAGGTTACTGTGAAGTTAACGTTCTTTTAATTTCTGCCTACTAAACGTTATTCGAGGATTTGTACGGATCTTTACGTTTCGTAACTTTTCTAATAACTTAAAACGTTCTCAAAACGATTTTGTCGGGACTTGGGACTTTCCTTTTAAAATGTTCGGAGTTGGGAATGTTCGGACGCCTACGCATTCCGGACCAGACAGATTCCAATATATCTGCCAATCGATGCTTTCTCATTTCCTCTAAATTTTAGCGATAATTCGAATACCCCCTGCCAGACGGTTAATTATTCCAGAAATTAATGGAGAATCAACCTGCCTCCCCACCGGCGCGCGTTGCGTATTTCCGCATCTGCCGAATATTTCTGGAAAAACAAATCAACTTGGATGGCATATTGCCAAAGAGAACCTGGATGTTGCAACGCAAACCTGCCGATTTTTCCTAGCATGTGGAACCTACTTCAGAAGTGGGTAGGACACGTCAAAAAGTTGATAAAGATCTTTGAATGCCTGAAGAACCCCAGGAGGGAGCATATTTGGGATTAACGTGGGACCGGGATGGACCCTGCATATGGCGGGATGTTTCACAGGAGCGTACTACGAATACTTTAAAATAGTATAGATTGAATATTCAAACTGCGTAATGGGTTTTAATCTCATTTATTCAGCAATTCTAATTTTAAATTTCCACTTATGAAGAAGTAGGTACCTACCTACACCCTATACGATGATGCGCCTGTGCCCTCTTGGTGCATGACCTCAAAAGTGAAGTTGAATAAAAACTTAACATAATATCTAAAAAGTAAATTAAATTATAAAACTTACCCATGGAAAGAAATTCTCAAACTTTTAGTTTTGGCAGCCAGGGAAGAGCAACAAGCCGCACAGCTAACCAAAATAACTCAAAAATACACCAAACACCAACCTGTCACCAGATCTACTTAACAATAAGTGTGAAGGTGAAAATTTTTCTAGTTGAAACTTGAGCTTTGGGGGATCAGCCTTGCTTGATTAGAAACTAATTTGCTCCATATTTTTATATTTTAAAAATCAAGCAGGCCTTGACAAGGGCAATTTATTCATGTTCAGTTCAGGTATACTAGGTACCTTTTCCTTAAGAGATATCGAAAAATTTTATTAGAAAAAGTTGTATTGTAAAACAATCGGCATACTTTGATTTTTTTCAATAAATCAAGGTGGCGTCTGACATTGCTTTTGTGTTTATTTGAATTATTATTGGACTTCGACTGGCGGTAGGAGCGGAGTGGTACACTTCAAATAGGACCATTCACAACGACCTTAACATCCCGACGATCACACAATACATAAAGACGCACGCACGTAAAATTTATGACGTAATCATCCCAAATCATCCTAACCATTTACTGACGGACGTATGCACCTACGACGTTGACCGCAGACTACCACACAGACGACCGAGACACTTCATTGACGCTAACGACGAATGACACTGACGATAACCCGTAGTAATATAATCAATTTTAGTTTAAATATTTATTTATTATTATTATTATTTTAAATAATATTGTAAAAAGCGTACGCAAATATTTCCTTTAGGAGATACTAACTCTCCAAGTACCGTTCACCTATATGATTTCCTTAATGTTTATTCTTACTTGGGGAAAAAGGCGTTTTACGTCGACCTTAATAAAATTCAAATTCAAAAACGAAACGAAACGAAACGAATTATTATTGGAAATGTTTCATACAAATATGCTATTAGTTTATTTAATGAGAAATATCCATGTGTAGGTACATACATGTGTCTGTATACCTGCTTTAATAAATATTTTTAAAAAATGGATGATACCGGTTAAAGACGCAAGAAAGGTTAGGGAGGAATATGACGCGGAAGATGCTGCAAACCTACTGGTATTAGATTCTGTTCACCAAAACCAAAAAATGTTGCTTAGGAAAAGAGCTGTCGATCTAAATGTAAGCAAAACCAAAACCCGTATGTACCAGAAATTTTTTGAGTTAATCAATACAAAGCTTACAAAGCAACTATGTTGCACACATTAGAAGATGATTATGTGCCTAGACTAGAATTCTGCTTACTAACATAACAAGCTACCTTTTATACAAACGATGTACGGTGCTCCCAAAATAATAGAGCTTCGAATAAGGAAAATCTAGAGATACAAGAAACGAACGTTTGGCGCGGAATTCGCTATGAGAAAATGGTCAGACCATATTTCATACAGAATAGTAATTTAAATCCAGCATCATATCTACAAATGCCGAATTATTTTTTGTTGTTGTCATTTGTCATTTGTCATGTTGAATTATTTACCAGCATGACGGATGCCCAGCTCATTCAACTACAGTTCGGGACTGGCTTGATAGATATTTATTTCCCTAATAGGTGGATAGGGCTCTTACTAGATCATCAGATTTGGCCCTTAATGATTTTTGGTTATGGGGATACCTAGAAGAAAAGGTGTACAAGGATAACTCAAATTTTAATGACGAAAATATTCTGAAAGATAAAATCACAGACTCAATAAATGGAATCAATGCGAGATGATTGAGATGAAATATCAGGAATCCAAAATTCGTCTAGCAAAACGTGTTGATGTAGGTGGTGGTTACATAGAGTAAAACTGATGTGTTGATAAGATATATTTTTAACAATTTACTTTTATAAAATTAGTATGATTATTTGGCATCTGACCATAAATTTGCATTCTGAACAACTTTTTCTAAAAAAAAATTGTCGATACTTATATCTTAAGGAAAAAGTAGTGTACCTGAACAGAAAATGGTGCAAATTAGTTTCTAATCAAGCAAGGCTGATCCTCCAAAGGTCAAGTTTCTTGTTTAGTCTATCTGGGAACACCCTGTATATAAATATCATTACCATTTGACAACGATTGGAAATGTCACTTACACTAAAGGATTTATATATAAAGGATTTATATATAGGGATAGATAGGCAACTCCCTATAATTTTTGGATGCCATACGCCCCCTGGTGACCTAAGTACAAACTAGACTATTTAAGCGGGAAATTTGAAATATTTTATAGTCATTATACTTACAATTTTTAAGACACTTTTTAATTTTATAACTCCACATAGACATATGATAAATATCTATGTCTATGTCGAGTTATAAAATTAAAACGCGATAAATGACAATATTAGGATAGGTATAATGAAAGCAAAAATTATATGGGAATAATAATTTTATAAATTACAAACAGTTTGTAAAATACATTCATCACAATAACGCTAAACATCACAGATACAGATATATTACATTTTAGTCTTCTTAAGGTTATTTATAAGTAAATTAAGAAAGACATGTATTGTTTGAGTTGATAAAATCTAAAATCTGCATACTTTTTTCCGGAGAAGAAATGTTTCCAAGTATTGATGGTTCAGCTCCAGGGTACTCCCATTATAGTACGTACCTACTAGCTATTAGTGGAATCATATTGGGTAAATCCTCGGATGAATTTCTCCCTGAATCTGTAGAAAATAATAAATAATAATTATTATTAGTCTTTCATGGTGCACTGGGTATGATACTCGCAGAATCCTAGATATCATTTTAGTAATTTATTAAAAAGGTATAAAAAAAAAGACACAATAGGCAAGTTGTTGCAAATAGAATTGAATTTTTAGAAATCTTTCAACAATCTTGAACACGAATCCCCACCGATAAATCCCAGGTAGGACAATTTAAAGAAGGCCATGACTCGGGGCACGCTAACGTGCCGTTAATTTTACCACCGCAGGAACGCTAAAATTAATAACGGGATACTTCTGTTACATTTTCAGAAAAAAATCAAAATACGTAATTAACTAAGGCTCTGCCGAATGCAACAAGAAGGGAAATTTGATTTTTTAAATTACCTAGGTATATATATATTTTTTTTTTTTCGAAAAATACACCATTAATTTTAGCATGCATCACTAATTTTAGCCTTGCTGTGTGGTAAACAGAGCGCCATATAAACGTGCCCCGAGTCACAACGTTTGAAGAAATAAACACCATTTGTAATACTTCTTACCAATGCAAACTATGGGCGAAAATTAAGATTGCACAGCATCCTTCTTAATCCTAGAGTTGGACCATTTGCCTCCTGGGTATGTGCATGTACAATCTGGCGTAAAATGCATGTCACAAACCCGATAGCATCTTCTTGATGATTCAAGGAGATCATTTAATTGGTTGTTCCCATTTTTTTCAGACCAAGTTTACAAAGCTGTAAAAATAGCAGTTTGTTTTATCACAATAAAATCTAGATATTTTACTTACCGTTTTGTCTTTGGGAAAAATATGCATTTCCATCTTCGACCGTCGCGCGTCGCGTCGTCCTTCTTCACAACCAGGTACACAACAAACCAAAACCATTTTAAAAACCAAACCAAATATGTAATTATGAAAATAACGATAAATATATAAATGAACAAAACAAACACTAAAAAACGCAGAAAATGTGAAATAATACACGAAAAACTATAAATAAAACGAACCGAGAATCACAAACAAAACATGTCAAACGCAACGCCACAAATTAAAATAATGGCCGCCGGCCGCCACCTACCAATTTTGAAATTGACAGAAATAAGCCATAAGCGCCCTCAAGCGACCTAAGCACAAACTATTTGGAAGGCTTTGATAAGTACAAGGGGGAGTTTCCAGGCCCTGTGTCACTTGTTTCATCACACTGGCCAAAAAGTCTGTTTTATTTATTTGTTCTTGAATTTGCTGGCGACAAGCATACAGTTTAAAATTTCATTTTGCGCAGTTTTTTCATGTACCCTTGAATACAGTAAAACTTTTTATACTAAAATCTATCTTTAAACTGTACACTAGATTTTCTTTTTTGTATATTTCACCGCAGAAATAGTATATTTCATTACGAGTCTGGAAATAAAGATTTTTCCATGCGCGCGTGACAAATTCATCTGTTTTAGCAATAATGAAAGATGGGGTTTTCGGGCTAGCGCACGGAAACAGCGCATGGAAAAACTTTCCGTGCGCTGAATAAAAATACCGAATATATGGCTTTAAAATAGAAATATACAGCAAAGTAAACGAAATTTAAGAAACTCTATATGCTCTCTGATATTTAACATGTACCTATTTTGTATTTTAATTCGTAAGTGTTTCAATATTTAGATACATTATTCTGTAATATTTTTGACGGTTTATTCGCCTTATCTGACAATAACTAATTTACAACAAAGCACCTTTGAAATAATTTGAGAGTAACCATGGAAACGCATCATACATACCAAACACTATATTTTCTGCATTGTTTATTTTTTGTCAATTAAATGTATTATAATATGCCGATAAAATGTTTTAAGTTTCTATTTTCAAAGAAGTATAATAAAAAATATCGTTCATTACACGTCCAGAAATAGATTTTTCCGTGCTTGCATGACTTCCCATGTTCGGCTGTGCCTCACACGGGAATTTGTCACGCGCGCACGGAAAAATCTTTATTTCCAGACTCGTAATGAAATATACTATTTTTGTGCCTTTATGTCAAATATTTTTCACCTATCAGAAAATATAAAAAATGCTGAAAATTTCAAAAGATTAAAGTAGGACTATTATTATAGAATGGTGTATAAAAATATATTTTTTAGTTCTAACTACATTTTCTAATACAATGATTCAATATCTTAGACGTACAGAATCTTATTAAGTGTGTGACTAGCATACACCTAAAGCCTTGTTTGTTATAAACAAGGCATAAACTAATGTCGATTTTGTTACCAAAACGTACTGGTAAATAAAATAAATATTTACGGCCCAATCCAGCATTTTAGTCTTATTGTTGAATCATGGATTTATCCTAAAATTTCTCTATATTTTCTCTTTTTGTCCCCATCCCCATCGGCCTTTTATATAAGTCTCTGCTTCCCTTCTTCGCATATTTTCGAAACAACGATACACCTCTAAATAGGCATCGTTGAACGCCGCATAAAGCTCTCGGTCGCGGAACTATCAGTTTGCGGATATAAATCTTTATGTATCCTAATAAAACCGATAAAATCGCTACGAACAATTTAAAATACACGGGCGCCGCCGCTCAAAGTTCCGCCCGCGGCCCCGTTTCAACAATGTTTGAGAACATATCTCGGCAACGGCATCAGCTCGAACTTCTGCCATCCAGGATAAGCCGGCAAATCAATAAATCTTTTATTGCGGCGACCAACAACCGAGTGTATATAGAAACTAGAACGATAATAAGTAATATAATGTCCAGAAAACAAAAATACGAAGGATATTTCATTGTCTAAATGGACCGAAGAGTGGGACTAAGTTCTGTACACATTTCTATTTGGGCAGTCATTTTTAATGAGAATAATTATAACGATGTGCGTTGATCAAACCAGAATCCACTATTATTGAGGTAGTAAGAAAAGCCATCGTTGTACCCTCAGACCAAAAATTTTTGGTCTGAGATTCAACCCACCAAAGAATATGAAATTCAATTTCTAAAATGTTAGGAGCGTTTTTAGATACAACACTTCTTGACCTATTATGGTTGGAAATTGTCAATATTATTGAAACTAGAAGTTGTGCCCCCCATTGTGTTGGAGCGGTGTGGTATTTATTTAGCGTTGTCCCCCGTTTATTGCCTGATTTTTCTGCAATGGCAGGTGGTCCTTCGCGTGAAGAACAATTGAGTGAGAAATACAATTTTTTCCCTCCTGAACAATTTCAAACATATAAAAATATATAAGGTATTCTATTGAAATTTAATTGGGTTTTCCGCCACCAAACTGGTTAAAGGACAACTTTTTCAAGTTGCCTGGAAAATTAATAAATTCTTAACAGTAAATGAACTAAACTTTGAACTTGTAACTCAAAAAATATCTTCAACAAATTTGTTTCCTGACCTTTCGGAGAATAACAATTTTCCTCCTTTCTCAAAGACCATGTCACGTCAAAGTGAAATGACAGATTAACAAATTTCAGGTTAAAATGTCATGACAACAGAAACAATAGCCTAGCCACCTGTCTGATATTGTACTCCGTGTTCTATCTAATTATTTATACTAACTTCTCTTCGAATAAGTGGCAATAATCACGGGCGTAGCCAAGGGGGGGGTTTCGGGGGTTCAACCCCCCCCCCGAAATAAGCAAAATATTACCTAATATTATCTATCCTTGTTAAGGATAGAGACGTGAATCATTATTACTGTCGAAAAATGGAGGGGAAAAAAAGGAAGGGTGGTAAACCTAAAGGTATGGACTACTGTAAAAAATGGTGTAGTCAAGGTCAAGGGGTTTCTAATAAAGAAACAAATTTGGATTTAGCTATCAAAGCTTCAGCTACCTTGCATGCTGATAAGAAGACTGCCTACCCCGAAATCTAGTTTGGAATGCCTAGATATGTGCGATAAAAACCTTTATCCTAATATTTACACATTACTACAAATCTTGGCTACCATTCCTGTATCCACTGCTACCCCAGAGAGGTCTTTCTCGAGCCTAAGGAGACTGAAAAACTATTTACGAAACACTACAAGTGAAAACAGACTTAATGGTTTGGCTCTAATGAACATTCACTATGGAACAGAAATTCATGCAGATGAAGTAGTAGATATATTTAAAAGAAAAAGCCGAAGATTTCTTCTTTAATGGTTTTAGATTTAGCGCAGAGGAACGAAATTAATTTATCCATTTCATTTAAAGTTAAGAACTTTATAAATATATGTCGTAGTTTTTCGGATGGATATATAGATATTAAATTTCATATAAGTATATTTTTGTTGTTTTATTTACTTCTCAAACTAAAACTCCCCCCCCAAAACTAAATCCTGGCTACGCCCGTGGCAATAATATTTTACTGAATTCCACTGAACATTCAACTACACAGTTGTCTATATTTCCTCGAATAAATGCTGATTCTTTAATTTTTCGTCTATTTCCTACTTCTTCTTTGAGAGTTGGTTTGGACCTATCCCACAAAATCCTATGATTGTTATTAAAACAGTGTTCACATATTTTCGACTTCGAAAATTGATTTTGCCTGATATAATTTTTATGATCTTTTGAACGAACGTTAAATGGCCTACAAGTCTCCCCAACATAGAACTTTCCACATTCGCAAGGAATTTTATAAATGCAATTTTTTGAACTTTGTACCTCTTAAATGGTTTCGTTTTAACTAGCATCGATCTTAATGTATTTTTGGTTTTAAATACTGTTCTGACATTAAAACGATTGCCTATGCGATTTAAGTTTTAGCATTGATTAAGTACGAATTCCTTATTCAATGGTTTTAGCTTATCTGATAGTCCTGGAATATAAGGAATAATTAAATTTACTGGTCGGTCCACCAAATTTATTTCTCTAATTCTATTTGCATTGTTATTTTGTTATCAATCCTGAAAAGTTTGCTCAATAAATCAATAGGATAACTATTTTTCTCAAGGGCATATTTTATATGTTTAATTTCCTCCTCAAATTTTGTGTTATTAGAACAAATCTCTTTAGCCCTGTCATACAAACTTTTAATTACTCCTTTTTTAACAGTAATATATGATGATTGGAGTTAAAATAGATATATCTATTAGTATATGTGTTGGTTTTCTATAGACTCTAGTTTCTATACTATCTGATTACCAGTTTGGTGGCGAAAAACACAATTAAAATTCAATGGATCTGTTTAGGTACGCCACAAATAAATTTTAGAAAATATATAAGAAATTGTATTTAAAATAATATAAATTTGATTAGTGTCTTGACATTATTCTGTATAAATCAGCCCTGATCCTTTGTAAGGCGTTTAAACAGATTTCTTTTGTGGCCGTTCCTATTACGTCAAGTATTAACTTAATGAGGTAACAGGAAGTTCCTAATAAAATGGCACGCGCAAGATCAAAATATCAAACTACCAAAATCGAAAATAAGAAGTATTTCAGTGTTTGAAATGGAGCGCACAGATTGCGATACCTATGCCACGGCGATGAGACTTATCAATTCAATATGTCTGCACCGAACGTGACCCTATTTATTTTGTATCCAACGCATAACTGTCAGAAACATTGAGCATTAAATGGTTATACGTACGCAGGTAAAGCCAAAACGACCCTATTTTATTATTATTGCAACATTCCTCATACTTTGATCGCTCCAGCGCTTGCTGCAGCAACCTCGCGCTGCGGGCTTCTTTTTTCTAGTTCCTTCCTCGATAACTTTTGATTGGATAGCCGCAGGATTTCGCCTAGCTCCAACAGATAAATCAAGCTGGCCCAGCCAGCTACGCGATCCGGCAACGCCGCCGCGGCTTTTACGACGCTTATTTCATATCGAGGCTTTATTGTTTTAAGCTCGGCCCTAGCGGCAATATACGTAGTTATTCTGCTGTTACGGCGCTTTTAAAGGGGAAATCCGGGGGGTAGATTTTGAGCTCGTTCGTTTATGGGATAATTTAATGCGTCGCGAGATTTGCAAACCGCTTTAGAAAGGGGCAACGGAACACAAAAACATTCACTGAAAATGACGATAGACAATTTCATTCATATGCGATTTTGACGAAATGAAAAATTATTATATGAGCTATATGAAGATAAAACTAATATACAGTTGAAAAAATCAAAGTAAGGCTACCATGGTAACTAAGTAACTGTTATTTAAGCAGTGGAAACTAACGAGTTTTCCTACAACAAATATTTAGTCTTTCTATTGCTTACAGTGATTGAGCTTAACAACTAAGTATGGATAAAATCTCAATAGTTACTGAGATATAGGGCGTTGCAGTTCTTTTTTTAATTGAATTATGACATGAAGAATAAAACTGAAATCGACAATTTCTACCTATCTTACAGAGGGCGCCACTTGCGCTATTTTGGATCGTGCTTTTATACTGGTCACTTTTTTGAGATTGTCTTTTTGGTCTTGTAGGTAGTGCATCTTTTCATTTACCAACAACAGTGTATACTTGTTATCATAGCGGCCAAATTAACCGTTTGTGTTGAAATTGGTAAAACGTGCTTCAAAATACCTTTTAACTCCAACATTCGAAACATAACAGTAAAAGGATAGTTATGTATAACTCAAAAATCGCAACAATCATATTGCACATATTAAAAATATGGAGTGAATTATGGACCTCAGGATAATATAAAACGAACTCGGCGCGAGGCGCGGTGAAAACACAGAAGTTGCATCCGTACGGGGAGCCAAGAAACTCAGTTGGTTCATCACCGAGTATATTCTAATGTATACAAATCGACAAAGATCGAACCGTGAGTTTCGATCCTCGTGTGCTTACGTCACCGCGCGCCGAGTTCGTTTTATTATCGATATATTATACATACTCACATTGTTTTGGTTTTTTAGCAGTATCCGCTAGATGGCATTGATGGTATAATGCCCACCGCGTTGTACTATTTCTTGTTCCAAATAGGCAGCGAATATTTGGGCCTTTCGGTAAGGTCTACCTGATAATTATAGATAATATTATTACTAATATTATCTAACCTACAGTGTCCACGGATTGAGTTCACATAAAGTGTAAATAACAAAAAAAATTCGAGTTGAAATTTGAGCTTCTGGAGATCAAGGCTGCTTGGTTTGAAACTAATTTGTGACATAATTTTACTTTCGAAAAATCACCTTGGAAATTATGAAGAAACTAATTTTCCACATCAGTAAAGTGCCCTTTTTGTAGGTTTTAGGGCAAAAGTTATTAAGAAAACTTGTTCAGAATGAAAAACTGAGTTTGTGAAATTTCGAAAGTCTAGGTTTTTGGTATTTTTCCGACTTTTTTTTTAGAAAAGTGCATTTTGTGTAGTTTCACATCAAAATGTTATTAAGAAAACTTGTTATCAATGAAAAACTGTATAGGTGTGACAAATTCCAACAGCCTAGGTCTACTTTGATTTTTGTGCGTTTTAATTTTTTAGCAGAAAAAATCAAAGTCGACTTCGGCTTTTGAAAATTTTCACACCCATCCAGTTTTTCATTGTCAACAAGTTTTCTTAATAACAGTTTGATGCACTTTTCTAAAAAAGTGTGAAAAAATGCCAAAAAAAGTATAAGGCCTAGACTTTCGAAATTTCGCAAACCTACTCAGCTTTTCTTTCTCAAAAAAAAAAGTTGCCTTAATAACATTTTGCCGTAAAACCTACAAAAAAGGCACTTTACTGAGGTGAAAAATTGGTTTCTTCGTAATTAGTTTAAATTAGTTTAAAACCTAGCAAGACTGATCCCCAGAAGCTCAAATTTCAACTCGAAAATTTGTTGTTATTTACACCTTATGTGAACTCAATCTGTGGATACACTGTATATAATCAACGCATATGCAAAAAATTTTGTTTACATAATTGTTATTTAAAAATATATGTTTTTTTTATTTTTGTTATTTTTGTGAGGAATATATTTTTTGTAATATCGCCTTATTGAAGTTTTATTGTTATGGCGCGCACCTTTGTTTTTGATGGTAGTTGGTCGAGCGGTATGTTTAAAGGTGGTCCATAAGTTTATTTATTTTTGGTGTGGGCCTAAGGATTAACGGAAACAACAGGGAAATTTTAATACATATATTTAAAAGTAAATGGTACGCCTATGGCGTAATAATATACAGGTTACGAATTACACAGTAAATGAATTGAGGATGCACAGACGTGAACAAAATGAATTATTAAAATATTCCTAAGTAAATATTACAGAAAAGAATCGATAATAAAAGGTTTAGCGCAAAATAAGTATCTTTAATTTTTAGTAACTGGTTTCAAACCTAAGTGGCGAACAATACTAGCTTATAGCATAAACTAATAACAAAAACCTGCCAAAATAGTACGTGAATTAAGCTCAAATTATTCCAAGAAATAATACCAAAATTATTGGCACACAAGTTAGTTAGCCTGATCACACAAACGATAATAAAAACATGTAAATTCTTAAAAATGATTCGAAATTGATAATAGAGACACACAATTATTAAAATAACTTGAAATTGGCACAAAAACGTATTTAAAAATACCCAAAATTTAGCGTAAAATATTAATATTGAACTTAATTAATACGGCACTGCTATGCTAACAGCTTTTAAAATACCCAAAATTTAGCGTAAAATATTCAGAACTGTAACGACACTGATTTAAAATATGACAAAATATACCAATCCTTTACGACACCTGAAATAAACACCAATAGTATTCAAAATAAAATAAAATCAATTAAATTCAGTAACTCGAAATAGAAATGCAACTCAGTCGACAAAACCCAACAAAACAAAATTCAATCGCTTACTCTGTGGTCAGTTCAACAGACAGCATGCTTGTACTAAGGTTGGTTCTTGGTGTGACTCTGGGCAGGCAAGGCGGCAGACTCTAGTTGACTTCTCGGGCAGTACTTCGCCCAACCATTGGTGGTCGGAGACTTCTTCTCATTGCTGGTTCGGCATCGGACACTCGCTGGTCTCTCGGGCAGGACTTAGCCCTACAAGTGATGTTCGGCGACTTCCTCGACTCTTGGGAGAAACCCCCTTTTTATAGCAGCTACGTTCTTTGTTCTCGCCTCGATTCCAGGATTTGCACGTGTGCTTTTGTGGGCGGATGGAATGTATAACAACATGATTTTAGCGTAAGTTTTTCCAAGAATACTAATAACCGTAGCGAACTTTTCTGGCGTTTTGATAATTACAAGATGTAAACAACATGAGTAGTTAAGTAAAGCGGATCCTGGCTCAAAGATGGCCGCCATATGTGAGCCAGCTTCCGCATAAGGGTTTTGAGCCTGAGCCAGGATCCGCATAGGGTTTTCGGGGATAAAATCTAGCGGTGGGGGGGATTTGTGTGGGGGGATCCCCTCCACTTTTTTTAGTATATATTTCGATGGTTGATTGGTAAAGTAGTACACAGTTCTCACTTTTAACTTAACTAAATAAGATTAAAAGTATGGCATCGTTTGTGACCCATTTAAATAACAGTTTGTTCCTGAAGAAATTCATTAGGGTCCAAGATTTGGAAGTCAACCGAAAGTTTGAGGTACATGCATTTACGAAAATAAACACCAAGTTCGGCGAGAAGATATCCTTGGAATTCGACGATTTCAAAACAATTTTACCGCAAAGGTTCACGGTAGAATTTACAGAAGAACGAATTGAGCAAGTAAACAAGGACATTTTCAACGGGCGAAAGTATTATCTTATTAGTTATGGACCTGTCGGGAAAACAACTAATATTCAATTTTCCGTCCAAGAACCGGAACAGCTATAAAAATACTTTGGAGTCTCACATTCGAAAATTACAGAAACTAAAATATGAAATTGATATATATGAAATTAATAAGAACTTTAAACAATTAAAAATAAAATATATATAGCATAAGAGATGTTTCATTTCTTCTACCCATAGTAAATTAATAAAATAACAAACTACCCAGCAGGTGTACAACAAAGTAATAGTATAAAAAAAGTGCAAAACTGAAACTTGAATTAAAACCAAACACAATTTTTTCTTGCAGCTTGATGTAGCTCCAAACAAAAAATAATAATGCCTAATGATAAAAATTCTAACAAAAATAATAATTTCTGTGCCCTCTAAGGAAGTCCATACATAGTCCCCATGCAAATTCCCCATGTAAAGTCCCCATTTTAAGTCCCACTTAAGCCGCCCACTTTAGACGCCAACTTTCGACGCCAACTTTCGACGCCAACGTCTCAGTTGGATGCAGTACTTTTATAAGGATCTACTAAGTAGGAGGAAGCTTTTCAGTTCCCACCTACAATTCTATAAACAGCCAATCCAGCGCAGATAGTGACTCGAACCATTTTTGGCATAATTCCAGAGAAAGTTAACCCTTTCAGAGTTTTACACCCGACTGTTCAAATTAGTTACACCTTCACCTGGTTTTAGTACCTTGAATCTTTTTGTGCCGAGTCAACAAAAATGCAGACAAGTTTGCCCCCTTTTACTTTTATAGCAGGCTGTTCACATTCTTTAGACTTTCACCTGTTTCTAAATCTTCTTGCGCGACCCTTCCTTCAAGGGATAATCTTGCATAACAATGATCCACTTTTAAATGTTTTTTGTCAGACTTTTTTTTATAGTCCTGTAAATGGCATGTTATAAAAATTTACTGCCTGGTAGTTTTATAGCAGACTGTTCAAATTATTTAGATTTTCACCTGCTTGTAAATCTTCTCGTGCGACCCTACCTGAGATTTTAATAAAAAAAGGCTTTCAATGTTAAAACTTAAATGAGAATATTTTGCTGTTATTGTTATTTTGATAAAAAAAACTGTGTACATTATTAATATTCCACTTAAAATTCCTCGATAAAAATATTGCTTTAAAGTGGGTTAGTAAGGAATAGGTAAACAAAACTAAACAAGAAACCAGTATATAAATAAAACAAACTAAAATTAATTAATGTTTTGTTTTATTAAAATAATTCATATATTTTGTTACAATAAACTTATATACAAATATTAGCACTGTCGTTGTCTGCGTAGACGGTCGAACCAGCCTTCATAATATGCATAATTATAAGTCGTTCGATTTCGTATTATGTCCTCATTATTCGCAAATCGAAAATACCCTGCCACATAGCCAGATTCGTATTCGATTTGACACTGATGATTAAACCACCCTGCGTAGTACGCCTTATTATATGCAATGATATCAGATTTAGCCATGTAAATGTCATTAGCGTTCGCAAAACACTGACCGTATCTGATCCATCCATCTTGATATCCTGCACCATATTGAACTTTATCCATTTTCACGTCACCCTCCAGAAAACGCCTATTCTTACCAGCCTGATGATCAAACCATCCCGCGTATAAACCTTCATTATAGTGCCTCACATGAGTGTCCCTTAATCGCCTAATTGGATTTGCGTTTTCTTCCGTTTTCCACTGACTATACGAACTCCATCCTGCACTGTATCCATCATCTGTCACTTTTCTTTTATTCTGAGAATACATCTCAACGAGTGTTATAAACTTTTGCCACAATTATCTAACTGAAGCAATATTTAATTCTTTGTATTGAATTGAATTTAGTGAATTTTGTTAAGGATGTGGCTGCCTTTTATATTTAACGTAAGCATTGCCTATCCCCACTCAACAGCGTTGTCGTCTAATTAGAAAATAGAGCAATTTGAAGTAGAAAATTTTTTGGCAACGCCGAAGGGGTGGAGTTACCCCCACTCCCACCAGAGCAAAGTTAACGCCTAAATTAAAAAGTAGCAACGTTGAGAGCCATCCCCACCAACGCATTCATTTTAAAATCTACAAAAGGGTGTAGAAATTCAGCAAAAGCATCAGTTTTCTAAATTTTGTTGAATTGTGTTCGAGTTTTGTCGTGTGTTATTTTTAAATTTATTACTTTGCTTATAATTATGAGTGTGTTCCAAACTAAGGCGATTGTCCACTACAATGCTGTTGTGAGGGTAAGTCAAAACTTATTTTTTTATAATTATTAAATACGTTATTTCAATTTGCTTCGAGAAACTATTTTGCTTTTTCGCATCAGAAAATTTTTAGCCAACTTTTTTCTTGTTAGCCGCAAGTTGGAGATTTTCTTATGCGAAAAATATTTTTTTATTTGCGATATACTAACATTCAATAATTATTATAGTCACCATCTGCTTATAATCTCATCGAGACGCTTGCGGCAGAGGGGTCAGTTGAAAATTCATCTGAAGAAAACAATGTTGATCATGTAAGTAGACATGTTTATGAATTCTAACAAATAATAAATGTTTATCTTATACTTATAGTATTCCGAAGTGGACGATGAAAGCATTAGAAGCGCAACATCGTTTGCTGTGTCGCAGATCGAGCGTGAGCTGGCACATGAACAATCGGTATATGTACAGCCTGCACAACCTGCCGAATCGACACATGTGCAGCCTGCGCAATTGATATATGTACAGCCTGAACAACCCGCACCTGAATATTCGGCACATGTGCAGCCTGCGCAATTGACATATGTACAGCCTGAACAACCCGCACCTGAATACGAGCAACCCGCGCAACCTGCAGGGCATGCGTCGCCTGCTCAGTCTGAGCAAACCCACCGGCAGAACGTCTCCAGTCCTGTGAGGACTGTTGGGAAAAATATGGAGACGTTGAGAGCGGTTTATAACAGGGGGCGCCGCACAAACAGGTTTCCGGATGACAGCTTCGATTTTGAAGATCCAGCAGCTGGAGGACGTCACAATTTGGAACTTAATAAAGTGCTGGAAGATAATGTTGTCGTCTTACAGCTTCAAAGTAATAAGCTGGCCAAAAACAAGGCTGGTTTAAAAAATAAAATAGATAGGTTAGATAAATTAAGAAAAATTTTAGTAAATAGGATTAGTATAATAGAAATAGATGAAGCGCGTGTGAATAAAATATTAACTAGTTATAAGTAAGCATAAGTTGAATCATATATATATAATATTACACATAGTTTTAAACCAACGCTTTGTTATTCATTTCTCACCCAATACCATTATAAACAGCAAGCAATAAAATTTTATTACGTGCAATACAGAGTCGCTCGGTAGCTAAATACAAAAGTAATATTTTTCTCCTAAGCAGACCATACTTTAGCATAAGCGTACGTGCACACTTCCGGCTGAGGGAGATGTAAGAAAGGTAAAAAATATAGTCAGGGGATTTTACATAGCGATCGTCCTCGCTCGAACTCGCACGGACAAGCGGTAGCAAGCGGATACCTAAAATCCCAGAACATTTGTAGTATCAAACTGTAGTTTTTAAGTAAATATTTTATTAAACGTTTATTTTCTTATATTCGAGAATTTAATTTAAATAATAATAATAAAACAATTATCCAATAATACATTTCATTTACAATAATACCAATGGTCTAGTTTTTGCACCTGTTTTACATATTAAGCATGTATCTTGCCGAAAAGCTATGCTTTAGCATAACCGTACGTGCACACTTCCGGCTGAGCGATGTAAGAAAGGTAAAAAATACAGCCAGGGGATTTTACATAGCGATCATCCTCGCACGGACAAGCAGTAGCATGCGACTACCTAAAATCCCAGAACATTTGTAGGTATCAAACTGTAGTTTTTAATTAAATATTTTATTTCACGTTTATTTTCTTATAGTCAGGAATTTAATTTAAATAATAATAATAAAAACAGAATTATCCAATAATACATTTTATTTACAATAATACATTTTATTTACAATAATGGTATAATTTTTGCACCTGCTTTACACATCAAGCAGGTGTCTTGCCGAAAAGCTATGTAAAGCTTTTCTTTACAGGCACTACACCGCATGAATCTTTGCAAAGGCATTTCTGTCAAAGAAAAATGTAAAGTTTCATGCCGATGCTTCGCATTGTCGGTGAAACCATTCAGGGAAACCTCTGTAAAATCTACCACATACGCACGGTAACAATTTAGGCACAAACGCGACCTTTCTGTTACCTTTACATATGCGGCAGATACACAGAGGCCCCCCACTGTCCAGTTATTATAACCCTCGCTCGGGTTAATGGGTACACTTTTCGCCACGACGGAGTCATCGCGGCCAACGTCTACCCCTTCATCTTCGTCACTAGCATCATCGTCGTCAATGTCGTCGATGTCTCTTCTCAATTCTGCAGGCACCGTTTTCTCAATCTCTTCTTTTTCTTCTAACGCAAGTTGGTATAGGGAATTATTTATGGAGGCAGCCATTGTTATTAAATTTAATTTGTTTGGAGAAAAACTGTAACTGATGTCTATTGAGATATCTCCAGAGTTTTTATAGTCTAAAACATCAACCTGTATGAGATGTCTAGGAGGGGATCCTAGTGTTTTATGTCCTATTTAAATATATGCTATAAAAAGTGATACATTTTTTTAAATTTTAATTCATCCATTTCAGAAAACTGTATTTTTTGCTGTTTTTTATTTTGAAATAAATGGAACAACTAATCTGCATATTTGAGTTATTCCAAATTTCATAAAGATTGCAACTACTGATTTTCTTTTATGAATTGACGTGTAATCAATACAATGAAAATATTAGATTTTTAATACAGGTCGTGCCCTCTATTTCTGTAGGGAAACAACTACAGTCGTGCTTCAAAAGTACTACCAATTGATCGATATTTCGCCGAATACTTTACCCTTGCAACAGGTATGCGCAAGGGGGTTCGAAAGATACCGCTGGGTGGTTCGAAGGCCCCGCCGTCGAGGGCGCGCTATGAGTCTCAGGAACGCGGCGGCTGTCACAAAGAGAGAGATGGGAGATATGGAACTGAAAATTTGGAGCACTCCAAAGGCAAATGATCTAAAGGCAAAGGCAAATGATTCAAAGGCAAAGGCAAATGATCGGAAGGCAAATGATTCGAAGGCAAAGGCAAATGATCCAAAGGCAAAGGCAAATGATCGGAAGGCAAAGGCAAATGATCCGAAGGCAAAGGCAAATGATCGGAAGGCAAAGGCAAATGATCCGAAGGCAAGTGATCCGAAGGCAAATGATCCAAAGGCAAATTAAAAATATAGTATGAATGTATTGTAACAATGTGTTAGTATATAATAAAGATAAAATTAAGTATAATTGTCAGTGTTTTATTCCCCACCTACGTGATGTATATGTGTGATATTTGCGGTACAACATTTTGTAGATCGGATAGTTTTACAAGACACAAGAATATTCACAGAACTATTATTTTTATGTGTGAATTCTGTAGTAAAACGTTTTCGAGAAAAGATAACTTAAAAACTCATAAAAGAATCCACCAACTTCAAAACGACTTAGTTGTTAGCGAGGTCGTTGGATACAACGATTCGAAAGACGCGATGCAAATCCATCAGCAGACAGTTTCACTTCCGGTAGAAAACCTAGATATTGTGCAAGAAAGTAGTGCTAAATCTAAACACGGTGTACTGTTTCCAAACTCATTTAGGGCAATTTTTTGTGGACCTAGCGGATGTGGAAAAACCAACGCTTTACTTAGTTTAATATTTAATGAAAACGGACTAAAATTCGAGAATATTTACTTGTACAGTAAGTCACTGTACCAACCCAAGTATCAGTTATTGCAAGATGTGCTTAAACAAGTTAGTGGCGTTGGATATTTTCCCTTTAACTCAAACGATGATGTAATTGGTCCATCAGAGGCTAGAGAAAATTCAAAAAACCCATATTTGTAGAACGTTGTTTTATTAAACCAACCTTCTCCTATACAAATCAGCCAACAGAAACTCTTTGTAAAAACAGAAGAGTTCAAAAATACAAAAGGTTTCTATACTAAATGTAATATTACATAATATTAATATAATGTCTGTTTCATTTAAGTTACTACTTACTACTAGATGATTGACTTTATCTAAGAAATTACAATAGAAATCATAAAAATCAAAGCGGAGCAAAAAGCCAAATCTCAAAGATGCACTTATGCTAACGTTTAACAATTCAAAAATATCTGCCTCGGTAAAATAAACATACACATTATTTTTTCTAAGCGACACGTGCTGATTTCCATCGGCGTCAATCACCGTACTTAGAACCATACGTGAGTCGAATCTGGCAAACATTGGAGCTCCACCATTATTAATAAATTCACATACATGTTCCAATAATTTATTCCATTCAGAGTAGTTCAAGGAAATTACTGTCCGATCATGACAAAGGTATGTGATGATTACTGCTGGCTCAAAATATTTCTTGAGACTCAACCCTGTATGAATGAATAATCCATTAGTTGATTTGATCGGAAAACATGCTGCCAAAAGCAAAGAATCTTCTACAATATCATTTTCACTGCTGCTTACATCGGATTCGTAACCACTGTCAGACATTTTGGCGGTTCGTTCACCGAGAGAACTACACAATGTTTGTTTCGCTTATCCACGAGTCGTGGCTTTTATCTAACCCGAGCCATCGCACAAGAACTTTCCCCCTCCTCCTTTGAAGCACTTTTTCCACCAAATAGATGTCAGGATTTGCCACTTTTTGCAATTCTTCATTATAAAAACCACCCTTTATAGCTCTTCCACGTAAATCTTCTAACAAATATGTGGGAGGATTGGTGTGTTGTACTTTGATTATTTTGAACAACTCCGTTGTCCAATTAGGTCGATATCCCTTGTCAAATACATGTCTAGCTTTACTTATTCTCACAATGTCACCCTTCCTAAATTTACGAGTTTTGAAAACTTTTAAGTGACTGTTGTACACATTGGTGACTAAATGTTGCTCGTTGTTTTTGTTAACTTCACCAGGCTTCATTTGTATCGTTCTATGTTTCCTATTATTGTACTCATTTACTACAGTAGGCAAAATATCAATCCACCTATATTTTCCATTTAGACTGAAATACTTGAATAATTTTTCTTTCAAAGTTCGTATTACTCTTTCCACTATAGCTGCCTTTTTGTCGGTAAATGTACTGTAGTGATTAATTTGAAAAGTTTTCATCAATTTCTGGAATTCAGAGTTGTAAAATTCTTTGCCCTGATCGGTTTGTAAATTGTGAGGCTTGCGTCCCCCACTGTTTTTTAAAATATCTTTAAAAGCCTTTGTAACATCTGCTCCAGACTTGGATTGTAGCGGTCTACACCAGACATATTTGGAGAAAGAGTCAATTACAACTAATATGAATTTATTACCTCTATTACAGTAAGCATATTGATCTAACTGAGCAAGATCGGCTTGCCAAAGATCATCTAAGCCTTTGATAATAGTTCGACGTCGAGGATAATTTTTTCGAGCTGGTTTATGGAGTTCCCTAACTAACCGAACTTTTTCATCACTATGACCGAAATTCATTGTTCAACTGCTCAATTCCAACTTAAAATGAAATTACTTTACACCGCTCTTTTGTTTATCCAATTTCAGTTGTTCTTTAATCACATCCTGCTCTTGTGTTATTTTCTCTATGGCAGTTTGCAAAGCAACAGTATTTAATTCTAACAACTCTTTAAAATCCTGTATTTGCTGGGAAACGTTATTTTTAAAGTCGTTTACTGACCGTAATAAAAAGTTATGACGCTCATCTAATATATTTCTAAGCTTTTCGTTATCTTTATTATATTGAAATGAAATAGCTGAAGCATCGCTATTCAATTTTTGGTTTTGGGACAAAGGAGAGTGCACAATGCCGCTAGCCTTTTTGTATTTCGACGAGCGTCCGAACTTGTTAAGAGTCATTTTGTAACTAACTGTATATTGACAGTAATTATACTTCTAGTAAATAACTTTAGCTTCCTTTAATTCATTTAAGATGGCTGCGATTTCGTTGTCGTGAGAAGTGTTTCCGGCATCTTTAGAAGCTACAAGTAACTTCAACCTATCTACTAATTCATTGACATTATCCCAGTATACGTACTCTATGGGTTTTGTGTTATAAGTAAGCTGCATACCTGTACCTTGCGCATCTTGAGTTTTACTTTTTATTAGAGGTCTAATGATATTAAGGTATTTGGTCTTGTGAGAACCCCTCAATTTACCATTCGATGTAAGGTGAACACCAGTTAACATTAAAATTTTCTTGTAATTTAACAAATCCGCCTGACTGTATTCTGGATATTCATAGAAAATGAGTTGGTAAAGTCCGTCGGTGCTCTTGAAAGGAGTGTTATCGATTATTATATCTCCCGTGTCTTTATCAAAATCGATATGTTTATTTCCTAAGGTCCATGTGTAGGTACTGCGATCAAGTTTAGGACCATAAGTATTATCAATATCAGCAGATTTTGAGATGAAATTTTGAATGTATGGTAAGGCCGTTTCAGGATAACCATAATCTGCGTCATCTTCAACATCATCATCGTATTCAGTTACTTGAGATGATTCTAAGACCGTTGTAGGTAATGTATTTTCTCCCGATATTTCAGACGGTAACTTTTTACTTGGCGTACTAGTAAATAATTCTATCTTAGGTTTTATCCGAATTGCAGTTTGTTGCTTTGATCCTACCTTAACTTTCATATTATTTTTTATTTCGCTTAGAGAATCTTTTACGGGCTTGAATATCTTATCTAAAGTCTCATCCATCTCAGATTTACCCGTTTTTAACGCAGCATATTTTCTTCTAATAGATCTCGTTAGCTCTTTAATTTTTTTAGCACGCTGTGCTCTCTGAATTTGTTCTTGTGATGTCAAGGGCATGTTGGCTACTAATAAAGATACCGAGTCACTAGAGTTTTATATAGCTATCAAATCCTTTTCTGTATCGCCCATTATCTAAACTAAAGTCTTTGGCTATCACTAATGTTCCAAAAACACTACCATTCCAACAAAATGAGCAAAGGTTTTTAAACTGCTCGTAGGTGATATCTGGTGACACATGTTCATCATAGACATGCTTCAGATTAACGTCATCCTGTTTGAACAGAATAATCATGTTACAATTATCTCGTATTAATTGCTTAGGAATTTTAGAATATGTCTGACAAAGATAGACAACATCTATAGATTTATGACGTCCCATTGAATAAAATTCTCTAATTTTATCTTGTTTATCGCAAGCCACGTCATCAAATATGAAAACCGAATTTTCTCTAGCCTCTGATGGACCAATTACATCATCGTTTGAGTTAAAGGGAAAATATCCAACGCCACTAACTTGTTTAAGCACGTCTTGCAATAACTGATACTTGGGTTGGTACAGTGACTTACTGTACAAGTAAATATTCTCGAATTTTAGTCCGTTTTCATTAAATATTAAACTAAGTAAAGCGTTGGTTTTTCCACATCCGCTAGGTCCACAAAAAATTGCCCTAAATGAGTTTGGAAACAGTACACCGTGTTTAGATTTAGCACTACTTTCTTGCACAATATCTAGGTTTTCTACTGGAAGTGAAACTGTCTGCTGATGGATTTGCATCGCGTCTTTCGAATCGTTGTATCCAACGACCTCGCTAACAACTAAGTCGTTTTGAAGTTGGTGGATTCTTTTATGAGTTTTTAAGTTATCTTTTCTCGAAAACGTTTTACTACAGAATTCACACATAAAAATAATAGTTCTGTGAATATTCTTGTGTCTTGTAAAACTATCCGATCTACAAAATGTTGTACCGCAAATATCACACATATACATCACGTAGGTGGGGAATAAAACACTGACAATTATACTTAATTTTATCTTTATTATATACTAACACATTGTTACAATACATTCATACTATATTTTTAATTTGCCTTTGGATCATTTGCCTTCGGATCACTTGCCTTCGGATCATTTGCCTTTGCCTTCCGATCATTTGCCTTTGCCTTCGGATCATTTGCCTTTGCCTTCCGATCATTTGCCTTTGCCTTTGGATCATTTGCCTTTGCCTTCGAATCATTTGCCTTCCGATCATTTGCCTTTGCCTTTGAATCATTTGCCTTTGCCTTTAGATCATTTGCCTTTGGAGTGCTCCAAATTTTCAGTTCCATATCTCCCATCTCTCTCTTTGTGACAGCCGCCGCGTTCCTGAGACTCATAGCGCGCCCTCGACGGCGGGGCCTTCGAACCACCCAGCGGTATCTTTCGAACCCCCTGCTGATGGATTTGCATCGCGTCTTTCGAATCGTTGTATCCAACGACCTCGCTAACAACTAAGTCGTTTTGAAGTTGGTGGATTCTTTTATGAGTTTTTAAGTTATCTTTTCTCGAAAACGTTTTACTACAGAATTCACACATAAAAATAATAGTTCTGTGAATATTCTTGTGTCTTGTAAAACTATCCGATCTACAAAATGTTGTACCGCAAATATCACACATATACATCACGTAGGTGGGGAATAAATCACTGACAATTATACTTAATTTTATCTTTATTATATACTAACACATTGTTACAATACATTCATACTATATTTTTAATTTGCCTTTGGATCATTTGCCTTCGGATCACTTGCCTTCGGATCATTTGCCTTTGCCTTCCGATCATTTGCCTTTGCCTTCGGATCATTTGCCTTTGCCTTCCGATCATTTGCCTTTGCCTTTGGATCATTTGCCTTTGCCTTCGAATCATTTGCCTTCCGATCATTTGCCTTTGCCTTTGAATCATTTGCCTTTGCCTTTAGATCATTTGCCTTTGGAGTGCTCCAAATTTTCAGTTCCATATCTCCCATCTCTCTCTTTGTGACAGCCGCCGCGTTCCTGAGACTCATAGCGCGCCCTCGACGGCGGGGCCTTCGAACCACCCAGCGGTATCTTTCGAACCCCCTTGCGCATACCTGTTGCAAGGGTAAAGTATTCGGCGAAATATCGATCAATTGGTAGTACTTTTGAAGCACGACTGTAGTTGTTTCCCTACAGAAATAGAGGGCACGACCTGTATTAAAAATCTAATATTTTCATTGTATTGATTACACGTCAATTCATAAAAGAAAATCAGTAGTTGCAATCTTTATGAAATTTGGAATAACTCAAATATGCAGATTAGTTGTTCCATTTATTTCAAAATAAAAAACAGCAAAAAATACAGTTTTCTGAAATGGATGAATTAAAATTTAAAAAAATGTATCACTTTTTATAGCATATATTTAAATAGGACATAAAACACTAGGATCCCCTCCTAGACATCTCATACAGGTTGATGTTTTAGACTATAAAAACTCTGGAGATATCTCAATAGACATCAGTTACAGTTTTTCTCCAAACAAATTAAATTTAATAACAATGGCTGCCTCCATAAATAATTCCCTATACCAACTTGCGTTAGAAGAAAAAGAAGAGATTGAGAAAACGGTGCCTGCAGAATTGAGAAGAGACATCGACGACATTGACGACGATGATGCTAGTGACGAAGATGAAGGGGTAGACGTTGGCCGCGATGACTCCGTCGTGGCGAAAAGTGTACCCATTAACCCGAGCGAGGGTTATAATAACTGGACAGTGGGGGGCCTCTGTGTATCTGCCGCATATGTAAAGGTAACAGAAAGGGCGCGTTTGTGCCTAAATTGTTACCGTGCGTATGTGGTAGATTTTACAGAGGTTTCCCTGAATGGTTTCACCGACAATGCGAAGCATCGGCATGAAACTTTACATTTTTCTTTGACAGAAATGCCTTTGCAAAGATTCATGCGGTGTAGTGCCTGTAAAGAAAAGCTTTACATAGCTTTTCGGCAAGACACCTGCTTGATGTGTAAAGCAGGTGCAAAAATTATACCATTATTGTAAATAAAATGTATTATTGTAAATAAAATGTATTATTGGATAATTCTGTTTTTATTATTATTATTTAAATTAAATTCCTGACTATAAGAAAATAAACGTGAAATAAAATATTTAATTAAAAACTACAGTTTGATACCTACAAATGTTCTGGGATTTTAGGTAGTCGCATGCTACTGCTTGTCCGTGCGAGGATGATCGCTATGTAAAATCCCCTGGCTGTATTTTTTACCTTTCTTACATCGCTCAGCCGGAAGTGTGCACGTACGGTTATGCTAAAGCATAGCTTTTCGGCAAGATACATGCTTAATATGTAAAACAGGTGCAAAAACTAGACCATTGGTATTATTGTAAATGAAATGTATTATTGGATAATTGTTTTATTATTATTATTTAAATTAAATTCTCGAATATAAGAAAATAAACGTTTAATAAAATATTTACTTAAAAACTACAGTTTGATACTACAAATGTTCTGGGATTTTAGGTATCCGCTTGCTACCGCTTGTCCGTGCGAGTTCGAGCGAGGACGATCGCTATGTAAAATCCCCTGACTATATTTTTTACCTTTCTTACATCTCCCTCAGCCGGAAGTGTGCACGTACGCTTATGCTAAAGTATGGTCTGCTTAGGAGAAAAATATTACTTTTGTATTTAGCTACCGAGCGACTCTGTATTGCACGTAATAAAATTTTATTGCTTGCTGTTTATAATGGTATTGGGTGAGAAATGAATAACAAAGCGTTGGTTTAAAACTATGTGTAATATTATATATATATGATTCAACTTATGCTTACTTATAACTAGTTAATATTTTATTCACACGCGCTTCATCTATTTCTATTATACTAATCCTATTTACTAAAATTTTTCTTAATTTATCTAACCTATCTATTTTATTTTTTAAACCAGCCTTGTTTTTGGCCAGCTTATTACTTTGAAGCTGTAAGACGACAACATTATCTTCCAGCACTTTATTAAGTTCCAAATTGTGACGTCCTCCAGCTGCTGGATCTTCAAAATCGAAGCTGTCATCCGGAAACCTGTTTGTGCGGCGCCCCCTGTTATAAACCGCTCTCAACGTCTCCATATTTTTCCCAACAGTCCTCACAGGACTGGAGACGTTCTGCCGGTGGGTTTGCTCAGACTGAGCAGGCGACGCATGCCCTGCAGGTTGCGCGGGTTGCTCGTATTCAGGTGCGGGTTGTTCAGGCTGTACATATGTCAATTGCGCAGGCTGCACATGTGCCGAATATTCAGGTGCGGGTTGTTCAGGCTGTACATATATCAATTGCGCAGGCTGCACATGTGTCGATTCGGCAGGTTGTGCAGGCTGTACATATACCGATTGTTCATGTGCCAGCTCACGCTCGATCTGCGACACAGCAAACGATGTTGCGCTTCTAATGCTTTCATCGTCCACTTCGGAATACTATAAGTATAAGATAAACATTTATTATTTGTTAGAATTCATAAACATGTCTACTTACATGATCAACATTGTTTTCTTCAGATGAATTTTCAACTGACCCCTCTGCCGCAAGCGTCTCGATGAGATTATAAGCAGATGGTGACTATAATAATTATTGAATGTTAGTATATCGCAAATAAAAAAATATTTTTCGCATAAGAAAATCTCCAACTTGCGGCTAACAAGAAAAAAGTTGGCTAAAAATTTTCTGATGCGAAAAAGCAAAATAGTTTCTCGAAGCAAATTGAAATAACGTATTTAATAATTATAAAAAAATAAGTTTTGACTTACCCTCACAACAGCATTGTAGTGGACAATCGCCTTAGTTTGGAACACACTCATAATTATAAGCAAAGTAATAAATTTAAAAATAACACACGACAAAACTCGAACACAATTCAACAAAATTTAGAAAACTGATGCTTTTGCTGAATTTCTACACCCTTTTGTAGATTTTAAAATGAATGCGTTGGTGGGGATGGCTCTCAACGTTGCTACTTTTTAATTTAGGCGTTAACTTTGCTCTGGTGGGAGTGGGGGTAACTCCACCCCTTCGGCGTTGCCAAAAAATTTTCTACTTCAAATTGCTCTATTTTCTAATTAGACGACAACGCTGTTGAGTGGGGATAGGCAATGCTTACGTTAAATATAAAAGGCAGCCACATCCTTAACAAAATTCACTAAATTCAATTCAATACAAAGAATTAAATATTGCTTCAGTTAGATAATTGTGGCAAAAGTTTATAACACTCGTTGAGATGTATTCTCAGAATAAAAGAAAAGTGACAGATGATGGATACAGTGCAGGATGGAGTTCGTATAGTCAGTGGAAAACGGAAGAAAACGCAAATCCAATTAGGCGATTAAGGGACACTCATGTGAGGCACTATAATGAAGGTTTATACGCGGGATGGTTTGATCATCAGGCTGGTAAGAATAGGCGTTTTCTGGAGGGTGACGTGAAAATGGATAAAGTTCAATATGGTGCAGGATATCAAGATGGATGGATCAGATACGGTCAGTGTTTTGCGAACGCTAATGACATTTACATGGCTAAATCTGATATCATTGCATATAATAAGGCGTACTACGCAGGGTGGTTTAATCATCAGTGTCAAATCGAATACGAATCTGGCTATGTGGCAGGGTATTTTCGATTTGCGAATAATGAGGACATAATACGAAATCGAACGACTTATAATTATGCATATTATGAAGGCTGGTTCGACCGTCTACGCAGACAACGACAGTGCTAATATTTGTATATAAGTTTATTGTAACAAAATATATGAATTATTTTAATAAAACAAAACATTAATTAATTTTAGTTTGTTTTATTTATATACTGGTTTCTTGTTTAGTTTTGTTTACCTATTCCTTACTAACCCACTTTAAAGCAATATTTTTATCGAGGAATTTTAAGTGGAATATTAATAATGTACACAGTTTTTTTTATCAAAATAACAATAACAGCAAAATATTCTCATTTAAGTTTTAACATTGAAAGCCTTTTTTTATTAAAATCTCAGGTAGGGTCGCACGAGAAGATTTACAAGCAGGTGAAAATCTAAATAATTTGAACAGTCTGCTATAAAACTACCAGGCAGTAAATTTTTATAACATGCCATTTACAGGACTATAAAAAAAAGTCTGACAAAAAACATTTAAAAGTGGATCATTGTTATGCAAGATTATCCCTTGAAGGAAGGGTCGCGCAAGAAGATTTAGAAACAGGTGAAAGTCTAAAGAATGTGAACAGCCTGCTATAAAAGTAAAAGGGGGCAAACTTGTCTGCATTTTTGTTGACTCGGCACAAAAAGATTCAAGGTACTAAAACCAGGTGAAGGTGTAACTAATTTGAACAGTCGGGTGTAAAACTCTGAAAGGGTTAACTTTCTCTGGAATTATGCCAAAAATGGTTCGAGTCACTATCTGCGCTGGATTGGCTGTTTATAGAATTGTAGGTGGGAACTGAAAAGCTTCCTCCTACTTAGTAGATCCTTATAAAAGTACTGCATCCAACTGAGACGTTGGCGTCGAAAGTTGGCGTCGAAAGTTGGCGTCTAAAGTGGGCGGCTTAAGTGGGACTTAAAATGGGGACTTTACATGGGGAATTTGCATGGGGACTATGTATGGACTTCCTTAGAGGGCACAGAAATTATTATTTTTGTTAGAATTTTTATCATTAGGCATTATTATTTTTTGTTTGGAGCTACATCAAGCTGCAAGAAAAAATTGTGTTTGGTTTTAATTCAAGTTTCAGTTTTGCACTTTTTTTATACTATTACTTTGTTGTACACCTGCTGGGTAGTTTGTTATTTTATTAATTTACTATGGGTAGAAGAAATGAAACATCTCTTATGCTATATATATTTTATTTTTAATTGTTTAAAGTTCTTATTAATTTCATATATATCAATTTCATATTTTAGTTTCTGTAATTTTCGAATGTGAGACTCCAAAGTATTTTTATAGCTGTTCCGGTTCTTGGACGGAAAATTGAATATTAGTTGTTTTCCCGACAGGTCCATAACTAATAAGATAATACTTTCGCCCGTTGAAAATGTCCTTGTTTACTTGCTCAATTCGTTCTTCTGTAAATTCTACCGTGAACCTTTGCGGTAAAATTGTTTTGAAATCGTCGAATTCCAAGGATATCTTCTCGCCGAACTTGGTGTTTATTTTCGTAAATGCATGTACCTCAAACTTTCGGTTGACTTCCAAATCTTGGACCCTAATGAATTTCTTCAGGAACAAACTGTTATTTAAATGGGTCACAAACGATGCCATACTTTTAATCTTATTTAGTTAAGTTAAAAGTGAGAACTGTGTACTACTTTACCAATCAACCATCGAAATATATACTAAAAAAAGTGGAGGGGATCCCCCCACACAAATCCCCCCCACCGCTAGATTTTATCCCCGAAAACCCTATGCGGATCCTGGCTCAGGCTCAAAACCCTTATGCGGAAGCTGGCTCACATATGGCGGCCATCTTTGAGCCAGGATCCGCTTTACTTAACTACTAACATGGTTTTTCGTTTAACTTAATGTTCCTAGTTTCCGGTGGTTTGACTCATAACCCGATGATTCCTCGCTGAAGAATTTCATGGCTTTGGCTAACATTGCCTCGTGTTATTTGGTAAAATAAAAATGAGAATTTTGGTTGGTATATACGGGGTACCTCATTGGTATCTACGGGGCATCACATTGATATACCTAGTAGGTACTTAAAAACCGCCTAAAGGAGTACATTTATCCAGGTATGCCCCCCCCCCCCCCTTCGCAAATGGATACGACCGCGCCTGCTGTTCGTGGTCTGCACACCTCCGAGAGACTCATACCAAATTTCCACTAGATATTGGAAACTAGTTATTTGGTGTTACCAAGTACCAAAACATTTTGTCCCATATCGTCGTTAATCTTACAAACTGATGTATCTCATATTTCCTTATTTTTGAGTAGAGCAAATTTTACTTTTATTGATTGTTTGGCTGCACAATTGAAGACTAATAAGATAATTAGATGAATATATTTTTTATTTATTTCAAGTAAAAATATGTTTACTTTAAACTCTTAAAAAGCGTTTAGATTAAATACTTCTAGTTTTTTAATTTTTTTGAAAAATGTCATATACGACTGTTTGTGAGACCAAAATATCTAAATTAAAATCATATACGCCCATTTGTTCTTTATATCATACGTTGTTTAAGGCAAATAGATATACATAAAAGAACAAATTATTAAAAAAAAAAAAGTTTTTCATTGCAAATTAAAGGTAAATAAAAGACACGACTATTTTTAATGTCAAGTTCTCTATTAAAAAAAAAACGAAAAAAGTAAAAAACACAAGTTCAACAAAGATTATCTTAACAAAAATAAATAAACTTCATCCTAAGAATATTGTAACAAAAAAAACCAAAGATAATTCCTAAAACCACTAATGTCATGATAAAAACAAAACAATTTTAATTAATGAGGTAGTGAACGAAGTTTTTATTAACCTGTCCCAAGACCAAGTCTTCTTTCCGACTTGTCCTGTTGTTTTACTAGGAAAGGTAATTCTATATCAGTCATTAGTGTAAATATACAGGGTGGTCACTCTTACAGTGCATACCATTGGGATATCCGAAACGAATATTTCAGAATCTAGTTGGCGTATAGGAATTATTTGACATTTCGATTGAAAAGCTCACATCGAGAAATGTAAGATTGCCAGGATTCATAAATTTTCCATTACATATAAAAAAGTTATGAAGGGAGAAAGAAAAAGCATATTTTCAGTTTTTTAGCAATATTTCAGGAACTACCCAAGATATCTTAGATTCCTTTTCAGATTATTGAAAGGCATACAAAAACGCAAGTTTTCTTTAATTTAACCCACGCTGTATCTCTTACCGTTTCGGATATCCCAATGGTATGCACTGTAAGAGTGACCACCCTGTAGAGCCAAAACTAAAGATTATAAATCCAAAATGTTATTTATAATCTTACCTGAACATTTTTTCATTTCACTTAAAGGAATATCGTCAGATGAATTTGATATGGCACACTCGGTGTCTATTATTATCTTATCACCAGTATTTAATTTATTTTGGTCTTCTGTCGACGTTTTATTTATCTTCTCTTTGACAGGATTTTCTTTAAGTTGATCCAGTGGCAATTGCTCTACTGACTTGCATTGTAGTGTATCTGGAAAAATGAATTCAATATCAATTATTATCTACTGTAAATGAAAAGTAAAAACTGAAGTTCTGCAATACCAAAATATTTCACATTCTCTCACTTGAACATTTTTTTATTTTAATTAAAGGACCTTCATCGAATCAAACTCTGTATCTATTATTTGAAAACTATACCTACCACTTATTTGAATAATACATTTTAACCCGACTACCTACTTGTTTTTAACTTTCCTCTAAACAGCAGTTCTTTAGAAGAAACATTTTTTGTCTCGTATTTCCACAAAACAAGTACATCCGTCTTGAAAATACTGTAAATACTTGAATATACTTGAAAATACTGTAAATTATAAAAAATCTCATACGACTGCACGCTGCAATGAACGAAATGTATCTGGCTATCTAACGCTGCATTTAGGGGCGGTCGCGCACTGACAAAATCCTTTCACAACTTGTTTAAACTGAGTTACGTCTGAAGTGTTTGCGTATGTCTAAAAAATAAATATCTCACAAACCGACGTATCTCGATTTACGACTTTTTGTGAGATCCGAAAATGTGAAAATTATGGTATACGACAAAAAGTCTAATTCATTTACCAAGTAACCAATGCGATTAGAGTTACGCCACTTTGTGAGATCAAAATTTATATATTAAGGAGCATGTTGGTGTAAATATCACAAATTCGGGTTTTTATGAGATACGTCACTTTGTAAGATTAACGACGATATGCCACGAGTCATTTCTTTTTAGTGATCAAATCCAGTCCCAGTCCAAGTCATTTTCAGTTTCCCTCTCAAATTAGAACCACTCCTTACCCTCCGTTTCTGTCACCCACCGGAAATCCCAAAGAAACACTTTTCCCGCGCATCCCCCGGCGGACCCCGAAAGAATTTAAGCTGCTCCACGCCCGAAATCTCGGCGCACCCTACAAATCCTCGCCCCGTGTGTATTTTGCGATTTGCACCCGGCGAAACCAAACGGGCCGACTTCAAAGGCAAATTAACGGGCCGTTTGTTTAATTCTTAATTCCGCAAACGAAAGCGAAATCCCGCCAGATGGTCCCGCGCCGATGATTCCCCATTTTATGCCCGTAAAGGAGTGGGCCGGGCGGGGCCGTATTCCCGTATCAGCAGTTCGGATCTAGGCGGTGCTCATCCGCTTTGATGTGTGATGCGCGAATAATAATAAAAACCAGGACCTGAATGTAGGTATGCGTGGCACATGGGAGCTACGACAGGGAACGTTTTATTTCCCCGAACGATGAAACCCCCCTATATACTCATTTAGAATTTGCAACATTTGTGTGGAACGTCCATACTCATGTAAAATGAAAACGCCGTAAAATGTCTGGTAAACATATTACAATATCATCCAGTCACAGTCTTTTATTTTCAATATATACAGGGTGTTCAGGGTGTTAGTAAATAAGTGCGACAAACTTTAAGGGGTGATTCTACATGAAAAATATTGAAAGTTTGCTAATAAACGTAGGTCCGCAAATGCTTCGTTTCCGATATACAGGGAGTCAAAGTTTTTTTAAAAAAAATGTTAATTTTTTTATTGTTATAGCTATGCGCACCTAACTAAAAATGTTTTATTCGAGATATTTTTTATTTTCATTTGTTGTTTTGATTTATTGTTGCTGTATAGGATAGGTTTTTGATATTGTTGTAATAGAAATTAAAAATACGCGTTATGTTGTTTTATTTTTTTGCATTAAAATGGCGGCCCCTGTGAAAAAAAGGTAAGAGAGCACTAATTAAACGAGGATTTTAAAAATAATTTTTATTTTAAATTATGTCAGTGGCGTATCATTTATTTTCCTAAAAATATCGAGGCCATTACTCCTATGCACGCCACTGATTAACATAAAATTTTTAATCGCGTGTCAAAAAATGCGTTTTCTAGTCCTCTTAAAACCCACCAAATTTCATTTGAATATCTTAATCCGTTTCAGAGCAATAAATAAATTATCTTTTTTTTAAACTTTGACTCCCTGTATATCGGAAACGAAGCATTTGCGGACCTACGTTTATATAGCAAACTGTCATTATTTTTTCATGTAGAATCACCCGTTAAAGTTTGTCGCACTTATTTACTAACACCCTGTATAAATGAAATTCCAAGAGGTGTGGTTGTAGAAAAGTGTTCGGTGCAGATGTTTGCAGACGATACATTGATAGTGCAATAATTGACATAAATAATAATTTAAATTTGTTGTGGAATTGGTTAAACTTAAATAAATTCAAATTAAATATTTCAAAATCTGAAGCAATGATCTTAGGCAAGAAACAGCATTTTGAAATTTAGATATTGAAATTGGTGGTGAAAAACTTGATGTTGTAAATTCATTTAAATATCTAGGTATTTACATTGATGTCAAATTAAAGTTCGATGTGCAGCATGAAAAATTGATATGTAAAGTAGCATCTATTGGATATTTGAAAAGGGTAAGTCATAATTTAAGTTTATTTCCAAAAAACTTGTTTTTATAACACAATAGTACTTCCACATTTTTTATATTGTTCGACAATCTTGTGTGGAGCTGATGACCGGGTATTTACAAAATTGCAAATATAAGTACGTAAAAATAAATTATATGTTACAAAAATTAAAATGGCTTAATGTGCGAAATTTTATTAACTATTTGCGTTCATGTTTATATTTAAAATTACGAATAATTTACTTCCAGCATGCTTAAAAGAATTTATTACATATAATTTTGATCACCATGGGCATTCAACAAGATTTAGAAATAATTTCCATTTGCAAAATTCGGTTAAAAACATAATAAGTTATAAATCCATATTTCAAAAAGGCCTTCTAGAATATAAGAAATTAAGTAATGATATTAAAGATGAAAAGAATTTTAAAAAAAAATTAAAAATAAATTGAAAAGTTATTATTTGAAATTACAAAAATAATATAGTTGAGATAATATACAATATTATAAATACCTTTATATTATGAAATATTGATGAAATTATGTAATATTGTATATAATGTATATTATGTAGCCCTACAGAGAGCTAAATAAAAATATTTACCAAGTGCTTGTTTTGCGCATAGTTTTCATCTCCAGTTGGATTTGGTGTACCTACAAAATCCAACAATAATGCAATGCATGTAACAGCAGCAGGCGATAAGTGAAGGAAAATATAATATACAGCGTGTCCCGCTCTGATGTCCGGAAGAGGGAAAAGTTTTTTATGTGTGGGTTTACGACACTCACTCACTCACTCTTTATAAAAACTCCTGCTTGTTCCAAAACGCCCAAAACTATTAAAATATTTGTGTACCGTTGTTTTTGATAATATCAAAAAATATTATTAAGCATGTCATTTAGAATCCACAGGGGGTTACAAATTTGAGGTTTCAGCAATTTATGTTGAATTTTTTTTAACAAAGCGGGCAGGTAATTTGTTTGTGCCGCTTTATTTGATATTTGCAGAATTTATACAATAGTCAATTCCTTCAATGCTACTACAATCAATTATAGAAATTGTAGAAAAGTAAGTAGCACTGTGTTTTTTTTTATTATTTATAATAATAAATTTATTAAAATAGATTTAAAAAAATTAAGTAGTTTTGTATGAATTGAAATTCTGTATTTTTTTATAAATAATGTTGTTTTTGTTTGTATCTGATGTTAGTTTATATTTTAGGAATTAACAAAATTATATGTTCTATTTGTTCTAAATTTTTCTTTAGGGTTCTTCATTTCTATCTTCCTCGTTCTGAAAATCAAATTATAAACTTTGCAACCCTACTAGTACCCCGGCGGATCCTTCACACACATATCTCAGTTTAGACTTGAATGTTTGTAAAAATGTTTTTTTATTGTATATTTGTTTTGAGATAGCTCTGTTGTATACAGAATGTTTAACTTGGTACAGTGCTTTCTTCTTTTTAAACATTCTTGAAAATTTATTCTTGTCAGGTATTTAATGTGTGGAATTAAAACAAGAGAAATATATATATATATATATATATATATATATATATAGGTTTTACATTAAACAAAAATATATATACAATAAACACTAATTGCTAAATATATATACTCGTACACACTTACATCTAATTTGTATTGGTTAAAATAATAAAATTACAATGAAACTTATCTCTAAATATGTACACCTTTGTATAACTATAACTAAATATATAACATCGGTTAGGGGCGATGTTTTTTCATACTTTCAAGCTTTTCAAGTTCAATCATACCCGAGTCACGTCCTTCTTTTGCACGTTTGTAAATACTTTTTATTTTTAACATTCTGCTCTCGCATTCATCCCATTCTCTTTCCATTCGTTCCATGATATTTACACACCTTCACTTTTTCTCATTCGCATTCGCAATACCCCCATCAGCGAGTCCTCATTCACTCTACATCTCCCCTTTTCATTCACAGTTAACGCTACCCGTGGCCGTGATGCTGGCTTCCGTGAAACGTAGGGGCTCTTTGGTGGCGGTGCCACAAAGTCATCGTCGGTGTCCTCGTCGTCACTAAATTTCTTCAAAGACAATGACACTCGCGATGCCACCCTCGAGCCTCCAGACTGCCGCCGTTTATCTAACTGTGAGAAAGAAACCTTATGTGAAGAATAGTGATTTTTATAAAAAATAATGTTCACTTAAAGATGCGTTGCTGATACGTGACATCGGTCGCGATGTTGTCGATGATGGTACATCAGCCGGGAGACAGTTAATATCAAAGCCGGTAACATAATCCAACTCGATTCCGGAAAGTTGGCGGTTGTTGTTGCGGGTCTCCAAGATGTCCTCAAACATCTCCAACATGTCTGCGTTGAGGTTGGACAGCTATGAAGGGGAAATACTGATTAGTAATGCAGACATATTATACAAGTTCGTTGCAAATAGATGACACAGCGTTGGCCGTCTCGTCAGTACTCCGAGTTGACTTCAAGTAAATGGGTAGACCACAGAAAATATACGCTACGCGTAGTTATATTTTCTGTGGGGACGACTATAGAAACGCGTTTTATTGCAATTTTTGTTTAAGAGGGGGTTGCCGACAGCCAAAGCGACGTTAGATTTCGTATTTTTTTAAGTTGTACCTATAGCATAAAATCTATTTTGATATTACTTTGTTCCATTCTCCGTAGATATAATGAACAAATTTAAATAATCTTCGTTTGTGTAATTTAAGCGCGCCGGCATTATTGTTGGCAATAATTTATAAACCAAGTGACATTTCCTCACCTGCTATTGTCTTTTCAACGTCCACGGCTAATATGATTTTCCAAGCGTTAAGCAAACCCCGCATTTTATGGGCGAAAAGTGGGTTGTCATCATTTTTAGTGGTGAATAAGATCGCATTAAAAAATGGGGGTTTCCATTTGAAAATTTCGAGATTTAAGCACATTTTGAATGTAATTTTTATTAATATTATTTGTGAACACCCTGTATAAGAACGGATTTATTTCTCAGCAGAGATCACTAGGTCAGGGCTTCTTCTTTTGAAATTTCGCGGTTTCCTCGTATAAATTGCTAATTGACTTTAGGTCTGCACCTGTAATTTTTTTCGGAAAAATGCAAATATCTCAAAAACAGTTGGATTTAGACATAGGACATGTTGCATGTTTTTGCTCCAAAATGATGCCTAGAATCCAAAAAATGCAATAATATACAGGGTGTTCCATTTGAAATAAGGAGGTTGATATCGACTTCCGGTATAACCGGAAGTGCCAGATTCACCAAATTATTTTAGTTGAGCAGCGCCCATTGGCATTGGTGAGGTGCCAAATTTTCAGAATTTTCCTTCTTTTAGTTTTCCATATATAGATCGATGCAGTTCGTGGTGGGCCACCCTGTATAGTTGCTTACAGCTTGCGAGTTGCGTCCAATTTTTGTATGCGACTTTCGTACAAGGTTTTGCCTACAAATTGCATAAAACTTAGGATCCGTATAACTTAATAGGTCGTAATTATTATTTAATCGAATCCTTCGAATTATCCCGCACCCTTAGTATAAAAGAATGTAAAAGTTTTTGTTTTTAATAGTCTTTATATCAATTTTGATAGATACGGACTATGGAAGAACTTCGAATTGTTAAAACCACCAAGGGAAATCCTATAAACAACAAATAATGCAACATAATAAAGTTTTTCACATTTACTAAAAGCAGCCGAATTTCTTTTTGCAATATCCCATCTCACAATGCCAATGTGGAGAGATTTTTTTACTTATTGGTGCCCAGTGTGGACTAAAGAAAAAATAGACTGCTTTTATCTTCTGTGAAAGGAATACTTATGACTACCCATAATTTAAAAAATATTAGCTGTTCAGAGTCTTACGAAAAATTAACTTTTTAAATAAAATACAAAGCAGCGAAAAGTACCTGTAAAGTGTGCGTGCTGTAAGTTGTTTTACTTTGTAAGTTTTTGTGAATATTTTTTTTGCTCTTGGACCTTGCTTAGTAAAAAGAAAATGGTAACTAGCATCAGTGAATCAGTAGACAAAGGAAAAATTGTTACTTTGACAAAAAAAAATAACAAATTAAAAATTATTTTTTTAAACTCAAAAAATACAAAGACAATTGTGATTTTCTCAAAGGCTTGTCCTGGGTAGACAAGTTTTCATCTGGTAACCCTACTTATACACTAAAATGCTCGCTAACAGACGTTTATGGCAATATCGCCATTGATGTTTATGGAAATAAAGTTAGCAAACAGGTGTACCTATATATGACATACATCCATTAGAAAAGTAGCTATTAAGCTTTTTTACAAACGTACGCCAAAATTAAAAATAGCTGTAATTTTTGACCGGTTTTGAATTGAAATAGGCCATTTGGAGATTCCATGTTCCATCTTTAGGTGTATAAAAGTCAAATTGCCATTTTTCTCATACACTTAGCTCAATTAACGGCGATATGGATAAACTGAGGAAAACAGTGGCGGATACAGGGGGGGCGGGGGGATGACCGCCCCCCCCACTTTTTCTACAACCATTACGAGTATTACAACCGGAGTATTATTAGGTAATCTAAAAACGCACTTTAATTAATTGTACACTAGAAATGACATTTCTTAACTTAGTAATACAATTTGGCGGCGATGTTTTGGGCGCCTACAGAACAATGTCAGAACTTTTAACAGATGCCTAACTTTAACCTTGATATTCGATCTCTGTGTCTGTGGCCCTAGCCCAACTTCAAACACAGAAACTATAACATAGCCTTTTTCTATGCTTCAAAGAACAGAGAATAATGTTAATTTCTACCTATTTAAATTTAGGATTCGTGTGTGTAAAATGTAAATTCTGTTGATTACGGCCCTGTCCTCTGTCACCTATCAATATGGCTGCCTTTTAGGGAAAACATGAAATATTTACCTGTCACAATCTAGGGTACAATTAAAGAGCGTTTTTAGTACATTTTCTTCAGTTTCTCAATAAAGCTTGTTCTGGCAACACCAGTACGAAGTCGCATCGATACAACGGCAAGAAAATTTTTGAGCATACTTGCCAATTTCCCGGTAAGCAATGCATCGGCGGAAATAAATTTTTCTTTACTTAAAAGAATTAAAACTTGGTTACGTACCAATATGGCCCAAGACAGACTAAGTAATTTAGCCCTATTAAGTATACACCGCAATGTACCCATAAATGAAGAAAATATCAATTTGCGCGAAAGAATACAAAATATGATTCTATTTTATGATAAGTACATTATTTTTAATGTCTAAATAATTATTGTTTCTTTTTGTGATTTTGTTTTGTTATGTTTATTATTTAAGTTTGTTTTTTTATTTTGTTTGGGTAAACATTTTTTTGTTTTTGTTTTTTTTTTCTAGAGAAATAAATTATTTTTTCGCAAAAATACATATTGTATTTTAAAAATGTCCCTTATCCCGGCCCCTCAGTAAAAATTTTTACCACGCCGCCCCCCCCCCCCCCGTTTAGATTTGCCTGGATCCGCCTCTGGAGGAAAAACTGCGAAAATCCCTTTAAATTTTATCAATTTTATCTCTGTAAGTTTTGGAATCCTTCCTGCGGATTTGTTTTGGACGTTATTATCTTTGTCGTCATTGTTATCGGGTTTATTTGTATGTACCAAAAGTTTGTTCTGACCTAATTTTGTCGATGATAGCGATTGCCTGGTCAAGTTGGTGACAAAGTTCGTTATTTTCAACTACAAACAGCGCTAGAGCATAAATAGTCTCCAACCTCTTAAATTCGAGATCACGGAATACGGTTTCTTTTTTAATCTTGTCTGCGTTATTAGCCATGTTGCTTTAATACAAAGTAGTATTTGAAGCCATTTTGAATAGAGAATCACTGCGTTTATAATAATATATATCTACTTAATAAAATAGCCAATGTTACAATTGCAAAGTGGACGACGTGCATCATAAAAATATAGACAAATAAAAAATAAGTAAACCTCATAAAAATCTCTAAGGAAATATCGGTAGTATTAATCCGGCCAATGAAATGTTTGTAGCGAATACTTATATGGTAGAACTAAATGGATGTAAATAGTAAAAGAAAAATGTAAACTTAAGTTGATATCGAGATTCACTTATTTGAGATATTGAAAACAGCAAATCCGCTTTTCAATAAGTTGCCAAAATACTTACGGATATTTCTGTCTTCTGGGCACGTCTTCTTGGTAATTCTCGGGGGTGGGATGGTAGCGTCCTGCTGCTGTGATTGGGTTGCTCCTGGTTGCGGTGGCTGGTCTCACAGTAAATTCGCCGCTTTTCAGGAGATGAGAAATAATACCAGAACTTCGGTAGCAACGCAGAAATATTACCAGCGAATGACAAGTGGTTCGGACAACAGTGAAAGTTATACTGCTTGTGATGTTTACAGGCAATCCTTTCTTATACTTACTAGGGCATAACAAAGAGTCTGAAATGTTCTTTATAATTCTCCAAACATTGTAAAACTTAACATTCATAGACCCTGAATGGATACAAAAGATATTAATAAATTATTCGTAACTAAATATAAAATATCATAAACACAGGTAATCGTCAGATGCTGAACATTAAACCCGGTTTCTTTGGATATCATATATTTAATTTCGGGGGAATTCGATACCTGAGGCTTTGCGAGAAAGGCTGATCATTTAGAACTATATCCCTAGACGGATTTTAGGAATTGGAAATAGTCCAGTGGCAACATTTTAGAAATAAGAAATACAGCGTGTCCCGCTCTGATGTCCGGAAGAGGGAAAAGTTTTTTATTCGTGGGTTTACGACAAAAAGTCACTCTTTATAAAAACTCCTGCTTGTTCCAAAACGCCCAAAACTATTAAAATATTTTTGATTTTTTTATACAAGGTGTTCAGTATTTCGAAAAATTTAGAAAAATTTTGTTAGTCACCAAGAGTAAAGTATACCGTTGTTTTTGACAATATCGAAACATATTATCAAGGATGTCATTTAAAATCCACAGGGGGTTACAAATTTGAGGTTTCAGCAATTTATGCTGAATTTTTTTTTAACAAAGCGGGCAGGTAATTTGTTTGTGCCGCTTTATTTGATATTTGGAGAATTTATACAATAGTCAATTCCTTCAATGCTATTATGTCAATTTATTACTAGAATATTGAAAATTTACCTTAAGCAGGGAATAATGTTATTAAAATTTATACAAATAAATTTCACTCAAATTTATTGCCTCCAACTTCTGCACAAATGTCAACTCTTCTAATAAATTCTCTATTAACATTTTGTATTTCGTGTAGAGGAATACTTGCAAAAATTGTAAACATTATTTGGTTGTCAGAGCCACAGCCACGCGTGATTGTAAACTGCTCTATTATACACGCACGAATCAGGTGCCCGCCTTAACCCCCTGTGGATTCTAAATTATATCCTTGATAATATTTTTTCGATATTGTCAAAAACAACGGTCCTTTACTCGTGGTGACTAACAATTTTTTTCTAAATTTTTCGCTGTATAAAAAAATCAAAAATATTTTAACAGTTTTGGGCGTTTTGGAACAAGCAGGAGTTTTTATAAAGAATGACTTTTTGTCGTAAACTTACGAATAAAAAACTTTTCCCTCTTCCGGACATCAGAGCGGGACACGCTGTATATAGTTCAAAGCATTTTCATGATTTTTCATTTAGGGCTAAATTGAACTATTCTGGTGATTATCGAACCATATACTTGTTTTACTTCAAAAGCCGTATCCGCACCATTTAAATGATTCATGAAGTTTTTGTTTGCCGTATGCAGTTTCTTTGGATTTAGCTAAACGCAAGAGCTTCCAACGGTGTAGAATGTTATTATGACTTTACCTTAGTTTCTATATCTTCTTGTTGTGATTGCATATGGCATGGACTGTCTATCTTTATCACGCGATGCACAAATCAAAGTTAAATAGGTTTAGTATAAAATTTTAAAATTAAATATTTCAAAAATGGTAAAAGATAATGTTATAAATTTTTACACCGTTTTGACGAGTAGATTTCAAACAACGATACACACATGGGGTGTTCCTATTAAAAAAGGTACATTTAGTTCGCTACGCTTTTAAGAAATGCCCTGTATATTCATAGTATTGGCCGTAGAAAACTGTTGATAATAAGCTACAACTTTTGTATGAAAAATTTTTTTATATCTCAATAACTTAAAAAGTTAAGGGAAGTGGAATTGTTCCTTGGGACACCCTGTGCATTTGAAATGACAAAAAACTCTGTGAGAGATTAGCATAGTTGTAAGAACTCCTCAGAAAATTAGTTTTGGAAATAATCTTAGGATTGTCTACTAGATTATCCACATACATGCACTACCCACCTTATTGTGCGCTAACTAAAAACTGTTGATTTGCAAATAATTTGCTTCAAATTGAAGGACAATTCGGATTCACCGCTTTTTAAGGTCACTGCGAACGAACAATAATTTCTTTCGACCGCAGTGCCACCTACAACTGGCAATAGAAAAATTCAATTTGAGCGTGCAAATAAAATCTTCAACGAGCTCTACCAGCCTTTTTTACCGAACTAAAATATCTCATTTCGATGCTGAGATATGAAGCTGGGGAGTTTTAGGTGAATCACCCTGTACAGTAAAACGGTACAATAATTGTTACAATTTTTATAGCAGATGACCATATATTACAAAAAATGAATAAATAAGTTAGGATCAAAGTTCAAAGATTTTTTATAGTTTTTATTTGAAAATTTAATAAAGATATCCCAGACATACAGGGTGGTCCAACTTTTAGGGGCAAAACGTCAGGAATCTATAGATAAGTAGATTTTTTTATGGTAATTAATGTGTGTCTAAACTGTAACAAATATATTTGCATTAACTTCTTCCTTTAGGAAAAATAAAAGAAAACTTTAAAGAAATGAATTTTGACATCCTGTATAACGAAAACCGTTAGGACTTCGATACTTCGATACATATTTATATGAAAAAATCTACTTATTTTGACGTATTCTATAGACTCCTGAATTATTGCTTCTAAAAGTTGAACTACCCTGTATTGTATATTATACTAACAATGAAAGTTGCTAAATATAGATTTTTCTGTTTACCTGTGTTTTTGCTTTTAGTTTCCCATCTCACAGATTCAATTCAACATTTTGTCAGTAGCTGAATATTAAAATTGCTGTTTATGCAGTTTTTTGAAAAGTTTTAAGTAAATTAGCAAATTAGGTATTCAATCACGAAATTTGTTAACGCATTTGATGTTATTTCCATTTAAAAACTGCGGAGGGCAGGAAACAAAACACAAAATCTCAATTATCTCAAAACAACGTTTATGCATGTATAGATACCTACATACCTACTTAGTTCGTATTGAGATTGTTTTTGAGTTTTTTTTAATAGAGCAGAGAAAATATATACCTAGATATATATTGTTTGTTCAGCGAATGTTCGGCCCTACGTCACAACTCCCGTCCTTGTCTTACTTATGAATATACGATGGATATCGGTCGTATATCCACGAGTCAGACAAGGACGGGAGTTGTGACGTAGGACAGAAGATTCGCTGAACAAACTGTACCTAGATATCCATTAGACAATTATTATGAAAAATAATACCTAGTGAGATAATTCCGAGGATAATTCACTCATCTTTTAGAAATTCGGTGGGTAATTATTTCCAATGTCTCGCACCGTCCCCAGTGTAATCCATCCCCGATTTGGCTACCTCCCCTATTTTTGAGGTCCCTGAACACGAATCCGGTCTTGGTTTTTCCCGGTCGTAGTTTTCGAGAAAATGAATTTTCAAATATCTTTTTGACATCCCGGATTTCACTTCGATATTATTTGTGGTTGTAATCGGGATGAATTTTTACTGTACGCAGCCCAAACTAATCACCACACTAATTTGCACCTTTTGCAACGTCGAAACTTCGCTTGTTTTTAAAAAGGTTTTTTTATTTTCAATTTTTTGCATTTGTGTTATACGGTTGATCTTTTGCCTACCATAAAACGGTAAAAAGGTCATTTTTCCCTTTGGCCATAAAATGCCTCAAATTTCGGACAGAGTCGGATTATATACCTGCAACCGTAATTCATATATAGACATAGGCGCCGACTCCGCGGGTGCTCCGGGGCTCGAGCACCCGGCCAAATGTTTGGCCGGTTGTTGGAAGCTCAAGCAAATGTAACAAGGTGGCAACTAAACAATTTGAAAATATGTCAAATGTTCCCCATAAAATCGTCCATAAGACTAAGCACTTTTGTATTATTTACGCAAAGTTAGGTAACTAGTCGTTCAGGGTCGTAGCCAGGGGGCAGGTAGGGCATTGCCCTACCTGGCAGAATGTTTGCCCTACCTGAGCCACAAGTTCACCTCACCAAAGCCGTAGATAAGGCACTGTTTCATTGCGAAAAAAAACGAGGAAACAGACATGATGATTTTTAAATTTATTATACCTACTTCATTTAAACTGAATTTGTGCTTGAATTTTCAAAAAAAAAAGTTTGCATGCGGCGCATTTTAGTTAGCACACACCTCTAAGTACTCTTTTTATTACCCGCTTAAAAAACAATAATCTTTATTGCCCCACCCACGGGCGTAGCCAAGGGGGGGGTTTCGGGGGTTCAGAAATTCATGCAGATGAAGTAGTGGATATATTTAAAAGAAAAAGCCGAAGATTTCTTCTTTAATGGTTTTAGATTTAGCGCAGAGGAACGAAATTAATTTATCCATTTCATTTAAAGTTAAGAACTTAATAAATATGTCGTAGTTTTTCGGATGAATATATAGATATTAAATTTCATGTAAGTATATTTTTGTTGTTTTATTTACTTCTCAAACTAAACCCCCCCCCCCCCAAAACTAAATCCTGGCTACGCCCGTGCATGTATTCCCCACTCCGCGCCTCTCTCTCCCTTTCATTCTTTCTCTCGCAACGTCCCCACACGCCAGCCATCACGCCATATCACAGCTGATCACAGCACTCGTGGTGTTATATGTTATATGTACAGGGTTATTCAAACTCGATGTCCCTGGCCTATTGTGGGCAAACGAAAAGAGAAAAAATATATCTGCTTCCAGGGTCTTAAATGGAACCAAACGAAGACTAAATTAAGATAAAATTGAGAATATTTGACAAACGACGCTCTGCGTCGCGGCGCCCTTCGAATTTTTTTTTGTAACGAACGTACATTTTTTATTTGATATTTGGATAGACCTACTTTTTATCTATAAGTTTTATTTTAGACGTTTTGTCAAATTTTGTTTATTTTAAGAAATATAGGTAAACCAATATTTGAAAAGTCCACGTTCAACACCCTGTAATATAGAAAATAAATTATTAAGAGCATATGTTTATAGACAAAAATTCCTTAATTTTTAACAGACAACATATTTTTCTTAGAAAACGCAAATATTCATTAAAAAAATCACGAAAAAAATTTTTTCCACACCGTCAGAGTAAGAAAATCCCTCCAAATAATCGTCACATCAGCACGACCAGGACATCAAGCTGAACCGTCTATATGAAAATCTGACGCGCTCGAGTATTTCAAAACATCCCTTCTGAATATCTGACGCGCTCGAGTAAATTTTTTTCTTCCCATTTTTAACCCTTCCGCACGGCCGCCCCCACCATGCAACCCGGCAGATTAACATACCTACGTCATCGGAGACACGTGGGGCATATACACTATCAATATTTGACGCGCTCGAGTAACTACATGTGATTATTTTTTTTTACATTTGTGAAAGCCTGTCGACGCTCCCCCCACCGGTGGAAGGGTATACAGGGTGGTCACTCTTACAGTGCATACCATTGGGATATCCGAAACGGTAAGAGATACAGCGTGGGTTAAATTAGAGAAAAGTTGCGTTTTTGTATGCCTTTCAATAAATTCTTGGGTAGTTCCTGAAATATTGCTGAAAAACTGAAAATATGCGTTTTCTTTCTTCCTCCATAACTTTTTTATATGTAATGGAAAATTTATGAAACCTGGCAATCTTACATTTCTAGATGTGAGCTTTTCAATGGAAATGTCCAATAATTCCTACGCCAACTAGATTCTGAAATATTCGTTTCGGATATCCCAATTGTATGCACTGTAAGAGTGACCACCCTGTATGTCATATAACCTTTTTTCTTTTCTACCATCTAATCTTCAAAATCCAATAGGTCCCCACGACGCTCAAGTAAATCCCCATTAAGCATCGTGGGCTCCCCTACTATTGGAAATTACTGGAAAGTGGAAATTGTAGATACTCTTTTTGCATAAACTCCAGAATATTACCGACACGGCATTGAATAAGCATGTAGTCGCACACGCGGCTCTGCGAAGATGCTCTCGCGTGGTCCGCTGCAGTCCGAGGTGGCCGTGACCGCCGCCAATTTTTTCTGGGAGGCGTGCAGGCGCCTCCGGCGTCGGTGTCAACGGCCTCCCTCGATGTGGGCCACGGGCCGCCGCCCCCGCGCTTCCCCAACCGCCGGCCACATAGTGACCAGGTAGCGACTGTTCTCATAAGATGCAAAGATAAGATGGCCATACACCAACATTGTCGAATTGCTTTATTAATCAAAACTACTTTCAGTCGATGAAGAAATCACCGGGAATCATAAGTTCAGTGCCAACGGAGCCCACAGAAATCTCACCGGCCAAAGGATCGCAGGCGAACAAAAATATACAGGGTGTAACTGAACTGATGGTCAAAAATGAAACCACGTATTCATGGAGACAAAATAAGGGCACTTCTTCATATATTTTTTTCTCCTACTGGCCATAGTTTTTTTTATACAGAGCGTAGAAGTTTGGAGAAAAATACACATATTTCTTAGTATCGCTAGAAGTGTACGAGATATTTTGTTCAAACTTGGCGTATCACATGAGCGGATGGACTGTCAAATTTAAGGCTAATATGAAGCTTCTGAGGCTCCCAGTTGCAGAGATACAGGGTGTTATTAAAATTAATTATATCAGAAAAATATGAATACCTACCCTGTATAATCGCATTTAAAAAAATTTTTTTGAATAGTAAATTCAATGGTGAACAAAAAGTATCTCTTAGTATTTTTTTATATTCTCAGCCGTTTCTTAATTATTGTCATTTTATGAATAAATATAATAATAAATATGAATAAATTTAACAATCTGTGGATGTCCATTAAACTTGACATTATTTGAATCATTTGGCTGCCAACTTTGCACTTTAGTATCAATATTTTGAAAAATGATATTTTCATTCAAAGAATTGACTGATATGCGCTTTTGCTATGGGCTTGCCAATGGCAATAATAAACATGCGGAAACGCATAGTTGCGTGTATTGAAAGAGACGGCGGTCATTTCGAACATTTAATAATTTAATTTTATAATAGCGTTACGTTTCTTTTATTATCGTTTTGCTTTTGTATTTTGTTAAATTGCTAGATTTATTCTTAAAGTGACTATTGTTCATTGCAGCGTTGCCGTTCTTTTAAAATAATTAAGAAACGGCTGCGAATATGAAAAAATAGTAAGAGATACTTTTTGTTAACCATTCTATTCAGCATTCAAAATTAATTTAAAAAATGCGATTATACAGGGTATTCATATTTTTCTGATATAATTAATTTTAATAACACCCTGTATCTCCGCAACTGGGAGCCTCAGAAGCTTCATGTCAACCTTAAGTTTGACGGCTCAGCTGCTCATATGAAACGGCAAGTTTAAAGAAAATATCTCATATACTTCTAGAGATTCTAAGAAATATGTGTATTTTTCTCCAAACTTCCACGCTCTGTATTAAAAAAACTATGGCTCGTAGGAGAAAAAAATATATGAAGAAGTGCCTTTATTTTGACTCCAAGAATACGTGGTTTCATTTTTGACCATCAGTTCAGTTACACCCTGTATAATAGAGTGTTCCGCAAATAGGTCTTGAAAATGAAACTGTAATCGTTGACTGACTAATACGTAATATTTGTCAGAATTTATGGAGGGTGTTCGATTCAAAGCGTCCTTGAAAAGTTACATCCTGTTGACTGTAAGGGTATCAAGTTTTCGAAGATAACTTTAAATAAATAGGTAGGTACGCATAAAGTTAAGCAAATAACCAAACTGACATAAGCCCACTGTGATCGTTGACTGAAATATGTACTGTGACGAAAATACATAAAATGATTTGCTCATTGTTGATGTTTGCTTATTATTTTTGTGACAAATTAAGTGCAATATCAGAATTTTGCAAGAGAAAAAAGTTTCTGAACACCTTGGCACATAAAAAATTTTATTATTATTATTTTTAATAACAATAATGTTTATTCATTAAAAACTATTACAAAGCAAATACATAATAACACAACTAAATGAATAAACATAATGTGTTGGTAAATAAGTTGGTTGCTCACAGAAGCAGAAAACTGCTTGTACGTGAGTAAGGCATTAACATAGCCAATAACCCAGACAATAGTAGGAAGGAAAGTCACATATCGGTAAAAAGTTTCACATATCGGTAAAGAAGTTTAAGCTGGGTCATATCATGCCATAATCATATTTTCTGTATATCTACTACATAATATATTTCTACATTCTATACATCTCTCAAAACTAATTAATTAATAATTTGGATAACTATTATCCGTATACAGAGATTTGTCAATTTTAGGGTATATATATATATATGAAAATCTGCCATTTTTTAAATCTTATTATTAATTACATTATGGAATAATATTCGATCTGTCTTTTGAAACCATAATTTTAGTTAGTAGTGTGAACAATTTTATATTTGATATAGATTTTAGCTCCAGAGGCATGATATTGTAAAGCTTTGGTCCTAGGTATATCAAACTCTTTTGCAAAGAAGTCTTATTACACTTCGGTATCTTAACTGCACCTTCTCTACTTCTAGTGGTGTATGGGTGGTCAGTAGGTTCTAGAGGTATTTTTTTGTTTTGGATATTCAAAAGAATCTTTTGACAGTATAGCTGGCCAAGAACTTTACTAGACCTGTATATGTATAGATCATTACTATAAAAGGTAAGTTTCTTCTTATATATTATTATCCTTAATATCCACCTTTGTAGTACATTTATTTATATTATTATTATTTATATATATATATATATATCATTGACTGCCCCCCATCCCAGGATTCCATATAGCAGCAATAGCAGCAGTTATTGAACTAAAGAGAAATAAATATATGGTTTTTAGGTAAGTTACATTCAAAAACTGCGCTAGGTATCTAAAACGCCCAATCAGTCCTCTAACTTTCCTTGTGAGATCTTCGACATGAAGGTCCCATCTCATGTGGCTATCAATTTTAATTCCAAGATATCTGACAGATTTTGCCTCGGGTATTGATGAATTTTTATCTATAATAAGGTCACCCATGTGCGGCAAATTACTGGCATATGAGGTGAAACATAAATAGTTAGTTTTCTCAATATTCAATGTCAGTTTGTTTCCTTGGAACCAATTTTTTATTACCAAGAAGTCGGCTTCTGCTTTTTGTTTTAGATTAGACCAGCTGTTCGATTCATAATACAGAGCAGTGTCGTCAGCAATACTTAAAATAGTGTCATTTAGCTTAATATTTAAGAGATTATTCATGTATATTATGAATAGCAATGGTCTCAGGATGGTTCCTTGAGGGACTCCATATGTAACTGTTCTTTCATCACTGATAATGTCATCAATACGTACTTGCTGTTGTCTGTCCGTCAGGTAACTCTTTAATATGTCAAATATTTATGAAATATTTTAAAAAAGTAAAAGGTTCTGTCAAAAGGAATACGGGGGGGGGGGGTAATTCATTTACACCCCTCGCAGTATACTAGAAAAATAAAAAAATTCTGAAATAATTAAGCCTAATAAGTTTTACATCCCTACCAAAGTTTATTTGTTTAAATTAAGTTGTTTTCGAGAAAATGTAGGAAACTTGATAGTGCTGTAATTTTTTAAGGAGGCCTTGGATCTAAAAATTTTATATCAACCACCCTTTTTGCGAACAAATCCTGATTAAGCGAGATCTAGGCCCTTAAAAATACCCATAATTTCAGTTTTTCGGCTATAACTTCTGAACCGTTTGCCTGATTATCCCCAGATGTGGCACATGTTAAAAAATTGGTCCACGTGATCTGATATAGTCATATTTGTCGTCACCGTGAGGGACCTCTTTACACACTGCGTAGTTTTATTTTTCCTAGAACTGTTTTTGTATACATTTTCTATTTTCTCTAAAGTATGCAGCATTTAATTCTCTACAAGGAAGTATTCTTGTAATTTTCTCATAAAACGCGACTTTTTTGAGATAATTCAAAACCAAACTTGCAAGCGCCAAAATTTCAACATCACAACAGGAAACAAAACCTTGTTTTATGATTTGACGTTTAGTTTGACATTAAAATGTTTCAAGCATTTGGTAGACGTCGACCGTGTTCAATATAGCCACAAATTGTAAATAATAACAAAGGACAAGTATATGTGCCGATATTGAAGATGATAGAACTTGAAAACGCCTCCAGGGCAAAGAAAGCACTTCCTATTAGTTCTCATTGTTGTAACTCGAAAACAAATGTGGAATGAAACGACTATGGAACAAATAGCACAAGCCAAGACTAGAAAAAAGTGATTATAAACAATTATTATTATTATTATAACAACCTATATCTTTCCTAAGAAGGGTGCTGGAATCCATGATTATAAAAACTCTTTATTTTCTTATGGATTGTGTTCTTAGAATTTCCCCGATGACGTCAGGTATCTGGAAACTAGGCTTCTTATTCTAAAAAAAACCTGTTTATATCGAAAACAAGTTTTTCCTGTACAGATTACAAAAAATGCCGAAAATTATATTTTGTACCAAATGTCAACACTCTCTTTTACCTCTCTTCTCGAAATTAGGGCTAGAGCGCTTATATTACAGGGGAGGGCGGGGGGGGCGGGGGGGGGGGGCGCGGGGGGGGGTTACCGCCCTCCCCTTTTTCTACAGCCATTATTACCATCGGAGTATCTATTATTAGGTAATCTAAAAACGCTCTTTAATTTTGTACACTAACAAATGACATTTCTTAATTTGGTTGGCAGCAATGTTTTGAGCACCTACAGGAACGTATTTAGCATGTCCGGCAGAAATGTCAGAACCTCTGACATATGCCTAACTTTAACCTCGATATTCGGCGCGCCGCCGTGTATTCGGCTAGGTTCTTCAGTCGTTGGCGGGGGGCGGGGCGTGTTTTTTGCTCGCAAAACTCGACTGATAAGCGGTGCGGGACTACTGTGTACTCCCCCCGCCAACGACTGACAAACCTAGCTGGACGCACGGCGACGCGCGGCCTATTCCCCCTATGTCTACGAAAACGGTGAAAGTACGGTATACCCTTTTTCTATGCTTCAAAAAACAGAGTTTAATGTTAATTTCTATCTATTTAAATTTAGGATTCGTGTGTGTAAAATGAAAATTCTGTTGATTGCGGCCCTGTGCTCCGTCAGCTATCAATAATATAAAAAATATGGCTGCCTTTTAGACATGAAATATTTACCTGTCACAATCTACTGTACAATTAAAAAGTGTTTTTAGTATATTGTCCTCAGATTCTCAATAAAGCTTGTTCTGGCAACACCAGTACGAAGTCGCATCGATACAACGGCAAGAAAATTTTTGAGCATACTTGCCAATTTCCCGGTAAGCAATGCATCGGCGGAAATAAATTTTTCTTTACTTAAAATAATTAAAACTTGGTTACTTACCAATATGGCCCAAGACAGACTAAGTAATTTAGCCCTATTAAGTATACACCGCAATGTACCCATAAATAAAGAAAATATCAGTTTGCGCCACAGAAGAGAAAATATGATTTTATTTTGTGATAAGTACATTATTTTTTAAATCTAAAGAATTATTGTTTCTTTTGTGATTTTGTTTTGTTATGTTTATTATTTAAGTTTGTTTTTTATTTTGTTTGGGTAAACATTTTTTTGTTTTTTTTTTCTAGAGATACCTATAAATTATTTTATTTTTCACAAAAATACATATTATATTCTAAAAATTTCCCTTACCCCGACCATTCAGAAAAAATTTTTACCACGCCGCCCCCCCGTTTCAATTTGCCTGGATCCGCCTCTGTAGATAGCTCTGATGTCACAAATAGTATTTTAAATAAGCTAGTTGTTGTTGAAAATCTATAATTAATCGAAAGCTATAATTTTATAATGTATCAGTTTGTTAATTTATATGTTTTTATGAATTAAAACTCAAGGAAAATAATAATATATTGACTAGGTACCAGCGCCATCTAGTGATAGAAGCAGCAATAACAACACCTTGACGTTGTGCGAGTATTTGCAACATCACCTAGTAGAGGTGGTGTTGGTATTTGTCACTTTCTTACACGCTAGGACAGTTAGATGCAGATTATTTACGGCAGAAGGGGGGGGAGGCAAGTTTTGTGCATACCGTGAACAGATTTTTCATAGCCACCTTCGTTTTTAAGATACAGGGCGAAATTGAATTGATAGTGTTCGATATATGGACCAAACTTAGGTTTTTCTAAATAGAAAGCCCTGTATATTTTCTACTAGTTATATTAAGATTTTCGTAAGCTTTACAAAAATATATAACACTATGTAGTTATTATCTATATTAGACACCCTGTACATCATGACTGAATCACCCTGTAGATTTCATTTATACCGTAAGAAGAATGATGTTTTAGACTCACGAATCTGGAGGGTTTTCGACGATACCCGTGCATGTTGATGAGCGACCCCAGGACACAGTGAGGAGTGAGGCGAGTCAGGTCCTGCCAAGCTGCTTAAATTTGCATCTCGGCAGGGCGGGGGCGCGAAAGCAGAGAGGGGGGCGGGGCGAAGACGCGCGAAGTGGAACAGAAAACACGGGCAAGAGTGTCTCCGGATTAAAAGACAACAAGCAGGAGACAATGCGCGAAGCTTCGGCAGATGAGAGAATGCGCCGCGGAGAATGGGGGTGTTCTGTGTGGTCATGCGATTAAAGAATTTTAATATGGGACCCGGACGATTTCAGTAAAATTTGAATATTCGGGGGAAAGTAGAATTCCAGTCTTCTTTATGCGTATTTCAGTTTAATTAAAAGTGAGGAGTAACAACAAAATTTATTGTATGTAATTATCATTGAAAAGCGTAGGACCTTCATATATATCAATATATTGTTTTATGCACTTTTTATATTAATTATGCGAAAATACGTAATTACTTATAAAAATAAAAAAGCCCATGCAGGAAGTAGGTAGCCACCTCGGTACTCACCTACTTTTTAATTGACCACGAGTGTGTTCTGTTTTCATTTCATATTTCATGTTAAAGACTGTGAATTTCTCAAATTAAACACAGTCTTGAAATTTGCATAAATTTACAAGATTGTGTTTAGTGGAAATTCGGACCAAATTTGAGCAACGGTAGTGGTAGATATAAGAAATGACACAAACTATAACTTGCAACTATAACTTGCAACATTGAGCAAATATTCCTTTACTCAATGCTTGCAACTATAACTTCCAACTACCTAAATATCATGAAAACACCGTAGTTATAATAAAGTTCGTTTTTTAATTCCTTTTAACACCCTGTATTTTGAGACAGGGCGTCTAAATGATAAGTTAAGAAAAGTTATATTATTTTAGCCCAAAGAATTTGTGATCACTGGATGGACCTACATTATTTCTGTAGCTCCATGTATAATACGCAAATTAAAAAGAGTTTGCGTACAATGGAATGTTCTCCGTTAATTATTTTAGCAAATTTCATACTCGTAAGTAATATCATAAGGGCATCTAATTTTTCCGAAAAAAATCGAAAAAACACGTTGCTAACTAATATTTTAACAAGAAGCATGAGTGCTGGTGGCAACATAAATCAGAGTCGAAGACGAAAAAACTGCTGACAGGTGCTGTCATACAGTTTTTCCATCTAGAAACCATTTGTAATTCAAAATTGCGCGTTTGTGATTGGTGGAAATTAAGACGAGGGAAATAGTCATTAATAAAACCTGCTTATTACCACACTTCTAATCGTTCCAAATTATATCGACCTTTTCATTTCGCTTCCTTATACTGAAGATACATATATACTATATATACCTACTATTATTAGCTTGCAACATGTGTTTTTTAAAATCGAATGGTTTCATTTATTTTAAGACGCGCCCATTGAAAAAGTTTCATAATACCAGCAATAAGTTCCAAAGTCATAAAAGAAACGGAAAGAAGAACTGTACTGATGTTATCAGTGAAGGTTCCTTCAGCACGCAATCTACGCTCGATATGGGAACCCCGTGCCTTGTTTTATTCAGGAAGAACAATTCCAGTGGCAGTAAATTATCTCCCAAAATAGAATTTATCAGCCCTGCGGGGATTCTACGGACGGCTATAAGAGCGATATTTTTGCTAGATAGAGAAGCGGCGATGAGGAAAACTTCTAGATTATAGTTTTATAATAGTTAGTAGCCTTAACATTACAAAGAGGCAACGACACATTACACCAATTCGGGTGTTCAATTTTGTGATCTGATATTTCCTCTTCTTCCAAGTAAAAAAGTGGCCTAATCTTTCTTTATTTCACCAGATACCGGGCAAGTTTCTTAAGGAGTAGGTATATGTACCAAACTGCTGAAGTGCTTCCAGTAATTTCTAGTTCTAACCAAAATTGATAGATCTTAGTATATAATAGACTAACATGTATCAATCATATAATCGCGTTAAACAAAATATTTATCGAAATATAAAATATTTGGGGCGTGTGATAGGTCACTGTCGTTAGCGACACGCTGCATTGTGGGAACATAGAAAAAATATAGACTATATTTATTCTTTTATAGTTATGTTTCTACGGTGGTAATATGCACAAAGGACAACAGTTCGCCGCGCGCTTCTCAATTGAGGCAGTAGCGTTAAGCTAATGAGACAACGTTCCGAGAATTCAAACGAATGCAAATTAATTAATTTCATTACTATCAAAGTCGATAAGAATTTTTTGGTTATCTTGACAACAAAGTGAATAATGATCACCTGCAATAACCTGGCATTTCTGGCAATAAGACCCGTTTATTGTTCTATGTTCCCCTAAAGAAGTTTTGCCAAAGAAAATGTTACCCGTTTGTCTAAAAGTTTCGGCACCCCACACCTGACACTATATTTTTAAATTAACCACTGTTTTTGTAAATAACAATAATTCGCTATTTCTACCTTATTTTCTTAAAAACAACTTTTACACATAATGTGAAAATGGGTTAACAATATTTACAATCAATTTTGTTGTTTTAGTAACAAAAAAAGTTAAATCAACTTTACGCATAATTTGGGAAATAGTATGGGGTTTGTCTCAACAACAGTTCTGAACCGGTTCTCAGCGATTTAGTTGGTTCCACGTTTTTTGGTCAGGACTTTGACATTTTGTGGAAAAACTAATTGTAAAATGGGTTGCTTGAATTATGGCAATATCTCCCAACATAATTAAGCTAAATTGAAATTTTACAGTGGTGTGTTTTTGGGGATGGAAAATAAGCGGAAAATGTGAATTTCTACTTAACTCACGCTGTTTTTGAATCTTGCGTTTACTCGTAACTTTTTTGAAGTTTTATTTTCGGTCTTGCAATTCCACCATTTTAGTGCACCTTTTCATTTGGAACGAAAGTGAACTCTTGTTTCATAACGATCAAATCAACCGTTTGGGTTGAAATTGCCAAAACGTGCCCTAAAACACCTGTTAACTACAACATTTGACACATAAAATTTTCATCAATCGCTTTCAAATGATACCGATCAACTGTACATTAAGAATGAGGTAAAAACTGGCAAATGGATATTGGTCAAAAACATCATTGGTTCTCTTGAAATAGGGTGTCCAAAGATTGCTAAATTAAAGCCTTATTCAATTTTGAAAGGGAATAATTTTTGGTTCATTGTTCATAGGGATTTTTTCTCACTTTAAACGGTACAGTTGATTTGTAACATTTGAAGCGATAGGTGAACCCCACACCTGACACCAATGAAGAAAAATCTTCGTCCGATATTATTCGCACTCCGAAGCGACCACTTGTCGATATACAGATCCTTCGGCACACACCTTACTGCTTCGTGTCGTGTTTTATTCATAGAGAACAATTCCAGGAGGCTCTAAATTACCCCCAAAATAGAATTTATTAGCCGTTCGGGGATTTCTACGAACGGCCATAAGAGCGATCTTTCCTCCAGATATACAGAGAAGCGGCGAAAGGGGAAAGCTTTAGGGCAGTTCTCTATCCCATGCCTTATCAAGAGATATTAGAATATCTCGGGAAACAGCAGCTCAATATAAACACATTAATTATAAACATTGAACAATCTTCTGGTTAACATGTTTAGGGCTACAGCGACGTATTACTGAGGTACTTCTGTGTTAATGTGTCATTTTTTAACCGTAGTCGTAGAGGTAGTCGTAAACGTCTTCAGCAATTTCAGCGGCAGACCCCGCCAGCTTTTCTTTGATGTCACGTATTATTCGCTAAAACGGTTTAAAATATTCTAAAACGTCGTTTTATAGGAAAGTTTGCAAACAAAAAATGTGCAATCATATGAAGTTAATTTAAATAATATGTAAAAAAATTAATATACCACGTTTTTGAAAACTATACAATAATTTTTCCTAGCCCCGTGGGGCGCATGCAACAGATAATAAAACATCTGCAGTGCAATACAATTGTTAGTGACTAATTAGAAAACTAGATATATACTTAGGACGCTCAATTCATTTTGCCCATGAAATAAGTATAGCTTTTTTATCTTCATATTAGCCTTGAGTTAAATCAAAACATTTGCCAATTCTTGGATGTTGTTAGTGACACACCAGGAGTTAGTAGTCAATATTAACTTTAAAAAATGGTGCGGGGTAAAGCTTTGTCTACCGATTTAAGAAAAATTATTGTTAATTTACACAATGCTCGTAATACTTGTGGTAAAATTGCCAACCAACTGCTATTATCACGCTATACTGTACGAAATATCGTCAAACTATATAAAACGAGAGGAACCGTTCAAGAAAAGCCAAATTTGGGTAAAACTTCAAAAAACCCGACCAATATGAGAGCCTTACGTCGTATTTTGAAACAAAATCGTCGTGCCAATTGATAAATGTTTTTCACGGTCAACCTGTGTTAGAGCTATCAAAAAATTGGGATATAAATTCTACAAAATAACTTTTTTTCTATTATTGTCTTCGTACAAACTAAATAGTGAAGAATTTTTAATTCGTAGGTAAAAGAAAAATCTTTTTTAACTGTAAGACAGAAGACAAATAATCTAATATGGGCAAAAAAATCATCAGATCTGGTCACAAATGCAATGGGATAGTGTTATTCGGAGTGACGAGTCAAGGTTTGAGGTATGTGTTGGGGATTACCGAGGTAGGGTATCGAGGACCAAACATGAAGCTTATCATACAGAGTTTTTGCGACGAAAAGTGAAATTTCCTGCTTCCGCAATGATTTGGGGGTGCATGTCGGCCCAAGGGGTTGGAAAGTTGCACATCATAGACGAGACTGTTAAAAACTGTTAAAAACAACAGAAAATGAGTACATCATATTCAAGTACATAACAAGATGGTGCTGCATGCCATCACAGAGAAGCCCAGAATACAGAGAGTCCATCTTGTCAAATACGTCAAATGGAGACCAACTTTTAGTAATTTTTCACACACCCGACAATATCGTTCAAATAAACTATGAAGTAGACAACATTCTTCATTTATTATAGATTAATTCAAAACTGAGAAAGAAGATCCACAGTGACCTACAATGGATTAATTATCTACCGTTTAAAGTTGGGCTCCATTTGACATATTTGACAAGATGAACTCTCTGTATTCTGGTATTCTCTGTGATGCCATACTGCTAAAATGGTAAAGGAATGGATGTTGCAAAATGATATTCCTATTTGTCTGAGGTTGGTCCAGATATAGTCTTATTAAAAATGTATGGTGTGTTGTAAGCCGATACGGTAGTAAGAGCACCAATTAGTAAGCGTAGAAAGGGAAATCCCACTTCCACAGCGACTACGTTATTAGCGTTAACAGTTCAGGTTCCTTAGGCACGCACCTATAACGTTTCGTGTACGTGTAGGCGTCCCGCGCTCCGTGTTTTATTCAAGGAGAACAATTCCAGAGACGGTAAATCACCCCCAAAACGGAATTTATCGGCCTTTCTGGGGGTTATACGGACAGTTATAAGAACGATCTTTCCTTGGGTTAGAGGAGTGGCGAAAGGGGACGTTTTAGTTCTAGATACTACCTTTTATCAAAGAGAGTAGCTTATGTATAATTCAAATTACAATGTGACTAATTTTATATTTTAGAGAAATGACTGACAGTTCAAAAAGTAAGTTATAAGTAAACATAAAACCCGACAACAAGAAATTAAAAGAAATATACATCCACGGATATATCTGAAGTCTAATACATAAGGAACTCTAGGTTTTTTCGAAAAGTTTTCGGTTGAAGTGAAAACTTCATAAACTGTACAAATATTAACAAATTAATTACCATACACTAAAAAATTAAATGACATAATAGTTACAATGGACGTACCATTAAGGAGAAATACGCCTGTGGTAACTGTGAAGAAACTAGACTAGGCGGCACCGGCAATGGAGGTGGGCCTAAGGCCCCAAATTCAAATTTCAAGATGTCGACTTGGTAAATTTGGAAAAAACACTTTAAAATGATTGATTACGTATATAGCTCAGGGTTTTACAACACGATTAATAATCTACGAAAGTGAAAGTCACATTTTCAAGGGCTTTTGGTGCATTGAGGTAAAATTTTCGTAAATGCCAATTATTTATAACTTGCGTGCCTATAGATACAACTAAATTCGAACGAATAAAACCATAAAACTTCCATATTTTAAGGTGGTTCCGTTTAATCATGTAAAATTGTTAGGTATAACACTCTCCACACAATCCAAACCAAAACCACTTTTACCCTGGAAGACTGTGTAGGTATGAACAAAATCTCTTTTGATGGCCTTAACCCACTTTTCCCTTAAAATGGGGTATTTAGGGAGGAAAAAGCGGACACTTCCGCCTTTGTAGTTTCCCTTGCAGTTAGGAACGGAACACGTCCACGGCATGATTTAAATAAGTCCGAACCTATAGACACTACCTATAAGTAAATATTGAGTAAAGGATATATTCTATATATAGAATAATATATATCCTTTACTCAATGCTATAAACTAACATTCAATTTTAATCACTTTATTCTAAATCACTGCTGTTTTACCACCTTATTAATAAAACTCCATGTCCTATATTACTAAAAAAACACAGTCTAACACACAACAAACGTTCTTTAAAACAGGAAAATCGCCAAACAAGTGAACGTAAACAACTACAAAAAGCTACCTCCCTCTGATGACGTAGTGACGTTTCGCGTCGCCAGCAGCTGGCAGGACTTTATCATTGCGACGGTGCCGGACTAGGTGGCCGCATCTTGTAATATGTGATAAGGGAAGGTGTCATCATTTAATGTCGGACTTGACACTACGAGTATTGCTACTTATCCTGAGCCTGAGCTACCTAATAATAGTTAAGAATTTAATGTTCCTAATCCTTGCAACCTTGCCTGATCAATTGACCCAAACGTCGATAATATTGAGGCATTACTGGCAAGATTAAAAATATTGGATAATGCCATCGTTACTGATGTGCACCAAGCATAATATATCTTCAGTCGACGGAAAAATATTGTAATTGCTCGCGAGTGAAAATATTGTTCAATTATTAATCGCTTATATTAATACACTTGTTAACTAAACTAACGATTATTGCAACTTGAGAATACAACAACGGGGGTAAAACTTACAGTCTCTGCTCCACAAACACAGCTTCTTTAATCAAAAGATCAACTGTACATATGTTTCGGCCCTCCTAGGGGTCATCTTCAGCCACCTGTTGTTGTAACGATTATTGCATTATTCATTATTAATATCACTTGTTCTTAATACAAAATTTATCTTGTAGAGATAGAGTTCCTTTCTCAGATATACAGTGACTCCCGGATTGTACGTGTCATCGAGGAATTTTGTTTTAATTTCTCATTTCTTTTTAATGTAACTGTTCATAAAAAAAATGGCAAAAAAATTAGACTAGAATAGTGAAAAGCCCAATTTGGGAAAAAAAACGTGAAATTTGCTTAGAAAAAGGCCACTTTTTGCATGTTAGATACTGTAAAAATGTAAATTCGACTTTACACGATAGCTAGTGATCACTAAAGACCATGTTTGCATTATGTTTTTTGCTGAATTTTATAGGCAGCCATTATATATTTAATTTCTACACGAGTTACGCAAAACTAAATATATTGCGATAACTATTTTTGCTTTTTTGAGGTTTTATTATTTTTTTCGCTTCGTGTTTATTTGAATTTTTACGTAGGAATATTTACATAATTTTTAAAAATTTATTTGCTTATGGCGGGATGATCCAGCCATATGCAGAGACTGTGCCGGTCGAGCGTTAAGCCCAAATTTACTTCTTTCTAGGGTTCTTTATTCAAAATTTTATTTACTGCTAAAGGTTTGTATGAAGTTTTGAAGTGCATGCATGTCTTACTGTCAATAGGTATAAATAAAATAGGTAGCTATTGACAGATGTAATGGTTGGCGGAAAAAAGATCGAAAATCAAAAGGTCGAATCATATTCGACCGAATCACAAAATGTCGAAAACAAAATATAGAAACTACAAAAGGTCGAATCACGAAAGGTCGAATCAAAAAAGATGTAAAGGCAAAAGGTCGAAACTACAAAAGGTCGAAACACAAAAGGTCGAATTACAAAAAGTCGAATCGCAAAAGGCCGAATTACAAAAAGTCGAATCGCAAAATATCGAATCACAAAATATAAAAACTGCAAAAGACCGAATCACAAAAGGTGTCGAATCATAAAAAGTCGATTTGACAAAAAAATAATTCTAATTTTTATTCAATAATTTGAAAATAATGATTGGCGGAAAAAAAGTCGAAAATCCAAAGGTCGAAAATACAGAGACACCCTGTATTTTTTTGCGCAAAAATACAGGGTGTCTCAAAAAAATCATAGGCCAGAAGTTGAGCGTCACAGTTTTTGAGACACCCTGTATATTTTGCCGCAAAATATACAGCGTGTGTTTATTATTAAAATATCAGAATATTGATTCCAAATTAGCTTTATATATATAGAAATATAATAGAAAGTTTAATTGTTTTTGTGAATATTATACATATTATGCAGTATTATTTATATTGCACAGTATTCTTCAGTTTAAATTCATAAATCCATACAACTTACAAAAATGCGCAAAGCTTTGAAATCCGAGTGCTCTTTAAGTTGAACGTAATACGCGTTTACGACTCAGAATTCGGTTTAGGGACGCCGTCCGCTCTATACAACGCGGTTTTCCGCGTTTTTACCTCTCGCGCATTTCCGAGATATAATATGCAAAAATGCTTTCTTCTGGCTCGCGCTAAGGGGTCGCCGCATGCATAATTACGATATTAAGCGGGTCACGTACATTTTACGGCTGCGCGCCCTCATGAATTTAATTATTAAACGAGTTGCGATTAAAATGAATAGAAACTACAGCTGGCGCGGCATTAAATAAAATATTCCGAGCAAAATGGCAGTTGCCATTAAATATAAAAATATTATAAATAAGGATATTTAGGAAGGGCGTATGCAGAATATTATTTTATTCACGTTCATACTCCCATATTTTTATTATTTTTATATGCTTGTTGTATATAGTCGAGAACATATGATGGCATGAACATAGGGTTTCCCAGTTAACTTTGATTTATTTTCTGTTAAAAAAATTTAAACTCAAAAAATCAGTCCTAGGCTTATGAAAATGTTCACACCTACTCAGGTTTTCATCATGGATAAGTTTTCTTAATAACATTTTGACGTAAAACCTAAAAGGTAGCAATTTACTGCTGGGAAAAATTAGTTTTTTCAAAATTTCCAGGGCATACGGCATTTTTCGAAACTAAATTATGCCACAAATTAGTTTCAAAATCTGCTGCTTGGGTAATTTTCAATGACGCGACATTTTGTTCTGCTTATAGTCCAAAAGTCGGCCGCATGATTTCAACTCTCATAAGATTATAGAATAAGATGTTATGTAAAATGTAGAGAGTATATTTCTTTACTTGAAGCGAGTACGTTGCCACAGATAATATGGGCCCTATCATTGTTATTTAAAGAAGTTGTGGTTGATTTTTAATTTTTTCATAGGTTCACTCCGTCCCACGAACATATTTACCACTTTTTCGCAAAAGTCTTTTGATAAATTCGAAAAGTGACATTCTAAAAATCGAAGGAGGTGGTAAATTTCTTAATTGGGTCTACTTTCCTCCAGTACCGAAAGAAACCTCGAAAATCCGATATTTAACCAAATTTCCCGACTCCCGATTTTCAAGTTTCGAGAAACGGGACGGCTGTAGAATAATTAGCGAAATTGACGGGAAATCCTGAGGAACCGCTCTTAGAAATTGCGTGTTTTTTCTCGTTTTTTGATTTTTCGGGGGCGCCGGAAGCATCTGCATTTAGCTTTAAAAATTCCGACCCCATCCCCGAGCCGAAATAACTTAGTTGTAGCTTGGCGAAAAAGGGCAATTTCTGACAGTTTTCGGACCTTGGCTTTTAGGTGACGGGAAATGCCGACCAACCACGTGAAAAAGATGCGTCCCACCTGCGTTGGTCGATTTTTTTTTCGCCGAAAATCCTTAATAAAAACGCGTTTTAAAAAAAATGTTTTGCTGGACATCAAACGGCATATGTCACTGGCTGTATAGCGGGACTTCGCACACAACTCGCGTCCCCGAGGTACAGACGTACGCATACAAAGAGTACGCGCGCACAAACAGGTCTATTAAAAAAGGAATTAAAAAGGGGCTGCCACTTGTTGAAAAAACTAGAAAATCTCAATACGATATTCTTTGTTCTCTCTGCAGGGAATACTAGAGCATTTCAGAATGGATTTAGTGTGATTCATGAGGTGCATGGTGGCACGAAGACTGTACCCAAAGTCTATAGACTTTGAACTGTACCAACTACCTAGGACATGGCGTCATTATAATATGTGACTTATGTCAAGAATAAGAATAATATCTATATTGTTATTTGAATTTTTTTTTAGCGCGCACTCCTAAATCCAGCACTGCGTACTCTTTCGAGCTCTCGTTCCTAAGAGTACGCAAACTGTTTTTTTTTATTATTAAAGATGTAATATCTCTCATGTCGATAATTATAAAAAAAATATTTCTTTGCATTACATATTCTTAAATCTAATAAGGAATTTATACTGTGTCGAATAAATCTGTATTACTTATTGTTGTCGATTTATTTAACTTTAAATATTAAGTGCGTACTCTTGGGTGATCTTACCCTATACTGTCTACATTTTCCATAACATCTTATTCTATAATCTTATGAGAGTTGAAATCATGCGGCCGGCTCTCATACTATTAATAAAATGAGTTTCTTTAACGTTACTTTTAATAATGATATTTAATAGTTATTTATGTACCAAGGCACTGAAGTTCAACTGAACTGCCGATTTCAAGAATTTTTTTTTATATAATGTAGGTATGTTCTTACTTATAGGCACTTGTAGTCATTTGTAGCGCCCTGTATATTTCTTATTAAGCGTTTTTTTTTAACATATGATAATATGAACTTTTTTGCTTAAAATGAGATGTTCTATTTACAAAAAGTTCTATAAAAAAGACGAATAGGTAAATCAAAACCAAATTTTTTGTCCCTCTTAAGGCTGGAATAAGTTTCCACGGTAGGCTTAAATTGAACAATTTTTTTTCATGAAATATCACCTTTAAACCCGCCTGTAGAACACTTCCTCCAAATATTTGCACATCATTACGGAACATCCTGTGTAATAAATAGGTAGATATAAGTAGATCGGGAGTAAAATGTAAAATGATTGATAGGTATGTAAATTCTTTGCTACATGTTGAATATTTTTATTGTTGTTTGATAGATTTTTACTATACCTACGCTCTGATAGTGAAAATCGTTAAATAAGTAGGTGTATCCATATTTTAATTAATTTAACGCAAGGCTATTATGCCTGGAACATTGCAGTTTGCTTCCCATCAAGCTTTGTATTCTCCTCGCATGTCGTCCACCAGATAGTCCTGGGCAATTCGCTTCCCCCATACCCCGAGAAGAGTAAGCAAAAAAGGCCTTGTTGATTTACATTCTCGGTGAATAGGCCCGCCACAAATAAGTCGACTTGTTTGCTCTGTTCGGTAGATCGAACGTCCAGATATCCCGGGTAGTAAAACCTTCCCCCACGGGCGTAGCCAAGGGGGGGGTTTCGGGGGTTCAACCCCCCCCCCCCCCCGAAATAAGCAAAATATTACCTAATATTATACCGAAAAAATACGAGGAGTGAAGAGTTAAATTATTATTACGTTTGAATATATTATGTAGTAATAGTAGCGCCTAGCGCCATCTTTTGACGAGAGGCAGACGCAGTTGCAGCCGAACTATTTTGTATTGTAGGGACACTTTGCGTTGTTTCTCGATTATTCGCCACGCCCCTAGGTCGAAATGAGCGGAACTTTGTGGAAGTTCGTGGAAGTTTCTGGACGGCTACTGGGCTGCTATATAAGCGGCGCCGCGGCGCGTGACCGCGCTTACGGCAGTATTGTTCCATGCGAACTCGAAGCGAATAAAAGTGAAAAGTGGTGAACGAATAGTGAAGAGAATTAAGTGTACCGTATAAGTGAGTAATTTTAGTGCACTGTTATTCGATGACCTTTTTAAGGATAGATACGTGAATCATTATTACTGTCGAAAAATGGAGGGGAAAAAAGGGAAGGGTGATAAACCTAAAGGTATGGACTACTGGAAAAAGTGGTGTAGTCAAGGTCAAGGGGTTTCTAATAAAGAAACAAATTTGGATTTAGCTATCAAAGCTTCAGCTACCTTGCATGCTGCATGCTGATAAGAAGACTGCCTACCCCGAAATCTAGTTTGGAATGCCTAGATATGTGCGATAAAAACCTTTATCCTAATATTTACACATTACTACAAATCTTGGCTACCATTCCTGTATCCACTGCTACCCCAGAAAGGTCTTTCTCGAGCCTAAGGAGACTGAAAAACTATTTACGAAACACTACAAGTGAAAACAGACTTAATGGTTAATGAACATTCACTATGGAACAGTAATTCATGCAGATGAAGTAGTGGATATATTTAAAAGAAAAAGCCGAAGATTTCTTCTTTAATGGTTTTAGATTTAGCGCAGAGGAACGAAATTAATTTATCCATTTCATTTAAAGTTAAGAACTTTATAAATATGTCGTAGTTTTTCGGATGAATATATAGATATTAAATTTCATGTAAGTATATTTTTGTTGTTTTATTTACTTCTCAAACTAAATCCCCCCCCCCCAAAACTAAATCCCGGCTACGCCCGTCTTCCCCCATACAGCGTCCCTTATCTCGCATTCCCTTTTAAACAAAAAACGTGGCGGGATCGGGCAGTGTGCCGCTGACGTGGCGCTTTTTAACTTTCCGTCCCCCGGCTTGCTTACGACTTTGTTTTTTCTTTTGTCGGAATAAATAATAAGGAATGGAGGAGGATGAAAGGCCCGGATTAATAATACGGCTGTTGGTAAAAAGTTTCGGCGTGGCGCGTGATAAGGGAATATGAGAACGGATTTATGTGGGGGTGTATTTTGGGGAATAACAGTGAGTAAATATTTAAGCTGCGGGGACGGAGGACAGGAGGAAACGCGGAACAAATTATTAAGTTGTTTGCTTATAGGAGTTTTTTTTTTTTAATAAGAAAGTTGGTAGATTACGTAGTTTATGTGATATTATCAGGGGTGATATAACTAGTGGTACTTGAAAAAAAAGGAAAAACACAAACACAATCTACTCCATAGTGATTTAAAATTTAATTCAATATAATATCAATTGGCGCGGTAGCAGGAAAAATTCAATACATTCCTCGATGCGTAAGCTCTTTTTTTTGGTTTTTGGCCTCGGAGGTACTTTTAAGGCCCGCGTTGCCTCAGTTCTTAAATAACCTTCTAGACCAAAAAAGTGCACTTAAGCATCTCGCAATGTAAATAACTATAAAGTTATTTCATAAATAGGAGTTGTAAAAGAAATTAAATTTTAATCATTTAAATTGATTAATATTTCTAAAAGTCTAATAATAGCGTTGTTCCAACAATACTTCCGAACCAGTTCTATAGCGAATCAGAAGGCAGAAAAGTAATTCCAGAACTGTTTTCGATCAATTAAATCCCTGAGAACTGGTTCAGAACTGTTGTTGGAACGAACTCAATAATAACTTATTTTTCATTTTTCTCTCATTTTAGAAAGATGTAAATTGGTTCAGATAGGTTTTGAGTGATCCTAAATATGAATCTGTAGTAATTTTTTTCTAAAGAATTCTTTAATAGTACTTTTCGAAATTTGAGCCCATAAAAGCGGTCGTAGTTGACCATGATTGCGGACCAAAAATAAAGATACCCACTTTATTGAATGCACACTTTAAATGCCAACCGTAAAATGGTGATACTTTGTAACAAATTTTTGATATTTTCAAGCAAAAAATACATAAAATATTATTGCACGTCTGTGAAACTGGCTTATTTGTTGTATTTGTTCTTAAACTTGCCATGTAGGTAGAGAACATTAAGTAAAAAAAGGTGGAAATTACGTTTTTTTTTTAATTTAAAGTGTGTGTAAAGTTACCCCCCAAATGGCGTTACTTTACACAAGCGATAAAATTCACGTAATTTCAATTTTGGACGACTTTACACACTTGTATACTTTTTAAAAACCCTGCTTTGTCCGATTAAATAAAAAAAAAAACGAATAAAAACGAGTTAAAACCAAAAATATAATTCTTTATTGAAACACAGCTCATAAAATCACAAAAAAATAAACTTAAAATAAAACTCTATCATATTTTTCTTTAAAAAAAAATATTCTTTGGTTGAACATTTCAGTCTTAAAAGTTGTACTTTTCAATATCTACATCGAATGTGTATATTCCTCTTTTTTGAAGTGGCGGTTTCAAAACCAAATAATGTCATCCTCGTTTTGTGTTGAAATGTCACTTTCCTGTGGGTAAACGAATGTTTTCTCGCGTTTATGACGGAAATACTTCAAAATAACATCTGGTCTATCCACCTCTTCGATCCTAGCAATAAAATGTTTGATTGTTTTTTTTTGTTGAAAATTTGACGACTACAAATTGTCCTTCTCGGGGTATAAAGATGTCCTGGCTTTCCTCAGGAAGGTCTTGATCAGGAGGTTCTTGGTCAGGAGGGTCTTCGTAATTTTCAGATTCGTCCTCGTTATCTAGTATTTCTTCGTTTTCTTTGTTTTCGTCGTTTTTGTCGTCACAATGAAAATCTTCATATGACAAAATGTTCATATGACACTGACTTGCCGGGCGCAACCTTCACCATTTTTTTTTTGGTTTTACTTCCCCAAAAGTAGACGGCGTTCTCGTGTCTTTTAAGAAAGATAGCAAACTCTCACTAATATTGTCCGAAAAGTCATTATCCTCGGGCCGTTGCTCTGGCAACCTTTTGAGAACTTCCCTTGGATTGAGAGGAATGATGCCGGTGGCTCTAAAGGCCGATTGAATCCTTGTTATATCATTTAGCTTTAGTTTTTCAACCAACTCTTTTAATAAAGGTGGAAAGGAAACCTTGTTAAGTGTGTGTTCTCGTGGATTCTTGATCTTGTAGTTTTCCAGAATTTGGCGCCACAATCTCTTCAATGGTCCATAATAGCCAACGTCCAGAGGTTGAGTTAAATGGGTGGCATTTTTGGGAAGAAATACGAATTTTACAATGACGTCACAACCTATAGACGTGGTGCCCCATTGTTAAAATGCCCTTTATTTTGACTCCAAGATTAAATATATCCATACTACTCTAAAAACATGCTACAAACAAAGACAGAAAGTCAACCATCAACCAACTATACACCCGGTGATTCCCGGTTATAGTTCCTCCAGAATCACACTCAGATATCGCATGTTTTTTCTTGTTTGGGGGCGCCGGAAGCATCGGAGCCTCACCTGAAGACTCGGGGGATGGTCTAACGACGCCAGCCTCCGAGCCCAGAGTCGAAATAAGTTCGCTACGGCTCTGACAATCTCGCGACATTTTCGGAATAATTTCATGGAGCGCTTAGATTGTGATTAGTTCTGGGCGTCAAGCGTTTATCAAAACAAACCTGTCTATAGGTTCTGACGTCATTGGAATTTTATATTTTCTCTTTGACAGTTGACAATTATGTCAACATTTAAATGAGACAATAAATTGTCGCCAATTATAACCTTGGGTCCTGGTAATCTTCGTGCCCAAGGTACAACTATTGTTTCGAACCAATCTGTAAACGTATAGGCGTCGAACCATCCACTTTTCGATCTATTATAGCGGGCATTTTTTGGGCCACCTATCATCCACTTATCATATATCCGCTCGGCTTTATAGACGGTATAAGGTGGTAATACTTCACCAGTCCCCGTGACTGCAAACATTATAGAAATGGATGCTTTGGTGGTGTTCATGACTCTCTCTGGGTATTTCATGCCACGTCTAAAAATACATTTCCGGGACCCGGGATCGTCTGAAAGGTTGGTCTCGTCGTAGTTTAAAGTGTTAGGCGGGGCTACATTTTCCAAACTCCTTTCCAAATTTGAAAAATATTCTTTTATTTCATCTTGGGTTTTTTCAGCACGGCAGCGTTTAATATTTTGGCAACTTCTTTGGCTTAGTCTGTTTTTATGACGATCTAAAAATTTGAAGACCCAGTCAGCCCCCGGCAAGTTGTCATTAAATCGGCGAATGTTTTGCCCAGTTTGATCCAAATATCTTTTCACCAATACTCGGACATCGAGGGCACTTAACGGGCTTCCAAATTCTCCAGCTGCTAGCAATACATCCACAAAGTGTCTTTCCTCTACCTCTGTTAAAAGTGTGAGACCTCCAACTTGTTTATTATGCTTGCCTTTGACTTTGTTCCAAATTGTTTTCCAAGGTATTCCGCATTGGCTACCTGCATCCCTGTAGGACATTCCATTTCTGACTAACTGAACTGCATGTTGCAGGTTTTCTTCGGTGTAATTCTGATATGGCCTACTTCCGATAGGTACCTAACAATTGAGTTCTAAAGTTTTAGCTTATAAAAAGGCGCCAAAGCTGCTCGTCTCAGCGTGCACCCGCCACGCAGTCTACATCGCTACTAAACCGCCCCGGTCAATGGGATCGCTTGGCTCGTGTGTAAACAAACCAAAGCGGGATTGGCAGATTTCAAGACTATTCAAGTTTAAACAATTCTATGCACGTTTGTGTAAAGTTACCCATGTATTGCAAAGTATCACCATTTTACGGTACCTAATAAAGAAATTTTCCAAAATCGGTCAAGAAATAAAGATTTTACCTTAACATGGAACACTCTATAGTCTGAACAAAATTCGAAAATTCGCACAAACTCACACGATCAGCTGACGTGCATCCCCCCTCCACAGCCACAGCGCAGCTGACTATGTCTTTTTAACCCTATCTAACATCAATAATTTCTAAGGAAAGAATCTACTGGTATGAGATAACTTTTAAAAAAATACTCTTGAATTTTGTCGTTTACCTTTCTTACACATATGGACTAATATCTTCAGTCCGTTTACATACGGACTAGTCCTTTTGAATAATATATTAAAGAAGGATATGCCTTCTTTTTAGTAAGTATTTTGAAGAAAAAATATAAAAAGGGTGTACCTACACTATACTAAATAATTTTTTTTTTCCTTCAAAATACTATGTTTTTGTTTAAATCTCTCTGTGATATATGGTCTAGTTGCAAATAGACCGTATATAAATGGACTAGTCCTTTTGCAAATCGACTAGTTCGTTTGTTGAAGGACAAGCTTCTTACACATATGGACTAATATCTTCAGTCCGTTTACATACGGACTAGTCCTTTTGAATACGGCCTGTTTTACATATACGGTCTGTAACATATATATGTCAAAGGCTTGTGAATAACTCTATATTTCGTAAATAACTGTATCCTGAAGATCCGCACACATATTTTATTTGCAGTGTAGTTTCAATAATTTTATTTATTTTTTCTTACGATATAGATTTTTAATTTGATTCTAAAGACTTCTTTTAGTTTCTTGGTGATCTCTTCATTCTACCTGCACAATATGGAGCTATGGGTTTTTATAATTCATGTTCTAATAATTGATATTTTTCCCTCAAGCTTTGCGATTTTTAAATGGATATTTGATGGTTTTTCTGTTTTCTTTCCAGCTAAAAAATCTCATTGCATTTTTCCAAATTTGTCATTTTTCCTCATCTTTGATAGTGTCCTGGCAAATGAAAACACCACAACCTTGCACCATATTTCTGATATTATTAAAATAAATGAGATGTTTTTTTATGAAATTTGTTTACTTAATTTTTGCCCCTGTACAAGAAGGTAGGTACCTATGCAGATGTGTTATCAGCTTTACCTCATGTAAGTTATAAGTGATTAGAATAAATGAAAATAATATTTTCCCGTATTACCTACCAACTTTGTTAGGCTCATGCAATGATTCCCAAATTATTTTTCATGAACAAAATTGATGACTTGCAAAATTATTTGTAATTAAGTCTAACAACCCTGTAACTCTAGTCTCAATATGTTAGTTTCGAGACAAGATTTTTTAAAACAAAACCGATTTATTTTAGTATAGTTACAGTGTCTAGACGCCCAGACAAACAACTTTGGAAGAAGGCATCAATACATTTCTGCGTTTTGTGGTGTAAACAAAAAATTGTGACAAAAAATTAAATACAGCCCTGACACGCCTAATTTGTCGGTTGTACGGAGCGCTCTTATAGCGCTCCGTAGTCGGTTGCTATAAACTAAATTACCAATGTGTCAATTTCTGATGCAGTTCGATTATTCGGCAAGGCGAATTATTTTTCTCAACGGTTCTATCCTGTATATAATAACACAATTTGGGACACAAGCTGTATACAAAAAATGCGAACATGAAGTGTGAATAAGGGATAGCAAAAAAAACAGGTATGTACCTGAAAAGTTGAAATGAAGTAATAACCCACACAGATAATTACTGTAGACTGTAGACATTCTCAAATGCTCGATATTCCATGCAAGTTGTAATATAACCTCCATTCCTTAATTTTTAATTATCCTGTCTGGAAGTTGGAACTTGGAAAGTCCGACAATTTAAAACGAAAGAATCCAAATGGAAGCTATTGCGAGCGCCCTTTCTGCCAAATTGGCGTGGGGCCTTTGTAGTGCCGACTAAAAGGCGCATCCTAGGCAACTCCCGCACTAACTGAAGGGCCCTTCTTTCTACGCCCTCTTTGCAATTTTAAAAGCTGCGCCCAGACAGGTAAGATTATTGGGAGGGCTTCGAACCGTGCGCCTGAATTTTTACCGGGAATCTCAATATTAAATGAGTTCGGTAACAAGATGGATATCTTCTTAAAGGGGCATGAAAAGCTAGGTGTAATCGTGGTTTTCAAAAGTACGCCTGTGTCGATTCGATATTATAATATTATTAAGTATTATTTTGTTCCGTGGTTAACAGCAAAAATCTGAAACTTCTTGCAATTCTTAACCAACTACTTAATACCCAGATTTACCGGCTTGGGTGCAGTGTTTCAAGTTCGCAGAAAAAATAACTGGAGCTGTAACTTTTGGAACACCAAACCAGAATTTGGCTTAATTCCGGACCACAACCTTAGTAACCTTGCTTGACAACTAGGTAGGTACTAAGAGGGATGTTTTTCTAGCATATCAGGTAAAAGATAATCAGTTGCACTCCAGCAGGGATTTGAACCCGTTGACTCCTTCTGGGGTTGTAGGCAATTAACCAACTAAGCTATCGGAGCATACGGGTTCCATCGACTAGGTGGTATTATTTGTTCCAACTGACTGTGTGGTGCCCCGATAGGAGCCCCAAGAAATTCCTATGAAGTTATTAAATTCAACTCGCTATATTGGAACCCTAGCTTCAATTGAATGAATGGATTCTTTGTAAATTTTAATGGTGTTAATATAAACAAATCCCGGCCTCACAGGTGGCCTGATTTCGTGGAAAGGCTAGCGAGATCTCGCGCTAGAATCACGCCACCGAATTCGCGGAAACCCAACTGCCCTGACCATATAAGGTAATCCTGAAAACTCGAGTTGAGAAATGGGATGCGCAGATCATGGGGAGACTGGGTATGAATTCAGGGAAACATTTGCAAATGTGATCAGTCGTCAACGACCACAAGCTTTATTAATTTGAATTACAGTTTACAGTTTATACCAATTTGTACTGGAACGTTAAGCAATGTTATACAGAGTAATCAATTAATATTTATGTTATTTGGGAATCTTTTGCAACTTTTGTACTTTTAATCTGAATGTTATCATTTTATTGCCATAGTTTGTGTATTCGTGCCCTTTTGACATATTGTTTTGTACCTTATTTTAAATTCGATTGTTTTAAGTGTACCTTTTGAAACGTTTGGCCTGTGTTACATGAAAAGAGTTCATATTTCGGATATCTTGAGTGGCGTTGTGCGAAATCATAGATTTATTGCAATTATTTATTATTTAATTATTGCACATGTTTTTTAAACTTCCTCTTAAACTGCATTTTATTAACTTAATGTACTGTTTCGAAATTAATTTTAATACACATATTTAAACTACCCTGTGTTTCCGTTATACACCCTTAGGCCTACACTAAAAGTAACTGTGAATCACCCCGTACAATACCGCTCGCCAACTACCATCATACAAGGGGTGATCATCACAACAACTGCATAGTGAGTATCGGTGAGATGTAGGAGACTTCGACGTCTTCTACAAACTACTAGAGGGGTTAGAGGGAGCAGGGCAACCCCATTAGTTATTTTACCCACAATATTAATTCTAACCTACTATGTCAAGACAAGAATATTAACAAACATGGATGGCTGGAGTGCATTTTTTTCTGATCATCCTTTGCCTGGATATGCCACAAAACAATCTCTTTATTTAGAATTACGGGTACAAATATCCATCTTTGTTTACCAATGACAATAACCTTGTCTATCTACTAACGAAAGTTGGCTACGTACTAACGTACTAATAGTCAGTAACAATGCCGATATAAACTAATTAAACATTTTCATGACCTAGTATTCGCCTGCTGTCTTGTTTTGGCCATTTCTCGTCCATCTTAGGAAAAATTGATCAAGCAGGGCATTTTGTTAGACCAATGCTAATGTGTAATATGTCATTGGAAAGGATATTTTAAGCAAAATTCAAATATTAAATCGATACTTGAAATTACATTTAAAAGAGGAAAGTTACTGTTTCTTCCGGTTAAACCGGAAGCTGTTTCCAAGCTCTGATTATTGACTGAAAAGTGGGTATTTCCGCACTAGTCAACCCTTGAAAATTTCAAATATTTATGTATCTCAAAACTTCTAAAAAATTTGTATAAAACTTCCTGTGTCACTTTTGTAGGTATAGGTACTTATAACTTTTTTAAAAAAAGAACTAAACGTGAAATTTTAATTAATTTGTCCTCGTTACCCGGTAGGCCACAACAAAACTGTCTTACGAAATATATTTCGCACATAACATTTCGTAACTGCTAAATGCCAGCGCCCTCCAATCCGGATGTTCTGAGGGTAAATCCTGGAAATTCGGCCCTGGAAATTCGGGGTTTTCCCGGAACTGATTAGGGCCATCCGAGCGCGTAACGAAATATTTACCCAACCTGTTTACGTTGGAGTTTTCGCACGTATCACCGAGCGGAAACTGTCTAATTTTCACGAAATTACTATTAATTTCCAGGGGAACGAAAAAATCCTATTTAACCCGCAATCTTGTTTTGGCTGTTAATAGTGGGAAGTAGAAAATGCATCAGACGTAGTCCTTTGCTAAGTAAATATCTGATTCAAATATCATATAATATATTACCTGTGGCCTGTGATAAAGACAGGCCATGGCGCACAAAAATCACGTGACCATCTTAGTCCGACGTTACATGTCATTTGTCACATAAAGCGGCAGCTTGGGTTTTGAGAAATTTTAAATGTTTAAAGTGTTTTTAAACGTCTTAGTTTATATTTTAGAAACAAGTTTATTGTCTTGTGGGCGTGTGTCCTGGTGGAGGGAAACAAGGGCGTATTCAAGGGGGGGTACAGGGGGTAATTACCCCCCCCCCCCAAGCCCATCAAATGTCCAATTTCTCAACTCTATATTTAGGTAAATTTAGTCAAGAGTCTGACGAAGTAATAAAAATTAAATTGCAAGGAGAGTTAGATTTATGGCAAAAAACATGTAGAGTCGACAATAATATTTGTGATATCCTTACAAGTTATAAAGACTGCGATGAAGACATATTTCCTACTATAAAAAAAATTCAACACATATTAATTGTTCTGCCAATTAGTGTTGCGTCAGCAGAACGAAGCTTTTCTTCATTGAAAAGACTGAAAACCTGGTTACGCTCCACTATGGGCGAAGAGCGATAAGTAGGATTGGCACTGCTATTTACTCACAGAGAAATCAATGTAGATGTTGATGTTTCTCGGGTTATTGAGCGATACGCCAAAAAAAACAAAAAGAAAATTGATTTCATATTATAATAGATAACTATATTCCTATTCCTATAATCCATTGCGATATGGATGTGATTTTTAAGAGTTTTATATTATTTTAAAGAATTTTATTTATTTTTAAATAGTATATTTCCTAACAAGTGCGGAAAGTGCCACTTTTCCGCACGCGATTGCAGTTGGCTGAACGACGCGTAGCGGAGTTCAGCCAAGAAGTCGAGTGTGGAAAAGACACTTTCCGAAAGAGTTAGGAACACTATTTTTTCTACAAGCGTGCGGAAAAGTACACTTTTCCGCACGCATTTTATTTTAGAAAGTGTCACTCTTCCGCACTACTTTTCCGCACTAGTCGTTCAGCCAACTGCAATCGCGTGCGGAAAAGTGGCACTTTCCGCACTTGTTACGAAATATACTATTTTCTACAAGCGTGCTGAAACGTAAGACACTTTTCCGCACGCACTTTAGTTTAGAAAGTGTCACTTTTCCGGACTAGTGCGGAAAAGTAGTGCGGAAAAGTACTTTTTCGCACTAGTGCGGAAAAGTGACACTTTTTAAACTAAAATGCGTGCGGAAAAGTGTACTTTTCCGCACGTTTGTAGAAAAAATATTTTTATACCTATAATGTTTTGTATTTTTTTTGTAGGTAATAAAATACCACCATATTCAGTTGAAATTGCTTTTACGAACGCACCAAACCCCTAATGCTAAAAAAATATTTTATATTACCCCTCCCAAGGCGAAATCCTGGATACGCCCTTGGAGGGAAACCACCCAGGTGTTATTATGGCCTCTGGGTGGGAGCCGTGCCGTCCAGGAGCATTGGTGCGGCTCGCGCCGACGCGTGAGCGCTGTAAGGGGGAATTCTCTCCCCGGGAATGGACAGTGGAGCCTGAGACACAGACGGGTGAACTGCTTACGGGAGATCCGCGACTTTAGACGGTCCGGGTGGCTGGAAGCCGTTTCCGTTGACCACGTTCGGGTTTGTGTATTTTGTATTCACCATTCACCTTGTGCGAAATAAAGTCAGTGTTGTAACGTACTCGAGGATTTTCGTTGTCGACCCACGCCCTATTCGGCCTTTCACGCTGCCGATCAACTGGGACTTCGTCAAGATTTACAGTATACTGAGGTGAGTTTTCAGTTTTATTTCGTAAAAAATAACCTAAATACCAAATATTGGGTCTGTCTGAAGAAAATGTCACCATAACAACATTATTTGCTTTGCCTCGGGATGAAAATTCGAGCCAAAAATGGATTCGTCAAATTCCAACTGAGATTTAATTTCTAAAAAATCCTTAAGTATGTGTGGCTAACACATTTTCAAGAAAGTGAAACCATTAAAGTGGACAAATGTGTTGTGGGAGGAAAATACCTACAGAGAATATCACCTAAGCTAAAGGAAGGTGCTGTCCCAACAAAGGTACTAAAAAGCAGAAAATAAAATAAAAGATAAAAAAAACCTTTTTAAAAACTATCTTTTATTTAAGCCATGTACTAAAATGAATAAAATAAGTTTAAGTTTTCGTTAAGAAAAAAAAAGTTCTTGTAAATCAAAAAGCTTGTCGAGCGAATTGTAAAGAAAATACGTACTTTGGCAGGTAGGTAGGTACTCACTTATCAACCAATCACTGAATAATAATACCTACTTTTATGAACATTTCGCGCGACAAGCAGTGGCGTAGCTAGGTGGGAGCGAGGGGAGGCGATCGGCCCCCCACGCTCCCCGCAGTCCCCGCGAGAATGTTTTTATAACACGCTTTTAGAACGAAGTAAAAAATATAAAATATAAAATCGGACTAAAAAGTATAAAATAATTTCTCCTAGCCACATAAAGATGGAGCACGTGCAATAGATTAGTAAGGAGTGTAGAAAAGTAGCTGCCATTGGAAAACATTATTTGCAGTGCAATAGGTACAATTATTATTGTTAGTGACTTAAGTGCATACATCAATAATTATTATTATTATCTATTGCATGCGCCCCACGTTTTTTTAGTCCGTTTTTTTAAAAACGTGTTATATTAAAAAACATAGGTATTTATTTATTTTTTGTTTTTTTTTATATGTGACAGGTGTTACTTTTATTTAAACCAAATAATAACATGATTTTTTTGTACAGCCATTATTTTTTTATAAATAATGTACAGTGCTATTCATAAAGTTAGCATCAAATGGGAACAATTTGTATTATTCGATTTTTTGAAAACATGATTTCGAGATAGATATTATATGGTGGAGCATATTGGGCCTAAAGAGAGTCTTGACGTCACCCATGCCAGTCGCCCATGCCAGTCAAATTTGACATTTAAAACTAAAAATTGGGTTTGCCTTTGGAAATATCGGAAAAAATAGTACCTACACGATATTTTTTCCAGCAAAATAACTTATTTACTGGTTGCTTTCTTACTGAACCATAAAAATACAAATAAATTTCAAAACAAAAAGGGGAAAAATTAGATTTGTTAAATTGTTTTTGTGTAACAACACAATATTGGTGCAGAGTCTTTAATTGTAAGCCAAGTTCATGCCCTGGGCCAGTGTTGTAATATCTTTACATAAAACACATCTATATTTCGAAATTGAGTAAATCGAAATGATAAGGTACAGTTTCGTATTGAATTTTATGGTTTCAGTTTCAATTGCTGGAATATGAAGTAAGAAAAAGACGAATATTTCTAAAATTTGACATAGACGCACTATAATTCAATACGAATACATTTCATGGGTCGCGGAAAATTCTTCGAAAAACAATTCTTCGAAAACAATTCTTCGAAGAAAAATTCTTCGAAGAAAAATTCTTCGAAGAAAAATTCTTCGAAGAAAAATTCTTCGAAGAAAAATTCTTCGAAAAACAATTCTTCGAAAAAACAATTCTTCGAAAAAACAATTCTTCGAAAAACAATTCTTCGAAAAACAATTCTTCGAAAAATAATTCTACGAAAACCTAGTTTCTCTTGGTTGGCGGAAAAAAAGATCGAAAATCAAATGGTCGAATCATATTCGACCGAATCACAAAATGTCGAAAACAAAATATAGAAACTACAAAAGGTCGAATCACGAAAGGTCGAATCAAAAAAGATGTAAAGGCAAAAGGTCGAAACTACAAAAGGTCGCAACACAAAAGGTCGAATTACAAAAAGTCGAATCGCAAAAGGCCGAATTACAAAAAGTCGAATCGCAAAATATCGAATCACAAAATATAAAAACTGCAAAAGACCGAATCACAAAAGGTGTCGAATCATAAAAAGTCGATTTGACAAAAAAATAATTCTAATTTTTATCCAATAATTTGAAAATAATGATTGGCGGAAAAAAAGTCGAAAATCCAAAGGTCGAAAACACAGAGACACCCTGTATTTTTTTGCGCAAAAATATAGGGTGTCTCAAAAAAATCATAGGCCAGAAGTTGAGCGTCACAGTTTTTGAGACACCCTGTATATTTTGCCGCAAAATATACAGCGTGTCTCAAAAAACTGTGACGCTCAACTTCTGGCCTAAGCTGAAGTCAGAAATGGGTACCTAGGTACTGACAATAATTTTCGTTTATACGAAATACGCTTTTCCTGATTTTGTGTTTCGACCTTTGTATTTTCGACTTTTTTTCCGCCAATCATTATTTTCAATCCACAATATCGACCTTTTGCGATTCGACTTTTTGTAATTCGGCCTTTTGTGTTTCGACCTTTTGTAGTGTCGACCTTTTGCCTTTACATCTTTTTTGATTCGACCTTTTGTGATTCGACATTTTGATTTTCGATCTTTTTTCCGCCAACCAAGAGAAACTAGGTTTTCGTAGAATTATTTTTCGAAGAATTGTTTTTCGAAGAATTGTTTTTCGAAGAATTGTTTTTTCGAAGAATTGTTTTTTCGAAGAATTGTTTTTCGAAGAATTGTTCTTCGAAGAACTCACATTTTGAGACACAAATTATTTAAACATATTTATCACAATAGCCGTCATTAGCATTTGCGCAAAAAACCTAATGTTTAAAGTTTAAAATTATGCGTGTTGCTCGCTACAGATCGAAAAAAGCCATTTTATGGGTCAAAATGTTGAATCACCACGCACGTGCTGTACATTAAGTCTTAATTTATTCGCTTTAGTACATGGCTTAAATAAAAGCTTGTTTTTAAAAAGGTTTTATTATTTTCCACCTGTGGTTAAATTTTTTCCATCGTGACTGAACCACCCGTATATTTTATGATTCTCGATTAAGATAAAATATGTACCTAATATTCAGTCTATAATACATATATAGTACCTATAATATGATTTCAAATTGTGTCTTTTCTGGGGTTCAAATAATCTAGCTGGTTCTGTCAAAGTCTTTGGTTCTGTAGCGTGGCCAACCGGCGCGTGAAGATCACAACAAACGCATTTATTGGCCAACGCAGCCAAATCGAACACTGTAGCTCTACCATACGCTTTAGTCCGGCGTTTTACCAATCCAAAATTTCCAGTTTAAATATTTATGAAACTGTTCCCGCTGCGTGCCCGGGGCGTTTTCAATTTTTTTTAATACCTTTTTTCAAGCGGTGGAACGCCGACGAAGTTATCCTTCCACTATGGAAAAACGCCTGTCTTCCATTATGCATGTAGGCCGCATATGAAACGGGTATTTTAATTTATTTTCCATTAAGGATGGAAGAGAACTTAAAAGAAAGTTGGCTGGGGGCCGCCAGGGAGTTTCGTATAAAGTTCCCGGAAGCAACCAATAAAAAGGAGAAGACCGGCTTGGCTCATTCGCTGGGATTCTGAGTGGAGCGGTGAAAAGCATTAATAATACTAGCTGCGTTTACATAGACTACTACAGCATATTTTTATGAGCCCATATGATAGTATTATCACTACGACCAATCTTAGGTCAATATTTAATTTTAATAGTTCGCCAATATATCAATATCACTTTTTCTTGTAAATGTTTTTGCACTAGTTAATCTTACATCCTTATTGTTATTGTATCTTGGGTTATGAAAATGTCCACGCAGGTCGCTTTAGTAGCCTCCTGGCAATGTTAGTACAAGCCACAAATCCAGGGGATGTGCTGACTGAAGCTGCAAATGTGTTGTTGGCTCCTGCCTGAACTTCATTTATTGCTTCCCAAATCATGCCTATCTCTTTGATTTGGTTATGTTACACCGTACTGATGATTGCCAAATAGCATGAAACACACGTGTATGCGGTTAATAGGTATTTTTTGTTAATTTTGAGTGCTTGCCTTCTATCACTATTTCTTGTAAATATTTTTACACTCGTTAATCTTAATTGTTAAAAAGTTTTCTTAATAACATTTTGCCGTAAAACCTACAAAAAGGACACTTTTCTAAAAAAAAGTGCCAAAAAATCAAATTAGTCTAGAAGTCTAGTCTACTCAGTTTTTCATTGTAAACAAGTTTCGTAATAACATTTTGTCGTAAAATATACAAAAAGGACACTTTACTGATGTGGAAAATTAGTTTCTTCATAACTTCCAAGGCCTACGTGATTTTTCGAAAATAAAAGTATGGCACAAATTAGTTTCAAACCAAGCAGGTCTGATCCCCAGAAGTTCAAGTTTCAACTCGATTTTTTTTTATTATTTACACTTTATGTGGACTCAATCCGAGGACACACTGTATTTCAAGATTTCAAAAACAGAGGCGTATCAAAGTGTAGAATACTTACACCATTTATTTTCTACTGCTTTCTCGGTGGACTCATTGTGTATTTCGTATTATTTACGCAGCTAATTAATGCACAATTTGGAACCACCAGACATAGCTTTTTCTTCGGGAACCGAAGTAAATACACTGCCTCTCCATAGTTCTCAGTTTTGATATTTATTTGGAAATTTTGCGGTGTTGATCATGTACCTTTTGGTAATTTGTATAGATAGTTGAATTTTGAATTGTCAAGTTTTACTTGCTAATTTATCATAAAAAAATATATACGTATAATGGTAAATGACAACAATAATAAAAAGTGCAAAAATGAAAGTTTCAAGGTCGAATAGCTGGGCCAAATATACTCCTGGACAAAATTAAACCACCAACATACAAAATTCCAAATTATTTAGCGTGTCTGCCAAGAATATATATATAGCAGGCTTTGGACATTTACTAGGTAGGTACTGTTAAAATAATTAAATAATGCAATTTGTTGCTTTCCATTTAGTTTCCATAATTTATTTTAAAAAATGCAATATTGTGGGAATTTATTATGTTGGTGCGTAAATTTTAATTTTGTCCAGGAGTTTATATACATAACATCTGCTGATATATCATTGGACTCGTAAAGATATGTAGATTCATTCAGTAAGAGCAAAATTTCAAAAATAGAAAATCATACAGTGTAATTTTATTAAAAAAAAACATATTTACATTTATATCATTGTTACTCAATGTTCAATCGTTTTTCTGAAAATGCATTTAAATAGCCCTGCAAGTAGGAACTCTACAACTTTTCTAGTCAGGGCCTATTTTACCAAAAGGTACATAAGGCCCGGGCCTTGGGCCCAGAGGAGAAGGGCCCGAAAAAGGCGCTTGAAAAAAATTATAAAGCATTCCAATAAAAAAGGCCGTATTTGATAAAGAAAATTAAATAAAATTAGGCTTAGATTGGTATAATAATGACTTTATATTGATATACGTATATAATTTGTATTGTTCAACACCTTGCTAATTCTGGCCAAAGTTTATAGATCACAGAGTATAGAGTATTCTTTATAACTATGTACATACACTCAGACTCAAAAACATGCATCAGCAAACAGAGCGGTGCCGGCGTGGGCAGTCTCTCTCTCTCTCTCTCTCAGCACTCTCAGCCGACAAATCACTATCTTGTAACGACCACGATACACAGAAAACGGTATGCCCGCGCGCAGGTGCTGTGACGTCGACGGTGACGCTTATTCGACAAAATCATGGCTTACTTTTATTTTTAAAGGGAAATTTGAGTCGTCCTGGTTTGTGTTATCACAGATAACGTTACGTTATCTGCAGTGTTATCTAGGATTTCGTTTTTCGAGCGCAATGGCAACATGGTAAGCACAGAGGCAGAGTGGAGAGGGGATTTATAATTGAAAAAACGTACTGACCTAATGCTGTACGCAAGCGAGCGAGTGTTTGAGCAAGGACAACAGTTCGTTAAATTTACGGGTGTCGATTCCGTCAAACGTTGTTGGACACGGAAATTGATTTATCGCGTTTCCACCAGCATTGCGCGTTCTTTCATATCGCTGAAACGAACATTAGAGTTACCTGCTATGCAATAATCAAAATTTAGTTAATTAATAGTTAATTCCGAAGTTAAAGGGAGGACCAGATCGAAATTATTCCAAAACGAATCGATGAGATCAGGATGCAGTTTGCGGCATTAGACTTTTTTGAACTTCACTGGACTTTATAGTCAGAGAGCTGGCGTTTAACTTTGAAGCACGAAAAGTTCCAAAAAGAATAGGGTCTTACGAATAAAATTTATAAAACATTTTAGTCTTTTTTGTCCGAACTAACAGGCCTTCAAATATCTCCCAATACTTCTGGGATACCTTGTAAACCGAGATGAAGCGTGGATTCAAAAAAATCCAATAATATATAGGATGATCTGTTAAACAAATGACTACCTTTATCTCGATGAGTTCACTGGAGCGGATTCAAGTAGACGGCGTAAACCTTACAGATTGAAATTCAAACAGATTTAAAATGTCAAGTCAAGCCGTTATTTCGTGCCCCGGGCGCTACTCACAAAGGGGCGCCAAATGGCAAAACAAAAAATCTGGATAATTTTTATTTTTATTATAAATAAAATTAAAAAAATATTTAATATCTCTAAGGATACATATATCATATATTTAATAATAATATGATCGTTGTCTGACGTATTAATAAAGACTGCTCACGGCTGTCATGTTTGACAGTTCTCTGGCTCACCATGCGCTTCCCGGAGACAAAATACAATGCAAAATACATTGTTGACCAGGCGCCATCTACTTTCCAGGACATGAAACTCTAGCCGTGAGAAGTCTTATTAATACGTCAGTCAAGGATATGATTATAATAGGTACATTAATAAGACTAATTACTATGTATAAATTTTCCTTGCTTTTGATGAAGCAAATTTATCGATAATATCATCAAAGTTGATAATTTCAAATTTTTCTCTTTCCGCACTTAAAAATGCTAGGTCACTTAGGCGATTTTGCCCCATCGTTGATCGTAGATATGCCAAAATTTGGAAAAACATCTTCTCCATACGAGAATATAAAAGTAAGAAATTCTATTGGAGTTTTAGGTTCAATTTCTTTTCTACTGCGGAGTAACATTTTGCAGTCACATATTTCGATAAAGAGTTCTATTCCATTGAAATCTGTATTATAAAATTCATACAAATTTTTACAAATAAAAATAATTTTTATTAAATTAAACTATGTGCTTCATACAGGATCATTTTTTCCTAGAGGCGCTTCGTTTTGTGGATTCAATTAGAGAAAACTGTAAACGGATTTTCGGATAGTGCAATATCCAAAATTAGGCAACTATCCAAAATTTGACGACTTTCCTCTACTATAAATAGTAATAAAAATGGAATATTGTCTATTTCTTCAATTATGTTATATTGATAATTATTAATTAAATTAATAATTGTTTTAAAACTGCGTGTTTTTAAAATATTTCTTTGTAAATATGTAAAATAAATAATAGGTATCTTTTGAACTAATTCTAGATGATCATATATTATATATTTCAAAATACAGGGTGGTTCACTTTTATGTGGTAGGACTTTAACATTAGATAGAAAAGGATAATCTAAAATGAAAATTTTATATCAACATATATCGGGGAAAGCTTAGTTTCCGAGATACAGGGCGTTGAAGTGTTGGAAAAAATATGAAGTATTTTTTACACTGTCCGAACCAGTGGAGATATTTAAACCAAATTTGATGTGTAGTACCACCTTTTTGACTACGATATTTAGTGATAATATGAAGGTCCTGAAATAACCAGTGGTGGAGTTATGGGTTTTCACTGTCACTAAATTTAAAAAGTAATTAGTACGGACCTGTCTCACATCAAATTTAGAATTATAAAAATTATTAAGAAATAATACTAGATTTGATAAAAATGTTAAAATGATAATAAACTAATGTACCTCAAACCAAGTGCCAGTTTATTTTTAAAATTGTTTCCATAAAATTAAAAATAAAATAGCTGAATCCGATAAGTGTTCCATAATTAATTTCTGTTATTTGCGATATTTATCAATAATCTTAGAAAACATTTTTAGGCAAAAAAGGCTGAGATGGAAACGAAATAATTTATTTACTACACAACCGTGGCAGATACAAAAAAATGCCAAGATACACTTTTTGTAGAGAATTGAAAGAACTTTACGAAAAAAAAATTTACGTTGATGTGAGACAGGTCCGTACTAATTACTTTTTAAATTTAGTGATAGTGAAAACCCATAACTCCACCACTGGTTATTTCAGGACCTTCATATTATCACTAAATATCGTAGTCAAAAAGGTGGTACTACACATCAAATTTGGTTTAAATATCTCCACTGGTTCGGACAGTGTAAAAAATACTTCATATTTTTTCCAACACTTCAACGCCCTGTATCTCGGAAACTAAGCTTTCCCCGATATATGTTGATATAAAATTTTCATTTTAGATTATCTTTTTCTATCTAATGTTAAAGTCCTACCACATAAAAGTGAACCACCCTGTATAGTCTTGTTTTCTCAACTACATTTTTTGTCTCAAATTTAAAGCCTAGCTTGAGCCCATGACTTTATTTACTTTACTTTATTTATTTATTAATTTGTGAGTATATTTTACATGTAATATTATATGGTTTTCGAATGGGGGGCGCTAAAAAGGTATTGTGCCCCGGGCGCGAGTTAAGCTCGCTACGCCACTGGTTGGCCAGAATATGCACCAACCTACTATGGAACAAGTATAATAAGTTAATGTCCCTAGAGAGGATTGAAAACCGTAGGATTCAATACTGATGATGTAAATGTAGAATTTATAAAGATTTGACATAACTCAACCGGATCCGAGACTGGATCCATTTCAATCTGATCGAGTTGTCACGAGATAAACGATAAACGTAGTCTATGTTTCGCTTATATCTCAAAAATATTACTTTCATTTATTTTTCTGATCAATGAATGCATCGAGATCGCGAGCGAATTCCCACAATTTTCATATTTATCATTTTTTTCTAGGTCCAAAATTTAAAAAGTTAAGGACCACTATACAGTGTGGTCATTTAAGTGTGCAACATACGGGATTTTTTTTATCAATTGCACAACGAAAATACAAATATTGGTCAAAAAATATAAAAATTGTACAAGAGTAAAGTACCCTTATTTAAAAAAATTCAGCAAAATGTTATTAAGAAAAGTTGTCTAGAATTAAAAGTTATGCCTAAATGGCCTCCTAAGAAAAAATATTTTTTTGAAAACCATTAATAATCTCCAAAAAAAATTGTTTTAATATTCACCCTAAACAATTTCATAAATCAATCAAAATTAAATCAACTTAGCATAACTTTGCTTGATTCAAGCATATTTTTGCAAAATTAACTTAGATATTTAATTTTTTAGGGGATCACAAACTTCATGTTTGTTGCAACTTTAAAATTTCCCAAAAATTCTTCTGAACAAGGTAAGACATTATTAATGATAATGTGTATATTAAAAAACTCTCATTTAAGGTGCAAAATTTTTATTTTAAATGTTTATTAAGAAACTGGAAATTAATTGACGAAAAAATTTTTTTTCTTAGGAAGCTATGTTTTGGCATTTAGGCATAGCTTTTAATTCTAAACAACTTTTCTTAATAACTTTTTGCTGAATTTTTGAAATAAGAGTATACTTTACTCTTGTACAATTTTTATATTTTTTGACCTACCCTGTATGCTGTTTAACTTGCAACCATTCTAAGTGCACCTAATATGATTATTGAACATGCATCAACTTGCGGCAATATCTGTATTTTGGTTGTGCAATTAACAATAAAAAGTCCCATATGTTGCACACTTAAATGACCACACTGTACCTATAGATACTGTAGTGCTAACGCCATGCATCCCTTTATTTTGCTATTTGACTGCTATATTCGTGCTCATATCAGGCATTCACTAAATATATACAAATTTTGAGTTTACGGTTTAAGTTTAGGGATGCTAATTAATTTTACACTTTTCTGAGCGTCCTAGCGCCACGTGTTCCGACCGCAGTAGTAGTAGTAGTAGTAGTAGTAGTAGTAGTAGTAGTAGTAGCAGCAGCAGCAGCAGCAGCAGCAGCAGCAGCAGCAGCAGCAGCAGCAGCAGCAGCAGCAGCAGCAGCAGCAGCAGCAGCAGCAGCAGCAGCAGCAGCAGCAGCAGCAGCAGCAGCAGCAGCAGCAGCAGCAGCAGCAGCAGCAGCAGTAGTAGTAGTAGTAGTAGTAGTAGTAGTAGTAGTAGTAGTAGTAGTAGTAGTAGTAGTAGTAGTAGTAGTAGTAGTAGTAGTAGTAGTAGTAGCAATGTTTTGCGAAATTGAATAAAATATGCAAAAATGTTAGTTATTACTTTTACCTTTTCCTGTAAAACTCGCAATTTCTGGGGCTTAAATCAAGGCACGCAATGCCGATATTTTGGTAGCATTTGATAAAACTACAATAATATATCATGCCTATAATACCGCATTATTATCATTATTGGACGAATAACGCATGATCTGTGGTTCTATTTTATGGCCCTTATCGGCCGCCTCCCCCGCCCTCACACCAAAACTGCCGCATGCCTGCCTGCAACGACGCCCCGAGGAACTGTCCCAAGTTGTGGCCAAGAAACTCCCAACTCATCCGGATCCCCCGTCGGGAGTTGCGGTCCCGGCAAAAACGACAACTCCCGGCAGCAAATTATGTTTTTATTGTAATTAGGCAGGAAGGATTTGGTAGGCCGGTATTAGTGGGGCTTGACAGATGAAGTCCAGGGGAAGTGGAGAGGAGCTTATTGTATATTTGGTTTGTTGTAGTATACTTGTTCTGTTTGAGTCCCCGAAACGAAAACACTCTGTCGACTAAAGCCACTATCCACTGATGAGAATAGGACTAGAAGTGAAGCAACCGATGGAAAGAGCATAAACGCCAAACTCCTCTATCCTGGCGCATTCACCATTTATAACGAGCTGACAAAAAATTGAAAAAAAGAAAAATTACTTTAAATTACAAAAACAACATACAAATAGATAAGGTCAAAAAAATGGCTTCGCATCGTTCGATCTTGATTGATATTTAATGAAAAAACATGTAAATTTCAAGTTATTTGTCAAAAAAAGGGTTAGAGAATGTCTGACAATAAACATGTCAATTTAAAACCGAAAACTTGGTGAATACAGGATAGATAATAAACAATATTAGATTCAGTCATTAGTGGAGTTTCATATTTTAATTTAGTGTATAATTTTCCAATTTGTTTAATATTTTTAAGAACTATTCTAATATTATTTTCATTTTTAAAAGTTGATGTCAATTCTTCAATGTAAGGTAAAGACACAGAGCTATATAGGTCTGTGGTAAAGATAAAGAACCATAGAAAAAGTTGTTAATTTGTTGTATTTTTTTTATTTTAGCTGAAATACCCGTTATTTTGCCTTTGTTAAAAATTAAAGTTCATTGCTCGGTCATTTTTTGAGATACAATTATAACTACAGGACAGGCAGGGGCGAGCTGACCAGGGAGCCGGGGTCTGCGTCGCAGACGGGCGGCCAAATCCAGGGGCGGCCACAGCCGTGACAAAAAAATATTTTTTCAGAAAAAAGGTAGTAAGTCTCTACATTACTTGCATTCGCCCTCAAAAATAATATCGTCAACCATGAAACAACATCATATTGACATGAACCCATAACCAGTCGGCCGTCGGCACTACCTCTATTCTAGTCTTTACTCTGTGGCAACTGCGCTGCGCGGCGTGACGTTGGTATAGACCGCAAATTTCGTAGGGGATATCGACGCTTCAGACCTGAATAATAGTGAGCTAAAAAATTTAAATATCTTCTTCTATCAGAATATACTGCAAGTCCAAGAACTATTTTAGAATACTTGTTCAAAAATTCTCTCACGAATAATTTTCTGAACACCGCAATAGTCTTCCGAATACTTTTGTGCTCGCCAGTTACCGTAGCATCCGCGAAGAGACCATTTTTCAAATTAAAAATTATAAAAAACTATCTAAGGTTTTCTATGACATTAAACGATTTAGCAATAATTTCCATTGAATGTATCCTACTTGATACAATAAATATCAGTGATATAATATCAGTGTTAAAGCGAGAAAAGTACTATTCATTTAACTTGTATCTTGTGCCTTGTACCTAAGGGATAACCCAATATTCTAAAAATATTTTACTTTTTTGTTTCATTTAGAAGAAAAGGTTTTATTTATTTTTGCAAGTACCTGTATTTTTCTTTTCTGATGGAAGCTATATTTATTTTTAGTTTTATTATGACTTTGTAAACGTAATTTTTTACATTTTTAGTACCTTTTTCTTAGAAAAAGCATTTAATTTTATGTATGCATTTGTATTTTGTTTAAAAAGGTTATTTTTCTAGTGTAAGTGATATTTTATGTTTTGCTTGTAGTTTTTGTTTTTATTTTTTATATTTTAAAACATTTTTTATTTTAAAGAAACATTTACCTTGTTCCTTTCAGTTTGGAAATTCTACCAGACCCAAAACATATTAATCATTATAACAAGACTGATTGCCTGTGGTATTTTCTTTTTATAAGATGGCATTGTGGCCTACTTATTTCCAAAAAAATAGTTGCCTATTCCAAAGTCAAAGCCACCTGCGATATCACAATCGAGGCTAAAAAATCCGAAAATCATATTAGGCTTTTTTTTTCAAAAAATTTAAGTTGTTCAGAACAGTTCCAGGACTCTAAATCTAAAATTTTGTCAGAATCAAAAAATATTAAATTAAAAAATTAATTTCCAAAAATAGCAATTGAAGATTTTTCTGCGTTTAGAAAAGTGTGCTATGGAAGTTTTGAAGGCTAGTTATTTTCAAAAAGTAATCATTTCAAAATAAAATTGAAAGCTACGAAACAGTTTTTTAAAATTTTTACTGAATTTTTTTTATTTATTTTCTTATAACCTGAAAGATTTTTTTATATTCTGCATACGGGCGGCCAAACATCTAGGAACGCCACTGAGGACAGGGTGAGACAGTTTTTGCCAATGGATGTTCAATGGATATTAATATGATATTCTAAAACGAAAATATCTTCTCAATAAGTATATGTAGGTCCCAAAATGCTTCATTTTGTATAACTTGGAAACAAATAGAGATATTGAAATTAATTTTGATATAATAAAGTATTGTGTCCAGGTAGATAGCAACAAAAGCTCTGTTCGCGTCAAATTTTAAGAACTGTCCCAAAACGATTATCGTACTGTCAATAGTAAATTAAAATCCCCGGGACTGTTTTATACCAATGACAGTACGAGAACCATTTTGGAACGGTTCTTAAAAATGAACGCAAACAGAGCAAATATGTGTGTTATTTCATTGCAACCAGTGGCGGATGCACTGAGTTCAGAGATAATAATTCAACAAAAAAGATGATACAGTCCTGTATAAAAATAGAACTCAATACACCCTGAAATGCAAAATTTCTCTTGGGGTTTTTTGATATGTACAGAGTGATCCAAACTCGACGCCCCGGGCCTACAGCGGGAACACGAAAACTCAAAATAAAATTTCGAAAAGAGGTTCTTAAATGGGACATACTAAGGTCCAATTGTGACCGAAAATTAGCTTTTTTTATGTTTGGGAAAATGGCCGCTGTGACGTCAGCGATATTATTTTCCCAGAAACATACCAGTTTTTCTCTATATATTGAAAGTCCTTATCATTCTCAACAACTTTTGTAAGGAAAGATTTTCTGTATCTTTTATTTTTTAATTAACGCAAACGGTTGATTTTATCCGTATGAAGCGAGAGTACCTTTTTGTTGTAGAATAAAAAGGTGCACTAAAATGATAAATCTGCAAGACCAAAAAGATAACCTCAAAAAAGTTACGAGTAAAAGCACGATCCAAAACAGCGCAAGTGGCGCCATCTGTGAGACACGTAGAAACTGATATTTTCAGCTTATTCTCCATCCCCAAAAACATAGCAGTGCCAAATTTCAGTTCAGCAGCTTGATAATTTCGGGAGATGTAGCCAAAATTCAATTTAAAAAAATGAACTTCAACGCCCTGTATCTCAAAAGTTAGGACGTTTACGACATACGTTCATATGAAGTTTTTTTCTTAAAATGGGCCAAAGAATTACCCCCTTCCGTATGTGCACGTAATTTCCGGACACCCTGTATATGGGAAATCTCAATTCGGGGGCGGTAGTATTTCCATACTATTAGAATTTAGAATACATCCCGTATGCATTCCTCGCATTCCATTCTCGACCCATTCTGGTCTGCTCTATAAAAACATTCTACGAGTATAAAACAATACCCCTAAACTGTGATTCTACTAGTAATGGCCCCGAGTTAGTTCTCTGGGTATTATTCGAAAACCGCACTAAAGTGCTCCAATTGGCAACACTGTACCTGGGAGAAGAAATCGTCACAAAAATCCTCCATCGACGCAAAAACATAAATAATATGGAATTCACCAAAGTCTCCAATAGACCTTGGGGATTCACCGCATTTGAGAGTGGCCAGGCGGGCAGCCATAATAGTTCAAACAAAACACAAAATGCTCTGCCTTAACCTTAAACTCTGGAGAAGTGTGCACATACATCGAGTAAAGGAATAAAATTATTCCTTTACTCAATGGCACATATTACAAATTTTTTTATCGCGCGATAAGAAATTCAGTTCCATTCCATCATAGATAGCCGAACGATTTCCATTTATATTGAAATCATTTCGATTGTTACATTCGGTTTAACATTCCTTGTTCTTGCACGGAATAATCGGTTTTCCAAGTTGTTTTCCCCGGCAAAAAGTGCAAAAACAAAACTAATGGCTTTGATGCCAATGCCTTCTAAAAGACAGAAGGTGTTGTTGATACTGGATGGCGACATTGCAAACAAATTAACATGCAATGAATGTGGGCGGTAAGAAAGACATGGAACATGATGGTGCATTTTTGTTTTGTTTAAACATTTCTAGGTACATTTCTAGGGGACCGGTGAAAATTTCTAGGCAAAAAGGAACGTTGTGCGGTAGGTGTTCCCAAGGTCAAAGAGGGGCCCTGTCAAACTTCAACTTGTTGGCCCAATATGCGCGTTTCCCGTGCATCAACAGGTTAGTGCCATATAGAAAAGGTCTATCTCCCACAATGACATCACAATTTATAGATGTGACGCCCCATTCATAAATAATTGCCCTTTTTTGTTTCCAAGATTAAATACAGTGAGCACGTAAAGGTTGGAATAAATTCGGTAAAATGTTGTACTGTGCCTTCCTCTCACTTCCCCTTGTGATTTTCCTCGCCCCACGACTCTATTTAAGAATTTTATTCAACTTGGTCACTGCGGAGACAGTTTTCAGGTGTTTATCAAAACAAATCTGTCTATAATAGGTTCTGACGTCATCGCGGTCTCCCCAGATCCAGACTTAATAATAAATTTTGAAAAAAACTAATTTTTCACACCATTAAAGTCGGCTTTATGACAAATTTTATTAAGGAAACTTGTTCAGAATGAAAAACTAAGTAGGCAGTGTGCAAAATTTCACAAGTCGATCTGGGGCATGACCCTCGTAAAATAAACTGGACTGCTTTTCCAATACAATCGTTTGTCCCGTTTTTCATGTTAACACTCGTGAAAATCTAAGCGCACGGCCACACATAAGGCGGACGGCGGACCGGAGAGCAGAGCGGAAAGCGGAAAGTAGTGCGGGTAGTGTCCACACAGTCAGCGGATTGTGACAGCTTTGAAATTCGTATTGCGCAGAGAGGTTGGAAGTAAAGTGGAAACATTGAAAAGTCGAACTTCATAGAAACAGCTATAAAAATGTCGATTTCTACATTATTTTTATGTGAAAATTCACAACTCAAATTTCGGATTTTGCAAAATAAACGTGCAGTGTGGATAAATGAAATAAACCAATTAGGGAAACACTTAGTGAATTCCATCATCTGTACAAAAATAATTTTGGAAATCTCGACCCAAAGACTGTCTAAAGCACCTCGGCCATGGTGATGTGCATGAGTTATGTCCCATAGGGGTTTGCGACTAAAAACTTCACTAATTAGCATTTTGCGAACCATATTGTTTATTATTAAGTATAGGTATATAAGAATGCAACGCTATATTTTCGAGGTTAAATACGCGCCAATATGCCGGAAAATGTCAAACTGACTTGAAAGCTCCGCTCCCAGCGAGCGAACACGCTTTTGCGTACTAGTGCGGAAAAGTGACACCTTCTAAACTAAAATGCGTGCGGAAATGTAAATGCGTGCGGAAAAGTGTCTTACTTTTCCGCACGCTTGTAGAAAAAATAGTGTTCCTAACTCGTGCGGAAAGTGTCTTTTCTACACTCGATTTCTTGGCTGAACTCCGCTACGCGTCGTTCAGCCAACTGAGATCGCGTGCGGAAAAGTGGCACTTTCCGCACTTGTTAGGAAATATACTATATCTGTGGTCTATAGCACAAAGTGTTTGATTCTTCCTCCGACCAAAAATCTGGATTCTTCTTTGTTCTTTTTTGTATTTTTTAGATTATGTCATGAATCTTGGCCAGGCATTTATGGCGGCAAATTTAAAATTTAAATTCCCAGAAAACTTTCCGGGAAAGTTTCCCAGGAATGTTTCTGAAACTTTTAGGGAAAGTTTCCTAAACCTTTGAAGTTTCTTCCCGGAAAGTTTCCATTGCCCATCTCTAAAAAATTTCCCCCCTATGGTGCGAACTTTTTGGAGGACACTGTATAAGTGAAAATAAAAAAACTATAGGGACTAACTGACTTTTGGTCCCTACTGCATGGATGTTGTTGTGCTTTCAGATTAGAAGGTTGCCGCCAGCTGCTGGCAGCTTCTGAAGTCGCCCAACACGAAGAAAAATGCACGAGCCGCAGTTTCGCGTGCGAGCTCTCAAACTGCACTTTCAAAGGTACTTCCATGAAGCTGCTGGCACATTTCAAGGATTCTCACAGTGTAGATTTACTCGCCACGTCTGAAATCGTGATTGTCATCGAACACAACTTCAGCCATACGTATATGTACCACAGAGATGATAGGATATTTTACGTCAACGCTACGTATTCGGAAAGTACCAGTAGAGTAAATTTTTCCGCTAGGTCCATATTAGATGCAGACCTAGTGCCGGCAAAAATACGGCTGAAGAATACTTATGGTGAAGAAATCTGCAGCATCGTGAATAAACCCGAAAAGCAAACCTTTGTCGATATATCAGAATACGATTTTCCTAATGCAGTTGTGGTGTTGTCCTTTGAAATATACATATTGGAGGGATGTTTATATTCCAGTTTTGAATCGCCAAAGAGTGAAGTAGAGCGCGAAGAAGAATGTGAAATATTCAATGTCATCGAGCTTGCGGGATACTGTTCATTCTTATTCCGAATTTCCAGCTTCAGTAGGCTACTATTGGAAGATTTTGTTTTGGATTCCCGTAAAATGATGAACAATATGTGGTCCGTCATGGTTGAACCGGTCAATTTAGATGAAAGACAATTTTTACGTGTAAGTCTGTCTTGTATGCCTATAGGACCCACTCTAGCTGTAGATTTTGAAGTAGACCTTGCAATACAGTCGAATGTTTCACGCGATATGGAAGTAAGAGCGACGCTGGCCTGTAGTATGAGAGATGGAGAAACTGTGCACTGCGTTTTTGAAAACTTTATCGCATGTTTAGAATTGGAGAATCCAACGAAGGGACTGATATCTAATGATTCCTTGACATTTAAAGTAGGTTTAAGGGAACACACTCTAAAACCTGTCGCACAAACCACAAATGAGTCTGCAGTTGCTTTTTGCGACATAATTGATGTAAGTAGAAGTAATATTCGAGCGTCTTCTTTCTCGTTTCGAATCAGTAACTTTAGCATTTTATGTAGAAAATTTACATTGGTCTCTGATCCATGTATGGTGTACAATAAAAAATGGGTCGTAACTGTTGAACCGACATATTTAAATGGTGAAACAAGGAAATTCCTAACGGTGACTGTGAGCTGTATGCCCGGAGAAGAGCCTTCGACAAATGAATTAAATCAAATCCAACCAAACTTACCCAATATAAAACATGATAAAAACATACATTCCATTATATTTCATGTAGATCTCGCATTAAAATCGTCAAAATCCAGCGAATTTGAAATCTGTGCAACTGCGGTCAGCGACACAATAGAACAGTGCAGATTTGAAAATTTCGCTGAATATTCTGATATACTTGACTCAAGGAAAGGATTTAAATGTGACGATTCACTGACGTTTATCGTCAATTTAAGAAGGCATGTGCGTCTGCCCAGTGTACAACACGAAACTTCGCTAGAAGCGCAATTACAAGAAACCACATTTTTCATCCATTCCTTTAACATGTCAAGAAAAAATGAAGAGCAGCGTTCGCCCACGTCTAAGGCTTGGCAGATGCTTTGGACTGTCTCCGTCAACTTCGGATTAGTCCACGATTCGGAAACTTACTTGTCGATGTATTTGCACTGCAGCCCAGAAAGCGAAGACGTGAACTGGACTTGCAAGGCGAGCGCCACTTTCATTTTGCTGGGGGCGAAAAGCGACATATCGAAAACCGCCACCCACATGTTCCACAAGGGCGAACCGAAGAAAGGGTTTCGTTTGTTCGCCAAACAGGGCGACATCTTGGAGAAAGGGAACGGCTTTGTTCGGAACAATTCGATTGCGATAAGGGTTTTACTAGTAGCAGAAAAGCCTAAGTTAAGGCCTGTAAAAGTCAAGAAGTGTGCACCTTTGGATTACTAAACATATGTTCGGATATTCAGAATTCAACCAAGATTAAATAGGGGTTCGCCAAGCGTTTTCTGCGCCATTCCTAACTGAATTACGTTTTCCTAACCTGGATTGATATATTTGAGGTGAAACTTAACTTATTTGATTTTTTTTTAAAAGACGGTTTGTAGCATGTCGACTCAGACCTATATTAAATTCACTTTTATTTAAAATCTGTAGCAAATTGTGATAAATAAAATATGTTAGATGTTAAGTCAAAGTATGATCTATTTGGAGAAAAAAGGAAACATCCTAATGTGAAGCCGTTTTCGAGAAGTCCATGACCAAATATTTTGTGTTCAGTTCTGTGCCTCTCTGGCTCCTTAACAATTAAAGCAAGTTTAAGAGGACATACAAAACTATAGCACAAACCACAAATGATTAAATTGCTATTTAATTCGTTAAGAAATTATTTAGTTTTGACTTATTCCGGTATGATTTTACCAATTTACTAACGGCAAGTATTTACCATTTATACTGTTAGAAATGTACAATCACATAATTGCAGACAAAACTCATTTTTACAAATTTTTGTTCTCGAAAAATACATATATGCACGGTGTCTCAGGTTATTTTTATCAGGACTTTGACACTTTGTAGAAAAACTCATTGTACGGTGGGTTGCTCATATAAACATAGGTCCCAAAGTTCTTCGTTTCTGAGATATAGGGTTGTTGTATTTCTCTTTTTGAAATTGAATTATGGCAATATATCTCCCAAAATAATCAAGCTGCTGTACTTAAATTTGGAACTGCTGCATATGAAATTTTGTATTTTATATGCACTGCTGCTGTGGTTTTGTGAATGTAGATTAAGCTGAAAATGACAATTTATACGTATCTCACAGAGGGCGCCACTTGTGCTATTTTTGGATCGTGCGTTTACTCATAACTTTTTTGAACATTAGAACCTATGGTTATACAGGATGATTTTTTTAGGTCTACCACCGCGATTTTCTCGCTTATTTTGCGCCCTACAAAAAAAGTGTAAGAAACAAAAATGTCACGCAATATTAAAAAAAACCCAAATTGAGCAAAACTATTAATAGCCGTGGAATGTTTATTTTAAGAGACAAAGGAAAACTTTTATATTGAAAATTGATGGCACTGAGAAGCTTTATCCATCCACGTAGTCAGGTAATAGTTTCATCAAATTCTTACGCTTTTTTTGTAGGGCATAAAATAAGCGAGAAAGTGGCGGTGGTAGACCTAAAAAAATCATCCTGTATAAGCAACTCGCCTTCCAATGAGTTTTCCTACAAAATGATCAAGAAAACCTAGGACACCCTGTATTGCACTAAAAATTATTATGAACTAATTGCAAAGAAAATATTGGCCCAATGTCCGAACAAAAAAAAACAATCCAATAGCTAAAAATATTTTTTGTTATTTTGTTGTTCCCAGTTCTGCCAGAACAAATATGTCAAGCATATAGATTAAAGGAGCCATAGATAGTCAGAAGCATTGTTGAAACCATCCGCAAAAAATCCTACGCCATCTTTCAAACTTTAATTTTGTAACGAAAACAAATTAAAACAGATAAATTGTAATGTCTTAATCAAGGTTACTAAATGAACAAAATCTACTACAAAAAGTGATAATATGCCCCAAGACAAAAAAAATGCTTTTATAAGCATGGGCTCCATTAAGTCGCAAAATTATAAGCAAATAAATTTTGTTGGGTAGTGATGTGGACATAAAAACTAATAAAAACAATTAGTAATATTATGTTTGATATGAAAGCATACATTTTAATAGAAGCAGAATTGGTAATTAAGTAATAAATGTCATTGAAAACTCATCGCAACAATGAATTATCTAAAATTTTCTCCAAATTTTTTCTATCGATTTTAGCCATATCCATTTTCATTTTATTTAACTGATATTTCTATTTATCTATACATACTACCGCTTTTTTAAGTCATAAATTGCAAATTGTTGGGAGCGAAACTATTTTAATGAAATTATAGATGTAATAGTTTAATATCATCTTACACTCTTTTAAAGTACAAAATGTGTATACTTACATCTCACACTAACACTTAGTTGGCAAAAACACTTAATCTAAAATTAGTTTCAGCATTTATATATATTTTAAGTAAGAGCCTTAAACACAATAAAAAAATCAATAAATTAACTTCTATTCATCCTATTTCCCCATCCCCGTCTATGTGTATCTTTGAATTCATCCTTAGCCCTCATTCTTGCAATATATTCATCATCGTCTTCTTCCTCTTTCCTTTCTTTGTCTATATTTTCTCGGTCATCAGCATCGTCCAACTACAAGTTAGTCATTTTAATAAATTCAACACACCATTGCACTAATTTAGCACAAAGCACATTGTAGTAAAAGATGATTCCAGTCAACCTGTTAAGTCTTATGCCAGACAGGTGGGAACATGGTGCATGATAACTTGCGTGATAACACTGCGACCATTATGAAAAAACGAAAATGTTATAGGTACTTACAGATATGCCAGCAAGTGCCGCTTCCTGCAGACTTGTCGGCCCAACTTTCTTTTTATTTGGATCAGGGAATTCCCCGTCTGCCACCTTTTTATCATAGAACTCCTGCACAGTCATAGTTGGCAGAGAAGGGTATCCTGCCCCATACACAGCCTTCTGCACTTCATCTCTTGTTATTATAATCGGTTTTAACGGTGGGGGCGGTTCTCTCTTCAACTTTGGTTTGTCATCTTTTTTCATATTTGCCATGTGTTCTAAAATCGGTTTTTCCATGTCTATACTATTTAGCTCATCGATCACTTCGTGTATGAAAACTTTAATCATAGTGAGAAAATAGTTCCTTTTTATTTCCTCATCTGCATGTTCGTTATCAATGTTTTTCTTTAAATCTGACAATAAAGCTTGCAGTTCTTTCTTTTCCTTGAATCTGTGTATTTTATTTGCGCGAGTATTTACAGCACTGGCCAGTTTTTCAAATTCTGATTCCTCTCTTGCTTCCTGTTTGTCATTTGTCCCATCATCTATGAATTTATAATTGCTCAAACCATATTCATTCGTTCTTTGCAGAAAATCTTTAAAATATATTTCCGCAACATCCACCACATCTTTCCTTTCACCTGAAGTTAATTTTAATGAAAGAGATCCAAGCAAGGCAGGCAAAAGAAAGTACTGCAAATCATTTGTGCCAACTTCATCAATGCCTTCGTTTTTGCTGAATACTCCAGCGAGCGATACTAAACGAGTAGCCTGCTCAAGTTTTTTCATTGCAGACTTGATAGATAGCTATAAAAAGTTCCCGAACAAATCCAATGTTGCCTTTATCCCTACAAAAATACGCACCTGCATTTCGGAACTATTCATAGGATCATTGCTGTTACAAATTTTGTTGTAGAGGTCCAAACCTTCGTGAAAAATTGCAGATAGGCTTTGTAGATCATTTTGGCTTTGGCTGCTGTTGTTTTCACCCATTTTTATTTGTAAGATTGTTAGTGAATCACTGAGAATTTTTGCTGAACTTTCAAGATATTTGGGATAAATTTTGAGGTTATGTTTTTATTTAGACGTCAACTGTCAATATTGACTGTCAAGTTTTCAATATCCGCCAAAGTTAGGTTATATCGGCTATCGACACTATCGAGAGAGAAGCTTTCTAAAAACGCTCTTTAATTTTTAATTGTACACTAGATTATTGATAGCAGAGCATCAATAAAACAACAAATTTTGGCCGAATTCGAACGGATGACCAGGTTGAACCAGGTTATAAAATTTAAATTTTGAGAAAATTTTACAAATTTATTTGTTTGATCAAGGGCCAGATATGGTTTCAAGGCACTGTGAGCACACCAGATTTTTCTATTATCATCAAAAATTATTTTAATGTTCAATTTCTTATAATCTAACCTAACTTTTTATAACCTGGTTAAAATCGGTCATCCGCTCGAATTCGGCTATTATCGTTGACTGACGTTAATACGTCAGTCAACGATATTATCAGGGCCTGGGCACTTTTTAGTTAGTGACTCGGATCACGAGCGGCGCTTCGGGCGTTATCAGTAACGCCCGAAGCGCCGCTCAGGCAAGGTTGGCAATACCAAAGTCGCCAAACTTGTGCAAAAGTTGGCAGTGATATGTCGTCATGAGGGATTTTGTTGATTTTGTTGATTTTATTCCATTGTTTTCGTTTGCGCGTCATTTTAATTTTGAATTTTTGGCGTCACTCACCCAAACTTATATAGAATCACTTGCTATTTTCGCTGAAGAATTTTTTAGTAAAAAAATTAGTTGCTGGGAATGAAAATACAGTTTCTTTAATCCATTTATATTAAAAAAATAATTTAAAATCCATGAACCTAATTTTATTACAGTAAGAATTAAATAAATTAAATAATGGGTGATTCCTTATAAGTTTGGGTGAGTGTATTTAGTTTGTCGATGAATTTTCCTTTGGGTAAAATTAGCAGGGTTTTTTCCACAATTCGATTGCTAATTCAATTGAAGACCTCGGTGCAAAAACCGGACAAGTCCATAGTTTACAAGTTTTGGGAAAATGAAAAAGAAACTCCCGGACTTGTCTGGTTCTTGCACACATGAATGCGAGCGGCCAAGTCCTAAAGCTATATATCAACGTTATTCTGCTTTAGATTTGGCTGATTCTTGCACTAATCGATCGGCGATATTTTAATACATAAATGTAGTGGAAAAAGTGTCAATTTTACCCAAAAGTGGACTTGACCGGTTTTTGCACCGAGGTCTTCAATTATATTTTAGCCAGTTAAAATAATTTTTCTTCTCCAAGAATGAAAACTTTCCATTGAAAAGTCCCTAACTCAACCAATACAATAATTATATAGGTACCTACTGATTTGTTTTTCTTTTGCAGCCTTTTTTAGCGTGGATACCAAGCAATTCAACGCAAAGATTTGTTGCGCCGAAATCAAAAAGAAATCATTAATAACTACAGAGAAATAGAAAGTAATCCTTCAGAAGAGGAAATATTTGTCCAAAATTTGAAATCTTTTGCTCACTCATTGCACTCAAGAAATAGGTCAGAGAGTGAATATCTGGCACAAGTTGTAGAATTTACAGCTGAAAACTTTTTGATGGGCAAGTTAAATAAGACAAGATATAACTTCATATTGAGCCAAATTACACGACAGTGTAAAAAACCAAAAGGACGTCGTTATATACACTAGTAATGACTATATTATTAAAATTTAGTTTGTATAATTTATTTCATATAATAATTAGATTTGTATATTATAAATAAACTGTTTTTTCTACATTAGTTCACTTGTAAATATAGTTTTTTTTTAGTATCCGCCAAATGTTTATTTTGTTGGGCATTTTTTCGCGCGCAACAAAGTAAGCACTTGGCGGATATTACACCAATTTATAAATTCAAATGAAATGGAATATACTGGCGCTCGGCGACGCCAGCGCAGCTCGTGGTCAGAGTCACAACTAGAAATCTTGAATTTTGAGTTTCCAATCTTTTTCATAATATTATATTATTTAATCTGTGGATATTATCCCAGAAGTCCTTTTCTGAGATATTATGCTCTGTTGATAGGTCACGGCGGACAGGGCCATAATAAGCAGAATTTAAGTTTACGCACATGTATCCTAAAATTGAATAGGTAGAAATTACATTAAACTCTGTTATTTGAAGCACAGAAAAAGGCTATAGTCGTTGACTGACGAATTAATACGTCAGTCAACGCTATAGTTACACATTCTGTGTTTTAAGTTAGGTTAGAGTCCCAGAATATCAAGATTAAGGTTAGGCCAGAGCATATAAAACAACCAGCAGTAAAACTTCCTCTTGAGAAATCATCAGCAAATTCAATGACCTTGAGCCATATTGGTGGAATAGAAGTCAGGTGTAGTCGGGGAAATCAATTCAGAAATTCAGAGTAGTATTAGTAAAGTATATAGTGTGTGGTAAGCACAAGCAGCTTTGACTCCTTCCAGTCCTTCCTGGGATTCTTTATTTAAAGATACTAGCACAAAGCACAATTGACAAAAAAGCACACTCCACGGCACGGTAATATCTCTCATGCAGCCAAAAAAAGAACTGCCCAATCGCCTTGACACTGCATCAATTTGACAGATTCTATTCCCACATGGCGGCTGCGCGAACAGGTGCGCAGAATTTTCCCGCCATGGAGAGAATTACTGCTGGTTGTTTTATATGCTCTCGTTAGGCATCTGTCACAAGTTCTGACCCTCCGATCAAATATAGATATTTGATCGGAGTTCTGACCTTTCTGCCAGACATGCTAAATACGCCCCTGGAGGCGCCCGGCGCCCAGAACAATGCTGCCAATCTTGTATTACCAAATTAGGAAGTGTCATTTCTAGTAGTGTACAAATTACCACTCTTGGTTGAAAAAGCGATAGATTATCTATCTATCTATCTTGATATTTAACAGCAAAATTGGAATCGTCAAATTTCTTTTGATGTACGACGTCCCCAATTTGTTTTGACTTTTGACGTTTTTAACCTCCAAATTTGACCTGTATTATTTTTGAAATTTTTAATGGACCAGAAATTTTGATGAGATGTTCCAAGATGCTGCGTGGTGCACATAATTTGTGAGTTTATATATTTTTATTTTCTTATGGTCATATTTTTTTTGTAGGTGCACTGCGCAAACTAAATTTTACATGATTACCAGAAATCTAACAGGAACGGAAGTATCCGCTGCCCTGCGACCTTTCTACTTCTCTGTGCATCCAGATTTATTTGGAAAACATCCAGAAGAAAGAGTAAATAGATTGAGCTATTTTTTATCCATTATACGTGTTCCATTTTAGGCGGTTAACGAAAGTTCACTCCAACAGCTCAGTTCAGTTTTAAACACTCTACAAGCACGTAAACCTATCCGCCCTATTGTTTTGCCATTTTTCTTGAAAAGTAAACAAAAGGAATCTGTCTTCCGACCTATAAAAATACACATCAAGGAACGGGACATAAGGTCTGCGATAATAAACATTTTAAAAAGTTGTGAACTTCCAACAGATTATGTAGACAAACTTGCAAAACCAGAATACCGATCTTTTAATGATCAATTTAAAATGCAACGAAACGACATGGATTTTACTAAAGGCAACAAAGAACATCCAATTCATGCTACTTACAAGATGGAACATGAAATTAAAGAAATGAAAGACTCGATAAGACTGAGAAACTGGTTAAAACGAAACTTCGAAGATGCCTTAAAGAAATCAGATAGTGGTAAAGCTTCTAGAATAGAAATTCAGAGACTATGTAAATTAATAAAGGATGAACTGGGTTTGCTAAATATAAAATGGGACTGTGGATGGAATAACACACATTTTCGAGGATGTCTGTTAGCTTTTAAGTCTTTGGCCGAGCAACACCCAGAATCAATGCATATATTAAGAGGGAGAAATCTGGTTTTTTCGAATTACACTGGGGTGGATTTACAGGGCAATGTGATGCTTTACAGTGGAGAAGTTAGACACAATTGGTTAGACGTAAGTTTTAGATTTAATTACCATTTTTTTTGTAATAGCTGTCTAGTTCTTAAAGCATTTCGGCTTCCTGTTTAAACATTCCTTTTATAGAATGTTGACCCAAACAAGAACATACATGGCACTCGATGTTTTATTAATCATTTAGTCCCTCTGTCGAGAAACTGATATATATTTTTTCAGTTTATAAAAAACATAAGAAAACATGATGTAACACTGACCAGAATCCCATATTTTGAAAAATCTTTATCACATGTTTTGAGAAATATTAAGGTTGGAAGGAGGTAAATAGTGAGTGAGCCAATTAGTAACCTTTTTATAAAAGGCTAAAAAAAAAATAGGCTTAGTTCTGGACTTAACTATAGCTTCATTGCCCTAAATCTATATATATATAAAAAACTTTGTAAATCAAAAAATAACAGTTCTGGACTTAACCACAGAAAATATACGCTACGCGGACAGAAGTGCCAGTAGCATCGGGCTCGTAAAATATGTATAGCACACCGAAACTTGGTTTTGCCTTGGCCTAACAGATAGCGCTCGGATGCAGAATCGTTCGATTTTTAAAACCGTAAAATGCCCTCCGCTAAAAGTCACCGCTAGAGGCGCAGTCAGCTGAAGAGCCTAACCGTGTTGCCGGTGGTTTAGGAATAAAGGTTTCATAAACGCTGTCTATGCTGGCGACCGCTTTCGGTCATCAAAATCTATTTCCCGGCAGATGGTCAGAGGCCTTGAACTATAGGAAATAATAGTGGGATTTATTATTTGCTTCGTCTTTGCAGAAGTCGTATGACGTATACTAAGTTATACAGAGTGCTTCAGAGCTAATCATTATCTAATTAAAATATACCAAGATGTTACAAATAATATATTTTATTCCTGCCTATTTTATTTACTAATTACCTATACACTTAGTATACGGTAAATATTTGTTCTACAATGTAGAAAATATGTACAGGATGTCAATGATGCCAAATTTATCGGTTTTACTATTTAATTTTGGGACTTAACTGAATACTTGTTGAAATTGAAATATTCATTTGATATCATGATCCCCGCAAGGACGTTCCTAATCATTCCAAATGCACGAATTCGTGGTTGAAGAAAATTGTTGGGCGAAAACTACCTCCACTACCCCTTAAAGAAAAAAAAATGACAACTTTCATGGTACGATTTTTAGCTAATGATTCCAAATGTTCAAATTCGTGCTTTAAAAAAATTGTTGGGCAAAACTATCCCCAGCACCGCCCTTTTAGGAAAAAAAATGATCACTTTATTGTCGGATCCTCGCCGATTTTAGAAAGGACGTTCGTAATGATTCCAGATGCACTAAATCGTGGTTGAAAAAAATTTCTTGTGCGAAAACTACCCTCCAGCACCCCTTTAAGAACAAAAATGATAACTTCATTGTCGGATCTTCGCCAATTTTAGCAAGGAACGTTCCTAATGATTCCAGATGCGCGAATTCGTGGTTGAAAAAATTTGTTGTGCGAAAACTACCCCCACTACCCCTTAAAGAAAAAAGATAACTTTCATGGTACGATTCCCACCGTTTTTAGCAAGGACGTTCCTAATGATGCCAGATAATGCACAAATCTGTACCTACTTTAAAAAAGTTGTTGGTCGGAAACTACCCCCAGCACCCCTTTTAAAAAAATATAACTTCATTATCGGATCCTGGCCGATTTTAGCAAGTACGTTTTTAATGACTAGAGTCACGAATTCGCCGTTGAAAAAATTTCTTGTGCGAAAACTAAGTATACCCTCAGGACCCCTTTAAAAACAAAAATGATAACTCTATTATTGTCGGATCTTGGCCGATTTTAGCAAGTACGTTCTAAATGATTCTAGATTCACGAATTCGCGGTTGAATCTAGATGCGCGAATTCGTGGTTGAAAAAATTTGTTGGGCAAAAACTACCCCCCACTACCCCTTAAGGAAAAAAAGGAAAATTTCATGGTACGATTCCCACCGTTTTTAGCAAGGACGTTCCTAATGATTCCCGATGCACAAATTTGTACTTTAAAAAAATTGTTGGGCGAAAACTACCCAGTACCCTTTTAAAAAAATTATAACTTCATTGTCTGATCCTGGCCGATTTTAGCAACTACGTCCTTATATGACTCTAGTTTCACGAATTCGCGGTAGAATAAAATTCTTGTGCGAAAACTACCCCCAGCACAACTTTAAGAACAAAAATGATAACTTATATTGTCGGATCCTCGCCAATTTTAGCAAGGACGTTCGCAAAGATTCCAGATGCACAAATTCGTGGTTAAAAAAATTGTTGGGAGAATAATACCCCCAGCATACCTTTCAAAAAACGACAATAATCAAATTAAAAAAAATCAATTCGGGGTGGAAAGGGGTAGTTTTTGCCCCGCAAATGTTTTCAACACGGATTCGTGAAATAAGGAATATAGTGATTGCATTTTCAAAAAACGACAATAATCAAGTTAAAAACAAACTTCCGGTCCGGGGGTGGGAAGGGGTAGTTTTTGCCCCGTAAAGGTTTTCAACCACGGATTCGTGAAATAAAGGATATAGTGAATGTCTTTTAAAAAAACGATAATCAAATTAAAAACAAACTTTCTGGGGTGGGAAGGGGTAGTTTTTGCCCCGCAAATGTTTTCAACCACACATTCGTGAAATAGGGAATATAGTGATTGCATTTTCAAAAAACGACAATAATCAAATTTAAAACAAACTTTCTGGGGTGGGAAGGGGTAGTTTTTGCACCGTAAATGTTTTCAACCAAGGATTCGTGAAATAAAGGATACAGTGAATATTAGTGAATGTCTTTTCAAAAAACGACAATAATCAAATTAAAAATAAATTTTCGGGGGTGGGAAGGGGTAGTTTTTGCCCCGTAAATGTTTCCAACCACGGATTCGTGAAATAAGGGATATAGTGAATGTCTTTTCAAAAACGACAATAATCAAATTAAAAATACGCTTTCGGGGGGGAAGGGGTAGTTTTTGCCCCGTAAATGTTTTCAACCACGGATACGTGAAATAAGGGAAATAGTGAATGTCTTTTCAAGGAACGACAATAATCTAATTAAAAATAAACTTTCCGGGGTGGGAAGGGGTAGTTTTTGCCCCGTAAATGTTTTCAACCACCGATTCGTGAAATAAGGTAGGTATATAGTAATGCCTTTTCAAAAAATGACTAAATAATCGTCTCAAAAACAATATCTCTGGTGGAGGGGGTAGTTTTTTCCTGACAAATTTTTTCAACCACTAATTTGTGCATCTGGAATCATTTGGAACGTCCTTGCTAAAACGGTGAACATCGAACTAAGAAGAATGGAATTATCCATTTTTCAGGGGGTGCATGGGGTAGCTCAGTGGCGTCGCGTGACTTCGGAAGCAGGGGGGGCACCTTAATTTTTTTTTTCTCAAGACAATGAACAACATTTCAATATTTTTTTATCGCAATTTTAGTTGAACTGAAACAAAAATGGGAAAAGAAAACAATTAGGTACTCGTTTATTTTCATATTTTTAATGAACCAACGAGACAAATAATACATGAATCAAAAACAAAAAAAAACTTCCGAAATTAAAAAAAAACTTGTACTGTCACTGTCAGAAAAAACTTCCAAAATAAAACAAGTTGTATGTACTGTCCTATCATTAATACAAACAAAAAATAAATAACATCTAAAAAATAAAATAATGTAGAAAAACTTTATTATACTTCTTTGAAAACACCTTATTTTCATCTGTTTTAGCAATAATGAAAGATGGGGTTTTTCGGGGTAGCGCACGGAAACAGCGCATGGAAAAACTTTCCGTGCGCTGAATAAAAATACCGAATATATAGCTTTAAAATAGAAATATACAGCAAAGTAACTAAATTTAAGAAACTCTATATGCTCTATGATATTTAACATATACCTATTTTGTATTTTAGTTCGTAAGTGTTTCAATATTTAGATACATTTCTGTAATATTGTTGACGTTTTATTCACCTTATCTGACAATAACGAATTTACAACAAAGCGCACCTTTGAAATAATTTGAGAGTAACCATGGAAACGCATCAAACATACCAAACACTATATTGTCTGCATTGTTTATTTTTTGTCAATTAAACTTATAATATGCCGATAAAATGTTTTAAGTTTCCGTTTTCAAAGAAGTATAATAAAAAATATCGTTCATTATACGTCCCGAAATAGATTTTTCCGTGCTTGCATGACATGAATATGTCACGCGTGCAGGGAAAAATCTTTATTTCCAGACTCGTAATGAAATATACTATTTAAAAAGAAGCTTTTATTTAAGCCATGTACTAAAATGAATAAAATAAAATAAGTATATGTATAGTAAAATCGAGCAACTCTTACACCTGGCGTAAACAAGACCACGTGAGTTGAAATATTCGCCAGGGCCGCACTGAGGCATGACCTTTATTTAATGTTAGTTTTACAATGGTTTACATCAAAATATTTGGGAAAAGAATTACTGGCTTAATTAAAATGGTTCAAAACATCGATAAAATTATTTGTGGCAGTGTCTAAATAGCTGAAAACAACAAGGTAAAACGGCGTAACTACACTTTTTCGATCGAGTACCTCCCTGTTGCCGACTCGGGTGAAACTTTATAGACTACCGACCAATCGCGGATCGTCATTGAACACGTGGTTTTATTTACGCCAGGCGTACAGATTGCTCGATTTTAGTATCGGTTTTTGTTAAGATAATTCAATGTCAAATTGCAACAAGTTCTTATAAATCTGAAAGCTTTTCGCGCGAATTTTAAGGAAAATACATACTTTGGCAAATAGGTACTTGCTTATCAACCAATCACTGTCCAACAAAATTAATTGGTACTTACGTTAATGAACATCTCGCGCGACATGCTTTTTGATTTACAAAAACGCAATTTGGCATTGAATTATCTTTACTGAAAACCTAGACTTATTTTATATTATTTTATTCGTTTTAGTATATGGTTTAAATAAAAGCTTGTTTTGACAAAGTTTTTTTACCTTTTATTTTATTTGATTCTCAATATCAGGAGGGTGGTAAAGAAATTTAGTCCACCATCTTGGGACATCCGCTATATTGGATTTAGTATGACGCCACTTATTTTTTTGTACTCGTCATTTCATACCCATGTCAAATAGGTTGTGCAGAAATAGCATTGACTGACGTATTTATAAAGACTTCTCACGACTCGACTATAACTTCATGTCCCTGAAAGAAGTTGGCGCAAATAACCAACAATGCCTTTTGCATTGTATTTTGTATCGGAAGGGCGCATGGTGGCCCAAAAAAGTGTCAGACGCGACAGTCGTGAGCAGTCTTATTGATGCGGACAAGTTAAATACAAGCTTGTAAAAATATCATGCATCATTTACAGGTCAGGCACATCATATTTACTCAATAAAACTTCATTCTTCGACTGCTTTTTTGGGTAAAACATTCTATCAAGTGCGAGGCGAGTCAGGTTAAGACAAATCTATGCACGCGCGGCCATGCGGTGCCTACTGTAGCCCATGAGGCCAAAACTATAGGCACCATCACACCGCTCATGTAATTAATTAAGTGATTGCTGTGAATTATTTCCATTTTTACCTTAGGTAGGTAGTGTTATAAAATTCCCACCTAACAAAAACTGGGGGGGCCCGTGCCCCCCCTGCCCCCCCCCCCCCCCGACGCGACGCCACTGGGGTAGCTTTTGTACGATGATTTTTTTCTACCACGGATTCGTCAAATAAGATTTATAGTGGCTAGGCTTTCAAAAAACTATCATAGTCGGACCAAAAGCAATCTATCCGAGGGTTGGAAGTTGGAAGGGATAATTTTTGCTTGTAAATTTTTCTACCACGGGTTCATGTTCATGCATCTGGAATCATTTGGAACGTCGTTGCTAAAAACGGCGCAGATAATCGGACCAAGAATACAAGAATAATGTAGTTATTATTTTGTTCCTTGAGGGGTGCGGGGGTGGTTTTTGCACAGTAATTTTTTTCAGCCACGGATTCGTAAAATAATTATTGAATGCCCTTTCCAAAAACGACGAAAAAAATAAATCTCTCGAGGGAAGAATTCTATAGTTACTGCTGACAGCGTCACTGTTAACCTTGGATTCTAAATGGGCAAGCTCATTTTATTAAAGATCTTCTCTTTATTTTTATAGTTCGGTAAAACCACCGACTGTTTGCACAATCCGGCAACGCCGCTTTCGGATGCTTTTTCCTAGCGTGCTGCCGCCTAGTATTGAGTAATGAAAGTACCACGGCCGTCAAGGCAGAACTATGGAAGAATTCTTCTATAGACACTGCTGAAAGCCAGGGTAAGCCGGCTTTCGAGAGCCGGCTTCCTTTCGGGCTGCCAAATAATTACATTGTGTGGAACTTCTGTCCGCGTAGCGTATATTTTCTGTGGACTTAACTATAGCTTCATTGCCATAAATCTATATATATATAAAAAACTTTGTAAATCAAAAAATAACAGTTGATGCCAAATTGTAATTTAAAATATTCAGCTTATTTAAAAAGAATGTTGCTGATTGGCAGAATTAGACATATTTAATTTTTTCTTCGCATTTTTTTTAAATTTTAATCTTTTGACTTTTAGAAAGTTCATGCCCAAAATCATTGCAGGAGATTACGAAAACAACTTGAGACAAATTACAACATCCCTAAGCGATTATATCGGGCATAGAAAATTTCCAAAAGAATGGCCGGAGTCCTTAAGCGATTACGAGATAGTTGTTGAAACGTAAAGGAAATGTTTTTGTTAGAAAATATTTGGTTGCATTATTACATTTTTAGGGAGTCTGGCCCATTAATGGTATCTCCTACTGGTCAATTCATAGTACCTGCAACTCTACCTGGAACATTATTAGTCAATTTTATATCGAATAACCTAAAAGAAGCTGGCAAGAAGATAAAAAATTATAACAGGTAATCATTTGATCGACTGTGATCAGTTAAGCAGGCGAGTTCCATTGTTTTTCTGAAATCAAATGGTTTGTTTTGAGCAAACTCACATGTAATCAACGAACAAAAACAAATTAACTTTATTTTCTTGAAATCGGCATTAAAATGTCCCAAAATCGTCATTAAAAGCACAGAAATCGTACAATAATGTAGCCCATTATTGTATGATTTTTTCAATAAGTAGGCCTTGGCGAGATGTAAACATCAAACGTCAGACGCGGAGAAATCGCCCGTCAAAAGTGACCAAATATTCAAAACCCGGCTGATAAAGGCTCATTTAACTTTTCGTACACATTGCGAAATTGTTTCCTATAGAAGCGCAATCCTTAAGTATACATATTTTAGTAAATTTGAATATCAATAGATTTGTTGTGTAGGTTGCACAAGAAGCAGCAGTTTGGTTTTTCTGTCAGAAGGTGCCGTGTCTCATCATACTTGTCCTAGGTAGAGCGATCGTCAAAGTCAAGCAACGCCGCGCGTAGTCGGTTCATGGACGGGTGATCCCTTAATATTATTTTCTTGCCTAATAAAACATTTTTTTCCGATTTCAAAAAAAATATAATATGTACCTCGGCACTGAAGTTCTTTTTATGACTCGTGTGGTTTATTTGCCTCGGCCAGAGGCCTCAGCAACTAAACTCCACATGAGTCATAAAAAGTTGAACTTCAGTGCCTTGGTACATAAATAACTATTATGTAATGGTCTCTGAAAAAATACTGGACACACCTGACACTAGTGATAGCTTCTGAGTAAGGTAGACAACGTGGGCGGAATTTCAAAATGGCATTTTACCTTAAATATAATAATAGTAACGCAAATTGTTTCCTTCAGCAACAAGCACGTCGAAAAATCTCTGCATCAACAATGCCAAGAAGAACTTCAGTTGGCCTGTTTACTAAAAGATGACAGTGTTACCCCAGATCTAATGATCGAGTGTCTGGAAAATTTGTTAAAGGTCAAGCATGAAATTCAGCCGTTCACAAAAGGGATCCATCTGAGTATAACGACGTATTATTCAGTGCTTACAGATGGCGTAGTCTGTATACCATGGAACTTCAAGCTGTGATTGTTAGGAACAAAAAATTAGTTAAAACTAAAATAAAGATGATTTTTCAAAATGTCGTATACAGTTTTTTTTTTGTAAGACAAAATAAGGATGAATAGGCAAGAAAAATTAATCAAATGCATTTTTAAGTTGTTTAAAATTGCCTCTTTGATACAAGGGAATACAAGGGGGTCTTTGGAAAAATAAATATCAACTAAAATATCACTAATTAGCTGCAGTGAGATAACAGAGGTGTTGTTTGGCACTATTTTTGAAATGCTTAGTAAAATCGTTATTACAATTAATTTGAATTAATATCTTGATCAGTATGTATATGTTACAGACCGTATATGTAAAACAGGCCATATACAAAAGGGCTAGTAAATATGTAAATGGACTGAAGATATTAGTCCATATGTATAAGAAGCTTGTCCGTCAACAAACGGTCTAGTCAGTTTGCAAAAGGACTAGTCCTATTATATACGGTCTATCTGCAACTAGACCGTATATCACAGAGAGAGATTTAAACAAAGACAGAATGTATGTGCAATGTTTTCCGGGCGGTTTGGACGTCCGCCATTTCTGAATTACCCCTTCTTTTTTATATAGGCCCATCAAAGAAGGATATTACTTCTTGCTGGTATGTAGTATTTTGAAGGAAAAAAACGTAATTATTTAGTATAATGTATAGGTATCTTAGATTTTTTTCTGCAAAATACATACTAAAAAGAAGGCATATTCTTCTTTAATGGGCCTGTATAAAAAAAGAAGGATAATTAACTATGATTGCACATACAGTCTGAATGTCAATAGTCCGTATGTTAACTGTCTAGTCCGTATATGAAATGCCATGTCATTTACATACGGTCTGCGCCATTTAGGCCGTATAGATACAGCCTAGACCGTATACATACGGTCTGTTTTCATATACGGTCTGTAATATATATAAACATTTCATTCCCATGTAACCTCATTTTATATAATACAAAATACATAATCAAACAAGTTAGGAGGCATAGGTTGTGTTTACGCAACAATTAAAAATTACCAGTACCATTGAGTAAAGGAATAAATGCCAGTACTAACAGGCACCTGAATTAGCTGTCTTTGGTTCCTCCTATACTTTTTACTTGGTCCATTTTTATTCCTTTCTATCGCAACAAGCACTGAGAACCGCTGCCGTTCGTTAAAAGTGCTCACTAGCTCTAGCAAAAATGTTACAGTAAACATAACCATGGTGAAGAGTTAAATAAAATAGCTATTAAGGGCAAACTGAAAAGGACTACTAAGAATGTTTTGGGGCCTGTAATTATAAATCAAGAGGAATGTTTTGAAAGCATGGCAAGTAAAGTATAGTCATGACTAAAGTGCCTACAGACCTATATAAATAGTAGGAGCTACGAGTTAGAATCCCGGCTGAAGTACATTTTTTCAAGATTAATCCTTTACCTGTTATACCACAAAACCATTCCTCTTGATTAACATACATTACTACATTACATACTCAGTATTTGAGTACTATCAATGACTAAAGGATATAATATATTATATTCTATATAGGGTACCTAATACATATATCCTTTACTCAAAATGATACTATATTATCTTTACACCCTGCTGAATACAAGGTACAGCATAATAAACATACTTTCACCTTCACCTGCCTCCAATAGTTTGGTTTCTAAATTTTTGGTTATAATCAGTACAATATAAATTGGTTATTATAAGTAACAGGTAACTTCTAAGAAAGTGCTATAGAACAGATGCCTAAAATTTGTGTATTTGAACTCTGATCCTTTTCCAATTAATCATAAATTATCAGAAATTCAATATTTCCACTTCACGATAATTACCTATAGTAGTAAATGTTAATCAATGCGCAAATATGACTGTCATTTCATAAAAATTAATAATCATTTTTATCGGTTCCATAGCAACTACCAACTTCTAAAGCTGTATGTGCTCATTTCAAATCTGAAATGTCAAAACCCATACAATATTTAGTGTTTGTCAAATATACAAATTATGACATTTATCAAAGTAATAATAATTGTCAAACAGTTGCCTTAAAAAATAATACAAATTATCGTAAAATGCTTCGAAATGCCATCACAGTTATCAGGACAAAATATTTCAGTTGTGATTGTACCTAGACTAGATTCGCCATAATATAAAACATACAACTTTTATAGGTATTCACAAACCTTTTAAAACCTAACATAAACAACTGTCTTCGGTCGGTTCTTCCTCGTATTGTGTGATTTTAAACCCATGCTGTTCCATCGACTGAAGTTCTAATCTCGAACGGTTCGATTTAACAAGTTGATTCGCAATATCCGAGAACATTTCCTCTATACCTTGGCCAGTCTTGCACGATGTCTTATAAATGCCTGATATCAAGTTATGACACTGCTCGCTAAAAATTAAACATTACTGGACAAATCGGCAATCATTCCAGTGAAGGTTCTTTTACCAAAAAGCTTCAATTTCTGTATCCGTTACTTGTGGCATGTCTTCGTTCAACAAATCACATTTATTCCCGCACAAAAATATTTTCGCGTTCTCTGCATAAGTAACTATATCCAATAGGTGCTGAGATAAAACGTGAAAAGAGGCGGGATTGTCTAGTGCGAAAACCAAAACGGCAGCTTCGGCAAATTTATAGTAACTGGAAGTTATCGAGGCGACTCGTTCCATTCCACCTGTATCCCATAGTTGCAGCTGAAATATTTCGCTTGTTTATTACAGGATTTCAAGGTTGTTCCCACGCAAATTTACCTTCACGTCTCTATCACAAACGTAGTACGTTTTTCCGAAATGATCCAAACCCAAGGTGGAATTTCTATCTGTAGCTGTTACAAACGTGTTGTTGGTAAATCTGCGGAAAAGCGAACTTTTTCCCACGCCGTATTCACCGCATAATATCACTTTTTGCTCAGGAATTTTTATGCAAGCCATGTTATTTATTTACTTTCTTTTATGAAAATGAAAAATGAAAACATCCCACAAAAATCATAAAATTCATAATAAATAACAATTTTCAGTAATTTGCAATGACTTCTAAACGTTGGTAATTTGAGTTGTCAAAATAGATGTCATTCGTAAAAAAAAAAGTTATTTTAGCTTTTCGACGCTAACTTTACGGTTTAAGCGTCGATGGAGGAAGGTATTCAATCAACGGTTTAATGTAGAAACCATAGACAAAGGCAATAATCTATAGCAATCATAGAAATCATTATACAGGGTGAGTCGAAGTTAAACCGCCATACTCAAAATTTGAGTTGTATTTTTCCACGATTAAACAAACTTACCTGTGGAAGTTCAATCGTGATTATATTAGGCGCCTCGTCCGAAGAGATCACTTGGTAGTATCGTTGAGATCCGTCATTTGATCACACTTTTAAAGAAGAAGAAGTTTCTCTCTTCTAACCCTGTCTTTCACAATCCTTCCTAACTTCATTCAGTTTAAAGACGCGGGAAAAAATATTCAACTGGGGTATTGATTTTTTAAATCAGGGGCTTGTGCTTGTGGTGGGTGGTGATCTCTTCGGACGAGGCGCCTAATATAATCACGATTGAACTTCCACAGGTAAGTTTGTTTAATCGTGGAATTATATTACGGCGCCTCGTCCTTCGAGATCACTTGGTAGATGTTTAAAGATATGTTTTTTCCCGATGAAATAAGAACATCTTTGAGACTTATTACATTAATAAACTATCTTATTTGAATCGTCTGGCAGGAGAACAGTTTTATCGGGCAGTTATAAATCTTTGTAAAAGTTTTTGACTGTTGTGTCCATCCTGCAGTATTCCTAATGGTTTCCCAGGATATTCCCCCCCTATAGGCAGCTGAGCAGGTTGCCGCATGTCTGGTAGAATATCCTGAGAAGACCCTAGTGTTGATGCCTGCCTCTCGTAGCGTTGTTTTGATCCATCTACTTAGTGTAGGAGTTGTTGCCGTGTTGAATGGCAACCTTGTAGATAGGAACAGGAATTCTTGTGCTTCAGTTCTCATGGATCGAGTATTTTCTATGTATGTTTCGAGTATGCTGGCGGGGCATATTTCGGGCTTCTCAGTAAGATAAGGCAGTTCCAGGCAAGGTTGTTCGGCTCCTTGTCTGTTATTATTTTATTTGAAGTTCTAAGAATTTGGCAGAAAGGGGGGAAGGCATTGAATAAGTAGCCGCCCCATTTGAATGAGAAGGCATCTGTACCTATCGATGATCGGTCACTCTTCCAGGAAAAGTATTTCCGGCATTTTGTGTTGGTCTTTGATGCGAATAAATCGATTTCTGGTTGACAAAAGTGTTCTACAATAGATTTAAAGGTATTTGTGTGAATTTCATATTCTGTGTCGTGGGGTAATTTTCTGGACTGTTCATCCGCTTCCCAATTATCTAAAGTGTTTATGTGAACTGCATGTATCCATAAGTTTCTCTTCTCGCACCACTGCCAGATGTATTTAGCGACTGATGAGAGAAGGGAATATTTTAACACTTCCCATATGATTAATATATGCTACTGCTGTGGTGTTGTCTACTCTTTAAAAAATGTCTTTTCTGTGAAGGTGATTAGACTTTAATGCATAAAACACACCTAATAGTTCCAGAAAATTTATGTGGTGTGTTTGTTCGTTAGAGGTCCACCAACCATGTCTTTTTTGATTATTACAAACTGCTCCCCAACCTGTTAGGCTTGCGTCCGTGAAGATTTAAATCAAAGGAATCTCTTTTTATGTTATTTTTTGCTTGGGGGATGGTTTTCTCCCCACAAGAGATCCTGCTTTACTACATTTGACACAGATATTTTGGCATTAAAATTTTGGTGGTTTTGTAGGAGAGCTAATACTTGGTCTTTTTCTAAGTTTTTTGTGTAGAGCCAACCGTACTTGATGGCTGGGCATGATGATACCAGCAGACCTATGAGTCTTGCAAACTCTTATGGTGCAAGTTTGTATGGTGATAAATTTGTCAATGAGGTTTAAGAGATTTTCTTTCTTTTTCTTTGTTATACTGTTATGTTTGATGAATTAAAAATGAACCCTAAATATTGGCATTCGATTGAAGGGAAAAGTTTACTTTTCTCATAATTACCTAGGAACCCTAAAGATTCTAATAGATTAATAACCTGTTTAGTATGTTGTTTACAAGTTTTATAGTCTGACCTGACAATAAGAAAATAATCTAAATAGAGACAGCAAGTGATTCCTCTTTCCCTTAGTTCAGCAAGAACCAGTTTCATTAGTTTTGTGAATACACAAGGCCCATATACAGTATCTTTATGTATATGATAAGGCCCCATTGCTAAGCCAAAAGGTAGACAAGTGAATTCAAACCCCTGACCCCTGTACTCGAATCTGAGAAACTTTTTATGATCGTCATGAATGGGAATTGTATAATATGCATCTTTCAAGTCGATTGTGCACATGAAACAGTCAGTCCTCCATTTTAAAGTGAATCGGTTTTAAGCAGGTATTCAACTTTTTTTTAGGTTAAAAATAAATCTGTTTTTTTTTTATTTTGCTTTATGGTGACAAAATAGGGGGACAGAATTTGTTTCTGTTTGGCTATACTTGCAGGGAATATATCTGCCTTTGTTATGACACCTAGTTTTAATAGATCTCAGATGCTTTCCGAAATTATTTCAGAATTATTCTGTTGGGGTGTAAAGTGTTTTAGTGTTTTGAAGGGGTTTATCCCCCAGTCTGCGGAACGGGGCCTTCGAGTTTAAAGGTCGGAATGGCTGTTGGTCGACCTGTTACCCTGTGGCTCGGACTGGAGTTTTCTTAAACGACTGTGGTGGCTTTGGAGTGAGCGGAGGATTTGCTTTTAACTATATGCTAGACCTCTGCATGTTTTTCATGTTCTTGAATTTTTCGTTGAATTCTTTGCCGAGCAGAAATTCATCTACGGGGTTGCTAAAGGCTATTTCTTTGGCGGTTTTGGAAATACAGGGAGCTACATTTGATCTGCGTTCCAGCGAGAGAAGGTAGTGTACACTGGCAATCAGTTTACTGGCATCACTTAGTCGTTCAAGTTTGAGATTTTCTTGCTCTGGCGTGTAAGTTAGAACTTCATTCAATACAGCGCCCATGGCAGCCATACTGGCTCCCAACATATTTTGTAAGTGCTCCAACCTTTTTTCTTGTTTGTCTCGGGTAACAGCAGTCCTACCTCTGGGTTCAGTATGGGGCCTGCTACCTGCTAGACCCCTACAGTTTTGCGGTAGTGGGTATTTCATGACCGTATCTGCTGCACTTTGCTTTTCATATCCACTTTGCAAGATACATTGCCATCTAGAGGCCAAGGCTGGGTGGAGTTTTTCACCCTCGTTTTTTTTGCAGAGGGGTCTACTCCTAAGCGTGTCTGGGTCTAGGTCTGGTGGATTTTGATGAGTATGTGTCTCCCCTTTCTCTACTAGTAAGCTTAGTTCACCATCTGATGGGGAATGCGATTCCCTTTCCAATTCTGAGAGTAAGTCATGTGATTCGGGGTGTTTTGCTAGTAGTAGGTCTAGACAAGCTACTTGCTTTGTCCCAAGACTGGTTGTTTTCCCGATCTTTGAGGTGTCTACGCTTTGGGTTCCTTACTGGGGAACTCTGGTCTGAGGATGAAGAGCTACGTGCTCTTTTTTCTTTGGAAACCCTACGTGGGTTTCTAATCAGTTTATTGCCAGGGCTACGTGCCCTACTAATGGCGTGCATTTTGTCCGGGGGTCTACGTGAACCACCAGGATCAGTTTTTTCCTTTAATTTTGAAGCCCTATTTGGACTGTTGCTCGACTCCTCAGAACTACGTGTTCTATGAGGCTGTGGTGCATCCAAGGGGTTATCTAGTGCCACTTTAGTCGAGCTGCGTGCTCTTTCTCTTATAGGAGCCTTACTTGGGCTTCGGCTACGTTTACTGTGACTGGGATACCTGTTTTCTTTCTGGCGTTTTCGTGACCATTCTTCCAACGCTTTGATCCAATGTTCAAAATCTTTAATTGATTTTGGGGATCTAGAGCGGGATCTTCTGCGATTTTTCTTGTGTTTTCCCATTTTTTCCGTAGGTGAAGACGTGGAAATTTTTGCACGTGTGATCGAAGCGACGCACACAACGAGAATGAAGTTAGGAAGGATTGTGAAAGACAGGGTTAGAAGAGAGAAACTTCTTCTTCTTCTTTAAAAGTGATCTCGAAGGACGAGGCGCTGTAATATAATTAAAAATAAATGGGGTTCTTCATATAACATTTTGTCCATAAACGCTTCGTTTTCGACATACAGGGCGTCAAAGTTTTCTTTTAAAAACAGAAAAAAAAATAGTATTTACGGTTCCATTTATGCTATCGAGTTGAAAATTGGTACTTTTATCGTTGGGTGAGGATTTTCAGTCAACGCTTTTATGTTTTCTGGGACGGCGATTATGAATTTTCTATCAACTTTCTTAGAGCCCCTAGAGGGCGTTGGCTACGTTGTTACTTTCGAACAAGTGTTTTAAACTTTTTTGTCGTTGAAAAATCTGCATTTTAGACAGCGAAATATTAAATTACATTCGATTTTGAACAAAAAATGTCTCTTGTAAAAATACGAAAACCTTAACCGTTTTCATGAAAAACGCAATTTTGTGTCGCGACGCGCGTGAATTCGAAAAAATTAAAATTTCCTAGTAGGCTGAGAAATGGGATTTATTCATTTGGAATTCTTTATTTACAGTAGGTATTGTCCTAAATTAACAATTTTTGTGAAATTAGTAATAAAAAGAACTTTAACCAAGACAACTTTATTAGCTAATTTTTTCGTTATGTTTTTGCTAATAAAGTTGTCTTGGTTAAAGTTCTTTTTATTACTAATTTCACAAAAATTGTTAATTTAGGACAATACCTACTGTAAATAAAGAATTCCAAATGAATAAATCCCATTTCTCAGCCTACTACTTTTTCGAATTCACGCGCACCGCGACACAAAATTGCGTTTTTCATGAAAACGGTTAAGGTTTTGGTATTTTTACAAGAGAAATTTTTTGTTCAAAATCGAATGTAATTTAATATTCCGCTGTCTAAAATGCAGATTTTTCAACGACAAAAAAGTTTAAAACACTTTTGTTCGAAAGTAACGACGTAGCCAACGCCCTCTAGTGGCTAGAAGAAAGTTGATAGAAAATTCATAATCGCCGTCCCAGAAAACAAAAAAGTACCAATTTTCAACTCGATAGCATAAATGGAACCGAAAATACTAATTTTTTCTGTTTTTAAAAGAAAACTTTGACGCCCTGTATGTCGAAAACGAAGCGTTTTTGGACAAAATGTTATATGAAGAACCCCATTTATTTTTAAAAATACTACTCAAATTTTGAGTATGGATGTTTAACTTCGACTCACCGTGTATACGCCATTGAATATAAGAAATACGCCCCCTATAGGCTCAATGCTAAACTAGTCTATGGGCCATGTCAACAATGAACAACAACAAAGAAAGACTTTCATAAATTAATCAAAATAAAATTAATTTTGCATAACGTGGTTCAAATTCAAGCATAATAATACCTATTAAATTTGTAAAATTAACTTAATTTTTAATTTTTTAGGGAATCATCACAAACTATTATGTTTGTTGCAACAACAAATATTAAACAAAACTTTAAAATTTTGCAAAAATTTTTCTTAACAAGGTAAAATATTAGTAATGAATATTAAAAAAACTTTAATTTAAGGTGTACAATTTTTATTTTAAATATTTATTAAGAAACTGGAAATTAGTTGACGAACAATTTTTTTTCTTAGGAGGCCATGTTTTGGTATTTAGGCATAGGTTTTAATAGGGAACGATTTTTCAAAACTATTTTTAAACTATACCTAAGTGATAGTGAAATACGAAAAACGCATTAAAACATTTTTTTTAGTTACTATTACTGAGATATGAATTTTCTAATTTCAATTCCTGTAAAACAACCGGTGACGTCACTTATATGGATATCGAGTAGATTTGGCAACATTGTAAATTTATTTTTATATCTATGATTTTAAAATCCTTTTATTTAATGGGACTGGCCGAATCCTTCTCGGTTTCCTTCCACAAAATGAAGAAGAAGAGCTGAACTTATAACCGTCGATGGAGGAAGGATCCTCAATCAACGTTATAACCTGAAAAGTTGTTTTCTGGTTATAACCGTCGATGGAGACGATAAAACACAAGGTATTTCAGCCAAAACCCCATGTTGCCAAATTTACCATGTTTAGATATAAGTGACGTCAGAGCTTTGTTTAAGCGCGCATTCAAAAAGCCATTTTCAGAATCAGTTTGCCAAAAAGGAAACAATTATTTTGCAGTCTTTATTTGAGGAATGTTATCCTGCATACAAAAACTTTCCATTAAATATAACAAGAAACAAAATTTGTGCAAGTACCCTATTCTAAACACCTTTTCTGAATAACATTTTGCCGAATTTTTTGAAATAACGTTACTTTACTCTAGTACAGTTTTACCTAACTTGAATATTTTATGTTCATTGCTGACCAATGCACGGCCCTCGTAAAACAAGCCTGACAACCTCTATCTGTGAACGGGACTTAGGTTAGGTTGGCTTAGGTTAACCTCTGTCTGTGAACCTGACAAATGACAAGTAGGTATTATCATTTGAGCACAGTAAACGTAAACAATATTTCAGTATTTGAGTTACTTGCTACTCGGAAAGTTATTAAATAATAAGGTATTCTATATAACTAATAAGCTGTGGTATTTATATTTTATTTACAATTGTCTTTAAAACTTAATATATATATGTTCAGTGTTCATGTACATGTCTCATGCATTTCTATTTTAGATGAGTAAAGAATTTGATCCCTATGAACTGGCCGCAAAGGGCAAATTAAAGCTAAAATGTGACTCTGGCATCAAAAAGAAAAAGAAGAAGAAAGACAAAAGGCTGCTGGAACAAGTTTCAAAGACAATTGAAAGCGAACAAGTGGAAGAAACAAAAATTTCGAAACAGACAAAAACGAAAGCCGAACTTGCTTTCTTGCAACAGCAAGAGAAAATGGTAAGTATAGGTACTCGTGTGATAAAAATATAGGCACTGGCTATTTATACGTCCGACGTATATAATAGTAGGTAAACATCTTATGCTCTCAATGGCCAGTCACTTGCCTTCTTTGGACCTATATTTAACCCCAATTTAACTTCATACACTTTCGATGTATACGTTACAATGAGACGCATATGCCCTTCTTTTTGGCGATGGGCACTGCCGTATGAAAAAAGAACGGGCATTCACGCAATATTGTGGCAATCGGCAACGATGGGCACTGCTGTATGAAAAAAGGAGGGGGCATTCGCCTCTTATTGTGGCTGCCGGTAGCGATGGGCACGGCCGTACGAAAAATGAATATCGAAATACAGGAATTATTATAAATTCGGCGCATGCCGAATGTCTGGTGAAAATAGTGTACGTAAACAAGGCATAAATCTTTTAAAATTTCGGGAAAGTCCATTATCTCCTTATTGCAATGTTTACTTCGAACGTGTATGGAGTTAAATGTAAGTCCAAAGAAGTCACGTCACTTAACTCACCAATGAGAGTACAAGACTTGTACCATCTTTTATATACGTCGAACGTATAAATAGCCACTTTGAAAAAATAAGTGCCAAGAATGGCTTTTCCTTTTAGAAAACACAGAGGATACTTGAAAAAGCATCAATGACTCATAAGGAAAGAGTGGAGAAGTTCAATCAACATTTGGATAGTCTCACGGAACATTTTGACATACCAAAAGTTTCGTGGACAAAATAAAATATTACAATACATGTTATCGATAGATAAAGCGGGATTTTTAAACTTGCACCCTGTATACAAAAATTGTAAGTAGTACCCCTCTAATTCATCAGTCACTACAGTATGGTAGCATCTCTGAAGTTTTTTGTAATAAAACAAAGTTTACGTACTTTGAAGTAGCTCAGGGTGATCACGTGAAATTAGGCCACCCCAATCACCCTGTACTTATGTTTAACTCCGTGCAATGGCCAAGTTTATAAACTATTGATATAACAACATCAATATATATCATAATATAGTAGTCGGTAGTCAGTAAGAGTGAAGGGTATTTTAATTTATTATAAATATATTGACATTTGTATTTTATTTATAATAATAAAGATTGTATTATAATTGTTTAAAATAGTTTCAGTTTACAAAAATTACTGGCTTTTCTTGCTTTCCTCCACAAACTTATTTACAATATTTTCCAAACACTTCCCAAAACTTATATTGGAAAATTTATCTTCCAATCGTTTCTTCCCACTCGTCCCCATTGCTTTTAACTCTGCTTTACTAAGTCTCACAATTCTGTACATAAATTCTGCTAAACTCTCGGGGGATGGTTCGCACAAGAATCCTGTATTCCCATGGTCTATGGTCTCTCGTGGACCCCCACTGTTGATTGCTAAAACTGGCTTAGATACCAGCATGGCCTCCAACGGGACGATTCCAAAATGTTCTTTTTCTGGAGTGTAGACCAAGCAAGAACAAGAAAGTAAAAGTTCCGCTTTAAAATGGTCGGATGGAGACTTAACAAAAAACACCTTATCTCTCACTTTGATTTCTTCCGCTAAATTTAATAATGAAGCATAGGTTTCCGCATTTATTTCTGATTGAGGGTCATACCCTCCCGCGATTATAAGATATATCCGATTCCATTCTTCCTGTGTAGCATTTATTTTCAGGTTTGCCAATGCTTGTATGGCAAACTGTAATTTTTTTGCAGGATGAAATCTGTTTACAGATAAAAACACTATTGCATCATTTGTCTTTATCTCGGGCACCAAATCTGTAATGGTACTCGGATGTTTGATACACTCAACAGTTTTCGCATATGAATCGGCAATAGTGGGGTATAAAATTTGTATCTGTTTCTCAATACTTGGGAATGTCCTTCTAAATACTGATGCAGTATAATCACTATTGACTAATATTACATCTGCCATACCTGTTGTTTTCAATTCGAGCCAATCGATAGGCCAACGATAAATTTTTTTAAGTTTTCCTCCTGGTGTTGAAGCAAGCAAATCTGGATGGTGGCAGTAGTAAATCACCTTTTCATTAGCGAACTTTAAAAATGGAATGGCGATAGGTATGAGATCAACAAAATATAAGTCAGGTTTATCTTCTTTTCTACCGAAAAAGATATAAAGTATGGAGAGGTATATCATACGTAAATATGCACATAATGCCTGGCATTTTCCAAAAACACTTCGAGGCAGCCAGTCTCCATACAACTTTACGGGATATTCACCATTTTTCAACTCGTCGAATGCATGAGTTTTATCGAAATGATTTGTACAAAAAATTACTTCGTGGCCTTGTTTCTTCAATGCATGAGCTACGTCTAACACCAATCTTTCTGCGCCACCAATGCCAAGATCAGGGTGTATAAATGCTATTTTCAGTCTTCGCTTCTTTGCCATATTTAAAAATTTATGTAAATTAGTATCTCGTTATCAAAATCAGGTGTACTATTATTAATTATTACCAATTACTATACTGTTAATACCCAAAATATGTTAATACAAAAATAAACTTTAAAGGCACCAAGGAGTAGTAATAAAGTGAAAGAGCCAATGCCAATATTGACGAGAGGCTAAAACCCACTTTGGGTTCCACGATTTCATTGGTCGACTCAAGGTTACTTGAATATTAATAATTAATAAGCCTCTGGTCTTGTTTAGCCCCTTGTGACATAAATTATGCAAATAAATAAGAAATAACGTCAAATCCGGATGAATTTTTACTGTATGCAGCTCAAACTGATCATCACCTTATTTTGCACCTTTTGCAACATCGAAACCAGAGCATATAAAGTCGAAACTTCGCGAATACCCGCGGAAAAAACGAAATTTTGAAAGATTTGTGGCGTGTTTACTTCGCCCGACATTCGGCGCGCGCCGACGTAAACACCGCACAAATCTTTCAAAATTTCAGTTTCTCCGCGGGTATTCACGAAGTTTCGATGTTGCAAAAGGTGCAAAATAGGGTGGTGATCAGTTTGAGCTTAATTCATCTCCATTATAGAGGTCCAGATTCGTGTTCAGGGACCTCGAAAATGGGGGGTAGCCAAAATTACAAGAAAATCGCGCGGTGCATATACATAGTATATGTATTCCGTAAATATCATGTTCTTCAGATAAGTGATTAACTAAGCCATTATTATGCTGGAAGGAACTATTGCAACACACTAAACAACCTCACAAGCCACAAGCGTACAATCACAGGATAAACAACTGTGGTACAATCAATGACGTCAGAACCTATAGACAGGTTTGTTTCGATAAACGCTTGACTCCCAGAACTAATCACAATCTAAGCGCTCCATTAAATTATTCCGAAAATGTCGCGAGATTGTCAGAAATTGTCCCTTTTTGTCGAGCCGTAGCGAACTTATTTGGACTCTAGGCTCGGAGGCTGGCGTCGTTAGACCATCCCCCGAGTCTTCAGGTGAGGTTCCGATGCTTCCGGCGCCCCCAAAGAAGAAAAAACATGCGATATCTAAGTGTGATTCTGGAGGAACTATAACCGGGAATCACCGGGTGTATAGTTGGTTGATGGTTGACTTTCTGTCTTTGTTTGTAGCATGTTTTTAGAGTAGTATGGATACATTTAATCTTGGAGTCAAAATAAAGGGCGTTTTAACAATAGGGCACCACGTCTATAGGTTTTGACGTCATTGGGTACAATGTTCAAATCAGAGAAATGGAATATTTCTCTGGTACAAATTCATGTAACCTTGAGTCGACCAATGAAATCGTGGAACCCAAAGTGGGTTTAAGCTTCTCGTCAATGGTGTCCTGAACAAAATATATAGGTTAGGTGTCATGTAACATGCACATACCTAAACATGTAATAACAGAGCATATAAAACAACCGGCAATATTACTCCCCATGGCGGGAAAATTCTGCGCACTTGTTCGCGCAGCCGCCATTTGGGAATAAATTCTGTCAAATGGATGCAGTGTCGGGGCGATTGGGCAGTTCTTTTTTGGCTGTATGAGATATATTACAGTACCGTGGAGTGTGCTTTTTTGTAAATTGTGCTTTGTGCTAGTATCTTTAAATCAAGAATCCCAGGAAGGAATCAAAGCTGCTTGTGCTTACCTCACACTATATACTTTACTAATACTACTCTGTATTTCTGAATTGATTTTCCCGACTACACCTCTGACTTCTATTCCCCCAATATGGCTCAAGGTCATTGAATTTGTGGATGATTTCTTAAGAATAAGTTATACTGCTGGTTGTTTTATATGCTCTGCTAATAAATATAGTCTGAGTAATGTACATTGAGGTAGTATGGGGGGGAGGCGCCATAACATTACTTTGTCGCATATAGCAAACGGGTTCAGGGGGTGTGGCTGTGATCAATATGGCTGACACGCCAGGGTCTGATTAAACAGTATTCCTAAAGATACTAACTCGGAATTATCTCGGAATTTTAAAATTCCGACTTATAACTCGAAATTTTAAGCTTAGAATTCCGAGTTATAACTCGGAATTCTAAGCTTAAAACTCCGAGTTATAAGTCGGAATTTTAAAATTCCGAGTTAGTATCTCGGAATTTTAAAGTTAAAAAAATATATATTTTGTGTGTCCCTTCCGGGCCATCGTACTTACTGCAACAACGTACAGCACATGACATATTTATTTCCAGATGTCAATACAGCGGCGTAGTTAATTTTTTTTTCTGGGGGGGGTAAAGCAAAAAAACAATATATTTTTAAAAATTTTATTAAAAAAAAGAATACTTACGACAATAACTTAGGTACCTAATCCTAATATAACGAAAAAGAAAACATAATAAAATAATAAGTATCTAAACTTTAACTTATTCTATCTTTGGTTGTTAATGATTTAAGTACTTATACATAATGTCTTTAACAAAAATAGTCTAATTAATTAATCTAAATAAATAAACTGATTAAAATAAATAAATAAACTATTTAAAATAAAACTTTATTGGAAGACGTAAAGATCTTAAAGTTTTTATACCAAACAACAAAAATACGTTAATATATTTATATTATGATATCAGCTTATAATACTTTTTTTGAGGAAGATAAAGTTTATAGGTATATAATAAGTCAAGTAAAAGTTAAGTTCAATATCTAAATAACAACCCGGAACTTACTAACTCAAACTAACCCTAAATTTACACTTTACACAAATGCACAACGTGCATAGGAGGCGGAGGCAGTGAGTAAAATAATTGCAAATACGGCAAAATACGTAATACAAAAAGTTTTCGATAAAATAAGTAAAATAACACTGTATTTACTTACCTATACCTAAATCGTGGAAAATCTGCCACAAAAAAAGGCACGATACGTGCGTAGTAAGTGCAAACGTACACGGCTGTCACGGCGACGATATGACACTGACTACGTTTATCTCGACGCATTTCCAAACAGAAGTTGACCAGAATTTCCACAAACCTACTGTGGAATAAGTATAATAAGTTAATGTCCCTAGAGAGGATTGAAAACCGTACGATTCAATACTAGTGATGTAAACATAGAATTATAAAATATTTGACATAACTCAATCGGATCCATTTCAATCCGATCGAGTTGTCACCGAGATAAACGTAGTCAATGAGAATTTTAGCTCAGTTGTTAGCCGGCCCACTCAGTTTGTTTTTTCCTGTCAAAGGCTCATCTTGTGAAAAGTTTATTTTCTCCACCACCAAACTGAGCCAATATGCTGGATAGTGATGTCCTCGCGAGAATGTGCATAAAGGGTCGTGAAGGGGAAGGTAAAAAATCACACTTTAGCTCACATTCTCATTTGTGAAAGGAACTGCCACCAACTGAGATTAAGTAAGAATTCTGGCAAAAGGAACGCGGCTAATATGGCACTAACTAGTATTATACTTTACCACTGTGTCTTTACTCTGACTCTAACATTGCACTGACTGTTCTGTTTATTTATATCCCATCTCGCTTTTCTCTCTCTCTCTTGCTGGAACGTCCTCGAATATTCCACTGCTTCTACAACGTTCATGACGTCACGCAGTGGTCGCGTATTTTTTGTGAAGGGCTGGTCAAGCGAATTGAATGCTACAGGCCACATAATTTTTATGAGTTTTATTTTTTATTATGATGGTCCTCTGGGGGGGGGGGTTATTACCCCCTTTACCCGCCCCATATCTACACCCTTGTGTCAATAGGTCGCAATTAGAGGCCCTGTATGACACGAAAAGTGACAGTTATTCGTTTTAACACGAATAACTGTCACTTTTCGTGTCATACAGGGCCTCTACTCGCAATAACAAGGAAAACTGCACTTTTAGCCACTTTTAATGCACTTTTAGCACCGAGTCAACAAATTGACGTTGTTCTGGTAATCTATGACGTAGGTGATCCCGTTTTGGGTCACGTGACAGCTTCTCCCGTCCATACTATCTCAATGGTAATGTATTGTAATAACCTATATATTTTGTGATTGTAACCATCGAACAGTCGTTTGTCAGTAAAAGCCTCAGAAAAATAAATATTTTTCTGAGGTAAAAGCGGTAATTATCTAAAAATTTTTTTTGTTCTCTGTGGTTCCGGTAGTACCAGTACCCTCTAGCGGAGATTTCAGTGATCTGTCACTTGTCACTTTCAAATGAAAACTTGTCAAATAAATTAACCGCAAAAATTCTTGGCAGATTCTGAGAAAAATTTTAAACTAAAATAAAGTGGAATGGTTTCTTAATTATAATATTTTTATAAAATGAACCCTAACGACGATACAGAAAGTTACAACATATCAGACTTGCTTATGAAACTATGCAATCGCCTAGCCCAAAACGATCAAAGTATTTCACAGACTGAAGATGTTTATTACCTTTATTAGCATAATCTAGTTTAATTTATTTTAGATTTGACTTCTGAACTCAGCAAGCATGCATTTCAAATGGTATCCTTAAGTTCGTTAAATGCGATAGCTCCTAGCGATGAACCCTATTACCTTATGCAAATTCGAGATGTGTTATCAAAGCAATCAAAGGAAAATCAAGATAAATTTGAAATGCTATTCTCAAATATATCCAAATCTGTAAGTGTAGTAACCGTGGAGCAAAATGTGGACTTACTAAAGTTCCAAAATTTTTAGAGCATCCTTACTCGGAGAACGGCAATTCTTTGCTTCCTATACAATCTATCTAGAAATCAGAGTGAAACCCAAATGCTAAGCTTATCTAGGGATCTGAACAAACTCCGGCCGCAGTCTAATCAAAGTCATCGAACTAGGTCTAATGTAGGTTTAAGCAACGCCGCATCAGTTGACAGTTACTCTGTAAAACACATTTTTGAGAGGAATGACAAGAGATTTAATAGTAATTCTACGAGTCTTAGGTTAAATAGTGGTAGAGCACAGAGCCAGGCAACTACAGTTTCTTCGGTAACTTGGTCAAGGAGTAATGTACCGTCTTCATCCAGAGTGTCAAGTAAGCTAGCAGTGGTCTATATACCTAGATGAAAGTTTTATTATCACAATAAATAATAGCTGAGTTCGGCATTAGTCCTCCATTCACTCTTTTTGCTCCGAAAACAATGGTTTCTATGGCAATTTATTGTTGTTGGAGCAAAAAGAGCGAACGGAGGACCATTTCCGAACTCAGCTAAAAATAATAATAACACAGAGAAAACTCATTGTGGCAAAGATATTCACCAATACTATTAGAATACAATCTCCCACTAAAATATAATACTTTCCTAGTGGTTATTACTTAAAAAATTACCCTCAAATCCTAAATGTAACTATAGCTGAAAACTTGGCATTGGTCCTTTATTCGCTTTTTTTGCTCCAAGAATAGTTTGCCGATATGGAGGACCAATGCCGAACTCAGCTTTTGTTTCATTCATTGTAGGAGAACATTTATTGGGAGAATATAGACAATGGATGTCTTTATCCACGGATTTTGATTATTTTCATTTACTGTCAGATTTTTAAAGCATTTTATTGGTAACTTAATATCAAATGAGTTCAGTTTTTAGGTCACAGCATTAGTATAAAAATCACTTGTCAGCACAAAATAAATATTCAAGGGCGGAGATTTAAGGCACTAGAATAAAACCAAATAGGTAGAAGGAGTGAAAACTATCTTTATGTGGCCCACCCAAGGGTAACAGCCCCCTTATTTCTTTATATTGTCATATTTTTGATTAGAAGGAAATGTATTCCTATGTAATTTTCCTATATTTTCAAAATCTGCATTCAGAAACACAAAACATCATATAAAAAAATTACAGTGGTTAGGTGTGTTTTTGTGTTAATAACACCCTGTATGTTTTTCCTTTTTTGAAATCCACACTTATTCACGATATTAATATGTCATATGTTTGCTCCAATCGTTTGGAAGATACAGGAGATTAAATTTTGAGAATTTTCATATCTAATTAGAAGTAGCCATGGAAAACATCCTTAAGAAAGTATTACCACAGACATATATAGCTTCGCTACAGACTGTGCTTCGCCGTATATTTTTAGGCGAACCCAAAAGGATGCCAAGTCCCTCGAGTTGGCATCCTTTGTGGGAATTCGTACAAATATTTCCACTACCGTGCCATAGAGGTCGCCGAGTTCTACATCTTTCCGCTCGTCGTTGCCAAATGTCGTCTATCAGGCCCATTTTAGGGATAAAAATACATCTGCCACTATCCATACAAGCAGATGGTATTATCACAGACATATATAGCTTCGCTCTGTGTTTGTATAAAAGATCATATCATGATCTTTGCTGATACAGGTCTGCGTTTATAGTCAAAAAGAGGCAAGGAAGCTGGAATTGGTAGGTAAGGATTGTTGAGATTTTTGTATACTTAAAATTGCCGGGAAAACTGCACCCTGAAAAACAATAACTTCACTGTTTCTGGTCTCAGAAGTAAAAAACTGCCCGACAAAAAATTACCCCTCCCCACCCCCGAAATGTTTTTGGTCGGATCCTCGCCATTTTCAGCCAGAACGTTCAAAATTTACCCAGACGCACCAATCCGCGGTTGAAAAAATTTACCTAACAAAACTACCCTCTGCATCCCTTTGGGGAAAAAAATTTATAACTCCATTGTTTCTGGTCCGATTTTCGCCGTTTTCACAAGGATGTTAAAAAAGTCAGTCTCAGAAATAAAAAAACTGCCGGAGAAAAACTATCCCTTCCCACCCCCGAAGTTGTTTTTGGTCGGATAATCGTCATTTTTAGCAAGGACGTTCAAAATTATTCCAGAAGCACCAATCCGCGGTTGAAAAAAATTGCCGGACGAAACTACCCCCTCCATCCCTTTAGGGAACAAATGATAACTCTATTGTTTCTGGTCCGATTTTCGCCGTTTTCACAAGGATGTTAAAAAAGTCAGTCTCAGAAATAAAAAAAAAACTGCCGGAAAAAAACTACCCCTTCCCACCCCCCGAAGTTGTTTTTGGTCGGATCCTCGCCATTTTTAGCAAGGACGTTCAAAATTATTCCAGAAGCACCAATCCGCGGTTGAAAAATTGCCGGACAAAACTACCCCCTGCATCCCTTTAGGGAAAAAAATGATAACTCCATTGTTTCTGGTCCGATTTTCGCCGTTTTCACAAGGATGTTAAAAAAGTCAGTCTTAGAAATAAAAAAAACTGCCGGAAAAAACTACCCCTTTCCACCCCCGAAGTTGTGGCGAGGATCCGACCAAAAACAACTTCGGGGATGGGAAGGGGTAGTTTTTTCCCGCAGTTTTTTTTTTCTGAGACTTTTTGAACGCCCTACTGGAGGTATGAAGTTATTTCGCTAAAGGGATGCAGGGAGTAGTTTTTGGCAGACAATTTTCTCCAATCGCGGATTGGTGCATCTGGAATAAATCTAATAATTTCAAATTGTGGCTGCCGTATTATTAATACTCGTATACCCGCTATTCCTTCTATCACAGACCTATATAGCTTCTATCCACATGTTCTTGCACTGACAACGTTGCAGCGTTTTTTATGGGATAGGTGCTTTCAAGGCCACTGAATTATTGTCGTCAGGCCCGCCGATTATATTTTTATTCGAATTTCCCGCATGCGGCGCCCTCTATTGGTGCCAGCTCAAACAATTGGGTCCCCAGGCCCCAGGCACTGTCTGTAGCGAAGCTATATGTCTGTGGTATTACGGTAGTACTACTACCTACGTTAAAAATTTCCAGATTAACAAAACTAAATGACTTTTAATTTTCATTATAATAAACACCCCAAATAAACAAGTATTATCGTTTTATCATTGCTATTTTAATATGAAAATTGGGAGAGTAAGAGCCGATAAATGACATATTACTATAAATCGTAAAAGTCAAACCAATTTTCAAAATTTAATCGCTTGTATCTTCAAAATGGTTGGAGCAAACATTTGACATAATTTATATTGTTGTAATCAGGAAGAAGCGTAGATTTTGCATATGTCGGGGCAAGCACTGGTCTCACATTTGAATTCTTTGCCCCAGGTCGCCCTTCAACCATTGTTTGTTGGGAAGATTACCTGTGTTGTTTTCAAAGCAATGTTTTACATTTTCGAAAATATACTGTGGGAGTACATTATCTTAGTTAACTTACTCATATTTAGAGCACATCCACACAATTTTTTTGTTTAAATTTATTTTTCCACATTAGGGGCTTGCTCCTGAAGCATTTACTGTGCCACCACTAATGTATAATTGACCTACGTTTCCCTAACTTGACTGGTAGTGTCGGTAATGTCTTTCAGAATTAACAGTGTAGATGCAGCATGACATTAGATCGAAAACAAGATTTTTGCGTGCAAAACATCTCCCACAACAAACTCTTTTCAGTATTCATATTTCATAAAAGCATGGGAAAAGAGTCCTGGGCAATGCTATTCTATCTATTGTGGTTTGACTTTTATGATTTATAGTAATATGTCATTTATCGGCTCTTACTCTCCCAATACAGGTGATTCATCCATTCCATCGTGCTTCTGGTGAGGTCCATCTATTATAGATTATAGCAAGATTTCTAGAATCAATAAAAAAAATGCCAAAAAAATATATTTTTTTCATACAAAGAGACTAATATTGACCATATTAATTTTGTCTCTGTTTTGTTATGTTGATACAAGGATGCATTTGAGCCCTGTAGACAATGCACATAAGGTTTGATCGGCATAATAACATCATTATCTACGATCAAGTTGATCAACTAATGCAGTCTAATATTTTTAGGTTATAATTCAGCGACAGAATACGAACTCCTCCAAGACGTGATATACTCCTTCCAAGGAATCGAAGGTAAATATTTGAGAAAAGAACCTGGTGGTTTGGGTTTCACCGTAGATCCAAAAGTGGCAAAAAGCTTGTCACCTCTGCAGCGTGGTCTACTCGATAGACTCATAGGTGTCAGTTTTTTACACAAACAGCTAAAGCAGTATTGCGAGGAAAACGAAAAACAATGTGGCACTATTTGCCAAGCACTTATAGCCATTTTAAGTGATGAATTGTCGGAGTATTACAAAACAGTTGCACTGATGCAAGCCAGTGTAAGTTTTGGTTATTATTTGGGAATTACTACTATAGTATAGACTATAATATATGTGATGTTTTCGCAAAAAAAAAATACATACATTTACAGATGAGCAAACAGAACCGCAGAGATCAAGGCGAAATGACACTTCGCAGGGCCTTGTACATGATTCACGATCACAGGGTACGGTTCGAGTGGTTGGCATATGTCGCAGAAAGTTGTAGTGATAAGAAGGGTGGCGCCCTGGTTACTGCCATCCATGGGTTTTTGCAACATGGCTCTACATGTGCACAGGAGGTACGTTTGAATATATTTACAGAGAAGACAGAATAAAGATAGCTCATTTTGTCAAAAGGAGACCAACTTTAAGCGGTAATTAATCTATTGGAGGTCGCTGTGGTCACAGTTTTAAATGAAACTATAATAAGTGAAGAATACAGTATGTAATAGTTTATATCTAAACCATATATTGGCAGTGTGAAAAATTAGGTGAAAGTCGGGCTTCATCAGTGGAGACTTATAGTCCAAAGCACGAAAGAAAACGTTTCTAAAGAATGCGGGCAGCGTTGCGAGATTTCCTATACGAGTAGTCGTTATTTATTGGCGAATACAAGTTTTATCATATTGAAGCCGAATTTCTGAACTCCTGTTATACCGAAAAAATAAAGCTCTCATCACGGGACCACTTACCCATTTTTGTTTATCATTTATTTTTAACGCGGTGTGATAAAACACCTATTATATTTTTTTCAACATCGTCGCGTCTACCATTGCCTTTGAAATACGGCAACACAGCACTTCTGCGAAGGAGTCGGCTGACAAAATCAGTTAGCCAACGCGTTTTGTGCCTGTTTCTATAGTACGTAAAGTTAACTGCGTATTTGGGCTACCATACAGACCTCATTTTTTAGGCCGCTGGCAAGTTTTTTCCGCCGGCTCAGAGAGCTCAGTGGCATTTCGTATGTCCTGGAGTTAACTTGTGCAAAATGAGTAAACAGGGAAGAACGTTGCATTCTCAAGCACGAGAAATAATTGCCAATGTTATACTCAAATTATTTTAATGAGTCCTTACTGGGACTGTCAATTGGTAATTTCGATATCCTAAGTTGGCGTCAATGCAGCAAAAAATGCAACCGGGTCATAAGTTCAGGTCAGTAACGAGCCTATTTGCACTAATAACACGAAAAGTTACAAGAACAAGAACAACACAGATAACGGTAAAACTCACGAAACGTAGAAAACCCGCGAATATTTTCATTGCCGAATGTTTGAACCAGTTTGAACGATCTGGAAAACCTTGACTGACGCTTTGACACACCGAAGCTAAATTTGCCTGAGTCCGCCCATAGACGCTGCCAAAAGCAGCTGATTATACAAAAATACCAAAATGAAAGTGTTTCCATGACGTTGACGTTTGAAATTATTATTAAAATTAGTTGTAGACATAGTTCTTTTTATTTATAGCGGTATAATCGAGATTGCAATAGGGTTTTTATCTTATTATGTTATTTTTTTCATATCACTTGGGTAACTTTTCACATCATAAATCAATGAGTGACGTCATTAACTGGTTGAGACGCATATACCAATGTTATACCCATGGTTAACAGAAAATTCCTAGTGATTTTGTGGAGAATGTCATCTGACAAAATCGGGACTTCTTACAGTAATCGGGGTATATAAGGGTTTGCCTTCCTCCATAATCTAAGGCATCACCGTTAAGAATAATATTAACAATAAATTAAATAACAATTATATGAAAATTAAGTCAGTGAGTTACACAAAATTAAGCTACGCCCCTGAACTGTGACTAATTCTATAATATTTGTGAGTTCTTCCCCCTTACGTCGCACGCATTCTGCCGTAAGGAGGACTATACCACCAATGGTAACACCTAATTCCAATTTTCAAAACATCAGCCTATAAAAATATCATTAAGATTTTCAAGACCCAGCAAAACAAACCAAATAAATTAGCAAATTATATTTACCGCCACCAAATCGAAAAGTGGTTACGCCGCCGCTCGAGTCATGACCGGGTATCCGGACACCTGTATGTACATATATATACAGTTTGTTCAGCGAATGTTCGGCCCTACGTCACAACTCCCGTCCTTGTCTTACTCATGACTATACGACGGATATCGGTCGTCTATTCACGAGCCAGACAAGGACGGGAGTTGTGACGTAGGGCCGAACATTCGCTGAACAAACTTATTAGTGGTTACGTTGCGTTCAACTTGGGAGGTGCCGCCTGGAGCCTGAAATAAGGCATTGCTCGCATTTATGCAGCATTATAATGCAGTTTATTTTTAGTGTTTGATGACCCTAAAAGGAATGTATGTAATATTCTTGACGATATTTTGTCATAAAGTATTTATTACCTAATTTTGTCGAGATTTTTGTCAATCGCATCAAAATGAGGGAACATGTATGTAACCAAATCTATTTTTGTAAGTAAATATTTTTGCTGGTCGAATTTGTAATTTGTCATTTTACGCCATTTTACCTTGAAAGTTGTATAAAATGTTCGCCTGCAGCGCATGTACGCGGCATTTGCTCTTTTTACAAGCTTTTATTTAACTTGCCCTGTTAGTATGTATGTGTGGGTCGAATCTTGCAAGCTGAATTAGAACCACTTCCTGACATCCGATTGAGCTGAAATTTCGCATACACCTTTAGTTCCGGTGACAATACAATATGCAATACTCAATATTGTAATACTTTCAAAATGGCAGATAAAGTTAGTGACATCACACTAATTCAATATGGCCGCCACTCCAAGATGGCAGATTACCTATTTGATACCCAACATTATGGGTATCAAATGAAAGGGCTCGACGAGTAGAAAACAATAAGGTGAATGACTTCATATGAAATATGGCGGCCGCCCCAAAATGGCAGACTAAATTTCTTTACCACCCTCCTGACATGGGAATCAAATTGGTACTAAAAAGCGCAAAATAAAATTGAAAATAAAAAACCCTTTTTAAAAACAAGCTTCTATTTATGCCATGTACTAAAATAAAATAAATTTAGGTTTTCGTTAAGATAATTAAATTCCAAATTGCGACAAGTTTTTGCAAATTGAAAAGCTTGTCTCGCGAATTGTAAAGAAAAAAATGCGTACTTTGGCAAATAGGTACTTGCTTATCAACCAATCACTGTCCAATAAAATTAATTGGTACCTACCTACTTTCATCAACATTTTGCGCGACAAGCTTTTCAATTTGCAAAAACTTGTCGCAATTTGGAATTGAATTATCTTAACGAAAACCTAAACGTATTTTATTCGTTTTAGTACATGGCTTAAATAAAAGCTTGTTTTAAAAAGGTTTTTTTTTTATTTTCAATTTTTTCTGGTAGCACTTTTTAAAAAGTCACGCATTGCTACTGGACTCCATTTGACATATTTGGCAAGATGAGCTCTCTGTATTCTGTCTTCTATGTTATATAATAAATAAAAAAACTTTACATATACATTGTGTCCCTGGATCATCCATTTTTTTATCTCATTAATGACATTTGGAAATTGAGTTCTACTTGCTGTCAAACTAAGTTATACAAAAAATGAGTTTATTCAGTGTTGAGGTATAGATATTTATTTAATTTAGTTATTAGTTTTTATACAAAATTGTATGCACAATAATTATTGGTTTGCCTCCAGAAATTTCAACAATGGCTCTTACATTCTAGATGTACAGGGTGATTCATTTAACATGGGAAATGCATTTTTCTCGAAAACGGCTGGAGGAAAATTCGTTCTGTAAAAAGTATGTTGTAGTAGCCAACCTTCGCTCAAAGTTAGGATATAAATTTGACAAAAACCTACACCGACGCTAGGCGTCGCAACGCTCCGAAATTATTTTTCTCAGAACCATACTTTTTTTATTTTTTATTTTAAAAGGTGGAAAAATTAGATGCATTTCTTCCTTCATAAGTATTTTTCTATTCCTAACCGTTCAGAAGTTATATGTTAGTTTTTATAATTTATAACTACATCATTTTTTTACCTACCCCACTCAAGTAGGCTGTTTCTATTATATCTGTGATATAAAGTAGGTATTGGAGAGCAATCTATAGTAAAAAACGCCAATATTAAATAACTATTAAGTTTATTATTGCGCTTAAAATGAAAAAATATGGGCCAATTAATAAATAGTGACCTAATAGATTGCACCGTAAATAATACAAAAAACCTGGTAGGCCGTTGAAAATTTAAATATTGTTTTTTGTTGGTCTGTCAGCTATCAAAATCTGTCATAACGATCATTACGTGAGGTAGATACTATCGTAACCAAATTTAGTGTTTATAAATTGTGATGTTTATTCACAATGAAAAAGTAGATATGTTACTGATTTACGGGGAGGCTGGTAAGAATTCTCTAGCGGCGAGAAGACTATATGCCGAAAGATATCCGGGTCGAATTCTTCCAGAAAGTAAAATATTTTCTAGGCTAGAAAATAGTTTACGTAAAAACCCTGATACATTTTCTGGTAAGATTCTATCATCGTAAAGTTTGTCATCAAATACCAAAATTGCGTGCTACGGTTTGTAGGTAAGAGATCCAGGCGAAAATCTGCTGCTTCAGATGCAAATGTTGCGTTAATAATAATTTTTTTTGAAACTACCCACATGCATCAATAAGAGAAGCCTCAAGAGACTTAAATTTAAAATATTCCACTATACAGCGAGTTCTAAAAACTAAAAAGTTTCATGATTATAAAATAAATTTTTTGCAAGATTTATCTGCAACGGATTTTGAACGCCGAGAAAGTTTCATTTTTCAATTTCTTGTTGCTCTAAATGATGATCCAAATTTATATTCCCATATTTTATGGACCGACGAAAGTCATTTTGTTAGTCACGGCAAACCCAACAGAAAAAATACCCACCACTGGTCGGATGAAAACCCTCATAAAATTAGACCAGTTCAAAGGCAAGGGCATTTTGGCATAAATGTACGGTGTGGCCTAATAGGTCGCCATTTAATTGGTCCATATTTTTATGAGGGCACCTTAACTGGGCAAAGATATTTGGACTTTTTACAAAATAAACTTTCTGAATTATTAGAAGATGTTCCCCTTCAAGTCAGAAGAAACATGTGGTTTCAATTGGACGATGCCCCAGGTCATACCGCTCATCCAGTGCAAAATTATTTAAATATTCATTTTGAAGATAGGTGGATTGGAATAGGAGGCACTTTGACATTTCCCCCAAGATCTCCAGACTTGACGCCCCTAGATTTTTTTCTATGGGGGAACTCTGAAACAAGAGGTTTATAAAACAAAATCAAACAATATAGACCACCTCAGAGAGAAAATTTTAAATGCGTGTAATATAATAAGAAATGCTGATGTCATTAAAAAAGTAACAAAAAAGGAAATCAGGCAACGTTTTAATTTATGTTTAGATCATAATGGAGGCTACGTAGAACAATTTCTAAAATAAATACTTACCTAATTTTATTTTGCTTTCAGTTTATAATACCCATATTTTTGTTGTATTTTTTTCATTTTAAGCGCAATAATGAACTTGATAGTTATTTAATATATTTTTTTTACTATAGCTTGCTCTCTAATACTTGATACCTACCAATACCTACTTTATATCACAGATAATATTTTAAATTTAAGTCTCTTGAGGCTTCTCTTATTGATGCATGTGGGTAGTTTCAAAAAAATTTATTATTAACGCAACATTTGCATCTGAAGCAGCAGATTTTCGCCTGGATCTCTTACCTTCAAACCGTAGCACGCAATTTTGGTATTTGATGACAAACTTTTCGATGATAGAATCTTACCAGAAAATGCATCAGGGTTTTTACGTAAACTATTTTTTAGCCTAGAAAATATTTTACTTTCTGGAAGAATTCGACCCGGATATCTTTCGGCATATAGTCTTCTCGCCGCTAGAGAATTCTTACCAGCCTCCCCGTAAATCAGTAACATATCTACTTTTTCATTGTGAATAAACATCACAATTTATAAACACTAAATTTGTTTACGATAGTATCTACCTCACGTAATGATCGTTATGACAGATTTTGATAGCTGACAGACCAACAAAAAACAATATTTAAATTTTCAACGGCCTACCAGGTTTTTTGTATTATTTACGGTGCAATCTATTAGGCCACTATTTATTAATTGGCCCATATTTTTTCATTTTAAGCGCAATAATAAACTTAATAGTTATTTAATATTGGTGTTTTTTACTATAGATTGCTCTCCAATACCTACTTTATATCACAGATATAATAGAAACAGCCTACTTGAGTGGGGTAGGTAAAAAAATGATGTAGTTATAAATTATAAAAACTAGCATATAACTTCTGAACGGTTAGGAATAGAAAAATACTTATGAAGGAAAAAATGCATCTTATTTATCCACCTTTAAAAATAAAAATAAAAATAAAAAAGTATGGTTCTGAGAAAAATAATTTCGGAGCGTCGCGACGCCTAGCGTCGGTGTAGGTTTTTGTCAAATTTATATCCTAACTTTGAGCGAAGGTTGGCTACTACAACATACCTTTTACAGAACGAATTTTCCTCCAGCCGTTTTCGAGAAAAACGCATTTCCCATGTTAAATGAATCACCCTGTACCTAGTTTTGCCTATGCTACAATACTGTGTTGTGTTTACCAAAATTGTTAGTAAGTTAAATCTGCTAAAAAAAGTAAAGAAATTTGACAGTTGTCCATCAATGCTGACATTCTGAGGCTACTTTCGGGTGTGAGGCGTACTCCAGAGAAACTGCACCTATAACTTTGCTTGCACTTTCAGTTTAGCTTTTCACTGCATATATTAACTTTAATATGTTGAATAATTAATTCAATTAACATATTAACTTTAATATGTTGAATAATTAATTTAAATAATTTCAATACTTGATTAAAAAAGGTAGAGATATACAGGGTGGTCCAAATCAACATATATATAGATATTTTATGAAGAAAACTTCAATAAATATGTGGCCTAAAATGCTCAGTTCTCCACATGGCAGGCTGTTAAAAGTTGAACTCTGAAGATGGTTTTCTTTTAATATTCCCGTAACATAAATAAATTTTTGCACCTATACTAAACTTTTTATGCCTTGCAATGCAAAATTAGAGTTAAAGACCAAAAATGATCAGGGGTAGGTTAATACAGGAAGATGTGGAATACAGTTATAAGTTTTTGCGTGACTATTTTTTCGATATTTGATAACAAAATTTGGAATTTCTTAGTTTTCTACACAAAAATGGATATTAGTGTCATGGCACTGACATGTACAGTTGGCGTCAGACGAAACCGAACGACGTAAAGCCATTTTCTAGATACTTTGGGGTAATAATACCCAAAATCCATTCAATAAACAATGGATTCAAGCTCAGACCGAGGGAAGAAGCGTCCGACGAACGCGACGTTGCCAAATGTTAGAACAGAATCCAAATATTCCAAGGAAATGAATTTTTAGCGTTCGGTTTCGTCTGACGCCAACCGTACCGTTTTTGGCGCAAAATAATTTTTTTGCATGCATTGCATTTCATATTTCATGTTTTTATCTATGGATTATTTTTATTTTAATTAAATCTAGAGATAGTAACCGCATTACTATTATTTAAGGCGATAAATTTCAGGTTGCCGAAAAGGTCCTCAAGGCGGTCTGCAAGCCCCTCTACATAATGTTGTCACGGTGGCTTCTCGACGGCGAAATCCACGATCCTTGCAACGAGTTCTTCGTGGAAGTCAAAAGTGCAATTGCGGCAGAACGACTTTGGCACGATAAGTACCATGTGAGGAAGGCGATGGTGCCGTCATTTATAACGATGGGACAGGCGAAGAAAATTCTGGCGACTGGCAAGAGCATCAATTTCTTGCGGCAGATTTGTAAAGATGGCGGACAATTGCCGGGAAGGGAGTGCTTGCAGAAGTTGTTTAGGACAACGTCAGGTAAGATTTATATTGAACATTCAAGATTTTTTTTGTAAGTTTTATAAAATCTTCGATTTTTTTCTTAGAAGTGCCCACTCAAATGATATTTTAGGCTTTTGTGAAAGATGTTATTGAAATTACATTTTAGACACCATACACCATTAAAATTGTTATGTCTGATCTACATCAACACTATTTCGGCTGCCACATTTCAAAACACAGTATCCAACATTTTCTTCAAATATTCATTTATTAGTCCAATCAGATACTGTGTTTATTCCGCGTCTGTTGCACTTCCTAGTTCATAGTTACGCAAATATATTTCGGTAAAACACAGTATCCACAACAATTTTTTTGTTTTCCAACCCAGCATATGCTATTTTTCAATCTTAAAAACTAGGCAAAACCCAGTATGTGATACTTACTGTATATTGGAACTAACAACCGGAACGTATTTTTTTACAAAAATTTACCCGTAACACAGTATGTGGCAGTTACTGTGTATTGAAAAATATATTTCAATTAGACGCTTAACGAGAATTTACTCGTAACACAGTAAGTATGTAAGTTACTGTGTTTTGGCAAAACACATTAATAATATTTTAACAACGGCACAGGGTTTAGCCTCAGATACTGCATGTTAGATATAAATTTGCATAATATATAATTTTCATTATAAGTTACATCTGTTTCACACTTCCTATACTATTGAAATTTAAACCGAGCCGAATTAATGCAAACGGAAAAGTCAACTAAAAAAATATGAAGTTTGTAAACTGAAATAAAAACAACTTTAACCCGAATTTGTGACGCACGTATAGGGGGATCTCGAAAACTATAGGGGATATAAATTTGGTTAAGTGGGAAGGTTTTAGTTATTTTTTTACCAATAAAATGACACTGACTTTAAACATCTTGTACAGGGTGTTCCATTTTCCATAGTTTTGCAGAGATTCTCGGTTATTTTAAGAGATGGGAGTTGAGGTTTTCGGGACCCCAGGCTACTTTTTCATAAAAATAAAGGCGCCGTAAACAGAATTTTCATGGCCTCCTTAGTTTTTGAGACACAAGGTGATTTTTAAATTAATTAATTATTTTTTTGTGTGGATGATTACAAAATGGCAGTTATCGTTTTAGGGGCATTATTTTCATCATTTTTTCTTATACTCAATTTACCCAAAAACGTTTCGTTTCCGATATACAGGATGTGAAAACATGAAAAAATAATATACAGGGTGTTCTATTACAAAACAATAGTTGTTGAATTAATTAGTAAATTCATTTTAAAAATCACCTTGTATGTCAAAAACTAAGAAGGCTATGAAAATTCTGTTATTTTTATGAAAAAGAAAAAAAGAAAAAATAATAGAAGCTCTCGCTTCCTTGATGCCAGCAAATAGAAAATAATTTTGGGAAAGCACCCGAATAAATGACGTGAGCATCAAAATCTATTTTTTTTTTGTTTAATACTTTTCATTTATTAATGAAATAAAAATATTACTTGCAGATACAATGCTTTTTACTATGTACTCTGCTCTAGTTTTATTAAACATCTATCCCAAAACACAGCACGTACCTACAGTTTTTCAGAAAAAACACAAGAATCTTCAAAAGTTATTTAAGAAAGTTGTTTAGAGTTAAAATGTTGTTTCAAATACCATGTCACAGCCGTGTACTGTGAAAAAAATATTGTTTTGATTTTTTTTGGGTTTTTCATAATTCGTTGCAAAAAACTTAATAATGCAGAGGTAACTTAATAATTTACTGGCAAAGTTGAATTAAGTTCACTCATTAATGGAAAATTTTATCCAATAGGAATGGGCCTTCTTCACTCAATCTAATTTCGATATTTCTTACTACTAGAATGAACTCTTTAATAAAATCCCCCTCAGCATCTTTCTCGTCAATACCTAGTTTTGTTATTAACTAAAAAAAATATAAAAGAATTTTAAACTGCCCGCCTTAATTTGGAGCAATGAAATTGCATTTGCGACGTTGCCGGTTATACTAGTAATCGAAGCCCCAAAAATTCCGTTTTAATTTAAGACGTGCACATTGAATCGAAATCGATTCTCTAGAAAAAGACAGTTGTATAAACGGTTGTCCGAACACGGCCGTACAGACACAGGAAGTTGTTTTGTGGGTCGTGTGTCATGTCTATAACAATCTGTGGGCTGGTCATGTCATTCTGTCATTCTTTAATGTAAACGGAACTAATAAACTTTTTTTCTGAAAACCTGCAAAAGTTAAACTGTATACCGTTTGCTGATTTGAAATCAAATTTAATTGGTCTTGTAATATAGGATGGTGCTAGGCACTTATTTATCATTATCAGTATTGTTATCTCCCTGAAGAACTGAAAAAAGTGATAGATCCCGTAATTGAGAGAAAGGAGAAAGGAATATTTTGGCTATCCGGAAAACCTTTTGATAGCCACTTTAGGGGATGATGAAAACAGATTCGAGAGTTAGCTTTAAGAATAATTGCAAAATGAAGATCAACTGCAAAAAACAACGATGTCAGAATATTTCGAGTTAATAAATTAAATTTTGATTGTCAAGATTATGTATAGTTGACTGACAAAATGTTGTTATAAAACAGAACTTAAAAGTTGGTGATCATTCTGCAAGTAACTTTTATCTCAAAAAAGGGAAAAACATTGCTATTTTGGTATATTATTAAATTAATTGATATTGAGGTTATTTTTTTATTTATTTTTATGGCCTCTGCTCTTTTCGAGTAATCTAGCCACTATGGGGCGACATACGGTGCCAAAGCGTGGGGTACCACGAAAGACCCACCCACTTGTGCACCGCCACGCTGCCCCCTATGTTATGTCTATTTGGTTTTTGCCACAAAATATTGGTTAAATTTTCTTCTTCTTCAGTCTTCACAAATCTCAAATAGAAACATATCGATATTGCCGTAATAAATCGTGTTAACGTCGCAAAACAGTAGCCAATCAGCTTTTCGGGCCCGTGACGTCACGCGCCCAAGGAATTTGAATTTCAAAAACGTTTTCCCGGCCAAAAAAAATCAGAAAAATATTCTCGTGTTTTATTTACTATTAAGATTCATAATCAAAAATAAAAAAAGTGTGAAACAGGTCCATTGTCTTTTTTGTTTCCATCAAAAAGAAATAACATTTTCTCAAACAAATTGCCAGCAACAACTAAAGTAGATAATTTTAAGTTAAAAAATAAAAGAAATAATAAAAATAGGTGAAGATCCCAAGGATTATTTAGTTTTTCAAGGGATTCCATAAGAATAATAATTATTATTTATTACTGGTATCAGGCATTTAATTGTTGAGCTCCTGTTGGTACCTTGGAAATGTCTGTATTTTTACAAATAATGGATTTGGTTTTTGCATCTGATATTCGATATTAGACATAAATAACATTGGATTTGCTCTCTAAATTTATTATGGAGCTGTAGGCATTAGCATTCTTTCGAATTAAACCATTGAGTAAAGGATAATTCTAGTCCTTTACTCCAAAATTAATCTCACTATTGAAAAAAGTACGACTTGTCGGGTTTTGCATCTAATTGACTGATATATTGCACAGTAAATGGATAAATCTACATTGTGTATCGCTATTTTTTCTAAATGTTTTGTATGCATCATACATAGAGACTACATAAGTGCACTGTAAATATTTAGATTTGTTTACTTACCATTTTAGCAGAAGCACTTTTTACCCCCGAACAAAGCATAGAGTTCCACTCGACCCTAGAAAATGTCTACAAAGAGACATCTCTCAGAGTTTTAGGCTTATTGAAGAACAAATACAAGCTTTATGAACACTTCCAATCATTAAGGCGATATTTACTTCTGGGACAGGGAGATTTTATACGACACCTTTTGGAACTTTTAATGTAAGGATCACTTTCTGAAATATATTGTGTTTCTACATTTATTCTTGTTCAGGCCTGAACTTAATAAATCAGCAGAAGATATCTATGGTCATACATTGACTGCTATACTGGAATCGGCAATTAGAGTGACAAATGCACAATATGAAGATGAAGATACCTTGAAGAGGCTAAATGTTAGCTGCATGAGCCATTCACAGGTTCGAAAAAAAAAACAACATTAAATGAAGAAAGGTCCATATTAAAATATTATTTGCATTTCAGGGTGACTTGGGTTGGGATGTCTTCAGCCTTGTTTACATTGTAGATGGTCCTATAGGGACAATCTTCCAACCAACAATGTTGACATATCAAAGCCTTTTCGGGGCGCTGTGGAAAGCAAAGAGGATAGAATATATTTTGGCGAACATGCGGAGACAACAACTTTCAATGACAAAACTGTTTAGAGCAATCAAAGGTTGTTGTTGTATGATAATTTATTAATTACTAACACCGTCATTTTTTTTGCAGAACTGAAGCCTGTAATGCACACGATCCACATTTTAACCAGCAAAATGATACATTTCATCCACCAAACACAGTATTACTTCCTCTTTGAAGTGCTGGAATGTTCGTGGGCCGAAATGCAAAACCAGGTCAACAAGGCAGAATGTTTGGATGGTATCATAGTTGCACATACGAATTTTTTGAATTCTATCCAGAAAGGAGTGTTATTAGATGAAAAATCCAGAGTAAGTATACCTCGGAAGCCCAAGTCTGCCATTCTTCTTAGTATTATTTAACTTTACATATTCAGTATATCGTTTTGCCTTTTTTAGCCCCTTTTCTCGCATCTGCTTTCAATCTACTCATTTGTGGTTAACTTGGAAGGTCACCAAGAAGCCTTGTACGATGCAGCAACAGCCGAGTATACCGCGTATATAGAATACAGGCGAAAAGCTGATAGTACGCAAGGTTTTGAAATCACAAAAGAAGATGAAGTGAAAGCAAAAAAGAGACGTGAAAGATTCCACCAGTTTTTGAATGCGACAAAGTTAAAAGTGAAAACTTCATCGCTGACATACGACGACATTGTTTTGAAGTTTTTGGAACTGTTGGCCACTAACTCCAATATGAACTTGCAACTGTTGAGCATACGGTTGAGTTTCAACAGCTACTACAAGATTGCATGACAGGAGACTCGTCGGAAAATCGAGATCGATGAAAATTTCGAAGTTGTAAATAATTTTTTCGCTCGAAGCGAGAACACGTCCACCAGCAGCAAGTATGGAAGCATGGTGTCTTTGTTAAGTGAAAAAAAGAAAAAACGGAGGATATGATGCTGTGTTGGGTGAAAGGTGGAAAATTAATTGCAAATGCTGAATGTAACTTCTTTAGCTCAATATGCTGCACTAGTGTAGAATTGTTTAATGCATTCCTCGGAAGTAGGACTGAAAAATTGCACAACAGTAACTATGACATATTAAATAAAAATTAACTGACCCAATCACCTTTTGCCCAAAGTGTTTGTCGATTACGGATCATTTCTTTCTTCCTGAATTAGTAATTTTATATTTATTTATTATACATAGGTACTAGTATACATGGAAAGCAAGCTCTCTTTTAACATTTCTGTACACAGTGTAAGTAAATATTATTGTTACAGCCATTTTTAAAGACTGTTAATTTTTTACTAATGAATGTTAAATGGAATAATTGTTTCAATAAATAAATTTATTAGAAATTTACTGTGTAAGTTTTGTATTTCATTATCTTACAGGTTTCAGTCTTTGTTGTTGCACAAAAATATAGTACAACGACTGATTAGACATACTAATTGTACCTGTCTATACCAATAAATAAAAAAACCAGGAAGGAGTCAAAGCTCTATGAATATTATGAAATACGTGAGACAGAAATCGCCCTCAGTAGGAACCAAGTTTTGATGCAATATTTTGATATCTGACACAGTGATAGGTGCCAGTATGTGGTGCTTCGATACTTTTTCCAGTTATTATGCTTAGCTGTATGGCTGATGCTCTTCCCTGAGTGCCAAAACTAAATGTTTGAGGATAATAATCCATCGGTAAGCAATTCTATAATTTAAGTTAACTGTTGAGGCCATGCACCAAAGTGGGTTTGTGTAAGTAGGTACCTACTTCTTCATAATTATTGGAAATTTAAAATTAAAATTGCTATATTATTAAGGATTCCTAATCTTAATGACATAAAAGTGCGTTATAATGTTTGGCCTATATTGAAGGTAGGTACTGATTTTACGAAAAATGAGGATATCTGCCTCGATTAGTTTGTTGAAACAACTCAAAGGTACACGGCACCATTGAGTAAAAGAATATATATTAAAATATATTATTCTTTTACTCAATGTCTATACCAACCACTTCTCTGAAAGGATTAGTTTGTTGAAACAACTCAAAGGTACACGGCACCATTGAGTAAAAGAATAATATATTTTAATATATATTCTTTTACTCAATGGTATATGGTATATTTTAATATATATTCTTTTACTCAATGGTGCCGTGTACCTTTGAGTTGTTTCAACAAACTAATCGTTTCAGAGAAGTGGTTGGTATAGACATTGAGTAAAAGAATAATATATTTTAATATATATTCTTTTACTCAATGTCTACACCAACCACTTCTGAAACGAGGGCATTCACTCATCCGAATTTCTCTCAATAAAGGGCAATAAAATCCCACAAAAGGCCAACCACAACAATTCTAACAATATACCCTCAATAAAAATAATAAATACAAAGAAAGCACCTGAATATTTAAAATTTTCTTTATGATTTTTCTATTGATGATTAATCTATTGAATGATTTTGAAATGATTACAAATGTGTCTAAGCTATTACTAAAATGTGAATCAATCATTTATTTCTTATTATTAAAAAAAAAAGAAGAGTACATACAGGGTGTCCAACTTTAAAACTGTACAAATCCGTAAAATCTTCATTTTTGGAGATGATCGCCTAAACTTTTTTTTGTTTAAAAGGCCTTCAAAAACCGATTCTTTTGACCTTCCTGCCATTTTCAAAATTCAAATCCAGGGCCGGCTGCGATTTTTTTATACCCCCGATTTCACGAAAACCATTTAGCGAATTTTTTATTTAAAATCTGACCACACAGCGTTAATCAGAACATCCCAAAACCCTTATATACCAAATTTGAATAAAAAATATACAGGGAGTTCTATTCTGCAGGGTGTCAAAGTTGAGCAATCTGCCAAGTCAAGTGTGCCGTGGAATCCCCTCAAAACAGTTGAATGGTCAACAGGACCACTGAAGGTGTTGGAGCGCAAAGGTCCAATACAAAATATACAGAATGTCCTTATCTGTGCCATCTCAAATTACTGAATTTTTGGAACTTTATATCAAAACCGCTCCACATACACTATACCTAAACGAAATAAATCTAAAAAATACAGAAGCCTGTCAGTCAGTAAGTCCATATCAGTTAAGGTGGCTGGTGTGGCACAACAGGAAACACACAGAAACTGTATCATCTTAGAAAGTGACTTTGTTGAGAAAGGTCTAATAATTTAAATTGTTTTTTTTTATGATTCCAGAGCACTCCTGACCAGTAGAAAGTTTAATAAAAATTCAGAATTTTGAGATGGCTCAGAGAAAAATACCCTGTATATTTTTGTAGTAAATCTTTTCACACCAACATTTTGAGTGGTCCTGTTGACCATGCAACTGTTTTGAAGGGATTCCATGACACACTTGACTCGCCAGATGTCTTTAAAATTCCTATTTTGTTCAACTTTGACACCCTACAGCATTGAACTCCCTGTATATTTTTTGTTTAAATTTGGTATATGGGGGTTTTGGGGTGTTCTGATTAACGCTGTAGGGTCAGATTTTAAATAAAAAAATCGCTAAATGGTTTTCGTGAAAATCGGGGGTATAAAAAAATCGCAGCCGGCCATGGATTTGCATTTTGAAAATGGCAAGAAGGTCAAAAGAAGCGGTTTTTGAAGGCCTTTCAAACAAAAAAAAGTTTAGGTGATTATCTCCAAAAATGAAGATTTTAAGGATTTGTACAGTTTTAAAGTTGGACACCCTGTAGGTATATAATTTTAAAAGCTTGCTGGTTCTAAGTTTTAATGTATTTTTCTTGAGAAAATTTATAATTTCATTATGTAATGAATAAATGACTTTCCTAGTTCCTAGTGACCAATATATGTATGAATCTCCTCTATTGGAAGGTTTTAGGTACTGTACTATTAACGATTCCCTACTTTTTTTATTTATTAGACATTTACTACCTTTACTATTATAATACAGATTTTTTATTATTATGATCAAGTTTATAAAAATGTGTAATAAAGTGAAATTATTGACAATGACTACGTTTATCTCGATCCGATTGAGAGAGGTTTGAATTCACTGGAGCGGACTCCAATAGACGGCGTAAACCCTACAGATTGAAATTCAATCATATTTAAAATTTCAAGTTAAGCCGCTATTTCCAAATAGAAGTTGGCTAGAATGTGCACCAACCTACTGTGGAATAAGTAGAATAAGTTATTGTCCCTAGAGGATTCAAAACTGTAGGATTCAATACTTGTGATGTAAACGTAGAATTATAAAAGATTTCACATAACTCAATCACATCCATTTCAATCCGATCGAGTTGTCACGAGATAAACATAGTCAATAACTTATCAGTAGAATCAGCAAAAACATGCGAACAATTTTATTCTCTGGTGGGGGAGAGAGAAATATTTTTTAATATATTATTGATGATCGCCAAATATTTTTAATATTTGGTAATCACAGTACACTATAATGTTAACCCAATCAAAAAGACAGGCATGATTTGGGAAGCAATAAATTAAGTATATGCCTATATTTTTAATTTGGTTAATGCTACACCATACTGATGATTGCCATATAGCATGAAACACGTATATACGGTTACTACTTTTTTTGTTCATTTCGAGTGCTTGTTTTTTCTTGGAAATACTTTTACACTCCCGAATCTTACATCCTTATAGAAATAATAAGTGGTTATCAAAGTCTATCTAAAAAATTTAGATCCACAAGTGTATGGACAATAATAATTATTCTATTTTCAAATATTTGAAAGTTTAATAAATCTTGAAAATTAAAGTACCTACATATTTATTTTTCATTATTATGGCTGCTCGTAGAAAAAATTGTATATGCAACTCACATTTAAAGGCTATAAAAACACTAGTATTCATTCCCACACTCTTCTATAATTATTCATGTCTTAATAACTATCACTAAATAATGTTGCATGCATTAATATACTACTGTAGATAGGTACGCTTGATTATTTATAGAGAAAACAGAAAATGATTTAATGAAGACACAAATCCTACATTTACCACACAAACAGTGGCGCAACCAGAAATTATTTTCAGGGGGGGGGGGCTGGTTGACAAAGTTAATTTTGATTAAGAATAGGGTACTTGACAATATTTTTAATTGCTCTAAATTGTACTCTGTTTACAATAGATGCACCAACATAAGACGTAATAAATGAAACAACGGCTTTTAACCATTATTTATTGATACTGTAACGAAGTTCCTTATTTTTTTTACTAGAAAGGAACGTATTTTTAATTTTTTTTCTGCCGACCGCACCGCGCCGAGTATTTTTATTATTTTCACCGGCTAGATAGATGCATAAAAAGCAAGTAATATATTTTCATTTGAACAAAATCTTATTTTCCGTATTTTCGTATTTTATATACCGTGTTTTAAAAGTCGCTATTGATTGTAGGCGGGCAATATTTTTGAAAATATTAAATATATTTTCAAAAATAGGAAATAATAGGAAATAATCGTTATTTTTAGGGCTAGAGACGCGTTTCTTTTTGGAAAACCGATTCAATCTATTCATACTATTTAGTCTTATTATCGGGAGCTGCGTCGCATCGCCGGCTATTGGTGGATGAGATTTTTCTAGTTTTTTTTATATATTTCGCACCGCGCACCAAGCCTCGATGCCGGCATAGCAACCGGGCTCTTTTTTCCGACCCCACCAGCCCGGCCAGACTCGGGTATAAAAGGGGAACCGAAAAATAATAATTTATCAGATTTTGATCGACCGCCGATTTAGCAGTATAGGTAAGAAACTCTTGTATGATAACCATTTCATTTTGCTATAGTGCCCAAGGTATTTTCTTTGTTTGAATTTTGTCATTTATAAAAAGGTGATATCAGGTTTAACGGCCGGCCCTTGCTATTGTAGAGTCCTAGTACTGCCATAGGCAAGAGGCCAGGTCCGTTGCAAAACCCGAGATCAACAGATAAATAGTTTGTACTTGACGTCAGGTGTAACTGCCGGCCATTGTCCGTAGAGTGCCAATTTTTGGTACTGCTAGACAAGCGGCCAGGTCGGTACTCTGCAAAGCCAGAAGTCAAACAAAACTTTTTTTTTCGACTAATTCCAGGTATATAAGTTTTCGTTGCTGGCCATTGCTATTGTAGAGTACTTGTACTGCCAGGCAAGCGGCGGGGCCGTTACGTAACCTGAAAAGTCGACTACAGGCTATTTTTCCACTTGATCTCAGGTCTAGCTGCTGGCCATTGTCCGCCGAGTCCCAATTTTTGGTACTGCTAGGCAAGAGGCCAGGCCCTTCTAGAAATACTGAGAACTAAAGAAATAAAATAAACCGCGCTTGTCAGACGGCACCACTGAATCCGTTTTATCTAATTTCCTTTTCTAAAATCTGCCGCCGTCGCCTAAAGGCCTATAGCGTTGGGTGAAGATTTAAAAAGAGAATCTACGCCCATGGAACAGCGTGCCGATTTAAAAACATCTCCGGAGCCCGCTGGCACCCTCTACATTCCGGACCAGAAATTAAAGCGGATCGATATCGAATATCTTCTGGCATCTTCGCCGGAGCCATCTTGCGGCTAGCGGAAGTAACAATTATTCACAGTCGGTGTCGCTGACTCGAAAGCAAAGTCTAGAAAACAGCACACTGTTTTCTGGGGTATACTGGGATAGCTCCGTGGGAATTACAGATGGGACATTTAGAGTTTGACAGGGTTTTACTTGACATTAAGCCCTGGGAAGTGGGCCTGGAGAAAGTGAAAGGTTAGAAAGCGATTTTGTGCGAATTTTGGAGCTAAAAGAATATTCTTGGGCAGTGACAGTAATCTGCCAAGTTTATTTGTGATTTTTGAAGGCTAAACAATAAAGATGGTAACCAAGGTAACGAGTTTGGACTGTGATTTTTGAGATTCATTACAATATTATTTGCCCCTTTCTTTAAACCTTCAGTCAACGCCTATAGTAAAGTGTTATGGGCCACATTGTTTGATACGGAGAGAGTTTCTTGCTTATAGTTTATAACCGTAGATATCACAATTTTCCGATTTTCTCTTATTACCCGCACTTCACAATTACGCGCCGTGTTGTCAGACCACCGTTTCTATACTAGTTAGATTATTTAGTTGTCTCCGCCGTATTTCCTACGCCTAGTTTCCGTCTCACAGAATAGACTGTCCGTTGCCGCGAATACAAAAATTATTAATCAGATTAATTTGTTCACAGGTGTATTTGTATGGTATTATTTCGCCTCAATAATAAATAAGGAGTTTTTCATTTGCCAAAAATATTTTATTTTTCTCGTTGTGGCACAGTTCGACTTTTGTTGTAGTTTATGATTTTGTAATAATTATTTGATTCTGTTGTTATTGATTTTCGAATATTACTAATCTATTAAGAATAATAAACTGGTATCGTGTTGTACGTAATATTGGAAAATAAATTGTAAAAACTTGTCTATTGTCTTATTTACTCCCTAGTCCCAATAGAACAAACAAAACAAAATAGCTAAACGAACTTTGGAATTTTCTTCTTCACTGATCTATCCGAGAAAAGACAAGTGGAGCAAACCACTATAAAAAACTGGCGCCTGAGCAAATTGAAGAATAAAAACTAAAGAGAGGCAGCGTCCTCCACAAACTATATAACATCTTTCTATTCCTAAAAAAAGCGTCAAAATCGTAACGTAAACCATTACACATCTAACGAAATCTTAAACAAAATAAAGTAATAGGGTTTATTTACGTGGCCACTCTGTGCCTCAGGAGAAACGGAACTGTAACGTTGCCGGTGCCCGTTTGCAATAATTCGTGAAACAGGGGCAAATTGCAGTTTTATTTTCAAGTATCTCCAGCTTGCCTATGAATATCTGTAACTTAAGGGGGGCCTCGCCATTGTATGTTTGGTTGCCTGTATCAATGTATTTTTATTTCCAACTAGCTGGAAAAAGTAGCGAATTTCAAAGGATTACAAAAAACACGGGTATTTTTAAAATATCCATAGATACTAATGACACTAGTTTAAAAGTTATGGGTGAGATTTTTTTTGAATTTCAAACTTTATGCCGGCATAAATTCTTCTATTTTGTCTCTTGAGCCGGAATTTTACCTTCGTTAAGATTGGCATAGGTTTCGGAATATGCTCGGAACGAAAACACGGTAATAAACATTGTAATTATCCAGTCTTGTTGTAAATAAAAAACATAGGCAAAATACCCTTAAATTATGCAGCGGGAATACCAAAAGTGTAGCTATTGTTTATCAGATGGCGCGAAAAACAGACGATGGATGAACGGTTGACGCTGTTGTTACAGGTCCAGTTTAATAATTACATATATTATGTTCATATGATCAATTTTACTTTTTGGCGATATAATATTCAAGCAACTAAGCTGTCTGATTACTTTTTTATGTTTTTGTATTACTTCCGTATTATTATATACTATGAATTGCGATTTTTTAATATTAAAATAATATAAAACTTCAAAAGGTAGGTATATTCGGGAGACCCCCGTTGCTCAAAGACTCCGATTTGTGATTTTAACCCCTCTCTTTTTAGCAATGGTTCATTGATTTTTAGCTTGAAAGGTACACAGCGGCACTAAAAACTGCTTTAGTTGATTTTGCATTATTTATACATACGTGTGGGTTGGGTACTGTTATGTTCTTATAGTTATGTCGCCGTTATGTATTTTTCGTGAGGAAAACACAATCGTTAGCATATAAACTGACATTAGGGAAGGATTCATGTCTATGTCTCTATATGTATAGGTATGTCGAAAATTATCTATACCGGGTGTTCCATTTTAATAAATGCAGTTATTATAAATATCTCAAAAACGAAAATCACAAAAAAATCACATAAAAGTTGAAGCATATTATGAGGTGCAATGTAAGACGCACGATTTCACTTGTAGGCAGACGACGTTTTCAAGGTCACTTGAATGTCTACTGTGTTTTTACTGTTAAAGGCATATCTTTAGTTAAAGAATGTGATTCGGCACATTTTCTGTAGGTATAGTCACAGAATTTTTAGTTATTCTGTGGTATAGTATTGCGCTGGTATTGCTGGCTTAAAAGTTCTACAAAATTATGTTTAGTTTTTTCAATGAAATGAAACATGGTCTTTTATGTGTACATAAGGTGTTTCTTCGTTTGCATTAACACTACATTCAAACACACATTTTAAGTAACGCAATAATTAAGATAAATACATATTTCGAAAATAAAAAATGAAAAAAGAAAACGATATATTGATGCGAAAGAACATCTTCTGTACCTATATGTTAAACATCTACAGTGTGACCTCCGTTAAGGAGTTACCACCCTGGTAAAATATCTTTATTTGTTTACCGATTTTGATAAACTTTTTTTTGTTAGGTTCAAAAAGCACATTAAACAATGTGTGTAACTTTACTTTTGGGCTGTAATCACGGCCACTTGTCAACACATGGGCTCAATTTCAAAAAGTAATATTATTTGTTTAATAATATTTTTATTAGGTACAGGGTGTCCGCCTGAAGGTGATAGGAACATTCGCTTTAACCATTCCGTATTTTTTGAGACAAATTAATGATTTTAAAACCAGTTTGTTGCAGTTTTTTCCAAACAATGTAATGTCGTTTGGAAAAAAACAATCGAACGTCAAACAAAAGTTATAACCCAAAAACCTTTTTGGAAAAAATGAAGATGGTGCAAAATGTATCTTTTTATTAATTTAAACATATTTTTTTTATTAACGGATAATAATAGAACACATATGCAGTTAACTTTGGGGTTACCTTTCGATTAAAAACGAGGAAAAATAACCGACTCAAACGTGGTCACGTGACTTTCGCTATCTGTCAAAAATTATATTTAAAAAATAAAATTCCTAAAAATTGGCTTATTTGTTACAATTTCAAAACGTTTAACTTGAAAAAGTCGTTTCTATTTTAATGTTACATAAGCGCCTATTTCCTATTTATAAAATTTCTTAAAATTTTAAAAAAGTCATTACTTCTAAAAACTATTTTATATCACTAGCTATACAACATAATATACGAGTATCATTCTATAATTTTATTAACTTTTTATTATTACTAAAAAATATCGATAAGAATATGTCTTTTTCAGAAGAAAATTATATTAACGCTTTAAAATTCTGTTTGACACAAAGTTGATGTACCGGCAAGCATTTAGGTAGTACCATAGAAGAATCTACTACGTACATTTTTCTATGGTAGTACCTATAAATTTATTTACATTACATTTTCCATTACTCTAAATGTATGCCAAAATAATACATAATATATTAAGATATCAGCAAATAGTAGGTATTTCAGGTATCTAACAAAATTCACAACTTTACGTCAACTTTGGATCAAATACAACAGAATTTTAATTTCTTTCGGTTTATCAATATTAAGTACTTAATGAAAAGTTAATAGAATGATAAAAAGATAAAACTATAGTGACATAAATTCTAAATGTTAGTTAGGGTAAGTATTATGATCATTCATGCGGTTTTGAGGGAGAATTGACAGTAGATTTGACAGCCGGTAGGTAGTCCTCTTACTTAATAATTTAGTCAACAATATTCTTCATAACTATGAAAAAATATAGAAAAATAAAGGAGCGTAAATATTCATATTATTATTTTGTGTTTAACAATTCACAGTTTCAATCCCAAAATACGCCAGGATGGGAGCGATGTGCTGTTATTTGTATAAAAAAGGGGGTCGGTCCGCCTGCCTCCCCCTAGACCCCTGGTTCCGACCAACGACCTTGCCGGGCAACAAAACAAGTTATAAGGAACGGAAACTTATTTTAGCAAGGCGAAACATTACTTTTTATTTTCGCTCTGTACCAATGGCCGCTCTCCAACTCCAGCGCCATCTTACAGACACTTGCGCAATTTTTGCACTCCAGTATCCAATTTCTGTTTTAGCAACATTTATCCTAGTTAGGAACACGGTCAAATGAAGGTCGTCGCGAGGTGATGACGTTTTATTTGTATTCCAAGCTTTGAGCTTTAACTAACGCAATTGCACACACAAATTTTGTCACATCAAGCCTTTTTTATTACGAATATGTTCCGTATATTGACTCCTCTATGCAAAATGGTGTCGGTTTATGCTGCACACTCTGGAAACTATATCCTTCATCTCTGTCAAGTTACACTTTAGTTAAAATATCTGTATACGGAACATACTATAAATATTCAGGTATCAATAATGGGGGAAATATTCGCGTGTGGCAACGTTACCCGCCCACCTATGCTTCTAACCATATTCATATATCCACATGTCATCTAACAAGTATGGTTTTCTGATCGGCAGATGACATCCCGTGATGCCAACTGTCATTCCGTATCATGCTAAATCAAAACATAAGTAGATAATATCTGTGCGATTTATTATAGTTTGTTTATTATTATTATAGTTTGATATTTAGTATTATATTATTGTTTGCGGACCTAGTTATCGCGTTGTTAGATGTGTAGGAAGGTAGGAAGGTATCATAATATCATGGATCCTGAATGATCTGTAAGGACAATCCGTAATTTGCCGAAATTTGATGCTTTTTTAGTAGCACAATTTTTCTAATAATCCGATATTAGCGTCTGCCGAAATTCATGGGATAAAACTGCAAAGGTTTGTACCTACGTTGTGGTAATACCTAGTACAGTATTAGGAGTTATTAATAAAGAGAGAACCTCGGCCTAGGGACCATCTTGAACATCTTGAACGCGTGTTTATAAAGGCGCCATACTGCTTAGATAAGTACTGAGCCCGAATTCCGGACTTTAGGCCCAACCTAGCCAAAAAAATTTGCGGAAAAACGATTGAATAGGGATTTATGAAAATGTGGTTTCACGGAGCATCATAAGTCTGGGAGTTTGAGGTTACAATTTTGGTTTTTTAACTTTCCTTGCAACTTTCACTGCCGAATAAGGTTATATCTCAGAACACTTCAGTGGTATCGCTATGTTGCCAAATTGCCTTTTTAAAACACTTCTGACGTCATAAGTGCTTTCCCGCCAAATTTCGAAGAAAGTCTAATAACTTGCTAATTACGTAAATACATATTTTTTAAATACTTAATCGTAGGGTCTTAGGCAAGTGTCCAGGAATTGTTTTATCAAGTTTGTAAAATTTCGTCAAGTACCCTATTGCGCCGCAGACGAAAATTTTCAAGTTTTAAAGTTCAAATATTTTTAATGAACTAAAAAACATTTAAGTAACCTAATATTAGCAAAAAATATTATGCAACTGATTGTAGTTTTTTCTTTGTTAACTGTGGAACCATAATAATAATAATAATAATAATAATTTAACTATTAAGAAGTAGGTACTCTTTTTTTCTTTTACAAAAAAGCCCGAGAGAGAATTCCTTGAGTGATGTGGAAGTAAAAATATAAGTTAGTGCCACATCCTATAAATTAACATGCCAAATGTACAATATATAAATAGGGAGGAATCTTCCTATAGAAATTTATTTCCTTGTGGATTAATAATGATTATTCATTCTTAAAAGCAGGAATTAAAATGAGGTGTTCGCTTATTAAAATGTGCCGCATGGGAAACTTCTTAGAAATTTTAAGGACAGACAATTTAAAAGAGGCGTAGAAAATTGTAAAGTTACATCACCATTATATATTTCCTCTTCTTCTTTTTTTCTCAATGGGAAGGGTTTGAACATTCAACCCCCCCATTATCTACGGCCCTGAAAACAGAAGGCCAGGTGCATATAATTCAAGTCAGATTAGTTTTAAGTTCGGCGCAGGTTTGGTTAGGTTTTAAGGCCCGTGGCACGAAGCGCGTGCGACTTGTGTTTCTGTTCTGTGCCGACTGCCGGCCAGACAACTAATCTTTCATTAAATGTCAACTACTAATGTGTACCACCAATATCCGATATCCTCAATATCGTAAATTTGATAAATCACAACCTGAACTTAAAAAATACAGGTTAAAAAAATACAAATCATTCGGCCTCGTTTTAGCATTGTTTAGCGCTTTTTCGCTTGCTTGGTAAGAGCTCAGGCCCCCCCCCCCTCGTTGCGCCACTGCATACAAAGGTAAGGAAATTAATCTGAATATCTAGTATATCTTCGATCTAATCATTTGAAAAGAAGGACAAGACTCATGTTATATATTTTATTGTCGTATTTATGTCTTTTCATCTATTACATCGAATATGTACAACAATTAGAGAAATAAATAAATGTACAAATTAAAACTGCCTAATAAGGTTAAAATTATATAAATATGTATAACATTAAGGTACCTGAAAGTAGATAAAAAATTAACCTGAAAATAGAGAAATTTAACAATTCCAGTAATAGACGCATAGTCAATTAGATGGCACACACATATTTACATAAAAATGGCTCAAACTGTCAGACACACCAATTATTGAGCTACCCTACAATAATTTTGTATATCCACTCCAATCTACACTACAAACATTTAGAAAATGTACCGTCAGTCATTGGATATGTATGATTTTAAAAACTGTTTATTTGACTGGTTTATGAGTAAATTCGGTATATTACGGAAATACCATTTACAAATACTACCCGAATGGTAATACTTAACATTTAAACAGGTATTTAGTAAATTGTACTACTATACATGAATAAAAAATACTTTAAGCTCTCTATTCATACTGGACGTCAAGAAACGACTATTGCACTCACGAAATTCCTTAGATAATAATTATTCTGGCAATTTTTGGTTATATGTACAACAGTCAAACTTTTAATTTATTTATTATAGGATTGAGAACTATTTAGCTCAGAATAAAAGTGTCCTTTTTATTTATCGACTCAAATTATGCTCGTTTTGAATTCCAAATTGCAGCATGAACCAATGTTCATGGAATACAAAGTGAATTTAGACAAGCTATAACTTTTGTGTTTTTTTTTAATAAGGAAAATTTTCTTTTGACAAAAGGTCTACTAAACCTCCAGAAGCTGTTAAGACAAAAACCATTTGAAAATTCCTAGTTTCCTATATAATTGATCACATTGATCACCATGTGGAATACATATCTGTTGGAATTTGATCAAAACATAATTTGCAAAAATGCCTACCCAATACACAAAACCAAAAATTACCGTTACTCGTAATATAATAAGACATCAAATTTTAAGCACCCTGTATAGCAAACAGTATCTTCAATTAATTAACTTGAAAACAGTTAGCACCTATCGAAATAAAAAAAATAAGAAAAACTACGAATATTGCTACCATTGATTTTGATATGTATTTTTAAAACATCATAAAAATGTTAAGGCTAAATAAAATTTAATAAATTACGCCTAATAAGAAATACAAAAAATATAAACTTTCGACATGGCACATCACTGGGCAAGATAATCCAATGTTCAAGCCCATTTCTAAGCTACTCCGCCATATCATTTCAATTCAGTTCAGGTGCAGTTCCAAGGACAATATGTTCTTTTTGTTTCTCACACTCCTGAATAACTTCAGCTGCCAACCGCTAGGCTGCAAATAAGCCCAAATTGATCTAAAGACCTAATTGTCACTTTTGTCTGACAGGTCTTCTTTCAGCCAATCAGGTATGACCCTGATGCCGTTCTTTTTGAACAGCTTCACTAGGGCCGTGTTGTGACTGAGGTAATACCTTTGCAAGTATTTGAACGATTTCTCCTCCATGGGCGGGTAATGGCGACCCTTTGACCGCCCCAAGCACTTGGTGTGGTCTCCGTTCACCACTTGACAGAAGAATCCCTTCTTTGGGTCAAATCTTGATGGAAAAATACATATGATCACATTTCCATTCTACATGAATAGGGTCCTCCAAACTCACACTCCTCGCATTATTTATGTGTGCATTGATATTACTGTCAGAATTCTATGTAGCGCAAAATGAAGTCTCCCCTTTAGAATTTAATTAACTTTGTTTTAAAATGGCATTTGCCAGACTTTTTTCGTCAAATAAAAAATATACACTTGGGAAATTCAATATGAATCGGTATATACCTCTAGAATGGGCAGAAGTGGTAAAAAAATACGTAAAAGATTCGTCAATTGGCTTGGGCTAAGAAGCCCAAAGAGAATTTCATAGAACATTTGGATATCGGTCGTATATTCACGAGCCAGACAAGGACGGGAGTTGTGACGTAGGGCCGAACATTCGCTGAACAAACTGTAGTGTGTCTGGTTTTTCGTGGTAACACCCCTAATAATCAAAGTAGACTGCAGGAATTGAACGGGACAATCACTTTATAGATACTTATCTCCCTAAAAGGTCACTGTTTGTGTTTGTTTAAACCTACAAATAAATTTTAAAAAATTGCCACTCCCAAAATTCCCTAAATGGGTTTTTATTTGGAAAAACCATCGAAAACACCCGAAATTGGGAAAAAACAAAAAACTTGTCAAAAATAATATTACTTCCATTAGGGTTATTTTGTGTTAAAATGATCCTCTTTTTTGGGAGAATTTAATTACTTAAGAAGCTACAAAATAATATGCCCCGAATATTCCCCCCAAAAAAAAAAACAGTTTTTTCCCACCAAAATGAAAAAAACCCTTTTTTCCGTCTCTATTATTTTTAGTGTAACAGATTTTTGAAGCTCAAATAAATATTTATGAATCACAAAATGATTTTTTAATTAAATTCGTTTTTATATGAAAAACAAATTGGAGACTTGATTTTGTGCCACCTGATATTATAAGGCGATAATAATTTGTAAACTCCATTAGAGTTTTCAATGAGCTTTTTTGACATCTAAATCTACCAAAAAGGGTGGGAGTTTTATGTGGAGAACTCTGTATGAATGAGAACATTAAAGAGAAATAATTTTGGTGTAGCATTTGCAGTAATACTGACGAGAAATTTTGTCTGAAACTGCATCCATAAACTAACCACTAACCGCTAATAAGGTTAGGGATGCACCGAATCTTCGGCAGGCCAAATGTTCGGCCATTTTTTTGGCCGAATAATGCTTTTAACAATCCGAATATTCGGCTAAATATTTAGCGAGTCAATTCGATTTTTGATAAATTATAAAACGTATTGAAAAATAAATAGCAAGATTTACATTTTTTCCAAAAATGTAATTTACTGAAAATATAGGGACAAAATAAAAAATTAAAAAATAAAATATAGAGAAAGAAATAAAAATTAAAAAAAAAACTAATTATTCAACCTTAACGTCAGGTGCAGCACCAGCCAGCCATATTCGGCCAATTATTCGGTCTGCTCTAAATATTCTCCTTTCTTTCCTTGTTTAAGGGTCATTTTTATATTTGTGTGGTTTTAGTGTTCAGTTATTATCATAGAAGCCACGATACACACATAAAGGTATCTCAGCTAGGCTAGGCGAATGAAAATTAAACTCTTCTTTTATTATTGCGACAAAAGCACAGCCAACTTATAAAAAATAGTCGCACTGACATACGTCACTTATCAATTTCATGACAAGATGAATTGGACTTTTTTTAATTTTAATGTTACGAAAATAAAATGCTGACTTCTAAGGTCCAAAACTGTAAAAATTACAGTTTGGAAGCGAAGAGAAGTAACATAAAGTATGACATATAGTTTTACAAATTAATGATTGTGTAATAATATTTATTCGATTCGAATGACAAACTTGAAATGGGAATATTTATTTTTGTTTATACTATTATTTAATTGTACCTATATTATCTCTCTGCATGTAGGTAAATAAATATATGCTAAAAGATGCTTGGCCTTCGTGAAAAATTTTGAGTATCAAAATCCTCTGTAGATTGATGAGACCACCTACCTAAAGTAGGTATTATATATATATACATATAATTAAACCATGCTAATTTTTTTATTTAAGAAATAATAAAAATTAAAACAGATCTTGTGTGGTTTTAATTGTTTTCTAGGCAGTTAAAAATTTAAATACATGTAAATGCTGTAGGAATAAACTAAATATGCTCATTTGCCTCATGCCTTTTTCAATTTAATAATTTAGATTCTTTTAGTGTAGCTTTTTAAATAAAAAAACCTTTGAATAAATAATCTCAGGAATGAGTCAAAGCTCTATGTGAATTATAAAATACGTGAGACGGAAATCGCCCTGAGTAGTAACCAAGTTTAGTTTATAAGGTTATAGGACATACAACGACTTAGAAGAGAAGGGGGGGTGAGAGGGGCAAGGGGACGAAAGCATGAATTAAGTTGGTAACATTTACACTTGAATTGGCGATTTAACTCTCTAAATATTTAACGCTTCCAACCATAGGCGAACACAGACTATTTGGCATATTCATTTGACGCTTGCAGTCAAAGGCGTGTTTCGCGGGTATTTTAGTTTTCGCGTAAATTTCTTATATCTCTTTGGCTACTTTCCCTCTTAGAATGTCTCGGTATTTTTTTTTCTTTTCGACTTACGTTAATTGCGTTTACCCCTTCTGATACGCCACTGGCATCAAGCTGTGAGAAGAAGAAGAACAGTTGGTGGAGGCGGCACCGTCGCGCGATGTTGCAGTGGTGGGGGGACTACCTTTGCTGTTGTTTAAGAGTGGGGGAATGTCCTAACCTTCCTATAAACTAACTTTGGTATTTAGATACGTTTTCCAGTTATTATGCTTAGCTGTGTGGCTTGTGGCACTTCCCTGACTGCCAAAACTAAAATGTTTGAAGACAATAATCCATCGGTAAATAATTTTTAAATTTAAACTCACTTTTGAGGCCATGCACAAAGTGGCATAGGCGGTTGTGTAGGTTCCTACTTCTTCATAATTATTAGAAATTTAAAATTAGAATTGATTTATTATTAAGGATTCCTAAACTTAAAGACATAAATGTGCCTTATAATTTTTCGCCTGTATTGTACAGATTCCACAAAAAAATGAGGATTTATGCCTCAATTAGTTTGTCGAAACAACTCAAAGGTGAAACGGAAACGGGGTTCTTTATTCAAAGAAAAAACAGAATGTAGGCAGTCTAGGTACCTTGGTGTATATTATGTGTTTGCCTAGCTCACTGGAAACAAGTGAGATTCCCGATTAAAAATAAAAGGTAGCCATGGTTTTGACGCACAAGCACCACAGCTGGCGTCACAGCACCTGGGTGCGGACCATGGCCCTTGTAAAATAGACTGGACTGCTTGTCCAATACAATCATTTGTCCCACCTATATACATATATACGTCCCACCAAAAGGTTGGCCATATTGGGCGCACACGTCATTTGCTGTCAAATGCACGAAGACCATGGTTGGCCGTTGTCAAATGTTATTTTGTGTTGCCACCACAAATTTCGCTTTTCCCCTAGAATGCACTCTAAATCCCCTAAAATGCACACAATATGACGGCTATCCAGGAGAACGCCAGCGCCCTCTGCTAAAAATTGGTGGGAGCGACTAGGGCCCAATGGCAGTCCAGTTTATTTTACGAGGGCCGTTGCGCGGACCTACAGTTATGTGTGTATAGTGATAGAGGCTCTTAAAAAACCTTTTGATAAGAGATATGTATGTATGTAAATTTAATTCGGGACTTTGAACTACTCAGCCGATTAGTTTGCTGAATATTCGGCTTATGTCACATTTCACTATTCAGTGCACACCTAAATAAGATGTCCAGAGACATTGTTGACTAGTGTCGCAAATTTTACCAATGGTGTTGGGCGTGCCTCAAAAATTATTTCCATTGCCTTTCCGTTTTCCTTTCAATGTTTGATGCTTTCGACAGTTATTGATATTCTGACCGCAAAAAAACATCAAAATAAAATACTGACGTATTAATAAAAACTGCTCACCACGTCATAGGTCTCACATCTAACACTTTCCGGAGGACAAAATACATGGTTAGCCGTCAGCACCACCTGTTTTCCAGAACATGAATCCTTTATTTATGGGTATTCTAGAGTTAGCCAATGTCCCTGACATAAGGATATGACAGCAATAGAATAAATACAGGGGACAGATTTTGCAAAAAATCAAGTTGTCCAGCTATTTTTTGGTACATTTCAATATTTGAATTAGTAGGCGATGTCTGGGTCACTTTAATTTTTGGCGCCATCTGTTACTTGCATCCAATATCGCTGTAATATCCTTATTACACATAAGCCAACTAGGGTCTCCATCAACAAGGATAAAGCTATAGCTAATTCGGTTTCATTTCGAGATTTTCGTTTCATTCAATTCATTTTAGAAAGTAAACTTTTTAAAAAAGTAAAAGAAAGGATTATATTATATAATATATTTCTAATCTACTTACCTCAGATGTTCGGTATAATTGAAAAACGGAGTAATTTTGAGAAACTTCTGTAATTCATTCACGACTTCGACTGGATTCGATTTCAGTTCTTCACCATCGATGATATGAAGTGATTGGGGTGGAAAATAGCTCATCCAGCGATCCAAATGTTGGGCATATTTTCCAGGATTTAAACATCGATTGCGCAAATCTCTAAGTGGTTTTGGAGCTGTATCGCTTGCTGTTATCACCTAGTGGGAAATAGTAGATTATGTCACAAGGAGTAGAAGTGTTTTTTTGTGTTGAGGCCAGAGTTGACGGCTGTACCGAAAATGAGGCCAACAACTAGGCAAAGCACAAAAAAACCTTCTACTCCAAGTAACATATACTATATTATCTTCAAGCGCATGAAATAAAGTCAAATCAAGAAACTACTAATTATTTCAGTGTCAATGTCAGATATTAGTGAGTTTATGAAAGCGATCTTCAGAAGTAGCCATAGATAAAGGCATGTGTCTGTGAAAGGGTCACGTATTTTATATCCCAGATGATGCATTTCTCTCTTTTTTTTTTAATTATCAACAAAATACAGATTTTGTTAATATTGCGGTGTATTGCGGTACAGTAAAATAACAGGAAACAATAAAATCAGTATTTTTGTTGAGAATTAAAAAAAAGTAAACGCATCGTGTGGGATTTGAACCTACCTAGGCTATGGCCACTTCTGAACTGTTGTCATGAAGTGACTCATGTCTGATGTTTGCATTGAAATCATTAGAAACAAAACATATTTTTTGTAGTTATATTTAAACTTCTGGAAACTAATAGCAGTATTTAGCAACCAAATAAAAACTTGTTTCAAAAGTATAACATATTGTTTTGTGCTACTCAGTAGACAAGCTGTGAGAGTTCCCGACCCCATGCTGTCAAACAGGTTTAAAGGTTGTGGTATGATTTCGGCTAGTTTCCGCCTTAGGGGGGATAACAAGGGGTTGGTTGATCTGGAATTCTCATAGTTTATCTACTTACACCGTAATGCCAATAAGACTGGAACATCGCTAATTCAGGAAAGTCATAAAAGTAGTTCGAACAACCGCCTATTTCGCTCACCTGGTGGAAGCTGTAGTTGTTCGCTATGACGTCCCCGTGGGCCTTGGTGTGTTGATACCAAGAATAAGCCCTTTTGGCCGGTGAAATCAAGATAGTGATGAGTTTGGCACGCGGTAGCAAGGCATGCACCCGCTTTGGCACTAGCTCGCCATCAAAGTACGTGGCGCTCTTCTCAAAGTAATATCGGGCCGAGGAGTTGGAGTCTGACGGAAAGAAGTTCATATACCTGTAAGAATCGATAAGTAGTTCGCCCGTATCGGAGTAGTTCAAATGCACAAGCGACGTAAGTTATTACGTCACCATTTAAAATGAAAATTGGCAAATACAATGTCTGTGTAATTACCAGTCTAATCCTCGCAGATAATTGTGAGCGTTGAAAAACTGAATCTCCTCGAAAGTAGTGGGACTCGGCAAGTTACTCGCTATAGCTGGATGCAACGAAAGAAACGAATACAAAGCTGTTGTTCCGGTTTTTTGCGGCCCTATAACGAGGAACTTTGGCAACGAGTCACACGATTTTTTGCGAGACCAGATTTTTTGGTGCCGCTGGTCGTCGCAAGGATTCTAAAATGAACATTTGGTCAAATCATAAGTATTAACGGCATAAAAAAAGGCAGCGTACTCCCCAAACTGGATCGGTCTCCCCTGGATATAGTTTAAAGTAGTTCTCGGCTAATTGTAGGGGTGGAGCTGAGGTCAGCTTGATGTTCGTCCAGCACTGCACGAATTTTATGACAGACTCGAAGGTGTATAGGCCCAGCCTGTCATTGCCATAGTTTGACATGTGTGTCATGAAAATGTTTATCTGCAAAAATGAAAGGTTTCTATTGGTACCAACGTTAGATTTGGAAAACTTTTTATGCAGCCATATTTTAATGTTTTTTTTTATTTGTAAACAACAACAAAAAGCATTAGTGTTTAAGTAACATCATAACATCTACAAACATTGCACCTCTTATAGGCGACTGAACACCAGTATGTGCAACAAAAATCAAAGAACAGGAGTATAAAAATTTTATGCTTTATAGCTAATTTCATAAAACTTTACAAACTCTGAGACAAATTAAACACAAAAACAAATCAAATCCCTCCCACTCCATAATAACAAAGTAAAACAATCCAGACTGAGACACAACATAGTCAACTAAAGTCTATTTAAGTTACAGAGGCAGTGGATCAAAACATTGGCCACCACATGACCTATTCTCTTATTGGTCTGGCCGTCATAAAATGTCAAGTGTTTACGCGGCGAGTAGAATGCAGGGCCGGCTCTTCCCTCAGTCGAGTTTCCTGCATATTTTAGATCGGATCGCGAGCAGTATATTCTGTAAATTTATTTTGCTACTTAATTTAAGGAAATTTATAAAGATCCACGAAAGGTAGAAAAACATTTTAGAACTTCTAAAAGAATTAGTTCAGAATTGCAAGCCACTTGGAATCTCATATTAGTCCGACCCTGGTAATCGATCGCAAGGCGGTCTTGTGACTTTGTTCATATCTACTGCCGCTGTAACTTGGATAAATTTTAGGTGACTACCTGTTTAAAGTAGGCTACATTTTCAACTATACAAGTTTTACACTTGTTCTTAAAGGATTTAAGACTAGATAAGGGCCTTATGCTCAAGGGAATCAAATTGTCCAATTTAGGGCCAAAGTATATAAAAGATCTTTTTGTTGTATTAACGACAGGTATTTTTATTTTATATATTATTAGATATTTGCTAATATTATAGCCTATTGCCCTATTCTCTGTGCTACCTGTTTTCATTACGATACAAGTTTATAACCAATGGAAATGCACGGATAGCCAATATTTGATCAATATCTTAAATTGGCATGACAACGACAGATTGAAATTTATCAATTTTGACAGTTTGGGAATTTATTACCCACAAAATAAGCAAATGGCATTAAATGGGTATTAAGATACTAGAATTTATTACAACATTCGCCTATGGCTCGTGTTGTAATTCTTAAACCGTGTGCATACTCCAAAGTTATGAACCTGTTCAGACCGTTTCCGAAGTAGCTCGGCTAAAGTTCTGAACTCCCTGTATATAGTCGAGTTCTGAACTTCGTTCCATAAACATATCATAATTTTGAGAAAAAAAAAATAGTTATCCTATAATATATCTTCTATATCATTTAATTATTTGAAAATTATTGTGGTTTAATCCAACAAGTCAACAACTTTTTTTTGCCTTCTTTAGAAAATGCTCAATATCTTTTCTAAATTGGCCCAGATGTCGAAAAACGAAGACAAAAAATGTCTTGCCATATCTTTAGAAAGTAAGATAAGTTGTTTCTCAGAAATTTGGCAGATAAAAATAGACCGTGAGATAGTGACAGATATTTGGTCGTGATTTTACTCAGTATGCCTTTCAAAGGGCATTATGTTGCATAATATATTCTCACAATATTAAGGTATGAATCAGAGAGTCATTCTGGGTTCTTCATATGGAAAATATTCGAAAAATATACATTTTAATATGATTTTAATTAGGCTGCCATGTGTTTTACTTATAAAGAAGTTTCCCCTACCAAGATATAAGCTACGAGACAAGACTGCTATTGTGTGGAATACAGAGCCTCGAGAACAGAAGAAAACTGGCTCTTTTCTTCTTTTTGTTTAAATTGTTGAACAGTGTAATGAACTGCGGTGCTCTTTTGGAACAGATAAACTTTTTAGTTCCTTTGCGTAGGCACAGACGTATATAGCTTAGCGAAGCTATATACGTCTGTGGCGTAGGACACGTCACACTGTCCTTTTTCATGTTAGGAGACATTGAACAAACTATGGACAGAGGGCAGTTGTTGACCGCTTGTGTTATAATTATAACCGTTTCTTTTCCGATTGTGATGTTTTCAGCACAAGTTTGTACTCTTTTAAACATGGTCTGAGATTTGGTCTCATGTAGGTCTGTGACCTAGGCCTGAATCTTGGCCTTGGTAATTGTTGTATTGTCTTTTTCTTTTTTTATATAGTTAGGTACTATTTGGAATGAAAACCATTCCGTAATGTATTGATTGTAGTAAATAAATAAATAAATAAACACAAAATAGAAAATTCCTCGGAAAACCATAGTCATAACGTTAACGTAGACCCAAAGGGCTATACTGTCACATGAATTTGTATTTTAATACTTAATTTTTCCAAGTTTCTGAACAGGCTGCCAATGAGAAGTATGTAACTTCTTGTCATAACACTGCTGAAGAAAAGATGGCATACCATTTGCGCATGTCCAAGTACACTTTACATAGAATAAATCGTTTAAATGATTAAATAACATTCAGTTTAAACTGTACTTGGACATGCGCAAACAGTATCCTTTTTTCAGCAGTTTCATAACAAGAACTGGTATACTTCTCATTGGCAGCCTGTTCAGAAACGTGGAAAAATTAATTATTAAAATACACGTTCATGTGACAATAATAGCCCTTTGGGCCCACGCTAACCGTATGCCTATGGTTTGCTGAGGAATTTTCTATTTTAAACTTCATTATAAAACACATGGCAGCCTGACTAAAATCATATGCAAACGCATATTTTTCGAATAAATGAAAACTCATTTTGCCATATGAAGAACCCAGGATGACTCTCTGATTCATACCTCATTATTGTAGGAATATACCGGGGCCCACGGAAACTTACGGGCCACCGCGCTCGTTTCGCTCTGCGTCGGTAGACGTCCGAACTTGGCGTGTACGCGCTTGAGATTTTTCCGATTTAGAACTATTTTAGTTATAGTTATATCTAAAAATAATAATAAACAAAAGGCTTTTATGTTCTTTTGATATATACTTAATAAAATATAAATATATATACAGCCAAACCAACCCGATATATTCATCCCCCTAATCTCTAGCAACCCCAACTTTAAAATTTCAAATGGAACTACCCCCCCTTGTGGCGCATCATTTTAAAGCCCTTTTTATTGCGAATACAGTGATGCTTCGTTTTTAGAAATCTGTTGAGATTTGACAGAATTATTGTCTAAAAACGGAAAGTTGACAATCCACTATACGCATAGTAATTTCTACACAAATGCCCGTCACTAATAAGTTTTTTATCTACTACACACGACCAAATTGCCTTGTTTTTTATTGACGTGCTCGATCAGTTTACAAAAAAGTCATAAATGAAAAGGCTGAAGCAAAACATAAAAAGTTCATATATGAACTCAAACCTTATATCTTTTTAAAATGTGTAACAAAAAGTCACTGTCACAAAAAAGTTCCTATTTTTTGCCTATAACCATGAAATCGTTAGTTTTAGCCTGCTATTGAAAGTGGAAACGTATTTTCGAAATGGTTTATTCTAGCGCGGAAAGGGTAGAAATTGTTGCAATTTGTTATCGGAATCATGATTGCGCTAAAGCTACAGCACGAATTGCGACTATTTCTAACCTTTCCGCGATAGAGTAACCATTTCAAAAATTAAAATACGTTTACACTTTCAATGGCAGACTGAAACTAGCGATTTCGTAGTTACAAGCAAAAATATACGAGGACTTTTTTGTGACAGTGACTTTTTGTTATTTTAAAAATATAATATAAGTTTTAAATTCGTATGAACTTCTTTTGTTTGGCTTCAGCACTGATCGACACGTCAATAAAAACTGGTTATTTGGTCGTGTGTAGTAGATAAAAAACTTGTGAGTGTTGAGCATTTGTGTAAGAAATTACTATGCGTACAGTGGATTGTTAACTTTCCGAATTTTGAAATATATTTCGGTTTTCTAATTTGGGGGGGGGGTCTAGTTTTCGTTGGGAAACCCTGTATACCTACTTCTCCGGTATAGATATAGCATCGGTACAGCACCGATCTGGCATTTTTTAAATAGGACCAAAATTTTAGTAGCTCTCTGTCCTGTATCTAAAATATATACACATAAGTTACCTAATACCGTTGATTGTCGACGCTAATACATACTAGCCCAGACCTATATCAATATATAGGTCTGTGATATTAGTAAAAGGATTGGGCTGATCCCGCACAGACGTGCTGCGGCCGGCACATGGACGTCTACGGTGACGTCACAGCGGCGACGGCTCGCTGTGCGGTGGCCCGTAAGTTTCCGTGGGCCCCGAATATACGCAACGTAATGCCCCTTGAGCATACTGAGTAAAATCACATCCAAAAATCTGTCACTATCTCCCGGTCTAAAACTGCTGGAAGTCTGAATCGTCACTCTTTTTCCAAGAATCTTCACTCACCGGATTATAAACAATTGTCTGAAACAACTCCCCTCCTTGAATGGATTCATCCAGTTTTTCTCTACCACCTGGATATCTGTCTATCAACATTGTGTGGGTGAATAATCCACAAGTTTGCCTCGGCAATACCATTATATTTCTATGGATGAACCCTCTTCTCAACCTATAAATAAATATATTAAACAACTATTCTTTAAAATTTCCGTCCTTTTTTAGTACCTAGCTGGCCTCAAATGAGGATATTCTTCGGTTGATGTGACTCTGATGTTCCAAACTTTTTTCCAGGCAATATACAACAGTTCGTGTACCGGATAAACACCAGAATGATGTGGCGCGACAGAGTATCCGGAATCTATAGGAATACCTATATATAAAAAAAAACATATAGTAAAAGTAATAGTTGAATTCAAATATTCTTCACCTTTGGCTTTGGCAAAATTCTTATTTAGCATCATATCGTCCATGAGCTGCGTTAAATTGTCGTACATGTGGGGCTGTTGGTGGTTCCACATGTGCGAGAACCACATGAATTTGTCAATGTTCTCCAAAATTAAATCGTCTCCTTTGCTCTCTTCTTTGTTACCGTGGTGGTAGTACTTGCCGGAAAAACCGAGATTAAATTTGAAACTTGGCACCATGTTGGCAATTCTGTAAAGGATAATTTGTAATTTCTAAAAGTTCTTTGTTTTCTCAAAATATTTCCGGACGCAGATTACATTCATATTATACTCGCACCTTTCCTGAGTGTTGATCAGTGCATTCACATCGTCTGGCTTGAGTCTAGTTCCGATTTCTCCTACGAAAATGTCGTCAATGTCGACAAGAAACATCCTGTCAAGAGACAAGCTGAGTTGGCCATGACTGAGGTAGCTTAGACTGTCGAGAAACAGTAGATGGTGCAGCCAGAATCGCAAACCGGATCCAAATATGACTCTCTGGATGTTGTCAAACAGCCCGTGATCTTGGACCACTGTCGGTAGAGGAGTTTTCACACCACCTTAATGATGAATTAAATACTTATATCATATCATATATAGCCATATTATTATATAGCTTATAATATTATGTCATGGGGTTTGGCAACTGAATGTGAGAGGGTATTCATATGCCAGAAACGAATTTTAAGACTTGTCTTTAACCTTGGGATCAGAGAGAGCTGCAGAACGATCTTTTGAGAAAATAATATCTTAACAGCTATAAGCATTTACATTTTTAAATGTGTCTCTTATACCCATAAAAACCTTACAAAATTCAAAGATATGAGCACCTGCCATGTGTATAAACTAAGGTGGGATAATTTGTGCATACCCGGACACAGAACTACAACGTTCAGAAAATCGGCATTATTCAATTGCGTTGTCCTGTACAATGCTCTTCCCAATCCACTAAAGTTATTAAATTCGTATAAAAAGTTTAAGGGGGAGACCAGAAAATGGCTGGCACAACAGGCATTCTACACAGTGGAGGAATATCTGAGAGGATCTTCTGAGTAAGACTTGAGTTTGGAGATTTCCAATTTTCAAATTTGTGATATATTAAAATTATTTTGAAATCACTATTGCGGAAAGAAACCTTCCACCCTTGTTGGCTGGAATGCTTGGGGTTAGATCTTTGTTTTAATTTATTTTACACTGTTTGATGTGTTTTTAATGTGTTTTTTAATGATGTGTTTTTAATATGTATGACTTGGCACCTATACACTGTATGTTATGTGATTAATAAAATCAACTACAACTACAACAACTATATGCTCAATGCTGAAACCTAACTTTTAATATTCTGTTCTTTATTTAATTTATGCAATTTTTTTTATCTTCACATTTCAGTAGAAGTACCTTATACTTATCATATATATCGATTTAAAGGGAAAAATTATAAGGAATACAGTTAGAATGACGAATCATTATTCTGAAAACTCCTGGGTTTTTTGAAAAATCACATGAGTTTTTACAAAGCTCCAGGAGTATTGACAGCTAAATAAAATGGCGGATGGGAGATTTCAAGCTGGGAGGAATGGGAGTTTTTAAAAATCCCGGGAGTAAACCCATCACTACATTTTACACAACGAATTGATGATGTCACAATCAAATATTTTACAGTAGATTATTCTCAGAGCTCGAAAAGCTTGTGACATCACCCAAAATAGTACTTGCTTTGGAGTTTAAATGAGATCTCATCAATGCCCATGTCCCATCAATTATCATAGTTTGCCATCAGGTAAGTATAAAAATCCCAAAAAAAGTTGGAGTTTTGTTAAAAATATTTTGGACCTTTGAAACAAACTTAAAAACACCGATTTACAAAGAGTACATTTAGCAATTTAAGCAGCTTATATTTTATGATTATGCTCAATCCTTTGGAAACTGCAATTTTTTAAAAGGTTATTTTCTTTAATAACAAAGGTGACAGAGCTGTCATAAAACAGGTGGTTAAAAGTAACATAATAAAATAACTAAAACAGTTTGTAAAGCCTTTTTGTTCCATATATTTTTTTATTAGAAAGAAAACATTAGCAAATATCCCATTGCAAAAATCTATAAACGTATATCATTGTGAGAAGAGAAATTGCTTATTGAAAAATCATAAAAACTAATTACCACCACATATTTATGAAAAATCTATATTTAAATTTTATTAATGTTCCCTCTACTTTCATTTAGTTTCCACATAAAATTTAGGAATCTTTCAAACAAATCCATCAGGAAATTCTATTTGATCTATTATTATTCTAACAATTTTTATATTCAAAAATTCTTAGAACAAATGTAAGAATGTTTGGTGGGTGTGAGTGAGCAAGTTTCTAAAAATAGCTTGTACCCCTTTAATTTTTTTAAATATCTATTTGGGAAACAAAAATATAGGAAAGTATAGCTTATTAAAAGATGAGAAAAATTATTAGCTCAACTTCACTTAGATTTACAAAGTAAGTTTAAAAATGATACTTCCAACCCAAACCAAACACAGTACTGAATGTTTTCTAAAATTTATTTGTGGCGTAAACAGATCCATTGAATTTTAATTGGGTTTTTCGCCACCAAACTGGTTAAAAAACAACTTTTTCAAGTTGCCTGGAAAATTAATACATTCTTAAGAGTAAATAAACTAAACTTTGAACTTGTAACTCAAAAAATATCTTCAACAAATTTGTTTCCTGAGCTTTCGGAGAATAAATCTTCCTCCTTTCTGAAAGATCATGTCACATCATTTTTGACGTCTTAACCAGTTTGGTCGCGAAAAACCCAATTAAAATTCAATGGAACAGTACTGAATGCATTAAACTAAACTACAATGACAAACTCTGCATGAACAAAGCATTTAAAACCACTTTAAACAACTCCACTACACACTTTAAAATAATACTTTAATCACTTTGAAGTAAAAAATCAGTAGATTATAATCTACTGCATATTTATATCTATTTACTGCATATATGCACAACCCGGCATGTCAAAGCTTGGCCAATACTATGTTAAAGACCCGAGAATGACGTTACAATTTCATTGTTGTTTGCAATCTCGAGTGGCACTAGTATACAAGAAAAATGACGACTTCTTATAGATTATAGGGGGGTATTCTGTGGTTATTTATAGGGATGTCAGTTCTGAAGTTTAGAATGTCTCATATTTTAAATATCGAGCTTTATTAAGAACAGTAGCAAATTGTCTTTGCGGTCAGTACTTTCCAGTTTTATCATATTAACAGAGTTTTATAAGTAGATTTGTTTGTGTTTGTGATGACATGAAATGAGTGGTTCAGTGCCGAAGTTGCCTAAACAACAATTAATAGAAGAGGAGATAATGATGTTCAAAGTTCGAGTAGAATTTAAAAATTACGACAAATGTAAATTTTGTTTGGTATGATGTGAGGTTTAGTAAGACCATCATAAAGTACATTTAAAAAAATATTTTTTACACAGAACTGAGTTTAGATGAAAACAAAATGTAGGCATATTTGGCCCTAAGAGAATTTATAGAATTTGTGTTATTTATGTGTGGAGTAGTCAATAAGGGAAAGAATGTAAAAAAGAATGAGAAAGGTGTTGAGAAAGATCTATTAAACTAAAGAATACATTATTCACTCTCGTCAGTCATTTCCGATTCTGGATTTTGTGGATTTTCTGCTTTATGCCTAACCCTCAGCATTTCTCACTATTTTCGTAAAATTACTACTGACAAACTTGCCTAACCCACAAGTGATTTTTAACAAGTAAAATAATATATAACAAGATAGTTTTCAGAAAAAACTATGTATATTACAAATTATTACATACCTGAGGATTCCATATCATCGTTATTTGGTTCATAATTTCTGTCATCGTCGCTGTTATCGGCAAAAACACTAGGCTCACTCTCAGAGTCTAAAGGTTCATTCATGAAACTTTTCTTTTGCGTTGGAGTTAGCATTAGCGTTAAGTTAGCGTTAGTTTTTAGCTACAACTTTTGCAGTAAAAGTTATTGTTCATGAAAGGAAAATTAACCTTTTTAAATTTATAACCTTTTTTATTAATCAAATGGTTCAAAAATGTAATTGCTACAGTTTTATTACAATTTAATAAAATAGCTAATTATTAACTTTCTAGTTTCAATAGCAGAAGCCGAAAAACAGCACAGAAAAATTGTGTTGACAGCGTGCGCACGCGCATTTTTAAAGAAAATTAGCGTTAACCCTAAGCTTACGGTTAAAGTTGAAAATATTCAACTTCAAGGTCATATCAGTAGTGGTGACAGCAAAATTAATTTCATGAACAGCCTTATATAAAACTGTACTTTCAACTTTAATACTAATGCTATTCTTAGTTCCTAACGCAAAAGAAAAGTTTCATGAACAAGCCTTAACTCATTCGCCGCCATGTTGTTTGTTGAATAGGCAGGTTTGGCTTGAGACTTCTGTCTATTATACCTAACTGCCTAACCTTTAGATAGATGGCACCACCAAACATTAGTAGTTTAAAGGATAGGCAACTTTGGCACGCATAGAAATGATAAGTTAAAATGACAATATACAACAACCGGCTGTATAAAAATTTTGTTGCTTAGGCAACTCTGGCACTGAACCACTCAAATTACCATGCACATGAAGAAAATCGTATGTACAGACAGACAGACAGAATTGCAGAAGAATAAACACTATTTTGGAATTACGGGATGATCTGTTCAACTAGTTGAAGCGATAATTCTAGACATATTTTGGAAAAGTATTTTCTAACATATGCAACAATGAAAATATAAAAATTTGTTTAGTCCCAAAGCAAACACATAGTCCATTATATAAAGAAACTGAAACATCTAATGCGTTACACATTCTATGCTTAGCTATACTACAACTAGCCATAGACTTCTTTCAAGGTACCAAAATAGTCTTGCTTGCTTTTCTTAAGAAAATCTATGGAAATATGCCTCGTAAACTTGTCAAATTAAAGGGACATTACAAACAAACATTTTATTTTATCTTGGACATTAATTTGTTGCAATAGACACATTTGCATGTTTTATATTACCAAAATTGCGATTTAACAATAAACCACCCTGTCGTTTTTCCCTTCATGTGATGCCAATGGCAATCACTTGAAACAGCACTATGCACAGGTCTTTAATATAGTGTTGGTCCAGGCTTGTCCAACTAATTAAATGTTCACCCGTGCCAATATGATGTATGGACGCTTTGGATATAGAATATTTCTAGAAACTTACTCTCATTAATTTGAAAATGGTCGCTTCTATGGGCCCATTCTAGAGGCTCGTACGTTGAATGGTTGGCTTGGAAAACCGTCCAATCGTTGCCGGGCAAGTCGCCCCAAGCCGTTTCCCCGGCACGGGTTAAGCGTAGGATTTGAGAGGCGGCGTTTAAAGCCGCGTCTTTGAGTTTGAGGTTAGTGTGGACAAACAGGGGAAATCCCTTGAGCTGCGATCCAACCAGGGTCTCTTCTTCAGGGGTTATGAAGCCTATGACACCTGGAAGACATCAAAATATTTTTTAAACGCATTAGATTTTTTCGTGATTTGAGAATCGGGTAGGTAGTTGGCCACTTCCTCTAAAAGATTATCTTACTTTACTTATCTGTCAAGGGTGGTGGTAAAAAACGGCCCTCGTAAAATAAATTGAACCGCCATTGGGCCCTAGCAACACCACCTCTACTAAAGCCAAACAACAACATAGTGACGTCACGCTTAAAAGGCCGAGTAAACACATATTTTAAAGCCAAGGGAAGATTTGAAAAATGGATTAAATATGTACTAATTTTATCACCTTTGTATATCAGATGCTAGGCATAGAGAGAAAGACATAGAAACACACATTTTTTAATACAGAAATACAGAAAATGTGAAAGAATAGTTATTTATGTACCAAGGCACTGAAGTTCAAATTTTTATGACTCATTTGGAGTTTAGTTGCTGAGGCCTCTGGCCGAAATAATAATAAGGGATCACCCGTCCACGAACCGACTACGCGCGGCGTTGCTTGACTTTACCGATCGCTCTACCTAGGACAAGTATAATGATGTACGGCACCTTCTGACAGAAAAACCAAACTGCTGCTTCTTGTGCAGCCTACACAACAAATCTATTGATTTTCAAATTTACTAAAATATGTATACTGAAGGATTGCGCTTCTATAGGAAACAATTTCGCAATGTGTACGAAAAGTTAAATGAGCCTTTATCGGCCGGGTTTTGAATATTTGGTCACTTTTGACGGGCGATTTCTCCGCGTCTGACGTTTGATGTTTACATCTCGCCAAGGCCTACTTATTGAAAAAATCGTACAATAATGGGCTACATTATTGTACGATTTCTGTGCTTTTAATGACGATTTTGGGACATTTTAATGCCGATTTCAAGAAAACAAAGTTTTGACCAGTTACAAAATTGAAAGAAAATTAATTACGATAAATGGAAAATAAAGTCCGGCAGTCGCGTACCATCTACATCTTAATAAGTACTTACATTACATAATATTTTTTGTATTACTATTCCTGGTCATCAATTTCGTCATTTGAATAAAATTCCTGGGTTTCGACCATGTAAACTTTTGTTTATTAACACATTAAAAAATTTTTATTAAAAGTTTTTGTTTTTTAAAAAATTGACACTACACGTGTTTCAGCAATTAAGCCATCATCAGGTATCAAGGGAATTTTTTTTATTATTATATAATTTTTCAAGTTTTACCAATTAAATAATAATAATTTATCTACAAGAGAAAAAGGTTTTTGTTATTTTTTAAGGGAATATAAAGCGAAATTCAAGATTACATGAATTTAAATATTACTAGTAACAATGATTACTTACATTAATAGATTATTATTTTTAAGAGTCTTTCTTCCTCTTGCTTTTCTGTCATTGTTCTCACGTTCTATCGTATCTTATTTCATAGTTCCATTATATTGTTTATTTGTAAGAGATGTTGTGTGGGAAGAATATTATTTGTGGAAAACTATGCAAGTCTTATGTGTTCAAACGGAATGCCGGAGGAGAAGTAAAATATTTGTATTTGTCTCGAATTGAAAGGTTCGATGTGATTTATAGGGGCAAAAAAATGTTGTAAAAAGGAGAGGAAGAAAAACAACAACACACAAATTCAAATGATTACATAATATTATAGGTAGTTCATTTGAGAGCCTCTTATTTTACGTATCATAATATGTTCTGTTTTACGTATGTGGGTTTTTATGTTCGATAGGCATGACTTGTTTCTCAGGGATCTGGATAGATTTTGGTGAGTGTTTCAAGTTTTCGATTTCGTTTTCTTTTATTATCAGCGGCTTTCATTTTAACACATTCTGCGGCGCTGTTATTTGTAACTTTACAATAGTTGTTTAAAATAATATTAACAGTAACAAAGTGAACTTTGTAGTCAGAATCAGGGGAAATATCATAGCTTGAAATTTTCTGCCAAATAATTGAGCAAGCTAAAGGTCTCTGATTTTTTCATTCAAAAGAATTTCAATTGCCAGCAATTTTTTCAAAATCACAAAACTGTACATGAAAAATAATACAGTAGATTTACGGGGGAACCGTAACCGCAAAATATCGGATTCCAAAAAATGCTTGTGACAAACTTGCAATAAAGGAAAATTCGCTTGATTAACGCGAATTTAATTTATTGCAGAGGGAATGTTTGTGCTGTACCGCACCCTATTTACCTTTTTGCAAATAGGTCGGCCAGGGTTGTATAAAGTGGGTTCGGATTTCTCTTAGGGTTTCCCAAAGAACAGTCACCTTGTAAATATATCGAACTTTTACTACAAATAAGCAGACAAGTCATACATAAACATAAAAGTCATGGAATACCCCCACACAGTACAGTCCTCTAAATTAAGATTAAGCTTACAGTCTGTCCAATTATATTTGTCGGACCGGTCCTTGCGATCCAATTTCGGTCGCATAAAATAGTCTTGCGGAGAGCGAGTACCGCGCTCTTGCGTGACGCCACCACATAATCAGAGATGGCTGAATTGACAATAAATAAAGATGGGCACGGTACAGTGCGTATATTAGTAATAAGACAAGTAGGTATAGGTATACCTAATGAAAAATGGGGCATGAGGACATGGCAATATTCGTCATCCCATTTTGAAATAGCAAACAAAACTCTAGTCGGCAAAACAAGCCGCCGCTATACAGCTGCAAATTTCTGAGCATTTCATTTCCAAATTACAAAACATTTGCTGACTCAGGTTTTTTGCTGCTTAAATTAATACTGGAAGAACTGTACATACCTATGTAGGTGTAGCTATTTTGATCGAACATATTTTGAGAATAGCTAGTCGTACAGAAGCAGATATTGTTTAATATTTAAACCTCTTGAAGAGTGAAGACACAAAACATTCTGATTTTAGATTTATGTAGGTAAATCCTCCCTATGAATAGCCCGAATCCGCTGAGTACGTAAGTTATCGCACTTAGGAAACTTGAAAGTGTGTACGCCTTTTCACTACTGCTTTTATCGATGCTTTTATAGTTACCGGGACAGACCGGTACACAACATTTGTTCACCATTTTCAGTTACACAATGCCGAGCACAACAAATGATACAAGAAAATGATTCTGCAAGATGTTATAAATAAACAAATAAGTTCTATCGCAAGAAGCACGACTGACATTATTTGACAACTTAACTGATAGCCTTTAGGCAGTGACGTCAGAATTGACAATAAATAAAGATGGGCACGGTACAGTGCGTATATTAGTAATAAGACAAGTAGGTATAGGTATACCTAATGAAAAATGGGGCATGAGGACATGGCAATATTCGTCATCCCATTTTGAAATAGCAAACAAAACTCTAGTCGGCAAAACAAGCCGCCGCTATACAGCTGCAAATTTCTGAGCATTTCTTTTCCAAATTACAAAACATTTGCTGACTCAGGTTTTTTGCTGCTTAAATTAATACTGGAAGAACTGTACATACCTATGTAGGTGTAGCTATTTTGATCGAACATATTATGAGAATAGCTAGTCGTACAGAAGCAGATATTGTTTAATATTTAAACCTCTTGAAGAGTGAAGACAACAAAACATTCTGATTTTAGATTTATGTAGGTAAATCCTCCCTATGAATAGCCCGAATCCGCTGAGTACGTAAGTTATCGCACTTAGGAAACTTGAAAGTGTGTACGCCTTTTCACTACTGCTTTTATCGATGCTTTTATAGTTACCGGGACAGACCGGTGCACAACATTTGTTCACCATTTTCAGTTACACAATGCCGAGCACAACAAATGATACAAGAATATGATTCTGCAAGATGTTATAAATAAACAAATAAGTTCTATCGCAAGAAGCACGACTGACATTATTTGACAACTTAACTGATAGCCTTTAGGCAGTGACGTCAGAATTGACAATAAATAAAGATGGGCACGGTACAGTGCGTATATTAGTAATAAGACAAGTAGGTATAGGTATACCTAATGAAAAATGGGGCATGAGGACATGGCAATATTCGTCATCCCATTTTGAAATAGCAAACAAAACTCTAGTCGGCAAAACAAGCCGCCGCTATACAGCTGCAAATTTCTGAGCATTTCTTTTCCAAATTACAAAACATTTGCTGACTCAGGTTTTTTGCTGCTTAAATTAATACTGGAAGAACTGTACATACCTATGTAGGTGTAGCTATTTTGATCGAACATATTATGAGAATAGCTAGTCGTACAGAAGCAGATATTGTTTAATATTTAAACCTCTTGAAGAGTGAAGACAACAAAACATTCTGATTTTAGATTTATGTAGGTAAATCCTCCCTATGAATAGCCCGAATCCGCTGAGTACGTAAGTTATCGCACTTAGGAAACTTGAAAGTGTGTACGCCTTTTCACTACTGCTTTTATAGTTACCGGGACAGACCGGTACACAACATTTGTTCACCATTTTCAGTTACACAATGCCGAGCACAACAAATGATACAAGAATATGATTCTGTAAGATGTTATAAATAAACAAATAAGTTCTATCGCAAGAAGCACGACTGACATTATTTGACAACTTAACTGATAGCCTTTAGGCAGTGACGTCAGAGTGACATAGCGCTATTGTTGTTTGGCTTTAGTAGAGGTAGTGTTGGCCCTAGTCCCTCCACCAATTAGCCATCCGGCAGAGGGTGCGGGCATCCGCCTGGATAGCCGCCATTCGGGCCCATTCTAGGGGATTTAGTGTGCATTCTAGGGGAGAAGCGAAATTTGTGGGGGCAACACAAAATGACATTTGACCACGACCAACCATGGTCCTCGCGCATTTGACATGATTCAAATTTAAAATATCCCTCTAAAATTCCGTGTTGTAATTGGACACCTAACAGTTAATGACGTGTGCGTCCAGTATGGCCGACCTTTCAGTGGGACATATACAAGGTGTCCCGTTAATAATGGTCCATAGAGCAACTGCACATATTTGGGGCCAAAATATGACGATTGAGGCTAATATGCCTTATAGAAATGTTGTTTGTTTAAGAGATACAGGGCGTTGAAGTTCATTTTTTGAAATTGAATTATGGCTACATCTACCAAAATAATGAAGCTGCTGAACTGAAATTTGGCACTGCTGTGTTTTTGGGGATGAGAATAAAAATTTGGCACTGCTGTGTTTTTGGGGATGAGAATAAGCTAAAAAATCAATTTTGCTGTATTTCACAGAGGGCGCCACTTGCGCTGTTTTAGGTTCGTGTTGTTACTCCTAACTTTTTTGAGGTTATCTTTTTGATGTTACAGGTCCATCATTTTAAGGCATCTTTTCATTCTGCAACAAAAAGGTACTCTTGTTTCGTAACAATAAAATCAACCGTTTGAATTGTCAAAACGTGCCCCGAAACACCTGTTGACTTCAATATTCAAAACATAAAATTTTCACCTACCACTTTCAAATGTTACAAATCGACTGTACATTCAAAATGAAGAAAAAAATGCCAGATGGGCATTGGTCGAAACACCATTCATTTTCATGAAATAGAGTGTCCAAATTTTGCCAAGTTTCAATCCGTTCCATTTTGAAAACAAAACGTTTCTGGTACATTGTTCATAGCTGTGAGATACAGCAAAATTGATATTTTTAGCTTATTCTCCATCCCCAAAAACACAGCAGTGCCAAATTTCAGTTCAGCAGCTTCATTATTTTGGGAGATGTAGCCATAATTCAATTTAAAAAAATGAACTTCAACATTTCTATAAGGCATATTAGCCTCAATCGTCATATTTTGGCCCCAAATATGTGCAGTTGCTCTATGGACCATTATTGACGGGACACCCTGTATATGTATATAAGTGGGATATTTCGTATATATAGGTGGGACAAATGATTGTACTGGAAAAGTAGTCCAGTGTATTTTACGATGGCCATGTAGTAAAATAACCTCCTAAAAGTAAATAAATCTGACAGATAGTCAATCAGTGATGACAGATTATTTATAACTCATTGTATAGGCACTAGTAGTTCATTTGTCCCATAGTATAGGGTGCCTTTAAAAACTTGCTACCTCAGCTGTCTTAGTGACCAACGCATTTAAAAACCTTATTTTCGTTGACTGACGTATTAATAAAGACTGCTCACGGCTGTCATATTTGACAGTTCTCTGGCTCACCATGCGCTTCCGGGAGACAAAATACAATGCAAAATACATTGTTGACCATAGACGCCATCTACTTTCCAGGACATGAAACTATAGCCGTGAGAAGTCTTATTAATACGTCAGTCAACGTTATTTTGCTTAGTAATTGCATAGATTAAAGGGGTCATAGATAGTCAAAAGGTACATTGAAACCATTCGCAAAAAATCCCGCTACACCAACTTTCAAACTTTAATTTTGGAACAAAAACCAATTAAAACAGATAAATTGTAATGTCTTGCAATTCTTAGGACTCGATACTAAGTGAAGGTCTGGGTATTTTAATTTAGTTAATAGTTTTTATGCAAAATATTTGGTGTAGCATGCGGAAATTTTGATCGATTTGGTTCTTTTTGGTTTAAACTGAAAACCCGCACATTCATTCTTGGTCCTTACCTACAGAGTATTCTCGACAATATTTATCTAGCAATTCACGATTCCAATTGTCCATATGCAGGTATTTGCTAAAATTTTCAAAGACTATGACGCCGTAACGCCCCTTATCTAAATTTGTGAGCACGGGAAGACTCTTCCCAGTTACTTCAACTTTGTACCTGAAAATTTAAACCACTACATGCAGTTTTAGAGTTTACAGACTTTATGTATATAACATATTCAGCGGAAAAAATCGATGGATCTATAAACATTACTTTTGAAAAAAAAATCATTGCTAAAACACAAATATGAATAGGGATGTAATATGCAATACTCCTGGAGTACTTGGTATCTTCTCTAAAAGAATGAGAAGTGTCAAACCATAGGACCAAAACTCACTTTATTCTCGTGTGAACTAGGAGCTCGGCAATATCCTTGCCAAGCTTGGAATATATAGTCTCTACGAACACTAATACTTTGGGGTAACTCTTAAGGCGAGCATCGGTCTTGTGATCGTGGTTCTGAATTAGTCGGGGCCCGTTCATGACGCCACAGCGAATGTTCGGCTCTGGCCGAGTGCTTCGGTGAATTAATCTGGAAAAGAGGGAAAATGGATGGTAATCTAGAAATAAAATGCAGCAGTCGCAGGTTGCAGCGAATTATACTTTCATATTCCTTGAAAAACGCATCACTTTTTGGGTTCCGACAAGTTTACCAATTTTTTTAAAATAAAAAATATATCAAATTATGGCACTAAGAAACCTTAAAAAAGTTGTGAATTTAAATATCCCTGGTGTCACTGCATAAGGTAAATAAAAAAAGTAGATACGCGACTGAATTTAAGATGCCAACGCCCCGACGGGCACTATGCGAACTAACTATATGGGCCATTGTCACCTCTATCTTTGGGCACACTTTGGGTTTACACTGCGTTGTTCTTTGTTCTTGTTTATTGTTCTTGTCGTCTTCTATATAATTTTGTGGTCGTCTTCATAAAGTTATTTGGTTATTAGGTAAAAGTTCCCCCCGACAATCGGCGCGCGCAGATTGTGGGGCGAAAACAGCGGCCGGGCCGGACGTAAACACGGCACAAGTCTTTCCAAATTTCGGATTTTCCGCGGGTTTCCGCGAAGTTTCGATGTTGCAGAAGGTGCAAAATAGTGTGGTGATCAGTTTGAGCTGCATAGTACAAATTCATCCGGATTATAACCACAAATATCGCCATGAAAAGTGGGGTGTCAAAGGAAATTTGAAAATTCATTTTCTCGGAAACTACGCCCGAGCACCAAAAACTAAGGTCAGATTCGTGTTCAGGGACCCCGAAAACAGGGGGGTGGCCAAAATTTCAAAAAAATCGGGGCAGACATACACCGCGGGAAACTGTACTTACCGGTTATTATAAAGTTTAAACATTATTGTTTATGATTTATGTAATTGCAAAGGCAACAGGCAACTAAAAATGAACTAAATGCAGAATTCGAAATAGAGAACTTTGTTGGTTAAATTAAATTGATTCGAAACTTGTTCCATCTCGAAAATGTTTTCAGGAACAAACGAACAAAAAATGTTTAGGTTAGGACCTCGGCGATCGAATCAAGATGGTTTTTCGCCCGAATCTCGCACTAAAACTTCGTAATTACACTGCATAACACTTTAGCATGTTCAAATTCCACTTCTGATAGCTGTGGGAGGCCTTTTGGGCGTGGTAATCATAATAAAAATCACATTTTACTTGCTTTAATTCATTTTCTAACAACTCTTCTTTAACTCTTCTCTCTTTTTTGGCATAAGCGTGGCGGGAATATTTAAACATTTGAATTCAACTGTTGTTATTTACCACATTATCATAATAGTCAACTTTAGAAAATAAAACTTTTTTGACTGATTTTGAACAAAACAGAAAACATAATATACGGATCAACAAAATGGCATGGCCCATATACTTAGTTTAGCATTGAGCCTACAGGGGGCATATTTCTTATATTCAATCGCGTATAACTAAAAGTGTATGAATCCTGATTATTTGCCACCCGCAGAAATCTATGTGTACCAAAAACCTCAAAGTGAACTTGATATTTTATTTATTTTGAGAAATATTACCAAAATTTCATTAAAAATAAATTGATTTAAGCATTACCCTAGGTCTTGAAACCCAAAGGCGATGAACTATTGGAAAAAATCGGACTATTTTTTATGTCCAACCTGCTATAGAATTATTGCCTGTTTGACAAAACACTCTGTATCTCTGTAAGTAGATTATTGTTTTTAATTTTTTATGAGGAAACCTTCAAAAAATGATATTTATTTTTATTAGTTTTAAAAATAAAACTGTAGCACCCTGTATGCTGACAGGCAGGTATTTTAGGCCCATATTTTTTCTTGTTTTATGTGCTTTTTTCTCTAGAAAACTGCCCACCTTATATACATAGCTAAATCAAGTCCTCTTCTAGCTATAGGGACATAGGGATGTTATGTTATCTACATGTGTTTTCACCGGTCAATCTAACAATTTCTGCCTTTTCTGCAACACTTAATCTTTCATTATCCATTTTTTATATTAAACCTTATTACTAAATTTACGTAAACTTTTTCGTGTTGTTTTTATGGCTACCTTAATTTTTCTCAATGCGTTTTCGTTTGTTGTCCATGTTTCAAGGCACATTTGACATCAGATCATCAGATGCGATAAAGTTTACTGCTTGGCTTGGGTGATAATTTCCGTTGTATTGTAACCTTTATAAAAATAAAACGGATAGGTTTTTTTATGAAATTTGGTACACAGAGGTTTGAACTAACGCCAAATAACGCCATGGAGGCAGACTTTTAATAACAAAATCCCATCATATGAATATGGTATTCTGAAAATTGATCATTTTAAAAAACCATAATAATCACTTAATCGAAATAGTAGTGTCTGTGAGATATCTGCTTCCTTTAACTCAGTCTAAAAAACATAACACCGAATTTTTCTCAGCTCTTCATAGAATTCTGGAGTGTTCACCAGCAAACGCGTATAAATTATACAAAATCCAAATAGTGGTCATTAAAAAAGTAACCCTTCTGATCCATTCTGACGGTATTTTGGATTCAAGGAATTCCGTGTTACCATTATTGAGTAAAGTAGGTAGGTAGGTACTTATTACAATTTTATTATGAGACTGGTTTTGGTACAGTGACCTTGTAAATTTACAATTTTTTGTGATTTCATTGAACCAATTCATTTGCAACAGTTATTATTGGCAAACCCCAGATTAATGGGCCAATAATTTTTTATTAACACAAACAAAGCCATTTCATGTCAACATTCAAATTCTGTCAAATACTGAGTATTTTGGAAGATATTTCTTATAATCCATAGTCATAGAAAGGAACATAGCTACAATCAAGGTCACAATCTATATGTATCATGGAAATAAAACCTTTGTTTCCAATTTATTCCTATTATTCCCAAAATACACAGAAGATAAAATATATAAACATAAACAGACCCAAAAATTACTTAGGTATCAACAAAAAATTTCAACATTTACTTGTTTATACAGGGTGGTTCACTTTTATGTGGTAGGACTTTAACATTATATAGAAAAAGATAATCTAAAATGAAAATTTTATATCAGCATATATCGGGGAAAGCTTAGTTTCCGAGTTACAGGGCGTTGAAGTGTTGGAAAAAATATGAAGTATTTTTTACACTGTCCGAACCAGTGGAGATATTTAAACCAAATTTGATGTGTAGTACCACCTTTTTGACTACGATATTTAGTGATAATATGAAGGTCCTGAAATAACCAGTGGTGGAGTTATGGGTTTTCACTATCACTAAATTTAAAAAGTAATTAGTATGGACCTGTCTCACATCAACGTAAATTTTTTTTTCGTAAAGTTCTTTCAATTCTCTACAAAAAGTGTATCTTGACATTTTTTTGTATCTGCCACGGTTGTGTAGTAAATAAATTATTTCGTTTCCATCTCAGCCTTTTTTGCCTAAAAATGTGTTTTCTAAGATTATTGATAAATATCGCAAATAACAGAAATTAATTATGGAACACTTATCGGATTCAGCTATTTTATTTTTAATTTTATGGAAACAATTTTAAAAATAAACTAGCACTTGGTTTGAGGTACATTACTTTATTATCATTTTAACATTTTTATCAAATCTAGTATTATTTCTTAATAATTTTTATAATTCTAAATTTGTACAACATTCAACAATTGTTCAAAATGTGATCCATTCTGTTGCACACATAATTCACTTCGACGCCTAACGGATTGAACAGCATCGATTAAATTGCCATTTCTCAATTCAGCGCACGCATTTCTGATACGATCAATAAGTTGTTCCCTTGTTTCTACAGGAGTCGCATAGACTTGTTCTTTTAAAAATCCCCATACGAAGAAGTCCAGAGGTGTTATGTCCGGAGAACGTGGTGGCCAAGCGACCGGTCCCCCTCGTCCGATCCACCTATTTGGAAAGTTATTATTTAACCAGTTCCTCACATTTCGGTGAAAATGTGCAGGACAGCCGTCAAGTTGGAACCAAGCCAACAATCTTAAGTTTAAAGGAATGTCTTCCCACATATTATTATGCTCAGCTACTAAAAACTCCAAAAAATTGTCACCATTCACTCGCTGTGGCAAAAAAGGGTCCAAACAGATGATGGTTGTACAGTCCAATCCAAACATTGACACTAAATTCGACCTGAAAATTTCTTGGCCGGATTGCATGTGGGTTTTCTTGTGCCCAAATATGCTGATTATGAAAGTTTACTACTCCACGACGAGTAAAACACGACTCGTCCGTCCATAAAATGTTATTTAAAAATTGTCTATTTTCTTCAATTGACTCCAAAATCCATCGGCAAAACACTAATCTTCTTTCTGCATCGCCGGGCCTTAAACCTTGTACGGGTTGTAGATGATACGCATGCCTGTGATCTCTTTTTAAAGCTCGCAAGCTCTTCTGCTACTTGTTGTAGGATTCCTATCGAATTCACGAAGAATCTCATTGTTGCGTCTGACTTGTTGGATATTGTTTTCATTTCCTCGTTCGACGATTCTAGTTCTCAGACCACGAGTTCTGAATTGTCGGTGCATGTTAACAAACACCGAGGGACGCGGATGGCGCCTATTTGGAAATCGCCTCCGGTATTCTCTGGCTGCTTCCGCAGAGTTCCCATTTACAACTCCATAGCAGAAATGGATGTCAGCCTGCTCTTCATTTGTAAATTGGAACGGCATTTTAATTATTAACAAAGACAAACTGCGGCGCTGCTACGTTCATCTACTGGATGACAGATTATTGTATTATTAACTGTCAATAAGATTTTCTTTTCCATGGCACACTTATCTTCACCAGTACGGCGATGCAGAAAGGACATTAGTATTTTGCCGATGGATTTTGTAGTCAAAGGAAATAAGACAATTTTTAAATAACATTTTATGGGCGGAAGAATCATGTTTTACTCGTCGTGGTATAATTTAGAATTCTACAAATTTAGAATTATAAAAATTATTAAGAAATAATACAGATTTGATAAAAATGTTAAAATGATAATAAAGTAATGTACCTCAAACCAAGTGCCATTTTATTTTTAAAATTGTTTCCATAAAATTAAAAATAAAATAGCTGAATCCGATAAGTGTTCCATAATTAATTTCTGTTATTTGCGATATTTATCAATAATCTTAGAAAACACATTTTTAGGCAAAAAAGGCTGAGATGGAAACGAAATAATTTATTTACTACACAACCGTGGCAGATACAAAAAAATGTCAAGATACACTTTTTGTAGAGAATTGAAAGAACTTTACGAAAAAAAAATTTACGTTGATGTGAGACAGGTCCGTACTAATTACTTTTTAAATTTAGTGATAGTGAAAACCCATAACTCCACCACTGGTTATTTCAGGACCTTCATATTATCACTAAATATCGTAGTCAAAAAGGTGGTACTACACATCAAATTTGGTTTAAATATCTCCACTGGTTCGGACAGTGTAAAAAATACTTCATATTTTTTCCAACACTTCAACGCCCTGTATCTCGGAAACTAAGCTTTCCCCGATATATGTTGATATAAAATTTTCATTTTAGATTACCTTTTTCTATCTAATGTTAAAGTCCTACCACATAAAAGTGAACCACCCTGTATATTTCCGAACCACAGATTAATGAAGGTTTATTCCGAACATATTTCAAGCATAGCTATTCAATCCTACTAGGAATCCCATCTTTATGTTTTTTTACTGATTAGAATTGTATTGAAGGTCCAAGGTATTGTCTAAAACAAAAATTACTTATTAATTATATGTGAGGGTGAGAATTATTTATTATCATTATTATTAATATTATAAGTTTTAGTTATCAAGCTTATTTGATTCAATGAGACAGACAGTAATGACATTATTAATATATTAATATGTATTTTGGCCATTTGGTGTGTTCAAACAAGCTAACTAACTGTTGCAATATTAGGTATGCCATCCTCAATCATGGTTTGATTGCTTAATAATATACCTAATAAGATAAATAAATAATGAGGCAAATAATCAAGATGTTGGAATTAGAATTTGCATAAACTACTTATTGTTTATAATGAACAAGTTTCTTAATCACAATTACAAATTAAAATAAAATAAACTCATAAAAAGAAAATAGAGATACCTTTAGTCTCGAGAGATGCTTAAACTTTAATCTTATTTGAGTCCCCTAATAAAAAAACGGGCAAAATATCAATAAAGTTTCAAATCGCAAGTATAAAAGCGTTGACTGACGTATTAAAGACTGCTCACGGCTGTCATGTTTGACAGTTCTCTGGCTCACCATGCGCTTCCCGGAGACAAAATACAATATGCAAAATACATTGTTGACCATAGGCGCCATCTACTTTTCAGAATATGAAGCTATAGCCATGAGAAGTCTTATTAAAACGTCAGTCAACGATAAAAGGTTTAGGTAAAATTCTCGGTAAAATTATATACATATATAGAACAATTTGAGAGTTAGCTATGATAAGTATGTAGTTCGGTAATATCACAGACCTATATTATAGGTCTGTGGTAATATTCTAGATGCAGGTATTATTGTATCGATATCTGGACCAGACGAATAAATGAGAAAAATACTAAATTCAATCAACCAGCTATTACATTTTCGTCAATTTCTCTAAAATTTTCTAATTCTGTGGTAAATTTGACTCAAAAAGTTACTCTTACAAAAAAACGTCGCAAGTTTGGACAAGGACAAAAGCTACCAGGAAAACAAATAGGTTAATAATAAACAGAAAAAATTTGATATACTTACAATAGTTTTAATTAGAAATTCCAAGCGACTTTCCTTTATGAATGTTTATATAGTATTATCTCTTACGGGGTGTTCGAATTTTGAGCATAGGTAATTTGAAAAGGAAGTGGATAAAGGTCCGCGAGTCGCCGGACGTCTTCTTGTACAACAGGAGATTCGTCAAAGAATAGTTAGAGCGTTGGAAAACCAGTCGGAAGGTCCGGGTTCAAATCCCACGTCAAGAGTTTTTTTTAGGCAGTGGTTATTTATACGTGGCAGTCGGCAACGATGGGCGCTGCCTTATAAAAAAAGAAGGGGTAATTATTTCCAATGGTGTAACCCGCCCCCGATTTTCTTGAAATTTAGGCTAACCCCCTATTTGTCAATAACTTGTAAACTTATAGAGAAATTTGCCATTAAGAAAAGTACATGTAAAAAATATACCATTCCAGTGGCATATCAATTGGGATAAGATAGCGAAGCTCCATAAAGGCAATACACAAAACCTTCAAAACAAACTTTCTTTTAAACTTACGTAGTGAGGTATGGCGACCGCATCTGCCTTGAATATATTATGATGAGGATAAGACTAAAAATCACCACTGCTACGACACACTTCCTCAATGCTGCGGGCTTCAGTACCCAACTAGCCTTCTTCCGTGCCCTCCCGGATACCCGTCCTTTTCCCAAGAGGGGCCTAACGTCATCGAACGCCATCTCCGCACTTTGGTATTCACTTAAAACCTATGGCACGACTGGAATGTCTTATTTACACCGCCACCACAATCGGTTAGTCCTCCATTTAGTGTGTTTCCATGTCCTCAGGTTAAACGAAAAGGGACTCTCCATCGCTGAACGTGTAGGGCATGAAGTTGTCATCATAGCTGCCCGGTGTGCCCCAGCATTGTAAAGACATCACTTGTCGGTTTGGGTGCAAGTACTGAAGTGTACGAAAGAACTGAAATTGCGATAGTGTTATCACTGATGTTATCAACTAATAAATAAGTACGACCTAACCGACTATTAACTATGCACATTGAAGGAATGCCAAATAAATATTATTTGAATTATGTAGAGGAGGTATGAAAACGTGAGATGCAAGTGAATTGTTTATTTGCATTACCGATTATTTTAATGAAAAATCCTACAATCCATAAGAATTTTCGAATTTTTTTATTCTAGCATCTTATTATTCACGATATATGCTCACCTTTCTTAATAAATCTCTTGGAAATGTTTACATATTGTTGATCTGCAGGGTACAAAAAAGTTCTAATGTTTATTTGTTTTTTTTACTGCTCCCAAACACCCACAAGCTTGAAAATATTTCAGAAATGTGCCCACAAAGCGAGACCTACGTCGCGTCTCTTCGTCTTTTTTCAAACCGGAAGAAGAGTGCGATCGATTAAAAAAATTCTCGAGACGTATGTCTACGCATCTTCGTTAAGAATGTGACATTTCAGGCCTAACTTCGTGGCATCTGACCGTTTGACGTCATGTGACGTTTATAGTTTGACCACGGTTTGACGTTAGGACGATAGGACGTCACCTACAAGGGAGAACTCATAACTTACTGAATACCAGAGGAGATCCACTGACTGAAACGAGATGAGGATCTTCCTTTTATGATTAGATAAAACAGTTGAAGAGATTAGTTTTATTTTGGGTATTTTCAAATACCCACATTCCTATACAAGGTGTTCCCGTTATATGTACTATTCGCCCTGTAGCCTTTATTTTTTGCGTGAGAAAGAGAAAATAATGTTTCGAATAAAAGTTGTCGGACTTTTTCTGAACGGCCAAAATCTGTAACCGGATAGGTACAAAAGAAAACGGCGGCAAAGTTGCTAGAAAGAATATATAAATTTTGGTTTTTTAATGGAACATCCAGGGCCGTAGCCAGACAGAAACTTTAGGCCGGGCATAAACGACTTTTCTACTTTCCTGTTCCTGTCAGGGCAGTACACATTTGAGAAGTGATGAGGGATCACGTATTAATTCACTTTATTAATACGCTCAGAAAAATACTTACTTAATACGTCAGTCAACGAAAATAGGTTAATTAAACCATTGCGGATTATTATCGTTGACTGAGATCGACGTTATTATTAAAACTTTTATAAGTGGACAGGGCCGTATTTAGCGAAAATTTTGGGGGAGGGCCGGAGGAGGCCGGGGGGGGGGGGGGGGTCAGGATCTGCTCAAGCTTTTGTGGGGCGGGTCCAGTCAAAACGCAAGTCGCGTACGCCGCACCGTTCGCACCCGCCTATAGATGAGCCGGCCCTGGAGGGGTTAGACCAGTGGCTGCTGAAGTTGAAATAGCTTCAAAGTTTAAAAAACCTACTATTTTTAAATGGTTTTTAATAAAAAACTGAAACAGGTTTAAGTTGAACAAGTTTAACACATAAAACTTTAAAAATATTAAATATATTAATTATTATAATAACAGCTGAATATTCCTTCCCCCATTTATACCTATCTCTTTTCTACTTACCTATTTGATTTCTCATTATTGCGGATATATTCCTACACATTCTTTGCCTGGCCTAACGACGCACCTTTAGAATTGCCAGTAGTATAGGTATGGTAAAAGATTTCTTATTCCCGCCACTTGCCTTATACATACTTAAAATTAGTAAATAAATATTCAAATACCAATTAGTACTAATCTATTCATAAAAGATACTCTGGGAATCCCCTATTCTCCTAATCCATGGCGCACGCTGCCATGCACCACCGTTACCGTTTACTGTTTTCCAGTGCCTTGCCAGTTATGTTTTATTTTATTTGAAAGTATATATTCTGATGATAAAACTCGGTACCGCACTGATCCAAAAATTATGTTTTGTTGACAGTTTTCAGGCTTGTCTCCATGCTCTACTTATGAAAACCAGTTACACTCACTGATGCTCGTTACGCGGCTGTAGTCAAATTTTAGAGATATTTCGGTATAAACACAAAAGCGTTGATTTTAATACGTCAGTCAACGACAAAAGTTCTTTTTTCTAGTTTATAGCAGGTTAACTCAAAATTTTGAATATTGAATACTGATATATTTAATCATTTCGTGTTGTTATTTGTGGCTAAATAGAAAAAATCCTGAGACTTTCAACTTTCAACATATACCTACACTAGAAACTAAACTAGTGGAATATCTAACTTTTTTGATATCTCGTCATCTAACGCCACTTTTCGGGACCCCGAGATAGTCTTTTCGAAATTGTCGCCATATTGGTGCTAACATGACACACAGGGTGTTCAGATTTGATACGGAACATCCCTGTAAAATTGTGATGCGCTGCACGATTTCGATGAAATAATTTTTGTTTGGTTTTAGGAAGTGCGCCGTTATGCACTCTATCTATCATCATGGTGGCAACAATATTCCACGATCTACTATGATTTTTTTCGATGCGGTTTTCTGGAAAATTCTATTGGGGATATTTTATCGGGAATCTGGCAACGTAGCTTTATTCAGCACCACGGGAAACCCTATAATGTCCCTTGTTTTATTAATTTACATCGCCGACTAACATTTCTACAGGGCCTTAAAGTTGATAAAATAATTGTTTTTTATTTTTTATTATTAAATTTATTCCTTTACTCAATGGTGGTACTACGTATTACTAAAAAAACCATGCTTAGTTTAGTTTTCGTCCAAAATAAATTTCAACAAGTCAATTATTTGAATGGATCTTGGCTCCGGAAGGTGGGGGAATGGTCGTAAATAGAATTTAGGGAACAAACACACAGACATAATTATTCCTATACGATTTAAATTTTTATTTCGAAGGTTATTAATAATAATAACAATGATACTAGCTTCCACCTATATCCATTTGGATTGGCGATCGGTGATCTGGAGAAGAGCAATATTTTAAGGAAATCTCGTTGAGTAACTATTTTCCATTTTGCTAGTATAAATAAAACACATTTTTGTTAATTTTTTTAGTTATTTTTAATTTTATTATCTCAACGTGAAAAAACCAACACAACAAAATATAAAATTCAACGAAACGGAAACAATACACAAACCAAAAGTGTAAAAATAAAAAACAGTGAAACCCCACAAATATCACAGTGACATATTTTACAAAAAAGTAAAAAAAAACAACCAAGCTACTTTTCAAACTACCGCGTATTCCACTGTAGCCTTAAATCCGCTTTTGGGGTCGGATGTGTAGCGCACGATTCTCACGACCCCGTCGGGTTGCATCACCCTGTATTCGCCCTGCACGTTGCTGCCGCTCCTCGACTCCTGGTGGGTGTGCGAGTTGTCCGATTTGGGGTCGTGGACGCCGTAGTGGTAGGCGTAGTCGGGCTCGGCCTAAAGTAGAAAAATATTTTTTATTTATTTATTTATTTATTTATCAAAAACTTGCTGGAATCGAATTTAAGCGCCATTTCCAACATGGAGAGGCCCGTTTACGGGGAAGATTAATTGGTTGGCTTATTAGGAAAATTACCTAGTCCTAATTTATAGCCGTAAATCTATTTTTCAAAAAATTTGAAATAATGGAGATATAGGTATTTCCAATCTGTAGATTGTGTTTCCAAGGTGGTGTTAGGCTTTTCGAAACAGAACACACATTGGGCTTTCGTTGTCCGTCTATGAAAGAAAAGTGTCGGCATAGGATACAGATGAACCTAAATATACAGAGATACCTATTGGGTGCCTCACTCGTAAACCACAATTTTGAAATAAACGATAGAACATTTTATTTTAAACAAAAAATTCATGTGAATATGGGTCCTGAAATGCTTAATAAAAAAGATACGGGGTATTAAAGTTTATTTTGAGAAACGGTTTTGTAACAATCATAATCAGAAACCACAAATGATATATTAACTTAAAATTTGGTATACGCAGTATGCGGGTATAAAATGCAATAATAGTAATTGATTATGATAGTTTCATAAAAAATATATGGGCTGGTTTCCATGGGGGTGCATTATTTATTTTATTTTGATTGATTCAAAATCGCCACAAATAAATATAATTCAGCACTTGACACTAGCTTTACATTTAGGAAATTATCTGCAAATAAATAACAATATTTCAAATTACATACAGAGTGGACCCAGATGGACTATACGATAGGTGTAAAAGACAAAAAAAATTCTAGCTGAAACTTGAGCTTTGGGGGATCAGCCTTGCTTTATTAGAAACTAATTTGCACCGTATTTTTATATGTTAAAAATCAAGCAGGCCTTGACAGGGGCAATTTATTAATTTTCAGTTCAGGTATACTACCTTTTCCTTAAGAGATATTGAAAAAATTGTTCAGAATGTAAATCAAAGTCTCCGTACCAAATTTTAAAACAATCGGCACACTTTGATTTTAGCATTTTATCGAAAAAAATTATCAGAAAATACTTTTCAGAATGCAAATTTAAGGCCCTGTACTATATAAATTCTAAAACAATCAGCCTACTTTTATTTTTCTAAAAATCAAGTTGAAATTTGGAAAAAAATCAAAGTCTGCCGATTGTTTTAAAATTTGGTACGGGGACTTAGATTTGCATTCTCGATAACTTTTTCCAGTATATCTCTTAAGGATAAGGTAGTTTACCTGAACTGAAAATGAATAAATTGCCCCTGTCAAGGCCTGCTTGATTTTTAAAATATAATAATATGGTGTAAATTACAAATAATTTTTTGTCTTTTACACCTATCGCATAGTCGATCGGGGTCCACTCTGTAAAAGTCAAAATTAACGACCTTTTCATTTTTTACATTTTTGCGATATTGGCTAAGAACGCGTTTCATGCTACGCCATTGGCCTGTCGATGTACGATGTGCCAGTCGGTAACACGGCCGTGGGCGCTGTTAGGCGTCCTCTCTCTTTCCTTGTCTAAGGTTTTATCAAAAGCTTGTTTTTAAAAAGGTTTTAACTCGTTAATTTATACAATGTCCCGGTATTAAAAAAACCACAAAAAATTTTATGGCAAGCCTAAAATAAATGAAACGCCCCGATAAATCGTCAGATAAGTTGCATTATCTCGTACACCAAATCCGAAAATCTTTTAGATTTTTAGATACACACTTAGGTATTTAAATATTCCAAAATATCGCCCATTTCAAAGGTATTTACTTATTTTTTATTTATACAGGGTGTTTCTAAATTATGGTGCCAAATAATAAGACAGGTAGAAAATGTCATTTCGAACAAAAAGTTTCCTATAAACATGGGTCCGAAAATGCATAATAAAAAAGTTACAGGGTGATAAAGGTACAGTTTGAAAAACATATTTTTCGCAAAAACTTCTGCAGAAGTTATGCAATTTAAATGAAACTTGGTGCAGTTCATTAGTGGCTGAAGTGCAACAATTTCGTGTAAAAACAATTTATTCCTATCGCCCAGAGGCGGAGGGGCGAGGTAGCGCAATGGGTTTTATACTCATAACTTTTTTGAAGTTATCTTTTTGGTCTTGCAGGTTCATCATTTTAGTGCATCTTTTCATTTTGCAACAAAAGTGCTCCATTACTATAAAATCAACCGTTTGTGTTGAAATTGGCAAAATGTGCCCCAAAACACCTGTTGACTCCAAAGTTCGAAAAATAAAATTTTCAACTACCGCTTTCAAATTTCACAGAATAATTTTACCATTTAAAGTGACAAAAAATTCTCTATGAACAATGTACCAAAAATTGTTCGCTTTCAAAATATAACGGATTGAGCTCGACAAAATTTTGATACCCTATTTCAAGAAAAGCAGTGATGTTTCACTGAACGCCTATTAGGCATTTTTTTCTTATAGTTTTGAACGTACAATTCATCAGTAACATTTAACATTTAAATGAGGTAGGTGATAATTTTGTTTTTCTAATTTTGGAGTCAACAGGTGTTTTGGGGTACATTTTGCCAATTTCAACGCAAACGGTTGATTTGATCCTAATGGAACAAGAGAACACTTTTGTTGCAAAATGAAAAGATGCAATAAAATGATGAACCTGCAAGACCAAAAAGATAACCTCAAAAAAGTTATGAGTATAAAACCCATTGAGCTACCCCGCCCATCCGCCTCTGGGCGATGGGAATAAATGGTATTTATACGAAATTGTTGCACGTCAGCGACTAATGGACTTCACCAAGTTTCATTTAAATTGCATAACTTCTGCAGAAGTTTTTGCGAAAAATATGTTTTTTTAAACTAAACCTTTATCACCCTGTAACTTTTTTATTGTGCGTTTTCGGACCTATGTTTATAGGAAACTTTTTGTTCAAAATTACATTTTCTACCTGTCATATTACGTTGGCACCATAATTTAGAAACACCCTGTATATGCGTTGTAGTCAATAAAAACAATAAATCGCAAGACTATAATATAGGCAGATTATGAATCTAATCGTTGAGTGAAGGACCTAGTAGGTACATATTATTGGTGCAAGCCGTCCCCCGCCGCCCGCCGCGGCAAGGTCGTTACCAGAAAACCCGTTGCTGCTTTCACACTCATATTTTACAAGGGATCTTTGCCAAGGGTAAAGAAATTACGGAAAATTAACGGTGGATCTAGAAAAATACTCTAGGCGTCGGTGTAGGAGGGACTAATCTGACCAAAATAAAAAAAAATAATTCAGCTTCTTTTGTATTTCGAACTAGGGCATCCGATTGTAAAATGGCATTAGCAAGGTTCCGTTATTTAGCTTTATAAGTCTAGGAGCTAGGCTCTGCACAGACAAGGATTGAGGTGTGAGTATGTATGTAGGTACCTGGTAGTCAACACGGTTATTGGTCTGGGGCGCTAAAGGGTTGTAGTCAGCACCTGGTGGGACCTGGACTTCCGTAACCGGTCCGCTCACGGGCCCCGTGTAGGTATAGTACGAGAAGCCGTCCCCGTCATCGTGACCGCCCTTATGGACTGCGTGGTCATCGGCATGACCATCGTCGTGGTCATCGCCATCGGCATGTTCGTCGGCATAGTCATCGACGTGGCCGTCGATAGCGTGTTTGTCTACCTCATAGGCCACGTGGTAACTCCTGGGGTTGGTCCCTTCTTCCAGATGGTCGTCCTCCTCGATCTCGTAGGTTTCATCGTACTGCCGGGGGTCGTACCTCGGCCCTTTGTCCTTGCAACACTCTTTGGAGGAGGCGGCAAGGACCAGGCTGGCTGTGGACAGCAGCTGGAAGGTCAAAGAACGTAAGCACTGTGAAAATAGGAACTATTACTTGATACACCTTTGGAATAATGAGTTGCTTATTATAGAAGCCGTCTACAAAAGAAAGATGGGAATGATACCTACACAACCAGTGGTCCTTCTGCTCGCCTAGACTTGATGAGAAAGAGAGCCTCCACTATAGTTTTATGACAACCTGCTTGGGGTTTCAGTTGATTATTAATTAATTTAGTAAGGATGAGATGAAAAAGATGTTATTTCTAGCAAAAATTGCCTAATGACAAGATTATTAATATTGCCTAATGACAAGATTAATTATTAATAAACCGTTAGAAACAAGAAAAATAAACTAAAACTTGCACCTTGCATTTCATTTCCTCATTTTAGGGACTGAAGTGCCACTTTTAGCTCCAAGGGACTTTAGTCCCCAAATAACTGACTGCATCATTTACCATTTAACATTCAGAAGGTTTGAGCAACGATAATATTCTATAATGTACTCGAAGACTGCATTTACCTGGTACCTACTCAGGATCTATTTATTTTACCATTTTTTAAGACCATAGTATTATTTTTCTATACGAGCTCTTTTGGAAATTGCTTTGTCGGTCCTCTCCATCCTATCGGAAAGGAAAGTAGGCCTCCCTGGTGTCATAGAACGTGCCGAACTATGATATTCAGAAACAATTTTTTGACAGTTTCATCATATAGTTATTTTTGATACAAGTACCTAAAACTTCATTTAGGTACGTGACAAACACTATTTTTTTGTTATACACTCCCAAAATTTCGTTATACGCTTTTTACAATTCTTCAGAACCAGAACGCTTAAATTCGCAAATGTTCCATAATTTTTGAAATCATAATGTTCGAAAAAGTTATGGCTTAGGAATTGATATCGTAGCAACAAGTTTGTTTATTTGATAATTTTGTCATGTTATTCATTCATTTAGGGACTAGGCCGAAAAATAAGCAATTTACGAACTTAAATGAGTCTATAAAATAGCTATTTTTGGGAGCGTATGACAAAAAAAAAACAATTTTGTATCTTATTTACAAAGCATTGGAGAAAAGTAACTCCCCAGTAATACAACTAGCTAGAAATATGATTGGATTTTTTTTGTGGCGCAAACAGATCTATTTTTTATTTATAATTGGATTTTTCTCCACAGGTTCCCAGGTGCCGAAATACAGGTTCTTGTTGAGAAAAACCCCAATTAAAAGTTAATTAAATAGCTATAAAGGTTTTCCTGTTTCGGATAATTTTAAAGTTTAGTTGTTTAAGCCCTGATGACGAGAAATGGCAAATTTGGCACATATAGCATCTAGTCAAAAACGTTGAGTTATTTCTTCCCTCGACGTAAAAAGTGAAAATTTGCACATTGTCGGATGTGAGAAATAGGTACCTACCATAATGTCATGCGATATATACTTTTCTGGTGGTGTTTTGAAGCCGAGAAATTTAATTCTATGTTGAAATTCTTGGTGGTTTCTAAATGTAGCAAAAAATTTTAATTTGTTTATATCAGAGTGTAATTTCAAATTCCTTTTGTGTAAAACATGCACCATTACTAATAAGTAATACAATTAAACCATTGGCATTATCAACTATGGTTAGTTATTTATTCCGATGGTAACTTATCGTTTAAATTAGTTTTAATTTCCCTGCATAAGATAGAATAATAATTGTAATATAAAAAATAAAAATACAACAAAATATATCCTATATGATTTTCTTATATATATTATCTACAGAGTGTCTCACTTAAGAGTGAAACAACCTTATAACTTCTTTAATTTTTAACCGACCAGAACGAAATTTTTACCAAAGGTAGATAGCATTGTTGCCCACTTATTTCCAAAAAAAAAATAGTTGTCTACATCAAAGTCAAAGCCACCTGCGATGCCACAATCGAAGCTAAAAATCCGAAAGCCATATATTGCTTTTTTTTTCAAAAAAATGTGCTAAAAAAAGTTGTTCAGAATCGATCCAAAACCCTAAATCCAAAATTTTGTCAAAATCAAAAAATATTAAATCAAAAAAATTAAAAATATTTTATTTTAAAATTTGTTTTGTACGTTTTAATTTTATTTTGAAATGATTACTTTTTAAAAACAACTAGCCTTCAAAACTTCCATGGCTCACCTTTCTCAACGCAGAAAATTCTTAAATTGCTATTTTTGGACTTTTTTTTTATTTAATACTTTTTGATTTTAACAAAATTTTGGATTTAGGGTCCTGAATCGATTCTGAACGACTTCTTTTAGTAATTATTTTTTGAAAAGCTGCCTAATATGTTTTCGGGATTTTTAGCCTCGATTGTGACATCGCAGGTGGCTTTGACTTTGGAGTAGGCACATATTTTTTTGGAAATAAGTAGGCCACAATGCCATCTACCTTTGGTAAAAATTTCGTTCTGGTCGGTTAAAAATTAAAGAAGTTATAGGGTTGTTTCACTCTTAAGTGAGACATTCTGTATATTGTGTTTTCTATATAAAAAAAATAAAAAAATAATAAATAAGTATTTGCCCCAAAACCCGGAACTTTCTTAATTCTTTTTGTAAATTTTCCTGGACATACATGCTATATCTCCACCAATTTAAGATTAGGCACCCCACAGGCAGAGGTGACAATTAGGTTCAATTCACGTTCATTATTGCCTTTTTCTACTAGGGCCGATTTTTTTACAATAGTCATCGTAGCAGTAGGTTACCAAAATTCTACGAAAATATCATTTGAAACCGTAGTAATTATCATTAAATAGCATAAAGCATCTTTATGGCCAAGACGTTCATAATAAGTGTTCTTGTTTGTCTGTAGGAAACGCTGTTTATCCAAAATCGCTCATAGCCACCTTACTACTTACATATTAATATTATTTGCTTTATTTTGTTTGCCACGGTGGGAATCGAATTCACAATATGCCGGTATAGGTATAATAATATTAATAGATATAGGTATAATAATATTAATAGATATAGGTATAATAATATTAATTAATAATAATAATTCTCACCCGCACAATACTCCAAACTAGGAGTACCCCAGAAGCAACCACATGCTTGTGCGGGGGAGGGGGGCAATTACTATTATTTTGTCTTCGTATAGGCGAAGCGTCTAGATATTTTTTATGGGTATTCTAAAAACTCTATCTCTATCATAATTTCAAATAAGATATCCACGCTAAAGGTACAAAAACTGCACGGTAATGTCGGTAATCCATTACACAAACACTCTCGACGAAAAATACTCAAAAACTTACAAGAACACAAACCGGCCCCCTTATCATCTTAATATCTCGATAACCCGTTTATTACTAGGCATCCCACGCATCACAAGTTCTGTTTTATACGAAGTGGCAATAAGAACTTATGCAATTTTGAGGAAAGAATCAATTACAGGCAGTAGGACGTGCTCAGTCGATTGTTTCAGACTTTGCCAAAACCAGGAGTGAACGCTCGGGAAGCGTGGTTTCAATGGCGATATTTTCGGTTGGCGGCACTTTTTTAAAGACATTGTGTTTGTGTGGAGTTTTGCCCTTTTTTGTTGCGTCGGGTATTACGTGCGGCCAAAGCAGAACGAGTGTGTTAAAAGATTGGATCTGAAGGCGATGGTCCGTGACAACGGAGGCCTGCACCAGAAACGTTTTTCTGTGTGGGTTTTATAGATGAGAACTGACAATTGAAGAGCCAGGGGGGAAAAGATGAAAGTCCCTTTTTTTTACAATCGAGAAATTCATAATTTTAGGTTTGAAACCACTGTAAATTTAACTGAAAAGATATTCACACAAAGAATGTATACTATTGGCTAGTTCCATAGTTTTTATACTAAAAGTAAAAATTTCGATGCTGAAAACTCTAGCTAAAGCGCAAAAAAGGCGAAAGAAAGATGGTAGTCCAGTGACACGCATCGTTTTTCCCAACGATTATAGGTATAGATACATTACCAAAGGCAACTTGTTTTGTTTCATGATATTGAAAAGATGTTATTGTTGGCACATTCAAGTTTTCCAGTTTTTTTTAAACAATTTAGGTTATTTTGTAAATATAAGTATCTCAAAGCATATATACGATATACAAGCAGATAACAAGGTACAAGCCTATCAAAAAACTATTTTTATTATGCATTACAAAATAAGAAAGACTGAATTTAAGAAATGCCAATGTAAACAATGTAAACAAATTGTTTCCATTATTTTCAAGAGATTCTATTGTTTCTATAAAAGATCAGATTTAAGAAACAAATCTTTAATGTAAGAAAAAAACATAATGTATTATATGAAATTTAAGAGTCCCTGCCAGTTACATTAGATTGCAATCAAAGCTTCTTTGTGGCATGAGATATTCGTCCTTTTTTTTTTCGATTTTTTTTGTCGAAACACCACACACAGTATTATTCTCCACGACCAAACGCACCTGTTCTGGATTAGACCGTTGATGGAGGATTCCTTCCTCCATCGACGATTAGACTCAAAGATCAACTGCCAATAAAATTGAAATATACCTAATGATTCAATCAGACGGCGCCCGTCACGACACATTGGACTCTCATCGTTTTTTCTGCTGACGGATGGACATTCAACGTTTTTTCCTAGCACGCCTAATTTTATATCCGTTAAAACTTTGGATTGCCAACAATATTTCGCCTTACGAGTTTGTCACAACAAAGCATAGCTTAAAAGCTACATTTTGCACTGAATACTTTTTTTTTGAATCATATGGACTTTCATCGTTTTTCCTCCTGGCTCTTCAATTGCGAAATCGATAAAGTATAGCGGATTGTGTTTACATTTCGTCGTTATCTCGTTTATTTAGTTCAGATATTGTTCAATCAAAAGGGAAAGAAAGTTCAACTGTGAAAACATTTACAAAAAAAAGATTATAAAAATCGAAGTTTTGCTATACAGATATCATTTAATATTATACCATAACGTTGACATAATGATTGACGCTTGAGTCCCTTTCATAGACTTATGAACAAGGTCCCTTTCCTGCACAACTATAAAGTTATTAAAGTTCTAGTAAATTCTCATTGGTCTTTGTCTATAAGTATATAAGTATTACAAGAACATAAAATTGTTAAACTTACAACGCAAGAAGCAAGTTTTATTGACTTACCTATGCTTAATTTTTTGACATCCTTACTTCCATCGCCTCACTTTTGAGACCATTAATCATTATTGAAACATTTCGATTATTCACTTATTTTGATCATGTTCCATGTCACTCTATGCAGTGTCTTCTATTGGGTGTTTGTTCGTTGTTGCCATGCAAGAATACTGGTTTTGAGAAGCTCAAATTTACTACAAGGGGTTCCTTAAACAATATTGGACACATAGTTTCTCAAAGATTCGCTCTTTTAAAAAATGATAGCTAGCTCGTCAAGAAATCATCACATGGCCCAATTAACTAATACCACAGTATTAACGATCCAACTGTTTATGAAAATGTCATTATACCTACTGTCTATGAGACTCTGGCCTACCAATAAAAAAATACAGACTTTATTGTATCGCCTCTTCCAATATTTCTGGGTTGTCCAGAACGCTACAATCTAATGCACATGCACCTCGGGTAATAGTTAGATTCGTTCCTTACATGTTGCTAAAAGGTCATCTTGAAGAAAATCGCCATAAATAAATTATGCAGTATTTTGTCACATTTATGCGATTCTTATAAAAGGGAAATAAAACAACTGCAATTGACTTCTTTAGAAGTAAGTAGTAGTAGTAGCATAGAAGAATCTACTACGACGACTATGGTAGTAGGTACAATGAGACAAGCGGAACAATCAAAAATCAACTGTAAGAAAGTGTGAATTATCGAGTATTTCAGTTCTTATAGTTTTCGCACTCCATGTGGTTTGGCCGCTGTTATGTAAAATAATTCCGAAAATGATAAAAATAAATAAATAGATACTTTGAACTATCTCGTTTTTTTCCAATCTCTCCGATTGTGATATACCCTATTGGGTTTTGCCGGCTAAATAATTGTTATGCAAGTAGGCTTTATGCACCTTTTAGCAGGGTTGTTTCGCAATGTGCTTTTATTTCATGACTGGAGTTTGTTATTGTTAAAAGTAAGTAAACAGTAACTAGGAACTAGTAAATATTTAAAAATATTTGCAGTTTACACTGAGTCATTAAAATTCAATGAGTTACCTCATTTGCATTTCAGGCTAATATTAAAATGGGTAAAATACTTTAATATGGGGAACCCTGAATTATTACTTACTTATTTGTTGGGGATGTAAGATAATATACTTAATATGACGGACTGATAGGCATTAATAGAAGTTATTTACATTGCAAGATGCGTAAGTCCACTTTTTTGGCCTCGGAGGTTTTTAAGGACCGAGGCAACGCGGAAAAAGTAAAGTAACTCCAAAAGTACCGGTTCCCTATATTTTGAAGGGTTAACTGATAGTATCTCCATTTATCTAACGAGGTAAAAAAATCATATTCCATACTCGTGGTTTTATGTTTAGGTAAATAATTGTTAACTCCACATTCTAAGCACTACTATTAAATAGTGCTTAGAATGTGGAGTTAACAATTATTAACACAACAACAATTAATAATTTATTAAAATATACTAAACTCTGCCTGCAGTAGTACAGAATACAGCGCAGTGCAGATGTTAGACCAATAGCAACTTGTGTTTTTGTGGTTTTTGAGAATGTTATTAAGTGGTGCAAAATAAAATAGAAGACAATTATTTTCCAAAAACCAAGAAAGTTTTAACGAAAATGGCCAATCTAAAGTAGGTATTAATGTGGTTAGATCAATGAGATCTCAGACCTGTTGAAGTACCCATTTGAAATCTACCAAAAAGAGTTACACAGAAGAAACATGAATTAGTTATATTATTTTTTAAACAAATTTCTACTGTAAATATAAACTTTAAAAATGCCGTTAATAATAGACTAAAGTCATTTTAGGACAAAAAATTACTATAAACATCTCTGTATAAACCCTTATATTAGTATTCGAGATACGTAGACCGTTTAAGAAAATAATCATTTTCATGTTTGGATGATAATGTTTTTTTAAAATTTATAAGAATGGCAGCCTCCGTGGCGATGTTAGTACAAGTCCATAATCCAGGGGATGTGCTAACTGAAGCTGCAAATGTGCTGACTGAAGCTGCAAATGTGCTGTTGACTCCTGCCTGGACTTCATTTGTTGCTTCCCTAATTATGACTATCATTTCGATTTGGTTAATATTAGACTGTACTGATGATTGCCAAATAGCATGGAACACCGTGTATGCGGCTACTATTTTTTGTTGTTGTTTTGAGTGATTGCCCATTATCTCTTTTTCTTGTTATTAAAGAGCAGTACCGTGAATGTCCACTTTGTCCAGCGCTCTTGGCCATCAGAGGTGCATTTTTCTATGAAGTCGTGTGCACACGCTCTGTCTTGACGTCTAATCGAACCAAGGTCGACCGAGGATGAGGATAGAAAATCATGCAATTCAAATAGTTCGCGACGTGACATATTGCAACTCGCGTTTCGTCCGTAGTCCTCATTCTCCTCGGCAAGTGCAACGCCCCCGCAAGCCTTTTTAATTAGGTATAACCGAAACTGAAATATCGCGCCTTTTTTCGCAAAACATCCACGCATTGAGAGCCGGCTGCGGACCGTGGTGCCGAAATTTCAGGAAAGTCACTGCCTGCATCGGGATTTCGGTGTCAGATCACACGTCTATAGGAAGCAGAAAAACAGCGTAAGAACCCAGCGCGGTTGTTGCATATTACTCAACTGTTTTATAATAACCGAGGCGACGCTGACACAGTCGGGTGGTAAAACGGCAAGAAAACGTTTCGTCCCGGTGGTTTTTTCGATTGAATTAATAAAGAAGGCGCGGAGAATTGGCCATTGAAAATGCATAAACGACTTTATGAACCGAACGAGTATAAGAGGACGAAGGACAAAGTTCGTAACGAAGGCACCACATCCCCCCATAACAAACTGTAAAAAGAAGGCCCACATTGTATAAAATTTTTGACATGGAATGGATTTTATACAGAGTGTAAGGTGCCTTCTTAATTCCAATTTCATATTAGAGTTTTATGTGGGCCCGTTCTTTTATTTGTGAAAAAATCAACCACTCAGAACAGTGTTAATTAATCACATACCTATCGATTACTTATTTTCCCATGGGTTACCTAACTGCTCTACCTACGCTACAAATATAATCCACCAATGTCTCTCTCTGTGATTTATAATGTCGTTCATTAAATTTTATGTTCGTCCTATAAGAAGATTAGGCGATATATCTGCAATTTCTACTGCGAACGGTAAGTGAGTGCCTGTGTTTAGCACCTAGTGCAAATGATGTCATAACCATCCCAACGGCTTCCACCGAGGGATATCAGTGGCGTAGAAGAAAAGTAAATTATTCGTCGGTTTCCATTATCAAACATATACCTACTACGTGCGTAATAGGGTAGGTACTTTAGGAAATTTTACAAACTTAATAAAACAATTCCTGGACACTTGCTTAAGACCCCACGACTATTTAAAAAATATATATTTACGTAATTAGCAAGTTATTAGACGAAATTTGGCGGGAATGCACTTATGACGTCACAAGTGTTTTATGAAGGCAATTTGGCAACATGGCGATACCACTGAAGTGTTCTCAGACATAACCTTAATCTGCGGTGAAAGCGTTCCTCCATCGACGGGTGAAAGATGCAAGGAAAGTTGAAATTTCAAACCCCCAGATTTAGGATTTTTTGGCAAGTTTGGGCCTAGGTACCTACGGAATTTGGGCTCAGTATTTCTAAGTACTAAAATGGCGCCTTTATAAACGCGCCTTCAAGATGGTCCCTAGCCCCAAGTTCTCCCTTTATTAATAACTCATAATACTTTACTATTACTACAAAATATAGGTACAAACCTTTGCAGTCTTATCCCATGAATTTCGGCAGACGCGAAAATCGGATCATTAAAAAAAACTGTGCTACCAAGTACCAAGAAAACACCGAATTTCGGCAAATTACGGATTGCACTTTCAGGGTCCATGATCCCTTACACTAACGGACCTTCTCACTACCTACACAACTAACAACACGATAACTATACTCAAATTATTTTAAGAAGTCCTTACTGGGACTGTCAATTGGTAATTTCGATATCCTAAGTTGGCATCAATGCAGCAAAAAATGCAACCGGGTCATAAGTTGAGGTCAGTAACGAGCCCATTTTCACTAATAATACGAAAAGTAACAAGAACAAGAACAACTCAGATGACGGTAAAACTCACAAAATGTAGAAAACCCGCGAATATTTTCATTACCGAATGTTTGAACCAGTTTGAACGATCTGGAAAACCTTCACTGTCACTTTGACACACCGAAGCTAAATTTGCGTGAGTCCGTCCCTAGACGCTGCCAAGAGCAGCTGATTATTACAAAATACCAAAACGAAAGTGTTTCCATGACGTTTGAAATTATTATTAAAATGAGTTGTAGTCATAGTTATTTTTATTTGTAGCGGCATAATCGTGATTGCAATAGGGTTTTTATTTTATTATGCTCTTTTTTTCGTATCACTTGGGTAACTTTTCACATCATAAATCAACGAGTGACGTCATTAACTGGTTGAGACACATATACCAATGGTATACCCATGGTTAACAAAAAATTCCTAGGGATTTTGTGGAGAATGTCATCTGACAAAATCGGGACTTCTTACAGTAATCGGGGTATACGCAAACAATATAATAATAAATAAGAATAACACTGTAATTAATCACAGATATCTACTGATGTTTTGATGGAGCGGCATACGGAATGACAGTTGAAAAGTTATCATCGGTATGATTGCATAAGTTTAGATTAGAACACACTGACAATATAATATCATGTCCTCATGAGATCATGTCAAACAATGAACAATGGAGTCACGAGGAAGTAGGTATTAAAAAAATATAAAGAACTGTTTTTTAAGTTGGCCGTGGCGAGATTTGAGGACCAAACGTCAAACGTGGCCAGATATTCAAAACTTGAAATTTCATAAGGGTCATTACATTTTTCAAATTCATTGTGGAACCTATATACCTACTATAGCAACATAATCTTTCAGTATGAGCAGTTCGGTCGGTTTGAACAACGATAATATTACACAGTAGTTGTAGAAGTCCATTGCGCTCAATCTAGATGACGATAAAAAATTTTAGTTTTTAAAACGGACTAAAAACTATAAAACAATTTTTCCTATCCGGAAAGCGTGGGTCGCATGCAGTACATACAGTTCATATTTTATCCATTTGCAGAAATTATTATTTTATACTTTAAGTCCATCTTAAAAAAGTCGTATATTAAAAAAATACAGGGTGATTCACCAGCAATGGGAAATCCCGAAACTGGGGGTAGGGGAGACCAAAATATGGCGATTGAGCCCAACATTGCTTAGACAAATGTTGTTTGTGTGAGAGATACAGTGCATTCAAGTTCTTATTTTTAAATTGAATTATGGCTATATCTACCAAAATAATCAAGCTGCTGACCTGAAATTTGGCACTGCTATGTTTTTGGGGATGGAGAATAAGCTGAAAATGTCAATTTCTACGTATCTCATAGAGGGCGCCACTTGCGCGGTTTTTGGATCGTGCTTTTACTCGTAACTTTTTTGAGGGTTTCTTTTTGGTCCTGCAGGTCCATCATTTTAGTGCATCTTTTCATTCTGCAACAAAAAGGTATTCTTGTTTCATAACGCTCAAATCAACCGTTTGCGTTGAAATTGCCAAAACGTGCCCCGAAACACCTGTTGACAATATTCGAACCTTTTTTCTTTTCTGATCATGTCTGAAATAGAAAATTGTTATACCTTCCAACTGATAAATTTTTCTATATTATACAGGATGTTCCTCAACCTATACTCATAAACTTGGGAAATTATAGCAGAGGACAAATAATGGCCAATCATCGAAAAAAAATGTAATAAAATATTTTTTGTTTTGGAGATACAGTGAAAAACTTTTACAGATAATAAAAAATTTAGAAGATAACAAGTCATGATAGCACGTAAAGTATTTAGCAGTACTTTGTTGTCAGCTGTCTTCAATGATGTCTTAGCTGAGAGGGTATACGTGTTTATTTTCACGCGATTAGAACAAAAGTATGACACGTAATTTCGTAAACGAAGAACTTATGGACATGGTACTAGCATGATGGAGAAGCACATCAAAATTCAGTGGCTGCAATCATCTTTATGCCCAAAGATTTCCTCAAAGAATACATTCAGGAATTGAGGTTCTTTTGCGTGTGATTTAGCGAGGCAGCGAAACCGGCAAAACAAAAAACAAAAAAAAAACGGGCCGATCGTGTGGGGCCTTCCTGGATTCGCAGGGCTCAACCGCGTGTATCGAAAATCAAGGAAATAACTTTGAACAGTTATTATGATGAGCTAGCACAATTTTTATTTTATTACCTACACTAAATTCTAGTTCTGTGTTTTTAATTTGAAATAAATTGATATAACCTCCAAAACAAAAACATATTTTGTTACATTTTTTTTGATAATTGGCCGTTATTTGTTCTCTGCTACAATTTCCCAAGTTGCGTATAGGTTGAGGGACATATAGGATATCCACTTTTAAACATATTCAAATCTATATTGCATTGTCAATTGTCATCCAGTTCTGAGATTTGCTTAAAGTTTCAAGTCTCTAGCTCATCGCGGAAGTTAGTTTAAAATCGATTGCAACATTTGTACCAACCAGTAAAACAAACAGATAGACAAGAAAGCGATTTAATAAAAATGTGGTAAAAATAATAAGATAAGGATGAGTGACCGCGCTCTTAAATTGCAATTCAAAAAATATAAAGAATGTTCCATTTGGAATGGGAAATCCTGAAACTGGAGATATGAGGATCAATATGTGAGGATTCAGGCCAATATCCATTATACAAATGTTGTTTAAGAGATACACAGCTACAGCGTTGAAGTTCTTTCCTTGAAATTGAATTATGGCTATAACTCCTACAATAATCAAACTGCAGAACTCAAATTTGGCACTGCTGTGTTTTTGGGATGAAGGTGCCAATTTCTAGGTAGGTACCTATATCTCACAGAGAGCGCCACTTGCTCACTTTTTTTTATCGCGCTTTCATTCCGTAACTTTTTTGGGGTTATCTTTATTGGCCTTACAGGTTCATCATTTTAGTGTATGTTTTTATTCGTTAATAAAAGTATACACTTGTTTTATAACGATAAAATCAACGATTCGCGTTGAAATCGGCACAGATATATGTAATTGAAAACACAGGTTAACTCCTAAATTCTAAATATAAAATTTTCACATTTCGCTTTCAAATTTTACAGATGATTGTTCATTCAAAATGAAAAAAAAGCTAAATGGGCGTTGGGTAAAACAGTAGTCATTTTTTTTAATAGCGTGTCCTAATTTCTTCGAATTCAATCCGTTCCATTTTGAAAGCGAATAATTTTTTTTACATTTCTACAATTAATCTGCAAAGTTTGAAAGCGGTGTCTGTTAATTTTACTTTTCAAATTTTGGAGTTGATTTTATCGTTGAATAAGAATGAAGCAAATTAACAGATGCGCTAAAAATATGAATCTACAAGGCCAACAAGATAACCTGTGAGATACGTACTTCTTCAGTTGAGTCTCGGTCCCAAAAAACACAGCAGTGCCAAATTTCAGTTCAGCAGCTTGATTATTTTGGTAGATATTAGCCATAATAATTAAATTCCAAGAAAGGAACTTCAACGAACAACATATGCATAGGGCATATTGGCCTCAATAGTTCCCCCTATCTCCGGTATCAGGATTTTCCAATAAATCACCCTATATAATTTACAGCCCTCGCCACTGAAATTCCTTTTATAATTCATGCGGTTTATTTGCCTCGGCCTTGTAGGCCCCGGCAACTAAATTTCACATACGGTACGATAGTTGAGATTCAATACCTTGGCGCATAAAGAACTATTATTGTATCCTGCAAGTTGCTGCCCATCTTTGCATGAGACGCCGCTGTTCCAAAAAGAAAGCGAAAGCTCCGACTTGACCAAAAGAGGTGCTCCAGTTCGAGTGATACACTTTGTGGGTTACCTTTCCTGGTCAAGTTGAGGAATGGAATCACAAATGGAGCCAGGAGTCTAAAAAGGAATACATGTCCAAGACGTTTGTGTTTAGTCACGGCGGTACCATACAAAGGTTCTTTTTTTAATTTCTGACGAAACAGCTCTGCAGAGACGAATATTAAATTAACGAATCTATAGCAGCGTCAAAGTCTCAAGGGCGCCCATAGAAAATATTTTAGGGGGGGGGGGGGGGGGGCAAAATTATCTCATCTAACCTTGTTCTTTTTAGAACTACCTAGCTCTGAATCGATAATTGGTTTATGTGATTGTGGCCCAGTTAAATTTTGTATAAAATATTTCAGGGGTTTGTTTTATACAGGGTGTCCCGAAATTAGCCTGCCATAATTTGGCAGGCTATAGCCCCTTAATGACTATAGCCCCTTAATGGGGCTATAGCCCCCGAAAGGGGCAGTTTTACAAACGGGTTTCTATAAATATTTCCAGAACGAACAAAGATAAAATTCTGAAATTTGGTATGTGATGTTCCTGTGAAATTTGACATTTACCGAGGTAGGGATAGTTAGACATTCTTAATCATAGGCGTCCCAAATGGGGGGGTTCAGGAGTTAAAATTACCCCAAATTTTTTTTTAATACTTTTTTCCAGATTTCTTGCTAAATTATAAAAGTTGAAGGTATTCTATGAAGAAAAGGTGCTCTTGTTGAACTTCGATACCATGCATCGTTTTCGAGTAAACTCGTTTTGAAATTTTTTTGCAGAGTGCCATGAAAATGCCTACTTATTAGAAATTAGCCTGCCATAATCTACCACCACGTTTTTTAATACAAAAAAATGAAAAACGTTCCAATAAACATGGCCTCAAAAAAGTCCACTAAGAGGGCTATAGCCCCTGAAATGGACACTTTGGTAAACGGTTTTTTCTAAATATTTCCAGAACGAACAAAGATAAAATTTTGAAATTTTGTGTGTGATATATCTGTGAGATTTGACGTTTACCGAAGTAGAGACAGTTTGACATTCTTCATCATAGGCGTCCCAAATGAGGAGGGTCAAGGGGTTAAAAATATCCCAAAAATTTTTCTGCGCTTTTTTCATGGTTTATTCTCTCAGGTATGTCACATACCAAATTTCAGAATTTTATCTTTGTTCGTTCTGGAAATATTTAGAAAAACCGTATGTATACGGGAGCTATAGCCCTCTTAGGGGGCACTTTTGAGGCCATGTTTATAGGAACTTTTTCATTTTTTTGGGTCGCAGAACCCGCTGGTAAAATATGGCAGGCCAATTTCCAATACGCATTTTCATGGCCCTCTGCAAAAAAATTTTAATACGATTTTACTCCAAAACGGCGCACGCTATCAAAGTTCAACAAGAGCACCATTTTTTCGTAGAATACCCTGAAATTTTATAATTTCGCAATAAATTTGGGGAAAAAGCACACACAAAATATTTAGGGTATTTTTAACCCCTTAACCCCCTATTTAGGACGCCTATGATTAAGAATGTCTAACTATCGCTACCCCGGCAAATGTCAAATCTCACAGGTACATCACATACCAAATTTCTGAATGTTATCTTTGTTCGTTCTGGAAAAATTTGGAAAAAACCGTTTGTGAAACTGGCCCATTTTCGGGGCTATAGCCCCATTAGGGGGAATTTTTAAGGCCATGTTTATAGGAACTTTTTTCATTTTTTTAGGTCGTAGAACACGCTGGTAAATTATGGCAGGCTATTTTCTGGACACCCTGAAAATAATCTTTTCCTCAACTATAATAATATAAAATATAACGCGAAGGGATTTTGAGAATCTCCAGGGGGGGCACGTGCCCCCCCTTGCCCCCCCCCCCTATGGGCGCCCATGCAAAGTCTAGAGAATGTATTCTCTAGACTTGGTAGCGTAATGAAGATTTATTTATCAGAACTATTTTTTATACTATTGAAGCACTTCGATTTTATTTTATTTTTTATTTTTTGGCTTTGCATTTGCCCTGGATTAAACGCAGGGTCATTTACCAAATGTAAATAGGTACGTACAGTCGCGGACAGTTGGTATCGAACGACCTGAAGAGGTTTCTCGTGGCTATCGTTACAGGGCGCGCGGAGACGGCAACAGCGCGCGCCTTCGGCATCGGATGGTTCGAACGGGTGTCTTGTTCCGAGAATTCTTTGCAAGCGATTAAGCCGATGTCACCGAAAGGGTTAAAAAAAATTAAGGAATCAGTATTAAACTATTTATTAAAACAGTTCACAAGTATACAGTATGATTTTTTAAACTACCACCGCGATTTCCTCGCTTATTTTGCGCCCTACAAAAAAAACATGAGAAACAAAAAGGTGACAATTTTGGACAGCTAAGTGGCCCTGAAAAAGTAATCAACATCCATGGTCAACTTGTCGCGCAATATAAAAAAACCTCCAATTGAGCAAAATTATTAAATAGCCGTAACATACCTATTTATTTTAAGATACCGAAGAAAACTTTTATATTGAAAATTGATGGCACTGAGAAGCTTTATGCAACTGGGTGCTCAGATAGTTTCTGAAAATTACACAGGCTCTTCGGCTCTGTTGAGGCCATTGTTTTAGTTATTAAAGGCCATTGTTTTAGTTTATTAAAGTAGTTATTTGGCTCCCTACTGAAAAATCTTAAGAAACAAAAACGTGTAAATTTTAGATAGTTGGTTAATGTTAAAAAAAGAAGTCGGTATCCATGGCCAACTTTTCGCGCAATACCAAAAAAAACTTAAATCAACAAGAATCTGAAAACAATCAATTTATTTTGAAAGTCGAGGGAAAATTTTAATTGGAGATTAGCGGCAATTAGATCAAGCAAGAACATTGACAAAAGAAAATTTTCATACAATTTGTACTAGTTTTCCCGCTAATTTGTTTAAAGTGTGAAGTCGAAATAGCAATTAAAAACATCAACAGTTATTCAAATTAAAGACAAATTTTCTCATATTAAAGATCTTGTTTGATCAAAAAAAAATTAAATAAATTGATAGTTTTGTTTTCACATTTTTGTCGACTTGAGTTTTTTTTTGTATTGCGTGAAAAGTTGGTTATGGATGCCGATTTATTTGCCATATTTATTATGCTTATATAAGCTTACTTACATAAAAAAAATATATTTAATGCAGTGATAGGGCCAAAGCGAAAAATGTTTTTCAAATAAATCAAAGTGTGCCAATTGTTTCTAAAATTGGTAGTATGGAGTATCCTTTACTTTTGAACAACTTTTCCTAGCAACTTATTTCCACATAAGAAATGTTAGCAAAGTTTTTATCAAGAGTAACTTTTTGCGGTAAAATTAAAGATAAGAAAGTGTTCCTATTCAACACCTCTTCTGTGGACATACTGTATATACATAGTGTATTTGGAAATGAAAGGAAGGTTTATGGCTTATTATAAATATAAATGCAAATTCTTTATCAGAGGCTCGAGAGTCCGTCATAAAATACTACATAACTCGCCCGAATATTAATTTGCGTATTTATCCTCATCAGATTTTTAGCAAAAGAGCACGCCACTGAAATGGTCGAATTTTCCTTCTCAATCAATATTTATGGCCTCCTTTCATTTCCAAATACACTAAGTATAGTTGTCAGCGGTTTTAGACATTAAGTTAATAAATATTTTGCGTTGCAACAAAAATGTATTTTTATGTTATAATAAAAAAATATGTAGTAACACTAAAAATATATTTAGCTAATAACCCTAGAATTAAAAAAGTTAATTAAAAGGATTTTCATAAATTATTCTTTTCTTTGCAAAATAAGTATTTGTTCCAACATTTAGTTGTTAGGTCTCGTAGTCCTAAACATAAATGATTATAAAATAAAAGGGGTGTCCCTTTTATTTATTTTTTCTTATTTTTGAAGAAATTGGTCAGAAGTTTTAATAAATTGGTTTTCGTGGTGCTGCAATGCTCCATTGTTTCTCATAAAATGCCCTTCAACAGATAAATGAGATTAGGGGGTCACAGACATAAAATTACCCTTGTAACTTAATAGAGAGTTATTGCAGAAACTGTTTTTGGCATTAAGCAGTATTTAAGACGACCTTATTTGAATACTCTCATACGTTATTTATGATTCTGACAATAGTTATTGCAAGTCGTAATTTATGTATCCAAATTAAGGGCTTGTTTACGTTTACTTTATTGTTTTGTATTTCTACACTTTCACTAGAATATTATGTGCTTTTATAATTTTGCTCCGGAAAAAACTGGGAAAACAGCCAAATAACCACGGAACACCAAGGTGAAAGACTAATGAAAACAAACAAGGTGCAAACGCAAACAAGCAACGAACATTTTAGGTTAAGTCCTACTTTCACAGAACACTAGCGTTTTCTGACAAATCAGAATTTATTTTAAGAATTGTGACAAATAAGGTAAAAATAACGTATATTATGGTATACACAATAAACAAAAATAAAGGAAAATAACCTTATTATGGAAGACCTTATGTCAAACTACGACTGCGCATGCTCAAATGTCAAAATAACGTCAAAAAAGAGCGCGACGTTATTTATTTCTGCAATAACTCTCTATTATTTAAATTGCATACCTTTATCAATAACATCAGAAGACACACAGCAGGGACACGTGTCAAGCTTTACACACCTCCCTGGACCTCAATGTGATTACCTGGATAAAATAAAATAATTTCAGGTGATTGAGGACTTCCACAAGCTGGATATAATGATTACGAAGTTTTATTAGAACCACCGACACAGGAAGAATCCGAAAAAACTATAAACCCATTAAAATCTTTATGACTATAACATAATTAAATAAAGGCAAGAAATCAAATGCATTTTCCATTATTATATTATATGTATATTAATATTTAGTATACCCACCTTGGGATAGGATGACTTTCTGAACTCTCCTGCTCATCGAATCTATGAGTTGGCAGCAGAGATCATGGGTTACGACTTCATCCCACGTTTGTTGAATCTTCTGCCAAAGTGCCTCCCTATTTTCGGGTACGAAGTTCTCCATTGTCCGCGCCATTCTGCCCCACACATTCTCAATGGGATTCAAGTCAGGACTCTTCGCCGGCCATTGCAACTTTTCTACGTTGTTTTCGGTGAACCATTCGCGAACTATTCTTGCTGTATGCACAGGAGCGTTATCATGCTGGAAAACGAAGCCATCGGGATACATTTCCGTTGCAGTTGGTAACAATCCGCCTTCGAGTATCTCGCAATAGCGAGCTGCTGTGAAGCGGTCGTCGATTCTCCAACAAATGCCAGGTCCACGGTAGCTTATCCAGGCCCATATGTTGACGGAAAAATGCCCACTCCTTTTCCTGGGTGACACAAATCTTTCGTCATATCTTGAACTCACCGAAGGTCTATATACTCGCACTTTGCCATTGTAATGGCTTTGAAAGATCTTTTCGTCGCTAAATATTACCTTCTCCCAATAATGTGGCGGTAAACGCTGAAACTCTCGGCATATCTGCAACCTGACTTCCTTATTAGCCTCGGTCAGCTGAATTTTGTTGCTGGCCGTGCGAGATTTCAGATTGGCTGCATCTAATCTCCTTCGGGCAGTTCTAACACTTGCTGGAAATTGTGTTGCAGATACTGCTTCAACGGCGGATTTAAACGGATTTGCAAGGCAAAAATTAGCTAGTTGCTCATCTTGTTGGTCAGACGTAATTTTCACATTTCCTCCTCTATGTATGTTTTCCACGCTTCCGGTTTCGTCATATTTCTTCTTTATATTGAAAATGGTGCTTTTAGATACACCAAATTCTTCGGCCAGTCGGGAAATAGCCCAACCATTTTCTAGTTTGGCGATGATACGGTGCTTGACGGATTCACTCAAACGAGGCATAACGAACACTGTTAGTTACTCTCTCGAATTAGGATACTGACTAAATAATTTTAGCCCACCCACCTTAGTATTTATACAAAGGGCTAGGAGCAGGTATAATCGATATTTTCAAAATCTACATCCAATTCAATATTACAATTATTAAGTTAATCCCTTAAATTTAGTTATATTAAGTGCAGGTAGGTATAATTAATAAATACCTATTTAAAAAGATATAAATATCTATGCTAAAATATTTCAACTCAGGTAATCCGATAATCCATTAATTTTGTGCCATACATTTTCTAATTAATATTAAGAGCCCCCATATCTACTTTTAAACATATTATACAAATCCTTGAAATCTTTAATTTTTGAGATAATCGCTTGATCTGTTTTTTGTCCGAAAGGACTTCAAAAGCCGCTTATTTTAGCAATCCTGCCATTTTCAAATTGCAAATCCAGGGCCGGCTACGATTTTTTTATTCCCCCGATTTTCACAAAAACCATTTAGCCATTTTTTTATTTAAAATCTGACACCACAGCGTCAATCAGGACAGTCGAAAACCCTTTATATACCAAATTTGAACAAAAAATATAGAGAGAGTTCTATTCTACAGGATGTCAAAATTGAGCAAAATAGGAAATTTAAAGAAACCTCTTCAGGCATCTCTGGCGAGTCAAGTCATAAAAATTCAGCATTTTCAGATGGGGCAGAGAAAAATACCCTGTATTGAATCTTTGCACACCAACACTTTGAGTGGTTCTGTTGACAATTAAACTATTTTGACGGGATTCCATGGCACACTTGACTCGCCAAATGCCTGTAAATTTCCTATTTTGCTGAACCTTGACATCCTGTAGAATAGATCTCTCTCTAAATTCTTTGTTCAAATTTGGTATATAAAGGGGTTTTAGGGGGATCCTGATTAACGCTGTATTGGTAGATTTTAAATAAAAAAAACACTCAAAAATCGTAGCCGGACCTGGATTTGCCTTTTGAAAATGATAGGAAGGCTAAAAGAAGCGATTTTTGAAGGCCTTTCACACAAAGAATGTTCAGGGATTATCTCCAAAAATAAAGATTTTATTAATTTGCATATGTTTAAAAGTAGACACCCTGTATATTAAATTATTGTTTTTGAGAAATTCTTCGGAATTCTATTGTGGCTCAAATTGACTATGGATTTACCTAATTTCATATTCCTAATTAATACAGGGTGCTGGCAGCAAAGGAAGGAAACTCGAGAAAAAGCAACTTTTATTGTGGTGTTGATTCTAATCTCAGCCTTGATATTTATTATTTTTTTATTTCATTATCATAAATACTAGACGGTATAGTAACATGATAAAATAGTACGAAATATTAAATACCAACACTGGGGTTGGAATTATTACCAGCACAAAGTTGCATTTTCCTCGAATTTTGTTCCTTTGCTGTGAGAGGCTGGAGGCTGTAATTTGCATTTTATGGTTCTATTTTTAGCAGACCGGCCGGCTGCAGACTCCAGCGCGATGTTGCCGTCTCCGCGCGCCCTGTAACGATAGCCACGAGAAACCTCTTCAGGTCGTTCGATACCAACTGTCCGCGACTGTACCTAAGTTACACAAAGAAAATGTAACGATGGGGTGCGTTTAATTTGTATAATTATTTTCATTTATAATGTCCCTACAGGTTAATTCCACGAACCCCCCCGTAGCTTTGCACTAGAAAAAAATGTTTCGTATAAAAGTTATAGGTCCTAAGTATCTGCATTTTTTATCGTGGGTAAAAATACAGTGTGCAATATTCAAATTTACTATTAAATAATGGATTTAAAAAAGAGTGATGTGGAAGGTGGAAGTAGGTACCTAGTGATCCCATTGGCAGCCGTTTTTTAGTTCCTATTTTTAAAATATTTCTACACCTCTGCACAATCCCGTGCCCAATTCGAAACTGTATCAAACCGTAGAAGAATGATGTAGGTTATTCTATGATCAAACATCGAAACGTCCGAATTGCAATAATGATTGCACAACAAAAAAGAACGCCGAACATGCTCGGCGACTTACCGAGTTTTCAGTTACGTTCTCACATAAAACTCTGTTATATAATGCTCGCCTAGATCTAGATCTTGTGCAGATGTATTGTTTGATGTCTGCAAATGCAGAGCATGCATACATATTACCTCTCCGACATAAATTTAAATAAACAAGGATGTTTTTTTGTACCTGTAATTATAAATAAGCAGGTATGTTTATGTGTATGTGGCATGGCATATTTAAAGGTGGTAAAGGATAATTACCTACTAGAAAAAAATGCAGGCCAGCAGTCCCGGGTTCTAATTCCTGCTGGAGTGCATTTCTCTCAACTCAAATATTATTCTTTACCTGCAATGCTGCAAACTGCAAAAACATTCCTCTTTGACACTTTTATGTCATAGAATTACATGGAGTGGGAAATTAGACGGTTATATACGTCTTTTGAATAAGCACCCAGAAAAGAAATAAAAAAAAATATCGCCCGAGCAGGGACTTGAACCCTGGACCCTTGGATTAAAAGTCCAATGCTCTACCGACTGAGCTACCCGGGCTGATACTTTGCTTTACTCACAGGTGTTTCAACAGCCATATAAGTAGATATAAGTTTAGTTATTCCTTATTTTAGGACATTTTCTACTTTCGAATAACAATAACCATAATAACTGCATTTTAGTTAAATACGTGTAATAAATATTTGATGCTAAAAATTATTAGGTATTTTATGTCTAACTTCTAATTAAATACAACCTGTGTTTTAAAAAAGTTTTGAAAATATTTTCAAATTTTAGTTATTTATAGCAAATAGCAATTTTTAGAAAGTTTTAATTTATTTTTGAATTTTTCTAATAAATAGGCGTGCTCTATAGGTTCACTCGGAGAAATTTTTGTACGGATATCAAATACCCGCACCCTCATCAGTAGGTATACACTAAGGAATCCAATGCCGGGATCACGGAATCTCGGGATCCCGTTTTTTTTTTGAGATATTTTACAATTCTGTGGACTCCGGGATTTACATAATAGGATTAGATATGTATATAAATATATGCATGTGGTACTATTAGATGTACATATAAGGTATATAACTACAGGGACCTTATACCTATAGGTAGGTATCTACCTATTTTGTTCGATGTTTAGAATTCAGGTAGATAATAGTATATTGTGCAACAAGTTAAGCAATGAGGCGTATTGTATGCGAATGTATGTACAGCGTGTCCCTAATAGTTTGTCCTACCCCCTGGATCTCAGGAACCATAAGAGGTAGGTACGAAAAAAACTTAAATACAAAAGTTGTAAGGTTCGCAGAGGACGTAACTTCTCTTTTATTTTCACATATACAGGGCGATTCGTATTTGCAGGACAAAAATAAAATATTTAGATTTTGACAATTGCATTAATCCTTTGGAATATTTGCATTCTCCATGAAATTTGCTACAGAACCGTTTTTTTGTTTTGTATTTTGGATGCAGCTTTGACAAGATATCGAATTTTTCTTGGAATTTAGGGACTTCGTGGAGGTTATGGAAACTGAATGCTGTATCTTTATTTTAATAGATATCAAAGATATATTTTAGCCGAAGTACGACAGCACAACCGTGTGTGGTGTGGTATGTCTAAATTGGTTTTTGCATAAGTATATGTACAGTGTGTTCATAACAGGCTCTCAAATACAGATAATTTCAAACAGCAATAACTTATTTTTTTTTTCAAATGGAATGACCCATATTTCTATAGTTTGTTGGATGCCGGCGTCCAAGCCCCACATTTTATGTAAATAACATTCTATACCAAAAACTACCCGTTTTCGAGTTATTTTAGTATTTAAGAAAATTTCTTTGCATTTTTCAGGTGAGAAGGTTTTATCAAGCAAGCCATAATTATTTTTCCAGACAGTGGCAGAAATAATTATTGTCATTTTAGATAATAGAAGTCACCAGATCACCGCCATTAAAGCACGGCGGGCGATTCCCTATTACCGCACGGCGTGTGGACCGTGTGGTACCTTGATTGAGTTGAGATCGACGGTGGTACAAAGTAATACCAGTGACTATAGAAATAGTCACTGGTAATACCTAAATCAAGGCTACTACTTACCACACTACATAGTGTGTCCCAATTTGATACTGGACACCTCAGAAATATATGAAGACCAAGGAAAACAAATGGTCTGTATTTTTGTATTAGTAGTACCAAGAGAAAGTATCTCATAGCTCATAGGCGGTGGTATTTGGATGGGGTAATTATTTCATGGCCTGCTATGATTTTTTTAAAATAGCAAATTTTCAAGAAACCCCATTAGGGATTTTTTTCCGACGAAATGTTATTAAGAAAATTTGTTCAAAATGAAAAACTGAGTAGATTCGCACAATTTCAAAAGGCTAGGCCTACTTTAATTTTTAGATTTATGTCCCACTTTTTTCTTAGAAAAGTGTCCTTTCTGGAGCTTTCACGTCAAAATTTTATTTTTTCACGATGATTAAGTTTCCTTAATAATATTTTGACGTGAAAGCTCCAGAAAGGACACATTTCTAAGAAAAAAGTGGGAGAAAAAGGCGAAAAAGCTAAAAATCAAAGTAGGCCTAGACTTTTGAAATTTTGTAATTCTATTCAGTGTTTCATTCTGAACAAGTTTTCTTAATAACATTTTGTCGTAAAAAAATCCCTAATAGGGTTTCTTGAAAATTAGCTATTTTAAAAAATCATAGAGGCCATGAAATAATTACCCAAATACCACCGCGCCTATGAAATACTCTCCCTTGGGACTACCAATAAAAAAATAGAGACCATTTGTTTTCTATGTCCTTCATATATAGTTCTGAGGTGTCCAGTATCAAATTGGGACACAGTGTAGATAGTGTGTGTATAGGGTGTCCCAAACTCGACGCCCCAGGGTTATTATGGGCAAACAAAAACAGCCAGTAAAAATTTGACTTGTGGGTTTCTTGTAGGACAATTAAAGCTTGTTTTTGGGCCGAAAAGATAGTTTTTAGGAATTTGGGAAATACAGGTTATGCTATGACGTCTCTAAATATATTTTTCCCAGGACCATACTTGTTTCTCTTTATATTTGGAAAGAGCACGTTTTTCTGATAAACTTTCGTAAATATATTTTTTAAATACCTTGTTTCATTAAAAAGTTATATGCGTATTATTCGTAAAAATATGAAAAATACTCGTATACCATGGTATTTTTTTAAATGAAAATCGAGTTAGCCATGACTTATGAAGGTATATTTTTGACAAAAACAATAATTGACAGATGCTCTGACAGATATATTATGGAAAAGTATTAAAATTTTATTATTAGTTATAAAAATATATCTGTATGAACGCCTTTTTAAGAAAAACTGTTATTATAAACACTTACTATATATATTTTATTTAAAAACCTAACAGTTTTAGCCAAAAACAAAAACCAACAATATAAAAATAAATGTTAGGTAGGTTCTTACCTACTTATAAATAATTTTCAAGTTATTTCGACATTTTTTGGGTGGGGGACAATAAGGTCGGCCATACTATTTTTTATAGGACAACTAATTGTTATGATACAAAATTTCAAAATCACGCCTGCGCGAATCCTTAGCGACTGTTATCGAGAATTTTCGAAGAGAGACAAGTTGTAGGACTTATCAAAACGAAGCTATTCACAATAATGGAAAAAGCCCCTCGGCACAAGCACTATATACAGGGTGTAACTTAGGTACGTTAAAATATTTCAGGGTCGTGGTCCTCAGCCAATTTTAACAACAAAAGTTCATATAAACATGCGTCCAAAAATTCTTTGTTTTCGATATAGGTACTCTAAAAAAATATTCTCTAAAAAATCGCCTTTATCCCATAACGTCTTTATTTGTAGAGCTTTTTTTAACCAAATTTGGTACATATCATAGGTACTTGGCTAGGGCCCATTTAAATGTGTTACTTCCAAGCTATAGATCGAACCAGTGGCGGAGATATGGGTAAATCGAAGACAAATTCAAGAAAAAAGTTAATACGGCCCTGTACCTACGAAATTAAAGTGGGTAGCAGTTTTGGATGGAGCATTTGTCTCCTAACAAAAAATGTCTCTTGACTTCTTTTTGTATCTACCTCTTTTCATTGCAAATTAATTTTTTTAAATTTATTTCATCACATTTGCCAAAAATGTCAGGTATTTAAAAAAGCGTTCCGAAAAGATCAAGATCTTGTTCTTAATTAAGAACAAAATTTTGGAAGTTTCAAGACAACACAACTAATTTTAACTCAAAATAAGAATAAAAAAATTTTGGAAAAAGGCGATTTTTTAAGAAAATTTTGACACTGTATATCGAAAACGAAGACTTTTGGACACATGTTTATATGAACTTTTAATGAAGATTGGCTGACGACCACGACCCTGAAATGCTTTAACGTACTTAAGTTACACCCTGTATAATCCTTGTTTATGGATATTGTAGTTTTATAGCCAACGTATGACAGAAATACAGAACATAGATATTATTATAGGGGGACAGATTTTACAAAAAATAAAGTTGTCCAGCTGGGCTACTTTAATTTTTAGCGCCATTTGTTGCTTGTATCCATTATTGCTCTCGTATCCTTATATAACCACAGAGAAGACCAGAATACCTTGTTAATCCATTGTAGGTCACTGTGGATTTTATTTCTCATCTATGATAACTATTTCATAGTTTTCTGAACGATCTTATTGGGCTTCACTTGACATATTTGACAAGTTGTACACTCTATATTCTGATGTTCTCTGTGTTATAACTCTGTCACACATTGTCTAACTAGGGATTCCATAAACAAAGTTGTATAGCCGTTCATTCCTACTTGACATGCGTGCTGAACTGTCTCAATTTATGTTCCAAAAGAGTAAAAAAACTTTATTACTTTGAAACATTATATTTTATGGACATACGAATGGGCAATAAACAAAGCAAAAAACGGAGTAATGCCCTAGCAGTAATAATAGTTGCATGATAGGCATAGGTTTGTCATCATTAACAACTTATGGTTTCACGTATCCGTATCGTAAGACATGATACCTATCAGTCGGTTACTGGTGGGCTACTGGTGGGACAAAAAGGCCTATCTGTATAAATAGTATGTGCGCAATTTCTTCTGCAGTCTGTGAAGATATCTAGAATAGACCAAAAACTTTTACCGAACGATACACACGCACACACATTGTCATGAAGGTATGCATCTTTGGTGCATGTTGAAAGTGAGAGCGGTTTCTTTTTGTGGTGCATTTTGAGAGAAAACGGTGATGTGTTTGTGTGCCATATGCCATATTCCATATTCAAGATTTACTTCTTCTAGTATTAAATGGATTTTTTTATTATTTTAGGTTTTGGTGGTATTTCTTCTAGCAACAAGTCTTGTCAACAGTTATCCCATCGACGCTATCCATGGTTTCCCGTTGCAACTGGTCCACGCTCCTGCAATTTCTGCCAAAGCTGAGCCAGTGGTAAGCTTATCTTTATACAGGGTGACTCATTGGGAATGGGAAATCTCGAAACCTTAGATAGGGAGGGAGACCAAAATATACCTAACAATTGAGGCCAATATGCCTATTGCATAATGTTGTTTGTTGAAGTTCTTTTTTGACATTGAATTATGGCTATCTACCAAAATAATCAAGCTTCTGAACTGAAATATGGCGCTGCTGTGTTTTTTTTTTTGGGATGGAAAATCGGCTGAAGATGTCAATTTTTACGAATCTCACAGATGGCTCCACTTGCGCTGTTTTTGGATCGTGCTTTTACTCGTTACCTATTTGGGGTTATTTTTTTGTGTTGTGGGATTATAATTTTAGTGCATATTTTTATTCTGCAAGAAAAAGGTACTCTATAACGATAAAATCAACCGTTTGCGTTGAAATCAGCAAAATGTGCTCCAAAACCCCTGTTAACTCTAAAATTCGAAAGATAAAATTAACGCCTATACCTTTTTCAAATTTCGCAAATTAATTATTGTAACAAAATAATTATTTCAAGAAAACTAATGGTGTTTTGCCCAATGACCACTTGGCATTTTTTTTCATTTTAAATGTACAATTATTAATATTCGAAATTTGAAAGAGGTAAGCGTTAATTTTATTCATCGTTATGAAACAAGTGTACCTACCTTTTTGTTTCAGAATTAAAAGATGCAATAACATTTCCAGCAAGAACAAACAGATAATTTCGAAAAAGTAACAAGTAAAAGCACGATCCAAAAACAGCGCATGAGGCGCCCTCTGCGATATTCGTAGAAATTTACATCTTCCGCTAATTCGCCATCCCAAAAAACACACCAGTACCAAATTTTTCAGTTCACCAGCTTGATTTTTTTGGAAGCCACAATTAAATTTCAAAAAAGAACTTCAACGCTCTTTATCTCTTCTATATTGGCCTCAATCGTCAGATTTTGATCTATCTTATCTCTGGATTCAGAATTTCCCTAAGGAATCACACTGTATTTTTAGAAACAACAGAAAACTAATGAAAGCGCGTATGTAGGTATATCATTTCATCATAAAAGTACCTAAGTAATTATTATCCATAATCGACATCCCAGAAGATTTTTATGAAATCTGGATAAAATTGTTGAAAATAAACTCTAAATTTTAAGTTTCATAAAGATCTGACGGAATTGATTTTTTAACGATTCGACTAAACAAAATTCACAACAATAAATTTTGTCCAACCTTATAAAATGTAAGCTAAAATATATATTTTTGAGGCCACATACAGTGTGTCCCAAAATCTAAGTAGGCTGGGGGAATTGAACGGGTGATTTTTTTTATAGATATGTCTCTGAAAGTCGTCATTTGCGAAGTTTTGGTTTGACTTTGCTGCGAAATCCTGGCCTACTGCGATTTTTTAAAAGGGTGCGTTTTTTGAAAAACCATAATATTAGGCATTTTTTACTTAAAATATGACACCACAGCGTTAATCAGGTCACACCGAAACCCCCATATACCAAATTTGAACAAAAAATATATATACAGGGGGGTCATTATGCAGGGTGTCAAAGTGGAGTAAAATAGGAATTTTAAAGGCATCTGGCGAGTCAAGTGTACCATGGAATTACTTAGAAACAGTTAAGCGATCAACAGGACCACTCAAAATGTTATTGTGCAAAGATTCAATACAAGAATATACATTGTATTTTTCTTTGGACCATCTCAAAATGCTGGGTCCTACGGGTCATGACTGTTCTGGAATTTTCGAAAAATCTTAATAAACACAAGAGTATTTCATTTTTTTACAAAATGCCAACCATAAAAAAAATTAAATTATTGAACAAATTTAAATTATCCCCAACAAAGCCATTGTCTAAGATGATACATTTTTCTGTGCGTTTCCTGTTGTGGCACACCAGCCACCTTATAACTGATATGGGCTTACTGATTGGCAGGCTTCTGTGTTTTTTAGACTTAGTTCGTTTATAGTGTCTGGGATGGTTTTAATGTACTCGATTTTTGACCCGTATAAAGTTTCAAAAAATTCAGCATTTTGAGTTGGCACAGAAAAGAACACCTTTTATATTTTTATTAGATCTTTCCACATCAACACTGTGAGTGTTGATCGTCCAACTGTTTCCCCTTTAAAAAATCGCAGTAGGCCAGGATTTCGCAGCAAAGTCAAACCAATTCGCAAATAACGATCTTTCACGGTCATATTATCTATAAAAAAACACCCTTTCAATTCCCCCAGCCATATTAGATTTTCAGGGGTGTCAACATGAAAAACGGGACACCCTGTATATCAATTATGAACCATTTTGTCTCTTATGTTTTCGAGTTATAGGGATAAACTGAAAAATTAGGCATCTCTCAGTTTTTGAATAATGATTGGAGAAATTTATTAATAATTATTACAAACAATGATCAGAAAATGTAAGTCTCTTTCAGTTAATAGGGTCTGGGCTTGGGAGAATTATTTACTTACACACCATTGACACCATAAATAGACAAATGCATTATTGAAATCGTCTTCAAAAAATCCTGCTACATCAACTTTCAAACTTTAATTTTGGAGCAAAAACAAATTAAAACAGGTAAATTGTAATGGCTTACATTTTCTTATTGAAGTATAGGTATTTTAATGCAGTTATTAGTTTTTATATAAAATTTTATGCAAAATACTTGGTTTAGCGTATCGAAATCCAACAATGGTTTTTTTCTACTCCTATGCTAGTAACATACCTATTAAGTGACGGTTTAGGTTATAAGTAAGTTCATTGTTACGAACACTGACACGTAATGACTGACATGTAATGAGTGACACGTAATAATAGTATATTATACACTTAGGTTGAGAAGTGAGCCATTACATACCGAGCTTTTTTATATCCTGAGGCGCATAGCGCCGAAGGATATAATATGCGAGGTAAATAATGGCCTTCTCAACCGAAGTGTATATAGAAATTTTTTTACTACTAACATTGAAATATTGCCATATTTTAGTTTATTTTAGTCATTTCTCGCTTTTTTCAAATACTTCGAAATATCAAGTAGCCTGGGAGTTCAGTTGTCAAGCTGATAAAATGACACTAATCTTTAAATGTCATATAGAAAATTTTTCATTATTTACCTAGGTATTTTTTTATTATCATTATTTACCTAGCGTGAGAAATATTACTTCTCATTAGAGGAATGAGGTAAATAATGGTGATTTCTCAGGTTAGTAGTAAAAAAAATACGTATCTGTTCTTAATTAAAACGCAATTATCACGGGTGCCTTGTTAGCGCGGCATCCGCGTCGCCATAGCAACTAACCAACATACTAATTATTGTTGCCTGTCAGATAATCAGAAGTATACTTTATCTATTATAATAGTTTTTCTTTCGTCCAAGAAAAAATTATAATACAAAACTCGAGTTGTAAGCTTATTACATACTCGTGGAATTACAGCACTCGCCGCTGCGCGGCTCGTGCGCAACTTTTCCACTCATACGTAATAAGCTGTTTACAACTCTCGCTATGTAATATACTATTACAGTCTAGTATAGCTTAGGTCTATGGAGTAACCGATTGACAGCACTTCATGCTTCAGTGTGACTTGTTTTGTTAAAGTAGGTACTTAAGTCCTGTCTCAATGGAGCTACCACCTACCACAAAAATAAAATTGATTAAAGTCCTTTTATCAATACACACTACACCCTAGTGTGTTGAACAGCTTGAACAAAATGTTGACACAAAGACACAATTATGCATTTTGGATTGTGTTTTAGTCAGCAACAATGAACTGTCCAATTTGACAGTGTTTGCTTCTATTTACACACTGATCTAAGTTAGAAACAGTGAACAATGAGATGCAAAGGACAAAAATAAATAAAAAATTGAGCTTTTTGAGTTTAAGCATTGACAATATAAGTAGAAGTAAAAACGTTATTTATTGTCTATGCAACTTTTTCTTGCGAAGCTATTTAGTCTGTGCTATACCTAATGAAACGATTTACTCGAATTTTATTTCAATTAGAAGACAAATAACGGACAAATTACAATCAGGTGTTCACAAAATTTACTGCAAGAGGCATTCCTTAAATACCAAATAGCACCTTGCACGATTCTTTCAAAACTATTGAGAAAATAATTCAAATTGCTGAGCGTGGTTTCCGCATCGCGATTGACAATTAAAACCTCCCATTTAGGCAAGATCTTGCTTTAGAACCACTTTTAGAAAACGCTAGAAAGTGAATATGGGCATTGTTTTTGGGTGAAAATGCATTAGGCTACTCTGTGTTGTAAGAATTGCTTACTATGAAGATAGCTATGCCTACGCCGAACAGGTTTATAAAAGAATAAGGAAGTAGTTATTTAGGCGAGATACATAGCTTGCAGATTATGAGATACAGTAGTACACGGATGTGCAACGGACATGCAAATGTTCCTTGTCATATGAATTTGCAATAATTGTTGTATTAGTTTTATCAGTGATTATATGTTGCTCATTATTTGGAGATAATCGTTTAAAAAACAATAAATTAATAAAAGAATAGTTAACCATTATATTTGACTAAAAATTTCGGCATCTGGTATGGTGATATCATACCAGCCTCCAAGATCTAATAAATGGATGTACCCCGGTTTTTTATGAAGTTTCGAGGAAATTTCTCATCTTATTGATATTTTGACTGCAACATGCAAGTTTCACAAGGATAGAGGGCTTCCAGCTAGATCCTTGTTTCCACAAAGTTGGAAGATACAGTGGTCTGAGAGTGAGCCTGTTTCGTGTGTGACTTCTTCACATTTCACATTTGTTTCTTTCTACACCATCCGTCGTTCTAGTGAATTATGTCTGCCTGGAGGAATCTAATAAGGAGAAACAGTCATGTACTTCCTCGAACTAGTCAAATTCAACACCGGTACATCCATTAGCTCTTGGATGCTGCTATGATATCACTAGATGCCGAAATTTTTAGTCCCAAGGCTCTGTTATCTATTGAGGATGTGAAATTTATCATCTTCGCATTTTCCACGACTGGGAATACTGCTGGCACTGGGTAGGTATCTTTGATCCAAACTCTAAAATATAAATTTTTTAAAATGTGAACTACAAATCTTATGTACATAGCAGCGCCGGTTTTAGCTTGACTACCGCCGGGTGTTAAGATTAAAAAACGCCTATCTACTCTAAATTTTTTACTTTTGACCAGAAAGCTAAACTTTTATGTTGGGAGGCAGAAATTAAAAAAAAATTAAATTGAATTTTTGTGGTACAAAATTGCGCCGCTGGCGAAAATGTTTCAAATATTCAAGGACAAACAATTTAAATTAACGAAAAAAATCCAAGCAAAAAATATTCTTGTCAACTGGAGGTAATTATTTTTGTTCACTTGTAGTTTTGTTCTTCTTGTAGCCAAGAAGTTCTACTCATTTTTCTTTTATAGAACAAAACTGTGGCCAATAGAAATTTCGAAATTTGTTTTAGTGTGAGCCCATAAAAATCATTGCTTTTTAAAGCGGCTATACAAAAGAAGCTGAGGTGTTTGGTGTTTGGTTACTGAAATGCCCCATCAAGGGCGTATCCAGGATTTCGCCTTGGGAGGGGTAATATAAAATATTTTTTTAGCATTAGGGGTTTTGTGCATTCGTAAAAGCAATTTCAACTGAATATGGTGGTATTTTATTACCTACATAAAAAAAACAAAACATTATAGGTATAAAAATATTTTTAAAAATAAATAAAATTCTTTAAGAGAATATAAAACTCTTAAAAATCACATCCACATCACAATGGATTATAGGAATAGGAATATAGTTATCTATTATAATATGAAATCAATTTTTCTTTTTGTTTTTTGGCGTATCGCTCAATAACCCGAGAAACATCTACATTGATTTCTCTGTGGGTAAATAGCAGTGCCAATCCTACTGATCGCTCTTCGCCCATAGTGGAGCGTAACCAGGTTTTCAGTCTTTTCAATGAAGAAAAGCTTCGTTCTGCTGACGCAACACTAATTGGCAGAGCAATTAATATGTTTAGAATTTTTTTATAGTAGGAACTATGTCTTCGTCACAGTCTTTATAACTTGTATAAATCTAACTCTCCTTGCAATTTAATTTTTATTACTTCGTCAGACTCTTGACTAAATTTACCTAAATATAGAGTTGAGAAATTGGACATTTGATGGGCTTGGTGCCCCATAGGCGAAAATTTTTAGAAATATGAAGCACAGATAGTTTAAATGAGGTATAGGAAATTAAATAAATTAAAAGTAAAAAAATATTTTTAAAAAAAGCTTTTATTTAAATGCGCTAAAAAGAATAAAATAATCTTTTCTTTTAAAACTTTTACTATCAACTTATAACGTCATTCCACAATTTATATGATATAAAAGCTTGTCGCGAGATTTAAGTAGTGGTATTTACTTAGTTTGAAAACTTAAATCTCGCGACAAGCTTTTATATCATATAAATTGTGGAATGACGTTATAAGTTGATAGTAAAAGTTTTAAAAGAAAAGATTATTTTATTCTTTTTAGCGCATTTAAATAAAAGCTTTTTTTAAAAATATTTTTTTACTTTTAATTTATTTTGTAATTTTTAGTTTGGCCAGGTGTCTGAGTCTATTCATCTCAGTTAACGCATCATTGTTGCAAGGTCGTTTGCCGGTTAGTTTAGAACAGTCTAGCTCTTCAATGAGGAGACCTTCTAATGACCATCTTGGGTGTTCCGCCATGTTGGATTTAGAATGACGTCACACATATAATCATGCATTGTCATCCAAATTAAACGTGTGTACAAAATTTCAGCTCGATCGGTTGAAATTTAACTAGTCCGCCATCTTGAGTGTTCCGCCATGTTGGATTTAGAATGACGTCACACATATAATCATGCATTGTCATCCAAATTAAACGTGTGTACAAAATTTCAGCTCGATCGGTTGAAATTTAACTAGTCCGCCATCTTGGGTGATCCGCCATGTTGGATTTAGAATGACGTCACACATATAATCATGCATTGTCATCCAAATTAAACGTGTGTACAAAATTTCAGCTCGATCGGTTGAAGATATCTGCTTCAAAATTGAGTTGCAAGATTCCACCCGAACAAATTACATACATACATACATACATACATACATTGCAAGTTAAATAAAAGCTTTTAAAAAATCATAACAGTATAATGTATTTTTCGTATTTTTACAATGTAGGGGGCTTCAACCCCGAAATCATATACAGCCCTGGGCTTATTATGGGAAAAGCCAGGTCTCTGGAATCAGGAGTTAGCTACTGAATGTAGGTATCTATGGTACACATTATTACACGCATGACAATTTTCCAATTTATACATATATTCAATCAATGAATCACTGTTGTATATTCTGCGTTTAGGATATTTTCAACGTACAGATGAAGATGATGAATATAGAACGTTTTAGATGATGTTATGTTTGCAGACGACGATCAACACGAAGGTGTCGTGTTGTGAGTGACATGGCACAAAATGTCATTTACTTTTAGTTATTAAACCAGCTTATACCGCCTCCTACAATTTACCGCCGGGTGCTATTAGCGCCCTAGCACCCCCCTAAAGCGCTGGTACTTAGTTTAAATGAGGCATATGAATATAGGAAATAGAAAAATCACAGCATCGGAGTTCATAAGACATCTCTAGGGCAGCCTACGACAACACCCTGTATTTCTTCGTTTTTTTTCTCAATTGGAGGGAGAATTGAACCCCCTATAACCCCCCGCCCCCATAATCTACGGCCCTGTCTATTGTATTTCTCTCATATTCTTAAGGCAATCATACACTGGCTAACTAGGATATCCATAAAGATAAAGAATTGTAGAAGGATTGTAGGTACCCTTGTGCCCTTGTATTTCATGTATAATGTAAAAAAATATTTTGATTGTTCCAATTTTTTTGTAGGCATATCCTAAGTACCACTTCGAATATGGAGTGAAAGATGGCCACACTGGCGATGTAAAAGAACAATCAGAAGAAAGAGACGGAGACGTAGTTCGTGGAGAGTATTCCCTGGTAGAGCCTGATGGTACTGTGCGAAAAGTACAGTACCAAGATGATGGTCACAGTGGATTTAACGCCATAGTAACCAGGTAGGTATATCTGAAAATCAAGGCCAGCTCTAACAGTCTAACAGTCAAGCCAAAAGTCTCTGTCTCTTGTCCCAAATTTTCTTTTAAGATAGTAACAGTCGCAATCAATTATTGTGGATATATTTTGTGGACAATGGGCTTATTAGGGACTACGGGGTAACAAAGGGGGACTCAGGCACACGATTGCACGCCCAAATTATGGATCGTATCTCCAGAAATAAAAAAGTTACGTCGGTTTAAAATTTTTGAATTTCTCCAACATTCTTTGCCAGCAATCCAGCACTGACTTTATAAAAAAAAATTAAATCAGTGTTACAGCTCCTTAGATAATACTTTATCTTGTTCTATTAAAAGCCCGATTTAAAGTCACGGAACGTTTGAATTTTATGTGGCTTGTTTGAAACGTTGAATGCATAATTTGTATATCATCTACCATGTTTGTGTGGGTAGCCAGGAAGAACATGTTGAATAAAATGAATGTCGATATTTTTCAGGCATGGTTTTGCATAATATATATGCACATTTCTATGCAATAATATTTATGCATCGATAATGGATTCATTTTGTTGTTAGGTCTGGCCATGCGGTTCATCCACCTACGCCAGCTAAAGTTGCAATACCAGTGGCGTTGCAAGCTGGCTATCACCACTGAACAAGTCAAAAAATTATAAACCTACTTACCTACCTACCAGTTGTGTTAAATAGTGATATTTCTAAAACGAATGGTATGTATAGTTCAAATGAAAAGTGTAAAGGTGATGGTTTAATTTTCTTCATTGAGTCAGTCTTAATTTTTCAATTGTTTTTGTTAATTTTGCCATTAATTTATAAGACTGATATATGACTTCGAAAAAGGTACCTATTATTAAAATTAAAAAAAGGAAATAAAAAATAGTGGTACCTCATAGAATTAAGTATGTTACCAATATAATTTTGCCAGTATTAATTGTATAGTACATACCTAGCTGTAGATTAAGAATAATAACCCTCATTCTGTCATTTTTTAAAATACTTATAATATTTTATATTATTTGTTTATACCTATACATATAGAAATTATTTTTCTATGAAGGGCATTTCGTTGACAACAATAATATATATATTTAATAAACTATTCAACCACAGAAATTTATCTTATTTTTATTACCCCAAAATATACTTATAGGTATCTATTAATATAACGTTTGCTTACACCGAAAGAAAAAATTCTCCGTATCTTACTTAGGTACCTGATCTAATCGTAGATGCAAATAGATGCATTGCTTACCTATGGTTAGCTAGAAATAAAGGTGTTATTTTTAAGAATTTTTAATGGCTATAGCGTGAGTAGATTCACGAAAGAAAACTTTATTTAACTCGTGCGTTATTCAGTTCTCACAAAAATAAACAATAACTTCGTATTCTACACGAACTCCCATTCTGAAAAGAAATTACCCAATATCATGCGAACGAAATGATAGGTAGTATATGCCTGCCAAAAATAAATTCACATCTATTTGTATACGTATACCTACCTATCTCTGGAATAATGAAAAATTTAGGTAATTAATTTTCCCTAAAACGTTCAATATTACCATATAAAATAGTGGAAAAGAGAATAGTCTACCTAGTATTTTCTTTGATTAAGTTATTCTGTGTTCTTAAGTCATTCATAAGTTAAAATAATTGAACTTACAGAACTGAAATGTGGAAATTTAGATACTTTCTCGATATTTTAGACAGTCCCACACATGAGCAATTTTTGCACAAACGCGTTTTTACACAACCTCAAATTTGAAATTTGAGGAAACGAAAAAACAAAGCCTGTTTGGCTTTGTTTTTTCGTTTTCAGCTATCTCCCCGAACAGCTCCCCAACGCGCAAATTTTACATTTAATTTGAGTTTAAAAATCCGCGTTGACCATAAATTGTATGCATTTATAACAGGGCCATAAATAGTTTTGTGGTTTACACCAAAAATTACTTTAGTACCTACTTCCTACGTTTCTACTAGTTTGTATTATAGTTATAATTTCCTAATAACAGCAATTTGCAGTAACAATTACCACCCTACTTATGAATTTGTATAGGTTGTGTAGTTGTAGCAACAAACGAGCAGGTAACTATATTCGAGGGTAAGTTATCAGTATTCTCTAGACTTTGGTTATGCCAAGAATTAAAAAAGTGCTTATTTTAATAAATTTTATAAAGTCACAAATTATAAAAATTATGTAAGTAACAAAAACGAATAATTTGTGAAAGAAAATGGAAAATTTTTACTTGAACTCTAGGTTATGTTTTGTGTGGTTTTATTATGTAAATGTTCGTTCCGTTCCACGTCCACGTAGGTTCTAAACTGAATAGTGAAATATGTATGGCTGCATAACTTATGAATTGCAAATGCAGACCACTCGATAATACGAGGGATACTGAATACATACATTCTTTAGAAACAAATAGAGCCAGCTCATAATTTAATTTATCAGAAACATTACCTGGCCAATCAGATGCATTTTTATTCAGCCATAAAATTAGCAACAGGAAAATTTCTAGAAAATTTTTCCTTGTTTGGGTCTGGGGCTGTCATTACACTGCAAATTTGTGTGAAATGTTAAAATAACTTATTGGAACATATCATCCCCGGACCAAACTTTTGCACCCTTTATACATAATTCCAGGTGACACAGAGACACGAAATTTTTTAGTCTGATCAAACCTTCTAAATTAACCGGAAGTGACATCGATTTTACACCTAAAATGTTGAAATATCGTTTCGCAAAATCGCTTTTTTGAAACTTTTCAGCTTATGCCACACAATACAAAAAATGTCAACGGATAGTGGAAATAACCACCACTCAAACTTTGAAGAAATAGAAAGATACCTAAGTAAGTTTGAAGGTGGAGAAATCTATATCTCTAAAGAATATTGGGCAGAAGGGATTGCTGTAATTAATATCAATAATCCGTCAAAGAGAAATGCGATTAATGGTAAGAAAAATAAAAGCCTTTTCCACATAGGCACTAATTAAAACCCATTCTTAGGAAAAATGATGGTGGATCTACGTAGGTGCGTGGCCGACTTAGAAAAATGGGAAGAAGGAAAGGCAGTGTTGCTTCGAGGTTTAGGGGAAAATTTCTGTTCTGGTGGCGATTTAGATTTTGCGAGAGCGACAGGTGGGTATAATCATAGAAGAATCTATAGATTCATTATACCATAGAAGAATCTATAGATTCTTCTATGGTATAATGTATAATATTTCAGTCCTAGCCTGGTCGTATTTGAACTAGCGTTCCCGAATTTTTTGGTTTGAAGGCAGTGCCTCCAAATCCCAATGCGTGGTCTGCACTAGTCGGGATAGTTTTGAAGAGCATTTCCTTGAAAATAGTAATTCTCGGATATCGATCATGTGTGGTCTAAAAGTTTTTTAACTGTACCACGCAAATTGACCCGTTGATTTTTGTTTGGATGGGACGGGGGACCTTCTTTGATGCACATGTGATGCTGACAAAGTCACCCCTGTGTGCTCCATCAACTCGAACTATAAAACTTCAAATGGAACTTCCCCGCTTGTGATACTGATACTTCGTTTCAAAAGTATTGTTTTGCGAAGTCAGCAATTACTCGTTTTTTGAATAAGGATAGAATTTACAAACGTTATAAACAAAAATAATTTTCTTTAAATGTTTCTTTTCATCAATACGTTTGCCCACACTTGAAATTGTTTTCGCGCTAGACTTTCCCTCGGTAAAGGATGTCTTCAGCTACGTAGACGGGCGTAATTGTCTTAAAACATCAACGCGCATTCATGGACGCCCGTTCAACACCGTCCATCTGTGGTGATAATACCGCCACGTACTTGAATGCGCGTTGAAGAAGTACGACGCACTTTTGAACCTGGTCTCGCTGAAAACATGTGTGTGCATTGATGAATGCAAGTTGATGTTTCACTGTGTGTGTTAACAAACGCGCATCATTGCCGCGGCTTTCTTCAGTGAAGTAGATATATACTATTTTAAAATCCCTTCCTGTCACCTCGAGTTTATTAATAATTATTGATTATTCCGGATTTATTACAATAAACACTTCAAATTTTGTTTATTATCGCACTATAAATATATTGTCTCCTCGGATCTAATAAATGTAGTTACTACTTACCAGACAGTTTTTTTACATAGAAGTTTTATTACTAGAAGTTTTATTATTATTAGGTACAGAGTAATATAACAATGTCAGACTCAAGAAATTTAACTCGAGATCTATTAAGAGAATTTATTGAGTTATATCGAGGTTATCCTTGTTTATGGAAAACCAAGTCAAAGGAGTACCTTGACAAAAATGAAAAAAATGCATCCTATATAATATTTTGCTGAAAAAATTAAAAGTTGTACAGACAGATGCGACAAAGAGTACAGTTATACAAAAAATTAACACTTTGCGTGGTGGATTCAGAAGAGAATTTAAAAATATAGCGCACGCCACTGCAATCAAATGCAACTTCGCCGACATCGTTCTGCGAAGAATATGCGTTCGTGTATGACCGGTGTGAATTTAGCAACGTAGCTAGCAACGTTTCTGGAGAGCGCGTCGAAAATTTTTCATTTTCGCCACTGGTCGATCGAGGTAGACTTGATGTTCATTTTACAAACTTTTACAAAGATATTCGGGAAAATTAAACGTTACAGCCTTACACAAATCCAAAACTTTGTAAGATTGCGCAAAACGGTTGTCGCTTAAGATAAAAAAACCGAATTTGGGACCGTTTCCAGCAGATTTCGTAGATTTTACAGAGAACGAAAGATTGTGCCACCTCAATTTTTTTACACGAAACGTGGAAAAGGATGTCACTAAGGAAAAAGCTGTCAAAATTTTCCCAGGATTCTCATGGGCCAAGAAAAAATAAAAAATCCGAATTTTCGATCGTTTCTAGCAGTCTTCTCAGATTTTCCAGAGAACGGAAAATTGTGCCACCTCAAGTTTTTTATATGACACGTGGGAAGGGATGTCATTGATGGAAAAGGTGTCAAAATTGTACCGGGATCCCCATGGGCGTAGAACAAAAATAAAAATGCAGAAATTGCGACCGTTTCTAGAAGTCTTCGTAGATTTTCCAGAGAACGGAAAGTTGTGCAACCTCAATTTTTTTATATGACACGTGGAAATGGATGTCAACAACGGAAAATGTGTAAAAATTTTTCCAGGATTCATTTGGGCGGAGAAGAAAAATAAAAAGTCCGAATTTGCGACCGTTTCTAGTAGCTTTCGTACATTTTCCAGATAACGGAAAGTTGTGCCACCTCAATTTTTTTACATGACACGTGGAAAAGGATGTCCCTAACGGAAAATGTGTCAAAATTATTCCAGGATTCCCATGGGCGGAGAAAAAAATAAAAAGGTCAAATTTGAGACCGTTTCTAGCAGTTTTCGTAGGTTTTACAGAGAACGGAAAGTTGTGCCACCTCAATTTTTTTATATGACACGTGGAAAGAGATATCACTAACGGAAAATGTGTCAAAATTTTTCCAGGATTCCCATGGGCGGAGAAGAAAAATAAAAAGTCCGAACTTGCGACAGTTTCTAGTAGTTTTCGTACATTTCCCAGAGACGGAAAGTTGTGCCACTTCAATTTTTTTACATGACACGTGGAAAAGGATGTCTATAAAGGAAAATGTGTCAAAATTTTTCCAGGATTCCCATGGGCGGAGAAGAAAAATATAAGATTCCGAATTTGCGACCGTTTCTAGTAGTTTTCGTACATTTTCCAGAGAACGGAAAGTTGTGCCACCTCAATTTTTTTATATGACACGTGGAAATGGATGTCAATAACTGAAAATGTGTCAAAATTTTTCCAGGATTCCCATGGGCGGAGAAGAAAAATATAAGAGTCCGAATTTGCGACCGTTTCTAGTAGTTTTCGTACATTTTCCAGAGAACGGAAAGTTGTGCCACCTCAATTTTTTTATATGACACGTGGAAATGGATGTCAATAACTGAAAATGTGTCAAAATTTTTCCAGGCTTCCCATGGGCGGAGAAGAAAAATAAAAAGTCCGAACTTGCGACAGTTTCTAGTAGTTTTCGTACATTTTCCAGAGAACGGAAAGTTGTGCCACCTCAATTTTTTTACATGACACGTGGAAAAGGATGTCACTAGCGGAAAATGTGTCAAAATTTTTCCAGGATTCCCATGGGCGGAGAAGAAAAATATAAGAGTCCGAATTTGCGACCGTTTCTAGTAGTTTTCGTACATTTTCCAGAGAACGGAAAGTTGTGCCACCTCAATTTTTTTATATGACACGTGGAAAGAGATGTCACTAACGGAAAATTTGTCAAAATTTTTCCAGGATTCCCATGGGCGGAGAAGAAAAATAAAAAGTCCGAACTTGCGACAGTTTCTAGTAGTTTTCGTACATTTCCCAGAGAACGGAAAGTTGTGCCACCTCAATTTTTTTATATGACACGTGGAAAGAGATGTCACTAACGGAAAATGTGTCAAAATTTTTCCAGGATTCCCATGGGCGGAGAAGAAAAATATAAGAGTCCGAATTTGCGACCGTTTCTAGTAGTTTTCGTACATTTTCCAGAGAACGGAAAGTTGTGCCACCTCAATTTCTTTACATGACACGTGGAAAAGGATGTCACTAGCGGAAAATGTGTCAAAATTTTTTTCAGGATTCCCATGGGCGGAGAAGAAAAATATAAGAGTTCGAATTTGCGACCGTTTCTAGTAGTTTTCGTACATTTTCCAGAGAACGGAAAGTTGTGCCACCTCAATTTTTTTATATGACACGTGGAAAGAGATGTCACTAACGGAAAATTTGTCAAAATTTTTCCAGATTCCCATGGGCGGAGAAGAAAAATAAAAAGTCCGAACTTGCGACAGTTTCTAGTAGTTTTCGTACATTTCCCAGAGAACGGAAAGTTGTGCCACCTCAATTTTTTTATATGACACGTGGAAAGAGATGTCACTAACGGAAAATGTGTCAAAATTTTTCCAGGATTCCCATGGGCGGAGAAGAAAAATATAAGAGTCCGAATTTGCGACCGTTTCTAGTAGTTTTCCTACATTTTCCAGAGAACGGAAAGTTGTGCCACCTCAATTTCTTTACATGACACGTGGAAAAGGATGTCACTAGCGGAAAATGTGTCAAAATTTTTCCAGGATTCCCATGGGCGGAGAAGAAAAATATAAGAGTCCGAATTTGCGACCGTTTCTAGTAGTTTTCGTACATTTTCCAGAGAACGGAAAGTTGTGCCACCTCAATTTTTTTATATGACACGTGGAAAGAGATGTCACTAACGGAAAATTTGTCAAAATTTTTCCAGGATTCCCATGGGCGGAGAAGAAAAATAAAAAGTCCGAACTTGCGACAGTTTCTAGTAGTTTTCGTACATTTCCCAGAGAACGGAAAGTTGTGCCACCTCAATTTTTTTATATGACACGTGGAAATGGACGTCAATAAAGGAAAATGTGTCAAAAATTTTCCAGGATTCCCATGGGCGGAGAAGAAAAATATAAGAGTCCGAATTTGCGACCGTTTCTAGTAGTTTTCGTACATTTTCCAGAGAAGGGAAAGTTGTGCCACCTCAATTTTTTTACATGACACGTGGAAAAGGATGTCACTAACGGAAAATGTGTCAAAATTTTTCCAGGATTCCCATGGGCGGAGAAGAAAATAAAAAGGTCAAATTTGAGACCGTTTCTAGCAGTTTTCGTAGGTTTTACAGAGAACGGAAAGTTGTGCCACCTCAATTTTTTTATATGACACGTGGAAAGAGATATCACTAACGGAAAATGTGTCAAAATTTTTCCAGGATTCCCATGGGCGGAGAAGAAAAATAAAAAGTCCGAACTTGCGACAGTTTCTAGTAGTTTTCGTACATTTCCCAGAGAACGGAAAGTTGTGCCACCTCAATTTTTTTATATGACACGTGGAAATGGACGTCAATAAAGGAAAATGTGTCAAAATTTTTCCAGGATTCCCATGGGCGGAGAAGAAAAATATAAGAGTCCGAATTTGCGACCGTTTCTAGTAGTTTTCGTACATTTTCCAGAGAACGGAAAGTTGTGCCACTTCAATTTTTTTACATGACACGTGGAAAAGGAAGTCACTAACGGAAAATGTGTCAAAATTTTTCCAGGATTCCCATGGGCGGAGAAGAAAAATATAAGAGTCCGAATTTGCGACCGTTTCTAGTAGTTTTCGTACATTTTCCAGAGAAGGGAAAGTTGTGCCACCTCAATTTTTTTATATGACACGTGGAAAGGGATGTCACTAACGGAAAATGTGTCAAAATTTTTCCAGGATTCCCATGGGCGGAGAAGAAAATAAAAAGGTCAAATTTGAGACCGTTTCTAGCAGTTTTCGTAGGTTTTACAGAGAACGGAAAGTTGTGCCACCTCAATTTTTTTATATGACACGTGGAAAGAGATGTCACTAACGGAAAATGTGTCAAAATTTTTGCAGGATTCCCATGGGCGGAGAAGAAAAATAAAAAGTCCGAACTTGCGACAGTTTCTAGTAGTTTTCGTACATTTCCCAGAGAACGGAAAGTTGTGCCACCTCAATTTTTTTATATGACACGTGGAAATGGACGTCAATAAAGGAAAATGTGTCAAAATTTTTCCAGGATTCCCATGGGCGGAGAAGAAAAATATAAGAGTCCGAATTTGCGACCGTTTCTAGTAGTTTTCGTACATTTTCCAGAGAACGGAAAGTTGTGCCACTTCAATTTTTTTACATGACACGTGGAAAAGGAAGTCACTAACGGAAAATGTGTCAAAATTTTTCCAGGATTCCCATGGGCGGAGAAGAAAAATATAAGAGTCCGAATTTGCGACCGTTTCTAGTAGTTTTCGTACATTTTCCAGAGAACGGAAAGTTGTGCCACTTCAATTTTTTTACATGACACGTGGAAAAGGATGTCACTAACGGAAAATTTGTCAAAATTTTTCCAGGATTCCCATGGGCGGTGAAGAAAAATAAAAAGTCCGAACTTGCGACAGTTTCTAGTAGTTTTCGTACATTTCCCAGAGAACGGAAAGTTGTGCCACCTCAATCTTTTTATATGACACGTGGAAATGGACGTCAATAAAGGAAAATGTGTCAAAAATTTTCCAGGATTCCCATGGGCGGAGAAGAAAAATATAAGAGTCCGAATTTGCGACCGTTTCTAGTAGTTTTCGTACATTTTCCAGAGAAGGGAAAGTTGTGCCGCCTCAATTTTTTTATATGACACGTGGAAAGGGATGTCACTAACGGAAAATGTGTCAAAATTTTTCCAGGATTCCCATGGACGGAGAAGAAAAATAAAAAGTCCGAATTTGCGACAGTTTCCAGTAGTTTTGGTGCATTTCCCAGAGAACGGAAAGTTGTGCCACCTCAATTTTTTTATATGACACGTGGAAATGGATGTCAATAACGGAAAATGTGTCAAAATTTTTCCAGGATTCCCATGGACGGAGAAGAAAAATATAAGAGTCCGAATTTGCGACCGTTTCTAGTAGTTTTCGTACATTTTCCAGAGAACGGAAAGTTGTGCCACCTCAATTTTTTTATATGACACGTGGAAAGGGATGTCATTGATGGAAAAGGTGTCAAAATTGTACCGGGATTCCCATGGGCGGAGAACAAAAATAAAAATGCAGAAATTGCGACCGTTTCTAGAAGTCTTCGTAGATTTTCCAGAGAACGGAAAGTTGTGCCACCTCAATTTTTTTATATGACACGTGGAAATGGATGTCAATAACGGAAAATGTGTCAAAATTTTTCCAGGATTCCCATGGGCGGAGAAGAAAAATATAAGAGTCCGAATTTGCGACCGTTTCTAGTAGTTTTCGTACATTTTTCAGAGAACCGAAAGTTGTGCCACCTCAATTTTTAATAATAGATAGGTTGGATTTGTTGTACATTGATTCTACTCCATATCTGGTTGCTTGTAGACTTTATTAGCGTTTTTTAAAAGTAGCTTTTTTAAATGCAATCTATAGGCTTCAATGTCCACGTAGTCTTTCAAACTTTTATCATTTAATAAATTATTAGCGTAGTACAAAATGTAAACTCCACAACTCCAGGAATCGCGTTGTTTTACATGTTTGATAATTTTTGTTCGCCAACCAGAAATATCAGCTTGTTCGTTCTTTTTGTGATATGTGGTTAGAAAATAGGACATATATTCCTGAATTTTTTCTTCTTCTTGACCCATGGGATCGAGAAAGGAAAATTCCTTTTTATTTACGTCGGCCACCGCTAGGCACCAGTGTCTGTTCTTGATGTTAGATGGCATCAGTACTATTCCATTCAATTCCGGAATGACATTTAACTCGTTGTCGGGTATTACTAGTGTTATATTTTGTTTTTTAGATTTCCTAGCGATGCAGCCCAGGCATAAATCAATAATGAAATTATTGAGCCATGTGTTTCTGTTTAGTGTACAAAAATCATCATACCATAAGTCTTTTATCTGACAATGTTTATTTACGGCAGGGTAAAAATTCACAAATTTTATAATTTTCATTTGCGTGATTCGGAGTAGGTGGATTATCTGCAACTGATTCCTGGTCAAATGATAAATAATTATCCTTTTCGAAGTTTTCGCACAACTTGCATTGAAAATGTACGTCAGGATTTCTCAACCGATCACACTTGTCATCTTGGGCGGGTAAGCAATGGATATGAATCCAGCGAAAGCAAATTTCGCATTGTACCCACGAGACCTCGGGTAGAATTTGCTCTACAAATCCGCAGTATAAACAAGCTTTATGAACATCAGACGAAGTTTTTAAAACCAGTGTTTTAACATCATGAACATAGTCCTCATTTATTGGACAATCAGTTACGCTTTTTTGAAAAGATCTAAGAATAAATAAGCCACTGTTAATTTTGTCGGGACAGGCAACACATTTTATGTTGTACAAAGAAACGGATTCGCCTATATCTTCTAAAATACAACGAGCTTGGTCTTCCGAGCCATTATACAGTATAACTGTCCATTGCTGAAAGTCGATGACAAGCAGTTTATAATTTTTCAAGATATAAAAGGGCTTATAATTTACAACATTTTTATTGTAATTCTGAAAAAGTGAATCTACGCTGCCCAACTTCATTAATTCATGTGGATATTTGACACCAGCGTTCTTTGAAATTACTTGCATGACGTATTCTAATACGTTCGGAGTCAAGAATGCTATTGGACGATCATTTATAGAATTATAGTCCCTGAAATATAATTCCCTGGATCTAAAAAAACATATGATGTAATCGTCACCTATGTCTTTATAGAAATTTATATCCGTTACCAACCCATTCTTATAACAGTCCAATAAAGGAGCTTTATCGTAGAGACTGTCATTATTCACTTCAATTGTATTCCATAGTGATTTATCCTCGCTGACACTGCTGACCGGGGTGAGACTTTCATTTTTGATTTTTTTTAAATGAAGCATTTTATGATACCCAAATTTCTTTTTAATAGTTGAACTCTTTTTCCATCCCTCTTCCGCTAACAATGAGTCGGGTTCACCCCTTGGGCGAGCCAAATGATTTTTCGGAATACTATGTTTAGATTCCTTTACTATTCCCAAAATGTGTTCCCTACTGCGACGGACTACTCGACTTGCCTTCAAATACGTTTCTTTATTCAGTATATTATTTTTTAATATACCGTTCCAATTTTCTACAGAGGCGTTGCTGTAACGTCTGCCTTCATTAATTAATCCTGACCAGAGCGGTACGTAGGGAACATATTTTGTTAGGACTACGTCCAACAATTCTTCTGAATAATATTCATTATCGATTGACGGCGAATCATCGTAAATGAACTCTCTTTTTACCTTTTGAAAGATTTCAAAGAAGTCTCGGTAAAACAGACTATTTTTATATTTAGATCGTTCCTGCTGAAAATCGCTCGTTTCGAGAAATGAATCGGAATAAGTCAGATAGTTGTCGTTCCTATTATTGTCTACGCAGATTTTAATAAGATGGGAAAGATCCTTTTGCAATCGTGGCGTACTTTGTCTAGCTAGCAGTACTCTGCACAACTGTTTGAACCAAATTCGAAGCGTATCCAAATCTTTTATGTGCACAGGTGCGGCTAATATTTCTTTTAGGTACTTACGAGCGGAACCTTCATATTTGTTTACATCGTTCGATATGATTCGCATGAAATGAGACCAACAAATTGTTATTATTGTGATGTCGGGTCTCAAAACTATGCCGGATTTCACAAGGTGGTAAATGTCATTGACATAATCAACAAGTGGTTCTTGATTCCAATATAAAGAAACTGCATTCAATAAAGCAAAACTGCAGTCAACAACTATTCTTTCGAATAAAGGCCAACGGAAACTATTCTTAATGGAAAAGGCTTTAAACAACGTCAAAAACACGCCAATGCTTGCCGTATCTTGCTTTATTGAAATTAGTTCTAATATCGGACATATCCTGCCATTTTCAGTTGTGACAACACCGGAATAATATAAGCAAGATCCTTTCAGATGTTTGGGAGCTCTGACAATTGTGCCAGTAGCATCAAAATTGAGAGTTTTCGTTGAAGAACTTAGTAACTTTAGTTGTGCTACGCTGTACAAGTGTATTTGAAAAGGGTCACATACCAATTGGATATAATCCAAATTCTCTCGTTTCATAAGTATCATATCGATTAAATCATCGGTATCTCTGTCGAGGACCGAGCTTCTTTGGGATTTGATTTTTCTTAATACTTCGTCAGATTTTATGTCTTGCAAATTTCCAGATGAAAGAAGAGTTTGGTTTGATTTTTGTAAGGATTTAAGTTTATAACATAGTGATTTTTCTTGCCGTAACTCGTTGCTAACTAGAAGTCGCTTAATTCCCCTAACTTGCGAAGTTAATTTTTGAACGTGATTAAAATCTTTATTCGAACTAAATACGGTAATTTTCCCATAGGAAGTCATATAGATTTTAAATAATTTACAATAAGGATGGACGCACTTGGCGTAAATTACCTCGGACTTCGAGTTACATCTTCTACTCTTTATTATGACATCACAAGTGCTGTTTACAAGTGACCTAATTTTTTTCCTTAAAATAAAGTTAAAGACGAGCGGTTTATTCTCACTTTCTTGAAATTCCTCGATAGAGAACTTGAATACTCCCTCAAACACATTACACGTCCTGTAGGTTTTACCGATAGACATCGATTTATCGGATAAGTTTTTAGACCCCTTAGGTAAGATTCCTGCTGCTTTTGGAGTATTCGCTAAGGTAAAAGCAACATTTGGTACCACCGGATCGTCTGGGGTTACTTTAGGACTAACATCATATTCGTTACTATTCGGTTCGTCCATTGACTTATTATAAGTGATAGACTCCAAACAAGCATCCAATTGCATTCCGTTGTCAATAGTGACCATCGAATCTTCTTTCACATCCATATCCTTATTGTGTACTTCAAAAGATCTCTCACTCGATGTGTCAAATTCCTTCTCGTCCGGTACAATGTTAGACAACTCAAAACTATTTTCGAGGTCATCATAATCTGTTTTGACGGGGGTAGATGACGAAAGCGGTCTCGCCTCTAAATGTCTTCTAATAAATACTTTCAGATATAATCTGTTTTTTCTATTATTTTCCAAACCAAAATGAACACACATTTCACTGAACGTCGATTGGGGTTTTCTAACTCCCTCTAGAAATACGCCGGCGTCGTAGTGCCCTTTTTGCAAAAAATATTTTATTTGTTCTATTTTATCAAGGGTCGATTGATCCTTAAATGTCGGAGGTGCCATTTTGTTGAACGAGTGTTACTAAACGAAACTAGCCTACCCCAAACCTTTACAGACACTAAGTAAGATTTATGATTAAAAAAATAATATCACTTTCAGGTAGCTACTTAAAATCTTAGAAACCAGTTACGTACACTGCAACTCTATAAAACTAGCCGAAGTTAAAATAAACTCCACGATTTACACCTAATAACTTATAGCGATGTTATCTCCCTAAAATGTGGCTTAAAAATTACGAATTATTACCTACTTAAATTTAAGAACAACTAGGCATCTATCTATATAGGTGAGACAAAGACAAACTTGGAATTTATTCGGCGTAGGCCGCAATAAGCTGCCCCGTCGAAGAAAACTTTTTCAGAATCAACGAATTCGGGAAAATGGCATAGAGAAAAGTTGCTCAGCGCGTCGAGATCTACCCGGTAACACGTTTAGCACGACCCGAATCCAGGCGAGAATAGAAACTTATTCGGCGGATTCCGTGCAATAAGCTGCCCCGTCGAAGAAAACTTTTTCAGAATCAACGAATTCGGGAAAATGGCATAGAGAAAAGTTGCTCAGCGCGTCGAGATCTACCCGGTAACACGTTTAGCACGACCCGAATCCAGGCGAGAATAGAAACTTATTCGGCGGATTCCGTGCAATAAGCTGCCCCGTCGAAGAAAACTTTTTCAGAATCAACGAATTCGGGAAAATGGCATAGAGAAAAGTTGCTCAGCGCGTCGAGATCTACCCGGTAACACGTTTTGCACGACCCGATTTCAGGCGAGAATTGAACCTTACTCGGCGAAAAAGTTTGAATTTGCGACCTTTTCGCACCAGCGACCGCTTCTGAAAAAGTTTTCTTCGACGGGACAGCTTGCTTCGGCATCCACCGAAAAAGTTTCTATTCTTCTATAGTCACTGATTATAGGTATTCTTGCCCTGACTGCGGTTCAGTTTCAGAACCTTATTCTGACAAATCTGAATTATCGAACATCCTAGAAAATGTATTAAAATGTCATAAATTCGACAGACTGGAACAATAAAATGTACTATTTTTATTTTGCCCGATTTTCAACTCCAATAACTTTCGAACAATCTAACGAAGAAGTTTCTAAAACTGACTGGATGTCAGAATTATTATCGTTCCCTCTGGAAAGTATATAAATTAGCTTTTATCATGCAGCGATTTACATAGGAATTCGTTTTCAAAAAATGCTTCACATGACCCATTTATTTGGCAAAATTATTACTTGTACCTATCACATTTTTAAAGTAAAAATCAAGCGCACAATTTGGTCTAGAATTTAAATTTACTCTTTTTGCACGACCAGGCCATTTTATGCCCTAGGGATTAAACCATTTTACACAAAAGCAAAAAGTAGGTACTTTGTGAATAATAATTATTTATTTTCTAAAATTTATTTGTGAGATCCAATTAATTTTTAATCGGGTTTTTCGCCACCAAACTGATCGAAGGACAACTTTTTCAAGTTGCCTGGAAAATTCATAAATTCTTAACAGTGAATGAACGAAACTTTAAACGTGTAACTCAAAAAATAACTTCAACAAATTTGTTTTCTGAGCTTTCGGAGGATAAATCTTCCTCCTTTCTCAAAGATCATGCCACTTCAGACGTGGCATGATCTTTGAGAAAGGAGGAAGATTGGAAGATTTATTCTCCGAAAGCTCAGAAAACAAATTTGTTGAAGTTATTTTTTGAGTTACACGTTTAAAGTTTCGTTCATTCACTGTTAAGAATTTATGAATTTTCCAGGCAACTTGAAAAAGTTGTCCTTCGATCAGTTTGGGGGCGAAAAACTCAATTAAAAATTAAATGGATTAATAATTATTTATTTATAATTCCTGGAGGAATAATAATAATGAGTATTATTATATGCCAGTCGACATACATAATGTCGCGGTAGAAAATATTTTCTTCGGGTACTCGGAAATATAAATATTTGCTAACATACTAACATTCAAAACAAGCGAAACACAAATAAGGGAGACTGAGACTAATAAAATTAGAGGTGGGTTGCGATTTCACGAACTGTGACTTTGTCACTGCTACTTATCTGTCGCAGTCACAGTCTGCTCCAGTCCCAACCAAATAGCAGTGAAATTTTGTCACAGGTTGGCATTGTTGCGAGTGCGGTTGGAGCGCTCGATTGCGACGATCGCCTGTATCTTCGGTCCGCTCCGAGTATGCTCCGTCTCCGTCGCACCGACGCAGCCAAGAAGAAACTGCGACTTCTGTGACTGCGATCTACGATTGCGATGCGATGATACCGGGACGGGCATGTAGCGTAATATAAGTAGGAGCAAAGCAGGGCGGGCCAGGGGCGCTGGACAAAATAAACTGCTCCAAAAAATCACTGCTATTAGTCACTGTGACATGGCTGGAGCAGTCACATCCTGTCACAGCTCCACTAAAATCGCTGGTTGGCCCACCTCTAAATAAAATGAAAAATGAACCATCTGATATCGATTGAAAGTTCCCCTGACGTGGTTTCCAAGCCCGGTGAGGTACGCCGAAGTAGGGGGAAGTAGGGGAACCACGAGTTCCAGCGAACGCCCGCCCGCCCGCCTATCTCCGTACGTCTAATTCCTGCTCGAATGGCCAATTCACGGATCATTTTATTGCCGGGCAATGGGTTCGTAGTTTGCAAATCATAGCCAAACGAACAAACGTATCGACTTGAAAGTAGTCTTAAAATAATGTTATCGAATGCCTCAATCGTCGTTGTGTCTTTCGAATTATTTTTGAGCGGTGGAAATACTCGAAATTCTTAACCGAATATAGTCGAATTTCGGGTATGTTTGGCATTTTTTTTCACAGTGTCGCATTAGTCCTGCACAGTTCGTGATACACAACGACGATTCTTCGTAGTTTTATCTAAGCCACAAAAAAAAATCAAGTGAAAATATTAAGAAATGCAAGTAGGAGATGTAAACTACGAAACCCTTGAAAATGGGGGGTATCGTAGCGCCTGACAACCGTTTTGCGCAATCTTACAAAGTTTTGGATTTGTGTAAGGCTGTAACGTTTAATTTTCCCGAATATCTTTGTAAAAGTTTGTAAAATGAACATCAAGTCTACCTCGATCGACCAGTGGCGAAAATGAAAAATTTTCGATGCGCTCTCCAGAAACGTTGCTAGCAACGTTGCTAAATTCACACCGGTTCGTGTATGTCGTTTACCGCGAACTGATGTGTTAAAACATCAATCAAGGTGTGTGGATAAACAGAGTTATACGTTGATGCACGTCGTATATGAATGCGCGTTGATGTTTTAAGACAATTACGCCCGTCTGTGACTAGCTATAGGGCAGCGATTATAATCACTGCTTTGGGTCTACTCTGTAGTTACACCAAAGTCTAAGTATATCTCTGGACGCTGGTAACACCATAGTTTTTAAAATGTCTCCCGAAAAAATACCGTATATCCGTTCAATTAACTGGAACCATTGAGTAAAAGAATACAAATATATTATATTCTTTTACTCAATGCTGGAACCGACAAATATTCACCTGGTAGTCCTCCAGCAAAAAAAAAGTCTTATCTTATACATATACCAGCAGGTAACTTTTACGACAGAAGTTTTTAGCTAGAGCTAGTATACAATGTTACTGCAATTTTTCCCAAATAAACGCCGTTTAAAAGGATCCTAATCCCATTGAAATGCATGGCCATTTTGGAGGCACTGACAAAATTTATTTGCGTTAATTGAATTTATCCAGTTTATTTTGTGTTTGATATCAGGTTACCCAGAGGGTGCCTTCAACATGAGTACCCTAATGCAAGACGCTCTAGGTCGTCTCAAAGCTCTTCCTATGCTCACCGTCAGCTTGGTGCATGGCCCGACCGTTGGAGGGGGTGCAGAAGTCGGCATCTCTTGCGATCACCTGCTTGCGTCCAACTGTGTTCGTTACGGTTTCGTGCATGGCAAAATGGGAATCATGACAGCCTGGGGATCTACTACCAGGTAGGACCACAAACAGCTTGCACTGAAAAGCCTTCAAGGAATATCTACACCTATTTTTTGTGTCTGTCTCAAGGCTGGTGCATTTGCTGGGCGAAAGAAAAACCCTGGACCTCGTCCTTAAGGGAGAGTTGATGACCGCCGATCAAATGCTGGAGATGGGACTGGCTTCCCACGTGGTGGGCAGCGAGACCAGGTGGGAGGAAGCTCTAGAGTTCATCAGAGCGCGCACAAAGTTTCACCACAGCGTGGTCAGAGCGTTCAAGATGGCCGCCAATGAAGCGGGTAGAGGTGACCTGCAAAAAGCCTTGGAACTTGAAAAGAAGCTGTTCTGTCCCATGTGGGGTGGGGAACTGAATAGGCAAGCGCTGGCCAGGAATATTAAGCACGTGAAGAAGGATGATAGGCCCTAAGCCCCTAAATGTTTTTTTTTAGTTGATATAGAACGATCTAAATTAAGAATGTTGTAAATGTGTCTCCAAAAAAATATAACCACACAGTGCTATTTGTGTAAAAAGTATACTCGTATAATGTATATACATATGCATACATGTATGTCTATTTTTTTGACCTAGAAAAAAGGTAATTAGAAAAGTTATAGGGTTGCAACAGAGTTATTTTAGTGCATTTTCAGGAAAACAATCGAACATCAAGTAACAGACATATAGTTATAGTATGTTTTGGTATTAAAAATACTAGTGGGCGCGTGTATATGGTCATATGGTATGGAACCCGTCCTACGAAACATGTAAGTAATGGCAAGCGACAGATTCTGTCGGTGGCAACAGGTTAAAAGCTCGTTGGTGGCAACAGATCCAGCGTCGCAGTAAAGGCCGCGCTAATGCATGCATACCTTTATACGATAATAGTGAAACTGTTATGTTACAGTTTACAGTTTGACTACGTGCCTTGTGCTTATCAGACAAAACGAAAACAGTCAATGTTAGTGTGGATGAAAGAATTAAAATGTATGCTTTATGAAATAAAATAGGTAAGTAGGTACCGGTGTGCACTGAGTATAAATTATTGTAATTACACTGTATTGTAATTACATTGTAATAGAAATAGGTGTTGTCAAATAATTACTTTAGTTCAACTTTACAAACACGTATATTAATAGAAATGAACAGAAATCGAGAATGCCAAATCCATAAGTGCCCATAACTCTCATACGACAAGTGGCCCAGACTGGGCCTCGGCAAAGTTTCTGTAAACTTTGGCCTCGGCTTCAAGGAACCGTTGACAACATAGATTAGAAATTATTGGAATTACGTTGTAAATTTCAGATTTAAGTGAAAAAGAGCAAACAACTTATGCAATTTAATACTGATTCTCGACTGTTTTATATTGCCAAGTCATCGAAGAGGGGCAGCAGAAAATATGTTAGCATCTGCTAGTGGTATTACTAAAAACTGAAATTAATGCTGTTTCTTCTATTGCGAATGTTCCATCAACCAAGAATTTTTTATATTGTCAACGATATCGAAATAAAAAGAAAATGGAACAACGGCTTTGTGTGTTAATAATAAATAAACATGTTCACAAAAAATAAAAGTAAATGAATTACTCCCTTGCAATGGGGTTGTTGCACTAAGTTAAAATGAAGGTGTAAACTTTTCTTTTCTAAGCGAGAAAACTATTTTTTCTTCCTGTATTCAAGTTTTATTCAAATACAATTTGTAACAAAGCCGCTATTGCATTTTAAAATATAAGTTTCCAACAGTGACGTCATTAAGCGGCTTTCTAGGTATTTTAGTATTGTTTCGTCGACAAATTGGTACTTGCAGTCAGTAAAACGTCATTCAGGACAGTTGTCAGCTTGTATGTATGTTTTTTGGTTCGTATTTTTCAAGAATTCCCAAAAATCTCAAGAAATGTTTCATAATGACGGAACTGATCGACAGGTGAAACAAAAAAAGAAAGGTTATAATTTGATTTTTTCCACAAAAATCATAAGTTTTTTGTCAACGGAACCAGATAACCATTGTTGATGAAAGAAGCACCAACATTTTGAAATAAAAATAAATTAAAAGTAAAAAAATATTTTTAAAAAAAGCTTTTATTTAAATGCGCTAAAAAGAATAAAATAATCTTTTCTTTTAAAACTTTTACTATCAACTTATAACGTCATTCCACAATTTATATGATATAAAAGCTTGTCGCGAGATTTAAGTAGTGGTATTTACTTAGTTTGAAAACTTAAATCTCGCGACAAGCTTTTATATCATATAAATTGTGGAATGACGTTATAAGTTGATAGTAAAAGTTTTAAAAGAAAAGATTATTTTATTCTTTTTAGCGCATTTAAATAAAAGCTTTTTTTAAAAATATTTTTTTACTTTTAATTTATTTTGTAATTTTTAGTTTGGCCAGGTGTCTGAGTCTATTCATCTCAGTTAACGCATCATTGTTGCAAGGTCGTTTGCCGGTTAGTTTAGAACAGTCTAGCTCTTCAATGAGGAGACCTTCTAATGACCATCTTGGGTGTTCCGCCATGTTGGATTTAGAATGACGTCACACATATAATCATGCATTGTCATCCAAATTAAACGTGTGTACAAAATTTCAGCTCGATCGGTTGAAATTTAACTAGTCCGCCATCTTGAGTGTTCCGCCATGTTGGATTTAGAATGACGTCACACATATAATCATGCATTGTCATCCAAATTAAACGTGTGTACAAAATTTCAGCTCGATCGGTTGAAATTTAACTAGTCCGCCATCTTGAGTGTTCCGCCATGTTGGATTTAGAATGACGTCACACATATAATCATGCATTGTCATCCAAATTAAACGTGTGTACAAAATTTCAGCTCGATCGGTTGAAGATATCTGCTTCAAAATTGAGTTGCAAGATTCCACCCGAACAAATTACATACATACATACATACATACATACATTGCAAGTTAAATAAAAGCTTTTAATAACTAATTTTTCAAAAAGCCGCTTGATGACGTCGCATAAACAGAAAATAATTATTCATTCAAATCCAAAAATACGGGTCCGATATTTTTATTCATAGATTTCATTTTTATAATGACAAAAATAGGTGCAACTTCCCCATTCTAATATGTAATCTGTAAATACTATAGCACCTTTCTGCAATTATTTTAGGATCGGTTCTCAGTTCTAAATGTCATAAATAAAACAAGGATAAAACTGAGAGTAAACCTCATTGTGTGCAAAAAAGTTCATGTGTGAACATACAAAATAATTATATTAACATTTATTTTATATTGTTATTAATATGGTTAATTTTTATTTTATTTAAATTTTAACTTAAATAGACATGAAATTGAATTTTCGAAAATTTTGAAAACGGGAAATTAATTAACAGATATTGCGTCTTGCGTCGATAAATAATAATTTCTGTCCTATCAAGGGGTGTCACCTGAAATTTCAAAGTTTGGGTGGCTGGGGGCGAGGGGTGACCACTATAATATTAAATTAAATAATGTTATAGAAGTTCCCCCTAGTTATATAATTCGCTGTTTTTTTTGTAATTCGTGAGGTGGTTCGTTTTGAATTAAAAGTCTTGTATAATTAATATATGTTTACATGAACTTCTATACAGGGACCGGCAGAAAGTTGGACACAAAAATTAAATATTTTTAAACTCTGATTTCAATTAAATTAAATTTCTAGCTGGTAATCGAACAAAATTAAAGTTTAGTAGCAAATTCATGTGTTACCCGATGATAAGTTGCGCTTGCAGTATTTTGTTTTTTTGTAATACACAGGGTGGTCGAAAAAAATACAAAATAAGTTAATTTCTTTTTTTTTTGACTGGGTGGCTGTGACTTTAAATAATCTGACATCCACCTTTGATTCCAAACAACTTTTGTAAGTAACTTTTTACCGTATTTTAAAAAATAAGGGTACTTTACTCTTGAGTTATTTTGACATTTTTGAATCTACCTCTTATCTAAAAAGAGATATTTAAATTTTGATATGTGCGTTTTGAGTTTGAAATGATGCACCAACTTTTATCAAGAATAAAATTTTCTGAGGAATTAATAATAAAAAAGTTTTTCATTTGTGTCCAACTTTCTGCCGGTCACTGTATGTTGAAAAACGATTATTAAGAAAATACACGGGCACTTCTTCAAGAAAAATGTACTATTTAAACACAGTATTACATTTGTAATGTGTAGTTGTGTGAATAAAAATAGTAGGACTTACTTACTTACTTACTGGTTGTAATAAAAATGTGTGACAATGACAAGTCTTGGAGAATGGGGTAAATACTAGCTGTTAAACTAAAAAAATCTGCATCTGCTTATTAAAATGCGCCACAGGCGAAGTTTTTTTAGAAATCTTAAGGAAAATTGCTTAAAATGAGCCTAAGGAAACCCCAAATATATAAGGTGCAGTTGAATATTTTCAAATTACGAAATAGTTTCGGGGATCCAGCCCCCCCTATACATATACGCCACTGACCACAAGTAAACGCGTCATTATTTTAAAACATTTTAATATTAACTGAAACAGAAAATACATAAAAAAATTAAACTAAATAAAACAATATTATAAAAAGAAAGAAGGGTCTAAATCCATTTTGAAAAATAACAATAACCTTTTATCATAAAAACTAATTGAACCGCATCAACCCAACGATAATAGAAATCAAATCAATAATTATATTTTTTAAGAGGGATGTTTTTGTGGTATAGCAGGTAAAGGATATCAGTTGAGTTGGTAAAAAGTGCCTACGGTATCACTAGTAGGAGTCTCTTGTTCGAATCCCGGTTGGAGTTAATTTTTTTTTCATTCATTTTTTTACCTGCTACGGCACAAAAATATCCCTCTTGATTTAGGTATATTTGCAGGTACAAAAATCCATCCGCTCTCAATATATTTTTTATTTTAAGAACTGTGGCACTACTGGCACTTGCCTAGCGCTATTTTTTATTCTATGCTGCCACCAGGATAGACCTTATTTTATAATGTTTTCTTCAAAAATCTATTTTGGTCACCGAGGTTCCAGCCTACCTAATTTAAGAATATGTGCCACGATTCTCCAGCTACCGGTATTATTATTACCCTGGTTTGCGTACGTGACCTAGCCCACGTTCAAAATCCTTGCCTATATAGTAACCCCGCTTCTAGAAATCGATACCACCCTCACCCAGTAAATTTATTTACGGAAGCCTTGCGGAAATTTTCACCTTCCATACATAACAATAGCCACTTATTTGGCTTTCACGCCATATAAAAACCAATGCTGCAAAAAATGTTGGGGAGTTCGGTTCAAGATTGGGGGTGGGCTATAAACAGGTATCAAGAAATTTTAGTTGAAAGAATACTCAGTCTTGCATACACACAGCTAGGAGTTTCTGATATAAAATTGGAGTTTCTGATATAAAATTGTGTCCCCCTATTAATTTAGAAAATGATAAGTAAATTAAAAATCAAAAAACAAAATTATTTGTTCTAATTTTGTTTTGAATTCCAGTAAGTTTCAATAAGAAAAAAATATTAATTCAGCCTATGGCAGTAGTGCAAACAGTTTCGACTGATACCTGCCACCTAGAAGTTATTTAATAAGAAATATTAAATAAAAATAAATTCCTGGGTAAAAAACATCCTGTATAAATAAAAATTAAAGTGATCCAATGATTGCCTACTAATTCTTCTACTAAAATCTACTAAAAAATAGCTGGGCTTTTTTACAAAATCTTTCCCCTGTATCTACTGTATTTCTGTCATATCCTCTTAATCAATGTCTTAACAAACTCTGGACTTTTTGCTTTAAAAAAGTTTGTGCATAATTATTTTAACGGTGGTAGTTCGACCTTATTTTTTGCTCTTACGAAACATAAATGGTAAATCTAAAACCAAAATTTTCATAAATAAAATAAAAAAATACATAAATACAGCTTCACATACCAGATCACAAAGGTTGTATTAGCTGGACCGACATTATATTAAAGACCCGCGAGGCCTACGATAAAGACGGGCCATGGCGCACAAAAATCACGTGACCATCTTAGTCCGACGTTACATGTCATTGGTCACATAACTGAAAGCGGCAGCTTGGGTTTTGAGAAGTTTTAAATGTTTAAAGTGTTTTTAAACGTCTTAGTTTATATTATTTTAGAAACAAGTTTGTGTCTAGTGCGCGTGTGTCCTGGTGGAGGGGAACCTCCCAGGTGTTATTATGGCCTCTGGGTGGGAGTCGTGCCGTCCAGGAGTATTGATTGGTGCCGCTCGCGCCGACGCGTGAGTGCTGTAAGGGAAATTCTTCCCCCGGAATGGACTCAATGGACAGTGGAGCCTAAGACACAGACGGGTGAACTGCTTACGGGAGATCCGCGAGTTCAGACGGTCCGGGTGGCTGGAAGCCGTTCCCGTTGACCACGTTCGGGTTTGTGTATTTTGTATTCACTATTTACCTTGTGCGAAATAAATCAGTGTTGTAACGTACTCGAGGATTTTCGTTGTCGACCCACGCCCTGATACGTTCCCTATTCGGCCTTTCACGCTGCCGATCAACGTCAATATTTACAGTATACTGAAATGAGTTTTCATTTTTATTTCGTAAAAATAACCTAAATACATTACATATACCTATAGCAACCCCTAAATACTAAATATTGGGTCTGTTTATATTATATTTATACATATTACAAAAGACAGGAAGAAAATGTCACTATAACAAAATTTGCTTTGCCTCAGGATGAAAATTTGCGCCAAAAATGGATTCGTCAAATTCCAACTCAAGAAAGTGAAACAATAACAATTAAAGTAGACAAATGTGTTGTGGGAGGAAAATACCTATAGACAATATCACCTAAGCTAAAGGAATGTGCTGTCCCAACAATTTTTTAGAATGTGCCAAAATATTTGAGTGCAGTGCCGTTTAACTCTCAGTCCAAAACAGCTGAGGCAGGTTGAAATTTTTGAAAAAACAATTAGAGAAAGCCTGGATGCACAAAACCAATAATGTAATAGATGAAAGAAAACTCGCCAAATTGTTTCGAAATTTGTTTTTCTACTTATCTCCAAAAATGCCTTTTATTATATAGGACTAAGTTGGTCACGTGACTACGCGATTATGCGTTAGCGCCATGGCCTGTCTTTATCGTTGGCCTCGAAAGACCCGAGCATGACGTCATATTTCATTGTTGTTTGCGGACTGGGGTGGCGCTACTCAATGAAAAAAATTGCGACTTATTATAGGTTATAGAGGGCTATTCTGTGGTTATAGGTATGTCAGTTTCTGACGTTTTGAATGTCCCGTATTTTAAATATCCAGCTTTATTACCTTTTCCGTTCTTGTTACGGTCACAAATTCTCTTTGCTATCAATATTTCGCAGTTTTATCATATTATCAGAGCTTTTATAGCTGGATTTGTTTGTGATAACATGAAATTTCCATGGTCATAAAGAAAATCGAATGCACAGACCATTATGTGAATTGCAGAAGAAAAAACACTATTTTGGAATTAAGGGATGATCTATTCCACCAGTTAAAGAAGCTAGAATTCTGTATATTATATTTTGGAAGAGTATTTTGTAACGTATGCAGAATGAAAATAGAAATTTTGTTTATAGCCCCAAAGTGAACCAATGGTCCACTATACAGAGTGTAAATGAATAAGTGCGAAAAAATTCAAGGGGTGAATCTTTGAGTGATTCTAAGACCAAAAGTCTATACTATAAACATAGGTCCGCTAATGCTTCGTTTTCAAAATACAGTGGAGTCTCTGAAAGGTGAACATACCATAACGTGAACATCCAAAAACACGAACGTTTGGTTTCGTTCCTCTGCATACTCTAAAATGTGAACGGTAAAAAATTCGTATTCTAAAACGTGAACATTCGCGAAAAAACGATCGAATCACATTTTGTATTCCGCTTTATTATTGTTGCACAATAGTTAGAAACAAGCAGCAGCAGGTTTGGAGTTCTGTTAATACACGTGCATTTATTGTGCTATGGCCAAATAAGATCCCAAACGATCTAACCTTACAATTGGATCCAGTAATAATTAAAAAATGCTGGAAAAACATCTTGGCAGAACCTGCTGAAGACCCTGATGAGAACAAACCTCTGCAACCCTTCGTCTGGAAATATTAAGAGGGGGTTGCCGACAGCGAAAGTGACGTCAGATTTCGTATTTTTTAAAGTTGTATAGCATAAAATCTAATAACATTTTACCTGGCAATAATTTAGTACAAACATCTCTGTCTTCATTTTAATCATAAGATATTACAAGCAGTGTTTTGTTTTATAGGTTATGAAAACCTTGGGAAAAATAATAATTCCAGTGCATATGCTTTTAAGATCTTATGATTAAAATGAAGACAAAGATTTTTGTACTAAATTTTTGCCAGGTAAATGTTATTCGATTTTATGCTATACAACTTAAAAAAATACGAAATCGAACGTCACTTTCGCTGTCGGCAACCCCCTCTTAAGTGTTAATGATGGAATTTTCTTCCAATTTTAATGGAAGATATTCCGCTGGACGTCCGCCAAAATATGTTTTTCCAGCATGATGGTTGTTCCGCCCATTATGCCCTTGCTGTTCGTCAGTATTTAGATGCCACCTTCCCTGACCATTGGATCGGAAGAAGAAGCCTGTTCCCTTGGCCTCCAAGGCAAGTTTTTGTAATGTTATTCGCTGTAAAAATACTTAAGTATTTAACACAAGAATCTTTAGATGTTGTCGTTTGGAATGATTCTTTTTATAATTGCGCACGTATTAAAAGTTAATAAATTATTATTTCTAGGTCTCCCGATTTAACCTGCCTTGATTTTTATCTCTGGGGAAGAATTAAGGATATAGTCTTTGCAACAAGGCCAACTTCCCGCGAGGATATGATTGCAAGAATTAGGAATGCCATCTTGAACATCCCAAGACCTGAAATTGAGACTGCTGTTCTTTCAACACATCAGCGTCTTCAGATGTGCATCCAAAATAACGGAGGTCATTTTGAACACCTGGGTCGCCATTAGATCGCTTTTTTTCCTTTTATGGGCTTTATTAAAAAACGGTTCTTCTAAGAGCCACAGACCATTTCATAAAAAGAATTCAGTAAAGTAGGTAACTATATTATACCTACTAAAATCTTTGTAAATGATTCCAAACATATTCTAATTTGGATATAGTATACCTATTTGGGTTTTTAGGCTTACTTTTTAAACTAAAGGTAAGAGTTACGAGAGTAATATTAAAGTGACTTAATAAGTTCAAAATGCGTTTAGTCCCTTTGGAGCAACATGAATGTACTGAGGATATATATATTTTTAAATAATACCTAAATGAATTATATTTAGACTCACAATTGTCTCTTTAACATCTTATTCATTTTGTAGCTAAATTTTTAGTAGTTTTAGGAAATTTACCGCGCGGGCGCGCGGTCCTTGGCCTTCAGACTTACATTATTCTCATTTTCCCAATATTTGAGGTTAGGAACGAGATTTTGAAAAACGGTTTTCACTGGCCTATTTGGATGTTATTTGGCTACTTTTTCATAAAGAAAAAGTCATATCATTCCATTTGATTTTTTTTTATTTTTTTTGAATTTGGGTCATGGTATCAAAACTAGCCCCTTGGCGGAGAAGGATTCAACTAAATTAACTATATTTTGGTCAATTCTTATTGCCCAAGGAATGCTCTTTTCAACGATACCAAATTTGTTAAAATCGGTCAAACCGTTAAGAAGTTAAAGCAGGTTATTGCAAAAACAATTGAACACCCCCACCATCTTTGTTTTTGAAATAACTGAAATTTTGTTTTTACGAAAATATAAACTGGATCTCTTTACAAATGTGGAAAAAATTTTTTTGTTTATTATGCGAAATTTATAGAAAATGCAATTTAAAAATTTAAGATGGCAGTTACGCCCTCTGGTGGTCATTTTTAGAACTTGAAAATATTTTCCTTATTTTCTTCATGGCCGATTTACCCCATAATTTTTTTTACACCAAAGTCATACGACGAACGGTTCCCAAGATATCGCCGAGGAACAGTTTTATTGGGTCACCCGGTACATACGGTGATTCCTAGAGCAAAAATGTAAAAAAAATACAGTCCTTCGAAAACCAAATAACAATGTTCATCATCCACATATTATATGAGACAAGCTCTATGTAAGCTAATTTTCTACACGGTAGGAACACGCGTTACTAAACATGCGTAATATAACTATAGACTTTGATATAACTTTACACAAATAAAGTGATTTTAAAATTTATTTATAATCTTCAAGTAACTACAGAAATTTCTCGGGGAACAATTTGAAATTTTAAATATATGTAGTATATTAATAATTAGACCATTTGAAGGTTTTAATCGGGAAAATTGAATAAGCCGTAGAACTCGTAAAAATGGAAAGAACACTTCATAAGAACTTGTATCTTTCAAAGCATCGTTAAATTAAATCTAAATGTCGCAATATTTAATTTAAAAAATCTCCAAATACATGGAGATTTTTGAAAAAAATTAGAATTTTTTTTATTTTAACTTTAACACTATGCATCTCAAAAACGAAGATACAAGTTCATATAAACTTTTCTTTTCCTTTTGACTAGCTTTATCTCCTAATAAATTTTTCCGATAGGTGGCATATAGATAATATAAGATATAGGTAAGTGTCAATAGCTTGCGGTCACAACTTTAATTATTTATTGCAAATTAAATATTGCGATTTGAGGGGCTGATCGATGTGCTCTTTCTATAGATAGGCAAATATATTAAAGAAATAAAAAAAATGTTCCCCATTAACCTTTTTTGGAAAAATTAACAAAATTAACGATACTTCAACAAGAATTTCGAGGTAAAGCGTTTCAGAATAACAGAGAGCAGGAATGATGAAAAACACGAACATGATAAGTCCGCTACCAAAAAAATCTAGCAAAAATAAAATCGCTGCCGAACCGAGGGCAGCGATAGCTAGCGCTATCTGTCATTTCTGCCCGTTCAATGCACATTGACGTAAAACGCTGGCAACGATTACATATTTGGGAGCGCATTGACACAGATTCAGAAACAAATTTAACGAATTTTAGAATATAGTACGCCCCTGATTTTTTCAAATCTGATATGACAGGTTGTTTCTCTTGCTACAAAAGACTTTTGGTAAAAATCTGGTGGTGTAAGGTGTATCAAAGTCGCCTTCCACTAAAAATAAATTCGAAAAAATTTAACGAATTCTAGAATACAGTACACGCCCCTGATTTTCTTCAAATATGCTATGACAGGTTGTTTCTCTTGCTACAAAAGACTTTTGGTAAAAATCTGGTGGTGTAACAAAATCGCCTTCCACCAAAAATAAATTCGAAAACAATTTAACGAATGGCAGAATATAGTACGCCCCTGATTTTTTCAAATCTGATATGACAGGTTGTTTCTCTTGCTACAAAAGACTTTTGGTAAAAATCTGGTGGTGTAAGGTGTATCAAAATCGCCTTCCACTAAAAATAAATTCGAAAAAATTTAACGAATTCTAGAATACAGTACACGCCCCTGATTTTTTTCAAATATGCTATGACAGGTTGTTTCTCTTGCTACAAAAGACTTTTGGTAAAAATCTGGTGGTGTAACAAAATCGCCTTCCACCAAAAATAAATTCGAAAACAATTTAACGAATTGCAGAATATAGTACGCCCCTGATTTTTTCAAATCTGATATGACAGGTTGTTTCTCTTGCTACAAAAGACTTTTGATAAAAATCTGGTGGTGTAAGGTGTATCAAAATCGCCTTCCACTAAAAATAAATTCGAAAAAATTTAACGAATTCTAGAATACAGTACACGCCCCTGATTTTTTTCAAATATGCTATGACAGGTTGTTTCTCTTGCTACAAAAGACTTTTGGTAAAAATCTGGTGGTGTAACAAAATCGCCTTCCACCAAAAATAAATTCGAAAACAATTTAACGAATTGCAGAATATAGTACGCCCCTGATTTTTTTCAAATCTGATATGACAGGTTGTTTCTCTTGCTACAAAAGACTTTTGGTAAAAATCTGGTGGTGTACGGTGTATCAAAATCGCCTTCCACTAAAAATAAATTCGAAAAAATTTAACGAATTCTAGAATACAGTACACGCCCCTGATTTTTTTCAAATATGCTATGACAGGTTGTTTCTCTTGCTACAAAAGACTTTTGGTAAAAATCTGGTGGTGTAACAAAATCGCCTTCCACCAAAAATAAATTCGAAAACAATTTAACGAATTGCAGAATATAGTACGCCCCTGATTTTTTCAAATCTGATATGACAGGTTGTTTCTCTTGCTACAAAAGACTTTTGGTAAAAATCTGGTGGTGTAAGGTGTATCAAAATCGCCTTCCACTAAAAATAAATTCGAAAAAATTTAACGAATTCTAGAATACAGTACACGCCCCTGATTTTTTTCAAATATGCTATGACAGGTTGTTTCTCTTGCTACAAAAGACTTTTGGTAAAAATCTGGTGGTGTAACAAAATCGCCTTCCACCAAAAATAAATTCGAAAACAATTTAACGAATTGCAGAATATAGTACGCCCCTGATTTTTTCAAATCTGATATGACAGGTTGTTTCTCTTGCTACAAAAGACTTTTGGTAAAAATCTGGTGGTGTAAGGTGTATCAAAATCGCCTTCCACTAAAAATAAATTCGAAAAAATTTAACGAATTCTAGAATACAGTACACGCCCCTGATTTTTTTCAAATATGCTATGACAGGTTGTTTCTCTTGCTACAAAAGACTTTTGGTAAAAATCTGGTGGGGTAACAAAATCGCCTTTGAACATAAAAAAATTCGAGAACATTTTAGCCCATAGTACGCCCCTGACTTTTTTCAAATCTGATACGGCGGGGGGTTTTTCTTGCTACAAAAGACATTTGGTAAAAAAATGTGGTGGTGTAATAAAATCGCCTTCCACCAAAAATAAATTCGAAAATAATTTAACGAATTTTAGAATATAGTATGCTATGACACATTGTTTCTCTTGCTACAAAAGACTTTTGTTAAAAATCTAGTGGTGTAAAAAAATCGCCTTCGAACATAAAAAAATTCTAGAAAATTTTATATAGCCCATAGTACGCGCCCCTGACTTGTTTCAAATCTGCTACGGCGGGAGTTTTTTCTTGCTACAAAAGACTTTTGGCAAAAATCTGGTGGTGTAACAAAATCGTTTTTCCACTAATAATAAATTCGAAAAAATTTTACGAATTTCAGAATATAGTATACGCCCCTAATTTTTTTCAAATCTGGTATGACAGGTTGTTTCTCTTGCTACAAAAGACTTTTGGTAAAAAGCTATGGTGGTGTAACAAAATCGTCTTCCACCAAAAATAAATTCGATAATATTTTAAAGAATCTTAGGCAAAAGTAGTGGGCCCCTATGATTTTTTCAAATCTGCTGACAGGTTATTTCTCTTGCTGCAAGTGATTTTTGGTAAAAATCTGGTGGGGTAACAAAATCGCCTTTGAACATAAAAAAATTCGAGAACATTTTAGCCCATAGTACGCCCCTGACTTTTTTCAAATCTGATACGGCGGGGGGTTTTTCTTGCTACAAAAGACATTTGGTAAAAAATGTGGTGGTGTAATAAAATCGCCTTCCACCAAAAATAAATTCGAAAATAATTTAACGAATTTTAGAATATAGTATGCTATGACACATTGTTTCTCTTGCTACAAAAGACTTTTGTTAAAAATCTAGTGGTGTAAAAAAATCGCCTTCGAACATAAAAAAATTCGAGAAAATTTTATATAGCCCATAGTACGCGCCCCTGACTTGTTTCAAATCTGCTACGGCGGGAGTTTTTTCTTGCTACAAAAGACTTTTGGCAAAAATCTGGTGGTGTAACAAAATCGTTTTTCCACTAATAATAAATTCGAAAAAATTTTACGAATTTCAGAATATAGTATACGCCCCTAATTTTTTTCAAATCTGGTATGACAGGTTGTTTCTCTTGCTACAAAAGACTTTTGGTAAAAAGCTATGGTGGTGTAACAAAATCGTCTTCCACCAAAAATAAATTCGATAATATTTTAAAGAATCTTAGGCAAAAGTAGTGGGCCCCTATGATTTTTTCAAATCTGCTGACAGGTTATTTCTCTTGCTGCAAGTGATTTTTGGTAAAAATCTGGTGATGTAACAAAATTAAGCGTATATAGTCGCTAAAACATCTCAAATAATTTAAAGAATTTGAATTTTTGCTTGTAACTTAGTAACTTTTGTTTGCTATTACTGTCCTGATTTTTTTTCATTGTAATATGTTATTTTACCAACTCTATTTGCTATATCATATATCATATTTATATAATACATTTATTGTCGGTAGAAATACGGATACAATAGACCCAACTGCAAAACGCATAGGTACCTATAACCGTAATAAATGTAACATACAATTAAAGACTGAAAATCTATAAATGGACCTAATCAAAGCGAGTGAAGATATGGGACAAGTGTAAAGTGGGAGACAGAATTGATCTCTATGCTCTCGTCCTAGGGAATATCTACTTATTATTACACGTGTCACAAGAAATGTAAATAATGGGTAATTATGGAACGTAGTGTATGCACCGCCAGATTTTCTTGAAATTTTGGCTACCCCCTATTTTCGAGGTCCCTGAACACGAATCTGACCTCAGTGTTTTGAGGTCGGACATAGTTTCCGAGAAAATTAATTTTCAAATTTCCTTTTGACACTTTTCACGGCGATATTTGGTTATAATCGAGATGAATTTAGCTCAAATTGATATAGACTTATACATAAGTCTATGATCACCACCCTATTTTGCACCTTCTGCAACATCGAAGCTTCGCGAAAACCCGCGAAAAAAACGAAATTTTGAAAGATTTATGACATTCGGCGCATGTTGCAGAAGGTGCAAAATAGGGTGGTGATCAGTTTGAGCGTTGAGTGAGGAATAATCACTCAACGGTTTGAACTGCCTACAGTAAAAATTTATCCGGATTATAACCACAAATATCGCCGTGAAAAGTGGGGGGTCAAAAGGAAATTTGAAAATTCATTTTCTCGGAAACGACGAGCGATCTCAAAAAACTGAGGTCAGATTCGTGTTCAGGGACCTCGAAAATAGGGGGGGGGGGGGGGGAAGCCAAAATTTCAAGAAAATCGGGCCAAATAATGAACAGCATGAAATATACCTACTTACTTATTATTAAATTCTTCTAATCGTCCTGGTCGTAAATTTCGTTATTTCGTAATAATAATCCCGGGCATCGACCACATTTTACATAAGTTTATTTTTCAAAACATATAGGTACAGTAGTTTACGCGTTTCAGCATAATGCCATCATCAGAACTATATATATTATTTAAAACATTAAAACTTTTCACTATAAAAAAGATAACAACAATATAAAAAACCTATAACTCCAGGTAGTATCGAGAAGTAAACACTATATTAAAAAGTTAAAATTCTCAGAAAATATCTAACAACATTTTAAAATTCTGGCTACTACAGCAGTGACTGGAGTGGGCAAGGAGTCGTGTCGAAAACCTACAGATATCCAGCAAAAACATTTCCAAGAAAAAACAAGGTAGTATTTCTTGTACTTGTATACAGGATGTTAAGGAATTTTTACTTTAATTATTTAACAGATTATGATAAATTTCTGACATAAAGTTTAGATCAGTTTTTAAATTAATACAATATTAGGATTTGTTTTGATATAACTCATTTCAAGAAAGTCTCTCTTTGTATGGTCACTCTCATAATCAAGAATTTTCACATTATTAAAATCAAAATTATGACAATTGTCAATAGCATGTTTGCTAACCCAGATAGCAAAATTAACTCCACAAGTGCCAGAAAAGCACTTCTCAAAAGTAGTCAAATGCTTATAAAGCACATGTAATATTCACTTGGCAAGTGCTCCAGTGCCAGCTCAAAAAGCGCTTAATAAGTGGTGGTCTACAAGTAGTATGCGCGCGCATCGTACTGCAGTGAAGTACTTTTGAAGCATTGTTAAAGCGTCCTGACTGTTGATATTATATACAAATCAGGCACTTCTCGTGTACTTTATTATTATTCTACAGGATCATACTGTAATCTTTTATATGTGCTTGCAGAATGCTTTTTCTGTACATTTACTTTAAATAAATATGCATTTCATTTTGACACTTTGTTTGCATTCACTGAAGGTATATATTGTGTATGCTACTAAATTGAATAAGTACAAATTAATTTTGATTGACCTTTCACATTGATTTTTTTCGAGAAAAATATATCTAAGAAAGTATACAGGGTGTAACATAAATGTTAGAAATAAAATAAACTGTGGATTTTTATGTATTTTTTTTTATAATTCATATATGGACTTATTATACTCTACCGGTTCTCGTTTCCAAGCTACAAGGGGCGCTAAAAATAAAAAAAAAATAGTTTCTCTAATAACTTTCTAACATTAGATCATGTTAAAATTATTCTAGCTGTAGCTAATTTTTTTGATGTTGTTAGCGCCCCTGTAGCTTGTAAATGAAAATTGGTAGAGCATGATTCCATATATAAATAAAACATTTTTTTGCCTAAAAATCCACCGTTTAATTTACTCCCAACCTTTATATTACACCCGTAAAAATTTGAGTAAAAAGTAATAAGACAGTGAATATACCTTCTGTGATAAATGCTCTGTTGTTGATGATGGGGGTCTTCTAGTGAAACACCATAACGAAACTAAATAAATAAATATCTTCATTAAAATATAAATATATTTAAGACTCATTTTGCTTTCCACAAATGTTCCTTAAATATAGTTTAATTACATCTTCAACCTCCTTTTCTGTTGTATTTCTCGATTTCTGCGTACTGCTACTGCAATAAAAAAATTATTTCAAAACAAAATTACTCAGAAATTTGAAAAATATGAAAGTAAACTATAAATGAACAGGTGTATACCTATATCTTTCATGTTTTGATTTAATGGGTTTGTTTGTAGATAATTATTTTTTATTATTTTGCTTACATCTCATTATCAGACCATGCAGGAGTGATTTCCAGAATATCAAAATCTTCTACATATACAGTGTGTCTGGTTTTTCGTGTTAACACCCCTGAAAATCTAAGTAGGCTGGGGGAATTGAACGGGGCAATTTTTTTTATAAATATGTCCCTGAAAGGTCATAATTTGCCAAGGTCTATAGAGGATAGGTTGCCTCACTTTGGTGAGTGACGTCAGCTAGTATGCTGATTTGAAAACAGAATGAGAGCCTTAAACAAATACCTCGTTTTATTGATGCAAAATATATTACCATTTGTGTAACTTCTAACATTCCTGGTTCAATGTTAATAAGTGGTTCGAATTTCACTTCGAATACTGTTTACATGCCGCCCCTGGGTCGCCAGCATACTACGTGACGTCATTCCCCCCGGCAAAGTGAGACAACCTATCCTCTATAGACCTTGATAATTTGCGAGGTATTGGTTTGGCATTGCCGCGAAATCCTGGCCTACTGCGATTTTTTAAAGGGGTGAGTTTTTCGAAAAACCCTATTAGGCATATTTTTATTTAAAATCTGACACCACAGCGTTAATCAGGACACCCTAAAACCCCCACATACCAAATTTGAAGAAAAAATATGTAGGGTGTGTTCCATTCTGCAGGGTGTCAAAGTTGAGCAAAATAGAAATTTTAAAGGCATCTGGCGAGTCAAGTGTGTCATGGAATTACTTCGAAACAGATGGATTATCAACAGGACCACTCACAATGTTGATATGCAAAGAACCAATAAAAAATATACAGTGTTCTTATCTGTGCCATCTCAAATTACTGAATTTTTATTAAACTTTATACTGGTCAGGAGTGCTCTGGAATCATTGAAAAAATATTAATAAACACAAAAGTAATTTATTTCTTTACAAAATTCCAACCGACAAATAAAAATAATTTAAATTATTGGACCTTTCTCAACAAAGTCACTGTCTAAGATGATAGATTTTCGGTGCGTTTCCTGTTGTGGCACACCATCTACCTTAACTGATATGGACTTAGTGACCGGCAGGCTTCTGTATTTTTTAGATTTAGTTCGTTTATAGTGTGCGGAGCGGTTTTGTTATGCACGATCGATTTTTTACCCGTACAAAGTTCCAAAAATTCAGTAATTTGAGATGGCACAGATAAGAACACTCTGTATATTTTTGTATTCGATCTTTGTATATCAACATTGTGAGTGATCCTGTTGATAATCCACCTGTTTCGAAGTAATTCCATGGCACACTTGACTCGCCAGATGCCTTTAAAATGCCTATTTTGCTCAACTTTGACACCCTACAGAATGGAACACCCTACATATTTTTTCTTCAAATTTGGTATGTGGGGGTTTTAGGGTGTCCTGATTAACGCTGTGGTGTCAGATTTTAAATAAAAATGTGCCTAATAGGGTTTTTCGAAAAACGCACCCCTTTAAAAAATCGCAGTAGGCCAGAATTTCGCGGCAATGCCAAACCAATACCTCGCAAATGATGACCTTTCAGGGACATATTTATAAAAAAAATTGCCCCGTTCAATTCCCCCAGCCTACTTAGATTTTCAGGGGTGTTAACACGAAAAACCAGACACACTGTAGGTATCTTTTTTTTTGTTATTTAGATCTATTCCGGCAATTATCCAGGACACACTGTATTAAATACCTTATTTTTATTCCTACTATTAAAATTGATATTGCTGCTGGAATTCAGAAAAACTCTATAGATTTTCCCAACTTGCGGAAATTCACGAGAGTTTTCGTTGTATAATTTATACATGAAGAAATTCACAAAGTGTAATATATGTAATACACAACCATGTAAGTACAGAAAAATGTTGATATACCTATTGGATAATTAGCGAAGCACAAAAGTTATTACAAGGCCCAGTTTTTAAGGTCCTACCTACACGCTACTGCTATATGATGGAGAACCGAGGTTATTGCAAATAACAGTACGAAATACCTACACGTGTCTTTTCTGGGGAAATACATACCTACACGTAGTTATAATAATAATTGATTTTACCTTTGCTGGCTGAGCTGGCTCATAGTAGACTCAAACGACGAGACGACTACTTGAAAAAAATAGGCAACAGATGCTGTCTAAAACTAGACCCGTTGGAGCTGGAGTGGGAAATGGCGGGTAGCGGTCGGCGTCGGTGGATGGCGGAGGGTGAACGGCGCAGGCGCGCAGGCGCACAATTAGAAACTGCACCGACCGCCAAATATGTGCTTATTTTGCAATTCTAAAGTGCTTTAGTTTTAATACGATTTTCGGCAGCATTAGTTATGTGCTCTAGATGCACATGAATGTTTCTATTTAATATATAGTGCTTCTTATGCGTTTACAAAGCACACATATTTCAATAATAAAATGTGATTGCAGAAAAAGCACTTACGATGCACTGTTCTGGTTCAACTACTTGTACTAGGGTGATTAAAAGCTATTTTTATTGCGCATTTATTTGAATACTTATTTGGTGATTACTTTTTTCACATTTTTTGCACTTGACTGCAGTTTGTGCTATCTGGGAAGTGCAGTTGAAAAAAGATTTTTATTACGTATATCCAACTTGTGCCTATGCATTATATTTTTCAAATATTGTTTAGTTTGTCCAATATAAACTGCTGAGCAGTCATTACAATTAACTTTATATATACTAAATTAGATTGCATGTCTATGTCACGGTTGGGTTTTAAATTAGAAAAAACTTTTTTAGAATTATTTGTTGGTTTGTGAGCAACCACTATATTGTATTTCTTAAAAATTTTAGCAATTGATTCAGATACAATTTTGCAATATATGGCATAGAACAATATTTATTACTTTTTTGAGTGTTATTACAAGTAGATTGTTTATTATACAATATATATATTGTGTATTCTGTTCTTAATTAAAGGATTATAAAACGAAGGAGGATAATTATTATTATTAAAAACGTCTTTGATTTTTTTAATGTTATTTGGACGAAATTTTGGATGAGAAAAAATTACAGCTCTGTCTGTTAAACTATTAATAACACTTTTTTATATTTAGTTGGAACACTAGAGTTAAAATTCAAGTATCTTTGGGACCATATATGTCTTTTGTAAACCAATTGGTATATATATTACCAGAGTTGACATAAGAAATATTCATATCAAGAAAATTAATATTTTTACTAGATTCCTCTTCCATAGTGAATTGCAACTACTTATTCAGCAAATACATGTCACACAAACCCCAAACCGGCCCAACACCGCCGAGTCCGGCCCTGCCTCGCTTCCTTCCCGCCGCTCCTGCGGTTCAGCCTCCGGCCTGCCGCTCGCATTTCCTGCCCGTCCCTCCAGGGCCGCACCGGCCCGAAACGGCGCGGCGCACGCGCCATCCTCCGCGGGCCCCTCTGACCGGCCTCCCGCGATCGATCCGCAGTCGACGCGCTTCCCCCCACGGCGGAAGGCAAGCGGCGGACCGGCCAGCGCCTCCTGCTGCTCCTCCTAGCAACGTTCACCGAACCCCGGCTACACCGATGACGTCGACGTTGGCCATGCATCGCGGTGAGTGTTCAGCGTGTGCGTTTGACAGCCGGCCGGCGCGCCGGCCGCTTTGTTTTTGTTTTGTATCCGCACGGTGGCCCACTAGGTTATTTATGCCGCTGCATTCCTTCGATTTCTGTGTCATTAGACGGCACGGCACGGCATGTGGCGCTAATAACACACTGCCCTTTGTTGTTACCCGTGGCGGGGAGCGGGGTTGGGGAGGGGGGTATGGGGGGATGCTCCCCTAGAGCGGAATGTTCTAGCAAAGCCGGCTTGGAAACGACCTTGAACGTTCGGCCGGAAATGGTAGAGGGGGAGAAAGGGGAAGGGCTGTTGCGTCGCATATTTCGTAATTTTCGTGGGTGGTTTTGTTTGCCGCTGCGTAGTTTATTTCGTGGTATGAGCAAAGTTAGAGAATACTATTATCTCTGGACGCTGGTATGAGTGGAAGAGTGGAAGATTTGTCAGGTGTGTGATTTAATTGAATTTAATTTTGACAGGCAAAGGACAATGTCTGATTAAATGCCATAAAAAGGCTTCAAATAGCATAAAAAAATACAAAAGAAATTAAACAATAATTTTCTGTAGAAAAAATAGCCAAAAGTACCGCATTCCATCGAATTCGCGGGACGCTCTCATTAGATTGACGTCACCGTTCCAGTAGGGATGTGCACGCGCGCGCGTGTCCCTCTAGTTGCTGTCCTTTGTGCATATTACCATAGTAAAAACTTAACTATGGCATAACGCTATATTTTCTGTGATCCCACTGTCTAAGAAATGCTTGGGCCGATTTCATTAAAATTTTTAGAGTTTCTTAATAATTTTAGACATATTAGAGGAGTAGAGAAATTCCAGGGCCGTGTCCACGGGGCAGGTCGCTTGAAATTTTACACAAGAAATAATAACGACCAGAAGATTTTTGCAATTTTCATAAGGTGCTTCTAAAAAGCAACAAAAACGAAAACAAAAAGACAGCTTTTTTGTCCCTTGATATTTTCGTATGTGGCATCGTTTTCGAGAAAAAAATCCGAACTTTTGCTTGTCTCTGAAGTTAGAATTTTATTTCTTTATCTCGAAAACGAAGCGACATACCAACAAATCAAGAAATAGTTGTTTATAGTTGCTTTAGATATTCAACAATTATATTTTCAATAAAAAAAACGTTTTTTTACAAAACTTTTAAAACCCTGTATTTTAGAAATGAAGCAATTCTACTTACCTATATATTTGTTTATAGGAACTTTTTTTATTTTGTCCCGAGGAATATTCCCTTAAATTTTTGACGCATATTTAGGAAACACCCTGTAGGTATATCTGGATATTTTAAATTTCAAAATTAGCAAAATTTTTATTGTGTCATATACATACGTATTGATGGGTTCATATTGTTCGCAAAAATTCAAATAAACTGATCGATCCTGCTAAAATTCATATCATGGCAGATTAAATCTTGCCAATGGCACAAGACAAGCTTTAAATATACCCCAATTTAAGAATAATCTCATATAAAATACAAAATACCTCTTTTTGTAAAAATCTATTGGGGACGTGAAATTTTATCCATCATAAAATACCATAATAATAGTGCTTGAGCCGAGAGGCTTTTTTCCATTATCTCTCATACATAATATTAATAAACTAATTATTTATATGATACAAAATTTTTAAATCACCCGATCGACAGGTAGTATCACGCCTGCGCGCTGCCTTAGCCACTATTATCGAGAATTCTTGAAGAGAGAAAAGTAAGACTCTTCAAAACGAAGCTATTCACAAAAATTCAGCCCGTTATGATACATAATGGAAAAAGCACCTCGGCTCAAGCACTATACCGTCCCCGTCGAATGCATTCAAACTCGACTTCCCATTATTACTGTCAAAATCGATAATAATTTTAAAGATTACTTTTAAATTGGCAAACCAGCAAAAAGCTGTGTATATTACATTTTTTTGTTACTACTTTTTCTTCCACTAAAAGTTTCATTATAGAACCTATCGAGGCATAAATCTTTTGTTTAACTTCCATTGCGCTTGTTTTTTTTTACTGGATCATCCTCAACCGCTGCTGGACGTGTATATTGAACGGGAACTGATCTATGGAAGCTACATTTTTTTAAATGTATTATGTAAAACCAAGTTATACATATACGAAAAATTGGCAAAGTATGTGTCGCTTTCAATACTTTATTTCTGTCGCTGTTTCAAATTATTAATAATAATTATCTACTATTTTTATTAGGCATACGTGTGCTTTGCGCAATCAACAATGTTCTATGTGAAAAATATGATAAAAATGTTATCGTTAAATTAATATTTCCTCTAGCAAATTGCAACCAACTTTTAATCTATGTCGACCCATATGCACCGCATTCTTGTGGAATTTGTGTTGGTTCAGTGTCTACAAGTGCATATAAGTAGATAAGTCGACGGTATACTTTCATATGTGCATGGTGCATGGTTTCACTAGATGTTGATGTGAAAAGTGTGCAATGAAATGAAGTGAAAACTGAAAATTAGCCCAACGACCTTAAAGTATCGTCACAACTTCGCTACAAAGTTGAGAAATTTCGAACGTTTTTTACCGGTGTTTTCATTAATTCCCAAGTGTAACCAAACCATAAGCTACGTAATTAATGTACGCCCTAAATATATTTAATCCCTATTATATTCAGACTGGGCGCTGTTGCTACATGCTACAAGCAGTAGCGTAGCTAGGGGTCTTGGTGTCCCGGTGCAAAATCTTGCATGGGGCCCCTCCCTCTTGTAGTCCATAGTAAAGATATAATTTTTCAAATAAAAAAATGCGGGTAAGTTATTTTTTCAGGTTATGCCTTGTTTCCTGAGTATCCAACCACAAGATCACACTTAGACCCTCCTTATAGATCTCGCATAGGGATGGTTTCTTACATACTTTTAACAAAGAAAAAAAACACTGATAAAAATTGAAGATAAAAAAGTTATCTACAACCTTGCTTTATGAATTGGCGTTTTCTTCTATACATAACTCGTAAAATAAAAAAGTTACAAAAAAATAAGAAAAATTGTAGGGAATTAAATTACTTATAGCTCCAGCTTTAGTTAGCATATTTTTTTGTTAAAAAATAAATATGGAACCGCACCTCTATTGTATTCTTCACTACGAGGGTTTGAGTGTAATCGTTTGGTTGGATATACATAATACTTGGAAGACAATCCAAAAACAATTATTATCATTCTGAAAAAAGCAGCTGATTTGAAATAGTTTTTACTGAGGATTATTATTAATATATACAAGTAACAGAATAATAGAATAATAATGGCTACTGAGAGTTGAACAAAATGACTCTGTGACTCTGTTGTGCCTGGGAATAGTCGGCCGGCGAGCGGTGTCGCGTCGGTCACAAAAAAAAGTCTTGAGTGTTACGCCGATGTAAAAGGAATATTTAAAAGAGATGACGTAGAAATTTACCTCCCAAATCGTACGCAATCAGGAGTGCCAGCATTTTTAATAAATGTTTTCGCCTTTCTGGCTATTAAAAAAATACCTATTTCGTCAAGTACGAAAGGAATATCAAGGATTAAGGGGCCCCTAAACCCGTGAGGCCCCGGGGCGACGCGCCAATTGCCCTAGCATAGCTACGATACTGGCTACAAGTATCCATAAAGCCCGCTATAAGAAAACAGTTACCTACTAGTTTGATAGACGTGTGGTACGATTGCAGTTTGTGTATAATAACAGCAGCGGATCTAGTAGGCCGCTCTTATCAGTCGTCAGCTATTATAGGTCACGATACACTTACCCACGGTATGTCATTGCGCATCTTGTGACGTCAGTTGCTAATCAGAGTTTAAATTGCTCCATACACAGCAATAGACACTTTTTTATAGGTTTTTGCTTATTTTAAACGTTTTCTTTTAAATAAATGTTGTTAAAAATATGTAGAATATATTACTAGATAAATGAATGAATATTCTGTTGATAAAAAACACATTTAATTTGATAATTATAATTTTATACAAATAATTTGTTTTCTTTGCGTTTTAGCTAATCGTATGCATGCAAATAAAATTGATGTATATTTTGTTAAATTAACAGGATTTTTCTTTCAAAAGACCGTATATTGGTAGACAATAAAAAAATATCATATACAGGGTGTCCAACTTTAAAACTGTACAAATCCGTAAAATCTTAATTTTTAAAGATAATCGCCTATACTTTTTTTTGTTTGAAAGGCCTTCAAAATCCGCTTCTTTTGACCTTCCTGTCATTTTCAAAATGCAAATCCAGGGCCGGCTGCGATTTTTTTATACCCCCCATTTTGACGAAAACCATTTAGCGTTTTTTTTTATTTAAAATCTGACCCCACAGCGTTAATCAGAACACCCAAAAACCCCTATATACCAAATTTGAATAAAAAATATACAGGGATTTCTATTCTGCAGGGTGACAAATTTGAGAAAAATAGGAATTTTAAAGGCATCTGCGAAGTCAAGTGTGCCATGGAATATTCTCAAAACAGTTGAATCCTCAAAAGGACCACTAAAGGTGTTGGTGTGCAAAGGTCCAATACAAAATATACAGAGTGTTCTTATCTGTGTCATCTCAAATTACTGAATTTTTATGAACCTTTATGCAGGTCATGAGTGCTGTGGAATCATTGAAAAAATATTGATAAGCACAAAAGTAATGTATTTATTTACAAAATGCCAACTAACAAATAAAAACAATTTAAATAATTGGACCTTTCTCAACAAAGTCACTGTCTAAGATGATACATTTTCTGTGTGTTTCCTGTTTTGGCACATCAGCCACCTTAACTGATATGGACCTACTGACTGGCAAGCTTCTGTATTTTTTAGATTTAGTTCGTTTATAGTGTGTGGAGCGGCTTCGATGTATTCGATTTTTGACCCGTATAAAGTTCCAAAAATTCAGTAATTTGAGATGGCACAGATAACACTCTGTATATTTTGTATTGGACCTTTGCACACCAACACCTTGAATGGTCCTATTGATCATTCAACTGTTTTGAGCGGATTCCATGGCACTCTTGACTTGGCCGATGCCTTTAAAATTCCTATTTTGCTCAACTTTGACACCCTGTAGAATGGAACTCCCTGTATATTTTTTATTCAAATTCGGTAAATAGGGGTTTTGGGGTGTTCTGATTAACGCTGTGGGGTCATATTTTAAATAAAAAAATCGCTAAATGGTTTTCGTGAAAATCGGGGGTATAAAAAAATCGCATCCGGCCCTGGATATGCATTTTGAAAATAGCAGGAAGGTCAAAAGAAGTGGTTTTTGAAAGCCTTTCAAACAAAAAAAAGTTTAGGCGATTATCACCAAAAATGAAGATTTTACGGATTTGTACAGCGTTTTAAAGTTCTAGGTATCTAAATAATACATTTATTGTAAGTAAGGTAAATTGAACACTTTTTCTTGACACATTAAACTGTAAACCATAAAAAAATCGTAAAACACAACCGCAGCCGCCCATTATTTAGAATTCGTGATTCGCAACTGACGTAGATGCGCAGAGTTGCCTTGTTTTTGGATTCGTTAGTGACATACCGTGGGTAAGTGTATCGTGTTATTATAGGATCGGTAGGAGAAACGAACGACGCGAAGTCGGCACACGTCGGCACCAACAATCAACATGCTTCATAAAGCTGCTGATGACTGAGGATTGATTTCCCTTCAAATTTTCCTCCTATCAGTAGGTATTTATTGTGCGATATCGCTAAATGAGGGGATGTTGTTATTGCTTCTATTTAACTTCACCTGTTAGTAGGTAAGGGTGTTGATGTGTGTGTTAAGGGGCACACACACACACACACACACACACCCTCCCACACACACACCCTCACCCACACCCTCCCATTTATTTTTAAGTAAATGAATACGCTATTCGCATTCAGTTTCTTTTGCTTCTGGGCTACTTCCTAGTTTGAAGTATGTATTGAGAGGGTGAGAATCATTTTTATTATTAGATATTATTTATGTTTGTTCTTTTTCTTGTAAAAATCAGTTTATTGGCAATAACTTTTTGCGAGCTTTTTCGTTTGTCGTCCAATTAGATTCCTTGGAAGAAATTGCATCAGATAAGTTTTTGGACCATGGATTTATGTTGAAAATTACCGAAAAAATCGGGTCTATGGCGTTAACTGGGACACCCTGTACAGGGTGGTCTAAATTGGTCGGTTTTAGAGGGTTTCCCCTATTTCCCGACGATATAGAGAAAAAGCAGCCAAGGTTGAATGCTGCAAACCGCATTTTGATATCTCGAGTCGTTTGGGAGATACAGGGCGTTTTTCGTATTTTCGCGTTTCAATAGATGGAAAGTATTTACAGAAAGAAATTGGAACCCAAGGCTATCCTACTCTCTTGGTACGTACTTTGGAATATAACTAAAAATTTTATTTAAAAAAAGGATGTGGATTTGAGGAAGACGGCTTTTTCGTAATTATTAAAAGATTCAGGTGAAAGGATACACTTTTTGTTCCCTATTATAATAATTGATGGAATTATTTAAATCGGCATCCTAGTAAATCAAAATATCAATAATGAAAGTCGCTATAGTCCTCCTTACGGCAGAATGCGTGCGACGTAAGGGGGAAGAACTCGCAAATATTATAGAATTAGTCACAGTTCAGGGGCCCAGCTCAATTTTGTGTAACTCACTGAATTAATTTTCATATAATTGTTATTTAATTTATTGTTAATATTATTCTTAACGGTGATGCCTTAGACTATGGAGGAAGGCAAACCCTTATAACATTGGCAATTATTTCTCGTGCTTGAGAATGCAACGTTCTTCCCTGTTTACTCATTTTGCACACGTTAACTCCCGAACATACGAAACGCCACTGAGCTCTCTGAGCCGGCGGAAAAAACTTGCCAGCGGCCTAAAAAATGAGGTCTGTGTTGTAGACCAAATACGCAGTTAACTTTACGTACTATAGAAACAGGCACAAAACGCGTTGGCTAACTACTTTTGTCAGCCGACTGCTTGGTAGAAGTGCTGTGTTGCCGTATTTCAAAGGCGATGGTAGACGCGACGATGTTGAAAAAAATATAATAGGTGTTTTATCACACCGCGTTAAAAATAAATGATAAACAAAAATGGGTAAGTGGTCCCGTGATGCGAGCTTTATTTTTTCGGTATAACAGAGTTCAGAAATTCGGCTTCAATATGATAAAGCTTGTATTCGCCAATAAATAACGACTACTCGTATAGGAAATCTCGCAACGCTGCCCGCATTCTTTAGAAACGTTTTCTTTCGTGCTTTGGACTATAACCGATCTAGCCGCTCTCGATGAATCCATGAAATGGAATATTTGTGACAATAATAAATGGGATTAATTAATTACGCGCGCTTCGTCATTAATAAATAGGCTTAGGGTGATCCAATATTCACAAATTGATTCCCGTCGCCTGCTCACCAACCAAATAAATCAATTTATTGATGTCTGCTGTCTGCCATGTACGTACCTAGACACGGGCGTAGCCAGGATTTAGTTTTGGGGGGGGTTTAGTTTGAGAAGTAAATAAAACAACAAAAATATACTTACATGAAATTTAATATCTATATATTCATCCGAAAAACTACGACATATTTATAAAGTTCTTAACTTTAAAGGAAATGGATAAATTAATTTCGTTCCTCTGCGCTAAATCTAAAACCATTAAAGAAGAAATCTTCGGCTTTTTCTTTTAAATATATCCACTACTTCATCTGCATGAATTTCTGTTCCATAGTGAATGTTCATTAGAGCCAAACCATTAAGTCTGTTTTCACTTGTAGTGTTTCGTAAATAGTTTTTCAGTCTCCTTAGGCTCGAGAAAGACCTTTCTGGGGTAGCAGTGGATACAGGAATGGTAGCCAAGATTTGTAGTAATGTGTAAATATTAGGATAAAGGTTTTTATCGCACATATCTAGGCATTCCAAACTAGATTTCGGGGTAGGCAGTCTTCTTATCAGCATGCAAGGTAGCTGAAGCTTTGATAGCTAAATCCAAATTTGTTTCTTTATTAGAAACCCCTTGACCTTGACTACACCACTTTTTCCAGTAGTCCATACCTTTAGGTTTATCACCCTTCCTTTTCTTCCCCTCCATTTTTCGACAGTAATAATGATTCACGTATCTATCCTTAACTAGGTCATCGAATAACAGTGCACTAAAATTACTCACTTACACGGTACACTTAATTCTCTTCACTATTCGTTCACCACTTTTCACTTTTATTCGCTTCGAGTTCGCATGGAACAATACTGCCGTAAGCGCGGTCACGCGCCGCGGCGCCGCTTATATAGCAGCCCAGTAGCCGTCCAGAAACTTCCACGAACTTTCACAAAGTTCCGCTCATTTCGACCGAGGGGCGTGGCGAATACTCGAGAAACAACGCAAAGTGTCCCTACAATACAAAATAGTTCGGGTGCAACTGCGTCTGCCTCTCGTCAAAACATGGCGCTAGGCGCTACTATTACTACATATATTCAAACGTAATAATAATTTAACTCTTCACTCCTCGTATTTTTTCGGTATAATATTAGGTAATATTTTGCTTATTTCGGGGGGGGGGGGGGTTTGAACCCCCGAAACCCCCCCCTTGGCTACGCCCGTGTACCTAGATGTTTTCGTTGATGACCTTTACTAGGAAAACCACAAGTAGCCTTGACTTGACGGCTGATTCCATTTCGTTTTAATTAATTATAGCGTTCTTGTAATTTTCCTACAATCAATACTGTTATTATCGGCCATCAAATTTTTCCATGATATTTTATGTTTGCGGACTTAATTTGATCCAATTTGAAATGCCAGCACTTAATTACTTTTTCGTTTAAGTATGAAACTTTGTGTAGATAATTTATACAGAATGATACAAAAAACTAGTTCAATCTGTTAACCACAGATTCTTTGGGCTACAAAATGGAACTTTCCTCTTTCCTCTTCCCATCTTCCATTTACTGGTGGTTATTTAAAAATTTGCAAGGCATATCGACAGTATTATACTTTAAAAAAATCTGATCTGATTTACATTTACAAACATAAATATTGTAAAAACTGTAAAGTATATGTATATGTATGAATATGAAGCTGCAATATTTTTTTATTTATATTTTTAAACATTCGTTGTATTTTAATATTATTAGGTATTTGTGAATTACATATTACAATAGTTGTTATACAGGATAATTATTATTAAGCACATATCTTGCTAAAGGGAAATGCTCTTCTAAAATATACACAAATATACCTACAGGGTGTTTTATTATTAAAATACAATTTTTGCGGCACACCCTATGTAATCCCCAACGCGACCTTGCTAAAGGTACAGTCTGACAGACGAAAGAAGTCCAATGAAAAACTCAGTCTAACCGCCATCCGTATGATATTAATGTGGGCATGGGCGGTTAGACTGAGTTTTTCATAGGACTTCTCTTGTTTGTCGGACTGTATATTGTATATATCAGCATTGAGTAAAGGATTACTCAATGATATCAGCAAAAATTAGAGAAATAATATGGAGTTGAGTTTTCGCGTGAGACTGAATCTTGCTACCTAGGTACAGGATATCCACGCGAAGTTTAATTTTTTGAGATAGCAGACATTTTATACAGAGTGTTTCGCAAATGCGTGGCAAACCATTTTTAAAATGGAACACCCTATATATCTTTATATTTTTGAAATCTGCTCGTCAAGGCAATCAAAACGGTATAAAACTTTTTATTATTCGTTTTTTATATACATATTCCGTTTTCAAATTTTATACTAAATTTTTTACAAAATGTATTTATTTACTTGAATTTGTGTATCTCGTGGTTGTGGTCACCTTACTTTACTTTTCTCAAAGAAAAACACAGATAAAGCACAGAAATATGATAATACACACATACACAAAGCGTACATCCATAATAAGGGACAACACGAATGACGGATCTGTAGAATGACGCCGTCATTATGAAATCGATACAATAAGTCGATCCATTATGACAGAATTTGACGAAACCTGGCGGAACCAATCAAAAATCGAACCATAGACGATCAAGGGAATGACAAAAAACCTTTGTTTTAACAAAGATAATAACATAAATAATATTCCAAAATGTTTTGAATTTTTGAATTTTGGGAACATCTACTTTAAAAGACCCTAAACATTTTGGGATTTTGTTACGTTATATGTTTTGTCATTGCATTGTCTATCTTTACCGCTAAGTCCACATACAGGTTATATAAATTTAGTATAAAACTTTAAAACCCAATATTTCAAAAACGGAGAAGATAATTATACAAAGATTATATCATTTTGATTTAAAAAAAAATGCAAAAATATATAGGGAATTCCATTTTAATAACATAAGTTGGGTTTGCCTCGCATTTGCGAAACACCCTGTATACAATTTCTTACAATTCCAGAAAACTGAATAAAAAAATAAACTATCTACTAATAAAAATAAACTATCTAAAACTTTTTTAAATCACAGTGGAACATCGCGTTGACACCTATACTGTCCTGTAAAACTAGAATAATAATAATTGTAAAAACCGTAGGTAAATTTCTGTTTATAAAGTCTACAAATTAGCAGTAGGTATAATACAAATTAGATCATGTTTGTTTTCAACAAAACGACGTACTGCTTACCTTTTCATTGAAAACAAATAAAATTTTTGCTATGCAATGGTGATTTGAAGGATATGGCTAAACCCTAGGAAAATGAAAGGGGTCACTTACCTTTAATTTATTAACTTTTACTTATAATATTTAGTATGTACACATTTTTTCCTCAAAGCAGAATAAAGACTGGTTCATACAGCTTCTTTATCTTTTAATTTTTCTTTATCTTTAAGAAATATTAAATGTCATTGGTCAGTTCAAATCAAGGGACAAATGCCGTTGCGGTTATTTCTCAAAGATAAAGTAAAATTAAAAGATAAAGAAGCTGCATCAACCAGGTTTAACATGCGAGTAATTGTAGATAGGTATAAAAAAGTGACGTTGGCTCTAGCTCCTATCGAATTAAGGGTTATACCCGCCGCGGTGAGCGGGCATTATTCAGTTGTAAATAGGGAAACTATGGACACAGGATATATACACTATAATCCGGAACTGCCTAAAGTATAGTACCTCAATCCCTAGTTGTTATATTTTATTTATAATCACAACGTATTTGCTATTACAGGGTGGTTCACTTTTATGTGGTAGGACTTTAACATTAGATAGAAAAAGATAATCTAAAATGAAAATTTTATATCAACATATATCGGGGAAAGCTTAGTTTCCGAGATACAGGGCGTTGAAGTGTTGGAAAAAATATGAAGTATTTTTTACACTGTCCGAACCAGTGGAGATATTTAAACCAAATTTGATGTATAGTACCACCTTTTTGACTACGATATTTAGTGATAATATGAAGGTCCTGAAATAACCAGTGGTGGAGTTATGGGTTTTCACTATCACTAAATTTAAAAAGTAATTAGTACGGACCTGTCTCACATCAACGTAAATTTTTTTCGTAAAGTTCTTTCAATTCTCTACAAAAAGTGTATCTTGACATTTTTTTGTATCTGCCACGGTTGTGTAGTAAATAAATTATTTCGTTTCCATCTCAGCCTTTTTTGCCTAAAAATGTGTTTTCTAAGATTATTGATAAATATCGCAAATAACAGAAATTAATTATGGAACACTTATCGGATTCAGCTATTTTATTTTAAATTTTATGGAAACAATTTTAAAAATAAACTGGCACTTGGTTTGAGGTACATTACTTTATTATCATTTTAACATTTTTATCAAATCTAGTATTATTTCTTAATAATTTTTATAATTCTAAATTTGTACAACATTCAACAATTGTTCAAAATGTGATCCATTCTGTTGCACACATAATTCACTTCGACGCCTAACGGATTGAACAGCATCGATTAAATTGCCATTTCTCAATTCATCGCACGCATTTCTGATACGATCAATAAGTTGTTCCCTTGTTTCTACAGGAGTCGCATAGACTTGTTCTTTTAAAAATCCCCATACGAAGAAGTCCAGAGGTGTTATGTCCGGAGAACGTGGTGGCCAAGCGACCGGTCCCCCTCGTCCGATCCACCTATTTGGAAAGTTATTATTTAACCAGTTCCTCATATTTCGGTGAAAATGTGCAGGACAGCCGTCAAGTTGGAACCAAGCCAACAATCTTAAGTTTAAAGGAATGTCTTCCCACATATTATTATGCTCAGCTACTAAAAACTCAAAAAAATTGTCACCATTCACTCGCTGTGGCAAAAAAAGGGTCCAAACAGATGATGGTTGTACAGTCCAATCCACACATTGACACTAAATTCGACCTGAAAATTTCTTGGCCGGATTGCATGTGGGTTTTCTTGTGCCCAAATATGCTGATTATGAAAGTTTACTACTCCGTGACGAGTAAAACACGACTCGTCCGTCCATAAAATGTTATTTAAAAATTGTCTATTTCCTTCAATTGACTCCAAAATCCATCGGCAAAACACTAATCTTCTTTCTGTATCGCCGGGCCTTAAACCTTGTACGGGTTGTAGATGATACGCATGCCTGTGATCTCTTTTTAAAGCTCGCAAAATTGCAGACTTTGAAACACGTAGGGCCACTGACACTCTTCTGCTACTTGTTGTAGGATTCCTATCGAATTCACGAAGAATCTCATTGTTGCGTCTGACTTGTTGGATATTGTTATCATTTTCTCGTTCGACGATTCTAGTTCTCAGACCGCGAGTTCTGAATTGCCGGTGCATGTTAACAAACACCGAGGGACGCGGATGGCGCCTATTTGGAAATCGCCTCCGGTATTCTCTGGCTGCTTCCGCAGAGTTCCCATTTGCAACTCCATAGCAGAAATGGATGTCAGCCTGCTCTTCATTTGTAAATTGGAACGGCATTTTAATTATTAACAAAGACAAACTGCGGCGCTGCTACGTTCATCTACTGGATGACAGATTATTGTATTATTAACTGTCAAGATTTTCTTTTCCATGGCACACTTATCTTCACCAGTACGGCGATGCAGAAAGGACATTAGTATTTTGCCGATGGATTTTGTAGTCAAAGGAAATAAGACAATTTTTAAATAACATTTTATGGGCGGAAGAATCATGTTTTACTCGTCGTGGTATAATTTAGAATTCTACAAATTTAGAATTATAAAAATTATTAAGAAATAATACAGATTTGATAAAAATGTTAAAATGATAATAAAGTGTACCTCAAACCAAGTGCCAGTTTATTTTTAAAATTGTTTCCATAAAATTAAAAATAAAATAGCTGAATCCGATAAGTGTTCCATAATTAAATTCTGTTATTTGCGATATTTATCAATAATCTTAGAAAACACATTTTTAGGCAAAAAAGGCTGAGATGGAAACGAAATAATTTATTTACTACACAACCGTGGCAGATACAAAAAAATGTCAAGATACACTTTTTGTAGAGAATTGAAAGAACTTTACGAAAAAAATGTACGTTGATGTGAGACAGGTCCGTACTAATTACTTTTTAAATTTAGTGATAGTGAAAACCCATAACTCCACCACTGGTTATTTCAGGACCTTCATATTATCACTAAATATCGTAGTCACTGCTTCGGACAGTGTAAAAAATACTTCATATTTTTTCCGACACTTCAACGCCCTGTATCTCGGAAACTAAGCTTTGCCCGATATATGTTGATATAAAATTTTCATTTTAGATTATCTTTTTCTATCTAATGTTAAAGTCCTACCACATAAAAGTGAACCACCCTGTATATTCTGTGGGGCCTCTCCCCACTCTGATTGGACTATTTTCTTGCATTCGTGTAGTGTACCTTTATGATAGTTATTAGGTACCACTTACTTGATTTCTTATTATTGCTATTTAATAAAAATATACGATGCCAAACAACACTTCTGGAGTGACCAGATGCGTATAAGTATGTTAGAGCCGTTAGAGAATTACTGCAGTGTCAGCATAGCAAAACGATCGTTCGGCTATGGTGTCAGGTGTGGATGGGATAGGCGGACTAACCGGAGATTTCCCGGTCGCCTGCTTGGCGGGCCGGTGGACCTATCATACCGAGCCGGTCCTGTGGGCCGATGCGAAAGGTCTTTTTTTTAATACATAAAGAAATGATTTTGAAATGCATTAGATAAGTGAAAACCATACACCTATAGCAGCCTATACCGCGCAAAAGGGACGTCCGACCGGGGGAATAATCTGGCGGACATTTTTAACCGTAAATTAGGCGGGAAATTTGAAATAATTTATACGGGTGGGTTCCATAAATAATGTAATGTCTTGGTTGTCGTTTTGTGTCTTACCAATTTTGAGTCCACTGCTTCTTCGGTTAGGATTCTAGATAGTACAGAGTACAGCCCCACTTTTTCGTGTTGCATTAAAAAATCCGGTTCATCAAATTGAATAGAACACGCACACAGTCCTTCCAAAGAATATTATTGTCGATGACAGCTAAAAAAAATCGCGATTAAAAACTAAAAACGCATCTTCAAAAGAAAAAGTAATTTTTGTAATAATTATTGTTTTTTTTTTCAAGCCTATGGCCTCAAATTCATTGCTTGAGAAAAATGTTTTTATAAATAAAAATTAGTGAAATCATATTAGCACAGACCTATATAGCTTCGCGAAGCGATTTTTTAATACCTACATGAACTCTAATGTAAAAATTATGGGGTATGAAAAATTTATCTAAATAAATGGTGGATTACTACAAAAAATATTTCATTTTTACTTTAGGTTTTTTGTATTTAGGTACTTATACCTATTTGTAATAAAGCAATAAGTTACAGTTTCAATCGTTTTCAATCCCCATGCAACTTGACTTAGGCGAGTGGCAGGTAAAATACATAGTTAAACCGCGAATTCCGTTGGTTTATAAAATTTTTATTGGTCGATATTATAAAAAAATTGTACAAACCAGTGCCCAATCCAGTGGTGTAGTCAGAAATTTTATAAAAAAAACGTTAATTTGTTTTCTCTAATTTTGGCGCCAAAAATATGTCGTAGTATGCCTTGGTTTTTTGTAATAAATAATTGTGCCGTTTTGATGATGCCATATCGTTTCAAAATAACTCGATCCAAATCGGACGACAATTATTATAAAAAAAATATATTATGGGCCACATTGTGCATTTGTATTATTATGATCAACGACAAAATAGGGGATTGAGAATGTTTGCGAGGAGATGAATGTCAAAAAACCTGTCGATATGTCGAGATTGTCGAGTTCTATATTATATTGTTTTGGTCAAAATAGGTACCTATCTATAAATCTTAAATTATGTTAAATATTTAATACGAAAATATTGACCCAAAAATCTTCGATACCAATTAATCGTCTTGAAAAAACAACCTATGCGCACTGCTCCAAATGGAATGTATTATCTATACACATAGTGTGTATAGGGATATTGGTTCCAATTTAAGTGACATTCCTTTTAAAAAGGGATTTTAAAAGGATGAGTTGTAGAGGTACTAAATATTGTGCAGGAGAAAGCAGGAGTTTGCAAGAGCTTCTATTGCTTCAGATGGTTGCTGTAGCGGAAGTAAAAATAGCTAAAGCTCTTTCGCTTGCATACAGGTGTTATACAGTGTAACAGTTATACATGTAAAGTCTGAAATACTCGATTCGTTGAATAATTATCTACTGTATAAGTATAAAGTGTGTTTCACTTTGAGTGCTCTAAGAGCTCTACATTTTGGGTTATAATTTTTTGAAATAGACTTGTTCTATGGCCTACTGTTGTTAAAAGAAAACACTCAAAATTCACAAAACCATATTATATATTTTTTAAAGAACACAATGGATAATGACCTCGAATTGGCCATAGTTCAAAACAAGTTGTACAAAATTTCAATAACTATCTTATACCAAAATGGGCGAAAGTTCGAAAAAATTGGGTTTTCCGGGGTACCCTGTATAAACCACAGGGCATATTTTGGTGATATATTTTCGTGAATCGATTAAGCTTAACCTAAGGTATTATTTTACAATGTACAGCCACTGTAGCTCATTCAGGGTGTTCGTAAAAATCAAATTTGACGAAAAAAAAACATTTATTTAAAAAATTATTTAAAATGAAGCACATTTTCCATAGAATATTTATAAAAAAATATATTTTTTAAAATTAATGATTTAATCGTCAAATTTAATGTTTTTTTATCAACCCTCTATGAGCTAGACCGGCCATACTATGTAAAATAATACCTTAGGTAAAGAATAATCGATTCGCGAAAAAAGATCACCAAACTATGCAATGCGGTTTACCTATATAGTTTACTCAGGAATACACAACCCACAATTTTTTTGGTATAGAAATTATCTGCAAAGGTCACTATCTGTTTTATTCTTTAAAAACTATAGTAATAGTGTTATTTGTGTTTTTTTAATAACAGTAGCTCTATTTCAAAAAGTTATAATCCAAAATATAGAGGTCTTCCAGTAGTAGGTACAGGGTGGCCCATCCAAGCGGAAAAAGTGTGCTACGTGGAGACACGTTAATATAAGATCGTCACTAAAAAAATGAGATTGTAGTAAAAATTAAGGGGAATTCGAGGGTGTACCCTAATTTTGTATACGGGGGTCGGTAAAAAAGTTATCGCAAAAAAACATTTTTTGCAAAATAAAAAAAATATTTTTTTTACTACTAACCTGATAAATCACCATTATTTACCTCATTCCTCTAATGAGAAGTAATATTTCTCATCCTAGGTAAATAATGATAATAAAAAAATACCTAGGTAAATAATGAAAAATTTTCTATATGACATTTAAAGATTAGTGTCATTTTATCAGCTTGACAACTGAACTCCCAGGCTACTTGATATTTCGAAGTATTTGAAAAAAGCGAGAAATGACTAAAATAAACTAAAATATGGCAATATTTCAATGTTAGTAGTAAAAAAAATTCTATATACACTTCGGTTGAGAAGGCCATTATTTACCATTATTTACCTGCGCCTACTTGCCGTGCGTATTATGCATTATTATTTCTAAAAATTTCGATAAATGTTTTATAAAAAAAAAATTCTCATTTTATACCAGAACATCAGACTTTTTCAGTTTTCTAGAAAATACTTTTTCTTGAAATCGGCATTAAAATGTCCCAAAATCGTCATTAAAAGCACAGAAATCGTACAATAATGTAGCCCATTATTGTACGATTTTTTCAATAAGTAGGCCTTGGCGAGATGTAAACATCAAACGTCAGACGCGGAGAAATCGCCCGTCAAAAGTGACCAAATATTCAAAACCCGGCCGATAAAGGCTCATTTAACTTTTCGTACACATTGCGAAATTGTTTCCTCTAGAAGCGCAATCCTTCAGTATACATATTTTAGTAAATTTGAAAATCAATAGATTTGTTGTGTAGGCTGCGCAAGAAGCAGCAGTTTGGTTTTTCAGTCAGAAGGTGCCGTACATCATTATACTTGTCTTAGGTAGAGCGATCGGTAAAGTCAAGCAACGCCGCGCGTAGTCGGTTCGTGGACGGGTGATCCCTTATTATTATTTTCTTGCCTAATAAAACATTTTTTTTTCGATTTCAAGAAAAATATAATATGTACCTCGGCACTGAAGTTCTTTTTATGACTCATGTGGTTTATTTGCCTCGGCCAGAGGCCTCAGCAACTAAACTCCACATGAGTCATAAAAAGTTGAACTTCAGTGCCTTGGTACATAAATAACTATTTCTTCTTGAAATCGGCAGTGAAGTGTCCCAAAATCGTCATTAAAAGCTCAGAAATCGGCACTGAAGTAGCCCATTATTGTACGATTTTTTCAATAAGTAGGCCTTGGCGAGATGTAAACATCAAACGTCAGACGCGGAGCCATCGCCCGTCAAAAGTAACCAAATATTCAAAATCCGGCCACAAAAGGCCCATTTAACTTTTCGTACACATTGCGAAATTGTTACTTATAGCAGCGCAATCTTTCAGTATAAATATTTTAGTAGGTTTGAATATCAATAGATTTGTTATGGAGGCTGCACAACAAGCAGCAGTTTGGTTTGTCTGTTCGAAGGCGGCGTGTCTTATCATATTTGACCTAGGTAGAGCGATCGTCAAAGTCAAGCAACGCCGTGCGCAGTTGGTTCATGGACGGGTGATCCCTTATGATTATTTTCTTGCCTAATAAAACACTTTTTTTCCGATTTCAAAAAAATATATAATATGTACCTCGGCACTGAAGTTCTTTTTATGACTGATGTGGAATTTAGTTGCCGAGGCCTCTGGCCGAGGAAAATAAACCACAGTTGAACTGCAGTGCCTTGGTACATAAATAACTATTATTTTTTGTTTTTACAACATATATTTCACTCAAATGAACCTATATAAAATCATTTAGTTTTACTACCTTTACTGTCTACCTTTTTTATGAAGTACCTAAGAAAACCCAGGACTACATTCATAACAAACTATAGTATAAAACATCCGCTATATTTATTAAAGATTAGATTTAGTTGAACCCAATAAAATATAATTTAAATTTAGAACAGTCAAAAAATGTGCGTTATTTCACAAATATAATTTAAAAAATTTAAAATTTAAAATTTTGTTGTTAATTAATTTAGCATGGCGTTTTTTTACAGCCATAAAATCCTTTCATAAGTCTAACTGGATATTGAGGTATGCTCTAAGCGTCATTTGTTTTTAATTTCAAAGCCCCTGATATAGATTCATACCATGAATTTGAATTGTTTACTTTTTCCAATAATCCCTCTTGGATAATCCCTCTTGGACAATCCTCTTGGAATAATAAATTAATTATTGGTAGGTATACAGGGTGTCCATTTAGTGCGATAACGGACGATATCTCCTTACAGGGTGATGCTAGTAAAAAAAATTTAAATACAAAGTTGTATGATGCTCTAAGGCGCATCACCCGAAAATATTTTCGAATATACAGGGTGCTCCATAAATGCGGTACGAGACGCAACTTTGTTATTTTAAATGGAACGCCCTATATTTTATTACATTTCTGGATTGTCCTAAGAATTCTACAGACTTTTTGTTAAGCATTACCTATAGCAAAATTCTACCGTTTTTGAGATATTTAATGTTTTTTCAAAAAATCGCCGTTTGCACATGTCGATAAAATCAAGCATATTTCATTTACTCGAAATCTTAAAAGCCAAATCTTTTGCAGGTTATTAGTGCATGGATTCACTTACTTGATGCCCCTATGAAAATCTGATAATATTCTACAGGGTGTTCGCAATACTGTACAAAAAACCAGAAACTTCAAACAGCCATATCTTATTTTTTTCAAATGGAATGCCCCATATTTTTTTATCTTAAAATATTCACAAAACGATAAGCTTTCTTTTTTATTAAGCACGTCCTATACCTTACTGTAATAGTTATCGAGTTCTTTTCACTTTTTCCTAATTTCTCCCTTAAAATCCACAATACTCGCGTTTCGATTAGAAAAATGTTTGCTTAGTTGGCCATGGAAACAATAATTGCACAAAAATCAAGAAACTGCTTTGACAGAGGCTTTGACGCTGTCAGTCTATCACTCAAACGAAACATTTTTACATTGAAAATGAATTTTTCGAAAGAAGAATTGGTAAGAATGATTTACTGTTTGGGCGCAAGTGTTTATTGGCAAGTAGAGTTTACGCGCAAAGATTTCCGTATGCCGAACGTCATCCAAATCGCTTGGCATTTGAAAGACTCAAGGAAAGATTTGAAAGAACTGGTAATGTGAGTTATGAAGCTTCAGAAAGAGAAAAAACAGTGGCAGATGCGCAAAATGAAATGCTTGTCATGCAAGCTGTAGTGGAAAATGCGCATGTCTCTTGTAGACAAATTGAAAGACAGTTAGATATAAAAAAATCCACTGTTAACAAGATCATCCGAAAACATAAATTTCATCCGTATCATGTGCAACTAGTGCAAGAATTAACTGATGAAGATTTTGTTAATCGACGTAATTTTTGCTGTTGGGCATTGAATAAAATTCAACTACAACATGATTTTTTTGATTATGTGTTGTTCACAGACGAAGCAACGTTCCATAAAAATGGATTTGTGAACCGCCATAATTTTCATTATTACAATGATGCCAATCCCAGGTATCTGATACCACTGGACCATCAGCATAGATGGTCACTTAATGTATGGGGCGGTATTATGGGGACAAGGCTTTTTGGGCCATATTTTTTTTATGGGACAGTAAATGGCCAGAACTTTTTGCATTTTTTACAAAACGAACTAGAAGATCAGCTCGATGATTTGTCACTTCAAACAGTTAGGCGAATGTGGCTACAATTAGATGGAGCGCCTCCTCATTTTAGCCTTGTTGTAAGGGCCTATTTAAATTTACATTTTCAAAATAAATGGATTGGCAGGAGAGGACCAGTTTCTTGGCCGGCCAGATCCCCAGACCTTACAAAACTTGATTTTTTCTTGTGGGGGTTTGTGAAAGATCGGGTCTATCAAACACCTGTTACCACTATAAACGACATGAAGGAAAGAATAAGGAATGCTTTTCAAGAAGTAAGCAGGGAAATGCTCCAGAAAGTGGGCAATTCTTTTGTCCAAAGAATTCGCTTGTGTGATCAACACCAAGGTGGACACGTAGAGCAATATTTATAGTACTTATTTCCTTTTTTATTTAGTCAATTTTTTGATTAGGTTTAGTAGTTTACCATTTGTTGAATTTATTAAAATGTTTGTTTCTAGTTTTGCTTGCTACCTATTTGTTGTGTTTAATAAAATGTTTGTTTTTCGGTTCGTTACATTATTTGTCATGTTGTGTTATTTTTGTGCAATTATTGTTTCCATGGCCAACTAAGCAAACATTTGTCTAATCGAAACGCGAATATTGTGGATTTTAAGAGAGAAATTAGGAAAAAGTGTAAAAAACTCGATAACTATTACAGTAAGGTATAGGACGTGCTTAATAAAAAAGAAAGCTTATCGTCTTGTGAATATTTTAAGACAAAAAAATATGGGGCATTCCATTTGAAAAAAATAAGATATGGCTGTTTGAAGTTTCTGGTTTTTTGTACAGTATTGCGAACACCCTGTAGAATATTATCAGATTTTCATAGGGGCATCAAGTAAGTGAATCCATGCACTAATAACCTGCAAAAGATTTGGCTTTTAAGATTTCGAGTAAATGAAATATGCTTGATTTTATCGACATGTGCAAACGGCGATTTTTTGAAAAAACATTAAATATCTCAAAAACGGTAGAATTTTGCTATAGGTAATGCTTAACAAAAAGTGTGTAGAATTCTTAGGACAATCCAGAAATGTAATAAAATATAGGGCGTTCCATTTAAAATAACAAAGTTGCGTCTCGTACCGCATTTATGGAGCACCCTGTATATTCGAAAATATTTTCGGGTGATGCGCCTTAGAGCATCATACAACTTTGTATTTAAATTTTTTTTACTAGCATCACCCTGTAAGGAGATATCGTCCGTTATCGCACTAAATGGACACCCTGTATATGAGGCGCCATTTCGGACTAAATTAATATTTTTGAATATATAAATTTCTCGCGCTAATATATTTTTTTTAATATGATATTTATAGAAATTTGCGTGAATAATCTTTTTTTAGTCAAATTTATATATTACGCATCGCCCAAAAGTATATATTACAGTAAACGCAAAAAAATATATCAAAACACGATATATTAATTTGGTGCGCCAATATATAATAATTTAGTGTACTACTGGTCGTCACCAGAGGTCGCGCCGTGCATCCCTAAAGTGCACCGGCAACGCTGCAGCAGAAAGGGCAGAAGTCCGAAGTCGAAATATTTTTTTTATATGATATTTATAGAAATTTGCGTGAATAATCTTTTTTTTAGTAAAATTTATATATTACGCATCGCCCAAAAGTATAAATTACAGTAAACGCAAAAAAATATATCAAAACACGATATATTAATTTGGTGCGCCAATATATAATAATTTAGGGTACCACCGGTCGTCACCAGAGGTCGCGCCGCGCATCCCTAAAGTGCACCGGTAACGCTGCAGCAGAAAGCGCAGAAGCCCGAAGTCGAAGTGATTATGATTACCGACGTACTGGATGTTCTTTTTCTGCGTCAGGTTTGGGATTTGATGTTTTGTGGTGTATAACCCCACAATCATCCTTACATATTAGTTTCCCGCCCGCATGATCGTTTTCGTTTCGCCTTCGTTTTGTTGTAGGAAGTGGCTATTTATACGTCCGACGTATATAAAAGTCGGTATAGGTCTTGCACTCTCATTGGTGGATTGAGTCACGTGACTTCTTTGGACGTACATTTAACCACAGTAAACAATATCGTACACGTCCGAAGCCGAAGTAAACATTTGATACGTCTACGTCGGAAGCCGTCGGAAGTGCATTTTTCTCAAGCATCTTTGCAATAAGGAGCGTATTCCCTCCTTTTTGGGGGATAAGCGCTGCCGTATGAAAAAAGAAGGGGACATTCGCATCATATTGTGGCAGTCGGCAGCGATGCGCGCCGCCGTATGAAAAAATAAGTGGTAATCTTTTCCAATGGTGTAACGTCGGGCGAAAATAGGGGATCTAGCCAAAATTTCAAGAAAATCGGGGGTGGGTTTTACACAGGGACCCTTTTTATTTTAAAGAGTCCCTGGTTTTACACCATTCTGCGCTTTCTGCTGCAGCGTTACCGGTGCACTTTAGGAATGCGCGGCGCGACCTCTGGTGACGACCGGTGGTACCCTAAATTATTATATATTGGCGCACCAAATTAATACATCGTGTTTTGATATATTTTTTTGCGTTTACTGTAATATATACTTTTGGGCGATGCGTAATATATAAATTTGACTAAAAAAAGATTATTCACCCAAATTTCTATAAATATCATATAAAAAAAAATATTTCGACTTCGGGCTTCTGCACTTTCTGCTGCAGCGATGCTGGTGCACTTTAGGAATGCGCGGCACGACCTCTGGTGATGACCAGATTAATATATCGTGTTTTGATATATTTTTTTGCGTTTACTGTAATATATACTTTTGGGCGATGCGTAATATATAAATTTAACTAAAAAAAGATTATTCACGCAAATTTCTATAAATATCATATTAAAAAAAATATTATCCCGAGAAATTTATATATTCAAAAATAATAATTTAGTCCGAAATGGCGCCTCATAGGTATATGGCAAAATACGATATTACATTTTTCTAACTACAGGAAGTGATATAAGACTCGCACAAATTGAATTGAGACTTCCTACTTCCTTATTGGGGTCCTCGACCTTTCGCCTTTGTTTTTCCTCGGTGTTTTCCCAGTCGCTGGAAAATGATACTACGTCAAAGGCCGATAGAGGTGCCGCATATAGGAGAAAAAAAGCGGCATATTGATTTTCGCCTTATCTTTTTCGCGACTGACACTCGCCGGTTTCACGTTGTCGTTTTTACGAGATCACTTAGTCACTATAAAATAGCTGATGGCTGATGGCCCATGAAAATGGGGTTGGAAGGGGAGAAGGTTGTCTGTGTCTAAGGTAATAAATATGTTGAGATTTTCACGTCCATGAACACATTGGATTGAAGTAACTGCAAAATCATATTGGAGAAATAGACAAGTTATTTCGAAAAAGGCGATTTAGTTTGGAAGAGGAACATGTTTTGAAGTTATTGCATTTCTACATGACTCATCCTCTAACCTCCAGGCCCAGGGCCACCCTCATGTGATAGATCATTGGAAAGTTTTTTTTGATTGGCCTTACATCGGCACAAAAATTTTAGAAATTGGATAAAAAAATACCTTTACATGAAAAATCAAACTATTGAAACCTGCGTAGTTAAAAGTTGGGAGGCTTAAAAGGTATAAGCATTGCGTAAACTACCGATTATTCCTTTACTCAATGGTACAAGGTACGTGTTTGTTTCGTTTCTTCTTCGGATTTTTTTGAGTAGAGCTTCACAAAAAAGGGTCTATGTGTAAGAAACAAATACTATAGACCCAGAGGCACTGATAACGGATTCGAATTTTCGAATAAAATGTTAATCGGTAGCTTTTTTTTTATATCTCGGTAGGGATTCATTCATCATTCAAAATAATCGAATAATATTCGATGTAAAATTGAATGCCGTTTTACAGTTCTTGCGCGTTTTCAAAATGCAAGGGTGTCCACACTGTCCACCCTGTAAATCCCCTATATGTAAAATCCGCGGTAAAATCCGTTATAATTTGATGCGCTTATTGTAAATCTGTAAATACGAGGTACAAGTCGTTCTGTAGGCCCTGTGCCTACCATGGTATAGGCATAAAATAAAGGGGTCGTTGAAAAAAAATTTACGTCTTTGATGTATCTGTAGGTGGAGGAATTCTCTTCCATTTAATTTTTAATTCAGGTCTCATTGCCGATAAATTTGCTCTCATTCCTTCCCGGGTCAGGGAATATTGAAATTTTGGTCGTGGATGGTCAAATAAGCGAGAAAATTTGCGGTGGCAGAATGAAAAAAATCATGCAGTATATTTTAGCCCAAAGAATCTGTGGTTAACAGATCGGCCTACTTTTTAGTATAAAAAAATTTACGTGTTCTGTCTTTGATGTATCTGTAGGTGGAGGAATTCTCTTCCATTTAATTTTTAATTCAGATCTCATTGCCGATAAATTTGCTCTCATTCCTGCCCGAAAAATCATGCAGTATATTTTAGCCCAAAGAATCTGTGGTTAACAGATCGGCCTACTTTTTAGTATAACATCCTGTATAAATAAAATATGATACCTTATTAAATTGCTCACATGTTGGTGTTCTATACGTGATTCCGTTTTATCGAGTTGTTAGAATGTTTAATTTTTATGAGACAAACAATAAAGTTATAATCATATTAATAGAGTAATCCGACATGAACATAAAGCACCGTATTTTCTTATGGAATAGGTACGTTTTTCAGTTGATTACATTTGGTAGATATTTAGTTAAAAAAAATATAGATTATGATTATGAGCATGGTATCAGCAAAATATTCTGTAGACTTTGTATTAGGATAGTTCCAAGTTCCAAGGTATCTAAGTTACTTATCATCTATAGGTATGTATTTCGTTTTACTTTTAATATTATATTTTATTACATTTTAATGATTTGCAAGTAATTAGATTTGACATTTATATGACATATTGATGGATAAAGGATAGAGATGTTCACAAAAAATTAATTTATTAAATTTATGTTTAAACGCTACAAAAAGTCGGTAAATTGTTTTTAAATAAATCTGTGAAATGCAAAAAAATCAAATATTTTCTGCAGAAAAAAATAGGGAGAAGTATACTAGAGTCCCTTTTTATCTACTCTAGATGACATTTGTTAATTTTTTTTATCCCAAATTCAGGGCATTGTTGCATTATCCGAAGATATTTGATCGGAGGTTGCATTGTTTTCAGGTGCATCCCAGAGGCGTACTTAGCATATCTGGCAAAAACTGTCAGAATTTGTGACAAGAGGCCTAACTTTAACCCTGGTTTTCTGTGGCTCTAACCTAACTTCTACATGTTATTAAAGAACAGTTTATTAATCTTAGTTAATCAATTAATTTTATTATATACCTAACCAAACATCAAATTTTCTGAATACAGCTCTGCCATCACCTGCCATTCCAGGGGCCTTGGGAAATTCTAGGGACGTCCAGCATAAATCTAGTGACTAGAGAAGAAAAAATACTTTAGTACACCTTCCTTTGAATTCGCGACACGCTCTTATTCAGGGCAGGCTCTAGGCGGGTGCGAACGGTGCGGCGCACGCGGCCCCGCGTTTTGATTGGCCCCGCGCCTCCGAGTCCCGTGTACAGGGTGATCCAGCCAGTAGCGTATTTAGAAGGCGGGACCGAAGCCATTTAGGAATTTGAAAATATTCACTCCAGCTTGTAAATTTGAAGATATTGGGATTTCATAAGACTAATTTTATGTAATTTTCCATCAAATTTCTAAAAAATGCGCCGCAAAAAAATACACAAAAATTGTCTCTCCACCATCCGAAATTAATTCCTATATACGTCACAGAAGTGATCCAAAAGTGAAAAAATGCCATAATGTCTATATTTCCTTTGCCCTTCACTAGTTTTTTTTTGTATTATTATTTCGGTGTATTGAACCCCCATATCCCCCTTTGCGCACGGTCCTGCATTGATAATAATCTATAGTCTATCCAAGTTACAGCGGCAGTAGATATAAACAAAGTCACATGACTCCATTGCGATCGATTACCAGGGTCTGACTAATATGAGATTCCCAGTGGCTTGTAATTATTCTGAACTAATTCTTTTATAAGTTCTAAAAATTGTGTTTTTACCTTTCGTGGATCTTTATAAATTTCCTTAAATTAAGTAGCAAAATAAATTTACAAAATATACTGCCCGCGATCCGATCTAAAATATGCAGGAAGCTCGACTGAGGGAAGAGCCGGCCCTGCATTCTGTTTGCCGCGTAAACACCGGCCAGACCAATAAGAGAAATAGGTCACGTGGTGGCTAATGTTTTGATCCACTGCCTCTGTAACTTGGATAGACTTTAGCTGGTTGCGCCTTGCGCCTCGCCAATAAAGATATGCTTTTATAGTCGTTCGCGGACCGTGCCTCTTCTGAGAGCAAGTTTGTCAATCGTATCAACGGACCTCTTAACTTTACTTAGGAGGTCCGTTATCGTATCACAATCCTCAGGGACGGACTGGCCTGGCGGGCTCGCGGGCGGAGCCCGCCGCGCCGTCCTTTCTTTTAATAACAGCGCCGCAACGCAACGGCTGTGTTATCAAAATGGTATGATAAAAATCGTAAAATTAAGACGTTTTTTGAGGAATCCAGACCTAGTGTTTTGTGTTTTTTACTCAAGAAGACAAATATAGTATCGAAGTATTTACACTAATATCAAGTAACTCTTATGCCTGGCGTAAATAAAAGCACGTGTTCGATGACGTTCCGCGAAATAAGGCGATTGGTCAATAGGCCATAAAATATCAGCAGATCTGGCAACAGGGATGTACTTGATCAGAAAAGTTTATTTATGCGGTTTTATCTTGTCGTTTTCAGCTATTTATACATTGCCACAAATAATTTTATCGATGTTTTGAATCATTTCAATTAAGCCAATAATTTTTTTCTGAAATATTTTGACGTAAACAATTATTGTAAAAGTAAAATTAAATAAAGGTCGTGCCTCAGTGCGTCTCTGGCGAATATCTCAAGGCACACGTTCTTGTTTACATCAGGCCATTGAATAAGAATGATCAGGCCTAAGAGTTATTTGATTTTAGCAGCACTTACGGTACAGTGATTGAATGGGTCGCGGAAAATTCTTCGAAAAACAATTCTTCGAAAACAATTCTTCGAAGGACAATTCTTCGAAAAATAATTCTACGAAAACCTAGTTTTTTATTATAACTATTAGGTATAACAAAGAATACCCCCGAATTTGACACAAAATAACATTGAAGCTTTTATGCTAATGGCTACAGAAAGAGATATTTTAATGAAAATCGGGAATGACGATATAATATAACATTTAACAAGTACAAGTAAAAATTGAGAATTTCTACTTTCTCTCTAAAGTACAAGTTGATGTACTTACATACTGATAACGAATATTTTTATTTACAATTTATAAAGAATGAGTTTTTGTGTTTCGTATTTAGAAATGTTTTTTTAATAATTGTTATTTTGTGTTTTGTTTTAGAATAGTTATTTATTTACCAAGGCACTGAAGTTCAAACTTTTTATGACTCATGAGGAATTTAGTGGCCGAGGCTTCTGACCGAGGCAAATAAACCGCATGAGTCATAAAAAGAGCTGTACATATACAGTATGGCCATTTTAGTGTGCAACATATGGGAATTTTTTTTATTAATTGCACAACCAAAATACAAATATTGCCGAAAGTTGGTGCATGTTCGATAATCATATTAGGTGCCCTTAGAATGGTTGCAAGTCAAACAGCATACAGGGTAGGTCAAAAAATATAAAAATTGTTCAAGAGTAAAGTACCCTTATTTCAAAGAATTCATCAAAATGTTATTAAGAAAAGTTGTTTAGAATTAAAAGTTATGCCTAAATACCAAAACATGGCCTCCTAAGAAAAAAAAATATTTTTTTGAAAAACATTAATAATTTTCTAAAAATATATATTTTTTAATATTCCCCCTAAACACTTTCATAAATTAATCAAAATCAAATTAATTTCTCATAACTTTGTTCAAATTCAAGCATATTTGTAAAATTAACTTAGTTTTTTAGTTTTTTTAGGGAATCACAAACTTGATGTTTGTTGCAACGATATTAAACACAACTTTAAAATTTCGCAAGAATTCTTATGAACAAGGTAAAGCATTAGTAATGATAATGTGTCTATTAAAAAACTCTCATTTAAGGTGCAAAATTTTTATTTTAAATGTTTAATAAGAAACTGTGGAAATTCATCGACCAAAAATTTTTTTCTTAGGAGGCTATGTTTTGGTATTTAGGCATAGCTTTTAATTCTAAACAACTTTTTTTAATAACCTTTTCCTGCATTTTTTTAAATAAGGGTACTTCACTCTTGTGCAATTTTTATATTTTTCGACTTACTCTGTATGCTGTTTAACTTGCAACCATTCTAAGGGCACCTAATATGATTATCGAACATGCACCAACTTTCGGCAATATTTGTATTTTGGTTGTGCAATTAATAAAAAAAAATCCCATATGTTGCACACTAAAATGGCCACACTGTATATATTTTTTTTAAATCGGAAAAATGTGTTATTAGGTAACGCTCGTCCATGAACCGACTGCTTGACTTTGACGATCGCTCTACCTAGGTTAACTTTGACGAGGCACGGCGCTTCCCAACAGAAACTCCGAACTGCTGCATTTTTTTGCAGCGTTCATGAAAAATAGATTGATATTCATACCTACTAAAATATTTATACTGAAAGATTGCGCTTCTATAGGTAACAATTTCGCAATGCGTATAAGAAATTTAAATGGCCATTTTTGGCCGGATTTTGAATATTTGGCCTACTTATTGAAAAAATCGTACAATAATGGGCTTTATGAACTTTTAATGACGATTTTGAGACATTTCACTGCCAATTTCAAGAAAAGTTTTTTATTTATTTTTAGAATTATTTTTTAAATATATAGTTATTTTTTATATTTTTTGAGTTTTTATAGTAATATAAGACGAATTGATATAGGTATTTGCCTTTTTAAAGTGGGCGTCAAGCGCTGGCGCCGCTGGTTTCATCAGCCCGCCAATATTTTCGTACCCAGTCCGTCCCTGACAATCCTAAGCTCGTCTTCTGTTTCAGCCCAGTAGCGCCGCCGCGGTCAGCCTAGGACGGACGTGCGCGTGCGCCGCACAGGCCACATGCTAAAGCTGCGCCTGGTGTCCACGCACTTCCTCAAGCAGCCATAGATAGCGAGATAATGTGCCGCGACCGAGATATGAACCCGTAGAAATTTCCGAGATATCTCAGCTGTCGCCCGCGCCGACGAGGCCCCGCCGCGCGTGCAGTGCCGTCGCCTCCGCGTTTATTTTCTGTTGCTGTGTCCGCGTAGCCGATAGCCGTAGTTGTAGTAGAGAACAGCGCGATCAACGACGACCGACAAGAAGACGAGACGAAGGGAAGGCGAGTTCGAAGGCAAAAACTCAGGTGAGGAAATGATCGGTGCGAACTGTGAAGCGGGAGAAGAGAAAAATCGGAAAAAAGTTCTTTTCTCCAGCCGCGATTTGAACTATACTTACTAAAATCGAGCAACTCTTACGCCTGGCGTAAACAAGAGCACGTGCGTTGAAATATCTGCCATAGCCGCACGGAGGTACGACCTTTATTTAATTTCAGTCTTACAATTGTGTACATCAAAATATTTCAGACAAGAATTATTGGCTTAATTAAAATGGTTCAAAACATCGATAAAATTATTTGTGGCAGTGTCTAAATAGCTGAAAACAACAAGATAAAACCGAATATCTACACTTTTGCGATCGAGCACGTCCCTGTTGCCGAGTCGGGTGAAATTTTATAGCCTACCGACCAATCGCGGATCATCATTGAACACGTGGTTTTATTTACGCCAGGCGTACGGATTGCTGGATTTTACTATAGGAACTCGCCGGCGAGACAACTAGGTGGTCATCCGGAGAGAAGCGGGACTTTTTTCTGGATTTTCTTTGCATGCAAATAGTACTTTTAACATAAGATTAATAGTAAATAAATATATTACGTAATAATTACATTATTATATACAGTGTCCACATTAAGGACTTACCACCCTTGTAAAATTTTTATTTATTGATCGATTTTGGTAAAAGTTTTTTTATAGGTATAGGTATTCAAAATGCGCATTCAATGAGTATAGGTAACTTTATTCTTGGGTTGTAATCATATAAGAAAAAAAGTATTATTTTTTTATTTCTAGATATTACCTATTGTTTTTAACATTAGAACAAATGTTTACTATGCGCATTTTTAATATATACCTAACAAAAAAAAGTTTATCAAAATCGGTCAACAAATAAAGATTTTACAGGGGTGGTAAGTAGGTACCTACTTAATGTGGAGACACTATATATACTATATGTCTATATAATAATATAATAAGTGTCTCGTAATAATACCTTTCTCGATACTTACCTTTTAATAACCTTTCTACTTTTACTGTTTCTTACACTGCAAAGGACTGGAACAACACTGCATGACTATAACTTGTTTTATAAATCTCGGGCAATAACACTTAGCAACTAGCAACTAAAGGGTTTTCCAATAAGAGGTGTTATTTTGATATTCAAAGGAAAATGCCATTTTTTGAGATAAATGATCGGATGTTTATTTCATTATAAAGAGGAAGGTATGCCGTTAATAATGGAAAATAACATCAGCCAAATGAGCACCACGACCACGCCTACAGGACCATATCCTTTTCATGAAATTTTCCATAACCAAATCGCAAAGTGGCTGCCCTATGTCCTCGATAGCCTCACGGATTCCATCTTTGAGGTCTTGAATCGACGCTGGGCTGTTGGCGTAGACCTTCTCTTTCACGTGGCCCCAAAGGAAGAAGTCGCAAGGTGTTAAATCACAAGATCTCGGTGGCCAATTGTGATCACCTCTTCGAGAGGTAGCACGGTCCGGAAACTTTTCCCGTAAAAGATCAATGGTTTCGTTGCTTGTGTGGCACGTAGCGCCATCTTGTTGAAAGTAAACGTTTTCCAGATCAATACCATCCAATTCCGGCCATAAAAAATCATTAATCATCTCTCGATAGCGCAATCCATTCACCGTAACTGGCGCTCCAGCCTCATTTTCGAAAAAGTAAGGTCCAATGACCCCGCCGGACCATAAACCGCACCAAACAGTCACACGTTGAGGCTAGAGAGGCTTTTCAACAATAACTCTTGGGTTTTCCGAGCCCCAGATGCGACAATTTTGTTTGTTGACGAAGCCACCGAGGTGGAAATGGGCCTCATCACTCAACATGATTTTTCGATGGAATTCCGGATCATTTTCATGCATTTCAAGGACCCAATCGGCAAAGACACGACGTTGTTGATGATCGGCCGGCTTGAGTTCTTGTGTTAACTGAACTTTATAAGCCTTAAGACCCAAATCTTTATGCAAAATACGGTGTAATGACGTTTTTCGAATGCCTAATTCCAAAGAACGACGAAGAATGGACAAACCTGGGTTTTCTTCAACACTTTCGGCTACAGCAGCAATATTCTCGGCTGTTCTTGAGCGACGTGCACGGGTTTTATTCTTCACATCACTAACTTGTCCCAACAGCTCGAATTTTTCCACCAATTTCTGTATTGCGGTCCGATAAGGTGCTTCACGACGACCCAAAAATGTTCGAGTTTTACGAACCGTCTCTGCCAAATTTTCACCATTTTTATAGTGAATTTTAATAATTTCAATGCGTTGTTGAAGCGTGTATCGTTCCATTTTTATTAATGGCGTAGTTTCTACTTGTCAAATGTCAAAAAATGACAGCTCCAAAAGTAACATTACCGAAATAGCGGGCTATTCAAAATAACACCTCTTATTGGAAAACCCTTTATGTGAAGTAAATGGGTGATACTTGCAAAATGAATACAACAATTTTGATTTGCGATTTTTTTATTTCAAAACAAAAGGGTTACATATTAGGATTAGGCAGATTAATAATAATAATAGAAGATACATCTATACTATATAAAATTAATATCAAATTTCTTCTAATAACTATGATCACTATAGGTATACCAATATACAAAAGGCAACTTTTTAAATGTATTTAAAACAATTTAATAACAGGTAAAATTAAGAATTATTCAAATAATGTAAGTATAAAATTTAAAGATCTAGGCGGAACAGCATAAAAATGAGAAATAATGGCATTTGTTAGGTGCGGCAAATTCATAATTAAAGAGCCACCCCTGGTTAACATAATACCTATACATATAAAAACCCTGGAAGTAGGTACTTATATATAATAATATGTGTACGAATTTGAAATATCACTTACCCGGATTTTTTGTACAGACACTATTACCGTACTATTACTACACAGCAACACACGCTAATCGATAGGAATTTTCACCTGGCACGCGACGCAATTCTGGACTGACTAAGATGAAAACGACTTGACCAAGTGTGATAGCCGGGAAGCGAAAACAACAGTCCAATCATTCGATTTTAACAAATACAGCGTAGAGACTTACATTTTTATGAGTCGAAATGACACTGATGTTTATGTTGCGTTGCAAAATGAATAACTTAATATGTTAACTCTACATGCATGAAAGTATTAAATGCACGTATTCTGTTATTCAAAACATATCGAAATAAGTTAAATAATAAATGTTAAACTTAACACAGAAGATAGTGACATCAACACATTGTACATATTCAGTAATATTTTTAACATTTGTGCGAGTTAAAATGTTACAGTTTTACACATTGACGTATCTAGATGATTCGACATATTGCTCGTACGTTAATTTAAGTAACAATGTATGTCACTTTTTGACACAAATATATTAACATCCAAAAAAAGTAACATACTTCAATCCGATTTTTAACTGTGCAGATATCGCTGTTGTCTATTAAGAATATACTTCTCCAGAACATGTTAGAGCATCGACGTTTTTATGATGACGTCATTGACGAATTCGCAAAAAGTGATCGAAGAATCGAATTACATTACAAATATGTAAGTTTTTAAACATTGCTTCCCTTACTTGAAATGTCACCGCACGCCCCTGGAACTTTTTTATTACTAAATAGAATTTTCGCGTGCGCGTGGTGGAGTTCTCCAGGAGATTGTATAGTTAACAAAATAGCGTTGACTGACGTGTTAATAAGACTTCTCACGGCTATAGCTTCATATCCTGGAAAACAGATGGCGCCTATGGTCAACAATGTATTTTGCATTGTATTTTGTCTCCGGGAAGCGCATGGTGAGCCAGAGAACTGTCAAACCTGACAGCCGTGAGCAGTCTTTATTAATACGTCAGTCAACGAATAAAGCTTTTATTAGACAAACAATGAAACAATTTTGTATTTCCTAACCTCGAATTGGTAATTTGACAAAACGACGCGTGAGCAATTCAAATTGCTTTCAGAAAAAAGTAAAAGTAAAACATAAATCAAAAATGTTGTTAACTTTAGAAGATAAAGCAATAGCATCAAGATAAAGATAAAGTTGCTGCATCTTTACTCTGAATTTACTACGTTTTTGAAATAATATTCTCAAGGAAGAAAGTTTTTATCTCGGTTTTTATATCGTTGTCTGTGACTCATTGATTGTCTGTGACATGACCGTTTGGTATTTCATTTTATGAAATTTTAGTTACAAACTGATTCACAGGTAAATATTTAACAAGCTACCTTTGAAGGATGCCCTAAAACTTTATTTTTTCTCAATATAACTTCTTCAAATTCCTTCTACCTTTTAGTATGATAAAGTGCATTGTTTTGTTTCTAAATAGGACCAATATAATTATTTTTTAACATTGTTTTTATTGAACATTTCTTAATTGATTTTGATAGTTTCATAAAATATGGGTTGGTTTCCATGGGCGTGCATTATTTATTTTATTTTGCTTGATTCGAAATCGCTACAAATAAATATATTTCAGCACTTTCTTGACACTAGCTTTACATTTGGGGAATTATCTGCAAATAAATACTAATATTCCAAATTACATGTAAGTCACATTACCTTTTCATTTTTAACATTTTTGTGATATTGACTAAAAACGCGTTTCGTGCTAAGCCACTGGCCTGTCGTGCAATGTGCCAGTCGGTAACACGGCCGCGGCAGAGAAATGGAGTAGGGAGAACGCGCTTTGACCTACTGCGCATCCTATTTCCAGGCAAATGTAATGTCCGGCATATTGTCCCCAGTTTGACGTTTGCAGTTTGTTTTCAGCGATAGTTGTTGTATTTTCAGCAGAGAAATGGTCAGTGTTTTTGGAAAATGTCGTTTGCAGTACCAAGCTGTAAAGGCCGCTCCACATTCGCGGCGCGAAACCCCGCGAAGAGGCGCGAACGTGAGTGTAGAGGTTGTCGGCTTTCGCGTAGTTTTCACGGCTTCACGTTCGCGCTTTCCGGTGTTCCCCGATCGGAGTCGGTTTTTTGTCCCGCGACAAATGAATTATAAGTCTAGGAGACCTCCGGGAGTATCATTTTTTCGGTAAGTTTAGTAAAGTTGTAGTAGGTAAAGTTGGTTTAATATGGCCGCCACTTTTATTTGGCAGTTCGCGAAGCTTGTAGCGCGTTCTCCCTACTCCATTTCTCTGTGCTGCGGGCGCTGTTATTATTGGTGTCCTCTCTTTCCTTGTCTAAGTTGACACCTATCACCGTGTCAGATACCAAAATATTGTGTTAAAACTTGGCGATTTCCGTCTCACGTATTTTATAATACAAATAGAGCTTTGAGTCCTTCCTGGGATTCTTTATTTAAAGAGCAGGACGCGCTGAGTTTTGATTTCAGATGATATAAAAACTATTAAAGTTGGTATTTTAAAATTTACTCCTACCGATAAGATGGTTCAAAGTTTTATATGGTCGAACCGTTAAAAATAGTACCTAATGTAATGTATCTATTTATTTGGTTTGAATAAAAAAAATTAAAATGAAAAATAATGGATTTGCTATACTTATTGCTAACCACCTAAAAATTTTAAAAATTTAAAATACTTGGTATCATTCATAAACAATCACGTTTACAGGAATTGACAATAATTCACATTAAGACAATAATGATTTTCCATCAGTTAAAAATGCAAGTTTAAGTTTGGTTTGTTCCAAGATAATTGAAATTACCAGGAACATGTTATTGAATCATCATTTCATGGTTCTATAGGAAAAAATTTAACTCGATATTTTAAATGTTCAATCAACAGCACTTTTTAGTTTTAATGAAGATATTTAAGGCGGATGCGACAATATTTGATAGTGGTGATAGTATCTGTAAAAATAAGTAGGGTTTTTGGTTACCTACCTACAGTTTTTTTAAGGTTTTGACCCAACTTACAAAGGTGTAAAAGTTAAAAGAAATGTTATATATTTTATAATTTCTAAACCAGCAAAGGCATATTTTTTTCAACCAAATACCTGGATGACCTGGATAGAATTCCATATTATGGACGCAATATTAAATCCCCTGTGTAACCCGTGGCGGACATACAGTTAACAGGTTAATTAATAAATAAAATAGTACGATCCTCCCCTGTACAAGCATTTGGTTGCATTTGGTTGCTTCTGGGGTACTCTTAGTTTGGAGTAATGTGAAGGTGACAATTTTTAAATATCTGTCACTTTTTGCGGTGAAATTTATTTTTAATTCGTTTTAAAATTGTAAGAAAAAGGCTTGTATTTTTTATTTTTATTAAGTAATTACTTATTATTTAACTGATTCATCCAGTATAATTTAAGAAAGTGTATAAGTGGATGTCACGAATAATGATCCCTGAGTCGACAATGGAAATTACATTGCCATTGTGACGCAGGGATCAAAATTCGTGGTATCTACTACCTATAGCAAGCCCTGGGTTCTAAGGAGGGTAAATATTTAAGTATAAAGGGATAAAGAGAGAAATTTGTGTAGATTATGAAAAATCGACATGAAAATTTGCCAAATTTGTTCAGCACCTTTACTCTAGCTCTAGATAGTCACTAAGTATTGACATCAGTCAGCACTCTAGCTACTTACGAAAGTGGATTTTCTGTGCTCGAGTTTATTTTACAGAAAAGCAAGTATCCTAAAATGTGGTTGAATTGGTAGGTGCTTCTAATTTCACTAATTTATTATAGGTATAAATTACTGTATTTATGTCGATATTATCTGGCAAATTAAACACCATTACCGTCATAAAACAGTACCTAATACTAATAATAATTGTATTTATGCAGGCGATGTAAACATTTTTATCTACAGTGTTTTGTCAGTTGTTTGGCTCTTATATAGTAAGTATGTAGAATGTGAATAATACCAAATAACAGCTCATTTGCAATGATCTAAAGTAATAAACATGGCCCAGAGGGGATGGTAATTACAATTACCAATAATTATTATTCTTTGACTAAGAAAGCCAATGCAGTAGTCGCAGTAAACTGTAAAGCAATCAGTAGGTAAATCTTACAGAACGCTATTTATACAGGGTGTCTTAGATTTTTTGATCGAGATTTTGACATTTTATAGAAAAACTCGTTATAAGGTCCAGGTGGGTTGCTCATATAAACATAGGCCAAGGTCCTAAAAACTTCAAAAATATATGAAAAACGAATTCTTAGTGCAGTTGTTTTTTCATACCTCGAAACCCCAAATACCGATTTTCAATACCGTAATTTACACAGGGAGTCCACAGGGTATATGCAAATACAGCGAGTGCCCTGTATGAACAGTAGGGATTATTTCAAAAATGTTTTTTGTAAAATTATAAATTTTAAAAATCAATTTAGTCTAAACAGGCTTCTTTGCTTCTTGTTGTTCCCGAACAATAGAAAAAGTTATTGTTCCGATTTTTGACTGGAATTTATTTAGGTAAGTATACCTACTTAAGTTTAAGTACAAAATGTAAAAACCGTAAATTGAATATCAGATCAAATTTAGTCGAGGTTGATATTTCACCTAAAATAGTGTTTAATATTATTTTTAATTTAATCAGTCAAAAAACGTAAGAATAACTTTTTTTTTACTTCGGCGACAGAAAGCAACGAGAAACTCGCAAAAAAAAACTGTTCATAACGTCGTCTCGCTAAATAGCGAGGACTTTGACAGTTCGTTTTTCATCTGCCAAACTCTCTATAGTCCAAGAGCCGGCCGCAAGATTTCAACTCGCATACGATTAAAGAATAATATGTTATGTAAAATGTAGAGAGTATATTTCTTTACTTGAAGCGAGTAGGTTGCTTCAGATAATATGGGCCCGATCATTGTTATTTAATGAAGTTGTGGTTAATTTTTAATTTTTTAATAGGTACAACCCGTCCCACGAACATATTTACTACTTTTTCGCAAAAGTCTTTTGAGAAATTCGAAAAGTGCCGTTTTAAAAATCGAAGGACGTGGTAAATTTCTTAATTGGATCTTGTACTTTCCTCCAATACCGAAAGAAACCTCGAAAATCCGATATTTAACCAAATTTGTCGACTCCCGATTTTCAAGTTTCGAGAAACGCAAAATTGACGAGAAATCCTGACGAACCGCTCTTAGAAATTGCGTGTTTTTTCTCATTTTTTGATTTTTCGGGGGCACCGGAAGCATCTGCACCTCACCTGAGGACTTGAGGGAAAGCTTCAAAAATTCCTGCCCCAGAGCCCTGAGCCGAAATAACATAGCTGTAGCTCGGCGAAAAAAGGCAATTTCTTACAGTTTTCGGACTTTGGCTTTTAGGTGACGGGAAATGCCTACTAATTACGTAAAAAAGATGCGTCCCGCCTGCGTTGGTCGTTTTTTTCCCGAAAATCCTTAATAAATCGAAAACGGAAAATAATTTACCTGAAAAAGTTTCCTTAAATATGTGGCCATCTCGCCGTAGGTACCGTCAGATCTCCGGAAAAAAGCGTTTGAAAATTTTTTTCCTGGGCATCAAGCGGTATATGGCATATGGTATATCAGGGCGTATTGGGGATAAGCTGAATTTTCGGACGTTTACAAAAAAGTCGAATCGAAACGAAACCGATTTATTTTTGTATCGTTTCAGTCTAGAGTCTAGACGCCCAAACAATCAACTCTGGAAAACGCAGCAATATACATTCCTGCAAATGTGACAAAAGTGAAATACGGCCATGGCACCCCTGATTTGTTGGTTGGTATGAACTAAGTTACCAATGTCTTAATTCTGGGGTTCCATTATTCGGCAAGACGAGTATACTAATAAGTTTTTAAATTTTCTAATTTTGTTGTGAACACTCTATATGTACAAGATAGAGCAACGAAACTAAGGAGATTAATATTTTTAGATGAATCTTAATCAAAAATAATAAAAACAAAATTTGATGTACTCTCTACTGTTCATACAGAGCACTCGAGATTTTTGCCATTTTTGCATATATCGTGTGGACACCCTGTGTAAGCAATGATATTAAAAATCGGTATTTGGGGTTTTGAGGTATGGAAAAACCAATTGAACTATATTCTAATATAGTTTCGTCATTTTTGAGACTCTTATTTTAATCATAGCAGGCCCTGGAAAAAGTAAATTTCCAAAAATTATACAATATCAGGATGAATGTGCTTTGAAGCACTATAAAAATTAGAAACTGCCCGGTAAAAAATATTGAATTTTCTCGAGTTAAAATGATACACATATAGTTCGCGGACAGTTGGTATCGAACGACCTGAAGAGGTTTCTCGTGGCTATCGTTACAGGGCGCGCGGAGACGGCAACAGCGCGCGCCTTCGGCATCGGATGGTTCGAACGGGTGTCTTGTTCCGAGAATTCTTTGCAAGCGATTAAGCCGATGTCACCGAAAGGGTTAAAAAAAATTAAGGAATCAGTATTAAACTATTTATTAAAACAGTTCACAAGTATACAGTATGATTTTTTAAACTACCACCGCGATTTCCTCGCTTATTTTGCGCCCTACAAAAAAAACATGAGAAACAAAAAGGTGACAATTTTGGACAGCTAAGTGGCCCTGAAAAAGTAATCAACATCCATGGTCAACTTGTCGCGCAATATAAAAAAACCTCCAATTGAGCAAAATTATTAAATAGCCGTAACATACCTATTTATTTTAAGATACCGAAGAAAACTTTTATATTGAAAATTGATGGCACTGAGAAGCTTTATGCAACTGGGTGCTCAGATAGTTTCTGAAAATTACACAGGCTCTTCGGCTCTGTTGAGGCCATTGTTTTAGTTATTAAAGGCCATTGTTTTAGTTTATTAAAGTAGTTATTTGGCTCCCTACTGAAAAATCTTAAGAAACAAAAACGTGTAAATTTTAGATAGTTGGTTAATGTTAAAAAAAGAAGTCGGTATCCATGGCCAACTTTTCGCGCAATACCAAAAAAAACTTAAATCAACAAGAATCTGAAAACAATCAATTTATTTTGAAAGTCGAGGGAAAATTTTAATTGGAGATTAGCGGCAATTAGATCACGCAAGAACATTGACAAAAGAAAATTTTCATACAATTTGTACTAGTTTTCCCGCTAATTTGTTTAAAGTGTGAAGTCGAAATAGCAATTAAAAACATCAACAGTTATTCAAATTAAAGACAAATTTTCTCATATTAAAGATCTTGTTTGATCAAAACAAAATAAATAAATTGATAGTTTTGTTTTCACATTTTTGTCGACTTGAGTTTTTTTTTGTATTGCGTGAAAAGTTGGTTATGGATGCCGATTTATTTTTTAACATCACCTAGCCGTCTAAAATTGCCATATTTATTATGCTTATATAAGCTTACTTACATAAAAAAAATATATTTAATGCAGTGATAGGGCCAAAGCGAAAAATGTTTTTCAAATAAATCAAAGTGTGCCAATTGTTTCTAAAATTGCTAGTATGGAGTATCCTTTACTTTTGAACAACTTTTCCTAGCAACTTATTTCCACATAAGAAATGTTAGCAAAGTTTTTATCAAGAGTAACTTTTTGCGGTAAAATTAAAGATAAGAAAGTGTTCCTATTCAACACCTCTTCTGTGGACATACTGTATATACATAGTGTATTTGGAAATGAAAGGAAGGTTTATGGATTATTATAAATATAAATGCAAATTCTTTATCAGAGGCTCGAGAGTCCGTCATAAAATACTACATAACTCGCCCGAATATTAATTTGCGTATTTATCCTCATCAGATTTTTAGCAAAAGAGCACGCCACTGAAATGGTCGAATTTTCCTTCTCAATCAATATTTATGGCCTCCTTTCATTTCCAAATACACTAAGTATAGTTGTCAGCGGTTTTAGACATTAAGTTAATAAATATTTTGCGTTGCAACAAAAATGTATTTTTATGTTATAATAAAAAAATATGTAGTAACACTAAAAATATATTTAGCTAATAACCCTAGAATTAAAAAAGTTAATTAAAAGGATTTTCATAAATTATTCTTTTCTTTGCAAAATAAGTATTTGTTCCAACATTTAGTTGTTAGGTCTCGTAGTCCTAAACATAAATGATTATAAAATAAAAGGGGTGTCCCTTTTATTTATTTTTTCTTATTTTTGAAGAAATTGGTCAGAAGTTTTAATAAATTGGTTTTCGTGGTGCTGCAATGCTCCATTGTTTCTCATAAAATGCCCTTCAACAGATAAATGAGATTAGGGGGTCACAGACATAAAATTACCCTTGTAACTTAATAGAGAGTTATTGCAGAAACTGTTTTTGGCATTAAGCAGTATTTAAGACGACCTTATTTGAATACTCTCATACGTTATTTATGATTCTGACAATAGTTATTGCAAGTCGTAATTTATGTATCCAAATTAAGGGCTTGTTTACGTTTACTTTATTGTTTTGTATTTCTACACTTTCACTAGAATATTATGTGCTTTTATAATTTTGCTCCGGAAAAAACTGGGAAAACAGCCAAATAACCACGGAACACCAAGGTGAAAGACTAATGAAAACAAACAAGGTGCAAACGCAAACAAGCAACGAACATTTTAGGTTAAGTCCTACTTTCACAGAACACTAGCGTTTTCTGACAAATCAGAATTTATTTTAAGAATTGTGACAAATAAGGTAAAAATAACGTATATTATGGTATACACAATAAACAAAAATAAAGGAAAATAACCTTATTATGGACGACCTTATGTCAAACTACGACTGCGCATGCTCAAATGTCAAAATAACGTCAAAAAAGAGCGCGACGTTATTTATTTCTGCAATAACTCTCTATTATTTAAATTGCATACCTTTATCAATAACATCAGAAGACACACAGCAGGGACACGTGTCAAGCTTTACACACCTCCCTGGACCTCAATGTGATTACCTGGATAAAATAAAATAATTTCAGGTGATTGAGGACTTCCACAAGCTGGATATAATGATTACGAAGTTTTATTAGAACCACCGACACAGGAAGAATCCGAAAAAACTATAAACCCATTAAAATCTTTATGACTATAACATAATTAAATAAAGGCAAGAAATCAAATGCATTTTCCATTATTATATTATATGTATATTAATATTTAGTATACCCACCTTGGGATAGGATGACTTTCTGAACTCTCCTGCTCATCGAATCTATGAGTTGGCAGCAGAGATCATGGGTTACGACTTCATCCCACGTTTGTTGAATCTTCTGCCAAAGTGCCTCCCTATTTTCGGGTACGAAGTTCTCCATTGTCCGCGCCATTCTGCCCCACACATTCTCAATGGGATTCAAGTCAGGACTCTTCGCCGGCCATTGCAACTTTTCTACGTTGTTTTCGGTGAACCATTCGCGAACTATTCTTGCTGTATGCACAGGAGCGTTATCATGCTGGAAAACGAAGCCATCGGGATACATTTCCGTTGCAGTTGGTAACAATCCGCCTTCGAGTATCTCGCAATAGCGAGCTGCTGTGAAGCGGTCGTCGATTCTCCAACAAATGCCAGGTCCACGGTAGCTTATCCAGGCCCATATGTTGACGGAAAAATGCCCACTCCTTTTCCTGGGTGACACAAATCTTTCGTCATATCTTGAACTCACCGAAGGTCTATATACTCGCACTTTGCCATTGTAATGGCTTTGAAAGATCTTTTCGTCGCTAAATATTACCTTCTCCCAATAATGTGGCGGTAAACGCTGAAACTCTCGGCATATCTGCAACCTGACTTCCTTATTAGCCTCGGTCAGCTGAATTTTGTTGCTGGCCGTGCGAGATTTCAGATTGGCTGCATCTAATCTCCTTCGGGCAGTTCTAACACTTGCTGGAAATTGTGTTGCAGATACTGCTTCAACGGCGGATTTAAACGGATTTGCAAGGCAAAAATTAGCTAGTTGCTCATCTTGTTGGTCAGACGTAATTTTCACATTTCCTCCTCTATGTATGTTTTCCACGCTTCCGGTTTCGTCATATTTCTTCTTTATATTGAAAATGGTGCTTTTAGATACACCAAATTCTTCGGCCAGTCGGGAAATAGCCCAACCATTTTCTAGTTTGGCGATGATACGGTGCTTGACGGATTCACTCAAACGAGGCATAACGAACACTGTTAGTTACTCTCTCGAATTAGGATACTGACTAAATAATTTTAGCCCACCCACATTAGTATTTATACAAAGGGCTAGGAGCAGGTATAATCGATATTTTCAAAATCTACATCCAATTCAATATTACAATTATTAAGTTAATCCCCTAAATTTAGTTATATTAAGTGCAGGTAGGTATAATTAATAAATACCTATTTAAAAAGATATAAATATCTATGCTAAAATATTTCAACTCAGGTAATCCGATAATCCATTAATTTTGTGCCATACATTTTCTAATTAATATTAAGAGCCCCCATATCTACTTTTAAACATATTATACAAATCCTTGAAATCTTTAATTTTTGAGATAATCGCTTGATCTGTTTTTTGTCCGAAAGGACTTCAAAAGCCGCTTATTTTAGCAATCCTGCCATTTTCAAATTGCAAATCCAGGGCCGGCTACGATTTTTTTATTCCCCCGATTTTCACAAAAACCATTTAGCCATTTTTTTATTTAAAATCTGACACCACAGCGTCAATCAGGACAGTCGAAAACCCTTTATATACCAAATTTGAACAAAAAATATAGAGAGAGTTCTATTCTACAGGATGTCAAAATTGAGCAAAATAGGAAATTTAAAAAAACCTCTTCAGGCATCTCTGGCGAGTCAAGTCATAAAAATTCAGCATTTTCAGATGGGGCAGAGAAAAATACCCTGTATTGAATCTTTGCACACCAACACTTTGAGTGGTTCTGTTGACAATTAAACTATTTTGACGGGATTCCATGGCACACTTGACTCGCCAAATGCCTGTAAATTTCCTATTTTGCTGAACCTTGACATCCTGTAGAATAGATCTCTCTCTAAATTCTTTGTTCAAATTTGGTATATAAAGGGGTTTTAGGGGGATCCTGATTAACGCTGTATTGGTAGATTTTAAATAAAAAAACACTCAAAAATCGTAGCCGGACCTGGATTTGCCTTTTGAAAATGATAGGAAGGCTAAAAGAAGCGATTTTTGAAGGCCTTTCACACAAAGAATGTTCAGGGATTATCTCCAAAAATAAAGATTTTATTAATTTGCATATGTTTAAAAGTAGACACCCTGTATATTAAATTATTGTTTTTGAGAAATTCTTCGGAATTCTATTGTGGCTCAAATTGACTATGGATTTACCTAATTTCATATTCCTAATTAATACAGGGTGCTGGCAGCAAAGGAAGGAAACTCGAGAAAAAGCAACTTTTATTGTGGTGTTGATTCTAATCTCAGCCTTGATATTTATTATTTTTTTATTTCATTATCATAAATACTAGACGGTATAGTAACATGATAAAATAGTACGAAATATTAAATACCAACACTGGGGTTGGAATTATTACCAGCACAAAGTTGCATTTTCCTCGAATTTTGTTCCTTTGCTGTGAGAGGCTGGAGGCTGTAATTTGCATTTTATGGTTCTATTTTTAGCAGACCGGCCGGCTGCAGACTCCAGCGCGATGTTGCCGTCTCCGCGCGCCCTGTAACGATAGCCACGAGAAACCTCTTCAGGTCGTTCGATACCAACTGTCCGCGACTGTACCTATATGTAGACATTCCAGGTCTCAAAGTTGTAGGTACAGTACATTTTTTCTACGTGTAATACGTAGCTGCCAAACGGATATTAGGATAAACGTTTTGGAGTAGAAAAATTCAAGGGTTGCTTGATTTTCCACTCGCCGGAGAAAGCTTAGCTGTGATTGATTGATTTCGATTTCATGTCCATCCTATAGGGTGAATATAAAATCATATCAATTCAGTTAACTGGAACTGCCTATCCATTCACTAGGTTCTAGAGAAAACTGCCTACCTACACTCACCGGCACGAAAAACGGAGCACTTATAATTTTTATTTAAAAAATGTAAAATTTTAATACTTTGCAATGGTTTATTATTATAATAAGTTAAAAGCAAACAACAACATGTTTTAAGTAATATCTAACAACAATTAAACGTTTATTTGAAAAGCAAGACTAGACTGTTTTGAATAACAATTTCCAAAAATTAAAAAGTACACAAGTCTTAGTTGGCCATGACTTTTCTTTTGTTTTTATTGTTTTGACAAGTCTGAGTTTAAAGAAGTGAAACAGTTTAAAGCTGTACTGCGTTTATTTAAGGTAAAAATATGGCTGTTAATCCTGAAACAGCGGCTGCTATTGTTGCGTTGCTTCAAGACGGAAGAACTGAGCGATATGTTGCCCAACAATATGCCGTATCCAATAGCACTGTGCACCGTATTTATACACGTTTTTTGGAAACTAGAGCTTACACCAGACGACCTGGAACTGGTCCCCAACGAAAAACTAACGCTCATGATGATCGCTTCATCCTCTTGCAAAGTCTACGAGATCGTCGTGCTACAGCTGTAGAAATCAGAAATAGACTTCATCATGTTCGGAATACCAATGTAAGCGAACGTACAGTTAGACGAAGACTTGGAGAAGCCAATCTTACCAGTCGTAGACCTGCAACAGGTCCAGAGCTTCTTAGGCGTCATCGTGTTGCGCGACTTCGGTTTGCCAGAAATCATGAGCACTGGGGTGAAATGATTGGGGGCGAATTTTATTTACTGATGAGTCCAGGTTTAGCCTGCGATCTCCAGATGGTCGCGAGAGAGCATGGCGAAGACCACAAGAGCGTTTTGCAGAATGTACCTTCAGTCCTAGAGTAGGATACCAAGGAGGTTCAGTAATGGTGTGGGCTGGAATTTCTCTGGAGGCACACACTGAGTTGTACATCGTTCCAAGAGGCTCCTTAACTGCTGCCAGGTACATTGATGAAATTCTCCAAGATTTTGTTGTCCCGTATGTTGATTTTATTGGAAATAACTTTCTTCTGATGCATGATAATGCCAGACCTCATACCGCAAGAATCACTCACAGTATTTAAATGATGTAAACATTCCTGTTTTGGAGTGGCCAGCGTTAAGTCCAGATGCGAAGTTTTGATTCATTTAAGGACATTTTGCCACAACACCAATGTGGGTTTATCGTTCTAATTTTTTAAATTGTAACAAAAGTTTTTATTTAAAAAAAAAAGCGCCCAATTGTTATTAGAAATTACTTAAAACATGTTGTTGTTTGCGTTTAACTTATTATAATAATAAACCATCGCAAAGTATTAAAATTTCACATTTTTTAAATAAAAATTGTAAGTGCTCCGTTTTTCGTGCCGGTGAGTGTATATGTAGGTATAGGTACATGTGGGAGTTGGGATTGTAAGTAGGAAAAAATAATAATGACGTTCGTCATAATGTAGGTAACCCACCAATAAGAACATTTTTGTGTTGTTTCCCATAATTCCACTATATCCAGAGAAAACGTCAAGGCATATAAAATGACTCCATACTAAAAATTTAGCCTTGGCTAAGGTATTTCCGTAAATATTTCTTAGATAGTTTCCGACCATGAGTTTTTCAATTAATGACCTACAAGATGGAAACGTAGTTTCCGTTAAGGCATTCAGGAATTTAAGGAGCTGTAGCATTCGCCAAAATAAGAGGGTTGGAGCCCAGAATGCGCTCTAGAAATGAAGTTAAATATTAAATATAATAATGTTTTGATTTTATGGCGGCCTAAGGCCAATCGCTATTGAGAAAAAGGCCGTTAAAGTTATTTTTTTTTTTTTCGAAACCGCGATCTTTCTTCTGGAAAAGAAAGTAGAACGCGTAAAATGGCCCAAATAAGCCATACCGACAAAACTCCAAAGAGCTTCCCCCGCGGAAAACTGCGTAGAAAAAATTGTATTGTAAAATATGCTCGCAGCAAATCCTCCAAATGGGCCGCCACTGGATTTTTCAATTCTGAAGTTTTGACTTATTGTTATAAGTACCACACCCTCTTAGCCTTTACAGAAACTCTCTGTATAAAAAGCAGAGGTTTTTTTATTCAGGATAAGGATTTTTCTAGGTCGAATGGTGTTAAAAATTAATTGGGTTTTACACCTAGTTGTACCTATACCTATACTATACAGTATGTCCCAGGATCGCTGAAACAACTCTTGTGAAAGATAAAAACCATCTGGTTGTTATTTTTTCTTCTGGCCTTGCCTTGCTTGTTTTGAAACTATATTTTGTGACATAATACTGCAACGATATATATGAATAAATGACTCATGCTAATACAAATAACTCTGGTTTTATTTTGCTTCTACATTAGCGGTCGGGGGGAAGGGGACAGACTTGTGTATCGTATACATAGACGTAACTAGGGGGGGGGCTAGGGGGGGCTTAGCCCCCCTACATTTCTATTAGCCCCCCTAAAATGTAAAGGATGTGCGAAGATATGCTTCTCGTAAACAGAATAGATCTAACATTCTGACAACGCAACGTTACGCAACACGGCGAACACCGCACGCGCCTTTTTAAATTCACCAGTTTCGACGAATCGCTTGCTCTTGCGGAATCTTGCGCCTTGTGCCCCCACAAAATCCGACTGAAATTTAAACGCGCAAGCGAGAGCGAGCACACCGTGCCTGCTGCCGAGAGAAAGAGAGACGAGACGGGCGTCGGAGAATGTACTTTTGCTGTGCCAGACTCCAGACTTTTGTTTTGTTATTCATCCAGTGTATTGTTGTTTCGTTATAATATATACTATGTAAATAATCTTGCATCACAAAATAGCAGACATTCCCAACATTTTTTCTCTGGTTTCTACTCGGAAACCTCTACTTTTTCATAATGTTTTTTCTTAAATGAATTAAAGATGATTCAAAATTACGAGTAGATAGACCTATACATTATTTTTTGAAGCCATAAAATTAATGATTTTGGGTGTGGCACCTCAAGGGTGGTACAGGATGACAGGGTGATCCAATCAGTAACGTTTTTAGAAGGGCAGGACCGAACCCATTTCGGAATTTGAAAATATTCACTCCAGCTTGTAAATTTGAAGATATTGGGATTTCCCAAGACTAATTTTATGTAATTTCTTTTTCAAATTTTTAAAAAATTTCGCCTGCTGCGAATTTTTTAGAATTATTTTAAATGGCCTTGTTTAAAAAAGACACAAAAATTGTCCCTCCACCACTCGAAATTAATTCCTATATACGTCACAGAAGTGATCCAAACTCGTAGCCCCGGCCTACCATTACAGAAAGACATGTAAAAAATATACCTTTGTAAGTAGCGTACCGACTTTCAGAAATGTCTTCTTAATGGATTAAATAATTCCTTGTCGGGGCCCCGCATTTTCATGCGGCACCCGGCCCCGCAAAATCTTGAGCTGGTCCTGATCAGCCCCCCCTAAAAATACGACCTAGTTACGTCTATGATCGTATATATGTTTTGAGATACTTATATTATTTACAAAATAACTTAAATAGTATAAAAAAACTGTAAATTGAATGTGCCAACCTCGGTGCCAACAATAACATCTTTTTAAAATCATGAAAGAAAAACAAGTTGCCTTTGATAAGGTATCTATTCCTATATATCTATCGTTGTAATACTGCCATTTCTTGGGAAAGAGTTAATATCGGGTTCGTATTATAATCGAGTATTGATATCTCCTCCTACCCCCAAAAATTTTGGGTGCAATCAAGGTTAGTTTATCAAGGTTAGGACCAAAGTCGACTCCGATAACTTTGGTTAGGACATTCCCCCAAAACCAAAGGTAGTCCATTACCACCCTCAAGGTCGCGCGACGGTGCCGCCTCCGCCGACTGTTCTTCTTCTTCTCCTCACAGCTTGATACTTTGATATTAAGGTGGCATAAACACACATGGCATTAAATACTACCAACCCAAGTGAGTTTTTTGTGTTTATTTTGAAAATCATTTTGTTTTTCAAAAAACCAATGCCCTACTCAAATACTGCATTATATTGGACATATTTTGACAAAAAATCAGCCAAATCTGATGTCTCGTTTGGAAAAACAATATACCTAAAGTTTCTGGTAATTTTTATTAGAGAAGAAGAAGAAAATACATTTCAGGTATATTGTTTTCGCAAACGAAACATCAGATTTGGCTGATTTTTTGTCCAAATATGCGCAATATAATGTAGTATTTGAGTTGAGCATTGCTTTTTTGAAAGACCTAGTAATTTTAAGAACAAACACCAAAAACACCCTTGGGTTTTTTCTGTAGGTTCTAGAGAAAACTGCATAGGTACCTCTATATAATAAGGATGTAAGATTAGCGAGTGTAAATGTAACAATTACAAGAAAAGGTGATAATGGGCAAACACTCAAAGTTAACAAAAAGAAAAAATAGTAACCGCATACACGTGTTTCATGCTATTTGGCAATCATCAGTACGGTGTAACATTAACCAAATCAAAAGATAAGCATGATTTGGGAAGCAAGAAATGAAGTTCCAGGCAGGAGCCAACAGCACATTTGCAGCTTCAGTCAGCACATCCCCAATTCGGGGCTTGTACTAACATCGCCACGGAGGCTGCTATATAGGTTCATATATGTGGGAGTTGGGATTGTCAGTAGAAAAAAAATATCATAATATAGGTAACCCACCACTAAGGACATTTTTGTGTTGTTTCCTATAATTCCACTATATACATATATCCAGAGAAAACGTCAAGGCATATAAAATGTCTCCATACCTTAAAAAATTTAGCCTTGGTTAAGGGTGTTTTCGTAAAGGCTTTCAGGAATTTATAAGGAGGTGTAGCATTCGCCAAAATAATATATATATATATATACAGGGTGAATCAGTTTTTTGTAGCAGGACTTTAACAGGTGATAGATCTTCAAAAAATAACGGCACTTTTTCGTATAAACTATATCTTTTTAAGGCTTTAGAAAAAAGTTACAGGGTGTTAAAGTTGGAAAAAATATGCTGACTTTATTGAATATTTACCAAACTAGATGAGATATTTAAGTCATATTTGGTATACGTTAAAACGGCATGGGTTAGCATAAAACCTGTTAATATCGAACATTTTGCACAACCAGTGACGGAGAAGTGGGTAATTGGTAAAATTATTTTTAGAAAATAAATGAATCACCTTGTATTTTAACAAAAGGTATTGAATTTTTTATGTAATTTTAATTGCAGACAAAAATGTCCTCTTTTTATTTGTTCGCATGTGGTATAGTTTAATGGCAAATTTCATTTTTTTGTATTATTTCGGGGTATTTCTGAAAAATTATCTAAAAAATTTGCTCCATAAGTCACACTTAAAGTAGAAAACACGTGTTTCTTACTTTAAATAAAGTAACTTTTTCCAATAAACTAACCCATTCAAGGTTTTACTTTTCAAGATACAGAGCGTAACCTTAATTGTATCTTCCTTAAATGTTTTAGACCCTGTAGCTTCAAAAGTATAGCCTTAAATAGGTAAGTTTATTGGAAAAAGTTACTTTATTTAATGTATCAAACACATTATTTCTACTTTAATTGTTACTTATGGAGCATTTTTTTTAGATAATTTTCAGAAATACCCCGAAATAATACAAAAAAATGTAATTTGCCATTAAACTAGAACACATGCGAACAAATACCAAGAGGACATTTTTGTATGCAATTAAAATCTACATAAAAAATTCAATACCTTTCATTACAATACAAGGTGATTCATTTTTTTTCTAAAAATAATTTTACCAATTACCCACTTCTCCGCCACTGGTTGTGCAAGATGTTTGATACTAACAGGTTTTATGCCAACCCGTGCCGTTATAGCGTATACCAAATATGACTTAAATATCTCAACTAGTTTGCTAAATATCCACTAAATTTCAAATATTTCTTACAATTTAAACACCCTGTAACTTTTTTATAAGGCGTTAAAATGATATAGTTTATAGAAGAAAGTGCGGTTATTTTTTGAAGATCTATGACCTGTTAAAGTCCTGCTACAAAAAACTGATTCACCCTGTATATAAAAATTTTGGAATAGAAAATTTAATGTAAATACCTAAATTTATATCCTAATTGCTTGACGGTACGCATATTTACGTTTCCTATACGGTCAACGCTACTCGTTGCGGCAGCCAGCTAGGAAACGTAACGCGCTCTGATCGCTCAGTTTCCTAGACGGTAAGCGCAACGCTATATTAATAAATGCCGGCTTATGCAAAAAAGGTAGATTGGACTGTCATAACAGCAACAAACACATCAACACATCAAGCCTATATTATTTGCAAATAACACGTAAATGGTAAATAAATAAGTATATCAACAGATACATTTTAGCGTCCCCGAAAAAAGCATACAATTCCCTACAACTTTTATTTAGATTTTTTTCTATGACAACAAATTAGAAAGTTCTGGGAGGAGTAGTGGAACCCGAGGTGGAACCTTGAACCTGCATTTAATATTCAATTTAATTCTTAGATAGGTACTAAATACTCTTAGGTATATTATATACATGACCACAAGGTTTCAGTAGCAGAAGCTTACAGCTATCTAATCATTAAAATGTATCTCTGTTGATACACTTATTTACTTGCCATTTACCTGTTATTTGCAAATAATATAGGCTTGATGTGTTGATGTGTTTGTTGCTGTTATGACAGTCCAATCTACCTTTTTTTGCATAAGCCGGCATTTATTAATATAGCGTTGCCATTACCGTCTAGGAAACGGAGCGATCAGAGCGCGTTACGTTTCCTAGCTGGCTGCCGCAATGAGTAGCGTTGACCGTATAGGAAACGTAAATATGCTGACGGCATATCAACTTTGCAACCAACATAACATAGCTTTAAGGCATTAATCATTTTCCTTTGAAAAACACATATCTTATCGATATTTAGCAATAAAAAGTGAATAGAATGATAAAGCTAGTGATATAATAGTTTTTATGCAGTTACAAGTTTTTAAAATATTTTGAAAGTTAAAAATTATCAAAAAGTGCAAAAAAATCTTTAAATAGAGCGTGCAAATTCGGTACATCCGGTAAAATTTAAAAAGAAACAACTTTTAAAATTTTACAGTTAAACCCATTTCTAGCAATAATTTTATTTTTTAAATGTCATTTTTGACAGATAGGGAAAATCACGTGACCACGTTTTAGCGAATCATTTTCCATCTTTTTTAAAGTAAAAGGTAACCCCAAAGTTAATTTCAAAATAAATCATTAATTAAAAATATACCCCCTATGTTGCGAACTGTTTAATGTTTTAGGTGAATCAACTTGTAAAATGTATTAACATCCAAAAAAAGTAACATACTGCAATCCGATTTTCTACTGTGTAAGTGTGGTTAAATCGTCATATTTTTATGTCGAGAATCTATGGCTAATGGGTTGACCTTCTTTTCTGGGACACCATGTATAATGCTATTCAACCTTATAATATGAATTACAGAAGATGGTTTATGAAGGTATCTGCACATCATTTTACTAAAGAGAGAATCGTCAGATATTTTATTGAGTTTTATTTTATCGATGCTGCGATCAATCTTTCCAAAAAAATAATAATGCTGATTAATGGAAAGAGATTAATCTTCTTTCAACAAAATATACCTATATGGTAGACCTCCAGGTAAATCAAACAAATTGCGATAAAAATCTATTTTTGGTGTCAATAAATAGGCATTATTTCATTATTATCTCGTTTCCAGCTTTCTATGTCTAATAGAGGAAAATCTCGTTTAGGTGGTGGTGTAAGTGAAGGTCCAATATCGAATCCAGACTTCTACTTAGATGTGGATAGGTTGACACCAATATACTTAGCGTATTTCTTTTTCAATTTTATTATTTTAGGAACCCTAACATTTTGAATTTTATGGACACGGGAGAGTGAAAATAACTTTTCTTTTACGCATGCAAAACTGCTGCAGCTATAAAATGTTGTTTTTACGATGACAACATACTGTTGTTAAAACCCTTTACGACTCTAGTCATAAATTTTTTTAATGATGGAATGCATTGGAATTATTAGCTTTCAAGCAAATCCCTTGTAGCTACCGTTTTAGCTTCTGTCGATTTCTTGTAAGTAGGCGTTGAGTTTCTCACTCAACGGTACCTACCTACTTATAGGGGTGGTCCAATTTAAATGCAAGCTCTTATTTTTGAACTAAAAATAAAATTCTGAAACTATAATTAAGGAGAATTTTATGAGGGATCCAAATATGATTTAGGATTACTTTTATACAGGGGATTATCAAAAAATATTAAAAAAAGCTCGGTAAAAATTCGGAAAAAGTTGAGTAAAATATTTTTCGATTCCATAGTAAAAGTTAAAATAACGAAATATTCGGCTTTTTTGCCTGCGGCAATCGAATTTAACATCTTTGTCAATGTGGGTTAGCGAACATTTTCTTCTTTATAATTTTCTCCATAAAATAAATAAACTCCTGGACAAAATTAACTGTACCATAAATAAATGTGCCACTTATTTGATGCTATTTTTTTTTCTGAATTTATGATCCGATTTGAATGATTTTTTTTTGCATTGTAGGTTGGGTCCTTGACAATGTCATAGTTTTCGCTGTTTATGATAAAAAGTTCATTTTCGATTTATACCGGGTGTAACAAAAATGTTATGTTTTTTTCCGAAAATTCGTATCACCCTGTGGAGTATACTAGCAACCGAAACATATAGCAGTTGACATTAGACGGTAGGTCCATCTTTCTTCAACATTTTCTTTTTTGGTTTACTTCATTATCTCTGTTATTAAAGGAGATACACTGTTTTATATCATAACATGTTTTTATAGACTTTATTATTCAACACAGTCATTGTTGAATGTTTTCAAGTAGGCTGTTGCGTGCGTGATAGATAACCAAATAAATGTAATAAATTGGGTCTCAGTTGGAGAGAAAAAAATGGACTGTATTCTAATATTAAGTTTCAAATAAATGAAATTGAGGAATGCGGGAAGGAAAAAACGTCTGACCTTTGAATCTGCGATCTTTCGTGGATTTCTTCTTCACTCTGGCCAGAGATTTACCTGTAGACGGCTTCTTTGATCCTTGTAGTACAATGGACCCGTAATCTGCCGTTGATGCGGAATAATCACGTCGCGAAGTCGCGAAATCAAAATCTGCGTGCGTACGATTTACAAGAGAGTCAAGAACTGCCCTGTCACACGCGGCATAGGAAATTTTGGGAGAGGTGCGGGGTAAGGAAATGCACGTGTGGTGCGGGGTGCGCAAAATAATCAAGATAAGCAATAACAATAATGACTGAAATTAAATTAACGTAAATTAGACAACACAAAACTATGGGGACGTAACATAGGCCATGGAACTTTTCTGACATTTCGAGCGATGTGTCAACAGATGTTGTGTTTTAAAGTTACAAAAGTCAAATAAAATTCGCCATACCGATAAAAACTGTTCAGAAACTGCTTATTAAACGTTTGTTTCATATGCCCAGTTGCCCGACTATTCTGTCGTTTAAACGAGCCTCATTTAAAAGTCTTCTGATTGTTCGAGACAATATTGTATGATGGCGAGTAGTTCTAAGCTCACTTTTTAGCCTATTACTAGTGATATTCCTGTTTCTTAGAGCAGTTTGCCTAATAAAACGCTCATCCCTTGGATCGGTACATCGGTTTCGCCCTTGGCCTCACCTTCGAGAGTAAGATCCTGTCTCGTTAAATCGTTCAACCATACTACTTATAGTCGAACGATGTCTTCCTATCACATTAGCAACATGACACATCGAATAGCCTTCATCCACCAAAGTTAAAGCTCTCACTGCTTCTTCTGCCGATAAATTTTTTGGTCGATTCATTTTTCAATTTTAAAATACTTGTCGGGCAACTGGGCATATGAAACGAACGTTTAATAAGCAGTTTCCGAACAGTTTTTATCGGTATGGCGAATTTTATTTGACCTTTGTAACTTTAAAACACAACATCTGTTGACACATCGCTTGAAATGTCAGAAAAGTTCCATAGCCTACTTGAAAACATTCAACAATGACTGTGTTGAATAATAAAGTCTATAAAAACATGTTACGATATAAAACAGTGTATCTCCTTTAATAACAGAGATAATGAAGTAAACCAAAAAAGAAAATGTTGAAGAAAGATGGACCTACCGTCTAATGTCAACTGCTATATGTTTCGGTTGCTAGTATACTCCACAGAGTGAAAACATAACATTTTTGTTACACCCGGTATAAATCGAAAATGAACTTTTTATCATAAACAGCGAAAACTATGACAATAGCATCAAATAAGTGGCAAATTTATGATGTTGCGTTAATTTTGTCCAGGAGTTTATATAGGGGTAGGCACACTGTATACCTACTACCAAAATTATTATATTTAGTGATTTAAAATTCAAAGATAAGGTCAAATTCCCAATTATTTATAGCTTGTGGAAAAAATTATGATACACTTGTTGTGAGTTATAAGTTATAAATATTGTAATAGGTGCAAAGTACATTATCGGGTAAGGTCAATGCATTAAATTATTAATATTTATATTATGGTGTTCTCCTAGAACAAGGTTTCTTATTGACCTTTAGTAGCTATGATTTATCCAATAATTATTCATATGTTATATTTTTCTGTACTATAGAAATGCCAACCAACAAATAAAAACAATTTAAATTATTGGACTTTTGTCAACAAAGTCACTGCCTAATATTATGATACATTTTCTGTGCGTTTCCTGTTGTAGCACACCAGCCATCTTAACAGATATGGACTTACTAACTGGCAGGCTTCTGAATTTATTAGAGTTAATTCGTTTATAATGTCTAGGGCAGTTTTGATATACTCGATTTTTGACCCGTATAAAGTTCCAAAAATTCTGTTTTTTGAGATGGCATAGATAATAACACCCAGTATATTTTGTGTTGGACCTTTGATTAATGCTGTGTGATCAGATTTTAAGTAAAAAAAAATCGCTAAGTAAATGATTTTCATGAAAAAATCGCAGCCCGCCCTGGATTTGCATTTTAAAAATGATAAAGATGCCAAAAGAAGCGGCTTTTGAAGGCCTTTCAAACAAAAAAAAGTTCAGGCGATTATCTTCAAAAGTGAAGATTTTACCGATTTGTACAGTTTTAAAGTTGGACACCCTGTAGATATATTTTTGTTTTAAAAACAATTTTTAGTCTTCCGGCAGTGGGCGCTGGCGCCCACCTGGATAGCCGCCATATACATATATTGTATGCATTCTAGGGAAAAGTGAAATGTGTGGTGGCAACCACACCAAAATGACATTTTGGTGGAACTTATTGTATATGTATATAGGTAGGACCTCAGACTAATGAATAATAGTCTGAGGGTAGGACAAATAATGATTGTATTGGAAAAGATGTAATAGATGTTTCTGTATATTCTTTAAAATTAAAATATTAAAATGGAAAATTAATGTTCCTGTTTGGGCAATTTTTGTCTTTTTTCTTTCTATTTAAAGATTTTATTTCAGGCAAATATTTCTGGTATTGATTTTACAACTATAAGGTGGCTTGAAAGTGTCATGATATTAAAATAATTAATATTTTAAAACTGCCGGAATGAAAGTACCAATTACACTAAATAAAAAAGTTAAAGGGGTAAAAAATAACTATGAACTCCCTTTGGGCTTATATTGCATTTTCGTTATTTTTAAAATATATATTATAATTACTTTAATATGTTATATTTTTGAGCAGTTTTATATCGCATCTTGATTCAAGATTATTTAATGAAAGTTTGGTTCAATTCCTCTACACTATTTCTGCATGCTGACATGATAAATTTGTCGTCATTTGAAAAAGCACACCCCTTTTCTATCGATACAAATTGGTAATTAAATGATACAGTGGGAGTAAAAATGACAAGGGGTTGGTTTCGTTGTTTCAAAGCCTTCTAGGTGGAGGATTTTTATTAATTTTTTTATTATCGTATGTGACTGTTATTAGTCTTTGCCGTCCTTTTTTTAGTTCTCCAATTGAAAGATAAGTTGTAAGTTAAATTGTTGACAATACTGATTAATATTTAGTCTTCTTATTAAATACAGGGCCGCATTAGAAAAAAATGAATGGAAAAAATGAATTTTTAGTATAATTGTCTCAAAACATTTTAAAAATATTTTGTGTCTAACATCATGGTATTTGCAATGAAAAGTGCTTTCAAAATCTGCAAAAAAAATCCAGGTCCGTATTTAAAAAAATTAAGTTGAAGATGGTTTCTCAAAAATGAAACGTTGTAGAACAAATCTAAAAACGCCATCTTAAAGCCCGTTAAAAAGTGCCATAAGGAAGTGTTTTTCTTTTTTTTCTATCTGTGATAACAACTTCAGAAAAAAATAAAATCGAAAACGCAAAATTTTACTTTTTTCAAAATAACTCAAAAACGAAAAAAGATATTAAAAATCTGTTTATGCCATTTTATTGACCTCAAAAATGCGCAACTTTTTCCCCATTTAACCTTTGCCGTATCTCTCACCGTTTGCAATATCCCCATGCTGTTCATTCTTATCCGGGACACAGTGTATATAACACTAAGGCCTTCCTCAAATACTTCCGGAACTTCTGAGCCTTTAAAGACAAAATGACTGATATGTGCTGCGATAGGGTTAATGACGTGTCTGGAAATTAATTTTAGATTTTTTGTTGTTAGTCCGTCTTTTCCAAGGCCCACTATAAAGACAGGCCCTGGCGCACAAAAATCACGTGACCATCTTAGGCCGACGTTACATGTCATTTGTCACATAACTGAAAGCGGCAGCTTGGGTTTTGAGAAGTTTTAAATGTTTAAATTGTTTTTAAACGTGTTAGTTTATATTTTAGAAACAAGTTTGTGTCTAGTGCGCGTGTGTCCTGGCGGAGGGGAACCGCCTCTGGGTGGGAGTCGTGCCGTCCAAGAGTATTGGTGCCGCTCGCACCGACGCGTGAGCGCTGTAAAGGGGAATTCTCCCCCGAACCACAGAATAGGGAGCCCGGAATTCCGGAATGGACTATTATGGACATGGACCGTATTGGACAGTGGAGCCTGAGACACAGATAGGGGTGAACTGCTTACGGGAGATCCGCGAGTTCAGACGGTCCGGGTGGCTGGAAGCCGTTCCCGTTGTCCACGTTAGGGTTTGTGTATTTATTGTATTCACCATTCACCTTGTGCGAAATAAATCAGTGTTGTAACGTACTCGAGGATTTTCGTTGTCGACCCACGCCCTGATACGGTTTCTATTTGGTCTTTCACGCTGCCGATCAACTGAGACCTCGTCACTATTTACAGTATACCTACTGAGGTTAGTTTTCATTTTTATTTCGTAAAAAATTACCAAAATACCAAATATTGGGTCTGTTTATATTATATTTATACATATTACAAAAGCCAGGAAGAAAGTGTCGCCATAACAAACATTTGTTGTGCCTCGGGATGATAATTTCCGCCAAAAATGGATTCGTCAAATTCCAACTGAGATTTAATTTCTAAAAAACCCTTAAGTATGTGTGGCTAACACATTTTCAAGAAAGTGAAACAATTAAAGTGGACAAATGTGTTGTGGGAGGAAAATATCTTATAGAATATCACCTAAGCTAAAGGAAGGTGATGTCCCAACAATTTTTGAGAAGTGCCAAAATATTGTGAGTGCAGTGCCGTTTAACTCTCAGCCCAAAACAGCTGAGGCAGGTTGAAAATTTTGAAAAAACAATTAGAGAAAGCTTGGATGCACAAAACCAATAATGTAATAGATGAAAGAAAACTTGCCAAATTGTTACGAAATTTGTTTTTTCTACTTATCTCCAAAAATGCCTTTCATTATACTATAGGACTAAGTTGGTCACGTGACTACGCGATTATTGACTACGCGATTATGCGTTAGCGCCGTGGCCTGTCTTTATCGTTGGCCTCGGTCTTTTCCTGGTGACGAGTTGTTTCTTAAATTGGATATTTATGATATTTTCTACTTCCGTATGATTTACTTCGTCCAAGAACATGGACTGTAAATATCGATTTATGATATTAACTATTACATTTATTACCATCAGCCATTTTATCCAATGCACAAATAATTCAACAAAATAAAAGTCATTTTTGTTACAAGTACCTAAAATAAAGTTTATCTGGAAGAATTATTGCTGTTTCCGGACGAGGCGTTAGCCGAGTCCGGAATAGCAGATGAGTCCTGAAAAACTTCATTTAGGTACGTGTAACAAACACTGCTTTTTGTCATACGCTCCCAAAATTGTGTTATATGCTTTTTACAATTATTCTTTAGAACGCTTAATTTTGAAAAATTTCCATAATTTTTGAAATCATTATGTTCGAAAAAGTTGGCTTAGAAATTGTTATCGTAGCAACAAGTTTGTTTATTTGATAATTTTGTCATGCCATTCATTCATGGGAGCGTATGACAAAAATATTATTTATTACCTATATTTGCCTGTAAACAAAATAAACTATTGAAATAAAAAGGTTCAATTAAATCTATCTGCCCTTATTCGGTAACCTTTTTCACAAGGTGAACTGAAAATGATGAATAGCTCCATTTGACATTGATCTCGGAAATTTTCCTAAATATTTTATTCTCGCTTGCTTGTTTTTCACTAAAATAAACGTCGGCCGCGTTCTGAGCCATTTCAAAGTAGATTTCGTGCCAAGATGCGTAGATCGTTCGGTGTTTTTGCCCAAGCGTGCAGTTGTGCATTTATTAAAACGGTTATTTGTTTATGCAAATGTAGTTATCTACATGATGGACGATATTTACTTGAACTTATTTGAAAATATGAAAAGCACACAACAACTTATTATATGGGTTCAGTGAAATGGTAAGAAGCTATTTCTCCCCGTACCTGTTCATTTTCCGTCAGCTTGCAGTGTGGAAGGAATTGTTTTTGACATTTTTGAAGGTATGCTTAATAATCTATTATCATTAGCTGGAATTTTTATATTAAAAATGCAGGCGTGTAAAAATAGTAACAGTAAACAAATTTAATTATTGGTGTGCTATTTATAGATTTCGATGTTTAGAGAAGTCAAATCAAAGTCGAGGTCATTTTCAGATCAACCTTTACTGAGATGTAAGTAAATTCGCCATAATGATAGTATTATAATATTTTAATCGTAGGTATTTTCGCAAGCACAACCCTACAGGGTCTGACTTCATGAAAATATTCCCCCCTCCAAATATTTTCTTTTGTCGCGAAAACAGATGTTTGTGGAAGTCTATGTTTTAACTCCGAAAATACATAATTTAATTCCTTTCTCCATCTACGAGATCTTAACCTTACACAATATTTATTACAAAACCACAAAGAACAAAACGAGACAAGAACTTCTTTACAAGGTTTTGATGGAGGGTTGTTTTTTATATGTTTATATTGGCTCCCCTCTGCTAAAACCGCCGCGGTTAAATGGCAGGTTTTGGATAAACCTAAAAAGATTTTGTAGGGTTTTGCTCGGGAAAAAATATTTTTCTGGGTGAACATTAATAAAGGTCTAGGTAGGTACGTCCATATTTTGGTTTCCATATTTTTGGATATAACATCTTACTTGATCTAGCGTAATATACTTATACAATATTCACTGTGCCAGGAAGTGAATAATGAGATGTGAAAGTCTTTTTTTTTTAAGAAAAGATGACAGTTTTTCGTAGACTGACACCGTGTTTGTCTACGGTGAAGACTGACTGCGAGGTCTTGGTAATAGGAAATAGGTGGAGGATTGGGATGTTCACAAAAAAATAAATTTTTGTTTTAACGTCATTAAAGGTTGCAAATAGCCTACAAATGAAATCTGTGAAATATAAAAAAATGAAACAATATTTTATGTTGAAAAAATTGCGAGAAGTAGGTACCTGCATTCGTGTATTGTTAAAAAAATATATAATTATTTTTTTGCACGGAAACAAACATTTCCCAGAAGAGAGTAGATAAGTGTATAGTTGCATTAAATAAAATAGTACCTATAAACTCGTTGCAGGGTTCAACATCTCGCTATGGAAGTAAAATTATAACTTGCTCACATATAATATTTGCGACACCCATGGTATCATGTCATTTCAAAGGGTCACATTGTATCCATAATTTTTACATAAAACAGGTTTTTTTGACCTGTGTCGTAGGTAAATAGAAATTTGTTTCAGGGGGGTCCATAAAGATTATTGTTTTCTTTTTCTTTTAAAGCGGGTATTTAAAAAGTTCGGGTGTTCGCAGTAGCAGTCCCGAGGAGGGTCTAGAGGGGCTCGACCCCCCCCCCCTACATGGTCGTCATTTTAAAAGCTCATCTCAAACAAATTTTCTATGGGTGATAATGGTTCAAAAAGTTGTTGTATGCAAATATTAGATATAATATTATGGGATGGGCCTTTGACAGAACATAATAATTTACACGGTGGCTCAAAAAATGTAGGCAATACCTTAATAAGTTTATTTCTACATCACTAAGGCTAATATCTAAAGTGTTGTTATTGATAATAATTGAATTGTTGTCAGCTAAAAATTTCCAGAATTGCCGCCTCATGCGTCCCTGCATCAAATTCGTCCATTATGCGATAACTACATCCTTGCCTTCCGTCACGCGACAAGATCATTGCGCGTCCTTGTCTCACTTATTGCTAAGTTGAAATCTATCCCTCCCTGGAGATGGCTGTCTAAAACCAGGGAATTTGTCCCTTGTGCGACTTCCATTTGGACCGACACTATATGAACATAGTGTTGGTCCAGCTTCCATACTACTTATTAGGCGCTTTCGGGTATGATGTGTCAAGCTCTGTGTGTTTAAGACTCCGTTTCGCTTGTGTGCCGTTCATACCCGAACGCTATATAGGATCCAGTTATTATTTTTGTTTTATGTCTATGAACTAACCTTAAATTTACGATGCAAATGCTATAATTTGCTAATAGAAATGGACAAAATGGTTGATAGTGAAGTTATGGTAAGTTATATTTTTCGTTAATTAGCATTGACTCCGCAAGAGAATCAAGCGAAGGTCCATAAAACATCAAACTGACAATCAATGATTCTACTGCGCAACTCGGAGCGTCACGTACCTAAAGAAACGGCTGGTGCTCGGGGGGGGGGGGGGGGCAGGGGAGAGGAAAGAAAAGCAACTCTGGAGCATCAAGCTCAAGCATACCCGAAAGAATGAAATGGAAGTGGAGTACTCCTGGAGTATAGCTCTGAAGTGCTCTAAGTGTAATACCCGAAAGCGACTGAACGGTCGTGCACTTTTTTGTGACAAATTTAAATACGACATTATGTCACAATGATGTTTCAGCTACTGACTTAAACCGTCCACATCAGTTACCCACATTTCCCGCCTTCAGACCCACAAATGGCTCGGTCCAGACCTTCCAAACCATGGCCGTACTTCGCGCCCTTCGAAGTGGTCGTCCACAACAGGCCGGAGGACTGCTGGGTGTCCCTCCTGGGGAAGGTTATCGACGTGACTCCCCTGCTGTGCTTGTACGAAGGTGAGAAGTGCGTGCGGCCACTGATCGCCATGGCCGGCAAGGACATCAGCCACTGGTTCGACGAGACCACCGGCGACATCCAGCACTTCGTCCACCCGGAGACGGGCGTGCTGGTGCCGTACTGCCCGTACGGCACCCTGCCCGACGTACCGCTCGAGGTGCCCGCGACGGACTGGAAGCCGCTGACGAGGAAGCCCTGGTGGCTGAACGAGCGTTTCCAGGTGGGCCTGTTAAGCAAACGGTCGAGGCCGATCCGGATCATCAACATGCTGACGTCGAAGGAGGTGGTGATGAACGTTTGCGCCGAGGACACGTTCAACAGGATTCAGGAACGGTTCAAGATGTTCAACAGCGACGCGGACTCGTACACTTGGAGGTATCTGGACACGAACGTGGACATGAACAAGAACATGGAAGAAAATGGGATACTTGACGAGCGGGATAGGTTTGCCGATGTGGGGTTGCCCCAGAACTATTATACGCCGAGTGTTTTCCTGTTCTACAACGACGACCTGAAGTACTTTGATCTGTCCGATGAGGACGACTATGATATTAGGCATTGCATTGATGACATCGAGCAAAAATAAAGTGAATCTGTCTTCAATCAACTTTGATATGCTTTGATGTTTTATTCAACTAAAGAAATGTCCTTCATATATACGGAAAAAATTCCAGCTACCATTTTTCTTCAAAATCTATTCAGAGTAGGGCAATCCCCATATGCTAATAATTGTAGCTGATAAAAATATCTAATGATACTATCTTCAATTCCTCCAACTGATAAATGTGAGAATATTCGTGGCGTTCTAATAGCCACTACTTCGTTCACCGGCATCGACGATTTACAATTTTTTTCTCCTATCTGGATGACACCACTGACAAATTAAACGCACAAACTGACGAACGACGCACAGTGTGTGGGATGAACTGAGTACAGGGGGGGCGGGACACGCAAAGACCTAATTGTACGGTGTGTGTGGGGCCTGGGGCCCTTTACACTTCTAAAGGTACATGTTTGTATGTTTGTAACCCGTATAGGCAGGTGCAAACACAGAACAGAACAACGATGTTCCCTCTGACACAATATTCAGCCAATTATGAAACTCTCCAAAGGCTCAATCCGAAGGGATAATAATAGGGTATTGTAATAATTTGCATCTGTGCATGCGGATACACCACATACTTAAAATATTAAATATACATATACCGCTCAAGAGAGATGTCCGACCTGCGGAACTTTTCGATCCGCTTTATAATGAACTGGTCGTTCTAAAGGTATATATATAATATATATCCATAATGAGAAATCAAGTAAGTAGAAAAGGGATAGGTATAAATCCGACGTTACTACTACTTGAGAGCAATAAAACTAGCAGCCAGGGTAGGGAGAGGCACAAGAGAATAGCAAATGGGATGTGATTATAATTAGGGAATTAGGGAATGAAGTTGTGGGATATGGTATGGTGAAGCACGGGCAAAGTGGATAGTAGAGGCGGCGCCACGCGTCTCCTGAGGGATCCCCACCTAATCGATTAGTAGGGAGAACTTACTTGCGGTTAGTGCCGGTCCACCGCGATAGGTTGAACCGCTTCGATTGCGTTTGGTTCGCCTGTAGCTCTACCATCCCGCGTAAAGAAAAATAACATAAAGGCTCACCTAGCACAGAAGCACTCACCATAACTTAGTAATAATCACACTTACCACTTCACTTCAGCACTTCACTTTTTCACACAAGTTGTTCTAAATATCGTCCCTCATTCCTAATGCATCTCAACAAAACTGATAAATGGGACATTTGTAAAACTGTATTGGATAACCATCACCGCATCATTGAAACGATGATGGAAACCATCATTGGCCCGGGTCCGTAATGTCTCAGTGGCCGGCTGCATTCCATCAGTCACTTTTCCCGCATGGGTGGCCGCAGTTCAAAATTACTTATGGTCCACCATAGGAGCATCAATAGAGGTTGTGTGTTACAACGATACTGGACCATTAAATGTCTTTTATACGTCAAACATTGTTGGTCATTTAATTTGTACACATCAAATGGCCATAAAAGGATTGATGTTTACCTGAACAGAGAAAGAACATAAATTATTCCAATAATAATCAAATACCTACATTAATTTATTTTAACTACTTAGAATTTTTTCCGCGGGGTGTCCTTCGATGGACAAAATAAATGGTTAGATGTTGTTTTGTCTGACAATTTTAGCATTGCTACATGTAAATATAAGACTTATACAGGGTGGTCCAAACTTTATCAGCAATACTTTAAAAACTGCTAGAAAATTTCAAAAAAAGGAGATTTTTTCCTATAAACATGTATCGAAATCCTAACGGTTTTCGATATACAGACGGCGTCAAAGTTCAATTTTTTTTCAAGTTTTCTTTTATTTTTCCTACATAAAGGAAGACGGCTAAGGCAAACATATTTGGTACAGTTTAAACAGTCATTAAATACTATAAATTAAAAATAATTCAGCCCATCTACATCCACCAGTGCCGGAGAGACGGGGGTCAACCATCATATTTTTGTAATACAAAAATGGTACAATACTAGAAAAGTAATTTTTTTGCCTTCACCAAGTTTTCCAACCAATTATAAAGAAAAAACTATTCTTGAGTTTTTTTCGAAAAATGTACCGTTTTTGAAAAATTCACTTTTATGCGTTTTAATTTTTTTAGCAGAAGAAAATCAAAGTAGGTCTAAGCTTTCGAAAATTTGCGCCCCCACTAAGTTTTTAGTTCCGAACAATTTTCCTTAATAACATTTTGCCGTAAGATCTACCTAAAGTCCACTTTACTGGTGCGAAAAATTAGATTTTTTTAAATTACCAAGACACTAGAAACCTTTTTGTAGGTTTTATCACCAAATATTATTAAGGAAAGTTGTTCGGAATTGGAAACTCAGTATGTGTGCAAAATTTCGAGAGCCTAGACCTACTTTGATTTTCTTCTGCTAAAAAAATTAAAACGCATAAAAGTGAATTTTTCAAAAACGGTACATTTTTCGAAAAAAGTCAAGAATAGTTTTTTTTTAGAATTTATTGGAAAATTTAGTGAATGCAAGAAATATTACTTTTCCAGTGGCGTACCATTTTTTTATTAAAAAAATATGATGATTGACCCTTGTCTCTCCGACACTGGTGGAAGTAAATGGACTGAATTATTTTTAATTTATAGTATGTAATGATTGTCTAAACTTTACGAAATATGTTTGCCTTAGCTGTCTTCGTTTAGGAGAAATAAAAGAAAATTTGAAAAAAAAATTGAACTTTGACGCCCTGTATATCGAAAACCGTTAGGATTTCGATACAAAACCGTTAGGATTTCGATACATGTTTATAGGAAAAAATCTCCTTTTTTGAAATTTTCTAGCAGTTTTTAAAGTATTGCTGATAAAGTTTGGACCACCCTGTATAGGATTAAGAGATTATTCGTATTAGGCATATTTTTATAAAAATTCTGCCTTCGCCACTGGATTGAAAATATTTCGAGAAGTATTCTACAGGTGGTTTTAATCATGTAGAATTTTTAGATTTGCATTCACTTTGCATCCTAAAAGGGTAAAAACCCGCAACACCTATAATTCCTCTTTTTATCCAGAACCTTTTTTATAAGTTAGTTAGTTCCCCTTACGATTATGTACATAGTTTATAGGCGGGTGTCATTTTCTCACTTTTGTATTTTACTGTTTCCGTGCGCGATAGGGAATACTTTTCCTACATTTAGAGATATTGAAATAAAAAAAATGTTTCAGGCAAATCTAAAAAATGAAAATGGTAGGACTCCATTTTTTTATGTAAACAAAAACATTGGTTTTTAGGGAATTTTAACGCCCTGAATCGCATAAACGAACAAGTTTAGGACTTAGGACCTATGTTTATGAGCAACCTACATTACAATGAATTTTTCTAAAAAATGTCAAAGTCCTGATCAAAAAAATCTGAGATACCCTGTATACCTACACCTTGAATGAATGTGTGTGTTTTTTTCTGTCAAATACGCTATAATTAATATTCTATTAGTAGTCCAAGAAAATTGTCATTTTTTTATAGGAGGTAGAAAAAAAAAATCTTAACCAGGTAGATATTTTCAGGGTTGGTTGTGGGTAGCGTCCTGAGTATAACCCCAAAAAATCACCATCGAAGTCGTGTTACGAACTCCGCAATAGGGGTGGTTTTGCAAACATTTTTTTTGCATTTTTTTTTCTTATGTGTACATTTTTTTTCTTATGTGTACATTATTACATTCTCTACAACTTTCCCTTATGAAGTTTTTTTTAACTTCAATACTTTACGAGATATAGGTAAAAGATCACCACTAGCTAAAGTGTTTTATAAGCAGTGGCGGATCCAAGGGGGGGCCACAGGGGCAATTGCCCCCCCCCCCCCTTGGCCCTAGATTTATGTTATGTTAGTATAGAAAATATAATTAACCGTTTTTCAAAATCAAAACATAGATTAGATTTTGTCCTGTAAACTAGGAGTCTAATAATAATTTGTTGTACTATTCGGACTTTTACTAACAAGGGCCCCTCTTATATTTACTATAATTATATATGCAGTGGTTTTTATTTTATTATACCAAGTCCATTTATAATAGCATGTGCCCCTTCCTTAGTGAATTGCTGGATCCGCCACAGTTTATAAGGGTGAAAAAAAAATTTCTTTAAAACAAGCTGATTTTTTCAGGGTTAACTGGGGGTTAACTTAGGAGTGCACCCCGAGTTAACCCTGAAAAAATCAGCTTGTTTTAAAGAAATTTTTTTTCACCCTTATAAACAGTGGCGGATCCAGCAATTCACTAAGGGAGGGGCACATGCTATTATAAATGGACTTGGTCAGCGATCACAAATAAAAACCACTGCATATATAATTATAGTAAATATAAGAGGGGCCCTTGTTAGTAAAAGTCCGAATAGTACAACAAATTTTTATTAGACTCCTAGTTTACAGGACAAAATCTAATCTATGTTTTGATTTTGAAAAACGGTTAATTATATTTTATATACTAACATAACATAAATCTAGGGCCAAGGGGGGGGGGGGGGCAATTGCCCCTGTGGCCCCCCCCTTGGATCCGCCACTGCTTATAAAGCACTTTAGCTAGTGGTGATCTTTTACCTATATCTCGTGAAGTATCGAAGTTTAAAAAAACTTCATAAGGGAAAGTTGTAGAGAATGTACCTAACAATGTACACATAAAAAAATGTACACATAAGAAAAAAAATTGCAAAAAAAATGTTTGCAAAACCACCCCTATTGCGGGGTTCGTAACACGACTTCGATGGTGATTTTTCGGGGTGATACTCAGGACGCTACCCACAACCAACCCTGAAAATATCTACCTGTTCCTGTTAAGAATTTTTTTCTCCATGTATAATTTTCTTGGACTATACAGGGTGGCCCACCACGAACTGCATCGATCTATATGTATATGTATGTAGAACTAAAAGTAGTAAAATTCTGAAAATTTGGCACCTCACCAATGCCGACGAGTGTTGCTCAACTAAAACATTTTGGTGAATCTGGCACTTCCGGTTATACCGGAAGTCGATATCGAGTTTCTTATCTCAAATGGAACACCCTGTATATTATTACATTTTTGCATTCTAGGCATCATTTTGGAACAAAAACATGCAACATGTCCTATGTCTAAATCCAACCGTTTTTGAGATATTTGCATTTTTCCGAAAAAAATTACAGGTGTGCAGACCTAAAGTTAATTAGCAATTTATACGAGGAAACCGCAAAATTTCAAAACGAATTTTTGGCATCGTGTAACAGAAGCCCTGGCCTAGTGATCTCTGCTGAGAAATCCGTTCTTATACAGGGTGTTCACAAAATATGAATAAAAATTACATTCAAAATGTGCTTAAATCTCGAAATTTTCAGATGGAAACCCCATTGTTTTTAATGTGACCTTATTCACCACTGAAAATGATGACAACTTTGTGTAAGGTTTCCTATACCTAAATGCAATAATTTTCGATTAATTTACGAAAAACCCACTTTTCGTCCATAAAATGCGGGGTTTGCTTAACGCTTGGAAAATCATATTAGCCGTGGACGTTGAAAAGACAATCGCGGCTAAGGAAATGTCACTTGGTTTATAAATTATTGTCAACAATAATGCCGGCGCGCTTAAATTACACTAACGAAGATTATTTAAATTTGTTTATTATCTACGGAGAATGCAACAAAGTAATATCAAGAACGTGCGATACATAATCTTCTTTTGTGTAATTTAAGCCCGCCGGCATTATTGTTGACAATAATTTATAAACCAAGTGACATTTCCTCAGCCGCGATTGTCTTTTCATCGTCCACGGCTAATATGATTTTCGAAGCGTTAAGCAAACCTCGCATTTTATGGACGAAAAGTGGGTTTTTCGTAAATTAATCGAAAATTACTGCATTTAGGTATCTTACACAAAGTTGTCATCATTTTTAGTGGTGAATAAGATCGCATTAAAAAAAAATGGGGGTTTCCATTTGAAAATTTCGAGATTTAAGCACATTTTGAGTGTAATTTTTATTCATATTTTGTGAACACCCTGTACAAGAACGGATTTATTTCTCAGCAGAGATCACTAGGTCAGGGCTTCTGTTACACGATGCCAAAGATTCGTTTTGAAATTGCGCGGTTTCCTCGAATAAATTGCTAATTGACTTTAGGTGTGCACCTGTAATTTTTTTCGGAAAAATGCAAATATCTCAAAAACGGTTGGATTTAGACATAGGACATGTTGCATGCTTTTGTTCCAAAATGATGCCTAGCATCCAAAAATGCAATAATATACAGGGTGTTCTATTATTTGAGATAAGACAGTTGATATCGACTTCCGGTATAACCGGAAGTGCCAGATTCACCAAAATATTTTAGTTGAGCAGCGCCCATCGGCATTGGTGAGGTGTCAAATTTTCAGAATTTTTCCTACTTTTAGTTTTCCATATATAGATCGATGCAGTTCGTGGTGGGCCACCCTGTATAGGTATTGTCATCCGTCGTCAGCCATTAATTAACCCTGTTCCATTGTTCCAGAAATACGAGCGACCGCCGCCAGCCGGCGCCGGCGCCATGAAGGGCCCGCCGGCGGCGTCGCCGCAGCGCCGGCCTGATGACGCGGAAGCGGCGCCCGCCGCGCCCCAGAAGTTGGTCGTGCGCATCGACCACGAGAGGGCGCGCGTGTGCCGACCCAAGTGCGTGATACTGCCGGCGGCCGCGGCAGCCGCCGCCGCCGCGCCGCCACCGTCCGCGGCCGTGAGCGCCACCTTCGACGAGGCGAAGACGGCCTGCAAGGCGGCCAGGAAGCGGAAGGAGAGGCAGGAGAGCGGCGGGTCGCTGGGGCTGGAGGCGAGGAAGGTTGTTAGGTGAGGCGGGACGGAACGGATTCAGTTAATACCATTAAGGACTAATAGACCGGGAGATAGTGACAGATTTTTGGACGTGTTTTTACTCAGTACGCCTTGCAAAGGGCATTATAATATGTGGCACATATTCTCACAATAATAAGGTATGAATCAGAGAGTCATCCTGGGTCTTCATGTGAAAAACTGAGTTTTCAATTATTCGAAAAATATGCGTTTTGATATGATTTTATACAGGCTGCCATGTGTTTTATAATGAAGTTCAATAGAAAATTCCTCGGAAAACCATAGGCATATCGTTAGGGTGGGTCCAAAGGGCTATTATTGCCACGTGATCTTGTATTTTAATAATTAATTTTTCCACGTTTCTGAACAAGCTGCCAATGAGAAGTATGCAAGTTATTGTTATGAAAATGCTGAAAAAGGGATGGCATACCTTTCGCGCATGTCCAAGTACTGTTTAAATTGAATGTTATTTAATCATTTAAACGAGTTATTCGATGTAAAGTGTACTTGGACATGCGCGAAAGGTATGCCATCCTTTTTTTCAGCATTTTCATAATAAGAACTTGCATACTTCTCATTGGCAGCCTGTTCAGAAACATGGAAAAATTAATCATTAAAATACAAGATCACGTGGCAATAATAGCCCTTTGGACCCACCCTAACGGTATGCCTATGGTTTTCTGAGGAATTTTCTATTTGAACTTCATTATAAAACACATGGCAGCCTGTATAAAATCATCTCAAAACGCATATTATTTTCGAATAATTGAATACTCAGTTTTTCACATGAAGAACCCAGGATGACTCTCTGATTCATACCTTATTATTGTGAGAATATGTGCCACATAATGCCCTTGGCAAGGCATACTGAGTAAAATCACGTCCAAAAATCTATCACTATCTCCCGGTCCATAAGGGATGTAAAACGCAATTAGTTGTATGTTTTAATGTAACAGGACCAACCCTGACCTGAACTCTCATAATCATAATACTTATACTTAGTCACTTAGGTACTTATTAACAGGCCTACTGCAAAGTCGTAAAAACTGGGACAAATTTGTCTTAATTAAAAAAAAACAATAAGAAATTCGTACAATTAGGTAAAACAAAAATAATACATTTTTCTTATTTTAGAACAATGACAATAATACGACGGCGCTGAGCTACCACCGCGCAAGTAAACTTTTTTAATTTACACATCTGTAAATTTACACTTTATCTGTAAATTCACACTTTATAGTAGGTATGGGGACGGTTGGGAGGCCCCCTACGCCCCGTCACCGCCATTTTGAGGCGACTTCCAAAAATTTTCGGGATTAGGTATAGGGTAATTTTCACATCACTATACTTTCAACTACCCCTGTTTCAACTACCTACATCCAGGGCCGGATTAAGGAACTTTTCGCCCCTGGGCCAAAATTCTTTTGCGCCCCCCACCTCAGTAATAATTTTTACCGAAATTATAGTACGAATAAAAAATACAAAATACAAACTTCGAGTGTTAATAAGGATAAATCGATTGTTTTATTATCTGCCAAATTATTTTTTACTCCAAAATAATACAAAAATCAAAAAAAGAAAACTTTTAAACACAGATACTCTTACCTTTTTAGGACAAAAAAGATCTCTCGCCACTAACGTTTGTTGTATTAAATATTTGGGAATGCAATGATTTTCTGCTCTCTTATAGTTTTTAACAATTCTGATTGTTTAAATTGCACGCATTCTTCACCTAAGCATTTATCCAGTTCAGAAGGATAATTTGTAACTAGTTTTGCTGCTTCCTTGCAAATTTCAATATCCGGTAGATTGCATGATAAATTTAAAAACCAAAAGAGATATACCTACAACGTGTTTGTATGCATATTTTCTTCGTAACAGTTCTTCTCTGCTTTCGTCTGAAATATGTTTTCTAATTAGGATTATTTTTATTTGGTTACATTTCGTTAAACTATTAGCCATTTCTTCTATTTCATCAAACTTCTAGTCACACCGTAAACCATTTATATAACTAATAATATATCTATATTTTCCTTTTGAAGCGTCTTATTCACATTATTAAATTGACTAAGTAACATATTCCAGGTTATTAGTAAAATTCCAGTTTCTAGTTTGTCCATATTAGTACTTTTGAAACCAGTAGCTTGAGCTTTTACGACAGGTGGTTGGCTATGATCTTCAATTAATTTGTTAAAAGCACAGTAATAACTCCCAAAACATTCTTAGAGCGTCCGAGTTACGTCTGCTCTTGCTGACCACCGAGTTTAACTTAATTTTATTGGAAGAAGTTCTTTATCAGATGCACTTAAAACATTTTTTAATATTTCCCATCTAGTAGTTTAAAGCAGAGAAAAATACATACAACTCATTCAAAAACATGAAAAATTTTGTTGAATTTAAACAACATTCCGCTGCGCATAAACCAACCAGATTAATGCCCCCTTAGAGCGTGGCGCCCCGGGGCCATGGCCCCATGTGCCCTTAGGTTAATCCGGCCCTGCCTACATCACCATGGTAGGTACCATTATAATATATTTTATTTTACTAATAATTAAAATATTTTCTCTTACACAAAAATATCTTAACGGGGAATAGGAATAAATAGGTACACACAAACAATTAGAAAGAACTGTATTTATATACAAAATACAACTTTTTCTCTATTCTTACTAAGCGTCAGTGGCGCACCCAGGCCGAGGCCCCCTGCCCCCCCCCCAGACCTCTCATATTTTAAAAAATTCTCGAGGGAGGTATGGTAATGTACTGTCCTCTGTGCGGCTCTCGGCAATTATTTTCCCAATCCAGGACCTGGCCTGGAAATTTCTTTTAATCATAAAATATTTTGTATGCAATAAGTCAAACTTTTTAAGTTGCCCTACTAACCTAACCTCAAGTCTATCCAATTTAATCTTTATAATTTAAGTCTACATTTTCTAATTCTTTTTCAAACCAGTAATTAGAACAACACATTGTGTTTAGGTTTTCAAACTGTAAAATAAATCGAGTTTTATGTCGGTAGGTACACGACTTCTTGTATACCACATACCACAAATAACCAATTCTGTTCCTTCTTCCAAATTCTCTAATCTACTGCAGTCTTTAAACTTTATTTTCCCATTTTCCAACGCCTGCCAAAGATTTAAATTATCCTAAATTTTTTCAATTATGCACAGTATGCCATATTTTAAGGATATATGCAAGTATTTAAAAAATGCATATAATATGCAAAATATGCATGTTGCATATTTGGGTTACTCTAAATATCACCAATACTTGTATGGGTTACACTGTTCGACGGCTGGCCACTTGTGCAGCGAAATGCAGTGCATAGCCGTGCCATAATTTCACGGATCTTAGGATATACTTGCGTAAATAGTTATAATCGATATGGCTTTTTAGAGACCTTTTGACAACATTATATGGTGCATTAACCTTTATGTTGTGGTTGATGACAACCTAAAAAATGAAATATTATGTTACTTGTAGTGTGACACTTATGTCCTATATTCTTTTTGTGTTGCCAATTAGAGTTTTTTATGCTGTTTCAGGTGACTTTGGAAATACTATACCTACCTACATAAATGATTATGATGAGTCACTGCTGGCTCCTAAAAGATAAGGTGGTGGTAGGTACCAATTATCGACACCATAAGGCCAAGTGTAAACGTCACAATGCCGCTGCAAATTTTTAGAATTATTTTTTATTTATCAATTTCAATATGCACAATGCCGCTGCAAATTTTTAGAATTATTTTTTTATTTACTAATTTCAATATGTTTTATTTATCAATTTCAATATGTTTTACTCTTTTATTAAACTGTTACTTGGTAATTTATGTTTGCTCTTGGTTTTTTCCGTTTTGAAGCAAATAAATTAAATTTCTGAAATAACTGACCTTATATTATCGACAGGTGGTAGCAGAGCAAGAAGTACACTGAGGGAAATTTCTATTAGCCACTAATAGAAATCTGTTAGCCGCTGCAAGATATCTGCATTAAATAGGCCCTAGCTAGGTTGTCTTGCTACCACAAATAGAGTCACTTTGCCAAGATGAACCTATTTGTGGTTAATAGGCTAATATATACACTTATTTGTAGCAAATAATAGTTCTTATTGGAGCAAATAGACTTTCTACCTGCCACTAAAAGATAACTTTGCTGTGGTTAATAGATGGACCTATTAACTTTCTTATGGCAAATAAGTGGACCTATTTACTGCTAATAAGTGTTTTTATTTTTTAGAATTACAGTTCTGTCAACATTGTCAGGTATTCAAATTTCCGTATTCCAGTCTTGTTCAAAAAATGTCACAATCCGTGGTATAATTTTCGTATTATCACTTCCACATTGTGCATACATGATGAATTACGATATCTGCAGATCTTTAAATGTTTAAATTTACGAAGTTGGATGTTGAAGTTCCAAAGTATAATGCAAGGCTTGGATCATTTTGTTTAACAGTCGAGATACAGCAGTGGTAACGAGTTAAAGTTTATCAGAGTTGTCCACCATTTTTATAAACACGGCGTGGCAAGCGGCGTACTTGTACTTCAGACGGCTCAAACGAAACTGACCGAACTGTTGACATGGTGAAGAAATTACACAAATCGCATGCGCACTAGCCATTATCAAATAACCTTTTTATTTGCTACAGGTAGGTTCCTATTTGTAGCTAATAAGAGCCGATTTGTGACAAATAGGGTCTCCATTTACCGCTAATAGAATATCTTAGCAAGATAAACCTATTTGTCTCAAATAGAGATTTTGCTCCCACAAATAAGGACTTATTTGTAGCAAATAGGTTCGTGTATTGTTACATTAACCTTGATTAGATATCTATTTGTGGCAGCAAAATGAGTTTAGCAAGAAGTTTTTTGCTGCTACAGCAATTTTGGTTATTTGTGGAAAATTGGTGCTGTGCTGCTTCAAATAGAAATCTATTAACCCCAAATCGGTTGAACTCAAATAGAAACTTTATTTGGTAAATTTTCCTCAGTGTACCTATAATATCGACACCAACTGAACTAATTATCGACAGGAGTAAAAATACAATTATTTTTAACAACATTATATTGAAAACATTTAAAAAATAACAAAATTAATTTTTTCAATGGTATTAAAAGTAAAAACATATTGCATTGATTTTTGATAACTTCTAGCAGTCACATTAGTTAAAAGTATTGGGATCATAAACTACATAAAATCATTCTCTGTATATTTTTTAGTTCTGGCTAGGCCTGAGACAAAATATCGATAAAATCGAAAGTATCGATACTACCGATTTTATCGATACTCGATATTCAATTTCGATAAATCGAAATATCGATATTATCGATTTTGTCGATATTTTCGATCTTTCCGATTTTATCGATCTTTTCGATTTTATCGATCTTTTCGATTTTATCGATATTTTCGATTTTATCGATTTTATCGATCTTGTCGATTTTATCGATCCATTCGATTTTATCGATATTTTTGATTTTACCGATCTTTCCAATTATATCTATCTTTTGATAGGAATAAAGGAAATTGCTGCACCCATTGCGTCCAGACCGCGCCGGAGAAAGCCGATCGGCCTTTTTTGTCTGGGTTCTTAAATAAAATTGATTATATCGATTTCATCAATAAGATTAATTATATCGATAAGATCGATTTTATCAATAAGATCGATTTTATCGATAAGATCGATTTTATCGATCAGATCGATTATATCGATAAGATCGATTATATCGATAAGATCGATTTTATCGATAAGATCGATTATATCGATAAGATCGATTTATCGATTTTATCGATATTTTTTCAGTATCGATTTCCGATACTGAAATTCGGAGATCGAACAGCCCTAGTTCTGGCTCATACATTTTTTGGTGATGAGAAATCCATAATGAGCAAGACAGAACATTCATTAACCTAGCAACTGCTCTACATTTCGCCTTAGAACAGTTTTTGGCCACATTTTTAAGACAGGGGAACTTTGCTGTTTACTTTATTGTTTGGTGCAATTTAGCTGGTCTAACATTTGAAATCAATGGCATAATGGCATGCCAATTTTAGATCATAATTTTTTTTGTTGGCATAATATTTTCTTGCTACACTGAGGGAAATTTCTATTAGCCACTAATAGAAATCTGTTAGCCGCAGCAAGATATCTGCATTAAATAGGCCCTAGCTAGGTTGTCTTGCTACCACAAATAGAGTCACTTTGCTAAGATGAACCTATTTGTGGTTAATAGGCTAATATATACACTTATTTGCAACAAATAATAGTTCTTATTGGAGCAAATAGACTTTCTACCTGCCACCACAGACTAACGAGTAATACAGACAATTCCTTAGCGACATGTGTCAAAAGGAGACTCGCTTTTTAGCAAAATATCTTCTAAAGTCATAAATAATATGCAGTTTATTCGATTTTACGTTAATCTACATAGCAAAGAGATTTTTATTTTTTAGAAATACAGTTCTGTCAACATTGTCAGGTATTCAAATTTCCGTAGTCCAGTCTTGTTCAAAAAATGTCACAATCCGTGGTATAATTTTCGTATTATCACTTCCACGTTGTGTATATGTAATACATGATGAATTACGATATCTGCAGATCTTTAAATGTTTAAATTTACGAAGTTGGTTGTTGAAGTTCCAAAGTATAACCCAAGATACAGCAGTGGTAACGAGTTAAAGTTTATCAGAGTTGTCCACCATTTTTATAAACACGGCGTGGCAAGCGGCGTACTTGTACTTCAGACGGCTCAAACGAAACTGACCGAACTGTTGACATGGTGAAGAAATTACACAAATCGCATGCGCACTAGCCATTACCAAATAACCTTCTTATTTGCTACAGGTAGGTTCCTATTTGTAGCTAATAAGAGCCGATTTGTGACAAATAGGATCTCCATTTACCGCTAATAGAATATCTTAGCAAGATAAACCTATTTGTCTCAAATAGAGATTTTGCTCCCACAAATAAGGACTTATTTGTAGCAAGTAGGTTCGTGTATTTTTACATTAACCTCAATTAGATATCTATTTGTGTCAGCAAAATGATTTTAGCAAAAAGTTTTTTGCTGCTACAGCATATTCGGTTATTTGTAGCAAATCGGTGCTGTGCTGCTACAAATAGAAATCTATTAACCCCAAATCGGTTGGACTCAAATAGAAACTTTATTTGGTCCATTTTCCTCAGTGTACTGAAAAGGTTTAAATCTTAGTTTTCGTTGAATTGTTCATGTCTGCAATTGGAATAAAAAGGGTATACCAATTACCAACAGATATCTGAACCTATTATCGACACGACTTTTCCCCTCCATATATCTTTTTCCCCGATAAAAAATCCCTATGTCGATAATTGGTCAGTAAAAAATATATGGTTTTCACTACGGATTTGTCTAGGCATAAACAAAATTATCACTAAAATGTTTGGATTACTAACATAAGTTTGTTCATCCTTATGGATCCTATTATCGACACTTATTATGTCGATAATTGGGCCTAGTCAAAATTTTTCTTGTACCAATTATCGACACCTTAATATTTTATGGAAAACATACTACAGAACGTACATTTTAAGAAGAAAATATCTCATTTTACATAATATTAATTGATTTTAAATATAAACCCACGCTACAACTGTAGTTCAGTATATCCAGGGTGCAAAAATGTGCTTACCTGTCTCTTAAGGTGGCAAGCAATGGCACGTACTTGAATTTCCTTGACGCGCACTGGTTATTTTTGAGGAATTTTGTTACGAAAAACGAAATCACTATGCGCATGCACATTGTTTCATTTGAACGATAATGAATTAAAGAACCGTAAACATAAGTGAAATAAGGACTAATGTTTATGAATATCTCTTATTTCATTCAAAAAACGGCCAAAAGTGTCGATAAATAGGACACTGTCGATAATCGGTATCACCACCTTAATACCATCGAGTAAAGATATAGATAATACATATACTATTTCGCTCCACATCTGCCTATTTCAAGTTTCAAGAATTACAAAGCCATTTAGTGGCTTATGGTTGCGAATATTTTAATCTTAGGTTTTTAGAATATAAATCTGGAAGCTTCCAGTTTTATGCAACTGTTAAACTAGTAAAATTGGTACTGATAAAGCAAAATATACTATAATATAATATAATATACGTGCGCTATTATAGTGGGGAGTCTAAGCAAATAAAGAAACACTGCACCATCACCTGAATGTGTTTTTTAAGGCGACAAATAAAATTCTGAAAAAAAAAATTTCAGATCCAACTCCGAAGAACGCCCTGTACAGAAACGCCTCACTGAAACCAAACAGAACATCCGCAGGGTCTCCAGCTCAGGTGACTTCCCCAAGTCTGCCTCTCTTGAGAAGATCGATTCGTCTTCACCCAACAGACACCACAATGACAAGATCCTCAGGTAAAAGCCTATTCTTCTCTTTTTCTCTGGTCATTTTGGTTTTGATTCATTCTTAGGTATGATGACCACGAACATGAGAAGCGGCGCTCTCACGAACGGTTTGCCAGACCACTGGTACTAGGAAGAACGAAGAAACATCCCGGCAAAAGGCCAAAGGTTAGATATGTTAGCAGAACCAGGACGGAATCTGTTGGAAGGGAGCATTTGCGTAAAGTGGCCATTCCACAAGGTAAGTTCACATCATTAAGTAGATCAGTATCAGTCAGATAGCCATATAGCCCCACCGGAAATACAGAAGGCACATTTTATATGAAATTTTGTTTAGGCAATTGCAATTTATCTTACAACCAAGCAGAAACAAAACATGCAGATCCTTCAGAAAAACCCACTGGAAGTTTTCTTGAACTGTTCAAAACTGAGAAGGATAGGTCTCCAAGTCCTACCCATACTCCAATTTCTCCAACATTGGACTTTTCAACACTGCACGAACAAGTGGATTGTTCAGAGCCTGTACTTTCTTGCCCAGGTGAGTTATTCCAGTATTTTAACAAATTATTTTTTGGGAATATGTTTCTTTAGGTCATCAGATAACAGAAACAACAGAAACCCTGCCGAGCCTCTCAGTTGCTTCGAACAGACTCTTGTCGTCTCCACGCAACTCAATAATAGCCACCCACAGAATATATTTGGATCCCGACGTACCGCAGATGAATGTGTCTTTAGAGAAACCCCAAAACCCCATAGACGAACGCATTCAAAAGCTCAACAAGCAAATAAACAGCTTGAAAAAGAAAATAAAGAGATTTGAGGCCGACTTTGAGATGAAAAATGGGTACAAACCATCACATGCCGATAAGCTGAATGATAAAAATGTGAAGAAGTGGTATGCCGACTTGACGAAGCTAAAGAAAGATCAGAAGCAGCTATCGGAGATGTCTGTGGGATGTTTGATAGATGGCTTAGAACAAAGAGAGGACAAAGATAAGGCACAGAGGGAAGGCAATATTGGGCTGCAAGACACTGTGGATGAAATCGAAAAGGTATGATTATATTTTGTCCTTAAGGCAACATAATATTTTCTTTACTATAACTTGAAAATGTCTAGATTTATGCTAACTACTAGTAGTTTTTAAACTTCGTTAACCTTTGCAGAGACTTAATTTGAAACGAGAAGCAAATCACAGATGTTTTGAATTGGATCGTATGACATCCGAACAAATTCTGGAAGAAAAATCTGCTGTTCAGAGGGCGCTGCTTCATCTTGAGGCAGTTCATGGCCGACCTACAACAAAAGAAGACAGGGACATTGCAAGGCCTCTCTATGATCGTTACCGAATGCTGAAACGAATGGTCATCAAAGGAACTTTTGTAAGTGCTTCTGGGTCATTATCCTATTTACAGTGATACAAAAGATCTTGATTGTACGCAACACTTTTCTGTTTCAGATTAATCCAAATGGCAACGAGTTGGCTACAATTCACGAAAATGAGACAATGCATTTCGTAACACCAACGTCATCATCAAACGACACAGAGTCTGAGAAAACCGAAATTCCGCAAGCAAAGATTATCCTGCCGCAACTGCCGAGTGTTGACAATGATACTGACACTTCTCTAAGTGAAAACTTGCACTCATTGTCCAAGCCAGAACTCACTCAAATGCTAAAAACTGTAGTTGAGGAGAAGAAGAGCCTACGAAGGACAATCAAAGAGTTTGAGATGGAGTATTTCGTGAAGAGTGGGAGGATGATACAGAAAGAAGATAAACAGCCAATAGAGTGCGTATACGTGGCTTATAAGAAAACGAAGGCAAAGCTGCGATTGTTAGAAGCACTTGTCGCTAAGACGTCTGATTAAACTGGGTTGTGCTTTACCAAAGAAGGTTAAATGATAAGCAATTGTTTATATGGGATTTATTTTATGTTTTGTTATCAAATCACTAGAAAAAAATGTTAGTAAAGGTGCAAGATGCAGGGTTTGGAGATTTTAACAGTCTTCCATCATGCAGACCAAAAAGGACTTTATTTACTTGATTCTAGTGATGTGTGTTTCTGCTAAAATAAAAACATTTTGGATGCCTGTACGCATCTTTGGATAAAATGTTTTTTAACATATCGAAAAGTATTTTTCCAAGCAGGGCCATGGCAAGGATAGTGGCTGCCTATTTGCAGGAAAATCTGTTTAATCCAAAAATAAATGTCGTACATGACTTGCGAATACGGAAAGGAACAGACATGCCAAAGAATGTTTCTAAATGTGCAGTTTGGCCCTGTTTTCAATTATTAAACCTGGAAAAATATGTAATAGGTACTTGTGCCGATAGTGTTATGGAAGAACCTGAAATTTGAAGGCTAAAAAAATTAACATATACTAACTAAATAAACCTACATAAGATTGGTGTGTATTAAAAAATGTATACTAAGTTTTGTGAAAACAATGCATTTCAATAAAATGTGACACTATGTTTTCTTCAGTCCTGCCCACAGAAAAAAAACTATTTTTTCTGTGGTCCTGCCATAGTATATTGTGCAACAAGTCAATAGCAATGAGGCATATTGTATGCGAGTGCATAAGTTGTGGCATGAAGCAAAGCCGAGTGCTTTCAAGTGCACGACCATGCAATATGCATTGCTTTAACGAGTTGTACACTATATACATTGTGCACGATCTGCAATTTAAGCTTCAGTTAGATAGTATTTGAAAAAAATATTCATGCCTATATTGCTTTTGGTGCCCTTGATAATACTTGACATGAGAATACTTTATAAAAAAACTTTAAACTATTTTATTGACATTTGTCAGGTTAGTAAATAGAGGTGGTGTAGTGGCGAAGTATGGACAATATTATATTCGACATCGAAACTATTAAACTAAGGCATTGAGTAAAGGATACATACATATATGTATTCCTTACAGGTTGTGTATCCTTTACTCAATGACTAAGGTAAAATCCATTCTAATTGTAATTCATATAATTAAATTAATTAAATCTCGTTCAAGTTGAGATTATATTTTTGTTGTCTACAGATACTAATATTCTTTATGGATAGTTTGGTTAGCTAATGTCTCACACTGACTAAGGATATGACAGAAATACAGTAGATACAAGGGACAGATTTTGCAAAAAATAAAGATTGTCAGCTATTTTTTAGTAGATTTTTAATATAAGAAAATTAGTAGGCAATGACTGGGCCACTTTAATTTTTGGGTCCATCTGTTGTTTGCATCCACTATTCCATAAACAAGGATAATATATCTTAACTCGCGATTTACCTTTGAAATATTGAAAATACTTTTGACAGATTCCTTTATACCCCAGTCTGAAGTTAGCTTTGTTATCAATAGTGTACAATATAGCTTCTCAGATTCCACTAATGGGCAATGCAATGCCAAATTGCGCGTTGAGTGGCAAAGCCGCCAATTGTCAAACTGTGAGTTATGACAAAATAACCAAGATGGCGCGTAGGTCGTGCACAAAATATATTGTTTCCGATTACATAGACAATATAACACACACCTCAGTGAGAATAAAAATATGTACAATTTTTAAATTTAATAACCGACAATGAAAAAACAGTTAACAATAAAGCATTGCTAATCGAATTTTAAAAAATTAGGCAGTTTGGACTTTTTATTCTAAGAAATAATATTTCTGTGAAGCCCGCCAACAAATGCAGTAAATTTTTAATTTCAATACCTACTTCCTTGTCTATCCATTTACTTTTATTTATATATCTGAGAAAGTTTTTGACATTTTTCACTAAGAAATGGTTATATGGTTTTAACTGGATTAACTATAGATGGTTTTATTGGTCTATGATTGTTGAGTGAAAAAACTCCATTCAATTCTCAAAACCTGCTGATTGATGCAAGAGCATTATTATTGACATACCATCACTTATATTGTTAGTGTTGAGATTTGACAAAGGTTGTGTCTCTTATTACATATTATTTTTTTCTCATTTTTTATTTACGTTGAGGAATGTTGATAATAAGAAACAGACTTTATTAAACTATAAAACGGTTGACAAAAGCAAATAGTTATTATGCAAAAAAAATTGGCAATTCTTACTATGAAAGATAGTTTGAATCACTGCCACTAGCAATACTGTATGGAAGCTAGATTTGAAATTAATGGTTCTAGAAATGTGAAGAAAAGACTGAGCTTTATAGGCACAGTAGTGGAACGGCATGAGACTGACAGTATATTTTTGATCTTTTATAATTTTTGCGATTTAATTGCCCTTCAAGTTTCAGTTTTCATGTTATGTGTGTTTGAGCAGAAAAATTGTTACAAACTTCTGTAGGTGATTTTATTTGATACCAATGTGTGCTATATGGTTGCAGTGACAATTATTATTAACTTCAAATGTTCTCGTTTTTATAATAAGTGTTTTTTAGATGTTGTGTCGTTTTTGTAGATACTTCGAAATGTTTACAATAAAAAACTATCAGTTTGTTATAGTTTGTATAGATGTTGCAAATTTTGAAATTATTTTGCTGTTGATAATAAAAGTAAATGTATAGGATCCTTGTGTTTGTAGTGTGTATACACAAGGATAGGATCCATGTACCTTAGCAGGGTTGAATAGTTGTTCGAAAAGTTTCATTTGTTATGAAGATATTTATCATGGTGTATGGGATCATATTTTCTGTGATAAAATATCAATTTATGGTACTAATTTTTACCAAATCTTGCGATTTGGCCCTTTTTCTTTGACTACTTAACCCAATCCTTTTTTAGTTCAACCCTGAACCATAAGAAGATCTTTTACTTACCCAAAATTCTATTGATGTTAAGTGGCTTTATCGCAAATTTTATACTTCAATATAGATCATATTTTAAAGTGAAAGATCTTCGATTTAAGATTACAAAGTATGCCTGTCAGTAGAGCACCTCTCTATTCATCCATTTATAAAATACCAAGGTCATTATATTACAATGACCTAAATATTGATCCATATGTATTCGTTATCGTGTAGGAGGATAGGATAGGGCTGTCATATTTTTTTAATCGTAATAATATTAAATATTTCGTTTACCGCATAATGTATCATCATATTAGAGTTCATAAATTTGTTATGAAATCAAGGATAAATTGTGTTTTTCTATGGAAGTTAAAACCACAATTTTTTCTTATAATATATTGACAAGTTTATATAACAAAACTGTTTTCAATATGTACTATCTATTAACGGAATATATATATTCAGCACTGAAAGTCGATATTCCTTTGTTTTTTCTATTATTTCAATCGACGAATAATTTAGCGGAGATATTGTACTTCTTCTTATTTCTCATCCTTCACTCAGTTGTATTGAATCGAATCTATGCTAATAGTAACAGGGACACCATTTAATCACTTGGTGATCCAGTTAACAATTTTTATTGTCTTTGTGTCAAGGACCACTAGGTACAGACAGGTGTATCCTGTCCATATGGGAAACCCAAGTTTGCTCTGGAGATTATCTAGACCACCACTTGATATACAGTTTGTTCAGCGAATGTTCGGCCCCACGTCACAAATCCCATCCTTGTCTGGCTCGTGAATATACAACCGATATCCGTCCTACAGTCATGAGTAAGACAAGGACGGGAGTTAGTGATGTAGGGCCGAACATTCGCTGAACAAACTGTATGTGATATGATGAGTGGAGTTGGGCATCGATTTCAGTTTGTAAATATGACAGTTTAAGTGTGTAGTCAATTAAATTTGATCATTGAGGAAAAAAGGTTGTGGAATAACTAAAATAAAGTAGAGATCCTATTTACACTAGAAAAACAAGGATGCTGCAAGAAGTGCGGCTAATGTCAAATTTGAATTTATTACTGGCAGAGCAAACACACACATTGATATTGTTAATAAGATCTATAACAGAGGACATAGCCATACCACAGTTGAGGTATACCTTCATTTCTAAGGCAAAATTTTAACCTGTATCATTGAATAAGGAATTCGTACCTTAATCAATGCCTGTATTTCTACCAAAACTTTATTTTTAGGTACTTTCAAAAAGCGAGCTTCAATAAGTCAAAAATAACTAATAATAAAAGCTACTGGGAGAACACTGCAAATATCTTTGATGCACGGTGATGACAACCAAGATGCGCATCCTTTAAGAGCTGGAGACAGACCTGATAATTTCTCATTACCCTACATGACCATTTTTTAAAAGTAACCTAAACTTATTTATAGCTTTTTTGTCAGACGAGTAAAAAAAAGCGTCGAATTTTTGTTTCGCTTTAGACAAAAGATTTTATTGGGCTTTTGTTGTTAAGCCCATTTGGAAACACCTCTGATGTCATGGATTTGGAAATGGGGAACATTTGGTAGGAGCAGCTAAAGTTACGACATCATACCAAATGTCGCAATTTCATTTGTCAGATTTGAATTTATAACCGTATGAATCTTTTCCATCGACGCAGCACATAGTTGTGTTGTGCCTTGCGGAGATGATATCGAAAAGAATCATAGTTTATTCACTTTTTGACCAATGAAATAATTCATAACAAATGATACTGGTGGGCATAAGTGGCGCCTCCTGGCGATTGCGAATATTGCTCATAATAGGTATAATTATTTGAGATCTATATGAACATGTGCAAAACATCGTTAAAATCTATCAAGCCGTTTAAAAGATATAGCAAAAAACGAAATTTTAGGGCCTGTTTTACCCTTAAAACAGGCCTCTACTCGAGCCTCTACTATTTTTCAGTGCCTACGGGCACTTAATATAGAGCTTTAAGAAAAAAGAAAAAATACGGGTCACGCAGTGGCTATGCCCCCACGCAGGGCTCGCAGGAGTTTTGGCGTGAAATTTGTGCAGCCAGCCAGCGAGACACTCGACTTTTCGTAAAATGTGTCAAGAAAAAAGAAAGAAATTAAGTAAGTACTATAGATTTCCCAAGGACAATAATCTTGCCAAAAAATCGATTGCTGCATGCCGCAGTCAAGACATATGGAGCAATTTAAATTCTGACTCGCAACTGACGCGTCACAAGATGCGCAATGACATAACGTGGGTAAGTTTATCGTGGGGCTATTTAATTGCGATAGACTCACAAGCATGCACGGACTATACTAATACATTATGCTCTGCTTATACCAGAGCATAAATCCTTTATCTATTGTCTATTATCACAGACCTATATAGCTTCGCTAAGCTATATAGGTCTGTGCTATTATGTACCAGCGCATATAAAACAACCAGCAGTCACAGAATACCCCTATTCTGTGCAGCAGTATCAATCCTCTTGTCAGGAAAATTCTACGCACCTGTTCGCGCAGCCGCCATGTGGGAATAGATTCTGTCAAATTGTTCTTTTTTTGGCTGTATGAGAGATATTACAGTGCCGTGGAGTGTGCTTTTTTTGTAAATAGTGCTTTGTGCTAGTATCTTTAAATAAAGAATCCCAGGAAGGACTCAAAGCTGCTTGTGCTTACCACTCACTATATACTTTACCATTGAATAAGGAATTAATCAATGACTTAATACTAACTCTGTATTTCTGAATTGATTTTCCCAACTACTCGTACACCTTCCGACTTCTGTTCCACTAATATGGCTCAAGGTCATTGAATTTGCGGATGATTTCTCAAGAGTAAGGTGTACTGCTGGTTGTTCACAAAATATATAGTGGTTGTTTTACAGAGCATATAAAACAATAATACCAGAGAACAAGGTGTTCTCTGTCTGATAATACTATAATACGATGCAAATGCTATAATTTGCAAATAGAAATGGAAAAAATGTGGATAGTGAAGTTACAGTAAGTTATATTTTTCGTTAATTAGCGTTGACTGCGCAAGAGAATCAAGCGAAATCCATAAAACATTAAACTGATAATCAATGATTTTACTGCGCAACTCGGAGCGTCACGTACCTAATAAACGGCTGGTGCTCGAGGGGGCAGGGGGGAAGAAAAAAGAGCAACTCTGGAGTATCAAGCTCAAGCATACCCGAAAGAATGAAATGGAAGTGGAGTACTCCTGAGTAGCTCTGGAGTGCTCTAACTGTAATACCCGAAAGCGACTCTTAGCACGTTTGTTGGATAGTATTTGCCAGGGCCGCACTGAGGCGCGACCTTTATTTAATTTTAGTTTTATAATTGTTTGCATCAAAATATTTCGGAAAAAAATTATTGGCTTAATTAAAATGGTTCAAAACATCGATAAAATTATTTGTGACAGTGTCTAAATAGCTGAAAACGACAAGATAAAACCGCATAACTACATGTTGCCGTGTATGTAGGTATATATATATATAGTAATTTAAAGATTCTTAATTTGACTAAGATCTTGGAAATGGAACTATCTAAACTCATGTTCAAAATAACGAATAATTTAATATTACTATAAGAATGAATAATGATTTACACTCCTATTCCACCAGAGGATTACAGAATATTCATCAGGACAGAATAAAAACTAAGAAAGGTTGGAATAATCCTTTGCCACGAGCCTCAACAAATTCAAATACTTCAGTCTTTAAAATACTTTGAAGTATATATAAATACTAAATTCGGTATTTAAATACTCGAAATGGGTATACGGGTATTTAAAAACCAAAAAGTATTTAAATTGAGTGAAATACTAAATAGTAGGTATTTAATATTTAAATATATATACTTACTTTTAATTTCAAAATAATATTTAGTATTTAAATACTTTTTCTAATAATCAAGTGTTTAGTATTTAAATACTTTTCAAAAGTATTTTGCCCAGCTCTGTACATGCCCTATGAGATTTTTTATTTTTGGGGCTATTCATAGACAATCCCATGGGTTTGTCTATGGGGCTATTTCACCGAACTATATTCAAACTATAGTTCGATAATGGGCTTAAAGGCAACCAGTAATACAATGCAGATGGTTGTGGCCCAGAAAAGGACGAATCAGAAGTGGCACTTGCTTTCGGCGCCTTTGATGTCGCGGTTCCAATTTCCCCTCTCGCGCATAGGAAATGAACTCTCCGCCGTTGACATCTGCGCATTGGCCACGCCCACCGTATTTTGGACAGAGTAGAACTTGCCCATTGCGTTGGCACGATCAGGTCCGGGCTATAGAAAATTTTGTGTTTTATATAGCAAAATTAATTTTTAGAATAGTAAAGTTTTTTTCTGGGATTAGATCTAGTTAAATTTGAATCTCCAGAAGTGATTTGAAGTAGGTATTTTACTGACGAAAAAAATATAAATATTAATATTTTACTAAAGAGAAAAATACATTTTTTTATTGTACATGGAAATTTCACAATATTTCCTCTTTATTATTTTATACTTACCTATATTAATTAGAAACAACTATGATTTAGGTTCAAGTGAACTATTCTACTTGGGTGGTTGAAATATTACAATATTTCAATCGACTTGCGTCCAAACTCATAGCTTGGCAATTAATTTGTTTTTTTTATATAGATCCATAACAATTATTATTTGCAAAATTGGTTGACCTTCGTATCACTGGTAGTAAAAAAAGGTTATTTATCAAAAATGTTTATTACTAAAATCTATAAAAAAAATTCAAAAACAATAGCACATATAAAATATAATACCTATAAATACAAAAGATATTATAAACTACTTACGTACATATTATGCACATGCACACTATACATTATCAACTTAGCCTAATTTTTAAAAATAATGACCCCTGGCAGCACTTATAAATGTAAATTTCGAAGTTTATAATTTTTATTAGTTTTATTAGAAACAATATCACGATTTAAAAATTTTAAAGAAGAATAGATTCTAAATCTTACATAAAGGGATAATAAATAGGCATGATTAAAACTAGGGCATGGATGTTGACATGAAATGTTTTGCAGCTTATTTTTTAATTTCACACCAACATTTTCTTCTAAAGCAAACTTTAGAAAGAGGGTACAAAAATTAACTTCGAGAGTTTTAATATAATTTAGGAAATTATCAGGAGGTGAAAATAAATGTCCAAAGGTTTCGTTACCACTTGATTTGTATGCTTTAAAATAAGTAAACAAATCAGTATCCCCTAATGTATGACGTTTACAATATTTAATACAAACTTCACATGAATGTTGTTCCAAGCACTTTCTTAATAAATATCCACAAACATATGATATACTATTTGATTCATGTAGTTCGAAATCAATATAATCTGGTGCCACCGAACTTAAATCAGAAAAAATAGATCTTGCATTTCCCACAACTTTGTTGTAAATTTGTGTATGTTCGGTGGTTACGTATGACAATAATGAATCAAAATCCTCAATACAATTAGCCCCATCCGCGTGTTGGAAATAATTTAAACAAAATGATTTTTTGAAAGCCCTTTCGCATTGGATGGGGGTTGGATTCAAGCAATTTCCCCCTTGCTGCCTAATAGTGCCGAAAAAATTTTCGAGACAATCTTGATTTAAGCGTCGAGTGTATAAGGAACTAAACTCTAAACAATGAAATTTTTCCCAAAGACCTAAAAATGAATTTATTGTGATTTGCCACCCTTTCAAAAATTTAACTTTATTGGTAACCTCTATATTTTGTTTTAAAATTTTAATATTCTCAAAATATGTAAACATTTCCTTTAAAAAATCGACTTGGTAATCTGCTCCTTTGAAAGGTCTATTGTACTTGTATTACTGCCTGATATTTTTGAGGAATTTAAGATATCAAATAACTTATCAATTTTTTCTACAAATGACACTGTAGCGTTTGCCGAAGGGGGAATTGTCTGAATTCAATAAAGGAATTAAGTGCCCCAGCTACCATTGCGCTGAAAACTTGGACGGCTAAACTAACCTTCAGTTTTTTAAAAGGATTCGAATTAATGTGTTCATCTGTAAATTTTGGACACAGCCGAAGAGCCAAAGGCTTATGCTTTTGTTTATTATAAATTTGGTCAATACCTATACGTTTTATTTGTACATCCTTCAGAGGTTTCGAATGTGTAATTGAAAAAATTATTTCATGTTGATTTTAAGAGATGCGGCACATCAAAAATATAAAATATTTTTTCGCTATCGACATAAAAATGTGAAGAGTTTGGAGAGATGCCAACTGATTTTGAAAATTGTACAAAATTTGATCCTTGATCAGACACTAACGCACTTACTAGTAATCCTACAGATTTAAGTTTCCTTATTGCTTCAAAAATAAATTTTAAATCCTCCCCTGAACAAGTATCAATAAAGAAATAAGCAACTGGTTGCTTCCACTTAGCAAATATTGCTCTAGCCATAATAGCTAAAACATATTTAGCAGGAGCATATCTTTTTTCCTTCAATGTATTATGAAAGCCAACAATGGTATCGGAAGATCTATTGTAAAATAAAAACATTTTTAATGACATTTCGTCAATACAAAGAATGCACTGTTTTGAAGAACCCTCTAAATTTGTAGCTTTTGATTTAATAACCTCAAAAATGAAACTGTTAAGACCTGCAGTTATATGCCATTTGCTAGTTATTCTTTGAAGAGTGCTTTTAGATGGCAAATAAAGTGGTTTCATTAAAAATCTATAAGCATTTGGGCTTAGAAAATAAATTGTTAAGGAAAATTGTTTCATATCTGAAGAGTAACGATATCCCTGTGGATCTTTTTTGGGATTTTCTAAATAATGCCTTACAAATAGTAGCATTGAAGCAGACAGTTTTTTCTCACAAATGGCAAGAAATTGTTCGTCATTTATTTCAGTGTCGGCACTGTCGACAGCTTGCTCCAACTTCGGATGCAACTTTCTTTGGAGTTTTTTTATTTGTAACTTTAATGAATGCTTTCTCGGACTATGTGCACTCAAACTAAGAGAAGTTTGTTGACTAGCATCTAAAAATAGAATTATTCAATAACAAAATAAGTAATACAAAAAATTACAATATATGTACACACACCCAAACTTATAATATGGAATCACTTAATATTTATTACAATTTATATTGTCGGGTTTTTCACATTTAACTGTTTTTGTTAGTAAACACTTTTGACTTTCCATGACATATAATTTTTTTGACAAAAAAATTATCGCAAATAATGCGTTATGTCATATAAGTTTGGGTGTGTATACTATAATAACAGTTTGTGAATATATATCATTACCTTTTGATGCAACTGAAAATTCGGTAATGCTGTGGAGATCGCCTATAGGTGACTGTGACAGATGGGGTGTACTTGGTTGATCCAAAGGTTGAGCGATCGAGACTGGTTGATCAAGTTCTCGTTGAGGTTCTAACAAAGTCAAATTGCTGCATACAGACACAGAAGGACTCTGTGAAGAAGCCTCATCGATATAACCTAGTAAAAAAAATTAAATGCAGCAAAATTACAAGTATCAGCAAAAAATACATATTATTATCTAATAATGAAGGGGTAATTATGGGGTCAAAATGTCAAGAAAATCGGGCGGTGCATCCACTAATTTCCATAATTACCAATGAAGGTACTTACATGATGAGAACACAGTTGGTATTGCTGTTTTCTTTAGCCCAGACTTCGACTGGTTTGCAAACATAGGTACTATTTTCAAAGTGCATTGAACAAACTTTATAATTAATAAAAAGCTGTGTGGGTGTTTTTTCTAACAAATCCTGCCTTCCACACTTTCTCGTCCATGCAGAACACCTTGAAAAAAAAATTAAAAACCATAGTTAGGTAGGTATTATCAGTAGGAAACCATTTGTGGGTTTTCTGGGGTAGGTAATACTCCAGTAAAAGGGGTAGTACCTACGTAGGACATAAAATTTATAATACCTAAGGATATAATAATGTGGTAACAAGATAGGGACAAACTACACATAGGTACCTACCTGTTTTCATCAGCAGGTATTTTGAAAAAACTTATCCCAACATTCCTCGTGTTGTTAGAACATCCACGAACACAGCAATAATTGCGGGGCCATTTCGTCACAAAACCTAAGCACAAAGTGGGTTTTCTGGGGCACAATGCACTAGTGTAAATACAGCAACGAAGTATTCGAAGTAACAACACAAGCAGTCAAGTTGAGCTGAATACATATTGTACACCTTATCTGGTCCCTGTTTTGGATACTTTTATCACAGTCATGATAATAATACTGGGCTTTTTTACTTAGAAATTGGTAATCGTTTTTCGTTTTATTGTTTACGTTTTATAAGGAGTTTAACCTCAATTGAACATACTGACGCTGTCTGGCGTTAGGTGGCGCGTCAGTCGTAGGCTACGAACGACGTTGCCGGACTTCGTCAGCTTTTATGCCTGACAATTTCCTTAAATTCATTTAGCTATTTTTATCGGCTTCAATTTAATATCAACCAAAATACTATCAAGGACTAACATTTTTATAAGTAAATTATCATCGATTTCATTTTATACTAAATTAATTTGCATTATATTTTTGTGGGTTGCCTTGGTTACCGGCTCCCGACTGGACGATCTGGCAGTACCGCAAGAACGGAATCTGTGGCGCCGCGCCGCGCTGTTGTCAAGCATTCCGCTTTCATAATCAAGTCCCAGAAAACAGGGGTCAGGTTGTGGGTTTTCTGGGCTCAGATAAATAGAATAAATGGTTCGTAAAACATAATAATTTTACTACCGGCACACATTAGATAATACTAATTGCTTTCATATTAATTTTATTGGTATACCTACCCAAAATGAATAAATGATAGTGAAAAATATGTTGACATGTTTTAACCTTTCTAAGGATCTGGCGGCCTAGCAATACTCTCCGTCCCCACCATCTCATAAAAATACCCCTCTGCCCTCTTAAATTAGCCAAGTGCCACTTCTGATTCGTCCTTTTCTGGGGTTGTGGTATTCCCCTCAGACTAATATCACAGTCAACAATATCCAGTAGGAAAAGTCGACGCCATTATACTGGTAGAATGCTTTTATCGCGCAGACCAGAATCACTAAAGAATGGAATGCCAGGAATGCATCAGGGACGTACTCAAATATATTGAGAATTTCACCAGATTTGGGATTTCCCAGAATTTTTTTACCTGTACTCTGCCATCAGTGCACCCACAGGTATAAACAATTAGGTATTCCTTCAACTGTGCACAGACGTTATAACAATATCAAAACCATTAATGTAAGAAAATAATTTAATCCCGGTCCTGTGTCCCTTCGATTTTTATAGGGCGTGGTCTAAAATAAAGAAGTAACGTGACTTCAAAGTGAGATTCTATTGGAGAATGAGTTTGTATAAAAAACGAAAGTCACTACCGCCGAGAACAAAGGAGCCGACAGGAAGATTTACAACTGGGTATTCCCTAAACTGTGCTAATATTAGTCTGAGGTTTTCCGACAACTGTGTGGTTGTAAGAAGTAGGTACTTACTTGTGATTTACTCTGAGGTATTTACCACAGATTAAAGATAGGTTGTATCATTGAGTTATTCCTTTACTCAATGGTTGTATTTACTTAGCTTTGAATGAAGTGGATATTTGTAAATCTCTTTTCTACAGTTTTCCTATTTATAATATACATAGGCAACTACACATACAATCTATTGTATTGCGGGTTGTATAGGCATAGGCTTTATTTGACAAGCGAAAGTCGTCCAGTTTTGTTTTACGAGGGTCGTGCCTACATAAATAAATCATTAATATTATTATTACCAAATGAACATTTTTGTCTTGAAAACTCGCTTCCTTTCGCTTGGTCATGAATAGAATCAATAAAAACATAAACACGAGAAACGATTAATTTTAATTGCATTTCCCTGCAACCATTGAATAAGGAATTCGTTAATCAATGCTGCAACGCAACGGACTTCGGACTATCGGCAGACTATGGTGACTGGTGACGTCATCGAATCCCCCAACCCTCCCATCGGCCCCGAGACGGTCACGTGACCGCCAGCGGCGCCGGGTGTGTGTCGCCGTCGTCGCCGCCGTTTCCGAAAATCGATAAAATCGCCCCCTCCTCTCGGAGAGGGAGATAAGATAGATTTTACACGGGTTGCGTTTTTGACACAAAAACAAAACTGCTACCAAAACAGAAACACCGACTTGACCGGCGGTGGCGGAGTTTCGGGCCCTGGCCGCGGCGCACTTGGATGTGGCGAGAAAAATTGACACGTCGAGTCACCGTCACCGCAAAATTCACAACCTCCGCAGGACGTTCTCGATGCTAGGTAAGTGTGTCACGGAAATAGACGTCTGACGTCTTTTAACTTTGCGCAGTTTTTCGATTTATGTAATAAGAAAAAGCCTCGACAACAGTAAAATCCACTGTAAACATTGGCATGCCATAGGATCGAACGCCGCACTGTCGGGGAGTGGTGTCGAAATTTTTATCCGTTTATTTCTAGATATCCAGTCGAAGTCGGGCCACCACCACGTCAGCACGATGTCTAGGAAGCGGAGCAGAAGCCGTTCGGAGGAGTTCTGCACGTCCCAGGTGCAGCCGATCACGGCGGTAAGTGTTTTTGGAATTTTTAAATGACCCAACCTTGATTTTCTGTGATACCTCCGAAGAGGTTATGTGTGGTGTCCGGTCAGTGCTTGCGCTTGCGGGTTGCGGGTTTCGGCGAGGGTTTCCCTTGGGATTACCCTGCAACTTCGTCGTGATTTCTGTTTTTTGTGCTTATGGACTGCAAACGAGCCAATATTGTGTTGCGGAATTTGGAATTTTGAGGAATGCCGTGAAGCATCTCATCAGCTGATAATGACAGCATTCACAGCGCGTAATCAATTACAGGGTGCGTTTAAAAAGTAGGGGGGGTATCGTTAAGTTAGCTGCTGGCGCTATTCTGATGGAAACCCAAGGACCAAGAACCCGAGGACAAAACCAAAACGTACCTGATATTTGTTTCAGTCTGGATTGATTTTGGGATTTTTTTAAACTTGTCTGTGCGGTGGAACCCTTAACTAGATATGAATCAATAATCAATTATTCACGATAACCTATATAAGGAGTATGATGTAATAAAAAATAATTGCCCATTTCCCGGCTTAAACAACATACCTTCGAAATTTCGCTTTTGTTTTTCACTAGGCACCCAAAAGTGTTTAAACACCGGTTTACATGCTTCAAGATGTAACTACTCCTGTAAGTAGGTACCTTATACCTTATACATACCTACCTGTCTATTGTAATTTTCAAACCATTATACTACCTAGTTAGGTATTTTATATTATTTTGTTCCAAAATAGGTTTTTATTATTTTGTTCCTATAGGTATAATGTTATATCAATTTTATGTTCCCGCATGATTTTTTTTTATTTAGCTTTTATTAATTTCGTCATAATATTTCATTCATTGTAAGTGGGTAAATACGACAATAATAATAATAATAATAATAATTAGGTATTAGTATTGTACTTATGTAGCTCCGATCATGATATGCTTTAGATGCATGCATAGCCGTAATAAATAATGTTGTTAGGCTAATCAAAATTTAAATAAAAATATTCGACTGAGGTTTATGAGGCGCCATTTCGGACTAATTTATTATTTTTGAATATATAAATTTCTCGGGCTAATATATATTTTTTAATATGATAAGTATTTATAGAAATTTGCGTGAATAATCTTTTTTTAGTCAAATTTATATATTACGCATCGCCCAAAAGTATATATTACAGTAAACGCAAAAAAATATATCAAAACACGATATATTAATTTGGTGCGCCAATAACTAATTTAGGGTACCACTGGTCGTCACCAGAGGTCGCGCCGCGCATTCCTAAAGTGCACCGGCAACGCTGCAGCAGAAAGGGCAGAAGCCCGAAGTCGAAATATTTTTTTACATGATATTTATAGAAATTTGCGTGAATAATCTTTTTTTAGTCAAATTTAGATATTACGCATCGCCCAAAAGTATATATTACAGTAAACGCAAAAAAATATATCAAAACACGATATATTAATTTGGTGCGCCAATATATAATAATTTAGGGTACCACCGGTCGTCACCAGAGGTCGCGCCGCGCATCCCTATAAAGTGCACCGGTAACGCTGCAGCAGAAAGCGCAGAATGGTGTAAAACCAGGGACTCTTTAAAATAAAAAGGGTCCCTGTGTAAAACCCACCCCCGATTTTCTTGAAATTTTGGCTAGATAGGTTCCTATCCCCTATTTTCGCCCGACGTTACACCATTGGAAAAGATTACCACATCTTTTTTATCGCTGCCGACTGCCACAATATGATGCGAATGTCCCCTTCTTTTGATTGTGGGGTTATACACCACAAAACATCATTGACATACAAAAGTATGTCAATGCAAAACATCAAATCCCAAACCTGACACAGAAAAAGAACATCCAGTACGTCGGTAATCATAATCACTTCGACTTCGGGCTTCTGCGCTTTCTGCTGCAGCGTTACCGGTGCACTTTAGGGATGCGCGGCGCGACCTCTGGTGACGACCGGTGGTACCCTAAATTATTATATATATTGGTGCACCAAATTAATATATCGTGTTTTGATATATTTTTTTGCGTTTACTGTAATATATACTTTTGGGCGATGCGTAATATATAAATTTGACTAAAAAAAGATTATTCACGCAAATTTCTATAAATATCATATTTAAAAAATATATTAGCGCGAGAAATTTATATATTCAAAAATAATAATTTAGTCCGAAATGGCGCCTCATAGAGGTTTAACCAGAACCATTATATACAGTGTGGCCCGTTTGGAATGGAGACATCTTTGTAAAATTGTTATTTTTGCTCCGATTTTAAGAAACTTTTTTTTGTTAGATAGTTCTCCCTAAAATTAAAGAAATCATATTAGGCATTTTTTTATCAAAAAATGTACTAAAAAAAGTTGTTTAGAATGAACCAAAAATCCCAAATCCAAAATTTTACAAAATACAAAAAATAAAAAAATTCCGAAAAAATAAATTGAAGATCTAAAAATCACATTTTAATCAATTTTTATGGTTAGCAAAGTTAATTTTTTAACTTCAAATTTCCATGGCACACTTTGCTATCCGTAGAAATTCATTAAAATGTGATTTTGGACCTTCAATTAATTTTTTTGGAAATTTTTTATTTTTTGATTTTGATAAAACTTTGGATTTGGGATTTTTGGTTCATTCTAAATAACTTTTTTTAGTAATTTTTTTTGATAAAAAAATGCCTAATATGATTTCTTGAATTTTGGTATAAAGAATGTCTCAGTTAGCCAGGTCTTTGGTTTTCAAAACAATTGGAAGGTGTGTCGAATGGTATTTTCAGAGACTTATCTAACAAAAATAAGTTTTTCCACCAAAAATAACAATTTTACAGAGGTGTCTCCATTCCAAACGGACCACACTGTATGTACCTACATACAGAGTGTCTCACTTAAGAGTGAAACAACCTTATAACTTCTTTAATTTTTTACCGACCAGAACGAAATTTTTACCAAAGGTAGATGGCATTGTGGCCTACTTATTTCCAAAAAATTAGTTGCCTTCTCCAAAGTCAAAGCCACCTGCGATGTCACAATCGATGAGGCTAATAAAATCCGAAAATCATATTAGGCATTTTTTGTCAAAAAAAATTACTATAAAAAGTTGTTCAGAATCGATCCAGGACCCTAAATCCAAAATTTTGTTAAAATCAAAAAATATTAAATAAAAAAATGAAAGTCCAAAAATAGCAATTATTTAAGAATTTTCTGCGTTTAAAAAAGTGTGCCATGGAAGTTTTGAAGGCTATTTGTTTTCAAAAAGTAATCATTTCAAAATAAAATTAAAAGCTACAAAACAAATTTTAATTTTTTTTTAATGTTTACGTAATATTTTTTGATTTTGACAAAATTTTGGATTTAGGGTTCTGGATCGATTCTGAACACTTTTTTTAGTACATTTTTTTGGAAAAAAATGCCTAATATGACTTTCGGATTGTTAGCTTCGATTGTGGCATCGCAGGTGGCTTTGACTTTGATGTAGACAACTAATTTTTTGGAAATAAGTAAGCAACAATGCCATCTACCTTTGGTAAAAATTTCGTTCTAGTCGGTTAAAAATTAAAGAAGTTATAAGGTTGTTTCACTCTTAAGTGAGACACTCTGTATACAGGGTGGACCCAGATCGACTACATATGATTGGTGTAAAAGACAAAAAATTTTCGAGTTGAAACTTGACCTTTGGGGGATCAGCCTTGCTTGATTAGAAACTATATTTTGCACCATATTACCATATTATTATATTTTAAAAATCAAGCAGGCCTTGACAGGGGCAATTTATTCGTTTCCAGTTCAGGTAAACTACGTTTTCCTTAAGAGATATCGAAACATTTTATTGGAAAAAGTTGTCGAGAATTGAAAATTTAAGTCCATATACCAAATTTTAAAACAATCGGCAGACTTTGATTTTTTTTTAATTTCAACTTTATTTTTTGGAAAAAAATCAAAGTATGCCGATTGTTTTGAAATTTAGCACAGGGTCTTGAATTTGCATTCTGAAAATTTTTTTCTGATAAAATTTTTCGATAAATGTACTTGATTTGCGCTAAAACCGCAAAAATTGAAAAAATAAAAAAAATCAAAATGTGCCGATTGTTTTATAATTTGGTACGGTGATTTGGAATTGCATTCTGAACAACTTAAAAAAAATTCGATATCTTTTGAGAAAAAGGTAGTATACCTGAACTGAAAATGAATAAATTGCCCCTGTCAAGGCCTGCTTGATTTTTAAAATATAAAAATACGGTGCAAAACACTTTCTAATCAAGCAAGGCTGATCCCCCAAAGCTCAAGTTTCAACTCGAAATTTGTTTGTCTTTTACACCTATCGTAGAGTCCATCTGGGTCCACCCTGTAGGTATAAAAGTCTACAAAACATTATTTGTTGACTTTGCTGCAGAAATCTGCTTGAATGCTGCAAAATCTTGCTTACGATTAGTTAAGATTCTGCTCAGCCGTGCTGTGGAACAAGCTGTGGCATCCTGCTTAATTCTTACTTGTACAGGGTGTTTCCTGAACTGTCTGACAAAGTAAAGCAATTTAAGGACGAACACGAAAGGAAAGCAATTTAAGAACGAAAGTGTGGTATAAAAGTTTTTCGAATATTGCTTCGTTTTCAAAATACAGTGTGTTAATTTGTTTTTACCTAATGGGTGCAGCAATAATAATTATGTGGAAAACGAATGTGGTTGCCATGGAAATGTCTAAGAATATCTCTATACTTATTAATATCGTTTGGCATTAATTAATAAAAAAAAGGTTTTTTAACACGCTGTATTTCGAAAACGAAACAATATTCGAAAAACTTTTGTACTACATCTTAAAATTAAGTAAGGGTTTTCGGTTTTCCTCCTTTATTTTGTAAGAAAGATTAATAAACACCCTGTATAAATAAAGGAATAGAACAGATTTTCTAAATCAATAATATCAATTATGTTTTCTTTTAATGGCAACACCGACTTTACATTTCACCGTAGCCATTTATTTTTGTCATTCTGTAGTGTACTGCTCAGTAATATTTATAAGTCCTTCACAATTTGAAGCACTTAAACTAATTTGAAAGTTAACTAAAACGAGAGATATCATATAATCAACGATTTGGGTAATGGTAAAATTGTAATATAGTATAGCATCATATTAGTATATCAAACTTCCATACAGTTTTTTGTTTGTTTAAATCATTGATAGTCAATTTTTATATATTTCCGGCATCGAGTTGGCCATGACCAAGAACCTAAAACTACAAGTTTTCGTTAAATTCGGGTAACCGATGTGGAAGATACAAAAATTATAAAACCTAATTTTGCCGTTTTGTGCGAGTATAACTCAGAAGGAATCAAGATATCTGAGATTTAATATCAGAATATTGTAGAGGATCTGATACCGCAACTTTTGTCTAATTTGACGGACGTTGTATTTTTCATAGTTTCCGAGATACCAATGGTGGGCATCGAAATACTTATACGGTATACTTATTTCATTCAAGTATTACTGATAACGATGAGTAATAAATATACATTATAAATAATCCGTGCATTCATAGCAGTCCAAATCCTGGATCATCAGGTCAGAAACACCAAGTGAACCTAAAAATGTTGATATAAAAAAATATTTTCTCAGTATATAAATCACATAAAATAAATAGGAATGACTATTTTTAACTCTGACAAAGATTTATGAAAATAGCGCAAGAAAATTTTCAAAGTAATCAGTATTATCAAAGATCATGATATTATGATCTTTGATATTATTTAATTTCTAGCCTTATTGCTTTTATACAGAAAGCCAGTCAATTCGAAAAAGTCTCTCATTGAATTTTCTATAAACAATCTGGTAATTTAACTTAACCTAACATGGGAAATTAAAAGATTTGTTGGTTTTCGAAACATTTTTCCCCAGCTTTTTAGAACGCCTGAGTACTTTTCTCAAATTAAGTTACGCAAATCCCAGTTATCTAGGGTGTCTCAAATAAAGTGTTGTCAGAATAAAAAGACTAATTAAAAATCAAGTTGATGTTGGTTGGCCAGAGAATCCGAATTATCATCAGAGGCAAAAAAACTAGTTTTTCGAAAAAATAAAATATATCGTTTGATTGCAGGACCAAAAATAATAAATTCTGGTAATTTATAATTTCAATATTCTTCCCTTTAACCGAAAGAAAGTAAAATAAATATGTTTAGAAATTGTTGTTTTTCTGTAGATTAAAATGTAATTAGATAGCCCTTGAAATTACCTTTCCAACGAGGTTATAGAATTATCTCTTACCATATATAATGATATTTTAATCTACAGAAATGTATGAAGTAATAATTTCGGAAAATATTTATATACTACCTGTCAAACCGGAAGTGATATTCAATTTATTAATGAGCAGTTTTTATTATTTTATTATTATATTATAAAAATGAAAAAAAATGTATATTTGTTGAGAATTAAAAGAAAAGTAAATGCATCCCGTGGGATTTGAACCTACGATAAAATAGCTAAAATAATATATTACTTATAAAAAAATCTTTATAAAAAATTCTGGAATTAAATTTTCTGCCGTCACATTTGCAGCTTCCAAGATATGCCATAGGCCATATAGGGGGTAGATAATTTTTGAGAACAAAAAAATCCAGAACAGCATGACACCCATTGGAAAAGGAAGAAAATAACAGAAAAAATAATTTTTTCTACAAGCGTGCGGAAAAGTACACTTTTTCGCACGCATTTTAGTTTAGAAAGTGTCACTTTTTCGCACTAGTGCGAAAAATGCGTGCGGAAAAATAAATGCGTGGGGGAAAATAAATGCGTGCGGAAAAGTGTCTTACTTTTCCAAACTCTGGCCTCGGCCAGAGGCCTCAGCAACTAAACTCCACATGAGTCATAAAAAGAACTTCAGTGCCGAGGTACATATTATATATTTTTTGAAATCGGAAAAAAAAATGTTTTATTAGGCAAGAAAATAATAATAGTGGATCACCCGTCCACGAACCGACTACGCGCGGCGTTGCTTGACTTTACCGATCGCTCTACCTAGGACAAGTATAATGATGTACGGCACCTTCTGACAGAAAAACCAAACTACTGCTTCTTGTGCAGCCTACACAACAAATCTATTGATACTCAAATTTACTAAAATATGTATACTGAAGGATTGCGCTTCTATAGGAAACAATTTCGCAATGTATACGAAAAGTTAAATGAGCCTTTATCGGCCGGGTTTTGAATATTTGGTCACTTTTGACGGGCGATTTCTCCGCGTCGGACGTTTGATGTTTACATCTCGCCAAGGCCTATTTATTGAAAAAATCGTACAATAATGGGCTACATTATTGTACGATTTCTGTGCTTTTAATGATGATTTCTGTGCTTTTAATGACGATTTTGGGACATTTTAATGCCGATTTCAAGAAAAAAATGTTCTATTATAATACATATATATTTAAGTCTCGGGGTATAACCATAACTAAGCCTGTTTGTTTATAAGGTTTCGTGTAAAATATTAATAAAATATGTTATTAATATTCATAAATATGTTTAACATTTTTTGGATGCTAAAGATGGTCGGTCACTAACCTATTTACCTACATATTTGGATCAAATTATAGGAATTATATCATCTCATTACTATAAATAACTTTTTCATTTAACCTGCATTTAAAATAGTTTCATGTCTCAGAGAAATAGCTTTTTTGTGTGCTTTCGGGGAGTTAATGTTTTATTTATGTCTGTTTCGAAACAATCCTTAAAGATAAAAATCTTTTGTAAATTTATTTTGATTATCCAAACACTTTTTTTTTATTTTGATGATGAGCTTGTTTATCCTATTAATTTTAGAATTTTTATCATACGATTGCACTTTCCCTTTAAGAGGAAAACTTTTTGGTTGTATTTGTTTTGATTTGGAATGAACAGAAAATATTGTTCTGGCAATTGCCTAAATCATAATTGACATTGTTTTGGTTTATCTTTTGTTTCTATTGATGTCTAGAACAATTAGGAACCTAAGATTTCACAAGCAGATGTACACTGTAAACTCGGTTGCGGACGTCATTGAAATTCGGAAAAATTCCAGATATATTAATGGATTTTTTCAGAACTAGATCACGGCGGAGAACTTGTTTTGGGTAACATAGATACGTTAGGTAGGACCGTTGATTTCGACGCTAATACATATTACCTTGGTCACGGGCGTAGCCAGGATTTAGTTTTGGGGGGGGGGGGGTTAGTTTGAGAAGTAAATAAAACAACAAAAATATACTTACATGAAATTTAATATCTATATATTCATCCGAAAAACTACGACATACACTGGCGAGCAAAAAATTTAGGTCATCTTGAAATTGTGATATATTTTTTTAATTTTCGGTTTCATTCTTATATTTGCATAATGTAAATTATCCTAGTGTATTTTATAAGCTAAATTTAGTATGCAATATTGAATTGAAGCGCTTTATTTTAGTTTTCATGATTTATTCTAAAAAAGTAACAAAATTTGCCTTGAAGTGAATGTTATTTGAAGTAAAGAAATAAGTGAAACTTAACATTATTGGAAAAAAATGATTATTAGTAACGTGTATTCCCCCCTCTTGCGTTAATGACTGCTTGAAGTCGGCGAGGCATACTTTCAATTAAATTAAGGATTGCATTCTGGTCGATGTTATTCCACTCCTGCAATAGCAACTCTCTCAGCTCCTGGGCAGTCCTTGGAGCTGGTGTATGGCTTCGGATACGTCGTCCTAACTTATCCCAGACGTGTTCGATGGGATTCATGTCTGGACTGAGTGCTGGCCAATCAAACCGCCTGATTCCTATCTCATCTAAATACTCTCTGACAACATTGGCTGCGTGGGGTCTAGCATTATCTTGCATAAAAATGCCATGATCATCCATAGTGATCATGAAAGGCATAAAATGATCTTCCAGAATTTCCGTGATATACCTGTGTGCTGTCAGGGACCCATTCTGTACAAAAACTAACTCCGTGCGTGCTTGTGAAGTGACTCCTGCCCAAACCATACCTGACCCACCACCAAATGGAAGTCGCTCGTCAATACAAACTGGGGCATATCTTTCTCCGGGTCTTCTCCATACTCGCCGACGTCCGTCTGACCCAGTGAGGCAAAAACGGGACTCATCTGAAAACAGTACCTTGCTCCAGTCATTATTGTTCCATGCCAAGTGATTTCTGGCAAAAGCTAATCTTGCAACTCGATGTCGACGTTGCAACGGTGGTCCTGTAGCCATCCTTCTACAAGATAATCCGGCGGCACGAAGTCTTCTTCTGACGGTCCATTCGCTAACATTAACATTTCTCACCTGAAGGTGATTTCGCAACGAAACCGCAGAAGCTGTTCTATTCCGTAAACTTGTGAACACCAAAAAACGGTCATCTCTTGGAGTGGTGACTTTTTTTCTCCCGGATCCTGGCTTTCTGGTTATCAGGCCAGTCTCCTGATAGCGCCGATACACATTTTGAACAGCACAAAGGCTCTTACCAACAATTCTTGCAGTTTCACGTTGTCCTCGACCATCTTGTATCATTGCTACAATTCTTGCCACAGTAACAGGATCTAGAGGCATTATGACTTGTTAAAATGAATTTCGCAAACAATACACCGAACGACTGATAGGTTGTACAGATGGAATTTAACACTAAACTGAAAATTACTCAACAAAGTATGAATTTTTAATTAAGCCGAATACGCGTTATTTCATAGAAGACGTAAACACGGTAGCAATAAGTGACAGATATCAAATATGACAGATAGCATGTCTCGGCAAACAAATGATTAACCGCCTACTAGACCAAAGATACCCTAAATATTTTTTTTCTAAAATTATTTGCAATTTCCTAAGTGACCTAAATTTTTTGCTCGCCAGTGTATTTATAAAGTTGTTAACTTTAAATGAAATGGATAAATTAATTTCGTTCCTCTGCGCTAAATCTAAAACCATTAAAGAAGAAATCTTCGGCTTTAATATATCCACTACTTCTTCTGCATGAATTTCTGTTCCATAGTGAATGTTCATTAGAGCCAAACCATTAAGTCTGTTTTTACTTGTAGTGTTTCGTAAATAGTTTTTCAGTCTCCTTAGGCTCGACAAAGACCTTTCTGGGGTAGCAGTGGATATACAGGAATGGTAGCCAAGATTTGTAGTAATGTGTAAATATTAGGATAAAGGTTTTTATCGCACATATCTAGGCATTCCAAACTAGATTTCGGGGTAGGCAAGTTCGGCTGCAACTGCGTCTGCCTCTCGTCAAAAGATGGCGCTAGGCGCTACTATTACTACATATATTCAAACGTAATAATAATTTAACTCTTCACTCCTCGTATTTTTAGGTAATATTTTGCTTATTTCGGGGGGGGGGGGGGTTTGAACACCCGAAACCCCCCCCCCTTGGCTACGCCCGTGACCTTGGTGTCTTAGTTACCCCATCATGTAGGTATTGCAGCCAAAACAAATTTGCTTTAATTTTATCCCAAGGCGTAGCAAATCGGAAACTTTTTTTTTTCATAAAACGTTTAGGCTTGTTCATATTGCGAATTATGGCTATAATTTTTTAATTCCAGTCAGCCCTGAACAATGCATTATAAAAAAAATCAAGATTTACGTTTCCCATCACTTCAGGTCAGGGAGTGACAGATTTGGGTGCCCCATTTTCGCATACAAGCCTCGAAGAAGGTTGAAAAGTACATCGTTGCTGAGTGGAATGAAGGGAAATGTATAAGTGATCCCTGGGTATAACATATGGAAAATTCTATTTTCCCTGTATAATTTATATATGTTAATTTTCATACTTTCGATGGGCTTGTGTGGAAAAATCGGTCAAACTCTCGATTTTTCCTTACAAGATTACGCCCTTTTTTCAACCCTTTAGCCACTTGCAACACTCAAGCCTTTAGTTTTCCGAAGCCCGGTTCTATTAATTAATCATTTCGTGAACACGACTTGCGTGAAAATATGGGCAACAGACCACCTTTTATTTCGAAAATCGAATTTTCCATGTTATCTCCAGGGCCACTCGTAAATTTCCCTTCATTCTACTTAACATCGATGTACTTTTCAACCCTCTTCGAGGCTTGTACGCGAAAATGGGGCACCAGCATCTGCCACTATTTGACGATCATATACAATACACAGTATAATGTAAACAGCTATTCAGTTCAACCACTGAGTAAAGGTTTAACACGTTATGTGTTTACATTCCTATATATTTATGGTTTCATTCGGCACAATTTCGATTATTTACAGCCACCTTAATAACGTATATTGTACATTATCAATTCGTAAATCTTATCATTTCCGAAGTAGTTTTCATTAGATTGGATAACATAAATCGTACTACCCGAATCGACCCGTGAACAGCGTGAACTCGTAAATTTTCTTTACAACCATTGAGTAAAGGAATAAACTCATATATCGTAGTCCACCAGTGAAATAAAGTAGGTACAAAGAGTAGACTTTGGTACAGAGTGTAGCATTGTGATTTTTTATACTACCTTGAACTTTAAAAGTAAAGCCAGCGTCCAGAGATATACTAGTAAAGCCTTATTTTGACACATATTTTGACACACTCTGTATAATAAAGAAAAGTCTTATATTGTGCGGTCTGACATGATCCAATTCCAAGCAGACAACATCTGCCCTGTGCGTTTTGTTTACCGGAATACCGGCGATGTTACGTCAGATTGTTTCATATTCAAAATAAGAAAAACGATTGAGCATTAAATAAACCAATTGTGAACATTTTAATAATCATAAATCAATTTATATTTTAAGAGACAATTATTTTTCTAACGTTAATAACTATTATTTTCTTTTTCTACCTGGATACGCGTAACAGGTAATAGTCGCATGCGACATGATTTGAAACTCATGTCAGTGCCAACAGATAATTTAAATTTTCATACTGTGTGGGATAGAGAATACATATATGTATACAAAAAGGAAAAGAAAATATATGTCAGTTTTCAAAAAATGGTTTCAATTTAGACACTAGACTTTAGATATACTTTAGATATACAAGACAAAAACGCAACGTTCAGCTAATGCTAGTGTATGCCAAATCAAGCCATTTTGATACCAAATAAGGGATTATTGATGGTTGGAATATTCTAAAATTATTGTTATATTTTATGCCATATTTCTGATTTGATATGTTTATATATTTATTTGAACGTGAAACATCTGATGTATAAAACGCATTTATTATTAGAAATATGGCGTCGAAAACAAAGCTACCGGATTGCCAGGTTGAACATTTTTAAAGATAAAGGTTTGTCAGAATTATTAATATTATTTCACGGTATACGCGAATAATACTGACAGTTTTAAATTGTCTAAGGAACTAAGAGAGGCTGTGCTAATTTGGGATTTATAATTTATGCAGCTTCTATAATGGACATCTTATGTCGGAGATTGTGGCCATTATTTAAATTAAATTAAACAAAATATAAAATGAATCCTCAGATAAGTGAAACGAATCTTGCAATAAAGGACAAACATTTTTTGAAATATCAGCTTTGAAACTAATTTGTGTCATAAACTTAACTAGCAATATCAACTATGAAATACATATACAGGGTGTAACTGAACTGATGGTCAAAAATGAAACCACGTATTCTTGGAGTCAAAATAAGGGCACTTCTTCATATATTTTTTTCTCCTACGGGTCATAGCTTTTTTTATACAGAGAGTAGAAGTTTAGAGAAAAATATATCTACGCATATATTATTTCTTAGTATCTCTAGAAGTAGGTATACGAGATTTTTTTTTCAAACTTGGCGTGTCACATGAGCGGATGAGCTGTCAAACTTAAGGTTGCTATGAAGCTTCTGAGGTCCCCAGTTGCGGAGATACAGGGTGTTACTAAAATTAATTAGTTCAGAAAAATATGAATACCCTGTATAATCGCATTTTTTAAATTTGTTTTGAGTGGTGAATCCAATGGTTAACAAAAAGTATCTCTTAGTATTTTTTCATATTCGCATATTCATTTCTAGCAATCTGTGGATGCCAATTAAACTTTATTTAACAAAATACGAAAGCAAAAACGATAATAAAAGAAACGTAATGCTATTAGAAAATTATTAAATGTTCGAAATGACCGCCGTCTCTTTCAATACACGCAACTGTGTTTCCGCATGTTTATTATTGCCATTGGCAAGTCCATAGCAAAAGTGCATGTCAGTCAATTCTTCGAATGAAAATATAATTTTTCAAAATATTGATACTATAGTGAAAAGTTGACAGCCAAATAATTCAAATAATGCCAAGTTTAATTGACTTTCACAGATTGCTAGATTTATTCTTAAAATGACTTGTTTATTGCAGCATTGCCGTTCTTTGAAAATAATTAAGAAACGGCTGAGAATATGAAAAAATACTAAGAGATACTTTTTCTTAACCGTTGGATTTACCACTCAAAACGAATTTAAAAATGCGATTATACAGGGTATTCATATTTTTCTGAACTAATTAATTTTAATAACACCCTGTATCTCCGCAACTGGGGGCCTCAGAAGCTTCATATTAACCTTAAGTTTGACAGCTCATCCGATCATTTAACAGAAGAAAAGATAATAGATTAAAATTTTAAGACATTTCAAAACTAAAATTATATGTATCCAAGCAGAACTAAACTCCAGGAGATGAAATTTCAACTCGATTTTTCTTTCTCTTTTCACTTATCCGGGGACACACTGTATATGGTTATAATGCTATAAATGAGTGCGCTACGCTATGCCTATCTACCGCTACTGCGAAATCTCAGCACTCGCAATTCTCGCCAGACCGACTCCTCGATAGGGCCGGGCCTACTTCCTACTTTCCCAACATCGCATTCGCCGCAAGATATCGTAGCCGGTTCCGTGCTTACCTTTTCCATTCGTGCGTATCGTAATATGCAATTTACAAATCTCGCTATGTAATATACTATTACAGTTTACTGATTTTCACTGTAATTTGTCAACATGACAATTGATTTGCTAACACAGTGGCTTCATCAAATAATGTGGAGTATGTATGTACATGTCGCTGATAATTGACTTTTAAGTTGTAATTGTGTATAACTTATTTTAGGTAGTTAGTTGTCATTTATGTATAGAAACTTATGTAAATATTATTATTGCCAAAAAGTATCAATTTTTTTCTTAAAAAATATTTTGTAAGATATCTTTGTATTGCACTATGCAAAAACGAAGTTTTTGAAGTTGTCCTTGGTTTTTCTTAAAGTTGTCCTAGTATTGAATTGTCTAATTGTTTGGTTTATTAAAGATATTTATGCTTATTTTTGTTAAACATGTCCGTGTATTGCTTTAGAAACTTTTAGAAACGTGGTAAAGATAACTTTATTTTTAACTTTTTGAGATAACCTATTATTGCTCGGTTTTCAATCTAAACTATTTCTATTGTCTTTTTTAAATTTATTTTTTTAAGGTCTTTCCAGTGTCACATAAAAACAAAGATTGTAGAAAATATCATTTATTTCCAACATTATTTATAACTACAATAGCTAAACAAAACTTAAAAGTTTTATTACTAAACTAATCAAACTATTTGACACAAATACAAAAATTATTTATAGAATTCGAAAAAATAAAAACCTAAACTAAGAAATGTATTTTTTGACCTAACTTCAATCAGTATCAACAAAACTATTATTATGCAAAATTTTTCCCTAAAATTTACGATAACAAAATGTGTAGGATAAAAGATATTATTATTCAAAAATACGTTTCTTTTTTATTTTGTGCAGGGCCGTACTATTTTTTTGTCGAATTATTGATACCAATTACCCACATCTCCGCCATTGGTAAATTTTAAAACGTGATATTTTGTACTTTTATAGTCCTATATTCATGTAACTTGTGTACTAAATTTAGTTTTGATATCTCTAATATTTACGATGACAAAAAATTAAAACCATTTTTTTTTTTCAAAACTTGATCACCCTTATCTTGAAAACTAAGGCCCAAACGAACTAAGTTTATATTATTTTTTCATGTTTTATCGATTCTTAAATTTTCGGCATTTAAAAGTGAATCACCCTGTATATTCTTGTTTAATAGATTACGAAATCCATTGGGTCGGCATGGCGAAAATTCGGCCTCGCAAGGTTACCGTAGTCAGTTGAGAATCCTTGATATACGGGACTTAATTACACTTCGCGAAAAGTTTGTTTGGTAAACGATGAGAGGCTAGGGATCCCCAGACGAAATTAATATAACTAGTCAAATTTTTGTTAGGATAGCAAAGTGTGCCATGGAAATTTGAAGTTAAAAAATTAACTTTGCTAACCGTTAAAATTGATTAAAATGTGATTTTTGGACCTTCAATTTATTTTTTTGGGAATTTTTTATTTTATTTTTTGAGTTTGATAAAACTTTGGATTTGGGATTTTTGGTTCATTTTAAAAAACTTTTTTTAGTAAATTTTTTTGATAAAAAATGCCTAGTATAAATTCTTGAATTTTGGGGGTATAAAAAATGTCGCAGTTAGCCAGGTGTTTGGTTTTCAAAACAATTGGAAGGTGTGTCGAATGGTATTTTCAGAGACTTATCTAACAAAAAAAGTTTTTTAAAATCGGAGCAAAAATAACAATTTTACAGAGGTGTCTCCATTCCAAATGGGCCACACTGTATATGTAGGTAGTTGAAATTCCGAAAATATTGATTTTTTCCTGACAATCGCACGATCCGGCAACGCCGCGACAGCGCGGTCAACTGTTTGACATGCTTCGATTCAAGTGGCTGCACATGACGTTCACATGTTAGGTATATTTTTTCTTAGAAGTGCTATACAGGGTGTAACTAAACTGATGGTCAAAAATGAAACCACGTATTCTTGGAGTCAAAATAAGGGCACTTCTTCATATATTTTTTCTCCTACGGGTCATAGTTTTTTTTATACAGAGCGTAGAAATTTAGAGAAAAATACACATATTTCTTAGTATCTCTAGAAGTATATGAGATATTTTCTTCAAACTTGGCGTGTCACATGAGCGGATGAGTTGTCAAATTTAAGGTTAATATGAAGCTTGTGAGGCCTCCAGTTGCGGAGATACAGGGTGGTATTAAAATTAATTAGTTCAGAAAAATATGAATACCCTGTATAATCGCATTTTTTAAATTTGTTTTGAATGGTAAATTCAATGGTTAACAAAAAGTATCTCTCAGTATTTTTTCATATTCTCAGCCGTTTTTTAATTATTTTCAAAGAACGGCAATGCTGCAATAAAAAAGTCATTTTAAGAATAAATCTGACAATCTGTGGATGTCAATTAAACTTGGCATTATTTGAATCATTTGGCTGCCAACTTTGCACCTTAGTATCAATATTTTGAAAAATTATATTTTCATTTGAAGAATTTACTGATATGCACTTTTGCTATGGACTTGCGAATGGCAATAATAAACATGCGGAAACGCATAGTTGCGTGTATTGAAAGAGACGGCGGTCATTTCGAACATTTAATAATTTAATTTTCTAATAGCAATACGTTTCTTTTATTATTGTTTTTGCGTTTGTATTTTGTTAAATAAAGTTTAATTGACATCCACAGATTGCTAGATTTATTCTTAAAGTGACTATTGTTCATTGCAGCGTTGCCGTTCTTTAAAAATAATTAAGAAACGGCTGCGAATATGAAAAAATACTGAGAGATACTTTTTGTTAACCATTCTATTCACCACTCAAAACAAACTAAAAAAATGCGATTATACAGGGTATTCATATTTTTCTGAACAAATTAATTTTACTAACACCCTGTATCTCCGCAACTAGGAGCCTCAGAAGCTTCATGTCAATCTTAAGTTTGACGGCTCATCTGCTCATGTGACACGCCAAGTTTGAAGAAAATATCTCGTCTACTTCTAGAAATACTAAGAAATATGTGTATTTTTCTCCAAACTTCTACGCTCTGTATACAAAAAACTATGGCCCGTAGGAGAAAAAAATATATGAAGAAGTGCCCTTATTTTGACTCCAAGAATACGTGGTTTCATTTTTGACCATCAGTTTAGTTACACCCTGTATATAAGCGAGTGTAAATAAAAAGTGTTGTATTAACTCGAATAAGTTTATAGTTGTGTAGTAGTGTAATAATTTTGAACAACAATGGGACACGAAACGTGCGCGGCATGTAAGAAAAACGGAATAAGTATGATTACAATGCTATTTGTTATTACTGGTCTATATTTTGTCTGGGAACGGATCTGTCACAAACTCAGTCGTGGAAAACAACCTACCAATGAGATATGTAAACGTTAAATCTCGACAAAACCGTCAAACTTCGGACAATTTATTATTATTGGTGCATTCTTCTTAGCCCAAAACAATCACCGAAACTTGTAAAACTATACGATAAACAAAAACCACATTGTCAATTATGATCTGCTGTCCTCCCTCACTACAACTTCGTATTTTGCTCAATCCCCCGCTCGCACACTTTTTTGTTGATGTCACGCCTGCCCCCTCTCTAGGGCTCCAACGTCGCCCCCGCCCCCTACAGCGAGGACGCGGTCCCGACGCGCCTGCGCGACTCGTGCGACTACGGCCAAAGAATCTCCTACAACGCGGCCGCGGCAGGGGTCGCGCCGAGGCCGGTGAGGGTGTACGCCGACGGCGCCTTCGACCTCTTCCACCAGGGCCACGCCAGGGTGCTGATGCAGGCGAAGAACTGCTTTCCGAACGTGTACCTCATCGTCGGAGGTGATTGTCCCGAGAAAATAACCATAACTTTAACCCTATGATAAGATGCAGCTTATAGTACAGTAAAATTGGGCCAAAACCCAAACATCCAAAAAAAGTCCTTTCTAGCGCGAAATAATTCCATACCCTGCTAAGAGTTAGTACTAAAAAGTTACACCACCACCAGCGTCGGGTTTCGGGGGGAGGGGGTAAAAAGGGCAGGAAATTCTTATTTTTCACAGTTTTGAGTGAATATCTAGTAAACTATGAGGTTTAGCGCAAACGTCATCCTATACGCAAATGATATACATACATTCCGAACAAGAATTGTTATATACAGAATTATGGTAAAGAGAACGGTTTCCATGATATGGAGGGGTAAAGATTTCTTTGTTTTTATTTCACGTAGTTTTCGCTGAAAAAACTTAAAATGATTACAGTATAAATTAGTGACTGAATAATGTATGTAGAATATATATATATACCAAAACCAAAATATTGCGATTGAGTTCAACATTGCTTAAAGAAATGTTGTTTGTTTGAGAGATACAGTGCGTTCAAGTTCTTCTTTTTTAGATTGAATTATGGCTATATCTACCAAAATAATCAAGCTGCTGACCTGAAATTTGGCACTGCTATGTTTTTGGGATGGAGAATAAGCTGAAAATGTCAATTTATACGTATCTCAGAGAGGGCGCCACTTGCGCTGTTTTTTGATCACGCTTTTACGCGTAACTTTTTTGAGGTTATCTTTTTGGTCCTACAGGTCCATCATTTTAGTGCATCTTCTCATTCTGCAACAAAAAGGTATTCTTGTTTCATAACGCTCAAATCAACCGTTTGCGTTTAAATTGCCAAAACGTGCCCCAAAACACCTGTTGACTTCAATATTCGAAACATAAAATTTTCACCTACTACTTTCAAATGTTACAGATCAACTGTACATTGAAAATGAAGAAAAAAATGCCAAATGAACATTGGTCGAAACACATTTGTTTTCTTGAAATAGGGTGTCCAAAGTTTGTCTAGTTTCAATCTGTTCCATTTTGAAAGTGAACATTTTTTGGGACATTTTCCATTTTTTCTCGCTTTAAATGGTACAGTCGTTGTGCAATATTTGAAAGCAGTAGGTGAATATTTTATTTTTCAAATCTTGAAGTCAACAGGTGTTTCGGGGCACGTTTTGGCAATTTCAACGCAAACGGTTGATTTGAGCGTTATGAAACAAGAATACCTTTTTGTTGCAGAATGAGAAGATGCACTAAAATGATGGACCTGTAGGACCAAAAAGATAACCTCAAAAAAGTTACGCGTAAAAGCGTGATCAAAAAACAGCGCAAGTGGCGCCCTCTCTGAGATACGTATAAATTGACATTTTCAGCTTATTCTCCATCCCCAAAAACATAGCAGTGCCAAATTTCAGGTCAGCAGCTTGATTATTTTGGTAGATATAGCCATAATTCAATCTAAAAAAGAAGAACTTGAACGCACTGAGTCTCACAAACAAACAACATTTGTTTAAGCAATGTTGGACTCAATCGCAATATTTTGGTCTCCCCTACCCCCAGTTTCGGGATTTCCCATTCCCAATGAATCACCCTGTATAGATACATATTACACCCATAGATTGTTATTTTTTGTCACAACATAACCTCATAAGTATATGACTGTAAATATGTCCAATACAAGTTAGTAGCCTTAGTTAATTTGGATGCTCACTTTTTGCCCTCATTCGTTATAGCGTTCTGATTTCCATTCGTTCTTTTATGTCAAATCATTCCCATATCTAATTTGTCCTTAGCTTGTAAAAATGAGAAAGTCATGAATAGGAAGCTCATGTGAAAAACAAGAAAATATATTAAACAATCTATATTGAAAAAATGGGAGGGAAATCAAAATGATACAAAAGGTTATAAGTTTTAGGTGAACCATTAATTGCGTTATCAGTCAGCACCAAATAGTTCACTCGGGCTGGTGAGAGGAAACAAATCTTCGTGTTCTTCGTCCACTTGAGAATCATCATTTAAATCGTCGTCGATGATTATAATCATACAGTATCTCTATTGAGACATGCAAGTGCTGCACATACTTGAACAATTGAGACCACTTCTTCGACACTCGCAGTTTTGGACGCATCCATCTCTGCAGAAGCATACGATGAGGATTGTTTAATATATATTTTCTTGTTTTTCACATGAGCTTAATATTCATGACTTTCTCATTTTTACAAGCTAAGGACAAATTAGATATGGGAATGATTTGACATAAAAGAACGAATGGAAATCAGAACGTTATAATGAATGAGGGCAAAAAGTGAGTACAAATTAACTAAGGCTAACAATTTGTATTGGACATATTTACAGTCATATACTTATGTTATGAGGTTATATTGTGACAAAAAATAACAATCTATGGGTGTAATATGTATCTATATATGCGCAGATATATCTATATATATTTTACGTACATTATTCAGTTACTAATTTATACTGTAATCATTTTAAGTTTTTTCAACAAAAACTACGTGAAATAAAAACAAAGAAATCTTTACCCCACCATATCATGGAAACCGTTCACTTTACCATAATTCTGTATATAACAATTCTTGTTCGGAATTTAATGTATATCATTTGCGTATAGGATGGCGTTTGCGCTAAACCTCATAGTTTACTAGATATTCACGCAAAACTGTGAAAAATAAGAATTTCCTGCCCTTTTCACCCCCTCCCCCCGAAACCCGACGCTGGTGGTGGTGTAACTTTTTAGTACTAACTCTTAGGAGGGTATGGAACTATTTCGCGCTAGAAAGGACTTTTTTTATGTTTGGGTTTGGCCTAATTTTGTGTTAGTTTTACTGTACTATTAAGATTGTAAACGAATTACCTTGCGATTTGGAAAATGCAAAAACAATAGATTTTTTTATCATAACTTGAGCGGTTCCTAAAAGCTGCAAACAAAAACCGACGATATTGCAGTCCAGGTCGAGCATTTATTATTCCTCGAGAAACTTATAATCAAGACAAGAATTCTTGTGAAAAACAGTTTTTTTTTTCGCACTAGAATGCTAGGAGCAATTTAAGAGGTAACAGCGTAACAGCTTTTGTGTAAGAGAGACTAATTATAGCTATATGTCAAATCTCGACGTAAACAATCTACGAAAGCGTAGAAGGGCCACACCATTTTTTTATTTTTATTTAACTTTAAATTTAGACTTTTAATGTCGAAGTCCGACTTTCAAGTCGAAATTCCGACTTTAATGTTGAAATTCCGACCTTAACGTGTAAATTCCGACTTTTAACTCGAAATGTCGACTTTAAGAGTCGAAATCAGACTTTGAACTGGAAATTCCGACTTTCAAAGTCGAAGTCCGACTTTGACTTTCAAGTCGAAACTTCCAGTTCAAAGTCGGATTTCGATTTCAAAGTTGGAATTTCGTCTAAAAAGTCGGACTTCGACTTTAAAAGTCGGAATTTCGAGTGGCCCTTCTACGCTTCCGTAACAATCCAGAGATCATAACAACTATTAATTTTAATTAATTAAATTTATTATAATTACATTAAATTTTTTTTAAACCGTCCATTTTTACTTATTTTAACCCGCAATACATAACATATAATACAAATTATTTTCGCTAGATTTTATCACATACCTATCGTATGTAGTATGCATTTATGCATACTAAATTTGCAAGCAAGAAAAATATGAATAATTCTAAACCCAGACTTGATTTGCCCACCTACATTTTATGTCTGCAATAAGGTGACTCAGCACTTCTTATATCCACCTTATATCATTCATCGCGTCGAGGAACGCAACTCCTTGTCCTAGCGCGCAGTTGCCAGTTGCACGGACATATCGAAAATTTAATTATTTTTTACTTTTTTTCCAGAAATGTCGAAATATTGAGAGAAAATGATAAATACAGCACGCTCTAAGTTAATTTATTATCTATTTGATTTTCCAATGTCACTCCATCTATTAATTTGTTAATATTAAGTTAATATCCAAAAATGCGTTGACCAGTAGTAATTAGTGCCGGCAATTCTGCAACGGACTGCAGTAGTAAACAAAACACAACTAATATAAGCTAAAAATGTAACGCACACCGCACAAAAAGAAAACGCACTATCACTGTGTGTTAGGGGAGTTGTTCGAAAATAGTGTTTATTTATTATGTTCGAGAGCTAAATCGCTCATGTTCTACGACCGCCTTACAAGTATTTTTCGAGGGTTTTGTAAGTCTGTCTTTTTTGTTTATTCACTGTTGATAATTTTTTTCCAGTATGAGATATTGAAAAATTTTATTAGAGAAAGTTAAGTAGAGAAATAAAAAAAATACCTCGCGTCATCCGTCACAACATTGTATAATGATCGGCCCTATTCGGCACAGCAATTTTTCACAAGAAATCTTGCCTTGAAGCCTTTGATTAGGAATTTCGCGAAGAATAATAATTGACCTGAATGCAATATATCCTGTGTGGGTTTTTGCATGCTGTAAAAATCGATCAAGTTATGATAAAAAAAATCGATCGATGGTTTTTGCTGTTTACTTAGCATAGCTAACAATCATATTATTTAAGTTATTATTCTTAATATAAAAATACTATTACTACTAAAAAGTGTTACCAAAAAAAGAACAAGTGCCGTAGGTGAAAATTTTTTACAACTTTCAAAGTCAAACGCGCTAACATGATAAATTAAAAATTCTTCCAGCAAAAATATTTCGACCCTCTTGCTAATTCAAATTATTCTCCAATGGGCTCAACATTTCATTTGAAAAAGTTGGTAGGTCGGACTGCTCAGTAAGATATAGAAAAAGGGCAAAATAAATTGTACCCACCCTTTGGACATTTAAAAAATAATAATAAAGCCAAATTGACTGCCTTGTTACAAAGTAATTATGTATCTCGGTAATTATGCCACATTTTTGTTTCTCAAAAACTAAGTAGGCTTTATTGACAGAAGCAAAAACTTAACTTCAGGAAAAGTTGTTCAGAATATACAATTTATATGTCAGATTTGAAAATGACCGGCCTACTTTGACTTTTTTTTAATTTTTAAGCGACAGTTGAGATAATAATGTCTTTTGCGTAAAATAGATCTAATTTTGTTATAAGTGATATTTGTGAACGCAGCATAGGTAAAATATGTCTTGATTTTATTTTGTCAAATTTCAAAACACTTGAGTTTTGATGGATTGGTTAAATTTTTTCTTATACACACCTATGTATATTATTGCAGTCAATCTAGGACAACCTGTTGAAAAATGTGAAAACATCAATTTCGATTAGATCTTAAAAAATGTGGTACAGTAAAATAAAAATACGCAAAGGAAGAAACTGCAAGTAGCCAATGAACATTCATTTTGCCAATAGCAAAACACCGAAATTTAAATTGATTTTAAAATGTAACCAGGTGCCAACATAATTATCTTTCGGGAACTAAAAATTGCTATTGTGTTATTACTCACCTACTCGTTCTATTTATACTACTCATACGAGGCTTTTCAAATGGTCAAGGTTATGTCAATACGCGCGCTACGATTATTACCTTTTGCGACATTGCGATTTTTTTTTATCTAAGTGCCTATAATTATCGTGGCGCCTCTAAGTACCCGTTTCTAACAATCTAACAAGTAGTCAAGTTTGTTCGATTATGGAAAGGATGTAAATGAAGATGAATAATTGTAATGCCCAGTCACTGGAAGTATTTCCAAAAGGAAAATAAAAGCCTTAACTTTTTTAAATTTATACTGCCATTTGCGATATATAACACCCTGTATCTTTCCTAAGAAGGAACCAATGCATAAAGAACCCCAGGAAGGAGTATGTTTGAGAGATTAACGCGCGACAGGAATAGTTCATGCATATTATGTAGGGATGCGGTTCCCGGTTTCACAGTGCCGTGTACCTTTGAGTTGTTTCAACAAACTAATCGAGGCAGAAATCCTCATTTTTAGTAAAATCAGTACCTACGATACAGGCCAAAAATTATAAGGCACGTTTATGTCTTTAAGTTTAGGAATCTTTGATAATATATCAATTATAGTTTTAAATATACAATCATGAATAGGTAGGTACCACACAAACGCCTATGCCACTTTGGTGCATGGCCTCAAAAGTTAATTTAAATTACAAAATTACTTACCGATGGACATTTAGTTTTGCAAACCAGGAAAGAGCCACTAGCCGCACAGCTAAGCAAGTATCGAAACACCACATAGTGGCAACTATCACCCTGTCAGATATCAGAATATTGTGTCAAAACTTGGTTCCTACACAGGTCGATTTCCGTCTCACGTATTTTATAATATCCATATATACAGGGTGTCCAACTTTAAAACTGTACAAATCCGTAAAATCTTCATTTTTGGAGATAATCGCCTAAACTTTTTTTGTTTGAAAGGCCTTCAAAGACCGCTTCTTTTGAACTTCCTGCCATTTTTAAAATGAAAATCCAGGGCCGGCTGCGATTTTTTTTTATTTAAAATCTGATCCCACAGCATTAATCAGAACTTCCCAGAACCCTTATACCTATACCAAATTTGAATAAAAAATATGCAGGGAGTTCCATTATGCAGGGTGTCAAAGTTGAGCAAAATAGGAATTTTAAAGACATCTGCCAAGTCAAGTGTGCCATGGAATCCCCTCAAAACAGTTGAATCCACTCAAGGTATTGGTGTGAAAAGGTCCAATACAAAATATACAGAGTGTCCTTATCTGTGCCATCTCAACTTACTGAATTTTTGGAACTTTATACGGGTCAAAAATCGAGTATATCAAAATCGAGTATATCAAAATCGAGTATATCAAAATCGCTCCACATACTATAAACGAACTAAATCTAAAAAATACAGAAGCCTGCCAGTCAGTAAGTCCATATCAGTTAATGCGGCTTGTAGCTGATGTGCCACAACTGGAAACGCACAGAAAATGTATCATCTTAGACAGTGACTTTGTTGAGAAGGGTCTAATAATTTAAATTGTTTTTATTTGTTGGTTGGCATTTTGTAAAGAAATGAATTACTTTTGTGTTTATTAATATTTTTTCAATGATTCCAAAGCACTTCTGACCAGTATAAATAAAGTTTAATAAAAACTCAGAATTTTGAGATGGCTCAGAGAAAAATACCCTGTAAGTATATTTTTGTAGTAAATATTTTCACACCAACATTTTGAGTGGTCCTGTTGACCATGCAACTGTTTTGAAGGGATTCCATGGCACACTTGACTCGCCAGATGTCTTTAAAATTCCTATTTTGCTCAACTTTGATACCCTACGGAATGGAACTCCCTGTATACTTTTTGTTCAAATTTGCTATATGGGGGTTTTGGGGTGTTCTGATTAACGCTGTGTGGTCAGATTTTAAATAAAAAAATCGCTAAATGGTTTTCGTGAAAATCAGGAGTATAAAAAAATCGCAGCCGGCCCTGGATTTGCATTTTGAAAATGGCAGGAAGGTCAAAAGAAGCGGTTTTTGAAGGCCTTTCAAACAAAAGAAAGTTTAGGTGATTATCTCCAAAAATGAAGATTTTACGGATTTGTACAGTTTTAAAGTTGGACACCCTGTAGAGCTTTGACTCCTTCCTGGGGTTCTTTATTCATTGGCTGGAGCCCATGCTTTGTCGTTATTATTTTTTCCTGTCCGAGATATCGAAAAATTTTATTACAGAAAGTTGTTAGGAATTAAAAACTACTCATTTTTACAGAATTTTATGATATTCGGCCTACTTAGAGTTTTCGCTTTTTTTAAGCATTTTTGTTTCTAAGTACTACCGAAAATATTTGTTCGTAAAAGATAATAAATATGTTGTTTATGCGAAAAACTTGTTTGCAATCAAAAAGCACTTCCGAGTAGAACATATCAATATAATCGGGACATATCTTGATTTTTGCGTTTTCGAAAATGCAAAAAATCATATCGGGCTCTGTTTATATTGAAATGTTTTTTTCAGATTTGTTGTATTCCTAATTTTTTTATAAAATTAATATACATACTGTACGGGTGGCCCACCACGAACTGCATCGATCTATATATGGAAAACTAAAAGTAGGAAAATTCTGAAAATTTGGCACCTCACCAATGCCGATGGGCGCAGCTCAACTAAAATATTTTGGTGAATCTGGCACTTCCGGTTATACCGGAAGTCGATATCAACTTTCTTCTCTCAAATGGAACACCCCGTATATTATTGCATTTTTGGATTCTAGACGTCATGTTGGAACAAAAACATGCAACATGTCCTATGTCTAAATCAAACCGTTTTTGAGATATTTGCATTTTTCCGAAAAAAATTACAGGTGCAGACCTAAAGTCAATTAGCAATTTATACGAGGAAACCGCGAAATTTCACAACGAATTTTTGGCATCGTGTAACAGAAGCCCTGACCTAGTGATCTCTGCTGAGAAATAAATCCGTTCTTATACAGGGTGTTCACAAAATATGAATAAAAAATACATTAAAAATGTGCTTAAATCTCGAAATTTTCAAATGGAAACCCCCATTTTTTTAATGCGATCTTATTCACTACTAAAAATGATGACAACTTTGTGTAAGGTTTCCTATACCTAAATGCAGTAATTTTCGAATAATTTACGAAAAACCCCCTTTTCGCCCATAAAATGCGGGGTTTGCTTAACGCTTGGAAAATCATATTAGCCGTGGACGTTGAAAAGACAATCGCGGCTGAGGAAATGTCACTTGGTTTATAAATTATTGTCAACAATAATGCCGGCGCGCTTAAATTACAGTTAGTGGTGAATAAGATCGCATTAAAAAAATGGGGCTTTCCATTTGAAAATTTCGAGATTTAAGCACATTTTGATTGTAATTTTTATTCATATTTTGTGAACACCCTGTATAAGAACGGATTTATTTCTCAGCAGAGATCACTAGGTTAGGGCTTCTGTTACACGATGCCAAAAATTCGTTTTGAAATTTCTCAAAAACGGTTTGATTTAGACATAGGACATGTTGCATGTTTTATTTCCAAAATGATGCCTAGAATCCAAATATGCAATAATATACAGGGTGTTCCATTTGAGATAAGAAAGTTGATATCGACTTCCGGTATAACCGGAAGTGCCAGATTCACCAAAATATTTTAGTTGAGCAGCGCCCATCGGCATTGGTGAGGTGCCAAATTTTCAGAATTTTCCTACTTTTAGTTTTCCATATATAGATCGACGCAGTTCGTGGCGGGCCACCCTGTATAATATACATACTAAGTGGGTATACATTTTACAAACAATATTTCCCATCTATCTAGGAAATCAAAATTGTATTAAATATTTGCATATGACTAGACTTGAGTTCTAGACTACACAAAATGACCTACTTCATTTCATTTACATTATTGCACGATATAAAAAAACATAGCTGATTATTTATAATGTATCATGGAATCCAATTGCATTTTCAGGATGTGAGACTTACACATACACAAATAACGAAACAATAATTGTAGCATGGAATGAACTATATAATGGAAAAACCCAAATTACTGATAACATAAAGGTATATCTGAAAATTAAAACCAAAAATACTTTGCAGCTAGGAAAATTTTAACAGCTCATAAAGTTTATGAACAATAGATATCTGCCTACGTCTTTCCTTGAAGAAAATTTTATAACCCACTAACTTTTCATTTAAAGTTTACTACATCTAGTTTTATTATTCAATAAAAAAATCCCAAAAACTTTCCTCTAAAATGCAAATATCCTTGCAGTATGCAGCGACAGGATGTTGCACCGCAACAAAGGTAGGACGGTACTCAACGAAGAAGAAAGATACAACGCAGTGCGACACTGCCGATATGTGGACGAAGTACTGCGCGACGCGCCTTGGTCCTATTCTGATGAATTTTTGAAGAAGCACAAGATTGACTTCGTTGCTCACGACGATATACCATACGCATTTGACGATACTGAAGATACTTACGGTGAATTGAAGAGAAGAGGCATGTTTGTGGCCACTCAGAGAACCGATGGGGTCTCCACTTCTGACATTGTAGCTAGAATAGTCAGAGATTACGACATCTACGTAAGGCGAAATTTAGCCAGGGGATATTCCGCGAAGGAACTCAACGTTTCCTTTCTCAGAGAGAAGAAATTCCGTCTTCAGAATAAGATGGACGAGTTGAAAGACAAGGGGAAGAACCTGATTGACACTATAGGCGAAAGGACTGATGATATGATAACAAAGTGGGAAGACAAGTCGAAAGAAGTAGTGGACAAGTTTTTGAAGTACTTTTTCAAGACTCCCGTCAAGTTTTGGAACAGCTTGAAGGCGATAGCAACGTCCGACGACAGTGACGAAAGTGAGGAGGATAGCGAGAATTTCTCTGGCCCTTTGCCAAAACGAAGGAGGTTTGTACTTTAGTGGCAGGGTAGGGGATAGTATAGTCTGAAATGGGTATTTTCTGTGCCTGAACCAACGGTGCTTAACATATTTACACTTTTCGAAATACCTTTGTAATGATATTTATAATAATGCAAGAGGAGTTGCACATTTTATTATTTCCACGCCGTTATTCTCTGTATTGAAGAGATGTGCTTTTCACGATTTTTTTGTTTCTGCAAAATTTTAGACAGGTACACATTAGGACCACGTTATATAAATGTTTTTGTTGGCGTTTTATATATTTGATCTACTTATTGTATTTATGAAGATTTTAAATATTTATAAGTTTGAATAAAGCATTTTTTTATTAATTGTTTTAATTTGTGAATGCCTTCTAATGCTCTAAACAATTTTCCTCGTTCAACAGCTGTGATTACTGTACCTAATAAATATAATGGACTCAATTTATTAACATAATGATGTATCAGATTAGATTGAAATCTGTATGTACTTACATACTGGGTGTCTACTTTCAAACATACAAATCCATATAATCAGTGACTATAGTAACTGATATAATCTTTATTTTTGGAGATAGTCGTCTGAACTTCCTTCAAAAGCGATAAAAAAATCGAGTATATTTCTCAAGCACCCCAGTATACACAAACTACGCCTAAAAATTACAAAAGTCTGCCGGTCAGTAAGTCGAGATGAGTTAAGACGGGTAGTGTTCCATAACAGGAAACGCATAGATAATTGTATCATCTTAGAAGGTGGCTTTGTCGAGAAGAATAAAAAGAGCTGTAATTTGAGCCTCAGAACTTTTAACACCCTGTATCTTAAAAACTAGGAGTTTGTGAATGTGTTATGAAATTTGATCTTGCGTGTCATTTTTAATACACCTACCACAGAACAAATCTATTACTATTCTAAGACAATACAGGGGTTTAATGAAGGATATCTATATTTATTATATTGCTGGGGCAGAGATTATTTAGTCATTGATATTGACTTTCGATCGTATTATACACTTTTATTACCTATTATCGTTGACTGATATATTCTTAAAGACTGCTCATGGCTGTCAACTCTGACATATTTTTGGCTCACCATGCGCTTTCCGGAGATAAAATACAATGCAGAATACATTGTTAGCCATCAGAGCCATCTGTTTTCCAGGACATAAAACTATAGCCGTAAGAAGTCTATAAATACGTCAGTCAACGCTATTATACTTATTGCTCCCGCAGGCGTTTTCGTAGAATATTAGAAACTGCAATGCAATTTCGTATTTTATTACGGCGCTGACGACAGTAACCAAAATAAATCCTTACAAATAGTATTTAAAGTAAATTTTGGAGAAAAAAATGACTGAACCAATACAGAGAGGTCACCTCACATCGACAACATGTGACATGTAAGTAGGTATGTTATTGCAACAATTGCATTCACAGATTGTAGCAGTAGATTTAGAGCAATCTATATCGGCAACATATAAATGCCATGTAAAGTTGTTCTTGATTTTATATACAGGGTGTTCCTTAATGACATGCTAATACTTAAGGGGGTTATTCTTGGGCCCATTTTAAGAAAAAAACTTCATATGAACGTATGTCGTAAACGTCCTAACTTTTGAGATACAGGGCGTTAAAGTTCATTTTTTTAAATTGAATTTTGGCTACATCTCCCGAAATAATCAAGCTGCTGAACTGAAATTTGGCACTGCTATGTTTTTGGGGATGGAGAATAAGCTGAAAATGTCAATTTCACCGTATCTCACAGAGGGCGCCACTTACGCTGTTTTTTTATCACGCTTTTACGCGTAACTTTTTTGAGGTTATCTTTTTGGTCCTGCTGGTCCATATTTTTAGTGCATCTTTTTATTCTGCAAGAAAAAGGTACTCGTTTCATAACGATTAAATCAACTGAATCGAGGGGGACCCTGTGTGGGTTATTCATATTAAGGACAAATTGGGAATAGTAAAAATAGACCTAAAATCCCACAATTTCTATTTTTCACATCACATTCGAAAAGCTACCGGTTTCATAACTCTAACAGTTACATCTTCAGGCTAGAAATATCATCAAGAGGTGACTGGTGAAGAATGGCAGAAACTACAGTCATTGTACAGACTAGTTACATCAATTATAGTCAAATAAACAAACAAATACGAATTTACAACATATTAAAAATTTTCTTAACTACTACTAGTAGTATCTGTTATAAAAATAAAAATAATAATCATCAAAATCGACCATTGTTTATTTAACCAATGTATTGTGGGAGTGACGATAATAAATACGCAAAAATAATAAGTCCATAGATACAGAGTAGTGCGGGTCTTGGAATTTTAACTAGCTCAGTTTATTAATAATAAAGCAATTGCCAGAAGTTTTTAGCCAATTGACTCTTTTGTCTGGATCCAGACAAAATCAGCATCAGTAATGGGAAAATTGGGCGACGAAGAATGTTTGGAAGGATGTGCATTTCTCTTGTGAAGTTGGTACGTTTTTGAAAAGTGGTGTATATACAGGGTGTATTTTATAGGTAATATCTAGGCAAATATGATTTTTTGGAGAACTTTATTTGAAAAATCCATGGCCTACTTTCTCCGATAGTTTTGAAAAACATGAAAGTTTCGGAAACTTTTTCGGTTTCTAACTTTATTTCGGGAGTTACCGAAAAAGTTTCTTAATCAAGATCAAATAACCGATATGAGAATTTAGAAAAATGCCTTGGTTTAGCCCTAAAATATCCCGTGCGCTAGCCTGATTTATAATTATTTTAAGAAAAAAAATGAAAATTTAGAATATCAAATATTTTGGAAGTTCAGACAGAGATGATGTCAGATCAAGTTCTTGTGTGATTCAATTATCGCTAATCATGTCATTAGGGGAATTTTTAATCGAACTAATGTAAGCATTTTGGCTGATATATACTAGAAGCATTATTATGGATTGAATACACAGTGTGTTTTTAGGCGCAGCCATTTAATTAATTTAAATTAATACTAATAAATTAATTAGAAAATAACATTCGGGTAAGGTTCCCATTTCCTCTGATTTTGTATTTATCTGACGTAAGATTTTCAGATTTCTGTCAACTAGCGAAGTTCGGTAGATTCTCGGCACCTTAGAATTTCTCATAGTGCCATCAATTTTCTTTTCTTTTATTTAATTTTAATGCGCGATAAGTTGGCCATGGATGCCCGTATATTTGTCAGGGCCACCTATAATGCCGAATAATAGAACATAGGACCCCAGAATTGACACATTGGTAATTTAGTTCATATCAACCGACAAATCAGGGGTGCCAAGGAGGTATTTATCGTATGTAATATCACAAGTGCCGGAAATTTTATCGATAATTTTTTCGAAAGCGTTATTTTGCCTAGAAAGATCACGAGTATAAATTGGGCTTTTATTTTCTGATAAAATCCCGAGAGCGGTGTAATTTAAGCGTGCCGGCATTATTGTTGACAATAATTTATAAACCAAGTGACATTTCCTCAGCCGCGATTGTCTTTTCAACGTCCACGGCTAATATGATTTTCCAAGCGTTAAGCAAACCCCGCATTTTATGGGCGAAAAGGGGGTTTTTCGTAAATTATTCGAAAATTACTGCATTTAGGTATAGGAAACCTTACACAAAGTTGTCATCATTTTTAGTGGTGAATAAGATCGCATTAAAAAAAAATGGGGGTTTCCATTTGAAAATTTCGAGATTTAAGCACATTTTGAATGTAATTTTTATTCATATTTTGTGAACACCCTGTATAAGAACGGATTTATTTCTCAGCAGAGATCACTAGGTCAGGGCTTCTGTTACACGATGCCAAAAATTCGTTGTGAAATTTCGCGGTTTCCTCGTATAAATTGCTAATTGACTTAAGGTCTGAACCTGTAATTTTTTTCGGAAAAAATGCAAATATCTCAAAAACGGTTAGATTTAGACATAGGACATGTTGCATGTTTTTGTTCCAAAATGATGCCTAGAATTAAAAAATGCAATAATATACCGGGTGTTCCATTTGAAATAAGAAAGTTGATATCGACTTCCGGTATAACTGGAAGTGCCAGATTCACCCAAATATTTTAGTTGAGCAGCGCCCATCTTCATTGGTGAGGTGCCAAATTTTCAGAATTTTCCTACTTTTAGTTTTCCATATATAGATCGATGCAGTTCGTGGTGGGCCACCCTGTATAGACTAGACCCATTGTTTTTATTGGAGTTTACCTTACCAATGTTATAACATTATACACTCAAAACATTCGTAGATTCGTCTGAATTTATAATATACTTATGCCATAGACTGTAAAGGCTGTCCGGTAAGTGAGTACGAATATTTTAAGTGGGTGTTCTACGAGCCATTTAAGAGGAGGTGTTATTTATATAATTTGAGCTTCTGGGGATTAGCCCTGCTTATGGTTTCAAACTAATTTGACATAAATTTTCTTTCAAAAAATCAAGTTTTGAAAAATAGTATATTTCCTAACAAGTGCGGAAAGTGGCACTTTTCCGCACGCGATTGCAGTTGGCTGAACGACGCGTAGCGGAGTTCAGCCAAGAAATCGAGTGTGAAAAAGACACTTTCGCACAACAGCCTATGGCTATTATATAGTATTTGCCTACTGTCTAACATTATTAATTTTATTTTAGTAACTATTCAACAGAATAACTGCTACAAGAAATAAAATTAATAACTGCTACTAAGGAACTATAAGCTGTAAACAAAAAATATAATTACCACTACTCACCTGTTTAATAAGAACTATTAATTTTATTTTAGTAACTATTCAATATAATAACTGCTACAAGAAATATAATTAATAACTACTACTAAGATACTATAAGCTGTAAACAAAAAATATAGTTACCCATTTAATAACAACAAGTTTACTACCTACCTGCTGTAACTAACTATGCAGTTGAAGTTCAAGAAGACGTTTTTGCCTACGGCAATTAAACTGTTTACCTGTCCCATATGGTACACAACTTTTTAATAGAGACTATTAAAGTTTTAATAGTAACAATTAAAGTTTTATCTCTCGGTGTGTAGATACGGGTAACAAATTAACTAAATTAAAACAAAAATAGTGGGGTATTGTGTAATTTTTTTGCGTTTTCCTATAAGAGCATGTAAATTGTAAACGTCTGTTAGGTACTGTTTCGGGCAAATTTAATTTTACTTAATTCGCTTGAAATTGCCACTATTCGACATTACCGCTGGCTGTATAAGGAATTTATAACATAACCTTGCTACATGATATGCCAATAGTATACATGTGTACCACCAAAGAAAATGACAAAGAAAATGATAGCGTAGTTGCATTTTCTTTGGTACCACGTATCCAGGGGCGGATGGGACAGGCGGACTACCGGGAGAGTTCCCGGTGGGCCGCCTACTTGGTGGGCCAATGGGCCGGTCGTCAGTCGGCCGCCGCGGCCGGCTAAAAATATTTATTTATTTATGACAATTTTATTTTTATAAAGTAACCTGTTTTTATATTTTATTTATACAGGGTGGTCCAAACGTTATCAGCAATACTTTAAAAACTGCTAGAAAATTTCAAAAAAGGAGATTTTTTTCCTATAAACATGTATGGAAATCCTAACGGTTTTCGATATACAAGGCGTCAAAGTTTTTTTTTTCAAATTATCTTTTATTTCTCCTAAAAGAAGACAGCTAAGGCAAACATATTTGGTACAGTTTAGACACTCATTAAATACTATAAATTAAAAATAATTCAGCCCATCTACTTCCACCAGTGTCGGAGATATGGGGGTCAATCCTCATATTTTTTTTAAAAGGTACGCCACGGAAAAAGTAATATTTTTTGCCTTCAGTAAATTTTCCAATAAATTCCAAGAAAAGAACTATTCTTGATTTTTTTTTTTCGAAAAATGTACCGTTTTTGAAAAATTCATTTTAAAGCGTTTTAATTTTTTGCAGAAGAAAATCAAAGTAGGTTTAGGCTCCCGAAATTTCGCACACATACTGAGTTTTCTTTCCTTAATAACATTTGGTCCTAAAACCTACAAAAAGGTTTCTAGATTCGAAAAATCATGTGTCCTGGGAAATTAAATAGATCTAATTTGTCGCACCTGTAAAGTGGGCTTTAGGGCTTTAGGTAGGTCTTACGGCAAAATGTTATTAAGTAAAATTGTTCGGAATTAAAAACTCAGTAGGTGTGCAAAATTTCGAAAGCTTAGACCTACTTTGATTGTCTTCTGCTAAAATAATTATTAAAAGCACAAAAGTGAATTTTTCACAAACGGTACATTTTCGAAAAAAGTCAAGAATAGTTTTTTTCTTAATAATTAATTGGAAAACTTAGTGATGGCAAAAAAATACTTTTTCAGTGCTGTATCATTTTTTTATTAAAAAATATGATGGTTGACCCCCGTCTCTCCGTCACTGGTGGAAGTAGGTGGGCTGAATTATTTTTAATATATAGTATTTAATGAGTGTCTAAACTGTACCAAATATGTTTGCCTTAACTGCCTTCCTTTAGGAAAAATAAAAGAAAACTTGAAAAAAAAATTGAACTTTGACGCCCTGTGTATAAAAAACCGCTAGGATTTCGATGCATGTTCTAGCAGTTTTTAAAGTATTGTATTTAAAGATAAAGTTTGGACCACCCTGTAGAGAAATGTTATTTTTTGTTTTTATTCAGATTTATTAAATATCATTATTTCGCGTCATTGTTTTATTCAGTGTTTTTTTGAGGGGGAGGGGAGAGGACGACGGAGAGGGAGAGGGAGAAAGAATTAAAAATAAAGGCCGGTAAAAATTTCTATAGGGCCGCCTCGCCACCTCTGTCCCGGTAAGAATTTTGGGTGCCCATCCGCCCCTGCACGTACCACAGTAAATATATCCCGTAATGTGCATCAAATTTGGTTAAAATACCTTTAAGGGTTTGCAAATTATGAAATAAATAAATTTTTGTTTAAATTAAAACCCTGTAACGAGGAAACGAAGCCTTCCTGGGGAAACGTTATGCCAAAAACCCCATTTATTTTCAAAAATAATATCACAACGTATTATCAAAGTCCTAGAAATATCTCTGGACGCTGGTATTGTCCGAGTCAAGGACCCTTTTATTTTAAAGGGTCCCTGGTCCGAGTGGACAATAGAATTGACTCTGTATACGTATTTATGGTTTACTTTCAGACTGTTGGTCTGGCACTCTGAGCAGGTCTACCGCTTTACGAAATACGTAGGTGACTTATTGCTAATAAGTCTTGTGTAATAATTTTTAAGTAAATTTTGGTAGGTCTAGAAACCTATTCCAGGAACTTGCCTTATGCGATATTAATGGATTCCTTATTAATACATATAGGTATATTGCATGTTCAAATTTTATTATTATCAATAATACAACTTTCGTGGGCCTACGTAGACATCACACCACTATTGAATTGTATTTACGGTGGGCCAATAACCAGATAACGGAGCTCACTTAAATATAGCTTTAAATTTCCGAAGATTCTCGGCTATAGTTTTGTTCACAGTGAAAACGAGTGATTTGTTCCACAATGCCGCACACAATTTCAAAAGCAGTGAAAGCCGATACTGAAACGGTATGGTATTTTTATAATATATATGTATTCACTAGGTAGTTTTATTTTTTGCGAATGTACCTACCTGTATTATTTATTATATTTAGTTATTCTGTGTTTATATGAATAGTAAGTGACTGTAGACCACGAAATATCATAATAGGATAACTTATAGGTACATATTTACTCACCACTTGCTCTTACCGACTTATATTGCTTCGTGCTTAGAAACGGACAGAAAATAAAATAATAAATAGAAAATAAAAATAGGAGTAACAAAATTTCAATACAACATACTGTTTAAAACACTTAACCTGAAACTACCACCCAGTAACTTTGAACAAATGATTCACATAAAACTCGCACCCCTGTAACTTTTTTATTTTTCTTTAAATAATGCTCTTTGAAAACTTAACTTTCTAACAGAGACATTTTAATATCGCCTTTGCAAGTAAGATTTCAAAGGTATGTATTCTCCTACTTTCCTCCGTATTAGATACTGTAGAAAAATGTAAGAAAGAACGTTGTAGCATAGCGTTCGGCTATGGTTGTAGGCCATGGCACCAAATTTCATATTGATCATTTGATCAATCTACTTTGATCTTTTCGCATTTTCAGCATAATATTCGGTCCTATATGGTGGGTGAAAACCAGGGCCATAGATAAGGGGGCGTTAGGGGTTCAACCCCCCCCCCCCCCATTGGGAAAAAAGGATAAGGAAATAGATTATGGTGATGTAATTTTGCAATTTTCAGCTAGACAAGGGTTAAACCATCTGTCCTGCGGCGCTTTTTAATAAACAAACACAAGAGGACATGACATGTAACTACAATACCTATTTTTTCTTCCACTTTACTCAAGGGAGTTATGTGTTAGTGTCTGTCTGTATACAAAATTTCACTAGTTGACTTACGTAATATTGTTGATAATATTAGGTTATTTAGAATTTTTTTATTCATTTAAACTGCGTGACCTTGAAAATTAGAAAAATTTTCGCTTGCGACGCAATCCTTAACAACAAAGATTTTTTTTAAATTTGTGAACTCCCCATCGACAAAGCCTATCTACGGCCCTGGAGAAAACATTACTTTCATTTTTTGCAATACAGAAAAGAGTGAATTTAAAAATACAGGAAATATAAAATACATTGATCAGCAGAAAGTTTGCACCAAAAAGAAAATTGATTGGTACCTATTTTTCGTTTTTATTTTGCAAGAGCCATAACTACCGTTCAAACAAATTAATGTTTATGGCACTCACGTTTATAGATGATAAATCGTCTCTGAAAGGAAACTGGGATATTAAATGAAGTGGTTTTATTACGAATTGAGATATAAAAATGTTGAAAACTGCGGTTTGAGTTTGCAGGAATATGCACAAACTTTTATCAACAATAACATATTTTCTGATAAATCTAAAATAAAAAAATTTCATGCGGTTCATACTTTCTGCCAGACACTGTGTATCCATTATCTACAGTTGGTAATAGGTGGTATTATTATACAAGAGTACAAAACGACGACAAAGTTTATTTTTTCTCAAAATACTTTTGTTGAGAAAATTTATTTTTCTTCCTGTAAATTTAATACCTAGTAATTATTAGTAATTATTTAGCAGTATTTTCGCGAGCAGGGTTTAGGTTTGGGCGGGTTTCGTTTCATTTAAGTCTGACGTCATTAAAATATTCCCCCTCAAAGTAAATTTCCTTATATCACGAAAACTGGTGTTTTTGGAAAGCTGTTTAACCTGCCAAAATGGTACAAAACCATCCGCAGAGAACAAAACGAGACCTCCCCTCTGACGACAGGTTTTGGGATAAACCTAAAAATATTTTCTAGGGTTTTGTTCGTGAAAATACGCTTATATTGAATACAAAATAGTATATTTCCTAACAAGTGCGGAAAGTGCCACTTTTCCGCACGCGATTGCAGTTGGCTGAACGACGCGTAGCGGAGTTCAGTCAAGAAATCGAGTGTGGAAAAGACACTTTCCGCAAGAGTTAGGAACACTATTTTTTCTACAAGCGTGCGGAAAAGTAAGACACTTTTCCGCACGCATTTACTTTTCCGCACGCATTTTAGTTTAGAAAGTGTCACTTTTCCGCACTAGTGTGGAAAAGTAGTGCGGAAAAGTGACACTTTCTAAACTAAAATGCGTGCGGAAAAGTACACTTTTGTAGAAAAAAATAGTTTCCCATGAAGTGTATTTGAAAAAAATACACTTGTGTGCATAGAAATCGACCCACCGTTGAACATATTTTTTTCAGAAATTATCCTTCAGATAAAAATATATGCTAAATTCTAAAAATTATTCCGAAAATGTTTCGACTCTGTCGTCGACCTGCAGCGATGTTATATCATCTTGGGGATCTGAGACAGACATCGTTTAAAGCTTCCCCAAGGCTTTCAGGTCAGGTTCAGATGCTCTCGGCGCCCCAGAAAAATCGAGATATACCGTTGATTGAGGAATCGACGGATATACGAAAAAACACGCAATTTCCAAGAGTAGTTCTGGAGGCTTTTAGGATGGATTTTTTCGAGGCTTCCCCGGGTAAAAGGTTTTTTATTATACTTCTTTGAAAACGCCTTATTTTCATCTGTTTTAGCAATAATGAACATTTAGTAATCTGTGATAATGAAAGATGGAGTTTTTCGGGCTAGCGCACGGAAACAGCGCATGGAAAAACTTTCCGTGCGCTGAATAAAATACAGAATATATGGCTTTAAAATAGAAATATACAGCAAAGTAAATTAAATTTAAGAAACTCTATATGCTCTCTGATATTTAACATCTACCTATTGTGTATTTTAATTCGTAAGTGTTTCAATATTTAGATACATTTCTGTAATATTTTTGACGATTTATTCACCACAGATTAGGGAGGGTTTAAGATTGGCCACTCTGCCCCTCCCGCCAAATTACGTGATTAACAGCGCCGCCAGTGATGGGGTGGATAACTACAATACACATGGTGCGAATTTTGAATTTTGATTTCAAATATTTTTCAAATATATTCAAAATAGAGGCTTACAAAATATCTACTAATTGCATTTTCCAAAGAATCTGTATATTTTGCAATTAGTAGATATTTTGTAAGCCTCTATTTTGAATAGAGACCAATTGATATGTAAATAAAACAAAATATTTAGCAAAAATTTATTATAATATAATATTTATTATATAATTTGAGAGTAACCATGGAAACGCATCATACATACCAAACACTATATTGTCTGCATTGTTTATTTTTTGTCAATTAAATTTATTATAATATGCCGATAAAATGTTTTAAGTTTCCATTTTCAAGGAAGTATAATAAAAAATATCGTTCATTACATGTCCAGAAATAGATTTTTCCGTGCTTGCATGACTTCCCGAATTTGCCACGCGCGCACGGAAAAATCTTTATTTCCAGACTCGTAATGAAATATACTATTTCAAGTTTCAATCAATGGAAATTTCTTTTTTGATCTTCTGAATAATTTCTAATAAGAAAATACAGTAAAAGTCAAAAGTTTCATGGTGGACCGATTTTTATGAACGCAAGCACAGAATAAATAGCTTCAGCTGTTTATTCTGTGACGCAAGTTTAGTTTGATCCAAGGAAGAAACAATTTAGAAATAAACTTTCAAATTTTAAATATTTAATCTTAAATACTAGGTGCTATGAGTGTTTATAAATTACAGATAAATTTTTCATGATTGCACGTTTTTTATAATTTGACTAATAAACATGTCTGGTTAATTTTTAAGCACAAGTGGTGGTATTTAGAATAACATTTCAGGAATAAAAACATCAAAGCTCCCCAAAATGTTATAGTTTTTAGTCTTTTAAAGAAGTTTGTCAAAAATCAAGGGTCCCAATACTACTGTTTATTATCCACAGGTTTCTATTGGACTACTACCTTTGGGACACCCTATGATCGTTGCTTATGAACCTTTCATCGTAATGCGACTCTCATCCAATTTTTAACGTATCCCTTGTTGCAGTCAATATGCAGAGAGGCACCCTTCAGCGACGAGCCCATTGCAATGCGGAATCGTGACCTCTGCGACTACAGTCAGAGGATAACTTATGAGATGGCAGTATCCGGGAAGGCGTCTCGACCTGTGAGAGTGTATTCCGACGGCATCTACGACTTGTTCCACCAAGGACATGCCAGGCAACTTATGCAGGCGAAGAACCTTTTTCCCAACGTCTACCTTATTGTTGGAGGTCAGTAGAGTTTTGAAACCTTTTTTACTCTACTTCTTTGGAAACACCTAATTTTCATCTGTATTGTAAAAATGTTCCAAGTTTCATTCGTTTTTATGTTTTTGTTTTCAAAAAAATATCTTTCATTACATGTCCAGAAATAGATTTTTCCGTGCTTCCCTGCCTTGTTACACGAGCATGGAAAAATCCTTATTTCCAGACTCGTAATGAAGTATACTATATTATAATCTAATTAATTACTCTTATTTTGAAATACATCAATCATGATGATTCATTTAATGTAATGTATGTTACTATGTTACAAATTCCAGCTCTAATTATACACTTTTGCCAATTCTTTTCCAGTGTGCAGTGATTCTCTTACACATAGCAAAAAGGGTCGAACAGTCATGACACAAGACGAGCGGTACGAAGCGGTCCGTCATTGTCGTTATGTGGACGAAATCGTCAGGGACGCCCCCTGGGAATTGGAAGAAGCCTTCGTCGCCAAACACAAGATAGATTTCATCGCCCACGATGACATACCATATGGTAGTGATGAGAGCAGCGATGTCTATGCCAAATGGAAAGCAAAGGTAGCCGATGAGTTTCTTTTGCTGAGGAATACGCGTGCCATTATGCTCTAAATTTCATATTTAAACCGATAAATTCGTTTTAGGGTATGTTTGCAGCTACAGAAAGGACAGAAGGTGTCTCAACGTCAGACATCGTGGCAAGAATAGTAAGAGATTACGACATCTATGTGAGAAGAAACTTAGCAAGAGGATACTCTGCCAAGGATCTGAATATCTCGTATTTGAGTGAAAAGAAGATTCGCCTGCAAAACAAAATGCATGAACTCAAAGATAAGGGAAAACGAGTGATGGATTCCATCGGAGAAAGAAAAGATGATATTATCGCAAAGTGGGAGGAGAAATCTAGAGAATTTATTGAGAATTTCTTGCTTCTTTTTGGAAAGGAGAGGTAGGTAATGGTGATTACTTAGGAAATCACCCCGAGCAATAGTTTTGTTATATAATCTAGTATTTTTTGAAAAGTTAATAATCAGTTTTCGAACTAACGGCCATATTTACTCCAACTAAAGATGGCCGTGTCCAAAGCCTCCATTCTACCGTCTAAAACTGAAAAACGTTTCTTGGACCTAGACCAACAGTGTTTGTTTGTCCAGATCCTAGTCAGTGTAGATTAGAAAAATTGTGGGCCAAAGTTAAACTTATTTTGTTCTTCATCATTTTACAGATTGTCAAACATTTGGAATGAAAGCAAAGGCAAAATCATGAATGCCTTGAGTCCTCCGAGCTCACCCATGCCTCCCTCCAGCCCTACGTCAAGTAACGAAGACTCTGACTATGCCGATGATGGTTTGCCTCCGAGAAAAAACGCGAGGTATGAATCTCCTTCTTCATCATCGAGTAGAGACAAATACTACAACAATGCAGACAGTGCAGATTATAGCGATGAAGAAGAACCGGTAACCCTCAAGATATAGGGGGCAGAGGAATAGGTAAAGCAGTACCTACGTTTTATTGGTTTATTAACTATTTATTTCACTTTTTACGTATTAAATTATAGTTTATTTTGAACTGCTAGTATTCTTGAAGGTGTGATAGCACTTGACTCAGAGAAATAACAGGCACTCGAGAAACAAGTTTGTCTTGCGAATTGCTCCAAATGAACTATGTTCATATAAAATGCAATTTTTAAGAATGGTGGTCTGCACTACCAACTTAAACGACTAATATAAATACAATAACTGAATACCTAAGTTTATCAAATTTTAGGAGTACAAAATGGAATCACAATCGCCAAATTTTTTCAAACATACAGGGTGTTCTCTCGAATATTCCCACACTAATTTCTTATTTTTCCACAAGCTATGTTTGCGTTAAATGCAACTTTTACTGATGTTTGGAGTGTGTTGTTCGCCATTCTTAAAATTGAAATCACAGGTAGGGTACGTGAACGTAGAGATCCTCTATTTTGTGCCGAAATTAAAAACTGACTATGGAGCTACATTAGGCATGTCCATGCTTTTGGACATGTCAGTTTTTGTTTCAGCACAAAATAAAATCCCATTTGTTGCGTCCGTTCTGCCGGTCACTGTATAACTCTAATGTCAAGTAGCGCAAGTGTCGAATTATGAAAAAAATGTCAATAAAATGGCATTTCAGACTGTCTTTATACCCCAAATTAGGGGTTTAGTTTTCTTTTACAGGGTGTTATTTTTCTAAATATTTTTTTCTTATTTATTTATTAGAGTATATTAGTCTGATTAAGAAGGGGCTTACAAACTGAATTTAAACTACAAAGTAGTTGCCAAAATTTTTAATGTATAGCGAGCCCCCCAATTAGTGTTTGGTGGGGAAAGATTCTTATTTTTAACTTCTTCGGAAAAATGTTTGTTTGATGAATAGTTTTTCTTGTCAAAAGAATTAGATTGAGAAAAGAAAATGTAGCTTTAACTGTAGCGGTTAAGAAATTAAAAAATGTGAAAAAAATCGATCACTACATCACATAATAAATAGCTTCACAACAGAAGCATCCATACAGACATGTGTCAAAAGGATGCTCGCTTTGACGCGAAATATCTTCTAAGGGGATAAACATTGTGCATTTTATTTGATTTTACATTAATCCACATTGCAAAGAGATTGTATTCGGTCCAAATTTATAGTTAATTTAAGTTATTGGTTATTTTTCTGTAAAGTGAAATGGAGGCTCGCTTATTTTTGACACAGGTCTTTATGGACGCTTCTGTTGTGAAGCTATTTATTCTGTGACTACATTTAAAGCAAAATTTTTTGCGGAATCTAATTATTTAACAAACTTTTCACCGAGAGTAACTTTTTCTGAAGAATACTTTCTTTCCGAACACTAATTGGGGGAAACACTGTATAAATTGAATAGAGCAAAATGTGTTAAAAAAATTAACAAATATCTTTAGGCGACGCCAAAATCTTATGAGTGTTAAAATTTTTAAAAAAATAAATTGATATTGATATTAGATATCTGCAATTTTTTATTGCTTTGCTACTTGCACTTAAAAAGTATTTACAATATTGGTAACCGACCACAATAAAAATGAAGAGATAACTGGAATTTGGTTGTAATTTTTAAAATTCCTGTTATTTGTTGAAACATAGTTCATACAACAAAAGTCCCTAAAAAAGCAAATATTTATATAGCTTTAAAACAACTTTAGGGTAGAAAAAAGATCGTGTGTATATACTAAGATCTCTCTTTAACTGTAAACTAGATTGTGACGGTTATGTTTTTGAAGTTAGGTTAGAACCACAGAATATCGACAATATTAAAGTCACTAGTCACTAGTTCTGACATTTCTGCCGGACATGCTAAATACGCCCCTGAACACGCCCAAAACAATGCTGCCAACCTTGGATTACCAAATTAAGAAATGTTATTTCTAGTGTACAGTCAGAGAGATTTTACTATACCTTGCTAAGCGTTATTGTTTTGTTACGATTATTTATTGTTCTTGTTTGTAAATATTTACAACAAATATATGTATGTAAATGTTGATATGTGATTTGATCTACAAAATGTTTGTAAGGCTATTTTTGTAGAACATTTATATTTAATACTTTTGTTTTTAAATAGATATTAGGAAATAAAATCTACAATATAATGTGCATTTTGTATTCTTACCTGTTTCCATTAAACCTTTGATTCCCATTGACTTGAAGATTAGCAAACATGAGGACTTTTATTCCGACGGCTTGGCACCCCAAGAGCAACCATGTGCTCGAGCAGGGAAAGGTGGAAATCGTTATTAATTTTGGCTTCTAAAAGTTCAGTCGCGAATTGCGAAAATGACTTTGATTGGTTAATTTGAACAACGGCCCTCGTAAAATAAACTGGACTGCCATTGTGCCCTAGTCCCTCCACCAATTTTTAGCCCTCCGGCAGAGGGCACTGGCGCCGGCCTAGAGAGCCGCCATATTGTGTGCACTCTAGGGGAAAAATGAAATTTGTGGTGGCAACACAAAATGACATTTAACACCGGCCAACCACGGCTCTCGTGCATTTGACAGCCAATGACGTGTGTGCCCAATATGGCCGATCTTTCAGTGGGACATAATATAGGTGGGACAAATGATTGTATTGGAAAATCAGTTGTTTGTTTTACCACATTATGATCTTTGGTTTTACGAGGGCCGTGATTTCAACTGACAATATTCCCAGTTAGAAAACCTTAGTCTCGTGAATTCGCAAGTATACGGTGCGAAATTGACTTCGGCACGAGCGAAAGCTAATATTTAAGGGCAAATTTATGTCTCTAATTTCCTAAAAAAGAAAAACGGGACTATATGAACTAGGTGCAGTTTTTGCGATTTTATCGTGCCAATATTCTCGATTCGTGGCTGTATGAACTTAGCTTAAGTAGGTAGAGGATCTATTGAAACATCAGAATAAAAGCTGCATACAATTATTTTATTGTTTTCTCACTTCTTGTATAACTTTTGAATAACACCTATAAGGCGTAAGAGATAACACAGTATAAAACTACAAGTAGTCGTAAACGATCTAAACCTTGTAAAATGAATAAATACGATAATAAAATATTTCCTTTTTTGAAACTTATGCAAAGAACCTGAATTAATAAAATTTACAAAATCTTCCGTTTCGAGATAGCTACAGATCCAAAAATTCCGAGTCTGTGATTCTTATACAAAACTCATTTTTCAATCATAATGATAAGGCCTCGAATGGGGACCCGATTTACTGGCTATTGGAGTAAAAACATTCGTCCATTCTCACATAATTAAAACTTAATATGTACAGATAGGTAAAACTGGACGAACTTCTAATCCAAAGCAAATGAAACGCTATAACCTTTTCAGTGCGTTGACACCTAGAGACGAGGACTTTCCGTGTTTCCGCGTTGGTTGTACAGACATGGGTGCTATGGGTGGCGACTCATCAGAATCATTGTCCGCCGTTCCTAATTCCTGAGAAAGTAAAACTAAACATGTATTTGACAAATGAATTTTTTACCCCTGTCTATCATTATTCTAATAGACTGGTGCCAATACATTTTTGGAAGAATAAAATTACTAACAAAAAAAGAACACAAAAATTAAACACGAAAAAAAAAAAAAAAACAGAAATGGGGTGCTGTTTAGGGATTGAATTTTTTTGCGATTTTGGCAAAACCAGATGTCCTAGCGGAAAATGTCCTACACAAGAGTTGTGCATAATAAAAAAAAAATCTAAAGCAATTAATTGTTCATGGAAAATATTACACCAAATTTTGTGAGACCTTTTTTGCATCGAATAAGCCTGATTTTACTGGAATCCGGGAAACAAGTAGATTCTGAGATATTCACATTAGTAGACTCGTAGTTGATTTTTTGTCCAGGACGCCAACTATGAGTCATCGTTTTCTTTGATGCCAGCTACGAGCAAGCTCATAGCATGTGCACGAGATGAGACTGCGCCCGGCGTCCACAGACACTTCGAGTATTAATAATATGGCTTCATAGAACGAAAATAAATTCACTTCAATATTACTTCTTTACTTCACACACAGGAGAATAGTAGCGTTTTTTCTGGCGGTTGCACATGCAGCAAGGTTTTGTTCGAGCCAACTACGAGAGAGATAATTCGGAAGGATAAAAAAAGACAAAAACGGGGTGGAATATAAAAAAAATTATATGAAATGTTTTCTTTGAGTAGAAATCAAGAAAAAGTTATTTAAACGTTTTGGCGTCTGGGACAAAAATTTCCTTGCTTATGTGTGGCAGTCAATGTGTTAAATATTTTGTCCGGGTTTATTTTAACCGCTGAAATGCCTACTTTAAAATGATATAATATATAGGGTGTCCCAGAAAAGAAGGCCAGTCTCTCGGATTTATACAAGGGACGTTGAAATAACATGACATGTTCCTATAAAAAAATTTCCCTTCGGAGATACAAAGTTTTGAAATTCTTTTTTTGAAATTGAATTATGGCGATATCTCTCAAAATAACCACGCTACTAAACTGAAATTTGGCAATGTTGTGTTTTTGGGGATGGAGAATAAGTGACATGAACATTGGCCTTTTTTTTGTAAAAATCTTTTAATAACCTCAAAGAGCCATTCTAAAAATCAAATGAGGTGGTATATCTCTTAACTGGGTCTTGTACTTTCCTGCAGTACTAATATCTCTCGATATCACCTCTTTAAAAATCTAAAAAAGCCTTAAATCTCTTAATCATCTTCCTATTGTCAAAGGCCCTATTTAAGAATTTTTTTCATCGCACTCTCGAAAGGTTGTTTTCAGGGGTACCACCTGAATTTATATTTGCCTCTGCATCTTGCACCTCAAGGACCTAGCCATCGTTCTTCACGTCATACTTACGCAATTTTACAAAATATTGAAATAGAAGAAAACACCCATAAAGTTTCCCGTAGAAAAAAAATATTTCTTTCGAAAAATGTGAATATCTTGAAAACTGCTTGTTTCCCAAAGCTAGATTTTCACAAAAAATCATGTAAATTGAGTTATTTTTTACGAGAAAAAAAAAATTAAAAATTGTGTTTCCGCCATTTTCTAGGAAAAGGTGAGGTTATGTTGAAAAACGCCTTATATACCCCGATTACTGTAAGAAGTCCCGATTTTGTCAGATGACATTCTCCACAAAATCCCTAGGGATTTTCTGTTAACCATGGGTATAACATTGGTATATGTGTCTCAACTAGTTAATAACTCATTGATTTATGATGTGAAAAGATACCCAAGTGATACGAAAAAAAGAACATAATAAAATAAAAACCCTATTGCAATCACGATTATACGGCTACAAATAAAAATAACTATGACTACAACTCATTTTAATAATAATTTCAAACGTCATGAAAACACTTTCATTTTGGTATAATTACCTACTTGCGACATCATCTATGGTGCGTACTCAGGAAAATTTTATTTCGGTGTTGTGAAAGTGACAGTGAAGGTTTTCCGGATCGTTCAAAAGGGTTCAAACGTTCGGCAGTGAAAATATTCGCGGGTTTTGTACGTTTCGTGAGTTTTACCGTTATCTGTGTTGTTCTTGTTCGTGTTATTAGTCGTAATTCATTGTGTAAATGGGCTCGTTACTGACCTAGACTTATGACCCGGTTGTATTTTTTGCTGCGTTGATGCCAACTTAGGATGGCGAAATTACCAATTGACAGTCCCAGTAAGGACTTCTTAAAATAATTTTACTTTATACAGCACCCCCCATTTCACCATTTCGACTGATGTTGTGTTTAATTATTGTTTTTTTTTGTTATGATCTTAACTAAATTTTTCGGCTGGTCCTTGCCTGTTAATAATTGTATTTTTCCAAAAATGTATTGGCACCAGTCTACAGTCCTAATAGTCATATTCAACTAGTTGAACACAATTTTTTCACCAATTTTAGTTTTGTATAGACACATGTAAGCTGGAAAATTGAAAAGTTTCCTATCGCGACGATATGGTAATGATGCAAAAATATTTTCCTACTTCACTTTAATTGATTTATTAATAAGATATTTCCAATTTAAATCTAAATCATTGGATAATTATTTTGTCATAATCGTAGATTATACCATGGGTTTTACCTGTTTTATTTCGTTTAAGGATAAATGTTACTTCTATAATTTTTTAGTGTTAAAAATTTCCGAAAAATATATATTCAAATTTTTTGAAACTTGCCTTGTAAAACACGGATAAAGCCTGATTTATAAACTTGTACGTTTGACGTTGCCGCTTGAAGTTTGACGTTTCCGTTTGACATTGATGCAGTTCTGTTTATAAACTTTTTCTGTTCGGTTTAGAATTTTCTGTACGCCTGCATATTATCAACACCAGAAAGAAAAAGCATTCAATAATAATCATTTTCATCTGAGCGAAGTCGTTCAATTTCAATATTCTGATTTAGCAACTCTGAATCCATATTCTGTTTACTACTATATATAGCGTTATTTTGGATAATTAATATTAAAAATATTACACAAAATCAATACAGATGATCAGCAGATAAAACTTGGATACCATGTGACCACCTCCCACGTGACCCTTAAAAAGGCACTTCCTTGGCCAGAGATGCAACGGCAAATGGAAAAAGATAAATGTTGGTTATCCCTGGCGGAACGTTAAACGGCAACGGAATTTGAGTTTATAGATAATGACATCAATTCTTCGATGCCCAACTTTCAAACTTCCAATGGCAATGTCAAACATCGAAGTTTATAAATCGGGCTTAAATTCGACAAAAAGACTTTTCAGTCAAGACCTCTAGTGGCGATAAATTTTATATTTGACCTAACAGACTTACCATATTTCGTAGGTGTAGCAATTTGTTCCAAACCTGAAAAAATCGATAGACCTGTTCACAATTTCATCTGATTTAAGGGACCTTTAAATCAGGCTATGAGCAAAAACACACGTGTCTTAACTATTTATCTTGAAAAGTTTCATCTAAAAACTTTATTCCAATATGTATCAGGGAGGAGTAGGCTAGTTGAATTTGACTGTTTTGGACACTGGGCCATTTGGCCTACTTTCACATTAGTCACCAGAAAAAGCTCAAAACCCACTCACATTAATATTGCTATAACTGGCAAGTCTCATTTGCGCAAGCTGCGAGGCCGGCGTGAGATTCGTTGAGCTGCCGAAGGGCGACATCATTGAGCTTACCGCCCGCTTGAGTTTCGAAGGTGTCTTGTTGAAGGAAAACGCTCGACCGACTTTCAATTTTGTCCTCGTCGCAAATTTGAAGGCCTTCGAGAAGGTGCCGTTACTCATGTCACTGGTGTCGATGTCCAGCTGATGGGGTTCTAGATATGCCATAAACTTATCCTAAAAAAGTCAAACTTTCACATATATCTTTTGATTTTCGTGGCATACTTACTGCATCAGCTGTGCATGCATTGTTGGCCATCTGCCTCGTAAGCGTCTTTAAGAAACTAACTTTATCCGCGTTATCTTCTGCCATCGCAAAAGAATATAACCTCTCTTTATTTTCGTCGGTGCTTCGGCACACCAAACTAAATACTTTCTGGCAGTCCTCTGTCTCCTTTATGTCAATCACCTACGAAATTCTCCTTTAAAACGCTAAACAAGACGTTTAAACTATTTTTCCAAATTCTTACCCGTTTGATTGTATTTAAAGCCATTAACCTAATGTGTTTGTACGGTTTGGTTAACGATTTACTAGACGTCCTTTCTACTTTCATTCCAGTGCTGGGCATAGTCGCAGTTGGGCTTTTTAGGTTATTGAACACTTTCGATTTCTTTTTACAAACTTCTAATTGGTCGGAAAAGAGAAACAGCACCAAACTGTTCCCTACAAACAAAACACTGCCGTTAATGGAATCAGTACCTATAAAAGAAAATTATGAAATCTATAAAAATAATACGGTTTCAACTTCAAAACTCCCAAAAGTGTGCTTCTTGCCTTCCTTTTCTAAATTGCCACATTAATTACCTACCCTTATTTGAAAGGCCTTCACTCGATGACAGCTGTACCACTTCTGTTTTCCCGATGAAGCTCCTGTGAGATGACACAATGTCAGGCTACAAAGAAATGTTTGTAATTACAGAAACAAGTGATAAAAAGCCGGTTAGAGGTATAAAATGGCAAGCTGACCAATGAAAATACGATCTACAAAACAAAATGCAAATATATTAAGTAAAAAGCAAAAAAATGAACATGCATAAATAAGCGTTTCAATTAAAAATGGCAAATATAAGTACTATAGCAAAGGAACTAATCGACAGTACTAAGAAAGCGCACGAGAAAGCTTTACTAACTGGGCAGTTGTCAATGTCGTTGAAGATATTGAACAGCGTCACCTGCCCCTCCGCCTTGCGCTTGTCTTCGTTTATGTGCGTCATGACCTCCCTCAAGGCGGCCAACGCCTGGTCTAGAGCCGCGTGGTCCGGATTTGTTTTTGGGGTATTTTTTAAGATATCTACAATGAAATTTTAAATTTTTCAAAATTCGCAAATTGAAAAATATTATTTTGATTGATTCCACGATGTAGAGAAGATAGGTCATTATTACACTCTCCTGGGTCCATAGTAAATCCACAGTATAACCAATATTTAAGCCACCTAGTGTCAATACCCAGATTAACAACATGCTGTAATTTGGAGTTAAAGTGTATATAATACGAGAGCCGGCCGCATGATTTAAACTCTCATAAGATTATAGAATAAGATGTAAATGTAAAATGTAGACAGTATATTTCTTTACTTGAAGTGAGTAGGTTGCCTCAATTAATATGGCCCGATCATTGTTATTTAAAGAAGTTGTGGTTAATTTATATGCAAATATACTCTCATATGATTAGAACGAAATAGGAAAGAAGGCCAATGGAGCAACAATAAAAAAGGGTCCCTTGGTCCTTTAGAAATACGATAGGCGTATTTTCGGGGCCCTGAAAATCCTACGCTGTTAAATATGGCGCGAAAGACGGGGGCAAGTCTGGACCTCGAGGACGTGAGTTGGAAGTCCCACTATACAGCCAGTGCCATATACCATTTCATGCCCAGGAAAAAAATTTTTTCAAACGCGTTTTTCGGGAGATCTCATGGTACAGCGGGATGGCCGGAGAATGGGTCAACATATTTAACAAAACTTTTTCAGGTAAATTATTTCCCTTTTTCGAGCTATTAAGAATTTTCGGCGAAAAAAACGACTAAAGCAGGTGGGGCGCATCTTTTTAACGTGATTGGTCAGCACTTCCTGTCACCTAAAAGCCAAAGTCCAAAAACTGTCAGAAATTGCCCTTTTTCGCGGAGCTACAGCTAAGTTATTTCGGCTCGGGGCTCTGGGGTCGGAATTTTTAAAGCTTCCCTCAAGTCTTTAGGTGAGGTGCAGATGATTCCGGTGCCTCCGAAAAATAAAGAAATGAGAAAAAACACGCAATTTATAAGAGCAGTTCCTCAGAATGTCCCGTCAATTTCGCTAATTCTACAGCCGTCCCGTTTCTCGAAACTTCAAACAATCGAGTGTCAGGAAATTTATCACCTCCTTCGATTTTTAGAACGGCACTTTTTGAATTTATCAAAAGACTTTTGCAAAAAAGTAGTAAATAGGTTCGTGGGAGGGATTGTACCTATTAAAAAATGGAAAATTAACCACAACTTCAAGATCAGGCCCATATTATCTGAGGCAACTTACTCGCTTCAAGTAAAGAAATATACTCTCTACATTTTACATGACTCTTGCACTAATAGTGGTCTCTCAAAATAACAAGGGCGTTGACAGTTCATTAGACATTTTCCAAACTCCCTAGATTGCCTAGAAAGGCAGGAAAAATCAGGGACGTATTAGGACATATTGGGTAAGCTGAATTTTCAGATTTTTACAAATAGTCAAATCGAAACGAAATCAATCTATTTTCGCATTGTTTCTGTCTAGACGCCCAGGCAAACAACCTCAGACAAATAATAAACATAGACTAATAATTCAATACAATACAGACCCTGACAAGATAAAAAATGTTTCGTAACATTATTTGTCTGAGTAGTAAAATCTAAAACAAAACAATGCAATGATTGCACCATAGCCAAACTTCTTCATAAATTTATCTTGTACACGTAATAAATGCATAACCAACGTTAAAAAACGTGAATTTGGAACAATTAGCTGATATCTACAATCTACATATAGTAAAAATTTGGACAGTTATCATTTAAAAATAAATTATTTTGTGAATTCACTGATCCTACTTGGTCTATAAATAATATCCTTAATAAATTGCTTCTAGCTATTGTGGCAACATTGCATGAGTTTTTTGTGATCGATGAACATTTGCTTTATTATGCCCCAACAGCTGATCCAGAGTTCGTTGAGATTTCGCCGGTTTGTGTTGTTGTGTTATTTGACAAAAGACATATAGTTAAGTTAGTAATTAGTGAATTAGTGTAGTTTTAAGAACGATGGGAGAGTATAGTGTTGGATTTGTGGCATAGGAAACATAACCTCTGGTTATCATATGACGCAGGTTTAAGTGTCAAATTTGTTGTTTTTGTTTTGAGTAGGCATTTTTTATGTTGGCTGATTACAATGCAGCCTTTAGGGTCTATTTTTATTACTTGTTTGAGCAAACAACTTTGAAAGAAGTAGCAATACATTTCTGCGTTTTGTGGTGTAAACAAAAAAAGTGTGACAAAAAACAAAATACGGTCCTGGCACCCCCGATTTGTCAGTTGGTATGAACTAAATTAGCAATGTGTCAATTCTGTGGTACCGTTATTCAGCGGAAATTTACCGAAATAAACAAACTTTACGTCCGAGTGTACAACGCTTTCACAATAATTACCTGTGATAGGTTATGTCCCGAGAAATATCACTTTGGCCACACACCACACACTTTTTGCGCCCCATTGTATTAAATATTAGTCACTGTATCCTGGATACTAATAAATAGTTACAAATGAACAAAAACACTTGAAAACACGAAAATACATGTCATGTAACCAATCAGAGGAATGACTCACTGGGTAAACAACACAAATAATGCAGAGAGATTAAATGCAACAGTGAACGGTGGAGTTGCCATGTTGGACGATTTGAAGTGTCTGTTGATGATTCTATTAAAGTGATAATTAGCATACTATAATTACTGCGTGATTTAGCTTTAGTTTAAAATTGTCACATACAAGGAATTGATAGTTACATTTGTTAATGTAATGTTATGTCTTTATTTATTCAGGTTATTAAACCTGTCTATTTTGAAATGAAATGCTGTAAACAATTGAGTACTCAAAAACATATTGGCTTTGCTTACTTTTTGTTCTTACTCCTTCTATCCCTCGTTATTTCTCTGAGGTATTCACCAAACCTTATCTACATCGTGATTTTAACACTACACCAAAACTTACCATTTAATAACAAACTGATGCTGCCTAAACGCTGCACCGGCCTGATCATCAACTCCTGCAGACTCTGTCTGCCACATTCTGGCCTAGTTTGGCAGGCTTTCAAGAAAGCATGGAACCTAGAAATTCACAATGAGAAAGCGACAATGCCAAATAACCAAGCATCTAACCTTGGTTTATTCTGATCGCACTGCATCAACACCTCTTTCATTTCCTCGAAATAGTTTATAAACGGGGGATAGGCCTTGAGCAAATCGGTAGAGTACTTGATGATGACATTGCCAACGCTGGCTGTTTCTGCCCACTTCACATTAATTTCGGTAAGGTCTCTCAGCATTTTGACATGAGTTTCATAGATAGCAGGTAGTTTGCCAAAGATCAAGTTTAGCTCAGTGTTGTTGAGTAACGCATCTTCGTCGGGCATGTCTTCCAAGTGTTTCTTGAACATCTGAAGAAAAAGTTGCAATGGATAATAATATACCAACGCGCCAGTAGGTATATTATCTATTTTTAAATTTGGGAGTGTATGAGACTGAATTTGAGATTATCAACAAACAGCAGCAAATAAGTGTTAATTCGTATTAGTATTAGACTGGGTGATGATGACACATTTTATAGAACTTGGCACGGCTTAAATAATTCATTAATTAAAAACAATTGCAATAAAAAAATGCGCTCGCGGGTAGCAAATCCAGGACATTAGAGCAAAAGTGCATAAAAATGGGCAAAATCATCGATTAATGCCTGTCTGCCTTTCATGTGGATAAAAAATTATGTCCTAGTAAGTGAACTGCAGATGGTTTTGAGCGGTACATACATCAGGACTTCCAGCACGAAAATGCAAAAAAAATAATAGTCACAGAAAACTATCCAACTGCCAATGATAACAAAGCTTGTAAGGCTCATAATAACCAGGAAAACACGATCATATAGAAGAAAAATTAATAAACAAAAAATAGTGTAAAATTTTTTCATATAAAAAAACCATTGATGCCCATTTGCTATTTTAATAATGCAATCACGCTACGCGGACAGAAGTGCCAGTAGCATCGGGCTCGTAAAATATGTATAGCACACCGACACTTGGTTTTGCCTTGGCCTAACAGATAGCGCTCGGATGCAGAATCGTTCGATTTTTAAAACCGTAAAATGCCCTCCGCTAAAAGTCACCGCTAGAGGCGCCAGCAGTCAGCTGAAGAGCCTAACCGTGTTGCCGGTGGTTTAGGAATAAAGGTTTCATAAACGCTGTCTATGCTGGCGACCGCTTTCGGTCATCAAAATCTATTTCCCGGCAGATGGTCAGAGGCCTTGAACTATACGAAATAATAGTGGGATTTATTATTTGCTTCGTCTTTGCAGAAGTCGTATGACGTATACTAAGTTATACAGAGTGCTTCAGAGCTAATCATTATCTAATTAAAATATACGAAGATGTTACAAATAATATATTTTATTCCTGCCTATTTTATTTACTAATTAGGTACCTATACACTTAGTATACGGTAAATATTTGTTCTACAATGTAGAAAATATGTACAGGATGTCAATGATGCCAAATTTATCGGTTTTACTATTTAATTTTGGGACTAACTGAATACTTGTTGAAATTGAAATATTCATTTGATATCATGATCCCCGCAAGGACGTTCCTAATCATTCCAAATGCACGAATTCGTGGTTGAAGAAAATTGTTGGGCGAAAACTACCCTCCAGCACCCCTTTAAGAACAAAAATGATAACTTCATTGTCGGATCCTCGCCAATTTTAGCAAGGAACGTTCCTAATGATTCCAGATGCGCGAATTCGTGGTTGAAAAAATTTGTTGTGCGAAAACTACCCCCACTACCCCTTAAAGAAAAAAGATAACTTTCATGGTAATATTTCCACCGTTTTTAGCAAGGACGTTCCTAAGGATGCCAGATAATCCACAAATCTGTACCTACTTTAAAAAAGTTGTTGGTCGGAAACTACCCTAAGCACCCCATTAAAAAAATTATAATTTCATTATTGGATCCTGGCCGATTTTAGCAAGTACGTTTTTAATGACTAGAGTCACGAATTCGCCGTTCAAAAAATTTCTTGTGCGAAAACTAAGTATACCCTCAGGACCCCTTTAAAAACAAAAATGATAACTTTATTATTGTCGGATCTTGGCCGATTTTAGCAAGTACGTTCTAAATGATTCTAGATTCACGAATTCGCGGTTGAATCTAGATGCACGAATTCGTGGTTGAAAAAATTTGTTGGGCCAAAACTACCCCCCACTACCCCTTAAGGAAAAAGGAAAATTTCATGGTACAATTCCCACCGTTTTTAGCAAGGACGTTCCTAATGATTCCCGATGCACAAATTTGTACTATAAAAAAATTGTTGGGCGAAAACTACCCCAGTACCCTTTTAAAAAAATTATAACTTCATTGTCGGATCCTGGCCGATTTTAGCAACTACGTCCTTATATAATGACTCTAGATTCACGAATTCGCGGTAGAAAAAAATTCTTGTGCGAAAACTACCCCCAGAGCACCCCTTTAAGAACAAAAATGATAACTTATATTGTCGGATCCTCGCCAATTTTAGCAAGGACGTTCGCAATGATTCCAGATGCACAAATTCGTGGTTAAAAAAATTGTTGGGCGAATAATACCCCCAGCATACCCTTCAAAAAACGACAATAATCAAATTAAAAAAAAACAATTCGGGGTGGAAAGGGGTAGTTTTTGCCCCGCAAATGTTTTCAACACGGATTCGTGAAATAAGGAATATATAGTGATTGCATTTTCAAAAAACGACAATAATCAAATTAAAAACAAACTTCCGGTCCGGGGGTGGGAAGGGGTAGTTTTTGCCCTGTAAATGTTTTCAACCACGGATTCGTGAAATAAGGGATATAGTGAATGTCTTTTCAAAAAACGACAATAATCAAATTAAAAACAAACTTTCTGGGGTGGGAAGGGGTAGTTTTTGCCCCGCAAATGTTTTCAACCACACATTCGTGAAATAAGGAATATAGTGATTGCATTTTCAAAAAACGACAATAATCAAATTTAAAACAAACTTTCTGGGGTGGGAAGGGGTAGTTTTTGCCCCGCAAATGTTTTCAACCACACATTCGTGAAATAAGGAATATAGTGATTGCATTTTCAAAAAACGACAATAATCAAATTTAAAACAAACTTTCTGGGATGGGAAGGGGTAATTTTTGCCCCTAAATGTTTTCAACCACGGATTCGTGAAATAAGGGATATAGTGAATGTCTTTTCAAAAAACGACAATAATCAAATTAAAAACAAACTTTCTGGGGTGGGAAGGGGTAGTTTTTGCCCCGCAAATGTTTTCAATCACACATTCGTGAAATAAGGAATATAGTGATTGCATTTTCAAAAAACGACAATAATCAAATTTAAAACAAACTTTCTGGGATGGGAAGGGGTAATTTTTGCCCCGTAAATGTTTTCAACCACGGATTCGTGAAATAAGGGATATAGTGAATGTCTTTTCAAAAAACGACAATAATCAAATTAAAAACAAACTTTCTGGGGTGGGAAGGGGTAGTTTTTGCCCTGCAAATGTTTTCAACCACACATTCGTGAAATAAGGAATATAGTGATTGCATTTTCAAAAAACGACAATAATCAAATTTAAAACAAACTTTCTGGGATGGGAAGGGGTAGTTTTTGCCCTGTAAATGTTTTCAACCATGGATTCGTGAAATAAGGGATATAGTGAATGTCTTTTCAAAAAACGACAATAATCAAATTAAAAACAAACTTTCTGGGGTGGGAAGGGGTAGTTTTTGCCCCGCAAATGTTTTCAACCACACATTCGTGAAATAAGGAATATAGTGATTGCATTTTCAAAAAACGACAATAATCAAATTTAAAACAAACTTTCTGGGATGGGAAGGGGTAGTTTTTGCCCCGTAAATGTTTTCAACCAAGGATTCGTGAAATAAAGGATACAGTGAATATTAGTGAATGTCTTTTCAAAAAACGACAATAATCAAATTAAAAATAAACTTTCGGGGGTGGGAAGGGGTAGTTTTTGCCCCGTAAATGTTTCCAACCACGGATTCGTGAAATAAGGGATATAGTGAATGTCTTTTCAAAAACGACAATAATCAAATTAAAAATACGCTTTCGGAGGTGGGAAGGGGTAGTTTTTGCCCCGTAAATGTTTTCAACCACGGATACGTGAAACAAGGGAAATAGTGAATGTCTTTTCAAAGAACGACAATAATCAAATTAAAAATAAACTTTCGGGGTGGGAAGGGGTAGTTCTTGTCCCGTAAATGTTTTCAACCACCGATTCGTGAAATAAGTTAGGTATATAGTAATGCCTTTTCAAAAAATGACTAAATAATCGTCTCAAAAACAATATCTCTGGTTGAAGAACAATGGAATTATCAATTTTTCAGGGGGTGCATGGGGTAGCTTTTGTACGATGATTTTTTTTCTACCACGGATTCGTGAAATAAGAGTTATAGTGGCTAGGCTTTCAAAAAACTATCATAGTTGGACCAAAAGCGATATATCCGAGGGTTGGAAGTTGGAAGGGATAATTTTTGCTTGTAAATTTTTCTACCACGGGTTCATGTTCATGCATCTGGAATCATTTGGAACGTCGTTGCTAAAAACGGCGCAGATAATCGGACCAAGAATTATTCTTGGTCCGATTATCTGCGCGTTTTTGAGTCAAAGATATTATACAGGGTAAGTACGTGGACATCTTGCGGGAGCAGGTAGGGGATGTCAAAGTATTACGATTAAGCTTAATATCTATGGGTCAAATCTCAGTAGTTACTGAGGTACAGGGCGTTCTAGTTATTTTTTTTTAAATTGAATTATGGCAATATCTCCCAAAGAACTGAAATTTAGCACTGCTGTGTTTTTGGGGATGGAGAATAAGCTGATAATTTCTACGTATGTCACAGAGGGCGCCACTTGGTCTGTTTTTGGATCGTGCTTTTACTCTAACTTTTTTGAGGTTAACTTTTTTATCCTGCAGGTCCATCATTTTAGTGCATCTTTTCATTCTGCAGCAAAGAGGTACTCTTGTTTCATAACGATCAAATCAACCGTTTGCGTTTAAATTACCAAAACGTGACCCAAAACACCTGTTGACTTCAATATTCGAAAAATAAAGTATTCACGTACTGCTTTCAAATATTGCACAACGACTGTACTATCTAAAGCGAGAAAAAAAACCCATATGAACAATGTAACAAAAAATGTTCACTTTCAATGGAACGGATTGAAACTCTACAAAATTTGGACACCCTATTTCAAGAAAACAAATGTGTTTCAACCAATGTTCATTTGGCATTTTTTCTTCATTTTCAATGTGGATAGTTTATTTAAAACCTTTTGCATAATCTTGAAATACATATAATAAATATAAATTCTTCTAACACGAAAAACTAAAACAGCTGTATTCTCTATAATACAAAAATAACACAAAAATGACAAATGAGACTATCTATTATTTGAATTTAATAAATTAATGCTTTTTTACCATGTTTTATTAACTCGCTTTCTTGTCCTCTGCAATCGATTTTAAACTAGATGAGCTAGAGACTTGCAACTTTGAACATAGCTCGGGCTTGAAAAACAAAGCAATATTAACTTGCTATATTATATTACATGTTATTATTATGTTATTAGTGAAGAATAATGTAGTTATTATTTTGTTCCTTGAGGGGTGCCGGGGTGGTTTTTGCGCAGTAATTTTTTTCAGCCACGGATTCGTAAAATACTTATTGAATGCCCTTTCCAAAAACGACGAAAAAAATAAATCTCTCGAGGGAAGAATTCTATAGTTACTGCTGACAGCGTCACTGTTAACCTTGGATTCTAAATGGGCAAGCCCATTTTATTAAAGATCTTCTCTTTATTTTTATAGTTCGGTAAAACCACCGACTGTTTGCACAATCCGGCAACGCCGCTTTCGGATGCTTTTCCCTAGCGTGCTGCCGCCTAGTATTGAGTAATGAAAGTACCACGGCCGTCAAGGCAGAACTATGGAAGAATTCTTGTATAGACACTGCTGAAAGCCAGGGGAAGCCGGCTTTCGAGAGCCGGCTTCCTTTCGGGCTGCCAAATAATTACATTGTGTGGAACGTCTGTCCGCGTAGCGTATATTTTCTGTGAATGCAATAAACATGCTATTTCAAGACATTTCCTTTATTGGCAAACAGTTAATACACGGAATAATAATAATAAGCGATTTTGAGTCTATCTTGTAATTTTTTTTTTCGAGGTATAACCAGATCGGACCCTATAGGTTCTGTTATGTATGTACAGACTGAGTCATTTTCGATGGTTTTATGGGGTATCTGCGTTATTTGTATAGATAGAAAAAAACAAGGTAGGTGTTCATGAGTTAATTTTTTGAGATATTTACGATGCTCAAAACAGATCTCTGATATCTCCAATACTTTAGGAGATACAGGGCGTTTTTGAAATTTTTGCTATTTTTTACAATTATCATAGCTCATTTGTTTTTAAACCTATATATTTCGTTGAAAACGCTTTATACGCACTTTTTTACGTAGAATCCATCGGAGTAAACAGTTTTTCTAAAAAATAGTTTTTTTACCTACCAAGGCACTGAAGTTCAACTTAATAATTCAACTTCAGTGCCTTGGTACATAAATAACTATTTTATAGAAAAACTGTTTACTCCAATGGATTCTACGTAAAAAAGTGCGTATAAAGCGTTTTCAACGAAATATATAGGTTTAAAAACAAATGAGCTATGATAATTGCAAAAATTTCAAAAACGCCCTGTATCTCCTAAAGTATTGGAGATATCAGAGATCTGTTTTGAGGATCGTAAATATCTCAAAAAATTAACTCATGAACACCTACCTTTTTTTTCTCTATCTATACAAATAACGGAGATACCCCATAAAACCATCGAAAATGACTCAGTCTGTACATTATTCTGCATACGAAATGGTGATTTACGACATTTTTTGTGGTCGGGGACTTTTTTTACTTAATTTTTTTTTGAAAGTTGACAATTTATTGAAATTGTGTTTTTTACATTCGCACCGTCATATCTTTGAAAATAGTAGATGGATATATGATGGATATCGGTCATACATTCAGGAGTCAGACAAGGACGGGAGTTGTGATTTAGGTATGAACATTCGTTGAACTGAGTTTATATTATTTCTAATTTTAATAAATATGTCGAAACAGTCAGTGTAAGAGGTTATTATATAAAGAAAATATTTCAAACCATAAATTGTTTGTTTCATCGTGGAGTTATGCCTGGCTTTTATCAAAAATGGAGTTCGAATAACTAACTGCCATATTATGTTGAATTCGACATAGTATGTGCGTTTACCAACAAAAATCAGAAACATCAATGTGAATATAGAAGTTAATAAACTTCATGCAATCGGATAAACAACTAAAAAAAGTGGTGTATTAGCCTGAGTACCAAATTTCTCTCCCTAATTCTGGCAATCAAAACCCTTTCTTGAAAGTCATTTTTTGTAATATCGTAAATGTAGTACATCGCTGTTGAGACATGCATTTTTGCACCCCATCATTCAATATTTCATTCCCAATAATCAAATACCCGATCATAACCGAAAGACTTGTCGATCGAAAAATGGAAATCTCCATAAATTTGGTCAGAGTTTCTTTTCGCCTCGTATATGATTCGATCGAGGAAACTCTATGTAAACGGAACTAAAGTATCCAAGTTACAGCGGCAGTAGGTAAAAACAAAGTCACATGACCGCATTGCGATCGATTACCAGGGTCTGACTGATATGAGATTCCGAGTGGCTTGTAATTCTGAACTAATTCTTTTAGAAGTTCTAAAAATTGCGTTTTTACCTTTCGTGGATCTTTATAAATTGCCTTAAATTAAGTAGCAAAATAAATTTACAGAATATACTGCTCGCGATCCGATCTAAAATATGCAGGAAACTCGACTGAGGGAAGAGCCGGCCCTGCATTCTGCTCGCCGCGTAAACACTTGACATTTTATGACAGCCAGACCAATAAGAGAATAAGTGGCCAATGTTTTGATCCACTGCCTCTGTAACTTGGATAGACTTTAGTCTCGATTCTTTTAGATACCATTTCTATAAAGACTCCAACTTACCAGGATGATCGTGTTGAGTATGGACACGTAATTCGTCTCGGTCTGCAGCAGTTCGAGGAATACCTGCTGGCGGGCGCTCAGCACCTTCCGGGATGTGTCGACGGCGGTCGCCTCGGTCTCGGCCAGCAGCACGCCGGCAGGACCTCCCGGCTCCGGGCTCGCCGTGCAGTCCAGAAACGATCCGGACACAGACAGCAATCCGGCCTCGCCGGCCGACGAGCGACGCTTGTGCGTGGCCGGCGACGCGGTGGCGAGCGCCTGGATTGTTTCCTGCAGCCGTTTCCGCTTGCGCCTACTGCTGCCGGGCGGCTGGGAGTCGCGGCGGGCTGTGGGCGTGAGGACGTGGTCCCGATCGGGGAACTGCGGGTACAAGGAACAGTGGATAGGTCTTTTTTAAACAATATAATAAAACTTTGAAATATTCAAGGTGCAGTGAATTTAACCCTTTCGGGACTGCGGCCGCCTGAGGATCTGTGCCCAGTGGACCACAGCAGGAAGCGCATGCGTGTATGTACGGTTCCGGTCCTTAATTGCAAAACAGTCATTACATAACAACAGATCTTTTCACAATATAAGTCATTTTGTTGCATGCACCCACATGCAAATGAGCTTGTGTTCGAATTTCTTGATGTATTTAAGTGCACAAGTAAGTTTTTTTTTACGAGAAGGACCACCCAACTAGATACCATTACTAGAAAATCAGCCAATGACATTAATTGGGGGCATGCCCAATGTAAAGTAGGCGGTCCAATGTATCCGTAGTCAACGCGTGTCCAGTCCTTTCTCATGCCTCCCTGCTTGCGTTTATAGTCGGTTCCGGTCCCACTGGCCCAACTTTTATATGCGTGTTCGTCCGGGTCCGGTCCCGAAAGGGTTAACCAATGACAGGAGCATGGGGCACTCTTGGCCCTATTGGATTGTAATCATTCTTAATGCAGGGTGGTCCAACTTTTATTTGCCTAACTTGCAGAATTGATAGAAAAATTCAAATAAGACAATTTTTATCTATAAAACCCAATCGTTTTCGTTGCACAGGGCATTAAAGTTAGGATTTTTTTAAAAGTAATTTCTTTGATATCTTCAAAAATAGTCGATAAGGGTGTTATGTTAATAAAATTTGGAGAATTCTTTTAGGGCTCAAATAACTATAATAATTGTTTAAGTACAATAAAGAATTGTATTATTATTCACTGACGGAGGTACTGGGGTGAGGCAACATATATTTTAAAACAAAAAAATTATACACCACTGCAAAAAATTATTTTTTCTTGCTTGTAGTTTCTAAGAAAAAAGTGCTGTTGGATATTTAGCAAAAAATGCATCATTTTTGTTTAAATTCGGTTTAAATATAGATAAACGAGGTGTACAAATTCACAGAAAATATACATGGAGCATGGTAAAGTGCTGGAAGAAAAGAAATGTAGTTCGCTAACTTGGGCATTGACAACTTGTTTGACATTTTTTACTAAACTCCCTAGATTGACTGAATTGACAGGAAAAATCAGGCACATATTAGGGCATATTGGGTAAGCTGATTTCTCAGACGTTTCAGATGACAAAAAGTCCAATGAAAATGAAAGAGATTTATTTTTGTTTTGTTTTTGTCTAGACACCCAGACACAAAAATTTTGAAGAAACAGTAATCTATTTCTGCGTTTTTGTAGTGTAAACATAAAAGTGTGAACAACAAATGAAACACAGCCCTGAGAAGTGACAAATTGTCAGTTGATAAGAGCTGACTTCGAGCGAATCACCAGTCATTACCACAGTTTCATTAAGGTTATGCCCTTGGCTATACCCTTCAATGTCACTAGTGCTATAAAACCGTTTTAGTGCACGGCCACACTAAGGCGGGCGGCGGACTGGAGAGCAGAGCGAGCGGAGCGTTCAAAACAATAGGAAGCCTACTATCATGTCCATACATACCGCGGAGAGGGGAGCGGAGAGTAAAACGTGTTTGCTCGCTGGTAACGGAGCGTTCAAGTCAGTTTGACATTTTCTGGCATATTGACGCGTATTTGACCTCGAAAATAGAGCGTTGTATTCTTATATACCTACTTAATAACAAACAATATGGATCGCGAAATGGTAATTAGTGAAGTTTTTAGTCGCAAACCCCTATGGGACATAACTCATGCACATCATCACAACTGAGGTGTTTTGGACAAAATTTGGGTTGAGATTTCCAAAATTATTTTTGTTTTCACCAAGTGTTTCCCTGCTTAGGTTTATTTTATGTACCCACACTGCACGTTTATTTTGCAAAATCCGAAATTTGAGTTGTGAATTTTCACGTAAAAATAATGTAGCCATCGACATTTTTATAGCTATTTCTATGAAGTTCGACTTTTCAATGTTTCCACTTTACTTCCAACCTCTCTGCGCAATACGCCTTTCAAAGCTGTCACAATCCGCTAACTGTGTGGACACTACCCGCACCACTCTCCACTTTCCGCTTGCTCTCCGGTCCGCCGTCCGTCTTACGTGTGGCCGTGCACATAGTCGCTTGAAAGCAATCGGTTATTTGTTGGTCATATGGGGGGTAGATGTTTTAATTTCCAAAATTTCAATGACGAAAAGTATACTTAAAATCACTTGAATATTACAATTCCAAGTCCATTTTCTTACTTCCCATTAAGTAATAAATATGCCTTCTTCAGGTCAGGCACTTGTAACTGAATATCTTCCCCTTCAGCATTTATTACAGTTATTAAATATTTAGCTTCATCCATTTCAAATAAAAGTAACTTTTTGGGTTTAGAATTAGGCCCCCAACCCACAATACCATAATAAGTTGATAGTGTTGAGAGATAAACACAATAATACAGCTCCAAAGCTCGGTATTTACTGGTTATGAAATGTCATATTAAATTGTATCAAAACACATATTCTTCGAATGAATGAAGACTCATTTTTCCATATGAAGAACCTAAATAATAAATAATTAATTTTCGAAGTTTTAGCCTTGTATTAAGAACGTTAGTCGGACCATCCGCTAGCTCTCCTACTATCTGAAATCTGTCATTAGCTCCTGGTCTATAATGGTTGTGTTTTGTGTTTATAAATCAATGATGTGATAGGCGGTGACAAAGATGTATACAACCTAGATACACAGAGCCAGGTCATAATGGAGGTATGCCCGTCTCGAGATTTTTGAGCCTCTAGATGGAATACTGAGACAAGCCAGCTCGTACTGCAAGTGTGAGAGAACCAAAGCAAAGCAGAAGTGGGACAAGTACTGGTGCTCGCCAATGACCACTTAGGACCAGATCACAGACTAACGACACAGAATAAATAGCTTTGCAACAGAAGCCTTCTTAAGGGCATGTGTCAAAATTAAGCGAGTCTCCATATCAATTTACAGGAAGACAGACAGTATTTTAAGCATAAATTTGGTTCTAATACAATCTCTTTGCTATGTAGATTAACGTAAAATCAAATAAAATGCACATTATTAATGTCTTTAGAAGATATTTCGCCAAAAAGCGAGTCTCCTTTTGACACATGTCGCTAAGGAATTGTCTGTATTACTCGTTAGTCTGTGCTAACGAGTAATACAGACAATTCCTTATTGACATGTGTTAAAAGGAGACTCGCTTTTGGGCGAAATATCTTCTAAAGAGATAAATATTGTCATCTTATTTGATTTTACGTTAAACTACAGAACCAAGAGATTATATTAGAACCAAATATATGCATAAAATACTGGCTGTTTTGCTGTAAATGGAAATGGAGACTCGCTTATTTTTGACACATGCCCTTAAGGAGGCTTCTGTTGCGAAGCTATTTATTCTCTGACCAGATGGTTCATCGACTCGATAACAGATGGAGCAATTATCAATTTATTTGGAGAATCGGCCTTTCTGAATATGTAGGTTAAGTATTTCTTAAGAAGAAACATTCTCAAGTACCCTATTACTGGTTAACCACCACGATCGCAGATTTGGGGACACGTAAAAGAATCAATTCATTTTGTACTTACATCATCGAAGAGATACTCCCGCTCATCCTGGCTGACCTCCTTCTGTACCGATGTCCAGAACCATTCGGTCTTGACCACTTTGGTGATGGGCGTGCCCCTCGGTGGGGGCTCGCCTCGCTCTGCGATTGACGTGTCATCCACCACCTAAATAATGGAGAAGTTAGAGTTTACTCGGGTGCAGTTTTTAAACCCATTTCGGACAAAAAATGCGGTTGTGCTCTCTTGCAGCAACTCGACTGGCTCGAAAGGGATAAAAAATTAAAAAAAAAATCAGAGGAAAGAAGAGTAAATGTTAATCATATTGCAGAAAGCACATACATCTTTTGCTGGTGCAGAGGTTATTATTACCATAAATAATCTATGAACTGTATTCCATTTATGTAAAAAAAAAACACTGCCAATGGAATCAGAAAATTAGGATATTGCACACAAATACCACAATATACCGACATATTTTCACTTTTTTAGACTTTCATCCTCTCTAAATATTTTGTATACGTTTTCATCCCCCATTTTTTGTATACTTTTTCATCCTTCATTTCCACCTTTCCACGCAGAGCAATTTTCCCCAACAGCAATGCAAATCATCCTGTTTTAGGCCAGATTACGTGTACCAAATTTGAAGTCGATATCATAATCCATTTGAAAGTTATTGGGTTTATAGGAACCAACCTATTAGGTGGTCACTGAAATTTTCCGAAAATTTTGCATTATACAGGGTGTTCCAAATCAACATGTGGATGTTTTAATAGGTGGTTGCCGAGACAATTTTATGAAGAAATCTTCATATGAACATGTGGCCTAAAGTGCAAAAGCTAAGTGCATACCTGCGATTTATTTTTTAAGAATCCACGGGAATTTTAAATATACCAACTAGGCCCTAAACATATAAAACAAAAACAAACAGCCATAACATAACCCAAAACACAATCGGAGCAAAACCGAAGTTCTCGCGCATGCGCCGAGTCCAATTTCGCGATTTATAATTGTGAAATTCACAAAAACTTGAACCAAAGTAAATTTCTCCTCTCCCTAAATTTCAAGTTTTGCGAATTCGCAATTGAAACTTATAAATGGGAATACTGTCAGATCAAATGAACCAATCAGAATCATTTTTACGAGTAGCAATTCATAATTCACGACTGTATGAACTAGGCTTTAGTTATCGACATATAGGGTGTTAAAAGTTGAACGCTAAAGATAGTTATCTTTTTATATTTTCAAAATGTTTAAAGATACGCAAATGAAATTTGGCACACATACTAAACTTTTTATACCTTGGAATACAAATAGAGTTAAAGAACAAAAATGATCAGGAGCAAATTGAAACAGGGGGCTGTGGGGTAAATTCAGTCATACTGTTTTGTGCAAATATATTTGACAATAAGATTTGAAACTTTGAAGTTTTCGACACAAAAATTGATGTTAGTGCCATGGCACTGAGATTCACTGTTTTTAAATAAAATAATTTTTTAACATTAATTGAATTTCATATTTTTATCTATGAATTATTATGATTCAACTTAGTAAGCTGACATTGATTTGACATTTCGTTTTATTTGAAATTGACTGGCTGTGTCAGTTATCAAGCGAAAGCAAGACCATGCAAGCCGCTTTCTGCTTGCCAACCTTAGGCGGTTGCGTTGAAATTCAGCATCTTGCAAGCGGGGCGAGTACAAATAATTTCTGCTCGGTCACTTGCGCTTGCTGTAAGCGGTCAAGCTGCTTTGGGGGTTGTACCAGCATAAACGTTAAACCCACGAACCGTCTAAAGTAAAAAGGTGCGTTTGGAAGCGCAATTCGAAAGCGCCGCAAGCCAAGCACTCAAAAAGCTCGGTAACTTTGACACAGCCAATTTCAATTCATTCAAACTTCACTTGCGAATCTTTAAAACTTTTGGAAAATATTAAAAAAAAAAACATGTTTGCAGTTCAACTTTTAACACCCTGTACATCAAGAACTAAGCATTTTAGGCCACATGTTTATATAAAGACCTATGTGATGTTTTGGAACACCCTGTATACAACTTTTTCGTTGTATGTTTTATAAATTTCAAATTTGCAAGTTTGATATTTGTGAAATGTAGGTTTGGAGCTTCTCCATAACTGTAATATCCGAACGAAAGCTCTAATAGCTGTCATTTAAGACTTATCTCACAAAAATAATCTACTCTCATTCGAGCATTAAATTAATATGGAAAAAACCTAAAAATAATGCAAATTTGACAAGTAAATCACTTCAAAATTTGGGCTTCATGGCATTTCAATAATTAGTCTAAGAAAACTATTTTGTTAACTTCATATTAAGTCTAATAAGCGTTGACTGACGTATTAATAAAGACTGCTCACGGCTGTCATGTTTGACAGATCTCTGGCTCACCATGCGCTTCCCGGAGACAAAATATAATGCAAAATACATTGTTGACCATAGGCGCCATCTACTTTTCAGAATATGAAGCTATAGCCGTGAGAAGTCTTATTAATACATCAGTCAATGCCAATAAGGCATCTTTCATACATGTAAAAGAAAATGGCAAATTTTACTATATTGATGTGGTTTTAGCCACTAATGCACAAAAAGACGATAAAGTATTAAATTTCTACGAAACTTTGTTATCAATTGCTGCATAAGTACACTAATAACTAATCTGATCTAATTCTACTTTTCCTAGAATCAAATTGTACCTAAAAGCTATGTGTTTATGTGCTTTCTGCAATACCATGTCAAGAGAAAAAGATGGTAAAGAAGTAGAGGTTCAGAAGTACCCTTCAAAGAGACTGGCACAACACACAATAACATACTCAACAAATTATCTAGTAATGGTTCATCCCAGTTAGAGCTACCAAAACCCAGTTAGTTGTTCTTTGAAAAGCACTTCGTTCGGTGGAAACACCACAGACACAGAAAAAATTAAGTTAGTACCACAGTGGACGCAGCTTGGCCGCTACTGCCTACCGTCGTCGTCAGCCGACTGCCGGCCTCTGCGCTGCAAGCGGGAAGCATGGAAATGTCGGGGAAGCAGCTAGCGTTCAATTTTTCGGCCCCATCTATAACTGACACATCGCTAAACGACAGTTTAGAGGCGTTCAACTGCAGATGTTTACTCTTCGACCTTGTGAATTTAGAAGAGCTGAACGTTCGTGTAAAAAGGTTCTTCTTGGATTTTTTCTGGTTTGTTTTTGGAGTTTCGCAGTTGAGATTTGAAACGGTTTCGACGTTAAACACGCCTGAACTTGAGACTACACTTTCGTTTAGGCTCTCGTTAAAACTCGCCCCGTCTATAGTCCTACGCCTGTTTGCGAAATAATTAATCGGTGTTTTAAAAAACTCTGATATTTTACTTTTACGTTCGCTGTAGTAACTCTTGTCTCTCTTCCTTTTTGCGGTTAACCCGTGTTCGGGTGATGCGATCTTCCGCTTTCTCTTGAATGACATATTGCTGACGTCGAAACTTTGATCGAAACAGCAGCTCTCTATCTCGCTGGCCAGGTCGTCATCATGAGAACGCTCGTGTAAGGTGTCGAGGGCGGAAAAGCCTTGAAAACTCTCGGGGATGTTAGCTATGCTGCTGTTAGGGGTGAGGATGTACCGGAGGTTAGGGGAGGGAGGCGGCTGGAGCTTGGGGGAGAGGGGAGCCGCGCTCGAGGCCTCCAGCTTGATCACCTCCGAATGGTCCATAACCTAAAACCCAGGTGGGTGAAAGACTGTTGGAATGGTTCGGAAGAGGGGGCAGGCACGTTTTTTGTCTACATGGTTAGTTGATTTTTCAAAATTAAACGTCTAAATACAACAAAGACTACGATAGTCCATATTATTACAGCTACTTCTAGGGTAGATAAGATCTACACAAGCTCTAGTTTATGCAAACTGTTTTATGAATGTGAGATTCTTCTGTGTCCTTTGAGACTTTTCCATAACATAACACACTAATTACCTTAACAATCATTAAAATGTACTAGAGCTGTAACCTTAATTTTCCCTAATACTTTTGAAAATATATATACATGGTGTTTTTTTTCGATGATCACTATGGGGATCTCGGACACTAGCAGAGCTAGAACAAAGGTTAAATGGGGAAAGAATTGCAGTTTCGAATGCTCAATCTAATGCCCCTTTTGGATTTCTAAAAAAGTTCATGGCTCACTAGATATTTTGAAAAGGGTGATTATTTGCTATTTCATCAGATCTCTGTAGCTCCGTTATTTCTGATTATACAGAAAAACTGTAGAGACAAAAATTTTAGATAATTTTGGGCTTAATAAGATAATCTGATCCAATTTTTTTATGTTGTATGTATTCGGGACTTTGGTCCCAAATTTTAAGTCCCGGTGCTAGTCCCGAAAGTCCCAAAAAATGGTCCTGAAATCAAGATGATGTTTTTTTTACAACAAATTTTGCGAGGGAAAGTAATGAAAAGAGAAATATTTTTTATTTAAATGTTGGGTAGTGCCTAGGCAAAGTCTAGAGAATACTATCTCTAGACTTTGACCTAGGTACCTAAAAAATAACAAACACAAAGTAAACTAAAACTGAGATGACTTAAAAAAACACAACACGCAACTAAAGTAGCTCCAACTTCAACTAATTTAAAAAATTTAAAAAAATATGATTTACATTTAAAAAAACACAAGTTTATGTCATATTAGGATTTCCAGTCCCGGTATTTAGTACTGGGATTGCCCCGGGATTTTACCCAAGAAGTGTGGTCCCGGGATTTGGCTCATGGCCCTGAAAGCTTAAAAGTCCCCCACTGAACGACCAACCATGTGGTGAGGTGTGGAATTATTACAATTTTTAGATTTTAAACTGAAATAAGAATACTTACTTGTCATACATTTAAATTAGTTGGAGTTGGAGCTACTTTAGTTGCGTGTTGTGTTTTTTTAAGTCATCTCAGTTTTAGTTAATTTTGTGTTTGTTATTTTTTAGGTACCTAGGTACTACCCAACATTTAAATAAAAATATTTCTCTTACTTTTCCTTACTTTCCCTCACAAAATTTGTTGTAAAAAAACATCATCTTGATTTCAGGGCCATTTTTTGGGACTTTCGGGACTAGTACCGAAACTTAAAATTTGGGACCAAAGTCCCGAATACATTTTCGGTCCAGGGACTTGGGAACCCTATGTCATATCTCAAAAATCACAAACAACATAAAAAATTGAATCAGATTATCTTATTAAGCCCAAAATTATCTACAATTTTTGTCTCTACAGTTTTTCTGTATAATCAGAAATAACGGAGCTACAGCGATCTGATGAAATAGCAAAAAATCACTCTTTTCAAAATATCTAGTGAGCCATGAACTTTTTTAAAAATCCAAAAGGGGCATTAGACTGAGCATTAAAAAGTGCAATTCTTTCCCCATTTAACCTTTGTTTTAGCTCTGCTAGTTTCCGAGATCCCCATAGTGGTCATCGAAAAAACTCACCCTGTATATAGAAAGGAAAAGACTGTTAATATATATTTCTTCAGTGTTGGGTATTAACCAATTAATTTGCAGGTTAATTAACTTAACAGTTTAAACCAGTGGTTAAATAATGAATATATGAATGATGAATATATGGATTGTATTGCTCTTAGAAAGAGGAACAGTACAACGGTACATACAGGGTGTCTCCTTTTAAGTGTATACAAATCGATAAAAAATGTATTTTGTGAGATATTTACAAAAAACTTTTTTTGTTCGAAAGGTCTTCAAAAAACGCTTCTTTTGACGTTTTTACTTTTGTCAAAATGCAAATCCAGGGACGGCTACGATTTTTTTATACCCCGATTTTCACAAAAACCATTTAGCGATTTTTTTATTTAAATCTGACCCCACAGCGTTAATCAGAACACCCAAAAACCCCTATATACCAAATTTGAATAAAAAATATACAGGGAGTTCTATTCTGCAGGGTGTCAAAGTTGAGCAAAATAGGAATTTTAAAGGCACCTGCAAAGTCAAGTGTGCCACGGAATCCCCTCAAAACAGTTAAATGGTTAATAGGACCACTCAAGGTGTTGGTGTGCAAAGGTCCAATTCAAAATATACAGAATGTTCTTATCTGTGCCATCTCAAAACGCTGAATTTTTATGAAACTTTATACGGGTTATGAGTGCTGTGGAATCATTGAAAAAGTATTGATAAACACAAAAGTAATGTATTTCTTTACAAAATGTCAACTAACAAATAAAAACAATTTTAATTATTGGGCCTTACTCAACAAAGTCACTGTCTAAGATGATACATTTTCTGTGCGTTTCCTGTTGTGGCACACCAGCCACCTTAACTGATATGGACTTACTGACTGGAAGACTTCTGTATTTTTTAGATTCAGTTCGTTTATAGTGTGTGTAGCGGTTTTGATATACTCGATTTTTGACCAGTATAAAGTTCCAAAAATTCAGTAATTTGAGATGGCACAGATAAGAACACTCTGTATATTTTGTATTGGATCTTTGCACACCAACACCTTGAGTGGTCCTATTGATCATTCAACTGTTTTGAGGGGATTCCATGGCACTCTTGACTTGGCAGATGCCTTTAAAATTCCTATTTTGCTCAACTTTGACACCCTGCAGAATGGAACTCCCTGTATATTTTTATTCAAATTTGGTATATAGGGGTTTCGGGGTGTTCTGATTAACGCTGTGGGGTCAGATTTTAAATAAAAAAATCGCTAAATGGTTTTCGTAAAAATCGGGGGTATAAAAAAATCGCAGCCGGCCCTGGATTTGCATTTTGAAAATGGCAGAAAGGTCAAAAGAAGCGGTTTTTGAAGGCCTTTCTAACAAAATAGGTTTTTGAAAATATCTCACAAAATATAGTATATTATACACCTAGGTTGAGAAGTGAGCCATTATTTACCGAGCAATCTTATATCCTGAGGCGCGTAGCGCCGAAGGATATAATATGCGAGGTAAATAATGGCCTTCTCAACCGAAGTGTATATAGAATTTTTTTTACTACTAACATTGAAATATTGCCATATTTTAGTCATTTCTTGCTTTTTTCAAAAATATCAAGTAGCCTGGGAGTTCAGTTGTCAAGCTGATAAAATGACACTAATTTTTAAATGTCACATAGAAAATGTTTCATTATTTACCTAGGTATTTTTTTATTATCATTATTTACCTAGGTAGAGAAATATTACTTCTCATTAGAGGAATGAGGTAAATAATGGTGATTTCTCAGGTTAGTAGTAAAAAATTTTTTTTATAGATTTGTATACACTTAAAAGTAGACACCCTGAGGTATACATTTTGAACATAATATGAAAATGATGTTTAGGTTCTTTTGCCAATAATTTTCCAAAATAAAATATTTGTTTCTAAACTTTGACAACATAAAAAAAATGAGAACGTTAAATAAAGGTTTTTTTTTTGTACAGAGTGATTCAGTCATGTAAAAAAATTTAACTACTGGTGGAAAAAATAGCCTAATACAATTCTGAAATTAACGAAATTCTAAAGTTAACAAAAAAATATATATTTTCAGAAATGCATTAAAACCCCTAACGCCACTTTCCTAGTAAGTTGGTAAGCTCAGCTGGTGCGCAGTTGCCAGTTGCACAACATATCGTAAATATAATAATAATAATAATAATAAGAATAATAATTCTCACCCTCACAAAACTCCAAACTAGGAGTACCCCAGAAGCAACTACATGCTTGTGCGGGGGTACCTACATAGTTATTTTTTTTACGTAGAAGATCGATAATTTTTATGGCCTGTAAATTTTTAGCGAAACATTTTTCTGTGATAAAAAATCATGGTTTAAGTTAATTTATTATCTTTTTAGCTTGGTTTTTGATTTCCAATGTCAATCCTTTTCTTATTTTGTAAATAGCAATGTACCTAATGTTAAGCATCAATTAAAACTGCGCACAAAACATATCTACAAATGTACTATCTGTCAGTACTGTTTAGACAAGTTCTTCAGAAAAGCCACCAGCAACACACACACACAAGTTTATTCTGTTCGTGAGCGTCAGAACTTAGCACCCCCTAGGGCGTATAAGAAATCTGTTATGATACGATAATAAGCTCACTGGCGTATAGTAAAACTGGGAATCTATAATACGATAAGATTGTATTGGTAGCAGACCAATTCTACTTATACTATCTTACAGGGCCGTATCTAGCAAAAAATTACGGGGAAGGGGGGGGGGGGTTCAGGATCGGCTCAAGCTTTTGTGGTGCTTGGTGCCGGATGAAAGTGGGGTGCCCCGGCAAGGAATTATTTAATCCATTAAGAACAAATTTTTGAAAATTTATACCTACGTTACTAGAATGGTATATATTTTGCATGTCACTTTTAAAAAAGTAGGCCGGGGCGATGAGTTTAGATCACTTCAGTGACGTATATATAAATTAATTTCAGGTGGGGAGGGACAAACTGGATAACTCTGTGCACGGGAATCGGAGGCACGGGGCCAGTCGAAACGCAGGGCTGTGTACGCCGCACCGTTCGCACCCGCCTAGATCCGGCCCTGGAGGGGTTAGAGGTTAGACCAGTAGCTGTTGAAGTCGAAATAGCTTTAAAGTTTAAAAACCTACCATTTTTAAATGGTTTTTAATAAAAAACTGAAACAGGTGTAAGTTGAACAAGTTTAACATTAAAACTTTAAAAATATTAAATAGTAAATAGTAATTATAATAATAGCTGAGTATACCTTCTCGCATTTATACCTATCCCTTTTCTACTTATCTGATTTCTCATTATTACGGATATATTCCTACACATTCTTCGCGCCACTTGCCTAATTGAACCTTTCATAAAAATAATAAATAAATTTTCAAGTACAAATTAGTACTAATCTATTCATAAAAGAGACTCTGGGAATCCCCTATTCTCCTCATGGCGCACGCAGCCATGCACCGCCGTTCACCGTTTACTGTTGTCCAGTGTTGCCAGTTATGTTTTAGTTTTATTTGAAAGCATATTCTGATGATAAAACTCGGTACTGCACTGATCCAAAAATTATGTTTTGCTGGCAGTTTTCGGGCGGGTTTCCATGCTCTACTGGAAAACCAGTTTAATAAATTATTACTCACTGATGCTCGGGGAGCTCGTTCTAGTGGTGGTGCAAAAGCATATAAAATGGTGGTATTTCGGGGGGGGGGGGGGTTGAACCCCAAAAACCCCCCTCAGATACGGCCCTGCTATCTTATACTAGGGAACAACATATTACGCGAAAGCACTACAGCGCGAAGCGAAGAGAGAAGCTGTGTTCTTAACTCTGTCTTCGACTAGTCATTACTGGCAACTGTGCCTGGTGCCCTACGACAAACATTTTCGTTTTTAGCAGGCCTCCCCCATTGTGTGGTTAAATTTTTTTACATCATGACTGAATCACCCCGTATATTATTCTGGGTTTTTCAAAATAGATTACTTATTGGTTGATAATACACAACAAATGCCTGTATATCAACATATTATAACGCTTTTGGCCCTACTGTGCCCTGTGCATGATAAGGTGCAGGGAAAGAAAATAGATAGGATGCACTGCCTTTTTTTAAGAATTCACTGTCATTTTTTACCATATATTGTCAGTTTGTATAGTGGCCAAAGTCGTTGGTGGCTATTTTGTATATTTAGAAAGCCGCATCGAATAAATCCCAAAAGTCTCTGCAACAACAGCTTAAATTTGTCTGTCTTTTTGAAATCAGGATTTTTGATTCATTTTTGGACTAAAAATAGGTTGCTGGATTGTTGTCAAGGATCCACCATGTCCTGAATATTGTACCAAAGAAATAATCGGTTTCATATAATTCTAAAAAATTCGAAGCTGAGATTATGTTTCATGGGTTAGTAGAAATATGATTTTTGTATCAAATACAATATTTTTCACCATTTTATGGAGGCAAATAATGACAACAAATTATTTAGTTTGTTATTGTTCTCCCAGTCAGACGTCTCTTTTGAGCAGTATAGGTTGCTATCGACACAGACCTATATAGCTATTTAGTGAAGATATGTAGTTCTATGCTATCGATATATGAAATTTTTTCAATAAGAATAATTTGGGCAACCATTGTGCCTCAATAATAAATCCAACATTATATATATATCCAAGTTACAGAGGCAGTGAATCAAAATTAGCAACCACGTGGTCGCGATGTGACTTATTCTCTTATTGATCTAGCCGTCATGAAATCTCAAGTGTTTACGCGGGGCTGGCTCTTCCCTCAGTCGAGTTTCCTGCATAGGTGGGATCACGAGCAGGCTTGTTGCAGAATCTCGTATACAGGGTGTAAATGAATAAGTGCGAACAAATTCAAGTGGTGAAGCTTTGAGTGATTCTAAAGGAGTGTCAATTAGGCGGCTGCAACGGCTATAGCCGCGCGGCTTTTGCAGCGTGTTTCCAGCCGCCTATTCAAGTGTCAATTGCGCGTTTGTGGTCGCTTTTGCTTCATACGTACTTATACAAAATCAGTTTTTAATAGACTATCATGGCGAAAGCATTGTTTTTGTAGTGCGATTTAGAAGATGAAGAATTCTTATTATTCTCGAGTTTGTCAGATTCTTTCTGAAGCAGCCCACACGATATTTTTTGTACCCGAGGAGAGGAGGGCGTTCATGTTGGTTCGGAGACATCTTTTACAAGATGAAAGCAAATTTCGAAGATTTTTTAAACTTAATATCAATCAGTTCAATTTTGTATTAGCTCTGATTGAGAAAGACTTCAAAAAGCAGTCATGTGGACCTTGCAAATCGGCGTGGCCGCGGCGGCTGTCGCGACTAGACTGGTATTTTAGCAGCCGTGCCGCCAGAGTCGCGACAGACGCTTCTGTCACCGCGAGATTGACAACGCATCCATCTATTTCAATGCACACCACTACTTGATGCAAAGTCGCCAGTCGCGCGTCCGCAGCCGCGCGGCTATACACTCCACCTTAAGACGAAAAGTTTATATAAACATAGGTCCGGTAATGCTTCCTTTTCAAGATACAGGGTGTCAAACTCTTCTTAAAAAATCGCTTTTTCGTAAATATCTTACTTTAGCCGATTTTGTTGAAATTTGCAGTGTTATTTATGGTAGAAAGAGGCTAATTTAGCCCCTACTAGATTAAAATTATTAAGTACAGTGGCGTCCCGAGGGCACCTTAACCAATAATTTTGTAAAAAAAATGTGTGCCACTGACTTTTTTAAAACTTTTATTTTTTTTCGCATACAGCAACTAAAAATACAACTTTTTTGTCTCTTGAATTATTCTTGTATCTTGCTTCGTTTTTGAGAAAAAAATAAAAATCACTTTATTGCATGTCTCCGGGACAACATAATAAAAAATTAAAACTATACCCCGATTACTGTAAGAAGTCCCGATTTTGTCAGATGACATTTTCCACAAAATCCCTAGGAATTTTCTGTTAACCATGGGTATAACATTGGTATGTGTCTCAACCAGTTAATGACGTCACTCATTGATTTATGATGTGAAAAGTTACCCAAGTGATACGAAAAAAGAGCATAATAAAATAAAAACCCCATTGCAATCACGATTATACCGCTGTAAATAACAATAACTATGACTACAACTCATTTTAATAATAATTTCAAACGTCATGGAAACACTTTTCATTTTGGTATTTTGTAATAATCAGCTGCTTATGGCAGCGTCTATGGCCGGACTCAGGCAAATTTAGCTTCGGTGTGTCAAAGTGACAGTGAAGGTTTTCCAGATCGTTCAAACTGGTTCAAACATTCGGCAATGAAAATATTCGCGGGTTTTCTACGTTTCGTGAGTTTTACCATCATCTGTGTTGTTCTTGTTCGTGTTACTTTTCGTGTTATTAGTGCAAATGGGCTAGTTACTGACCTGAACTTATGACCCGGTTGCAGTTTTTGCTGCATTGGTGCCAACTTAGGATATCGAAATTACCAATTGACAGTCCCAGTAAGGACTTCTTAAAATAATTTGAGTATACCAATCAACAAAAACTAGGGTATACCCGATATTTTTTCCATATTAATAGTTTATTCTAGTCTTAAAAATTGCTATAAACGGTAATGCTAGCTACAAAAAATGTTTGTTTTATTATAATTATTAAAAAATGTTTGACACCCCATTGAAAACGAAGCATTAGCGGACCATGTTTATATAGACTTTTGGTCTTAGAATCAAGAAGAAAAAAAAAATGCGAGGCATAATTTTCAAAATATTCTTTAATAATTTTATCATTACTGTACCTTCCTCAAACTGATATATCCTTTCTTTTCGAAAATAATATTCTTCACAAAGCACATTGCACAAATTCGTTTTATCTTTAAACACCCAATACATTTTAACCACCGAACTACTCCAAAAGGTTGTTAGTTGAAAAATCAAAGAAACATGCTAGAAAAACTAGGGCACAAATTGGCAATAAAATTCATGACACTGTGTGCTTTATTATAAAATGGTATAAAAAATACAGACCCAGTTTACCCACATAATAAAATGACTCAAATATTAGCATAGCATTGCAGGCATTGTTAGGATCAGAAAATACACACTAGATAAAATTCCCAAGTGAAGAGTTTTGTGAGTAAACTACAACTAAATGCAAAACATGCGAAACATGCGAAGGTCAGTAGAAACAGAAACAAAATTGCCATGATAAGATTTCTTCGCACTTATCTTTATTACAAAATTTAAACACTAGATGTGTATTTCTTAAAAATGAAACTAAACTCACCAAATGCGAACAGGTGGTATCATCGGATGTGGTGAGTGTCCCTCCATTTTGTAACAAAACTTCAGTCATGTGCTTTTCTTCATCTTCAGGGAACCCCACGAAACATACCCTTGCTCCGTGGAATGGTTTAAGTTTGTACTCTGCCTGTAAACAGCAAAAATATAATCGTAGGGACGTCTTGCGCGACATTTTAAGCACTCACTACAAAGCTATCTTGGAGAGAGGAAAAGTCCAAATCGTATCGCCTCTCCCAGCTAGCGTAGACCCACTGTAGGTTCATCACCGGCACTTTAAAGGTAGCAGCGTATTGGTACTTGTCCCCGCCTATCGTGTTGGCAATTAGGTGGGTCACTTTCGAGGAGATATCTTTGCGAATCGAGCCCCCCATGTGGTGGATAAGTGGCACTAAGTTGGTCTGAAAAGATAGTTAATTAGTTATGTACAACAAAAGTTTGTTAAAAAATCAACATTTTTTAATGTATTTAAGTTTTAAGTTCAAAATGAACATGATTATTCTGTTGAAATTTTTGTGGGTTTGCTTCTGTAACTTCGTGGTAAAAGCTATTTTAATATGCACCACATTATAGTGTGATAAAAGTGTATGTTTTGGTAAAATTAACTAAAGATGTAACTTCGGTGTCAGTTTTTTTTTGCTCAAAAGTATACTGACAGCAATTTCTTAAATAGACTAAATGATAAATCAATTAAAGTAGGTTTTTAGTTTTTAAGACTTTCATTGCCTTAATTAAAGAGACCTACATACAGACGCAATTTAAGGCATTATACTGAATGAATATTTTTGTTGGGAATTTTAAAGTTCCGACTTGGTCAGCCAAAATTAAAAGGGAAACTTATGGAATTTTGGAAACCTTTTCAAATTGGAAAGATTCCAGGAAGAGATGAAGCAGCCTATGGAAAGTTTCCGGAAATTTTCTGAAACTTTCTGGTAATTTTCCTATTAGAGAAAAGCATTTTAGTGTGTGTCAAAATCCTGAAATCCCTAGCTTTGCAACGGGAAATTTAGTACATCTGAATTATGTTGATTATTATTATGACACCCGGTTTAAGCCGAAAAATTAAAAAGTTAAAAGCTAATAGTGAAAGTAAAAAATAGTCCAGAATTGAAAAACAACAAGATCTTCAATAATAATAAGCATTAACTAAAAATAAATAACTAATTTAGTAGTTGGACTAGAAATATGATACATTGAACATAAACTGATTTTCATTTACTGTATATTTACTTTTTTTTTTCAGAATATCTAATACCCCATTCCCCATTCTATAAAGTAAAACATATTTAGTATTTTCTATAGGATGAATAAATATTAAAACTGATTTTAAATATAACTCAATACCAATATTTTAAAATTATGCCTTTTCCAGAGGAATATTGACTCATATTATAGAACAACCGCATGGGTTATATATCTGTTCTGCGCATTTTAGAGAAGACAGTTTTAGAATGTGCAAAATAACATAAGGCAATTGAAGCTAAATTCTCTTCCCACCATTTTTACAGAGGTGAGTAGTTATACTTTTTATAATACAAAGCTGGTTTAGATCCATCAATTTTAGTATCTAGTATAAGTCGAGGTTTAGATCGAAATAGCAAGAAGTCCCATATAACTATATCTGCACAGACCATTCAATTTGCGATAGAATAGAATAATCTTTATTTGTCCATAGTGTAAGCAAATTGTAAACTACGTAGTTATATTTGCAACTATCTGTATAGTTTTTAGTAAGTTTTTCTCTATTTGTGATAAACTGTTTCATAAATTTCACACACGTTCGTAAAGAGCAGTAGCCAAAGGAATCGAACTGCCGCCATTCTAGTAGCTATTGGCTTGTTTATCTCCGCAGTCCAGATGGTTTATTATTCATAATAATTATTTTATTGATAAACTGAACATATTCTAGATGCACGATGCTCAATTTTTATTATTACTATGAAAAAAAACGAAGTCAAACGTGGTCAAGTGACAAATGACTTTGGTAGCCAACTTGAAATTAGTATGGCCCGTGGCGCTCCCTACTTCAATGAACAGGCCAGAAAGGGAACCGTAAATCGTAGGAGGCCATGAATTAACTTTTCTAAAAATCACTTCCTTCGAATAGAGTCATTATCAAGTTAACCATGAAAATCAATCCATACTTTTTACTCACCTTGTTTTTCATTATCTTTTCAATAGTGTGCCAGATTCCATTTTTTTGCAATTTATTTGATGAGATTATCATTTATACATACAGGGTGATTCAAAACTATGCGGCACCTTTTCAGGGGCGTACTTTACTCGTTAAAACAAGAAGAAAAGTTCATATTAACATGGGTCCAAAAACTCTTCGTTACGAAAATACAGGGTGATTAAACTTTCAAAAAAATATCGATTAACAATCAATTATTTTTTTATGCTTTAGCGCCTTACTAGTAACAAAAATTACATACTCCTACTGCCATTTCATTTGAAAATTATTTCGTTTACTTCAAATAATAGTTACATACCTTAACCCGAAAAAGCGTTGTCGAAAAAATATGACAAATCGGAAAACTCCAACTTTCCGCGAAAGTGAGAGATATGAAAAAAATGAAAGAGGCATTTTTTGTTCCAAATTGTATTGTTTATTCAATAACATAATAAATTGTTGTATTGTACAGGGCCATACTATTTTTTTTGTTTAATTTATGGTATCGATTACCCTTACCTCCGTCACTGAATACTTTCGCGACCTGATATTAGCATTTCTTATGTCACCCTATGATGGTATTATTGTGTACCAAATTTGGTTTAAATATTCTTATTGGTTTGGAAGGTACAAAGAAAAATCGATATTTTTTTCAAAGTTTACTCACCCTGTATCTTCGAAACAAAGAGTTTTTGGACCCATGTTAATATGAACTTTTCGTCTTATTTTAACGAGTAAATTACGCCCCTGAAAGGGTGCGCATAGTTTTGAATCACCCTGTATAAAGTTAATAATTTTTAGGTTAGAATATGTTGTCTAATGGGCAAAATGTCGGTATTTTACTTGCAGTTCAATGTACAACTTGGCACTTCCGATCTTTGATGGAAAGCGCTAGGTACGTAGCTCTTTCAAAAACTGAAGGCATGTTAAACACAGCCAATAATGTGTATTGTTAAATTTTGGGAGAAAAAGTTTGAGAGATCTAGTACTAAGTGATGAACCATCTGGTTCTAAGTAGTAATTGGAATATGCAGGTCTACCCATCCCACTTCCACCTTGCTTTGACTAGATCATACACATAGCACATAGTTTGGAATCTCAATCTGGCATATTATGTACAAATTTAAATAGAGATTCATCAGCGTTTCCTATCTAAAAGCACTCGAGGAATATCTAGTGTTAGTATCTTTGATATAATGTATTTACGAAATATATTATATTAGGAAAAATTACCAGATCATCTTTATTTCGGAAACCAGTGAAACAAACAACCACCCCTCTCATGGCGATATTAAACAGAGGCCGCGTATTGTCGGGCAGCTCCCTAACATCCTTCCTTGCAAGCTGCTGCAGTGCTGGAGGGCCCAGTATGGATTGTTTCGCCTTGTACAGGCCATTGTAGATATCTCCCTCGAATTTCTCTAATACAAAAAACGTGCTGAGGCTGTCGTCTTGGACATACTCCCGACCGTTTTCCGAGGTCACCACGGGAACGCAGTAAGACTCTGCTACCGGACGGATAGTGCTGTCATTGCCTAGCCGACCCACCAGGCATATCCTTCTGTCAGTTATTTGTGATACTGGAAAGATAATTAAAAAATTATATTACGTTAAGTACAACTGGAAATAAAGCGATTTCTGTATAGTTATTTTTGCAACGAAAACAATTTCACCTAGGATGTCACTACCTACTATGATATAGAAAATGTAAAATGACAGACTAATAAATAAGTAGTGCAGTATGGTTAGTTTAAAGGTATGAACATAAATAACATGAACAAAAATAAATCTGAAATCATGATAAGCAAAATTCAATATAATGTATCTACTCGTAAATACATCGATAAATACATAATAGCATTTTACGGGACAGTTTCTTTGAATAAAACCAGCACAATTCTTTTGAAATATCGGAATATCTGCACCAAATTGTAGGAAACCCCCCAAACGGACAAAACAAAAACACAACAAAAACTCGGGTCGAAAAATTCAAAACTGCAACTCGTCACAAACTTTTTGAAGAATTTTTTGAGACAGTTGCTGTTGTTTTCTTCCATATGCCGTTCGGAAGCAGTAAGACCAAAATTCTCAATGTGTTTACGAACTGAATCTGCATCTGCCTAGTGGAAACAACAAGCGTTCCTAATTTCTTTCTAGTTTTGTAGTGTCTACCTATAGGTAGATCTGGACTAGCACTATATTAAAGACCCGAGCACGACGTCATAATTTCATTGTTGTTTCCATTCTGGAGTAGCGCTACTCCACGAAAAAAATTTCAACTTATTTTAGATTATAGGGGGGGGGGTATTCTGTGGTTATTCTTACGTTTAGAATGTCCCAAATTTTAAATAATATATCCAGCTTTATTACAATTTACCTTTTTTTACGGAAAAGAATTGTCTTTACGAACAGTATTTGGCAGTTTTGTTGTATTAACACAGCTTTTATAGCAGTAGCGCCGCGTGACTTTTTAAAAAGTGTTACCAGGGCAATCACCACAGCCGATTTTTTTTTACAACTTTCAAGGTCAAATGGCCTTAAATGCTGAATTAGAAATTCACCCAGCAAAAATATTTGTTTACAAAATAGGTTTCGTTACTTACATTTCTCTCTTTTCATGCGATTGACAAAAACTTCGACAAAATTAGGTAATAAATACTTTATGACGTAAAATATCGTCGAGATTTAGATTAGATTTAGCTCATCAAGAATTACAAACAAAATTGCATTACAATGTTGCATAAACACGAGCAATACCTAATTAATTTCACGAACCGGGCGGCACCTGGCACCTCACAAGTCAAACGCAACGTAACCAGAAATTAGATTGGTAACATTCTGGTGAATTGATAAATAATAGGTAAGTAGGTAAATATGATACCTATATGTTTATACAATACACTAAATTCAGTGATAATCTAGGCAGATACCCGAGGTGGATTATTAATTATATTAATTAATATTTAATATTGATATAATAATTATATTAATTCATATTAATTATAAGTGAATTCAGGAAGCTTTCTATAAAAAAAGATACAATAACAATAACAGAAGTAATAAGAATAGCATAGCCAGTAAAAGAATTATAATTACTTATATAATACAATATTTTGCAAACTGGTCAAAAATACAACTTTGATAATATTTTGTCAACTTGGAAGAAATTACAAAGGCATAGAAAGGCATACGTTTGGTCGGCTGTATACTACTCTGTGTAAAAAAGATATAAAAACGATCTCTTATTTACTAAAAAAATAGTAGTATTATTATTTATTATTATTGCCGTTTAGTTCCCATTATTACAGTCGCCTATATCTACATTATACAAGGCAGATGCCTCAAAAAATACAAATGTATTGGATGGATGACCTTATTATGGCGTTAACAGTGCACTAAACATGTTATCCAAGGATGTCAAATTGTAAGGGATTATTTTTAATAGGTCCATCAGAAACCTAATTCGAATACGAAAAGTTACTAAAATGCGATATTTGCTACATTGATCATAAATATGAATTAGGTAATATACTGGGACTTGGTAATATATATCGGAGGAAATTGTATGTGTATCCTATGCAAGAAATTCTTCAATTAGTAAGGTATGCAGTAAAAATGTTTTTAAGTACCTAACACCCTTAACTATTTGAAGCATTAAAGTATCATGGGGAAGATTAGGTATGAGATGCTTTATTTTATATGAACACGATCGTCTTTCCTGGCACTTAAAAGGAATCGGCTTAGGAAAAAACTTATATCCTTTGGAGTATTGATATCACAAAAGGGGTTGTTTTCCCTTGTTAATGTTTATGGATAATCCATGGCCCTCGTAAAATAAACTGGACTGCTTCTCCAATACAATCATTTGTCCCACCTATATTTTAAATTCGAATAATGTCAAATGCACGAGGGCCGTGGTTGGCCATTATCAAATGTCATTTTTTGTTACCACCACAATTTTCGCTTTTCGCCCAATATGGCGGCTATCCAGGCAGGCGCCAGCACCCTCTACCAGATGTCTAAAAATTGGCAAAATGGTCCAGTTTATTTTACGAGGGTCCAGTTTATTTTACGAGGGTCGATGGTTGACATTGACATTGACATAAGGATATACGTTATATAATTAACAAGACCCTAAGTTCGACCCTGAGCTTGGCCCTAAATAAGTTTCACAGTTCCCGACAGTCGAGTTGATCACCTGCTAAGTACCTACGTAGCAAAAGAACCAAGGTTTTTTTCAAAAAAATGTGATTTATTATTTAAAATAATAGTTATTTATGTACCAAGGCACTGAAGTTCAACTTTTTATGACTCCTGTGGAATTTAGTTGTTGAGGCCTCTGGCCGAGGCAAATAAACCACATGAGTCATAAAAAGAACTTCAGTGCCGAGGTACATATTATTTTTTTTTAAATCGGAAAAAAAATGTTTTATTACACGAAAAATAATATAAGGGATCACCCGTCCATGAACCGACTACACGTGCATTGCTTGACTTTGACGATTGCTCTACCTAGGGCAAGTATGACCAGACACGGCACTTACTGACAGAAAAACCAAACTGCTGCTTCTTGTGCAGCCTCCATAACAAATCTATCGATATTTAAACCTACTAAAATATCTATACTGAAAGATTGCGCTGCTATAGGTAACAATTTCGCAATGTGTACGAAAACTTAGATGGGCCTTTATTGGCCGGGTTTTGAATATTTAATATTTGGTCACTTTTGACGGGCGATGGCTCCGCGTCTGACGTTTGATGTTTACAACTCGCCAAGGCCTACTTATTGAAAAAAATCATACAATAATGGGCTACTTCAGTGCCGATTTCTGAGCTTTTAATGACGATTTTGGGACACTTCACTGCCGATTTCAAGAAAAATAATTTGTTTCTATACTTTAACCTCTTGGTAATTTAAGTTAAAGGCAGCCTAGCAATTTTTTGATGACTGGAGGCGGTGGCAGCAATGAATTTCCGATATCATTTTGTGTGACTTGACAATGGTGGCTGCTTTTTATAAATGATTCATCCACTGATACAGATAATCTTAACTATTTTGTAGGTAGATAGTATAATTTACAGTTTGCGCCAAGGTTTATAGCATTACAGCCTCGATTATAGCTTTGACATATCTGCCAGAGTCGAGGCTAGAGCCGTACAAAATAAGCCGGTCAGTAAGAACATTATCCAAATAAATCAAGTAAATACATGTAGAAGCAAAAGCCCATTTTCATTAAAAAATAATAAAAAGATATACCTATTGGGGAACTAGAAAACACATCTCGCAGATACATAAATATTTTGTCATTGTGGACAAGAGATTTATACATTTTGGTGAAGTGTAAATTTAAATTTAAAAGTGTTTGACTGATTTGATATAAAGACCAAATGTTACAACATTAGGAAAGGCGTTAAGAAGTGTTAATTGCCATCAATGGTGAAGTGTGAATACAAAAATCATATGAAGAATAATGAATAATCTCTGAAATTTTTAAATTATCAACCTTGAAAAAATCAACATAACCTACACTTCCAACTCAACTGAAAATTGTTCTGGAAGCATTTAGGCGGCCGAAAATTCACTTTGATATGCCATTACCATCTATTTTGCAGGTCTCCTCTCCGTTTGTGTCGCTGCATATTGAGCCCTGTGTTCGTATTTGAGCGTTGACTTCGTCCATTTTGGTTAGCGACTTTTTGGTTACCACATCCACACGCACTGTACCGCCAAATAACCGTTTGTTTGTTGAATTCCTCACGTCCGTTATCAAAATATAGAAATGTTTTCGCACTTGCGATCACTTCTCCAAACTCGCGACCGCCACAACCACATTTTTCAGCGTTTTTACTTTGTTTGGTACAAAAAAATGCTTGGACGTAACTTTGAAGTCAAATTTGGCGTTCTGATTGGCTAAACGGCGTTCGGTCATTTTCGACAGGTACCTGTGGATATGGTTCGGCCGGCTCACGTCAGGTCCTCTGACGTCATCCCCATAAGCTGCCGTTGGAGGAAGAGAGACAAAACTAAGAGGGTTATTTTTAACGTTTGGGAAAAATAAAAATTATAATTAAACGGCAATTTCATTCAAATGAGAAATGAGTTCGAAAGGAGTGACGTGACGGCGGCGATTCCCAAGAACGGTAGACGCACCTACCGTTCTTGGGCGATTCAGACATATGATGTGACATGTGACTCAGTTTAATCGTTGATTGAGGAACCATCGACGGTAAATATATGCTCAGTGCTCAGCGTCGATGGAATCAACGGTGCAGTACCTCCTAGTAGGTACCGCCGTTAAATTCAAAAAAGACTATAGGTAGTCACTGGTAGTACCTAGCTGGTATCTATGTATATGCCTATTTTTCCAAGAAAAACGATAAACATAATACAGACTTTGATAATACCCTTCGAACGTTCAGAAAAACGCCTACACACATAATTCAGATTTTTAAAATATTATCTTGTTTTCAAAACCAAAGTGGTCATTATTTACAAAATAAAGTAAAAATTAGAATGAAAATTAAGAAAATTAATACCTATAAGTAGAAAAAAGACATTAAAATTTATTGTTTAATACAGCTAACTTCATTATTATTGTATTCACAGGTATCGATTACTGTAAGAAGTCCCGATTTTGTCAGATGACAGTCTCCACAAAATCCCTAGGAATTTTCTGTTGGTATAACCACAGACCTATATAGCTTCATATAGGCCCAGAAAAGGACGAATCAAAAGTGGCACTTGGCTAATTTAAGAGGGCAGAGGGGTATTTTTATGAGGTGGTGGGGACGGAGAGTATTGCTAGGCCGCCAGATCCTTAGAAAGGTTAAAACATGTCAACATATTTTTCACTATCATTTATTCATTTTGGGTAGGTATACCAATAAAATTAATATGAAAGCAATTAATATTATCTAATGTGTGCCGGTAGTAAAATTATAATGTTTTACGAACCATTTATTCTATTTATCTGAGCCCAGAAAACCCACAACCTGACCCCTGTTTTCTGGGACTTGAATATGAAAGCGGAATGCTTGACAACAGCGCGGCGCGGCGCCACAGATTCCGTTCTTGCGGTACTGCCAGATCGTCCAGTCGGGAGCCGGTAACCAAGGCAACCCACAAAAATATAATGCAAATTAATTTAGTATAAAATGAAATCGATGATAATTTACTTATAAAAATGTTAGTCCTTGATAGTATTTTGGTTGATATTAAATTGAAGCCGATAAAAATAGCTAAATGAATTTAAGGAAATTGTCAGGCATAAAAGCTGACGAAGTCCGGCAACGTCGTTCGTAGCCTACGACTGACGCGCCACCTAACGCCAGACAGCGTCAGTATGTTCAATTGAGGTTAAACTCCTTATAAAACGTAAACAATAAAACGAAAAACGATTACCAATTTCTAAGTAAAAAAGCCCAGTATTATTATCATGACTGTGATAAAAGTATCCAAAACAGGGACCAGATAAGGTGTACAATATGTATTCAGCTCAACTTGACTGCTTGTGTTGTTACTTCGAATACTTCGTTGCTGTATTTACACTAGTGCATTGTGCCCCAGAAAACCCACTTTGTGCTTAGGTTTTGTGACGAAATGGCCCCGCAATTATCGCTGTGTTCGTGGATGTTCTAACAACACGAGGAATGTTGGGATAAGTTTTTTCAAAATACCTGCTGATGAAAACAGGTAGGTACCTATGTGTAGTTTGTCCCTATCTTGTTACCACATTATTATATCCTTAGGTATTATAAATTTTATGTCCTACGTAGGTACTACCCCTTTTACTGGAGTATTACCTACCCCAGAAAACCCACAAATGGTTTCCTACTGATAATACCTACCTAACTATGGTTTTTAATTTTTTTTTCAAGGTGTTCTGCATGGACGAGAAAGTGTGGAAGGCAGGATTTGTTAGAAAAAACACCCACACAGCTTTTTATTAATTATAAAGTTTGTTCAATGCACTTTGAAAATAGTACCTATGTTTGCAAACCAGTCGAAGTCTGGGCTAAAGAAAACAGCAATACCAACTGTGTTCTCATCATGTAAGTACCTTCATTGGTAATTATGGAAATTAGTGTATGCACCGCCCGATTTTCTTGACATTTTGACCCCATAATTACCCCTTCATTGTTAGATAATAATATGTATTTTTTGCTGATACTTGTAATTTTGCTGCATTTAATTTTTTTTACTAGGTTATATCGATGAGGCTTCTTCACAGAGTCCTTCTGTGTCTGTATGCAGCAATTTGACTTTGTTAGAACCTCAACGAGAACTTGATCAACCAGTCTCGATCGCTCAACCTTTGGATCAACCAAGTACACCCCATCTGTCACAGTCACCTATAGGCGATCTCCACAGCATTACCGAATTTTCAGTTGCATCAAAAGGTAATGATATATATTCACAAACTGTTATTATAGTATACACACCCAAACTTATATGACATCACGCATTATTTGCGATAATTTTTTTGTCAAAAAAATTATATGTCATGGAAAGTCAAAAGTGTTTACTAACAAAAACAGTTAAATGTGAAAAACCCGACAATATAAATTGTAATAAATATTAAGTGATTCCATATTATAAGTTTGGGTGTGTGTACATATATTGTAATTTTTTGTATTACTTATTTTGTTATTGAATAATTCTATTTTTAGATGCTAGTCAACAAACTTCTCTTAGTTTGAGTGCACATAGTCCGAGAAAGCATTCATTAAAGTTACAAATAAAAAAACTCCAAAGAAAGTTGCATCCGAAGTTGGAGCAAGCTGTCGACAGTGCCGACACTGAAATAAATGACGAACAATTTCTTGCCATTTGTGAGAAAAAACTGTCTGCTTCAATGCTACTATTTGTAAGGCATTATTTAGAAAATCCCAAAAAAGATCCACAGGGATATCGTTACTCTTCAGATATGAAACAATTTTCCTTAACAATTTATTTTCTAAGCCCAAATGCTTATAGATTTTTAATGAAACCACTTTATTTGCCATCTAAAAGCACTCTTCAAAGAATAACTAGCAAATGGCATATAACTGCAGGTCTTAACAGTTTCATTTTTGAGGTTATTAAATCAAAAGCTACAAATTTAGAGGGTTCTTCAAAACAGTGCATTCTTTGTATTGACGAAATGTCATTAAAAATGTTTTTATTTTACAATAGATCTTCCGATACCATTGTTGGCTTTCATAATACATTGAAGGAAAAAAGATATGCTCCTGCTAAATATGTTTTAGCTATTATGGCTAGAGCAATATTTGCTAAGTGGAAGCAACCAGTTGCTTATTTCTTTATTGATACTTGTTCAGGGGAGGAATTAAAATTTATTTTTGAAGCAATAAGGAAACTTAAATCTGTAGGATTACTAGTAAGTGCGTTAGTGTCTGATCAAGGATCAAATTTTGTACAATTTTCAAAATCAGTTGGTATCTCTCCAAACTCTTCACATTTTTATGTCGATAGCGAAAAAATATTTTATATTTTTGATGTGCCGCATCTCTTAAAATCAACATGAAATAATTTTTTCAATTACACATTCGAAACCTCTGAAGGATGTACAAATAAAACGTATAGGTATTGACCAAATTTATAATAAACAAAAACATAAGCCTTTGCCTCTTCGGCTGTGTCCAAAATTTACAGATGAACACATTAATTCGAATCCTTTTAAAAAACTGAAGGTTAGTTTAGCCGTCCAAGTTTTCAGCGCAATGGTAGCTGCGGCACTTAATTCCTTTATTGAATTCGGACAATTCCCCCCTTCGGCAAACGCTACAGTGTCATTTGTAGAAAAAATTGATAAGTTATTTGATATCTTAAATTCCTCAAAAATATCAGGCAGTAATACAAGTACAATAGACCTTTCAAAGGAGCAGATTACCAAGTCGATTTTTTAAAGGAAATGTTTACATATTTTGAGAATATTAAAATTTTAAAACAAAATATAGAGGTTACCAATAAAGTTAAATTTTTGAAAGGGTGGCTAATCACAATAAATTCATTTTTAGGTCTTTGGGAAAAATTTCATTGTTTAGAGTTTAGTTCCTTATACACTCGACGCTTAAATCAAGATTGTCTCGAAAATTTTTTCGGCACTATTAGGCAGCAAGGGGGAAATTGCTTGAATCCAACCCCCATCCAATGCGAAAGGGCTTTCAAAAAATCATTTTGTTTAAATTATTTCCAACACGCGGATGGGGCTAATTGTATTGAGGATTTTGATTCATTATTGTTATACGTAACCACCGAACATACACAAATTTACAACAAAGTTGTGGGAAATGCAAGATCTATTTTTTCTGATTTAAGTTCGGTGGCACCAGATTATATTGATTTCGAACTACATGAATCAAATAGTATATCATATGTTTGTGGATATTTATTAAGAAAGTGCTTGGAACAACATTCATGTGAAGTTTGTATTAAATATTGTAAACGTCATACATTAGGGGATACTGATTTGTTTACTTATTTTAAAGCATACAAATCAAGTGGTAACGAAACCTTTGGACATTTATTTTCACCTCCTGATAATTTCCTAAATTATATTAAAACTCTCGAAGTTAATTTTTGTACCCTCTTTCCAAAGTTTGCTTTAGAAGAAAATGTTGGTGTGAAATTAAAAAATAAGCTGCAAAACATTTCATATCAACATCCATGCCCTAGTTTTAATCATGCCTATTTATTATCCCTTTATGTAAGATTTAGAATCTATTCTTCTTTAAAATTTTTAAATCGTGATATTGTTTCTAATAAAACTAATAAAAATTATAAACTTCGAAATTTACATTTATAAGTGCTGCCAGGGGTCATTATTTTTAAAAATTAGGCTAACTTGATAATGTATAGTGTGCATGTGCATAATATGTACGTAAGTAGTTTATAATATCTTTTGAATTTATAGGTATTATATTTTATATGTGCTATTGTTTTTGAATTTTTTTTTATAGATTTTAGTAATCAACATTTTTGATAAATAACCTTTTTTTACTACCAGTGATCCGAAGGTCAACCAATTTTGCAAATAATAATTGTTATGGATCTATATAAAAAAACAAATTAATTGCCAAGCTATGAGTTTGGACGCAAGTCGATTGAGATATTGTAATATTTCAACCACCCAAGTAGAATAGTTCACTTGAACCTAAATCATAGTTGTTTCTAATTAATATAGGTAAGTATAAAATAATAAAGAGGAAATATTGTGAAATTTCCATGTACAATAAAAAAATGTATTTTTCTCTTTAGTAAAATATTAATATTTATATTTTTTTCGTCAGTAAAATACCTACTTAAAATCACTTCTGGAGATTCAAATTTAACTAGATCTAATCCCAGAAAAAACTTTACTATTCTAAAAATTAATTTTGCTATATAAAACACAAAATTTTCTATAGCCCTGACCTGATCGTGCCAACGCAATGGGCAAGTTCTACTCTGTCCAAAATACGGTGGGCGTGGCCAATGCGCAGATGTCAACGGCGGAGAGTTCATTTCCTATGCGCGAGAGGGGAAATTGGAACCGCGACATCAAAGGCGCCGAAAGCAAGTGTCACTTCTGATTCGTCCTTTTCTGGGATATAGGTCTGTGGTATAACATTGGTATATTGTGTCTCAACCAGTTAATGACGTCACTCATTGATTTATGATGTGAAAAGTTACCCAAGTGATACGAAAAAAGAACATAATAAAATAACAACCCTATTGCCAATCACGATTATACCGCTACAAATAAAAATAACTATGACTATAAACTCATTTTAATAATAATTTCAAACGTCATGGAAACACTTTCATTTTGGTATTTTGTTAAAATCAGCCACTTGCGCCAGCATCTATGGGGCGGACTCAGGCAAATTTTGTTTCGGTGTTGTGAAAGTGACAGTGAAGGTTTTCCGGATCGTTCAAAAGGGTTCAAACTTTGGGCAGTGAAAATATTCGCGGGTATTATACGTTTCATGCGTTTTACCGTTATCTATGTTGTTCTTGTTCGTGTAATTAGTAGTTATTCATTGTGCAAATGGGCTCGTTACTGACCTGGGCTTATGACCCGGTTGCTTTTTTTGCTGCATTAATGCCAACTTAGGATGGCGAAATTACCATTTGACAGTCCCAGTAAAGACTTCTTAAAATAATTTTACTATAAGGTTGCTCTAGTGGAAGTAGCGACACCTAACCGTTTGTGCCAGAGACAACATTTTAGTTTGGTTACTAATCAAAAGAGGGAGAAGCAAATACAGTAGACACAAATACAGATAACCAGCAAAATAATTTTACTATAAGGTTGCTCTAGTGGAAGTAGCGACACCTAACCGTTTGTGCCAGAGACAACATTTTAGTTTGGTTACTAATCAAAAGAGGGAGAAGCAAATACAGTAGACACAAATACAGATAACCAGCAGAGCACACGGAAAAAACACAAATTTAATGCAAAATTGGCGAAAGTGCTAGGCTCACGAGGAATATAAAGGATGTTTCTAAATTAGGGTATCAACGTAATATGACAGATATAAAAGTTTCCTATAAACATGGGTCCTAAAATGCATAATAAGAAAGTTACAGGGTGATAAAAGTATAGTTTGAAAAACATCTTTATCGCAATAACTTCTATAGAAGTTACGCAATTTAAATGAAACTTGGTGCAATTCTTTATTAACTGAAGTGCAACAATTTTGTATAAAAACGATTTATTCCCATCGACCAGAGGCGGAGTGGCGGGGTAGCACAATGGGTTTTCTACTAATAACTTTTTTTGAGGTTATATTTTTGGTCTCGCCGATTCATCATTTTAGTGCATCTTTTTATTTTGCAACAAAAATGTACTCTTGTTTCATAAGGATAAAATCAACCGTTTGCCTTTAAATCGGCAAAATGTGCCCCCAAACACCTGTTAACTCCAAAATTCGAAAAATAAAATTATCGCTTACGGAATGGCATTTAAATGTTTTACAGATGAATTGTACGTTCAAAATTAAGAAAAATGCCTAATGGATATTGAGTAAAACATCACTGGTTTTGCTGAAATATGGATTTCAAAATTTTGTCGAATTCAATCAGTTCCATTTTGAAAGCGAAACATTTTTGATAAGTACATATAGTTCATAGGGAATTTTTTGTCACTTTAAATGGTACAATTATTTTGTAAAATTTGAAAGCGGTAGTTGAAAATTTTATTTCGAATTTTTGAGTTAACAGGTGTTTTGGAGCACATTTTGCCGATTTCAACGCAAACGGTCGATTTTATCGTCATGCGTAAGTCGCCCGGGTGTGAACAAGTTTTATTTTTTTTCTGAAAAATCTGTCAAGTTTAGGACAAAAAGACAAGAGTTGAAAAAGTTTTTAAATTCATTTGTCATTACAAACCAATTTTCTTTTGTTTTAAAATTTTGACACGTTAAAAAATTCTGGCGAAAAATAATTTAGGGGTTGGTTCTTTCAACCCCATCTACTCGTACTTTAGGGTTGAAAAAATGTTACAAAATGTCATTCCATGAGTGCAACTGGTCCACCAAATTTCAACTTTCTACCTTTTTCCATAGTGGAGAAAATAAATGAAATATACCTAGTATATTTCATTACGAGTCTGGAAATAAAGATTTTTCCGTGTGCGCGTGACAAATTCCCGTGTGAGGCTCAGCCTCAGAGAAATAATCCTTGGTTATTTCTCTGAGGGCTCAGCCGAACACGGGAAGTCATGCAAGCACGGAAAAATCTATTTCTGGACGTGTAATGAACGATATTTTGTATTATACTTCTTTGAAAACGGAAACTTAAAACATTTTATCGGCATATTATTATAATAAATTTAATTGACAAAAAATAAACAATGCAGACAATTATAGTGTTTGGTATGTATGATGCGTTTCCATGGTTACTCTCAAATTATTTCAAAGGTGCTTTGTTGCAAATTAGTTATTGTCAGATAAGGTGAATAAAACGTCAAAAATATTACAGAAATGTATCTAAATATTGAAACACTTACTAATTAAAATACGAAATAGGTACATGTTAAATATCAGAGAGCATATAGAGTTTCTTAAATTTAGTTTAGTTTGCTGTATATTTCTATTTTAAAGCCATATATTCGGTATTTTTATTCAGCGCACGGAAAGTTTTTCCATGCGCTGTTTCCGTGCGCTAGCCCGAAAAACCCCATCTTTCATTATTGCTAAAACAGATGAAAATAAGGTGTTTTCAAAGAAGTATAATAAAAACAATATTTTTACCCCCATAATTGGAAGGGTGTAACTCGGAGAGGGAGGGGTTTTGAGGAAAAATTTATATGGAAGACCCCCTTAATTTTAACGGGAGAATCGCCCTGTAAAATATTTTGGTGCAATTTAGAAACACCCTGTGTATAATATGTAAAATAATATTTCAAGAAAATATTACCATACTGGCATGACCAGTGGCGTAGCCAGCATTTAGGGGCGGGGGGGGGGGGGGATAAATTTTCTGAAATCTTTTCTTGAAATATTGCCGCTTACTGTGTTTAGTCGGATTGGAATAGGTACCTAAACAAAAATTAGCAAAATCCACCGAAAATACAATGCTGTTCATATAAACTCTGCACCAAATGGGAAATATTTTTATTATTATATTTTTTGAAAATCTGATTTCGGGCTAGGTTGGTGCATGTTTTGGGTACACTATTGCGCCTGAAGAGAGTCCCGACGTTACAGCTCATGCCTGTCAAATATGACATTTAAAATAAACATTAGAAAATAATAATTGATATTCCAGGAATTGAAACTGAAACCATAAAATTCAATACAAAACTTTACCTTATAATTTTGCTTCACTCAGTTTCAAAATATAGATGTGTTTTGTGTAAAAATATTACAACACTGGCCCAGGGCATGAACTTAACTTAAAATTAAAGAGCCTGCACCAATAGTGTTGTTACACAACAACTATTTTAAAAAATCTTATTTTTCCTCTGTTTTGCGTTGAATTTATTTTTATTTTTATGATTTACCTAGTAAGAAAGCAACCAGTAAATAAGTGTTGTGACGGGATTTTTGTAGGTTCAGAGAGGGCTGAGGGCCGTTGACAAAAAACAGATTCGTTCGGGCAAATGGGAGGTTTTACTAATACTCTTGGACAGGTATAAAACTGGAAAATATACAAATTAAAATGCACACAAACATCATATAATAATTCCAAGATTACCTGGCACCAGACTAGGTATTCAGACTAAAAAGAAATAGCTTTAACCAATGACGTCAGAACCTATAGACAGGTTTGTTTTGATAAACGCTTGACGCCCAGAACTAATCACAATCTAAGCACTCCATTAAATTATTCCGAAAATGTCGCGAGATTGTCAGAAATTGCCCCTTTTTGTCGAGCCGTAGCGAACTTATTTCGACTGTGGGCTCGGAGGCTGGCGTCGTTAGACCATCCCCCGAGTCTTCGGGTGAGGTTCCGATGTTTCCGGCGCCTCCAAACAAGAAAAAACATGCGATATCTAAGTGTGATTCTGGAGGAACTATAACCGGGAATCACCGGGTGTATAGTTGGTTGATGGTTGACTTTCTGTCTTTGTTTGTAGCATGTTTTTAGAGTAGGATGGATATATTTAATCTTGGAGTCAAAATAAAGGGCATTTTAACAATGGGGCACCACGTCTATAGGTTTTGACGTCATTGGCTTTAACCAATTGCCCTAAGGCTGCCAGCTTGTACCTACTTAAAGTCAGGCCACAAAATGGCCTCTTAACGTCTTCAACTTTGGTATTGTAACATTTGCTGGAGGTGGACAGTTTTTTATAGGCAATAGAAAAAACATATTCTGGGAACACATTCAAATTGCCTTGAATATCTCTGGTTTCAAAACTCACAGCGCCACCTACTGGCCAATAGCCAAATATACTCCAAAGGGATAGAGGAAATTTGCAGACAAGCTAGCCTAATATTTATTAGTTATTTGGTTTGGCTTTACAGGGTTCTAAGCATATAAAATAAAAGGAAGCACCGCAACGCAGGTTACTATCCTGAGTTAATTCAAAATCTTTTCCAAAATATATTCCTCCACAGTGTCTTAAGTTATTTTGCGGGAAGAATATGGTGCACCAATTTGAAGATATACAGGGACCGGCAGAAAGTTGGACACAAAAATTTAATATTTTTAAACTCTGATTTCGATTAATTTAAATTTCTAGCTGCTAATCGAACAAAATTAAAGTTTAGTAGCAAATTCATGTGTTATGCGATGATAAGTTGCGCTTCCAGTATTTTGTTTTTTCTAATACACAGAGTGGTAAAAAAATACAAAAAAAGTTCAATTACTTTTTTTTTGACTAGGTGGCTGTGACTTTAAATCTGACACCCACCTTTGATTCCAAATAACTTTTGTAAGTAACTTTTTACCATATTTTAAAAAATAAGGGTACTTTACTCTTGAGTTATTTTGACCTTTTGGAATCTATCTCGTATCCAAAAAGAGATATTTAAATTTTGATATCTGCGTTTTGAGTTTGAAATGATGCACCAACTTTTATCAAGAATAAAATTTTCTGAGAGATTAATAATAAAAAAGTTTTCCATTTGTGTCCAACTTTCTGCCGGTCACTGTATAATGAAGAAAAAACAAATATCCTGATATCTTTCTGAAAATTGGCATGTAACACATTTTTCTCCGATATTTCCAAAGGCAAACACAGTTTTTCCCAATTTTTAGTTTTAAAAGTCAAATTTGACAGGCATGGACTGTGACGTCAAGAGATATGCTCCAACATATCCCGAAATTATGTTTTCAAAAAAATCGTATAATATACAAATCTTTCTCATTTGGTGCAAACTTTATAAATAGCACTGTATATTATTTATTAGAAAATAATGCCTATACAAAAAAGTCATGTCATTCTTTGGTTTAAAATAAAAGTAACACCTCTCATATATAAAAAAAAAACAAAAAAAAATTAAATATAATTTTTAATATAACACGTTTTTAAAAAACGAACTAAAAAAACGGAGGGCGCATGCAATAGATAATAATAACTATTGATGCATGCGCAGTTAAGTCACTGATTGCACTGCAAATAATGTTTTCCAATGGCAGCTACTTTTCTGTACCCCTTATTATTATCTATTGCACGCGCCCCATCTTTATGAGTCTAGGAGAAATTATTTTATACTTTTTAGTCCGATTTTATAATATTTAGTACTTTTTAGCTCGTTTTAAAAGCGTGTTATAAAAAACGGGGTCTGCCGGGAGCGGGGCAGCGGACAGTGGGCCAGATCGGCGCAGGCGGCAGGGCGGGGGTATACTTATTAAAAGATCTTCCTACTTCTTTAATTTTTCTTCCATCATTCCTTATGGAGTTCAGCCATTGAGTAAAGGAATAATTTATTCCTTTACTCAATGGTTCAGCGCATTTTGCAGGCCGTGTACAAGCAGTCTTACCTGTGTAATTTCTAGGCATTTGGAAACAATAAATAAACTTACTATTATAGCGTTGATTTGCAGCGTTATTAGTGGCGCCAGTGGTCGCGCCAGTTCTATTTGCATGCCAGAAAAGGTTTACACCAATGACTTCTGAGGTTAAAAGCTCGTTGGTTTACACAGATGCACAGCTTACCCTATGCGTTGAATGAGGAATAAGACGCATGCTTGTGTAGGTACGTATGCGTATCTAATATTTTGTTCTGTATTATTTATGTCAATTTAAATATCAAAATATTTACTACAGGATGAAAAAGTAGATATATGATTAGTTTAACTCTTTGTCGTTAAATATTTATTTGTTATTTATGTTTTTGTCTGCTCTATGTTTTGTTAGGCTTTATTAAAAATGAACGTAAAATATAAAAAATTGCATTCTTATTCATGTTCCACTCAAAGTTTACAGATATATCTACTAATTATGTAGATTCTGGTAATAGTTACCTTGTGTTTTAATTTAACTGTACCTACCAAAAACTATAACGGTACACTTACCTACACAAATAATGTTGTACTAAAGTCTACAAATAGGTAGGTATTCTAATATTCGTAGACTTTGGTAAATAATGGAAAGTCAATATGAACCGGCCCCGTATAACTAGCTTGACGGCGATTTCGTTTAGTCGCCCTCGTAAATCCGAAGCGTGCGAGGTGACGCTGATTTACGAGCGGTCCCAAAAAATTGTGGGCCTTTTCGAGAGATTGAAGAAGTGAGCCGACTTTAGTATTTCTAGACTTTGGTATTATCTCTTCGTTCTTTATGGTTAGTTTTTATTTATCTGCTAATAAAGAAGAAATTACCAGCGACGCCCTGGGGGAGCAATGGCGCCACTGAGCTCCCCTTCCGTATTTCGGGTGTCAAATCCGTCGGTCCCAACCGAGGTCCCAACCATAGACTTATAACCTTGTTCATAAGTCTATGGTCCCAACCAATGAATAAAGAACCCCAGGAAGGAGCCAAAGCTCTATGGGCATTATAAAATACGTGAGACGGAAATCGCCTTATACAGGGTGATTCACGTAAGTGGTTCATTAGAAGTTTACGGGGAAGGAGTGCGAATTTTAATTTGAAATTTTGGTCATTTATATAACAGGTTGTAAACTTTCTTTCTAAAATATTTTCAACTTCCGATCACTTCCGGTTATACCGGAAGTCGATAGCAACTTTGTTATTTCAAATAGAACACCCTATATATTATTACACCATTTGGTTCCCTATTAAATTCCAAATCTTTTTTCTAAATGTGTACCATATTCCTAACCCTTTTCGAGATATTCGCAAATTTTTGATTTTTTTGAGTGTTGCAGCTATCGACCATAGTGATCATAACTTTGAAATTTATGAATCTGGAAAACTAAAATTTTGGACTGTCGTAGGCGAAAGTCAACTTTATATTAAATGGTCTGTTTGCCATTTCAAAATATTGTACAGGGTGTTCGGGAAAAAATTCCCAATATCAACATCGAAAAATTGAAAAATCTCATTTTTTTCAAATGGAACCCATATTTTTTTATTGCACCATTGAAATGCTTGTGAAAAGACAGTTCAAAAAGATATAAGACACTATATGTCTAAATGAAGCGGTTGCTTCGTTATTACGAAAAATACGTATTTTTGCTGCTTCATATCAAGAAACAACGGACCTTTTTAGAGTGTAATAGAATTTTAGAAAGAACAATTTTAATGAAAGGCATTTACATTTACCACCTTTGACGAAAAGAAAATTCAGAAACTTCGAACGAAATTTCATAGTCCGTGGCAAGGTCCAAACAAAGAGAAGCAAATGTAAATACGTAACAGGTAAATAGCATAATATGAATAAAGTGTTTTACTTATATGTAGTTTCTTGTTTTTTCTTCTAGTACCTATTATTATGTAATTGTTAGTATTATTGAATTTTGTATTGTTGCTTCTCAGGGAAAAAATATTATTAAATAGCCCTTCACCTTGTCATATAATTGCGTTATTTCATTTTCCATGGCCCTCTATAATGTAACGCTCCTTGAGAAATGGCATCTTTGTTGATACAGAGCAGAAAAAATACGTATTTTGCGTAATAACGAAGCAACCGCTTCATTTAGACATATAATGTGTTATATCTTTTTGAACTGCCTTTTCACAAGCATTTCAATGGTGCAATAAAAAATATGGGTTCCATTTGAAAAAACTGAGTTTTTCAATTTTTCGATGTTGATATTGGGATTTTTTTCCTGAACACCCTGTAAAATATTTTGAAATGGCATACAGACCATTTAATAAAGTTAACTTTCGCCTACGACAGTCCAAAATTTTAGTTTTCCAGATTCATAAATTTCAAAGTTATGATCACTATGGTCGATGGCTGCAACACTAAAAAAAAAGCAAAAATTTGCGAATATCTCGAAAAGGGTTAGGAATAGGGTACACATTATATACAGAAAAAAGATTTGGAATTTAATAGGGAACCAAATGGTGTAATAATATATAGGGTGCCCTACTTGAAATAACAAAGTTGCTATTGACTTCCGGTATATACGGAAGTGATCGGAAGTTGAAAATATTTTAGAAAGAAAGTTTACAACCTGTTATATAATTGTCCAAAATTTCAAATTAAAATTCGCACTCCTTCCCCGTAAACTTCTAATGAACCACTTACGTGAATCACCCTGTATAGAGACTGAATTTTGACAAAATATTTTAATATTTGACAGTTGTCACGGTGGTTTGTGCTATTAGATATTTGTGTAGTTCTTCGATAAGTACTTTTTGGAGATCTATTATGGTTAGCTGTGCAGCCTGCGGGTATTCCGGGACTACCATAACAAAATGTTTGGGGGATAACATTCCATCGGTAAGTACCTACTTTTGTAAACCGGAAACGGCATGCCGCCATATGCAGAGACTGGACCGGTCCAGCGTAAAGCCCAAATTTGCTCCTTCCTGGGGTTCTTTATTCATAGGTCCCAACTGCCACGGCCGTAGGAAACGGCCGGTGCGCGCCTATGGGCCGTTCCCGGGCGCCCGCCGATCGATGGCGGGTCCAGGACACAGGTCCTGGTCCTGCTGGCTCGCAGGACGAAGCGGAGCGCCCGCCGCCGCTCAGTCAGTCTGCCGCTCGCCGGCCCGCCGTCCGCTGCCGCCGCGCGCCCCGCCACCGGAAGTCCCGGGAGCGCGCGACTCACGCCTGCCCCCACTTCCGCTTCCGGCGTTGCCGGCGTGAGCGCGTCGACGTTCGGGACGAGGAGCGCGAGTTGCCGGTAGGTTTTCGGTTCCCATGGGATATTTTAATTGGTGTGTTTCTATTTTTTTGGTCAAACATTTTTAGTTGCGTAAATAAGCGAATAAAAAAATATGCACAGTTAATGAGAACATTTTAATTAGAGATGTTGGCTTTGGCCCCAGACAAAATAAAACTAGAGCGACAATAACAAGTGGTATTGTAATTATTCGACATAATACAATACCAAATCAAACGAAATTTTGTTTAGGTGCTCGGACTGATTTCATTGGGAATTGGGAGTGGTGGTTTTTTTCACATGACGTTCAAAATTATTACACCAATACACAACTATAGACTTTTTAGACTTAAAACAACACGTTTGCACTTACTTCGCATTTGCCAGGAAACAATATAACATCAAAGTGCACCCAGACAAGAGACAAATTGAAACACATGTAACAGTTGACTGCGCGGGGACCGTGGCGTTGCCAGATTGTGCGATCATATGGAAATATCAATATTATGACTTTCATAATATTATTTAGCATAATATAAAATAGAATGACGCATAGTATAATTTAGATGTAGGTACACGTGGCAATTCTGTCAGTAAACAGTTGATGTATTCTACAATTTATTTCTTAAGAAAAATCTGTCTATTGCAGTTATAATTTGTCTTTTTGAGTAAAGAATCCCAGGAAGGAGTCAAAGCTCTATGTGTGTTATAAAATACGTTAGACGGAAATCGCCCTGAGTAGTAATCAAGTTTTTACACAATATTTTGATATCTGAGACGGCAATAGGTGTCAATATGTGGTATTTAGATACTTTTTCGATGAGGTATTATGCTTAGCTATGCGGCTTGTGGCACTTCCGTGACCCCCAGAACTAAAATGTTTTAGGATAATGATCCATCGGTAAGTAATTTTGTAATTTAAATCAACTTTTGAGGTTATGCACCAAGGTGGCATAGGCGTTTGTGTAGATGCCTACCTACTTCTTCATAATTGGAAATTTAAAATTGGAATTGCTGTGTTATCAAGGATTCCTAAACTTAAAGACATAAACATGCCTTATAATTTTTTGCCTATATTCTAATAGGTACTGATTTCACGAAAAATGAGGATTTCCGCCTCGATTAGCATGTAGAAACAACTGAAATGTGCTTGCCACTGTAAAAACTGAAACGCCATCCCGCCATATGTAGAGACTATCCCGGTCGAGCGTTAAGCCCAAATTTGCTCCTTCCTGGGGTAATTTATTCAAGGGTTTGTCTGGGGTTTTGCCCACTTATACATGGTGTACATAACTAAATGCGAAAAAATGCAAGAGGTGATTCAGAATTTAAAAAGAAGAAAATAAATCTATAAACGTAGACCCGACAATGCTTAATAAAATATATACATTTCGCATTTATTTATTTACATTCTGTATATTGTGCTTCAAGTTATGGAATAGCCTTTTGAATAATTTGATGACAGTTGAGATTGATTTACAAAACTATACGCTGTGCTTAATAATTATTTGTAATTATTATTAACAAGTTATCGTGCCTATGAAAAGGCACTTGCTTCGTCTACAAATAATGAATTAAATGTTACCACGACTTCTTTTGAAAAGAGCGTATTTTTCTTCCCTGATATCTATAGGTAATCTATAATTAAGCTAATTTGATATATAGGAATAATTTTTTGATACCTATTTTTTATATTCAAACAAAAAATAGTTGTTTCAGCAGAACTTCAAACTATTTGAAATCAGTTTGAAGCTGTCAGGAAACGTCAAAATGAAACTGCGTATGCTCCTCACAGTTTCAAACTAGTTTGAAGTTGTGCCAAAACAGACCTCATATTACTTTGTTAATAGGTGAAACGATTCTTGATTTGAGAAAGTATAATTTCTGGAGTTCAGCCCTGCTTGGGTGCCATATAATTTGAGTTTCGAAACATCACGTGTGAATTGGATATTAATCGGTCTGAAAGTAAAGTGTATTTTTTGTGCGATATACGTCAGAATTTTAAAGAACTTTGATTGTTATAATTTTTTGACACATATGTTGTTGCAATAAGTTAATAATCGACATATCAACGTCGGCCGTTAATTTGAAATTTTGCACCAGGACATATTTTTAAGCTTGTAGTTTCCTTTAAAAAAATAAATCGTAAAAGTGAAAAGTGAAAGTTGGCCAAGATCTGTAAAATTGTGTTTTATAGCGCGTAGGTTCTACTTTTTCATTCAGGACAACCTTCTCCCAATAAAATTTTATGATACCAGCACACAACTCCAAAAATACCTTGAAAGTTTGTTTAAATATTTAATTGCCGACATCCTTGACCCCTCATTGAAAAATTATGGAATATTGATTCAGGGAAACCTACAACTCAATATTCCATGTAGGAACAATATAAATAGATTATGTATACTTATATACCTCAAAGCACGTCACTTCACACATGTAATGCATTAGGTTTCAAGTTATTCAATTAAATAATATTAATTTTGTTTTGTGTTCATGTTAATTATATTTTAGACACAGTTTCTTAAAAACCAATGGGAAACTTCATTGGAGAAAGTAACTTATCTATTTCTGTTTATTAATAAACCACATTAAACTAAGAATTTTGAGTTGACTTACTTATTTATGGGCTACAATAATTCATTTTTTATAAAAGAACCCTTAAATGATTAATATACAAGGTAACTGGAAATGTAAATTCCTGAAATGGGAGTTTGAGTAAATAAAATTTGCGTTATTTTGCAATATTGTCGGAACCATTGAGTTAATTTGAAAATGTGTACAGTATTAATTTTAATTATGCTTTTATTGGGGGATAAATTCTTTTTTCTCGGCTGACATATTAATTCGAAAAATTATTTTTTTCTACAAGCGTGCGGAAAAGTACACTTTTCTACTTTTCTACTAGTGCGGAAAAGTGACACTATCTAAACTAAAATGCGTGCGGAAAAGTGTCTTACATTTCCGCACGCTTGTAGAAAAAATAGTGTTCCTAACTCTTGCGGAAAGTGTCTTTTCCACACTCGATTTCTTGGCTGAACGACGCGTAGCGGCCAACTGCAATCGCGTGCGGAAAAGTGGCACTTTCCGCACTTGTTAGGAAATATACTATTTCTCAGAAGGTTTAAAAATACAACAAATAACAATTGTAACTGAAATTTTATTATGTGTTAAAAATAATGAAGATTTAAATAAATTAAAACATTGGATTTCTTTATTGAATGTGTTACTCTCCATCCCCAAGAACACAACAGTACCAAATTTTCTCCATCCACACGAACACGACAGTAGCAAATTTCAGTTCAGCAGCTTGATTATTTTGGGAGATATTGTCATAAATCCACGCCCTGTATTTCAGTCAGCAAGCGTATAGAAATTGTATACGAATGTTATACGACAAATTCACATTTTTTTAGCTCGAGATACCCGCACACGGATTATTTGAAGCGTAAAATGGGTCACCATATTTGGATTTGCCCTTTAAAAAACATAAGTGTGCAAAACCTGGATAGACCTATACTTACTGGTTGTAATGATCGAAAATATATTTTCTGAACTTTAACATCCATCTTCTATTTCGGCATTTCCCATTACCAGTAAATATCCCTGTATATAATATCGAAGAAAATACTACAAAAATAATATCTACCTACGCCCAAGTAATATACGAACTTGTGTAAAAATTTAATTCTATAAATAATGAAGCCTTTTCTACAGTAGATAAACTGGATTTTTTATTTACATTTGCATTCTTTTCAAAACTCACCTTAGACTTTTTCCCGAGCAAAATCAGTCGTTTTTGAGGGGCAACATCTCCCTTAATGAAAGATAAAATACGAGTCCCATAATCTTTTGATAGTGGAGTCAACCAGGAAAATAACTTCGAACAAATTCCGGGAGTTTTAGATTTTGTTGGAATGTGTTCGTTTTTATGTCTTAAAACAAAATCCGAAGAGTCCGCAGCGCAAAATAGTGTGCGGTTTTTTTTATTTAACAATAATATAGGTTTTTTGTTACTAACATATTTAATAAGCGTTTTTATAGAATTTAAGTAAGACCATTCGAAAGAGCAGGCAATTTCTCAAAAAAAATGTATTTACATATTTTTTTGTAAAATAATTAAGTAATAAATGAGATTTTTTTAAGATCATACGTTTTCATGCTTCCTCGTATTTAAGAGACAGCCGAAATTGAGAGCGGCACGTGGAGCGCGAGACAGTTAAACAGTAATAACTTTTTACACACACAACTAATTCATATGCAACAAAGTTTATTCGAAAGTGACACCGTAAAGCAATTAAAAAAATCGTGTAGCATTAATTACCATGAAGGGATACGCCTGTCATATTATTGTAAAGTTGGCCTTGATCAAAATTTCATGCATTTTCACAATAATTGACGTTATACATGGTCAATTTGTAATATTTTCGAGCAATATTACAGAATGTTTCTACTAAATATATGTAATTTTGAAAGAGCAATATAAGATTACGACATCAAACCTCGTTTGTTTTTTTCACTTTGATTTTTCAAAAATTCTTGCTATCGCATATTCAATACTTATTTCAAACGCTCATAATATCCGCATAAAATTAGATATTGAAACTCAATAAGTGACTTTTTTGAAGCTTAAAACGTGTGCTTTTTGATAGCATAAGTTATTTTAATGTGTTTCTCTTTTTTCTCGTTTATTTTTGCAGTAAACCGCGTTATAATTAATTTCCCGAAACGCAGAACTCAATTTTTCTTATTTTTAAATCCTAGAATCAAGCTGAAGGAGGTTTCTTACTGGGATGAAACCAATTCTGAGTGAAAGTACACGTTTTAAACTTTCCTAGTCAAAAGATTTTTTCTACATAATTTCCGCTCGTGATTATCAGCTTTTGGAAAAAAAACTCTCTTCATGTGTTCTCAGCTTTCATACAATAATACGAATTCTCTAATAAATATGATAATTTCTGCTTTCTTTCTCGTAAATACCTCATACATGTTTGTATGATATTTTCGATCCACTGAGAACATGCGTTTGTATGTGCGTATGTATGTGCGTGTGTTTGTGAGGCGTGTTAGTTGGCAGGTAGTCGGCAGATGTCATTCTGTTCCCTTGGAGCACAGCTTGTATTGACGTGGGGACGAATGGCACAGCCTATATATATATCCCCCGAAAATCCAAGCTATATACAGGGTGTTTCATTAAGGGCGAAGAGGTACCATATCTCAGGAATTAATTAATAGTCTTGGAGCTTAAGTAATATGGTCACGAAAAATCGCTGGAAATTATTTTTAAGTTTGCAGGTCGGCCGTTAGGGAGAGTATTCGCAACAGTAAATTTGAAAAATTAGTTTTCTCAAAAAAATAACTAATAAATATAAAAAATAATTTTATTGCACTCTTCAGCAAATTCTGAACAATTTTCGTTAAGGATTTTTTGCTCTTGCTCTTCAAATAGAGGTAAGACGAGCGGATAAACCTTGACTTGAAAAAAGGCTGTTAACTCCGGTTTGGTTTAACCGAATTGGTTGAATTTGGACTTGTTGAAGAGAGATTTCCTTCTTCTATCAAATGATTGAATTTCGTGGTCACCGCTATAGAGGGCGCAATTCGAAAATTTTCCCTTTTATTACAATTTTCTCCGAAATTTTAAATTCAATGACAAAATAATAATTATTAACATGTTATTTGAAAGAAGAAGGTATAAGGTATTTGTTTTCAAAGATTTCCGTGGTCAAGCATGCTATGAAATAAATAAAAATCTGCTTGAGCTTTTCGTAAATAGCTATATTTTCACTTTTTATTCCGTTAAACGTATTTCTAATTTACTTACCTTACCTGCAATAAATTTTACGAAATCTTGAAGAAAATTCGATTATTCTTGCATTCAACTTCATTTTTACTAGGCGTCATTTTGTTTTTATTTTTTTTACTTCATATTCATAATCAGCATCTCAAGAAACATAAAAATATACATTTTCATTGAAAAATAATGATTCTACAATTAATTGTAGACGATTTTTGAGAAATTTCGATGAAAAATCGAGTTTTTGAGTTTTTTATTTAAAAAAAAGCGCACTTTTTCAACCTGCGGACTTTTAAATAAAAGTATATGTAAAAGGTTTTATTCAAATACATGACTTCCCTAATTAATTCCTAATTAACACCATTTTTCGTCTACGTTGACTCCACTATGAGTGCTAGCAGATTTCCTGGTCCACCATCGCTCTGCAGACCACGAGTGTGTAAGTTAGGGCCTTGAATAAGGTATTCGGAAATGAATGGTTATGGACAACCCTGTATTCTGTATTTAATTCAATTTTTGAAAACGCTCGAGGTGGACAGAATGGTATGAATCTCATTTAACAATATTAATGACAAGACTTTAGTTATACCGACATCAACCTCTCCCGACAGCAAAATATGAATAAGTTAGTTGTCGCGGGGGCCAACAAAAGCCGTTTCCTCTGGCAAGGAATTTTACTTTCTTTCCAGACACAGTAGATATAAAGAAGTTCCATATAAATATTTTTTATCTGTCACATTTACTTTGGGTGGAACATTCTTCCAAACACAAACTGCATTAGAAATATATAGAAATATATTTTATCTCAAATTGTCAGAAAACATTCTTTGTTGGAAGTTTCAAGGTAAATTAACCCTAAATCGTATAGTGAGTTAATAAAAAATATGTAACCTTAATAATGTGAGAGAAATTATTAAATGTTAATGTTGAAATAAAATGTAAATGTAAATTAAAAAACTTGTCACGCGAATTGTAAAGAAAATACATATACTATGGCAATACAAGTAGGTATAGTAGTAACTTGGAACAGCATAAAAACCTGTGAATTTTATACGGGTGATTTCTGCTGATAAGTCTGGTATTTTTACCAGTAGCAGAGCGTGGTAAATGCTATGAAATAGATCACGCCTTGTATATCACTATGTTCCAAGTGAGTTCATTTATATTTTACCAGGGTAGCTCGAGAACAGGCGCTTCCGGTAATAAAATACGAGACAAAACACTTTTTAACCATATTAAACCGCACCTGGTATTATAAGTAAAACGAGATGAAGGAGACAGAGACGATAGATATTGTAGTAAAAACAACTGACTGCATGCTCACCTAATATAATATATCACTAATCTTGCATGGGCTACACTGTTCGACGGCTGGCCACTTTTACAGCGAAATGCGGTGGATAGGCGTGCGATAATTTCACAGATTTTGGGATATACTTGCGTAAATAGTTGTAATTGATATGGCTTTTTAGAGACCTTTTGACAATATTGTATGGTGCATTAACTTTTACGTTATGTGTAACGACAACCTTAAAAAACCTTAAAGGTGAAATATTATGTTGCATGTAGAATATGTACAGGGTGATTCAGTTTTAATCTGCAACACTTCAACAGGTGATAGAAAACCAAAAAATAACCGCACTTTCTTCTATAAACTATATCATTTTAAGGCCTTATAAAAAAGTTACAGGGTGTTAAAGTTGCAAGAAATATGTGGAATTTATTGAATATTTTACAAACTAGTTGAGATATTTAAGTCATATTTGGTACACGTTATAACGGCATGGGTTAGCATAAAACCTGTTAATATCAACCATCTTGAACAACCAGTGGCGTAGAAATGGGTAATTAGTAAAATTTATTTAAAAAAAAAATAGAACCACCTTGTATAGCAATAAAATGTATTCAAATTCTTATGTAAATTTTTATAGTAAACAAAAACGTTCTCTTGGCATTTTTTCATATGTGTCATGGTTTCATAGCAAATTTGATTTTTTCGTATTATTTCGGGGTACTTCTGAAAAATTAACTTAAAACTTTTCTCCATAAGTAACACTCAAAGTAGAAAAAATGTGTTTTTTACTTTAAATACAGTAACTTTTCCCAATAAACTTACCCATTCAAGGTTTTACTTTTCAAGATACAGAGCGTAACATTAATTGAAGTGTTGCAGGTTAAAACTGAATCACCCTGTATATCTTTAAAAAACTGCGTGGCGCTTATGTCCGATATTAGAGTTTTTTTTTATGCAATTAGAGTTTTTTATACTGTTTCAAGTGACTTTAGAAATACTATACTTGCTTATCAACTAATCACTACAATCAATAAAATTAATTGGTACCTACTTTTATGAACATTTCGTGCAACAAGCTTTTCAATTTACAAAAACTTGTCGCAATTTGGCATTGAATTATCTTAACGAAAACCTAGACTTATTTTATTTTATTTGTTTTAGTACATGGCTTAAAAGCTTGTTATTAAAAAGGTTTTTTAATCTTTTTTATTTTATCCGTTTTTTTTATCAATATTTTACTTTTACATTTTTCCCGAAAATGGTCATGAACACACTTCGCAATGAAAGTTTGCACAATAAGTTACAATTAAAAAAAATAGCCCGCTGAACTATTCATCAGATACAGGGGTGTTAGGTTAAAAGAATAATCTTCAAAGTGAAGGTTTCTATCCAAGCAGGGCTAAACCTCAAATTCCAACGTTTATTTGTCTTTCACAGGAGTTGTTTCACCTACAAGTCCGGGGATTCACTGAATCTAAAATAGGTATTTATATAAAATAAAACTATTCTTTGATAAATAATCAGCAATAAACAACATAAACTACTAAAAAATAAAATATTGGTAGAGTTTCCGACCATAAATTTACAAATAAACTACGTTTCAATCGAGTAGGTATTCTTTTATTATTGACGCGACATCTCGATCCTCATCGTGGTCATCATCAGGCTACAGATTAAAAATGAAAAACTCTATTAAAATATTGTATGTTATTATGTCTTCTTAGTACTAAGAAGACGACATTTGTTTGGAAAAAGGGGCAATTCTTTTAACTGTTTAAGTAAGGTGAGGTAATAATATCGCCCTAAAAAATTTTACTGCCCGTGCTACCCCCCGAAAAGACCCCTGGTTAAGCCGGCACTGGAAGCCACAAGCCTTAAAAATTATTTAATTAGGTGTTTAAATAGCAAATACAAAAAGTGAAGGAGGGTTAAAAGAAAAATGCGCCAACGTGTATAGTCCAAAGCACGACAGAAAACGTTTCTAAAGAATGCGGGCAGCGTTGCGAGATTTCCTATACGAGTAGTCGTTATTTATTGTCGAATACAAGTTTTATCATATTGAAGCTGAATTTCTGAACTCTGTTATACCGAAAAAATAAATCTCGCATCACGGGACCATTTACCCATTTTTGTTTATCATTTATTTTTAACGCGGTGTGATAAAACACCTAATATATTTTTTTCATCATCGTCGCGTCTACAATCGCCTTTGAAATACGGCAACACAGCACTTCTACGAAGGAGTCTGCTGACAAAAGCAATTAGCCAACGCGTTTTGTGCCTGTTTATATGGTACGTAAAGTTAACTGCGTATTTGGGCTACCATACAGACCTCATTTTTTAGGCCGCTGGCAAGTTTTTTCCGCCAGCTCAGAGAGCTCAGTGGCGTTTTGTATGTTCGGGAGTTAACGTGTGCAAAATGAGTTAACAGGGAAGAACGTTGCATTCTCAAGCACGAGAAATAATTGTCAATGTTATAAGGGTTTGCCTTCCTCCATAGTCTAAGGCATCACCGTTAACAATAATATTAACAATAAATTAAATAAAAATTGTATGCAAATTAAGTCAGTGAGTTACACAAAATTGAATACGCCCCTGAACTGTGACTAATTCTATAATATTTGCGAGTTCTTCCCTCTTACGTCGCACGCATTCTGCCGTAAGGAGGACTATACAAGACTTGAAACTTTACAATTAGCGGTTAGAGCATTTGTTTTGAAGGTATCCTTACCAGGTTTGTATAAAACCATTAAACCCATTTAACTTCCCTTAATTGAAATTGTTCTACACTTCGGTAGGTTTAAAATTACACTTCTATACTACTAAGTTTGAGAATTTGAGTGGTTCCGTTGTTGAAAGTTAGAGTTTATAGCCCAGTTTTAACAATTTATAAAGTTTAGGTATGAAATGGATTGTAATTGGCATGGTAGCGGTAGCGATTCTCTTCGGCAGAAATTTGGGGTTCAGGTTTTCACCCGTAGTTTGAGAAACATATGAATAAAAAATAAAAGGATGGATAAAAGCGAGATGTTCGCCTACTTTAAATTCAAACTTAAATTTAAGAGGTTTGAAACCAAAATATACTAAAAGTACATACAAATTATACAAAAGAGCGAATTCTGAACACCCAGCATTATCGTATCACGTTGAAGTTGAAGCACACTTCTTGTTAGCTAGAATAAACGAACAAATAAATAAATGTTGAACGGAGAAAGTTTTTTAATCGATAGAGAAAACTGACAAAGATTTTATCGCCCTTGCACAACAGCATTTATTATTCTAATATTAATACAAGATAGGTAGGTACTAAACTATTACAACTTTTAAAGTATGACAAATTTAATGATTATTGCTAATAGGTACATATTTCAGAAAAAAAATTTGTTATCGGTAAAATTTTTTCCATTGTTGCGTGTCGTTTCGAACTTAAAAGAAGCCTATCAAAATTTCGAAACCACTTTCCATCATATCCTAACACTTTTTTGTGTCCATTTAAAAATACACACAAATTTTTGAATTAATAAAAAGTAATAAAATGAAAACAATCGACTACTCGAATTAACTACGGTATGTACCTATCTAGTAAATAAATTCACGAAAATATAGTAGGGGAGACCGGGGATAGTTCGCACACTTTGCACATTTATATTTTTTTGGAATCAGTTGCTCTTGCTCACAACGTACTTGAAATATCGTTATTAGAGAAAATAATGCCTCCGCAGCATTATCTAAATATTTGCAAACAGTGTATTTTAATTAAAAAGTCCCAAAAAATGTTACATATGACAACTAGCCCCGTTATAGGAGCAATTTGGCACAAGGAATGGGTCAAACTGTCATATGAATATTATGGTAGAGAATTAATAAGACTAATTTTTTATTTCTTAAATACCTGTATTATACGCAGCTGGCATTATTTATTAAAAATCATCCCGAATCGGGTGGCAAACTTACCTAACCACTGATCAAGTTGTTTTAGAGAATTCCTAGTCACTTGTCTAAATTTCCTATTCCTGCTGTTGGTGGCTTTCTTGTTAATGATAAAAGGAATATTAAGTAGACCTTTTCAACACTTCTTATGTACTATTTCGTACACTATAAGTCGAAGCTTTAAAGTTTCGAGTTATAAGTCGAAATATTAGTTCAATATTTCTACTTATAAAAGCTTCGAGTTAGAAGTATGGTCTTTCCTGGCTTGCAAAACTAAATATCTGAGGATATTAATCAATCGGTAAGTAATTTTGTTATTTAAATTAACTTTTGAGGTCATGCACCAACGTGGCATAGGCGTTTATGTAAGTACCTACATTTTCATAATTGGAAATTTAAAATTAGTATTCCTATATTATTGTACAACAATCACAGTCCCCAAACCATTGAAATGACAAGTAGATGGAAGGAGTGTAGAGAGAGAAACTGGCAGCCAAACTTGAGTAAGTGAAATAGTAAATAAATCAGCTGATTCCGGCAAAAATCACATAACACAAAAGAGGTGTTTGTCCTAACTTTCTATTTTTGTGTCCTGTGCTTCAAACGAGTTCCCTTGTCAAACGTCATTTTAATTTTCCTTCTGTCCCAAGTCCCAGCAGTACGAATAGGAGTAATAATTGTATTATTTATATTTGATTTGAGTTCGTGTCGTGGTGGCAGTTTCGTATAAAACGGCATTGAGTTTTCTTAGTTGGTGTTTGGTTTAATATTATATTTTTAGATCGGAGAGACAATTTAATTTAGCTATGTGGCTATATTCTTTCTGTTTATAAGTTGTAAATTACAAAAAAGAGGGTCAACTCCTGTTGTGTATTTGGATGTACCAAACGGGGCGGAAAGAATAAGAATAGTGGGGTTTCTTTTCATTCGTAAGTCTTAAAAATCTTTGCTAATAACTTTGCAGTTTTCCAAGAGATAAGGTGATATTAGAGACAAGTGGATAGCAGCAATAAAAAGGAAAAATTTTGTACTGTCTACAAGTATTTACTTGCATTTGTAGTCAACAATTTATTGAGAGCAATGTCATAGAGAATTTTGGGCAGCGCAAACTTAAAAAGTATGTAATTACTACAGTTTCTTATTTTCCAAGTCATGATAGAAACTATCAAGGGAAAAACTGGCAAAATATTGTTCTAATGAACCTAGCTCTTCGTAGTCAAAGATGGAATTAATCTTGAGGTTCTGGTCCCTTTAATAAGGTAATTATTTGTAATTCTTTTTGTTAAATGCCTAAACAAATATAAAATATATACAAAAATATGTAAAAGTTACCTGTCTTACATGCTTTTCCTATTAAATTGAATTTTAAAATTAATAATTCAATTAAGATAAGTAATTAAAGTTGAAAGTGTATAGGTACCTTATCCTAGATATTTTGTCGTTTTGTTATTTTAAAATAAACTTTTATTTTGTAATTTGTATTTTATTTGTCTCAATTTACTTCCAGGCACATAAAATTGCCATGTAGGTAATTTTTTTAACCAATTCACTACTTTTTTCTGTGCAATATTTACATAATTGTGGTTATATAGGAAAATTCTCATTCCTACAAACAAGCTCTGAATTTCGGAATACAGATCATACAATAAAGAGAATTACGGAACATGCCCATTAAATTCGCCTATTAATATGCAACATCCCTATATACCTCCTTTGCCTGAATCAGCTGACACGTTCATTAGGTGTCCTTGTCTTACTTATTGCCATTTGAAACCTATCTCTCTCTAGAGTTGGCTGCCCCAAACAACAATGAAAGTGGTACCTGTGCGACTTCCATTGTACTTATCAATTCGATGCCCCAAACTCGTTGCCTTGGTTATCACCTTTATTATTTAGCCTTCACTAGAGGCCCTGTATGACACAAAAAGTGACAGTTATTCGTTTTAACAGAGGTTGGACAACGATCGGATCTCTCTCTCTCTGGCGAGGGTCTTATTTTCCCTATCAAATTCATTTTGTGCAACAGAAATATATTTTTTCGCTCTTTCTAGCATTCCCCTATCAGCATGATGTATCAAAATTTGATTTTAAGGTTAAGCTAACGACAGTTAACTGCCATAAGCGTAGGTAGATGAGGGCACAGTTTAAAATGTATAAAAATATAGATAAAACCAATAAATAGGTAAATAAGTTAGGTAGTAGTATGTTATTTGCAAAGCTTCACTAATAATAATTATTGAAGTTTGAATGGAAAAGTGAAGAAACATATAATTTGTTCCAAAATATCAGGATAAAAACATTTATTAAATTTTTGTAGGAAGGTGGTAGGTAATGTAGATAGGTAAGTACATAAAATTAAACAAGGCTCTAGCATACCAACTAACCAAACATTCGAATATTTCTTCAATAGGAATCGTAGCTGCAATAGTATTTTTTATTAATTTTATTTAAAAATAAAAAAGGTCTTTTAAATGGTTTTACTATATGGTTTCGTTTCTTCAAACTCTCTTCTTATACCTACCATCATAATTTTAAGACAATTAATACTAAAATTTGTACATAAGAAAAAGTTGGAATGTTTGTTTTGGTAATATCACAGACCTATATAGCTATATAGGTCTGTGGTAATATGAATCAACCACTAATAATAGGAATTAGGCTGAATAAAAAAATGAGTACCTAGGTATTTAATATCGATATATTAGTCTCTCATTCTTTTTTTTTTGTAAAATAAAAGTTAATAACTTTTTAATGCAAGAGAGATCATCTACATTTCAATAAAGAAGACAACAGTATTTTTGTTTTCAAAGATATATTATTGCAAGTAAATAGGAAAAATCAAACTAGTACAAGTTCTCACAAATTTATACATATTTAATAATGGTTCTTTCTTGCTAAAGTCACGTTCATCAAACGTTGCAGGAGATGATCCTTTCTTCAGCACAACCTGACACTCAAAATCCATGTCGGAGAAGTGAATCTGTGAAAGTTAAAGAACTATAAATTTAAGCTACCTAAACATAATAAAACGCTGCCATCAAATGCTATTTTTTTATCAGCAAGAAATTTGTAATAGAATATAAGCTCACACATTTAACCGACTACACAAAAAGGGCTCTTTATATTCCCACCCGTGTTAACTTCTTTTTTGTCCGATTTTGTTGGTCCTGGTGTAAAATAAAGCTCCTTCAAAACTGCCTCTCTCTAACAGTTATTATAAATTCTAAAATATCTTTAGAAGTAAGATTTTGTAACTATTTTATTGCTATTTATTCGTGGCGTTTTTTCCTACAGGAGGTTTCGAAAAAAAAATGTACGAAAAGTATTTACGAATTACATATTACACTCTCTTTCCAAATTTCACGATAGGAAGAATTTTCTAATTGCAAACAACTTTTTTCGTATTTTTTAGTTTTCTCCTTGCGAGAAGCAACAAAAATTAAAAAAAAACAAAATAGGTCAAAAAATTATGGAGGTGGAAGTTTTGATGAGGAAGATCCTGTATAGTTTTCTGTAATACGTCTCTTCGTTATGAGAATTTTGTAGTAGAAAAATTTCCTTTACGCAGTAACAAAATATTACTTATAAACCAATCCAAAGTTGTCACGCACAACTTATCTAATATATCCATATACATATACTTACATTTTTATTATTCCATGAAACGAAAAATGCCTATCCCGGTCCAGTAAATGTAGGTAACAGGTTTTACCTCCTTGAATAAGGACAAAAATTTTAATTTTATCTCTTTAACATTGGGAAATTTTCATAAGAATTCTAATAAGGGGTTTGTATAACCTTATGGACTTGAAAACAAATAGGTATAAAAAGGAACTAGAGATACTTATGTAATTAAATTTACTTACCTCGCAAATTTTCGTATCATTTCCAACTCTCATGTTAGGGTATTTCATTTGCACCATCGTGCTCGTACTTCTGCGCTTTTTGGAAATGGTGTTAAGAAAAATTCATCTTGCTCAGAATTCTTGCAGTTTCTTATTGCACAAGATGTTATTTTTAACTGTTAACATTCCTTTTTGCAAAATAAATTGAGCACGCTCAATAATTTGTCGACAGTTTGTTGACAAACTGGCACCCGCCAAGATAAGAATATAATAAAAACAATGTTACTAGATCTGCCAAAATCTGTTGTCCAACCTCTGTTAAAACGAATAACTGTCAGTTTTCGTGTCATACAGGGCCTCTAGCCTTCACAAATAAACTTGTCAGATACTGTCACTGACCAAGAATATTCTCTCAGCTCCAAAAATCGCACTAAAATCGCGTTATAACCTTCAACTTCCCTCAGGCCCTATTCACAGGGCTTTGTATATTCAAATGGAAGCCTGGAGACTACTCTAGAATATTCCTGGACAATGACAGATGCAGAAATCAAATTTCTAGCAAATTTCTAGAAACTGATGGAAGCTGCACAGAGAAAACAACGAAAACTAAAAGAAAATGGGGCCCTGGGGGGCTCAGGCCAACAGAGATGCGACGGAAAATGCTTCTAAATTAATCATAAAAATTATAAAACTGTAAGTAGAATACCCAAACTTAAAATTTAACTGCTAAATCTTTGAGTTGGTTAGAAAACAGTGCAGACAATATGTTCATTGAAAACTGATATTAACTTTAGAGGCAATTTTCGTTACATTATCAAAGCTTCCTAAACTTAAAGTTCGCCTTCATAATGGCACAGATGACCTATATAGCTTTAATAGTTCCAAGGGAAAAATCAGATCAGATTTTTTTAGAACATTGTTTTTTTTTATTATTGGTGGTTAAAAATATCTAAACTATATATATTGTCCTGTAAAAACATTAGAAAAGTTGCTTAATCTACAGTTTTTGTTTGTAGACCTCATTAATTCACTTTACAAATAGGTAATAAAAGTCCGTGTTTTGCTTGACTCGCGGCGCGATTGAAACACACGCCGCCGTTTTTTTCATGCTTCGCTCCGAAATGGGCGAAACCAATATTCTTCGGGTGGTGAAAGGTGCTGAGCGAAATTCGATAAGGCTCCTGGCAAATAACAAACTTTCAAGCAGCGCCAGACTTATGTCTATTTTATTTATAGACGCGTCCTGGGGCCCGATCACTATACTAGCCAATATTCAGCCGTGTTGTGAGTCTATATGTATAACATGGCAGAAACATGATGTAGATTAGAGAGAGACGAATGATTTCCTATCTCGAATTCTAATAGATTCAATGTGTAATCACATAGGTGGTGGTACTCATGATATAATCGGTTTATTGTATCATGGTACTAAGTGAGACAGTGTTTTAACTGTTTTAAGTGAAACAAAACTCTCATTTTTAAATATACCGCCATTAAGAGAGGCACATCATTGCAGTTTTCAAAAAAATCTGGGTGTTTTTAGAGAACATTGATTTTCAAGGCAACCTCAGATACCTATTCATTTAATTTTTAATTGGGTTTTTCGCCACCAAACTGATTGAAAGACAACTTAAATCAGATAGGATAATTAAAATATTACCAGCAGATAAAGGAAATGCAACTGTTATTTTAGAAAAAACCGTGTATGATAATAAATTAAATGATTTATTAAATGAAGGAACTTACAAGAAGATAAACAAAGACCCTACAACTTCAATAGAAACTAAAATATACAAAACACTGTATAAATACCGTGAACAAATGACACAGAGACAAAGGACACTCTTAACTCCGCATCATTCAAAACCTCCACACTTATACGGATTACCAAAAATACACAAAACTAACATTCCTCTTCGCCCCATTGTAAGTTCAATAAATTCGCCATGTCATTCGTTAGCAAAATATTTACTTAAAATTGTTAATCCGTTAGTAGGAAACTCAAATTCATTTATCAGAAAGAGTAATCATTTTCTAGAAAAAATTAGGGAACATCAATTTCCGGATAATTATATATTAGCTAGTTTTGATGTGGTTAGTCTTTTTACAAATGTCCCTGTTGACAAATCATTGAATATTTTACGCAGAAAGTTAGAAAGTGATCAGACTTTAGTAGACAGGACAAATTTGAATATAGATGCAATATTAGAACTAACAACACTATGTGTTAAAACCACTTATTTTCAACTAGGAAATGAATTTTACCAGCAGGAATTTGGAATGGCTATGGGGTCTCCTTTATCACTATTCATAAGCAATAATTTATTCATGGAAGATTTTGAACAAAATGAATTGACTAGATATGTTATTAAATTTTATAAACTCTCAAGAACCTTCTATTAAGTTTACCTTAGAAATTGAAAATAATAATGAATTACCTTTCTTAGATGTTTCTATACTGAAATCAGATAATATAGAAACTAGTGTCTATAGAAAACCAACACATACTAATAGATATCTCCATTTCAACTCCAATCATCATATTAGTGTTAAAAAAGGAGTAATTAAAAGTTTGTATGACAGGGCTAGAACGATTTGTTCTAATAACACAAAATTTGAGGAAGAAATTAAACATATAAAACATGTTCTTGAGAAGAATAGTTATCCTATTGAATTTGTTGAGCAAGTTTTTCAGGATTGCCAACAAAATGCGTAGCGTATATTTTCTGTGATTTAATGAGTTACAAAGTTCAAAAAATTGCATTTATAAAATTCCTTGTGAATGTGGAAAGTTCTATGTTGGGGAGACTTGTAGGCCATTTAACGTTCGTTTAAAAGAACATAAAAATTATATCAGGCAAAATCAAATTTCGAAGTCAAAAATATGTGAACATTCCTTTAATAACAATCATAGGATATTGTGGGATAGTTCCAAACCAATTCTAAAAGAAGAAGTAGGAAATAGACGAAAAATTAAAGAATCTGCATTTATTCTAGGAAATACGGGCAACTGTGTTATGAATGTTCAGTGGAATTCAGTAAAATAATATTGCCACTTATTCAAAGAGAAGTTATAGATAATTAGATAAAACACAGGGTACAATATCAGGCAGGTGGCTAGGCTATTGTTTCTGTTGTCATGACATTTTAACCTGAAATTTATTAATCTGTCACTTCACTTTGACGTGACATGATCTTTGGGAAAGGAGGAAGATTTATCCTCCGAAATCTCAGAAAACAAATTTGTTGAAGTTATTTTTTGAGTTACACGTTTAAAGTTTTGTTCGTTCAGTGTTAATAATTTATGAATTTTCGAGGCAACTTGAAAAAGTTGTCTCTCAATCAGTTTGGTGGCGAAAAACCCAATTAAAAATTAAATGGATCTGTTTGCGCCACAAATAAATTTTAGAAAATACTCAGTTACCTATATTAAGCACATTATAAGTAAAATATGTTTTTTAAATATGTTGAACAATATTTTCTTGATTTACCTAAGCTTCGACTTTATATTTTAATAGGATATAGTTCATATGAATATCCAGCCGGATTGAGCTTAGAGTTCGAGAATAAAATTTTAGGACAATATTTCTATAGCTGCTACCGAGGCTGCATTGGTAGGTATTTATTTTTGTGTACTAGAAACATGTTTTTATAAAATAAAAATTTATTTAGTTTCTTATCTCCAGTACCTATTGGTTGCTAATTGGAATTACTTATAGAGAGATATGTTTTACTTTGGACCAGCGATCGTCTCAGTTAATACGCTGAATGAGACATTTTATAGTTTACATTAGACCGTTTTTGGTACCTATAGGACGGTAGTTATAGAAATTATCGTATTTTTTCACAGGGTCGCATTATGTCTATAATTTTTGCAAAACTTTTGAATAATTAAGAAACCATCCCTATTGCGAGCTCTGAACAAAAGTCCAAGCATGAACTTTTGAATGGGTACTCAAGAACATAAGGAATAAAATCAGAAAATTACTTTCTCGCATTTTTTTCATTTGAAAAATTATATTGTTACCGGACTACAAGAGGGAGGGCCCCCATGCAGGATTCTGCACTCGGGCACCAAAACCCCTAGCTACGCTACTGCCTCTTTAGTCTTACGAGTTATAAAAAACTTTTCGGCTCGCAGTTCTTCTGTGTGATTTAATTGCTCTTAAAATGTTTGATTCATTTTAATATTGAAACACATTATTTCATAATTGATAAAACGATATCGCCCCGAAAATTAACCAGCATAGTAATATTATTCTAACACAATAATATCCTGTTATGTCGATATCCGAGTGCTGGAATCCCGCTTCGGAGTGGAAATAACTGGATGAAGCTCCCACGCTATAGAAAATAAGTCAATTTATCTACCTACATGAAAAAGAAATAAATCACCCCTGTCAAGACCCTCCAGCAATCAGGAAATTGTATAGGCAACATTGGTAACATTAGTAGATATCTTTTTTCCTGTAGTGATCTGTATTTTTACAATCTTTTATCATTGAGTAAAGGAATTACTCAATGCTCTTATTTAACTTCACCTGTTAGTGTTATTTATTAGTAAATCTGTTACTAGTAGTAGTTAGGTATGTGTGGGTAAAATTGTGCAAGTGAATTTTAAAACAGTTTTACCCAACAGATTGAACTGAAATTTTGCACACGCATTTGTGCTGGTGGCAGTACAATCTAGTATACTCAATATAGTAATTTGTCCAAATTGGCCGCCGTTCCAAGATATCGGATTATCTTTTCTCTTTACAACCCCCTCGATATGGCCATCATATGAAAGGGTTTGCCGAATAGAAAACGATAAGGTGAGTGACACGGGTATCAAATACTAAAAAGCACAAAATAAATTAATAAATATGAAACCGTTTGAAAAAGAAGTCATTATTTATGCCATGTACTAAAACGAATAAAATAAATTCAGTTTTTTTTAAGGTAATTAATTCAATGTCAAACGCTGAATTACTAGTTTTCAAAAGGCTTGGCGCGCGAAATGTTCATAAATGTAGGTGTATCAATTAATTTCATTGGACAGTGATTGGTTGATAATCAAGTATGTATTTTCTTTAGAAGTAGGTATGTATTTTCTTTAGAATTCGAGGGACAAGTTTTTTGAAAACAAATAATTCAGCATTTGGCATTGAAAGAAAACCTAAATATTTTTCGCGCATGAGACGTATTCCAAATTACAGGTTTAAAAATTCGTTTGTCGTTTCATCGGACCACGCTATTTTCGCCATAGGAAACACTAAACGTGACATTAGATAGAGCGCACTGCTACCACAGAATTTTAGTTATTCTGTGCTGCTACTTACTAACTGATCACGCGTACGAATATGTGAACGAATAATATGCGTATGCGGAGTGTTTTGCAAATATTTGCTCCTTGATTTGTGTCATTTACCGACATCGAGCCGGAAATATTTTTATTTGCCGATATCCTTTTGAGCGAATATTTGTCTTCAAAAAAACCATACACATGCATTCGTCTATATGCCAAAATATCCAAATATTTGTGACAAATAGATACTCGTGGAGCCCGCTTTAAATAAAAGCTTTTATTTTTAAAAAGCTGTTTTTTGCAGTTATCTCAGAGAACTTCAGATAACTTATACAGGGTGACCGTATTTCGAGTCTATGCATGGGGATTTTTCTCGCCTCCCTGGGCAAAGATATGACTATAAACTTTTATTTTTCTTATGGGCGCCAAATTGGATTTTTGCATTTTTGAAAAGAGGATTTTTTTCTGGATAAAATCATATGTCACACATTATGCTTTATTTTGTTTTTCTTGCCGTAATATCAAATTAATGGTTTTTGCATAGAGTGCCTTGAAAACATAAGCCTAGTTACTCATTGTTGCGAAGTGTGCTTTGGAATATTGTTTATCGGTTCAGTAAAAATTCAGTTAATGTTAAATTTATTGATTAAATAAATCAAACATACCACGAGAGTATGATCTGAGACCTTCTTATTTATTCGTCATTTGCCATAACCCACATTAATACTAAAAAAGTCAAACTGGAAACATAAGAACAACAAAGACCTAGACGAGTAGACAATCCATTTTACAATAAATGTTGAATTTGTCCTCCTTGTTCCTCAAGGCACAATACAGCACGTTTCCTTAAGTTGTTTATGGCTCATCCAATATCCTTCGTCCTCATTTATATTTGTGGAATAATAAATTTGAATCATGTTTCCAAGGCACTCTATGCAAAAACGTCAAACATTTGGGGCTTATGGTTCCAAGGCACTCTATGCAAAAACGATTAATATGATATTACGGCAAGAAAAACAAAGTAAAGCATAATGTGTGATATATCATTTTAAACAGAAAAATCCTCTTTTCAAAAATGCAAAAATCCAATATGGCGCAAATAAGAAAAATAAAAGTTGATCGTCATATCTTTGTCCAGGGAGGCGACAAAAAAATGCGAGATCGAGGTCATATTTAGATTCCTTATAAAAAAGTGCCTTAATAATGTTTAACTTAGAAATGTCCAGCCTCATTCGTTTTCGTTTAAAAAAATAAAAACGAAAACGACGATTTTCAGTTTTTCCCAGTGGCGTGCCCAGAAATTGTGTTTGGGGGGGGGGGGGTTCGGGGGTTAAGCGAATGGAGGTTTAGGGTAGGCAGAATGGGAGTGGGGGGAGAAAAATCTAAGACTGGTTGTTAAAAAATATACTACATATTAAAAAAAACTATTCTTAAAAAGGAACAAAACTGATTTTAACAAACCTACAATCCAAAATCAAGTTTTCGTTTTTTGGATTTGGACTTGGACTAAGAGTTCCGACTACTATCCGACCTGAAAACATCTCACATAGCATCTAATATTTTTTGAATATACAAAATAAGTTCCTAATGTGCAAAAAATATTCCCCCATATTTATAAAACATTATTATTAATTAATATTGCTGGAACATGTTAAATAGTATATTCATACAGCAAATATCTTATGAATGTTCACAAATGGTTGTATATAAGACATTCACGATATACTTATGTTATCAATGTTCACGAGTGGCGATAACTGGAATATAATGACGTCACCGAGATTCTAGCTTACACTATTTTTAGCTAATATTTCCAAGTACGTCGATCGCTCAGTTGGTCAGAGCGTTGAACTTGTAAATCGATGGTCGTAGGTTCGAACCCTGCACCCGGCATTAGCGTTTTTTTTATTTTATAATTTACACGTGAATATTAAATGTATATACATAGAACATACAAAAATGCTTCTGAAGTTTCAAATTAATCTTCAATGAATATTTGTGGATATTTATAATACGTGAAATAGTACCTTCAAAAGGCAAACACCTGAATGTTGCTTGAATGTTCAGATAATGTTTTTACAGTTTTTATGAATATTCCTACAATATGCATGTTCTCTGAAAAAATATTATCAGAATATTCCGCCAATGTAATTTTGCTATATGGGATTAGCCTCGCGACACCGCGGCGAGTTATTTTCCCGAAAACCTGTTTGCCCGAGTCCCGATTGACCCCAGCGAAGCGTCCCGATTCGTCCCATTTGAGGGTACAGATGTATTTGATCATCTGTATACTGTACCCCTACCCCTGCAGCTACGCCGCAGAAGGGGAATTGTACAGTGCAGTTATTATCATTATCCGAATATCCGTTTTTAGACTACAAAGAGTGCATTTGTTTTAACTCATAAAAGATAGTTTAGTAGAGTAGTTTTTCGGTTTTTCTTTTGTTTTTAATTTTTTTTTCTTCACTTTTCGTTTGAAAATTTAACCTGCTTGGGGGGGAAACCCCCCCCCATGGAGGAAACCCCCCCCCATGGGCACGCCACTGGTTTTTCCCCATTATTTTCAAAACGAGAAGGGCCAGCCAAAATTTGTTTTACCATGTTACTCGGCATCAAATTTTGCAACTTTGCCCCAATTTAACCGACCTCGTATCTCTAAGATATAACCAAGATTCCCATGCATAGACTCGAAAAACAGTCACCCCACCCTGTATACTGCAGGGCCGCCGAGAGCCGAAACGGGCCCTGGGACTCTTCAGCTTTTTGGGCCTACTCTTTCTATTCAAAATAATAATAAGGGGTATAGGTACCTAGTTCAGTTGTAGGATTCAAAATATACAATATTAATAATTATAGTTTTATTCACATAATAAAGATATAAAATAGAATAGAAACAACATGAAGAAAAACCAAAATAAATAACTCAGGTAACGGCTTTAATATATGATTCATTTTTAATAATCATAATGTGTACATATAGTATAATTGCAACAAAAAAGATAGGTACTTAGAAGGAAAAACTTACCCTCCTGTAGCCGGAGTAGCTGTAACCTGTAATCGGTTCATTTGTGTCTATGTACTGAGCAGTCACGGTTCACGAATTCATGAGTTCACGTTCATGTACAGGGTGATTGATTATATTTTTCTCATAACTTTTCAGGATTAAGAGATAGAAAAAAGTTTAAATACGAAAGTTGTTTGAAATTAAATAGAGTATAATTTTGGGTAATTTTCTACTTTATCCACTTTTGGAATTCTTGCGATTTTTTTGGAAAAACATTGTAAATACACGTTTTTAAGTCACTTGTAACCAACAAAACTTTGCGCAAATGGATATTAACTGTCCTGTGGGAGTTAAACAAGTTTCTTTTTATTTTCGTTTCGAAAATATTCTCTAGACATTTGTAATTAAATAAGGAAATCGCTACACTCAGGACAAGGAAAAATATTTAAATATAATAGCAAATTCTTCAGAAAACTAAAATTAAATTGTACTTGCTCTAGTAACCAAGTCAGCACACCCGCAATAGCCGCTGAAAAACATCATGTCTCTAGATTTCAATAATTTTTTCGGGACACTTCCGGTCATTAGCGCAACATAATATGAAAGTGGTTTACGGGTTTCTGGGATTATGTACAACACAAAGGTAATTTTAGTTTTTCTCTAACCCAAAAGTGGAAAAAGTAGAAAATGACCTAATTTTGTGTATTTTTTGCATATACAGGGTGCTCCATTTTTCGCGGACCAACACAAAATTAATTTTTTAAACTATATTTTTATACAGATTCGAATTCTACGCGAAATTCTAAGCAACTTTCATATATATGTTATATCCCAAACCTTACCCTTTTGAATGAATTTATACATTAAAATCGAAAACGTATGCGAAAAATAATTGCGCAACCGTAGGTATATACAAAAATACACAAAATTATACTCTATTTAATTTCATTTAAACAACTTTTGATTTTTTTCTATCCCTTAGTCCTGGAAAGTTATAAGGAAACGGAAAATACAAAATACAACCAATCGCCCTGTTATTAAATAGACGAAATGCCAACCCCGCCCGGGCCCCCGAAGCTTACGGGCCCCGGGAATTTGTCCCGTCTACCCCCCCCCCCCTCTCGTCGGCCCTGGTATACTGTGCCATTACAGTGCAATCTTACAAAGAAATTACAGGCTTGTGTGTAAAATTCTGTGCCCTGGGCCCATTGTAAAACTACAAAATTTGTCTGCATTAAAGGTGAGTTTAATAGTTCATCGGCATGGACCGACAGCTAAGTGTGGGCCATAGTCGTCAATACACAACAAGAGTTTACCATCAGGAAAAAATAGGATCCTTTTTTTTGTTTCTCTTGAGGGTCCAATAACTTAACCTAAAAATTGTACTTGAAAGACTTCCCTTAAAACCACCTGTAGAATACTTTCCCCAAATATTGGCACATGATTAGGTACGCCATTTTATGATGAAACAGCTTTTTTAAATTTAAAAATTGGGCTTAGAAGATTTGTGTTTTTTGATGTTATATTATATGTCTGCCGTTTTCTTTCTTTACATTAAAAATATCATGACTGTTTCAATTTTGGGGTACCCCATATTAAGATATATTACTACCCCATATCCGCGATATGGTTGCATAATATAATGGTTCTTGACAAAAATAATATTTTTGTTCGAAATAACAACAAAAAAAAAAAATAAAACCGGCCCATTAGTTTTAATAGAATAGATTATGTTTCTAAGAAACCAAATTGTTATGTTGAAAAATAGGTGGTATACTACTAATAAAAAATGCTAATTCTTGCTACTTTTACTATTTTACTCAAATTCCACAATCAAGACTTAGCGAGCCAGATATAATTTTACAAAGAAAATTACCAAATTTCCGATAGCCGAACCAAAATGAACTTGGACGTGAATTGGATTTGGATTGTGTGATACCCGCGCCCCGGCATTTATCAATTAGCGTTTTGTTTGCCCGTCTGCGGCAACTGATGAATAAATAAAATCGGCTGTGTGGGGGACCTATACAAATTTCATGATGTTTCGGGATACGCTAATATATACCTAACGGGCGAAGCGGGTCAACCGAAATTGCTAAAGTGAAACATTTACCTGTTCAATGTGATTTTAACTAAATAACATATCACACATCACGCAACACGAAAATACGTTACAGTAAACGCTGTAAATAGTAAAGGTTCGGCGTTTTTAATAATTTTATAAAGGGCAGCTATAAATTTAATAAAATAAATTTCGTGTTATTTGTCTTTGTCAAATTAATATACAGCGTGCCTCTTTACAAAACTATATCAGATATAGTGTAGCCCAAGAAAAATCAATTTAGCTAAACTTATTTAGTAGGAAAGTTGCTTCGTTAAAGTTTTAGTTTTAAATTGCTTCATGTGTTATAACTTTTGAACGCCTTGTACGATTTTGATACGATTTGATATGATGACATTACTTACTGTAAAGGACGCAAAAGCCTGTGGTATAACAGAATGTCGCTAATTGGTCCATAGGGGTAGAACTCGAGTTTTCCTGGGAGATCATATAGATCTGTCGAACTTTTTGTAGTTTTGATTAAGCAACAAAATTTTATCAAAATCGTACAAAGCATTCAAAAGTTATTCTTACTTAAGTTATAACACATACACAAAACTTCAGAGCCGGATTACGCTTAAACTAAGCAACTTTGTACAGCTTAATGGATTTTTCTTGGGCTATACTACCATATTATATCTGGTAAAGTTTTTGTAAAGACCTTTTAGGGGCACCTTTTAGTGAACTTTGCAATCAAATCCATCGTATACAGTGTGTCCCAGGATAAGTGAAACGAGAGGTGTAAAAGACCAACAATTTTCGAGTTCGAATTTGGCCATTTGGGGTCCAGGCCTGCTTGCCTAGAAAATAATTTTCACCATATTTTTAATTTTGAAAAATAAAGTAGGCCCAACGATTTATTTATTTTCTGTGTAGGTTAAGTGCCCTTTCTAGACAAGATATCGAAAATTTTCATTAGAAAAAGTTGCTGAGAATTGAAAATTATGTCCCTATGCCAATTTTCAAAATAATTGGCCTCCTTTGATTTTCGTCCATTTTATTTCCTATAGGTAGGTGAACTATCCTTGTCTTTCAAAATATCAAAAAAATTCATTAGGAAAAGTTGCTTAGTCAATTTTCAAAATAATTGGCCTATTTTGATTTTTGTCCACTTTATTTCCTATAACAATAACAAATCATAGTAGGCCGATTGAGTCCAAATTTCGCAGTATTGCATACTTTTTATTCTAAATAACTTTTTCTAATTAAATTTTTCGATATTTTAAACGACAAGGATAGTTCACCTACTTATAGGTAATAAAGTGGACAAAAATCAAAGTAGGCCAATTATTTTGAAAATAATTCATGGTCATAGTTTTCAATTCTAAGCAACTTTTATTTATGGAATTTTTCGATATCTTGTCGAGAAAGGGCACTTAACCTTCACAGAAAATAAATAAATCGTTCCTGTCAGGGCCTACTTTATTTTTCAAAATTAAAAATATGGTGAAAATTATTTCCTAGGCAAGCAGGCCTGGACCCCAAATGACCAAATTCGAACTCGAAAAGTTTTGGTCTTTTACACCTCTCGTTTCACTTATCATGGGACACACTGTATATATCTACAATATTTTATCTGTGAGGTTGAACATTAATTATCTTATTTCCCAAATCTCATACATCTTCTCGGCGATTAATAGTACTTCTCGATATTCTTGCTGGTCCCACGAGCTTGTCACGAAGTTTCAATTGCACAAACTCTAGACAGTGGAAATTAATTGGCCAAAGTTGGACTATAGTTTTAATGAAATCAAATACGTTTTAACTAAAAGCTCAGAGAAAGTAAGGAGATAGAGGACGATTCCATGTTAAAAGTAACAAACGCCTGCCTACATTTACATAGATAATATGGGAATACATTTTAGGAGTGAACTATTAACAAGGAAAATGAAACAGGTGTAAATTTTTTGAGTTATATACGTTATTTTAAAACTAATAAAACAAAACTATATATAAGAAATGGTGTAATTTCATTTTTAAAAAAATTATTTATTGGTTATTGGCAATTAGCATTAGCTCTAAAGCTTTAAAGGAGTTGTGACAGGTATATCTAATATTAATTAGGTAATTGTAGTTCAGTTCAGCTTCATTCAGAACATACCCTGGATTTGCGGCTTGTATTAATGTCACCGTGAAGGCTGCTAAAGCGACCTACGTGGAAATATAACGCAACGCTATGAACGTTAGTACAAGCTCCAAATCACAGACCTATATGTAGCTTCGCGAAGCTATATAGGTCTGTGCCCAAATCAAGGGGATGTTCTAACTGAAGCTGCAAAATGTGCTGGATTGCTCCTGCCTGGACTTCCATTTTTGTTGCTTCCCAAATCATGGCTCTCTTTTTGATCTGGTTGACGTTACATCGTACTGATGATTGTCAAATAGCACTTTTTCTATTTTTTTGTATATTATTATCATCTATAATAACCCATCAACATATCTTTTGCAGTTTTTAATTTATCCGTAAGTAATTTAAAAACCCACTTATAAGAGTACCTAGGTACCCAAACAGAGTGAAATATACGTTTCCATCCAGTAACTCAAGTCCAATTTTGCTAGTAACTTTATTTTAAGCTGCTTTTCCCTCGCACACCTATAACATATTATTCACGACACGATCGTGCCTTCCCAAATCAAAGTCCTAGGTAGAGTATTGGCGTTGACAAACGACGTCGATAACTTGGGAGCACAGCAATTAGAGTTTAGATTAATTTGCGGACTTCGGATTCATTCTAAGTTTGGCGGCTGCGTCCAAAATAGCCTTGTAAATTCCCACGGCAACCACAATGGAGACGACGAGTTTTCGAATTACCTACGCTTTGTTTAACGCTCACGACGAAGTTTAATTAGGAGAGTAGGCGCATGAATAGAATACTTAGTAATGGAAACGAGGGGATGCAAACCTTTAGTGGTTTCTATGCTGCATTTGAATCCCCGAAAGGATAGGTATATAGGGTGATTCAGTTTTATTCTGGGAAACTTGAGCAGGTGATGGAATGCCATAAAATTAACAAAAAATAACACCGACTTCACAAATTTGCCCGTACCTACGTACATTTCAACTAAAATTTTGGAAATATTTTTCTCTTTCTAAATTTAGTTATATTTGGATTTGGCGACAGTCAAGGCAAGGAATTTAAATCAATATTTAGATTGATTTATAAATTTAGATGTACATCATAGCTTACTGTCACCGACTGCAAAGATAACTCAATTTAGAAAAAGAAAAATATTTCTAAAATTTTATTTGAAATGTGCATACGGGCAAATTTGTGAAGTCGGTGTTATTTTTTTGTTATTTTTTTTTAATTTTTGGTGGAGTGTGCGTACGGGCAAATTTTTGAAGTCGGTTTCAATTTTTTTGTAAACAAATTTTTATTTCTTATTTTTTAGTGAATTATTAATTTTTTAGCATTGCCATTTGGATGTTATTATGGCGTTTATAATAACACGAATCATCGAAATCGGTCCAATACGAAATTTAATCCCCTATTTTCCACCCTTACTTACGGGTGGAATTTTTTCTTCAAATTTAAATGGGGCCACTCCTAAAGTAATCCCTTTCTAATAAAAAGATAGTCATCGAAATCGGTCCAATATGAAATTTTATCGCCTATTTTTCCACCCTTAGGGTTGGATTTTTTCTTCAAATTTAAATGGGGCCACCTCTAAGGTACTCCTAAAGTAATCCCTTTCTAATAAAAAGAGAATCATCGAAATCGGTCCAATATGAAATTTCATCCCCTATTTTTCCTCCCTAGGGTATTTAAATGGGACCATTCTGTAGGTACACCCTTTCAAATAAAAAAAGAATTGTCCAAATCGGTTTATAAATGACGGAGTTCTGAGGTAACAAACATAAAAAAAATGCAACCGAATTGATAACCTCCTTCTTTTTTGAAGTCGGATAAAAATACATTAAGATCGATGCTAGTTAAAACGAAACCATTTAATTAGGTACAAAGTTCAAAAAATTGCAAAAATTCTCTTTAGTAACAATCATAGGATTTTGCGGATAGGTCCAATCCAAACCCATTCTCAAAGAAGAAGTAGGAAATAGATAAAAAATTAAAGAATCAGCATTTATTCTAGGAAATAAGGACAACTGTGTTGCTGAATGTTCAGTGGAATTCAGTAAAATATTATTGCCAGCTATTTAAAGAGAAGTTAGTATAGAAAATTAGATAGAACACAGGGTACAATATCAGACAGGTGGCTAGGCTATTGTTTCTGGTTGTCATGACATTTTAACATGACATTTATTAATCTGTCATTTCACTTTGACGTGACATAATCTTTGAGAAAGGAGGAAAAGATTTATTCTCCGAAAGCTCAGAAAACAAAATTTGTTGAAGGTATTTTTTGAGTAGAACTTTCAAAGTTTCGGTCATTTACTGTCAAGAATTTCTGAGTTTTGAAGGCAATCAGTTTGGTGGCGAAAAACCCAAATAAAAATTAAAAACAAATGAGGTTAGTAAAAATCAAGTGGCCAAGGGGTTTTATTTTTTGAGGAGAAACTGCAAAATTGTATTGAAAATTCCATACCTACCTTTTTTGGCAACTCAAAAAATTTCCGGAAATATTCTCACTTGCTATAGGCAGCAGGAGGTGATTACAGTGGAAATTTTTTGACAGATGTCATTATTATAATGTGACATTGTAACAATTATAGATACCCGACAAAAATTTTGTTAATAATTTCATTTAATTTACGTGTAGGTATGGAATTTTCTTACCGAATCCCCCACGTTCTTGAATTAATATCCGGAAATATTTGTCTAACACGAATTTTTTAATCGCTACGCGACTCGTTATAATTTTCAAAAGATTCGTGTACTCGAAAAATTTCCGGCAATAATTCAAGCACTAGGGCGATTACTAAGTAGTGATTGTTTTTTGCTCTTTGCAAATAATTTACACGTCCGCCATCAATGATCTGTCCGCCATCGTCTGCAGTCGTTATGTGTTCATGTTCAAGCCAGAAAGATTCACACCGCTCATGCACGTTCGCAGCGGAGCACGATAACAATGATGTTATCCGCCACCTGCTCTTTTTAATCCGAAACAACGGAGGCAGTGTAGCTTTGTTGGCGGAGAAATAAAAGGGAAGTTAAAATAATAACGGGCCAGGATATTCGTTTGTTCCGCTTGTTAGGTGGGATTTGCCAGGATTTGTACCGTTCTTATAATTAGGGTAAAAGCAAACAAAGTAGGCATAAATAAATAATAGTAGCAAACAGAATGGGGAAAAATAATTTCCAGCGTTGAACCTAAAAACAACCTTCGAAAAAACAAACAGCTATAGGTATCTGCCATTCGGGGACAAAAAATAAACAGATGTAAGGGCGAAATTTATGGACCATTAAAATGACCTTGACATTTGTTGACATTTGCGAACGGCGTTTTTGAGGTTAAAACATAAACAGTACTTACATGATTGTTGTTAACTTTAGATTTTTTGAAATTTGATAAAATTCGGAAAAGCAATTAATATGTATTTTTCATTATTTTTTATTTTTTGGTATAATATAGAGATGTATAAGGGGTTAAGCACAAAAAAATTTCGTCCGGGAAATGCGGAAAAATAGTTATTTGTGTACCAAGGTAGTGAAGTTCAACTTTTCAAGACGAATCTGGAGCGGAATTAGTTGCCGAGGACTACAAGGCCGAGGCAAATAAACCGCAAGAGTTATAAAAAGAAACTTCAGTGCCGAAGGACACATTCCTTTTTAATTGAAAAGAAAGAAGTATTATTAGGCCAAATAATTCAATGTTAATGATACTTTGTTTGCGAGGTTTTGTATATCTGGCCACGTCTGACGAGCGACGGGCCCGTGTGACGTTTGGTTCTCACATCTTGCCTGCTAGGGCAGTGATGTCACCGCTTTAGAGCAGTGCTTGCAATATTGCTAGTTGCCGTGTTTCTACTGGCTTTATTGAGAAAATATCGATTTGGTTTTAACGTTTAAATGGAGAGCCGACAATTTTGAATGTTGGCCAAAACGCCAGTATTATTGGCATCTATTTTGAATTTCCCGCCTACAAGAATATATCTGCGCATGTTCGATATTGATTAGTAAGCAGATAGAGAAATCGCGACAAGAAGGGCTTTTATACTTGGATACAAATTTCGTTGTATTTAATGTACACTGCAAAAAGTTTACTTAATAACAAATTGAAATTGTTTCTTTTTCTAAAACAAATTACGAAATGTTTATTTCTTTTTTATTAATAGAAAATATTACCTATGTTACGTGGATTACGTGAAAAAGTCCTATTACATTAGTGAGAAAATCGAACTAAAATCGAAGATTTAGATGAAAAATAATAATCCTATATGCAAAAAATGATCTGGTCACCAAAATGCGCTACAGACGATCTTTTTGACACTTTAATGAAAAAGAATTAAAATGAGTCTCACGAAATCCCAATATCCTCGTATTTAAAAGCTTGTCTGAATATTTCCAAATTCCGAAATAGTCTCCAGGGTGAGGTGGGCAGGCACACCAATGGTTGACGTTTACATGCATTTATCTTTTTGAAGAGGGTTTCAGTGGGAGAGGCGTATTCGAATTACGAAACTGTCTCCAACAGAGTTTTTCATTATCTTTGTTTTCAATCGTTTTTCCTTGTCATCTGAAAAATGTTGCAAACATAAATTATTGAAGCTGTTGAAGGTGTATTGTTTAAAGGTAATTTTTATTGTATCTGCATACGTATGGAACAAGTTGTGGATTAATAATATAATGAATTTTTAATCTAAATAATTCTTTATAAATAACTACAATATTATTACAATATTATGTTCTTGGATCAAATTGTGATAATTTCGTAAGAGAGACCGTTAAGTATTAATGTAAGCTACAACTTCAAATTTTCTTTATTTTACATTAAATTATGTTAAATAGTCGACTAAAAGTAATTGATTATATTATATCCTCATCTATTTCCATACATTTCTGTCATATTTTTATGAGCAAAATACTATCAGTAAAGAGCGGAATATATGCAAATTGCATATTATATGCATTTTTTGCATATTTTATTCAATTTCGCAAAACATTGCATATTTATGGAAAAACTTTATTTTTGTGCATATTTGCATGTTTTTCCTATATTTATTTATAGATACAATATCTAACCAAGATTATGAGAGCCCAAATTAGATGCTATTTTAGAAAATAATGAAGGGTTCAAATCTTTAATAGCAGTAAAGAGTAGGTATTTTTGATGGTAAATCATCCAACGAAGTTGCACCTTGGCCTTATATTTTACTACCCAAATTAAAATATTGTCCTATTAAATCGGTAGATGTTGAGAGAAGCTTTTCTATATATAAACATATTTTTACCGACAGAAGGCAAATATTTTTATTGGAAAACTTTGAAAGTATTTAATCATAAATTCCTACTATACAATTTCAAATTAAAATGTTTTTATAATTCTGCTTTAATATAGGCATTTTACGAGGTGTTTTATGTTTTGTTTTCCTTTAATTTTTTTAAAAATAAACCTTTTCTCTAAAATCAGTTTTGGTGTTTTTTAAGGTATTTTTACATGTAAAATAAATGCATATTATTGCATATTTGGCCAAATAAATGCATATCATTGCATATTTTAAATAAAAATTATGCATATATATGCGCATATTTCGATTGAAATTAAGTGCATATATTCCGCCCTTTACTAATCAGCTAGTGATCATGTTAGTGCAAAGGATACGAAAAAGAGGGTTCATGACATAGACTTTTTTCCAGATGGACTACATATCTTAAGCATTACATAGACCAAAGGCATTACAATGGAAAGGGGATGTTCTCCACTATATTTCCCAACCATGTTGCAATGTCCTTGAACCCTGACCAGTGACCCATATCGCCCATATGGATATGAGTAGTAAACGTCCTTCGTCCCTGGTGTCAGGTGTGGGGTAGATACTTGCTTTCTCCGAAATCTGGCTATAAATACATTCTCCAAATAAAATATTGTTCAACTTATTTAAACGATTTTGCACCCAAAATAAGGTTTTATATCACTGGTCACAGTTTACTCGAATCGTCTGTTCATTTTGTATGACAACTCAAGACGTTCGAGTTTGTGCGTTTAATATAGTATCAATGCTCTTGAATAATATCCAAATCTAACGTAATTCATGCATATTTAGGGCAACCGAAAATATTTTTTAATATTTTTCTCATTCAAATGAACGATTTGAACTTTTACAAGTACACTAGCGAAATATTAATGTAAAAGAAAGAATACTTCAGTACACATTAATGCTAAGCATAGCTACATTTTCGGTTCACTATAGTACTTATACTTTTGTTGTAAAAGTCAAAAGGTGTAGCTAATGCATCTGCATTATTCCCTTTCATGTTATTAGACCATTTCCTGTTTAATATAAAAATATGTAAATGGAACAGCCAGACGTGCCTTTAATGCTCAACAGGGTTTTGCAGATAAAATTATACCCTTTAACTTTTGAATTCTGAAAAATTCGCAGGTTTCGCAAATCGACAAAAATATACAGTGTGTCCCTGGATAGTTGTTGGTATAAAGAACAAAAAAAAAGTTGGATCTTGATATTTTGGAAATCACTCCTCCATGGTCTGTCTCATAATAAGATAAGTAAAATAAGTTGAATTAATAGGGTGTTTTGAAGATAAATTTGAAAATGTGCCCAAGAGTTTAAACTACAATTATTTTCAAAGATATGAAAAACTTTTATAAGGAAAAGTTATTTGAAACAAAGAGTAATGCCAGAATCTCAATTTTGGGGCGGCTAGGCCTACTTTGATTATTTTTTCTTTTCGTTGTTGATAGTTAATAAATAAAGATAACAATAATATTATTCGATGACAGTATTTATTTTTAAATATTTCTTATTTAAAAAAGTTGTCTAGAGTTGGAAGATGTGTCTGAATGCACATTTCCTGCCATCGCTTTAGTTTTAACTGAAGAAGGGAAAATAAAAATATCGCACAAATAAGCAAAGTAGGCCGAGCCACAAACAACTTTCCTTATAAAAATTTTTCATATCTTTGGAATTAATTGTAGTTTATTTGAAGCATATTTTCAAATTTATTTCCAAAGCACCCTGTATAATCATTAATTCGGCTTATTTTGCTTACGTCTCAGTATGAAACCATGCAGGAGTGATTTCCAAAATACCAAGATCCAACTCCATTTTTTTTGTTATTTACATCCATTTCGACAAATATCCAGGGAGACAAGCTATTCCATGTTAAAAAAAGGGTTTGGTCTATATCTCCGAAACGCAAAAAAAATTTCTCATATTCACAACTTTTTCCTAAATTAAAAAAAATTAAGGGATTAGAATCTTATGTGCATTGAAACGGTTTGTTACTGCGGTAATAGGATAGGATAGAAATTTAATTTCAGTCAAATACTGGAAATACTCCTGAATACAGAATGTATTAGTTAAAATTTAGAAGATACGTCAAATAATTCAAATAAAAACAATATATTTTATATACAGGGTGTCTACTTTTAAGTGTATACAAATCGATAAAAAATGTATTTTGTGAGATATTTTCAAAAACCTTTTTTTGTTCGAAAGGTCTTCAAAAAACGCTTCTTTTGACGTTTTTAGTTTTGTCAAAATGCAAATCCAGGGACGGCTACGATTTTTTTATACCCCGATTTTCACAAAAACCATTTAGCGATTTTTTTATTTAAAATCTGACCCCACAGCGTTAATCATAACACCCAAAAACCCCTATATACCAAATTTGAATAAAAAATATACAGGGAGTTCTATTCTGCAGGGTGTCAAAGTTGAGCAAAATAGGAATTTTAAAGGCACCTGCAAAGTCAAGTGTGCCATGGAATCCCCTCAAAACAGTTAAATGGTTAATAGGGCCACTCAAGGTGTTGGTGTGCAAAGGTCCAATTCAAAATATACAGAATGTTCTTATCTGTGCCATCTCAAAATGCTGAATTTTTATGAAACTTTACGGGTCATGAGTGCTGTGGAATCATTGAAAAAATATTGATAAACACAAAAGTAATGTATTTCTTTACAAAATGCCAACTAACAAATAAAAACAATTTAAATTAATGGACCTTACTCAACAAAGTCACTGTCTAAGATGATACATTTTCTGTGCGTTTCCTGTTGTGGCACGCCAGCCACCTTAACTGATATGGACTTACTGACTGGCAGACTTCTGTATTTTTTAGATTTAGTTCGTTTATAGTGTGTGTAGCGGTTTTAATATACTCGATTTTTGACCAGTATAAAGTTCCAAAAATTCAGTAACTTGAGATGGCACAGATAAGAACACTGAGCAGCTTGAGTGGTCCTATTGACCGTTCAACTGTTTTGAGGGGATTCCATGGCACTCTTGACTCGGCAGATGCCTTTAAAATTCCTATTTTGCTCAAATTTGACACCCTGCAGCATGGAACTCCCTGTATATTTTTTATTCAAATTTGGTATATAGGGGTTTCGGGGTGTTCTGATTAACGCTGTGGGGTCAGATTTTAAATAAAAAAATCGCTAAATGGTTTTCGTAAAAATCGGGGGTATAAAAAAAATCGCAGCCGGCCCTGGATTTGCATTTTGAAAATGGTAGAAAGGTGGACAGAAGCGGTTTTTGAAGGCCTTTCGAACAAAAAAAGGTTTTTGAAAATATCTCACAAAATACATTTTTTATCGATTTGTATACACTTAAAAGTAGACACCCTGTGTGTAAAAAATAATACTAATCAAATGGATTCCAGTCTCAGTCTAGATTGAAAATTAAATAAATTTTGATCTTATAATAACGTTATCCCCGAAAGAACTATTTAAATTATTGCTCATTACGGTAGTGCTGGTGGAAACTTCTTCACCTAGAAATTAGGGTATGTAGGGCGTAGCTTTACGCGCAAGGCGCTTTAGGGAATTTCATTATTTATTCATTCTTGTATCCCACACCTGACACCACTTTACAATAAAAAAGGGAAGAGGCTGCTTGCTGTTTCAAAATATAAATGAAGGTCTGTATCATGCGGAATATTTTGTTATTAACTTCATAACAGAGTAACTCGCAAGTAGGGAAGACCGGGTTAAGATGTAAATCTGAGAGACATTTAGAATATTAAAATCCCGACCTATTAGTTCGAATGACCTCTTTGCTTATTTTCCAGCATCATCATTTCACACATTTATTTTTGTAGAAATTTAATTCTCTAGAAAAAAATATCTTACTATTTTTTTTTTCATAAATTGTGTCGTTTGGGAGAGCGAAAAAAATGACACAATGAGAAAACAAAAGAATCACGCTTAATGTGCCTTATAATGTGACATTTTGTTTGTGTCCACGTTTTGCCACGTTCATATAGGGTGTTTTTAATTTAGTTAGGTAAGTTTAGATCATAAAATCATTTAGTGACAATAGTTTTTAAATATCATACAATAGCGCGTATTAATGAGTGTGAATATTGTGTATCCAATGGTAACTGGATTATTGCGAACAATACAGGGTGTATCGCTCATCAGTACATTAATTATTTTAGACAAGATAAGAATAGGCCTAGCAAGACAAGAAATCTTATCGTGTGAAACACTAATCGGGGTTTACCAAGCGAAGGAAGCGCTTGCAAGCAGCTTGATATAACAGGGTGTCCGGTAATTATGCGGCAATCTTACGAGAGCAGGTAGAGGACATCAACATATTACGATTGAGCTTAACAACTACTGGTCAAATCTTAATAGGTATTGAAATACAGGGCGTTGTAGTTCTTTTTTTTTTAATTGAATTATGGCAATATCTCCCAAAATAATCAAGCTGCTGAACTGAAATTTAGTACTATTATGTTTTTGGGGATGGAAAATAAGCTGAAAATGTCAATTTCTACGTGTCTCGCAGAGGGCGCGACTTGCGCTGTTTTTGGATCGTGCTTTTATTCGTAACTTTTTTGAGGTTATCTTTTTGGTCCTGCCCCTAATAGCACAAGGACATCCAACAGATGTTCGACGGACATCCTCAATCGGATATTTGGACATCCCCTGGACATCCGTAAACATCCTATGGACGTGCATCGGATGTCAGTAAGACATCCAAATGTCACAACTTGGGACATCCATAAGACGTCTATTTGGGACATCCCCTGGATTACTGATTAGGACGTTTTTAGGACATCAATTTACTTACCTTTTACTTTTACCTCTTTTAATTTATGCCCACGCCCCTTGGGTAAACAAATAAATAAAGTAGTCAGTAAAGTACTTATGGGAGGATAGATAACCAAATGGCTGTCAAATCATCAAACCTTGGTGATGAAAGCAAATTTCATCTAGGTATTTAAATTATTACAACAGCAATTAATATTGGAACTTAAGTTTCTCACGACATTAAATTAATAAGACCTGACAGATTTGGCGATCGTTTATCCCCTCTTAAATATTTTACTATATAATATATTTTTCATTTAATTTATTATACAGGGTGTAACTTTGATAAGTACAGAAATTTTAAGGGCAGGTCGGGAAAAATGCACTTGTTACGCCTATGCAATTAAAATTTTTCTAAAGTGCATATTAACGTCAGAAATAATTTTTTTTAAAACGCTATTAAAACCCCCTTTTGACCTTGCCGGGACCAGCTGGAACTGAGGCCGGTTCCGGCGGATCCCCCCAATTCCGCCGTGCAGCGTTGTCAGACGTATAGCTCTTTCACAGTATTTCAGGAATAGTCTTTCAACTAGTTTTTGAACAAATCTTTAATGGTTCTTTTAGCGAATAGCATGCAAAAAAACTACCTTTCGGATGCCTGGATGATTTTCCTTGCGGGTGTCGTACTCCTTTCTTATGTTATCCAAAAATCCTCTCGAAAATCACAAGAAGCACTAGGTAACTGGTTGCCAGTCGAATCGCTTTTTCCGAGGCTTTTTCGCAGTATTTGAAGAATATTGACGCAACCATGTATCATTTGGTGTATGTGGAGATTAAATAAATAAATAAATAATTTTTGGACAACTCCTTAAAGGTTCTTTTAGCGAATAGCTCGACGAATAGCATGAAAAAGCCTACCTTTGAGATGCATCGATTATTTTTACTATTTTCTTGTGTTTAGATACTATCCAAAAATCTTCACAAAATCACATAAAGCACTAAGTACCTACCTAACTAGTGGCACTGTTTTTATACGATGGTCGCGAAGGTATAACACTTCATAGTCTCTTTTTACGGAAATACGAACAAAACACTTGTTTTTTTTTCACTGCACACTTAAAGCGGCGCGATGCCAAATATTAGGGACGTCTCGGTTTCCCTCAGCTGATTTATTCCAACGGGGACTCGACTAGGTGGATTGTACAATTAGATCCATACCGTATGCGTCTAATAAAACCCGAATTTTCGCGAACCCTTGAAGCTGCTTCTTTTATCCTCGCGCGTAATTGGGGTACCTAGTAGGAACCTATCTAGCACTGTTTTCATACGAAGGCCGCGAAAGTTTAACACTGCATTTCTTAACGGAAATATGAAAAAATCACTTGTTATTTCACTGCAAATTCGTAGCGGCAATTGCAACAGGTTTGGACATCACTGCTGGTCCAAAAAAATGGCGAACGGATCTGGAAAAATGTACAGAAGCAGGTTCAGTTCCGACGACAGTTCGTAAAACAAAGCAAAGTAACGGAACAATATCGGTTAGCGAGACGCGACGTTTGCATACGCGTCCACGTTTTGGAAACAGAATTGTTATACCACAGAATAGCCACACGTAAGGCATTCTGTATAATAATAAATTGCTTGTTGAAGCTGGCGCTCCCAAAAATTACAGGCGGACGCGGATCGATATCAATCAGCTGTTAAATCCCATAATAATCGGACGGACGATCTTCGACTAGCGCGTCGGCTACGGCGCGGCGGTACGGTGACGGCGCACAAGCTTTCCCCCATACCATTCAATACCACTATTCGGTGTTGCCGTTTATGCCGACATGTCCCCAAACTGACTTAAAGTCCCTTAAATCCGATTTTTGATTTTCGCGGATTTATACGGGGTTTCTTTCGTTATAAGTTAATCTACTATCTCGTATAATTATTACGCACAAAAACGGGTAAATCCATGTAAAAATCCACTACACAATTAAATTTATACGGAATTAAATTACTAAATCAGGTACATTTTCAGCACACTTGGCAACATAGTAGCGCCGCCCCGAGAGAAGTAGGGGCCGCGAGCCGCGAGCCGCGATTGGCTAATATCGCGCACTAGTTATGAGTAGTGGGGATCACCTGTAGTGTCGATGTCAAGTGGCGCCCCGCGCTTGCGCTCCTCGCCCAGCTGTAATTTAGTAGGTCGGCCGGGCCGGGCGGCGTGGAAATGGAGCAAAATCGAGTGAATCAGTGCCAGTGAATTCATTCGTAATTGTAATTATTGCGCGATTCGGCGCGGCGTCGTTTTTGTGTGAAGTTGGCGTCGGACGCCAGCGCCCGACGCCAACGTCATATGCCCGCGCCTGGCGAATCTCGGCGAAGGAATGTCGGGCAGTAGTCAAGGGCACGCAGAAGCTTAAATTCACCAGGAGGAGTCGCTGTTTTTCGGTTTTTGGGGACATTACGCGACATTTCGCCACCAAGTTTTTACGAAAAGTAAGAGGAATGGTAAGGAATTAACTTGAGAGAGTTCCGAAACGGCAAAGGGTTAAAAAATGCGGAAATGATAAGCACGCCAATTTGACAGTCTTCCCCAACTATTTTCGGAACCGAATAATTTTTTATTTACAACCATGTATGTAATATCGACATTTCTGACTTTTTAGAAGTTTGAAAGTGTCAATTTTTTGACTTTTACTTCCCGCCCTCCCGCCCGGGTGGAAAGTTTACTTTATCTCGAGACACCTCGGTGTGTAATATACTATTAAAAGTAGACAATAGACAGGACAACAACCCTGAGGGGGTTTAAAAGTGGCGCACCATCAGGCAAGGGTAGAAAAATATTAAAAACGATGAACAAATCGGGGCCGCGCGTTAAATTCACATCAAATGACAGTCTTCCCCCACTTTTTTCGGAAACGAATAATTTTTTAAAAGTAGATAATACATAGGACCACAACCCTGAGGGGGTTTAAAGGTGGCGCACTATCGGGCAAGGGTTGAAAAATATTAAAAACTATGAACAAATCGAAGCCGCGCGTTAAATTCACGTCAAATTACAGTCTTCCCCCACTTTTTTCGAGATGATAGGGCTACAGGCGAACACTCGCTAAAAAAAAGTAACGCGCCGCTGCTCTACGCTCTACCCTATGGGTGGTTGTGGAAATTTGCAATTTTTACAGATAATTTGTATTTTAAAACAAATACTTTATTCAGTTGATTGCCGATCAGAAATTTATTATCCCAAGGTGTCCCAAGAGATGGCTAATTATTAGTATAAAAAAATTGCGGCCTGAAAATCAGTTGTAAAATAGGTAGGTAGGTAGATACCTACTCCACAAAAGACTTGTCAAAAAATTATGAGTGTGAAATCAGCAATGAGTTTTCTAGCAATGACTTCTCCGAGCGGCGCTCGGATACATTTCTGCTGCCTAGGGACTTAAAATAACAGTAAAGTGATAAAAACTGACGTGTTTGTTAAATTATTGTGTGCGCCTGTGAAGAAAGCAATAAACAGTTCGTCACAGCAACCGACATCATAAAAAAACGTGGATACCTACCAGCAGTAATTTTCAAAGGTACCTAGGTACCTAATTCTGCAAGCAGATTTATTCCACTCTGACATGCGGCAACGTCGCGGTATTCCCCTTCCTAATCTAACGTTATTCCCCTCCATCTCCTAGGGAGAGGTTAGACCTCCCCTCTCAGCGCTTTTAGTGACGATCCAGCGGCGTGCATTGAGCACGGATAAAGATTGATTTGCCCCATTTTCTAAACATCGATTAAAAAAATTTTTTTTTTCATTTTTCGGTTTTATGAACGTCCCCGATTACGTGGTTAAAATTTCTGTACCTATCAAAGATACACCCTGTATATAAAATAATTTTAGGTATAGGTACCTATCTATTGTTTTCTGCGGCATATAACCATTCTTTTACTCATCGCCTGAGATTTTTATTGCTTCTTCTACCTCTTTTTTCTGCTGCAATTTCCCTTTTTAGATTTAATTGCTCACCACCTAAAACAAAAATAAATACATTTTATGTAGGTATAAAAAATAGTTTAAGACCTGCAATGTGTTCAAATTAGAGTTGAGAAAGGATAATTGTCTAGAATTTAAAAAAATGAGTTTTGGCATTCCCTCATTTGCATATTGACCTAGGATGTACCTTGGGATGTACAAGTTTTGGATAAGCCGTGTAAAAAATTTCAATCAGAGATTGGTAAACATACTGCTCCGATGCTTCCTCTATTCCCTAATTTATTTCAATTCATTAATGTTAACTTTCACATTATTAAATAAGCATTTTATATTTAGCTACTAGCTTTATTGCATCTGCTGTTTTCGATCGAAAATTTTAATTAGGTACTTCGAAATCGCGAAATTTCCTGGGTATGACTATGATACATTCACGAAGTCATATAAGTACCTACTATAATAGACACCTCCTAGTAAGTAGGTAGGTAGGTTCCTAGGTATTAGATAATATTAATGATAATAATAATTCTCGCCCTCACAATAATTGAGTATGAAAACTTAATATGTGCAATAAAATAGTATATTATAGGTTAGGAAATTCCATTTAAAATAACGAAGACAATTATACACTATATTTAATTAATTGTAAGTTGAAAATCTTTTAGATTTAAGTACCTAGATAAATTGCGCATTTTATAGAAAATCCTTATTAAAACACCAGAAGCTAATAAATTTTGCTTACCTTATCCGTTCATGCACGAAAGATGCAACAAAATAATAAGTAATCTTCCTGTATGGCTGGAATCTGGAATGCAAACCTCCTCAGGAAGTCCATTGGCATTCAGTACAATTATATAAAAAAAAAACACATGGATCACAAAGCTAATTGAACAACAATGCTATTTACAAACAACCACAGATCCTTTCTGCCTCGGCTTGTCCGTACTCGCACGGCATGCCCTACAATGCGCAGTATCCGCCAAGCGAACTCACCGTTTTTGCCAATGGCGTTACGCGTTTTGAACACGTGACAATTTTGGCCAATGCCGTTGTGGCGTTGCGTCAGAATGGTTGGCGTACCCTAGCGGGCGATTTCTCCTGTTGCCAGATTGTTGACCGGTTTTTGACGAGTAGAATAAACATAAATATTGTGGAAAAGGTTAGAAAGTTAATAAATGATTAGATAGGTATTAAACAATATGTAAACTACTTCTGTCTTATAGCATAATAATAACAGGAGCAGCGTGCGAATGTAAACTAAATATTAGTATATGAGATTATAGAATTTAAAAAATGTCTCAGATCTAAGTTAAAGTGGTGGATCTGGCAACTGCCGTATCTAAATAAGTCTGGAACTTTGAAACTAGGAAACGAGCGACCTAAATAATAATTGTAGGTACCACAGATTACGCGGTAAACATGCCAATAAATACTGCCGCTATGTATTATTTACTTTTATGTAGGTAGTTACTACATTTTGCAATAAATAAGCAATGATTCTTATTCCTGCTAATATTCTATAGGTACCTACTTTTTCTATCAACCAAATTATTACCTAATTAACATAAATGTAGCATAGGTGTATTTTAAAATTTCACCATTGCTACTTTAGGAATTAATTAGTTAGTACCATAATATTGATATATGGTATAAATAATTTAATGTGACCATATTCATTTTACGTCCATATACGGACGTCCTTCGGATGTCTATTTTAAGTACAAACATTTAACGTCCAAATACGGACGTCCCTGGGATGTACATTTTATGTACGAACAATTGACGCCCAAAAACGGACGTCCTTGGGATGTACATTTTATGTCCTTGACGTTTCGACCAAATATGGACAATATATGGACGTCCCTCGGACATTGTGTGCTATTAGGGGCAGGTCCATCATTTCAGTGCATCTTTTCGTTCTACAACAAAGAGGTACTTTTGTTTCATAACGATAAAAATCAACCGTTTACGTTGAAATTGGCAAAATGTTCCCCAAAACACCTGTTGACTCCAATATTCGAAACAAAAAATTTTCACCGACCGCTTTCAAATGCTACAGATCAACTGTACATTCAAAATGAAGAAAAAATGCTAAATGGATATTGGTCAAAACACCATTGGTTTTCTTGAAATAGGGTGTTCAAATTTTGTCAAATTCAATCCTTTCCAATTTGAAAGCGAATAATTTTTGGTACATTGTTCATAGGGATTTTTTTCTTCATTTTGAATGTACAGTTGCTCTGTAGCATTTGAAAGCGGTCGTTGAGAATTTTATGTTTCGAACATTGGAGTCAACAGGTGTTTTGGGGAACATTTTGCCAATTTCAACGCAAACGGTTGATTTTATCCTTAATAAGGGTACCTTTTTGTTGCAGAATAAAAAGGTGCACTAAAATGATGGATCTGCAAGAGCAAAAGGATAACCTCAAAAAAGTTACGAGTAAAAGCTCGATCCAAAACAGCGTAAGTGGCGCCATCTGCGCGAGACACGTAGAAACTGACATTTTTGGAAATTTCAGTTCAGTTATTTTGGGAGATATCGCATAATGTCCGGACACCCTGTATATGTCTTTGTTTTATACGTACAAAAATTGAGACAACAACTGACAGGAAGCGCACGCATGCGCTTTGGTGACTGTGGGTGCAGCCATATTCTTTCAAACTTAAACGTAATTTTCTTGTGTTGCAGCTGATAGACTGCGCCGCACTATGCCTTGGCACGTGACCTGACCGGCCTGCCCTTCTTCTCGCCCCGCTACCCGCCATGCTGGGGCGGTGAGTCACCCAAATGGCGGCCTGCCGCGCCGCCATGTTGCTGGCGGCGGCCGCCATCGCGACCTGCGGTGGCCAGACTGCCCCCAACGGCGACTCCGCGGTCCAGTTGGCGACCGCGGGTGATCGCACTGCTCCCACGAAGCACTCCGTAACTGAGTCCGTTCGTACGGTGACTGGTCTGAGCCAGATGGGGCCCGCAAGTGATACAACTGTCTCGACAGATCCGTATACGGAACGGAAGTGGTTGAAACTGCGGTCGATGATGGGAAACGCGCTGTTGGAACGAATGACTCGTAGCGGTAGGACTGAAGGAAAGTCGGAGAGTATTGTGATTGTGGTGACGGAAATGTGTTACTATGCGGTAAATGGGACTTACCTAGAGGGACGGATTCGGGAGGCAAGCGAAAATGTGAGGCTGCTGACGTATGAAGGTAAGACTTTTTCATTTGCAACTTTTCATAGAGGTACGTTTTAATTTTTCGAATTTTTTAGGCCTAATAGATTAATTAAACCAAAAAAACTTAATACGAGCAAAATATTTACGTAAGTAAATTGGCCATGATACCATTAAACGGTGTATAGAACCAAAAGCAACAATCAAATTAAATTTATATCAAAAATGCTAAATTCAATGCATTTTCTAACTGCTGACACACATTCCAATAATTGAAAATATTACAAAAATATGTACAACCATTATTTTTAAACAATGCTCACTCAGATGGCGGCATTCCCCCGCTACCCCCGCTTTCCCTTACGAAAAACGGAATCAGCTAGTGCACATAAACAAATATTTTTTTGATTTGGTATTTTATAATATATTGAATGATTACATTGCCATTTGTTGTTATATTTTGTCTGGGGTTTCAACCTATTTATTAAAATAAATTACAAATCTACTCCATAAATATAACTACAACATTTTTCAAAGGCAAGCCAGAAATTATTTCTTATGAACCAATTTTAGGTATAGTATTCCGACACCTGATACCAGTTTGGTTAACCAATGATAAAATGATACATTGATAACAGTTTTATAAATTATATTGTTATATAACTAACAAATCTCTCAAAATCTTGACTAAAACTGAATTGTACACCAAATCGCCTCTGCATTCCTTATAAAGAAATAAAATCATGGGTTTTCAAACAAAATATGAAGAAAACTTCTTTTCAATCAGCCAATATTTTGGTCTTTCTCAAGGATAAAAAATAAAATTGTACATAGTGTAGGTCTATTCACAAGTTTGACATTAAAGGTTCATTTGTGCCCACTATTGTCAAGTTAACATTTTAATTGACTCTAGTATTGCAAAATTAATATATTTTTTTAATTTTCCAGGATTTTTCTTTTGTCTCATACTATTTTGATAAATAGTAAAATAAAAAAACTGAAAAATAATGGTAGTGATGAAAAGTTCTCCTTATTAAATGGTTTCACTTCGTCAAGATAAAAATCGGAACTACATTTAGTCAATTGCAATTTTTTTGGCAACTTTGGGACTAGGTACCTACGGAATTTGGGCTCAGTATTTCTAACCACTAAAATGGCGCCTTTATAAACGCGCCTTCAAGATGGTCCCTAGCCCCAAGTTCTTCCTTTATTAATAACTCATAATACTATTACTACAACATATAGGTACAAACCTTTGCAGTTTTATCCCATGAATTTCGGCAGACGCGAAAATCGGATTATTAGAAAAAATTGTGCTACCAAGAAAGCATCCAATTTCGGCAAATTACGGATTGCACTTTCAGGGTCCATGATACCTTACACGATGATACAATAAACTTTATCATGACCTTACACTAACGGACCTCCTCACTACACAACAACACGATAACTACGCAAGCAATATATAATATTAATAAATATCAATAACAAACTAATAAATACATATTAGGTATCTACTAATGTTTCGATTTAGCGACATACGGAATGACAGTTGGCATGACGGGATGTCAACTGCCGATCAAAAAACCACACGTGTTAGATGACATGTATTTTAATCAAAGTGTCTCGTGAAAGTGGTGAAAGAGATGAAGGATATAGTTTCCAGCGTGCGCAGCATAAACATACACAATTTTGCTATAGAGGAGTCAATATACGGAACATATTCGTAATAAAAAGTTTTATGTGCAAAATTTTTTTGTGCAATTGCGTTAGGTAACGCTCAAAGGTTGCAATACATTAAGGAACAGATATTCATAGGCAAGCTGGAAACATTTGAATAAAATTTGCCTATGTTCCACGATATATTGCAAACGGGCACCGGCAACGTTGCAGTTCCGTTTCTCCTGAGAGGCACAGAGTTGCCACGTTTGGCGTTCTGGAAAATAGAACGACGATTTTAGCCCGAACAAAATTGTGCAACTTCGTCTTTAATTAACATAAATAAATAAGGGTTAAAAGCCGTTGTTTCATTTATTACCTGTTATGTTGTTGCATCTACTGTAAACCGAGGACAATTTTAGAGCAATTAAAAATATTGTCAAGTACCCTATTATTGCTATACAAAACAGTTTATAGTTTCACGAAAACTGTGGGACATTCAATATAATAAAATAAGCGAACAAATTTTATATTACTTCTTTTTCATCATATGGTTCTACTTTATCAAAATTAAAACCTATGCTCATAGGCAAAGTTAGTGTGCCATGGTGTGTAATAGGAAAAATCAACTTAGGATGAAACATGAAATATTAAATGATGTTTATTCGGAAGTAATAACAGTAACAGTAATAGATAAAAATTACGTTTGATCTTTGCCTTAAGCCAAAAAACATTATAGGTAATGGACTTGACCCACAAAAACCATAAGTTGCGCGTGAGACACATTACAATTATTAGCATAATATTTATTGCAAGGCTGCACAAAATAAATAATGATTAATATGAACAAAACCTTTCTTACATGTAAATAATAACACAATAAAATGTACAGATTTGTTACAAATTCATAAAAAATATTTTAAACTTAGTTTTTTTTAACAAAATACTTCATAATTTAAAAGAATTTGACTATGATACATATTTAATACGGAAAATATATAGGAAATAGCAAGTTTTAAATAGGGATTCAATTGTTTAAAAACTGTATAACACTCTTTATAAGGCAAAATCTCTAGTAGGTTAAAGAAATAAAATAGTAGATGTTATTGTTATTATATAATCGCAGAGACAAAACAATGTTTTTTTTTATTTAAATATTGTGAGGAAATACCCGTAATGTAAAATACCTTAAAAACTTAAAAAAATTGAAGCTATTGTCCAAAATTTGCTAAAATATTTTGTGTAGCCCACACCTGACACCAGATTTCTCCGATCATTTATCTTGTTTAGTAAAATAGTAAATAAACAATCGTTACATCTTGGATCTTTCATTATATTGTGCCTTTCTGTAGAAGTTCTTACGTTTTTCAAAGTTGAATTTTCAGCATATTTCTTTTATTTCTTAATAACTTTCTCTTTCTAAATATTTTTTATATATTCAAAAGATAGAACCAACAGAAACAACTTCTCCGAGGGCTAATACCCCTACCGGCATTGAACTACATCATTGATTCTCGATTTTCGTTGGGAATAAACATTGCAGATCAAAGTTTTTTCGTTCACCAACGTATCGTCAAAGATATTGCTATCTTTGTTTGGACATGTCCTGACATGCTGCAGGCACAATGATCAGCCCATTACCGGTTTCATCCTCTTTGGGAATCATCAGATGGGTGGATGGATTCAAAAGATAGAACCAGCAAAAACAACTACACAGATTGCAATATCTTTGACGTTACATTGGTGAAGGAGAAAACTTTGATCTACAATTTTTTATATGTATAAATATGTTTTTACAGCAAGGCTTAAAACAAAAATCACAAACTTGTGGCTACAAATGCGTGTATCTCTTTAATTAATTATTTAACATTAATGTGTTGTACCGTTTTCATCTAGGTATGTACAGGGACCGGCAGAAAGTTGGACACAAAAATTTAATATTTTTAAACTCTGACTTCGCTTAATTTAAATTTCTAGCTGCTAATCGAACAAAATTAAAGTTTAGTAGCAAATTCATGTGTTATTCGATGATAAGTTGCGCTTGCAGTATTTTGTTTTTTTATAATACACAGGGTGGTCGAAAAAAATACAAAAAAAGTTAAATTTCTTTTTTTTCACTAGGTGGCTGTGACTTAAATCTGACATCCACCTTTGATTCCAAACAACTTCCAACAATTTTAAAAAATAAGGGTACTTTACTTTTGAGTTATTTTGACATTTTTGAATCTACCTCGTATCCAAAAAGATATATTTAAATTTTGATATGTGCGTTTTGAGTTTGAAATAATGCACCGACTTTTATCAAGAATAAAATTTTCTGAGAAATTAATAATAAAAAAGTTTTCCATTTGTGTCCAACTTTCTGCCGGTCACTGTATAAGCTGGTAGTAGGTGTCGTTCACACCTATTGCCGTCAAGCCCTGTAGATGATATTCACAAATCTAAACTCTCTTCTGACCGTGGGTAGGTACGTTAGCATTCTGTGGCAATCTCGGAGAGATCAGTTAATCCATTATCAAAGTTCCCACAGCAGAACTGAAATTACATTAGCATTAGTAGTTAGTGGTTTCGAATAGTGTTTATACTTGTTCGTTCGCGGAAACTTTGCCTCTCCGTGAAAATCCCTATGTGTGAGCACTCGGCGGACGACGGTCGAGGGGCCAAAAATCAATTCCGTAGTGCCCTACAGGGGTCCACTCCACTGGCGACCGCCTCTGTTGAGTAGGTCGTGGCGTATTATATCGGCTGTATCCATCGAGCAAACGACTACTTGTTACTTGAGAGGTCGCCCTGAGGGAGATTGAATCAGTTACAGCGCAGTCCCGTCACGCCCATCTTCGATATGACCAGAGCTGGGCAAGTAATTAGGCGAAAGTAATTGAACTTTCAATTAATTCCTTTTCATGGAATTGCACTTAGTTGGAATTACTTTTGAAATAGAGACAGTAATTGTAATTTAATATCAAGTACTTTTTGAAAAGGAATTGTACTTGTAATTTAAAATCAATTACTTCTGAGAATTGGAATTCCTTTTTAAAATTCCTTTAATGCAATTACTGTTTCAATTACAACTACTTTTCCAATTACAATTACTTGTCCAATTACAATTACTTTTTCAATTTTACAATTACTTACACAATCTCCACTTGCGGTGCCGGTCGGAGACAGCCCGAGCTGATTAATCGGGGAAACCTGGATTGATTTTGGAAATATTGCAACGTTGTTTGGGCCAACCTGGCCAACAAAATGCAATGCAAAATAAATGCGTCATCACTGACAAAGTCCGCAATAATGTTTTCTTTCTTATGCCACTCCCATTTACTATTTACACGTCACTGGCAAGTCATAACGATTGTTCTGTATTCTCTATCTCTATATTAATAGTCAATTCGTAATGCCTATTGTCTTAACAATGAGGCCTGTTTTTTATTTTTCTTATATCTCTTGTAAAGCCCATATGGCAGGACCTTAAGATTTTTTTTGTATACATTTTAAAAGATTTATTTTATTTCTCTATTCATGTAGCCGTTTATTTTCAGTTTTATTTTCATAGAAACTGAGCTGTGACTCTGTGGCGCCATTGTGTTTTTAGACATAGGTATTACTATATTATACTGTTACCTACTGAATATAATTCGTTTTATTCATTAAAATACTGTACATTTTATTTATTTTAATTTGAATATTTGCCATTTACAAAGACACAAAGACTAGAATTTTTTTTGCATCGCAGAACAAATAATCTTAATATAGTTAAGTTATCAGTTATGGTTCTTTAAGTAACTAGGTAAGTACCTACCTTATTTTGGTGTCTAATAATTTAATAGAAAATAAAGCAAACAAGAAGTAATTGAAAAAGTAATTCTTTACATCAATTCCAATTCCAAATACAAGTAATTGTAATTGTAATTCAATTACATTTCAATATATCAAAGGAATTGTAATTGGATCTAAATACATTCCTACAAAAGTAATTGGAATTGTAATTGGTCATGCAGTTTTTAATTGTAATTGACCAAGCTCTGGATATGACAACGTTGTGTTCTACAGATGATCTCCGCAGAATCTAAAATGTTCCTTCTTTTTGCGGAGATATTATCGTGCGACGCATGCAGTGTTGCGAACAGAATTGGACGTGGTGGATTTTAGAAATCGCACTCGTCTGAATTACCTGATCTATATTGGCTAATTACGGAGAAGGCAAATGGCGCTATGCCTCAAAAAGTAATTGGAGTGCAATCTTTTCCTTCTGGTCAACGACTTTGCAGTGGGCTTTGGAAATGTGAACGTAAAAAGAAGTAAAGTTAGGTAAGAGAGAGGAGGGCTCCATGTATTGATCAAGTGTCATAAAATGTGATAATATCAAGTTCTCTGGGTATACACTACATTTGTTTTATCAAGAAAAAATACTAGTACGCGAAAAAATCAAGAAAAAAATCAAGAAGTATGCCACTAGGCGAAAATTGTCTCTTGAATTTTTTTTATCTGCGGCAATTTTAGGGGAAAATTAATTTAACGTTTATTACTGGAATGCAAATCATTTCATTCGAAAAATTACATTTTAGCCTTCTATTTAGCCGCTACAACTGAGGAGAACTGACTAAAATGTTATAGTAATTCAACAAAACAATAATGTCATCCATGACCAACTATTATTTTGTTGCTAATTTTTCTTTTAAAATGAAATCGTCGGTAAAATTACATATTTAAGTTTGCACAAAGTGATTTTTGTCGCCTTTCAAAAAGGAGGTATTTAAGAAAAATCACATTTGCCGTGAACCTGTAGCAGATACAAAAAAATAATTCAAGAGACAAGTTTTGCTTAGGTTAAAAAAGCTATCCAAGTGCATAAAAGAAAATTCTGTGGAGGGCCATATTAGTATTTTTCTTGATATTACACAATATCTCCACTTAGTGATCCTGGTATTATCATATTTTGTGACACTTCATAAATGCATGTTGGCTACTAAATTTCATTTTAATATCTTTAAAGGTTAGAAAAGTAAAAAATAACAAAGAATGATTTTTTAGTACTTTAGTACTTCTAATTATAAATAATAAAAAATGCACTCCCTTTACCTGAAAATGAAAATCTTTCTTTGTTAATATTCTTGGCTTGTAGGTTAAATATTCCACGTTCGATACTTGCATTATGTCGCTAAATGTCAAATTTTTTAGGTTGATGAAAAAATAGGAAGTTCACATAACCAACAATCATGAATGGTTACCCTGCACCCTCTAACCCCTTCTAGTAGCTGTAGGAGACGCCGAACTCTCCTACATCTTACCGCTACTAACTAATATCAATCGAAATAAATAACACCTAGCCGATGGAACCCCTAGGGTAGCTTAGTTTAAATGGTCACAGTAGGAGTCCCGGGTTCGAGTCCCGGCTGGAGTGCTTTTTTTTCAATTGATAATTGATATCCTTAACCTGATATGCCACTAAAACATCCTTTATATAAAATAGTCATTTTTATAGTTTTCTATCGCCTTCAGAGAAAACTTGGTCCGGCGCCGTCGTTTAGTGTAACTTCTTCAGTGATGTGTGTCTGAAAGTATTCTTTTTGAAGATACTTATTTTGTATTAACTTATGCATAAGTAAATAATTATCTATAGTTTTCTGTCATGCCTAATGAGGAATGTACATGTGCCTAAGTTTCACACATTTTTTTATATGTACGTACACCATGAAATATGTTGAAAGTTATAAGCTTAAACATATTCCTATTTTTAATTAAATATTAAAGTTAGAATTTTCTAGATTTCTGAGATTTTAGCGTTGTTTTCAAGGATTCGCTAGTGCAACTGTTTCTCACGTTTGTAAGTTGTTGTCTGGAAAATTCAGTAATACAATTGTTGAATGAATGGTATGCGACAGACTTTAATATTGGTAATATCTGGCAAATCGGTATGTATACAGAATATTATGTCGATGTACTGGTTGGGTAGGGATCAAAAATTACGAAGGAAACTAGTTTATTCTTTTGCCGGTTATATTTTTAACCATCTTCAAGGCTCTACAATATTACTTACTGATGTTTTAATATTGTAGAGCCTTGAAGATGGTTAAAAATATAACCGAAACGTCGGCAAAAGAATAAACTAGTTTCCTTCGTAATTTTTGATCCCTACCCAACCAGTACATCGACATAATAAATTATTGGATCACTAACCGTAATAACGTATACAGAATATGTTCCTTCCTCCTTCTTTCAAATTATACAAATTAGTTAACTTCAACCTAGTGAGAAAGACCCATTATGACAAAAATGATCCATAATTTTGTATGTTTCGTTTAATCGAAAATATAAATCTGGAGACTCATTCATGCGTACTAAATATTTCTCTATTTTGTTCTAAATACTTTTGTTTTCGCAATTATTGCAACAAGGTCTAATAAAATTAGACGATAGTATTATTTTCTCAATACCACGTGGAAACTATGAAAGCAAAAACACTAACGACATTTAAACCTTGCAGGTTTTCTCAAATTAGAAGGGTTTTAATGTGCGGGCTATTATTTTTTTGTAACTGTCATGTTTTGAAATTAGTAATAATTTAAAAAAACTGTTTTTATCACATCACATTATTTGTGATTCAAGTTTCTTCAGGAACCAGTTGATGGACAAGTTGTATACCCTTAAATTTTATGTGTATATAGGCAAAAGGAAGTTTCTAAGGAAATTTTTCTTAAAATTGAGTCAGTAAAATAAAGATGCTATCGTTGAGTAAAGGATAGAATTATTCCTTTACTCAATGATGCTATATAACTTTTCTTCTCAGACAGATAATATTATGTACCTAATTTATTGCCACATGCGTAATAAAAAGTTAAGCTTCAGCTGTGTACCTAGTGCTATACACGCACCTGATTAAAATTATTCCGCATTCACCAGTTGCGTATTCAGCGTATAATATCGACAAAGTATCTTTTAAGCGCGCATTTTAGTTCACGGTTAGGGGTTTCGTTTAAAAATAAATATTGATCAAATCCCATCCCTTCTAAAGGAGTGCTGCCCGCATTTTCTACGTCGATCGTTGTCTCCGTGTACTTTTTGCAGTATCAACTACTCCATTATTATATTGGATGACGGTGGAAAAGTATAGGTTACCATTTTTACGTTTCCCACATTATGAACTTTATAAGATAAAATTGATGTGAAGCTAGGGGAAGCTATGTTTTCATGTTCTCGCATAATATCTATTTGAGAACAATTTATGCCTTTTATACAAAGGCTGCGTAGCTTCGGTTCTTTTGCATTACATAAAATAATTTCATGTGTGACAGAAACACGATCAACTTTATCACAAACCTTATTATGCGTAATTCAACTTAATGCTCAATTAACTGCATACTTTGAAAGTAATTAGAAAATAAATTAGGACAAAAAGGAGTGATTATAATAATTAAATTATTATTATTAGCAACAAATATAATAATCAATCAACCTGGTGTCAGGTGTGGGGTGAATATGTTTTTAAGCATCCGAACATTAACATAATATATTTCTACTTAGATTTTTTTATGGGCGTAACGAGAATAACGATCCTAGCACCAAGCCAAGTAGTGAGTTTAATAATATGTTTTCCTTTTGAAATAATTAATTCCATGGATTAAAATGAGATAGTTCAGAATTATATTTGGACACTTTTAAATCATTTTTTATATACGCCCATAATAATATGTGTCAATTAGCCACTCAATATCGCTTAGTAAAAGAAGTTCAATTTCAGATTTTAGTTCTTAACAACTTTTCTCTCTAGCACTTATTCTAGATAATTTGTTTAAGGTTTTTAGAGAACTTTTGTTTTTAGCACTTTCTCTAGCTAACATTTTTTTACGTTTTTAGCGGATTATTCCGATAAAAATGCTAAAAAGATTTGCAAAAAAATACTCTATGCAATTTGTTATTTCATTACAAAGATTTTAAGACCAAACATGTAAATAATATTTTCTCGTAAAATCCAGCTTTTAGATTTAATTTGCTATTCTGAAGAAATGTATATGTTGTAGCTTAAAAGGTTGCTGGTTTTATCGCAATATAAAAATAGCTTTGGCTCTAGGTTTCTCGTTTTGTGTATGTTTAAAATTTAAAATGTTGTTTAATTTTGTAAATAAAATAAAAAAGATTAAATATAAGTACCTAATAAATAATACCTACCATAAATAATATCTACCATAGATCTGATATTTTGCATAAATAAAAAAGGAAGAAACATCAGCAATTGCCTTCATGTATAAAGTTTGTTATTTTTAGCTGGAAGTTTAAAAGGGTGCTGGTTTTATCGCAATATAAAAATAGCTTTGGCTGTAGGTTTCTCGTTTTGTGTATGTTTAAAATTTAAAATGTTGTTTAATTTTGTAAATAAAATAAAAAAGATTAAATATAAGTACCTAATAAATAATACCTACCATAAATAATACCTACCATAGATCTGATCTTTTGCATAAATAAAAAAGAAAGAAACATCAGCAATTGCCTTCATGTATAAAGTTTGTTATTTTTAGCTGGATTTTTTTGCCAAAATGTAAAACGTAAAACCTTCGAAAACTTAGTTTACTCTCAGCGATTGTTTAAACTACCCCAAATACACCCTGCATATTAATCGCATTGACCAATCTTCATAACATCTTGATTTGAGACAAAGGAAAAGTTACCCCCACAATAACCAGCGAATTTTCCATTTTTCATTTACAAGTATTCAAAAACACACTATTTTAGTGGAGATGCGTGCATAAGAAACGATGACAAAATATGTACGTCTTTAGATTCGTCATATTTTATTATCCTCACGCGCAAACTGGCTCAGCAATTACGAGAACCGTCAATAAATTATGTAGTAGGTACTTGTAACGTAAATAGCTATTTTGTTATTATAAGATTTGAAGGTCAAACACACTAGTCTTGGAGAACAAAAATAATAAGTTAGATACAAATCTCGATCAACTTTATTAATTCTGAAGACGCTAAACAATAAATAATTATTATCAAACACAATATGGTGTCAGGTGTCGCAATGATAAAGGTCCGCCAGCTGGCGACGCGAAACGTCACTGCGTCATCACAGCGTGGTAGCTGTTTGAAGTTGTTTACGTTTACTTGCCTGGCGATTTTCCTGTTTTAAAGAACTTTTGTTGTGTTTATTGTGTTTTGGTCCGTGTTTTTTTAGTAATATAGGACGTGGAGTTTTATTAATACGGTGGTAAAACGGAGTGATTCAGAATAAACTGATTATAATTCAATTTTAGTTTATAGGTTTTAGGTTGTATCTATAGTTTCGGACTTTAAATCATGCCCTGGACGTGTTCCGTTCCCAACTGCCAGGGGAAACTACAAAGACGGTCCTAAAGTGTCCGCTTTTTCCTTCCCTAAAGACTCCATTTTACGGGAAAAGTGGGTTAAGGCCATCAGAAGAGATTTTGTTCCTACACAGTCTTCCAGGGTAAAACTGGTTTTGGTTTGGACTGTTTGGAGAGTTTTATACCTAACAATTTTACATGACTAAACGTAAATCTTAAAATAAATCAGGAAGTTTTATGGTTTTATTCATTGAATTTAGTTGTATCTAGGCACGCAAATAAGAAATAATTGGCATTTACGAAAATCTTAAAGGCAGATATCAAAATGCTCCAAAAGCCCTTGAACATGTGACTTTGACTCTCATAGATTAATATCCGTGTTGTAAAACCATGATATTTATATATGTAAACAATCATTTTAAAGTGTTTTTACCAAATGTACCAAGTTGACATCTTTAAATTCCCAACCTAGAAAGATTTTAAAGCGCGACATCCTTAAGCAAGTACTAAATAATTTATAGCAGGCAGTTAGTAAATCAAATATGTACACCGTGTTCATGATTCTGGATATCCTCGCTTAAACTAAAACTTCATTAAAGTTCGGGCGGGCCGTCGTAGCGTGTCTTGCACCTGTAGCCGTCAAAGCAGGCCACGGTTTAAATCGAATGGGAAGTCTCTGGCTCGGTCTGAGCTTCGGCTCTCTCATAAATCATTCGTAAGGGCTGGAGGTTTTTTCGCGTCGCGCGTCTGCCGAAGCGCTGGCAAACTGTATTTCCGGGAGCGGCGGGTGCCAAATCTCGCCCCAAATTTCCCGTTTAATGGACACCTTTTTGCCCGACCTATCTGTTGATTTGCTCGGGAATTTGCGATTTTCAATTAAATTGTTCGTGCAAATAAATAATCTTAATAGCACAAAACGGCTGCATGCGAATTGAAATGCTGTTTCCATTTTCTAATTTCCGTTGTGCCATTGCGAAATAACGGTAGAATTCAATTTTCTGCCCTTCGAAGTAAATAAAAAGTAATTATTCAATTCTATATACATGGCTCTACTGGTTATTCTTCGCATCAACGTATGAGAGTTTTCTTAATAAATTGTTTGGCTCCGATGTCATCTTTCGAGATTGGGCTTCTAAAAACTAAAACCGTATAATATTTCGATGACTATAGAAATAATTGATTATGGCACTTTTCAAACTAAATCTTACCTTGCAGGGTTTTTAAGAGTTCGAAAAAAGAACAAGCAGTCTTTTGAATTCCTTTTACGGCTATCCCCACTGCAAGAAGAACCGTGATAAGCTATCACTACTCAAAATTGGCAACTGTGTTGGATATAATTTTCGCGCACCCGGTACAATACGAAGCACACCGTTCCGAGAGACACTCACTGTGTAACAAAGTGACGCTCGGAATCGCCCGCTCAGCGGGATATCGATCGAGGACTAAGGCGAAGGGAGCGGGATCGGGCTGGGGGGAAATATTTGTTTACACAGGCCAAGTGAGCGGACTTGTAGTATTCTCTAGACTTTGGTCCCAATTTCCATTGTGTGTTATTATTTGAAGGCATTTTACAGGGGACCCGTAGAGGATTTGCATTTATAATGAGCCATAAACTATCCTTTCATTTCCAAACAGACTATATCAATAATTATTTGATTTATTGCACTATAATAAGGTTCACTATGATTTTTCATTGCTATAATAATAAAGTATATAACCAAGAGAAATGCAACATCACAATTTGCAACCAATACAAATGCAGTATCGCAGCACTATTTCGTAATATCTAGATTGCCACGACTCATAAATTTTCTTATTTTTTTAGTATGCAAATCTTTCAATCAATGAAATGCACTTATGTCCTTTTTTCAATGTAAATAACTATAAGTATTATCCGTAAAATCGGCAAAAACAAATGATCATTTTTAATGAAAATTAAAGTACCTTCCTATTTATTTTTAATGTTATGAGTAGTCGTGGAAAAAATAGTGTATGCAACTCATATTTAATGGCTGTGCTAAAAAAACTTCAAATTGACAAAAATTTTCATGCCCTCAAAAGAGCCGAAGACCCTGTGTAATTTGTTGAAACTATCTGAGGACGTGGATGGATAAAGCTTCTCAGTGCCATCAATTTTCAACATAAAAGTTTTCCTATGTCTCTTAAAATAAACATTCCACGGCTATTAGATAATAGTTTTGCTCAATTTGAAGTTTTTTTATATTGGGCGACAAGTTGACCATGGATCCCGATTTCTTTTTCAGCACCACTTAGCTGTCCAAAATTTCCACATTTTTGTTCCTTACTTTTTTTTGTAGGGCGGAAAATAAGGGAGAAAATCGCGGTAGAAGTTCACTTTATTTTTTGTTACAATTAGAGAAGTATTGATTGGTTTTTAAATTTTATGGAATAAATATTTTTTATTTAAATGATCAACATCATTTTAATTTTTCTAATCGGGGGGAGGGGGCGCCAATTTTATTTGGCACGCGGGCGGTCAACTGCCTTGCGGGGCGGGGGCCCTGCGTTTACATAATAAATATGACATAAATATAAATATGACATAATATGGCATATCGCAGGCAGCAAATAACAAGTGCCCCCTACCTGCATCGCATAGTTACGGACAAGCTCGTATATTGGAATTTGCACTTTGGCGGTAGTCGTAGAAATTTATGCGAAGGAAAGGCGATAGGTCAGATATCTCCGCCGTATAACTACTTCTCTGCCTATTCCGTAACGAGGATCGAAACTTGCGGGCCCGTCAGTTAACAACTGCTCTCGCCCCACCGAACTCCGATTTATTTAGAGGAAAGCGGCATACCCGGCATATAAATTACAGCAGGGTTAAGGCCGACTGTTTTAATTAAAATATTTCCCTTCGAGGGACCGCGGCGATGTTGGCGCGTGGTATAGTGGTTGTTTTGGCTTTTCTGCTACTGGCTTCTAAGAGCAACAAGAGTAAAATTCATAGCCAGTACCCGTAAATAGAATAGTCTCCATCTAATTAAACACAACGAATAGTTTAGAACACTTTTAGCACGCTAAAACTATTAGCATGGCATAATAAATTTCGAGTACCCATAACGGACATGGTAGCGGAACAACATCAAGATTTTACGATGTTTCCAATTTCGAATAATTATGGTTGACTTCAGCAATTAGTAAATTAAAATCTTTTAGCTAATTCGTTGTTTAAAAATAGCATATAGCGCGCTCGATTTAAGCCACTTAAAGTACAAAATATAAAATTTCCTGGTAGGTAAGCACCTATCAGCCAAAACAGGGTTAAATTTGTTATTGCCTATTTTAAATCGTCTTTATTTTATCATGTTCTTTGAAAGGTATATATGCTGTCTCATGTCAACCTCTAAGCTTCGCTATTGCAGATAAAGCAATATTTTGTATCCATTTTTTAAATAGCATTTTAACTAAAATAACAGTGGGCTTCTTGACATTTTAGACTTGTAGCATAACATGATAAGTACCTAATGGGCTAGTCTGGTCATATAGAAAACTGCATGCAGGCGGATAGTAGAAGTTTAGTAGACTCCCCTGGCATATTTCATTATTGCCAGTTCCTCTTAGTTTTTAAATAAAAAATAATCCAAAATTTTAAGGTATTGCTCCTTTGCTCTCAAAAGATGGCGCTAGATACAATCGATATGCTGAAAGTCCTCTGTAGCTAAGTTCACACAATCTTCCTAGCTTATTATTTGTGAATTGTCTATTTTTTAGAAATCTAACCTAACTATTTGTTTTTGGTATACTTCAAACATTTCAAACTGAAATAATTTTTATTTTGAGATTTTAGTTTAACGTTATAAAGAGTTTTTATTATTATCTATATCTATTAAAACCAAAACTGACCTTATTTATCTGCTTACCAAAATAATAAACCTACCTATGTAATATTTATAATGTAGGTAGGTAGGAAACATATAGAAAAGTCTATCATAAATATAAAATCCAAGATTCCTCTTCTGAAGATGTTAGTGATTCGTGTGATGTTTTTTGTGCTGTTTGCTGTATCAAGCCAATAATGAATAGTGAATGCGAAATACATAATGTAAGTAAATTTAATTACCAAGCTATAATTTTATTGCAATGTATTTTTTACCCAGCTTGAAGAAAACACAATAAATTGGGAAAAATTCTGACAAGTTCCACGTATTCTCCTTCGATTAAAACCTGACGTTCTGTTGCATATTTTTTCACCAAAACTAACATTCCAAATTTCAAAAGAAGAAAAGAATTTGTCGAGGAAGAACAAAATGACGAGGAAAAATACATAAATGGATACTTTCACTGTTCTATTTTCTGGTGAAAATAGATCTAACTTGTTTGTATAATATCATTGCAACACATCTATTGTCACCATAATAGGAATAATAAATAATTATAGGATTAAACGAACTTACCTAAGTGCAGTTCGATCATAATTGTATGACCGCCTCTTCCGAATAGATCACTATGTAGTTCACTCTTCCGCCGATAGGTGGAGCCACGCATTTCAAAGCTAAACAAAGACAACAGTCGAACCAGTCGCCCTCTCGTACTACGCCGCGCGCCAAGGTCACCTCATTACTTCAAAGCGGTAACTGTTGCGGTAAAATAGGTCAAGGGTTCTGGGATGGAGGGAGTGATCTATTCGGAAGAGGCGGTCATACAATTATGATCGAACTTCACTTAGGTAAGTTCGTTTAATCCTATAATTGTATTACCCGCCTCTTCCTTCTAGATCACTATGTAGATGTTCAAAGTTGGTAGCGCAACAGTTACAGAAGAAATAAATAAAACATAAAAGAAGATATATTTATTAACTTCTTTCCTTTCCCTTTTAGAAAAAATCCAAAACATACAAATCTACAACAATATATACTACTGCATAAAAAATGCATTCGCAAAACTATCAGCCTTCATTAGAGGCCTCCTATAAAATTTTGCGAACACATCAGATGAAGCGGTCCACCCTGCTGTCCTGCGTATCGTGTCGATGTTAATACCCCTGTTGACAGCTGCCGATGTGGTCGCATGTCTCGTACTATGCGCTGTAAAAACTGATGTGTCTATTCCACTTTTGTCTAGGACCACCCGGATCCAGCGACTAATAGATTGGGCCGTTGCCTCTCTGTAAGGTTTCTTGTAAGTCAGAAAAAGTTTGGAAAATTTGCCTGCCTGTCTAATAGCAGCGGTTCGGTTCAAGTAACAATTAAGCGCACTGGCTGCACATAGTTTGGGTTTATCATGAAAAAAAGGTAATGATAATAAAGGTTGGTATCTATTTGGAGCTGAAGTCTTGATCCTGGCCGGAACCTTTATTTCTATTTTCTCCCTCGAGATTTCAATATTTTGAACCTCTATTAATGATAATGTTTGCACCCTATGTGCTGTTATCAGGGCCATTAACATCGATACTTTCTGAGTCAGTATTTCTAAACTAATGATATCGTTAGGATAACAAGTGTCTAAGTAATTTAAAACTATAGTCGGGTCCCATGTTACATCGTATTTAGGCAAAGGTGGTCGCAGCTTAGAAACGCCTCTAAAAAATCTTTTGATTTGATGGTCATCGCCAACTCGTGGCGAAATAAGCATTGCTAGGGCTGACCGTATCGTATTCAAGGAGCTATATGACATGCCAAAATTGAACAAGGAAGTTAAGAAGTATAATATGGTATGAATATTTAGTTCAAAACAGTTCAATTTCCGTTGGACGCAAAACTCCCACCATAATTTAAACCCGTTTCCATACTGCTTTATAGATGACTCTGTTAAAGACGAGATTAGAATCTCAATCGCCTCTTCAGGAACCCCTTTGATTATCATCGCTTCCCTGATAAGAGCCCTGCTTCCAGGGAAAGTTTCCGGTGCAGAGCATGGGGAGTCCTGTCAATGGACAACAATAGGTCGATATTAGGAGAGAATATTATTGACTGTTTAACCAGCAAAACCTTAAATAGAGGGTACCATGGTTGACTTGGCCAACAAGGAACCACCACGATACCTTCGGCATTATCCGTAATTATTTTTTGTAGAACTTTAGCAACAAGGGAAAAAGGTGGGAAAGCATAGAAGTTATAATTAGCCCAAGATATTGTAAATGCATCAACAATTTCGGATTCGGGGTCTCTAAACCAAGAAGCGAATCTTCTGCATTTGGAATTAATTCTGGATGCAAATAAATCTATCTCAGGTGTTCGCAATAGGCGACAAATTTCTTTGAACGCGTAATTAGAAATTGTAAACTCCGTTTCAGTATCTAGGCAACGGGATTCTTGATCGGCGACAGTGTTTTCATCTGATTTTATGTAGGAAGCAAATATAAATAAATTACGTTGTTCGCACCACTGCCACATTCCCCTTGCAAGATTGTTAAGATGAGGGAACTGAATGCCTCCCATCCTATTCACATATGAAATGGCAGTAGTGTTGTCTATCCGTAACAAAATCTCACAGTTTACAAGATCCTTGGCAAAACATTTAAGTCCAAAAAACGCAGCTAATAGTTCTAAGTAATTTATATGGTTATTCCTATCTTTTGTCGACCAGAAACCTCGGGTCCTACAACCGTTGCAGTATACGCCCCAACCCGACCGGGAACTGTCACTGAATATTTCTAGTTTAAAAGTAAAACTATGGAACGTATTTTTGCTAGACAGGTGAGTCTTCCACCAGGCGAGGTCTATTAAAACTTCACTAGAAATAGTCATATCGTGATTATAAGACCCTCTCGATCTTCTTAGAGCTAAAAACTTTGCTCTCTCACAGTTTTTGGTATAAAGCCAACCGTATTTAATAGCTGGACATGCAGCGATCAATTTACCTATCAAACTTGCAAACTCTTGAATAGTAAACCTACTACCACTCATAATTTTGAAAATATGTCTTAAAATGCTCTCTTGTTTATCAAAAGGTAAACTCACAGACATATCAACAGTGTTATATAAAAAACCCAGATACTTTATATTTGTGCATGGAATAAGTATGCTCTTCTCTGAATTAATTATAAAACCCAATCCTAACAAAAATTTTTTAGTTGCGTTGACGTTCGATAAACACTCCACATAAGAACGACCTAACAACAAAAAATCATCAATATACAATACCGATAAGAAACCCCGTTGCCGCAAATAATGTAATACGGGCTTCAGCAGTTTGGTAAACATATAAGGGGCCGTGTTCAAGCCAAAAGGTAAACAAGTGTATTCATAAATTTGTCCGACAAACACAAACCTCAGATATTTTTGGTGTTGTTTATGTATTGGGACCAAATGATACGCGTCTTTGAGATCTAATGATGCAAGGAACATATTTTTTGTCAAAAGCTTGGTGACCATCTTGTGGTCTTCCATTTTAAAATGTTCTGTCTTAACAAACCTGTTTAGTTCCTTCAGATTTAGAATTAACCTAAATGATCCACCATGTTTGGGTGTTAAAAAAATATTTGAAATAAATTGATCTTGTCGATAAGAACATCTCCTTATGGCCCCCAATAAAAGAAGCCGTTTGATTTCGGCATATAAAAAATTTTCTTCCGTTAAGGACCATGATTTACGTTCATTGGGGACATGATTCTGGAAAGGTTTTTGTGAAAAAGGAATCTTATAACCTTGAATCCATGATAATAAACGTTTATCTGAGGTTAGTGATTCCCAGGAGCGTAAAAAATATCTCAATCTGCCACACTTGTAAGGTACCTCTAATGTGTCTGAGTTCGATCGTCCTTGGTTTGGTTGCGCCGATAAAATGTTGGATTGTCCTTCGTTGCCCGAGCAAACTTCCGAGTTCTCTTGGCGTCGGGAGTCTGCATTCTGGGAGAGTATTTCGGTCTGCCGCGAGAACCCCCGAAACTCCCTCGCGGCAGACTCCTCAAGTTTAAAGGCTTAGTGCTAGTGGTAGGTTTGGTAACAACTGTCTTGAGCTTGAGGTCTGACGATAATTTTTCCAAATCACGTGCTGCTTTCACCCGTTCGCCTAAATTTTTCCCAAATAACAAACCATCCACTGAAACGTTGGTGAGCGTCGCTCTAAGTTGCTTGTCAACATCCACTGAGACTAGAGTCCTTCTACAAGAAGACTGTTCGTGATGAACGTCTGAGAGTAAACGCCCAGCATCGCTGAGCCACTCTATAAGCACTCTTCTGTTCGCCCCCCCCTCTTCTTTCAACAATACTGTGATTGCTTTGCCAATTGCAACCAAAGCAGCTCCCATTTGATTTTGCTGCTTAGATAACCTTTGATCTCGTTGTTTGTGTTGTTCTGTGAGTACAGAGAACACTTCCAAATTGAGTTTGGGAGCACCGGCGAAAACCAGGTTATTGGGCGGGGAGTATTTTTTCGACATGGTAGCTTGTACCTCGGGATCGAGTCCCTCTTGTAATATTTTGGACCAAATCTGAGCAAGCTCGTTGTTCAGATCCTCTGTGTTTGTCTGATCTGTAACACTATTCTTCCCTAGAAGCGCCAGAAAGTCCTCTGGAATTGCACCATTAGGTACCGCACCACTGTCCTCCCCTATAACAGAAGGGCGACAAGTAAGTAAAAATTTCTACTGAGTGAGTGATCAGATCCATTATACTAGTACTAGACATAGGTCCCTGAAATTTGCCAAACTCGTTAGCAAGTAACAGGAAGCCATTCAAAAATACCCGTAAAATTGCCAAACTCGTTAGCAACAGGTAACAAAGGATGCGTGCTGGTGTGTGGATTGTTCATGTCAAAACTCGTTGACATTAGAATAAAAAATTCCTAAAAAAAATAAAACCAGGTACTTACCTCCTGAATCAGAAGGTTCATAGTCTACAAGCCCGAAGGTATCAGGATTAGACTTCTGAAGAGAAAATTCGTTATCGGGTGCACCACCGTCCGAACTCACTGGGGAAGGCTCGCGAATTTTCCGTTTCTTCTTAAGCCGGGAAACCTTTCTTGATAATAGTTTTAACTGTCTCATTATTATAGATACCTCGTCCGACGAACCGGAATCCGAATCATCTTCATCCGAGATTACACGTTTACGCGGATTTCGCGCGCGTTTACTCATATTGCGAAAAACGACAGCGCGGCGACGTGACTCCACGTACACGCAAAAGAACAATGAGGTGACCTTGGCGCGCGGCGTAGTACGAGAGGGCGACTGGTTCGACCGTTGTCTTTGTTTAGCTTTGAAATGCGTGGCTCCACCTATCGGCGGAAGAGTGAACTACATAGTGATCTAGAAGGAAGAGGCGGGTAATACAATGGCGTTCTCAACCGAAGTGTATATGATTTAGCCTGGGAGTTCAGTTGTTAAGCTGACAAAATGAAAATATTTTTTTTACTACTAACCTGAGAAATCACCATTATTTACCTCATTCCTATAATGAGAAGTAATATTTCTCTACCTAGGTAAATAATGATAATAAAAAAATACCTAGGTAAATAATGAAAAATTTTCTATGACATTTAAAAATTACTGTCATTTTATCAGATTGACAACTGAACTCCCAGGCTACTTAATATTTTGAAGTATTTGAAAAAAGCGAAAAATGACTAAAATATGGCAATATTTCAACGCGCCTCAGGATATAAAAATGCTCGGTAAATAATGGCTCACTTCTCAACCTAGGTGTATAATATAGTATTAAATGTCATATAGAAAATGTTTCATTATTTACCTAGGTATTTTCTTATTATCATTATTTACCTAGGTAGAGAAATATTACTTCTCATTAGACGAATGAGGTAAATAATGGTAACTTCTCAGGTTAGTAGTAAAAAAGTACTTTTTAAGGGAGTTCCTCCGGGGGGTATTAATGTAGGTGACATAAGAGAATAGCCTCTCTGCGGGAGCTGAAAATGGCAACTTTTTCTGATCTGTGGATGCAACGCCGCGGCCGTAATGATACGAATCTGTAATCTGTATTCGATCAGCTGTTCGTGATACGCGCGCAACAGGAATTTTAGAAACCAGAAAGGAATCAGTACAGAAAGTAATGATTACTTTAAAAGTAATGTAATTCCTTTTTGTAATAATTACTGTAATTAGGAATGAAGTAGAGAAATTGTTGTAATGATTTCTTTTAAAAAGTAATGCACCAATTACTTCGGGTTGCAATGCTAAATTACCCATTACCATTACATTTTTGAATAATGTAATTCAATTACAATTCCTTTTTAAAAAAAAGTAATTAATTACTGTAATGATTATGACATGTAATCATTACTGCCCAGCTCTGGATACTACTACCTTAAATATCTGAAGTTATTTTCAAATTTCTAAGATTGTGGATATTTATCTTGGCCAAGGGGCCTTTTGGGGAACTAGATGACTGTAGTTCACCATTGCAATCATCAAATTAATTTTTAAAATTTAATCGTACTAGCCCATTCTAATTTCATTTAACTTGTATCTTACTTCCCAAAGATGATGTGGAAAAATTCCTATATCTCACATTCAAGTTAAGATATTAAAGTTCAGTTTATATGAATATTAAAACGTAGGCATCAATCGAAATGAAAGGAAAAGTAATTAGGAATCAAATTCCTTCTGGAATTCATAGTTTCTGTTTCAGTGCATCTAAAGGGCTCAAAATTACTTCGTACTGGAGGTCAGCAATGATGAGATAACAGACGGCAAGCCGGGATGCTGACATAGCGAAAACGTTTTATTCTTAAACATAGACACATTTTTGTGAATTCAAATATAATAATACCTAATCTTCACCATCACAATAATCTAAACTAAGAGTACCCCAGAATCAACCAAATCCTTGTATGGGCGGGAGGGGTGTTTTTTAGGACATATTTCTATATAAACTTTTACTATAATGAAAGGTCTGCCTTCTTGCTGAAGATGCTCAAAATTTAAATGCTTGAACATTTTGCATCTGTACCTGTTATAATTGAGTAATTTTTTAAGTGCTAAGAGAGCATCCACTAATCTGCGGCATTTTTCTAAATTCTCAAAGAGTAGGTTGAAATCAATCAGTTTTGCCTATAGATTTCATCATTAAAGAAAATTTGTCGGTAAGTCTTGAAATAAAAAATTCCGAAGAAGTTTCGACAATTTTCGCGTTACCCATCAAAAGGCTTTTGTTTTGCATAAAGTTCTCCGAAAAATGCCCATTTGTAGAGATATTTCAAAGTGGCCCTCCGTCAATAGACATTCTGTATAGCGAAACTCAAAAAATTAATTTAACCAAATCAATAAATATTGATCTTTTTTGTACGGTTATTTACAATTCGAGTAAGGAAAACTTCGGTGGACCATTTTTCCTCCGGGAGAGCTCCATTACGCAAACCGGGGAACGAGAATATATTTTCGGCTCCTCTCCTGTATTCACGCTTGGGCTATCCCTGCTTCCTATCTCCTCCAAAGGAGATATTTTTTTATTCCGGGATCGTCGCTTCCCTCGGCGCTGGAGAAGACTGGCATTTCGAATAATTCATTCTGCATCACCAGATGGCAATATCAAAAAATGTAAAACATTGAAAAGCGAACGTTAGGCAAAACATGCGTTAAGATAAAGAAAACGAATCACATAAATTTGTATAAACACCAAACAAAATATCACTAGACAAATCTTTGTTTGGTAAATTTGACGAAATTGCCACGGGTACACCTAAATTACACTATCCACGAGATGTCTGTTTTTATTTTAATAATAAAAATATAAATTATAAATGTGCCGACATTTATACCTATATAATATTATTGTATCTACTGACTTATTAGCGTCTTTTATCTTCCCTACATAGATATGAATAGATGGAAATTGTAAGTGAGTGCACATTCAATGTTATATTGTTTCCTAGCAAGTGCGAAGTGAGTACAAACGTGTTGTTTCAACTCTAAAAAGTTGGTAGTTGTGTATTAGTGTAATAATTTTAAACAATGGGACACTAGACGTGAGATGCATGTAAGAAAAATCGCCACTGGCAACTGAATCAGCCCGTGCAACTAAGCAAATATTTGTTTTGATTTGGTATTGTAGGTATGTTATGTTGAATAATTAAATTGGTAATTGGTTACCATTGCTTAATAGTTAATTTCAATATTTCACACAAAATTCTTTCAGTCTAATAAGTATCTTTTCAAATTTTCACGTAGAATAAAGCCCTCGTCAAATAAACGACTTAAAAATTAATAGTTTAAAGAACTAAAATACACACCTGTGTAGTTGATTAAAAAGTAAAAAAAAGATTCGATAATATGCTTGATACTTCTTAATATGAAAATATTTAATATGAAAGCGCGAGGAGCTTTCCGGGGTCTTATATACTTTAACTTATTATATTAACCAAGACCAAATCGATTCCATTTTCATGGCGTCCCACGCTTTTCCTGCATCAGCGAAACTTCTCGTTCCTATAGGAACGCAGGTTTCATCGAAAAGAAACTAAGATTCATCATATTCCGACGTGTGGGTGTTTCCAATCAAGATTAAATAATTTCATATCATAAAATATCGAGCATATTGTCAAATCAATTATTTTTTACTTTTTAGTCATAATAAAAGCGTATTTTTTACTCTCTTGAACTATTAATTTTATTTTTTAACTATTTAGTCTTAAAAAAAACAGAGAGTTTTTACGCATCTAGAGTATTTTAGGGTCTTTTACATCCAAATATAATCAGGATTTGAGATGGAGGACCTAATGATTTCATTAGGTGCCCGGATTCTCTCCATCTCTGCTAATGCGGTACTATTACTAGGAACCATTGAGGAGACCACCTTCCACGGGCGTAGCCAGGATTTAGTTTTGGGGGGGTTTTAGTTTGAGAAGTAAATAAAACAACAAAAATATACTTATATGAAATTTAATATCTATATATCCATCCGAAAAACTATGACATATATTTATAAAGTTCTTAACTTTAAATGAAATGGATAAATTAATTTCGTTCCTCTGCGCTAAATCTAAAACCATTAAAGAAGAAATCTTCGGCTTTTTCTTTTAAATATATCTACTACTTCATCTGCATGAATTTCTGTTCCATAGTGAATGTTCATTAGAGCCAAACCATTAAGTCTGTTTTCACTTGTAGTGTTTCGTAAATAGTTTTTCAGTCTCCTTAGGCTCGAGAAAGACCTCTCTGGGGTAGCAGTGGATACAGGAATGGTAGCCAAGATTTGTAGTAATGTGTAAATATTAGGATAAAGGTTTTTATCGCACATATCTAGGCATTCCAAACTAGATTTCGGGGTGGCAGTCTTCTTATCAGCATGCAAGGTAGCTGAAGCTTTGATAGCTAAATCCAAATTTGTTTCTTTATTAGAAACCCCTTGACCTTGACTACACCATTTTTTCCAGTAGTCCATACCTTTAGGTTTACCACCCTTCCTTTTTTCCCCTCCATTTTTCGACAGTAATAATGATTCACGTATCTATCCTTAACAAGGATAGATAATATTAGGTAATATTTTGCTTATTTCGGGGGGGGGGGGGTTTGAACCCCCGAAACCCCCCCCTTGGCTACGCCCGTGCCACCTTCCTTCTCCATTATCATAAAAGCTCGATGCTACCATAATATTGTATTGTCACCGGAATTGAATAAGTTTGTAAAATCAGAGATCGATAGGAGAATTAGAACTGGGTGAAAATCGATTTGCTAGATTTGTTTACAAAGTTTATAAGGACTTTCGGCCCGGCTATCGAAACCGTTAATATGACTAGATTATTGACACAAAAGAATAAAACACACATTTAAAGTATTTACAAAGGTTGTTTATTTAATAACGAATTAATGTAGTTGGTGAACAATAGAAAAATTGAATATTGAAAATTTGGGTTGCAATCTGATTATAGATTGTGAATTAAATGATTTACAGAAAAAATTTGAGTTTGAAATAAAATTTACAAATATTTAATCACATTACTTACAAACGTAGAATCCCAAAAATTTGATTGGTTAAATAGAAAATAAACAAAGTTAAAATACGGGGTCAACATATTGGCAAATAATTTGCCTAAATACATATACCACCGTCACTGGTCGGGTTAGAAAGGCAATATTAACAAATCTGCTCTTTTTTGCATGGTATCTAGCCAAATTCCGTTAAACTTTCTTAACCAGTTCTTCCAAATGTCAAAATTGACCAATTCGGTGTTTTTACACGTGGCAGACTCCACTGTAGCCGCTCCCATTGCAAGTGTGTCAGCGGACGATCATTTCTCTCTCCCCCCACACACACCTACACACATACACTCACAATATTGTATTGAGGTAACTTGACTTTTTGAGGTTTTAAAGCCTATGTATATCGAGCAAATATTTTTTATATTTTTTATTGGAAATATACTTTAACTCCTTTTAAAGTTGAAGTAATAAGCTAAGCTTTTGCTTTTTTCCATTTCTTTCTCAACTATCCTGTGTTCGAATGATTTAATTACTTTTTTAAATTTCTTAGTTTGACACCACGCGGGAGCTATACCAATAATTCGTCCATAGATTCGTGGACACACGGTATAAAACTATATTATGTATACAGTTTGAGCATTTAGCTACCTAGTAGCTTCTAGCTTCCTTGTGAATATATTTAAAGCTCTCCGTATACGCCGCCGACAAAGAATCTTCTTTGGCACATACATGCGGCTAAATTGCTTTTTCATTCGTCGCCAACAATGGCTTCTGCGAGAGACGTAATTTGTGTAACATAGTGCTTAGCATTAACTAAGCCCGCAAATCGCGTTCTGGGGCCAAATTTATTAGACGACATTACGCCCGAATCACGTCACGTGTGCTTTGTGTAAATGTTTGCTTTGGCGCTTTGACAGGGTTATTGGGTGTGGTAGCTCCGACAAACTATACTGCGACGCAAAAACTGATATTGTAATACGACTTACCTTGGGGTCTCTGATTAGTGGGCATCATTATTATGTGATTAAGTGCCGGGCTGCTGAGTATTTGTAATTTTTTTGGCTGGACTATACAGAGTGTTTCAAAAACAGTGTACAGGTTTCTAGGGCTGAAGGAACATGGCAAAATAAGACGAAAATTTCATATAAAGGTGGAGTCAAAAACGCATTTCTAAAAAGATACAGGGTGATAAAATTTGATTTGATGTGATGTGCTAGGGGGTGCCACCTAGGCATTCACGTGATTTAAAACGTCGTAACTCTTTTGAGCCAAGTGTATTCTTTTTTCTGACGTAAATATGTTTTCCTCTAAAGTTTTTATGTGAAAAAAATGTACTTTATATGTAGATGTCTCTATTAGTAACCATTTTCGGGATATTTGCACTTTAAAGTTTTCACGTGAGCTAGCATTCATTCAGAGTTTTCTCAACATGCGAAACGAGAAATTTTCCAATAATTATTGTGTGTTAATCAAACTAAGAAAAAACTGAAAATGGTGAATTAAATCACAAACAACTGAGTTAAAACGTTTTACTATTGTTTGTGGTAGTCAAACCCTACTCTGAACGAATGCGAGCTTTGATAGAAATGTCACATGAAAATTTTAAAGAGCAAAATATCCCGAAAACGGTTGCTCCTGGAGACATGTAGAACAATTTTTGCATAAAACTTCAGAGGAAAACATATTTACGTCAGAAGAAAGAATACATTTAGACCCAAAAAATAACCCCAGTTACCTGACACCCTGTATCTCTTTAGGTATGCGCTCTTTAGGGATGCGTTTTTCACCCCACCTTTATATGAAATTTTCGTATGTTCTTTCAGCTCTAGAAACCTGTACACTGTTTCTTGAAACACCTCTTATAGTGATTTTATACCTTAGTATTTTCTTCGGCAAAACCTAAAAGGGATCAATAAAATATGACATAATCGGAAAGTTATTGCGGTGTGGTAGTTTCATTATTCATTCTGTCACTTTAAATATAACTTTGTCCTACAATACAAATAACTTGCTAAATTTCGGCAAAACAGTTTGAGTGCACTGGATATAAAAGAAAACCAGAGTATACAACACCAAGATTACAATTTTTAAACTTTTAGAAACGCAATTAAATGTAGATTAGAAATGCTCCGAAAATGAAAATTATTTTTATCTTGATAAAAACAAATGAATTTTGAACGTTTTTAAAATAACTGTGGTTGAAAAAAGTTATTTTTATTTTTAAAATGCCTTTAAAGTTATTGAACTGTTTTCACTTTTGTTTTTTATGTCATAGTTTGTTTATTTTTGAATAATACAGGGTGATTCAAAACTATGCGGCACCCTTTCAGGGGCGTAATTTACTCGTTAAGATAAGACGAAAAGTTCATATCAACATGGGTCCAAAAACGCTTCGTTACGAAGATACAGGGTGATTAAGCTTTCAAAAAATATCGATTTTTGTTTATACCTTCCAAACCAATAATAATATTTAAACCAAACTTGGTACACAATAATAACATCATAGGGTGGCATAAAAAATGCTAATATCAGGTCTCCAAAGTAACCAGTGGCGGAGGTATGGGTAATCAGTACCATTAATTAAACAAAAAAAATAGTACGGCCCTGTACAATACAAAAATTTATCATCTTGTTGAATAAACAATACATTAGGGAACAAAAAATGTCTTTTTAATTTTTTTCATATCTCTCTCCCTTTCGCAGAAAATTTGAGTTTTTCCTATTTCTCATCTTTTTTGGACTCTTTACTTTACTTTGAATTAACTATTATTTTTAGTAAACGAAATGAATTTTCAAATGGAGGAGTAGGTAATTTTTGATTATTATTGGTTTGGAAGGTATAAACAAAAATCGATATTTTTTTGAAAGCTTAATCACCCTGTATCTTCGTAACGAAGCGTTTTTGGACCCATGTTGATATGAACTTTTCGTCTTATTTTAACGAGTAAATTACGCCCCTGAAAGGGTGCCGCATAGTTTTGAATCACCCTATTAAGAAAAATGTATTGAATTAAGAAAAAAGTAATAACTCATATAATATTATCCCGCTTCGCTATTTGCATCTGACTCATCATATTTTATTGCAGCTCCTCGCCAAACTGAGAAACTGTATATCTGCGAAAAATATTTTACCTCCAATCGTGTCTTTATCAATCACATATTTTACTGTGCTTGGTAACTAACTCTCATCAAACCATTTAATTTGATATTTTGCATCGGCTATTAATCATAAGCAAACCCCGTAAAGATATTGGTACTTTTTTCTGCGCATTTCTCCACATTGTAGCACTGTTAACAAATGTTGTTTTATACAGATATCATACAGTTTACTCTTTCGTTTGAATACGTAAAAATTCAATTATGTTTCAGGCGTCGATGCGGAAATTGACTCGGAGGAAGACTCGGTTTGTGACAGCCAGGATCTGCAGATACAAATAGCGAAGCCGAATAGTATATTGAGTTATTACTTTTTCTCTTAATTCAATACATTTTTTTCTTAATACATTAAAAATACAGTATAATATTCATTTATAATGCGAGCGCTTCCTACAAGTTAATGCCATTTGCTACTCTATAAAGGTAGAAACATTAATTTAATTTTGAAACAAAAGAATCATCAGATACGTGCATGCAGATGCATTTTATATTATACTAGCTGACCCGACAGACGTTGTCCTGTCTTAACTATGAATATTCAATTCGAACTGGAATAAATAAAAAAAAATAGTGTTTATTGTAATGCTTTTTGAAACACAAAATTCTTAGTTTTGTTTTCTGGCGCATAAATAAATAATGTTGAACATTTTCCGACGCGGGAGCAGGCGACATACAATTGGCCATGTGAAAAACATGGATTTTCAAGATTGATGCCACAAACACTTAACGACTGCCCTTGGGATTTATTTATCGATTTATTTATTCACCTTGGCATATTTAATGAACTTTATAGTAATACAAGGGATAAAAGAGAGTTTGCCGCATGTCTTATACCATTTTTCTATACTTAAATGTAAATCGCGGCGAGCGTTCGCTGAGAGTGCTTGAGCGACAGCGGGCTTATTAAAACCGTCTGCCAGGGTTTTAGCTACGTTTTTCCGCATTTTGCGTATAGCTATTTAATATATAAATAATATAACATACAATGAATCCGTGTGAATGTACCTGATGTAGTTTTTGTTTAAAAATTTTACGACACATTGACGCCCTCTGCCGGCATTTTCGCCTCTATAGCAAACTGCCTGCCAGCAATTTTCCGCGTTTCTTAAGGATAACTGAAAGCTGTTTTCCTAAATGTATTCCATGTAACTTTTAAAATTTTGATACCGAAATTTGGCTAGACTAACAAATGCTTTTCCAACAGGAATCAATCGTGTAGCTGATACAAACTTTTTTATGTAGCTAGGTGTGGCGTAGTTCTCTCTTCAACGCGGTTATTGAAATTAATGGGCTGGCGGAAACCCTGTCACAGATAAACTATTTATTTAAATGTGTGGTCATTGATACTAGTTCAACCATTATTTACAAGTAATGGCTACACTTGAAATTTTTAACAAAATAGATCATGTCGCTCGATGGCAGATCATCCCCTTTTGAAATGGGTATAGTGTTTGAAAATGAAAGACATGTTTCCTATGTTCCCGTTCCCTACTAACCCGTTTGTTCCTTCTGTAAATCCAAAGCAACAGGGATGTTAGAGTTGAAATACAGCGCTCTGAGACAGACAGGGTATTTTTAGAAAGAAAAATACGAAATGTCTCTGGATTTGATAACTTGTCAGGAAAAATAATGGGTAGAGATATCGTCATTATATACAAAGAGGGATATTATACAGGGTGAGTTTTGAACTAATTGGCAATATGTTAGGTTCCAATCAATTACTGAACAAATTATTCCATTATTCATCCACAAATTTAATGTTTAAAAGTAAAGAAAATACACCCGACCACATTGTCAAAAAAAAAAACAACCAAAGATATACTTAGTTTATTTATTTTAAAGAGTAAGTATGTAAACAAAGTCACGAAAATGGCTTGATTGGCGACACATTTTCATCTGAACCTTCTGTATCTGAACTTGAAAAAGTTATAAGGGATCAATAATATAAGTATTCCACTGTTGCGAATAATTTAACTACATTTATAACGTGTACGTGGTATTCTGGATTATATGACAAAATATCAAAAATAATTAATTGGTAATTAAGTGATATTTATTTATGATTATCAATTCTCAAAATATAGGGTAAATACGTCGTTGTTGGTTAATAAATATTGTTACATTCTGTAGATATATAACAACCCAATTATATCTACACATGTAAATTATTCCGCAATAAACTGCATATATACATAAATTAATATACTACTATAATACTAAACTCAATAAATTCAATCCCAATTTGGGTACCCCGTGTGAGTTCATTGATTTGATTTGAGATGAAAGAAAGGTCTTATTTTGTCACAACTCTCGTTAATTTTTGGCAACCGGTTTCGTAACTATTCAAACAATTACATCATCAGGCCGAGACTATAAATTAATATAAACAAAAATTATATCAAAACAATTTTGAAGTTATAAAATCTACTTAGGTACTCATTAACTAACCATTAACTAACTATTAACTAACCATTAACTAACCATTAACTAACCTAACCGTAATGGTCACTGAAAGAATTACTTTGCTACGGTTAGTAAGAACTCAATTACCGCAGCAAAATATCTGCATTAAATAGGCGCCGAGTGAGTTACTTTGCTACCGCAGCAAAGCACGCTTTGCTAAAGACAACTCAATTGCAGTAAGTAAGCAGATTTGTTGAAAATCACTCTGCTGTGATAATTCAACCCTTGTATTAAGGCAAGTGAGTCAGCTCACTAACCAAAAGTGAGTTGCTTAGCTACCATAGCAAATAATTTGATTGTGGTTATGTAGGTTTTGTTGCTGTAATTGAATCAGCTCATTAATGACAATTAAGCTGCCCACTAGCCACAAGTGAGTTGCTTAACTACCATAGCAAAAAATTTATTTGTTGCCGGCGTCTTGAAAGGTACGTAAAAATTAATATCTTCAGACTTAATGTCCGCTTGGTAGCGCATTATCATTATATTATATATAATCTGCATCCTGTCAAAAGTGTAAAATATAGCGTAGCCAGATTTTTTGTTTTTCCTGTAGTTTTCCCATTTCATGTTTTTTTAATAACGTGTTCACGCGGCAACCCTACAGGTTTCTTCTACACCTAGCCTTACACACCCTACGTGTCCCCAAAAAAATATCTTTGAGATTGAGACGGCCAAGTAATAAGAATATATTAGGGATTTGTAGTGAATGACTCAACATGTTATAAAGAAAACATAAAATGGGAAAACTACAGGAAAAACAAAAAATCTGGCTGCGCTATGTTTTATACTTTTGACAGGATGCCAGATTATGTATAATATAATGATAATGTGCTACCAAGCGGACATTAAGTACGAAAATATTAATTTTTACGTACCTTCAAAGACGGCAATGTTCCCGGAAAACAATGATGCCAGAACAGTCTAGGTCTAGACGATCAGTACGATGATCACTGACCAACAACTGCGCGACGACTGCGGCGGGGCCGCCTGGCGGGCTCAGGCTTGCCAGCTGGCGCAAGCGCATTTGGAACTCACCGTTAATTTTAGCAAAGCAACTCACTTGTTGTAAGTGAGGGCTCGCTAGCTACAAATGAGCAGTTGAATTACCACAGCTGAGTGCATTGCAGCAGACTGCACTCACCTGTAGTAACAAAACGACTGGCTTCATGTAAGTAAGTGGGCTCACTAAAAGGAATTTCTAGTGACCTATCCTTTAACCGCAAGTAAAAATTTTGCTGTGGTAGCAAAGAAGTTTTAGCAAAACAGGTTTACTTGCCACAGCAATTTTTTTTGCTATGACAGCATAATATTTATTTACCGCAACAAAAAAAATCTTAGCAAAGCAACTCACTTGGCGGAATTCTTTCAGTGTACGTAAATAGATTTTATAACTTCAAAATAGTTTTCTTTATACAGCGTGATCAGTTAAGGGTGGCCCTCGGCCGTTTCTCGGGAACTATGCAAGCTAGAAAGATGGGGTAAAAAATTGTTTATAAAAGTGACCCAAATAATTTCAATGAAAATGTTTTCAAGTTCCTTCGTTTGCCGCCAGGGGGTGAATTCGCCATGTTGTTGTATAAAACTGTCTTTTGCTCCACAAATCGCCTACCTTATCTGGACCTGAAATAGTAAACGAACGAACGGCAAACGAAATAACTTGAACACATTTTCATTGAAATTATTTGGGTCACTTTTATTAATTTTTTTACCGCATCTTTCTAGCTTGCATAGTTCCCGAGAAATGGCCGAGGGCCGCCCTTAACTGATCACGCTGTATAATTGTTGTTTATGATAAAGTAATTGTTTGAATAGTTACGAAACCGGTTGCCAAAAATTAAAGAGAGTTGTGTGAAAAATAAGACCTTTCCTTGATCTCAAATCAAATCAATAAATTTATGTTTCTGAACATGGTGGTTGCCGAGGTAGCAACAGTAGTGTGTTTTTGAAGGCACCCGTCGTCTCTAACATCTTATTAGTGGTTAGATTATCGCTGACTTAGCTAATCGTTTCCATGGCGCTATATTTGTTAGACATTACTCTCCGAATCACGTCACATGCTTTGTGTAAATGTTAGCTATGGCGCTTTGACTGATGACAGGGCCATTAGGTGTGCTGGCTATACGACAAGGCATACCTACTGCGATACAAAAAGCGATATTGTAATATGATTTAGCTTGGAGTCGCTGATCGACGGTCAGTGTATCATACATAAGAAGAGTAAAGTCTTATACGTAGAAGAAGAGTTAAAATAAATTCTTTTAATAAAATATAAAATTAAAACAATTCGACAAGTACATAAATTGGAGATTCTTATTATATATTTGTACGACGAACAATTAATTAATAAATAGGCATCATTTTAGAAAAAATATTAATCCTTTTTATTTTAATAGCTGCAAAATTTAAAGAAAATCTGTTGATAACATTAAATTCTTATCAATAATTGAACATTAAGTATACCACAACCCGGTGTAAGCCAACATACAGCCACAGTTACTTTAGCTTCCCAAACATATTTATCATGAAAAGCGTTACCCGACGTCAGACAGTATTGTGAAGGTATTGTTGAACAGATAATTTTTCATATAAAACTGTATTGAAAGGTTGGGGTTGTAAGTAATTTTGTATACATACCTACATTATACAGTGTGACCCATTTGTTTTGGGGTCAGTCTGTAAAAAGTGTATCAATCGTGCGATTTGGCTGATTTTTTTTTTAAATTGTAGAGCTCGATGAACTGCATATTTTGAACAAAAATTGCCTGGTTCGCATAAAATCCAAAGCCTACTATGACCGTTTTTATGAGCAAAATTTTAAGAAACCATATTAGCGGTTTTTTTTGAAAAAATCTGTGTGCGCCAATGGATTGAGCACCCCTCGAAATGGGTATGTACAAAATTTCATCAAAATATTTCAAGTAATAACGATTTTGTAGAAAAATTAAAAATGCAGCCAAGGTACGTCTTTATTTTCAAAAATTCAAAGTTGGCCATGGAAAATAATTGAATTGTTTACTTTTATTAAGTATCAAACTGTCTAAATTGAGTTCAGAAATTGTTTGTGCTCAATACAATTAATTATCATAATTATGGAATATTTAAGCATAAGAGACAAAATAGAAATTGTTCGACTCGTGGGCGACAACGAGCGCTCGGCAGCAGAAGCTGCGGCCGAATTTAACAATAGACACCCAGGTAGATCAGTGAGTCGAAGTACTGTACAACGTATAAACAATATTTTTGATGAAACTGGATCGATTTCTAAAAATTTATTAAAAACTAGGCAAAATGGACGCCGTGGACTTGTTGAAAATAACAATCAAATTCTGCAATACTTTAGTGACAATCCTCGAAATAGTGTTCGAACGGCTAGTTTAGACCTTCATATACCCAGAGAGAGTATAAGGAGATGTTTGAGACAAAACAAAATAAAACCGTTTAAGCCAAAATTTTTGCACACCCTGGAACCAGGAGATGAGGAGAGAAAATTAGAATTTTGCTATTGGCTGCAAGGTGAATATCTCCATAATGGCAACTTTTTAAATGAAATTTTATTCACCGACGAAGCCACGTTTACTACAAATGGTGTAGTATCAAGTCAAAACTGCCGTCACTGGTCAGCTGAAAATCCAGAGTTTATATTAAATGCAAGGAGACAATATTCACAAAAAATTAACGTTTGGTGTGGAATACTACGCGACAGAATAATTGGCCCATTTTTCTTTGAAGGGAATTTGAATGCGGCTGGCTTCTTGAATTTTCTAGAAATTGAATTTAGAAATGCTTTAGATGAGTTACCATTAAGATACCGTTTAAATTTAAAGTTACAGTTAGATGGCAGTCCTATTCATAATGCTCGTTTAATCAGAAACTGGCTAGATAATAATTTTGAAAACTGTTGGATAGGGCGAAATAGTCCTTTCTGTGAGTGGCCACCGAGATCTCCGGACTTAACTCCTTTAGATTTTTTTCTTTGGGGTACACTTAAGCAAAATGTTTATAAGTCAAGACCCCATAATTTACAAGAACTGCAAGCTAGGATAAACCGTAGTTGTGAGGAAATTACTCCACAGCAAATACGAAATGTAATTTTGAATGTACGCAAGAGGAACGACAAATGCATTGTAGAAAATGGAGGCTTGGTAGAAGTTACAAAAATTTTATAATTTTAATTGTTTTTATGTTTTGTGTTTATAAGCATAAGGTTGTATTATTACAATTCAATTATTTTCCATGGCCAACTTTGAATTTTTGAAAATAAAGACGTACCTTGGCTGCATTTTTAATTTTTCTACAAAATCGTTATTACTTGAAATATTTTGATGAAATTTTGTACATACCCATTTCGAGGGGTGCTCAATCCATTGGCGCACACAGATTTTTTCAAAAAAAAAACGCTAATATGGTTTCTTAAAATTTTGCTCATAAAAACGGTCATAGTAGGCTTTGGATTTTATGCGAACCAGGCAATTTTTGTTCAAAATGTGCAGTTCATCGAGCTCTACAATTTAAAAAAAAAATCAGCCAAATCGCACGATTGATACACTTTTTACAGACTGACCCCAAAACAAATGGGTCACACTGTATATGGCGTGGGTATACTGTACTTTGAATTTAAAGAAGTATGCACATTTTTCACTAAAGTAGACATACAATTTGCATGGCGAAATAAGGATATCGCCTCTGCGATTCAGGATTCTATAGATTAGACGTTGATTCATGGGTTCAATATTGCCTGCTAAGCATTCGAATGAACTTCCTAACTTTAGTTAAGAGCACGGGCTAGACGTGCGGGGCTCGCAAATAACAGTATCAGCTATTGAATCGAAACTTACCGTTTCCGGAAGGAACAGCAAAGAGGTAATGTATGGAACAGCCAAATGGAATAAATTCAATATCTGCTTACAGGGTGATGCTAGAAAAAAATTTTAAATACAAAAGTATTTGATAGATCGAGGCACATAACATAAAAATATAGTGGTGTATACAGGGTGCTCCATAAGTGTGATATTATATGCAACTTTGTTTTTTTAAATGGCACACGCTGTATTTTGCTTGATTTTTTTATATTACCCTGAGGATTCTACACATCTTTTATACACCCATATCTATGCCCAAACCCAACCGTTTTAGAAATAATCCATCATTTCATTTAAATATCGTCAAGTGCGAGTTACAATTCGTGAGGGTATTATTTTTTTAATGTTAGCGACGAAAGCAGTATCGTTTGCAAATAAATAGTAGATACCTGTTATTTTTACGCTAACGAAATCGTACTACATTATACAGGGTAATAACAACAAAATTTACAATTTGATAAATTTCGAGTGATCGATAATGTTTAAATTTGATGTAGTATGGGGTTGTGATATCTCATTTGAAAGTTTTTTTCATTCTCTTGCATTATAATTATGTTTTTAAACTTTATTTAGGAAATTCACAGTTCCTGATATTAAAAAAATTAATACAAAATAAATCAATATCAACGTATGAGATGTTCAAAATGCATGCCTCGAACGTATAACTTTTTTGTTAACGTTCGAGGCATGCATTTTGAACACGAATTGTAACTCGCACTTGACGATATTTAAATGAAATGATGGATTATTTCTAAAACGGTTGGATTTGGGCATAGATGTGGGTGTATAAAAGATGTGTAGAATCCTTAGGGTAATATAAAAATCAAGCAAAATACAGCGTGTGCCATTTAATAAAACAAAGTTGCATATAATATCACACTTATGGAGCACCCTGTATACACCACTATATTTTTATGTTATGCGCCTCGATCTATTTAAAAATTTTTTCTAGCATCACCCTGTAAGGAGATATTGAATTTATTCCATTTGGCTGTTCCATACGGTATGTAACAGATTTATCGACTAAATAATAGTACCCAACGAGCGGGTTATGATATTCATTACTCTTTCGGAATAATTGCGACCCAAGCCAGTAGGGCGAGAGTAGTAATGGAAACGAATAGTGCGACCATAAATCGTGAGTTGAGTACAATGCTTTTTCCGCGGCTAGTAAATATGTGCCTATTTATTCTGAATAGAAAATATTAAGTAGTTGTAGTATGAACTTACATCTGAGCAAAGACCAATTTCCGCTCAGGGGTTATTTAATAAAATGGGTTTCCAACATCAATCAGCTGACTCAGACTGGTTTATTTGATGTTGGAAACCCATTTTATTAAATAACCCCTGAGCGGAAATTGGTCTTTGCTCAGATGTAGGTTCATACTACATCTACTTAATATTTTCTTTTCAGAATAAATAGGCACATATTTACTAGCCGTGGAAAAAGCATTGTACTCAACTCACGATTTATGTATTATTGTATTATATATGTATTTATTATATTGTGGTTTTTTGTCTTTGTTGCATTTAACGTAAGAGGATTTTCTACAATTATGAAGGTCTGGCAGTCCAACATAATATTTATTCCGCTTTCTAAATGTAAGGATTCATTAAGGTAGGCGTGTCTTGGTTCACATCTATTCCATTGCACCACACTATAAATGTTCTGTACCTACATATTACGGTTCTTCGTATTTTTCTCGGTATTTTTTTAGACCACTCGGTAACACTTTTTTAAATATTTGCTGTTGCCACTTCCAATGTTTCGGAAGGCGTACAAATGTCTTAATTTTCACTATCATCCTAAACAATTTCTAATACTCTTTTTCTAATGAAAATTTATACACAGTTTTGTGGAGACCGATTTTAACAATTTATTGTGGTTTTTAAGTATTCTCGCTTGCAAGTATGTTTCGTGCATATTTGTAAACATTTTGTTTTGTAGACTTACTACCATCCCTCTCTAAGTAATGATAAAAGTTCTTCTTAACGCGAGTGAATAAAGAAAAATTTGTTAGGCACAAAGACAAATAGGAACTGCGACTCTGGAAAGAAAATGTTTCTCCGTCCGTTCTAAACTTTGTCGATTAAATTACTTCTTAAACTAACAAGAAAACTCCGTAAGTTGCCAGAATTAATTTCTCAGTTACCTATACAGTCTTATTCTTAGCCATAGAAATTTCATTTAAAACATGATTCCAAAACTCCTGCTTCCGAAATAATGTTTGAAGTTTTGGTTTCGACTTTTTAAAATAATGGTATTTTTCTCGTAAATTATGTATTATAGTCATTTAATACAATACAACTTTACGGTGGATGATAGTCGTTCTATATGCAGTGTGTCGCTAAAGACACTCGTCCTAATCTAAAAACGCTTTTTAATTGTACACTGGAAATGCCGTTTCTTAATTTCTTGATACAAGGTTGGCAGCATTGTTCTCCAGGGGCGTATTTAGCATGTCTGACATAGAAGTGTTAGAACTTGTGACAGATGCCTAACCTTAACCTTGATATTCTGTGGCTCTAACCTAACTTCAAACACAGAAACTATAACTATAGCCTTTTTCTGTGCTTTTTTCTATCTATTCAAATTTAGGATTCGCGTGATTAATACGTAAAATCTGTTGATTACGGCCCTGTCCTCCTTCACCTATCAATAATATCAATATGGCCGCCGCCTATGGAATTCGAGGGACATGAAAATCATGAAATATTTACCTGTCACAATCTAGTGTACAATTAAAGAGCGTTTTTAGACTAGCTAAATGTACTGTCTATTGATTGTACTATTATTGTACTGATACTTGTTTCCAAGGGCGTCGCCAGCCAATGGGTCAGAGGGGGGCAAGATGATATGTACCCCACTTTAAAGTGGTACACCCCGGCAAACTTTTTATTGATGACTTTTGCACACCAGACCGCGTATCGCTTATCTTCACAGTTATCTTAAATTCAGTACACATATTTCTTTAAAATTTTGATTTCCATTTGACATACTGTACTCTTGAAATAAAAACGTTACTTTGAATTAATTTTATAACGTTTGTTAATTGAATACACTTAATTTGTTGGTTAGTGCCCTAAAATGAAAGAAACTATTTTAGTTTAAAGATCCAGATATTTAAATTAATATTTATTTGCATTTCAGTTAACGTCCCAAGTTGGTATTTTTTTCCATTTTAGTAAACAAGACATTACATTTTCTCAAAACTAGCAATCTAAGAATTTCTTAAAACAAATCTATCAGGTTGATAACGTCTCTATATAATTAAATAATTCGATTCCTTATAATAAAAACATCCAGGCATGCACTGCACCCCCACTCTCTGAAATTCGCCCATATGGACTCGCTGAGCCAGCACACGGCCCAGTATCATCAATCGTTAGGTATAGGGCAGATATTTGGATACGATTTTACTCAGTACCTATGCCTTTCACGATACCAAAGTGTGAATTAGATAATCAACCTGGGTTCTTCATAATATCATAGTGAGTCTTCATTTATTCGAAAACAATGCGTTTTGATATGATTTTAGTTATGCTGCCATGTGTTTTGAAGTGAAGTTCAAAATAGAAGATTCTTGGGAAAACCATAGTCAGACCGTCAGTGTGGGCCCAATAATTTTTTCCGTTTCTGAACAGGCTGCCAATAGTAAAGATGAAAGTTCTTGTTATAAAACTATTGAAGAAAAGATGGCCTACTGTTTGCGTATATGCCCCAAGATCGTTTGCTTTGAATAAATAGTGTAAATTGTTAAATGACATTCAATAGAAACTGTAATTCAGCATGCGCAAACGGTATGCGATCTTTTCTTTAGCTGTTTTATATCAAAAACTTGGATACTTATCATTTGCAACTTTTTCGGAAACGCCGAAAAATTATTTATTAAAATACCTACAAGTAAATGTGAACATAATAGCTCCTTGGGCCCATGCTGACGAGATGTATATGTTTTTCCGAAGAATCTTCTATTTTGAACTTATTTTTAAAACACATGGCAGCCCAACTAAAACTATATCAGCATGCATAATTTCAATATTAAAGATTAAAGTCTAGTATGTATTATAACAAAATAATAAGTAGGTACAAGAAAAAACTTAATGAAATATTAATTTTCTTGTGAATTTCTCGATTACTGTTTAAATAATAAGTGACCTGGCTGGCATTTGGTAAAAAAATTCCAGTCTCTAGGGGGGGGGGGGGGCAACTGCCCCTCCCTGCCCCCCCCTTGGCGACGCCCTTGCTTGTTTCTATAGTCTTAAATCTATCGATTTTGACTACATTTGGAAGTTAGTGAACTAATATAAAAGTCAGCTGTAAAACTTTCTTGTTCATTTTTTGACATTGCTCCAACATACGTTTAGGATGATGAGAGCGCGGGTCGAGGGCACACATAAGCCTTAACAGGACAAAACAAATACCACCATAAAGGAGACACGGGAGATAAAAACATATAAATCTTGCTAGGGTTTTATCTCTCTGAACACGTGGACACGCAGTCGGGTCATATATATTTATTTATTTTCCCACTCCGACGCGTCCCTTAAGCCAGATTAATAGAAATACGTAAGTCAGAATAAGTTTCCGGTCCTATTACCAGATTAAATCTTGGCCACGTAAATAGCGGCCATATGAGTAGTATATATAGGGGAAGAAACTATATTCCCAAATATCCAAACTTTTTGAAGACAACGTCCAATAGAATTGATTACTTACATACACGAAAACACTTATATGAAACTACATAAATGTTTCTTCATATCAGTGGCGGCTCATGGGTTAACGCACAAGGGGGGCTACGTTTTGAAAAAAAAAAGGTTAGTACCGAGGTGGGTACCTACCTACTACCGGTATATGCGTATATAAAATGCGTATATAAAAGTGCATAAATACCTAGTATATTTCATTACGAGTCTGGAAATAAAGATTTTTCCGTGCGCGCGTGACAAATTCCCGTGTGAGGCGCAGCCGAACACGGGAAGTCATGCAAGCACGGAAAAATCTATTTCTGGACGTGTAGAGTCTAGTCTAGAGAAATCTAGACTTTGGTTATACACTTCGACAATACTATTCAAAATTATATTTTGCACCGTTTTTGATGTACCCTTTAACACAGAAGAATATTTTAAATGTCCTTTCATAACAGAATTTAGCTCGGATGTAAAATATATTAATTCTCGAAAAATAACACTATGTTGAGAATTGAAAATCTTCTTTTCCGTCGTGCCCTCGTAACGCTAATTTTAAGCAGTTTATATTATTCTTTTTATATGTATTTTTATTTACGGCTTCGTTATGTCTCATAGTGTTTTCCCGGTACCTGGAATTTAACCGAGCGACAATACTAACCTTGCCTAAAAATGCTAATTCATGTGCCAAACAAAAAGCTCGTGGTTTTTTTATTTTTTCATATGTATGTTTTTAATCTTTCAATCCTATTCTAGCCCATGTCTTATCCACTCCTTCTTTATAAAACCGTAAACAGGAAAATCAAAACAGTGTATTTAATATGTCGCATCCACTTGTTCTTGTTGTATATATTTCTAGAAAAGTATCGCGTAAAATTACCACTTGCATTTTTATCTGGTGGAGATAATTGTAAATCTGGAGTTCTGGAGTCTCCCAAGAGTTTTTATTTCAACATTTTGGGTCAAAAAGTTACCTTTCAAAATGCCCTGCACACGAATCATGCGGGAACAGACAGACCAGACGCGGCGCGGAACTAAAAAGCAGTTCGTGTGTTCCTCTTTTTTCCTCTTTTTTTCCGCGTAACCGGCTGACAACATTCCTAGTCGTCCCTCTTTGAACCAAGACAACAGACCAAGAGCCGGACACCGTTGCCAAATGTATCGTCTTTATTGTCAATTCAAATTTAAAGAGAGGTGTCGTATAATTGACAACCTTGTCGTCAACAGCGGTCGGAGTAGGGAGATATAGAAGGCAGCTAATTCCCCACGAAGATGCATCCCAAACATGTTACCTATATTGGGTGCATCGTGATCGTGATTCCGAGCATTCCTGCGAAGTGTCTGGTTAAATTGCCCGATTTTCCAAACTCGAACTGTACGGTATAGGTTGTATTATATGCGGGCGTATTTTCTACTGAGCCCCCACTGCTTCAAATATATGTATATATCTTCATTCGAATAAAATATTATAGGAGGAATACCGACTTTCAAACTTGCCAGTGACATCTTTGTACTGTTGTCTAATTAATAACAATTTTAATATTCTCTTAGTTTTTAAATTTTGTTTTTGTTTGTTTCAGAAACATGTGAAGATTATCAAAAAGTCTTAGAGATCCTCACCTCAGGCCCAAAAATGCTCATAGGATCTCTGAAACCTGACTTGTGCTCGTCAGCAATATTTCTAAGCAAATTCTTCAATACAACCATGTTCTCTTGGAACTGTCCAACGGTAAGTTACCTAACTCATATAAAAAAGTAAAATAACGCATACGAAGAAGATTGTTTAGAGAAATTTTGCATATAATTTCGTGTTCTTGTGAATGAGTGTGAAGAATATTTATATAAATATTAAATTACTCTAGGCCATGAATCAGACACTCCGGTTATTGAACAAAACAACAGCAACTTTTATTTCAAATAAAGTTGCTGACCTGCTGACATTCTTATACTTCATTATTAGGTATTACTCCCACGGGACAAAATTAAAGAGAAAAGTCACAGCTCACGATTCTTATTATTCGTATTTTATATATCCCCGCAAACTTTACTTTTTTATGAATCCCGTAATGACCACAGCAGCTTCCTTAATATTTCACTCTTGTCTGGAGAAATCCTTTATGGACAGGCCAGATGTTACGGTATAGTACATAAAAAACACTGTCCACGTTTTTACCCCGCATAAACCTCTGGGGATTCTCAAACACATCCATCTTTGCTCCCTTTAGGAGGTTTTATAAAAACTCACCCCAGAAGGAAATAAATGAAAAACCTGGGCCGACGAAAGAAATATATATTTGGATATAACACGACTGTCTGGTCAACTCTAAATACATGATGATCATTTTATTAATTTATAGGGTGAGTAAAAAGTATGGAAAGGTGCTTATATTTCCTAAATTATTCGTAAATGTTTTAACAAAAGTTTTTAGACATTTTGCCACAAACTAGCGACATTCATTTTTTCTTTACGAAAACAATATCATTGCTATGGCAATCTACTTTGTTTTTTAAATGGCATGATAATATTTCTCTGCGCATTTTTAAAAAAACCGTCTCTTTCTGGATACGTCAGTATAATATTTAAATGTGGTTCCATAAGAAAAATAAATAAAATAATAAACTATTCTAAAAATCACCTCCTTCGGTTAGAATTCATTAATCCAGTTCGCAGCAAATGGAATGTCAATGTCTCTCCGATCAAGTCATATTTGATCGGAGCAATGTCTAGATAGGATATAAAATTCGGAAAAACTGACAAGGTAAAGTTGCTGGAAAGGCAAGTAGGGTTGTAATAAATTATTTTGGAAGGCGCCGTGCACTGATAATAATGGCCAACATTTTCAACATTTAATGGGTATTGCTAGTATTATCACTATTATTTTGATTTGTATTCAAATTTTGTATGCCTAGACATTGACATGTTATTTTACGAGTACGAAAACTACGAAAGGATAAATTAAACTTCAGGCTATCATCCGTAGAGGGCGGTATGTAAAGAGTCAAGAACTTTGCATTAGAGTAGCATCACAGAATATATAGCATCACAGAATATATGTATAGCCTACGCGTAGCGCTGTTTATTCTGTGGTAGCATGTAGCGGTGATCACTAGCATTTTAATCAGTACACGTGGAGATTACATTTTACAAGCCCTGTGAAAACATGTGGCAACGCGGCGGCGGGACGTTCAACGGGTGTATGCAGTATAATGCAGTCTGCACTTTGGCTTAGTTTATCTTTTCTAATAGATGTTCAACCCTCTTTTTAATTATAATCAAATACATTTGTGATCTTTGTGTCAATAATTGGGTACCTAAGTAAGTAGGTAGGTACATTTGTTTAACAGAAAATGAAAGCAGTAACAAGTAACAAAATATACACAGAAGTATAATCAGTATATTTTCTGTGGTATAATATCTAAATATTTATAATAAGTACGATTCCTGGTGTGGATAAGTACATTTTCGACAAATAATATGCTAAATTTGGGCAAATAGAGGGCACTAAATTTTGTTGTAAGTCGAATTTTTGTGAGAATTTTTCGCAAAGTGCGCGATCATGCAAATGATATATCCTCCCTTATGGTTAAATTTTCATAAAAATACAAACAAGTGAACAGAGAACAGCATGCCGTGAAGGAGAGTAATCTCTTCTGATTGAAATGTCAGTTAGGGTCAATTTCATAATACATTCAACTAAATTATCTTTTGCCTTTAACATTAGGTAAAGAAACTTTAGCAAACAATACTAAACAATGGTTGGATTGTTAGAAAGCTCCTTTAATTTTAAAGGGTAATTTAGTTTGCCTATGCAATTGGCCCTTAATCATTTTATTCTTAAATGTTCGTCCTTTGGAAAGCCCAAAATGAATACTAGTTGATCGCTTGTCGTCAAGCAAAGAAAACCTAGTTACTTCAAGTTATTATTACGATTTGACTTACAGCCAGGTATATAACTAAGTTCTAGCTTCCCCCGACGGTTCTAGTACAACCGACTCTAGGAGAAGCCCTGAAGTAGAGAAAACTGGCAACAAGTGATGCGGGTCCACGTCGCGTGCCCTGACAGTTGATTTTACAAGAAATTTACCAGAACTAATTTGTGTAGTGCGGGTAGTGCTAGCGTCGCCAGACTGCTACGACGCGGCAGTGTGTCTCTGGGTGGAAACAGACAGTCCGAAGTGCTGGCGACAGTTTTTTTACAGATTTGTTTTGTTGGTGCAAAAGTGAAAGATTTCTCTAATAGACCGGGAGATAGTGACAGATTTTTGGACGTGATTTTACTCAGTATGCCTTGCAAAGGACATTATGTGGCAAATAGTTATCCTGGGTTCTTCATGTGAAAAACTGAGTTTTCAATTATTCGAAAAATATGCGTTTTGATATGATTTTATACAGGCTGCCATGTGTTTTATAATGAAGTTCAAAATAGAAAATTCCTCGGAAAACCATAGGCATACCGTTAGGGTTGGTCCAAAGGGCTATTATTGCCACGTGATCTTGTATTTTAATAATTAATTTTTCCACGTTTCTGAACAGGCTGCCAATGAGAAGTATGCAAGTTCTTTTTATGAAACTGCTGAAGAAAAGATGGCATACCGTTTGCGCATGTCCAAGTACACTTTACATCGAATAACTCGTTTAAATATGATTAAATAACATTCAATTTAAACAGTACTTGGACATGCGCGAAAGGTGTGCCATCATTTTTCAGCATTTTCATAATAAGAACTTGCATACTTCTCATTGGCAGCCTGTTCAGAAACGTGGAAAATTAATTATTAAAATACAAGATCACGTGGCAATAATAGCCCTTTGGACCCACCCTAACGGTATGCCTATGGTTTTCCGAGGAATTTTCTATTTTGAACTTCATTATAAAACACATGGCAGCCTGTATAAAATCATATCAAAACGCATATTTTTCGAATAATTGAAAACTCAGTTTTTCACATGAAGAACCCAGGATGACTCTCTGATTCATACCTTATTATTGTGAGAATATGTGCCACATAATGCCCTTTGCAAGGCATACTGAGTAAAATCACGTCCAAAAATCTGTCACTATCTCCCGGTCTATAAAAGTTCGATGTGAAGAATCGTTCCTTTACAATTACAAGCCTCAAGATGCCTAGAACTGTCGAGGGAAGCTAGAGTATACCTCGCTGTAAGTCAAATCATAATAATAACTTGAAGTAGCTAGGTTTACTTTGCTTGACAACAAGCGGTCAACTTGTAGGTACCTATTCATTTTGGGCTTTCCAAAGGACGGAAATTTAAAAATAAAACGATTAAGGGCCAATCGCATAGGCAAACTAAAGAACCCTTTAAAATTAAAGAAGTTTTCTAACAATCCAACCATTGTTTAGTAATGTTGCATAAAAGTTTCTTTACCTAATGTTAAAGTCATAAGATAATTTAATTGAATGTATTATGAAATTGACCCTAAACTGCCATTTCAATCAGAAGAGATATCCTTCACAACATGCTGTTCTCTATTCGCTTGTTTGTATTTTTATGAAAATTTAACCATAAGGGAAGATATATCAATTGCCTGATCGCGCACTTTGCGAAAAATTCTCACAAAAATTCGACTTACAACAAAATTTAGTCCCCTCTATTTGCCCAAATTTAACATATTATTTGTCGAAAATGTACTTATCCACACCAGGAATCGTACTTATTATAAATACTTATACTTTCTGTGTATATTTTGTTACTTGTTACTGCTTTTATTGTCTGTTAAACAAACGTACCTACTTACTTAGGTACCCAATTATTGAAACAAACTTCACAAATGTACAGGGCTTGTAAGTTGAGAAGGTTGTGGTTCTAGGCATCTTGAGGCTTGAAATTGTAAAGGAACGATTCTTCACTGCGAACTTTTATAGAAATGTTTAACTTTTGCACAAACAAAACAAATTTATAAAAAGCACTTCGGGCTGTATGTTTCCACCAAGAGACACACTGCCTCATCGTAGCAATCAGGCGACGATAGCACTACCCGCACTATACAAATTAATTATTAGTAAATTTCTTGTAAAATCAACTGACAGGCAGTGTCAAGGCACGCGACGTGGACCCGCATCCCTTGTTGCCAGTTTTCTCTACTTCAGGGCTTCTCCTAGAGTCGGCTGTGGCGCCTGTGGCGGTCGGATATCTCCTCAATGCATTAATCACTGGTATCATCGCGATGTTTCGAACGTCGCCACCGCAGAGTGCAGACATACTGCAAACATATATTACCTATCTTTCCGGAAGGGCATTATAAAACCCATTTCAGGAGAATATAAAGTTTCTAGTGGTCAAACAATAATAAAGGAATATTTACCCTCTGCGACCTAATAGAAGTGATATCTCATAACATTCCAGACGCAACCAAAAACAAGCTCCAAACTGTTATTCCGAATCGCCAACCCAACCGACCAGAAGAGACAGCTTCTTTTCGCCAAATATTGATTCGTCGCCATATATCAAACATTCTGTCGAGTTTATCCGCGGCGGTTGGACGGGATCCCTCAAATATAAATGTATTCCCTTTTCGTATTCTTTGCGCTCTTATTTATTGCGTCGGCTGTATTTATATCGTTTTCTCCAGGAGGGAGGCGCGGAGGCGGAAAACGGCTCGAGGACGAGACTCAGCCCTTCAGTGGGCGACATAGCGGGGGCATTCGCCAGCGTCGTCGCCGAGATGAAATGGAAGTCGGTGGCGATCATCTCCTTAGGTGAGTGATGGTATTGCTCATATTTAAGCAGCTTTTATTGGCCTTCCACTGAGGATTCAACGCATGCATGAACCAATGAAATGACATAATTTTTAACATACAGTGTGACCCATTTGTTTTGGGGTCAGTCTGTAAAAAGTGTATCAATCGTGCGATTTGGCTGATTTTTTTTAAAAATTGTAGAGCTCGATGAACTGCACATTTTGAACAAAAATTGCCTGGTTCGCATAAAATCCAAAGCCTACTATGACCGTTTTTATGAGCAAAATTTTAAGAAACCATATTAGCGTTTTTTTTTAAAAAAATCTGTGTGCGCCAATGGATTGAGCACCCCTCGAAATGGGTATGTACAAAATTTCATCAAAATATTTCAAGTAATAACGATTTTGTAGAAAAATTAAAAATGTAGCCAAGGTACGTCTTTATTTTCAAAAATTCAAAGTTGGCCATGGAAAATAATTGAATTGTAATAATACAACCTTATGCTTATAAACACAAAACATAAAAACAATTAAAATTATAAAATTTTTGTAACTTCTACCAAGCCTCCATTTTCTACAATGCATTTGTCGTTCCTCTTGCGTACATTCAAAATTACATTTCGTATTTGCTGTGGAGTAATTTCCTCACAACTACGGTTTATCCTAGCTTGCAGTTCTTGTAAATTATGGGGTCTTGACTTATAAACATTTTGCTTAAGTGTACCCCAAAGAAAAAAATCTAAAGGAGTTAAGTCCGGAGATCTCGGTGGCCACTCACAGAAAGGACTATTTCGCCCTATCCAACAGTTTTCAAAATTATTATCTAGCCAGTTTCTGATTAAACGAGCATTATGAATAGGACTGCCATCTAACTGTAACTTTAAATTTAAACGGTATCTTAATGGTAACTCATCTAAAGCATTTCTAAATTCAATTTCTAGAAAATTCAAGAAGCCAGCCGCATTCAAATTCCCTTCAAAGAAAAATGGGCCAATTATTCTGTCGCGTAGTATTCCACACCAAACGTTAATTTTTTGTGAATATTGTCTCCTTGCATTTATTATAAACTCTGGATTTTCAGCTGACCAGTGACGGCAGTTTTGACTTGATACTACACCATTTGTAGTAAACGTGGCTTCGTCGGTGAATAAAATTTCATTTAAAAAGTTGCCATTATGGAGATATTCACCTTGCAGCCAATAGTAAAATCCTAATCTTCTCTCCTCATCTCCTGGTTCCAGGGTGTGCAAAAATTTTGGCTTAAACGGTTTTATTTTGTTTTGTCTCAAACATCTCCTTATACTCTCTCTGGGTATATGAAGGTCTAAACTAGCCGTTCGAACACTATTTCGAGGATTGTCACTAAAGTATTGCAGAATTTGATTGTTATTTTCAACAAGTCCACGGCGTCCATTTTGCCTAGTTTTTAATAAATTTTTAGAAATCGATCCAGTTTCATCAAAAATATTGTTTATACGGTGTACAGTACTTCGACTCACTGATCTACCTGGGTGTCTATTGTTAAATTCGGCCGCAGCTTCTGCTGCCGAGCGCTCGTTGTCGCCCACGAGTCGAACAATTTCTATTTTGTCTCTTATGCTTAAATATTCCATAATTATGATAATTAATTGTATTGAGCACAAACAATTTCTGAACTCAATTTAGACAGTTTGACACTTAATAAAAGTAAACAATTCAATTATTTTCCATGGCCAACTTTGAATTTTTGAAAATAAAGACGTACCTTGGCTGCATTTTTAATTTTTCTACAAAATCGTTATTACTTGAAATATTTTGATGAAATTTTGTACATATCCATTTCGAGGGGTGCTCAATCCATTGGCGCACACAGATTTTTTCAAAAAAAAAACGCTAATATGGTTTCTTAAAATTTTGCTCATAAAAACGGTCATAGTAGGCTTTGGATTTTATGCGAACCAGGCAATTTTTGTTCAAAATGTGCAGTTCATCGAGCTCTACAATTTAAAAAAAAAATCAGCCAAATCGCACGATTGATACACTTTTTACAGACTGACCCCAAAACAAATGGGTCACACTGTATGACTACGGTTATCTCGTGACAACTCGATCGGATTGAAATGGATCCGATTGAGTTATATGTCAAATCTTTTATAATTCTACGTTTACATCATCAGTATTGAATCCTACGGTTTTCAATCCTCTCTAGGGACATTAACTTATTCTATACTAATCCACAGTAGCTTGGTGCACATTCTGGCCAACTTCTGTTTAGGTTAGGTTAGGTTAGGGTTACCAGATAAGGCGATTTGAAAAAGAGTACAACTCTAAAAAAGGTATCGCCTCTTTTTTTATAAACCCACCTTATATCTAATAAAACACTATTTTGACACAAGGTTTATTTTTTCTGAGGTCACAAGTGTCTTTCGTAGCACCCACGTTTTGACACCGTACGTCGTGGGTTCGATTTCCACCGTGGCAGTGCCCTGGGTGTGGTGTGTTTGTCTTTAGGTTAAAGGAAATATCCCCAATTATAAAGAAGAAGGCCATAATGGCTAGATTGCTCGAAAAGAGCAGAGGCCACAAAAGGGAAAAAATAACCTATTATAAAATTAAAGCACCTATAGTCTAACCAAGTTACAGCGGCAGTAGGTGTAAACAAAGTCACATGACCGCATTGCGATCGATTACCAGGGTCTGACTAATATGAGATTCCCAGTGGCTTGTAATTCTGAACTAATTCTTTTATAAGTTCTAAAAATTGTGTTTTTACCTTTCGTGGATCTTTATAAATTTCCTTAAATTAAGTAGCAAAATAAATTTACAGAATATACTGCTCGCGATCCGATCTAATTTATGCAGGAAACTCGACTGAGGGAAGAGCCGGCCCTGCATTCTGCTCTCCACGTAAACACTTGACATTTTATGACGGTCAGACCAATAAGAGAATAGGTCACGTGGTGGCCAATGTTTTGATCCACTGCCTCTGTAACTTGGATAGACTTTAGTCATATTGTTACTTGTTAGCAGTGAAGAGTGTTGCCTAGTTCCTAGTTTTCTAGAGTCATCTAGTGGACGGTAGACATAATATTATGGTAATAAGAGTTATCTCACGCCATCTATTAGCAGCTATCTATACTAAGTAAATAAATTAATTATGGCTACACTCATTTTTGAAAATCTCCGTCGGCGTCGCAAAGAAAGATCCTGGAAAAGAGTACATTTGACAGATATTTTTAAAAAGTAAGAGTAAAAAAAATATGGGGTCTAAAAAGAGTATCTGTACTCTTAAAAGAGTACGGATGGTAACCCTAGGTTAGGTTAGGTTTACATTTACGCCGTCTATTTGAGTCCGCTCCAGTGAATTCAAACTTAATGGCATCACTTATTTATTTATTTATATCGGCAAAAGTATTACAAAAAAGAGCATAATTGAAGTGAAAATGAAAACAACCATAAATACTATCAATTTTAATGAATAATTTAAAACATTTTTTATTGTGATATTTTGGTAGCGTCCTGGTGGAGTGTTAACTTATTGCGATTATAGTTTTAGCTTACAATTATAGTTATTCGTATATCACGTAAGGAATAAAGGTTACATACCTATAATACATACCTATAATATTTCCTAGAATATAAAGTAAGTTTTTGAAGAGCAACAAGCAAGATTTTCCAACACAATCCTAATCGACTCGAGTAAATATATGTATTGTAAAGTATAATAGTAGTATAATATATACGCACTATTGACATAATTAGACTATAAGGTGGTTATAAATCCGTCTTCCAAATCGTCTTTTTGCAATAATCACCACATATTAGGTACTGTGTTTTCCTCATTATTAGATGTTTTTTTGATATACATATTTTACATTATCTTTCCAATATATTATTTACTTATATCAGTGACTATAGATGCTTATATGCTAACAGTCTATGGTAAAGGTTAATAAGTTCTGAAGTAAAAATATCAACGATTTAAACTTTGCCTAATGTATTTTTTAGTTATTTCAATTATAATTTGCAACTATTTAAAAATATTATTGATTTATTATTTATTTAATCAATTTATTTATCGGACTATTAGCGTTGGGTCAGGATTTTACTTTTTAGGGAAAATAAATTTCTAAGAAAAGCTAAATAAAATAAAATAAAACCGCTAAATTTTTTAAAGTCATTAAACTGACCATGTATAGCTAAAAAACATTAACATTAACGAAGAATAATCGCGTGGACAGTTTTATTTTATATGGTACAGAACAAACCATATAACATAACTTGTAAATCAACTTCTAGCTGAACAAACGTGACAATAATTTTTCTGCATTATGTGGTTTCTTTGATCTTTTTTATTATTAATTCTTTGGTTAAGTTTTCTTTATAGAAAATATGTACCTGCATGCAAAGGTCTCCTGTTAATCTAAGCAACGACCTAGAAGAACCTACACCAAGTTTTAATTCAGCGTACTATAGCTACAGTGGTGCAAGTGGTTTGGTTGACGTCGGCAAACAAAAAAAATATATTATTTGAATTAATTTACCAGTAAAATGTAGATTTTGATTGTGGATTTTGAAGAATGTTTAAAAACTCAATATTCCAGGGGGACAAAGCCACAGTATAAAATAACAGCAGCCCAATTGGGATCTCCGACCCTTTGTATTATACTCGGCAGCAAACACGATGCAATAATCATAATAATTGTATGACAGCAAAATATCTACCGTCCATCGCAGTATTACTTAAGGTCATTCTCCGTCAGGTAGCATATGACAGCTAAATCGATAAATAGAAAAACGCTAAAGAAAGTTTAAAAATAAAATACTTTTTAACGTTCCATTGGAAATGGATTATGCTGTAGGTATTATAACCAAAAATGCATATAAAGTTGTTCTATCAGCTTTTAATGAACACATTAGCACTGTTTTCTAACCTACTCGAAGATTTGGCAGATATAGGTACATTTTATGGTTCGGTATACACTACCTAGAGTTTTATCATTTTTAAGATTAGTTTGGAGGCATTTGCCGTCACAACTATGTTGGTTTGCAACTATTTAAAAATATTATTGATTTATTATTTATTTAATCAATTTATTTATCGGACTATTAGCGTTGGGTCAGGATTTTACTTTTTAGGGAAAATAAATTTCTAAGAAAAGCTAAATAAAATAATATAAAACCGCTAAATTTTTTAAAGTCATTAAACTGACCATGTATAGCTAAAAAAACATTAACATTAACGAAGAATAATCGCGTGGACAGTTTTATTTTATATGGTACAGAACAAACCATATAACATAACCCATTTTTTATTGTTTTCCTTGTGGAACTTCAAGAGGTTTTTTAGAAATGCTCTAGAACTTTATGATTTGTACATTTATTACTGGACAGGAATATTCGAGAATAGTCTCCACAGTCTTTCATTTGCATAATAAGCTCTGGGAATTGTGTCTGTAAGGAAGTGAAAGGTTAGAAGGCGATTTTGTTCGAATTTTGAGAGGTGAAGAACATTCCTGGCCAGTAACAGATTGTGACAGGGTATGTGTTTGAAGACTACAACACAGATTAAATAATATAATATATGAAAGACTACAATAAAGGTGGTAACCGAAGCCGCAAATTTGGAGTGTTATTGTTGAAATTCGGTACTTACATAGTTAAAAGACAGGAATATTAGGAACAATTTTCAGCCTTTGGCCGCCTTTGACAGCGCAAGTCAATTAACACAACACTAAAACACGAACAGATGCGGCTTTGCCGAGACGATCTGACGCAGCAAAACAATCGTTTACATCACCGCCCACCGCGAGCTTAAAGTAAGCTCAGTCGAAATTAGTCGAAGCGCGGGAGTCTGAAAATATTTGAGACAGTCGGGTTACTGGTTATACTGTAAGTAGAAGAGTCCAAACTTGCATTTCAACTGCCAAAATTTTCAGTAGGTTAGAAAACAGTGCAAATAGAAAATATCTCAAAAATGCTAATTTTACATGAGAGCAATTTTAAATTATTGATACAATTCAATCTTCTCCCACGTTAATACCATAAGGTTTTTATGGCTGTAGTTTTTTTTAAACAGAAAAAGAATACAAATTGTAAGAACTAAACACTTTTAAAGTAAATATTTTTGACATAGGCATAAAAGAGAAAAAAGTAAAAAAAAGATAGGCCCTTTCGTGTGCTGTGAATTCTATTTATTGTTGGATTGGTAAAAAAGATACGCCCAGCTAATTATGATGCAAAAATATATTTTTGATAGAAAAACGTAACAAAAACTCTTAAAAAACGTTAAAATAAGAAATAAACTTGAAGCAAAACGTTTACTCATGTGGAAGAGATCTGTAGAAGGTCAAGAGATTTGACAACGGGGGTGCTTCCAGAGCACAGTGACATCAAGTTGTCATATTTGAGAGCTGCAACTTTCGGTCTTTTCTTATTAAGGCATTCAACAGGTAAATTGAAAATGTTTTGATGGGTTCTTTTTAGAGTAATGCTTCTGTAAATTTCATCGCAATATGGGATAATTTGTAGAAAATTAGGCTCTCTCTTTTCAACTTTCAACTCCGAGATATCTGTCCACTTTACCTTGGTTTTATTGTCGTCTTCACGGATACTTAAAAACTTTTATTTTTTTTGACATATTTTTAATGTCTAAAAAATCAGTATGGTCCATCTTATTGACACTGTATAGTTGTTTTCTTCTTGCCAGTCTAAAAATAGGTAGGTAGTAATTGTGATGGAACAAACAAGTTCCCGGAATGAGAAATAGCGGTAGATATTGTGCTGTGACAGGCGTCTCCTTCACTTTGACCATGAAATGCTTCAAACCGTTTTAGACTGACTTGCTCAACGTTTTTGCTATTGGTAACAAAATAGAGCAGCATTGAGGCAACTATAGAATTTTTGTTCTGCCCGGCACAACCTTCGGAAAATAAATTAACAATTATAGTTCCATTCTTGTCAGAATGCTGAAGAAATTTATAAACGCAGGTGGAAATTTCATACGATCCTCTCTTTCTACCTATTTCACTCCACGTGAAGCAGAAACACTCTTTGGTTGCTAATAGTTAGGTATATAAACTAAAGTTGTATACTGCTAGGCGTCGTTTATAGAATACTGCACTCTCGTTGGATTTGGGTAGATAAATAACTTGTTGTAAGTCGAAAACTGCAAAAATTGAAACTATATATCATTCAAGATGTGAATACTATAAAAATAATAGGTATAAATGCCCCAACTCAACAAGAACAATGAATAAAATCTTGCAGACAAAAAGGCGTAACTGCGATACGCCCTTTTGTTTGCTTTTATAATATGCGTTATCGAGATGCGCCCAAACTGCTTTCTTATATATCTCCGCAATGAATAATAATTGAGATACGCCCATTTGACAGCAACTAAATATGGACTTGAGACATAAGCTGAGAGCTTATCCCAAAAAGTGATTTTTTTTAGATACGCCCTTTCGTATGCAAGGCGACGATATGTTTGAAACGAAATGAGAAGTAATTTAAAGCTAATGAAAACCCTTAGATACCTTTAATAAAGTAAAAGGAACCTATCAAGTGACTTTTATGAACAGCCCAATTTTTCCTGTTCGTTGAGCTTTTCCTCCATAATCTCTCCAATTTTCCCTCGAAATCGACCCTTCCTCTATCTTCACCATTAATTTGGCTTAAATTAAATTTATCGATTTGTGATTTCGCGTTTCGCCGATAGCGTGCCCAATATCCGTTGCAACACGCAGCAAGGTCACACTATCGAGATCGGCACAAAATTAGATGATCAGAAATCCAAGTAAATGGCCAAATATAAAAAAAAACAAAGACACATTTTTCTCATTCTTCGATTTCCTAAGATAAATGACATAACCTGTTAATAATAATCTTCACCATTGGTTTGTAGAGGATCTTATAAAATTATATTATGTCGTCTAGCTGTAATGTGCGCTAAATTTGGATTAAATGAATTAGATTGGGAAAAACAATGCCAATATTCTAATTTTTCTTTTAGATCATTGGACTTTGATTAAAATGTGATTTGAACATTTTCACAAAAAACAAGATGGCAGACGCTGCCAAATTTTGAAAAGCACTGAACTTTGATAAAAAAAGTCCCAGAAATCGAGTATATACTAAGCTAAAGATTTGACATAGCTGCGTTAATGTAAGACATATTGTATATTTAATATTGTCTATGATGGACCTTGGTGGCGATGTTTAAAGCATTGCTAAATATTTCTAACATTGCTTTCGACCTTGGTTCGAAACGAGGTCGAGGCAGACTGTATTCATGTTTTTATAGAAAAGCACCGCTGAAGGCCAAGACTAATAAAAAGTCAGAGATGACATACATAAAAATATGTCATATTTTTATGTATGATGTCTTAAAAAATAAAAGAGGCAAGAAACTCCAACTGCATGTGCTTTTCTCAAGAACAGATCCCAGTGTTTTTGCCACCGCACGTCCGACCTCTACTAGTATCGGCGCGAGACTCACAGACCCAGTCAACAACGATCCAGCAAGAGGTACGCGGTACCAGGGACCAATAACTTCTTTCGCTTCTTCACTTCGAAAAATGTTTCAGTTTTGCACAAACAAAACAAATTTATAAAAAAGCTGTCGCCAGCGCTTTGAGTAGTCTGTTTTCGCCCAGGGACAGAAACTGCCTCGTCGTAGCACTCTCACGACGATACCACTATTATACCCGCACTATAAAACTAATTCTCGTAAGTTCCTTATGTAAACTCAAATGACAGGGAGTGACAGTCCGCGCCACGTAGACCCTCATGCCATGTTGCCAGTTTTCTCAACTTCAGGGCTAGCGTCAAGTCGGCTGTGGCTGTGCTATGTTATAGTTTCCATTTTACGTATAAGTTCAAGCTTGGCGAGTCTACCGCTACGAGCGGCAAAATGGAAAGCCGGCAAACCAACGCACGATTTATTTCTTCAATAATCCGAGTCGCCGGTATAATTTAACATTTCGTCTGGATTTTCTGGTCGTCAGTCCGATCTCTATAAATCAGGCCCGCCCCGAGTGTTCGAGACGGTTAACGGCCGCACCCCGACCACAGAACGGCCCCATGCTATAAGCCCTCGCCAATATTTCACCAACATACTAACCACGGTTTATTGCAATTGCCATTTTTTATTAGTTGTCCAAAATTATTCTACGCGCAAATTTTCAATTTTCAATTAAAAGTGTGCTTCGAAAGCGTCTAGGTATATTTCGCTCTCTCCATAAAGTATTTTCAATTAAAAGTGTGCTTCGAAAGCGTCTATATTCCGCTCTCTCCATAAAGTATGTACAACAGAACTACGTTTCAAAAATCCGTACCAATAGTAGTGTTTGTTCAGTTTCTAACAGTAGATATTAGGATGGTATATTGTGTTAATGAAACACAGTTCATATGAATAACGCACAAATTACAGACATGGCGGGGAATAGCTTATTCTCTATCTAGTGTATTGTTGGTAACGAAGCAATGTATATAGATATAGACACTTCTAGCTGGACCATAACATAACACTATAATATATTAAATATTAAAGATCTGGTGCATGACGATGTTTCAAGCGATCACCACTGGCGCCACACGATGAAAAATTGTCAGGGTGGTTTAGTGTTGAAACACCATTGTTGCAGAATCTTTTAGAAACTAAAAACATGAAATATGTCTCTTATAGCGAATTTAATATCCGCAAAATAAAATAAAATGAATGTTTGTTATGTCCCATTAATTTGACAAATTTAGTAGTAGTAGTGTAAGCAAGTATAGAACGCATTAGATTTTCCAGTTTCTTCTTTATACATATGTAGAGTAAACCATTGGTTCGCTTTGGAGCTATAGACCAAATTTTCTACCTTATAGTTCTTGCATACGTTAAAAATACTCTTCCAAAAATATAGTATTCAGAATTCTCGCTATTCCAACTGCGGTTGGACAGATCATCACGCAATTCCAAAATACTTAGTGTTTATTCTTCTGCAATTCACGTAAGGGTCCGTGCATACGATTTTCTTCATGAGCTTGGAAATTTCATTTTGTCACAAACAAAATAGGTATGTAATAAAAGCTCTGTTAATATGAAAAAAGTGCGAAGTATTGACCGCAAAGGGAATTCGCTACCGTAGAAACAACGTAAACGATACTAAAACAGGATATTTAAGGGGGGGGGGGGGGTTGCCAACAGAGAAAGTGAGGTTAGATTTCGTATTTTTTAAGTTGTATAGCATAAAACATTTTACCTGGCAAAAATTTAGTACAAACGTTTATGTCTTCATTTTAATCATAAGATTTTAAAAGCATATGGACTGGAATTATTATTTTTCCCAAGGTTTTCATAACCTATAAAACAATACACTGCTTGTAAGATCTTATGATTAAAATGGAGACAGAGATGTTTGTACTAAATTTTTGCCAGGTAAAATGTTATTGGAAATGGCAACGAAGACAAAATAATAGTAATTGCCCCCCCCCTCCCCCGCACAAGCATGTGGTTGCTTCTGGGGTAGGTACTCCTAGTTTGGAGTATTGTGAGGGTGAGAATTATTATTACTATTATTATTTTATGCTATATACAACTTAAAAAATACGAAATCTAACCTCACCTTCTCTGTCGGTAACCCCCCCTTAAAATATGGGACATTTTAAATGTCGGAAACTGACCACGGAATATCCATATATAATATGTCGCCATTTTTTCGTTAAGTAGCGCCACTCCAGTCCGCCAACAACAATGAAATATGACGTCATGCTCGGTTCTTTAATATAGTGTCGGTGTATCTTCTATAGCTTCAATTATTACTTACTCTGTGATGTAGAATAAATTGTATGGACCAACAGTATTGGTAAGTTTTTTGGAGGTTAAAGGAAAGGCATATCCAGAAAAATCTCTCTTCGATTGAGAGATCAAATCTTAGCTCACTCTTTTGAAAAAGTTATTTGGTTTAAAGCGTGGAGGTGGTTTTACTTTTCGAAGAAGTTTTGGTCTTGAAGTTATAGTGGGAAAATAAGTGTAAAGTTTGCCTAGAAAGAAGTTAAGTGACATAACTCATTGGAGTGTCTTTCTGATTTAGGAATCAATATTTTCTAAAGTTACACTTCAAATTATGTTTTTTCTTTGTTCAGGTGTACCGACCGGCGGGTGGGCCGAAAAATTTTGCACTTTTTTGTTTTGTCCATATTTTTTTGGTTATCAGCCGGATTTAAAGAAAAGAATGGACTATTGACACAAAACTTTAAAATGGGCGTTTTTTAAATCCAACATGCCGGCGATATTTAAAATTTAGCCCCTTGTTTGGGCCAATCCTCTTTGAAGAAAAAATGTCGGAGTAATGTAACCAATATAAATCTACAAGGAAAGGACAATTTTCAAGTATAGCCTTCATTTTGAAATTCAGAAAATCAGCCTTTTAGAAGTGCACTTTTTTGGCCGAGGAGGTTGTTTAAAGACCGAGGCAACGCGAGCACTTTCACAACGCGAGCGTTGCCTCGGTCATTAAAAGTACCTCCAAGGCCAAAAAAGAGCTTACGCATCGTGGAATGTATTGCATTTTTCCTGCTACCGACAATTTCAGGTTACATGTAATAAAGCTCTAAATATACATATGGAGTAGATTATGGGTAATAATGATCTTCAAAATAACATTTGTTCAATTACTAAAATTGATAATATGATAATCAGTGATAAATATAAGAGGCAGAATGCAGCGTACTCTCACCCTATACCGTAGCGCGGTGCCTGTCAAATTTGTTTTGTTATGCGGCTCTTATTTGACGCCAGAGAAACATTGAAATTATTAATTTAATAAATATAATTCGTGTTCTTTATGATCAAAACCAGTTTGTAAAATAATGATTGTTGTGAAAGCTATTAAAATTGACGCAAGATTCGAGTTGCTACATACATTTTATTAATGGTTTTAAGGTCCTTGCTGCGTAAAGGTTGCTAAGCAATACTTTTTGTACCTAGCAACCACTTTCACAGCTAGCAACGAAAATAACAGCGCACCTCGAACATTAATTTGACTTTCGCTTTCGGGCCTGTTAGCGAGTATGTAAAGTGTACTTACGGGGGAGGGAGCAGGAAAAATTATATGGACGAAAAAAAGAAGGCAGTTTCAGCAGTACAGCATAACAACGATGCAAATGACGCTTTCTACTATTGCGCATAGAGTTTCCTCTCAGTGGTCTTAAAATGTAGGGCCCATTTTATTTACTCTCTGAATTGGTTGCGTCATTCCGATTTTTTTATTCAAAAATATATTATCCCAAACAAAACGTCAAATTTAAACATTGATTTGAGAAAATCCGCTATTTAAAAGTTTTCTGCAACCAACAATGCCTCATTTTTAAAATCGGATGATAATCAAAAAAATTATGCACAACATAAAAAGTGCAAAAATTTTCAGGCCACCCGGTATAGGGATGAATAGTGATTATTTTATAAAGTGCGTCGTGTGTATGTGTGACAAGTGATATAATTTAGTGAGAAATAAATGAATTTATTTCGAGCCTGGCTACCATTGTTTCGTAGTTGATTATAGCGGTTAGTACAAAGTTGCTTTGGAGAATTCACCCCCACCTAACTTTTTTGTTTTTTAAGATAAAAGGGTGATTCAAAAACAAAATGAATGGTTCGGCGAATACTTTTTTATGCCATGAACGTTTAGTGTACAGGGTGTTCCAAAAAAGTAGGACCAATGGCAACTTAATTTTTTTAAATGGAACACCCTGTATATTATTGGATTTTTGAAATCTGCTCATCAAGGCAATCAAGATGATATTAAACTTTGTAGCATTCTCTTTTTCCGTTTTTGAAAAATTCCGTATTCAAATTTTATACTAAATTTATTTAACTCGAATTTGTGGATCTCGTGATAAAGATAGACGATCAATGTAATAACGAAAAATATTTGTTTTAAACAAGAGAGTAATATAGTGAAACTCCAAAATGTTTAGGAGCTTTCACGATTTTCCTGAAATTCTTTATTTCGAGAATACAGGGTGGTTCACTTTTATGTGGTAGGACTTTAACATTAGATAGAAAAAGATAATCTAAAATGAAAATTTTATATCAACATATATCGGGGAAAGCTTAGTTTCCGAGATACAGGGCGTTGAAGTGTTGGAAAAAATATGAAGTATTTTTTACACTGTCCGAACCAGTGGAGATATTTAAACCAAATTTGATGTGTAGTACCACCTTTTTGACTACGATATTTAGTGATAATATGAAGGTCCTGAAATAACCAGTGGTGGAGTTATGGGTTTTCACTATCACTAAATTTAAAAAGTAATTAGTACGGACCTGTCTCACATCAACGTAATTTTTTTTTTCGTAAAGTTCTTTCAATTCTCTACAAAAAGTGTATCTTGACATTTTTTTGTATCTGCCACGGTTGTGTAGTAAATAAATTATTTCGTTTCCATCTCAGCCTTTTTTGCCTAAAAATGTGTTTTCTAAGATTATTGATAACTATCGCAAATAACAGAAATTAATTATGGAACACTTATCGGATTCAGCTATTTTATTTTTAATTTTATGGAAACAATTTTAAAAATAAACTGGCACTTGGTTTGAGGTACATTACTTTATTATCATTTTAACATTTTTATCAAATCTGTATTATTTCTTAATAATTTTTATAATTCTAAATTTGTAGAATTCTAAATTATACCACGACGAGTAAAACATGATTCTTCCGCCCATAAAATGTTATTTAAAAATTGTTTTATTTCCTTTGACTACAAAATCCATCGGCAAAATACTAATGTCCTTTCTGCATCGCCGTACTGGTGAAGATAAGTGTGCCATGGAAAAGAAAATCTTATTGACAGTTAATAATACAATAATCTGTCATCCAGTAGATGAACGTAGCAGCGCCGCAGTTTGTCTTTGTTAATAATTAAAATGCCGTTCCAATTTACAAATGAAGAGCAGGCTGACATCCATTTCTGCTATGGAGTTGCAAATGGGAACTCTGCGGAAGCAGCCAGAGAATACCGGAGGCGATTTCCAAATAGGCGCCATCCGCGTCCCTCGGTGTTTGTTAACATGCACCGGCAATTCAGAACTCGCGGTCTGAAAAAATTTACGTTGATGTGAGACAGGTCCGTACTAATTACTTTTTAAATTTAGTGATAGTGAAAACCCATAACTCCACCACTGGTTATTTCAGGACCTTCATATTATCACTAAATATCGTAGTCAAAAAGGTGGTACTACACATCAAATTTGGTTTAAATATCTCCACTGGTTCGGACAGTGTAAAAAATACTTCATATTTTTTCCAACATTTCAACGCCCTGTATCTCGGAAACTAAGCTTTCCCCGATATATGTTGATATAAAATTTTCATTTTAGATTATCTTTTTCTATCTAATGTTAAAGTCCTACCACATAAAAGTGAACCACCCTGTATAATCAGTAAAATTTGAAAAGGCTCCTAAACATTTTGTAGTTTCACTATGTTACTCTCTTGTTTAAAACAAATATTTTTCGTTATTACTTTAATCGTCTATCTTTATCACGAGATCCACAAATTCGAGTTAAATAAATTTAGTATAAAATTTGAAAACGGAATATTTCAAAAACAGAAAAAGATAATGCCCCAAAGTTTAATATCATTTTGATTGCCTTGATGAGCAGATTTCAAAAATCCAATAATATACAGGGTGTTCCATTAAAAAAAAATAAGTTGCCATTGGTCCTACTTTTTTGGAACACCCTGTACACTAAACATATGGCATAAAAAAGTATTCGCCGAACCATTGATTTTGTTTTTTTGAATCACCCTTTTATCTTAAAAAACAAAAAAGTTAGGTGGGGGGTCAATTCTCAGTGAATAACCCCTGTACCTAAAATAACAGCTAAAATCATACTAAAACAGAGCGATTTTTAACATGGCGCCCGCCTGCTAATCCCGCTTTAAAGTTCTTATTTTTGTAGAAAGAAATTTGTATCAAATATATCACAGAAAATATAGCCTACACAAAGAGAGGTTATACGATATATTATATACAATATATTTCCGAGAAAGCTCTTCGGATCTTGAGCGTTCTGAGATATGCGGCTTGTCGCGGGGATAGGGAATTCCGGAATTCCGCGCCGTGATTAGGAGTCGGTTATTGCCCGTTAAATTCTCGTTTTATAGGTACCTTCTCACGAAAATTTCTCCAAGGAATTTCGCTCCCTAGGCGTGCAACAGTTCCGTAGATAGAATTTCTGCAACACCCTAGAATATTTGAAAATGGCAGTGCAACGCTGTATATATGCTAAAATATCAAAATGAGGGCGGGAATTAAATATCAGCTGCGAACCCACAAACTACTGACTTAAATTTCAAGCCGTGGACAGACACGTGGCAACGCCGCAGCGGACGGGCTTACGCAACTATACAGCGGAGCTAATAACGCACTTTGGCTTAAACTCTGTTTTCTAATAATTGTTCAACAGGTTTATTTGAATCATAATTAGATACATTCGTGAATACATATAGCTTCAGTAATTGGATATGTTTGACAACCATAAACGCACGAGCAAAATATTTGTTGTATGAATTTTTGTGAGAATTTTTTGTCTGACAAACCATACCTAAATGTCTGGGTTTGTTATCAGTGGGCCACCGACGCACTTACTATATATTTGCCATATATCTCCCTAATTCTTCGAACTAGCCTTCTGCCGTTTTGCAAATAGTGTTATTTTGAGTTACAGAATAAATGTAAAAATTGGCAGAAGTTTACTCAGTCACATAATTGTTGCTAAAATTTTTGCAACATTAGCGCCTTCTGCCTACTCTTTATTTTCCACCTAGCCTTCTGCCAATTTTTTCTCTACTTATTTGCAATATCTCCGATTATCCTGCAAATTTTCAACACTTTACCTTAAAAAAATTTTTACGAAAAATAATGGTATGTTTAACCCCCCACCCTCACTTTATTCTTCCAGGGTGCCTTCTGCCCGCCCGCCTCTCGCTATGTCAGTGACAAAGGAACCTATAAATGATCAAATTCCCACTTTACCGAGTGACCCCTACTTTGGATCTCGTACATAAAACACGTTTTCGTTGTCACATCTACTAGAATTCTTAATATTTAAAGATTTTGTCCAAAATGGCCACAAAAGGAGAAATGGCCACAACCGTTGCTCTATCCTAATATAATTGTGCACGTGTTTGGTATGAAAATTTTAGTGAAGTAGTATATTATTATAGGAGGCCATGGCAAACAAAAGCTGCAAATGTGACGGCAGAAAATTTAATTCCAGAAATGTTTCCAAATATTTTTTATAATTGTATTGCAAGTAGGTACTAATATGTTTTTTAGCATTGTAAATAAGTATAGGTAAGCAATATGTAGTTAAAATTTGTCTTAAATTTGATACCTCTTGTTCATATTCAAAATAATTAAATTTTAAAAGACTAAACTCGCACGGAATGTTCATTTTCCACTCAATATGACTGTCACACTCATAATATACTATTTTGTCATAACAGCTGGATTAATGTTGGAATCTCTTACTTGATTATAGACGTACTAGATGTGTTATGTGTCTTACTATTTCAATCTGAGGGTTAGTAAAAAATTTCCCCGCATACGTAGAGAACAGGGGCATTCATTTGCTGGAGGCATCTCTCAGTTTTCCCATGGCAAGGCACGTATGTGGGTCCATTCTTCGTGGAGAACAAGGGCCACAGTCAAGTTCGTCAGTATATGGACTAGAGACGGTTCCCTGCCTCGGCACAATGCACGTATCGATTGGGGTTCCCCGAGGGGCCGTCGGCCGCCCCGGGGACTTGTTGATCTTTGCCCGCCGTTTATGGCTGATAAATTAATTTTCGCGATGGGCCCAATGCCCCACCACGTCTAATTACGGATGAAGGGTCGACGGTAATTATTTCCGAAGGGGGCGAAAAAAGGCCGTCCGAGGTCCATTAATTGTCTTATAAAGCGTCCTCGCCGCGGACCTCGGCAAACAATGGACGTTTTATATCTATATCTTATGTCGCAGTCCAGATAAAATGTAGGATTTTAATATATTGGAAGAGTAAAGAAAGGTACCTAAAGTCTATCCAAGTTACAGCGGCAGTAAATATAAAAAAAGTCACATGACCGCCTTGCGATCGATTACCAGGGTCGGACTAATATGAGATTCCAAGTGGCTTGTAATTTTGAACTAATTCTTTTAGAAGTTCTAAAATTTGTGTTTCTACCTTTCGTGGATCTTTACAAATTTCCTTAAATTAAGTAGCAAAATAAATTTACAGAATATACTGCTCGCGATTCGATCTAAAATATGCAGGAGACTCGACTGAGGGAAGAGCCGGCCCTGCATTCTGCTCGCCGCGTAAACACTTGACATTTTATGACGGCCTGACCAATAAGAGAATAGGTCACGTGGTGGCCAATGTTTTGATCCACTGCCTCTGTAACTTGGATAGACTTTAGTTCAGTTTGGTAAGACCGTATACAAGATCCTTATCTGTCATAAATCTTTAGCGCTTTTCTTCTCACCTCACATAGATTCGACTTATAAAAGTTACAGGGAACAACAAACAAAATGTTCTGACATATTTTAAAAAGAATAATGTACTGGATAAAATTTTGTGACAAACTAGAATTAGCGTTACCAAGGGCACGACGAAAAAGAAGACTCTCAAAATCGTGATATTTTTCTAGAATTAATCGATTTTATGTTCGAGTTAGATTCTATTATAATAATGTTAGGTAATATTTCCGTCGACCGTGTATTAACTAGTAGTTATTTTGTAACGAATGCAAAATCGTTTATTAATAAGCCTCATTAATGCATGATTCTCGGCTCTTTTTCAATTTTCAATATATCTGCCACTGTCAAGCTTTATAGTTAGTCCTCAAAGGTGTTATGTAATTGTGGCATAATAGAAGTTGACGAAAGTGCAAATATAGCCTCAAGTTTATTGCCGGAAAAAAGCAGACTCGTCTATCAGAAAACTTACGTCAAATTTATTACGTGGTGAGAGAAAAGCAAGTAAGGCGTTACTCGGAAACAGTGTAGTGTTGATGACATACTTCTCGAGCATTGCAAAAAAGGCCTGTAAAAATCTCCAAAATATATTCATTGCTTAAAGCATCCTTTAGCTTTGAAACAAAGCCTTGATATAACTTTTTTTTATTTTAAAATTGGCCCAAGTTTCGCTACATAATATCTTGTATTGATGGTTTTAAGGTCCTTGTTGCGTAAGGGTTGCTAGGCAATACGTTTTGTGCCTAGCAACCAATTTTTGTACCTAGCAACCAAACTAACAGGGTACCTCAAACATTTCACTTAAGCTTTGGGGCGTGCTGGCAAGTATGTAAGGTGTACCTACTTATACGCACGAGGGAGCAGGAAAAGTAATTTTCCATAGTGCATTAACGCCTTTTGTTTTTCTAGAGCCATTGTGGCTGGGTTTATGCACCCTCTATGATCTCTATTCAAAGAAGGTATAAAGAATCCTAAAAATATATTTTATAAAAAATAAAATCTTAATTTCATGTTAAATTGTAGGAATGAAAAATTAACGACACATGTTTGTTTTATTAAAATCCCATTACATTTTCCTCATCTTGATTTTTTGGAGAGAAAAAAAAGGTTTATGGTTAAAGCGAATTAAAAAAATTTTGTAAAATGCACCGCTGGCAAAACTTTTTAGAAATTCCAAGGTAAATTTCTCAAAATAAGCCTTAAGGAAATCCTAACATCTTTGGATTTTCAAGCTGCATTAATTTATTTGAAAAATTGCGGCATAAATCCAGTGCAGGGACCCTTTAAAGTAAGGGGACCCAGCATTATACTTTCCAAGGTGAGGCCCTTTCTTTCCCCATTCTAATGGTCTCAATGATGCCAAGTATGCAACTTTATTGGAGAATCTATGGATATAACAGGTACTTTGATTGTTAGTAAAAATTAATATGATTTCTAAAAATTAGACTTGACAATGTTCTGTCAACAAACACAGAATATGGCAAGTGCCAAATGAATCAAATTCATTTTATATTTGAATTTGGTTTCCTGCAATTATTTTCAGGAATTTAAGTAATACCTTGTTACCAGGTTCCTCAAACCATTTGTAATATTATGTAGGTATAATAGGTACGTACTTGAACTTTCTTCTCTTGTTGAATGTATCTACCCAAAGAACTTTCACAGATTTCAGGATGGACTAATAAGATTAGGTCTTGTACTTAGTTCTAATCATGTAGTTTTTCTCGGTGCTCATTTTTGTAATTTTATTTCTCTCCCAAGGTACATCACAAACGTAAAATAAACTTATAGTTGTAGATAAAAACGGTTTAAAAAAAGACCTGACTGAAGCTAACTGCTTAATAATTTAATATTTAGGAAATACCATTTTTGTTTTGAACTACTTACTTATACGTAATGCCCACGTAATGGAAATTGTAGGACTACTAAAGGTGAGACAAGAAAAATCTGGTTGCAATTATTGGGACTACTACAGGCGGCCGCATTACCTTTAACTGACTATCTGGAAGTTAGAAAACTTAAAAATTATGAATTATGATGGGAAATATTTTGCCTCCTTTGGAATCTATGGCACTGGCATGTCACATAAAACCTGATGGCAGTTGGACACTGACATATAACATAACCTTGTACCAGCCCACTTATGTGGTCTCCTTGAAGATATACAGAAAACAAGGCTTCACTTTTCCTATGTGATAGACTGTGACATGCTGGGTCCCCTTATTTTAAAGAGTCCCTGATCCAGTGTATCAGCTTCAGCCGGACATCATGTGTCATGTACAGGGTGTTCCCGTATATTTTGACCCAACCCTAGAGCCTTTATTTTTCGAGTTAGAAAAAAATTACTTAAATGAAAGTTGTAGGGTACCAAGGTGTATTGTCCCAAAAATAATGGATCGACAGGAATGCTCTTGCCTAAGTTGAAATATTTTTCCATGGCAACCTTGATTAAATATAAAGATCGTATTTATCTGCAAACATATAACATATTGGAATCGGAAAAATGCGTGCAATTCAAAAAAACACAAATATACAGGGTGTTCCGTTAAAAAAAGTAAGTTTATATGTTTTCATAAATTTGCGGCGCTCATTTGTTTTATCTAGTAACAGATCTTAGCGGTTCAAAAACCCCTACAACTTTCATTTAAGTAATTTTTTTCTAACTCGAAAAATAAAGGGTCTAGGGATAGGTCAAAATATACGGGAACACCCTGTACATACACACAAAACCGCAGATACCATCTACTGTATTTTACAAGTATACATAGAAACCGTTTCAACTAATATTTTTCCAGGAAACAATTTTCCCAGCACCACCACCGCAGATAACACGAAATATTGGCGAAATACCTAACTCGTGGCTGGGGACGTTTTCCCGAGAAAATTCCGTTTAACTCGATTAACAGAAACGGAAAATGGAACACAAGATAATTGGCGCGACAGAAAAGGCCCACATTCGATAATTTTTCCCACCGCATACCCATTAAAATTATTTGCCAAATTTGGCAAACGAGCTTCAAATTTAATTAACTAAATGAGAATGAGAGACCGACAGAAAGGTTTTAAAAGGTTGTTAACAAATTTTGTTGAGCCATCAAGAAAAATAATGTTGGGTAATATTTTTTACACGGTGTAGATTACTACATAAATTTTAACTGGCGGTAAGTTTCGATCCCAATGTACGCCTATATAAAGTTCATTTAAATTTTTTTAAGTCACCGAAATCACAGAAACTTTTTTTAGTGCTGCTTGCAATAGATCGATAATAGGTTTTTGGCGTCGACGGGCTCGTGTATGAAATAAAAAAAAATAGCCAAGAAGCATTAGCTAAAATAAAAGAATCCATGCAGCGAAGAGTTGAAGCTTGTATCATAGAATATAGATATAGCCTAGATCGCACAGTAAAAAAAAAATCGGTGTAAATCCTCTGCGTGTAAGTGGTGAAAGAAATTTGGTGAAAAATTTACACGAAAATTGGTGGATTCCAAATATCTTAACCAAACCTAAAATTCACACTACACCAAATTAGTTAATTTCAACACTTAGGGGTGTATTTTTTATATTTATAACACGGCTTCGTGTTCGTTCACACCACGCGGTGTTCCTTAATACCATTCGGTGTCCCTTAGCAATAAACGGTGTTAAATTGAACGTATTAACACAATTTCGTGTTACGGTGATGAGAGGGAAGGCATTTCGCCAGTTACGGGTGTAAAATCTTAGGAAATCGAAGCTATGGCATATAGCATCAGTCGTTTGTCGAACACGTGTTGCGCGACGGAGCTTATCAGTTTGCCTGACGTGTGACCCGACCGCTAGTGCAAAAATGGTGTTGTTACGTAAAGTAAAATTTCATAGTGAAGTCAGATGGATTAAAACGACAGGCGAATATGCAGATGTGACGACGAAAGGTACTATGTGATAGCCGAGGTGATAGCCCCTAACCTATACTCATCGACTATATTATGTTGATATGAGTTGACGGATTTTAAATTATCTGACTGTCCTGATTGTTTTGATGCCTGCTGATTGGCTCTGATTTAGTTGGGACCTGCTTGTGCTTGTGAGAACAGGCCTATCTAACTAAATCGCTGTACGAAATAGTTTGGATGCATCAAAATGCGTATAGATGGCGCTGCGGTGTAAAGAAACTTTTCGATCCTAGGAACGTTGCGCATATGAAAGACTGGGTAATTTGGAGAAACTTTTGTTCAATGGACAATTTTCCTATTGTTACTAGTTTCTGAAATAACCGCTCTACTACTACTCGCTTTAAATTAACTTTAGAGGAAAAAGCACGTCGACCCCCCGAAAATCTCAAACGAATATTCGCCACGCGCGCAGTTAATTTTTCAGGGGTCTGATTTCACCGTTGCTTGGGTATACAATACATCTCGAGCCGCTTCGTCGATTGGCGCAAGGTAGGATGTTGTAGCTCTAACCGTTTCGGCGCAAATGACCTTCAAAGTCAAATCGAGAATGAAAATTCGAAGTTCGGTTTTTTAGTTGTTGAGGGTTGAGGTAATTTAAATCAGTTGATTAAAATCGTGATTAAAATCATGATTTTATTCAAAGCGATTTTTTTAATAAAATCATTATTAAATCTGGATACTCAAAAATATATCTATTCATAGAAAGAAAACCTTAAAATCGTATTGGATACAAAAACAAAACTGAAAACTTTTTCTAATAATATTTATAATACTTGAAAAGGAATTTAGCACCTTTTCACAAAAATTAAACTTTCAAAAATCTTAAAAAAATAAACAGAGGACCTAATCTGAAAATAAAAGCTGAATATTGTTTATGACTTTATTTGGTTTATTGTGGGTAAAATGACATGTGAAGTGTAGAATAAATAAGAAGTACTTTACTACTCTACTTTACTTTCATGCTTGAAAATATTTTTCCGTTTGACGAAACAAGATACCTACAAGCAGTTAAGGAATATGCATATTAATAAAAACTAGCCAACATTAATTTAAAAAAAAACAAAAAATCATGATGCATCTAAAAAAATCGTTGATTTTCCACTTTTTTTAAATCACGATTTTTATCAACCCTGGTACCTACATATTCAGATGCCGATAGATCGATTTTTGATAATTTTGATTTTGCCAAGGGTATACATGTGACGCTATTTATTTTTGTGCTTGCATCCGGATACAATATTTCGAACATTTCGAACATTCTATGAAAAAGTTACGTCGTTAAGAAGTGGTGGGCTGTGTCGTGAAAGTATAGTGGAAAGTGAAAACTAATTAGTGAAGTGGCACATTTACATAGGTACCACTGTGGTTCCTAGGTTATGGTGAGAGCTCCTGAACCAGACGCTAGTATACGTAATACCAACTATCAATCCTTCAAAATTACAGGTTTAACCTGAAAATTAACCTTAATCCTACAAATTTGATTTAATATTTGAATTCTGCTAATCCTTTGTTTAAAAAATGGCTTCCTACGTCAATCTTTATCAATTTACCAAAATGGTCATAAATCACTAAAACAAAACACAAGCTGAATAATAGGCCATGGAAATGTCCAAATGATTTATTTTGGCCTACTTGATAATATCAAGTCAGTTGGTTTAGCAACATGTAATACGGATTTACTTAGGGCTATTTTATTTAATTTTTGATTTCACAAAAAATAATGTGGGATTCTAAAGTTTTTTCAAATGGAAACCTATTCTTTAATTTATCACTATTACCTAAATTCGCAATTAAATTGATCTTTATTGATATTATCATAAATCGGTGTTTAAAATAGCAGTGAAAATTTAAGAAAATATTAATTATTAAGTATTATTAGAAGAATAAAGAGTCAAAACATAAATAATCTTAACTAATTTTTGATTAATTTTAGTTAAATTTATGCTAGTAAATATTTTCATTCAAGGCTTACCTTATATCTCTATACAGTGTGGTCATTTAAGTGTGCAACATATGGAATTTTTTTTTATTAATTGCACAACGAAAATACAAATATTCCCGAAATTTGGTGCATGCAGGGGCGGATGGGACCACCGGGACACCGGGCAAATGCCCGGTGGGCTGGTCATTCGAAGGGCCGGAGGGCCGCAGGCTCGGAGGCTCATCGGCCATCGCACCGTCGCATCTTAAATTTTAAGACAGTCTTAACTACTTGACAAGACAAAAGGCATTAATTGTTACAATAATCGTTGTAAGTAGGTAGTTAATTTGGGACGGTGCAACTAGCCTTAATTATTTTTTCTTGAAATCGGCAGTGAAGTGTCTCAAAATCGTCATTAAAAGCTCACAAATCGGCACTGAAGTAACGCATTATTGTACAATTTTTTCAATAAGTAGGCCTTGGCGGCATGTAAAACCAAAGTCTAGAGGTAAAACATCACACGTCAGACGCGGAGCCATCGCCCGTCAAAAGTGATCAAATATTGAAAACCCGGCCAATAAATCCCATTTAACTTTTCGTACACATTGCGAAATTGTTACCTATAGCAGCGCAATCTTTCAGTATAAATATTTTAGTAGGTTTGAATATTATTCTATTTTACATGGTGGCAGTACAATAGGCAGCAGTTTGGATTTTCTGTCAGAAAGTGCCGTGTCTCGTCATACTTGACCAAGGTAGAGCGATCGTTAAGTTTATTTGCCTCCGCCAAAGGCCTCGGCAACTAAATTCCACATGAGTCATAAAAAGTTGAACTTCAGTGCCTTGGTACATAAATAACTATTGTTTTGTTATTTTTTTATTACTTCTTTACGTATTTTACGGAAACGTAGAAGGGCCACACCATTATTTTATTTTTATTGAACTCGAAATTTCGACTTTTAAAGTCACAGTTTTCGGAATTTTGACTTCAAAGTTGGCCTTCGACTTTACCTAAAAGGCGGGATTTCGAATTCAATAAAAATAAAATAATGGTGTGGCTCTTCTACACTTCCGAATGTTTTGTTTTTTTTATATCTTCATATTTATAGAGAAAAAAGTTTTATTTCTTTTATGAGTTATGATTTTATTTATATTTTTACAAAACATGCATATTTTGTTTTATTAAAAAATTACATTATGTACATACTTTTTTTAAATTGAGATTATAATAATTAACAAAAGAAAAATCTAAAGACAAATGAGATGTTTAGGGGCCGCTTGGGAGACAAATGCCCGGGCTGGTTAGGTAAAGCCCATCCGCCCCTGGGTGCATGTCTGATGATCATATATTAGGCGCACCTGGAATGGCTGCAAGTCAAACAGCATACAGGGTAGGTAAAAAAATATAAAAAATTTTTAAGATAAAAGTAACCTTATTTTAGAAAATTCAGCAAAATGTTATTAACAAAAGTTGTCTAGAATTAAAAGTTACTCCTAAATACCAAAAAATTGCCTCCTAAGAAAAATGTTTGTTTTAATATTTACCCTAAACAATTTTATAAATCAATCAAAATTAAATCAATTCCGCATAACTTTGTTCAAATTCAGGCATATTTGTAAAATTAATTTAGACTTTTAATATTTTAGGGAATCACAAACTTCATGTTTGTTGCAACGATATTAAACAAAACTTTAAAATTTCGCAAAAATTCTTCTGAACAAGGTAAAACATTAGTAATGATAATGTGTACATTAAAAACTCTCATTTAAGGTGCAAAATTTTTATTTTAAAAAGTGTAGAAATTAATTGACGAAAAAAATTTTTTTAGGAGGCTACATTTTAGTATTTAGGCATAGCTTTTAATTCTAAACAACTTTCCTTAATAACCTATTGCTGAATTTTCTAAAATAAGAGTACTTTACTCTTTTACAATTTTTATATTTTTTGACCTACCCTGTGTGCTGTTTGACTTGCAACCATTCATGATTATCGATCATGGACCAACTTTCAGGAATAATTGTATTTTCGTTGTGCAATTAATAAAAAAAACTCCCACATGTTGCACACTTAAATGACCATACTGTATATCTAGAATCATCCACTTACTAATTCTGTGCGCTTTATGCGCGCTTATGGCTAATTCATAAAACCTTTCAATATAATTTATTCAGCACACTTTTCCTTTTTACCTCTCTTCAAACACACACTTCACTTCACCGGCCAACTTCTACAAAATTCTGAAATGAACCCCTTTTTAACTTTGTGCTTTCCGGGGACTATGGGTAACTTAAATTTACTCAGGAGGAAGCCAGTGAGAGAAAAGCGAATTAAATATAAATGAACCACCTCGCGTGATGCGGGTAGAGGATCTAGAGAGGGGCAGATAAACGGTGTATTATAGCAAATTACTCGCTATAAGAAGCAATTTCTCCTCCAAAGCGAAGAAATCGGTATCTACTTATATGTCTATCTTCACCCGAACAGAAATGGGAACATTCTTTCAAGCTAGAAGTCGTCAGATAATATGGCTTGAAGTTTTTTTACAATGCACCAATAATTGAAACTATGTTATATTGAGTAGACTTTCATTATATTATATTATTTTATCAAGCAGGGACGTGCGGTGGCTTAATTATGTAATATGGAAGCAATCAACTTTAAAAAAAAAATTTTGATACAAAGGTCTTCAAAATGCGCAACTTTCTACGTGAACACATTTTTTGTCAAATTTCAATTCCAGGGCCGGCTAAGATTTTTTTTTAAACCCCGATTTTCACAAAATCTATTTAGGCTTTTTTTATTTAAAATCTGACCATACAGCGTTAATTAGGACCCTCAAAAACCCTTAAGTTCAAAATTTGAACTAAAAATATACTGTTTTACAGTATATATATACGGTTTTACAGCGCCTTAAAGTTGCGCAAAGTAGTGATTTCGAGCGCCCCTGGAGAGTCAAGCGTGCCATGGATAGATTTTAAAACAATTGAAGAATTAACAGGACCACCCAAAGTATTGATGGACGAGACTACAAGAAAAAATAATACAGGATATTTTTCTCTACCGCTGCTGAAAGTTCAGACTTTTTTCGAATTTTATTCTGATCAAGTTTGCCGTGCTTTTTGAAACAAAGTTACTAATAACAAAATTTATTTAATCTTAACAATAAAATAACAAACAAAATATTTAGAACTTAAACTATCGGGGTTTTTTCAACATAACCGCCTTCTAACGTAATACATTTTTCAAGACGTTTTTTGTTATTAGAAACAACTCGTCTTAACTCATCTATTGTTACGGAATCCCAAGCTTCAATTATTTTTTGTTGTAGCTCGTTTATGTTCCTGGGACGATTTTTATATACTTTGTCTTTTATGGTGCCCCAAAAATAATGATCCATCGAGGTAATGTCGGGGGAACGCGGGGGCCATTTAATCAAAGGACTATTTCGTCCAATCCGTCTGCAAGTGGTAAAATTTATAATTAAACGAATAAAAAATCTTGCATGTAAAACAACAATACCTGTTCTCAAAATTATCATTTAGCCACTCAACAACAGCGCGAGTTCCATGGATAGGCGCACCGTCTAATTGTAGTATTAGATCTCTTCTTTCTTGTAATGGTAAATCGTCAAGAGCGTTAATAAAACTTATTTGATTTGAACAACAAATTATGTGAAATAGTTATTTATGTACCAAGGCACTGAAGTTCAACTTTTTATGACTCATGTGGAGTTTAGTTGCTGAGGCCTCTGGCCGAGGCAAATAAACCAAGAAAATAATAATAAGGGATCACCCGTCCACGAACCGACTACGCGCGGCGTTGCTTGACTTTACCGATCGCTCTACCTAGCACAAGCATAATGATGTACGGCACCTTCTGACAGAAAAACCAAACTGCTGCTTCTTGTGCAGCTTACACAACAAATCTATTGTTTTTCAAATTTACTAAAATATGTATACTGAAGGATTGCGCTTCTATAGGAAACAATTTCGCAATGTGTACGAAAAGTTAAATGAGCCTTTATCGGCCGGGTTTTGAATATTTGGTCACTTTTGACGGGCGATTTCTCCGCGTCTGACGTTTGATGTTTACATCTCGCCAAGGCCTACTTATTGAAAAAATCGTACAATAATGGGCTACATTATTGTACGATTTCTGTGCTTTTAATGACGATTTTGGGACATTTTAATGCCGATTTCAAGAAAAATTCATTTTCCTTGTGTCTACTAATTTTTTAGTTTTTGTTTTGAAAATATTTTAAATCGAGTACTAAATCTAAAAAACTCTATAGAGAAGTTTAAGCCCTTTATAAAAACATTTGAAAAAATCAAATCTGCCATGGAAATTATAAAACAATTGAACAAATGCGTAAATAAACTTGACAGTTTTGCTAAATTTAAGTTTTGGCAATGGAAGTGTTAACTTTAAGAGAAAAAATTGAGATTATTAGATTAACGGGTGAAAATGTGCCATACCGTGAAGATGCTGGAATTGCAATTTGACAAATGTGTTCACGTAGAAAGTTGCGCATTTTATATATATATAGCAAATTTTGATAAGTTCATGAATAAACATATGTTAATTTGGGAAGTTATATGTGTTTCAACAACTAGGATTATTTAAATTTGTTTAAAAACTGTAGAATTGAAAATAAGGGGTTTGCAGCCAAAAAATATTTAATACACTATTTCAAATAGCCAAGTTTCCATTTAAAGTTTTGAACTTCTTCGGGCTGAAAAAATATGTATTCAATGTTTTTAGGACATGAACGTACCGGACATGAAATTATAATGTTTAAAAAAAAAATTTTATTAGCAGATTCTTCATCACTCATGGGTATTTTATTTTTTTAGTTATATTGTGTGTAAATAATGAATACTTACTACATTTTATTTATTTTTAACTTCACGAGTTCCTAAAATGCAACGCTTCCCCGGCCCAAACATAATAATATGATCTCCAAAGCTCTTCGAAGCTTTCAATGTTGAAAGGATTTAAAGCTAACCAATTGAAACCCTTCCAAAATACTTTAGGCTAGCACTTTGTCCAGGCCTGTAGCCCTTTATCGACGCCTAATTCGAAAAATCCTAATTTCAATGCTTTCCAAGTCACTCTTGCACAAATCAAAAGTTATAATTCTAATAAAATAGCCAACTATCACCTATGTCTTAATCTTAGAAAATTTTAGAGAAACTAGTCTATACTATGTCTGTCTATATTCAATATTTTATTTAGGGAAACTGAAATTGTTTTTTCAGTTATTAAACGAGAATTTTAAAGGTTAGTGACAAAATTAATAATGTAACTGCACTGAAACCCACAATAACATGCCATTGTTTTTGTTATACCCTGTTGTTCCACTAAATGAGTTTTGCTACAGAAATACGTCTTTACAGGGTGTCCAACTTTAAAACTGTACAAATCCGTAAAATCTTCATTTTTGGAGATAACCGCCTAAACTTTTTTTTGTTTCAAAAGGCCTTCAAAAACCGCTTCATTTGACCTTCCTGCCATTTTCAAAATGCAAATCCAGGGCCGGCTGCGATTTTTTTATACCCCCGATTTTCACGAAAACCAATTAGCGATTTTTTTATTTAAAATCTGACCCCACAGCGTTAATCAGAATACCCCAAAACCCCTATATACCAAATGTGAATAATAAATATACAGGGAGTTCCATTCTGCAGGGTGTCAAAGTTGAGCAAAATGGGAATTTTAAGCCAAGTCAAGAGTGCCATGGAATCTCCTCAAAACAGTTGAATGGTCAATAGGGCCACTCAAGGTGTTGGTGTGCAAAGATCCAATACAAAATGTACAGAGTGTGCTTATCTATGTCATCTCAAATTACTGAATTTTTGGAACTTAGCGATTATCTCCAAAAATGAAGATTTTACGGATTTGTACAGTTTTAAAGTTGGACACCCTGTATGTCTTTTGACTATTTAAGTGAGAATTCATTCATTCATCCAAGATATATTAATTTAATGGTACGTAGATATGAAATATACTGAATTAATTAAATTAACGGAAAACGAAAGAAAATGGCGACAAACCCTTCTGGATAAATAAAAATGCAGAAGTGTTAAGTGTTAGTAAGTAAATCTGAAAACTTTCATATTTCACCTAGTGATACTTTTCAAAAGCAAAGGCTCCTCAAAAGCCCCTTCGTGTCTTGGTACCAACTACCTTTAAGGGGAGGTAATGGAAATGGGGAAATGCGTTTGCCACAATAAGTGTCGTCAATGTATGACAAAAAAATCTAAAAACTTTTATTACAATATTTTATTGAAATTGGTGGGTCTTAATAAACGATCTACGCTCGCGGGCTGTATTTCTCTTGATCAACGGATAAAACAAACGCCGGTACTTACATTGAGTGGTTTTGTCAACGACGCTCTCGCGACTTCATGTCGACTTCCTCGCAACTGCTTCGCTTCTGCGCGCTCGCTCCTAGTTCGTTCTGTCATGGACGCGCAAACGCCTTGATTCCACCATGGGTGGCACACTCGGGTAGCACATAAGTTCAGTTTCAGACTTAATTGTCCCGGATTAGCTTATTACGCGATTTCTACGCGAACATCCCGCCCGCCTTGAGAGCTCGCTACTCTCAAACACTTAACACAAGATTTAACACTACTAACCTATCATCTACAACTAACTGTACATTAAAATAACCTACTACTAGAATACAATGTTCAATGATTCACTATTAGGGCTTGGACTCATCGGACGGTAGAGGGCAGAGTCTGCGAATTGCTCGTTTTAGGATGCCACTCTGAGTTTTAACGTCGGCGACTCGACTTATCCCATCCGTTCCGGTGTATAGTTTAGTTATACGACCCAATTTCCATCTTAGAGGGGGTAGGTTATCATCTTGTATAAGTACCACTGAGTTTATCTTCGGTACTGTCCCATTGCTCTTCCACTTGTAACGCTGCTGTAAATGATTCAAGTAGTCTCTTGACCAACTGGTCCAGAATGACTGGAACATCTGAGTCATCAGCTGATATCTCGATAGTCTATTTATCTTGTGGTCACGATAGTCATGATCTGGTAACGCATTCAATGACGTGCCAATCAGGAAATGTCCTGGTGTTAAAAATGAGTTGTCTAGTGGATCATGTGATAGAGGTGTTATCGGTCTGGAGTTCAAACAAGATTCTACTTGTGTCGTTAATGTGCATAACTCCTCAAAGGTCAAAACGGTTTCTCCAATAACTCTCCTTAAATAGTACTTGGCTAGTTTTACTGCACTCTCCCACAGACCACCAAAGTGTGGGGATCTTGCTGGTATGAATCTCCATTCTATGGAATTCTCTGCGAGATAATCTTGAATCTGTTCTTGATTAGCCTTGTTCTGTAAAAACTCATGAACTTCATGTAAGTAATTATTCGCTCCTGTAAAGTTAGTCGCATTGTCTGAGTAGATCACCGAACATCTTCCTCGTCGACCAACAAATCGTTTCAGTGCATTCAAGAATGCGTCTGTACTCAAGTCCGGCACTACTTCAAGGTGGCACGCCTTAGTTGCGAAGCAAATAAAGATGCACAGATAGGCCTTGAGTTTTTTGTGTCCTCGGATTTTATGTACCTTTACCTCAAATGGACCAGCATAATCAATTCCACAAATGCTGAATGGTCTTGAAGGGGTAACACGCGATTCTGGCAGATCTCCCATACGGTGTTGAAATTCCTTCGGTCTTGCTCGGAAGCAGACGATACACTTGCTTAAAACTCGTTTGACTGTACTGACACCTGAGATAACCCAAAATTTGGATCTGATCGTTGCTAACAGTGTTTGACGTCCTGCATGCAAGTTCTTGAGGTGTTCATGAAGTATTATAAGTTCTGTTAACCTATGGTTCTTAGGCAAAACTATTTGATGTTTCTGATCATATGTTAAATTAGAGTTTGACAGACGTCCTCCCACTCGAAGAAGACCGTCATTGTCCAAGAATGGATTTAGCGAGAGAATCGTGCTACTTGCTGACAATGAATTTGACTTGTTCAGTTGCTCAATTTCCTTTGGAAACGCTTGTGTTTGCGCAAGTTTTAGCAACACAATTGTGGCTTGCTTCAGTTCTGAAGTTGATAAAGTTCCACTCATCCTTGGGTTTTTCTTGAGAGCATTGTGCTTGAAACGTTCCATCCAAGCTACTACATGTTGTAACCTTCGGTATGATGAGTATCTTTCGAACATCGTAAGTTCTGTCATGTTCAGTGTCAAGGTCAGGTGCTTTTGTTTACTCACCTTTCTATCTGGTAAATTTGTTATTACCGTCGGTACAGCAGGCCATTCTTCTATTTCTTGCTTCAGAAATGTTGGTCCTTGCCACCACTGTCTGCATTCTGCTAATTTCTTCGGAGTCATTCCTCTTGATATCACGTCAGCAGGATTATGTTCGCTCCTCACATGTCTCCACTGATGTATTTCGCTCGCTCTCTGAATTTCTCCGACTCTGTTTGCCACGAATGTCTTTCAGGTTGACGCTTCTGCAGCAATCCAGCTCAGTACGATCATTGAATCACACCAGTAAAACGTTCTGTTGACATTGCACGTCAGTGATGCATTGACAGTCTCAACTAGTCTCACCAAAAGTACAGCGCCACATAGCTCCAACTGTGGAAGTGTTCTACTTTTGACTGGTGCTACTCTTGATTTGCTGCATAGAAGATGAACATGATGGTTCTTATCTTCATCTGTCGATCGGATGTAGACGCATGCTCCGAAAGCTGTCTCCGAGGCATCTGAGAACCCATGTATCTCCACCTGTGTGGGATTGAGGCATATAACTCTTCTAGCGATCTTGACGTCTTGCAGACTTGTAAGTTCCGCCTTGTAGTTCAACCATTCACGTTCCAAGTCCGGTGGAAGTGCCTGATCCCATTCCAACTTCATCTTCCACAAAGTTTGAATCATAACCTTCGCTTGTACGATCACCGGTCCCACTAATCCTAGTGGATCATAAATTCTTGATATACTTCCTAATACAGTTCTCTTGGTCACAGCTGGCGATGGGTGTATTGTTATATCAAATTTAAACACATCCTGTTCTGCATCCCAGGTGAGTCCAAGTGTTCTTGTTTCCTTGTCATCCTTGATATAGAATTCTGTGGAACCCGATTCCTGCTCCACGATCGATGAGTTGTTAGAACGCCATTTGCGTAGTTCGAAACCTCCAGACGACAGTAACTCTATCAACTTGTTCTTGAGTGCTCTAGCTTCTTGTACTGTGCTAGCTCCCGTCAAGATATCATCCATATAGAAGCTATGCATTATCTCTTGAGCAACTAATGGGTGTTTCGCTTGATTCTCAATTGCTATCTCTTGGAGACATCTCGTAGCCAAGTACGGCGCCGCTGCTGTCCCATACGTGACCGTCATAAGTTCATATTCCTTAATCGGTTCTTCACTGCTTGATCTCCACAATATTCGTTGCAGATGGCATTGATCTGGACTTATATACACTTGTCTGAACATCTTAGCTACGTCAGCTGTCATGACATAAGGTTGTCTAAACCTGATAACAATGTTCACTAGATCATCTTGTATCTTCGGTCCAGTTGATAGGATGTCATTTAAACTCCATCCAGAGTCTGTCTTAGCGCTCGCATCGAAAACTACGCGAAGCTGCGTTGTAGTACTCGATGTTTTGTAAACAGAATGGTGTGGTAAATAGTTTGGTTGAATCTTCTCTTGCTCTCGTTCCTTTTGTGTCACTAACCTCATGTGACCTCGTCGCTCATAATCTGCTATGAAGTCTGTATACCTTTCCTTCAGTTCTTGATCTTTTCTAAATTTAGCTTCCATTGATTGCAGTCTTTTCAATGCTATTTCTCGTGAATCACCTAAACACTGCTCTTCTTTCTGCATTGGGTACCTTACTACAAAATGCCCATCCTACCTTCTAGTATGTGTCATTGCGAACTCCTTTTCACATCGTTCGTCTTCTTGATTCTTTGGTTTGGTATGTTTTCCTTGTGCAAAGGTTCACTAGGAACATCACCTGTTATCTCGTCGATCACTAGAAAATTTAAATCTAGTTGAAAGTCATTGATTCTTGATTGTACACATGCTCGAGTACGTTCTGATATTGTAATCTCACTTTGCTTGATACCATATACTGTTAGGTCTAACTTGCATGATGGTAACTGTAATCTTCTACAAAGTTCTGTAGAAATAACGTTTGAAGTACTACCGTTATCTAGCAATACTCTGCACTCGTGTTTCTGGCCATTTATATCTAAGATATGAATGCGTGCCGTTGCTAGAATAGTAACCTCTTCTGGTGATTGCGATGTAAATGTCCTTGAAACTTGGTCAAATCGCTCCTTATCTTCACTCCGTTCTGAGTGAGGTTCTGAACGCACCTGCGTTTGAATACAGTGCATAGTACGTTCTGTTCGGTTGTCTGCTTCTTCACTGTTTGAAGCCTTAGTTACTGCTTGAGCTTGATCACGATGCAAAGATGAGTGATGTTTTTCCTTGCATGTCCTACATCTTGATGCAACGCAATCTTGTAGTGCATGTCCTTTGCGTAAACAGTTTACGCAAACCTTCAACTTTTTAAGTTCATCGTACTTATTTTTAATCGATAGTTCTTGGAATTTCGAACATTGATATAATCCGTGTCTTTCCTTGCAAACGTAGCAAGAGTAAGCACTATGACGCTCGTTACTAGCTTCATTGGCTTGCGAGTCAGCTGCATTTCCAGCTACATGTAAACTTCGTGCACCTTTGCCACTGTTCATGGCTCCCGATCGTCGACTTGATTCGGTGTCACCCGGTTTCCCTTGGCGATTTTTCATTTCCAAAGACCTCAATAACTGACAACGTCGTGTTAAAAATTCAAACAATTCCTCCATTGATGCCAGAGTATCCTTTGAAGTATTCAAATCTTCCCAGTCACGTTTGGCTTTGTAATCCAGCTTATTAGATACCATATAAACCAGTAATGCATCCCACTGGTCTGTAGGTTGTCCTAAAGCCTTTAATGCCCTCAGACTTTTCTTGACATCATCACGTAGTTTGGTATAGCCAACAAGAGACTCCTTTACTACAGGGGCGACTTCAAACAAGTCTCGAATGTAGTTGTGGATTATGATCTTCTTGTTTTCGTAGTTCTCTTTTAACAAGGTCCAAGCTACTTCATAGTTCAGCGCTGAAGCTTCTAAGTTGCTTATAATGTCCAAATCTTCACCCCTGAGACACCCCTTTAGGTAATGAAACTTCTGCACTTGATCCAGTGATGTGTCTCTATCTATCAAGCTATAAAATGAATCATAGAAAGACATCCATTTTTCAGAATCACCAAAAAAACGCGGTAAATCTATCACGGGTAGTCTAACACGCCTATCCGAAGCTATCGGCATGTTCACATTCGCATGATGCTCTTGGTTTTGTATAGGTTCATCCTTTTTAACAGATTTTTTCAAAAGATCCTTTGCCCTACCAATAACCCTAAAATATCTCTCTTCAAAGTCTATGCATTCTTGTACTTCACGTTCTGATCTATCTAGTACCTCTATTTCTAGCTGATTTTCAGCAAAAATGTCCCATAAAACCTCACATTTCCCTATGCGTTCTGGTAGTTGGACTAATTGTGCTTCTTCAAAATTGTCTATAAAATTTTCAAACCTAATTAACTGACTATTTAACGTAGTACGCTTATTTTTCATTTTTTGTAATTCTTTCGCCATTTTTACAGTTATTAAAGTTCAAAGATCACGTTCAAGAGTTCAGCAATTTGATCACGATCCGATCAACACGATCACAACGATTCTAATCAGTTTTCACGATCTAAGTTCTAACTAATCTGATCTAACCTAGTGTTCAGTTCATAACACTCAATTCGATCTTCTACCGATCTACCGAACGCTCCACGGTAGCGCTATCCGGAAGTGATAATAATGGAATGTTCCTACCTTTGTCCACACATGATCCTGTGTTTACGCTCGAAGACAAACGCACTTTTCACGATCGACGCGGTGGTCTCCGCCCGCCGTGGCGTAGGTCTTTCACGAATACTTGTAACGGTCAAAACTCGCGATCTCGAGCTTGTTCTTACGCGCCCGACACGATCTTGCCGGCCCGTTCAGTCACGAAACAAAACCACTCAATCCGTCTCGTATGGACCAAGTGGTGGGTCTTAATAAACGATCTACGCTCGCGGACTGTATTTCTCTTGATCAACGGATAAAACAAACGCCGGTACTTACATTGAGTGGTTTTGTCAACGACGCTCTCGCGACTTCATGTCGACTTTCGACTTCCTCGCAACTGCTTCGCTTCTGCGCGCTCGCTCCTAGTTCGTTCTGTCATGGACGCGCAAGCGCCTTGATTCCACCATGGGTGGCACACTCGGGTAGCACATAAGTTCAGTTTCAGACTTAATTGTCCCGGATTAGCTTATTACGCGATTTCTACGCGAACAGAAATAATAAGGAATATTTCCTAAAATTAGGATTATACCGTATTTTTTACTTTTACCTTCCTAAATTAGAACGAATTAAATTCTAGCCTACCGAATATTCATAATCATTTTTGTAAAGTATAATTCTGATTCCTCACGCCATTAAAATATTCAAAAAAAAAAAAAAATTCTTTGGGCGGATGCCAATAAAAAAAAACTGAAAACCAGAGAGCGAAACCGCAAATTATCCCGTAGCCTTGCCCTGCGATGAAAAATGAAGGATCATAATAAGCCCCAAATTAAGGGTTCGAAAATAGGTAATTAAGGATGAATAATTTATCTTTTTGTATAATATCTTTCTTCTGACAAGCATGGAAGGAACGTTTTTAAAAGAGAATAAACATAAACCAATCAAGGTAGGTCTTGAACCATAACCGAGCCCTCGTAAACATTCTCAACCGTGTTGTTTAGGTATTTAAAGTAACTCCAAAATTAAATTCATAGAAAAAAATCTAGAAAGCCACATACTACTTGTTATTTTCAAATTCACACCCTCTTAACACCCTCTTTATATATTAATGTCAAAAATATGCACTCTATTAACAATAATTATTATGTATTAATTTCGTTGGCAAGGAACTATTGTATTGCGAAATAATAAATGTTCCCCTTCTTTTTACGCCTTACCGTAAAGCGATTTCTCCAAAAAGCAATGAGAACCATCCCTTTTTAAGCAAGATTACGTATATCAAATTTGAAATAGAGGCAATCTTTAATGCCTTAGACAGTTATCGAGAGAACACTCAGCAGACACATTCTCTGTTTCTATTTTTTACATACACAATATTTTAGTAGAATTATGCACATTGTAGAGGGTGGTCAGATATAAGAATGCTAAGTGCTGTATCTCGGAAACTATTCGTCGTAGAGACTTGCGGTAAAATTTTTTTAGAATAAAGTGGCCAAGAAAAAAACCTGGAAATTATTTTCAGATTTCCAAGATAGTCACCAGGGGGCGTAACCGCCATCTTAAACTTTTAAAGTAATTTTTCACTGAAATCCACCTAATAATGTTACCAAAATAATATATGCTTTTTAAAGGTAAGCTTTATTCGAGTAATTTTTGTTTAACACTTTTTGACACATCTATTAAAATAAAGTGGTGGGGAGTGAAATAAACAGCTGTAACTCCTAAATGACTGAACGGATTTTAACAAACTTGGTCTCGTTGGAAAAAGCATTTATTGGTGCATCAAGCCCATCTTACCCGTGATATGTCTAAGTCTCAGTGATGCCGCTAGAGCGCGTTTGCAAAATTCTCGAAAAAATTAAATGCAATAATATTAATTTTTTTTTTCCATAAAAATGTAATGAAATGATACCTAAATAGGCTAGTGAAAACCGTATCTCGTTATCCTATTCCTAGCTGAAAATATCAAAGAAAGAAAATTTAGTTTTATCATAAAATTTTAAAAAGACGCTGTTACACCGGTATTTATTCTTATTTGTCTTTTTTTAAGATTTAATGATAAACTTTCATAATTTTATCATTTTTTAATTATAAAAGTATACTTAGTTCAAAAAATAAAAAAAAAAAACGTGTAGGGGCATAATCATCAATGCATTTAATATGTAAGTGCAAGGTAGGCAAAATACGAAGGGTAGGCCATGGAGGAAAAACAAATGCCTAAAGTCAACTTGTCAACATTGGATCGAAGACAGTTCGAGCATTTGTTTTTCCTCCATGGCCTACCCTTCGTACTTTGTCTACCTTGCACTTGCATATTAAATGCTTTGATTATTATGCCCCTACACGTATTTTTTTAAATTTTTTGAACTAGGTATACTTTTATAATTAAAAAATGATAAAATTATGGAAGTTTATCATTAAATCTTAAAAAAAGGCAAATAAGAATAAATACCGGTGTAACAGCGTCTTTTTAAAATTTTATGATAAAACTAAATTTTCTTTCTTTGATATTTTCAGCTAGGAATAGGATATCGAGATACGGTTTTCACTAAACTATTTAGGTATCATTTCACTACATTTTTATGAAAAAAAAAATTATTGCATTTAATTTTTTCGAGAATTTTGCAATTTTCTGTCAAAAAACGCGCTCTAGCGGCATCACTGAGACTTAGACATATCACGGGTAAGATGGGTTTGATGGACCAATAAATGCTTTTTCCAACGAGACCAAGTTTGTTAAAATCCGTTCAGTAATTTAGGAATTACAGCTGTTTAAAAGTGTTAAACAAAAATTACTCGAATAAAGCTTACCTTTAAATTTTGGTAACATTACTAGGTGGATTTCAGTGAAAAATCACTTTAAAAGTTTAAGATGGCGGTTACGCCCCCTGGTGAATATCTTGGAAATCTGAAAATAATTTCCAGATTTTTTCTTGGCCACACAAAATTTTTTACCGCAAGTCTCTACGACGAATAGTTTCCGAGATACAGCACTTTGCATTCTTATCTGACCACCCTGTACATGGTTAAATAAAGCAGAACACCCTAGATGCGACTATATTAGGTTCTCCGACGAGGATATATTATTATTATAGTTAATCACTGTAATCAGTTTCAATTAATCAAGATTATACGAATTCTGTGTGCGGCATGGATTCTCCATAAATTCAGACTATATACTCGCTACTAGCCCATTTACAACGTAGTGGAATGCCTATATTGCCTGCTCTCTAGTCCGAGCTCGTTCATTTCAGCCATTCGCGTGATTTTGTAATCACTGAGTCTTTAACATAAATAAATATACTATAGACACAGACCTATATAGCTTCGATACTATACATATAGGTCTGTGCTATAGACTATAGTTTATTTGGTCAATACTTTTTCAATACTTGCTCTCGAACATGACTTATTTTTTCTTTATCCTGTTATGATATAAATATTTTTTCCTAACCTTATTTTTTCTTATAATTCTAATAGCAGATTATGGCGGTTCAGAAAGAACCCTATAACTTTCGTATAACAAGTTTTTTTAACTCTAAAGCAGTGGCGTCTCGTCCATAGAGGCAGTGGGGCTACAGCCCCCCCCCCTGTAGAAAAGCAAACAACCGATGACGTACATTTCGAGTTCGGACACGGTGCACCCAGTATATCATGTTTGGAATGCATCTTCGTGGGGAATATAGCTTCCTTATATCTCTCCCTATTCCGATCGCTATTATTGACGACAAGTTTGTCAATTATACGACACCTCTCGTAAAAAAGACGATTCTGATACATTTGGCAACGGTGCCCGGCTCGCAGACTGTTGTCTTTGTTCAAAGAAAGATAGCGCAACGGGAGTGGATAAACGGCACCGTCGCAGTTATTGCGACGGTGCCGGGATAAAGCCGTCGCGCGGGAGGTACGGCTAGGAATGTTGCCAGCCGGTTACGGCGGAAAAGAAGGGGTCGTCGCGAGGGGTGCACGGAGGGGCGCAATTGGTCTACGCTAAATGCTCCATTTGGGGCGGACAGTCTTTTCGCCGAACTGAAGGCTTTTGCTTTTTTGTTCCGCGCCGCGTCTGGTCTGTCTGTTCTTGCGTGATTCGTCCTCTGAACATTGCATGCTTTGCGTTCTCGCGTTGTGTATAGTGTTCTACTGGTAAACAGAATTAAAAATAGTGTGCAAGGCAACTTTTTAAGTTTTTCATTGATCGGAAAGGTTCAAATAAAAATTCTTGGGAGACCAACTCCAGATTTACAATTATCTCAACCAGATAAAAGTGCAAGTGACAATTTAGAAATATATATACAACAACAAGAGGATATGCCACATATTAAATGCCCTGTTTTGTTTTCTCTGTTTACTGTTTCAGAAAGAAGAAGAGGATAAGACATGGGATAGAATAGGTCTCAAATATTTAAAATGTATACAGAGTGTCTCACATAAAAGTGAAATAACCCTATAACTTCTTTAATTTTTAACCGACCATAACAAAATTGTTACCAAAGGTAGATGGCATTGTTGCCTATTTATTTCCAAAAAATTAGTTGCCTACTCCAAAGTAAAAGCCACCTGCGATGCCATAAACGAGACTAAAAATCCGAAAGTCATATTAGGCTTTTTTTTTCAAAAAAAATTACTAGAAGAAGTTGTTCAGAATCGATTCAGAACCTTAAATACAAAATTTTGTCAAAATCAAAAAATATTAATTTAAAAAAATTAAATTCCAAAAACAGCAATTTAATAATAATTGTTCTGGTCGGTTAAAAATTAAAGAAGTTATAGGGTTATTTCACTCTTAAGTGAGACACTCTGTATATGAAAAATAAAAAAACACGAGCTTTCTGTTCGGCACATGAATTGTTCTACAGAACTACCATTTTTAGGCAAGGTTACTATTGCCGCTCAGTTAAATTCTTTTCCGGCAAAGAATTGTTTCTAAATTACGGTGCCAACGTTCTGTGACCGGTAGAAAATGTCATTTTGAATAAAAAGTTTCCTATAAACATGGGTCCGAAAATGCATGATAAGAAAGTTACAGGGTGATAAATGTATAGTTTGAAAAACATCTTTATCGCTATAACTTCTAGAGAAATTATGCAATTTACATGAAACTTGGTGCAGTTCTTTAGTAACTGAAGTGGAACAATTTTGAGTAAAAACAATTTATTCCCATCTACCAGAGGCGGAGGGCCGGAGTAGCTCAATGGGTTTTATATGTTATACTCATAACGTTTTTGAGGTTATCTTCTTAGTGTCGCAGGTTCATCATTTTAGTGCATCTTTTTATTTTGCAACAATAGGGTACTCTTGTTTCATAAAATCAACCGTTTGCGTTGAAATTGCCAAAACGTGCCCCAAAGCATCCGTTACAAATATTACACGACTGTAACATTTAAAGCGAGCAAAAAAACCCATATCGACAACGTCTCAAAAAATGTTCAATTTCAAAATGGGACGGATTGAACTCGACAAAATTTTGAAATCCATATTTCAGGAAAACCAGTGACGTCTTACTCGATATTTATTAAGCATTTTTTATTAATTTTTAAAGTACAATTCATCTGTGAAACATTAAATGCGGTAGGCGATAATTATTTTATTTTTCGAATTTTGGAGTTAACAGGTGTTTTGGGAGACATTTTGCCAATTTTAACTCAAGCGGTTGATTTTATCGTTACGAAAAAAGAGTACCCTTTTGTTGTAAAATAAAAAGATGCACTGAAATGATGACCCTGCGAGACCAAAAAGATAACCTCAAAAAGTTATGAGCATAAAACCCATTGTGCCGCTGGTCGATGAGCATAAATTGTTTTTACGCAAAATTGTTGCACTTTAGTTACTAAAGGACTGCGCCAAGTTTCATTTCAATTGTACAACTTCTGTAGAAGTTATTGCCAAAAATATGTTCTTTAAACTGTACATTTATCACCCTGTAACTTTCTTATTATGCATTTTAGGACCCATGTTTATAGGAAACTTTTTGTTCAAAATGGCATTTTCTATCTGTCATATTACGTTGGAATCATAATTTAGAAACACCCTGTAAATATTTTAAAAAGAATAATAAACTGCATAAAATTTTGTGGAAAACTGGAATTAGTTATGAAGGCACGACTAAAAAGAAGATTCTTAATTCTCAACATCGTGGTATTTTTCTAGAATTAATCGATTTTACATCCGAGCTAAATAAATTAATTATGAAAGGACATTTATAAAAAGTTCTACAGTGAAGGGTACACCAAAAACGGTGCAAAATGAAATTTTGAACAGCATGCTAGAAGTTTATCTCCAAGAAATTCGAGAGCAACTAAGCATTTAGAATCATTGTTAAATGGTAATGATATTTAGATATTTACATGACGGAAATGTTTGTGTTAAACCCTTTTATTTGTCAGAGGGACAAAAAGTAGCTAATATGTCCAATGTCCAGTGCTCGATTGTTGACAAAACTTGAATGCCGTGCATCTTGGTAAATATCTCGATTCGATTGGGAGATACAGGGCGTTTTATCGCGTTTCTTAAATGCGTAATAATTTTTTTGTTTATGAATATTCTAGATTTCGGTACAAACATTTTTTTACGTGGAGTTCAACTGAGCATAGAGAAATATTTTATTTAGTGAGTGCTTTTATGGGAAAATGGTTTAAATTTGTATTTTGAGCTCTATTTTCCTAAGACTCCATTCACAAATACATAAATTTAAATTTGTGTCAGCCCCTCTCGCCGAAGTCCTCCATCTTTCTCTCATCTTGTTTTGTGCAATTAGCGGCGACGTTCGTTCGGAAGACAATTTTAATTGGAGGTGCCGCCCGCACCTGCGGGGCAGCCAGTGCCGCCTGGCGGAAATAAAGTTGCGGACGCGGATCTCTTCTGTCGCCCCAATTATCTTGTTTTCCATTTTTCGTTTCCGTTAATCGTGTTATTCGGAACTCGCCCGCGGGGGAAGAAGACAGACCATAAATTCTGCGGCGGCAAATTGCTGTTCCAGAATTAAAAACGTACTCGTAAAATGTAAACGGCGCCCATTCAGTTTCGGATGTTTTTATTTTGGGGATTGGGGAGCGAACGGCTCGATCCGGCCATCAATAATTTTTTAAAAGTTTATTACAACGTATCCATTAGCTTATCATTCCTACCGGGTTATTAATATTCGCAATCAAATAACACACCTATACTAAAATCGAGCAACTCTTACGCCTGGCGTAAACAAGAACACGTGACTTGAGATATTCGCCAGGGCCGCACTGAGGCAGGACCTTTATTTAATTTTAGTTTTACAATTGTTTACATCAAAATATTTCGGAATAGAATTATTGGCTTAATTAAAATGGTTCAAAACATCGATAAAATTATTTGTGGTAGTGTCTTAATAGCTGAAAACGACAAGATAAAACCGCATAACTACACTTTTGCGATCGAGTACTTCCCTGGTGCCGAGTCGGTTGAAATTTTATAGTCTACCGACCAATCGCGGAACGTCATTGGACACGTGGTTCTATTTATGCCAGGCGTACGGATTGCTCGATTTTAGTATAGATAGGCGGTTCAAGACCTTTTGTTTTGGGGGGGGGGCTTAAGCCCCTGGGCCCTAGCAGATATTATAGCTTTGTGATTACTATTACAAATTAACCTCGTATCTAGACAACAGTACGGTGGCTTTATACGAGACAGTGGCGACAGCCGTTGTCCGATTTTTGATTGGTTCCGCCATGTTTTGTCAAATTTTGTCACAATGACGACGTATTGTATCGATTTCATAATGACGGCGCCATTCTACAGATCCGTCATTCGTGTTGTCCCTTATTATTTAACGTTTTACTGTCTATTTCTCAAAAAATCGGTCGACTCAAAAAATGGGCAATTAATTGATTTCATTGGTAATCATGTCGATAAAAAAATTCGATACTGGATTATACACAATATCGATTTATTTTTTAAAAAGTTCCACCTCTAATTTTCCAAAACATGGCGGCCGTGTCGCCACTGTCTGGCGCCAGCGGCGCGCCGGTAAAACTACCTACAGCTTGCAAAATTGCAAATTATGCGTAAATCACATTGGTCGCTAAATTAAAAATAATAATCGTTCTTAGTTGTGTTAGTAGCGGTTTGGAAGCGAAGAATAAATTTGGGGGGCTAATCCAAGATATGGGGGAGCTTAGCCCCACAAGCCCCCACCTAAAACCGCCTATGCGACCTAGCAGTATTTTAATGGAAAAATAAAATGAACCTTGGCATAGGTGGGTGGCCCATCCAAGCGGAAAAAGTAAAATCGTCATTCAAAAAATGAGATTCTAGTAAAAATTAAGGGGAATTCGAGGGTGTACCCAAATTTTGTATACGGGGGTCGGTAAAAAAGTTATCGCGAAAAAACATTTTTTGCAAAATAAAAAAAATATTTTTTTACCTACACATCCATTAGATAACCTTTAAGTAGTATTCCCGAATATTCAGTTTTTTAATATAACTTCCGGTTATAGCGGAAATGGAAGTAGTTTTCTCTATTTTACAACTTACACATTTCTCTTAACCATCACAGGATTCCTTTTTTAATTCTGAATCCAACGATATATAATTTGACCTATTTATCTCCAACCGCTTCCGAGATATTTATCAGAGAAGCTCCATCAAACTAGATACATGGTCTCATGGTCGGTGTCTGATGTTCGATCTGAGTAGGCCAAACAATAAAACCAAATTTATGACAAATCAAGTCAGCCATGATAATAAAACTGACAATCGAGTAGGCTGTCAATTCAATATTTCTATTTACGTGTCAGATTAGTCTAAAATTTTGTTGCTGAAGCTGTTAGTAGTTGCAGTTTAAAAAATGTTTTTGAAAGAAGAATGCTGTGATATTTTAGAGATCTTCATCAAAAATGATAAAAGATACGTAGAAACTTAGAGGGAGTATTCTCGTAAATATCCAAATAGAAATGTTCCGAGTGCTTCATTTATATGTAAGCTGTATCGAAGATTCAGATCGACAGGAAGTGTGATTAGCAAGAGAAAAAAAGGATTTAGAATTAGTAAGGACGAGAGAGAACGAATTTTAAATTATTTCAGAAGAAATAACGAAAAATCTCAGAGAGATGCAGCGAGAGACTTACAAATTCCCCGGTCTACAATACAAAGGGTAATGAAATTAAGCAAATTTAAAGCCTTCAAAATATTACCTGTTCAAAGGCTATTCCCTGGAGATGCTGCAAGAAGACTGGAATATTGTCAAACAATGTTAAACTTTTATTTTGCAAGAGGTGGAGCTGGATTTTTTAAACAAATTATTTGATCCGATGAAGCTACATTTACAACGGCGGGAATATACAACCGGAAAAATAGTATATTTTGGTCTGTTGACAATCCACGGGCATTTCGTGAAGTTGTGAAATCCGGCAGAAATTCCGTGGGTGTTTGGTGCGGAATTGTGGGAAATTTTATAATGGGCCCTCTATTTTATTCAGGAAGTATGACAGGCAGGAAATACCTACATTTAATCCAGAACGAATTGGAACAATACTTTGACCATTGCCATTAATTTTTCTTAACCAACTCCAAGAAAGACAATTAATATGGCAGCAAGATGGCGCTTCCTTCCATAACTGTGGGCCCATAACGGAATTTTTGAACAATTCGTTTGAAAATTGGATTGGTAAACAGGGAACGATAAGGTGGCCGCCACGTAGTCCAGATTTAACCCCCTTGGATTTTTTCTTGTGGGGGCATTTAAAAAATAAAGTTTATAAGAACCGCCCGAAAATGTTGAGGAGATTAAAAGACGAGTAAAATTGGAAATTGATAGTTTAATCAATCGTCCCTTAATCTTTGAAAACGTCCGAAAAAATTTCTTAAAAAGACTTAGTTTATGTGTCGATAATAATGGAAACCATTATGAACATTTAATGTAATCATATTGTTGTTGTTATAATAAATATGACAGTAGTAAAAATAATAAATGTTTCATAATTTCCACGAGATTTTTAATTAAGTTGAATGCAGTTGAATGGCTATAGCCACTTTAACGTTCAGCCTACTCGCTTGTCAGTTTTATTATCATGGCTGACTTGATTTGTCATAAATTTGGTTTTATTGTTTGGCCTACTCAGATCGAACATCAGACACCGACCATGAGACCATGTATCTAGTTTGATGGAGCTTCTCTAATAAATATCTCGGAAACGGTTGGAGATAAATAGGTCAAATTATATATCGTTGGATTCAGAATTAAATAAGGAATCCTTTGATGGTTAAGAGAAATGTGTAAGTTGTAAAATAGAGAAAACCACTTTCATTTCCCCTATAACCGGAAGTTATATTAAAAAACTGAATATTCGGGAATACTACTTAAAGGTTCTCTAATGGATGTGTAGGTCAAAAAATATATATTTTTTATTTTGCAAAAAATGTTTTTTCGCGATAACTTTTTTACCGACCCCCGTATACAAAATTAGGGTACACCCTCGAATTCCCCTTTATTTTTACTACAACCTCATTTTTTGAATGACGATTTTATGTTAACCTGTCTCCACGTAGCACACTTTTTCCGCTTGGATGGGCCACCTTGTACTTGATTTTAGTTTTAGATTAGCTTTAATAAACTTCATTCATACAGGACGATTATTTTGCGCTTCCTACAAAAAATAGCGTAAGAAATAAAAACGAGCTAATTTTGGACACCTATTAGGTGACGCTGAAAAAGAAGTTGGCAGCCATGGCCAACTTGTGAAGTGTAAAAATTAACATTCAGTATGTAGGTAGAAGAAGGGATACTTTTCTGTGTTGAGGACATTCAGACCAATAAACTAATCGACTCGTTCGTACTGACGTTTCGACTTTATTAGCACAAATCTTCTTCAGAATATCTGAGCGAGGCACACGGGAAAAAAGTCCCGCAGATCGATGACGTCACACCGAGCGTCACCGAGGCCAACGATAAAGACAGGCCATGGCGCTAACGCATAATCGCGTAATCACGTGACCAACTTAGTGCTATTTAATGAAAGGCATTTTTGGAGATAAGTAGAAAAAACAAATTTCGTAACAATTTGGCAAGTCTTTCATCTATTACATTATTGGTTTTGTGCATCCAAGCTTTCTCTAATTGTTTTTTCAAAATTTTCAACCTGCCTCAGCTGTTTTGGGCTGAGAGTTAAACGGCACTGCACTCACAATATTTTGGCACTTCTCAAAAATTGTTGGGACATCACCTTCATTTAGCTTAGGTGATATTCTCTATAGGTATTTTCCTCCCACAACACATTTGTTCACTTTAATTGTTTCACTTTCTTGAAAATGTATTAGCCACACAGCCCACACATACTTAAGGGTTTTTTAGAAATTAAATCTCAGTTGGAATTTGACGAATCCATTTTTGGCGCAAATTTTCATCCCGAGGCAAAACAAATGTTTGTTATGGCGACACTTTCTTCCTGGCTTTTGTAATATGTATAAATATAATATAAACAGACCCAATATTTGGTATTTAGGTTATTTTTTACGAAATAAAAATGAAAACTAACCTCAGCAGGTATACGGTAAATACTTATTGACGAGGTCTCAGCGTGAAAGACCGAATAGAAACCGTATCGGGGCGTGGGTCGACAACGAAAATCAACGGTTACAACACTGATTTATTTCGCACAAGGTGAATAGTGAATACAATAAATACACAAACCCGAACGTGGTCAACGGGAACGGCTTCCAGCCACCCGGACCGTCTGAACTCGCGGATCTCCCGTAAGCAGTTCACCCCTGTGTCTCAGGCTCCACTGTCCAATACGGTCCATGTCCATAATAGGCCATTCCGGAATTCCGGGCTCCCTACTCTGTGGTTCGGGGGAGAATTCCCCTTTACAGCGCTCACGCGTCAGTGCGAGCGGCACCAATACTCTTGGACGGCACGACTCCCACCCAGAGGCCATAATAACACCTGGGCGGTTCCCCTCCGCCAGGACACACGCGCACTAGACACAAACTTGTTTCTAAAATATAAACTAAGACGTTTAAAAACAATTTAAACATTGAAAACTTCTCGAAACCCAAGCTGCCGCTTTCAGTTATGTGACAAATGATATGTAACGTCGGCCTAAGGTGGTCACGTGATTTTTGTGGGCCAGGGCCTGTCTTTAGAGTAGGCCTTGGAGCGTCACATGCTCAGGCCGATTCTAACTAAGATATTCTATGCGGAGAGAATAGAAGCAATTGTTTTTATTTGACAGTTTGATAACTGTCAAATAAAAACAATTGCTTCTATTCTCTCCATGGCCTATACTCATCAATATCGATTCATGTGAAATTAAACTTAAAGGTAATAATTATTTGTTCCATAAAAGTCAAGAATTTTGCTTAGATACGTAAAATATTTAGTTTGATGATATTTTAATTTATTATTATTTTGGCATCAATTTAGAACACAATGTAACTAAATTTATACCCCAAATGCTAGACGGTACATCAGGTTTGCAACAAACATAACAGAAATTTAAAGCGTAAATATCATTTTCATTCTTGTCGGTAATTAGTAATACAAAATTAATAGAATGATAAAGCTAGTGAGTTTTTAAAATTTTCAGAAATTCCATAAATATTAAAAATTGACAAAAAACTAAAGATTTTAGTAGAGCGTTCAAATTTTGTACACTTCCGTAAATTTGAAAAACAAACAACTTTTGCAAGTAAAACTTTTTTTTTACAACTAAACCCATTTTTGGCGATATATTTTTTAAATGTCATTTTTGACAGATAACGAAAGTCACATGACCACGTTTGAGTTTTAAAGCAAAAGGTAACCCCAAAATAAAATTTCAAAATAAAACGTTAATTAAATATTTCCCCCCTATGGTGCGAACTTTTTGGAGGACACTGTTTTTTGCAAAATTTTCAGACTAATTTTGTCGTTTAACACATCTGCAATTACGCAATTATCACTTTCTCATGCTACGGCTGTTAATAGTTTTGCCCAATCTGAGTTTCTATCTTGCGCGACAAGTCGGCCATGAATGCAGGTTTATTTTTCAGCGTCACCTAGCCGTCCAAAATTTACACGTTTTTGTTTCAAAAATAGGTAAGAAAATCGTGGTGGTAGTCCTAAAAAAATCATCCTGTATTATACTGCCTATCCGTATTTCCGCTCTTTCTACCTCTTCCATATATTTCAGCAACTTTATAGATAGATCCGAAGTTGAGCCCATTATAAACTTTACACGTGCCGTATCCGGCTTTTACCCAAATTTATTAGGTGCTTTGTTGTTTTACTACTGGGGTTTAGTCTACAATATAGAACAGGAGGCTGTTTTGCAACAGCTCGGATATCTGCCGCCTTTGCACTCCAAGCTGTAAAACTTTTCAACCCGATAATCCCGGAGCATTACAGCTCAATTTAATTCGGAATTGGAATGGGGAACTCGCTGAAAGCTTAAAAACTATTACGAGGATAACTTCAAGCGACTGGTGGAAATCGCTATCAAACTTTGATAGAGTTGGCTTAATAAATTCGATGAATGGAACAAAATAATTTTAACATTCCGGGCACACAGTCGCTTCATTGATCGGTAGAATATATTACTTGTATTTATACTGAAACTTTGGTTTCTATTATGAAATCTGCCTTTTTTTTAGAGCAGAAATAAATTCCAAAATATTTTGGGGTTTAGAGAGAACGTTTTTACTTACCACTAAAGAAAAGGTAATATGTCTTATTCGGATTAGAGTTCCTGGATTGGGATATTTAGGACAATAGATAATGTCACTTTTTAACAGAAAAAATATCGTCCAGAAGTCACATCAATTTTGTGGTTGAAAAATAATTTGGGATAGATTCCGTGAACGTAACAAACTTCTGGTCCGTGATACACGCACGCCATCTATGAGGTGGGGAATATACTAGACAAATGGCGGGTTACTTGAAAAGCTCCTTCTATTAATTTAATTACTATTATTATTGTTACTAAATCGTACCTATTTGTTTTCAAATTCCACAGTTTAATTATGAAAAAGTGAAAAGTGTAATGAAGGTCACCATTTAACTGTAAGTTTTGCCAACAAAGACGACTTAGTAATAAAATTGAAGATTAAAATGCAAATTTGTTAAAATTAATATATTAAATTTATATATAGTGTGTCCCGTTTTTCATGTTAACACCCCTGAAAATATAATTAGGCTGGGGGAATTGATTTTTTTAATAGATATGTCCCTGAAAGTTCATCATTTGCGAAGTATTGGTTTGACCTTGCCGCAAAATCCTGGCCTACTGCGATTTTTTAAAGGGGTGCGTTTTTCGAAAAAGCATAATTATAGCATAGAAGAATCTACTACGAGATTCTTCTATGATATTAGGCATTTTTTATTTAAAATCTGACACCTTAGCGTTAATCAGGACACACCGAAACCCCCATATACCAAATTCGAACAAAAAATATACATGGGGTTCCATTCTGAAGGGTGTCAAAGTTGAGAAAAATAGGAATTTTAAAGGCATCTGGTGAGTCAATAAGTGAAGTGTGCTATGGAATTACTTTGAAACAGTTGAACGATCAACAGGACCACTCACATTGTTGATGTGCAAAGATCCAATAAAAAAATATACAAAGTGTTCTTCTCTGTGCCAACTCAAAATGCCGATTTTTTTGAAAATTTGTACGGGTCAAAAATCGAGTATATTAAAACCACCCCAGTCACTATAAACGAACTAAGTCTAGAAAATACAGAAGCCTGCTAGTCAGTAAGTCCATATCAGTTAAGGTGGCTGATGTGCCACAACAGGAAACGCACAGAAATTGCATCATCTTAGACACTGACTTTGTTGAGAATAATTTAAATTAGTCCAATAATTTAATTTGGTTTTTATTTGTTGGTTGGCATATAAATAAATAAAATTACTCTTGTGTTTATTAAGATTTTTCAAAAATTGCACAACACTCATGACCCGTAAATGTTAAAATTTAGCATTTTGAGATGGTCCAGAGAAAAATACCCTGTATATATTCGTGTATTGAATTTTTGCACACCAATTCTTTGAGGGGTCCTGGTGATCGTTAAACTGTTTCTAAGTAATTCCATGGCACATTTTTGACTCACCAGATGGCTTTAACATTATTCCTATTTTGTTCAACTTTGGCACCCTGTATATTTTTTGTTCAAATTTGGTATATGGGGGTTTCGATGTGTCCTGATAAGTGCACTTACGCATCTTGCGATGTAAATAACTATTTTGTTCGGTCTTACCCAAATTATAAGATTAAAGAAATTTCGTTTGACTTAAGAGCTCTGACCAAAATAAGTGTGTTTGTTCGTCCAGCGCGGACAAAACTTTTCGACTTTCTCTTCACGTAAACCTATGCGAGTTTCCAACTAAAAAGAAGTTTTGGAGCCACGGAAGGCGCCCTCCTCCTCAATATTTCAGCGTCTTTATATCGACACTTTCGAGGGCGTTATTTATAAGGCAGAATAGTAAACGTGCCACATTCGGCTGTTACCCAAATTTATTGGGTGCTTTCCTGCTTTACTGCTGGGTATTTATCCAGGGGCAGGAGCTGGCCGGTCGCCCCTTCTCGGACTTTCCGATCTGCCACCCTTTTAAAGCGATAAAAGTATTCAATGGGGTAATTGAGAGATATTACTGCTCGCACAGATAACCGTTATCTGTGCTGCTCGGTTTAACTTGAAATTAAAATAGTCAAATTTGCGGAAAAGCCATTATCATTATTAGAATAGTAGATATAATGTGAAATGTTGGGTTGTGGATTGATTTTAAACTGACGTGAACGAGTAGTGTTATTCCCGCGGAAACACAGAAACAGAGAAACAAAATACACGATCAAATATATTTATGAGTCTATTTTCTATGGAACAACCTGTAATACATCCCTATATAATGAAAATACTTTGTTTTGTGATTTCCTGAAAGAATCATAACACAACGTGCACGTTTCACGTTTAAAGCGACCATTTTCAACATACATACAGTGTGCCTTCTTTTGAGCGTATATATACCTATACAAATCGATAAAAAATTACTTTGTGAGATATATTTTCAAAAACCTTTGTTTGTTTGAAAGGTCTTTTTAAAAAAACGCTTCTTCTGACGTTATTTCCTTTGTCAAAATGCAAATCCAGCGACGGCTACGATTTTTTTCGAAAACCATTTAGCGATTTTTGAATTTAAAATCTCAGACCATAACGTTAATTACGACACCCTAAAACCACCATATACCAAATTCGAACAAAAAATATAGAGGGTGTTCGGTTCTACAACGCGTTAAATTTGAGCAAAATAGGGACTCAGGACCACCCAATGTGTCGATGGACGAAATTGCAGGTAGAAATATATAGGACGTTTTTCTCTACAGCACGTCTGAAATTTTCGGCTTTTTTTCGAATTTTATGCTGGTCAAGTTTGCTTTGAATTTTTGGAACAATGTTACCAAATGAAAATAAATCCAATTTAAAAAAATATATAAAGTAAAAGAGTCATTCAGTAATTCCCCTTGTGTCTACGAACAATACTCTAGATTTTTTTATAAAGTTTGCATTCAGATAAGTGTCCTTTTTTGATTATTTTTAAACAATTTTAATATTTTTGGGGAGTGTAAGTCTCTTACTGCATAATTTAGAGAATTTTTAGATTGGGTCAGGGCCGTAGATAGACTTTGGGAGGGGTTCACAAATAAAAGAAAAGTTCATTTTTATTGTTAATAATAATTGCGTCGTAGGCGAAAATTTTCAAATTTTCAAGATCCAACAGTTTAAATGACCTAAAAAAATTAAGTAACCTAATATTAGCAAGTCAACTGATTGTATTTTTTGTATGCAATACCTAACTGTAAGAAGTAGGTACTCTTTTTTTATTTTACAAGTGTGGAAGTAAAAATATAAGTTAGTCCCTTGTCCTCTCAAAGGGACAAAAATGTAGAATATAAATAGGTACCTACCCATAGAATTTTATTTCCTGGTGGATCCATAATGATTATTGATTTTTAAAAGCAGGGATTAAAAGGAGGTATTCGCTTATTAAAACACGCCGCAGGCGAATTTTTTTTAGAAATTTTAAGGACAGACAATTTAACTGAGGCATAGGAAATTGTAAAGTTATATCACCATGATCTGTTTCCTTTTTTTTACTCAATGAGAGGGGTTTGAACCCCCAACCCCCTCCTTATCTACGGCCCTGAATTCGGTAATAATTATAAAAAAATCTGCCCAGACGGTGTACGTTTTAAATAAAATTATTCGCAAAATTCAGATGTGCCATGGAAATTAAAAAACAATATTATTCAATAACTCGTATAGGTATACCATGGAAGCATTAACATTACATTAAGATTATCAGATTAACGGGTGAAAATGTGCCTTACCGTGGAGTTGCCAGAATGTTTAATGCGAATCATAAACGGAATATCCACTATTTTACGGGGTAAGTAAAGTTGAATAGTTTGAAAATTTATAAAATGAAATGCAATTGTATCTAATATTGTTTTGTAGGAAATGTGTCTAAAAAATAAGAGAATGACAACAACGGAAGATCTGAACAAATTTTAGAATATTTTCGGAACAGTCCTAATAAATCTTTAAATGAGGCTGTTAGGGATTTGCGCCTGAAAAAATCTAAAATGTTAAAAAAATTAATTAAAGGCATTTAAAGCAAAATTTCTGCACACGTTAGAAGTATTCTGGTGGGCGCAAGGGAAATACCTTAATGATGTTAACTTTATAAAATATATATTATTATTATTATTATTTACGGATGAAGCAACTTTCACAACAAAGAATATCCAGAATATCCATTGGTTGGAAGAAAATCCTCATTTTGTTGTACACTGTAAAATTTAGTTCTAGCAAAAAGTAAATATCTTTTGTGGGATAACTGGCCACAGGGAAAAATAGAACTTTTATTTTTCTTTTAGATTCTTGTATACTAATGAGTTTTACCATTTGCATATGGATTGGATGAAATTATCCATTAATTAGATGGCCCCCTCAATCTCCAGATTTGTCCTCGATGGACATTTATTTTTTTAGTGTGATAAAGAAAAATAATAGAGTTTATGAAATTCGCCCTAGAGACATAAACGAGCTACAACAAAAAATAATAGCCAATCAGTAACAGCAAATAAGTTAAAACATGTTGTTTGCAACATTAAAAAGCGCAATGCTCAATGCATAATCTTAGAAGGCTGCTATATTATTGATAAAACCCCGATAACTTAAAACTGAAGTACCCTATTTTATTTGTTGCAATTTTTTAAATTGAAAAATTTTACTAATTTAGTAACATTGACTACGTTTATCTCGTGACAACTCGATCGGATTGAAATGGATCCGATTGAGTTATGTCAAACTTTTATAATTCTACGTTTACATCATCAGCATTTAATCGTTGGGTGAAGATTTCAGTCAACGATTTAATCCTTCAGTTTTCAATCCTCTCTAGGGACATTAACTTATTATAGGTACTTATTCCACAGTAGGTTGGTGCACATTCTGGCCAACTTCTGTTTGGAAATAGCGGCTCGACTTGAAATTTTAAATATGATTGAATTTCCATCTGTAGGGTTTACGCCGTCTATTTGAGACCGCTCCAGTGAATTCAAACCTCTCTCAATCGTATCGAACGCGTCGAGATAAACGTAGTCAATGTTTCAAAAATCCAATTCAAACTTGACCAGCTTATTCTATTTAGGACATCTTCTATGTCTGTTTCAATCCCATTATATGTATTTATTCAAGATAACGAGGTTAATCTATTTTCCCCAGTGCGATGTTGCGCAAATAGGGCTTAATAACCGTATCGAATCAACGATTTGAGCGGTGTTGCCAATACGCATATACGTATTATAATAACATTGTCGAATTATGTTTTGTTAATCAAATTATCTTAATTATGTAGGTAATAGAGAAGCGAAAAATATTACGTTAGGGTTATGTTATAACGTATAAAATATACTCTTAAAAATAGTTTAGACTTGCCGTGGATTCTTGCCTATTGGTCCCATTGCTAACTTCCGTAATGTTAGATAAATAAATAAATGGAATTCCAGTCTATAGAGCTAACTATAGCTGTTCGGCATAGTAAATACAAATTAGCCGCAAGACACCTGCAGTATTCCGAGGAATTTATGCATAAACCTTGTTTCCCGTCGAGAACGCAAACACAGCGTTTTCAGCTTACCCGAGGGAATCCACAATCCACATATTATTCTAAAATTATTTGCTGCCTACGCACAGCTCTCTAGATCACGTCGTCAGAGAGGAAGAGGAAAAGCAAAACGAAAGCGTGGCGAGTCTCTTTGTGCCGTAAACGGGTTAAAATTGACTTTGTGAAACGGTATAAGTAAAATAAGGGGATAAAAGCTAAGGGTTCGCAGAGTATTGGGTGGTGTTGTTGTGGGATTTCGATAACATTGTTTTTGCCAGTTACTAAGAGAATTACCGTATACATAATATCACAGACCTATATAGCTAGCGAAGCTATATATGTCTGTGATAATATACGGGTGGCTTATAAATGTATAAGTGGCTCGCTCAAAATATCACGCCTATTTTTTGGCAGAAAAAATTGTTGGCTGCTGCGATCGATATTCATTTCGGGCGACCTGCTTTTGTCATATAATGAAAGTTGCTGCCATTGACACCTGCGAAAACTACGGCCAAAAATATAAAAACTTTAAATTTTTAAACCCCTGTAACTTTTTATTTTTAGAGGAACAGAAAAATGTGTAACATAAAAATTGTTTGCAAGAACTGTCAGAATCCAAATATTAAATTAGTTTTGAAATATTCCATATGACTAAATTTGAGCTCTCTTGATGGGATTAAAAATTAAATTATTTGGAAAAATTTTAAGGACGCATTTGTTATAAAGCAAAATATCCCATTTAGTGTGATGTGTGACACTGCCGCTTTGTTCTGTATTTACTATAAAAATTTGGGAAAACATATGGGTAAAATTTGTGATTGGCATAAGATTACCCATGGAAATAAAATAGATAATCGATTACGTTAAATTAAAGTAGACATATAGGTAGTAGGCTTTAAAAATTTGAAAATATGTAGAGGAAAGTCGCCTAATATGGGGTACCTACATTTTTGTAATCCCCCTAAAAGTTAAGCGTTTTTAAAAGAATCAACGTACTTTTTTCAAAATTGGATTTCATCCCTTGCGCAACCTGATTGTCTACTTGAAAATATAATTAAAGTTCTAACTTTTTAGTTTTTTGCTTTTAAACTTTTTTAGGCAACAAATTGGGAAAGAGTTTCCCAATATGGGGTACTTCTATTTTCTAATATGGGGTACCTAAGAAATTATTAAAATTGGTGTTTAAATAAAATACCTACGAAAGAAACACCGTGGGTTGGATAAGTAAAGTATGTATTTATTTGGATGTTATTTTAAAAACAAAACAAAAATTATCAAAAAATAATTCTTTAAAACAATTATAAAACTATTTAAATTTTCTATTCGTACAAAAGTAAATATTTTTTTCTCCGTTTCCATAGCATGATTGTCGATTGAATTTTCCATGTCAATGGAAAAACAGATTTCCGCCAAAGACTACCATAAACAATATCTTCTGCTGCTCCATTCATTTTTACATCTTTCCAATGTTGTCTGAGGCACTCCATGTGTTTGGGAACTTTTAAAGTATCCCATTATTTGTTCCCTACGAGCTGATATAGCAGCTATCATATTTTTCGGATTGTTTGGCATCTGAAATTAAAAAGGAAAGTCAGATTAAACTAAATGCTGCTTATTATGGGGTACCCCAAATTAGGATTTCCAGAGTATCCCCATACCTATTAGGCCTAGGGCAGTAGTAAAAATAAAACAGTAGATTTTAAAAAATAAGCAAACGTTTTGAAGAACAATTAATAATTTAACTTACCTTTTTTGTAGCCAAATTCATACGATTTTCTAGAAGCTGAAAATTTTCAATACGCTCACTAATTTTGTTGGTCATGTTGAATTGGAACTGTAGCTCTCTGCATCGTGAGATGTTTACTAGTTACATGTCACTTCTAGAAGCTTAGTATAGTCCCCACCAAATAGGTGGCAGCACCTTAGATCCTGATAAATTAAGGTACCCCATATTAGGGACTATCCCCATATTAGGCTACTTTCCTCTATACCTAGTGGTTTACATGCCGAATAGCTAATGCAGAATTGTTATCTTAAATAATAAAAAAAATACTACACCTAGAAGGTACCTAAAGACATACAAATAACAATTGTACTATATTACAATAACAATTGTACTATATTACAATAAATGCTCAGTGGACACGCCTTGCATTTACACCCACTTTTCACAATAAATAACACCACATTGTCCACATACTTTAACTTTTCATCTTTTCAGCTTCAGCATTTCAGCTGCCGCTTACTTTTCATTTGTTAATATTGTACTTTTTGTGGGGCTGTTGAATAATATTTTCTGCTTAGGTAACAATATATGAAATATTCCATTGGGGATGTCATTATTAACGTCATAACCATAACTCTATTATTGCACAATAATCATTGTTTCCATTGGTAACTAGATCCACACATATTAGCAATATTTTTCACACAAAATTAAATATTTTTACAATTAATTTAATTTTCGAACTCAAGAGGATCCTAATTTTACGGTACCTAATCCATACAACAAAATTATAATGTCACACATAAATTATGTCAGTACTTGCAAACAATTTTCAAGGTAAATTTTATAGCGAGAGTAACTTTTTTCGATAAAATGAAAAATTTGGACACCCTAACCGTGGACATATTATGCACATTATTTTTTCCAGACTTTACTACTTCGATTTCGGTAGAACTGAATCAAATAGCTTTAAGTGTAAACTTCTACACAGTACTAAGTGGTAAAATTAACATCAACGAGTGTCAAGATTTTAGTAATATACCGTGTTAAATCTTCACACCAGTAGGAGCTGTTTTTACACATAATCGTGTAAATCTCCCGTTTCATACCTTACAGTGTTTTTAGCAACATGCATAATGGTAATGGTAACACATTTTCTACCCCTTAATGTTAGTTCAGTGTATACTACAGATATAGTGGTAATTTACCACTATACCTGTAGAAACTTTGATATTTTTATTATGTTAACAACAACACTATTACCAAACTCTCCTATAAGAGTTACCTACCTACTGTCAAAAATGAAATATTTCAGGAGTCTGCTAAACTCACAGGAGTCTACTAAACTTCTATTATCTGCTTGCCTGCAGTTTTTTATACAACCAGACTAGCCCATTGCAGATGTCGTATGTCGTACCGTTTAATTTTTATTTGTTGCTTTTTTCAAAAATCGAAAATAAAGGAGAAACATATAGGTACCTATAGGAAACCATTATTTAAGTGGGATACCCTATATATAAAAAATTGTCCTTTGCATTTTCGGAAAAATAATAATATTTTCTGAACGAGAAATTAATGTCACAAAAAGGCACTTTCGTTCTAAGTTGCCAAAATGTACCGTTCTCTTTAAAATTTGCAGAATTTATTATCGTGTACCTAACAAGAAGGATGCTGGAAATCAAGAATGTCATGGAGCATAATTGTTTGTCCTAGCAGTCATGGAATTTTGTTATCGTAACTTCTGTAGAAGTTATAGCGAAAAATACTTTTTCTTGAAATCGGCAGTGAAGTGTCCCAAAATCGTCATTAAAAGCTCATAAATCGGCACTGAAGTAGTCCATTATATTTATATAGTAGGTACGATTTTTTCAATAAGTAGGCCTTGGCGAGATGTAAACATCAAACGTCAGACGCGGAGCCATCGCCCGTCAAAAGTGACCAAATATTTAAAACCCGGTTAATAAAGGCCAGAGGCCTCGGCAATTAAATTCCACATGAGTCATAAAAAGTTGAACTTCATTGTCTTGGTACATAAATGACTATTTTGAAACTGTGTACCTGTATCATCCTATAACTTTTTAATCATTCATTTTTTTCGGACCCATCACTATAAGAAAGTCTTTGTTCAAAATGACATTTTCTAACTGTCATATCACGTTGGCACCATAATAATTTAGGAACACATTATATATATATATATATATATATATATATATATATATATATATATATATATATATATATATATATATATATATATATATATATATATATATATATATATATATATAAACTTGTACAAAATGTTAAGATTTGCTCCCAGTCTCCGTCAACTCTAATCTGTTCGAGTGCTTAAAATATCATTAGACCCGGCCTTGTTCCAGCATTAGCATGCCTGAATTTCCCTCCGAAATTCCAGAATTTCCGCCGTCTTGAAACCAAATCTAATCCCAATCGAGCCAGCCAGAGTCGGGAACAAACGAAGAGAGCGCTGATTCACGGCAAAAGTCCGCGATTATTTTTAACGCCTCTTAGTATGTCGTTTTTTTCTCTCGTGGAAACAGAGAGAAATGTCTCGGATTTGTTTTCGCTGCTTCGTCGCGAGAGTGGATTATTGTAATCTTTTACGACTTCGTTCATTTCACTTAACGAATAAAAAGTATTTTTACAGCCGCTCGGAAAACGGGGAAATTCGATTTAAAACCACAAATGCGATAAACTATATAGAGTCTGCGTTGTAGTCTAGTATTATTGTTCTGTCGTTTTTTTATTTCGAGGAACCTAGGGAAAGCTTTAGTTGCAATGGGTTCATTTGACATTATACAGGGTGTCCCGTTAATAATGGTCCATAGAGCAACTGCACATATTTGTGGTCAAAATATGACGATTGAGGCTAATATGCCTTATAGAAATGTTGTTTATTTAAGAGATACAGGGCGTTAAAGTTCATTCTTTGAAATTGAATTATGGCTACATCTACCAAAATAATGAAGCTGCTGAACTGAAATTTGGCACTGCTTTGTTTTTTGGGATGGAGAATAAGCTAAAAATATCAATTTTGCTGTATCTCACAGAGGGCGCCATTTGCGCTGTTTTTGGATCGTGTTTTTACTCCTAACTTTTTTGAGGTTATCTTTTTGTTGTTGCAGGTCCATCATTTTAAGGCATCTTTTCATTCTGCAACAAAAAGGTACTCTTGTTTCATAACGACAAAATCAACCGTTTGCGTTGAAATGGCAAAACGTGCCCGGAAACACCTGTTGACTTCAATATTCGAAACATAAAATTTTCACCTACCGCCTTCAAATGTTACAGATTTACTGTACCATTTAAAGTGAGAAAAAAATTGCTATGAACAATGTACCAAAAATGCTTTGTTTTCAAAATGGAACGGATTGAAACTTGGCAAAATTTGGACACTCTATTTCAAGAAAACGAATGGTGTTTCGACCAATGCCCATCTGGCATTTTTTCTTTATTTTGAATGTACAGTTGCAACATTTGAAAGCGGTAGGTGAAAATTTTATGTTTCGAATATTGAAGTCAACAGGTGTTTCGGGGCACGTTTTGCCAATTTCAACGCAAACGGTTGATTTTATCGTTATGAAACAAGAGTACTTTTTGTTACAGAATGAAAAGATGTTCCAAAGTGATGGCCCTGAAAGACCAAAAAGATAACCTCAAAAAAGTTAGGAGTAAAAACACGATCCAAAAACAGCGCAAGTAGCGCCCTCTGTGAGATACAGCAAAATTGATATTTTTAGCTTATTCTCTATCCCCAAAAACACAGCAGTGCCAAATTTCAGTTCAGCAGCCTCATTATTTTGGGAGATGTAGCCATAATTCAATTTCAAAAAATTAACTTCAACGCCCTGTATCTCTTAAACAAACAACATTTCTATAAGGCATATTAGCCTCAATAGTCATATTTTGGCCCCAAATATGTGCAGTTGCTCTATGGACCATTATTAACGGGACACCCATACATATACTTAGTTATTTGTTTTCTACCAATTGCGGCTCGTAGTAATTTAAAATGAGTGCTCTTTAGAAGAAAAAATATAATTTACATAATGTCGTAGGTATACAATATTAATACCTTGATTAATACAGTGAGAAAAAAGTCATACTTTTTCTTAATTTCTGTGGCTGTCATTGGCACAAGCTTTTTGATTTACAAAAACTTGTCGCAAGTTGGCATTGAATTATCTTAACGAAAACCTAGACTTATTTTATTTTATTCGTTTTAGTACATGGCTTAAAGAAAAGCTTGTTTTTAAAAGGTTTTTTACCTTTCATTTTATTTTGTGCTTTTTAGTACCTATTTGATACCCATATCAGGAGGGTGATAAAGAAATTTAGTTCGCCATCTTGGGGCATCTGCTATATTGGACTTAGTATGATGTCACTTACTTTATTATTTTGTACTCGTCAAACCCTTTCATTTGATACCCATGTCAAGTAGGTTGTACAGGAATAGGTAATCCGCCATTTCCGTGCGGCCGCCATATTGAATTTAGTGTGATGTCCCTAACATTATCGTTTTCTACTCTTCAAACCCTTTCATTTGATACCCACATTAAGGGAGTTGAAAAGAAAATGTAACCCGTCATCTTGGAGCAGCGGCCATATTGCATTTAGTGTGATGTCATTAACTTTATCGGTTTCTACTTTTCAAGTCCTTTCATTTGATACCCATATGAAAGGCACTGACAAAAAATACATCATCCGCCATCTTGTGGCGACGGCCATTTTGAAATTATTACAATATTGAGTATTGCATATTGTATTGACACCAGAACTAAAGGTGTATGCAAAATTTTAGCTCAGTCGGATGTCAAGAAGTGGTTCTAATTCATCTTGCAAGATTCGACCCACACATACATACATACAGTTTGTTCAGCGAATGTTCGGCCCTGCGTCACAACTCCCGTCCTTGTCTGGCTCGTGAATAGACGACCGATATCCATCGTATATTCACAAGTAAGACAAGGACGGGAGTTGTGACGTAGGGGCGAAAGTTCGCTGAACAAACTGTACATAGTGTACATACATACATAGGTACTAACAGGGCAAGGTAAATAAAAGCTTGTAAAATTGTTCAGTGGTGCATCAAAAAATAGAGATTAACACGTACGAAAATAGTAAAAATATTAAAATTGAATTTATATTTTTATTGTTATTTATGTAATTTTAAATTACCGTGTTTTTATGAAATTTAATTGGGTGTTCACTGTACAAAGAAATCAATGAATGGAGAAACTGCCGCTGATATATTATTATTAGTCCCGTCATGATATCACTATACCGGGGCTTCGGTTAGCAAGTCTATATAGATCTGGAATTGTTTTTTTTTATTTCAGAATTGGGATGGCACCCCTGGTTGTCCCACCAATTGGAAGTGGAGTTGAGAGATGTCGGTGTTATTCCCAAACATTTTTTTGGATTTAAACCTGAAAATATAGCGGCAGATGTAAAGAAGTTGGGAATTCTCAAAAACGTTCCCTGTAGGGGTAAGTGCTTGATTTTCATTTTTTTGTTTTTGGTTTCTACATACTGCGATTTTTTAAAGGGATGAGCTTTTCTAAAAACCATATTAGTTATTTTTTTAATTAAAATCTGACACCACAGCCTTAATCAGGACATACCGAAACCACCATAAACCAAATTTGAACAAAAAATATACAGGGGGTTCCATTCTGCAGGGTGTCATAATTGAGCAAAATAGGAATTTTAAAGGCATCTGGCGAGTCAAGTGTGCCATGGAATTACTTCGAAACAGTTGAACGATCACCAGGACCCCCAAGTGTATAACAAAAACCTTTCGAAGTATACAGGATGATTTTTTTAGGTCTACCACCGCGATTTACTCGCTCATTTTGCGGCCTACAAAAAAAACATAAGAAACAAAAATGTGGCAATTTTGGACAGCTAAGTGGTGCTGCAAAAGAAATCGGCATCCATGGCGAACTTGTCGCGCAATATTAAAAAAACCTCAAATTGAGCAAAACTATTAATGGCCGTAGAATGTTTATTTTAAGAGACAGAGAAAAACTTTTATATTGAAAATTGATGGCACTAAGAAGCTTTATTCGAAAGTGTACACAGATAGTTTCAAAAAATTACACAGGGTCTTCGGCTCTCTTGAGGCTATGAATTTTTTTTGCTTATTTCTTATTAAGCGAGTTTCTCGCTTATTTTGGGCCGCACAGAAAATATGTAAGAAAACAAAATATGGCAATTTTGGTCAGCGAGGCGACATTAAAAAAAGAAAGGGCCTCCATACCCAATTTTTCGCGGTGTAGGTACTAAAAAAACCTAAAATCGACAAAAATTTTCATGGTCTCAAGAGAGCCGAAGACCCTGTGTAATTTGCTGAAACTATCTGGGCACCTGAGTAGATAAAGCTTCTCAGTGCCATCAATTTTCAATATAAAAGTTTTTCTCTATCTCTTAAAATAAACATTCCACGGCCATTAATAGTTTTGCTCAATTTGAGGTTTTTTTAATATTGCGCGACAATTTCGCCATAGATGCCGATTTCTTTTACAGCACCACTTAGCTGTCAAAAATTGCCACATTTTTGTTTCCTACGTTTTTTTGTAGGCCGCAAAATGAGCGAGAAAATCGCGGTGGTAGACCTAAAAAAATCATCCTGTATATACCTTAAATTAAATTAAATATAAACCGAAACATGTGTCGTAGGTAATAAAGAAATAATTTTATATTTAAAAAGTAAAAACAAAAAACACAAATTTTAACATATTTATAATAAACGTTGGTCGAAACCCTGGAATTTTATTACTACCTACTTATTGAACGACGATCAGGAAAAACAAAACAATATTTACCAAAAACAATGTAGGCCTGAACAATTTTTTCAAATATTATCTAATCGAAACTTAAATTGTATGTCGTGCACAAAGTATATTGTACAACTCATTAAGTATTGCATATTGAACGCACATACAATTGAAGGCATTTAGGCTTCGCCTCGTGCCACAACTTGTGCACTCGCATGCAAAAAGCCTCATTGCTTACCTTGTTGCACAATATACAATAATTATACTACAGTGTCCGCGCTGGGAATTGACCCCGCCCTGAACGCCGTGCGCGCCGCGTAGTTCCTCCCTTCGTAATATTATTGTCGGGCACTGCAAAGAAAACCTGTTCAGGCTGTATTAGATAACCCAGAAAATATAGTCCTTCTTATGGCAGTATGCGTGCGACGTAAGGGGAAAGAACTCGCAAATATTATAGAATTAGTCACAGTTCAGGGGCGTAGCTCAATTTTGTGTAACTCACTGACTTAATTTTCATATAATTGTTATTTAATTTATTGTTGATATTATTCTTAACGGTGATGCCTTAGACTATGGAGGAAGGCAAACCCTTATCACATTGGCAATTATTTCTCGTTCTTGAGAATGCAACGTTCTTCCCTGTTTACTCATTTTGCACACGTTAACTCCCGAACTTGCCAGCGGCCTAAAAAATATAGGTCTGTATGGTAGCCCAAATACGCAGTTAACTTTGCGTACTATAGAAACAGGCACAAAACGCGTTGGCTAACTGGTTTCGTCACCCGACTCCTTGGCAGAAGTGCTGTGTTGCCGTATTTCAAAGGCGATGGTAGACGCGACGATGTGGAAAAAATATAATAGGTGTTTTATCACACCGCGTTAAAAATAAATGATAAACAAAAATGGGTAAGTGGTCCCGTGATGCGAGCTTTATTTTTTCTTTTTATAACAGAGTTCAAAAATTCGGCTTCAATATGATAAAACTTGTACCTATTCGCCAATAAATAAGGACTACTCGTATAGGAAATCTCGCAACGCTGCCCGCATTCTTTAGAAACGTTTTCTTTCGTGCTTTGGACTATACTACCGCTGATTATATTACCAGACTGCGATATATTAATATAACTATATCTACATTCCATTCAAAATTAAATATTATACCTCGCAGTTATTTATCTGTAAATTGTGGTGGGCTGTAGGACTTGTATCAAATTCGAAACATAGTTTGCATGAGTTTTGCCTAATAAATGTTTAAATTATAAATTACAGAGTAAAAAATAAATGAACATTTTAGACGCCATTTTCAGTGTGGGGTAGATATTAAAGCGTAATTTAAAAATTGTTTGCGCCCAGCGGATCCAATTATTTACTTTGTTTTTCATTGAGCATGTACATAAATACGAGGCGAGTTTTTGCTATTCAATTTAAGGTTTCCCTTCACAACCGATTAAACATTTAAAACTACGGCTACCTACTATTTTATTCACAAGTTAAAAATGGAGGGTGTTTTAATAACCCAATGTGAGAGTTTACGTATAATTAGGGGTGCATAAGTCTTGTTTTTCTGGCCGCACGAAATATGAGAGGTGAATTTATAATCTAAAAAACTGTGTCAGGAAGTGGATGAAAAATAATGGGGTTGATGTTTTACATTATGGAGCTACATTCCAGGGAAACTAATTATTACAGATACCATAAGTTTATCCCGTAATGTACAGGGTGGTCAGATAAGAATGCAAAGTGCTGTATCTCGGAAACTATTTGTCGTAGAGACTTGCGGTAAAATTTTTTTAGAATAAAGTGGCCAAGAGAAAAACCTGGAAATTATTTTCAGATTTCCAAGATAGTCACCCTGGGGGCGTAACCGCCATCTTAAACTTTTAAAGTGATTTTGAAATCCACCATTGATTAAGGTACGAATTCCTTATTCAATGAATCCACCTAGTAATGTTACCAAAATAATTATTTTTAAAGGTAAACTTTATTCGAGTAATTTTTGTTTAACACTTTTTGACATATCTATTAAAATAAAGTGGTGGGGAGTGATTCAATGTTTTTTAAAGTAAACAGCTGTAACTCCTAAATGACTGAACGGATTTTAACAAACTTGGTCTCGTTGGAAAAAGCATTTATTGGTCCATCAAACCCATCTTACCCGTGATATATCTAAGTCTCAGTGATGCCGCTAGAGCGCGTTTTTTGATATAATAACAGAAAATTGCAAAATTCTCGAAAAAATTAAATGCAATAATATTACTTTTTTTTTCATAAAAATGTAGTGAAATGATACCCAAATAGGCTAGTGAAAACCGTATCTCGATATCCTATTCCTAGCTGAAAATATCCAAGAAAGAAAATTTAGTTTTATCATAAAATTTTAAAAAGACGCTGTTACTAAGGTATTTATCCTTATTTGTCTTTTTTTAAAGATTTAATGATAAACTTTCATAAGTTTATCATTTTTTAATTATAAAAGTATTAGTTCAAAAAATTAAAAAACAAACGTGTAAGGGCATATAAATCAATGCATTTAATATGCAAGTGCAAGGTAGGCAAAATACGAAGGGTAGGCCATGGAGGAAAAACAAATGTCTAAAATCAACTTGTCAACAAATATTAAAATCTTATTCCTAACTGAAAATGTTTTTTTTTAATAAAACTAATGCTTCCTTAAATACTAGAACTGTCTTCCATCACAGTCAATGCATTGTTGGAGCCACTGATGCGTGGACATTACAGCAGCTCCAATGTTGAAAAACGCGCTCTAGCGGCATCACTGAGACTTAGACATATCACGGGTAAGATGGGTTTGATGGACCAATAAATAGGTATGTTTTTTCCAACGAGACCAAGTTTGCTAAAATCCGTTCAGTCATTAAGGAGTTACAGCTGTTTATTTAAAAAAAACATTGAATCACTCCCCACCACTTTATTTTAATAGATATGTCAAAAAGTGTTAAACGAAAATTACTCGAATAATGCTTACCTTCAAAAAGCATATATTATTTTGGTAACATTACTAGGTGTATTTCAGTGAAAAATCACGTCCCCTGGTGACTATCTTGGAAATCTGAAAATAATTACCAGGTTTTTCTCTTGGCCACTTTATTCTAAAATTTTTTTACCGCAAGTCTCTACGACGAATAGTTTCCGAGATACAGCATTTTGCATTCTGATCTGACCACCCTGTACAGTTGCCAACAATTATTTTAAGTACTTAATTTATACCTAAATATGTAGCTATATAAAAATATGGCGCAATACAGGATGTCCCGAAATTAGCCTGTATAAAAAAAATATGCAAAAGCAAAATCATCATAGGCCATAGGGCAACTGCGTATAGTTTTGGCCAAAATATTACGATTAAGCTTAACAACTAATACCGGTTAAACCTCAATAGTTACTGAATCGTGCTTTTAATTTTACTCGTAACTTTTTTGAGGTTCTTTTTGGTCTTGCAGGTTTAACATTTTAGAGCATCTTTTCATTTTACAACAAAAGTATACGCTTGTTTCATAAAGATAAAGTCGACCGTTTGCATTGAAATTGGCAAAATGTACTCCCTGTAAAATATTACATTTGTAGGTGAACATTTCATTTTTAGAATGTTGTCAATAAGTGAAATAATACCTAATTGTTTTGGGCCACATTTGTCACATTTTATTTGACGCCTGTTAGCTAACTAATGAAAGCACGAACCTAACTAAATATTTGAAAATATAATGGCCACAAAATTCCTTTTTTAATTAAAATTACGCCGATCTCCGATTAACAATAAAGTCATTATTTTTGTCGATAATTAAAACAAAGTAGTTAATTTTGACTTACATGTAATAATTTGAAATATTGGTATTTATTTGCAGATAATTTCCCAAATGTAAAGCTAGTGTCAAGTGCTGAAATATATATTTAGGTAGTTTTGCGATTTAGAATAAATTAAAATAAAATAAATAATGCACGCCCATGGAAACCAGTCCATATTTTATGACTAAGTTGGGAATTTGGAACCTATTGGCGATACACTATTCTTCTTAAAATCTACATACCAATAACGTTGTTTTTGCACTCGACGCGCGTTTCGCTAACCAAGTTAGCATCATCAGGAGATGGTTATTATATTTTATAAAACTGTTTTAATCATCTCTTGATGATGCTAACTTGGTTAGCGAAACGCGCGTCGAGTGCAAAAACAATGTTATTGGTATGCGGATTTAAGCGTAAGAAGAATATCTACATATTTTATGAAATTATCATAATCAATTAAGAAATTTTCAATAAAAACTACGTTAAAAACAATTATATTGGTCCTATTTACAAACAAAACAATGCACTTTATCATACTAAAAGGTAGAAGGAATTTGAAGAAGAAGAATAAAGTTATAGGCATCTTTCAAAGGTACTTTGTTAAATATTTACCTTTGAAACGAAATCCCGAGTTCTCGCTTTTCACTTCTGCTTTTTCAACCAATCGCTGAGCAATTCACCATCGTAAGTATATTTCCCCTTAATCACTGTTACTTTTAATTCACAAATTCAGGAAATTAAGTCACAACGTAGGGGGGGAGTGGGGGAATGGCGGCCCCCTAAGCAATTTTGAAGGCCTTTGACACATATATACTGTTATATAAAAAATGTAGTGTTGGCTGGTATTACCCACACTCATGGGGTACCTTAATACCGACAGCAGGCCGTCATTATCTCAAAACAAAAAAAAAACGACGAGAATATTATAATTATTTATTATTCACAAAAGTCGCATGATGGTTGTTGTCTTTCTAAATGAGTTTTTCAAAAGTTACCGTTTCTGCGTCTCTCTTGCAAAGATGACCTTGGTATGTTAAAACTTCTCGACATTTCTTTTAAACTGCGACTCCCCCCTCTTGTAGCATCCATGGCTGCATGTAAACTTTCTGAAGTCGAAACTTTTTATGTTTTTCTGTGTATTTTCGCGGCATCTAAGAACTAAAAAATAATATTTTTATGATACATGTCTACGCCGCCATTACCCCCTACATTGTGTCCGGTATTCCCCCAATATACCTTATTTTGGTTAGTCAGTTAGAAATTTGAAACATTTGAGATTACGTAAAATTGTTAATTCCCATGTTAATCTACAGGCTCTACTGAATCCATTAATATAGTATCGGTAGTTCTAGTACTTACTAATGAGCTAATTATTACCTTCAAAGCGACTAACTTCTTACAAGAAAGCCTGAGTTTTCAAAAATACTCCTTTAATACCGCAACTCGTTCACTCTAAGCCACAACGCCCAACTCAAACAGAAGCTTTGTTTCAATAACACAAGATGGCGTTGGGTGTAGCGGCGGCCAACAATCAACAATATACGCGCTGGCGAGAAAATTGACGGCCGGAATTACCCCAGGGGCCGCCATTCCCCCAATCTCCCCTACTCGCTTTGCCTGCCACATATAAAATGGCCGCCGTTCAAAACGACGTAACGAAATCTATACACGGCAGGCGGCAGGGTAGGCGTAGGCAAGCGCCTTTCCTTGTCTAAGATAATATTATTTCGGAGATTTTTGCTTTTCGATCGGCTCATAAATCGTCCCCAGGGAATAAACTAGAGAATAAAATCACCTCGAAAATGACTACTATTATAGAACCTCTGCTTTAAAGAGTTTACAATTTTTCAGTCAGTGTGGGTACCTATTATTGTGTAATGTTTTGCTTTTATAACGAATTTACTTTTAAATGACGCAGAAAATATGGGGAAATATGTGCTCTTATGCAGCTTGCAGTATCCAGCGACTTTTTTCATTCGCGGCTATTTCCCGACAAACTGCGGTCCTCTCCACCCATTAAATATTTAAATAATATAATAAATAAAAAACCTTTTTAAAAATAAGTTTTTATTTAAGTCATGTACCTACTAGAACGAATAAACTAAGTTTAGGTTTTTAAAATTAAATATAAACTACAATAGTGTAGTGAGTATACTAGATTGCAAAGTGTGTGCAGAATTTCAGCTCAATCGGTTGGGTGCAACTGATCTAAAACTAACTTTTAAAAAAATCGAAACTAGAAACCCATTCCGGAGAATAAAACTGGAGAGTCTCAAGTACGGGTGCATAATTTTATTCTTTGTCTTTATAATGGTAGGTGAATCAGCGAAATTATAAGCATATACCTACATATTGCTATAATCGAACGGAACTAAAATTTTCCTCATTAGGTTGATTGTAATTTGCGTTTCTATGGAAAATTGGCTTTTGCGCTGCACGATTAGACATGAACATAGTTTGCATCAATTTTAAAATGTTTAAAAAATGTATTCGTCAAAATTGTAAACTCGGGTACCGGAAAAATAACGACAAAGACAGTTAAATCATTGTGTTTGTCAGTGATTGTTAGAGGCATCAAAGCACGAATGTAGTAATTGTTAAAAGCGTGAAGGTTCGCAATTTTGCTTTTAGGATTTCCAGTTTAATTTAAACGACGCGACGTGGCACAGCGCAAAATGTGCGAGCGCGTACACAGCGATTTTTTGCCCACAATCCTGTGTTCCCAGCGAAAATGTGCCAGTCAATAAATACTTGATGATGAAAAAGAACACTTTGTCACTTCGATGCCTTTCCCGATTGAAAAGTCGAGGGTGCTTTTATTTATTCATTTGGCAGTTTACAGTAATTTCGATTCTTTGTTGCCTGTGACGACAACGTAACTCGATATAAATCATATGTTTTGAGCTGTTATAAGGCAATAAGGCATATATTAGAAAATAATGTATAGTGTTGTAATAGGCAAGAAATTACTACCATACGAGGTGTACTAGAAAAGAAGATTAATCCGTTTTTGCCCTCAAAACATAGTGATTTATTAACCACCCTTACCCTTTTCTACCTGCGTATTGAGTTGAGGTTTGGTATAGGTACAGGTTATTATTGTTTTAATGTCGAATTTAACCACTTGGTTCTCATTGGTGTAATTCAAAAACAAATTAAAATTTCGGGGACCCCTTAACTTTGTTTATGTACAGGGTGTCCCAAATGGATGGTTTTAGGGGGTTTCTTCTATTTCCCGAAGAGATGGGTGAAAAGTAGCTAAGGTGTTGCAGCTCTATTTCTGAGCAGCATTGGAGGCCGCAAACCGCATCCCAATATCTTGATTAGTTTAGGAGATACCTACAAGTTGTTTCACAAAATTTCGCGTTTTCTGCAAAGTCCCAGAATTTCTGTTTCTGTTTTGTTTTTCATTTTGGTAAAAACATTTTCTTTACAGAAGTACATTTTTATATTAGTTTACTGAAGTATAATTTCTAAATGTTTCCGTTTTTGAGTTAGAATTTTTTTAATAGGAAATCTCCATTGATTATGTTATAATGTTACTTTAAAACGGCAAAGTATACGGAAAACTGCGATCTCCACGAATGAATTCTATGCAAAAGATTGAACAAAAAATGTTCTTAGAGAATTGTAAAATACAAATAAAAAGTTCAAGACGTCTGTGGAATTTCCAGATATAGGACGTACTTCACCCCACTTATTAAGATGGGTGAATAATAGCATTGAGTAAAGCTATTATTCTTTTACTCAAGGATAATAGTTAGTAGGTATGCCAGGGAATAGTACTTCGGCCTGTTGTTTTTTTCATAAAAAAATAAAATTAGATTTAACAATTTTTTTCATAAGGAAATCCATTTTTAATATCATCATTGAATTGGTCACTAAGTTTGTTCTTTATATTTATTAATATTAAAATCAGCAATGAAAATTTCAAAAACTTTATTGTCTTTGCAATAGATAATGACATTTGTTTCAAATTCTTCAGCATCTGATTGGTATTGTTGAAATCAGATGAAACATTTGGCAACGTCGCGTCCGTTGGTTGCTTCATCTCTCGGCCTGAGCTTAACCTGTTGTTTGTCGAATATATTTTGGGTATTGTTAATCCAAAAGTCTGATCAAAATGGCTTTATAAGGTTCGGTTTCGTCTGATTTCAACTGTTCCCTTTTGGAGTTGGCAACATTGACTCCTTAGCCTATTTGCTCCTAATTTGACAACTATAACCTCCAGTTTCTTGCTGTGCTGTCTACTGTAAAGAAAGTGTCAGACAAAGTGCCAGAGATTTTTCCCTAAAAACCTCGTTTATATTTTATGAAGCTCGGTAATCTTCGCAAAATGAGATGATAAAAGTCTACATTTCGACTAAATTTCCGTATGAATTACTGCCAATTTCAATTTATACATTAACTAAATCTTAATTTCTCTTCCAGCTGTGATTCTATGCGCCCCAGCTGACTCCGCAGGTTTCTCGCTCCTCAAATCCCTAATCTCGCTCAACCTCCACTTCCAAAACACCCTTTTAGTTCTCATCGACTCCCTCAACCTACCCTCTTGGCAACATTACTTCCTCCAGTCAAACAACCTTACTTCCGTCCTCGGAGACCTGCTCATATTTGGAGATTTGAGGACTTCCAACGACACTCTCGACAACTACATCCTTAAAAATGTTAAGAAGGGACTCTCCATGGCCAGGAGCGACAGCTTTGAATTCGCCTTATCGGACGTAATCAGCAGGAACCTACGGAATCTCCTCTCGGCGAGAAAGAACAACTCCTGGTGGCAGGTGGAACCATCGGGTGGAAATTTCGCCAAGTGGAAAGAGGAACACCTCCAAATAGAGGACTGCGACGACTTCTGCCGGTTCTCCGCCGACAAACTAGTGGGGGTGTGGGTGTACTGGGTGATCGTGAGTGTACTGCTATTGGTATTCGCGATCATGGCGATGGTGGTGGCGTCCAAGTGCCAGGTGTTGAAGAAGAGGTCGGCCAAGGCGCCGTACAAGGTACTGCTGGCGCCCACCGACTTTGTGTTTCCTCAGCTAGCGGACAATTTGAGGGTGAGTGTTTGAGAATGTTTTAACGACAAATTTAACTTGTGGAGTGTTTTAAATGTATTGATCAAATTCCTACTCTGGCATAACATTATTTGTTCAGATGTTTTATAGTTCGAAAGTTATCCTTTGAAGCACATATATGTGTATATTAACGTAAATACCGCTTTTAGCCTTGCAAGGCGCAAGGAATGTAAATATAATTCGCTGCTATTTTTAACCTCATGTTACCAGTTTGTATTACTAAATAAAAGCCTCCTTAAGGACATGTGTCAAAAATAAGCGAGTCTCCATTTCAATTTATAGAAAAATAGCCAGTATTTTAAACAAAAACTGGAAAAAAACTGGTAAAATCATTTTTTTTTGCAATTTAGATTACCGTAAAATCAAATAAAATGCACAATATTTATCTCGTCAGAAGATATTTTGTCTAAAATCGAGTGTCCTTTCGACACTTGTCAGTAAGGAATTGTCTGCATTACTCGTTAGTCCAGTCACATTAATAGGGGTTTCACCCACGATACACAGAAAACGGTATGCCCGCGCGCAGGTGCGGTGACGCTTATTCGACAAAATCATGGCTTACTTTTATTTTTAAACGGAAATTTGACTCGTTTTATAGTGAGCCAGGCAACCACATATACACCAGCGTGTCTCAAGGTGCCTACGTTCTATCTTTGGATTTGACTTGACGCGAAATTGGTAACTGACTATTTTTTTATAAGTTGGCCGCGTTTTTGTCGACGTGACATAGATGCGCAGAAGAGTTTAATTTTCGTTCTCCTAGCTGGCATACCGTTATTTGTGTATCGTGGTTTCACCTCGGAATGAGAGATAATAAGCTGTAAACTTGTACAAACCTTTATTTTGGCATTCTAAAAGTTGTCTCAAAAGTCTCATAAAATCTCGTCTCCGCGTCTTAATATATTCAAGGTCATAAGTCACAAAAATCGTTTTTTCGCAAATATATCGCTTCCTATGGTTTCAATGATATTTGCATTTATTATGAAAATTGTAGGGCATAAAAATCTCTACAAATTTTGTTCCAAACATTTTTATATGCTTAACCGTCCTTGAGATAGAGCGCAGGGAGCGCGCAGCGCTCAGACATAATATAATATGGCATAATGCAAGGTCAACCATAAGTCCCGGTAAATAATACGTCGTATATGTTAATGAAATACTAACAAATCCATAATTATGAATAATTTGCATTATTTATTAATTAATATATTATATTTAATAATATTTTTATTTTGACAAATATATTCGTTTAATAACTTAACCTACTAAGTGCAATAAAAAAATTGTTAAGTAAAATACTTTAAGTATATTTGAATTATTTTCTAATATAAACTCCTGGACAAAATTAACGCACCACTCATATTTTTCTATGTATTTTTATATTTTTCTATTTTTTTTCCCGACAAGTCAGTAATGGATCTTGTTTGACAGTGACAGTTGTTATTTAGCATCACATAACCTTGTTTTGACAGTAATTTGTATTAAATCCCGTTTTAGAGCATTAATCAAATTGATGATCGTTTTTGAGACGACGTACTCTCAAAGGCAGGAGAGTCACCAGCAATCGATATCGTCTCGAACGGTTAGAAGACATTTATATAAAGCAGGATTGAGCAACAGAAGACCGGCCAAAAAACCATTGCTTGCCAGAGAACACGAAGATCGGAGATTGAATTTTGCAAGACTACATCAGAATTAGACCATCAATGATTGGAAACAAATTCTGTTCTCCGATGAAACTAATGTTAGCCTTAAAGCTCCAGATGGACGTGAGCGTGTCTGGTGAACGTGAGGGGAAAGGTTTGCCAGCTGCAATATCTCTCCTATAAAGTACCTTTTGGTGGTGGCTCTAAAATTTTTTGGAAAGGAATTTGCTTCGATGCTCGTACGGAGTTGGTCCCTATACGTACGAGGTCTATATGAATGCCCAATATTACTTAGACAACATTATTGTCGAACATGTAATGCCTTTTGCTCCGCTTGTTGGACCTAATTTTTTATTCGTGCAGGACAAGGCTCTTCACCATGTAGCTAGACAGGTTATTGGCTACCTAAATGATGTTAATATCCCTTTATTACAGTGGCCACCTAACAGTCCTGATATGAATCCTATAGAACATCTATTGGATCAAAAAAAAAGATTCGAAATCGTAGACCCACTGTTGCTAATCACAACCAACTCATAGAGGTCGCTATTGAAGAATGGGAGAATATTCCGCAAGCTTTTGTTGAACATTAGATATCAAGCGTGCCTCGACGCATGAATGCAGTGACAAGAAGTAGAGGAGGGCCTACACGGCAATAGTATTGACCCAGATGCATTTATTATGTTTTGCTGTTTTTTTTCCTTTTTTTAATTTGGAGTACTCTTATTTATGCATGTTCAGCAAAAACACATTTCTATTGAAACATTAGCGCAAATTAAGGTCATGTTATGGTCATGTTTGACTAATTTGTAGGTGTTCATTATCATTTCAATGTAACTTAGTTTTATTTTGTGTTTTTATTGTAAATATTTAGATAAATTGAAGTGGTGCGTTAATTTTGTCCAGGAGTGTATATATCTTAATCTGAATTATATTTTAAGTAGAAAAGGAATAGAGTAAATATATTTTAATTTGGTAAGTATGTATCATACACTTGCCACAATTATTGAAGTTCAAATGTGGGGGAGGATTTACGTGAACTTTAATAATTAGAAGGACATGAGTCTCAATTTGCTTCTTCTCGGTCGCTCGAAAATTTCCATCATTTTTGTTGTCAATGATATTTGTTTCTAAACAGTCAAGAAATTTGGATACATGCACTTTCTTCAACTAGATCGCTTCGATACGATGAAGCATTGAGGCAAGCTTGCCCATTATACTGGCCACAAGCTAATTAACATTGCAACTCCGATTTCCTGCATCCGCAGCGTGAACCCCAACCTCGACCCCAACCATTGTTTCAGTTGCAAAATATTAGGTATGCTCTGTAGTAGTCCATCTGGAGCTGCTGGTAAATTTCGCATCCAGGAGGTCATTTAGCAGCACCCAACTAAATCATTCCCTAACCAATTTCGTAATTAAATGTATACGTATTATTTATCGGAACTCGCGGTTGACCTTGCATTATGCCATGTATGTCTGAGTGCTGCGCACTCTCTGCGCTCTATCTCAAAGACGAATAAGCCTATAAAAATGTTTGCAACAAAATTTGCAGAGAATTTTATGCTCTAAAATTTTCACAATAGATGCAAATATCATTGAAACCATAACAAACGAGATATTTGCGAAACACCGATTTTTGTGACCTTTGACCTTGAATATATTAAGACGCGGACACGAGATTTTACGAGAGTTTTGAGAAAAGTTTTATAATGTCTACATAAAAGTTTATACAAGTTTACAGCTCTCATTTCGAGGTTGACCCTCTTTTCTGTCTTAAGTGAATGTACTACTATTGGACAGCTATCCGAGAAAATTACAAATGTCTTGATGACAGGGTCATAAATTTTCAATATTTTTTAAATCAGATTTCATATTGCGTTTTTGAGTCATTTTTGGACTAAAAACCATTTATGAGTTGATGTTTAGTTGTTAAAGCTTCATTTCTATTTTACGAGTTGGTAAAAGTACGATTATTTTATCAAATGAACCATATTTGTCAGAATTTTTTGAAGGCTTACAATTATAATAAATTAATCAGCTTATCCACTACAATGTCTTAAACTCTTCATGATTTTGAGTTTCCAAAACATGCTTTGGGAATGGCTCACTCTATATTAGCTAGAATCAGCAAGCTGTAATCACTCCATACCAAAAAGACTCTTGCAAATACCGGATACAGAAAATATAGGTATCTACTTAAGACAAAGAAAGAAATAGTCAATGCTTGAAGTAGGTAATATTGGGACATGCAGAATCGGTCACATGAATAGGTTAGTAAACGCTCGTGAAGAATCATGATAATGTAGAAAAAAACTGCACAACAAATAAAATATCAAGCAGAGAATCATTTTTTTGCCATCTATTTCACATTCTGTGATCTCAAGCATTTAAATTTATAGAATAATCTTGTATCTATACTCAAATTAGGGTTCAAAATTTCTGCCAAATATTTCCCAGTCCGCGCAGTATATAGGTTGCTATATAGGTACTTATATGCCTCATGATAAAAGATGGAACTTTTAGTGGGTTTGCAGTCAAGTTGGTCTTTAAAGAAAACTATTTGTTAATTGCCAAGTTTCGGAATTGTTTATTTTATTTTTATTGTTTATTCCTTCTTCAAAACAAATCTAGCGTTAACTGTCCTGAAGAAGGAATAAACGTTTCCGAAAGCTTGGCAATTAACAAAAGTTTTCTTTAAAGACCAACTTGACTGCAAACCCACTAAAAATTCCATCTTTTATCATCTTATTACATTGAGTCACGAGATTTTCTTAATCTTATATGTCTCCATATATGCTTTCAAGGTATTGCCAAAATTTACATAAAACCACATAAAATATACTACGAATATATTTTCTGTGCTAAAACTTTTACGTATTTGCTATACCATAAGCGATCCTAATGAGGGAAAGGTCACGGCACAACTTCTCTCCCCATCTTCTTAAAAGACGAAGAAGTTTGTTTCCCTAATCCAATAAGAACAGTATGTTTAAAAAGGACTCTCTACAAGTTTTAATGAAATGCAAATGAAGTTTATGGCCACGTCTCAAAGAAACTTCCAGTCGTGCCTCCAACTTATCCTGTTCAATCTATAAGAACATTATTTTGACAACGAATTCTTTTCCGATAATATCCTTATGGGCCCGCACCTTTGCATTTTATTTTCCCCATTTCGGCAAAATTTGTTTGTGTCGCCTATACAGGCTGATTCAGTTTTAATCTGCAACACTTCAACAGGAGACAGAAAACCAAAAAATAACCGCACTTTTTTCTATAAACTATATCATAAGGCCTTATAAAAAAGTTACAGGGTGTTAAAGTTGCAAGAAGTATGTGGAATTTATTGAATATTTTACAAACTAGTTGAGATATTTAAGTCATATTTGGTACACGTTATAACGGCATGGGTTAGCATAAAACCTCTTAATATCAAACATCTTGAACAACCAGTGGCGTAGAAATGGGTAATTAGTATAATTTATTTTAGAAAAAAAATAGAACCACCTTGTATAGCAATAAAATGTATTCAAATTCTTATGTAAATTTTTATTGTAAAAAAAAAACGTTATCTTAGCATTTTTTCATATGTTTCATGGTTTCATAGCAAATTTGATTTTTTCGTAATATTTCGGGGTATCTACTTCTGAAAAATTATCTACAAAATTTGCTCCATAAGTAACACTTAAAGTAGAAATAATGTGTTTGCTACCTGAAATAAAGTAACTTTTTCCAATAAACTCACCTATTTAAGGCTATACTTTTGAAGATACAGGGTCTAAAACATTCAAGGAAGATACAATTAATGTTACGCTCTGTATCTTGAAAAGTAAAACCTTGAATGGGTAAGTTTATTGGGAAAAGTTACTGTATTTAAAGTAAAAAACACATTTTTCTACTTTGAGTGTTACTTATGGAGAAAAGTTTTAAGTTAATTTTTCAGAAGTACCCCGAAATAATACGAAAAAATCAAATTTGCTATGAAACTATGACACATATGAAAAAATGCTAAGAGAACGTTTTTGTTTACAATAAAAATTGACATAAGAATTTGAATACATTTTATTGCTATACAAGGTGGTTCTATTTTTTTTTCTAAAATAAATTATACTAATTACCCATTTCTACGCCACTGGTTGTTTAAGATGTTTGATATTAACAGGTTTTATGCTAACCCATGCCGTTATAACGTGTACCAAATATGATTTAAATATCTCAACTAGTTTGTAAAATATTCAATAAATTCCACATATTTCTTGCAACTTTAACACCCTGTAACTTTTTTATAAGGCCTTTAAATGATATAGTTTATAGAAGAAAATGCGGTTATTTTTTGGTTCATTTGGCGCGGCACTTTGATATAGGCGACTCAAAGGCTTGTCGCATAATATAAGCGTTGGCTGACGTAATATCAGTCAACGATATAAGGCTTTCACCAGTATCTCCCGCTTACTGGACTATAGATGAACTGAACTGTAGGTATTTCAGCGGGGTCGAGAAGCAACGGGTAATAGCGGTCGGACTGTCTGGGCCGCATTCGGCAAGCTTCTATTGTTATGCGTACTTGGTGCCGTTAGTAATGAATTATCGACATACTCTCGAAGCTATTAGAGGCTTATACCTATGATTTAGGTTAATCGGCAATCTCCGTGATCGTTATCAAACACTCCTTAACCATACACGGGTTCGCGATGTTTAATGTCATAGTGAAGAAAGGGGGATCGAACAATTAAGACCCTCGCCTAATCAAATCCTCAATCTGCGTCGATTTGTTTGGGAACGAGCTTAGGAATAATGCCGTTCCTCGAGGCCTCCGAGGGTTGCCCCGGATTTATTTATTTGTTTATCCGCCCTCGCCCAGGTTGAGGGCGGCCACGCCGGTATTTCGCCGTCTTCGTAAGATGTGGTCGGAGCATGCGAAAGTGGTAGGGAAATGTATGGGGAAATAGGGTGCTGGGCGGCCAGTGCCGTGCTCGAAATAACACAGGCCCTGCTTTGTGTGGCTTCGCAGACAGATCGTCAAATATTGCGCCAAATATGTAGCTTTCTTGAAGATAAAAAGGGCACTGCGGTGGCGACCGATGACGAACTTTTGTCTGAACTTCATGGTGTGTTCGGTGTTGGGTGCATTTAAGTAGGTACTTGTGTTTTATGTTTCTCAAGTACCAACTTATCCCCTTAAGTTTAAGATTAAAATCGTTGACTGACGTATTTATATCAGTCAACGCTAAAATGGTAAGGTGCACCGCACTATATTTTCATAAAAAAATGTTTTGGTGTTCCAGAATTAAAATACTTAGAAGTATAGGGCAAGTTTTTATTTTCAACGCAAAAAATTGCAATTGATTTATGCGACTAACCAGCGTGACATCATCGATTGTTTTGGTGGAAGTTGATTAGCGTTGAACTTAAAAAAGTTCTGTTGAATTTCACCAGAAAAAGAGCTGCAGATACCTAACCTACAAGTTTTAAACACTTTACCCATTTATGTTTTTTTTTGTGTTTCAAACACCTAAAAGCTAAATAATAATAAATTACAGTGCTAGAACAACGCAAAAATCTGGACCGACACTATACTAAAGACCCGAGCATGACGTCATATTTCATTGTTGTTTACGGACTGGGGTGACGCCACTCGACGAAAAAATGGCGGCATATTATAGGTTATAAGGGGGTATCCTGGGATGATCTGATCAACGAGCCGAAGAAGCGAAAAAAAAAAGATATTGTTTTGGAAGAGTATTTTGTATGCAAGAATGGAAATAGAAAATTTTGTTTATATAGCTCCAAAGGGAACCAATAGTCCTCCATATAAAGAAGAAACTGAAAAATCTAATGCGTTTTATGCTTACTTACACTACAACTAGCCATGGACTTTATTTCAAACCAAAAGGCACCAAAATACTCTTGCTTGCTTTTTAGACTCGCTTTTCTTAAGAAAATGTATGGAAATATGACATGTGAACTTGTCAAATTATTAGAGGGACATAACAAACTAATATTTTATTTTACTTTGGATATTAAATTCGTTGTAACAGACACATTTGCATGTTTTTATTTTATAAAAGGTTCTGCAACAATGGTGTTTTAACATTAAACCGCCGTGTAAATTTGTTTCATCGTGCGTGGCGCCAGTGGCGATCGCTGGAAACAGCGCTATGCACAGGTCTTTAATATAGTGTTGGTTCAGGCAAAAACAATATACATAACCTCAAAATGTCAAAACCATCACTTCCAAGGACTTTTATTTTCGCTGACGGCGTTGTGCAGGCGGATGAAGATGAAACTACGTTGAATTGAATTTCACCGGACTTGACTTTACAAACGTTTTGATGGAAGTTCGATTTGTTCCATGGAGCGATCGATGACTTTAAAAACTTTTCCATAACGGGTAAAACTATTTTTGTGACGTTTTTTTATGATGTGTAAGTAAGTAGTTATAGTCTCGTCATTTTTACCTATAAGTTTTAAAATATTTGTTATACAGGCACAGCTACATAGTACCTACCTATGTTAGAATGGATAATACAGTGTCTGTCAGAAAGTTGAACACAAATGGAAATTTTCTTTATTTGAAGTTTCTCCAAAAAAATTCTTGATAAAAGTTGGTGCTTGTGCTTAAACTCAAAATCCACCCGTAAAAATTTTGGAATTTCCATTCGTATACAGGGAAGGTTGAAAAATATGAAAATTCCTCAAGAGTAAAGTACCCTTTTTTTAGAACTACAGCAGAATGGCAGTAAGAGAAGTTGTTTGGAATCCCAAGACAATGTCAAATATGAATTTACAGCCACCGAGCCACCTACTCAAAAGAAATAAAAAATCACACTTTCGCATTTTTTATTCATCACGCTGTATAATACATAATGTTAGATATGTATTTTGAGGCACATCTTCAAGCATGACAGTACGATACCAATGATTTTTATTACGTTCAACTATAGCATCTTAAAAACACTCTGCAAAGTTTGTCGTTTCTTTGTGTCCAGGTAAAATACTCCTACAATTTCAAACATAACATAGCAACTAATCTGTGGAACATAAACATATTTTAATACAGCGTTCGATGTGCCTCAAAATACATATATCTAACATTATGTATTATAGAGCGTGATGAATAAAAAATGCGAAATTGCGATTTTTTATTTTGAGTAGGTGGCTGTGAATTCATATTTTACATTGTCTTGGGACTACAAACAACTTTTCTTAGTGCCATTCTGCTGTAGTTCTAAAAATAAAGGTACTTTACTCTTGAGGAAGTTTCATATTTTTCAACATTCCCTGTATACGAATAGAAATTTCAAAATTGTTACGGGTGGATTTTGAGTTTAATAAAATTTTTCGATATCTCTTGAGGAAAAGGTGGTATACCTGAACTGAAAATGAATAAATTGCCCCTGTCAAGGCTTGCTTGATTTTTAAAATAATATGGGGCAAATTAGTTTCTAATCAAGCAAGGCTAATCCCCCAAAGCTCAAGTTTCAACTTGAAATTTGTTTGTCTTTTACACCTATCGTATAGTCCATCTGGGTCCACCCTGTATATATATTTTTTGAAATCGGAAAAAAATGTTTTATTAGGCAAAAAATTATCATAAGGGAGCACCCGTCCATGAACCGACTGTTCGCGGCGTTGCTAGACTTTGACAATCGCTCTACCTAACTAGGTCAAGTATGACGAGGCACGACGCTTCCTAACAAAAACTACAAACTGCTGCCTGTTGTGCACCCTCCATGAAAAATATATTGATAAATTGCTTTTTTTTTTATTGAACCCATTTCTCTATAAATGCATTGACATGCATTCATACAACTGTATAGAAATAAAAAAAAGTTGTTGAAACATACAACTTCGAACTCATAGTAAACAAGGAGATCGAAAATCAACTCTAAAAACCAAGTCCATTGTTATTGACTTTTGAAGGTTAACAATAATAATTTATCTGTTCCATTATTGAATGTCTCTATCTTAGTACGAGGCTACACAATTAACATCAAATTTCCATTTCCACTACGTAATAATAAGAACGAAGTGTGGCAACTATAATATTAAAACATTTTAATTTTAAATAAGCTGACTTGCTCCCCGCATTCATTTTGCCAGGCCATTATTCAACATTATACTATAAATTAACCTCACATAATAGTAAAGTTGCTTCATCCGGAAAACTTTTATGCAAAACTTGTAAGTTAACACTGATGGAGACTTGAATTAATTAGTGAGTATTCTAAAGAGAAGCGAAGTCATTTAGCAATAAGAAAAAGATTTCCAATTTTCTCTCCCTTAGTTACCACTCCTTTGAACGTTCATTTAAAATTCAGAAAGTACCATAAATCCAATGAAAAGATTACAATTAAGAAGTTTCTGCATATTGCCCGTGAATATAAATTACCCCCGAAATAAGTTTTTGGAGATAATTTGGGGCTTTTCTTGCCACATTTTCTCCACCGACTGGGCGCAAATTATTGCCTATAAATTTGAGGTTAAGCAGATTTTCAACAATTTGAACATTTAAATAGTATAATTTAGTATACCTACGAACATTACAATTTGATTTAGTGGAGCGAAATCGGGCTAAAAAGTCGTCAAAAATTTTTTTCAAGGTAGAACTAGATCGGACCCCATAGGTGTCGTTAAGTACATCACTCTGCATACCAAATGACGATTTACGAAATTTTTTTGTGGTCGAGACCTTTTTTATTTCGAAAAAACTGTCGAAATTGTCAATTTAGGGAAATTGTGTTTTTTACGTTTCCATCGTCATATCTTTGAGAGTAGTGGAGCTATCGATTCAATTTTTTTTAAATTGAAGTTAACATATGAGCGCTTACAACGAATGCCATCGTTGTTGTCCAGTTTAAATAGCAACAAAATTGCAAGGTTATAAAAAGGGTAATGAAATTTTCACTAAGCGAGAAACTTTTTTAGTTGTGGAAATTTTTATATACATGTTGCGAGGGAAATGTGCCCAAAACATGAAAGAAGTTTTTGGTAAAAAAAATTACCTATAGCGCCTATAGTTTTTAAACTGTGAATTTTTTGTGGCGCGCGCTACTCACGTGGAACGCAAAATTAATCCCTTGCGTGAGAATATCCACGCGCACGGGCGTAGCCAGGATTTAGTTTGGGGGGGGGGGGGTTAGTTTGAGAAGTAAATAAAACAACAAAAATATACTTACATGAAATTTAATATCTATATATTCATCCGAAAAACTACGACATATTTATAAAGTTCTTAACTTTAAATGAAATGGATAAATTAATTTCGTTCCTCTGCGCTAAATCTAAAACCATTAAAGAAGAAATCTTCGGCTTTTTCTTTTAAATATATCCACTACTTCATCTGCATGAATTTTTGTTCCATAGTGAATGTTCATTAACCATTAAGTCTGTTTTCACTTGTAGTGTTTCGTAAATAGTTTTTCAGTCTCCTTAGGCTCGAGAAAGACCTTTCTGGGGTAGCAGTGGATACAGGAATGGTAGCCAAGATTTGTAGTAATGTGTAAATATTAGGATAAAGGTTTTTATCGCACATATCTAGGCATTCCAAACTAGATTTCGGGGTAGGCAGTCTTCTTATCAGCATGCAAGGTAGCTGAAGTTTTGATAGCTAAATCCAAATTTGTTTCTTTATTAGAAACCCCTTGACCTTGACTACACCACTTTTTCCAGTAGTCCATACCTTTAGGTTTATCACCCTTCCTTTTTTTCCCCTCCATTTTTCGACAGTAATAATGATTCACGTATCTATCCTTAACAAGGTCATCGAATAACAGTGCACTAAAATTACTCACTTACACGGTACACTTAATTCTCTTCACTATTCGTTCACCACTTTTCACTTTTATTCGCTTCGAGTTCGCATGGAACAATACTGCCGTAAGCGCGGTCACGCGCCGCGGCGCCGCTTATATAGCAGCCCAGTAGCCGTCCAGAAACTTCCACGAACTTCCACAAAGTTCCGCTCATTTCGACCTAGGGGCGTGGCGAATAATCGAGAAACAACGCAAAGTGTCCCTACAATACAAAATAGTTCGGCCGCAACTGCGTCTGCCTCTCGTCAAAAGATGGCGCTAGGCGCTACTATTACTACATAATATATTCAAACGTAATAATAATTTAACTCTTCACTCCTCGTATTTTTTCGGTATAATATTAGGTAATATTTTGCTTATTTTGGGGGGGGGGTTTGAACCCCCGAAACCCCCCCCTTGGCTACGCCCATGTCCACGCGTGGCAGGCATGTCTCAACAACTAATGCGTAGTTTACATGCGCAAATGAAACTATCACAAATATAAATATCTTCCTAATAGTTTGCCAATGTAAACCCTCTCAGGGAGAATTCTCTGCCATTGTAACCGATCTCTTAAGGTACGTCTCTGGGAGCGTTTACATAAACTATTTGGACTCAGATATACGACTTGTGATAGTTTTACCTCTGCGTGTAGACTATTCTATAACAGATCGCTGGTAAAATAAATTAATAATTTTAGACCAAATAATTTGGGTTCAAGCAGACCAATAAAATAAAATAAGAAATAAAATAACCAAATATGGTCACAGTTCAAAAACTTAGGCGCTATAGATAATTTTTTTTTACCAAAAACTTCATTTATGTTTTGGGCACATTTCCCTCGCAGCATGTATAAAAAAATTTCCACAAATAAAAAAGTTTCTCGCTTATATTAGTGAAAATTTCATTGCACTTTTTATAACCTTGCAATTTTGTTGTTATTTAAAGTGGTTTATAAACAATATTGGACAACAACGATGGCTGTCGTTGTAAGCGCTCATACTCGTATGTTTGCTTCAATTAAAAAAAAATCAAATCGATAGCTCCACTCCTCTTAAAGATATGACGATGGAAACGTAAAAAAACATAATTTCCGTAAATTGCAAATTTCGAGAGTTTTTTCGAAATAAAAAAGGTATCGACCACAAAAAAATGTCGTAAGTCGTCATTTAGTATGCAGAGTGATGTACTTAACGACACCTATGGGATCTGATCTAGTTCTACCCTCAAAAAAAATTTTTCGAGAACGGAGCGACTTTTTAGCGCGATTTCGCTCTACTAATTATCGATTTGCCAGTTTGAGGTTCACTAACATGCAAACTGTTAACTGAATGTGCACTATAAACAGCTCATACTATGCACAGTCGAAATAAAACCGGGAACAATACCGATACCTAGTAGGGATTTTTTCACGAGTTCATAGTGCACTATCAGATCCAATGACGTCAAAACCTATTGACGTGGTTAAAATGCCCTTTATATTGACTCCAAGATTAAATATATCCATACTACTCTAAAAACATGCTACAAACAAAGACAGAAAGTCAACCATCAACCAACTATACTCCCGGGGATTCCCGGTTATAGTTCCTCCAGAATCACACTTAGATATCGCATGTTTTTTTTCTTGTTTGGGGGCGCCGGAAGCATCGGAGCCTCACCTGAAGACTCGGGGGATGGTCTAACGACGCCAGCCTCCGAGCCCAGAGTAGAAATAAGTTCGCTACGGCTCGACAAAAAGGGTGAATTTCTGACAATCTCGCGACATTTTCGGAATAATGTAATGAAGCGCTTAGATTGTGATTAGTTCTGGGCGTCAAGCTTTTATCAAAACAAACCTGTCTATAGGTTCTGACGTCATTGATCAGGTCTATCCGGATGTCAAATTGAAAGCGCGCTTCATTTTCGCGATAAAACGGGAATAGGACAGGGTGGTATCTATAAGGTGGACTTAAACTTGTTCATCTGCCGCCAGTACACGTATATTAATACGGTATCGGGAGCGTGAACAAAAATAGTTCCCGGTGTCAAAATAATGACGCAAGTTGCTTACGTCATACCACCCACCCCCGAGGCCAACGATAAAAACAGGCCACGGCGCTAACGCATAATCGCGTAGTCACGTGACCAATTTAGTGCTAAATGAAAGGCATTTTTGGAGATAAGTAGAAAAAACAAATTTCGTAACAATTTGGCCAGTTTTCTTTCATCTATTACATTATTGGTTTTGTGCATCCAAGCTTTCTCTAATTGTTTTTTCAAGATGGCCACGTGATTTTTGTGCGCCAGGGCCTGTCTTTATAGTAGGCCTTGACCCACCCCTATCCCCTTTTACTCGGGAAAATGAACCGTGCTGTCAATTTGACAGTCCGTTAGTTCCAGGGACTCTTTAAAGTAAGGGGACCCAGCATTATACTTTCCAAATTGAGGCCTATTCTTTCCTCATTCTATAGTGGTATCAGTGATGCCAAGTATGCCATTTTATTGGAGAATCTATGAATATAACAGGTACTTTGATTGTTGGTAAAAATTAATAATGGTTTTCATGATTTCTAAAAATTAGACTTGGCAATATTGTATATCTACAAGTGCAGAATATGGCAACTGTCAAGTGAAACAAATTTATTTTATAGTTGAAATTGATTTCCAGCAATTATTTCCACGAATTTAAGTAATAAGTCATGGTAAGTCAGTGCCGATTTTGCTTATTTAAGAATTTGTCGCTATTGCACCTTGTTACCAGGTTCCTCAATCCATTTTTAATATCTATGTATACGTGAACTTTCTTCCCTTGTTGAATGTAACTACCCAAAAAACTTTCACAGATTTCGGGATGAAAAAATAAGGTTAGGTCTAGTAGTTCTAATCGTGGTAGTTTTTCTCGGTGTTTATTATAAAATTTTTGTAATTTTATTTCTCTCCCAAGGTACCTTACAAACTTAAAATAAACTTCTAGTCGTAGATAAAAACTTAACTGAAGCTGAAGTAATGCCCACGTAATGGGAATTGTAGGATTACTAAAAAATCTGGTTGCAATTTTTGGGACTACTACAGGCGGTCGCATTACCTTTAATTGACACATCTGAGTATCTGGAAGTTAGAAAACTTTAAAACTGTGAATTATGATAGGAAATATGTTGCCTCCTTTAGAATCTATGGCACTGGCATGTCACATAAAACCTGATGGCAGTTGGACACTGACATAATTCATAACCTTGTACCAGCCCCCTTGTGGTCTCCTTGGAGTCGACAGAAAACAAACTTCCCCTCAAGGCTTCACTTTTCCTATGTGATAGGCTGTGACATGCTGGGTCCCCTTATTTTAAAGCGTCCCTGGTTAGTTCACTGTAAACTCGCGAAAAAATCCTTAGTACCTAAACCTATGGGTAGTGAATTTTTCCACGCTTCAATCATAACCGCGTAATGAAGTAAAAAATACCCGGTAACCCTCGAAGGAAACCGTCGATTTTCTTGTCAATTTTCGTCGGTAATTTCCGTCACATCCCATGAATATTAAAATGCATTCTGCCGGGGGCTTTCATAAAATTTGAGATTCATTGTGTGCGAGCAAAATTTACGTCGGGATAAATCAGAGGAAAATTGCATAGGAACTTTTTTGGCACGGCAAAGATACTTCTGCGAAATTGGGTTTTACAGGGGGTTTTGCTCAGTTCTACGCACAAACAGAAATAAAAATGAAGGGCCTTGTGCTATGAGAGAAATGTAGCGTTGTTTTGTTGAAGGGGTAGGTAGCGACCATAGACCGCGGGGACTTGATTATCGGACTTCCATTGCCTTATATTGTTTTGTATAAATCTCTCAGCATTTTATGGTTTTAGCTTGTTGCTCGTTTTGGAAACTTCCCTCGCAGTCAGTAAAACTCTAGTTACCACATATCTTATGCAGTGCCCCAGATTGGTTTAAACACTAATGTAAAAATCTTTGTTTTCATGTTCGACAAAACTCATTCGGTGTTAGAATACAAGTTGTTTTTAATAAGGTGAACTTAAATGTTGGATATTGATTAATTCGGATTAAGTTTATAAAATGCTTCCAAATATGGAGCAAAATTTGGAAATCCATGAATTGCATCATTCCCAGTTCAGTAGGTACTTCTTTCACTAAATATTTTTTCAGATTATTTTTTACCAACTTGATTACCCAAACACTCGCTGTTTGATTGCATTGCTATTCCTGACATTTGTTTTTAGGCGGCTTTGAAAAGAAATGCAATCTGTTATCTGTTTTCAGAATTAAAGCACAAGAACAAGCTGCCATTATAGGAAAGAAATATTGTCGAAACGACTATGTTGACTAGGTGAAATATCATATCCCTATGTCAGCCAACTTTTTAATTTAAAATATGTTGGAACATGCATTTCAATTACCTAGTGGCTTGTACAAAAAATTATTATTGAAATTTGATCGATCTGGCCACTTAACAAATAAAAAGAAAAAATAGAACACAATGAAGATGATGCGTCATATTTACTGGTGCTTGAATCAGAAATATAAATAAGAAATAATCCAAAAAAGCCTTTAAAAAAAGGAAGTACAGAACTGGGAGAGAGTAAATCACATATATGCAGAAAATTGCAAGCGGCTTATATATACTCTCAAGACCTTTTAAGCCTTTTTATACACAAGCTTGAAGAAGGAGCTTTTGGTCTTCGATTAGAACTATGCGTCACATTTTTTTTCATTATCTATTTATTTTATTTTAGAACATCTGTGTAGGAAATAAATTACTCAATTATTATAAGATAGAAAAAAGTACATATATACATATTTAAATTAAACTACAGAGAATAAACATCAAGAAGAAAAAAAATGACAATAATATTAATGTATGTAAAAACTAATAAGGCAAGTACTATACAGGGTTTCCTAACGAAAACTTGACCCCCAACAATTAGAAAACCGAAAAATATTTGAAAATTCGCCAAGACCCGTCGATTTTTGTTTTTTGGGGGAGCTTTTTTGACAGTCAAGCCAACCCGATATGTTCATCCGCCTAATCCCTAGCAACCCCAACTTTAAAATTTTAAATGGAACTACCCCCCTTGTGGCGCTTCATTTTAAAGCCCTTTTTATTGAAAATACACTGATGTATCGTTTTTAGAAATCTGTTGAGATTTGACAGAATTATTGGCTAAAAACGGAAAGTTGACAATCCACTGTACGCGTAGTAATATTTACACAAATGCCCGCCACTAATAATTTTTTTATTTACTACACATGACCAAATTACCTAAAGTCTATCCAAGTTACAGAGGCAGTGGATCAAAACATTGGCCACCACGTGACTTATTCTCTTATTGGTCTGGCCGTCATAAAATGTCAAGTGTTTACGCGGCGAGCAGAATGCAGGGCCGGCTCTTCCCTCAGTCGAGTTTCCTGCATATTTTAGATCGGATCGAGAGCAGTATATTCTGTAAATTTATTTTGCTACTTAATTTAAGGAAATTTATAAAGATCCACGAAAGGTAAAAACACAATTTTTAGAACTTCTAAAAGAATTAGTTCAGAATTACAAGCCACTGGGAATCTCCTATTAGTCAGACCCTGGTAATCGATCGCAATGCGGTCATGTGACTTTGTTTATATCTACTGCCGCTGTAACTTGGATAGACTATAGTTTTTATTGACGTGTCGATCAGTTTACAAAAAAGTCACAAATGAAAAAGCTGAAGCAAAACAAAAAAGTTCATACGAATTCAAACCTTATATCTTTTTAAAATATGTAAGTAACAAAAAGTCACTATCACAAAAAAAATTCCTCTTTTTTTGCTTGTAACCACGAAATCGTTAGTTTCAGCCTGCTATTGAAAGTGTAAACGTGTTTTTGAAATGGCTTATTCTATCACGGAAAGGTTAGAAATTGTTGCAATTCGTGCTGTAGCTTTAGCACAATCATGATTTCGATAACAAATTGCAACAAATTTTGGACTGACTACATTTTGTTGTAAGTCGAATTTTTGTGAGCATTTTTCGCAAAGTGCGCCGTCAGGCAAATGATGATTACCTAAAACTTATGGTTAAATTTTCATAAAAATACAAACAACAAGCGAGCAGAGAACTGCACGTTGTGAAGGAATGTAGTCTCTTCTGATTGAAATGGCAGTCAATTTCATAATACATTCAACTAAATTATCTTTTAACTTTAATATTTGGTAAACAATAAACTTTTGCAACAATACTAAACAATGTTTCAAAAACTTCTTTAATTTTAAAGGGTACTTTATTTTATCTATGCAATTGGCTCTTAATTATTTTATTCTTAAATTTTCGTCCTTTGGAAAGCCCAAAACGAATACAAGTGGACCGCTTGCCGTCAAGCAAAGAAAACCTAGCTACTTCAAGTTATTATTACGATTTGACTTACAGCCAGGTATATAACTAAGTTCCAGCTTCCCTCGACGGTTCTAGGCATCTTGAGGCTTGAAACTGTAAAGGAACGATTCTTCATTTTTTCACAAACAAAAGAAATTTATAAAAAAGCTGTTGCCAGCACTTCGGGCTGTCTGTTTCCACCCAGAGGCACACTGCCTCGTCGTAGCAATCTGGCGACGATAGCACATAGCACTATCCGCACTACGCAGATTAATTTTGGTAAATTTATTGTAAAATCAACTGACAGGGAGTGACAGGCCACGCCGCGCAGACCCACAAGCCATGTTGCCATCTTTCTCAATTTCAGGGCTTTCCTAGAGTCGGCTGTGGCTACGCAGAGAGCCACTGGAGACTCTAGTGGGAGTGGAATACGAATACGAGACGATGAGTCGTCATCGTGACGCCGCTGGCATAAGATGTTTGTTTACGTCTTGCGGGGGGGTCCCAAAATAGAGTGATATTTCGCGGAATAATACAATAATAATCCTACGGCGAGGTCTGGAGGGTAAACACGTTTCAGCAGTTTGCGAACTAATGACCTCCAGCTTACGGTCGTTTTGCTTAGCGGATAAAGATTTAAATTTTATTTTTTCTTAATATCTGTTTGAGCCGGGGTCCATAAAATTAAATCGCATCTTTAAGGGGCGAAACAATTAAAAACCACGGTTTAGTTAAACGGTTGATACAGGAAGTTTTAATTGTTTAATCTGAAAGCTTAATTGGAATATAAAGCGCCTCCGTGATCCGAAAGATTTGCGTTAATTAATGAATTTTAGAACAGGCGTTTTAATGTGTAACTATAGTAAATTCAATTCCAAATCACTGATATAGACTGCAGCATTCTCGGAATATCGGCAACTCCCCGCTTAATTGGAACCGCGTGCGCGCGCAATTCGAGGAGAATTTGACGGTCAGGGGTGGATCGGCCCATCTGGACATCGGTGGACTGAATCGTACCAGTACGAATGGACTGCTCCATAATATACACATATTAACATATTAACTTAAACAGTCGAAAAGAAAACCCTAAATATAATTGACAGCGACGCAATAATTGACAAAGTTGCAGTAAACGGAACCATTTTTTCATTATTAATCATAGGCGTCCCAAATGGGGTGTTAAGTGGTTTAAAATACTCCGAATTTTTGTGTTTTTCTTGTTGAATTTCGATAGCTTGCCCCGTTTTCGATTAAATCGTTTTGAACATTTTATGCAGAGTGAAAAAAATTAAAAAGTTCTTATAAACTTTCCGAACTTTATCTTTGCTCGTTCTGGAAATATATAGAAAAACCTGTTTGCCAAAGTGTCCATTTTGAGGGCTATAGTCATATTTGAGACCATGTTTAGGAACTTTTTTAATGTTTTCAATTTTCAAAACGGTATTACTCGAAAACAGTGTATGCTATCGAAATTCAACAAGAGCACCATGTTTTCGTAGAATACCCTGAAATTTTTTAATTTTGCAAGAAAACTGGAGAAATATGTCATTTCCAGAAGCCGGAGCATTTCCAATAGGTACCAGTCTTTTTCCTGAGAAGTAACATTCATTTCTTCTGGAATTGTTTTTTAAAAAATATATCATTATAATATATCATATCATAACATTATACAGGGTGAGTCATTAGTAATGGCACAACGTGCAACCGCATAGGTATATTTTGGGCCAAAATATTACGATTGAGGCTAATACGCCTTATAGAAATGAGATACAGGGCGTTAAAGTTCATTTTTTGAAGGTGCTGAACTGAAATTTGGCACTGCTATGTTTTTGGGGATGGAGAATAAGCTGAAAATGCCAATTTCTACGTACCTTACAGGGGGCGCCACTTGGTCTGTTTTTGGATAGTGCTTTCACTCGTAACTTTTTTGAGGTTATCTTTTTGGTCCTGCAGGTATATCACTTTAGTTCGTCTTTTCATTCTGCAACAAAAAGGTGCTCGTTTCGTAACGATCAAATCAACCGTTTACGTTGAAATTGCCAAAACGTGCCCCAAAACACCTGTTGACTTCAAGATTCGAAAAATAAAATATTCACCTACTGCTTTCAAATATTGCACAACGACTGCACCATTTAAAGCGAGAGAAAAATCCATATGAACAATATCCCAAAAAATGTTCACTTTCAAAAAGGAACGGATTGAAACTCGACAAAATTTGGACACCCTATTTCAAGAACAAAAAATGTGTTTCGACCAGTGTTCATTTCACATTTTTTTCTTCATTTTCAATGTACAATTATTCTGTAACATTTGTACCAAAAATGTTTTGTTTTCAAAATGGAACGGATTGAAACTTGGCAAAATTTGGACACTCTATTTCAAGAAAACGAATGGTGTTTCGACCAATGCCCATCTGGCATTTTTTCTTCATTTTGAATGTACAGTCGATTTGCAACATTTGAAAGCGGTAGGTTAAAATTTTATGTTTCGAATATTGAAGTCAACAGGTGTTTTGGAGCACATTTTGCCGATTTCAACGCAAACGGTTGATTTGATGGTTATGAAACAAGAGTACCTTTTTCTTGCAGAATTAAAAGATACACTAAAATGATGAACCTGCCGGGCCAAAAGGATAACCACAAAAAAGTTAAGAGTAAAAACACGATCCAAAAACAGAGCAAGTGGCGCCCTCTGTGAGATACGGCGAAATTGACATTTTCAGCTTATTCTCCATCCCTAAAAACACAACAGTACCAAATTTCAGTTCATCAGCTTGATTAGTTTGGGAGATGTAGCAATAATTCTATTTCAAAAAACAAACAAACAACATTTCTATAAGGCATATTGGCCTCAATCATAATATTTTGGCCCAAAATATATGCGGTTGCACCACGTGCCATTACTAATGAATGACTCACCCTGTATAAGTGTATACAGTATGGCCCACTTGTTTTAGGATCACCCTGTAAAAAGCTTATTAATTGTGCGGTCATAGAGCTTGATAAACTGCATTTTTCGAGCACAAATTAACTCTTTCAAACAAAATCCAAGGCCTACTATGCCAGTTTCTAGAAGCACAATTTTAATAAATCATATTAGCGATTCTTTTAGAAAAAAATCTCTGCACGACACTGGATTAAGCACCCATCAAAACAGGCATATACGAAATTTTACCAAAAATTTTTAGTAATAACGAATTTGAAGAAAATTAAAAATGGACAGTAGGTAATTCGTATATGTATATTACCTATATGATATGTATATTTTGACAGAAAGACGACTCAACATTTATAGGTGTAGGTATCAAAAATAAAAATTAGTCTCGCATTTGAATTCCAGGCTCCAAGAAACTCCCTGACATCAAATTTCATGCAAATATTCTAATTTTCGCAAGTTATTAAAAAATACAGTTTTTTTTATCTCATCAAATCCCTACTATCTTCTACAAAAATGAAATAAAATTTAAACTTCAACAATTGGCACTTATTTATTTATATCCTGTATATATTTTTACTCAATTACTGAATTTAAAAAATCGTCCATAGTCGAAGCCAGCGGAAGTCCGATTCCAGATAAGCAATTTCAAAATTATTATTTAGTATATTAGGTATATCGGATTTCTCTATTAGCATAAAGCTCCCACTCCCGTAACTTACTTTATTTTGTGCTCGATTTTATCAATTTGTCAAGCGAATACAGCTGAAATATCTTTACAAGTTTACAGAGTTTAAGTTGGGTGGGAAAATTTGCTATCTAATATTTATGTAAATATTTAGAAATACCTACATAAAATTTCCATATTATTTATGAAGTTTGTCAACATTGCATCAAATTAGGATAGAGAATGAAACAAGAGACGAGAGCAGCGATCCCAGAACCATTGATTTTTTCATTGAAAAACCGAAATTTTATTTGTTAGTTTTAAAAAAATAGGTATATGTCCCAGGGGTTGAAACGAATCAAAACCTCATCCTGTATAAATAAAATGTGAACGTAGAGCTTCATTTGCATAGTTTTCATGTTTCTTAAATGAGTTTTCAATATACCCACTGTGGTAAACACCCATTTCTCCTGAACTATACCCCCTGTTGACCTTGACGATACTGGAAAAACAACATCTAGGTCAGCAATAAAAGTCCTCCTCTCGTTATCGGCGGTGCTGCTCTCGGCAAACAGTGAATTCCGTAATGCCCCCCTCTCCTGGCAATAATGCCGCCCAATTGAAACGTAATTCCAGATAGATACCTTTATGCAGGATCGATTTCCAATGCCAATACCTGCTTATCTGCGTTACCGCGCGCTTCCCCGTTCGCTTCCCTTGCAAAGCCGTGGCTGTGTGTTTAGATTGAGCGAGAACGTTCGAATCTCGGAATGGGAATTGGAAATTGAATGTGTACGAAATCGGCGTGCGATTAAAGCTTAAAGTTACAATTATTGGTTAGAATGACTAAGTATGTGAAGCACTATTGGCAGTTTTGCCGATATTTTAACAATACAGTGTGTCCCAATTTGATACTGGACACCTCAGAAATATATGAAGGGCACGGAAAACAAATTGTCTCTATTTTTTTATTGGTAGTCCCAAGGGAGAGTATCTGGTATTTCGATGGGATCATTATTTCATGGCCTGCTATGATTTTTTAAAATAGCAAATTTTCAAGATACCCGATTAGGGATTTTTTTACGACCAAATGTTATTAAGAAAACTTGTTCAGAATAAAAAATATTTATCTCCTACTTTTAAGAAAAATCTTTAAAAAATGTCCTTTCTGGAGTTTTCACGTCAAAATTTTATTTCTTCACGATGATCAAGTTTTCTTAATAATATTTTGATGCGAAATCTCCAGAAAGGACACATTTCTAAGAAAAAAGTGTAAGAAAAGGCGAAAAAGCTAAAAGTCAAAGTAGGCCTAGACTTTTGAAATTATGCAATTCTACTCAGTTTTTCATTCTGAACAAGTTTTCTTAATAACGTTTTGTCGTAAAAAAATCCCTAATAGGGTTTCTTGAAAATTTGCTATTTTAAAAAATCATAGCAGGCCATGAAATATTCTCCTATGAGATACTCTCCCTTGGGACTACCAATAAAAAAATAGAGACTATTTGTTTTTCTTGTCCTTCATATACAGTGTGTTTCATTTTAAGTGCGAACACCCCCGTAAAATTTGTATTCTCCATCCGATTTTAGCCGCGTTTTTTTCTAAAAATAGGCCACAAAAAACTCTACGTTGGTGCAAAATTTCCGGTCTTAATGTCAATTTTCAAGGCCTACTACAATTTTTTTTTCTAGTATAAATGACGAAAACCATTTAGCGATTTTTTTATTTAAAATCTGACACCACAGCGTTAATTAGAACAACCTAAAACCCCCGTATACCAAATTTGAACAAAAAATATACAGGGAGTTCCATTCTGCAGGGTGTCAAAATTGAGCAAAATAGGAATTTTAAAGGCACCTGGAGAGTCAAGTGTGCCATGGAATCCCGTCAAAACAGATACATGATCAACAGGACTACTTAGAGTATTGGTGTGCAAAGATTCAATACAAAAATGTACAGGGTCTTTTTCTCTGGGCGATGTCAAAATGCTGAATTTTTATTAAACTTTATATTGGTCACGAGTGCTCTGGAATCATTGAATAAATATTAATAAATACAAAAGCAATTTATTTCTTTACATCATCCAACCAACAAATAAAAACAATTCAAATTGTTGGACCTTTATCAATAAAGTCACTGTCTAAGATGATACATTTTCTGTGCGTTTCCTTTTGTGGCACACCAGCCACCTTAACTCATATGGACTTACTGACTGGCGGGCTTCTGTATTTTTTAGACTTAGTTCGTTTGTAATGTCTGGGGTGGTTTTGATATACTCGATTTTTGACCTGTATCAAGTTTAAAAAATTCAGCATTTCGAGTTGCTACAGAGAAGAACACCTTGTATATTTTTTATTGGATCTTTGCACATCGGCACTGTGAGTGGTCCTGTTCATCATCCAACTGTTTCGAAGTAATTCCATGGCATACTTGACTCGCCAGATGAGTTTAAAATTCCTATTTTGCTCAACTTTCACAGCCTGCAGAATGGAACTCCCTGTATATTTTTTGTTCAAATTTGGTATACGGGGGTTTTAGGTTGTTCTGATTAACGCTGTGGTGTCAGATTTTAAATAAAAAAATCGCTAAATAGTTTTCGTCCTTTTTTACCAGAAAAAAAATTTTAGTGGGCCTTGAAAATTGACATTAAGGCCTGAAATTTTGCACCAACGTAAATTTTTTTGTGGCATATTTTTAGAAAAAAACGCGGCTAAAATCGGTTGGAGAATACAAATTTTACGTGGGTGTTCGCACTTAAGATGAAACACCCTGTAGTTCTGAGGTGTCCAGTATCAAATTGGGACACACTGTATACTCATATGTCTACGAGTCCAAGGAGACCACACCATTTGTCAAAATTTTCCGGAGAAGCAAAAGAATGAATCATTAAAATAAATATGTAATTGTTTTTAATTATAAAAGTCAATCCAAGGATCAAAAATAGTGATAAAGTTTGAGCTATCTAATTAATTGTTATTTAAAAAATGTCGCTTGAGCTCTCGTTATGACAAGATACGTGAGCAGCTTAAGCCGAGACACCGATATAGACCTTCAGATAGTGACAGATTTAAGTGCTCAATTTTCTTATACAAGCCTCGAAGGGGGTTGAAAAGTACATCGATGCTGAGTAGAATGAAGGGAAATTTACGAGTGGCCCCTGGGGATAAAATATGGAAAATCGACCCCAAAAAATACTTTTTCTACGCGTGGTTCAGCCAACTGCACTTTCCGCACTTGTAAGGAAATATACTATATCCATTCGTGCCACCATAGAAGAATATACGAGTATATGGGGATAACATGGAAAATTGAAAAAAAAAATCTGTTAAATTTTCCATCCATTCGCGCTACTCAAGCCAATATGGTTTTCGGGCTAGTGACGATGTACGTTTTCATACTTTCGATGGGCTTGTGTGGAAAAATCGGTCAAAATCTCGATTTTTCCTTACAAGATTACGCCCTTATTTCAACCCTTTAGCCACATACAACACTCAAGCCTTTGGTTTTCCGAAGCCAGGTTCTATTAATTTATCATTTAATATCGAATCGAATTGTGAAAAATGAATTTTCCATATGTTATCCCCAGGGGCCACTCGTGAGTTTCCCTTCATTCTACTCAACATCGATGTACTTTTCAACCCTCTTCGAGGCTTGTATGCGAAAATGGGGCACCTAAATCTGTCACTATCTGATGGTCTAATAGTAAAAAATGCTCAATAATGGCGTTTTTCTACGGCAGTGTGTAAAATTGCATTTTAATCACTATTAACCGTGCGTAAAGTAAGACTTTATCGTACCTACTGGTGCGTAAAATAATCGTGGGTGAGTAAAGTACATCACTTTAGGCACTCTTCATCACTTTCTGCTTACTCACAGAATACATAACATTTAACTACAATTTTTTAACTTCTTTGGCATCACCAGTGGCGTAACAAGGGGGGGCTTTGGGGGCTTTAGCCCCCCCCCCAAAAGATCTGTCGCATGGTATTTATTTCTAAATAAAATTTATTTTAAAACAATAGTTTTGCCATTCTGGTTACGACACTGGGCATCACACCCGACATTGCTTTCTTTGTCGCTTCATTTATTCTGTCTGGAACGCTATCCGCACCAGGATTTATTGAAAATATATTTATTTTTGATAATGTTCTAAAAATTTACAAAATTAAAATTTTGTCATGCAGTAGAAAAATATTAAAAAATAAATCACTATTATGACCACTTGTCATTTCAGATCTTTTTAATTCTTACTGCTAATTTGGCGGTTACGTTGTATATGGAGGAATAATAAAATATATTTTGACAGTTTTTTTTATTAAAAATTGGAAAAAATATATAAGTTTCGAATATAAGAAATATACCTACAGTGTGTCACAAATTCGACGCTCACCATTGGGATCTTGGTAACTACAAGAGATAGAAAGTCTTTAAATGGGGACAGTTTTAGACAAGTTTATGGTCAATCTAATGCCGTTGAGAAACCAAGACTAACTGCTATTGTTTTCGAGTTAAAAAAAAACAGAAATTTCCCATTTTCGTTCTTGTTAAATATCTTTTTAGACTGCATGTTTTTCTGCCTTCGATCGACCTCGGCAGGCACATGCATATGTCTTTAAAGAAAAACACCGCTATGGCCAACAGCACTGGACAAATGTGGGTTCGCGGTATTGCTCCTAAATAGCTTTACCCGTGTGACTCACTAATAATTGTCCTACACTCACTGGGATTACTACGGTTTTCTAGGATTTTCCGTAGTACTTGAGCGAATGCTATCCTAGTTCTATCGGGAAAAAAGTCGGCCCTAGCCGCAAATGGCAACGAAGACAAAATAATAGTAATTGCCCCCCTCCCCCGCACAAGCATGTGGTTGCTTCTGGGGTACTCCTAGTTTGGAGTATTGTGAGGGTGAGAATTATTATTATTATCTTAGAAATCGATGGTTACGCAAAGGCAGAACTTATTAAGGCACATTTATCCAAACGGTTTAACGGTAATGTCAGTTTTTTTAGAAAATGTAAATTTGTACAAATCCAAAATAGCGTCCATATAAGAAAATCAAAAGTGGTGCGTCTTATCTCGAAAAGGATTTTTTTTTTTCAACTGACAAGCCGAATTTATTTTCTTTTCTACTGAAAGAGCATACCTATAAATAGTAGACGCATAGGTATTACGATTGAGCTACAAATTGCCAGTTTGTCTACCAGAAATAATTGGGGACATCATTGTATAGTTTTTTATAACAAATTCAGCAATTTTCGCTGTTTTTTAAACCTCCGTACGAATATCTGAAGTAATTTTATTTTCGATGCGATTTTTTGGAAAATCCTATTAGGGATTTTTTATCGGAAATCTGGCAACGTTTCTTTAGTCAGGACTCCCTGAAACCCCAATTTCCCAAGTTTTATTAATTTACTTAGCCGGCTAACATTTCTACAGGGCCTTCATTTTGGGAAAATTTATTTTTTTATTTTTAATTAAAAATCTGGAATGCTGTAGAAATATCTGAAAATCGAGCAAACGTATTTAAAACCACCAAAAAAGTTCGTATTAATAAAGAAAACTGCAAATACCAATCGTTTTATCCTTTTAAAATGATGCTTAAAAATATGCCATATTTTTTAAGTAGGTATATGATTTTTTCAATATAATATCTATTAAAAAATGCAATTTTTTGAACACCCTGTATATATAATATAAAATTGAAGTACTTAGATACTTGTGCCATTTGATAATGGTATGCGTTAATGGCTTTCTTTTTTTTTTCCATGACGAAACGCAAATTGTACCTATTGGGTTTTTTACGGAAGAGTGCTTGTATTTATTTGCCCATTATGCCAATTATCACACAAATCTACAACCAAAGAAAATATTAAGTAGTAGGTACTTTCTTTGATACAATGATCACAACAACGGATTGCTCAAATAAAAAAAAATAAAGAGGCTTGTGAAGGATGAAGGAAAAATGTGCTCCACTGTTTTTTTTTATATTTTTTAATCGGTTACTGGATTCTCGCAATAGCCCTCGCAATATATGCCATTTTCAATATTTTCATTGCAATTTAATGGACACTGAGAAGCAGAAATGAAAAAAAAAATAGAAACATAATATGGGACTGTCATTCCTTCACCTAAATGATGCTAAAAGTGCTGAAAGTGTCAAGATTTAATCGATATAAGATCGTTTTTAACAAAAATTACAGCGGGAAGCACGGCAGAACAATTGGAAAAATTAAGATAGCCATGAAAAACAACACGGAAAAGGTTACGTAGTGACAGTGTCAAGTTTGGTATTAAACGATAAAGAAAATGGATGATGTAGCGGGAAAGGTAGAAATTTATTACACTAACGCGTGAAAACACGAGTAGCTATACTGATTTTGCGCAAATATTTAATTCAAGACATGCGGATCACCACATTACACATATCTACTGTGTATCGAATTAACAAACTTTTCATTGAGACATTTACTTTATTGCTCTTAAAACTATTCAGCTAGTCACAGGGGCGAGCTGACCCGGCAGCAGAGGTCTGCGCCGCAGACGGGCGGCCAAATCCAGGGGCGGCCACAGGCCGCCCTTCCGTCGCGATAAAATATTTGTTCAAAAAAAAGGTACCTAGTAAGTCTCTACATTACTTGCATTCGTCCTCAAAAAGAATATCGTCAACAATGCAACAGCACCATATTGATATGAACCCGTAGCACCCGTCGGCGGCGTCGGACGGCCGTCGGCAGTCGGCACTACCTCTATTCTGGTCTTTGCTCTGTAGCAACTGCGCGGCGCGCCGTGACGTTGGTAGGCCTCAAGTCCAAGAACTATTTTAGAGTAGTTGTTCAAAAATTCCCTCACGAATAGTTTTCCGCCGAATACTTTTGTGCTTGCCACTTACCGTGGCATCCGCGGACAGATCATTTTCCAAATTAAAAATTATAAAAAAAAACTATCTAAGGTCTTCTATGAGCCAGGAGAGATATATAAATACAGTGACCGGCAGAAAGTTGGACACAAAAATTTAATATTTTTAAGCTCTGATTTCGATTAATTTAAATTTCTAGCTGCTAATCGAACAAAATTAAAGTTTAGTAGCAAATTCGTGTGTTATCCGATAATAAGTTGCGCTTGCGGTATTTTGTTTCTTTTTTGTAATACACAGGGAGTTTGAAAAAAAAAATTCTTTTTTTTTACTAGGTGGCTGTGACTTTAAATCTAACATATACCTTTGATTCCAAACAACTTTTGTAAGTAACTTTTTACCGTATTTTAAAAAATAAGGGTACTTTACTCTTGAGTTATCTTGACATTTTTGAATCTACCTCGTATCCAAAAAAAATATATTTAAATTTTGATATGTGCGTTTTGAGTTTGAAATAATGCACCAACTTTTATTTAGAATAAAATTTTCTGAGAAATTAATAATAAAAAAGTTTTCTATTTGTGTCCAACTTTCTGCCAGTCACTGACGTCACTGTAATAATAATAATAATAATAATAATTCTCACCCTCACAATACTCCAAACTAGGAGTACCCCAGAAGCAACCACATGCTTGTGCGGGGGAGGGGGGCAATTACTATTATTTTGTCTTCGTTGCCATTTGCGGCTAGGGCCGACTTTTTTCCGATAGAACTAGGATAGCATTCGCTCAAGTACTACGGAAAACCCTAGAAAACCGTAGTAATCCCAGTATATATTTTTGAGAATACCTACCTATTATTATTTTTGTTATACCTACCTGATCATTTTTGTAATTACCTCGTAGGTAATTACAACAGACGGAAAAGCCTAGTTTTTATAACCCGAAAGAAATTTTTTTATTATATTCTGCAGACGGGCTGCCAAACATCTAGGAACGCCACTCTAGATACAAGAATATTTGTCTCATTTGTAGGGAAAGTTACGAAAAAAAAAAAAGGGGCTAAAACGGAATGATGAAAATGCGGAGGAAGTATTAATTAACGTTTTTTTGGGACATCTGTTTTGACCATGTTTCAAGGCACACTTTATATCTGATGCGATAAACTGCAAATTTGGTACACATTGGTTTAAAGTAACCCCAAATGACTCCGTGGGGTCAGATTTTTAATTAAAAAAATCCCTAATATGGTATTTTGAAACTTGACCATTTTAGAAAATCGTAGCTGGCCAAGCGCGAACACGCTGTAGATAGCTACCTAGATATTGCAATCAATATTGGTGTTCCAATAAGATGTCACCAAGATCGTGCGATTTGATGCCTTATGACTTCTTCCTTTGGGGTTATCTCAGGAGTAAAATCTAGATATGCCACCATAAGCCAACAACAATTCAACAGCTAAAGGACGAGAAAATAAGGCATTATGGTGTGATCAATGAGCAATTATGCAGAGGGGAGGTGTGCCGCCGAAGCCTTGGCGAACATTTGGCCGATATTATCTTTCACATATTTGCCACGTACCAAACAACATGGTTCAATAAAGAAATTAGTTTAAAAAAATAACATTGTGTTCGTTACTGTTATTGATCCGTCTTATTGGAACACTATTATATAAAACACATTATATATTTTTTAATTATATTTTTAAATTTTCTCAACCAAATTTATTATTACACTCAGTGGCGGCTCGTCCATAGGGGCTATGGGCTACTGCCTCCCAGTTGAAAATGCAAAAAAAAAATAGTTCCGCGACTTCTATATTCTTTATTTTGCTTCTTTGTTCCTGTTCCTTGTTCCTTCCCCGCTATTTATACTATTATATTTACTATTCTTTATAAATTAGCGCAACGCATGTACTGCCCTGTACCCTGTACAGGCGGGCACAGGCGTTGCGGCTAACCTCCTGACTAGCCGCCATTGTACACCGCCCGGGCGTAGTTATGTTCCGGCCGCTACGCCGTTAGTGGCGCTGAGTTGATGCCGCCGCGCTAGCTATTTGGCGGCGATAAAACCCGTCGCCCTTTCAGTCGACCGCGGGCTGCTCTAGAGAATGCGTCAGCGTTGGCCGCCTCCAGACTCCGCTGGCGTACCTCGCCACTTCGTGTTCCCGTTCTTGTATTCTATTGTATAAAGAAAATGAAGAATAGCGTACAGGACATTTTAGAAGGAAACTTTTTAAGTCTTTCATTGTCTGAAAAAGTTGAAATAAAAACTCTTGGCAGGCCAACTCCAGATTTACAAATAACTCAACCGGATAAAAATGCAAACGGCAATTATAGATACGCAACACTTTTCTAGAAGTACGTACAACAAGAACAAGTGGATATCTGGATGCGACAAATTAAATGCAAAATGCACTGTTTTGTTTTCCCTGCTTACTGTTTTATAAAGAAGAATTGGGAATGGATAAGACATGGACTAGAATAGGATTCAAAGATTTAAAACATTTAAATAAAAAAATAAAAAGATGAGCTTTCTATTCGGCACATGAATTGTTCTACAGAACTAGCAGTTAGAACTAGGTTAGTATTTCCGCTCAGTTAGATTCCACGTACCGGCAAAACATTGTTAAACATAACGAAACCGTGGATAAAAATAGATATATTTTAAAAATAATAATAAACTTCATAACATTTTGTGGCAAACTAGAATTAGCGTTATGAGGGCACGACGAAAAAAAAACTCTCAAAATCGTGGGATTTTTGGAGAATTAATCGATTTTGCATCCGAGTTAGATTATATTATGAAAGAATATTTAAAAAGTTTTACAGTATTCAAGGGTACATCAAAAACGGTACAAAATGAAATTTTAAAAAGCATGCTGGAAGTTTGTCACCATTTAGATATTTGGATAGCGGTAAGTGGTAAGTACCTACCTACTTCGGCTTATAGATTTTTTTAGTAGGAATTACGGATTTTGCGTTATTAACTGTTTCTTTGAAAAACGAGAATTATTGTTTTATGCACTTTTTTACCTTTTATATTAATTATGCAAAAATAAGTGATTTCTACTAATGCCGAAAGTAGGTACCCACCTCCACCGCGGTACCCCCCCTATTTTTTTAAGTGACGCACTAGTGTGTTCTTTTCAAAACGTAGCCCCCCTTGTGCATTAACCCACGAGCCGCCACTGATTACACTACAATAAAAATTAATTTGTGCCGATTTCAAATAATCGAATTCATTAATTCATTTTACCATATATTATAGGAGTAGGCTCTGGAGATAAAAGGTAGTTTTAAATGTTTTTAGGCCATTTGCAATTAAATTTATTTTGCATATCCAGGCAAAAACCGAATAAATTAGTATTACATATTAATTAAAGCGCGTACAACTGGGTGTGGAATTCAAATTAACTATTAAATAATGCAACTGTTAACTGTGATGTTGATCAACGATTTACATAGGTATATCGTCTTGTACAAGATGATTCAATTTAATTTTTCTAGGACCGTGTCTAAAATTCCATTTTGGGGTACTCGGATGCATGGCGCTAAATGACAGTTTAAACATGCTTGACAGCCGACAACTGCAGCTAAGTTCAGCCCGTGGTTAAAAAGCCTAATATGACTTTCGGATTTTTAGCCTCGATTGTGGCATCGCAGGTGACTTTGACTTTGGAGTAGGCAACCAATTTACCAATCTACCTGCTCGGTTAAATACATTTGTGAACTTGGTTTCAATAATTGGGTACCTAAGTAAGTAGGTAGGTACATTTGTTTAACAGACAATAAAAGCAGTAACAAGTAACAAAATATACAGAGAAGTATATAGTATTTATAATAAGTACGATTCCTTGTGAAGATAAGTACATTTTCGACAAATAATATGGTAAATTTGGGAAAAATAGAGGGGACTAAACTTTGTTGTAAGTCGAATTTTTGTGAGAATTTTTCGCAAAGTGCGCGATCAGGCAAATGATCTATCTTCCCTTATGGTTAAATTTTCATAAAAATACAAACAAGCGAACAGAGAACAGCATGTTGTGAAGGGGAATAATATCTTCTGATTGAAATGGCAGTTGGGGTCAATTTCATAATACATTCAACTAAATTATCTTTTGAATTTAACATTAGGTAAAGGAACTTTTGCAACAATACTAAACAATGTTGGATTGTTGGAAAGCTCCTTTAATTTTAAAGGTACTTTAGTTTGCCTATGCAACTCGCCCTTAATCATTTTATTCTTAAATTTTCGTCCTTTGGAAAGCCCAAAATGAATACAAGTTGACCGCATGTCGTCAAGCAAAGAAAACCTAGATACTTCAAGTTATTATTACGATTTGACTACAGCCAGGTATATAACTAAGTTCTAGCTTCCCTCGACGGTTCAAGGCATCTTGAGGCTTGAAATTGTAAAGGAATAGGATTCTTCACTTCGAACTTTTATAGAAATGTTTCACTTTTGCACAAACAAAACAAATTTACAAAAAGCTGTCGCCAGCACTTCGGACTGTCTGTTTCCACCCAGAGACACACTGCCTCGTCGTAGCAATCTGGCGACGATAGCACTACCCGCACTACACAAATTAATTCTGGTAAATTTCTTGTAAAATCAACTGACAGGCAGTGTCAGGGCACGCGACGTGGACCCGCATCCCTTGTTGCCACTTTTCGCTACTTCAGGGCTTCTCTAGAGTCGGCTGTGGCAGCCCCCTCCCTAGAAGGCATATAGGAAACACATATTGTCATTAAAACATAATACAATGTGTCCACGGCGAAGCGGTATTATAGGTGTATATGACAATTTGTTTGCATTACAAACACAACTTTTTGTATTCTGCTCTTGCTTCACCCAAAAACTATTTTTAGCATCTTGAATTTTAAATTTTTTTTATAGAGGGCGCTGGTAGCAGCTTAAAAATAAAAATCGCATCAGGTAAAGTGCCTTTTCTGTGCGAATATTGAAAAAAATTATTAGAAAAACTTGCTCAGAATTAAAAAAATATGACGTATCAAATTACAGAACGAAATATTTTTTTATTTATATTGTATATATTTTTAAATATTATAAATGTAATCATAATTTAAATTTATTTATTCTACCCATGTTCCTCTATTTTCAGCGCACATCTAAACTCTGTTCTTAAATTCTTTGTAGCTATTTTGAATGCCTTGAAGGTCAATAATTGAGTTTATAGCATTTGTAATTTTAATGATTTAAGAAGAGTATGCCATGGAAACCAAAATAAAAGTGATCCGTCTTTGTGTCAGAATAATTTATTGTTGGAGGAACATGGGTAGAACAAATAAATTTAAATTATGATTACTCGTACATTTATAGTATTAACGAAATTGTGGCAATTTATTCTAATCCGTCTAGCTTCGTTGTTTCTAATTTTGGATAAAAAGTGTAAATACCAAAGTTGGAGGGAATTGTGTCCCCAATGCGGTCATCATGTCCTACTTTCAGTGACAGCTGTCATTTTCGAGATATGACACAAACTTTTATTTTTTTAAATTGAAACCATAGTTGGCCGTAGTCTCAAAAAAAAAAACAGCGGTTTAGAGCTTTCCAACGATATAATACTCGATATGGTTATTCTGAAATATAACGGAAATAAATATGGTTTTCATTTAAAAAAAAACCACAGGATGTGTAATATCTCGAAAATGACAGCTGTTATGAAAAAATATGATAACCGCATTGGGGACACAAATTCCTCCAACGTTGGTATTTACACTTTTTATGTAAAATCAGAAACAACGAAGCTAGACGGATTAGAATAAATCGCCAACATGTCGTTTTTTCCAAAATATAGGGGAAGCCATGACTTTTTCAAAAATCCACAAGGCGCGTTAAATTGGGCCCAAAAAACTGCAAGTCACCAAACAACTCTACGTCTACGTATGTTTTCGTTATAGGTGGACGAAGGCATCGAAGCGATGTTGTGCTGCTGGCTGCAACAGTTGCAGGAGTTCGGCGGACCGGAAGTGGACAAGCCGGATCTCCTTCAGGGTTCGGGGACGGCATCGGCGCGGACGCCCCTCAGGGCCGGCTCCAGCCCGAATCTCGCCAAGCAGCTGGTGGTGGACCCCCGGGTGCGCTACAACGTGAGTATACCGAACTGGAGAGAGGCAAAATGCTCGAGCGTTTATATCTCGAGCATTTTCACCAAGAACGAACAAGCACGAACGAGAATAAAAGGTACAGATATAGGAGTTTCATTAGCAAAATGACCAGCTGGTTTCAGAGGTTCATAAATGTACAGGGTCTCCCAAACTCGACGCCCCCGGGGTTATTATAGGCAAACAAAAACAGCCGGTAAAAATGTGACTTGTGGGTTTCTTGTAGGACCACTCAAGCTTGATTTTGGGCCAAAAAGATAGTTTTTAGGAATTTGGGAAATATAGGTTATGCCGTTATGAAATATATTTTTCCCAAGGACCATACCTGTTTCTCTTTATATTAGGAAAAAATCGAAAATCGAGTTATCCATGACTTATGAAGGTATATTTTTGAGATAAGCAATTGACAGTTGCTCAGACAGATGTATTATGGAAAAAGTAATAAAATTTTATTATCAGTTATGAAAATATAACTGTACGAAGGTCTTTTTATTGGTGTTATTTTTTTCTATTAAATCATCAATATTCCGGGATGGAATTTTGTAAACAAAGTTTTTCATAAATAGAAACCTAATAGAGTTAAGTATGGCGACTTTTTTGACCATTGCCAATGTTGGCTTTGTGTGGTGGAGCTCCGTCGTGTTGAAACCACATGGTTCTCGTTAAATGCAATTTCACATGTTCCATGAGAACTGGCAACTGTTATTGGAAAAATTAGAAATTATATTCGTGTAATACAAAGTAGGGGTATATAATATCCTGAATCAAATTAGCCTTGGCTTGATCAGGTATCCATACAAAACAATTGACAGTTGATAATTTATTATTCTTACCTGTCATAATTTAAATAGTTTATCTTGACATTTAATATTTGTATACAGTCATTGAAAGTAGGTATCATAAAACTTCAATAATGGTAACACACAATGAAAAAGTTGATGTTATTAGTCTATGGAGAAGCAAAAAAAATGCTAGAAGAGCCGTTAGAATTCATAGGGAGAAATATTCTGAACGTCACGTTCCTGATCACAAAATGTTTATTCGATTAGAAGAAAACTTAAAGGAGAACCAGAATGCATTTTATATATTTCCTGGCTTTGCTCCAAATCAGTCAAAAGGCTTTAATTTTTAAAGTTGACTTAGGTATATGGTTGACAAGTATTGAACAGAGTTTCAGACAGGGGCTATTCTAATTAGAAAGCAATATCCTGTTATTTGATGAGGATTTTCACTTATTGTTTCCCTGGTTCTTCCACATAAAATAACATCACCTGCATTCAGAACATGTTCTCCTTCATAAACACATTTGGAATGTTTTGATCCATCTAAATATTCCATATACTTAATAATGCTTAAACGGGCCATGTTTATATCTAGAAAATATGATAAATATATAGGCACCAAATATATAATATATTTTGTGCCTGTAGCCTCAAGCAAGATTTAATCTCCAACCACCAACAAATTTCTCTATTTTGGATTCTGCTTTTATTTCATTTTTAGTTGCCTTTGCAATTCATAAACAATATTATTAAATTTTATAACCAAATAAACTTTATGAAGACGACCACAAAATACATATATAGAAGACGACAAGAACAATGAACAAGAACAAAGAACAACGCATTGTAAACCCAAGGCTAGCAAAAGCACCGTGGTGACGATGGCCCATATATTAATTCACATAGTGCCCGTCGGGGCGTTGGCATCTTAAATTCAGTCGCCTATAGTTCGTAACAATGATGTAACAGTCTAAGTGTTACAATATTTTGAAGATTGCCCGAGAAACTCAATTAGACAAGCTAGTAGAGAATTAAATTTGAAGAAGTCGTCCATGTAACGAATTATGAAAGAAAACAAATATCATGACTTTAAATTACATTACCTTTAGAAGATTTGGGAGAGGCAAATAAAGGAAAAAGCTTGATTATATTGCTGAAATCATGGTAGTGACCGAGATGAGGAGTTTTAACTGGAATAACATATCTAATTTCAATTTTTGCAACAACAGTTAAGAAGAACCATATATGGTTTCAACACGACGGAGGTTCGACACACAAGGCCAACATTTTTAAAGAATATTTCTAAATGATGAGTTTGTAAACAAATGGATTGGAATAAATAGTCCCATAAAATGGCCAGGAAAGTCGCCAGATTTAGCCTCAAGTGTTTTTTTGCTTAGACCAAATCCTCCACATCTATTTTTTCGCAAAAAAATCCTGAAGCAATAACCTCCATAGCTTGCTTTTGATTTGACATTAGCTTTTTTGCAATATTTACGTCGATTATACTGCTTGCACCCCCTGCTAACGCTCCTAGGGCACTCAGAGCACCCAGTAATTTTTAGGTCATCGAATGTTTGGTTGCAAAGGATTTTTTAGAGCTTTATCAACCTGTATTATAGCTATATTAAGTTTTAATACAATTGTAAAGTGGATAATCCTTTATTTGATAGGTAAGTACCTATACCTATATAATCAAAATTACGATTTATATCTAAGTTATTGCTCTCCTTGTAATACAATAACCGCAACGTTCATACAGGGCCGTAGCCGGTCCTCTACCCACTGACAAAGTATAACGCCCTGTAGGTACCTATCCATCACTTCTCAAATGTGTACATACTGCCCTGACAGGAAAGTCGTTTGCCCTGCCTGAAGTTTCTGTCTGGCTACGGCTCTGCGTTCATAGGCGGTTCTAGGTGGGGGTTTCGGGGGGCTAAGCCCCCCCAAATCTTGAAATAGCCCCCCCAAATTTATTCTTCGCTACCAAACCGCATTGGACTGGTAACAGCGGTTACAGCTCCCACTGGTGTCAAACATTTTTTAACATTAACTTTTTTTTCATTAAAAAATACTTATTATTTTTGCACCTTTTTTTGTTAAATTATTAAAAGTAGGTAAGTAGTATTTTTTTATGAATCAATTTTAGGTTTTTTATAGTAAGTACTTATGTAATATGTAAGTATATTTTGTTATGTGAAACAATCCAGTTACTTGTTAACAAAACTTCTGGTGTACAATAATAATAACGAATATGGTCACCTTTAAAAACAATTTGGTAAAAATAACAGTTTCCCTGTGTCCATACAATTTCCATTAACATTTCTGCAACTAAGTAAAAATCAAGGTGGCCATGCAAAGGCAACCTGAAACAAACCTCTTGCTTATTGACAGTAGCTCTCCAAAAGTGTCAAAATTAGTTTAGCCACTAAAAATGGGGAGAGGAAAAGTTATTGGTGTACAAATTCGAAAAATCATTATTAACTTGTCAAAAAATGGAAAATCAAATTCCGAAATCGGGAATTTATTAAGTATATCGAGGTACAGTGTTAGAAAAATTGTGAATTTATATAAAACGAATGGTTCAATTTCCCCAAAGCCCGCATACGTAAAGAGAAGTAAATTAACGGACGCCGACAAACGATCATTGAAAATATTAATAAGGGAAAACAGACGTGCTAACTATGGCCAATTAAGTGTACTTTGGAGCGAAGCTGTGGGAAGACGAGTTTCAAGATCTACGTGTCATAGAGAAGCTCAAAAGTTAGGATTTGGAACATATAAGGTAGCATTTTTGAACTGCTTTTCAAACGTAAATTTCTAAAAATTGACTTGATTCCTTTAGGCCAAGGAAAAGCCGTTGTTGACGCTACAGCAAAAGAAAAACAGATTGAAATGGGCAAAAGAACATAAAAATTGGAATTCTAAACAGTGGAATAGCATACACTGGAGCGATGAGTCTCGGTTTGAAGTTTGTGTAGGTGACAGTCGGGGCAGAGTTATCCGCCAAAAAAATGAAGCTTACCGTCCAGATTGTTTGAAAAGGAAAGTAAAATTCCCTGCATCTGTCATGGTGTGGGGCTCAATGTCTGCAAGAGGTGTAGGAAAACTGCACTTTATTAATGGTATTGTTAACACCGAAAAATATTTAGCCATCATAGAAGAGTCTTTGCTGCCAACTATGAAAGAAGCTCTGAATGCTGGAGAGGGTTTTATTTTTCAACAAGATGGCGCTGCTTGTCATACGTCAAAAAGAGCTTTAAAATGGTTCTCAGAAAACAATATTCCACTCTTAGGATGGGTTTCAAGTAGTCCCGACTTATCTCCCATTGAGACACTTTGGCACGAAATGAAGAAGCAGTTGTGTGCAACTCCCGCTAGATCAATTCCAGAACTAAAACAGAAACTTCAACAAATATGGGACCAGTTTACAGCACAAGACTGTCAGAAGAATGTAAATACTATATACGTGTTCCGTTTTCTTACCGAAGTAACACAAATCGTTCCGCAATTGGTTTCGATAACATTTCGGTAACATTACGGAACGATATACTATGTTACCGGAAATTACCGAAGTAATCGAGCTCCCGACCACAATAAGTTCTGTAACTTGTGGTGGGGGTAAACATTTGTAACCTATTTTCCTATTTATTCGGTGTTTTGTGGTTGTAGTTGTTTATAACCTTGGTGTTTTGTGGTTGTTTATGAAATGTGAAAGTCGAGGGAGGGCTGTTATTTTTTATTTGTTTGGCGGATATAAACATATTTGCTTCTTCGTAATTCATTATGCACGCCCCGGTCGGATTCGTTCACAGAACACCCTTAACACAACTATAATAATAATAAAGTTCTAACCTCAACTCTTAACAGCTCAAAAAACACAAGTAGGTTAGGTTGATGAAGTAACGAAGGCGTTCCGTTTTGAAAGTTATTTTTGATTACAATTGACAGAAAGTGCTCGGTAAATTCTGTAAGAAAACGGAACACGTATTATGTCTCAAAGAATTACAGCTGTTATTAAAAATAAAGGTGACGTTACCGAATGGTAGCTTTTGAATTACATTTAATATCAAAGATCTTTTTTTTTTGTTTTCCTCTTTGTTTTGTTATCCTAGTAAAACTGTCTTAGTAAGCCTTAAAAACCTTTGTAAAAAATTCCTAAAATGTTTAGTGCGAAATAAATAATACCTATAGGTATTTAAATTTTGTTTAGATATCTCTCGAGTAAGTACCAACAATTGAAAATTTTGTAAGTGGGCCAACTGAGATGGGACTGGGCTCGTATATGCCAGGGCCCAGGGGCTTAAGCCCCCCCAAAACAAAAGGTCTAGAACCGCCTATGGCAACGTTCATTCTCTAAACGAATCAAAACTTGAGATAACAGATAACCCCGATTTTATACCACCCCATCCATTCTGTGGCTACACCCGACAAAACCCCGTTCGGATAACTTCTAAGACGCAAGAATAAGAATCCACCCCCGCACGCGTAAACCGCGTTCCGCTCGATTGGGCGCCGCCCGGCCGTCCTCCGCAGAAGGCCCCCACCTCGGCCGCCGCGGCCCAAATTAATTCTATGACGGGGGTAAATGCGGCGTGAAACGGGGGCTCCAGCCGAAGTGCCGGCCGCCTTAAGTGGATCGGCTTAGGGCCGCGGCACCCGCGTCAAGTCGGGGATCGGGAGCGGCCGACACGACACGACGCCGAGACGCGGGCAGGGGAATGAGGAAGCAGTGGCGTAGCGCGACATATAAAAATTTAAGTGGGGGCTAATTTTCGTAGCAGATTATTTATTATAATTTAATTTATTATAATACCATACTGTATACACAATATTTTTTACCTTTGAAACCTAAAAAAACAGACTGGCCTGCTTCAAATTTTAAATATTTCCAACTATTCTTTGGTCTCTCGTCCTGCCTCTTGAAATGAATATAATTAAACAAAAATGTTCTAGAAACAAATAAGTAATCTACACAAAAAAATAATTTATGTTTTACTACCCCGATGATTTTTAAAACAAAAACTTAGCTGCCTTTTCTTGGTAAGTTCCGTTATATAGAGAATCTTTTTATATCCTTATTGTATTATTACTTTTTTCAACTTGTATAATAATTTTTAGCATTGATATGTACCTACTAAAATTCAATTTTTCATTTTAGCTTTTAAAAATCTATTTTTAATGTGTCTGTATGTGGAAAAGATTTGTTTTTATTATTAAAAAAATACCTGATGATGACAACTGAGTTGTCGAAACGTCGTAAAATAAAATTTTAAAGAATAAATATTATGACCGATACTCACGAATTTTAATAACAAAATACACTCTACGGTCAAGAAAATTGATTTATATAATACATAGTAACATTAACAATAATTAGTAATAAAAACGACAACCTTATTATTTATTTATTTATATATTTATAACTGTAATCTACAGGCAATTTGCCCATTGGACGATTACAAATAAATCAATTTTAACAAAATAATAATAATAGGAGTAGGTACCTTAGAGACTAAATTAAATTATTAAACATACAGCACATAAATAATGGTTTAGATAATTAACAAATTGTTTATTTTTTTCTTAAAAGATCTTTCACTTTCGTTAAAAATATCAATATCACCTGACTTATTGGCTACAGAAAATATCCTATTCAGAGGTGAATTGAGCCCTAGATTGGTTTTTGAACGAGCCGTACGAAACAGATTTAGATTCCTTGTTGCAAACTGCGGTACATTAAGCATCACTTGCTGGAGCAAATGCGGACAATCTATTTTACCTGCTAAAAGTTTATATAAAAAATTTAGTCCGGCAATTTTCCTTCTACTTTCCAAAGTTTTGGAAGTAAATTCACTAAGGAGAACAGAGTAACTTACAGTATAGGAGTTGACATTGTATTTTCTGTAATACATATATCTAAGATTATTTTTCTGTATTTTTTTCTAACTCATGTATATATTTAGTATATATAGGACACCATACAATCGCTCCGTATTCCAATAGACTTCTTACAAATGCATTAAATAACGTTATCATTGTTTGTTGATTTTTGAAACCACGCGCTGAGCGAATTATGAATCCCAAAATTGTATATGCTTTTTGGCTCACTGCAAGAACGTGATATCTAAAACTCAACTCTACATCAAGAATTACACCCATATCTTTAATTTCAGTTTTGCACTTCAATACACTAAGTACCGTTCATCATGTAGTTAGATACATCTGTATAAGATCAAACACTATCAAATAGGTTTTTAGTTCTACCAACATGTATCTAATAAGGTTCTTGTTTTTATTACTAATTATTGACTCGGGAAGGCAAATTTTCTGAACCCTGAAGACGATTTTAAATAAATCGAAACGTTGGTTATGAAATAAAAGTTTTTCCTACGAGCGTAAATGACCTTTACCCATTATCTTCTAACATATAGGTAATTATTAAGCTGGGTCATAAGCTACCATTAAAAAAAATTGACAACAATGGTCCTTTGTGGTAGGTGGCTCTCTAGGAGGGGAGTGGAAAATTATAGCTACCTACTTTCAAACATACAATGTGTCCACGGCAAAGCGGTATTATAGGTGTATATGACAATTTTTTTGCATTACAAACACAATTTTTTGTACTCTGCTCTTGCTTCACCCCAAAAACTATTTGTAGTATCTTGGACTTTAAAAAATTTATAGAGGGCGCTGGTAGCAGCTTAAAAATAAAATAAAAAAAAATCTGAGCAAGTTTTTCTAATAAAATTTTCAATATTTAGCACAGAAAAGGCACTTTACCTGCAATTTTTATTTTTAGCTGCTGCCAGCGCCCTCTATAAATTTTTTAAAGTCCAAAATACTAAAAATAGTTTTTGGGTGAAGCAAGAGCAGAATAGGTACAAAAAATTGTGTTTGTAATGCAAAAAATTTTGTCATATACACCTATAATACCGCTTTGCCGTAGACACATTGTATACATATACAAATCTATAAAATATAATTTTTTTTGGAGATAATCGCCTGAACTTTTTTTTTGTTTGAAACCCCCATATACCAACACCAACCTTGAACAAAAATATACAGGATATACCTACAATTAGTTTCATTCTGAAGGGTGTCAAATTTGGGAAAAATAGTAATTTTAAAGGCATCTGGCAAATCAAGTGTGCCATGGAATCGTCTCAAAACAGTTGAATGGTCAACAGGACCACTCAAAGTGTTGGTGTGCAAAGATCCAATTCAATGTTGTACAGGATGTTTGTCGCTGAGTCATCTCAAAATACAGAAATTTTTAACCTTTATCGGGGTCCAGTGCATCCTGGTTAATAAACACAAAAGTAATTTATTTATATTTTACAAAATATTTATTTTCGAAAAACTAATAATAAATCTAGATCGTACTACATATCTTATTTTAATGATTAAACCATTGATAATTTTGATTGTTGTAAAATTTGTAATTATTGTAGTTTGCTGGTAATATGATAGATAATAACCGGAATGAAATAAAATTATCGAAATTACCTACTACACATTACTACTGCAACCTAATCCGCCAAGTTTCAGAAACAAAATACGAAATACCTAATTAAGTTTCCGAAAACCCTGCCGTTTATCTCATTGATTACACCCCACAAAACTTAGTTTAGATTACTTTTAAGACGCAACAATAGAAATCCACCCCCGCACTTATAAACCGCGTTCCACCCCATTGGGCACAGGGCTCCTGTTCTCCGCAGAAGGTTTTCTCCTCGGCCGCAACTGACGTAATTAATTATTATACGACGGAGGTAAATGCTACGCGAACCGGACCCACTGAACTACCGACCTCCTAAGGTCAGTGGTTAAAGTACTTAATGCATAGTATTATCGAAAAAAAAAACAGCAAAGGTCATGGCTCAAGACTAAGAGTAATCCTGCCTTTCAGTAGATTTTGCTGATCTTTTATGTGTTGTTAAGGGTTATTCCTACTTATTTTGACATTTTCTATCTATTCTGAAAGTTATGCAGGCAAAAGTTGGACCACCCTATACAGATACAGATAGAGCTCGTCGAAGACTTTATTCTTAAGCTGCAATTGAATTTTTCTATTTCAAATTGTATAGATGGCGGTGCGGTCGAAAGAAATGTTTCATTCGCAGCGACCTTGAAAAGTGGTGCATCCGAATTGTCCTACAATTTGAAGCAAATTATGCGCTATGCTATAAACAAATTTTGAAAAATCAATATTTTTTTTCGTTATTGCACTATTAATTGCAGTTAGCAGTGCATGCATGAGGAAAATCTGTAGTATAGGCAATCCTAAGAATATTTCCAAATCAAAAAAACGACAAATTAATTGTCTGGGGAGTTCTTACGTCTATCTCACAGAGTTGTTTTGTTGTTTTAAATGTACAGGGTGTCCTAAGGTATAAGGTACTACAATACCACTCACTTAACTCTTTAAGATTTTGAGATACAAAAAAACTTTTTAAACAAAAGTTGTAGCTTATTATAAACAATTTTTTATGCCTCATACTGTGATTATACAGAGTGTTTCTTAAAAGCGGGACAAACCAAACATACGTTTATTGAATGCGGGGACTGGGAACACTCCATATATTGTTTTCAGTTTTTTAAAATCTACTCGTCATTACGGTCAAAACGGTCTACCTATATAAACCTTTTAACATTACCGTTTACCGTCTTTGAAATATTTAATTATCAAATTTTACCGAAATTATCAAAATAAAAATATTTTAGGTAGGTATATCTGAATTTCAGTAATATATAAAATGGCATCTAACATTCTACAATTTTAATGACATATTTCTTTGGTTACATCAAACATTTTTTGTTATTACATTGACCGTGTATTTTTATCGCACGCGATCCACAAATCCAAGTTAAATAGGTTTAGTATAAAATTTGAAAATATAGTTATAAACTTGTATGCCGTTTTAACCGTAATGACGTGTACGTGTAGATTGTAGATTTTAACAACTAAAAATATATGGGGTGTTCCCATTAAAAAAATGGTGTTTGGTTTGCTCCGCTTTAAAGAAATGCCCTGTATATGGATCATAAAAACTTTTGTTTGAAAAGGTTTTTTTGTATCTCAAGGGTAGTGGGATTGTTCCCTGGGACACCCTGTCCATTTAAAATGACAAAACAACTGCATAAGATAAGGATAGTTGTAAGAACTCCCCAGAAAATTATTTTCTCGTTTTTGTTTTGTAAATAATCTTAAGAATGTCCACTACAGATTATCCATATCACATGCATGTACTGACAACTTTAAAGTGAGATAACTGAAAAACTGTTGATTTTTTCAAATTTTGTATATATCACATAATTTGCTTCATATTGAAGGACACTTTTTAACGTCACTTTTTAAGGTCACCGCGAACGAAAAATTTCTTTCGACCGCAGCGCCATCTAAAATTTGCAAAAGAAAAATTGAATCTATCTGTTTTTTTTACGGAACTAAAATACCTTATTTCGTTGCTGAAATATGAGGCCGGGGAGTTTTAATGAATCACCCTGTATACAAGGTGGCTTATATAAATGGCTCACTCAAAATAACTCGGCTATTTTTTGACAGAAAAAAATCGGTGGAAGGTGCGATCGATAGCCTTTTCAGGCGGCCTTCTTTTGTCATGATGGAAATTGTTGTCCATGGCCATCTACGAAAACTATGGTCAAACATCGGAAAAATTCGAAACATTTAAACTGTTGTAATTTTTTTATTTTTCGAAATATGGCAAAAAGTTTAACATGAAAATTGTTTGCAAGAACCGATAGAATTTAAGTATGATATTATTTTTGATTACCGTAAAGTTTGGACTCTTAAATTATCTCTAGAGATGTAGTGCCCAGGCAAACGCCTAAAGCCAGAATATTTAAATTCACAAATTCCTTATAGTAAATTCAGAACAAATTGGCAAATGTGACATATCAAATTAAATGGGATATTTTGCTTTATAAAAAATGCGCCAATAAAATTGTTTCCAGATAATTTAATTTTTGATCCCAAGAGAGCCCAAAGTTAGTCATATCCAAAATTTTAAAATTTATACAATAGTTGTATTCTCACAGTTGTTGCAAACAATTTTCATATTCAACTTTTTTCTGTATCTCTAGAAAGAAAAAAGTTACAGCGGCCATCGACAGCAACTTTCATCATGAAAAAAGAAGGCCGCTCGGAAGAGCTATCGATCGTATATTCGTCACTGATTTTTTCTGTCAAAAAATAGCCGAGATATTTATAATTCGGAATATATCCCGTAGAAATGGAAAATTTCTCATATCGAGGAGGAGGGATAAGATCACTATACTTACCCTACAATTAAAATTAATAAAACTTGGTTAACATTTTTGTACGAAAGACTCACCACATTGCTATCTAAAAATTTTGTTGCAGGGTGACTTGGTGCAGATGAAACCTCTGCCGGCGGGAGCGCCGGGTGAGCTACGCGCCAAAACCATCGAACTCCTCGGGGTGCTCCACGGACTTCGCCACGAGAACCTCAACCCGTTGATGGGGTGCCTGGCGGAACCTTCTCGCACGTTTCTCGTATCCGAGTACTGCGCCCGGGGCAGTCTGCAGGACGTGCTTCAGCAGGACGACATCAAGCTGGACTGGTCGTTCCGGTTGAGCCTCCTTACCGACCTCGTGCGGGTAAGTATTATCAGCGTCCAGAGATATACTAATAACAGCGTACAGAGATATACTAATAGGTCCGGGCACTCGGCCTTATGTAAACAAACGTTTCCCTCTTGCCCTCTCCCGCTCCCTCGGCCCGCCGTCATCGGAGTACGGCGATCGATATCTTATTTAAAAAGAAAATAAGCTTACACAGTGTAGCTGAGAGCGGTTCGTTCGCATTCTACCGGGAGCGCGCAAAATATTACCGACCGACCGTGATTGTGTTGTAGCGTCGATGGAATTCAATCAACGGTTGTAGTGATGCCTGCAGTGCGGATGGCTGTAAAACCAGTTCAAAAGACTATATTACCTTTTTTTCATTTCCTAAAGACCCTGAAAGGTAAGATTGAGTTTGAGGTACCTACTCACAAAAATTAAGACATTTTTATGTGGCATTTGAATTCTTAGGTATTAATTATTGAAGAATGATAATAGAATAATATAGATATAATATTAAAATAGTGAAAATTTTAAAGTGCCAGCAATGGAAGAATGCCTTAGGGTTCATCGGAGAACATAAATTGTTTATGTCAAATGCTTGTTGTATGTTTTGTTCAATTATTTAAATATCAAAATATTTACCTACAGAAGGAAAAAGTAGATATGATTAGTTTAACTCTTTGTCGTTAAATATTTATTTGTTATTTATCTTTTTGTTTGCTCTATGTTTTGTTAGGCTTTATTAAAAATGAACGTAAAACATAAAAAATTGCATTTTTGTTCATGTTCCATCCAAAGTCTACAGATATACCTTACTAATTATGTAGATTCTGGTAATAGCTACCTTGTATTTTAATTTAACTGTACCTACTAAAAACTAACGGTATACTTACCTACACAAATAATGTTATACCAAAGTGTACAAATAGGTATACTAATATTTGTAGACTTTGGTAAATAATGGAAAGTCAATATGAACCGGCCCCCGTATAACTAGCTTGACGGAGATTTCGTTAGTCGACCCTCGTAAATGCGAAGCGTGCGAGATGACGTTGATTTACGACCAGTCGCAAAAAATTGTCGGCTTTTCCGAGAGATCAAAGAAGTGAGCCGACTTTTATTTCTAGACTTTGGTATTATCATCGAGTATCCGAGTTTCTGGTACAGATCTAATAGAAACATTTTCCAAGAGCTTTTCACAGAAACCTGTATCTAAGATACAGATTATCCTTTTTAGGAGGAACCTGATCTAGAATATTCTTAGAGTGATATTTTTCAGCTCTTTGAAGTTGTGGGCACCACTTACTGGCATGTTCTCCCATTTCAGGGAATGAAATATCTGCACTCGACTCAAATTCGGGTGCACGGTTACCTGTCGTCACGAAACTGCGTCATAGATGCAAGATGGGTGCTCAAGGTCACCGACTATGGCTTACCAGCCTTCTACGAAACACAGGGTATACAAGCTCCTAGCAAATCATCGAAAGGTAAGATTAAAGATTCAATTTTAACTACACATGTTGCCTTTGTCTTAAATGTTGACTTAACAACAATTACGTTCTTCAAGTTGCAACTATACAGATACAGGTTCAAGTTTTATTGGCAAAACTTCAGGAAACTATATATTATAGAAACCGTTAAAATAGGTCGATTTTTCATATAAACATGTATCAAAAATATCAAAATCATTGAATAAAGAACGACTGGAGAGAGTCAAAGCTCTAGGGATATTATAAAATACCTACGTGAGACGGAAATGCGAATGATTTGATAAAATCGCATATTGCTGCCTCTCCTGTCAAAATGGACATGAGTCTCCACTCATACGAACTTTCCCAATAGTAATGATTAAAAAAGTGACAACCCTCTACCATATGCCTTCACTCAAATGTTTAACAATTTTTTCTAACTGGTAAAAATTTAGTAACCCTTAATCTTGAATGTGTTGAGAATTGGTAGGATTTAGGGTTAAAACCAAATGGAAATTATATTAGTTAATTGCCAACGTTTCGGTATATTTTATAACCATCATCAGGGCTCTGCAAAGATATTACATAATATGTTAATAAGATTCCTTAAAAAATTAAAATATCGGAAAATAAAATAAAAGAGGAACAAAAAACAAGGACAAACAAAATCAAGGTACAAATTGCAATGCTTACCCAACTAGTAATTTCCTTTGTCAAAAAATAAATAATGATATAAATCAGGTAACATAGATAACATATTATATAAACAATCAATGCTGAATGCTGTGGTAAAATCACGGGCGTAGCCAGGATTAATTTTGGGGGGGTTTAGTTTGAGAAGTAAATAAAACAACAAAAATATACTTACATGAAATTTAATATCTATATATTCACCCGAAAAACTACGACATATTTATAAAGTTCTTAACTTTAAATGAAATGGATAAATTAATTTCGTTCCTCTGCGCTAAATCTAAAACCATTAAAGAAGAAATCTTCGGCTTTTTCTTTTAAATATATCCACTACTTCATCTGCATGAATTTCTGTTCCATAGTGAATGTTCATTAGAGCCAAACCATTAAGTCTGTTTTCACTTGTAGTGTTTCGTAAATAGTTTTTCAGTCTCCTTAGGCTCGAGAAAGACCTTTCTGGGGTAGCAGTGGATACAGGAATGGTAGCCAAGATTTGTAGTAATGTGTAAATATTAGGATAAAGGTTTTTATCGCACATATCTAGGCAATCCAAACTAGATTTCGGGGTAGGCAGTCTTCTTATCAGCATGCAAGGTAGCTGAAGCTTTGATAGCTAAATCCAAATTTGTTTCTTTATTAGAAACCCCTTGACCTTGACTACACCACTTTTTCCAGTAGTCCATACCTTTAAGTTTATCACCCTTCCTTTTTTTCCCCTCCATTTTTCGACAGTAATAATGATTCACGTATCTATCCTTAACAAGGTCATCGAATAACAGCGCACTAAAATTACTCACTTACACGGTACACTTAATTCTCTTCACTATTCGTTCACCACTTTTCACTTTTATTCGCTTCGAGTTCGCATGGAACAATACTGCCGTAAGCGCGGTCACGCGCCGCGGCGCCGCTTATATAGCAGCCCAGTAGCCATCCAGAAACTTCCACGAACTTCCACAAAGTTCCGCTCATTTCGACCGAGGGGCGTAGCGAATAATCGAGAAACAACGCAAAGTGTCCCTACAATACAAAATAGTTCGGCTGCAACTGCGTCTGCCTCTCGTCAAAAGCTGGCGCTAGGCGCTACTATTACTACATATATTCAAACGTAATAATAATTTAACTCTTCACTCCTCGTATTTTTTCGGTATAATATTAGGTAATATTTTACTTATTTCGGGGGGGGGGGGGGTTTGAATCCCCGAAACCCCCCCTTGGCTACGCCCGTGGGTAAAATGATGATATAAACATATTAAAAAGGTTAGTCTGGTGGTTGAAAGCAGAATGAATTCAGCAGCCAAAACTACCTGTGCTCTACCATAAAAAGAATAGTAAAAACAAACGGTCAGGTACATAGCGGCAAACAAAAACCACTACACAGTGGTGCAAGGTGTAAGAACTTTTACTTCAATCAATCAATAATGTTGTAGTAAGAATTATTGAGGTGTTCAATATCTTTGCGAGTATTGACACTGTTACATTTCCTGATGCAAATCATTTCTTGCAAGAGACGATTAGAGAGATTTTTCTGTGTTCCCAAAATCCTAGTTTTATCAAAGTCAAATTGATGTCTTTGCTCCCTCACATGTTCAACCAACTAGTTGGGTAAGCATTGCAATTGGTACCTTGTTTTTTTTTGTCCTTGTTTTTTGTTCCTCTTTTTTGTCCTATACAGGGTGATTCACCAGCAATGGGAGATCCCGAAACTGGGGGTAGTGGAGACCAAAATATGGCGATTGAGCCCAACATTGCTTAGACAAATGTTGTTTGTGTGAGAGATACAGTGCATTCGAGTTCTTATTTTTAAATTTAATTATGGCTATATCTATCAAAATAATCAAGCTGCTGAACTGAAATTTGGCACTGCTTTGTTTTTGGGGATGGAGAATAAGCTGAAAATGTCAATTTCTACGTATCTCACAGAGGGCGCCACTTGCGCGGTTTTTGGGTCATGCTTTTACTCGTAACTTTTGTGAGGTTGTCTTTTTGGTCCTGCAGGTTTGTCATTTTAGCGCACCTTTTCATTCTGCAACAAAAAGGTACTCTTGTTTCATAATGATTAAATCAACCCTTTGCGTTGAAATTGGCAAATTGTTCTCCAAAACACCTGTTCACTTGAATATTCGAAACATAAAATTTTCACCTACTGCTTTCAAATGTTACAGATCAACTGTACATTCAAAATGATGAAAAAAATGCCAAATGGGCATTGGTCAAAACACTTGAAACTCTTGAAATAGAGTGTCAAAATTTTGTCAAATTCAATCATTTCCATTTTGAAAGCTAATAATTTTTGGCACATTATTCATAGGGATTTTTTTCTCAGTTTAAGTGGCACAGTTGATCTGTAGCACTTGAAGGTGGTAGGTGAAAATTTTATGTTAAACTAGGATTTTGGGAACACAGAAAAATCTCTCTAATCGTCTCTTGCAAGAAATGATTTGCATCAGGAAATGTAACAGTGTCAATACTCGCAAAGATATTGAACACCTCAATAATTCTTACTACAACATTATTGATTGATTGAAGTAAAAGTTCTTACACCTTGCACCACTGTGTAGTGGTTTTTGTTTGCCGCTATGTACCTGACCGTTTGTTTTTACTATTCTTTTTATGGTAGAGCACAGGTAGTTTTGGCTGCTGAATTCATTCTGCTTTCAACCACCAGACTAACCTTTTTAATATGTTTATATCATCATTTTACCACAGCATTCAGCATTGATTGTTTATATAATATGTTATCTATGTTACCTGATTTATATCATTATTTATTTTTTGACAAAGTAAATTACTAGTTGGGTAAGCATTGCAATTTGTACCTTGATTTTTTTGTCCTTGTTTTTTGTTCCTCTTTTCTTTTTTTTTTCAATATTTTAATTTTTTAAGTAACCTTATTAACATATTATGTAATATCTTTGTAGAGCCCTGATGATGGTTATAAAATATACCGAAACGTTGGCAATGAACTAGTATAATTTCCAGTTGGTTTTAACCCTAAATCCTACCAATTCTCAACAAATTTTTTTCTAAGATTGCCTCTTTATTCCGGGTTGCCTAACCTTTCAACTCCAGGCGGTAGGTGCCCTTAATATTTCAGGAGTAAAAGCTCTTTTGTTCGCGATTTTCCCTCAGAATTTCCCGAGATTTTCCGAGATTTTCTTCGACTTTTACACCTAACGAGCTTCGTTAAGACCGAAAGACTAAGTGGTAGCCGACCAGGACATTAAAGCCCCTAATAAATTATTTTCTATGACACAGGTAACTTCAATACACTGCCGGTTATCCATTGAAGGAGTTCTGTCGTTACCTAATGCCGTTGAAACCTACGTTATGAGTGACATTAAGAGAGAAAATTTACCGTGCTCTGTCAACTTATCTCCCTGCCCTTATAGCCCTGGAAGTTAGAGCTTAATCAACTTTTAATTTCGGCCGATGCTAATCGTCCGACCATCAATTAATCTCAAAAGTTGGAGACAAAAAGTCGAAGAGATTTCCCTCCGTATCTGAAGTTGGTCCCGAATTTGTTTTGGTCGTTTATCCTGTATCAATATAATTATGCCGATAAATTTGTTAATTTTATTTACATATTATACAGTGTCCTATGGATTCATTTATTTATGATATATTTTGAAATATACCTTTGGGGTTATATGCTTTATAGTAGGGGAGCCCAATAGGGGATTTTGGGATTTACTCAAGCATGACAGATTAACATATGGGGGGATACCTTGCACCCTGTTGAGTACCTCCACCATATCTAAGCCCTCTATACAGGGCCGCGCGTGTAGGGCAGCCGATCAGAATAGTAAAAAAATATCGATAGGTGGATATACTCGAGCGCGTCAGATTAAGATATGATGGGTTAATTACATGCTGAAAAGTGTGCATTTCAATAATCTGACGATTTGAGCGTGACGTAAGGGGGTGGGAGGGTCACAAACTTGCAAAAAAAACGTTACCTCGACTTTCTCGAGCGCGGTCGAATATACGCGCCTCTCTCTCTCACCCTTTCACTCTTTCTCTCGCACCGTCCCCACATGCCAGCCATCACGCCATCACAGCTGATCACAGCGCTCGTGGTATCATATGTACAGGGTTATTCAAACTCGATATCCCTGGCCTATTGTGGAATAAGTTTTATTTTAGACGTTTTGTCAAATTTTGTTTAGTTTAAGAAATATAGGTAATACAATATTTGAAAAGTCCACGTTCAACACCCTGTAATATAGAAAATAAATTATTAAGAGCATATTGTTTATAGACAAAAATTCCTTAATTTTAAACAGTCTGTATTTGCGTTTTCTAAGAAAATATGTTTATTTTCTTAGAAAACGCAAATATTCAATCATGAAAAATTTCTTTTTCAAACCGTCAGATTAAGAAAATCCCTCCAAATAATCGTCATATTATGAATCAGCACGACCAGGACGGCAAGCTGAACCGTCTATATGAAAATCTGACGCGCTTGAATATTTCAAAATAGCGTTTTTTGCATTTTCAAAAAGTCGCCACGAGCTGGCGTCACATCCGAATAGTCAGTCTATTGAATGGGAGCTTCTTTCGGGTTCACTTAACATCCCTTCTGAATATCTGACGCGCTCGAGTAATTTTTTTTTCTTTCCATGTTTAACCCTTCCGTACGGCCGCCCCCAACATGCAAACCGGCAGATTAATATACCTACGTCATCGGAGACAGGTGGGGCATATACACTATCAATATCTGACGCGCTCGAGTATCTCCATGTGACTATTTTTTTTACATTTGTGCAAGCCTGTAGACGCTCCCCCCCACCGGTGGAAGGGTATATATCATATAACCTTTTTTTCTTTCTACCATCCAATCTTCAAAATGCAATAGGTCCCCACGGCGCTCGAGTAAATCCCCATTTAGCATCGTGGCTACCCTACTATTAAAAATATGAAAAATGACCCTCTCTAACGTGATCATGTGACTTTCACTATGTGTCAAAAATTGCATTAAAAAGGATTGCTACAAACGGGCTTATTTGTTAAAACTTCAACAAGTTCTACTTAAAAAAGTTTAAACCGAAAAAGCTGTTTTTTGCTTTTAACATTGGATTTTAATAACGCGTCTAAATAATAGGCAAACATTGTTAGTGCTTATAACAACATGGAAAACCAAGTATCCCAAAAACTAATGGAATTATCGACTTTTGACAGTAGTAACTTTTTGATGGCGAAGAAGTTGCTTAATCAAAATTACTAAATTAAGTATTTCTAGTGATGTAGATGTTTGACACAGAAACTGCTGAGTTCTATGCCTACAGACCTCAACACTGTTATTACAGGCTTTTGCGTCCTTTGCATCATACCAAATTAAAAGTAAAGCTTCAGGGTCGGATTGCGCCCAAACGAAGTAACCTTGCACTAAGTTTAGCTAAATCGATATTTCTTGGGCTACGCTACTCGTATCTATACTTCACTCCACTGCATTCAAGTAGTCTTACACATAATATATTTGATTTATTATGGCTACACAGGGTGTAAATGATTAAGTGCGAAAAAATTCAAGTGGTGAATCTTTGAGTGATTCTAAGACGAAAAGTTTATATAAATATAGGTCCGGTAATGCTTCTTTTTCAAGATACAGGATGTCAAACTCTTCTTAAAAAATCGCTTTTTCGTAAATATCTTAATAATCCTTTAGCCGATTTTGTTGAAATTTGGCAGTGTTATTTATGGTAGAAAGAGGCTAATTTAGCCCCTACTAGCTTAAAATTATTAAGTACACTGGCGTCCCGAGGGCACCTTAACAAATAATTATGTAAAAAAATGTGCGCCACTGACTTTTTTCAAACTTTTATTTTTTTTTTCGCATTCAGAAACTAAAAATACAACTTTTTTGTCTCTTGAATTATTCTCATACCTCGCTTCGTTTTCGAGAAAAAAAAATCACTTTATTGCATGTCTCCGGGACAACATAATAAAAAATTAAAACTACCATTTAACAAAAACTAGGGTATACCCAATATTTTTTCCATATTAATAGTTTATTCTAGCCTTAAAAATTGCTATAAACGGTAATGCTAGCTATAACAAATTTTTGTTTTATTATAATAATGATTAAAAAATGTTTGACACCCTGTATTTTGAAAACGAAGCATTAGCGGACCTATGTTTATATAGACTTTTGGTCTTAGTATCACTCAAAGATTGAATTTTTTCGCACTTATTCATTTACACCCATATATCATCATCGTATTGGCAAACTCGTCAACGCCTTTCCACGAATGATACCTATAAGCTCGTGCTTATATCTGCAACTGGATCGTTATTAATTCATATTCCGATTGGTCGAAACTAACCGTGTTGGAAATTACCTAATTATGACTAATTGATAGCTGACAATTACCAGTTACGGCAATTATTTTGCGGCTACTGCACACCGAGCTGCATTATTCCATTCGATACATGTTGTGACTAGTAAAGGCACAAAATATATTTATATTCGCGCCAGAAGGGTATGAGGGTAAATGGACTTAGCCATGAAAATCCATTATATTTTATAAAGTACTTAAATGATACTTTTAATAAACCTGGGGTACCTAATGGTATACTTGAATAATATGCCAGTTTTCAAGATTCGCACTATCAATATTTTATAGCCCGCGAAATGAATACTTCATTTCTTTATTATATCCAAAAGATGGCCAGCCTCCAGATGTACATTTCACGATTTTTACGGTACCATAACTGAGTAAAATCTCGACTAAAAATCCAGACCGTTTGTGGCTGAATCTTTTATGCCCTGCAAGTTGAATGGTATATTTTCTAGGACATAAATTCTCTCTGCTTAGGGAACACTTTATGGGAACTGATCTAATTTATGGCGTGTATGGGATATATGTATGTGGAAAATATAGGTCTGTCGGCTATCGTAAAATACAGCAAGAGATTATCTAGTATTTCCGTCAAAAAATCGACAGAAAATTACAGTGTAATAGTTTCTTTCTAGAAATAACTACGTACACAAACAATTTTAGAGATCCTTTTTTGTTCTAGAATTGTTGTGGACTGCTCCAGAACTGCTGAGGCACAGTAGTTTGAGGAAGAAAGGAACACAACCGGGCGATGTCTACTCTTTTGGCATTATCTTGCAGGAAGTGGTGGTAAGAGGAGAGCCTTTCTGCATGCTTGCTCTTACCCCAGAAGGTAAGATGTAGATTACTTTAGGTATAATATACCAATATACATATTTAGATACATAAAAAGAAAAAATACGATATTTTTTATATTGGTAAATTATTAATGTTTTAATGCATTTAAAAATATTTACAATATAGTTCCTAAAAAATTCGTCCAACGTATAAACTTTTGACTAACTGGATATATTTTTTTTATTTAGAAATTATCAGATCAACAAAATATAGGTAATGCTAGATTCTAAAAATTATTCCGGAAATATCGCGATTTTGTCAAAAATTGTTGTTTAAGCTTCGCCAAGATTTCGGATGATGTTGAGACCACAATACACAGATAACGGTATGCCAGCTAGAAGAACAAAAATTAAACTCCTCTGTGCACCTACGTCACCTCGACAAAAGCGCGGCCGTATTATAAAAAACAGTCCTGAAATTAGTCTTACTGACATACGTCAGTTATCAATTTCACGTCAAGTTAAATCCAAAAACAGAATGTAGATATTTTGAGACATCTTGCTGTAAGCATTGATTGTAAGTGACAAACTAAAATCGTTGACTGACGTATTAATAAGACTTCCCACGGCTATATAGCTTCGTATTCTGAAAAGTACCTAGATGGCGCCTATGGTCAACAATGTATTTTGCACTGTATTTTGTTTCCGGGAAGCGCATGGTGAGCCAGAGAACTGTCAAACATGACAGCCGTGAGCAGTCTTTATTAATACGTCAGTCAACGCTAAAACGAATTTTACTATCACCTTGCTATTTCCTGTTCCACTAAATCAGTTTTGCTGGAGAAAATGACAAGGAATACAATTTCTAGTTCAACTACCTTTGCCACAACTAAAATCAAATAATTTATTTGCATTTAACTGTTACAGAACAGATTGGCATGGAAAAAGTTAACATTACTTATACTGGGTGACCAGAAAATTGAAGAAACAGAACTACCTCTATTTGTGAAAATAGATAGTGAAAATAGTTTAAAGAAAATTTGTTCAGCGTGGTAAGTTACTTCCGTGTAAATTTCAGAGCTTTAGGCGCACTTTGATTTTTTTTTGTTATTCCTTTTTTTTTCAAATAAATAATTTTCTGTAAATAGTACAATAAAACTGTAATAATAAAACTTCACCAGAATGGAAAACTGCATTTAATTTAATGATTCTAGACCTTCTTTGTATTTTGGAAAATATTGGAGGAAACTCAAAGTAGGCCGAGGATTGTCAAAATTTCATCATGCACAGTTTCCTATTCTGAGTAACTTTTGTTTTTACAGTTTTGTCGTACTACCTACAGAAAATTATTTAATCAGAGAAAAACAAGAAAAAATCAAAGAAGACCTAACGCTTTGAAATTTTGTACACCTAAGTAACTTAGCACGATGAAAATGTTTTTTTGTAACTTTTTCAATATCTTGCGAATTAACATTTCTTCAATTTTCTGGTCACCCAGTATGTTAACTTTTCCGTGCAAATTTTATTTTAAGAACAAGGAGACTTTTTTTTATCAACAAAGACTTTCGGCGAAAAAAAAGTGTATAGTTAAGTCCATCCGTGAACACACTGTATATATAAAGTGTTCCTTTTTAAATAACATAAATCTGGTTTGCCACGCATTTGCAAGAAACACCCTCTGTAAAATTTATTACTATCCCAGAAAACTGCATAAAATTGCTTAATTAAAAAGTTTTTTGGTTAGTGGGAGACTTAGTGTGGACACCCTGTACGGCTGTACGATCCGTACGTGTACTCTCATTGATTCAAAATATGGCGGGATATTAAAATTTTCTTCCAAAAAAGTTATGTGTTGCTTTATGTTTCATTAAAGTATCTATGGAACATGTTTTTCTTTTGAATTATTTAATTGATTAACTTCAGCCTACTGAAAATGGTTCATTGACTACCCCAACCGAAACTAAACCACCCAGAAATGCCAATTTTTCAGGTTTCATTATCGAATGGCAGCACATATTACGAAAAACCCATTCTAATCCAAGTGAGTGTAGGGCAACCAATAAATCACACAAAGTAGTTATGATTAAATAGTCATAATTAGATACTTACCCGTTCTGTTTTATGGAGTGGCCTGATTTTTACTAAAACCACAATCAATCACATCCGATCTAATAGTAATCTAATAATATCACGTTAACACTTTTTGCAGATTTTTTTTATGTGAATCACCCTGAATAGTAGGTATTATTATTATAAAGTTGTCGTATATTAAAATCTTGCATCGGGTGACGACGAGGGAGACGACGAATGTGTCTATGTCTTGGGATATAAGTTACGCGAAAAGTAGGGCTTGTGGGAGGCTTCATACAGTGTGGATAGAAATTGTGGAATATTGCTTATATTTCTTAAAATATTCCTCTTATCGAAAACATGTTTTAATAAAAGTGTTAGGGGAAATTATTTCCTGTTTAGTGATATCAAGCAATCTTTCGTAGCACAAAAAATATGGTTGCCATGGTAACCGATTTTAAATGGCACCATATACTTTTTTGGTGAAAATTGATACATTGGAACTTTCTGAATACGATACAATACAATTTTAATGGGGTCGCATAAGAAAAAAATACAAAACAAATAGGTTTTCTATTATGCTATTGACAATGTTTATTACAATAATTATTAACATCAAGTTAGCCATGCCAAAATCAGAACAATGCGAAGCTGTCACTAGCTGTGTAACTGTGTACATTGTTACACTAAACGTACTTTTTTCCTCAATTTTCTGTGTACTTAAGTACTTAGTATCTTAACCTGTATTCTTCCCGTTTCACTTAATTCAAGCGCCATTATAACTTACTAAGTACTTAGGTACACAGAAAATTGAGTAAAAAAGTACTTTTACTGTAACAATGCACACAATTACAAGCAACTGACAGCTAGTGACAGTTTCCCATTGTTCTGATTTTGGCATGTCTAACTTGATGTTAATAATTATTTTGATAAACATTGTCAATAGCATAATAGAAAACTTAATTTTTTTGTATTTTGTCTTTTGCGACCCCATTAAAATTGTATTGCATCGTATTCAGAAAGTTCCAATGTACCAATTTTCACCAAAAAACGTATATGGTGCCAATTAAAAAATCAAGTCGGTTACCATGGCAACCACATTTTTTGTGCTACGAAAGATTGCTTGATATCATTAAACGGGAAATAATTTCCCCTAACACTTTTATTAAAACATAATTTTAATATGAGGAATATTTTAAGAAATATACCTAAGCAATATTCCACAATTTCTACACTGTATAACTTGAATACCGGTGCTTGAGAGGCAAGGGGGTGCTATAGGTGGAGCTTCACTCCCATTACTAATGCATTCGCCTCTGCAATACTAAGCAAGAGCAACCATTATTAGGTTTGAGTAGGCGGGCGCACATGCTAGCCACGCGTCAGATGTTTCGACGTTGCTAATTGTGATAAATGTGACCGCATCTTATAGTACAACGAACGTTGCAATTTTGCAACGCCGTGCGAAGTCCAAGAGAATTTAACTACACTCACCGGCACGAAAAACGGAGCACTTACAATTTTTATTTAAAAAATGTGAAATTTTAATACTTTGCGATGGTTTAATATTATAATAAGTTAAACGCAAACAACAACATGTTTTAAGTAATTTCTAATAACAATTGGGCGCTTTTTTTTTAAATAAAACTTTTGTTACAATTTAAAAAATTAGAACGATAAACCCACATTGGTGTTGTGGCAAAATGTCCTTAAATGAATCAAAACTTAAACGATTTTTGAGCAAAAACTAATAAGGAGCATTTTTAATAACGGGTATTACCCCCGCGAGCTCGAATGATTGCATGCATTCTCCGTGGCATGCCTAAAATCAAATGGCGAATGTCCTCTTGAGGAATAAGGTCCCATTCCTCTAAAAGAGCTTGTTTCAACTGATTTATGGTTAAAGGAGCAGGAACACGACTTCGCATTCTTCGCCCAAGCATGTCCCAAACATGTTCAATCGGGTTCGCATCTGGACTTAACGCTGGCCACTCCAAAACAGGAATGTTTACATCATTTAAATACTGTTGAGTGATTCTTGCGGTATGAGGTCTGGCATTATCATGCATCAGAAGAAAGTTATTTCCAATAAAATCAACATACGGGACAACAAAATCTTGGAGAATTTCATCAATGTACCTGGCAGCAGTTAAGGAGCCTCTTGGAACGATGTACAACTCAGTGTGTGCCTCCAGAGAAATTCCAGCCCACACCATTACTGAACCTCCTTGGTATCCTACTCTAGGACTGAAGGTACATTCTGCAAAACGCTCTTGTGGTCTTCGCCATACTCTCTCGCGACCATCTGGAGATCGCAGGCTAAACCTGGACTCATCAGTAAATAAAATTCGCCCCCAATCATTTTCACCCCAGTGCTCATGATTTCTGGCAAACCGAAGTCGCGCAACACGATGACGCCTAAGAAGCTCTGGACCTGTTGCAGGTCTACGACTGGTAAGATTGGCTTCTCCAAGTCTTCGTCTAACTGTACGTTCGCTTACATTGGTATTCCGAACATGATGAAGTCTATTTCTGATTTCTACAGCTGTAGCACGACGATCTCGTAGACTTTGCAAGAGGATGAAGCGATCATCATGAGCGTTAGTTTTTCGTTGGGGACCAGTTCCAGGTCGACTGGTGTAAGCTCTAGTTTCCAAAAAACGTGTATAAATACGGTGCACAGTGCTATTGGATACGGCATATTGTTGGGCAACATATCGCTCAGTTCTTCCGTCTTGAAGCAACGCAACAATAGCAGCCGCTGTTTCAGGATTAACAGCCATATTTTTACCTTAAATAAACGCAGTACAGCTTTGAACTGTTTCACTTCTTTAAACTCAGACTTGTCAAAACAGTAAAAACAAAAGAAAAGTCATGGCCAACTAAGACTTGTGTACTTTTTAATTTTTGGAAATTTTTATTCAAAACAGTCTAGTCTTGCTTTTCAAATAAACGTTTAATTGTTGTTAGATATTACTTAAAACATGTTGTTGTTTGCTTTTAACTTATTATAATAATAAACCATTGCAAAGTATTAAAATTTTACATTTTTTAAATAAAAATTATAAGTGCTCCGTTTTTCGTGCCGGTGAGTGTATGTAACGTCATCACATTTCACACATTCCTCTAAATGGTGAGGTTATCGGGGCCAAGTTTTACAGGATAAAGCCCATTCATTTAATTTATACCTGACGTCATCGTTTGGTGTTTTTTGCTGCCAATATAAATTCTAGTGACACTACAAAAATGCCACACAAATAATAGTTAATTTTCATCTATCATGTTGGCATGATAGGGCTGGGTTGCAATAGTAATATTCAAATTTTTCGTTAAAATTTTGACACAGTTTGTCACTTAATTTTAAAAATGCCGCGCAAGATAGGTTCTCAAAATCTTGATAAACGTGCGCAGGGCATGGTGCGTGCTTTGGGCGAATATTTTGAGAGGGAAAGGGAAAACGGGGGTCCGCTGCTTCCGCTTTGTGCTATAAAAGATGTAAGTACTTTTTATTTTATTTCACTGATATAAATTTCGATAATTTCTAAAAAATCATATTTTTGTTTCTATTTAAGAGGGTTGCAGCAGCTCTAGGAATTAGTTTTGACACGGTCAAAACAATTATTTCAAAAGGACCAGCTACTCGAACTGCAAGGAGAGAAAGAAAAAACCTGTACCTAGTCAACATTGATGATTTCGAACAGACAGCAATCCGAAATGTGATATTAGAAATGTATATAGGGACAGTATGTTAAAGAATTTTGCCAATTTGCCCCAATATGCGTCTAATTTTATAATTATTCTTTTAGAAAAGCACTTTACAGTGAACGCCCTAAAAGCGAAATTAGAAGAAAGAGATATTTTTCATGGTGGTAGAACATATTTATGGAAAATATTGAGGAACATTGGATTTAAGTACCGCAAAGATGATCCTCGACGTGGACTTTATGGAGGTGCCTATAATATTGCTATAAAACGTATTAAATTTTTAAGAAATCATATGCAAGCAAAAAGAGAAGAAACACGAGAGTTTGTTTACTTGGAAGAGATTACTTGGATTTTCCAAGATTTTGAATTAAGGGAAATATTTTCTTTGTAAATTTCCACTGCTTTATTTTTACATAATGGTGATGGATGGTCCAAAAATTTTTTTAAATTAATTATTCGGAAATAGTGAATTTTTTTCATTTTTTTTTTAATTTTTAAGTATCTATTAACACAGAATAGCTGTGGTATTAAGCTTTTCCTCATTTTTATTCACATGGCCTATTAAGGTTTCATATTAAGAAAACACAGTGTACATTAACTAACCTGTAAATGGTTTAAAAGTCAAATATTGTGGCAGCTGAAGTCTTCGTATTTGCAATTTGTCATAAAGTTTGGCAACGCTGTTATGCTGGTATCGATGACGTCAGGGTATAAATTAAATGAATAGGCTTTAGTAGAAATACTGCTCATCCTGTCACTGACGTCTGCTAGAAATTATAGTTTCACTTCGCCCTAGTGCTTGAATTATTTCCGGAAATTTTTCGAGTACACGAATTTTCACTAGTAATCGCCCTAGTGCTTGAATTATCGCCGAGTACACGAATTTTCTTAAAAAATTCTACTCAATTTTCTTAAAAAATTCGTGTTAGAGAAAAAATTCCTAATAATAATAATTCAAGACCGTGGGCGATTCGGTAAGAAAATTCCATACCTACACGTAAATTAAACGAAATTGTTATAAAAATTTTTGTCGACTATAGAGAATTTTTTCGAGTACACGAATTTTTTGAAAAATATCACGAGTCGCGTAGCGACGAGGGATGATTTTATTAAAAAATTCGGGTTAGAGAAAAATTTCCGGATATTAATTCAAGAACGTGGGGGATTCGGTAAGAAAATTTCATACATACACGTAAATTAAACGAAATTATTATCAAAATTTTTGTTGAGTATATGTTACAATGTCACATTTTATAATGACATCTGTCAAAAAAATTTCCGCTGTAATCACCTCCTGCTGCCTAGAGCAAGTGAGAATATTTCCGGAAATTTTTTGAGTTGCCATGACAACGAAGCAAAAAACGAACCTCTGATTGGTAAAAAAAGGTAGGTATGGAATTTTCACTAGCAATCGCCCTAGTGCTTGAATTATTGCCGGAAATTTTTCGAGTACACGATTTTTTGAAAATTATCACGAGTCGCGTAGAGACAAGGGATAATTTTATTAAAAAATTCGTGTTAGAGAAAAATTTCCGGATATTAATTCAAGAACGTGGGGGATTCGGTAAGGAAATTCCATACCTACACGTAAATAAAACGAAATTATTATCAAAATTTTTGTCGAGTATAATAATATGTTACAATGTCACATTATAATAATGACATCTGTCAAAAAATTTCCGTTGTAATCACCTCCTGCTGCCTAGAGCAAGTGAGAATATTTCCGGAAATTTTTTGAGTTGCCATGGCAACGAAGCAAAAAACGAGCCTCTCAATGGTCAAAAAAGGTAGGTATGGAATTTTCATTTATAATCTCCCTCGAGCATGAATTATTTCCGAAAATTTATTTCGAGGTGCAAATCTTTTGAAAATTTTCTTAAAAAATTCGCAACCGAGAAAAAATTTCCGGAATTTTAATTCATGCTCGCGGGAGATTCGGTACGAAAATTTCATGTCAAAACTATTTGAAAATACAATTAAATTGGTGACATATGGTGACTGGTGTTATTGTTGTATAGGAATGAGATTTCCACTTATTAATCTTACAGCTAGGTTCTTATGGGAGGGTGATTTCCGAAAAAATACGCAAGTTGCCATGGCAACGTTAAGAAATGCTTGTGTTTTATTGGTTGTACCTTGTCGAAATGAAATTTTCACTAGTAATCGCCCTAGTGCTTGAATTATTGCCGAAAATTTTTCGAGTACACGAATTTTTTGAAAATTATTACGAGTCGCGTAGCTACGAGGGACAATTTTATTAAAAAATTCGTGTTAGAGAAAAATTTCCGGATATTAATTCAAGAACGTGGGGGATTCGGTAAGGAAATTCCATACCTACACGTAAATTAAACGAAATTATTATCAAAATTTTTGTTGAGTATATGTTACAATGTCACATTATAATAATGACATCTGTCAAAAAATTTCCATTGTAATCACCTCCTGCTGCCTAGAGCAAGTGAGAATTTTTCCGGAAATTTTTTGAGTTGCCGACAACAAAGCAAAAAACGAGCCTCTGATTGGTCAAAAAAGGTAGGTATGGAACTTTCTTAAAAAAATTCGTGTTCGAGAAAAATTTCCGGATATTAATTCAAGAACGTGGGGGATTCGGTAAGGAAATTCCATACCTACACGTAAATTAAACGAAATTATTATGAAAATTTTTGTTGAGTATATGTTACAATACAATGTCACATTATAATAATGACATCTGTCAAAAAGTTTCCATTGTAATCACCTCCTGCTGCCTAGAGCAAGTGAGAATATTTCCGGAAATTTTTTGATTTGCCATGACAACGAAGCAAAAATCGAGCCTCTCAATGGTCAAAAAAGGTAGGCATGGAATTTTCAGTAAAAAAGGAAATACTTGAATGGATGTTTTCGTGCGCAATCTCGCCATCTAGCCAACGCAAACTTTGGGTGTATTAAGCCCGCTGTCAGCGAATGCTCGGCAAACTTCAGTCCGTCCTTCCGTTCCAGAGATAATCGAGAAGGTGAAGCACCCGCCGCCGCTCATCCGGCCTTCGGTGAGCAAGGGGGCAGCCCCGCCGGAAGCCATCAACATCATGCGCCAGTGCTGGGCCGAACAGGCCGAAATGAGGCCCGACTTCAGCGCCGTTCACGACCAGTTCAAGAAGCTCAACCACGGCCGCAAAGTCAACATCGTGGACACCATGTTCCAGGTGGGGTGACGCGTTCAGTCCGACGTAAACCTCGAAATCATCGAATGGGGAACTTCCACAAAAATTAAATTTGAAAAATATTACTTTCAAACGTAATTTATTGCCATTAAATGAAGCACAGTTTACAAAAAACTCATTTTTTATTTTTATGTAATAAATATAAGCAATTAAAAACTGCATAATTCAAATCATTCTTGCAACGCGCCCTCCTTGGTTGTGACGTCAAGTAGCTCGTTGGCAAGGCCTACTATAAAAACAGGCCCTGACGCACAAAAATCACGTGACCAGCTTAGTCAGACGTTACATGTCATTTGTCACATAACTGAAAGCGGCAGCTTGGGTTTTGAGAAGTTTTCAATGTTTAAAGTGTTTTTAAACGTCTTAGTTTATATTTTAGAAACAAGTTTGTGTCTAGTGCGCGTGTGTCCTGGCAGAGGGGAACCGCCCAGGTGGTATTATGGCCTCTGGGTGTCTGGGTGGGAGTCGTGCCGTCCAAGAGTATTGGTGCCGCTCGCACCGACGCGACGCGACGCGTGAGCGCTGTAAGGGGAATTCTCCCCCGAACCACAGAATAGGGAACCCGGAATGGACTATTGTGGACATGGGACAGTATTAGTATTGGACAGTGGAGCCTGAGACACAGAGGGGTGAACTGCTTACGGGAGATCCGCGAGTTCAGACGGTCCGGGTGGCTGGAAGCCGTTGCCGTTGACCACGTTCGGGTTTGTGTATTTATTGTATTCACCATTCACCTTGTGCGAAATAAATCAGTGTTGTAACGTAAACGTACTCGAGGATTTTCGTTGTCGACCCACGCCCTGATACGGTTTCTATTCGGTCTTTCACGCTGCCGGTCAACTGGGACCTCGTCAATATTTACAGTATACCTACCGAGGGAGGTTAGTTTTCATTTTTATTTCGTAAAAAATAACCTAAATACCAAATATTGGGTCTGTTTATATTATATTTATATACATATTACAAAAGCCAGGAAGAAAGTGTCGCCATAACAAACATTTGTTTTGCCTCGGGATGAAAATTTCCGCCAAAAATGGATTCGTCAAATCCCAACTGAGATTTAATTTCTAAAAAACCCTTAAGTATGTGTGGCTAACACATTTTCAAGAAAGTGAAACAATAATTAAAGTGGACAAATGTGTTGTGGGAGGAAAATACTTATAGAGAATATCACCTAAGCTAAAGGAAGGTGATGTCCCAACAATTTTTGAAAATGTGCCAAAATATTGTGAGTGCAGTGCCGTTTAACTCTCAGCCTAAAACAGCTGAGGCAGGTTGAAAATTTTGAAAAAACAATTAGAGAAAGCTTGGATGCACAAAACCAATAATGTAATAGATGAAAGAAAACTTGCCAAATTGTTACGAAATTTGTTTTTTCTACTTATCTCCAAAAATGCCTCTCATTATATAGAACTAAGTTGGTCACGTGACTACGCGATTATGCGTTAGCGCCGTGGCCTGTCTTTATCGTTGGCCTCGCCCTCCTTGGTTGTGATGTCAAGTAGCTCGTTGGTGGTGGCGCCTCTGATGGGCGACGGCACCATGTATAAACTAATATCGGCGGCACATTTATAAAAACGACAGCGACAGCCTACAGCACCACGCAAGCTTTGCTTAGAAAGAGCAACGAGAACGTCCCATCCGTGTCTATCCGTTATTATAGTCTATCTCAGTCTTATGATATTGTTGATAATGTTTGAAAAGAGTGTGCTGTATTAAATAGTTATTTACATTGCGAGATGCGTAAGCTCACTTTTTCGCAGAGGAGGCAATTTTATATTAGGTAGGTAAGTACTTTGAATTTAAATACACCATGGAGTAGATTGTGAGTAATAATCTTCATAATGACCATTGTCCATTTATTACTAAAAATGATAATCAGTGATAAATATAAGAGGTAGAATGCAGTGATAATTAAAAAACTTGAACCCGGGATCTACGAATTACTAGTCCCGTAGCCTCACCATTCAGTTAAAGAAGTGCTTGTTAAATTTAAACTTTTAGGCGGTTCTTATTTTTGACCTACATCAGATCCCTCTGTAAATAGATCGCGTTGAATTTCCATTCTTCCTTCTCTAATTCTGTGTAGCTGTCACTCCTGTCACTGCCTTCCGATCGATCAAGCTGTGTGACGTCACAATCATTCCCGCGCTTTCCGTGTCATTCCAAATGTATAGCTTGTGGTCACAACTTTAATTATTTTTTGCAAGTTAAATATTGCGATTTGAGGGCTGATAATTAGATGGGCAAATATATTAAAGAAATAAAAAAAATTGTTCAGGTTCCTCATTGATAAGTATACTAGGTATGTCGTTTCAAATGTATAGCTTGCGGTCACAACAAACTTTAATTCTTTTTTGCAAGTTAAATATTGCGATTTGAGGGCTGATATTTGGTATGTGCTCTTTCTATAGATAGGCAAATGTATTAAAAAATAAAAAAAATTGTTCAAGTTCCCCATTTACAAGTACTATGGAAGTCGCACAGGTGTGATTTTCATTGTTGTTTGGGGCAGCAACTCTAGAGAAAGATAGGTTTCAAATGGCAATAAGTAAGACAAGGACGCGTAGTGAACGTGTCAGCTGGTTCAGGCAAAGGATGTATAAAGACTACGTTTATATCGTGACAACTCGATCGGATTGAAATGGATCCGATCGAGTGATATGATATATATGATGAAATATTTTATAATTCTGCGTTTACATCATCAGTACTGAATCCTACAGTTTTCAATCCTCTCTAGGGACATTATCTTATTATACTTATTCCACAGTAGGTTGCTACACGTTCGTTAATCTATCACAAGTAGATATAGCCAAGGAAAACTGCTTCGTTCTTTGCCCATAATTTTTTATCTACTATAATACCTAGTTCAACAAGGATGTCAGTTTTGCAAAAAAATCCCAGGATGATTTTTTCAAGGTTGCTTGGGGACTGACTCGTGAGTGTCCAACCGAAAGATCATACTCGAGCTCCTGGTACGAATTTGCTATAGGGTGGTTTCCCACATAATAAGGGTGGTTTCCTAAACATTTTTTTAGAGCAAAATGACCCCAATAAAAGTTGTAGGGGATCAAAGTATGAACCACTTTTCTTCATAATTCTTTTTTGTATCTCTAATATATAACGAGTTACAGGCCATTACTTAAAATTTCTCAGGCTGCAGGGATGGTTTTGTAAAAAAAAATTTACAAAAAAATTCCTGGATAAAAATTTTTTAGTATGAACTTCTATTCAACTTTTTCTTATAAATTTTTTTGTGTCTTTAATACTTAATGATTTACAGGGCATTATGTGACAAAAATGAATTAAAAAATATAATGCCCTGTAAATCATTAAGTACTGGAGACACAAAAATGTTTAGAGGAAAAAGTTGACCAGAAATTCATCCTCGGAAACTTTTTTTAAGGTCTTTTCTTTGTAAAAAAATGTTAACAAGTCCAAAATATACAAGGAATGCGCTGTATACTTCTTATGTATTAGATATACAAAAAATATTAGGAAAAGTTGTTCATACTTTGGTCCCCTACAACTTTTATTCAGGTCATCTTACTCTAAAAAATGTTTAGGACACCACCCATATTGTTTAGGAAACCACCCTATAGCTCACTTCGTACCAGAAGTTCGAGTGTGATCTTTTGGTTAAACACTCAGGAGGCACCATTGTTATTGGACAACATTAACTGACTGCAAGTATAGGCATGGTCGGTAACGGTGATTGCACCCGTTGTGTCGTCAAGTCAGTAGCTAACTGAAAACGGTATAAATGGCTAATCTGAGCAGGAGTTTCCACAAGTAAAAAAACTTTTTGGCGTACAGAGAGGTTGCTCTACAAACCTTGTGACAAATTTTGTGACCGTATATCTAATTGCTGACGTTTCTTCAAAATTCAAGGTTTTCTGATGAAACGACTAGAAAACTAATAGATCTCATAAGAAAAATGCTACAAGTTCATGTTTTTTTTCATACTGGCTATACAGGGTGTAACTAAACTGATGGTCAAAAATGAAACCACGTATTCTTGGAGTCAAAATAAGGGCACTTCTTCATATATTTTTTTCTCTTACGGGCCATATTTTTTTTTATACAGAGCGTAGAAGTTTGTAGTTTAGTATTTCTAGAAGTATACGAGATATTTTCTTCAAACTTGGCTTGTCATATGAGCAGATGAACCGTCAAACTTAAGGTTGACATGAAGCTTATGAGGCTCCCAGTTGCGGAGATACAGGGTGTTATTAAAATTAATTAGCTCAGAAAAATATGAATAAGCTGTATAATTGCATTTTTTAAATTTGTTTTGAGTGGAGAATCTAATGGTTAACAAAAAGTATATCTTAGTTTTTTTTCATATTCGCAGCCGTTTCTTAATTATTTTCAAAGAACGGAAACGCTGCAATGAACAATAGTCAGTTTAAGAATAAATATCTAGCAATCTGTGGATGTCAATTAAACTTTATTTAACAAAATACAAAAGCAAAAATGATAATAAAAGAAACGTACTGCTATTAGAAAATTAAATTATTAAATGTTCGAAATGACCGCCGTCTCTTTCAATACACGCAACTACGCGTTTCCGCATGTTTATTATTGCCATTGGCAAGTCCATAGCAAAAGTGCATATCAGTCAATTCTTCAAATGAAAATATAATTTTTCAAAATATTGATACTAAAGTGCAAAGTTGGCAGCCAAATGATTCAAATAATGCCAAGTTTAATTGACATCCACGGATTGTTAGATTTATTCTTAAAATGACTTGTTTATTGCAGCATTGCCGTTCTTTGAAAATAATTAAAAAACGGCTGAGAATATGAAAAAATACTAGGAGATACTTTTTGTTAACCATTGAATTTACCATTCAAAACAAATTTAAAAAATGCGATTATACAGGGTATTCACATTTTTCTGAACTAATTAATTTTAATAACACCCTGTATCTCCGCAACTGGGGGCCTCACAAGCTTCATATTAACCTTAAATTTGACAACTCATCCGCTCATGTGACACGCCAAGTTTGAAGAAAATATCTATTATACTTCTAGAGATACTAAGGAATATGTGTATTTTTCTCTAAATTTCTACGATCTGTATAAAAAAACTATGGCCCGTAGGAGAAAAAAATATATGAAGAAGTGCCCTTATTTTGAATCAAAGAATACGTGGTTTCATTTTTGACCATCAGTTTAGTTACACCCCGTATATCTTCAGACCGCGGGCCATAAACGCCTCCTTTATGCAATTGATAAATAAATAAATATTAATTCCATTCTCTTTGGATGTTCACTTATTTTGCTTGCGTCCATTTTGAAATATTACCAGAATATATTTTTTTCAGATGTTGGAAAAGTACTCCAATAACTTAGAGGAACTGATTCGAGAAAGAACTGAACAGTTGGATATAGAGAAGAAAAAGACTGAACAATTACTTAATAGGATGCTGCCAAGGTAAGCTGGTTACTGTAATTCCATTATTTTTCTACGGTAATTTAAGATCTCGTCGAGTTTGTTTCTGACAGGTCCCTTCGTCATACTCTCCAAGACTGACAACTTTATTTACGGGGACACAGCTAAGTAATTTGTACTGAATATTTTACCCGGATTTAAGAAAGAGCCACGAAATTCTGGAATAAACTTCCTTGACACTTCGCGTAAACTTTCCAGCAATAAAAAGTTTTTATTAAATCTGGCGGACCGTATTTTCCGGACTTCTAAAAATAAAGTTTTCCAGAGGTACCGCGAACTTCCAATGCACTCCTCAATCACACGGTCGGCGACGAAGGAAAGTTTTCTTTTTATTTATTAGGCGCATTTGGAGTGAATATAAAACTTATTTGTTCTTTTGCCATGCACATACCTGACAGACACTATTTTGCCAACGGCTTTTTATACGGCCGTTAGAAAAGGTTATTTGTTGAATTCGCTCTATTTGATTTGAACAGGCTCTTTAAAATGATTGCTACGTACTTTCTAGCTACAAAAGGGCATGCACATTTGCACAACGTGCCGAGAATTTCCCTCTTTCAAACCTCTTGCTTGAAAGAAAATAGAACGTAGTAGTAGATTTCGCTGTGCTGAGCAATACATCAACGTATTGCTTTATAAACAGTATTCTTTGAAAAATCTACTGTAATCTTACATTAGAATATGTAAGTATTCCTTAATATGAAAGAAAGGAAATAAGTGTCAATAATATAATGGGGATTTAAAAGAAGAAAAACTCAAGAATTTTTAGGTTTGAACTTGTTGATAGCGCATTATTTTGGTTTCAAGGACTGAACTTTGGCGGGAACAGCTGTAGGATGTATTCCAGTGGCGCATCCAGGGGGAAATTTCCATAATATCAAAAAAACGCCTACGGCGCTCTTTAGTAAACACACACTTTTACCTTTTGCAATACCCGCTTAACAAAACAATAGCTTTATGTTTATAAAAGACTGCTTCTTGCTTACTGAACAAATGATTATGAGCCCATCATAGTTAACAAAGAGAAAAAAAAACATCAATTGACTTACGTAATATTTTTTCTCAATACACAGTTAAAGCAAATCCCAATACGTATTTATTACGTAGACGTAACTCATTGACGTAAGCGTGCAATGATCGAATACGTCAAGTTTCAAAAGTACAGTTAAAGCATGTTTTAAAACGTAACGCTAAGACGCCCCCTGAAGGTAACTTGAAGGTTATTTATATTCCTTTATTGGACGTTTTTTGTTCCTATCAAAATCGACGAAAATAAGTTTTAAACGTTTGAAATATTTTTAAAATGCGATTTCTAGTTGCTTCTTTACGGTTCTATGTTCGTCTATTAATGTCGCGTATCTCTATTCCTAGATTCTAATCACTCGGCTCACAGTCGGCTGTTTCCGCACCAAGGTTTCGGCTCGATACCGCTGCGTTTCGGGTGTACGTACGTACACGTAAGTTTACGTCAACCGTAAGTCCACTCAACGAACGTACGTTCGAAAACTCTTTAACGCGCATGCGTAGCTGTCATTTTCTACGCCTACGTCTACGTATAGGGCGTTGTTTTAACTCTCTATTATTAGCTTTGCGACGTTGACGTGGATACTTCCTCCCGAGTGATGGACTGTGCACCTATCAGCAGTAGCTGTGTTTTGTGGTGTGCTTTTGTCTGCACCAGTGATTATAGTATTGTATAGGATTTCTCACCAATTGGCAATATACGACTGACAAATAATTCCCGGCGCGAGGTGTCGCTAGCGCTAGCATTTGCCCCCTAAAGAGAATTGGGAATTAAATCGGGGCGTGTCTCAGAGAAATAACCAAGGATAGAGGGAGCAACAGCTTCAAAATACATACGTTTGTAGTCAACCAACATCTTATGCAAATTTACCGAAGTAAACAAACATTAGGCCCGTGTGTACAACGTTTACCTGAGATAGGTTATATCCTGAGAAATATCAATTTAGCCACATACCACCCACTCTCTGCGTCCCATTTTATTCAGTCACTATATCCTAAATCCTAATAAATAGCCTATAAGTTAACAGAAAAACAATTAAAAACGGGAAAAATGCATACGTAAACAATCGGAAAATTTGACATGCTGGGCATACACAAAACAAATACGCCCGCGGCAGGCGTGGCATCGACAGCAGCGTTGCCATGTCGGGCGGTTTGAGGTATCTGTGACGATTTTATTAAATTGATAATTAGATACTATAATTACAGAGCAATTTAGTTTTAGTTTAAAATTGTTACATACAAGAAATTAATAACTACATTTTTTAATTTAGCGTTATGGGAGGTGTGCCTTCATTGAATCCCATTATTAAACCCTTCTATTTTGAAATGAAATGCTGTAAACAATGGAGTACGTGGCATCACTCAAAAAGATGTTGGCTTTGTTTACTTTTTGTTCTTACTCCCTCTATCCTTGGTTATTTCTCTGAGGGTCGTGTACTAAAACTGAACAAAACAACTTTCCAAAGCTTAGTGCTCCATAGAGGAGTACAGCTACCGTCCGTTAGATATCGACGGCAAAATACATTCGGCAGAGGCTGAGAGTTTAGCATGAATTTATCCGTTTCAAAGGACAATATGTTGCGTATATTCTCACAATAATAAAGTATGAATCAGATACTCATCCTGGGTTCTATATATGGAAAACTGAGTTTTAATTTATTCGAAAAATATGCGTTTTGATATGATTTTAGTCAGGCTGCCATGTGTTTTATAATTAAGTTCAAAACAGAAAATTCCTCGGAAAACCATAGGCATATCGTTAGCGTGGGCCCAAAGGGCTATTATTGTCAGGTGAACTTGTATTTTAGTACTTAATTTTTCCACGTTTCTGAACAGGCTGATAAATATGTCAAACTGCCTAAGAAAAGATGGCATACCGTTTACGCATGTCCAAGTACACTTTACATCGAATAAATAATTTAAATGATTAAATAACATTCAGTTTAAACAGTACTTGGACATGCGCAAATGGAAAAATTGTAATTTGTTAGTTGAATATATAGAATCCAACAAAATGTTGCAGACATATCAGTCAGAGTTTCGAAAAAAGCACAGCTCACCAGTGCGCTTATAAAGATAACATTTGACATTACTACTACTATTACTATTGACCGTAAACAAATGATCCCTTCAGTACTCATAGACATGCCAAAGGCTTTTGTGGCGTATCAAACACAGGTATTGGAAACCGAAAACAAAGTAAAAACACAAACATAAAACAAAAATGCGATGCACCAACGTACTCCACAAAGTTCCGTTATTTTATTGCACAAACATTTAAACGAATTATAATAACCTAAAACACCCAAAACAACATAAATATAGGCCATAAACAAAGAACATGCCAAACAAGTCTGTGTGCGTCTATGGCTGGAAGTGTCAAATGTTTAGGGAATTACTAAATCGCCAATTCTGGTATAAATGCTACCAACTTAAATTCGGCCTTCCGCCCCCTTGCCTCTCTCACCCCCCTTTCCCTTTCAAGTCGTCGAATGTCCTAACCTTCCTATAAACTAACCTTGGTCTAAACCATAGACTTATAAGCAAGGGGAGATATAACTATTTACATTTTAAAGCAATCAGAGATCCTTTTGGTCTACTATTCATTTGGTTCCCTTGTAAATTCTCAGCGCGTGTGGTTGCCAGATTTTCGGTTATGTCCCCCAACCCACTTTTCGCAGATATAAATGGGTACAGCTTATCTATTAATAATAACAGAAGAGCATATAAGCATTGTTAACCGAAGAATAATTGTTGCAAACGCAAACGCCGTAGGCATATATTTTCTGGCCAACTTGTTAAATGCTGTTTATTAATTTATGTATAATATTTTATGGAGATTAAGCGACAACGCCCCTTAATTCCCACTAGACATATTTCATTGTGACGGGTACCAAACCTGACGCCGTCATAAGATTTGTTTGCGACGTTTTTAGTAGTCGGAATATTTCGATTTTCAAGCATTTTCAGGTTTTACGTGTATTTTTTGCAAAAACGTGATATGAAAACTTTAAAAAATGGTGCGCCGGTGTCAGGTGTGCGGAAACTTGAACTCTTTTAACTCGGAACCGCCTTTTCACTGGTAGGTATGTATTATTTTCGCTATTTTCACCATAATGTTTGGCCCTCTTCAGTAGGGTAGATAAGTAAGTAGTGGTAGTAGGTACTAAGTACTGATAAATATCCAAAGTACTGCCTTTGGTTTATGTTGATTTGGTGCTTTTCGTTCGGCAGTTATTTCAAATAACAATTTGTTTACCAAAACACCCGGAAAATTGTTCGGATCATTTTCATCCATGCGAAATAGTTATAAAGGGAAATGGTCCCGGTATGTTAAACCTGGAGCTGATCAAAAATTAACTGAGCGACCTACGGAATTCAGGTGAGATATAGTATGCATTTTTAAAGTAATAATAATAATAACTATAATAGAACAATAACAGAGCAATTCTGCAGGTTGCGAAACATTTCATTTGAGGAGTTGCTTACTTCGTCTGGGAGCACATCTGCTTCTAAAGATAGGTAAGTAAGCCACTTAAACACTATATCCATAAATTAATGTATAGTTTCATGAACGGAAAAACTATTATCTTTAAGCAAACAAAAACCTTGCTCTTAAAACATCTACTAATTATTGAAAAGTAATTAAGAAATGAAAATTAATTAATATTTATTTGTACAGAGAAAATCAGTAAGTAATGTATTGAACCAGCTGTGATGTCTGATAATATTTTAATAATTAATATTAGATTAATATAAGTATAAAAATGTTAAATAAAATATAATGCGTTTCATTATTTTTGACTACATCAAAAATGGTTTTTTTAGTCACAATACCTATACTTTTGGGAACTTTCTTTAAACGCAACGACGTTGCTAAAAAATGCACATCAACAAATATAGCTCTTTGAGTGCAAGCGGAAAAAAAGAATTTTGAAAAATCAGTTAATATAGTAAAAAAACGGAATTGACTCAAAAAGAAACATACTGCATATGAAATAGTGTTTTTTATATCTATTTTCTATGTGATATTTAGGTCCTAGGTATATACAAATTTTATTTAATTATAGAGAGCTATTCAAAAAAATGGAAGCACAAGCTGAAGACGGAATACAATCCTCTTCGTCAGCTACAATTGCTGCTTCTTAAACAGAGAAAGAGATGCAGAAGCTATTGCAGATAAATTAGTTATTTATGCAACAAGGATGGAAACCACAACTATATTTTTGTACTAGAAATTGGCAATCAAGTAAAGATATATATTTGACTATATTAGGTTTAAATTTAAACTTTTTATTGCACATAGAAGACTGGCAAGTAGCGATTTTTCCACTCCGGCGAGAAGAAGGAGAAATTTAGCAGCAGTACAAGAAACTTTTGGAAAGCAAAGAAAACGAAGTCACACCCTACAAATGACTGTTAGAAGATTGAAGCTCCGAATTACATCACTGCAATCTCTTCTGCGTTACTTGAAGAAAAAATGTCTCATATCGGAGTAAAAGTAAAAGGGTTTTTGCCCTAGCGTGTTGTCATTTATATTAATAATTCGAATGTAGGTATCTCTCAACCAATTACACTGTACAGGGTAGCCGAAATTGGAAGCTTTTGTTTTTTTTCTCCTATTTATCGAAAATATAAATATTTTCATTTCATTACAGGTATCAGTTTCGGGACCTGCCGTAGACGTCTTTGAAAGATTATTAAAAGGACCTTCCACGCAAAGTATAATAATTCAAGATTCAAGTTTAAGGTCATTTGCACTGACATTGGCATTTTATTCAGCTAAGGCATATAATTTTGTGAGAAACTATTTTAACCGTTCCTTACCGCATATAGAAACCTTGTCTAAATGGTACAGATCAATCGATGGCAGTCCAGGATTCAGCAACGAAGCTCTTCCAGCTTTTACTTTAAAACAAAAATAGTCATTCAAGTCTTTGCTATGTAGTCTTGCCGGATGAGATGTCAGTAAGGCGGCAGGTTGACTGCACAGGACAGAAATTTATCGGATACGTATATATTGGTACCAATATCGACGAAAATACTCTTCCTGAAGCCAGGGAAGCATTAGTGTTTATGATCGTGGCTTTAAATGGCCTTGTTATCAATTTAATAATAATAATAATAATTCTCACCCTCTCAGAACCTGTACCCCAAAAGCACATTAATGCTAGTGCAGAGGAGGGGAGCAATTACTATTATTTCGTCTTCATTGCCTTTTGGAAAAACCATAGCAGTTCTAGGGCACTGTAGGCCAATAAGTAAATCAAACAAATATGAATATAATAATTAAAAATCACAAAAAGATATAAAATCAGAAACATATTAAATTTTATGTTGAAATAATAAATTAATTTTTAATATTGATAATTTAAATTAATTACATGATATATTTTCACAACAGATATTTCCTCAGAACAAAATGGCAAAAAGAGACTTGCATCTAAACAATTTTTTTAGATATTATTGGATATTAGATTGATACAGGAATTTGTTTTATTTCCATATCGTAAAATAATTGCTAACTAATTTCCAGTATTTTGCACAATAACATTATAAAACATTGTTATTATGATGCCAGTTAAAAAATTCTTCGTAATATATTGCTTACCTTCGTCACAGAAAAACAGCACGCGCTTGCTGTTTTTCTGTGCCTTTGTGGAACCAATTATCTGTATAATATGTTATATTATGTTATATTCTCTGTATTTTATATCCGCAATAGTTTTTTTCTAAATAAACGATTGTAAAAGTAACAGTAAGTGTTTCTTATTTCCTATTTTTACTGAAAAAATTAATATGTTGTAATATTAAAGTCAAAATATTGCCTAAAAATTTTTAGATAGATATACTCCAACCAGTATAACAAAAACCATAAAAATATAATGTTTGTTCCCAACTAATTTTATTATTTTTTAAAAATCTTTCGCCACTGGCGTATTAAATATCTGGTCGGAATTGTGTCAACCACAAAATATTAGGTTAGGTGTCAACCTGAGCCGCGATGCTCGGAGTCGGAATTATGAAGTTCTCTCTCTCTTTTTTCTCTCTCGCACTCATAGCAATGTTTGATTCACAACAAAAGCCTATTCAACAATGAATGGTTGAGTCTCCCTTGTTCATAAGTCTATGGTCTAAACCAACTTTGGCAGTATAAATTCATTCATTTATTTATTATTCTCAACCAACTTGACGGTTCATTATAGAGAATGCAATAAAACAATCGAAAATTTGAATTTGAAATAGATTTTACCAGTCGATACCGTGAAAATGTTGAGTGATTCACTTGTTCTGTCCCTGGCGGATTACAGACACTTTGTCATTTTTCTCAGAAACAGTAAACATTTTATGGATATTAAAGAAGAGCACCTTTTTGTAAACCTAAACAAGTCCATACGTACAAATTGGTATATTCTCAACATTAATATATGAATCGGAAAATGATTAAAAATCTAGATATTGCAATATTTATTTCTAAGACCATTAATTTCATAGAGAATACCTGACTATAGCCACAAATAGAAAATTAATTTTTGCAAATTATGTAGACGTATTAGTAGGTATTTTTATATAGTAATGTTTTTATACTGCGATATGTTGATTTTGTCGCTGGATTTATTCAAGTAATAGTACTTGTAAAACCGTCAATGTCAGAAGATTCAGGCAAAATTTCAGAAACAATCACGATGCTGTGGTGACATAAGAAATATGCTTCAAAATGAATATTAGTACCCAAAAAAATTAAACAAATTAAAATCGACTAGCCCGTATGCAGTCCACTAAAAATAAAAATAAATTCTTCACAAATTTGCCCGTATGCACATTTCAACTACAATTTTAGAAATATGTTTCTCTTTCTAAATTGAGTTATCTTTGGATTTGGTGACAGTCAAGGCAAGGAATTTAAATCTATTTAGATAATATACATAATATAAATACATCATATCCTCATACATCATAAAGAAAAATATTTCTAAAATTTTAGTTAAAATGTGCGTACTGGCAAATTTGTGAAGTCGGTGTTATTTTTCGTTATTTTTTTAATTTTTAGTGCAGTGTCGGTTTTAATTTTTAATTTAATTTTTTTTTTAATTTTTTTATTTCTTCTTTTTTAGTGAATTATTAAGAATTATCGAACTCTGTCCAATATGAAATTCCATCCCCTATTTGTCCACCCTTAGGATTGAAATTTTTCTCTTCAAATTTAATTTCTCTTCAAATTTAAATCTGACCACCCCTAAGCCCCTTTCTAATAAAATAAGAATCATGCGAATCGGTCCAATATGAACTTTCATCCCCTATTTATTTACCCTTAGGGGTGGAATTTTTTCTTTAAATTTAAATGGAATCACACCTAAGGTACCCCCTTTTTCAATAGAAAATTATCATCGAAATCGATCCAATATGAAATTTCATCCCCTATTTTCCACCCTTACGGGTGGAATTTTTTCTTCAAACTTAAATGGGGCCACTCCTAAAGTAATCCCTTTCTAATCAAAAGAGAATCATCGAAATCGGTCCAATATGAAATTTCATCCGCTATTTTCCACCCTTAAGGGTGGAATTTTTTCTAAGGTACTCCCTTTCTAATAAAAAAAAGAATAATCGAAATCGGCTCAATATGAAATTTCATCCCCTAATAATTGCCCACCCTTAGGGGTGGAATTTTTTCTTCAAATTTAAATGGGACCATTCTGTAGGTAAAAGGTAAAAAGAATTGTCCAAATCGGTTTATAAATGACGGAGTTCTGAGGTAACAAATATAAAAAAATATATACAACCCAATTGATAACCACCTTTTCTGAAGTCGGTTAAAAAGATCCCGTGCGACCGGGATGGATCGTGCATTAGGCGAAATGTCGCTTCCAATTTACACGCAAAATAAAAAGAATATTTTTCACAATGAAATACAACAATAAGAAGAAATTTCATGTGTAACCTTATAACCTTGATGTGCACGGTTGTATTCAAGTGTTTTAGAGTAATAATAATTATCACTTGTGAAGTTTATGCGCATTAAGGAAGCTATCAAACGTGTCTTATAACTTTCAAAACGCGACAAAGGTACAACACGAAGAAGTATCGAAGCACGACACACCACCTTGTCCGATGTCAAAATAAAGTCATACTTGGAGCCTAAAGATGGCCGTTTCCGTCGCACAGGTTTTAATTGCCCGCAGAGCGTCGGCTCCTTGCTGAGGTTTGTTATTCAAAGCCGGGAAGCGCATAATTTTACGGCTCACAAACTTGATTACGTAATCAGTCACGTCCGAGCACAGGGCGCGTCGCGTCGGCGAAAAGGAAAAAGGCGCAGCACCTCCTTAGAACTAGCGCCAAGTCCCCAGGGAGCGCTTTACGGAGTTACTTGTTAAATTTTATTTCACTCGTTCGGGATAGGAGGGCTCCGGGGACATGCAACACGTACCCCCGGTCTTGTTCTACGTTTCGGCGAAATTTATCGGCGCACTGGATATCCATAGATGGGCTGAAGTTGCAACAGGATCATGTCTAACTTGAGTTTTATAGCAAACCACCACTATTCGTGATTAAATTGGTTCATAATAAAGACCGTATACCCTGGTATGATACGAAGTTTTTCGTTTTTACAAAGGTGGGAAATTAGTTACTCACTTATCCCTTTGGCCTTATATTTTGTGTCAATTTCTAATGACAGTAAAGGATGATCTTAACCTGAGAAAAACAAAATACATATAAATCAAATGATTTACTACTCCCTTCGGCTTCCTTTCGCTAAAGGAAGCCGTAAAGACACCAATAATATGTGTCTGCACAATATTGGATGTCTCCATAACAGAATAACAGAATGTAGCAAAGTTTTTTTTATATTTCTTAAGATAAAAGTCGCAATTCAAGTATCATAGTGCAGAGTATGGTAGGCGCCTGTTGTTAATGTTAATTATCACCATAAAAAGTAAACAATTGGAAACAATTTAATTTTCACTTACAATATCTATTATTTACACATAAATAGAAAATATACAAAATATTCAATGAATTGAAAGTAAATAATAATAATTATAACACGGGCTGCCATGGACAAGTGACAATAATAGTTATATTTACGTACCAAGGCACTTAAGTTCAATTTTTAATGACTTTTGTAGAATTTAGTAGGTATAATAAACCACATGAGTCATAAAAAGAACTTCAGTGCCGAGGTACATATTATATATATTTTTTTGAAATCAGAAAAAATGTTTTATTAGGCAAAAACTGCCAAAAACTAATCATAAGGGATCACCCGTCACGCGTTGCCTGACTTTGACAATCGCTCTACCTAGGTGAAGTATGACTCCAAACTGCTGCCTGTTGTGCAGCCTCCATGAAAAATAGATTGATATTCAAACCTACTAAAATATTTATATGACAGATTGCGCTGCTATAAGTAATAATTTCGCAATGTGTACGAAAAGTTAAAGGGCCTTTGTTGACCGTATTTTGAATATTTGGTCACTTTTGACAGGCGATGGCTCTGCGTCTGACGTTTGATGTTTACATCTCGTCAAGGAGTACCTACTTATCAAAAAAATCGTACAATAATGGGGTACTTCAGTGCCGATTTCTGAGCTTTTTAAGACTATTTTGAGACACTCAATTTCAAGAAATATTTTACTAACCCAAAATTGTAGAAAATATTGTATAGGTACAGGCCTGGCCTCATAAATGTTTCCACTAGGCATGAGAAATTAGCAAGAAATTAAGAATTTCGGATAAGTGCATATTGTGGTAATCAACAACTTGCCCTACATTCCCTAGTACCACCCCGCTCCTCTCTGTTAAATCGATGCATTATTATAATAACTTATAAGTGGATTTAAAGTTTTACGCTGTTCCTTGGTGTTTTGAGATTCACGTAACCTGAAATTACGCGGATTTCTTTGATTGTCAAAGTGGTATTAGTTAAATCAGGTATATCTAAGTATGATTGTGTTAATATAGATAAATCTTGTAGTGGTTTTTACATTGGTTTTATTACACTTCTTTATCTTAACCGCGAACCAAAACTTTGAATTTTTAAAGCTTCCCCGGAGTCTTCGGGTGAGGTTCTGATGCTTCCGGGCCCCAGAAAAATCGAGAAATAAGAAAAAACACGCAATTTCCAAGAGTGGTTTCAGAGGATTTTCCGTCGGTTTCGTTGATTCTACAGCCGTCCCGTTTCTTGAAAGTGAATAATCCTGAATCAGGAAATATTCTCTTAGATATCGGATTTTCGAGATTCTTTTTGGTATCAGAGAAAAGTACGACACCCAAATAAGATATTTACCACCTGCTTCGATTTTTAGAACGGCTCTATTCTTGGTTGTCGAAAGACTTTTGCGAAAAAAGCCGCCAATGTTCGTGGGTGAGGTTGTAAGATTTTCCACTATTATTCAGACAATCTAAGGCCAACCTAACAGCGCCGAATTGACTCTTTTTCGCATTAATGTCTCGTAATAAGATGTTAGATTTGCCGTCACTTAGGCCTTTGAGGTTATGGCTGGCATTCAAACCGCGAAAGAGGGGAGGGGTAATTGCAACGTTGTCAGTTGAACGCCTTTACGACCGCACGTATTGGAACGATTTCAAGGTCCGCGCCTGTACCTTATTTCCTTACTTTAGATATGTTATTGAAGGAATGTTTATATTTTTTGGTATAGGTAGTAGGTATAGTATAGTATAGTATAATCAATTACAGTGAATTCTAAAATACCTAACTAGTGGCGAAAAATAACATGCAAACTAACATGAATAGTAATTAAAGCCGTGCATGCATATAGGTACCTACTTATAATTTTTTTAAATATACTCTCTTTTATATAAATCCTGCTTTCAAAGAATTACTGATAATGTCTAGTATAAACATGACCAACTAGGTATTGCAATAATATAATAATAATAAAGGCTTGCTGGATTGCCAACAAATTAATATTAATAATAATTATTAAAAGTTCAACTTTTATGCAGGCTTCAGCTTGTTTTCACTGGATACACGCTTAAGTAATAATGTAACAGCTTAATATAGAAAACTTTTGAAAACTACTTTAGTTTTAAAAGCCAGAAAAAGAAAAGCATAGAAATTCCGAAGTTTTCTAGAATGTAAAGTGAGCCCTTTGCTCCCAAAAGCTTTAATATATAATGAGTTAGACATAAAGAACTCTATGTTATTACCACAGCACCTGATCGAACAGCATACCCAGTAGAAAACTTTACATAGGTAAATTCAAGTAAGTAGTTTCAAAAACCACTTTTCGAAATTAGGTTTTTTAAATAAAACGAAAAGCAATTATTTGTATAGTCTCTGGTCTGTTCTTCTCTTGTTTGTATAGTCTCTTTTCTGTTCTTCTCTTGAATAATTAATTCTTTCTAGGAGTTTTTTTCACTGTTATTTTAATATAATTTTCGCCACGGCAAAAGTTTAATAAACATAACGCGGTAGATAATATAGGTGCTTTTATACTGGTACAGTAAAATGCACTTAGCGGCTTTAACGTTGGGCTATAATAGTTACTAAAGAAAGCTCTGCACTTTTGCCTTGGGGCTACAACATATTGTTTCACACCCGCTTACCATGGTGTACATTTTCCAGTTTTTTTTTCATTATTTTCCCAGTCAGTTTAAATGCGGTAAATATAACAATAATTTTATTTGTTATTCTATTAACCCCGTTTGTCTACTAGTCTAGTCACCCCTTTTTCTACGAAGAAGATAAAAGATTAAAATAGGTACTTATTTTTTATTCACAGTTACGTGGCAGATAAACTCAAACTTGGTATGCCAGTTGACCCAGAGGAGTATGAAGAAGTGACGATATATTTTTCTGATATTGTTGGTTTTACAACAATATCTGCACATTCCACACCATTTCAGGTAACAGAAAAAGTCGATTAATTCAAATTCGGAGTTTTGTGAATTAATTTCGTAAAACAAATAAGAACATTTTGCATTCGAAATTTATTTTACAGGTGGTGGATCTTTTAAATGACCTTTACACTTGCTTCGATGCCACCATTAACGCTTACGATGTGTACAAAGTAGAAACAATAGGGGATGCGTATATGGTGGTTGGAGGTTTGCCGGTTCGAATACCAGATCACGCTGATCAGGTAAGTCTATATAATATATAGATATGGAAATGGATAAACACTTTATAATTTATTCGTTTTTATTTAAAATCAATAATGACATATGGAAGATTAGAAGAACAATTTATTGACCTAATATATCGAACTTATCTTGTGTGGGACATTCCATTTTTTTGAAGTGCTATAACCTATAGTAAAAATTAATGTTATTGACAGGAAAGAAGAAACATAATATATTATTACATATACAATGTGTCCATGGCAAAGCAGTATTATAGGTGTATATGACATTTTTTTTTGGCATTACAAACACATTTTTTTGTATTATGCTCTTGCTTGACCCAAAAATTATTTTTGGTATCTTGCACTTTAAAAAATTTATAGAGGGCGCTGGTAGCAGCTTAAAACTAAAAATCGCATCTGGTAAAGTGCCTTTTCTCTGCGAAATATTAAAAAATTTTATTAGAAAAACTTGCTCAGAATTAAAAAATATGACCTATCAAATGAAAGAACTGAATAATTTTTTTATTTATAATTTTTTAAGCTGGTAGCAGCTTAACAATTAAAATCGCATCAGGTAAAATGCCTTTTCTGTGCGAAATATTAAAAAAAATTATTAGAAAAACTTGCTCAGAATTAAAAAAATATGACTTTGTATCAAATTACAGAACTAAATAATTTTTTTATTTATAATTTTTTTTATTATATAAATAATAGTTATTTATGTACCAAGGCACTGAAGTTCAACTTTTTATGACCCGTGTGGAATTTAGTTGCCGAGGCCTCTGGCCGAGGCAAATAAACCACATGAGTCATAAAAAGGACTTCTGTGCCGAGCTACAGGGTGCCCTGATAAACCCGATTTTCTCCGTAATTTTAAATATAAATTCATGGTTCGAAAACCAGACTTGTGTAGAATTTTCCGAGGAATTCGAATGTGACGTCAAACTTAATACACCGGGTGTTGTTAAAAAGCTATTTCAAAAGATACCGTTTTTTTAAAAAATTGTGAAGTTGGATTTTAACACGAAATGTTAGTAATGAGTATAAGGGGAGTAACGAAAAAGTATTGGTTTTCATTTCTGACTTCCGGTTTGACCGGAAGTGAGCATCACTTTGTCAGATTTTTTAGACAACCTGTATATTTTGGGTTTTTTAAGTTCCTTTGTTCTCCCAATTCCAACCATACAGTGTGACCCATTTGTTTTGGGGTCAGTCTGTAAAAAGTGTATCAATCGTGCGATTTGGCTGATTTTTTTTTTAAATTGTAGAGCTCGATGAACTGCACATTTTGAACAAAAATTGCCTGGTTCGCATAAAATCCAAAGCCTACTATGACCGTTTTTATGAGCAAAATTTTAAGAAACCATATTAGCGTTTTTTTTTGAAAAAATCTGTGTGCGCCAATGGATTGAGCACCCCTCGAAATGGGTATGTACAAAATTTCATCAAAATATTTCAAGTAATAACGATTTTGTAGAAAAATTAAAAATGCAGCCAAGGTACGTCTTTATTTTCAAAAATTCAAAGTTGGCCATGGAAAATAATTGAATTGTAATAATACAACCTTATGATTATAAACACAAAACATAAAAACAATTAAAATTATAAAATTTTTGTAACTTCTACCAAGCCTCCATTTTCTACAATGCATTTGTCGTTCCTCTTGTTCCTCACAACTACGGTTTATCCTAGCTTGCAGTTCTTGTAAATTATGGGGTCTTGACTTATAAACATTTTGCTTAAGTGTACCCCAAAGAAAAAAATCTAAAGGAGTTAAGTCCGGAGATCTCGGTGGCCACTCACAGAAAGGACTATTTCGCCCTATCCAACAGTTTTCAAAATTATTATCTAGCCAGTTTCTGATTAAACGAGCATTATGAATAGGACTGCCATCTAACTGTAACTTTAAATTTAAACGGTATCTTAATGGTAACTCATCTAAAGCATTTCTAAATTCAATTTCTAGAAAATTCAAGAAGCCAGCCGCATTCAAATTCCCTTCAAAGAAAATGGGCCAAATTATTCTGTCGCGTAGTATTCCACACCAAACGTTAATTTTTTGTGAATATTGTCTCCTTGCATTTATTATAAACTCTGGATTTTCAGCTGACCAGTGACGGCAGTTTTGACTTGATACTACACCATTTGTAGTAAACGTGGCTTCGTCGGTGAATAAAATTTCATTTAAAAAGTTGCCATTATGGAGATATTCACCTAGCAGCCAATAGCAAAATTCTAATCTTCTCTCCTCATCTCCTGGTTCCAGGGTGTGCAAAAATTTTGGCTTAAACGGTTTTATTTTGTTTTGTCTCAAACATCTCCTTATACTCTCTCTGGGTATATGAAGGTCTAAACTAGCCGTTCGAACACTATTTCGAGGATTGTCACTAAAGTATTGCAGAATTTGATTGTTATTTTCAACAAGTCCACGGCGTCCATTTTGCCTAGTTTTTAATAAATTTTTAGAAATCGATCCAGTTTCATCAAAAATATTGTTTATACGTTGTACAGTACTTCGACTCACTGATCTACCTGGGTGTCTATTGTTAAATTCGGCCGCAGCTTCTGCTGCCGAGCGCTCGTTGTCGCCCACGAGTCGAACAATTTCTATTTTGTCTCTTATGCTTAAATATTCCATAATTATGATAATTAATTGTATTGAGCACAAACAATTTCTGAACTCAATTTAGACAGTTTGACACTTAATAAAAGTAAACAATTCAATTATTTTCCATGGCCGACTTTGAATTTTTGAAAATAAAGACGTACCTTGGCTGCATTTTTAATTTTTCTACAAAATCGTTATTACTTGAAATATTTTGATGAAATTTTGTACATACCCATTTCGAGGGGTGCTCAATCCATTAGCGCACACAGATTTTTTCAAAAAAAAACGCTAATATGGTTTCTTAAAATTTTGCTCATAAAAACGGTCATAGTAGGCTTTGGATTTTATGCGAACCAGGCAATTTTTGTTCAAAATGTGCAGTTCATCGAGCTCTACAATTTAAAAAAAAAAATCAGCCAAATCGCACGATTGATACACTTTTTACAGACTGACCCCAAAACAAATGGGTCACACTGTATATACTTTTATATAGTTATCTCTAAAAATAACCAAGCAGTAAATTTTTATTTTTTGATAAATTTCGTCGTATACTTATGACAAATTTACAACTTTGCATGGAATGCTAAAATATAGCGTTAGACACTACATAAAAATATATATGGTTGGAATTGGGAGAACATAAGGAACTTAAAAAACCCAAAATATACAGATTGTTTGACAAAGTGATGCTCACTTCCGGTCAAACCGGAAGTCAGAAATGAAAACCGACACTTTTTCGTTACTCCCCGTTTACTCATTACTAACATTTCGTGTTAAAATCCAACTTCAAATTTTTTTGGAAAACGGTATTTTTTCAATAACTTTTTAACAACACCCGGTATATTAAGTTTGACGTCACATTCGAATTCCTCGGAAAATTCTACACAAGTCTGGTTTTCAGACAATGAATTTATCTTTAAAATTACCGGGTTTATCACGTTAACTGGGACACCCTGTACATATTATATATATATTTTTTTAAATAGAAAAAAATGATTTATTAGGCAAGAAAACAATCGTACGAAATCACCCTCAAGTATAATGACATAGGGCGCCTACGAACAGAAAAACCAAACTGCTGCTTGTTGTGAAACCTCCATAACAAATCTATTGATATTCAAACCTACTAAAATAATCATCCTGAAAGATTGCGCTGCTATAAATAACAATTTCGCAACGTGTACGAAAAGTTAAATGGGCCTTTATTGCCGGGTATTGAATATTTGATGGGCGATGGTTCCGCATCTGACGTTTGATGTTTACACCTCGCCAAGGCCTACATATTGAAAAAATGGTACAATAATGGGCTACTTCAGAGCCGATTTCTGAGCTTCGGGATACCTCACTGCCGATTTCAATCTAAAAAATACAGAAGCCTGCCAGTCAGTAAGTCCATATCAGTTAAGGTGGCTGGTGTGCCACAACAGGAAACGCATAGAAAATGTATCATCTTAAATAGTGACGTTGTTGAGAAAGGTCCAATAATTTAAATTGTTTTTATTTGTTAGTTATCATTTTGTACAGGAATACCTTACTTTTGTGTTTATCAATATTTTTTCAATGATTCCAGAGCACTCTTGATCCGTATATAAAATTCATAAAATTTCAGAATTTTGAGATGGCTCAGAGAAAAATACCCTGTATATTTTTATAGTAAATATTTTCACACCCACATTTTGAGTGGTCCTATTGACCATTCAACTGTTTTGAAGGAATTCTATGGCACACTTGACTCGCCAGATGTATTAAAAATTCCTATTTTGCTCAAATTTGACACCCTGCAGAATGGAACTCCCTGTATATTTTTTATTCAAATTTGGTATATAAGGGTGTCCTGATTCACGCTATGGGGTTAGATTTAAATAAAAAAAAATCGCTAAATGGTTTTTGTGAAAATCGGGGTATAAAAAAAAACGTAGCCGTCCCTGGATTTGCATTTTGACAAAAGCAAAAACGTCAAAAGAATCGTTTTTTGAAGACTTTTCGAACAAAAAAAGGTTTTTGAAAATATCTCACAAAATACATTTTTTTATCGATTTGTATACACTTAAAAGTAGACACCCTGTGTAAAAGCTGTATTAATATAGGATAAAACTGCCAAATACTGGACGCAAAGACAATTCGTTACCGAAAAAGAAGATAAATCGTAATAAAGCTGGATATTTAAAATTTGGGACATTTTAAACGTCAGAAACTGACATACCAATAACCACAGAATACCCCCTTTTACCTATAATAAGTCGCCATTTTTTCGTAGAGTACAACAATGACAATGAAACAATGAAATACGACGTCATGCCCAAGCATGACGTCGACCCAAGGTCTTTCTTCAAATCATTTTTCGTAGCTTCCAAAGCAAGGAATAAAAATAAACATTTGTCCCATTCGAATGTTTGCGTACCAATTACAAGGTTTTTCCTCTCAAACGACAAGCCAGAAGAGAATGTGCATAATTTAAATTCCGCGGAAAAGTCAAACGTTCATTACCGGGCACTATATTTTCCCGCCGGGAATTCTGTGTGGGAGCGAACTATTTTCGCAGGCGATGATGCGACAACAGGAATTAGCAAGGGCTTCACGGGTCAGAGGGCGGCGGAATTTATCCCCCGAAGAGAGGGAAAAACAGAAAGAGATTGGTGGCTGGGGAAACAATTTATCCGGATAAAAGGAAAGGGGGAATATAATAAAGTAGGCGAACGGTCGGAAATTTTTAGATTTAATGTTAGGAGAGAAGCTATACGTTTCTTAATATCGTAACTTTTTCAATGTTTTTGCAGACGGTCTCGCAGTTATGTGGAAATCCATAGGATTTTTGAGGAATATCGCTAAATCCGCTAGTGTAGAAAACGATAAAAGAAACCCAGATCCTACATTATTATAGCCTCTTTTCTAGTTTTACTCAAACCACTGATGACATAATCGTAACTAAAACGAATTAACAGTTGTTGTTCCAATCTCACACCTGACACCAGGTTGATACATTTTATACAATTGAATAGAAATAACACATTCAGTATTGTCACGAGAGCAACTTTTACAAAAAGTAGTATCTAGGTTAATATTATTAGTGGTGTGCCCATTATCGATAATACCTTTTGTTAATTTTACAAATTATACTGTACAATCCCAAAGCCGAAAATACCGCGACTGCCCAGCAGGAGGCATCTATTATTAGGCACACCACGAGCTGTATTTAGGAAGAGAATTTAACCAGTGCAAATGACTTAATTATTCATGGTGTAGGTAGGTAAAATTTAACAACCCACTTATTAGGCATAAATTAACTACAAAAATTATGAATCATTGTGACAGTCCATCTGACAGCTGTCATTAAGGAGCCTTCTGTTCTGAATATATTTTCTGTACTAATAGATGTTCGATGATCAAAGTGTTAGCTGAAAGTGCATAGTTCTATATTAAATTTGGTAATGTGAAGAAGTACCTAAGTAGGTTAAAAGTTTGATCTACTTACCACATAGTAAGCCTTGTTAATTGGTTTAGCATAACTGCGGCGTTACTAAGAGAGTAGGATTTCCGCGATAATAGCACTGGTGGCATTATCACTGAAATCACTGAAATGATTGGTTAATATTTAAAAAATTATGTCATTTCATTATTTCATATTGGCAGGCGATGAATTCTCGTGTGCATTGTCGCGACACCACTCTCATAGTAGGTATCCTAGACAGGAAATAGAGAGGACACCGCGCTTGCCTACCGCCTACCCTGCCGTGTATGTATAGATTTTGTTACGTCGCGTCGTTTTGAACGGCAGCCATTTTATATGTGGCAGACAAAACGTGTACGTTGTGAGTTAATTTCGTGAATTAAAAGTAACAGTGATTAAGGGAAAAATATACCCACTCTTATCTTACGATGGTGAATTGTATAGCGTTTGGTTGCAAAAGCAGAAGTGAAAAGCAAGAGCCCGCGGGATTTCGATTCACAGGTAAATATTTAACAAGCTACCTTTCAAAGATGCCCTAAAACTTTATTTTTCTCAATATAACTTCTTCATATTCCTTTCACTTTTTAGTATGTTTGTAAATAGGACCAATATAATTATTTTTAACATCGTTTTTGTTGAAAATTTCTTAATTGATTATGATAGTTTCATAAAATATGGGCTGGTTTCCAGGGGCGTGCATTATTTACTTTATTTTGATTGATTCGAAATCGCCGCAAATAAATATATTTCAGCACTTGACGCTAGCTTTACATTTGGGAAATTATCTGCAAATAAATACCAATATTTCAAATTACATGTAAGTCAAAATTAACTATACCTTTTGACTTTTAACATTTTTGTGATATTGGCTAAGAACGCGTTTCATGCTACGCCACTGGCCTGTCGTGCGATGTGGCAGTCGGTAACACGGCCGCGAGCGCTGTTAGACGTCCTCTCTCTTTCCTTGTCTAAGGTAGGTATCATCTTTATCTAGATAGTTTATACGAGAACTGCTGCAGCTATGGAACTATTGCATCTACTATTGCCGTGAATAAAAAGTTGACAGTGCGATAGTTCGCCCTTCCTTATATCCTTACATCCTTACATATACGTAATACACGGATCTGTTCACTCAAAAAGTGCTGTCTGGCATAGAATAATAATAATAATAATAATTCAAATTCGTATAATTGCATTGCCACTTACTTCATGCAATAAAATATTATGTATAGTCCAAAGCACGAAAGAATGCGGGCAGCGTTGCGAGATTTCCTATACGAGTAGTCGTTATTTATTAGCGAATACAAGTTTTATCATATTGAAGCCGAATTTCTTAACTCTGTTATACCGAAAAAATAAAGCTCGCATCACGGGACCACTTACCGATTTTCGTTTACCTATCATTTATTTTTAACGCGGTGTGATAAAACACCTATTATATTTTTTTCAACATCGTGGCGTCTATCATCGCCTTTGAAATACGGCAACACAGCACTTCTGCGAAGGAGTCGGCTGACAAAATCAGTTAGCCAACGCGTTTTGTGCCCCTAACTGCGTATTTGGGCTACCATACAGACCTATATTTTTTAGGCCGCTGGCAAGTTTTTTCCGCCGGCTTAGAGAGCTCAGTGGCGTTTCGTATGTTCGGGAGTTAATGTGTGCAAAATGAGTAAACAGGGAAGAACGTTGCATTCTCAACCACGAGAAATAATTGCCAATGTTATAAGGGTTTGCCTTCCTCCATAATCTAAGGCATCACCGTTAAGAATAATATTAACAATAAATTAAATAACAATTATATGAAAATTAAGTTAGTGATTTACACAAAATTGAGCTACGCCCCTGAACTGTGACTAATTCTATAATATTTGCGAGTTCTTCCCCCTTACGTCGCACGCATTCTGCCGTAAGGAGGACTATACAAACAACACAAATTCAACTTAAATAAATTTTGAATAAAATTTGAAAACTTAAATAGTGGGACACTTAGCGTGAACACCCTGTATGTTGTATTTTTAAATCGAGCCTGTATTATTACTGCACCCCACACATGAAACTATATTTTTTTTTATAAATAATTACTAATAAAGCAGGAGAATTTGAAATATCAAGCGATCTCTTAACAAAGATAGGTAACTAATATTAAGTTAGGATTCTAATTAAGTAAAGTCGTGTTTAATATTCAGCTGATTGCTGATTAGGGAAATGAAAGGACATGGTAACGGAATGAGGAGAACTTTTTCATATCTTGGAAAGATGTATGTAGGCACCCACCATAAATAAAACTGCTTCCACCCGACTACCTTATCCTATTTGTAAACTCAACTGTGATTGGTCGACTATAAAACAATAAAATCGAAATCGGGAACATCCTTGATCAAATACGAGATTTTATAAATGGACCAATTTGGCCCAATTCAAAACTTTCGCTCAATAGATATATACCCGAAAAACTAGTCACACAGAGCGATTTATATTAGGAGAATTTCTTTACCACACTCAAAGCTACGTATCCAGAACTTATGGAATTTTATCGTTTTTTTTTTGCTTTTGTTAAACTACTACAATGACTTTTATGTTAAAATGAGTCCCACATCTCGTTCCGTAACTTCTATAAACTTCCAGTTCGGGTGTGATGCCGAACTTAGATACCTTTTAAGAAATCCGTTTTTAAGTGGTTCCGAACCAGTTTACCTATAAATGGAGGCCATATTTTTAAAAACTTTCTGATTATAAAAATTTGCCTCTATTTATAGATATTATAAGGGGGCCGCATGGAAATATCTTGAAAAAGCCATAGGCCAAATCTCGCCTTAAACTTTTATATTATTATATTGTAAAATATATAATTATGTTATTGTATTCGATCAATAAGGACGGATAAATATATGCATTTTTCAGATATCTGTATTTGAATGAAAAAGTTATTAGTATACAGGGTGTCCCAGAATATGTGAGCAATTTCTCGGATTTATACAGGGGACGTTAAAATAACAATAACAAGGACGTCCCTGCGAAAATCGATTCTTTTTAAATAACTTTTAAAATACTTTGAGACGATGGACAATGGATAAGACTCCTTAAAAGGGCCCAATAAAACAATTTTGGCTTATTTGGTTTGCCAGGGACGGACTAGCTGTAGCACAATAATGTCATTTTTTTTACACCCTTTACGATAAAGGCACAAAGATAATATTTTTAGATAGCTTAAACCTTAAGCTAAAAAAATATACTCGATATTGATAAAATTAATTGTTTTCGAGAAAAAAACTTTTATTATATTCGTAAAGAGACCTAAACCTATTAAATTTACATTCGTTCTGTGTCTATTTAAAAAATGCCACTTTATTTACTTTTATTTTTTGTGTTTGTTTTTTGACATGTATAGATTTAACAATCTTCAATTCGTAGAGCTAGGGAATGCATAACATTAGAAGGAGCTCATGTTGAACCGACATACAAAATTATGTAATAAAAATAGTATTAAACAAAAATGGTTTTTTCTCGTAAACAGGTCATTTTATCTATATCAGTTTATATTTCAAGCTATCTAAAAATATTATTTTTGTGCTTTTACTTTAAGGGTGTAAAAAACTTGACATTAATGTGTGACAGCTAGTCCGTCCCTGGCAAACCAAGTAAGCCAAAATTGTTTTCATGTGCCCTTTTAAAGGAGTGTTATCTGTAGATCTGTTAAAATTTATATTAGAAACAATATTAGCGAAGACCGACTGAATGGGTTAACACTCATTTATGTGTATCTACCCTGAAATACCCATATCTCCAGAGGAGATATTTGACGAGCTCAAGACCAAAAAAAAGAATACTTGATTTTGTGTTATAGATTTTACTGGTTCGAAGAACAATTATTTTTGTTATACAGGGTGTCCGGTAATAAATTAAAAAATTAAAAAGAAAAATGGTAAATATGACGAAAAGTTCATATTATGAACATAGGTCCGCAGATGTTTGGTTTTCGAGATACAGGGAAATTTTATTTTCGATTTTTTTAAGTAACTTTTTAAGGCGACAAAATTTTTTGCAGAAAAAAACAACAACAACAAGTTAATTAAACTGCCAAAAAATAAATGTGCTTGTTTATTTAAATTTTATTTTCAATTTAATTGCAAACGAGTGTCGATATACACCTGCATCAATGCGAAATTTGAAAATTTCTCGAAAACGGTCACCTTTGGCGTTATTCACCAAGTATACCTTTTTTGCTTTTACTGTCAAAAAAGTTAGGGCAAATTAAATTAAATAATGATAGCGTACGCAGCGCCCTCTACGGATTGTACCAAAAATAATACCTAATTATGACTTCTCTTCCCAAAAAAAACCCTGTTACCAAATTTTGCAAGAAAATTTTGTCGTCTCAAAAAGTTACTTAAAAAAAATCGAAAATAAAATTTCAATTTCAACACATTTCACTACATATCTGCAGACCCATGTTCATATGAACTTTTCGTTATATTTTCCATTTTTCTTTTTAATTTTTCAAGTTGGTGCATTTATTTCCTGACACCCTGTATTTATTTATTTTAGAAAATATGTTTTTGTTCTGTTTTTATTCATTAAAATTATTGACAGAGTTTTATTATTTATAACTGATTGTCCCCCCCAGACGTTAATCCTGGATACGCCACTGGCTTTGTCTATGTTCTAAGTGGCCTATCCGTCGAGGCCAACGATAAAGACAGGCCACGGCGTTAACGCATAATGGCGTGGTCACGTGACCAACTTAGTCCTATATTATGAAAGGCATTTTTGGAGATAAGTAGAAAAAACAAATTTCGTAACAATTTGGCAAGTTTTCTTTCATCTATTACATTATTGGTTTTGTGCACCCAAGCTTTCTCTAATTGTTTTTTCAAAATTTTCAACCTGCCTCAGCTATTTTAGGCTGAGTTAAACGGCACTGCACTCACAATATTTTGGCACATTCTCAAAAATTGTTGGGACATCACCTTCCTTTAGCTTAGGTAATATTCTCTATAGGTATTTTCCTCCCACAACACATTTGTCCACTTTAATTATTGTTTCACTTTCTTGGAAATGTGTTAGCCACACATACTTAAGGGTTTTTTTAGAAATTAACTCTCAGTTGAGATTTGACGAATCCATTTTTGGCCGAAATTTTCATCCCGAGGCAAAACAAATGTTTGTTATGGCGACACTTTCTTCCTGGCTTTTGTAATATGTATAAATATAATATAAACAGACCCAATATTTGGTATTTAGGTTATTTTTTACGAAATAAAAATGAAACTAACCTCAGTAGGTATACTGTAAATATTGACGAGGTCTCCGTTGATCGGCAGGGTGAAAGACCGAATAGAAACCGTATCAGGGTGCAAACTTGTTTCTAAAATATAAACTAAGACGCTTAAAAACACTTTAAACATTGAAAACTTCTCAAAACCCAAGCTGCCGCTTTCAGTTATGTGACCAATGACATGTAACGTCGGCCTAAGGTGGTCACGTGATTTTTGTGCGCCAGGGCCTGTCTTTAAAGTAGGCCTTGCCTATCCGTCATATTATTTCACTGTCGCAGGTTGCCACGATGGCCCTAGACCTTCTGCACCAAAGCGGGAAATTTCGTATACGCCACCTACCGGGGACGCCGCTGCGCCTGCGCATCGGCCTGCATACCGGGCCCTGCTGCGCCGGCGTGGTGGGACTCACGATGCCCCGGTACTGCCTCTTCGGCGACACCGTCAATACCGCCTCGCGCATGGAGTCGTCAGGTAGTTATTTGTTAATTTTAATTGGATTTTTGTGAATATACCTAGTACGAGAGCGGGCTGCATGATTTCAACTCTCACAAGCTTATAGACAGTGCCGGACTGGACAGGTGACATAGGGAGAAAAATCTCACGGGCCCCCCCCCTGTAAAGGCCGCTTGGGCGGCCCGCCCTGAACGGTTTCAGAGAGCGCTAGCACGCCCCACGCGCTGGCGCGAGGACCTCTATTATTACCTACTCAAACAAACGGATCCTATAATGTGAGTATGTGAGGTAGGTTGTACCTAAGTAGCATCTGAGCGCGTCTTTTCCAAATTAAAAATAATTAAATCACGTCTTTGGTCAAGCTTGTCAGAACACTTACTGGAGAGTTTTATTTTAATGAACGTGGAAGCAGAAACATTGTGTTTAATCGTCCCTGAAAAAATTAGCTTCAGAAAGTTCTGTACACAAAAAAATATTAGCTGGTTAGAGTCACTTGGAACAGCATAAAAACCTTTGAATTTTATACGGGTGATTTCTGCCGATAAGTCTGGTATTTTTACCAGTAGCAGAGCGTGGTAAATGCTATTAAATAGATCGCGCCCCGTATATCATTGTGTTCCAAGTGAGTTCATTTATATTTTATCAGGGTAGCTCGAGAACATTCGCCTCGGTAATAAAATACGAGACAAAACATGTTTTTAACCATATTAAACCGCACCTGGTATTAGTAGTAAAAAGAGATGAAGGAGGCAGAGAAGATAGATATTGTAGCCTAATATATCTAGTATATAACTTGCATGGGTTACACTGTTCGACGGCTGGCCACTTGTCCAGAGAAATGCGGTGGATAGACGTGCCATAATTTCACAGATCTTAGGATATACTGATATACTTGCGTAAATAGTTATAATCGATAGGTATGGCTTTTTAGAGACCTTTTGACAATATTATATGGTGCATTAACCTATACGTTGTGATTGACGACAACCTTAAAAAAACCTTAAAAGTGAAATATTATGTTGCTTGTAGGATATGTATATTTTTGAAAACTGCGTGTGACACTTAGAGTTTTTTTATGCTGTTTCAAGTGACTTTAGAAGTACTATTCTTACCTAGCCCCTAGGTACTTACTAGTTAAATGTGATTGATATTGTGTAGAAAAATTAGTTCCGATTTTTTGTTTTTATTTTTTTATTTTATTGCTTAGACTTAGTTAAAAAAGTTAAAGCATTGCGTGAAAATTGGACTGCGTAGCAACAGCAGTTCCTACCACTGCTTTTTAGGTGGCGGTAGAGTCGACAATGCAATATTCAATGTGTTTGTGCCCCTGGCAACCGCTTAATAATTAAAAAAGTGTCAAATGTCAAGCCGTTGTCAGTCTTCACAATATGTCAGTGACCGCCCAAAGAAAGACTTACATTTACTATATTTACCTTTATATAGGTACCGTATCTGTTCCTAGAGTTTATTTTAATTTTCTTGTTCATTTATTATTATGTTATACTTTTAATAAATATGTTGTGTTTACTTTTCAAAAAGCAATCCGAAGTTTCCATGTAGCTACCTACCTATACCCACATATATGGTAAAGTGAGAGATATAAAAAAATTTTGGAGATAAAATGTTTTTGAGCAAAGCCCATTTACATCTAATGTGGGGGCCCCTTGTTTAAAAGATCTCACTGGACCAAGATGGGCCAGTCCGGCACTGCTTATAGAATAAGTTGTTTTGTAAAATGTAGGGAGTATATTTCTTTACTTGAAGCCAGTAGGTTGCCTCAATTTATATGGGCCCGATCATTGTTATTTAAGGAAGTTGCGGCCAATTTTTAGGCAGATCTACTCTCATATGATTATAGAACAAAATAGGTACCATCGGAAAGAAGGCCCATGGAGAAACCATAAAAAAGGGTCCCTTGGTCCTTTAGAAATCCGATAGGCGTATTTTCGGGGGCCCGAAAATCCTCCGCTGTTAAATACGGCGCGAAAGACGGGGGCAAGTCTGGACCTCGGGCTCGGGGACGCGAGTTGTGTGCGAAGTCCCGCTATACAGCCAGTGCCATATACCGCTTGATGCACAGGAAAAAATTCTGACGGTACGGCGAGATGGCCGGAGAACGGGTCAACATATATTTAAAGAAACTTTTTCAAGTAAATTATTTCTCATTTTCGAGTTATTAAGGATTTTCGGCCAAAAAAACGACCGACACAGGTGGGACGCATCTTTTTTGCGTGATTGGCCGGCATTTCCCGTCACCTAAAAGTCAAAGTCCGTAAACTGTCAGAAATTGCCTTTTTGGCCGAACTACAGCTAAGTTATTTCGGCTCGGGGCTCTGGGGTCGGAATTTTTAAAGCTTCCCTCAAGTCTTCAGGTGAGGTGCACATGTTTCCGGTGCCCCAGAAAAATTTAAAAATGAGAAACAACACGCAATTTCTAAGAGCGGTTCCTCAGGATTTCCCGTCAATTTCGCTAATTCTATACAGCCGTCCCGTTTCTCGAAACTTGGAAACGGGAAATTTGATTAAATATTGGATTTTCGAGGTTTCTTTTGGTACTGGAGGAAAGTACAAGACCCAATTAAGAAATTTAGCATCTTCTTCGATTTCTAGAACGGCACTTTTCGAATTTGTCAAAAGACTTTTGCGAAAAAGTACTAAATATGTTCGTGGGACGGGTTGTACCTATAAAAAAATTAAAAATTATCCACAATTTCTTTAAATAACAATGATCGGGCCCATATTATCTGAGGCAACCTACTCGCTTCAAGTAAAGAAATATGCTCTCTACATTTTACATTATAACATCTTATTCTATAAGCTTATATGAGAGTTGAAATCATGCGGCCGGCTCTTGGCTAATAGAAATACACACCTAACAAAAAAACTAGTGACTATAAGATTCGAAGTTTACTCGTTTTTCTAGGTGCCGCTTGGAGAATTCACCTGTCCGAGGACACGAAAAACCGGTTGGCGCAAGCTGGCGGGTACAGATTAGAGTTTAGGGGTCCAACTGTGATAAAAGGGAAGGGTACAATGGACACGTATTGGTTGTTGGGGAAGGAAGGGTTCAACAAAGAATTGCCAGTGGCGCCATCAATCGAGTAAGTATCCTTTATGATCAAATTGTCTTATACATCCGGCTAAAAAAATGCGTAATAATATAATAATAGCCTTTTACCGCAAATTATGGACTGCCTGGCTGGCCGCCAAGCTGTCTGTTATACTCCCCTCAAATTTGAAATTTAAATCTCGACAAACCCGGGGCCTGTCGAATCGAAAAACTCGGATATGGAATGGACGCGGGCCGTCCTTGAAAATCCATTAGGCCCGTCGCTCCGGAATTATGTATAATTCCGGGGTTGGCTCCGGGCAGGTAACCGGAATGCAAATCTTAATTTGTGACTGTCCCTTTCAACTTATATGCCTCTCCCTTCAGTCCCTTCCTGGTTCCCTTATCATACTAATATGATTTTGATTATTATAGTGGGTCGTTGTCGTTTTGACAACGTAAAAGTAATTTTATATTTTTAATAATTAGCCAATAAACAAAAATTAGAATTTGTATGCCTTAAAATCTCCTCTGTAAAAAGCCATTTAGTGAAACAGAAAAATGTCTTGATCGATCGAAATTTGACTGGCACTAATGGATTTGCCCTATAGAGGGTTGGTACATGGACCTAATATCGATTATCTAAAACGCATTAGTTTTGAATTATTTTAATTTGTGTTTCTCTAGAATATCGCTCTGTACGATCGCTAACAACTAAATTTTAAAAAATTATATAACTTTGTGCTAACAATTCTTCTGTAGAAGTACAGTACTAAGACCATGCTATGTAACAAAAATCATCATCAGGAATTTTTTTAAGATACATGTTATTCTAGACAAAAATGTTTATAAAAGAAAGTTCCCTGATTTTCATTTTGGATTTTCAAAAATTCAGCTTAAACAAAAAACATATAATTAATAATTCAATTTTCAAATTTTGTAGGTATTAAGGATTTATTTTGGACCATAAACAACTTTCTTTTGCAAACCTTTTGTCATATATAATGAATACTTCTCTGACCTAACATTTTTTTATATGGTATTTTCATATTCATGGCAAGCACATTTTTTTATATACAGGGTGGAACATTTGAAATGCAAGTACCCCCGTATTTTTTTTATTTTTTATCCGATTTCAGCCGTTTTTTTTTCTGAAGGTAGGTCGCAAAAACTCTACTTTGCTACATAATTTCAGGTCTTAATATCAATTCTCAAGGCCTACTACGAATTTTTTTCTATATAGTAAAAAAGGACGAAAACCATTTCGCCGTTTTTTTATTTAAGCAGGACACATTTTTTTATTTAATCAGGACACACCATAACAAAAGAAGATACAGGGAGTCCTGGGAATCTGGCAAGTCAAGTGTGCCATGGAATCCCCTTAAAACAGTTGCATGGTCAACAGGACCACTCAACGTGTTGTTGTGTAAAGATCCAATAGAAAATATACAGGGTGTCGTCTTTCTCTGTGCCATCTCAAAATACTGAATTTTTGGAGTCAAAAATCGAGTATATCAAAACCGCCCCAGACACTATAAACGAACTAAATCTAAAAAATACAGAAACCTGAGAGTTAGTAAGTCCATATGAGTTAAGCTGGCTGGTGTGCCACAACAGGAAGCGCACAGAAAATGTATCATTTTACATTTTAGACAGTGACTTTGTTGAGATGGGTCCAATAATTTAAATTGTTTTTTTATTTGTTGGTTGGCATTTTGTAAAGGAATAAATTACTTTTGTGTTTATTTATATTTTTTAAATAATTCCAGAGAACTCTTGGCCAGTATAAAGATTCTTAAAAATTCAGGATTTTGAGATGGCCCAGAGAAAAATACCCTGTACATTTTTGTATCAAATCTTTGCACACCAACACTTTGAGCAGTCCTCTTGGTCATTCAACTGTCTTGAGGGGATTCCAGTACACCCTTGATTCGCCAGATGCCTTTAAAATTCCCATTTTGTTCATCTTTAGAACCCCATACAATAGAACTCTGTATATTTTTTGTTTAAATTTGGTATATGGGGGTTTTGGTATGTCCTAATTGTCAGATGTATCAGATTTTAAATAAAAAAAATCGATAAATGGTTTTCGTCATTTTTTACTAGAAAAAAAATTCGTAGTAGGCATTGAAAATTGAGATTAAGACCTGAAATTTTGCACCAAAGTAAAGATTTTTTGCGACCTATCTTCAGAAAAAAACGGCTAGAATGGGATGAAACATAAAAAAATTACGGGTGTGCTTTCATTTCAAATAGGCCACCCTGTATAATGACTTTTCGTCGACAAATCAATAAAAAAAATCTCTATCCGTGAACAGTAATGTACTGTACATCTTTGATGTACGAGATTTTTAAAATGAGCCCGCCATTTTGGGTTTAAACTCAAATATTTATATATTTATTTCTAAATACCTACCTACCTTTAAAAAAACTATTGAATTTTGGATGGATTGGATTCTCCTGTAACAAATTGTAGAGCATATTTCTATTTTACCCACGTTTTCCTAATTTGAGCACCAGAATGAGATCAAAACATTTAATTTCAAGTTGGGGAAACGTCGAGTATAAAAACATAGTCTTTTAAAACCAACGCTAACACGAAATACACAAAATTCACATTACTTTGATTTTCTGGCTGGCACTGCAGGGAGTCCCATGGGTAAGTGAATTTATAAAGAATAATAATACTTTAATAAGGATAGATTTTTGTATCTGTAATTATAAATAAATAGGCATGTTTTGTAGCATATCAAGTTGACTATATCCTTTAATATTCTTAAACTCTGTCCATAGATAAAGGATTTATATTCAGTCTGTCCCATTTCCCTGACGAATTAGGTTATTTATATTTATATGCCAAGTTGACAGCCAAAATGTTGCCAGTTTCCACTACTGTCAGTGTAGATTGTTTGTTACGGTGATAACACTGATAACCTTAGATGAGGGAAGAGAGGGGAGACGTAAATTCAGATTTAGACAGCTGCCAAACGTGTGACACAAAATCGATCCGGTGACATTTTTGGTGCTAGACATTCGAGGTGAAATCTTCCTGGATTTTCCTGATTTTTGTTGTTAAAATCCATCCGAGGACTTCCGCTTTCTGATAGTACTTACCTAGTATGGGGCACTGCTGAGCGTATGGCTGCAAAAGCTACGATGGGCGAAATGAAGCTGGAATTACCTTCCATATGTAAATATTCTATATGGGCGTCTTGCATGATTTTTATTTTTTGTTATATATCTCCTTTGTGAGTGCAGAGGTATACGCTATTTCAAAGTATGATTAAGGTCATAGTTCAAGCTACTTTTTTTGTAATTTGCACTAGGTCTGTTGAACTTTTCATTCGAGATTTCTAATAGAAATCTCGTAATTGCTCTTAAAGACGGCGTGTCGTCCAGTGGCACATCTAAACTTTTTGATATTTTGACAAAATATGTCGTCTTATATTTCAGTTTTTTACTTATAAGTTAAAGCATTTGATTATGTTCGAATTTATACTAGTCATATTATGGAGTACCTAAATATATAGAATTCTAAAGTTAATTTTATTTAACTATACGAAACAGTAAGGATGTTAAATATTCATGAAACGCCACTGGCAGAATACGCGTGGTCTGATTTGGTAACACGACAGTTCCTGGTTTGACGTGTCCCCTTTCTTCCTTTGTCTGAGGTGATAACAAATTTAATACAGGGTGTCTGACAGAACATTTAAAGTAGATAATGTTCCTTACTATAATTTTTTGAATTTTTAAGAAAGAAACCCTTTTCTAACGATTTTATTTTTTAAAAGTCATTTTTGACAGATCGCTAAAGTCACGTGACCACGTTTAGGACATATCTCACCTTTTTTAAAACAAAAGGTAACTCCAAAGTTGAATTCAAAATAAATCATTAAAATTAACAATTTTCAACCTGTCTTGCGAAGTTTTTGGAGGACACTGTATATAACATACATAATACAAATATCATATAATATGATTGATTATCTTTAGCCGTTTTTGAAATACTTAATTGTAAGGGAAAGTCGCCAAATTTCGGATACTGCTTTAAATTTATTATATAGAAGTATTATACAGAAGTGTTTTTTATATATTTTTTCATATAAGCATATGCAACGTGTTATAATGAAACAAAATTTATTGTCAAAAGAATTTTATTACATTTGTTTTTTCCAAGAAAACGACGGTACATTTTGGTGCGACTGAAAAAAGGTTCCTAATTTCGGACACTGTGTCCAAAATTAAGAGCCTACTTTCTACAAGTGTAAAAACTATATATTTAAACAAAAGGCGCACACATAAGTTTTTTCTAGCTTGTTTGATGTAATTTCCAATGTTTCGGGACCGAAACAAAATTGGAGACATTAGGATAAATAGGTATCCCATTTGTTTTCCTCTGACCTCGTTATAATAGCCAGTTTCAATGGATCTGTCACTTTTTCTGAAAATAAACAATTTACTCGCAACCAGCATATTATATTAAGCCAGAATTTTGGGTTTCTGGTATCCGAAATTAGGCACCTTTTCACTTTTTAGGTTAGAGTAATGCAGTACTGTTATTTTTGAAATCTGTTTAATTGTGACCAGAATACCGGCTTAATTAATATATTAACTTACCTAGGACGCAAACACAAAATTCTGGAACGATTATTTCAAAGATCGACACAGCTAAAACCGCGACTGAACATAAAACTCCGCCATGCAATTTAGACCTTTGGAGCTGCCATCTAATGGAGAGAGATTGTACCACCACAATATTGCATAGTGGGCTTAATTTGACTTTTTGCATTATATAGGGTGAGGTTTCAATTTAAAACAACAGATGGCTTCTTAGATAAACCACTATCCGAAATTAGGAAACCATCCGAAATTAGGCGACTTTCCTCTACATGTTTTCTCTAACTCAAAAAATACGATATTAAAAGAATCTTTGTGAACATGTACCACTGAAATTCTGGTCTGGATGAATTTTCTTTGCTATCTACGAGAGCATCAATCAAAGGCAAAAATAATATCGCGCGGCCTTTTGCGGGCAGCCCCGAAAGCCATATCAAACAAACCTGCAGTAGAGCTACGGGAATTGCCGCTATGCACTCGCAATCTGGTCCGGATCGGGACCAGAAATCCCCGAACTGCAGAAACCCCGGAAACCGATATTTCGGCTTTAATCTCCGACATTAAATTTTCCGGCGCGGTCGCCGGAAATGGCCGTATTAACGGCGGGAACAAACCGAAATTATTAAGGGGGAGGGCTGGGGGGATGCGCCGCTGTCGAGGCCCACCGACGGAAGATGTATAGGACAGTACGAAATAATATAATAGCCAATAATCCTCCTATTCAATACCGATTTAGAAGAAATTGTGGGTCTCCTTTTCGAACAATAATTTTTGGCTCCAAATCAGGTTAGCCAACGTGCAGTAGTGACACACAGGATAACAGCCAGTACAGATTTGACTTGTGGGTTTCTTGTAGGACCACTCAAGCTTGCTTTTGGGCCGAAAATATAGTTTTTAGGAATTTGGGAAATATAGGATATGACGTCATCAAACATATTTTTTCCAGGACCAGACCTGTATATTTTTGACAGAAACAATTGACAGATGCTCGTTATGTGGCGGAGCTCCGTCGTGTGGAATCCACATGGTTCGTCTTAGATGCAATGAAAAAGGTGCCATGGTATTTTTTTAAATGAAAATCGAGTTAACCATGACTATGAAAGTATAGTTTTGACAGAAACAGTTGGCATATGCTCGTACAGATGTATTATGGTAAAAGTATTAAAATTTTATTATTAGTTATAAAAATATAACTGTATGAACGTCTTTTTGGTGTTATATTTTCTATTAAATCATGAATATTCCGGGACGTAATTTTGTAAACAAGGTTTTTCAGAAATTTTCGATGCAATGAAAAAGGTGCCATGGTATTTTTTAAATGAAAATCGAGTTAACCACGACTATGAAAGTATATTTTTGACAGAAACAGTTGGCATATGCTCGGGCAGATGTAGTATGGAAAAAGTATTAAAATTTAATTCTGTACTTTGGTAGAAAAAGGGCCAATGTCCATTTCAGCTGATTCGAGAAAAATGAATTTGAATTTATAATTCTATTGTGAGCTTAAAAATACAAATAAGCTTTTCTGATAATTTTCGATTTGAGGTGACATATAGAGTAAAAAGTACGTATTTTAAGATGATTCTAGCTATTTTAGTATATTTCTTTTCAGTTGCAAAGAAATGGACATTGGCCCCGAAAATAATATTGCGAATATGGACATTGGCCCTTTCTTCGAAAATAAAACAAGTTGTACAGACAAATTTTTTTTATTCGGTTTGATAATATCCACAACCATAGACAAACCCAAATAAAAGACGCTCCGAAAGGCCCTGTAATTAGGGAAGCATGTTAGTGCGCAACCCAGATAAATATTGTCATTCTTGTTAATGTCAACGATGTCATCTGACTTTTCCTTGCACAGAAATAGATGTCAACGATGTCATCTGACTTTTCCTTGCACAGAAATAGAAGTTAATTTCTGTTTACTTGTCGTAGGCTCCAAATAATTCTAATTTTAATCTCTGCATTCTGTGTTTTAAAATAACAACATGTGTTTGATGTGCAAGGGTGAAACCATGTTTGATCTGTGAGTGAAACAGAATGGTGTTCCCGACGTGAAACCCGCATTAAAACACAAAGAGAGAGACTGAAAACTGAAATTAATAAGGATTTTGCAACAGATAATACGTAGGTATATTAATGTAAAATACTATTATAACTTAATAACATTGATTGTGCCTGCTCTTGTACTTGCACTTGCTGAAAGCCCAGGAATTACTTGCATAGTTTAGTACTTAATACTTTATAACTTTTTTTTAGCTTATATGTGATGGGCAACTCGATGTCCAAAATACCGGGTTAACTCAAGACGAGGTTAATAATTCGAGGTTCCACTTAATCCAGAGATCGCAATAGATGCATAGCAAGATGTAGCTGTCACTGCTAAATAATATTAGTATCATTTGTATACAAACGGTGAGTACCTACCTCTGCAATAAACCTTCAACAAAGCATTCAAGTCAAATCCTTTTTATAGGAAGTTATTGTTTTCCTATCTTACTGAGCCTTTCAGGTATCAACTCGAAAGCCCCTGTAAGCAATGGTTGTTGCAAGTTTTAAGCAATTATTGTACATTTTTAGGTATTTTTTGGATCATTAACAATATTGTACCATAGGGCGAATGCCTATAGGAGAACTGTTACCTGTGCTTACCTCAACCCAACAGGGGCATATAAATACAGATGTGCAGCTTTACATTGTAAAAACATTTACTATTGGCCAGTGACAAACATATCTTACAGAAATAAAAGATTTTTCACTTTTCCGGCTAATACAGATAGGAGGAGGCTGTGGTGTGATATCATGCATTTAAACTATTCTGATAAAAAAATTTATGTCTGTGAAGAACATTTCCATATGGAAAGTTTTACCAGCTCTGATAAAGTAAGACTCCAGGTGAGACTTGTTAGATTTGCAAAACCATTTTTTGAAAACGTAGATTTACTAGCATCGGCATCCTCTCGTAATGAACATTCTTATGCAGAAATAATTCATTCTAAATCTAACTTAAGTTCTCAGGATTCAAACATAAATAATGACACTGTCGTAGAAACAATTATAGAAATACAGCAATCCCCGGTTTCTTTTGAACCAGCCCCTTTTTTTATTTTTAAGAGATTTTGTTTACAAGAGTTTATTTTTACAAGAGTTCATTTTTTTTTGTTTATTTTATTGAATGTATTAAAGTGTTCAGAAGCTACAATTTTGTTTTCCTCTTTAGTTTAAGTACCTAGTTATCTTTTATTGTAAAGTTTTGCCTTAACTTTTAAAGGTTTTTAAAGAAAAACTAATGTGTCGTTTATTCGTAAAACTATTAATACTGTTCATTTGTTTTTGTTTTAAATTTTTAAAGAAGGTAAAACTTTAAAATAAAGGCTCATAAATCAACCAGTGTCTCAAAAAATATTTAAAATTCCCGCCTCCCTAGAAATAGTTCACCCAGATGCTAGCGGCGGCGCCACTGGCGCCTATTGTGCCAACTTCACACTAGGGATTCCGGATGTCTTCTCTTTGGGTTTGTCTATGTCCATAACTTAAACACAAACTGTCGACCACAGAACAGTCAAATACTGTCGATCGAAATTTGAGGTTAGAATAAATTAGGGCCAATGTCCAAAAAAATAAAAATGACAAACGGCCAATGTCCTGATACTACGGACATTGGCCGTTTATTTTATATATCAGTTATAGTGAAAGGGCTGATGTCCACACATTGGCCCATTTTCTATTAAAACGAATTGGACTTAGGCCTTTTTCCACTTAAGATTACTTCAATACCATGTAACTTTGGACATTGGCCTTTTTTCTAACCAGAATATATCAACTGCTCAGTCTGATTATACCTTTAACTTCTAAATGCAAATTTTGGACATTGACCCTTTTTCTACCAAGGTACAAAATTATCAGTTATAGAAATATAACTGTAAGAACGCCTTTTTAAGAAATACTGTTATTATAATCACTTATTATGTATTATTATATTTAAAAACCTAACAATTTTAGCGAAAAACAAAAACCAACAATATAAAAATAAATGCTAGGTAGGTTCTTACTTATAAATAATTTTCAATGTGACTACCTTCTTTTAATTAACATAAGTTTTGTAAACAATGTTTTTCAGAAATCCCCATAAATGGAAATCTAATGGTGTTAAATTTGGCGACTTTCCTGGCCATTTTATGGGACTATTTATTCCAATCGATTTGTTTCCAAACTCATCATTTAGAAATTCTTTTTCAATGTTGGCCTTGTGTGCTGGAGCTCCGTATTGTTGAAACTATATGGTTCTTCTTAACTACAATGGTACATTTTCCATGAGAACTGGCAGCTGTTGTTGCAAGAATTGGAGGTATGTTATTCCAGTTAAAATTCCTTCGTAAAAATATGGCCCAACTAAATTGACCAATTATGCCACACCATATATTAATGCCGAAGTGTCCCTGATTCCGAATTGGATTGACAATAGATGAGGATTTTCAGTGGACCAATAATGTTCGTTTTTACGGTTAGGTAAGCCATTACTAACGAAACGACACTCGTCTGTCCAAAGTATATATCTGAGAATTCAACGCCTGCCAATGTGAACCAATGAAATGACTTGATTTTTGAAATATTAACCAATCAGGTGATGATTTCAGCGATTATTTCCCTCATACTGCTTGCATCCAATAAGGTAGCTCCTTCCATAAAAATCCAATTGTGCAATTACCGGTAATTGCACTTGTGCAAATTATCACTTCGTTGCTTAGCAACCGCGAATCTGTTGGATACAAACACGTACCTACTTCTTAAAGTTTGTGTGTTTCACACTGTTCTAAATTACGCAGCTTATAAATTATGTTGCGGTATTATTAAGCATTATATCAATGAATTTATATAACTTTTACATTGCTAAATTCTTGTTATTTAGACCTCCGCCTCCGTTTAAATTTATGACACATTCAGAAAATAAACCAACACCGACAGGGTGTAGGTATAATCGCATTTGCCTTGGATACCCACGCGTCAGTCGAAGCTGTCAATAAACTCGTTCAAAATGAGTCGTTTTGGAAATGTAAACATAGAAAAATTAATACAGAAATTATTAAATCGTATTCGTGAAAAAATCTCGACAAATACCACTAGTGCCGAAAATTTTTCTAGATAATTTTATTCTCAAGCCTTATTTTGCCCATTAGCAAAGCCACTCGTACAAATTGGGCTTTTATTTTTTTATTTTCAGATAATAAAAGCCCAATTTATACTCGTGATCTTTCTAGGCAAAATAGCGCTTTCGAAAAAATTATCGATAAAATTTCCGGCACTAGTGATATTACATACGATAATACCACTAGTGGTATTTTCGCTGAAATCATACTCTCTTAGTTACGTCCTAGTTACGCTAAACCAATATTGTGGCAGCTAAAACTGATAACCCGATAACTTCTTCACATTACCAAAATTAATATAGGACTGGAAGATATGTCTTCAGTTAACACATTGATCGTAAAATTAAATATCTGTTAGCACAAAAAATACATATTCAGAACCGAAAGCTCAACCTAAATGACAGTTGTCAAATGAACTAACAATTTGCAGTTGTTAAATACTCTTTTTAAATACAACTCGTGGTATGCCTAACAATAGATAATACCCTTCGTCAATTTATCACTCATTATAATCCCAATGCTAAGAAAATACCACTCCTGCTACGCAGTCGTGGTATTTTCAGCTTTGGGATTATAATTCGTAAAATTAACGAAAGGTATTATCGATAATAGGCACACGAGGCACAATAGGCACTTGTTATATTACCCCTGAAAATAGCTAAGCTTGTCAACTACCTCGATCACCACCATGATTTCAGCAATATAATAAAGCCTTTTTTCTTTATTTGTCTCTCCCAAATCTTCTAGGTAATGTAATTTAAAGTCATGATATTTGTTTTCTTACTTTTCTTTCATAATTCGTTGTACGGACGACTTCGAGTAATCTTCAAAATATTGTAAAAGCCTGTTTTACATTGACAATTTCTTCATGAATTAATTCACGACAAGTTCTATTTTACACTGATGAAGAAATTGATGAATTTTTTGTCACCTTATGTCAGATTCTAGCGAATACCAACACAAGTGAATAAATAACAAAATAATTTTTTTGTTCTGCATTTCCCCTATCAAAACATATTTTCTAAGCATATCCATCTTCATCCAAAGCATCTTTAACTACATATTAAGTCTGGCTAGAAGAGTAGTGGCATTTTAGCCAAACGATTTAGAGTTTTTTTGACTACAATTAATATGAATGTGGAAAAAGTGCAAACCATAACATTGGCATGTTGCACATTACATAATTATTTTTGAGACACGAATGTCCTAGTTCCATCCTAGAAGAGCTTTATAAAGGCTATATATTTCAGTTTGGACTTTCTTACCAAACATGCTCAACAAGACATGCTTGCGTTGTTGCCCGAGAGGAGTTTTTTGATTATTTCGTGACTGAGAGAGCTGTGCCTTGGCAGCGGAATACATAAATAAATAAAACATTGCAACGTTTCACACACTTGTTATCTGAGTACCTATATTATCTTTAAAATTATGTACTCTCCTCTATTCCTCGTCTAATGCCTCAAACAAAATCCAGTATCAAAATATAACCTTCCTTGTGTTCAAATTTTCAATGTTAGTACTCCTGAAGATCACGCAAAACTTGACGTAAAATAGAACATGCCCTAATTCGTGAACTAACTTCATGAAGAAATTCATGAATTAATTCATGAAGAAATTGGCAGTGTAATACACGATTTTTTTACATTAATTTGTCCTTGAAGTGGCTTCACGAATTAATTCAAGAAGAAATTGTCAATGTAAACAGTCATAAGACTTGCACTGTTGCATCATCGTTGGGAACTATTCTTCTAATTGATTTGCCTTTGCGGATAGAAAAGGCATTCTGGTTCTCCCTTAAGTTTTTTTCTAATCGAATAAACATTTTGTGACCAGGATATTTGTCCCTATAAATTCTAACGGCTCTTCTAGCATCTTTTTCAGCTTAAGAATAATAAATGAGCAACTGTCAATTGTTTTTCATGGATACCCAATCAAGCCAAGGCTAATTTGATTCAGGATATATACTTCGCATTAAGCGAATATATAATCTCTAATTTTTGCAATAACAGTTGCCAGTTCTCATGGACAATGTGCCATTGCATCTAAGACGAACCATGTGGATTCCACACGACGGAGCTCCGCCACATAAAGCCACCGTTGTAAAAGAAGTTCTAAATAATGAGCTTGGAAACAAATGGATTGGGATAAATGGGCTCATAAAATGGCCAGAAAAGTCGCCAGACCTAACTCTATTAGGTTTCTATTTACGAAAATTTCTGAAAAACCTTGTTTACAAAATTACATCCGGGAATATTCATGATTTAATAGAAAATATAACACCAAAAAGACGTTCATACAGTTATATTTTTATAACTAATAATAAAATTTTAATACTTTTACCATAATACATCTGCCCGAGCATATGCCAACTGTTTCTGTCAAAACTATACTTTCATAGTCATGGTTAACTCGATTTTCATTTAAAAAAATACCATGGCACCTTTTTCATTGCATCTAAGAAGAACCATGTGGATTCCACACGACGGAGCTCCGCCACATAAAGCCACCGTTGTAAAAGAAGTTCTAAATAATGAGCTTGGAAACAAATGGATTGGGATAAATGGGCTCATAAAATGGCCAGAAAAGTCGCCAGACCTAACTCCATTAGGTGTCTATTTATGAAAATTTCTGAAAAACCTTGTTTACAAAATTACATCCGGGAATATTCATGATTTAATAGAAAATATAACACCAAAAAGACGTTCATACAGTTATATTTTTATAACTAATAATAAAATTTTAATACTTTTACCATAATACATCTGCCCGAGCATATGCCAACTGTTTCTGTCAAAACTATACTTTCATAGTCATGGTTAACTCGATTTTCATTTAAAAAAATACCATGGCACCTTTTTCATTGCATCTAAGAAGAACCATGTGGATTCCACACGACGGAGCTCCGCCACATAAAGCCACCGTTGTAAAAGAAGTTCTAAATAATGAGCTTGGAAACAAATGGATTGGGATAAATGGGCTCATAAAATGGCCAGAAAAGTCGCCAGACCTAACTCCATTAGGTGTCTATTTATGAAAATTTCTGAAAAACCTTGTTTACAAAATTACATCCGGGAATATTCATGATTTAATAGAAAATATAACACCAAAAAGACGTTCATACAGTTATATTTTTATAACTAATAATAAAATTTTAATACTTTTACCATAATACATCTGCCCGAGCATATGCCAACTGTTTCTGTCAAAACTATACTTTCATAGTCATGGTTAACTCGATTTTCATTTAAAAAAATACCATGGCACCTTTTTCATTGCATCTAAGAAGAACCATGTGGTTTCCACACGACGGAGCTCCGCCACATAAAGCCACCGTTGTAAAAGAAGTTCTAAATAATGAGCTTGGAAACAAATGGATTGGGATAAATGGGATCATAAAATGGCCAGAAAAGTCGCCAGACCTAACTCTATTAGGTGTCTATTTATGAAAATTTCTGAAAAACCTTGTTTACAAAATTACATCCGGGAATATTCATGATTTAATAGAAAATATAACACCAAAAAGACGTTCATACAGTTATATTTTTATAACTAATAATAAAATTTTAATACTTTTACCATAATACATCTGCCCGAGCATATGCCAACTGTTTCTGTCAAAACTATACTTTCATAGTCATGGTTAACTCGATTTTCATTTAAAAAAATACCATGGCACCTTTTTCATTGCATCTAAGAAGAACCATGTGGTTTCCACACGACGGAGCTCCGCCACATAAAGCCACCGTTGTAAAAGAAGTTCTAAATAATGAGCTTGGAAACAAATGGATTGGGATAAATGGGCTCATAAAATGGCCAGAAAAGTCGCCAGACCTAACTCTATTAGGTTTCTATTTACGAAAATTTCTGAAAAACCTTGTTTACAAAATTACATCCGGGAATATTCATGATTTAATAGAAAATATAACACCAAAAAGACGTTCATACAGTTATATTTTTATAACTAATAATAAAATTTTAATACTTTTACCATAATACATCTGCCCGAGCATATGCCAACTGTTTCTGTCAAAACTATACTTTCATAGTCATGGTTAACTCGATTTTCATTTAAAAAAATACCATGGCACCTTTTTCATTGCATCTAAGAAGAACCATGTGGTTTCCACACGACGGAGCTCCGCCACATAAAGCCACCGTTGTAAAAGAAGTTCTAAATAATGAGCTTGGAAACAAATGGATTGGGATAAATGGGATCATAAAATGGCCAGAAAAGTCGCCAGACCTAACTCTATTAGGTTTCTATTTACGAAAATTTCTGAAAAACCTTGTTTACAAAATTACATCCGGGAATATTCATGATTTAATAGAAAATATAACACCAAAAAGACGTTCATACAGTTATATTTTTATAACTAATAATAAAATTTTAATACTTTTACCATAATACATCTGCCCGAGCATATGCCAACTGTTTCTGTCAAAACTATACTTTCATAGTCATGGTTAACTCGATTTTCATTTAAAAAAATACCATGGCACCTTTTTCATTGCATCTAAGAAGAACCATGTGGTTTCCACACGACGGAGCTCCGCCACATAAAGCCACCGTTGTAAAAGAAGTTCTAAATAATGAGCTTGGAAACAAATGGATTGGGATAAATGGGCTCATAAAATGGCCAGAAAAGTCGCCAGACCTAACTCTATTAGGTGTCTATTTATGAAAATTTTTGAAAAACCTTGTTTACAAAATTACATCCGGGAATATTCATGATTTAATAGAAAATATAACACCAAAAAGACGTTCATACAGTTATATTTTTATAACTAATAATAAAATTTTAATACTTTTACCATAATACATCTGCCCGAGCATATGCCAACTGTTTCTGTCAAAACTATACTTTCATAGTCATGGTTAACTCGATTTTCATTTAAAAAAATACCATGGCACCTTTTTCATTGCATCTAAGAAGAACCATGTGGTTTCCACACGACGGAGCTCCGCCACATAAAGCCACCGTTGTAAAAGAAGTTCTAAATAATGAGCTTGGAAACAAATGGATTGGGATAAATGGGCTCATAAAATGGCCAGAAAAGTCGCCAGACCTAACTCTATTAGGTTTCTATTTACGAAAATTTCTGAAAAACCTTGTTTACAAAATTACATCCCGGAATATTCATGATTTAATAGAAAATATATCACCAAAAAGACGTTCATAAAGTTATATTTTTATAACTAATAACAAAATTTTAATACTTTTACCATAATACATCTGTACGAGCATATGCCAACTGTTTCTGTCAAAACTATACTTTCATAGTCATGGTTAACTTGATTTTCATTTAAAAAAATACCATGGCACCTTTTTCATTGCATCTAAGACGAACCATGTGGATTCCACACGACGGAGCTCCGCCACATAAAGCCACCGTTGTAAAAGAAGTTCTAAATAATGAGCTTGGAAACAAATGGATTGGGATAAATGGGCTCATAAAATGGCCAGAAAAGTCGCCAGACCTAACTCTATTAGGTTTCTATTTACGAAAATTTCTGAAAAACCTTGTTTACAAAATTACATCCCGGAATATTCATGATTTAATAGAAAATATATCACCAAAAAGACGTTCATAAAGTTATATTTTTATAACTAATAACAAAATTTTAATACTTTTACCATAATACATCTGTACGAGCATATGCCAACTGTTTCTGTCAAAACTATACTTTCATAGTCATGGTTAACTCGATTTTCATTTAAAAAAATACCATGGCACCTTTTTCATTGCATCTAAGACGAACCATGTGGATTCCACACGACGGAGCTCCGCCACATAAAGCCACCGTTGTAAAAGAAGTTCTAAATAATGAGCTTGGAAACAAATGGATTGGGATAAATGGGCTCATAAAATGGCCAGAAAAGTCGCCAGACCTAACTCTATTAGGTTTCTATTTACGAAAATTTCTGAAAAACCTTGTTTACAAAATTACATCCCGGAATATTCATGATTTAATAGAAAATATATCACCAAAAAGACGTTCATAAAGTTATATTTTTATAACTAATAACAAAATTTTAATACTTTTACCATAATACATCTGTACGAGCATATGCCAACTGTTTCTGTCAAAACTATACTTTCATAGTCATGGTTAACTCGATTTTCATTTAAAAAAATACCATGGCACCTTTTTCATTGCATCTAAGACGAACCATGTGGATTCCACACGACGGAGCTCCGCCACATAAAGCCACCGTTGTAAAAGAAGTTCTAAATAATGAGCTTGGAAACAAATGGATTGGGATAAATGGGCTCATAAAATGGCCAGAAAAGTCGCCAGACCTAACTCTATTAGGTTTCTATTTACGAAAATTTCTGAAAAACCTTGTTTACAAAATTACATCCCGGAATATTCATGATTTAATAGAAAATATATCACCAAAAAGACGTTCATAAAGTTATATTTTTATAACTAATAACAAAATTTTAATACTTTTACCATAATACATCTGTACGAGCATATGCCAACTGTTTCTGTCAAAACTATACTTTCATAGTCATGGTTAACTCGATTTTCATTTAAAAAAATACCATGGCACCTTTTTCATTGCATCTAAGACGAACCATGTGGATTCCACACGACGGAGCTCCGCCACATAAAGCCACCGTTGTAAAAGAAGTTCTAAATAATGAGCTTGGAAACAAATGGATTGGGATAAATGGGCTCATAAAATGGCCAGAAAAGTCGCCAGACCTAACTCTATTAGGTTTCTATTTACGAAAATTTCTGAAAAACCTTGTTTACAAAATTACATCCCGGAATATTCATGATTTAATAGAAAATATATCACCAAAAAGACGTTCATAAAGTTATATTTTTATAACTAATAACAAAATTTTAATACTTTTACCATAATACATCTGTACGAGCATATGCCAACTGTTTCTGTCAAAACTATACTTTCATAGTCATGGTTAACTCGATTTTCATTTAAAAAAATACCATGGCACCTTTTTCATTGCATCTAAGACGAACCATGTGGATTCCACACGACGGAGCTCCGCCACATAAAGCCACCGTTGTAAAAGAAGTTCTAAATAATGAGCTTGGAAACAAATGGATTGGGATAAATGGGCTCATAAAATGGCCAGAAAAGTCGCCAGACCTAACTCTATTAGGTTTCTATTTACGAAAATTTCTGAAAAACCTTGTTTACAAAATTACATCCCGGAATATTCATGATTTAATAGAAAATATATCACCAAAAAGACGTTCATAAAGTTATATTTTTATAACTAATAACAAAATTTTAATACTTTTACCATAATACATCTGTACGAGCATATGCCAACTGTTTCTGTCAAAACTATACTTTCATAGTCATGGTTAACTCGATTTTCATTTAAAAAAATACCATGGCACCTTTTTCATTGCATCTAAGACGAACCATGTGGATTCCACACGACGGAGCTCCGCCACATAAAGCCACCGTTGTAAAAGAAGTTCTAAATAATGAGCTTGGAAACAAATGGATTGGGATAAATGGGCTCATAAAATGGCCAGAAAAGTCGCCAGACCTAACTCTATTAGGTTTCTATTTACGAAAATTTCTGAAAAACCTTGTTTACAAAATTACATCCCGGAATATTCATGATTTAATAGAAAATATATCACCAAAAAGACGTTCATAAAGTTATATTTTTATAACTAATAACAAAATTTTAATACTTTTACCATAATACATCTGTACGAGCATATGCCAACTGTTTCTGTCAAAACTATACTTTCATAGTCATGGTTAACTCGATTTTCATTTAAAAAAATACCATGGCACCTTTTTCATTGCATCTAAGACGAACCATGTGGATTCCACACGACGGAGCTCCGCCACATAAAGCCACCGTTGTAAAAGAAGTTCTAAATAATGAGCTTGGAAACAAATGGATTGGGATAAATGGGCTCATAAAATGGCCAGAAAAGTCGCCAGACCTAACTCTATTAGGTTTCTATTTACGAAAATTTCTGAAAAACCTTGTTTACAAAATTACATCCGGGAATATTCATGATTTAATAGAAAATATAACACCAAAAAGACGTTCATACCGTTATATTTTTATAACTAATAACAAAATTTTAATACTTTTACCATAATACATCTGTACGAGCATATGCCAACTGTTTCTGTCAAAACTATACTTTCATAGTCATGGTTAACTCGATTTTCATTTAAAAAAATACCATGGCACCTTTTTCATTGCATCTAAGACGAACCATGTGGATTCCACACGACGGAGCTCCGCCACATAAAGCCACCGTTGTAAAAGAAGTTCTAAATAATGAGCTTGGAAACAAATGGATTGGGATAAATGGGCTCATAAAATGGCCAGAAAAGTCGCCAGACCTAACTCTATTAGGTTTCTATTTACGAAAATTTCTGAAAAACCTTGTTTACAAAATTACATCCCGGAATATTCATGATTTAATAGAAAATATATCACCAAAAAGACGTTCATAAAGTTATATTTTTATAACTAATAACAAAATTTTAATACTTTTACCATAATACATCTGTACGAGCATATGCCAACTGTTTCTGTCAAAACTATACTTTCATAGTCATGGTTAACTCGATTTTCATTTAAAAAAATACCATGGCACCTTTTTCATTGCATCTAAGACGAACCATGTGGATTCCACACGACGGAGCTCCGCCACATAAAGCCACCGTTGTAAAAGAAGTTCTAAATAATGAGCTTGGAAACAAATGGATTGGGATAAATGGGCTCATAAAATGGCCAGAAAAGTCGCCAGACCTAACTCTATTAGGTTTCTATTTACGAAAATTTCTGAAAAACCTTGTTTACAAAATTACATCCGGGAATATTCATGATTTAATAGAAAATATAACACCAAAAAGACGTTCATACCGTTATATTTTTATAACTAATAACAAAATTTTAATACTTTTACCATAATACATCTGTACGAGCATCTGCCAATTGTTTCTGTCAAAAATATACCTTCATCTTTTTCATATTTTTAACAAATAATACGCATGTAACTTTTTAATGAAACAATATATAAAAAAAATTGTTTACGAAAGTTTATCAGAAAAACGCGCTCTTTCCAAATATAAAAATGGTCCTTAGAAAAATATATTTGATGACGTAATAACCTATATTTCCCAAATTTCTAAAAACTATCTTTCTGGCCCAAAATCAAGCAAGAAACCCACAAGTCAAATTTTTATTGGTTGTTTTTGTTTGCCTATAATAACCCTGGGCCATCGAGTTTGGGACACCCTGTACATTCCATAAGACAGTAAGTAAAGAAGCTGCTGCTTCTGTCATCGCACCACCAGATGGGCGATGCGCTAGGCGTTTGTAGACATGGCGACATAGCAATTCTCAGATTGATTTCCCTGATCTCTTTGTAGACGTTGTTACAATTTTCTACTATAACGGTAAATTTTAGTATATAATATTATCGTGACCCGAGGGTTTGCGAAAAAACTTGAATAGAATTGTTCACTGTCCACAAAATTTGTCACAAGGTTTGTAGAGCGACGTCCCTGTACTTTGCCAGAAGGTTTTCTTACTTGTGGAAACTCTTGCTCAGATTAGCACTTTATACTATTTTCGGTTTTTTGACCTGGACACGATGGGTGCAATTACCGATACCGCGCATGCATGCACTTGTTGTCAGTTAATGTAGTCCAATAAAAATGTGCTTGGCTTATAGGGATCGCAAAAAAATCCAAACAGGATGATTTTTCAGGGTATCTTGGGGACTGCGTCCTGAGTGTTCAACCAAAAGGTCACACTAGAACTCTTGGTACGAATTTAGCTGTAGGTGGTTTCCTAAACACACGATGCTATTTCTTTTTAACAGATCAAATTTATAAAGCAATTGATAATAAAAATCCATGCATTTGTATTTTTTTTAGATCTTAAATAAGCTTTCAATACTCTAAGTCATAAATTGCTATTAAATAAATTAAAAAAAAATAGGTATACGTGGCCTGCCATAAAAACTTATTGAAAATTATTTATAAGATAGAAAAAATGTTGTAATGATAAATAATAATTGTATTAGTAACAAACAAACTAGCAAATATGGTATACCATAAGGAACAAAAAAGGCAATATACAAAGTTATGCGGATGACACTGCAATTTTATATAAAGAAAATAATTGGAATGATCTTATGAAATTGATAAGTAATGATTTCATACAAATTGTGAATTGGTTTAATAACAATTTATTGACAATAAATTTTGAAAAAATTTTTTTTGTTCCTTTTTCGTCCTATGCGAACAATATACCAGATATTCAGTCACTTATAATTGATAATAAAATAATATTTGCTAAGAGAAAAATTAGTAAATATCTTGGTGTCTTTCTGGACAGCAATCTCAAATGGGATGAACATTTATTAATTTTTTAATTAAAAAAACTTCGCCCTATAATTCCCAAAATATATATTTTCAAAAAATACTTAAACATTCAACATTTAGACATGATTTATTGTTTTAGTACAATCTCAAAAAAAATTACGGAATACTTGGATGGGGAGGAATAAACCAATGAATTTTAAGAAAACTTGCAATATTACAAAAGTTAATTTTAAAAATTTTATATAGCAAAGAACATATATAGATATCGAACGAATATATTTATTATACAAAGAAGTTAAAAACTGAACATTAGACAGTTATATTGTTATAATATATTAATGTTTATTTATCAAAACAAACATATAATTAATTATAATATATAATCAACATGGCACTAGATTTAAATCCATTACTAGTGCAAAACAAAAAGTTAAAAAAAACAATTGGTCAAAATTTTCTTAAGTACCTATCTCATACCGTATATATAATATGACATATTACCAAAGGAATTAGTTAAATATAGGTTAATAGAAACACAATTTTCATTCTTATCTCTACCTTTTCATCTTCATTGTCATTTTCATTGATTAGATTATTTGTTGTTAATTCTTAATTACTTTAATGAAATTCATTTTATTGAATAGATAATAATAATAATTAAATAGATAATATATATATTATAATGTATATGTACACTTTCCTCAAACAAGCAATGCTTCAGAGGATTTGAAGTTTATTCTACAATCTAAAAAAATGTAATCGTTTAATATGTAATTTTTCTAATGAGTGAATAAACTTAATATGGGTGGATTCCTAAAAAAAATTAGAGCAAAATGACCATAATAAAATTGTAGAGGATCAAAGTATGAACTACTTTTCCTCATATTTTTTTTGCATCTATGATACATAACGAGCTACAGCGCATTACATATAATATGACAAAAATTCCACACGCTGCAGGGGTGGACTTGTAAACATTTTTTTACAAAAAAATCACCTTAATAAAAGTTTTAGAGGATGGTAAAGTTCTCCACGGATTTTTCCATTTTCCGAGTGTAGCATTGGGAAAACGGACCATTTTAATTTTTAGGACAATGTTGGCATTAAACTATACAAACATTTAGTAGACCCTAGACAGCCTAAATCAGCTTGTTATAATTTTTTTTATCTCGTTATTTCAACATTTTTTTGGGTCGGGGACAAGGTCGGCCAGACTATTTTTTTTGTAGGACAAACGTTTTTCCGCATTCTTTATGAAATAACCTCTAGATTTAACTAATAAATGAATTGTTATGATACAAAATTTTAAAATCACCCGATCGACATGTTCTTGAAGAGAGAAAAGTTGCACGACTCGTCAAAACGAAGCTATTCACACAAATTCAGCCCGTTATGATACATAATGGAAAAAGCCCCTCGGCTCAAACACTATCTTTATTGGGCTAATGACATTCTTCTTTGACTTATTGTAATTTATAATCAGTTTTTTTTTGTTAAATTCTCCATGTTCATTCGGCTGTATATAATCAGGTTGGATGAGAGTCTCATAGTTTGCAAACAATCAATGCCAGCCACGTTGCAAGAACAGGATTCTGCTGGTGACTCCATCTCCGTCGACTCAACGAAACACCACTATTCGGAAAATCATCCTAGATCTCCAAACCCTGGCCTTACGAATCCTTCTTTCATCAAATCCATGGAACAGTCCAAATTCTCCACCTTGGTTAAAGCACATGGCCAAGAAGAAAGCGGCGTATCGACAGGCCGCAGGCAAGACTTGGAAAGTGTTTGTTATTTACGATTACTTAAATATTATTTTTAGGCCTTCCATTACGGAGTACCATATGGTGAAATCAACTTCAAGTGATGTACCGATTGGTATATCTTTAGGAACGCCCGTATCGGCTTCTGAAGTAGCGGCAGCGCTACTTGGTGCTTCAACTAGTTCACTTTGCGGGTAAGATTGTAACATGTTTTGTCCTTCAAGAGAAACCAGGCAAGTTATCGTTCTAGGTTTAGGCAAAGGCATCGAAAAATCGAAGAAGAAGACTTAAGCACGCCTTACAATCATTACAGGTGCTTGAGTCCGAAACAGAAAATCGGAAAACTACTTCGAAGGCAGTTCAGTTTAGACAGAGCGGAAGAAAATCATCGAACCGAGGACAAAGTAACGCTCTCTCATTTGTAGTCTGCATTTAGTTATATTTTTGATTTTATAGTTGAGCCCAAGACTACAGAAACAAAATTCTGCGGGAGCGGCGGACTTAGAGAAGATAGAGGAGATCCCGTTGAGGCTACCTTCTACTTCTCCGTCAACTACCGTTTCTCCAATCCAGTGTACCTTTTCTATTTCTGTGGATTCGCTCATCCATTAAAAGTATTATTGTTTCTCTTGTCAAAACAGTGTTAGAAATTGAAAGAATAATTGTAATAATTTCCCCCAAAATATGATAAAACTCTTTTGTGTTTGTTGCTTTAGGTATAAGTATCAATTTTCTTCAAGCCCTCCGGTGGTGAAATAATATTTAATACAAAATATTATATACAGATCTGGTCAATCCACAGGTTTTGTTTGGCGCACAGTGTGTCAAATGTAGCCATAATAAGAAATCGAAGAGGGGTACAAGATGCATAGGTATGAAGTCAACACTTTTCGAGTGACCAGATCCGTAAAACAAAATTTAGCTTCATATTTTAATGCCGTTTTTTCGACAATAAATAAGTAGTTTTTTTGCATTAAGTTTAAAGATTCCTGGTTAATTTAACCTTTTCTATTGCAAGTTTATAGAAAACAATAAAAAATAAAATGTTTCAATACATACGTAAGGGAGGTGGTAATTATGAAATTATTATTTATATTGAACTATTCCACAGGACGTATCCACATAACGCCAGGGGATTAAAAGTTGAATTATTTTGTGGCAAAAAGTTATATAAAATATGTGTCCAAAAATGCTCTAAAGTTTTCCTTAAAAATACGTGTGTACTTATCTATAGGTGTCCTTAACATGGAGGAATATTTTTTACTTTCCGGCTGATAAAAATCACAAAAAGGCGTCAAAAATAAGGATAATTGAAATATTTTTTAACAGAAATATTTAATGATCGTTTTCCATTCATTCAATTTGTGCGAAGAAAAGAAATAATTAGTAAATAATAATATATTAAGTATAGGTTTTTTAATAGTTGACGCCGATGATGTTAGACCAAAAGTCAAAACGATCTGTGTCACTTTAGATGAATAAATAAAACAGAAATAGAATAATTCCGAGGCCGATAATATATACATATACCAGGGACTCTTTAAAGTAAGGGGACCCAGCATTATACTTTCCAAAGTGAGGCCTATTCTTTCCTCATTCTAATGGCATCAGTGATGCCAAGTATGCCATTTTATTGAAGAATTTATGAATATAACAGGTACTTTTGTTAGTAAAAATTAATAATGGTTTCCATGATTTCTAAAAATTAGACTTGACAATGTTTTGTCTACAAGTGCAGAATATGGCACTGTCAAATGAAACAAATTTATTTTATAATTGAAATTGATTTCCAGCAATTATTTCCACAAATTTAAGTAATAAGTATATGGTAAGTCAGTGCCAATTTTGCTTATTTAAGAATTTGTCGCTATTGCATCTTCTTACCAGGTTCCTCAATCCAATTGTAATATGTATACTGGAACTTTCTTCCCTTGTTGAATGTATGTACCCAAAGAACTTTCACAGATTTCGGGATGGAATAAGGCTTCTTTGGGACGTAATAAGGCTTCTTTGAAACAAACCCTAGAAATTGATTCTCCCAAATGGATACGTTAATGCAAATAATAAGAATAGGTCTATTCGTTCTAATCATATAGTTTTTCTCGGTGTTCATTATAAAATTTTTGTAATTTTATTTCTGTCCCAAGGTACCTCACAACCTTCAAATAAACTTATAGTCGCAGATAAAAACTCTTTAAAGAAAGACCTGATGCTACCTGCTTAATAATTTAAAATTTACGAAATACGCTTTTTGTTTTGAACTACCTAATGCCCATGTAATTGGAATTGTAGGATTACTAAAGGTGATACAGGAAGAAACTGGTTGCAATTATTGGTACTACTACAGGCGGCCGCATTACCTTTAATTGACACTCTGAGTATCTGGAAGTTAGAAAACTTAAAACTTGTTAATTATGATGGGAAATATTTTGCCTCCTTTAAAATGTATGGCATCGACATGTCACATAAAACCTGATGGCAGTTGGACAGTGACATATAACATAACCTTGTACCAGCCCCCTTGTGGTCTCCTTGGAGTCGACAGAAAACAAACTTCCCCTCAAGGCTTCACTTTTCCTTATTTTAAAGAGTCCCTGATATATATTCCAATCTGTTCAAAGAATTCAACTGAACAAACCATTAAAAAATGTCGTCTCCAGATGCACAGCAAAACTTTATTAATAATCAAAAACGAATTAGGTATTTCAATACTAACGTCAGATAGAGTCATTTCATGAGAACAGCCTTCAAAATATTTCGGAAAAAATTTATTGGCTTAATTAAAATGAGTCAAAAGATCGATACAATTATTTGTGGCAGTGTCTAGGTAGCTGAAAACAACAAGATAAAACCGCATAAATACGCTTTTGCGGTCGAGTACATCCCTGTTGCCAGACGCGCTGATATTTTATGGCCTATTGACCAATCGCCTTATTTCGCGGAACGTCATCGATCAGGTGCTTTTATTTACGCCAGGCGTAAGAGTTACTTGATTTTAGTATAAGATCCGACATTGACATTGACATAATTAGTAATTTCTGGATTTGACTTGATCCTTGTTATTTCATGCGCTTGAAGATAAGATAATATAGTGTAGGTATGTTACTTGGAGGAAAAGGTCCACCCAGTTGTCGGCCTCTACCTCTGGCCTCAGCTACTTCTTGAGGCATAATCTACTATTATTCAAATTTGGTGACATTTTTAACCCCAACATCTTCACTGGCAAAAATTGAATAACTACATTAAAATACTCTAATATGTGTATATGTATAATCCCCTAAGGTCATGTGGTTACTTAGCGAAACACCCTATAGAAATATATAGGTAAACCTATATCCAAATAATTTTCTTGGCACTTTTGCCTACTTCAAGTGTACCTATCCATGTGAAGGATACAGATTGTTAAATTTTTTCATACATTATAATTCTATAATCCAAATGACTTGAAGTTTTTAACATTCATTTTAAAGGAAAAAGAATACATTACTTGTCCCTATTACGTTTACGTCTCCCCTTTTTGCTATACTCTATTACATGGAAACTAAAACAACTTTACAAAAAATATTTATAATTTCAATTAAAAACAACCAGTGAATGAACGTGTTCCATTGGAATTGCTGATATTATCATTTTAAATTTTTTTGTTATTAATGATTTACATTCCCACATTGTCAATTAATTACTTTTTAACCAATATTTTCTCTGCAAATTTCAAGTAATAAAGTAGGCTATGTCCAAACGATAAGCAATTTTAATAAAAAAATGTGTCCTTTTCAAAAGACTTAGATTTTTATATACTTACCGTTTTACTATAGATGTTGACTGTACCTTTGATTGTTTTAACACCCAGTGTTCTAAATCGACTTTATTGATACATTCTTACATCAATATTTTTCGCTTACATACGTATATTAAAATATATGAAATAAAATAATACATAGGTATGTATGTTCGCACAAATGTAAATTATACAAACTAAAACTAATTTAACTATTGTAATAAGATTAAGGCTGCGGGCCGCCTTGATATATTTTTTAATAATTAAATAAATAGCAGTGTTGTCAGATTATATGTGTAACTGCGCATAGATTTGTGCTCAAAAATAGAACAATTTTATTTACTTTTTAGTGCGTTGTTGTAAACATGTCTGTGTTAATAAAATACTATTTTTAAAATAGTTTTAAGTGTACCTACTTCAATAAAATCATTAGTCTGTTGTTTTCTTCAAATACTCTAATTAGTAAACAAAAGCAAGTGCAAATTTCCTATTTTTAGAAAATTGTCAGTACCTACTTAAGTAAATAGATAAAAGCAGTCGAATTTCAAATAAAAATAAATAGGTATATAATTAAGACATGTTAGACAATCGTTTTACATTGTAAGAAAACCTGATCTTAAATCAATGTTGGTATGTGTAATAAGATGTATACATGTTGTTATTGACTATTATATATAGATTTTATTGAAATCTTTTCTAAAGACACGTTTCAAACACATATTTCCAAACAAATCGTAAATATACACTTGAGTCTTACAATCTTTTATTTTTTTCCTTACCCGAACAGGTGATGCTTAGCGATGGTCAGTGGTGTCAAATAAATATACTAAAGTCTATCCAAGTTACACGGCAGTAGATATAAACAAAGTCACATGACCGCATTGCGATCGATTAACAGGGTCTGACTAATACCAGATTCCCAGTGGCTTGTAATTCTGAACTAATTCTTTTAGAAGTTCTAAAAATTGTGTTTTTACCTTTCGTGGATCTTTATAAATTTCCTTAAATTAAGTTGCAAAATAAATTTACAGAATATACTGCTCGCGATCCGATCTAAAATATGCAGGACACTCGACTGAGGGAAGAGCCGGCCCTGCATTCTGCTCGCCGCGTAAACACTTGACATTTTATGACGGCCAGACCAATAAGAGAATAAGTCACGTGGTGGCCAATGTTTTGATCCACTGCCTCTGTAACTTGGATAGACTTTAATGTATTTACAAGAGAATTCAACGCCTGCCAATATGAACCAATGAAATGATATATTTTGTGAAATATTAGCCAATCAGGTACCACTCGATAGTGGTATCAAAGTCTATAGAATACTATAAGTCGGATCACTCCTTTGAAGTCGTTGAAAAATCGCCGATTTTTTGCGATCGGCCGTATATTAATGTCAGCTCGCCACTCCGTTATTTACGAGGATCCGTAAACACCTCTATATATTATTGACTCTACTTCAATAGGAGTAATAGGTATATAGCGGAAAATTAAGGAGCATAATATGTATAATAAAAATGCAGGTATTTTACTATTTCCGTTTAAATAACGCAAGATATACCTAACTATTAAACATGGGTTTTTAATTCCCTATTCGCAAATTTAAGTGTGTAGTAAATACGAATTCGCATATATAATGAAACCAAATACTCGTGGGGAAGGAAAATTTGCACACGGATATACAGCGTGTCCATTTACTATGCCCTTCTTCGATTGTGGCTATACTTTTAAGGATAAAAAAAATCGGTTCGGGGGATTCAGATAAGGGAAGATGGAGCACATTTTAAAATTAGTTTGGTATATACAGGGTGTTCCAAAAAAGTGTGGAGACAAAAAAAAATTTTTAAATGGAATGACCCGATTTTTTTTATCGCATATGAAGCCTATCAAAGTATACCATACGTCCCTAAATTATTTCCCCTTCCATCTGCGGCGTTGCCAAGTTATAATCTATTAAAGTATTTTTGCTAAATACCAACCCTTCATTAATATTGCTATATCTTTCTTGCGGCTTGATTTTTTCTCTTGAAACTTTGGTTGTGGATTTGCACTTAACCATTTTATTAATGACTAAGATCCGAGTTGAAAATTTTTGTACAGGATGTTCCACTTTTTCCGCCAAAACTCCGACATTTTCAAACTTAATTTACTTTTTTTTTTCAAATGGAACACCCTATATGTAACATGTCTATTCGATAGAGCATTCATTCAGCTTTAATTTGATACCTAATACAGTACTTTTACCTCTGGCAGTTTTTTTGAAAAATCCAGTATAAACAGAAAATTTGCAACTTTTTTACCTGTTACATACAAGCAAATTACTTGAAAATCAAACTTGTACTTATTTAAAAGCTGCATATTAAAAAAGCGTTAGTATCAGTTACAATCTGTAGTTTTACAATTTTTTTGTATACCAGACACCGCAATCGCAAAAAACTAAACAGTACCTACGCTCCAAAAAAATTATTATGAAATGTTATTATCTAATACTAAAAGATTACTTATCTAAACCTATTATGAAATTATACATTATACCATAGTACATGGATGCAAATTACTAAAGAAGCAAATTTATACGCTACTAAACCTATTATTAATTGAATTAATGGAAGTTGACAAAAGCGGTCACGAAAACCAACAAAACTACTAAAAAAATTGGAAAAATAACAAAATCTAAAATACAAGTGAACAAAATATAATTTTGTTACCCTTTTGATTTTGGTTAACGCAAAAACTGCTCAAAATGCCGCCCATTTTGCACTAAGCATAAATGTATTCGTTTTATGAATGATCTTCTTGCTTCATGTAGCATACCCGGAGTGATTCTACGAAAAGATTCCTGAATCTTGTTGTTTTCCTTTGTTGTAGCTTCAGTACGGTAGACATCACATTTCACTACTCCCCATAAAAAGAAATCCATAGGAGTCAGGTCCGGTGATCTTGGCGGCCAAGCAACTGGACTTAATAAGTTGAATGTAGGAAAATAAATAAAACTGAAATAATTATTTATGAATTAAGAGCACAAATTGATAATTATTGCTCGAGAGTAATCGGTAGTCACATGAGAGCAATATTGTATTTTTTCGCTCGTAATATTATAAGACTTTAACCAACTTTACAGTGATAAATTATTGTAAACTTTCCAATTGACTTTAATTAATGACTAATATGGATCAAAAATGTAACTATAACAAACCTAGTCTCCCGATCCACCTATCGGGAAAATGTTCTGTAATGTGCTGCCTGACGTTTGCATAAAAATGAGGCGGAGCACCGTCCAGTTGTAGCCACATAATATCCTTTATAAAGTTGGGCAGATGTTGCATCAAATTGGGAAAATCATTCCGTAAAAAGTTTAAGAAATCTTCACCAGTCACTCGATTTTCAAAAAAGTAAGGACCAATTACAAAATTATGGACTACTCCTCCCCAAACATTAATACTCCAGTTGTGTTGAAAATTATTCGCAAAAATCTTATGAGGGTTTTGCGTATCATAAAAATGAAAATTATGTCTGTTTACAAAACCATTTCTGTGGAATGTAGATTCATCGGTAAATAATACAAATTTAAAAAAAAATTCTTCCTCCGCTGCTTGACCTTGTGCCCATGTACAAAAAGTTACTCTCTTCTGAAAGTCGTTATCATTCAGTTCCTGGTGTAACTGCACATGATATGGGTGAAATTTGTTACGCTTAAAGCATTGTCCTACTGAGGACTTTTTTATTTTTAAATCCCGACTCAGTTGTCTTACACTTATTTCAGGGTGTTCCACAACAGCCAATGTTATAGCTAACTGATTTTCTTCATTTAAAACTGGTTTTGTTCTAGTTTTCTTTTCATAGGCAACATTTCCTGTGCGATCGAATCGCTCCTTTAAGTTCTGCAGCATTCTGGTATCAGGATACCTTTTATCTGGGAATTTTTGGGCATAAACTCGAGATGCCAAAAAACAATTTCCAAAACATTCACCAATTACGTAAATCATACTTATCAAGTCTTGTTTACAATAATTCATTTTGTGACAACTTTTTACTGTTTGAAATTAAACAACGAACACAGAATACAAGCAGCAAATGAAATATTTTTTACCAAATGCTTTTAACTTTTTAATTTAATATTCTTTTTATGCAGGTGTAGTAGGTATACAAAAATATGGTAAACTACAGATTGTAACTGGTACTAACGCTTTTCTGATATGCAGCTTTTTAATTAAGTACTAGTTTGATTCTCGAGTAATTTGCATGTATGTAGTAGGTAAAAAAGTTGCAAATTTTCTGTTTATACTGGATTTTTGAAAAAACTGCCAGAGATAAAGGTACTGTATTAGGTATAAAATTAAAGCTGAATCAATGCTCTATCCAATAGAAATGTTAGATATAGGGTGTTCCATTTGAAAAAAAAAAGTAAATTAAGTTTGAAAATGTCGGAGTTTTGGCGGAAAAAGTGGAACATCCTGTACAAAAATTTTCAACTCGGATCTTAGTCATTAATAAAATGGTTAAGTGCAAATCCACAACCAAAGTTTCAAGAGAAAAAATCAAGCCGCAAGAAAGATGTAGCAAGGGTTAGTATTTAGCAAAAATTCTTTAAAAAAATTATAACTTGGCAACGCCGCAGATGGAAGCGGAAATAATTTAGGGACGTATGGTATACTTTGATAGGCTCCATATGCGATAAAAAAAATCGAGTCATTCCATTTAAAAAAAAATTGTCGCCACACTGTTTTGGAACACCCACCAAACTAATTTTAAAATGTGCTCCATCTTCCCTTATTTGAATCCCCCGAACCGATTTTTTTATCTTTAAAAGTATAGCCACAATCGAACAAGGGAATAGTAAATGGACACGCTGTATGTATTTTACTGATCGGAATTCCTTTAATAGGTTAGAACCTAAGTCATCCTGATGCGATTTGTCATTAAATTTTGATAAGAATATTTCTAAATTGATTATATATTCACTAAATTCTCGAGAAAGTGCTGTCAAACTGCAAAATGATCCTGAACTGCCTTAATTGATTAAGACATTTTTCTTAATTATACGTTAATCTAAATCTTACCTTTCAGGGTTTTTATTAATTCGAAAAAAGGACACACAGATTTTGAATTGCTTTTACAGTCATCCACACTGCAATAAGAACCGTGATATACCATATACCATCACTACTCAAAATTGGCAACGGTATTGGATATAATTTACGCGCACCCGGTACAAGACGAAGCACGCCCCCCCCCCCCCCCACGAAATACCACCATTTTATATTAATTTATTAAACTGGTTTTCCAGTAGAGCATGGAAGCCCGCCTGAAAACTGCCAACAAAACATAATTTTTGGATCAGTGCAGTACCTAGTTTCATCATCAGAATATGCTTTCAAATAAAATAAAACATAACTGGCAACACTGGACAACAGTAAACGGTGAACGGTGGTGCATGGCTGCGTGCACCATGGATTAGGAGAATAGGGAATTCCCCAATGACGTCGTAGGTTATAATGTCTTTGGAATTCCCTAATGACGTCGTATTTATGAATAAATTAGTACTAATTTGTATTTGAAGATTTATTTGTTGTTTTTATGAAAGGTTCAGTTCAGTAAGTGGCGCGAAGAATTCTTTTACCGTACCTACTGGCAATTCTAAAGGTGTCGTCAGGCCAGGCGAAGAATGTATAGGAATATATCGGTAATAATGAGAAATCAAATAAGTAGAAAAGGGACAGGTATAAATGCGAGAAGGAATTATTCAGCTATTATTAGGTATAATTATTAGACAAAATAATAAGGTGCCTTCGGATAATATCGCCCAGTCTGAAATATCGCCCACTTTTAAATTTGGCGCCTTGTCGAAGTTTTCCTACTAACCAATGAGGTTAGGTGAGAGGGCTCGACAAACATTTCACTGTCGGAAATATCGCCCACACAAATAAGCTGGGCTATATTTCAGCATTTTATTTTAAATACGTACAATATGATACGAGACAATGTGTGAAATGCATGAATTGGGTCCATGAAAATTGTGTCGGACTCACAGAAGAGGCCTTTGGATGTCCCGGATGTTCTCCATAATGTTATTTATATTACGGGCGATATTTCAAACCAAGAGGGCGAAATTTCAGCAACGGGCAGAAATATCGTCCATTTACGACGTTCTTAATGATCGTTATTTGTCTTGCTAAGAATTGATGTATTTTATTTTTGTCAAATAATTAATAAAGAATACGGCTTTACTGGTCCAAAATGTTTATTGTTGTTATTTTTAATATAAATCTAAGAATTTTAAGAAGTGTAATGTCTTAGGAGGGCGATATTACCCGAAGGCACCTTAGTAATTGCCCCCCTCCCCCGCACAAGCATGTGGTTGCTTCTGGGGTACTCCTAGTTTAGAGTATTGTGAGGGTGAGAATTATTATTATTATTATTATTAATATTTAATATTTCTAACGTTCTAATGTTATACTTGTTCAACTTAAACCTGTCTCAGTTTTTTATTAAAAACCATTTAAAAATAGTAGGTTTATTAAAAACCATTAAAGCTATTTCAACTTCAATAGCCACTGGTCTAACCTCTCCAGGGCCGGCTCTAGGCGGGTGCGAACGGTGCGGCGTACGTGGCCTGCGTTTTGACTGGCCCCGCGACTCAGAGTTATCCAGTCAGTAACGTACTTAAAAAGGCGAGGCCGAAACCATTTTAGAATTTAAAAATATTCACTGCAGCTTGAAAATCTGAAGCTATGGGGCCTTCCTAAGACTAATTTTAAGTAATTTTCCTTCACATTTCTAAAAAATTTGGCCCGCGGCGCCTTTTACAGAAATATTTTAAATGCACTTTGCACAAAAAGAAACTAATTTCTATATAAGTACGTCACTGAAGTGATCTAAACTAATCGTCCCGGCCTACTTTTTTAAAAAGTGACATGCAAAAAATATACCAATCTAGTGGCGTATCAAAAATTTTTTCTTAATGAATTAAATAATTCCTTGCCGGGGCCCCGCACTTTCATCCGGCACCCAGCCCCACAAAAGCTTGAGCCGATCCTGAACCCCCCCCCCCCCAATTTTCGCTAGATATGGCCCTGAAAGTGACGTTCGGAATCGCCCGCTCAGCTGGATATCGATCGAGGGCTAAGGCGGAGGGAGCGGGATAGGGCAGGGGGGAAATATTTGTTTACACAGGCCAAATGAGCGGATTTATAGTATTCTCTAGACTTTGGTGGCATTATCGTATGTAGGTAATATCACAAGTGCCGGAAATTTTATGGATAATTTTTTCGAAAGCGCTATTTTGCCTAGAAAGATCACGAGTATAAATTGGTTTTTTATTTCCTGATAAAATCCCGAGAGCGAAGCTCGAGGAATTTTATCTCTGAAAATAAAAGCCCAATTTGTACGAGTGGTTTTGCTAATGGGCAAAATAGCGCTTGAGAATAAAATTATTTAGAAAAATTTCCGCCACGAGTGGTATTTGTCGAGATTATTTCACGAATACGATTTAATAATTTCTGTATTAATTTTTTCTATGTTTACATTTCCAAAACGACTCATTTTGAACGAGTTTATTGACAGCTTTGACTGTAGCATTCCAGTAAACAAACATGACGCTTGGATATCTAAGGCAAATGCGATTATACCTACACCCTGTCAGAGTTGGTCTATTTTCTGAATGTGTGTCATAAATTTAAACGGAGACCGAGGTCTAATAAGAACAATTTAGCAGTATAAAAGTTATATAAATTCATTGATACAACGCTTAATAATACCGCAACAAAATTTATAAGCTGCATAATTTAGAACAGTGTAAAACACCAATTTTAAGAAGTACGTGTTTGTATCGAACAGATTCGCGGTTGATAAGCAACAAAGTGGTAATTGCACTAGTAGTATTACCGCGATAATTTGCACTATAGTGGAATTACCGCTAGCAGAGGCATAGGATTGGTTGGATTTTTATGGAAGGAGCTACTTTATTGGATGCAAGCAGTATGAGGGAAATAATCGCTGAAATCCTACTCTCTTAGTTACGCCATAGTTACACTCAGCCAAGATTCTGATAGCTAATCGGTAACTCCAGGGTAACCCGCTAACTTGTTCACAGTACCAAATTTAATATAGCACTAGAAGATACGATTTTCGTTACATATCTATTAACACAATAAATATATTCAAAACTGAATGCTCATCCTAAATGACAGCTATGTAATGTTTGTAGTTAATTTATTTAATAAGTTTGATTGTCAAATTACACCCAAACACTGAATAATTAAATTATTTGCAGTTGTTAAATTCTCTTCCTAAATACAACTCGTGGTGTGCCTAATAATCAGATAATACCTTTCGTTATAATTCGTAAAATTCACGAAAAGTATTATCGATAATAAGCAGACCACTAGTTATATCACCACTGAAAATGTACTAAAGAGGATAAGTGTTATCAGGGTCTACTTTCGATTTTATAGATTGGTCTTTTCTGTCCAAGTGAACGTTTATATTGTGGAAACCACAGTTTCCATTGGTACATTGCCTATAATGGGTCTAAAAAACAAATTAAATATCTGCTCACTAGACGGGTTGAAACAAACAGCAATAGTCAACACAATATTCAGCACTTTTTTCCCTCTAACTGTATTCCAGCTATCAATTGCCCCTTCTAACAACTTTTGGGCTAACAACGCCTGTTCCTTGTTCTCCAGTAAATCTCCCCTGCATAAGAGCAAACTTTCGAACAAACCCATTTCCAGAGAGTCGAAATTTAAAAACTGCAATGTAGTTATAGAATTTTTTAGACAGGGCATAGCTGAAGCGATTTCTCTAGGCCAATATGCAGCTCTAAAAACGAATAGAGGTGCCCACAGATTTCCCAAAATGAGGTTTTGGCTTTCTCTGCACAAAGAGCTGAATACAGTGTTGTGTCGGGCTTGTTTGATGGCGACCAAGAGAATTTGAGCGGCTAGTTCATAGGTTTGTTGAAATTCTCTGGTTGGAGGTTGGTACAACATAACAGAGTCAGTGAAGATTCTTCTGAATGCGCTGGTTTCTCGTTTAGGTAGGAATAATTTGGGTCGCATTTTTGGTTTTCTCGGGCCGCGTTCTTCTTGCACTGCTGTGGAACCAATAAAAAAATACATATATTTATTTGGACAGACTGAAAAACGAATTAAAGAATTCGTTATCTTCTAATTCAAGCTGATCGATGTGGCATTTGGCTGATGACAAAGATTTTGATTGATGGTCTTTGGAAGAAGCACGGACTTTAAATATTATAGCAAAGTGTTGTATTGAGAGAGAGAGAGAGAGAGAGAGAGAGAGAGAGAGAGATAAAGGAGAGGTGTGCTGAAAATGAAGTCAAGAGTGGAGAAGTACAATTTAGTATATAAAGAAGAGATTTTCCATGACCTGTTGCTATTTTCCAAGTATTCTAAACAATCAAAACATACGCCATAGTGTAGTGGATGGCAGTTTGTGTAGATGGTAAACATAACTTCAAATTAAAATTTCACATTGGGCAAGAACCAACCAAATATGGTAGCAATTTGATTTTCTTACCAGACACGTTCATTTGGGCATCAAGGCAACGTTGTAGTCTACAGTAAGGACACCAATTTCTTCGTGCTTTATCTACAACGCACCTTCCATCACCGGCTAGAACAGATCAATATACAGGGTGATTCAGTTTTATTCTGCGACACTTCAACAGGTGATAGAAAACCAAAAAATAACCGCACTGTCTTCTGTAAACTATATAATTTTAAGGCCTTATAAAAAAGTTACAGGGTGTTAAATTTGTAAGAAATATGTGGAATTTATTGAATATTTACCAAACTAGTTGAGATATTCAAGTCATATTTGGTACACGTTATAAGGGCATGGGTTAGCATAAAACCTGTTAATATCGAATACCTTGAACAACCAGTGGCGTATAAGTGGGTAATTAGTATAATTGTTTTTATAAAAAAAATGAACCACCTTGTATAGCAGTAAAATGAATTCAATTTCTTATGTAAATTTTAATTGTAAACAAAAACGTTCTCTCAAATTTGATTTTTTCGTATTATTTCTGGGTACTTTTGAAAAATTAGCTTAAACTTCACTCAAAAAGTAACACTCAAAGCAGAAAAAATTTGTTTCTCACTTTAAATACAGTAACTTTTCCCAATAAACTTACCCATTCAAGGTTTTACTTTTGAAGATACAGAGCGTAACATTAATTGTATTTTCCTTAAATGTAATTAGACCCTGCATCTTCAAAAGTATAGCCTTAAATAGGTAAGTTTATTGGAAAAAGTTACTTTGTTTTAAGTAGCAAACACATTATTTCCACTTTAAGTGATACTTATGGAGCAAATTATTTAGATAATTTTTCAGAAATACCCCGAAATAATACAAAAAATCAAATTTGCCACGAAACCATGACACATACAAAAAAATTACCAATAGGGCATTTTTGATTATAATTAAAATTTACATAAGAAATTGTATACACTTTATTGCTATACAAGGTGGTTCTTTTTTTTTAAATCAATTATACAAATTACTCCCTTCTACGCCACTGGTTTGTCAAGGTGTTTAATATTAACAGGTTTTATGCTAACCCATGCAGTTATGACATGTACATACCAAATATGACTTAAATATCTCAACTAGTTTGGTAAATATTCAATAAAGTCCACATATTTCTTACAAATTTAACACCCTTTAACTTTTTTATAAGGCTTTAAAATGATATAGTTTATAGAAGAAAGTGCAGTTATTTTTTGGTATTCTATCATCTGTTGAAGTGTCGCAGATTAAAAGTGAATCACCCTGTATATCTAAGTTTTACAAGTCTATACCTAGTTGCAAGAAATTAAAAAGGCTCGAAACTGTAAGATAGAATTTTCACAACTATGCATGTCTGGTTTAAGGACATTGCGACATATATGAAGACAAAGATAGTTAAAAAAAAGTGTAAACTTTCAAGTAACAACATAATACTTTAAATTAGGAATTAGGAATTTATGAAATACAATTTTAACTATCAGTAGAAGTTTAAAATATGAACCATTTTGTTGAATACATAATTCACACCGACGTCTAATGGATTGTACTCCAGGCATTAAATGGGAAATTATGTTTACAAGGAATAATGTAGAACTTATTTAAATAATGTTATAAATTAAATTGATATTCTACCCCAAAGCAATTTTGAATCCAAATTTCAATTTGAACAAAAAATTAAAAATTTGATACGCAACCAAGGGACACTTTTTATTTAGAACTAAAGTCTATCCAAGTTGCAGAGGCAGGTGATCAAAACATTGGCCACCACGTGACTTATTCTCTTATTGGTCTGGCCGTCATAAAATGTCAAGTGTTTACGCGGCTAGCAGAATGCAGGGCCGGCTCTTCCCTCAGACGAGTTTCCTGCATATTTTAGATCGGATCGCGAGCAGTAGGTATATTCTGTAAATTTATTTTGCTACTTAATTTAAGGAAATTTATAAAGATCCACGAAAGGTAAAAACGCAATTTTTAGAACTTCTAAAAGAATTAGTTCAGAATTACAAGCCACTGGGAATCTCATATTAGTCAGACCCTGGTAATCGATCGCAATGCGGTCATGTGACTTTGTTTATATCTACTGCCGCTGTAACTTGGATAGACTTTAGTGGCTCTTTTGGAATAAATTTGATTTCGGACAGGGCCGTACTAGTCATTTTTTAAATTAATGGAAGGGAAAACCCTCAATTCCACCACTGGTTGCTTGTGGGCCTTCATATGATCACCAAATCTGCTACTCTACAAAGCCAAATTTGGTTTAAATATCTCCATTAGTTGGGACCTTAGACAAGGGAGGGGAGAGGACGCGTAACGTGTATATACGGACCATAGCAGAGAGTGTGCCCAAATACAACAATGCGACGTCTTAATTTGGTTCCAAACGTCGTGTGTGACAGCGGGTTTAGTTTTTGTGATTTCGTGCTCATACGGGCTGAAGACATTGTTATTTTTGTGGCATCATAATGGTGTTTTGTTCAGCTTTTGTTGCTTTGTCGAAATTTGGTCCCTTTACAAACCAACAGTAATGCTTTCTAGGCATTTTTCATTCTTTATGAGTCCCACGCGATACGCCACTGGTGGTGGTTAACTGGGCACACTCAATTTGGCCGGATTATGCGTCCTCTCTCCCCTCCCTTGTCTAAGGTTGGGACGCTATAAAAAATACACGTTCTTGACACGAAATTTTTCTCTTCAAATAATTTTTTCTATCGATTTTTAAAGTCCTGGTACAAAAAAGTGGACCACCCGATATACCTATATTTTTTAATGCAATTATTTTTGGTCTTGCGGTCACCTTTGTACTTTCATTCGATAAAATCTCAAAATAGAGCGTATCAAACTATACAGATTCAATTTTTATTTAAGAGTCCATAGTCCATAACCCTTACTTGATGCCCATGGGGCGGAATGGAATTCCCCAAAGCTACCCCCTTGGGACGGCCACGACGGCCACTGTGTATCATTTTCCGTTTTCTTGAGAAACATAAAAGTTGCAGTAGGCTCTATTTTTTTGCAATTAAAATTAAATTTTCGTAGCTGCGGATACTGCAAATCCCTAATTGGGAAAATTCTTCATTAAATTTTACTTACAGATGCAAGTGTATTGAACATTCCTTCTGACACTTCTTTTGAAGAAACATGAGCAACCATCACAACAGTATACCCCATAGTGTTTGCCATATGATCTGTCGCCACAGACTTTACAGGGACTTGGTGCGGGTAGGCTACGTCCTATTGCAGAAGTTCAATGGTAGACTAGCTTTATTGTTATTGTTCTTAGGGCAATATTGAAAATATAATATGTAGCAGTAAAATAGTTTTGCATGTTTGTTTATACAGGATTGTTGTATATGTCCCCGTCCCCATATAAACTATATGTGAATTAAAAAGTAAAATTACAAAATTTGAAATTTGACGTTTATGCAGGCCTGATGATAATTAATATATGTTTCTAATAGGCAACAACAGATACCATTATTTCCATCCCTAACTTGATAATAATTGGATTAACGAAGCAATTTTTTCTCATTTTTCCTTAAATGTTTTAGCCCCATATACAAAAGACAAAGAATATCATGTCACTTTATTTAAACAAAGTTGGCTTACAAAGAATCTGAGATACTTGCGTGAAGACGTTAAAGGTCACCAATTTACGGCAAAAATAAACCTTTTATTAAAACATTTTACTAAAATAACAAACAAAGAGTGTACAAATTTAATCAAAAATCCATTATTATCCAATTTATATCATGTCTATGCAAAAATCACACACGGCAGGCATATTAGATTATTATTATCAACTTTCCTTTATACTGAATATTCTTCCACAAATATTAGCAAATGTAAAACGAGTTAAAAAAAATAAGTTTCTTATTCGTACTCGTACATAGGATGTACGAGTTAAGGGCTTCACTCTTGCAAAATTTTTATTTGTTGACATTTTGATAATTTTTTCTTAGGTAGATGTTCAAAATGAGCATTCAACAAAAGTGGGTAACTTTATTTTTGATCTGTATATCATAACCGACCAACTACGGCCAGTTTTATAATATTTTAAAAAGCACTGTTACGGATTTTTACTAGTCCAGCAGATTCTTAATTAGGATCACTCAAAATCTATGTGCAGCAATTTCTGTTATTCTAAAAAGAAAATTATTATTATTGTCATAATTATTGGCATTTATAAATTTTTATTAAATGAGATTAAAATTTAGGCTGTGCCTCCGCTGCCGGCAACGGCACCCGAATGAGGTGCCGGCAAAGAATCCTTAGGTTTTGCCACTGATTATACTTTTATCTAGATGACTTTCTGAAGATTTCAAGATTCCATGCAAATTCAAATATTCATTCATAGTGCAAGAGCAAGGATAATAATAATAGAATAATACATAATAGTGTACCTATTTAACAAAAAAGGGATATACATTCATTTTTAATAAGGTGGGTTGCCCATATTATACCTAAACATTTTTAATTAAAAAAATCGAATCCCTGCCTACCATTTTCATTTTGGTAATTTCCTTAAAATTTATTTTTATTTAAATGCTTCCAAATGTAGGAAAAACTATTCACTAGGTACCACGCTTGTAAATAGTAAAATAAGTGACAAAAACTAAGCCCACCTAGTATGTTTAATTTTTAATAACTTATCAAAATAGGGAACAAAAAAAAAATTCTATTTTTTCCAGTCAAACTATCAAGTTAATGAAAAATATCCAGATGAAAAAACTTTTTGAATTGATTACAGAAAAATATATTTTTTTTTAAAACAGGCTTTTATACTAAAATAAATATAATAAGTTTATGTTCTCCTTAAAGTAATTCATCGTAAAATTGTGACCATCTATTTGAAATCGAAAAGCTTGTCGCGCGAAATATTCATAATAAAAGTAGATAACCAATTAATTTTATTTTAACTAGTTGATAAGCAAGTACTTACCTACTTTTCGAAGTGCGTAAGTATTTTTTTTTACAATTTGCACGACAAGCTTTTGATTTAAAAAAGATTGTCCCAATTTGGCACTAAATTACCATCCGCCATATTGGATTTAGTATGACGTCATTCATCTTCTCGTTTTCCACTCGTCAAAACCTTACATTTGATATCCAAGTCAAGGAGGTTGTGAAGAAATAGGTAATCCCCCTTTCTTTGGGCGGCCGCCATATTACAAGTCACATTGTTTTAGCCCAAAGAATCTGTGGTCAATAGATTAACCTACTTTTTTGTAACACGGTGTAAGTATGAATTTGGGAAGAAGGGCGTGGACGTTGCAGGTTTTAAAGCACATAAACCCCTTTAATCCCCTAAACTATACGGTTCAACAATAATATCTTGTTTTCCAAATTATGTCCATCTTCTACGCGTTGCGTCAACGGTTTTTAGGAGCGGCATTTCAGTTTTCGAACTCAATTCGATGCAACAGCTTCAGTTTCCCGCTTATTCTATGTGGCTAGATTTTGGGTACTCAAAATCGGCAGTCTCTAGTCAATTTTTGGGGCGCAATTGCCGGCATCCGAGAAAAACATTGAGGGGGCAACCGGCGCCGGCAGCCATTAGTTTATTTTGCGGGCACCGTTGCCGGCACGGGCGTAGCCAAGGGGGGGTTTCGGGGGTTCAAACCCCCCCCCCCCCCGAAATAAGCAAAATATTACCTAATATTATACCGAAAAAATACGAGGAGTGAAGAGTTAAATTATTATTACGTTTGAATATATTATGTAGTAATAGTAGCGCCTAGCAGTTGCAGTTGCAGTTGCAGCCGAACTATTTTGTATTGTAGGGACACTTTGCGTTGTTTCTCGATTATTCGCCACGCCCCTAGGTCGAAATGAGCGGAACTTTGTGGAAGTTCGTGGAAGTTTCTGGACGGCTACTGGGCTGCTATATAAGCGGCGCCGCGGCGCGTGACCGCGCTTACGGCAGTATTGTTCCATGCGAACTCGAAGCGAATAAAAGTGAAAAGTGGTGAACGAATAGTGAAGAGAATTAAGTGTACCGTGTAAGTGAGTAATTTTAGTGCACTGTTATTCGATGACCTTGTTAAGGATAGATACGTGAATCATTATTACTGTCGAAAAATGGAGGGGAAAAAAAGGAAGGGTGATAAACCTAAATGTATGGACTACTGGAAAAAGTGGTGTAGTCAAGGTCAAGGGGTTTCTAATAAAGAAACAAATTTGAATTTAGCTATCAAAGCTTCAGCTACCTTGCATGCTGATAAGAAGACTGCCTACCCCGAAATCTAGTTTGGAATGCCTAGAGATGTGCGATAAAAACCTTTATTCTAATATTTACACATTACTACAAATCTTGGCTACCATTCCTGTATCCACTGCTACCCCAGAAAGGTCTTTCTCGAGCCTAAGGAGACTGAAAAACTATTTACGAAACACTACAAGTGAAAACAGACTTAATGGTTTGGCTCTAATGAACATTCACTATGGAACAGAAATTCATGCAGATGAAGTAGTGGATATATTTAAAACAAAAAGCCGAAGATTTCTTCTTTAATGGTTTTAGATTTAGCGCAGAGGAACGAAATTAATTTATCCATTTCATTTAAAGTTAAGAACTTTATAAATATGTCGTAGTTTTTCGGATGAATATATAGATATTAAATTTCATGTAAGTATATTTTTGTTGTTTTATTTACTTCTCAAACTAACCCCCCCCCCCCCCCCCAAAACTAAATCCTGGCTACGCCCGTGGTTGCCGGCAGCGGAGGCACTGCCTAAAATTTAACTTTTGCATCATTTTAATAAAAATGAAAACTGACATAAAAAATATATTCTGATGAAACAGATAAAAAATAATACTTTTTTTTCTTATTTTGGAACAATGGAAATTTGTTCAAATAAATACATTTTTCTTGAAATCGGCAATGAAGTGTCTCAAAATCGACATTAAAAGCTCAGAAATCGGCACTAAAGTACCCCATTATTGTACGATTTTTTCAATAAGTAGGCCTTGGCGAGATGTAAACATCAAACGTCAGACGCGGAGCCATCGCCCGTCAAAAGTATCCAAATATTGAAAACCCGGCCAATAAATCCCATTTAACTTTTCGTACACATTGCGAAATTGTTACCTCTAGAAGCGCAATCTTTCAGTATAAATATTTTAGTGGGTTTGAATATTATTCTATTTTACATGGAGGCTGCACAATAGGCAGCAGTTTGGATTTTCTGTCAAAAAGTGCCGTGTCTCATCTTATATTTGACCTAATAGGTAGAGCAATCGTCAAAGTCAATCAACGCCGCGCGTCGTCGTTTCATGGACGGGTGATCCCTTACTATTATTTTTTCGCCTAATAAAACATTTTTGCCCCATTTCAAAAAAATAATAATATGTACTTTGGCACTGAAGTTCTTTTTATGACTCATGTGGTTTATTTGCCTCGGCCAGAGGCCTTGGCAACTAAATTCCACATGCGTCATAAAAAGTTGATCTTCAGTGCCTTGGTACATAAATAACTATTAAGTGATTCTCAGTCAGTTTTTTTCTAAAAAAAATATTTTGCAAGGGTGGTAACTGCTTAACCTGGACACAGTTATACAGGGTGTAACTGAACTGATGGTCAAAAATGAAACCACGTATTCTTGGTGTCAAAATAAGGGCACTTCTTCATATATTTTTTTCTCCTACGGGCCATAGTTTTTTTTATACAGAGCGTAGAAGATTAGAGAAAAATACACATATTTCTTAGTATCTCTAGAAGTATACGAGATATTTTCTTCAAACTTGGCGTGTCACATGAGCGGATGAGCTTCTGAGGCCCCCAGTTGCGGAGATACAGGGTGTTATTAAAATTAATTAGTTCAGAAAAATATCAATACCCTGTATAATCGCATTTTTAAAATTTGTTTTGAGTGGTTAATCCAATGGTTAACAAAAAGTATCTCTTAGTATTTTTTCATATTCGCAGCCGTTTCTTAATTATTTTCAAAGAACGGCAATACTGCAATAAACAAGTCATTTTAAGAATAAATCTAGCAATCTGTGGATGCCAATTCTCATCAGTTCAGTTACACCCTGTATATATTTTTTATCCTAGAGAAAATATGAAATATCTAATCGTTGAGATTACTCACTCAACGATCTAATGTAAGTACTTAAATTTTACAAAAAAGGTAGATGTAGATTAACACTTAACTTACCCATGATTTATTTATGAATATAATTTCACAAAAATTATAATAATAAGACACATCACCGGTGACCACAGGTAGAATGACAATCGTTTTGGTGGTCGCCATGATTTATATAGGCGTTAGGATTGACATGTTAATTGACAGGTCACCCCCCCATTAAGTCGTAAGTGGCTAAGGGCGGCCCTTAGTGTAGGGTCGCTAATTATCTTAAAAGAATTTATACATGGGCAATGCCAAAAAATAATGCGTAGTTGCTCCTAATATAGACACTTCAAATATTATAAATTCTGTTCAGTTCTTCTTCTTCTTCACCTCTCATTTTTTACTGAAAAATGAATGGGGCTACTACAGATTTTAGACAAAATACATATATTTATAATACTGTTTAAATATCAAATTGTCCAATTGAAAAAATGTCATGATTATTTTTTTTTATTAGTTTAAACATCTGAATGCCTATATGTTATTTGCGAATCGTTCCCTATGTAAAAAGATTTCAATGTACTTATAGGGGAACTTAGTTCATAGCACCTTAGTATTTTTGTTGACACCCCACTTCAAATCGGTTCGCTCTGTGTTGCTTTATTATTGATAAGTTTCCACTTGGCGTAACGATCAGAGGGTTAAAGGTGTTGGCATTAGTTTTAGTTTTATGGAGTATTGAGTTAACCTTTGTATACCTGAAGTAGGAACTAATATGGAAATAAACAGGATGGAACAGAAATATTGTGCAACAAAAACACAAATGACTTAGTTATTTATGTACCAAGGCACTGAAGTTCAACTTTTTATGACTCATGTGGAATTTAGTTGCCGAGGCCTCTGGCCGAGGCAAATAAACCACATGAGTCATAAAAAGAACTTCAGTGCCGAGGTACATATTATATTTTGTTAAATCGGAAAAAATGTTTTATTAGGCGAAAAATAATAATAAGGGATCACCCGTTCACGAACTGACTACGCGCGGAGTTGCTTGACTTACTTTGACGATTGCTCTACATAGGTCAAGTATGACCAGACACGAAACTTACTGACAGAAAGTTCAAACTGCTGCCTGTTGTGCAGCCTCCATGTAAAATAGATTAATATTCAAACCTGCTAAATAAATATTTATATACTGAAAGAATGCCCTGTTATAGGTAACAATTTTGCAATGTGTACGAAAAGTTAAATGGAATTGAATATTTGGACGCTTTTGACGGGCTTTTGACGTTTGATGTTTACATTTCGCCAAGGCCTAGTTATTGAAAAAATCGTACAATAATGGGCTATTGCAGTGCCGATTTATGAGCTTTTAATGACGATTTTGAGACACTACACTGCCGATTTCAAGAAAAATACATTTTCTAGAGTAGGTATATCCTTCGGCGTATCCTATCAAAAGCACTTCATGTGATTTGAAAGTTATAGTAGGTTATTTTAGGTAGCAGCAGGTTTTTTTTATATTTTTTTTGTTTTATATTTTCTTATTGGTTTCTATACAAATTTCCGGCTTTTGACATTTTAAATCAATCATAATTATTCTGACATTTGAATTTTATATGCCACAAACCTTGACAACGCAGTGGTAACTATTATAGTTACCAGTGTTGTTGTTGAAGGCCGAAGGGGGTTGTTCTCTGCTCATGCCAAATGCCTTGTTCACGCTCTCAGTTCTCAGTCAAGGCGCACCAAGGCACGCGGCTTTACGGCATGGTGTTCGTGCATATACAGCTAGACATTCTCATATTCAGTTATCCTTTCTTATATAGTGTTTAGCGCAATTCAGGTATTCAGGACGTATATCATCATTTAATTGAAGAAAAAAACAGGGGCAGTACGTAATTACAGATGTATTAAACTACTGGAAATTTGTCTCAAAATTCTGCAAAATATGTCGTTGATAACAGAATAAAATAATAGTTCTTGCGATGTATCCTGTTATCAGTTAATTGTAAAATGTTTGGCTACACTGGCAAACATATATCTCGATAATTATCGAAAGATTCAAAATGATAAAATAATGGCGCAAAAGGCTGAGAGAAAATTAAAGAAATTAGCTAGTGAGTGATATTTATTATTTTCATTCATTATATTATATTTATTTCTAGGTACTTAATCGCTAAAGCAATTTGCATGTGTTTTTATTAATTTCCATTGAGCTTATTACGTTTGTTTCTACGTATTATCACTTAACCTTCCTCTTTATTATCGCATTAATAAAAAGATAAATGTTCATAAGGTTGCTTGTTGCACGAGGTTTTTATGCACTTTTCATTTCCTTAAAAATTCATTACTATCTCACTAGAAGATAACTCACTTTTATCTTTGTAATCTGCTGTAATCTGTTCTATAAAATGATAATGGAGTTACAGAGAAGCGATAATGAGTACTGCATAAAGCCACCTTTAATAATTGTTGAGTTTCATTGAGTTTATTATGTTTATTACTACGAACTTAATTGTTTAGAATGATTTATTTTCTTTTGTGCGTAACATTTTTCGGTTTCTTATGGTATATGTTAATAAATAATCTGGAAAATAAAAAAAAATGGCTGTAAAACTCCCCAAAATACCGCAAAGCATAGAATATCTTAGTTAGAATCGGCCTGAGTGTGTGACGTCATCGATCGAGTCTGCAGGCCTTCTATCCCGTGTGCCTCGGCTTGGGGCAAGAAGGGGCAATAAGGGAAATTTTGGAGAAAATCGAGTGTTAAACTTTCTATGAAATACTGAAATGAGCTTTTTAGGGCAATAACATAAGATTTTTTGTAATATATGCCCCGCGTGCCCTATACTTCATTTTAACAACTGCCTTATTTAAATAAATCCAGCCTTCCTCAAAAAAAGGATTAAAACATGTTAATTACGATCCTTTTGCTTTTGGAAGGTAAGTAAAAAAATGTTTTTTGTGGCATAACAAAATAAACATTTATTTCTCATAAACATGACATTGACATAAATTGAAAAATGAAAAACGTATTAAAACCAAAACAATTAAACGATGTTTTGAACGTTAACAAGAAACAATAAATGGAAATATAGGGGTAAATTCAAAAAGGGCATAAGCCACATAATGAACTATTGGCTATTTTCCTTAAAATAAGAAGGACTTTAAAAGATTTCAAGTAGTAAAAAATATGAAACACAAGTTATGATTTTCTAAAAACTAATATATGTATATGTATTAAATACTTTGTGAAATATTGAAATAGATAATATAGGACTAAAAAAAGATAAGCATAAAGTATTTCATTAATAAGAATAAGGACTTATGCCACATGTTTATCAGGTAAGTAACCTTAGTCACAATCAAAATCAGAAAAACTAGTTTCACTACTTGTATTTTGAGACAAAATTTTAGCTTCAGCGGTAACTGCTTCATCTACTCTATCTGCTATCATGCAAAACACTGTGGATTTTTGATTATGTTCTTGTTGCTCAAAAATGTTTCGTGATATGTACAGAGGGTAAAAAGGTCGCTGTGTTCTAGTGACGCCATTTTCTGCTGTCGGATAACCAAAATATTTTGCCAAAATGACGAATCTGTTATAAAAATGTTATTTTTTAAAAATGTGGCTTCGCTCCCTTATTGCCCCAAGCCTTTCTATTGAATTAATACTAAATATTGGCTTCCCAAATTTCAAAATAAAGTAGGTTCAAAATAGTTTCTTATGTTTAACAGAGTTTATCCTAGTCTTTTGTACGTGTTTACACTAAAGAGACCCACCCTGTGCTCAAACGTGTGTCACTCGCCACCCTTTGATAGCACGCGACCACTAACGAGGTGCTCATAACAGAAAGGCGTAAACCCCCATGATGATAGACAGCTTTAACTTTACTTTTAACAAACGTTGTGATTTTATCGAAGGGTCGACTTTGTTTCGGGGTTCATTAATTTTTCATTGACGTCGCGATGCAGGAAAATAAAACGGGTTGTAATTACACGATATCTGTATTCAAAGAAAATGGTATGCGTAGTACCATTTTCTTTGCTGTATTATAACAAATATGGATATGATTTTACGTACAAAACAACATACGCATTTTTAAAACTATTTACAAAATCACGAAACATGAACAACATTAATACTTATACTTCCTAATATTCGTGCGTTTTTTACAGTTATTTAAATACTTTGAATATTTAGTTACAGTAAAGCGAAAACACTTTGTACAATTTAATATATACAATGCTAGGAGAGCTACTGAATTACAACTACTATTATAGCACGTATCCAATAGGTGACAAACGCATAGAAATTAATCAGACTTAAAAAACATTTGCTACGCAAAAAGCCGACTAAGTATTTTCAATAGTGGAGATTTGAAAGTCCGACCAGACCGACACATAAAATACTGTCAATATTATTTATACAAATTATTATTCCAGTCTTTTGAAAGTAGAAAATAGTAAATCAAGGAATAAACTTTTTTTGTAGATATATAGGTAGGTACTAGGAATACATTATATATTTTTCGGATTATTGATTTACTTCCCATACGATGGTAATATTCAATAATTAGTAAGTATGTACCTACTAGGCATACAAGTTTCTTTTAGAATAAAGTGCAAGTATTCGAGGAGAAAGGTAGTGTTGAAATAAATTCAATTTATTGGATTTATAGTGTCAAAATAAAGCAATACCCACTATAAATATTATTGTTCTTAAGTGGTTTTTGAGAAGTACACTTACAACATTTTTAAGCTTTACTAGCGAAATCTATAAACTTAAATTTTGAAAGCAGAATATTAGGTCTTTGTTTGCACGCTATTCTGTATACAGCTACAGTTAATTTTTTTTTAAATACATAAATTAGTTTATTAAGGGACAATTTTTGTCACTGCCACAAAAGTAACTATTTTAAACTAAACAAGATAATATATCAAGTAGAACTCATTTTATTTCGTCTAAATCTCGAAAATCACAGTTCAAGATTCGTTTTGGTATTGCACATTTGATTTATTATAAACATTAGCTAGTTACGGCACATTATCCAAACAGCAGCAGACGTTTAATTAATTTTCACATTTTTTCAAGCATAAAATAAAAGTGGGCAAACTGTTTCGTGGACCTAATTTATTGCAATTTGTATTGTAACAACTAATTGTTCAAAGTCGTATGGCACTGTTAGATGTAACAGCACTAAGCGCTTCATAAAGAAATAATATAATCAGCTCTAGACATGCAAACTATTTTTATTGTAGGGGTGTTTGAAACACCGATATATATATATAAAAAAGAAAAACATATATTTCATCTACATACATATGGGGTAACTAAAGTGACACAAGGTTGTTAACTTTTTAAGTTTATAAAAACTCTAACAGCGGCCAGGTCTCGATAAAATAAAACTCTTTTGCAGTGTGCACTTTTTTATACAAATCCTTCGTATCCAAGATACAGGCTGCCAAAGCTTTTAAAAAATATTAGATTATATCTCTTTATTCTTGAACCGGCTGAGATACTTGCATAGACGAGCATACAGGGTGGGCCAATGGAAACTTTCCACCCCGATTTTTTGGTTTAAAATAAAAATCTGGGAAAACGCTCGGACACGTCGATTTTTGATTTGAGAGGGAACTATTTTTCAGTTTTTTTCATCCCCGTAACTTTAACCCCCTAGCTGGGGGGAGAACAACCCCTCAAAAAAAGTTTCCATTGGCCCGTCCTGTATAATTTCTACACTCTAACCCGACCAGGGGCAGAGGTATGGGTATTTTTTAAACAAATTATTTTCTATGAAAATACAGAAAAAAGTTTTTCTACAAAAAACTACTCTTGTCGTTTTCTTGTCTCTACTACCGTTTCAGGATTTTTTTATTTTTTAAGTTCTTTATTCTAAATATAAATTGCAAAGATGCATACACTACAAAACTTTCAACAAGTATAAAACAAGCAAAAACAAAAAAACTTGTAAAGAAACGAAATGTAATATATTTTTTAAATTTTTGAAACTTTTATCAAAATACAAAAACAAAACTCTGTACAAAATACCCTTAAAACTTTTCTATTTTTTTTTTCTAGCCCATATAACTTGACTACATTTGATAAATTAGATTACATTTTTTTTGCTGTTGGTGGTCATTTACCCATGAAGAGAACAGCTCCTATGTAGGTGGTAATTCTATTTTATAGGTATATGTAATTGAAGGTAATGGGTATTTCAAACGCATCTGTATTTTACATACTCTGTTTTGTAAGGAACCTACTTAGTCAGTACAAGAAACCATATAATAATTAATGATTAATCAAACCTGATAGTTAGCTTTTCGAGTAGTCTTTTTTATACCTAATATACAAATAACAGACATTATAGCATCTTGTATGATATTAAGATACATATTATGTACCTTTTCAACTTTAAATTGAGAATAAATAATAATTTCAAATTGGGAATGATCAATTTCAAATTGATAAAAATAATAAACGCAAAATTAATTTAAATCACAGAGAATATTTTATTTTACCTAGAATAATCAGCCTGGCGCAACAGGGTGTTTAAAATAAATAAAATTTGATGTTTTAATCATTTATTTTAAATATATATTTAAACCAAAAAATTGAGATATCACTGTATTCTATTAGACTCCCTTGGAAAATATATTTCATTATAACATTTCCTCACAATTGTAGGCATTATCGTCCATCCTTAATATTAATTATGCTTTATTTGACAAGTTGATTTATATCACTCAAATCGGGCGTGCCATATGCATGCCATGAGAAAAAAAACAGTATTACTATATTCGACAGTTACCAACCGATTTGTTTGTTGAAATATTATATTTTTGAATTTTTTACAAACGTTTGAGCTACATTGGCTGTATACTATGTAAAATAATACCTTAGGAAAAGCTTAATCTATTCTGGAAAAATAGCAACCCATTTGGTGAACGCTTTGTAGTATAGCAAATATTTTACCAAGGGTTTTGATCTATGGCCAATTCGAAAACTCTCTTTATTTTATTCTTTAAAAAATGCCTATATATGGTTTTGTGATATTTGGGGGTATTTTTTTAATAACACTTGTCCATGAAATAGGATTATTTCAAAAAATTATAACTCAAAATGTAGAGCTCTTCGAGTACTATAAGGTTAAAAAAGTTTTTTGAAAATTGGTCCATCTTTCGAATAGTTGAAAGTTCTCTCGACCCAAAGTGAAACACACTGTATATGTATATGTATAGATAGGTATAAATCTTTGGATATTTCGTTGGACAATGTCGTCAGCCGTTGCAAACGAAATTTGGTTTGTGAAACAATACCTATTAGCACAGAATAGCCACCGTAAGCTATTCTGTGCTATTAGGTATTAGCTCTGTTCTTAGTGGCTACAATTTGGGGCATTTGAATATGTAAATCTTCTTTGACTTCAGCTGTAGAGCTTGACGTCGCAAATTCAATTGAATGGTGAAGAGTAGATTATATATATACCTACTTATAAGCAAGTATTTATTGTTTCAACGTCCCTTGTATTTAATTACTTTTTATGTTGTATAAGTCATAAGTAACTGCTCTTGTGGCTTGAAGATGTAATATTGTAATGTTACGAAACTTAATATTACGAAATTTAATTGCATTTAACATAAAATATATAGGACTATATGGAGAAAGTCTTAGGAAATTTAATTCGTTTCCTTCGAACACTTTAATGACAATGACAGTACCTACCTATTATACTATTCTCCATGTTCCCAATAATTAAAAATTGATAATTCTCAATTTGAAATTGATTATTACCAATTTAAAGTTACATAAAAAGGTAGGTAGTCACCTGATCAGTCTTAACTTGTGAAATTAATTTTAGTTAGAACACACTGTAATTAACCATTGCATAGCTCGTTGCAAATAACAACTCGTATAGGAAACCGTATACTTAAAAGTATCTACTCCACGGTTAAAAATTAAACTTTTCACTAATAATACTGGCGAAAATAAAATGCTTTCGAACCTAAATATTTTACACGCGATTATTTTCCCTAAAAATCCATTCTTTTCCAATTCCGCAGCAGTTCACCGCGTATACCTAAGTTGCTTTCATACATCCCGGCGATACGTTTCGTCACTATTATCACTAAGTACCCCACGAGCCTGGAAGCTACTCCTCGGCGGCTTCTCTACTAATAGTTGAGGAGCATAATGCACATTTACCTACTCCGTGTTTTTTTTTTGTGAAGGGAAGTTGCGACTATGTGGAATCTCTTTATTGTATGCTACGTAATGGCGTAGTACCGGGTGTTTACCTCCGAGTTGTGGCGTTTGGTTTTTATGGCGTCATCCAATGTGGCCGCCATACAAGATATTTATTCATTCCATCACGATTAACTCCTTCCAGAGGGCTCATACGCAAAATGTGCATAGAATATTTTTTATTCTGCATGAGCAAATGAACAAATTTAGATCCTATAACTTTTTCCATATCTTCTAACTTTTAAGAGTTATGATCTATTATATGTCACCATCAGTTTAGAACCATCGGTTATTTATTAAGGGTAAAAAATAATGATTGTGCTTCTATTTACTCAAAATAACTTTAATATTACACTTCTATGCAACAAACATTACATGTAGAGTCGTTACAATAGTATGAAACACAATTTAATAATACATACAGGGTGTCCGGTTAATAAATCAAAATGGAACGGATTGAAACTCGGCAAAGTTTGAACACTATTTCAAGAAAACAAATGGTGTTTTGACCAATGCTCATTTTGCATTTTTTTTGTTTATTTTGAATGTACAGTTGACCTAAAACATTTAAAAGCGGTAGCTGAAAATTTTATGTTTCGAATGTTGGAGTTAACATATAGGTGTTTTGAGGCACATTTTGCCAATTTCAACGCAAACAGATGAATTTAACATAACAAAGAGTACCTTCTTGTTACAGATTGAAAAGATGCACTAAAATAATGGATCTGCAACAACAAAAAGGAAACCACAAAAAAGTTACGAATAAAAGCTCCATTCAAAAAGAGCGCAAGTGACGCCCTCTGTATACATAGAAATTGGCATCTTCAGCTTAACCGCGCAAATGGCAACGAAGACAAAATAATAGTAATTGCCCCCCTCCCCCGCACAAGCATGTGGTTGCTTCTGGGGACTCCTAGTTTGGAGTATTGTGAGGGTGAAAATTATTATTATTATTGTTATTATTATTCTTCGTCCCCAAAAATACAATAGTGCCAAATTTCAGTTCAGCAGCTGTATCTCTTAAAAAAAAACAAATTTCTATTAAGGCGTATTGGCCTCAATGGTTATATTTTGGTCCGAAATATGTGTAGTGTATAGTTGCTATATGGACAATTATTAACCGGACACCCTGTATGTATTATTAAAGTGTGTTTCATACCATTGTAACGACTCTACTTGTAATGTTTATTGCATATAAGTGTGTAATATTAAAGTTAGTGTGAGTAAATAGAAGCACAATCATTATTTTTTACCCTTAATAAATAACCGATGGTTCTAAATCGATGGTGACATAATATTATATAATAGATCACAACTCTTAAACGGTAGAAGATATGGAAAATTGATAACATCTAAATTTGTTCAACTGCTCATGCAGAATAGAAAATATTCTATGCACATTTTGCGTATGAGCCCTCTGGAAGGAGTTAATCGTTATGGAATGAATAAATATCTTGTATGGCGGCCACATTGGATGACGCCATAAAAACCAAACGCCACAACGCGGAGGTAAACACCCGGTACTACGCCATTACGTAGCATACAATAAAGAGATTCCACATAGTCGCAACTTCCCTTCACAAAAGGTCCCACGGAATACATTATGCTCCTGTACTATAAGCTGCACTGGAAGCACCCGGTCGCTGCGCGCATTACGACGACGCCATCAGCTTCGCGGCGGCGGTCACGTGGTGCTGGTGGTGGTAGGCGACCTCGCCGCCGCCGGCGCCACCCCCGGGAAAGCCGAACAGCTGCTGGTACGGGTAGGAGGGCTGGTTCTGGAGGCAGCCGTAGTCGTACACGGGCTCGCTCTTGATGGCGCCCGAGCTGGCGGCGGCGGGCAGGAGCGGCGTCTGGCCGAGGTACGGCCGGTCGGGCGCCTTCTCCAGCTGTTGCGGTTGCTGCTGGTGTTGCTGGAGCTGTTGGGGCTGCTGCGGCGGTTGCTGGTGGGACGACAGGGTCGGCGTTTTGGAGTCTGGAACGAAAATTGACGATGCCAGTTTATCTGCGAATTTTTTTTGTTATTATGAATCATGGAATGACAAGTGTATGGTGATCTTAAAGAAAAACTTTCGAGGTGAAATCTAAATTAAGCGGCTGGGTCAGATTTGGATAACGTAAAAGAAAATCAAAAACATTAAATTTACTTTCGCACTATACGGCATAAAACATCGGGAAAAAATTAAAAAGTTGGGGGTGGGGTTAGGTGTGAAAATATAGAGTTAGGTATATGTAAACCCTTTTCAACTTTGTATACACATTTAAAATCGCCTTACAAATAAAGATCTACAGGGTAGACGATTAAAAGTAACGGCTCATACAAAAAATTGTCAGATCTCCGTATAAAATTCATTTTGTTCCTAGCAAGCAGGGCCCTATCTTCTTCTGTTATCAAAATACAAGGACAGGACACTAAAAGTTCTGATTTGAAATTTAATTATTCGGCTAGATCTCCAAAAATAATCAAGCTTCTCGACTGAAATTTGGCAGTGATGTGTTTTTGGGGATGGAGAATCAGCTGAAGATATCGATTGTCCATATCTCACATAGGGCGCCACACCATTAAACAAAAAAAGGTAATTTCCTTTTCCTGGGGCCTCACAATCAAAGACATAAAATATTAAAATATTTTTTTTATTTTGTTATAAAAAATACACTGAGAAAAAATTTGTACTGATTACTGATTTAAGATAAAAACTGTATTACTTTGAGTTAAAAGTTGTACTCTATATGGGACAGGAAAACGGTTGTACTGTTTCAGCATAAACCATTATTCTAACATGATATTCAGAATCAGTACAACTTATTTTCTATTTTTAAATCAGTCAACAAGTACCTCTAAATCAGTACAACAGTAGTCGTAAATTTACTTGAAAAATATACATTAAAGCAGATAAACTGTATATCTGTTTCTGAAAAAAATTGTACTACAACTGATTTATAAGAATCTGAGGGTATATTAATTTGGGTTTGCTTTATATCAACAAGTTGTACTAGAATATGATAAAAATCATTCTGTTATATGTATTAATGTAAACTTAAATCAGTATAACATTATTGCTAAGTTTACTTAAAAAATATACTAAAACAGATAAACTTGAGTTGTGTTTCTGAAAAAAAAAGTTTGGGTAATTATAATATAGAACGTATACTGTATGCACCGCCCGATTTTCTTGATTTTGGCTACCCCCCTATTTTCGAGGTACATGAACACGAGTCTGACTTCAGTTTTTTGAGGTCGGCCGTAGTTTCCGAGAAAATTAATTTTCAAATTTCGTTTTAACCCCATACTTTTCAAGGCGATATTTGTGGTTATAATCCGGATAAAATTTTTACTGTACGCAGCTCAAACTGATCACTACCCTATTTTGCATCTTCTGCAACATCGAAACTTCGCAAAAACCCGCGGAAAAAACGAAATTTTGAAAGATTTATGCCGTGTTTACGTCCGGCCCGGCCGCTGTTTTCGCCCGACATTCGGCGCGGATTATAACCACAAAAAATGTCGCCGTGAAAAGTGGGGTCAAAACGAAATTTGAAAATTTACTTTCTCGGAAACTACGGCAGCCAAAATTTCAAGAAAATCGGGCGGTGCATACATAGTACGTTCCATAATTACCAATCTTTCTATCGATTCACCCAGACACCACAGGATAAACAATATCCAGGCACCAGCCAGTCCTCAAGCAGTTGTTTATAACATTCTGTGCATGGCAGGTCGGCAAACACAATAGGTACACAATACCGCACGGTCCGATCCCAAAAGCGCAAATAAGCAAAATGGATACCGGCATCCCGAAGGTTGTCTTCCTCCGTAGGTACGTTCGTATCTATTCGGAAGGCATTCAGCATATTTCGTACCATTTTTTAAAAAGACCTAACCAAAGCAGAATACAGTTGATCTGTTTTACTATATACCAAGGTAATCTAACATCTAACACCAAGTTCTGTAATACAGATTCAGAACAACATCAAGCTGTACAAGCACTACACCTGTTTTAGGTCTACAGTGTAAAACTTCTAGCTACTCTGTAAAACAGATCTAGAAATTATTAAACAGAAATCTTTTTTATTCTACACCAAGTTAACATGTATATCTAGATTATAATAAGCAGTGTTCTGACTGTTGAATTTTTGGTAGTTCAACTGTTGTACTGGCCGGTTTTTCTCGGTGTATTTATGGCGCGATTAAGTAAAAAGAGCAAATGAAAATCGCGATTTAACTACCTACCTATTTTACCTGCCTATACTCACAAATAGCTATCAAAAGTTAAATAAATAAATTACTTAATTAATTAAATAAATTAAAACATAGAACGCAAAATATCTTAGAAAATAGAGGTGGATCCCTATATACAAAAGAAAACAGAAATCCTGCTTCAAGAGAACGCAAGAGCGTCGAGTGTTGGTATACCTAGCTAATATTATATTGAAACAATTTTAGCCTCCATTTCCGAAAAGCTTTACTGTGCTATCAACTTAGGATCTAAAAGTTTTCTGCATATACAGGGTGTCCAACTTTAAAACTGTACAAATCCGTAAAATCTTCATTTTTGGAGATAATCGCCTAAACTTTTTTTTGTTTGAAAGGCCTTCAAAAACCGATTCTTCTGACCTTCCCACCATTTTCAAAATGCCGGCAAAATCCAGGACCGGCTGCGATTTTTTATACTCCCGATTTTCACGAAAACCATTTAGCGATTTTTTTATTTAAAATCTGACTCCACAGTGTTAATCAGAACACCCCAAAACCCCCATATACAAAATTTGAACAAAAAATATACAGGGAGTTCCATTCTGCAGGTGCAGGGTGTCAAAGTAGAGCAAAATAGGAATTTTAAAGGAATCTGCCAAGTCAAGTGTGCCATGGAATCCCCTAAAAACAGTTGAATGGTCAATAGGACTACTCAAGATGTTGGTGTGCAAAGGTCCAATACAAAATATACAGAGTGTTCTTATCTGTGCCATCTCAAATCACTGAATTTTTGGAACTTTATATACGGGTCAAAAATCGAGTATATCAAAACCGCTCCACACACTAGATATAAGCGAACTAAATCTAAAAAATGCGGAAACCTGCCAGTCAGTAAGTCCACCTCAGTTAAGGTACCTAAGTTCTGCCACAACAGGAAACGCAAAGAAAATGTATCATCTTAGACAGTGCCTTTGTTGAGAAAGGTCCAATAATTTAAATTGTTTTTATTTGTTACTTGGCACTTTGTAAAGAAATACATTACTTTTGAGTTTTCCAATATTATTTCAATGATTCCGCAGAGCACTCTTGATCCGTATAAGTTTCATAAAATTTCAGAATTTTGAGATGGCTCAGAGAAAAATACCCTGTATATTTTTGTAGTAAATATTTCCACACCAATATTTTGAGTGGTCCTGTTGACCATTCAACTGTTTTGAAGGGATTCCATGCCACACTAGACTCGCCAGATGCCTTTAAAATTCCTATTTTGCTCAACTTTGACATCCTGCAGAATGGAACTCCCTGTATATTTTTTATTAAAATTTTGTATATAGGGGTTTTCGGGTGTAATGATTAACTTTGAGGGATTATATTTTAAATAAAAAAATCGCTAAATGGTTTTCGTGAAAATCGGGGGTATAAAAAAATCGCAGCCGACCCTGGATTTTCATTTTGAAAATGGCAGGAAGGTCAAAAGAAACGGTTTTTGAAGGCCTTTCAAACAAAAAAAGTTTAGGCAATTATCTCCAAAAATGAAGATTTTACGGATTTGTACAGTTTTAAAGTTGGACACCCCGTATATGAAATAAACCTACTACAGGTATACAGACTATATACAGCCACTTTAAATTTTCACTGGGTTCATTTTTTCCGGTGTGCTCAATAAATTGGCTACGGACATGTTATTTTCATTGTGAATGCAAGTATAGGTAAACTATGGGAGTTGGGCCTCACGATTCCCATATTAATCGCCCATAAGAAAATATTTGGCCAAATCGAGCCATAACCTCACTGTTTCACCCCAAGTGTATACAGTACAGGCATCGAATTCACGTAATAGTAAAGTGGGAGCGAGTTTTGTTCGTGTACGAAGTGATGAGATATTGATTTTAACATAATCTTCCATTAAAATTGGGGTATAAGCAATATTGCGTAAGATCTAAGCAGAGATAATTATTGCTTTAATTGCTCACCAACCAATATTCGTAGCTATTTTAGTAAAATGTAAAAAATAACCAGACATTTGGATAGTTTGTATAATATTATCTAGCTAGTCTAAACTAGCCAAGTAAACACTTTAACTGGAACATACCTATATACATGAGAATTAAACGAGTCAATGAAAACATGTCCTGAAAATTCAAAATTGAGGTGTACCTTAGCTTGTTTTGTTAGGTAAGTTGTGTAACTTGTTATTTGCTATGTTTGGATTTAGCATTAGGATATTCTATTGGTATTTATATATTGTAGAAACATGCCTAAGCCTAAACAACATAATGGCTTTTCGCAATTCCTCGTAAGTATTTTTATATACATATTGACATTGCAGAGGTAGTGGAGGTGCAAACAGTGAATAATACGTTAGAAGCAATAGCAGACAATGATAATAATTTGGAACCTTACAAAGGACGAAGAAAATAGAGAAGAAATTGACGAATCTCTTCATGACCTCTCCATGAGTAGCTGGAGGCCCTTTTCATAATCAGGAGGAGCGGTTCCTCCAGTGGCTCATTTGTGCAGTGAACACCCAATTAAACAATTAACAACGATGTCTTTCATTTTAAAATCAAAACGATTAAAACTCACACTTTGGGACACCAAATTAACTCCTCAAAGTTTTGTTTCGCATGTTTTCTTCCCCTTGTTAATAAAAACTTTCGAAAATGGGGAAAAAAATAATACAATATAGGCAATATTTAAGAGGCGCGCGAGTTTTTTGCACCTATATAATATACAAACACATGTTATATGCAGAGAAATTTTTGCTTAGATAACAAAATTCAAACAGCTTTAATAATTCTATATGAGGCATTTTTCCTATTAGCGTTGAGTGAATTCCATTAATTATAGCCAAGGCAGATACCATTTATTGTATATCGGCCGTCTATAGAATATAATGTACTTATATACTTATTAATAGAAAGATAAAACTGTTGTTTCCACAAATTCGAGTTAAATAAATTTAGTATAAAATTTGAATACGGACTTTTTCAAAAACGGAAAAAGATAATGCCACAAAGGTTAATATCATTTTGATTTTCTTGATGAGCAGATTTCAAAAATCCAATAATATACAGGGAGTTCCATTTAAAAAAATGAAGTTGCCATTCGTCCTACTTTTTCGGAACACCCTGTACACTAAACGGTTATGGCATTAAAAAGTATTCGCCCAACCATTGATTTTGTTTTTTGAATCACTCTTTTATCTTAAAAACCAAAAAAGTTAGGTGGGGGGCCAATTCTCAGTGAATAACCCTGTACAATGTTTATATTCGAAACTACCGTAATTCTAGCCAGTATCAAGAATTATACCCCGAACGAAGGCAGCCTAACAGAAAACAGAACTATTTTCCGAAGGTTGTGTAGGCGTATGGAAGCGGATGCGACGTTACAAAACAAAAGAAGAAATGACTTTGTAAGAGCTAGAGGAGCTGTAAGTGAAATCAATGTTTGGCTCAAATTCATTTAAATCCAGAGACATCGCAAAGGAAAATTGCTAGGGAATGTGGTTTGTCGTTAGGGGCAGTTAACAAGATTTAAAAAAAGCACAGATACCATGACTTTAAAAAATTCAACCCGTACAAAAGTTGCTTATTTATTGCCGGGGGACTAAGGCCTGCCGGTTAGATACTGACCCCTGCCGCCACCTATCTATTTTTAGTATTTAGTTTCTTGTTCCTATTAAAATAACGTTAAATAAATAAACTTTTGACATCTAATTTGACATTTCTGTTTATTATACTTCAGTCTGGATAAAATAGAAAGCAGGTCAGTCATGCGCAGTATAGAATTCGCCGATTATTTAGGGCAGTTAACAAGATTTTAAAAAAGCACAGATACCATGACTTTAAAATTCAACCCGTACAAAAGTTGCTTATTTATTGCCGGGGGACTAAGGCCTGCCGGTTAGATACTGACCCCTGGCGCCATCTATCTATTTTTAGTATTTAGTTTCTTGTTCCTATTAAAATAACGTTAAATAAATAAACTTTTGACATCTAATTTGACGTTTCTGTTTATTATACTTCAGTCTGGATAAAATAGAAAGCAGGTCAGTCATGCGCAGTATAGAATTCGCCGATTATTTAGGGCAGTTAACAAGATTTTAAAAAAGCACAGATACCATGACTTTAAAATTCAACCCGTACAAAAGTTGCTTATTTATTGCCGGGGGACTAAGGCCTGCCGGTTAGATACTGACCCCTGGCGCCATCTATCTATTTTTAGTATTTAGTTTCTTGTTCCTATTAAAATAACGTTAAATAAATAAACTTTTGACATCTAATTTGACATTTCTGTTTATTATACTTCAGTCTGGATAAAATAGAAAGCAGGTCAGTCATGCGCAGTATAGAATTCGCCGATTATTTAGGGCAGTTAACAAGATTTTAAAAAAGCACAGATACCATGACTTTAAAATTCAACCCGTACAAAAGTTGCTTATTTATTGCCGGGGGACTAAGGCCTGCCGGTTAGATACTGACCCCTGGCGCCATCTATCTATTTTTAGTATTTAGTTTCTTGTTCCTATTAAAATAACGTTAAATAAATAAACTTTTGACATCTAATTTGACATTTCTGTTTATTATACTTCAGTCTGGATAAAATAGAAAGCAGGTCAGTCATGCGCAGTATAGAATTCGCCGATTATTTAGGGCAGTTAACAAGATTTTAAAAAAGCACAGATACCATGACTTTAAAATTCAACCCGTACAAAAGTTGCTTATTTATTGCCGGGGGACTAAGGCCTGCCGGTTAGATACTGACCCCTGGCGCCATCTATCTATTTTTAGTATTTAGTTTCTTGTTCCTATTAAAATAACGTTAAATAAATAAACTTTTGACATCTAATTTGACATTTCTGTTTATTATACTTCAGTCTGGATAAAATAGAAAGCAGGTCAGTCATGCGCAGTATAGAATTCGCCGATTATTTAGGGCAGTTAACAAGATTTTAAAAAAGCACAGATACCATGACTTTAAAATTCAACCCGTACAAAAGTTGCTTATTTATTGCCGGGGGACTAAGGCCTGCCGGTTAGATACTGACCCCTGGCGCCATCTATCTATTTTTAGTATTTAGTTTCTTGTTCCTATTAAAATAACGTTAAATAAATAAACTTTTGACATCTAATTTGACATTTCTGTTTATTATACTTCAGTCTGGATAAAATAGAAAGCAGGTCAGTCATGCGCAGTATAGAATTCGCCGATTATTTAGGGCAGTTAACAAGATTTTAAAAAAGCACAGATACCATGACTTTAAAATTCAACCCGTACAAAAGTTGCTTATTTATTGCCGGGGGACTAAGGCCTGCCGGTTAGATACTGACCCCTGGCGCCATCTATCTATTTTTAGTATTTAGTTTCTTGTTCCTATTAAAATAACGTTAAATAAATAAACTTTTGACATCTAATTTGACATTTCTGTTTATTATACTTCAGTCTGGATAAAATAGAAAGCAGGTCAGTCATGCGCAGTATAGAATTCGCCGATTATTTAGGGCAGTTAACAAGATTTTAAAAAAGCACAGATACCATGACTTTAAAATTCAACCCGTACAAAAGTTGCTTATTTATTGCCGGGGGACTAAGGCCTGCCGGTTAGATACTGACCCCTGGCGCCATCTATCTATTTTTAGTATTTAGTTTCTTGTTCCTATTAAAATAACGTTAAATAAATAAACTTTTGACATCTAATTTGACATTTCTGTTTATTATACTTCAGTCTGGATAAAATAGAAAGCAGGTCAGTCATGCGCAGTATAGAATTCGCCGATTATTTAGGGCAGTTAACAAGATTTTAAAAAAGCACAGATACCATGACTTTAAAATTCAACCCGTACAAAAGTTGCTTATTTATTGCCGGGGGACTAAGGCCTGCCGGTTAGATACTGACCCCTGGCGCCATCTATCTATTTTTAGTATTTAGTTTCTTGTTCCTATTAAAATAACATTAAATAAATAAACTTTTGACATCTAATTTGACATTTCTGTTTATTATACTTCAGTCTGGATAAAATAGAAAGCAGGTCAGTCATGCGCAGTATAGAATTCGCCGATTATTTAGGGCAGTTAACAAGATTTTAAAAAAGCACAGATACCATGACTTTAAAATTCAACCCGTACAAAAGTTGCTTATTTATTGCCGGGGGACTAAGGCCTGCCGGTTAGATACTGACCCCTGCCGCCACCTATCTATTTTTAGTATTTAGTTTCTTGTTCCTATTAAAATAACGTTAAATAAATAAACTTTTGACATCTAATTTGACATTTCTGTTTATTATACTTCAGTCTGGATAAAATAGAAAGCAGGTCAGTCATGCGCAGTATAGAATTCGCCGATTATTTAGGGCAGTTAACAAGATTTTAAAAAAGCACAGATACCATGACTTTAAAATTCAACCCGTACAAAAGTTGCTTATTTATTGCCGGGGGACTAAGGCCTGCCGGTTAGATACTGACCCCTGGCGCCATCTATCTATTTTTAGTATTTAGTTTCTTGTTCCTATTAAAATAACGTTAAATAAATAAACTTTTGACATCTAATTTGACGTTTCTGTTTATTATACTTCAGTCTGGATAAAATAGAAAGCAGGTCAGTCATGCGCAGTATAGAATTCGCCGATTATTTAGGGCAGTTAACAAGATTTTAAAAAAGCACAGATACCATGACTTTAAAATTCAACCCGTACAAAAGTTGCTTATTTATTGCCGGGGGACTAAGGCCTGCCGGTTAGATACTGACCCCTGCCGCCACCTATCTATTTTTAGTATTTAGTTTCTTGTTCCTATTAAAATAACGTTAAATAAATAAACTTTTGACATCTAATTTGACATTTCTGTTTATTATACTTCAGTCTGGATAAAATAGAAAGCAGGTCAGTCATGCGCAGTATAGAATTCGCCGATTATTTAGGGCAGTTAACAAGATTTTAAAAAAGCACAGATACCATGACTTTAAAATTCAACCCGTACAAAAGTTGCTTATTTATTGCCGGGGGACTAAGGCCTGCCGGTTAGATACTGACCCCTGGCGCCATCTATCTATTTTTAGTATTTAGTTTCTTGTTCCTATTAAAATAACGTTAAATAAATAAACTTTTGACATCTAATTTGACATTTCGGTTTATTATACTTCAGTCTGGATAAAATAGAAAGCAGGTCAGTCATGCGCAGTATAGAATTCGCCGATTATTTAGGGCAGTTAACAAGATTTTAAAAAAGCACAGATACCATGACTTTAAAATTCAACCCGTACAAAAGTTGCTTATTTATTGCCGGGGGACTAAGGCCTGCCGGTTAGATACTGACCCCTGCCGCCACCTATCTATTTTTAGTATTTAGTTTCTTGTTCCTATTAAAATAACGTTAAATAAATAAACTTTTGACATCTAATTTGACATTTCTGTTTATTATACTTCAGTCTGGATAAAATAGAAAGCAGGTCAGTCATGCGCAGTATAGAATTCGCCGATTATTTAGGGCAGTTAACAAGATTTTAAAAAAGCACAGATACCATGACTTTAAAATTCAACCCGTACAAAAGTTGCTTATTTATTGCCGGGGGACTAAGGCCTGCCGGTTAGATACTGACCCCTGGCGCCATCTATCTATTTTTAGTATTTAGTTTCTTGTTCCTATTAAAATAACGTTAAATAAATAAACTTTTGACATCTAATTTGACGTTTCTGTTTATTATACTTCAGTCTGGATAAAATAGAAAGCAGGTCAGTCATGCGCAGTATAGAATTCGCCGATTATTTAGGGCAGTTAACAAGATTTTAAAAAAGCACAGATACCATGACTTTAAAATTCAACCCGTACAAAAGTTGCTTATTTATTGCCGGGGGACTAAGGCCTGCCGGTTAGATACTGACCCCTGCCGCCACCTATCTATTTTTAGTATTTAGTTTCTTGTTCCTATTAAAATAACGTTAAATAAATAAACTTTTGACATCTAATTTGACATTTCTGTTTATTATACTTCAGTCTGGATAAAATAGAAAGCAGGTCAGTCATGCGCAGTATAGAATTCGCCGATTATTTAGGGCAGTTAACAAGATTTTAAAAAAGCACAGATACCATGACTTTAAAATTCAACCCGTACAAAAGTTGCTTATTTATTGCCGGGGGACTAAGGCCTGCCGGTTAGATACTGACCCCTGCCGCCACCTATCTATTTTTAGTATTTAGTTTCTTGTTCCTATTAAAATAACGTTAAATAAATAAACTTTTGACATCTAATTTGACATTTCTGTTTATTATACTTCAGTCTGGATAAAATAGAAAGCAGGTCAGTCATGCGCAGTATAGAATTCGCCGATTATTTAGGGCAGTTAACAAGATTTTAAAAAAGCACAGATACCATGACTTTAAAATTCAACCCGTACAAAAGTTGCTTATTTATTGCCGGGGGACTAAGGCCTGCCGGTTAGATACTGACCCCTGGCGCCATCTATCTATTTTTAGTATTTAGTTTCTTGTTCCTATTAAAATAACGTTAAATAAATAAACTTTTGACATCTAATTTGACATTTCTGTTTATTATACTTCAGTCTGGATAAAATAGAAAGCAGGTCAGTCATGCGCAGTATAGAATTCGCCGATTATTTAGGGCAGTTAACAAGATTTTAAAAAAGCACAGATACCATGACTTTAAAATTCAACCCGTACAAAAGTTGCTTATTTATTGCCGGGGGACTAAGGCCTGCCGGTTAGATACTGACCCCTGGCGCCATCTATCTATTTTTAGTATTTAGTTTCTTGTTCCTATTAAAATAACGTTAAATAAATAAACTTTTGACATCTAATTTGACATTTCTGTTTATTATACTTCAGTCTGGATAAAATAGAAAGCAGGTCAGTCATGCGCAGTATAGAATTCGCCGATTATTTAGGGCAGTTAACAAGATTTTAAAAAAGCACAGATACCATGACTTTAAAATTCAACCCGTACAAAAGTTGCTTATTTATTGCCGGGGGACTAAGGCCTGCCGGTTAGATACTGACCCCTGGCGCCATCTATATCTATTTATTAGTATTTAGTTTCTTGTTCCTATTAAAATAACGTTAAATAAATAAACTTTTGACATCAAATTTGACGTTTCTGTTTATTAGGTGACAGTTATTGATATTGTTTTCGGAATCATGGCCTACTGCCTGGCTTCAAAATATTTAAAATATTAGAAATTTGACATTTAAGTGGGTTTAATTAGGTGTTGTGATACATGGTTGTATTCGTAATTTTTTGCTCTATCCAATGGTGGTAAAATCCAATATGGCCGCCATAAGAAAATCGAAATTTGGTTATGAACACCTAAAGATCCAGTAGGCAGAGAATTTTTCTGAATAGTGCATTCGAAAGCCCGTACCTAATTACGTAATTCCACCAAATTTCATTCAATTCCGTTTGATATTAAAAAAGTTACGGACAAAATAAAAAAGTGGAAGTTTTCAGTTTTTTCGGGTTATTTTAGTAACCACGTGAGCTATGTCAAATTTCTTTACAGATTCTTGAAACACATCAAAATGCGCAACTTTTGTCGAATTTAACCAACCTTGTAGCTCTTGCCGTTTCAAAAATACCAATGGTGGGCATTTTGAAAGTGAACACCCTGTATAGTTATATTACTTATTTTTAACTTAAACTTACTTTCCAGGTCATTCCCAACTTTCCAATTTTTTACCTCATATAGAGTTAAACTGGTTTGGTCAAAGAAAATATTTGACTACTTGGGAAGTAAAAATTATTTTATAAAATTTTAACTTTGAATATTTGTTGGGTTTAGTTCATCAGAATTATGTAATTCTGTACCCTTTGAGTTTTAAAATGTGTAGGTAAATTGCTTTACGTGAATTTTAAAAATTCTGTGTAGTGCTTAAGTATACGTCTAGTAGCACAGAATAAATAACTACTAGTTAGTCTGTGCTAGTAGGTATGGAGTAAGGTAACTCATTTTCTTTCTTTCTAATAAATAAAAACTATGCGCAAAATCGGAAAGCCCAATATAAAACCCGCGAAATATCTCCCTTCTGGAGCTGTTTAAAAAGTCCATAATAAGCTTTTCATCCTATTCGAACTTTTCCCCTCTATACCAGCAAATTTAATATTCCCTTTTATTGAATGCGGCGGCGTCCCCCCGCTTAAACGACTTTTTTATGAGTTTACTTCGAAATAACTTTTTATGAGCTTACTTTGTCTGATCAAACCCCACGAAAAAAAAACAGAATAAAAAAATACCTTTACCTCCCCGCTTTGTAGCCGGGGGCCAGCGACGCCAGGAGATGCCCCAAAAGGGAGACGGCTAAGTGGCCCGGTTTCTTTTCTTTTTTCTTTTTTCGCCTTGCCGGTTTTTATCGATTGTCTGCTCGTCGCCCTCGGATTTAGAATCCGGCCAATGGTGGACGAGATGGGAGATAATCTCCTAAGATATTTCAGGTTTCAGCCAATCGGGAGAGGAGGAGTGGCCCGGGCGTGGCGGCATTAATCTGAGATCAGATTAGGTCCTTGGGAGCGGGCCATTAGGGCAATTCATTTTTATGGAAGTGGCCAAACTGGCAATTCTTTTTTGAAGGTGAAATCCTACCTGCAGATTTTTAAATTTTCGTTGAGAGCGGGACTTGAAAAAATTCTGTTTTTTTTTCTAGAACGTGACACATTAATTATAAAAGCGACACTGGAATACCCTAAACCAATACTCCAAACCATGCACCCATTATTTCGGCTTTATTGCCATTTGTCCCTATATAGGTGCTATAGGGTCCATATTTTCCCGATATAGAGCTAGGACAGCATTTGCTTAACTCAAGTATCTACTATACTGAAAGCCTTAGAAATAGAAATAGTTATTTATGTACCGAGGCATTGAAGTTTAACTTTTTATGGCTCATGTGGAATTTAGTTGCCGAGGCCTCTGGCTAGGTATACATTTTTCTAAAACACTCACTGCCAAAATCATTTTTTTATTTACAAAAAATACTTATAGAGTCTTAATAAATATACTTATTAGAAAATAGTGGATGACATGCCAACAAAGAGAGAAAAATCATGATAGGAATGCAATAAAACCAACATAATGGAATTTTTATAGAAGTTTATGGAATCAAAATTCTTATTCTTTAAAATTACTATATTTTGTTCGTGTATATATAATTAAGTTCGGAAAGCATAATAATATCCTTGGATGCGATTCTCCTTTGATAAACTTAGTTCATCGATATGTAATTTATTTACCTATACAGGACATTTTTATAGTCTCGGCCTGATGATGTTATACTCTTGAGTTATGAAACCGGTTGCCGCACAAATTAAAAGGGGGAAAATATGAGTTTGTCATTTTCATATTATCAGTTGAAATTAGCTCACAGGAGAGTAAACGACTTTGAATATGATATTTATTTATTTATACCTAATGTATAAAGGGCAATTTAAATAATCAGATTCAATTGGATAAATAATTTCAATAATTTTCGGGCAACTAAATAAGATTTTTATAGGAAATATAGGATTTATATGTAAGTAGAATAATTTAAGCATAAAAACATTTTCCATTTATATTGTTTTATTGAAAGGGTGAGCATGCGCAAATGCACACACAAATAACGTCACCGACCCAGAAAATATACACGCTACTCGAAAATGGCAGCTGTCACGAAAAGTAGGACATGATAACCGCATTGGGGACACATTTCCCTCCAACTTTGGTATTTACTTACACTTTTTATCTAAAATCAGAAACACTACATGGCTTAGAATAAATCTCCAAAATTTCGTTTTTTCAAAACATCTAGAAAACTCCGACTTTTTTTTCAAAAATCTACAAGACGCTTGAATTGGACCCTCAAAACTGCAATTCTTTCCCCTTCTAACCTTAATTCTATGTCCGCTATAGGTACCTACCTAGTCTCCGCCTCCGCGGGATCCCCATACTGATCATAAAAAAGACCTCACCCCGTATGCCTTGCTGTTTTTAGTTAATATTAATTTTATGCCCTTTTATTTATACCGGGTGAATCAGTTTTTTGTAGCAGGACTTTAACAGGTCATAGATCTTCAAAAAATAACCGCACTTTCTTGTATAAACTATATCATTTTAAGGCCTTATAAAAAAGTTACAGGGTGTTAAAATTGTAAGAAATATGTGGACTTTATTGAATATTTACCAAACTAGTTGAGATATTTAAGTCATATTTGGTATACGCTATAACGGCACGGGTTAGCATAAAACCTGTTAATATCGAACATCTTGCACAACCAGTGGCGGAGAAGTGGGTAATTGGTAAAATTATTTTTATAAAAAAAAATGAATCACCTTGTATTTTAACGAAAGGTATTGAATTTTTTATGTAGATTTTAATTGCATACAAAAATGTCCTCTTGGTATTTGTTCGCATGTGTTATAGTTTAATGGCAAATTTCATTTTTTTTGTATTATTTCGGGGTATTTCTGAAAAATTATCTAAAAAATTTGCTCCATAAGTACCACTTAAAGTAGAAAAACGTGTTTCTTTTAAATGCCAGCATACTCACACCTTGGCACTAGTTAAAAAAATCCGAAATTACGAAGAAACTGTACCAAAAATAAAAAAAATACCAAAGGGCGCTTTTTGTTCCAAATTGAATGGGCTATCCAAAAAAAGGCACAATTTTTGGTTTTGCACAGGACCGTGCTACTTTTGTTCACAATTATTTACAGTAACTATTTGTATCTACGCCGCTGGTCATCTGAACGGGGTCAAAGTATTGCCCAAAATGGCAACCGTCCAATGCATAATGTGTACCAAATTTGGTTGGAATTCCTAAATGGGCTCGAAATAAATTTAAAAAATATGTTATATTTGGAAAATTTTAAACACGCTGTATATGGAGAACCAAGCGTTTTTGAGCTAATGTTTATTAAGCATATGTGCTTATTTTAGTGGGTTCTACCTTGTGTTTTCGGCTCTGCCTTTAGATGTGACTCACCCTATACCTACACCTACCCAGCTGTTTGTCTCGCTGACGGTGCCTTTGATCTCGGCAGTAGTGATTTTAGTTCTTTATGCAAACGCATTCCCCAATAGAATCTCACTTTGAAATCACGTTGGTCGCTGTCCATTCATTTTACGACCTACAAGAAGCAAATCGATAAGATCCAGGTCCGCACAAAATTATTTTTCGAGGTGATAATATGTGAAAAAATAATGCTTTGCAAGTTTTTACATTACAATAAGAACTAAATAAAGTAGAGTTTTTTTCGTAAGGTAGATACATTACGGATAAGTCACCCTAGCACTGACCGGTGGGATTCCCAATATAAATATTTCAATTCGTGTCTAATGCATTACAGGTATTCCATTCTATATACCGTACTTTCACCGTTTTAGTAGACATAGCCATGGCTGGGCGGCGCGCCGCCGTGTATTCGGCTAAGTTCGTCAGTCGTTGGCGGGGGGCGGGGCGTGTTTCTTGCTCGCAAAACTCGACTGATAAGCGGTGCGGGACTACCTACTGTGTATTCCCCCCGCCAACGACTGACAAACCTAGCTGGACACACGGCGACGCGCGGCTTATTCCCCTATGTCTACTAAAACGGTGAAAGTACGCTATACCTACCCATTCAGGTCTGCGCGATAAAAGCATTCTGTCGAGTAATTTTACTGGGTATTGTTTATACTCGTGGTTGACCTCAGGGACACACACGGGCGTAATGTTTGTTTACTTTAGTCAGTTTCCGCTAGATGTTGGTTGATTACAGACGTGTGCAGTTCGATGCTTTCGCTCCCTGCTCTATCCGTGCTTATTTCTCTGACGAGGAACAAACCGAGCCCCAAACTGGGCTCGCCCTTGCCGGAATGCCATCGAGGCCCCGCCCCGCCACACCCAGGGGCGGGCTGGCGTGGGCGACCGCGCGCCCGGCCGCCCCGCCGCCGCCGCCGCCGCCGTCCGCCACCGAATTATTAATGGCCCATCGCCGGCGAATTGACGTCGGGGACTGGTTGGGGCTTTTAAGGCCGAGGCGGATTTATTCCGCCGTGGGCTCGCCGGGGATATAATGGGGCCTCCGCCGTTTTTATACACGCCCGCAGGTAGAATCTCAGGTAAGCATGGGCGACACAGGTTGAAAAAGATGTACGGAATTCGAGCTTCGTTTTTATATCAACCGGAGAAGGTATAATGGTTTTATTCGAAAGAAGTGTGCCCGAGAGCTGTTTCGAGCGACCATCGCTGGGGACAGCTTGACCTATACCCTCAGAGAAATAACCAAGGATAGAGGGAGCAACAGCTTCAAAATACATACGTTTGTAGTCAACCAACATCTTATGCAAATTTACCGAAGTAAACAAACATTAGGCCCGTGTGTACAACGTTTACCTGAGATAGGTTATATCCTGAGAAATATCAATTTAGTCACATACCACCCACTCTCTGCGCCCCATTGTATACAAAATCAGTCACTATATCCTAAATAGCCTATAAATTAACAGAAAAACAATTAAAAACGGGAAAAATGCATACGTAAACAATCGGAAAACTTGACATGCTGGGCATACACAAAACAAATACCGCTGAGTTAACGGACGCGGCGCCCGCGGCAGGCGCGGCATCAACAGCAGCGTTGCCATGTCGGGCGGTTTGAGGTATCTGTGACGATTTTATTAAATTGATAATTAGATGCTATAATTACAGAGCAATTTAGTTTTAGTTTAAAATTGTTACATGCAAGAAATTAATAACTACATTTGTTAATTTAGCTCTATGGGAGGTGTGCCTTCATTGAATCCCATTATTAAACCCTTCTATTTTGAAATGAAATGCTGTAAACAATGGAGTACGTGGCATCACTCAAAAAGATGTTGGCTTTGTTTACTTTTTGTTCTTGCTCCCTCTATCCTTGGTTATTTCCCTGAGCCTATACCATAACATTCCATCACAGATATGCATCAGTCCATCAGTGCGGGATATTATAGTTTGTGGTTGTCAAAATATTAAATACTTTATCCCAAGGTGCCGTTATTATGGGCATTCTCTAATAATTTTGGTGTGCTAAGGAAGTATAATACCTGGGTATTAGCCCTAAAATATCAGCACTAAATGGGGAGCTACACAGTGCCTAGATGTAGGTTTAGGAAATCCCTAGAAATCTTAGAGTTTAGTTGTTTGATTTTTCTAATAGGTAATATCTATAATTTCTTCGAGTTGCTTTGGTTTCAGTTTATAGTTCTTTTATGTTCTTGTTATTATGTTCCTATTTTGATACGCATTTTTGGACCACTTTTACATGTAAAATCATTGATTAAGGTACGAATTCCTTATTCAATGGTAAAATCAATATTATAATTTTCCGTAAGATTCGGCTTTGAGACATTACCTACCTATATATATATACCTACCTAGTCATGTATGGGGCAATATTTTGTAATTAAGACCAAGAATGGATAGCACGAATCCATTATGTATCATTTTCAACATGACCTCTTGAATACTTACTCATTATAACAGTGTGTCCCAATTTGATACTGGACACCTCAGAAATATATATGAAGGGCAAGGAAAACAAATGGTCTCTATTTTCTTATTGGTAGTACCATGGGAGAGTATTTCGTAGGCGGTGGTAGTTGAAATATTTCACGGCCTCCTATGATTTTTTAAAATAGCAAATTTTCAAAAAACCCCATTAGGGATTTTTTTACGACAAAATGTTATTAAGAAAACTTGTTCAGAATGAAAAACTGAGTATAGATTCGCAAAATTTCAAAAGGCCAGGCCTCATTTGATTTTTAGATTTATCTTTTTTCTTAGAAAAGTATGTCCTTTCTGGAGCTGTCACGTCAAAATTTTATTTTTTCACGATGATCAAGTTTCCTTAATAATATTTTGACGTGGAAGCTCCAGAAGGGACACATTTCTAAGAAAAAAGTGGGAGAAAAAGGCGAAAAAGATAAAAATCAAAGTATAGGCCTAGACTTTTGAAATTTTGCAATTCTACTAAGTTTTTCATTCTGAACAAGTTTTCTTAATAAAATTTTGTCGTAAAAAAATCCCTAATAGGGTTTCTTGAAAATTAGCTATTTTAAAAAATCATGGCAGGCCATGAAATATAATTACCCCATCCAAATACCACCGTCTATAAGCGAGATACTCTCCCTTGGTACTACTAATAACAAAATAGAGACCATTAATTTATTTGTTTTCCTTGCCCTTCATATAGGTCTGAGGTATCCATAGTATCAAATTTGGACACACTGTAGATGATATAATTATTAATTTAATAGATATTTATTTTCTCGTCTAAAGATTTAAGCTCCATATGTGGATATAACTCGGGGTTCAGATCCTAGTTCATTTCTTAGAAGACACTGGGTGAATGGCAAAAAGATGTGGTTTCCCATGTGCCCTTTATTCTTTTGTTTTGTAATCAGTATAGGTACCATAGGTATACCTGTAATTTTTCATAGGTACCTACCTGAACCATTTTTGGCCAAATTATTATACTTGTATCTAGTGAATCGTTCCTCGCTATTTTGTACTGGGTTATGGCTTATGGCCAGCTAATGGCGGCATAACAAAGCTAGAAACAGTCGACTGTCCCGGCCTATACCCGCATCTTTGAACGATTTAGCATGTAGGTTACCATGCAATTCATTAGATATTGGATGTCGGTTCACTCTGTCAGTTACCGAAAATAATTTGTCCCAATAGTCGCTAAACTATAATATTTTTTTTTTCTCTTGAATAGGTACTACCAACACCAACTCATCGTCAACTCAAGTTTATGTTTATTTTTTAAATAATTAGGTTTAAAAACCTAGCTGCGTTTAAAAAAATTGCACATTATTTGAACTATAACCAAGCCAAATCGATAAATGTATCGCGTATCGCTTGCAAAAACAATGTGGGTATAAGTACCTATACACTATTTTTCTTCTCACGATTTAGGCAGGTATAGTTCTTGCCAAAAACGCCAAATGACTAACAAAATAACGAACTTTTATAGCTTACAGTTGGTTTACACTATATGCAGTTTGGTTGTCTGGTATTGTATTACTATAGTTGCCTAACGCGGCTCTTTATACATAGGGTGATAGAGATTTGACACAGTAAAATAAAATTCATTATTTTTATATGTTGCATAACGTTTTTATTATTTAAAAATAAACACCATCGAACAAAATTGAAAGCAATTGCAAGCAATTGTCAACCGCATAACAGGAAAGAGGGCGGTAGGTATGTAACGAGTCAAGAACTTTGCATTAGAGCATCATGTATCGGTGATTACTACCATTCTAATCAGTACACATGGAGCTTGCAGCTTAGTCGCTTGAATCGTACTATGACCACTGCCACAAGTCCTTCTAGATCCACCCTTGATGGACTTCATTTACAAAAAGTCGACATTTGGAAAAATGAACGGTATACTCACCGTCGCTGGTGGCCGACGCCGACGCGCTGCCCTCCTCCCTGTCGCCGCTCCCGCCGCCGCCCGCCTGCGGCTTCTTCGGCTTGCGCTTGCGCGTCTGGATGCCGTCCTTGCGCATCGCCAGCGGCCGGTTGACGCCGTGCAGCTTGAAGTAGAGGCCGCACGCGTTGCACACCGGCTCGCCGTCGTTGTTCCGCCGCCACAGCGTCGTCGTGCGCGTGCCGCAGTTCGTGCAGCACAGCCCTAAGCGGCGGGTCGCCGTCTGCAACGGAACGCACTGGTGGAGAACCGGCATAAGGATCTGGGTACGAACCCGGGCAAAATATAAGTAGACCGATAATAGCAAATGTCATCGTAATTATTGCGTGTATTTTACGTGGGAAATAATAACATCGAATACAGCTGGGCGTCTAAAAATGATCACCCTGTACACTCAATTGAAGCGGAGTTGGCGGATATAGTACGATCGTCTTTCGTAAGACGTAAGACGACAATATGTCGGCAGATTTTTACAATCTATATTTTTATCATTCAAATAAATATGTGACATAATTTCTCGTAAATCTAGTGAATTGTATAAATAGGTATATTGTATATACCTAATATAGGTTTGTACACGTGGCAATACCGTCAAATTCACCAAACAGTCAACAGCAGGTTGATGAATGCTAATGTAGATGTATGTCTTTGGTACCTATGTCTTAAGAAAAATTTGTCTGGGAGTACAAACATAGTCGAATGCACTGGCGTATATACATGTGTCCCACTTAAGGACTATGACCACCCCTGTAAAATTTTTATTTGTAGCTCGATTTTCATAAACTTTTTTGTTGGGTAGAGCTTCAGGTGCCTCATGATTTAAATTCATGGCCCTCTGAAACTGTGTTTTAGTGCTGAAATTTCGAGAAGTACCTACTATTAGGGATTTTTTAGAGGAAAATTAATGCCGGATTCTTATTCGAGTTGTTGGAAACCCTAACGTACCAATTTTCATTACAAAATGGAGGACTAATTGAAATGACTAAAATTTGAGTTTATATGTTATGTTGTGTTTAGAGATGCGAAGGAGGGAACGTTCCCGTTCGTCCTCGGAGAACGTTCCCTACCCAGGTGCGCTCACTTATTCTCAAGAGCACGAAAGAGCACGAAAAAGAACGTCCCCTTGAAAATGCTCAAAATGCTCGAAATTTCAAGCACAAAAGGAATAAGCTGTGACGATATTTTGAAAAATTTTGCAATATCGCAATTTTCGAAATCTACGTAGGTATATATGGACCGGGAGATAGTGACAGATTTTTGGACGTCATTTTACTCAGTATGCCTTGCAAAGGGCATTATGTGGCACATATTCTCACAATAATAAGGTATGAATCAGAGAGTCATCCTGGGTTCTTCATGTGAAAAACTGAGTTTTCAATTATTCGAAAAATACGCGTTTTGATATGATTTTATACAGGCTGCCATGTGTTTTATAATGAAGTTCAAAATAAAAATTCCTCGGAAAACCATAGGCATACCGTTAGGGTGGGTCCAAAAGGCTATTATTGCCACGTGATCTTGTATTTTAATAATTCATTTTTACACGTTTCTGAGCAGGCTGCCAATGAGAAGTATGCAAGTTCTTGTTATGAAACTGCTGAAGAAAAGATGGCATACCGTTTGCGCATGTCCAAGTACACTTTACATCGAATAACTCGTTTAGGTAAATGATTAAATAACATTCAATTTAAACAGTACTTGGACATGCGCGAAAGGTATGCCATCCTTTTTTCAGCATTTTCATAATAAGAACTTGCATACTTCTCATTGGCAGCCTGTTCAGAAACGTGGAAAAATTAATTATTAAAATACAAAATCACGTAGCAATAATAGCCCTTTGGACCTATACCCTAACGGTGCCTATGGTTTTCCGAGGAATTTTCTATTTTGAACTTCATTTTAAAACACATGGCAGCCTGTATAAAATCATATCAAAACGCATATTTTTCGAATAATTGAAAACTCAGTTTTTCACATGAAGAACCCAGGATGACTCTCTGATTCATACCTTATTATTGTGAGAATATGTGCCACATAATGCCCTTTGAAAGGCATACTGAGTAAAATGACGTCCAAAAATCTGGCACTATCTCCCGGTCTTCCGAGGCACGCGCCAGTGCAATGAAGCACGCGCCTGCGCTTCCGCGTAGTTATACAGGGTGTAAATGAATAAGTGCGAAAAAATTCAAGGGGTGAATCTTTGAATGATTCTAAGACCAAAAGTCTATATAAACATAGGTCCGCTAATGCTTCATTTTCAAAATACAGGGTGTCAAACATTTTTTAATAATTATTATGGAATTAATATGGAAAATATATCGGGTATACCCTAGTTTTTGTTAATTGGTAGTTTTAATTTTTTATTATGTTGTCCCGGAGACATGCAATAAAGTGATTTTTATTTTTTTTTTCTCAAAAACGAAGCGAGATACGGGAATAATTCAAGAGACAAAAAAGTTTTATTTTTAGTTGCCAAATGCGAAAAAAAAAGAAAGTTTTAAAAAAGTGCGTGGCGCACATTTTTTTACAAAATTATTGGTTAAGGTGCCCTCGGGACGCCATAGTGTACCTACTTAATAATTTTAAACTAGTAGGGGCTAAATTAGCCTCTTTCTACCATAAATAACACTGCCAAATTTCAACAAAATCGGCTAAAGGATTATTAAAATATTTATGAAAATGCGATTTTTTAAGAAGAGTTTGACACCCTGTATCTTGAAAAGGAAGCGCATTACCGGACCTATGTTTATATAAACTTTTCGTCTTAGAATCACTCAAAGATTCACCACTTGAATTTTTTTACACTTATTCATTTACACCCGTCATTGTATATTACTGTGGCGCGCGATGCGCTTATTTTAGGTGGGTAATGTATGCATTCTGTTGTGAGTTGTTGTGAATGATGCTAGGCGCTACGACTACGAGTGCTACGACCGTCGAACTTCGTACTTGAATAATTGTAAGATATAATAAATTCTATATCTTCTATACCATTGAGTACGATCGTCGTATCGTCGAACTTTGTACTTGAATTGTAAGATATGATAAATTCTATCTTCTATACCATTTAGTACGATCGTCGAGCATTTTTTTTGTAAGACCCGTTCTTCCGTTTCCGTATTGACAAAGGCAAGACGGAGACACAAGCGCACTGCGGACTGAGGTAAAAGGGCAAGTTTGCAGATCCCGCCATCATCAAATCTTTGAGCATTTTCAGCATTTTGAGCACTTTGTGTATATTCTTGAGCATTTTAGGAACGTACTCGAGAATTTTCAGAAAAATGATAATTTCAGAAAAAACATTTAATTGCTTCTTAACCTCTGAAAGGAGCTGATCATTTTGCTATAATGAAACACCTATCTATGTCGTTTATTTTCATTTATTCTCGGTCGTGCTCGTTCGTTCTTGCTGAAAATGCTCGAAGTATAAATGCGCCAGCACTTTGCATCTCTAGTTGAGTTGTTTGTTCATGTATTTTTGATATGAATTATTAAAAAATAATAATTTTGTTGGCTAATACATTATTAATACAATATTTTAGTGTAAAACATTACTAGAAATTAAGAAAATTAATTAAAAATTGGTACGTTTTCTCTCACTGCGTATAAGAATCGGGCCTCACTTTTCCTTTTATTTTCTTTTGAATACCCTGTTGAGCTACGCTAATGCAAATTGGTACGTTAGGCCCCGTTAAGGTTTCCGACAACGCTGAATAAGAATCCAGCATTAATTTTCCTGTAAAAAATCCCAAATAGTAGGTAGGTACTTCTTGAAATTTCAACACTAAAACTCCGTCTCAGTGGGCCATGGATTTAACGCACGAGGCACCTGAATTATGCATTTAATGCAATTTTTGTAGCTCTACACAACAAAAAAAAGTTTATGAAAATCATATAAAAATTTTACAGGAATGATCATTCCTTAAGTGGGGCACTAAAAATTTTGAAATACCCTGTAGAGCCACGGTAATAGAAATTGGTGCGTTTAGGTTTCGAATAACGCTGAATAAGAAACTGGCATTAATTTTCCTCTAAACAAAATCCCTAATAGTACTTCTCGAAATTTCAGCACCGTCTCAGTAAGTATGGGCCATGAATTTAACGCACGAGGCACCTGAATAGCATTTAATGCCATTACAGGGGTGGTCAGTCCTTAAGTGAGACACACTGTATATGGGGTGGGTTCAGGTCGCCCCTCCAAATGCCTAATTCTTAAAAATGAGTATGCAGCAGCTGAAATTGCCTGAAATGCTGAAGCTGAAAAGATGAAATGTAGACCAATGTGTTTGTTGTGAAAAATATACCTATATACAGTGTGTCCCACTTAAGGGTAAGCCACCCCTCTAAAATTTCCATTTGCGTGCGCCGATTTTGAAAAACTTTTTTTGTTGAAAGCTCTCTGAAAATGGCATTCGACGAACTATTCAATTTTTTTGAAAACCGAACACATGTGACTGTGACTAGTTTTAAGGGTCCAAATTTGGAAAAGTGCTATTAGCGATTTTTTTAGGACTAAACTGAAGACGGATTCTTGTTTCGGACCACTTAAAACCTAACTCTACAAAGTTTCATCTTATTCCCGTACAGGATGTTCAAAAATTAATTTTCAAAATTTGAAATATATGGTTATTTTGATCTTCCTTGGCAAAATGGCATTTTTAGTAAAAACAATTCATTCGTTGTATGATACGTCTGATATAAAGAATGCCGATTTTCTTGATAACTTATTTATTTGCATCGCAGATAATTTATACAAAAAATATTGTTGATATCAGAAGAAACCAAGGAAACTATTGATTTTATTCGATTAAATAAAATATTGGTTTGTTCAATAAGACCACCATTGACAGATATGCATTTCTCAATTCGCCCTCTATTGTTTCCAACCATTCGTCTGAGCGTCTCCCTAGTGATTCCGCGACAAGCTTCAATAATGCGATTACGGAGACCGCATCTAGCGTTTGTGGCCTCGACACATAGCAAACATTGACAAGTGATTGACAATCAACAATTTTTATTTCCAGGTTTCCATGGCCTATTCTGATCTTAGAATTTTTCCAAATTAAAAAACAGAATAAATGTAGATTTTATGAAACATTCCTATTATTTTGTCCCTATTACGAAATAAAATAACGCATGAATTCTCTTAATAACATTTTGTTTCCTAACTAAAAATGCAGTTTTGCCAAGAAAGATCAAAATAAACTTGTCTATTAAAAAAACGTAGGTATTGCAAATTTTAAGTGGGACACACTGTATGTAAATACTAGGCATTTATTGTAATAGTACATTGTTTTGTTACTGTACACAATATGTTCACATCTTCAGATACGACAAACACTTGTTACATTAACAAGAAGAACGGTTAAAAATCATAGATTGCAAAATAAAAATGTGATATACAAATTAGTAAATTTGGTAGCTGATGCAATGTTTTTAATAATACCGCTGAGTTAAGTTATTTACATTGCAAGATGCGTACCTAAGTGCAAGGAGGTTGTTTAAGGATCCAGCGTTGCCTCGGTCTTTAAAGGTACCTCCGAGGCTAAAAATAGCTCACAAAACTAGATTTTCTCCTGCTACCGACAATTTGATTTTATAGGTAGTTTGAATTAAACTTTAAATACACTATAATAACCCTCAACGCCACTGGTTAAATGCTTCCTTCGGCCATGGTATGAGGAAGAATATTGAAAGTTTGGTAAAAATTGAAATCGAATGGTATATGCATCAAAATAAGGACTTCTGGCTTCTCCCACCCTCATTAACTCTTTTAGTTATAAGAAGAGATAATGTTATTGTTACTGCTCATGCTTTTATCATAATTTTTTTATAGTAATACTCGTAATAATTGGAGGTTTCGGAAATTGACTTGTCCCGTTAATACTAGGAGCCCCTGATATAGCTTTTCCCCGAATAAACTTTTCCTCTTTCTTGTCTAATAATATGGGAAATTATTCCAAATCCAGGCAAAATTAAAATATAAACTTCAGGGTGTCCAAAAAATCAAAATAAATGTTGATAAAGAATGGGATCACCTCCCCCTGAAGGGTCAAAAAATGATGTGTTTAAATTTCGATCTGTTAAAAGTATAGTAATTGCTCCAGCAAGGACACCTTTCGAGTGATCTTATAAGTCCACCGAGGAGTCTCTGTTCAAAATTATAAGTAGAAATATGTGGTGGAGAGGAATGTGCAATGTGCATGTCCAGTTACCCCTATGATAATACTTCTAAGTTAATTTTGTGGCCAAAATACCTTACCAGTCTCTTAGATGGCTTGATGAGGGGCCTGTTCATGCCATTCATCTTATGGTAAAGCCCGCAGGCATTGCAGAGGTAGTGGCCAGTGCCATCTCTCCTCCACAGAGGCGTGGAGATGGCACCACAGTTGACACATTCCCTTCCTTCGCCGAACTGAAACTCCATACCAGCGTCTGCAACAATAAACAGAAATTATTTTTATTTTAGTTCACCAAACGCTCCTGGGTCTGGATCTTAGCAACAAGTTTCTCTCAATTATGCAATACCAATAATTATTATTACGAAGCTATTGACTTTATAATATATATATAATTAATGTAATTCTGGTTCTTTCGACTCTTTGATAAAATATGTAAAACAAAATATTTAGGATCATAAAGTAATCTAACAGAATATCAGACACGCTAACCATTTTGAATTTCCATCTTTGCTATCTAGAACATAAACAATTATAATTTTATGGACGTAAATAATAACAGCAAAGTTTATGGATCTATCACCTGGTAATTTATGTCCAAAGCCCAGTTTTACGGTTTTTGTTTTATCTTTACATTCGTTTTATTGTTTTTTCACTTTCGAGAGGCGATAAAGACTACGGCGTTGTATGTTTATGGTGGCGTGTATTTTTTCGCGTAATAATGTTCATTTAACCGTAATAATAACTTTAACATCGTTATTTAAATTTTAGTACGGTTAAGCTTGCATGAAACGAAGATATCAGAAAATTGCGTGAAACAGAAGAAATAAAAAAATTATACATTTGCTGTAATCACCGCTCGGTGATGTATTTCACATATCTGTTGGCTTCATTTATTTAGGTTTGTTAATCTTTAGTTTCAATTAGATAAGAGTTGTAGATATGCTTAAGTAAAATATATCATGTAACTATTATTGGTTCCGGATGTAACAAATTTATTAAGTAGAAACAATTAATTGGATGTAACGAGCTGACGTAATTGTACAAGCTGTTTTACTCAGAAAATTCTTTATGCATTTATAACAAAATCTTATCTACTTAAGCGCATTGGATTTAAATAAAAATTAAAAATCGAAGTTAAGCTTCATTTCTACAAACATTGTATTGTTAATTCTCTATACCTAGTCTGTATGGGCTCTGTACACTTAGAATTTCAAGAATATTAATTTATGCAATTCAACAAAAAATATAAATATAATTAAACTTTCAAAAATTGCTTATACTTTTAACACCGTAAATACTAATTAAAAATGGACTCTGCATTAAAACAAAAATGCATTTTCCTATACAAACAGATTTTGTACTTCCAAATATAAAAATGGCCTACGGCGTCGTGCTCGCAACCCTCATTCTCGTTCGATAACATAATATCATAGCTTAAGCTATGATAATATCCACTCTTGTTGCAAACTACTACCATAGCTTAAGGAATAACTAAGCTATGCTACTACCTGATTCTTTAGGTCGCCATTGCTAATAAATTTAGTGGTGATAAGGGCAACTTTCCGACAGTTGAGTTATAAAAATACCCTGCGCTTGGTAAAATGTCCTAAAGGCAGAATAATATACAATATTCATTCATTGATGGAATATAAAGTGGAAAATCGTCATGTAATAATATGTGTAACACTTGGACCGTCACTATGTGTTGGTCCAGGTAACACTGATATACTGATATAGTCGGCAGAATGCGTGCGACGCAAGGGGGAAGAACTCGTAAATATTATAGAATTTCAGGGGCGTAGCTCAATTTTGTGTAACTCACTGACTTAATTTTCATATAATTGTTATTTAATTTATAGTTAATATTATTCTTAACGGTGATGCCTTAGACTATGGAGGAAGGCAAACCCTTATAACATTGGTAATTATTTCTCGTGCTTGGGAATGCAACGTTAGTCCCTGTTTACTCATTTTGCGCACGTTAACTCCCAAACATACGAAACGCCATTGAGCTCTCTGCCAAGCTTGCCGGCGGCCGAAAAAGTGAGCGCTGTGTGGTAGCCCAAATCGCAGTTAACTTTACGTACTATATGTAGAAAGTGGTCGCGTGATGCGAACTTTATTTTTTCGGTATTACAGAGTTCAGAAATTCGGCTTCAATATGCTAAAACTGGTATTCGCCAATAAATAACGACTACTCGTATAGGAAATCTCGCAACGCTGCCCGCATTCTTTAAAAACGTTTTCTTTTCTGCATTGAACTATACTTATTATTATATTTCATGTATTTCTTTTGTCCCCTATAAAAACACAAACAAAAAACATACCATATACAGTGACCGGCAAAAAGTTGGACACAAATGGAAAACTTTTTTATTATTAATTTCTCAGAAAATTTTATTCTTGATAAAAGTTGGTGCATTATTTCAAACTCAAAACGCACAAATCAAAATTTAAATATCTCTTTTTGGATACGAGGTAGATTCAAGAATGCCAAAATAACTCAAGAGTAAAGTAGGTACCCTTATTTTTTAAAATACGGTAAAAAGTTACTTACAAAAGTTGTTTGTAATCAAAGGTGGATGTCAGATTTAAAGTCACAGCCACCTAGTAAAAAAAAAGGAATTTACTTTTTTGTATTTTTTTGACCACCCTGTGTATTACAAAAAAAAACAAAATACCGCACGAGCAACTTATCATCGGATAACACATTAATTTTTTGTGTCACAAAACTGTATATTCGAAAATTAGCCTGCTATAATTTACTAGCGCGTTCTGCGATCAAAAAAACTGAAAAAAGTTTCTCTAAACATGGCCTCAAAAACGCTCCCTATAAGGGATTTTGAATTTTGATAGGTAGGTACGTGATATACCTGTGAGATTTGACATTATTTATCCAGGTCGATACCTATAGTTTGGCATTTTTCATCATCTGCGTCTTGAGGGTTCAAGGTGTTAAAAATACCCCAAATATTTTGATGTGTTATTTTTTTACGATTTTTTCTCACAGGTTCACAGGCTCACAGGTTTATAAATCCATAGAAAAAGGCCAAATAAGTAATACAAACATGTATCGGGGCGTCAAAATTCAAAATTCAATTTTTTCTTCATGTTTTTATAAATTCTCCTAAAGGAAGGCAGTTAAGGCAAACATACCTACGTGGTACAGTGTAGATACACATTAAGAGCTATAAATTGAAAATAATTTGGCCTCTCTACTTCCACCAGTGCCGGAGACGCGGGGGTCAACCATAATATTATGTTTTAATAAAAAAATTGTGCGCCGCTGGAAAAGTAATCTTTTCTGCCTTCACTAAACGTCCCAATCAATTCTTAGAAAAAACTATTCTTGACTTTTTCGAAAAATGTACCTACCGTTTTAAAAAAATTCATTTTCGTGCTTTTTAATTTGGTTAGCAGAAGAATATCAAAGTAGATCTGGGCTTTTGAAATTTTGCATACCTAGTCAATTCTGAATTATTTGCTTAATAACATTTTGTCCTAAAACCTACAAAAAGGGTTTCTAGATTCGAAAATTCATGTGCCTTTTGAATTAAAAAAAAGTTCGCACCAGTAAAGTGGCCTTCATGTAGGTTTACTACAAAATGTTATTAGGGAAAGTTGTACAGAATTAAAAACTGAATAAGTGTGCAAAATTTTAAAAGCCTACACCTATTTCGATTTTCTTCCGCTACAAAATTTAAACACAAGAAAATGAAATTTTCAAAACCTGTACATTATTCGAAAAACGTCAAGAAGTGTTTTTTTTTAGAATTAATTGGGAAATTTAGGAAATTTAGGATTATTTTTTGAGTGGCGTACTATTCTTTTATTAAAAAAAATATGAAGGTTGACCCCCGCGTCTCCGGCATCACAGTAAAAAAAAATCGGTATAAATCCTCTTCGTGTAAGTGGTGAAAGAAATTTGGTAAAAAATTGACACGAAAATTGGTGGATTCCAAATATCTTAACTCTTTACCAAACCTCATTTGGTGAAATTCACACTACAACAAATTCGTTAATTTTATCACTTAGGGGTGTAATTATTTTATATTTTTAACACGGCTTCGTGTTTGTTCACACCACGCGGTGTTCTTTAACACCATTCGGTGTTCCTTAACACTAACCGGTGTTAAATTGAACGTATTAACACAAGTTCGTGTTAAATAGAGGAGAAGGGGAAGTCGTTTCACCAGTTATGGGTGTAAAATCTTAGGCAATCGAAGCCATCGCATCAGTTGTTTGTCGAACCTGTTGCGAGACGGAGCTTATCAGTTTGTGTGACGTGTGACCCGACCGCGTGGCTCGTATAATAGGTATAACAGTGATTCTCTACAGGCCGATAGTGCAAAAATGGTGTTGTTATGTGAAGTAAAATTTCAAAGTGAAGTCAGATGGGACGAAAGGTACTGTGTGATAGCCGAGGTGATAGCCCCTATATAACCTATACTCATCGACTGTGTTTGTTCTCACCGGAATAAGGAACCAGTGAATATAATTGAAGGATTTTAAGTTATCTGACTGTTCTGATTGTTTTGATGCCTGCTGATTGGTTCCGACTTAGTTGGGACCTGCTTGTGCTTGTGAGAACAGGCCTATCTAACTAAATCGCTGTGTTGCAACGTTTGAAGTTTCTTTTTGTCTCACACAGACAATTTTGTATGAAATATAGTTTGGTCGCATCCTATAATATAAAGAATTTCTTGTGTTTGTGGTTAGGTATACACGTTTCTTACGAATATTATAATATATATAACTTTTTTATAACCAAATATTTTTGGCTGCGAGAATGAATATTTATTTAATGCTTTAAGAAAGAAAATGTTGATATTTTTATATACCTATTTGTAAGGCATCGTTCATATACAGTGTGTCCCACTTAAGGACTGACCACCCCTGTAAAATTTTTATTTATGGCTCGATTTCCATAAACTTTTTTTTGTTGGATAGAGCTTCAAAAATGGCAGTAAATGTATAAGTCAGGTACCTAGTGCCTTAAATTCATGGCCCACTGAGACGGTGTTTTAGTGCTGAAATTTCGAAAAGTACTATTAGGGATTTTTTTAGAGGAAAATCAATGCCGGATTCTTATTCAGTGTTGTTCGAAACCCAAACGTACCAATTTGCATTACCATAGCTCTACAGAGTGTTTCAACATTTTTAGTGTCCCACTTAATTAGTGACCACCCCTGTAAAATTTTTATTTTTAGCACGATTTCATAAACTTTTTTTTGTTGGATAGAGCTTCAATAATGGCATTAAATGCATAATTCAGGTGCCTCGTGCGTTACATTCATGGCCCACTGAGATGAAGTTTTAGTGCTGAAATTTCGAGAATTACTATTAGGGACTTTTTTTAGAGAAAAATTAATGCTAGATTTTTATTCAACGTTGTTGGAAACTCAAACGTACCAATTTACATTAGAAATGACTGAAATTTGAGTTTATGTTATGTTGTGTTGTTTATTCATGTATTTGATGATATTAAATTAAATAAAAAATTTGTTCGCTAATAAATTTTTGAAAGAATATGAGTTCCTCATGAATATCTTAGTGACCAACTTACCAGAAATTAAGAAAATTAATTACAAATTAGTATGTTTTTGTTTGGAACCTCTCACTGCATATAACAATCCGGCCTTACTTTTCCTTTTAATTTTTTTGGAACACTCAGTAGAGCTATGGTAATGCAAATTGGTACGTTTGGGTTCCCAACAACGCTGAACAAGAAACCGGCATTAATTTTCCTCTAAAAAATCCCTAATAGTACTTCTTGAAATTTCAGCACTAAAACACCATCTCAGTGGGCCATGAATTACGCACGAGGCACCTGAATTGTGCATTTAATGCCATTTTTAAAGCCCTACCCAACAACAAGTTTATGAAAATCAAGCTATAAATAAAAATTTTACGAGGGTCGTCAGCCCTTAAGTGTGGCAATAAAAATTTTGAAACTCCCTGTAGAGCTACGGCAAAGCAAATTGGTACGTTTGGGTTTCGAAAAATGCTGAATAAGAATCTGGCATTAATTTTCCTCTAAAAAATCCGTAATAGTAGGTACTTCTCGAAATTTCAGCACTAAATCACCGTCTCAGTGGGCCATGAATTTAACGCACGAGGCACCTGAATTATGCATTTAATGCCATTTTTAAGGCTCTACCCAACAAAAAAAAGTTTATGAAAATCGAGCTATAAATACAAATTTTACGGGAGTGGTCAGCCCTTAAGTGTAGCAATAAAAATTTTGAAACTCCCTTTAGAACTACGGCAATGCAAATTGGTACGTTTGGGTTTCGAACAATGCTGAATAAGAGTCTGGCATTAATTTTCCTCTAAAAAAATCCCTAATAGTACTTCTCGAAATTTCAGCTCTAAAACACCGTCTCAGTGGGCCATGACTTTAACGCACGAGGCACCTGAATTATGTGTTTGATGACATTTTTGAAGCTCTATCCAACAAAAAAAGTTTATGAAAATCAAGCTATAAATAAAAATTTTACAGGGGTGGTCAGTCCATAAGTGGGACACACTGTATTTTGGAAGTGAAATAAAGTCTTCCCTTTACTTATTGCTGTTTATTATTTAAGCACATAGTATATGCCTGGTTCATATACAGCTTCTTTATCTTTTAGTTTTATTTTATTTTTACAAATGACACATTTCCTTAATTTGAACTTATATCAATGACATTTGAAATTTCACTTATGTAAAATTATAAGAGAGAAAGAAGAATAAAATGGGAATACCAAATAAATTAAATTCCATTTTGACCAAATTGCGTGTTAAAGTTACACAACACGGTGTTAATCTTACACATCGCCGTGTTATACAGTGTGTTTCACTTCAAGTCGAGACAATTCATTATTTTTTTACGGGTTGACCGATTTTCAAAAACTTTTTTTAAAAAATATAGTGCTCCGAAAGATCTACATTTTGACACTAATTTTTTTCAGATTCGTCTTTTCCATGACCTACTACGATCAAAATTATACCCCCAAAAACTGCAAAAGTACATTAGGCATTTTTCTAGGAAAAATATGAATAGCACAGTCGTATTGGCCATACCCGAAAACCCTATATACCAAGTTTCACGGTCATAACTTATACAAAATAGCTTCAAACATAGCAAAAATTCGTTTTTTCGGAGTACTTTGTACAAACACCGAGAGATATTTTAAAATTATTTCTTTGCAGTTTGATTAGGGGTAACATAAGCTATCAATTCCCACGATTTCATGGCCCTGTCTTAGACAGGGCGCTTGCATTAAAAATACACAAATAAAAAAAAAACGATTTTTCTCTTGATGTTTTTTTAATTTTTTTTACATTTTTTTCTACAATTTTAACTTATGCCTATTAAAGAACATAAACAATATTAAATTTTAGAAAGTATTTTCAATAAAAAGCACCCCATTTTTTATTTGAAAAAATTTAAAAATTGATTGGTATCCACGTATCCAGGGTGCCCTTTATTGAAAATAATTTCTAAAATTAATGATTGTTTATGTTTTTTAATAGGCATAAGTTAAAATTGTAGAAAAAAAATGTAAAAAAAATCGATCGATCGACTTTTTTCGATTTTTGTATTTTTATAGCGAACGCCCTGTCTAAGGCAGGGCCATGAAATCGTGGGAATTGATAGCTTATGTGAGCCCTAATCAAACTGCAAAGAAATAATTTTAAAATATCTCTCGGTGTTTGTACAGAGTACTCCGAAAAACCGTATTTTTGCTATGTTTGAAGCTATTTTGTGAACGCCCTGTATAAGTTATGACCGTGAAACTTGGTATGTGGGGTTTTCGGGTATGGCCAATACGACTGTGCTATTCATTTTTTTCCTAAAAAAATGCCTAATGTACTTTTGCAGTTTTTGGGGGTATAATTTTGATCGTAGTAGGTCATGGAAAATACGAATCTGAAAAAAATTAGTGTCAAAATATAGATCTTTCGGAGCACTATATTTCTAAAGAAAAGTTTTTGAAAATCGGTCAACCCGTAAAAAAAATAATGAATTGTCTCGACTTGAAGTGAAACACACTGTATATTCACACCAGCATAGTTCTTATTTTCACCAGAATATTTGGTGGAATTTACCAAAAAAGAAGGTGTAAAATTAACCAAATATGTTGTGGACTTATACAGGGTGGTGACAATTTCGATGCCCACCATGGTATCTCGGCTGTGGTTGCTCGAAATGTAGGCGCCCTAGAAAATTTCTGAAACCGGTATGGAGTTGGCCATGACCAAGAACATAAAACTAGCAGGTTTCATTAAATTCGGGTAACCGACGTGGAAAATACAAAGTTTTGAGTTTTGTGAGTATAATTCACGAACGAATCAAGATATCTAAGATTTAATAACAGAATATTGTCTAATTTGACCGATGTTGTATCTTTTACAGTTTCCGAGATACCAATGGTGGGCATTGAAATTGTCACCACCCTGTATAGACCACTTTTCGTGTCAAATTTAACACAGGACTTTTTACTGTGCACTGGAGAAAGTAGAGAGGCCAAATTATTTTTAATTTATAGCACTTAATATGTGTCTAAATTGTACCAGATATGTTTGCCTTAACTGTCTTCCTTTAGGAGAAATGAAAGAAAACTTGAATACATATTGATATAAAAAAGTCTACTTATTTTGACGTTTTCCTGAGGTTTTATCTATTAGGCATATCATAAATTTTAGAATTTTATCTGTGTCCATTCTGGGCATTTTTTGGGTTTCAGGGGGCATTTTTTTGGGTTGCAGTCGTTGCAGAACACGCTGCTAAATTATGAAATTCTCATGACTCACAAAAATTTTGACATCTATGACTCTCAGAGATTTCTCTGTAGACACATATCAATGGAGGTCATAAATAAGATATATATTACCTACATGCTGTTCCTCCACAATTAATATGCATTTAGTAAGAAAACCGTTCGATCATTGCCTGCCGTTCCGCTGCATGGAGCAGCGCCGGCCAATCCATCATCACCTCAGTCTGGCCAGTGGCCGGCGAGCCCGGAAAAACCGCTGCGGGCTTTTTTCGCCGGGCTTATTATGGAAATGGCATGCGGTTTTAGCGAGCCCGGCAGTCGCCGACCCCAGCCCGATATGATTTATGGGGGGTTCGCGTGCCTTTATTATAACACTAATTACTAGGCATTCGTATAAGTATTAGTTCTTATACTTCGCAGTAGAGTGAAGGCTCTATAGAGGTATGAGTATGAGGTAATATCACCGAAGATAAGACACATACTTATATAGAAGGATCACTGCGAATATAGCCGAAGCACTCGGGCCGCCGTTACCCCCTTGCTTCCTGTCCCGCTATGAAAACCTTGCAAGACATAAAGACATAGTTCATTTATATACTCCAATTGGTGGAAGATACCAACCGACGAGATCAAAGTGCCGCTACCAAATGAAGCTACTATAGTAGCTACGGGGAAAACTATCGATAGTTTCGAATGCCATACTATACATCGAATAATATCAATACAATAACATCTTGCTAGATCGAGATTCGAACTGATTTTAAATAACTCGCTTACAAACTTTACCCATACGCTTGGAACGTCCACACAGGACGCTCTCCATTTATCTTGGGTCCACGAGTTAGCGCAATGTACCTACTATGTGTAAAATAAAGATAAACAAAGGGTTCCCACCACGTCATTCCAATTCACCGATTTGTGCTTATAAGCCCCCGTCCTGTAGTCAAGTTTACGGATAAAAAAATTTCATTGTTTTTGAGGCCACTCTTCCCATACAAAAGCATGACCCAAGAACTGAAAAAATTTTAGATTTTTATTAGAACTAATAGGTATTTTAGATTTACGGTGTCGATGTGTGGCTCACTCAAAATATCTCCATTAAATTTTGTAAAAATAATCACCAAAAACTAGTGCGATCTATAGCGTATTATGTATTATGGATGGCATTCTTTTGTCACCAATAAAGTTGCAGTTCATGGCTCAGATTATAGGTATAAGGTACCTGTAAGACGGAAAAATCGAAAAAGAAAAAACCATGCGCCGAAACTTTTTTATTTTTGTAAAAACGAAAAACGTTTAACATGAAAATTATTTTCAAGAACTATCAGGATTGAAATGATAACAGTAAGTTTTGAAATATCGCATATAAAATACCTATTGATAAAATTTAGGCTGTCACAAACAACGTCATATTCTTCAGCATTATGGTATATCTATTCATTATTTCAGCTGTTCCGTACTTCGAGTATTCCCAATAATTATTCTGAATGTTCCATATTTTGTGGAGCAGTATAGTAAATTTAACCTTGCATGATACCTCATCTAAAAAATTAAATATAGGGATTATCGTTGCTAACGTCAAAAGGTTACAAATTTTTATTTATTTTATCAAATTAAATGGGAAAATGTGCATAATTAAAAATATATTTACAGATAATTTAATTTTTTATGTAAAATTTTATTATATAATTAATTCTTGACCAAAATTTTCACATCTCAGATAGTTATGTACCAAATTTCATAATCTAAAATATACCTAAGTGTCACGAAAAGTAAATAATAAACATTTTTACATTTTTCATCTTTTTTTTGCATTTTGCCAAAACATTAGGTAGGTACCTATTTTACTCCCACTCGCATATGGAAATAATAAAAAGATATTTTTGCTTGCTTTTCAGTTCTGAGCCGGGTCTGATCTGTCTGTTCCCGCGTGATTTGTCTAATTCCCGCGTCCTCTAAGGTGCTTTGCGTTCTCCCGTTGCGTAGTGTTCTACTGGTAATACATAAACAAAATGAAAAATAGTGTGCAGGACATTTTGAAAGGTAACTTTTTAAGTTTTTCATTGACTCAAAAAGTTGAAATAAAAACTCTTGGGAGACCATCTTCAGATTTACAATTATCTCAACCAGATAAAAATGGAAATGAAATATATACCTACTTACAACAAGAACAGATGGATATGCGGATGAGACATAATAAATGCACTGTTTTGTTTTCCCTGTTTACTGTTTTATATAAAGAAGGAGTGGATAAGGCATGGGCTAGAATAGGATTCAGAGATTTAAAACATATGTATATATGAAAAAAATAAAAGATACGAGTTTTCAGTTCGGCACATGAATTGTTCTACAGAACTAGCATTTTTAGGCAAGGTTATAGGATTGCCGCTCAGTTAAATTCCACGTACCTACCGGCAAAACATTATTAAACATAACAAAGCCGTGGATAAAAATAGATATACAGGGTGAGTTTTTTTCCATGCCCGCAATGGGGATTTTGGAAACTAGCAGAGCTAGAACGAAGGTTAAATGGGGAGAGAATTGCAGTTTTGAATGCTCAATCTAATGCCCCTTTTGGATTTTTAAAAAAGTTCATGGCTCACTAGATATTTTGAAAAGAGTGCTTTTTTGCTATTTCATCAGATCTCTGTAGTTCCGTTATTTCTAATTATACAGAAAAACTGTAATGACAAAAATCGTAGATAATTTTGGGCTTAATAAGATAATATAATCCAATTTTTTATGTTGTTTGTGATTTTTGAGATATGGCATAAACTTGTGTTTTTTTTTAATGTAAATCATAGTTGGCTGTGGCCTTATAAAATCGGCCATTTTTGAGCTTTCCAAAGATATAATACTCGGCATAGTTATTATAAAAAATAAAAGAGCTATGGCTAGTTTTCTGATTTTTCAAAAATTTTCACAGTCAGCCATGGAATATTTTCATAATTAATTTCTCTTTTATAATTAGACATACTTCAAACTTTCAAATATTTTATTTTTAGCTGGTAACAAAATGTAACAAAATAAAACAAACATTATCATGATGGAGCTCTACTACATAATTATTTGCTCGTAAGAAATTACCTAGATCAGCTGTATCCAAATAGTTGGATAGGGAGAAATAGACCTATTTCCTGGCAGCCCCGATCCCCGGATTTGTCTGTTTTGGATTTCTTTTTGTGGGGAACAGTACAAAATAAAGTATGAGACAATAATTGTTTAGTTAAGAGCAGCTGTTTTAGAAGCAATTGCCCAGTATTGACAGGCGCTCTCTAAAAAAGGCGACAAATTCTGTTTTAAAAAGATGCAATATTTGCATAAATTCGTGGTGGATTGCTTGAACACCTTTTTTATTTTAAAAAGCAACCTTTTAAAAAAATAATAATTTGAATTTGAGTTTTTTAATTTTTGTTTTATTTTGTTAAATTTTGTTACCAGCTAAAAACAAAACGTTAGAAAGTTTGAAGTATGTCTAATTATAAAAAAGAACGTTATTATGAAGATAATCCATGGCTGACTACGTGAAAATTAAAAAAAAAAACAGAAAATTAGCCATAGCAATTTTATTTTTTATAATAACTATGCCGCAAGTATTATATTTTTGGAAAGCTCAAAAAATGGCCGATTTGATAGGGCCACAGCCAACTATGATTTACATTTAAAAAAACACAAGTTTATGTCATATCTAAAAAATCACAAACAACATAAAAAAATTAGATCAGATTATCCTATTAAGCCAAAAATTATCTACAATTTTTGTCTCTACAGTTTTTCTGTATAATCAGAAATAACGGAGCTACAGAGATCTGATGAAATAGCAAAAATCACTCTTTCCAAAATATCTAGTGAGCCATGAACTTTTTTAAAAATCCAAAAGGGGCATTAGATTGAACATTCAAAACTGCAATTCTTTCCCCATTTAACCTTTGTTCTAGCTCTGCTAGTTTCCGAGATCCCCATAGTGGGCATCGAAAAAAACTCACCCTGTATATCTTCCCTAAGACGGAAATGTATAGCTCCAGAGAACGGAATACAACTTTATTCCCCTTATCTTATAAAGCTTTCTATCGGCCAACTTTTTCCCGTTTATAGTTGCTTTTCCGGTAAAAGCCGATCGCCCAGAGTGTTCTGGTACTCCACATCTAAAAAGGCGACCGACAATGAACAGATAAGAGGCGAGTGGCCCAGGCCAGACCAGACTCGGGCTCGGGCACCGCCGGTGCAGCTTTGATGTGTGATTTACACTGATGCTCTTTATCTGGGTCCCGGGCTGGCTGGGCCCCTAATGCGGGCAAGGCTTTAAATAACGGGCGTGGTGGCCGTGTGCGTCTCCACGCTTTCGTTTTATATACAGATCTTTTATATTTCAAAAATTTTGAGTTACAAGATCATTTTATTAGCCGCAACGCGCGGAGTTTGTATAAGAATGTAATAATGGCTGTAGACAGGAGTCAAGTCAATGACGTCAAAACTGACGTCATTGAGTCAAGTAGTTGACACAAGCAGTGGCGGATCATGTGAACATGTTGGAGCTCTATTTCTCTAGAGTCTGGGTCTTTACCATTTGATACCACACCTACCATTTGATAGTTTTATATGTAGTGATTACTTTTAAAAAATTGGCCAATCTGTTAAAACTACAGATCCTTGGGGCTAAAATAAGGGGACTTTTCGTTTGCTATTTTTCAATTAGACGCCTTTGCTTCAATAACTTGTGTTTTTCAAAAATTTAACTAATTTTTTTTTGTAATTTATGTCAAAATAAAAGATAATTCCCTGCGGGAAATCTCAACTGATTAACCACAAAAATTCTTAATAACAATACTTTTTATCTAACTTATTATAGTTACGTACAGGGTGACCTACCTAGGGTTAACATCCCCCTCTTATTTCTTAATTACATTTACATAATTTTCCCTGTATTTTCCAAATCTGCTTTCAGAAAAACAATCGAACATCAAATAAAAAAGTACAGGGGTTAGGTGTGTTCTTATTGTAACAACTCCTTATATATTGTTGATTTTGTGACATCTACGCTTCTTCATGATGACAACGATATAAATATGTCATATTAGATGTATTTCAACGGTTTGGAAGAAATGAGCGGTTAAATTTTTTAAATCTTCATACAAAAAATATAGGTGTAGCCAATGAAAGAGAAAGTGCTACGTGTAAAATTTTTACTAGCATAGCGCAGAAATAAATAACATTGTTTTTAAAATTTCCATTATATAATAACACAATGTAGGTACTTTTTGTCACTATAAATAAAAAATAGTCACCAAAGATAAAAGCATTCGACAAAGAATTCGAAAAGGAAACAAATAAGTGTTGTTACAAAGGGTTCTTAGTTAAGTGTATTAATTTATTTTCTCTTATTATCAAATAACAATATTTTAAGATGACTCATGACTGGAGAGAAGACAAAGATAAAAGAAATGCGTATTAATGTGGACAATATATAGAAGAATATAAAGAAAATTTTAAAAATAAAATTATTTACTTGTTCATTTGTCATTTGCTAAATTTCCTACATTGCCTGGAGGACAGGAAAATCCAGCGACGTATTAGGGCGTATTGGATAAACTGAATTTCAGACGTTTACAAAAAGTCAAAGCGACGAAACGGAACCGATCTATTTTAAAAGCTTTTATTTAACTTGCAATGTATGTATGTATGTATGTATGTATGTATGTAATTTGTTCGGGTGGAATCTTGCAACTCAATTTTGAAGCAGATATCTTCAACCGATCGAGCTGAAATTTTGTACACACGTTTAATTTGGATGACAATGCATGATTATATGTGTGACGTCATTCTAAATCCAACATGGCGGATCACCCAAGATGGCGGACTAGTTAAATTTCAACCGATCGAGCTGAAATTTTGTACACACGTTTAATTTGGATGACAATGCATGATTATATGTGTGACGTCATTCTAAATCCAACATGGCGGAACACTCAAGATGGCGGACTAGTTAAATTTCAACCGATCGAGCTGAAATTTTGTACACACGTTTAATTTGGATGACAATGCATGATTATATGTGTGACGTCATTCTAAATCCAACATGGCGGAACACTCAAGATGGCGGACTAGTTAAATTTCAACCGATCGAGCTGAAATTTTGTACACACGTTTAATTTGGATGACAATGCATGATTATATGTGTGACGTCATTCTAAATCCAACATGGCGGAACACCCAAGATGGTCATTAGAAGGTCTCCTCATTGAAGAGCTAGACTGTTCTAAACTAACCGGCAAACGACCTTGCAACAATGATGCGTTAACTGAGATGAATAGACTCAGACACCTGGCCAAACTAAAAATTACAAAATAAATTAAAAGTAAAAAAATATTTTTAAAAAAAGCTTTTATTTAAATGCGCTAAAAAGAATAAAATAATCTTTTCTTTTAAAACTTTTACTATCAACTTATAACGTCATTCCACAATTTATATGATATAAAAGCTTGTCGCGAGATTTAAGTTTTCAATCTAAGTAAATACCACTACTTAAATCTCGCGACAAGCTTTTATATCATATAAATTGTGGAATGACGTTATAAGTTGATAGTAAAAGTTTTAAAAGAAAAGATTATTTTATTCTTTTTAGCGCATTTAAATAAAAGCTTTTTTTAAAAATATTTTTTTACTTTTAATTTATTTGTATTGTTTCTGTCTATAGACGCCCAGGCAAACAACTTTGGAAGAAGCAGCAATAAGAAAATTGTGACAAAAAATTAAATACGGCCCTAGCCGGCACCGTCGCAAGTTATTGCGACGGTGCCGCCCTAGCACCCCTGACCTGTCACGTGGTATACATTCTGCGGTCCCGCTATTCGGGGGAACGACTATACAGGGTGTAATTTAAGTACGTATCCAAACTTCAAGGGGTGATTCTTTGAGCGATTTTAAGAGGAAAAGTTTATATAAATATAGGTCCGTTATCGCTTCGTTTTCAAGATACAGGGTGTCAAACTTTTTAAAAAAAATCTTTTTTTTCAACAACATCTTAATAATCCTTTAACCGATTTTGCTGAAATCTGGCAGTGTTATTTACGGTAGAGAGGGGTTAATTTAGCCCTAAATAGATTCAAATTATTAAATCCAGTGGCGTCCCGGGGGGGCACCGTGACCAATATTTTTGAAGAAAAAATGTACGCCACTGACTTTTTTAAAACTTTTATATGTTTTTCGCATTAAGGAACTAAGAATACAACTTTTTGGTCTTTTGAGTTTTTTTCGTATCTGGATTCTTTTTGAGAGAAAAAATAAATAAAAACCACTTTATTGCATGTCATTGCTTTGTTGTTGCATTGCTGCTTTCTCGAAAACGAAGCAAGATACGACCAAAATTTAAGAGACAAAAAAGTTGTATTCTTGGTTGCTTAATGCGAAAAAAATATGAAAGTTTTAAAAAAGTCAGTGGCGCACATTTTCTTTTTCTCAAAAATATTAATTAAGAGACGCCACTCGACTTGATAATAATTGTAATCGACTTTTATATTTTTTTCACATTAAGCAACTAAGAATACAACTTTTTTGTCTGTCGAATTTTTTTCGTGTCTTCGTTAGTTTTTGAGAAAAAAATAAAAATCACTTTATTGCATGTCATTGCTTTGTTGTTGCATTGCTGCTTTCTCGAAAACGAAGCAAGATACGAACATGATTCAAGAGGCCAAAAAGTTGAATATTCTTAGTTGCTTAATGTGAAAAAATATAAAAGTAGATTACAATTATTATCAAGTCCAGTGGCGTCCCTTAACCAATATTTTTGAGAAAAAGAAATTGTGCTCCACTGACTTGTTTAAAACTTTTATATTTTTTTCGCATTAAGCAACTAAAAATACAACTTTTTGGTCTCTTGAATCTTGTTCGTATCTTGCTTCGTTTTCGAGAAAGCAGCAATGCAACAAAAAAGCAATGACGTACAATAAAGTGGTTTTATTTTTTCTCTGGAAAACAAAGCCAGATACGAAAAAAATTCAAGAGACCAAAAAGTTGTATTCTTAGTTCCTTAATGCGAAAAACATATAAAAGTTTTAAAAAAATCAGTGTCGTACATTTTTTTTTTCAAAAATATTGGTCACGGTGCCCCCCGGGACGCCACTGGACTTAATAATTTGAATCTACTTAGGGCTAAATTAACCCCTCTTTACCATAAATAACACTACCAGATTTCAGCAAAATCGGCCAAAGGATTATTAAGATGTTGTTGAAAAAAATATTTTTTTAAAAAAGTTTGACACCCTGTATCTTGAAAACGAAGCGATAACGGACCTATGTTTATATAAACTTTTCATCTTAAAATCACTCAAAGAATCATCCCTTGAAGTTTGGCTACGTACTTAAATAACACCCTGTATAATAATCTGGTAATTTTACTTAGCACTTAGCACTTTCTTAAGGTTGTTTTTTCCATGGCTACCTATTCCTATTATTTTCGATATGAATATTTAAAAAATTAATCGTTCATATCTTCCAAACAATTGGAATTGTATGGTACTTTATTTATATCGTTGTGATTATAATAAAAACACACTTAACCCGTGCAACTTTTTTATTTGATGATTGGTTGTTTTTCTGAAAGCAGATTTGGAAAATATAGGAAAATTACATATAGGAATACATTTTTCTTCAACATATTTCAGTATTTATTCATAATCCGTTAGAACTCAAGAATATCTACCCTATGTCCTAAAATATCCAGAATGAAGGGAATAATCATTTAAAATATTCTCCATAAACAATATCAGTTAAAAAAATGATTACAATAATTATTGAGAAAAGGTAGGAATTCCTCCGATCTACATAAGAAATTGATGGATGCAAAAACAAAAAATATCTGTTTTAAGCAAAGGAATAATATGACTTTCAATTTGTCAGAATTATAAGCCTTTTTAGATTTTAATGAAATTAATGAAATTATTCTTTCCCACAATATTTTATGTTGAGAATTTCTTAAAGTCTTAATAATAGCTTGCCACATTTTAGAATTTTAATAAGATTTGCCTTGGATAAAACACAAATTTTTTGTTATTGGAAGATCGTCTGTGCCTCTATCAAGATTAAAAGGTATAAAAACGGTATACCTAATGCGGTAGAAAATAGCATAAGAGTTATTTATGTATCAAGGCATTGAAGTTCCACTCATATATAGAATTTAGTTGCCGAGGCCTTTGGCCAAGGCCGAGGTATTATTATTATTTTTAAATCGCCCATTCATGTGCCGGCCGCGCGCGCCATTGCTTGACTTGAACAATCGCTCTACCTTGATCAAGCACGATATACCAGGACGCATCTTGGAGAAAGTACCAAGCCGGTGCATCATACGCAGCTTACATAGAAATAATATTGATGTTCAAGCAGATCAAAATACTTATACTGAATATGGTAGCTAACAATTCCGCAATGGGGTTGAAACATTAAATGATACTTTATTGGCCGGTTTTTGAATACCTGATGTCCACGTTTTACGTTTATGAACGCGTCTGACGTTTGGTTTGTTTACATCTCGCCAAGGCCCAACTGATAGAAAAAAAGAGGACGCATAATGGCTTATTACTTTAGTGCCGCACAAATGCAAAAATACACAGGGTGTTCTATTCTAAATAAAATCCTAAGTTTATGTGTTCTCTCAATTCCCAAAATAACCTAAGTTACCTATACGAAAAGACGCTGAAACTTTGGTGGATCTAACACTATTAAATACTAGTGTCATCATATTACACTACTTAGGTATCCATTTTCTATACTTCTTCACGAAAATGTTTAAAAATATTTCTTGTATTTTACAAAACTTCAGCCTCTTGTGGTACTGTAACGGAGACTTTGCGAACACATTTTAATACCTATACCTATCAACTTGTACCTATACATAACCACGGGAAAATATGTGAAAATATTGTTTCCGCAAGAAAAAAATATGTTCGCTCAATCGATATAAAATGTTTTAAAAGTAAAGAAAAAGAAAGTCTCAACAAAAAAATTGTGCCTGTGTATTAACGATAACTTTCGAATGGATTAACATGTCAGCTTCCAATTTGGTACGTAAGTATACCTTAAGTACACGTAAATACCTACCTAAATGACAATAGTTATGAGGGTATGAAAGTATAAAAAAGTAAGGCAGTACCTACCATAACGTAGGATTTGCGTGCCATATGTTAGAATTCACTAAATAATGGATTTAAAAAGATAAGTGGGTAATGCTTCCGTCATGTATGAAAAATAAGCGCCCCTGCAGCGGATGCGCTTTCATACTATATAGGTTGACAGTGCATGTCACTCAATATAATGTTGTGTTGGTAAATACAATTTATGCAATATTTATTGTCGACAGATTAATACATGGTTGGCTATAGGTTTGGTTTAATGTCCCCAGTATTTATTAGCATTTAATACCATGTTTCCTACCTATACAAGTTTACAAATAAGGAAACCATTTTTTATGGTTCGTGTATTAATAAAACCATAAAGCCATATTCAAATGACATATAAATCGCTTTTGGTTTGCATGTCGTTTTATTAATGACTGCGGTTATTGGGTTTCCGTTCTTCTATAGGCAGTACACTGTAGATATACAGAAAGCTGGCAGATTATCCAAGGTTATTTTTATTGATATTGATCACTAGATGCAATTCACAAAGTGCAACTCAAAGCAAAGGCAACAACTTACCGTAGGGAGATGTCCTTTGGAATCCGCCATCGTAAGCTCTCCAGGAGCTCATCATCATGTTTTGGGCGTAGAACTGGCCAGCAGCTAAGGCCCCTGCATGGTGGGGACCAGCACTCAGTCCGTGGGCAGAGGGTGCTGACATGTCTCCATATCCACCTGAATGTAAAAGAATAATACTTAAAGGCGCCAGCAAATTTTCAGTCAATTTTGTTTGCCTATCATCTCAAAAACAGTACAAGTTTCCAACACGCATTTACGAGTAGAAACGCTCAAGACGTATTGCTCTTGTTTCTTGTTTCTTATAAACCTTTTTGTAAGCTAGTTTATTTAAAAATAAATACTCAGAACCAGTTCTGGTGTGTTGCCTACTATGTTTAAGGTACACAGAAATGATATCTGCACTTAGTGGATATAACCATAATAATTGTACCTAATGAACTGGATTTGTAGTATCAGATTTGGGACACCCTGTACCTACATAATCTTAAGCAAAGTGAGCATTGTTGAGCATTCCGCAGCACGTAATCCGCACGCAGATAGCGCCCTCTATATAGATACACAATTCTCAACTATATACAGGGTTTCCCAACGAAAACTTGCCCCCCCCCCAAATTAGAAAACCGAAAAATATTTAAAAATTCGCCGAGACCCGTCGATTTTTGTTCTTGGGGGAGCTTTTTTTTTCAGTCAAGCCAACTCGATATGTTCATCCCCCTATAATCCCTAGCAACCCCAACTTTAAAATTTCAAATGGAACACTTGTGGGGTAATGTATCTATTCCTTATATCATACTCTAATTCTTTTTGTAACTTTCATCACGCTGTTCCTTGACAAAGAGGCTATATGGGACATGTTCAGACATGCATTTTTTGCCTTGGATTGTAATTTTGATTATGTGAACACCCTGTATTTGATTGATTAGAACAGTAAACTATTAGTTTTGGCGAGTAGAAGACATACTATAGTTTTGTTGTTGCCACTTTTGTTGATGTTTGAGTTGGGCAATTTTTAAAATAACAAAAATTGTTCAGAAGCCAAGTACTTACGTACCACGTGATCACGTATTGTACACCCCCTCATTGTCTGTATTTTTGAGGTTAGGAAAAAAGTTTCAGATAAAAGTTGTAGATGCCAAAGCAAGCTTTTTTCAGCGTTTATTTAGTTCTATAATATTAAGAGTGTTCAGAAAAGAGGTGCCAAACCAAACTTATCGTTTTTTTTAAATATAACACCCTCTATATTTTTAGATATTTGATATCTGCTCATTGTCACAATTCCAATTTTTCACTTTTGATGTCAATTTTTTCAAAAATGATACGTTTGCGGGTATGCCTTATATAGGAAAAAATGTCATAAATGATGAACTTGAGAGTGTTTTATGTTCAATGTAATTTGTTTAAGTACTGAATCAACAGAATGTATACAAATTTGGGGAAATCCATCGACAAAAAGAAGTCAAAATTTCTACTTATAAGTCAAAATTTTAAGAAAATATCCAAAAAAAGCAAAAAGGCGAGTGTCCCTTCCAGGCCTTCGTAATTGTCCCTTTCAGGCCTTCGTATATGACAAAAAATTATTTAAAAAATATAATGCCATGTAAATCATTAAGTATTAGAGACACAAAAAAATTATAAGAAAAAGTTAACCAGTTCATCCTCTAAAACTTTTATAAATGTCATTTTTTGTAAAAAAAATTTTACAAGATCAACCCTGCAGCGTACGGATTTTTTGTCATACAAGTAATATAATGTGCTGTAACTCGTTATGTATTAGAGACAAAAAAATATGAAGAAAAGTTGTTTATACTTTGATCCCCTACAACTTTTATTAGGGTCATTTTGCTCTAAACAATGTTTGGAATTTGTTTTGCGGACCTTATAGGTCGAGCGCGACTTTATTGGGCTATAAAAGTAGGAACATTTCCTAATTAAAAACGAACATACAATGAGGTCATTTCTTTACAGTACATAGTAGAAATTTTTTTTTAACTGGGGTACCTAATAAGTTAATATTAACAACGTTGGTTTATATCTTTGAAACGTGGCATAATTACATAGGTACCTATAGTTTATCGAAGATGTTATTATTTCGAAATAGTGAATAGAATTTTTTCAACCTAATTCGTCATCATTCTTTGTGCTTTTTATTATTACGAGGACGTTTTGGCGTATGCTTCAGTGGCGGGAAACAAAGCACATTACAATTTTTAAAATACAGGGTGATTCAGTTTTAATCTGCAACACTTCAACAGGTGATAGAAAACCAAAAAATAACCGCACTTTCTTTTACAAACTATATCAATTTAAGGCCGTATAAAAAAGTTACAGGGTGTTAAAGTTGTAAGAAATATGTGGAATTTATTGAATATTTACCAAACTAGTTGAGATATTTAAGTCATATTTGGTACACGTTATAACAGCATGGGTTAGCATAAAACCTGTGTTTTGGGTAATTAGTAAAATTATTTTTAGAAAAAAATGAACCACCTTGCATGGCAATAAAATGTAATCAATTTCTTATGTAAATTTTAATTGTAAACAAAAACGTTATCTTAGCATTTTTTCATATGTGTCATGGTTTCATAGCAAATTTGATTTGTTCTTATTATTTCGACCCCTCTGAAATATTAACATAAAACTTCGCTTCATAAGTAATACTCAAAGCAGAAAAAATGTGTTTCTTACTTTAAATACAGTAACGTTTCCCAATAAACTTACCCATTCAAGGTTTTACTTTTCAAGATACAGAGCGTAACATTAATAATTGTATCTTCCTTAAAGGTATTAGACCCTGTATCTTCAAATTCAAAAGTATAGCCTTAAATAGGTAAGTTTATTGGAAAAAGTTACTTTATTTCAAGTAGCAAACACTTTATTTCCACTTTAAGTGATACTTATGAAGCAAATTTTTTAGATATTTTTTCAGAAATACCCAGAAATAATACAAAAAATCGAATTTGCCACGAAACCATGACACATACAAAAAATTACCAAGAGGGCATTTTTGTTTAAAATTAAAATTTACATAAGAAATTGAATACATTTTATTGCTATATAAGGTAGTTCTTTTTTTCTAAAAACAATAATTATACTAATTACCTACTTCTACGCCACTGGTTGTTCCAGGTGTTTGATATTAACAGGTTTTATGCTAACCCAGTAACTCATGCCGTTATAACGTGTACCAAATATGACTTAAATATCTCAACTAGTTTGGTAAATATTCAATAAAGACCATATGTCTCTTAAAACTTTTACCCCCTGTAACTTTTTAATAAGGCCTTAAAATGATATAGTTTATAAAAAAAGTGCGGTTATTTTTTGGTTTTCTATCACCTGTTGAAGTGTCGCAGAATAAAACTGAATCACCCTGTATATTATGTATCTTGAAAACTAGGAGGTTTCCGATGACTTAGCTACGCGGTTAAAGGGGCACTTATTTCTGGGACAACATGTATACAGTATACGGAGCCGGACTCACCCCCCGTGTGCCAGGCGTTCTGGTGGGCGGCGGCGCCGAAGTGGCCGCCCGCCGTCGCCGTGCCCGGGTACTGGGCCATCGCCCTGTTGCCGGGCACGTAGACGGGCGCCGCCGCCTGGTGCTGCACGTGCTGGTGGAAGCCACCGCCGTCGCCGTAGCCGCCGCCGCCGCCTCCGTTGGCGTGGAACATCGCGACCGGGGGGCGGGGCCTACGTGGACGTCGCCCGCCTCCAGCCCATCTGCAACAACGAAGGGGGAGTGGTCAAGTATGGTTGGGAGGGGCGTTAGGCTGGTGCGATAGGTACGGGGGTACTTGTTCATCAGAAACATGGAAACTGTTTTCTATCGCTAATTGTCACGTTGTAAGAAGTGCGATAATAATATTTAGTCTTGTAATTGTCCAAGACTTATCGTGGAAATGTGGAAACATTAGTAAAAGTATTAGGGATAAAGGATATACCAATAATAATAGTTAAAAAATGATAAAACATACCTATTTTCCGTTTTTTTTTGCGATCGCGAAAAGGCTTAACACACGCCCCTAAAACGCTGATTGCTTGACAGTGTTGCCAAGGATTTGCTATTTTGCTATTATATCTGTTTCTCACGTTTTTATAGAAAAATTTTCTGCAATTTCAACATTTCAAATTTTGAATGAATGGCAAACAACGGACATTAGATACAGGGAGAAGTCGGTCATAATTATGACAACAGGCCAAATTACGTACTCTCATTGATACAAAATGTGGGGATATACATATTTTTTAATATACTTTCTTTGCCCAGTAAAAAATGTGTGCTGCCTTAATGAAAAATCATGCTCCATACAGGGTGCCCCCAAATTAACCTGACATAATTTACCAGCACGTTCTGCGACCCAAAAAATGAAGAAAAAAAATTCTATAAGCATTGGCCTCAAAAATACGCCATAAGGGGGTTATAATATAGCTCCCGAAATAGACACAACTTTACAAACAGTTTATTCAAAACATTTGCATAGAACGATAAAGATAAAAATATTTTAAGCATGTCAAACGGGGGTGAAGAGCAAACTTTGTAGGTACGCTAAAATGCCAAAAAATTCAAACAAATACAAAAAATTCCAGATTTAGCTTAAAAAATTCCAAAAAATACCAGAAAATCCCGAACAATACCAAAACATTCGGGGAAATCACTGGCAAAATTTGTACATTAAATGCCAAAAAAATCCAAGAAAATACCAAAAATTCCAAGAAAATGCCAAAAAATGGCTAAAAATTCCAGAAAATACCAAAAAATGCCGAAAAATTCCAAAAAAATGCCAAAAATTTCCAAAAATTCCAGGCCCCTGTACACTAAAATTAATCAGTGATTTCCCCCTCGCGGACTGCACAGTCCAGCCTTATTGTAACTTCGCGACAGTGCATGCGCATGAGCATTGTTTAGAAAATACGAAAAAATTCCAAGAAAATGCCAAAAATTCCAAGAAAATGCCAAAAAATGCCAAAAATATCCAAGAAAATGCCAAAAATTCCAAGGAAATGCCAAAAAATTCCAGAAAATGCCAAAAAATGCCAAAAAATTCCAAAAAAATGCCAAAAAATGCCAAAAATTCCAAGCGCTTGTACACTAAAATTCATCAGTGATTTCCCCCTCGCGGACTGCACAGTCCAGCCTTGTAACTTCGCGACAGTGCATATGCGCGTATGAGCGTTGTTTAGAAAATACGAAAAAATTCCAAGAAAATGCCAAAAATTCCAAGTAAATGCTAAAAAATTCAAAGAAAATACCAAAAATTCCAAGAAAATGAAAAAAAATTCCAGAAAATACCAAAAAATGCAAAACAATGCCAAAAATTCCAGGCGCGTGTACACTAAAATTCATCAGTGATTTCCCCCTCGCGGACTGCACGCGACAGTGCATGCGCATGAGCATTGTTTAGAAAAAACGAAAAAACTCCAAGAAAATGCCAAAAATTCTAAGAAAATGCCAAAAAATTCCAAGAAAATGCCACAAAATTCCAAGAAAATACCAAAAAATTAAAAAAAAAAAACAAAAAAATGCCAAAAATTCCAGGCGCGTGTACACTAAAATTCCTCAGTGATTTCCCCCTCCGGGTGAAGGGCTTGTCAAATGGGGGTGAAGGGCTTAAAAATACGTCCTTTTTTCAACATTTGTTGTAAAATTATGAAATCACAGGGTGTTCTACGAACTATCTCTATATCTAGGGAGATGTCAAATTTCACAACATTCCATGCCAAGTTTTAGAATTTTTTCTTTGTTCGGGCTGGACATTTTTAGAAGGTAGACAATATTATGTTATTTCTTTCTAATCATATAAATTACCTAACTTCCACTTAGTCAAAAAGGCCCATATACAGGGTGTCTATGGGTTCACTCCCAAAGAAAGAAAACTTTTTTATTTATGGATTTATGAAAAAAGTTATTCTTCATAAAAAAATCCTGCCTTTGATAAAATGACCCAAAAGCTTCTTATTTTGTTAGATTTATACCTATACAGGGTGTAACTAAACTGATGGTCAAAAATGAAACCACGTATTCTTGGAGTCAAAATAAGGACACTTCTTCATATATTTTTTTCTCCTACGGGCCATAGTTTTTTTTATACAGAGCGTAGAAGTTTGGAGAAAAATACACATATTTCTTAGTATTTCTAGAAGTATACGAGATATTTTCTTCAAACTTGGCGTGTCACATGAGCAACTTAAGGTTGACATGAAGATTCTGAGGCTCCCAGTTGCGGAGATACAGGGTGTTAGTAAGATTAATTAGTTCAGAAAAATATGAATACCCTGTATAATCGCATTTTTAAAATTTGTTTTGAATGGTAAATTCAATGGTTAACAAAAAGTATCTCTTAGTATTTTTTCATATTTTCAGCCGTTTTTTAATTATTTTCGAAGAACGGCAACGCTGCAATGAACAATAGTCACTTTAAGAATAAATCTAGCAATCTGTGGATGTCAATTAAACTTTATTTAACAAAATACAAAGGCAAAAACAATAATAAAAGAAACGTATTGCTATTAGAAAATTAAATTATTAAATGTTCGAAATGACCGCCGTCTCTTTCAATACACGCAACTATGCGTTTCCGCATGTTTATTATTGTCATTCGCAAGTCCATAGCAAAAGTGCATATCAGTCAATTCTTCAAATGAAAATATAATTTTTCAAAATATTGATACTAATGAGCAAAGTTGGCAGCCAAATGATTCAAATAATGCCAAGTTTAATTGACATCCACAGATTGTTAGATTTATTCTTAAAATGACTTTTTTTGCAGCATTGCCGTTCTTTGAAAATAATTAAAAAACGGCTGAGAATATGAAAAAATACTAAGAGATACTTTTTGTGAACCATAGAATTTACCATTCAAAACAAATTAAAAAAATGCGATTATACGGGGTATTCATATTTTTATGAACTAATTAATTTTACTAACAACCTGTATCTCCGCAACTGGATGCCTCAGAAGCTTCATGTCAACCTTAAGTTTGACGGCTCATCTGCTCATGTGACACGCCAAGTTTGAAGAAAATATCTCGTATACTTCTAGAAATACTAAGAAATATGTGTATTTTTCTCCAAACTTCTACGCTCTGTATAAAAAAAAACTATGGCCCGTAGGAGAAAAAAATATATGAAGAAGTGCCCTTATTTTGACTCCAAGAATACGTGGTTTCATTTTTGACCATCAGTTTAGTTACACCCTGTATATCCAATTTTAAGAATTTAGAAACATATGAGAAAAGCTAAGAACAAAGTACGATTATCTGTAAAGATAACTATGAAAAGCAATTAGTAAAAGTTGTTGGGTTTGAAAAGCTTCGCATCAGCACCAAAATTTTGACTCAATGTACAGGAACTGGCAAAAAATTTCACCTTAATCACCTTTGAATAGTTTTTCTTTCATTTACACTTGATTAACATAATTCTTTATTCTTCATTCTTTTTCCAATAAATTCATTTATTTATAAATGAATCGTGCATGGGTTTTATTTTATAGAGTAATGATATTCCCACACTTGAAAAGGATGTAATGAAATACCTGAATTCAATAAAAAAAATTATACCTAATATGGGAGTAATTAGCACTTATCGACAATTCCTGGTATATTAATGCTTTCAATTCGGTTTATAGACAAACAGGGTTTTAATTAAGAAAAATTAAATTAATTTACATGTTATCATATTTTATAAGGGGTGGAATTTGTTTACCTACAGTCTCTGTATATTTATTAGACATCGAGTCAAAATTTGGTACTGAGGCGTAGCTTTTCAAACCCATAACAACTTTTACTAATTACTTTCCATATATAGCCCGATATATATAAATCTGGGTCGTATTTGAACACAATCGGGAGACGAATTTGAAAACGGCAAAAAGGGGTCAAATTTGAAAGTAGGTAGGTATATCAAGTGGCATGTCGTTTCTATGTGTAATTGATGGGTTCAAAGAATTCAATTTTGGCATTGAATAGAACAAATAGAACAAATGAACAGAAACTAGAACAAAAGATAAAGCTATAGCAAGCTGCTTACAAGCGCGTTCTTCGCTCGGTAACGATGATTGCACTCATTATTTTGTAGAAACAATGACAAAAATTTCAAGGGAATGAAAATCTAAAACTGAAATACATGTCGGACAAGGTATATTGTGTCGATTTGTGAGCAATATTATAAGGTATACCTACCGAACAATGGATTTAAAGAGATTGATGTGGAAATAGTAATTCCATTGGCAGCGGCTTTTATTTTTTTGCCGTTCAACTAGTCAACAATTTATGCCAGTTTTGGTAAAAGTTGATAAAAATGAAAAATGGCCAATTCTAAACAAATCTTTTACTCTTTATCGACAAGCTTTGTCCTTGTACTCAAAGATCTAATATTAGACATAGCACTCAATTTCTATGTTTCCTTATTTTTCAACCTCCATATATAGGTAGACCAGTATCTATATCATGATGATATCGGCACTCTGATTATGTTTAGGTAGTATTACCGTTTCAGAAGAATAAGCAAAACTATAGAAATATTGAGCTTTTTTAAATTAATGACAGATAATAAAGTTGGCCTATTCGCGTACACTTTACAAATCATCACTTGCCGAAATGTCCGTATCGACCGTATCGTATACCTACCTATACTAATATAAATAATAAACCATCGCTATATAAGGAATAATATTATGGGATTAAGAATGATATATACCTAATATTAATAATATAATATATAATATTAAGGAATTAAGAATAATAATAAGGAATAATTATTGCATGTTGCATTATGTGTGAGTTGCAAAGTGCTTATACTTAGTGGCAAATTCGTAGCTATCTATAATCCGGATGTTGAATTTGTTTCTTTGGTGTCTGTCTGTATATGACACACACTGGAATTAAAAAAGAATAAGAGTAGGTATACCTCTCTGGGTTGAGTTTGATGCCCCTACAAGTCATAATAGATAAGTATAAGTATACACAAATCAGCCCTTATAGGGACAATACCTGCAACCGTTGAATGAACAACCCATCGTAAACAATTTATAACACGATATCTACACTATGCTGGGTGAAGGTGAAGCTGGAAGGGGGGATGAAACCAAAGTGTATAGGTACTCACGTGCAATGGACAATAATTTATTAATCCAGGTTCAACCGCACGATCCACTAAATTTAAACACATACCAACACCACCCACCCCTACAGAGTCACCGCGCACCCCCGACCGAATCCTCGATGCGCTCCACTCGACGCGGTCGCGCGCGCTCTTCTTCCTCCCGGAGGCGCGCTCCGGCGGCGGCCATGGCGGCGGTGACGTCACGCGGTCCGGCAACGCCCGCCCGCCCCCCTGGAGGTGGGCCACAGACGAGCCGCCCCCCCCTCCCGCCGACGAGGCGGACCACCGGCCGTCGCACCTGTCCCGGGTTCATTACACCCCGAACCTTCGGAGAAAGAGGCCGAACGTTGCTCAACCTGGTGGTGGTCACATTCGCGATTAATTTTTTGTTATGCTATCGAGAACACGGAAAACTGTGGCTTCTGACAGACGATTAAATTCCCGGGCCAGTTGTAGGGGAATGCGGGGCAATATGGGGTACTTAATTTCATAGCCCCATATTCCTGGGATATATAAATGAAATAATTATATACCTGGGCATATTTACAGGTAGTTAGACAGATTTAGTAACATTAGCAACATTTTGTATAACGGAATCAGTAACTGAGTTTTCACTTTTTTGGACTTTTATGAAAATCGCGCTTTGCCCCGTATGCGGGGTATAATGGGGTACAATGGGGTACAATAATGCTGTAAATTAGTGAGTTTTTGGTGAATTAATGAGACGTTTCTCCAAAATGTTTTATTAAGCAAACAGTAATCTTTAAATTAAAAAAATAAAAACGTAAAAAAATTAAAATGTTAGTTTTTCGTTTATATCGTTTCGCCATCTAAACAAATTAAACAATATTCAGGTTGATTCAGTTTTATTCAGGGACACATCAACGGGGGTGATAGAAAATCAAAAAATATTATTATTTTGTGGTACAACTTTTTACCTACAGCCGCTTCGTTTCTACGATATAGGATGTTTGAATTCTCAAAAATTTTAACGTTTTATTTTTATTTTACTAAAAAAAAACGGTAAGCCGAATGAAAATTCAATTTTTTTTGTCATAAGCTCCCAAAATTGTTAGGTATTTTACGGACTCATTTAAGTCAGTAAAATAAAATGCTTCTTTTTCGGCCTATAGTCCCTAAATGAATGAATTACATGACAAAATTATCAAATAAACAAACTTGTTGCTACATACGATATCAATTTCTAAGACAATTTTCAAACATTATGATTTCGAAAATTATGAAAAATGTGCAAATTTAAGCTTACTCTGAAGAATTGTAAAAAGCGTATAACAAAATTTTGGGAGCGTATGACAAAAAGTAGTGTTTGTCACACGTACCTAAATGAAGTTTTTCAGGACGCATCGACTCATCTGGATGCTATTCAGGACTCGGCTAACGCCTCGTCCGGAAACAGCAGTGATTCATCCTGAAAAACTTCATTTTAGGTACTTGTAACAAAAATAACTATTTCTGCTTGCCTTATTCGAGCTGTCATTGCTATTGTGGCTTATTTATTGCAAGTTATTTTCTAGACTATAGCAAAAATTTTGTCTAGAAGAATGCGTTCATCAAGGTATCTTCCTTCATAAGACTCTTTGCCGTCGAAAAATATTTTCCATTCCCCGTTGACGTAACTCTAGACATTTTTCATTCTTTCAGAAAAAACTAAATAAAAGTAGGTACCTTCTTTCTTTCGTAACAAAAACTATTATTTTATTTATATTATAGTCCTCCTTACGGCAGAATGCGTGCGACGTAAGGGGGAAGAACTCGCAAATATTATAGAATTAGTCACAGTTCAGGAGCGTAGCTCAATTTTGTGTAACTCACTGACTTAATTTTCATATAATTGTTATTTAATTTATTGTTAATATTATTCTTAACGGTGATGCCTTAGATTATGGAAGGCAAACCCTTATAACATTGGCAATTATTTCTCATGCTTGAGAATGCAACGTTCTTCCCTGTTTACTCATTTTGCGCACGTTAAACTCCCGAACATACGAAACGCCACTGAGCTCTCTGAGCCGGCGGCCAAGCTTGCCGGCGGCCGAAAAAAATGAGCGCTGTGTGGTAGCCCAAATACGCAGTTAACTTTACGTACTATAGAAACAGGCACAAAACGCGTGGGCTAACTGATTTTGTCAGCCGACTCCTTCGCATAAGTGCTGTGTTGCCGTATTTCAAAGGCGATGGTAGACGGGACGATGTTAAAAAATATATAATAGGTGTTTTATCACACCGCTTTAAAAATAAATGATAAACAAAAATGGGTAAGTGGTCCCGTGATGCGAGCTTTATTTTTTCGGTATAACAGAGTTCAGAAATTCGCATTCAATATGATAAAACTTGTATTCGCCAATAAATAACGACTACTCGTATAGGAAATCTCGCAACGCTGCCAGCATTCTTTAGAAACGTTTCCTTTCGTGCTTTGGACTATACCATACACCGAGGCATCTATATAGGGTGGTTCACTTTTATGTGGTAGGACTTTAACATTAGATAGAAAAAGATAATCTAAAATGAAAATTTTATATCAACATATATCGGGGAAAGCTTAGTTTCCGAGATACAGGGCGTTGAAATGTTGGAAAAAATATGAAGTATTTTTTACACTGTCCGAACCAGTGGAGATATTTAAACCAAATTTGATGTGTAGTACCACCTTTTTGACTACGATATTTAGTGATAATATGAAGGTCCTGAAATAACCAGTGGTGGAGTTATGGGTTTTCACTATCACTAAATTTAAAAAGTAATTAGTACGGACCTGTCTCACATCAACGTAAAGTTCTTTCAATTCTTTACAAAAAGTGTATCTTGACATTTTTTTGTATCTGCCACGGTTGTGTAGTAAATAAATTATTTCGTTTCCATCTCAGCCTTTTTTGCCTAAAAATGTGTTTTCTAAGATTATTGATAAATATCGCAAATAACAGAAATTAATTATGGAACACTTATCGGATTCAGCTATTTTATTTTTAATTTTATGGAAACAATTTTAAAAATAAACTGGCACTTGGTTTGAGGTACATTACTTTATTATCATTTTAACATTTTTATCAAATCTGTATTATTTCTTAATAATTTTTATAATTCTAAATTTGTAGAATTCTAAATTATACCACGACGAGTAAAACATGATTCTTCCGCCCATAAAATGTTATTTAAAAATTGTCTTATTTCCTTTGACTACAAAATCCATCGGCAAACTACTAATGTCCTTTCTGCATCGCCGTACTGGTGAAGATAAGTGTGCCATGGAAAAGAAAATCTTATTGACAGTTAATAATACAATAATCTGTCATCCAGTAGATGAACGTAGCAGCGCCGCAGTTTGTTTTGGAGTTTTTAGTAGCTGAGCATAATAATATGTGGGAAGACATTCCTTTAAACTTAAGATTGTTGGCTTGGTTCCAACTTGACGGCTGTCCTGCACATTTTCACCGAAATGTGAGGAACTGGTTAAATAATAACTTTCCAAATAGGTGGATCGGACGAGGGGGACCGGTCGCTTGGCCACCACGTTCTCCGGACATAACACCTCTGGACTTCTTCGTATGGGGATTTTTAAAAGAACAAGTCTATGCGACTCCTGTAGAAACAGGGGAACAACTTATTGATCGTATCAGAAATGCGTGCGATGAATTGAGAAATGGCAATTTAATCGATGCTGCTCAATCCGTTAGGCGTCGAAGTGAATTATGTGTGCAACAGAATGGAGCACATTTTGAACAATTGTTAAATGTTGTAAAATTGTTTCCATAAAATTAAAAATAAAATAGCTGAATCCGATAAGTGTTCCATAATTAATTTCTGTTATTTGCGATATTTATCAATAATCTTAGAAAACACATTTTTAGGCAAAAAAAAGATACAAAAAAATGTCAAGATACACTTTTTGTAGAGAATTGAAAGAACTTTACGAAAAAAAAAAATTACGTTGATGTGAGACAGGTCCGTACTAATTACTTTTTAAATTTAGTGATAGTGAAAACCCATAACTCCACCACTGGTTATTTCAGGACCTTCATATTATCACTAAATATCGTAGTCAAAAAGGTGGTACTACACATCAAATTTGGTTTAAATATCTCCACTGGTTCGGACAGTGTAAAAAATACTTCATATTTTTTCCAATACTTCAATGCCCTGTATCTCGGAAACTAAGCTTTCCCCGATATATGTTGATATAAAATTTTCATTTTAGATTATCTTTTTCTATCTAATGTTAAAGTCCTACCACATAAAAGTGAACCACCCTGTATATTAGATTATGTAGTTAATCTAAAAAATGACAATTAATATCGAGTCGGGTGGATTTTCCAATACCCTGCTTACAAGGCCGTATCTAAACTATGTCGATATGGGATAGGGTTCACAAGTTCAAAATATTGAAAATCTTTTTCTATAATACTTAGTTAAAAATTGCGCAGCAGGTGAAAATTTTTCTAATTTTCAAGACAAAAAAGTTAACCTAAACGAATGAAGAAAATAGATATCCTATAATATTAACAAAAAAATATTACGAAAGCCAACTTATATGGTACCTAATTTTTTATTTATTAACTATGAACCAATAATGATTGAATTATGCGGTAACTAAGCAGTACTTAGGCACTCTTTTTCATTTATAGAAAATACAGACAAACATTCCTTGAGTGATATGGAAATAAAAATATAGGTAGGGATTTCCATTAAAAGGCGTTATTATAAATTTTACGCCATTTTTGTACTCTCAAACCTATGAATTTAGAAGTACCTAAGTAGATACCTATAAAAATTTTGTCACATCCTATAAATTATCATGTCCTGTCAAAGGGACACGTTGTAGGTATTTCTATGCAGATAGTTTATACTTTATATAGGTAATTAGCCTGCCATAATTTACCAGCGTATTCTGAGACACAAAAAAATGAAAAAAGTTCCTATAAACATGGCCTCAAAAATGTCCCCTAAGGGGGCTATAGCCACCGAAATGGACCCTTGGCCAGAACTTTTTTTTATTTTTTTGGGTCTCAAAATTATGATGGCAGGCTAATTTCGGGGCACCCTGTATAAGGTACCTATATAAATTTATTTCGAGGGGGGCATATAAAGCTTATTAACTTTTAAAGCAGGCATTAAAATTAGATTATTTGTTCACAAAAATGCAGGTGAAATTTTTTAGAAAATTTATGGACAGATAGTTAAGCGACGAATAGGAAATTATAAAATTATATTAGCATAATGTATTTTCTTTTGTTTTTCCCAACATGGGATTGCATCATTACATGCAGGGTGTCCCAGCGAAAACGTAACAGGCTCTGTAACGGCCGGGAAAATTTTTTCTTGGAAAAACGCAAAAATAGGTCAATTTTGTTTGGCAGGGGGACATCTTTTGGCATAAAATTGATAGATCTATCTGCAACCCCCTGAGCAGGGGTTGAACCCCTTCAAAAAATTTAAATGGGAAGGGGGTTCATGTCGCACACCTTTGGAAACGTCTCTCAATTCTCTATACACCTGCATCAGATTTTCGAAAATCGAACGACTTTTTAAAAAGATACAGCGTGAGAAATGCAAAACATTCATTTTCAATTATTGCCTGGTATTGTTATACAATAGAAGATCTGCGTCTCCGTATTATAAACGAATGTCGACAAATCACCCCTGAAATGTTGCACAATGTTCGGCACCGTTTTGAACAAAATCTTTATTATTGCATGGAAGTGAATGGGCAACATTTTGAGCATTTATTACAATAAAGTTTCAATTTCCTCCCGTTTATCAAATTTTCGTCAAAGTAATGTTGCTGAACATGCTTTCTATAACTTACAGCCCCCGACCACCACTTTCGGCTTAATTGTTTAACAATACCAGGCAATAATTGAAAATGAATGTTTTGCATTTTTGAAAAGTCGTTCGATTTTCGAAAATCAACCCCTGCTCAGGGGATTGCAGATAGATCTATCAATTTTATGCCAAAAGATGTCCCCCTGCCAAACAAAATTGGCCTATTTTTGCGTTTTTCAAAGAAAAAATTTTCCTGGCCGTTACAGAGCCTGTTACGTTTCCGCTGGGACACCCTGTATATATTATTCCTTGGTTTGCATCACATTTTTTGGGAAATATAATTTGAGTTGATTTTTATTTTTTTTTGCATGAACAATTATTAATCAAAAAGTGACTAATTCCACTTAAAACCTTGTCAAATATCAAAAAAGCATTTAAGAGAACTTTTAATTTTAGGTATAGGTATCAATAATATATTTTTTTAATTAATATTTCTGAACTCCCCACCTCCGCCACTGGTTGCATGAAAGTTAGGAAATTAAATCATAATAATATAATCAACCTGGATATATTTCATATCATACTTCATTTCTGTGTTTATATAGAAGATAGGTAGGTATATATATATAACAAATATTGGATATATATATTTTTTAAATTTTAACGCTCTGTATCTTGAAAATGAAGCATTTTTGGACCTACAATGATATGAAATTTTTGTCTAAAATGTCATCTTTTATCTAACGTTAAAAATCTGCTACAAAAAACTGGCTCACCCTGTATTTTGCGACCCTATAAACACCATTTTTATAAATTTATACTTAATTTTAATGTTAAACAAAAAGCGCGAAATGTTAAGGTATTTTAAGTTATCTAGAAGTAGACAACTAAAAGTGTTATTGCTTATTGCTATTGTTATATAGGTTTTGGAAGTTTTGTCAGGGGCCTGCAATGCCACTATATAGGTAGAAAAGTTTTCCGCTAAAAAAACGTTAGTATAGGTAGGTAGACCTATAATACCACCCCATGTTCCGAATTAATAAATTAACGGTCGTGTTTTTTAATGTCGCAACGCGACCCCAGTAGCACCTTTCCGCTAACGCCCATTAGAACGAGGTCGGGGTGTTCTGTCGCGTGCGCACGTGTGGCAGATGCCCCGTGAAGGGCTGCCATCATCAATTATACGCCCTCCGCCCTGCGAAGGGCCGAGGAAAAATTGCCTGCCTTTTTTTAGAAATGCAACCTTCTTAATCTTAAACCAGGTTATACCCACAGTGTCCGACAAAAAGTCTACCATAAGGAATTTTTTTAGTACCTATTTAGTTTTTAAAAGCTTTTATTTAACTTGCAATGTATGTATGTATGTATGTAATTTGTTCGGGTGGAATCTTGCAACTCAATTTTGAAGCAGATATCTTCAACCGATCGAGCTGAAATTTTGTACACACGTTTAATTTGGATGACAATGCATGATTATATGTGTGACGTCATTCTAAATCCAACATGGCGGATCACCCAAGATGGCGGACTAGTTAAATTTCAACCGATCGAGCTGAAATTTTGTACACACGTTTAATTTGGATGACAATGCATGATTATATGTGTGACGTCATTCTAAATCCAACATGGCGGAACACTCAAGATGGCGGACTAGTTAAATTTCAACCGATCGAGCTGAAATTTTGTACACACGTTTAATTTGGATGACAATGCATGATTATATGTGTGACGTCATTCTAAATCCAACATGGCGGAACACTCAAGATGGCGGACTAGTTAAATTTCAACCGATCGAGCTGAAATTTTGTACACACGTTTAATTTGGATGACAATGCATGATTATATGTGTGACGTCATTCTAAATCCAACATGGCGGAACACCCAAGATGGCGCACTAGTTAACTTTGACTTGTGTAGTTTGGTGAGATAGGCGTCAACAGCATTGGTCTGCAACCTGTCTCGTTGTATATTTAGGCTCCAAGCTCTTCGCGCCTGGTCAAGCATACGTGGCCTTAAGTAGGGTTAGATCATTAGAAGGTCTCCTCATTGAAGAGCTAGACTGTTCTAAACTAACCGGCAAACGACCTTGCAACAATGATGCGTTAACTGAGATGAATAGACTCAGACACCTGGCCAAACTAAAAATTACAAAATAAATTAAAAGTAAAAAAATATTTTTAAAAAAAGCTTTTATTTAAATGCGCTAAAAAGAATAAAATAATCTTTTCTTTTAAAACTTTTACTATCAACTTATAACGTTATTCCACAATTTATATGATATAAAAGCTTGTCGCGAGATTTAAGTAGTGGTATTTACTTAGTTTGAAAACTTAAATCTCGCGACAAGCTTTTATATCATATAAATTGTGGAATGACGTTATAAGTTGATAGTAAAAGTTTTAAAAGAAAAGATTATTTTATTCTTTTTAGCGCATTTAAATAAAAGCTTTTTTTAAAAATATTTTTTTACTTTTAATTTATTCATACTTTCCATGATATTTTCGGCGTCAGCCTCTGCATCATTTACAGTATCTCCCAGGATAAATGAGCCAATAGGTGTAAAAAACAAAAAAAAATCGAGTTCAAATTTGATCGTTTCAGGTTCTGGCCTGCTTGACTGGAAACTATAATTTCTAAATAGCATATTTTCGTTTTTGAAAATCAACATGGCGCGTCGACAGCGATCATTATTTATTTATTTTCATTGTAGGTGAAATTCATTTTCCTTAAAAGATAGCCAAACATTTCATTAAGAAAAGTTGTTTCCAATTTAAAATTACCCCCGGGTGCCAAATTTTGGAAAGATCGGCCTATACTTTGTTTTCCCATCTTTTCTTTTTCTAACGCGCCAAAGTGGCTTTTAAATACAAGGTATCGAAAAATTTTATAAGAAAAAGTTGCTTAGAATTAAAAGTTATCCCCGTTGAGAAAATCAGCATACTTATTTCTTTTTTCATTTTTTCAGCGCGTTAGAAAAAGAAAAAAGTGGGAAAAACAAAGTAGGCCGATCTTTCCAAAATTTGGTACCCGAGCGTAATTTTTAATTGGGAATAACTTTTCTTAATGAAATTTTTCGCTATATTTACAGGAAAAGGCACTTCACCTACAATGAAAGTAAATAAATGGTCGCTGTAGACGCCATCTTGATTTCTCAAAAACGAAAATATGCTAGAATTTAGTTTCCAGTCAAGCAGGTCAGAACCTCAAACGATTAAATTGAACTCGAAATTTTTTTAACAAAAAAAAGAGTAGATCGTATATTGGTATTCTGCTAGCTTTGCAACACATAGTTTATATTGTGTATGTCATATATTTGCAATACATATTAATTTCATTTCCCAAAACAGATATTATTATTCATCCGGGATTGACAAACCGCAGCTAAAAAAATCTCTAGATACTGGTGATTAAATAAAATTGTAGATGTTGAACAAGAAAAAATATATATCTTAGAGAAAAACAAAGGAAATACCTTTACATTTTGAAAAGTCGAAATTATTATGATTATTTCCCTCATACTGCTCGCATCCAATAAGGTAACTCCTTCCATAAAAATCCAACCAATCATATTATGCCTCTGCTATCGATAATTGCACTTGTGCAAAAGCAAAGCGGTAATACCACTTGTGCAATTATCACTTCGTTGCTTAGCAACCGCGAATCTGTTCGATACAAACACGTACTTCTTAAAATTGGTGTGTTTTATTACACTGTTCTAAATTATGCAGCTTATAAAAATTAGGTTGCGGTATTATTAAGCATTGTATGAATGAATTTATATATAACTTTTACAATGCTAAATTGTTGTTATTAGACCTCCGTCTCCGTTTAAATTTATGACACACATTCTGAAAATAAACCAACGCCAACAGGGTGTATAGGTAGGTATAATCGCATTTGCCTTGGATATCCAAGCGTCATGTTTGTTTACTCGAACGCTACAGTCGAAGCTGTCAATAAACTCGTTCAAAATGAGTTGTTTTGGAAATGTGAACATAGAAAAAATTAATACAGAAATTATTAAATCGTATTCCTGAAATAATCTCGACAAATACCACTCGTGCCGGAAATTTTTCTAAATAATTTTATTCTCAAGCGCTATTTTGCCCATTAGCAAAACCACTCGTACAAATTGGGCTTTTATTTTCAGAGATAAAAGACCAATTTATACTCGTGATCTTTCTAGGCAAAATAGCGCTTTCGAAAAAATCATCGATAAAATTTCCGGCACTTGTTATATTACATATGATAATTACGAAAAAATATCCGACAATGTCATTGATATTCCATTCCATTTACAGAAACTGTAGAAAGTCCGTAAAAGCCGAGGTTGGGACTAAGGGGGTCGGCTTATCGCCGAATATGTGGGCTCTATCGCCTAATAGTACCACCAGTGATTATCGCTGTGCCTCTTATCACCGCGACACAATGGAAACTACTTATCTGCTATCGCCAACTTTCGTGCCAGCAAATGAACGGGCGCTTATCGGACGAATAATAACGACACTGGCGCTGTCGATGTTGTTTGTCGTTTTTTTGAGTTAATTTTACGAAAATGCACAAACAATATCTTATTACATTGCTGATAAAAACTATAACGTATAAAATTAAAAGCGGTTAGACGCCTAATAGCCTGGTCAATCTAGGCAGGTTTATACAGGCGAGGTAGAAAAAATTAGTAACAAAATGATCTCTGCGGTACTGAGTAGTCAATTGGGTCCTTATTAATCTCTCAAAAATTGCACTTTGTCGCATTGGTGGAACTTGGAAAAAAATGGACGCCATCTTGATTTTTTCTAATTTATTAAATATTTCGTAAAGTATGCATATAATATCAAAAAAACCCAAGAGACTTTTTTATGGAGAATTAAAAGTTACCTATTAGGAAAAGTTTCAAAATCACACTGTTTAAATTAATGAAATAAAAATCGACGTAACCTATGTCCATAATCATTTGTGTAGTAACCAAAAAATAGGTTAGAATATTGGGAAAAAGTGTTAACAAAGTTGGGTATAATTTATTGTTTATTGGGAATGATTGTTTTTGCCATGTTACGTTTATTTTTAATGTACAGTGTGTCCCATTTTGGGTGTTTTTGGGCGTTTTTCTCAAAAATCTCGGTTATTATTAAAGCTAGAGGGTTGCGGTTTTGACGTCACTGTACTACTTTTTTGAGAGGAATTTGGTGTACCAATCAGATTTTAGATAAGTTTTATAATTTCCGCGCATTGGCGAAGGACTGAAATTTTCGATTTTTTGGAAACCTCTCTCCTGGGTACAACTTATACAATATAGACAAATTTAATCAACTATTTTTATATATTTTTTGGCGTAGAATCGAATGGAATAATTAGTTTTTTGGAAGCGTTATTAGTTTTTGAGATATGAACTATGGTCTCCATTTTAAAAAAAATGTAACTTTGGTTCACATCTCAAAAACTATTAACGCTTCCAAAAAACTAATTATTCCATTCGATTCTACGCCAAAAAATCTATAAAAATAGTTGATTAAATTTGTCTATATATGTAAGTTGTAGCCAGGAGAGAGGTTTCCAAAAAATCGAAAATTTCAGTCCTGCGCCAATGCGCGGAAACTATAAAACTTATCTAAAATCTGATTGGTCCACCAAATTAACCTCAAAAAAGTAGTACCTTCAGTGACGTGAAAACCGCAACCCTATAGCTTTAATAATAACCGAGATTTTTTAGAAAAACACCCAAAATGGGACACCCTGTACAGGGTGTCCAGATTTGGTTGTAAATGCGGGGTATCTCGGTTATTTTTAGAGATAGGGAGTTGCGGTTTTCGCGAACCGTTGCTACTTTTTTGTGAAACGAAAGATACCGTAAACAGATTTTTCATAGCCACCTTCTTTTTTAAGATACAGGGCGAAATTGAAAATTTGCGCTTTTGGGGCATACTTCGTATCTTGGGAACGGTTAATGATATTGAAATGGCAAAAACTGTATCTTATAGACATTTTCACGTAGAATTCAGTGCCGTATTCACTTTTTTACTAAAATTGATAGTGTTCGATATATGGACCAAACTTAGGTTTTTAAAATAGAACACCCTGTATATTTTCTACTAGTTATATTCAGATTATCGTAAGCTTTACAAAAATATATAGCACTATGTAGTTAGTAGGTATCTATATTAGGCTCTAAAAATAACCGAGATACCTACCCCGCATTTACAACCAAATCTGGACACCCTGTATATATAAAAAAAAATACTTGCTATTTATTCAAAATAACCAATAGATTTCATAGGTTTTGTTTTCTTAGTTTTATTATATTATAATATAATTAGGTATATAGTTTTTAGCCTGAAGTCCTGAAGAAGAACAAAAATTGTGCGAAAGCTTGCACTAGTTATTTTATAATGTTTACTAATATGCTTTGTCCAAACACCGCGAAAACATTCATTCCTATAATTAAGTTTTTCTATAAGACAAAAACTAAAGCTACTTTATAGTTTATTGCTTTATAACTGACAACAATTCAGGTTTTATCAATAGAAATACTCATTAGCCTTAGTGATGGGGAAGTAAAAATTATAAGTTAGTTTGTAAAATTTTTGCGACACCCTATTAAAAAAAATTAAAATAATTTATTTATTCAAATATATTTATTTCAAACGGCTACAGGCTACATATTATATTTAACTAAACGAGCTATATTGTCCAGTGTCATATGGGTATATCTCTTACAGAAATTTGTTATTGTTTTTAAAGCGGAGGAAATAGAGAAAATGCTCGCCGCAACCATTTTTTTAAATTTTGAGGACAAAATGATGTATTTTTTTTCGTAATGAAGGGGTTTGGTCCCCCACCGCCACCCCCTTATATAATACAAATATTAGGTATAGTTGTATTTTTTAGTACAAAAAGAAATTTTGTGATGTACTTAACCTTATTGAACTATTTTCAGTTTCACTCTACAATTATTCTGGGGGGGGGGGGGCACTTGCCCACTCCTGGGCTCCATAAAAAATTATTATCTTGAATTTATCAAAAATAAAACTGTGTTGACGATTTGAGATTTTTTAGGATTGCGCGAAAAGTTGGCCATAATGGCCATGAAGGCATTATTTATTTTTTAACGTCGCCCAGCTGTCCAAAATAGTAAGAAGAATTCATAATAGCCTCAAGAGAGCCGAAGACCCTGTGTAATTTTCTGAAACTATCTGTGCACCAGGTTGCATAAAGATTCTCAGTGCCATCAATTTTCAATAGAGAACTTTTTTCTTTCTCTTAAAATAAACATGCTACGGCTACTAATATACCTATAGTTTTGCTCAATTTTAAGTTTTTTATTTACACGACAAGTTGGCTATGGACGCCGTTTCTTTTTCAGTGTCACATATAGCTGTCAAAAATTGCCACGTTTTTATTTCTTACGTATATTCGTTCCGTATACAGTGTGGTCATTTAAGTGTGCAACATATGGGACTTTTTTTGTTAATTGCACAACCAAAATACAGATATTGCTGAAAGTTGATGCGTGTTCGATGATCATATTAGGTGCACTTAGAATGGTTGCAAGTTAAACAGCATATAGGGCGTAGGTCAAAAAATATAAAAATTGTACAAGAGTAAAGTACCATTATTTCAAAAAATTCAGAAAAGTTGTTTAGAATAGGATTAAAAGCTATGCTTTAATACCAAAACATAGCCTCCTAAGAAAAAAAAATTTTTCGTCAAGTACCTAATTTCCACAGTTTCTTAATAAACATTTAAAATAAAAATTTTGCACCTTAAATATGAGTTTTTTAATATACACATTATAATTACTAATGTTTTACATTGTTCAGAAGAATTTTTGCGAAATTTTAAAGTTTTGTTTAATATCGTTGCAACAAACATGAAGTTTGTGATTCCCTAAAAAATTAAAAATCTAAGTTAATTTTGCAAAGATGCTTGAATTTGAACAAAGTTATGCGAAATTGATTTAATTTTGATTGATTTATGAAATTGTTTAGGGTGAATATTAAAACAAAATTTTTTTAGGAGATTATTAATGTATTTCCAAAAATATATTTTTTCTTAGGATTCCATGTCTTGGTATTTAGGCATAACTTTTAATTCTAGACAACTTTTCTCAATAATATTTTGCCGAATTTTATGAAATAAGGGTAGATACTTTACTTTTGTACAATTTTTATATTTTTTGACCTATACCCTTGAATGCTGTTTGACTCGCAACCATTCTAAGTGCGCCTAATATGATTATCGAACATGCACCAACTTTCGGGAATATTTGTATTTTCGTTGTGCAATTAATAAAAAAAGTCTCAAATGTTGCACACTTAAATGACCACACTGTATATGTCAAAAACCTTTGGAGTTATTAAAAAAAAGTTGATTCCATTCCAGTAAAATTTTATTGTTGGTAGTTACGATAGGTTTGGTCAAACATCCATCGAAAACTCCGTATAAAGCCTATTCATTTAATTTATACCCTGACGTCATCGATACCAGCATAACAGCGTTGCCAAACTTTATGACAAATTGCAAATACGAAGACTTCAGCTGCCACAATATTTGACTTTTAAACCATTTACAGGTTAGTTAATGTACACTGTGTTTTCTTAATATGAAACCTTAATAGGCCATGTGAATAAAAATGAGGAAAAGCTTAATACCACAGCTATTCTGTGTTAATAGGTACTTAAAAATTTAAAAAAAATGAAAAAAATTCACTATTTCCGAATAATTAATTTAAAAAAATTTTTGGACCATCTGATACTCCTTTATGTAAAAATAAAGCAGTGGAAATTTACAAAGAAAATATTTCCCTTAATTCAAAGTCTTGGAAAATCTTGGAAAATCCATGTTTCTTCCAAATAAACAAACTCTCGTGTTTCTTCTCTTTTTGCTTGCATATGATTTCTTAAAAATTTAATACGTTTTATAGCAATATTATAGGCACCTCCATAAAGTCCACGTCGAGGATCATCTTTGCGGTACTTAAATCCAATGTTCCTCAATATTTTCCATAAAGATGTTCTACCACCATGAAAAATATCTCTTTCTTCTAATTTCGCTTTTAGGGCGTTCACTGTAAAGTGCTTTTCTAAAAGAATAATTATAAAATTAGACGCATATTGGGGCAAATTGGCAAAATTCTTTAACATACTGTCCCTATATACATTTCATATATCACATTTCGGATTGCTGTCTGTTCGAAATCATCAATGTTGACTAGGTACAGGTTTTTTCTTTCTCTCCTTGCAGTTCGAGTAGCTGGTCCTTTTGAAATAATTGTTTTGACCGTGTCAAAACTAATTCCTAGAGCTGCTGCAATCCTCTTAAATAGAAACAAAAATATGATTTTTTTAGAAATTATCGGAATTTATATCAGTGAAATAAAATAAAAAGTACTTACATCTTTTACAGCACAAAGCGGAAGCAGCGGACCCCCGTTTTCCCTTTCCCTCTCAAAATATTCGCCCAAAGCACGCACCATACCCTGCGCGCGTTTATCAAGATTTTGAGAACCTATCTTGCGCGGCATTTTTAAAATTAAGTGACAAACTGTGTCAAAATTTTAACGAAAAATTTGAATATTATCATTGCAACCCAGCCCTATTATGCCAACATGACAGATGAAAATTAACTATTATTTGTGTGGCATTTTTGTAGTGTCACTAGAATTTATATTGGCAGCAAAAAACACCAAACGATGACGTCAGGGTATAAATTAAATGAATAGGCTTTACCAATTATTAGGTATAAGCATATATACCTACTTAGATTCCTGTCTCTTCCAAAATTATTACTGCTCACACAAACAAAATAAATCTCTTCACAAGAGCGCATTACTGTTAACCAGGCCATCCGAACCAGACGCCGAGCATTCTCGACATATTTCCGAAGTTCACAAATCCGAGTTTTGACGTTTTTGGCCCCTTAATGCCGTGGAGTGGAATGCGGCAACACGCCCTTCGTGGGTAATTTCATCCTCCAGACGGTAACGAGCTGCTTTGTAGGCTCATAAATCGGTAGCATAGAGGTGATGGCTTGGGGTTAACGGAGATTGATGTCTTAATTAGTCTAGAACTTTAGTTAGAAAGGTACTCCGATACCCGCTATTACTGTCAACATCGACATGCAAACATTTCCTATACGGAGAACCTTAAAGTATCTAGTATTCCTTTCCTATGAATATTCAGTTTTTTTTTAATAACTTCCGGTTATAGCGGAAATGAAAATGATTTCTGTATTTTATCACTTTCACATTTCATTCCTCCTCATTTTTCTTTAATTTTTTAATCATGGCCAACTACGAAAACTTTTATATGGGCTCGAATTTCAAATAGTAACTACGAGTATATTAGAGATTTTTTAAAATAAACTTACTACAGATTCTAATTTAGAATTACTCAAAACCTGCCTTTATCAATTTTCATTGCTACACAATTATGTGGTATATTCTGTAGCACTTCTATACTTATTATCGTACCTATACAGTGTGGTCATTTACGTGTGCAACATAGGGGACTTTTTTTTTTATTAATTCCACAACCAAGATTCAGACATTGCCGAAAGTTGATGCATGTTCAATAATTATATTAGGTGCACTTAGAATGGTTGCAAGTTAAACAGCATACAGGGTAGGTCAAAAATATAAAAATTGTACAGGAGTAAAGTAGTACTTATTTAAAAAAATTCAGCAAAAGGTTATTAAGAAAAGGTGTTTATAATTAAAAACTAATGTCTAAATACCAAAACATAGCCTTCTAAGAAAAAAAAATTTTTCGTCAATTAATTTCCATTTTCTTAATAAATATTTAAAATAAAAATTTTGCCCCTTAAATGAGAGTTTTTTAATATACACATTATCATTACTAATGTTTTACCTTGTTCAGAAGAATTTTTGCGAAATTTTAAAGTTTTGTTTAATATCGTTGCAACAAACATGAAATTTGTGATTCCCTAAAAAATTAAAAATCTAATTTAATTTTACAAATATGCTTGAATTTGAACACAGTTATGCGAAATTGATTTAATTTTGATTGATTTATGAAATTGTTTAGGGTGAATATTAAAACAAAATTTTTTTAGGAGATTATTAATGTATTTCCAAAAATATATTTTTTCTTAGGATTCCATGTCTTGGTATTTAGGCATAACTTTTAATTCTAGACAACTTTTCTCAATAATATTTTGCCGAATTTTATGAAATAAGGGTAGATACTTTACTTTTGTACAATTTTTATATTTTTTGACCTATACCCTTGAATGCTGTTTGACTCGCAACCATTCCAAGTGCGCCTAATATGATTATCGAACATGCACCAACTTTCGGGAATATTTGTATTTTCGTTGTGTAATTAATAAAAAAAGTCTCAAATGTTGCACAATTAAATGACCACACTGTATATGTCAAAAACCTTTGGAGTTATTAAAAAAAAGTTGATTCCATTCCAGTAAAATTTTATTGTTGGTAGTTACGATAGGTTTCGTCAAACATCCATCGAAAACTCCGTATACCAATTATTAGGTATAAGCATATATACCTACTTAGATTCCTGTCTCTTCCAAAATTATTACTGCTCACACAAACAAAATAAATCTCTTCACAAGAGCGCATTACTGTTAACCAGGCCATCCGAACCAGACGCCGAGCATTCTCGACATATTTCCGAAGTTCACAAATCCGAGTTTTGACGTTTTTGGCCCCTTAACGCCGTGGCGTGGAATGCGGCAACACGCCCTTCGTGGGTAATTTCATCCTCCAGACGGTAACGAGCTGCTTTGTAGGCTCATAAATCGGTAGCATAGAGGTGATGGCTTGGGGTTAACGGGGATTGATGTCTTAATTAGTCTAGAACTTTAGTTAGAAAGGTACTCCGATACCCGCTATTACTGTCAACATCGACATGCAAACATTTCCTATACGGAGAACCTTAAAGTATCTAGTATTCCTTTCCTATGAATATTCAGTTTTTTTTTAATAACTTCCGGTTATAGCGGAAATGAAAATGATTTCTGTATTTTATCACTTTCACATTTCATTCCTCCTCATTTTTCTTTAATTTTTTAATCATGGCCAACTACGAAAACTTTTATATGGGCTCGAATTTCAAATAGTAACTACGAGTATATTAGAGATTTTTTAAAATAAACTTACTACAGATTCTAATTTAGAATTACTCAAAACCTGCCTTTATCAATTTTCATTGCTACACAATTATGTGGTATATTCTGTAGCACTTCTATACTTATTATCGTACCTATACAGTGTGGTCATTTACGTGTGCAACATAGGGGACTTTTTTTTTATTAATTCCACAACCAAGATTCAGACATTGCCGAAAGTTGATGCATGTTCAATAATTATATTAGGTGCACTTAGAATGGTTGCAAGTTAAACAGCATACAGGGTAGGTCAAAAAATATAAAAATTGTACAGGAGTAAAGTACCCTTATTTAAAAAAATTCAGCAAAAGGTTATTAAGAAAAGGTGTTTATAATTAAAAACTAATGTCTAAATACCAAAACATAGCCTTCTAAGAAAAAAAATTTTTCGTCAATTAATTTCCATTTTCTTAATAAATATTTAAAATAAAAATTTTGCCCCTTAAATGAGAGTTTTTTAATATACACATTATCATTACTAATGTTTTACCTTGTTCAGAAGAATTTTTGCGAAATTTTAAAGTTTTGTTTAATATCGTTGCAACAAACATGAAATTTGTGATTCCCTAAAAAATTTAAAATCTAATTTAATTTTACAAATATGCTTGAATTTGAACACAGTTATGCGAAATTGATATAATTTTGATTGATTTATGAAATTGTTTAGGGTGAATATCAAAACATTTTTTTTAAGAAATTATTAATGTTTTTTCAAAAAAAATATTTTTCTTTTTCTTAGGAGGCCATGTTTTAGTATTTAGGCATACCTTTTAATTCTAGACAACTTTTCTTAATAACATTTTGCTAAATTTTCTGAAATAAGGGCACTTTACTCTTGTACAATTTTTATATTTTTTTACCTACCCTGTAAGCTGTTTGACTTGCAACCATTCTAAGTGCGCCTAATATGATTATTGAACATGCACCAACTTTCGGAACTATTTCTATTTTCGTTGTGCAATTAATAAAAAAAAATTCCATATGTTGCACACTTAAATGACCACACTGCATGCTGTCAGAAAAAGATTTATTATTTAAAACCTCTTTTTTCAAATTAATTTGTTTTCAAATTATTCATTCCAGTTTTCCATAAAATCGAAAGAATTAATATATCGTAGAAGCAAACTCGTGTATGTTGTGCGATAACAATTATTACCTATAATACGTACTTATTGTTAAAAACATAGGTATAAATGGTGTTCACCTTTGCATTCGTAAATCTAATAGATAAACGAAAGTAGTTATGTGAAGACAGGTTAAAATGAAAAATAGAATCGTATTAATTTCTTCGCACATGTAACACAGTATATTTGCAAGTAATATTGAGTTCATTAACACCCATTCATTTGCCTATTTGAAGCGTTGCCGTCTCGTAAAAATATTGTATGCAGATTACTATTCACTTCCTTCACGCTACTTAAATCCGTAGTCGACGAAACAATTTGTTTCAGTAAATCAAGGGCAATTCAACATTTTTTTTATTTCGTCGGTGCCTTTGTTGGGTCGTTATACAACACCTTTGTGCCGCAATAGGCCCAATTAAATATTTTCCAAAGAATACTGAATTGCGTTGCCATTATTATAATGATTAAGTAGGTACTGTTTTCATCCTTTTTGGTTGAATTATACCTAAGATAATATCTCAAATATGCAAAGAGGTATCTATTTTTGTTTCAAATAGAGATGTGCAATAAAATATCGAATTCATATAGGTATATATATTTCCTAATGATAAAGAGATATTATTGTAGATATATAGGGAGGCTTATATATAAGTGGATCACTCAAAATATCTCGGCTACTTTTTGACAGGAACAATTGGTGACGGGTGCGGTCGATAGCCCTCCTGTGCAGCCTTCTTTTGTCATAATGAAAGGTGCTGTCCATGGCCACCTATGAAAACTATGGCCAAAAATCTAAAAAGTTTAAACCGCTGTAACTTTTTTATTTTTTGACACGAAAAAAAGTTTAACTTAAAAATTGTTTGCAAAAACTGACAGAACTTACGTGTGATATTATTTTTATCGTATTGGTTACCGTAAAATGTGGACCCTCTTGGGCTCGAAAATTAAATTATTTGTAAAAATCTTTAATCATGTGTTTTTTGTAAAGCAAAATGTCCCATTCAATTTGATGTCACACCTGCCTGTTTGTTCTGTATTTACAATAATAATTTAAGAAAAAATATTGGTAATATTGGTAGTTACACATGAAAACAATTTATTAAGCAGTGATAGTCACGACATCCCCAAGTCCCCAATGGAATTTTTCATATGAGACCTAAACAGAAAAGTTTACTCAACAGCTCCACAAAATTTGTAATATTAAAAAATGAAAATACTTGAAGTAAACAGCAGCTGAAATGCTGCAGCTGAACAGATGAAGTGTTGAAGAACGTGGTGTTGTTTGTTGTGAAAAGTAGAGGTAAATGCTAGGTGAACATCTGACATCCTCCTGTTATGTGCTGGATTGTTTCTTAAGTTGGGCACCCGTATCTGCATCTGTCATCCACTACCGATGCATCTCCTACAATGAATTTTAGGTAGTTGCGAGTTGGTATAACCTGATCTTGTATGGCCAGTAAGAAGCCTTCCGTCTCGGGGAACATTCTTCCCGAGGTCAGCCAGTAGTTCGACGCTAACTTGTCGACATGTTCCTGGTGGACCTCATTAGGATGCCTCCCGTGCAGCGGCTTCTCCAACCACCTCTGTAGTGTATCGTTGTCGGTTCGGTGGTGATTTTGATGCTCGTGTTCCGTCAGACGTAGCGGTGTTGAGACGTCTGCTCCGCATATAGCTTTATGTAGTGTGGAGCTGTTGGCCTGTCTCTGGAAATAATTACGCAGATTTATTATTTGTTGGTCCAATTGCTTGCTGAGGTCTGCCAATCCTCTTCCTCCTAGTTGACGTGGCAGAGTAGTTCTTTCTACGGCGCTACGGGGATGATGTTTATGAGCTCTTGTCAGTAGTGTCCTAACTTTTCGCTGCAGGTTGTTGATGTCCGTGTTGGTCCAATTCACTATTCCAAACGAATAGCTGAGTACAGAGCACGCATACGTGTTCAGGGCCTTAAACAAATTCCTGCTGTTAAGAAGATTATTATTATTATTATTATTATTATTATTATTAGTGTGTGTGTTTGTATATGTGTTTGTGTGTGTATGTACTGAAATCTTGCAACTGAATTTTAAACCACTTCCACCCAACCGATTGAGCTGAAATTTTGCATACACTTTTGGTTCTGGTGACAATGCGATCTAGTGTAGGTAAGTAGGTACTTATACTAGAATCGAGCCATCCTTACGCCTGGCGTAAATAAAACCACGTGTTCAATGACGTTCCGCGATTGGTCGGTGGGCTATAAAATTTCACCCGACTCGGCAACAGGGACGTACTCTATCGCAAAAGTGTAGTTACGCGGTTTTATTTTGTTGTTTTCAGCTATTTAGACACTGCCACAAATAATTTTTTCGATGTTTTGAACCATTTTAATTCAGCCAATATTTTTTTCCGAAATATTTTGATGTAAACAATTGTAAAACTGAAATTAAATAAAGGTCGTGCCTCAGTGCGGCCCTGGCGAATATCTCAACGCACGTGCTCTTGTTTACGCCAAGCGTAAGAGTATAGTATTGTGATTTTTTCAAAATGGCCGCCACTCCAAGATGGCGGATTATTTATTCCTTCACAAGCTCTAAGACATTGGTATATGAAATTAAAGGTGGAAAATGATAAGTTAAGTAGCGCCATACTAAATAAAATATATGACGGACGCCCCAAGATGGAGGATTAATACCTATTTCTTCAGAACCTACTTGACATGGGTATCAAATGAAAAGGTTTAACGAGTACACAATGATAAGGTAAGTGACGTCATACTAAATGCAATCAAGGCCTACTATAAAGACAGGCCCTGGCGCACAAAAATCACGTGACCATCTTAGTCAGACGTTACATGTCATTTGTCACATAACTGAAAGCGGCAGCTTGGGTTTTGAGAAGTTTTCAATGTTTAAAGTGTTTTTAAACGTCTTAGTTTATATTTTAGAAACAAGTTTGTGTCTAGTGGGCGTGTGTCCTGGCGGAGGGGAACCGCCCAGGTGTTATTATGGCCTCTGGGTGGGAGTCGTGGCGTCCAAGAGTATTGGTGCCGCTCGCACCGACGCGTGAGCGCTGTAAAGGGGAATTCTCCCCCAAACCACAGAATAGGGAGCCCGGAATTCCGGAATGGACTATTATGGACATGGACCGTATTGGACAGTGGAGCCTGATTCACAGAGGGGTGAACTGCTTACGGGAGATCCGCGAGTTCAGACGGTCCGGGTGGCTGGAAGCCGTTCCCGTTAACCACGTTCGGGTTTGTGTATTTATTGTATTCACCATTCACCTTGTGCGAAATAAATCAGTGTTGTAACCGTTGATTTTCGTTGTCGACCCACGCCCCGATACGGTTTATCTATTCGGTCTTTCACGCTGCCGAACAACTGAGACCTCGTCAATATTTGCAGTATACCTACCTACTGAGGTTAGTTTTCATTTTTATTTCGTAAAAAATAATCTAAATACCAAATATTGAGTCTGTTTATATTATATTTATACATATTACAAAAGCCAGGAAGAAAGTGTCGCCATAACAAACATTTGTTTTGCCTCGGGATGAAAATTTCCGCCAAAAATGGATTCGTGAAATCCCAACTGAGATTTAATTTCTAAAGTATGTGTGACTTACACATTTTCAAGAAAGTGAAACAATAATTAAAGTGGACAAATGTGTTGTGGGAGGAAAATACCTATAGAGAATATCACCTAAGCTAAAGGAAGGTGATGTCCCAACAATTTTTGAGAAGTGTCAAAATATTGTGAGTGCAGTGCCGTTTAACTCTCAGCCCAAAACAGCTGAGGCAGGTTGAAAATTTTGAAAAAACAATTAGAGAAAGCTTGGATGCACAAAACCAATAATGTAATAGATGAAAGAAAACTTGCCAAATTGTTACGAAATTTGGTTTTTCTACTTATCTCCAAAAATGGCTTTCATTAAATAGCACTAAGTTGGTCACGTGACTACGCGATTATGCGTTAGCGCCGTGGCCTGTCTTTATCGTTGGCCTCGAAATGCAATGTGACGGATGCCCCAAGATGGCGGACTAACTTCCTTTACCATGCTCCTGACATGAGAAGCAAATAGGTATTAAAAAGCAGGAAAAAATGAAAACCTTTTTAAAACAAGCTTTTATTTAAGCCATACTAAATTGAATAAAATTACCTAAATAATGCCAAATTGCGACAAGTTTTTGTAAATCAAAAAGCTTGAGCCGGCCCTGTCAACGTAGGTTGGTAGGAAATCCTGAGGTCCCTGGTCCCTCGAAAAGAATGCGACTATACACTATACTTACTTACATCACCAACACATAAATATACCACCCGCTAGCGCTAGCTCGATAATAATATTATTCCGCGTTTTCGAAACATTTCGTATTGGGACAAGAATGCGAACCGTCCGCGTTATTTTTTTTACGATCCGAATAAAGGAGCAAAACCGGTCCCCGTAGACCTATGGTCTCGGCCGTGGATGGATTCTTCCAAATCACCATTTTTTATTGTTATGTGCACTTTCGTTGTTGTTTTACTGTTAGATATGACGCCGGGAATGTTCACTCGCACGCTACGCCCGATAATCTCCATGCAAAATGGCATTAATTTCGCTGTTGTGGAGCGACTGGCTCGGCCAGTATTCATTTAGAGATCGTTTACTGCGGTTAGATAAGCAGCGCCCAGCGCGTACCAGCGGATTACCATAATTAATAGGGATCCTCCTCCCATTCATTATGTTGCGAACGCGAATGTTGAGCGAAAATCGGTTGTTTTATTACGTAACATCCTATCCGCGGCCGTGTAGCTATTTTATGTAGATCGGAGTTAATTGGTATTCGATTGAATGTCTGCGCATAAAGGAGTAGCTTATATAGAACAGCTAGATTTATTGAGCAAGTTAATAGAATTTAATTGTTGTGTGATAATATTCGAATAAAAACACTATTTATGCGATAGGTATTATGTTAGGATCCATAGATAAATACATTACATCGCCAGGCATTTTGCGTTATACAATTATTGCGCTATACAATTTTCATATGGTTTATTCAAAATATCTTATCCGAACAAATTGATGATAGGTGGTATCCATAGCTATTTATTATGGACGGCGATTAGTCACAAAAAAAGTTGCGATCTATGGCCACGTGTGTTAAATGTAGATAATGAAATAAAAATTGATGCTTTGTAAACCGTCATAACCTTTTTTATAAAGGTTATAAACACAAAAAAAGCGTAACATGTTAATTAAATAAAAGTTGAGGCTTTGTAAACCGTCGTAACCTTTTTACAAAGGTTATAAATACAAAAAAAGTGCCTAACATGAAAATTATTTGCAACAACTGTCAGAATGGGAATATTATGTCGGAATTGAAACATCGAATATGATAAAATTTGGTCTCTCTTGGCATAAAAAATTAAATTATTTTTGTAAACAATTATTTATTAATTGAGTATTTGTTAGAAAGCAAAATGTCCCATTTAGTTTGATGTGTAACAATTGTCGGTTTGTCCTTCATTTAATATAGAGAATCCATAAAACGTATTTGAATCAGGTATTCCTACCTGTTGTAGACATAAGTTCTAGTTACTATATTTATAATTACTTACCCATGAACATGGAACATGGAAATAAATGATGGATTATGACTTTAAATTAACCTAGCTTAGTAGGCCTTGTCGAATGTCGAATAGCTAATCTCCATTTTTTATTTAGTTTTAAGACTTTCAACATAAGAATAGCAGAAGGAAACTTCTGTGGAAACACCGATTTAACATTACAGTTAGTAGGCAACCTTAGTAGTTATAAAACTGTGACAATGACAGGAAATTCTACTATTACAATAAATAAATGCTTAAAGTGACCACCAACTTGTCACATACATAATAATTTCCACAACAAATACGTAACATCATTCGCTTTGTCATTTTATCATTCTAAGTGTTGTATAATTAAAGTATTTTCAATTATTGTAAATCTTCTACACTTTTCTGAGCAGTGAGTAGGTAAGTTTGACCGTTTAAGCAAGCCCAATAGGAGATATCATTATTAATATCATAATGTTATTATTTTCGATTAATTTCCTCTTAATCAATAACCAGTATTATTAATAATGATAACTTTTTTAAAGAGACAACAAACTGACACGTGTGACACATTAAATTAAATGAGACATTTTGCTTGGTAAAAATGTACAATCAATTTTTTTACTAATAATTTATTTTTTAGCCTGAGAGGGCACAAATTTTATCCTATTAGGTATTTCAAAATACATATATATCCATTCTGACAGTTGCTGCAAATAAGTTTCATGTTATAGTTTTGTTTCTGGCGTCATAAATAAAAAAGTTCTGAATTTTTTCGATTTTCTGACATATCTTTCACAAAGAGCCATGACCCACCACTTTCTAGTGGCAAAAAATGGACGCCCTGTATACAGGCACCTAAATAAACTGTAACAACTATTACTTTTGGAATTTCAAATATTTAGTGCATATAATATGGACTTAAACTTTTATATTAAATAAAGTGCTTATCATAAAGATCGAAAAACTTATAACTTATAATGTCAAAAATATCCATATGTGGTAGAAATTACTGCATATACTTGCATTGCTCCAACCGCGGGCCAAAGGGGAAGAGGGTGGAAAAAAACGCTTAGTGGTGTAATGGATTTTAAAAATTAAAATAAAAAGCTCCTTATTTTCTATTTTGTACTTCCTCGTCGCATATTCTGATATTTGACACAATTTATTTGTTTTCCCGCTTCCACCAAGGTTAGTTTATAAGAAGGTTAGGATATTCCAGGACGCATTTTTACCGACCCTATACATGTTCAGCGCGTCAATTTGCCGAAGATATGCGATGCTTCTTTTTACCGACCCCAGCTGATTTCAGCAGTTCGCGCTGAATATGTGTAGGATTAGTAACCAAATCTCTCGCGGCATTTGCCATGTAGGCATTTCTTTGCAGAAATACTTATAGTTAGCATTGAGGGAATTTTATCATTTTATATTTTAATGCAATATGGAAGATAGGTAAAGTGTGATAAACCAAATGAACCAAAGCTTTATTTTACTTCGTTTTTTCCCAGGCAGAAAATTACGAAGCTGTAGAAGGACCACTTTATATTTTATTCCTAGATCTCGACTTTAAACTCGAGATCTCGACTCGAGATTTTGCAACTTGTACAAACGAAAAAAACTTATTAATTTTACTCATTTTGAACCCAGTAGCGTGCGATGCAGTTCGTAAACAAACCTAACCTATACCTATACTAGATGCGTACCAGCACCGTCACCGTGCCCTGAAGCCGTTCACGATCGGTACGCCTTATCACGTTCGGGCATCTTCGGCGAAATGACGCGCTGAACGTGTATAGGGTCGGTAAAAATGCTTCCAGGACATTCCCCCACTCTTAAATAAAACCTAAAGGTAGTCCTCCACCACCGGCAACATAGCGCGAAGATGCCGCTTCCACGAACTTTTCTTCTTCTTCTTCTCACAGCTTGAAGCCAGTGGCGTACCAGAAGGGGCCTACTTATTGGAAAAATCGCACATTAATGGGTATCTCGGTGCTGATTTCTGAGCTTTTAATGACGATTTTGAGACACTTCACTACCGATTTCAAGAAAATTCACTCATTTTGACTTTTTCTATAGATTTTTTAAGTTTTATCCATAAAAGTTGGACCACCCTGTATACGTACAGGGTGTTCCGTAATAATGGGCAAATATTTGGAGAAAGCGTTCCATCCGTGGAGACACTGTAGTTGCCATATACCTATAATTATTGTTTTCTAATTCCTGACGACAAGTGGCGTCCTATATAAAATGGGTTTCTAGGGAAATGCGATAGCATATCGCACACAATTAGTGCCACTGTGAATACAGAATTCCATGCCGATAAGGCGGTGCCCTATCTTATCGGGCGACGCAGCCTGCGCATTAGCCCTTATCGCGAAAGTAGCGCTAGCGCCCAGGTTAGCGCTTTCCGATGCGCTTTCGCAACGGCGTTAACTCGCTTTCGGTGTTTTCGATAAAAAAACAAATGCGAAATTGGGTTGGCTAAAAAGAAAAGCCTCTGGTCGGGTCAAAACGAGGGTCGAAGGTTTTGAAATCGTCAAAGTTAGCAAAATGTCGGGCGTATTTTTCATGCACGGCTGCGGCCAATTTGAACTCGCAATGTCTTGGGGGTTTCTGAGAATGAAAGGCCATCCGGCTACATCGCTAGCCGCCAGCCGCTTTCGTCTGCCTTCTCTTCGCCGTCGGATCTTTTGAAACGCGATGTGAGGGGCGGGAAAGGGCGGTGTTGCCGGAAAGAAAAAGAAAGTTTGAAGTATGTCTAATTATAAAATAGAACGTAGTTATGAAAATATTCCATGGCTGACTATGTGAAAATTAAAAAAAAATTAGCCATAGCTCCTTTATTTTTTATAATAACTGCCAAGTATTATATCTTTGGACAGTTCAAAAAATGGCCGATTTGATAAGGCCACAGCCAACTATGATTTACATTTAAAAAACAAAAGTTTATGTCATATCTCAAAAATCACAAACAACATAAAAAATTGGATAAGATTATCTTATTAAGCCCAAAATTATCTACAATTTTTGTCTCTACAGTTTTTCTGTATAATCAGAAATAACGGAGCTAGAGAGATATGATGAAATAGCAAGAAATCACTCTTATCAAAATATCTAGTGAGCCATGAACTTTTTTAAAAATACAAAAGAGGCATTAGATTGAGCATTCAAAACTGCAATTCTTTCCACATTTAACCTTTGTTCTAGCTCTGCTAGTTACCGAGATACCCATAGTGGGCATCGAAAAAAACTCACCCTGTATAATATTTTTCTCTACGACGCAAAATAAGGGTACTTTACTCTTGTGCGGCGTTTAAGTTTTCGAGCCCCCTCGTTCGTATATACCGTGATATCTGCATGAAGTTTTTCGAGCCCTATTTTGGTTTCAGGTCAGTTTTTTATTTCGGCGCAAAATAAAAAAAAAAATCCCATTTGTTGCGTACATTCTATGCCGGTCGCTGTTTTGTCTTCAGTCCACGTTATCTATATCTGCCGCACGCATATAGTAATTTTCCTGCACTTTTTGAATTAAGCAGTTTATAAAGCTAAAATTTAATGTATCAATAGATTCGAACAAAATAACATTGGAAGCAAACGTTATTGTGCCTAATTCATTTCCGTGTGAGTGGTCAATTATTTATTAGCGCGGTAAATATCTGTGGTCAGCGTCATCACCACAAATACTCGGCTTTCCTATAAAACCGGGCCCTCCGCATAAAAATATCGGGCCATTAGGGCCGTCGAAATTAATTCGTCCGGGCCGGGCGCCGGCGCCGCGATCAAGGGGGCCGCGGGGTGTCGCCGTGTCGCCGGCGCGACGGTACACCGAAACCCTTTCTGCGCCTGGCGGCGGACAGTCCGAGGTCCGAGCGGGCGGCCGCGGACGGGACCGGCAGAAGAAGAAGAGGAGGCGGGGAGGAGGACGGATCCGTCGCAGGACCAACAATAATGTAGATGACATATTTGTTATATGGGAACATTCGAACATTCAGTCAGTGGCGTGCCCAGAAATTGTGTCTGGGGGGGGGGGGGGGGGGGTGCGGGGGTTAAGCGAATGGAGGTTTAGGGGAGGGAGAATGGGAGGGGGGGGGAAATGTAAGGCTGGTGGTTAAAAAATATACTAAAAATTAAAAAAAAAAACTATTCTTAAAAAGAAACTAAACTGATTTTAATAAACCTACAATCCAAAATCAAGTTTTTGTTTTTTGGATTTGGACTTGGACTAAAAGTTCCGACTACTATCCGACCTGAAAACATCCCATATAGCATCTAATATTTTTTGAATAGACAAAATAAGTTCCTAATGTGCAAAAAATATTCCCCCATATTTATAAAACATTGTTACAATATTTTACGAAATATGTTCAGTAAGTGCATAATATAACCAAGATATTTGTTAAGCGCAGATACAAATATATTAGATGAATGTCCAAAAGATGTATATTTCCACAATATCTTGTGTAACATATTCTTAACTTAGTGGTTCTTATAAATATTTACAAATTGAACATTTAACTTTATTACATTACAGGCACGTTCACCTTAGGAATGTGCAATTTTGGAACATTGCTGGAACATGTTAAATAGTATATTCATACAGCAAATATCTTATGAATGTTCACAAATGGTTGTATATAAGACATTCACGATATACTTATCTTATCAATGTTCACTAGTGGCGATAACTGGAATATAATGACGTCACCGAGATTCTAGCTTACACTATTTTTAGCTAATATTTCCAAGTACGCCGATGGCTCAATTGGTCAGAGCGTTGAACTTGTAAATCGATGGTCGTAGGTTCGAACCCTGCACCCGGTTTTAGCGTTTTTTTTATTTTATAATTTACACGTGAATATTAAACGGATATACATAGAACATACAAAATTGCTTCTGAAGTTTCAAATTAATCTTCAATGAATATTTGTGGATATTTATAATACGTGAAATAGTACCTTCAAAAGGCAAACACCTGAATGTTGCCTGAATGTTCAGATAATGTTTCTACAGTTTTTATGAATATTCCTACAATATGCATGTTCTCTGAAAAAATATTATCAGAATATTCCGCCAATGTAATTTTTCTATATGGGATTAGCCTCGCGACACCGCGACGAGTTATTTTCCCGAAAACTTGTTTGCCCCGAGTCCCGATTGACCCCAGCGCAGCGTCCCGATTCGTCCCATTTGACGGTACAGATTTATTTGATCATCTGTATTCTGTACCCCTACCCCTGTAGCTACGCCACAGAAGGAGAACTGTATAGTGCAATTATTATCATTATCCGAATATCCGTTTTTAGACTACAAAGTGTGCATTTGTTTTAACTCATAAAAGATAACATTTTTGTTTAATAGAGTAGTTTACTAGAGTAGGTAGTTTTTCAGTTTTTCTTTTGTTTTCCATTTTTTCTTCACTTTTCGTTTGAAAATTTAACCTGCTTGGGGGGGGTTTGAACCCCCGAACCCCCCCCCCCCCATGGGCACGCCACTGCATTCAGTAGATGATTTAAATTCATTATTAAATTTTATAAACTCGCAAGAACCTTCTATTAAGTTTACCTTAGAAATTGAAAATAATAATCAATTACCTTTCTTAGATGTTTCTATACTGAAATCAGGTAGTATAGAAACTAGTGTCTATAGAAAATCAACACATACTAATAGATATCTCCATTTTAATTCCAATCATCTTATTAGTGTTAAAAAAGGAGTAATTTAAAGTTTGTATGACAGGGCTAAAGAGATTTGTTCTAATAACACAAAATTTGAGGAGGAAATTAAACATATAAAACATGTTCTTGATAAGAATAGTTATCCTACTGAATTTATTGAGCAAGTTTTTCAGGATTGCCAACAAAATAACAATGCTAATAGAATTAGAGAAATAAATCTGGTGGACCGACCAGTAAATTTAATTATCCCTTATATTCCTGGACTATCAGATAAGCTAAAACGCAGTCGCATAGGCAATCGTTTTAATGTCAGAACAGTATTTAAAACCAAAAATACATTAAGATCGATGCTAGTGAAAACGAAACCATTTAAAGAGGTACAAAGTTCAATAAATTGCATTTATAAAATTCCTTGCGAATGTGGAAAGTTCTATGTTGTAGGAGCTTTAACGTTCGTTTAAAAGAACATAAAAATTATATCAGGCAAAATCAAATTTCGAAGTCGAAAATATGTGAAAACTCTTTTAATAACAATCATAGGATTTTGTGGGATAGTTCCAAACCAATTCTCAAAGAAGAAGTAGGAAGTAGACGAAAAATTAAAGAATCAGCATTTATTCTAGAAAATACAGACAACTGTGTTGCTGAATGTTCAGTGGAATTCAGTAAAATATTATTGCCACTTATTCAAAGAGAAGTTAGTATATATATTAAGGTAGAACACAGGGTACAATATCAGACAGGTGGCTAGGCTATTGTTTCTGTTGTCTTGACATTTTAACCTGAAATTTATTAATCTGTCATTTCACTTTAACGTGACATGATCTTTGAGAAAGGAGGAAGATTCTCCGAAATCTCAGGAAACAAATTTGTTGAAGATATTTTTTGAGTTACCTACAAGTTCAAAGTTTAATTCATTTACTGTTAAGAATGTATTCATTTTCCAGGCAACTTGAAAAAGTTGTATTTTAACCAGTTTGGTGACGAAAAACCCAATTAAAATTCAATGGATCAACAATAATGTCGTCCCAAGTTCCAAACTAGTTTGTGTCAATATCGTATCAAATAGAAATAATGTACCCCTCCTCATGTTTTTTGGTAATATAGAGGGTGAGTTTTTTTCGATGACCACTATGGGGTCTCGGAAACTTGCGGAGCTAGAACAAAGGTTAAATGGGGAAAGAATTGCAGTTTCGAATGCTCAATCGCATTACCCTTTTGGATTTTTAAAAAAGTTCATGTCTCACTAGATATTTTCAAAAGAATGATTTTTTGCAATTTCATCAGATATCTGTAGCTCCGTTATTTCTTATTATACAGAAAAACTGTAGAGACAAGAATTGTAGATAATTAAGATAATCTATCAAATTTCTTAAGTTGTTTGTGAATTTTGAGATATAACATAAATTTTTGTTTTTAAATGTAAATCATAGTTGACTGTGTGCCTTATCAAATCGGCCATTTTTTGAGCTTTCCAAAGATATAATACTCGGCATGGTTATTATAAAAAATAAAAGAGCTATGGATAATTTTCTGTTTTTTTTTTTTCAAATCCAAAACAGACAATTCAGGGGATCGGAGCGGCCAGGAAATAGGTCTATTTCTCCCTATCCAACTATTTGGATAGAGCTGATCTAGTAATTTCTTATGGACAAATAATTATGTGGTGGAACTCCATCATGATAATTTTTGTTTTATTTTGTTACATTTTGTTACCAGCTAAAAATAATATATTTGAAAGTTTGAAGTACCTATGTCTTATTTTAAAATAGAACGTTATTATTATGAAAATATTCCATGGCTGACTATGTGAAAATTAAAAAAAAAACAGAAAATTAGCCATAGCTCTTTTATCTTTTATAATAACTATGCCGAGGATAATATCTTTGGAAAGATAAAAAATGGCCGGTTTGATAAGGCAACAGCAAACTATGATTTACGTTTAAAAAACAAAAGTTTATATCATATCTCAAAAATCACAAACAACATAAAAAATGGATTAGATTATCTTATTAGGCCCAAAATTATCTACAATTTTTGTCTCTACAGTTTTTCTGTATAATCAGAAATAACGGAGCTACAGAGATCTGATGAAATAGCAAAAAATCATTATTTTCAAAATATCTAGTGAGCCATGAACTTTTTTAAAAATCCAAAAGGGGCATTGGATTGAGCATTCAAAACTGCAATTCTTTCCCCATTTAACCTTTGTTTTAGCTCTGCTAGTTTCCGAGATCCTCATAGTGGTCATCGAAAAAAACTCAACCTGTATATCGGTAGGTACAGGGTGGGCCATCCAAGCGGAAAAACTGTGTTGTTTGGAGACAGGTTAACATAAAATCGTCATTCAGAAAATGTGATTGTTGTAAAAATTAAGAGCAATTCGAGGTTGTACTCGGATTTTGTATACGGAGGGTCGGTAAAAAAGTTATCGCGAAAAAACATTTTTTGCAAAATAAAAAAATATATTTTTTTTACCTACACAACCATTAGAGAACCTATAAGTAGTATTCCGGAATATTTAGTTTTTTGCATGTTGAGTTTATTGTGTTTAGGAGTGTGTTTTTTTAATAATATAAGACGTGGAGTTTTATTAATAAGGTGGTAAAACAGCAGTGATTCAGAATAAAGTGTTTAAAATTAAATTTTAGTTTATAGGTTAGGTTTCGTCTATAGTTTACGACTTATTTAAATCATACCGTGGGCGTGTTCCGTTCCCAACTGCAAGGGAAACTACAAAGGCGGTCCTAAAGTCTCCTCTTTTTCCTCTCTAAAGACCCCATTTTAAAGAAAATGTGGGCGGTAGATACAGGGTGGCACATCCAAGCGGAAAAACTGTGTTGTTTGGAGACAGGTTAACATAAAATCGTCATTCAGAAAATGTGATTGTTGTAAAAATTAAGAGCAATTCGAGGTTGTACTCGGATTTTGTATAAAAGTGGTAAAAAAGTTATTGCGAAAAAACATTTTTTGCAAAATAAAAAAAAATATATTTTTTACCTACACAACCATTAGAGAACCTATAAGTAGTATTCCGGAATATTTAGTTTTTTGCTTGTTGAGTTTATTGTGTTTAGGAGTGTGTTTTTTTAATAATATAAGACGTGGAGTTTTATTAATAAGGTGGTAAAACAGCAGTGATTCAGAATAAAGTGTTTAAAATTAAATTTTAGTTTATAGGTTAGGTTTCGTCTATAGTTTACGACTTATTTAAATCATACCGTGGGCGTGTTCTGTTCCCAACTGCAAGGGAAACTACAAAGGCGGTCCTAAAGTCTCCTCTTTTTCCTCCCTAAAGACCCCATTTTAAAGAAAATGTGGGTTAAGGCCATCAAAAGAGATTTTGTTCCTACACAGTCTTCCAGGGTAAAAGTAGTTTTGGTTTGGACTGTGCGGAGAGTGTTATTCCTACCAATTTTACATGATCAAGCGTAACCACCCTTAAATCAGGAAGTTTTATGGTTTTATTCAATCGAATTTAGTTGTACCTAGGCACGCAAATAAGAAATAATTGGCATTTACAAAAATTTTAAAGTAAGATATCAAAATGCACCAAAATCCCTTGAAAATGTGAAAATGTGTTGTAAAACCATGAGCTATAGATGTAAACAATTATTTCTAAGTGTTTTTTATCAAATTTACCAAGTTGACATCTTGAAATTTGAATTTGGCGCCTTAGACCCACCTCCCTTGGATGACTCATCGCTTTCAGCTGCCGGGCCTTGACATTGCGACGGTGCCGCCCCAGTCCGCAAACAACAACTATTTTTAAAAATCTTATTTTCCTCTCTATTTTTCTTTTAAATTTATTTGCATTATTATGATTTAGTAACAGAGCAACCAATAAACAAGTGTCTTAGGTTATTTGCGGGAAAAATACCGAGTACCGATTCAAAGAGAAATAATTAAGAAAAAATAAACATCCTGATATCCTTCAGAAAATTGACATATGAGGGCACAATAATACAATACAAACACATTTTCTTAATAAATTTTTCCGATATGTCCAAGGAAACCCCGATTTTTTCAACTTTTTAATTTGAAGGCATGGGCTGCGACATCACGACCGTCTGTATGTGCAATAGTGTACCCAAAACATGCACATGTCGATGACTACAACCCAAGAGTAAAGTTACCCATTTTAAAACAATAATAATAATAATAATTCTCACCCTCACGATACTCCAAACTAGGAGTACCCCAGAAGCTAATGAATGCTTGTGCGGGGGAGGGAGGCAATTACTATTATTTTACCTTCGTTACCCTTGGATGCGCATTTTGAACAAAAAAGTGTATATTTTCTATACCTATACCGGTAAAATAAAGGAATCAACATTTATTTCAGGAAATACGGACAACCTTATTACTGAATGTTCAGTGGAATTCAGTAAAATATTAAAATATTATATCCCAGTTATTCAAAGAGTAGATAATTAGATAGAACACTTGGTATAATATCAGACAGGTGTCTATAGGTTATTGATCTGTTGCCATGACACTTTGACTTGGCGTTTTCTTTGAGAAATGAGGAATATTTATTTTCCGAAAGCTTAGAAAACAAAGCTGTTGAAGTTAAAGTTAGGCATTTATGAATATTCGAAAATGTGGTGAAAAATCCAATTAAATGGATCTGTTTACGCCACAAAGAAATGTTCGACAATCTCCTAAAACCATTTCAATCGTTGTTTTCGCAAAACATAAAGGACACAGATTCTCCAATGTACTATCTACTAGTTATAGATACCTACGTATCCCAGTACTTTATAGTACTTGGTTTAATCTTTAATCTAATGTTTATCAAGCTGTTGTGGTCCTCCTGAGCGGCACCCAAGAAAGCACAGAATAAGACGAAGAAAAGACCGCTCCTCGTAGCACCCGAGAGGGGAAGAGGAGTGTATCAATTAGGCGGTCGGCTGTCGGGACCCTTAATTGCCTGCTCTTAAGCCGGGTCCAGCCTGATTGATTAATTGGGTGCCGAACGGTCTATCTTCCACCGATACCACGGAACCGCAATGCGACGATCCAAGGTAATACGGATTATTGACGGATAATTTATAGGTATTCAGCAATAACAGGTCTTTGGTCTATAACTGTGTGGCTGGATTTAGTTGTCATGTGCCGACACTCTTTTTATGCGTGCAGCATAAGGGACACCTTGCGTTAGGTGCAAAATGTAAAACAGAAGTTGAGCAAGGTTATTAAGAAGATGAGGTTGGGGCATTGCCGTCATATTGAAGTATTACCCCCAGTGGGCTAAGGGCTTATTACCATATCATAACAGATTTCTTATACGCACTAGGGGAAGCTAAAATTCAAACGTTTCCGTTAATATCAGGAAAAACATATGGCAACCCTTATCATATTCCAGAGAAGAATTAGCTCACTCCCTCCTCGCCGCTGTCAAAAGCCAAGCCTTGATCAAAAGCAAAACGGACAGGTCATTATAAAATAAACATCATTTCACTTTTTAGTTTACATTGCGACAAATCGTTTCTCATAATAAAAATAAAAAAGTGTTTGTGCTATTGTGCTTTGTTGTATTAATACCAGCGACAACTCAAATTATTTCGTTTCGGCGAAATCATTGCGGTTGGCGGCGGTAAACGTCAATACAAATAAAAAAAACATCTTTTTTATTATTGTTATGATAATTTTGATATGACAAACACGTCCACTAAGTATTAGTTTTTTGCAATACTAAAGTTCAGCTTTTAATTTTTAACTCTCACATGGGATTCCGATTTTTGTTGTTAGACAAAATACCGAAAATTTCAGTTTAAGTGAGGATTATCTTACTATTTTAATAGGTAATAGGTTTTATACAGGGTGGTCCAAACTTTATCAGCAATAATACTTTAAAAACTGTTAAAAAATTTCAAAGAAAGGAGATTTTTTCCTATATACATGTATCAAAATCCTAACGGTTTTCGATATACAGTACGTCAAATTTCAATTTTTTCTTCAAATTTTCTTTTATTTCTCCTAAAGGAAGACAGCTGGTACAGTTTAGACACTCATTAAACACTATAATTAATTGAGCCCATCTACTTCCACCAGTGTAGGAGAGACGGGGACAATCATCATATTTTTTTTAATAAAAAAATGGTACGCCACTGGATAAGTAATATTTTCGCCTCCACTAAATTTTCCAATAAATTCAAAAAAAAACTATTATTAACTTTTTCGAAAAATGTGTACCGTTTTTGAAAAATTCACTTTTGTGGGTTTTAATTTTTTTAGCAGAAGAAAATCAAAGTAGGTCTAGGCTCTCGAAATTTTGCACTCATACTGAGTTTTCAACTCCGAACAACTTTCCTTAATAACATTTGGCCCCAAAATCTACAAAAAGGTTTCTAGATTCGAAAAATCATGTGTCCTGGACATTTAAAAAAAATCTAATTTTTCGCACCAGTAAAGTGGGCTTTAGGTAGGTCTTACGACAAAATGTTATTAAGGAAAATTGTTCGGAGTTAAAAACTCAGTAGGAGTGCAAAATTTCCAAAGCTTAGAGATGTTCTTCTGCTAAAAAATTAAAAGCACAAAAGTGATTTTTCCAAAAACGGTACATTTGTCGAAAAAAGTAAAGAATAGTTTTTTTCTTATAATTGATTGGAAAACTTAGTGTAGCTAAAAAAATTACTTTTCCAGTGGTGTACCATTTTTGTATTAAAAAATATGATGGTTGACCCCCGCCTCTCCGGCACTGGTGGAAGTAGATGGGCTGAATTATTTTTAATTTATAGTATTTAATGGATGTCTAAACTGTACCAAATATGTTTGCCTTAACTGTCTTCCTTTAGGAAAAATAAAAAAAAACTTAAGAACTTTGAAAGAATCTCCTTTTTTTAAATTTTCTAGCAGTTTTTAAAGTATTGCTGATAAAGTTTGGACCACCCTGAATTGAGGTAAAATATACACAGATTATTCTTTGTAATAATAGGGCTTCTTAGAAGTATAAATTATAATTATTACGGATAACAGCGGTTTGCTATACAATGTGTGCCGGATAAGAATGAACAGCATGGGGATCTTGCAAACGGTGAGATATTACAACGGTTAAATGGGGAAAAAGTTGCGCAATTGTAAGGTAAATAAAATGGTATAAACAGGGGCCCAAACTTTCCGTGGGCCCCGTATAAACAGATTTCTAATGTCTTTTTCGTTTTTGAGTTATATTGAGTATGCGATCACAGATAGAAAAAAAAACACTTTCTTATGGCACTTTTTAACGGGCTTTAAGATGGCGTTTTTATATTTGTTCTACAACATTTCGTTTATGAGAAACCATCTTCAACTTTATTTTTTAAATACGGACCTGGATTTTTTTGCAGATTTTGACAGCACTTTTCATTGCAAATACCATGATGTATGACACGAAATATTTGTAAAATGTTTTGAGACAATTATACTGAAAATTCCTTTTTTCCATTCATTTTTTTCTAATGGGGCTCTGTATTTAATAATAAGAAGTCTAAATATTAATCCAGGGAATCTTTAAAATAAGGGGACCCAGCATGTCACAGTCTATCACATAGGAAAAGTGAAGCCTTGTTTTCTGTATATCTCCAAGGAGACCACATAAGTGGGCTGGTACAAGGTTATGTTATATGTCAGTGTCCAACTGCCATCAGGTTTTATGTGAGATGCCAGTGCTATAGATTCCAAAGGAGGCAAAATATTTCACATCATAGTTCACAATTTTTAAGTTTTCTAACCAGATAGTCAATTAAAGGTAATGCGGCCGCCTGTAGTAGTCCCAATAATTGCAACCAGATTTTTCATGTCTCACCTTTATTAATCCTACAATTCCCATTACGTGGGCATTACGTATAAGTAACTAGTTCAAAACAAAAATGGTATTTCCTAAATTTTAAATTATTAAGCAGGTAGCTTCAGTCAGGTCTTTTTTTAAACAATTTTTATCTACAACTATAAGTTTATTTTACGTTTGTGAGGTACCTTGGAAGAGAAATAAAATTACAAAAATGAGCACCGAGAAAAACTACATGATTAGAACTAAGTACAAGACCTAATCTTATTAGTCCATCCCGAAATCTGTGAAAGTTCTTTGGGTAGATACATTCAACAAGGGAAGAAAGTTCAAGTACACATATTATTACAAATGGATTCAGGAACCTGGTAACAAGGTGCAATAGCGACAAATTCTCGGAACTGACAAATTCTCGAAACTGACTTACCATAAGTACTTATATTATTTAAATTCCTGGAAATAATTGCAGGAAACAAAATTCTAATATAAAATAAATTTGATTCATTTGGCACTTGCCATATTCTGTGTTTGTTGACAGAACATTGTCAAGCCTACTTTTTAGAAATCATTATTAATTTTTACTAACAATCAAAGTACCTGTTATATTCATAGATTCTCCAATAAAATGGCATACTTGGCATCATTGAGACCATTAGAATGGGGAAAGAAACGGTCTCACTTTGGAAAGTATAATTCTGGGTCCCCTTACTAAAGGGTATTAATCAGTATTGTTAACAATTTAACTTAAAACTTATCTTTCAATCGGAGAACGAAAGAAAACGACGGCAAAGACTAATAACAGTCACATACGATAATAAAAAAATAAATAAAAATCCTGAAAACAATGAAACAATTAAACTAAGCCCTTGTCATTTGTCATAACCAGGCGGTTCTAGACCTTTTGTTTTGGGGGGGCTTAAGTCCCTGGGCCCTGGCATATAGCTAAGGTGACCAAAAGAAATTTGTTAACAAGTAACTGGATTGTTTCACATAAAAAAATATACTTACATATTATAAATAAATATTTTGATTCGAAAAAATTACAGCGTGTTCGGGACATAAGAAGGTAACCTTTCAACAAATTTCGTGGAATTTTTTTTGTGGGAGAAAAATTAAAATCCAAAAAATCGGTTATTTCGAGTTTTCGCTTATATTTTAAGGTTATGTGAAAAAGGTGTAAATGCAAAAGTTGTAGGTCCTTTTATTACCTACAATTTTGCTTTTTAACTTTTTTCGATAGTAGTTGCAGTTTTGCCGGAAATCGTGATAAACCGTTTCCACCCCTAAAAGATCACCCCCTGCAACCCCCGTACCTCAAATCTCCCTTAAATTATTTTTTCTGTTATTTTTGCTATATTTTCTTCCTTTTCCAAAGGGTTTCATACTGTTCTATAAGTTTTTCACTTTTTGCCATTTTCAGAGGCTTAGGCCCTGGCCTATTACATATGTACTTACTATAAAAAACTAATATTGATTCATTGAGAATATAGTACCTACCTACTTTTAATAATTTAACAAAAAAAAGGTGCACAAATAATAAGTATTTTTTTAATGAAAAAATTTTTATTCTTAAAAATGTTTGACACCAGTGGGAGCTCCAACCGCCGTTACCAGTCCAATGCGGTTTGGTAAAGAAGAATAAATTTGGGGAGGCTAATTCAAGATTTGGGGGGGCTTAGCCCCCCCAAGCCCCCACCTAGAACCGCCTATGGTCATAACATAACTCCCACTGGTGGAGGGTGCTTTTCAAATGACGACAAATTTAACATGTTAGCATGTTATATCTTGCTTCACAGAAATAGTGTAGAGGCCGAATGAATGTATTGTTGCAATAATTAATAAATGGCAAAAGTTATTGGTTTCATTGGCTTAAAGCTTTCTTCTCCCAATTAGGAAAAGCGAAGAATTTACTCCAAAACACAATGCGACACTGTTTGCTGTACAACAATATAGGAAAACACTTACCAGACAGGGCCGTATTTAAAACTATTAAGTTTTCGAAGTAAAAATAATTTGTCAGTTAAATTGTTGACAATACTGATTAATATTTAGACTTGTTATTATTAAATACATTAAAAATGAATGGAAAAAAGGAATTTTCAGTTTAATTGTCTCAAAACATTATAAAAATATTTCGTGTCGTACATCATGGTATTTGCAATGAAGAGTGCTCTCAAAATCTGCAAAAAAATCCAGGTCCGTATTTAAAAATATAAAGTTGAAGATGGTTTCTCAAAAACGAAATGTTGCAGAACAAATCTAAAAACGCCATCTTAAAGCCCGTTAAAAAGTGTCATAAGAAAGTGTTTTTCTTTTTTCTATCTGTGATAACAACTTGAGACAAAAATAAAATCGAAAACGCAAAATTTTACTTTTTTCAAAATAACTAGAAAACAAAAAAAGATATTAGAAATCTGTTTGTACCATTTTATTGACCTTAAAATTGCGCAACTTTTTCCCCATTCAACCGTTGTTCTATCCCTCACCGTTTGCAAGATCCCCATGCTGTTCATTGTTATCCGGGACACAGAGGCACTTCCTAAAATCCACGTACAAAATCAGGAATTTGTTATTTAGTGTATTAGCCCATTCTTTCTTTCAGCCTACGGTAAATCTTTAACAATAAGAAAGTTAGCAATAGTAGAAACACTTGGCACAGCCTGTTTGCTAAAAACCTTTCAACGGAATTATATATTGTTTTAACCTTGCGTTGTTTTCGCCTGAACGCAAATGGATACCTATTCGTATAGGTAGATACATTATCCCGGTGGACAAAGGCTTTCTTATATATTTGTCGGGCCAGCCCGACCATAAAATCCGTGTCGCCGACGTGGGCGCGGCGGTTTTACACGCACCGCCAGCGAAGGAAGAAGAAGGATCGGCGGCCGCGCGCGGGGCATAAGAAGAAAACGGAGAGGGCGCCGCGGAAGGGAGAGAGAGAGAGAGGCGCGCGCCGGCGCCCGCTTTGACAACGAGAGGCTTTCGGGTGAGATTAGGCAGGCGCCCCGATCGCGGTGCCCCGGGGCGGTTGACCCCGCGCGCCCCACTTAACGGGGCCCTTTCGTCGCGCACAGCGACGGAGCGGCGGCGCCCGGGGCCCTGTGGGAACCGGAGCCGAAACGACTCGATCAAGTTGTACACCTCGAAGTCGATGGCGTTGGGGAAATTTATGGGTTTTGTAACGGAAAACGTCTGAATCAAGCCGATAAGATAATTACGTTTCAGCACAGAGAAGACCAGAACATAGAGCACATACCTGTATATTAACACATACCGCTTTTGACCCTATTGCGCACGGCAAGGCGCAGGGAACGAAAAGAGATGAAATTAGCCGCCTTTTTTAAACCTATATTGGCAATTTGAATGGTGGCTACTTTATTCCTGGTTAGAAGCATTGAATTGACAAGTAGATGGAAGGAATGTAGCGAGAGAAACTGGCAGCCAAAATTGAGTAAGTGAAATAGTAAATAAATCAGCTGATTCCGGCAAAAACCACATAACACAAAAGAGGTGTTTGTCCTAACTTTCTATTTTTGTGTCCTGTGCTTCAAACGAGTTTCGTTGCCAAACGTCATTTTCCTTCCGTCCCAAGTTCCAATACGAGTAATTATTGTATTATTTTTATTTATATTTGATTTGAGTTCGTGTCGTGGTGGCAGTTTCGTATAAAACGGCGTTGAGTTTTCTTAGTTGATATTTGGTTTAATATTATTTTTAGATCAGAAAGAAAATTTGATTTAGCTATGTGGCTATATTCTCTCTGTTGTAGTTGTAAATTACAAAAAAGATGGCCAACTCCTGTTGTGTATTTGGATGTACCAAACGGGGCGGAAAGAATAAGAATAGTGGGGTTTCGTTTCATTCGTAAGTCTTAAAAATCTTTGCTGATAACTTTGCAGTTTTCCAAAAAATAAGGTGATATTAGAGACAAGTGGATTGCAACAATAAAAATGAAAAGGTTTGTACTGAATACAAAAGTATTTACTTGCATTTGTAGTCAACATTTTATTGAGAGCGATTTCATAGAGAGTTTTGGGCAGCGCAAACTTAAAAAGTATGTAATTACTATACATGTTTCTATTTTCCAAGGCATGATAGAAACTCTATCAAGGGAAAAACTGGCAAAATATTGTGCTAATGAATCTAGCTCTTCGTAGTCAAAGATGGAATTAATCTTGAAGTTGCGGTCCCTTTAATAAGAAGGTACTTTACTTTTTTTATTTATTTTGGAATTTGTATTTTATTTGTCCCTATTTACTTCCAGGTACATAAAATTGCTATGTAATTTTTTTTAATCAATTCACTACTTTTTTCTGTGCAATATTTACATAATTATTGTGGTTATATAGGAAAATTCTCATTTCTAGAAACAAGCCCCGAATTTCAGAATACAGATCATACAATAAAGGTGGATTTATAAACTCGACGTTTGCGTTGGCGCTCGAAGTTGACGGTGACCTTCGCAGTTTGCGTCCAGAAATGCGAACGACGGAACGTGAAAGATGAAATTAGTTTATCTCGGACGGCATCGGACGCAGACGGCAACGTTCGACGGCGGCGTTTATAAACGGTTACACGTAAAATATTGGGATTGAATTTTCGAGGCAAACGGCAACGGCGAGCGCCAACGCAAACGTCGAGTTTATAAATCCACGAATTACGGAACATGCCCATTAAATTCGCTCTTTAATATGCAACAACCCTATATACCTCCTTTGCCTGAATCAGCTGACACGTCCATTACGCGTCCTTGTCTTACTTATTGCCATTTGAAACCTATCTCTCTCTAGAGTTGGCTGCCCCAAACAACAATGAAAGTCATTCCTGTGCGACTTCCATAGTACTTATCAATTCGATGGTTATAAGCGCCTAGTCCGGCCCTGTCAGACCTCCTAGGTGTTTATAGTCACCCCCGCTGCTGGCCGTATGTGTGTGTGTGTATGTGTGTACGCCCAAACCAATTCCCCGTCCTCTCTACGGGTTGCAGTTTTCGATATTTCGAGTCGAAATTTCGCGTAGGGCGGCGCATGCGTATGGTCTCCGAACCTATTGAAGGGCGCCCGAATCGGAAAAGCCGTTCTGCCGTTTGGACCATTTTTTCGATTCTTTGCTTCGCGATCGGCGAGGCCGAGTGCAGAGATCACCCTGTATACTATCTGTGTACGAAGCAAAGCAGGCGCGTTGGCTGAAACGAGGAAAACCGCAGTGCTGCCAGATTACCTGATTTCTCAGATCCACCGGTATCAGTTATACCTACTTATTACTGATCTTATAGTACGTTTTAGTAACTAAGAAAAATAGCCTCAAAATTAATATCATCGACAAAAACAACTTGTAAGTTTATGTCGATATGTCGCCATTGATCTGGCAACAAAATACAGAAGTACAAGTCTCTATTGTTTCTCTGCTGATTTTTCGAAAAACTTGGCAATTCCAACAAAAATATAATCACCTACTTGGTTTTATTTTTTTTTTAGTTCTTAGATACGAGTACCTCATCTATTATCATTATCTGATTTCTAATATGACTTGAGAAATTGTTTGTAAAGTGTTTATCTGTTTCCTTTTAAAGTTATAGAAAAATAAATTTTTCGAGTTGCTAGCGTGTTTATCTGTGTAGTACCGCCGTTTTTGCCACTTTTGAACGTATACCTGCCGACTTTTAAGATTGTAATCTCCCGATTTGACAAAAAAATATCTGGCAACACAGCGTTGCGCGGGAACGTGACGTGGTCACGATATCGATTTTTCGAAAGTTAGGTTAGGACCACGGGAAAATAGAAATCAAATTATGTTTTTGTTTAAAATTCAACGATTTAACAATTTCCCAGCGTTTTGGGAGCTCGTAGAGAGTAGGGAACCCGGCGGTATCCGCGCGTTGTAGCTTTTGTGTATAATCTCATATTTTAAAAGAAAATCCACTATTTTTCACATTTCCTGGAAAAACAAGCCTGATAAATTCATAAACATAAACCTCTATTAAGTTATTTTTAAAAAACTCAGAAATAAATAAAGCTTTCGTTTTCTCTGAAAAAAAAAATTGAAAAGTTTTGAAACCGCTGCTTTGCATCCTAATTTAAACTCTGCCATGGTTCCAAACTACATAAAAATCGCTAGTAGAGATACTAAGAGAGCACCAGACCAGACTTGTCGAAACCTGTCTGGTCTGGTACTCTCCTAGGTTTTGCCCGTCTCCCCACTCTCTCCCCACTCCTATTGAAACAGCTATATAGGAGAGGTTCAACTAAGATCTCATCAGACACGCAGATCATTTACAACATGTCCTTCTTAAATAGTTTAAACAATTTGCTGGTGAAAAATCTGGTGAATGTTCGAGATTTGGAAGTAAATAAAAAATTTGAGATCCAGTGTTTTAAGAGAATAAATACCAAGTTTGGGGAAAAGGTAGTGGTGGAATTTGCCGACTTCAAGACCATCCTGCCTCAGCGTTTTACGGAGCAATTAACTCAAGAGCGAATTGACGAATTGAATGGTGACAAAAGGTATTTTTTAACAAGCTTGGGGCCCGTCGGCAAGACTACAAATATTATATTTTCTGAAGCATGAGCGAGAGACTGCGGCGATATATGGAGGCACTCGAAGAGCTGAGACGCTTGATTATTATGTATGAACTAACTAAAAAGTTTAGAAATGTAAAGTTGTGAAAATAAAAAATATTATTTGTTTGTGTGTTTTTTACTACAAATCCCAATATTGTCTGGGCACAGATATTCTGATTTTAAACAAATCATAAAAAAAATGCCTAGCGAATTTCCCAAGGACAGTGAGAAAATATTCTACATAATATCCAATTAGACAATTGCTCTAAGAATATGCAAAAAAAAAGTAAAACATTTTTTGAAAAAGTAATTTTTATTTTTTTATTTAAAAAAATATTGCCAATTGCCAATTGCTTTAATTGCCACTTAGCCACTTGGCCCCCCCTCCCCCCATTAGTTTTGTTTTCAGTGCTCTGAAATACCCGGGGATTGAACCCGAGACACCTAGCTGGTAGCAAAAGACGCTTGTCTCTTAACCACGGCTGTATTTCCAAAGGGGTTTCTTGAAAATTTCTACCCTTTCTTATTCAGGTAGCGCGTTGAAGTCGCCTGCTTGGGGTATGCAACGTGGGTGGGCCAGTAGGAGAAAGTATCAAACGCCGCGCTGCGGTGGTACAGTCAGCGGTACCGCTTCTCGGGGGATGCTGCCGCGGGCGTGCCGAGGGTACAGTCTAGTCGGACGCTAGAATACCGCTCAGTCGGGGCTCCTCCGGTACAGTCCAGACAGGCAGGTAGAATAACCGCGCTTCGAACTGGACTCGACCTTACGGTCTTGGGTTGACTATGGATTATTTTTTGGGCCCTTTATGGTTGTGTTATACAAAATTATTCGATATTTACAAATTTATTATAAAAATAGTTTTTTCTTTATGGTATTTTCAGAGAGTTCTATGGTATACAGAGTGTTTAACTCGGCGCTCTCATTCCAGAAGGTGGCGGACACGCGCCACGCGCTCCATCGAAGGTCGAGGCGCGGTTCCAGTCGACGTGCGGTACAGACGACGCTTCGGGCTGGAAGCTGTGGTCTTGGGTTGATTATAACTTATTTTTTGAACACTTTATGGTTGAGTTATATAAAATTATTCACTATTTATTATAAAAATCGTTTTTCGTTATATTTTCAGAGAGTTCTATGATATACAGAGTGTTTAACTCAGCGCTCTCCAGACTAATTATATTGGTTTCTATGCTTAAGAAACATTCTTGAAAATTAACTGGGGGCGACTATAGTTTATTTTTGAAAACATTACGGCTGTGTTATACAAATTATTCTCTATTTATTATAAAAATCGTTTTTCTTTATATTTTCAGAGAGTTCTATGGTATACAGAGTGTTTAACTCAGCGCTCTCCAGACTAATTATTATATTGGTTTCTATGCTTAAGAAACATTCTTGAAAATTAACTGGGGGCGACTATAGTTTATTTTGAAAACTTTACGGCTGTGTTATACAAATTATTCTCTATTTATTATAAAAATAGTTTTTCTTTATATTTTCAGAGTTCTATGGTATACAGAGTGTTTGACTGAGCGCTCTCCAGACTAATTATATTGGTTTCTTTGTTTAAGAAACTGGAAAATTAAAGGCTCAGAATGATTTTGTTAGATATTTAATGTGTGGAATGAAACAAGAGAAATATATTTATGTTTTATATTAAAAAAATATATATATACAATAAACACTAATTTCTAAATATATACACACTTACATCTAATTGGATAAAATAATGAAACTTATCTATACATATACGTATAACTAAATATATTTAGGGGAGATTTTTTTTCATGCGTTCAAGTTTTTCAACTTCATTCATACATGAGGCACGCCCTTCTTTCGCACGATTATAAATGGCTTTTATTTTCAACATCCTCTTTTCACATTCATCCCACTCCCTTTGCATTCGATTCATCACACATTCAAACCTTCTCTTTTTTTCGTTTGCGTTTGAAATGCCCCCATCTGCCAACTCTCTCATATTCATAAATACTTCACTCACATTTTGATGCTGCTCGTTCACAAATCTCCCCTTTTCATTTAGCATTGTCAAATTCTTTCCCCCACGCGTTGTCTGTGACTCCTGGGAGGGTCGCTTCGCTACCAAATCGTCTGCCTCGTCGCTTAACCTCTTGCATGACGACCGCGATGAAGCCCTGGAGCCCCCACACCGGCTTTGATTATCTATCTGTAAGGAAGAAACCTTATTTGAAAATAGCGAATTTTATAAATGTTAGCTTACCTTTGACGATGCTGCCGGTGATGGAAGACGTCCAACTTCAAAATCGGAACCATAATCATCAAGAGCCATGTCGCAGAGTTGCTGGTTGGTGAGCCCTGCGATGAATGGCTCCTCCAGCAGACTCAACACGCTTGAGTTGAGATTGGGCAGCTATGAAAGGAAAACATTATATGGGAAAATACTGATTATGCAAACTTACAGGTTCGGGGCAAATTGACGCCACAGCGTTGACCGTCTCGTCGGCACTCCGAGTTGGCTACAAGTAAATGGGTTCAATGAGAATCGAATGAGAAATTAAACTAAAAAACTTACAGCTACCAAACGGCAATCACTTAGAATTTTAATTTTTGATGATTCCATACTGTTCAAAGCGACGAAGCACAGGTGAACTGAGTAAAAGCGGTTCGGAACACGGGTGAACTGAGTAAAAGCGGCTCGGAACACGACTGTGAAACACGGGTGAACTGAAGAGGAAACGCGCCACGCATCGTGTGTATATCGGAACAGTGTTGCCAGTTTGGTAGATTTTTCCTGAACGTTAGGGAGACCCGCCCACCGGAGGCAACGTTGTCAGATTACCGAAAGTCCCCACCAACCCCGCCCCATCAGTGCCCTCCTACATGGTACCGCCCACATCCCTTCTTTCCGCATAGTAAGAAGTATTGGAACATAAGAGTCATATCTTTGCTTTCAGTGATAGTTTCTACAAATCTTTAGTTTTCTGCAAATCGTAATGTCTAACATCAGGTATATCATCGACGCTGATGGCTTTCAAGTTAGTGGAAAGTTCGTTATAAAAGAAATGTCGATATACGATATGAAATCGAGGGAAGTGACATCCAGGTATTATCGTGTGGGAAACTACCGCAGCCTATCTTCTAAGGATGCATGCACTGCTCGTTGGTTAACGATGAACTTGCACGGCTTGAAGTTTGAAGATTGTGCAACGGATGAAGCCCAGGAAAGTGCGTTAGAAGAGATTCGGCGTCTGGGGGAGTCCGCTGGCGATGAACTTATAGCTTACAAGGGAGGACAAGTTGAAAGAAATCTGCTGCAGGCCGCGGGGTATGCCCACTTATCTTACAATATCGAGGATCTAGGCTGCCCCAAGTTCGACGTCCTTGTTCGGAAGCAGCAGAGGTTCTACGAGCGAGTGCGTGCAAATCAATGTGAGCGACACATCACGAGGCCTGGAAAAGCATTTCACTGCCCGAGGGTAGAACTAATGTTTTTTTCTGAATTTATAAGACGATGTAAATAATTTAGTTTTTGTGAAAATGTAAATAAAAATGTAAAGTTATTATGCTGTTTCATTTCCAGCAGAAAAGAATGATTATGAAAAAAAGTCAATTTAAAAACTTTCCCGCTGCAGGAAAGACGTGCTTCGTGAAATTAATGTTTGTAGAAAATGGTAAAATGTTAAAATAAAAAAGGGAGCAAAAAAAAAACCTTTTCTCAGATCCTGTTTTCATACTAAAATTTTGGAGAGGGGACCATCCTTCGACGCTCTTACCCTATATAGGTAGGAACTCTGCCTATTTCTAGCACACTGCTCTACTCATTGCTTCGAAGATGATCGATGGTAATGAAATAGCTACAGAGAGCGACAAAACTGTAAAGGCATATGAGAAGGTGTTTAACATACTTAATGAAAGTGACAGACCTACACTTCCACAAGTATTACAACGTTGGCAGCAAAAGTTGCAATTGTCGGTGAGACAGCATTCCTCAGCACTCCGATGTCATTTTCACCAAGGCACTTTGTCAAAGTTGCATGCCAATCTGCAACATCTCAAAAGACTTCAATTATACTTCAAAACATTATGCAAAACTGGATCTGGTAAGCAACACCTCAATAGAAGTCATCGAGTCAAATGGGTGGACGTTCAAGCAGCGTTCCAGAGTCGTCTTCGCACAGGTGTTATAGTAAATATGAGGCACATCGATTTATTCCAGTTTTTTGACGATGCATTTATTCTTTTTAAGAGTCGCATAACTAGAACTTTAAATGCTTTTCACATTGTTAAGGTAAATGCGGTTTTTAATGGTGAATTTGTTAAAATGTCTCAAGATACAGTCATAAGTGACAACAAATGCTTCAACACAAAAAATGCTATAATTGACCAGGGGAGTGATTTAAAGTTGTGGTTTACAGATAATATAAAGGATAGGATTATAAAGAAGCTTGAAGATTTTCATGACAATGGATCGGGGTGGGCGTTACGCAAAATTTAGAGTTTAGTCATCAGTATAAATAAAGTTGAGATAGGAAACGGTGCTTCATATCTGCCACTCCCCGTTGAAATTTCCAAAAAACAAGCATGTGTCAATGTAAAAAATAGTGATGAAGCATGCTTCTTTTGGAGTGTTATTGCCGCTCTTTACCCCTCTCAAAAGCATATTGATCGGGTTAATTCATATCCTCACTACAGGCTGAAATTTAAATTAGATGATATAGACCTACCAATGCAATTATCTCAAATATCGAAATTCGAAAAATTAAATGAAATTTCTATAAATGTGTATATTTTGGAGTTGGTAAGTGAGACTCCACGTCAATTTATCACCTCTCCAGCTCGACTAACTAAAAATAAAATGGATAGACATGTGAATTTACTTCTAATTCAAAGTCATTATTTTTTGAAAACTAGCGACTTTGAAGCACCGTCTGTCGACGATGCGCACGTTGATATAAAATACCATTATTGTTGGATTAAAGATTTATCTAGACTGATTTCGAAACAGTCTAGTAAACATAACGGTAGAAAATTTATATGCGAGAGATGTTTAAATTACTTTTCATCGCAAGATAAGTTAGAAGAGCATACAGTTTATTGCGAGCAAATAAATAATTGTAAAATCGAGTTTCCCAAAGAGAAGTTTATCGAATTTAAAAATTTTGTTAATAAAGAACGCACCCCATTCAACCTGTATGCTGACTTTGAAGCAATGCTAAAACCCTGCGGAGATTCTGATGCTAGCCTAAAAACTGTTAAATATCAAAGACACGAAGCATTCAGTGCCGGTTATTATTTCAAGTGCTCTTTTGACAACTCGCTCTCTTTCTACAAAGCTTATCGCGGGGGAGACTGTATGATATGGTTTGCCAATCAAATAGAGGAAATTGCTAAGTTTATATCATCCAAATTGAATCTTGTTGAACCTATGGATGAAGCCATAAGTCTTAAAGATGCCACCCCTAATTGTCACATTTGCGAGAAAAAATTCAATGTTAACGACATAATTGTACGTGACCACTGTCACCTGTCATCGATGTTTCGAGGTTATGCACATCAAGCGTGCAACTTAAATTATAAAAACTCGTTTGTAGTTCCCATCATTTTCCACAATCTTAGTGGGTATGACAGCCACTTTATAATACGAGAACTTGCCAAACGGAATCATGTCAACCTACTTCCTGTTAATAATGAAAAATATATAAGCTTTACAGTATTCGATAATGAAACAAATATTAAATTTCGGTTCATCGATTCTTTCAAGTTCTTGGCCTTTCCTCTCGACAAACTCGCATCATCTCTAAATAGTTTCGAAAACACTAGAAATGAATTTCGATTGTCTTCCGAAAATTTTGACTTGTTAACTAGGAAAGGGGTTTTTTGTTATGATTATATCGATTCTCTGGAAAAATTGGAAGAAACCGCATTACCATCGATTCAACATTTTTATAACAAATTAAATGACACTAATATTAACGAGAAGGATTACGGACATGCGCAATTAATTTGGGAGAGGTTTGGTGTAAAAACCTTGGGTGAGTATTTTGATCTGTACTTAAAGACTGACGTGCTCTTGCTCACAGATATATTTGAACACTTTAGAACGACTTGTCTTCAAAATTACGGTTTAGATCCTGCCTGGTACTATACTTTGCCTGGATTCAGTTGGGATTGCATGCTTCGATATACGAAATGTAAATTAGAAACCTTCCAAGATAGTGACATCTTAATGTTTTTCGAGAGGGCAATTCGAGGTGGGGTAAGCCAGGTAAGCCACCGCTTTTCTCAGGCCAACAACAAATATATGGCAAACTATGATGCTAGTATGCCATCAAAATATATTCTTTATGCGGACGTTAACAACCTTTATGGCTGGGCAATGTGTGAACCTCTTCCTTACGGAGGATTTGAGTGGGCCTCCAACGATACTGACGTCACCAAGGTTGCTGACAATGCCGATGAAGGATATATTTTAGAAGTGGATTTGTCGTATCCCGATCATCTTCATGACCATCATAAAGATCTTCCTTTCGCACCTGAACATCGTAAACCTCCAGGTTCCAAAATAAAAAAGCTCATGACCACTCTCGATGATAAGAAGAATTATGTGATTCATTATAGAGCGCTTAAGCAAGCTTTACAACATGGTTTAATTCTGAAAAAAATTCACAAAGTTTTGAAATTTAAGCAGTCTACCTGGTTAGCTCCCTATATACAACTCAATACCCATTTAAGAACTGTGACAACATTAGATTTTGAAAAAAATATAATGAAACTAATGAATAATGCAATCTACGGCAAAACAATGCAAAATGTTAGAAAACATAGGATTGTGAGATTATTAAGGACGTGGGAGGGTAGATACGGCGCCAAAAATTTAATTTCTAGCCCTCGTTTTAGACATAGGATAATTTTTGAAGAGAATTTAATAAGTGTCGAATTAAATAAGACAAATATTATGTTTGATAAACCTCTGTACGTTGGGATGTCTATTCTGGACATATCAAAAACCTGTGTTTACGAATTTCACTATGACTTTATGTTGAAAACATTTTCACCAACTAACTGCTTATTATTATATACTGATACTGATAGTTTAGTTTACGAAATCCGCTGTGAGGACATGTTCGAGGATGTAATTAAGAATCATATTCATCGGTTTGACACTAGTGACTATCCTGCAGATAATCAATATGGAATTCCGCTTGTAAATAAGAAGGTGCCAGGACTGATGAAGGACGAATTAAATGGTCGTATTTTAACACATTTTGTTGGACTTAGATCTAAAATGTATACTTATAAGGTTCAAGGAAAAAATTTGTGTGTTAAAAAATCCAAAGGTGTTAGAGGTAGTGTTGTAGCGAAGCAGATAACGTATCAAGATTATTTCGATTGTTTATTCGATAAGACAGAGAAAATTGTAAATCAACGATCTATACGATCGTTTTCTCATAACGTCTTTAGCATAAGTCAATCTAAGATTGGTTTAAATCCATTTGACGATAAGCGATATTTAGTTGATAGTGTTTCAACCCTTCCTTGGGGTCATAAAGATGTACGTGTGGATGAATAAAAAATATATTTTACAAATAGTGTTTCATTCTCTTGTAGCCCCCCCATCCCTGACGTCCCACCGCCCAGTTTGTATATATAACCGAGACATCGAGCTCATTCTGCAGTCTGAAAACTTGTAACAAGAGTTCGCAGCAACATGTACAACCAGACCATTCAGATCGAATCAGACATGGTGCCCTGCCCCTACATTGCCAGCCACATGGTACGGAGAAGTCGACTGCAGAATCATCTGGTGAAGTGTCGGCGACAGTTGGGACATGTGCCTGAAATCAATTGGGAAGAGTATTACCGACATATCAACAATCAGCCGTCGATGATCATAAGAAATCCCAGGATTGGCCCGGAATAAAAATGTTGTAAAATAAAAGTCATATTTTTTAATCAGTGCTTTATTCCAACCTTCTTCTATACAAGTCTGCTAACAAAAATTGATTATAATAAGAGTACAGTTCAAAAATGCAATATGTTTCCATGCTACATACCGCATTGCACATTAAAAATACAATTTCCATTACATTTATGGCATAGTTACTACGTACTAATAATTCATTGACCTTATCTAAAAAATTAAGGTAAAAATCATACAATTCAAAATTAATCAAAAAGCTCATCCTTAAAGTCACATATGGTGCGATATTTAGTAGCTCGAAAACCTCTGCTATGGAAAACCATTGGCTAACACCATATTTTGCAAGCAACACTCGTTGATTTCCATCTGCAGTCAACATGGTTCTTAACAATATATCGTCAAATCTGATGAACATCGGGGTACCCAGGTTGTTGGTAAAGTTGTTTAAATTATTCACTAATTCTTTCCACTCCAAATAGTCCAGCGAAATCACATTTCGTCGCACTGTTGATCGGATATTAACTTGGGGTTTGAAATATCTCATAATGCTCAAACCATTATTAATAATATATGTAGGTAATGTGAAGCATGATGATAGAAGCAGAGAATCTTCGCTTACATTGTTTACTTCTTCATGGTCGCTACCATCGGTTTCATAGCCGCTGTCAACCATCTTAACACTTGAAGCTCTACACGACGTTTGACTCAGAGATCCACGAGTCATGGTCTTTATCAAAGCCCAACCATCGTACTAGCACCTTCCCCCTCTTTCTACGAAGAATCTTTTCAACCAGGTAGACATCGGGATGTTCAGTTTTTTGCAATTCTTCGCGGTAAAACCCGCCCTTTATAGGACTTCCATTTAAATCCTCTAGAAGATATGTAGGCGGGTTGGTAATTTGTACTTTGCTTATTTTAAACAATTCTGTACTCCAACTAGGCATATATCCTTTGGCAAATACGTGTTTCACTTTACTTATTCTCACAATATCTCCAACCTTCAATTTACTACCTCTGAAAATCTTCACGTGACTATACACTTTTTTAAGCAGATATTGTTCGTTACTTTTATTAACTTGGTTGGGTTTCATCTGAATCACTCTATGCTTTCTGTTATTATACTCGGCAACTAGCGTAGGCAAATAATCATCCCATTTAAATTTACCATTTAGACTAAAATACTTAAATAATCGCTCTTTTAGAGTTCGTATTACTCTCTCGGCCATGGCGGCTTTCGTGATGCTAAAAGTGCTGTAATGACTAATTTTGAATTTTCGCATCAAATTTTGAAATCTAGAGTTATAAAACTCTTTGCCCTGATCAGTTTGAAGGTTGCGAGGCTTTCGAGTTCCCGATAGGATATCAGCAAAGGCGTTGGTAACATCTTCGGCAGACTTGGATTTGAGCGGTCTGCACCAAACAAATTTAGAGAAGCAATCGATTACAACCAGTATGAATTTGAAGCCATTATTGTGACTAGCATACTGATCTAACTGCGCAAGATCAGCTTGCCACAAATCGTCTAAACCTTTAATGATAGTTCGACGACGTGGATAATTTTTTCGCGCTGGTTTATGTAATTCCTTAACTACTTGAATTTTTTCTTTACTATGCATGACTATGCTCCACCCTCAAGGATCTCTGTCTGAGTCTGAGAGATAGTAAGGATTGCATGCTCTTACCAGTTATTTTTAAATAATAATCTTCCATAGTTTTAACCAACTCTCTCAATTCATCGATCTTATCTTGGAAATTGTCTATCATTGTGTTGCGAATATGAAGATCGCATTCATCAGAATGCTGTTTAAGATTTGTGTAAAAATATTGTAATGTATGAATGACCCCCTCATCGACATATTGTTTTGTGCTGGCATCGCTTTCATCGATCGGGTGATTAACGTTGCTCAGTCTGCGGTTGCTACAATCATAGTTTCCTTCTAGAGTCAAATTTAATGTGTAAACAGGTGGGCAAGACCTGCTCCTTGATTTCGAGGCACGTCCGAACTTGTTTAAGGACATCTTTTAACTAACTTGAATGATCTATAGGGACAAATCTGTCTAATAATTTGGGATTTGGCCCGGACTGTTCACCAACCATTTTTAAATAACATTCTTCAACAATTTTAACAAATTTTCTTATTTCATCGATCTCTTTCTCCAAAGCGTCTTTCACGCTACTCTCAATATTAACATCATGTTGTTCGAGCGTGACGTTAAAAGTTTTGAATGCCTCATTCATTGTTTGTCAACATATTGCTTTGTCACAACATCATTGCTGCTAATCGGATAATTAACGTTGCACAGTCTGCGGGTTTTCAAATCATAATCCCCGTCATTCAACGAGTAAGGAATAGTCCTTGAAACACGTCCGAACTTGTTTAAAGGCATCTTATAAATAACGTTAGAGAATAATTTTTGCTTCTTTCAATTCATTGATTATTGCTGTTATTTCGTTTTCGTGGGAAGTATTTCCGGCATCTTTTGATGCTATTAATAACCTTAACCTGTCCACAAGTTCATTAGGATCATCCCAGTAAACATATTCCACAGGTTTTGTGTTATACTTAAGATGCATGCCAGAACCCTTTACAGGTGTGGAGGTAGCCACCGGGCCCTTCATAAGAGGTTTAATAATATTAGAATACTTATTTTTGTAGCTATGTTTTAATCGTCCGTTTGAAGTAAGATGAGCACCAGTGAGATTTAAAATATCTCTGTAACTTTTCAAATCATCATCAGTACCTTCTGGATTATTATAGAAAATTAGCTGGTAGAGACCATCAGTTCCCGCGAATCGGCTATTGTTGATGATTATATCACCAGACGTTTTTTCAAAATCGATATATTTATTTCCTAGCATCCATACTGATTTAGTTTCGTCATACTTAGGACCATATGTCCTATCGATTTTAAGTGAATTAGCCATAAAGTCTGTTATACATGGTATAGATACTTTAGGATACACAGTATCAAAATGCCTGTACACTTTGTCAATTCCTTTCTCAACATCATTTAACGTTTCATTCATTTCTCCTAAAAGTGCAATTGGACTTTTCAACGACTCGCGCCACTTTTCCATAAATGATTCAACTTTTGGTTCAACTTTCGGTTTTACTTCCGGTTTTAATTCTTGCTTAACTTGTAAATTTGCTAGAGAGCTTGTCACAGGTTTGAAAATTTTTTGTAAAGTTTCATTCTCATCAAATTTCCCTATTTTTAAGGCGGTGTATTTTTTCCAAAATTATCATTCCAACAAAGCGAGCAGAGATTCTTGAAATCACCGTATGAGATGTCTGGTGATACGTGCTCTTCATAAATATGTCTAAGGTTTACCTCATCTTGTTTAAACAAAACGATTACATTACAATTGTCTCGTATTAATTGCTTAGGTATTTTTGAATATGTCTGGCAGAGATATGCAGCATCTATATTTTTATGACGACCCATGGAGTAATATTCTCTAATTTTTTCCTGTGTCCCACAAGCCACATCATCGAAAATAAAAATTGAATTTTCTCTAGCCTCTGTTGGTGCAATGACGTCATCGTTTGAGCTAAATGGAAAATATCCAACACATTTTGCTTCTTTAAGCACGTCTTGTAGTAACTGATATTTAGGTTGGTATAGAGATTTACTGTAAAGGTAGATGTTCTTAAATTTTAAGCCATTCTCGTTGAATATTAAACTAAGCAGACTGTTTGTTTTACCACAACCGCTAGGACCGCAAAATATTGCTCTAATTGAATTTGGTAAGAGTACGCCATGTTTAGATTTCTCACTTCGAGCAAAATCTAGATTTTCGATTGGTAGAGATAGTTGATGTGATTCGATACGCATCTTGTATACATCTAATAAGATAGCGTATGCTTGATGCATATATACCTATCGGGATGTAAATAATAAACAGTTTTTCGATTAAGAATATTTATTTTCTACAACTATTACAATACATTTAAGGCATGTAAGCTCGAATCTTCTGCTGCACAATACTCCTACACAGCGGGCACTTCTCCATGGAGTTTGCACAACTCATACAGCATGCCAAATGTCCACATGGAACCAGCAAGACTTCTATGTTTCTGCAGTAGCATACTATACATAAAAAGTCTGGATTGGTGTTATTTACTTTTTCAGGTGGGATGTCCACAGGCTTGATTTCACCTTTAATAAATGGACAACTGGGACTCCAGCTAGCATGGTCTTGCCATGGATCATCATCCTTTTCCCATTTATATCCTTCAATATTGCAAAATGGACACCGGACAACATCTTCGTAATTCGTATAAAAAAATCCTGCTCGGGCAAGCTTCTCTGATGATAGGGGGCTTGACCAGTTTTCAAACGTTCTTATAAGACTCTCGTAATTATGCTCCATCGCTCATTCAGTAATACTCTTACTATTTCAATAAATAATTTTGCTACTAGCAATGAAGAACATATAGTAATGTAGTAAATTAGTGGCACGAAAGCGAGGTCTTTTATATGTTGTTCTTGACTGAGGTCTCTGGGTGTGGCCATTGTGGGCGTGGTGGAAGGTGGGACCTCCCTCCACACACTTTCAGCAATCGTATGATTTTGGAATACTGCTCGAAGTTTAAACTGAGTAGCATTTTTAGGCAGTCTTGCTACCGAAATTTTTTCAACTACCGTTTTAAATGGGAAACATCTTTTATCCTGTTCGCAAATAGATACCTTAGCATCTTCAGGGTTGTAAATATAGAACACATTATTTATTAATGAGAACAAAATAATGTGACCCAAACTCAGCAACATCTTGATTATAACTGAAATGTATCAGTAAATGTTCTTTTATATATACGGATCTACATTAAATCTCGTACAGTTTCACTTAAAGGTAAATACTCCATGGTACAGTCATGCACAATTATGCAGTAGGCTCGAGTTCTATCAGGAAATCCATCACTATTTTCTATGTCCAACTTAACATCAACTGTGTTTATTTTTATAGATTCATTCCGGCGAGAACAGTCAATTACAAACAGGGTTGCATTATTTTTGTAATCTGCATAGCTAAGTAGCGGGCGACTCTCCATTGCATTCATGTAACTCGGATAAAATTCCACATAGTTGTGATAGGCCTCCAAAAAGTCGTTAGCAGCAAAATTCAATCTCTGACGTTCGAATGGAAAATATTCACCGTTTACAATTAATCTTACATCAGTCGCATCTATGTGATCAAATGACGTGGGATTTTTTTTAGAATTATCATTGCGATCAGTCTGAAATCCAACTATGACGTACCGAGGAGTTGACGCGGCTGCTGACGATTTTACGGCCCATATTTCTCTTTGGGAGTTTACAGTAAGATTTGGCAATTCATGTAGCTCCCATTTGCGGAACGCCATTATAATTGGACGATCAATTTTTATAGATTTAAGCAGATCCAATCTAATGATATCATTCGGCTGAATATGTTTAACCTTTAATTCAATGTTGGAAATTGTTATTTCTGCAGTTATGGCAGGATCTGGTCTTGCAGCGTCTTGGGTTAGTAATAAGGCATTGTTATCATTTCGAGCTCGTATTAGTCTCACTGTTTGTTTACCACAAATTGCCATCTGATAATCGTTGAATATTCCAAACAGATGTTTTAGCGGTATTCTTACATTGAATGTTCCATCATTGTTAACAGCAAAAGATTTATTAACCCCAACCCAGCTTGCTGTTGACATGCATTTTTCGTCATTAGCAGCTATAGCAAAGATACGATCTGATCGTACTCACAATTCCGGGGTTTCTCACTACTTCTACTTCCTTGCCATTTAGTTCACTCCGGCTTGAGTGCCGGGGGCTTGAGTGTCGCAGCTATCTATTACTTAATCTATGGTATAGGTATCCGAAACGTCAAAATATGCTCGTGAGCTTATATTGTTTTCTTGAAATCGGCAGTGATTTGTCCCAAAATCGTCACTAAAAGCTCAGAAATCGGCACTGAAGTAACACATTATTGTACGATTTTTTCAATAAGTAGGCCTTGGCGAGATGTAAACATCAAACGTCAGACGCGGAGCCATCGCCCGTCAAAAGTGACCAAATATTCAAAACCCGGCCAATAAAAGCCCATTTAACTATTCGTACACATTGCGAAATTGTTACCTATAGCAGCACAATCTATCAGTATAAATATTTTAGTAGGTTTGAATATCAATATAGATTTATTATGGAGGCTGCTCAACAAGCAGCAGTTTGGTTTTTCTGTTCGAAGCCGCCGCGTCTTTGTCATACTTGACCTAGGTAGAGCGATCGTCAAAGTCAAGCAACGCCGCGCGTAATCGGTTCATGGACGGGTGATCCCTTATTATTATTATCTTGCCTAATAAATATTTTTTTTTTCCGATTTCAAAAAAAATATAATATGTACCTCGGCACTGATATTCTTTTTATGACTCATGTGGTTTATTTGCCTTGGCCAGAGACCTCGGCAACTAAATTCCACATGAGTCAGAAAAAGTTGAACTTCAGTGCCTTGGTACATAAATAACTATTATATCATAGTATCATGATTAATAGCAAATCACTTGGATTTAGCTGTTGTAGGTATGTAGAAATGTAGAAAGTAGGTCGTGACCAGTCGTTTCTCTCGACCTATACCAGGTATAGTGGCGCAGTCTTCCCCGCGAGCCATAATCCCACACTATGGTCCCGGCCACGAATCTTCCCCTCTTCTCTTCTCTCGAGATAATTAATGAAGCGGGCAGCAAAGCGAGGAAGGCTTTTTAAGTGGAACACGTTATAGATCTTAAGGTGTGCTGCTGTCCCACGGTGGTGCCGACGGTACCGTAGCCCGGCCGGAGCAGACGCGGCGACGTGTAGGACGCCGCACCATTAGGTGCTTCTCCGAGTCAAACAAAACCCCATCAACATTTCCATATTTATTTGTTGTCGGGATGAGCCAAGCGGCCTGCAGGATGTGTTCACGGTTTGTCGTTGAATAACTAACTATAATTACACGACCGTGACGTTACGGCAGGTATATCTTAACAGGACACAAACTTTTACAGGGCTTGCATGTACGTGGTCATGTAATGACTTAAAAATCCATTACATTTACAAATGTTAATTGAATTACCTTTAAGTCCCATAACTGTAACCATACTAATCACACAGGGTGTCCCAGAAATAAGTACCAAAATTTTAACTACGCATTTAAACTCATAAACTTTTTCAAAAATGTTTTTTTGAACCTCTTAATTTTCGAGATAAAAATTTTTCAAATTCCTCAGTATATCTTTTCGCATCGCAAAGATAATATCATAATTTTCAGGGCAATAAGTAGGTAATGTCCTTTCCATAGCTGATTTAGCAGAGAGCAATAGAATCTTGAACAATATGTAAAATAGTTCTATATTGAAAATGTCTTAAATGTAGAATATACTAAGTATACATTAATTCACTGATTGAATATAAAATGGAAAATCATCATGTATTAATGTGAATGTGTAACATCATAGACAAAGCTACACGGAACCGCATTGTTGAAATTTCCGCACGCTACACCAAATATTTTGCATAATATTTTATATAAAAACTAATAACTAAATTAAAATGACTATACCTCTTCTTAGTATCGATTCCTAAGAATTGCAAGACATTACAACTTTATTTAAGTTTGAAAGTTTATGTAGGTAGCAGGTTTTTTGCGTACGGTTTCCACAATGCTTCTGACTATGTATGACTCATTATTGTCAAGTAGAGACCTGGCCTGACCGATTCATAAGCAGAGAGCGCATTTTAGTAAACGAACTCCTCTGTCTTTTTTATATGCCCTCTTTAAAAAAAACAATGTTTTTTATGGGCTCATACCAGAAAAAAATTTCTATGGTGAGGCTGGTTTTATAAAAGAAAAAAGAGTAGGTACTTCTTGGCTACAAACAAAGACCATGATCTTTGCTACAAATGATTATGGACATAGTAAACCAAGGAAAAATGGGCATAATAAATAAAGGAAAAATTGCTCCCAGTTTTTTCCTTAATTTAATTTATTTGACCTTGAAAATTTGAAAAATTGTCGTCTGCGGTGCAATTTTTTATACCAAACCATTCCATTTATTTTTTTTAATTTGTGACCCCTTCCCAACTACAAAGTTAGCGGCGCCAATGGTTCTGCAGTTGATTGACCTGACCAGACCTGATTGACTTATAGGCAACTGTTTTTTTATTTATCTTCAATACCAAACTACTGCTTCACTGCATGTATGAGAAAATGCGGACTAACTTCTTTAGGCTTCTATAGGATTTTGGTTGACAATCAAACCTATGGCCAGTCTGCAAATCAATCGAATAAAAGAGATAGTGGCAAGTGCAAGTTTTTTGTCTGAAAATATTTACCGAACGCCTCCCAAAAAGTGATACTGCGTGTCTCGCATTTCTGGAATTAATGGAGGAAGAGAGCTCGAGATCGGAGACAAATTACAAGGGTCCCCATCGCGTTGTAATCTCCCCGAAAAACGCCCAAATTGCCGATTAAATCGGCCGCATTGCCATCCGATACCGAGATAGCGATCGCGACACGTGTATCCGAGGAGGCTGCGACGGGGTTCCGCGCCAAACGGCGCTCCTCTTTTGTTTCCAGGCCACCCGAGAATGAGTAGAGTATAGAGTAGCCCCAATTAATTTTCGTTGAATACGTGAATTCGTTAATAATAATAATAAAAAAAAATTCGATATTGTATAGGGAGCGTCAGGTTTCTTGATCAGGATTTTTGTTATAGGTTCCATAAATGAACCATTATTGGCCGGGTTTTGAATTATTGACTATCTGACGATGAGCCAAAAAAAATCGTACAGTATTGATCTACTTTCGTGCCCATTAAAAAACGATTCGTTGGATTTTATTTATTTTATTTTTATAAGATATATGTGTTAACATTAAATTTCATAGATCATAAGGGAACAATAATTTATGTTTGCAAACCTATTTAAAATTTGGCTTTGCCAACAGTTTATGCTTTACAATGATAAAAAATGAAGAATGCAAACGCGACGATATAGGTACGTACCATATGGGATTTTCAAAAAGCAGATATCAAAATTTGAATATCTAATTTCGTATACGGGGGAGGTGCGAAAATACCTCGGAAAATACGAAAAAGCTCAAAAGTAAAGTACCCTTATTTTTAATTTTAGAGAAAATATGTATTACGAAAAGTTGTTTAGATGTGAAATGTAATCCCAAAAATGCAGTTTCAAGTTTCTAATAAAAAAATCACCTTTTCAGCATTATTTTATGATTTACCCTGTATAGAAAATAAAACCAATTTATTTGATATGCCCGTTCGATTTTAGAGAAGATTTTTAAAAACGTGAGTTACATAACAATTAATTTGTTTGAACAGTAGGTAATTATGGCTCCTGAAAAATATAAACGAAAAAAATTAATACTAATTTTTTTTTGGTGCAAGTTCATAAACTAATCCTAATGTTCATGGCACTCATGTTTATAAATGACAGATCCTCTCTAAAATCGAACTGGAATATGGATTCACGTGTAAAAGTGAAATTCGTAAAATTTTGGAGAGAGTTCCATTTAATATTCACCGATTCAATTATTATTTATGTATATGTCTTATAAAATTGTACAATACTACATATTATACAATACGTAAAGAAGTGTGCCCCGAATGAAAATATCAGGTTTTGACATTAAGAATAGACAGAAAACAACATATTCGTGATAGAAATCTCAAATCTCCAAAAGGCAGTGCGATATTGCCCCCTAAACAGAAGGGATCAGAGAGCCTATTCTTTGCACCAAACCGCCAAAATTCCAATCACATGTCCTACCTATCCCGTTATTGAACACCTAACCACACAAGAAAACACATTTTATGTATGATGTATGTCTTACATCAAAATGATCTTCACAACAATAATATATCTTTGAAAGAAGGTTCATGGCAGCGACCTGCATCAAACCTGGACCAACACTATTAAAGACCTGTGCATAGCGCTGTTTCAAGTGGTCGCCACTGGCGCCACACGACAAAACAAATTTACACGGTGGTTTTAGTTAAAACACCATTGTTGCAGAATCTTTTATAAAATAAAAACATGCGAATATGTCTGTTACAACGAAGTTAATATTCAAAATAAAATAAAATATTTGTTTGTTATGTCCCTCTAATTTGACAAGTTCACATAACATACTTCCATACCTTTTCTTAAGAAAAGCGAGTCTAAAAAGCAAGCAAGAGTATTTGGTACCTTTTGGTTTGAAACGCAGTCCATGGCTAGTTGTAGTATGTGAAAGCATAAAACGCATTAGATTTTTCAGTTTCTTCTTTATATGGAGGACTATTGGTTCGCTTTGAAGCTATAAACAAAATTTTCTATTTTTATTCCTGCATAGGTTAAAAAATACTCTTCCAAAATAATATCTTTAATTTTCGCTTCTTCCTTCTTCAGCTGGTTGATCAGATCATTCCATAATTCCAAAATAGTGTTTATTCTTCTACAATTCACCTAATGGTCTGTGCATACCATTTTCTTCATGTGCGCGAAAATTTCATGTTATCACAAACAAATTTACATCGAAAAGCCGTATTAATAGGATAAAACTGCCAAATGCTGGACGCGCAAAGAAGGTAAATGGACCGTAAAAAGAAGGTAAATCGTAATAAAGTTGGATATTTAAAATTTTGGATTTTTTAAACGTCAGAAACTGACATCCCAATAGCCACAGAATACCCCCCTATAACCTATACCTAATAAGTCGCCATTTTTTTCGTCGTGTAGCGCCACCCCGATCGGTAAACAACAATGAAATATGACGGCATGCTCGGGACTTTAATATAGTGTTGGTCCAGCATCAAACTATCCTCTCGGCTCCCGGTGGTAATCGAACAAAAATCTTGTTGCCTATTATTATTGCTGCAAAATCTCATAAAACACTTTTTAAACAATGTGGTTGTTTTTATAGAAAGTGTGCAACCAAATTACTCATAAACGTTGTAAACATAATAAATCTTTATTATAAAATACACAGAACAGAGCTAGGTTAGGTCGGTTAGGATTTCCTCATTCATATAAAATGAAAAAAGTAAGGTCCTCCGCGATTGTTGATTTGTAGCTAAATTAACATCTGACCAGGGAAGCCTGATTTACCGATCAAAAATTCGATCGGATTTATTTACATAGCACAAATACATTATGACCTAATTTTCGGAAAACCCGTTATATTTTGTAAATAATGGAAAGAGAATTTCCTAGTAAATAAAACATTTTAATTTTTTTTAATTGCTTTACACTAATCCGAACGGCAAAAGGAAACAAATAATTCCAAATTTGAAAAATCGTCAACTACCCTATATTAGGTACTTGCCCAAATATTACTATGTAGGTCATTTTAAATCCATTATGTTTCAATAGTCCACATCACACACCTAAAACAATATAAAGTAGAAACCTATATATTTCGCGATATATTGACACGTTTTGTTACTTTCATCACCTCACAATTATTAATCTAAATAATTTTCTTTCTTCTAAATATTGTCAAAAGCATAGAAAACGATATACCTTCTTCCCGTGCAGCGATTTAACCTCGAATTTAGCAATCCATCCATTCTATTCGTTAAAGTCGTTAAATACGTAAAATAGGTATAGTATAGTTAGTCGTATGTAATATGTAATATCAATAGTGTCGGAAATTGTATCGATAATTTTTTCGAAAGCGCTATTTTGCCTAGAAAGATCACGAGTATAAATTGGTCTTTTATCACTGAAAATAAAAGCCCAAATTTGTACGAGTGGTTTTGCTAATGGGCAAAATAGGGCTTGAGAATAAAATTATTTAGAAAAAATTCGGGCACGAGTGGTATTTGTCGAGATTATTTCACGAATACGATTTAATAATTTCTGTATTAATTTTTGCTATGTTTACATTTCCAAAACGACTCATTTTGAACGAGTATATTGACAGCTTCGGCTATAGCGTTCGAGTAAACAAACAACATGACGCTTGGATATCCAAGGCAAATGCAATTATACACCCTGTTAGCGCAGGTTTATTTTCTGAATGTGTGTCATAAATTTAAACGGAGACGGAAGTCTAATAACAACAATTTAGCAATATAAAAGTTATACAGGGTGAGTCACATCTAAAGGCAGAGCCGAAAACACAATGTAGAACTCGTTAAAATAAGCACATATGCTTAATAAACATTAGCCCAAAAAAGCTTGGTTCTCCATATACAGCGTGTTGAAAATTTTCCAAAAATAACATATTTTTTTAATTTCTTTCGATCCTATTTAGGAATTCCAACCAAATTTGGTACACATTATACACTGGACGGTTGCCATTTTGTGGAATAATTTGACCCTGTTCCGATCACCAGCGGCGTAGGTACAAATTGTTACTGTAAATAATTGTAGAAAAAAAGTAGTACGGCCCTGTGCAAATTTTGCCTTTTTTGGATAGCCCATTTAATTTGGAACAAAAAGTGCCTCTTGGTATTTTATTATTTCTGGTACAGTTTCTTCGTAATTTCGGATTTTTTAAACTAGTGTCAAGGTGATTATGCTGGCATTTAAAATAAAATTATTTGTATCTACGCCGCTGCTCATCTGAACAGGACCAAATTATTGCACAAAATGACAACCCATAATATGTATAAGATAAGTCCTAAACGGGCTAGAAAAAAATTGAAATATTTGGAAAAGTTTCAACACTCTGTATATGGAGAACCAAGCGTTTTTGAGCTAATGTTTATTAAGCATATGTGCTTATTTTAGCGAATTCTACCTTGTGTTTTCGGCTCTGCCTTTAGATGTGACTCACCCTGTATAAATTCATTGATAGAATGCTCAATAATACCGCAACATAATTGATAAGCTGCATAATTTAGAACAGTGTAAAACACACCAATTTTAAGAAGTACCTACGTGTTTGTATCGAACAAATTCGCGGTTGCTAAGCAAGTGATAATTGCACAAGTGGTATTACCGCTTTGGTTTTGCACAAGTGCAATTATCGCTAGCAGAGGCATATGAATGGTTGGATTTTTATGGAAGGAGCTATCTTATATTCGATGCAAGAAGTATGAGGGAAATAATCAATAATAATATTTTAGCCCAGTACTTACTTATTAGATACCTTACCCGTTCGATAAGACTTTTGGGAAGTCTGTTTCTGGTTTTGTAAATGTTCACACTCAAATTCGTTTTCGTGGTACCCGTCGACTTTTTTATTGGCCCGCATTTATTTATGCACCGCTTATTTAATGCCCCGGTGGAATTAGGCTGTCGGGGGCCGGGGCCCCGGCCGGCCCAGATATCCCATCTAATGGGTCGCGCGACGCGGTGACACGGCCGTCTGCGTCTGGCAATCAGCGCGGCGCCAGGTAGGTTGCGGGCCCGCCGTCCACTCCGCCGTTATCGCGACGCGACGGCCGAAAAAACGCCGGAAAAAACTGGACACCGACGGTCGGGGTAGGGGGCGGGGATGGGCACTTCGAAAAGCGAAGAAGAGGGGCGTCGGGGCGGCTGTGCGCCTGTGCCAAAGCAAGAATATGAGTCCATCAGTGTTTTCATGTCGCTCGGATATTAACTTTTCTTATCGATAAGGTTCGGCTGGTAAGTAAAATAAACGTCAGCTGGCTCACCAACGATGGAGCCGCTTGTAGATGTGTGTGGATTGTCAAACTTACCGAAATAGTATATTTCCTAACAAGTGCGGAAAGTGCCACTTTTCCGCACGCGATTGCGATTGCCGCGCTACGCGTAGTTCAGCCAAGCAATCGAGTGTGGAAAAGACACTTTCCGCAAGAGTTAGGAACACTATTTTTTTCTACAAGCGTGCGGAAAAGTAAGACACTTTTCCGCACGCTTGCGCTTGTAGAAAAAGGTTATTTTTCTTGAAATCGGCAGTAAAGTGTACCAAAATCGTCATTAAAAGCACAGAAATCGTACAATAATGAGCTACATTATTGTACGATTTTTTCAATAAGTAGGCCTTGGCGAGATGTAAACCTCAAACGTCAGACGCGGAGAAATCGCCCGTCAAAAGTGACCAAATATTCAAAACCCGGCCGATAAAGGCCCATTTAACTTTTCGTACACATATTGCGAAATTAATTCCTATAGAAGCGTAATCCTTCAGTATACATATTTTAGTAAATTTGAATATCAATAGATTTGTAGTGTAGGCTGCACAAGAAGCAGCAGTTTGGTTTTCTGTACGAAGATGCCGTGTCTTGTCTTGCTTGACCTAGGTAGAGCGATCGTCAAAGTCAAGCAACGCCGCGCTTAGTCGGTCCATGAACGGGTGATCCCTTATTATTATTATCTTGCCTAATAAAACATTTTTTTTCCGATTTCAAAAAAATATATAATATGTACCTCGGCACTGAAGTTCTTTTTAAAAGCTTTTATTTAACTTGCAATGTATGTATGTATGTATGTATGTATGTATGTAATTTGTTCGGGTGGAATCTTGCAACTCAATTTTGAAGCAGATATCTTCAACCGATCGAGCTGAAATTTTTTACACACGTTTAATTTGGATGACAATGCATGATTATATGTGTGACGTCATTCTAAATCCAACATGGCGGAACACTCAAGATGGCGGACTAGTTAAATTTCAACCGATCGAGCTGAAATTTTGTACACACGTTTAATTTGGATGACAATGCATGATTATATGTGTGACGTCATTCTAAATCCAACATGGCGGAACACCCAAGATGGTCATTAGAAGGTCTCCTCATTGAAGAGCTAGACTGTTCTAAACTAACCGGCAAACGACCTTGCAACAATGATGCGTTAACTGAGATGAATAGACTCAGTGTGGAAAAGACACTTTCCGCAAGAGTTAGGAACACTATTTTTTCTACAAGCGTGCGGAAAAGTAAGACACTTTTCCGCACGCTTGCGCTTGTAGAAAAAGGTTATTTTTCTTGAAATCGGCAGTAAAGTGTACCAAAATCGTCATTAAAAGCACAGAAATCGTACAATAATGAGCTACATTATTGTACGATTTTTTCAATAAGTAGGCCTTGGCGAGATGTAAACCTCAAACGTCAGACGCGGAGAAATCGCCCGTCAAAAGTGACCAAATATTCAAAACCCGGCCGATAAAGGCCCATTTAACTTTTCGTACACATATTGCGAAATTAATTCCTATAGAAGCGTAATCCTTCAGTATACATATTTTAGTAAATTTGAATATCAATAGATTTGTAGTGTAGGCTGCACAAGAAGCAGCAGTTTGGTTTTCTGTACGAAGATGCCGTGTCTTGTCTTGCTTGACCTAGGTAGAGCGATCGTCAAAGTCAAGCAACGCCGCGCTTAGTCGGTCCATGAACGGGTGATCCCTTATTATTATTATCTTGCCTAATAAAACATTTTTTTTCCGATTTCAAAAAAATATATAATATGTACCTCGGCACTGAAGTTCTTTTTAAAAGCTTTTATTTAACTTGCAATGTATGTATGTATGTATGTATGTATGTATGTATGTAATTTGTTCGGGTGGAATCTTGCAACTCAATTTTGAAACAGATATCTTCAACCGATCGAGCTGAAATTTTTTACACACGTTTAATTTGGATGACAATGCATGATTATATGTGTGACGTCATTCTAAATCCAACATGGCGGAACACTCAAGATGGCGGACTAGTTAAATTTCAACCGATCGAGCTGAAATTTTGTACACACGTTTAATTTGGATGACAATGCATGATTATATGTGTGACGTCATTCTAAATCCAACATGGCGGAACACCCAAGATGGTCATTAGAAGGTCTCCTCATTGAAGAGCTAGACTGTTCTAAACTAACCGGCAAACGACCTTGCAACAATGATGCGTTAACTGAGATGAATAGACTCAGACACCTGGCCAAACTAAAAATTACAAAATAAATTAAAAGTAAAAAAATATTTTTAAAAAAAGCTTTTATTTAAATGCGCTAAAAAGAATAAAATAATCTTTTCTTTTAAAACTTTTACTATCAACTTATAACGTCATTCCACAATTTATATGATATAAAAGCTTGTCGCGAGATTTAAGTTTTCAAACTAAGTAAATACCACTACTTAAATCTCGCGACAAGCTTTTATATCATATAAATTGTGGAATGACGTTATAAGTTGATAGTAAAAGTTTTAAAAGAAAAGATTATTTTATTCTTTTTAGCGCATTTAAATAAAAGCTTTTTTTAAAAATATTTTTTTTATGATTCATGTGGTTTATTTGCCTCGGCCAGAGGCCTCGGCAACGAAATTCCACATGAGTCATAAAAAGTTGAACTTCAGTGCCTTGGTACATAAATAACTATTATAACAGAAGACTTTTTCCTTATAAATTATTGAGGGACAAAGCTGCCATCGTGTGAACTCGCAAATAAATGAAAAATCCAAACGAAGCAAGGTATTTTTATATTTTTAGTGGTGCAACTAAAGTCTAGAAATACTTCTCTGGACGCTGGGTTCAACCCCAGAACAGCGTCCAGAGATATACTAATAAGTCCTGGCACTCGGCCTTGCGTAAACAAACGTTTCCCTCTTGCCCCCTCCCGCTCCCCTCCTCCCGCCGTGATCGGAGTACCGCGATCGAGCCGATGGATATCTTATACCTACTCACAGAAAATATAGCTACGCGGACTGTATTACCTTTTTTTCATTTCCTAAAAACCCTGAAAGTTAAGATTGAGTTTGAGGTACCTACCTCCAAAAATTAAGACATTTTTATGTGACATTTGAATACTTAGGTATTAATTGAAGAATAATATAGATATAATATGAAAATATTAAAAATTTGAAGGTGCCAGCAATGGAAGAATGCCTTAGCGTTCATCGGAGAACAGAAATTTGCGAATCGGAAAACATAAATTTGCGAATATTCCACCTGAAGAGGCATATAAACCTATAAGAATTTGCAAGGCACATTTTGATGATCAGTCATTCACTTCGTCCGGAAAACGTTTAGTAAAAACTGCTGTCCCCTCGGCTGTCCCATTGAGATTATTGCCAAAAGCTTATGGCAAGACGCATGCTTGTGTAGGTACAGCGTGTCCCAAATAGTTTGTCCTACCCCCTGGATCTCAGGAACCGTAAGAGATACGAAAAAAACTTGAATACAAAACTTGTACGGTTGGCAGTGGACGTAACCTCTATTTTATTTTCACATATACAGGGCGATTCGTATTTGCAGGACAAAAATAAAATATTTAGATTTTGACAATTGCATTAATCCTTTGGAATACTTGCATTCTCCGTGAAATTTGCTACAGAACTGTTTTTTTGTTTTGTATTTTGGATGCAGCGTTGCCAAGATATCGAATTTTTCTTGGAATTTAGGGACTTCCTGGAGGTTATGGAAACTGAATGCTCTATCTTGATTTTAATAGATATCAAACATATATTATAGCCGAAGTATGACAGCACAACTGTGTGTGGTGTTGTATGTCGAAATTGGTTTTTGCATATACAGTGTGTTCATAACAGGCTTTCAAAATCGGATAAACTCAAACAGCAATAACTAATTTTTTTCAAATGGAATGACCTATATTTCTATAGTTTGTTGGATGCCGGCGTCCAAGCCCCACATTTTATGTAAATAATATTATATACCAAAAACTACCCATTTTCGAGATATTTACTATTTAAAAAAAATTCTTTATTTACAACCATGTATGTAATGTTGACATTTCTGACTTTTTAGAAGTTTGAAAGTGTCAATTTTCGAGATAAAGTTAACCTCGGCGCTTCGCACCTCGGTTAACTATTTAATCTCTCGACAGTAATGAAACACTTCCCCATCAGTATCGATAGTTACGCCGAACTGTGAGCTGCTTCCTCCGATTCTCGTGTGCCTCCAAGCCGTGAATCTGCCTCTGCGAACAGCCAGCGGACTGCTGTGCCTCCCCGGATGGGATCTCCTGAAAGGGCTGTCAAAGTAGATCTGTGAAAAGGTGAGCAAATTTTGTTTACTGCATTGCTTTCTTACGTAGTCACAGCGGGGTAGGCCCGCCTACCCCCGCTTGTTATTTATGTTCGCGTGCGTTATTCACACTTCACAACATAGTGTGTATACTGTTGTTACAAAATTATAATTAGGTTCCTTCGAGCTTAGGGCAACCTTCCTTTTGATACAGTGCTGCCTCCATGTCTCCATAGAGGGAAATGGAAGGTATCACGGAAAATATGTTAGGCGTAGAATTAAGAAAAGACTTGTCAGATGACGAAAAATCTAACGGTCCTACTTACAAAATAAACAATAGAAAATTTAAATCAAAGAAAGAGAAAGACAGCAACAAAGCCGTCATTCAATACTTAAAAGCTGAAATAAAAAAGAAAGATAATCTCGTAAAACAGCTCAATAATCATATCCACTCCCTAAATGAACAAGTCGATAAATTATCCGCACAAATACAGAAACTATCCGAAAAACTCGACAAGAAAAATGACAAAACACCACAATCTCCTCCCAAAAAAACAATAAGTTCTTCTGAGTTCCCCACAAATAGCTCGGCTTTAAAAACACAAAACCGCTTTGATCCCCTACAAGAAACGCTAGAAAACTCAAATAACGATTTAGATAACATTAGGGCCCGACCTTTAGACGATTTAAATATGGACATAGATCAATCCCAAACTAAACCAAAAATCTCAGCTTTTGCTGAAATTATAGCTGAAACAAAAAAAAGAAAAAAGGAAAAAATTAGAAGCAGAAAAAGAAAATTTCGACAATCAAGCTGAAACTGAAATCATAAAAGAAGACATAATGCCAATCGTCTTAAGAGACAAAGAAAAGTGGGATTCAGTCTCAAATTACATGAAAACTAATAAAATTTCATATTTGCGTGCGTCAGCCACGGGTACAGGAACTAGAATAATCCCAGAAACAGAAAATGATTATAGGAATATAATTAAATTCTTCACTAGTAAAAAATACGAATTTCATTCTTTTCCATTGAGGGCGGATAAGAACATTCATGTTATAGCTAGGCATTATCCCAAAAACTGCTCTGTAGATAAAGCAAAAGAATTCTTAATAGAGAAAGGTTTTGATGTAAAATCAATTATCAGACTTAAGGCCAAAGGACAAGAACCCCTAAATACTTTGCTAATAATTTTACCTAAAAACGACTTTTCAAAGCAAATCTACAACGAAGAGAGACTAAACGGATTAAATGTTATTTTCGAGCTCCAAAAGGGGGGACCCAAAATTGTACAATGCCATAGATGCCAAAAATTCGGCCACACGCAAACTTACTGCCATGCGGTGGCCAAATGCTTAAAATGTGCTCAAGCACACTTCACATATAAGTGTGCGCAAGACAGAACAACTCCAGCTAAATGCGCTAATTGCGCCGAAGCCCACCCCGCTAATTTCTCGGGCTGTAAATATTACCCCAAGAGGCAATACCCGGAAAATACTACTCCAAATATTACCGCGGCAAATACACAAAACTCGGAAAATCAAAAAGGCTCGTACGCAAACATCGTACAAAACAACCCCCCCATAGTAAATAACTCGGATAGCGATAGAATTCAAAAACTCGAGGATAAATTTATAACTATACAAGCTCTCTTAGAAAAACTTGTTGCAAAAAATTGAATGGACAAAAAAAGGAATAGTTTGAAAATTATCAGCTGGAATGCAAATGGTGTCTCTGAGAAAAAATTTGAATTAGTTGAATTTATTCAGGAACAAAACCCCGACATAATATTGTTACAAGAAACACACTTACGCGATAGAAAAAAATTTAAAATTACAAATTACAAAATTACTAAAAACGATAGAAGCACAGGTAGGGGCGGAGGTGTCCTAATAGCGGTTAAAAACACAATTAATTTCAACCCCACAAATTTTTCTACCCGCGATAACAACGCAGAATTCACTTCCATAACTATTCAAAATCCAACAAATAACAAGAAATTAAAAATTTACTCTATCTATCAACCTCCATCAAAACAAATAATTGAAGCCGAAATATTAGAAATAATGAATCACGATCAAAACACAACCACCCTTGCAGGCGGAGACTTCAACGCTTCCCACCTCGCCTGGTCTCCGGGGACTCAAACTCAAAAAGGCAGACAAATCTACGACATTATAAATAATGAACAGATAGAAATTATCGCTACCGATACGCCCACTCATTACTCGGCTCGCGGCGCCCCAACCACAATAGACTTCTTCCTAATTAAAAACAGTCATAATGATTACGACATTACTAACATAAACTCTCTCAGTAGCGATCACAACCCAATAGTTCTAGAATTTAAAAATTTAAAGTTACACCATACTCCCCAAAAATCCACAAATTGGGAATCTTTCAAAGACAATTTATTAGATAAAAAGCCGGACTTATCCTTCATTCGCGACATCAACGCGCTAGAAAATGCAGTTAAAATATTTACAAACGATATTAAAACAGCCCTAGAACAAGCCACCACAACAAATATTCCTCAAGACTTCAAAATTAACTTTCCACAAGACATAAAAGATATTATAAAAAATAGAAATAAAGCAAAAAAAAGAGCACAAATTACAGGAGTAAACGCAGATCTTAATATCTTACAGAGACAACTAAAGGATAGACTACTAACGTTTTTTAATGAAAGATGGAACGAAAAACTAATCAATCTGGCAAAAGGTGAAAAATCTTTTTGGCAAATTTCAAAAATTCTTAGAAAAGGTCGTAATACTGAACTTCCACCAATCCACGGTTTGCAGGGTCTAGTCTATGACCTAGGGGAAAAAGTAGAGGCTTTCGCAATTCATTACGAAACCCAATTCACGGAAAATAGAAATCCAAATGACGATGTTCAATTCGAAGCCAGGACCGAACGTAACGTAAGGGAATGGCTCGAGATTGAACATCCTGAACAAATAGAACACGCGGATATTGACGAACTTAACTCAATCCTAAAGAAATTAAACGTTCACAAGGCCCCTTTCATAGACGAAATCTCAAATAAATGCTTAAAACTTCTACCACCAAAATATAAAATATATCTTCTAAACATCTTAAACGCGACATTAAAACTAAAACATTTCCCAAATGACTGGAAACTTGCAAAAATAATAGTTATTCCTAAAAAAGACAGGTCCCTATTCCCGGCTGATTACAGGCCTATAAGTTTGTTATCATCTGTTAGCAAAATATTCGAAAAAATTCTACACGCGAGACTAATAGCCGAAGTGGAAGCTCGGAACATAATACCTAACGAACAATTTGGCTTCCGGAAAAAACACAGCACTACTCACCAACTAATCAGATTAATAGAAAATATTCAATCCGGCCTACAAGAAAAAGAGAGCACTGGTGCAATATTCCTCGACGTAGAGAAAGCATTTGATCGAGTGTGGCACTGGGGATTACTGCATGCCTTGATTAATCAGGGCATCAGCCCCCCAGTGGTACACTTGATTGCCTCCTTCCTCAAAAACAAAAAATTCATAGTTAGCCATAAAAACACGGATTTTAGCGTAAAAGACATTGAAGCAGGGGTCCCCCGAGGTTCAGTACTCTCCCCTCTCCTTTACTTACTATTCACTGCCGATCCCCCGAGAAACGCAGCCGCAAAAACTTACTTCTACGCTGATGACACAGCAATTACCACCCAAAATAAAAATTTAAACATTGTAGCTCTCAGTGCCCAAAGAAACATTCAACAATTTGAAAATTACCTTAACAAAAAGAAAATTAAAATTAACGCCGAAAAAACCCAAACTGTATTATTCACCAAAAAACTCACAGCCCCGAGATACGTAATAAATATCCATAACACAAATAAAGAATGGCTCCTAAAAGCAAAGTATTTAGGAATCACTTTAGATCAGAAATTAAATTTTAAAACTCACGTTGAAGAAAGAGCCGCTATGGCACGGAGAGCCATCAGCTCCCTTTTCCCACTCATGAACCGTTCTTCTACGCTCTCAATGGAAAACAAAGCATTATTATATACTATGATCATTCGCCCTATCATGTCATATGCCGGTCCAGCTTGGTGCACGGTAGCAAACTCAACATTCAATAAACTATAAGTAATTCAAAATAAAAGCTTAAGACTCGTGGCTGGCGCACCATGGTATGTACGGAATGAAACAATCAGAACTGACCTAGGATTTCGCCCCCTCGCGGAATACGTTAAATCAGCGACGGATCGAATTTATAGAGACACTGGCATAAACCACCCAAACACTCTTTTTAGAGACGCCATTAACTACAACCCGGACCCTGAAAAACCATACCGTAGAATTAGGGACATAATTGCATTATAAACAGTACACAGAAATGTGAAGTGTAACATCTTTTATAATCATTTCATTCTATATAATAAATTATAATGCAGTAAATAAACATTTTTGCAAGACCCCTAACTAACAAATCTAAGACGCCAACATTACACCGATCACGAGGCCAGAATGCAAATACCATAACAAAAAAGATAATTTAAAGTCAAAACCACAAGAAACAGAGGACAAAACCACACAAGGTCGTCCTCAATTCTGAACGCAGAAAGAAGAAGAAGAAACACTTCCCACCTCGGTGTGTAATATACTATTGCATTTTTCATTCAGGTGAGAAGGTTTTATCAAGCAAGCCATAACTATTTTTCCAGACAGTGGCAGAAATAATTGTCATTTTAGATAATACGGGAAATGAAATTCCTAAACCCGTATACAGTATGTCCACGGATAGACATCCCAAGAGGACAAATGGACCAAAAATTTCATTTTTCGACAAAAAGTCATTCTTGATAAAAGTTTCTGCTTCTCGAAAAAATATGGTCCAGGAATAGAATTTTCTATTTTTTTATACAGGGGGTCCAAAAAATACGAAAACATGAAATGCGATCAAGAATAAACTTCCTTTATTTTTAAAAATATCAAAAACTTTTACTTAGAAAAGTTGTTTAGAATTAAAAGATGTGTCTGATTGTCACTTTTCAAACAAATAAGCCAACTCCGATTGTTTTAATTTCCAGGTGTGAAATTCCTTTGTTTTTAAAAATATCAAAAATATTTATTTAAAAAAAAAGTTGTTTAGAATTAAAAGACGTGTCAGAGGGTAATTTTTTACCCATTTAAGTCAAAGTCGTCCGATTTGCTTAACAAGTTACAATCAGACACGTCTTTTAATTCTAAACAACTTTTCTAAATAAATATTTTTGATAATTTTAAACACACTTGGAAATAAAAAAAACGGTGTTGGCTGATTTGTTTGAAAAGTGACAATCGGACACATCTTTTAATTCTAAACAACTTTTCTAAGTAAAACTTTTTGATATTTTTAAAAATAAAGGCAGTTTATTCTTGATCGCATTTCATGTTTTTGTATTTTTTGGACACCCTGTATAAAAAAATCGAAAATTCTCTTCGTGGACCATATTTTTTCAAGAAGCAGAAACTTTTATCAAGGATGACTTTTTGTCGAAAAATGAAATTTTTGGTTCATTTGTCCTCTTGGGATGTCTATCCGTGGACATACTGTATACGGGTATAGGAATTTTATTTCCCGTATTATCTAAAATGACAATTATTTCTGCCACTGTCTGGAAAAATAGTTATGGCTTGCTTGATAAAACTTTCTCACCTGAATGAAAAATGCAAAGAAATTTTCTTAAATACTAAATATCCCGAAAACGGGTAGTTTTTGGTATAGAATGTTATTTACATAAAATGTGGGGCTTGGACGCCGGCATCCAACAAACTATAGAAATATAGGTCATTCCATTTAAAAAAAAAGTTATTGCTGGCTGTTTGAAATTATCCGATTTTGAGAGCCTGTTATGAACACACTGTATATGCAAAAACCAATTTCGACATATCACACCACACACAGTTGTGCTGTCATACTTCGGCTAAAATATATCTTTGATATCTATTAAAATAAAGATACAGCATTCAGTTTCCATAACCTCCACGAAGTCCTTAAATTCCAAGAAAAATTCGATATCTTGGCAACGCTGCATCGAAAATACAAAACAAAAAAACGATTCTGTAGCAAATTTCATGGAGAATGCAAATATTCTAAAGGATTAATGCAATTGTCAAAATCTAACTATTTTATTTTTGTCCTGCAAATACGAATCGCCCTGTATAAGTTTTTTTCGTATCTCTTACGGTTCCTGAGATCCAGGGGGTAGGACAAACTATTTGGGACACGCTGTACGTATGCGTAATATTTTGCTATATATTGTTTAAGTATGTCCATTTAAATATCAAAATATTTACTACAGGATGAAAAAGTAGATATTAACTATTAGTTTAACTCTTTGTCGTTAAATATTTATTTGTTATTTATGTTTTTGTCTGCTCTATGTCTTGTTAGCCTTTATTAATAATGAACGTAAAACATAAAAAAATTGCGTTTTTATTCATGTTCCAACCAAAGTCTACAGATATTACCTACCAAAAACTAACGGTACACTTACCTACACAAATAATGTTGTACCAAAGTCTACAAATAGGTATATACTAATATTTGTACAATTTGGTAAATAATGGAAAGTCAATGCGAACCTGCCCCCGTATAACTAGCTTGACGGCGATTTCGTTTAGTCGCCCTCGTAAATGCGAAGCGTGCGAGGTGACGCTGATTTACGACCGGTCGCAAAAAATTGTCGGCTTTTCCGAAAGATCAAAGAAGTGAGCCGACTTTAGTATTTCTAGACTTTGCCCAGAAATCTCACCGTTCAACTCATCAACTGATCAACTCATCAACTGACGACATTTTTTAATACGCATGCATTCAGCTGATTCGACTTTTGTTTTGAAGACTATACAATGTTTTCAGATACCTTGCGACTCAATTAAAACCTTTTGAGGGAAATACTTTTACAGCTTCATAAAAAAAATTCGCTTCATTTTGGGCAAAAAATAATGGGTTTTAAACTAGAGTCGACAGATATACTGGCCAGTTTTGATGTAGAATCTTTATTTACGAATGTTCCTATTCCGGATACTTTAACAATACTAAACGATCTTTTTGATTCTCATAGTATTTCCGCGGATATCCTAGAACTTATTATTTAAGTCCACGTATTTCATTTTTTATAATCGATTTTTTTGAACAAACTTCTACTGCTGCTATGGGTTCTGCCTTGTCTCCTGCTGACGCACCCGGAAGAAACTCAGATTCATCACATTCTGCCTGTGAAAGTTTCCAATCAAGATTAACTGTGATTGGTTGATTTCAATTTCATACCAGCCCTATGATGAATATGAAATCATATCCATTCAGTTAACTGGAATTGACTACTTACCCATTCCGTAGAATGTGAAGAATAATAATATAATATCATAATAATCTTAATAATAATTCTCACCCTCGCAATACCCCAAACTAAGGAAGGGTATGTACCCCGAAAGAAACCAAATACCTTTTTATTTATTTTATAATTACTTTTATTTCGTACTTGTTATTTGCCATTTGCGGCGAAGAAAACGACAACACTATCCACCTGGGAGTCATAACACTACTATTTTCATTCTTCGATCTTCGATCTCTTTACGTTCATCCGGGACTCACCACAACTGTACCTACTAATTATTGCACTATAATACTAAATAATTATAAATTTTTTTATGAAGAAAGGGCATACTTTTTTGTGATTGGTCTAGGTCTACGTAACTTAAGCAAAAAAAATGGATGAAGATTACGATTTCCTTTGTCAAATTGTATTTAAAATTGTGGCATGTTTTCAATAAATAAGTGACAGCTTATATCAGCTCATTCACTCATTGGCAATATCATATGATGACAGGAGAATTCAACCCCAACCAGTATGATCTAATGAAAAGAGATATTTTTTATAAATACTAACCAACACATGACGACTCCAACGATAATAATACCAGTTTTTCGCTGAAATTATACCCTAAACTAATTATCAAGGCTTATTTGTGGTAGCTAAAACTGATAACCTAATAATTTCTTCATATTACCAAATTTAATATAGGTGTAATTTAATATATAGGTGTAAATATAAAGTTAACACTTTGATCGTTGAATATCTATTAGCTTATAAATATATTCAGAACCGAACGCTCCTAAATTACAGCTGTCAAATGGACTTCAACTTTTAAGCATGGTAGATAATTAAATTTATGACTGTGGGTGAAATATTTATAACTAAAGTTTGATTGTTAAATTATGCCTATACACTGAATACTTAAATTATTTGCAGTTGTTATGGTGCCTAATAATACATAATACCTTTCGTTAAATTATTAACTCATTATAATCTCAATGCTTATATTTAATATTAACTCCTGATATGCCTAATAAATAATAGATAATACCTTTCGTTAATTTATCACTCATTATAATCCCAGTGCTAAGAAAATACCACTTCTGCTGCGCAGTCGTGGTATTTTCAGCTTTGGGATTATAATTCGTACAACGAAAGGTATTATGGATAATAGGCACACCACTTGTTATATTACCACTGATAATACCGTGCGAGATACTTACACTTGACTTTTTACTTGCGCACCATCAATTATTGGTTGTAAATATTGTTACAACACAGCAATATTGGGTATTCAGAAATATTATTGTCGTTGTTGTCAATCTGTGATTTCTGGAAACTTATAACAGGAACAGGTAGGCACGTTGCTTAAAGTTTCTAAATCTTTGGATGAGTGATGAGTGTTAGCTATATTAAAAGATGAATGAACAATGAACTATTTGTATACCTTCCCAAAGCCATTCATCTACCTAACAAAAACAACTGCGAAAGTTTATTTCGGTTTACCTAAGTAATTAAGGTCTCGTGCTAAAATTTTCGGCTGTAACCGATGGTCGGCGATACCGAAACCCTCGCCTTATGGCAGGAAAGAGATCTTATCTCGGCCTGGGCAACAGTAAATAAACAGAGAACTGTCAATGAGTGGCGCCTGGTCACCCCGCCTTTACCTGGACAGGTAATTTGGGAATTTAGACGTTTTGGAGACCACCGGAAGTACCGCTGGTGACGCAAATCGCCAAACGACGTCACGGTCGGACTGTTTTAGATTTGAGAGGTATAAAAGGCAAACTCTATAAATGGCTTTGTTTAGGTGGGCTATAGGGCTCTGGGTGGCGGTTCCTTATTTAGGGATTTATGGACCTATTTGATGGTGTTTAAACTTAAAACAATAGACCCGACGGTATAGGGTTTAAAAATGTGATATTTTTGTATTCTTCCTCTTATTCTTCGGGCATGTGCAATCAAGCAGTATTGCTCCAGGCCATATTATTATTGTTTCCTCATGATATCTTATTAAGATGGGCGTTTTCGAGTGAAGACTTTGTAATAGTGATTTGTGTACCAAACAAAACACCGAAGTTCGACTTTTTAAAACGAATTATAGCCCCCTTAGAAGGTATTTTTGAGGCCATATTTACAGGAACTTTTCTTTTCTTGGGTTTCAGAACGTCCTGGTAAATTATGGAAGGCTAATATACATCTCAAAGCGCACCATATACGAGTACCTTGCGTCCTTGATAGTTTACCTAAATCGATACGAATTTTTCTCGCGGGCTACCTTCGAAATTTTTGTATTCTTCTTCTTATTCTTCGGGCATGGTGCAATCAAATAGTATTGCTCCATATTATTATTGTTTCCTCATGATATCTTATTAAGATGGGCGTTTTCGTGAAGACTTTGTAATAGTGATTTGTGTACCAAACAAAACACCGAAGTTCGACTTTTTAAAACGAATTATAGCCCCCTTAGAAGGTATTTTTAAGGCCATATTTACAGGAACTTTTCTTTTCTTGGGTTTCAGAACGTCCTGGTAAATTATGGAAGGCTAATATACATCTCAAAGCGCACCATATACGAGTACCTTGCGTCCTTGATAGTTTACCTAAATCGATACGAATTTTTCTCGCGGGCTACCCTCGAAATTTTTGTATTCTTCTTCTTATTCTTCGGGCATGGTGCAATCAAATAGTATTGCTCCATATTATTATTGTTTCCTCATGATATCTTATTAAGATGGGCGTTTTCGTGAAGACTTTGTAATAGTGATTTGTGTACCAAACAAAACACCGAAGTTCGACTTTTTAAAACGAATTATAGCCCCCTTAGAAGGTATTTTTAAGGCCATATTTACAGGAACTTTTCTTTTCTTGGGTTGCAGAACGTCCTGGTAAATTATGGAAGGCTAATATACATCTCAAAGCGCACCATATACGAGTACCTTGCGTCCTTGATAGTTTACCTAAATCGATACGAATTTTTCTCGCGGGCTACCCTCGAAATTTTTGTATTCTTTTTCTTATTCTTCGGGCATGGTGCAATCAAATAGTATTGCTCCATATTATTATTGTTTCCTCATGATATCTTATTAAGATGGGCGTTTTCGTGAAGACTTTGTAATAGTGATTTGTGTACCAAACAAAACACCGAAGTTCGACTTTTTAAAACGAATTATAGCCCCCTTAGAAGGTATTTTTAAGGCCATATTTACAGGAACTTTTCTTTTCTTGGGTTGCAGAACGTCCTGGTAAATTATGGAAGGCTAATATACATCTCAAAGCGCACCATATACGAGTACCTTGCGTCCTTGATAGTTTACCTAAATCGATACGAATTTTTCTCGCGGGCTACCCTCGAAATTTTTGTATTCTTCTTCTTATTCTTCGGGCATGGTGCAATCAAATAGTATTGCTCCATATTATTATTGTTTCCTCATGATATCTTATTAAGATGGGCGTTTTCGTGAAGACTTTGTAATAGTGATTTGTGTACCAAACAAAACACCGAAGTTCGACTTTTTAAAACGAATTATAGCCCCCTTAGAAGGTATTTTTAAGGCCATATTTACAGGAACTTTTCTTTTCTTGGGTTGCAGAACGTCCTGGTAAATTATGGAAGGCTAATATACATCTCAAAGCGCACCATATACGAGTACCTTGCGTCCTTGATAGTTTACCTAAATCGATACGAATTTTTCTCGCGGGCTACCCTCGAAATTTTTGTATTCTTCTTCTTATTCTTCGGGCATGGTGCAATCAAATAGTATTGCTCCATATTATTATTGTTTCCTCATGATATCTTATTAAGATGGGCGTTTTCGTGAAGACTTTGTAATAGTGATTTGTGTACCAAACAAAACACCGAAGTTCGACTTTTTAAAACGAATTATAGCCCCCTTAGAAGGTATTTTTAAGGCCATATTTACAGGAACTTTTCTTTTCTTGGGTTGCAGAACGTCCTGGTAAATTATGGAAGGCTAATATACATCTCAAAGCGCACCATATACGAGTACCTTGCGTCCTTGATAGTTTACCTAAATCGATACGAATTTTTCTCGCGGGCTACCCTCGAAATTTTTGTATTCTTTTTCTTATTCTTCGGGCATGGTGCAATCAAATAGTATTGCTCCATATTATTATTGTTTCCTCATGATATCTTATTAAGATGGGCGTTTTCGTGAAGACTTTGTAATAGTGATTTGTGTACCAAACAAAACACCGAAGTTCGACTTTTTAAAACGAATTATAGCCCCCTTAGAAGGTATTTTTAAGGCCATATTTACAGGAACTTTTCTTTTCTTGGGTTGCAGAACGTCCTGGTAAATTATGGAAGGCTAATATACATCTCAAAGCGCACCATATACGAGTACCTTGCGTCCTTGATAGTTTACCTAAATCGATACGAATTTTTCTCGCGGGCTACCCTCGAAATTTTTGTATTCTTCTTCTTATTCTTCGGGCATGGTGCAATCAAATAGTATTGCTCCATATTATTATTGTTTCCTCATGATATCTTATTAAGATGGGCGTTTTCGTGAAGACTTTGTAATAGTGATTTGTGTACCAAACAAAACACCGAAGTTCGACTTTTTAAAACGAATTATAGCCCCCTTAGAAGGTATTTTTAAGGCCATATTTACAGGAACTTTTCTTTTCTTGGGTTGCAGAACGTCCTGGTAAATTATGGAAGGCTAATATACATCTCAAAGCGCACCATATACGAGTACCTTGCGTCCTTGATAGTTTACCTAAATCGATACGAATTTTTCTCGCGGGCTACCCTCGAAATTTTTGTATTCTTCTTCTTATTCTTCGGGCATGGTGCAATCAAATAGTATTGCTCCATATTATTATTGTTTCCTCATGATATCTTATTAAGATGGGCGTTTTCGTGAAGACTTTGTAATAGTGATTTGTGTACCAAACAAAACACCGAAGTTCGACTTTTTAAAACGAATTATAGCCCCCTTAGAAGGTATTTTTAAGGCCATATTTACAGGAACTTTTCTTTTCTTGGGTTGCAGAACGTCCTGGTAAATTATGGAAGGCTAATATACATCTCAAAGCGCACCATATACGAGTACCTTGCGTCCTTGATAGTTTACCTAAATCGATACGAATTTTTCTCGCGGGCTACCCTCGAAATTTTTGTATTCTTCTTCTTATTCTTCGGGCATGGTGCAATCAAATAGTATTGCTCCATATTATTATTGTTTCCTCATGATATCTTATTAAGATGGGCGTTTTCGAGTGAAGACTTTGTAATAGTGATTTGTGTACCAAACAAAACACCGAAGTTCGACTTTTTAAAACGAATTATAGCCCCCCTAGAAGGTATTTTTGAGGCCGTATTTACAGGAACTTTTCTTTTCTTGGGTTGCAGAACGTCCTGGTAAATTATGGAAGGCTAATATACATCTCAAAGCGCACCATATACGAGTACCTTGCGTCCTTGATAGTTTACCTAAATCGATACGAATTTTTCTCGCGGGCTACCCTCGAAATTTTTGTATTCTTCTTCTTATTCTTCGGGCATGGTGCAATCAAATAGTATTGCTCCATATTATTATTGTTTCCTCATGATATCTTATTAAGATGGGCGTTTTCGAGTGAAGACTTTGTAATAGTGATTTGTGTACCAAACAAAACACCGAAGTTCGACTTTTTAAAACGAATTATAGCCCCCCTAGAAGGTATTTTTGAGGCCGTATTTACAGGAACTTTTCTTTTCTTGGGTTGCAGAACGTCCTGGTAAATTATGGAAGGCTAATATACATCTCAAAGCGCACCATATACGAGTACCTTGCGTCCTTGATAGTTTACCTAAATCGATACGAATTTTTCTCGCGGGCTACCCTCGAAATTTTTGTATTCTTCTTCTTATTCTTCGGGCATGGTGCAATCAAATAGTATTGCTCCATATTATTATTGTTTCCTCATGATATCTTATTAAGATGGGCGTTTTCGAGTGAAGACTTTGTAATAGTGATTTGTGTACCAAACAAAACACCGAAGTTCGACTTTTTAAAACGAATTATAGCCCCCCTAGAAGGTATTTTTGAGGCCGTATTTACAGGAACTTTTCTTTTCTTGGGTTGCAGAACGTCCTGGTAAATTATGGAAGGCTAATATACATCTCAAAGCGCACCATATACGAGTACCTTGCGTCCTTGATAGTTTACCTAAATCGATACGAATTTTTCTCGCGGGCTACCCTCGAAATTTTTGTATTCTTCTTCTTATTCTTCGGGCATGGTGCAATCAAGCAATATTGCTCCATATTATTATTGTTTCCTCATGATATCTTATTAAGATGGGCGTTTTCGAGTGAAGACTTTGTAATAGTGATTTGTGTACCAAACAAAACACCGAAGTTCGACTTTTTAAAACGAATTATAGCCCCCTTAGAAGGTATTTTTGAGGCCATATTTACAGGAACTTTTCTTTTCTTGGGTTGCAGAACGTCCTGGTAAATTATGGAAGGCTAATATACATCTCAAAGCGCACCATATACGAGTACCTTGCGTCCTTGATAGTTTACCTAAATCGATACGAATTTTTCTCGCGGGCTACCCTCGAAATTTTTGTATTCTTCTTCTTATTCTTCGGGCATGGTGCAATCAAATAGTATTGCTCCATATTATTATTGTTTCCTCATGATATCTTATTAAGATGGGCGTTTTCGTGAAGACTTTGTAATAGTGATTTGTGTACCAAACAAAACACCGAAGTTCGACTTTTTAAAACGAATTATAGCCCCCTTAGAAGGTATTTTTAAGGCCATATTTACAGGAACTTTTCTTTTCTTGGGTTGCAGAACGTCCTGGTAAATTATGGAAGGCTAATATACATCTCAAAGCGCACCATATACGAGTACCTTGCGTCCTTGATAGTTTACCTAAATCGATACGAATTTTTCTCGCGGGCTACCCTCGAAATTTTTGTATTCTTCTTCTTATTCTTCGGGCATGGTGCAATCAAGCAATATTGCTCCATATTATTATTGTTTCCTCATGATATCTTATTAAGATGGGCGTTTTCGAGTGAAGACTTTGTAATAGTGATTTGTGTACCAAACAAAACACCGAAGTTCGACTTTTTAAAACGAATTATAGCCCCCTTAGAAGGTATTTTTGAGGCCATATTTACAGGAACTTTTCTTTTCTTGGGTTGCAGAACGTCCTGGTAAATTATGGAAGGCTAATATACATCTCAAAGCGCACCATATACGAGTACCTTGCGTCCTTGATAGTTTACCTAAATCGATACGAATTTTTCTCGCGGGCTACCCTCATATCTCTTAGGTGTCAGCTACGGGAAAGTACGTACCCCAATCATCCCCTATCTCACATGGCAGCCAGGCCGATGCCGCTGTCTTATCTTCTATAAAAAGAAACCGAAGCGACTCATTATCTGTAGACACACGCGGCAGCTCTAGTGTGCAGCTTGCAGATTGGGCCGGGTTCCTTCAGTCTTTGGTCCCCTGCGACCTAAAAACTCAATTTGTATCTATAAAGCTGTCTGACAAGACATCGCACTTCACTTCCACTTATCTGTTGGAAAAAATTGCACCGTTAGTGGTTTTTATCAAAAGAAAAACCGCATTTGCGTGTAGACTTTCAGATAGCAAATGGCATACCTTTTAAACGAAGTTAAATGAGCTAAAATGTATAAAATTATAATACGTCATTGTATTACGCCATCTTTCACGTAAAAGTAGGTGCAACCTAGACATTCCTATACAGGGTGTTCGGCAAGTATGGGGCAATTTCGCGGAATCAGGTAGGAGACGTCAAAATATTTCGGTCGAGCTTAACAACTATGGGGCAAATATCAATAGTTACTGAGATACAGGCCGTTGTAGTTCGTTTTTGGAAATTAAATTATAGTAATATCTCCCAAAATAATAAAACTGCTGAACTGTAATTTGGTACTGCTTTGTTTTCGATTATAGAGAATAAGCTGAAAGTGTCAATTTTTACGTATCTCACACAGGACGCCACTTGCGCTATTCTTGGATCGTGCTTTTACTCGTAACTTTTTGTCCATTTAATTTTTAATTGGGTTTTTCGCCACCAAACTGATTGAGAGACAACTTTTTCAAGTTGCCTCGAAAATTCATAAATTATTAACACTGAACGAACGAAACTCAATGATCTTTGAGAAAGGAGGAAGATTTATCCTCCGAAAGCTCAGAAAACAAATTTGTTGAAGTTATTTTTTGAGTTACGCACGTTTAAAGTTTCGTTCGTTCAGTGTTAATAATTTATGAATTTTCGAGGCAACTTGAAAAAGTTGTCTTTCAATCAGTTTGGTGGCGAAAAACCCAATTAAAAATTAAATGGATCTGTTTGCGCCACAAATAAATTTTAGAAAATTATCTTTTTGGTCTTGAATAGGTCTCTCATTTTAGTGCAACTTTTCATTTGGCAGCAAAAGTGTACTCTTGTTTCATAACGATAAAATCAACAACTGTTTGCGTTGAATTTGGCAAAACGTGCCCGAAAACACCTGTTAACTTCAACATTTGAAACATAAAATTTTCGCCTACCGCTTTCAAATGCTACAGATCAGCTGTACATTCAAAATGAAGAAAAAAATGCACCATTGGTTTTCTTGAAATAGGGCGAATAATTTTTGGTTCATTGTTCTTAGGGATTTTTCTTACTTTAAATAGTACCGTTGTTCTGTAACACTTGAAAGCGGTATAGGTGAAAATTTTATGTTTCGAATATTGAAGTCGACAGGTGTTTTGGGCACATTTTATGTGTGTATCTAAAAACGATAGACAATATGGTGAATAATAATTTTATTTTTATTTTTTAAGTTCTGTATGCTCTAAAATTTATCCCAGGTTTTTCTGAAACACCCTGTATATGGTTCCAAGAAACAACTTGCAACGAAGATACCTGGCGGTGTGTGATGTTCACAGTCGTTTAGCAGTGCAATAATAGTGTAAAAATGGTCGAAATCCACTCTGTTTGTCATATTAAGAATTAATAGTGGATTAACCAGAAAGGCAAACAACGACTCACGTCACACCTAGCTGTGAAAAATTGTTATTATTTGCCTTGAGAATGGCCGAGCCAAAACCGATCCTTTTGGGTTTGACTGGTTTGGTTCACCGTCGAGGTATTTGCAGAAGAGATGACGATATAAGATAGGATGAAATTATTTCACCTTTATTTTAGACCCAAGCCTGGTGGCTTATTTTTGAGTTTAACGATTTTTTGTTGAATTAATGAAAATATTATATCCGAATGGTATTTTTCTGTTTGCATAACTTTTTCTTACAAATTTAAAGGTTGCCCAAAAAAAGTAATTGTCGAAAATACATCTACTTATAACAATTCACAATTCGAAAATCAAAAGATCGAAAACAAAGGGTCGAACCACAAAACGTCGACAAAACAAAGGCTCGCAAAACAAAGGGTCGGAAAAGAAAAGATCGAAAAAAATATAAAGGGTGCCCGGTATTTGTAGATAAACTGACATTTAGTAGAATAGGTCATATTGAGACAAAAAGTTCTCACAAACTACAAACATGCTTATACACACTTAGTTAGCTACTTAGTTTTCCTTATTATTTTCATATATTTTTCTCTGGAACGAAAATATATATATTGACTTAAAAAACTCGGTATATGAAATAATAGCGTGAGGGTGAGGATTATTCTTCAGTCAACGATAATAGTCTTTACTTGATACTTTTAGGTTAGTATTTACATTTTGAGCCCAAAAAAAGGCAAACTCCACCTATACCTACTTAGGACCATGCCGAAGACTACTTTTTACATACTTTTAGCTACTTATTGCCTGTATACCCATTTCTGACTTCAGGTTAGACAAGAAGTAAACACTAAATTTTTTGAGACCACCAAAATATAAAATATGTCATGCTCACTTCTCGTCTAACCTTTTTTGAAACACCCTACATATTTTGCGGCACAATATACAAGGTGGTGATTCGAAAAAATTTCATGCTCACACAGTAATAAAATTTGGTAAAATTAAAACACTAAAAGTGGTCACATTAAGGCCACACGGATTCTGGTTAAATTAACCACTTTCGTTTTGGTACAATTTAAATGTTTGCACAAACATTTACACGGAGATGTGTAGCATATTTACTCGCCCATGGTGTAAAATTAACCACTTTCCGTGTATATTTTTTTACTGTGATTCGTGTAGAAAATCGACACTAAAACGTGGTTAATTTTACACCATGGGCGAGTAAATATGCTACACATCTCCGTGTAAATGTTTGTGCAAGCATTTAAATTGTACCAAAACGAAAGTGGTTAATTTAACCAGAATCCGTGTGGCCTTAATGTGACCACTTTTAGTGTTCTAATTTTACCAAATTTGATTACTGTGTAGTTACGTAATGATAGTGGGTGCAAATATTTGGATGAAGTGTCAAGAGGTTGTTTCAAGGGGACTTTTTTCATGCAAAATTGTTCGGATTTAATCCTTCCCTGCAAAGTTATTCCCTCGGTTATTCCAGTCTTAAGAGGCTTTTTTTTTTTCAGAAACGGTTGAACTTGTATAAACTTGAATTTTTGGTTAGGATAGGCCTACATTACCAGCAAGTTGAAAGACACTTTACTTTAGAATTATTTTTTGCGCCTACTTTTAAACAGCTTCTTTGCAAAATTGGCATTCTGTAGCCCAATTAGGTAGGTGCCTAATTAAGATTTTTTTTGCCACTGATTATTGGATAGTAGGTACTAAAGTAAACTAAATAAAAACATTCCTATCTACTTCGAGTCTTATAACTCATATAACACAAATATTTCAGTCTTTATTTTTCAGAAATATCCGAGGAAATATACTTAAATACTTACTTAATGTTTAAAACACATTTCCCATCAAACCATACCAAAAAAATCTACTTAAAAAACATTAAATTTTATTAGACCTATAAGTACTATATATGCAAAGTGATTCATTTTTTTTTACAATAAATGTGCTAATTGCCCACTTCTCCGTCATTGGTTTATCAACATGGTTTGTGGCAATCCATGTCATTATCCCTGTCAACTAATTTTAATTGTTCATATAGGACCAGTTTATTTTTGTTTATTTTCAAAATCAATATATTTTTGGCATATACCTACGACTGTATACAGTTTGTTAATTGTTTTCTCGTGCAAGATTGAGTGCAACAGTCTATTTTAATTTTTTTTGCAAACGGATTAGGTACTCCTTTATTTATAAAAACAACAGAAATTATCGAAAATGGGCCTAATATAATTCTATTTTAAAAAACAAAATTAGCTATCATAGCACCCGGGTTTTGTCATAACAGACAGAAAAAATTCAAAATTGCTCAAATTTAGCAAAAAAGTAGCTAGGTAAGTATTTAAGTACCTACCTACTTATAGAATCGAAAATACCTAACGGGTTTGCAGCAACAAATTTTTTAATACACTTCTCTCAAATGACCAAGCTTTCGTTCAAGGTTTTTGAACTCCATCTGGGTATTAGAATCAAATATTAATTTTAAGTTGAAAAATCTAAATTTATCGTTATGTAACACATAAGTGAAAAATTTCTTAAAGTAGGTATTCCTTAATAATTTTCTTCAAATTTTCTTAAATTAGAAGTTCAAAACCTTGAACGAAAGCTTGGTTATTTGAGAGAAGCGTAATAAATTTTTTTGACTTTTTACTTATAAGTAGGTACTTAAGTAGATTTAATAATGAGAAATTTCACGTAGCCCCATTATTTTATTTGTTATACAAACCGAGAGTGTTACGTTTCATAAAAGCAAAAAAATCAGCTTTCCATACAAAATAGCGAACAAAATACGTATAGAATGCAATTATAGCTACTTCTATATACTTCTGAAAGCAGGTAGGTATCTAAATAGAGTAAATAATTACTTACCTTTAGTCAGAACATCTGCAAAACTTTCACTAGTATCACAGAGCACATATTTTAAAATTTTATTATATTTAAATTTGGGTTACGACAGGACGCGACACGAATGTATGCTCGCTAAACGAAATTCAACTATTGACTGATACGGAAGGCCCAATCGGCGGTTATTTTGACCTTGATCACATGGCCGGTGTTTTTAAAAAACACGCGCGGTGTAAAAAAACCACGAGTCGTGTTAAAAAAAGAACCTACGGTTTGCAACGATATTACACTTCGTGATATGTGCTTGTGAAAACACGCACCGTGTATTTTGTACACCCGCGCGTGTATTTTTTACATCAGTAGCCACTTTTCGTCAAAAAAAATCGATTTACCAAAGGTGAGTTGGTGAAAATTTTCCGTTTTAACGAAATATGGTGTAAAAAATTAACCAAATATGGTTTACCAGCAATTTTTTAAGCTTTACACGGCGATATTTTTTACTGTGCACTTTATCTAACTTTTATTGAGACACCCTGTATATTTTGTGGCAAAATATAGAGGGTGTCTCAAAAACATGTGATGTTGTGATGTTTACGTTTTGCCTAAACTCTTTTGAGACACCCTGTATATAGGTCAGAAATGGGTCCTGACAATAATAATTTTCGTTTATAGGTATAAAAGTAGCCTTCGCAGAGGCATATTATTTCTTCATTCAAGAGATAAAAAATATTAAAATAATAACTAAGTATAACATGTGGGAACTTTTAGTCTCTAAATGACATTTTCCACCAAATTAATGCCAGTTTCACTGGCAAAAACCGCGGTCACCCTGTATAATTTTTTCGACCTTTTGCGTTTTTGACCCTTTGTGTTTGCGACTCTTTGTTTTTTCGACCCTTTGTTTTTCGACCAAATCTTTTGGACGTTTTTTCCGCCAACTATAGATATATAATAAACTGTTGCCAAATATGAAACTATATGTATACAGTATACAGGGTGTTTCCTAAATACATGTAGAAAATGCAGGAGGTTAATACTTAGGCCAAAATATTACGATTCAGCTTAAGACTCAATGTACAGAACGCACGTGGTGATTCTAAATTTTGACCCATAAAATGGGATTTTTCGATCTGTAGCGAGCAACACGCAAAATTTTAAACTTGTGATCAATATATACAAATTTTAATCTAAGTAGGTAATTACTCACATTTCGAGACAAAAATTATTTAATAGTTATTTATGTACCAAGGCAAGTTCAACTTTTTATGGCTCATGTGGAAGTTAGTTGCCGAGGCCTCTGGCCGAGGCAAATAAACCACATGAGTCATAAAAAGAACTTCAGTGCCGAGGTACATATTATATTTTTTTTGAAAACGGAAAAAAAATGTTTTATTAGGCAAGCAAATAATAATAAGGGATCACCCGTCAATGAACCGACAACGCGCGGCGTTGCAGAAAAACCAAACTGCTGCTTCTTGTGCAGCCTCCACAACAAAGCTATTGATATTCAAACCTACTAAAATATGTATACTGAAGGATTGCGCTTCTATAGGAAAGAATTTCGCAATGTGTACGAAAAGTGAAATGGGCCTTTATCGGCCGGGTTTTGAATATTTTGTGACTTTTGACGGGCGATTTCTTCGCGTCTGACGTTTGATGTTTACATCTCGCCAAGGCCTACTTATTGAAATAATCGTACAATAATGTAGCCCATTATTGTCCGATTTCTGTGCTTTTAATGACGATTTTGGGACACTTTACTGCCGATTTCAAGAAAAAATATTTATCACAATATGGCCGTAATTAGGGTTTTTGTTCAAATGCTAATATGACTCTGGTTTCATGACAATAAAATCAACCGTTTGCTTTGAAATCGGCAAAATGTGCCGCAAAACACCTGTTAACTCCAAAATTCGAAAAATAAAATTATCGCCTACCGCATTTAAATGTTTTACAGATGAATTGTACCTACACGTTCAAAATTAAGAAAAAATGCCTAATGAATATTGAGTAAAGCATCACTGATTTTCCTGAAATATGGATTTCAAAATTTATTCGAGTTCAATCCGTTCCATTTTGAAAGCGACAATTTTGTGATTCATACTTCATATGGAATTTTTTGTCACTTTAAATGGTACAATTATTTTGTAAAATTTGAAAGCGGTAGTTAAAAATTGTATTTTTCGAAGTTTGTAGTTAACAGGTTTTTTGGGGCACATTTTGCCTATTTCCACGCAAACGGTTGATTTTATCGTTATAAAACAAGAGTACCTACCCTTTTGTTGCAAAATAAGATGCACTAAAATGATGAACCTGCGGGACCAAAAAGATAACCTCAAAAAAGTTACTAGTTTAAAACCCATTGTGCTACCCCGCTCTTCCGCCTCTGGTGGATGGGAATAAATTGTTTTTACACAAAATTGTTGCACTTCAGTTACTAAGGAACTGCACAAAGTTTCATTTAAATTGCATAACTTCTGTAGAAGTTATTGCGATAAAGATGTTTTTCAAACTATACATTTATCTCCCTGTATTCTTATCATGCATTTTCGGACCCATGTTTATAGGAAACTTTTTGTCCAAAATGACATTTTCTACCTGTCATAATAAGTTGGCACCATAATTTAGAAGCCCCTTGTATATCTACTTCTCACGTTTTTCAGCTATACCATTGAGTAAAGGAATTTATTCCTTTACTCAATGGCTATACGAAAAATTCAATATTTCAAATTTTGAATGAATGCCATGATTCTTTTATTGGAAATGTCGATAATATAGTAATGAAAACAAGGGTCGGACTCTTATTGGTCCAAAACGTGGCGGGATATTTTGTTGCCCAATACCACAGACTAACGAGTTTCTACAAGCAATTCCTAAACGACATGTGAGAGCACTCGCTTTTGGACGAAATATCTTCTAAAGAGATAAGCATTTTGCATTTTATTTTATTTTACTTTAATCTACCCACAAACAAGAAATTGTATTATAACCAAATGAATGCATAAATACCTATTCGCTGTTTTGCTGTAAATTGAAATAGAGACTCGCTTATTTTTGACAAATCTCTGTTGCGAAGCTATTTAGCCTGTAGGCCCGGCAATGGGGAGTTTCTATTCGCAAAAGGTCGGAAAGAAATGAAATTTGGTGAGATGGTAGACATAGGTCCCCTGATAGTACACCTGAGTTTGCGACCTCAGGGTGTTTCCGCTCGTGCGTTTTTTTAATGTGGTATCCCCAAGAGGCCTAATCCACGGTCGATATCGGAGTTTATTCCACTTTGAGTCTCTTGCGACACTGTAAAGTTACTCGCCTTCATTGTCATCATCCTCGGACATCAATTCAGAGACAGAATCGGCCAACCCGGCGTTGTCTGTTTGGTCCTCATCGTCCTGTATCTGATCGGAAACGTTTTCGGCATCTTCTGTGTTGTCGTCGTCTAACGCAATCAGGGCGGGAATGTTTTCGCAGGACGTCCCAGTACCGTGTAAACACAGAACCGAACATTTTAGTCCTGCCTTCTGGCAACCACAAGCAGGTCCACAACCTTTCTGGCATCTGCACGAGATGCTCTAAGTAAAACCTCTGGAGCTGGTTCCTTTGAAATCCGTATTGCGTCCAGTCCTGGGGTTGTTCTTCGCCGCATCCATGATCTTCTGGAGGCTTCTGAACTCCCTGCTAGCTCTGTACTTGACAATATGTACGCAATGGACGATGATGGCACGCGTCGGATGTTGTTTTACAATGTCGCAAGAGACTCAAAGTGAAATAAACTCCGATATCCAGTGGCGTATCCAGGATTAACGTCTGGGAGGGGCAATCGGTTATAAATAACAAAACTGTGCCCATAATTTTAACGAATAAAAACAGAACAAAAACATATTTTCTGAAATAAATAAATACAGGGTGTCCGGAAATAAATGAACCAACTTGAAAAATTTGAAAATATGACGAAAAGTTCATATGAACATGGGTCTGCAGATGTTTGGTTTTCGAGATGCAGGGTGTTGAAATTGAAATTTTGTTTTCAATTTTTTTAAGTAACTTTTTGAGACGACAAAATTTTCTTGCAAAGTTTGGTAGCCGGAGTTTTTTTTGGAAAGGGAAGTCATAATTTGGTATTATTTTTGGTGCAATCCGTAGAGGTCTATACGCTCGGCTATACGCTATCATTATTTAATTTAATTTGCCCTAACTTTTTTGACAGTAAACTTTTACTACCATTTTGTGGATGTATCCTCTTCCCAAACGTTTTCTAAGCAAAAAAGGTATACTTGGTGAATAACGCCAAAGGTGACTGTTTTCGAGAAATTTAGAAATAAAATTTAAATAAACCAGCACATTTATTTTTTGACAGTTTACTTAATTAACTTGTTTTTTTTTTTCAAGAAAATTTTGTCGTCTCAAAAAGTTACTTAAAAAAATCGAAAATAAAATTTAAATTTCAACACCCTACATCTCGAAAACCAAACATCTGCGGACCTATTCATATGAACTTTTCGTCATATTTTCCATTTTTTTTAAATTTTTTAAGTTATTACCGGACACCCTGTATAACATAAAAATAATTTTTCTTCAAACCAGTAAAATCTATATCACAAAATCAAGTATTCTTTTTTTGGTCTTTAGCTCGTCAAATATCTCCTCTGGAGATATGGGTATTTCAGGGTACACATAAAGGAATGTTAACCCATTCAGTGGGTTTTCGCTAATATTGTCTCTAATATAAATTTTTAAAATTTTCAGTTTTGAAAATGTTCTTTCTAACGTGGCGGTGCACACTGTAATTGTGCAAAATATGTTTAGTAGGTTGTTGTGCCTAATTTACGGTTACCTACACGCTGCACAAAATATCTAGCTACGCTATACGGCGCGGCGGCGCGTTCTCAAATCTACTGCACAGGTTTTAATTTCGAGAAGACAAGATGAAACAAATAACAAATTGTAGATGTTTGATGTTCACTGCATTTTCAGATTAGGCCAGGAGTATATAATTTTTGGTATTATTAATTTTGATATTACCAATCTCGTTTATCTCGATAGGTCTGGGGGGGGGGGGGGCAAGTGCCCTCTTTGCCCCACCCTGAATACGCCACTGCCGATATCGACCGTGGATTAGGCCTCTTGGGGATACCACATTAAAAAAACGCACCGATCAACTCTACCCCAAGGGTGGTGTGGAAACGAGTTGATAATGACATTTTCTTGTTTCATGTATGCACAAAATTAATAAATGTGGAGGCGTGTACACACAGAAAAATCAATTTTCAAAATAAAAATTTTAATTTTCTTAAAAATATTTATTCAATTCAAAATTAATAATATCAACCTAAAGCAAAACGACATCTCATTGAAAAATTATAAAATTTTCACGGAATGTTCTCAATTCAAGAATCAGTTTGATTGACTCGAAACTACACTGAACTAAGCTTGAATAAATTCTCTAATCACACTTTGAAATGTCTATAGCTTCAAGAATAACATCCAACATCCATAATCCAAATTTGAGAATAACATTATATTCAAATAGATCAGACAGTTTTAATAATTAAAATAATAAGGGCATTGTCTTAAAAGAAACTGTTATTGTTAGTTTATACTATATCCAAGTATGTACATCATTCATATCAAGGAAATGAAATTATGGAAGTATTCAACCAATAATTTTAGTTAGAGCGCGCGACTACAGCCCACACCTCGCATTGAAGTTCACATAGTAGTTTAGTGCCGCCCATCGTGATCAGACAAAAACAGACAGTTCGAAAGGTGTATAGTGCGTTGGTTATGTTATGTGACACTAATACACATATTTTCATTATTTTGTGACATAGTAAGTTCTCTGTTGGATTATCTATTTGTTCTTAAGGTAATAATAATTATTATGATGTATATATTGCCTTATAATTTTTAAAGTAAAATTTTATGTATGTAAAAACTCTTTATTTCTTTAGATATTGTCTTCTATTATATCTACCTGTTAAAATATTTTTCAGAAGTGTCTATAAGTCTACGTAAAATCCTCGCAGTTGGGGCCAATAGTACAGGCTACCAGCAAAAATTGCAAATTTCGGCTGCTGCATTAAAACATATGAGAATATTAAAATGTTCCTTTTAATTTTGTTTAATAATTAATTATTACCTATACATTTTAGGACCCGATGAAAAAACTTCGAAGTTATTTTCTGTTATCTATCGTTTTGATATATTTTTTAATATTTATTTCAAAAATGTATCAATAATTAATTATCAAACAAAATTGCAAACATTTTAATATTTTCGTAGCTTTTAAGGCAGCAGCCGAAATTTGTAAATTTTGCGGATAGCCTAGACATTGGCCTCAATTGGGGGGATTCTACGAAGGCTTCAACTTGAAAGTATATACAATATTCTCAAAGTGAAGCTATATAGGCTACTTGAAACAAAATGCCTTATATTTAATAGAACTCTAAAAATCACTTATATCAAATATTTTTATATATTGAAGTGATTCTTATATATCTTCATTATGAATATAAAATAGTTTGAGGTGAAACTATAAATATTATTAAAGAGAAAATTACATAAAATCCAATTAAAATTTGATATTATTTTTATTTGAAGCAATACTTTTATCGAAGGAAATATACTATTTTCTTGGAAGCTACAAATATTCTTTTTTCATTGTGAAATTAAGATATTTTTGCTCATATGGGAAATTAAGTGACATTCATGTTGAAATGTGTATATTCATTTCGATTATACTTTTCTTTGTGTGTAGATATTAACAATTAGAAAATACAGGAGTATGTAGTGGCGCGCTTCAAAAAATCATATATTTTATTATATACGACCAAATGTATCAAATCAGGCACCTGCAGACTCGGAAAACATTACTCTTTCAGAAAAAAAATATTACAGAATTGTTTAATAGCGATATTCGCGATGAAATTCTGATTTTGTTGAAAATTGCAAACCAACCCCCAACTTTGGCACAGCGTAGAGCGCAAACTATTGATCGCAGACGAAAAATTTGAAGACCAAAATTGTGCACAATTTTGTTATCTACATATTTCATTTCAACTTTTTTTCAATAGCGCTTACCACAACGGCGCTATTTCCAGAAAAGCGTCCCGACGCAGAGTTTTCATCCCCCCACCCCTCGAGCGGCAACACTCTGAGGTCGCAAACTCAGGTGTACTATCAGGGGACCTATGTCTACCATCCCACCAAATTTCATTTCTTTCCGACCTTTTGCGATTAGAAACCCTTTTTTATACCCATTGCCTGGCCTACTGTGCCAATACTTAAAAAATAGGAGCTACCTTAATGAAAAATATAAGTATAAATGGTCTTTCTTTTTTAGTTACCAAATTACTTAATCAATCTAGTGGAAATACCAATTTGAAAATTTGCGTCGTAAAAAAATATACTTAGGTACTTATTGTCTTCGTTTTTGCTTTCGGATTATTCTGTCCAACGCCCTTTCACTTTTCTGCTTGAAGCAACGTTGCAGCAAGTGTGGCTTTCTGCAACGACGAAGTTTAAAATAAGATCGTCCGCGCCGAAAGAGCGCGGCATGCCCAGAATGCGCCCGACATTTCACGATAATTGGCGCTGGCAATCGGCCCGATGTTAAATCATCTTTCCGCTATCGGGGCGCAAGTCTCGAAGATCCGCTGGCCCGTCATTTTTCCGCTCCGCCCATCAATCTCCGGGCAATTATTGCGCCTGGCAAAAAATTCCCCGGACGGCGGACACGGCCTCAATTAAGAGGCGCGCGAGGATTTTTTTGCCGGCAGCAGCGAGGGGGGGCGCGCGCGCGGGACGCCGACAAAAAGCGTAATTGAGGCCGGGTGCGGTTCCTGCCGGTGGCCACGACGCTTGGGAATCTAGGTCGCGAAGTACCGCTGAAGATGGAACTGCTGCCCCAAATTATTAAATCGCCGGGAAGCTGGGCCAGCGGTCTTTGTTTTGGTTCTTAGTTCTTTGCACACTGTACTGGCAGCTCAAAAAGTGTCGTCTGGGATAGGTATAAATGCAACATTGCCACTGCTTGAAAGTAATAAAATGTTGCAACAAGGGGAAAGCAGAGACACGAGCGAATAGCAAATGGGATGTGATATAATAAAAGATTATAATCAGGGAATTAAGTAGTGGGAGGTGGTGGGGTGAAGCACGGTCAAATTAGATAGTAGAGGCGGCGCCATGCCTCCACTGAGGGATTCCACACCTCATCGATTAGTTAGTAGGGAGAACAAATTATGTTCAAGATTTTTTAAATCTTTACTTCATTGGCAAATCTGCTGGTATACAAGCGGCTACGTGTTTGAAACAACATTTTTATTATAAAAATAACGATTTCTACTGTTCAAAGTGTAAATTATAAAATAGTATTTCTTGCGTCCTAATGTTGAAGAGGTAGAATAATATCGAATAAGATACAATCTGGGATCTCTTTTGGGTTGTAAAATTAAATTATTTGCAAAAAAATTTTAACTGGTAATTTTTTATAAAGTACCTAGATTGTCCCATTTAAATTTGTCAGTTTGTTCTCATTTTAATATATCAAAATAAAAAAGAAAACATTATTACTAATACTGGTTGTTGATCAAGAGCAAAGATCATATAATATTTCAAGATATATAGTTGACTATGGAAATAATAACACCATGGAGTATGACAATCACATCACCTATAGATTTTTTTATATAGAGTTACTTAAATGGTCAAACTTACTACACTGCTCCCCAAAACGTTGAATATTTAAAATCGAGTAGGTAGGTGTAGGTATGTATACAACAGTAAGGAATGTCTATTATAATATATTTCACATATTTTTCATTACCTTTAATTTTAATAAAAAATATTGATTAGCTATTCCACACTTTGTTTTCAAAAGTTGGGACTCTAAGCCCATTTAATTTAAGGTCATAATCGATCATTGCTTTGTTCCCATGGATGTATACAGAGTGCCCCAAAAGCAATGGGACATAGAGCAACTGCATATATTTTGGGCCAAAATATGACGAAACAGCGCAAGTAAGATACGGCGAAATTGGCATTGTCAGCTTATTCTCCATCCCCAAAAACATAGCAGTGCCAAATTTCAGTTCAGCAACTTGATTTGTTTGAGAGATGTAACCATAATTCTATTTCAAAAAGTGAACTTTAACGCCCTGTATCTCTTAAACAAACAACGTTTCTATAAGGCATATTGGCCTCAATCGTCAATCGGGTCCTTTTAATACTATTGTTATAGTCAAATTTATTTTACCTTTCTTGTGCATTTTCAACAACCTCTCGACTTTTTTCGTAGGCCTGAATAATAATAGTATATATCAGAATATTATCTTCACACATTTCCGCAGTAAATTTAATGCTCGCGCAAGAGTTTATAGTTCCCAATTAGGGTTTTCTATGTTTATCTCATAGGTATGCGTAACCAGCAGCCAGTAGCAGATATTCGAAGATCAACAAGCAGAGCCGCAATTAGATACCCAAAGTGCTCGACGTCTATTAATAAAGCTAAATCAGTCGGACGAACATACTTTATATGATTAATTTGATGGGCGTTGGATAGGTGGGTATAAAAATAAATTAGTGAGATTGGTTTAATGCATATGGATAATAAGCGTCCGTCGCAGATACATCAAAACAGAATGATAAATAACGAGGAAAAAATAATAAATTATAAATGTTTCGAATATTTCCAATATGAAAGAATCAAACATTATAATCTGCTATTAATTAATCGGAGAAAAGAAAGCGCAATTAATAATTTTTATTTAAACAATTATTCGAGAATAACTATTCCCAAAACAAAAGCGTATAGGGAGGTCTCGGTAGGAGGAACGATACCGACTGTGGCGGTCTAATAGCGACGTGGAGACTTGACTCTTGAGTCGATGTTGTTATTATAGTGGAAACTAACAGGTTTTTGGAGCGTGGCGTAGAATATTTCGCGATTCACGAAGCCATAAATTGTATTCAAGTTCAAGTGATAGAATGTTTTAGTTTTGGTGCATATTTGCACATTTATTGTGCTTAGTTTTGTGTTTTATTTATTATTGCACTCCGCATTAAGCTATTTTTCCTCTTACTGCTGTTAAAATGTTTTACATCATAACTGAATCACCCTGTATTTTACCCTCAAATTTGAAGTATAGCTAATGTATGACGATTTTTACAATCTTATCTGAAAATACAAGGTGTTTCTAAATTATGGTGCCAACGTAATGCGAAAGGTAGAAAATGTCATTTTGAACAAAAAGTTTCCTATAAACATGGGTCGGAAAATGCATGATAAGAACATTACAGGGTGATAAATATATAGTTAGAAAAACATCTTTATCGCAATAACTTCTACAGAAGTTAATATGCAATTTAAATGAAACTTGGTGCAGTTCTTTAGTAACTGAAGTGCAATTTTTTTTTGTAAAAACAATTAATTTATTCCCATCGACCAGAGGCGAAGCAGCGGGGTAGCACAATGGATTTGATATTCATGACTTTTGTGAGATTATCTTTTTGATTTCGCAGGTTCATAACTTTAGTGCATCTTTCTATTTCGAAATAAAAGGGTCCTCTTGTCTCATAACGATAAAATCAACCGTTTGCGTTGAAATCAGCAAAATGTGCCCCAAAACACCTGTTAACTCCATATAGATTCGATATAAAAATGCTGCTTTTTTATCAAACTTTATACTGGTCAAGAATTCTCTAGAATTATTAAAAAAATATTAATAATCACAAAACTAATTTAGTATGTTTTTACACAATGCCAACTAACAAATTGAAAACGATTTGAATTATTGGACCTTTCTCAACAAAGTCACTGTCTGATACATTGCCGGTGCATTTCCTGTTGTGGCACACCAGCCACCTTAACTCATATAGACTTACTGACTGGCAAGCGTCTGTATTTTTTAGATTTAGTAAGTTTATATTGTCTATGGAGCGGTTTTGATATACTTACCCGATTTTTGAACCCAGCAATTCAATAGATATTTTGATAGGTATGGCACATAGAAAGACACCATATACAGGGTGTAACTGAACTCTTAGTATTTTTTCATATTTACAGCTGTATCTTAATTATTTTCAAAGAACGGCAATGCTGCAATAAACATGTCATTTTAAGAATAAACCTATAGCAATTTGTGGATGCCAATGGGCCTTGTTCACTCAATCGAATTTCGATATTTCTTACTACTAGAATGAAATTAATCACATAACTCTTTAATAAAATCCACCTCAGCATCTTTCTCGTCGATACCTAATATTGTTATTAACTAAAAAGATATATAAAAAATTTAAACTGCGCGCCTTCATTTGGAGCAATGAAATTGCGTTTGCCACGTTGCCGGTTATACTAGTAATCGAAGCCCTAAAAATTCGATTTCCGTTCTAATCTCAGTAATCTTAGACGTGCACATTGAATCGAAATCGATTCTCTAGAGAGAGACAGTTGTATAAACGGTTGTCCGAACTCGACCGTACAGACGCAGGTAGTTGTTTTGTGGGTCGTGTGTCGTGTCTATATCAATATGTCATGTCATTCTGACATTCTTTAATTCGTGTAAACCGAGCTAATAAAACTAAAAATGTTTTTCTGAAAACCTGCAAAAGTTAAAGTGTACACCGTATGCTGATTTGAAATCAAATTTAATTGGTCTTGTAATAAGGATGGCGCTAGGCACTTATTTAGCATTATCAGTATTGTTACCTCCCTGTAGAACTGGAAAAAGTGATTGACAGAAAGGAGAAAGGAATATTTTGGTCATCCGGAAAACCTTTTGATAGCCATTTTAGGAGATGGTAGAAAACACATTCGACAGAAAGGAGAAAGGAATATTCTTTAAGAATAATTGCAAAATGAAGAAGATCAACGGCAGAATATTTCGAAATTAAATTTTGATTGTCAAGATTATGTCTAGTTGTTATAAACCAGATTTATTTAGGTTTGGACAACTTACAAGTTGGTGACCATTCTGCATGTAACTTTTAACTCAAAAAAGGGGGAAAACATTGCGATTGTGGTATATTATTAAATTAATTGATATTGAGGTTATTTTTTATTTCTTTTTATGGCCTCTGCCACAGAATAAATATTGTGAAGCTATTTATTCTGTGCCTCTGCTCTTTTTGAGCAATCTACTAGTCACTATGGGGCGATGTACGGTGCCAAAGCGTGGGGAACCATGAAAGACTCCGCGCCGCCCCCTGATATTGAGGTCATGTGTTATGTCTATTTGGCAAGTTAGGTTAATTTTCTTCTTCTTCAGTCTTCACAAATCTCAAATAGAAACATATCGATATTGCCGTAAATCGTGTCAACATCGCAAAACAGTAGCCAATCAGCTTTTTGGGCCCGTCACGTCACGGGCCCAAGAAATTTGAATTTCAAAAACGTTTTTAGGGCATTTCCCGGTCGAAAAAAAAATCGAAAAAAAAATATTTTCGTGTTTTATTTACTATTAAGATTCATAATCAAAAATAAAAAAAAAGTGTGAAACAGGCCCATTATTAAACTTGGCATTATTTGATTCATTTGGCTGTCAACTTTTCACGTTAGTATCAATATTTTGAAAAATAATATTTTCATTCGAAGAGTTGACTGACATGCACTTTTGCCAATGGCAATAATAAACATGCGGAAACGCATAGTTGCGTGTATATTGGTATATTGGTATATTGGTCATTTCGAACATGTAATAATTTACTAATTTTCTAATAGCATTACGTTTCTTTTATTATCTTTTTTGCTTTTGTATTTTGTTAAATAAAGTTTAATTGACATCCACAGATTGCTAGATTTATTCTTAAAATGACTTGTTTATTCAGTTTATTGGCATAGTATTGCCATTCTTTGAAAATAATTAAAAAACGGCTGCGAATATGAAAAAATACTAAGAGATACTTTTTGTTAACCATTGGATTAACCACTCAAAACAAATTTTAAAAAATGCGATTATACAGGGTATTCATATATTTTTCATATCAACCTTAATTTGTCGGCTCATCCAAGTTTTAAGAAAATATCTCGTATACTTCTAGAGATACTAAGAAATATGTGTATTTTCCTCTAAAGTTCTACGTTCTGTATAAAAAAAAACTATGGCCCGTAGGAGAAAAAATATATGAAGCAGTGCCCTTATTTTGAGACCAAGAGTACGTGGTTTCATTTTTGACCATCAGTTCAATTACACCCTGTATGTTTTGCATTGGATCTTTGCACAAACACTTTGAGTGGTCCTATTGACCATTCAACTGTTGTGAGGAGATTCCATGGCACACTTGACTTACCAGATATGCCGTTAAAATTCCTATTTTGCTTAACTTTTACTCCCTGTATATTTTTTGTTCGGATTTGGTATATAAGAGTGTTGAGGTATCCTGGTTAACGCATTGATATCAGATTTTAAATAAAAAAATCGCTAAATGGTTTTCGTGAAAATCGGGGCTATAAAAAAATCCTAGCCGGCCTTATGGATTTGCATTTTGAAAATTATATGAAGGTCAAAAGAAGCTGTTTTTGAAGATCTTTCAACATCAAAATCGACTTAAAATCAGAACAGAAATCAAATATAAAGGCTATATAAATAGCAGAAGTAGGTAGTAAAAAAATCAAAATCTCGTCCCCAAAAAAGCAAAAGTTCAAATTTCTCGATAACATCTTGATCCAATAGAACAAAATCGTATAAATATATTTTCAACTTTAATACCTTTGTATAAGACATATTTTGGCCTAAATCGTCACATTATTCTGATCCCCTTTATTCCCCATGAATCATCCTGTATAACTTTACAATGCTTTTCTAAGGGATATGCGCAGATTTTTTAACCACCTGAAATTTTGTGATATCACGTTACTTTTTATGTAATAAATTACGAAAATTATTTTAGGGCCCACATTATACTCAATTTGTATCATTGTATCGCCCTCGGTATCATCATAATGTCCCGAAAGTATCCCATTCTTCATTCTTCCAACATTTAGGGAGCGCGGGCCACGCCCAAACGCCACCATAAGTTGCATCGTTCGGGGACCCCCATATCGAATCAATTTAATAAACGTCCCAACCCCTGTGGGTGCCCATCCGGCTAGCGCGGTGCCCCGGAAATACGTTGATGTATCGTTATTGCCGGATTCCGTGACTGGCGGTAATGGCGACGGCGCCCGCGTCCGCCGCCATCTTGAATCCCAAGAATTACTGCCTCGCCGGCCGCCCCGCAGGAATTCTCGTTGCGAGAGCAAAAAGTACAGCTACGTACCTATCCGTGAAATACGTACAGTTGTAGTAGCAATGCATTGAATCGTTAACATTCAAGAATATTGGCATGTCCTGCAAATTTTTTATTGTTGTTTTCTTTTACTGCAAGCACGAGCCACGCAAAGAAGGGTATACCCCGATTACTGTAAGAAGTCCCGATTTTGTCAGATGACATTCTCCACAAAATCCCTAGGAAATTTCTGTTAACCAGGGGTTAACATTGGTATATGCGTCGCAACCAGTTAATGACGTCACTCATTGATATATGATGTGAAAAGTTACCCAAGTGATACGAAAAAAAGAACATAATAAAATAAAAACCCTATTGCAATCACGATTATACTACTACAAATAAAAATAACTATGACTAGAACTAATTTTAATAATAATTTCAAACGTCATGGGAACACTTTCATTTTGGTATTTTGGTAAAATCGGCTACTTGCGGCAGCATCTATGGTGCGTACTCAGGCAAATTTTATTTCCGTTTTCCGTGTTGTGAAAGTAAAAACCTATATATATTTTGTGGTTCAAAAGGGTTCAAACTTTGGGCAGTGGAAATATTCGTGGGTTTTGTACGTTTCGTGAGTTTTACCGTTATCTGTGTTGTTCTTGTTCGTGTTATTAGTAGTTATTCATTGTGCAAATGGGCTCGTTACTGACCTGAACTTTTGACCCGGTTGCATTTTTTTGCTCCATCGATGCCAACTTAGGATCTCGAAATTACCAATTGACAGTCCCAGTAAGGACTTCTTATAATAATTTTACTATATACGAGTCTATCCATACAGGGTGTCCTACCTGTATGGACAGTGGCGTACATAGTCCCTACATACAGGGTGAGTTTTTTTTTTAGGATGATCGGTATGGGGATCTCGGAAACTAAGCGGAAATAGAAGGAATAGGTTAAATGGGGAAAGAATTGCAGTTTTGTGGCATGGCATGGCTTACTAGATAATTTGAAATAACGAAATCTTGGCGATAAACGAAATCTTGGCGATATAGTCTAATCCGTCTAGCTTCGTTGTTTCTGATTGTAGATAAAAAGTGTAAATACTAAAGTTGGAGGAATTTGTGTCCCCAATGCGGTTATCATGTCTTACCACAGCAAATATATTACGAAGTCCTACTTTCCGCTCTTAGCGATCATTTTCGAGATATGACCCAAAGTTGTGTTTATTTTTAAAGGGAAACCATAGTTATTTCCGTTATCTTTCTGAATAACCACATCGAGTACTACATCGTCCAACTTAAGGCAGTGGATCAAAACATTAGCCACCACGTGACCTATTCTTTTATTGGTCTGGCCCATAGACAAACCTATTTGGGTTTGTCTATGGTCTGGCCGTCATAAAATGTGAAGTGTTTACGCGGCGAGCAGAATCCAGGGCCGGCTCTTCCCTCAGTCGAGTTTCCTGCATATTTTAGATCGGATCGCGAGCAGTATATTCTGTAAATTTATTTTGATACTTAATTTAAGGAAATATATAAAGATCCACGAAAGGTAGAAACACAAATTTTAGAACTTTAGAAACATGATAACCGCATTGGGGACACAAAGTCTTCCACCTTCCCCTAGTTTCCGAGATCCCTATACTTCTGTGTATATTGAGTTACTGCTTTATTTGCTTTTTGCTTCTGTTGCCTGTTGAACCAAAGAATACACAATAGGGTTGTTTCCTCAAACAAATAATAAACATAGGCTAACCTAAAGTTGCCTACTCAAAACAAAAACAACAAATTTGACACTTAACCCTGCATCATATGATAACCAGAGGTTACGTTTCCGATGCCACAAATCCAACACTTTATTCTTCCCATCGTTCTTAAAACTACACTAATTCACTAATTACTAACTTAACTATAAGTCTTTTGTCAAATAACCATAAAATCTCCTCAAAAAACAAGAATAACGCAAAAGTAAACAATCGAAACACATCAACACAAACATCACAAAGAGCTCGTTCAACGTTGCCACGTTAGCCAGAATAAGCAATTTATTAAGGATATTATTTATAGAGCAAGTAGGATCAGTAAATTCGCAAAATCAGTAAAATATATTGTCAAGTGATAACTGCTATAATATGTAGATTGTAGATATCAATTGTTCCCAATTGATGTTTTTTAACTTTGGTAGAAGATACATTTATGAAGAAGTTTGGCAATGGTGCAGTCATTGCATTGTTGTTACACTTTTTTATCTTGGCAGGGTCTGTATTGTATTGAATTATTAGTCTATGTTTATTATTTGTCTGAGATTGTTTCCTTCTACCAAATTTTCAAAACAGGACTGACTGACTATAAAGGACCATGACTAATAAATATGTCTACACATAGGCGTTGTTGTTCTATTAATTCTTTCCAAAGCCAATAATTTGAAAATAAAATCTGAATTTCCGAATGAGATCCGCCGTGTAAGGCCGAATATTGCCGAAAGCAAAGTGAGACGTGTCCAATAATTCTGATTCCTGATCTACAACAATCCATCAGCTGATCATCGATTATGTTCTGTGGTTTGGGGAAAAGAAGATTTATCGATTATGTTTTGTGGTTTGGCGAGAAGAAGATTTTAAATTTTAAGTTATTTAAATTTTTGGTAAACTTTTTCCAAGAATCATAAACACAGACCATTTAAATCAACTGTCATTTGGATCAGGTGACATAACCACAAAATCTGCTGAGTGGCAAACAGACAAAATAGGCTAGTCACAAAATCGACATTTTATTGCTTTTTTGAAAAGTTTGAGATAACAGTAAAAATGTCGTTTACAATTATAGAGTTATAATAACATAAATTATGTTTGAAAATGATGATGAAAGAATTAAACGAACTTTGTTTCGGTTGTTTTTCTGAGAGTCTTGAAAATTTATTATAAAAGGGAAACTAAGTCAAGGTGCCGGAAAGTTCGTCAAGAAGGCCGATCGCTGTTAGCCCCGCTAGACTGCGTAGACCGGTCGAACCGCCCTGTTTCGGCGTTGCCTCATGGACTTGAAATTTGAGGAGATTGTGGTTGTTGCGGCCCTAGTGTGTTTTCTCATCGTTCAAAACTTTTAGTTGTTCGCTTTTACGTTTTTTTTACCGTCCCATAGCTTAACCTATAGCTATAGCTAGTCAGAAACATTGTTGAAACATTCCGCAAAAAATCCTGCTACACCAACTTTCTAACTTTAATTTTGGAGCGAAAACAAATATTAAAACAGATAAATTGTAATGTCTTACAATTCTTCGGACTTAATACTAAGTTGAGATATAGGTATTTTAATTTAGTTATTAGTTTTTATATAAAATTTTAAGCAACATATTTGGTGTAGCCTGCGGAAATTTCAATAATGGTTCTCACAATCTATGTCTAATGTGTAGCTTTATCTATGACAGTACCTACCTTCTGTACGAGTTTACCATTAATTATTATAGACCGGGAGATTAGTTTTTTGGACTTGATTTTACTCAGTATGCCTTTCAATGAAACTGCTGAAAAAGGATGGCATACCGTTTGCGCATGTCCAAGTACAGTTTAAATTAAATGTTATTTAATTATTTAAACGGTTTATTCGATGTAGTGACTTGAACATGCGCAAACGGTAGGTATGCCATATTTTATTCAGCAGTTTTATGACAAGAACTTACATACTTATCATTGGCAGCCTGTTCAGAAACGTGGAAAAATTAAGTATTAAAATAAAAGTTCACCTGACAATAATATCCCTTTGGGCCCACGCTAAAGGTATGCCTATATATGTTTTAGGAGGAATTTTCTATTTTGAACTTCATTATGAAACACATGGCAGCGTGATATCATATCCAAACGCATATTTTTTTAATAAATGGAAACTCAGTTTTTCATATATGAAGAATCCAGGATGACTCTCTGATTCCTATCTTGTTATTGTGAGAATATACGCAACATAAATGCTCTTTGAAAGGCATACTGAGTAAAATGACGTCCAAAAATCTGTCACTATCTCCCGGTCTATTAGTAATCCAGAATTTATCGGATGAAAATGACATTATTTAAGAAATGGCAGTGGCCACATAGAAATTGCAGGGCCTACCTGGATGGCGAACGGGGTATCCGTTGCGGACGGCCGCGGCACGCGCCCGCTCGATGACGTGGGGCGGCGGCGCCGGCCCGACCCGGCCCCGGCTTTTACGGCCCGGCGCTACGCCGAAACACACTTAAGGACTTAATTGAAGCCGGATAAGAGATCTGGACGTCGGGGCAATGCGGGGAAGGAGGCGAGCGGGGGCTCCAACCGGACCAAGAAACCAGGGATTCGAATTGAAACTGATATAGGCGCACGCGGTATTGAGCGAAACCCCACAATGTGAACTTTCAGCTTTTTCTCTTTGAAACTCACCATTGTTTTCATCCAACACTAAGCTCTTGTATAGTCCTCCTTACGGCAGATTGCCTGCGACTCAAGGGGGAGGAACTCGTAAATACTATAGAGTTAGTCACAGTTCAGGGGCGTAGCTCAATTTTGCGTAACTCACCGACTTAATTTTCATATAATTGTTATTTAATTTATAGTTAATATTATTCTTAACGGTGATGCCTTAGACTATGGAGGAAGGCAAACCCTTATAACATTGGCAATTATTTATCGTGTTTGAGAATTCAACGTTATTCTAACTCCCGAATATACGAAACGCCACTGAGCTCTCTGCCAAGCTTGCCGGCGGCCGAAAAAGTGAGCGCTGTGTGGTAGCCCAAATACGCAGTTAACTTTACGTACCTACTATAGAAACAGGCAAAAAACGCGTTGGCTAACTGGTTTTGTCGGCCGGTTCGCTGGCTGATGTGCTTTGTTGCCGTATTTCAAAGGCGATGGTAGATGCGACGATGTTGAAAAAAATATAATAGGCGTTAAAAATAAATGATAAATAAAAATGAGTAAGTGGTCGCGTGATGCTTTATTTTTTCGGTATTACAGAGTTCAGAAATTCGGCTACAATATGTTAAAACTTAACGACTACTCGTATAGGAAATCTCGCAACTCTGCTCGCATTCTTTAGAAACTTTTTCTTTCGTGCGTTGAACTATAAAGTATTTAACTCTGGTTTTTGTTTTCAAATTTCATTTTCCCCCACGCGCCCACCACAAAGTTCGCCTTTGTGTGATTTATTTACCATAATGAATACTTTTTATACATTTGTACCGTAACGAAGTTATACCTATAGAGGGTGTTTCTTTGATTAGAAATTTGAACTGGTAGTAAGTTTCAACCGACCAAAATCAAGCCTATACACACTAAAAAATTTTGAGGAATTAACTGATGGTATGGCAACGCTGTAGCAGAGAGTGATCTCACCACCAATCTCTCAAACTATCTCTAAAATTAGGAAACATTATATTGTAAATAATTAAGTATCTATTCTGAAGATTCTTTCATACTATACCAATTTAAATATAAACTGTTGTTACATTCCGACTGAGAAAACCTGTCCTGTGATAGTGAACCGGACAATGTGCGCCAATCATTTAAAAAATCTGAAGGTGTTAGCTTTTGGGGTGTGCGCGTACCTACTGCGTGGAACATAAATTAAACACAAATATAGCAAAATGTGAACGTTTTGAACCTTTTGTCATCGTTTTGCATTTTTCAATAAACCAAAAAAACTTGATTGTATATAAAAGAGTTCATAGAACGAACTGCCAATAGATATGATTCTATTGATCCTATAGGAATTTGTTCGTTTAAAATTGAAGTCACTGAGTAAAGGATATACAGGGTGTAACTTTGATAAGTACCGAAAATTTAAGAGCAGGTGGGGAAAAATGCGCTTGTTATGCAATTAAAATTTTTCTGCGCATATTAACGACAGAAATAATTTTTTAAAAAACGCTATTAAAACCCCTATTTACGACGCCGCACAGCCAGAGGTCCTTCACCTTGCCGGAACCAGCTGGCACTGAGGCCGCCCCCCCTCAATTCCTTTGTGCAGCGTTGTCAGACGCGTAGCACTTTCACAGTATTTCAAGAATGTCTTTCAACTCATTTTTGGACAAATTTTTAATGGTTCTTTTAGCGAATAGCATGCAAAAAACTACCTTTCAGATGCCTCGATGATTTTCCTTGCGAGTGTCGTATACCATCGCGGCGTGTTACTTTGCCAAGTGAATGTGACTTTGCCAAATGGTGCCTCATTTTATGTAAATTCAATTTGTCTACGCACCAATTGGCAACAGCGGGCGGTGTTATCCTCAAAGCAAAGCTAGCATCCTTGCCGATCATTTTAACGATCTAAATACGTGCCCTGTATTTCCAGTATACCGTTAGCCGCCCCAGAGTGTAGAGGTAAGTTTTTGTTGTTTTTACAAATACGAAATATTAAGGGCTGGCACATCTTCTGTGATAAATATATCAACAAAATTGACTATGGGTAGTGTCTGTAGGAATATTTTGTACATGTAAATGAAAATTTATGTTTTAATTTTTATAATTTCTGGGAAAAAACAAGGTTTCGAGAAAAAGTTCATTTTTTAAGTATGACTTTGCCAAAGCATTCTCTTACAAAATTAACTTTGTTCTAGAATTTGCAATATGGGGAGACTCTATAAAAAAAAACTAGGCACGCGCAATTACAAAAATTATACTGAGGCAACTTTAAGCACTGCTATTAATGCTGTCTAAGGGAGAAATATGACAATATATCAAGCATCTGAAACATATAAAATTCCAAGGAGGACCCTTTGGAATAAATTGCATCGTCGTCATTTGGGTAGTGTTGGAGGTGTGACAGCACTAACGGAGCTTGAAGAAAGACACATTGTTGATGTTCTTCTAGCCGCTGCGGAATATGGTAATCCGTTAACGTCATTTGACCTGCGTATGTTAGTCAAGCGTTATCTAGAAAAAGGTGAAAGGAGAATCGAAAAATTTCCTGATAATTTACCTGGGAAAGATTGGTGTCTAAATTTTTTAGACAGGCATCAAGGTCGTCTGTCAGTTCGGGCCTGCAAAAATATAAAATGCGCAAGGGCAGAAAAGTTCGAAGATGAAATAAGTGCTTACTTTGACAATTTGGAAAGGAGTCTTGCAGGAGTTCCCCCAAGCAATATTCTGAATTATGATGAGACGAATCTAACAGACGACCCGGGGGCGACTCGTTGTATTTTCCGACGGGGAACCAAATACCCGGAAAGAGTCATAAATGTATCAAAATCGGCAATATCCATCATGTTTGCGATTTCAGCAGCTGGAGAGGTACTTCCACCATACGTGGTTTATAAAGCAGATAGGCTTTATGATCAGTGGAGAATCGGTGGTCCAACAAATGCAAGATATAACAGAACTAAATCGGGCTGGTTCGACGGTTGCGTTTTTGAAGACTGGTTTAATTCAATTGCACTTCCATGGGCACATAAGCATGAGGGTGTTAAAGTATTAATCGGGGACAATTTATCATCCCATTTAAATGTAGACATTATTGTCAGCTGCCAGAAATCAAACATAAAGTTTATATATTTACCTCCGAACTCAACACATATCACTCAGCCACTAGACGTTGGATATTTTGGCCAATTAAAACGTTTCTGGAAAGAAATATTGGTAAAATTCAAAATACAAAATCCAAAAGAAAAAGCCGTGAACAAAATTGTTTTCCCTAGTTTGCTAAAAATCCTGGTAGATAAACTCAGTTTTAAAGATAAAACCAATATAGCAAGTGCCTTTAGAGCTTGTGGAATATACCCAACTGATAGAGAACAAGTTTTAAAAAGACTTCCAAATCGAAGTTTATTGGCGAAAATGTGAGTGAGACTCTTTTGGGATATTTGCAAGAAATCAGGTCTAATGCATCTACCTCGGGCACCAGAAGGAGAAAAAAAATGATTAAAATTATTCCAGGAAAGTCCGTAGGTAATGAAGACCTCAGCGAAGATAAAGAAAATAAGTCATCTGATGAAGAGCCAGAAGTTGTACCACCCAATATTGAAGATAATACAAATCAAGAGGAAGATATGGAAAGCGACAGTGAGGAGGAGCAGATTCGGAAGCCAAAAATCGATGATTTTGTAGTTGTTGCTTTTGCAACAAAAAAAACTCTACGACACTTTGTTGGGAAAGTTTTAGAAATCAAAGATGACTTATTGACGATACGATTCCTAAGAAAAAAACAAGAAGGTTTCGTGTATCCAGATATAGAGGATATTTCACAGCAAGAAGAGAGAGACATTTGCTGTTTCCTAGATAAACCAAGAATATCTCCTCGAGGATATCACTATTTTAAGACAAATTTGTCTAATTTTAAGCTGTAAGCACTGTTAGTTTATAAGTACAAGACTGTCAAAGAGATCCTGTGATTTGTTTTTTATTAACAATATTTTAAGTCGAGAAAACATGTTTATTTTGTTATTTAAAAACGTTGTGCCAGAATAAAGTTTATTTTTTACATCTAATTGGCTTTTTTTTACCGAAAAAATATTTTTTAAATTTATTATAAACTTTTTAAAATTCTATCAGGGGGCAAAGTCACACATCAGAGTGTCCTACATTGCGAAACAAATGGTTTTAAAGGGGTTGGCAAAGTAACCCTTTTTAATGGGTGACTTTGCCAATTTTTTAAAAAAATTAAAAAAATATTTTCAATGCCGCTGCACATTACTTTCATGCAGAAACCTATAGGAAAAACTTGAAAATAGCACATACTTTTATTTCATAATTTTCTCATTACTATGTTCATAAAAAATACACAAAATCTCAAAAAACTGGTGCAAAGTAACACGCCGCGATGGTACTCCTTTCTTGTGTTTATTATCCAAAAATCCTCTCGAAAGTCACAAAAAGCCCTAGGTAACTAGTTGCATTGTTTTTACATGATGGTCGCGAACGTATTACACTGCGTTGTCTTTTTCACGGAAATACGAAAAAAACACTCATTATTTTAGCGCACACTTGAAGCGGCGCGATTTCAAACATTAGGGACCTCTTGATTTTCCCCAACTGATTAGATAATCTCATTCCAACGGGGTAGGGTACCTACTAACCAAACTTGCAGTGGCGATTCCAATAAGTTTGGTCATCACTGCTGGTCCAAAAGATAGCCAACGGATCTGGGAAAATGTGCAAGAGCTATTACCTACGTCGCGCACAGTTTACGGAGCATTTCCGACAACAGATCGTCAAACACAGCAAAACAGAATCGGTTAGAATTAGAACGACGTTCGTATTATACCCATCCACGTTTAGGAAACAGAATTACCTTTATCTACAATGCCGTTGAATCGTTGAAGCTGGGCGCTCCGAATATTCGAAGCGAAGGCGTCTAAGCGCCTCACGTCCACGCAATCCCTTCCCCACGTCCACTACTCGGTGTTACCATTTATGACGAGTTGTCCCCAAACTGAGGACTTTTCACTTCATGAAAGCCTGGCGACGATTTTTCAAAATGAGCTATTTAACTAAACTAAAACGAATAAAATAAGTTTTAGGTTTTTGGGTAAGGTAAGTAGGTACATTCTAGTAGAATAGGATGATTTTTTAGGATTACCACCGCGATTTTCTCGCTTGTTTTGCGCCCTACAAAAAAAAACGTGAGGAACAAAAATATGACAATTTAGGACAGCTAAGTGGTGATAAAAAATAAATCGGCATTCATTGCCAACTTGTGCAATATAAAAAAAACTCAAATTGAGCAAAACTATTAATAGCCATGGAATGTTTATTTAAAGAGATATAGGAAAACTTTTATATTAAAAATTGATGGCACTGAGAAACTTTATCTATACAGGTGCTCAGATCGTTTCAGCAAATTACACAGGATCTTCGGCTCTGTTGAGGGTATATGAAAATTTTTGTAGGTTTGAAGTTTTTCTAGCACAGCGCGAAAAGTTGGGCATGGAGGCCCATTTCTTGTTTAACGTCGCCTGGCTGACCAAAATTTCCATATTTTATTTTCTGTGAGGCCCAAAATAAGCGAGAAAATAACTTAATAAGAACTAAACAAAAAAATTTCATAGCCTCAAGAGAGCCGAAGACCCTGTGTAACTTTCTGAAACTATCTTAGAAACCCAGTTGCATAAAGCTTCTTAGTGCCATCAATTTTCAATATTAAAGTTTTCCTCTATTTTTTAAAAACATGTTACGGCTATTAATTGGTTTGCTCAATTGGAGCTTTTTTCTATTGCGCCACAAGTTGGCCATGGATGCCGATTTCTTTTGCAGCACCAATTCGCTGTCCAAAATTGACACATTTTTGTTTCTTATAATTTTTTGTGAGGCGCAAAATAAACGAGAAAATCGCGGTAGTATTCCAAAAAAATCACCCTATATACAGGGTGTCCCGAAATTAGCCTGCCATAATTTACCAGCGTGTTTTACGACCTAAAAAAATGAAAAAAGTTCCTATAAGCGTGGCCTCAAAAATGCCCCCTAATGGGGCTTATAGCCCCCGAAAGGGGCAGTTTCACAAACGGGTTTCTATAAATATTTCCAGAACGAACAAAGATAAAATTCTGAAATTTGGTACCTATATGATGTATCTGTGAGATTTGACATTTACCGAGGTAGCGATGGGTAAACATTCTTAATCATAGGCGTCCCAAATGGGGGGTTCAGGAGTTAAAATTACCCAAAAAAAATTTTGTATACTTTTTCCAGATTATGAAAGCTGAAGGTATTCTACGAAGAAAAGGTGCTCTTGTTAAACTTCGATAGCATGCATCGTTTTCGAGTAAACTCGTTTTGAAAATTTTTTGCAGAGTGCCATGAAAATGCCTATTAGAAATTAACCTGCCATAATTTACCACCACCTTTTTTGGTACAAAAAAAATGAAAAAGTTCCCCTAAACATGGCCTCAAAAAAGTCACCTAAGGGGGCTATAGCCCCCGAAATGGACACTTTAGCAAACGGTTTTTTCTAAATATTTCCAGAACGAACAACGCTAAAGGTGGATTTATAAACTCGACGTTTGCGTTGGCCGTTTGCGTCTAAAATTCAATCCCAATATTTTACGTGTAACCGTTTATAAAATGCCGTCGAATGCTGCCGTCTGCGTCCGATGCCGTCCGAGATAAACTAATTTCATCTTTTTCACGTTCCGTCGTTCACATTTCTGGACGCAAACTGCGAAGGTCACCGTCCACCTTAATAAAATTATGAAATTTGGTGTGTGATATACCTGTGAGATTTGACGTTTACCGAGGTAGAGAGAGTTTGACATTCTTCATCATAGGTGTCCCAAATAAGGGGAGTCAAGGGGTTAAAAATATCCAAAAATTTTTGTGCGGTTTTTTCATGATTTATTCTCCCAGGTATGTTACATACCAAATTTCAGAATTTTATCTTTGCTCGTTCTGGAAATATTTAGAAAAAACCGTTTGCCAAAGTTTTCGGGAGCTATAGCCCTCCAAGGGGGCATTTTTGAGGCCATGTTTATAGGAACTTTTTCATTTTTTTGGGTCGCAGAACACGCTGGTAAAATATCGCAGGCTAATTTCTAATACGCATTTTCATGACCCTCTGCAAAAAAAAATTTCAATACGATTTTACTTGAAAACGGTGCACGCTATCAAAGTTCAACAAGAGCACCCTTTTTCGTAGAGTACCCTGAAATTTCCCAATAAATTTGGGGAAAAAGCACACACAAAAAATTTAGGGCATTTTTAACCCCTTTACCCACCCATTTAGGACGTCTATGAATAAGAATGTCTAACTATCGCTACTTCGGCAAATATCAAATCTCACAGGTACATCACATACCAAATTTTTTTGAGGCCATGTTTACAGGAACTTTTTCATTTTTTTAGGTCGTATAGAATACGCTGGCAAACTATGGCAGGCTAATTTTGGGACACCCTGTATATCCTTTACTCAATGCTGAAGTTTGAAATTTTCTGTAAATAATAAAATAGAAAGCTGCAAGTAGTAGGTAAGCACAAAGGATTAGATTCTACAGAAATATTTTAAAGGAATTGTTTTTTCAGAACTTCAGACCTTTATTATATTGCTATGGTGTGCAGTTCTACGTTCTACTTAATTAACTTGTGCCGCATTGCGCATGCCATCTTACAAAGTAAAACCAGTCAATTCGTATCCATACGTAATTACAAGATAATATTATTTGTGACTTAATAAGAAAGCAGACAGGCATCCAAACTTGATCAATTACGGGTAATCAGTTCGCATCTCACTAGGAGGACGCCTTCATTAACTACATTTTAATAAACCGCTATCTAATTAATTAAATAAATATCTTCACCACGGAATACGGACTTTATAAAGCCCCGTATTCCTGCCTCTCAGATACATCAACGTCCAGTCAAAGCTTCGCCGGCTTGACTTCAATCAATCCATGAAATGAATCGAAAATTAACTTGAACTTTTTAACAATGTCCCGATATATCTCTATACGGACAAATATGGAAAGTTGCAAACTTAAGAGTAATAAATTACATGAGCCGCAATTTGATCTTACTGCTGGGAGATCCTAAAACAGTGACTTAATTATTCATTTCATAGGTCTGGTCCAAAAAACTTTGGGTCTGGTCGACCATGGTTTAACTTTACCCCTAATAGATACAAATTTTGTACCGGTCAAAGACTCGCCCGCAGTACAGATTTGCAAGCAAATAATATCAATTATTATTACTGTTATGGAATCGAAAGCTTTAGCCAATAATTTGAAAAGACTTTGGGCAATCAATAATACCTTCGTATACAGGGTGTCCCATTCGTAATGGTGTATAGAGTAACTTCATATATTTTTTTCCAAAATATTACGATTGAGCTTAACAACTACCGGTCAAGTCTCAATGGTTACTGAGATACAGGGCGTTGAAGTGCATTTTTGAAATTGAATTATGGCTACATATCCCAAAATGATCGAGTTGCTGAACTGACATTTGACACTGTTATGCTTTTGGGGATGGAGAATAAGCTGAAGTGTCAATTTCTACGTATCTCACAGAGGGAGCCACTTGCGCTGTTTTTGGATCGTGCTTTTACTCGTAGATAACTTTTTTGAGGTTATCTTTTTGGTCTTGCATTTTAGTGCATCATTGATTCTGCAACAGAAAGGTACCGACTCTTGTTTCATATTCATAACGATATAAAATCAACCGATTACGTTGAAACGGGTAACATGTGCCTCAAAACACCTGTTAACTCTAAGATTCGAAACATAAAATGTTCACCTACCGCTCTCAAATGTTATGTATATGTTTTGTATAGATCAACTGTACATTCAAAATGAAGAAAAAATGCCAAATGGACATTGGCAAAACACCATTCTTTTCCTTGAAATAGGGTGTCTAAATTTTGCCAGTATCAATCCGTTCCATTTTGAAAGCGAACATTTTTTGGTAGATTGTGTCTTATTTTAAATAGTACAGTTCATCTGTCACATTTGTAAGCTGTAGGAGAAAATGTTATGTTTCGAATGTGGAAGTTAATAGGTGTTTTGGGGCACATTTTGTCGATTTTAAAGCAAACGGTTGATTTTACCGTTGTGAAACAAGAGAACATTTTGTTGCAGAATGAAAGGATGCACTCAAAGACCAAAAAGCAATAACTTGAGTATTTTAGGTAAATCACTTCTCACTACATTCGCGTGTAACGAACCGATTCGACTAATGGCGGCAGTAGTTCCCCATCCAAGGAAGTGAGGGCAGCACCACTCACTCACTCACTTCACCGCCCGCGGAATTTGAAATATATCGTTGCGCACGATTACCCGCTGCGCACCATTCCCCCACTCTCCCCTACATGTGTATGCACTTTCAGTAACTATATGTACTTAGATATACCTAATAAATAATGAAATAATTTATATTCTATAGTCATATAATAGTTATTTATGTACCAAGGCACTGAAGTTCAACTTTTTATGACTCATGTGGAGTTTAGTTGCTGAGGCCTCTGGCCGAGGCAAATAAACCATATTATTAGGCAAGAAAATAATATTAAGGGATCACCCGTCCATTAACCGACTACGCGCGGCGTTGCTTGACTTTGACGATCACTCTACCTAGGACAAGTATGATGAGACACGGCACCTTCTGACAGAAAAACCAAACTGCTGCTTCTTGTGCAGCCTACACAACAAATCTATTGATATTCAAATTTACTAAAATATGTATACTGAAGGATTGCGCTTCTATAGGAAACAATTTCGCAATGTGTACGAAAAGTTAAATGAGCCTTTATCGGCCGGGTTTTGAATATTTGGTCACTTTTGACGGGCGATTTCTCCGCGTCTGACGTTTGATGTTTACATCTCGCCAAGGCCTACTTATTGAAAAAATCGTACAATAATGGGCTACATTATTGTACGATTTCTGTGCTTTTAATGACGATTTTGGGACATTTTAATGCCGATTTCAAGAAAACTATGATATATCATACTTGAATTTTATATTGCATGAATTAAAACAATTTTCTCTTGATGTATTTTCAAAAAACGTATGTGATTTGATCTAAAGTTTGATAATCCTTTGTACATTTCCTAATCGGCACCAACGTTGCTATAGAGCAGAAACAAAAAAGACAAGAAATAACACGACTTTGTCCTGTCTATTAATTTGAGGGCATACGACATAAATAAATAATAGCACCGCCATGCCATTCAGTTAGCAGCCTAATTAAATTCCGACCACTATAATTTGGAATATCGCTGATCAAAATTGAATTAAGCCCACGCCTTCTCTTTTAATTCGAGTTAATTAACTGAAATGGCTTTATTTTCGACGTGGACTGCATGTTTGCGTCGAAACTAATCAATCAGACATTATTTAGCCGGTTGGCTTTCCTGCTTCGTGATGGCGACTTGAGGTAGGTATATTGTACGAGTATATTTATAGATTTTAGTCATCACTTGTAAATCTCACTAGGGCACCAGTGATTAATGCATCAATGATAATTTCATGGAGAATTTTTACGTTTTAATTTTCGAAAAATAGTTATTTACATTGCCAATGCGGGCGTTGCCTCGGTCGTTAAAAATACCTCCGAGGCCAAAAAAGATCTTACACATCGTGCAATGTATTACATTTTTCTTGCTACCTACAATTTCAGATTATTGTTTAAATTCAACTCTAAATACCTACACTATGGAGTATAGATTGTGAGTAATAATCTTCATAATAACGTTTGTTCAATTACTAGAAATGATAATCATGATTATAAGAGGTATAATGCAAAAAAATGAAAAAGTTGTGCTTCGTCTGGGATTTCAACACGGGACCTACCTTACGAATTACTAGTTTAGTCTCACCCTGCGGTTAGCGAAGTGCTTGTCAAATTTTGTCTGTTAGGCGGCTATTTGACCCCATGCAGGGAAACATTTATATTATTAATTTTTCTTTGGCATATAATTCATGCCCTTTCTGATCAAAACCAGTTTGTAGAACCTATTAAAATTGACGCAAGTTTCGCCTTGCTACATATACAGGGAGTTCCGCATATAAGAACCGACACAGATCAGGAGCATACAGGGAGACCAAAATAAGGTGAGTTAACACAACTTACCTCTATTATACTAAGTTGCACCCCTGAGAAGTTATAGGCCTTGAAAGTGGAATTTGAAATTTCGAAGAAAATCAATATCTCAGTTATTTTTGAACTTGGAAAAACCAAATGTGGTACACGTGGTGGGTGTACCAAGGGCATTAATCGGCAGAAAACATAGTTCAATTGTACCATTTTAAAGGGTTGATAGAGAGAGTGATGCACCCTAAAAATGTGACAGAACTTTTTTGTCCGTTGATGGACTTACAAAACAACCATTTAATGAAAAAAGAATCCAAATAAATGGATTGGAAGAAGAATATAGTTGCCCAAAGAAAGAAGTCACATTTGTTGGGATCTGGTGACCGTGGCGGCCAAACTTGTGGGCAATTAGTTCCTCTTCCAATCCATTTATTTGGATTCTTTTTCCACGAAATGGTTGTTATTCAAGTTTTGAATTTTCAAAGATTTTAAATATCACATCTGCAATACGTGTTTTCAGTTATTCGCGTTTTTGGCGAAAGCAATAAAGTTTTTCAAAAAATAACAAGAGCAATAAAAGTTTTAGAATTAAATTCTTCATAACACAGAGTAACAATTTTGTAAGTCCGCCAAGGGACAAAAAATTTCTGTCACATTTTTAGAGTATCAACCCTAAAATGGTACAATTGAAATATGTTTTCTGTCGATTAATGCCCTTGGTACAACATGTACCAAATTTGGTTTTTCCAAGTTCAAAAATAAATGAGATGTTAATTTTTTTCGAAATTTCAAAGCTCATTTTTAAAGTCTATAACTTCTCAGGGGTGCAACTTAGTACAGAGGTAAGTTGCGTTAAACCACCTTATTTTGGGCTCCCCTGTATGCTCCTGCTCTGTGTCGGTTTTTATGCGGAACACCCTGTATTTTATTAATAGTTTTAAAGTCCATGCTGCGTAAGGATTGCTAGGCAATACTTTGTGCCTATAGCAACCACTTTCGCAGCTAGCAACTAAAATGAGAGGGCACCTCAAACATTAATAATTTGACTTTCGTTTTCTGGCCTGTTATGGCAAATATATTATGTAAAGTGTACTTAAGGGGGAGGGAGTAGCAAAAATATTTTTACTTATAGGTATAGAATGTATCACAATTATATTATCACAATGCATTACGCAAAAACTATAATAAATCCATTATGGAGAATGCCAAGCGATATATTTTAAATAGATTTGACAGGAACATCTTCTATTTTCACGCACATTTTGTTGAAATACTTATTGGCAAATAACGCTAAATGTAGGTAGGTACATGACATTTCAACGATATATTTATAGGAATAGATGACTCGCACGGTAATACAAATAACACGGTTTTGTTTTGCTTCTACATTAGCGGGTCGGGGGGAAGAAGAAGAGGTATTTTGTTTATATTGGCATTTCTTAAATTCAGTCTTACCTATTTTGAAATGCATAACAAATAGATTTTTGATAGACTTCTATATTACTTTGTATATACTTTGAGATACTTATATTAAAATTCAACTTAGTAGAACAAAAATTAAAAATTTGTACTGGTTTTGTGACTAAATTTAGAGATTCATAAACATATTTTGGATAAATTATTGTTCCATTAACCTCTACTGAAATAATTAACCACTTCAACAGACAAATTCTTTTTTTTTCTGACTTAAGTGCTCTCGAAGTTCGTTCAAGGAAGTTGGGGGACTCTCCTAAAGGGTTTTAATAGTTTTTAAGAGGGCGTTTTTTTATATAAAGTGGCTTAACGTTATTTGGAAAGTGGTAAAATCTACAAGCTGAACATCTGCTTTTAATAAGTAAGGTAGAGAGGCAAATACCAGAAATTGGAATAATAAGATCTTAAAATTTCTAAATTTAAAATGTGTACCTACCTACTTATAGTTTATTTATAACTTAACTTGTAGGTAGGTATACCATTGAACTTTATAATGAAAATTATGTAATTTAGTAAGACAATAATTATTATTGTTTCCTTGCCAATTTATTAGGTATGCGCATAGTTAGGTACGCATATTTAAAACATCGCATGTGTAAAATAAGTAACATTTAATTAATTTAATATTAATTTATTTACATTAATAATTTAGCGTATTTATATGCGCCTCCCAAGCACTGAATTAATATCAATGTTTTTGCCAGAGTTTTTGCCAGTTTGCATATAAACAGCATACCTATTAGTAACATACCTCAGTTTCTTTCTTATTTTTTGTGCTAGTAATATCCATGAGGAGATAGATATTAATCCAATTATTTCCTCCTTGAAAATAATATTTAATAAGGACAAAAATTATAAAATAACACACAATTTCCCACCAAATTTTTTTATATTATAGCTGTACTCTAAATAGACTTATACAGGGTGTAACTGAACTGATGGTCAAAAATGAAACCACGTATTCTTGGAGTCAAAATAAGGGCACTTCTTCATATATTTTTTTCTTCTACGTGCCATAGTTTTCTCAATATCTATGAACTTTGCCAACTTTAGAAAAGTTCAGCACTAGAGATGTAAAGTTTTACATGGGGTTTTTCACCCTTTTTGTTATGTAAAATTCAGCTCCTTGGGAATATGCGTCTTTTATAAAAATAACTAAACGATTTTCTTGACTCTGAAATTCTTATAATATACATATTTAAGAATCGCCATAAACGCTTTATCTAGCTTGTGTTGTGCATATTAAAAGCATTATGCGGTATCACACTTGTCGACAAAATAGAGTTCAACCAAAATTGATAGATCTAACTCTACAAAAAGATATATACAGGGTTTCCCAGCGAAAACTTGACCCCACCAAAAATTAGAAAACCAAAAAATATTTGAAAATTCGCCGAGACCCGTCGATTTTTGTTCTTGGGGGGAGCTTTTTTTACAGTCAAGCCAATATATGTTCACATGTTCATCCCCCTAATCCCTAGCAACCCCAACTTTAAAATTTCTAATGGAACTACCCCACTTATATTGGCTAAAATCGGAAAGTTGACAATCCATTGTACGCATAGTAATTTCTTACACAAATGCTCGCCACTAGTAAGTTTTTTATCTACTACACAAGACCAAATTACCTAGTTTTTCTTGACATGTCGATCAGTTTACAAAAAAGTCACAAATGAAAAAGCTGAAGCAAAACAAAAAAGTTCATACAAATTCAAACCTTAGGTAGGTATATCTTTTTAAAATAACAAAAAGTCACGGTCGCAAAAAAAGTCCCCGTTTTTTCGCTTGTGACTACGAAATCGTTAGTTTTAGCCTGCTATATAAGTGTAAACGTGTTTTTAAAATGGTTTATTCTATCGCGGAAGGGTTAGAAATTGTTGCCATTGGTGCTTTAGCTTTAGCGCAATCATGATTTCGATAACAAATTGCAACAATTTCTACCCTTTCAGGGGTAGAATAAACCATTTCGAAAATACGTTTCCACTTTCAATAGCAGGCTGAAACTAACGATTTCGTGGTTACAAGCAAAAAACAGGAACTTTTTTACAGTGACTTTTTGTTACATATTTTAAAAAGATATATAAGGTTTGAATTAACTTTTTTTCTTTTGCTTCAGCTTTTTCCTTTGTGACTTTTTTGGAAACTGATCGACACGTCAATAAAAACTAGGTAATTTGGTCGTGTGTAGTAATATAGATAAAAAAAACTTAATAGTGGCGGGCATTTGTGTAGAAATTACTACGCGTACAGTGTATTGTCAACTTTCCGTTTTTAGACAATAATTCTGTCAAATCTAAACAGAATTCTAAAAACCATACATCACTGTATTCGCAATAAAAAGAACTTTAAAATGATGCGGCACAAGGGGGTAGTTCCATTTGAAATTTTAAAGTTGGGGTTGCTAGGGATTAGGGGGATGAACATATTGGGTTGGCTTGACTGTCAAAAAAGCTCCCCCTAAGAACAAAAATCGACGGGTCTCGGCGAATATTCAAATATTTTTCGGTTTCTAATTTTGGGGGGTCGAGTTTTCGTTGGGAAACCCTGTATAATAATTATAAAACCGCTTTAAAATTCGTATACCTACCGAAATAGATGCAAAATAGAAAACTGAAAATATAACCTCTGAAATATTTAACTTTCTAGTGTAAAAATATGTATAAAGGAAAGTAGCTTGTGTGATGTGCAGTTTTTCCCAAAGCACAGTGGCGTCAAGGTAACGAGATAACGTTTTGAGAATTCAATCGAGTGCAAGTAGGTACCTACTATTTTTTTCCTACAAACCATTGTTTAATTTTATTGAATATTACATATTTAATTGGGAGGCTATATACGCATAGGTATTATAGGTAGGACGTGGTATATTTTTAATTCCTAAAACATTTATAATTTCCATGTTCATAGGCAACTTGATCTTTAATTAACTTAATAATGTTGCTATATTTCTTTTCTGCAAAAAATTATATAAAAATTTGGAAATATGCAACAATTTTGTTACCGATGTTTGGGGTAATTTGAACACCTTTCAATTTATCTGTATTTCCTATTACCTTCTAAATTTAAATAAACACTTACCGCTTGACAACCTCCCGCTGAAGAAACCTCCGTGGCACTTGATATTTGACAGTCCAGCGTCGTCACTCAAGTGCGGCCAAACAAAGACACGCCAAAAAAAACAGCAAAAAGCGTCAAAAAACAACACCACGATTCGAACGACACGGAACCTAACCCCAAAACAGGCCTCTGCTTACCGGCGCGCACTGTCGCGGCACCAGGGAAGACGGGGACCGCGGGCCGGCCTCCCACGCCTCCAGTTGAGTGGGGGGGACTTGCCCCGCCTGATCAAGCCGGGGGCGGGGTCGGGGGAGCCCCACTCCTCCCCCCCATCTAATTAGCATGGATCAGCGCGAGATGGGAGATAAGACGCGAGTTTGATTGACGGTTTGAGGGGCAGGCGTGATTTTTTAATGGGAAGGGTTTGGGACCGGCCGCTTCTATTAGGCGGGTTGAGTGGTTTTGGTGGTTGGGCCATGGGTGTAGTTAGAGAAGAATGCGGGAGAAAAGAAATCCCTCAGAATTTCCTTGGAGATAAAAAATTACTTTGCATAGAACGGAGTTAATAGTGCCATTAATATAGGCATTGAAACCACCCCTGAAAGAAGCAAGCCCTTATATAGGAGCTATCCTCAGTTAAATAGGGCAGGAAATACCATCAACCGTCTATAATCTATGATCAAAACAATAATTTATGTCATTTAAGGTAACTTTCTGAAAACAACAAGAGGTCTCGTGACCTCTCTGAAATGATTTTTTCTATGACCTATTGACAATAGCGGTTTTGACCATCTTCATCTGAAGGTTAATAATGTGCCCTTCCCTCCATAAGGAGGGAAGAATTTTCCTCTATCTGTCATCAATATGGGCTACTTTCTTATCCAGAAGAAATCATATATTGGATTGCGTAGGTGAGAATTATTATTATAGTCAGGGTGAGTATTATTATTATATTCAGAAACAATTTATTAACATTTTCGGCTTGTATTATTCATTAGGTATACGTAAATTCTCATACTCATGTCTTAATAGCTAGCTATATCATTGAATTTAATGCTCGTTGCATAACATACTACTTTTTTAAGTGTCTATGCAATAACTAGGTAATAATTTTATCTACTGTCTGTGAAAAAATAATCTGACGAAACTTTGAAATTAAGAGTTTACTCAGTTATTCCGAATTACTTGTATTATAAAACTGTTCAACTAAAAAATACTAATATGATTTTTTTAACATGTAGTAGAAATCAGTAACTATTATACCAAATTATTATACCTATCACTTTGCAGTATCAATAACTTTTGAATCATATACATCAATTTACATAGAAGATGTTTTCGGTATATGTATATCGAAAAAGGTATGCCTGGTGTTGCTTATCGTAATTTACTTAAAATTGCACAAATTGTGGATTACTCCATACTGACAGAATGACCTCGTCATTGCTTATGGTATCCGATTATCGTTGAATTATTCCATAATCATGTCAGAGACGCTTGGATCAACTCGAAGTCACTAAGAATAATTATTATTCTTAGTAAAAATATTAATTGAATTTACGAAATTACTTATCTGAACATGAGTTTCCGCAGGTTATTTTTTTGCAACAATATTTATTTAATGTTTATTAGTTATGTTGAGTAAAAATAGCAACTTTTAACTGATTTACAACTTTTCTAGATTGATTCCAACCTTAGCCAGCAATAATAACTGTTTAGCTTAGACTGCATAGATATACTAGTTTTAAAGAACATTGCTAAAAAGAGCTCATACTTATATATTATATTCTCCATAAGATACCTGTAGTTAGGCAAAAATTCCGCTAATTTTACAGTTCAAAATCGGAATTCATGAGAAGTTTTGTCTTGACTGTTAAGTTTTAAGTTTCAGGTATTTCAATATACATAAATAGTCGATAATAATATTGTGGGAGCTCTAATATTTAGGTCACTTATACAAAAATAAACTAGTTTTATCTAATTTATAATAACAGCAATGTACAGAATTCTAGAAGTATTATTTTGTTTTTTGATGATGCCAAAATTGTTTTGTATTTAAAAGTTATACTTTTAAAACTACATAATATTACAAATAAATATTTATTTATTATTATATTTAATTGTTAAAAAAATTTCCCCAGTTAGAATATTATCAATGTCTGTAAAATACGTATTATAGCCATTTTATAAGCAGTTTAAATTATTATAAAAATAATTGTCTTATGTTGTTTGTAGCTCTGAAGAAGGTTTTAAATAAAAAAACCGAAACGTTAGTGCGAGGAAATAAAGTATTTGTTTTTCTTAGTGTCCTAAAAAAAGCCGACAATATCACATTTGAGTAGCAAAAGTAAGGATATTAGCAACAAATTTGCTAATGAATTATTTATTTATATGCTTACTACATTGACATTAGTGCCTGAAAAAACTGAATGCCTAATTAAAAATATACCTACAGGTTGTTCCAGTTACAAATGTCCTAAGTAAAACTGGTGGTAGAAAATCTCATTTTGAAGTGGAAAAGATACAATACCTATAGGGTTAAAGTGTATAAATAACAAATACAATACTTATACAGTGTGTCCGCGGATGGAGTCCCCAAGAGGACAAATGGGCCAAAAATTTAATTTTTCGACAAAAAGTCATTCTTGATAAAAGTTTCTGCTTCTTGAAAAAATATGGTCTATGGAGGGAATTTTTGATTTTTTATACCATCAAGAATAAACTACCTTTATTTTTAAAAATATCAAAAACTTTTACTTAGATAAGTTGTTTAGAATTAAAAGATGTGTGCGATTGTCACTTTTCAAACAAATCAGTCAACTTCGATTTTTTTTTATTGCCAAGTGTGGAACTCCTTTGTTTTTAAAAATATCAAAAACATTTATTTAGAAAAGTTGTTTAGAATTAAAAGACGTGTTCGAATGTAACTTTTCAAGCAAATCGGCCGACTTTGATTTAAATAGGTAAAAAAAAAACAAAAAAAATCAAAGTCATCCGAATTGCTTGAAAATTTACAATCTGACACAATCTTTTAATTCTAAACAACTTTTCGAAGTAAAAGTTTTTGATATTTTTAAAAATAAATGTAGTTTATTCTTGATGGTATATCATGTTTTTGTAATTTTTTGGGCACCCTGTATAAAAAAATTCAAAATTCTCTCCGTAGACCATATTTTTTCGAGAAGCAGAAGCTTTTATCAAGAATGACTTTTTGTCGAAAAATGAAATTTTTGGTCCATTTGTCCTCTTGGGGACTCCATCCACGGACACACTGTATAATATTGCAGATGTATAATATATAATAATATAAAATATGTCTGTTGGTAGTTACCTTAAAATTACTGGATTTTGGCCAAAAGTAAGAAAATTAAAGTAGCTGCTCTGAAAAATTTCGGGAATGGGTTTCGTCTGTGGTTTCGACTCTATTATATTTAAAGAACACGCATTTTCGGGCCTATATTTATAAGCATTTATTTGCTATTTTGATGCAAGAAATCAATTGCCAATAAAAGAATAAGCAAATTTTGCATTAATTTATTAATTTAAAAATGCTTATAAAGGTAGGCCCCAAAATGCGTTGTGTTCTGAATACAGTGTTGAACACATTCCCGAAGTTGTTACTTTCTCAACAGCAACTTTAATTTGCTCAAAATTCAGTAGTTCTTTAAACTGTCAGATGTTTTTTTTATGGAGAAATCAATGTATTATGGACAAATGCTGTAGGTTTATTAAAAAAAGCATGGCCGTAGAAATTAATTTAAAAAATGTAATGTACCTGGTGGATATTTGAAAAAAGTCATGGCTTACTAGATATTTTGAAAAAACGAAATTTTGACGATTTATTCTAATCCGTCTAGCTTCGTCGTTTCCGATTTTAGATAAAAAGTGTAAAAAAAAAGTTGGAGGTAATTGTGTTCCCAATGCGGTTATCTTGTATACAGCTGTAATTTTCGAGATATGACATAAACTTTTGTTTCTTAAATGGAAACCATAGTTGGTCATGGCTTCAAAAAATCAGGCATTCTTAGAGCTTTCCAACGATATAATACTCGATATGGTTATTCGGAGAAATAACGGAAATAACTATGATTTCCATTTAAAAAAGCAAAACTTTGTGTCATCTCTCGAAAATGGCAGCTGTCACGGAAAGTAGGACACGATAACCGAATTGGGGATACAATTCCCTCCGCAGCTTTTGTATTTATACTTTTTATCTAAAATCAGAAACAACGAAGCTAGATGGATTAGATTAAATCGCCAATATTTTGTTTTCTTTTTCAAAATATCTAGTAAACCATGACTTTTTTCAAAAATCCACAAGGCGCGTTAAATTGGGCCCACAAAACCGCAATTCTTTTCCTATTTAACCTGCCTTCTATCTCCATTGGCTTCCGAGATCCCCATAAAAAAAACGAAATTTTGGCGATTTATTCTAATCCATCTAGCTTCGTTGTTTCTGATTTTAGATAAAAAGTGTAAATACCAAAGTCGGAGGGAATTGTGTCCCTACTGCGGTTATCATGTCCTACTTTCTATGACAGCGGTCATTTTCGAGATGACACAAACTTGTGTTTTTTTTAAATGGAAACCATAGTTATTTCCGTGATTTCTCGAAATAACCATATTGAGTATTATATCGTTAGAAAGCTCTAAAAATGCCTGATTTTTCGAGACCATGGCCAACTATGGTTTCCACTAAAAAAAACACAAGTTTCTATCAACTCTCGAAAATGGCAGCTGTCACGGAAAGTAGGACATGACAACCGCATTGGGGACACAATTCCCTCCAACTTTTGTATTTACAGTTTTTATCTAAATTCAGAAACAAAGAAGCTAGACGGATTAGAATAAATCGCCAAAATTTGTTTTTTTTTTAAATATCTAGTAAGCCATGACTTTTTTCAAAAATCCACAAGGTGCATTAAATTGGGACTACGAAACTGCAATTCTTTCCCCATTTGACCTTCCTTCTATCTCCGCTAGTTTCCGAGATCCCCATACTGGTCATAAAAAAAACTCACCCTGTATAAACCCTTGCTCAGGCTTCAAATATTGATAGAAATTCATAGGGACAACGATTTTTTTAATTCCATGTACCTTCTTGGTTCATGAAAATATTTTAAAATTCAGTCATAACGGATCAGTGTAATACTGAATGGCAGGCTACATCTTTCGTGAGAATCATCCTTTAATAAAAAAATAAGTAAAAAAATTCAATAGCCCCAAGAGAGCCAAAGATGATGTGTAATTTTCTGAACCGATCTGAGAACTCGTCTCAGTATCATTAATTTTCAATATAAAAGTTTTCTTCTACCGCACTTACAATAAACTTGCTAACTTTATTGTACTTGCTTGTACTTGATTGTATAATAGTTTGTTTTGTAAGTACCTTTTTAATAGTTTTGCCCATATAAATTGAGGCAACCTACTCGCTTCAAGTAAAGAAATATACAGGGTGAGTCGAAGTTAAACCGCCATACTCAAAATTTGAGTAGTATTTTTAAAAATAAATGGGGTTCTTCATATAACATTTTGTCCAAAAACGCTTCGTTTTCGACATACAGGGCGTCAAAGTTTTCTTTTAAAAACAGAAAAAAATTAGTATTTTCGGTTCCATTTATGCTATCGAGTTGAAAATTGGTACTTTTATGTTTTCTGGGACGGCGATTATGAATTTTCTATCAACTTTCTTCTAGCCGCTAGAGGGCGTTGGCTACGTCGTTACTTTCGAACAAAAGTGTTTTAAACGAAGCGTTTTTGGACAAAATGTTATATGAAGAACCACATTTATTTTTAAAAATACTACTCAAATTTTGAGTATGGCGGTTTAACTTCGACTCACCCTGTATTCTCTCTACATTTTACACAATATCTTATTCTATAAGCTTATTAGAGTTGAAATCATGCAGCCGGCTCTCGTACTAGATATATTTGAACCATTACGAATAAATTTTTGAAAATAGCGCGTGACGTAGGTAACTTTTTAAAAAAGTTCCGCCGATTTCCTAACAGTAAGCCGGGCGACGAGTTTGGATCGCTTCAGTGACGTAAAGAGAAATTAATTTCGGGTAGGGAAGTGACGATTTTTGTGCATTTAAAACAATTTAGTAAAATGCGCCGCAGGCGAAAATTTTTAGTAATTATAAGGACATATACTTAAAATTAGTCTTAGGAAATCCCAGTATCTTCAGATTTACAAGCTGCAGTGACTATTTACAAATTTTGAAATGGTGTCGGCCCCGCCCCTAAATACGCTACTGGATCACCCTGTACAGGGGACTCGGAGACGCGGGGCCGGTCAAAATGCGGGGCCGGGTGCGCCGCACCGTTCGCACCCGCCTAAACCCGGCCCTCCATTTATCTATACAAAATTGTTTCTTACGGTTTTTTTTGTAGGGCGCAAAATAAGCAAGAAAATCGCGATGCTATAGACAAAAAAAATCGTCCTGTATCTCTACACTATACCTTACACCACAGAAAATATACGCTACGCGGACAGAAGTGCCAGTAGCATTGGGCTCGTAAAATATGTATAGCACACTGAAAGTTGGTTTTGCCTTGGCCTAACAGATGGCGCTCGGATGGCGCGTAGCGTATATTTTCTGTGCCTTACACAATTTGGTGGCGTTAATGTTCGGAACAATTTCTAAAAATATCAATTTTCATTCCTTGCTGTTTTAGGACGATGCTTTAATATAACATTGTGAAATAGCGGCGTTAAAAATATATATATAGGTATACAGTGTGGTCATTTAAGTGTGCAACAATATATGGGAATTTTTCTTATTAATTGCACAATGAAAATACAAATATTTCCGAAAGTTGGTGCATGTTCGATAATCATATTAGGCGCACTTAGAATGTTTGCAAGTCAAACAACATACAGGGTAGGTCAAAAAATATAAAAATTTTACAAGAGTAAAGTAGGTACCCTTATTTCAGAAAATTCAGCAAAATGTTATTAAGAAAAGTTGTCTATAATTAAAAGTTATGCCTTAATACCAAAACATGGCCTCCTAAGAAAAAGAAATATATTTCTTTGAAAAACATTAATATTTTCCTAAAAAAATTGTTTTTATATTCACCCTAAACAATTTCATAAATCAATCAAAATTATATCAATTTTACTGAATTTTTTGAAATAAGGGTAGGTACTTCACTCTTGTGCAATTTTTATATTTTTTTACCTACCCTGTGGGTATGCTGTTTAACTTGCAACCATTCTAAGTGCACATAATATGATTATTGAACATGCATCAACTTTCGGCAATGTCTGTATTTTGGTTGTGCAATTAATAAAAAAAAGTCCCATATGTTGAACAATTAAATGACCACACTGTATATCCAAAACTACGGACGAAATGCAAAACATACCTATATGAACATTTTATGTTATCTATATGTTCAAATATGGCGGACTCGCTTATGCTTCAACATTTTACGACACGACAAGGGAGGGATATGTAATCTAATTGGGTAGGTAATTTGGCATGAATAAAAAACACGCCATAAATTTGCGCAATCAACTACATCAACCCCCTCTGTACAAATTTAACTGCGCCATAATGCCCCACTTATGATTGAAACCCCGTCAAATGTGGTCACGAACATCTCTCGGCTTTCCCCTTGTGTGTTCGCTTTGGGCGGGTCTAACTTCATCTCGTCCACCAATCGTCTGCTTCTTCTTCTGGTTCGCCGCCGCGCCCAACTGGCGCCAAAACGGCCGGAACGCCAGCGGAGCATCGAGCAGGCTCTTTTAAGTTGATTATAAATATTAAAAAAAGTCTTTGGATAATCTTTGTTGTGTTTCCTATTTCGTGGGCCCCAAAGGGGCAAAACATCAAAATATACCTAACTACACACATACAGGGTGTCCAACTTTAAAACTGTACAAATCCGTAAAATCTTCATTTTTGGAGATAATCGGCCAAACTTTTTTTTGTTTGAAAGGCCTTCAAAAACCGCTTCTTTTGATCTTCCCGCCATTTTCAAAATGCTAATACAGGGCTGGCTGCGATTTTTTTATACCCCCGATTTTCACGAAAACCATTTAGCGATTTTTTTATTTAAAATCTGACCCCACATCGTTAATCAGAACACCTCAAAACCCTTATATACCAAATTTGAATAAAAAATATAAAGGGAGTTCCATTCTGCAGGGTGTGAAAGTTGAGCAAAATAGGAATTTTAAAGGCATCTGCCAAGTCAAGTGTGCCATGGAATCCCTTCAAAACAGTTGAATGGTCAATAGGATCACTCAAGGTGTTGGTGTGCAAAGGTCCAATACAAAATATACAGAGTGTTCTTATCTGTGCCAACTCAAATTATCGAATTTTTGGAACTTTATACGGGTCAAAAATCGAGTGTATCAAAACAGCTCCACACACTATAAACGAACTAAATCTAAAAAATACAGAAGCCCTCCAGTCAGTAAGTCCATATCAGTTAAGGTGGCTGGTGTGCCACAACAGGAAAGGCAAAGAAAATGGATCATCTTAAACAGTGACTTTGTTCAGAAAGGTTCAATAATTTATTTTTTTTTATTTGCTGGTTGGCATTTTATAAAGAAATAAATTACTTTTGCGTTTATTAATATTTTTTCAACGATTACAAAGCACTCCTGACCAGTATAAAGTTTAATAAAAATTCAGAATTTTGAGATGGCTCAGAAAAAAATACCCTGTATATTTTTGTAGTAAATCTTTTCACACCAACATTTTGAGTGGTCTGTTGACCATTTAACTGTTTTGAAGGGATTCTATGGCACACTTGACTCGCCAGATGTCTTTAAAATTCATATTTTGCTCAACTTTGACACCCTACAGACTGGAACTCCCTGTATATTTTTTGTTCAAATTTGGTATATGGGGGTTTTGGGGTGTGCTGTGGGGTCAGATTTTAAATAAAATAATCGCTAAATGGTTTTCGTGAAAATCGGGTGTATAAAAAAATCGCAGCCGGCCCTGGATTTGCATTTTGAAAATGGCAGGAAGGTCAGAAGAAGCGGTTTTTGAAGGCTTTGTACAGTTTTAGGATTTGTACAGTTTTAAAGTTGGACACCCTGTAGACAAACCCAATTTATAGAATCCCCCAAGTCCATATACCTAAGTATAGAGTTGGCACAATAATAGTCGCTAGTGGCGCCGCCGCTAGCATCTGGGAGAACTAGAGGAGAAGGTCCGAATATGAGCCCTGCATATAATATCACAGAAAATCGTAGTATATTTTCTGTGATAATATGGCCCCCTAAAGAAAACTATTTAGGAAGCCCGCTCCATCTGTGTGCGAAGGTTCAAAATATTTGCTTTTGTTGACAAAATGTTTTAGAGATATCGCTAGGTCCGTTTCTTGCGCTTGTAAATAGGTGACGGGGAACGTATCTATTCGTGAGATTGTGAAAACTTTGGAAGGCAAGACCTTTATAATAAATATAGATGATATAGATTTTGTTGGTAATTATTGCATGGTTCTAATAAACTGTGGTCAAGGAGTGTTGCCTTTACAGCGAAATTATCTTACATTACCTACAAAATATTTTACGTGGATGCCTTTTTGTATCGGAAAATGTTCCTTAGAGGGTCCTAATATGGGCAGGGCCCATATTACTAACAATTCTATACAACACGGTTTTTTTTTTAGATTTCGACCATGCCACGAACAAAACTTAAGTTTTCATCTAAAAATGTAAGGAAAATCTGGAACGCCAATGATATGGATTAAAGCTATCAAGGCATAGTACAATAACGAAAATGATCAAAGAGGTGAGGTTTGGGTCTATGTGGGCTCATGAGCATGTTCAGGTGTTGGAAAAGATTCTTAGGTCCGCGTTTTTTCTCAATAATGTGTCACATTTCTTTTTTATTATACAGGGTGGTCATTTAAATGTGCAACATGTGGGGCATTTTTTATTAATTGCAAACAAAAATACAGATATTGCCGAAAGTTGATGCATGTTCAATAATCATATTAGGTGCACTTAGAATGGATGCAAGTTAAACAGCATACAGGGTATTTAAAAAATATATAAAAATTGTACAAGAGTAAAGTACCCTTATTTAAAAAAATTCGGCAAAAGGTTATTAAGAAAAGTTGTTTAGAATTAAAAGCTATGCTGAAATACCAAAACATAGCCTCCTAAGAAAAAAATTTTTTTGTCAATTAATTTCCAGTTTCTTAATAAACATTTAAAATAAAAATTTTGCAACTTAAATGAGAGTTTTTTAATATACACATTATCATTACTAATCTTTTATCTTGTTCAGAAGAATTTTTGCGGAATTTTAAAGTTTTGTTTAATTTTGTTGCAACAAACATGAAGTTTGTGATTCCCTAAAAAATTAAAAATCTAAGTTAATTTTACAAATTTGCTTGAATTTGAACAAAGTTGTGCGGAATTGATTTAATTTTGATTGTTTTATGAAATTATTTAGGGTGACTATTAAAACTAACTTTTTTTGAGGAAATTATTGTTTTTCAAAAAAAAAAATTTTTTTCTAAGGAGGCCATGTTTTGGTATTTAGGCATAACTTTTAATTCTAGACAACTTTGTTAATAACATTTTGCTGAATTTTCTAAAATAAAGGCACTTTACTCTTGTACAATTTTTATATTTTTTTACCTACCCTGTATGCTGTTTGACTTGCAATCATTCTAACTGCGCCTAATATGATTATCGAACATGCACCAACTTTCGGGAATATTTGTATTTTCGTTGTGCAATTAATAAAAAAATCCCATATGTTGAACACTTAAATGACCACACTGTATAAAATACATCTTAGTTTGTAAGACATCGATTTTTTTATCTTAATTTGCTAAGGGCCCATATTCCAAATACTCTACCTCAAACCAAAGAAATACAAAATAGTGTGACACATCAAAAACCATTATCCCTACAACATATTAAAAATAAAACAATTAACAAAGTGTTGGTAAAATAGTAGACCAATTTGCAGATTATTATTTTCAAAATTTCAAAAATGATTAGTGAAAATCAAAAGGGGTGCCCATATTCGGACCTTCTCTTCTACTTCTAGGGAGGCAAGTATTTAAAAACCTTTTTGAGGGATGATGATTTATTTATCTTCGATTTTAAGGTTTCACCTTCTCTAAAAACTAAAAAAAATTGTCATTCAGCATAAAACTAAAACTACACATTACTTCATTTAATTTTTAATTGGGGTTTTCGAGACAGAAACTAACCTATATATTTTGTGACAGAAACTACCCAATATATTTTGTGACAGAAACCAGAACCCAACTGATCAAAAGACAACTTTTTCAAGTTGATAGTAAAATTCATAAATTCTTAACAGTCTCAGTGATTATGTCATTTCACTTTGACGTGACATTATCTAATAGACCGGGAGATAGTGCCAGATTTTTGAACGTGATTTTACTCAGTATGGCTTTCAAAGGGCTTTATGTTGCGTATATTCTCACAATAATAATAAGGTAAGAATCAGAGAGTCATCCTGAGTTCTTCATATGAAAAACTGAGTTTTCGTTTATTCGAAAAATAAGCATTTTGATGAGATTTTAGTCAGGCTGTGTGTTTTATGTTTTATAATGAAGTTCAAAATAGAAAATTCCTTGGAAAACCGTTGGCATACCGTTAGCGTGGGCCCAAAGGGTTATTATTGCCACGTGAACTTTTATTTTAATAATTAATTTTTCCACGTATCTGAACAGGCTGCCAATGAGAAGTAGGTATGCAAGTTCTTGTTATGAAATTGTTGAAAAAGAATGGCATACCGTTTGCGCATGTCCAAGTACTGTTTAAATTGAATGTTATTTAATCATTTAAACGATTTATTCGATGTAAAGTGTACTGGAACATGCGCAAACAATATGCCATCTTTTCTTCAGCAGTTTGATGACAAGAACTTGCATACTTCTCATTGGAAGCCTGTTCAAAAACGAGAATAAATTAATTATTAAAATACAAGTTCACGTGACCTTTAGACCCACGCGTATGTCTATGGTTTTCCGACGAATTTTCTATTTTGAACTTCATTATAAAACACGTGGCGGCCGGACTAAAATCATATCAAAACGCATATTTTTCAAATAAATGAAAACTCAGTTTTTCATATGAAGAACCCAGGATGACTCTCTGATTCATATCTTATTATTGTGTGAATATACGCAACATAAAGCCCTTTGAAAGGCATACTGAGTAAAATCACGTCTGAAAATCTGTCACTATCTCCCGGTCTATAAATATTGGAAGAAGTTTGGCCACGCTTCATATTTTGCTGTCAGTGTAAGCACATCAAGTAGGCGTTGAAACAAAAATTAGCAATTCTTTCAGGCAAACGATTTCAGGGGTGCTAAGACGGAAAACCAGATACAATGTAGGCATGGGCGTAGTTGCATAGGACATAAATATTTCTAAGTGTCCATATTCAAAATGTCCTAAATGCAGAATATATTTATAATACATTGATTTGATTTGATTGAACATCGTCAGTAGGTAATGTGTAACATTGGTGCATTTATTGAAAAATATACTTAGCTATTATTGTCAAGTATATACAGGGTGTCTCATTTTGATCTGGAACACCCCTGTAAAATTTGAACTAGCTTACGGATTTTAACCAATTTTTTTTCGTATACAGGGCCCTCCTAGACGTACTTATCAAACACTTTTCAATGACCGTAGGATTATTCCAGGGCCGGATTAAAAAAATTTTTTGACCCAAATTTTCGAGTTAAGGTATCAGCGATTTTTTTTATCGGAAATCTGATAACGTGGCGTTAATCAGCGCCCTTGAAAACCCCCAGATTCAAAATTTCAAGAAATTATTCCCACAAATTATACTTTTTACACTGCATCACAATTGCAAAAAATCAAAATTTCAATTTGAGTTCAGCTATTAAGGTGGCTATGGAAACAAGTGAAAATGGTAAAAGGAGGTACACAGGGGACAATAGTAATAAACCTGAAACTGTACTCGGTTTCTCTTTTCAGTATTGCTGTACAGTACAAATTTTATGCCATTTGAGATGCAAGAGAGCTCGCTGCCGTCGCAAGCAGTCGTGCAAGTGCAAACACTTTGAGAAACGTTAATTTTTACATTTTTTTGTTACAAATAATAAAATATAAGATTATACACTACAAAGTACGTACCTACCTATTTGAAGAATGTAATTAAAATCAGCAATATTTTAAACGGCAGATATGTATTGACGAATCGATTAGAAATTACATTTTATACCCGCTAAATTACTTGTAACACCTAAATTATTTTAGCAACATCAACCCCTGAATAACATTTGTTGTAAAAATGCATAAACTGACATATCTGCAAGCCATTGTTTTTCCACGGTTGCCTGCGACGGTAGCGAGCTCTCTTGCGTCTCAAATGGCATAAAATTTGTACTGTACAGCAATAATGAAAAGAGAAACCGAGTACAGTTTCCGATCAGGTTTATTACCATTGTCCCCTGTGGACCCCTTTTTACCATTTTCACTTGTTTCCATAGCCACCTTAATAGCTGAACTCAAATTGAAATTTTGATTTTTTGCAATTGTGATGCAGTGTAAAAAGTATAATTCGTGGGATTAATTTCTTGAAATTTGGAATCTGGGGGTTTTCAGGGGCGCTGATTAACGCCACGTTATCAGATTTCCGATAAAAAAATCGCTGATACCTTAACTCGAAATTTTGGGTAAAAAAAATTTTTTAATCCGGCCCTGGAATAATCGTATGGTCATTGAAAAGTGTTTGATAAGTGCGTCTAGGAGGACCCTGTATACAAAAAAAAATTCGTTAAAATCCGTAAGCCAGTTCAAATTTTACAGGGGTGTTCCAGATCAAAATGAGACACCCTGTAGGTACCTACCGTTTCCACCAGATCTGGCCGGTCCGATGTGTAAGCCCAGGGCTGTCGACCGTCGATGGTTTGAGAAAAAAGAGGAAGAAAAATATATCATAAGCTGGGGAATTTGTTCTTCTTATTTCTAAAAAAATTCACCTACCTTCTTTTCTATAACCTATCCTCTTTAAAAAACAATGATGGGCTTACACCAAAACAAATTTATATTGGTGACACTTTTTCTATGCATACGAGTTCCGTAGGCTATAGCTTGTAATTTGTTTCAACTAACTAATAGTGAGTAGCAAGTAGCACTGAGCGACTTCCGGGTCTTCTACAACTACTAAGTAGTTATAAGAAGGTGGATTGTTGGTTAAGTAAGTGAAATTCCTATTTGCTCTTCTATACCCACAATATTTGACATGCTCCGGTTAAGTGCCTACGGAAGGCTACAGTAGGAGTCCCGGGTTCGAATCCAGGCTGTAGTGTATGTTTTTTCAACTTATAATTATCCTTTACATGATATGCCACGAAAGCATCACTTTCTAAAAATGGCAATGTATTATTAATAAAATAGGTAGGTAATTGCAATTAGTGTATTTTGCTTACTGTTGTATGTAGATTCTCGCCTGTAGCAAATTACATTTCTATCGATGATGTTAATAAAATTTTTGAATTTGAATGGCACAAATTATTATTATTTTTCTGAAAAATGTTTTTTTATATTTTCAATATTTCACAATAATATTTCACACAAATCCTAAAATAATAAGATGAGAAACCGGCATATTGACATTTTTGGACTTTCGTCCCCTGAATTCCTTGGCCCCAAATTAATTACTACAACTCACCTCTTTGCACCCCCTCTCAACCACAGTGCTACTTCTAAACATCGTGACCAGATACCCAATGATAATCTAAATTGTAAATATACGACGTCAAGAGACAGTATTGCATGATACCGCAAATAGTAACAATGGTTTTGGAAGCGACTCCCATCACGAATCAAAATGTTTTCCAATGTTTCGGACGTTATCTTCCATTCAGTGTTTGACATAAATCATATTGACAATTATATTTTAAAATTCCTGTGCAAATATGAAGGTAAAATCGTTGACTGACGTATTAATAAGACTTCTCACGGTTATAGCTTCATATTCTGAAAAGTAGATGACGCCCATGGTCAACAATATGTATTTTGCATTGTATTTGTTCTCCGGGAAGCGCATGGTGAGCCAGAGAACTGTCAAACATGACAGCCGTGAGCAGTCTTTATTAATACGTCGGTCAACGGTAAAATGTAAAATAGTTACCTACTTTTCGGCTACCGCACATGTAGGTATATGTATGTAATGTTTGCCGTTTTCTTTAGGGTAACCTTTTTAATCTAGAGAATGGATAAGAAGGCAATTCCTTAGATTTCCAGAACATCGAAATCAACCAGTCGAAGTCACCAGTCAAAACATCACTGTGATTTGTCAATTTACTTTCAGCCTATCCGTTTGGGAACTATTATACACGAATAGGGTAAAAATACACTGTACAGTATTCACATAACATTTCATCCCCTTTACTTTATTTTTAGCATTAGCGAAAAATGGTGAATAGGTTTTCAAAAGTTGTAGGTAATTTCCCTGCGAATCTAATAGGATTATCAGGAGTGGCGTTAGACAGGGTGTTACAATATACAGGGTGTCCCGTAAGTCATGGTCCAAACAGAATTGGGCGATAGGGGACGTCATTTGAAACAAGAAAAACCCCATATGTTGTTATCCAATTCTTTGCCGTTTTCGTGAAGTTTTGGAGAATAATTGGATTTTTTACAATATCTTCGTAACCGTTTGAGATATTTGCAACAAGTCTGGTACACAATAGTGCCCTGTTAGTTGGCATAGTTTGGGAAATTTCCGTGTCTCAAAACAAACCAGTGGCGGAGTTAGAGGGGAGGAGGGTCCATTAATTTAAGAAAAAAGTTAGTACGGCCCTGTCGACAATTTAATTTGAATGCATTTTTCGATAGGCGACTTCATTTCCTACAAAAATTGTTTCTTTCTTTTTTTACGTACCTGTCGCCATTTCATTGCAATTTTTATTTTTTTGATTTAAGTTAAAGTTTTCCTGAAAAATCGCCGAAAATTTTTGAGAGACAAGGAAGGGCAGAAGAATGAAAAACCGACTCACTCATCAGAATGAAGTAACTTCTATTGATAAACTTGTTTGGTTAGGCCAATATTTTTGGAAATTACAGGGTATTGTAGGTACTAATTAATGTGCTTTTAAGCTGTCTTTGTCACATTTTTCTGCAAAATCTTATAAAAAACACTGAGATGTCATAATTACTTGTTAAATATTTTTTTATATATTCTTTATAAAGAGCTCAAAATGTCTTGCTTCCAGTGGCGTAACCAGAATGTAAAGTTGTGGGGGCTAATATTTAAAAAAAAATCTTCCGTAATATTTTAAATTTTATTTAAAAATAATTACCACGCGGCAGATCTTTGGTGGCTAAAAAGCCCCCCCCCCCCTGGTTACGCCACTGACCGAAGGAAACTATGTTTAATTCGCCCTATAAGGTTCGTTCAATCTGTTTATAAAAAGAAATCTATGTGGTTAAGATCTAGTGAACGTGGTGGCCACTGTACACTCCCCCCTCGACCTAGGCACCTTGCAAGGTATGTATTGTTAAGGAACTGCCGCACACGTTGATAATATTTAGTGTGGTGGCGCTCCATCATGTTGGAGACACATAGCGTCCAACAAACCAGGCTGGGTCGAGGGGGGAGTGTACAGTGGCCACCACGTTCGGTAATAGATCTTAACCACATAGATTTCTTTTTATAGGGTTATCTAAAAGAAAAAGTTTATGGAACAGAATGCAACACTGACAAAATGCTTCGGGACAGGGTAGGAAAAGCGGTGGAGGAAATAAAACAGAATGGACGAACCTTAGGGCGAATTAAACATAGTTTCCTTCGTCGATGTAGACTATGCATAAGGATGGAAGCGGGACATTTTGAGCATCTTTTATAAAAAATATTTAACAAATAATTATGACATCTCACTAGTTTCGATAAGATTTTGTGGAAAAATGTGACAAAGGTAGCTTAAAAGCACGTTGATTAGTAAAACACCCTGTAATATCCAAAAATATTGGCCTAACCAAACAAGTTTATCAATAAAAATTACTCAATTGTGATGAGTGGCTGGTTTTTTCATTCTTCTGCCTTTCCTTGTCTATCAAACATTTTCGGCGATTTTTCAAGAAAGCTTTAACTTAAATAAAAAAAATTAAAATTGCAATGAAATGGCGACAGGTACGTAAAAAAAGAAAGAAATAATTTTTGTAGGAAATGAAGTCGCCTATCTAAAAATGCATTCAAATCAAATTGTCGACAGGGCCGTACTAACTTTTTTCTTAAATTAATGGACCCTCCTCCTCTCTAGCTCCGTCACTGGTTTGTTTTGGGACACGGAAATTTCCCAAACTATGCCAACTAACAGGACACTATTGTGTACCAGAGTTGTTGTAAATATCTCAAACGGTTACGAAGATATTGTAAAAAACAATTATTCTCCAAAACTTCAACGCCGTGTATCACGAAAACGGTAAAGAATTGGATAACAACATATGGGGTTTTTCTTGTTTTAAATGACGTTCCCTATCATCCATTTCCGTTTGGACCATGACTTACGGGACACCCTGTATACTAACTAAACTTTTTTCAAATATGGAACACCCAGCTTTAGGTCGTTGAGTGAGGAATAATAACAGGCGGTACCTTCATGTATAATAGCAAGTCCACAATTTGAATGCTGGCAAATTCCAGTCAACTGCTTTATAGGATGCGGTCCCAATAAACATTTTTCGTTACCATAAGTGATACCGAGTTATATAAATGTCATATAAAGGTTGCGGAGTTTTATATGAAAGGAACCGCTTATCACCTCCAGTAATTGGAGTTTATAAGGGTTATATAATATCAATATAGGTACTAGGGTTATAATTAAGTGGTGTAAATGTTTCCAACACCATTTTATAGCACTTGGAGTGACCGTTACTATAAGATATATAACATGTTTGTATAAGAGTTTCCAATACCTATATTATAAAACTATGATTTCCCGAGTTATATAACAGCATTCCTAATTACTTCTATAAAACCCTGGAGCTAATTGTGTTTTACTGGACACATTATATACCTTTTGGTTCCCAATTTCGTACCAAAATAACCTTTATAGGCTTTTACAACCTTTAGTGATATAAATTACTCTTTTACAAATATGTTTTCATTTTAAAGATGGCTGACTAAGCACTTACTACCTGCATATGATGTAGAGCATTATATTAAAAAACGAATGAAAAATGTATAACAGGAGGAGAGTAAAAATAAGTGAAGTATGTGTTGTTAATGACAAGAAATTGTTTGAAACTGTGTAAAAGTGAAACGGGTTAAAATAAATTGAAAATCATTGTCGATCTATCCACCGGTATAAATGACCCCACACAAACTCAAATTTAGTTCAGAACGTGAAAATTATGTTTAACGGGTTATCTACTGAAGGTTATGAAATTATTGCAGCCCTACATCTCCGAGAGGTCTTTAAAATAGCTTTGGCTTTATTGTAACACTACTGGTAGCACTATATTACCTTTGGTTTTATAGTAACACTACTGGTAGCGTTATATTACCTTTGGTTTTATAGTAACACTACTGGTAGCGTTATATTACCTAAGGATATATAGGAAACTTACAGTTTTATAAAAAAGTACTAAAGAAGGTTTATAGCATTATTTCAATTTATGTAACGTTACTCTATAAGTGATATTATTGTCGCCAAAGCTTTTAAGGGTAATCTACTAAGAGACGCCATGATGCAAATATAGAACAGAATCGACACGACCCACAATTACGAATTTATTAGCATATTTTATTTTATTCCCCGGAAATTTTAACAAAAATATACTTTTATGTGACACGGGCATATTTTTTAAACTTTTTTTCTCGTAATTTTTGAAAATAAAAAAAATCAGTTTTTTTAATGCAAACAAAATTGCTTATTTAGGAGTATTTCGAAGGCCCGTGAATTTTTTGAAGGTATCTTGTTCATATTTGCGGAAAAATTTTCTTGCCACACATAATTTCATGTATGCATAGGGAAACATCTATTATTATACTTAGCAAAAATATTCACATGCCCTTTGACATCCCCAACCCCAACCTTAACATTTTGAAGTGAGTGGAAAGGATAGGTGCTCAACAATAGTTAAACAGAGATGGAAGTAGGCGTCCGATATCTAAATCCCATGAAATATTACTAACACCATTATAGGCAAAGTTTATAAGGGTAACTGCAAACCTTATAGAACCAAATTTAACACTGAAAGGAGCTGGGTTGTATAAGTAGGTTATATGTATAAAGGTGATGGAAACATTTACTCTACTATTGGTTATATACTTTAAAGTCGTATAACGGTACTAAAATAGGTGCTGGTGACCTTTATAAATTGCTCCATTTAAGTGTTTAATGGGTTTATAAGGGTAACCGAAATATTTCCGCAACTATATTAAATTACTAACAGTGGTTTAAGTTAGGTAATCTTCCAGTAGTGGTTACTCTTATAAAACCAAAAATGTTTATTGGGGTTTCTCGTTGATTAAGCCGTCCTTTGGGCATATCTCCGCATTCTATATGCGCGTCTTATTATTCCTTCCCTCAAGGTTTAGGCAGTGATTACAGTGATTATAGTATTGTATAAGATTCCTTATAGAGTCATAGGTACCAGCCGCATTGGCGCGGCACTCTTAATAAATATACTTAAGGACTTTCCTATCTATTAGGTACTATGCACATTTATAAATAATATTATGAAGGTGGTTCTTTTTGAGGGCGAATACGTAAAAGAAGTAGGGGGATCCCGAAAATTGGGAAATCTCTAACTTTTACGTCGATGCTCCCGGACCCGCCGCCGGGCGTCGAATAAATAATAATAGGCGTCGACGGTCGCGGGGAAATTTATGGGCGCCGCGGCCGCCGAAACACACAAAATCACTTTAGCCGGCGGCCCCGCGGGCCCGGCGCTCCGGCCCTGCCGCCTTTTAGGAGTGAAGATGGCCGGGACGGGCCGCCGCCGCGTGATAACCGGGCCGCGGGTTCCTGGAAGCGCGGCCGCCTCGGTTTTTAATCGAAAATTGACGCGCGCGCCCGGTTATTAAAGACTCGTCCGTCCGGTCAAGATCGTCTGGGGGGTTGTTATCGGCATTCGGATACTTTTACCTAAGATCATGTAGGTGGTACGTACAGGGTGATCAGTGGCGTACAGTGGCGGATCTACGGAGGGCTACAGGGGCTCTAGCCCCCCCCCCCCCCCCCTTGGCCTAATACCGTAAGGTAGGCACTTAAAAAATATGTCTGGCAATTAGAGATGGTGTGGAACTGCGTTTTCTTGGAACAGGTACAACCTGTTCCAGTTCCAGGCAATACCTGTTCTTAAAAAACCTGTTCCAGTTCCAATATTATTAACTTCTAGTCTTCTAAGGCCGTGGTCCGAATCGCGCTGTCCGTGCTTACAGCGCTCAGATCGTTTACAACAGGTACGATTTGATTCACTCGCTGACTACTCGTTGTAGTCGGACTGGTTGTAAATGCGCTGACAGGAACATGCCATTTTGAGGTTGTGGGCGTGAAGGTCGCAAAGTAACTATTATTATTGAATATGGAATCATTGATAAATATTGCTTTAGTTTCTAAAGAGGGTACGCTAAATAGTTTTTATAGTACAAATTTAAAAATTTGGCGAACGCAATGGGATTGGGACAGGGCCCGGCACAGAACACGGGTCCAGTCACCGCCTTCACCGATCGACAGTTCACGTTCACAGTTATATATTATGTCTTTATGGGAGATGAATAATTATTAGGATATCTAAAAGAATAATTTGAACCGTTTAGCACCTCACTGCAAAAACCACGCTACGCGTCTCGACGCCAATAAAAATTTTCCCATCTCACTTGTGAATCGTTGCTCGAAAGCTTTAATTTTTCTGAACATTTTTTATTGAACAAGTTTTCTTCCATTAAAAAGTTATTCTTCAAATACACATTAACAATTTTTGTTGATCGCTATTGCTATTGCCATGGATGACGGAGAGAGTTTTCAATGATTATTGCTCTATTTATCTAGTAGGTTTAGGATGAAACCAACAAAAAAACACCTACTTGAATTATGGAGTATAAAAAGCCATCGATCAAAAATTTTTCTTTCTTCAAAGGCTTTTCGATTTTCCCACCGCTAATTGAATCTATCAAGCCGGGTATTAAATCAATTAACGCCATGGGTTAATTAAGAAAACGAATGCATCCACGATACGCGCGAGTTGGCGAACGACGAGCCGGCAGTGATGCCAGATGTAGAAAGTTTAATTCTGCGGCGTTGATTGAAGTAAATAGGTACCTACATTCCTAGATCATATAATTTACTCAAATCAAGATCAAGTTGTGTTAAATCAGTTTTTTTAAGAATTGTTTTCATATCTTGCGCACCATGTGAATTGATTTGATGAAATCAATGACAAAATACCTATTGATAGAAATTGGTTTGCGACGCTTTAAAAAATTTGCCTGCTGCGCATCTTATTTGCGAATGAAAAAAACCCTCTACTTTTTTTAATATTCCCCTGATACAACAGGAGCAATGCGGGCTCACTCCAAAACAGATTTCTTATTGGTAACATTTTTCAGGAAAACACGTTGAGATGAAATTCTTTAATTATTAATTAATTATAGCATAGGTATATTTCTTTAATCAGTTGTTGTGGTTGTTTCGATAAAAAGTGTAAAAAGCAAATATTTAATTATAATAAATTGTAACATTAATTACAATAAAAAATAATAAATTGTTAATTATAACATCGTTCCTTATTAATCAGAAATGGCTATTTCGATAAAAAAAATTCATAGCGTATCTATCGGTATTGGGACATAGGTACAGATATTACAAAATGAAGCTTCATTAACAATAGTTATTTGCGAGAGGCTTCGCCAACTAAATTCCACATGAGTCATAAAAAGTTGAACTTCAGTGCCTTGGTAGGTACATATTATATATTTTTTTTTAAATCGGAAAAAATGTTTTATTAGGCGAAAAAAATAATCATAAGAAATCACCCGTCCATGAACCAACTGCGCGCGGCGTTGATTGACTTTGACGATTGCTGTACCTATTAGGTCAAATATAAGATGAGACACGGCACTTTCTGACAGAAAATCCAAGCTGCTGCATGTTGTGCAGCCTCCATGTAAAAAAGATTAATATTCAAACCTACTAAAATATGTATACTGAAAGAGTGCGCTGCTATAGGTAACAATTTTGCAATGTGAACGAAAAGTTAAATGGGATTGATTGGCCGGGTTTTGAATATTTGGTCACTTTTGACGGGCCATGGCCCATGGCTCCGCGTCTGACGTTTGATGTTTACATCTCGCCAAGGCCTACTTATTGAAAAAATCGCACAATAATGGGCTACTTCAGTGCAGATTTCTGAGCTTTTTATGACGATTTTGAGACATTTCACTGCCGATTTCAAGAAAAGTATTTTTTTCTAGCAATCTATCAGTATAAATATTTTAGTAGGTTTGAATATCAACAGATTTATTATGGAGGTTGCACAACAAGTAGCCGTTTGGTTTTTCTGTTCGAAGCCGCCGTGTCTTTGTCATACTTGACCTAGGTAGAGCGATCGTCAAAGTCAAGCAACGCCGCGCGTAGTCGGTGCATGGATGGGTGATCCCTTATGATTATTTTCTTGCCTAATAAAACATATTTTCTTCCGATTTAAAAGAAAATAATATGTACCTCGGCACTGAAGTTCTTTTTATGACACATGAGTCATAAAAAATTTAACTTCAGTGCCTTGGTGTACCAATAACTATTTTTCAAAGTAGTATGTATCATTTTTTTTCACTTAAAATATTCACGGTCATATTAATTAGGTCTCTACAGGTTACAACTAAAAATTCTTTTTTTTTTTCATACAATATATTTTATACCAAGTTTGGAAGCTATTAAAGAAAAAATTTTTCTATTTTTTTAACTCTCTTTAGATAGAAAAATATAGCGAAAACGAGTAGTATCACCATGACATACATAAGTTTTTGAGAACTACTATGATCTCTCGAAAAGAAGTTTGTATTTTTTTATTCACTTATGTCCAGATATGTACCGTGTACCGTTATTGAATAAGGTATTCCTTGATCAATGCTACTGGAGAATTAACTTTTTGCTTTTAATAACCTAGGCAAGGTGTTATTACGTCCTTAGCACTACAGTGCATTTTTTTTTCAACGAGATTATCGTGAGCACTTGCATCAGTAGGTATACATAACGATAGGTAGGTATAGTATAAGGGCAGAATGTAAAGGCGAAGTCGGCAATAAATAATCAAAGAGAGAGCGCTATATCTATTGCTTTACTTGCACTCGCACAATTATACTCATGTCTCCTCCTCCAAAAACCAAATAAATTATTGCTTTACTACCTGATGTGAACGGACGGATTAAAAATTTGTACTTAGGTACCTGTTGTTATTTCATTTGTAATTTTTGAAGATTAATTCGGTAATTTAGCTGGCAATTAAAAGATAATGATCCTGAAATTCAAAGTAGGTCTTAGGTATTTAAATAATTATTGTAAGGGTTAGGCAAAAAATATATATATTTATATTTTTAGTTACAAATTAAATATCAACATAAAATATACTTTACATAGTCAGAAGTCAGTATATACATAATAAATAAATAATATAAATTATAATAATATACATTTAATTCGTTTTGAATTTTAGTCAGAATATGAAATACTATATATCATCCGAATATGAATCTTTAGTTTTCGGGGCTGCTTCAATTTTAGTGTGTACCATTTTAATATGTTTAATGCCTTCTTGCCTAATTCGTGAAATGGTCCTTGTACTAATCTGTAACGCCCCCGATGCACATTGAAGTACCGATAAGTTTTCACGTGTGTTCTCTTTTTTTTCTTGGAAATATTTCACCACATTTAATATTAATTTTCTACTTTGGGCACTGAATACTTCACGCTGCATTGTTATTACCTGTAATAACAATGCAGACTTCCTTAGTCTATCACCAAAATAAACCAAATATTTAATTACTGCCCTGTTTTATAGGGGTACTCCCATTTGAATATATTATCTTTATTAACATAATGTATCAGACAAGGACAGAGCAATAAAAAGTGGGTCTTGGGGTTCTTTAAGCCGAACCCCTCGCTCCAAAACATAAGGGAGAGCAGGTAGGAAAATCATAGCCCATCTCTCTCGATTTTATGGCCGACTTCGCCTTTACATTCTGCCCTTACAAACAATCTGTGTGATGGGAATATAAATTCGCGTGGTCTAGGGAAAAACCGCCTGTTCCTGCAACGCTGTCGGACAGCAAAAAAAGACGACCGGCGCAGCGACCGCTCGCATCGAAGCAGAAGTGCATTCCCGTGCTCTGTTCGATTCCTGGAAGAGAGCGCGGCGCGCCGCCGGCCCGCAGGAATGCGACCGCGGCCGATAGCAGACATTATCGGCGATGCTGATTTACGGTCTGCCTCCCGATCTCCCCATCCCCTCTACTGCTGCGAATCAAAGGCTGTGGGAGATTTACCAGTTTCATACGGAAGTTACCTGCTCGTATCGAAAGCAGACTTTCAAATCATTGTTGAAATAATAAGCGGGGCACCTAATGCGGAGATATCGAGCCAGATTTGTACCTCCCAATTACTTTAGGACGACTTAATCAACGAGAAACAGCATCAAGTCGTCTTAAAGCAGTTGACCGGTATCTGTCGGCACAAAGATGTAGGTATGTAGGCAGCTAAAACGCAACTGAAGTATATTTAATTCTGGCAAGAATTAAACCAAATTGGCCTTAGTTCAAAACCCTTGATGCAAAATTGCAATACTCTAAGTTATACAGGGCGTTTACCCAGCCCCGTAGCTAGGATCAAAACTTAACCTTGACCAAAATTTTAGCTAGGGCGATAGGGCACAATAAGTATTTTATTTTTTGAGATGGATCAAGTATACCTAGTAGGTAGCTACATTTTCTCGTGATGAATACTGTTGTCAAATTGGCCTTAGTTCAAAACCCTTGATGCAAAATTGCAATACTCTAAGTTATACAGGGCGTTTACCCAGCCCCGTAGCTAGGATCAAAACTTAACCTTGACCAAAATTTTAGCTAGGGCGATAGGGCACAATAAGTATTTTATTTTTTGAGATGGATCAAATATACCTAGTAGGTAGCTACATTTTCTCGTGATGAATACTGTTGTCAAATTGGCCTTAGTTCAAAACCCTTGATGCAAAATTGCAATACTATAAGTTATACAGGGCGTTTACCCAGCCCCGTAGCTAGGATCAAAACTTAACCTTGACCAAAATTTTAGCTAGGGCGATAGGGCACAATAAGTATTTTATTTTTTGAGATGGATCAAATATACCTAGTAGGTAGCTACATTTTCTCGTGATGAATACTGTTGTCAAATTGGCCTTAGTTCAAAACCCTTGATGCAAAATTGCAATACTCTAAGTTATACAGGGCGTTTACCCAGCCCCGTAGCTAGGATCAAAACTTAACCTTGACCAAAATTTTAGCTAGGGCGATAGGGCACAATAAGTATTTTATTTTTTGAGATGGATACCAAATATACCTAGTAGGTACCTACATTTTCTCGTGATGAATACTGTTGTCAAATTGGCCCTAGTTCAAAACCCTTGATGCAAAATTGCAATACTCTAAGTTATACAGGGCGTTTACCCAGCCCCGTAGCTAGGATCAAAACTTAACCTTGACCAAAATTTTAGCTATGGCGATAGGGCACAATAAGTATTTTATTTTTTGAGATGGATCAAATATACCTAGTAGGTACCTACATTTTCTCGTGATGAATACTGTTGTCAAATTGGCCTTAGTTCAAAACCCTTGATGCAAAATTGCAATACTCTAAGTTATACAGGGCGTTTACCCAGCCCCGTAGCTAGGATCAAAACTTAACCATGACCAAAATTTTAGCTAGGGCGATAGGGCACAATATGTATTTTATTTTTTGAGATGGATCAAATATACCTAGTAGGTACCTACATTTTCTCTTGATGAATACTGTTGTCAAATATTTATATTTGACATTAACATTCAAAAAGTACTGCTTTGAAACTGTAATGTCAACCCATCCATAATTTATGGTCAAACCGTGCAACAAACCCCCACATTGCAACTTTGTATTGAAACATGAGACTTGAAACCTGCCATTTTTATTATTGATTTGTGATAGCGATATAGTGTTCAACTGAAAACTATAATTTATTATTGAAAAATAGCACTATATTAAAGACCCGATCATGAGATGTCATATTATTTCATTGTAGTTTGCGGACTGGAGTGGCGCTACTCGACGAAAATAATTGTTATGGGGAAGGTATTTGGTGGTTATTGGTATGTCAATTTCTGACGTTCCAATATTTTAAACATCCAGCTTTATGACCATTTACGTTCTTTTTACCATAGAGAGTTCTCTTTGCGGACAATATTTCGCAGTTTTGTCATATTAACAGAGCTTTTATAGGTAGATTTGTTTGTGATAACATGAAATACATGCCCATGAAGAAAATCATATGCATAGACCATTACGTGAATTGCAGAAAAATAAACACTATTCTGGAACTATGGGATGATCTGTTCAACCAGTCGAAGAAGCGAGAATTCTAGATATTATATTTTGGAAGAGTATTTTTTAACGCATATAGAAAAATGAAAATAGGGAAAATTTGGTTAAAGCCCCAAAGCGAACCAATGGTCCACAATATAAAGAATAAACTGAAAAATCTAATGCGTTCTATATTTACTTACACTACAGCTAGCCATAGATTTCATTTCAAACCACGCATAAAGTGCCAAAATACTCTTGCTTGTTTTTTTAGACTCGCCTTTCTAAAAGAAAATCTAAGGAAATATGCCATGTCAGTTGGGTTTCTCGCCACCAAACTGGTTAAAAGACAAACTTAGAACTCGTAACTCAAAAAATATCTTCAACAAATTTATTTTCTGAGCTTTGGGAGAATAAATATTCCTCCTTTCTCAAAGATCATGTCACGTCAAAGTGAAATAACAGATTGTCATTTCTCGTCAAAGTGAAATGACAGATTGTATGATTCCAACAATAATTGTAAAGAAATGGTAAAATGAAAGATATTTGTACTATACTAAAATCGAGCAATTCTTACTCCTGGCGTAAATAAAACACGTGTTTTATGACGTTCCGCGAAACAAAGCGATTGGTCAATGGGCGATAAAATATCAGGGCGCCTGGCAACAGGAACGTACTGAATCGCAAAAGTGTATTTACGCGGTTTTATTTTGTTTCAGCTGTTTGAGCCAATATTTTTTTCCGAAATATTTTGATTTGAATTGTAAAACCGAAATTAAATAAGAGTCGCGCCTCAGTAAGGCTCTTGTTTACGCCAGGCGTAAAAGTTGCTCGATTATATAGAGACTACAATACAGTGAAATCCCAAATTTTTTATTTAAATATAGTTTTGAAAATAAATTATTTTATCAAATTTTTTTACTAAACACCCCATATTTATCTTGGGAAAGGCTTAATCGATTCGCGAAAAAGATTAGCAAAATATGCTCTGAAGTTTATACAAGGTACTAAGGTACCCAATTTTTTTCTGTAGATATAATATATAATGTAATATAATATAATATAATTAGATATTATGATATAATATGATATGATATGATATGATATGGTATGGTATGGTATGGTATGGTATGGTATGGTATGGTATGGTATGGTATGGTATGGTATGGTATGGTATGGTATGGTATGGTATGGTATGGTATGGTATGGTATGGTATGGTATGGTATGGTATGGTATGGTATGGTATGGTATGGTATGGTATGGTATGGTATGGGATGGCATGGCATGGCATGGCATGGCATGGCATGGCAAGGCAAGGCAAGGCAAGGCATGGCATGGCATGGCATGGCATGGCATGGCATGGCATGGCATGGCATGGCAAGGCAAGGCAAGGCAAGGCAAGGCAAGGCAAGGCAAGGCATGGCATGGCATGGCATGGCATGGCATGGCATGGCATGGCATGGCATGGCATGGCATGGCATGGCATGGCATGGCATGGCATGGCATGGCATGGCATGGCATGGCATGGCATGGCATGGCATGGCATGGCATGGCATGGCATGGCATGGCATAAGTTTATTGAAAATCAGCCCATCTTTCAAAACATACGGAATTGTCTGGACTCAAAGTGACACGTACTGTATTTTGAATCGTTGATGCCGATTTGCCCTGTTTTCACAATGATTATGATCCACATTCCCAATTATTAAAGTCAGTTTGTTCAAAACCTAAAATTAGTATACCTACTTATTGACATTCCAGACAACTCGGAAAAGTGAAAAGCAGATATAATAGCAAAACAACAACAACGCTACAATCTAAGCAATCGGCGTTTTAGGGACAATAATTTTATCACCTTTATCGGTAACAAAATAATAAAAAAGCTTTCTTTTGAACAAAAAAAGTGTGGAAAAGGTCCATTCTAAAAAAATATACAAGGAGTCCCAGAAAAGACGGCCAACCCCGTTATCCAGAGGTTCCTGGCATTAAAACATATTATGTCCATATAATTGTCTATTTTACTACACTAGCCTTGACTACATGCATAATCGCATGAAACATATTATGACCCATATGTTTTTGGGTTTAACCCATTTTTTTAAATTGTGGAGCTTGATAAACTGGATTTTCTGAGCAAAATTTTACCAAAAGGTGCAGTTGACGTCAGACGAAACCGAACGATGTAAAGGCATTTTCATGAGACTTTAGAAGTAATAATATCCAAAATCCATCCAACAAACAACGGACTCAAGCTCAGATCGAGGGACGACGCGACCAACGGAACAAATGTCAGAACAGAAACCATATACCTTAAGAAAACTCATAGTCAGCCATTAAAAAAAACGAGTTCTAATAACTTAATACTATTAATATTGGTCTTATGCTTATACAGAATAAAAAAAACACAAAAAAATTGAAAATTCCATCTTAAAAACTACTTTTTTTGTAATTAATGAAAAACGGTATGTAAGATGGCGGATTACCTATTTTTTCACAAACTCCTTGGCACGGGTAGCAAATGAAAAGGTTTGACGATCAAAATAACATGATTCCGAATTTAATATGGCAGTGTTACTCTGATAGTGAAGGTACTGAGACATATGGGTGTCGAAAGCGGCTCGGTGAGATGGGCGTCGTTATAATTGCGACCTTTCTAGGATAGATTAAGACCTACAAACTAAAAACACAAAATAAAATAATAAATAAAAACCTTTTCAAAAACAAGCTTTCATTTAAGCCCTGTGTTAAAACGAATAAAGTAAGTTTTTTATTCAAATATTCAATGATGTTGACGAATAGGTATTTCGGGTTTCTACCCTTAGGATCGATAGGGTGCAAAAAGTAGGAATTCTACAGTAAAGTCTTTCAACTTGTTGGTAACGTATCCCAAAATTCTAAAATTTCTAGATTTAACTATTTTTTAGAAATAAAAATTAAACATTTTTTTGTGCCTCTTAATGATTGAATAACACTGCAGGGAAGGCTTAAATCGAAAAATTGCAAGTGAAGGACTTCCGCTATGTATAACATTTTCTCCACATACGGAAAATCGCAAATATACTGGGAGTCTGGGAGTATGCTTGGATAAACGTGGATATACTCGGATATGTTTCGACATACACATAGGTATCAATAGATAGGTATATCACTTTTTTGGTATACTGGATATATTGATATATTTGTTCGCTGTAAAGCCTTTAGTAGGTACTCCCTCAATTCAGGCGAACAAAAAATTTGTCCGTACTTGTACTTTCTTTTATAATTTCTCTTAGGTTATAGTTATAACTTATAAATAACATCATTTTTAAATTTTGTATGGGTAAGAATACTCTATTAAAAGAAGAACTATGACTTAATTAGCTATAACCACATATTTTTATATTACTGGTGAATGCGACGGGAAAACTGTTTTTACATTCCGCAATCTAAACCAATGATGCAATGATACATTACCTACCTACTTTTAGTTTAGTTTTTCTATGATGTTATATTGCATGTTCACGATCTATTACAGATATACCTAAACACAGTGTAAATGGTCAAGCAGAATTAAAAAAAAATCGTTCACGTTTCCTAAATTTGGAAAGAACCGAAACCGCCTGTAATAAAAGTTAAACGGAAACTATCTAAAGTCTATTCAAGTTACAGCGGCAGTAGATATAATAAACAAAGTCACATGACCGCATTGCGATCGATTACCTGGGTCTGACTAATATGAGATTCCCGGTGGCTTGTAATTCTGAACTAATTCTTTTAGAAGTTCTAAAAATTGTGTTTTTACCTTTCGTGGATCTTTATAAATTTCCTTGACTTAAGAGCAATGGCACTGCAAATAGTACAGATAAACGCACGGAATTCCGCTAGCTTTCTACCGTATACTTTACATGCAATTAGTCCCAGGACGTCCACCAAAAATGCAAAACAAAATTTGAAACTTCAAAATCTATCTCCTCTGTTAGACGTAAACTGATTTCTGTCAAACCTGTCTCAAATTGTGGCGAAAATATAGGTCTACGATTCGTATGGACATTTTTTTTGTTTTTAATTGTAGTTTTTTAATGGTAACAAAAATACTCCTTCAAATACTCCCCAGAAAATGAAACGGTAGCATTTTTGTAAATTTTACAAGTACCAACAATGTTTTTTAAAAAAATTGTCCATACGAATTGTTCCTCCATCTTTTAGTTACATTTTGGTAAAAAAATCGAATTTCTGGAACTGAAAATAAAAAAGTAGATCGACTTCTAGAAAAACACTGCAAAGCCGAAATCAATATGAATACACCGTGCCCCCACTCCTGCCTTCTCCTCAAGCCAGTATCCGTAGAGGGGACACTAAATAGACAAAGATAGGTACAATATGTTCCCCCGTTAGCCGTCGCACTCTTGTTTCCGCTTATCGTATTTTACAAGCTTTTTTATTTAATTTCACCTGTTAGCAGCGTTCAGAGAATACTACTGTTATTGTGTGGGTCGAATCTTGCAAGCTGAATTAGAACCACTTCCTGACATCCGATTGAGCTGAAATTTTGCATACACCTTTAGTTCCGGTGACAATGCAATATGCAATACTCAATATTGTAATACTTTCTACTTTCTAATACTTAAAATGGGTATCAAATGAAAGGGGTTGACGAGTTCAAAATAATAAGATAAGACGTCATACTAAATCCAATATGGCGGATTAATTTCTTTACCACTCTCCTGATATGGAAATCAAATATGTACTAAAAAGCACAAAATAAAATAAAAGATAAAAACCTTTTTAAAAACAATCTTTTATTAAATAAAATGAAATAAATCATGTACTACATTGTTAGAATAATTCAGTGCCAAATTGCGCCAAGTCGTTTTTGTAATTTAAAAAGCTTGTCGCGAAAAATGTTCATAGAAAGTAGGTACCAATTAATTTTAATATACAGTGATTGGTTGATAAGCAAGTACCTACTTGCCAAAGTATGTATTTTCTTTAGAATTCGCGCGACTAGCTTTTTGATTTACAAAAATTTGTCGCAATTTGGCATTGAATTATCTTAACGAAAACCTAGATTTATTTTATTTTATTCCTTTTAGTAGGTACAAGACGTAGGTATTTTATTTTATTCGTTTTAGTACATGACTTAAATAAAAGTTTGTTTTTAAAAAGGTTTTTTATCTTTTATTTTTTATTATCTACAATAGTTATCTAGCGTAATCTTGATTGAAGGCTTCTATAGGCTGAATGTGATGTTTCTGAAATTCTTCCCAATGGAATTCACAAGTATATAAAACCATAAATGCAATATTTTAAATTTTGGTTGTGTTAGTTCGTCTTTATGTAGCGACTCTCTCTCTCTCTGCTAATACGACGCTAGGCGTCGCGTTGCGGCGCCAAGAAATATTTTTTCCCACCAACATACCATTTTTGTTACATCATTCAAAATCCCTTAGGGTAGTTTATTCATTTACACACTGCCCTAAAAAAGGGTAAAAACTAACAACCCCTATTATTTTTTTCCTCGAACTTTTTTGTGGGTCATTTTTACATATAACAAAAATATGATTTGTGTAGGTAGCCCTTTTATTATGGACATATCATTTTGGGCATCTACTGTAACACTATATTTTTGTTTTTTTAATGTTCAATAATAGTACATTATACACTTAGGTTGAGAAGTGAGCCATTAAATAATGGCCTTCTCAACCAAAGTGTCTATAGTTTTTTTTTACTACTAACATTGAAATATTGCCACATTTTACATATTTGATTAGATTTTGATATTTTAGTCATTTCTCGCTTTTTTCAAATACTTCGAAAGCCTGGGAGTTCAGTTGTCAAGCTGATAAAATGAAAATAATTTTTAAATGTCATATAGAAAATTGTTCATTATTTACCTAGGTATTTTTTTTATTATCATTATTTACCTAGGGAGAGAAATATTACTTCTCATTGATTTCTCAGGTTAGTAGTAAAAAAAATAATTAAATTGTTGACGCCCGTCTACTATGAATTTTTACTTGATTTTCTGTAGTCAGGGGAATGGCATTTATCAAGAAATAATTTTTTTGTAGGAAAAATATTGTGTTTTCGAGAAAAAATGTACAGGGAAAAAAGTTTCTTAAATAAAAGGGCTAAGCAAGTCATATTTTTGTTATACGTAAAAATGACCCACAAAAAAATTCGAGCAAAAAAATTAATAGGGGTTGTTAGTTTTTACCCTTTTTAGGGCAGTGTGTAAATCAATAAACTACCCTAAGGCGTCTTCCCGTAAGTAGATAACACATACCAATTTCAAATTTTTAAGTAGCGCCGGTATTGAGATAAAAATAAAAAAAATATTTGGGTCACCCTGTAGACCCGAATAACTTGGCAAGGAAAGCCCAAATCGAAAAATTTTATATGAAAGACCCCTTAAAACCACCTGCCGAACACCCCTTTAAAGTATTTACTATACATTCTGACTCACCCTGTATAATATCTCCATATCTTTGACCGTGTTCCACCAAGAGAGGCTGGGCCTCTAAAAATGATCACCCTGTACTTTTTTTTTTGTAGGAAAAATCAAACTTTTAAAATTTTTATAAATGGTATTTTCAAGTACAGGGTGGTTCATTATAAATTGACTTTTGAGGTTAGAAAAAAAAGTTTTTTACAAAAGTTTTAGATACTAATACAAAGTTTTTTGTGACGCTATTGGACCGTGTACAGTGTGTTCTAGAAAGCCGTGGCAGACATAACTTATGTTTTTTTAAATGGAACACCCTATATATTTTTGCATTTTTTAAATCTGCTCATCAAGGCAATTAAAATGATATTAAACTTTGTGGCATTATCTTTTTCCGTTTTTGAAAAATTCCGTTTTCAAATTTTATACTAAATTTATTTAACTCGAATTTGTGGATCTCGCGATAAAGATAGATGATCGATGTAATAACAAAAAAAATTTGTTTTAAACAAGAGAGTAATACAGTGAAACTCCAAAATGTTTAGGAGCCTTTTCAAATTTTACTGATTATATTCTCGAAATAAAGAACTGTACACGGTCCAATAGCGTCACAAAAAACTTTGTATTTATCTAAAACTTTTGCCAAAAACTTTTTTTTCTAACCTCAAAAACTAACAAGTTAAGGGGCGTGCCAATTTATAATGAACCACCCTGTACAAGGGTAACTAAGAGTAGCCAATAAAGTGGGGTGCCTTTTTGGCATTTGGGCTGGGAAAAATTTAAAAATGAAAATTTTATACCTCAATATAGACGTCGCGATTTTTTGGAAAAACAGATGGAGCCAAAATTGACGAAGTTATATTTAAAACGTTTGCTCCCGGAATTGGTAGATCCGACCACAACACATCTAAAGAGGCACAAAGTAGTAAAAGAAAAAAGTAATAGAAATCCAAAATACCACATAGATATAGCATAACCTACCTACCTACTGTGGAAATAATAATTTATTGAAACACTGTTCTACTTTGGCTGTTTGATTGATAGGAATAATAATTTCATGTCAGAAAAAATTGTAAAAAGTTATAAAAAAATGTCTTTCCAATTCAGTGCACTTATCAGAAAAACAATTATTATTGCATAGAAAATATCGAAATATACAGACAAAACTTATGTTTTTTTTTTATTAATTTCTATAACCCAATTTTCCGCAAGGCACTGAAGAAAAAAACAGGGTTAGTAAATAACAAAAAAGACCCGAAAAGATACTTTCGGAATTCGTACAAATAGGGGTAGGTATGTGTTTAATATTTATATATGTGTTTAATATTTATATTTTTTCAACAATAGCCCAACAAATACACAAACCGAGTCAACAACAAAACGCCATGAAGTAGTCAGGTTGCAGCCCTACAACTTTTGTATTTGATATTTTTTTCTAAGTTGATAAATAAAAAAGTTATGAAGTGGCCTAATTTCGCGGAATCACCCTGTACACCGGCGCCCTTCCGACCGATTCAGCTCTCGGCTGCCTGGCGGTCCGACTCGCTCGGGTCCGAAAAAAAGTCGCCCCTCGTCCGACACCGTTCCTCGCGCTAAACGCGCCGCCGGTGAGAGGGGAAGGGACGAGAGTGCGTGGTGAGGGGTGATTGGAGGAGAATATTCCTGAGATTGGAGCCGGTCGTCGCGACCGTTAATTTTAGATCTTGTCTGCGCGGTCATGACTCTTAAGTAGCAAAATAAATTTACAGAATATACAGCTCGCGATCCGACCTAAAATATGCAGGAAACACGACTGAGGGAAGAGCCGGCCCTGCATTCTGCTCGCCGCGTAAACACTTGACATTTTGTGACGGCCAGACCAATAAGAGAATAAGTCACGTGGTGGCCAATTTTTTGATCCCCTGCCTCTGTAACTTGGATAGACTTTAGGTACTATTCTACTGTTGAGTAAATGAATTAATTTCTTTACTCAATGCTACTACCTATCCATACTTATTGATATCGTAATTCATAAAATAAAATTAAGGTTCTATCTTGGATTAAAAGAGTTTTTCATGTTGCTATTTCTAAAAAAAGTTTAAACTTGAACTCTCTGTTTTTTCTTTTTCCAGAATTAAATTTTATTCCTTAAATAGGGAACAAAAAAACGTACGCACATATATTTCAAAGAATTGCTGGTAATATGGCAGCACAGTAAATATAAATATTTAATATTAAACAATACATCATTTGCATAAGTTATTATTCGTTATGTCCATTTAAAGATATCCTTTGATATTCTCATTGATTCTGACATTAATGGGAAAGAAAGTTCGAATTTCCAACATGTACCTGGAAAAGTTTGAGTGTACTAGATATAAACAAACATTATACCAGTGAGGAATATAGTATCCTTTAACTTTCATTAGTAGCCTAAAAAATTCTAAAATCTAAAAATTTTCGTGTGAACACCCTACCTATGACTTTTCTTGCAGCCATAGTACATAGTTCTTTACACATCAAGGGAGCAAAGTGAATTATTCCCTCCCGGCGTGTTTTAGTTTGAGAAGCGCGGTAGGTTACCCGTCTCACCAGCAGTTGGAGTCTCTTAGTACAGCTTGCCCTAATGTTAGGATTAGCTGTGCTCTCAGTCTAGAACTATTATGTCTGCGGATATGTAAAATATTTGGGCGGTTTGGGGTTTCCAACCATTCCCATTTAGAAAAAAGATGAAAAAACATAGTGTTGTCTATAGTATTGCCTTTATAATAGGTGTGCTGTGAAATTGATAAAATTAGGCAAAATTAAACAAAAAGAAAAGAAAACTGTCTTAAATGTTTGTACATTTTTATTATTATAATAATAATAGTATTCATTCAAGATGACTAGCAGTCCACAATATAAAAACAATCTTTAAATCTATATCTACTATGTAGATTTCTGAATAAAGTATAGAAATAAGTAAGCCGTAGTTTTTAACGAAAGATAAAATCACATTTTTTCAATTTTTGATTTTTTTTATACTTATGATACCTAATCATTATATTCTTTTTTCGTTGAGTTGAGTAATAAAATATAAATAAATTAAAAGCAATATAAAAATAACATTCGCCAACGCCACTAAAGGATAAAAAAAATTTAGACAATGCAATTTTCTGTTTGTCCCAAGGGAACTTTTGAAAAAAGCAACTATAATGCAGCAATAGTTATTTATGTACCACGGCACTGAAGTTCAACTTTTTATGACTCATGAGGAATTTAGTTATAATAATAAACCTAATCACATGAGTCATAAAAAGAACACATATTATATTTTTTGAAATCGAAAAAAAAATGTTTTATTGGGCAAGAAAATAATCGCATACGGGATCACCCGTCCATGAACCAACTACGCGCGGCATTGCTTGACTTTGACGATTGCTCTAGCTAGGTCAAGTATGACAAGACACGAAGCCTTCGAACAGAAAAACCAAACTGCTGCTTGTTGTGCAGCCTCCATAACAAATCTATCGATATTCAAACCTACTAAAATATTTATACTGATAGATTGCGCTGCTATAGGTAACAATTTCGCAATGTGTACGAAAAGTTAAATGGGCCTTTATTGGCCGGGTTTTGAATAGTTGGTTACTTTTGACGGGCGATGGCCCCGCGTCTGACGTTTGATGTTTACATCTCGCCAAGGCCTACTTACTGAAAAAATCGCAGGATAATGGGCTACTTCAGTGCCGATTTCTGAGCTTTTAATGACGATTTTGGGACACTTCACTGCCGGTTTCAAGAAAAAAATATTACTCGAGAGTTTTGATGAATGAAGAAAATGCGTATCTTTAGTTTATAGTTCAGTGTAAAAATCTGTACATTTCAGTGGCGTCGGCAATTGAGTTGCAAGTTGGCGGCTCACTGGGTGGTCAACCTTATCGACAAGATCGACAGTTTTGGCTCGAAAATCGGGTAGGCGTGACCACGTGCCTACTGGCTGGAGTTTGTGCCGTCGTCGTCATCGGGCATCTGGTGGTAGCGGTGTTGCTGCTGCTGCTGCTGCTGCTGCTGAGTCGGGCCTGCTGTGATGACGCCAACGGCCTGATCCCCCTCGCTAGCTATGATTGGTTGCAGCGGTTGTGCGCTGCAATTTCAGAGACTATGTTACGGTTAACGGCCACTTATACATTGGTAAATTTTATCGAACCGGAGAATAGTGGACAAAAGACAAAACATGTAAAAAAAGCGATATTATTCGCCAGATATAACTGAACGTGTTTTTAATCAGTAGGTTTACTCTTGACTATCTCTAGAAGAGAAAAGGTACTTAGGATTATAATAAAACAATAGTCCAAGAGCCGGCCGCATGATTTCAACTCTCATAAGCTTATAGAATAAGATGTTATGTAAAATGTAGAGAGTATATTTCTTTACTTGAAGCGAGTAGGTTGCCTCAGATAATAAGGGCCCTGTCATTGTTATGTAAAGAAGTTGTGGATAATTTTAAATTTTTTTATAGGTACAACCCGTCCCACGAACATATTTACTACTTTTTCGCAAAAGTCTTTTGACAAATTCGAAAAGTGCCGTTCTAAAAATCGAAGAAGATGGTATATTTCTTAATTGGGTCTTCTACTTTCCTCCAGTACCAAAAGAAACCTCGAAAATCCGATATTTAACCAAATTTCCCGACTCCCGATTTCCAAGTTTCGAGAAACGGGACGGCTGTAGAATTATCGAAATTGACGGGAAATCCTGAGGAACCGCTCATATAAATTACGTTTTTTTCTCATTTTTTAATTTTTCGGGGCACCGGAAACATCTGCACCTCACCTGAAGATTTGAGGGAAACTTTAAGTTTACGGACTTTGGCTTTTAGGTGACGGGAAATGCCGGCCAATCACGTAAAAAAGATGCGTCCCACCTGTGTTGGTCGTTTTTTTCGCAGAATATCCTTAATAACTCGAAAATGAGAAATAACTTACCTGAAAAAGTTTCTTTAAATATGTTGACCCCTTCTCCGGCCATCTCACCGTACCGTCAGATCTCCCGAAAATCGCGTTTGAAAAAATTTTTTCCTGTGCATCAAGCGGTATACGGCACTGGCTGTATAGCGGGCCTTCGCACACAACTCGCGTCCCCGAGGTCCAGACTTGCCCCCGTCTTTCGCGCCGTATTTAACAGCGAAGGATTTTCGGGGCCCGGGCTATCGGATTTCTAAAGGACCAAGGGACCCTTTTTTATGGTTGCTCCATGGGCCTTCTTTCCGATGATACCTATTTTGTTCTATAATCATATGAGAGTATATAGATTTGCCTAAAAATTGGCCGCAACTTCTGCCCATATAAATTGAGGCAACCTACTGGCTTCAAGTAAAGAAATATACTCTCTACATTTTACACGACATCTTATTCTATAAGCTTATGAGAGTTGAAATCATGCAGCCGGCTCTCGTACTAATATTGAGGAAATAAAATAAGCTGAAGGTTTTAGTAAGTATAGATGATAATAATAATGTATTCGCGATGAATAACTTTAAATGATATCTACCGCAGAGATATTATATAAAAGTATTACAAAGTCCCAGACAATCTGTGAACGAATAGTTATTATTTAGTAGCATTTATACAAGGTGTTAAAATAATAAGAATTTTATTATACCATTTTCCATTCAGACAAATATACAGTGTGACCCATTCTGATGTTGGACACCCTCATAAAATCTGTAATTTTTGTCCGATTTTAGCCGGCTTTTTTTTCTAAAAATAGATCACAAAAAACTCTTATTTTGACGCAAAGTTTCAGATCTTAGTCTCAATTTTCAAGGCCTACTATGAATTTTTTTCTAGTATAAAAAATACGAAAACCCTTTAGCGATTTTTTTATTTAAAATCTGACCACACAGCGTTAATCAGGACACCCCAAAACCCCCATATACCAAATTTGAACAAAAAATACACAGGGAGTTCCATTCTGCAGGGTGTCAAAGTTGAGCAAAATATGAATTTTAAAGTCATCTGCCAAGTCAAGTGTGCCATGGAATCCCCTCAAAACAGTTGAAAGGTCGATAGGACCACTCAAGATGTTGGTGTGCAAAGGTTCAATACAAAATATACAGAGTGTATTTATCTGTGCCATCTCAAATTATTGAATTATTGGAACTTTATACGGGTCAAAAATCGAGTAAATCAAAACCGCTCCACACACTATAAACGAACTAAATCTAAAAAATACAGAAGCCTGCCAGTCAGTAAGTTCATATCAGTTAAGGTGGCTGGTGTGCCACAACAGGAAACGCACAGAAAATGTATAATCTTAAACAGTGACTTTGTTGAGAAAGGTCCAATAATTTAAATTGTTTTTATATGTCAGTTGGCATTTTGTAAAGAAATGCATTAGTTTTGTGTTTAACAATATTTTTTCAATGATTCCACAGCACTCATGACCCGTATAAAGGTTCATATAAATTCAGCATTTTTAGATGGTCCAAAGAAAAATACCCTGCATGTTTTTGTATTGAATCTTTGTGCACCAACACTGTAAGTGGTCCTGTTGACCATCCAACTGTTTCGAAGTAATTCCATGGCACACTTGACTCGCCAGATGGCTGTAAAATTCCTATTTTGCTCAACTTTGACACCCTGCAGAATGGAACTCCCTTTGTATTTTTTGTTCAAATTTGGTATATGGGGGTTTCAGGGTGTCCTGATTAACTCTGTGTTGTCAGATTTTAAATAAAAAAATCGCTAAATGGTTTTCGTCTTTTTTTACTAGAAAAAAATTCATAGTAGGCCTTGAAAATTGAGATTAAGATCTGAAACTTTGCGCCAAAATAGAGTTTTTGGTGATCTATTTTTAGAAAAAAAGCCGGCTAAAATCGGACACAAATTACAGATTTTATGAGGGTGTCCAACATCAGAATGGGTCACACTGTATATGTGTATTTGATTAGTTGAAATAGTTGCGATTTCACACAGATTTGTTAGTTATAAAACATGTTTCGTGTAATTTTAATAAAAAAAAAACTACACTTTGTCCCGCACAGCTTTTTTCTGCGTACATACATACGCCTATGGTTTAAAGACATTTAAAATTCAAAGAGGTAGGGATAGTTTCACGTTCTTCACAAGAGGCGTCCCAAATGGGAGAATCGAGGGACTAAAAATACCCCAAATTTATTTTGTGTGCTTTTTTTCATGGGGTGTATCACAGACCTAATTTCAAAATTGTATCTTTGCTCGTTCTGGAAATACTTGGAAAAAAGTAAAAACCATTTGCTAAACTGTCCATTTCGGGGACTATAACTCCCTTAGGGGGCATTTTTGAGGCTATGTTTACAGGAACTTTGGTTCATTTTTTAGATTGTAGAACGTGCTGGTAATTTATGGCAGGCTAATTTCTAATTGGCATTTTCATGGCGCATTGAAAACAATTTTTAACACGATTTTACTCAAGAACGGTGATTACTATGGAAGTTTGATAACGGCATTTCTTTGTAGAATACCCTGAAATAAGTAGTAAGTACCTAATCTGGGAAAAAAGTACAAAAAAATGTTGGCTATTTTTAACCCCTTAATCCCCCCATTAGGGTCGCCTATGAAGATTAATGTCCTGGTTAAATGTAAAATCTACCAGGTATACCTATCGCATACCAAATTTCAGAATTTTAACTTTGTTCGTTCTGGAAATATTTAGAAAAACCGTTTGCCAAAGGGTTCATTCTCTCCCCTTAGGAGGTATTTGAATCATTTGTACTTAGTGTATAGACATCAAAATAAAATGGAACACTGAAATCATAACCTGAAACTTAAAAACTAAGGTGTAGCTTGTTTTGTTAGGCTATGCTGTAAGTACCTATATAAGCTGTTATTTGCTATATTTGGATTTAGCATTATTTTCTATAAAGTATTGTAGGAACATGCCTAAACAATTCCTCTTCTTTTTCAAAAAGCTTGTCGCTCGAAATATTTGCAAAAGTAAGTATGAATTAGTATAAAGTATACTTGTTTAAATACAATACAATAAATACAATTTTGAAAGTCTAAACTTATTTTATCCGTTTTCGTACATGGCTTAAATAAAAGCTTGTTTTAAAAAGGTTTTTTATATATTATCTTATTTTGTGCTTTTATGTGTCTTAATCTATGAATTTCTGATAACGGATCATTATTACGAAGCCTTTTTCCTGTCAGCGGAGAAAATAGTCCATACCTTGAAGTGGAATAGGAGAATATGATACGAAGGGTTTGGCTTACAGTCTCAGCTCCACAAACTCAGTAAAAAAAAACTGTACATTGTGTTTCAACCCACCTAGGTATTTCTTCAGCAGTAAAATAGTTTGGTAGCCAACAAAGCTTCTTAGACATAGCCTTAACTTAGAATCTGGTTGTAGTCAATTACCATATAAGATGTGGTTGTAGTTTTCTACAACCAACCACATACTAAGTTAAGATGTGGTTGTGGTTGTCCACAATTTTTATTGGGTAGGTATCTATTAATTTATTATTTTAGGTTAGGAAAATTACGATATTGAGCTCAGTTTCCAAGAACACTGAGCAGTTTTATATGAAACTGAGCTCTATATTTGAAAAAAAAAAACCAAGGGGCCAATTCTAAAATTATCAAAAAAATCCCAATAAATAGCCAAATAACTGGCAATATCTCGTAAATGTTCAAATCGTAAATCAAAATTTTGATTTGATGATTAATACGTGTCTCTATAGACTTAGATCTATCGATTTTGATTTTAACTTTAGCTAAGGTCGTCTAAATAAATATGGCATAAGAAAAGTAATATTAATTTTGTTAAAATGTCAATGGATTGACCCATTTTTACATCTTGTAGAACCAAATGATACCTAATATTTGATATTTCATTGCAAAGTTTATTTTAAAAAAGTTAACTCCTTGTATTGTTGCAACGGAGCATTATCGAGCTCTTATTAATGTAAACTTTTCTCCCTGTTTTTATTTCAGAAATAAGTTTTGTGAGGATGCGTTTATTCCAGAAGATCACCTTTATTTCAACTATGACTATTTTTTTACAAATAATAATAATTTCACTTAAGTGCTCATCTGCTGAACCAACACTATATTAAAGACCTGTGCATAGCGCTGTTTCAAGCGATCGCCACTGGCGCCACACGACGAAACAAATTTACACGGTGGTTTTAGTTTAAACACCATTATTGCAGAATCTTTTATAAAATAAAAACATGCAAATAATATGTCTGTTACAGAGTACATACATTTTCTTAAGAAAAGCGAGTCTAAAAAGAAGCAAGAGTATTTGGTACCTTTTGGTTTGAAACGCAGTCCATGGCTAGTTGTAGGTAGTATGTAAAAGCATAAAACGCATTATATTTTTCAGTTTCTTCTTTATATGGAGGACTATTGGTTCACTTTGAAGCTATAAACAAAATTTTCTATTTTCATTCCTGCATACGTTAAAAAATACTCTTCCAAAATAATATCTTTAATTTTCGCTTCTTCAGCTGGTTGATCAGATCATACCATAATTCCAAAATAGTTTTTATTCTTCTGCAATTCACCTAATGGTCTGTGCATACCATTTTCTTCATGTGCGCGAAAATTTCATGTTATCACAAACAAATCTACCGCGAAAAGCCATATTAATAGGATAAAACTGCCAAATACTGGATGCAAAGACAATTCGTTACAGTAAAAAGAAGGTAAATCGTAATAAAGCTAGATATTTAAAATTTTTGATTTTTTAAACGTCAGAAACTGACATCTCAATAGCCACAGAATACCCCCCTATAACCTATAATAAGTCGCAATTTTTTCGTCGTGTAGCGCCACCCCAATCCGTAAACAACAATGAAATATGCAGCAAAAGAAACATAATAAATATGCTTTAATTATCTTTCTTAAGCCTACTAGTATTCAAAGAGGAGCGAGTCTTACTTGGAGTGCTGGTGGCGGGAGAGCAGTTCGCTTGGAATTTGCCTGTGGAACTGCTGGTAGTTCGGCGGGGAGGCTACTGCTGCTATCGTGGCAGGCAGCTGGTATTGGTCGGCTGCCATTTCCATATCAGGCACTTGGTGGTAGTACACTGGCTGATCTGAAAATTGTTCCTCATACAGATGGACCCGCATCGAAAATTTAGATTCTTTTTAAAGACCCAACCATATTTATGTTATAGGTGCCTAAGCAGGTATACATATATCTGATAGAAACCCCTTTGAGCCATAGTACCATAATAACAACAATTTTATAAAGTTATGAGTGCTTACAATGCAACGTTGTTTGTTATAATAGAAATATACGTATTCGGGACACTATAGGTTAAAACAACATACCTAATCGATGTTTTTAATATTAGGTCAATAATAATACCTCAGCATTGCAAAGTATCACTATCGGGACGAGGTTCCAAGAAAACAGGTTCGAATAATTTTTTTGTACAGCAGGAACTAATAGAGACACTTTTAGCCTTATAAGGCACTACATAGAGATTGTTCAATCTTTACTCTCGGTTTTAGAAGTTGCACTTTAGTTCCTTGGTACATGTTATTATATATTATACTTCATACACTGGCAAACTTAGAGGACCGATGAAAATATTTGCATTTTTTTCTATTTGTATTTGTTTTTTTCTTTCTTTTCAATTTGAATTTGAATTGAGAAATTTCTTGAAACAAAAGTAAGTAACTAATTTCAGTTTGTTTTGGAAAGCTTCGTGCTTGTTTAAAACCAAAAAAGGTTTTTGCAAAAAATGGTACCTACATTTGATTTGTTTTAAACGTTTAATGATCGATGTTATATCGTCATTTCTTAAGGCAAATTCTTCCATATTTCAAATAGAGCAGTACTCATTTGTCCCGTGTTTTGAATAGCAGAAATTCTTGACCTAAACACATTTAAGACATGTTCAATTGGAAAACATGCAGGCCATTATTGCCGGTATTGTCACCTTGACGTGAAGTAATGTGCGCGAATTAAGAGGAAATTGGCTTCGATAGGTATGTGAAGCGAAAGATTGCAGAATATCTACCTATCTGCGGTTAAAGCACCTTTTTCCACTAACTGTGCATGCCCCTAAACATACACCACAATAATTCAGCCTCCACCGAAAGAGGCTGTAGGAGTAAAATTAAATTGTTCATTTTGTTCTCCGGAACGGAGATCCAATCTTCCTCTACCATAAATCGAATTTACGCAGGAACGGCTCCCACTCATCATCATTCTAAATTTGATGTTCTCGAGCAAAAGTTTGACGTGATACTCGATGACATCTCTGGAATTTTAGGGCTTTTTTTACCTATACACCTTCACACCTACTTCTTCCAGTCTTCTGACTTTGTCTTCTTACATATATAAACTCCCCAGTTTGTCTGCAACAAGCAACATTACTGTAGAACGTGAATTTTTGTTTCCACTTTTGCAAGATTACTGTAAAATCGATCCAGGTAGCAATAGTAAACAAAAACAAACCAAACTTAAAGAATTAGGTACTTATGAAAAGAGAACAAACTTGAATGACGAGAAAAGTACCAAATTACAAAAATGTAATGCAATTAACCGATGTTTATGAATTCACTTTGCCTTTGACATTAACAAACTTGGTAAAAAAATTCAAAATAGACCTCTACTAAAATCGAGCAAATCTTACGCCTGGCATAAACAAGAGCACGTGCGTTGAGATATTCGTCAGAGCCGCACTGAGGCACGACCTTTATTTAATTTTAGTTTTGCAATTGTTTACATCAAAATATTTCGGAAAAAATTATTGGCTTCATTAAAATGGTTCAAAACATCGATAGAATTAATTGTAGCAGTGTCTAAATAGCTGAAAACAACAAGATAAAACGGCGTAAATACACTTTTGCGATCGAGTACGTCCCTGTTGTCAGGCGCGCTGATATTTTATGGCCTATTGCTCGATTTTAGTATATAGGTAGCACATAAAACAAATAAAAGATATATCTTTAATTTCAAGCAATTTATCTCCGTTCCTTTAAATTTGCCGGTACACAGGTATTCAAATAAAAGCCAAATTGCTTCCACATCACCACGTGAGCGGAGTAAGTATTATATCGGTATAAAAACTTCAGAAAATCGTTCAAAAACGCCGAAAACCAACATTTAAGCAAACAAATTTTGATTCGTTATTTATGTATTCCCGCACGATAACTTTCAAACGAAACTTTGAATTTGGTATACGCAATCTTGCCTCCAATAAGACTGTTTGAATTGCTTTTGGGCAAAATCGCTCTACGCAAAGAGGTAGAAATGAGGGTATAAACATATACAGTGCCCGCCAAAAAGTCTGCACCATATGGGAAAAATTTTTAGTAAATAACTTACAGAAAATTTGTTTGCGGCATCAGGTTTTGCTTGCTCTAGAACCAAAATTGACATAATCAAATGTTGTGAAGTAGTCTCTTTTATATGTCAAATTTGACATTAATGAAAAAAATGTCCGAAAAATGGGCTTATTTAACCGAATTTCGAAAAAAGTCATAAGGAAAATATGTTTCTTTCACAATTTTATACCCCTGTGCAAAATTTCAAGAGCCTACTACGATTTTCATATTTTGCCCTTTGTTGGATATTATTGGACTTAATATTTTAAATTTTCTAGATATTTCTGATAAGATCAGCATGACAGAAATATTTGTGTGTTTTTACAACCATTTACTATAGAAAGAAGTTTGTAAATCGAATTTATGTGTTTATCTGTAAAAATTAGATCAGTTTTGCACCAAGCGTGCTTCTTCAACAAGCCCTCATTTTAATTTTTTTGCAAAAAAAAAGGAAAAGAAGGATATTTAGACCGTAAACTAAGTATTGTGCAGTATGTATTCAGTCAATGAGTGTTTTAAATTACATAGGATCGACTTTTATGGATTAACAAATACAGAAAAGGGCAACAAAGGGCAAAATATGAAAATCGTAGTAGGCTCTTGAAATTTTGCACAGGGGTATAAAATTGCGAAAGAAACATATTTTTCTTATGACTTTTTTCGAAATTCGGTTAAATAAGCCCATTTTTCGGACATTTTTTTCATTAATGTCAAATTTGACATATAAAAGAGACTACGTCACAACATTTGATTATGTAAATTTTGGTTCTAGAGCAAGCAAAACCTGATGCCGCAAACAAATTTTCCTTAAGTTATTTACTAAAAATTTTTCCCATATGGTGCAGACTTTTTGGCGGGCACTGTAAAAACATAGTTTTCGCAATATAATAGTTTTTAGACTACAAAAGAAGTACCTACTTAGGTAAGTACACAATTGTTACTAGCGGCCATTTTTGACATTTTTATAAAGAGAGGAAATGCAAAGAGGTGAATTTGAAAACGATAGTGAAAAGTCGTTTTCTATGTTTTTGCCAGGTATAAACCAAACCACAGATAGACAGGGAGATAGTGACAGATTTTTGGACGTGATTTTACTCAGTATGCCTTGCAAAGGGCATTATGTGGCACATATTCTCACAATAATAAGGTATGAATCCTCTGATTCATACCTTATTATTGTGAGAATATGTCATCCTGGGTTCTTCATGTGAAAAACTGAGTTTTCAATTATTCGGAAAATATGCGTTTTGATATGATTTTATACAGGCTGCCATGTGTTTTATAATGAAGTTCAAAATAGAAAATTCCTCGGAAAACCATAGGTTAGGGTGGGTCCAAAGGGCTGTTATTGCCACGTGATCTTGTATTTTATTAATTAATTTTTCCATGTTTCTGAACAGGCTGCCAATGAGAAGTATGCAAGTTCTTATTATGAAAATGCTGAAAAAAAAGATGGCATACCTTTCACGCATGTCCAAGTACTGTTTAAATTGAATGTTATTTAATCATTTAAACGAGTTATTCGATGTAAAGTGTACTTGGACATGCGCAAACGGTATGCCATCTTTTCTTCAGCAGTTTCATAACAAGAACTTGCATACTTCTCATTGGCAGCCTGTTCAGAAACGTGGAAAAATTAATTATTAAAATACAAGATCACGTGGCAATAACAGCCCTTTGAACCCACCCTAACGGTATACCTATGGTTTTCCGAGGAATTTTCTATTTTGAACTTCATTATAAAACACATGGCAGCCTGTATAAAATCATATCAAAACGCATATTTTTCGAATAATTGAAAACTCAGTTTTTCACATGAAGAACCCAGGATGACTCTCTGATTCATATTATTGTGAGAATATGTGCCACATAATGCCCTTTGCAAGGCATACTGAGTAAAATCACGTTCAAAAATCTCTCACTATCTCCCGGTCCAAGAATATTTATTAACAGAAGTAATTGCTGGAATTTTTATCACGTATATTTGTATCTATTGCTCTAATAGCACACATAAGAGTTAAAATTTGACAGTCATATAAAGTCTCATGATATAGTCTCATAATAGGCTTTGCCACAATAAGTATTAGGTACCATTTTATTATTCTATTTTTAACGATTTCAATATCCATTTGATAAACTAATATAAATGTGGCTTTTATCAGTATTTGTACAGCACTCCAATTTTATCTAAATCCCACATCAAGCAAACACCAGAGATCACATAGTCGCCATTTTCGACACGTACGCAGCGAGTTTTTTCAAGAAAATATATGAAGTAAAGGGCACCAGGGATTTGGTTAATTTGCCTATCTATGTTACTTCTATATGTAATAGGTGCTAGTGCTAATATTCCGAACACTCGAAAAAACATGTTCTACTTATATTTTTATATATTTATAAAAAAATATTTTTCCTCGTGAATAAGGCGCTTATTGTGAAAATGATTCTATAGTTTAACTCTCATTTTTTATTATCGTATTCTGGTATAATAATTGGTATTGGTGGGCCTTATAATTAAATAGTTACACCTTCTATTTTTGGAGAAATGTTTTAAAAAATTAAGAATACCTTTGAAAAGGTAAGATTTTTTCATGAATTTGGGCAGCTGTAAGGTGCTACAAAATTTATTTTATTCTAAATTGCCAGAAGTAGAAAATAATAACTAAAAAAAACTTACTCAGTCTTGCTTGGTGATGCATAGTTTGAGTACCATTTTGATTCGAGTTCTTTGGCCTCCTTTTTCGAGTTTGTATCCCTTCCTTCTTCATGCTGATTGGTCGATTCACCTGTAAGAAGAAAAATCACCTCCGATTTTTCATACCGCATTAAAAACAAGTAATTATTTTGAGAAAAAAATGTTTTATGCGAAAGTTATAGATATAATATGTTCCCTTCAAATGGCATGGTGGAATTTATATGGTTATATTTTCACTTTCACATGAGCAAGAAGTGTTAGTTGTTAATAATTGAAATTGTAGAAATAAAAACAATATCTTTGTTAGAACTTTTGTATTGTATATAGAAGAACAAAGAGTATAGACAAACCACACCAATTGACTTAGGTAATATTTGATGCTCATAGTTTGTTAATTAGATTTTTGCCGTTCATTTAAACTGATCTTGAAAATTTGAGTGTAGCTATGGCCCTGTTGTTTAGCTAAATTAATGTTGGTTGTGTAAATCTTTTAGTACACCTATTCCAAGGACGAAAATATTGATTGAACGAGAATATTATGTATTGGGGAATTTTTCTTTTGGGAAATAGATGTTAAAATGTTTGCTCCTCGCTTCTCCGATATTTAGAGATTCGGGTGAAGTACCTCTGTAGATGATTACAGAGAACTGTAATCATGTGAGAATGGTTTTATCCAAAGATAGTGCTTTTGAATATCTGAAAACCAGGATTAGATTATGCTCTTTATCCGATTCCAGCCTCTGCTCCCGCATTCCACCAGATTATCTACTGGTGGCAAACAAGTGATAGCCCCCGAGGAAGATAATTTTTTGTCGAAAAATTCCAGACAAGCCGTCTGAATGAAAATGTTTGCCGTGATACTGGCTATCTTAATTGTTCTGAATATCTTTATCCGGAGTTGATAATGTATTATGCAAAAAATACTATCTCTTTGATATAGGGAAGTACCACAACAAAAAATCTCTGGTAAATATGGGATACATTATCTGACTTTTCTAAAGATAAATTCATTCATACGGTTTTTGACGATAAAGCTCTGATCAGTAAACCCGAAACAAACGTCTAAGTTAGACATTGGTGCAGATATAAGAAGGTACAATTAAAATAGCTTATAATCTCATCAAAACTCTTAAAAGTGACCATATAACTTTTCAGATTGAATTCATATACGGATTTTAGATTAATATGTATTTGTTAATTTTCTTCTTACATGGGAAAACCATTCATCATCAATCATTATCAAGGTGATGCATCATCTTAGGTCATGCGTTAGACCTTAGAGCTTTCATGACTTAATAATACCTACCTAAGTATTAAAAAATCTATTTGCTGTATAAAAACTAGACTAATATTAAGTTTTATTGTGCCATGTTGTTGCGTATCATGTACACAAATAACACCTACGTCGTCACAGGATTACACGTTTCTGTATATTGAGTAAATCCCTAAAATTCAGGCAAACAATTTTGTGTCTGTGTACACAACAGCGTTTCGCAATAACATGACTGGAACGAAGCAATAAATTTCCATCCACTCGACAAATACGGTAAAAAGTTCATAAAATGTAATCCATCCATCATTTGCAAAGCTCTCGAAAAAGTGCCGGATGGTAAACAGTGACTCAGTATTCTTTTAAAAAAATTAGATGATAAGCCCATAAATAAATATATTTTTGTTCCATTTATGAACCTAAACTAAAATATATTCCAGGCGTCTATAATATTATAGGTATAGGTAAATTTTGTATAATATTATGCATATTAAATTTATATAATTTTTATCACGTTCATATATTTTAATAACAAAGTAAATACTAGTTAATCTGGAATAAAATTGATACTCTCATTTTCTTCTGTAAAAATTGTTGCTCTGGGAACTGAAATTAGCATATCCTAGCAAATTGTGCAGGATGGGTTATTCATTCGTTTAAATAAATTTAAACATCCTATATTGTCTAAAGAAGAAAATTCTTCAGAACGAATGCACATACATATGCCAAATTTGGTAGGTAGGTACACAGTTAAAAATCGTATTGAAGTATGTTACTTTTTTTGGATGTTAATATATTTGTGTCAAAAAGTGACATACATTGTTACTTAAATTAACGCACGAGCAATATGTCGAATCATCTAGATACGTCAATGTGTAAAACTCTAACATTTTAACTCGCACAAATGTTAAATATATTACTGAATATGTACAATGTGTTGATGTAACTATCTTCTGTGTTAAGTTTAACATTTATTATTTAACTTATTTCGATATGTTTTGAATAACAGAATACGTGCATTTAATACTTTCATGCATGTAGAGTTAACATATAAAGTTATTCATTTTGCAATGCAACATAAACTTCAGTGTCATTTCGACTCATAACAATGTAAGACTCTACGCAATATTTGTTAAAATCGAATGATTGAACTGTTGTTTTCGCTTCCCGGCTATCACACTTGGTCAAGTCATTTTCATCTCAGTAAGTCCAGAATTGCGTCGCGTGCCAGGTGCCAATTCCTATCGATTAATAGCGTGTGTTGCTGTGTAGTAATAGTACGGTAATAGTGTTTGTACAAAAAATCCAGGTAAGTGATATTTCAAATTCCTACACATATTATTATATATAAGTGTACCTACTTCCAGGGTTTTTATATGTAGGTATTATGTTAACCAGGGGTGGCTCGTCAATTATGAATTTGCGGCACCTAACAAATGCCCTTATTTCTCATTTTTATGCTGTTCCGCCTAGATCTTTAGATTTTATACCTACATTATTTGAATAATTCTTAATTTTTGTTTTGATTAAATTTAAAAAGTTGCCTTTTGTATATTGGTATACCTATAGTGATCATAGCAGTGACTATAGAAAGAATTATTAGAAGAAATTTGATATTTTTTTATATAGTATATAGATGTATCTTCTATTATTATTATTATTATTAATCTGCCTAATCCTAATATGTAACCCTTTTGTTTTGAAATAACAAAAATCACAAATCAAAATTGTTGAATTCATTTTGCAAGTATCACCCATTTACTTCACATAGTTGCTAGTTATTGCTAAGAAGATGTTATTGCCCGAGATTTATAAAACAAGTTGTAGTCATGCAGTGTTGTTCCAGTCCTTTGCAGGGTAAGAAACAGTAAAAGTATAAAGTTTAAAAGGTAAGTATCGAAAAAGGTATTATTACGAGACACTTATTATATATAGACATATATATATAATATAATATATAGTGTCTCCACATTAAGTACCTACTTACCACCCCTGTAAAATCTTCATTTGTTGACCGATTTTGATAAACTTTTTTTTTTGTTAGGTATATATTAAAAATGCGCATATTAAACATTTGTTCTAATGTTAAAAATGCGCATTTTGAATACCTATACCCTATACCTATAAAAAAACTTTTATCACAATCGATCAACAAATAAAAATTTTACAAGGGTGGTAAGTCCTTAATGTGGACACACTGTATATAATAATGTAATTATTACGTAATATATTTATTTACTATTAATCTTATGTTAAAAGTACTATTTACACGTGTATTTTTAACTTTAGATCAAATGTTAATTTCACTATAGCTATATGTTACAATTACGTAGATCAAATGTTAAAACCCACTGTCGTTTTTCCTCTATTTAACAACAACTCACGTTTTTGTTAATATAAATAATGACAAATGTCTAATTAACATTACCTGACTTGTTAATTTGAATATGGAAAGTTTCAATATGACACACTACCATCGTAAATACAACAAAACTTTAATGTCAATTTAACTTTTATTTTCACAAATCTGTATTTATAAGTTGACATACAATAATACTTCAAAATGATATATAACGCTTTCAGTTAATCATTTTCTACACAACGCATAACGTAAAATTTGACAGACACGTACATCAGCCATTTTACATATTTTTGTGTGTGGACCAGATGGAACATCAAAAAAATGTCAAATTTAACATATTATTTTCAATTGTGTATACCTACACGATATACCTACCTCCACAGAGCCACCATATAAGATATTATGTTAATATCAACCAGTGCTGGAAGTATGGATAATAATATCTGTCCCAAATTCACTTCAAATATGATTTTTGAGGTTTTGCTGAGAAAAAAATTCTGAGCGTTGCGTCAAAAAGGGTCATTTAATCATATGTTTGATATCTACTGTAATTTCGAGTAAAAATCGATCCAAATTAAGCACTTTCTACAGAACTCTACTCCAGCTGTAAATCTTCCATGATAAAAGAAAAACACCCCTCACGTATAAATTTTCAAGACCTGATTAGTGAATGATTTACATATATGTCTACTTACATTGTGTAATTTGTAATATAGACCACATGCATTGCAGACTGGTTCCCCATTGATATTCCTCCTCCAAAGCGTAGTATTCGACGTTTTGCAGTTGGCACAGACCACTCCGTTTCTCCTGCTACCAGTCTGTAATAAGTGAACTATAGTGCTAGTACGTATTATTTTTATTTTCAATCATTTAAAATAATGAAATAAAAAATTCACAATTTTTTCTGTGCCAATAATTATTTGATATCATTGCGGTTACTACTCTAGGGTTTTCCGTAGTACTTGCGTGCAAATGAATGCTATCATACAGTTCTATTGAAAAAAGTAGCGGGCCTAGCCCTAAATGGCAGTAAAGCCGAAATAATAATAATTACCACCCATAAACGTGGAGGACTCCTAATTTTGAGTACTGTGAAGGTGAAAATTATTATTATTTCCACGATCTACTAACAAAAACACTATTATTTACCCAAAATAGCTAATGGCATAAACTAGCCACCCCGACATTTACCAAATTAAAAAATAAACTCAAGGGGGAACTTTTCAAGGCTTCTATGATAAATAAAATCCACTCATCCCTCTACCCTCACCCTCACCAAATATACCAACAATACAGTATCAAAAGTAGGAGAAATAGTTGTAGTTTTTAAAACAAGTAACAAATGTATTTGGTATATAATTATTATGCAAATCATCTTATAAATCCGGTTTTTAACCGATTGCAAGTACTGTAGAAATTACTTTTAAAAGGAGGGGTAGGGCGCGAGTTGATTGACATTATACAGTGTGTTTCCTAACCTTTCTGACAAAATAAAGGAGGTGAATCCTCACCTAATTGCAAGACGAAAATGTGGTATACGAGTTTTTCGAATATTGCTTCATTTTTAGAAATACAGAAACACCCTGTGTGCCATACAGAAACACCCTGTGTGCAATAAGAAAGTTATTCATCTCGCAAAATCTGGTCTCGATGATTTTTTAATGTATTTTTTATTTAGATAAATCGAGGGTGGCTAGTTCTCAAATGAACACCATGTATTTACCTTCGTAATATTATATACAGGGTGATTCAGTTTTTATTCGGAAAACTTTGTCAATGGATTAAGCACCTCTACTCCATATCAACGGGTGTAACGTCTTTTCACTAAATTTGGAAAACCACAAATTTGGATTCTAACAACTGTTTTTAATATTCATTTTTTTTATAATTTCGATAGGAAAATTCTTGATAAATTAATTTAGAACTCAAATTAGGTACGTCGCGTGTTCCTGGAGTCATCATATTGAAAACTTAAGTTGGTAGCAATGTTCTACCTGCAATTCATATTTTCTAGGTTTGTTATTCTAACCTTCTTTAAATTGATATCTAAACATTGTTAGCTGTTACACCTTGTGTGCTAATACAAAGGGCACCCTCTATAATTAATGAAGAGGAAAACTTATTTAGAGTTTTGATGTTGCCTACACCGAAAAAAATATTGTTTTCCACATACAAATTCCACGATTCCTAATTTTTAGACACCTTGTATATAAAATTTTGCTTATCGCTATTCGAGTCTTATAGTCGAACAATCGATACGTTTTGATAGGAACACTTTTAAAAATATATCAATCAAAATAAAATCTTTCTCAGAATCCGAGAAGTATTCCAATTTTACGTAGATTGCATACACAGTGATATTAGTGATAGTAGTGATATTCTGTTACGAAATCCCCGATATATCTTAATTCGTTTGTAATTTATACTATAAGTCATGTATGCCTTGGACGTACATTATTGATAGTGACACTATGTGAAATGTGCTAGAAAACTGTGCTTTGCCTTAATAGTCAACACCTATTATCTAAACAGTAATAATTTTAGAAGATATGAACAAACATTGACTGTTCTGAAGTGTTAACGTCAACCTCAACCATCATCGACATTTTCACTAATGCCCCTTCAGTTGACTTGTGAAAAATGGATGTCCATTCAAAAAAACAGTTCCTCACTTTGTTGTAAACACGTTTGTTCTTCGAGCATTGCCCAGTCCAATAATGCGCTTTAGTAAAGCCCTCAGTGGTACACTCGTTGTCTTGCTGCTCATTATTCTCTCTTTTACCATTATCGTTGCTCTGTGTGGAATCAACCTTCTGACCAAGACCACAACCACAAATCATAGATACGTTAGGTTTTAGGTTAGAGCTAGGGCAGAGATATACATATCTGTGAGTTAGGGCCATACTGTATAAGTCCTCGGTCGCAGTGACAGTTGTATTACTGGTATAATCGCGGACTATTATATTATTATTTATACGTGTTTAGTGCTTAATAAAATATCGAGGAAATAGTTACAAAATTTAACATCTAAAAGAATTTTTGCAGAGTTTATTTTAATAAAAGAAAACCAATTTTTGGCCAGTATTTTACTGAATTTGTGCACAGCCCTTCGTCTTTTATTAAGTTTACCATTATTAAGTTTGCCTGTTTCATCCTCAACCGTAGAAAGGTCTTTTTCAAAATTAAAACTAAAAAAGCCATTTTTGCGATCGAAAATCGCTAAAGAAAGACTAACTTCCCTCCCTTATCAGTAAGAGAATGAAAGAGCTAGCAGCTTGGATTTGGACTACATTACCAAACAGTTTTTCAGTTTGAAACGGCGTTTATAGTTATTTATTGTTAAGGTATAATATTTTTGTATGTTACGTTCATATGGAATAATTCAGTTTAATTTGTTTCCGTATTTTTTTGTGATTTGTGACAAAACTCATTGTTTTATTCATTCACACTACTGAAAGCCCTACATTTTATAGAAGACTTTGCCCATATCTGATACTCACAATTTCTCATCGATAGATCTACAAATAGGTACGCTATCAAAGCAATTATCTCGTTATCAGCGGTTCTCCGTGCGGCGATGCAAACTCATATCGAACGAAAATATTTGACATGGGAAAGTGAAAAATCCGTAACGCAACGCAACAACGCCGCATCGCCGCCCGTGAGGCATCGGCGTCACCTTGGCACTCCGTAATTTCGTTGCATGATACATTTTTGTTTGCCCATGGCAAATGGGGTCGTATTTGAACAGCGATAACGCGAGAACCAATTTCATCCGTATTCCGAGCAATAAACATGCGTGGAAAGGTGTTTGCCGCACAATGCACGGGTCTCAACCGCTTTTAAATTTCATGAAAACATTATGCGGTCACGACTTTTTGGAGAAACAGCGTTATTAGCTGCTGCCGGCCTTCACACCATCTTTACGAGGTTTTACAGAAAAAGGAAGTGATACTTTTCCGCGCACGACTGTAGTTGACCGAACGACGCGGAGAGGAGTTCGATCAAGCACTCTGGTGCGGAGTCACTTTTGCAACACAATTTTTTTCTACAAGTGTGCGGAAAATAAAAACAAAGATAAGCTTTTAATTTTTTTGAGAAAAACAATGGAAATTTAGAAGGCCTGGCTAAATGCTTTGAAAGTTTGGTTAAATAAACTTACAACATCTTATATAACTTATCGATTAATCTAATTAATAAATATAATTAAATAAAATAAATTGAATTTATCTTCGTTTGAAAATACCACGCTATTCTTATACACAATCCAAAGCATGTCTTCTAAAGCAATTCTTTCAAGTTCTATATACTTAAGCTTTGTTCAAATAATATTTCTGAACCAGTTTCAGCGAATCGAAATGCAGAAAAAGTACCTAATTCCAGAACTGTTTTCAACAAATTAGATTACGCTTCAGACCTGCCGTTGGAATCAACCCTATATACAGGATGAGTTTTTTTCGATGGCCACTATGGGGATCTCGGAAACTAGCAGAGCTAGAAGAAAGGTTAAATAGGGAAAGAATTGCGGTTTTGAATGCTCAATATAATGCCCCTTTTGGATTTTTAAAAAAGTTCATGGCTCACTAGGTGTTTTGAAAAGAGAGACTTTTTGCTATTTCATCAAATATCTGTAGCTCGGTTATTTCTGATTATACAGAAAAACTGTAGAGACAAAAATTGCAGATAATTTTGGGCTTAATAATATAATTTTATCCAATTTTTTTATGTTGTTTGTTATTTTAGAGATATGACATAAAGTTTTGTTTTTTTAAATGTAAATCATAGTTGGATGTGGCCTTATCAAATCGGCCATTTTTTGAGCTTTCCAAAGATATAATACTCGGCATATTTATTATAAAAATAAAAGAGCTATGGCTAATTTTTCTGATTTTTTAAATTTGCACAGAGTCAGCCATGGAATATTTTCATAATTACGTTCTATTTTATAATTAGATATACTTCAAACTTTCTAATATTTTGTTTTTAGCTGGTAACAAAATGTAACAAAATAAAACAAAAAATAAAAACTCAAATTCAAGTTATTATAACTTTAAAAGGTGTTCAAACAATCCACCATTATTATTTATGCAAATATCGCATCTTTTTAAAACTTAATTTGTCGCCTTTCTTAGAGAGCGCTTGTCAATACTGGCAATTGCTTCTAAAACAGCTGCTCTTAGTCTCATACTTTATTTTGTACTGTTCCCCACAAAAAGAAATCCAAAACAGACAATTCCGGAGATCGGGGAAGCCAGGAAATATGTCTATTTCTCTTTCTCCCTATCCAACTATTTAGATAGAGCTGATCTAGGTAATTTCTCAGGGGCAAATAATTATGTGGTGGAGCTCCATCATGATAATTTTTGTTTTATTTTGTTACATTTTGTTACCAGCTATAAACAAAATATTTGAAAGTTTTGAAGTATGTCGTAATTATGAAAATATTCCATGGCTGACTATGTGAAAATTTTAAAAAAATCAGAAAATTCGTCATACTTCTTTTATTGTTTACAATAACTATGCCGAGTATTATATCTTTGGAAAGCTCAACAAATGGCCGGTTTGATTTGGCCACACCCAACTATGATTTATATTTAAAAAAACAAAAGTTTATGTCATATCTCAAAAATCACAAACAACATAAAAAATTTGATCAGATTATCTTATTAAGCCCAAAATTATCTACAATTTTTGTCTCCACAGTTTTTCTGTATAATCAGAAATAACGGAGCTACAGACATCTGATGAAAGAGCAAAAAAAACACTGTTTTCAAAATATCTAGTGAGCCATGAACTTTTTTAGAAATCCAAAAGGGGCATTAGATTGAGCATTCAAAACTGAAATTCATTTCCCATTTAAACTTTGTTCTAGCTCTGCTAGTTTCCGAGACCCCCATAGTGGTCATCGAAAAAAACTCACCCTGTATATAGAATAATAATGTCAGAAAAATGTCAAATTGTTTGACTGACAAAAGTTGCTTGTTATTGTCAAAGATTTACAATGTAGTGTGTTGGGAAATTAAATTACTTAGGTCTGTAGCCTTCCAAATTTTATTTTTTTTTCTGAAAAAAAAAATATTAACCAGGCTAGCTCAATGGATATTTTTTACGGCATGGTTGCTATAATTGAATAACTTTTTAACTGCCACATTTTTCTGATAAAGTAGACTTAAAGCAATCGGTTTTGTTTTTGCCCACAGATTAGTGCCTTTTTTCCGTTTAAGGTTCAAGCTATCTAAAAATGTTATTTTTGTGCCTTTGTCGTAAAGAGTGTAAAAAATTGACATTATTGCGCTACAGATAGTCCGTCCCTGACAAACCAAATAAGCCAAAATTGTTTTCATGGGCCCTTTTCAACGAGTCTTATCTATCGTCCATCGTATTAAAAAAATAATTAAATTGCAGAAAGTATTTTCAAAATTGTTTTAAAAAATCGATTTTCAGGGTAGTTCTTTAGGGGCTTGTATCTTCATAGTTGGGCCCTCTGGGAAAAAATTTTATAGGAACTTGACATGTTGTTTTAACGTCCCCTGTATAAATCCGAGAGATTGCCCACATATTTTGAGACACTCTGTATACTTATCTGCTATTCCGGACTCGGCTAACGCCTCGTCGGGAAACAGCAATGATTCGTCCTGAAAAACTTCATTTTAGGTACTTGTAACAAAAATAGCTAGTTACTTATTATGTGTTATTAGAATCAGAATGTCGATGTAATATACAAAACGATTCAAAAGTGATATCGTGTGTACACAGGTGGAAATGACAGACATGTCGAAATGGATTTAGGCACAGATTTAGATTTCTCATTTAGTTTGAGTTTCTTCGTCCTTTGTCTCAAACTGAATTGTTGATAAAATCAGCAGTATATGTAGGTATATACAAAGTATTTTTAAGCTTAATTTTAAAACAAGGTTAAGAGTTTAGGTTACTCTTAATGCATAACCAACGTGTTTCACAACCGCACAGCACAAGTGCTAAATAATTAACTACCTACCCAGAGTCCCATAAATTTTTTGACACATTCTGTGCGTCACTGTTGGAAAAAATCTTGGAATTCTTTGTCGTAAGTTTAAAGAAATAATAGCGATTTATATATTTAGAAACTGATTTTTTTGTCAAGCTATCTACCTTTCTTTACAAGTTTATTTAAGCAGTCTATGGAGTTCCCCGGGAGCAAACCCACATCCTTTCTCAGCCTGATTAGATATGCTAGATAACTTGATAATCACCTGATACAATAATTGATAACTCTCTCTGGTGTTGCGGTAAGGTAATATTGTTTTTTTTTTGTTAATGATATAGACTCGTAGATAACATTTGTTTATGTAAATTTTAACACCTGCATGTTATAGTACTACAGCTGTTGGTAAACAATATAGTAGAGAATTGAAGGAAAAAGTCATCTAAATAAGCTTTTTTCTGCAATTCCTATGAAAAAGTACTTTAGGTATTACAGGTTTTTAATAAAACTAACTAACTAACCAAAATGTCTATTGGATGAAGGGCAGTTAAGCAAAAAAATTGAAGTAGTTCCTTTAACATCAAGTTTTTGATGTTACATTTTCCATTCAAAAATGTGATGTTACTGGAAGAAGCCATGAACTTCCTTTCAGAGGTTTCAATTGAAACTTTTTACTAAACGTAATAATAATTATTGGAATACCCCTGGAAGAGTGTCATGACTTCCAGGGGGAGTGGCCTAGTGCTCGCCTCCCCAAAGGGGGAGTGGCTTACACCCACTCCCCCCGCTATCTGACGAGGCGGCCAGTTGGAAGGGCGTTTACTATTTTCCTTCTTATTTTTATTTTCCCACTAATCACATATTAACTGTGTGAAAACATCCAGACGATATGTTAATATTTTGTAGAAAAAACGTGTTGTTCATTTCTTATGCATTTTATTAATTGCATTTACGCCGCCAAATGATTAAACAAATGCTAAGTCAGAAAACAAATTTACCTAACAGGTGGAAGCAATATTAGAACTAACTACTAGTCTTTGTCTTTGCTTAAAAACAGCTTATATTTTCCACTATGAAATAATTTTTATGAAGATATTTATTGTTTGGGTGTTTAAAATGATGCAATGTTTCCGTTTCCGTTTCCGAGAACGCTGAAATACCTTTAGATCTATACGTATTATACAGGGTGTCTCAGAAAACAAGGCCAATCCATAAACCGCAGGTTCTTACCATTAAACCACACACTTCCTTATATTCAAAAATGTTTACCTAACTTAAAAGATACAGGGAGCAGGTTACAGTTGAATTTAAAAAATCGGTTTTTAGTGACATTTTTGTCAATTTTAGAGATATCGAGTTGGTATTTGGTACAAGTTATTACTATTTATGTCCTATTCGACCGCTTAAATCGTCCTTAAGAAATATACGGTTATTTTGATACTTGACATTCAACACCCTGTATCTTTCCTAAAAAGTGCAGGAAACCACGATTATAATTTATTTCTTGTCTTGGGTTGTATTATTACCTTCCATAGTGGTTTTCCTATTTTCCTAACGTCCTGCATCTGGAAATCAGGTATTTCATTTTAAAAAACTCTTATTTATCTAGAAAACAAAGAAAATTTTAAGACAAACTTTACAAGACCCATGGATGCATTTTTGAATATAGGTAATCTAGGATTAATGGGTTGGCCTTCTTTTCTGGAACACCCTGTAGATAATACCAACCTAAATGCTAGACAATGAAATGAGGTTCAGAATTTTATAAAAAATTACAACAAAAGTTTATTTTTCATAATGGCATTGCTAGCGGCAGTAAACTCGGAAAAAAATTCCTTTATAAATTTCAACATCCTTTTAGTCTCTACAAGGTGGTTTATGATTTGTTATCAAAACATCAAGAATCGATCGAAAGCTTCTTCATACATAAGTATACTTCAAAATATAAATGTTTTTTTAATAAAAACAAATATTTTAACAATCAGTTATTTTGATTGGAAACTTCCACAGGCAGAATGTGATGAATCTGAGGATGTCCCATGCAATCGAGGACGAAAGCTTGGAACGAGATGTTTGGCTGACGCAGGATCCATCCGGAAGAAACTCAGATCAATCAGTTATTCTCAAAAATCTCAGCAACTTATTAAAATGTCTTCTATAACTTTTTGAGGTTTTCAGTTTCCGCACAATAAACCGAGAAAAGCCTCGACCCAAGCGCGAGTTGAAATTATTCCCCGCCTCGGCTTGTGTTCTACTCCCACTCTCGCTTACGTGCCCCTCCCATTGCGAATACGCCACGCCCCCGCCGCCGTTAGCCACGCCCTTCCACCAGGCCGCCACGCCTCAATTCTCTCACTTACCGCCTGCGGCTTTTTGGCTGGCCGCACCGGCGGCCTGTTGACGCCGTTGCACTTGTGGTACAGCCCGCAGGCGTTGCACAGGTAATGGCCGGTGCCGTCCCGACGCCACAGCGGCGTCACGCTCGAGCCGCAGTTCACGCACTCTTTCACTAGCACCTAGACGAGAATGCCATGTAAGCCGATAATCTAACAGCGAAGCAACAGATTTGTAGCATCGAATAATTCTGACCTAAAGTTGGTTTCTACCCAGCCTTCGCTGGTTAGTACTTTCACCCCACAAACACCAATTCTAACGCGAAATGTTGAGATGTGGCACCGTAGCATGAAGTGCCTTCAATCAATTTGTGACATGTGACGTAAACTGGACAGGTATATTTTTGCTCTATAGGAAATATTATAGTAGGTAATATATTTCAAGAAGGAATGCCGACACCCTGTACTATACAGGGTGTCTCAAATTGGATGCTTTTGGCGGATTTCTCCTATTTGCCGAAGACATCTACACAAAAGAAGCTAAGATGTTCAGAGCTCGATTTTCGAGAAAAGTGGGAGATGCAGTATGTTTATATTTTTTGTGCGCGTTTCCTAAACGTGCCATAACTGATTTGCGTGCGAATATTTTCGATTTAGGTAAAACTTTTTTTTGTTTATTTTTTACGTAGAATTCATTTGTGTATACAGGGTGGTCAAATTTTTAAATCCTAACGGTTTCCATTATACAAGGCGTCAAAGTTTTTTTTTCAAATTTTCTTTTATTTTTCCCAAAGGAAGACAGTTAAAGTAAACATGTTTGGTACAGTTTAGATACACATTAAACGCTATAAATTAAAAATAATCCAGCCCATCTACTTTCACCAGTATCGGAGAGGCGATTGTCGACCGTAATAAAACAATGGTACGCCACTGCAAAAGTAATCTTTCCCGGCTTCCGATAAATTTCCCAATCAATCCTAAGAAAAACTATTCTTGACTTTTTTCGAAAAATGTACGTTTTTGAAAAATTCATTTTGTGTGTTATAAATTTGTTTCTCAAAGAAAATCAAGCTTGGTCTAATCAAACTTGGTCTAAGCTTTTGAGAGCACACCTGCTCAGTTTTTAATTCTGAACAACTTTCTTTAATAACATTTTATTGTAAACCTACAGAAAGGGCAATTTAATGGTGCAAAATAAAATAGTTTTTAATTAACTTTTTGCAACAGTATTGCCTTTTTTGTAGATCTTATGACAAAATGTTATTAATGAAAGTTGTTCATGATGAAAAACTACTTTGATTTTCTTCTGCTTAAAAATATAAAACGAGCAAAAATTAATTTTTCAAAAACGGTAGGTACATTCCTCAAAAACAGTCGAGAATGGCTGTTTTTTAGAATTGATTGGGAATTTTAGTGAAAGCAAAAAGGATTACTTTTCCATTCGCGTACCATTTTTTATTAAAAAATATTGTGGTTGACCTCCGCCCTTTCCGGCACTGGTGGAAGTAGATGGGCTGAATTATTTTTAATTCATAGACTCTAATGTATGTCTAAATTGTACCAAATAGGTTTTCTTTAACTGTCTTAGTTTAGGAAAAATAAAATAAAACTTAAAAAAATAAACTTTGATGCCCTGTATACGAAAACCCTTAGGATTTAGATACATGTTTACAGGGGCGGATTAGAGCTATGTTGGGCCCTAGGCTAAATTGATTTAAGGGCCCCTTGTCGCAATAAAAAATTAGGTAACATTTAAGTAAAATTTTAGGTGCCGATAGTTTTTTATCAACAATTTTATTTATAAAAGGGCATATTGAAAAAATATTAATTTAACATTTAACTTTATGTACTACATTTAACTTTATGTACTAAGAACAGTATTATTAATTCAAACCTTTTTTCCTGGCTTTTATACTTGCAAAGCTTGCCACAATTTTTTTTCTATAATATTAAGGATTCGGGTTTTTGTTCTCAAGAAATACTTCTAAAAAAAAGTAAAAAATAATATCGGGAATTATGTATCTACCTAAAGTGAGACCTAAAGAGCGAAAAAATTCTTCACCCAACTCGGAAACAGGGACGTACTCGATCGCAAAAGTGTAGTTATGCAGTTTTATCTTGTTGTTTTCAGCTATTTAGACACTGCCACAAATAATTTTATCCATGTTTTGAGCCATTTTAATTAAGCCAATAATTTTTTTCCGAAATAATGATGTAAACAATTGTAAAACTAAAATTAAATAAAGGTCGTGCCGTCGTGCCTCAGTGCGGCCCTGGCGAATATCTCAACGCACGTGCTCTTGTTTACGCCACGCGTAAGAGTTGCTCGATTTTAGTATAGAGAACAAAAACCAAAAACAGGAAGCAAGCAAATCACCTAAGCTTAATTTTTCAAATTTCAGCAGAAAAATATCAACCTACCTTCAACACATTTTGACATTCACAATCAGTATCAGTGGTATTAGTATTAATGCCTTTTTGAAAAAAACATTTATTTTTGGAACATTTTGCACAACTTCGGCTTGCCTTGAAGCCTTTAATTTTGCAATTTTTCTTTTTTTGCTCCACTTGGAACCGAGCTCGTCTGAGGAACACCACTCATCTCTTTATTATTTTTAATTGCTTTGTTGTTACTGACCCTAAATTAATCTAACCTAACTTATGAACGCACAGAGAATAGACTGAACCACAAAACATTAAACAAGACTGACCCCATCGTGGATCGTCGGCAGCGGCGGCACTGGCGGTAGCGCCACGCCGTGGGCAGATGCCGATATGGGATAATATGCTCGTATTATTCATGCGTCGCTGTGCCTGTTACCTCCTCTAGCGGTGAGTGGACTAAATAGAAATAGAGTACCTAACAGCCTAGATGAAAAAATAAGGAGTGATGTTTTCTTTGTCTGAAATTTTCAATTGCAAAATGTAAAACCTTTTCCAATTTCAAATTCCGATCGAAACATCGAATTAAGAACGGGCCCCCTAAAGCCTTGGGCCCCTAGGCTGTAGCCTACTCTGCCTATAGGGTAATCCGCCACTGCATGTTTATATGGAAAAATCTACTTATTTCGACGTTTTGTATAGATTCTTGAAGTTTTTTCCACAAAAGTTGGACCACTCTGTATACAGGATGATTTTTTAGGTCTACCACCGCGATTTTCTCGCTCATTTTGCGGCCTACAAAAAAACGTAAGAAACAAAAATGTGGCAATTTTGGACAGCTAAGTGGTGCTGCAACTTGTCGCGCATTATTAAAAAAACCTCAAATTGAGCAAAATTATTAATGGCCGTGGAATGTTTATTTTAAGAGACAGAGGAAAACTTTTATATTGAAAATTGATGGCACTGAGAAGCTTTATCCACCCAGGTGCTCAGATAGTTTCAGCAAATTACACAGGGTCTTCGGCTCTCTTGAGACCATGAAAATTTTTGTCGATTTTAAGTTTTTTTAGTACACCGCGAAAAGTTGGGTATGGAGACCCATTCCTTTTTTAATGTCGCCTCGCTGGCCAAAATCAGGATGCGGTTTGCGGTAATGCTGCATTTAAATCCAAATATTTTAAATGGAATTTCTATTAAACTTTAAATATTGAAAAAATTTATATTTCCTATACTCGTATATGTTCTGTTATCAATTTTTCTACATTTTTATGTTGAAAAACCTTATAAGCATTTTAAGGAGAGAAATTAGTATGTAACAACATGAGACAATGTTTTAAATTTTATAATGTTCTCTTTGTCTATGTCTATATGCATGCAGGCAACATTTTTGTCACCGGAACTCTGTGAAATATAATGTCTCATGTCTCATAATGGTTACTTTGCAAATTTATTCTCTTGTGTATAGAAGGCCTCATCTAAAACCTTCAGAATCGGTGTATAAGTGGGGATTCAGTTAAGACCGTAGTGTTGTGGGGATGGCAACAGCGCTTGCTGTTTCGGTCGGTTGAGTCTGCACTGCAAACACTACACCAATTTATTCCAGCGAGGCATTTTAAGTGCTCACATAAGGATTGTCGCAGTAGATTCTTCTACGACGAAACTGGCTGCTTACCTCTGGCTGGGACCTTCGCCCGGCCGCGTGGTTGGTCACGGCGGCGGGCGGCGTAGCAGACCCGTCGTCCGCCTGTCCGTTGTTCCAGTACATCTGCTGCTGCGACGGGCCGGAAGCCGCCGCGTCGGCGGCCGCGCCCTGCGCGTACGAGTGGTATATGGCGGCGCCGGACTGCCAGTTCCCGGCGGGAGTCTGGTACTGGAACGTGGCGTCGCCGTTCTGGGATAGGATCGTCACCTGGTTGGACTGCTGCAACTGCTGGCTCCCGGACGGGTCGTAGGTCTGTCGACAAAGGAATGCCTTTTTAGGATTTGCCAAGTACATTTTTTCGCCTGCCTTTCTTTACTTTATCTTTAAATGGACACAAGCAAGTTAAAATAAAGGTATCTACCTAATTCCCTAGACCCTTACAATTTCGAGGAGTAAAATTCGCAAGCATTTTTTCTCAGATAAGAAACCTCTCGTGAAATCTCAAGCGTTTGAATTGACAAATGAGTCCTGTATATATGTCCCTGATTGTGGGTTACAAGAGATGAAATGGCCGAAATATTTAGCTTTTGGAAAAAGTCACTCTTCTTAAAGTTGAATCTACTTAATTGTCAAGATCAAGAAATCACAGTCTGTTAAAAGTTTAATTAAAAACCAGATATACCTATATTTATTTTCCAGATGAAAGTAATGTCAATATTTGCACTCCATTTGCACGTGATATGACCCGGCGGTTCAGGTTGTTCGAGCCGTCGCCAGCATTAACCAACAGGCCGAAACGCAGCAAGCGAGACTTGCTCTAACGCCACTCTATAGTATCCGAGGCCTACGATAAAGACAAGCCATGGCGCACAAAAATCACGTGACCATCTTAGTGCGACGTTACCTGTCATTTGTCACATAACTGAAAGCGGCAGCTTGGGTTTTGAGAAGTTTTAAATGCATAAAGTGTTTTTAAACGTCTTAGTTTATATTTTAGAAACAAGTTTGTGTCTAGTGCGCGTGTGTCCTGGCGGAGGGGAACCGCCCAGGTGTTATTATGGCCCCTGGGTGGGAGCCGTGCCGCCGTCCAGGAGTATTGGTGCCGCTCGCGCCGACGCGTGAGCGCTGTAAGGGGAATTCTCCCCCCGGAATGGACAGTGGAGCCTGAGACACAGACAGGTGAACCGCTTACGGGAGATCCGCGAGTTCAGACGGTCCGGGTGGCTGGAAGCCGTTCCCGTTGGCCACGTTCGGGTTTGTGTATTTTCTATTCATCATTCACCTTGTGCGAAATAGGACAATGGACAGTGGAGCCTGAGACACAGACGGGTGAACTGCTTACGGGAGATCCGCGAGAGTTCAGATGACGGTCCGGGTGGCTGGAAGCCGTTCCCGTTGACCACGTTCGGGTCTATGTATTTTCTATTCATCATTCACCTTGTGCGAAATAAATCAGTGTTGTAACGTACTCGAGGATTTTCGTTGTCGACCCACGCCCTGATACGGTTCCTATTCGTCCTTTTACGCTGCCGATCAACTGGGACTTCGTCAATATTTACAGTATATTGAGGTGAGTTTTCATTTTTATTTCGTAAAAAATAACCTAAATACCAAATATTGGGTCTGTTTATATTATATTTATACATATTACAAAAGCCAGGAAGAAAATGTCACCATAACAACATTTGCTTGGCCTCGGGATGAAAATTTGCGTCAAAAATGGATTCGTCAAATTCCAACTGCGATTTAATTACTAAAAAACCCTTAAGTATGTGCGGCTAACACATTTTCAAGAAAGTGAAACAATTATAAAGTGGACAAATGAATACCTATAGAGAATATCACCTAGGCTAAAGGAAGGTGCTGTCCCAACAATTTTTGAGAATGTGCCAAAATATTTGAGTGCAGTGCCGTTTAACTCTCAGCCCAAAACAGCTGAGGCAGGTTGAAAATTTTGAAAAAACAATTGGAGAAAGCCTGGATGCACAAAACCAATAATGTAATAGAAGAAAGAAAACTCGCCAAATTGTTACGAAACTTGTTTTTTCTACTTATCTCCAAGAATGCCTTTTATTATATAGGACTAAGTTGGTCACGTGACTACGCGATTATGCGTTAGCGCCATGGCCTGTCTTTATCGTTGGCCTCGATAGTATCACAAAGTTTTGAGTCGTGTTGGGATGCTTTGTCTAAGCCAGGCGGCTTGTAAGTAATGCGGGCTACGGCTGATCACGCGGGCACCACGCAGTGCGACTTGTTTACGTACTATTCCCATCTTGGGAATACATAGACTGTGTTCATAGAGAGGTATTACGTAGCGATACTCACCAAGAACCTGGGAGCGGCCAGCGACGGGTCCTGGTTCTTGTAGAGCAGCGGGTTGGGCGACCCGTCGGCCCCGGCCCTCTGGTCCATGTACCCGTTGTACTGCTGCTGCTGCATGTACTGGGTGCCGTCCGCCGCGAACTGCCCGGCGTAGTTGTTGGCGGTCTGCAGGTCGGCGTACTCGCCGGTCGGCTCTATCGTCACCATGCCGATGCCCTGGTCCAGCTGGACGGTGTACTGCGGCTCGGTCTGGTACTCGTCCTGGTTGAACACGTCCGCGCTGATGGTGGCCGTGGCGGCGGCGAAGGGCTTCGTGTCGGCGTAGTGGTGGTCGGTGTGGTCGAGCGGCTGCGCGATCTCCGAGTACACGGAGACCTCCTGCTGTTGTTGGTCGGCGGGCGAGGGGTCGGCGGCGGCGGTGGTGTTGGGGTGCGGTTCGTGGGGGCTCGAGCTGCAAGGAAGACGCGTGTAATGGCAAGCGTACCGCGGAAGCCCACTGGTACGTTTAGGAGGCAACATGCTCCCAGTCTGGTGAGGACGACAAAGGTGCATGCAGGGCCGTATATAAGGGGGGGGGGGTTTAGGGGGTTCAACCCCCCCATGATGGTATATATAAAATTAATTAACACGCCCGGCGCCCGCCAAAATGGAAAAATTAATAATCGTGCTGGCCGATTGTACTGCTTGGACGATTGTACTGCTTGGATGATTGTAACATGTAACATGCCATCAAGGTCAAGCGTTTGCGTTTGGCAATACACAGGGTGGGTTTTTTTTTTCGATGACCACTATGAGGATCTCGGAAACTAGCAGAGCTAGAGCAAAGGTTAAATGGGGAAAGAATTGCGGTTTTGAATGCTCAATGTAATGAAACTTTTGGATTTTTAAATAAGTTCATGGCTCACTAGATATTTTGAAAAGGGTGATTTTTTGCTATTTCATCAGATCTCTGTAGCTCCGTTATTTCTGATTATACAGAAAAACTGTTGAAACAAAAATTGTAGATAATTTTGGGCTTAATAAGATAATCCGATGCAATTTTTATGTTGTTTGTGATTTTTGAAATATGACATAAACTTGTGTTTTTTTAAATGTAAATCATAGTTGGCTGTGGCCTTATCAAATCGGACATTTTTTGAGCTTTCCAAAGATATATTACTCGGCATAGTTATTATAAAAATAAAAGAGCTATGGCTAATTTTCTGACTACAGAGATCTGATGAAATAGCAAAAAAATCACTCTTTGCAAAATATCTAGTTAGCCATGAACTTTTTTTAAAAATCCAAAAGGGGTATTACATTGAGCATTGAAAACCGCAATTATTTCCCCATTTAACCTTTGTTCTAGATCTGCTAGTTTCCGAGATCCCCATAGTGGTCATCGAAAAAAACTCACCCTGTATATTTGAGGATAATGCTCAAAAAGTTAACCTTAAACCTAAACTCCCCCATGGAAAACCCCTAGCTACGGCCCTGGGTGCATGCATCTTTCTTATACAGTGACCGGCAGAAAGTTGGACACAAAAATTTAATATTTTTAAACTCTGATTTCGATTAATTTAAATTTCTAGCTGCTAATCGGGCAAAATTAAAGTTTAGTAGCAAATTCATGTGTTATCCGATGATAAGTTGCGTTTGCGGTATTTTGTTTTTTTGTAACACACAGGGTGGTCTAAAAAAATACAAAAAAGGTAATTTCTTTTTTTCTACTAGGTGGCTGTGACTTCAAATCTGACACCTACCTTTGATTCGAAACAACTTTTTTTAGTATCTTTTTATTATCGTATTTTAAAAATAAGGGTACTTTACCCTTCAGTTATTTTGACATTTTTGAAGCTACCTCGTATTCAAAAATATATATTTATGCACCAACTTTTATCTAGAATAAAATTTTATGAGAAATTAATAATAAAAAAGTTTTACATTTGTGTCCAACTTTCTGCCAGTCACTGTATAGTATATGCTTTAGTTGACGCAGTTTTCTTTACTATTTGAAGAATTTAAAATCTCAAAATGGAAATACTAGCGATCAAGATATGACGTTCGGTCCCATCCTTTACCTCATACAAAATTTTTCTGATTTAAGAGGAAGGTACAGGATGTTAAAATTTACCTAGTTACCATGCTTAAAAGTTGAAGTCCATTTAACAGCTGTCATTAAGGAGCCGTCGGTTCTCAATATATTATTTTCTGTGCAACGATCATAGTGTTAATTGAAAGTGTACCTAACTTATACCTAGTCGTATATTAGAGGTAATAATAAGATGATAAAATTTCACGTCCCAATAGATTTTGATAAAAAAAGTTAACGGCTTTATGAAACTAATTTCGGCATCTGGTAATATACCAGCATCCAAGGTTTAATGGATGTGCCGGTGTTTCGTATTTGAATCTTTCGAGAAGGTAGATTACGACAGCTGTTTCCCCTTATTGGGTTCATCGCGGCAGCCGTAACTCTCTGGAACGACTCAACCCAAAAATGGTTATAATAGTGTAACTTGCACTTGGAGGCGAGAAAACCAACCAGTGTTGCCATCTAGTATCAAACTTATATTGTACCAGAGCCAAAATTTCACAAACCATAGTAAAACTCCAACAAGAACAAGTTAGGTCGGTATCGAATCCAGAAAATTACGAAATAAATCTGAAGAAGAGGGTTCTAGAGTGTTACGGCTGCCGTGAGTAACTTAATAAGGGGAAACAGTTGTCGGAGTCTACCTCCTAGAACGACTCAAATATGACACACCTGCACCTGGATGCTGGTATGATATTACCACATGCCGAATTTTTTAGTCCCATGAAGCCGTTAACTTTCTTTGTATAAAAATCTATTGGGCCGTGAAATTTTATCATCTTTTTAATATTTCTTTCGCTATAAGATGCAAATTTCAAAAAAATAGAGCTCCCGGCCAGATTCTTCTTGATTTCTTGAATGGCCAATGAGTCTGTTTCCTATGTCACTTCTTCTTCACGTTTATTTCGTTGCTTTCTGGATTCGATACCAACCTAACCTGTTTTGTGAAATTTTGGCTCTGGTACTATTAGCTTGATACTAGATGGCATCACTGATTTGTTTTCTCACCTCCAAGTGTAAGTTACACTATTATAACTGCTACCATTTCGTTTTGAGTCGTTCGAGACGGTTTTATAGCTGCCGTGATGAACCTAATAAAAGTAAACAGCTGTCGTCTACCTTCTCGAACGATTCAAATATGAAACACCGGCACATCCATTAGACCTTGGGTGCTGGTATGATATTACCAGTTGCCAAAATTTTTAGTCCCATGAACCTAGAAATAAGTTCGCGGCATCTCTACACCTTCCTCGGTGGTTTTAACGGCCAAAAAAATATCTTGATGATACACCTATACTAAAATCGAGCAACTCTTACGCCTGGCTTAAACAAGAGCACGTGCATTGAAATATCCGCCATAGCCGCACGGAGGTACGACCTTTATTTATTTTTGTCTTACAATTGTGTACATCAAAATATTTCAGACAAGAATTATTGGCTTAATTAAAATGGTTCAAAGCATCGATAAAATTATTTGTGGCAGTGTCTAAATAGCTGAAAACAACAAGATAAAACCGAATATTTACACTTTTGCAATCGAGCACGTCCCTGTTGCCGAGTCGGGTGAAATTTTATAGCCTACCGACCAATCTCGGATCGTCATTGAACACGTGGTTTTATTTACGCCATAGGCGTACGGCGTACGGATTACTCGATTTTACTATAGCTGTCTTCTTTTATCATTACATTTTTGTGCGTTTGGTATAATAAATTACTATCACATGAGCTGCCACCTAGGCCATTTGGCTTGCTTCTGGCCAATAAATTTGGAAGTAATAAATAGTTCTAAGCCTTTTCTTGGATAAATATATTATTTGTTCATATTCAAAATTTGTAATGGAACAAATATCAAAATTGTGATTAAGATATCATATGATGCAGTTTGCGGCATTCAACTTTTCTCGAAAATGGACCACTGGACCCCTTAGCTAGTATTTGTACAAAGTCAATCCGGGGACACCCTGTATATTATTATTATTTCTATTACCAATAAGAAAGTGAAAATTAAAGGTCCCCATATTTTGGCTGTTTCAAATAACGCTTAGTCAAAATCACTATAACTAACTAGATATCTACATACATAGGTATACTGCTTACCCAGCTGAAGTGTTTACTACTTCTTCGTGGTTCACTTCCAAGTTATCTTCATTGCCATTACTTTCTTCTATAATACCGGCTTCCGTGATGACGTTTCTGCGGATCACCGTAGGAACAACCTGAGTCTCTTGTGGCGTTTCCACTTCTTCCATTTTCGGTTTAACTCCTTGAGGAGAGCTCTGGGGTTCCTCTTTTGGTTCCATGGTTTCTGGAATAGGAAAATATCCCATACTAATTAAGTTGTAAGAAACGTAATCTCAAATCATCGCGTTTTACTACCTATCTCATTGTACAAGTAATGTCCATTCTTAAAATGTAATTATTTTAATAATTAGGTATAAAAAAAATTAGCCGTTAAGTCAAATAGGCGATATTAAAACGATGTAGAATACCAGATAGTATATTAACAATTAACAATGTTTGCACCATTTGCCTCGAACTGTTTCTATGTAAAATATTTTGTCGTATTATACGCCCTGTAGACGAAAACGGAAACTCGGTCGAAAAAATGTTTGAACAGTGTTTCCGTTTCCTCGACTGGTGACGGGCAACAGTGGTTTTCCATTTTTACGAGCACGCGTCGAGAAGGCTGCGCCCAAAAATATATGACGCCGGTTTTTGTAGTAGTCTGCAAATAATGAGTAAGTAGGTATTTCGTGTTATCCCTTAAATGTGACTGTTATGCGTCAATGTTCCTTTGAAACTGATTTTTTGCTCGTTGGTGACGACGGGCGAAAAATATGGACAATTTCAACTATAAAAAATAAACAAATAAATTGTAATGTTCTACACAGATATCTCATTAGTATAAAAAAAAACCTTCTTTACATCCATAGTTTCAAATGTGTGCCACTTCAGTTTAATCAAAGAAAATGGTACTACGCACCATTTTCTTTGGTTTAATCTAATATTGGGCGATGCATGTTTTAAGGTTAGACGTGTTAAACGACTTAATTCACATTTAACCTTGGTTTAGCCTAACACTATTATAGCATAGCAATCACTGCCATATTTACCTTACGAAATAAAAATAGAATTGAAGCTTAGGAATTTATCCAGGATATCACAATAAAAAAGATAAATAAATGTGTTCTTCGCGTCAAATTATGATATAACATTTTAATATTTTTGTGTCAATTTCACACAGTTGTAGAGAAAAAATATCATTAGTACACTATTTGGCACGTAGGTATAGGTTTGTATTAAATCTTCACTAACCTACTTAGTAACTTTTGAAAAGGTCAAAGCTGGATATTATCCATTTTTTTGTCCATTATTATTATGAACATTGTGAACTACCTTAACGCTCTCAAAAGAAGTTTCCAGAATTCGAGCAAGGCTTCATTGACGATTTGTATTTGCTCGGAAATATCTATATTTGTCGGCCTCGAAATATATTTCGAGGCTGAATAGAAACTGAATAATCCATTATTGACTTTGCCAAAAATCAGAATGATTTTGACCTACTTGTCTCGAATTATGATTTTTATAATAAATGTTCCTTTACAAAAATTTCCTGCTATTAAATGTGGCTAAAAGACCTACTAACTTTTTAATTTTTTGTGACAGATAAAAAGGTTTAGATAAAAGTTGTAGGGAATTTTATGTAGTTTTCTGGATTAGTAAAAATTTTTATACAGAGGGTTTTTTTTAAATAGGTACGGGGCAAACTAAACTTAGGATTTTTTTAAAGGAACACCCTATATATTTTTGCATTTTTGAAATCGGCTCATCAAGGCATTTAAAATTATGTAAAACTTAATATTAAAAAGATGATAAAATTTCACGTCCCCAATAGATTTTTACAAAAAGAAAGTTAGCGGCTTTATGGGACTATAAATTTTGGCAACTGGTAATATCATACCAACATCCAAGTTCTAATGGATGTGCCGGTGCTTTCATATTTGAATCGTTCGGGAAGGTAGACTACGACAGCTGTTTCCCCTTAATATTAATACTTAATATTCTTAACTTTTTCCATTTTTTTGAAATATACCGCTTTCAAATTTTAAACTAAATTAATTTAACTTCAATTTGTGGATCTCTCGATAAAGATATGTAGATGATCAATGCAAAAATTATTTTTTTAGCCAAGAGAATAACAATAAAATCCTAAAATATTAAGAAGCTTTAAGATTTTTCTGGAATTATTATTTTATTTCCAGAATATCGAATATCAGTAAAATCCGAAAAAGCTAATCTTTATCAAGAGATCCACAAATTCGACTAAAAAAAATTTTGTACAAAATTTGAAAACGGAATATTTCAAAAATGGAAAAAATGATACAAAAAATTAAAAGTTATATGGACAGTGGGATGTTTTTTCTGTCGACGCACCCGGTACCTAAATTATATAGGTATACAGTTGTGATAACACAATAAGGTTGTAAATTAAATAGGAATGCTTCGTGGTTGTGTGCACTTCTGCTAGTTCATTCTTCATTACATAACCTCATTTTGATGAAAACATTATCCATTTGTAACATCGCAACAACAGAATGTGATGAGTGTCACATGCCTCCAGATTATTTATTAAGTTCTTAAGCAACTGAATACATTCACATCAGGTTTACAAGATTCAAGTCGGTATTTGTTTAGCGATATTTGCTTAGCCTCGTCAAATAAAAGAGGCTACAAATATACGGAGTCATGTCCACGAAATGGGTTCGAAATAGGTATACCTAGTTAAAAAATTTTATTAGACATGTCGATAGGCGATAGGCACTTTCGGAGATAAGAGATCCTTTATTGCTTTATCACACGCCTATGAAATTTATATCTATGCAGTTGAATCTAATATTTGTTTAATTCGTTATCTCTAAATACAAATAATAAGGTACTTTCCCCTAAAATTAGAAAAATGTAAAAATAATAAGTCAAATGTGTAAACTGACAAGGAAGAAGTTTTGTTTAATTCCGTTTGCTTTTTAAAAAGCAATATCTACTTACTATTATAATGGGTCCACTGTAAACGATTATATTGCACAGTAAAAAATCTCATAAATTACATTCATAATATTCATTGATGATTGGTTAAAACACTAAAATCAAGGATCTGTTGAGGTTCAGGATAATTTTTTGTTGAACAATTTTTTTTAGTCTATAAATGTACAAACTCATCTACTTCTCCACCAATGGTTATAGCTTCAAAATAGAAAAGTTAAAGAATAACATGTACAAGGTGTTCAAAAAAATATATACAGGGTGAGTCAGAATGTATAGTAAATACTTTAAAGGGGTGTTCGGCAGGTGGTTTTAAGGGGGGCCTTTCATATACAATTTTTCGATTTGAGCTTTCCTTGCCAAGTTATTCGGGTCTACAGGGCGACCCAAAAGTATTTTTTTTATTTATATCTCAATAAAGGCGTTACTTAAAAATTTGAAATTTGGTATGTGATATCTACTTACTGGAAGACGCCTTATAGTAGTTTATTCATTTACACAGTGACCTAAAAAAGGGTAAAAACTAACAACCACTATTAATTTTTTTGCTCAAACTTTTTTGAGGGTACCTTTTTGGTCTTGCTGGTCCATCATTTCAGTGTGTCTTTTCATTTTGCAACAAAAGTATACTCTTGTTTCATAGATAAAATCAACCGTTTGCGTTGAAATTGGCAAAACGTGCCCCACGGCCTCCTATGATATTTTCGATGTAATTTTTTGGAAAATGCTATTAGAGATTTTGGTATCGAAAATCTGGCTACCTATAGCTTTATTCAGAACCCCCTAAATCGAGCAGCGCATCATAATATTACAGGGATGTTCCGGATCACATCGGAACACCCTGTATATTGATAAATTGGTGTCGAAGAAAGAATATACAGTATAATGGCCCATAATGGATATAACTCTGAATGTACAATATGTAGGCACAAATTCAGCTAACGGAAAGTGTGGACATAATAATAGAAGAATCTATACTACATTGTGCAAAAAAGTTAAGGGCAAAACCGGCACACAAGTATGTGACAAATGGAAGCTACAATTTGGTTCAAAACATTGGTTGAAGTGGCAAGCGTTTGAAATGGAAATTTCTTAGAAAATTTTGATGTGGAGTCAGGTATTTTAGAAAATTTGAAATTTTGTCCTATAACTTCGGTTGATGTCGAGCGCAGTTTTTCCATCTATAAAATATACAGGGTGTCCAACTTTAAAACTGTACAAATCCGTAAAATCTTAATTTTTTGTTTGAAAGGTCTGCAAAAACCGCTTCTTTTGACCTTCCTGCCACTTTCAAAATGCAAATCCAGGGCCGGCTGCGATTTTTATACACCCGATTTTCACGAAAACCATTTAGCGATTTTTTTATTTAAAATCTGACCCCACAGCATTAATCAGAACGCCACAAAACCCCTATATACCAAATTTGAATAAAAAAATATACAGGGAGTTCTCTTCTGCAGGGTGTCAAATCAAAGTTAAGCAAAATAGGAATTTTAAAGGCATCTGCCAAGTCAAGTGTGCCATGGAATCCCCTCAAAACAGTTGAATGGTCAATAGGACCACTCAAGGTGTTGGTGTGCAAAGGTCCAATACAAAATATACAGAGTGTTCTTATCTGTGCCATCTCGAAATGCTGAATTTTTATGAAACTTTATACGGGTCATGAGTGCTGTGGAATCATTGAAAAAATATTGATAAACACAAAAGTAATGTATTTCTTTACAAAATGCCAACTAACAAATAAAAACAATTTAAATTATTGGACCTTACTCATCAAAGTCACTGTCTAAGATGATACATTTTCTGTGCGTTTCTTGTTGTGGCACACCAGCCACCTTAACTGATATGGACTTACCGACTGGCAGACTTCTGTATTTGTTAGATTTAGTTCGTTTGTGTGGAGCGGTTTTGATACACTTACGCGATTTTTTACATATAAAGTTCTAAAAATTCAGTAATTTGAGATGGCACAGATAAGAACACTCTGTATATTTTGTATTGGACCTTTGCACACCAACACCTTGAGTGGTCCTATTGACCATTCAACTGTTTTGAGGGGATTCCATGGCACACTTGACTTGGCAGATGCCTTTAAAATTCCTATTTTGTTCAACTTTGACACCCTGCAGAATGGAACTCCCTGCATATTTTTTATTTAAATTTGGTATATAGGGGTTTTTGGGTGTTCTGATTAACGCTGTGAGTCAGATTTTAAATACAAAAATCGCTAAATGGTGAGGTATAAAAAATCGCAGCCGGCCCTGGATTTGCATTTTGAAAATGGCAAGATGGTCAAAATAAGCGGTTTTTGAAGGCCTTTCAAACAAAAAAAAAGTTTAGGCGATTCTCTCCGAAAATGAAGATTTTACGGATTTGTACAGTTTTAAAGTTGGACACCCTGTATGTACTCAGCTAAAAGACATAACCAGTTTGTTGAACAATATTTAATAATTTATTGTTTTAACTTGCAGTTTAGGTTATTTTATTTAGTTTAGTGTGGTTTAGAAATTTTAATTTAAGGCTTTAATTGTGAAAAATGATGACTCGTGTTATTAATAATTAAACACCATTTATAAAAATTTTGTTTTATTAAATATAAATTCTACATTTTAAATACATATTTACGGTAGTTTAGTTCAAAGTGTAAGTACAAAACACGTGCTTTCTGTTTCGTTTGTTCTTGTTCTTTGTTCTTTGAATTCTTAGTGTAACATCACCTGTCGTATTCGAGTGCCTTTTTTAATGCTCTCTCAGATGAGGAGCTGTTTGATAATATACTATCGTAAGATATAGGCTCAGTGCGACTGTTCTACTAAATTTGCTTTTGAATTGGATTTGGATTTCTATTTTGTGAAAATAATCAAGAAATAATACGAGGAAATATAGACGCACAGATTGTCGAGGTGATGATAAAGATTGGCTTGCCCCGCATCTTTTAAAAATGTTTTTGTTAGTTGTATGTATTTTTGAATTTATTTGGTTATCGTTTTCTAGATCATACTATACCTATGTGAATTTCGAATATTATAATAGATAGGTATACAATATAAATTACATACATTATATCTGGGAGAATAAATATAGTGTTTAGTATTTTTACACCATTTGCTTTATTTATTAGTACCTGTTTTCATCATCACTAAAAGTTTTATAAATTTAGATATTTTGAAAATGTTGGAAAATATAAACAATAACAATAAACATAACAGCGGAGAAATTGTTTGAAAATTAACTTCGTATTATTTTATTTTGTTTCTATACTATTTTTGTCAACATTACTGCGTTTAAGAAACCTTGGAACATGAAAAATAATTATACATATCAGTTTAAAAGACTTTCAAAGAATGGACACAATATTCCGACAATGAAAAACTTTCTTATTCAATTACCTATAGAACTCGAATTGAGTTGTAGACCATCCAAAAATTATTTCAAATATATTTTGATTTCTGTGTTGGTCGTTTTTGATAGTCGTAAATACCTAATACCACAGGAAATATTACCGTGGACTATAATATATTGTATATAGCCGTATTAGGCTATATTTTCTGTGCTAATACATATGCCAGTAATTTACGAAGCAACCGGAGAGTGCAAAAGGAAATGCGGTTGGAATAACTCAAAATAGTTATCGAAAAAGTCATTCGAGGAGAATTGACTGAGAATTCGCGTACATAAAACAGATGATAAAAATATAGAAACAGTGCGTGTTAGAAAAATATGAAATTGCTATAAAAGAAAATTCGGTTTTTCGAATATATCTAAAAAACTTTCAATTGCAGTTTCTTGTTTAGAACATAAATATTATTTTTTATATTTATTGCAGGAATTTATTATCGTTTTTAACATTAGAACACATTTTCCTTAATTAATTTTTTTTATATAAAGTTAAATTTTAATAAAATTAATTAAACAATGTTTCTAAAAATCCAATAATAAGTAATATGTTTTCTTTATTGTTTTAGAACGATGAAAATTGGCACAGATAGGTTTTAGGTGATCGTAAACAAAAATTTTCAGTAATTTCTTTTTCAAAAGTACCTATTTCTTAATATCTAGTAGGTAGGTATTTCTTTAAATTTGAGCACATAAAAATGGTCGCACTTGGATATGATTTTAATGATTTACAACCCAAGAATAAAATTACACACTTACCGAATGCGCATTTTGAATATCTACCTAACAATTTTTTTTATCAACACATTATAGGTATAAGAGTTTTATAGTTTGTGTACTTTAGAATTCAAAACTAATAGGTATATCTACTACTTATTCTTCAGTTTCTCTATGAGGCATAGAATTTATATGAAAATGTTTCCTCCCATCACATCAAACCATTAAATAAAAGATATTATAGTCATATGTAATAATGGAATTCGACTAATTAAAAGACAAACTTGAACCGTTGGGTGAGGATTATTCTTCAGTCAATGCTTGAACGTTGTATAGGTATATTCCTTTTTTTATTTTTCAAGTAGGTATCTACATATTTATTTGCATGGTTAACAAAATTTTTATCATCTTTTAATCCTTGGTGATCGAAGTTGGCTTATTTCTGTCCAAAAATTAATGAGCATTATTTTCTGAGCACGTTGGAAATTTTATAACGAAGTGTTAATAAGGCACTTTATTTTTGTGATTAGAACATTATGACAAGGGCACTTATTCACTGAACAATTTAAAAACACATTATATAAGTAGACAAAATTTCAAGAAAATGATGAAAACTTCAAAACTGCGTTTATTGACGAAAGTCCCACCCTAAAATTAACCCAAACCCAAAAACGCTCATCTGTGCATCAGTAACCACAACCTGGACGAAATTCATGAAACGATATTGCCGAAACTTGTTTTAGAGAACTCACCGCCGCATTGTCGCCGCATTGTTATTTTTTTTTATCAGAGCACAACGAACCGCGCGGACGCCGCGTACCCACCGCCATTTTGTCAACACATATACGCAGGGGGGCTATACTACGCGTTCAGAAGACCGGGTGAAATTTCGAAAAACTCGACAAAAAAATCGCACCTACCTGACGCCATCGGTGACGGCCCGACGACTATGAGCACAAATCGAAATGTAACCGGCCGCGATCCGCACTCGGCCACCAGAGGATGCGGTATACCTTTCGGCGGCGCGTCGCACAGGCGTGCGTTCCTCCCGCCTCGTGTCGCGCCAGCGCCATCTCGACAAGATGGACGCCGTGCCACGCCAACTGCGCCTTCCGCGGTTCTTCCCGGGGGATTCGCGCCGCATCCCCGAGGGTGGAGACGGCCGGTCCGCGGCACTCCCCGTGGCCCGCACGCACACTGTCCTTAACCTCGGCGGCGGGCTGGCAAGCCGCTGATACAGTATCTCGGTGTAATAAAATTTATCAAAATATTGTCAACAGTGTAATCTACCTACCCCGCGCGTAAGACAAATTTAACTTTTTTATCAACGGGACAGACTGCGCGCTGGAGCGGAGCGGGCGCGCCGGGTGTCGCATTCAATTGTTCGTGTATACGTTAAGTACAGTGGCGGCTCGTGGCAATGGGCAGGGTGGGCAGTGCCCACCCAACGTAAGAAGCGGCAGGCGTATTATAATACGCCTAAAATTGTCAGTCAAATTGTGGGATTCTTAATTATTTGAGTAGTATTACAATGCGCCTAGTCGTACTAAAAAAGCCTAGGCGTATTATAATAAGACTGATTTTACAATAAGCCTGCGACATATAGCTATAGCTTCAAAATGTTTGAATTTGGTAATTATTATGGGAGGGCGCGATGGAATTTCCCAAACTGCGGTGCGCGGCTCTCCCAGCCGATGCAGATGCCGATGGGCCAGCCCGTACCGGGCGAATCTTAGCCTTATTAGCCAAGCTATACGTCTGCGACGAGAGCTACGCGCCCGAGCTGCGCGAAGATATAAACGTAGGTTACGCATACTCTGCATTTAAATGTTATTTGGGTGGGCGGGACTCCAGCCGGCCCACCAGACGAGCCGACTCAGCGGCAAGCGGCCGGAAGCGGCGACCGAACGCTGCCGTCAAAACGCATTTACATAGGTAAATTAAGTCGCGAAAATTCAGGAAAAATGAATCCATGTCTATGTAAGTGTGTAACTATTACTATTAGTAACTAACAGTCAGTTGCTAACTACGTTTTTATTTCGGTAAGGTATGTAAAGTATACGTGTATATTCACGTTCACGTTCAGTTAATTAATCACAATCGCATAATCGGTCCAATTTTCAATAAATTAGAATTAGAATGAATGTAAAGGGCAAAGAGAAAACGAAAACCGATTTAGATCTACATTCGAATTGCAAAAAAGTTATACTTGTACCTACTTTATACTTACCATTTATCATTTATCAATCAAATCCGAAAGTACTTAGTAACTAGTAACGTACGTTCCTTTGTTTTTTTTTTTTCAAATCTCAAATCTTATTAGTTTATTAGGTACATTACAAAACAAACAGCAAACTGAATTTTTGATTTTCCGGCCGGGATAGGCGCCGCTGAGCCAGGCAGTCAGGCATAGGGAAGTTGGGCAAGGAGGCTCGGGCGCGCCGGCGAGCCCATTTTTTGAACGCTGGGGGAGGAACGTCCGACTTCGACTTCCTTGTCATGCAGATGATGCGATGCATGCACTTGTTGTTATTGCTAGATAGGTACCTACCTAAGTCAGTTTACGGCGTACTTAACGAGTTTCCGATTCCAAAAGTAAATTAACTAACTAGAGTAACATGTCCCTATTTCCCTATTTTTTGCGGGGGGGGGGGGGTGTAACCTTGCCCACCCGCTGCCAAAACCCACGGGCCGCCACTGGTTAAGTATAGGTATTGTCTGCTACTTTACTCCACCCAGAACGTCAAAAACTTTGAATAGGTACTTGAACAGAAACGGAAAGAAAAATTCGGGCAAAGCACTCCTCATCATCTTTAGATGTGAAAACTCTTTGTCCCAAAACAAATAGGTACCTTTTTAATACAGCTTGCTGTAAGTATGTACCTACATGGTGGCCAAACGAAAACGAAACAGACCCAATAAAAACTAGGGTTTTTTTTAAATCGCATTTAAGAGTTTTATCTGCAACATTAAGCGTCTTAGGGCATCCCCAGATTATTTTTAAAAGCCCTCGGACACGACAATGTTGTTTTCGTGAGGAAGCTCCCTTTCTTGGGGATGGACTTTACCCTTAAATCCTTAAATCGAAAAAGCGGTCGAGTAGGTGCCTTGCTTACATAAGTGCACCGAATTTTAACGCTCCATTAAATTATGATTTATTCTTTGCAATTTTTTAATAGATAGGTATTTTTTGCTCAGAAATCGGCAGTAAACCAAATCATTTTTATACGATTTTTGGCTTTGGCGATGTATAGTCAAATTATTTTAAGAAGTCCTTACTGGGACTGTCAATTGGTAATTTCGCCATCCTAAGTTGGCATTAATGCAGCAACCGGGTCATAAGTTCAGGTCAGTAACGAGCTCATTTGCACAGTGAATAACTACTAATAACACGAACAAGAACAACACAGATAACGGAAAAACTCACGAAACGTAGAAAACCCACGAATATTTTCAATGCCCAAAGTTTGAACCCTTTTGAACGATCCGGAAAACCTTCACGGTCACTTCACAACACCGAAATAAAATTTGCCTGAGTACGCACCAGTCGCACCACAGACGCAGCCGCGAGTAGCTGATTATACCAAAATACCAAAATGAAAGTGTTTCCATGACGTTTGAAATTATTATTAAAATGAGTTGTAGTCGTAGTTATTTTTATTTGTAGAGGCATAAACCTGATTGCAATAGGGTTATTATTTTATTATGTTCTTTTTTTCGTATCACTTGGGCAACTTTTCACATCATAAATCAATGAGAGACGTCATTAACTGGTTGAGACACATTATACCAATGCTATACCCATGGTTAACAGAAAATTCCTAGGGATTTTGTGGAGAATGTCATCTGACAAAATCGGAACTTCTTACAGTAATCGGGGTATAAACCAAATGTCAGACGAGTCCGTAGCCCATCAAACGTGGCCAGATATTAAAAACCCGGTCAATAGAGTATCATTTATCTTTTCAGCCTCATTGCGAAATAATAATTGTTAGCAATGCAATCTTCTCGTCGGAAGTGTCCCAAAATCGCCATTAAAAGCTCCAGAAATCGGCACTGAAGTAGCCCAGTATTGTATATTTTTTCAATAAGTAGGGCTTGGCGAGATGTAAACATTGAACGCCAGTCGCGGAGCCATCGCCCGTCAAAAGTGACCAAATATTCAAAACCCGCCCAATAATGGCCCATTTAACTTTTCGTACACATTGCGAAATTGTTACCTATAGCATCGCAATCTTTCAGTATAAATATTTTAGTAGGTTCGAATATCAATAGATTTGTTATGGAGGCTGCATAACAAGCAAGCAGCAGTGTGGTTTTTCTGTTTGAAGGCGCCGTGTCTTTTCATACTTGACCTAGGTAGAGCGATCGTCAAAGTCAAGCAACGCCGCGCGCAGTTGGTTCAAGGACGGGAGATCCCGTTTGATTATTTTCTTGCCTAATAAAACTTTTTTTTCGGTTTTAAAAAAATATAATCTTATGTAGGTACCTCGGCACTGAAGTTCTTTTTATGACTCAGGTGGTTTATAAATTCCACGAGTCATAAAAAGTTGAACTTCAGTGCCTTGGTACATAAATAACTATTCTTGCTCGATCAAGGTAGAGCGATATAGAGGCAAAGCAATGGCGCGCGCGGTCGGTTCATGTATGGGTGACCTTTTTTAATCAATTTGCCTAATTAAACTCCTTTTTTTCCCGATTTGAAAAAGCATATTAATGTGGCCCACGGCACTGAAGTACATTTTTATAATTGATATGGTTTATTTGTCTCGGCCTTAGAGGCGTCGGCAACTAAATTTCACATTCGTTATAAAAAGTTGGACTTTACTGTCTTGAAAATTTTAAAAACTTTATACCTACTAACATTTTGTTACCAAACATCAAACATCGATAAGAACAATGTATTTTTAATCGAAAATGATATTAACGCTTTACAATTTTGTTTTGTTTGATGCAAAATTGATGTACCGTAAAGCATTTAGGATATGAATTTATTTATTCCGGTACTAAATTGATTCCAAAATAATAATAAATTAAAATATCATCAAACCATTTCACGACAAAAATTATTTACCTTTCATATTCATCTTAGTTATTGAATTTTAGCCATAAAATGTGGTGTATTTTGGTTAGATACGTGAAAAATTTTGATGATATTTATTTTGTCATCAATTTAGTAGGTATACCTAGTCTAGAATTTAATGTAAATAAATTTATATCCTAAATGCTTGAGGGTACACCAACTTTGCTTCAAAGATAACAGATAATTTTAAAGCGTACTTACCTTAATATCAATTTCTTTTGAAAAAGACATAGGTATTCTTATAGATACTTAGTAACAAAAAGTTGATAAAATGATAAAGCGATAATGGTGCAAAATAGTTTTTACGAATTAACAAGTTTTTAAAAATTTCATAAATTAGATGTACCTATTAAATATTAAAAAAAGGCAAATTCAAATTAAATAAAAAAATAAACAACTTTTGAAGTAGAAGTTTTTGAAAGTTTAATAAATAAGCCAATTCTCAGAGATTTTATACAGTGTGTTCGAAATTGGTGATGCATGTATTGGGATCTCGGAAACTGATAGAGATAGAGAAACGGTTAAATGGGGAAAGTATTAGACAATTCTGTTTGTAATTGAATGCCGTTTATTTTGCGACTTTATCTCTTTTGGTTTTGAAGATATTTGGAAAAAACTAAAATGATGCATTTTCGAAAATTCCCTGTAATTTCTTTATTTATGAAAATTTTTAAATTCTGTAAAAGCAATCTTAGGGCAACTTTTTATGCCTAAAACGTCTGTGTAGTCAGATTTTATTTGCAACGTTTCGGTTTTTTTGGAACCATCATCAATTTTGTTTTTTCATATGGGCGCCATATTGGATTTTTACGATTTTGAAAAACCTCTTTTTTTAGCTTTCTAATGATGTATCACACCTAGTAAAAAAAAGTTCGTTTGTGGGTAAAAAACAAAAATTACGATTTTGTGATAAATGTGGCAACGTCGCACAATAAAATAACAAGCTCCTAGTGGATTTAATCTCTAAACTACAAATAAATAATAAGAAAATGTCCTGAAAATGTCCTAATAATAGTTTCTCCTATGTGAAAATGTTTTGAAATCATAGAAATAACCCTTTTTCAAATCTTAATGCAATTTAACATGGACTACTCGATCGGATTGAAATGGATCCGATTGAGTTATGTCAAATCTTTCATAATTCTACGTTTACATCATCAGTATTGAATGCTACGGTTTTCAATCCTCTCTAGGGACATTAACTTATTATACTTATTCCACAGTAGGTTGGTGCACATTCTGGCCAACTTCTGTTTGGAAATAGAGGCATGACTTGAAATTTTAAATATGATTGAATTTCAATCTGTAGGGTTTTCGCCGTCTAGTTGAGTCCGCTCCAGTGAATTCAAACCTCTCTCAATCGGATCGAACGCGTCGAGATAAACGTAGTCATGGAATTAAATGTATAAACTGTAAAGATTAAATAATAACTGAAATAAAATTGTCTAAGCTAGTATTCAAAATGCCGCCCATTTGCTTCCATACATTTCTGACATTTTTTTAATATTGGACAGAACATCCCGCGTACGCTGTTCGAGGACTTGTCTGCTTTCTGGGGAATACCTTTTGTTAGGTTGTCATCTAATCCGGATAATCTTCCAAATAATTGTCTGCGGCCCTATTCGCATTTCTTTAATTTTTAATGTAAGATACTAACATATCATGCTTTTCTTCATTTGAGAAATTTTGCGCCATTCTACACATTAGGCCAGAGTCGAAACAAAAACCACGGTTAAATGAAAAACTTTCATATTTGTGACAGATTTAAACTTGACATTAGTTTAAAATCCAAAGCCTACTGATATTATAGAAAAATGTATCACGTCCAATTATCTACTGAAGTTTTGTTTATTGTACATGACAATGAAATGATTTTTGGATCAAGTTGGGTATTCTGAAAAATAATAATTAGTGTTTTATTGTGCGACTTTGCCAAATTTACAACAAAATCGTAATTTTTGTTTTTTTACCAATATTAACCGTAACACAATTCATCGTGTTACCAGATAGGTACATATACGTGGTAAAAAAATGTCGGAAATGTATGGAAGCAAATGGGCGGCATTTGAACACTAGATTAGATAATTTTATTTCCATTATTATTATTCTTTACAGTTTATACATTTAATTCCCTGCTAAATTGCATTAAGATTTCAAAAAGAGTTATTTCTATGATTTCAAACATTTTCATATAGGAGAAACTATTATAAGGATATTTCCTTATTAATTGTAATTTAGAGATTAAATCCACTATGCGCTCCTTATTGTGCGACGTTGCCAAATTTATAACAAAATCGTATTTTTGTTTTATTACCTATAAGCGAACTTTTTTTACTAGGTGTAATACATCATTAGAATGCTAAAAAAGAGGCTTTTCAAAACCGTAAAAATTAAATATTGCGCCCATATGAAAAACAAAGTTGATGATGGTTCCAAAAAAAAAGAAACGTTGCAAATAAAATCTGACTTCACAGGCGTTTTAGGCGTAAAAAGTTGCCCTAAGAAAGTTTTTACAGAATTTAAAAATTTTCATAAATTAAGAAATTACAGGTAATTTTCGAAAATGCATCATTTTAGTTTTTTCAAAATATCTTCAAAACCAAAAAAGATAAAGTGGCAAACTAAACGGCATTCAATTACAAACAGAATTGTCTAAAACTTTCCCCATTTAACCGTTTCTCTATCTCTAACAGTTTCCGAGATCGCAATACATGCATCACCAATTTCGGACACACTGTATATTTAAAATATCATTTTTGAGACCATTCCTCATATTTTCTAACCCAAGTTAAATTTCAAACTGATTTCTAAGTAAAATTATTGGGACACATTTATTTTCTTATTTCCATATTGGCACAGAATAAATAGCGCTACGCCATAGGCTATATATTCTGTGTTATTGGTTGCAATTTGTTTGCTAAGAGTATATTTTTGCGTTAAAGTAATTTAATAGTTTTAATGTATGCCCATCATTTCGAAGCATTCAAAGATGAACAACATTTTAATGTTTTAGAGGTAATGTGCCCCCACGCTCATGGAGGTGCTGTTGAAAAATAGATACCTACTTTCATACTAAGGACAGTTTCAGAGAATGAAACTGACAGAATAATTATAGAGAAGTAGAAATATTATCAAAGAAAACCTGTTAGGTATTCACAATTCATCTTGGCGGAAAGCCCTTTAAACCATGATATCTAATATTAGTATACTTGGAAAAGCATTTGTAAAGAACTTAAGTCAATGATAGGAAAATAATAATTTACGTCATATACAAGCTTTTGCCGAACGCTGGTGCCCATTTTCCGATCTTGGTCGGTAAAACGATACTTTCTGACGGAGAACTTTCTCCAGAAATTGTATAATTTCTGGTCGGCCGTAAAAATCAATTTCCAATCGATCATAGATAGTTTTTGAAAGTTGATGAGGAAGATGTGATGTAATCTTGTGCAATGTTTCTGCCAAGGCCAGGGACCACACCCATGGCGACAATAATAATTAATAGAACCAAAACGCAATTTTTTTCTGGAAAAAGAACCAGAGTGCGCAAACACAAAACATATATCATCGATGCATTCATTTTGAACACATCTTTTTCTGAACGACAATAATTATTTTCTAAAAAAAAAACTTACCGTGGTTGGCATTGTTTTCATAGATGTTGACCAGGACACTCTAACTGATTGTAAATGTTCATAGTTCCATATGAGACTTACGAAACTCGGATATTAACACACAAATATTACTATTTGTTGAGGGTAGATACGGCACGATAATAAACCATTTTCTGCTTAGCTATCAACTGGTTATCGATTTTTTTTGAATAATCGCAAAAGATATATACCTAATCTTTTCCCAAATAACAACCTGGATATTACCTACTTATCAGTGAGAACTGAAAATTCGAAGAGACAACTCACAAATTCATGTGAAATTGCCCAAATTCAAGATACAGTTGTGAATACACATAATTTTCAAGCAGTTTATGTGGTATAGTTGCATGTTTGGAACAAAAGTTTATAATTTCAGACTTACCCATCTTTTTGTTCATCTAAGATCAAGTGAGGCTACTGCTGGCTGGCAACGCACTGGGCCTGCAGAAATCGGGTGTGTTTCTGTAAAACGGATGACGTATTAGGTATTTAGCGCACAGTAAGAAATTTCGGTACATAGTCAACAAAAGCTGCACTTTGATTGGCTGTCGATAGTAGATGAACAGGTGTGTATGACAAGGGTATCGATACTATTATTTCTCGTCTCTCTCGCTCCTCAGTAGAACATGCCTCTATATGGATATCACGAAGCTTGATCTCTAAGTTACAATGGTCGACAATGGAAATTCCATTGTTGGCCATGTGACGCAGGAATTAAAATTCATGGTATCTACTTATAGATGGGTAGGTACAATCTAAGTGCTACAGCTTAAAATACTCACCCCTACGGTGGTGAGAATATAGAATACGCATTTTTTGTTCAAAAAATACAGACATTGTATCTTTCCCTAACTTTAACTCAAAAACGATTGATGCTACGAAAAAAGTGTAATGACCTTTAAGAAAATTTTTTTGTCCATCGATAGTACACCATAGTGAAAGCTTAAATCCGAGTTTTCGACCATCAACCCCATGCAGGTTTTCCGCCATCTTGAATTTAGGGGTTAATTAGTTTTTCGCCAATAACAGGTGTATTTTTAATTTTAACTAAAAAATAGTCTGCGCCATTTTTGAAGGAAAAAAGGTGCTCTACAAATTTGTTCTCTTTACATTTTCTTGAATTTTGCATATATAACAAGTTATAATAAAATAATCGAGAAAAGAGTAGTTGCAAGTTTTTTCACATCTAATATCTTTTTTTCTGATAACGACAGCTCAACATTTTCTTAACAAAAGTTGTTCACTACAAAATCATCCATGATATTTGTCTGAACAACTTTTTTCTATCAGCAATAGTTTATTTCCGATAGCGTCTCAAATTTGCGCGCAACGTCTCCTAGCACCTCGTAGCGTCCAAGTACGCGCGCTATTCCTTGCCTGTACCTTCCAAAATTTCCCAAGTTTTTTATACCTGACTGTACTTTGACATATAGTTATGTAGAGCATAGTAATTAATTGTGTCCGCGCTTCGTAGTTTATCGTCCAAGGACGAAAAATTGAGTTTTTCGGAGGGATGCAGGATGCAAACTTCACCAGCCGAGGCGCAGTCAAGGCTGACGAAACCCAGGAGTTACCCCAGGAGTTACTCCTGGGTTTCTAACTAGTTTTCGTCCGTGTATCATACAAGATCAGAAATGATACTGTTTAGATTTCATTACAATAAATCCTAGTTACCTATGAACTTCGGCCATGGAACAAAGCAAACTATTAAACTGTCGATGTGCCTGAGCAGAAATTCAGTTTTATACTTGAACGTTCGTTCGAGTAAAGATATACTGAATTTCTGTTCAGACACATTGACAGTTCAATAGTTTACTCTGTTCCATGGCCGACTAGAACTTAAAAGTTAACTAAGATTTATTGTAATGAAAAATAAACAGTATCATTTCTGATCTTATTTTTCTACTTTTTGAAATAAGTATATACAGGGTGGCCCATTTGAAATGGAAGCACCCTCGTAAAATTTTTATTTTTCATCCCATTTTAGCCTTTCTTTCCTAATAGGCCTCTACGAATTTTGTTCTAGTAAAATATGACTAAATCCGTTTAGCGATTTTTTTTATTTAAAATCTGATACCACAGCGTTAATCAGGACGCCCTAAAACGCCCCTATACCTAATTTGAACAAAAAATATACAGGGAGTTCCATTCTTCAGGGTGTCACAGTTGAGCAAAATATTAATTTTAAAGGCATCTGGAGAGTCAAGTGTGCCATGGAATCCCGTCAAAACAGTGGAATAGTGAACAGGACTACTCAAAGTGTTGGTGTGCAAAGATTCAATACAAAAATGTACAGGGTATTTTTCTCTGGGCCATCTCAAAATATTGAATTTTTATGAAACTTTATACGGATCAAGAGTGCCCTGGAATCATTGAAAAAATATTATTAAACACAAAAGTAATTTATTTATTTACAAAATGCCAACCATCAAATAAAAATAATTTAAATTGTTGCAGCTTTATTAATAAAGTCACTATCTAAGATGATAAGTACATTTTCTTTACGTTTCCTGTTACCAGCCACCTTAACTTATATGGACTTACTAACTCTCAGGCTTCTTTATTTTTTTTTAGACTTAGTTCGTTTATAGTGTCTCCGGCGGTTTTGAATACTCGATTTTTTGCCCCAAAAATTAATTTAGCATTTTGAGATGACACAGAGAAAGACACATATTTTCTATTGGATCTTTTACACACCAACATTTTGACTGGTCCTGTTGACCATTCAACTGTTTTAAGGGGATTCCATGGCACATACTTATTGACTTGCCAGATGATGTCTTTAAAATTCCTATTTTTAACCGACTTGAAAAAAGGAGGAGGTTATCAATTCAGTTATATGTTTTTTTATGTTTGTTACCTCAAAACTCCGTCATTTATAAACCGATTTGGACAATTCTTTTTTTATTTGAAAGGATACACCTACAGAATGGTCCCATTTAAATTTGAAGAAAAAATTCCACTCCTAAGACTGGACAAATAGGGGATGGAATTTCATATTGAACCGATTTCGATGATTCTTTTTTATTAGAAAGGGAGTACCTTACAGGTGGCCCCATTTGAATTTGAAGAAAAAATTCCACCCCTAAGGGTAGAAAAATAGGGGATGAAGTTTCATATTGGGCCAATTATTTCGATGATTCTCTTTTTAATTACTTTAGGAGTGGCCCCATTTAAATTTGAAGAAAAAATTCGACCCGTAAGGGTGGAAAATAGGGGATGAAAGTTCATATTGGACCGATTTGGATGATTTTTATTTTATTAGAAAGGGACTACCTTAGGGGCGGTCACTTTTAAATTTGAAGATAAATTAAATTTGAAGAGATTATTATATTTTGGATAAAAAAAAATTTTCTTACCCAAACTACGACGCGCGGACACAAGTAATTGTTATGCTCTACCTGGACCGATACATCAATATAGTGTTGGTCCAGGCTCTACATAATAATATATATCAAAGTACAGTCAGGTATAAAAATTTTTTGCAAGGTATAGGCAAGGTATAGCGCGCGTACTTGGGCGCTGCGAGGTGCTAGGAGACGTTGCGCCCAACTTTGAGATGCTACCGGAAATAAACTATTGCCATTGAATAAGGAATTCGTACCTTAATCAATGCTATTGCTGATAGAGAAAACTTTTTCAGACAAATATCATAGGTGATTTTGTAGTGAACAACTTTTGTTAAGAAAATTTCGCGCTGTCGTTAGCAGAAAAAAAAATATATGTGAAAAAATTGCAACCCCTTTTTTCTCGATTATTTTCTTATAACTAGTTATATATGCAAAATTCAAGAAAATGTCAAGAGAACAAATTTGCAGAGCACCTTTTTTCCTTCAAAAATGGTGTCGGCTATTTTTTAGGTAAAATTTGTAATACAGCTGTTATTGGCGAAAAACTAATTTACCCCTAAATTCAAGATGGCGGAAAACCTGCATGGGGTAGATGATCGAAAACTCGGATTTAAGCTTTGTATATGGTGTACTATCGATGGATAAAAAAAATTTTCTTACCCAATGAATTGCAATATTAAACTTTAAATTTACTGAACTATAGATTGACTATTTTTGTTGAAAAAGTGCTACTTTTCGAGATAATGGCAAAAACTGAAAAGAAACACTCCTTTAACTTCCTAAAGAAAGAAACCCATGGCTCAAATTGCTCTAACTTCTCAGGATGTACTAAGGGCACATCAGTGTAGGTCACCACAAAAAAAACAGATTTCTCATATAACTTTTTCCTATTTTGGGCTCAAATTTGTCTTTATTTAGTGGGCTAAGAGGAAGTTGTAAGATTAAGGAAATCCCTAAAATTCCTGACAGTATCTACCTACCATTTTGAATTTTCATCGAATCTCAATAATAATTGGTGTGCCATTTCTGAGAGGTTAGTTGGCTGGTTTTCGTAATAATTTGGATGTATTTTTTTCGAGTTTAGTTGTTTGGTATTCTTTAGTTCGTTAGTTTCGTGTTGTGTTTGTATTTTGATACACAGGGTGTCCCGTAAGTCATGGATCAAACGGCTCTGGGTGACAGGGGAGGCCATTTGCGACAACAAAAATCCAATTGTTAACCGTTTTCAAGATACAGGGTGTTGAAATTTCCATGAAGGAAACAATTTTTGCTTTATTTTGGAAACAAGAAAATATATTTAAATAAAATTTCGTATACGACTTTTGTCATGAAGAGCCAAAACTCCTGCCAGTATCAAGCTCACCAGTTGACCAGTGGCGAAGATTAGGGGTCACCAGGGAAAATAATAATTTTATAAAAAAAACTAATGCAACAGTCGGTGTACGTTAAAAAGTACAATTTTTAGATACAAAATTTATGTGGCAACAAATTTGTATATGTACTTGTTTCGTATCGGCTACCATTTTGCAGTAAATGCATTTTTTTTTGTTAATTTTTCACGTTATGTTGAAAATTTAAACAAAAATGTATTTCATTATTTCAGAAGATGTTCAAAATAGCCACTGCACCAATGGCGTATCCGCGTTTCAATTTTCACCCTCAGTTTTAATTCCGCGTTACCAAGTAGATTCAACATAACGGTAAAAATTAAAAAAAGCGCATTCACTGCAAAATGGTAGCCGATACCAAACAAGTAACCAAATTTCTTGCCAAATAAATTGTGTATCTAAAAACTGTTTTTTTTTACTCGTACACTGAGTATTACATAATTTTTTTATAAAATTAATTTTTTCCCGGTGACCCCTATCTTTGCCACTGGTCAACCGGTGAGCTTGATGTCGTATACCAAATTTGGCTTAAATTTTTTTTCTAGTTTCGAACATGAAGCAAAAATTGTTTTTTCATGAAAATTTCAACACCCCGTAACAACATATTGGGGTTTTCTTGTCGCAAATGGCCTCCCCATTCATCCATGACTTACGGGTTACGGGACACCCTGCATATCGATGTTTTGGGCAACATTATTTTCCATTATTTTGTATTCGTTAAAAAACACAACGTTTCGATCAGTATGCTATCTCTGATCGTTTTCAATAAGCGAAAATGATTTTTTAAAAACATTATGTACAAAGCAACGTCAGATTTTTTTTTATTATTGTTGCTGGGCATGTCTGAAAGTCGTCATATGCTTGTTGAAAAATACACCAATACATTTTACGTGCAAAGCTATGAAGAGGTTGGTTTTCATAATTTTTAGTAGCTTTGGCCTTAATACAATGTTCTGTACCTAATAAGTCCAAGCTTGAAAACCACAAACCCATATAATGTAGCTTCTTAACACTAAACGTAGGTACTAGAAAGATGATTTTGAACCAGTTATTAAAATTCAAGATTAAATATACTTGAACAAACCTGTACCAAGACATGTAGGTACTATTCGATCCAGTCATTGAACCGAAGCATCCCGCAAGGCCGACTTTTCGCGAAACCTAAATCCCAGAACTTAGACTTTCCACAAAGTCGTCGGCTCACGAGGCAGACTTTTGATATGACAACGTTGAATTGCATGCGGGTGGCCTAGGCTCAATATATTCCTTGCCCCGTAGCGTGAGCGTTTAACCACGTGCAGCGTTGCCAAACTAAAAGTCTCGCTCGCGAGACTTCGGTTTTATGGAAAGTCTGACTCCTGGGACTCGCGAAGTCGGTGTGGCGAGAATTCGAAGTGCTGGGATTTAGAACTCGCGGTAGGTAGGTGTGGCCTAGCGCACTCGTTTTTGTGGCATATCAGTTACTTTACTTGTTTTACGTAAATCAGTAGACGTGTATGCCCTCTTCTTCGGTAGAATTGTTGTGCTTCAGTATCTGATCTGCAGAACTGCTCAACATCTAATCTAATGACTATTCGTATCTTCGAAAACTGGTTATAAAACTGGCTGTAAAGTAGGCTTCACAACAAAAATCAATTTTCTTTCATATTTATTTAGTATAACTGGTAGGATAATACAAAATGCAGGTACAGAAACAGGTTGCTGTTGACAAATTTGTAACACTTAAAATTATTCGTCTAAACCAAAGTCAGTGACATCTGAAAACTACTATTACAGCCGACTCTGGAAAGCCCTGAAGTTGACAAAGCTGACAACATGGCTTGCGGGTCTGCGCGGCGTGGCCTGTCACTCCCTGTCACTTGATTTTACAAGAAATTTACCAGAATTAATTTGTGTAGTGCGGGTAGTGCTATCGTCGCCAGATTGCTACGAGGGGGCAGTGGGTGGAAATAAACAGCCCGAAGTGCTGGCGACAGCTTTTTTATAAGTTTGTTTTGTTTGTGAAAAAAATGAAACATTTCTCTAAAAGTTCCTTTACAATTTCAAGCCTCAAGATGACTGCCGAGGGACGCTAGAACTTATACTAAAATCGAGCAATCCGTACGCCTGGCGTAAATAAAACCACGTGTTCAATGACGATCCGCGATTGGTCGGTAGGCTATAAAATTTTACCCGACTCGGCAACAGGGACGTACTCGATCGCAAAAGTGTAGTTATTCGGTTTTATCTTGTTGTTTTCAGCTAATTGACGCTGCCACAAATAATTTTATCAATGTTTTGAACCATTTTGTAAAACTAAAATTAAATAAAAATCGTACCTCTGTGCGGCCCTGGCGAATATTTCAACGCACGTGCTCTTGTTTACGCTAGGCGCAAGAGTTGCTCGATTTTAGTATACCCAGGAAACACAATAGCATCTAATAGATATCTAATTTCGGTAAATATAGTCTATTTTCCGTCTTCATCTATTATTCGATCATTTTTATCAATCTATTTTTCGACATATTATAGACCCCACGTCTAATTAATGTCTAATAAACGTAAGTTACAGATGGACAAAGTGACTTGAAAATATTATGGTTAATAGAAAATCTTATTACTAACGAATCACATTAAAAAACTGCCTATTTTATACAGAATTGTTACTGATATGTTTTTTAAATTTAATTCAAGTAAACAGAATATATATTATATGTGTTTATAAGATACGTGTAACTAAAATTACACGATAGATGTCTAACTTGAGTCGAAACGATCCACTATCTAGAAGTCGATGGTTTTTGTACATCTATTTTTCGATTGTTTATAGACTTCATGTATAATCAATGCTTACTAAATGTATATTATAGATATAACTACAAAATAATTTGAAAATCTTTAATTTATAGCGAATATAATATTGCTAATATGACAAAATAAAAAAGCTGCATATCTTGCGAAGAATTTATATCGATATGTCAATTCGTTTAATAAAAGTAAACAAACGATATTTTATAGGTGTATACAAAATACGTGTAACAACCATTTAGATGTCTAACTTAAATCAAAGAAATCCAATTTCTGTAATAATCTAGAAGTTGATGATTTTTATACATCTATTTTTGGATTGTTTATAGACCCCACGTATAATCAATCTTTAATAAACCTATATTACAGATACCTATACAAAATAATTCAAAATTTTTTAATTCATAATGAATTTAATATCAGTACCTAATATATCAAACAAAAAAACTGCATGTCTAACGAAAACTGTATATCGTTTATTAGTTTATTACAAGTAAACAATAGATATTTTATATGTGTTTACAAAATACGTGTAACCACAATTAGTTGATAGAATAATAAAAAATAATAAATAATAAAATAATAAAAACTCAATAGTTTTTGAGATATTTCAATTTTTCTTAGTAGACAAAAAATCTACCGATTTTTTTTAACTTTTCAACTGGATTACTTGCCCAACACTTGATAACGTGTCCGGACACATTTAGATCATAGGAAAATTTTAAATAATTTGTTATCAAAAACATTAAAAAAAGTGTTTTGCATAATGCATATATAAGCATATAGGAGTAAATTTACTCCTTACCTCCTCCCCTATCACATCTCCAAAGGAATGTATCGAATTAACATTAACCCTGTATATCTTGAGTCAATTGGAACGGATCCACTTTATGTAATAATGTAGAAGTTTATGACTTTTATATCTATTTTTCTATTATTTATAGATCCCACGTATAATCAATGTTTAATAAACGTATATTACAGATATTATATAAAATAATATGAAAACCGTATATCGACATGTTTATTGATTTATTACAATAGTTATTTATGCAACGAGTGCAAAAAGTACCTATGGGTCTATTGCACGGGCGGGAGTAAAAATTACCCTCGACGCTGTGCAATGACCGACTTTTTGCACAAGATTGCCCATAGTTATAACTATTTCTGAGTGAACAAATATAAAAAAAAAATAAAAAAAAATCAAAGTTGAGCGACGAGATTCCATATTTTACAGTTATTGCTTTATTTATAATGGGTAATTTTTGAGCGAAATAGGTATCGCCAGTAGTATTGTAATAAATAGTTATTTTACACGAGGCATTCTTACAAATAATTTGTATACCGACACCGACGAGTGCCTTATACATAATAGGTATTAGTTGTAAGTATAATTAATGGAAAGTTTCGAAAAGTTTTTTCCCAATTATAGGCAGTTAAAACTAAATTAGAATCCTCGGTAAAGGTAAAATCAAAATAAATCATAGACGTCTTTTAAACGCCCATTAAAAATAGAGGGTTCATGCGCAAGCGCCTTGGCGCAGCTGACGCAGGCGCACTAGTCCGCATCTAGTAGTGCTAGTCCGCGAAGGAAGTAGGATAGGAAGCAAAGGCAGCCGCCAGCCAGGCAAACGCAGTTCGCAGTAGTGAATCCGTTGAAAACCGTGTTGGAGAGGAGATCAATCCCAGTTTTTAAGTTGACAGCTGGGTAAGTATTTCATATTTTGTTTTGTTTAACAACGGCAAGTGTATATTTTGATAAACAACGAAAATGTTTTGTTACTATACCTACTTACTTATTTGTGAGCTGTGAACGTGAACAGTATAATGGCGTCGACGTTGAATCCAAAAGGTGCATTTGTGGTATCTAGTATTAGTGTGTTGAGTAGACGATTCGGAAATTTATAAAAAGCAATGTCTGTTAACCTTACCGACAAAAAATTCTTGGGTAATGCTAAAAGCACACCCAACAATTGATTTTGTTTATGTAATAAAAAAGTATGTCTACCGCTTTTTATAGACGTGCATCGTCATGTAGACGTAATATAGACGTTAAAAAGAGGTTTTATATATCAAACCTATTATTAAGTATATTATAGTAAAGTTGATTAAAATAAAAATATTAATCATTGAGTCCGAAAGTCTTACTTTATTGCCATCATACAAGGGATTCAATTAAAGAAAACTGTGTTTAAAAAAGACCCAAGAAATTACAAAAAATCATACCTATTAGCACAGACTAACCATGCGAAGTTATTTATTCTGTGCTATTAGGCACTTTTTTGACAAAAAAAAATGTAGCAGAGCCGATTTAGCCGTATCTTTAAACCACAAATGACAAATGCAAATTTTCGTGACCGTATAGGTACGGGGTGTGCAGAAAATAATGCTAAAGTTAACAAAAATCCGATATGTAGAAGGATATTTTGACAAAAGAAAAGCATAAGTGCTTAGTTAAGGGTGTACCTGGAGTGTACACTCACATAGTTTCATTCTTGTAGAATGTACAGGGTGTTTACAAAATGGAGCCAAACTTGACAAAAATTCTATTTTTAGGAACAAACTGTGTTAATACCAGAAAGTAGATATTTCGCCAACAAACTCGTTTTATGGTGATATGTAGCTACAGTACCTATCGTATTATAATATGTAGCTTATACAGGCCGCATCATATAGAAATATATATTTTATCTATTTTACATTAAAAAACTTTGCGTCTCAACATTCTGCAATATTTTTTTTACGTCGAACATTGCATTTTATAGTTATAGGTAAAGTTAGGTACTTGCATTTCTTTTATTATTTAATAAATTTATCGATTTCATAGTTCTTAGTTATGCTTAATAATAATACCTCCGCTATACCTACCACTATGAAATTTAAACTATGTGGCGCCTTCCGTTTTTAATGAAACCACCTCTGTGGGCAGGGAATTCGGGTAAATACATAAGGTGGAGCGATAGGTACCTTTTTTGTTTTTTTTTTTGTTTCGTCAAAATAATATTATCTATAACCAAAGATCTGGGATACATTTTTACTTTTATTAGCATACCTGCTGTTTATAAAACAAAAAAGTACCTATATTTTTGACTGTGTGTTCAAAACTGCCAATTCTTTGCAATATTAGGTAATTTATAGAATTCTATATTCGTATAGTAGGTACCGATATACTTAGTTTTTTAATTCTTATATTACCCTCGACTTTAACTTAACTAATTTCATAGCCGCATAACATGTTTCTTCTAAAATGTTTTATTTTGTTACAGAGGTGCCGATACGAAAACGAAAGTAAAGGAACAAGTACATAAAATATTATTTATCTTTTATTATTGCGTTATACATAATATTTTATATTTATATATTATATATATATAACATAATAGTATAAATATTTGTGTTTTTGTCATCTAACATGTCACCAAAGGGCGTATTTTTTGTCATTTTACAGGTGTATATTTCAAATGTCTATATCTAAAATATTATTAATTAGGTAATTAAATCTTATATACTTTCAGGGTGAGTTCTTCTTCATCAGTATGATAATCTCAGAAACTATCATAATAGAAGGAAGGTTAAATGGGGAAGGAATCGCCGTTTTCTGGGATCACTTTAATGCTCCTTCTGCTTTTGTAAGTTCATGGGTTAATTACCTAAATATATCGGGAAGAAACTGAATTCTAGCTATTTCTTCAAATTTCTTTTATTCCTGCTCTTAAAAAAATGGTAAATACAAAAGGAAATAATTTTGTGTTTCGTGAGATTTCTAATTAAAAATTTGTTTTTTATAAGTGGGTTTCTAAAGGTCCTTTTAAATGCATTACACTTCACAATGGGCACAATTTGCCGAACAATTGGGCAGGATTTAACTTTTTTATCTACAATTTTCGGTGTGAAATAATAAATATAGGAGCAAGAAAGATTTTAATAAAAAATAGTGAAATATTCAGTTTTTTTAATATCTAGGTAGTTGCTAGTTTCTCTAGTTGGTCATCGAGGAAACTCCCGCGGAACTAGATGCGTTCAAATAATATTTTATATACCTCTATCTCTATATAGTAGCACTAGATGTATAAAAAAAACGTGCATGTTAAATGCATATCTTTCAATAGTAGGTTTAATAATCAGAAATATACCTCAATTAAGAACGTATTTTAGGAGTCGCCTAAAAAGCATTAAAATAAGATGTACTTAAATAATATATTTTAGACATTTCAAAACATACAAAATATAGATTATTATTAAGAGACATTTTAAAAATGTATATTAGAGACGTCTATTTCAAACTAATACGATTATCAAAAATAGACATATAATTATAAATTAAAATAAAATGTATTTAAATAATGTCTTTTAGACATCTCAGAACGTACAAAATATAGATTAATATTCAGACATTTTAAAGACGTATATTAGAAACGTCTATTTCTAACTAATATGTCTATCAAAAATAGAGGTAAATTTTGCGGACATTAAGTTGCATATTAGACATCTATTAAGACCATCGGTAGAGTCACCGTCGCATAGTATTTTTAACGTATATTAGATGCTATTGTGTTTCCTGGGTAGTTATAGACTACGTTTATCTCGACGCGTTCGATCCGATTGAGAGAGGTTTGAACTCACCGGAGCGGACTCAAATAGACGGCGTAAACACTACAGATTGAAATTCAATTATATTTAAAATTTCAAGTCAAGCCGCTATTTCCAAACAGAAGTTGGCCAGAATGTGCCCCAACCTACTGTGGAATAAGTATAATAAGTTTATGTCCCTAGAAAGTATTGAAAACTGTAGGATTTAAATGCTCATGATGTAAACGTAGAATTATAAAAGATTTGACATAACTCAATCGGATCCAGGGCCTGGAAACTCCCCCTTGTACTTATCAAAGCCTTCCCAATAGTTTGTACTTAGGTCGCTTGAGGGCGCTTATGGCGTATTTCTGTCAATTATTATCAAAAATTTGTAGGTGGCGGCCGGCGGCCATTATTTTAATTTGTGGCGTTGCGTTTGACATGTTTTGCTTGTGATTCTCGGTTCGTTTTATTTATAGTTTTTCGTGTATTATTTCACATTTTCTGCGTTTTTTAGTGTTTGCTTTGTTCACTTATATATGTATCGTTATTTTCATAATTATTTGGTTTGGTTTTTAAAATGGTTTTGGTTTGTTGTGTACCTGGTTGTGAAGAAGGACGACGCGACGGTCGAAGATGGAAATGCATACTTTTCCAAAGACAAAACGGTAAGTAAAATATCTCGATTTTCTTGTAATAAAACAAACTGCTATTTTTACAGCTTTGTAAACTTGGTCTGAAAAAAATGGGAACAACAAATTAAATGATCTCCTTGAATCATTAAGAAGATGCTAACGGGTTTGTGACATGCATTTTACGCCAGACTGTACATGCACATACCCAGGAGGGAAATGGTCCAACTCTAGGATGTTGTGCAATCTTTATTTTCGCCCATAGTTTGCATTGGTAAGAAGTATTACAAATGGTGTTTGTTTCTTCAAACGTTGTGACTCGGGGCACGTTTATATGCCGCTCTGTTTACCACATAGTAAGGCTAAAATGGTATATTTTTCGAAAAAAAAAAATACTTAGGCAATTTAAAAAAATCAAATTTCCCTTCTTGTTGCATTCGGCAGCGCCTTAATTACGTATTTTGATTTTTTTCTGAAAATGTAACAAGATGTCCCCCGTTATTAATTTTTGCATTCTTGGAGTGGTAAAATTAACGGCACATTAGCGTGCCCCGAGTCATGGCCTTCTTTAAATTGTCCTACCTTGGATTTATCGATCGGGATTCGTGTTCAAGATTGTTGAAATATTTCTAAAAATTCAATTCTATTTGAAACAACTTGCCTACTGTGTCTTTTTTATACCTTTTTAATAAATTAGTAAAATGATATCTAAGGATTCTGCGAATATCATACCCAGTGCACCATTAAAGAATAATAATAATTATTATTATTTATTATTTTCTACAGATTCAGCGAGAAATTCATCCCAGGATTTACCCAATAAGATTCCACTAATAGCTAGTAGGTATGTACGTACATATAATGGGAGTACCCTGCAGCTGAACCATCAATACTTGGAAACATTTCTTCTCCGGAAAAAAAAGTATATGCAGATTTTAGATTTTATCAACTCAAACAATACATGTCTTTCTTAATTTACTTATAAATAACGTTAAGAAGACTAAAATGTAATATATCTGTATCTGTGATGTTTAGCGTTATTGTGGTGAATGTATTTTACAAACTGTTTGTAATATATAAAATTATTATTCACATATAATTTTTGCTTTCATTATACCCATCCTAATATTGTCATTTATCGCGTTTTAATTTTATAACTCGACATAGACATAGATATTTATCATAATGTCTACGTGGAGTTATAAAATTAAAAAGTGTCTTAAAAATTGTAAGTAGATATAATAACTAAAAGATTTCAAATTTCCCGCTTAAATAGTCTAGTTTGTACTTAGGTCACCAGGGGGCGTATGGCATCCAAAAATTATAGGGAGTTGCCTATCTATCCCTATATATATATAAATCCTTTATCTATGATCGGATCCATTTCAATCCGATCGAGTTGTCACGAGATGTCATATACCTGGCTGTAAGTCAAATCGTAATAATATAACTTCAAGTAGCTAGGTTTTCTTTGCTTGACTGCAAAGCGGTCAACTTGTACTCGTTTTGGGCCAATTGCATATGCAAACTAAAGTACCCTATAAAATTAAAGGAGCTTTCTAACAATCCAGCCATTGTTTAGTATTGTTGCAAAAGTTTATTTACCTAATGTTAATGTCAAAAGATAATTTAGTAATGCATTATGAAATTGACGCACTAACTGCCATTTCAATCAGAAGAGATTACTCTCCTTCATATAACATGCTGTTCTCTGTTCGCTTGTTGTTTGTATTTTTATGAAAATTTAACCATAAGGGAATATAGTTATCTCTAATCATCATTTGCCTGATGGCGCACTTTGCGAAAAATTCTCACAAAAATTCGACTTACAACAAAATGTAGTCCCCTCTATTTGCCCAAATTTACCATATTATTTGTCGAAAATGTACCTATCCACACCAGGAATCGTACTTATTATAAATACTTATACTTCTGTGTATATTTTGTTACTTGTTAACAAGCGCCTACCTGCCCTGCCGGACCATAGGCCTTGTTTTGGCCTCCACTCTTGTGTAGTAATACGTGTACTTATGATCTCGTCTACAGGAGGCAGTTTTCGATATTTCCAGCACAAATTTGGTGCACGGCCGCCCGAGCTCACGGGCAACAACCCTATTGAACCTGGAACCCGGAACTTGTTTTCCCGGTTTTTTTTTTGGGAAAATGGCTAGCGATTGGAAGGGGGAGCGCCGGTCGAGTTCAATTTTCGAAAAAATAAATTGCTTTTTTGATGAGCTAACTTTGCGTAAAAACACACTTGAGATCCAAGGCCTACTTCCAGAGATATTTTAACTTTTTTTTGTTTCAAGAGTTTCTTAATGAAATTTGTGGGCAAAATCTAGTTTATCAGAATTCGGAAAAATGCCATCGATTTTTGTGTGCTCTCTTAACACTTACATTTTTGTTTTATTTATAGCTGTCATGCATACTAGAAAATTTTAAAAATGTGAAAAATGTGCAAGATACCGATACCTCACAGGAAATTTCCAATATTTCCAATGTAGTATGTTGGGGAAAAAATACCTAAAACATGAAGTTACAGGATTCGAGGCCACGGCTCGCTCCAATAAAATGGGCACATTTTTCGGTGGGTGCTAAGAGAGCACCCATTAAACCGTGGCATTGCTTTAAATTCTGATAAAGTAGGCTTAAAGCGTTGACTGATGTATTAATAAAGACTGCTCACGGCTGTCATGTTTGACAGTTCTCTGGCTCACCATGCGCTTCACGGAGACAAAATACAATGCAAAATACATTGTTGACCATAGGCGCCATCTGTTTTCCAGGACATGAAGCTATAGCCGTGAGAAGTCTTATTAATACAGTCAACGCTTAAAGCAATTAGTTTTGCCCACAAATGACATTGGGGACAATTTTTCGGTAAAAAATATATCTGAAAGTAGGCCATGGATCTCAAATGTTACGCAAAGTTACCTTATCAAAAAAGCAATCATTTATTTCAAATAAAGTTCTCAGAAAAATAAATTGTAAGATTTATTGGGGATTTGTTGGATAAAAATTGTTATTTATAAGACAGGCTTTAATAAATGGAGTATTGTGTATAGGCGTTTGTAAGCCTGCCGTGGTTTCAGCACGGCCACAACTGGACACTCCTCAAGTTGGTGGCGTTCCGAGGTCTGTACTGTTACCTAATGCTTTTATTGTCTGTTAAACAAACGTACCTACTTACTTACCTACCCAATTATTGAAACAAAGTTCACAAATGTATCTAATTATAATTATTAAAAAGAGGGTGGAACATTTGTTAGAAAAGATAAACTAAGCCAAAGTGCAGACTGCTCTATACTGCATAGACCCGTTGAACCGTCCCGCTGCGGCGTTGCCACATGTTTGCACAGGGCTTGTAAGCTTGAGAAGATTGTGCTACTATACTCAAGGGATGTTGTGAGAATAATGAAGGTCACTAAATTGGCGACACTGCGGTCAATTAGCGGCAACTACAAAGCCGAGTAAAATAACAAATATTGTTATGAATTTTGCAAATAGGTATAAATTTTGACGTAATATTATTATTTTTTTATTTTTTGAAGATAATTTTATGTTTTGCAACGATTCTGATCGCTGAATATAATGATTTAGAAAGTACCTATGAAACATATACCCACATATGTCCAAAATCTTGGTGGGAAAATTACTTTCGAAAAAAAGGCGGTTTTCAACGGTTTAAAACTCGAAATATAACTTTGAAATCGACAAGCTTGTTTTTGAAAAGGTTTTTTATTTTTATTGTTTTCTGTGCTTTTTAATAAGTAGTATTTCATATCACAAGGGTGTAAAGAAATTATACCTATTGGATTTTTAGTTTGACGTCTCTAACCTTATCGTTTTCTACTCGCCAAACCCTTTCATTTGATACGCATGTCAAGGGGGTTGTACAGGAAAAGCTAATCCGCCATCTTGGAGCGACGGACAATTTGAATAAATTGTATTGCAATATTGAGTATTTTACTAGATTGTATTGTCACCGGCAACCGGCACCAAAACCAAAAGTGTGTGCAAAATTTCAGCTCAATCGGTTGGGTGGAATCAGTGACTATAGAAGGAATTTCTATAGTCACTGGTGGAATTTAGTTCCGTCACACTACAGGTATGAAGTTAAATAAAAGCTTGTAAAAATGAATAGGTACCTAGATACTATTTTGTCATATTTAATTTGTATATGATATTGTTTTATAGGATCAAGCCAAAGTCTATTAAACTTTTATTAAACCATTATCTCATATTTTGGGACTTTCGGTATATTCACCTCCAAACACAGACAGAAATAAAAAGTGCGCACAAAAGTCTGTATAACTCTTCCTTGACTGGGCCAGACGGAGAGAAGACTTCCTTGAGAAACTTATAAAACCATATTCCAGTTATTTTGGGCCAGCAGCACCAAGATTTTCTCAAATTGATAAAAAAGGTTGGTATATATCTAGATACGTAATATTATTTTCATTTTGGTATACACAGAAATAGTTCATATATTTCATATTTATATCAAGTCTTAGCCGATAATAATTGCACAAAAATTTGTATTTGTAGGAAGCATTGCAACAAAGCGGATTGTGGATAAAAGGTGATTTTTCAATAATTAAATCTAGTAATTTCTGGAAAACCAGAAAAATTCATATTTTTTTCCAGCAAATACATTAAGCCTTCTGGTTGCATTTAATTTTCTTGGGATTATTTCCCTTTAACATAAATGAGTATAATAGTTAAAATGAGGCATAGATTATAAATAATACTATAATTATTAGAATTAAATTATAATAAATTACAAAATTTTACTTCATTATGTCTTTTTTTTTCGGTTTCCTTTTGTATATCGAAAAATTATATAAGGGAAAGTTTATATTTTGTGATCAAGACATCAAGATAAAGAAGACATTTGGTAGGCCATCGAAGATTTTCAAATTGTCAATAAGAAATACATAAAGGGCTCTTTATCCTCTACACGGCTTAAATTTAAATTCTCAACATTTTTTTCATAAAACTTGTTTATTCGTTTAAAGTTTTCAAGTATAGGCACCAGTTATTTACCAGGATGCATTTGTAATAATTCTGAATATATTTTGTGACGTTTAGGTAAGAACAAAAAAAAATTCAAAACTAAAATTCATATTTTTATTTTAAATACATAACTATTACATAAAAATATCATTAACAATTTTTCATATCCTAAAAAATGTATAGAAAATAACGCTATATTTACAATTACAAAGGAATGCATTTAATATAACTTTATCCTAGTTTTTGTTGAGTGATATATTTTTGCTCGGAATCCGAAGGTATTACTTTAGTAAAAAAGAAAATAATAAAAATATATATAATATTCACTTCAACAAAAAACCAAACATGATTAGATTCCACACTCTAACGTCAACACTAACATGTCGAACAAAAAATGTGCTTCATTTTCGTCAGTCAAAAACTTTTATCCTATTCATGCAACGGGCTATAAATCACAATATAAAATGATTTAAAAAAAAATAAGTCAATAGAAAATTTCAGCCCATTACAGACACAGACAATTTCAGAAAACTCTATATCGATATTAACAATGCATTATACTTTTAAATGTTATTCGAAAGTACACAAAATAATTTGCATACGTATAATTTCTATTTACAATATTAATTTTTGTCATCTTTGGTTGTGAAATAAAAAAAACTCCATACAAGACAATAGGCAAGAACTTTTCAGAAAGTATAATAAAAAGTGTTAACAGGCAAGTTATATTGTAGGAATTATAATTTATTTGTACTAGACGTGCCAGGAATAATGGCAAGTAGCTGTGAATCTGTTTTAAATAGAATGTGTTTACCAGCTCCAACATTTTATATTTTTTTATTAGGTACATTTTCAGAGAGCTTGAATGAATATGTGAGATTGCTTCTTGTATTTTGTATTATTTCTATTTAACACAAATTCACCCTAATATGCACAAAGGAATAATGTCACATATTATGTGGGTAGGTACCTATATTAAATAAGTTGCTATTTATGAGGTAAAAAATGCAAAATTTTAAAAATAGAATAGAGTACATATTCGAAAAGGGAAGTAAAGTAAGACTTGAAGTCCAACATTGCATCATGCGTATACAATCGAAAAATAAAAACGAATACACGTTATTCGAATGGGAAACATTATTGCGAATCGACATCTATAGTCAATCTAGTAAATATTTTACAAGCTAGGGCCCTAATGTCGCAATTCTTCAAGAAGTGCGCGTCGCATTTCTCTCAACAGCCCGCAATTGTCACGTTCCGAACAAAGATCGTCCCCATATAATCTCAAGTTCCGCCGCGGCGCGCCGCGACCCCCTTAGGACGACAGCGACATCACGCGCGACCTCTTCTCGCCCTCGTTGTTGTTGTTGTGGTGGTGGTGGACGATGAGCGACGTGCGCTCGTCCTCGAGCGCGTCGGTGGGCGTGTCCGGCGGACTGGGCGTGGTGTCGCCCAGCAGCGAATCGTAGCTGTACTGCACGGCCGCGAGGGGAGGGGACTGCTCCTGGTGGTGGGTGGGGTACGGGCTGAGCCGCTGCTGCGACTGGCCGGCGTAGCTGTACGGGGCGGCCGGCGGCGCCTGCTGGATGTGGCCCAGGGCGGAGACGGGCCGCATGTCCTGGTAGTTGTCTGCGGGAAATAAAGGCGAAGTTAGACGGCTGGGAACGATGGCACAGGGAGACCGCCACTCAGTAGCGTGCCGTAGGGGGGGCACGGGGGGGCCTGTGCCTCCCCCGCCCTCAGCCCTAACCCGCCCTTTGTGCTCTAGTGCAATTGCAAAATTGAACGTACAATCACGACAATATTATGGTCTATTATTTGTATTATTTTTGCGTTATCCCCGGCAAATATTTCCTTTAAAGGAACGGTTGGCAACGCTGCTTGGTTCACTACTTTGCTGCGCCGCCGCTCTTGACTTTCCTCTTTCAGTCTTTCGTCTTTCCTCGCTCTTCGAGTCGTCGTGCTCTCACTGTTTTGTTAAAAATATTTTCCACCATACTTTGCAACTGCGCTGGAGCAGAAAGGTCGTTTAGCAGTTAGCAGGTTAAACAAAATTTTGAATTTCCAAAGGTGTTCAATGACTCAGGAAAGGACAAATAACTTATCATTCCCAGCGCCGGTTTTAGGGGGGGTGCTAGGGCACGAATAGCGCCCGGCGGTTAATTTTAGGAGGCGGTATAGTTGGTCTAATAACTAAAAATAAATCACATTTTGTTGCTATGTCACCCAGAACGCGACCCCTTCATTTTGATCGTAGTCTGCAAACATAACATCTGAAACGTTCTCTTATTCATCATCTTAGTCATCTCTACGTTGAAGATTTTACTCCCCCCTGGATTTTTGGACGAAAATAAAAATTTCGAAATGAAAATATCTTAAAGGCAGAATATACAACATTGATTCATTGATTGAATATAAATTGGAAAATTGTCATGTAATAATGTGTAACGTAGATATACATTTATTGAAAAATATACTTATTATTGTCAAGTAGCTAACTACCGATTCCACGAGACCTGGCTTTTCCCATACTAGCCCAGAGCTGTAATATATGGTTTAGGTGTTCAAGCACCCTACATTGAGAAAACACGAAAAATACATTACTGTTATGATTTTGTAATTTCCTATACCTCTTTTAAACTATTTGTGCTTTATATTTCTAAAAATTTTTGCCCAGGGCGCATTTTAGTAACCAAACACCTCTGCTTTCTTTTGTATAGCCGGTTTAAAAAGCAATGATTTTTATGGGCTCACACTAAAACAAATTTCGAAATTTCTATTGGTCACAGTTGCTCTATAAAAGAAGATTGAGTAGGACTTCTTGGCTACAAATGTTTAGAGTCATAGTGAACAAAAAAAATAAAAACCAGTTAACAAGAATATGTTTTGCTTGGAATTTATTTTCGTTAATTTAAACTGTTTGACCTTGAATATTTGAAAAATTTTCGCCTGCGGCGCAATTTTTTACCACAAAGATTCAATTTATAATTTATTATTATTTTTTAAATTTCTGTCTACTTCCCAACTAAAAAGTTTAGTTTTTTGGGCAAAAGTAAAAAATTGAGAGGAAATATAACGCGTTTTTTAAACCCCGGCGGTAGTCAAGCTAAAACCGGCGCTGATCATTACTAGTAATTGAATCAGAAACAGCGAAATTAATCAATTATGATAAGACAAATGTAAATCTGTAAAAACAAGAAGATTATTATTTTAGTTAAGTAGGCTGTGTTATTTTTTGTTTATAGCTTTACCTAACTCATAAAATATTATATATTTTATTTACTTTGTTAAAATAAAAAAAATGTACAACTTTTTTCCTGGCGGCCTTAAAATAGCTCGCCCCCTCCGCCCTTTTGCCCACGGCACGCTACTGCCGCCACTTACCTAACGATGGTTCTATTTTCACTCGTTTCGTTGAGGGCATGGTCGAGGTGATGTTCCTTGCCATTTGACCCCTACCGACTGCGCTGTTGGTTTGTTTGCTACCCTTTGGTTTCCTTTTTCTTGTCTAAAAGAAGGAGAAAAATAATTATATACTTTAGTTGATTCCTAAAATTTCACAAGACCATTGCATAATATACACCAACTGTTACAACAACCATATCTAACATTAGATTGATAGTTTTGGCCTTCTATTCCATTCTACTTACTTGTATGCTGTCCTTTTTCATGGACATAGGTCTGTTGACGTTGTGGAGCTTGTAGTAAAGTCCGCAGGCATTGCAGACTGGTTCACCAACGCCGTTTCTCCTCCACAGCGACGTGGTACGCGTGTGGCAGTTGGTGCAGGTCAAACCAACTCTTCGAGATGCCGACTGTTAAAAAAAATCGATATTAATTCGACACAAGGTCTTCATTGCATGCACTCTATTATATTTTGAGAGCCATCTATTATGCAACGCCGCAGAAAATTATATGTTAGGAATAAACGATTTTTTTGTTTTCCGAGCGAGGTGTACAAAATGACATAGTTGGGTAAAGCGACATTATAAATATATCTTGCATGCCAGTAACATCTACTATATAACATTTAAAAGACATGTACGATTTACGTATAGTGCTCCTGACAATTCAGGTTTTTCCGAGTTGTGGTAATGCCACGGGGGAAGTTCATGTTTGTGGTTGGATTAAAAAAAGTTTTCGATAAGTGAAATATTTTCAGGTAATTAGGTACTTAGCTGCTTTTAGTACTGTCTCTTTGAACTACAGATTATTTAGAAGCACAATTGTTTGGTTTGCTTTATTAATATCAATTTGTTTGTTCTAATGCCTGTTTTACATTGACAATTTCTTCAGGAATTAATTCATGAAGCCACTTCAAGAACAAATTAATATAAAAAATCGTGTATTACACTGGCAATTTCTTCATGAATTAATTCATGAATTTCTTTATGAAGTTACTTCACGAATTAGAGCATGTTCTATTTTTCGTCAAGTTTTGCGTGAACTTCAGGAGTACTTAACATTGAAAATTTGAACACAAGGAAGATTATATTATATTATATTCTAGTTTTTGTTTGAGGCATTAGACGAAGAGTAGAATACATAATTTTAAAGATAATATCGTTGACTGAAGATAATAATAATTTTATTTATGTATTCCGCTGCCAAGGCTCAGCTCCCTCATTCACGAAATAATCACAAAACTCTTCTTGGGCAGCAACGCAAGCATGTCTTGGTGAGCATGTTTGGTAAGAAAATCCAAATTGAAATATATAGTCTTTATAAAGCTCTTCTAGGATGGAACTAGGACATTCGGGTCTCAAAAATTATGTAATGTGCAAACATGCCAATGTTATGGTTTGCACTTTTTTCACATTCATATTAATTGTAGTCAAAAAAACTCTAAATCGTTTGGCTAAAATGCCAAATGCTTTTTCAACTACTCTTCTTGCCAGACTTAATCTGTAGTTAAAGATGCTTTGGATGAAGATGGATATGGTTAGAAAATATGTTCTGATAGGGGAAATGCAGCACAAAAAAATTATTTTGCTATTTATTCTCTTGTGTTGGTATTCGCTAGAATCTGACATAAGGTGACAAAAAAATTCATCAATTTCTTCATCAGTGTAAAATAGAACTTGTCGTGAATTAATTCATAAACTTATTCATGAATTAATTCATGAAGAAATTGTCAATGTAAAACAGGCTTAAGAAAAAACTGCGTTTTAATTATAAATTCAACATAACAGGGTAAAATGACATATCTGTGTTGCGGGTAAAATGACACATGTGGTAACCTGTAACACAGAATAAATAGCTTCACAACAGAAGCGTCCATAAAGACATATGTCAAAAGGATGCTCGCTTTGACGCGAAATATTTTCTAAAGGGATAAACACATTGTGCATTTTATTTGATTTTACATTAATCCACATTGCAAAGAGATTGTATTAGGACCAAATTTATGTATAAGTTATAGGTTATTTTTCTGTAAATTGAAATGGAGGCTCGCTTATTTTTGACACATGTCTTTATGGACACTTCTGTTGTGAAGCTATTTATTCTGTGTTACGAAGCTATTTATTCTGTGCCTGTAACTCTTGTCAACTTCTGGTTAGTATGGAGACTTTATGTACCATTTAGGCAAAAATCAAAACCGGACAAACTATGGCTACAATGTAAACAATGCAGAAATTGGATCCATGCAGAATACACTGGACTGGAAGAATTTTATTTGTGAGATATGTTTTCCTTAAAATGTACGGTCGCGGCCAATTTGAACTTGCAAGACCGTAGGTAGGTAGACTTAAGGTTGATTCTCATTATACGTTCCATTTCCGTTCCATACCGGTTCCGTTCCGTTTACAGAAAATATTATTATATTAAAATAAATGTATGTATACAGACTTTCCATTCCGTTTACGTTCTTTTTCCAAACACGTCCGTTCAATATTATTTCAAACATATTTTTTACGTATAGGCTGAGACGTGTTGTAAACGGTGTTGATAGTGAGAACATATAATAATTGGATATCGGATCCGTACACGATTGAATTTGAAGGACAGTGCATCTTTAGGTAGGTACTCTTATTATTATTAAATATGTATGAGGAGAAGTTAATTGAACTAAATCATCAAACGCCTGGAAAAATCCCTGCGCTCGTGACGAATATTTCACCGAGATTTTCGGGGCGGTCAACCCCTTTGTAAACTGAAATTTGGCCAATAAAATTAACCGGAAACACGCTTATCCGACGCAGTTTGGCCCATAGAAACCGAAAATCCGGTCGAAATTGAACTTGAAAGCTTCTAAATGCCAAGCCAGCGCACTTGTCTGAAAATCGTCTAATTAAATTCCTAAAATTGCCTCTAAAAAATTTGTAAATGCCCGGCCAGCTCACTTTTTTGAATTTCCGAAAATGTTAACCTGCCCAGAAAATAGGTTTCTCCGACGTATAGTTCGACCAATAGATGTCGGAAATAAAGGTGAAATTCGATTTCCTCCATAATAAATTAATGTCCAAAATTGTCCAAAACCTCCAAAATCGAGGGGTCGAATTTTTGCGCTAATTTCATTTAAAGGAAACGGAACTCTGACGAAAAATGTGAACAGACCAGAATTTAACTGAACGTATATGTAACGGTTATGGAACGTAAACGAAACGTATAATGAGAATCAACCTGAAAGCGGCTGGCGGCTAGCTATGTAACCGGATGGCCTGTCAATCAGAAACCCCCAAGACATTGCAAGTTCAAATTGGCCCGCAGCCGTACTTTTTAACTCGTTTTACCCACTCGGGTGGGGTCAAGTTTATTTTTTAAAAGTATTTTTTTATGTTTTTTTTACATTTTAACAACAAAATATTATAGATTGTCTAACGTTACTTAAGTGTTGTGTTTTCATAACTTCCTAAATCATCCATACAAGGTGTCCCCGGTTTTGTACTTCGACAATTTGTAGGAAAAGGAACAAAAAGTTCCTGTAAACATGAGTGTATAAACCGTTAGTTTTCAAGATACAGACCGTTTAAAAAAATATTTTTTCATATTTTATTTGTTCTCTGGAATATAGGGTTCGAACTCGGTAGTAACAAAAAAACCGCCCATTGAGGTTCACCAGTGAAGTGCATGACAAAAAGAAGAAAAACTTTTTAAACACACTATCTGGCTAATTTTAAGATTCCTCTACCGCAAATTTCTCGAAAAGTAACACACCCACAGAAATTTTACAGGAGATAAGTACTTTCTCTTAGAAATAGGTATTGGAAATAAAAAAAAACGAATTTTTTAAAAAGCAATTGGCGTAGAAATTATGTTTATAAAGAGGAGCTAGTTGCCGTCACGCACGCCACTTGTGAATCTATATGGACACTTCTTCAGCATACCTGTGGGTCTTGAAGCCCTATTACTAAAACTAAGGGTTTATATGTACATACACTCATGTTTATTTCTTCTTGTTCTAAAATGACTGTTTCAACAAATTAATTGTCAAAGATTGTCTACAAAAACCGGCGACACCCTGTATTTAGTAATTTTCTAAAGATCATTTATGTCATTTTGTACACCTTTCCTAGATTTATACAGGGTGACCAACATAACATTTTAACTTCTTTATTTTTCGCGTTAAAGAAAAAATTGTAGGGATAAAAGTTTTAGGATTTTTGGTGGATGTTTTTGTGGTCTTGTTGGAATTGATCAGGGTGTTCCGTAAAAGCGATAGAAACCAAACTTATGTTTTTTTTTAAATAGAACACTCTGGTACGTTATTTAATTTTCCGAAACTATACCCTTCATCCCGATTTCAATTTTACTTAATATAATATACAGGGTGTCTACTGACGGAGGGCCACTTGGAAATATCTCGACAAATATGCATTTTTCGGAGAACTTTATTTGAAAAAAAAATTACCTTTTTGATGGCCCAACTTTGTGTAAAAACAAATTCGAGATCCATGGCCTACTTTCCGAGAAATTTTTGAAAAACCCGAAAATTGCCGAAACTTCTTTGGCATGTAACTTTTTTATTTCAAGAGTTATCGAAAAAGTTTCTGAATAGAATCTGTAGGCAAAATTGATTACTTTAAGCCTGCTTTATCATAATTTGGCAAAATGCCGCGGTTTAGGGGGTGCTATCTTAGCGCTTAAAAAAAGTTACTCAATTATAGCAGGCCACTTTCGATCGATATATCACAAATGCTACATATCCCTTGCGTTAGCCTGATTTACAATTTTTTTAGAAGAAAAAAATTAAAATTTAGATGTCTTGGAAAAATGCTTTCAAAGTTCGGTTAAATAAACTACAACTATCGATTTAATTAATTTCACAACACATTACATTGCAAATCTTTTGTCGAAATGAAATTTGTTGCGAGAAATCTGTATCTCCCACATTTTTGAAATTTTCTAGTGTGCCTCGAAAAACAATAGCAACCAGCTTCTGTCACTCAATCAATTGGATCTTTCAAAGATTATTGTTTGATAGAAGTTGAAAGAATAATTGATTCAAGAAATAGGTACTTGTATAAAATTAGCGGCATTTCCAAACGAAGACAAATTCAATTTATTTGTAATGTACGTGGAAAGCAACTTTAATTCAACGCTAGGCGTTAAGACAATATCAACATAGTAAGTAACTTAAAAAATCATCAAATCGGAGATGTGTGTGAAAACGCGCCATGATTTTTTAAGTTACTTGATAACTTTTTAAATACGGTTCTATTTGGACTAGGGGCGTTTGGATATCTATGTTGATACTGTCTTAACGCTAGTGTTGAATTAAAGTTGCTTTCCTACATTACAAATAAATTGAATTTGTCTTCGTTTAAAAATGCCATGCTAATTTTATACAAGTACCTATTTCTTGAATCGATTCTTTCAACTTCTATCAAACAATTAATGTTTGAAAGATCCAATTGATTGACTGACAGAAGCTGGTTGCTATTGTTTTTCAAGGCATACTAGAAAATTTCAAAAATGTGGGAGATGCAGATTTCTCGCAACAAATTTTATTTCGACAAAAGATTTGCAATGTAATGTGTTGTAAAATTAATTAAATGGATAGCTGTAGTTTATTTAAACGAATTTTGAAAGCTTTTTTCCAAGATATCTAAATTTTAATTTTTTTTTCTAAAAAAAATTGTAAATCAGGCTAACGCAAGGAATATGTAGCGCTTGTGATATATCGATCGAAAGTGCATAAAATAGGTAGTTTTTTGACGCCGTGGCCTGCTATAATTGAGTAACTTTTTTTAAGCGCTAAGAGTGCACCCCCTAAACCGCGGCATTTTGCCAAATTATGATAAAGCAGGCTTAAAGTAATCAATTTTGCCTACAGATTCTATTCAGAAACTTTTTCGATAACTCTTGAAATAAAAAAGTTACATGCCAAAGAAGTATCCGCAATTTTCGGGTTTTTTAAAAATTTCTTAGAAAGTAGGCCATGGATCTCGAATTTGTTTTTACACAAAGTTCGGCCATCAAAAAGGTAATTTTTTTTTTTCAAATAAAGTTTTCCGAAAAATGCATATTTGTCGAAATATTTCCAAGTGGCCCTCCGTCAGTAGACACCCTGTATATTGTGTCACACGTTTGCTCCAGCCGTTTTTACAATACAGGACGTTCAAACCTCATTTTTTTCTTGTTTTTACATCCTGTACCTCGTTTTAGGATACATTGAGTTTAAGAAAAAATGATTAAAATAATATCCCTAAAACGTTATAAGATATTTTGTTAAAAAAAAACATAAGTTTGGTTTGTACAGCTTTTTCGGAACACCCTGTATCAATTTCAACAAAACCACGGAAACGCCCACCAAGAATCACCTTTTATAAACTCGACGTTTGTGTTGGCGCTCGAAGTTGACGGTGACCTTCGTAGTTTGCGTCCAGAAATGTGAACGACGGAACGTGAAAGATGAAAAAATTAGCGTTGACTGACGTATTTATAAAGACTTCTCACGACTACAGCTTTATGTCCTGGAAAACAGATGGCTCTGATGGCTAACAATGTATTCTGCATTGTATTTTATCTCCGGAAAGCGCATGGTGAGCCAAAAATGTGTCAGACGTGACAGCCGTGAGCAGTCTTTACAAATACGTCAGTCAACGAAATTAGATTATCTCGGACGGCATCGGACGCAGACGGCAACGTTCGATGGCGTTTATAAACGGTTACACGTTACACGTAAAATATTTGGATTGAATTTTCGACGCAAACGGCAACGGCGAGCGCCAACGCAAACGTCGAGTTTATAAATCCACCTTAATACTCTCTCGAAAAATAAAGATATTAAGAGGGGGTATACCCCGATTACTGTAAGAAGTCCCGATTTTGTCAGATGACATTCTCCACAAAATCCCTAGAAATTTTCTGTGTATAACATTGGCATATGTGTCTCAACCAGTTAATGACGTCACACATTGATTAATGATGTGAACAGTTACCCAAGTGATACGAAAAAAAGAACATAATAAAATAAAAACCCTATTGCAATCACGATTATACCGCTATAAATAAAAATAACTATCACTAAAACTCATTTTCATAATAATTTCAAATGTCATGGAAACACTTTTCATTTTGGTATAATCGGCTGCTTTTGGCAGCGTGACAGTGAAGGTTTTCCAGATCGTTCAAATTGGTTCTAACATTCGGCAATGAAAATATTCGCGGGTTTTCTACGTTTCCTGAGTTTTACTGTTATCTGTGTTGTTCTTGTTCTTGTAACTTTTCGTGTTATTAGTGCAAATGGGCTCGTTACTGCCCTGAACTTATGACCCGGTTGCATTTTTTGCTGCATTGATGCCAACTTAGGATATCGAAATTACCAATTGACAGTCCCAGTAAGGACTTCTTAAAATAATTTGAGTATAAAATGTTATGTGGATCACAGAGTAAGATTCTACAATTTTCTGCGAGCTAAGACTACTTTGGACATACCAGTCGGCGGCTGGCCTTTTCCTGCTCGGGGGGCTGGTGGATGAGCGGGGCGCGGGTCGTCCCGTACGACCCCGCCGCCGGCCCCCCCCCTCCCCCTCCGTAGTAGGTCTTGTAGTAATCGCCCACACCCCCGTGATGTCCGGGCTCCGCCACTGTAACACACGGGAGAACACGTTGGTTAGAAACGGGGGCCTCTCGCATCTACTTTCCGTTCTTATTTTGCGCATTTCCGGTCAGTGCCCGAAACAAAACGAAAACTCACGTAGCGAAGATGTATGCATTTATTGCCAAGCAAAATAATTACAGGGATGTCCAGGCCGTGGTTAAAGCAGCATTGCCACGCACATCGGGGGTGTTTCCAGTTTTTTTTATTTTAACTTTTACCTGGTGATGACTAAACGATATTCCGCAACGAATAGAAATGCAGCCACAAAATGAATATGCCTAAATCCGTTGTCTAACAACTCGATGTGATGATGACACACTAGATAGCTTACTTCTAATAAAGTACCAGTTTTCAAGAAATATATTATTGTTGTACCCAGGACGAAAACTTGTTTTGATGATAAACCGTGATTCATGCACATTTTTTTAAATTCTTCCACAAACTTTATCATTTACTTACATGGAAGGAAATAAAAAACTAGGTGACTATTATCAACAAAACAAAAAGTAGGCATTCATGCAAAGGTTAACTTTTTATGAAAAAATAACTTTTGTTTAGCCATTTATGAAATCTTACTTACCGGCACTTCGATATAAGTAATCCAATAATAGTCGACAAAGATACAACATAAAATCAAATAAATATCGTTCAGTCACCACCTTCCGATATTAAACGATTCCAATCAAACTGACAAGGATATTACTTTCTTACTTTTTTAAATAATCTTCTGCTGGTTACTAATATTTTCTACGCAAAAAGTTTCTATGTGCTCTATATAGAACAAGACAAGTGTCAGAATGTCTGTTCTTTTTTCACAATTCAGTCAAATTTTATACAATTCTTACTTTATGAAATTATAAAATATTGTAATGAAATAATTGTAATTCTCAAATTTTGTTGTTAATTTTCTCATTAGTAAGTATATTTTTGGGGAAAATAAAAACTAGGTTTGCCCGTTAACTTCATTATTTTTCGTCATATAGATAAATATACTTAATAAAAATTGTAAATACCAAATTGCAGTTTGTTTACCAAATTTTACAAAAGAATTCTCGCAAAACTTTGTCAAACCAAGTGGGTTATTCGAAAATGAAATACCACGTATTTTCTTGTCTTTTTAAAACCTACTCGTCAAATCTACTCACGATTAAAATTATATAGAATTTTGTATACAGAGTGTTCTCCAAGAAGTTGGTATCATTTTCAATCAATTATTTTTTTAAATTTAGGACGTTTCGAGTTATCTTTTGCTTAAAAAAGATGAAAAATGACCCACTTAAATATGGTCACGTGACGACCGCTACATGTCAAAAATTACATTTTAGATAAGTTGATAAGAGGAGAAATTTTTTTATTATTGATTTTATGACAAAAAGTAGGTGTATGTAATTCTTTATAATAATTATTCTTGAAGAGAAAATAAGATAACCATATAAAAATCTTAGGTCAGATCTGCAGCGTGTTAATAAATTAAGAAAACATGGAAATGTTTCAAGATATGAGTAGGTACCATTATTTATTATTTTATACAAAATGTTTAGGTACTTAAGTTGAATTTCTGCAAATGGAGAAATGTGTGGATGTTGAAGGAGAATAAGTAGAATATTATTTTCCACAATAGTACAAATTGTTATTGTTTTTTAAGAACAAGAATAGAATCAACTTTAAAAAATACAAACAAAATTCAAAATTCAGGTTTTAAATTTTGTATTAAGGTTTTACTTTCTTTTATAAACATTTTGTCCAAAACAATAAATAATTATTGTAGTTCTCTCTTGAAACATATTCATGTTTTCTTAATTTATTACCACCCTGATCTAAGATTTTCCTATTGCTATCTCATTTTCTCGACAAGAAGGATTTTTTTACAAACAATAACTTTTCGTCGAAAAATCAATAATATAGTATATTTCATTACGAGTCTGGATAACTTCCCGTGTTCGGCTGCGCCTCACACGGGAATTTGTCACGCGCGCACGGGAAAATCTATTTCTGGACGTCAAATACTGGACGTGTAATGAACGATATTTTTTATTATACTACTTTGAAAACGGAAACTTTATCGGCATATTATAATAAATTTAATTATTGACAAAAAATAAACAATGCAGACAATACAGTGTTTGGTATGTATGATGCGTTTCCATGGTTACTCTCAAATTATTTCAAAGGTGTTGTTGTAAATTAGTTATTGTCAGATAAGGTGAATAAAACGTCAAAAATATTACAGAAATGTATCTAAATATTGAAACACTTACGAATTAAAATACAAAATAGGTATATGTTAAATATCAGAGAGCATATAGAGTTTCTTAAATTTAGTATACTTTGCTGAATATTTCTATTTTAAAGCCATATTATATTCGGTATTTTTATTCAGCGCACGAAAGTTTTTCCATGCGCTGTTTCCGTGCGCTAGCCCGAAAAACCCAATCTTTCATTATTGCTAAAACATATGAAAATAAGGTGTTTTCAAAGAAGCATAATAAAAAAAATGTTTCTCCTTTTGTCAACTCCATCCGTGCACACTGTGTGCCACTTAAAATGGGCTTATTTGATAAATTTATAAAAAGTTAAACTTAAAAATATATTTTTTTCAATTTTACATAAGAATGCCAAATTTGAACGTTAGGTATATTAAAAGATTTAGTTTTTTTACAATTTTTCAGTATTATAAAATTTCTGAAAGTTTTAAAAACCTACAACTTGGTAAAACTTTTTTATTATTTTTTTTTTGTTAGATGATAATGTTGTGGAAACCTGTCGTTTTATTGAAAATTAAACAGTTTTACCTAAGAGATAAGTGTAGGAAATAATAAATGTAGCAGCTATCAGGTCAAAACAATTTCTTTTTGGAGTCAGTAGTCTTCCATAGTCCCTATGCTCTTTAGCTCAGAGAAAGGTTGTTTCTCTGAGCTCTTTAGTTACTTTTAGGTTAAAATTGTTCGGAAGCATGTTCCGCAATCGAGAAACTATTCCGCCTCTGTCAGTCTGATGTGGAATCTCCGTCGTGAAACCCAAGTATAATAAGTACCAGTCGGCGCGGCTGCTTGACCAGCGGCCTGTTCATCCCGTTCATCTTGTGGTACAGCCCGCAGGCGTTGCACAGGTAGTGGCCGGTGCCGTCCCGACGCCACAGCGGCGTATCCACCGCGCCACAGTTGACGCACTCGCGACCTTCCGTGAAGTACTCCGCTGTGGCGGTGGCCACGCCTCGCCCGTCTACTATACAGAGAAAATGTGGTTAGGGATCCTACACATAAATGACCTCAATGCATATTCTTGTCGGCGGTGTTTCCTACGGGCCAGGGTCAGTCTATAGAAAGGTTGGAACATACGACGAGTTGGAAGGGGGTGAAAGAGGCTAGGAGACGGAGGGGGCAATTTAAGCTGGTAGCATTTGCACATCAATTGGCGATTTATTAATTCTCCCAACATTTGACGCTTCCAGTCGCTGGCACACACAGACGTTTTTGGCAGGTTCTTGGTTTACGGCATAATACCAGCGTCCAGAGATATACTAATAAGTCCGGGCACTCGGCCTTCTGTAAACAAACGTTTCCCTCTTGCCCTCTCCCGCTCCCGCGATCCAACCGATAGATATCTTATAATATAAGAAAATAAGCTGTACACTTCTGTACAGTGTAGCTGAAAGCGAATCGTTCGCATTCTACCGGGTGCGCGCAAAATATTACCGCAAAATCATCGAGTAAAGGATATCTATAGTAAAATCGAGCAACTCTTACGCCTGGTGTAAACAAGAGCACGTGAGTTGAAATATTCGCCAGGGCCGCACTGAGGCACGACCTTTATTTAATTTTAGTTTTACAATGGTTTACATCAAAATATTTGGGAAAAGAATTATTGGCTTAATTAAAATGGTTCGAAACATCGGTAAAATTATTTGTGGCAGTGTCTAAATAGCTGAAAACAACAAGGTAAAACCGTGTAACTACACTTTTGCGATCGAGTACGTCCCTGTTGCCGACTCGGATGAAACTTTATAGCCTACCGACCAATCGCCGATTGTCATTGAACACGTGGTTTTATTTATGCCAGGCGTACAGATTGCTCGATTTTAGTATAGAATATATTTCCTTTACACAATGGCAAAATATTACCGACCGACTGTGACTGTGTTGTAGTGACGCCTAGTAACGCTTTTTACTGCAGTGCGGATGGCTGTAAAACCAGTTCAAAAGACTATATTACCTTTTTTCATTTCCTAAATACCCTGAAAGGTAAGATTGAGTTTGAGGTACCTACCTACAAAAATTAAGACATTTTTATGTGACATTTGAATACTTAGGTATTAATTGAAGAAAAATATAGATATAATATTAGTATATTGAAAATTTGAAGGTGCCAGCAATGGAAGAATGCCTTAGGGTTCATCGGAGAACATAAATTTGCGAATATTCCACCTGAAGAGGCATATAAACCTATAAGAATTTGCAAGGCACATTTTGATGATCAGCCATTCACTTCGTCCAGAAAACGTTTATATTAGTAAAAACTGCTGTCCTCTCGGCTGTCCCATTAAGATTATTGCCAGAAGCTTATATGGTATCGCTCGGCTATGGTAAGACCATAGAAGAACCTACGTATGCGTAATATTTTGTTCTGTATTATTTATGTCAATTTAAATATCAAAACATTTACTACAGGATGAAAAAGTAGACATGATTAGTTTAACTCTTTGTCGTTAAATATTTATTTGTTATTGATGTTTTTGTCTGCTCTATGTTTTGTTAGGCTTTATTAAAAATGAACGTAAAACATAAAAAACTGCAATTTTATTCATGTTCCAACCAAAGTCTACATATAGGTATACCTACTAATTATGTAGATTCTGGTAATAGCTACCTTGTATTTTAATTTAACTGTACCTACCAAAAACTAACGGTACACTTACCTACACAAATAATGTTGTACCAAAGTCTACAAATAGGTATACTAATATTTGTAGACTTTGGTAAATAATGGAAAGTCAATATGAACCTGCCCCCGTATAACTAGCTTGACGGCGATTTCGTTTAGTCGCCCTCGTAAATGCGAAGCGTGCGAGGTGACGCTGATTTACGACCGGTCGCAGAAAATTGTCGACTTTTCCGGGAGATCAAAGAAGTGAGCGGACTTTAGTATTTCTAGACATATATGTGACATAGGTTACTAACCTTAGTGCATTAATTGTAGTTTTCCTTGACCCAAAACAAACGGAGAGCGGTCTTTAAGTTGTATATTTTTAGCGTTGACTGACGTATTAATAAAGGCTGCTCACGGCTGTCATGTTTAACAGTTCTCTAGCTCACCATGCGCTCCCCGGAGACAAAATACAATGCAAAATACATTGTTGACCATAGGCGCCATCTACTTTCCAGGACATGAAGCTATAGCCGTGAAAAGTCTTATTAATGCGTCAGTCAACGTTTTTAGGGTTTTTCTAACTATTTTGCAATTATAAAGAAAAAATATAGAAACATATTATTTTCCAAAAAGAATTGTCATTATTTTCTATTAGACAAAGACAGATAGGTATCTTGAAAAGTAAAGTCTCGAAAGTGTGTGATTAACTATCACATCAACTTTAATTTTGCACATTGGCGTAATGCAAGAGTTTGGTTGTCCCGTGCATGTCGAAGGATATGGGGTGGATGTCGACAAATTTGCAAAGGTGAGCAGCGATTGAAACTGTCCAAAGATTGTGGACCCACATGGATGTTTTGAGTTGGTGAAAAGAAAGGAAATAACAAAGAATATAATTAGGTGAAAAATTTACTTTTATTATTAATCCACATTGGGTAAAGGTCACTAAAGGAAAGACAACAACAAACGTAGCTAAAAAACCTATTTATAAAATAGTGCACTAATAATATAAGTAGATAGGTGTAATTTATGGTGATAATTAATCAATTGTTGTGTTCATTGTATACTTTGCTTTGGTTTTCTGTCTATAATAGGATCATACACGTATTGGCTTTAGCAAACATAGTGCTGTTTGTTTGTTTGTTTGTTTTTTACTATAAGTTGGCATGAAACAAGGAAAATAAAAACATGTTATTTATCATTTTGAAAATAATATCAAGGTCAAGGTCATCAAGCTGTGTCAGAAAAGCTGGAATTATTGCGACGTCACCATCACCACTCAGAGCACGAACTATGGTGGCAGTATTATAGTAGTATCATTTCTTAAAAAGATTATTTTATGTAGTCAATTTCTCAATGTTTAATAGTCCTTACGTTCCAGACACCCTCTCAGGCAAATAACGATGATATGAAAAACCTTAGTTTTAGTATATCGAGTGTATAGAGAGAAGCAAAAGTTTTACTTCTATCACTTCTCCCTCATACTATTTTATTTTTGTTACTTAAGAAATACCTAGTTTTTTCCGTGCATTCAGTTGACTGCCTCAATGCACGTGCAAAATATCGAATGATTTGTGACATCCGATTCATAAACTCCTGGACTGAATAAACGTTCAACGGTGACCCAATAAGTCGATGTAGACAAAACAGTCGTTAGGCCACCCCTGCAGTTTCCTGCAAATCGGCAGGAAGTGTAAATCTGCATTTTTATTTATCGGTTTTGGTCACCTAGTCATCACCGATCATTAACATAATGGTTTAGTTATGTTGATATTAGTTCTATTATATAAATTTCAGATCATGGAACTCCAATGACCACTCAAAAGAAAGAAGAACGGGAAGTGTAGCTAATACTCAGATGTTATTAGTAACATGCATCGAAAATTATTATTATTATTACTACTAGGTACATCTGATTGCTAAACATAACAAAATGAATAACAACACATATCTACATCTGCCGAGTTAAAGCGATTTTTCTATTATATTCTTTTTAGTCTAGTTTAATTAATTGTTGAATCAATTGAATTGTAGAATCAAACATTACCAACTCATTTTTTTATTATCATTTCATTTTTTTCTACACGACCTCGCATTTTAAACAAAAAACAATTTATAAAAATTACGTAGTCATAACGATCCAAATTAGAATGTTGTCGTTAAAATTAAAATCCGATTAGGTATATAGCACCGCAGACATCACATGCTTAGCACGAATAATAGTGTGCCACAAGCAAACAGTTACTTCGGGAAACAAATCAACTTCAAGCAAAATTTGTGTTTTGGGTAACTAAAAGCAAGTTCATTTCTTGATATTTGACTTCTTTTGTTATACTGTATTAAGTAGCCTTGACGTAACACAACTTTATTCTTATATTAAATAAATCTGATATTGACCATTTTAAATGAAAACAAAACTATAAGATAAACCGTCCTTATGACCTCTTAAAAAAATATTGTTACTTTACTAATAGGTTAAAAGAGTAAATATTGCTCTACAAACACAGCCAATAATAGAACATTATGGTTCAGCCCATAAGAATGTAATATTCTCGAAATTGTTTATAGATTAGTATCTTTGTACAATTAAATCTATTTATTTGTTGGGGTAAGAAACTAGTCCTTTGGGATAAATGTCTATTTTCCGGTATGACTGTAAAAAATATTCTATAGGTATAGGTGTTTTAAGTACCAGGTGGCCGTTTCTCATATTGTTAACATGCAAATATTTCTTCATACAAATTACTCAGTATTATTATTATTATTTATTCCCTCAGGTTTATTTGTTATCTTATGCATCGGAATGTCCTAGTATACAAACGCAGCGGTGCGAATATTATCATGATATCGATGCCATCAAATGCGACAATTCGATACACACAGCAGTTGAGATTCTGCGAAATAATCACTCTTAAATAAACAAAGCGCTGACATGTATTTAAGTGCTGAAAATGCATACTGAACGCATCTAGAAACTTACTTTTAGCGGCAATTAAAAAAAATGGAAATATGGCGAGCATAGCTAATTCCGTGTTTTTCCTGAAGCCTTACATTGTCTCGTATTAACATAACAGAAATGTTTCTTCAGTTGCGAAATGGTTTAGTGAAAAAGATACAACTTGGATAAAGATTTTGCTGATACCGAAATTATTTTATGCCAATACTAAAATAGTTTTCCGGACGAGGCGTTAGCCAAGTCCGGAATAGCAGATGAGTCCTGAAAAACTTTATTTAGGTACTCTATTTTTTGTCATACGCTCCCAAAATTTTATTATACGCTTTTTACAATTCTTCAGAACGCTTAAATTTGCAAATTTTCCATATTTTTTGAAATCATAATATTCGAAAATGTATTGGCTTAGAAATTGATATCGTATAGCAACAAGTTTGTTTATTTGATAATTTTGTCATGTCATTCATTCATTTATAAGGGACTAGGCCGAAAAATAAGCATTTTACGAACTTAAATGAGTCCGTAAAATAGCTATTTTTGGAAGCGTATGACAAAAATAAATTTACGACATTTGAATAAAATTTATGTAAAAATTTCAAAAATATTGGAAAAGCCTTGGCGAGATGTAGACATAAAACGTCAGACGCGGAGCCATCGCCCGTCAAAAGTGACCAAATATTCAAAACCCGGCCAATAAAGGCCCATTTAACTTTTCGTACACATTGCGAAATTGTTACCTAGCGCGGCAATCTTTCAATATAAATATTTTAGTAGGTTTGAATATCAACCTATTTTTCATGGAGGCTGCACATTGCAGAACCATCAGCAATTTGGAGTTTCTGTTAGGAAGCGCCGTGCCTCGTCATACTTGACCTAGGTAGAGCGATCGTCAAAGTCAAGCAACGCCGCGCGCAGTCGGTTCATGTACGGGTGATCCCTTATGATTATTTTATACCTAATAAAACATTTTTTCCGATTTCAAAAAAATATATTAAGTACCTCGGCACAGAAGTTCTTTTTATAACTCGTGTCGTTTATTTGCCTCGGCAACTAAATTCCACACAAATGTTGAACATCAGTGCCTTGGTAGGTACATACATAAATAACTATTCACCTGTAGTTATTATTTATTGCACTAAAAGATAATAGAGCGTGCACCCAAAGAAAAATTTCACGAACCACCACTGATATCTGATGCCAAAACACGAAATTAATGGCAAAACTATTGTGCATCTTTTAGCAACTGGCTCAGGACGTAGATTCTGGCATTCGGGTGTGTGGCCACCGCGTGGTATTGAGTGTATCATGTTAACAGATACAAACCAGATAAGGGGCGTTAGCCACGCTCGGTATCCTTTACATTTTAACAACTTGTATACTTTACGACTATATACATATTGCGGGTCTGGCTGTATATTGGTGCGCCCCAGAGACCTGGTAACAATTTCATCGGAAGAGAGAATATTCAGTGCTGAATTGTAAGGTTGGCACAAAAGGTAAGTTTTAACTGACTTATAATTTGGGATGATTATGATTAGTCCTTGGTACAACAGAACGTACAGGGTTGCACATCACTCCTGAAAATGCTTTAAAAAAGTTTTTATTTCGAAAACTGAAAAAAAAATTCACAGACCTCGCATCTTACGCAAGTATCTGAATGTATTGAAAATACCAGATACAAATAATTTTATTTTACATTGATTTTTGTAAGAATAGTAACAGTAAATAAATTTTACACATTCGTTGCAAGTGTACCTATGGCAAATTTTAAACTAGAAAAACACATAACGTAAATTTTGTATTTTTTTAAATTTAATAAAATTATCATACCAATAAACCTCATTTCTTCATTCATAAAATACGTATATTTTGTTTAGCATGATATATCATTTTAACAAAAGGTATTACATAACATAATATTATAACATTAAAACATTTTATTAAACATTAAAACGTAAACTATAAAGTTTGATTAAACACATTCATATTATCATATTTCATCTAATAATTAAAAACTTCAATATTTCGAAAACAGTTAAATTTAGATATAGATCATCATTCATAAAATTATTTAAAATTTATAGTGCAGTTTAAAAATGTAATTATATACAAATATATAGTGTTCTAAAAATATACTTGGGTAGGTACTATCGTGATGATTTAGAAGAAACCTAACTTAGGTACTAACATTTTTGTTGGGAAAGGTGGGCTACAAAAAATTATGACTCACCCAGTACATTGAAGGTCAAATCACTAAAAGTGGTCAATCAATAAATTTGCATTGATAATAATAATAATACTTTAGTAAACACTTACCTATTTTCTTTTATCCTTAATTAATCTTATATAACACTGGTATATTTATCATTCTGCGTTGCATAAAAATTTGACAGCTTCTTTTTTATCTTCCATTCTTTCTTAATTTCGTTTAGACAACTGATGTGAAGAAGGTAAGGGGCCATGTAGGTATTCTAAAATTACAAAAGTTTACTACTTTTTTTATAACTATAACTATAAGTAAAGCAGGTACAGTCGCGGACAGTTGGTATCGAACGACCTGAAGAGGTTTCTCGTGGCTATCGTTACAGGGCGCGCGGAGACGGCAACAGCGCGCGCCTTCGGCATCGGATGGTTCGAACGGGTGTCTTGTTCCCAGAATTCTTTGCAAGCGATTAAGCCGATGTCACCGAAAGGGTTAAAAAAAATTAAGGAATCAGTATTAAACTATTTATTAAAACAGTTCACAAGTATACAGTATGATTTTTTTAAACTACCACCGCGATTTCCTCGCTTATTTTGCGCCCTACAAAAAAAACATGAGAAACAAAAAGGTGACAATTTTGGACAGCTAAGTGGCCCTGAAAAAGTAATCAACATCCATGGTCAACTTGTCGCGCAATATAAAAAAACCTCCAATTGAGCAAAATTATTAAATAGCCGTAACATACCTATTTATTTTAAGATACCGAAGAAAACTTTTATATTGAAAATTGATGGCACTGAGAAGCTTTATGCAACTGGGTGCTCAGATAGTTTCTGAAAATTACACAGGCTCTTCGGCTCTGTTGAGGCCATTGTTTTAGTTATTAAAGGCCATTGTTTTAGTTTATTAAAGTAGTTATTTGGCTCCCTACTGAAAAATCTTAAGAAACAAAAACGTGTAAATTTTAGATAGTTGGTTAATGTTAAAAAAAGAAGTCGGTATCCATGGCCAACTTTTCGCGCAATACCAAAAAAAACTTAAATCAACAAGAATCTGAAAACAATCAATTTATTTTGAAAGTCGAGGGAAAATTTTAATTGGAGATTAGCGGCAATTAGATCACGCAAGAACATTGACAAAAGAAAATTTTCATACAATTTGTACTAGTTTTCCCGCTAATTTGTTTAAAGTGTGAAGTCGAAATAGCAATTAAAAACATCAACAGTTATTCAAATTAAAGACAAATTTTCTCATATTAAAGATCTTGTTTGATCAAAAAAAAATTAAATAAATTGATAGTTTTGTTTTCACATTTTTGTCGACTTGAGTTTTTTTTTGTATTGCGTGAAAAGTTGGTTATGGATGCCGATTTATTTTTTAACATCACCTAGCCGTCTAAAATTGCCATATTTATTATGCTTATATAAGCTTACTTACATAAAAAAAAATATATTTAATGCAGTGATAGGGCCAAAGCGAAAAATGTTTTTCAAATAAATCAAAGTGTGCCAATTGTTTCTAAAATTGGTAGTATGGAGTATCCTTTACTTTTGAACAACTTTTCCTAGCAACTTATTTCCACATAAGAAATGTTAGCAAAGTTTTTATCAAGAGTAACTTTTTGCGGTAAAATTAAAGATAAGAAAGTGTTCCTATTCAACACCTCTTCTGTGGACATACTGTATATACATAGTGTATTTGGAAATGAAAGGAAGGTTTATGGCTTATTATAAATATAAATGCAAATTCTTTATCAGAGGCTCGAGAGTCCGTCATAAAATACTACATAACTCGCCCGAATATTAATTTGCGTATTTATCCTCATCAGATTTTTAGCAAAAGAGCACGCCACTGAAATGGTCGAATTTTCCTTCTCAATCAATATTTATGGCCTCCTTTCATTTCCAAATACACTAAGTATAGTTGTCAGCGGTTTTAGACATTAAGTTAATAAATATTTTGCGTTGCAACAAAAATGTATTTTTATGTTATAATAAAAAAATATGTAGTAACACTAAAAATATATTTAGCTAATAACCCTAGAATTAAAAAAGTTAATTAAAAGGATTTTCATAAATTATTCTTTTCTTTGCAAAATAAGTATTTGTTCCAACATTTAGTTGTTAGGTCTCGTAGTCCTAAACATAAATGATTATAAAATAAAAGGGGTGTCCCTTTTATTTATTTTTTCTTATTTTTGAAGAAATTGGTCAGAAGTTTTAATAAATTGGTTTTCGTGGTGCTGCAATGCTCCATTGTTTCTCATAAAATGCCCTTCAACAGATAAATGAGATTAGGGGGTCAGACATAAAATTACCCTTGTAACTTAATAGAGAGTTATTGCAGAAACTGTTTTTGGCATTAAGCAGTATTTAAGACGACCTTATTTGAATACTCTCATACGTTATTTAGGATTCTGACAATAGTTATTGCAAGTCGTAATTTATGTATCCAAATTAAGGGCTTGTTTACGTTTACTTTATTGTTTTGTATTTCTACACTTTCACTAGAATATTATGTGCTTTTATAATTTTGCTCCGGAAAAAACTGGGAAAACAGCCAAATAACCACGGAACACCAAGGTGAAAGACTAATGAAAACAAACAAGGTGCAAACGCAAACAAGCAACGAACATTTTAGGTTAAGTCCTACTTTCACAGAACACTAGCGTTTTCTGACAAATCAGAATTTATTTTAAGAATTGTGACAAATAAGGTAAAAATAACGTATATTATGGTATACACAATAAACAAAAATAAAGGAAAATAACCTTATTATGGACGACCTTATGTCAAACTACGACTGCGCATGCTCAAATGTCAAAATAACGTCAAAAAAGAGCGCGACGTTATTTATTTCTGCAATAACTCTCTATTATTTAAATTGCATACCTTTATCAATAACATCAGAAGACACACAGCAGGGACACGTGTCAAGCTTTACACACCTCCCTGGACCTCAATGTGATTACCTGGATAAAATAAAATAATTTCAGGTGATTGAGGACTTCCACAAGCTGGATATAATGATTACGAAGTTTTATTAGAACCACCGACACAGGAAGAATCCGAAAAAACTATAAACCCATTAAAATCTTTATGACTATAACATAATTAAATAAAGGCAAGAAATCAAATGCATTTTCCATTATTATATTATATGTATATTAATATTTAGTATACCCACCTTGGGATAGGATGACTTTCTGAACTCTCCTGCTCATCGAATCTATGAGTTGGCAGCAGAGATCATGGGTTATGACTTCATCCCACGTTTGTTGAATCTTCTGCCAAAGTGCCTCCCTATTTTCGGGTACGAAGTTCTCCATTGTCCGCGCCATTCTGCCCCACACATTCTCAATGGGATTCAAGTCAGGACTCTTCGCCGGCCATTGCAACTTTTCTACGTTGTTTTCGGTGAACCATTCGCGAACTATTCTTGCTGTATGCACAGGAGCGTTATCATGCTGGAAAACGAAGCCATCGGGATACATTTCCGTTGCAGTTGGTAACAATCCGCCTTCGAGTATCTCGCAATAGCGAGCTGCTGTGAAGCGGTCGTCGATTCTCCAACAAATGCCAGGTCCACGGTAGCTTATCCAGGCCCATATGTTGACGGAAAAATGCCCACTCCTTTTCCTGGGTGACACAAATCTTTCGTCATATCTTGAACTCACCGAAGGTCTATATACTCGCACTTTGCCATTGTAATGGCTTTGAAAGATCTTTCCGTCGCTAAATATTACCTTCTCCCAATAATGTGGCGGTAAACGCTGAAACTCTCGGCATATCTGCAACCTGACTTCCTTATTAGCCTCGGTCAGCTGAATTTTGTTGCTGGCCGTGCGAGATTTCAGATTGGCTGCATCTAATCTCCTTCGGGCAGTTCTAACACTTGCTGGAAATTGTGTTGCAGATACTGCTTCAACGGCGGATTTAAACGGATTTGCAAGGCAAAAATTAGCTAGTTGCTCATCTTGTTGGTCAGACGTAATTTTCACATTTCCTCCTCTATGTATGTTTTCCACGCTTCCGGTTTCGTCATATTTCTTCTTTATATTGAAAATGGTGCTTTTAGATACACCAAATTCTTCGGCCAGTCGGGAAATAGCCCAACCATTTTCTAGTTTGGCGATGATACGGTGCTTGACGGATTCACTCAAACGAGGCATAACGAACACTGTTAGTTACTCTCTCGAATTAGGATACTAACTAAATAATTTTAGCCCACCCACCTTAGTATTCATACAAAGGGCTAGGAGCAGGTATAATCGATATTTTCAAAATCTACATCCAATTCAATATTACAATTATTAAGTTAATCCCCTAAATTTAGTTATATTAAGTGCAGGTAGGTATAATTAATAAATACCTATTTAAAAAGATATAAATATCTATGCTAAAATATTTCAACTCAGGTAATCCGATAATCCATTAATTTTGTGCCATACATTTTCTAATTAATATTAAGAGCCCCCATATCTACTTTTAAACATATTATACAAATCCTTGAAATCTTTAATTTTTGAGATAATCGCTTGATCTGTTTTTTGTCCGAAAGGACTTCAAAAGCCGCTTATTTTAGCAATCCTGCCATTTTCAAATTGCAAATCCAGGGCCGGCTACGATTTTTTTATTCCCCCGATTTTCACAAAAACCATTTAGCCATTTTTTTATTTAAAATCTGACACCACAGCGTCAATCAGGACAGTCGAAAACCCTTTATATACCAAATTTGAACAAAAAATATAGAGAGAGTTCTATTCTACAGGATGTCAAAATTGAGCAAAATAGGAAATTTAAAGAAACCTCTTCAGGCATCTCTGGCGAGTCAAGTCATAAAAATTCAGCATTTTCAGATGGGGCAGAGAAAAATACCCTGTATTGAATCTTTGCACACCAACACTTTGAGTGGTTCTGTTGACAATTAAACTATTTTGACGGGATTCCATGGCACACTTGACTCGCCAAATGCCTGTAAATTTCCTATTTTGCTGAACCTTGACATCCTGTAGAATAGATCTCTCTCTAAATTCTTTGTTCAAATTTGGTATATAAAGGGGTTTTAGGGGGATCCTGATTAACGCTGTATTGGTAGATTTTAAATAAAAAAACACTCAAAAATCGTAGCCGGACCTGGATTTGCCTTTTGAAAATGATAGGAAGGCTAAAAGAAGCGATTTTTGAAGGCCTTTCACACAAAGAATGTTCAGGGATTATCTCCAAAAATAAAGATTTTATTAATTTGCATATGTTTAAAAGTAGACACCCTGTATATTAAATTATTGTTTTTGAGAAATTCTTCGGAATTCTATTGTGGCTCAAATTGACTATGGATTTACCTAATTTCATATTCCTAATTAATACAGGGTGCTGGCAGCAAAGGAAGGAAACTCGAGAAAAAGCAACTTTTATTGTGGTGTTGATTCTAATCTCAGCCTTGATATTTATTATTTTTTTATTTCATTATCATAAATACTAGACGGTATAGTAACATGATAAAATAGTACGAAATATTAAATACCAACACTGGGGTTGGAATTATTACCAGCACAAAGTTGCATTTTCCTCGAATTTTGTTCCTTTGCTGTGAGAGGCTGGAGGCTGTAATTTGCATTTTATGGTTCTATTTTTAGCAGACCGGCCGGCTGCAGACTCCAGCGCGATGTTGCCGTCTCCGCGCGCCCTGTAACGATAGCCACGAGAAACCTCTTCAGGTCGTTCGATACCAACTGTCCGCGACTGTACCTCTAAATTTTATAAAAAGTACTCGGCAAGTAACATAGAACTTTTAAAGTTTCGTGAGTTTCTGCTTAAAAAAATTTTTCGATGTCAAATTTTGGATCAAATATGTTTGTATATAGCTTACGCAAGATAAGCTGAGCCGCGCGCTCTTCAGTATGAAATTAGACTGTGGGCCGTGGTCCGGCCACAGAAAAACATCACTTAAAAAACATTTTAGTTTTCCAGAAAAATTGTGGCATTAAAGAGAAAAATTCAAAAATTAAGCCGAGAATGTATTGAATCTGCTGTTTCTAAAATCTACTTCCAACATTAGGTACTTTAATTTTGAAAAATGCTTTTTTTGTGCTGCCAGTATATTTCATCCAAAACTTTACATTGTCAAAACGTTTCTTTAATAATACATTTCAAAAAATCGTATACGTGATTTTTAATTTTTTTAACCTAAATGTTTTATTTTTTTTTCGGCTTGAATCAATTTTTATTAATAAGTAATATAATAATATATAACACTTACCTATCTTATTTTACACGTCACTAATTGGGGTGTCACTTTGATTTATGAATAGGAAACATATAAACATACACATTATGCTGGATTTGAAACAATGAACACCGAGCCACAGATGAGTCTGATTCATCTGCACCTATGAGCAAAGGTTTTAAAACAACAATATCGAGAACTCGGCTATCTTAAAAGTATAACTTGACGCCGCCGCCGACATGTACATATCATCACCTAAGCATAATATGTTTATTTATTCCTTGTAACCCAAACAAAACTCGGCCGACTCGACGAACCGGGACCATGTCGCATGTCGGTTCGATTTTACGAAGACAGGAATGCGCCTAGAGGTATTTCAATACTAAATGAGGTGTGACTACTTCTTGTGTCACGCTGTACACTCTGCCTATACTTGATGAATTTTCTGAGAAGAGTTTGGGCGCACTGCATATAAAAAAAGATAGTACAGGAATAGGTATTTTACTATTGAGGCATAATATAGGTAATTTAAAAAATGTCCTCGTCAGTAAACACTCTGTCCGGCCGTGGTTCAAACATTAATTAAAAAATCGTTTCGCTTTCACACTTTCCAGGTACTTCGGCGCAACGGAACGGAAGGATGTACCTTCCAGGCAAATATTGACCGGGGGACACCAGCAAATGTCTGGCACCATGCACTTTAAAACAAAGCCCAGGAAAATACCGAATCGGTGAGTCAGGTCTCGTCGGGTTCAACGATATATTTTCTTCTTACAAGCTTGGCGTCTGCCTTTATTTACCTAAGGCACATAATAGATTGGTTATTGTCTCCCTATAGATGCCCGCAGTGGCGTCGGGTTTCCCGGTTCGTGTTGATTCGAGGGATTTTCGAACATAATCTGCGCGTGCTCATAAATGACAATCAAGGGAGAAAATCGGGAAATTATTTTTTGAAGGTCGTATATGTTGGAATAGATCAGGACACATCCAAGTAAGCAAAATTAAATAAACTGAATCGCAACTTCTTCCATTATTTCACTACACCAGCTTATTTTTATTAAAGGTAGGTATACTGTGGCAATTAATAATTGATTAGATAACTTTTATTTCATTAAATCGATATTTGAAAACACCTAAATTATAGTGGTTAAAACTTCTACATTTTATTAAAAAAATTACTTTAACTTCGTGTACCTATACCTACATACGTACATGAATGAAATATCTCAAAACTAAAGTTTCTGAAAGCTCAAAAAAATTATGAGAATGAATTGTTCCAAAAATTGAAGCTATCTTCAATTAGAAATAACTCAGATATTTAAACCTACATTACTGGCCGGGTTTTGAATATCTCGCCACGTCTGACGGCCAATGGATCTGTCTGGCATTTTTGGTCCTCCAATTTTGCCAAGACCAACTTATAGAAAAAATCGTGCAATAGTTCGAATGCCGATTTCTAAGCTCTTCATGACGATTCTTGAACTCTTTAGTACCGATTTAAAAAAATAATAATTATTTGTGTACCAAGGCAGTGAAGTCCAAGTTTTTATAACGAATGTGGCCTATAAAACGGAGGCAAATAAACAACATGAGTACATGATGTAATATATTTTTTAAACCGGTAAATTAAAAAGTTCTAAAGCTAGGCGATTTGTTGCAAAGCGTGGCCCACCAGGTCCGCGCCTGTAATATACATAATACAGGGTGGCCCATTTAAAACAGTCCACCTGAAATATTTTCAATGGAAATGGTTTTTCCGGAAAACCCCGAGATAGGTCGATTTTGCTTTCATGGGGGACATCTTTTGACCGTAAATCCCCCTAAACGGGGTGGCAACCCCTTCAAGAATCTTAAATGGCACGGGGGGTCAAGCGGCACATCATTGGATAGGTATTTCATTGCTCTTTACAAACATGCTGAAATTTTATTTTTTTGAGTTAACTTAATGTAAAAAAAAAGCAATGAATGTGTCGGTGCAATAAATCGAAAAAACACTTCAAAACAGAATTAAACTGCAAAAAATAAGGCTTATCAGAGCAGTCGTGTCAATGTGACGGGTTTTATTAGAATTTTAAAGGTAGATATAGGTAAAAGATCACCACTAGCTAAAGTGCTTAGGCTGAGTTTTTCAGGGTTAACTGGGGGTGCACTAAGTTTTTTTTTTTCACTTTTATAAAGCAATTTAGCTAGTGGTGATCCTAGGATATCTCGTGAAGTATTGAAGTTAAAAAAAACTTCATAAGGGAAAGTTGTAGAGAATGTAATAATGTACACATAAGAAAAAAATTGCAAAAAAAATGTTTGCAAAACCACCCCTATTGCGGGGTTCGTAACACGACTTCGATGGTGATTTTTTGGGGTTATACTCCAGGACGCTACCCACAGCCAACCCTGAAAATATCTACCTGATAAGAATTTTTTTTCTACCTCTATAAAAAAATGAAAATTTTCTTGGACTATATGGTTGGTTGCACATTTTTATTCTATACCTACGACCATATAAATAATAGTTTGCCCGACGACCCCGGTGGTACTAGCATCGCTGGCTCCGTCGCCGCACACCGCTGGCCGTCCCAACGGAAACAGGTAATACCAATAATACCCGAAGGTACTTAGGAGCGTAGAGCGGCACCGACGGCGGGCACCGGATATGCCCGGGTGAGGCGGCAATAAGGCACCGCGTCACCTTCCTCCTTCACTTTCCGACGTCACCCTTATCGCCGCGCGGAGCGTGCCCCGTCGATAATGAACATAGCCCCCGGATAGATAAGCTAATTGCTACCGTAATCCGTCTTCGAGAGTTCATGCCATTAAGCACGGGTTTGGTTAGTTTAAAAAGGGTACTCACTCGGATAAATAAGTTGGGGAGTGTGTAGTGTGGCTAGCATCCCGATAAAAAATCGAACGTTGGTTTCTGAATGCGAATTGCAGATTCTCCCGGCCAATCTCGCCATAATTGCCTATATTAGTTTTTTTACTTATCAATTTATCATGACTTTTTTGCAACTCTAAACTCTACATCCGAAGCTCTCAAATAGCGAAAGCTTGGATAAGTGAAAATTATAATGTAATATCTAACTTACCTGAGAGAAATAACCAAGGATAGAGGGAGCAACAGCATCAAAATACACACGAAATTTCCCGAAGTAAACAAACATTACGCCAGTGTCTACAACAGGGACCCTTTAAAGTAAGGGGACCCAGCATTATATTTTCCAAAGTGAGGCCGTTTCTTTCCTCATTCTAATGGGTCTCAATGATGCCAAGTATGCCATTTTATTGGAGAATCTATGAATATAACAGGTACTTTGATTGTTAGTAAAAATTAATATGATTTCTAAAAATTAGACTTGACAATGTTCTGTCAACAAACACAGAATATGGCAACTGTCAAATGAATCAAATTTATTTTATATTTGAATTTGGTTTCCTGCAATTATTTCCAGGAATTTTAGTAATATAAGGATGGTAAGTCAGTGCCAAATTTGCTTATTTGAGAATTTGTCGCTATTGCACCTTGTTACCAGGTTCCTCAAACCATTTGTAATATTATGTAGGTATAATAGGTACGTACTTGAACTTTCTTCCCTTGTTGAATGTATCTACCCAAAGAACTTTCACAGATTTCGGGATGGACTAATAAGATTAGGTCTTGTACTTAGTTCTAATCATGTAGTTTTTCACGGTGCTCATTATAAAATATTTGTAATTTTATTTCTCTCCCAAGGTAGGTACCTCACAAACGTAAAATAAACTTATAGTTGTAGATAAAAACTGTTTAAAAAAAGACCTGACTGAATAGCTAATACCTGCTTAATAATTTAAAATTTACGAAATACCATTTTTGTTTTGAACTAGGTACTTACTTATAATATGTAATGCCGACTTATGTGGTCTCCTTGGAGTATACAGAAAACAAATTTCCCCTCAAGGCTTCACTTTTCCTATGTGATAGACTGTGACATGCTGGGTCCCCTTATTTTAAAGAGTCCCTGGTCTACAACGTTTACCTGTGATAGGTTATGTCGTGAGAAATATCAGTTTGGCCACACACCAACACTTTCTGCCTCCCATTGTATACAAAATCAGTCACTATATCCTAAATACTAATAAATAGCCTATCAACTAACAGAAAAACCATTGAAAACGCAAAAAAATGCATACGTAAACAATCGGAAAACTTGACTTGCTGGGCGCACACAAAACAAATAATACCGTCGAGTAATGAACGCGGCGGCAACGGCGGCGTTGCCATGTTGGGCGGTTTGACGTATTTATTGACGGTTTTATTAAAATTATAATTAGCTACTACTATAATTACAACGCAATTTAGTTTTAGTTTAAAATTGTCACATACAAGGATTGAACCCACCTATTTTGAAATGAAATGCCATAAACAATGGGGTACGTGGCATCACTCAAAAAGATGTTGGCTCTGTTTACTTTTTGTTCTTACTCCCTCTATCCTTGGTTATTTCTCCGAAATACGAATATACTATAATATACCTACCGTTTATGCTAAAAAAACCTGGGAATTTCCAATTTTCAAAAAGCGTTTTGCAATTAAAGAATTCCTGATTGAGCAGTCTGGCAATAAGAAGGGATTCTTGTAAGCCGACCGGACAAATCACAAAGGCAGATAGATAGATAGATGTCGGGTTGAAACATTGCACCGAGTGCACCAATCACCGTTATAATAGCTATTCAAAACATCTACCTGTCGCCTATGCCATCGAGTAAAAGAATGCCTATGTTCAAGTGGTTGGGGAGACAGGTATTCGTGCCAAGGGAAAGTAGTCCTCTAATACACCCAAGGCGGAAATAGTTAACTTATCCTTCGTGGTACAAGAACCCCTATAGTTAAACTGAGGGCGACAATATTGATTGATTGACGACTAATTAACTCTAAACAATGATATTGAAATATTTGTTGAATTTAAAGTATGTACTATATCATATTTTTCTCTAGAACAGGGGTTTATTCTTATTGCTGTAGGGTAAAAGTATATTATGTATATGTATTGTGGCGTACTTCTTTACTTGGATGCCTGTTCAAATCTCGCATATGATATTCATCTTTCATATTATTTGTCACACTGTGACTGAATGCAAAAATAGGTGTAAATGTAAATGGCAAGAGTTTAGTGCAATTTTTGCGGGAATATGTTTACTTTATGTTGGCACCCAAGTAATACTTTATATTGTTTTATTACTTTTCATTGAAATTTCGTCAAAAATAAGCTTGTCTTATTGTACTTTTTGATTTATATAATTCATAATTTATGAAACTAATGTAAAATTAAAGTAAATCCAGTTGGACTGAAGGTGCGAGTTGATCATTAGAAAAGTCAACTTCTAATCTCTGATTTTTATTTTAAATGATGTTTAGTTTACAGCTGGAATTTTTTTACAAGACTACAGAAAACATCAGGGAGACAATGTACAGGAGTGGTTCCGCATTTCTATGCACACGACTCTACGGGGTGTACCAAACTCGATTCCCTCAATAATAGGCGAACAAAAAAGATCTGTTTTATGAGTATTAAATGGGCCGTGATAGAGAATATTTTTTGATAAAAACAATGAAAGACGTCGCAACGCTCGCCAATATTTTTGAAATTTTACGTAGTTCTATAACTTTTACTTAGGTAAGTTTTTTTTTAGTCTTCGTTTCGTTTAAAAATTCAAGCCATATACGAGAAAGTTCTCTTAATATGTTCTAAAGAGAACAGTTTTTAATATTCTGTTCACATTTAGTAAGAAAAATTATTCATAATTTTTCCACGTTTAATGTAATGGAGTTTATAGTACAGTTATATTTCCATGCATTGATAAAAATGACTTCTCTAACAAAAATTATAATTTTTTCTACCTTTTCATTTCTACTTTTTCGTTTATCCATGGCATAGGTACTTAAAAAAGCTGGTATACAGTGTGTCCCAATTTGATACTGGACACCTCAGAAATATATATGAAGGGCAAGGAAAACAGATGGTCTCTGTTTTTTATTGGTAGTACCAAGGGAGAGTATCTCATAGGCGGTGGTATTTGGATGGGGTAATTATTTCATGTCCTGCTATGATTTTTTAAAATAGCAAATTTTCAAGAATCCCGATTAGGGATTTTTTTACAACAAAATGTTATTAAGAAAACTTGTTCAGAATGAAAAACTGAATAGATTCACAAAATTTCAAAAGGCTAGGCCTACTTTTATTTTTAGATTTATCTCCCACTTTTTTCTTAGAAAAGTGTCCCTTCTGGAGCTTTAACGTCAAAATATTATTAACGAAACTCGATCATAGTGAAAAAATAAAATTTTGAAGTGAAAGCTCCAGAAAGGACACTTTTCTAAGAAAAAAGTGGGAGATAAATCTAAAAATCAAAGTCGGCCTAGACTTTTGAAATTTAGCAATTCTACTCAGTTTTTCATTCTGAACAAGTTTTCTTAATAACATTTTATAGTAAAAAAATCCCTAATAGGGTTTCTTGAAAATTAGCTATTTTAAAAAATCATAGCAGGCCATGAAATAACTACTCCATCCAAATACCACTGCCTATGAGATACTCTCCCTTGGGACTACCAATAAAAAAAAAATAGAGGCCATTTGGTTTCCTTGTCCTTCATATAGTTCTGAGGTGTCCAGTATCAAATTGGGACACACTGTAGAAAGAATTTTTGAATAACGATACACGTATGCGAAAACATGGTAACCGTCAAAAGTCTACTTTTCAGGAGAGAGGGTTGAACATTTTGGCTATTAAAAATGCTAATATATTTTTAACTAATAAACATTTTTTGTTCTTACTTTTTTCAATGGAAGGCTTTTAGATGAATGTTTTAACTACTATTAGTTATTATTTCGAACAACCTGTATATTTTTTAATAGATATTTGCACACTAACACATTGTGCAGTCCATCAACTGTTTTGAAGCAATTTTATGGCAATACTTGACTTGCTCAAATTTGACACATATTTCATTCGAATTAGACATACATAAAATCATTCAATTTAACTACATTTACTGTCTATGCATATTATGAATTTTCGTTATTAAATGTCATTTTAATTAAAACAACTATCCATTTGCAGATTTCCCTCCTCCCATGTTTCCGATAGCCGCGTTCCTTTTGCCCCTACACTGAGAAGTTTAGCTCAGTTGTTAGCCGAGCCACTCAGTTCGTTTTTTCCTGTAAAAGGCTCATCTTGTGAAAGGGTAATTTTCCCCACCACCAAATTGAGCCAATATGCTCGATAGTGAGTGTCCTCGCGAGGATGTGCTTGAAGGGTGAAGGGGGGAGGTAAAAAATCTCACTTTAGCTCACATTCTCATTCGTAAAAGAAACTGCCACCAATTGAGATAAAGAAAGAATTCTTAAGAAAAGTGGCTAATATATCCAGTATTTCCAAGACCCGTTCGGAAATTTCCAATATTTATACAATTCCACGGAAATATTTCCACTTACAAAGCGACGCGTGTGGCCGTGGCAAATCAAGCCGCAGACAGACCAGCAAACCACCCCGGAGGAGCCAGAACCGGAGCACGGGTAGTCGTCGGCCGATTGATTTATTCGGTAACCGGACACCGGGCCCGCCATCGGTGGCGCCAATTTTTTACGGGGCGGCCCGCCCCCATAAATCAGCCGGGGACTCACCACTTTTGGTGCGCGGGGCGACGTTTACAAGCGGCCGGGGATTAGCCGCCCCAACGGGGTTCGGCATAGGTACTGGGTACCCTCTTCGGGACCACATTTGGGACGGTGCCAAAAATCGGTTTATTGCCGATGGGTCAACACGTCGAGTGAGGGGCTCACGTTTCCTTCGGGGTTTACCATTCGGAGATGCAAAAAATATATATGTCTTAGGCATCGGGCATCGGCCGCGGTGGCGTCGCTCGTATCGGCGCTGACTTTTTAGACTGCATGTTTTTCGGCCTTCGATCGACCTTGGTTCGAGGCAGGCGAATGCATATGTCTTTAAAGAAAAACACCGCTATGGCCAAGAGCGCTGGACAAAAAATGTGGGTTCACGGTATTGCTCCTAAATAGGCGTTATCCGCGTGATTTACTAATTGTCCTACACTCACTGGGATTACTACGGTTTTCTAGGGTTTTCCGTAGTACTTGAGCGAATGCTATCCTAGTTCTATCGGGAAAAAAAGTCGGCCCTAGCCGCAAATGGCAACGAAGACAAAATAATAGTAATTGCCCCCTTCCCCCGCACAAGCATGTGGTTGCTTCTATGGTACTCCTAGTTTGGAGTATTGTGAGGGTGAGAATTATTATTATTATTATTATCTCGACTTAGCCAAAAGGCATTCGCACTCCCTCTACGGGGAACATTCACTCAGATCCCGGGCATCCCGGATACCAAAAGGATCTGGCTCGGACGAGACCCTTGCCATGTTATCGGGCCTTAGGTGACATTGATGTTGTTGGACGATCCTGCATTCCCCATGAATTTCCTGACGGTTCGGGCTGTCGCAAGTAGTACCGCTTTCTGCATGGACCTGTAAAGACTATCAGTTAGATTCAGCTCCTTGATGTTTCTCAACTTTTTGGTATAACACCAGTTGTTGACATGATGATTGGAATCGTCTGGACGTTCTCCATTTCCCATTGCCTTCTAATTCGCTCTTCTAAGTCTCTGTACTTCGCGATCTTCTCGACTTGCTTCACACGCAGGTTGTTGTTGTTCGGGATGGCCACATCAATCAGAGTTGTCTTCCTAGAAATTTTATCAACTATTATAAGGTCCGGTCTGTTATGGGCAACTCGTTGATCAGTCAGAACTGTACGATCCCAGTACATCTTGTAGTTGCTGTTATCAAGAACAGGCTCAGGTGTGTAGTTGTAATATGGGACCCTCTCTGTCTGCACAAGCAGCAGCTTTTCCGCCAGTTCCCGGTGCAAGATCTTGGCAACCGAATCGTGTCGTTCCTTATATTCCGTTGATGCGAACATCTGACATCCTCCTGTTATGTGCTGGATTGTTTCTGAAGTTGGGCACCCGTATCTGCATCTGTCATCCACTACCGATGCATCTCCTACAATGAATTTTAGGTAGTTGCGAGTTGGTATAACCTGATCTTGTATGGCCAGTAGGAAGCCTTCCGTCTCGGGGAACATTCGTCCCGAGGTCAGCCAATAGTTCGACGCTAACTTGTCGACATGTTCCTGGTTAACCTCATTAGGATGCCTCCCGTGCAGCGGCTTCCCCAACTACCTCTGTAGTTTATCGTGGTCGGTTCGGTGGTGATTTTGACGCTCGTGTTCCGTCAGACGTAGCGGTGTTGAGACGTCTGCTCCGCATATAGCCCTATGTAGTGTGGAGCTGTTGGCCTGCCTGTAGAAATAATTACGCAGATTTAATATTTGTTGGTCCAATTGCTTGCTGAGATCTGCCAATCCTCTTCCTCCTAGTTGACGTGGCAGAGTTGTTCTTTCTACGGCGCTACGGGGATGATGTTTATGAGCTTTTGTCAGTAGTGTCCTAACTTTTCGTTGCAGGTTGTTGATGTCCGTGTTGGTCCAATTCACTATTCCGAACGAATAGCTGAGTACAGAGCACGCATACGTGTTCAGGGCCTTAAACAAATTCCTGCTGTTAAGATCAGTTCGCACTACTTGTCTTACTCTCTTGATGAATTCATTTGTTAAATCAGTCTTCATTGTTCGATGGTCTATCCTTTGAGCTTGTTTCATCCCGAGATACTTGTATGCATCTCCCATGCTCATTGCTTCGATCTCCTGGCCGTCCTGCATCTCGTGTGCGCTTTGTTCGAGCTTTCCCCGGATGATATTAAGGGTGCGGCACTTGTCCAGTCCAAACAGCATTCCGATGTCCCTGGAGAACTCCTCTACAATTTTAAGCATTTGCGTTAGTTGGTTTTTGGTTGCGGCGATCAGTTTTAAATCATCCATATATAATAGGTGATTCAACTTGATCGCTTCTGCGTTGTTGCTTTTGATAGCGAAGCCATATTTTGTAGAGTTCAACCGATGTGATAGAGGGTTCATCGCCATGCAGAACCACAGTGGACTGAGTGAATCTCCTTGGAAAATCCCTCTTCGGATGTTGATTGTGTCGGTCTCGATGTTACTGTTTGCGGTTCTGAGTTGTATCTTAGTGCGCCAGGTTGTCATAACGTGTTCTAAAAAGGAAACTGTATGATGATCTATTTTATACAGCTTTAAGATACGTGTGAGCCAGTCGTGAGGTACGGAATCAAATGCTTTTTTGTAGTCCACATAAGCCACGTGGAGGTTTCGTTGCTTGGAATGAGCCTGGTTGCAGATGACAGAGTCTATGATGAGTTGCTCTTTGCATCCCATTGCGCCCTTCGAGCAGCCCTTCTGCTGCATTGCAATGATGTTGTTCCGCTCGCAGTGAGCATATATTCGCTGCGTAAGGCAAGATGTGATTATCTTGTACAGCGTAGGCAAGCAGGTTATTGGGCGGTACTTGGCAGGGTTATCCGTATTCCGCTGGTCTTTTGGTAACAGGTAGGTTGCACCCTGTGTAAGAAACAATGGCATTTTCAGAGGATCGAGCAAGACTTCATTAATTAAGGTAGTTATTTGTTCATGCGTGCACCACAACTTCTTAATCCAATAATTTTGGAGATGATCTGGACCTGGTGCCTTCCAGTTGTGGGAATTCTTGATGACATCGCAGACCTCAGCGGTTGTGAATTGCTCGTGTTGCATCTGGCTATAGTTCCGGCCCATCTCGCGTTCTTCGCTGATCCAGCTTGCACTGACATTGTATGGACCTGGTGTGACAAGTTGATTTCTCCAGAAACCGTCGACCTGTTCTCTGCTAGGGTAACTCGCATTTGTGGCATCGGCGCTAGAATTAAAAGCACGGTAGAAACCCTTTTCTGATCGTTCAAAGAGTTTGTTGTCTCGTTTCCTGTTTTTACTAGCCTTGTATCTCCTCAGACGCCCTGCGAAAACAGAAAGTTTTTGTTTTAATGTGTCAAGACATTGTTGAGCAGTGATGTTCGCGGGGTCATGCCGAGAATGCATTTGGGTGCGGCTCATTATTGCCTGCACCGCCCTCTGGATCCTTCTAGTTCTAACTCCTCTGATATATTCCGTCACTTGTCCTATGTCTTTACGGAGACTCTCGATCTTCCGATTTAGTCGCATTTCCCATTGAGCCATTCGTGGTTCTGGTCTTGCACGATTCAACTCTTGGGCCGTTCGGATCTTGGCACCCATTACAGTGATGACTGCCGTTGCGGCACAGTAGATTAACATGTGCATACGTTCTAATGTTGGTGTCACTGAAACATAGCTTGGTAAAATTCTTGTGTTCATAAGATCGAGCACGATCGCAAGTTTCCTGGAAGAATTTAATCTTGGTAGCCTGCTAAGTGGGTCTGTGCCTTCGTATCGCAATACTGCCTGTCTCATATGTGTGTCCAAGCCTTCAAAATGTTCTTCGTTAACCGATTCCAGACTCTCGGTTGTTGGTTCTACCGTTTCGGCTTCTAGTTGTTGTCCAGGCTCTTGAAGTTCCCCATTGTTGTTGTTGTCATCTATGTCTATGTGTTCGCCGTGGATCTCTAGCTCAACTTCCCGTTTGATAGCGTTAAGTCGCGTTTCTGGAATTCGGGTATTTCTTAGAATAGTTCGATACTGATCTGACACTCTTTGTTCAGACACTTGCATGTGCGGAAACTCCCTGCAAAACTCGGCATGCAGTTGTTGTCGGTAGCCGATCATCTCTTGTCCTAAGTATTATTATTATATCGACTTAGCCAAAAGGCATTCGCACTCCCTCTACGGGGAACATTCACTCAGATCCCGGGCATCCCGGATACCAAAAGGATCTGGCTCGGACGAGACCCTTGCCATGTTATCGGGCCCTAGGTGACATTGATGTTCTTGGACGATCCTGCATTCCCCATGAATTTCCTGACGGTTCGGGCTGTCGCAAGTAGTACCGCTTTCTGCATGGACCTGTAAAGACTATCAGTTAGATTCAGCTCCTTGATGTTTCTCAGCAAACTTTTTGGTATAACACCAGTTGTTGACATGATGATTGGAATCGTCTGGACGTTCTCCATTTCCCATTGCCTTCTAATTCGTTCTTCTAAGTCTCTGTACTTCGCGATCTTCTCGACTTGCTTCACACGCAGGTTGTTGTTGTTCGGGATGGCCACATCAATCAGAGTTGTCTTCCTAGAAATTTTATCAACTATTATAAGGTCCGGTCTGTTATGGGCAACTCGTTGATCAGTCAGAACTGTACGATCCCAGTACATCTTGTAGTTGCTGTTCTCAAGAACAGGCTCAGGTGTGTAGTTGTAATATGGGACCCTTTCTGTCTGCACAAGCAGCAGCTTTTCCGCCAGTTCCCGGTGCAAGATCTTGGCAACCGAATCGTGTCGTTCCTTATATTCCGTTGATGCGAACATCTGACATCCTCCTGTTATGTGCTGATTATTATTATTATTATTATTATTATTATATAATACGTCATTTCGCGGAATGCCTAGTCATTACAGGTATTGCCGGCAAAAACTGTAATAAAATAACTATTACCTCGTTTGACTGAAATTATGCGTCATTTCAGGGATTGCCCTTGCCCTTGTTAGGGTGTAATCGGTCGAGCCGTTGAACACATAGCGTTGCCAAATTTCAGATCATGCAGCAGCTTCATTATTATTGGGAGATATTGCCATAATTCAATTTCAAAAAAAGAACTTCAACGCACTGCATTTCAGTGAACAAACGCCTAAGAGCGAAGCATAAATGGGACACTGTCCTGTCCGGTAATGGTGAGATGTAGAAGACTTCTTTTTTGCTACAATATGCCGCAAAAACACCCCGTTTCATTTACAACTACAGGTACAAAAATCCATGGTTTTCACATTTTTGTCGATTTAATTTTTTTTGTATTGCTCGAATAATTGGCCATGCATGCCGATTTTCTTTTTAATGTAGCATGGCTGCCCAAAATTGTCAAGTTTTTGTAACTTGCGTTTTTTTTATCCTGTATTCAAAATGGTTGTGCAGGGTGTCCATGCTAAGTCTTGCACTACACCTAACTTTTTATTTTTTATAATAGAAAAAAAAAGAATTTTAGATAAAAGTTGTAGGAAATTTTATGCAGTTTTCTGGGATGGTAAGAAATTTTATACAGATTGTTTGGCAAATCCGCGGCAAACTAGACTTAAGTTTTTTAAAATTCAACACCCTAGATATTTTTACATTTTTGAAATCTGCTCGTCAAAACAATCAAAATGATATTGTACATTGTATCATTATCTTTTTCCGTTTTCGAAATATTCCGTTTTTAAATTTTATGGTATATTTATATAAGTTTAATTTGTAAAAACTTATTTTCTATCTCAAAAGATTAAAAACTTATATATAAGGATAGTAGGAGACTTTTAGCGTGGACACCCCATACAAAAGTATGGCGGCAAAAAGTCTTAAACATAGAAATGTTTAAGACTTTTTGCCGCCATGATGATATTGAAGATTAAAAATATTAAATTCGGAATTGGAAATAGAATACCTAGTTCTTGGGGTATATGATCACAAGATTGCCACCATGAAACTCTTAGACCCAAATTCGAAATTTTACGACTCTCTTGCAGATGAGTCCGCATTAGTCTAATTTTTTACGACCCAAATAACAAATCGCACTCGGGCGCGAGTGTCGGGTTGCCACAATAAATTTTCGTGCATCAGGCCCCAGATCCAGAGGCTTTTAGTGTCAAGTCGTAAGTTAGAGACAAGAGCTCTCTCGAAAAACAGATGCAGGCATTTACCCACGTCCGAAAGCTCACATATTTTCCGTTTTATGCGTTTTGAAGTACCGTATTACTAGACTTGTACTCTTTTATAGGAATGGCTTGTGGTTCGAATAAACCATAATTCCTTATGAAAAATACAACGGAAAGCTGCAAATATGTTACAAATAGTTATCTACTTAATATATTCCAGCAAGCAGGAAGGTACATATTTATATTGATTTTTTTATTTTTATTCTATAAATAATTGTCTCCACTTTTATATAGTCCTCCTTACGGCAGAATGCGTGCGACGTAAGGGGGAAGAACTCGCAAATATTATAGAATTAGTCACAGTTCAGGGGCGTAGCTCAATTTTGTGTAACTCACTGACTTAATTTTCATATAATTGTTATTTAATTTATTGTTAATATTATTCTTAACGGTGATGCCTTAGACTATGGAGGAAGGCAAACCCTTATAACATTGGCAATTATTTCTCGTGCTTAAGAATGCAACGTTCTTCCCTGTTTACTCATTTTGCACACGTTAACTCATGAACATACGAAACGCCACTGAGCTTTCTAAGCCGGCGGAAAAAACTTGCCAGCGGCCTAAAAAATGAGGTCTGTGTGGTAGACCAAATACGCAGTTAACTTTACGTACTATAGAAACAGGCACAAAACGCGTTGGCTAAAACTGCTTTTGTCAGCCGACTGCTTGGTATAAGTGCTGTGTTGGCGTATTTCAAAGGCGATGGTAGACGCGACGATGGTGAAAAAAACATAATAGGTGTTTTATCACACCGCGTTAAAAATAAATGATAAACAAAAATGGGTAAGTGGTCCCGTGATGCGAGCTTTATTTTTTCGGTATAACAGAGTTCAAAAATTCGGCTTCAATATGATAAAACGTGTATTCGCCAATAAATAACGACTACTCGTATAGGAAATCTCGCAACGCTGCCCGCATTCTTTAGAAACGTTTTCTTTCGTGCTTTGGACTATACAATTAGAATTATTGCAGTTAAAATAAGTAAATTAAGTGCGCATTATTGGTAAACACCGTTATTATTACAAATAAATAAAATAAATAAATATAAAAACCAATTAAATTGCAAACTAGTACCTAGATTTTTTAACGCTGATTTTGATTAAATTGAGACATTCAAACAACAATATCTACATTACTGTACATCGTATTATTTAGATTTTGGACAAGTTTTAAATGAAACACCCTGTATATTATATTTGTTTATGAAATCTATTGGAATTTAGGGGAATAATGATTATGATAAAATTTTCGCTATAGCTACAGGATGAAAAATAACGGAGTTTTGTAAGGTCCTAAACAACTCAAAAACTATAATACCTAATGCAAAGTTAGTATGGATGTGGCCTTTAAAGTTATTGGACTTTTTCCCTTTTTTTATGTCATAATATTTGAGCGCATTGTTTTGATTTGTGGATTCAAATTGTCTTCGTGTTGGTTATGCCCAAGTTTTAGCTAAGTACCTATCTAAATAAAAATCAGGCACTTATCTCACTTATTTACTACGATTATAGCTAAAATAAGCTGAAAAGTCGAGAATCATCGAAAAATCACAAAAAAACATAACTCCTAAACTAAAAAAAGGATAATATATTATATGGGGGCTAATGGGGGTAATTCTGCTTCCTCGAGGGGTGCTCTATACCTCTGCGCCACGTCTGGATCCTATTTTTTGGGACACCCTATATATCTCCACGAAACCTATAAGAACTACTTATTCGTCTTAATTTTACGAGAAGAGTGAGCACTAAAGAATGCCCCAGTCTCAGACCATACTTCACCCTACATGGAATAATATAGTTAAAAGGAAATCCAGTAAACAGTAAAATACAAAGTTCGCTAACTTTACAATTATTGGTTTTAAGGATGAACTGTTGGCATTTTATAACGATATAACGGTATATAACGTAGAACGCCCATGTTGTAAGCATCGACTGTCATTGGTATCTACTGTTTACTGTGATTATTACACCACCACTCACCACTACCACTTATAAGGTAGCTAATCTTTGTACACCAAAACCATCTAACTCTTGACATACACAACGAACCCTCAACTTTCTCTGGCTATAGCTGCAACTCTTATCAAACTTTCCCGAATAGCAGTCTATGGGTGTTTTCATTTGTCGTAAGTGCATTCTCAGGCTTTACCGCTAGCATGAAGTGATTAAAAATTGTAGTGTGCAATCAACGGTTTTGCATAATAACAGCGGCATATATAGTCATTGTAAAACGAAACTAATTATACTGGTATTTATGGGGTTGACATCAATACAGGTATAGTTATTATAGTTGACATAAAAGTAGGTATATAGGTAAGGTATGCCCCACCAAAGAGTTACTATACAGGGTGTTTCATAATTGCATGCTGATCCGGCAGGAGGATATTCCTTGGGCGATTTTAAGACACAATTTTCATATTAACATAGGTCCGGAAACGCTTCATTTTCGATATACAGGGCGGTAAAAATTGAAGAAAAAATCGGTTTTTCTTCAATATTTCGGAGACTGGTTTAGATATTTTTTTGATATTCAGTACACGATAAAAGCAAGTATTTTGACAAAAAAACATTTGTTCTGATTCCACCAGTGGCGTCCCCACAAACAGATCGATACACATTTTTGAGAAAAAAATGTGACGCCAATGCTATTTTTCAAAATAAGAATTATTTTCCTAGTCTTTGTTGTGTGTCTATCAAAAATGAGCTCTTGACTTTTTGGCCTACGACGGACGGTTTCCGAATTAAAAAATAAAAAGCATTTACTTGCTATGCCGCTATGGCAGATTAATTTATTATTTAAAATCTAGTAGGCCACTGAGATTTAGTTTTGTGTTTACAACCAAGTGTCAAATTTTTCACTTCAATACTTTATCTGAATGTGAGTGATTGATATAAGTATAAGAAAATATGTTTGAGAATGCCGAGTTTGCCGATATTCATTACATGTACGGTCTTGCGGATGGAAATGCATTTGAAGCCAGGCGACTGTATGCAGAGCGTTTTCCGCAAAGAATTGTGCCAAATGCAAGAACTTTTTCAAGCGTTCATAGGAGACTACGCGAGAAGGGATCACCACTTAAAAGGGGCACAACGAATCGCAAGAACAGAAGAAACTGAAATATCTGTTCTTAATTCAGTTGAGCAAAATCCCGAAATAAGCACAAGGAAAATTGCTAGTAATTTGAATATCTCCCATATTTTAGTCTGGAGGATACTTCACGATTTTTTGTTATACCCTTACCATATTCAACGGGTTCAGGCCTTACTGCCTCGGGATTTTCCATTTCGTATAAATTTCTCCAATGGTTTATTCAAAAAATTGTTGAAAATCCACTATTTGACAGAGAAGTATTATTTACTGATGAAGCCAGTTTTTCCCGAAATGCAATTAGAAACTTCCACAACAATCACTTTTGGGCTGAAGAGAACCCGCATGCAATCGTCGAAGTCAATCACCAAGAACAATTCTCGGTAAATGTGTGGGCAGGAATTGTTGACGACTATTTAATTGGACCCTTTTTTCTGCCAGGAAGATTAAATGGAGAAAATTATCGTCACTTTCTTGAAAATGATTTACCAGTGCTGTTGGAAGATGTCCCCGTTTTAATCCGAAATTGAATGTGGTTTATGCACGATGGTGCCCCTGCGCATTTTAGTGTTTTGGCACGTGCCTATTTGGACCAAAATTACAATAATCGCTGGATAGGCAGAGCAGGAACAGAATTATGGCCGCCTAGATCCCCTGACCTGAACAGTCTAGATTATTTCTTATGGGGCCATCTTAAAACCTTAGTTTATAGCACCCCAATCCAAACTGAAGAAGAACTGAGAAATCGCATAACAGATTCCTGCAACACTATAAGAAATACGCCAGGAATTTTTCAACGAGTACGCGAATCTATGAGAAGAAGAGTTGAGGCGTGCATACTTGCAGGTGGTCGACATTTTCAACACCTGATATGATTTAATTAATTTCATTGTTAAGATTTCAATAATAAATTAATCTGCCATAGCGGCATAGCAAGTAAATGCTTTTTATTTTTTAATTCGGAAACCGTCCGTCGTAGGCCAAAAAGTCAAGAGCTCATTTTTGATAGACACACAACAAAGACTAGGAAAATAATTCTTATTTTGAAAAATAGCATTGGCGTCACATTTTTTTTCTCAAAAATGTGTATCGACCTGTTTGTGGGGACGCCACTGGTGGAATCAGAACAAATGTTTTTTTTTTGTTAAAATACTTGCTTTTATACGCAGATATCGTGTACTGAATATCAAAAAAATATCTAAACCAGTCTCCGAAATATTGAAGAAAAACCGATTTTTTCTTCAATTTTTATCGCCCTGTATATCGAAAATGAAGCGTTTCCGGACCTATGTTAATATGAAAATTTTGTCTTAAAATCGCCCAAGGAATATCCCCCTGCCGGATCAGCATGCAATTATGAAACACCCTGTATAGAACTTTTCACAATAATCATTGGTATAAGACTGAAACAAAACTATACAAGGTTTTTTTTCTGTGTACCTAGCCTAGCCAGCACTGCATATGAAAAAAGGTCAGTTCAATAAATGAAGTTTTCCCCTCTTTCTGTAACATGGTGGCTGCGTGTTTTCAAGTTTATCTTTGATGATACAAAAGGAACACAGAGTATACAAAGATATCTTCGAATGCATTGCGAAAGTCGATAGCACTGTCAGCCAAGTTCATCTGGAACATTATTGTACTTGTCAAAAACGATGCAGAACGTATAGCGTATTATGAGACCGACATTATATTTATCGCCTGCTATCGCTGTTTGTCATTCCCCTAGGTCAAGTACATCGTTTATTTTGCGTAACAAGCTTTTTCGAAAAATATCTCCGCGACAAGAAAGATCTCGGCCGGTGTCGCAGGTCAGTGCTTTCATCTCAACCCGGGCGGTTTGTTTAGGTCATGGTGTTGGGTTTGCACCTCTGACGGCGGCCGTCGCATAATTTATTACTGTAAATATTGACAATCAAAGTACGGACGACCGCAGATTTTTAGACACCTGCGATCTAAACTCAGATATCATTGCCAAAGTTAGCGAGAATCCTACATCAAACGCGTTCGGGAATTTTATCAGTTTTTACAAGCAAAACATCTCGAGAACGGCGCAATTGTTCAAAGCAAATTTCTGTAAACGTGAACAATAAATCGGATTATTTTTTGACATTCTGCCTGTCATAGAATTATTGCTACGTTTTTCTAGAACACCCTGTATTCGAAGGACAAAAGCAAGTTACTTGATCATAGAAAAGGCAAAAAATCGGTCTTCGAATTCAAACTCCTACACTTGAACACTTTTGGTTCCGCGTGTGTTTTTGTCACACTTAGATATATTCTCAGAGTCGTACACTGTAGAATTAAATTTTCTCGCTTATTTTGCGCCACACAAAAAAAGAAGCAAGAACATGGCAATTTTAAAAAATACTGAGAAGTTTTATGCAACCGGGTGCTCAGATAGTGTCAGAAAATTACACAAGGCCCGGCTCTCTTGAATTTATGCTTTTTTTATTAAGACGATTTTCTGGCTTTATTTGCACCCTACAAAAAAATACTTGGCAATTATGAACAGCTGTAGGTGATGTTAAAAAAGAAATCGGCATTCATCTCGAATTTTTCGCGCAATGCCAAAAGAAACCCTTCAAATCGACAAAAAGGTGAAGACCATAAATTTAGTTTGCAGGTCCAGGAAAACATTTAATTTGAGATTATAACGGCAATTAAATCATAGAAGAATTTTGGTAAGTTTTTTTTCTATAATTTGGACTAACTTTCCTATTAAATAGAGATTTTCATTGCAATTTTTGTATCAAGAAGAAAGAAATAACAGAGACAAGAACAGTTTTTGAATTGTAAAAAAATTTCTCTTATCAAAGTTATCGTGTGATCTCTAATTGCTGCTAATCTTCAATTAAAAGTTTCCATCAACCTGCAAAATGAATTTATGGTTTTCACATTTTTTGGCCACGGATGCCGATTTATTTTTTAATGTCACCTAGCTGTCCAAAATTACCAAATTGTTGTTTGTTACTTTTTTTTGGGGCTCAAAATAAGCCAGAAAATCAACTTAAGTCGGTATGCTTATAAACAAAAGCCGAAGACCCTGGAATGGAAAACTTGCACAAAAATTAAATGTGAAAAATATTACTCACAAACATTGTCATTAAATGAACCACAGTTCACAAAAAACTATTTTTTTATTTTTATGTAATAAATGTAAGCAATTCAAAACTGCATAATTCAAATCATTCTTGTAACGCGCCGTCCTTGGTTGTGACGTCAAACAGTTCGTTGGTGGTGGCAGTCACTTGTTTTTACTACAATATCTATCGTATCTGTCTCCTTCATCTCTTTTTACTGCTAATACCAGGTGCGGTTTAATATGGGTAAAAAAGTGTTTTGTCTCGTATTTTATTGCCGAGAAAAATATGAATGAACTCACTTGGACCACAGTGATATACGGGCCGCGATCTATTTCATAGCATTTACCACGCTCTGCTACTGGTAAAAATACCAGACTTATCAGCAGAAATCACTCGTATAAAATTCAAAGGTTTTTATGCTGTTCCAAGTAACTTCATTTAAACCATACTTTGAATTTAAATACACTATGGAGTAGATTGTGAGTAATAATGTTCATAATAATCATTGTCCAATTATTACTAAAAATGACATTCAGTGATAAAATATAAGAGGTAGAATGCAGCGATATAATTTAACGTTCAATTTCCATTCTCCCTTCTCTAATTCTGTGTAGCTGTCACTCCCTGCCTTCCGATTGATCGAGGGGCGTGTCGTCACGAACATTCCCGCGGTTTTCGTTTCGTTTCAAATGAATAGCTTGCGGCCACAACTTTAATTATTTACTGCAAATTAAATATCGCGATTTGAGGGCTGATATTTGGTATGTGCTCTTTCTATAGATAGGCAAATATATTAAAGAAATAAAGAAATATGTTCAAGTTCCCCATTGTCTGAAGCTATCTCCAGCACTTGCTTGCATAAAACCTCTCAGCATTTTTCAATTATTCTAATAACCAACAGTTTTAGAGTTTGGAAAAATTAGAAACACCCTGTGGTGTCATCGTAGCGTTCGGCGCGTTTCGGTTAATGGTAAGAGTGCATGTAGCAGCACGAAAACTTACGCAAAGCCGTAAATGTAGGTATATGCTGGAATTTATCTACAGCGCATGGCGCATGTGCGATGTGAAATTGCACTTCAACTCTCTTATTTAGCAGTGTGTTCTTATCGACTATTAAGAGTCTGGTGGCTTACCACCTCTTGCCAACTTAGAATATTTCAATAGAATTCATTGACTTTTCTACGGATCACAATACAACAAAGTAGATTTCTTACGGGATGACAGTGAGGCGGCCGCCGTCGTGTAGCCCGTCTTCCCCCTGCCGAGGTACTGCTGCTCGGAGGGCGTGGCGTAGCCCGGCCACTCCCCGTACAGGCTGGCGGAGGGCATGGCGTACGCCGCCGCCACGCCCCCCCTGCCGCCGCCGCCCCCCTGGAGGGCGGCCAGCCTACCGAACGCTGGCAACGTCCCCGTAGAACCGACCGATGGCTTGTAGTCCTCCTGCAGGAGCTGGCTGGTGGTCACGCAGGTCGTCGTTGCTGGAAAGAAACGGACAGTCTAAAATTCGATTCGAGGAGGCGGTGCACATTGCCATGAGCGTCATCGGTCAATGCTAGAAATGCTATTGGCTAGTTCTGAGTTTCTTCCAGATGGATCCTGCGTCAGCGAAACTTCTCGTTCCATGGTTTCGTCCTCGACTGCACGGGACATCCTCAGGGCGCGACGATCACACTGATACTGATTGTTCTATTACCTGTGATGGTATTTATATGCACCATGCACCAACAACTATGTAAAAATAAACCTTGATCACGGTTTAGATTATTAGGATGTTTAAGGATTTCAATGGATTCAAGGATTTTTTTTATGGGAATGGCCAATTTTGATAAGATCTTAGTATCACTAATTAAAACTCGGTGCCCCGTGTCCAGATAATGTTCGGCAAGTGCAGAAATGCCCGGTTGGCGAAACCGCATACAACGTTCATATTTTTTAACACGCGTTGATACAGTACGTCTCGTTTCTCTGACATTCCTTTACGACCTATAGTTAGCACTACTGGTACTGCTACATACAAACTCTCCAAATGTCTTGCGACTCAATTAAAACCTTTTGTAGGAAAAACCGAAAGCTTCATACATTTTGTGGAAAAATTAAAAAGTTTTAAACTAGAGTGGACAGATATACTGATCAGTTTTGATGTAGAATCTTTGTTTACGAACGTTCCTATTCAGGATACTTTAACAATACTAAACGATCTTTTTGCTTCTCATAGTATTTCCGCGGATATCCTAGAACTTATTGAATTTTGCCTTAAGTCGACGTATTTCATTTTTAACATAATAAAATAATAGTTATTTATGTACCAAGGCACTGAAGTTCAACTTTTTATGACTCATGTGGAATTTAGTTGCCGAGGCCTCTGACCGAGGCAAATAAACCACATGAGTCATAAAAAGAACTTCAGTGCCGAGGTACATATTATATTTTTTGAAATAGGAAAAAAAATGTTTTATTAGGCAAGAAAATAATAATAAGGGATCACCCGTCCATGAACCGACCACGCGCGGCGTTGCTTGACTTTGACGACCGCTCTACCTAGGTCAAGTATGACAAAGACACGGCAGCTTCGAACAGAAAAACCAAACTGCTGCTTGTTGTGCAGCCTCCATAATAAATCTATTGATATTCAAACCTACTAAAATATTTATACTGCGCTGCTATAGGTAACAATTTCGCAATGTGTACGACTAGTTAAATGGGCCTTTATAGGCCGGGTTTTGAATATTTGGTCACTTTTGACGGGCGATGGCTCCGCGTCTGACGTTTGATGTTTACATCTCGCCAAGGCCTACTTATTGAAAAAATCGTACAATAATGGGTTAGGTACTTCAGTGTCGATTTCTGAGCTTTTAATGACGATTTTGGGACACACTTTACTGCCGATTTCAAGAAAAAAATATTCCTCTGCAACAAAGCTCTTGTCGTTTCGTTATAGAATTTGATAAGTTGCTCTAAATTTTCTGCGTACTTATATGTCCCTGTTACTGACCTGCTGCAAAAAACATGTCTTACCCAAACCTCGCAATCCTATAAACATTGTGCTAATTTCTAAAAAATATTATGAAGATATGACGGAAAATATATGTCCTGGCTGACCTGTCTCCAGATAACGATTCAGATAAAACCGGCAAAGAAGATAAGTTCTGGCTATTTTTAATCCATGTGCATAATTTAGAGCGACAAAGTGCAACAAAACAAAAAATATTCGGCTGGACTTTTATAAACTGGCATTAATGTGAGGGTACTAACACGGATTTAGCAATTATTTTTCGGAAAACAAAAACGTAGACAAATACTCTCGTATCTTCAAATTTGTTCATTCTCCTTTTGCGAAAACCGATTAAAAACCCGTTTTTAGTTTTATCTACCGTACAAACACGTAACCTCTCATCACAGTGGTCGGAATTACGGTAAAATTTCTGATTTATCAAAATTCGTTAACAACAGCAATTAACACAAATTAAATAACACCTATATCTAATAGTTCTACCTGTTTTTAATCGTGTAATTGTCAAATTTATCATCAAAATTATATTATTGGACTGACAATGTGGAAATGCCTTAATAATTACTACCTATTAGAACACATCAATTATTGTTTAAAACAATTTTCCAAAAAAAATTATTAAGAGGGGGTTGCCGACAGCGAAAGTGACGTTAGATTTCGTATTTTTTAAGTTGTATAGCATAAAATCTAATAACATTTTATCTGGCAAAAATTTATTTCATTTTAATCATAAGATCTTAAAAGCATATGCACTGGAATTATTATTTTTCCCAAGGTTTTCATAACCTATAAAACAAAACACTGCTTTTAAGATCTTATGATTAAAATGAAGACAGAGATGTTTGTACTAAATTTTTGCCAGGTAAAATGTTATTACATTTTACGCTATACAACTTAAAAAAATACAAAATCTAACATCACTTTCGCTGTCGGCAACCCCCTCTTAAAATAATTGATGAGAAAAAAAAGCTTTTTTTTAATAACCCACAAGATATAAGGGAGAAACTTTTAGACCAACGATTAATAGAATTTTATTTACAATTAGCTAGAGAGACTAGTGAATTTTAAAGGTTTAAGAAAATAAGGGTATTTTTAAAATAGGTACTCCCTGGGGTACCTACTCCTAGTTTGGACTTTTTATGACGTTTTATCAAAGTCTGTTTTATTTCCAACCTTAAATCAGAAATGAATATACAGGGTGTTTCTAAATTATGGTGCCAACGTAATATGACAGGTAGAAAATGACTTTTTGAACAAAAAGTCTCCTATAGACATAAAACAAAAGGGTGATAAAGGCAGTTTGAAAAACATATTTTTCGCAAAGACTTCTACAGAAGTTATGCAATTTAAATCAAACTTGGTGCAAACATTTAGTGGCCGAAGTGCAACAATGTCATGTAAAAACAATTTATTCCCGTGGCTCAGAGGCGGAAGGGCGGGGTAGATCAATGGGTTTTATTCTCATAACTTTTTTGAGGTTATCCTTTTGGTAAACCTGCGAGAACAAAAAGATAACCTCAAAAAAGTTATGACAATCCCAAAAATAACAAAAAATTCCAATAAATGACAAATGACCAAATAAGTTGGGATATCTAGTAAATCAAATAATGTAGCATTTAAATTTTAAAACAGTAAAAAATACCGAAAGATGATTCATTTAAACCACTGCATTTTAAGGTAGACGCGCCTAAATGAAAAATGGCATATAAGTCATATTATTTTGGTTCAAAGATGAATCTGTGGTCAATGGGCTGACTACATTTTTGTAACACCTTGTATTATTCTTGATTGCTTGAAAACTATGTATGTAGGCACAGACCTATATAGCTTAGCTATATAGGTCTGTGATGTAGGTATCCCTGGTATTTCGTGTAATTAATGGTTTTATAAATAATATGTCATTATTCCTAACCTAACAAATTTATAATAGGTACCTATAGGCACAGACCTATATAGCTTCGCTCTATATAGGTATGTGCTATAGACCACCAAAAATGCTATATCGGTATAGCAAACAAAAGTTTTATATTTCTTCCAATAAAAAAATGACCTTGTAAGTAACTCACAATGCACTTTCAATGATTAGTCGTTGAAGCATAATGCATAATTGGTGTATACTAGAGGCCCTGTATGACACGAAAAGTGACAGTTATTCGTTTTAACAGAGGTTGGACAACAGATTTTGGCAGATCTAGTAACATTGTTTTTATTATATTCTTATCTTGGCGGGTGCCAGTTTGTCAACAAAACTGTCGACAAATTATTGAGCGTGCTCATTTTCTTTTGCAAAAAGGAATGTTAACAGTTAAAAGTGTCATCTTGTGTAATAAGAAACTGCAAGAATTCTGAGCAGGACGAATTTTTCATAACGCCCTTTCCAAAAAGCGCAGAAGGACGAGCACGATGGTGCAAATGAAATACCCTAACATGAGAGTTGGAAATGATACGAAAATTTGCGAGGTAAGTAAATTTAATTACATAAGTATCTCTAGTTCCTTTTTATTTTTTGTTTGATCTGTGATTTTAATCTGCAGAATAATTTTCTTAATCTGCATCAGCAACATAACATAAGATACCTAAATTAATACCTAATAAATATTTGTACCTACCTATTTATTTTTAATAAAAGTCCATGAGGTTCTACAAACCCCTTATTAGAATTCTTATGAAAATTTCCCAATGTTAAAGAGATAAAATTAAAATTTTTGCCCTTCAAGGAGGTAAAACCTGTTAGGTATATTTACTGGACCGGGATAGGCATTTTTCGTTTCATGGAATAATAAAAATGTAGGTATATGTATGTGTTAGAGAGAGGCAGTTTTGAAGGAGCTTTATTTTATACCAATACCAACAAAATCGGACAAAAAAGAAGTTAACACGGGTAGGAATATAAAGAACCCTTTTTGTGTAGTCGGTTAAATGTGTGAGCTTATATTCCATTACAAATTTCTTGCTGATAAGAAATAGCATTTGATGGCAGCGTTTTATTATGTTTAGGTAGCTTAAATTTATAGTTCTTTAACTTTCACAGGTTCACTTCTCCGACATGGATTTTGAGTGTCAGGTTGTGCTGAAGAAAGGATCATCTCCTGCAACGTTTGATGAACGTGACTTTAGCAAGAAAGAACCATTATTAAATATGTATAAATTTCTGAGAACTTGTACTAGTTTGATTTTTCCTATTTACTTACTAATATATCTTTGAAAACAAAAATACTGTTGTCTTCTTTATTGAAATGTAGATGATCTCTCTTGCATTAAAAAGTTATTAACTTTTATTTTACAAAAAAAAATAATGAGAGGCTAATATATCGATATTAAATACCTAGGTACTTATTTTTTTATTCAGCCTAATTCCTATTATTATTGGTTGATTCATATTACCAAAACAAACTTTCCAACTTTTTGTTCCGTACAAATTTCAGTATTAATTATCTTAAAATTATGATGGTAGGTATAAGAAGAGAGTTGAAGAAACGAAACCATACAGTTAAACCATTTAAAAGACCTTTTTTTATTTTTAAATGAACGGAATAATAATTATTATTGCAGCTACGATTCCTATTGAAGAAATATTCTAAAGTTGGTATGCTAGAGCCTTGTTTAATTTTATGTACATACCTATCTACATATACCACCCTCCTACAAAAATTTAATAAATGTTTTTATCCTGATATCCTAAAATTTCTGTTTTCTTGGAACAAATTATATGTTTCTTCACTTTTCCATTCAAACTTCAATAATTATTATTAGTGAAGCTTTGCAAATAACATACTACTACCCAACCTATTTACCTATTTATTGGTTTTATCTATATTTTTATACATTTTAAACTGTGCCCTCATCTACCTACGCTTATGGCAGTTAACTGTCGTTAGCTTAACCTTAAAATCAAATTTTGATACATCATGCTGCTAGGGGAATGCTAGAAAGAGCGAAAAAATATATGACTGTTGCACAAAATGAATTTCATAAGGAAAATAAGACCCTCGCCAGAGAGAGAGATCCGATCGTTGTCCAACCTCTGTTAAAACGAATAACTGTCACTTTTCGTGTCATACAGGGCCTCTAGTGTATACATGGCTGCAATAAATATACATGGTGTCCCAGTTCCACATGTCATAAATAAAACGATGGAAGAAAAGTTCATATGAATAATAGGTTAAAAAACGCTTAATAAGGGAAATACATAGCGATGCGAATGACAGTAAGTAGGTACACATTAAAAAATGTCATAACTAAAACTATCGTTTGAAGAACCTTATTTTAAGCATAAATTTCATATGGACATAATTGAAAAAACGGTTAGTAAAAAAAGTACAGGTCGTTGAAAATTACCTTATTAGCGGCGGATTTTTCGCATGGAACTTATCAACTTTCCCGCTTTACACAAGATTGCATTCTAGCACAAATTTGAAAGAAACATTTTTTTATGTAAAATTGAATGGAGATTATTGGGGACTTAACGAATATTTCAAATATGCCATAGCATTGAGTAAAGGAATAAATTATTCCTTTACTCAATGGCCATAGGTAGGTGTGAACAATTCCTATGCTTTTATAAATCATACAAAATTGCTGATTGGTACCACAGACCTATATAGCTTCTATATACGTCTGGGTTTGTACCTTTTGTCGTTTCCAAAATATTCAGGAAAACCTGTTTTTTTTTTCGTAACCTATATCTATCTTATTTTGCGTTTTCGAAGCTATGTTCATATGATTTTTTTTATTTATGACATTTAGAACCTCGTTTAGAACTAGGTCCCACTGAACACTAAGTTATTTTTTCTTGAAAACGACGTAACCTGCTCTCTTTTTAACCGACTTCGAAAAAGGAGGAGGTTATCAATTCGGTTGTATGATTTTTTTATGTTTGTTACCTCAGAACTCCGTCATTTATAAACCGATTTGGACAATTCTTTTTTTATTTGAAAGGGTATACCTACAGAATGGCCCCATTTAAATTTGAAAAAATCCACCCCCTAAGGGTGGAAAAATAGGGGATGAAATTTCATATTGGACCGATTTCGATGATTCTCTTTTTATTAGAGGGGGATTACTTTAGGAGTGGCCCCATTTAAATTTAAAGAAAAAAATCCACCCTTAAGGGTAGATAAATAGGGGATGAAAGTTCATATTGGACCGATTTGGATGATTCTTATTTTAACTGAGTGAAAAGGTAACAGCTGATGTAATGTAATTTTTATAGGTGGTACTAAATAACAGGTTTTCTAGCCAGAAAGTCGTTTATTTATAATATTATTACCAAATTTGTTATTTCCAAGCTTTCGCTCTGGATTGAGAGCTTCTTCAGGGCCATAAGTTAAAATTAAGTTTGAAAAGAGATCAAAAGTGAAAAGAATTAATTAATTTATTTATTTATTAAGTTGATTGTAAGTATATTTCTTTTCACTTTTGATCTCTTTTCAAAATAAATTTTAACTTATAGCCCTGAAGAAGCTCTCAATCCAGAGCGAAAACTTGGAAATACCAAATTTGGTAATGATATTATAAATAAAGGACTCGCTGGCTGGAAAACCTGTTATTTAGTACCACCTATAAAGATTCTTATTTTATTAGAATGGGGTAACCTTAGGGGTGGTCACATTTAAATTTGAAGAGAAATTAAATTTGAAGAGAAAAATTTCAATCCTAAGAGTGAACAAATAGGGGATGGAATATAATATTGGACCGATTTCGATAATTAGAAAATAATAAATAAAAAAATTTTAACAAAAAAATTAAAACCGACTTCCGTATGCACACTATACTAAAAATTAAAAAAAAAATAACACAAAAAAAACACAAATGTGCCCGTATACACATTTCAACTAAAATTTTAGATATATTTTTCTCTTTCTAAATTGAGTTATCTATGGTTTTGGTGACAGTCAAGGCAAGCAATTTAAATCTATTCAGATATGAATACATCATATTCTACATACATCATACCTTACGGTCACCGACTCCAAAGATAACTCAATTTAGAAAGAGAAAAATATTTCTAAAATTTTAGTTGAAATGTGCATACGGCGAGGTATACGGGCAAATTTGTCAAGTCGGTAGGTATTTTTTTTTTTGTTATTTTTTTTTCAATTTTTAGTGAAGTGTGCATACGGGCAAATTTTTGAAGTCGGTTTTAATCTTTTTGTTAAAATTTTCAAAAAAAGACCGTGTCTAGTGCGCTATATTTATTTCAATGCCTATTTTTATTTTTTGTTTTTATTATTTATAAGTTGCAAAATAGACTGACAGATGCTGTTTGTCAAAAAGTAGTGCTAAATTCCTTTCTCCAAATTTAGTAAAAAAGTTAGGTATTAGACCTACGTAGCGGTTCAATAAGGAGAAGTTACTTTAAGGACAAATGCAAATGGAGGAAATATTTTAAAGAGGATAAAAGTGTCATTAGCCATATTTTTCTGTAGACAAAAACTTAGATAATAGATAATGATAATAATAATAATTCTCACCTTCACAATACTATAAGTATCCCAGAAGCAACTGAATGCTTGTAAAGATGTACCTACTCAATAAGTATATTTTTTCGTTACGTTTTTGCCACATTTTCGTCATTTTCGAAAGAAGATGTTGAATATCTCATTGATCATTAGAAATATGTAATAAAATAGTAAATATAATATGCAAAAACTAGGGACTATGTGTAGTCTATAGGTATTATCTTTTTATATTCTCAGAAATTTTATAAAAATAACAACTATTGTGGTGTGTTCTAATTTAATGAGACATTGACGTCACACAGAATGAAGTTCAGTTCACATAATGTTTTTAAGACAATTCAAAGCGTATATTTAAAACAAACTATAAAATGTTGTTAAACACGTTTCTAATACTGGTAATTAAGGTTAAAAAATGTATTACCATTTCCCACTAATATGGTTGCCTCGTTGTAATGATAGATTTTAACATGACTCCTTTCATTGCAACGGATGAAAAAATAAAAGTTGATCAGTAAACAGCAACGTACCTAGGTATTTTATTGAAAACTAATACCACTAATTGCTATAAAAATAAAACTTTTGAAACTTATACCTTTGCAAATACTTTTTATTTAGCTTCCAAACGATATTTTTTGTTTTAGCTTTTTCACAGGAGTGAATAGAATATTTATCAGTTATGTTGTAACAAATATATTATACTGAAACTATATAATAGGAATAGAGGAAGTTGTTATAAAGCCGACTATTAACATGGTTTTAAAAATATCAGATTGATAAAGAGGTACGTTTTTTCTGCCAAGTTAATTATTGAGACCGCAAAATTACGATAAGATAACCATAACGGATTTACCATGGATTTTAATTTAAAACAAAAAAAATTAACTGTTGATTGCCAACGAGTTGCCAACACAAAAATTATTTTTGTTTTAAATTAAAATCCATGGTAAATCCGTTATGGTTATCTTATCGTAATTTTGCGGTCTCAATAATTAACTTGGCAGTTTTTCTGTATAATCAGAAATAACGGAGCTAAGGAGATCTGATAAAATAGCAAAAAAATCACTCTTTTCTAAATATTTAGTGAGCCATGAACTTTTTTAAAAATCCAAAAGGGGCATTAGATTGAGCATTCAAAACTGCAAGTCTTTCCCCATTAATTAACCTTTGTTCTAGCTATGCTAGTTTCCGAGACCTTATAGTGGTCATCGAAAAAAACTCACCCTGTATATCACCCCGTATTTGCGATGTTAAGCTTTTGAAATTTTATGGCTTTCGCCATATCCGAAGGATAAGAGGAAGCTCTATCATTTAATACTTTGGTATTCGAATTTAAAAAATTCACTTGATATTTACGATTTTGGTAAAAAGAGACAATAATTATTTTATCAGGTAGGTGTATGATTATGATTTAATTTTACTTATCATGATTTAACATAACGGTGTTTGAGGAAACAATAATAGCTACTGAAATTATTTTTTGGACTGGCAAAGATATTAAAACTAAATTCAATAATTCGGCAAAAAAAAAGTAGGTATACTTACCTTAATAAACAAAATTGAAGTTAACCTTTAGCTATAGAACTTTTGATTCTAAACTAAAACATTTTTCAAAATTCTTCAAAATTTACAAAAAAAGTTAAGTCGACTTTTCCCTCTAACCAAAGGTAATTTCTCTGTCTGTCTTCGACAACGCTAAAAGGAGATAGAAATGAACGTTTGAGCATGCAATACTAAAGGAAATCACCACAACAATTAAAACAAAAGAAAGAGTACAAGCTGAGTCAAATCGTTCAATAGATTTTCGTGATTTTTTAAAATATGTTTGGATTCTTTTCGGAAGCAAACTATTATGACGTGCAAGTGGATCACACAACACCTTTAGGGTTGGTTTTAAGATAAGAAGTCCGGTGTCGATTCCGGATTTCTTCGAAAACCAAATTTTGTGTTATAGGTACCAAAAAAAAGGAAACTCACCTGGGTTGCCACAGGTCAGCTGGGCGATGGGCTGCGCCTGCATCTCCGGGGACCCGGAGCCGTAATAATTATTGTACATCGTACCCGCGTTGAAGCTCCTCGCGTACATCGAACTGCAACAGAACGGAAAAAGCATTTTACAAACACCCCCAGTGGATCGCAAGAGAACCTCATCTCGGACAGATCGGCGGCGGATAGCAGCCGCTCCAGCAGCGACATTGTCGAATACTAAGGAACGTCAAAAATCTGGCAAAAAACTAACTTTGTGGTGTGCTGCAAAAAGTTCACATCCATGGTCCGTCAAGGACGCGACGGCGGCGGCGCGCGCGAATCGTCGCAGGAGGCCACGGCTGGTAGGTACTTCGGCAGTTGGCAGAGCGCGGGCGACTGAGGACTGCTGAGGAGGTGCCGGTGCCGGAGTACCGGCCGGGGGTCACGTGACGCGGGAGGCGTGACGTCATGGCCGCCGGAGCGCGGAGGCGGCGCGGAGGGGGGCGGGGGGGGCACCGCGTGGAGAGAGCCGCGAACCGTAGATGCGATAGATGGGGGCGGATCCAATTTGCGGAGGTTAATAAGAATCGATCGCGGTGGTTCGGTCAAAAAAAAATGAAGCTGTCAACTCTTGCGGTATCAATAGACCTTTTCTATATCATTTTAAGTAGGTACAGGGTGCGGCCCATCCAAGCGGAAAAAGTGTACTACGTGGAGACACGTTAACATAAAATCGTCATTCAAAAAATGAGGTTGTAGTAAAAATTAAGGGGAATTCGAGGGTGTACCCTAATTTTGTATACGGGGGACGGTAAAAAAGTTATGGCGAAAAAAAATTTTTTGCAAAATAAAAAAAAAAAAAATTTACCTACACATCCATTAGAGAACCTTTAAGTAGTATTCCCGAATATTCAGTTTTTTAATATAACTTCCGGTTATAGCGGAAATGGAAGCGGTTTTCTCTATTTTACAAACTTACACATTTATCTTAACCATCGCAGGATTCCTTTTTTAATTCTGAATCCAACGATATATAATTTGACCTATTTATCTCTAACCGTTTCCGAGGTATTTATCAGAGAAGCTCCATCAAACTAGATACATGGTCTCATGGTCGGTGTCTGATGTTCGATCTGAGTAGGCCAAACAATAAAACCAAATTTATGACAAATCAAGTCAGCCATGATAATAAAACTGACAAGCGAGTAGGCTGAATGTTAAAGTGGCTATAGCCATTCAACTGCATTCAACTTAATTAAAAATCTCGTGGAAATTATGAAACATTTATTATTTTTACTACTGTCATATTTATTATAAAAACAACAATATGATTGGTTATTAAACATTAGTTAGATGTTCATTTACATTAAATGTTCAAAATGGTTTCTATTATTATTTACACATAACCTAAGTCTTTTTAGGATTAAGGGACGATTGTTTAAACTATCAATTTCTAATTATACTCGTCTTTTAATCTCCTCAACATTTTCGGGGCGGTTCTTATAAACTTTATTTTTTAAATGCCCTCACAAGAAAAAATCCAAGGGGGTTAAATCTGGACTACGTGGTGGCCACCTTATCGTTCCATGTTTACCAATCCAATTTTCAAACGAATTGTTCAAAAATTCCGTTATGGGCCCACAGTTATGGAAGGAAGCGCCATCTTGCTGCCATATTAATTGTCTTTCTTGGAGTTGGTTAAGAAAAATTAATGGCAACTGGTCAAAGTATTGTTCCAATTCGTTCTGGATTAAATGTAGGTATTTCCTACCTGTCATACTTCCTGAATAAAATAGAGGGCCCATTATAAAATTTCCCACAATTCCGCACCAAACACCCACGGAATTTCTGCCGGATTTCACAACTTCACGAAATGCCCGTGGATTGTCAACAGACCAAATTATACTATTTTTCCGGTTGTATATTCCCGCCGTTGTAAATGTAGCTTCATAGGACCAAATAATTTGTTTAAAAAATCCAGCTCCACCTCTTGCAAAATAAAAGTTTAACATTGTTTGATAATATTCCAGTCTTCTTGCAGCATCTCCAGGGAATAGCCTTTGAACAGGTAATATTTTGAAGGCTTTAAATTTGCTTAATTTCATTACCCTTTGTATTGTAGACCGGGGAATTTGTAAGTCTCTCCTGCATCTCTCTGAGATTTTTCGTTATTTCTTCTGAAATAATTTAAAATTCGTTCTCTCTCGTCCTCACTAATTCTAAACCCTTTTTTTCTCTTGCTAATCACACTTCCTGTCGATCTGAATCTTCGATACAGCTTACATATAAATGAAGCACTCGGAACATTTCTATTTGGATATTTAGGAGAATACTCCCTCAAAGTTTCTACGTATCTTTTATCATTTTTGATGAAGATCTCTAAAATATCACAGCATTCTTCTTTCAAAAACATTTTTTAAACTGCAACTACTAACAGCTTCAGCAGCAAAATTTTAGACTAATCTCACACACGTAAATAGAAATATTGAATTGACAGCCTACTCGCTTGTCAGTTTTATTATCATGGCTGACTTGTCATAAATTTGGTTTTATTGTTTGGCCTACTCAGATCAAACATCAGACACCGACCATGAGACCATGTATCTAGTTTGATGGAGCTTCTCTGATAAATATCTCGGAAACGGTTGGAGATAAATAGGTCAAATTATATATCGTTGGATTCAGAATTAAAAAAGGAATCCTGTGATGGTTAAGAGAAATGTGTAAGTTGTAAAACAGAGAAAACCGCTTTCATTTCCGCTATAACCGGAAGTTATATTAAAAAACTGAATATTCGGGAATACTACTTAAAGGTTCTCTAATGGATGTGTAGGTAAAAAAATATTTTTTTTTATTTTGCAAAAAATGTTTTTTCGCGATAACTTTTTTACAGACCCCCGTATACAAAATTAGGGTACACCCTCGAATTCCCCTTAATTTTTACTACAACCCCATTTTTTGAATGACGATTTTATGTTAACGTGTCTCCACGTAGCACACTTTTTCCGCTTGGATGGGCCACCCTGTACATTATTAAATACAAATGATCTAATTTTACTACTCCTACTCCCTAACTGAAATGAATGGATATGATCGATATCCATGCGGATATGAAATCGAAATCAACCAACCACAATTAGCTTTCTCGGAGGGCGTGTTGACGTGTTGGAAAATCAAGCAACCCTTGAATTCGTTTTATACCGTGATCTGTCAAATTATTTATACGGTTTATCCAAATATATTATGTATCCCTTTAGCAGCTATTGCATGTAGAGAAAACTGGAATGAAATGTTCATATACACCCTGTTACACAAACTATTATTTTCGCACCAATAAAGTGTGCTTTTGTAAGTTTTATACCACAAAATATTATTAAGGAAACTTATACAGATTAGTACATAATGCAGAAATTGCGAAAGCCTAGTCCTAATTTGACTTTTTGCTTTTCCCCCCTTTTTTAAGTGCCCTTTCTTTTTTTAAATTATGTTTTTCGTATTTGCAAAAGATGTATTTTTTTAATCACTTTTGTAAAAGGAAATTTTCTCTTATCTATTTTCGTTTAAAATCTAAAGCAAAATATTATGTTCAATAATAACTATAAAAAAATTATAAGTTAGCCGAGACTCGAACAAGTGCTCCATGGAAAACAGTGACGGTTGGAGTTGATCTATATTTTTGTACCTGTCACTTGAACTTTAAGTTACCAAGCGTGTTTAGTTGTTTTAAATTTAAGTGAACACAATTTCTAATGTCACATGCAGAAAAATTTTATATGCTGATCGACAACAAAACTTTTTTGTTTCATTGTAAAAGTTTTGCTCTTTCAATACAGATGCAATAGGTACCAAAATATTTAATATATTCAGTTTTATATTTAAACAAGTTCTGTTTTACCCAACTCCCACATTTGGCCCTATTGCACACGGCAAGGCGCAGGGAACGAAAAGAGATGACATTCGCCGCCATTTTTAACCCTATATATTGACAGTTTAAATGGTAGCTACTTTATTCCTTGTTTAAATTTGTTTATACTGTATGAATGAAATTGCATTATACTTTTTGAAGGCGCGGGTAAAGTCATAAAGTCACCGACATGCTTTTTTTGAGAGATGCGTTTTTAGTGTTTAACCGCGATTTTTTCTTGATATTTTGTACGGTTAATAGCTTTTCGTTTTCATATTTACGAGATCAAAAATGACTTAGTAAAGCATTGTAAAAATGTGAAGAGGCTTTTACATCCAGATTGTGAAATTACATTCCATAGGTAAGTAAAAAGGTAGGTATAATTTTTTGTTTTTTCATTGATATTTTCTGATTTCTTGCTGATTTTTAGGTTTACAAAAGAAGAAACTAAATTTGGAAAGTGGCTTAGTATTATATTGTAGGTACTCTAGGTGTCATCGACAATAATATTCTCTGGATAAGGTCTCTATGTATACGTGTTCTATTCATTTTTATGAACAGGAGTTTTTAATGCAACACGAAAGAACGCGAAAAGTGGCGCGCTACCATCTAGAAACCAGAAACCTAACCGGCAGTGGAGCCAAAATTGGTAAGACCACCAAAGAAATTCATTCCGGTTCAAAGTAGGTATAGTAACTCATGGAGCTGAGGAAAATAGAGACATTGTAATTCTCGATACGACGAAGAAAGCCGCATTTCTGAAGCAAATAGAATTCTCCGAAGAAATGCAAACAGCAGCAGAAAAGTAAACCTGTTAACTGCCGAATCACCGCCAGCAAAATTATTGAAGCTTATATCAAAGAAGAGCGTAATTAGAAATCACTTCACTTGCATTTTTGAAGCAAAGATTAATATGCTTGTATTTTTTAAACAAACAAAAATAAAAAGTTCTAAGGAATAAAGCTAGCTGCCTAAAAATTCAGAAATAGGTATAGAAATCTTCCTGGAAAATAGGTTATTATTATTATTAAAAGTAGGTAGTCAAAGAAATAATCATCTCAAGTAATATTGTATGAAAATGTTAGGGAATTAAAAATATTTTCATGTTTTTTATAAGTAATTATTTATAATGTACCTAGCTATTGTATAAGGTATAATGTAAAATAATACCTAATATTATATTAGTTGTTTTTATGATGATTAAAATATGTTATTTTGATTAAGTTGTATAATTTCTCAACATAGTTAACTGCTTCGTTTCCCGAATGCATTAATTTAAAATTGAAACCAACAAAAATCTTGGACCTATGTTGTACTTTGTATTAAAATACCTAATTTCCATTTTACACAAAACGACAACTAAGAAATTACATTATTTATGGAACCCACCCGTATAAATTATTTCAAATTTCCCCCTTCATTTAGGGTTCAAAATGGACGCCAAATTATTCCCCCGGTCGGACATCTCTTTTGCGCTTTTGCTAACTTGATTTTTCTTACAGTTATTTCAGAACATATTTGCTTGTAGATTTTAAACGAAAATAGATAAAGAAAATTTTCTTTAACAAAAGTTATTCGGAAGACTACAGGCTTTGCAAATATGAAATTCGGGCATGTTTCTGGGAAAATATAATTGATGACGTCATCACTCCTACTTCTGAAATTGTCAAAATGGACCTGCCATGGTCTCCCACCTTTTTTTTCGTTTCCCTGCTGTTTTCAACAACCCTGAGGCACCAACTCTGGGCCGCCCTGTAATTATATTTACCTAATATTAACGGGTTCACAGAAGCAACAACACGGTATATGAAGGATGGTTAGGTTATTCGGTTTAGGAAAGTTCGTAGACCTTGATATGTGTAGTTTCACTTTTTCGATTAACTGTTCAATCATAAAGAAAAAATTAATATTAAACTCAAATTATTATTGACATACCTCCACAATGAACTAAATCTAACTGGAAAAGTTAAGTACTTAATAGATAGACGTATAATATTATATGAGCCCAAAGTATTACCGCCCTGTATGAAACTTTCGTTTTAAAATGTCATTTTCTACTCTATATACCTAACATTGTCGAGAAGGCTGACTAAGTTTGCAAACTGTCTTATTCTCGCTCCTAACTAAACTCTCCTAAAATTACAATCCAAGTTTCATCAAAATAGGATTCGTAGTTCTTGAGTTACGGGCCGTCAGCTTCTTCAATTATTTGTTGTGATATTTTAGATTGATTTCACGGTTCTTATGTATGAATTGCTCTATATGGCACGTGGCACAAGTCCAGACGACACAAGCATGCACTCAGCAAACCAACCAAGTGTATCATACGTATAGGTGCATAAGGTTTAAGGGCACGTGTGGAATCAAACTGGCCCGGTGTCACCCAATTAGAGCTACCGGTACGACGAGCACTACAAGAAGTAGTACTTTACCGAGAGGTACCGGTGTGTTACAAATGCAGGCTTGTTCCGTGACACGCGACCAAGTTGGGTCTGTGCTCGCCTTTTCCTTCCGGTGACAAAGGAAACACCCATGTCGGACGGCTGAGCAATAATCCATACAACTTGTTTGTGAAGAAAGAAAACCGGTCTCTACTGAATCGGCAGTTAGGTTCTGGCCCTCAGCGCTTAACTTTAAAGTTAAACTTTCTCGGGCGCGTGTCGACATGTAAGAAAAATCAAGCAAACCTTAAATTTAATTTATTCAGAAACGTTATGGGGTGACCTGTCTGTCAAATTATTTTCACCGTTTATCCAAATATCCGTTTAGCAGCTATTATAGGTACTCGTAGAAAAAATATACTGTACAACTCGAGTGGGATATACCACCCTTCACAAATTCGAACGATCCTCCAACAACCCTTACCCTCCTACGATATGAACAACATAAACATATCCATCCATATCCATGTTTTACAATCTACTAGTCTAGTTTCTTAACATTTCGACATTAATAAAAAATTACGTTTGAAGTTTAATTTTGCAAGTAGAAAATAGAACTTCACAACGTAGATTATGAGCACACCTAATTTTGAAAGTAAAATTATTTTGTTTCCTATATTTATCTGTTCCAAAGTAAAAATGTTGTCAGTGTGCAGAATTTTTGTAAAGTTGAACTACAGATTTTTTATCATCTTCTTTGGTAAAAGGGATGTAGGAGAACGAGGAATAGCAACAAAAATGTCCATATTAAAAGTGTAGTTACCTACTTTATTAATTTTAAATAAATATATTATCAATAATAACAAAGGCAACCGCGCGTTTGAGACCATTATGCTGTTGTTCTTATCCAAGTCATCTATTCAGGTGTTTCTAAATAATGGAATTTAAAGACATTGTATAAAAAAATATATCACGCACAATGTGTCCCGTTTTTCATGTTAGCACCCCTGAAAGTCTAAGTAGGCTAGGGGAATTGAACTGATGAATTTTTTTATAGATATGTACCTACCTGAAACGTCATCATTTGCGAAGTATTGGTTTTATTTAAAATCTGACACCGCAGCTTTAATCAGGACACATCGAAACCCCCATATGCCAAATTTGAACAAAACCTATACAGGGGTTCCATTCTACAGGTTGTCAAAGTTGAGCAAAATAGGAATTTTAATGGCATCTGGCGAGTCCAGTGTGCCATGGAATTACTTCGAAACAGTTGAACGATCACCAGGACCCGTCAAAGTATTGGTGTGCAAAAATTCAAAACAAGAATATACAGGGTATTTTTTTCTGGACCATATCTCAAATTGCTGAATTTTTATGATCCTATATCATAAGTGCTGTGGAATTTTTGAAAAATCTTAATAAATGCAAAATGCCTACCAACAAATAAAAACCAAATTAAATTATTGGACTAATTTAAATTATTCTCAACAAAGTCAGTGTCTAAGATGATGCAATTTCTGTGCGTTTCCTGTTGTGGCACATCAGCCACCTTAACTGATATGGACTTACTGACTAGCAGGCTTCTGTATTTTCTGACTTAGTTCGTTTATAGTGACTGGGGTGGTTTTAATATACTCGATTTTTGACCCGTATAAAGTTTCAAAAATTCAGCATTTTGAGTTAGCACAGAGAAGAACACGTGACTCGCCAGATGCCTTTAAAATTCATATTTTTCTCAAATTTGACACCCTGCAGAATGGAACCCCCAGTATATTTTTTGTTCAAATTTGGTACCTATATGAGTGTTTCGGTGTGTCATGATTAACGCTGTTGTGTCAGATTTTAAATAAAAAATGCCTAATATGGTTTTTCGAAAAACGCACCCCTTTAGAAAATCGCAGTAGGCCAGGATTTTGCGGCAAGGTCAAACCAATACTTCGCAAATGATGACCTTTCAGGGACATATCTATAAAAAATTACCCGTTCAATTGCCCAGCCTACTTAGATTTTCAGGGGTGTTAATATGAAAAACGGGACACACTGTATAATAATTTAACTAAGTAGGTAAATTTTGGTTTTTAAGATTTTATAATGTTATGCACTAATTGCACCTGAATTTATCAAAGCAGTAGAGTAAAACTAACGCCCTATATGGGCAAAATTAAAAGTGGACGGGTATCATGAAAAGTTTTAAAATTTTTGAAAGGTTTAAGTAAGAATGTCACTTTTAAACACTCTGTATTATCAACATCAGTTGTATGAGATCTCGCTGTTTTGGTCCTGAATACCACCGGCTATATTCATATTTCACTATATTTTGGAATTATTTGAAAGAAAGTGATTGAGGAAGGCTACCAGTGGATAAATGCCAATATCATGTCATTAATACGTTATTAGTTTCTAGTTTCTCTGTGCCTACATTATGTATCTACTGTTCTAAGATTTATGTTAAATAATTCATCAAAAATAACTATTAGTAAAACAAATTATGTGGAAGTAGTGATTGCAAATTTGCTTCCTTTTTTTGTTGTGAACAATATTATTTCTTATGTAGGTATACTATACTAAAATCAAGTAACTCTTACGCCTGGCGTAAATAAAAGCACCTGATCGATGACGTTCCGCGAAATAAGGCGATTGGTCAATAGGCCATAAAATATCAGCGCGTCTGGCAACAGGGATGTACTCGACCGCAAAAGCGTATTTATGCGGTTTTATCTTGTTGTTTCCAGCTGCTTATATACTGCCACAAATAATTTTATCGATGTTTTGACTTATTTTAATTAGGCCAATAAATTTTTTCCGAAACATTTTGACGTAAACTATTGTAAAAGTAGAATTAAATAAAGGTCGTGCCTCAGTGCGGCTCTGGCGAAAAACTCAACGCATACGTTCTTGTTTACATCAGGCGTAAGAGTTAGGTATTTGATTTTAGTATAGGCATAATATGCACAGCTGCACATACAGTGTGACCCATTTGTTTTGGGGTCAGTCTGTAAAAAGTGTATCAATCGTGCGATTTGGCTGATTTTTTTTTAAATTGTAGAGCTCGATGAACTGCACATTTTGAACAAAAATTGCCTGGTTCGCATAAAATCCAAAGCCTACTATGACCGTTTTTATGAGCAAAATTTTAAGAAACCATATTAGCGTTTTTTTTTGAAAAAATCTGTGTGCGCCAATGGATTGAGCACCCCTCGAAATGGGTATGTACAAAATTTCATCAAAATATTTCAAGTAATAACGATTTTGTAGAAAAATTAAAAATGCAGCCAAGGTACGTCTTTATTTTCAAAAATTCAAAGTTGGCCATGGAAAATAATTGAATTGTTTACTTTTATTAAGTGTCAAACTGTCTAAATTGAGTTCAGAAATTGTTTGTGCTCAATACAATTAATTATCATAATTATGGAATATTTAAGCATAAGAGACAAAATAGAAATTGTTCGACTCGTGGGCGACAACGAGCGCTCGGCAGCAGAAGCTGCGGCCGAATTTAACAATAGACACCCAGGTAGATCAGTGAGTCGAAGTACTGTACAACGTATAAACAATATTTTTGATGAAACTGGATCGATTTCTAAAAATTTATTAAAAACTAGGCAAAATGGACGCCGTGGACTTGTTGAAAATAACAATCAAATTCTGCAATACTTTAGTGACAATCCTCGAAATAGTGTTCGAACGGCTAGTTTAGACCTTCATATACCCAGAGAGAGTATAAGGAGATGTTTGAGACAAAACAAAATAAAACCGTTTAAGCCAAAATTTTTGCACACCCTGGAACCAGGAGATGAGGAGAGAAGATTAGAATTTTGCTATTGGCTGCAAGGTGAATATCTCCATAATGGCAACTTTTTAAATGAAATTTTATTCACCGACGAAGCCACGTTTACTACAAATGGTGTAGTATCAAGTCAAAACTGCCGTCACTGGTCAGCTGAAAATCCAGAGTTTATAATAAATGCAAGGAGACAATATTCACAAAAAATTAACGTTTGGTGTGGAATACTACGCGACAGAATAATTGGCCCATTTTTCTTTGAAGGGAATTTGAATGCGGCTGGCTTCTTGAATTTTCTAGAAATTGAATTTAGAAATGCTTTAGATGAGTTACCATTAAGATACCGTTTAAATTTAAAGTTACAGTTAGATGGCAGTCCTATTCATAATGCTCGTTTAATCAGAAACTGGCTAGATAATAATTTTGAAAACTGTTGGATAGGGCGAAATAGTCATTTCTGTGAGTGGCCACCGAGATCTCCGGACTTAACTCCTTTAGATTTTTTTCTTTGGGGTACACTTAAGCAAAATGTTTATAAGTCAAGACCCCATAATTTACAAGAACTGCAAGCTAGGATAAACCGTAGTTGTGAGGAAATTACTCCACAGCAAATACGAAATGTAATTTTGAATGTACGCAAGAGGAACGACAAATGCATTGTAGAAAATGGAGGCTTGGTAGAAGTTACAAAAATTTTATAATTTTAATTGTTTTTATGTTTTGTGTTTATAAGCATAAGGTTGTATTATTACAATTCAATTATTTTCCATGGCCAACTTTGAATTTTTGAAAATAAAGACGTACCTTGGCTGCATTTTTAATTTTTCTACAAAATCGTTATTACTTGAAATATTTTGATGAAATTTTGTACATACCCATTTCGAGGGGTGCTCAATCCATTGGCGCACACAGATTTTTTCAAAAAAAAAAACGCTAATATGGTTTCTTAAAATTTTGCTCATAAAAACGGTCATAGTAGGCTTTGGATTTTATGCGAACCAGGCAATTTTTGTTCAAAATGTGCAGTTCATCGAGCTCTACAATTTAAAAAAAAATCAGCCAAATCGCACGATTGATACACTTTTTACAGACTGACCCCAAAACAAATGGGTCACACTGTAGACTGTCAGATCCATTGTTGAAATTTCACACCAAATTGCACATCAAATATGTTGCACAGAATTCTATATAAAAACTAATAAATAAATTAAAATACCTAGATATACCTCAACTCGTATCAAGTCCTAAGAATAACTGTAAGGCATTACAATAATTTAATTTTTTTTAATTTGTTTTCGTCCCAAGATTAAAGTTTGGAAGTTGGTGTACTTTTCTAGTTTATGTCTAGCTATAGGTAAGTCGCAGAAAGAAAGAAGCCAGGGACTAAAAAATGCAGTGCAAATAAAAATTAATTAATTCGTATGAGTCTGTGGTAGTTAGAAGCTGGTGTTGATAAGCTATTATTACGACATTCCATTTACTTTACGTCAGTTCAATGTGGTTTTCAGTTCAATCAACTACAGCACCAGCGCAAGAGGAAATCAGCTGAAAGATGCAGTAGACTAAATAAAATTCATTTAACGTAAATGTTCACTGTTCTAACTATCAAACGTGAAATATTCTATATGGTCCTAATTTTTCTACATGTTTCGTGATGATATGCTAAACTTATAGAGCAAACAAAAATTTTCAGGATTAGGTAGATACCTTTTGTTTGTAAAAGTAAGAAGATACAACTATAGGTACGTATGATGGTATGTTCAATAGCACACAACTAATAGCAAATTTTGAGTTCTCAAAGGTATCGTGCAAGGCGTTCGAAAGTTATAACACAGCACCCAAACGAAGCAACTTTGCACAAGGGTAAGTTTAGCTAAATAGATTTTTCCTGGGGCTACGGTATATCTGGTAGTATCTATATAGAGGTCCCAATGCAGGCATAGTCAAAACAACGTCGCGTTTTCCACCAATCTAAAATTAAAATTCCCTACGTAGGTACCCCAGCGGCAATAAATTGCTTTATTTTCTAAACGCACAAAGAAATAACCATTGAATGTTGAATTATTACAGAAAAATTATTCATCCCGCCAGCTGCGGGCGGAGCAATGACACATCGCGTCCAGCAAACGGGCAGCCAAACAATGACTCATTCGTCACAATAAACAAACGGGGAAACAATAATTTATCGAATCGCGGATCTGATAAGTGCGCGAATAGTTAAACACAAACAGAAAATGTCCCGAGAACGTTTATGAAATACGATACGCGGGCGGACCGCGGTCTGCTGATGCGCAGACGGTCGATTTTCTCCGCATGGGTTTCAGGTCTCGGCTTCGAGGCCTTCCGCAAAAACAGCACACTACACCGTGTGAAGAGGGGTGTGGGCGTTGGGCGGCTTGTGTTACTTTTGCAGAAAGAAACAGGCGTTTCAGTTTTGTCAGCGGGCGCTCAAGTTTTTTAAAATCTTACCTATATGTTGAATTACCTACACGTGTGTTAACTCGGACAAAATGTGATGTAATTTGTTTTTTATACCAGCGTGCCTAAATTTCCGTTTTAGACCGTCATATAGGGACAGATTTGAGTGCCCCATTTTCGCATACGGGCCTCGAAGAGGGTTGAAAAGTACATCGATGTTGAGTAGAATGAAGAGAAATTTACGAGTGGCCCCTGGGTATAACATATATGGAAAATTAGATTTTCCTTAACAGAAATTTTCACGCAAGCCGTGGTCACTAAATGATTAATTAACAGAACCGGGCTTCAGAAAACCAAAGTCTTCAGTGTTGCAGGTGGCTAAAGGGTTGAAATAAGGGCGTAATCTTATAAGGAAAAATCTAGATTTTGACCGATTTTTCCACAAAAGCCAAGGAAAATCGATTTTCCATATGTTATCCCCAGGGGCCACTCGTAAATTTCCCTTCATTCTACTCAACATCGATATACTTTTCAACCTTCTTCGAGGCTTGTATGCGAAAATGGGGCACCTAAATCTGTCACTATCTGGCGGAATATTTATACTCAAAAATGCTTATTGACATTTTAAACACAATATGACAGAAATACAGGAGACATACCAAGTCATTCATCATTCATCCATTCAAAATTATTTTTGTGTTAGGTTATATTATAGTTTCTCTATTACCTCTATTTGAAATTTTAGAATTCCTACCATACGAATATGTTAAATTACATAACAAATCCTTTTTAAGGGTCATGTATACCTAAGTGCGAGTTTCCCTTTTTTAATTTTTATCAAAAATGCGGACTGAACTCCGAAATCCTGTATTGAATTCAAATACATTTGGTCAATGTAGCGTTTTTTAACTGACTTAAAAAAAGAAGGAGGTTATCAATTCGGTTGTATATTTTTTATTTTTTTCTGTTTGTTACTTCAGAACTCCGTCATTTATAAACCGATTTGGACAATTATTTCTTTATTTTAAAGGGTATACCTACAGAATGGTCCCATTTAAATTTGAAGAAAAAATTTCACCTCTAAGGGTGGAAAAATAGGGGATGAAATTTCATATTGGACTGATTTCGATGATTCTTTCTTTATTGGAAAGGAGGTACCTTAGGTGTGTCGTCCCATTTAAATTTAAAGAAAAAATTCCACCCCTAAGGGTAGATAAATAGGGGATGAAAGTTCATATTGGACCGATTTGGATGATTCTTATTTTATTAGAAAGGGCGGGTTACCTTAGGGGTGTTTACATTTAAATTTGAAGGGAAATTAAATTTGAAGAGAAAATTTTCAATTCTAAGGGTGAACAAATAGGGGATGGAATTTAATGTTGGACCAATTTCGATAATTCTTAATAATTCACTAAAAAATAAGAAATAAAAAAATTTTAACAAAAAAAATTAAACCGACTTCAAAAATTTGCCCGTATGCACACTGACCTAAAAAATTAAAAAAAAAAACAACAAAAAATAACACCGACTTCACAAATTTGCCCGTATGCACATTTCAACTAAAATTTTAGAAATATTTTTCTTTTTCTAAATTGAGTTATCTTTGGAGTCAGTGACAGTAAGTTATGATGTATGTAGGATATTATGATGTATTCATATCTAAATAGTTTTGAATTCCTTGCCTTGACTGTCACCAAATCCAAAGATAACTCAGTTTAGAAAGAGAAAAATATTTCTAAAATTTTAGTTGAAATGTGCATACGGGCAAATTTTTGAAGTCAGTTTTAATTTTTTTGTTAAATTTTTTTTATTGTAGAAAAGTTATCGTGGAAGTAGGTACGTTTTCAATAGGTATATACGCTTACCTTAATAGGTACCTACAATTTGATAATACATTGCCACTACAGCTCTATTATATTTCTATTCTTCTTCACTATAATTATGTGTTTATGTATAGTTATTTGTTGATGCACCTCTTAATGTGTCAAGGTTAATTACTAAATCAATATATTATTCAACCGAATACGATAAAAAATAAATAAAATGTAAGGGATATGCAGTTACTGCTTACATATTTTAATTCGAGTTATAATCATGATACCTATACAAAGAAAAGATCTTTGTATCATGAGTTATAATAAAAATGATAATAATAATTAACCTCACAATAGTTTATTCCAAACTAGGTGTATCCCAGAAGCAATCGCTTGCTTGTACGGGAGAGGGGTGGTAATTGGTATTAAAGTCAGCCTGATTCCCACACGCGGTTATTATTTTATAGGGTCGATTTTTAGGCTTACACGGTATTTTTCTGCAGAAGTTTTTTCGCGCCATAATATGGTTCCGAGGTTAATCCCAAACAACACACTCCATCTCAGCCCCAGAGTCTCTTTTCTGGGCTTAAAACACATTCAGAAACTACTATGGCATACTCGTAAGTCGTAGAAAGTAACTACATGAGTTGAAAAGAAAACAATTATTATTACTAAATGACCTTCCTAAATCGTCCTCCAACACTCCATAGACGCCTACAGTTCTGCTTTTTAAACCAATTTTATAAGAATTAGTCATAAAAACAAAGCGTGCAACACACGAAATTAATAGTAGAAAATGGAATCGTCGTTGGAGATACATGATCCTTTGATAAACAATATCAATTTGTTGTTAGTTCAAGACGATTGTTATGATAAGTCTCACATCTGGACTACGAGACAGACCTTCGCCTAGAAAATAAAGAAAGAAGATTTATCATACCTATTACACAAAATATTTTGTGCACTACCTACCAGAATATTGGATATTGTGGCTGACAAGTTTTACAATGGGTGGATTTGCCAGACAACGCGCAATTGGTATTGTATTGCGAACTAGTGGAATTTGAAGCTATTATAGGTATACACTGTTGTGTCGTCCAAAGCAATGTAGGCATGAACATTTTTTTTAAATTTAAATTTTTCAAACATTTAGTAGAGTCTAAATAATGCGCAATGCGTGTTCGTGTAATTGAAGGCACACTCGACTTCGCCTAGTGCCAGATTCTAGCCACATTATATTAGGGTGTTGATCTATTGGCATTGTCAATATTGGCAAAATGATGCCAAAGAAAGTATAAAGCTCAATATTCCGAGGAACATCACACGCCCTTAAAAACGAGGACTAAATTAAATTCAGCAACTGTCACTTGCAAATTAATTTGAAGATTTTCTTCTATTAATCGTTTTGATTTGTTGCGAAGAGAGGCTTTTATAGAAGTTATACAACCTTCAACTTTCTAATATTGGTCACAAAATACATATAAATATGTCCAGACACCAGTGGATCTAAATGAATTGAATATCTAATTAGATAAAAAAATATTTCTTGAATATATATCGCTCGTCGTTTTGGTGGAAAAACCGCTTTAGAGGTACTTTAAAACAAATGTTTAAGAAGCAGCTGTATGAGACAAGGTTTGGGCAACACATAACCCATCTGACCTTGACCGTGACTATTGCGTAAACATTCCTGTCATTCTTTGCCTTCCAAAGATCTTCTCGTGTCTGCTTATATACCAGTTTCAATTAGACCGTCAGGTTTATTTATTTTGCTTTGGAAAGACTTGTTGTCAGCGTTTTTACCTACACGTTGCATATCTGACGCGGATTGCATCAATTGTGTATTTGCTCTGAGTCAGCTAAATACTAAAAATAAGTCGAACACAAAAGATGCACCCTTAATCTGCATTTTATGTATTTTTTAATGCAAATATTTTGTAAAATTCGTCATATAAGGGAGATAAGATTGTTCGGCGTTTTCAGCCACCGGTAGTCGAGATGAGATGACTAACCAAATCGTCCTATATTAGCGGCAATTTAAAGATAACTAATAACTGAATTATCCAAAGCAACTCATCAGCTGCATCAGTAATATTTTGAACTTTCTGGGTTATCGTTAGCATACGTTTTGCATTGTCCATCATAATATTCATATGTGTCTTTCATAGACGTAACTAGGTCGTATTTTTAGGGGGGGGGGGCTGATCAGGACCGGCTCAAGATTTTGCGGGGCCGGGTGCCGCATGAAATTGCGGGGCCCCGACAAGGAATTATTTAATCCATTAAGAAGAAATTTTTGAAAGTCGGTACGCTACTTACAAAGGTATATTTTTTACATGTCATTCTGTAAAATGGTAGGCCGGGGCTGTGACGTATATAGGAATTAATTTCGAGTGGTGGGGGGACAATTTTTGTGTCTTTTTTTTTACAACAATTTTTTTAAAATTTGAAGAAAAATTACATAAAATTAGTCTTGGGAAATCCCAATATCTTCAAATTTACAAGCTGGAGTGAATATTTTCAAATTCCGAAATGGGTTCGGTCCCGCCCTTCTAAATACGTTACTGATTGGATCACCCTGTACCACCCTTGAGGTGCCACACCCCAAAACGTTAATTTTAAGGCTTCAAAAAATAATGTATAGGTCTATCTACTGGTAATTGTGAATCATCTTTAATTCATTTAAGAAAAAACATTATGACAAATAGAAGTTTCCGAGTAGAAACCAGAGAAAAAATGTTGGGAATGTCTGCTATTTTGTGATGCAAGATTATTTACATAGTACATATTATAACTAAACAACAATGCACTGGATGAATAACAAAATAAAAGTCTGGAGTCTGGCACAGCAAATGCAGAAAACACTTGTTCTCTGGCAAAAGTACATTCTCCGACGCCCGTCTCGTCTCTCTTTCTCTCGGCAGCAGGCACGGTGTGTTCGCTCTCGCTTGCGCGTTTAAATTTCAGTCGGATTTTGTGGGGGCACAAGGAGCAAGATTCCGCAAGAGCAAGTGATTCGTCGAAACTGGTGAATTTAAAAAGGCGCGTGCGGTGTTCGCCGTGTTGCGTAACGTTGCGTTGTCAGAATGTTAGATCTATTCTGTTTACGAGAAGCATATCTTCGCACATCCTTTACATTTTAGGGAGGGCTAATAGAAATGTAGGGGGGGCTAAGCCCCCCCTAGCCCCCCCCCCTAGTTACGTCTATGGTGTCTTTAACACTTAATAATTTACAGGGCATTTTATTTTTTAATTAATTTTTGTCATATAATGTCCTGTAAATTAGGTATTAGAAACAACAAAATTTTATAAGAAAAAGTGCCTACTCGCTTAAATCAAGTTGCATGGGGATTAAAAACAATTGAAACTGTAACTTGCTTTATTACAAATAGCACAGAGTAAATAGCTTTGCAACAGAAGCCTCCGTACGGACATGTGTCAAAAATAAGCGAGTCTCCATTTCAATTTACAGAAAGACAGACAGTATTTTAAGCATATATTTGGTTCTAATACAATCTCACTGCTATGTAGATTAACGTAAAATCAAATAAAATGCACATTATTCATGTCTTTGGAAGATATTTCGTTAAAAAGCGAAGAAAAAAAGAGTCTCCTTTTGACACATGTCGCTAAGGAATTGTCTATATTACTTCTTAATCTGTGCAAATATGTGTAGGTACCTAAAAACAAAAAATCTAAAGTAAAAATAAAATTTAATTTTTTTCTACTATAATCCACCATTTATTTTGATACTAGAATTGTGTTGAAATTAGAGGTGAAAGTTAATATTCTGGAAATATCCAAAAACGATCATTCGGAATCTGCAACGATTCTCATTGGACATGCCGGCTTATCTTTCTTCTATCTCTATAATAATACAGATTCTCCGAATAATTAATTGTTCCACCCGACCAGCTTTTTGTTATTCCACCGTCCACAACCTTCTCAAACTTACAAGCCCTGGGCAAATATGTGGCAACGCCGCAGAGGGACGGCTCAACGGGTCTATGCAGTCCAGAGCAGTCTGCACTTTGGCTTAGTTTATCTTTTCTAATAAATGTTCAACCCTCTTTTTAATTATAATTAGATACATTTGTGAATTTTGTTTCAATAATTGGGCACCTAAGTCAGTGGCGCACCCAAGGGGGTGGCACTGGGGCACGTGCCCCCCCCCCCCCCCCAGGCCCTCGAGGCAGGTATAATTCTTAGTTAGGATGATAAGGCACAATATGTATTTTATTTTTTAAGATGGTTAAGATATACATAGAACCTACATTTTCTCGTGACGAATGCTGTTGACAAGTACTGCTTTTAAAACTGTAATGTCAACCCATCCATAATCTATGGTCAAACCTGGACCGACAGTATATTAAAGACCCGAGCATGAGGTCATATTATTTCCTTGTTGTTTGCGGACTTGTTGTTAGCGACTTATTATAGGTTATAGGGGGGTATTCTGTGGTCATTGGCAGGTCAGTTTCTGACGTTTAAAATCTCCCAAATTTTAAATATCCAGCTTTGTTACGATTTACCTTCTTTTTACGATAACGAATTGTCTTTGCGTCCAGTATTTGGCAGTTTTATCCCATTAATACAGCTTTTCCAGGTAGATTTGTTTGTGATAACATGAAATTTTCGTGCACATGAAGAAAATGGTATGCACAGACCATTAGGTGAATTGCAGAAGAATAAACACTATTTTAGAATGATCTGATCATCAACCAGCTGAAGAAGCGAAAATTATAGATATTATTTTGGAAGATCATTTTGTAACGTATGCAGGAATGAAAATAGAAAATGTTGTTTATAGCTTCAAAGCGAACCAATAGTCCTCCATACAAAGAAGAAACTGAAAAATCTAATGCGTTTTATGATTACTTACACTACAACTAGCCATGGACTTCATTTCAAACCAAAAGGTACCAAATACTCTTGCTTGCTTTTTAGACTCGCTTTTCTTAAGAAAATGTATGGAAATATGCCATGTGAACTTGCCAAATTAGAGGGACATAACAAACAAATATTTTATTTTATTTTGAATATTAACTTCGTTGTACTAGGCATATTTGCATGTTTTCATTTTATAAAAGATTCTGCAACAATGGTGTTTTAACTAAAACCACCGTGTAAATTTGTTTCGTCGTGTGGCGCCAGTGGCGATCACTTGAAACAGCGCTATGCACAGGTCTTTAATATAGTGTTGGTCCAGGTCAAACCTTAGACTATAAAATGGTCACACCGTGCAACAAACCCTCACATTTCAACTCCGTATTGAAACATGAAACCTGCCCTTCTTATTATTGAGTTACGGAAGTGATATAGTGTTCAACTGAAAATATAATTTAATATTGAAAAATAACAGGAAATATACATTTTTTGCCACTATAGATATTGCATTAGCATAAGTTATAAAATAATCACAAATTAAAAACAATCCTCCATTACAAATAAAAAATTATTAGGCGGATGCATCTATTTTCAAGAATTCAAAAATTTATTTTATTTTTTATCCGTACACTCTCATATTTTTTATGTTTGGAGGATATTTCGAGAGCGGGCAAAACAAATTCTGCCCGCCCAGCCCCCCTAGCTTCGGCCCTGCCCCTACCCCAACAGGTACATTATGTGGCTAAATAAAAATGTATTTTTTTCTTTCTCAGCTCGGTTCCGCCCCCTCCTTTATCGTTGCACCCGACACGATCAAAACATAAACATACAGTGTCCCTCCTTCAAACAAGTCCTGGGTGCGCCACTGACCTAAGTAAGTAGGTACGTTTTTTTTAACAGACAATAAAAGCAGTAGGTAACAAGTAACAAAATATACACACAATCATAAGTATTTATAATAAGTATACGATTCCTGGTGTAAAAATACAAACAACAAGCAAACATAGGAAAGTAATCTCTTCTGATTGAAATTGAAGTTAGGGTCAATTTCATAATACATTCAACTAAAGTATCTTTTGACTTTAAAATTGAGTAAAGAAACTTTTGCAACAATACTAAACAATGTTTGGATTGTTAGAAAGCTCCTTTAATTTTAAAGGGTACTTTAGTTTGTCTATGCAACTGACCTTTAATCATTTGATTCCAAAAATTTTCGCCCTTTGGAAAGCCCAAAACGAATACAAGTTGATCGCCAGCTGTCAAGCAAAGAAAACCTAGCTACTTCAAGTTATTATTACGATTTGACTTAGAGCCAGGTATATAACTAAGTTATAGCTTCCCTCGACGATTATAGGCATCTTGAGGCTTGAAATTGGCTCATGCCTTTGTGATTCGGCTTGGTATTGCAACAAGCTGATGTGATGAATACAGAGATTGGCTATTACCATTGATTAAGGTATTCGGCTTATTCAATGCTATTACTCGCTTAGCTACCAAAAGATGCTAATATGTGGCACCCATAATCCGAAAATATGTCTAGACGGCAATTTAACTGCGATTACCCAAAAACGACAATATCTAATATTCCAAAAAACTGAGCATTATCGACTTCCCGAAATTAATTTACCTCTCTATCGGCCCGAGGCGGTCCTAAACTATCTTGTTGATGGGCACGGTTAATTGTCTCGTTATTGTTATTGCGTCCAGAGTTCAGTGCACCTGGCCAGGCGGCGCATGCAGGTTTAACAAACTGCACCGATCAGGAAAAACGGCGAAATCAATGTCAAGTACGGCGACGAGCCGAAACCATAACATTTTGGTTTGGGCGGGCGGTTAGCCAATTGCACTTGAAGGAATTATCTGTTGTGTACAAAGCTTGTTGCAGGAACTGGTTGAAATCGTAAATTGATCACGTAATAATATATAACCTAATACTCCTACGAACAACAGAAACAATAAATGAAAACGCGAACTGTTTGTGCTTGCTCCCGCCACCAACGTTTCTTATCCCTTATTCTAATACCAATTTCCGATTTTTCAAATTTGAATTGTTCGGTAGGTGGAACACGAAACCCATCTCCACGTCAGTCCTCCAGGGCGTCACTGTTTCAAAAAAGTAAAAACTCATTTAAAAAAGTTGGGTTGCTCATAAACATAGGTCCTAAAGTTCTTCGTATCTGAAGTTACAGTAGTTCCCTTTTTGAGATTCAATTATGGCAATATTTCCCAAAATGATCCAGAAGCTGAACTGAAATTTGGCACTGCTGTGTTTTTGGGGATGGAGAATAGGCCTAAAATGTCAATTTACACGTATCTCACAGAGATTTTAAATAAAAAATACGCTAAATGGTTTTCGTGAAAATCGGGAGTAAAAAAATCGTAGCCGGCCCTAGATTTGCATTTTGAAAATGTTAGGATGGTGAAAAGAAGCGGTTTTTGAAGGCCTTTTAAACAAAAAAGAGTTCAGGCAATTATCTAAAAAAATAACTATTTTCGAAACAATGGGCATCAAAAGTGCAAATATGAAAGTTTAAAGGTCAAATATATTCCAAACAGCTGGACCAAATATATAACATCCACAAAATAAAAAAATAAGTAGATTTCAAAAGTAGAAAAATATATAGTTACGTATGTATGTGTACATCTCTGTTATACGATGTTAAATTATTTTTCTGAAAATGCATTCTAATACGTAGCTCTCTTGAAACCCTACAAATTTTTTATTTAACATTTTTTTTCTAGGTCAAAACATAAAAGTTAGGGGGGAGTAAAAAATAACTATAAACCCCCTGTATATTAGCTATCACAGTTTAGAGTGAAGATCAATAGACCATATTACTCATTACTTACCTTGTTTTATTTTTTGGAGAAAAATAGTTCATAAGAAAATAGAAAGAGAAAAAGAATAACATAATCCCTCCCTCTTAGTACTAAAAATATGAAAACACTAAAGTATTAAAATATACCTAAGCTAATCATTGTTTCGTATTTTTTAAGAGCTGCAATTTTTTAGCTTAAAGAATAATAATAATAATTCTCACCCTCACAATACTCCAAACAAGGAGTACCCCAGAAGCAAGTAGATACATATGCTTGTGCGGGGGAGGGGGGCAATTACTATTATTTTGTCTTCGTTGCCGTTTGCGGCTAGGGCCGACTTTTTCCCCGATCCAACTAGGATAGCATCCGCTCAAGTACTACGGAAAACCCTAGAAAACCGTAGTAATCCCATAAATTAAGGAAACATTACTTCCAGTTTAACGATTAAAATTAAAATTAAAACCCCTATCTAGATATATTTTTCATTTTATTGTCATCCGGCAGATAAAAAAATTACCACTAGAAAATTTTAAATGCCGATATCATGTAAATGAGTCAAGGTCAAAACTGATTGTCCAAGTTAAGTTCCAGTAAAATCTCACGATAAAATGCAATAATCGTGAATTTTGGCTTGTGACATAAAATATGTCTAATGTTTTTTTAATTTTCTTAAAAACTATCGAGAAAATCGGATGTAACCCAGAAAATGGAGAAAGTCTACACTTCAATGTTGAATCAACTCAATCGTTATGTATCTCATTAATAAAATAGAGCAACTGCATTTATTTTGGGCCAAAATACCATTGAAAATACCATTGAGCTTAACAACTAGGTACTGGTCAAGTCTGAATAGTTTCTGATATACAGGGTGTTGTAATTCTTTCTTTTAAATTTGCATTATGGCAATATCTCACAATATAATCAAGGTGCTGAATTACAATTTGGAACTGCTGTATTTTTGTTGATGGAGAATAAACTAAAAATGTCAATTTCTACATACAGGGTGGGTTTTTTCGATGCCCACTATGGGGATCTCGGAAACTAGCAGAGCTGGAACAAAGGTTAAATGGGGAAAGAATTGCAGTTTTGAATGCTCAATCTAATGCCCCTTCCGGATTTTTAAAAAAGTTCATGGCTCACTAGATATTTTGAAGAGAGTGATTTTTTGCCATTTCATCATATCCCTGTAGCTCCGTTATTTCTGATTATGCAGAAAAACTGTAGAGACAAAAATTGTAGATAATTTTGGGCTTAATAAGATAATCTGATCCAATTTTTTATGTTGTTTGTGCTTTTTGAGATATGACATTAACTTGTGTTTTTTTTTTAATGTAAATCATAGTTGGCTGTGGCCTTATCAAATCAGCCATTTTTTGAGCTTTCCAAAATATAATACTCGGCATAGTTATTTTAAAAAATAAAATAGCTATGGCTAATTTTCTGATATTTTTTTAAATTTTCACATAGTGGCATGGAATATTTTCATAATTACGTTCTATTTTATAATAAGACATACTTCAAGCTTTCAAATATTTTATTTTTAGCTGGTAACAAAATGTAACAAAATAAAACAAACATTATCATGATGGAGCTCCACCACATAATTAATTGTCCGTAAGAAATTACCTAGATCAGCTCTATCCAAATAGTTGGATAGGGAGAAATAGACCTATTTCCTGGCCTGCCCCGATCCCCCGATTTGTCTGTTTTGGATTTCTTTTTGTGGGGAACGTTACAAAATAAAGTATGAGACAATTTATGAATTAAGAACAGCTGTTGTAGATGCAATTGCCAGTATTGCCAGGCGCTCTCTAAGAAAGGCGAAAAATTCAGTTTTAAAAAGATGCAATATTTGCATAAATAATAATGGTGAATTGTTTGAACACCTTTTTTTATTTCAAAAGGTGACCTTTTAAAATAATAATAATTTGAATTTGAGTTTTTTAATTTTTTTTATTTTGTTACATTTTGTTATCAGCTAAAAACAAAATATTAGAAAGTTTGAAGTATTATGTCTAATTATAAAATAGAACGTAATTATGAAAATATTCCATGGCTGACTATGTTAAAATTTAAAAAAAAAATCAGAAAATTAGCCATAGCTCTTTTATTTTTTATAATAACTATGCCGAGTATTATATTTTTGGAAAGCTAAAAAAAATGGCCGACTTTATAAGGCCACATCCAACTATGATTTACATTTAAAAAAACACAAGTTTATGTCATATCTCAAAAATCCCAAACAACATAAAAAATTGGATCAGATTATCTTATTAAGCCCAAAATTATCTACAATTTTTGTCTCTACAGTTTTTCTGTATAATCAGAAATAACGGAGCTACAGAGATCTGATTAAATAGCAAAAAATCACTCTTTTCAAAATACCTAGTGAGCCATGAATTTTTTTAAAAATCCAGAAGGGGCATTAGATTGAGCATTCAAAACTGCAATTCTTTCCCCATTTAACCTTTGTTCTAGCTCTGCTAGTTTCCGAGATCCCCATAGTGGGCATCGAAAAAAACTCACCCTGTATTATATATCTATGTATCTCAAAAGGGGCGCCACTTGCGCTCTTTTCTTATCGTACTTTTATTCTAACTTTTTGAGATTATCTTTTTGGTCTTGCAGGTCCATTATTTGAGTGCATCTTTTTATTTGGCAACAAAAGTGTATACTTATTTAATAACGATAAATTCTACCGTTTGCGTTGAAATCGGCAAAACGTGTCGCAAAACACCACACAACATTTTATCCTACCTACCTACCGCTTTCAAAAATTTTAAAAATTTAAATAATATTACCCTTCCCTTGACAAAAACCTGCCACTGTACAGCGCCACAAGCCACAGCATAATTCGATACTTATATTATGCTCCCGTACGCACTGTCAGAGTTACAAAACCTCAAACACCGTGATTTATTCCTGAATTAGAAAATTTATGTAAAATTAAAAATAAAGCGCCTTCCAATTTAAAAAAAAATCAAAATGACTGCCAATATTACAAAAACTTAGAAATTCTACTCTCTTTGCAATTAGGGAAAGCAAAAAAAATATTTGCAACGCTTCACGGTGTTAGAGCAGAACTCGAAAGATCTTAAGAGTGTTTTAACGCCAAATTTAAACACAATGCATCAATCCCACCTCAATTAGAAAACCCAGGGCTCATCAACGACTTCTTTACCAGTAACTTGATTCCTAATAATGACACATGTATGGAAAGGATATTAAATTACAAAAGTAATAAATTTAAACCTAACACGAATTTTGTTTTTCCATGACTACTGCCTCTGAGGTAAATGAAATCATTCTAAGCTTGAAATCGAAAGGATTTGGGCTTGACAATGTGTCGTCAACCTTGTTGATATGCTGTAGCCCCTTTCTTGACGCTGTTGTTACCAATATCATTAACTCTTGTTTTGAAATTAATTATGTTCCTTTATCTTGGAAACTAGCAGTTGTAAATCCTTTGCCGAAGATTTCTAACCGTAGATCATTGTCTGATTTGAGGCCAATCAGTATAGAGAGACAGAGAGTCGGTGCTCTCTAAAATAATGAAACGTGTCATTTATGAATATGCCTCAGTGCACGAGATTTTCCCTGAGAATCAATCAGGCTTTAGAACGGGTTATAGTCCATCAGCTGTGTTGGCACATATCGTGAATAGTGCTATCGCTATTGAGGGTGATGTTGCCATACTTGTGCTGCTGGACCATTCAAAGGCATTCGATACCATCAACCACGAGGTTTTAACTCCAATGCCTGCAATATGTTGCGAAATTATTTAAGTGATGGTCATCAATGTCAAATGGGTAAACGTCAATGGATCTTTGTCTGGTTTTGCTGCGCTTCCTACCTGAGTTCCTCAGGGTTCAATACTTGGGCCCTTGCTATTTATTATGTACACAGCAGAAATTGTTGAATCGATGGTTAATTGCATTACACCTACCTACGCGCTGACGGTACCCAATAATTATTATGTCATTGTAAACCGTCTGAGCTAAAGCGGAGATAAATTCAAATCTCACATGATAACAAACTAATTAAAAGATCATATCTCTTCTCTACTCCTGCCGTCAATTTTTGTACGCAAACCTCGGAGCGATTCTATCAGTCAACTGTCCTGTCACTTTTCAATTATGGCTGATTTGTTTATGGTTCCTGTTTGCACTTGGTGGATAGAACCCGAACCCAACGTGTTCAAAATTATTGTTGCCGATATATTTTTCGTTTTCGTAAATACGACCATGTGTCTGATAAAATTAAAGAACTTTCGTGGTAAACTATGGAACTTTCACTTATCGAGCAATTCGTACGTCAATTCCATTCTATATTAAAAAGGTCACGTTAGAAAGAGGCGCATTTAAAACTAATCTATTTCGAAAGAGTTTTCTTTACACTGCTGCTACGCTGTATAACGACTCTCTTCCCAGCGATTGGAAACTGAAACCAGTTCCAACATTCAAAAACTACTCAGATTACAACTGTTGGAAAGTCAGTGAGTAGTGAGCCTTGTTGTTAGTTATATGGTTTAGACACTTACACTCTTTTTGTATCTGTAAGGTAGGTAATATTTAATTATTATATAATATTTCTGTGTGCACCAAATAATTTTATTTGTTAAAAATAATGTTTTTTAGGTTAGATCTAAGAATAGCTTTCTGCTAAACATGTCTGTCTTGTTTTTTAAATGAAATTTAAAGACGATTTATTATTATTATTATTATTTACGTTTGAAATTTACAAACAAAATCAAATATCTTTAAAAAATAATAATGTACCAATCTTGCCATCTATATTATTATGTATATCATATTATTCTTAACAATTTCTTTTTAAATCAGAAAACAATATTTTGTACGTGGACAAATATAAAACATTCGTTGTAATTAATTGAAATGGCCTGAAATGAGTGTAAAAATAACAGGAAATATTATGGTCTTATCGCACTGCCAGCGCTCTATGCCTTCCTGTTTTAAGCGTATTGGCTAGGAAATAAATTATTCATTGTTCGTAGTCTAGTAGGTACATACAAAATAGCTGTAGGTATTACCTACCTACATTAAATTATAACCGGACTGCATGTAGAATGCAGTATGCATACATCACCATATAATAATAAGGTGTACTAGATGAAAATTATAATTATTATAGGGGTTGTAAAGGGTGAATTTTAAAATATAGCGAGTAATGTGTCGTTTTCTATACGTGGGGTACAGAAATTCAGTTTTGGAGAAACATAGCAATTGAAAATGGTTTCAAGAATATGAAATTATAAAAGAGTGATAATATGCTGGTATATTGTAAGATTTGTGTGCAATACCCATTAACTTGTTATTAAACAGGGATTCCATTGGCATCGGTTTTTATATTAAAAAATATACATTTTGTCAATGTAGTACAGGGTGTTCCCATATATTTTGACCCACCCGTAGAGCCTTTATTTTTCTAGTTAGAAAAAAATTACTTAAATGAAAGTTGTAGGGTTTTTTCTGAACCGCTAGGATCTGTTACTAGATAAAACAAATGAGCGTCGCAAATTTATGAAAAAATATAAAATTCCTTTTTTTAATGGAACACCCTGTATATTTGTGGATTTTTGAATTGCACGTATTTTTCCGATTCCAACAATATAAATATGTTATATGTTTGCTCTAAGCATTCGCATGATATTCCAAATTGCAGATAAATACGATTTTTATATTTAATCAAGGTTGCCATGAAAAAAACATTTCATCTTAGACAAGAGCATTCCTGTAAATCCATTATTTTTGAGAAAATACACCTTGGTACCCTACAACTTTCATTTAAGTAATTTTTTTCTAACTCGAAAAATAAAGGCTCTAGAGATGGGTCAAAATATACGGGAACACCCTGTACCTACCTACAATATTTCACCCTGGCACAAAGTAGCAATTTTGAATTACAAGTATAAATCCGGGGAATTATTTATTACTATTTCACGACGACTATTGCAATAAAAAATTGATTACAAAAAATGTCGAGGTAGGTGAAAAATTTACGGAAACTAAAAGAGAATATTTCGGCTCTTAAACGATAACAAGAACGGAAGGATTTAAACCTACAAAATATTTTGCCTGCATCGACCATTGACATGCGGGGCCTTATCAATGTGGAAAACGGTGGAAATATGTTAGCATATGCCTATTCGTTACGCACCGAAGTAGCCGATAACACAAATTGAAAGTATGTTCACCTCTGAGAATGACATTATGTTTTAATGGAAAAAGCATTTCATGCATGCGTACAGGGTGCTGCAAATAAGTTGTAGGTATCATCGCCAATGGCAATAGCTAAAAGAGGAGTTACCGCTCAGTACAAAAATGTCTTCAAATAGATAGGTAATTACTTTGCCTATGTGAACATGGGCGCCGTTACATAAAGATTTCTAAGTGTTCATACTGAAAATGTCCTAAAACGCAGAATAAACAACATTGATTCATTGATTGAATATTGAATATAAAGTGGAAAATGTTAGCAACTGTTAACAACACAAAGATGGATGGAGCACCCAGGTCAAAGTTAGTGCAGGAGTCTCTTATGGAAGCGAGTAAAACCTCTAAAGGGCGGGAGCAGAGCTGGGAAAGATCGCGCCAAAAAAGATCTAGATCATAGCTCAGATCGTTTTCAAGAAAAGATCTAAGATCGTTTAAAAATAGATCTTTTCATGCAAAAACGATCTTAGATCAAAGATCGTCTAAAAATCGTCTAAGATCTTCTAAACGATCTAAGATCTTTAAAACGATCTTAGATCTTTAAAATTATCTAAGATCGTCAAATTAAGATCAAAGATCAGATCTTTTTGAAACGATATTTTTAAAAAAGGTCGTTCTTTAGTGAAATAAAAAAGATCTAGATCTAAGATCAAGATCGCGATCTTAGTTCTTAGATCTTTAAAACGATATTTTTTAAATAGATCTGCCCAGCTCTGGGCGGGAGCCTTCGTCCACTCGTTTGAAAAATATTGGGTGATTGAGTTTTAATCTGGGATACTTCAAAAATTCTCAAAAATTTTAACGTTTCATTTTATATTTGTCCATTCCTTAAAGCACAGAAAATACAGCTGTATTTTCTGTATTTAAGATATCCATATAGGTATCTATACCTACACACATCGTGCTTCGATTAGGTAGGTTGATGAGGTTTTTATACCGTCCTTAAGTTTAGTGTCACAAAATGTGATAATAGCCAGTGGCAGAGATATCGGTAAGCACAAAATTTATATTATAAAAAAAATAATGATAAGGCCTGTGTGTTCCACATTTGGATAGGTAGGTACCTTTTGTTATTTTAAAGTAAAACTGGCTATGGATGGCATGATTGTTTTGTTGAATTATTATGGCATTTTATTCAGTTCTTGCTGGTTCTGGGCAAATATAAATCTGAAATGAAATTTTTGTTTTCAATTAAACAATTTTATTTTTTGCATTCCAAAAAGCAATAAACGATAAACCAAATCTGCCATGAAACTGTGGCAGATACTGACAAAAATGTCAAGATAGAGCTTTTACTAAAAAAAAAAGTTATACGGCGTAGGGGGCCGTATTATAGTCCTTTCGTCCTTTTCTTGATAAAACAAATGTAGAGTACAGTGACCGGCAGAAAGTTTGACACAAAAATTTAATATTTTTAAACTATGATTTCGATTAATTTAAATTTCTACCGAACAAAATTAAAGTTTAATAGCAAATTCATGTGTTATCCGATGACAAGTTGCGCTGACGGTATTTTGTTTCTTTGTAATACACAAGGTGGTCGAAAAAAATACAAAAAAAGTTAAATTTCTTTTTTTGACTAGGCGGCTGTGACTTTAAATCTGACATCCACTTTTGATTCCAAACAACTTTTGTAAGTAACTTTTTACCGTATTTTAAAAAATAAGGGTATTTTACTCTTGAGCTATTTTGACATTTTTTAATCTACCTCGTATCCAAAAAGAGATATAGGTATAAATTTTGATATGTGCGTTTTGAGTTTGAAATGATGCACCAACTTTTATCAAGAATAAAATTTTCTGAGAAATTAGTAATAAAAAAAGTTTTCCATTTATGTCCAACTTTGGCTATTTGGGGCACTCGATATTATCACATTTTGTGGTACTTGATAAATGCATGCTGTGTAGCAAATTTCGTTTACGTCTCTTGAACGGTTTGGAAAATAAAAAATAAAACGTTACTATTTTTGGGAATTTTATTTCAACAGTGATATAAAATTGGTTGTAGGGAATTGTATGATTTTTTTACGGTAACCTTTTTAAATATACAGGGTGCTCCTTTGAAATAGGGTGAATCAAACTTATATTTTTTTGAATGGAATACCAGTGAATTATTACATTTTTGATATTTCCTCTTTTGAGTTATTGCTTCTTTTATTTTTAGAGACTGAATTTTGAAATTTTAAAAATTTAATGTCTGATCCTATAGTTAGTGTCTCCCCTATATATTCAAAAAGTTACCGTAAAAAAGTTCATAGACTCCCTTGAAACCAGGTTTTTGAATGGCTGGCAAATAAAGTGTGAAATAGATTAGGTACAAGTATTCGTTCTCATTTGAAAAATCCGTAAGGTTTTAATTAAGATATAGGTAAGTAATACTTTAGTATTAAGATGGCACTTACCTACTTAATCGTGAGTAGTGGGTATGTATAGTGGATACTTGAAATAAATGCGACAGGTGACCCATTAAGATTTTTTTTTTTCAAATTTAACATATTATCGAGCAGAAAATCATGTTCTGTGACAATAGTTGCTTCGTACTTATTTTTATTGAGTAATATTGTGTGAAATTGTGTGAAATAAAAAGTTATACTATAAGATGAACTTGAATCGCCCTAGTCGCCCTGCATAAAGGGGAAGTGGTAAGATTGCCGAGAAAGACTAAGGCTCTGACTAAGGACCCCTCTATTGTGGCATTGAGTAAAAGAATACAATATTTTAATTTTAATTCTTTTACTCGATGATTGTGGCACCTAATAATGTTCAATGGTTTAAAGTTGTTTATAATGGCCGTTTCATATAATTCACCCACCTGGGCGCGCTGTGTGCCGGCAACGCCTGCTCCGCCGAGCCCGTGTAGCTGATGTGGGTGGTCAGCTGCGTCAGCTGCGCGTGGTGGACGCCGTCGCCGTGATCGATGTGGTGGCGCGGAGAGCCGGGGCTGGTGGAGCCGCTGTGCTGGGCGCCGCGAGGGGACGACTCCAGGTTGCTGCCGGCGCCGGCGCCGATCTGCAGGTACTCGGCAGCGGCGACCGTCTCGGCTTCGAGCTGGCCGACCTGGGCCGGGAAAATACGAGTTTCAGATATAGGTTGGTGCAAAGTAGTGGTTAGCGACAGTCGAACAAAATTATTGCTGAATGGCCGAGCGAGATTTTTCGCTATTTGCTGTTAGTTCAGAAGCGACCGCAATAAATTTCGTTTCGGTTCTGTAGTTAGGTTAGGTACCTACCTTATAGACCGTCAGATAGTGACAGATTTAGGTGCCCCATTTGAGCATACAAGCCTCGAAGAGGGTTGAAAAGTACATCGATGCTGAGTAGAATGAAGGGAAATTTACGAGTGGCCCCTGGGGATAACTTATGGAAAATCGGGAAAAAAATCAGTTAAATTTTCCCAAATGTACTTATCCATTCGCGCCACTCAAGCCAATGTGTTTTCGGGCTAGTGACGATGTACGTTTTCATACTTTCGATGGGCTTGGGTGGAAAAATCGGTCAAAATCTCGATTTTTATTTACAAGTTTACGGCCTTATTTCAACCCTTTAGCCACCTGCAACACTCAACCTTTGGTTTTCCGAAGCCAAGTTCTATTAATTAATCATTTAATGAACACGGCTTGCGTGAAAATATCGAATCGAATTGTGAAAAATGAAAAATCGAATTTTCCATATGTTATCCCCATAGGGACCACTCGTAAATTTTCCTTCATTCTACTCAACATCGAAGTACTTTTCAACCCTCTTCGAGGCTTGTATGCAAAAATGGGGCACCTAAATCTGTCACTATCTGACGGTCTACTACAAATTTAGTGTGGATAATTCGTAAGCCAACTCGTTTCTGTATTTTTCTAGTTATAACATAAATCTATGACTTTTTAATGTTAAAGTATACTTAAATATGTTTATTGTAAAAAACAGAGAAATTGCGGTCGTTTCTATTTTACTTTTATGGAATTTCACGACAGAAATATCCATAAAATACTCTACTTATTTAGTATTTGGTTAAAATTTGGCACTGATTCGTTTCTTATACAGGGTGGCCCATTTGAAATGGAAGCACCCCGTATTTTTTTTATTTTTCATCCGATTTTAGCCGTTTTTTTTTTTGAAGATAGGTCGAAAAAAAGTCTACAGGTTCTAATCTTAATTTTCAAGGCCTAGTACGAATTTTTTTCTAGTAAAAAATGACAAAAACAATTTAGCATTTTTATATATATAAAATCTGACACCACAGCGTCAATCAGGACACCCCAAAACCCCACATACCAAATTTGAACAAAAAAATATACAGGGAGTTCCATTGTACAGGGTTCTGAAATGAGCAAAATGAGAATTTTAAACGCATGTGACAAGTCAAAATGTGTCGTAGAATCCCCTCAAAACAGTTGAATGATCAACAGGACTACTCAAAGTGTTGGTGTGCATTGTGCAAAGATTCAGTACAAAAATGTACTGGGTATTTTTCTCTGGGCCATCTCAAAATGCTGAATTTTTATGAAACTTTATTCTGGCCAAGAGTGCTCTGGAATTATTGAAAAAACATTAATAAAAAAAAGTAATTTATTCCTTTACAAAATGCCAACGAACAAATAAAAAGCAATTTAAATTATTTGACCTTTCTCAATAAAGTCACTGTCTATGATCATATCTATACATCATCTGTGCGTTTCCTGTTGTGGCACAGCACCCACCTTAACTAGTATGGACTTACTGACTGGCAGGCTTATGTATTTTTAGACTTAGTTTGTTTATAGTGTCTAGGGCGGTTTTGATATACTCGATTTTTGACCCCAAAATTTTAGTATTTTGAGATGGCACAGAGAATAAAGACGCCCTTTATATTTTGGATCTTTACACACCAACACTTTGAGTGGTCCTGTTGACTATTCAACTGTTTTAAGGGGATTTCATGGCACACTTGACTTGCCAGATGTCTTTTAAAATTCCTATTTTGCACAACTTTGACAAGCCGCAGAAAGGAACTCCCTGTATATTTTTTGTTCAAATTTTGTATGTGGGGGTTTTAGGGTGTTCTAATTAACACTGAGGTGTCAGATTTTAAATAAAAAAATCGCTAAATGGTTTTCGTCATCTTTTACTAGAAAAAAATTCGTAGTAGGCCTTAAAAATTGAAATTTTGCACGAAAGTAGTTTTTTGTGACCTATCTTTAGAAAAAAACGGCTGAAAACGGAAGAAAAATAAAAATTTTACGGGGGTGGTTCCATTTCAAATAGGCCACCCTATATACTTTTTGTGTAATTTTAGTCGAAAAAGTCAAATAACAAACGGGGTGTTGTTCACTTCGGTCCCCAAGTTTTTTTGAGCTCAAATTTAGTATGTTTCTACTAAACACAATATTGTAATTTAATTTGAGAAATTCAGTCTTTAAACCCATAGGCGTACGTAGTACATAGGCAAATAGAAAATTGTGTTTATAGGAAAGTCACATCAAATTTAAGCCTAATCGTATACGATTGACAAAAAAATCCCAATAAATATCCAAATAAGTTGGAATAATATCCTAAACCGATAGGTATAAGTGCTAAACCAAATCCAAAATGAAGGTCTTTATAAGAGTAAAAAAAATACTTGAAATTAACACTGATCCTAAAGAGAATTACTCGTTTAAACCACAGGCGTGCGCACGTGCGCAGACAAAATTGGAGCGAGGTCAAAAGATAACTACACAACCACATTTTGTCCGTTCCTTCTTAGATTTTTTTGACTAAATTTCCATAAAAAATGTGTTTCTACACCTTAAAAAACATAGGAGTTATTAATAAAATTGTATTTTTATACAATTTTTACATCCTATATTTTGGTCCAAAGAATAAGTGATCAATAGATCGACCTACTTTTTTGTAGCACCCTGTATAACGTATAGATATTTTAAAATTCATATGCTATTTTCCGAAAATGATCAAAGATAGGTAGGTAATTTTATTTAAAAGTGACCTATTCTTTCTCTGCATATAATATGCTTTTAGTATTACCTACTAATTCTCCTATACAGGGTGTTTCCTGTTTTAGGAAAACTTTATTTAAAAAATTGCCTTTTTTATTTAAAAAAATTGCCTTTTTGATGGGATAGGTACCTTTGTGTAGAAACACATTCGAGATTCATGTTAAAACTTGAAACTTGAACTTTTCTAGGAGCAATAAAGAAGTGCAAGACTAATTATTACTAAGCATCCAAGTGCTCCACGAATTGAAATTTTGAAGTTGACAAATAATAAGAGAGAAGACTGGAAAATGCATTTATTAAAGAGTTGACGTAAATAAAATTTTATTTTTTCAATAAAATCCTTTTACTAGTCTACCTAACTGGATATTAATTTAAGCTCCGAACGTCATTTTGTTTTTGATTTCATAGCTCACTACACTCTATTCAAACTAAATGCAAGTGGCGCGTAAACATTTACACGATGGAAGCACGTGAACAATACTGAGGGCTAATACGAGACGAGGCAGGGCCGCATTAAGGACGATCTCTATGAATTTTATAATATAAAGTATTAAACTAATATGCCCCAGTACCTATTAAGAACTTTAAAAACAAACTTTTATGGCACACCTAGTCATTCACTTTCCTGCAAATTTCTACTATTAACACAAATCGTAGCTTCAACAATTAATAAACAGCGAAAGAATCATATTGGAAAAAATAAAAGTCCACTTGCAACTCAACACACCTCTGTAAGAAACACCGACTCGCTGCACTCGCCCGACGGGCCAGACTTTATTGCCGGCCAATAGTGAGCCGATCACGTGCGTATCACGCTCTAGCCATGCAACAACTTGTGTTTATGTTTCACTTGCGTTTAGTTTGAATAGAGTTTAGATTCATACGATTTCATAGCTCACTAGATTCATACGATTTCATAGCTCCCTAGATGCATAGATACGATGAATTTTAATAATAAGTATTCACTTTTTCAAAGTTTAGCATAAGCAAAGGCGGGTTGCATAATATGCAATCAGTTTTGCCCATAGCAAAGTTTACAGAATAAAATATATTCTGTAAACTTTGCCCATAGATATCATTAAGAAACTTTTTCGGTAAAAGTTACAAGCCGAAGAGGTTTCGGCAACTTTCGGTTGCTAAAGCCAATCAAAAAGGCATATTTCCAAGTGGCCCTCCCTCACTAGACAGTGTTATACTCTCTATGGATAGTTGATATAGGTACTTACATCGTCCAGCCGGAAGCTGTGGAAGAGACTGGCCGCCCCGCCGGGGCCTCCCTCCCTGATCAGCTGGTAATCGTGGCCGGGCTGCGGCTCGCCGGTCACCGCCGCCGTCACGTAGGCGACGTTCACCTCGAGGGGCGTCGCCGAGCGGGAGCCCGCCTCCACGCCGCCGCCCCCCTCCGCCGGGCTGTAGCGTAGCGTCGCGCCGCCGTCGCTCTCGTACGCATCGAGCCCTGCAACCAGAAGCGCGCGTCAGCGTATGCCGGGTTGCCTGTGCGCGGGGCGGTACCGCCGCCGCGCCCGGACAACGACATGAAAAGGTAGGTGGATTGGATTGGGACCGAGGCAGGGGTGTTACTGGTTCCACCGGGAGGAGAAAAAATAACAACTACCAGTGGCGCAACCAGAAATTATTGTCAGTGGGGGCTGGTTGACAATGTTACTATTATTTTTGTGTAGAATTACTTAATAATAAAAGTGAGCAACGTTGTAAAACGTTGTAAAACCTTAATTTGAGAGAACAAAGTAATTACCTAGCTTTTCAATATCAATCGGTTTGGAGTGATAAATACAGCGTACCTACAGGGTCGTAGATACACTTTGTCGATGGCAAAAGAAGTCCAATCTGTATTGTCAAGAATTGCGCCGCAAGCGAAAATTTTCAAATTTTAAATGAACTAAAAATAATTAAGTAACCGAATATTAGCAAAAAATATTATGCAAGTCAACTGATTGTATTTTTTCCTTTTTTAACTATGAAACCATAATAATAATTTAACTATGCAGTAAATGTAAGAAGTAAGGTACCTACTCTTTTTTTCTTTTACATAAAATCCCGAGAGAATTCCTTGAGTGATGTGGAAATAAAAATATAAGTTAGTGCCAATAAATTTATTGTCACATGTCCTCTGATAGATAGGAATCTACAATCTACCTATAGAAATTTATTTCCTGGTGGGTTTATAATGATTATTGTTTTTTAAAAGCAGGAATTAAAAGGAGGTGTTCGCTTATTAAAATGCGCCGCAAGCGAATTTTTTTAGAAATTTTAATGACAGATAATTTAACTGAGGCATAGAAAATTTTAAAGTTACATCACCATGATATGTTTTCTCTGTAGCATTGTTTTTATCTAGCATTGTTTAGCGCTTTTTTGCCTGGTTGGTACGAGCTCGGGGGGGCTGCAGCCGGCAGGATGGCAGTTTCAAAATTTCATCGTGTCGCACGCTCTGTGACATATAGACAGTCGAGGTATTAGAGTTTTTAAAGGTACCTACCAGTTTTTAATATGGATGTAACAGGGTTATCCACATTTCCCAATAAATTGCCAAAGGTATTAACTACCAAAGAAAAAAACTTGTAGGAAAAGTATACCTAATTACCTAGTAGTGCTGATATGGGATAGCTTGTAACTGCGGTATGTTGTATTCTATGAGTGCTACACAGGTACATAGATTCCTCCAGCTATATAATATTCCCCAGAAAAATAATGAAAGCTGAGCTGTTCTTAAATGCCCAAGTCGAAACGATATCTGAATCTGAATTTATTAACACCAAATTATTCTGCCAGTGGTTGGTACATTTTAGGAACTATAGCAAACTCAGCACAGAAAATAATTGTTGACAACCATCGTGATTTGCATGCTATAAAATATTGCAGAGAAAATCACATTGATTTGTTGTCATATGAGCCATAAAATGCAACCTTTAGATTATGGATTTCTTTGGCCTTCTGAAAACTGCCTACTCTAGAGAGTGTGGTGTGGAGTGTGATAAATAAATGGTAAGTCAACCGGGGAAAGTGGAAAGTAATTACCCAAATGCAAGTCACTAGATTATTTAATGATGCCTATGCTAGCGTTGCCAATATTGCGAAGGCCCAGAACGCATTTAAGACTTCTGGGATATGGATATGATCAGTTTTAAGAACTTGATTTTCCACTTGCCCCATACCTACCTCTTAACATATAAGCTATGGATCAGGACGATATCAAAAATGTCCTACCTGCCCAAGATGTTCGCGAGTTTTAACTTATGCGGTTTTATCTTGTTGTTTTCAGCTATTTAGACACTGCCACAAATAATTTTATCGATGTTTTGAACCATTTTAATTAAGCCAATAATTCTATTCCGAAACATTTTGATGTAAACAATTGTAAAACTAAAATTAAATAAAAGTCGTGCTTCAGTGCGGCCCTGGCGAATATCTCAAGTCACGTGCTCTTGTTTACGTTAGGCGTGAGAGTTGCTCGATTTTAGTATAGTTCCATTACACGTGACCCCACCACCACCAACTAACATTGAACTGATTTAGTTTTGCTTAATTATATAATTATAGAATCTCTAACAAATTTAGATATATAGATAATATAATAAATATAGACATTCACGCGTTAACTCTTATACAAAAATGTATGTATATAAGTGCGAACTTGCAGAGTTAGAGTTAGCAATAAAGTTTTATATCTCACGTTTATATAGCAATATACAAGAAAAATAGTTGAACACGTGTTATATAATAATTACTTATGTAAACAAAACGTAAAAACATGCCTTCAAGTATTTGTACTTTATTCGATAAATGCGTATAGGTACTATTATACACATTTACACTAGTTGTAAGCAGGAAGTTGTCACTGTCGCGTAGACTTATCACCTAGGGTAATTCAGGGATAGATGGACACGGCCATATTGAGTAATTTCACCCTCCGATTGGTAGGTGGCGCTGGCGGGGCAGTCAACCTTTGGGACTAACGTTAGTGCGTGTGGTGTCTGCATAGTTCGGTATAAATATCAAAAACAAAGCCTATACTCGATTAAGAGGGGATTGCCGACAGAGTGACGTTAGATTTCGAATTTTTTAAAGTTGTATAGCATAAAATCTAATAACATTTTATCTGCCAAAAATTTAGTACAAAAATCTCTGTCTCAATTTTAATCATAAGATCCTAAAAGCAATGTTTTGTTTTATAGGTTATGAAAACTTCGGGAAAAATAATAATTCCAGTGCATATGCTTAAGATCTTATGATTAAAATGAAGACACAGATGTTTGTAGCAAATTTTTGCCAGTTAAAATGTTATTAGATTTTATGCTATACAACTTAAAAAAATACGAAATCTAATGTCACTTTCGCTGTCGGCAACCCCCTCTTGCGATGTCGCGAGGTACGTCATAACCCGCAAATATGAAATAAAACAAAACCTTTGATTCAGATTTGCCATGGGCCATGCATCTTTCCCGGAGGATCCGGAGAGATGACCTCAATATTTTCGGGAGTGATGCCAGTGATGGCCATAGCAATTAACAAATATGGACTTCTCCTTACTTTGAGTTTTGAGCTTATAAACAATTTATATTTGCAGATGCCAAATAAATATTCAAGATAAGCTATGCAGAGCCGTGGAAACTGGTCTCAAGTAGACTTGGTTGATGCAATTAATAGCGTTGCCAATGGAAATATATCTGTGCGACACCGACACACTTTAGTAAAGTTAACATACCATGAAAAACGTGAGAGCTGCGAATAAAAACCAGAAACTTCAAAAAGGGCAATATGGGCCCAATTTGTGTTTTTGGAGAAGACCAATGAAGATCGACTATCGCGACATACATTGTCATTAACCATGCAAAAGCGAGGTTGACTAGATATTATGACTTAAGAACCATTTCTTACCATTTCGCTCAGCAATTAAAAATAAAACATAAATTCAACAATGATATGAAAAAAGCTGGTTAATAAGTGTTTTACTTTGTTTTTAAGTCGAAACCCCCAAAGTCGTATCCGTAAATCGGAAGGTGTACCTACCCATTGCTTCAATGGTTGCGTGAATATTTTGTTCTTAGAATGCCAATAGGTAAAATTGTATTAATACTTGTTGGGCATGCATCCCATGTAAATTCTGTCGAAATGTTAGAAGTAAAAAGAAGTATGTCCCTAATTACGGGCTCTGTCATGTATAGAACCTTCCTCTGTAAACCATCACAAATAACTGAAGATTTAGAATCCCCATCGGCTTATTCTAAAGAAATGGATAATAATATTACTCCTGCAGCTATTTTAACTTCAGCTGAACATTTAGACCTACGGAAGGAAAAAGTATCAAATGAAAAGAGAGAAAAAGCTAAAAATAAAAAAGAAAAAGAAAAGAAACTAGGTACCTTTCAAGAATAAGAGCAAAAAAGATGTAACGATGGAATGAGGAGGAAGAAGGCGAAATTTGCCTGTAAAGTGATGAATCTGGAACCACCAAACAAAACAAAAAGTTGATTGGACTAAATGCGTACATTGTTTGAAAGTGTGGACCACTTGACATGAAGTCAAAAAAGTCAATTTTGGCAGGAAAAAATGCGAGTTTCCATTTTATTCAAAATTGAGTATGTACCTAGTAGGTACTTTTTAGCAATATTGTACCTACCCAATGTTGAATTATTAAACCATAGGAGAGGCAGAAAGCCGGAGGCATTTTTGAAACCATATAATTTGTCCTATATCGAAACCGCCCACAAATCATCCTGGAACACCAGCATTCAAATTTTTTAAAGAAAATCAAACTAAAATAAATATATTTTGTTTTGACAACTGACAGACTATAGAATAGTCTTCTTAGAATGAGCAAACATACCAACACAAGTTACACGCATATTATTATGGAAGTGGCTATTTATACGTCCGACGGATACAAACGTCAGTATACGCCTTGCGCTCTCATTGGTCGATTGAGTCACGTGACACATAACCTTACTTCTACCGTCCGATGGAATTATGAATCGGCTTGTTTACTAAGTCGATTGGATGATGTCCGAGATTATTCAGACCTATCTTGTCTCATTTTATATTGCGTATGCCCTACTTTTTCCGTGATGGGCGCTGCGGAATGAAAAATGAAGTGGTTATTTTATTATTTACAATGATGTAACCAACCCCCGATTTTCTTGGCGCCGAATGTGGGGGGGTAGCCAAAATTTCAAGAAAATCGGGGGTGGGTAACAACGCCGAACGTCGCATCGGGCGAAAATACGGGGTACCTACCTAGCCAAAATTTCAAGAAAATCGGGGGTCAGTTACACCATTGGAAATTATTACCACTACTTTTTTCATACGGCAGCGTCTATCCCCCAAAAAGGAGCAGTGCATAGGCTCCTTATTGCAAAGGTGCTTGAGAAAAATGCACTTCCGACGTATCTAAATATTAGTTTACTTCGGCTTCGGCCGTGTACGGAGTTAAATGCACGTCCAAAGAAGTCACGTGACTCAGCCCGCCAATGAGAGCGCAAGACGTATACTGACGTTTGTATCCGTCGGACGTATAAATAGCCACTTCCTATTATTATTTGTTCGCGTTTTAAATCTAAATTAAAAACCTATCTAGAAAGGTGTTGCATTATTGTATGAGATACATAACATTTATCTAATACAGTTTTTTTTTAACTTTCACTCTAGTGGAAAATGTTGTAAATACAAAAATTTTAGGACATTTTTCTGTGAGTCTATCGAGACAACAACCCTATGCTTATTTCTAGGGATAACACCAAAAATAGCTATTATTTTTGTCCAATTTTACCTAAAGATATAGAAAATAACAGAAAATTTAAAATACATATTTGGTTGAACATCTATTAGAAAAAATAAACTAGGCCGATTACTATTAGCCTCCCTGTAGCTGCGTCCCATCCCGCTGCGATGTTGCCACATATCCGTTCATGGCTAGAAAGTTGAGTCGGTTATAGCGTTGCAGCTGTACCCTAACATAAAATGCACCTAATACGAGCCCTAACAACTATATGTTGGAACAAGCAGTTACTTTGCGAATAAAATGCCAGTTTACCGAAATTTTTTATTCTCTTTTTTTAATTGTAAATATGAAATTAGAAGCATTTTTTTATGATGTATGGAACTATTTTTACTGTTTAATTATATATTTTTGTTGATTACTGTTTAATTGATTGTTTGATATTTGAAAAAGCTGACAACTAAATATTGGAACATGTTTTGCTCTTCCTCATGTTTCTTGAGTTTTATCAGCCTGACGCGAAGGAGGTTTTGGAATGAAACATAAGTGTGTTGTCAACAAAGATTTTCACATGTCATTTGAGTATTAATAATTAAAGTTAGTAGGTATTGTCAGTTTTATTACGAGTAAAACACCATAATGGTGCGTGGAAAACCTACTGATCCAAAAGTGCGAGAAATTATTATTCTGAGTACCATAAAGGAAAAACAATGCGTGAAATTTCCAGTGAATTGACTATAGCAACAACTACTGTTTTTAACATAATCAAAAAATATGGTGAAACTGCCAATATTGATGTTCGCGGTAAAAGTTCAGACCGTCCAAAAGCTGTTTCTCAAAGAAGTGTAAGGCTTTTAATTAGAATGTGTAAGTCGGGAAGTAACTGTAAGTAACTGCAAGGTGGAATAGAGAAACTGGGATGCATGTTTCCAGAGAATGCTGTCGCAAATATATCCACAAGAGCGGTCTTAGTTTTTATAAGGTATGTTTGACAGGTATTTCTTTGCGGTATGAATTTTCTATTTTTGAACCATAGGCCAAAGAAAAACCATTGTTGACGGAAACTCAAAAAAGGAATCGTTACATTTGGGCCAAATCAAAGCTTTCGTGGACCAAACCTGACTGGGACAAACTTATCTATAGCGACGAAAGCAAATTTGATGCATGTGTAGGAGATTACAGAAAGCGTGTGATTCGGGAAAAAACAGAAGCATTCCATAAGGATTGCCTCAAAAGGACTGTAAAGTTTCCACAGGGCGTCATGGTGTGGGGTTGTATGTCGGCCAAAGGGTTGGGAACTCTACACTTTATTGAAGGCATAGTAAACGCAGCCAAATACCAAGATATCCTTGAACATTCCCTTTTACCAAGCGCCGCAAAGTTATATCCATCCGGACATTTTATTTTTCAACAGGACGGAGCCTCATGCCATACGGCTAAATCTACCAAAAAATGGATGGGAGAACATGACATTAAGGTTTTGTCACATCCCTCTAGCAGCCCGGATCTTAATCCAATAGAGACACTTTGGCACAAAATGAAACAACGCCTAAGAAATAATCCCCAGCGTACTTTACCACAAGTACGTGCTAAATTGCAAGAAATATGGGATAGTTTCACCCCTGAACTCTGTGAAGGCCTAGTTGATACAATGCCTAAGAGAGTTCAGGCTGTTATTCGAGCCAAGGGCGACGTTACGCCTTATTAATTTTTGTTGTAATTTTTTAAAAACCATTTGTTCCAATATTTAGTTGTCAGCATTTTTCGAATATCAAACAATTAATTAAATAGTAATGAACAAAAAAGGTATAATTAAATGGTAAAAATAGTTCCATACATCATAAAAAATGTTTCTAATTTCATAATTACAATTTAAAAAAATTTGAATAAAATAATTTTGGTAAACTGGCATTTTATTCGCAAAGTACTGCTTGTTCCAACATATAGTTGTTAGGGTTCGTACGTGGAAAAGCGTGGTTCAATCATCTGTGGTATAGGTATCTTACATGTATGATTAACCATTTCATTCATAGAACTTATCTTTGGAGCGTTAACTGCCAAAATATTAATACTAAAAACGAATTCCCCAGATAAGTATGTTGCTTTCATTGTGCGCCCAGATACCATATCTGCCAGACATAAAAAAGTCCATATAAACGACACTGCTTTTGTAACGAGCCCATAATCAACCGTGCAGCAGCGGTTACTTGGGCTAGGTCGCGACTACGATTAAGGTATCGATATCAAATAGCATTCCCCGCATATCGAAAGTTTAATTAATCGGTTGCTAAGCCTAATCAAATTAGAGAACTGATAGGGCGTCCTCTAATTGGCTAGCAGGTTTGTAAAAACAAGTTAATAGTGTCCAATTATCAACCTTGCAATGCAATTAAAAATGTGCTGATTAAGGAATGATGAAGCCTGCGTTTTCTCGTTAATGAATATATATATTTTTTAATTACGCTTTATGCATATTATCAAAATTAATAATATGAGAAAACATAACAGTGCGACCCACTTAAAACCGTAACACCCCCATAAATTTTGTAATTGTCGTCCGATTCTCATCGTTTTTTTTTTAAACGATAGAACCTCAAAAGCTGTACTTTTTGATTCCAAAATAATTAGAGAAATCATATTAGCATTTTTTTTTATAAAAAATTCTGATTACGCCACTGGATGGGGCATCCCTTAAGATGGGTTTTTTACCAAATTTTGTTAAAGAATATCCAGCAATAAAAATTCTAGAAATCAATGAAAATCGCGATTTAACTATACCTACCTATTTTACCTGCCTATTCGCTTAAATCAAGTTGCATGGGGCTTGAAAACAATTGAAAGTGTAACTATTTCAATTTTTTCTACTAATCCACCATTTATTTAGATAAATTTTTCATACCTCATAATTTTTATATTAGTGTTTTTGTTTTAGGTATACCCAATGATATAAATATAGGAATAGATACATTACCAAGGGCGACTTGTTTTGTTTCATGATTTTAAAACTTGGCACATTTAAGGTTTCCAGTTTTTTGAGACGATTTAGGTTATTTTGTAAATATAAGTATATCACAAAGCATATATCTATGCGACATACAAATCTATAAAAAAAAAACTATTTATTATGCATTACAAAATAGGAAAAACTGAATTTAACAAATTCCAATGTAAACAAATTACCTCGTCTTCTTCCTCCCCGACCCGCTACTGTGAGAGCAAAACAAAACTATGCTATTTGTATTACCGTGAGTCATATATCGTTGGGTATACCTACATTAAAGATATGGTTGTATATATCTTTGCCTATATATTGATATTACACTCTATTCAAACTAAATGCAAGTGGCGCGTAAACATTTACACGATGGAAGCACGTGAACAATTCTGAGGGCTAATACTAGGGAGGACCGCATTAAAGACGATCTCTATGAATTTTATAATATAAAATATTAAAATAATATGCCCCAGTATTAAGAACTTTAAAAACAAACTTTTATGGCACACCTAGTCATTCACTTACCTGCAAATTTCTACTATTAACACAAATCGTAGCTCCAACAATTAATAAACAGCGAAATAAGTATATCGGAAAAAAATAAAGGTCCACTTGCCTCAATACACCTCTGTAAGAAACCCCGACTCGCTGCCAGACTTTATTGCCGGCTTGCCAATAACAAGCCGATCACGTGCGTATCACGCTCTAGCCATGCAACAACTTGTGTTTATGTTGCACTTGCGTTTAGTTTGAATAGAGTATAGGTACTTTTATTTGTAATAAAGTTTTTCGAAATATACACCCATTTAAAAAATCGCAGAAGGCCAGGCTTTCATGGCAATGCCAAACCAATACTTCAGAAACGAGGACCTTTCATCCACATATTTATAACAAAAATTGTCTCGTTCGATTCCCGTAGCCCACTTAGATTTTTAGGGGTGTATGTTGTTTTTGAAAAAGTCAAATATCCCACAAATTATAATCAAAACGGACATTAAACAAACTTCGGTTAGTAGATAAGTGAAGGAAAATTCTACATTTGTATGGTAATTTTTTGTGAGCACAATGGCTTTACCAAAATTCCCAAAGTTACAGAAGGCAAAGTTCTTCTGTTTCTAGCTTTGGATGATGATTGGATTTTTGGATAGAATCATTATGTAAAGAGCAACTGCAAGTGGGTACTTTTACTATCCAGGATTCTACAAAAAAGATGTTCAGCTTCTATAATAATTTAGTATACTAAAGATATTGTTTCAGTTGTATTTATAGAATGACCTTAAAACCGCGTTATCGGCACCAGCGAGTGGCGATCACACGAATATCTCGTGGAAAAAATTTCATCCAATAAGTTTCGAAATGCGATTTGAACTCTGACCCTCAGTAAATCCGTACTATGGGCAACGATCCCGTCTAATATTATTTATTAGTTTATTAATTTCCATGAGTTTCGGTTTCTTCAAATTTATACAGTACAGTGTGTCCACGGATGGACTTAACTATACTTGTAAATTTTTTTATTTTCAATTCTTCGAAAAAAGTCATTCTTCATAAAAAAAAAGTCTGCTTGTTCTTAAAATAAAATTGGCATGGAAAAAGTTGACATTACTTATACTGGGTGACCAGCAAATTAAAGAAATATTAATTAGCATAAGAGTAAACTACCTCTATTTGAGATAATGAAAAAAGTTATTAAGAAAATTTGCTTAGCGTGGTAAGCTACTTAAGTGAACAAAATTTCAAAGCGTTAGGCCTACTTCGATTTTTTAAATTTTTTCTTGTTTTTCTTAGATTAAATAATTTTCTGTATTTAGCAAGACAAAACTTATAAATAAAAGTTACTCAGAATACGAAACTGTGTATGATGGAAAATTGTTTGACAATCCTAGGCCCACTTTGCGTTTCCTCCAATATTTTCCAAAATACAAAGTAGGCCTAGAATCGTAAAATTTTGTCATCATGCGCAGTTTTCCATTCTGGGGAAGTTTTCTTAATACAGTTTTGTCGTAATATTTACAAAAAACCATTTATTTGACAAAAAAGAGAATACAATCAAAAAATCGAAGTAGGCCTAACGCTTTGAAATTTTGTACACTTAAGTAGCTTACCACGCTGAGCAAATTTTCTTAATAACTTTTTTCATTATCTCTACAAATAGAGGTAGTTTACTCTTATGCTAATTAACGTTTCTTTTATTTTCTGGTCACCCAGTATAAGTAATGTCAACTTTTTCCATGCCAATTTTATTTTAAGAACAAGCAGACTTTTTTATGAAGAATGACTTTTTTCGAAGAATTGAAAATAAAAAATTTTACAAGTATAGTTAAGTCCATCCGTGGACACACTGTATATGTACAGTGTGGCCCGTTTGGAATGGAGACACCTCTGTAAAATTGTTATTTTTGCTCCGATCTTGAAAAACTTTTTTTTGTTAGATAGGTCTCTGAAAATACCATTCGACACACCTTCCAATTGTTTTGAAAACCAAACACCTGGCTAACTGCGACATTTTTTATACCCCCAAAATTCAAGAAATCATATTAGTCATTTTTTTATCAAAAAAAATTACTAAAAAAAGTTGTTTAGAATGAACCAAAAATCCTAAATCCAAAGTTTTATCAAAATAATAAAAAAAAAATTCCGAAAAAATAAATTGAAGGTCCAAAAATCACATTTTAATGAATTTCTACGGATAGCAAAGTGTGCCATGGAAATTTGAAGTTAAAAAATTAGCTTTGATAACCGTAAAAATTGAATAAAATGTGATTTTTGTACCTTCAATTTTTTTTTTCGGATTTTTTTTATTTTTTTATTTTGATAAAACTTTAGATTTTGGATTTTTGGTTCATTCTAAACAACTTTTTTTAAGTAAATTTTTTTGATAAAAAAAATGCCTAATATGATTTCTTGAATTTTGGGGGTATAAAAAATGTTGCAGTTAGCCAGGTGTTTGGTTGTCAAAACAATTGGAAGGTGTGTCGAATGGTATTTTCAGAGACCTATCTAACAAAAAAAAGTTTTTTAAAATCGGAGCAAAAATAACAATTTTACAGAGGTGTCTCCATTCCAAACGGGCCACACTCTGTATATAACACTATAGGCGAATAAACATTTTCAAACCTGCTGGCAATAGAATATAACTATTCGCTCTGCTGTACAATTAGGTACATTTTTTCTGCGACTGTAAACAAATGGCCTCATTGTATGTTCGTTTTTAATTGGAAATGCATAGGATTACACGAAGCGAGAGAGTGCGTCTGCGGTGAGGAAAGTAAGAGGGGTGGAGGTGGAGATCCGCCCATGGGCAGAACTAGCGCCGAAGGAAGCATAGGCGTGCGGAAAGATTACTTTTTGTCAAAGTAAATAAATTGTTACCTATTTTACTTATACGGAAATAATTGATAGAAAAATGTAATATGAGATTGCGCTTGGCTATGTATTTAACACCCTGAACGACTCGCCTGAAGATAATCATTCCTCCTCTCAACGTCGCGTGGATATAATAATATTGCGAATAGGGAAGCGCGCTGCATCGTGTTCTTTCTGCGTACCCCGCGCTTCCCCACTTCCCCACGGACGCAGTCTTTCGGTGCGACTACTTTACTTCCCTGTACACGATTTTCAGCAACCGGTGCGGGAATGTTATTATGCACGGGTTGCCACGGGTGTGATATGAAAACTTTAGTGAAGTAGTAATAGGAGACTCCCACTTAAAATGACAATAGTAGAAAAAGTAGGTATAGTGTATAACTCGCACCGAATATTCATATTCCACTGATATAACTTGCAGCACTCGCCTGCGGCTCATGTGCTCATACTCGTGGAAAATGGTCCTTATGCAATACCGTCTCTCGTACAGACGGTGTTGCCTTATGGCCTTTTTAATAAGAAACAAAAACAAAATAATCGAATCAATGAAAAGAGTTTGTATATGTGTTCGAAGAGGCCTCACCAAAGCTTCATAGTTTACCCGCATCTGTGAAACTACTTGGCCCTTTTTATTTTTGGGCGAAGTGTTTGTTTGCCAATAAGTTTTCAAGGCATAAACGGGGCCGATGTTTGTCAAATATTTTTTTGTTTATTTTGAATGAGTCGCGTGGCTGTATACATGGCAATGGCATCGCGCCTCGAAATGGGTTTGCTTAGGATTCCCTTTTTGCACTTGTACCTGGCTAAGTGTGTTTGGACTCGAATCACAAATCAGGCACGTAATATAATAAGAAACGCCAGGTAAAGCAAATATTCCATAGTTTTCTCTGTCTTTGAGAAAGCCCGCAATAAATTATGAAATTGTTGAAAAAAATTAATATAGGATGATCATGTTTTGAAAAAATAATAATACCTTTTATTCCTAAAAGTTGTCAAGTATGGCTTCAGGCAATCACGGATTGTTCCAATTAGATGGTAATGGATAAAAACAAACGAATTCTGGTAACCGCGCTCCTGCTTGGTCTCAATCACGGTAGAAAGAGATCCATTGCACTATCAAAAACTAAATAATATCAAATAAGGATGAATTTTTGTACCTGTAAATATAAATCAAGAGTGTTGTTTTTGTGCCATAGCGTAAAGGATAATCGGTTGTAGTGCATTTTTATTCTTCAAATAATTATTAAATAATATCAGTTTTATACCAGGAGAAAATGTATATTTAGCAAATTTGTAGTAGTTCATACATTATATTTTGTTACCACGCCTATTGCTTGCGGTTGGTTTGTATTTACGTCATAAGTTATTTTGTGGTTTATACACCGGATGCGTATAAGTAAGTATAGAGCTACTATTATTCTAAATTCCTGCAAAAGTTATCATAATTGGCTCTCTCGCCACATTTTTCAAAGTTTCGTTCCTTTAATGTTAGGAGTTGTGTATAATATTTTCCAAAGATGAATTTAAATTAACCGCTGACAAAGGGCCAGGGTTTATCAAGCAATGGTTTTTCCTATGGCAGCTTGAAACAGTTGCCCTTTAATGAATTTGTTTTAAGTTCCTGTGTCGAGAAACCAAATAGGTTTGTTCCCTAATTTCCAATTAATGCAAGTAGTTTTGTTCTAAGTCCATAAAATATGTATCAATCATAAAACAAGCTATTAAAAAAATTGTTACTGTAATAAACACAAAACAGAAACAGCGAATTTGGGGCGGCTATAAAACGGCTAGGGCGAGTGACCCGTTTCCCAACTGGGGCAGTGATGGTGATGTCAACCCTCAGACAAAATAATAAACATAGACTAATAATTCAATACAATACAGACCAAGCCAAGATAAAAAATGTTTAGTAACATTATTTATATGAGTTAGTAACAGAAATATAAAACAAAACAATGCAATGATTGCACCATTGCCAAACTTCTTCATAAATTTATCTTGTACTTACGAAATAAATGTGTAACCGTTGACTGACGTACCTATTTATAAAGACTTCTCACGGCTATAGCTTTATGTCCTGGAAAACAGATGGCTCTGATGGCTAACAACTTATTCTGCATTGTATTTTATCTCCGGAAAGCGCATGGTGAGCCAAATATGTGTCAGTCGTGACAGCCGTGAGCAGTCTTTAATAATATATCAGTTAACGGTATAACCAACGTTAAAAAACATCAATTTGGAACAATTAGTTGATATCTACAATCTAGATAATTATAGTAAAAATTTTGACAGTTATCATTTAACAATAAATTTTATTGATTTTGTGAATTTACTGATTATACTTGGTCTATAAATAATATCCTTAATAAATTGCTTATTCTGGCTAACGTGGCAACATTGCAAGAGCTTTTGTGTGTTCGATGCGCATTTGCTTTATTATGTCCTAACAGCTGATCCAGAGTTCGTTGAGATTTGCCGGTTCGTGTTGATGTATATCGAGTGTTTGCTTTTGCGTTATTCTTGTTTTTTGAGGAGATTTTGGGGTTATTGGACAAAACACATATTGCTAAGTTAGTAATTAGTGAATTAGTGTAGTTTTAAGAACGATGGGAAGAGTAATGTGTTGGATTTGTGGCATAGGAAACTTAACCTCTGGCTATCATATTATGCAGGCTTAAGTGTCAAATTTGTTGTTTTTGTTTTTAGTAGGCATTTTTATGATGACTGATTACAATGCAGCCTTTAGGTTAGTCTATGTTTATTACTCAGTATTCAGTTATGATTACCCAACCTTAACTTTTTTATTTTTTTACCCTATCGAAAAATGGTAAATAGGAAAGTTTTAGGAAAACTTCTTCTCATCTTTATGCACTTATCAAAAAAACAATTGAATGTCGCGTTTGCGGGACGCATGTAAACATACACCTTGTATTTTCCATTTGGTTGGATTCAACATATGACATATTATAATATCATTGGAATCGGAAAAAAGTGTAGACTTCAAATATGTAAATATATGCAGGGTGTTCCATTTAAAAAAAACATAAGTTTGGCACAAATCTCCCAAACGCGACATTCAATTGTTTTTCTAATAAGAGCATAAAGAAGATAAGAACTTTTCCTAAAATTTTTCTTTTTACCATTTTTCGATAGGGTAAAAAATAAAAAAGTTAAAGGGGGTAATCATAACTGAATACAGAGAATATTGTTTTTTTTTATTTAAATTCAAAGATTTAATTTGGATATAAATGCATCATTTTGCACCACAAAGAAATTTTCAAAAATATTTCCTGAAAACTTACAACTTGTCCACTTGCGACCTTATTTCACGACTCTTGGAAATTTCGATGGGTTTACAATTATTCTTAGCCACTTTTTTGTTCACACTTAATACCATACTCCTTGTTGAAATTAAAAAATCTAAAAAAGCTAACAACCAAAACAAATCATTTTCTCGCGTCATTTCATTTCTTGGACAAGTGGGAGCTAAAGTATAACCCTTAAGGCTTAACTATAATGAACCCATTGGAATTGGCGTGACGACGTGACATATACCGAAACCGATGGAACGACTGTGGGGCATGAATTATACTTGGTGGCGGTAGTCTGGGGATCGAAATTGAATGAAGCGTAAATGACAAAAAATCGAGTTGGAAGTTGATATCCTGGGAATAGCACAGTCAAATACCTACTAGGTGTTTTTTTAAGAGAATCCGTATATAAAAAGTGCGTCAGAAATAAACTAAGTATGTTTTTCCAAAGAAGACATTATTTGACATTAAACTCGCCCTAAAAATTTTATTTTTTGGTGAAAAATAAGTAGGTTCCTATTAGGTATAGGTATAATACGTTTTTTGAGCTTTTGGTAAATAGTTATTTATGTACCAAACCAAGGTACTGAAGTTTGTACAGTGACAGGCAGAAAGTTGGACACAAATGGAAAACTTTTTTATTATTAATTTCTCAGAAAATTTTATTCTTGATAAAAGTTGGTGCATCATTTCAAACTCAAAACGCACATATCAAAATTTAAATATATCTTTTTGGATACGAGGTAGATTCAAAAAGGTCAAAATAACTCAAGAGTAAAGTACCCTTTTTTTTAAAATATGGTAAAAAGTTACTTACAAAAGTTGTTTGGAATCAAAGGTGGATATCAGATTTAAAGTCACAGCCACCTAGTAAAAAAAAAGAAATTTAACTTTTTTTGAATTTTTTTCGATCACCCTGTGTATTACAAAAAAAAAACTGCAAGCGCAACTTATCATCGCATAACACATGAATTTGCTACTCAACTTTAATTTTGTTCGATTAGCAGCTAGAAATTTAAATTAATGGAAATCAGAGATTAAAAATATTAAATTTTTGTGTCCAACTTTCTGCCGGTCCCTGTATAACGAATGTAGTATTTAGTTGCCGAGGACTGCAAGGCCTAGGCAAACAAACTTACTGTAAATTAACTGTCAACTTTGAGAGAATGTCTTCAAATTTTCCTCTTATCTTTTACCCAATGGGTTTGGATACACGACTTTGTACCGTCTACCTGCTACCTTTTTCATACCTACTGCTCTGAAAATGTACCTATAGGTACAACGCTAGAACAGAAAACAACGAGGGCAGGATATAGGTCATAAAACCACCTGTTTCAATAAGGAAACAAACATAACAATGGCTAATTCCCACCGAGCACGGTTTTGCATTTAAAACGACCGTTTCGATTTTTTAGTAAATTCGACACCATATTTTACTGCCGGTTACCGTTAGATCGATTTCTACTTGTTATTGCCACTGCGGCGTATAAAGAGCCGAGAAGTGGGTTGAAAAATGCCTTTTGTAAACAAAGGGTATAGGTAGGTATACCGTATGGTATACCAAGCTATAATACAGCTTCCGTGTTGTGAACAGCATATAACCTTAAAGTTCATTTCATTTAGAAACAAAATTGCTTTGTAGTTAAATATTTTAACTGAAAACATCATTTTACTCGCTATTTTCAAATTCACCCTTTTGCTCTTTTTATTATAGCGCTACGATACCCCCCATTTTCAAGGGTTTCGTAGTTTACATCTCCTACTTGCATTTCTTAATATTTTCACTTGATTTTTTTTTGTGGCTTAGATAAAACTACGAAGAATCGTCGTTGTGTATCACGAACTGTGCAGGACTAATGCGACACTGTTAAAAAAAATGCCAAACATACCCGAAATTCGACTATATTCGGTTAAGAATTTCGAGTATTTCCGCCGCTCAAAAATAATTCGAAAGACACAACGACGATTGAGGCATTCGATACCATTATTTTAAGACTACTTTCAAGTCGATACGTTTGTTCGTTTGGCTATGATTTGAAAACTACGAACCCATTGCCCGGCAATAAAATGATCCGTGAATTGGCCATCCGAGCAGGAATTAGACGTACGGAGATAGACGGGCGGGCGGGCGTTCGCTGGAACTCGTGGTTCCCCTACTCCCTACTTCTGCCTACTCACCGGGCTCGGGAACCACGTCAGGGGAACTTTCAATCGATATCAGATGTTTCATTTTTCATTTTATTACTCTCAGTCTCCCTTATTTGTGTTTCGCTGGTTTTTAATGTTGGAATATTACATTATGTATGTCGACTGGCATATAATAATACTCATTATTATTATTCCTCCAGGAGTAATAAATAAATAATTATTATTCACAAAGTACTTTTTGCTTTTGTGTAAAATGGTTTAATCCCTAGGGCAGAAAATGGCTTGGTCGTGCAAAAAGAGTAAATTTAAATTCTAGACCAAATTGTGCCCTTGATTTTTACTTTAAAAATGTGATAGGTACAAGTAATATTTTTGTCAAATAAATGGGTCATGTGAAGCATTTTTTGAAAACGAATAATATCCTATGTAATACGATTATTGTGTCAAATCGCTGCATGATAAAAGCTAATTTATATACTTTCCAGAGGGAACGATAATAATTCTGACATCCAGTCAGTTTTAGAAACTTCTTCGTTAGAAGATTGTTCGAAAGTCATTTAAGTTGAAAATCGGGCAAAATAAAAATAGAGGGTACATTTTATTGTTCCAGTCTGTCGAATTTATGACATTTTAATACATTTTCTAGGATTTTCGATAATTCAGATTTGTCAGAAGGTTCTGATACTGAACGGCAGTCAGGGCAAGAATACCTATAATGTTTGATAATGATGTCGCAACAGTCACAGTGAAACCAATAGGAGTAATTTGTGGGCTTGTGTGCTTTTATTCCCGTACCTAATATGGTTCCCAGAATTTGAGAGAGGGGTACTAGGGTACTAACACATATTTTGCATTTTGCACACTTATTATTCGGATTTAGGTATAAGTGCAGGTGCATAGGGTTTGAGAAACAAACTTTCTGGGAAAAACATCTCAAAACTATTACTTTATTTGAAAACGGAGACCGGTTTCGCAACTCTATAAATTTACCTACATCCTCATTATATATTTGAAATATATACATTCAGCCACAAGTCAAAGTTGAAACAATTAAAAACATTTACATAATTATAATCTTTTTTCAAGTATCTCCTTCAAATTTCCTGGAAGCTCTTGGACTATAAGTGATTATCCTTTATTTATTTACTTTTTTAAATCTTATATTGTAGTCCTTGATGATGTAATTTTATAGATTAACGAAACCGCTTACTGTTTTTAAATAAACAAATCATAGTTGTGATATTATACCTATGGTCTATTATTCACTCTAATCCCTCTAAAGTGAACTCTTACCAAAGTCTAGAAAGTATATCTCTAGACGCTGCTGTTACAGTGTAGAAAGTTTTCAGTTAGATTTATTTATTATTACACAAATATTAATATGGAATACTAGGTATATAAAACATTTTATAGAAGTAGAATTTAAACGCACTTTTTTGGTCGTAACAACACTATTATGCAGAACAATAATTATCCAATCAAACATTGATAGATGTTCAACTGACCCTAACGTGGTTCAAGAAGAATTCGGTAATCGAATCGTTAATTTAGATTTTATAATTGAGCAATTACAGAAGTTTTTTATACACGAACTCTTCATAGTACCTATGCACCTTTGCTGATATGAAAAATAATAGTAAAATTGCTTCGACGCCAAAAAGCTATGCAGTGTGTTGCCAACGAAAAGTGAACGCCCTCTATAACTCCCAAAAATATCATTTTTGCAATAAAGCAAACAGGCCACCGCCGTTTTTTAAATATTCGCGCTTCTTCGTCGGCATCGGCGAGACTCGTGTGACCCGTCGGCGGCGGCCGGCACCTGACTTATTATTTCATATTATCTACACAGGAAAAAAAGACTGTTGTGATTTTAGTGAGTTCGTGTATATAGTCACTTTTCTAATCTAATCTATACTTTTGACTTAATTGCAGATGAACCAATAAGTTTAAAATAGTTTAAATTTCCGTTAAGAAGACGTATTGTCACTTCGATACTAAAATTGGCGTACAATGAAAGCATAACCTCGGTTTTAAAATGTCTCATGTTTTATTTAAACAATTAAATTTATTTTATTTAAATAATGATGATTCTCACCCTCAGACTACTCCAAACTATCTAAGAGTACCCCAGAAGCAACTGAAAAAACATTATAATTCATTGGATGAACAAAACAACTTAATTGCAACTTTTATAGGTACCTATTCATCAATATAATCAGTAAATCATGTTTTTCAATTTTTAAGGTATTCAAGAAATTCTTAGAATTTTCATATTAGAATTCATGTCCAATACAAGTTAGATTGAATCAAGTACTTTTTACTCGACTGAACTAATATCCTATTACAAACACGTTAGTAAAAAAAGCTGTGACCTTGACTGAGTAATTTACCAAAATCAATGATCGCAAATTAATGATCGCAAAGGTTTTGAATCAACCATACATTTTATATCGTTCGTAGTCATAATGAATACTGTGCAAGTGAATGGCTATTAACAAACTGGGGGTTACTAGAACTTGTATCCACTAAAATTAAATGTTATTAATTTATTGATCTCATCTGCAACATTTCTGTTTTGTCAATTATAAGTTGCTACACTAGCAACTTGATTTGCATTTTACACATCATTTGCTTATTATTACAAATCCAGCAAAAATTCAGTGACAGTAGTTGTAATTTCAGTATAATGAACAGTTAAATGTACCCATATTCAATTCAACACCATGAAACGTTATGTTGTTCTGACAAAATAATGTGCTTAGAAAAGAAGTATTATAGAATCAATTCCAGAACACGCTATTTATTGAAATAAAATATTACATTTAAATTATTCATTAGAATTCAATATCAATTGTAATTGAATTGATTATTGTTAGTTACAAAAAAGCTTTTGCTTGAGTTTGAGGAATAATATCTCATATTGAATTAAACAGGGTTTTTTTACAAAGTGAGAGATTTTTCTCAGTGTAGTAACTACGGCCGGCTGCCCCTCAATCGTAGCACTATGAAGGGGCAGGCTGGAGTGGGGAGTCGTGGGGACTAGAGGAAGGAAAAGGATAGGCATATCTAATCGAGCGACGTTTGTCCTGAATTGAGTCGGGCACTTGAGGCGGATTTCATAAGTATCGTAGCCTCTTAATGCAGGAATTCTCTATAGATATGAATTAACTTCGTTGGGTATTGCGAAAAATAATACTTAGACGAATTTTTATACATGGCCGTTATAAGAGCAAAAATTAAGAGATCCGTTTTTTTTTTGTTTTTCTCAAGGCACAAAATTAAGGGTCTTAGGAGCCCTCAAAAAAGGAGCCCTACATTTAGTTTTTTTGGTAGAAAACTATCATGCATGACCTATGGTAGATATCCATGCTCAGGTTTATCTTAGGCCACAGAAAATATAGCTATGCGTAGCTAGATATTCTGTGCTTAAGCGCTAGGGGCTAGGGGGTGCTCCTAAGCAGTGACTCTACTATAGTCACTGTCCTAAACATATTCCACCTGAATTTTTAAATAAATTTTGCTTTTCCACAAAAGATTTTAAAATTTTATTTAACGTTTAGAGAAAATCTTGCTTGAACCAGAAATGAGTTCCAGCGCATTCAGTTCTAAATGCACAAACTCCTAGGATCAGTAGGAACCGAAAACCTGGGACGGTTGGCATATGAAAAGAACAATTTTTTATGAAGAATTAAATTATCCGTCTGATCTATTATAATAGAATGTACCTAGAATGTTTAAACTTTTTTACTATATCAGGTTATGCATATCTAATGATTTTCTACCAATGCTTGCCAAAGCCGAATGAAATAGGTCAATCCGTTCAAAATTTATGACCAAAAATAGTTATTTATGTACCAAAGCAATGAAGTTCAACTTTTTATGACTCATGTGGAATTTAATTGCCGAGGCCTCTGGCCGAGGCAAATAAACCATACGAGTCATAAAAAGAACTTCAGTGCCGAGGTACATATATTATATATTTTTTGAAATCGGAAAAAAAAAGTTTTATTACTCAAGAAAATAATCATAAGGGATCACCGGTCCATGAACCAACTGCGCGCGGCGCTGCTTGACTTTGACGATCGCTCTACCTAAGTCAAGTATGATAAGAACAGACAAACCAAACTGCTGCTTGTTGTGCAGCCTACACAACAAATCTATTGATATTCAAATTTACTAAAATATGTATACTGAAGGATTGCGATTCTATAGGTAACAATTTCGCAATGTGTACGAAAAGTTAAATAGGCCTTTTGTGGCAGGGTTTTGAATATTTGGTCACTTTTGACGGGCGATGGCTCCCCGTCTGACGTTTGATGTTTACATCTCGCCAAGGCCTACTTATTGAAAAAATCGTACAATAACGGGCTACGTCACTGCCGATTTCAAGAAATAGTTATTTATGTACCAAGGCACTGAAGTTCAACTTTTTATGACTCATGTGGAGTTTAGTTGCTGAGGCCTCTGGCCGAGGCAAATAAACCACTTGACTTTGACGATCGCTCTACCTAGGTCAAGTAAGACAAGACACGGCATCTTCGTACAGAAAACCAAACTGCTGCTTGTTGTGCAGCCTCCATAACAAATCTATTGATATTCAAACCTACTAAAATATTTGTACTGAAAGATTGCGCTGCTATAGGTAACAATTTCGCAATGTGTACGAAAAGTTAAATAGGCCTTTTGTGGCAGGGTTTTGAATATTTGGTCACTTTTGACGGGCGATGGCTCCCCGTCTGACGTTTGATGTTTACATCTCGCCAAGGCCTACTTATTGAAAAAATCGTACAATACTGGGCTACTTCAGTGCCGATTTCTGAGCTTTTAATGACGATTTTGGGACACTTCACTGCCGATTTCAAGAAAACTAAATTTAAGGTCCTTAATTTTAGGCATGGAGCAAAACAAAAAAACACGGATCTGCTAATTTTTTGCGCTTATTTCGGCTATGTAGGGTGGCACTCATTTCTAGAACACCCTGTACATTCTCGTACTTTTATTTCCATTGCTTATAGGTACTAAATTTTAAGCAGATATAATCCGTTTGAAAATTATCGTGGAAATACATATTGTTTGAATTTTTCCGGAAGAATACTTCAACTCACATGGAGAAGTGAAAGTACAAAGGAAGAGGAAAGGGGTGAGCCTGATTTCATTCGTAATATGAGCTTATTCATCGATATGCGCGGGTCCATAGTTTTTAGATTAAGTATTATTAAAAATCACTTAATATTTTAACAAAGAAATAACTATGAATTATGTGCACGACATACCATGGAATACACAATAGAACGAATGCGATAAAGATAGCTTATCACGGGCGTAGCCAAGGGGGGGGTTTCGGGGGTTCAACCCCCCCCCCCCCCCCCGAAATAAGCAAAATATTACCCAATATTATACCGAAAAAATACGAGGAGTGAAGAGTTAAATTGCTATATACCTAAGCGGCGCGTGACCGCGCTTACGGCAGTATTGTTCCATGCGAACTCGAAGCGAATAAAAGTGAAAAGTGGTGAACGAATAGTGAAGAAAATTAAGTGTACCGTGTAAGTGAGTAATTATTTTAGTGCACTGTTATTCGATGACCTTGTTAAGGATAGATACGTGAATCATTATTACTGTCGAAAAATGGAGGGGAAAAAAAGGAAGGGTGATAAACCTAAAGGTATGGACTACTGGAAAAAGTGGTGTAGTCAAGGTCAAGGGGTTTCTAATAAAGAAACTAATTTGGATTTAGCTATCAAAGCTTCAGCTACCTTGCATGCTGATAAGAAGACTGCCTACCCCGAAATCTAGTTTGGAATGCCTAGATATGTGCGATAAAAACCTTTATCCTAATATTTACACATTACTACAAATGTTCGCTACCATTCCTGTATCCACTGCTACCCCAGAAAGGTCTTTCTCGAGCCTAAGGAGACTGAAAAACTATTTACGAAACACTACAAGTGAAAACAGACTTAATGGTTTGGCTCTAATGAACATTCACTATGGAACAGAAATTCATGCAGATGAAGTAGTGGATATATTTAAAAGAAAAAGCCGAAGATTTCTTCTTTAATGGTTTTAGATTTAGCGCAGAGGAACGAAGTTAATTTATCCATTTCATTTAAAGTTAAGAACTTTATAAATATGTCGTAGTTTTTCGGATGAATATATAGATATTAAATTTCATGTAAGTATATTTTTGTTGTTTTATTTACTTCTCAAACTAACCCCCCCCCCGCAAAATAAATCCTGGCTACGCCCGTGTAGCTTATTATACAATGTTGCTTTGCCCAAGTCATGCACAATGTTAAAATTATTATTGCAATTACCTACTTTTTATTACTTGTTGCTAAGAAGATTTTTAACTGACATTTTTAACGAGGAATAATATTTTTAGTCCCAGAACTGTCACATGCAGATTATTGAAAACATAAGGGTTAAAAAAGAAAGATTTTTTAGTACCTGTAATTATGAATAATTAAAGGATGTTATTGGAATAAATGACACCTATGCCGATGGAACCCGTATCTCCGGTAGTGCCTACGGTCACAGTAGGAGTCCCGGGTTCGAATCCCGGCTGGAGTGCATTTTTTTTTTCAATTGATATCCTTAACCTGATATGCCACTAAAACATCCTTTGTTATAATAAGGGTAAAAGTTTAAGCGTCACTCAAGAAGCTGCGATGTAATCTAATATAACGCTGATTATAACTTATTATTATTGGCAATTTGTGTGCCTACCTACCTACAATTTTCAGTTTACATGAAATAGGTAAATCAATCAAAATAAACTCTAATAAAAATTTTCGATATTTTAGAAATTAATGACAAACAAATTTTGTCTGTTTAGCTTTTCTATGGGCCCTGAACATGCGAATATACAATTTTGCCACTGAACAGATTTTGGAATCTTAATTGTAATGAGATTTTTATTTGAAACAGGACGGTGTAGAGAGGTACCTACCTACCTAGTTCCTCGATAAAAAAAATTACATACTCAATAAAAACGAGTGTGAATGATTCAATTTGCGAGCAGCAGAATTTAGTTATTTTCCACACACTTTAGTAGGTAGGTACTACGTTATTCCTAATAAATCAAATCGTAATTATTGCTTAATATGTTCGAAGCATTGCGAAATAGAAAGAGTTATAATATTATTTTAAACCTCTGACCTTGGAGTTTTCAGTCGAGTTTACGCCATAGCACTCATATTTTATGAGGGCACACGTAACAATACAACTAATATTTTAAACTCGTGCATATAGTCGCCAGCCTTGTTTACCAGTGCATAGTGCATAATATATGCCACATATATATATTATTATATTCGTTGTTTTAAACACACTCATTTACAAAATATGCGCGTTCTTTAGAATAATATAGAACGCAAATTATGCTCCATATATTTCGCTTATAATAAATAATTGAGGTTAACGTTATGTTCTTTCTTATTTTCATATGTTTTAAATTACAAAGCAATATATTAGCATTTCTACTTAACTTTATTTACCTATAGTACCTAGTTATTATCTAGTAGATATGGTTTCAAAATGTTCACCGTACCTACAGCAAATAAAATATTGTTGTAATAAAAATAGAAAAAAAAATAGAACCTATAATCGTTTGTAATTCATTATATTTAAAATTATGTATGTAGGTGGAAAGTGGCACTCTGTAACTTACCTATAGAAAAAAAATTGCAAGGAGGAAGTGGAATACAACAATTCAACTTTAGCTAGAATTTCGTGTTGTTCCATTATTAAGCACTTCACAATATTAGATAATCTAACTCCCGCACCGAATCGTAATATACATTTTGAAGATCGAGCGAGATGTACAACACCTGAGCTTCCCGCGAATACTAGATTACCAGTCTCCGTCCATGAGAGGCAGCCACCTTATCGAAAAAAACTATTCTAGATAACTGCTCCCGAGAATGCACCAAAACAAGCAAAGGTGATAGCGTATCACCTCTTATCGTCTGTGTTATGACGACACTTATATCGCTACCCCGCCGATATGACCGTCTATGAATTCGCTATGGAGGGAACGCGATAGTGCAATCTCGACGCGTGTGTTATCTCCCTTGTGGTTGGCGTTTTCGAGGTAAGGTGCTCGGTTTTAGTGCTTCGTGTGCTTCGGTGGTGGTTCCGAATACCTGGAGATCGGTTTCGTGGAAAATTTGAGTAAATCCGTTGAACGAGACGTCCAAGTAGTGTCTGTTGCGTGAAAGAGTTAGTTGTTGCAGTTATATACTACAATTAAGTGTAGTGACAATGCAACCTTCCCGAAGAGGATAATTTACTGAAAAGTGCGTCATTATTGCCCAGATTTTAACTTCAAAGTGTTCGCCTGTGTTCGGTAAACGATTAAAGTGTTCGCATAGAATGTTTACATTCATATCATTTATTTTAGACAATTTCTCTGAAGACGAGTTCCACGAAGTGTTAGAAATCGGTTTTGTGAATATAATGATGACGCAACTATTTGTTATGATCTAGTGGATGCCTTGAAAGTTTGCAAATTGTCACGTGGCCTCTCTGAATTTGCTAGGCGATGTACGCAAAAGTTGCTTACCTGAAGCCTTTTTACAGAAACTATTGTTTATTATTAAGTGGTCTGTACTTGCGTTGATACCAGTGACATGCCTATAAATGCCACACAAACAACACTAACAACACGTAAACCACAAACACTTCCGATCAGTAGCGATAATGGTTTAAACATTTTAATGTTGGCTTCGACATTTGAAACTTATCTTTAAAGTGACTTTGTTAATTATTAAGAATATAGAAAGCTTCTGACAAATGATATGTCAAAAGATTGTTTTCGCCCAGGAAGGAGCAAATTTGGGTTTAACGCTCGACCAGGGCAGTTTCTGCATATATTATTGCGGGATGCCGTTTCCGTTTTTACAGTGGCACGCACCTTTGAGTTGTTTCGACAAAGTAATCAAGGCAGAAATCCTCATTTTTGGTAAAATCAGTACCTACAATACAGGCAAAAAATATAAGGCACGTTTATGTCTTTAGTTTAGGAATTCTTGATAATAGACAACGGTCAAAGAGACGAGAATTCTAAATATTGTGTTTTTGTGTATTTGCTATAACCTATAACAGTCTAAGAGCTGGCTACAGAATATATGTGGCCAGCTGGTGTAGTCGAAATTTTACCGAGTAAATAACGATTCTATTCTTAACGACAAACTGAAAGCCCCGAGGATCAGGCTTTCAGTTTGTCGCGGTCTGGAAGCATATTATTATGTATGTACAGCACGTCTTCGGATTGAGTTAACAAGCAGAGCAATTTCTTTATTTTTAACTTAATATTCTCCTCAGATGTAAAGGGTGGCTGCAAATGGAAAGAAACGCAATTTATAATTTTAGAGAGAAATACTTAATAAAGAAGTTTATTGTTTGAGTTTTGAGGATTTCAAGTCCTTAAGTTTTTTATTTTGTATTTCTCTCTAAAATTAAAAATGGAATTTCTTTTGATTTGAGATATATATGCATTTTCTGGCCTCCTGTATATCTGATAAGAAACAGGTAGGTATATGCCAATCTTATTTATTTTGCAAGTAATAGTTTTTAGGAAGAATAAGTTTCTTGCAAAATAAAAAGGTTTCTCTTCTTGTTAACTGAATCCGAGGACATACTGTACCTACATACAGCGTGTCCCGCTCTGATGTCCGGAAGAGGGAAAAGTTTTTTATTCGTGCGTTTACGACAAAAAGTCACTCTTTATAAAAACTCCTGCTCCTACTCCTGCTTGTTCCAAAACGCCCAAAACTATTAAAATATATTTTATTTTTTTATACAGGGTGTTCAGTAGGTATTTCAAAAAATTTAGAGAAATTTTGTTAGTCACCAAGAGTAAAAAACTGTTGTTTTTGACAATATCGAAAAATAATGTCAAGGATGTCATTTGGAGTCCACAGAGGTTTAAAAATTTGAGGTTTCAGCAATTTATGTTGATTAGATTATAAAATAATTATATTGTGTCATTGTAATAGATAGGTATAATTTAAAAATCTCTATTCATTGCAAACTTTATCTTATATCATTTTCTTCTACGATGCAGAATAAAGGGCACTTTACTCTTTTGTGCCGCTTTTAAGTTTTTGACTCCCACTGGTATACCGTGCATGAAGTTTTTCAGGCCCTATCGTAATTTTTTTCTTGAATAAAAAGAAGGAACCTTCTACTTTCCTGGCCTTGGGAATTAGGTACCTTTAAAGGAAATAGTTATTTTTGTTAAATACTTAAAATGAAGTTTTTCAGGACGAATCATTGCTGTTTGTGAGCGAGGCATTAGCCGAGTCCGGAATATCAGATGAGTCCTGAAAAACTTCATTTAGGTACGTGTGACAGACACTATTTTTTGTCATACGCTCCCAAAATTTTGTTATAAGTACTTTTTTTAAAATTCTTCAGAACGCTTAAATTTGCAAATTTTCCATCATTTTTGAAATCATAATGTTCGAAAAAGTTGGCTTAGAAATTGATATCGTAGCAACAAGTTTGTTTATTTGATAATTTTGTCATATCATTCATTCATTTAGGGACTAGACCGAAAAATAATCATTTTACGGACTTAAATGAGTCGGTAAAATAGCTATTTTTGGGAGCGTATGACAAAAGACATTTTCCGAGACATTTTTTTATTAAATATTAATAAAATAGTCAATGTAGGTAGGTATACCTAGGTATTTAATTATTAAAACATTTTTTAATTCTCGAAATTTATTTCGTATTCAAGCAAATTACAATGATTTTCTTAATCTTAATTCAATTTTGCCGATATTATCCTGTTGATAATAATTATTTTCACGCCAGTTTCATTCATTCAATATTTTTATGATATCGTGTTATAGACCGTCAGATAGTGACAGATTTAGGTGCCCAATTTTCGCATACTAGCCTCGAAGAGGGTTGAAAAGTACATCGATGCTGAGTAGAATGAAGGGAAATTTACGAGCGGCCCCTGGGGATATCATATTATGGAAAATTCGATTTTCCTGAACAGAAATAAAAGGTGTCTGTTGCCCATATTTCCACGCAAGCCGTGTTCACTAAATGATTAATTTAGCCAAAGCCAAAGGCTTCAGTGTTGCAGGTGGCTAAAGTGTTGAAATAAGAGCGTAATCTTGTAAGGAAAAAATCGAGATTTTGAATGATTTTTCCACACAACCCATCGAAAGTATAAAAATGTACATCGTCACTATATAGCCCGAAACACACAAAAAACCATACTATTCATAATTAACATATTATATATAGGAATTTTCCACATGTTGTCGAATTTTCCATATGTTGTCCCCATGGTGCACTTGTAAATTTCCCTTCATTCTACTCAGCATCGACGTACTGTTCAACCCTCTTCGGGCTTGTATGCGAAAATGGGGCACCTCTAAATCTGTCACTATCTGACGGTCTATTAGATATTAAAACTATTAAAACTTTAAACTTTGTGATATTTGTAAGTAATCTTTGTTTAATTATAGGTTATGTAATATCTAGCATTACCTACTATTTGTTGGTTAAAGCTTAAGGTTTCCTTTTTCACTGTAGCTAGCCTAATGATGTGGTTATAGAAAGTTACGAAACTGGTGGCTTAATTAAATTTTTTAGAAATTGTGAAATACAGGTCAAATTTTACAATTTTTCTCGAAAACCACTTAAGTTAATCAAATTAGGGATAGGGAAGAACTTATTAGGTTCGCTTAACTATCCCAGAATAGTAAACTTTTCTGAAAAATGGTTGATTTTTTCAGTCAAACTTTTTTTACTCAAAAATAATGCAGGTGCGCATTGTGCCTAAAATTTTTTTAAATTTCTCAAACCAGCTATCTAAAGTGAATACATAGGTATAGCAAAGCGTACCTACTTATACAACTGGCAAAAAAATATATATTAAAATCAATAGACATAAATATGAGGGTCATTGATTGGAAGCTCTTTTTAACAGACGTTTCCTCAGCAAGGCGCACCACTTTAGCCCAGAAACAATACTAGATTTATATTAAATGAGAAAAGTATTTCGTTTGATCGAAGCGGTAGTCTAAAGTTGTCTGGCACTCCCAAAGTCACTCTTGACGGAGCATTGTAAATAAGTCTGAAGTCCCGATTGACTATAAACATTTCTTGTGACGATATGCATCCGCACTTCGTGTATACGTTTTAATTTTCCATTTTCCCACAATATCCCCGACGAAACAATTCAAAAAACACTTCGCGCGTTAACATGAAACATCTCGAAATGTTGCGCTTGTCTTCGGCCCGTTCGGCATATCTGTCAGCTCTACAATTCGTTTACGAATACGGCCCATAAACAACCCCATAAACTGAAGTGGTTACTGAAGAAAGCTCACGCCGAGGGTACAACCCGACGTAAATCATCAGAAACTTATCGATAATAGTAATAAAAAAATATATCTTATTAATCTCCGAGATAACCGCTGTCTTGGGAGCCGATAAGACGGTCTATCGAACATAAATTACACGGGGAGGGTCAGAGGCCGACCACTGAAGGATTTAAGTCGGAAATTTGATATTTGTGGGTCCACACGGATTGCCGTTTGATGTATTTATGGAGCACGGCGGCCGGTCAAAAGTTTCTGTGTAGAAGTATTTCGTTTTTTAATGAATCGCCCGATTTCCTTCGCAAGATTTGTTGAGTGCCTTCGATCTGGGGAGACTAATGGGATTTTGTGGAAAAAAATACAAGCAAATGAAAAGCTTAAGTGTGGTCTGTGTATGTGACATCAAGCTGGAATAAATCGTCAAATGCATGTGCTACGTTTTGTGAAATAACAATTAGCGCATAATAGTTTCGCAACAGAAGCCTCCTTAAGGACATATGTGTCAAAAATAAGCGTACCGAAAAGTAGCCAGTAGGTATTTTAAACCCAAATTCAGTTTTGTTGCAATCTCTTTTCAATATAGATTAACTTAAATCGAATAATACGCACAATCTATACATTTAGAAGATATTTCGTCCAAGAGCGGTTCTTCGTTTAACATTATCTGGATTTCTCGTTTGTCTGTGCAATTAGGTTTGAGGTAAATATGGGTCGTAATAGTTTTGTGAATCCAATTGAATCCATGATGACTATAATAATTATATTTGGGGCCTAACGGAAGAGGATAGATGAGTAGATATCATATAACAAGTATTCAAAAATGTTCAATATACAAAAAATATATACTATATACAGTCAAAAAGTTCTTTAAGTGACAGGCACATAAGCGCAATCAGGTGATTGACGAAAGTTCTACATATATTCAAAATAATAAAACTACACTCTATTCAAACTAAATGCAAGTGGCGCGTAAACATTTACACGATGGAAGCACGAGAACAATTCTGAGGGCTAATATGAGGCAGGGCCGCATTAAGGACGATCTCTATGAATTTTATAATATAAAATATTAAAATAATATTCCCCAGTATTAAAAACTTTAAAAACTAACTTTTATGGCACACCTAGTCATTCACTTAGCTGCAAATCTCTACTATTAACACAAATCGTACCTCCAACAATTAATAAACAGCGAAATAATTATATCGGAAAAATAAAGGTCTACTCGCAACTCAATACACCTCTGTAAGAAACACCGACTCGCTGCACTCGCCCGCCGGGTCAGATTGTATTGCCGCCTAGCCAATAGCAAGCCGATCACACGTGCGTGTCACGCTCTAGCCTTGCAACCAATTTGTGTTTATGTTTCACTTGCGTTTAGTTTGAATAGAGTTTAATAATTATAACGCTTGAAATAATAAAACTGGCCCGTCCAATGAAGTACATCATTTGACGTTTCAGCCTCATTGCCGAATTGTTATCTATAACAACGCAATCTTTCAGTATACGTATTTTGATCGATTTGAACAACAAAAATATTTTCTGTTTAGATTGCAAGGGAGCCGCCAGATGATGATTACTGACAAGTAGGTATGCGCCTTACCGTGTCATGCTCGATCTATGGATCGGTTACCTTTTTTTAAATTATTTTGCCCACTAAAAACTATATTTCCCCGATTTAAAAAAATATACCTAATGTGTCCCTCGGCACTGAAGTACCTTTTTATAACTCGTGGTTTATTTGCGGGCAACTATAGTTTATAGTTGAGGAATTCATATATAAATTCCTCAACTATAAATTCCTTATTCGTTACAAAAAGTTGGGACTTCACTGCCTTGGTCCACAAATAGCTATTATTTTTCAAATTATGAAAAAATGTCATTAAAAGAAGTTGAATGCCATTTTATACCTCCAAGTTAAATTTCAGAGATATCTAATTAGTTTTAAAACTATTCATTTGTTCAATAAATTAGCAAGTACCAGGGACCCTTTAAAGTAAGAAGAGTCCCTGGCAAGTACTTATTAAAATTTTGTAATGAAAAAACTCTCTTCCGTGTTTTTTTCTCAAACTTTGGATTACCAAATAAAAACTCGAGTATATTATTACGTGTACCATAATTTCAACAAAAATGTAGTACTATGCCTAGAGTTATAAAGTTGAACAACAGAAAGGAAAATTATCTCCCATGTTTTGTAACTTTCAGGTTTTTAACATTTTATAATTAATTATTACTGTTCTTCAAAATTTGTGTGCTTAGGAAACAACCTGTATAAAAGTAAAAAATATTGTTATGCAGATATGTGTCACCTGGAAATTATTCCAATGCAAATTAGAAACAAACTTGACCTGGTAACTTAGACATGCCATTTTAAAAGTCATAAAATTTTGCACGGTTTCGGCAAGAAATTCATATGCCTTTCAACTGCAAGTGCATAAGAAACTATTGATTAAAATACTCTACTTTACAATAGAATAATATAGTTATGGACATACAGAACGAATATTTTTTTAGCATTTTTGAATTAATTGTTCGATAAGTAGCATTTCTCTTAAATTCCCCCCTGATCTTTACCAAATACTACGCCCGTATTTAGACTTTGTCAATGGTAAATCTAAGAATAGATACTTATAATTTTTTCAAGTGAAATATTTTTTTCCGTGTACGCTCCCAAAAATAGCTATTTTACGGACTCATTTAAGTCCGTAAAATGCTTCTTTTTCGGCCTACTTCCTAAATGAATGAATGACATGACAAAATTATCAAATAAACAAACTTGTTGCTACGATATCAATTTCTAAGCCAACTTTCCCGAATATTATGATTTAAAAAATGATGGAAAATTTGCAAATTTAAGCGTTCTGCAGAATTGTAAAAAGCCCTTTTGGGAGCGTATGACAAAAAATAGTGTCCGGAAACAGCAATGAAATACTTCATTTTAGGTACTTGTAACAAAAATAACTATTTTCGAACGCCTTTTTTCCTTTAACAACCATAAATTTTGAATTTTGATTTGAATTATATTCTATAGACAAACCATAAATTTATTTATTGTTTATATTATATCTTGTTGGTTCCTTGCTTAATTTCTATCAATAGGTGTAGTGGGTTTGCCAAGTTTATTTGGACAAAATATTAATTTCTTGAAATCCGCAGTGAAGTGTCTCAAAGTCTTAAAAGCTCAGAAATCGGCACTGAAGGATCCTATTATTGTACAATTTTTTTCGATAAGTAGGTACCTAGGTCTTAGCGAGATGTCATTCATTCATTTAGGGACTAGGCCGAAAAGGAAGCATTTTACGGACTTAAATGATTCCGTAAAATATCTATTTTTGGGAACGCATGATAAAAATGAAAATTTTGTGGGCTATCCCGATTTTACGTGGGTACCTATAATATTCCCTAGCTATCCCTTTCCTGAAAATTTTGTTGGCGTTATTTTTCAAACCTTAAGATCTGACTACGTCACTGGGGAAACATAGGAAAAATAATTCCTGGAAACCACCAACGTCGAAGCACGCACGCCGAATGCCTTCCCAAGGCCAAATCTTGAACTTTTTATCAAAAACCGCCAGGAAATCCGGCTGCCTGCCATGCGGGATAGCTCCCAGACCCAGCTTTATCAAGATCCGAATCAACTGGCAACATTGTTTACCCACCCAAAACATGGCAAAACGTTCCTTTATCTCGACACAACACACAAAACTTGTTTACACTCGCGGGTGGTTTTTATTTTTACACGATGGGAACATTTTTCAAGATGTACAGGGCGATGCGTTGAACATTACCTAAAAGTATGATGCACCGAAGAAAAACGAGAACAGTGTACCAGTACAATTAATTGAAAATATTAAAAAACGAATCGAGATCTCATATTTATAAATAAATTTTTCTCATAATTTCTCATAATTTTTACATTAGGCTTTTTGTATTTAGGTAAACCTATTGCCTATTGATATTACTATTACTTTGTAATAAAGCAAGTTAAAATTACATTTGTTTTAAGCGAGTAGGCAGGTAAAATAGGCAGTTAAATCGTGAGTTTCATTGGTTTCTAGAATTTTTACAGTTCAATATTTTTATAACCAAATTTGGTACAGGGTGATCCATCCAAGAGGAACACTCCCCTTAATTTCTTTACTTTTCAAGTTAAAGAAAAAATTGTAGAGACAAAGTTTTAATTTTTTTGGTGAGCTTTTCCATGGCCTTATTGAAATTGACACAGGGTGTTCCGTAAAAGCTGGACAAACCAAGCTTATGTTTTTTTTACCAGAACACCCTGTATATTATTGCATTTTGGAATCTACCTACACTTCGTCCCGATTCCAACGACATATATATGTCATATGATTTCTCCAGCCGTTTTTACAATATAGAGCGTTCGTCCTTTATTTTTTTCATGTTTTCACATCCCGTATCTCTGAAACGAAACGTTTTAGGATGAACCGAATACAAGAAAAAATGATGAAAATGATGCCCCTAAAACGATAACGATTTGTAATCATCCACACAAAAAAGGTAAGGTTGATATTTTTTAAGTCCAGGGCAAAATATGGAAATATGAACCTTGATTCGGAGCGGGTTCAAAATGATCACGAACATTTTACTATTTGATCATTTTTTCTTATACTCAATTTATCCGCAAACGTTTCGTTTCCGAGACATAGGAAGTGAAACATGAAAAAAATGAAGTTCGAACGCCATGTATTGTAAAAACGGCTGGGGCAATCATATATGACATATACAGTGACCGGCAGAAAGTTGGACACAAATGGAAAACTTTTTTATTATTAATTTCTCAGAAAATTTGATTCTTGATAAAAGTTGGTGCATCATTTCATACTCAAAACGCACATATCAAAACTTAAATATATCTTTTTGGGTACGAGGTAGATTCAAAAATGTCAAAATAACTCCAGAGTAAAGTACCCTTATTTTTTAAAATACGGTAAAAAGTTAAAGGTGGATGTCAGATTTAAAATGACATCCACCTAGACCTAGTAAAAAAAAAGAAATTTAACTTTTTTCAATTTTTTTCGACCACCCTGTACCCTGTGTATTAAAAAAAAACAAAATACCGCAAGCGCAACTTATCATCGGATAACACATGAATTTGCTACTAAACTTTAATGTTGTTCGATTAGCAGCTAGAAATTTAAATTAATCGAAATCAGTTTAAAAATATTAAATTTTTGTGTCCAACTTTCTGCCGGTCCCTGTGTATGTCGTTCGTATCGGGACGAAGTGTAGATTCCAAAAAATTCAATAATATACAGGGTGTTCTGGTAAATAAAACATAAACTTGGTTTGTCCAGCTTTTACGGAACACCCTGTCCCAATTTCAATAAGACCATGGAAAAGCTCACCAAAAACCTTAAAACTTTTATCTCTATAATTTTTTTCTTTAACTCTAAAAATAAAGAAGTTAAGGAGGGTGTTCCCCTTGGATGGATCACCCTGTACAAAAAAATCGCTAAATGATTTATCTAATTTTAGCTCCAGAAATATGTCGCAGTAGTTTTTTTTTAATAAATTGTGCCGTTTTGCCCTAAAGTACAGTTTTTAATGCCATAGAGATCCGAATCGGACGACAATTACAAATGTTATGGGGTGGTCGGATGTTAAGTGGGTCACACTGTACATGTTAAAATAGTACCTACTTATGTGAAAAGAGACTACAGAAAGTTATATAATTCTTTTAGTCAAAGCTAAAATATCAAAAAACTTTACCTATTTGAGGTTTTACAATGCAACAATAAGCACAGAACTGTTTTAATTGGACTGAAAACTGATAAGCGTTATCGGACCAATTCGTTAACTAGTTTGTTGACTTCTATTCCGTTTCCACTCTTTGTATAACATAGCAGAATAATTTATAGAAAATATGTGAAATAGGACACAAAGTCACTAGCCAACAATGGGTTTATTGTTATCGTAAAGCCATATTTAAACAAACTTTAAAAAGCAGGATCAAAAACTAAAAGAAAATTCATGTAAGTATACAAGGTGATCACTTATGTAATGACCACTATTTGGTTCTCGTATCTATAATTTATATCTTTCTAAATATAAATAGTGGTCCGAATTCTAATTTTTGAAAATTGGCGGGATTAGAGTTTTCGTAATGAGCCTTAGGATGACTCTTGCAGAAATTTTCTAGGTATGCTAGATTTTTAAAAACGGACGCGGACAATAATAGTGGTCGTTAAAAAAGTGACCACCCTGTATATAGTTAACTTGTAGATATAAGTAGTATCTAACCAGTGCCGGTTTAACAGGGGTTTTTTGGGTGCAATAGCACCGGGCGGTAAACTTTTTGAGGGCGGTACGCTCGCTACGCGCGCTACCGCTCTCTGAGGAAAATTTAAAAATAAACATTTATTTCTTAAAAAATTCAAAAAAAATCTGGTACGACACCAGGTTGCAGGGTTGCATTGCATGTATGCGCCACAAAAACAACAGATTTACTAAAATCTACTTGTTTTGTTGTGTGTGACTTGTGTGCGAGTGCTAGAACTCCTGGGTAGCTATTTGTGTACTTAACTGAAAATTCGTTTTAAAAATACACACAAACACGGTAAGCTAAGCACTTTCTTAATTTTTGTAATAAATACCTCATTTAATATTTAATAATTAGTATTTAATAATATAGTCGACTTTACTCTAATAAAAAGGTATTTTAAATTTTTAAATTGTTGTTACACTCTGTATGTGCGATGCAACTTTGAATAATTATGAACGTGTGTTAAAATAGATCTATTTTATTATTACGCATTCGCATTCGCAAATTACTGGAAGATGCGTCACACATACAATACAGGGTGTAAAAACACTTCAAAGATTTAAAATAGCTTTTTATTAGAGTAAAGTCGAAAGTCGACTATAATAATTATTATTTAATAGAATAAAAAATGGACGGGAAAGGGCGGAATTTTTTTTAGTTATTAATAATTGTGATTGGTGTTTCTCAGTATTTTAAACCAAAGAATAATGTTTTATTTTTTAGATAGTATTTTTATGTAGTTTTTCTTCGTACCTGTTGTTTATTTAAACCAAAGAATACTGTTTTATTTTTTATTTAGTGACTTTAATTAGTTTTTAATATCTAATATAATCTAATATTCCTTATTTAAATCAAAGAGTAAAGATTTTTTTGTTTTGTATATAATTTTTCGTTTTTTATTTTATATAAATATGTACCTATACAAAGTTTCTTTCTTATTTCGTGACGGTTCAAAAAAATAAGAAATATTTTAATGCATGGGGATGGGATGGCCCATCCCATCCCCATGCATTAAAATATCAGGATGGGGCGTTATGTCTGTGGCAGCACCGGGCGGCGAACTACCTTAAACCGGTACTGTATCTAACGAGTTGTAGTGGGATGAGGATGGGACTATTTGCATCAAAATCCGATTGCTGGTTTGGTTAGATGTTTATGGGGACTATGGAGACGCACAAACACACATACATATAAAAAGTATTCCGCAAAAATCAAGGGCTTTTTTATTGGACGACCAATTTTTTTCCATTTGTCAAGTAAACACATATTATATGCATATTGTGAGAAAGAATTGCCAGTAGCTACACTTAAAAACACAAAATAAACATAGCAAATTTGATACATAGCATCATAGTAAATAATATAAATAATATATTATAGTGTTGGCAGTCAACTGGTCACAGTCATCTTGACCGGACAATTTCCGGTCATTTACCGGTCAGTCAACGTTCGGCGGTCATGCCATTAAGCAACTTGTCCAGGTGGTAGAGAATATGGTCAACTTGACCAGTCAAGTTGACCAGTTTGACCGAATTTTAAATTTCCCGCAAATTTTTTAGGAACTTTCACATCTCATACCTTATAATCGGCTAATTATGCATCAATTATCAGCAGTAATAAAAATAAAAACAATATAGCCGGTGTTCTGTGCAATTAAAAGCTCCTTTCAACTTATATATCGTGTATAATAATGTTTGATCTGTGTTATATATTCTGTTAAATGGATCTGTTTGCACCACAAAGAAATTTCTGACAATATTTAATTTAAATATTTTGTTTTTTGAGGCTCTTTCCCAAGCAGAGGTTATAATTATTAGTATGACAAATAGAAAAATGCCGAAATCGCAAAAGGAAAGTATCTTTTGGGACTTTTTTGGCATACACGGCAAAAAAACACGCCCAATGTTGGTTCAAAATATAAAATTACTACATTAAAACGAGTAAAATGGTATATGTATGAAAGTTCCAAATTGAATTTTCCATTATTTACAATTTAGATGACAAAACCATTCCGGTATTTTTATATAAGTAGTATATACCAATTTTATGAGAAAATTATGACCGATCGAATGGCACACTTTCCTGCAATTTTTGAATTTGTCCACTTGCGTGACCCAAAATGACCGGTCACGATAGTCCGGTCAGTCACGAAAATATCGTGACCGAACATTTACCCCTCGCTATATATGTACCTATATACAATAATAATATATGCGAGTCGTAAGGCTGCAGATTAAATAGGTACCTAATATTAAATAACAAAGCATGACGTCATGTATTATGTGGAACACCCCGTATCTTAAAGGCGATTCGTATTTTTCAACTATTTTAGTAAGATAAGGATAAGTATATAGTTTACTACAACTCCATATCAACTCAGCTGTTTTCCCTATCTCATGCACAGTTACTTTACTACGTAACTTATCTTTTTCACTGAAAATGTCAACGATCTCTATAAAAATGCAACTCTTTAAAATATAAATCATCTTTTTCTAAGGTAAAATACTAAATGTCAAAATACTTTATTTCATTTTTTAATAATAAGATTTTTTAATGACCTATCTTCAGAAAATTTAAAAATAGTCGTCGATTAAATGTTTTTCCATTATTTTTCAAGACGGCAGCGCACTCGAGACGTATTTATTACAAAATCATAAAAATAATAATTAATTTTATGAGTATTTACATAGAGAAAACGTTGGGCAGAAGTATGAGATAAGGAACAAAGTCTGTGTAGAGGTCGTAAGGTCGTCTACCAACGACAATAATTATTTTAAACTCGTTGGAAATTTTGTTCGAAAGATTCAATATTTATATAGTTATTTAGGCAAATTTGGGAAATATTTGATTTGGATAAACTAAATATTGAACAACAGAAGTTGACAATGAAAGAATAATTTATATTTACTATAGGATTAATAAAAGTATTATTGCTTTACTTCCGCATTTTTCTGCATTTTTCTTATAATGTCGAATTGTAAATTATTGTTATATTTATATTGACAGCTTTTTCTTTTACATATTCATACACAGTCACTTATGAACTATTTAAAATATGCATTTTTCAGAGAACTTTACTTTTACTTGATATTTTTGAAAAACTCTAAACTGCTGAAACTTCTTCGGCTTGTAACTAAGATAATTTCCTAATGAAATTTATGGATACATATAACTGATTGTTTTAAGTCTACTATTGGAATTTAGAAAAATGCCACGGTTTAGGATCTCGTAGCACCCAACCGAAAAAATTGTGCTCACTTTATTATACCGGGCCGTAGCCTCGAGTCTCGAGTGCTGTACTTTCATGTTTTCAGTATTTTTGTTACAACATACCACAAATTGCAAATGTTGAAAATTTCTCGAGAGATATCTATACCTCGCACTTTTTTAAAAATTTCTAGTATGCCGGCTATACAGTGTTCAGATTTGATCCGGAACACGCCTGTAAAATTGTGATGCGCTGCACGATTTTGATTATTACTTTTTTGTATGTAGAAAGTCACTCGTGGTAGATCTTGTCAAGGTGATTTTTTGTAAAATGCTATTATTGATTTTTTTTATCGGAAATCTGACAACGTAACGTTATTCAGCACCTCCTGAAAGCCCAATGTCCCAAGGTTTATTACTTTATTTCTCCGACTAACATTTCTACAGGGCCTTATATAGTTGGCAAAATTGAATTTTTCTATTTTCGATTAAAAATCATGAGTGCTTTGTAAATATCTGAAAATCGGGCACCTTATTCAAAAAAGTCAAAAAAATGTCCCATTAATAAAGAATACAGCAAATAACAGCGTTTTATTTAATATTATACTTAAATATGCTATGTTTAAGTATTATTTTAAAAAGGGTAGGATGGTGTTCGTTTTCCGTTTTTTTCTATTACATTTTTGGGATGTTTCGATTACGTTTACCCGATTTTTAGATATTTCCAAAGCATTCCTGATTTTTAATTGAAAATAAAAAGAAACAATTTTCCCAACTTTAAGGCACCCTAGAAATGTTAGTAGGCGATGAAAATTAATAAAACTTGAGACACTGGGACTTCATGGGGTCGGAAATAAAGTTACGTAGCCAGATTTCCAATAAAAAAATCTCTAATAGTATTTTCAGGGGTAATATAACAAGTGGTGTGCCTATTATCGATAATACCTTTCGTTAATTTTACGAATTATAATCCCAAAGCTGAAAATACCACGACTGCGCAGCAGGAGTGGTATTTTCTTAGCATTGGGATTATAATGAGTTATAAATTAAGGAAAGGTATTATCTATTATTAGGCATATACCGCACGAGTTGTATTTAAAAAGAGAATTTAACAACTGCAAATAGTTAGTTTGACAGCTAAGTAGCTGTCATTTAGATTGAACTTTCGGTTCTGAATATGTTTTTTGTGATAATAGATATTTAAAGATCAATGTGTTAACTGAAAACATATATTCTAGTCCTATATTAAATTTGGTAATTTGAAGAAGTTATCGGGTTATCAGTTTTAGCTGCCACAATATTGGTTTAGCGTAACTAGGAAGTAACTAAGAGAGTAGGATTTCAGCGAAAATACCACTAGTGGTATTATCGCTGAAATCATCACCTGATTGGTTATTATTTCAAAAATCATATCATTTCATTGGTTCATATTGGCAGGCGTTGAATTCTCCAAAATATCGCATCGAAAAAATCATACTTAAATATGGCATATTTAACTAACCATTATTTTATATAGATAAAACAGTGTTCTTTATCGTATTCTTTATTGATGGGGCATTTTTTTTGACTCTTTTGGATAATTTTGACCAATTTTCAGATATTTCCAAAGTACTCATGATTTTTAATTGAAAATTTAAAAAATCAATTTTCCCAAATTTAAGGCCCTGTAGAAATTTTAGTCGGCGAATAAATTATTAAAATTTTGGACATTAGGGCTCCATGAGGTGCTGTTGCCTATAAAAAAAATCCCTATTAGAATTTTCCAAAAAATCGCATCGAAAAAAAATCATGGCAGGCCGTCGAATAGCGCCATCACCTTGACGATATTATGTCCCACGAGTGCACACTTCGAAGAACACTTCTTATACCTAGATACAAAAAAATGATCATCACAATCGTGCAGTGCATCACAATTTTACAGGGGTGTTCCGAATCAAATCTGAACACCCCGTAAATTGATTTTTTTAAGAGCATTCACTAAACTATAACATATTTCCAAATTCTGAAAAGTAGGCTTAAAGCAATCAATTTGGCCACAAATGTGGTTAAGAGATTTTGTCGGCAACTCTTGAAACAAAAAAGTTACAAGCCGAAGAATTTCGGGTTTCTCAAAAATATCTTGGAAAGAAATGCATATTTGTGAAAATATACTCGAGTGACCTTCTATATAGACTAGAGTTATGAGGGAATGGTAAGTATCACATTACTGCACGCGTGCTTAATAGGAGGTGGGTTTATATTAAGGGCATAGCATTGACACCAGCAAAAAAGGACATGCCAAGTTAAAAAAAATTAATGCGTTGTACTTATTACTTTCTTTTTTGTAAGATTTATTATTAATATTGTTAAGGTACCACAAAGTTGTAGATAAAATATCGTATATAATACTTGTGGTATGTGAGTGAACTTCACTCAAATGCGGAAAGAAACCTAGTTACCACACTTATTACATAATATACTATTAAAAGTTATGAGTAGCATTAGCAGTAATAGGAAGTACCTAAAGAAACAATAACTTCGGTAACATTTCACAGAAAGAAGCTTTATGGCTACTGGATATAAAAAGCAGACTTTCAATAATTGCAATTCAATCTGTTTTCAATTTGCGTTTTGTCGCAACAACAGTACTTAATTAATTGTTTAAATTACACTTTCTTGGTAGTGTTCTAGGACACTTTATTAGTCCCTCGTAAATACCTATACGTTGTTAACATGATTGTGTGATTGATTGTAGCTATGGCATAACCTTACTTTACGCTGTCTCCAACAACAAATTCCTATTCCAACATATTCCTACTCAAACTAACCACTACCCTTTGTATTATTATAATATTTTGAAAGAAGAATTATTATTATTTTCAGTATCTATTGTCAAATCAAACCAAACGGATAGCCTTTTATATATTGAACTCTTTTACTTGCACCAAGGATTGTATTTTTTGCCAATCTGTATCTCTACGGAAACTGTACGTAGAAGCTCCATGGCTTATGTTTGCACGATGTTCCGCTGGTCGGAATTGTAACTTGAGATCCTATAAATTTAATGGAGTGCCTACCATGGCCGCGAAATTTGGGCCACACAGAATAAGTGCAGCATCGAATTGTCCTTGGAAGACTGAACCGTGGCGTCTTAAAATTGTCGTGGCAACGCATAGTTTGAAAGGGTCATTTCTTGGAAAACGTGTTGAACCTTAGACAAATAAAGAGAGACGACGCCGCGCTGGCCTACCCTGCCGTGTATAGATTTCGTTACGTCGCGTAGTTTTGAACGGCGGCCATTTTATATGTGCCAAACAAAGCGAGTACGTTGTGAGTTAATTTCAAGAATTTGTGAATTAAAAGAAAAGTAACAGTGATTACTCTTACAATTGTGTATTGTTCAGCGTCTGGTTGAAAAGCAGAAGGGAAAAGCAAGAGCCAGGGATTTCGTTTCACAGGTAAATACTTAACAAGCTTTTGAAAGATGCCCTAAAACTTTATTTTTTCTCAATATAACTTCTTCAAATGCCTTCAACCTTTTAGTATGAGAAAGTGCATTGTTTTGTTTGTAAATAGCGCCAATATAATTATTTTTTAACATCGTTTTTATTGAAAATTTCTTAATTGATTATGATAGTTTCATAAAATATGGGCTGGTTTTTATGGGGGTTGTTACATTATTTATTTTATTTTGATTGATTCGAAGTGGCCACAAATAAATATATTTCAGCACTTGACACTAGCTTTACATTTGGGAAATTATCTGCAAATAAATAACAATATTTCAAATTACATGTACCTAAGTCAAAATTAACTACCTTTTCATTTTTAACATTTTTGTGATATGGGCTAAGAACGCGTTTTATGCTGCCCCACTGGCGGGATGTGTCAGATACAGAACGCGGCGTTGCCAAATGTAAATTATATATCAAATGTAAATTTTATGTAAATTTTATATCGTGTCTTTTTCCGTTGGCTGAGAGCTTTTTGGATGTTCCGCCGATTCATATCGGCACAATGCTCCGCCTAAATGTAAAAAAGTAGCAAAAGAATCTTGACAAATGATTCAAAACCCTTATAAACGATTTTGAAATCATTTTGAGGAGAAAGGAAATATTTAAAGATTTAAAGGAAAGTTGTAACTAAATATAGGTACCTATAGAGTAAAAAATACAGGATATTAAAGTTTAATTTTATTAAAATTGAAATATTTGCATGGAACTTGGTATCTGGGGTATTTTGGGTCGAGGAATTAAAATATTTATGTGAGACTAATTTTTGCTTTTGATATTTATATTATAGGATGTAAATCAAGCTATCTGAAACATTCTTATAACGACATCGTCAATAAAAGAAATGTTTCGTAAGGCTCAATTTAATGGGGTGGTGGTACCTTCACATTAAATTTTAGCCAAAAATAAGAAACATAGGTATACGAGTAGCGACATGGTAAGTGTCTTCACGCAGAAACTCCGACCCTCATATTATTTTTCTAATTGTTGCAAATAGAAGAAAAGTTTTATATAAAAGTTGCAAGGTAAGTATCGGGCTTCATAAAGGTAGACTTTTGATTTATACAGGGTGTATCGTAAAAGTGGGACAAAATATATTTTTTGTTTTTAATATAATAAACATCCTGTAGGTATATATTTGGATATTTTATAAGAGATATTTTTCCTGATTTTACTTAACATGTTGATATTAGCGTTTCCCTTTAGCAAGTTATGTGGACCTAAATTTACAAAAAAAAATAATTTAAAAGATCGCAGTTAGCCATGAAATTAAGTAAGATTTTTTTATAGTTATGCTATCTTACTTTAGTAAATCAAAATAATAACAAAATAGCAATAAATATTCAATATCCATCATTTTTACTTTTTCATCTATCCAGGAGGTACCTATACATAAAAAACAAAAGGGAAGAAATTTTTTTAAGTTTATTGCCATTTTGTTATTATTTTGATTTACTAAAGTAAGAGATAATCTAGCATAACTATCAAAAATCCGATTTAATTTCATGGCTAACTGCGATCTCTTAAGCCGAAGAGTAATATGGGGGGTAATATGGAATAGTGGTATCGGATCTACAAAAAATCAAAAATATTCCCAAAACTACTGCACATTTATTTTATTTTCTAAAAATATATTAGATAATCTATTAAAAAATCACAAAATATATTATTTTTTAGTAACTATATATTAAAGTCGGGTTAAATGGAATATAGGCTTGGCGATGTTCCATATTACCCTCCCGATGCACCTCAGGAAAAACCAGTTGTCAACAATTAAGGGAAAGCATATTGTTGCTGCTTTAACATTAGTTACATCAACTCATGTCACTTGCCGCTTACCTTGTTGTTAAAAGTTGTTATTTTGATGAAAATATCCGTGTTTCACACTCAGATCCGACACTGTTCGAAAATTTTGATAACCTCAAAAACCAAATAACTGATGCCGTGCAGTATAGAAGCGCGCAGGGCCAAAGTCTTTGATATATGAGTGGAACAACAGTGTACTAAGAAATGTAAATTTGGATAGCCATCATTAGATGGCGCGATGGTTTCTAAAATTTGGGTATATTCCATATTACCACACTATTCCATATTCCCCGATTTTACTCTACATATAACTTGCTAAAGGGAAATGCAAATATCAACGTGGTATATTGCAATCAGAAATATTAGCTCTTTTAAAATATACAAAAATATGCATGTAAAAATATGTAATATTTATAATATAAATATATACCTACATGTAATGGTTACTAAAAAAATTTTTGTTCCACTTTTACGACACACCGTCCGTGTATAAACCACAAGTCTGCCTTTCTAAAGCCCGATACTTACCTACCTTGCAACTTTTATATAAAACTTTTATTTATATCTGCAAAAATTAGAGAAATAATGGGGGGTGGGAGTTTTCGAGTGAAGACCCTGTACAAGAGTTCACACACAACATCTATAGGAAAAAACCGATCTATACTTAGGTATCTGTGTAACTCTTTGTATGTATATAAAAAACAAAAATTAGTCTCACATTGAAATCCTTGCCCCAAGATAAACACCCCTCGACACCAAATTTCTGAAAATATTTCGACTTTTGCAAGAGTTAACAACTGCAGAAAACAAAAATAAAATTTAAACTATATTTTTTATTATATCTACATTTTTGGGGGCGGGGCTACGTTTATTAGAGCTTCACAAATGGCATTAAAAGCATAATTCAGGTGCCTCGTGCGTTAATTCCATGGCCCACTGAGACGGTGTTATAGTGCTGCAATTTCGAGAAGTACTATTAGGCATTTTTTAGAGGAAAATTAATATCAGATTTTTATTCGGCGTTGTTCGAAACCCAAACGTAGCAATTTGCATTACCGTAGCTCTACAAGGTGTTTCAAAATTTTTAGTGCCCCACTAATCACCCCTGTAAAATTTTTATTTATAGCTCGATTTTCATAAACTTTTTTTTGTTGGTTAGAGTTTAACAAATGGCATTAAATGCATAATTCAGGTGCCTCGTATGTTAAGTTCATGGCCCACTGAGACGGTGTTTTAATGCTGAAATTTCGAGAGTACCTACTATTAGGGATTTTTTAGAGGAAAATTATTAATACCGGAGTCTTATTCAGCGTTTTTCGAAACCCAAACGTACCAATTTGCATTACCGTAGCTCTACAGGGTGTTTCAAAATTTTTAGTGCTCCACTTAAGGACTATGATCACCCCTGTAAAATTTTTATATTTAGCTCGATTTTCATAAACTTCTTTTTTTGTTGGATAGAGCTTCAAAAATGGCATAATTCAGGTGCCTCGTGCGTTAAATTCGTGGCCCATTGTGAGACGGTGTTTTAGTGCTGAAGTTTCGAGAAGTTCTATTAGGGATCTTTTATATGAAAATTAATGCTGGATTCTTATTTGGCGTTGTTGGAAACCGAAACGTACCAATTTGCATTACCGTAGCTCTACAGGGTGTTTTAATTTAAAAGGAAAAGTAAAGCCTAATTCTTATAGGCAGTGAGATGTTCGAAACAAAAACGTAACAATTTGTAATTAATTTTCTTAATTTCTGGTAATGTTTTACACTAAAATATTCACGAGGAACTCATATTCTATTAAAAATTTATTAGAAAACAAAATTATTATTTTTCAATTATTAACATCGACAAATAGGTAGCTATAGGTACTCAGTAATAATAATAATTCTCACGCTCACAATACTACAAACTAGGAGTACCCCAGAAGCAACCACATGCTTGTGCGGGGGGGGGGCAATTACTATTATTTTGCCTTCGTTGCCATTTATATGAACAGACAACACAACATAACATAAACTCAAATTTCAGTCATTTCAATTAGTCCTCCATTTTGTAATACAAATTGGTACGTTTGGGTTTCCAACAACGTTTAATAAGAATCCGGCATTAATTTTCCTGTAAAAAATCCCTAATAGTAGGTACTTCTCGAAATTTCAGCACTAAAACACAGTCTCAGTGGGCCATGAATTTATCGCACGAGGCACCTGAATAATGCATTTAATGCCATTATTAAAGCTCTATCCAACAAAAAAAAGTTTATGAAAATCGAGCTATAAATAAAAATTGAACAGGGGTGGTCAGCTCGGTGGTCAGTCCTTAAGTGGGGAACTCGGTGGGGAACTAAAAATTTTGAAACACCCTGTAAATATATGGTAATGCAAATTGGTAAGTATGGGTTTCGAACAACGCTAAATAAGAATCCGGCATTAATTTTCCTCTAAGAAAATCCCTAATAATACTTCTCGAAATTTCAGCACTAAAACACAGTCTCGGTGGGACATGAATTTAACGCACGAGGCACCTGAATTATGCATTTAATGCCACTTTTGAAGCTCTATCCAACAAAAAAAGTTTATGAAAATCGAACTACTTATAAATAAAAATTTTACAGGGTTGGTCAGTCCTTAAGTGAGGCATTAAAATTTTTGACGCACCCTGTAGAGCTAAGGTAATGTAAGTAGGTACGTCTGGGTTTCGAACAACGCTGAACAAGAAACCTGTATTAATTTTCCTCTAAAAAAATCCCTAATAGTACTTCTCGAAATTTCAGCACTAAAACACCGTCTCAGTGAGCCATGAACTTAACGCACGAGTCACATGAATTATGCATTTAATGCCATTTTTGAAGCTCTATCCAACAAAAAAAGGTTTGTGAAAATCGAGCTATAAATAAAATTTTTACACGGGTGGTCAGTCCTTAAGTGGGACACACTGTAGAACTTCTTCTTTTTAGATACCGAATCACCCCTATTTAAATTTACATTTATACCCTGTATTATAAAAATCAAAGATATATGTAGGTAGGTACCTACTGATGTGGGTACCTATTCCTGTCAACATAAAAATATACCAAGAAAGAACAGCAAAACATAAAAATTCCGCAAATCGGGCGTCCGGCGCCTCTACATTTACCCTTCGCCCGCTCCCCGCTCGGCGCAACCGCAACTACGAAAAGCAACTCGGGCAACAGTAGGTGCCGATTTACCAACCCGCATGCTATACAGTAATCTCTATCGCGGCCCGCTATCGCACTCACCGTAGTGATAGTCGCCCTTCGGCGTCGCCGTCGTCGTCGTCGCCATATCGGCCGGCTTATCTGGTGGTCCGGTCGGTCGGTGCGGGTCGCGCCACGGAGCCGCTCTTGTCGCGCACTGGCCAGTCGGCGGAGGGCCGCGACAGGCCGAACGCGCGGCGTTGCCGCCGCGCGGCGGGCGGGGAGGGGCGGGGGGCGGGGGCGGGGGCCCGCCCGCCCGCCCGCCCGCCGCCGGCGACGGCGGCCGCCGCCGCCGCGGTGGGGGCACGCAAAATGGCGGACGGGCGCGACGGGGTGGGGGACCACGGCAAGCAGTGTGGCACGCTATAATGGGTAGGTACCTACTATAAGGTACAATTATTACAATCTGTTCGTAGGTATATCGTATATCGGAGTCGTAAATCATTTTATTGAGGGTTCCGGCCATAAACCCAGAGGATTAAAGCATAGGTCAGTATATTCCTAAAAAGTATCAAAGTTTATCTGGGTTACACTTGATATTATGAAGAAATTTGAAGTTGTTCATTCAAAACCTTCATTCAAATTTGTGTCGCTATCGCTATCATCGCCTAAATGTATTATTACCTATTTCATTGATGGTAAGTATTTTTTGAAATATGACCATAAGTCTTCAACTTTTATAACGTGTGAAAGTGAAACACAATTCGCCGAAATGTTTATGGGAATTTTGTTAGCTTCTCTTGAAATTATATATAATACCAAGGTCTCTATAAGACCTTGATCTAATATACAGTGGCGTAGCTACCATACCGCGAAACCCCGCGGTCGCGGGGGGGGCCTGCCGTCAAGGGGGCACCCTCGAACCCTCGACGACCTCCCCTCGACCGGGCCTATACTCACTGTTCTGTTTTGGTATTATATTTTTCATCCATGTCTCCTACACTATAAAGACTATGATATCATCTAGGTATATTATTAAGCACTCTTTGTAGGGGAGAGGAGGGTAAGATGACGAATTGCTTACTAAATCGCCCTCACTGTAGAGACACTCTTGTCTGTGTTGTCATAGGGCGCCCACAACACTCGTGACGCTCTGACATAATTATGACCTTGTTCGCTAGATGCCGCCCAAATCATTACCGAATTTGTCTGGCCGCCGTATACCGTTGTAAAAATTCTGTGAATTTATATAGCGTTTCTATAAGAACTGGTAAGTTATTTCATGTCTGTTTGTTTAATTTTCTAAATATATGTTAAACTAACATAGCTTGTAGAAGTATATAATGTTTATTATAGATGTTGTTTTAAAATAATTTTCACCCGCATAACCTAAAAAATGACACCTTCGGGTAAGATGACGAATTCACACTGAGGATAAGATGGCGAATTCGTCATCTTACCCGCCATGCAAGTATTTGTCATAGTGTTTTCTATTATTTAACTTTATTATACCTAGTTACATCAAATCAGTAAATATCAAAGAAAAACAAATAGACAAGGATGGTCCCATTAAATGATGAACTCACAATGTAATCCATAATTCAGATTAACAATTAATCTGTCCCTTCACTTTGACGTGGCATGATCTTTGAGAAAGGAGGAAGATTTATTCTCCGAAAGCTCAGAAAACAAATTTGGTGAAGTTATTTTTTGAGTTACACGTTTAAAGTTTCGTTCATTCACTGTTATAAGAATTTATGAATTTTCCAGGCAACTTGAAAAAGTTGTCTTTCGATCAGTTTGGTGGCGAAAAACCCAATTAATAATTAAATGGATCTGTTTGCGCCACAAATAAATTTTAGAAAATAAATAAAACCTACTTTACTTGTATTTAGAACTTTTGATTTAATTGTTTGTTATTCGTCATCTTACCCAACTAGCAAAGTCATCTTAACTACCCGCATTTGAGGGTAAGACGACGACAATGACTATCTATTGAAGAAAAAATATTATTTTGAAAATCTTTGAATTTGCAGCAACACCAAAATTGGAACTTCGAAAGTGGTACTACTGAGCACCTAAAAATAAATTTTCAAGATAATTAATTACTATCGTCAAAAAAAATTTAAAACCCTTACTATCGTCATCTTACCCTCCTCTCCCCTTCGTTAGGGTAGCAAACTCATTGTGCATCAATCGCCTTGAAAGGCCTTCGAAAACCGCTTCTTTTGACTTTTATACCATTGTCAAGATGCAAATTCAGGGATGGCGACGATTTTTTTATATCCCCGATTTTCACGAAAACCTTTTCGCGATTTATATATTTAAGACCTGCGACCCCAGGGTTAATCATAACACCGCAAACCCCCCATATACCAAATTTGAACAAAAGACATAGGTACAGGGAGTTCCATTCTGCAGGGTGTCAAAGTTGAGCAAATTTTAAAGGCATCTGGCGAGTCAAGTGTTATATGAAATCCCATCAACAGTTGAATAATCAACAGGACCACTCAAAATGTTGGTTCGCAAAGGTTTAATACAAATATGTAGGTACAGGATGTTTTTCTCTGGGCCATCTCAAAATGCCGAAATTTTAAAAAAACTTTATACGGATCAAGAATGCTTTGGAATCATTGAAAAATATTAACAAATACAAAAGTACCTACCTAATTTATTTCTGAACAAAATTCCAACCAACAAATAAAAACAATTTAAATTATTGGACCTTTCTCAACAAAGTAAGACAAGACGATACATTTTCTGTGCGTTTCCTGTTGTGGCACACTAGCCACTTAAACTGATATGGACTTACTGACTGGCAGGCATTTGTTGACTTAGTTCGTTCATTTATAGTGTCTGGGGCAGTTTTGATATACTCTCTTTTTGACCCGTATTAAGTTCCAAAAATCCATTACTTCGAGTTCGCATATAGATAATAGCAGCCTGTATATTTTGTATTGGATCTTTGCACACCAACACTTTGAGTGGTTCTCTTGACCATTCGACTGTTTTTAGGGGATTCCATGGCACACTTGACTTGAACAAAAAAAAGTTCCGGCGATTATCATCAAAATGAAGATATCACGGATTTGTACAGTTTTAAAGTTGGACAGTTGGACACCTTGTAGATGTATTTTTGTTTTAAAAACTTTTTTGTTTTTATTTACTAAGAAATAAAGTTTGTGATAGTTTCAACTTTTTTTATTTTCCAGTTTGAGGCCTCCCAAATTTAATTTGGCGGGGAGGTCCAAAATTTGAAGCTACGCCACTGATCTAATACAGTGCTAAAGTAAAGTATAATAGGGGGTGTTCGGTTCTACGCCGTGGTCGCCGTAGTTAAAGTTGAGCAAAATAGGTGAGAAAAGCGTGCCTTGGAATTATTATTTCAACACAGTTGAAGAATTAACTGAACCACCAAAGTTTTGATGGACGAAATACCTAGAGAATGTATTTCTCTACAGCGTCTGAAATGCCCGACTTTTTTCGAATTTTGTAATGACCAAGTTTGCCTTGGATTTTTGAAACAATGTTACTAAATGTACCTAAAATAAATTCAATTTAAAAATATATATCAACAAATAAAATACTCAAGAGTTAAGTAATCGGGGTTTCTTCAATATAATCGCTTTTAACAGGAATTTACAGGAATCTAAAATTATGTATAGATAATGTAGGCGCACTGACAGATTGCGTCCGCGGGGAAGCGGGGAGTGCGGAGAACGATTTGTCGCTATTGGCCGACTGCAACAGTGCAAAAAATGCACCGCACTTTCGTATTCGCAATTAAAAATAGAACCAAGGCGAGGTTCAGAGGACTGATTGTCCCTAGGCGTGCGCGTCGAAATTTATAGTTTTGAAAACTTCTTAGTATTTTCGGGATCATGAGTCGTTCAGGGTGCACAATATGTGTCGACGAAGAAGGAGATTTGAAAAACATAAAAATTCCACTATTGAATAATCTCTCGTGCTTGGCTGTGTATTGTGCACCCTGGACGATGCATGATACTAAGATGCTAATAAGAATACTAAGAAGTTTTCAAAACTATAAATTTCGACGCGCACGCCTAGGGATAATCAGTCCTCTGAACCTCACCTCGGTTCTATTTTTAAATGCTCTAAAAAAGAATAAAATAAACTTTCAAATAATTCGAACCAAAGCAAACCAATAATTTTCTTTCACACAAAACAACACCATACAAAAGTCTATACCTACACAAAAGCAAAATCCTTAAAATAAAGCGCAATCCTTATTTCCGTGCACGGCACTGGTTATACTAGCTTAACTAGCCCACGTCGACACCTGCTCGATGAATCTCCGAAACGCCGACCAATCAAATCGCTACGCCCGCTTCCTTATTGGCTGCCTCCTTGATTAGGTCGACGTTGACCGCTAAAAAAATCTTTGAATTTTATACGGGTAATTTCTGCTGATAAGTCTGGTATTTTTACCCAGTAGCAGAGCGTGGCAAATGTTATGAAATATATCGCGCCCCGCGTATATATTTTACCAGGGTAGCTCGAGAACAGGCGTCTCGGCAATAAAAAACGAGACAAAACACTTTTTTAACCATATATTGAACCGCACCTGGTACTAGCAGTAAAAAGAGATGAAGGAAGATATAGATATTGTAGTAAAAACAAGTGACTGCATGCTCGCTCGCCTATAATATAATATCACCAATACTTGCATGGGCTACACTACTGTTCGACAGCTGGCCACTTGTTCAGCGAAATGCGGTGGATATATAGGCGTGCCATAATTTCTAAGATCTTAGGATAAATAGTAAATAGTTGTTATAATTATTGATATAGCTTTTTAGAGACCTTTTGACAATATTATAAGTATGGTGCATTAACCTTTACGCTGTGTTTGACGACAACCTTAAAAAAACCTTAAAAGTGAAAAAATATTATGTTGCTTGTAGAATATGTATATTTTTGAAAAATGCGTGACGCTTAGGTATGTCCTATATTATTCTTTTTGTGACGCCAATTAAAGTTTTTTTGCTGTGTCAAGTGACTTTAGAACTACTATAACAACAAGAAGTGTCAAAATTATTATTTAGCCACTCGACAATAGCTCGAGTTCCATGAAAATCATCTTGGTGGCATTTAATTCCTTGGAAAAAACTACACAAGTTTGGCGTTTCAACCAAGGTTAGTTTAAGGTTAGGACATTCCCCCACTCTTAAACAAAACCAAAGGCTGTCCCTTTGCACCGGCAACATAGCGCGACGGTGCCGCTCTCGCCAGCTGGCCTTCACCTTGATGCCAATGGCGTATCAAAAGGGACAACACGGATATTGAAAACCGAAAACAAAGTAAAAACACAAACATAAAACAAAAATGCGATACACCAACGTACTCCGCAAAGTTTCTTTATTTCATTGCACAAACATTAAAATGAAGAAATAACCGAAAGCAGACAAAACAACATAAATATACGCCATAAACAAAGTACCTACATGCCAAAAACGTCTGTGTGCGCCTATGGCTGGAAGTGTTAAATATTTAGGGAGTTACCAAATCGCCAATTCACGTGTAAATGCTACCAACTTAAATTCGGCCTCTCTCCCCCTTGCCTCTCTCACCCCCCCCCCCCCCCTTCCAAGTCGTCAATGTCCTATCCTTCCTATAAACTAACCTTGGGTTTCAACCATCAATTTGTATCTTAAAAATCACCGAGATCGACTCGTGACGCCTTAGCTGGAACCAAAGAAAATATACTTACATTTGCTGGAACAAATAAAACGTCACTTCCGGCTAAGCGATATTCAAGCGTGCGGTGCAGATTTTTTATCCACTTTACCAGTCTAATGAAAAAATGCACCACATAATCGCCAAGTTTTTTTTTTGTAAAAATGGATATTTTGCCATAACCTTTTTGTTTGAAGTTTAATTGTTTTTTCTTGCTGGCATTATAGGAACATTCGTTGGAAAAAACTACACGAGTATACCTAATAGTTTTTGCACCACCGATTTATGTTAAGAATTATACCGAGATAATGGCTCCTAACGTCTTAACTGGGACACCCTGTACTTGTACTAAGTAATATCTTCTGTTTAGCCTTGAAAATTTGAAATAAGTAGGTACTCAAATAAGCATGGACCTGGGAGCTGGTGCTGGTATACCACTAAATAGCATGCTTTCTTGGTTTGAAATACTCTCGACTATAAAAAATATATTGGCAAAGTGTAGAGAAGAGTATATCTCTATCTAGACGCTGATATTAACGGTCAAGTCCACTGCAACGCAAATAAAAGTATAAAAGTTGTTTTGTTGCATCAAACCACAATAAATAACAGCTAATAACGTTTTACTTCCTCCATCGACGCTAATAAGTTTTTCTTGAAATCGGCATTAAAATGTCCCAAAATCGTCATTAAAAGCACAGAAATCGTACAATAATGTAGCCCATTATTGTACGATTTTTTCAATAAGTAGGCCTTGGCGAGATGTAAACATCAAACGTCAGACGCGGAGAAATCGCCCGTCAAAAGTGACCAAATATTCAAAACCTGGCCGATAAAGGCTCATTTAACTCTTCGTACACATTGCGAAATTGTTTCCTATAGAAGCGCAATCCTTCAGTATGCATATTTTAGTAAATTTTAATATCAATAGATTTGTTGTGTAGGCTGCACAAGAAGCAGCAGTTTGGTTTTTCTGTCAGGAGGTGCCGTACGTCCTTATACTTGTCCTAGGTAGAGCGATCGGTAAAGTCAAGCAACGCCGCGCGTAGTCGGTTCGTGGACGGGTGATCCCTTATTATTATTTTCTTGCCTAATAAAACATTTTTTTTTCGATTTCAAAAAAAATATAATATGTACCTCGGCACTGAAGTTCTTTTTATGACTCATGTGGTTTATTTGCCTCGGCCAGAGGCCTCAGCAACTAAACTCCACATGAGTCATAAAAAGTTGAACTTCAGTGCCTTGGTACATAAATAACTATTATTCAGGTATTTAGATCAACACAGTAAATAATAAAGTTAAAACTCAAAGTTACGGAAGGCTAGGCACAAAATATCAAAATTAGATAGGTATATCTACTGAGATTGTCTCTCTCAACACTCAACACTCAACTCTACTTATAACGAAATGATACCTACAATTTGCGAGGTAGTGGCCGGGGTAGCCAGCCCCCCTCTATGATGCCCCTGTGATTTTTTTTAATGAAAGTAGTTTTACCATTGACAAACATTTATTATTCAAAGTTCAAAGGAACACAAAGAAAACATTCAAAACATAACTATACCTAGAAAATTATACAGGGTGTTTTTAGTAACTGCCCAACATTTCAAAGGACGATTCTACAGGTACTCTTAAGATTTAAGATAAAAAGGCCTTCGTTTTTGAGATACAGGATATGTTAAAGATTTATTTGTTTTTTTTTCTAGAGTTCCTGGATTGATAGAGTTAGGACAATAATGTCACATTTTAACAGAGGAAATAATTTTTCAAAAGTCACATCAATTTTGTGGATGAAAAATAATTTGGGATAGATTCCATGGGCGTGAATTTTTGTTTAAATTTATTTACAGGGTGAGCGAAACTCGACGTCCCAGCAGTCCTATACAGATAGGGAACACGAAAACTCAAAATAAAATTTCTAAAACGGGTTCTTAAATGGGACATACTAAAGTCCAACTATGACCGAAAATTAGCTTTTTTGATGTTTGGGAAAATGGCCGCTGTGACGTCATCGATATTATTTTCCCAGAAACATACTATTTTTTTCCCTATACATTGTAGGAAAAGATTTTCTGTATCTTCATTGTTCAAAATCTCCAGGGTCAAGTGTGTAAAAAAATCATGGAATTTTTTCTAATCATTTTCCGAAATCTGTCTAGCCATGGAAAAATTGACAGTCAGAAATTATTGAAAAGTATGTTAGGGAATTGGCATATTTTTTAATTTTTTTGTAACAAACAATAATAGCAAACAAGTTAGTAACATAAGCACAATACAAAAATTTAAAAAATATTCCAGTTAAATAAATTGAAGGGTGCGCAAGGCACCCTAACATACTCTTCAATAATTTCTGACTATATCAAAAATGTTTCCATGGGTAACTAGATTTCGGAAAATGTTTAGAAAAAATTCCATGTTTTTTACATATTTGACCCTGTAGATTTTGAACAATAAAAGATACAGAAAATCTTTTCCTACAAAAGTTGTTGAGAATGATAAGTACTTTCAATATGTAGGGAAAAAATTGTATGTTTCTGGGGAAATAATATCGATGATGTCACAGCGGCCATTTTCCCAAACATCAAAAAAGCTAATTTTCGGTCATAATTGGACCTTAGAATGTCCTATTTAAGAACCCCTTCTCGAAACTTTATTTTGAGTTTTCATGTGTTCCCGCTGTAGGTCTGGGACGTCGAGTTTCGCTCACTCTGTACATTTAAAAATAAACCAGTATCAAAAAGTCGGAAAAATCGTGCCTGCCTTGAACATCCGAGCGTCATGTTTGTTTACTCGGACGCCTCAACCGAAGCCGTCACTTTCGAGATTATTCAAAACAGGAAACTCGTTTAAAAATAGATCGCTTTGAAGAAACATTTATATATATGTTACCGACCGTGTATACAAAAGAACTAGTCCATATGTAAATGGACTGAAGATATTAGTCTATGTATAAGAAACTTGTCCTTCAACAAACGGTTAGTCGGTTTGCAAAATGACTAGTCCATTAATACATTATGGTCTATCTGCAACTGGACCATATATCACAGAGAGATTTAAAAAAAGATGTAATGTATGTGCAATGTTTTCCGGGCGGTTTCGACGTTCGCCATATCTGAATTACCCTTCCTTTTTTATATAGGCCCATCAAAGAAGGATATTACTTCTTGGTGGTACCACTGAGTAGAGGATACCTATTATTTACTGCAGTGTATAGGTATTTTTCTGCAAAATACGTACTAAAAAGAAGGCATATATTCTTCTTTAATGGGCCTATATAAAAAAGAAGGGCAATTCGCTGTGATTGCACATACAGTCTGAATGTCAATAGTCCGTAGTCCGTATCTTAACGGTCTAGTCCGTAGGTATATGAAATACCACGCCATTTACATACGGTCTGAGCCATTTAGGCCGTATACATATAGATACGACCTAGACCATATACATACGGTCTATTTTCATACTATATGGCGGTAGAATATACAGGGTGAGTTTTTTCGATGACCACTTTGGGGATCTTGGAAACTAGCAGAGCTAGAACAAAGGTTAAATGGGGAAAGAATTGCGGTTTTGAATGCTCAATCTAATGCCCATTTTGGATTTTTATAAAAGTTCATGTCTCACTAGATATTTTGAAAAGAGAGATTTTTTGCTATTTCATCACAAGGTTAGTTTATTTTTATTTATGCAAATATTGCATCTTTTTAAAACTGAATTTGTCGCCTTTCTTAGAGAGCGCCTATCAATACTGGCAATTGCTTCAAAAACAGCTGCCCTTAATTCAACAATATTATTGTATCATACTTTATTGTGTAGGTACTGTTCCCCACAAAAAGAAATCCAAAACAAACAAATCTGGGGATCGGGGCGGCCAGGAAATAGTTCTATTTCTCCCTATCCAACTATTTGAATAGAGCTGGATCTAGGTAATTTCTTAAGGGCAAATAATTATGTGGTGGAGCACCATCATGATAATTTTTGTTTTATTTTGTTACATTTTGTTACCAGCTAAAAATAAAATATTTGAAAGTTTGAAGTATGTCTTATTGTAAAATAGAATGTAATTATGAAAATATTCCATGGCTGGCTATGTGAAAATTAAAAAAAATCAGAAAATTAGCCATAGCTCTTTAATTTTTTATAATAACTATGCCGAGTATTATATTTTTGGAAAGCTTAAAAAATGACCGATTTGATAAGGCCACAGCCAACTATGATTTGCATTTAAAAAACATAAGTTTATGTCATATATCATCCCAAAAATCACAAACAACATAACAAATTGGATAGAATTATCTTATTAAGCCTAATATTATCTACAATTTTTGTCTCTACAGTTTTTCTGTATAATCATACATAAGGGAGCTACAGAGATCTGATGAAATAGCAAAAAATTACTCTTTTCAAAATATCTAGTGAGCCATGAACTTTTTTAAAAATACAAAAGGGGCATTCGATTGAGCATTCAAAACTGCAATTCCTTCCCCATTTAACCTTTGTTCTAGCTCTGCTAGTTTCCGAGATCCTCATAGTGGTCATCGAAAAAAACTCACCCTGTATAAGAAATTAATAAAGGAATCGTATTCGTGAAATATTCTGAGCAAAAACCACGCGTATCTACCGGAAATTTTTCTTGATAAATTTATTCTCAAGTGCTATTTTGCAAGATCACTCTTACAAATATTGGTCTCTTTATTTTCAGATGAAATAAAGAGACCAATAAATTTGTCCATAAAATTTCCGGCACTTGTGATTTTACAAACGATAAAACGATATAAAGTACCTGTAGATATTTTGCACGGTGTATTCAATAAATTCCAAACTTAAAATAATATTATTAATTTTTTATTCACCAAAGAGGCTTTTTAAAACAAGCCAAACCGTCATGCAGTGCACACATCCCCGCTTTATCGTAGAACTGCTAAATAGGTCGGTAGGTAGGTACTTCCACGAAAATTACAAAAATATGTGCGACAAAAATGAAAACACGTCCCGTGTTATTTATTGTCACAAAATGCATTCGTCCATTTGTTGTCTTATCTACCAAGACCAGTTAATGCGTGTCAATAACTTTCGAGGTTTCTTTTATTTTCTTATCCCGCCTCTCCGTTTACACAGATGATCAACCAAAGCAAACACCAAAGAGCGGCCAGCACGATGTTTGACGATGAGCGTTCTGAGATCGATATCCCATCAAAATTCTTATCTGACACTGTAGGTACGGGACGTTCACTTTATATTGCCTAATCAATAAAACAAATTGTGGATAAAATGAGTCATATTTATAAAATAATAAATAAAAATACCTTTTTGAAAACAAGCTTTTATTTAAGCCATGTACTAAAACGAATAAAACAAGTTTAGGTTTTCAAAATTTGTTTTCAAAAAGTTTATTGCATCATGTAGGGTCTATAAATAGGTGGTACGATACACTTACCCACGGTATGTCACCAACGAATCCGAAAACAAGGCAACTCTGCGCATCTACGTCAGTTGCGAATCACGAATTCTAAATAATGCGGCGGCTGCGGTTGTGTTTTACGATTTTTTATAGTTTACAGTTTAATGTGTCAAGAAAAAAAGTGTAAACAACTGACTGATCGTCAGTCCAGCTCGACAGTGCTTTGAAATAGGCCAAAAATGCCGGGATGTGCAGTCAGTGTATGTGCAGTCAGCGTATCAAACTAAATGTGTTTTTTATGAACAGAATATTCATTCATTTATCTAGTAATAAATTCTACATATTTTTAACAACATTTATTTAAAAGAAATAAGCAAAAACCCATAAGAAAGTATCTATTGCTGTGTAAAACATATGGAGCAATTTAAATTCTGATTCGCAACTGACGTCACAAGATGCGCAATGACATACCGTGGGTAAGTCTATCGTGGGTGGTACTACGGTAGTAGTTGTAGTTGGCCATGATTACATGTATCAAAAATAAAGTTATTACTCACTCTGTGCATTTTGAACACATACTTAACAAAAAAGTTCATAATCGGTCAACAAACAAAGATTTTGCAAGAGTGGTAACCCAAGCAGCATTAAAGTTGCAGTAACTATGAGATGGGAACTTTGAATAAGTAGTTATTTCGTAATTAGCTATGACATAAAAATCGATTTATTAGTTTTTATTATTTATATTTAGAAAGTTGAGTAATTAAGTAGTAATTAACACTAAAAGTTGGAACTTTATTGTTTCAGTACTTCTAAGTAGTTTCTGAAGTATGTAGGTACTATGTATGTACCTATCTGGAACGGAATTGTTATACTATGCAAAATTACGTTAAATCACGTTAACTCTAAAGTTACATTCAATGGTGACAATTTCACTTTGTTGTGTTACTTGTTTATCACTTTATAGTATATTACATAGCGAGAGTTGTAAACAGCTTATTACGTATGAGTGGAAAAGTTGCGCACGAGCCGCGCAGCGGCGAGTGCTGTAATTCCACGAGTATGTAATAAGCTTACAACTCGAGTTTTGTATTATAATTTTTCTTCGACGAAAGAAAAACTATTATAATAGATAAACTATACTTCTCATTATCTGACAGGCAACAATTAGTATGTTGGTTAGTTGCTATGGTGACGCGGATGCCGTGCTAACAAGACACCCGTGATAATTGCGTTTTAATTAAGAACAGATACGTAATTTTTTTTTCTACTCCTATAGTAACATACCTATTAATTGACGGTTTAGGTTATAAGTAAGTTCATTGTTACGAACACTGACACGTAATGACTGACACGTAATAAAAACAATTACGTATCTGTTCTTAATTGAAACGCAATTATCACGGGTGCCTTGTTAGCGCGGCATCCGCGTCACCATACCAACTAACCAACATACTAATTGTTGCCTGACAGATAATCAGAAGTATAGTTTATCTATTATAATAGTTTTTCTTTCGTCGAAGAAAAATTATAATACAAAACTCGAGTTGTAAGCTTATTACATACTCGTGGAATTACAGCACTCGCCGCTGCGCGGCTCGTGCGCAACTTTTCCACTCATACATAATAAGCTGTTTACAACTCTCATCGCTATGTAATATACTATTATTACGTGTCAGTCATTACGTGTCAGTGTTTGTAACAATGGATTTACTTATAACCTAAACTGTCACTTAATAGGTATGTTACTAGCATAGGAGTAGAAAAAAGTTTTTATTACTTTATAATTTATAGTAACGGTGAAAGTAACTTCTACATCTTAGCGACTTTAGAAATACCTCCAAAGTTACGCAACTACATAGTCATATGCTACTCGACAAAACTACTGTATATGGTAGGTTTTACTTCCCACTCCATTTTAAAATTACTACAAAGTTCCAATTACTACAAAAAAAACTTTAAAGTAACTGTCACTTCTATGGGGATCAAAATACCTACAAATTGGAATCTACATTTTAATTCCTTAGTATTCGGTCGTTTTTGCGACGTGATGAAAATGTCAGCCATTACAAAGATGAAAAATTATCCGCATCTTATAGAAAATTAAAGCAGTAGTTGGATGAAACGAATTGAAACGGGAGCAACTGGCCTCAATACAAAAGTACAAAACGCTCTTGAGTGGCCACAATTTGAAATACCGACATTTTGAAGTACTTATAGCACGAAACACAACCGGCTAAAAATAACACTCGCATATAAAAATTATAGGTTAAAGTTCCAAATGGAACTTAATGGTGGTATTCGATTCGGAACTTAAACGAGGCTTTTGGAACCTTGAAGTCATCTTGTAGTAATTGCGACTTTAGAGTTTGAAATACTTATCTAGAACCAATTATTATATACAATTATATAAAAATAATACTTAGTAGTAATTACAGAAAATTACGCCATATTTTCTTATAAAATGATAGACGCATATTAGGTACCTATATCAAATTGTCAATTTCCTTTGGTGCTGAAATATTTATTTCTTAAAAATTGTCCCAAAAAAAGAAAATTAAGCAAAAATGAACTCGTATAACTTATAGAAATATTAAAAAAGCATTTTTCAGCATTTTTAGGTAATTTCGCACATTTTCATAATTTATCTTCCCGATAAAACATGCATTTTGAGACGGCGCGTTATTACATTTCAATTTATCAACATCACATTTGACAGAAATATTTCAATGGTTTTAGTTTCTTCAATCTGGCATCGAGAAAAAATCAACAAATACCTTTTTTTATAGGTATACCTATACCATATTCATAGATAATAACTTAAAAATAAATAATACTTCCATTTTCGATGACATGGTTATTGAAAAATGACGGAAGATGCTGGGCTACAATACTTTTTAATTGTTTAGACAAAGACAAAGCGAGGACGCAACTGTAAAGAAGCAAACGAATCCAACAAAGTAGCAGTGACCACGCCGCTACGTCTCCACCACGTTGCCGAAACGTAATCGCGTCGTAGCGGTGTAAGTTGCTAGGTGGTCGCCGTTCCGTTTCTATCACCTTCAAAATGTTCCCCATTTTGGTCGCAGGGAAGTAAGTTATGGGAATGTAGTAATTACGTTGCTATCAGTAGTAATCACAACTTTAAAGTTCCCAACAAAAGTCGCCGGAATGTAATCATGGCGACTAAAAATGCTGCTTGCGCCGTTCCCAGTTAAAAATAAAATTTCAGGTTATTTCTGAAATTATGAAAATTTTAAACAATATTTTAAACGAGAACTCATTATCAAAACATACTGTGGACATTATATAAACGCCACACAAATATATCTACTTGTTTTGCTACTAAACTTTCTGGAGTCATTTGCATATTTGTGGTGTTTTGGTACACCCTTTCATTCATTACTCAGGGGATTGGCTTTTATGATGTTGTTTACTTTAATTTTCAAAATACTGTGACAAACAGGGGATGTTCAAGCAGAAACTTGTGACTGCATAACAATAAGGGGCTTAACTTGTTATTATATTACGATGTTTTTGTAAAATTAAATTGTCATGACTCGTTACAAACTCGGGGGGCAAAGTCCTCTAAAGTCATTTGTCGATTATAATTATTTATTATTATTATACTTGTTGTTGACGGTATGCAAACAAAGTTCCATTTTTACTTGAAACAGTAATATTTTCTTTATGGATGGATGCCTGCTTCAGCTACCTAATATACTCTTCTATGGTCGCGAGCAAGGATGGATGTGAACCAAATGATTAGGTACTGCAATTCAAGCACGCGCCACGTTGTAGAACTACTAAGTACTATATAGCTATATAGCGAAAATGTTGAGGATGTTTCTTTAATAAGAGATGGCGATATTCCTCAAACCTTGACCTGCATTCATATACAGTGACCGGCAGAAAGTTGGACACAAATGGAAAACTTTTTTATTATTAATTTCTCAGGAAATTTTATTCATGATAAAAGTTGGTGCATCATTTTAAACTCAAAACGCACATATCAAAATTTAAATATATCTTTTTGGATACGAGGTAGATTCAAAAATGTCAAAATAACTCAAGAGTAAAGTACCCTCTAATTTTTTAAAATACGGCAAAAAGTTACTTACAAAAGTTGTTTGGAATCAAAGGGGGATGTCAGATTTAAAGTCATAGCCACCTAGTCAAAAAAAAGGAAATTTAACTTTTTTTGTATTTTTTCGACCACCCTGTGCATTAAAAAAAACAAAATACCGAAAGCGCAACTTATCATCGGATAACACATGAATTTGCTACTAAACTTTAATTCTGTTCGATTAGCAGCTAGAAATTTAAATTAATCGAAATCAGAGTTTAAAAGTATTACATTTTTGTGTCCAACTTTCTGCCAGTCCCTGCGTATATTCTACGGGCCCATATATTTTTCTTTTTCGTAGTTTTGACTTTAGAAACTAGTAGGTAGGTGGTACCTTAACGCAGAATTTTCTACAAAAAAAAAATAACGTTGCAATCTAGTAAACAGAGAATCAAGTTGACCACATTAGGGATATTTTTAAAGAAAATCTACCAACGTAGCTTTATTCAGCACCCCCTGAAACCCCAATGTTCTAAGATTTACTAATTTACATCGACGACTTACATTTTTACAAGACCTTAAAGTTAGGAAAAGAGTGCTTTGGAAATATCTGATAATCCAGAAAACTTATTCAAAATATCCCAAAAATGTCACATTAATAAAGAAAACGGCAAAGAAGGCCCTTTTATGTTTTTAAAATAATGCCTAAATTATACAGGGTGTTCGAAAAATAGACGGAGATATTTTAGAGGGTGATTCCCTGTTAAGAAATATGAAAAAAAAGTTTCTATAAACATGGGTCCGGAAATGCAGAGTTTTCAAGATACAGGATGTTAAATATATTGCATGTCACTGGACAAAATTGGTTTATCAATTTTTGCAAAAAAAATCACAAGTGCCTTGGAAAACAAATAATCAAAAGCATTTCTAGGAAAGAGTGTTATTGCGACTTTTCCAATATCATAACATAAAGTACACTACAACCAATTTTGTCCAGTGACATGCAATAAAACGGTTTTTATTTTTTGATGATGCTTAATCAAACAAAAAATATTAAAGTTACAAAAAATTTAGTGGCGTACATTTTTTTGATAATAATATTCGCTAAGGTGCCCCCCGGGACGCCACTGGACTTAATAAATTTAATCTAGTTAGGGCGAAATCAGCCTCTTAATACAACAAATAACATTGCCAAATTTCAACAGAATCGAGTAAATAATTTTTAAGACATTAATAATTTCATGTTTTATTTTTTTTATTTAACATCCTGTATCTTGAAAACTCTGCATTTCCGGACCCATGTTTATAGAAACTTTTTTTCATATTTCTTAACAGGGAATCACCCTCTAAAATATCTCCGTCTATTTTTCGAACACCCTGTATATTATACCAGATTTAAGTATGATTTTGTGATGCGGTATTTTGTAAAACGCTATTAGCGATTTTTTATCGAAAATCTGACAACCCCCTGAAATTAGTTTGCAATAGAAAAAATTAAAATAAAATGTATACCCATTATCCTTTGTTAGGTTGGGTTGGATTGACTTCAAATATGCTTAAACAGGTTCGGATCGCTTTTGGGCGAAATGGGTCATCACACTATTCATACGGTGAAAATTTTTAAATTGATGGTACCCAGTGGCATCGCGTCGGGGGGGAAGGCAGGGGGGGCACAGGTCCCCCCAGATTTTTTTAGGTGGGAATTTTATAATACTGTCTAAGGCACAGAAAATATACTCTCTATATAAGGTAAGGAAGGAAATAATTCACAGCAATCACTTAATTAATTACATGGTCGGTGATGGTGCCTAGTTTCGGCCTCCTGGGCTGCGGTAGGCACCGCATGGCCGCGCGTGCATAGAGATTTGTCTGAATCTGACTCGCCTCGCACTTGGTACAATGTTTTGTCCAATGTTTTATTGAGTAAATATGATGTGCCTGTCCTGTAAAAGATGTGATATTTTTTACAAGCTTTTTTATTTAATTTGTCCTGTTAGTATGTATGTATACATATCACGAACGATGATCCCTGCGTCGCAATGTAATTTCCATTGTCGACCATTGTGACGCAGGAATCATCGTTCGTGATATCCATTGTGTATGGGTCGAGTCTTGCAGGCTGAATTAGAAGCACATTTTGACATCCTATTGAGGTAAAATTTTGGATAAACCTTTAGTTCTTAGTCCACTAGATGGCGGATGATGTGTTTTTTTTTTCAACCCCTTAATATGGTTTCAAATAAAAGGGCATTAAGAGTAGAAAATGAGTTAGTGACATAACACTAAATTCAATATGGCCGCCGGTCCAAGATGGCGGATTACATTTTCTTTTCAACCCCTTTAATATGGGTATCAAATGAAAGGGCTTAAAGAGTAGAAAACGATAAACTTAGAGACATCACACTAAATTCATTATGGCGGCCGCCCGAAGATGGCGGATTACCTATTTCTGCCAACCTACTTGACATGGGTATGAAATAAAATGAAAGGGTTTGACGAGTACAAAATAATAAGGTAAGTGAAGTCATACTAAATCCAATATAGCGGATGCCCCAAGATGGAGGGCTACATTTCTTTACCAGCAAGCACAAAATAAAATAAAAGGTAAAAAAACTTTATAAAAACAAGCTTTTATTTAAACCATGTACTTAAACGAATAAAATAATATAAAATAAGTCTAGGTTCTCGTTAAAATATATTTGAATGCCAAATTGCGACAAGTTTTTTTAAATTAAAAAGCTTGTCGCCCGAAATATTCAGAAAAGTAGGTACCGATTAATTTTATTGGACAGTGATTGGTTGATAAGCAAGTATATTAATGATAGGACAGTACATACAAGTTATTTTATTTTGGAAGTGATTTTTTTTTACCGTGACAGTACAAGTTGTTTTATTTCGGTATTTTTTGTTTGTTTTTGCCTCATGTATTAGGTTGGTTTATTAAAAATATGAAAACAAAAGAGTAATTGTTTCTTTTCCCATTTTTGTTTCAGGTAAACTAAAATTGGAATAAAAAATATTGAAATGCTGTTCATTGTCTTAAGAAAAAAAAATCAAGGTGCCCCCCCCCCTGGTTCTGAAGTCACGCGACGCCACTGATGGTACCTAACAAAGCGCAATGGATATGTGTAACCACAGATATATTTCCCCGAGTGCCGTATGTGGGTCACCGCTTCGCCATAACATTAAAACAGCAACAAGCATTATACAGGGTGTTCCAGCGGAAACGTAACAGGCTCTATAACGGCCGGGAAAATTTTTTCTTGGAAAAACGCAAAAATAGGTCAATTTTGTTTGGCAGGGGGCATATTTTGGCATAAAATTGATAGATCTATCTGCAACCCCCTGAGCAGGGGTTGAACCCCTTCAAAAAATTTAAATGGGAAGGGGGTTCATGTCGCACATTTTTGGAAACGTCTCTCAATTCTCTATACACCTGCATCAGATTTTCGAAAATCGATCGACTTTTCAAAAAGATACAGCGAGTAAAATGCAAAACATTCATTTTCAATTATTGCCTGGTATTGTTAAACAATTAAGCCGAAAGTGATGGTCGGGGGCCGTAAGTTATAGAAAGCATGTTCGGCAACATTATTTTGATAAACGGGGAGGAAATTGAAACTTTATTGTAATAAATGCTCAAATGTTGGCCATTCACTTCCATGAAATAATAAAGATTTTGTTCAAAACACTGCCGAACGTTGGGCAACATTTCAGGGGTGATTTGTCGACATTCGTTTATAATACGGAGTCGTAGATCCTCTATTGTTTAACAATACCAGGCAATAACTGAAAATGAATGTTTTGCATTTTACACGCTGTATCTTTTTGAAAAGTCGATCGATTTTCAGAAATCTGATGCAGGTGTATAGAGAATTGAGAGACGTTTCCAAGGGTGTGCAACATGAACCCCCTTCCCATTTAAATTTTTTGAAGGGGTTCAACCCCTGCTCAGGGGGTTGCAGATAGATCTATCCATTTGATGCCAAAAGATGTCCCCCTGCCAAACAAAATTAAAGTATTTTTGCATTTTTCCAAGAAAAAATTTTCCCGGCCGTTATAGAGCCTGTTACGTTTCCGCTGGAACACCCTGTATATGGCTGTGCCCGTTCCTGCGATAATGGCAGCGGTGCTCACAGGAAGTCGTTCTAATAACATGCAAACGATGGACTAACTTGATATAGAATGCTTTTCTTCTATTAGATTTTGTATAGAGTGTGCATAGGCGTCGACTCCGCGGGTGCTTTTTTTTTTGTTTTTGTTTTTTTCTGTTTTTGTTTAAAGAACACGCGTCTTAAAATTCAGCGGACTCTCATCCGGATGAATCAGCTGATATCTCCCTCTCATTTGTTTCCCTTTGGAGGAAGTAAGAGACAGATATCCAGCTGATTCATCGGGATGAGAGATGAGAGTCCCCTGAATTTTAAAACGAGGCCTTTCTTATAGAAATACCTTTATATTATTTCATTATATTTACGTTTTGTTTTTTTAATCATCAGGGTGGTAACTGTTCGTTTTTTGTTATGTACTTGTATTTTATATCTATAAATATATTTTTTTAAATAACATTTTGGGGGGTTATACGGGGCCCAGTAAGTTTCCGTGGGCCCCGGGTTATACCTTGGGCACCCAGCCAAATTTTGAGAAGTCGGCGCCTATGACAGTGTGTCCCTGAATAGATAACAAAAGCTGGAATGTCATTTCATTTTGACTTTACAATAATCTTTGAGAAATATGGAGGAAGATTTATTCTCCGAAAGGCTCAGAAAACAAGTTGTTGAAGTTATTTTTTGAGTTAACGTTCAAAGTTTCGTTCTTTTCATTAGTCAATTTTCCGGACAACTTGAAACAGTTGTTTCCCGGTTCTGTCGCGAAAAAAAAAAACAATTAAAAAATAAATTAATACCTACTGATTTATAGAACAAATAGAAATGCACTAAATGCAGTCGCAAGATATGACTTGAAGAAACGCCCGAGAAAAAATTGTTCGACAAAAATTGTGGAACGTTAAGGATGTCCACCACCTTAAATATTATGTCAATAACGGCTTTAAAAAAATATTGATAACCAGCTGATTTTTTTAAGATTGCTTCAAATAAAATCTAGGATCCAATTTTCACATTGTCCGACAAAATATATTTTCCGATTTTCCAATCCGACGCGTGGAAATCGTTGGGTATTGTATTGTAGATGCTATACTTTGCGAAAATTGGATTCTAATAAAATTTCTGTTACATTTTGACAGCTCTACTGTCAATTTTTATTTGAAATATTAGAGACCATTTACTTGCTAAATATGCCGCAAATTTAAATAGCCACTTTCTTGAAAAGTCGGTTAAAAAATAGTAGGCTTTGGAAAAACAAAATAGGAGGCAGATGCTGTTAATACCAGAACCAGGCCATGGCCCGGCACCGTCGCAATGGCCTCCAATGATTTACGGCTCCCTTCGGGAGGCCATCATCACAGACTATCGAGTAAAATACAGACAATTCCTTAGCCATAGATAATGTCCTTAGCGGCATGTGTCAAAAGGAGACTCGCTTTTTAGCGAAATATCTTCTAAAGACATGAATAATATGCATTTTATACGATTTTACGTTAATCTACATAACAAAGAGATTGTATTAGAACCAATTTATGAAATGGAGACTCGCTTATTTTTGACACATGTCCGTAAGGAGGCTTCTGTTGCAAAGCTATTTATTCTGTGACGAGGCAAACTGACTTTTCGAGAAAGTGGCGATTTAAATTTGCACTGAGGCCGTATTTGCGGGTTGATTTTAGAAATAGACCCACCAAATTAAAGACAACACAATACTCTTTCATGAACACATTTAGGAGCCACATTGGTCCTATTTGAAAAAAATGACTACTTTGAACCACGATTTGATTTAAATTTGAAGCCACGATGGGATTATCTGTGATTTCGAAATGGCCGGTTTCTCTGCAATTAAAGACCAATTTCCAGGTACTTCAATAATTAGTGGTTTGTTTCTTATCATAAAATCTTCAGAAACAACAACTGTCCTTTATGGGCCTTTGCCAAAAACACAAACGGAGATGCCGACTTTCCAGTTCAATCAAAGTTGTGGAATTTATAGCACCATCAGAGTATTAGACATTATTGTTATTATTATTATTATTAGTATTAGGATTAGGTCAGGACAAACAACCATGCCGAAGCTGCAAATAGGTACCTACTTGCAGAATGAACTAGGAATGGACTACCCGGCCCTCAATATGGAAATTCATCGTATGTACAAAAAGGAAGAGACATATCAGAGAGAAGATACGTTATTTTCTCTGAGACATGTATACGCAGGGTGCATATTTTCTATAGGTACGAGTAGAAAAAGCAGGAGGATTCATGGGCCAAAATCTACTGGTCAAATCTCAATATTTACTGAAATATACGCGTTGTAGTTCTTTTTTTTTTTTGAAATTGAAGCAGGGGCGGATGGGACAGGCGGACTACCGCGGGAGATTTCCCGGTGGGCCAATGGGCCGGTCGTCAGTCGGACGCCGCGGCCGGCTAAAAATATTTATGAAAATTTTATTTTTATAAAGTAACCTGTTTTTATATTTTATTTATACAGGATGGTCCAAACTTTATCAGCAATACTTATTTCAAAAAAGGAGATGTTTTCCATAAACATGTATGGAGATCCTAACGGTTTTCGATATACAGGGCGTCAAAGTTCATATTTTTTCAAATTATCTTTTATTTCTCCTAAAAGAAGACAGCTAAGGCAAACATATTTGGTACAGTTTAGACACTCATTAAATAATATAAATTAAAGAGAATTCAGCCCATCTACTTCCACCAGTGTAGGAGAGACGGAGGTCAATCCTCATATTTTTTTTTATAAAAAATGGAACGCCACTGAAAAAGTAATATATTTTGCCTTCACTAAGTTTTCCAATAAATTCTAAGAAAAATACTATTCTTGACTTTTTTTCGAAAAATGTACCGTTTTTGAAAAATTCATTTTAATGCGTTTTAATTTTTTAGCAGAAGAAAATCAAAGTAGGTCTAGGCTCCCGAAATTTTGCACACATACTGAGTTTTCAATTCCGAACAAACATTTGGTCCTAAAACCTACAAAAAGGTTTCTAGATCCGAAAAATCATGTGTCCTGGGAATTTAAAAACATCTAATTTGTCGCATCAGTAAGTGGGCTTTAGGTAGGACTTACGGCAAAATGTTATTAAGGAAAATTGTTCGGAATTAAAAACTCAGTAGGTGTGCAAAATTTCGAAAGCTTAGACCTACTTTGATTGTCTTCTGCTAAAATAATTAAAAGCACAAAAGTGAATTTTTCACAAACGGTACATTTTCGAAAAAAGTCGAGAATAATTTTTTTCTTATAATTAATTGGAAAACTTAGTGAAGGCAAAAAAATACTTTTCCAGTGCTGTACCCTTTTTTTATTAAAAAATATGATGGTATGATGGTTGACCCCTTTGACTAGTTTTAAAGTTTTGTACATTTCTGAATGGCTAATACAGTTCCGCTGAGCCGGAATAAAAAGTAAGGTTAAGTATTTTCTTCATTGAGGTAGTATGGGGGGAGGCGCCATAACATTGTCCAGGGACAATGCCAAGTACGCCATTTTATTGGAGAATCTATGAATACAACACATACTTTGATTGTTAGTAAAAATTAATAATGGTTTCCATGATTTCTAAAAATTAGACTTGACAATGTGGTGTCTACAATTACAGAATATGGCAACTGTCAAATGAAACAAATTTATTGTATAGTTGAAATTCTTTAATTGTCACATCTGAGTATCTGAAAGTTGAAAACTTAAAAATTGTGAATTATGATGGAAAATTGTTTGCCTCCTTTAGAATCTATGGCACTATCTATCACATAAAACCTGATGGCAGTTGGACACTGACATATAACATAACCTTGTACCAGCCCACTTATGTGGTCTCCTTGGAGTCTACAGAAAACAAACTTCCCCGCAAGGCTTCACTTTTCCTATGTGATAGACTGTGAAATGCTGGGTCCCCTTGTTTTAAAGAGTCCTTGACTTTGTCGCATATTACAGGATGATTTTTTTAGGTCTACCACCGCGATTTTCTCGCTCATATTGCGGCCTACAAAAAAAACGTAAGAAACAAAAATGTGGCAATTTTGGACAGCTAAGTGGTGCTGTAAAAGAAATCGGCATCCATGGCCAACTTGTCGCGCAATATTAAAAAAACCTCAAATTGAGCAAAATTATTAATGGCCGTGGAATGTTTATTTTACGAGACAGAGAAAAACTTTTATATTAAAAATGGATGGCACTAAGAAGCTTTATGCAAAAGGGTACTCATATAGTTTCAGAAAATTACACAGGGTCTTCGGCTCTCTTGAGGCTATGATTTTTTTTTGTTTATTACTTATTAAGCGATTTTCTCGCTTATTTTGGGCAGCACAGAAAATATGTAAGAAAACAAAATACATATGGCAATTTTGGTCAGCGAGGCAACATTAAAAAATGAATGGGCCTCCATACCCAACTTTTTGCGGTGTAGGTACTAAAAAAACCTAAAATCGACAAAAATGTTCATGGTCTCAATAAGAGAGCCGAAGACCATATATGTGTAATTTGCTGAAACTATCTGAGCACCTGGGTGGATAAACCTTCTCAGTGCCATCAGTTTTCAATATAAAAGTTTTCCTCTGTCTCTTAAAATAAACATTCCACGGCCATTAATAGTTTTGCTCAATTTGAGGTTTTTTTAATATTGCGCGACAAGTTGGCCATGGATGCCGATTTCTTTTGCAGCACCACTTAGCTGTCCAAAATTGCCACATTTTTGTTTCTTACGTTTTTCTTTGTAGGCCGCCAAATGAGCGAGAAAATCGCTGTGGTAGACCTAAAAAAAATCATCCTGTATAGCAAACGGGTTCAGGGGGTGTGGCTAAGTCTGTGACCCACGCCAGGGTCTGATTAAACAGTATTCCTAGTAAAATTATAAAAAACGTAAAAAAACGAAAACTAACAACGACGAAATCAAAAGCTGGGTTTAGTCAGTCAGTCAGTCAGTCAGTCAAATACACACCTAGAGTAGTTATAAATGTAATATTTTTCTTTTCATAAAGTACCAAAGTGGATATTATAAATTATATTGATACGGCTCTGTCTATTGTTTACATTACCTGTGAAATGTAATTCCTGTGAATTTCTTTTTATCCACTTTAGAATTGCTACTGCAAGAACGTACAGCACATGACATATTTATTTCCAGAGGTCAATAGATCGCAATAACAAGGAAAACTGCACTTTTAGCCACTTTTAATGCACTTTTAGCACCGAGTCAACAAATTGACGTTGTTCTTGTAATCTATGACGTAAGTGAACCCGTTTCGGGTCACGTGACAGCTTCCCCCCCCCCCCATTTACCACGATACACTTACACGGTATGTCATTGCGCATCTTGTGTCGTCAGTTGCGAATCGGAATTTAAATTGCTCCCAGTGGCGTAGCTACCATACCGCGAAACCGCTGTTCTGTTCTGTTTTGATATTATATTTTTGACCCTTTCTCTAACTGTTTGAGAAATTGTTGTTCCGAAGACAGAATAAGCAATTCAGAATTACTTTCTATACAAGCTGAAGAAGCTGCAGCAATGGATAAAAGTGAACTAATTAAAGTTCATTGATGTCTCCTACACTAAAGACTATGATATCATCTAGGTATATTAAGCACTCTTTGTACGTTAGGGTAGCAAACTCATTGTTCATCAATCGCCTTTAAAGGCCTTCGAAAACCGCTTCCTTTGACGTTTCTACCATTGTCAAGATGCAAATTCAGGGATGGCGACGATTTTTTTATATCCCCGATTTTCACGAAAACCTTTTCGCGATTTATTTATTTAAAACCTAAGATCACAGGGTTAGTCATAACACCGCAAACCCCCCAATACCAAATTTGAACAAAAGACATAGGTACAGGGAGTTCCATTCCATTCGAGTGTGATATGAAATCCCATCAAAACAGTTGAATAATCAACAGGACCACTCAAAATGTTGGTTCGCAAAGGTTTAATGCAAATATGTAGGTACAGGCTGTTTTTCTTTGGGCCATCTCAAAATGCTGAAATTTAAAAAAAACTTTATACGGATCAAGAATATGCTTTGGAATCATTGAAAAAATATTCACCTAATTTATTTCTGAACAAAATGCCAACCAACAAATAAAAACAATTTAAATTATTGGACCTTTCTTAACAAAGTCACTGTCTAAGATAAGACAAAGACGATACATTTTCTGTGCGTTTCCTGTTGTGGCACACCAGCCACTGCCACTTAAACTGATATGGACTTACTGACTGGCAGACTTCTGTATTTGTTGACTTAGTTCGTTCATTTATAGCGTCTGGGGCAGTTTTGATATACTTACTCTTTTTTTGAGCCGTATTAAGTTTCAAAAATTAATTACTTCGAGATGGCATAGATAATAACACTCTGTATATTTTGTATTGGATCTTTGCACACCAACACTTTGAGTGGTTCTCTTGCCCAAGCGACTGTTTTGAGGGGATTCCATGGCACACTTGACTTGAACAAAAAAAAGTTCCGGCGATTACGTATCTTCAAAATGAAGATTTCACGGATTTGTACAGTTTTAAAGTTGGACATTTGGACACTTTGTAGATATATTTTTGTTTTAAAAACTTTTTTGTTTTTATTTACTAAGGAATAAAGTTTGTGATAGTTTCAACTCCGTGTATATTTTTTATTTTCCAGTTTCGAGGGGGCCCAAATTTAATTTGGCTGGGGGGGGGGGTCCAAAATTTGAAGCTACGCCACTGCTTCCCACTCCATATGTTTTATACAGCATAGATACTTTTTTATGGGTTTTTGCTTATTTCTTTTAAATAAATGTTGTTAAAAATATGTAGAATTTATTACTAGATAAATGAATGAATATTCTTGTTGATAAAAAACACATTTAATTTGATACGCTGACTGCACATACGCTATAACTGCACATCCTGGCATTTTTGGCCTATTTCAAAGCACTGTCGAGCTGGACTGACGATCAGTCAGTTGTTTACACTTTTTTCTTGATACATTAAACTGTAAACTATAAAAAATCGTAAAACACAACCGCAGCCGCTGCATTATTTAGAATTCATGATTCGCAACTGCCGCTGTTTTCGCCCGACGATCGGCGGGCGAAAACAGCGGCCGGGCCGGGCGTAAACACGGCATAAATCTTTCAAAATTTCGGTTTTTCCGCGGCTTTTCGCGAACTTTCGATGCTGCAGAAGGTGCAAAATAGGGTGGTGATCAGTTTTAGCTGCGTACACTAAAAATTTATCCGAATTATAACCATAAATATCGCCGTGAAAAGTGGGGTGTCAAAAGGAAATTTGAAAATTTATTTTCTCGGAAACTATGTCCGACCTCAAAACACTGAGGTCAGATTCGTGTTCAGGGACCTCGAAAATAGGGGGGTAGCCAAAAGGTTGGGCCCACACCTTCTCGTGGTCTTTGCCGAACAATAACATTTTCTCTTTGGAAGTGGATAGAGATTCGCAAACAGATTTAAGAGCATTTACCCATATTATGCTAGATTGTGGACTTCTATCAACACCAATTTAAATAATGTTATTGACAAAGCTGGGCCCTAATAAATTTAATGTTTAATTTTTAACATTTTTATTCACTCCTGTGGATTATGAGAGCAAGCGCTCCAGTTTTCTGCTCTTAATATAGATGGCACTCTAAGTCAACGCCCCTCCCACTAGTCCCACTCAAACGTCAGGCGTCAAGCAAAAATACCCGACAGAGCAACCCCGTGAAAAACATTGTATAAATCTTGGAAAATTTCTGTTTTCCCGCGGGTTTTCGCGAAGTTTCGATGTTGCAGAAGGTGCAAAATAGTGTGGTGAATAGTTTGAGCTGCGCACAGTAAAAATTCATCCTGATAAGAGCCACAAATAGCGCCGCGAAAAGTGGGGTGTCAAAAGGAAATTTGAAAATTCATTTTCTCGAAAACTACGTCCGGCCTCAAGAAGCTGAGGTCAGATTTGTGTTCAGGGACCTCGAAAATAGGGGGGTAGCCAAAATTTCAAGAAAATCGGGCGGTGCATACGGTACATAGACTATATTCAATAATTACCTTATTTTAACTATAACTAAAAATGCAAGCTGAATTCGAAATTCAACTATGTCGTTTGATGGAGGCTTTTGGAACCCAAAAACATAAACATAAACCAGACGGATACTATAAATTCATCTCAAACTATCATAATTCAAGTTCTTGTACAAATAAATATTTTGTGAATACTTACCTAGAGGTAATTGACACGTAAGAATAAAGCTTTATTTTTTGTTATATTTCTTTGTCAGTATTTAAATAAAAATATTTAAATAATATTCCCAAACTAGCTCTGCTTACTTTGTGTTAGGGTGTGTTGATTAAATAAAACAAGAAGAACTAGTATTGTCCATTCAGAAATGCACAAAACTAGTTTTACGCAATTGAAACTATAATAGCAAACATTAAAAAAACTAGGCCCAATTTGCTACCTAGCCAGCATAATTTTTAATTTTCTTTCAACTTTTTCTGACATTTTACAATATTCTCAATTAAAAAAGCAGTGTGTTTCACACTAATCTGGTTATAAAGTCACGTACAAACCAAAATCGATGCTCGAGAACTGCTCGCGAATTGCTACCAAACTGTTCGGGAGCAGTTTGCGAACAAGGTGTCCAGACCAAAATTTTATTGTGTTCGGCTTGTTTCGTATTGTCATTTTTTGGAGTTCGGCATTGGTTCGCTATCGAGTTGCAAAAATAATTTCGAAAATATGAATACAGATGATGAAGAAGCTCTAACTATCTGTGATGTTTTTTGTTTTGAAAAAGCCTTCAAAAATTCCTTTGATCTCGATAATTTACCGCCTATCGAGCGAACTTTCCGCGAGCAGATCGCGAACTGTAAAGGGTTCTCCAACTGCTCACGAACCCGCGTCTACACTGAGTTTGCGAACCTGTTGCGAACTGCTCTAGAACGGTTCTCGAACTCTGTCTGTACGCGGCTTTACTGGTTATGATGGACGTGTGCACTGAACATATTGTGGTATTGGTTTTCGATCAAAGATCATATTCTTATGATCTTTGTTTTCGATTCAATCCTAAAGATCACTTAGAACTTTCAATTAGAAGACTTTTTTTTCCTTTCAGCAATGATTATAACTTTCCTTATTCCTATAATATATAATGAGAAAGCAAAAGTAATGTGGAAGTAGTGATTACAGTGCCAGCGGTTTTTTTTTCATAGAAAAACTCGATTGAATTAATTTCAAATTAATCTGCAGAACTGCATACATGAACTAATTTCTTTTACTCTGCAGTGGTCAGATTTTTAAATCCACTCAGCGTTTTATTTAGTGACTTAGATGTAATTTATTTAGTAGACTCAAAAACTTATACATAAGTACATTATGTGTAGTCACTTTTCGCTTTTCATTAATATCAGATGTCAGCAAAGACGTGTATAAGTCTGATATCGGAAACAACAGCACAATAATAAAACTCAACCCTTATGTATACAAATTTATTGAAACATAAATGATCTTTAAATTAAAACTACACTTTTTTCTGTTAATTAAATATATAATAACCTCGCGCCGCTTGGCGCCGGCAAACTATACATTTGGCAATAGAAGTATTAAACGTTAGTTAGTATTTCCGACCGCTGTTTCGTTGCGCGACAACTCTCACTAAACTAGACACACCTCGCGCGCGCCGTATCTCCTCTACCTGTCTTTCAGTCAATTTTACCCTGTCGGAACCACAACACAACCCCCCCGGAGAAACAAAACAAACCTACCAGATGGCAGTTTTCCTTTTTGCATTTTAGCACAGAAAATGTATTTGGTTGCACCTTGAAATAATTTTACTGGCTTTTCAATTCACAAAATATACAAACTACATGCAAAAGTTTTGTTAGTTAAACTTTTCCGTGGCTGTGGTTAAATTTCCAAATAGTGGTAGGCGAGATGTTTGGAACTAACAAGGAAATCTTATGTTCTTAGTGTAGTAGGTATTCTTGGGCCAAAAGTAAACCTATTTTGGTACTCGATTATCATAAAAATGCCACCCAAAAGTTGTCACATTTGGCAATTTAATTTATACTGATGATGGTGAAGACTGACAGATGTGAAGCTCTAACCACAATCATTCGGTTCATAAAAATTTATATAGAAATTTGTTTAATTGTTTATTGAAGGGATCATCAGTCAAAGGCTGTCGAATGACAAATCTGACATAACAAACCAAAACAAACGTGAGTGGCCTAAAAAACAATGGTTTTTGGTTATATTTTTAGAAGGCAACTGTTCACTTTTATGTAAAAATGTTAGATATTTTGTTCTTTTCATGTTTTATTCAATAATTCAATTCAAATATTGATGTCTAAAAGGGTGCCAATAACTTAGAAAATTTCCATTGGCAATTAGCGATCACCATTTTATCAACTTTAAAGGCGCCATCAATAGTAGGTATCAATTAAAAACCCTGAGAAAGAACGAAATTCAACATGCCTAACCAAGAATTTAAAACAAAAATACATGAATTAAACATGTTAGTTTGATAGCTTTAACTTACATTTCTATTCAACACAAGGAATTTTAAGTTCTCCAAATAGGTAGAATAAAGAAAGGGGTTTTAAAGGCATCATTTGGCGTAGAGTTTCGACAAACATAATTCTTTAAGTACGTTATGTTCCTGTATGAATAATTGTTTTTTCTTACATTTGTAAATCATAGATGGCACTAATGTGTAGCAAACGTAAGAAAAACTAAATGAGCCTAAGTTGAAGTAAATAAATAATCGATTAATTTTTTTTTTTAAAGATAGAGTCTCCACATCACAGGATAGAACATTAGATACTATAGATCTTCGGTATTATCGATGCTATATGTGTTTTTGATATTTATATTATCAACATTTTATACACAAATGGACAGTATCGTCAGTAGCGGAATTGAAAGTAATGAAAGTGTCAAAAACGTTTTTCATTTATGTAAGGAAAAAAAAACGGTGACAATGACCCAAAGAAAGTTATATTTAGGCAAATTTAAATATAGTTCGAAAATTCATAAACTCATCTTTTCGTATATTCAAAGCTTTAATTTCCAAAAAAAAAACATTTTTTTTTATGAGGCATAATTTGCGGCTAAAAAAAATCATTTTTATGGGGTTTTGAACAGTTTCCACTAGTACTCGATTTTTTTCTATTAAAGCGCTTTTTTAACAAAAACAAAAGAAAACTTAATTCCGCCAGACTTCAAAAATAAACAACAAAATGGCAACGCTTTACTATAAATTATTATATATCATATTTGACTGTAAATCCTTGCGTTCCGTTCTAACATCGCCTCTCGCCCGCCCAAAAATCCGACAGGGAGACATTTTCCCGCGCACCACTCCGGGGGCGGTCCGAAGCGTTCTCGGCAGTCTCGTAATGCGCCTACGACAGGTAGAAGGAGTGCTGGCCCTCGGAGGCGGCCAGCCGCAGCTTGTTGCGCATCACCTCCATGCTGGAATAGTCGGGCAGCTTGAGGTAGTTGACGCATGTCATCACAGATGGCAGAAAGTCGTCCGGGTCGAGGTTGCCCTCCAGCGTCTTGCGCACGACGGTCAGCGGTGGGGACAGCGCCTTGAAACCTGCAACAAGGAGGAGGGCACAGGTGAGCCGAGTGGTAACATAAACATACTAATAAAACTATTCTGCTTTTTGAGTGCAATACACCCAAACTTTTCCAAGTGAAATTTCACTAGGGCAGGGTGTTGCTAAATACATAAGATGGAAATATTTTAAGGTCGCACTTTGACTACTTGTTTATTATTTATAATACCTTGCACTAGCCTTCTTGCCCATCCTCTTCAAGGAGGATGAGATAACACAACATCATTACTGCGATTATTCAACAACTTTGGATACTTCCTCAGATGAAGTCTCCCTAAGTTCATTGAAAATTGGTATACAGGTAAATAATTACAAAGGAATAGTTATCTACATTGCATATTATAATATCAATGAGATGTTACATTTTCTAGTATTATTGTATGACGGATCGTTTGAATCAATTAATTATTGATGTATAAGAGCATTTTTTTGGCCGAGAAGGTTGGTTAACATTTCCCTGTGAAAATGACGAAAAGCGGCGATATTGAAGAAGCGGCAAGTTGGCATTGCAATTCATTATTGCTGGAAAATATGTATTTTTGTTGATAAAAATGATGATGTTGATAATAATAGCTATGTTGTATATGATAATAATAGCTATGTTGTATATGTGGAGCAATTCCGAACCGCTTCTGAACTAGTAAGCGTCAATGTGAGTGGCTCAAAGTTTGGGATTACTCTGCAAACATAGCTAATGTTTCGTCTTTCTAGATAAGTTTTTAATGCTTTTATGGTCCTTACTGCATAAAGCTGGTTTTACAAATGACAATTTTTCACATAGCACATAGCACATGTAAAACAGGAATGGAGAACTTAATTTTTGAATTAAATTTGATAAATATTACTTTCAAACGTAATTTATTGCCATTAAGTGAACCACAGTTCACAAAAAAATTCATTTCTCATTTTTATTTAATAAATATAAGCAATTAAAAACTGCATAATTCAAATTATTTTTGTGGTGGTGGGGCCTTTGGTCGGCGGCAGCACCATGTACCAACTAATATGGGCAGCACATGTATAAAAACTACAGCACCACGCACGCTTTGTTTAGAAAGAGCAATGAGAACGTCCTATCCTTGTCTATCAGTCTTATTATAGTCTATCTCAGTCTTGATATTGTTGATAACGTTTGAAAAGAATGTACTGTATTAAATGGTTATTTACATTGCGAGATGCGAAAGCGCACACTTTTTTGGCCGAGGAGGTTGTTTAACGCCCGTGTTGCCTCAGGACTTAAAACTATCTCCGAGGCCAAAAAGAGCGTACGAATCGAGCAATGTATTACATTTTTCCTGCTACCGACAATTTCATATTAGATAGGTAAGTAATTTGAATTTAAATACACTATGGAGTAGACTGTGAGTAATAATCTTCATAATAACTCTTGTCCAATTATTACTGAAAATGATAATCCGTGATAAATATAAGAGGTAGAATGCAGTGATAATAAAAAAAAATCTTGTGGGATTGAATTTGGGACCTACGAATTACTAGTCCCGTGGCCTCATCATTCAGTTAAAGAAGTGCTTGTTATTTGGACTTTTAGGTGGTTCTTATTTCTGACCTACATGAGATCCCTCTGGAAATGGGTTGCCGAACTGTTTATTTCAATTTCCATTCTCCCTTCTCTGATTCTGTGTAGCTGTCACTCCTGTCACTAACTTTCGATCGAGTTGGGTCACAACTTTAATTATTTATTGCAAATTAAATATTGCGATTTGAGGGCTGATATTTGGTAATGTACTCTTTCTATAGATAGGCAAATATATTAAAGAAATAAAAAAAATTGTTCAAGTTCCCCATTGCTGTAAATTTCCAACTGTAATAAAATGATTAATAAATTGGGGCTGGTTACAATTACTTTATATTGTCAAATTTTGAGGCATTATAGTGATTTGTAATAGTTCCAATATCAGTAACTATAAAATGAATGGCCTTGTAGAAATTAAAAAAGGAATATTAAAAATTGTGGTGGAGAGTGTGTAAAGTGTACTCATGGAGGAAAGAGTAGGAAAACAATTTCTATTGATGCAGACTTTATTTGTCACATTGTATATTATAGCACTGATTAGGATTGTCAAAATCTTATAAAATTAGTGACTTTGAAAAATAAAATTGCCATGTCCTTTGTCGTGTCATTACAGACATTTTAAGAACAAATATCTAATTTGTACATATTTTCTCGTAAAATCCAGCTGTTACATTGGATTTTATATTTTTAAGGAATTTATACAGGGTGATTTATTAATAAATATAACAAATGGGCCTTGTTCACTCAATCCAATTTCGATATTTCTTACTACTAGCAGAGCATATAAAACAACCAGCACTATAACTTTTAATCTTAAGAAATCATCCGCAAATTCAATGACCTTGAGCAATATTGGAGGAATAGAAGTCGGAGGTGTACTTAGTCGGGAAAATCAATTCAGAAATACAGAGTAGTATTAGTCAAGTATACATATAGTGTGTGGTAAGCACAAGCAGCTTTTACTCCTTCCTGGGATTCTTTATTTAAAGATACTAGCAAAAAGCACACTCCACGACACTGTAATATCTCTCATACAGCCAAAAAAGAACTGTCCAATCGCCCCGACACTGCATCAATTTGACAGAATCTATTCCCACATGGCAGCTGCGCGAAAAGGTGCGCAGAATTTTCCCGCCATGGGGAGTGAGACTGCTGGTTGTTTTATATGCTCTGCTACCAGAATGAAATTAATCACATAACTCTTTAATAAAATCCCCCTCAGCAACTTTCTCATTAATACCTAATTTTGCTATTAACTAAACAAATATATAAAAATTTTAAACTGCGTGCCTTAATTTGGAGCAATGAAATTTCATTTGCCATGTTGCCGGTTATATTAATAATAGAAGCCTCCAAAAACTCGATCTCCATTCTAATCTCAGACGTGCACATTGAATCAAAATCGATTCTCTAGAGAAAGACGTATAAACGGTTGTCCGAACTCGACCATACAGACGCAGGTCGTGTGTCGTGTCTAACAATGTGCGGGCTGGTCAGATCATTCTGTCATTCTCTAATGTAAACCAAACTAATAAAACTAAATGTTTTTCTGAAAACCTGCAAAAGTTAAAAGTTAAAGGGTATACCGTATGCTGGTTTGAAATTAAATTCAATTGGTCTCGTAATAAGGATGGTGCTAGGCACTTATTTAGCATTGTCAGTAAATATTGTTACCTCCCTGAAGAAATGAAAAAAGTGATAGATCACATAATTGAGAGAAAGGAATATTTTGTTCATTCGGAAAACCTTTTGATAGCCATGTTATATAATAATTATTGTAAAATGAAGAAGATCAACGGCAAAACCAACGAGGTCAGAATATTTAGGGTTAATAAATTAAATTTTGATTGTCAAGATTATGTGTAGTTGTTGAAGGGAATTACGTTTGAAAGCTATGTATTTTAAGAATTTATGCTGAACTTTCTCTATATCCTGGATGTGTATGCCATAATAAGGATTCCAAACACAAGAAGCGTGTTCAAGATGGGTTTTCACCAATGAGCAATACCAGAGTTTAATTTCACTGGCATTAGTAAATGCCCGGGTAGCACGTTTTATAAATCTAAGGAGCTGTAAATACTCTGGATCACGATACACAGATAACAGTATGCCAGCTAGGAGAACGAAAATTAGACTCTTGTGCGAAAACACCCATTTTTGGGTGTCATTAGTTTACACCCTTTGAAACCACTCATTTTTGGGTGCCAAACGTTTCCACCCTTTGAATCCACCCTTTATTTTAAAAATGAAAACACCCTATGGGTGTCAAAGGTTTGGCACCCATAAAGGGTTTAAACCCATCGATGGGTGTAAACCCAAAACCCATCTCTACAAATAAGTGTCCGGCAACACTAGAAATAACCCAGGGAAGAACCCGTTAAATTTTTGCCAACACCTTGTAAAAGGGTAAGGGTAAAAAACCGTATTATCAAACACCAGATGTCTTAAAATATGTAGATGGAAAATGTTAAATATCACACATGCCCCTGTAAATTTCGTGTAAAAATTCAAAAAAATAATTTATTAATAGTTCAGTTTCCTGGCTAAATTATGGTTCCTTCGTACTTTATTAAGTGGTTTATGATGTCCCTCATGCTTTATTAAGTAATTTTCCCTTTATTATAAATATTAGATGGTAGGTATATAACTCATAACTGATAACACTATTAAATATATTTTAATAACGTTATGTGAATTGTTTAAAGCTACCCCTAGGTGGGTGGAAACAGGATATGTAGTTTTTCCTGCTAATAAACTGTTTGTGGAGCGAAGACTGTAGGTCATATCCTTGATATCATAAAAAATTGTAGTTTTTATTGGAAAATTGAATTTAAACACATTTAGCAAGGACTAAGTCGAATATTGGTCTTTTCATTAGCCTATCTCTAGACAATCTTAAAGTTAAAAGTTCTTGTCTTAATAATCTAACTGTAATTGACTTGGGTCAGAAGACAGTAAGTAATTGACAAAAATTGCTTACCTCCAACTGGTAGTCGAGGGCTGCCTGTAAGGAACTGCACAAACATCCGCCTTTCCTCCCTATCATACGAGCTCAGCACCTCAAACAGGAACCGGATCGCCCTCGAATCAGCCGTATAGCCATGATCGGGCCGACAGCATTCCATCAGTGTCTTTGTGTCCCAACCTGCCGAGTAATCCTGGAAAGAAACAGACTCGTTGCTATTCGAAAAGGTTACTAATCGTTAGGCACGAAACCGTATTCCATTACCTTTGGACTTCCGCAGAACACGGCCTCCAACTCGTCGGGCCGGAATACCTTAAGATTCTGCACGGGGAAGACGGAGTCGAACCCTTCGCGTAAAGCTTCCATCTGGCGGTTGACGCCCTCGCGCAGCAACCAGTACGACATCGCCCGTACGTACACGTGCAGATTGTGCACGGTCACGTGCGTCTGCCGACCATTCTTAATTAATTCTACACCGCAAGCGGGAATCACAAAGTCGATGCCCAGGTCGGAAATGGGACAACCGTCAAAGGTCAGGTTCTCCACCTGGAAATAAGTATCGTCAGTGCTGTAATTTCCCCGTAAAATTATTCCGTTCCCACCTGTTCCATTTTCTCTTCCTCGGGCAAATCGCCATTGCACAAAATCTCATCCCGTTCCCTGACGATTTCGTGCATCTTGCGCAACGTGACGTAGATGTCGGGATTGACGTGCCTCACATCAGCCAAGCCCAACGAATGTTCCTGGCCGAGCAGCCATCGGTAGAATGTGTGGGAGAATGGCAGATCAAGCTGGAAAAACAAGACAATTCAAAATTGTGGGAGGGGAATGCACATAAATGAAAGTAGTTCAAATGTCCTCACTAGAAAGCAATATTGTTTTCTACTTTGAACTTATTAATGAGCACATATCACTACTAGCGCCATATGGACTTCACTAAATTGAACTAGGTTCCGTTGAACCACTTTTGCGTACAAAAACAATGGTAATACTTATGGAAATGGCAAAATACATTTTTTATTACGTAAACCCGTAGTAAGTAAATCTGAAATCTAACTCGCCCTCGCCCTATTGTAAAATATATTCTCTAAAAAGGCACTGAAGGAACAGAAACCACCCAAAGAATGTCATACTCATAAAGGACATCTTTGTGCTCACCATTTCTTTTGCTTTTTTATTTTCAATTGGACATTTGAACTACTACATATAAATGGTGAAAAGGACGAAAGTGAAAAACAAAATTGACACTTTCTTAACTCACCATTCTGGAATCCATCACAGCCTTCGCCATGAACCGCCCGAGGAACCTGAACTTGCTGCGGGCTCTCGTTATCTGGCTAACTTTGGCACCTCTGGATAACGGTGCCGGGAACAGTCCCGCCTGGCTGTGCACGTATTCGTTTACGTTCGTTTCAGACGCGTACCACAGCTCCAGGTTTGTTTTCTGCAGCTCTTTCGAGACCAAAGCATAAAATTCCAAAGTAGGTCCCAGGCCGGTACCGACTTCGTTTTCATATTGCACTTCCAAAAGGGCCTTGGAGGAGGCAAGGTCTTGCATAACCTGGAAGCAAAGATGAAATAGTTGCATAGTTGAAGAAATTAAAGTATTATCCCGCTTCTTACCTGTTCGGCTTGCTTCAAAATGTCCTCCCTGGATATCGTCCTCTTCCGCCTGTCTAATCTGGGAGTCACCCGCTCCTGACTGTCACTACTGCTTAATTCTGGAGACATATCGAGAAGGCGTTGCAGTGCCCTGTCCCTGTCGAAGCTCGTGGCGTAGAACAGCAACTGTCTCGTCTCAAACGGGAACAGGAACGGGCACACGGTAGCGACTTGCTGCAGCCAATTCGGCAGGTTTCCAGTCATTATGACCAGCGGGTCTTGGAGCTGGCGACTCGCCTTGGCCGCCACCTTGCTGTTGAGGAACTCCGAGGGCAGCAGAATGGGCCTGGAAGGGGAATACATGTTTGTTACCAAAAGAGGAATTCGTACAAAAAATGCAGGGGTGGTTCATATCATTTAAAGTGAATCAATGGCAAAATATCTTTAACATGGTACTTGATATAGTGCAGAGTATTGCTAAAGTTAGTTGAATCAGCATAAAACTCTAAGCGATTTATCATAGGACATAGGCATCACAGTTCATAAATATACATTCTGCAGACTAAGGGCCATTTCGCACACACCGATATTACCGGTGTCAGTATCGGACATGGCTTTCACACATACCAATTAAGAGGGGATTGCCGACAGCGAAAGTGACGTTAGATTTCGTATTTTTTTAAGTTGTATAGTATAAAATCTAGTAACATTTTACCTGGCAATAATTTAGTACAAACATCTCTATCTTCATTTTGATCATAAGATCTTAAAAGCATATGCACTGGAATTATTATTTTTCCCAAGGTTTTCATAACCTATAAAACAAAACACTGCTTGTAAGATCTTATGATTAAAATAAAGACAGAGATGTTTGTACTAAATTTTTGCCAGATAAAATGTTATTAGATTTTATGCTATACAACTTAAAAAAATACGAAATTTAACGTCACTTTCGCTGTCGGCAACCCCGTCTTAAAATATCGTTGTCGGAATCACAGGGAGAAGAAAAAATAACTCATCCAGTTCTCAGTGGGTTAGCAGATATCAGAGAAATAATACAGGTAACATATTTAGCAAATTCCATAAATTCCACTAATATTCTATTAAGGTACGGTTTCGCTGGCACGTCTGGCCGTAGGGACTCGTGATTGCGGCCAGACGTGCATGACTGCTTTACTCCGATACTATGCGCGTGGTTTCACTCGAGCGTCTTAGACACAGACGCAAATGTCGCAGCGGCAGTCACAATTTGTCTATAGCTATAGCTTATATTTTACAATACAAAATTTTAAATTTCTACCATGATGTTAAACACATTGTCATACATTGTGTCCGGAAATAAGTACGAGGCAAAATAGGCACAATAAATTATTTTCTAATTTATTTTAATTTGAAAACCGTCTCTGTTTTGGAACCCTCCTGTTCTAGAAGGACTTTGGAAAGTGTTGGATTTTGATGTTTTTTTTATTTGAATCATATTCGTAGTGTGGACGTTCGTTTTTTTTAAATATGCTTTTGTAGCAAATTGTGTAGACAACAAGCAGCAATTATTAAGTTGTAGCAGACATCAGGTGAAATAGCTATATGCGTATAAAACATTTAAATACCTGATCAAGATGCAAGCCCGAATGCATCAACCAAACCACTTGGTTTTGCGACCAGCGGCTGCGTCTGACCTGGACCAACACTATATTAAAGACCTGTGCATAACGCTGTTTCAAGCGATCGCCACTGGCGCTACACGACGAAAAAAAAAACGACAGGGTGGATTAATTTTAAAAACACCATTGTTGCAGAATTTTTTTATAAAATAAAAGCATAAAGCAATAAAATAAAATGCTTGTTTGTTACGTTCCTTAAATTTGACAAGCTTACATGGCATATAGTTTTAATGTAAGTAAGTATAGAAAGCATATTTTTTTCGTTTCTTCTTATAGTGGACCATTGGTTCGCTTTGGGGCTAAAAACAATACATTTTTTTTTATTTTCATTCTGCATACGTTACAAAATAAAAATTACTCTTGCAAAATGTAATATCCAGAATTCTAGCTCCTTCTACTGGTTGAACAGATCATCCCTTAATTCCAAAATAGTGATTATTCTTCTGCAATTCATATAATGGTCTGCGCATACGATTTTCTTCATGAGCATGGAAATTTAATGTTATCACAAACAAATCTACCTATAAAAGTTCTGTTAATATGATAAAACTGCGAAATATTGACGCAAAGAGAATTCGTGACCGTAAAAAGGACAGAAATGGTAATAAAGCTAGATATTTAAAATATGGGACATTCAAAATGTCACAAACGGACATACCTATAACCACAGACTAGCCCTGTTATAACCTATAATAAGTCGCCATTTTTTTCGTCATGTAGCGCCACCCCAGTTCGTAAACAACAATGAAATATGACGTGATGCTCGGGCCTTTCATATAATGTCGGTCCAGGTCCGACTTTCTACAGAGACACAGAGACCAACCGCAGTCACGCCAGCGAAACCGTACCTTTAGTGTTATGATGTCATATTTGAATTTTCTTATGTATGTACACGCGCGGCCCTTGAAATCGTTCCAATACGTGCGGACGCAAAGGCGTTCAACTGACAACGTTGCAATTACCCCTCCCCTCTCTCGTGGTTTGAAAGCCAGCGATAACCTTAAAAGCGTAAGTGATGGCAAATCTAACATCTTGTTACGCGACATTACCTTACGTGACATTGCCAGTTACAGTGCAAAAAACAGTAAATTCGGCGCTGTTAGGTTGGCCTTAGATTGCCTGAATAATAGTGGAAAATCTTATAAACCTGCCCACGGACATTGGTGGCTTTTTTCGCAAAAGTCTTTCGACAACCTCGAATAGAGCCGTTCTAAAAATCGAAGCAGGTGGTAAATATCTTATTTGGGTGTCGTACTTTCCTCCGGTACCAAAAAGAACCTCGAAAATCCGATACCTAAGAGAAATTCCCGATTCATGATTAACCACTTTCGAGAAATGGGAGGGCTGTAGAATCAACGAAACCGATGGAAAATCCTCTGAAACCACTATTGCAAATTGCTTGTTTTTTCTCATTTCTCGATTTTTCGGGGGCCCGGGAAGCATCAGAACCTCACCCGAGGATTCCAGGGAAGCTTTAAAAATTGAAGTAAACTAAAAATTTAGTTCGCGGTTAAGATAAAGAAGTGTAATAAACCAAGAGCGCTGGACAAATGTGGGTTCACGGTATTGCTCCTAAATAGCTTTATACGTGTAATTTACTAATTGGCCTACACTCACTGGGATTACTACGGTTTTCTAGGGTTTTCCGTAGTACTTGAGCGAATGCTATCCTAGTTCTATCGGGAAAAAAGTCGGCCCTAGCCGCAAATGGCAACGAAGACAAAATAATAGTAATTGCCCCCCCTCCCCCGCACAAGCATGTGGTTGCTTCTGGGGTACTCCTAGTTTGGAGTATTGTGAGGGTGAGAATTATTATTTTTATATATATTATTATTATAATGTAAAAAAACACTACGAGATTCTTCTATAATAGCCCAATTATACTTAGATATTATACCTTATTTAACTAATACCGCTTTGACAATCAAAGAAACCTGCGTAATTTCACGTTACGTGAATCTCACAACACCAAGAAACTGTGTAAAACTTTAAATCCACTTTATTATAATGATAATGCAGCGATTTATTAACCTATTTTCGTTGACTGACGTATCGCAATTTTTTATTTTCTACGGGGAGGAGCGGGTCGGTACGAGGGAATGTAGGGGAAGTTGTTGATTTGAGAAGTCGTGGAATTGGCGCAACGTTGGCGCACTTACTTGAAATTCTTGATTTCTTGCTTATTTCTCATGCCTAGTGAAACGATTTATGAGGCCGCGTGTGTACATGCCCTAATAATTATTATAATACGTTGCAGATTTGTGAGCCACTGGATGCTGCCCATCCAAAAACAATGACGACGACAATCTGTGTGTGTGTGAATGCATGCTTTTGTTCTCATTTACTTGTAAAATCAGACGAAAAATTATCGGCCTATTCTAGAGAGCCATCCAACAAGCACACCGATATCGGTGACGACTACCAATTTTTTTTATCGGGTCAGCAAATGTGTGAAACGTTCCTATTTAGGAGTATGTATTTTGTGTTCATTCCAATCCGATATTGATATCGGTAATATCGGTGTGTGTGAAAGCGGTAACATTGTATTTCACTTTCAGTTTTTTTTTACATTTTGATCAAACACAATGTAAAGGGTGATGCACAATTACTACAGTTTGTTCAGCGAATGTTCGGCCCTACGTCACAACTCCCGTCCTTGTCTGACTTGTGAATATACGACCGATATCCATCGAATAGTCATGAGTAAGACAAGGACGGGAGTTGTGACGTAGGGCCGAACAGTCGCTGAACAAACTGTACGTTTTCATGAGTACTAAATCCCTATTATACCACTATGTGTATTCAATACTGCAAAGGTTTCCATGATAGTACTGAAATCGAATTATTGAAATCACTTTAAATTCCAGTTTCACAATTTGACAGTTGACTGTTTCAAATGTCAGAAATATGTCAATTCCCCAGCTATTGAAAAAATGCAGAAGAAGATAGGAAGTCATAAAGTTTAAGAAATAATATATATGCTCCCTAAATACTTCCAGCAAAACAATGATTTCTTGCTGTCTTGGTCGTCCATTTTTCTTGTAAATTATTTTAAATTTTGTACACTTAGGGCGAGTTTTTAAAGTCAATGCAGATATGTGATGGAATCCATCAAGCCAATCGCAAGTGCGGAAATTTTTGAATGGTCCAATCACATTACATTGACATATTTTTGTTGACTTTAAAAACTCGCCCTAACAAGATTTGAATGACTTAAGGTTAAAAATTCAAATTCAAATTCCTTTGAATTCGATTTCAATTCAGTTGGTGATTTTATCGCGTTCAATCTGAACACGATCCCAAAAATTGACGAATTTAAGCCATTTTTGAAAGTGGCTTAAAGAGATTGTTAGTTGTCAGATAAGTGTGAAAATGGCTCCGAAACTTGTTCTAAAGCCTATTCATTTAATTTATACCCTGACGTCATCGTTTGGTGTTTTTTGCTGCCAATATAAATTCTAGTGACACTACAAAAATGCCACACAAATAATAGTTAAATTTTCATCTGTCATGTTGGCATAATAGGGCTGGGTTGCAATGATAATATTCAAATTTTTCGTTAAAATTTTGACACAGTCTGTCACCTAATTTTAAAAATGCCGTGCAAGATAGGTTCTCAAAATCTCGATAAACGCGCGCAGGGTATGGTGCGTGCCTTAAGCGAATATTTTGAGAGGAAAAGGGAAAACGGGGGACCGCTGCTTCCGCTTTGTGCTGTAAAAGATGTAAGTACTTTTTATTTTATTTCACTGATATAAATTTCGATAATTTCCAAAAAATCATTTTTTTTGCAGCAGCTCTAGGAATTAGTTTTGACACGGTCAAAACCATTATTTCAAAAGGACCAGCTACTCGACCTGCAAGGAGAGAAAGAAAAAAACCTGTAGTCAACATTGATGATTTCGAACAGACAGCAATCTGAAATGTGATATATGAAATGTATAGGGACAGTATGTTAAAGAATTTTGCCAATTTGCCCGAATATGCGTCTAATTTTATAATTATTCTTTTAGAAAAGCGCATTACAGTAAACACCCTAAAAGCGAAATTAGAAGAAAGAGATATTTTTCATGGTGGTAGAACATCTTTATGGAAAATATTGAGGAACATTGGATTTAAGTACCGTAAAGATGATCCTCGACGTGGACTTATGGAGGTGCCTAATATTGCCCTAAAACGTATTAAATTTTTAAGAAATTATATGCAAGCAAAAAGGGAAGGAACACGAGGTTTGTTTACCTGGACGAAACCTGAATTTTCCAAGACGGGACAATCAGCAAGTCTTGGCAAGATGATAGCGTTAAATCAAGACAATCAAGACAACTAAAGTTGGGGGCAAAAGATACGTAACTAGTAATATAGGTACATAAAACAAATATCCAAAGTATTTTTTTTAAGATATATTGTGGTGCATGCTGGAACGACACATGGTTTTGTTGATGGTGCAGAGCTGGTGTTTTGCTCAAAAACTAAATAAGCTGATTATCATGGTGAAATGAACCATGAAAATTTTTTGAAGTGGTTTGAACACCAACTACTAAAAAACTTGAAGTCACCTTCCATCATCGTCATGGACAATGCATCCTATCATAGTAAAATAGTTAACAAAGCACCAACAGCAAATTCTCGAAAAAGTGAAATTCAGTCATGGCTGGAGGAAAATCACATTCCATTTGAAAAGTCTATGTTCAAGACTCAACTGATTGATTTAGTCAGAAGGTACTTAATCTTATATTATTAGAATGGTATTGCTAATTACTAGAGTTAAACTTTTTTTTAATTGAAAATTGACTTTGCTACCTTTGAAGTACTATTTTTTTTTCATTTATTACAGGCACAAACCACCAATAGAATATGTGGCGGACAAAATCGCCGTAGAAAAGGGACATACTGTGTTAAGGTTACCACCATACCACTGCATCTTCAATCCAATAGAAAATATATGGGGTATTGCGAAAAAATATTACAACGACCATGTTGGTGAAGATGGACGATCGGTGGAGAAATCGTTATTGGTATGGAGGCAAGCCTTAGCACAGGCTACTCCAGAAGTTTGGGCAAAAACTGTTCGTCACACTGAAGAAGAAATCAGTCGTTGGTGGGAAAGGGAGGTGGCTTTTGATCGGGAAGACATACACCCCTTGATCATTAATCTTGATAGTGACTCGGATAGTGACTACGAAGACGATGAAGAGGAGTGCAATTTTAGAATCAACCAAATTTTATTTTTAAAAAAACTTTAGTTTTCTTAACGGATTTAACGCTATCATCTTGCCAAGACTTGCTGATAGTCCCATCTTGGAAAATCCATGTTTCGTCCAGGTAAAGAAACTGACGTGTTCCTTCCATTTTTGCTTGTATATATATAATTTCTTAAAAATTTAATACGTTTTAGAGCAATATTAAGCACCTCTATAAGTACACGTCGGGGATCATCTTTACGGTACTTAAATCCAATGTTCCTCAATATTTTCCATGAAGATGTTCTACCACCATGAAAAATATCTCTCTCTTCTAATTTCGCTTTTAGGGTGTTCACTGTAATGTGCTTTTCTAAAAGAATAATTATAAAATTAGAAGCATATTCGGGCAAATTGGCAAAATTCTTTAACATACTGTCCCTATACATTTCATATATCACATTTCGGATTGCTGTCTGGTCGAAATCATCCATGTTGACTACAGGTTTTTTCTTTCTCTCTTTGCATGTAGAGTTAATGGCCCAGAATTGTTTTTTATTTATTATTATTATTATTTCATTGTTCATATTTAGTTATTAAGTATACTTAATAAAATTTAATTCAAAATTGTTTGAGATCTTTATTTTAATAAATATTAACATAATGATTTACAGCACAAAATTCATTGGGTAGTGTAAATAAAACTTAAGCAAATGCTTTTATTTAAAATTTTAAAAGAAAATATTATAAAAGATTTTGAATTAAGGGAAATATTTTCTTTGTAAATTTCCACTGCTTTCTTTTTTACATAAAGGCGTATCAGATGGTCCAAAAATTTTTTTTAAATAATTATTCGGAAATAGTGAATTTTTTCAATTTTTTTTTATTTTTTTTAGTATTAAGCTTTTCCTTACTTTTATTCAAATGGCCTATTAAGGTTTCAGATTAAGAAAACACTGTGTACATTAACTAAATTGTAAATGGTTTAAAAGTCAAATATTGTGGCAGCTGAAGTCTTCGTATTTGCAATTTGTCATAAAGTTTGGCAACGCTGTTATGCTGGTATCGATGACGTCAGGGTATAAATTAAATGAATAGGCTTTACTTTTAGTTTAGTTTACAGTTAATCATATTTAATTTGCAATCAGGATAGAATACATTTGGCGACTTGGTCAGTATAAATTTTGTATGATCTCCAACACCTTTCCTTTCCAATCTTAATTGATTGAACTTAAATTCTCTGAGTGTTTCCAACACCTTTCTTGCCATCTGATTGGCTCAGCCAGTTGGGAACTTTCTGTTGGAACAAACCCAATGACAAGAGTGGTAGCACGGGCCCCAGTTCCTCCACCAATTTTTGGCCATCCGGCAGAGGACGCTGGCGGCTGCATGTGTAGCCGCCCTATTGGGCCCATTCTAGGGGATTTAGTGTATATTCTAGGGGAGGAACGAAATTTGTGCTGGCAACACAAAATTACATTTGACCATGGCCAACCAAGGTCCTCATGCTTTTGACATGATTCAAATTTGAAATATCTCTCTAAAATTCCCTATTGTAATTGGACACCTAACAGCCAATGATGTGTCGGCCCAATATGGCCGACCTTTCAGTGGGACATATGATTGTATTAGATAAACAGTCTATATTACAAGAGCCGTGAGTGGTATTAATATAACCTAAAAGAAAAGTAGAACATTTGTCCATAGGAAGTGGTGACGAATTTCGAATTTATAATCAATTGTATGACCAGTAGTTCATTTGTCCCATGTTTTACTTTGTCAACTTCAATGCAAATTTGCCACATATGGTAGTGTTTACAAATCGGCTGTCGTTAAGGGCATTAATCATAAAATCACAGAATAAATATTTAAATAAAACGTTTTATTTATACTAAAGACATAATTACTTTTACAATTTTCTATTAATTTATCTATTTCACAACTTCCGCATTGGATGAATTTGAGTTTACTTAAACTTTGAACTTGAACTTGAATTATGATTTTTTCTCATTGCCCACCCGGTGCAACATTGCTGTTGAATCCACAAATACAAAATACTTTCTATAATTTGCCATCCGCTTTGTTACTATTATCCAAAATAAAAGACATTCAGTGGAACGGTGTAGTTATTCATCAGCTGTACACAGGGTGTAAATATACAAATACAGTGAGTTGCACATATAAGTTATCACGCAGTTTTTTTTTTAATATAATGTTATAGGTCCAGTACCATTCAGATACTACATGTGATATCCAGTTTTCAGATTATCATTTTTAAACATAACATTTTACATATGAAATAAGAACTACTGAATGTGGTTCAAGAACTTTATGATGAATAAGATGGACAATAGAGGACCTTGCCACGTAATCTCAGGGTCGTATATTATTTAAACAATCAAAGGTGGGCATAAAAAAATATAACCAGGCTAGCTCGATATATAAAAGCTATAAATCCCCTTTTTTTTGTTCAAATCTCAAAAGCTGGTAAAGGTGCTTCGTTGTTGAGAGAGAACATTATATTATTATAAAACTGTTCTAAGAGAGGGCGCCACGTGATTTTATAGCTAGAGCCCCTCTCAACTGAATTTAGCCCCCAATACCGTTAAAATCACAAAGTTATGTATTGACGGTCTAGTTGAATTCTAGGCTTAAGATAAGAATCAACAACTTGTTGGCAATAATAAGGAAAATTTAATAAATTGTAATGGTAACACTTTGGTGACTAACAATAATTATTATTGCTTATTATTCTTGTTAAAACGGCCTCTTAGATAAGGTTAGCTGGCTACCACACCAATTTAAGGTGGGGGAGGAATGACTACACCTACCCCACCAAAGAGGACCCCAAAGCAGATCTGCCCCTAGGTTTACAAGTAATTTGATAACAAGCGGTAGTTTAGTAATAAGTAAGCAATTGATATAGATAGATACCAACAAATATGTTAAAAGGGTTTAGAGACGCTCATCACTAAAATGGAATTTGATCATAAAATATTTCTGGCTATCCCACATAGACGTAGAGTACCCAAGGACATACACAGACCAAATACACTGACAACACAGACACTAATAATTGTTCGCTTAGCTGGGGTTCCCGGGAAAGACTTCTCCCAGGTTGGCTGTTGTGACTTCAGATTGAGTGAAAGTCTCTGCGGCAACTCCGAACTTCCTGGAGTTGGTTCCTTGGTAGAAACATTAGATACTTTTTAGAGGCGGGGAATGGTAGGCAACCTCCAAAACGTATGGCCGGAAATGAAAACCTAAAAGGAGCGCATACGTCACTACTGCTGACGTCATATCCAAAAATTATAACTTACCCTCTGTTGAGGGTTTTCCTGATTAATAACGTCCCTGATGACAGTCGGAACTACTAGAGATAGTACGAAATATCTACAGGAAAGAGAAAACTCAATTAGATATCGAGAAAGTCGATGCAAAAACAGGTACTCACGTGTGACGACACGATAAATCCCTCCAAGAGGCTAAAATCCATCAAATTCCACACAAAACACGGATTTCCCAAAGATGAATCTTGTTAACAACAACGATGGTTCCTGAACGATCCCCCTAATGGGTTTTTCCACCAAAAATTTTCAGGAAACCACTCGCACGTCGATCACACGTTCGTCGTTTTCTTCGTTCTTCTAGAAAAGCGGGAGTCCCAGCAGTAACCTATCCGTCAACCTCCTTGAAAGCCGAATTCAGAAATTCCCTAACCAAGCAAGGTACCATGGTAGGAACTGAGAAGGGGTAAATAAGGCGAATAATTTTACCAAACGTTGGTCTAAAACTCCACAAACCAACTGGGAATGATTATCGATCCGGTACTTAACAGCAAAAATACTTAGATCCAAATTATATACCACCTTAGACCAAAACAAATCATAAACCAAACAGTCTGAGAACAATAAAAGGCTTGCGCCCATGTCCGGTATTTTCAGGCGGCAAAATCATCGCGAAGCCAGTACCAGGTTCTTACAAAAAAAACTCTTTAAACTACTGGCGAGGGTTCCGGTATTTCCACAAATTATAAATTTAAAACTTGTACGATTTTGGGGCCGTGACAACCTAAGACCCATTTCTAGAATTAAAGCAGACCTGTTGACTGCGACCATCAAGATAAAACTTAAACCATTCAGAGCAAGTCTTGCCCCATAAAATAAAGGATCTCTTACCTATACTCCACGTGTGTATACAGCGTGCTCCAGTAAGTGTTCAGAGCATGGAGCACCCTCAGCAGGCACAGCACCTCGAGCGAGGCGTCCTGTATCGTCACCGTGTCGGGCAGGTGGTTAGTCAGGAACGGGGCCAAGGGGCTCTGCACCGGCGGCGTCACGCCCTCCGTCCAGAGCTCGTCGCCCTTGCGACGGGACGCGCCCTTGCCCGACGACCCCTTGCCCTTCCTGCTGGGGTGCGAGCTGGCCGACCCGGTGGATTTCGTCAACGATATCGGCGGGTCCTCCTTAAGCGGGCGATAGTAGATCACGTGGGTTTGGACCCAAATGCCCGCATTGCCTGCGAGGAGAGATCCGTATTTAAACTTCGGGTTAACGCCAACAGTCTATTCGCTACTTTGAGTTCTTAAGATTGGCGTTGAGATGAAACTTATTAGACTAGACTCCCTGTATAACTAGAAGAAAGAGTCAACCCGAGAAACTTCAAAATGCCACCTAACAAAATAGCAAAAGCAGCACCACAGAATAAATAGCTTCACAACAGAAGCGTCCATAAAGACGTGTCAAAAATAAGCGAGCCTCCGTTTCAATTTACAGAAAAATAACCAATAACTTATACATAAATTTGGTCCTAATACAATCTCTGCAATGTGGATTAATGTAAAATCAAATAAAATGCACAATGTTTATCCCTTTAAAAGATATTCCTCGTCAAAGCAAGCATCCTTTTGACACATGTCTTTATGGACGCTTCTGTTGTGAAGCTATTTATTCTGTGGCAGCACCTCTTGTATAGGAAATTTAAGGACTATTAGATAATATACCCTTAAATATAAACATAAACAGTCACAATATAACCTACAAAATAATCGAAAGAAAATCGGCACTTTCGCGCATGCGCCGATATCAATTTCCCACCTTATTCTTACAATATTTGCCAAAATTTTAACCAAAGTCAATTTTCCCACCACCCAGATTTCAAACTTTGTAGATTCGAGAGAAATTGAAGCTTTCCTACGAGGGAATATTGTCAGTTTAAAGTAACCAATCAGTCATTTTCGCGATTCGCCATTCGCAACTGTATGAACTTGGCTTTAGTTTGAAGTAAAAGTCATCCTTGACGATATGATAACAATGGGCCTTGTTCACTCAATCGAATTTCGATATTTCTTACTACTAGAATGAAATTAGTCACATAACTCTTTAATAAAATCCGCATCTTTCTCGTCAATACCTAATATTTTTATTAAAAAAAAATATATATATAAAAAATTTAAACTGCGCGCTTTCATTTGGAGCAATGAAATTTCGTTTGCCACGTTGCCGGTTATACTAGTAATCGAAGCCCTAAAAATTTGATTTCCGTTCTAATCTCAGACGTGCACATTGAATCGAAATCGATTCTCTAGAGAGAGAAGGGAGTAACTGCAGGTCACCATTCTTCAAAATGACTTATCAATACTTAATTGCAAAACCCGGAGACACTATTCTGCTCTTGTATCAACTGCCTTTCCTATGCGTTCTGATTGAATTGCCTATTTCTTTAAAACATTGGGCAAAAATAATAAAATAATTCATAAATGTCAGTCCCGTGCTCAGTCCCCGAGGGTGTTCGTGTAAAATATTGTTAAATACTATGTGTTTTCCTTAATAATTCCATAGAGTTTCTGAGGTACTTTTGCACTAATTATATTTACTTACTATTTTAGATACAAAAAAAAAAATAAGAACAAACAAACTGCATTATTGGAATATTTTTAAAACCTTGTCTCGCTAAATTTTGTCAGTCCCGTGCCATCCGAGAAACTGTACTGGATAATGGTGGGGGGTAGTCAAAACGCGCTTTTACGCATGTCCTCTACGCGATTATAGCTTAGTCTTATTATGATTATGTGAGAGAGCGCGTCACTGTTGTCTTATCCCGACTTATTCGCGATTGTTCAAGAAAGATCTGTGTGGAAACCCACAACTAGTCAGTACCGTGGTAAGTAAAAACTAAAATTTTCTATAATTTTTTTGTTAAGTTTTCTTTTTGTAAACTTAGATCAACAAAAACTATTTCTATAGCGTTAATATGAAGTAGAATAAAAGCGCTAATTATGAAAAACTACTTATAAAGTTGAAAATTGTCAGTCCCGTGGAATGTAGACAACAGGGGACTGATCCGTATATTAATAATGGTACTTGGAAGTTGCAGAAAGTCACGGAAGGGTCTAAAAAAACCTGTAACTACGAATTCGTCCTCTCTTACCCCAGGCACTCGAGTTGAACAAATTATGGATGAACCAGTAGTTGAACAACATAAAGTAGAAGCAGTCAAGAAGCAACTTCTTTTTGGAGAAGTGATTAAAGACCAGTTATCGGAAAGTTATAAGACATTCAAAAGAAAAGAAACACTTGACTGCTATAAGTTTTAAGAATGTTCTTGTTTTGTTTGATACTTTTATATTTTAATTTGTATGCATTTGGAGACGAAAATAAAATGTTTTTCGTTATTTATGTGCGTTTTTGTCAGTCCCGTGTCAACCTGTCAGTCCCGTGTTTCTAAATTTTAGAAAATATAAAATATTTCAATAAAACACCTATAATTTGTCGGTTATCATATGACTACAATATCTACTATTAATAACCTATCACATGAACCTAATTTTTACTAAACATTAAATATTTATTGTCGGGCCCAGTTATAATCTCAAAGTTACTCACTTCTGGTATATTGACCCATAAACGGTTGCCCGAACTCGAGCGTACAGACGCAGGTAGTTGTTTTGTGGGTCGTGTGTCGTGTCTATATCAATCTGTCATGTCATTTTGTCATTCTTTAATGTAAACCAAGCTAATAAAACTATTATGTTTTTCTGAAAACCTACAAAAAGTTAAAAGTTAAAGTGTATACCGTATGCTGATTTGAAATCAAATTTAATTAGTCTTGTAATAAGGATGGCGCTAGGCACTTATTTAGCATTATCAGTATTGTTACCTCCCTGAAGAACTGGAAAAAGTGATCCCGTAATTGAGAGAAAGGAGAAAGTAATATTTTGGTCATCCGAAAAACCTTTTGATAGCCATTTTAGGAGATGATAGAAAACACTTTCGAGAGTTAGCTTTAAGAATAATTGCAAAATGAAGAAGATCAACGGCAAAAACCAACGATGTCAGAATATTTCGAGTTAATAAATTAAATTTTTATTGTCAAGATTATGTCTAGTTGTTATATAAACCAGATTTATTTAGGTTTGGACAACTTACAAGTTGGTGACCATTCTGCATGTAACTTTTAACTCAAAAAAAGGGAAAAACATTGCGTTTGTATTATATTATTAAATTAGTTGATATTGAGGTTATTTTTTTATTTCTTTTTATGGATTCTGCTATTTTTCGAGCAATCTAACCACTATGGGGCAACATACGGTGCCAAAGCGTGGGGAACCGCATGAAAGACCCAACCACTCGTGCACCACCACGCCGCCCGATATTGAGGTCATGTGTTATGTCTATTTGGCTTTTGCCACAAAATATGTTAGGTAACTTCTCTTCTTCTTCAGTCTTCACAAATCTTAAATAGAAACATATCGATATTGCCGTAAATCGTGTCAACGTCGCAAAACAGTAGCCAATCTGCTTTTTGGGCCCGTGACGTCACGGGCCCAAGAAATTTGAATTTCAAAAACGTTTTTAGGGCATTTCCCGGTCGAAAAAAAATCGGAAAAAAGTATTTTCGTGTTTTATTTACTATTAAGATTCATAATCAAAAATAAAAAAAGAGTGTGAAACAGGCCCATTATTAGGATCGTTTGTAATCCAAAGCCTAATGATTTTAAAAAATTATGTCAATGAATAATCCACAACTATCCTTAGGTTGAGAACATTTGGGATGTATAGCCACGAATGATAAAAGACAGTAGTTATGTTTTTAGATATCTTGAATGGCAAACAATATTGAACAATATTGTAATATATAGCTATAGATCGTCAGATAGTGACAGATTTAGGTGCCCCATTTTCGCATACAAGCCTCGAAGAGGGTTGAAAAGTACATCGATGCTGAGTAGAATGAAGTGAAATTTACGAGTGGCCCCTGGGGATATACTCAAATTATTTTAAGAAGTCCTTACTGGGACTGTCAATTGGTAATTTCAATATCCTAAGTTGGCATCAAAGCGGCAAAAAATGCAACCGGGTCATAAGTTCAGGTCAGTAACGAGCCTATTTGCACTAATAACACGAAAAGTAACACGAACAAGAACAACACAGATGACTGAAAAACTCACGAAACGTAGAAAATCCGCGAATATTTTCATTGCCGAATGTTTGAACCAGTTTGAACGATCACTTTGACACACCGAAGCTAAATTTGCCTGAGTTTGCCTATAGACGCTGCCAAAAGCAGCTGATTATACCAAAATACCAAAATGAAAAGTGTTTCCATGACGTTTGAAATTATTATGAAAATGAGTTGTAGTCATAGTTATTTTTATTTATAGCGGTATAATCGTGATTGCAATAGGGTTTTTATTTTATTATGCTCTTTTTTTCGTATCACTTGGGTAACTTTTCACATCATAAATCAATGAGTGACTTCATTAACTGGTTGAGACACATATACCAATGTTATACACCCATGGTTAACAGAAAATTCCTAGGGATTTTGTGGAGAATGTCATCTGACAAAATCGGGACTTCTTACAGTAATCGGGGTATAACATATGGAAAATCGAAAAAAATTGCTGTTAAATTTTCCGACCCCAAAATGTACTTATCCATTCGCGCCACTCTAACCAATATGTTTTTCGGGCTAGTGATGATGTAAGTTTTCATTCTTTCGATGGGCTTGGGTGGAAAAAATCGGTAAAAATCTCAATTTCTCGTTACAAGATTATGCCTTTATTTCAACCCTTTAGCCACCTACAACCCTCAAGCCTTTGGTTTTCTGAAGCCCGGTTCTAATAATTATCATTTAATGAACACGTCTTGCGTGAAAATATCGAATCGAATTGAGAAAAACGAAAAATCAAATTTTCCGTTATGTTATCCCCAGGGGCCACTCGTAAATTTCCCTTCATTCTACTCAACATCGATGTACTTTTCAACCCTCTTCGAGGCTTGTATGAGAAAATGGGGCACCTAAATCTGTCTATCTGACGGTCTACTAAAGTCTATCCAAGTTACAGCAGCAGTAGATATAAACAAAGTCACATGACCGCATTGCGATCGATTACCAGGGTCTGACTAATATGAGATTCCCAGTGGCTTGTAATTCTGAACTAGTTCTTTTAGAAGTTCTAAAAATTGTGTTTTTACCTTTCGTGGATCTTTATAAATTTCCTTAAATTAAGTATCAAAATAAATTTACAGAATATACTGCTCGCGATCCGATCTAAAATATGCAGGAAACTTGACTGAGGGAAGAGCCGGCCCTGCATTCTGCTCGCCGTGTAAACACTTGACATTTTATGACGGCCAGACCAATAAGAGAATAAGTCACGTGGTGGCCAATGTTTTGATCCACTGCCTCTGTAACTTGGATAGACTTTAGGCAGTTTTTGAGAAACCTGAAAACCGTGTTTTATGGAAATTACATCTACATAAAAGACTTAAAAATTTCTTAGTGCAATATTAGCAATATTGCTAGTGATGGTCAGAGCCGGGCTGGGAGGCCGGGCGAGCGCCCGAAGGGCCGCCGGGTTTGGGGCTGATGGGGAATATGCAACTTTCCAATGTTCAATGTCAAGAAACTACTTCCAAATTTCTTCATAGAAAAATAAATAATAATAAAGAGTTTCTCTCTATTAACATACTTCCGTTGATCTCAAATTAGGTGTTCATCTTCACAATTCTGGTAAAGTCGCCAGTTTGAATTGAATAAATCATTTACCTTCGTGCCACTTACTGACATGCCTATTGCACCATTTGAGTTTTGAGACTGATCTCTAACCCAAAAAAATTCTGGTATCACATCCTAAATTTCTAACCGACAAATCCTAGTTGCACAGTGTTTTCCTGGATATGGCAGAAACTTTTTGCCAGTAAAGGACAGCAGGTGATAGATATATAATTATTCAACTGCCCAAAATCTGCGAATAGTGACACTAGTGACTTTCTAGGGTTGACTCTTTCTTGTAGTTATACAGGGACCGTAATATCGGCAACTGTACATACCTAACGGTGTCTCATTATCGGTATCGGTCTCGCTCTGGTCATTGCCGCCATTGCTAAACTGCCTCACCGCTTGATATACAGTCATGTTGTAAGGCAACACGTTATTGCCTATTAGGAACTGCAGCTTGTGTCTGGTTCCAGTTTGGGAGATCACAACTCCTGCCAAAGTGTCATCAATGTCATCGTCTGTGTCGCCATCGTCAGAGTCGGCACTGTCTTTGTCTCTCAGCCTGGAAGGAATATTGATTTAAAGAGAGATCTCAGACTCGGCGACATTTGGTTGTCACGATTTAGAGTGGCGCTTACCTTCCATAACCCCTAACTACAAGGTAACGTTCTATGGCTTGTACCAGTGCCAACGGATCGATCTTGACTGTTCCGCCCTTCCACTGCTTGAGATTGGTGCAGTCGGGATGTCTTTGTAGATTGCACTTTAACTGATGAGTGTTGAAAAATTTCAAAGCACTTGTCCCACCTAACAACAAATAACGGCTAGATTAACCACGAAAAGGTCTAGCTGCTGGACTTTTTCTCACCTCGGCCTGCTCCTGAGTTGGCCGGAAGATCGTGCACCTTCACCGGAAACTGCTCCAACTGCGACACGCAACCGTTCAACTTGGCGACCAAAGCGCTCATCCACGTCGAGTTGACCTCCCCTATTTGACGAACGTCGTGTTCCAAAGGAAGGTCGGCAAACACATTCAGCAATATCCTCAATCTCTGGTCCCTGTCGAAAGGCCCGTTTATGTCCGCCAAGAAGGACAACAGAGCCTTGATTAGTCCCGAGTAGTTCACTTCGAATGGGGAAATGTCAGACTCCATCAGAATTTCCCTGAGTTCCAAGAGTGCCTCTCCGCATTTTCCTGAAAAGGGGACATCCTAGGTTATGTAAACCAAGACAGATAATAAAATATGACATGAAAACAACCGAGATAATGCTAACTCTGAAGCTTTTGGCAACAATAATTAGAATAATCGATAAATCTTACCTGTTGGCAACTTGTCGATAGCCAGCTTCAATCTGGTCAAAACAGTTGTGGCGGGATGTTCCCCATCTTCGCTACCACAGTAAGTCTCCAAAAATTTCGATGATTGTTCCCTTATCCAGGATCTAGTTTTTTCTCTATTTCCGGCAGTTATGTGAGAATTAGAGGAAGATTTCGATAGATTATTGAGAGAATCTTTTGAATAGTTGCGATCATGTGAAGAATTCACACTTCGACCCCAGCGAGCCGGGTTTAAGCTTTGAAGGAAGCTGGTCTTAGAGCTTGAGCCAGCATATCTGGACCTTGAAAAAAAAGAAAATATTTTTAGCAGTGAAAAAATAATTTAAAACTGACAAAAACCAAAAACCCATTTAAATATGAATTATAAATAATAATAATAATAATAATAAAACAAAAAAAAATATATTTTGAATTTAAACTTTACATCCATCAAAATTTATATTTATGGTACAGTTATTTATAATAACAATAATGTACCCAGATATTTTGATCACATGCAACATATTTTTTTAACTTTTATAATTTATCAAAATATGCCAAAAAGTAGTGGCCCCATTTGACACCTGGTGTCAAAGTGTGGAAACCTTGACACCCTTCCCAAAATTGAAAAAACGCGGTGGAAACCCATCTCTACTTTTTTGGCAAAACAAAAATTAAAAAAATTAAAATATAAAATATGTAACATTTCTAGATATACAGATTTAGAAGACCCAACATGTAGGTTAGAAATGGTTTTGTAGTTTTATAGGTTAGAAACTGAAAGATTTTTTTTTTTATAAATGACCATAAATGCACCAAAAATTCTTATTTATTCTCCAACTGACCACATTTATATAAATTAGAGATGGGTTTACACCAGGTTTTTTCATATTTGGAAAGGGTGTCAAGGTTTCCACCCTTCTTGGCACCGGGTGTCAAATTATGACACTAGTTTTTGGCATATTTTGATTGGTGACATCTAGACGTTTAATTTAAGAGGGGGTTGCCGACAGCGAAAATGATGTTAGATTTCATATTTTTTTAAGTTGCATAGCATAAAATCTAATAACATTTTACCTGACAAAAATTTAGTACAAACATCTCTGTCTTCATTTTAATCATAAGATCTTAAAAGCATAGGCACTGGAATTATTATTTTCCCCAAGGTTTTCATAACCTATAAAACAAAACATTGCTTTTAAGATCTTATGATTAAAATGGAGACAGAGATGTTTGTACTAAATTTTTGCCAGGTAAAATGTTATTAGACTTTATGCTATACAACTTTAAAAAATACGAAATCTAACATCACTTTCTCTGTCGGCAACCCCCTCTTAATACCAAATACTCATATCTAAAAACCTAAAAACTATTAAACAACAAAAACATTGCTGTCGTTTATCTATTACATTATCCTAAATTAAAATAACGACTAAATATTAAATAAATGAATAAATGTATTCTAGGGCATACAAAAACGAGATTCATCCTGCATTATTAACTTTAAAACTAGTTAACGAGAAATAAAAAAAATGTCATCAGTATATATGTATGTGTTTCTTCTTCTTCTTTGCTCCAAATCCAGTGGCTTTGCTTCCCTTCAAAAATTCCATCCATTCCAGGATATATTTTGGCTTTTGGTGACATTGAAAACACCCATTTTTGGGTGTCATTAGTTTACACTTTACACCCTTCGAAACCACCCATTTTTGGGTGCCAAACGTTTCCACCCTTTGAATCCACCCTTTATTTTAAAAATGAAAACACCCTATGGGTGTCAAAGGTTTGGCACCCATAGGTTGGCACCCATAAAGGGTCTAAACCCATCGATGGGTGTAAACCCAAAACCCATCTCTAATATAAATGATCATAAATGCTCCAAAATTGCCGGTCAGTGACGAAGAGTAAGCAGACACTTTTAAAATGACCTGCTCATAAATGCTCAAAATGCTTCTGCTCATAAGTGCTCCAGCAGTTTTTTTTTGTTTTGCTCTTTTAAGTAAATATTTTGTCCGGACAATTTAGGCAAAGTTGTTCGACAGACAACTTGGTGTCATCAGATTCAGAATGAGCATGAATCAGTTGGCTTTTTTGAATGCATTTAACTAAAGATTTAAAACGCACCCCATATTAATTCCCATGTTAAATTTTTCAAAACTTTTTTGAAGTTTCGTTACCTTGGTGGATTGTTGGGCGTCGCCGTCCCTCCCGCCAGCGAGGTCGCCTTGCTGAACAAATCCTGCATGAGGCTCGGCGATATGGGCAAGTCGTCCTGCCTGGTCTTCGCCCTGCCAGTGCCGCCCGGCCTCTTGGTCACCCTCTTCCTCTTCAAGACGTCGCTGAGGCGCACCGTCGGGCTGGGTGACCTTGCGTCGGCCTCCTGCAGGCGCTGCGCGTCCGGCGTCGACGAATAGAGGGCGGGCGCCACAACCGGCGGGGCGGCAGAGCCGTTGGGGGCCGACGACGGGGTCGAACTGCTCGATGGTTGCGATGTCGACGGTTGGGAATCGTTGGGGGTGGTCGTGAAGGAGGTGGTGGAGCAACTGGCCGATTTTGGTGGGCTTGCACCTGAAAAGAGATCCAGATAAAAAAGTTCAAATGTGACATTTTGCAACATGATATGCGGTAGACTCTAAATTGCAGAACTCTATTTTTGCACTACAGCCGGCACCGTCGCAATGATAAAGGCCTGCCAGCTGGGGACGCGAAACGTCACTACGTCATAACAGGGAGGTCGGGAGGCTGCTTTTTGAAGTTGTTTACGTTTACTTGTCTGGCGATTTTCCTGTTTTAAAGAACGTTTGTTGTGTTGGACTGTGTTTTTTAGTAATATAGGACGTGGAGTTTTATTAATAAGGTGGTAAAACAGCACTGACTCAGAATAAAGTGATTAAAATGCAATTTTAGTTTATAGGTTTTAGGTTGTGTCTATAGTTACGGACTAATTTAAATCATGCCGTGGACGTGTTCCGTTCCCAACTGCAAGGGAAACTACAAAGGCGGTCCTAATGTGTCCGCTTTTTCCTCCATAAAGACCCCATTTTAAGGGAAAAGTGGGTCAAGGCCATCAAAAGAGATTTTGTTCCTACACAGTTTTCCAGGATTTGTTTGGACTGTTGGAGAGTTATACCTTACAATTTTACGAGATTAAACGTAACCACCTTGAAATCAGTAAGTTTTATGGTTTTATTTATTCGAATTTAGTTGTAACTAGGCAGACAAATAAGAAATAATTGACATTTACGAAAATTTTACCGGTAGATATCTAAATGCACCAAAACCCCTTGAAAATGTGACTTTCAGTCTCGTAGATTATTGTCCGTGTTGTAAAATCTTGAGCTATATATGTAAACAATCATTTTAAAGTGTTTTTTTTTACCAAATTTACAAAGTTGACACCTTGAAATTTGAATTTGGCGCCTTAGGCTCCCCTCCCTTGGATGACTCATCGCTTTCAGCTGGCGGGCCTTGTTATTGCGACGGTGCCGCTACAGCACTACAGTTTTTCAAATCATATTTGACCAATCGCAAACAAAGAGTTTTAATACACAAACAAGAAACAGTAGCCAAGTCGAACATGCCCGAGAATATTATAGGAGTACGTAGAAATAAGATTCTCCAAGTCCAAAAAACCACTATATAATAAATAAATATACGTATAATACAAACGTTGTGACTAGTTTCTGCTCTACTGAGCTATCATCAGACTAGTAATTCTAAAATAAAAGAAGCTAACATACAATTTACAATGGAAATAGTTATCTTTTTTTAGAAATTATATAATATTATTAAATTTTTTTATAGGTATTAGAATAATGACATTGATAGTTGAGAGGTAGGCACCTATATTATAGTGTTTAAAAGTAAATTTAGAAAATTATTAAAATTACTAGTCTGGTAATAGCTCAGTAGAGCAGAAACTGGTCACAACGTTTGTATTATATATTTATTTATTATATTGTGGTTTTTTTGGACTTCGAGAATCTTATTTCTACGTATTTAATATGAACCACTTAGATTTTCTACATTCGGATTATAGGAGTATGGCAAGGCAGTATAGGTAGTCCATTGTTATTCTTAAAACAGTGTGTCCGCAGATGGAGTCCTCAAGAGGACAAATGGACCAAAAATTTCATTTTTTGACAAAAAGTCATTCTTGATCAAAGTTTCTGCTTCTCGAAAAAATATGGTCTACGGAGGGAATTTTTGATTTTTTTATACAGGGTGCCCAAAAAATACAAAAACATTAAATAGCATCAAGAATAAACTACTTTATTTTTAAAAATATCAAAAACTTTTACTTAGAAAAGTTGTTTAGAATTAAATGTGTGCGATTGTCACTTTTCAAACAAATCAGAAAAAAACTTCGATTTATTTAATTGCCAAGTGTGGAACTTCTTTGTTTTTAAAAATATTAAAAACATTTACTTAGAAAAGTTGTTTAGAATTAAAAGACATATCCGATTGTAACTTTTCAAGCAAATCGGCCCGACGACGGGGTGGAACTGCTCGACGGTTGGGAATCGTTGGGGTTTAAATAGTTAATTGCTTGAAAATTTACAATCTGACACGTCTTTTAATTCTAAACAACTTTTCTAAGTAAAAGTTTTTAATATTTTTAAGAATAAATGTAGTTTATTCTTGATGGTATTTCATGCTTTGTATTTTTTTGGGCATCCTGTACAAAAAATCCAAAATTCTCTCCGTAGACCATATTTTTTCGAGAAGCAGAAACTTTTATCAAGAATGACTTTTTGTCGAAAAATGAAATTTTGGTCCATTTGTCCTCTTGGGGACTCCATCCACGGACACACCGTATATGCAAATGACTTTAAACAAAACTGTTCAACATAACTCGAATTGCAGTATTAAGTATGCAGATGATACAAATCTAGTGATAAGTGCGGACAATGACAAGGATATTTTTAGTGAGAACTAAAAGATATTTGAAATTGTTAGCGAGTATCTTGCTTGTTTTTGTGTTTTTAAATGTGTTAGGCTAACAATAAAACAACAAAATCTTTTAGACTCAATGTGCAACACGTATATGGTGATTCAACATTTTGACCCATAAAAGCTTTTTTCGATCTGTAGCGAGCAAGACGCATAATTTTAAACTTTTGGTCAATACAAATTCTAATCTAAGTAATTACTCACATTTTAAGACAAAAATTATTTAAAAATATTTATCAGAATGGCAGTTATTAGGCTTATTGCGCAAATGCTAATAACGGCCATTGTGATCAATCTTTTAAAATAATTTTTGTCTCACAATGTGAGTAATTACTTAGATTAAAATTTGTAATGACCAAAAGTTTAAAATTATGCGAGTTGTTCTCTACAGATCAAAAAAAGCCATTTTATGGGTCAAAATATTGAATCACCACGCACGTGCTGTACATTGAACCTTAAAGCAAAGCAAAAAAAACTCAGACAGATTTTGGTACTCGTCTGATAAAAAACTATAGCCTCAAGGTTCTTTTTAAAACTGGCCAATTATCCTATTATTTGGCAAGTCCTGATCAGTTTCGAATCACACATGTGCATAATGGTTTGGGGTTACTTATTTCATAACAGTTACAAATTAGTCATGGATCGTCGTCATGAACAAAGTTAAATAAATAAATAAATAAAAAATGCGAGATGAAATAAATATTTTTGTTAAAAAATTAAACTGGTATAATAGAACCATACAATGGGGAACTTGCACAAAAATTAAATTTGAAAAATATTACTTTCAAACGTAATTTATCGCCATTAAATGAACCACAGTTCACAAAAAAACTCCATTTTTTATTTTTATGTAATAAATATAAGCAATAATTGCTGCAGTTTTTAATTATTAAGTAGCTCGAGGCGCCACCACCATGTATGAACTAATATGGGCGGCACATGTAAACAAACTACATCACCACGCAAGCTTTGTTTAGAAAGACCAAACGAGAACGTCCTATCTTTGTCTGTCCGTCTTGATATTGTTGATAACGTTTGAAAAGTGTGTGCTGAATTAAATAGTTATTTACATTGCGAGATGCGTACGCATACTAATTTTTTGCCCTGAGCAGCAAGTGTCACGTTTCTGACAGCAAATGAAATCCCACGTACCGAGACCTACATCAGAGCCCTCTGTAAATGGGTCGCCGAACTGTTTATTTTAACGTTCAATTTCCATTTTCATCTTCTCTAATTCTGTGTAGCTATCATTCCTGTCACCGCCTTCTGATCGATCGAGCTATTTGACGTCACGACCATTCCCGCGCTTTTCGTATCGTTTCAGATGAATAGCTCGCTGTCACAACTTTAATCATTTATTGCAAATTAAATATTGCGATTTGAGGGCTAATATTTGGTATGTACTCTTTCTATAGATAGGCAAATATATTAAAGAACTAAAAAAAAATTGTTAAAGTTCCCCATTGTTTTCACCGACACTTACCCAGAGGCACATCAGGATCGGCCAGCCGATTGATCTGATGCAGCACACCCTCTCTTCTAAAATGCACACCAAACTCGTCAGGTAACTTGGTCATTAGTATCTCGGCCATTTGAAGAGCTCCCTGAAACAAAATTACAATTTAACCAGTTAACAAATAGGATAGAAATCGGTTTGATGTTGTTTTTTTTTTTTGCAAACCTACTCACCACAACAATTCTCAAATCGCTCGAAGCCATCATCCCGGCGATATGGCTGCTCACAACCTGGTTTTTCAGCACGTCCCTTAGCAGGTCCGAATTCGCGTAGTACACCATTCTCAACAGGGCCTTCAAACATTTACACCGGACGGCTGGACCGGCGCTCGACGAGTAAACTTCGTACAAAACGGAAAATAACGAGCGTATGAACGCTGCGGCCAGTCCCCTCTCTTCCCTCAGGCATGCCACTCTGGCATCCCGACTGGCGGAATTCGGCCTGCTCGACGATTGGGAAGGCTCGGCGGGGCTTGATTTGACGTTCGAGGGGGTGCACAGTCTTTGGACAGGCCGTGTAGTGCCTGGAATTAGAACTAATGAGGAAATAGACGTACTAAATCGAATATTGTTAGTAGTGTTGTTTCTGACGATTGGGTATGGGACCTTGAAGCAAAGAAATGACTAAGTACCCTACAAGGGTTGTCCAAATATCAGGCCACTAACAATGTAATTTCAAGCGAATTTGTACTGTTTTTGGGGTGCCAGTACCCCCTGCACTTTACATGAACATTATCTATCAGATTTGACAATATGAGATTAGATTTTCTTGGGGTCGTATGCCTCTCATGGCCTTTCAAGCAATCTTTTGCGAAGTTGAGAGTACTCGAGAGGTTTTATTTTTAAAAAATAGAATGAAATGGCCCTTTCTATCATTTAGTTTTCAAGAAGGTTTGATCGCTGCCTTAAAAACGCCTCTGATGTGTCTGATTTGTAAACACAACACAACAATATAATCTATGCAAAACACACTATTTTCTGGACTATAAGTCATATATTGTCAAATTTGTTGGCTTGGGTTATAAAACTGGCAAAGTTAACAATAAAAAATATACAATCTTTTAAATAAAGCAAAAGCAAGTTTAATCTGACAATACACTATAGTTTCAAGTCACTTGTAACAAATGTACTTTATTGTCACTTGTTAATAGTCTGAGTAACAAATAATATAAAAATCAAGGACTTGCAAAACTAATAAAAGTATGTGACAAACAAGGTTAGTTTATAGGAAGGTTAGGACATTCCTCCACTCTTAAATAAAACCAAAGGCCGTCCCTTTGAACCGGCAACATCGCGCGACGGTGCCTCTCTCACCAGCTGCCCTTCAGCTTGATGCCAATGGCGTATCAAAAGAGACAACACGGGTATTGAAAACCGAAAACAAAGTAAAAACACAAACATAAAACAAAAATGTGATGCACCAACATACACCACAAAGTTCCTTTATTTCATTGCACAAACATTAAAATGAAGAAATAACCGAAAACAGCTAAAACAACATAAATATACACCATAAACAAAGTACATGCCAAAAACGTCTGTGTGCGCCTATGGCTGGAAGCGTTATATATTTAGAGAGTTACTAAATTGCCAATTCAAGTGTAAATGTTACCAACTTAAATTGATCCTTTCGTCCCCTTGCCTCTCTCACCCCCCCCCCCCCCCCTTCCCTTCCAAGTTGTCGAATGTCCTAACCTTCCTATAAACTAACCTTGGTGACAAATATTACCTAAAAAAAAAGAAGTTTCCAGGCAACTTGTTGAATGATGAAATCTAGATCGACCATAATAAATTATGTCAAGATGATATGTCTGGCAAAACAAAATTATTTTAAGAAACGAATAGGAACTTCTGAAGAAAATATGCACGACCATTAAATTACCTCTTAAGAAACAAAAGGAACATATACTGGATGAGTCTTTGACCCATACCAAAATTTTAACCAAGGGTAAAGTTGAAACCCTGGAGCACCCCTATGAAGTTATTTTTTTAAAACTCGCAAATAAAGATATAAGATTTTTAAAAATGTATTTAGCATATTATAGGCAGTCCACTTTATTAGATATGTATATAGTACATTATACCTGATAAGGCCCTACCAAAACAGCAAACTCAGTAGTCGTTTAGCCGCTGACGTTTGCCAAAATACAAACTGGAAAGTTTGACCAGTGGATTTTTGCAACCTGACCCAATGTGTGGAGTTCTGTGAAGAACAGTTCTTAAAAACTATACCTCAAAACACCAGTTTTTGAGACTTAAACCCTTGGCTAGAAATCCTTGGTACACTGTGTTGAGATTTTTAATACACAAGTCCTATATTAAATTTGGTAATGTGAAGAAGTTATCGGGTTATCACTTTTAGCTGCCACAATATTGGTTTAGCGTAACTAGTACGTAACTAAGACGTAACTAAGAGTAGGATTTCAGCGAAAATACCACTAGTGGTATTATCGCTGAAATCATCACCTCATTGGTTAATATTTCAAAAATCATATCATTTCATTGGTTCATATTGGCAGGCGTTGAATTCTCAACAAAATATACTTGATGATGCACTACTTATAAAAAAATAGTGTAAGAAGGCCCATTATGTTCCCATCAAATCAAAATCGCGATGATTCCTGAAAGATCTGTCGATCAAAAAACGGAATGTCCCACAATCCCGAGTAGTTTGTCTTTGAATCATACGAATACATGATTCGATCGAAGAGACTCCACGTAAAACGGAATTTGTCTGCAGATGATCTGCACAAATAATTGGCTTGTGAAATTGGCGCAAAATTAAAAGTGGTTCAATCGATTAGTCAAGGTACCAGTAAAAAATCAAAGGCACGCACTACTAATCTAGGAAATCTTACCTGTATCTTCGTTAATCTGGTTCATCGAATGGAAGTCAATCGTGTAAATTCTCCCTAAAGTATTTAAACTAACGTCGTCGTCACCATTCAGATATGCGGCTTCGATAATCCTACTATCCACGGCCCCATACGGATGCCACCATCCCCTGTCATCCCTCCACTGCCACACCCTCTGGTCCTTGGCGATATTTATCGTTCTCTCCAACAACGAGTCGACGGCGAAAATCCCGTCGGTCGGTAACTTTGGCATCAGCTCGCCGATCAGCGCCGTTATCTCGAACAGCTCCTGCGGCTGTCTCGGAACCAACTCCACGTTGTCCTGGTTCACTTCAGCGGATCCGGTCAACAAGTACAACAGAGTCTCCGCTATGCTTTGCTTGAGCAAAGTTAGCGCCAGGTCTGGACAGTTCGCGCACATCACCGACAACATTCGCAACACCGTTATGAAAGTACCGGTACTAATAATCGGGGGCGTAACCACCAGCAATTGCTGTAAATTTGTTAAGAGTTCTGTACTAGCTATTTCTTGTAGTCGAGCGGGCTCTAACTGGAAACTGTCTATGAGACGCGAGAAAGCTAGGCATACACTTTCGACGCACTTTTTGTCTTGCTGGGTAAGTCTTGACGCTAGGAGCGGTAACGATTCTTGAACATACTGAAACTCCTCGGACATTAGGTTTAGGCAGCAGTTTGCCGTGATCGACAAGGCGTTACGTTGTGCATTGATCGAGAAGAAGTCCAAGTACATTAGACACGCAGACACCCCACCCTAAAAACACGGAAATTAAATTGTGGTCATACTAAATCTTTTTTTGGCTTACAGCTTGCAGGATAGACTTGGAATGTCTTCTGGAAAGCATATCGAGAGCTGTCAGGGATTGCTCCGCAACATCCATGCACTGAATCACTTGCAGCTTTTCGAGAAAGACTGGAACGGCGTCGACTACAACTGCCGAGGATCGTGGCAGAGCCTCCATCATGTAGGTTAAGGCCCTGCATGCATGGTTCATCTAAGAGACAGTTTACTTTTAAAACACATGTCTCGGTCATGAATGAATAAGAAAATAATTGTGAGTTATCTTAATTAATTCTAATTTTAAATGTAAAAAATACTGAGTTTCTATTCCTCTTCCAAATGACCAAAATTGAAACAAAAGGATCTGACAAATTAGGTAGTACAGTTGTGACCAGAACATTTCTGTTAACACTTCTGCTTTTACGATTTTACGACACATTTGAAAACACTGACCAATTGTGTTACAAGTTCAAAAGTTCTATTTGAAGCATGTTTCTCAATTGTCAACTGTCCTTTAAAATCATATAATATAGAAACATTGTTCATGACATCGTTGAGTGCGCAATTCACATAAAGAGGAACAAAGGCTGTCAAATCTGACAGTTATTTTTTCGCAAAAAATGCATGTGTGATTCAAAAACAATTTTCAACAATATAAATGGTATTATTGACTAATGTTTTCTGACCACTTCTGCTTTTTCAAGAAATTATTTGACTTTCACTCAACGATGATATTCTATCCGATTTGATCCAAAGTATAATTAATTTTTAGTTTATGTTACAATTTATTAATGTCAGATAGATTCAATATTATTAAATGTTTTTGGCAAATGTCCTCACCTTTCTGTTTAATGTTAAAACACTGTATGCAATAATATACACAGTCTGCTTATACTCTAAAAGAGACTGCACCTGAATATGCACATCCCATAGGAAAATACTTTATATAGGCCACTTTTAAACACACAGTTAACAAATTTTAAACTGCACTCAAATTGGTGGCCAAGATAACACACACAATATATTTTTTCCAATGATCTGTCAACTTACGATATCAAAGTTGTGCTCCATCCCGAGCAACGTAATGAGGGCCGGCACGACCTGCTTGACAGGAAAACCGGTAAGGATTTCTTCATTACCCATGACGAGAACCTGGCACATTTCTATGACTGCTTGCAACTGCTGCCCCTCGTCGCCAGTGGCTTGTAGACCTGGCAACAGTGCTTGCGCTCTGGCAACAGCTGAAATGCAAGAACAAATGTCAAGGACGTTTGTCGCCGAGTGAGACAAAGTGGCACTTACAGCTGTTTGAGCCCATACTACGGTGCAACAGATGTTGGACTCTTGGCCCAAGTGCACCAAAAAGGTGGGGCGGCAGGCCCCTGGCTTCGAGCAGGGCTTGCAGGCGACCGACTTCGCCATCGTCACTTTCGGAGTCGGCTCCACCTCCGACAGCACCGGGTGCCACGGCCATGGCCTGCGCAGACTCCTGATGTGGGGAGGGAGGCTCCTCAGAAGCTGCAAAGGTCATAGGTGGCAATAATAAAGGATTTTTCAACAAATTCAATATTATTCTTCATAATCGAGGACATTATACATTACAGACCTCATAAGCTTATCAACAAAAAATAATACAATCAATGAAATAAAAGAAAGGCCTACTTAATATAAAATGGGTTTTGTGTTTGACCTGGACCGACACTATGACTATGTTTATCTCGTGACAACTCGATCGGATTGAAATGGATCCGATTGAGTTATGCCAAATCTTTTATAATTCTACGTTTACATCATCAGTATTGAATCCTACGGTTTTCAATCCTCTCTAGGGACATTAACTTATTATACTTATTCCACAGTAGGTTGGTGCACATTCTGGCAAACTTCTATTTGGAAATAGCGGCTTGACTTGAAATTTTAAATCTGATTGAATTTCAATCTGTAGGGTTTACGCCATCTATTTGAGTCCGCTCCAGTGAATTCAAACCTCTCTCAATCGGATCGAACGCGTCGAGATAAACGTAGTCTATATTAATAAGACCCGAGCATGATGTCACATTTCATTGTTGTTTGTGGACTGGAATGGCGCTACTCGACGAAAAAATTGAGACTTATTAAACCTATAACAAGTCTCCATTTATTCCTTATAGGGGGAATTCTGTGGTTAAAGATATGTCAATTTCTGACTTTTAGACTGTCCAATATTTGAATATACCCAGCTTTACCATTTACGTTTTTTTGCGGAAACGAGTTCTGCTTGCGGTCATATTAACAAAGCATTTATAGGTAGGTAGATTTGTTTGTGAAGAAAATCGTATCCACAGAAGATTACGTGCATTGCAGAAGAATAAACACTATTTTGGAATTAGGAAATGATCTGTTCAACCAGTTGGAGAAGCAAGAATTCTAGATATTATATTTTGGAAGAGTAATTTGTAACGTATGCAAGAAATAAAATACAAAAATTTGTTTAACACGTTGACTGCCACACATAAGCAAGGAAATTTTTGTCCCAGATGCCAAAACGTTTAAATGACTTTTTCTTGTAGATTTCTACTCAAAGAAAACATTTCGTATATATATATTTATTTTGCACCCCGTTTTTGTCTGCATAATGCGTAGAAGAATGTTTCAAACAGTATCACACATAAGTATTTTCAAAATCTTTTTTTATGCGTACCTAGATTATAATTTTTTTGTATTGAATTTTTATATAGCCAAAAAATATTGAAGTAAATTTATTTTCGTTCTATGACGCTATATTATATTAATACTTGAAGTGTCTGTTGAGGTCGGGCACAGTCTGATCCCGTGCACACACTACGAGCTTGCTCGTAGGTGGCATCAAAGAAAACGATGACAAATACAAAATAACTCGTAGTTGGCGTCCTGGACAAAAAACCAACTACGAGTCTACTCGTAGTTCGGCAGTCAACGTGTTAAAGCACCAATACGAACTATATAAGGAAGAAACTGAAAATGTAATGTGTTGTATACTTACTTACACTACAACTATCCATGGACTTAATTCGAAACTAAAAGATACCAAAATACTTGCCTGCTTTTTAGACTACCTTTTCTTAAGAAAGTATATTTACCGAAATATGCCATGTAAACTTGTCAAATTAAAAGGACCTAATAATAAGCATTTTATTTTATCTTGGATAGGAAATTCATTGCAACAGACACATTTAGATGTTTTCATTTTATAAAAGATTCTGCAACAATGATATTTTAACATTAAACCACCCTGTCGATTCTTTTCGTCATGTGGTGCCAGTGGCGGTCGCTTGAAACAGCACTATGCACAGGTATTTAATATAGTGTTGGTCCAGGGTCAGGGTTGCCATTCTAATTTTGCTTTAAAAAAGTGACTTTAGTGACCATTTCTGAGAAAAAGAGGTTATTTTTTAAGTGGCCCCTTTATGGGAAAAAAGTGACTTTTAGTGACTTTTGGTCATGTCTTCCTTAAGGAATAAATTAAGTATTTGAAAATGTTTTGGAATACCTATATGTATATAGGAATTGGTGAAACAGTAGCAAATGACATGTATCAGATTTTGTAATTTTTATTTCAACATATATAGATTAACTCCCATCAGGAAATAAAAAACAAAATAAATATAAATAAAAAATCCCAGGTAATCCCAGGTACAACAAACACCATAAGAACCAGCCTTTTCATCTGTAGTTCAACTTTGAACACAAACTTATCTGCGATTGAGTCAAAAGTTTAACTACAAATGAAAAAACTATACTTAAGTGTTCAAATAATTGTTTGCAATAGACATTTGATGGTTTATTATACCTTGAATCTTGCAAAACAATTTTTACGTTAAAAAATACTCAAATTTTTTACTTTTAAAAAATAATTAAGATATGATTGGACAGTAGTTGAGCAAGCGATAATACCTATAGTTTGTTTTGTACTCGAAAGTCCGTTCATTATTACTAGACTATGAGAGTTAAAAAGTCAATATACCAGATGTTAATTAAGCATACAGACAAACTTTAAGGTTGATCGGATCGTTTTTTCGAACTTTTTGTAAGTTACGGATTTTTTAAAATAAGAGAATTTTTACTTACATATTCAAAGTGCCGCAATTTAAAATCAGAGAAGAAAGTGTATTGTTAGAGTGTACCAAATATTAATTGAAAAATATATATATTTAGGTCCAAATTATATGTCCACAAAAAAAATATTCTACCGCACAAAAAAGTTTGAAAAAACGATCTGAACCACTTTAAGGAAAGCTTACTTTATTTTAAAACAAAAACTTCCTTAAATGGCTCCGATTTGAAAATACAGTGTTGAAAAATGTTGAGGTAATGGTTGAATTAAAAATAATTTAATATTTTCAAAATATTTAAACTTAACAGCTGTTAAGGAGTGCCGTTTTAAATAAAAAAAAAACAAAAAAAAACGTGTAAATTCAGTACTTTTTTCTGAAATTAGTCGAAAATCAGTACCTATTCCAAACTTTTTTCATTTTTTCCGGAAATGGCTAATGGGCTAATTCAATTGAAAAATGTTGAGAGGCTTCTTTTGTATAGAGTTAAGTACTAAGTCAGAAAATCGTATTACCTACATTTAAAAAAATCTGTGCCTTATTATTTTTTTCTTTAACTTTAAACGGAGTAGGTTATCCCTGCGCACGCCTCTTCTAAAATGATAAAAAAAGTTTTTGGCTTAAAAGTACACTTTAATGCATTGAAATTGTGTAGTAAGTAAGCTATAAGTTTGTGAACATAGTACATACGTCTACTTAATTAACGCCCTGTTTCCCTCTTTCTTTAAATTAAAATTTGCCGGTGGGTGCAGTTTTGCGTATTAATGTGACTTTTAGTGACCTTTCTTTAAATAAGTGACTTTTTAGTGACTACTGATTAAAAAAGTGACTTTTAGTGACCCAATGGCAACCCTATCCAGGGTAGATAATTATATTCATTTTACAAAGTATACTACAGTATACTTGAGCTGAGGGTGTTGTACTGTATACCGTACTTTCACCGTTTTAGTAGACAGGTTCATCAGTCGTTGGCGGGGGGCGGGGCATGTTTTTTGCTCGCAAAACTCGACTGATAAGCGGTGCGGGACTACTGTGTACTCCCCCCGCCAACGACTGACAAACCTAGCTGGACTCATGGCGACGCGCGGCCTATTCCCCTATGTCTACCAAAACGGTGAAAGTACGGTATACAACATATATACAATATATACAAATTTGGTAGATTCCCGGCGCACGGATTTTAGATGACATAAATGATCCCAAAGGATTTTCTGAAATTAACTCAAAAGCTCTGGAAACGCACCAGGACATGTCTATAGTTAAATTTAGCTGATATTAGTGATTTAAGCACCAACCATTAAAACCTCTAAGGTAGCAATTTGTAAAGGTGAAGTAGTGTTTCCTTTCTTTGGCTATGAAAAATTGCACATTGAAAGTGGCCGACAGTAACAAAATAGGATTCTTAAGAGGGGATTGCCGACAGCGAAAGTGACGTTAGATTTCGTATTTTTTTAAGTTGTATAGCATCAAATCTAATAACATTTTACCTGGCAAAAATTTAGTACAAACATCTCTGTCTTCATTTTAATGATAAGATCTTACAAGCGGTGTTTTGTTTCATAGGTTATGAAAACCTTGGGAAAAATAATAATTCCAGTGCATATGCTTTTAAGATCTTATGATTAAAATGAAGACAGAGATGTTTGTACTAAATTTTTGCCAGTAAAATGTTATTAGATTTTATGCTGTACAACATAAAAAAATACGAAATCTAACGTTACTTTCGCTGTCGGCAACCCCCTCTTAAGCACGTGGTGACCCTAGCAAGTATATTGGCATATAAAAAAAACTGCGGACAGGAGCAAGTTTTATTGACAGGTCTGGACTCACACATTCGCATTGTGATTTGCGGTGTTTTACAAAAAAATTTATATTCCGTAGATAATTATGGACGTCTCTCTCAATTATTCCTAATTAATGGTTATTCACTTAGTTATGTTTTAATCTTTGTCTAAATATACGGTGCAAGATAATTATATGGTACAGCTCCTGATGTGGCACTATTATTTAGGTCCAACTAAGGCAAGTATTTCCCTTTGTAAAAGTTTATCATACTTTTGTACAAGTATAGATTGACTTTACCCTAATGTTCAGGGTCAGTCAAACTCCAGCTCCAAGCCTTATTGTAGGCAAACAAAAAGGAAAAAATATTTCCTTCTGAAGTCTTAAATTGAACCAAAAAGACTAAATTGAGTGAGAATTTTTAACAAATGACGTTCGACGTAACGAAACACGTAGGTACACCCGTAACTCAGGAAATATTCATATGAACATCACAAGTTGGCGGCTATATCTGCTGAAGAACATTAAAAACAAACTGGTATAATATCCCGTTGTGTGCAGTGATAAATTGTTCAATATGGAGAAACCTGAACAATGTACTTTTTTATCAACTCCCCGCCGGATCTTCAAAATTCCAAAAAAAAATTTATTTGCTTTCAAAACAGAGGTAAGAAATCTAGATTACAGCTTTAGAAAGAGATTCTTTGGGTGAAAGCCAGTTAAAATATGCACGAATTTGTTGGGTAAAGAATTTGTTGTATTGTATTTAGAACAAAATATGAAGAACGCAAATAATAAAAAAATACAAATGCCTAACTTCAAAATCCATAAATTGTTGAAGCCTCCAGGGGTATCTGGAGGTAAAATTGAAGATTTTTCCAAGAATATATTAATGCATCTGAGTTTGAATTTCCTCGAGCCTAGGCAACTTACCCATTTAACAGCATAAACATTTTAAAGAGTTGTTTGTGATGATGATGATGATCTATAATATTAAAAACATATGATGTTTATGAACAAAAGTACATATCAACTGTTTCCAAAATAAAGTTAGAAATCACTTAAAAAAAAACATGTTATTTGAGCATGGAAAATGTTATACTCTGGCAAAAATTAAGCAGTTGTATTATACCAATACTATCTTTTTCCGAGTTACAGGGTTTTAAAAGTGAACTTTTTGGATATTTTATTACCTATATTAAAAAAAAAATCTGACACAACTTCCACGTTAAGATTATATTGAAAAAAAAAATAATAGGTCTATGCAAATATCCAATAAAAAAGGTATGTTCGTAACAAAAAATATGACAGGTGTGGAAACTTCAAGCATCGTTTGTCAAAAAATTTGAATTTTGTCTCAGTTGAATCTGATTTTGGCTCCATTTACATCCCCAAAGAGTTTTTTTTTCTCCTTTGGTTTGCTCACAATAGACCTGGAACATCGAGTTTGAATGCCCCTGTACACCTTAGACTAGGGGTGCACCGAATAGTGAAATGTGACAGTGGTCGAATAGCAAATATTCGGCCTAGCAATATTCGGCCAGTACCGAATATTCGGCAAGCTATTAGGCCGAATATTCGGTTAATCCCCCAAATTTCTAGTATTTCTTTTCAAAACAACTTTTACGGGCCTCTATGATGATAACTGAACAGTAAACCCACACATCAATATAAAAAATGACTCTCAGATAAGGAAAAAAAGGATAATGCTTAGAATAGAGATGCATCAAATATTCAGTACACTGAATAATTGGCCGAATATTCGGCCATTCTGTAATAATGGTTTTACGGCTAGGTGGAGATGCACCTGACATTTGAGTTCTATAATATTATTAGTTGTTTTTAAAATTTTAATTGTTTCCTTATATTTTAAGTAGATTACATTTTTGCAAAAAATGTAAATCTTGCTATTTATGTTTCAATAAATTTTATAATTTATCAAAAATCGAATTGACTTGCTGAATAATTAGCCAAATATTCGTTTTTTTAAAGCATTATTCGTCCTTTCCGAATATTTGGAAATGCCGAAAAAATTGCCAAATATTCGGCAAATTATTAGGCCTGCCGAATACTCGGTGCCCCTACCTCAGACATAACAGACTGAAGAGGGATGCTGCGCCTTTTCATATTCTATGATTTCATTCAAAGGCAATACCTCTTTTATTTAGTTATAAATAATCGTATAGACTGATATGTAATATGTATATCGGTGATGTTTATAATTTAAACTAATTATTCTTTTATAATTTTCGTCTTAAACATTTATGAGGAAAATCGGATTTTTCGCGCATGCCTCGACGTCGATTTCGCGCCTTATTCAAATTCGCCAAAACTTGAAACAAAGTCAATTTGCCCGCCAAAAAAATTTACAAATTTTGCAAATTCGCCAGAAAGTGAATCTTTTCTACGCGGAAATATTGTCGGCTCAAATTAACCAATCGGAGTCATATTCGCGACTGTATTAATTTAGCTTTATAAGGAAACTTATTACCTGCCTATAGCCTTATTATTATCTATATTCCTTAGATTCACATTTGGTGTTAACCTCAGAAATGCACTGAAAACCCGTGGCACTAAAATATTAATATTTTACATTTAAATGTAATGTTTTAACATCTACTTAACTACAGTATAATATTATTGTACCTAGATGTGGGAGATAGACATCCAAAGAGGACATAAGGGCCATAATATTCTCAAAACTATCCATATTTTTTAGCAAATTTTGAAAACTACGTGACTGTTTACATGACGGCTGTCATACAAGTTGAAGTTTTGCAGGGACTTTTCAAAACGAAATTAAACAACTTCCTGACACTAAACAAACCATCGCCTACTCTATTTTTATGTAATAACTTGGAATATTCAAAAGACACAGACCCTTCCAGAAGAATAAAATGTTATTTACCTATGGAAAAGCTAAGCATCAGGTCTAATGCGCGCTTTTTCCACTTCATCTTGCAGGAGAAGATCACCAAAAGGCACTATTTTCTCTGTGGCAGTATCAACGGCTGACTTTCGCGGAATTTTTGAAAACAGCGGAATGACCGGAGTTTTTATCGGCCATAAATAAGTCGCACTCTTAACAAAGTCACCACAAGTAGTGTGAGAGGATTAAAATATTAAAATATTAAAGTGTTATCACATGGAAATGCCTGTTTGCCAGGATTTTCACATGGTAAATATTATCAAAGCCTCTCGGTGTGTTTGCAGTTCTAGTCCCTTCGGACAAAGGAGCTATTTATATCGTTTTATAGAATTTTACCGTGATTTTACATAACGCGTCGCACTTTAGAAATTGCGGAACTTAATAGCTTTTTACCACCAAAAAGCCACGAACAACGCCAAATATCATTAATAAAATAAAAATAGGCACCAAAGGCCTAAAATAATAACATCTATTGTACTTTAACTCACCATATTGAAGAATAGGCATTGCCTACTTTCGTTTCTCAGATGATTTATTCATAAAGCCATTTTTTATAACTTCACAGTTGGAACTCAGGGTTATTTTATTGAACAAAAATCCTTATCTGATAATGTTTATCATAATGAGTAGGTAAACAATTTTTAGAAAGAATACCAAATAAAATTACTTCATACAAAATAAACACGAAAACAATAATTTACATAAAATCATGTTGTAAAAATGTTTATAAGTCCTCTAGATACACTGATTACTACAAAGAATTCGATTATAATTATTATTCATGGGAAACGACTGTACCCGTGGCATGTTTATAATTTTGTTATCACTTCTGTAAATTTTATTACGACATTGATAATATACCTGTAAATAAAATAGGTGTTCTCTGCATGTCTAGAAATGATGCTAACCTAATTTTCACCTTAAAAATAATTCTACTTAAGCGTTTATAATAAAAGTAAATACCTAATATGAACATTCAATAGGTACACCTTTTTATGTTAATAATTATTTATTAAACATAAAGAAAAACAACAAGGGGCGACTTGATAAACTTTACCTTTTCGTTAGCCCAGGGGCGGATTTAGGCATAGTCTTTATGGGCTACAGCCCAGGGTCCCTTTTATACAAGGGGCCCCGCCGGCCCAGCCCCACCGCGATGAAAATTTAAAAACATAATAAAATCACTCACAAAAAGTTAAAATAAGTTAGGCACACAGCGTCAATTGCGGGCCCTGCTGCCATCTAAGCCACGTCAATCTTGCCTACCTGTATCACTTTGCTTGTTTGAGGTTATTATTTGCTTCTATATGCTTGAGAAACGCATGAATCAACTGATCTTTCGATTTGGTGAAGTGTGAAATGTTAAAGGGGATTTATTTCTTTAATGGTAAGTTTAAACAGTTATGTATAGAGTATAGGTAGTTTTCTGTTATTTATTTTATGTTCAAGAATTATTATGTATTTTATTTTTAGAATATACAGGATGATTTTTAGAACTACCACCACGATTTTTTCGCTTATTTTACGCCCGACAAAAAAAAACGTAAGAAACAAAAATGTGGCAATTTTTAACATCTATGTGGTGCTGCAAAAGAAATCGGCATCCATGGCCAACTTGTCGCGCAATATAAAAAAAACTCAAATTGAGCAAAACAATTACCTAATAGCCAAAGCATGTTTATTTTAAGAGATAGAGGAAAACTTTCGAAAATTGATGGCACTAAGAAGCTTTATGCAACTGGGTGCTCAAATAGTTTCAGAAAACTACACAGGGTCTTCGGCTTTCTTGACGGCATGACATTTTTGTGGATTTTGATGTCTCTTAAAATAAACATTCCACGGCTATTATTAATTTTGCTCAATTTGAGTTTCTTTATATTGCGCGACAAGTTGGCCATGGATGCCGATTTATTTTTCAACACCACTTTAGCTGTCCAAAATAGCCACATTTTTGTTTGCGTTTTTTTTTTGTAGGGCGCAAAACAGCATTTTTTACAAAATGATTTTCCATATAATTTAATTTATACATTTTTTAAAGAAGAAAAAGCAGGTTTTTGACAAACGAAACAAACGGCGGGCCCCATAATAGTGTTAGTCCAGGGCCCCCAAAACTTACGGTCCGCCCCTGCGTTAGCCGTTTCGGCCCAGAACACAATTAATGTGCACAGACATTAATCACGAAAAATATGTCAGTGAAAAATCCATCACTTCACTACTTTAGCGAACAGCTTCAGGTCAACTCACAGATGAGTTTCCGAACAGTTCAGTGCCTTCAGGCTACCTTCCTAATAACTGAATAAAGTGTCGTCGTCGTATTCTATTTATTGGTGTTTTGTCGTGGTTTATTATCTAAACAATAAAAGCTTTCTTGACTTTGTCGTACCTCCAAATATCCACCCCCAAAACTGAATCAAACAACCTGGCCTGCGACCACTTTCACTAATTAAAACGCGATTTTGAAAATATAATTTACAGTGACGAAATGATTGCTTCGTAAATAAGATCGGCGAAAGCACAAAAGGCCTAGGTAGTGGCGATGGGCGAGCTGAATACTAAAATCCCCCTATTTAAATTACGGACTTTTGCTGGATGTTGCAGGGCGAGTCGTTTTTTTTGTAGCAGGACTTTAGGTCCGCAAACGCTGTTCGCAAAATATGAAATCTGGGGGCGGGAAAGTTGACTTTGTTCAAGTTTTGACGAATTGCCCAAGAATAAGCGCGAAATTGAGATCGGCGCATGCGCGAAAGCTCTTTTAATTATTTTTGACTGTTATGACCGTTTGTTTATGTTTATATAAGGGTATATTCAAAGCTCCGTAAATGTATTAAAAAATAAAGTACCTATACATATGAAAAAGTGCAGCTTTTGGGATTTTATTGTGCGAATATTGGCTATTGTAATTCGCGACTGTACGAACTGTGCGAAATAAAAAAATCATCCCGTACATAAGTTCTAATTTTTACAGAATCGTATCATCTTTTTTTGTTGAATTAATATCTCTGAACTCCGAACCCCCGCCACTATCACAATGTTGCTATGTGTAGAGTAGCTCAGTAGAGACTTTACGAACGACTATCTCAGTAATTAAGATAAGTTGGTGGTTCAAAAACTAAAAAAATCGTCAGCTTCGATATTTCCGAAATACCATCAAATATAATTATTTTAAAAAATCAAATTTGCCATGAAACCGTAAGAGATACGAAAAATGCCAAGACGTTTTTGTTTCTGACAAATAAATCGTATTACTTTACAATTTGATTCAATTTAATGATAAATGAACTAATGACCCACTTCCCCGCCACTGGTTGTTTAAGGTGTTTGATTTTATCGGGTTTTATGCCAACCCATGCCGTTATATCGTGTAACTACCAAACATGACTTAAATATCTCGACTAATTTGGTAAATATTAAGTAAACCCAACTTATTCTTTAAAACTTCTACACCCTGCATGTTTCTAAGAAAGCCTCTAAATAAAAAAAATTTTGGACCTGGCAATATATATTTTTGACATTTTACTGATCCTCGGAGTTTCGGCATTTAAACTGAATCGCCCTGTAATATATTTTTTTATCTTTATCCCCCCCTTTTTGGTGAATAAATTATTATTATTATTTGTTTGTATTATTATCATTAAACTCTAATCTCAGTGACATATTATAGTGTATTTGAAAGGAATTGATAGCACAGATGAGGTTCCAGGGCCATAATATGATCGTAAACCATAGGGCCAGGGGGCGTCATTTTCTTTTATTTTCAATGTGTAAAATAGACAAATTAATGATCTTTAAAAATATGGTTGATGTCTAACAAATGAGTAGCGTATGCTGAATTTTGTTCTTTTATTGTCAAAATCTCTTTCAGGCAATAACCATATTTTTAACAATAATGTTTTTTTATTATCTTTATCTTAATTCCATTTTAATACAGGCAATTATTAAATCCCTAATTTATTACCTATTATTATTATAATGAGACTTAAATTTACAGGTAGGTACCTATTTGCCTGACATTTCAAAAAAGAGCTACCAACATTACATAAAACCTTACAAGCCCAAGAATGAAGTCAACGACTTGCCTGTAGTGAGTAGAACCATATAATTTTCGCTGGGAGAAACAGAACCGACAGTCTATTCTCATAGACAAACCCGAAATCACTTGCTGGAGAAGGGAATACCTACGAGCGATAAGAAGATTTCGAAATTAGGGAAGAAACATTTTTTATTTGGAGGAAACTTCCAAATGAAACACTATTTATAAGTTTAAGGATGTACGGCTGCTGATCATTAATTCACTGAACATTATTACTGTAGAAAGTTGGCGAAATGCGATAGATGTTATTGCGGAAGAAAATAAAATATGGAATCTTAATGAATAATAATTGATTGACGACACTTTGGAAATTTAGCCTCTTATAAATTGGCTTAGAACACGACGGCTCTTCCGAATTTTCCAAAGACGATCCGTTATATGTATTTTGAATTGTAATATTATTTTAATAAATAAAATTCTCTATGTGAAATTGTATTGCCGGCATTATTATAAATATCAAATAGTTTGTTTTATTAGTGTTTTAAAATTTAATATTTTTGCAAAATTATTCCGTTGGTTTTAGGAACAAGTAAAAACTATAATAAATGAATAAACTTGTTATTTTCCTTACCCGACCCCTTAACCCAAACAAACCATTTTGCAAGTGACTAGCAGTAACATGATTTTACTTGCAACAAATTAACTACCAGACCCTCCGCCTATGGGCTTACAATTTACAATAATATACAAACATTCAATCGCAGAAAAAACCTTCAACTTTTCACAGTTGCAGAGACAACTTGAGATACATTGTACTATGTTTCCGTCAATGCTGCTTCTAGTACCAAATCTTCTAAGCCCCGCCCACCAGAAAGAAACCACTCCTTCCCCCTCCACACTCACCCTTGGTCGCCTGCCCGGCGGGGGCGGCCGCCGTCCCGTCCGTTGGCGGCGCCTGCATCGCGGCGGCGGCGCCCAGCCGCCGGTGGTGCTGTTGTGGCTGGCCGCCGCCGCCGGCCGCCCCTCCCTCCTGGTGGTGCCGGGGCGGCTGCTGCTGCTGCTGGTGGTGGTGGTGCGGGGGCTCGGCCGCCGGCCGCCTGGTGCCCCCCGTGCTAGCGCACGACCCCGTCGTTGGGGGCGCGGCCGGGCCGGCAACGCCGCCTGCGGACAGACACGGGGCGTGGTCAGAGCAGGCCGATCAGCGGCGGGGGGGGGGGGGGGGAGGGACCGGCTCCGGTGGGAGTGGCTGGGAAACGGTGGGCGAGGACCGGTGGCCCGTGGGGGAGAAGACTTGGAAGCGGGCATCCATAGCGGAAAAGAATTTTCCTTAGTGGTCACAGTTGGTAAACTTTGAAGGTATAAATATTTAACCTTTGTGTAACTTGCAAAATCAAGTATTCATTTCTTTGCTAAACTAAAAGAAGCAAATAAAACTTGATAAAACCCTTAGATTCTAAAGTCTTGTAACATACCGTTACATACAGGGTGGACCCAGATGGAGTATACGATAGGTGTAAAAGACAAAAAAATTTCGAGTTGAAACTTGAGCTTTGGGGGATCAGCCTTGCTTGATTAGAAAGTGATTTGCACCGTATTTTTATATTTTGAAAATAAAGCAGGCCTTGACAGGGGCAATTTATTCATTTTCAGTTCAGGTATACTACCCTTTCCTCAAGAGATAACGAAAAATTTTATTAAAAAAAGTTGTTCAGAATGCAATTCCAAATCACCGTACCAAATTATAAAACAATCAGAACATTTCGATTTTTTTATTTTTTTAATTTTTGCAGTTTTAGCGCAAATCAAGTACATTTATCGAAAAATTTTATTAGAAAAAAATTTTCGGAATGCGAATTTAAGACCCTGTACTAAATTTCAAAACAATCGGCATACTTTGATTTTTTTCCAAAAAATAAAGTTGAAATAAAAAAATCAAAGTCTGCCGATTGTTTTAAAATTTGGTACGGGGACTTAAATTTTCATTCTCGACAACTTTTTCCAATAAAATGTTTCGATATCTCTTAAGGAAAATGTAGTTTACCTGAACTGGAAACGAATAAATTGTCCCTGTCAAGGCCTGCTTGATTTTTAAAATATAATATGGTGGAAATTAGTTTCTAATCAAGCAAGGCTGATCCCAAAAGGTCAAGTTTCAACTCGAAAATTTTTTGTCTTTTACACCTATCGTATAGTCGATCTGGGATCACCTTGTATTATATAGCCCGCATCTACCTACGGTCAAAATGGCCGCTTGGTATCGACCTATTACCAAAATATCGGCCAACAACAAGTATTAGAAATACCCAGTAGGTACTCCCGTTCGGCGCCTTTGATCTTGATCTAGGCAGTAGAGACTTTCGTTTTTTATGCAAGCAAATTCTCTAATAGAACTCACTCCTAGCACTGACTGGTGAAAATTTTATTTTTCGTGTTTTGGAACACATTTTGCCAATTTCAATGCAAACTGTTGATTTTATCGTTATATGAATCACAAGTACTTTTGTTGCAAAATGAAAAGATGCGCTTAAATGATGAACCTGCAGGACCAAAAAGATAACCTCAAGAAAGTTACCGAGTAAAAGCACGATAAAAAAAACAGTGCAAGTGGCGCCCTCTGTGAGATATGTAGAAATTGATATCTACAGCTTATTCTCCACGCCCAAACCACAACAATGTCCTATTTCAGTTCTGCACCTTGATTCAACACCCTGTATTTCAGCCAGCAAGTCTAAGTGAAAAATGTTATACTACAAACTCGCATTTCTTTAGCCTGGGGTACTCGCACACGGATTTTTTGAAGCATAAATGGGACACCCTGTATTACTTAACGAGCGAGTTATGATCCGCAGGGGAGGGGAGTAATCCGAACGAGTAATGACCATAATGCGCGACTCGCGCAAGTCGAGCGCTATGCTTTTGCCACGACTTCAGACGAGTTTAGAATATTCGAAATCACTTCGAATATTCTCTAGTTCTTTTTTTTATAATTAAATTAATAAATCACAAATTGGCAGACGTTTTGTTTGTATGTAAAGTAAATTAAATAGTAGAGTAGTAATAAAATTGTAGCGTCGCGAAGTGTTTGGACTGCATATTTTTCTGCCTTCGATCGACCTTGGTGCGATTTGAGGTCGAGGCAGAGCGTATGCACACATCATGTCTTTAGAAAAACACCGCTGATGGCCAAGGGTGCTGGGCAAAATGAAGATTCACGGTATTGCTCCTGTGGTACTAACTGCCCCACACTCACTGGGATTACTACGGCTTTTTAGGGTTTTCTATAGTACTTGAAGAAATGCTATCCCAGTTTTATCAGGAAAAAGTCGACCCTAACCGCAAACGGCAATGAAGTCTAATTAATAGTAGTAATTAGTAGTTTGGAGTGTTGTGAAGGTGAGAAGAGAAATAGTATTATTATTAGTATTCAATCCCTCTTCTTTCTCCTGGAAAAATTTAAAGTAGGGACAGACACGGGGCGTGGTCAGAGCAGGCCGATCAGCGGCGGGGGGGGGGAGGGACCGGCTCCGGTGGGAGTGGCTGGGAAACGGTGGGCGAGGACCGGTGGCCCGTGGGGGAGAAGACTTGGAAGCGGGCATCCATAGCGGAAAAGAATTTTCCTTAGTGGTCACAGTTGGTAAACTTTGAAGGTATAAATATTTAACCTTTGTGTAACTTGCAAAATCAAGTATTCATTCCTTTGCTAAACTAAAAGAAGCAAATAAAACTTGATAAAACCCTTAGATTCTAAAGTCTTGTAACATACCGTTACATACAGGGTGGACCCAGATGGAGTATACGATAGGTGTAAAAGACAAAAAAATTTCGAGTTGAAACTTGAGCTTTGGGGGATCAGCCTTGCTTGATTAGAAAGTGATTTGCACCGTATTTTTATATTTTGAAAATAAAGCAGGCCTTGACAGGGGCAATTTATTCATTTTCAGTTCAGGTATACTACCCTTTCCTCAAGAGATAACGAAAAATTTTATTAAAAAAAGTTGTTCAGAATGCAATTCCAAATCACCGTACCAAATTATAAAACAATCAGAACATTTCGATTTTTTTATTTTTTTAATTTTTGCAGTTTTAGCGCAAATCAAGTACATTTATCGAAAAATTTTATTAGAAAAAAATTTTCGGAATGCGAATTTAAGACCCTGTACTAAATTTCAAAACAATCGGCATACTTTGATTTTTTTCCAAAAAATAAAGTTGAAATAAAAAAATCAAAGTCTGCCGATTGTTTTAAAATTTGGTACGGGGACTTAAATTTTCATTCTCGACAACTTTTTCCAATAAAATGTTTCGATATCTCTTAAGGAAAATGTAGTTTACCTGAACTGGAAACGAATAAATTGTCCCTGTCAAGGCCTGCTTGATTTTTAAAATATAATATGGTGGAAATTAGTTTCTAATCAAGCAAGGCTGATCCCAAAAGGTCAAGTTTCAACTCGAAAATTTTTTGTCTTTTACACCTATCGTATAGTCGATCTGGGATCACCTTGTATTATATAGCCCGCATCTACCTACGGTCAAAATGGCCGCTTGGTATCGACCTATTACCAAAATATCGGCCAACAACAAGTATTAGAAATACCCAGTAGGTACTCCCGTTCGGCGCCTTTGATCTTGATCTAGGCAGTAGACTTTCGTTTTTTATGCAAGCAAATTCTCTAATAGAACTCACTCCTAGCACTGCCTGCTGAAAATTTTATTTTTCGTGTTTTGGAACACATTTTGCCAATTTCAATGCAAACTGTTGATTTTATCGTTATATGAATCACAAGTACTTTTGTTGCAAAATGAAAAGATGCGCTTAAATGATGAACCTGCAGGACCAAAAAGATAACCTCAAGAAAGTTACGAGTAAAAGCACGATAAAAAAAACAGTGCAAGTGGCGCCCTCTGTGAGATATGTAGAAATTGATATCTACAGCTTATTCTCCACGCCCAAACCACAACAATGTCCTATTTCAGTTCTGCACCTTGATTCAACACCCTGTATTTCAGCCAGCAAGTCTAAGTGAAAAATGTTATACTACAAACTCGCATTTCTTTAGCCTGGGGTACTCGCACACGGATTTTTTGAAGCATAAATGGGACACCCTGTATTACTTAACGAGCGAGTTATGATCCGCAGGGGAGGGGAGTAATCCGAACGAGTAATGACCATAATGCGCGACTCGCGCAAGTCGAGCGCTATGCTTTTGCCACGACTTCAGACGAGTTTAGAATATTCGAAATCACTTCGAATATTCTCTAGTCCTTTTTTTATAATTAAATTAATAAATCACAAATTGGCAGACGTTTTGTTTGTATGTAAAGTAAATTAAATAGTAGAGTAGTAATAAAATTGTAGCGTCGCGAAGTGTTTGGACTGCATATTTTTCTGCCTTCGATCGACCTTGGTGCGATTTGAGGTCGAGGCAGAGCGTATGCACACATCATGTCTTTAGAAAAACACCGCTGATGGCCAAGGGTGCTGGGCAAAATGAAGATTCACGGTATGCTCCTGTGGTACTAACTGCCCCACACTCACTGGGATTACTACGGCTTTTTAGGGTTTTCTATAGTACTTGAAGAAATGCTATCCCAGTTTTATCAGGAAAAAGTCGACCCTAACCGCAAACGGCAATGAAGTCTAATTAATAGTAGTAATTAGTAGTTTGGAGTGTTGTGAAGGTGAGAAGAGAAATAGTATTATTATTAGTATTCAATCCCTCTTCTTTCTCCTGGAAAAATTTAAAGTAGGTCAAGAACAAAGAAATAGTTTGTAAAGTAGATAGAGATAGATAGAGGCCTAATAACTATTCTTTTTGAACTAGCAAAAACAAAATTTTAGTGAGAGTGCTTGGTAAAATTTAATACCACCAAAGCAACGTCTAGAGAATACTATTCACTGGACGCTGATACCACCTTGTAAATTGATTACATATCTGGGTACCACTGTAAACAGTTATTAAAAAAGAAGAATAATTAGTGAGCACTTTTTATTCCTGTAAGCTTTTTTCCCGTGTGCATTTATCACTTCGCGCTGTTTACCTTATGCGCATTTTTTCGTGTCGTGTGTCTATTTCTTCTCGCGCTTATATGACTGAGCGCTTTGTTCTGTGCGGTAGCTAAATCGTAGTGCATACACTTATTATTGTTAATCGTCCTAGTACACACATTTGTAGCTAATTAACATGAATAAATAGGCTAAACACCCGTATGTGTTCATCTTTGTTGTTATATATATTGAAAACTTATAGGTTTTCAATACCATGTGAAATTTTTTTAAACAAAAATATATTATTGTCTAGGTACAGCTGCGGCTAATTTGAACATGCAAGACCGTCTGAACTCTATGCCGAAATGAGGGAGACCCGGCGACATCCGGCAACATCGCCCTTTTCCGCCCCGCACATCGCGTTTCAAAAGAGCCGACGGTGAAGGGAAGCCAGACGAAAGCGGTTGGCAGCTAGCGATGTAGTCGGATAGCCTCTCAGAAACCCTCAAGACATTGCAAGTTCAAATTGCCCACAGCCGTACATACTTCGCTCGGTATGATCATTATTAATCTATATTATGTATCTGAAAAGTATCGACTTTAAGGTTATCAACTTTTGGTCGGCACTGTCTACCTACACTGAAAACCTTTCCAATTTTTGTTTAATTTACTTGATCCCCAAGTTTTCCCCAATCCTAGTTTTAATAGCATGAATTACTTACTAATAAATCGGGTATTATCTTGAAAACAACAACTATCAATTTACTTTGCTATTGCAATCCGGATAAAAGAAAACCAAAGAACACTTACGCATTTTTCCGCTCGTTTCACCCGCTTAACTCGAACAATAGGTCTATCTTATCCTAATCGTTAATTATTTATCTTTATCACATCCTGGATTTCGAACAATGTTGTCCCCTGGCAACCGAACAGAAAATGTTTCTATCAACCTCTACCGCACGACGCACAATGGCGATCCCGACGGCTGCCGCTCACTCGCAAGGTATGATTCAAATCGGCCACGAAAACCGTAAACATCGACAATTATTCTTCAGAGAATAATCACAGGTAGAAAACGATGATAATAAATGTTTTGCAGCGTCAGCGTGCAGCAAATGATATCGTCTTAGTAATAGCTGCGCGATAAGCGGTTTTCAAAACAAAATCGCTAAATGCCCGGCGAGCACACGTCACTGAACGCTGACTGGTAGATCTTTGAAATCAGCTGATGACCTTCGGATACCAAAGTGAAAATCGGGAGAACTCTTCGTTATTACCTGGCCATTGTTGTAATCGTGAACGCGTTTTATTATATCTTCAGATTCTATTAACATTTCCAGGTAATGTTTGTTAATAATAATATGAGAAATAAATAAGTGAAATCGTATACATAATAAGAATGAAGACGTAAATAATGCTAAAATGTACCACGGCTAATCTACAATATTTTCATTGCTATCCATTTGTATTAGTGCGCTGTTTTGTTTTATTTTACTTAATTATTACTAAGTTATTTAATTTTTTTGGGTATGCGTCGATATCGACGTGATTTAACTATAAACAACATTATCTTATTATATTTTGTTTCCGGTAAGTGTTATTATTCGTCACAGAAAAATAACATATTATAACAACATATCAACATATCATTCTCACCTTGAAAGTTAAATCTACGGCGTGGATCATAATAAGTGGATGCAGATGCAGAATACTTCAACCAAGGGTTGCTCAGAATGAAGAACACCACGACAATGTGAGAAAATCGATGGGCCTTAATACTTCAGAAATGAACAAAAATGCGGAAAACAAAAATTTCACATGGAATAATTATCAACAACTTTTTCCGATATTTTTCACCGAAAAAGCAGTCTAAATGACGGCAAAGAAGATAAATCAACTACATTTTTCGATATATTTTACAAAAAGGCACTTTACTGAAACCAAACGTAAGTTTCAGGGTCAAATTTCTAACAAAGCTGGCTTAAATCTCAAAACGTCAATTCAACTGTATTTATATTTTTTATCATTTACACTCATCCGGAGTACTAAAATAATATTTATATATTATGTAATCATGTGATCCAATGATCTGTGTGATCTATTTCAACACCCCATATCTAATGTGATAGTGGGGGACGAGCAGGTCCCATCGAATGTCAATGTTCTTTTTTAGAGTAAAATAATTAAGATCAGCTAAAGGATTTCATATATAATATAAACAACGCTTCTAAATATTCAATCCTTGCCCTATAAAGCTAGGTAGTGAATTATGTTTATTTTTAGGCAGCATAAATTATCCCAGTTTAGATGAACCTGTGCATTTACCAAATGCAGGGTATTCCTGAATTGAGGAGAAATATTGCAACGGGGTATTCTTCTGCCCGGAATAAGACGATTTTTTCATCTAAACATAATGTATATCCTATCGGACTTCGTTTTCAATAGAGTGTTGCACAAATTTCTAAAAATTTAGTTTTATTCCAATAACTTCGTAATTATTGCATTCAGATTTGACGATTTTACTAACAACAACATGAAAATTCCACATGCGAATTCCAGGGAAATTTCTAGGTTTAGTTTTTGAATGATCAATAATTGATCTTAAAAATTACTGAGAAAATCGAGTGTAATGTCTTATCTGGGACACCCTGTATATCAAAATAGGCTGCTCTGCATATAGTCCAATAAAGATGTGCTTATAGCGGTCGCAAAAAAAATTCCAATCAGGATGATTTTTTTCAAGGTTGCTTGGGGACTGCCTCCTGAGTGTTCAAGCCAAAGATCACACTCTAACTCCTGATACGAATAATAAACTAATTGAACTATAGGGTGGTTTCCTAAACATTTTTTTAGAGCAAAATGATCCTAATAAAAGTTGTAGGGAATCAAAGTATGAACAACTTTCCCCCATAAAATTTTTTTGTATCTCTAATACATAACGAATTTCAGCGCATTACATATGACAAAAATTCCATACGCTGCAGAGGTGCACTTGTAAACTTCTTTTTTACAAAAAAATGACCTTAATAAAAGTTTTAGAGGAATAACTTCTGATCAACTTTTTCTTCAAAACTTTTTTTTGTGTCTCCAATACTTAATGATTTACAGGGCATTCTATTTTTTAATTAATTTTTGTCATATAATACCCTGTAAATCATTAAGTATTAGAGACACAAAAAAATATAAGAAAAAGTTGACCAGAAGTTCATCCTCGGGAACTTTTATTAAGGTCATTTATTTTGTACAAAAAAAGTTTGCGAGACCCCCTGCAGAGCGAGGAATTTTTGTCATATAAGTAATGCGCTGTAACTCGTTATATATTAGAGATACAAAACAAAATTTATGAGGAAAAGTTGTTCATACTTTGATCTCCTACAACTTTTATTACGGTTATTTTGCTCCAAAAAAAATGTTTAGGAAACCACCCTATAGCTTGATTCGTACCAGGAGTTCGAGTGTGATCTTTTGGTTGGACACTCAGGAGGCAGTCCCCAAGCAACCCCGAAAAAATCATTGTTTGGATTTTTTTTGCAAAACTGACATTTTTATTGGACTAGTATTTTGGCCGAAGAAAACGATCTAGGAAGGTGTTTGACATAATGATTGAGGTTTTGCCAATTCCTTATTTTATTTTCATTCGTTTTCATTTTATTTTAAACACAGATTGCTACTTGCAGATGTTGTCGAATTATAAGTTGAAAAGGGGGAGAACCTCGTTTTTGAACTAAGTTAGATTCTGAAATGTTGGAACTGCCTTGGGAAGGTACAGTGTCTTCCGGAAAATGTTCAATCTTTTATAAAACCGCACAACTCTGTTCTTCTCTATCTTCAAAAAATATTTCCTGGTAGCCCTGAACCAAAGTCTATATATGACTAGACTTTGGCCCTGAACTAGGGATAATACGGCTACTCTCACAATATTAATTTTCGTCGTGGAACACGAAAATAAACGATTTTTTTCCTTTTCCCTGACTATTATTGTTGTGAAAAATTAAAAAATATATAGGTTAATTTGTCACACTTGAAAACATCTGAATACAGATCCGTTCATTAATTACCCACTGCTCTGTCACCTGTCACATCTGAAATCAGCTGACTTAAACCAATAAGCGAAGAGGCAAAATCAGAAACACCAAAGTGAAAAGACAATGTCGCCAGGACAACCAATATACAGAGTGATTCAGTCACGAATCACGATATAAGAAATTTTATCCACTGGTCAAAAAAAATAACGTTGACTGACGTGTTAATAAAGACTGCTCACGGTTGTCACGTTGACACTTTTTTGGCTCACCATGCGCTTTCCAGAGACAAAATACAATGCAAAACACATTGTTAGCTATCAGTGACATGAAGCTATAGCCCTGAGAAGTCATCAGTCAACAAAAATAGCTTAATACGAATTTTAAATTTACATAACTTTACTTGTTTTTTCATTTTTACAGAAATCTCAAATAATGTCGAAATATTGAGAAAAAACTAAAAGATTGATAATTTTTTGTGGTTTTTACGTCTTTAAGGAAACATTTTTCTGTTGTGCTAATAAAAACATCATGGATAAGTTAATATTACCTTTGTGATTCGTTTTTTGATTTTGCAATGTCAATCCTTCTTCTTCTTTTTCAACCTGTCAATACTGTTTAAAGGAATTGTTCAAAAATGCCACCAGCAATTCGACTATACAGACTACACACAAGTTTATTCTGTTCGTGAGCATCAAAACTTAGCATCCTTAATAAAACTGCGAATCCATGATATATTTCATAAGATTGTACTGGTAGAAATTTTCTCATGTAGCTGGCCGATTCTACCCACGCTTCGCACACCAAGGTGGCAGTACGAGCACGGGTATGGCGAGTATGGTAGTGGCAGGTATATGGTCCACAAAGTGGAACGTAGAGTGAAGACATGTCTTTCCCTCTATTTCCGATTCGGTACTGGGCGCCACGCTACAACCAGCAGCTGCTCCTCCGCTGATCGTTCGCCGATACAGCTGATGGTGGCAAGTGGGCTGGTTATTAGGTCACCGTAACTGCGCGGTGCCCTCAAGCGGCAACATAGGATACTGGAGCGCCAAGTTACTAAGGAATTAACGTTTCAGATTCTGTGCATGGACACATTTTAATTATTATTAATTAATATAAACGCCTAGTACATTCCTACCGGCCCCATAGGTATTTATGGTCGTTCTCGCATCTCTGGAAGAGTGTGTAACACAGTTTTGTTTGCCAGGCTAGAGGGCTCAGTTTTCGATAATAGGGTACTTGACAATATTTTTAATTGCTCTAAAATTGTACTCTGTTTACAGTGGATAAACATAACACGTAATAAATGAAACAACGGCTTTTAACCCTTATTTTTTATGATAATTAAAGACAAAGTTGCACAATTTTGTTCAGGCTGAAATCTACAGTTTCGTCATTCTATTCTGTGCCTCTCAGGCAGGTAACGTTGCCGGTGCCCGTTTGCAATCATTCGTGGAACAAAGGCAAATTGCAGTTTTCTCTTCAAGTATCTCCAGCTTGCCTATGAATATCTGTTACTTAATGTATTGAAACCTTTGAGCTTTAACTAACGCAATTGCACAAACAAATTTTGTCACATAAAGACTTTTTATTATGAATATGTTCCGTATATTGACTCCTCTATCTCAAAATGGTGTCTGTTTATGCTGCACACGCTGGAAACTATATCCTTCATCTCTGCCACGTAACCCTTTAGTTAAAATATCTGTATACGGAACATACTATAAATATTCAGGTACCAATAATGGGCGAAATATTCGCGTATTTGTCAACATTACCCGCCTACCTAGGCATCTAACCCTATTCATATATCCACATGTTATCTAACACGTATGGTTTTCTGATCGGCAGATGACATCCCGTGATGCCAACTGTCATTCCGTATCTCGCTAAATCAAAACATTAGTAGATAATATCTGTGCCATTTATAGTTTGTTAGGCCCAACCTAGCCAAAAAAAATTATAGAAAAACGATTGAATAAGTATTTACGAAAAAAAACCTTCTTGACTAAAATCGTCGATGGAGGAAGGAATCAATCAACGCTAAAAGTGGTTTCACGGGGCATCATAAGTCTGGGAGTTTGAGGTTAGAATTTAGAAATTTCAACTTTCCTTGCAACTTTCACTGCCGAATAAGGTTATGTCTCAGAACACTTCAGTGGTATCACTATGTGGCCAAATTGCCCTTTTAAAACACAAGTACCCTATTCGAGTCCAAAAACAAGGAAACGAATAGGGCACGCCGATCAAGTTCAAATTTCTTGTAGGGCCCCAGATCGGTAAAGGCATTTCGCATGCACCCTCAGAAAAGGTGATCAGGCCCAAGGTTATTAAAAAGGAGGTTGCCTTTTTATAACTCGAGGTCAACATGGTATAGGTCCGATGAGGCACCAGTCGTACTTATTCCATTAAAACCTTCATTAATTTAAAAATCCCATCTGTTCGGCAATTTAAAAAAAGGGTCTATTAGTCTCCATAATATGGGATTTTGTTTTGAGGATTTATGGTATTGCTCCTTAATATTTTTACCAGTGTCATTTACTAATTGTCCTGCACTCACTGGGACTACTACATTTTTTTTAGGATTTTCCATAATACTTGAGCGAATGCTATCCTAGTTCTATCGGGAAAAGTCGGCCCTAGCCACAAACTAAGACAAAATAATAGTAATTGCCCCCCTCTCAAGCACAAGCATTCGGTTGCTTCTGGGGTACTCCTAGTTTAGAGTATTGTGAGATGGAGAATTATTATTATTATTATCATTGCTTTTTAATAATTTTTAATTTTGCAAAATACCGTTGACTGAAGGTTTAAAAAGACCTCTCACGGATCCAGATAGAATGCCGAGCGCTTTTGGAGGTGAAGGACTATGGATATTCGAACTTTTTCCAATGATCGTAGTCATTCGCCTCCGCGCACCAACTCCATCTACTGGTGTATAGCGGTATTATTATTTCTATTTAGCTCTCGTCCAGTACTACTGTTTAGCACCATCTATTTTCGATAATTACAATGACTCTAATAAAATCGATAATTAGTGGTAGATTTCGTACTCGACAATTTCGTATTCCAAAAGGCTCGTTTGTGTTCGGGGCGGGGCAAACAAGTCTAAAAATAGACACGGGGGGAGAAGGGAGAAGGGGCCCGTGAAATAATTCTACGATTTGGCTTTTATAAAATTAGGAATAGATTCAGGGTTGGGCGTATTTCAGTTTGATATTTGACGATTTTAACGGATTGGCAGATTTTTAAAATTCTCTTTTTTAGGATATAGTGATCTACATTATGTTGCTTCAATTTCTTACGTTGATTTGAAAAACAAAACATATGTCCAAAATGAAAACTTTGAGAAAAGTGAAAAAACTGATTGCCTTCCCTCTATTAGGGAATAGGGAAAACATTTTTTAATGTACCTAGGCGTTTTTCTGGAAAAATGTTGAATACAGAAAGAGGTTGTTATTTATTTTTATTTTTTTAGCTTAAGTAACTAATAAAAATATATACTGTGTGTCCGGCGATTCAGCGCCCAAGGGGTGTAAACGATAAAAAAATTCTAATTGTAAGTTGACATTCTGTTTGGTGTTGCCCCAATAATTGGCCGAACCTATCAGCAAAGTCTCGAGAATACTAGACTTTGCTATCAGTACACAGTGTATACAGGGTGTATTTTTGTCAAAAAAAACAAGGCCGGAGTAAACTGTACCCTCAATTTTAAAAGCTAGCTAGCTAGGACAATGCCTGCCATTGTTAAAACGGTATTATTGCTTATATCTGCCAAACTATGATACCACACCACTTAATCAGTGGTGGCTCGTAACTATTTAAACTTAAACAGGCGGGGCCAAATATCGGAAGACATTTAAAAATCAATGTGCCTTACTAAACCGGTGTAAAGTTAGTAGCCGATTTTCTGGCAGCAAAAAATTTTCCTCGCCCTTATTTCCACAAATTTATTTTGATAAAAATAAAGTAGAAAGGGTAACTATTATTAAACTTTCTAAGCAGATTAAACTGGAGAATGAAGAAAAATATTCATCAAAAAATAAACGTTGAAATTTTTGGCTCCTAGAAAATTGGCTGCTAAGTGCTAAGTTCAGTTTTAAGTAGACACTTTTGTTGAATTTACGTAATCGCGTTTTTTATGTTCTGCCGTTTGATTTTTCTCTATAGTTGAATCAAGGTAACGGCCTGCCCTCTATAACTGTTTAATTTGCAGTTTTTGCTCAAATTACATTGACGAAAATGAATTTCTTAATAAAAAAACTAACACTGTTTTATGAAATGCTACTTTTATTAGTGATATAAACAAAAATAGTAAAAGTAGGTAAATAAGGATTTTTTAAACTGTTGACTATGTATGTATCTACATGTAGGAATTGAGATTTTTTAAGTAGGTATTGACTGAACACGCCAGAAAGTAATTACCCATTTTCATTCAGAATTACCTTTGAACACTTTTTGACAGAGAGGAATAAAATAAAATAGTTAAATGAGAAAACACATTTATTAAAAAAATACCTAAATACCAAATCCAGAAATATTGTCAACATAAATAAATTATACAAGTAAGAACATTTTAACGCATATACAATTATTATACAGGGTGTCCAACTTTAAAACTGTACAAATCCGTAAAATCTTCATTTTTAGAGATAATCGCCTAAACTTTTTTTGTTTGAAAGGCCTTCAAAAACCGCTTCTTTTGACCTTCCTGCTATTTTCAAAATGCAAATCCAGGGCCGGCTACCATTTTTTTATACCCCCAATTTTCTCGAAAACCATTTAGCGATTTTTTTATTTAAAATCTGACCCCACAGCGTTAATCAGAACACCCCAAAACCCCTATATACCAAATTTGAATAAAAAATATACAGGGAGTTCTATTCTGCAGGGTGTCAAATTTGAGCAAAATAGGAATTTTAAAGAAATACATTACTTTTGTGTTTATCAATATTTTTTCAATGATTCTACAGCACTCATGACCCATATAAAGTTTCATAAAAATTCAGCATTTTGAGATGGCACAGATAAGAATACTCTGTATATTTTGTATTGGACCTTTGCACACCAATACCTTGAGTGGTCCTATAGACCATTGAACTGTTTTGAGGGGATTCCATGGCAATCTTGACTTGGCAGATACCTTTAAAAGTCCTATTTTGCTCAACTTTGACACCCTGCAGATTGGAACTCCCTGTATATTTTTTATTCAAATTTGGTGTAAAGGGGTTTTTGGGTGTTTTGATTAATGCTGTGGGGTCAGATTTTAACTAAAAAAATCGCTAAATGGTTTTCGTGAAAATCGAGGGTATAAAAAAATCGCAGCCGGCCCTGGATTTGCATTTTGAAAATGACGGGACGGTCAAAAGAAGCGGTTTTTGAAGACCTTTCAAACAAAAAAAAGTTTGGGCGATTGTCTCCAAAAATGAAGATTTTACGGATTTGTACAGTTTTAAAGTTGGACACACTGTATGTTATTTGTTTTGGCAATAATAATAGTCCCCCACTAGTCAATAGTTTCACAATGTGTAAAAAGAGTTTCAAGGCTAAAAAAAAATTCGAAGTCTCGCCCGCAGCTCTAGGGTTTACTATAGATCCCAACGTACCCGTTGAAAATAAACACCATCTATGGAGCTGGAAATATAAAATTTTGTGTCTGTATTTTCTGCTCGTGTGTGGTTGATGTAATATACGATTTCTATTAAAGGGAAAAGGATGGAATGATACCCCTGTTTAATAAGTGTATTTGGGCGGGTCCTTTCCCCAAGTAAATTTCTGGTCGCGAAAGGGAGCAGTGAAAGGGGCAAATAATATTGTAATGAATCTCAAAAATCACAGTCCAAACTCGTTACCTTGGTTACCACCTTTATTGTTTAGCCTTCAAAAATCACAAATAAACTTGTCAGATTACTGTCACTGCCCAAGAATATTCTTTCAGCTCCAAAATTCGCACAAAATCGCTTTCTAACCTTTCACTTTCTCCAGGCCCAATTCCCAGGGCTTAATGTCAAGTAAAACCCTGTCAAAAGTCAAAATCAAGATATTGCCATACTCGAAATGTCCCATCTGTAATTCCCACCGAGCTATCCCAGTATACCCCAGAAAACAGTGTGCTGTTTTCTAGACTTTGCTTTCGAGTCAGCGACACCGACTGTGAATAATTGTTACTTCCGCTAGCCGCAAGATGGCTCCGGCGAAGATGCCAGAAGATTTTCGATGTCGATCCGCTTTAATTTCTGGTCCGGAATGTAGAGGGTGCCAGCGGGCTCCGGAGATGTTTTTAAATCGGCACGCTGTTCCATGGGCGTAGATTCTCTTTTTAAATCTTCACCCAACGAAAATACTCTCCCCCACCTGTATAAATATCATTCGTATTTTTATAAGGATGGCAAATACTTTTGTAAAATTTACTATTACTTAATGGGATAAATTGCCAAAAACAAAAACTTAATCCGTCGAAATTTTTTATTAATATTTAAATATTGTTGACTTTAGGACAAAAAAGACTTGTTTATTGAAACTGAAGAGCAGAGAAATAGAATAAAATCTAACATATTAATATGGCTTATATACTCCAGTCCCAGTCGCTAGAAATGTCCTAACAAAACAACAAACTTTCTGAGTGCGGCTCTGCCATTCACCTGTCATTGCAGGGGCCTTTGGAAATTCTAGGGACAATAGGGACATCCAACATAAATCTAATAACTAGATGAAAAGAGACTCGAGTAAAGCCTATTCATTTAATTTATACCGTGACGTCATCGATACCAGCATAACAGCGTTGCCAAACTATATGACAAATTGCAAATACGAAGACTTCAGCTGCCACAATATTTGACTTTTAAACCATTTACAGGTTAGTTAATGTACACAGTGTTTTCTTAATCTGAAACCTTAATAGGCCATGTGAACAAAAATAAGGAAAATCTTAATACTAAATTTTTGGACCATCTGATACGCCTTTATGTAAAAAGAAAACAGTGGAAATTTACAAAGAAAATATTTCCCTTAATTCAAAATCTTTTATAATCTTTTCTTTTAAAATTTTAAAAGCATTTGCTTAAGTTTTATTTATACTACCCAATGAATTTTGTGCTGTAAATCATTATGTTATTATTATTTATTAAAATAAAGATCTCAAACAATTTTGAATTAAATTTTATTAAGTATACTTAATAACTAAATATGCCCATGAACAATGAAATAATAATAATAATAAGTAAATAAATAAAACAATTCTGGACCATTAACTCTACATGCAGAGAGAAAGAAAAAACCTGTAGTCAATATTGATCATTTCGACCAGTCAGCTATCCGAAATGTGATATATGAAATGTGTAGGGACAGTATGTTAAAGAATTTCGCCAATTTACCTCGATATGCGTCTAATTTTATAATTCTTTTAGAAAAGCTCCTTAGAGTGAACACCCTTTAAAGGCCATATTGGAAGAAAGATATATTTTTCATGGTATCGTAAAGATGATCCTCGACTTGTACTTATGGAGGTGCCTAATAGTGCTTTAAAACGTATTAAATTTTTAAGAAATTATATGCAAGCAAAAATGGAAGGAACACGACAGTTTCTTTACCTGGACGAAACATGGATTTTCCAAAATGGGACTATCAGCAAGTCTTGGCAAGATGATAGCGTTAACTCCGTTAAGAAAACTAAAGTTTTTTTAAAAAGAAAATTTGGTTGATTCAAAAATTGCACTCCTCTTCCTCGTCTTCGTAGTCACTATCCGAGTCACTATCAAGATTAATGATCAAGGGGTGTATGTCTTCCCAATCCCGATCAAAAGCCACCTCCCTTTCCCACCAACGACTGATTTCTTCTTCAGTGTGACGAACAGTTTTTGCCCAAACTTCTGGAGTAGCCTGTGCTAAGGCTTGCCTCCATACCAATAACGATTTCTCCACCGATCGTCCATCTTCACCAACATGGTCGTTGTAATATTTTTTGGCAATACCCCATATATTTTCTATTGGATTGAAGATGCAGTGGTATGGTGGTAACCTTAACACAGTATGTCCCTTTTCTACGGCGATTTTGTCCGCCACATATTCTATTGGTGGTTTGTGCCTGTAATAAATGAAAAATAGTAGGTGCTTCAAAGGTAGCAAAGTCAATTTTCAATTAAAAAAATGTTTAACTCTTGTAATTAGCAATACCATTCTAATAATATAAGATTAAGTACCTTCTGACTAAATCAATCAGTTGAGTCTTGAACATAGACGTTTCAAATGGAATGTGATTTTCCTCCAGCCATGATTGAATTTCACTTTTTCGAGAATTTGCTGTTGGTGCTTTTTTAACTATTTTACTATGATAGGATGCATTATCCATAACGATGATGAAAGGCAACTTCAAATTTTTAAGTAGTTGGTGTTCAAACCACTTCAAAAAATTTTCATGGTTCATTTCACCATGATAATCAGCTTGTTTACTTTTTGAGCAAAACACCAGCTCTGCACCATCAACAAAACCAATGTGTCGTTCCAGCATGCACCACAATATATCTTTCAAAAAAAAAATACTTTGGATATTTGTTTTTATGTATATTACTAGTTACCTTTTGCCCCCAACTTTAGTTCTCTTAATGGACTTAACGCTATCATCTTGCCAAGACTTGCTGATAGCCCCATCTTGGAAAATCCATGTTTCGTCCAGGTAAACAAACTCTCGTGTTCCTTCTCTTTTTCCTTGCATATAATTTCTTAAAAATTTTATACGTTTTAGGGCACTATTAGGAACCTCCATAAGTCCACGTCGAGGATCATCTTTACAGTACTTAAGTACAATGTTCCTCAATATTTTCCATAAAGATGTTCTAACACCATGAAAAATAGGTATCTCTTTCTTCTAATTTCGCTTTTAGGGTGTTCACTGTAAAGTGCTTTTCTAAAAGAATAATTATAAAATTAGACGCATATTCGGGCAAATTGGCAAAATTCTTTAACATACTGTCCCTATACATTTCATATATCACATTTCAGATTGCTGTCTGTTCGAAATCATCAATGTTGACTACAGGTTTTTTCTTTCTCTCCTTGCAGGTCGAGTAGCTGGTCCTAGAGCTGCTGCAACCCTCTTAAAGAGAAACAAAAATATGATTTTTTGCAAATTATCGAAATTTATATATAGTGAAATAAAATAAAAAGTACTTACATTTTTTACAGCATAAAGCGGAAGCAGCGGACCCCCGTTTTCCCTTTCCCTCTCAAAATATTTGCTCAAAGCACGCACCATACCTACCCTGCGCGCGTTTATCAAGATTTTGAGAACCTATATCTTGCGCGGCATTTTTAAAATTCAGTGACAGACAGTGTCAAAATTTTAACGAAAAATTTGAATATTATCATTGCAACCCAGCCCTATTGTGCCAACATGACAGATAAAAATTAACTATTATTTGTGTGGCATTTTTGTAGTGTCACTAGAATTTATATTGGCAGCAAAAAACACCAAACGATGACGTCAGGGTATAAATTAAATGAATAGGCTTTATACATAAACTGCGGCCGCCAGTGGTAAATTGTGGCAGGTGATCACTAGGCTCCATTAGAGTAATATGTGAACTGCGGACTGCGGTGGCTAGGACTAGGTAGTAAATAGATAGCAATGCAACCCACCCAGCACCCCTGTTCGCTCCCCCAAGTTGAAAACGCTGCAATTTACATTTTTTTGAATTTATAGGCACAATGACTTCATTCCCGAGCTTTTATGTGTTTTAAGGGGGGTCTTTGACGTAAAAATTTTCAATGTAAAGCCTTTCCTGCGAAGTTATTCCAGCCCTGAGGGACATATTTTTTTTCTCAAAAACGGTTGGATTTAGAAACTTGAATTTTGGGATATGTCACCAGCAAGTAGTAAGACACTTTACAGTAGAATTACTTTTTACACCCTATGCATCCTAAAAGTAGGAACCTGAAACACCTTATCGTCGTCTCTTTTACAGAACTTATTTGTTAGGTTAATTTATTTAAAAAGAAAATTTCGTATTCTATTCAACAATTAGTTTTTTTTACAAGCTTTTATTTAACTTGCCCTGTTAGTATGTATGTATGTATGTATGTGTGGGTCGAATCTTGCAAGCTGAATTAGAACCACTTCTTGACATTCAATTGAGCTGAAATTTTGAACACACCTTTAGTTCTGGTGACAATACAATATGCAATACTCAATATTGTAATACTTTCAAAATGACCGTTGCCACAAGATGGCGGATGATGTATTTCTTATAATATAGGTATCAAATGAAAGGGCTTGAAGACTCGAAAACGACAAAGTTAGTGACATCAACTAAATTCAATATGGCCGCCGCTCCAAGATGACAGATTACATTTTGTTTCTCATTTCCTTGATATGGGTATTAAATGAAAGGACTTGAAGAGTAGAAAACAATAAAGTTAGTGACATCACACTAAATTCGATATGGTGGCCGCTCCAAGATGGCGGATAACATTTTGGTTTCCAACCCCTTAATATGGGTATCAAATGAGAGGGCTTGAAGAGTAGAAAACGATAAAGTTAGTGACATCACACTAAATTCGATATGACTGCCGCCCGAAGATGACGGATTACCTCTATTTCTGCACAACCTACTAGACATGGGTATCAAATGAAAGGGTTTGATGATGAGTACAAAATAATAAGGTAAGTGACGTCATACGTCATTATACGTCCCTAGAACAAATAAGACTATAGCACAAAGAGTATAACAATTATTGCATACCCCCGGAATTAAAATGTCTAAATAGTTTCGATATGTTTAGAATACCTAAAAAAGGGCTTCTTAGAACACCAAGACATCAAATACACAGTGAGATAGATATAAAGAATACTTATAATCCATGATGAAGTAGATATATTGTGTTTTTACTACTTTATGCTTGCCTATGTTGTTAAACTCTTGGGAGGAACTCTTTTACATATTTCTTTGCCTGACTGTAGATTATACCTACTTGTTATTGTTGTTGTTATTGTAGTTTGGCAAATAAATTATTATTTCACAATAAAGTAATATGTTCAAAACTTGAAACTCTAGAGCTACCAGTTGCATAAATCTTCTCAATGCTATCAATTTTCAATATAAAAGTCACCTAGCTATTCAAAAATGCCACGTTTTTGTTTCTTTTTTGTAGGATGCAAAATAAGTGAGAAAATAACGGTGGTACACCTAAAAAATCATCCTGTATACTACTTGCTGTGCATTTCGTCAAATGACTGTTCCAATATCGATGCCCACAAATCATCAACGAATAGTGAGATCGAAAATGCTCATGTCGATTGTTTAGCTTTAAAAGTAAATTAAATCGTTTTACTTACAGAGGCATTCTATAGTATCGAAGAGTACCTGAACTATGATCTTGGTCCCCATTTTGCTGAGAGTCCGTGATTGGTACTATAGTCCACCTTACGAGAGAATACGAGCCTCAAGAATCTTTACTGGGCTTGCTAGACGTTGCCGGATCGCAAAAAACCTGTACAATTCTGGTGCACTAGCGTAATGGCTTTGGTTTATTATATTTCCTAAGGAGAATTATATTTCGAAGTTTGGTAGCATTAGAAATTTTTTACTCGCATTCTCGTATTCTCTCATAAGGTGGACTATAGGATTAAAATATGCATGTAGCCTTGTGGTTATTGATTATATTTTATTTATATCTGACCTAAATTTTAATTTTATTTCTACTAAATTCGATTTATTTCTTTCTTTATTAAAATTGTGACTTGATAATTATCTCCCCGACTAATTTTATAGTAGCTGAGTTCGGCATTAATCCCCCATTCACACTTTTTGCTCCATTAACAAGTTTGCCATAGAAACCATTGTTGTCAGATCGAAAGAGCGAATGGCATATCGAAACCATTGAATTGACAAGTAGATGGAAGGAGTGCAGAGAGAGAAACTGGCAGCCAAACTTGAGTAAGTGAAATAGTAAATAAATCAGCTGATTCCGGCAAAAACCACATAACACAAAAAAGGTGTTTGTCCTAACTTTCTATTTTTGTGTCCTGTGCTTCAAACGAGTCCCGTTGTCAAACGTTCTGTACAAGTCCCAGTACGAATAGGAGTAATTATTGTATTATTTATATTTGATTTGAGTTCGTGTCGTGGTGGCAGTTTCGTATAAAATGGCGTTGAGTTTTCTTAGTTGGTGTTTGGTTTAATATTATTTTTAGATCGGAGAGAAAATTTAATTTAGCTATGTGGCTATATTCTCTCCGTTTAAGTTGTAAATTACAAAAAAAGAAGGTCAACTTCTGTTGTGTATTTGGATGTACAAAACGGGGCGGAAAGAATAAGAATAGTGGGGTTTCTTTTCATTCGTAAGTCTTAAAAATCTTTGCTAATAACTTTGCAGTTTTCCAAGAGATAAGGTGATATTAGAGACAAGTGGATTGCAGCAATAAAAAGGAAAAATTTTGTACTGTGAACAAGTATTTACTTGCATTTGTAGTCAACAATTTATTGAGAGCAATTTCAAAGAGAATTTTGGGCAGCGGAAACTTAAAAAGTATGTAATTACTACAGTTTTTTATTTTCCAAGTCATGATGGAAACTCTGTCAAGGGAAAAACTGGCAAAATATTGTGCTAGTGAACCGTAGTCAAAGATGGAATTAATCTTGAGGTTCTGGTCCCTTTAATAAGGTAATTATTTGCAATTATTTTTGTTAGATGCTTAAACATTAAAAATTATATAAAAATATGTAAAAGCTACCTGTCTTACATGCTTCCCTATTAAATTGAATTTTAAAATTAATAAATCAGTTAAGTACCTAATTAAAGTTGAAAATGTATAACGTATCCTAGATATTTTGTCGCCTTTATTTTAAAATAAACTTTTATTTTGGAATTTGTATTTTATTTGTCTCAATTTACTTCCAGGTACATAAAATTGCCATGTATTTTTTTTTAATCAATTCACTACTTTTTTTGTGCAATATTTACATAATTGTGGTTATATAGAAAAATTCTCATTCCTACAAACAAGCCCCGAATTTCAGAATACAGATCATACAATCAAGAGAATTACAGAACATGCCCATTAAATTCTCCCATTAATATGCAACATCCCATATACCTCCTTTGCCTGAATCAGCTGACTCGTTCATTGGGCATCCTTGTCTTACTTATTGCCATTTGAAATATATCTCTCTCTAGAGTTGGCTGCCCCAAACAACAATGAAAGTGGTACCTGTGCGACTTCCATTGTACTTATCAATTCGATGATCGAAACTACGCTGAACTCATCTAATATATTGTATGTTAAAAGTGAAAGTGAGCTTTTGCAGCTTGCGCATGAAAATTGCTGCTTGAGGTTAAGCCCAAAGCAACAATTATGTAAAAGCGGCAAAAGCACTTTTATCTCATACTTTTTTTTTTCGTCGACTGTGCATATACTAAGAAAATAATAAATACTATTTTATGGTTTTTATTAATATTCACTTATATTTTCAGTTTAACATGAAAAGCAATAAATTGTAATTTTCTTACTAACAATAGTAAGAATAAGTAACTAGGTTTTAATTATTAAATTATTACACGTATTATGAATCTTTATTATAAACATTATAGTTTATAGTAAAACCTTGTCAGTTCTGAATGATAATGGGTTCACTTCTCTCGTTGACTACAGTTGCTGATGTCAACATTTGTCTATATAGATTGATGGTGGTGAAATCTAGAATCTAGTTGAGAACTTGTTCCTGAACATTGATATCTTGTTCTCCACTGAATCTTCTATATACGCGACCGAATTTAAGATGCCAAGATGGGCACTATGCAAACTAATATATGGGCACAGACCAGATATGGGCCATCGTCACCATGTGACTGGTGCTAGCATTGGGTCTACACTGCCTTTTTTGTTCTTGTTCATGCCAATGACATGATTTGTGCATTTTCCATTGTTGTATCTTAGAAATAACTTGTTACATTGGATGACCGCAAAATAACATACTTGCGATCAAATGATATATAACTCAGGTTTTCTTGACCACCATTAGCAACAATAAATGTCGGTTGGATATTTGTTTTGGTGTTTGGGATTTTCATTATTAATATTGAGCCATTATTTCCTATATCGATTAATATTTTAGTCGGTTCATTACGGCGACAAGCACCAAAAACTCCAAATATTAACGCAACCCAAAAATAGTCCTGCAAAAATTAATTCAATAATATTATTCATAATTTTATTTTCGACTTACTCGGGAGCATTCAACAGAAATTTATTAATATCTGATCTTTGCAAGACTTCAGATTTTTTGGCTTTATAGCCAACAGATTTATTTTTCAATAAGGCAACCACTTTGCAATATTTGCTGATGTCTAGGTTATGCTTAATGAAAAGTGTCGTTTTGGCCACAAAAGCAAAATATGCTAACAGCACATTTTCGGTATAAATTCCGGCCTTATTTGATTTGCACCAGGTGGCAAACACAGAATATTCCTTTTCATCTTTCTTTGGATGTATTTTGAAGTAAGTCCAAACTTACAATTGATGTCACTTTCGTCACTATCACATATGACCGATACACTTTTTAAATCAAAACACTGACAGAGATTGTCATGCACGGCCTACTGCGATTGGAAATGTAAAACGCATGGCGAGCGTCAAAGTTGTAAAAACATACACTGCATGGAAAATGTCGACTTGAGCGTTGCCTCGGTCATTAAAAGTACCTCCGAGGCCAAAAAAGAGCTTACACATCGTGCAATGTAAATAACGTTTTATTAAATTATTAATTCGGTCATCGTAAAACAAAGTATACAGGATGATTTTTTTTAGATCTACCAACGAGATTTTCTCGCCCATTTTGCGGCCTACAAAAAAAAAACATAAGAAACAAAAATGTGGCAATTTTGGACAGCTAAGTGGTGCTGCGAAAGAAATCGGCATCCATGGCCAACTTGTCGCGCAATACTAAAAAAAACCTCAAATTGAGCAAAACTATTAATGGCCGTAGAATGTTTATGTTAAGAGACAGAGAAAAACTTTTATATTGAAAATGGATGGCACTAAGAAGCTTTATGCAAAAGGGTACTCAGATAGTTTCATAAAATTACACAAGGTCTTCGGCTCTCTTTTTTTTTGTTTCTTTCTTATAAGCAACAATCTCGCTTATTTTGGGCCGCACAGAAAATATGTAAGAAAACAAAATATGGCAATTTTGGTCAGCGAGGCGACATTAAAAAAGGAATGGGCCTCCATACCCAACTTTTCGCGGTGTACTAAAAAAACCTAACATCGACAAAAATTTGCATGGTCTCAAGAAAGCCGAAGACCCTGTGTAATTTGCTGAAACTATCTGAGCACCTGGGTGGATTAAGCTTCTCAGTGCCATCAATTTTCAATATAAAAGTTTTTCTCTGTCTCTTAAACTAAACATTCCACGGCCATTAATAGTTTTGCTCAATTTGAGTTTTTTTTTAATATTGCACGACAATTTGGCCATGGATGCCGATTTCTTTTGCAGCATCACTTAGCTGTCCAAAATTGCCACATTTTTGTTTCTTACGTTTTTTCTGTACGCCGCAAAATGAGCGAGAAAATCGCAGTGGTAGACCTAAAAAAATCATCCTGTATAATTGAGCGGAAATAAACTGATTGATTTATTGTGGGCACTAACCTCTGGCGTTCCGCGCGCTGCGCCTCAGCGGGTGGTGGTGGGGGTGGGGCGCTGGGGGCGCCGATGTGTGCGCCGCCGTCCCCGCCGCCGCCGCCGCTACCGCCGCCGGCACCTGCTGGTGGCCTCCGCTGGCGCTCGCCCCCAGGGCGGCGGACGCGCGCCCCCTGTGCCTGCTCCCGCCTGTCGAAGACGACGGAGGTGGCGGCGCCTTGGCGGCCGCCAAAGACGGGGTGGCGGCTAGGTCCGGAGCTGTGATGCGCCTCTGCTGGCTGCGCAGCGGGTACGGATGCGGCTGCAACAAACGATTAACAATAGGGTTGTTTCCTTCTACCAAATTTTCCAAACAGGGGTGTTAGAAAGGACCATGACTAATAAATATGTCTACATATAAGCGTTGTTGTTCTATTAATTCTTGCCAAAGCCAATAATTTGAAAATAAAATTTGAATTTCCGAATGAGAGCCGAACGTAAAAATACGTCATTATGTAGAGCCGAATATTACCGAAAGCAAAGTGATCTACAATAATCCATCAGTTGGTGATCGATTATCGTTTGTGGTTTGAGGAGAACAAGATTTATCGGTTATGTTTTGTGGTTTGGGGAGATTTTAAATTTTTAGGTCAAATTTTTCCGAAAATTGTGAACATTGCTCATTTTTCAAGAAAAATGTAAAGATTATTAAGTTTTCCATAATATTCTATAAAAGGGATGTAGATAAGTAAAATTTGCAGTTATCACAACATTAATCTAAGTGAATGTTTTTATTACTTTTCAAATTAAATAACAAATGGATGATAGGATTGTGTCAACCAAGCCGAAATCCTACCTGGTGCAGTTGAATTTGCATACAAAATAACCTTTTATTGCCTCTGAACTGTAACTCTACATATTTAACAAATTTATTAGAATCGCTTTTTTTTCGGTTTGCTGGTGACAAACCTGGTGATGAAAACTCCATAATAACTTTCTTTATTTTTTGTAACTAAGTATAGGTTCAATCTGTAAAACAAATATTTATTGACAACATTTCTATAAAAAAAACTAATATGTCTTGCATCAAAATTATCTTCGCAACAATAATATATGCCTTTGGAAGAAGGTTCATGACAGCGACCTGCATCAAACATCAAACCATAATTTTCTCCTCTCGGGTCCAGGTGGTACTTAATCGAACAAAAATCTTATTGCTATTGTTACTACTATTATTGCAATAGCTCACAAAACACTTTTTAAACATAATGCGGTTGTTTTTAACCAATCGACTTACTAAAAAAATAAACAAAAGAAAGCTAGGTTAGGATTTCCTTATTCCATAAAATGAAAAAAGTAAGGTCCACTGCGATTGTTGATTTGTAGCTAACTTAACCACTGATCGCGAAAGCCCGATTTACATGCGATCAAAAATTTGATGGGATTGATTTACATAGCACAAATACATTATGACGTAATTTATGGAAAAAAACCGTTCTATTTTGTAAATGATGGAAAAATAATTTTCTAGTAAATAAAACATTTTAATTTTATTTTAATTGCTGTACACTAATCTGAACCGCAAAAAGAAACAAATAATGCCAACTTTGAAAAATCGTCAACTTCCCTGTGTATTGCAAACAGACCAGCCAAAAGAAGTACTAACGAAAGGTGTCACTTTAGGTGGCTGGAGCATTTATGAGCAGAAGCATTTTGAGCATTTATGAGCAGGTCATTTTTACAAGTGTCTTGCCATTTTTGGTCATTGTCAGGCAGTTTTGGAGCATTTATGATCATTTATATAAATGTCGTCAGTTAGAGAATCAATGAGAATTTATGGTCACTTGTGAGCATTTATGGTCATTTATGAGTATTTATGGTCATTCATAAAAAAATCCCATCCATTTCTAACCTATAAAACTACAAAACCGTTTCTAATTCTAACCTAGAATATTGTGAACTGTGTACCTACTTTGCAAAATGGTCAAACAAAATTCAATTGTCTGGAAGTACTTCAAGAAAAGAAGTGACCAAAAATTAAAATATGCTATTTGTGAATTTTGTAAAGCTGAATATTTTGCCCATGCAGGAAGAATGAGAAAACATTTAATTCAATGTTCAAAGGCTCCAGTACAGATAAAGAAATTATTTAGATTTAGTAGTAACAAAAATGTAGAAAGTATTTCTGATGTATGTAAGTATTGAATATTGAATATAGCTCTAATTTAGGTAATATTATTGCAATAATTATAATTACTGCGTTGAATTTCAGATCAAAACTTATTTTAATAATTTGAAATTTTAACAATACTGGAATATTTTATTGACTGCTAACCTACCTACGCGTTGGATCTTCTAAATCTGTCTTCAGTCTGTAATACTCTGTAACTAGAAACATTTTTTTTAATTTTACATATGTTAAAGTTTTTTATTTTTGTTTTACTTTATACTTTTTTAATCAAAAGTCATACATATGGGGTCTTGTTTTAAAGGTCTTTTCACAATCAATCGAATGGCACCATTTTCAAAAATGTCCATAAATGCTCGGCGGACATTTTTAAAGTGTCCTGCTCAAAATCATAAATGCTCGGACATTTGCCATCTATAGTGTCACTATACAACTAAATATACGGTACCCCTATTAAAAGTATTATACTCTTTTTGAGTTGCGGATACTCTCAACATTTTATGAAAATACCAAAATATACACTTTCTTCCTCACAATTCAAATTCCTGGTATAGGTTTTTGGGTGTCCATTTCATTTTTTCTCTTATTTGTTTGATGTTCGTTAATCTATCATTTATTATGTGGTTCAGTATGATGATTCTGCTCTTTATAGATCGTGGATTGTCTCTGTTTCGCTGACCGCTAACCTTCCTATTTTGCAGTGTTTCTTGTTGACTGAATTTTCTGAGTTAGATTTTTTTTGGCTGTAATAGATGTGTTTACTAATTTCCAATTGTAACCAAAAAAGATAGATTTAAGTCTAAAGAAACATGTATAAAAAATGAAGAGGCTTGAATAAAATTCTTACCGAAATTAATGCAAAACAACTAATTTGGCGAAGCTATAAAACAGCTAACGTCAGTGACATGTCACTGCCGTTCACGACACGCTGCATACAGCCTGATATTATCTGCAGTTTTATGGTGCCTAATGTGGGAAAACAGAAAATATAGCGTATTTATAATGTTGATAGGTCCATACTATGGTAAACCGCAAGTTTCCTAATTAGGCTGTGATATGTCAAGGTAACCTTTCGTGAACTCTAACGAATGCAGGTGTACATCTCGCTTTTTTTATACAGAAAATATTACATATTTATTTTTTTGTGTATTTGACAGTTCTAATTGGAAGGGTATTTGCAGCCTTTTTACAGTGTTTAAAATCTTTTTGTGAAAATACCTATTATATTTCTAGTGAAAACCAAAGATGTCAGGATAAAGAAAATGCAAATTTGTGCTTTTATTTATACCTTAATCAATGACATCACCAATATATGACAGTACAGTAGAAGCTCTCCTTACGAACAAATGTTCAGGAACAGAATCCTTGTATATTATTACATAAGTAGTACTTAGAAAACATACTCCTATAAGCGGGTGCTCTTATAACTGGAAGCAGCACAACATTTTTGCTGTAGGAGGACTAAAATCTCCCATAAGCAGACACAAGACCCTAATAAACAGATGTAAATGTAAATCGATGTAAATAAATCAGGTAATTTTCTATATATTAGGTCCTACATTATGTGCCATACCGTTTCTGATGGAGATATTACAAAATGTTATTATACGAGAAGCTTTTTAGAATTACAGGATTTCACAGATTTTGCCAACTTTGATTTTTGCATGTCAGTGGATTTTTGTGTTTTACGTAATGTGTAAAAGAGTAGCTATATTATAGGTATCTACTCTTTTTATTTTCGGAAATTTATTTGTGGCGCAAACAGATCCATTTAATTTGTTAATTGGGTTTTTTGCCACCAAATTGATTGAAAGACAACTTTTTCAAATTGGCTGGAAAATTCATAAATTCTTAACAGTAAATGAACGAAACTTTGAACGTTTAACTCAAAAAATAACTTCAAGAAATTTGTTTTCTGAGCTTTCGGAGAATAAATCTTTCTACTTTCACAAAGATCATGTCACGTCAAAGTGAAATGTAAAAATGTGGTAATAAATAATATTATAATATTACCAAATTTAAAAAACAAATATCTCATTGAAAAAAGTGATTATTGATTGATTTAATTTCATTAATTTAGTTTTTTGTAATTTTCAATTGTTTTATTCTATTCTCTATAATGAACTGTCAAGTTGGTTGAGAATAAAAAAATAAATGAAAGAATGAAATCCGGATATTTAAGAGGGGGTTGCCGACAGCGAAAGTGACGTTAGATTTCGTATTTTTTCAAGTTGTATAGCATAAAATCTAACAACATTTTACCTGGCAAAAATTTAGTACAAAAATCTCTGTCTTCATTTTAATCATAAGATCTTAAAAGCATATGCACTGGAATTATTATTTTCCCCAAGGTTTTCATAACCTATAAAACAAAACTCTACTTGTAAGATCTTATGATTAAAATAAAGACAGAGATGTTTGTAATAAATTTTTGCCAGGTAAAATGTTATTAGATTTTATGTTATACAACTTAAAAAAATACGGAATCTAACTTCACTTTCGCTGTCGGCAACCCCCTCTTAAAATATGGGACATTCTAAACATCAGAAACTGACATACGTATAACCGCAGAATACCTATAAGTCGCCATTTTTTGCTGAGTAGGGCCACTCGTGTGGGCCCAATATGGCCGACCTTTCGGTGGGACATATACAGGGTATCCAACTTTAAAACTGTACAAATCCGTAAAATCTTCATTTTTGGAGATAATCGCCTAAACTTTCTTTTGTTTGAAAGGCCTTCAAAAGCCGCTTCTTTTGACCTTTCTGCCATTTTCAAAATACAAATACAGGGCCGGCTGCGATTTTTTTATAGCCCCTATTTTCACGAAAACCATTTAGCGATTTTTTTATTTAAAATCTGACCCCACAGCGTTAATCGGAACACCCCAAAACTCCCATATAACAAATTTGAACAAAAAATATACAGGGAGTTCCATTCTGTAGGGTGTCAAAATTGAGCAAAATAGGAAATTTAAAGACATCTGGGGAGTCAAGTGTGCCATGGAATCCCTTCAAAATAGGTGAGTGGTCAACAGAACCACTCAAAATGTTGGTGTGAAAAGATTTACTACAAAAATATACAGGGTATTCTTCTCTGAGCCATCTCAAAATTCGGAAATTTTATGAGACTTATACGGATCAAGAGTGCTCTGGAATCATTGAATAAATACTGATAAACACAAAAGTAATGTATTTCTGTACAAAATGCCAACTAAACAAATAAACATAATTTAAATTATTGCACCTTTCTCAACAAAGTCACGGTCTAAGATGATGCATTTTTTGTGTTTCCTGTTGTGACACACCAACCACCTTAACTGATATGGAGTCACTGACCGGCAGGCTTCTGTATTTTTTAGATTTAGTTCGTTTATAGTGTGTGGAGCGGTTTTGATATACTCGATTTTTGACCCGTAGAAAGTTCCAAAAATGCAGTAATTTGAGATGGCACAGATAAGAACATTCTGGATATTTTTTTGTATTGGACCTTTGCACACCAACACCTTGAGTGGTCCTATTGACCATTCAACTGTTTTGAAGGGATTCCATGGCACACTTGACTTGTCAGATGCCTTTAAAATTCCTATTTTTCCCAAATTTGACATCCTGCAGAATAGAACTCCCTGTATATTTTTTATTCAAATTTGGTACATAGGGGTTTTGGGGTGTTCTGATTAACGCTGTGGGGTCAGATTTTAAATAAAAAAATCGCTAAATGGTTTTCGTAAAAATTGGGGGAATAAAAAAATCGCAGCCGGCCCTGGATTTGCATTTTGAAAATGGCAGAAAGGTTAAAAGAAGCGGTTTTTGAAGGCCTTTAAATAAAAAAAAAGTTTAAGCGATTATCTCCAAAAATGAAGGTTTTACGGATTTGTACAGTTTTAATGTTGGACACCCTGTATATAAGTATATGTATATGAAGGGCCCAGTAGAAAAATGATGAGGTTCCATTTTTTAAAAAGTTTAGTAAAACGAAATTTAAAGTTTCACACCTACAGGTGAAATAGTTTTTATTTTTATGTTTGAACCAATACTTTTAATGACATTTAAAGTTTATTCTGAGTAATTTTCTAGATTAAAAATTTATTAGAACCCCATTTTGAACCCAGGCACGAATAAAAACATCATGTATGTATACCCATACCCAACATTTCCATCCATTTCAAAGTTGTAAAATTCAAAATTAAAGCAATTAAACATTATACGAGTATACTTATTGTCAAAAATACAGAATATGTAAATAAACAATTGCGAACTTTATAACAGCTAACAATAGTAGTATCGCATTCAAGCATAGAAAACAGACTGAAAACAGGGAACGCCACAGACCGTCTAATAACCAGCAGAGAGAGGGAACCTCATCGTTCTTCATAGGGCTCGTGGGAGTCTCATCATTATTCCACTGTACAGTGTATTTTCAACCGCAGTTTTTAGTGGAATATCATTGTTTATCCCCTGTAAGGTTTGCTGTGTTGATACCTCAGGTTAGAAGCTAACACACGCCGCTGAAATGTCGACTTCGAAAAAAAATTGAACCTCATCGTTTTTCTACTGGACCCTTCATATAGGTGGGACAAATGATTGTACTGGAAAAGCAGTCCAGTTTATTTTAAGAGGGCCATGCATGTACATGATCTCCTGTTCATAGTAAATTTCCTGTCTTTTTCGTGAAACACTGTCACTCAGGTAAATCAAATATCAGACTGACTGGTTCCAATTTCTTTGTACTTTGAAAAATGCTAAGATTTTTGCATAAATTCTGACCAGACCAGCACCAATTTAAATTACTTGCATTGCAATTTTGTTTTGTCCCCAATGTTAACATTTTTGGAAATTGGAGGACTTTTATGACACTATCGGAGCAAAAATGGCTTCTAGAGCAATCAACAAATTATAATTTCAACTTGTATAAACTAAAGAAATACTCACCCTTGGATAAGTTAAGTTTCCTGTGGAGGTGCTCGGCTCCGAGTGCTCTATCGAATAATTTAAACTCACGTTCAAATTAAAACTACTAGCAATCCTCCTCTGTTTCACACCCCTACTCTTGTGCTTCTCCTCTTTATCTTTCTCTTTGTCTTTCCTTTCTTCGTTTCTACCCTTCGAGGTGCTCGGCGAAGCGCTGTTTTTCCGGTGCTTCTTTGATTTGTACCTCTCGGAAACGCTCTCCGCAGAGTTCAACCTATCTTTAGGGCTCCCTTGGCTGTGTCGTTTCTTCGGCCTGCGCTCGAGTGACTCCAAGTCCACCGTAGCAAGGTCTACGGGATTCGAACGGGAAGACCTCCTTAATTGGTGTGAGTCTAAGTTGGCGCGATCCTTGTGTGAGGAAGTAGATGGTTTCAGGTCACTTTGTGACTTAGACTTTGTTTCCTGTTTGGTATTTTGTGTACGTTGCTTCGAGTTTTTTGTCTGGAACGATAATAAATGTTTATTTCTTTGGATATATAAAAAGGATATGCACATAATGGGCCTTGTCTCCTAGGTTGAAGTTGAGCATGGGCATTTTCGCACTAATTTTTTATAAGTGCATGATGAAGTATACTGAAAATAGAGCCCAAAAGCATTTTTTTCAGATTTTTTGCGGCCGGGAAAGGGACTAAAATTATATAATAAGATCGAATTTTCTAGGAGCATGACATAATGCCCCTAAAACCCTGATTGCTTCAATTTTAGCAGTGTTGTCAATGTCCTGCTACTGTATCTGGTGCTCAGGTTTTTGAGTTGTCAAAAAATCAATATTACAAATTTTGAATAACAGCTAACTTTAATATTGGAGATCTCGATCATAATTCTGACAACAGGGCAAATCAGAACGTACTCTCATTGATCCAAAATATGGCAGGATGTTTAAACTTCAATCTAGTGAAAAATGCCCAGTAGGTGATACAATTAATAATTATTTCAAATTGCTGGAATTTCAAACTATAGGACATATTGTATTCATACTTTTGTCGAGATGGAATTGATATTTGATATGAATTTATAATCATCATCATTATCAACTTTAACTTACAATACTTACAGCTTACAATAGAGCTGACAACATATAGAGAAACCACTTTTTTTCTCAAAATTCCAAATCAAATTCCAACTATTTTCTTATAACTTAAAAGCGTTGACTGACGTATTTATAAAGACTTCTCACGGCTACAGCTTTATATCCTGGAAAACAGATGGCCCTGATGGCTAACAATGTATTCTACATTGTATTTTATCGCCGGAAAGCGCATGGTGAGCCAAAAATGTGTCAGACGTGACAGCCTTGAGCACTCTTTAATAATCAGTCAACGTTAAAAGGGAAGGAGGACACCAGGCGGGAAGTAAAAACAGGCATTTAATGTATAAATTCCCAACTTTTTTAAGAATCAGTAATTATTGTATTACAAATATGATTGCAAATAAAAAACTAAAAAACAAATACCTACGTCAACAATTGCAATTTTAATTAACTTTCAAACGCACACATAAAAATTAATATTGTCGTTTTTACCTTTCTAGGGTAGTTTGAAATATTTTGAAGATTCATGATTAATTTAACATTATTTCTTATCTTTAGTACTTGTGCCCCTAAAATGTAGAAAATATTTTAATTTATAATTCGTTGGGAATGATTTTTAGATTAGTTATTTGTTAGGTAATTGTTTTTACTGTTACAGGGAACAGCGTTTTTTACAAGAACATTGATGAATGTGCAGCAGCCTTTGTAACATCAACCGATTTTTTTTCTAGCCCTGCTAAGCGAAAGTGTTGTATGTGCAAAAATGGCTAAAATGAGATTTTGGGTTGTTTGTATACTCCATGCATTCTGCGCCCCTTTTCATAAGCAAAAACGCCGTATGTCTTAAATAGTGGAAATATTCGTTCATTTTCTTTGCCATATGTACAAAATGTACTGGGAATACTAAATAAGAAGGCAGTATCGTCAATGTATCAAACAAAAGTGCAGCATATGCAGTGTATATGATGCCTTCTTCTTACTGCATTTTTGCCCAAGTTTTTGCTTAGTAAGTTGGCATGATCGAGCAATGTGTGCATCGTAGTTCTTCCAAAATATCATCACCAAATTCTCTTCTAATTTTTATATGATATTTTTAAGAGACTATCTATGAAAATTGTTGCAGTAAGTGAGCTCTGCTTAACAACAAAGCAATATGTGTACGCATGTCGCACATATGGCATTTTTTCTGTGTAGTGGCAATACCATATCTGTAATATGCATTTCTTTTCAGAAGAACTGTTATCGGTATTTGAAATCTGGTTGTAGTTGTAGAGAATTCAAAATGTTACAGTTACGGAATTACTAAATTAGGTGGGTTCATGTAAGTAGCTTTCTATAACAATAGCAAAAAGCATAGTAATAAATAAAAGTTCAAAGTATCGATTTAAATGGGGGCGTTCATTTAAACAAAATTAGCAATAGCAATAAAACAGGGAATAAGAAGTGACCTTGAAGTTCCTTAACTTTTAACTTTATTGCTATTTTTACCTATGGCAAAATTTGCACGTGTGCGGATACGTAAAAAGCAGGAAAAAAGCAAATTTAATTTTTTATCGATGGGCCGGTCAAGGAAACAAGTTTTTCAAACAGATGGGGATTCATTCTTGTATAGGTATTTAAAAAAATTCTTCCGTATCTTGATGAATTGTCTGCATTTCTTTGGTAAGAATAAAAAATGATCTATTTAACTTCCTTTTGCCTATTCGTTGGCCGAACCGCAAACCTTTGCTTCCTTCTTTTTAATGTCAAAACTTGGTTAAAAGATATCACTGAGGTAAACAAGCTTTTCTACTTATTTATGATTTTCATAGTGAAAAATGTATTTAAAAAACTGTCTACAGAGGACTAGAACTGCAGAAAACAAACAACAACGGAAAAGGTTGCGACTGTAAACAATTGAAAACTGACATCTATTATTTTTATCGTTATTGCTATTACAAGCTGCATGAACACCCTGTTAAATTCTTACTAATGTTATTCTTATTCTTATTACTACTCGTATTGCTATTGTTATAGAAAGCTTCATAAACCCAGCTTAATTAAATACTACTTGTTAGAGCAGAGCTATGTTCAACTGCCATCTTGCCACACCCATCCAGTCCCATTTAATTTTCCACCCTGTCCAATCTTACCAAAAACACTTTGCGTATCCCAGGACCAAATAAAGATAATCTAATAAACAAAAGGACAACTCACGAACTCACCTTGCTCCTAGATCGGCTGCTGCTGGCCGCGGTTGCGGGCGCAGCTGCTGCGGCGGTTTCGGCGGAGTGCGCGTGCGCAGATGCAGCGCGGCGTGCGCGCTTGGCTTCGCGCGCAGGCGGCGGGGCGGCTGCAGCGGCGACTGCCGGTGGCGGCGCTGCTGCTGCGACGCTGGCGGCCGGCGGCGGTGGCGCACGCTTGCGGCGGCTCGGCGCTGCGCTAGCCGGATCTGCGCGAGATTTCAATTATTAGAGAGCTAAGTATTATCATCTAATAATTATAGCATGACTCAAGAGAAGTGGAATCTAGAATCTAGGAAACCAATATTGAATCATACGCCATAGAACAGAACTAGGCGGTGGTGAGAGGTGATTCCACAAAGTGGCAACACTGCACACCTAAAGCAAATGCAAAGAACACTGGCGCCGCTTGCTGTGTAGCATCAAGATAATATATAAGATAACTCAGCATTAGCAAAGTTTACAGAATGCATTATACGAGGGTCGTGGCATCAGCACAATAATTGTGTCATGACATCTCTAATAACCGGGCACGCCCGGACGTTGGTTTTGAACTCGCCCCTGCTTGCACCCGCTGACACGTGACTCATCTGATCTGAACTGGATACTGAATGGTGACACACCTCGCACCTCGCGCCGCCGTTCAATGTTCAATTCTTTGCGCTTTCACGAACCTTCAGCTTCCGCCTTGCCATCTTGTGTATTTAAGTGTTAAGTGTCATGGTGTCACGTAACACGTAACCTGTTTCAACCGGAGATATTGAGGGGTAAGGAGAAGACGCTCACAAGAGTGTGCATCCTAATTTTGTCCGACTCTAGGAATCCGCCATTTTCCGAGTAAGATTCCCCTCCTTCTCCTTGTTTACGACTGGTTAGTTACGGCATTTTGTGTAATATTTTAAAGATTTTAGTGTTTTTTGTTATTAGTGGCCGCGATCGCATGTTGTGCGGTGAAGGACTGTAAAAATAATAGAAAATTTTTCTAACGAGGCCGCAACCAGAGATACACATGTGCGATGTGGATGTGCGACTGTCGCGCGATATACTGGCGATTACGGCGTTCAGTTTCTGTTTGAAAATATTTAAAGAAAAAAGTGCCCAAAACCGACGAGCAAGAATGTTGTATTAATTAACTATTACCTGTAAGCTTAACTTGGAAAATGGTGGCCCAGGTAATTACGAAGTTCGCGTAGCTTCACACCATGGCCCTCCTAAAATAAACTGGACTGTTTTTCCAATACAAGCATTTGTCCCACCCTCGGTCCCACCTACAGGGTGTCCAACTTTAAAACTGTACAAATCCGTAAAATCTTCATTTTTGAAGATAATCGCCTAAACTTTTTTTTGTTTGAAAGACCGTTAAAAACCGGTACTTTTGACCTTCCTGTCATTTTCAAAATGGAAATCCAGGGCCGGCTGCGATTTTTTATACCCCCGATTTTCACGAAAAGCATTTAGCGATTTTTTTTATTTAAAACCTGATCCAACAGCGTTAATCGGAACACCCCAAAACCCCCATATACCAAATTTGAGTAAAAAATATACAAGGAGTTCCATTCTGCGGGGTGTCAAAGTTGAGCAAAATAGGAATTTTAAAGGCATCTGGCGAGTCAAGTGTGCCATGGAATCCCTTCAAAACAGTTGAATGGTCAACAGGACCACTCAAAATATTGGTGTGAAAATATTTACTACAAAAATATACAGGGTATTTTTCTCTGAGCCATCTCAAAATTATGAAATTTTATGAAACTTTTATGAAAGGATCAAGAGTGCTCTGGAATCATTGAAGAAATATTGATAAACACAAAAGTTATGTATTTCTTTACAAAATGCCAACTAACAAATAAAAACAATTTAAATTATTGGACCTTTCTCAACAAAGTCACTGTCTAAGATGATACATTTTCTGTGAGTTTCCTGTTGTGGCACACCAGCCACCTTAACTGATATGGACTTACTGACTGGCAGGCTTCTGTATTTTTTAGGTTTAGTTCGTTTATAGTGTGTGGAGCAGTTTTGATATACTCGGTTTTTGACCCGTATAAACTTCCAAAAATTTAGTAATTTGAGATGGCACAGATAAGAACACTCTGTATATTTTGTATTGGACCTTTGCACACCAACAGCTTGAGTGGTCCTATTGACCATTCAACTGGTTTGAGGGGATTCCATGGCACATTTGACTTGGCAGATGCCTTTAAAATTCATATTTTGCTCAACTTTGACACCCTGCAGTCCCTGCAGAATGGAACTCCCTGTATATTTTTATTCAAATTTGGTATATAAGGGTTTTGGGGTGTTCTACTTAACGCTGTGGGGTCAGATTTGAAATAAAAAAATAGCTAAATGGTTTTCGTGAAAATCGGGGGTATAAAAAAATCGCAGCCGGCCCTGGATTAACATTTTGAAAATGGCAAGAAGGTCAAAACAAGAGGCTTTTGAAGGCCTTTCAAACAAAAAAAAGTTTAGGCGATTATCTCCAAAAATGAAGATTTTACGGATTTGTACAGTTTTAAAGTTGGACACCCTGTATATATATAAATATATTATATGTCCCACCGATGGGTCGATAAAATGGCCATATCTCTGATTGATTGGGCCAGAGAAATGGATATCCCTGTATTCGGCGCACGTCATTGGCATTGGCTGTCAAATATCAAATGCACGAGGGCCGTGGTTGGCCCGGAGAAATGGAGGAGAGGATAACGCGCTTTGCCCTACTACTAGGTACTTGGTTCTTGCCTTACTACTACTACAATCTGCCGGCCATTATTTGTTCCCTGAAAGACTAAGAATTTTACAAGAGAAAGACGTGAGGGAATATTTTTTTCCGGTAAGGATTTTCCAATAGGTTTGTTTACTTTTTTCAGTTCTCAGTGCCATTCCTTTCTGTACCAATTACATTTATTACTAGATATATTAGGTTTTTATTAATATACGTATATAAACTGGGCAAAGTGTCTTTAAATTGGCGCGAGACAAAATTAGTCAGTTCGCGCAGCTTGACGCTCATTCTCCCCACCTCCATGTCTCTGGGTTAATTTTGAAAAATGTTTTATTAGGCGAAAAAATAATCGTAAGGAATCACCCGTCCATGAACCGTCTAGGCGAGGCGTTGTTTGACTTTGACTATTGCTCTACCTAACTCAAAAGTATGACGAGACACGGCACTTTCTGACAGAAAATCCAAACTGCTACCTGTTATCCCGCCTCAGTGTAAAATAGATTAATATTCAAACCTACTAAAATGTTTATACTGAAAGACTGCGCTGCTATACAGGGTGTCCAACTTTAAAATTGTACAAATCCGTAAAATCTTCATTTTTGGAGATAATCGCATAAACTATTTTTTGTTTGAAAGGCCTTCAAAAACCGCTTTTCTGACCTTCCTGCCATTTTCAAAATGCAAATCCAGGGCCGGCTGCGATTTTTTTATACACCCGATTTTCACGAAAACCATTTTCCTATCGATTTTTTTATTTAAAATCTGACCCGCAACATTAATCAGAACACCCCAAAACCCTTATATACTAAATTTGAATAAAAAATATACAGGGAGTTCCATTCTGAAGGGTGTCAAAGTTGAGCAAAATAGGAATTTTAAAGACATCTGGCGAGTCAAGTGTGCCATAGAATCCCTCCAAAACAGTTAAATGGTCAACAGGACCACTCAAATGTTGGTGTGGAAAGATTTACTACAAAAATATACAAGGTATTTTTCTCTGAGCCATCTCAAAATTCTGAATTTTTATTAAACTTTATACTGGTCAGGGGTGCTTTGGAATCATTGAAAAAATATGAATAAACACAAAAGTAATTTATTTCTTTATAAAATGCCAACCAGCAAATAAAAACAATTTCAATTATTGGACCTTCCTCAAAAAGTCACTGTCTTCAGTGTCTAAGATGATACATTTTCTGTGCCTTTCCTGTTGTGGCACACCAGCCACCTGACTGGCAGGTTTCTGTATTTTTTTGACTTAGTTCGTTTATAGTGTGTGGAGCGGTTTTGATACACTCGATTTTTGACCCGTATAAAGTTCCAAAAATTCGGTAATTTGAGTTGGCATAGATAAGAACACTCTGTATGTTTTCTATTGGACCTTTGAACACCAACACCTTGAGTGGCCCTATTGACCATTCAACTGTTTTGAAGGGATTCCATGGCACACTTGACTTGGCAGATGCCTTTAAATTTCCTATTTTGCTCAACTTTGACACCCTTCAGAATGAAACTCCCTGTATATTTTTTATTCAAATTTAGTATATAAGGGTTTTGGGGTGTTCTGATTAACGCTGGGGGGTCAGATTTTAAATAAAAAAATCGCTAAATGGTTTTCGTGAAAATCGGGGATATAAAAAAATCGCAGCCGGCCCTGTATTTGCATTTTGAAAATGGCGGGAAGGTCAAAAGCAATGCAATGTGTAATTTATTGACCGGGTTTTGAATATTTGGTCACTTTTGACGGGCGGTGGCTCCGCGTCTGAGGTTTGATGTTTACATCTCGCCAAGGCCTACTTATTGAAAAAATCGTACCATAATGGGCAACTTCAGTGCCGATTTCTGAACTTTTATTGGCGATTTTGAGACACTTCACTGCCGATTTCAAGAAAAACATATTATTACAATATAAATATTAGTCAGAAAATTATCGATGTGAAATTTGAATTTTTAAACTGGTAGGTTGTTGTACATTAAAGTAATCAAATATCTTCTGTAATTTGATTTAAAAATTGCGAAGTTACTGATTGTTCAGTTCAGTAGTTTTTTTTTAATAATACTATAATAGTTAAAAAATGTCTGATTCCGAGTTTTCTTTGATTGGCACAACCAACAACAACAAAGGCATCAACAGTGTGGTCGAATTATTCTATAATTAAAAGTATGTACGTTACAATCCAATAATAATGTAGACATTTCAAAATATTTCACACTATGTAATTACATTTCTGTTTTTTTTTAACGCCTTTCAAAAATTTTCCCGAATTTTAGACAGTTTCAGAGCCACTAGTCGCAAGGTCCCTTCATTATTAAAGAAATGGTTTCCTACTACAGGGATCGGCATAAGTCAGGCAACAAATTTGCATTAAGAAAAAAAATTGGATCGGCATAAGTCAGGCAACAAATTTGCATTAAGAAAGATTTTTCGAGAGCGTTGCCTGACTTATGCCATTGAATAATTCACCTTAATCAATGCTTATGCCGATCCCCTGTACAGCGTTGACATACCGTCAGATCATTCCTTGAAAATCAAACAGTTCAAATGAAGCATTAGAAATTACAAACAGGGGGACTTGAACCCCCAAACTCCCCCTTATTTACAGCCCTGGATGATTCGTGTGGGCCCCTTTGGTCCCGGGACCCTAAGCAATATACTTATACATAATAGTTTTTGCTTATATCGTTCTTTATTCCTAATAAAGCTTCCACCCTCCTTTGCATAGATTTTTTATTACAGTATTGTGGCTATTTTTATTTTTATTCGCAGCTACACACGCGACGGAGATTTCAGCAAATAACTTTTATTGTCCAACAAGAACAAGTAACATTACAATAATCATTATTCGCATTGAAAATCCGCGAGAACCGGACGATTTCGGTAATTCGGAGGTGTGAGTTTTTGTGAGACTCTTTCCGCTTGGCGGTCGGTGAAAAAATAAGGAAAGTGATGAGCGATGCGCTGGATTCCGAAAGGTTGTTGACCGCCGCGTTATCAACAGGTGTTCTACCATGCGAGCGTGAACCAGTGACACTAAAAATGTTTCCAAGTATAATAGCAATTTTGTCATATTTTTGGTGTTTTTTTTTTTCAAAAATAAACCTCATAGGCCTGCTCTTGGGGTCGAAACCTGTACTAATCAATTACACCCTACATTCTATTGTCACACGAATTGAATAAGTTTGCAAAATTTCAGATCGATACGATAACTAGAAGTTGTTTACACCCTGTATATTTTGCAGCAAAATATACATGGTGTCTCAAAAAACTGTGACGGTCACTTCTGGCCTAAGCTGAAGTCAGAAATGGGTACCCACTGACAATAATAATTTTCGTTTATAAACAAGAAGCCTTTGACATCGGCGTATAGCTGCAGTTTACCTTTTTGGGCTCAAAATGTAGGTCCTTTCAATTATTGAAGACCAATGACATATCGAGTTTTAAAATTTCGACCTTTTGTGATTCGACCTTTTGTGTTTCGACTTTTTGTGATTCGACCTTTTGTGATTCGACATTTTGTGATTCGACCTCTTGTGATTCGACCTCTTGTGATTCGATCTCTTGTGGTTCGACCTTGCGTGCTTCTATCTTTTGTTTTTCGATCTTTTGATTATTCTATACCTTTTTTGTTTTCGAGAATTTTTAAAATTTCGATCTTTTGTGTTTCGACCTTTTTTCCGCCAATCGTTAAGCTAATAAAATCTTATAAAAAAAAGGGAATCTTTAAAAGCCGCATACTATTTTCAAACGTACAAACTACACAAAAACATCGCAAGTAATTAAAATAGCACTTTGAAAACAGAGTCAAAACCGGCGTTAATTTAAGAACATTTAAAAAGTGGATATACCTCAGAGAAATAAACCTATACTATAATCACTTGCAATCACCATGTGGAATATTTTTCAATGAAACTTAGGTTTTATTATTATGGACTTGAAATTTGTATGAATCCTAACCTCACTCCTCCAAAGGCGACTCGGACTGAAGCAAAATTAATGAAAATGGGTTTGTCGTTTACCAGGCCGTTTCTCGCTTTAAGCGTTGAGTAACGGAATAATTTATTCTCCTCTCACCATTTTAACATAATGGAGAACGATAACTTATTGGGATGAACAAAGTACAAAAACAAAAAAATGAATTATAGAAGATGTACCACTTTTGGACCAGGTGTAGGTACTTTGATTTCACATTTCATGTTAAATCTAGCATTTTGTGGCATTAGAATATCCCAGAACATAAATGGTACCAAAAAGCAACAAACATATTTTTTGCTAATAGAATGATGTATACCTACTCTATATCCATCCATCAAACGGAGTGTGTCAAAACAATATCACGATAAAGGCACGTGGTTGGTAAAAGCCAAGACGCTTGTACAGAATCGCATTAAGGTACGATCAGAACTATATTATATTAAATTTTTAAAAACCTATGAATAAGTTGCAAAACTGCTGATTTGCCGTTTCTTCAGCTGTATCCGTACTAGAAATTTTTAAAAATTAATATTCCAAAACACCCCAAAAGATATATTTAAATTGAACACAGGCCTTTACGTTGGGAGCGTTCAAACACGACTGCGAATGCCGGGCCGCCGGGCCTGTTAAAAAAGTGACAAAAATCCAGCAGTCCGCGGACCGTTTGAAATACCATGCTATTGGCCAGAAGTTAAAGGCGTGTCTGCTTTGGCCAATCAACGCCTACGCACGTGATTGATCACGCATTGATCACTGTTTTGACGTACTCCGTTTGTCGGATGGATAGAGTTTAGACAAAATGTAGGTCGCACGAACCCTTACGCGCGATAGGTACAGGCTCGGATATATAAATAGGTATGTATTTATACAAACAAAGTTTTAGATAGAGTTCAAAACAAAAAGTGTTTCCCCAGAGATTAGGAAAAATGCAAGGAAATTTTTAAATTGGATAACAAAAATTATGGTTCGCCTTTAAGAAATTACTAATTCCTACATTTTCTAGAGATTCCTTCTATTCCGCGTTCTTATCTCGATATGGCGATGAATCAATACTTACTATTAAAAGCCCTGATCAGTTACAAAAATAGGGCAAATAGGGTACATTACTATAGTCTATCCAAGTTACAGAGGCAGTAGATATAAACAAAATCACATGACCGCATTGCGATCGATTACCAGGGTCGGCCTAATATATGAGATTCTGCAACAAGTCTGCGCGCGATCCTACCTATGCAGGAAACTCGATTGAGGGAAGAGCCGGCCCTGCATTCCACTCGCCGCCTAAACACTTGAGATTTTACGACGGCCAGACCAATAAGAGAATAGGTCACATCGCGACCACGTGGTGGCCAATGTTTTGATTCACTGCCTCTGTAACTTGGATATAGTATATAGTATGGATATAATATAAATAAATGCCCAAAGCAAGAAAGGTAGGTGTAGTATTCCCGAATATTCAGGTTTTTAATATAACTTCCGGTTATAGCGGAAATTAAAGTGGTTTTCTCTATTTTACAACTTACACATTTCTCTTAACCATTACAGAATTTCTTTTTTAATTCTGAATTCAACGATATATAATTTGACCTATGTATCTCCGACCGTTTCCGAGATATTTATCAGAGAAGCTCCATCAAATTAGATACATGGTCTCATGGTCGGTGTCTGATGTTCGATCTGAGTAGGCCTAACAATAAAACCAAATTTATGACAAATCAAGTCAGCCATGATAATAAAACTGACAAGCGAGTAGGCTGAATGTTAAAGTGGCAAAAGCCATTCAACTGCATTCAACTTAATTAAAAATCTCGTGGAAATTATGAAACATTTATTATTTGTACTACTGTCATATTTATTATAACAACAACAATATGATTAGTTATTAAAAATTAGTTAGAAGTTCATTTACATTAAATGTTCAAAATGGTTTCCATTATTAATTACACATAACCTAAGTCTTTTTAAGAAATTTTTTCGGACATTTTCAAAGATTAAGGGACGATTGTTTAAACTATCAATTTCTAATTTTACTCGTCTTTTAATCTCCTCAACATTTTCGGGGCGGTTCTTATAAACTTTATTTTTTAAATGCCCACAAGAAAAAATCCAAGGGGGTTAAATCTGGACTACGTGGCGGCCACTTTATCGTTCCATGTTTACCAATCCAATTTTCAAACGAATTGTTCAAAAATTCCGTTATGGGCCCAGAGTTATGCTGCCATATTAATTGTCTTTCTTGGAGTTGGTTAGGAAAAATTAATGGCAACTGGTCAAAGTATTGTTCCAATTCTTTCTGGATTAAATGTAGGTATTTCCTACCTGTCATACTTCCTGAATAAAATAGAGGGCCCATTATAAAATTTACCACAATTCCGCACCAAACAAACACGAAATTTCTGCCGGATTTCACAACTTCACGAAATGCCCGTGGATTGTCAACAGACCAAAATATACTATTTTTCCGGTTGTATATTTCCGCCGTTGTAAATGTAGCTTCATCGGACCAAATAATTTGTTTAAAAAATCCAGCTCCACCTCTTGCAAAATAAAAGTTTAACATTGTTTGACAATATTCCAGTCTTCTTGCAGCATCTCCAGGGAATAGCCTTTGACCGGGGAATTTGTAAGTCTCTCGCTGCATCTCTCTGAGATTTTTCGTTATTTCTTCTGAAATAATTTTAAATTCGTTCTCTCTCGTCCTCACTAATTCTAAACCCTTTTTTTCTCTTGCTAATCACACTTCCTGTGGATCTGAATCTTCGATACAGCTTACATATAAATGAAGCACTCGGAACATTTCTATTTGGATATTTACGAGAATACTCCCTCAAAGTTTCTACGTATCTTTTATCATTTTTGATAAAGATCTCTAAAATATCACAGCATTCTTCTTTCAAAAACATTTTTTAAACTGCAACTACTAACAGCTTCAGCAACAAAATTTTAGACTAATCTGACACGTAAATAGAAATATTGAATTGACAGCCTACTCGATTGTCAGTTTTATTATCATGTCTCACTTGATTTGTCATAAATTTGGTTTTATTGTTTGGCCTACTCAGATCGAACATCAGACACCGACCATGAGACCATATATCTAGTTTGATGGAGCTTCTCTGATAAATATCTCGGAAACGGTTGGAGATAAATAGGTCAAATTATATATCGTTGGATTCAGAATTAAAAAAGGAATCCTGTGATGGTTAAGAGAAATGTGTAAGTTGTAAAATAGAGAAAACCACGTTCATTTCCGCTATAACCGGAAGTTATATTAAAAAACTGAATATTCGGGAATACTACTTAAAGGTGGATGTGTAGGTAAAAAAATATTTTTTTTATTTTGCAAAAAATGTTTTTCGCGATAACTTTTTTACCGACCCCCGTATACAAAATTAGGGTACACTCTCGAATTCCCCTTAATTTTTACTACCAATTTCATTTTTTGAATGACGATTTTATGTTAACGTGTCTCCACGTAGCACACTTTTTCCGCTTGGATGGGCCACCCTGTACGTAAGTACTTTATTTTTAGGATTCCAGCCAAAACCACAAAACGATCGATACACTTAGTGTGGAAAAGTCGTTCATTATAAAGCAAAATTGTGCTTGCCGAGAAAATAAGACTTCCATAAAAAATCATAGATCAAATGTACCTACAGGTTGTTTAATAAATTTGAAAGCGAAATTTTGAATTTTATGTTTTTATTTTATTTTTTATTAAAGTTGAATTTATGAAAATGTAGGAAGGTTGGAGGAGGATAATGTAGAATATTTTTTCCACAATCGTGCAAATTGTTATTTCACTTTTATTGTTCCTTTAACAACAAGACTGATTTTCGTTTTCAATTTTCATAAATTCAACCATAAAAAAATAAAAATATAAGTAACATTCTAAATTCAGGGTCCAAATTTTGTATTAAGATTTTCTTTTATAAACATTTTGTCTAAAACAATAAATAATGGTACTTCTCTCTTGAAGCATTTTGATGTATTCTTAATTCATTATGTGAACAAAGATATTTATATGGTAATCTTGTTTTTTAGCCGTGGGCACACTGTATCTAATATGTTTAAAACAAACATCGATATTCTGTTCTTATGGCGAGATCCACAATTTAGAAGAAAACGTGAAAATAAAATATTTCTAATAATATAAAGTTTTGTATTATTTTAACCGCAATGACAAATTACAAGTAGATAATACATAAAGTATTAAATGAAGAGGGATGTTTTAATGGCATAGCGGGATAATTATTAAGCTACGGGGGTATACGGGTTCTATCGACTATTAGGTGGTATTTGTTTGGAAAACGGACCTCGTAAAAAATGGTCTTCCAACGAGGCTTTCCCGTCCCCGTCCCACCGACACAGGGCGCTGATAGCTGCTTTTGGGTACAGTGGCTTTATATAAAGCCACTGTACTTTTGGGCCGCCATATCTGATATGCAGGGTGAGTCGTTAATAATGGCATATAGTGCAACCCCATATATTTTGGGCCAAAATATTACGATTGAGGCTAATATGCCTTTTATAGAAATGTTGTTTGTTTAAGAGATTGAAGATGGTTTTTCGAAATTACATTTAGGCTCCATCTCCCACATAATCAATATGCTGAACTGAAATTTGGCGCGGCTATGTTTTTAGGGATGGAGAATAAGCTGAAAATGTCAATTTCTACGCATCTCACAACCTCAAAAAAGTTACGAGTAAAAGCACGATCCAAAAACAGCGCAAGTGCCGCCCTCTGTGAGATATGTAGAAATTGGCATTTTCAGCTCATTCTTCATCCCCAAAAACATAGCAGTGCCAAATATCAGTTCAGCAGCTTGATTATTTCGGGAGATGTAGCCATAATTCAATTTCAAAAAATGAACTTTAACACCCTATATTTCTTAAACAAACAACATTTCTATACGACAATCGTAATATTTTGGCCCAAAATTTATGCGGTTGCACTATGTGCCATTATTAATGACTCACCCTGTATAAAATAGCTTTTGTTGGAACAAAGCTGTTAGCTTTGTTGCAACATATAATTCTGAACTAGTTGTAGCGAATCAGAATGCAGAAAAGTAATTCCAGAACTTTTTTCAACCAATTTGATCGCAGTTCGCAAAGTAAGCCAATTATTTTCAAAATTGACACAGGGTCATAGTTTTCAATTGTAAGCAACTTTTTCCAATGAAATTTTTCGATATATTGTCGAGAAAGGGCACTTAGGTAACCTACACAGATAAATCGTTCCTGTCAGGGCCTACTTTATTTTTCAAAATTAAAAATATGGTGAAAATTATTTTCTAGGCAAGCAGTCCTGGACCCCAAATGGCCAAATTCGAACTCGAAAATTTTTGGTCTTTTACACCTCTCGTTTCACTTATCCTGGGACACACTGTATATTGTAAAATAAGTAGCCTGGTCAAATGTAGAATTTAATTCTAAATAAAAATGATACCTTGAAGTTTTCTCGTATCTGTCGCCGTTTCATGAAAAATATAAATGTTTCGATGATATTGCAAGCTTATAGGGTCTACTTTTATAACTATCCAAATGCATAAAACCTTTCTTTTTTGAGATATTTGTCTCAACTTTTTGCTTGAAATGTTTTCAAAAGTGCTTCTTTTGACGTTCCTGTAATACGGAAAATGCAAATCCAGGGCTGTCTACTATTTTTTATATCTCGATTTTCACAAAAAACATATAGCAATTTTTTTATTTAAAATCTGAGACTATAGCGCTAATAAAGATTTATAAAAACCCTCGTAAACCAAATCTGGGTAAAAAATATACAGGAATTTCCATTCTTGCATGCAAGGTGCCAAAGTTGAGAAAAACAGGAATTTTAAATTCATCTGGCGAATCAAATGTGCCATATAATTACTTTAAGCGTTGACTGAAGGTTGGCTCGTGCAGAGACTTTATCTTTATCTTTAAACTTTTGCTTTATTTTTAAAAAGTTGAAATAGCGCATATATGATCGTATGAGTTCGTGCAGTGCTTTTACTTTAGCTTTTGCTTTTTCTTTTATTTAAGAGTTGGCCAACTTTCAACTTATCTTTAATTTTTATAAAGAAAACGCAAATGCGCGTGCGCAAAAGCAAACATGTCAAAAATCAAATATAAAGCGCCAAAATTCCCTAGTTTCTATGCGTTATGTGGGTCACAGGCACAGAAATAGATATCTGTGTTCACAGAACATTGATAGTAGGTTAGGTATGTGGATTTTAGATATTATTTTCATTACAAAAATATGGCGAAAATCCAAAATAGTCACATCTCATGCATGTCACAATGGCTGCCAACCGTCGAAAAATATTCCTAGATGGACTTCAATTGCGCTTGCGTAAATTATGCATTTATAGGACTGTGTGAATGCGTACTTTATTTCTTTAAAGTAAAATATAAAGCAAAAACTTAAATATAAAGATAAACTCGCTGCACGAACCAACCTTGACGTATTAATAACACTTCTCACGGCTATAGTTTCATGTCCTGGAAAGTAGATGGCGCCTATGGTCAACAATGGTATTTTGCATTGTATTTTGTCTCCGGGAAGCGCATGGTGAACCAGAGAACTGTCAAACATGACAGCCGTGAGCAGTCTTCATTAATACGTCAGTCAACGCTTTAAGACAATAACAGTGAAATAGGTAGTCCAAAAAATCGTAGCCAGCCCTGGCTTTACGTTTTGGGACCGATAAAATTGCCAAAAGAAGAAGTTCAGAGAAATATCTCTAAAAATAAAGGTTTTTAGTCCAGTAAAGATGTCAGTTTTGCAAAAAAAATTCAAACAGATTAATTTTTTCAGGATTGCTTGGGGACTGCCTCCTGAGTGTCCATCCAAAAGATCACACTCGAACTGGTACGAATTGCCCTATAGGATGGTTTCCTAAACATTGTTTTAGATCAAAATGACCCTAGGGAATCAAAGTATGAACAACTTTTCCTCATAAATTTTGTTTTGTATCTCTAATGCATAACGAGTTACAGGGCATATGACAAAAATTCCTCGCTCTGCAGGGGTGGTCTCGCAAACATTTTTTTACAAAAAAATGGCCTTAAAAAAATTTAAAGGATGAACTTTTGGTCACTTTTTTTCATGTGTGTCTAATACATAATAATTTACAGGACATTACATGACAAAAATTAATTAGAAACCTGGTTTTCACGTTGTAAATGACGCAAACAACATATTTACTGGTCACTTATTAAAAGGAAAGATCGTAGTACTGACAAATTAGCCACTGATACTTTTTATTTTTTTTATATAGAACACATGTAACAAAATGAATCAAATTGGAATAAATAACTATGTAAGTACTAAAAAATCAAAATTAACAACAATATTATAGCCTAGAGTAGCTGTTTAAAATGTAGTCCTTGACTTTCAATGTATTTCCTGCAAGGCAATCCAACAGAATTTACTGCTGCTCTTATTAGAGCCCTCTTGCCACGTAGTTCGTTGCAAGCTACAAGAATTCTGTTCATTTGTTCTTCCCTAGTTTCTTCTGGTGTAGTATATACTTACTTTGTCTTTTCGATAACCCCAAATGAAAAAATCTAGAGATGTTAGGTCCGGTGACCTTGGTGGCAATGAAACTGGACCTCTACCATTGTGAATTTCTGCATTAACATTAACCGTGATATATCCATTGTTCTCTTGCAACCAGATTCTAATATTTCATAAACACCCTGTATAAGCTAGGCTGGCTATAGTATGTAAAATAATACCTTGGGAAAGGCCCAATCGATTCCCGAAAGAAGATCACTAAATTATGCACCTAACAAGGTACTCAGGAACTGTGGCTCCATTTGGTGAACTTAAGAGTATTGAAATTGTGTAATATTTTGAACTATGGTCAATTCGATGGCACTATCCATTTTACTCTTAAAAAATACCTAATATGGTTTTGTGTTTTTTTGGGGCCTTCTTTTAATAACAGTAGGCCATGAAACAGGAATATTTAAAAAACTTATAATAGTCCAATAGCCGGCCGCATGATTTCTACTCTCATAAGCTTATAGAATAAGATGTTATATAAAATGTAGAGAGTATATTTCTTTACTTGAAGCAAGTAGGTTGCCTCAGATAATATCGGCCCGATCCTTGTTATTTAAAGAAGTTGTGGTTAATTTTTAATTTTTTAATAGGTACAACCCGTCCCACGAACATATTTACTACTTTTTCGCAAAAGTCTTTTGATAAATTCGAAAAGTGCCGTTCTAAAAAATGAAGGAGGCGGTACATTTCTTAATTGGGTCTTGTCATTTCCTCCAGTACCGAAAGAAACCTCGAAAATCCGATAATTAACCAAATTTCGCGACTCCCGATTTTCAAGTTTCGAGAAACGGGACGGCTGTAGAATTAGCGAAATTGACGGGAAATCCTGAGGAACCGCTCTTCGAAATTGCGTGTTTTTTCTCATTTTTTGATTTTTCGGGGGCACCGGAAGCATCTGCACCTCACCTGAAGACTTGAGGGAAGCTTTAAAAATTCCGACCCCAGAGCGCCGAGCCGAAATGACTTAGCTGTAGCTATCGGAAAAAAGGGGAATTTCTGACTGTTTACGGTCTTTGGCTTTTAGGTGACGGGAAATGCCGGCCAATCACGTAAAAAAAATGCGTCCCACCTGCGTTGGTCGTTTTTTTCGCCGAAAATCCTTAATAACTCGAAAACGGGAAATAATTTACCTGAAAAGGTTTCGTTAAGAGGGGGTTGCCGACAGCAAAAGTGACGTTAGATTTCGTATTTTTTTAAGTTGTATAGCATAAAATCTAATAACATTTTACCTGGCAAAAATTTAGTACAAACATCTGTCTTCATTTTAATCATAAGATCTTAAAAGCATATGCACTGGAATTATTATTTTTCCCGAGGTTTTCATAACCAATAAAAGAAAAACTGCTTGTAAGATCTTATGATAAAAATGAAGACAGATGTATGTACTAAATTTTTGCCAGGTAAAATGTTATTAGATTTTATGCTATATGTACAACTTAAAAAAATATGAACTCTAACGTCACTTTCGCTGTCGGCAACCCCGTCTTAAATATGTTGACTATCCCGCAGTACCGTCAGATCTCCCGAAAAACGCCTTTGAAAAAATTTTTCCCTGGGCATCAAACGGTATATATATGGCACTGGCTGTATAGCCGGACTTCGCACACAACTCGCGTCCCCGAGGTGCAGACTTGCCCCCGTCTTTCGCGCCGTATTTAACAGCGGAGGATTTTCGGGGCCCCGAAAATACGCCTATCGGATTTCTAAAGGACCAAGAGACCCTTTTTTTATTGTTGCTCCATGGGCCTTCTTTCCTATTTTGTTATACATATATAATCATATATGAGAGTAGATTTGCCTAAAAATTGACCGCAACTTCTTTAAATAACAATGATCGGGCCCATATAAATTGAGGCAACCTACTCGCTTCAAGTGAAGAAATATACTCTCTACATTTTACACAACATCTTATTCTATAAGCTTATGAGAGTTGAAATCATGCAGCCGGCTCTCGTACTATAACCCAAACTGTTTGAAAATCGGTCCCTCTTTCAAAAAATACGGAATTCTCTCGACTCAAAGGTGACGGGAGGCTCTATAGTAAGGAGCAGAGTTTAGTAGGCAAAACGTCAACTTCCCCCAAACGACGCCCATGGCTACCCCTTTCCTTGCAATAGCTTGGCTCGGCTTTTCTTTTCAACCGGCCCCCCACAAGCACGATGATAACTTGTTTCTCTAAATTCTAGGAACGCGGCGAAACGGCACGACCTGCCCTAGGTATATCTATCTATGTACGCACCTGCCATAGACGACGCCCGGTGGTAGGGTCTTCCGGCCTGGTCGCCCGCTCTCAACGCGGCACATGCCCACTGGAAGCTGCCCGCTCGCAAGGCTCCACTTGACGCACCGCCCGACGGATCCAACGCTGCAACACAACAACAACGCGCATGTTAAACTAGAAAACAGTCGGAAGAACCGAAACGCTCGTAGGGGCTTCCGTGGCGGCCGCCTCTGCTGTGAGCACTTGTCGATTTTGACGACGTCTCGGTGACGTCCAATGTCCAAAACTACTGTCAATGTCGCGAAGGTTGGAAAGCACCCTGAAGGCACCCTATTGACAATTTTAGGAACAAGGTAGATTTAGATTATAGATCGATCTGAAAACTCCCGAGGACAACTCTAGATCGATTTGAGCGTTCCAAAAATAACCAAAACTAAAACCCGTTAATCTATGAATAAAGGCCTGGTTCATACAGCTTCTGTATCTTTTAATTTTTCTTTATCTTTAAGAAATATTAAATGTCATTGGTCAATTCAAATCAAGGGACAAATGCCATTGGTTATTTCTTAAAGATAAATTAAAATTAAAAGATAAAGAAGCTGCTTGAACCAGGCTTAATTCTCTCGTTTAGAATAACACTCCAAAATTTATAAAAAAAATATATAAAAATTAATAGTTGTACCTTTGTCTATCTACTAACGAAAGTAATTTAACAACTGGCTAGTGACTAGTAAGGGGAGTTCAGGGAAAGATGGCGCTGCCATACTGCCGTCCAAAAATGTCTCCAGCGCTTTGTGTAGCTACTAACGTACTAATGGTTAGTCACTAAACAAAGCATTGGAGACGTCGTCGGAGTGGTCGGATATATAGAAAGTAATCAATGAAACATTTCTGGCTGACAGAGCCGCCACCTATCCCTGAACTCCCCACAGTGGGTGAATAGTTAGTAGATGGACAAGGGTCGTACCCACATATACAGGCGTATTAAGTTAGGATTATCCCCCCCCCTTAACTTTTTTATTTTTTACCCTATCTAAAAATAGTAAATTTAGGAGGTAAGTTTTAGGAAAAGTTCTTCTCATCTTTATGCACTTACAATTATTGAATGTCGCGTTTGGGAGATTTGTGCCAAACTTATGGTTTTTTAAATGGAACACCCTGTATATATTCACATATTTGAAGTCTACTTCTTTCCGATTCCAATGATATTATTATATGTCATATGTTTAATCCAATGAAATGGAGAATACGAGGTGTTATGTTACATGGCGTCCCAAACGCGACATTCAATTCTTTTTCTGATAAGTACATAAAGACGAGAAAAAATTTTCCTAACACTTTTCTATTTACCATTTTTCGATAGGGTAAAAAATAAAACGTTAAAGTGGGGGGGGGGGGTAATCATAACTGAATATCACTGTACATAAATATAATTTTACGTTTGACGAATGCTCCGACATAACTTTTATATTAGATAACTGCGAGAATAACTGCCTATTTTAGTTCCAAAAAATAAATTGGCCAGCACGTTGTCACTACAAATTATAGAACAAATTAAAAAATGAATAAAGTAGCCATCTGACTACTGTTGCATTATGAAGCTGCTGCAAGAACTTGCATGGCTTTTACCTCAGACAAATAATAAAAGACTAATCTAAAGGCTGCATTGTAATCAGCCAACATAAAAAATGCCTACTCAAAACAAAAACAACAAATTTGACACTAAAGTCTGCATCATAATATGCAAACCAGAGATTACGTTTCCTATTATATGCCACAAATCCAATACTTTACTCTTCCCATCCCAATCGTTCTTAAAACTACAATAATATAATTCACTAATTACTAACTTAACTATACAGGGTTGCTACTTTGGTTGATCGATAAAATTCCCTGACATTTCCAGGTATTCCATGACATTTTACAATTTTTTCCAGACAATTTTAAGTGATTTTGTAAGGTAGGTAATGAATGGCCAATATTTTTTGAAAAAAAAAAAACAAAGGTTATAATACAGGGACCGGCAGAAAGTTGGACACAAAAATTTAATATTTTTAGACTCTGATTTCGATTAATTTAAATTTCTAGCTGCTAATCGAATAAAATTAAAGTTTAGTAGCAAATTCATGTGTTATCCGATGATAAGTTGCGCTTGCAGTATTTTGTTTATTTGTAATACACAGGGTGGTCGAAAAAATACAAAAAAAGTTAAATTTTTTTTTTACTAGGTGGCTGTGACTTTAAATCTGACATCCACCTTTGATTCCAAACAACTTTTGTAAGTAACTTTTTACCGTATTTTAAAAAATAAGGGTACTTTATTCTTGAGTTATTTTCACATTTTTTGAATCTACCTCGTATCCAAAAAGAGATATTTAAACTTTGATATGTGCGTTTTGAGTTTGAAATGATGCACCAAATTTTATCAAGAATAAAATTTTCTGAGAAATTAATAATAAAAAAGTTTTCCATTTGTGTCCAACTTTCTGCCGGTCACTTACTACTACTATATTACTTATATTATAAGTACTTGTAACAAAAATAAAATAAAATAATAAAAATTCTTTCTTAGCACACCTGTTCGTGCAGCCACTATTTGGGAATAGATTCTGTCAAATGGATGCAGTGTCGGGGCGATTGGGCAGTTCTTTTTTGGCTGTATGAGAGATATTACAGTGCCGTGGAGTATTTTTTTTGTAAATTGTGCTTTGTGCTAGTATCTTTAAATAAAGAATCCCAGGAACGAGTCAAAGCTGCTTGTGCTTACCACACACTATATACTTTACTAATACTACTCTGTATTTCTGAATTAATTTTCCCGAGTACACCTCTGACTTCTATTCCCCCAATATGGCTCAAGGTCATTGAATTTGTGGGTGATTTCTCAAGAGTAAGTTATACTGCTGGTTGTTTTATATTCTCTGACGTAAGTCTATATTTCTGCAGAAATAGAATCTGCATCCGCGATCTACCGGTGAGCACGTGATCTTTGAGCGCCTGCCCTCTGATAAGCAGATGCAGGCGCAGGCGCGTGGTCTTGGAACACTTGGCCTACTATACAAATAGAAGACCGGATTAAATATTTTCTATAGCGTTTTGCAGGCCGGAAACCGAGAAACATTTCCAGAAATGGCAAGTATTTTCCCTGACATTTAGGAATTCCCTGACAATTTTGATCACTTTGAAATTCCCTGACATTTCCCGGTTTTCCAGGTTTTCCAGTGCAGTAGCAACCCTGCTATATTATGTCTTTTATCCAATAACCCCAAAATTTCCTCAAAAAAACAAGAATAACGCAAAAGTAAACACTCGAAACACATCAACACAAACCGGCGACATCTCAACGAACTCTGGATCAGCTGTTGGGGCATAATAAAGCAAATGCGCGTCGATTACAAAGAACTCGTGCAACGTTCCCACGTTAGCCAGAATAAGCAATTTATTAAGGATATTATTTATACACCAAATAGGATCACTAAATTCACAAAATCAGTAAAATGTATTGTTAAATGATAACTGTAATTTTTACTATACAGGGTGTCCAACTTTAAAACTGTACAAATCCGTAAAATCTTCATTTTTGGAGATAATCGCCTAAACTTTTTTTTGTGTGAAAGGCCTTTAAAAACCGCTTCTTTTGACCTTCCTGCCATTTTCAAAAAGCAAATCCAGGGCCGGCTGCGATTTTTTTATACCCCCGATTTTCACGAAAACCATTTAGCGATTTTTTTATTTAAAATCTGACCCCACAGCGTTAATCAGAACACCCCAAAACCCCTATATACCAAATTTGAATAAAAAATATACATGGAGTTCCATTCTGCAGGATGTCAAAGTCGAGCAAAATAGGAATTTTAAAATAGGACCACTCAAGGTGTGCAAAGGTCCAATACAAAATATACAGAGTGTTCTTATCTGTGCCATCTCAAAATGCTGAACTTTTATGAAACTTTATACGGGTCATGAGTGCTGTGGAATCATTGAAAAAATATTGATAAACACAAAACTAATGTATTTATTTACAAAATGCCAACTAACAAATAAAAACAATTTAAATTATTGGACCTTCCTCAACAAAGTCACTGTCTAAGATGATACATTTTCTGTGCGTTTCCTGTTATGGCACACCAGCAACCTTAACTGATATGGATTTAATGACTGGCAGACTTCTGTATTTTTTAGATGTAGTTCGTTTATAATGTGTGGAGCGGTTTTGATATACTCGATTTTTGACTCCCAAAAATTCAGTATTTTGAGATGGCACAGATAAGAACACTCTGTGTATTTTGTATTGGACCTTTGCACACCAACACCTTGAGTGGTCCTATTGACTATTCAACTGTTTTCAGGGGATTCCATGGCACTCTTGTCTTGGCAGATGCCTTTAAAATTAATATTTTGCTCAACTTTGACACCCTGCAGAATGGAACTCCCTGTATATTTTTTATTCAAATTTGGTACATAGGGGTTTTGGGTTGTTCTGATTAACGCTGTGGGGTCAGATTTTAAATAAAAAAATCGCTAAACGGTTTTCGTGAAAATCGGGGGTATAAAAAAATCGCAGCCGGCCCTAGATTTGCTTTTTGAAAATGGTAGGAAGGTCAAAAGGAGCGATTTTTGAAGGCCTTTCAAACAAAAAAAAGTTTAGGCGATTATCTCCAAAAAAGATGATTTTACAGATTTGTACAGTTTTAAAGTTGGACACCCTGTATGTAGATTGTAGATAAGTATCAACTAATTGTTCCAAATTTATGTTTTTTAACGTTGGTTATACATTTATTTCGTAAGTACCAGATAAATTTATGAAGAAGTTTGGCAATGATAGAATCCAGTGGCGCACCCAGGGGGGGGGGGCAAGGGGCCTCGGCCCCCCCCCCCCAGACCTTTCATATTTGAAAAATTCTCGAGGGTCGTATCGTAGATGTACTGTTCGCTGTGCGACCCTCGGCAATTTTTGCGCACTGACTGGCTAATATCTGAGTTTTTTTTGGTATTTTCTAATATACCTGCCTTTATAAAAAACAGTTTGGAAATTTGTTTGAATCTGCCTAGCAGAATGTTTGCCCTGTCTGAGCCACAAGTTCATCGGTCACCTCACCAGAGCGTCAGAGCCGTAGATAAGGAACTCCTCCATTGAGAAAAAAAAAACGAAGAAAAAAAGACATCATGATTTTTTATTTATTATACTTCATTTAAACTGAATTTGCCATTATTTTTTTTTATTTTTGCTAAGTACACTTTTTATTGCCCGCTTAAAAAACAATAATCTCTATCGCCCGACCTTCAAACAAATTTCAATTTACCTACACCTACTACACTGGCCAGAAAATATTATAAAATGTTGCAAAAATTATAGACATAATATGGCCCTTTGAAACGATATGATAATTTATAGTGAACTATGAGCACTAACTTTTATTTTTTCTTCCACATCACAAAAGGGTGTTCACTGTTCAGTGTTGTTTTTTATAATTACTGGATTTTTGTCAGTTAAAAAGTATTCTTGCTTACAGCACAAATGATTAGGTATGGGCCCACATAATGCAAAAAAATTACCCTTGGCGTCAAATTGTATGTTCATATTGTATTTGACCTTGAAAATTTCACAAATTTTCGCCTGCGGCGCGATTTGTATAATAACAAGAATTAAATTCCATTTTCTTACCCCCCCTTCTCCCCACCGACAAAGTACCGCCCTGTAGGTACCTATCCCTCACTTCTCAAATGTGTACTGACTGGAAAGTCGTTTACTCTGCCTGAAGTTTCTGTCTGGCTACAACTTCGAGTTGCCCCCCCCCCCCCCCAATCGTATTTTCTGGGTGCGCCACTGATGGAATCATCGCATCGTTTTGTTTTAGATTTCTGTTAGTAAATCAGACAAATAATAATGTTAGTAAACATTTTTTATCTTCGAAGGGTCTGTATTGTATTGAATTATTAGTCTATATTTATTATTTGTCTGAAGCTTTTACATTATTTAGTTAGATACGAACGATATCAACATCGGAGTAATGAGTCCATTTTCATTGTAAGAGAAAAATAATTTAAAAAAAGTATTTGAGAAGACAACAGAGTTTTTAAGGTGGTGAATTCCAGTGTATTTTTTTTTTTGTTAAATTTGGTATCTTTAAAAGGGATTCAAGTTGGTGGCGCCACGTGGTAATGGTAAAAATGATAAAATATTAGATAAACTATAAATAATGTAGGTAGCTACTGCTATTACAGTTGTAGGTACAGTCGCGGACAGTTGGTATCGAACGACCTGAAGAGGTTTCTCGTGGCTATCGGAGGAACAAAATTCGAGGAAAATGCAACTTTGTGCTGGTAATAATTCCAACCCCAGTGTTGGTATTTAATATTTCGTACTATTTTATCATGTTACTATACCGTCTAGTATTTATGATAATGAAATAAAAAAATAATAAATATCAAGGCTGAGATTAGAATCAACACCACAATAAAAGTTGCTTTTTCTCGAGTTTCCTTCCTTTGCTGCCAGCACCCTGTATTAATTAGGAATATGAAATTAGGTAAATCCATAGTCAATTTGAGCCACAATAGAATTCCGAAGAATTTCTCAAAAACAATAATTTAATATACAGGGTGTCTACTTTTAAACATATTCAAATTAATAAAATCTTTATTTTTGGAGATAATCCCTGAACATTCTTTGTGTGAAAGGCCTTCAAAAATCGCTTCTTTTAGCCTTCCTATCATTTTCAAAAGGCAAATCCAGGTCCGGCTACGATTTTTGAGTGTTTTTTTATTTAAAATCTACCAATACAGCGTTAATCAGGATCCCCCTAAAACCCCTTTATATACCAAATTTGAACAAAGAATTTAGAGAGAGATCTATTCTACAGGATGTCAAGGTTCAGCAAAATAGGAAATTTACAGGCATTTGGCGAGTCAAGTGTGCCATGGAATCCCGTCAAAATAGTTTAATTGTCAACAGAACCACTCAAAGTGTTGGTGTGCAAAGATTCAATACAGGGTATTTTTCTCTGCCCCATCTGAAAATGCTGAATTTTTATGACTTGACTCGCCAGAGATGCCTGAAGAGGTTTCTTTAAATTTCCTATTTTGCTCAATTTTGACATCCTGTAGAATAGAACTCTCTCTATATTTTTTGTTCAAATTTGGTATATAAAGGGTTTTCGACTGTCCTGATTGACGCTGTGGTGTCAGATTTTAAATAAAAAAATGGCTAAATGGTTTTTGTGAAAATCGGGGGAATAAAAAAATCGTAGCCGGCCCTGGATTTGCAATTTGAAAATGGCAGGATTGCTAAAATAAGCGGCTTTTGAAGTCCTTTCGGACAAAAAACAGATCAAGCGATTATCTCAAAAATTAAAGATTTCAAGGATTTGTATAATATGTTTAAAAGTAGATATGGGGGCTCTTAATATTAATTAGAAAATGTATGGCACATAATTAATGGATTATCGGATTACCTGAGTTGAAATATTTTAGCATAGATATTTATATCTTTTTAAATAGGTATTTATTAATTATACCTACCTGCACTTAATATAACTAAATTTAGGGGATTAACTTAATAATTGTAATATTGAATTGGATGTAGATTTTGAAAATATCGATTATACCTGCTCCTAGCCCTTTGTATAAATACTAAGGTGGGTGGGCTAAAATTATTTAGTCAGTATCCTAATTCGAGAGAGTAACTAACAGTGTTCGTTATGCCTCGTTTGAGTGAATCCGTCAAGCACCGTATCATCGCCAAACTAGAAAATGGTTGGGCTATTTCACGACTGGCCGAAGAATTTGGTGTATCTAAAAGCACCATTTTCAATATAAAGAAGAAATATGACGAAACCGGAAGCGTGGAAAACATACATAGAGGAGGAAATGTGAAAATTACGTCTGACCAACAAGATGAGCAACTAGCTAATTTTTGCCTTGCAAATCCGTTTAAATCCGCCGTTGAAGCAGTATCTGCAACACAATTTCCAGCAAGTGTTAGAACTGCCCGAAGGAGATTAGATGCAGCCAATCTGAAATCTCGCACGGCCAGCAACAAAATTCAGCTGACCGAGGCTAATAAGGAAGTCAGGTTGCAGATATGCCGAGAGTTTCAGCGTTTACTGCCACATTATTGGGAGAAGGTAATATTTAGCGACGAAAAGATCTTTCAAAGCCATTGCAATGGCAAAGTGCGAGTATATAGACCTTCGGTGAGTTCAAGATATGACGAAAGATTTGTGTCACCCAGGAAAAGGAGTGGGCATTTTTCCGTCAACATATGGGCCTGGATAAGCTACCGTGGACCTGGCATTTGTTGGAGAATCGACGACCGCTTCACAGCAGCTCGCTATTGCGAGATACTCGAAGGCGGATTGTTACCAACTGCAACGGAAATGTATCCCGATGGCTTCGTTTTCCAGCATGATAACGCTCCTGTGCATACAGCAAGAATAGTTCGCGAATGGTTCACCGAAAACAACGTAGAAAAGTTGCAATGGCCGGCGAAGAGTCCTGACTTGAATCCCATTGAGAATGTGTGGGGCAGAATGGCGCGGACAATGGAGAACTTCGTACCCGAAAATAGGGAGGCACTTTGGCAGAAGATTCAACAAACGTGGGATGAAGTCGTAACCCATGATCTCTGCTGCCAACTCATAGATTCGATGAGCAGGAGAGTTCAGAAAGTCATCCTATCCCAAGGTGGGTATACTAAATATTAATATACATATAATATAATAATGGAAAATGCATTTGATTTCTTGCCTTTATTTAATTATGTTATAGTCATAAAGATTTTAATGGGTTTATAGTTTTTTCGGATTCTTCCTGTGTCGGTGGTTCTAATAAAACTTCGTAATCATTATATCCAGCTTGTGGAAGTCCTCAATCACCTGAAATTATTTTATTTTATCCAGGTAATCACATTGAGGTCCAGGGAGGTGTGTAAAGCTTGACACGTGTCCCTGCTGTGTGTCTTCTGATGTTATTGATAAAGGTATGCAATTTAAATAATAGAGAGTTATTGCAGAAATAAATAACGTCGCGCTCTTTTTTGACGTTATTTTGACATTTGAGCATGCGCAGTCGTAGTTTGACATAAGGTCGTCCATAATAAGGTTATTTTCCTTTATTTTTGTTTATTGTGTATACCATAATATACGTTATTTTTACCTTATTTTTCACAATTCTTAAAATAAATTCTGATTTGTCAGAAAACGCTAGTGTTCTGTGAAAGTAGGACTTAACCTAAAATGTTCGTTGCTTGTTTGCGTTTGCACCTTGTTTGTTTTCATTAGTCTTTCACCTTGGTGTTCCGTGGTTATTTGGCTGTTTTCCCAGTTTTTTCCGGATCAAAATTATAAAAGCACATAATATTCTAGTGAAAGTGTAGAAATACAAAACAATAAAGTAAACGTAAACAAGCCCTTAATTTGGATACATAAATTACGACTTGCAATAACTATTGTCAGAATCATAAATAACGTATGAGAGTATTCAAATAAGGTCGTCTTAAATACTGCTTAATGCCAAAAACAGTTTCTGCAATAACTCTCTATTAAGTTACAAGGGTAATTTTATGTCTGTGACCCCCTAATCTCATTTATCTGTTGAAGGGCATTTTATGACAAACAATGGAGCATTGCAGCACCACGAAAACCAATTTATTAAAACTTCTGACCAATTTCTTCAAAAATAAGAAAAAATAAATAAAAGGGACACCCCTTTTATTTTATAATCATTTATGTTTAGGACTACGAGACCTAACAACTAAATGTTGGAACAAATACTTATTTTGCAAAGAAAAGAATAATTTATGAAAATCCTTTTAATTAACTTTTTTAATTCTAGGGTTATTAGCTAAATATATTTTTAGTGTTACTACATATTTTTTTATTATAACATAAAAATACATTTTTGTTGCAACGCAAAATATTTATTAACTTAATGTCTAAAACCGCTGACAACTATACTTAGTGTATTTGGAAATGAAAGGAGGCCATAAATATTGATTGAGAAGGAAAATTCGACCATTTCAGTGGCGTGCTCTTTTGCTAAAAATCTGATGAGGATAAATACGCAAATTAATATTCGGGCGAGTTATGTAGTATTTTATGACGGACTCTCGAGCCTCTGATAAAGAATTTGCATTTATATTTATAATAAGCCATAAACCTTCCTTTCATTTCCAAATACACTATGTATATACAGTATGTCCACAGAAGAGGTGTTGAATAGGAACACTTTCTTATCTTTAATTTTACCGCAAAAAGTTACTCTTGATAAAAACTTTGCTAACATTTCTTATGTGGAAATAAGTTGCTAGGAAAAGTTGTTCAAAAGTAAAGGATACTCCATACTACCAATTTTAGAAACAATTGGCACACTTTGATTTATTTGAAAAACATTTTTCGCTTTGGCCCTATCACTGCATTAAATATATTTTTTTTATGTAAGTAAGCTTATATAAGCATAATAAATATGGCAATTTTAGACGGCTAGGTGATGTTAAAAAATAAATCGGCATCCATAACCAACTTTTCACGCAATACAAAAAAAAACTCAAGTCGACAAAAATGTGAAAACAAAACTATCAATTTATTTAATTTTTTTTTGATCAAACAAGATCTTTAATATGAGAAAATTTGTCTTTAATTTGAATAACTGTTGATGTTTTTAATTGCTATTTCGACTTCACACTTTAAACAAATTAGCGGGAAAACTAGTACAAATTGTATGAAAATTTTCTTTTGTCAATGTTCTTGCGTGATCTAATTGCCGCTAATCTCCAATTAAAATTTTCCCTCGACTTTCAAAATAAATTGATTGTTTTCAGATTCTTGTTGATTTAAGTTTTTTTTGGTATTGCGCGAAAAGTTGGCCATGGATACCGACTTCTTTTTTTAACATTAACCAACTATCTAAAATTTACAAGTTTTTGTTTCTTAAGATTTTTCAGTAGGGAGCCAAATAACTACTTTAATAAACTAAAACAATGGCCTTTAATAACTAAAACAATGGCCTCAACAGAGCCGAAGAGCCTGTGTAATTTTCAGAAACTATCTGAGCACCCAGTTGCATAAAGCTTCTCAGTGCCATCAATTTTCAATATAAAAGTTTTCTTCGGTATCTTAAAATAAATAGGTATGTTACGGCTATTTAATAATTTTGCTCAATTGGAGGTTTTTTTATATTGCGCGACAAGTTGACCATGGATGTTGATTACTTTTTCAGGGCCACTTAGCTGTCCAAAATTGTCACCTTTTTGTTTCTCATGTTTTTTTTGTAGGGCGCAAAATAAGCGAGGAAATCGCGGTGGTAGTTTAAAAAATCATACTGTATACTTGTGAACTGTTTTAATAAATAGTTTAATACTGATTCCTTAATTTTTTTTAACCCTTTCGGTGACATCGGCTTAATCGCTTGCAAAGAATTCTCGGAACAAGACACCCGTTCGAACCATCCGATGCCGAAGGCGCGCGCTGTTGCCGTCTCCGCGCGCCCTGTAACGATAGCCACGAGAAACCTCTTCAGGTCGTTCGATACCAACTGTCCGCGACTGTACTTAGTACGTGCTCGAAGCGAAAATTCTGCCAAATTTTAAGTTCTACTTGCGTAAGTTATTTAAAAAAAAAGAAATAACTAAATCTATAGACAACCTTCGGGTGTTGTTTTTTCTGACAACGGAACTTTTTTCGCCGCTCAAAATAGATAATAGGGATAAGGTATTGCCCTCAATAGGTTATTGTCATTTTCAAAGTGTTTGCATAAAATCTCGCACATAAAACCTTAAGCTAAGGCACAAAATGTAAATTTATAGATTTTTCTCAGCACGATATATTAAATAAACTTGATTGCATATCCACGCATGGCCTATTTATAGTAAAGTAAACCGAACGAATTAAGTAGGTAACCTAAGTAATAAAATAAAAAAATTAAACATATTTCAAGGGCATTTGCATTTTTCAGTTTCTAGCTCGGTTCTCCGTTTTATTGTAATCTGTTCAGGTATTAAATTTTGTAGCAAAATCACTTGTTTGTTAAATAGGTATAGTGCATGCAGATTATTTTCGCAAAACTGATCAAATAAATTGCCTTGTTTTTATTTTCGCAGTAATCTTTTTATTTTTATTGACATCATTTTTGATTTATAAATTCTACGTATCCAGACACACAAAAACATTGTACATTTTTGAGATCTTCACTTTTTCGCATTTCAGGGCTCTAGATTGTTGGAATGTGGCAAGAACTGGCACTAATTTATCATAAATACCCCGATATTAGGTAATCAATCAGTGTCCTAGACCAGAAAACAGAGATCTCTTAAGATGCTTTAATGTGTGAAATATTGCAAAAACTTCGATAAAAAAAATCCGAAACTTACTTCTAAAATCACTATTTCAGTGTTTAGTAATAGTATATTACATAGGGAGAGTTGTAAACAGCTTATTACGTATGAGTGGAAAAGTTGTCCACGAGCCGCGTAGCGGCGAGTGCTGTAATTCCACGAGTATGTAATAAGCTTACAACTTGAGTTTTGTATTATAATTTTTCTTCGACGAAAAAACTATTATAATAGATAAACTATACTTCTGATAATCTGACAGGCAACAATTAGTATGTTGGTTAGTTGCTATAGTGACGCGGATGCCGCGCTAACAAGGCACCCGTGATAATTGCGTTTTAATTAAGAACAGATACGGCATTTTTTTTATTACCTGTCAGTCATTACATGTCCGTCATTACGTGTCAGTGTTCGTAACAATGAACTTACTTATAACCTAAACGTATGTTACTAGCATAGGAGTAGAAAAAAAATATTATATCTTGGCAGTTAAACAATAAGAAAATTAAAACACACTAGCAAATCCATTGTTAAATCAACAATTTGTTTATCAATAGGTGGCAACCGAGATGGCAACATAACAACCCTCGATACTACCTATATACATGTTGGCAAAGTAAATCCCAAACAAGTTCCGAACTAATAACTGTCAATAGGGTACTTGACAATATTTTTAATTGCTCTAAAATTGTACTCTGTTTACAGTAGATGCACCAACATAACACGTAATAAATGAAACAACGGCTTTTAACCCTTATTTTTTATGATAATTAAAGACAAAGTTACACAATTTTGTTCAGGCTGAAATCTACAGTTTCGTCGTTCTATTGTCCAGAACGTCAAACGTGGCAACTCTGTGCCTCTCAGGATAAACGGAACTGTAACGTTGCCGGTGCCCGTTTGCAATCATTCGTGGAATAAAGGCAAATTGTAGTTTTCTATTCAAGTATCTCCGGCTTTCCTATGAATATCTGTTACTTAGTGTATTGAAACCTTTGAGATTTAACTAACGCAATTGCACACACAAATTTTGTCACATAAAGACTTTTTATTACGAATATGTTCCGTATATTGACTCCTCTATATCAAAATGGTGTCTGTTTATGCTGCACACGCCGGAAACTATATGCTTCATCTCTGCCACGTAACACTTTAGTTAAAATATCTGTATACGGAACGTACTATAAAAATATTCAGGTGCCTACCAATAATGGGGGAAATATTCGCGTATTTGGCAACGTTACCCACCTAACCATATTCATATATCCACATGTCATCTAACACGTATGGTTTTCTGATCGGCAGATGACATCCCGTGATGCCAACTGTCATTCCGTATCTCGCTAAATCAAAATATTAGTAGATAATATCTGTGCTAGAATAGGGGTGAAAGATAATGATAAATGTAACTGTGGGGAGGTGGGTTCCCTGTCCCACATAATATTAGAATGTCCACTAAACTATAATCCTAATATAGATCTATACCAGAAACTTGTGAAAGAAATAAAAGTTAGTCCTATATCGATCTATAATATATGTAATAATACATCTGTCAATGTTGTCAATTTGGTAAATAAATTTTTATCAGAGCATAATATTAATATCTAATAATTAAAAAAAAATTTTTTGTAGTAATATCCTATCTATTATATCCTGGGTTTCTCTAACTATCTATCCGAGGCGCCATTTCGGGGTGTAATGCTCCTCCGGTGCCCGGGAGCGAGAAGAGTCTTGTCCTGTGTTGTATTTGTCCTATACTAACATCTCATATACCTTATCAAGAAGAGGAAAAGTTCGTACAAAAGTTAAGAGTAAACAAACTATAATGGAATGAAATATAATAATAAAGGATGTTAAAGACATCGATACTGGGGAATGGTTAATAACCGAACCCAAAGAAAAAAGAAGAAGAAGAAGATAATATCTGTGCCATTTATTATAGTTTGTTATTGATATTTACTATTATATATTGTTTGCGAACCTAGTTATCGTGTTGTTAGATGGACATGGACCCTGAAAGGACAATCCGTAATTTGCCGAAATTGGATGCTGTTAGCGTCTGCCGAAATCCATGGGATAAATCTGCAAATGTTTGTACCCACGTTGTAGTAAGAATACAGTATTATGAGTTATTAATAAAGAGAAAACCTCGGCCTAGGGATCATCCTGAAGGCGCGTTTATGAAGACGCCATAGTGCTTAGAAGTACTGAGCCCGAATTCCAGACCGGAATTTTACAGAAAAACGATTGAATAAGTATTTACGAAAAAAACCCTTCTTGACTAAAATCGTCGATGAAGGAAGGAATCAATCAACGCTGAAAGTGGTTTCACGGGGCATCATAAGTCTGGGAGTTTAAGGTTAGAATTTTGAAATTTCAACTTTCCTTGCAACTTTCACTGCCGAATAAGGTTATGTCTCAGATGGTATCGTTATTTTATGTTGCCAAATTGCCGTTATAAAACACTTGTGACGTCATAAGTGCTTTCCCGCCAAATTTCAAAGAAAGTCTAGAAATTTCGGTTGTTTGTCATCCACGGGCGTAGCCAAGGGGGGGGTTTCAGGGGTTCAAACCCCCCCCCCCCCCCCCCGAAATAAGCAAAATATTACCTAATATTATACCGAAAAAATACGAGGAGTGAAGAGTTAAATTATTATTACGTTTGAATATATGTAGTAATAGTAGCGCCTAGCGCCATCTTTTGACGAGAGGCAGACGCAGTTGCAGCCGAACTATTTTGTATTGTAGGGACACTTTGCGTTGTTTCTCGAGTATTCGCCACGCCCCTCGGTCGAAATGAGCGGAACTTTGTGAAAGTTCGTGGAAGTTTCTGGACGGCTACTGGGCTGCTATATAAGCGGCGCCGCGGCGCGTGACCGCGCTTACGGCAGTATTGTTCCATGCGAACTCGAAGCGAATAAAAGTGAAAAGTGGTGAACGAATAGTGAAGAGAATTAAGTGTACCGTGTAAGTGAGTAATTTTAGTGCACTGTTATTCGATGACCTTGTTAAGGATAGATACGTGAATCATTATTACTGTCGAAAAATAGAGGGGAAGAAAAGGAAGGGTGATAAACCTAAAGGTATGGACTACTGGAAAAAGTGGTGTAGTCAAGGTCAAGGGGTTTCTAATAAAGAAACAAATTTGGATTTAGCTATCAAAGCTTCAGCTACCTTGCATGCTAATAAGAAGACTGCCTACCCCGAAATCTAGTTTGGAATGCCTAGATATGTGCGAAACCTTTATCCTAATATTTACACATTACTACAAATCTTGGCTACCATTCCTGTATCCACTGCTACCCCAGAAAGGTCTTTCTCGAGCCTAAGGAGACTGAAAAACTATTTACGAAACACTACAAGTGAAAACAGACTTAATGGTTCATGAACATTCACTATGGAACAGAAATTCATGCAGATGAAGTAGTGGATATACTTAAAAGAAAAAGCCGAAGATTTCTTCTTTAATGGTTTTAAATTTAGCGCAGAGGAACGAAATTAATTTATCCATTTCATTTAAAGTTAAGAACTTTATAAATATGTCGTAGTTTTTTGGATGAATATATAGATATTAAATTTCATGTAAGTATATTTTTGTTGTTTTATTTACTTCTCAAACTAACCCCCCCCCCCAAAACTAAATCCTGGCTACGCCCGTGTTGTCATCCAATGTTGGTATTCTCCTTTATTTTATTATGATTTTTTCTACACTTTCCTAATAAAAATGCGTTTGAAATAAGAATAAATGACCAAAGCCCAAGCCGAATACTGATCACTTCGCAATTTGATATTGGTACATCTACCTTCTGCAATGTATGTTGTATTGTGGAGCATGACAAAACGAGAACGAAGGGACTCGCTCGCGTTCGTCTTGCTTATTCCGACTAGCTTAGCTTGTGACAAATTATTCAGCGGTTCGTTATTCAAACAAGCGATGGTTTAAATTTAAATAGCCGACTAACCCGAAAATCGTTGTTGCGAACGAAAACTTAAGAGCCTAAAATTAAAAATTACCTTTTCAATAAGAACAAATACAAGGTATTTTTGTGTTTCAAATTTCAAGTGCAGGGTCTTCACGCGAAAACTCGGACCCCCTATTACTTCTCTAATAACTTTTGCAGATAAAAAAAAAAGATTTAAGTATATAAAAGTTGCATGGCCAACTCCGATCTTTAAACTTTTTTTGTAAATTTAGGTCCACATAACTTAAAGGGAAATGCAAATATCAACATGTTATAATATCGTTCCAATCAAAAAATTAACTTTTTAAAATATGCAAAAATATACAGGATGTTTATTATTAAAACCAAACAAATATATCTTGTCCCCGTTTTACAATGCACCCTGTAAGTATAATCCGCAAGCCTACCTTTCTAAAGCCCGATTCTTACCAAAACTGCAACTTTTTTAGAAAACTTTTTTCTATCTGAAAAATTAGGGAAAACAATAGGAGATTCTGAGATTTCACAGGTTGTCCCAGTTAACGTAATAAACCGGATTTTCTTTAATTTTAATAGTATATTACATAGCGAGAGTAGTAAGAAGCTTATTACGTACGAGTGGAAAAGTTGCGCACGAGCCGCGCAGCGGCGAGTGCTGTAACTCCACGAGTATATAATAAGCTTACTACTCGAGTTTTGTACTATAATTTTTCTTCGACGAAAGAAAAACTATTATACCTAACAGATAAACTATACTTCCGATTATCTGACAGGCAACAATTAGTATATTGGTTGGTTGCTATGGTGACGCGGATGACGCGCTAACATAGGCACCCGTGATAATTGCGTTTTAATTAAGAACAGATACGTAATTTTTTTTATTACATGCCTGTCATTACGTGTCAGTGTTCGTAACAATGGACTTACTTATAACCTAAACCGTCACTTAATAGGTATGTTACTAGTATAGGAGTAGAAAAAGATAAATTGATGGTTCAAAAACTAAACTGGTGTAGAATTTTCTGACTTTTCAAACCTATTACACAGGATGTTGTTACAAAGTTATTTCAAAAAATACCCCGTTCTAAAAAATTGGGAAGTTGGATTTTAGCGCAGACCGGAAGTGACCATCACTTCAGATTTTTGAGAACCCTGTATATTTTGGGTTTTTTAGGTTCCTTTTGTTCTCCCAATTCTAACCATATATAGTTTTTCATATTCATCTCTAAAAATAACCAATTGAACTATCAAAATCGGGTTTATACGGTTAACTGGGACACCATGTACATACTGGGACACCCTGTACATACCTACTGGTTTATTGCAATCTCAGACCAAATATTCCTCTGAGATTGCAATACTTACTTACATGTCGCATTTTTTTTTGGCTAGTTTTTCTTTCTCATATGGACTTAAATCAATCAATCAAAATTTCCGTTTTTTGGGACGCAAAATTTTCCGGGAAAATTTCCATTTCCGGACAATTTCCGCATTTATCACCAGCTGGGTATATTCGTTATACTTAAGTAGATAATTAAAAATAAAATGTAAAGGTGAGAATTATAATTATTAATTATTTCTATACCTATACCCTTTACCTAAAATTGGAAATCGTTAAAATTTGTCACCTGAGTATTTCCATCTCGGTTTCTATGTAATTTAGCAATATTTATAAAAATACAAGTCGAGGGGGTAACCACTCTGCGAAATACTGCCACATTTTCCTCCGCAATCGCAGAAAACATTGCGAAATCCTCCAGCGATCCGTGAAATCCGAGGTGAAATCAATAAGGAAATTATAAAGAAATCGCGAAAACGCACCGCAATCTTGGCGAAATCCTTCCCCAAGTTCCAGAAATCTAATAAAACCCGTATGTTACATTGACCACCGATGACCGCCGCGCCGGACAGTTCGTTAGATACTTTCTTCTAACAACATAAATTTTGTTTCTGTATCGGTTTCGACACTGTAGAAATCACACTGCGAAATCCTTATAGATCAATGCAATCGTCGCGAAATCTCGAGAAATCATCGGAAATATCCCACCATCACCCGAACTCTCTCGAAATCAACAGAAACACAGGCTTTTGCAAAATACTGTCACATTTTTACCCGTCTGGGAAATATTGGCACATTTTCGGCCGCAATGGCAGAAATCTTTGCGAAATCCTGCGGTAATCTGTGAAATCAATAAGCGTTCCGCGAAATCTGGACCGAAATCGCGAAATAACACCCCAATCTTGGCGAAATCGGCGAAATTCTCTGCGAAATCGGCAAAACCCGCGAAATCCTTCTCCAAGTTACAGAAATTTAATAGAAACCGCATGTTATATCGGCCACCACCGGCCAGTTATAGTTTATGTTAGTAAAGTAGTTACTTTCTTATAACAAAATAAATTTTGTTTTCATAGCGATCTCAACAATTAAAAATCACAATCCTTACAAGTCAATGCAATCATCAGAAATCTCGCGCAATCATCAGAAATATCTTGCAATTTTATTCCCCTCCAAGTAAATTTTCTTATATCTCGAAAACGGATGTTTCTTGGAAGTTTTTTTAACTCGTATTTATTATATTAACCTTCCACAAAGCTACAACACAAACTGCAAAGATAAAGTGAAGTAAAAGAGTCACCCTTCAGATTATCTGCCGTTTGCCCGTCTGGACGAGCAAAAAATATGTTCCGATTTATCATGCAGGCGAGGCATAACTAGCGCCCTCTAGGGGTTACACTAAAACTCATAAAAGATTCTTGTTCGCCGTCCAAAAAAATGCTACTGGAAATAAAATTTCAACTTTCTATTGGTGTGAGGGTCTTTGGAGGTCCTGGCTGTGGTGTCATATTTTAAACAAAAAATCGCTAGATGATTTTAATGTGGATTTGTATTTTCACAGGGTGGGAAGATCACAAGAAGCGTTTTTAAGACCTTTCAAACAAAAAAAAATCAGGCGAATATATCCAAAAAGTATAAAACTATAGATACCCTGTAAGAGAGTCTCTTAAAGAGACTAGAGCCTACAACATAATTTCCCATATTTGCAATGCTTTTGTTATTAGTAGTAATTAGAGATGGGTTTTGGGTTTTTATACCCATCGATGGGTTTAAACCCTTTACGGGTGCCAACCTATGGGTGCCAAACCCTTGACACCCATAGGGTTGTCATTTTTAAAATAAAGGGTGGTTTCAAAGGGTGGAAACGTTTGGCACCCAAAAATGGGGTCTGTGAGTGGCTTCAAAGGGTGTATACACAACCTTCTTAAGCTTACAAGCCCTGTGCAAACATGTGACAACGCCGCAGCGGGACGGTTCAACGGGTCTATGCAGTAAAGAGCGGTCTGCACTTTGGCTTAGTTTATCTTTTCTAATAAATGTTCAACCCCCTTTTTAATTATAATTAAATACATTCGTGAACTTTGTTTTAATAATTGGGTACCTAAGTAAGTAGGTACGACAATAAAAGCAGTAACAAGTAACAAAATATACACAAAAGTATAAGTATTTAAGTATCCTGGTGTGGATAGGTACATTTTCAATAAATTAATAATATGGTAAATTTGGGCAAATAGAGGGAACTACATTTTGTTGTAAAAAATACAAACAACAAGCGAACAGAGAACAACATGTTGTGAAGGAGAGTAATCTCTTCTGATTGAAATGGCAGTTAGGGTCCATTTCATAATACATTCAACTAAATTGTCTTTTGACTTTAACATTAGGTAAAGAAACTTTGGAACAATACTAAACAATGTCTCAATTATTACAAAAACTTCTTTAATTTTAAAGGGTACTTTAGTTTGTCTATGCAATTGGCCCTTAATCATTTTTTTCTTAAATTTTCGTCCTTTGGAAAGCCCAAAACGAGGCCCAAAACGAATACAAGTTGACCGCTTGCCGTCAAGGAAAGAAAACCTAGCTACTTCAAGTTATTATTACGATTTGACTTACAGCCAGGTACATAGGTAACTAAGTTCTAGCTTCCCTCGACGGTTCTAGGCATCTTGAGGCTTGAAATTGCAAAGGAACGATTCTTGACTTAGACTTTTATAGAAATGTTTCATTTTTGCACAAACAAAACAAATTTATAAAAAAAACTTTCGCCAGCACTTTGGGCTGTCTCTTTCCACCCAGAGACACACTGCCTCGTCGTAGCAATCTGGCGTCGATAGCACTACCCGCACTACACAAATTAATTCTGGTAAATTTCTTGTAAAATGAACTGAGAGGTAGTGACAGGCCGCGCCGCGTCGACCCGCAAGCCATGTTGCCAGCTTTCTCAACTTCAGGGTTTTCCTAGAGTCAGCTGTGGTGTATTTATACCTCGATTTATACTAAAATGACACCAGAAAATGGTGTGACCAAAATGTGACCAAAATAAAAATATATCTTGGAATGGATGGAAGGGAACCAAAGCCAGTGGATTTGGAGCAAAGAAGAAGAATATCTCGTACTAAACGATAAAGAAAGGAACAAAAATTTTAGTTTTAAATTGTTCAGGCAATAATAACAATAAATAATAATATATATTGTAATTATTATAGTAAAACTGTTGATAATAATGCAGGATGATCCTTATTTCTGTATGCCCTAGAACCCAGAATACATTTTTTTTTATATTTAATATTTTTTAATCATAATTTATCATTATGTTGATTTAGGTCTTAGGTCTTAGGATAATATAAATAAAAAACAAATAGTCAATATAATCACAATAATAATAACAATGTACCTAGTTCTTTTGATCAAATGACTTTTAAAGACGACTGGATTTCGAATTCGCCTGCAACATATTTTTTTTTTGTTTTTTGAAATGTTTCTGTTGTTTTTAGTTTTTAAATATGAGTATTTGGTATTAAATTCAACGTATCACCAATCAAAATATGCCAAAAACTAGTGTCACCATTTCACACCCAGAGCCAAAAAGCGTTGACTGACGTATTAATTAATTAATACGTCAGTCAACGTCAGGGTGCAAACGGAGGTGGAAACCTTGACTATATTTAACTTCCTGTAATATTTCAAGCATTTCAAAATTGCTCCTGTACTTAATCAGAAGAAGGTAATTAGATATTATGCACCTGGGTGTATCTACTTAAATCTACTTAAATAAACTAGCAGTAGGTATACTTTGAATAAGGAACAATTAAATTTTTAATAGTTTGCTAGGTAGGTAGGTAGCCCACCAACCCACCTGAGTTTCAATGAAATTAGGAGTAGGTAAGTAGGTACTTAATACCACAGATACTTAAATTCTAAAGTTTTACATAAGAATAAGGTCTGCAAATATACTGCTGAAAGATGCAACTATTATTGGTTCCAGTAGGTAGGTATGTTGATATTGATATGTCCCCGAGGATATACGCTCTAGGGAATGCCTATAATAAATTATTGAAAAAACTAACCTATTTTATCAATTATCAGCTTAGGTACTTATATCGGTCTCCGATATGCTTGTACACATCGGCCAGTGATAATGGGTAAACCTCGGAATAAATGCACCCGAGGAAGCATCTATTTAAATTTTCCCAAAATTCCTAGACATTTTACGAAGACATTTTGCGGAGCATTTTGCATTAATGATCTTATGGTCAGTGTTTTTAAAACGCCAAGGTTCAATTTAGGAGTATTTAGCCCACCAAATTACCGATAATCTGTTCCAAGTCAACTTTAGATTTATGGCCTTCAGAGTTTATTGACCTCAATATTGGGATGCTTGGTGGAGGTGTAGGTATCCGACGAACCCACAAGGCACTGATGTCACAATTCACAACCAACGAAAACGGAAAAAAGAATCCAACTACTTACATTCCTTATTCCACAGAATAAAAAATAGCGTTAGTCTGTGCCGAGGTCTGTGCTTATTCCCACCTTGTAAAGATTTTCGTTTAGTTTATACATAGTCATACTACAGAGGTAGGTTTGTAGACATTTGTGATTATGTTCTTGTTTGTTAGGCAAATTTAATAGGACCAGACATAAACATGATTTGAAATTAACAAGATATCTAATTAATATCTAATATAGTACCTACCTATACCTATTATATTGACTACCTACCACCCGTACCTAGGTAGGTACCTCTTCTATTTCAGGAAAACGACGCCATTTAATGGGAAAATGAAAATTTCAATAAAAAAATTCTGATAAAGCAATAATTTACATTGTTGGGAAAGTTGCCATTGGTTTTATTTTTCCCCTAGAAAACTCACAGCTTTTCGAGACAAAAAGTTGCACGGCCGACAGCTGGCTTATCACCAACCGATAAACAATTGCGAGGCTACACCAACATTGAAAACTTCACGAAATAAACAAATTGTTAATAATAAGTAAACAGAACAGGAAGATAAAATGTTATATTACTGCCGTAAAAACATCACAACGTTCCAGCGATTTGCGATCAATATGATTTTTCACAACGGGTTTTACTTTTGTGTGCGGCGCACGTAGAAGTGAATAAATAAACAAACGAGAGGAATTAAAATACGTCCGCTTAGAATGTTGCTTTGTGATTTTATCACAATGAACCAACAATTTTTTCCTAAAACTTCGTCAAAAACCACGACGTGCCACACAAAGGAATTTTCGCCAATCTACTTATTTTCAGACAAAGGACGTTCATTATTGCACATGTTATACCAGCGTTCGACATTGACTATCAAAAACGAAATAAAACTACCCAACGGCAACTAATCATAGATGTCCGTCAATAAAAAAAAACTAATCCTAATTGTTTTCCCGAATACCTACCCAAAGAATTTCACATTTTTCGTGCCCGCAACACAATATCTTTCGTTTGCGTGCGATATTTCGTAGATTTGTTCAATTTTTACGGTTAAAAACAGCCGATTTTCAAAGCGAACGTTTGAGGCACCGAGGCACGGCCATCATAGTTGGGACTGCACGATCCGAGTCACACTGTCACACTGCACGAACTCGCGGAAAAACCTGTTATCGCGGGACAAAGGGATGTCGAAACCCGGTGGAAAATGTGTGGAAATGTTCAAGAAAACTTACGTTTAATCGGTGCTCACCACAGGCTGGCTGGGCGAACCATATGATCCACAACACACCATATCATCGTGGTCCAACCGTCGGGTCGTGCGATAAGCGAAGTTCACAAGACAATAATAAAGCGATGCCAGAGCCATCTGGTTATTTTTTGTCTGCGCCGAGCGGTTGAGCCGCAGACGTCCCCTAGCCGACTGGATCGTCGAAGTTACTACCTAACTGGTGACGTCATGAACTAGAAAGAAGGATTTTTTTGCCAAGCGCCTACCGGCCCTGCCGGACCAATAATAGACCTTGTTGACATTTTCTCTAGCTCTGACAGAAATGATTAGGTAATTAGTTACAATTAGTAACAAAAATTATTCTTATCGGAAGATTATTACAGTATAGGCAAAGTCTAGACGACACTATTTATTTTCTGACTTTAAAAATCTTATTTTTAACTTATCCAGCTACTACTGCTAATCCGATAGATCAATACGTATGCCGATAATCATCAATATAATGGGTATTTCCATATTATCAGTGACTATAGAATTCTTTCTATAGTCACTGATATTATGTATTTTATTTATATTTTTAATATCGATATTATTCTCAGCCCTAATACCGACTCTACTGAGTACTGAGTGATGTAATGAACTTTACGTGATCAGTGGCGTAATATTTTACTTTACGTAACTAGTTACGTAAAGTACAACGATTCACACTTGCTTCGGTTTTGAAAGATATGTAGTGTCATTATTTGATATGTAAAAATTTGGAAAAGTGATTTACTTTTAACACTACCTATTTTCTTGAAATTTCATCTTTGACAATGGAAATAATAATGTTAAAAATTGTATAGGGTGTCTCAAATAAAGTGTTGGGGTAGTTTCGTTTTTTTAGTTTTTGAGATAAGAAGACCAACTAAAAACCGGGATGATGCAGTTTTTTTCCGGGGAATCGATTCTAGCTTCAGAATTGACATTTTCGAAAAGTTAAGGCCAAGAAACTATTTTTTGAAAAAGTAAAAATTATTGTTTGTTTGCACAGAGTCTACATAATAATATATAGTTACTCGTTCACAATTTGAATATCACTTCCGGTTTAACGGGTTTAAAGTTGCGCATTTCGTTAAACGACCATTTCTAGTTTTTCAGGAATTTCAGGTTCGATTTCTTGGGAGGATCGGTAGAGAGGCTCCAATAAATGCTCAACTTTTTGCTCATTTTACCCATGTATTTCTCCAAATTTGGAAGTTACCAATGGTGTACACGCTAAAAGTAAACACCCTGTATATGGGGTTATCTATTACAGTTTTCGAGATATTCAACTATGTTTTTCGGTTAGTTAGTATAGAATAAGGAAGCGTCAGAAGTGGGAAATCGCCACTAAGTCTGAGCCTTAAATACTTAGGTTGAATGCTTCGTAAATTTTGGGGGCATCGCCTCAGACTAGGACACATGGAGGGGGCCGTGGAATAGAATACTGATTGTGAGGTCAGGTAGATTTGGCAACACCGCCTAGTTGAGGTATTTATTGCCTAGGTGGCGCAACTAGTATTGAATTGTTTAGTGACGTAGTACGCAACTTTTTGCCATTATTCATTATTCAAAGTAAATATTTAAAACTTATGTTGTTTACTTACCTACCTATATTGTATTGTATCACTGTTATACAAATGAACTTTAAATATATTATTAAAAGGATTAAAAGCACAGCTAAAAGTATTATACCTAGGTGCTCAGTGCCGGACGGGCCCAATTTGTCGATTTTAGGGCCGCTAACCTATCATGTCGTCATTGATTCATTTACTTTTTATTCCCACCCAACTTTATACAAGTTCATTACAGTACAGCGTGTGACAATTAAAGTACCTACCTATGCATCAGGAGGGACAATGTTTTGTTAGATAAACTGTTTAAAATTTTACTTTGCAAGCTTTGTGTGTACCTACTTCGCGTGGATAAAAAATGATGTAGGTATGCAAAAGTAGTCTCGTGACTTTCGTCAACTGTGAAATTTGACATTTAATAAAAAAAACTTCAAAATTGCCACTTATTGTTGAAATATCGAAAAAACTTATTAGACAAAAATGTTTTTTGATTTTTTTTTGAAATTTTTGTTTTTTGAAATTAGTCTATAATTATCTCTATACTCTATACCAATAATTCTCGTAAATTTTAACGACATTCATTTTTTGTAATTTTTTTAAAGAGCTAATCAGGATACCCCAAAACTCTCATATTATACCAAATTTGAACAAAAAATATATAGAGAGTTCTATTCTACAGGGAGCCAAAATTTAGCAAAATAGGAATTTTAAAGGTATCTGGCGAGTCAAGAGTAAAGTACGCCATGGAATTACCTCAAAACAGTTGAATGGTCAACAGGACCACACAAGGTAGGTATCTATTGGTATGCAAAAATCCAATAGCAAATATATACAGGTTGTTTTTCCCTGAGCCATCTCGTGCTGAATTTTTTAAAACTTTTTAACGGTCAATTTAATGCACCCTGGAATTATTATAAATTATTAAATACATTAATAAATTAGAAAATAATTCATTTTTTACAAAATATCGCCCAACAAGTAAACAACGATTAAAATTATTGGACTTTTCTCGACATAGCCATCGTCCAATAAAATTATACATTTGTCTATGTCTATGGGTTTCTGTTGTAGCACACTACCCTGGCAGGTTTCTGTACATTTTAGACTTAGTTCATTTACAATTTCTGCGGCGGTTTTGATACATCTAATCGAATTTTATCGCTCTTTATCCGTATAGGTAAAGTAAAAAAAATTGCACTTTGAGTCGGTACAGAAAAAACAACGTGTATATTTGTCATTGGACCTTTGCATACTAGTTAATACCCTGTTCTGTTGCTGTTGATCATTCAACTGTTTTGATGTAATTCCATGGCATACTTGACACTTGACCCGCCAGATTCCTTTAAAATTCCTATTTTGCTAAATTTTGGCACCTGTAGAATAGAACTCCCTGCATATTTTTTGTTCAAATTTGATATATGGGGTAAGGGGGTTCTGTGGTGTCCGATTTTAAACAAAGAAAATCGCTAAATGCATATAGTGAAAATTAGGTGTATAAAAAATCCAATCCGACCCATAGATTAGCATGTTGACAACGGTAAGAAAGTCAAAAGACGACGTTTGAAGATCTTTCAAACAAAGAGAAGATCGGGGCAATATTATCCAAGAAAATTATACATGTAGAATTTTTTTTTTATCGGGGTTGGTTGTGGGTAGCGTCCTGAGTATAACCCCAAAAAATCTCCATCGAAGTCTTGTTACGAACCCCGCAATAGGGGTGGTTTTGCAAACATTTTTTTTCTTATGTATACATTATTACATTCTCTACAAACTTTCCCTTATATGAAGTTTTTTTAACTTCAATACTTCACGAGATATAGGTAAAAGATCACCACTAAAGTACGTTTCACGAATTATGGCGTACACGTCATCAATTTACGTCACTGAATCAATCAAATCGAGGCTGCATCCTCCAGTCCCGTAGATTTAAATGGGGAAAATTATACTTGTATAGGCAACCAGATATACCAGTCCTTTCACCCCGGTGACTTCACCCATATTTTAATTGTAAAATAATGCGTTTTACCATCACAGACCTATTAAGAGAAGCTGTAATATTAGGTCCGTGGTTTTATTTTTATATATTATACACATTTTACCATGCCTTGAAATTGTAAAGTGATAGTCTGACTATCCAGTTATAGCAACGTTGCTAACTAATGTATGTACGTAGCTAACTAAAAGGATGTTATAAAGACAAAAGATAGGTAGATACAATTAAATCCAAAATCAAAATTTTGACCACATATTTTAAGAACTTATTAAACACAAAGAATATAAACATATTAGGATAAATAAACAAATTTTGAAATAAATATATGAACACAGATAAAGTACATAGGTATATTAATAACAGATACATCAAACCAAAAATAAATTTAAAAATATAGTTTAAAAAACTAAAAAATAGCAAAATAGCAAACCGAACTAAAAAGTAAAAAATAATTATATCAAACCAAATTTTATTGTAAAAAAAAGCACGGGTGCTTTTTACTATATTTTTATAATAACTCTACTTTTATCAATAGCTACTAATGAAATATTTATAACAATTGATGTCATGCACCCCACGCTTCTTTTTTACAATAAAATTCGGTTTGCTATTATTATTTTTACTTATTAGTTGGGTTTGCTATTAAAGCGTGTTTTTTTAGTTTATTTTTAAACTAGGTATATTTTGTAACAATAAAACAAAAAGCGGCAGGCGTATTTTTATACGCCTGAAATTATCATTCTTCTCACTCTGTATTGGATTGGGCGAATTCCTGTAAAAATTTCCGTTGTGGAAAAAGAAGTGACTAGCGGAACCTAGCGACTGCTTTGACTAGCTTTGACCTGCCAAGATCGGTTTTGGTTTCCTCTTGCAAATATCCAAGTTTCGTCAAGGAAAACAACTTGTCCCTTCAACTCAGAGTTTTGATTATTTTTATATTTCCGCAGAAACTCTGCTCTTCTCAAGACAATCTGACCCTTTTCCATTAACGCCCTGCGGTTGTCGTCCTTTTTATATTTAAAACCAATCTGTGGTAATAAACGACCCAAGGATGACTTACTAATATCAAGCGGTACTTTAATAGCCAATTCCTCCCTCAAAGTCTTCAGAGTTAGGCGCTTTTCTGTAAATAATAAATGAATTTAAAATTTAAAAAATATATATGTTTAACTCTAACCCACTCCAGCTACCCTTAACCCTAAAACAAATACATTGTAAGCAAATTTTGATATTTGCAAGAATGAAAAAAGGTAATATGTTAATTTAAAAGTTGGCGTCTAAAACATTAACCCAGATACAAAACTCCTAAATATCTTTTGTGTTTTAGAATATTTTTTTCAGCTCTTTTTCTTGCATTAAGACATTTTACTTGTAAAACGCAACCAGATATACCAGATTACCCAGACCTTTCACCCCGGTAAATTCACCCAAATTTCAATTGTAAAATAATGCGTTTTACCATCACCTTTTTAGAGAAGTTATAATATTCGCTCTTTGTGTGGTTTAAGAGCATCTCGTGCAGATGCCAGAAAGGTTGTGGTACCGGCAGGATTAAAATGTTTGGTTCTGTGTTTACACTGTACTGGGATGCCCTGCTAAAACATTCCCGACCTGATTGCGTTAGACGACGACAACACAGAAGATGCCGAAAACTTTTACGATCAGATAGAGGACGATGAGGACCAAACAGACAACGCCGAGTTTGCCGATTCTGTCTCTGAATTGATGTCCGAGGATGATGACAATGAAGGAGAGTCAGCTTTACAATGTCGCAAGAGACTCAAAGTGAAATAAACTCAGATATCGACCATGGATTAGGCCTCTTGGGGATATACCTACCACATTAAAAAAAACGCACCGATCAACTCTACCTCAAGGGTGGTATGGAAACGAGTTGATTATGACATTTTCTAGTTTCATAAATGCACAAAATTAATAAATGTGGCCCCTAGATCAACAATAAGGAAATATTGACCGTAGATAAACAATAATTATAAAATACCCATATCGGAGAATGTAGCGGCGCGCTCAAAAAATCATAAGTATAATTTATTATATACGATCAAATGTATCAAATCAGAGGCATCCGCAGATTCGGAAAACATTACTCTTTCAGAAAAAAAAATATTACAGAATTGTTTAATAGCAATATTCGTCTTAATCCGCGATGAAATTCTTATTTTGTTGAAAATTGCAAAACAACCCCCAACTTTGGCACGGCGTAGAGCAGAAACTGTTGGTCGCAGACGAGAAATGTAAAGACCAAAATTATGTACAATTTTGTTCTCTACATATTTCATTTCAACTTTTTTTAGATAGCGCATACCACAACGGCGCTATTTCTCGAAAAGCGCCCCGACGCAGAGTTTTCATCCCCCCACCCCTCGAGCGGCAACACCCTGAGGTCGCAAACTCAGGTGTACTATCAGGGGACCTCTTCCCACCAAATTTCATTTCTTTCCGACCTTTTGCGAATAGAAACTCCCCATTGCCTGGCCTATTATAAGAGTGAATTTTTTTTTAAACAAGCTGATTTTTTCAGGGTTAACTTGGAGGTACTTATAGGAGTGCACTTTGGCACCCTGACAAGCTCCAGATTCTCCTCTTACATCTATGCAGGGACATACTGTATATCGACTCTAACGAGAAATTCAATTTCTCAGCAACCGAAATAAGAATGGTTACGAGGAGATGCAAGTCTAAAAAAGTGAAAATATGTTGGTATTTTATATATTGTGCGATTTGTGTGCAGGGATTTAAAAAGAGTAATAGTCCAAGATCCCAGGGCCCCCAGACGTAACTTATTTTCTAAAAGACTAAATGTGCGAAATAGAGTAGTGTTCCTATGTACATTGAACGCATGCGTATCCGCTAAGTTGGGTAGACGGCCAATTTACAGGTAGCAGGTGAGAAAGGTAAGTAAAAATAGGACTCACTTTACTTAAATTCTAATGGCTGATTTTTATATATGTTTTGAAGAATATTATTAAAAACAAATATTCAGTGCTGCCAGACACTTCCCGTCGGCCATAATTTCCGCCAGACGCTTTAAAGCTACCAAAAAAATCATGGAACTTTACTTATATTCAAACGCTTGATTTTTATATAATGTTACTTAGGGGACTATTTCAAAACTCTATGTGATCAGCCAGACAAATTGTAGGGGCCAAACTTCCCCCAGACACAAAATTCTACCGTGAGTATGAGCGCGAGGGTACTACTCGTATATGCATGAGTTTCAGAGCGAGTGAGATATCTATGTGAACATAGGTTTATTAAATTTAAACTGGGATTGATGCAAATGAAAATCTTCAATAAGAACTTAATAATATTTAAATATACAAGGCGAGTTTTTTTCGATGTTTAGCATGGGGATCTCGGAAACCAGCGAAGCTAGAAGGAAGTTTAAATGGGAAAATATTTGCAGTTTCATGGGCCCAATTAAATGCGCCTTTTGGATTTTTGACAAAGTTCATGGCTTTCTAGATATTCCGAAAAAAATGATTTTTCCCTATTCTTTCAAATCCCGCTAGCTCCGTTATTTTTGACTTTACAGAAAAAGTGTAAATACAAAAGTTGTAGGGAATCATGTTCCTAATAAGAGGATCCAATCCTATTTTGCACGTGAGCTGTCATTTTAGAGATATGACATATTACTTCGGTTTCTTTTATATGCAAACCATAGTTGGCTATGGTCGCGTAAAATCGAGCATTTTTTAAGCTTTCTAACGATATATTACTCGATATGATTATTTTGAAAAATATCGGAGTTATGGCGCTTTTTCTGTTTAATTCTTATTTTAACCGAGTTAACCATGGAAACAATGAAATGCTAAATGCTTATTGACAAATGACAGTCCTGAGTTATGGCGGTTTTTTCTGTTTCCTGTTTTAACGAAGTTAGCCATGGAAACAATGAAATGCTTATTGAAAATGTCAATCCTGTGCAGTTCGAGAATTAGTTCAGTCATTAGCTAATTTTCTGCGAAAACTTCTAATTTCTACAAAAAGAATGTATTTTTCAAGCCTGGAAAAATGTGATATTGTCGAGTACATTCGGTGTAACTTTTGAACGTTGTTCGAGCTGCTTCTGCTGCAACTTGCCGTGTTGATGGATTCTGAATTACACAAGCTAGCACATTTGTTCCTGCAATTTCATTTATGTGTTTTGATGTGTCCTTTGGCCTACTGAAGGAACCATATTGTCCTAAGTTATCATACAACCTCTTAAATGTAGGCAGGCAAGGCTGGCGGCGATCAAAGTATAGCGTTCATAATATTTATGTGAAGCTCGAACAGATTTCAAGTTACACCGAATATACTCGACAATATCACGTTTTTCCAGGATTGAAAAATACATTCTTTTTGTAGAAATTAGAAGTTTTCGCAGAAAATTAGCTAATGACTGAACTAATGGGCCTTGTTCACTCAATCGAATTTCGATATTTCTTACTACTAGAATGAAATTAATCACATAACTCTTTAATACCTCAGCATCTTTCTCGTCGATACCTAATATTGTTATTAACTAAAAAAATATATAAAAAATTTAAACTGCGCGCCTTCATTTGGAGCAATGAAATTGCGTTTGCCACGTTGCCGGTTATACTAGTAATCGAAGCCCTAAAAATTCGATTTCCGTTCTAATCTCAGTAATCTCAGACGTGCACATTGAATCGAAATCGATTCTCTAGAGAGAGACAGTTGTATAAACGATTGTCCGAACTCGACCGTACAGACGCAGGTTGTTGTTTTGTGGGTCGTGTGTCGTGTCTATATCAATCTGTCATGTCATTCTGACATTCTTTGATTCATGTAAACCGAGCTAATAAAACTAAAAATGTTTTTCTGAAAACCTGCAAAAGTTAAAAGTTAAAGTGTATACCATTACCGTATGCTGATTTGAAATCAAATTTAATTGGTCTTGTAATAAGGATGGCGCTAGGCACTTATTTAGCATTATCAGTATTGTTACCTCCCTGAAGAACTGGAAAAAGTGATCCCGTAATTGACAGAAAGGAGAAAGAAATATTTTGGTTATCCGGAAAACCTTTTGATAGCCATTTTAGGAGATGATAGAAAACACATTCGACAGAAAGGAGAAAGGAATATTCTTTAAGAATAATTGCAAAATGAAGAAGATCAACGGCAGAAACCAATGACGTCAGAACCTATAGACAGGTTTGTTTTGATAAAAGTTTGACGCCCAGAACTAATCACAATCTAAGCGCTCCATTAAATTATTCCGAAAATGTCGCGAGATTGTCAGAAATTGCCCCTTTTTGTCGAGCCGTAGCGAACTTATTTCGACTCTGGGCTCGGAGGCTGGCGTCGTTAGACCATCCCCCGAGTCTTCAGGTGAGGTTCCGATGCTTCCGGCGCCCCCAAAGAAGAAAAAACATGCGATATCTAAGTGTGATTCTGGAGGAACTATAACCGGGAATCACCGGGTGTATAGTTGGTTGATGGTTGACTTTCTGTCTTTGTTTGTAGCATGTTGTTAGAGTAGTATGGATATATTTAATCTTGGCGTCAAAATAAAGGGCATTTTAACAATGGGGCACCACGTCTATAGGTTTTGACGTCATTGGCAGAAACCAACGATGTCAGAATATTTCGAAATTAAATTTTGATTGTCAAGATTATGTCTAGTTGTTATAAACCAGATTTATTTAGGTTTGGACAAACTTACAAGTTGGTGACCATTCTACATGTAACTTTTAACTCAAAAAAGGGGGAAAACATTGCGATTGTGGTATATTATTAAATTAATTGATATTGAGGTTATTTTTTATTTCTTTTTATGGCCTCTGCCACAGAATAAATATTGTGAAGCTATTTATTCTTTGCCTCTGCTCTTTTTGAGCAATCTACTAGCCACTATGGGGCGATGTACGGTGCCAAAGCGTGGGGAACCATGAAAGACTCACCCACTCGTGCACCGCCGCGCCGCCCCCTGATATTGAGGCATTGAATAAGGAATTCGTAACCTTAATCAATGATTGAGGTCATGTGTTATGTCTATTTGGCAAGTTAGGTTAATTTTCTTCTTCTTCAGTCTTCACAAATCTCAAATAGAAACATATCGATATTGCCGTAAATCGTGTCAACGTCGCAAAACAGTAGCCAATCAGCTTTTTGGGCCCGTCACGTCACGGGCCCAAGAAATTTGAATTTCAAAAACGTTTTTAGGGCATTTCCCGGTCGAAAAAAAATCGGAAAAAAATATTTTCGTGTTTTATTTACTATTAAGATTCATAATCAAAAATAAAAAAAAAGTGTGAAACAGGCCCATTGTCGAACTGCACAGGATTGACATTTTCAATAAGCATTTCATTGTTTCCATGGCTAACTCCGTTAAAACAGGAAACAGAAAAACCGCCATAACTCAGGACTGTTATTTGTCAATACCTAAGCATTTAGCATTTCATTGTTTCCATGGTTAACTCGGTTAAAATAAGAATTAAACAGAAAAAGCGATATTTTGCAACATAATCATATCGAGTAATATATCGTTAGAAAGCTTAAAAAATGCTCGATTTTACGCGACCATAGCCAACTATGATTTGCATCTAAAAGAAACCGAAGTAATATGTCATATCTCTAAAATGACAGCTCACGTGCAAAATATGATTGGATCCTCTTATTAGGAACATGATTCCCTACAACTTTTGTATTTACACTTTTTCTGTAAAGTTAAAAATAACGGAGCTAGCGGGGGATTTGAAGGAATAGGGAAAAATCATTTTTTTCGGAATATCTAGAAAGCCATGAACTTTGTCAAAAATCCAAAAGGCGCATTGAATTGGGCCCATAAAACTGCAAATATTTTCCCATTTAAACTTCCTTCTAGCTTCGCTGGTTTCCGAGATCCCCATGCTAAACATCGAAAAAACTCACCTTGTATATTTAAATATTATTAAGTTCTTATTGAAGATTTTCATTTGCATCAATCCCAGTTTAAATTTAATAAACCTATGTTCACACAGATATCTCACTCGCTCTGAAACTCATGCATATAGTACCCTCGCGCTCATACTCACGGCAGAATTTTTTTTGTGTCTGGGGGAAGTTTGGGACCTACAATTTGTCTGGCTGATCACATATAGTTTTGAAATAGTCCCCTAAGTAACATATATAAAAATCAAGCGTTAGAATATAAGTAAAGTCCAATCATTTTTTGGGAGCTTTAAAAGCGTCTGGCGGAAATTATGGCCGACGGGAAGTGTCTGGCAGTGCTGAATATTAGTTTTTAATAATATTCTTCAAAACATATATAAAAATCAGCCATTAGAATTTAAGTAAAGTGAGCCCTATTTTTACTTACCTTTCTCACCTGCTACCTGTCTACCCAACTTAGCAGATACGCATGCGTTCAATGTACAAAGGAACACTACTCTATTCTGCACATTTTGTCTTTTAGAAAATAAGTTATGTCTGGGGGCCCTGGGATCTTACTCTATAATGTTGAAGTAGTGATTCCCTTTAGAGTGATTTTTTGACTTTGACCCTCACCACAAATCACGATAGACTTCGACAAATGACAACGCCAGGTCTGCAGAAAGTGACAGATTCACTATAAAGAAGAACCAACATCACAACGGTGTTATTTAACATATGCCACCACCACCTCCGATGGCCCTTTCACTCTTGCGGCGATGTCTCCACGTTACCACATCCAGGCTGGCTAGGCACCATTGGTATGTGGATCCAGAGTGGATCAGCCAGTTCGACGGACCGGTCATGTATCCTGACGAGACGACCTCCAAGTTAGTCTGGAACATGAGTATGCATGCTTTCGGCGAAACTCGCCCTGTCCCTATTCAGATGCTAGCCGTAACGCCAGACTTTTAACAAACAAAACACGAGCTTGGCCCTTTGGCGACTCGTAAACAGTTTGTGAAAATGTTGCAAACTTGTTCGGGCAAATTGCAAACACGTGCAAAGGTTTATGGTTCTTATTCCGTTTGTATCCTTGACTAAAGAACCTCAGGAAGGAGCAAATTTGGGCTTAACGCTCGACCGGGACGGGCGGGACGCACATAGGTAAGTGACACCCGATATTGCCATTCGGTACAGAGATTCGTAATTTCGGATGTAACATGCGAAATAACCAACCGATTGTCGCTGTCGGGTGTTACTTTACTGTGTTACTTGACTGTGCCCAATGTTTTCATTTCCGTTCTTGAGCCATTTGTCTTCGTGATTTTACAGAAGTGGCACTTGGTATCAATAGGGATTAGTTATCTTTACCCGATGGCTATTTATATCTACGTAATAATAATTTAGTGCTTTGCCAACTTAAAAAGAAAGAGGAAGTAGATGTGAGTATATTGATACTTGCAGTTTTTAAAGCCTTAATGTTATGGTAATTAAATTAATGACAACATGATAAAAGCAAACAATGTATCAGCCATTTGCATTTTAGTGTCGTCGGGGTTGCCGGGCATTTTTTATACTTACTCTCAAGCCTTAATTACATTATTTACCAAATTTGTTTCATGTGTGATGAAATAATTTTCATGAGACTTGATCTGTGACCTGTGAAGCTTGTTTCGTGAAAACAATAGTAGGTACCGAGAAATAATATGGCCGACATCATGACGATCATGCAAATCATGAAAACTAGTTTTATGCCACTAATTTCGTAATGTACCTACCTAAACCTAATTCCGGTTTTACGTAAAAAATTCGATATATGTCCAGTTTGTACCATCATATGTGTTTGCAACCCCTTAGCCCTTAGCAACTACCCCCACCGCCACCTAGCCAGCTGACACCCCAAACGTTGCTCCACAATGTGGGTACAATCGAATGAAAATATAAAGAAACTGTCCGTTGCAATTTTTGTACACGGGCTCCAGGACTATTATGTCTTATACCTATATGCGACCGGCATATAGTCTCTGCCAATGAATAAATAGGTCTCTGCATATATGGCAGGATGCCGTTTTCGTTTTCGCAAAGGCACGCACCTGTGAGTTGTTTAGACAAACCAATCGAGGCAGGAATCCTCATTTTTCGTGAAATCAGTACCTACAATACAGGCAAAACATTATATCTAAGGCACGTTTATGTCTTTAAGTTTAGGAATCCTTGATAATATAGCAATTATAATTTTAGAAGTAGGTACCTACACCTACACAAACGCCTATGCCACTTATTTGGTGCATGCTCTCACCCCATCGTGTCAGATATCAAAATATTGTGTCAAAACTTGGGTAGTACCCTTGTTTACAAGGGTACTACTCAGGGCGATTTCCGTCTCGGGTAATTTATAATACACATAGAGCTTGACTCCTTCCTGGGATTCTTTATTAAAATATTTGCACGGAAAGATTTGATTGTTAAATAATTTAGGCTCAAAGTGCCACCATACAACCCGAGAAGGGAGCCTGTCCAGGTGAAAGAGTTCAAGACAATGCGCATCAACTTCGGACCGGCACATCCAGCTGCCCATGGTTGTCTTAGAATGATCACATACTTAGATGGAGAGGTAATAGATAATAGAGAAAAAGAGCACGAAGCACGCTTAGGGATATTGTTTTACGCACAACTTTATCTCATAGATTTAAACCCACGTAAATATAATGCAAATTTGAAAATGAACAGCCAGCCTATTTACATTTCTCACATATCAAATTAAAATGTTGGGGCATCGATTCCGAAGAATAAAAATTGGGAAAAAATTGAAATCTTTACTGGTATTGGTTTACCTTAATTTTCATTTCCTAAAATCCATAACACCGTTGACTGATATATGATATATGTACAGGGTGTTAAGTGCGAACACCCCCGTAAAATTTGTATTCTCCATCTGATTTTAGTCGCGTTTTTTTCTAAAAATACTACTTTTTTTTTCTAGTAAAAAATGACTAAAACCATTTAGCGATTTTTTTATTTAAAATCTGACACCACAGCGTTATACCAAACAACCTAAAACCCCCGTATACCAAATTTGAACAAAAAATATACAGGGAGTTCCATTCTGCAGGGTGTCAAAATTGAGCAAAATAGGAATTTTAAACTCATCTGGCGGAGTCAAGTGTGCCATGGAATTACTTCGAAACAGATGGATGATGAACAGGACCACTCACAGTGTCGACGTGCAAAGATCCAATAAAAAATATAAAAGGTGTTCTTCTCTGTAGCAACTCGAAATGCTGAATTTTGTAAACTTTATACAGGTCAAAAATCGAGTATATCAAAACTACCCCAGACATTACAAACGAACTAAGTCTAAAAAATACAGAAGCCTGCCAGTCAGTAAGTCCATATGAGTTAAGGTGGCTGGTGTGTCACAACAGGAAACGCACAGAAAATGTATCATCTTAGACAGTACAATAGTGACTTTATTGATAAAGGTCCAACCATTTAAATTGTATTTATTTGTTGGTTGGATGATGTAAAGAAATAAATAGCTTTTGTATTTATTAATATTTATTCAATCATTCCAGAGCACTCCTCCTGACCAATATAAAGTTTAATAAAAATTCAGCATTTTGACATCGCCCAGAGAAAAAGGCCCTGTACATTTTTGTATTGAATCTTTGCACACCAACACTTTGAGTAGTCCTGTTGATTATTCATCTGTTTTGACGGGATTCCATGGCACACTTCACTCTCCAGATGCCTTTAAAATTCCTATTTTGCTCAATTTTGACACCCTGCAGAATGGAACTACCTGTATATGTTTTGTTCAAATTTGGTATACGGGGGTTTTAGGTTGTTCAGATTAACGCTGTGGTGTCAGATTTTAAATAAAAAAATCGCTAAATGGTTTTCGTCATTTTTTACTAGAAAAAAACTTGTAGTAGGCCTTGAAAATCGACATTAAGACCTCAAATTTTCCACCAACGTAGAGTTTTTTGTGACCTATTTTTAGAAAAAAACGCGGCTAAAATCGGATGGAGAATACAAATTTTGTTCGCACTTAAGATGAAACACCCTGTATATTATTAAAGACTGCTCACGGCTGTCACGTCTGACACATTTTTGGCTCACCATGCGCTTTCCGGAGATAAAATACAATGCAGAATACATTGTTAGCCATCAGAGCTATCTGTTTTCCAGGACATAAAGCTATAGCCGTTAGAAGTCTTTATAAATACGTCAGTCAACGATAATACCCTGACTGGGTCAGAAAAAACATATGTTCAGGTATAGGTAACTACTGAGATAGAGTAAGGAGTCAAATACCCTATTATACAGGAGTGATTCTCCCACATTTTTTGTATTCTTGTCACATTCTATAGTTTCTGATTTGATAGATTGTGAGAAGAATTGATCCTCACATAGGTCTACTTCACCGCGGCACGGAAAAACTTATCGAATACAAAACCTACATGCAAGCCATGCCTTATTTCGATAGATTGGATTACATTTCCGTTCTTTGCAATGAACATGCTTTCGTCCTAGCTGCCGAGAAACTTCTTAACATTGAAATACCCCGCAGGGCAAAATACATCAGGTAACGTTTATTATAGGTACCTACACCCACCAACTGTTAACACCACAGACGAACACTTTGTTCGTCTGTGGTTAACACCAACCAGCTATTATAGCTGATGTCTGTTGTGAACTCTATTTTAGAACAATGTTTGGTGAATTGACAAGACTAATAAACCACGCAGCTGCCACAGCGTTCCTGGCACTCGATCTAGGAGCAATTACTCCACTGTTCTGGATGTTCGAGGAAAGAGAAAAAATGTACGAAATTTGCGAGAGGGTCTGTGGATCCAGGATGCACATGGGCTACTTTCGGATTGGAGGAGTACACAAGGTAGGTGTCACATATTTTCTTGTACTAGTGGACTTTTGTCTTCGAGCTACATACAGTGTTTGCAGTTCCCACCATTGTAATTTTTTTATTTGTTAACCGATTTTAAAAAACTGTTTTTGTAAGATAGGTCATCAGGACCACAAAAATTGCTAGAAGGTGGTTTTAAGTAATCCTAAACAAAAATCCGTCATTACTTTTTTCTAAAAAAATCGCTAATAGGACTTCTCGAAATGCTACCCTATAAAATGGTCGTAGTACGTAATGGTTACAGAGGGACAAACATGCCCATTTTGAAGACCTATCTAAAAAAGTTTTTGAAAATCGGTTCACAAATAAAAAAAATACAAGGGTGAAAACTCCTTAACGTGGACACACTGATCCAAAGTCATTGCCACGAACTACTTACGTCCAATGAACAAGATTTTGTTGGGCGAAAACGCTTGAGAATTTTTAAACTTGTAATCAAAAAATTACCTCCTCATCTCCCAGTGTATTTACTTCATACCTGAATATTAATATAACAGTATATCCGCGGATGGAGTTTACAAGGGATAAATGGACCAAAAAGTGAAAGATGCGAAAAAAAAGTCGTTGTTGATAAAAGTTTTTTACTTGAATTAGGATTCACAATGAGACACTTCAATTTAATTGTACAGGATGGGTAAAAAATACAAAATAACAACTTGCTCAAAACATCATTTTTGTATTTTTTACTAAAGGATAGACCTTGGTCCTATATAACAAAATAATTGAGGTTTCTCATGGTAAATCGTGTTTTCTAAAGAAGCAAAAACTTTTTTTATGAATAACTTTTTTTCGTGTCTTTCACCTTTTTGACCATTTGTCCTCTTGGACCATTTGTCTCCATACAAATTCGCTGGGGGCTATTTTATATATGGATCATCAGAGAAATCATAATCGATTCATTTTTTAAAAACAAGTTTGTGTTTAGTTGTTGTCGAAGATGTACTAAAGGAAATGACATGCCTCATGCTCTGGAGGTAAAAGTGATAAATTCCCTTGAGATTTATCGCTTTGGGCTTTGCGATAATTTCTAAGAGCAAAAAAAGGGTTCATTCTCACCTTTCTGAAAAGTTAAATCACAGAAAAGTAGTATATTTTCTGTGGTTAAATAGCTAAGAAATCTAAGTTCTCTATTGGTCGGGACGAAAGCGGGTACGCTTTGTCTGACCTGGCCGAAGTCAGGTACGGTTTGCCCAAATGTAAAATAATTTGTATATAATAATATGCCCTCATATCGCTATAGATATACTTAGGTACCAATAGCGTGTGGAAAATTGGTTTATCTGTCATGTCAGTGATCTCAGAGGCAAAGATTTACTTTTCTCTAGCGAATTACTATATAGCTATATATAGTATAATCATAATAATAATAATAATTATAGTAATTAAAAGTCACTGAATGCCAATCAAATGTTTCTAATATCTTAAAAAAAAAAATCACTTTCCTCGTAATAAATAGTTGTGTCATTAAAGTTTTTTGTTTGCGTTTGTTGGATTGGTAGGACAATAGTGAATTGAAGAAAATCTATTTCATTAGTTTATTTTAAAGTTAATGGCATTTACAATGTTTTTGCGTTTACACTTGAAAAGTGAATACTTATACAGGGTGGTTCAGTTTTAATCTGCAACACTTCAACAGGTGATAGAAAACCAAAAAATAACCGCACTTTCTTCTATAAACTATATCTTTTTAAGGCCTTATAAAAAAGTTACAGGGTGTTAAATTTGCAAGAAATATGTGGAATTTATTGAATATTTTACAAACTAGTTGAGATATTTAAGTCATATTTGATACACGTTATAACGGCATGGATTAGCATAAAACCTGTTAATATCAAACATCTTGAACAACCAGTGGCGTAGAAATGGGTAATTAGTATAATTTATTTTAGAAAAAAAAATAGAACCACCTTGTCTAGCAATAAAATGTATTCAAATTCTTATGTAAATTTTTATTGTAAACAAAAACGTTCTATTACCATTTTTTCATATGTGTCATGGTTTCATAGCAAATTTGATTTTTTCGTATTATTTCGGGGTACTTCTGAAAAATTAACTTAAAACTTTTCTCCAAAAGTAACACTTAAAGTAGAAAAAATGTGTTTGCTACCTGAAATAAAGTAACTTTTTCTAACAAACTCACCTATTTAAGGCTAAACTTTTGAAGATACAGGGTCTAAAACATTTAAGGAAGATACAATTAATGTTACGCTCTGTATCTTGAAAAGTAAACCTTGAATGGGTAAGTTTATTGGGAAAAGTTACTTTATTTAAAGTAAAAAACACATTTTTCTATTTGGACTGTTACTTATGGAGCGAAGTTTCAAGTTAATTTTTCAGAAGTACCCCGAAATAATACGAAAAAATCAAATTTGCTATGAAACCATGACACATATGAAAAAATGCTAAGAGAACGTTTTTGTTTACAATAAAAATTTACATAAGAATTAGAATACATTTTATTGCTATACAAGGCGGTTCTATTTTTTTTTCTAAAATATATTATACTAATTACCCATTTCTATGCCACTGGTTGTTCAAGATGGTTGACATTAACATGTTTTATGCTAACCCATGCCGTTATGACGTGTACCAAATGTGACTTAAATATCTCAACTAGTTTGTAAAATATTCAATAAATTCCACATATTTCTTGCAACTTTAACACCCTGTAACTTTTTTATAAGGCCTTAAAATGATATAGTTTATAGAAGAAAGTGCGGTTATTTTTTGTGTTGCAGATTAAAACTGAATCACCCTGTATACATAGACCAAAAGAAGTACATTTTTCCATTTTTAGATCAAATGGATATTATCTGTTTTAAGAAAGCCACATAAAATTGTACTGTGGAAAAATATTGCAAAGGACTGTGCAATGTTTTTACTGTAAAATTGATGAAATTTTACGGTTGTAAGTACAAAAAAGGTAGAAAAACTCGCTTGTTCGAAGATACGTTTACGAATAATTATTAGGGACTAAAAGAAGTCCATTCTTCATTTTTTTTTTTGTTTTACAATTTACTGCAGCCCTTTAATTTTTTCCTGTGTATATGTTAGATCAAATGAATATTATCTGATTTAAGAAAGCCACGCATTCTAAGGTTTACAATGTTTTTGCACGGAAATTGTTTAAAATCAAATACTTAGGTACTTACATTGTAACTTCTAATATTTGAAATTGTATCATGGAAAAACATTGTAAATTGCAATGTAAAGTGCAATGTTTTTACCGTAAAATTGATAAAATTTTTGGAACTGCAAGTACAAAAAAGGTAAAAATGTGTAGACCGGAACAGGGCCCCTCCTGAGAACTTGCCCTGAGCGCCCAGCGGATAAACCAGCACTGCGAAAGCCACGGATTTAATATTATAATTTATTTAGGATATGCCTATTGGCCTAATGGAAGACCTCTACGACCTAGTGAGCAGGTTCATTACAAGAGTAGATGAAATCGAAGATATTCTTTCGGCAAACAGGCTTTTTAAAGCGAGAACTGTAGGCATAGGTGTAGTGCCAGTCCACGAGGGGATGAACCGAAGTTTTTCGTAAGCATTTTATCCCTACCTACCCTAAATAATAATAATAATAAATCAAATCGTAAAACAATACTGGTATAGTTGCGCTCCCCCGTAGGCCTCATTGAGGAAGTAAAATAAAAGCAGTGACTATAGAAAGATCTATAGTGACTATAGTCACTGATAAAAGGTAAAAAAAACCTCTTTAAAAACAAGCTTTTATATAAGCCGCATGTACTAAAACGAATAAAATAAAAAATAAAATAAATCTAGGTTTCCGTTAAGATAATTCGCGACAAGTTTTTCTAAATCGAAAAGCTTGTCACGCGAAATGTTCATAAAAGTAGGTACCAATTAATTTTATTGGACATTGGTTGATACAGGGACTCTTTAAAATAAGGGGACCCAGCATTTCACATAGGAAAAGTGAAGCCTTGAGGGGAAGTTTGTTTTCTGTAGACTCCAAGGAGACCACATAAGTGGGCTGGTACAAGGTTATGCTATATGTGAGTGTCCAACTGCCATCAGGTTTTATATGATAGATAGTGCCATAGTCTAAAGGAGGCAAAAAAATTCCCATCATAATTCACAATTTTTAAGTTTTCTAACTTTCAGATACTCAGATGTGACAATTAAGGGATTTCAACTATACAATAAATTTGTTTCATTTGACAGTTGCCATATTCTGTAATTTTAGACAAAACATTGTCAAGTCTAATTTTTAGAAATCATGGAAACCATTATTAATTTTTACTAACAAAGTACGTGTTATATTCATAGATTCTCCAATAAAATGGCATACTTGGCATCACTGATACCATTAGAATGATGAAAGAATAGGCCTCTCCACTTTGGAAAGTGGAGATGGATGATGGGTCCCCTTATTTTAAAGAGTCCCTGGGTTGATAAGCACATACTTTCCAAAGTATGTATTTTCTTTACAATTCGCGCGACAAGCTTTTTGATTTACAAAATCTTGTCGCACTTTGGCATTAAATTATCTTGACTAAATCCTAGACTTATTTTATTTTTTATTTTATTCGTTTTAGTACATGGCTTATATAAAAGCTTGTTTTTAAAAAGGTTTTTTTTACCTTTTATTTTATTTTGTGCTTTTAAGTACCTATTTGATTCCCATATAAGGAGGGTGGTAAAGAAATTTAGTCCTTCATGTTGAGGCATCCGCTATATTGGATTTCGAGGCCAACGATAAAGACAGGCCACGGCGCTAACGCATAATCGCGTAGTCACGTGACCAACTTAGTCGTATATAATAAAAGGAATTTTTGTAGATAAGTAGAAAAAACACAAATTTCGTAACAATTTGGCAAGTTTTCTTTCATCTATTACATTATTGGATTTGTGCATCCAAGCTTTCTCCAATTGTTTTTTCAAAATTTTCAACCTGCCTCAGCTGTTTTAGGCTGAGAGTTAAACGGCACTGCACTCACAATATTTTGGCACATTCTCAAAAATTGTTGGGACATCACCTTCCTTTAGCTTAGGTGATATTCTCTATAGGTATTTTCCTCCCACAACACATTTGTCCACTTTAATTATTGTTTCACTTTCTTGAAAATGTTAGCCACACATACTTAAGGGTTTTCTAGAAATTAAATCTGTTGGGATTTGACGAATCCATTTTTGGCGGAAATTTTCATCCCGAGGCAAAACAAATGTTTGTTATGGCGACACTTTCTTCCTGGCTTTTGTAATATGTATAAATATAATATAAACAGACCCAATATTTGGTATTTAGGTTATTTTTTACGAAATAAAAATGAAAACTAACCTCATAGGTATACTGTAAATATTGACGAGGTCTCAGTTGATCGAAAGACCATATCAGGGCGTAGGTCGACAACGAAAATCCTCGAGTAGGTACGTTACAACACTGATTTATTTCGCACAAGGTGAATGGTGAATACAATAAATACACAAACCCGAACGTGTTCAACGGGATCGGCTTCCAGCCACCCGGTCCGTCTGAACTCGCGGATCTCCCGTAAGCAGTCCAGCCCTCTGTGTCTCAGGCTCCACTGTCCAATACTGTCCCATGTCCATAATAGTATATTCCGGGTTCCCTATTCTGTGGTTCGGGGGAGAATTCCCCTTACAGTGCTCACGCGTCGCGTCGCTTCGGTGCCTGCGACACCAATACTCTTGGACGGCACGACTCCCACCCAGACACCCAGAGGCCATAATAACACCTGGGCGGTTCCCCTCCGCCAGGACACACGCGCACTAGACACAAACTTGTTTCTAAAATATAAACTAAGACGTTTAAAAACACTTTAAACATTGAAAACTTCTCAAAACCCAAGCTGCCGCTTTCAGTTATGTGACAAATGACATGTAACGCCTGACTAAGATGGTCACGTGATTTTTGTGCGCCAGGGCCTGTCTTTATAGTAGGCCTTGATTGGATTTAGTATGACGTCACTTACCTTATTATTTTGTACTCGTCAAACCCTTTCATTTGATACCCATGTCACTGATGTCATTAACATTATCGTTTTCTACTCTTCCTGTAAATTTGTTTCGTCGTGTGGCGCCAGTGGCGATCGCTTGGAACAGCGCTATGCACAGGTGTTTAATATAGTGTTGGTCCAGGTTAGAGCTACAGAATGTCAAGGTTTAAGACATTCTAAATACTCCCCTGGACGTGCCTCAAAACAATGCTGCCAACCTTGGATTTTTTACCAAATTAAGAAATGCCATTTCTAGTGTACAATTAAAGAGCGTTTTTAGATTAATATGAAATTTACAAGCATTTTATTTTATTTTATTTTGTATGTTAATATATTAAATTTGTTTAATAGACTCTATTTGCTTGTTTTTATTTTATAACAGATTCTGCAACAATGGTGCTTTTAAAAAGTTAAACTACCCTGCCGATTTCTTTCGTTATGTGGCGCCAGTGACGGTCGCTTCAAACAGCGCTATGCTCAGGTCTTGAAATATGTAGTGTTGGTCGAGCTCTCAGAAAAGTATATAAAAAAACATATAAATGGCATATAAACGATCAATATGATAACTATATCATCCACAAATTCATGTTTTTTCGTAGGGTAGCAGAACTGATATATAATTGATGCCAAAAAATCCACCGAAAAAAGTCCCAAATCAACGTATATTTTGACCCATCCCTAGACCCTTTATTTTTCGAGTTAGAAAAAAAATACTTAAAAAACTAAAAACATGTGGGGGTTCCCATTAAAAAAACTATCTTTGGTTTACCCTGCTTTCAAGAGATGTCTTGTATGTTCATAGTATACAGGTCATAAAAAACTGTTTACAATAAACTACTATATACTTTTGTTTAAAAAGTGTTTTGTATCTCAAAAACTTAAAGAGTGAAGGCGTGAGATTGTTCCTTGGGACATCCTGTACATTTAAAGTGACAAAACAACTCTGTAAATTAGGATAGTTAAAAGAACTCTTCAGAAAATTAGTTTCTCGGTTTTAGTTTTGGAAATAATCTACTACTACTACAGATTTTCCACATGTATGCACTGCCAACTTTAAATGCTTCAAATGGAAGGTGAATTCAATTTAATTCCTAATGTGATTTCTCCAATATTTTGGCACCAAAAATATGTCATGACCTTGATGTTTTAGAGTAAAATGTTCTGTTTTGTCTTAGTACAGTTTTTGATGCATTATCTTTTTTGACTTTATACAATAGTTTATGTCATTTTAGTGGGCCAATGTTGAGGGCTTCTGGTGTTAAGTGGGACATGCGCAAAACTTGTCCATACGAAGTATATGACGAGTTGGACTTTGAAGTGCCAGTAGGAACGAATGGAGACATCTATGACAGGTAGGTGATGAAAACTTATTCCTTAGAAATGTGATTTAAGTGGATTTTATAACAATCATGTATTTTACCTATTGCCTAGTGCATAGAAAAACAACATAAATATTTCAAATATAAATAAAATAAAATAAATAAAGGCGAATAGCTTAATTATTTTTTCACGCTGTCAAAACACCTGCCAAGCTAAACCAAGCTAAACCCTATAATCCTTATTTATAGTTAATTTCAACAAAAAATGAGTAGGTGTTTTTGGGGTAGTGATACAGTAGGACCAATATACAAGAAACAGCTTACAGTATTTACATTACGCAATGTCCAAGTGGGAAAAATGTGTAAATAAATTGTAGGAATTGAATTTTGAACTAGATTTGGGACAACTTTATTTTTAGGAACTCTCTTCTTTGTTCTGCATAAATAATGATAATGTTCCTGGTTCCTGTGTGCATATTTCTAGAGCTTACTTGTTTCATTCATGCACTTATCGTTTTTAGGTTCCTAGTGAGAATAGGAGAGATGAGACAGTCCTGCCGTATGATAGTTCAATGTATTGACAAAATGCCAGAAGGAGAAATCTCAGTTGACGATCATAAAATATCACCTCCAAAAAGAGGTGAAATGAAGGTAAGATAATAAGATCTACGTACAAGGAGACTGAGTATAGCTTGCTTACTTTCAAATTGAGTGGTTTATAAAATGGGAATTAGTAGGTAAATGAATCCAGGATTTCAGACTTTTGTCAATTTTTGGACATTGTGTGATGTAGGTCTTTATAAAAATCCATGATATTTTTAGACATCAATGGAAAGTATCATTCACCATTTCAAATTATTTTCACAAGGTTTCAAGGTACCACCTGGAGAAACATATACAGCGATCGAGCATCCAAAAGGTACTTAATCCTAATCCTGCTTTATTTTTGAAGCAGCACTGAAGAATTAATGCAACTTTTCAGGCGAATTTGGTGTCTACCTAGTGTCAGATGGTACTTCCAAGCCATACAGATGTAAAATAAGGGGTCCAGGTTTTGCACACCTCCAAGGAATGGATTTCTTGTCCAAGAACAGCATGTTGGCCGATGCCGTAGGTATCTTAGGTAAAGCAAATTTTAACTTTTATCACTTTTTACTAGTAATTCAACATTTTTAGCTACTTTGGACATTGTATTTGGAGACATAGATCGTTGAGAGTGCATAATTTATTAGTAATTCTTAGTTATTTTACGTATTCCAATAAATAATAATTATAAAAATAAATAAATAAAAGTACAATAATAATTCTTATTAATTCAACTACACAGTGGATATCAAAAGGTTCTTATCATATGATAAACTTTTGTAGTAGGTTTTGCTGCGAAATTTGAATGCGCCAAAAGCCATAAAGTGACTATTTTTTTATAGTTATTTCAAAAAACAAACGCCACCCGTGGCATAGCGGTATTATACTCGAAAAATAAAGTGAAAGTAGTTTTCCTCCGTAGGTATCTCCTTCACTGAATTATAAAATTTCTTATTTTATTTAAATTATATAATTATAGTCTTATAGAAATTCACCAATAAGGTATTAGAATAAGATATCAAAAAATACTAGGTAGGTACCGAATACTTTAACCTGCACAAGAAAAAGCATTGAATCTTCGATATATTATGTTTATAGGAAAGAAATCATCCTATTTTAGTATTTTCTGTTGATGCTGGAAGTTATTCAGATAAAAGTTGAACCGCCTTATTTATTTTTTTATATTAATTTACAAATATCGTAATAAGTTGTGCATTCCATTGGCAGCGGTTTTTTGAGATAGCTGTATAAAACTGTAGGTATATCGTTGGAATTTAGAGAACAAAAGGAACTTAAAAATCGTCGCAAAATATAGAGGGGTGTCCAAAAAAGTGACCAAGTGATGTTGACTTAAACCAAAAGCCAGAAATGGCAACTGGATTTTTTTGTTACTCTCCCCATAGTCATAGAATTTCGAATTCTAGTTCAAGATTTTTCAACGCAAAGGTATATAAAGCTAATTTGTTAAAAACTCCGTGTATACATATTAACGACTGCACCGTAAATATTATGTAGGTATTGTCAATACTGTAATAATTTTTGAATCTTCAAAATCCGTCCATATTTCTAGAAATAATAGCGAAATCTAAAGTGTTATGACATACAAGTTATATTTGTGTAGATGAAATTGGAAAACTAAACAATTTCTTAGCTTTTATATTTAAAAATTACAATACTATTATCTACATGTTGTTGCAATATGGAAATCGAAGAAGATTGAAATTGAAAATTCAAGATTTTTCCGAAGCATACCCATGAAATTGGATTAGTACCAACTCATAAGTAACGATAGCACTTGTAACCTAAAACAAAATTTTATTACATCATATTATAATAACGTGAAAAGTGAATTTTTACTTTCAAAATTAAACTTCTACTGATCGAGAAAAAGTTCTTTCCGGTCAAATACATTTTATAGGTTGCTAGGTGAAGAATAAACCGTTCGACCTAAAAGAAAACACAATTTATATATTAGATAGATATCAATAAAATGTTTAAAATAAGATATTATCTAGTGAGTTATAGGAAAACTTCCAAATCAAACCGGACCCCACGGATAAGTTTCCGTGGGCCCCGATCAAACGAATTAATTAACTGTATATTAACTACACTATAAATTTAAATTTATTCTTATTTTGTGGTAACTTTGCCTCTGTATTGTACACTGAAGAATCAACACTCAGCAAAATATTGGCGATTTTCTGGGTTTCTTGGTGAACCTCTCCTCCAAATATGCAAACACACAACAGTCTTAGTATCAATAATCCGAATGAGAAATTAAAATATATCCGTTCGAAGTGGTCCTCGAACTTTTTTAAACTGGAAAATATCTGCACCAATGCGAAATAGACGTTCGCGAAATATGACACAAGGACTATGTAAGCTATACAATCGTTGATAGAGTCACAAATCTGGGATACTCTCACAAAGTCTTCTCGTAGGGCTCTCCAAACGTCAGTGTCTGGTACCTGGAAACATGGAACATAATGTTGTTTGCAATGCAAGTGGAAAAATTCGAAAATCGTAAACCTTCATCCTAACAAGAAATTTCGTCTTATTTGTGATCATTTTCAATCTATGGGTTAGCGCTACTCCAAGGAGCATTATGAATGTGTCTATATAATTCCAGAGGAATGTTTTTTGAAGAGTTGCAAACTGAAACAAAAAAAAATAATTCTTCGTTAATTTATCATTGGACCAAATTTTAGTATTTTTGAGGAGTGCCTATCATGACCAAGAAAATCTGGCCACGTAATATTCTCGTTATACTCTATACCCTACGAGATGGCAGCAAATTGCCGAATGTGCAAATTGCCGGATGGTCGTGTGGGATCGGTAGGAGTCGGTCCTCAGCAAATTGCAGAATGTGCAAATTGCCGAATGGTCGTAGGAGTCGGACCTCGCCGACGTAGCGTCCGCCAAAATTAGGTCAGAATCTGTTGATTGCTTGGGCTAAACGCTTGTGCCTTTGTGAGATTGTTTTCCTAATTTCGTATCAATTAAAAACCTTTCTAACATAATGCAGGAACCGCAACAAAATATTTATTTACGTTCTCTAAACCCTACTAGCGTCTAGGGAGCGGTAGGTCACAAATGATCCTAGCTGCTCCTTTTGCAACATCGAAACCTCGAAAAAACCCGCGGAAAATCCGAAATTTTGAAAGATTTATGCCGTGTTTACGTCCGGTCCGGCCACTGTTTTCGCCCGACATTCTGCGCTTCGCGAAGTTTCGATGTTATATTGTCAATTTTCTCTATACGATCAAACGTAAGCAGCTTCATGTCCTGTTCTAGTGGATCTTCTGTCACCGCCATCGAAACAATTTTGTCGAAAACATCGGGTCGGTTCGGCCGTCGTTCAGGTTTTCGGCAATATGCACATTCGGCAGTTTGTGGCGTTCCCTACCCTACATATTTTGTGAGATTGACAAGATTTCGTGCTTTAAAACCAGCAACGTCCTTCTTCCCGGCATTTAAATTTGGCGGGATGTGTCAGATACAGAGCGCAGCGGTGCCAAATGTAAATTCGATGTGCTGACATTTTTCCGCTCGAGTATTTTTTGGTGTCCCGCCAATTCGTACGGCGATGTGCTCCGTAAGTAGTACCCCACACCTGACACCAGTCTGAATGGGTCTGAAATTCGCGCTCCTAAAGCGTTATTACTAATAGCACTACCACAACCTTCTCAAGTTTACAAGCCCTGTGCAAACATGTGGCAACGTCGCAGCGGGACGGTTCAACGGGTCTATGCAGTATAGAGCAGTCTGCACTTTGGCTTAGTTTATCTTTTCCAATAAATGTTCAACCCTTTTTTTAATTATAATTAGATACATCTGTGAACTTTGTTTCAATAATTGGGTACCTAAGTAAGTATGTAGTTTGTTTAACAGACAATAAAAGCAATAACAAGTAACAAAATATACTTACGCAGAAGTATTTATAATAAGTACGATTCCTGGTGTGGATAGGTACATTTTTGACAAATAATATGGTAAATTTGGACAAATAGAGGGGACTGCATTTTGTTGTAAGTCGAATTTTTGTGAGAATTTTTCGCAAAGTGCGCCATCAGGTAAATAATGATTACCTATCTTCCCTTATGGTTAAATTTTCATAAAAATACAAACAACAAGCGAACAGAGAACAGCATGTTGTGAAGGAGAGTAATCTCTTCTGATTGAAATGGCAGTTTAGTGTCAATTTCATAATACATTCAACTAAATTATCTTTTGACTTCAACATTAGGTAAAAAAACTTTTGCAACAATACTAAACAATGGTTGGGTTAGAAAGTTTAATTTTAAAGAAAGCCCAAAACAAATACAAGTTGACCGCTTGCCGTCAAGCAAAGAAAACCTAGCACTTCAAGTTATATTATTACAATTTGACTTACAGCTTGGTATATAATTAAGTTCTAGGAAATTGTAAAGGAACGATTCTTCACTTCGAACTTTATAGAATTGTTTCATTTTTTTCACAAACAAAAAAGTCACTGGAAAAGAGTTAGTCCAGATCGTTACCTATTTTATATTCCCAATAAATCTGCAGTAGCAAGATCAAATTAAAACATGTAATATTTAATGTAATGCAATACATTTTAGAAAATAAAAACAGATAAATTTCCTGGAATTAAACTTATTATAATATTCACCAAAATTGTCGAAAACCAGTAGGTACCGTTTTCGATATGTTTTGCATACAAAATTGACTGAAACTTTTCGAGCGCCCTGAATGTCATAAATCATAAACTATACCTATATTTTTTAAAGCAGAAGTTTGTGCTTGTATGGTATCACAGAGTTGGCGCCACAGGACTTTACCTACAGGAAAATGAAAAAAAAAATCGAAACGTGTGTCTTAAATGGAACCGCATGTGAGGTCCGTTTTGAAAGAGAAAAAATTATGACTTCATTAATTATACTCGAGTTTTTTTCATATCTTCGCAAAGCCTATATTTTTCCAAATAACTGTTGTTACGAGAGTTTATGGCGAATTCCAGAAAAATTTAAGAAGAGCTGTGCACTGTGCAGTTCTATCGACGAAGATATAACGATCGGAAAATGTTTCTGACAACAAAAAACTTTGTTGAATGTAAGAAAACTTGCCTGCCTCAGAGTGTGCATAATAAACATTTTTACCACTGTAGTATTCCTAACCTAACCTAACAGTAATTGCATATAGATATCCGATTGTTCACTTCACTAGTAAATGGTATTTTTACACATTTCAGGGAACACAGCTGCGAGCTACATAAGAACACAACAACCGACAGGTTAGTGCTAGGAAAAACAACGCTTTTAATTGTTACAATACAACTAATAAAAATTCTTAGTGTGACATATATTAGAAAGATAATTTCGTGTACATTTCAAATTTTTACAAATCCAAGATGGCATCCATAAGATAATCAAAAGTGGTGTATCATATGTCGAAAACGAAAACCATTTAAAAAACTGAATTACCCTTAAAAAGGCTGAATAAAAGTGCCTTCATAATGTCATAATCAGCGATTTCTAAAATACTTAGCAAAAACGAAATTCAGTTTTCTGGAATCGATCGCAGTTAGCCTTGATTTCTCAGTGGCATTAAATTGCCCATAAAATTGTCTAAAACTTTCTCCACCTAATCGACTCTCTAGCTCCTGTAGTTACCCAGACACCAATGACGTGGGTCGAAGTTGGGAATTTCTATATTGTGATGTCTTATGTAGTACACATTTTTTGTCACTATAGATATCGCACTAGCATAAGATATAAAATATTAAAAACCATATTTATCAATAACAATATAAATAATTAAAAACCAACCTCCGTTATCAGCGTTATCACTAGCCATAAAGGCAAAAAACAAAAAAAAAATATCTTATATTAATATAACTTTAATTTTCTATTCTTAATCGAATGAAATTTTAGAAAAGCGTCAAAATCAATATTATTGGTTTCATTTTTCTCAAAAGCTAAAAACACTAATTCTGCCATCCTATCGTGATTCATGGAGCAACGACGAGGATGGGTAATAAATGTAGATTCACATACAGCGGTACTGCCTGGACCGGCACTGTCGCAATGACAAGGCCCGGCAGCGGAAAGCGATGAGTCATCCAAGGGAGGTGGGCCTAAGGCGCCAAATTCAAATTTCAAGATGTCAACTTGGTAAATTTGGTAAAAAAAAACACCTTACAATGATTGTTTACATAATATATAGCTCATGGTTTTACAACACGGATAATAATCTAGGAGTGAAAGTCTCATTTTCAAGGGCTTTTGGTGCATTTTGATATCCACCGGTAAACTTTTAGTAAATGACAATTATTTCTTATTTGCGTGCCTAGATACAACCAAATTCCAATGGATAAAACCATAAAACTTCCTGATTTTGAGATACTTACGTTTAATCATGTAAAATGTTTAGGTATAAAACTCTCCAAAGAGTCCAAACCAAAACCACTTTTAACCTGGAAGACCGTGTAGGAACAAAATCTCTTTTGATGGCCTTAAGACTGAATGTACACCACGTGCGTGATGATTCAACATTTTGACCCATAAAATGGCTTTTTTCGATCTGTAGCGAGCAACACGCATAATTTTAAATTTTTGGTCAATACAAATTTTAATCTAAGTAATTACTCACATTTTGAGACGAAAATTATTTAGAAATATTTATCACAATGGCAGTTATTAGGCTTATTGTGCAAATGCTAATAACGGACATTGTAATCAATCTTATTAAATAATTTTTGTCTCAAAATGTGAGTAATTACTTAGATTAAAATTTGTATTGACCAAAAGTTCAAAATTATGCGTGTTGCTCTCTACAGATCGAAAAAAGCCATTTTATGGGTCAAAATATGGAATCACCACGCACGTGCTGTACATTGAGCCTTAATACACTTTTCCCTTAAAATAGGATCTTTAGAGAAGAAAAAAGCGGACACTTTAGGACCGCCTTTGCAGTTTCCCTTGCAGTTGGGAACGGAACACGTCCACGGCATGATTTAAATAAGTCCGAAACTATAGACACAACCTTACCTATAAACTAAAATCGTTGAGTGAAATATTTGGATAGAGGACCAAGGACTGACAAATAATTTCTTGAAAAACGCAGGAGTGGTCAGGAAACATTAGTCAACAATACCATTTATATTGTTGAAAATTGTTTTTGAATCACACATGCGTTTTTCGCGAAAAAATAACTGCCAGATTTGACAGCTGTTGTTCCTCTTTATGTGAATTGTTCACTCAACGCTAAAATTGAATTTTAATCACTTAGTTCTGAATCACTGTTGTTTCACCACCTTATTAATAAAACTCTACGTCCTATATTACTAAAGAACACAGTCCAAAACACAATAAACAAAATAAACGTTCTTTAGAACAAGAAAATCGCCAGACAAGTAAACGTAAACAACTACAAAAGGCTACCACGCTGTGATGGCGTATGTGCCTAGTGACGTTTCGCGTCGCCAGCTGGCGGGCCTTTATAATTATTGCGACTGTGCCGGTCGGGGTGAAGAAGACGAGGTAATTTGTTTAAATTGGCATTTCTTAAATTCAGTGTTTCCTATTTTGTAATGCATAATAAATAGTTTTTTGATACACTTGAATATCGTATATTTATATGCTTTGAGATACTTATATTTACAAAATAACCTAAATCCTATAAAAAAAACAGGAAATCTTGAATGTGGCAACAATAACATATTTTTAAAATCATGAAACAAAACAAGTTGCTTTTGGTAATGTATCTATTCCTATATATTGTTGGATAAGCCTGAATAATAATTTTGCAGTCTACAGACTGGTGTCAGGTGTGGGATAGTGCTCAAGAAATCAAATGTTAGATACATATATGTATCCCTTTGTTTAAACACAGAATAAATAGGTCTGTGGTTTGAGGCAATGGCAATAAAATCTTTTTAGACACATTTTACATATGCAGTGTGTTCCCAGATGTTTCAATAATGATATACAGAGCGATGAAATTTTCAAAGCAATGCAAATGAATTTGCAAAGTAATGAAATACTTTGAACAAAATTTGGTATGCACTGTACCTAACTGAATAATTATTATGTATGAAATGTGATCGTTTTTAATACAAAATACTAGAAATAATCCGGCGAAGAAACATTAGTCGGGGTTCTTTACAAAATAAGTTTAAAAATGGTGCCATAATTTTTAAGGATTTTCAGAAATGTTACTTCAACTTACATAGGATACCAAGAAACTATAGTTGATTGTGGAATAATACAATAGCTTGGTAAAAATTTAAAGCTTCATAATTATCGTTATAAATATTATAGAAGGTTATAAGCAGGGACTCTTTAAAGTAAGGGGACCCAGCATTATACTTTCCAAAGTATTCTTTTCTCATTTTATTGGTCTCAGTGATGCCAAGTATGCCATTTTATTGGAGAAACTATGAATATAACAGGTACTTTGATTGTTAGTAAAAATTAATAATGGTTTTCATGATTTCTAAAAATTAGACTTGACAATTTTCTGTATACAAGTGCAGAATGTGGCAACTGTCAAATGGAAGAAACTTATTTTATAGTGGAAATTGACTACGTTTATCTCGACGCGTTCGATCCGATTGAGAGAGGTTTCAATTCACTGGAGCGGACTCAAATAGACGGCGAAAACCCTACAGATTGAAATTCAATCATATTTAAAATTTCAAGTCAAGCCTCTATTTCCAAACAGAAGTTGGCCAGAATGTGCACCAACCTACCGTAGAATAAGTAGAATAAGTTAATGTCCCTAGGGAGGACTGAAAACCGAAGGATTCAATACTGATGATGTAAACGTAGAATTATGAAAGATTTGACATAACTCAATCGGACCCATTTCAATCCGATCGAGTTGTCACGAGATAAGCGTAGTCATTGATTTCCAGCAATTATTTCCACGAATTTAAGTAATAAGTATGATAAGTCAATAGTGCCGATTTTGCTTATTTAAGAATTTGTCGCTATTGCACCTTGTTACCAGGTTCCTCAATCCATTTGCAATATGTATACTTGAACTTTCTTCCCTTGTTGAATGTATCTACCCAAAGAACTTTCACAGATTTCGGGATGGACTAATAAGATTAGGTCTAGTAGTTATAATTAATGATGTAGTTTTTCTCGGTGTTCATTATAAAATTTTGGTAATTTTATTTCTCTCCCACAAACCTAATAATTTTAAATTTAAAATTTTCGAAATACGATTTGTTTTGAACTACCTACTAGTAGACGTAATGCGGAATTGTAGGAATACTAAAGGTGATACAGGAAAAATCTGGTTGTAATTATTGAGACTACTACAGGCGGCCGCATTACCTTTAATTGACACATCTGAGTACCTTTAAAATCTATGGCGCTGGCATGTCACATAAAACCTGATGTCAGTTGGACAGTGACATATAACATAACCTTGTATCAGCCCCCTTGTGGTCTCCTCGGAGTCAACGGAAAACAAACTTCCCCTCAAGGCTTCACTTTTCCTATGTGATAGACTGTGGCATGCTGGGTCCTCTTATTTTAAAGAGTCCCTGGTTTATTATAATTAAAAAACAAATTTTTTATTTAACTTACCTGGAAGAATATTCCCCAAAACACGGAATAATCTATAAACTGGAATACCTCCGGATAGCTTTTTATGGTGAAATAATGAAACAAAGCTTCACTGAAAGTTGGTAGTTTTCTGATTGAATTTATAAGTCGAGAACCATTCACTAAAAAATGCTCTGCTGCTGGAAAACGCTAGTATCAGTTACGTAATCACCAATTTATTGTGGATTGGCTCACTAAGCGCCAGAAGTAACAGAACAGACCAAACCAACAATAAATGCCTTCTCAAATTGAAAGAAGATTCATAACATCTCATAGCTACTTCAACTGCGCTCCACTTCTTTACCAGCTTGGGCCATTCTTTTGATACTTTAGTGAAGAGTATTAGTATTGCCATAGCTTCTATGTTAAAAATAATTGCATCTAAAATATAAAGAAGTTAGAAGGTTTTCAAGGAAGCTATTTTTGAAGTAATATCTTCTGCTGAATTTTTATAAAGTTATTTACAACTTACTGAGTTCCAAGATTGTCAATCCACCTGCACCAAGCGACGTACACAGGAATACAAAATGGACGATGTACACTACGAGGGTCACAGCTGGATAAATCAACCTCCAGTGCAACCATTTGAACCTTAAACTTCTCCATGTCGGTTCGGTCACTCCGTCTAATGCGAACAAGCCGAAAAACTGTGACACTCGAACTGGGACTCGCATCGCCACGTGAAAAGTATCCGGCCTATTCCGGTGCTTCAAGATTAATTTGCCTTTTCTTGGGAGAATCATTTCATAGCGAGGTTCAGACTCTTTAAAACACGAAAGGGCTTAAATCTGACCTATGTATAATTTACAAGATAGATTAAACGCACTTGTTACTTACCTACGTCCGGAATGAAAACAGTTTTGTGAAATGCTATATATTTGTTCTATAATAATCAATATGTATCTATACTTGTTTGTTGGCAACATATTAAGCATCATTTTTCATAGGAGTAACTTATAAAGACTAAAAGCGCAAATATTCCCATCTTTATAATTAACAGGTAAGTACCCCAGTTCCCCTACGAAGAAATAACTTATATATATACACTTCAATTTTTATGTTAATTAAAATTCCTTCGAATAAATCATAATCATAGCATCCAATATAATAAGAAAGAACTGAAATTACGGGTGAGTAGTTATTTTTGACCTGACAAAGAAATTGAGCAGAGGTAGGTTTCCCGGTAAAGCGTGGTAAATATAAGTAGAGCAAATAGGAAATAAATTTGTTTTGACTGTTAACTACGACGATATTTTCCAAGGAACTGTAAACAAGCTGGAAGTCGAAAACAGTTATTAACTTTTACTATAACAAAACAGGCATGATTAGAGATTTTAAAGCCCATTTATAACTTGTTCGACAGAATAATTTGGTGGGCATAAATTATTACGTTTTTCTTTTTTTTTTAATGTCAGTACATAATTGAACGCATTTTGGTATAGTCGATGAGTTATCTTAGAATGGGATCAGTTTGTGGCATAGTCGTAAAAATAAATGAAAATAGAAAAATACATATCTAATCGTAAATGCTAACACCCGAGGCTAAACCATATCTAATAGGTACCTACTACCCAGTAATGATCAAAAGTCAGTCCAAACTATTTTACATATATCTAGCTTAAATACAAGACTTTTCGGAACAAATTATCTTTTATTATTTTAGACCGTAAAAAGTGGCGAATTTTGGTTAGATACGTGAAATCTCAGACAAATAATCAACATAGACTAACATAAAGGCTGCACTGTAATCAGCCAACATAAAAAAATGCCTACTTAAAACAAAAACAACAAATTTGGCATTTAAGCCTACGTTTCCAATGTCACAAATCTAACACTTTACTCTTCCCATCGTTCTTAGAACTACACTAATTCACTAATTACTAACTTAACTATATGTCTTTTGTCCAATAACCCCGAAATCTCCTCAAGACAACAAGAATAACGCAAAAGTAAACACTCGAAACACATCAACACAAACCGGCGAAATCTCAACGAACTCTGGATCAGCTGTTGGGCCATTTCAAAGGAAATGCGCATCGATCACAAAAAGCTCGTGCAACGTTGCCACGTTAGCCAGAATAAGCAATTTATTAAGGATATTATTTATAGACCAAGTAGGATCAGTAAATTTACAAAATCGGTAAAATTTATTGTTAAGTGATAACTGTCCAAATTTTTACTAGTAGATATCTACTAATTGTTCCAAATTGAAGTTTTTTAACGAAGAAGTTTGACAATGGTGCAATCATTGCATTGTTTTGCTTTAGATTTCTGTTACTAACTCGGAAGAATAATGTTACTAAATATTTTTTATCTTGGCAGGGTCTGTATTGTATTGAATTATTAGTCTGTTTATTCTTTATTTGTTTAAGCGTGAAATGTTATAGTTTGATGATAGTTTAATTTATTATTATTTTAGATTCAATTTAGTACTAGCAGTGATTATAAATACTATAATCACTGGTACTAGAAAATTTACTGTAAATAAATTTATATTCTAAATACTTTATTGTAGATCATTAAACATAACACAATTTTAAAGTATTAATATTTTTCTTGAAAAGGACATATTCTTATCGTTATTTAAGTACCTAAACATATTTTTGGACCTTTGTCTCCTCATAACCATTCTGAGCAGATATAGTCAAATTATTTTAAGAAGTCCTTACTGGGACTGTCAATTGTTAATTTCGCCATTCTAAGTTGGCATCAAGGCAGCAAAAAATGCAACCGGGTCATAAGTCCAGGTCAGTAACGAGCCCATTTGCACAATGAATAACTACTAATAACACGAACAAGAACAACACAGATAACGGTAAAACTCACGAAACGTACAAAAACCCGCAAATATTTTCACTGCCCAAAGTTTGAACCCTTTTGAACGATCCGGAAAACCTTCACGGACACTTCACAACACCGAAATAAAATTTGCCTGAGTACGCACCATAGACGCAGCCGCAAGTAGCTGATTATATCAAAATACCAAAAGTGTTTCCACGACGTTTGAAATTATTATTAAAATGAGTTGCAGTCATCGTTATTTTTATTTGTAGCGTTATAATCGTGATTGCAATAGGGTTTTTATTTTGTTATGTTCTTTTTTTCGTATCACTTGGGTAAATTTTCACACCATAAATCAATGAGTGACGTCATTAGCTGGTTGAATGTCATCTGACAAAATCGAGACTACTTACAGTAATCGGGGTATGGGGTATACCTATTTCTCTTCTTCCAATTAATGCCAAAAATTGAATTCCTTGACCCGAAAAACGACATCACTCCTTATTTTCAAATTCACCAGATTACACCCCTCCAAACCTGCCCCTTTTTAAGTAATAATAATTATTAAAAACAAACCGAATCGTCCTATTACATTGTTTACAAGACGTTTTCGAACATTTACTAATTTAGCAAAAAAATTACCATTCTTTGCCGAAACTAAACTATACTAGTACTTTTCCACTCACGGGGATAGGATGATATAAATGAGAGCAATAATTGGTTCTTATTCTTGGTTATTTAATTTTTTTTTCAACAACAAACTTCATAGGCGTGCTTTTGGGGTCTAAAACTACAGCCATTTAAAATTTTTGTACTAATTAAAGAATTAAAGAAACACCCTGTATATACCTAGGTAAACAATTTGTAATATAGATAATTTAAAACAGTTTATGTAAATATAAATGACTATACTTCGGAAATGTTATTATTTTTCCTACATTAGTTTTCAGATTGCTTTCCTCTCAGTCCTTCTAACAAAACTAATTCATATGTAACAAGTGCTCCAGCAATCTACAAAATATTTGGGCTGTACTGAAACTGTTGATTATCGGAGAACAGAAATTACAAGTTAGGTAATATTGGTGTATTATAGGTACCTTCAAAATTAAGTCTGGTCGTATGTAGAACAAATTATTTCCACTTATGGCTATTTCGCTATTTGATATTTGTTCAATAAACATCTGAATCTGAAATTGATTCATTTACTAACTATCGTCACTCAATATATTATATCATACCTCTGGATTGAATATTTCTGAAGATACATAAACCAAGTATTTCAAAGGTTTCTTGCTTTCATCATAAACCATCCCAGCAAACAAGCAGAAACTAACTATCCTAAATAGTAGAAGAGTAAAGGAAAAATTAAAATATATCTTTTCCCAAAAATATGTCCTAGACTGCAAAGTGTTGAAACATTGCACCAAGACGTAAAACAAATTTGAGGCCAGTGAGAAAAGTACAAGATACCACAGTTGGTTGTTTATAAATCTGCACAGATAGTGTAGTCTGCCGTAGTCTTTCCTTATACATTTCCAAGCTTTCAGATTGCTTGACTAAAAAGTAAGTCGTTGAAAATTATTACAGTAATCCAGTTTAAAACATTTTCCACTTTACTTTCAAAGACGATGTTCTTTGTATTCTTTGTTTAATCTGCCTCATTCTGTATGTCAGACAAATACTGATGACTATTATGAAAATATCCACGAAGTTCCATGCAAAAGTGATTTGAAGATTAATCACCTCAAAACGACAAATATAAATATTTTGTCTATAGAAGAAAATACACATATTATACTTACTTGCAGTAGTAAAGCTGCTGGAACACTGTACGGAATCAAGTTAAAAATATGGCTGTAAGTCAAGTTTCCCAAAAAATACGTGACTGACTGCTTAAAGCCAGTCTTAGTTCGGTAAGCCATCTCAATTCTACTGACGTGAAATGATAAAAATTCAACTAAAATTTTGTAAAATGTTCATAAACATACTTATAACTCTTAAATACATTAAAATATTCCTTAACAAATTTCATGAGAAATATTATCCGATTCCTCCTAAAGTTTAAGAATACAAGTATTTATAATAACGCATAGATTATGGCTAAATTTTAAGGTGATCTTACTTGCTGCTAAAATGAACAATCCCGCAACAACGCAATTTACTTTCCTCTCCACACCATGAGTCCACCCATAATTACTCATGGCTTTTTCAACATTACTCCAAGCTTTGATGAATTTTTTCCATTTTCTTGCTATGAAGACAAAGGCAATATTTGCTAGGATTCCAGACGAATACCATACTACTCTTTCAGTTTGAAACAGAGTCATTTGGGTACTAAAATGCAATAATTGTAATGGAGGTTGAGGTATAGGTACTTACTCTATTATTCGATTCGATATAAAACTAGTGTCATCCCAGCCAGCAAAAAGACGTTTCTTCTACGTTGAATAGACGTACCGCATTACGTCGAACGACGAAAAGTTCGACGCAGAAAACACGTAGAATCGACGGCAATATGTCACAGAGAATTTACGTGCTCAGCGACGTCTAATAAGACGTGCAAAATTACGTAATGACGACGTGTAATAGGAAGTGCAAAGTACGTAATGGTGACGTCTAATAAGACGTGAAAAATTACTTAATGGCGTCGCAACGCACAGTGTTTGTTCAGCGAATGTTCGGCCCTACGTCACAACTCCCGTCCTTGTCTTACTCGTGAATATACGATGGATATCGGTCGTAGGGCCGTAGGGCCGAACATTCGCCGAACAAACTTTTTATACTCAAGAGATATATAAAAGGGTTTGTGATTTGTAAATGAAATTAAATACATTTTTTAATCAATATACGTTTATTATATTTTAAGTGCCAACAAACACACACAAAAAATAAATAAAAAAAACAATACAAAAACATAAATAAAAGAGAATACAAGAGAAAGTACCTAATTCATGCTATTCGGCAATCATCAGTGTGGTATAACATTAACCAAATCAGAAAGATAGGCGTGATTTGGGAAGCAACACAATAATGAAGTCCAGGCAGGAGACAACAGCACATTTGCAGCTTCTGTCAGCACATGCTCTGGATTTGGGGCTTGTACTAACGTTAACGTTGCCATGGAGGCAGCTAAAACAACCTAGGTATATGGAAATAAATAAAATGGTAGAAGGTAGTATAGAATTTTGCAGTATAAAATGGACAATTAAATCACTTTGAACAAGGAACCTTGACTTTGAATGTCATTTGGGTGAATTTTATGCTAGGTTAAAATTTGCGTAATGTAAATCCATCATGGTGGCTAGAGAAGCGGTGTGGCACAGAGGCTACATGTTTATTTTTTCTCGAGCTTTTACTACTTACATAGGGGATAATAGACAATAAAAACTCACTCAAGTACTACAACGCGAAGCACCGGAACACCGGTTCCACACAATAGCTAGGTTAATAACAGGGAACGACACGTGCTCGCGGAACAGCTCCAGACAATTAACGGCGTGGCGTGCTGCGTTCGAGACCGGAAAGCGGAGACGGAGACGGTGCACGGCGCGGCGGCACGGCCAGGACGCGCACTGCGCAAGCGCAGGCTGCAGTACGTCATTATCACGTCTTCTCGACGTCAACTATCTCGAGAATACAAACTGGGCATAGAAGTAATTTATTTCGACGTAATTTCGACGTCTTATAATTTCCAATAATGGAACATACGTAAAAAACCTAAAATCGACGTCGATTCGACGTCCTATATTATAAAAAATATTAGTACACAGCTTGTCACCAATATTTGACGTCGTATTGACGTCAAGGTTATAGCGTTGCTGGCTGGGATGTGCGACCTTACATAAAGAAAAAAAGGATTCGTCGCAATGTAAACTAAAGAGATAAAATAATGAAAATGAAATTCAAATTCTGTTATTATGATCGTCATGGGCTTGGCTTTTGACACCAACTCTGGTCTAACGGCGGCAGAAATACGAGCAGCGTTGCCATATGTTCTACCAGACAGTCTAAAAATGTGGTGAATTAGCCCATTGTATAGATTCTATTTAAACTTAAAAAAATGTAATTTCCGTTCGATCCAATACCCCGAAAATAATACCAGAAAGACACTTCGGTAGTTTCTTTCATACCTGAAAATCTTTCGAAGTTGCATTGACAACATGAAGGCACATGAACACATAGTGAGAATTGAGTAGGCCATGCGCAGTGACTTCGGTTTAAATCGTAACTTGTTCGGGTCTTTGGAATCCAAATTTTCAAGTGGAAAATATCCAAAAAATTGTGCCGACCTCAGCAGTCTTGAAAAAACCAGATGTATCGACTTTTCTTCACTCATGTTTGTGAAAGGTGTTCGACATAAACATTTATTCTGCATTGCTCGTTAACCCTAAATGTACACAATATATTTTTTCACGATAATAAATCAAGCCTGTTTATCAAAAAATTACACTCTTCCACTTCAGTCCTAAGCGACTTTTAGGAAGCTATGAATATTATATGTCGAACAAATAACGGTAAAACTGCTCGTGTGGAATTAATTTGGAAAAATCAACCTTGATTTATAAATGATTTCAATGAGGTGTTATTAATTTGGGTTGTGTATTCATCCACGCAATTCTAAACTCGAATTCCGTTTTGTTCATTTTTCAATGTATAATGTATGTTTTTAAAACGACTTGGATTGAAGCTTTAATATTTTTTTATATCAGTAGGTAATAAATCTTTGTTTTATAGCACATATTTTTAAAAGAATTTAATAACGTTTATTTTAGACGAACAGTAAAATAAACGACGGCGATATTAAATAAAAGCAAATAAACAATTTTTATAATATTCTTTTTCATGTAATGCCGACTTTTCTGGACACGCTGTATATTTGAAATATACTCTAAAATTTAATATTCACAGAACAAACACGCGAAAACTCCGATCCCATCCCCCCTATTATTTCTCCAATTTTTGCAGATAGGCAAAGAAGTTTTGTATAAAAGTTGTTAGGCAACAATCGGGCTTTAGAAAGGTAGGCTTGTTGATTACACAGGATGTATCGTAAAAGTGGGACAAAATATATTTTGTTTGTTCTTAATAATAAACACCCCGAGCTAATTTTTCTGATTGCATCGATATGTTGACATTCGCTTTTCCTTTTAGCAAGATATGTAGACAAAAATCATTTGAAACATCGCCATGAAATTAAGGCGGATTTTTGATAGTTATGCTACATTATTTCTGAGAGATAATCACTTTGATTGAATCAAAATAATAACAAAATGGCAATGAATATTAAAGATTTCTTCCTACCTTTTTTTATAAGGATAGACAAAATAGTAAAAATGATGAATATTCGGAGTTGTCACGTGAAGACTCTGTACCTCAAGTATGCAGCATACAGGCTGGCCCATTCATAATAGCATACCAGGGTGCCCAAATGTCGAGTCTAAGCATGAGGATTTCGGTTATCTTCAGAAATACGAAGTCGATCAAATTAGGGCAAAGTTGTGGAATTTGGTGCCAATAACACGCCTAAACGAAGTTTAATTTTCGTTTTTAATTTTTTAAACAAAAACCAAAGATGCTAGACACTTCTAACTTAAAAACTATGCTAATTGAGACAGTTTCTTACGAGAACTTCGCTAATTATACTATCGCCTTTTTTGTAACGCCTAAGTGAACAAAGTTAGTTTATAGGAAGGTTGGGATATTAGACGACTTGGGAAGGAAGGATAAGTTGGTAGCATTTACACATGAATTGGCGATTTAGTAACTCCCTAAACATTTAACACTTCTAGCCATAGGCGCACAGACCTTCTTGGCATATTTGACGCTTTCAGCCAAAGGCGTGTTTCTTGTTTACTTTTGTTAACGCGTAAATTTCTTATATTGCTTTGGCTATTTTTCGTCTTAAAGTGTATCGGTATTTTTTTGTTTTTGACTTTCGGTAACTGCGTTACCCTTTCTGATACGCCATTGGCATCAAGCTGTGAGAAGAAGAACAGTTGGAAGAACAAATTGTTTTTTTATTAAAATTATGTCTATCATGCATTGTGGTTCGCTTTGTTACATTTGACAGAATGCCCATAGTGCATCTAGTGTGCCTTGGAAATAAAGTGTTCAAAATATTAAATAATTTATTGTTCTACAACTGTAAACAAATGGCATCATTGTGTGATCGTTTTTAGTTGGGAAATGTACCACATTGTATACGCTTTTTTGCAACCGGTGCGAGAATATCATTGTGCACGGTTTTCTGTAGGAAACGTCATTGTGTTCGGGTCCGCTATAGAAATTTGAGCGAAGTAGTAGGAGGCCAAAAACAAAGTAGGCTATATTTACACGGGCGCTGGCAAGGCCTACTATAAAGACAGGCCCTGGCGCACAAAAATCACGTGACGATCTTAGCCCGACGTTACATGTCATTTGTCACATAACTGAAAGCGGCAGCTTGGGTTTTGAGAAGTTTTAAATGTTTAAAGTGTTTTTAAACATCTTAGTTTATATTTTAGAAACAAGTTTGTGTCTAGCGGGCGTGTGTCCTGGCGGAGGGGAACCGCCCAGGTGTTATTATGGCGTCTGGGTGGGAGTCGTGCCGTCCAAGAGTATTGGTGCCGCTCGCACCGACGCGTGAGCGCTGTAAAGGGGAATTCTCCCCCGAACCACAGAATAGGGAACCCGGAATGGACTATTATGGACATGGACAGTATTGGACAGTGGAGCCTGAGACACAGAGGGGTGAACTGCTTACGGGAGATCCGCGAGTTCAGACGGTCCGGGTGGCTGGAAGCCGTTCCCGTTGACCACGTTCGGGTTTGTGTATTTATTGTATTCACTATTCAGCTTGTGCGAAATAAATCAGTGTTGTAACGTACTCGAGGATTTTCGTTGTCGACCCACGCCCTGATACGGTTTCTATTCGGTCTTTCACGCTGCCGATCAACTGAGACCTCGTCAATATTTACAGTACAGTATACCTACTGAGGTTAGTTTTCATTTTTATTTCGTAAAAAATAACCTAAATACCAAATATTGGGTCTGTTTATATTATATTTATACATATTACAAAAGCCAGGAAGAAAGTGTCGCCATAACAAACATTTGTTTTGCCTCGGGATGAAAATTTCCGCCAAAAATGGATTCGTCAAATTCCAACTGAGATTTAATTTCTAAAAAACCCTTAAGTATGTGTGGCAAATACATTTTCAAGAAAGTGAAACAATTAAAGTGGACAAATGTGTTGTGGGATGAAAATACCTATAGAGAATATCACCTAAGGTAAAGGAACAATTTTTGAGAATGTGCCAAAATATTGCGAGTGCAGTGCCGTTTAACTCTCAGCCTAAAACAGCTGAGGCAGGTTGAAAATTTTGAAAAAACAATTAGAGAAAGCTTGGATGCACAAAACCAATAATGTAATAGATGAAAGAAAACTTGCCAAATTGTTACGAAATTTGTTTTTTCTACTTATCTCCAAAAATGCCTTATTATATACGACTAAATTGGTCACGTGACTACGCGATTATGCGTTAGGCCGTGGCCTGTCTTTATCGTTGGCCTCGGGCGCTGGTGAATGACGTTTCAGCTTCAGCGTTATAAATGTATGTCCCTTTACATAAATTTTTTAAAGTGAAAAAATTAATTCAATACTACTAACTTATTTTAAAAATGGAAAGTCTCAGCAGCGATAATATAGAATTCGTACTATCGCATGTTTTGGTAGAATTTTTTTAATTCCTGTACAGGGTGTTCCCGTATATTTTGACCCTCCCCTAGAGCCTCTATTTTTCGAGTTAGAAAAAATTACTTAAATGGAAGTTGTAGGGTACCAAGGTGTCAAAAATAATGGATTGACAGGAATGTTTATATTTTTTCATAAATTTGCGACGCTCATTTGTTTTATCTAGTAACAGATCCTAGCGGTTCAGAAAAAACCCTACAACTTTCATTTAAGTATTTTTTTTCTAACTCGAAAAATATAGGCTCTAGGGGTGGGTCAAAATATACGGGAACACCCTGTACATTTTCCAAACATTTGTTATACCTGTACCTAAGTATTAATACCTATACCATTTTAATATTGTATACAGGGTGTCCCAGAATATGTGGGCAATCTCTCGGATTTATACAGGGGACGTTAAAATAACAAGACAAGTTCCTATAAAAAAATCCCCTACGGAGATACAGGGTGTTGAAGTTCTTTTTTTTAGATTAAATTATGGCTAGGTATATCTCCCAAAATAATCAAGCCACTGAACTAAAATTTGGCATTGTTGTGTTTTTGGGGATGGAGAATGAGCCGAAGGTATCAATTTTTACGTATCTCACAGAGGGCGCCACTTGCGATGTTTTTTGATCGTGCTTTTACTCGTAACTTTTTGAGGTTATGTTTTTAGTCTTGGAGGTCCATCATTTTAGTGCACCTTTTCATTTTCCAACAAAAGTGTACCTACTCTTAATTCATAACGATAAAATCAACCTTTTGCGTTGAAATTCGTAAAACGTGCCTCAAAACACCTGTTAACTTCAACATTGGAAACATAAAATCTTTACCTACCGCTTTCAAACGTTACAGATCGGCTGTAGAATTTAAACTGAGAAGAAAATCCTTATGAACAATGTACCAAAAATTATTAGCTTTCAAAATGGAAAAGATTGAATTTGACAGAATTTGAACATCCTATTTCAAGATAAGCAATGGTGTTTTGTCCAATGAACATTTGGTATTTTTTTCTTAATTTTGAATGTATAGTTGATCTGTAACATTTGAAAACGGTAGCAGAAAGTTTTATGTTTCGAATGTTGAAGTTAACAGGTGTTTTAGGGAACGTTTCGCCAATTTCAACGCAAACGGTTGATTTTATCGTTATGAAATAAGAGTCCACTTTTGTTGCAAAATGAAAGATGCACTAAATTGATGGACCTGCAAGACCAAAAAATAACCTCAAAAAAGTTACGAGCAATAACACGATCCAAAAATAGTGCCAGTGGCGCCCTCTGTGAGATACGTAAAAATTGATGCCTTCAACTTATTCTCCATCCCCAAAAGCAAAACAATGCCAAATTTCAGTCCAGTAGCATAGTTATTTTGAGAGATATAAGCATAATTCAAATTAAAAAAAAAAGAATTTCAACACCCTGTATCTCCGTATTTTGGGAATTTTTTTATAGGAACTTGTCATGTTATTTTAACGTCCCCTGTATAAATCCGGTAGATTGCCCACACATTCTGGGACACCCTGTATAAGTGTAGGTAAGCAATATTTTGTTAAAATTTGTTTTAAATTTAATACCTACTTGTTCATATTCAAGATAATTAAAATTATAAAAAAAACTAAATTAAATTCAAACACTTAGGAAAAATATAGTGTATAACTCGCATGGAATGTTCATTTCCCACGAGTATGACAGTTTGCGGCATGAGCCGCAGGCGAGTGCCGCAAGTTATACTCGTGCTATTCCGTGCTATATGAGTAGTTATACAATATGCTATTCTGCATATAATGTGCTTGCCGTGTGCCTTGGAAACAAACTGGCCAAAATGATCAATTATTTTTGCAAGTAGGTAAGCCTTTAAAACAAAATCAAGGACAATAAAAGATTCCTTCCACGGCTATATTGAAAAATACACTCTTTATACATTCACAAACGAATATACAATTTTACCTACCACCCATTTAAGAAGCCAAAAGTGTGTAGTTATGAACTCATAAGCACACACCAATCACGAACCTGCATTTTCGTGACTCAAAGGTTCAAGCCAGGGACCCTTTAAAGTAAGGGGACCCAGCATTATACTTTCCAAAGTGAGGCCGTTTCTTTCCCCATTCTAATGGTCTCAATGATGCCAAGTATGCAATTTTATTGGAGAATCTATGGATATAACAGGTACTTTGATTGTTAGTAAAAATTAATATGATTTCTAAAAATTAGACTTGACAATGTTCTGTCAACAAACACAGAATATGGCAAGTGCCAAATGAATCAAATTAATTTTATATTTCAATTTGGTTTCCTGCAATTATTTTCAGGAATTTAAGTAATATAAATATGGTAAGTCAGTGCCGATTTTGCTTATTTGAGAATTTCTTGCTATTGCACCTTGTTACCAGGTTCCTCAAACCATTTGTAATATTATGTAGGTATAATAGGTACGTTCTTGAACTTTCTTCCCTTGTTGAATGTATCTACCCAAAGAACTTTCACAGATTTCGGGATGGACTAATAAGATTAGGTCTTGTACTTAGTTCTAATCATGTAGTTTTTCTCGGTTCTCATTTTTGTAATTTTATTTCCCTCTCAAGGTACCTCACAAACTTAAAATAAACTTATAGTTGTAGATAAAAACTGTTTAAAAAAAGACCTGACTGAAGCTACTTGCTTAATAATTTAATATATTTAGGAAATACCATTTTTGTTTTGAACTACTTACTTATACGTAATGCCCACGTAATGGGAATTGTAGGATTACTAAAGGTGAGACAAGAAAAATCTGGTTGCAATTATTGGGACTACTACAGGCGGCCGCATTACCTTTAACTGACTAGGTATCTGGAAGCAATTGTCTCTGCTGGAAGTTAGAAAACTTAAAAATTGTGAATTATGATGGGAAATATTTTGCCTCCTTTGGAATCTATGGCTCTGGCATGTCACATAAAACCTGATGGCAGTTGGACACTGACATAATATATAACATAACCTTGTACCAGCCCACTTATGTGGTCTCCTTGGAGATATACAGAAAACAAGGCTTCACTTTTCCTATGTGATAGACTGTGACATGCTGGGTCCCCTTATTTTAAAGAGTCCCTGGGAAATACCGTTTTTGTTTTGAACTAGTTACTTATACGTAATGCCCACGTAATGGGAATTGTATAGGATTACTAAAGGTGAGACATGAAAAATCTGGTTGCAATTATTGGGACTACTACAGGCGGCCGCATTACCTTTAATTGACTATCTGGAAGTTAGAAAACTTAAAAATTGTGAACTATGATGGGAAATATTTTGCCTCCTTTGGGATCTATAGCACTGGCATCTCACATAAAACCTGATGGCAGTTGGACACTGACAGATAACATAACCTTGTACCAGCCCACTTATGTGGTCTCCTTGGAGATACACAGAAAACAAGGCTTCACTTTTCCTATGTGATAGACTGTGACATGCTGGGTCTGGGTCCCCTTATTTTAAAGAGTCCCTGGTTCAAGCTAAATTTTTGTTAAATACATATATGAAAAGTGGGATATAGACTGTAGTTGCTATGAACGACGGCTCGATGATGCCCCAATACAAACAAACAACAAACAACAGAATCTGTCAATTTGTGATTTAATTATGGAAAAGGCGTTGACTGACGTATTGATAAGACTTCTCACGGCTATAGTTTCATGTCCTGGAAAGTAGATGGCGCCTATGGTCAACAATGTATTTTGCATTGTATTTTGTCTCCGGGAAGCGCATGGTGAGCCAGAGAACTGTCAAATATGACAGCCGTGAGCAGTCTTTATTAATACGTCAGTCAACGGAAAAGGCGTTCAGAATATTCGAAACTGGCCATTTGTTGCCAGGGTGGTCTACAAAATACGAACAACCATAGATATAGGTGCCGAATATAAGATATATCTAATAGCCGTGGAAAAACCATAATACCTAGGACCTAGGACTCAACTCTCCACTTATGGTCATTACTCGTTCGGATGACTGCCCTCACACATTTATGCTTTATTTCTTTATTTTCGACCAACTTCGTACCTCTTTTAAAATAACTGAGATGGCCATGGTTATAATTACAATAATTATTGCAAAAGTAGGTGAGTGTGTTGGTTACTTTTGGAGTACCTAATTAATCTCAAAAATAATTAAGCATCTGGTTGGTCATAAGCTCTTTATAATAACACCATGTACCTATATAACAACCACTTCCATACTATTGTGTAAAGAAAACACGCATTCCGAAATGCCATAAGTACAGCAAATATAATTTCGGGTTAATAAAACGCATAGGCTCCATTTTATAATACTTATTATACGCGTTTACGCGTGTCTGAAGCGGAATCGGGGTTTATTTATTGAAGATTTTTTTTTATATTTATGAAGGCGGTTTTAGGTAGGTAACAAAAATATGTCGATGATCTTTAAATATAATCTTGTTTTAGGAGTGGTTTAATATTAATTACGAGATACTTCGTGTTCAACAGCAAAACATCCCAGCTCAGAACTATGAAACCCATCAGAGTGCAACCATCACAAAACGAATCGAAACTCATTCAGTTTCCCCCAGAGAATTCAAAAAGCATAAAAAACCAACCGTGTGACCAAAATATATATCGTTCGCTGAAATTTTTCTTCGTAGTTTCGAGGGTCTTGTGTACACTTCCACAAGAAAATTTATTTTCAAAACCCACAGACATGAAATTCAGCTGGAAAAGTTGGATATCCGGTGCTTCGGCATTTTTTATAGCTCTACATTCTGTGTCAGTAGCTTGTTGTTTGTTACAGATATTTATAGAAGGATTCAGTATGGTATATTTAGGTAAAGCAAATATATGTACTTACAATCATACTGTAATATTTGCACTGATAGGCAAAAAAGTTTGGAAGTATGCCATTTACTTTCAGAGTTCGATAATAACTGAACTAACAGAAAATAGTAGATATAAATATTGCATAACTATGACAGTTTACGGCACAAGCCGCAGGCGAGTGCTGCAAGTCATTTGAGAACATTTTTATAACTTTTGTATTTTGCTTGGTGGTGATCTAAATATTAATATGTTGAATACTACCGACGCTTCCTTAGTAAAATAATAATAAATTTTGGTCTCCATCAGACACCCGTCTGGCTTCGGGCTCCTTGATTGACATAATTGTTTGTTCAAATTCTATGTTAATTGAGAGTCTCGGGGTTACTCCAAAGTAGAGCATATCTGACCACTGCTTGATATCTGCCGAAAAAAAAACAAAATTAGGGTACACCCTCGAATTCCTCTTAATTTTTACTACAATCTCATTTTTTGAATGACGATTTTATGTTAACGTGTCTCCACGTAGCACACTTTTTCCGCTTGGATGGGCCACCCTGTACTATCACATTTTTCTCCACATTGCATATATAGGTCCCTAAAAACTTCATGCAAATATCGCGGTATACGAGGGGGAGTCAAAAACTTACACGCGGCACAAGAGTAAAGTAGGTACTTACCCTTATTTTGCGTCGTTGGGAAAGTTGTTTGCGATGAAAAAGTATAGGTGTATAAATACAAAATCATGGCCTTCTATTGATTTTTTTTGTACTTTTCTCATATGACTTGCATCACTCGCCTTCGGGTCGTGCTGCAAATGTCATTAAAATGAATGACATTCCGTGCTAGTAATAAAATACAGGATGTACCGCATAAGAAACGACATAGAGCAGAAGCATACAGGGGAGCCCAAAATAAGGCGAATTAACGCAACTTGCCTCTACACTAAGTTGCACCCCTGAGAAGTTATAGGCCTTGAAAGTGGGTTTTGAAATTTCGAAAAAATCAATATCTCAGTTATTTTTGAACTTGGAAAAACCACACCCACAACGTGTACCAAGGGCATTAATCGACAGAAAACATAGTTAAATTGTACCATTTTAAAGGGTTGATACAGAATGATGCACTCTAAAAATGTGACAGAACTTTTTTGTCCGTTGGCGGACTTACAAAATTGTTACTTTGTGTTATGGAGAATTTAATTCTAAAACTTGTTTGCTCTTGTTATTTTTCAAAAAACTTTATTGCTTTCGCCAAAAACGCGAATAACTGAAGACACGTGATGCAGATGTGATATTTAAAATCTTTGAAAATTCAAAAAATTTGATGGAAAAAGAATCCAAATAAATGGATTGGAAGAGGAAATAATTGCCCAAAGAAAGAAGTCGCATTTGTTGAGATCTGGTGACCGTGACGGCCAAACTTGTGGGCAATTCTTTCCTCTTCCATCAAATGATTGCTATTCAAGTTTGACGTTTAATTTCATAGCCAACTTTTGAATTTTCAAAGATTTTAAATATCACATCTGCATCACGTGTCTTCAGTTATTCGCGTTTTTGGCGAAAGCGATAAAGTTTTTTGAAAAATAACAAGAGCGAAAAAGTTTTAGAATTAAATTCTCCATAACACAAAGTAACAATTTTGTAAGTCCACCAACGGACAAAAAAGTTCTGTCACATTTTTAGAGTGCACCACTCTGTATCAACCCTTTAAACTGGTACAATTGAAATATGTTTTCTAACGATAAATGCCCTTGGTACACCCACAACGTGTACCAAATTTGGTTTTTCCAAGTTCAAAAATAATTGAGATATTATTTTTTTCGAAATTTCAAAGTCCACTTTGAAGGCCCATAACTTCTCAGGGGTGCAACTTAGTATCGGGGTAAGTTGCGTTAAATCATTTTGGCTCCCCTGTATGCTTCTGCTCTGTGTCGGTTCTTATGCGGAACACCCTATATTATTATTTTTAATTTCAGAAGCTCTACTGTATTACGCAAGTACTGCATTAAGTCTGATATTGTATATGTGTCTTGCCCAAAGTAACTGGTCAAAATTAATAATAAAATGGTGCAGTCTTGACAAAATAATGAATAAGAATTATGGATATCCAAAAATTTTGAATAGAAAACTATGGACAGTTTCTTTGGCATTTGGTATACTAAGTACAAGTAAGAGCGATTTTTAGACATTACATTTTATCTGTGAAATTAAAAACACCCGTGGTCGATTTGAAGTAAAGTATAATATACGGGGCGCGATATATTTCATAGCATTTACCGCGCTCTGCTACTGGTAAAAATATCAGACTTATCAGCAGAAATCACTCGTATAAAATTCAAAGGTTTTTATGCGGTCGACGTCGACCTAGTCAAGGAGATAGCCAATAAGAAAGCGAGCGTAGCGATTTGATTGGTCGGCGTTTCGGAGATCCGCATGGAGCAGGTGTCGACGTGGGCCATACTGGCCAGTATAACCAGTGCCGTGCACGGAAATAAGGATTGCGCTTTATTTTACGGATTTTGGTTTTGTGTATAGATTTTTGTGTGGTGTTGTTTTGTGTAATAAAATTATTGGTTTGCTTTGGTTTCAATTATTTCAAAGTTTATTTTATTCTTTTTTAGAGCATTTATTTGTTTTACAAAGCAAACGCCGCCCAAGCGTTTTTATACTGTTCCAAGTGAGTTTATTAATACCATACCTATTACTTTTTCTTTCAGTTGACTTCTTGTTGGCGATACTATCGAGGTACTTTAAAGAGGCCAGGATTTATCAATCAAGCTATTCAACCAAACATTTTTTTACTGCTAATTTCCCAGATGTCTTTAAATACCTACCCTACGTAGATGTACTTAGTGGAGTGTATTGTGTGGTAAGCAAGATAACACTGGCATCAGTACTTACTAGCCCACATCTTTTAAACATCTTTTCAGACTGTGGCCGCTCATGGGGGTTTGTTATGGGGATTCAACGACTTGTTCATAATTTTGCTCAGCATTGCCCTTGCATTAAAGTTTAATCAAATATTGATCAGAATTTGTGACGAAAAGGACAAGGTGAGTCATAATACTTATTGCGAGAAGGCATATTGAGTGTTCAAAATTGCGACGGGTTTTGCTCAAGCCGTTCGAGGACGCTGGTTATACTGATGGGAGGCAAAAAGCTATAAACCGGCTCTCTGGAGGAATTCACAGTGAAACCATTTTCTGTGTAAGGCGTTCTATATTGTACTTCGTTTTTAGGAAAAACCATCACATTATTGGACAGAAATTCGTGAAGATTTTGATAGACTGAGCTTGTTATGCAGAGAAGTAGATTCAAGCATTTCGTTTATAATATTGTTGTCGTATGGAGTTAACACTTGTTTTCTGCTTATACAATTGTTTCACAGCTTAGAGTAAGTTATTCATTGTTGTCTATATTATGTATTTACTTTATAAAGAAAAAGAAAAATGTATACAGGGTGTTTCTAAATTATGGTGCCAATGTAATATGACAGATCATATCATTTTGAACAAAAAGTTTCCTATAAACATGGATCCTAAAATGCATTAAGAAAATTACAGGGTGATAAAAGTACAGTTTAAACAACATATTTTTGGCAATAACTTCTACAGAAGTTGCACAATTGAAATGAAACTTGGTGCAGTCCATCTGAAGTGCATAACAATTCTGTGTAAAAACAATTTATTTCCATTGACCAGAGGCGGAGGAGCGGGGTAACACAGTGTGTTTTATACTCATAACTTTTTTGAGGTTATCTTTTTAGTCTCACAGGTTCATCATTTTAGTGCACCTTTTTATTATGCAACAAAAGGGTACTCTTGTTTCATAACGCTAAAATCAACCGTTTGCGTTGAAATCGGCAAAATGTGCCCCAAAACAACTGTTAACATCAAAATGTTATTCAAACTATACATTTATCACCCTGTAACATTTTTATCATGCATTTTCGGGCCCATGTTTATATTAAACTTTTTGTTCAAAATGCCATTTTCTACCTGTCACAATACGTTGGCACCATAATTTAGAAACATCCTGTATAAGGAAGATATTCAAGAATACAAATTTGTTACTAAAAAAGTAGGATTTCTCAAGAATGGCGAATGGATTCTCATTTCGGGCTAAACCAGAAATCGGGGACCGCGGACTTAATAAAAATAACTTTATTCTTGGCACTCTAATAATAATTATTAACACAACTGTGAATAAAATGTTACGCGGCACTAAATTATATTATTTTCGTATATCGAAGTAAAATATTTAGATTCGGTTTTTATTACTTTTTTATTTCTTTAGTATTCCTATTGGTACTCTACATCCTTTGGTTTTTAGAAGCACTAGCACTGCTGTTGGGAAAATATATTTTGCGTATTCCTTTCTCTACCTATTAATAAAGATCACTTCCGTATCTTTATATGCTGCATGGATTAATGATGAATGCATTGACATTGCAAATATTTTGAACTCTATACCTTCAGCTTCATATAACACAGAAGTAAGTAAAGTATACTTTACAACAAAAATTTGATGAAGAAGTTTTATACTTTCTAGATTCGTCGCCTGTTACAGCAAATTACGTTCGAAAATGTAGCTCTTACAGGATGTAAAATGTTTAAAATAACAAGAGGATTAATTCTAAATGTAAGTTGATTTCCTCGATACAATCGTGTGTTAATAGATGTTTATTTTTTATTTTTTAGCTAGCCAGTGCTGTAGTCACTTATGAACTAGTATTGATACAATTTAATCAAGCAAGCCAAGCGTATGAAGGTTACTGAGGCTAGCATGATGTTAGAAAATTATTCACCTGCACAGATCTTTCGTTTAAATGGAAACTTAATGTTCAATCGATTTCTGAGGTTTCTGTAATTGCAATTCTCTGAAGCACCCTTTATATGGAAGATAATATAAGTAATAAGCATGGGATAGTAATACAATGAACATATCACAAAAGCCTGTATAATACTAATAAATTAGTTGTTTGCTCATCAAAACCTTGTTTTATAAATGTTTTTCTACCCAGACAATTTTTCCTTGGTTAATTATTGGCCAAAATAAAACCAAAGTTCTCAGAAAATGCTACGTAAATAACGATTATAGCAATTTAATATTGTTACAATAATTCTCCTTAGTATTGGTCATAGAATATAAATGAATAGTAAACAGTAATATAATTTTTAACTATATTTTCTGCGATACGAAAAAGTTATAGCAAAAGTTTTGTGTGGCGGACACTCGTTCTTAGATGAGCATTTATTTACGTCTCTCAAGTTGTATAATCCTCCTTACAGCAGAATGCGTGCGACGTAAGAGGGAAGAACTCGTAAATATTATAGAATTAGTCACAGTTCAGGGGCGTAGCTCAATTTTGTGTAACTCACTGACTTAATTTTCATATAATTGTTATTTAATTTATAGTTAATATTATTCTTAACGGTGATGCCTTAGTCTATAGAGGAAGGCAAACCCTTATAACATTGGCAATTATTTCTCGTGCTTGAGAATGCGACGTTCTTCCCTGTTTACTCATTTTGCACACGTTAACTCCCGAACATACGAAACGCCACTGAGCTCTCTGCGCCGGCGGCCAAGCTTGCCGGCAGCTAGAAAAGTGGCGCTGTGTGGTAGCCCAAATACGTAGTTAACTTTACGTACTATATAGAAACAGGCACAAAACGCGTTGGTTAACTGGTTTTGTCGACGGCTCGCTAGCAGAAGTGCTTTGGTGGTAGACGTGACGATGTTGAAAAAAATATAATAGGTGTTTTATCACACCGCGTTAAAAATAAATGATAAACAAAAATGATTAAGTGTTCGCGTGATGCGAGCTTTATTATTTTTTCGGTATTACAGAGTTCAGAAATTAGGCTTCAATATGCTAAAACTTGTATTCGCCAATAAATAACGACTACTCGTATAGGAAATCTCGCAACGCTGCCTGCATTCTTTAGAAACGTTTTCTTTCCTGCTTTGAACTATACAGTGTAGTATATTTTTTTTTCTACGTATGACAAACGGGTAGTTGCAGTGGCGTAGCGTGGGGGGGGGGCAGGGGGGGCCATAGCCCCGGGCGGCATACGAAAAGGGGCGGCGGCAAGCACCGCGATTTTTTAAATCACCCGCGCTGACACGAGCCAAGCGGGACCGCATATACAGTATGTCCGCGGATGGACTTTACAAGAGAAGAAATGGACCAAAAATTTAAAGATACGAAAAAAAGTTGCTCTTGATAAAAGTTTTTGCTGGTCTAGAAAATACAATTCACCATGAGAAATCTCAATTTTATTATACAGGGTAAGTAAAGAATACAAAAATGCCGTTTTGCCTAAGAGTAAACATACCTACCTTATTTCGCAAGATACGAAAAATAAGTTGCTCTTGATAAAAGTTTTTGCTGGTTTAGAAAATATGATTAGGAGACAAAATTTTAAGTGAAAATCGTGATTTTTATAAGTTTATTATCTTTTGTGAATACTGATGAATGCACATTTTCTACTAATGGAACTGCAGCATCCCAGCACGTGAACGTGTGGTGCCCGATATCTGTCTATGGCATTATATAGGCCCATATTTCTGCAATAACACCTGCGCAATAGAATAACGTACTTTGAAATATTGATTGAATTGGTTTTTCACCCGAATGTGTGTCGTAGGATATAAAAAATGGTATTTTGAAAGTCTTAATTCTCACAGCTCTTAATTTTATTTGGCGACCGGTTTCGTAACCTTTAATATAATTACATCATCAGGCCTAGACTAAAAACAAGAAAAGAACGATGTTAAAGGTCCAACTTTAGTTGAAAACAGGTACTTACGCGATTATTACAATCTTGTCATACAACACACACGTACAATAACATCAACAAACATTTAAAAAAGTTAAAATATTTAAAATCGTTGTTAAAATTACATAGTTTATGTGGTGGTGTCTGAAGAGCAAGTAAAGGAATTTTTAGAAATATATAAATTTCTTAAACTACACAAAGAAAGCAAAAACAGCAAAAAAGGAGGCGTATGTTTGACCATAAATGTGGTGGAAATTAGTAAGCTAGATTCATAAATGTAATCCTCTAAAAAGGTAAGAAAAGGTTTGAGAGGCTTCAAAATCCAGTTGTGTATTAAGTGTAATATTATTGTTATTTCGAGAGTGACGATAAATTTCCAAAGACTCTAGATTGTTTAATATCGGTCCCTTGTTACAAACATGTAATACCTTAAGACCAGCATCTACTTTAAAGGAATGTCCAGTTTCTATCAAGTGGTCTGCGAAATTTGATTTGCGAGAGCTTAATCTGAGACAGCTGAGATGTTCTTTAATTCTAGTACTAAAATTTCGTTCCGTTCTACCTACATAAAAACAGTCACAATCCCCACAAGTCAGTTTGTAAACACCTGATCTCTCCAAGATATCAACTTTATCTTTATTTCTAATGAAAAAGTTTGCAAGGGAGTTTGAGCATCTAAAGGAAATATTGTAATAATTTTTAAATTGTATTAGCCAATTTGTAAGATACCGAACCAAAAAATGTTAATGATCTATATTTTAAAATTGAATTGGGAGTATTCGTGGGATTATTAATATATGTATTATTTAACTGAATTTTGTTTTGTTTTTTAATTAACAACTTGTCCACTAAAGACTCATCGTAATTGTTTTTTTTTGGCAATTTGTTTAATAATAGACAATTCATTATTGAAGAATTCTTCAGACATTGGTATAGAAATATTGGATACATTTTTAAGCAATGAACTCGAAAATTTGCCATTGAATTTTCGCCAAACAATGTATTTTCAACAGGATGGTTGCCCAGCCCAGCACATTGCGCTCGTGAAGTAACAAATTTGGTACCTACAAGGTGGATTGGAAGAAACGGCCCAATTTCGTGGCCCGCAAGGAGCCCCGACTTAACAACTGCGGCTGACATGTTTCTGTGGGGTCGTTTAAAACAAATTGTTTATGCTACTCCAATACCAAATAATATTGAACTGCTAAAAGGCAGAATTACTCAGTATGTGCATTTAATATCCCAGGAAGAAATTAGAAATTTCTTTTGCAGTCTTTACTCACCTTGTGTAATAAAATTGAGATTTCTCATAGTGAATCGTATTTTCTACACCAGCATAAATTTTTATCAAGAGCAACTTTTTTTTGTATCTTGCGAAATAAGGTATGTTTACTCTTAGGCAAAACGACATTTTTGTATTCTTTACTCACCCTGTATAATAAAATTGAGATTGCTCATGGTGGATCGTATTTTCTAGACCTGCAAATTTTTTTTATCAAGAGCAACTTTTTTTCGTATCTTTTTTTAGTCCATTTGTCCTCTTGTAAAGTCCATCCGCGGACATACTGTATATTGATGCATATTGATATTGACAATTGTGTAAAAAAAAACCGACAAGTAGGTACATTTTTAATAAATAAAAAAATTTAAAGCTGCTTTATTTGACTTTTACTAATTTTCTTGACTAATAATTAAAATATAGAGGGCGGCGAATTTCCGGTCGGCCCCGGGCGGCGAAAGCCCACGCTACGCCACTGGGTAGTTGAATAGACGTTGAAAATAATTTGACATATATCAAAAACCGCAAAACTACACTTGCGTGCATAGAAAAAACTAATGTGTGAAAGACTATTTAATATGCTTTGACATAAAAATTCCAACCTCGGTCAGTCAAGGTTTGAAAGTTGAAAAAACGTTATTTGAAACCGGGGGAAGCTCGCAAAAGTTCGTCAGAGAAGCCTTCCGAGCCACTCTTGGAAATTGCGTGTTCTTCTTATTTCTAGTAATTTTTCACAAATTCAAGACATTTTAGGAATAAGTTTTAGAATCTAGCATATTTTTTTAACTGACGAATAATTTCTATGCGATATCTATGCACACGACTTTATGTGGGAATAGAAAAAAAATTATAGCATATTTTTGTTTCTGGAAAATCAAGCGTGTCTTGGTAAGAAGAAAACTGTTGTGTGTCCTTTTTAGTAAAATAATACCCAACCTGGATCCTACCTTTATTGTTCTAACACTTATATTGTTTCTAATGTTTATTTTCAAGAAAAATAACTTTAAAAAATTGTACTAAATTAAAAATTCTTACTGTGACCAATTAATATACCTATTTTGATAATTCATAGAAAATACATAGGTAACAATTTTTGTCCCAAAAACATCGCTTTGCCTATTTTAGAGACAATCCGGCGATGGCGGCGATACATTGTGTATTGAATATACACGTAGGTAAGTATATAGGAAGAATTATCTTCCCGATAAAAATCGTAGCTCATTAACTACCAACAAAACAAGTTTTGTGTTTTCCATTTGTCACGCAAATTAATAAACCTACACTTTTATATTTCCAAATAAGAACTTCCGTCATTTTTGAGTAAACACTGAGTTAAGTATGTAAGTATAAAACAATTATTATCCATTTTAAAGCAAAGAAGTGACGAGAAACACAATAGAAATCAATGTCTTATGACATCTTGCGCAAGTACCAGCATAAATATAAAAAAACGGTAGTCTAAAAAAGTTGGGATTTAGTCATTTCCCAGCTGGAAGACTGACGTCTTCAAGACGTAATTTTTTGGTCTCTGTTCGTCTCAACGTCTTCTGGACGAATAAGACGTGACCAAGATGTCGCTCTTAGGGCGTCCTAGAGACATCAAGACGTCGCTTTTAGGGATATAGAAGACGTTTAGGGTAACATCTTCGCTTGGTCGTAATATGGCGTTTTCAAGACAAGACAGTTTCCCAAGACGTATCCAGAACTATACAGCGTGTTTCTACATTATGGTGCTAACATATAACAGGTAAAAAAGTTATTTTGAACAAAAAGTTTCCTATAAAATATGGGTCCGAAAATACATAATAAGAAAGTTACAGGGTGATAAAGGTACAGTTTGAAAAACATATTTTTCGCAAAAACTTCTATAGAAGTTATGCAATTTAAATGAAACTTGGTGCACTAAAATGATGAACCTTCAAGACCAAAAAGATTAACCTCAAAAAAGTTATGAGTAAAACCCATTGAGCTACCCCGCCCCCCGCCCTTCCGCCTTTAGGCTATGGGAATAAATTGTTTTTACATGAAAGTGTTGCACTTCAGCGACTACAGGACTGCACCAAGTTTCATTTAAATTGCATAACTTCTGTAGAAGTTTTTGCGAAAAATATGGTTTTCAAACTGTGCCTTTATCACCCTATAACTTTTTTATTATGCTATTTCGGACCCATGTTTATAGGAAACTTGTTCAAAATTATTTTTTCTACCTGTCATACCACCATAATTTAGAAAGACCCCGTATATTTAAACTTTTTTTGTTAAAAAATACCTCTATATACATATAGCACCTACCATGATCCAAAGGTTTTTGACTACACAAAAATTTATGTAAGTCTTAGTTTTTGATTAAAAAAATTCTACAGACCTATAATAGGTTTAACATGTTTAATTGTAATATTGAAATCTAAGATATTTATTTACGAAAATGTTGGTAGATAAAAAATTTGATATAACAATGGTATAGGTAATATTTCCACGAGCATTCACGGTTAGTTGGTCAGAGCGTCGGATTTGTAAATCGATGGTCGTAGGTTCAAACCCTGGCGCTGCCATTGGCGATTTTTTTATTTTCCCAGACTCAAGTGGCGCCACACCTGCGTTTTGTGGACATCCATATAAGACGTCTTTTGGAGGTCTACAAGACATCTTTTGGCTGTGACATTTGGATGTCCTCAGAACCGTTGACTGAAGTCAACGTCAGAACGACTTCATGACAACAAGATGTCAATCTTCTAGCTGGGTTCCTACCAAAAGGCACAAAACTTATCAGGTTAGCCGGAAAAGGGGCGTTTTCTGGCTAGCTTTTAATAGTTCTATTGATCGATAGATTGCATTGTACTACTACTGAAGGAATAATATTCCGTCACTCAACGCCCTATAACTCTTTCCTGCAAAAAAATTACGTCACTTTGTCAGCAACAATAGTATAGAAATATAAATTCTCTTTCAGTTAAAAATCTTCAATTTTTTCGTATTATTATAGCGTGACAAAATCATTACCAAAGTTAATAATAACCTTGATCAGTGATTACAATACTATATTCACTGCTTTGATTCACAACAAAGTATTTTGACTTTGACAATCAAATATAGCCAAACATAAATACAAATATTGCTTTTTTCGGGGCCTACTGTATACCTACATACCTCCGCAGAAGTTTCATTACAGCCGCGGGATATCGCTGACCTCAGCGCTACGCGCCTCGGTCGATCGAACCTATCCCTTGTCTGTGATGAAAGGTTTTACACCTCGGTACGTAATATCAAAGACAAAATAATAGCTTTGTTCCAACAATGGTTCTGAACCAGTTGTAACGAATCAGAATGCAAGAAAATAATTCCAGAACTGTTTTCAACCAATTAGATTGCTGAGAACCGGTTCAGAACTGCTTTGGTACAAACCCATTATATACAATTTTCCAATTAAGGTCCCCCAAGACAAACTCTCTCCTTCTGTTTATTGCCTAGCTATGCATTACTCTTGACAAAATATTATTGTAAGAAGAAAGGTCATTTGTTACTTTAAGACAACAAAATGCCCATTGTTTTAGAATTATGAATAGTTTCATGTGAATAAATATGATCTACTTCACACTCAACAATAAAACCTTCTAACTCAATACAATGAAACCGATCAGAGTACAACCAATTTGGCAAAATGAACAAAAATTCCTCCAATATCCTCCAAGAGATTCAAACTCCACCGGAACAAAACCAAGAGATGAAAACATTTATCATTCCCTGAAGTTCCTTTTCGTCACCTCAAACCTAATAAGTGTTCTTCCTCAAGAAAATGTTTTTTCTAATCCAAACGACATGAAATTTACTTGGAAAAGTTGGAAAATTGGACTCACATTTTTCTTTATTATTCTGCATTCTTTAGCAGCACTTACGTGTTTACTGGAACTGTATTTAGTCCATTTTAATATTACTACAATGGGTAAGTAGTACCTAAAATCTATTAATACATGCAAGGCCCTATAATTCTTGTTTCGTAGAATACCTTGCATTTTATGCTAGTTCTGCTGGAATTCTGATATTATATCTAAGACTTGCCAATGGCAACTGGTCAAAATTTATAATGAAATGGTGCAAAATTGACCAAACTATGAACAAAACCTATGGATACCCAGATATGATTAAGAGAAAATTATGGATAGTTTCTATTGCGTTTGGAACACTAACCTCAAGTATGTGTTCCATCTACTTAGTAAAGGTTTCAGAATACTTTCTTTTAGTTGATTTCATATTGAGTATAATGGCGAGATATCACCAAATGCAACAAATTCCTAAATTCCGCCACTCAACTGAACAGTTCTGTTTGGACAAGTTCGAATCACTTTTTAGATACATGCCTCGTGTAAATATTCTCAGCAGCATATACTGTGGTGTAAGTATGACAATTTTTTCTTGCCTGGCTCTTTCAGGTGACTGTATTTTTTTAAGGTAATTGCTCTTCATGGTTCTTGTCTATGGGGATTCAACGATTTATTCATCATCACACTTAGTATTGCTTTGGCACTTAGATTTAATCAATTATTAATCAGAATGACTGAAGCTAAGACAAAAGTAAGCATTCCAGTATTCCAGTTTGGCAATTTCTCCCTAAACCTAAAATACGCTATTTTTAAAGGAGATAGGTACCTACACAACACAGAAAATTATACTTTCATATTAATATATTTTTGTTCTGATAGTTTTCCTTTATAATGATTGACTGAGATAGGTAGCGTAAAAAGTACCTACCTAAGAGCCCTTCAGAGACCCTAAAAATTCCATGATTTGCTTTTAGGATAAATCACCTAATTACTGGAAGGACATTCGTGAAGATTTTGGCAGATTAAGCTCGCTCTGTGAAGATTTAGATTCCAACATATCATTTATAGTTCTTCTATCATATGCACAGAACATATTTTTTCTCTTAATACAGCTATTTCATAGCTTAGAGTAAGTTTAGTTTAGTCAAAGAATAAACTATGAGAAATTTAATGTTTTTATTTTCATTTTAGGAGCATACAGAGCACTGTTGGAAAGGTCTATTTCGGATATTCCTTCCTCTATCTCATAATAAAGGTTGCATCTGTATCATTGTATGCAGCATGGATTAATGATGAAAGTAAAGGTATTGCCAACATTCTGAACTCTGTACCTGCGGCATCATACAATATTGAGGTAAACAGAGCAAGATGAGAAAATAATATGAAAAATATTAGCAATTCTGTAAATCATTTGTTTTAGATTCGACGGTTACTAACCCAGATTGGTTTCGGAAATGTGGCACTTACAGGTTGTAAAATGTACAAGATAACGAGAGGGTTAATACTAAATGTAAGTGAGTAATGTTTTATTAAATCCTATTTGTTTTTTTTTTGTTTTAGTTGGCCAGTGCTGTAGTTACTTATGAATTAGTCTTGATACAGTTTAGTCAAGCACGTGACACTTTTTGATGGAAAATTGTGTGGTGCTTGCAGTTTAAATTCGGCAATATAAAATTTCTGCGTTAGATGTTTCAGTTAGGTTCACCGATGATATATATGGATCAGCCTCTTAAGGCGTTTATTGCTTCCTGTGCTGTCAATAGATTGCTCACCCTCAACTTTTTAAATTTAATAATTATAAACCTGAAAGTTAAACGAAATTTACTTATGATCTCAATGCTCTGTTCAGAAAAAAAACTGAGTCGAATTTTTTTTAATCGACCACCCTGTATGTTAATGGATATTTGAAACCTAATAAAATTGCCAGTCCGATGAAATATATATGTTACATATTATTTATGTACTACAACCCTTTGCCAGTTTACAGCCATATTTACCAATTTTTTTAATCAAGATTGCCAAGTAAAGCATACGATCAGTTAGCTGTTTGCATCCCTCTAAAAATAAACTGAAACACTATTTTTTATATGTGAACGGACTGACAGAAGTTGTTTAGAATAGGTAAGCTCAAAAATTAAGTTTTTCTATTCCATAAAACACATTTTCGGCATTTTTTTATGATTTACCCCATTAAAACCACTTTATTTAATAACATTTGAAAGCACTAGGTGAAAATTATATGTTTTGAATGTTGGAGTCGACACGTGTCGTGTTTTGGGGCATGGTTTGCCAGAAAACTCAAAAATTGCGAATTATGATGGGAAATTGTTTGCCTCCTTTAGAATATATGGCACTATCTATCACATAAAACCTGATGGCAGTTGGACACTGACATATAACATAACCTTGTACCAGCCCACTTATGTGGTCTCCTTGGAGTCTACAGAAAACAAACTTCCCCTCAAGGCTTCACTTTTCCTATATGATAGACTGTGAAATGCTGGGTCCCCGGCTTCACTTTTCCTATGAAATGAAATCCTGTGAAATGCTGGGTCCCCTTATTTTAAAGAGTCCCTGCCCTGAACCATACTAAGCTATATGCAAAAATGCTTCCCTTAAAAGATACAGAGGGTTACAGTTCAATCTTTAAAATCGGTTTTTGGTTATATTTTCAACTTATTCTGAGGTACATCTATGGATTCGGAACATTTTTATGGTGTATAATTCAATATCTCTCATTTTTTATATCTTGAAAATTACTTACAAAAAACAATAATTTAAAAAACAGGGTTTTTTTATAATAAAAGATACCAGATTTATAGATGCGTGCGTCATTGGGACAAATCCAAAGGAAACTACAATAGAAAAAACGCCTAAGGAAGTTAATAACACAATCCAAGCCAAGAAAAAAGTTTTTATAAGCACGAGTTCCAGCATCCTTCTTATGAAAGATACAGGGTATTAAATGCAAAGTTTAAAAATATATTCATATTATTTATTTCTTAAGAACAATTTTAGGGCCCAAGTTTATAACAACTTTTTTTATAGTCTTGAATTGCGTTATTTGTAACCTTCCATATTTGTTTTTGCTATTTCATTTCCTTTAGAATTAGTCCAATGACTATGCATCTGGAAATCAGGTATCTTATTCCAAAAAATCATGTTTATCTCGAAAACAATGACCTTTATGACAAATTTACGAGATATTAAAAATGACAGAAATTAAATTTTACATAAAAATGTTTCACTCAAACTCGATAGATGTACCTCAGAAGAGGTTCGGAGGATAAAAGATCATGTCTGTATAGTTAAATCGCCATATTTGGCCTTCTTTTCTGGGACACCCTATATAATGTTTAGGTAGAATATTATTGCAAATCAAAATAGATAGTATTACCAGTGTTTAGGTATTTACTCGTTCAGCTATGGTATTACCTTAAATTTTAGAACACTATCGTGATTTTCGCTCGTAATCTCTCTAGTGATTGAATTATTACAGGATACTTTTTCAAGTGCACGTAAATGTTGATATTTATTATTCCAAAATCTTCGTGCACTTGCAAAAATTTCCAGTTATTATTTCACTCACAAGGATTCGTTAAAAAAATTGAACACCTAAGTAAATAAAGTTATAAAAACAGAAATTAATTAATTTGACAGAAAAAATTAATTTCAAAATGTTGCTTAAATGACTCTAAAACTTCTAAATAGCTTTACAGGACAAGGAAAGAAGGCAATTTTAAAAAATTTCAAGGCACATCTAATCTAATTTATTCAATATTTTTAGGCTACCTTAATTAGTGACACAATACATAAATTCTGAATAAATTAATTAATTAATATTTCAAAGCTACATAATATTATACTATTTGTAGGCACAAAGTCTTGTTTCTCACAAAAGTTACACGATAAGTACACTTATAACATACATTTCAAAATCATAACCTGAGATTCACTAGTACATAATACTACTTTTCATTTTACCTTTTCATTGAAAAAGTGAATAAACATTATTATTCAAATTTATATATCTGATGTTTTTGCAAATATTAGTGTTAGTCAAATAATACAATACGATCAAAAACAGAAGCATTAAAGCGAGATTAAAAGTTGCAAATTATTTAACTACAAACCACTGACATGGTCTGTGCTACAAGCGATGTGGCACCTTTAAAAATATTAATATTTAATTTTATTTATTTTCAAATACATATTATACGTTTATACATCTTTGTCACTTGTCATTAGTTACCAAACATATTATATAATATACTATTAGCAGCTATAGAGGAATAAAATCATTAGCCAACGGTTTTTCCTCTTGCACTGCTTTACTAAATAGACAAAATCCACTCTATAATTCAGTACCTGTCATTTCTTAATTACCTTCTTGAATAATTTTTGTTGTAAGGCTTTTTATATCTATCACTCTTTCTTAAAGGTTGCTTTTGTTTTAAGTTGTTCTTGTCTTTGTTAAATTGATACTGGGAAATAACCGGTGGTTTTGAAGCAACCGTGTCATTTATCTGGAGCTCATCCTCCTTCTTTTTCTCCATAAGTTTTAATTTTTGCTCGATAGCCTGAATTTGTGATATGCGATCCGTTTTCTTTTCATCTTTTGCCATCGCCAGGGCGGGGATTTTGATTTCCGGTTTGGGTTTTTCATAATCTTCCTGGAAGAAAACAACTAAAAGGACCCGTTTGGCAATTTAGGTGATTTTGGGAAAATATCTTAAGGCGCTACGATACCCCCCATTTTCAAGGGTTTCGTAGTTTACATCTCCTACTTGCATTTCTTAATATTTTCACTTTATTTTTTTTTGTGGCTTAGATAAAACTACGAAGAATCGTCGTTGTGTATCACGAACTGTGCAGGACTAATGCGACACTGTGAAAAAAAATGCCAAACATACCCGAAATTCGACTATATTCGGTTAAGAATTTCGAGTATTTCCACCGCTCAAAAATAATTCGAAAGACACAACGACGATTGAGGCATTCGATAACATTATTTTAAGACTACTTTCAAGTCGATACGTTTGTTCGTTTGGCTATGATTTGAAAACTACGAACCCATTGCCCGGCAATAAAATGATCCGTGAATTGGCCATTCGAGCAGGAATTAGACGTACGGAGATAGGCGGGCGGGCGGGCGTTCGCTGGAACTCGTGGTTCCCCTACTTCCCCCTACTTCGGCGTACCTCACCGGGCTCGGAAACCACGTCAGGGGAACTTTCAATCGATATCAGATGGTTCATTTTTCATTTTATTACTCTCAGTCTCCCTTATTTGTGTTTCGCTTGTTTTGAATGTTAGTATGTTAGCAAATATTTATATTTCCGAGTACCCGAAGAAAATATTTTCTACCGCGACATTATGTATGTCGACTGGCATATAATAATACTCATTATTATTATTCCTCCAGGAATTATAAATAAATAATTATTAATCCATTTAATTTTTAATCGGGTTTTTCGCCACCAAACTGATCGAAGGACAACTTTTTCAAGTTGCCTGGAAAATTCATAAATTCTTAACAGTGAATGAACGAAACTTTAAACGTGTAACTCAAAAAATAACTTCAACAAATTTGTTTTCTGAGCTTTCGGAGAATAAATCTTCCAATCTTCCTCCTTTCTCAAAGATCATGCCACGTCTCAAAGATCATGCCACGTCTGAAGTGGCATGATCTTTGAGAAAGGAGGAAGATTGGAAGATTTATTCTCCGAAAGCTCAGAAAACAAATTTGTTGAAGTTATTTTTTGAGTTACACGTTTAAAGTTTCGTTCATTCACTGTTAAGAATTTATGAATTTTCCAGGCAACTTGAAAAAGTTGTCCTTCGATCAGTTTGGTGGCGAAAAACTCAATTAAAAATTAAATGGATCTCACAAATAAATTTTAGAAAATAAATAATTATTATTCACAAAGTACCTACTTTTTGCTTTTGTGTAAAATGGTTTAATCCCTAGGGCATAAAATGGCCTGGTCGTGCAAAAAGAGTAAATTTAAATTCTAGACCAAATTGTGCGCTTGATTTTTACTTTAAAAATGTGATAGGTACAAGTAATAATTTTGCCAAATAAATGGGTCATGTGAAGCATTTTTTGAAAACGAATTCCTATGTAAATCGCTGCATGATAAAAGCTAATTTATATACTTTCCAGAGGGAACGATAATAATTCTGACATCGTCAGTTTTAGAAACTTCTTCGTTAGAAGATTGTTCGAAAGTTATTGGAGTTGAAAATCGGGCAAAATGTCACAACAGTCACATGGAGTGAAACCAATAGGAGTAATTTGTGGGCTTGAGTGCTTTTATTCCCGTAGGTACCTAATATGGTTTCCAGAATTTGAGAGAGGGGTACCTACATATTTAGCATTTTGCACACCTATTCGGATTTAGGTATAAGTAGTACTGCAGGTGCATAGGGTTTGGGAAACAAACTTTCTGGGAAAAACAGGGCTTTGAATGGAACATTTACAAGGGATTAGAAATTAATAGCTCCAATTATCTCACAACTATTACTTTATTTAAAAAGGGAGACCAGTTTCGTAACTCTATAAATTAGTCCTTGAGGATGTAATTTTATAGATTAACGAAACCGTTGTGATATAATATGGCCTATTCACTCTAATCCCTCTAAAGTGAACTCTTACAGTGTAGAAAGTTTTTAGTTAGATTTATTTATTATTACACAAATGTAAATATGGAATACCTACTAGTTATATAAAACATTTTAAAGAAGTAGACTTTAGACGCACTTTTTTAGTCGTAGCAACACTATTATGCAGAACAATTATCCAATCAAACATTAATAGATGTTCAACTGACCCTAATGTGGTTCAAGAAGAATTCGGTAATCGAATCGTTAATTTAGATTTTATAATTGAGCAATTACAGAAGTTTTTTTATACACGAACCCTTCATGCACCTTTGCTGATATGAAAAATAATAGTAAAATTGCTTCGACGCCAAAAAGCTATGCAGTGTGTTGCCAACGAAAAGTGAACGCCCTGAATAACTCCCAAAAAATATCATTTTTGCAATAAAGCAAACAGCCCACCGCCGTTTATAAAATATATATTCGCGCTTCTTCGTCGGCATCGGCGAGACTCGTGTGACCCGTCGGCGGCCGTCGGCCGACACCCGAGTTATTATTTCATATTATCTACACGTCTACACAAGAAAAAAGACTGTTGTGATTTTAGTGAGTTCGTGTATATAGTCACTTTTCCATTACCTACTTTAAATATACAAGCAAATCCATGTGGTCCCAACAATATAATCTATACTTTTGACGTAATTGCAGATGAACCAATAAGTTTAAAATAGTTTGAATTTCCGTTAAGAAGACGTATTGTCACTTCGATACTAAAATTGGCATACTACAATGAAAGCATAACCTCGGTTTTAAATTATCTCATGTTTTATTTAAACAATTAAATTTATTTTATTTGAATAATAATAATTCTCACCCTCAGACTACTCCAAACTATATAAGAGTACCCCAGAAGCAACTGAAAAAACATTATAATTCATTGGATGAACAAATTAACTTAATTGCAACTTTTATATTCATCAATGTAAGTAATCATAGTCCACGAAAATTGTAATTTTTTTATAGAGGTAGAAAAAAAATGATTCTTAACAGGTAGATATTTCCAGGGTTGGTTGTGGGTAGCGTCCTGAGTATAACCCCAAAAAATCACCGTCGAAGTCGTGTTACGAACCCCGCAATAGGAGTGGTTTTGCAAACATTTTTTTGCAAATTTTTTTCTTCTCATGTGTACAATTTTTTTTCTTCTTATGTATACATTATTACGTTCTCTACAACTTTCCCTCATGAAGTTTTTTTTAACTTCAATACTTCACGAGATATAGGTAAAAGATCACCACTATCTAAAGTGCTTTAGAAGGGTAAAAAAAATTTTTTTAAAACAAGCTGATTTTTTCAGGGTTAATTGGGGGTTAACTTAGGAGTGCACACAGTGATCGCAAATTAAAGGTTTTGAATCAACCCTACACTCTATATCGTTCGTAGTCATAATGAACACTGCAAGTGAATGGCTATAATTGATATTAGTACCCACAATTAAGTATTACAAATCCAGCAAAAATTCAGTGACAATAGTTGTAATTTCAGTATAATGAACAGTTAAATGTATCCCTATTCAATTCAACACCATGAAACGTTATGTTGTTCTGACAAAAGAATGTGCTTAGAAAAGAAGTATTATAGAATCAATTCCAGAACACGCTATTTATTGAAATAAAATATTACATTTAAATTATTCATTAGAATTCAATATCAATTGAAATTGAATTGATTATTGTTACTTACAAAAAAGCTTCTGCTTGAGTTTGAGGAATAATATCTCATATTGAATTAAACAGGGTTTTTTTACAAAGTGCCAGATTTTTCTCAGTGTAGTACCCACGGCCGGCCTGCCCCTCAATCGTAGCACTATGAAGGGGCAGGCTGGAGTGGGGAGTCGTGGGGACCAGAGGAAGGAAAAGGATAGGCATATCTAATCGAGCGACGTTTGTCCTGAATTGAGTCGGGCACTTCGGGCGGACTTCATAAGTATCGTAGCCTCTTAATGACTTATAGTACACATTTTTTCTGAAGGTGATACATTTCTAGGAACATATCAAATAAGTATAATACACCATGTACACCATATTCACAAAAACATAGAAAAAAGGAATGATTGGTGTTTGAACCCGGGCTACCAAATTGAGTAGCAAATTTTACAGATTACTATGAGGTCAAATTGAAATGAAAGCTCGTTATTTTGTTCCGCTATAACGAACTTGGATATAACGAACACCCGGTTATAACAAACCGCATTTTATACCCGTGGGACCCCTGAACTTGGTTATAACAAACTACCAAGAGATGGTTTATGGCTGAAGGATTTTGGGCCGCCATGTGTCAATTTGTAGAGTTGTTGTTGGTATCGTTTAGGTATAAGTCTTCCTCTTCCTGATTTTCACTTCATTTCAAATAACCTGCCAAAATCCAATCTACATATGTTAGCACTGTAGCATGGTATGGCAAACAGCACTGTCAACAGTTCATCTTTTTTTCACGAGGTTCGCCGCTGTTCGTCGCTGATGACATGTGCAATGTTTAGAGTTGTGCCGTTTGAAAGTTTCATTTGAAATTTTCACATTTGAAACTTTCAAAAGTGAAATATTTGGCTTATCCCATGAAGTGAAATTTCAGTGAAATTTTCGAAAGTTTCAAGCGAAAGTTTCACTTCATAAATTTCGCGAAACTTTCTGAGAAATTTCCTTAAAAACGCGAAACTTTCTCATATATTTCATTAAAGTTTCGCGAAAACATATGCGGCACGCGACCATCCCTTCATTTAATTTGGACTCGCCCGCACCGGCTGTTAAACGGGAAGTGATATAACAAATTAAACATATAATTTTTGTTCCAGTAATGATTTATAACAAAAACCGCTGTACCTAATCCACCATTTTCATTTTTTCAAAAAATATTTTTTTGGTTATAACTTATATTTGTTGCTCGATTGTTTTTTCTTTATGGCATTCGGTTTCTTGGAAAAACTACACAAGTTTAGTTTTTCAACCATCAACTTAGCCTAAAAATTGCTGAGATAATCGAGCGTAACGTAACGTCTTATCTCTATCTGGGACACCCTATACCTATACCACTTCATACACATACATAATTTTTGGGCTTGGGTGGGGACTGTTTATAGGAAATTATTGCTAAATTTTCACATGAAACTTTCTTTAAATTACATAAATTTCAACATCACATTGAAAGTTTCAAATATTTCGCGAAAATTTCTTTAAATTTCGAAAATTTCGCGAAAATTTCTATAGGAAATTATTGCGAAATTTTCACGTGAAACTTTCTTTAAATTTCATAAATTTTCGAAAGTTTCGCGAAAAGTGAAATTTGCCCATCCCTAGCAATGTTATTGTCCACCGACTTTTTAACATAAATTAAGTATAATGACTTTTCTCCAAAAGACTGTTCCTTCTAGTTTTACAGGGACTCTGTACTCTACTCACTCTGTGGTTATACCACACAGTAACCGGACTCCCTCAAATATTTCCAGCTGGATTTTCACATGCTACTTTTAGCTTGTGGGGGCTCTGTTGTAACTAATTATTTTGCCATGTCACATTGTCTGGGACAGAGTAAAAGTCCCCGTTTAAGTGGTACATAGTTGCAAAATGAGTGGTAAAGGACGTTGCGTGGCCAAAGGCTACATGAACAATACAATTAATTGTGCACATAGCTTTTCCTAGAGATGTGCCGAGGGTTTATTCCCTTAGAGGGTTTTTTCCCAAAGTAGGGTTTAAACCGGGTTGGGTTTTTTCATTAATTCCTTTGGGTTTTTTGAGAGTTTTTTCCCCTGAGGGTTTTTTCGAAAATGAGGGTTAAACCGGGTTGGGTTTTTTCCTTAATACATAGTAATACATATAGTATAGAGTGAATCGCGAATGTAAATTATAGTTTAAGAGTGTTAAGAGTCAATTTCAGGTTTCAGTTCTTAGAAAACATTTCCACTTTCCACAAATTATTTCTCAGTTGCATTACCAAAGTTATACTAAATTAAAAATTACAAAGATGCCAAGACATTGTTCCGAAGAATGGATACTGTTTAGAATAATACAAATAAAAAATAAAAACAAAGAGACATAATAAAAAACTTAAAAATAAAAAAAGTAGCGGAATGTAAACATTGCAGTAAACAATATTTTCCCCGAGATTTTCCCAATGCGGTTAAATTGAAGACACATATAAAACAAGTAGGTACCCGTAAATTCCCAATAAAATCCCAAAGCGGGTTTTTACAAGGGAAAAGAACCTTGAAAAACCCCAAAAAAACAATAAATATTTGAAAATAATAAATTATGATTTGTTAATGTAGGGTTAGGTATTTGGTATCAAAATAATCGTATTTTAACAAGTAATTTTAAAATAAAAGAAACCAGAAGTTTGACATATAAAAACCCTACCCGGAAAAAAACCGGGAAAAAACCGGGTTATTTCCCTCAAAAAAAATAAAAACCCAGTTTTTCCCATCACTAGCTTTTCCCTTCACTTTAGAATAGGCAGATAATTTCGAATTTATTTTTCTGTAGCATTTTTCTATGAATCGATTTATTAAATATGGTCCTGAGTCCTGTGCAGTCTTATACGACGTGATTATAAGTAACACAGCAATAGGCAATAGACATTTTGCTAGGATGCGAACAAAAGATCGGCGAATTCGGCGATCCCAGTTATCTTACTGGTTGTACACTGTGGTTCCTATTTGTAGAGATCTTTGAATAAAGAATTCCAGGAAGGAGTCAAAGCTCTATTTGTATTATAAAATATGTGAGACGGAAATCGCCCTGAGTAGTAACCAAGTTTTGACACAATACTTTAATATCTGACATGCTGATCGGTATCAGTATGTGGTATTTAGATACTTTTTCGAGTTATACTTAGCTGTGCGGTTTGTGGCACTTCCCTCACCGCCAAAACTACAATGTTTGAGGATAATAATCATTGGTAAGTAATTTTTTATGGAAGTGGATAAAGGTCCTCGAGTCGCGGATCTTTAGTGTATTTTTTAAAGGTCCGCGAGTCGCCGGACGTCTTCATGTACAACAGGAGATTTGTCAGAGCAGTGGTAGAGCGTTGGAAAACCAGTCGGAAGGTCTGGGTTCGAATCCCACGTCAAGAGTTTTTTCTTAGGCAGTGGCTATTTATACGTGGAAGTCGGCAACAATGGGCGCTGCCTTATGAAAGAAGAAGGGGTAATTATTTCGAATGGTGTAACCCGCCCCCGATTTTCTTGAAATTTAGGCTAACCCCCTATTTTCGCCCGACATTTGGAAATACTTACCCCTTCTTTTTTCATACAGGCAGCGCCCATCGCCAAAAATGGAGGGCATACGCCCCTTATTGCAAAGATGCTTGAGAAAATTCACTTCAGACGTATCTAAATCATTTTACTTGACTCAACTCGTCAATGAGAGCGCTATACCGAAGAATTAGTAAAGATAAATTAAAAAATAAATACATTGTTGAGATATCTAAATTAAAATCTCCAAAATTAGTAGTAATTGGGAGTAGACAAGATTATAAAAAAGAAGAGTTACTGGATGCATTAAGAGCTAGACATATTCTCGACAGTGAAGATACATTTGAAGTTAAATACAGCAGAAAATCAAATTTATCTAAAAAAATTATTATTTATTTACTATTGGAAGAACTTTTCAGAAATTAGTTGACAAAGAAATTTATTTAGGATGGGATAAATGTAAATTTAAAGAAGACCTACGTATTCTTTCTTGTTTTAAAGATTTTTAAAGATTGTACTAAAAGAAGAGCTTGCCGTTTTTGTAGTGGAGATCATGCTTATTCTGAGTGCATGGAAGAGATTCCAAAATGTGTTAACTGCACCATATCAAACATTAAATTTAATTCCCAATATGATTGCGCCCATGAGGCAAAGACTAATCTGTGTGCAATACATAGCTTCAAAATTTTTAATGCAAAAGAAAAGATAAATTATTCATTATAGGCATCTTAAAAATTTTGTATATGAATGCAAGGTCTTTAAAAAATAAAATAGACCAAATTGACTTAATGTTATTTCAAGAGAATGTTGATTTGATGGTGATAACTGAAACATGGGTTAAGAAGATTGAAGAAAAATATTATAACTTTAGGGATTTCAATTCATATGCAGTTGATTCATTCCTCAATCTTCTTGATGAGAAATTGGAAAAATTGAACAACTCATCTTCAAACTGTTTTGTGTTAGCTGATATGAACATAGATTTTTTCAAAGATGATAAATCTTCCAGGAGACTTAAGGATATTTACAGTTCTAATAATTTTAAAATTTGTAATGAAAATAGAGCAACAAGAGATATAAATAATTGTGCCAGTCTAATAGATCATGTCATTACAAACTCTACAAGATACATTGAATTATTCTTCCTAACTAGTCCACTTAGTGACCACCAAGTGCAAATTGTCACTATCAACTCACAGTTGGAACCCAAAAAAGATAAATATAAGCATATTACAGTCACAAAATTTAACGTTTCAAGACTAGAAGACCAACTAGCGGCCATTGAAAAAAGTAAAGATACATTTGAAGATCTCAACATGCTATATAATGAAGTTTTAAGAGTTTTTAATGATTGTTCCTATCAGCAAAAAATTAAAGTGAAAAATAACTCCAAACCTTGGTTTACTAAAGACCTTGCAAATATGATCAAGATTAGAGATAAGCATTATAGGAAGATGAAGAAGAATCCAGCAAATGATGTATATCAAGAAACATATGCTAGCTATAATAAAATGGTAAAGAATCAAATCAAATTAGTCAAACAAAAATTCTATAAAGAACAATTTTCTTCGGGTAATCAAAAAAACTATTTGGAAAAATTTAAATCTTCTAATAAAGAACTCTGAAAAGAAACAAAATAATAATATTGAATATCTTATGAAAAATGGGAAAAAAATAGAAGAAACTATTGATATATGTGAAGAAATTAACTCATATTTTGTCCAAGTTGGAGAAAATTTGATGAAGAAAATCCCTACTCTTCATGGGGTACAATATGAAGAAGTGCAAATTACAAAATCCATGTTTGTTGATATAGATGGAATAACAGCTGCAGAAATTGAAGAAATTATAGATAGGTTGGATCCACATAAAGCAACTGGTTATGACAATGTTTCAGTCAAGATTGTTAAAAATGTTAAATATTCCTTAATTCAAATTTTACTGCAACTTATAAAAATGTCTTTTCAAAATGGTTAGTTTCCAGAGAAAATGAAAATTGCTAAAGTTTTGCCAATTTTTAAAAGTGAAGAACGTTACAAATGTAATTTCTATTTTACCAGTTTTTTCTAAAATTTTGGAAAAAGTAATGAACAACAGAGTAACTGATTTTCTTGAATCCAAACAGCTACTTTATTCTAACCAATTTGGCTTTCGTAGATCTAGAGACACAGAAATTGCTGCTGCTGATGTCATTACAAATATACAGCATAATGTTGATGACAATAAAATATGTTGTTTATTGTCACTAGATTTATGTAAAGCATTTGATACAGTTAACCATACAATTTTTCTTAAATGTTTATGTAATATGGGTATAAGAGGCATACTTCAATCATGGTTTCAAAATTATTTATCTAAACGTAATCAATTTGTCCAAATTGGAGAAATCAAAAGTTCAAAGGGATATATAAATTGTGGAGTTCCACAAGGATCTACCTTAGGCCCAATTATGTTTCTAATATACAGTGTGTCCACGGATTGATGTCGGAATAGGTGTAAATGACAAAAAAATTTCGAGTTCAAATTTGACCATTTGGGGTTCAGCCCTGCTTGGATAGAAACTAATTTGTGCCATATTAGTAGTTTCGAAAAATCAAGTAGGCCTTGACAGGAACGATTTATTTATTTTCTGTGTAGGTTAAGTGCCTTTTCTGAACAAGATATCGAAAAATGTTATTAGAAAAAGTTGCGTAGAATTCAAAATTATGTCCCTGTGCAGATTTTCAAAATAATTGGCCTACTTTGATTTTAATCCATTTCATTTAGGTAGTTGAACTTTTATATTGCCGAACACACATTTTCAGTCAAGTTGGCATTCTAGCAATGGAGTTTAAAAAAAATAATAAAAACATGCCAACTTGACTGAAAATGTGTGTTCGGCAATATAAAAGTTCAACTACCTAAATGAAATGGATTAAAATCAAAGTAGGCCAATTATTTTGAAAATCTGCACAGGGACATAATTTTGAATTCTAAGCAACTTTTTCTAATAACATTTTTCGATATCTTGTTCAGAAAAGGCACTTAACCTACACAGAAAATAAATAAATCGTTCCTGTCAAGGCCTACTTGATTTTTCGAAACTACTAATATGGCACAAATTAGTTTCTATCCAAGCAGGGCTGAACCCCAAATGGTCAAATTTGAACTCGAAATTTTTTTGTCATTTACACCTATTCCGACATCAATCCGTGGACACACTGTATAGTAATTCTGTGTCGAATTTAAATCTGAAAGGCAGTATTAAACTTTTTGCTAATGATACAACAATTGTCTATTTTGCTGAAACTATCTCTGAAATATTTTGTCATATTGAACATGATTTAGAGAAACTTTTTAAATGGTTACAGGTATATAAACTCTCACTTAATTTTGATAAATCCAAATATATGTTTATCACGAAACGTAAATTAATTGAAAATATTAAACCAAAGCTTTCATTTAATAATAATGAAATTAAACATACAAATTCTATTAAGTTTCTAGGTTTACATCTCGACTCAAATTTTAGTTGGAAATCACATATTAAATATCTTAGGGACAGTAGGATTTCTCCAATAATAGGTATTTTATATAGAATAAGGAACTATATTGCATTGAAATACTTGAAAAATATTTACTTTTCATTAATACAATACAATTACAATATTTAATTTCAATTTGGGGATCAGCAAGTTTGGATGCAAGAAAACCTTTGAAAAAGTTGCAAAATAAAATTATTAAATGCATCCATAAACTACCTTTCTTGGAACCAACAATAAATTTGTATAAACCAAAAGGATATCTAGATATTGAAAGTTTATATAAATTAAAAGTACCTATGCATTTTGATTCATTCAGTTGTTAAAAAAGAAAAATATTCCAGCATTGCTATTCAAAAAGTTTATTCCAAAATTACAAGACAAAATAGTGATTTTCAGATTCAAAAATTTAAAAGTAATTTTGGGAAAAAATCAATTCTCTGTGACGGAGTTTTATTATATAATAAGATTCCAAAAGAAATCAAATGTATAAGAAATACCACCAGATTTAAAATGAAGCTAAAAAAATTATTTCTGGAAAAAAAACATAAAGGGAAAAAGTAAGAAAAACATGTTGCAGTAATCTTGTTTTTTTTTTAGTAATTATCTATATAATTCTCTGTAATAATCTACTGATTGTTGAGAATTTAAATAAATAAATAAATAAAAATAAATATACGTCGGACATATAAATAGCCACTTTCTTTTTTTATTTTTTATTTCCACTTTGGGGCGTCCGCGTCTTCTAGGATGTTCCTTCTTTTGCTATTCAAGGACCGGTATTTTCAAGAAGGAACAAGTCTACTGCTTTACAGATCGAGATTCGTGACTCGCGGACCTTAAAAAAATGGAAGTGGCTATTTATACGTCCGACGTATATAAAAGTCGGTATACGTCTTGCGCTATCATTGGCGAGTTGAGGCACATGACTTCTTTGGACGTACATTTAACTCCGTACACGTCCAAAGTAAACTTATTTAGATACATCGGAAGCCGTCGGAAGTGCATTTTTCTCAAGCATCTTTGCAATAAGGAGTGTATGTCCTCCTTTTTGGGGGAAAGGCGCTGCCGTATGAAAAAAGAAGGAGGCATTCGCACCATATTGTGGCAATCGGCAGCGATGCGCGCTGCCTTTTGAAAAAATAAGTGGTAATCATATCCAATGGTGTAACCCACCCCTGATTTTCTTGAATTTTTGGCTAGGTAGGTACCCCCTATTTTTGCCCGACGTTCGACGTTCGGCGTTGTAACCCACCCCCGATTTTCTTTAAATTTCAGCGCCGTGCCGAATGTCGGGGAGGTAGCCAAAATTTCAAGAAAATCAGGGGTGGGTTATTACACCATTGGAAATAATTACCACATCAATTTTCATACCTCAGCGCCCATCGCCGAAAAAGGAGGGCATACGCAATATAAAATATGAGACAAGATAGGTCCAAATAATCTCGGACATCATCCAATCGACTTAGTTAACAAGCCGATTCATTATCCATCGGAAGGTAGAAATAAGGTTATGTGTCACGTTACTCAATCCACCAATGAGAGCGCAAGCCGTATACTGACTTTTATATATGTCGGACGTATAAATAGCCACTTCCTTAAAAAATACACTAAAGATCCGCGACTCGTGGACCTTTATCCACTCACATTTTTTATTTTCTAATTTAAATTTACTTTTGAGGCCATGCAGAAAAGTGGCATAGACGTTTGTGCAGGTACCTACCTACTTCTTCAAGTATTCCTAAACTTAAAGACATAAAAGTGCCTTATAATTTTTTGCCCATATTGTAGATACCGATTTCACAAAAATGACGATTTCTGCCTTGATTAGTTTGTCGTAACAACTCAAAGGTGCGCGGCACAGTAAAAACGGAAACGGCATCCCGCCTTATGCAGAGACTGTCCCGGTCGAGCTTTAAGCCCAAATTTGCTCCTTCCTAGGGTTCTTTATTCAAAGGTAGAGATGACACATTCAACAATTTGTGACTACAACTTCCCAAGAAAAGTTCTTTAATTCAATACATTTGTAATTTACTTACATGGCTGACAGCATGTGCCCATTTCACAGCTATCCTTTTGGCCCCTACCATTGAACCATTCATGGCTTCTCTGGCAACTTCTGCCTCTTTACTTTCACTATATGTTACAAAGGCATACCCACGAGGTTGTCCGGTTAGGGGCCCCGATCGGTGGAACAGCAGATCAAACTTCTCAATAGTGCCATGCCGTTGAGTGAGTTTCAGTAATTGGTACCAGTAAAAAAGAAACAGCTTGGGTTAGTTAAAATATACCAAGTAGATGAGGTATTGAGAAAAAATATGTAGAAAAGAATGTAAAAGTTGCCTAAAATCAAAATTAACTTACTCAGTGACTTTAGTATCCAGATTTCCGATCCACAGTCTTCTCTCCTCTAAATTTTTATCTTGGTGGTCTGAAGTCTCCATTTACCTTTGTTGAGGTAATAAAATGCACAAAATATATATCTATAATAGGTTAGGGTTGCCCTGGTAAAATGGTTATTCAGTTGCCTGCTGTTTAGTTTATTTTTATTTATTTTAACACAGAATATAGCTTACTGCTTGTGAAAAATTAATATACCAATATACCTAATTTTATGCATTTTATCTTATCTTGCTCTTCAGACATTCAGACCACAAAATATATAGGTTAGGTTAGGTGCTTCAGAACACAAAAGTTTAGGAACCTATTGGCGTTTTCGGCTTGTTGCACTAGTGCGCAGTAAATGCGAATTTTGACAGTGCCGCGTGTTCAACTTGCACAGTGCAAGAGTACTAAAGTGTTCGACTTGTTCATACCTTCAAAGTGCATGGCAGTGTCCATGTTCGGCTTGCCTGGAACACTCGCTCGATTTGCATTTTTCTGCACCGTCAAAATAGACGGTGCAAAAGGTGCACTGAAACATATTTTAAGGTTATGGTAGTATGTTTATAAAAAAATATGGATCCGTTGGTATTAAGCAAATATATGGATAGCAGCAGTAGCAGCAGTGACGAAGAAAATGAATTTCTAATAAGCCTTTATTGAACAAAACATAAAAAAAACTTTTGAAAGTGGCGGGGAACCACGCGGGAACAAAAACGAGAACAAGCCGAACTCGTCTCCCGATCAGATGCTTACTTGAACGCGTGTCAGGTTAGGGTGCGCGCCACCAAGGATGGTTATACCATCCTTGGCGCGCCACGGCGATGTTGCTAGTGCGCACAGAGTAGCGCACTCAGAGCAAAAAGTTAAAACTGAGTGCACTCTAGCATGGAGCCAGTGCGTGCAAGCCGAAAACGCTATATATATTTTGTGGTTTAGGACACAAAATATATAAGTTAGGTTATTCTGTGGGTAGGTTTCACACAGATCACATGATCTCTATGGTAGGTTTCCAGAAACCCATCGAGGTAGTATGGGGGGGAGGCGCCATAACATTACTTTGTCGCATATAGCAAACGGGTTCAGGGGGTGTGGCTAAGTCTGTGATCAATATGGCTAAGACGCCAGGTATTCCTAGTAAAAAATTATAAAAAACCTAGGAAAGAAAATTATGGGGTTATTTTGAATCGAAGGAAGAAACACCCTGTAGGCAATCCTTGAAAAATACATACCTAGAGTAGTCATAAAGGTAATATTTTTCTTTTCATAAAGTAGGTACCAAAGTGGATATTATAAATTATATTGATACGGCTCTGTCTATTGTTTACATTACCTGTGAAATGTAATTCCAGTGAATTTATTTTTGTCCACTTTAGAAATGCTACTGCAACAACGTACAGCACATGACATATTTATTTCCAGAGGTCAATAGCTCACAATAACAAGGAAAACTGCACTTTTAGCCACTTTTAATGCATTTTTAGCACCGAGTCAACAAATTGACGTTGTTCTGGTAATCTATGACGTAGTGAACCCGTTTTGGGTCACGTGACAGCTTCTCCCCTCCATACTACCTCAATGCAGAAACCATACGCCATTAGCCGCGTTCATTTTGCCACTTTTCTTAAGAATTCTTACTTTATCTCAGTTGGTGGCCGTTCCTTTTACAAATAAGAATTTGAGCTAAAGTGAGATTTTTTTACCTCCCCCTTCACTCTTCAAGCACATCCTCGCGAGGACATTGGCTCAGTTTGGTGGTGGGGAAAATGACCCTTTCACAATATGAGCCTTTGGCAGGAAAAAACAAACAGTCAAGTCTGTGCTATAAACTAACCTTGGGACACATCACTCGTAAACCAAAGTTTACAGTATTCTGTAAACTTTGCCAATACAATCACTTGTCTCACCTATTATACATATATAAATATCTCATCATACATACATCTCCCACCGCAAGGTCGGCCATATTGAGCACACACCACACACCAATGGTATTCTTGGGCGCAACGGCCCTGCTCGTAAAATAAACTGGACCGCCATTAGGCCCTAGTCCCTCCACCCGTTGACTGACGTATCAATAAAGACTGCTCACGGCTGTCATGTTTGACAGTTCTCTGGCTCCTGGCTCCTCACCATGCGCTTCCGGGAGACCTGGACCAACACTATATTAAAGACCTGTGCTTAGCGCTGTTTCAAGCGATCGACACTGGCGCTACACGACGAAACAAATTTACACGGTGGTTTAATGTTTAAACACCATTGTTGCAGAATCTTTTATAAAATAAAAACATGCAAATGTGTCTGTTACAACGAATTTAATATCCAAAATAAAATAAAATATTTGTTTGTTATGTCCCTCTAATTTGACAAGTTCACATGGCATATCTCCATACATTTTCTTAAGAAAAGCGAGTCTAAAAAGCAAGCAAGAGTATTTGGTACCTTTTGGTTTGAAACGCAGTCCATGGCTAGTTGTAGTATGTAAAAGCATAAAACGCATTAGATTTTTCAGTTTCTTCTTTATATGGAGGACTATTGGTTCGCTTTGAAGCTATAAACAAAATTTTCTATTTTCATTCCTGCATACGTTAAAAAATACTCTTCCAATAAAATATCTTTCTTTATACCATAATTCCAAAATAGTGTTTATTCTTCTGCAATTCACCTAATGGTCTGTGCATACCATTTTCTTCATGTGCGCGAAAATTTCATGTTATCACAAACAAATCTACCTCGAAAAGCCGTATTAATAGGATAAAACTGCCAAATACTGGATGCAAAGACAATTCGTTACCGTAAAAAGAAGGTAAATCGTAATAAAGCTGGATATTTAAAATTTTGGATTTTTTAAACGTCAGAAACTGACATCCCAATACCCCCAGAATGCCCTCCTATAACCTTTCGTCGTGTAGTGACACCCCAATCCGTAAACAACAATGAAATATGACGGCATGCTCGGGTCTTTAATATAGTGTTTGTCCAGGGGAGACAAAATAAAAAGAGGCTAAAACCCACTTTGTATTCCACATTTCATTGGTTGACTCAAAGTTACGTGAATATTAAGCCTCTCGTCTCTTCGTCGGAGCGCGCCGAATGTCGGGCGAAAACTACAGGTACAGGCATCTAAAGATATTCCTTGCCCTAGAATGCCATAATAGAAAGTTTCTATTATGGCATTTTAGGGCATATAGAAACCTACCTGTAGAGCACAAGCTAGTGTTCATGTAACCTTGAGTAGACCAATGAAACGTGGAATGCAAAGTGGGTTTTAGCCTCTCGTGCCAAAATACAATGCAAAATACATTGTTGACTATAGGCGCCATCTACTTTCCAGTTCCAGGACATGAAACTATAGCCGTGATAAGTCTTATTAATACGTCAGTCGTCAGTCAGGGGCGGATGGGCACCCAAAAGGCCCACCGGGCAGAATATGGCGAGGGCCCATTCCTAATAAACCTTTTCTTTACCCCCCCCCCCTCCCTTAGAATAACATTGTAACATATTCTTCTCACGTTTTATTAACAAAAAACTCGTTGGTACAAAAAACAAAAAAGGAACTATGTCAACATCTATCAGAATCTTCTTTGTAGAATCCGACACCATAAGCATAAGAATCAGAGATAACTTCAGAGAATTCCAAATTACATTTATGTAACTTACGAATAAGATATATATCTTCTGTCCTTTGGAGAAGAAATGTTTGGATTATTTCTGCAGCAACGTAAATCAAGAGCATATTTCAGGTTATAAAGATAGTCAAAGTCATCAGCTGGCAACATGATACCTCAAAAACTGAACATGGCTGTAAGTGTGGGAAGGGAATGGTGGGTATCCAAGTTTTAGATATTAAAATTAATACCCGCGCCTTCACCAAAAGTCTAAAATATCGATTAAAACATTTCAAATTAAACAACTTTTTATATTATTTTATTTGCCTGTGAAGACAAAAAAATAAAATAAATGCTAAAATAAACCTCTTAGGTGATCAAAAGTTTTATTTCATAATTCGGTAAGTAACTTTGGTAAATTCTTTTAGGAGGATACATAAAAAATGCATTTAGCAGCAGCCCATTATTTCAATAATTTATAAGAGCTCTTTAATTTAGAAAATATATCCAAACAATAGCAAAGTCAATGTCTTCTATGTACCTCCACTCTGGTTTTATCTGTCCAATTCCAATAATTTTTGCACCGTTAACTGGTCTGCGTAAATTGCTGAAGCGGAATGTTTTGCTTTTTATATATCATCCAAAATAGTTCCTGATGGCTGTACACCAGGAATATGAGTTAATTTTTTAGTCTAAAAATAATATTATCTATAAGTATATAGTAGTTACTTATAGTGGTTATGTACCTACCTTATATGTATATCATTCCCGCAAATATTACTTTATTGATTTAGTCTCCATTTATTCTATAGGGCCTCTTCATTGCCATTTTCTATAATACAAATTTTGCGGAACATTTTGTGATACCTACTGGAATCATTTTAAACAATCATTCTCAGAGTTAAATTTTTCCCAAATGCGCACTGCACCACATACTAGTTTTGCAATAGGCACTCTTTGGTGAGCTACAACGGATACAAGTATAATCCTTGTTTATAACAGAGACTAGTTAGCCGATTTTCTATAACCTTCAAATATGTCCTTATGGTCTGTCTGTCACATTCCCATTTGTTACTAAATGTTTCTGTCTCGTTCTCTTACATTTCACCGAGACGCGTCCGTACGGTGGCGCCAAATTCCGAAACCACCGTTCGAGCCGTGGATGGAGAAAGGAATCGGCAAATCAACGGTTCAAACAAGGCGTGGATGGAAAAGAAGGTTAAATTTTAAAGGGCAGGAAACTGTATGTACGTACGCGGGCCGGGTATCGATCGACCCAGCGCTTGCTTGGTCATCACGCATGGTCACGTCCGAAGTCCAGCTGTTTTTGCTTTTTGCTGCCGGTTATTAATTTGCTGTGATTCTCGTTTTCTTATTTCCACTTATATTATTGTTACCTGTATTTGGTGGATAGTGTGCGGTGGTGTTCTAGTCCGATAATTAGTGTGTGCATATAAAAAACATTTCGTGTTTTGAGCCATATCAGATAAACGATAAATAGGTACAGAGGTTAGGAAGTGAAAATGTGTTTTGTTGTATCAAAATGAGTGTTTTCTTGTGGTTTTAGAATCGATGCAAATCAACGGTTCTAGCCATGCAAGTGTTGTGTCCCAAATTCGTCGATGGAGGAAGGAATCAATCGACGCCCAAATTGGAAAGGCAATTACCTAACCGGGCCAAAGCCAAAAGTGTCCGTTTTTGCCTTTCCTAAGGATCCAGTTTTGAGGGCAAAATGGGTGCAAGCCTTATTTATACAAACAAGGGTGCAAGCCATAAAAAGTGCTTACTTTGTAGTCAAGAAACATTCAAGGTATGTTATATGTTACATTTTTTATATATTTTTTATAAAGCTTCGGGTTATTGTAGGTCTGTGAACAACACTTTTTAACACAAGACATTGAAAGGGAGACTACGTGTGTTCGTCGATGCTCCTCAATTAACGGCGTGTTTAGAATCGACTGGTGAAACTACGTGCACCTTTAAAAAATCCACGTTTAGCTAAAGGTTTTAAATTTTCATCGCAAGTTAATTTTATTATATTTTTACAAAATATACTTACTTTTTTAGGTGCAATACCTTGTAAGTTAGCAGGTTGCCCAAGTTATTTGTCCAAATCGAGCACGAGTCGTAGGGAAGGTCCCAAATAAAAAAAAACAAAAAATTGAACTTGGACAGGTTGAAAAAGGCATGGCCGAAAGCGTTGAGAGTTGTGAAGCTTAAAAGTCTGCAAAATCGTATTCAAACATTGAGGAAGCGTATACAAAAATTTGTGATATTGCCGAGTGGGGTAGGCGTTGTTTGAAGGCGAAAGGAAGCGAAGGAAGAGGCACACGTAGTCACTGAAATCTTTATTATCATAATTTTTTTTTGTTGTGATATTTTTATTGTTGAATTATCATTTATTAAATAACTCTTAAATTGTTGCTGTACTAAAATATTTTTGTGTTCCACAGATTAGTTACTATGTTATGTTTGAAACTGTACCTAGTAGTATTTTACCTGGACACAAAAAAACGACAAACTTTGCAGAAGTTTCAGTTATTAAGTGTTTTTAAGATGCTAGAGTTGAACGTAAATAAAAATTGTTGGTATCGTACTGTCATGCTCGAAGATGTGCCTCAAAATAGGTACATAGCTAATATTAATATTATCTATTATACAGCGTGGTGAATAAAAAATGCGAAAGTGTGATTTTTCCTCTTCTTTTGAGTAGGTGCCTGTGAATTCATATTTGACATTGTCTTGGGATTCCAAACAACTCTTCTTAGTGCCATAGTGCTGTAGTTCTAAAAATAAGGGTACTTTACTCTTGAGGAATTTTCATAAGTATTTTTCAACCTTCCCTGTATACGAATAGAAATTTTAAAATTTTTCGGGTATATTTTGAGTTTAAGCACAAGCACCAACTTTTATCAAGAATACTTTTTTTTCTGAGAAACTTCAAATAAAGAAAATTCCCATTTGTGTCCAACTTTCTGGCAGACACTGTATATACAGGGTGAGTTTTTTATTTCGATGCCCACTATAGGGATCTCGGAAACTAGCAGAACTACAACAAAGGTTATATGGGGAAGGAATTGCAGTTTTGAATGCTCAATCTAATGCCCATTTTGGATTTTTAAAAAAGTTCATGGCTCACTAGATATTTTGAAAATAGTGATTTTTTGCTATTTCATCAGATCTCTGTAGCTCCGTTATTTCTGATTATACCTACAGAAAAACTGTAGAGACAAAAATTGTAGATATGTAATCCAATTTTTTATGTTGTTTGTGATTTTTGAGATATGACATAGACTTGTGTTTTTTTAAATGTAAATCATAGTTGGCTGTGGCCTAATCAAATCGGCCATTTTTTGAGCTTTTCAAAAATATAATACTCGGCATAGTTATTATAAAAAATAAAATAGCTATGGCTAATTTTCTGATTTTTTTCTTAATTTTCACATAGTCAGCCATGGAATATTTTTATAATTACGTTCTATTTTATAATAAGACATACTTCAAACTTTCAAATATTTTATTTTTAGCTGGTAACAAAATGTAACAAAATAAAACAAAAATTATCATGATGGAGCTCCATCACATATTTATTTGCCCGTAAGAAATTACCTAGATCAGCTGTATCCAAATAGTTTGATAGGGAGAAATATACCTATTTCCTGGCAGCCCAGATCCCCCAATTTGTCTGTTTTGGATTTCCTTTTGTGGGGAATAGTACAAAATAAAGTACGAGACAATTGTTGAATTAAGAGCAGGTGTTTTAGAAGCAATTGCCAGTATTGACAGGCGCTCTCTAAGAAAGGCGACAAATTCAGTTTAAAAAAATGCAAAATTTGCGTAAATAATAATGATAGATTGTTTGAACACCTTTTTTATTTTAAAAGGTGACCTTTTAAAATAAGAATAATTTGAATTTGAGTTTTTTAATTTTTGTTTTATTTTGTTATTACATTTTGTTACCATCTAAAAACAAAATATTAGGAAGTTTGTAGTATGTCTAATTATAAAATAGAACGTAATTATGAAAATATTCCATGGCTGACTAGGTGAAAATTTTGAAAAAAATCAGAAAATTAGCCATAGCTCTTTTATTTTTTATAATAACTATGTCGAGTATTATATCTTTGGAAAGCTCAAAAAATGGCCTGAGCCAACTATGATTTACATTTAAAAAAAACACAAGTGTATGTCATATCTCAAAAATCAGAAACAACATAAAAAATTGGACAAGATTATCTTATTAAGCCCAAAATTATCTAAAAGTTTTGTCTCTAGAGTTTTTCTGTATAATCAGAAATAACGGAGCTACAGAGATCTTATGAAATATAAAAAAACACTCTTTTCAAAATATCTAGTGATCCATGAACTTTTTTAAAATTTCAAAAGAGGCTTTAGATTGAGCATTCAAAACCGCAATTATTTTCCCATTTAACCTTTGTTCTAGCTCTGCTAGTTTCCGAGATCCCCATAGTGGGCATCGAAAAAAACTCACCCTGTATACCTACATTCGTCAATGGAAATCAACGCTATATTTCACAACATAACTACTATTTTGCAAATCTTGGAAATTTCTCAGGAGGTATTGGTAAAGGTATTGTTTATCCTGTGGTAACCCAATAAACATTTTTCGTCACCACAAGTGATACCTAGTTATATAAATGTCATATAAAGGTTGCGGAGTTTTATATGAAAGGAACCGGTTATCACCTCCAGTAATTGGAGTTTATAAGGGTTATATAATATCAATAGGGGTACTAGGGTTATAATTAAGTGGTGTAATAAATGTTTCCAACACCATTTTATAGCACTTGGAGTGACCGTTACTACAAGATATATAACATGTTTGTATAAGAGTTTCCAATACCTATGTTATAAAACTATGATTTCCCGAGTTATATAACAGCATTCCTAATTACTTCTATAAAACCCTGGAGCTAATGGTGTTTTACTGAACACATTATATACCTTTTGGTTGCCAATTTCGTACCAAAATAACCTTTATAGGCTTTTACAACTTTTGGTGATATAAATTACTCTTATACAAATATGTTTTCATTTTAAAGATGGCTGATTAAGCACTTATTATTGTTGATACCGGCATGATGTAGAGCATTGTATTAAAAAACGAATGAAAAATGTATAACAGGAGGAGAGTAAAAATAAGTGAAGTAGGATGTGTTGTTAATGAGAAGAAATTGTTTGAAACTGTGTAAAAGTGAAACGGGTTAAAATAAATTGAAAATCATTGTCGATCTATCCACCGGTATAAATGAGCCCCATGCGCTAGTGACACATACCTTTATTAAAAACAAAAACAAATACAAATTTGTTCAGAACGTGAAAATTAGTGTTTAACGGATTATCTACCGAAGGTTATGAAATTATTGCAGCCCTACATCTCCGAGAGGTCTTTAAAATAGCTTTGGTATTTTCTGTGGGTAACACTATTGGTAGCATTATATTACCTTTGGTTTTATAGTAACACTACTGGTAGCGTTATATTACCTTTGGTTTTATAGTAACACTATTGGTAGCGTTATATTACCTAAGGATATTATGTAACGTTACTCTAAGTGATATTATTGTCGCCAAAGCTTTTAAGGGTAATCTACTAAGAGACGCCATGATGCAAATATAGAACAGAATCGACACGACCCACAGTTACGAAATTTATTAGCATATTTTATTTTATTCCGCGGAAACTTTAACAAAATATACTTTTATGTGACACGGGCATATTTTTTTAAACTTTTTTCTCGTAATTTTTGCAAATAAAAAAAATAAGTTTTTTTAATGCAAACAACCTTGCTTATTTAGGAGTATTTCGAAGGCCCGTGAATTTTTTGAAGGTATCTTGTTCATATTTGCGGAAATATTTTCTTGCCACACACAATTTCAAGTATGGTTAGCGAAACATCTATTATTATACTTGGCAAAAATATTCACATGCCCTGTGACATGCCCAACCATAACATTTTGAAGTGAGTGGAAAGGATAGGCGCTCAACAATAGTTAAACAGAGATGCAAGTAGGCGTCCGATATCTAAATCCCATGAAATATTACTAACACCATTATAGGCAAAGTTTATAAGGGTAACTGCAAACCTTATAGAACCAAATTTAACACTGAAAGTAGCCGGGTTCTATAAGTCATATAAAGGTGATGGAAACATTTACTCTACTATTGGTTATATACTTTAAAGTCGAATAACGGTACTAAAATAGGTGCTGGTGACCTTTATAAATTGCTCCATTTAAGTGTTTTAATGGGTTTATAAAGGTAACCGAAATATTTCCGCAACTATATTAAATAACTAACAGTGGTTTAACTTAGGTAATCTAATAGTTGTGGTTACCCTAATAAAACCAAAAATGTTTATTGGGAAAGGTATCTCGGGACAGTTTTAAAATTTTCTAGCATGCCAGCTGAGTTTTTTTAGTGCTATAAACGGTGGCCTTTTTCCAAATTCGAATGAAGTAAACTGAAAGCAGTCAGTTTTGCCCACAAACGTCATTAAGAATTTTTTCGGTAACTCATAAAACAAGGCGGTTTTTACAAAAGTTTTTCAAAATTATCTCGGAAAGTATAGGCCGTAATTCTCGAATATGCTTTTGCATAAAGTTAGACCATCAAAAAAGCAATCTTTTCTTTCGAAGAAAGTTGTCCGAAACCGAAAAATGCATATTTATCAAGATATTCTTGACTGGCTACCCTTTAATAGACATCCGGTATAGGTCTGTGATCTTATCCCCATTAAAAGCATCGTCGACGGAGGAAGGAATCCTCAATCAACGAAAGCATGCACAAGCAAATTTTTCTTGAGGATTATTTCAGTTTATTATTTAAAATGTTTTCAATACCAAGGTATAGCTAGGTATATAATTGTAAATATCTGAATAAACTTTATTATTTATTGTTTCCGTAATTATTTTCAACACCTAAAATTCATTTGTAATATAATGCGTCGACCTAGCTGGGGAAGAATATAGAATCGTTGGGTGAAGATTTCAGTCAACGATAGAATAGTATTCTGTGTTCGGGGGCCGGCTGACCGGTGATGACTCAGCGATCGATACAAAAACTATAGAAAAAATCGTTTTCAACCGTTTTTATTACTCTGGTCGGCTGTGCCAAGAGTAAACAAACCGGCTGAGGGCTGCAGTGACGTCACTGCCGATCGATAAGTCTGCGAATATACACCGTTTGGGATCTGCGTAGTGTGACAGGTTTCTAACGAACGAGATCGAGTAAGAAGCGCTAAGGTTTTTGATTTTGATAATAGGTGGCGCCCTTGTGAATCCGATCATCACATCTCCGTTAGTTTTAGATTTTGACAATAGGTGGCGCCTTGTGAATGAGATCTCTGTTAGTTTTAGATTTTGATAGTAGGTGGCGCCTTGTGAATCAAATCTCCGTTAGTTTTAGATTTGGTCCTTAGAGGCCGACACAAGGAACTAAATCTATTAATACCAGTGACTATAGATCCTTCTATAGTCACTGTTAATACATAGAAATTCCGCCATCAGAAAAAGCTAACTAGTCTCTCTTATAAACAAGGGTATACTGCACAGATTTTCTTGAATTATTTTGTAGTTAAAATAACAATGACGTTCTAGTGTCAAATTTTCATACTGCATTGATTACTCTCTCAAAAATTTACTTGCAAGCCTATGAGGCAACATCCCACACGGGTTTTGCTTTACCTCAGAGTCACTACTTTTATGGAAAACCAATTGAAATTTGATGATGACAGTTGATTGCAACAACTCTCCTAATGAAAGGAACCCTAGTCCTGGCTAGGGTTCCTTTCCTACTAAAGGAACTTTAGTAATGGCCAGGGCCGAATCTAGCTAAAATTTTGGGGGGTTCAGGATCGGCTCAAGCTTTTGTGGGGCTGGGTGCTGGGTGAAAGTGCGGGGCCCCGGCAAGGAATTATTTAAGCCATTAAGAACAAATTTTTAAAAAATGATACGCCACTAGAATGGTATCTTTTTTTGCATGTCACTTTTAAAAAAGATTTTCAAGCTGCAGTGAATATTTTCAAATTCTGAAATAATGGTTTCGGCCCCGCCCTTTATATCCTTGAGATATAGATAATAAAGAAAACGGAAAACAAACACCATCCTATAGCGTTTTAAAATAATACGACTCTTCATAGGTCACAGAAAAAAAATTTAATTATTATTTTTAAACGGTAGGATGGTGTTCTTTTTCTCTTTTCTTTATAACTGGGACGTTTTTGCCATGTTTCAATTAAGTTTACCCAATTTTCAAATATTTCCACAGCATTCCTGATTTTTGATCCCAACTTTAAGGCCGTGGAAATGTTAGTCGACGAAGTAAATTAATAAAACTTGAGACATTGGGGTTTCAGGAGGTGCCGACTGCCGACACAGAAAATATACGCTTTCGCGTAGCATATATTTTCTGGGTGTGCTGAATGCTAGATTGTCAGATTTCTCACCCTGTATGCTTATCCGGTCGGAAGTGCTAAAAATCAGCGAATAAATGACACTAATGACGTTATATTGCTGAACTCTTATATCATGAGAGGGATTTAGAACTCAATAATTATTATTATTCTACTTTGATTCTTTCTAATTGCGCCGATATTGCTTATATCATTGATTAAGATACTTATATCTAACGGAAATCGAACGCCCTGCTGATAAAATGGAACATTTTGATAAATTTTCCAACATTCCTTGTAACCGCAATTAAAAGTACAGATAAGAAAAAAACGTGATCAAGCCGTGATATCTCCAAAAATTTATTTTTGGACAAATATTTTATTCTTTTTAAACATACGACACAATTTCATTAAAATATGTACCTAAAAGGGTCCATCAACCACCATGGGCGTCCGCAGAAATTTTTTCAGGGAGGGGGCAGTAAGAATTATTGAGAAAATAAAGAAGACAATAAATATTTATTGTTATAAAAAATATAATAAACCACATGAAAACAAAATCACAGATCAATTGCGAAATCTCAGAAATAAAAATAAAACAATATTCTATATTCTAAATTAAATTCACATTAATTAGGTACCTACCCTATTATCACTATTATCAGTCTCAGACTTCCGTTTTAAATAGTTTCTAATGTCCATTTTCAATCTAAATCATGACCTACCTACAACAATAAGAAGTAATGCAGGACGACAGCAAGAGTAGTAAGACTAGACTAACACTTATTATATTATTATATTATTATATTACATACCCGGAAAGGATCTTCTCAGATCGTAATCCTATTCTAAATCAGCACATATAAAACCGTAGATATACAGTGCGTCCCCAGATGGGGTACCGCACTCTTGTAAAGTTTCTTATATTTGATTTTTCGAGAAAAAGTCATTCTTGATAAAAAGTTTTAAAATAAGATTGGCATGAAAAAAGGTACCTAACATTATTTATACTGGGTGACCAGAAAATTGAAAAAACGTTAATTAACATACGAGTAACTGCCTCTATTTGTAGAGATACTGAAAAAAGTTGTACTTAATGTTAACTTTTTCCATGCCAATCTTATTTTAAGAACAAGCAAAACTTTTTATCAAGAATGACCTTTTCTCGAAAAATCAAATATAAGAAACTTTACAAGAGTGCGGTACCCCATCTGGGGACACACTGTATTTGCCTACTACTTTTAACTTTTTGTTGTTTATAGAAAGATATTATATATTATGCTCAAAAGCCAGGGGGGCGTGCGCCCCCCCCCCTGCCCCCCCCCCTGCCCCCCCCCTTCCGGACGCCCATGCCAACCACCTGCGGAACGTAATTTTGGTGGCAATGGACGCATCTGATCATAGGGACGTGTATTCGGCTCAAAATGATTATTTTTTAAGAGGGGAATTTTCAATTGAACTTATTTAAACAATAAAAATCTAAGTTGGAACACCATATGTACGAGTATTGCAAAAACGACTGGAGCAAAATATAAAAGGTGTCCCAGGTGTAAACCACAATTTTAAAATAAACGATAGGAATTTTATTTTGAACAAAAAGTTCTATGTTCACATGAACTTTTTGTTCGGAGATAATTTATAAAAAAGATACGGGGTGTTAAAGTTTACAGTACGGTAAGGTAAATCCAACAGCAGTTTTAATTGCCCAGTAATTTTTACATAAAAAAATGTCTCTTGTCAATTCTCCCTAAAACTACTGGATTTTGAGCAATCAAAGCAAGTCCAAGTACGAATATAAACAACCCAAGGCCACGTATATTAAAGATCACTTTAAATGACGCTGATCATATCTACAAAATTTTACAAAAATCAAAAAACTTGCGATCGGGAGCTTTCGCAGGCGTATACATCTCATCCGACAAAACACCCAAACAACTAGAGTACTATAGGTCGCTTAAAGAGTCACTTGAAGAACGAAAACGCAATGGTGAGGAAAATATAGTAATTAAGTACGTTCGTGGTTTGCCCAAGATCGTTGCTTTAAACGCCTAATACCACCCTCTTACAGTCACATTGCGAATTGTTACTATCAAAATGTGCGAGGCCTGAACACAAAGACTCATGAGTTTTTAAACTCTGTTACTGGACATGAAATGGATATTGTTGCTTTGACTGAGACTTTTCTTCACTCGGGAGTGGCAGATTCGGAGTTATTTCCTAGTGATTACATCGTGATGCGTTGTGATAGAAGATTTGAAGAGTCTTGCAGACGTACTGGTGGTGAGGTCTTGTTGGCAGTAAGATCTGATTTGTTTAACACAGAGTGTTTAAATTTGAGTCCGATTATAGTTGAGCATGCCTCAATTGACGTTGTTGGATGTAAGATTAGCCTTAATGCTTTTACTGTGTGTATTTTTGTTATTTATATACCTCCATCAACGCCTGCGGCAATCTATGAATCGTTCCTGGAGAGTATCGCTCAGTTGGATTACTTACATAATATTAACACGATTGTTCTGGGTGATTTCAATATCCCATCTTATGGTGTGGAGGCTCTAAATGATCAAAAATGTTACTTAATCCAAAATTTTTCTGATATGATGGGATTTAAACAATATAATAATGTTCCTAACATAAATGGTCGCTTTCTAGATTTAATATTTTCGTCTCATCCTTGCGAAGTGCATAAGGACATTGCACCCTATGTTACTGAAGATAAACACCATCCCGCTTTAAATTTCTCATTCATTTGTGCGTCAGTCGAAGGTAATATTGGGATCGGAGCTAATATTAATACAGAATATAACTTCAGGAAAGCTGATTATATATTGCTTTATAATCTAATACTAGAAGCTGATTGGAAAAAGCTATACGATTGTACCTCTGTCAATGATGCGTGTGAAGCCCTTTATGACACATTAAGAAATCTCTTCAATATCTGTGTTCCACGGAAAGTTAATAGACGCCGACGTTTCCCGCCCTGGTTTTCATCCTTAATAATTAATAATATATTCGAAAAAGAAAGAGCTTATAAAAATTACAAGAAATTCAAGACTAACTGCAATTTAAATAGGTACCAGTGCTTACGAAGAATCATAAAACAACAAATTAATGACGCATATAAAAATTATGTCACTGAGTGCGAAAACAGAATTCAGAATGATCCTTCAGTGTTTTGGTCATTTGTACAGAGCAAACGTGGTCAATCAAGAATCTCTGGCACAATGAAAAATGGCGCCACCACTCTGAACAGATCACAGGACATTGTGGACGCCTTTGCGCATTATTTTCAAAGTGTCTATAGTACATCGAGTAATGATTTTCAAGTAAATAATACTATACCTCTATCACATGACTGCATTAGCATTGGTAAAATTTCGCCTACACACGTTACCAATGCGAGTAAGAAACTAAAAAACAAATTAACTCAAGGCGTTGATGGAGTTCCCAGCTTCCTGATTAAGGATTGTATATTTGCACTTGCTGACCCTATTTGCTTTCTTTTCAATTTAATAATACAAACTTATACTTTTCCTGACATGTGGAAAGTTGCTAAGCTGATACCAGTATTTAAGAGTGGGGACAGCTCTGCTGTTGGAAACTATAGACCAATATCCATTTTGTGTAATTTCTCTAAACTTTTTGAAATTGTTGTGCATAGCAAGCTGTTCCCACCTTTGGCGCATAAATTTAACTTTGGCCAGCACGGCTTCTTACCAAATAAATCGTGTGTAACCAACTTGGCGACATTGACCCAGGATTTAGCAGTTGCCATTGATTCAGGAAGGCAAGTAGACGTCATGTATCTGGATTTCCAAAAGGCATTTGATCAAGTAGATCATTATGTGTTGTTAAATAAACTACAGCAATTTGGAGTCCATGACAGTGTCATTAGCCTTGTGAGATCATATCTTTTAGACCGAAAACAATTCGTTGAGGTGGAAGGATTCAAATCCTTTTTGTTTCCGTCTACCTCTGGTGTACCACAGGGCTCAAATCTGGGGCCCCTACTATTTTTACTATTTATTAATGATATTCTTGATTATATTGATTGCCCCAGATTGATGTATGCAGATGATATAAAAATTTATAATGTGGTTAACACTGTGGCTGATTGTGTGTCCCTTCAAAACGAATTACTGAGAATTACTCACTGGTGTCTAACTAACCGACTGAAACTCAATAACTCAAAATGTAAGGTAATATCGTTCTCAAAAAAGAAAAACCCTCTTTACTATGACTACAACATGGATGGTGTTAAATTGGAAACAAACAACTGAAATGAAAGATCTAGGAGTTATATTTGACCATAAGTTCTCATTTTTGCCTCAGGTGGAAACACTGATATCACACACTTCAAAAACGTTAGGTTTTGTTATTAGAAACAGCCGCCATTTTACTAATGTTAAAACAATGAAGTTGCTTTTCTACTCGCTTATTAGATCAAGGTTAGAATATTGTTCACTCGTTTGGCACCCTATCTATCATAACCATATTAAGAGGTTGGAAAGTATCCAAAGAAGGTTTTTAAAATATCTTGCTTTCCGAGAGGACGGAGCTTACCCACCTAGAGGAGTAAATCATGATTATCTTCTGCAAAGATACCAGGAATCATCTCTTAGTAGTAGAAGAGACTTTCAGTCGGTGGTTTTCTTATATAACCTCTTAAACAATAGAATAAACTGCCCTGAACTTCTTAGTCAAGTTAATTTTAATGTTCCCCGCTTGGAGGCTAGAGTTAAACCTACATTTTATATAAATACAGCACGCACAAATGTTTCCTCCCAGTCTCCAATAAGCTATATGTGTCAGAATTTTAATATGATCTCTTCCCATTGTGATGTACATTGTACTTCCATTCGAGCCATAGCTGAAAAAATTCTTAACAGAATAGACATCCAGTGAGTTGCAATTAGAAGTTTGTTAATATGTATTTAGTCATACTATATGTATATCTTACTATATATTAATATTGATATCACTTGTAATTTAAATTTGGTATGTAAAGTTTATTATTTTAGGTGTAAGTGTTTCCTGTAATTGGGTGGTAAACCTGTTGGAAATATATGGCTTTATTATTATTATTATTAAGTCCAAGTTGCTGCAGAGAGAAAGTGATAACTAGAACTAGAATTAAGCAATTTAAATCAATAATAATAATAATAATTCTCACCCTCACAATACTCCAAAGTAGGAGTACCCCAGAAGCAACCACATGCTTGTGCGGGGGGGGGGGGGCAATTACTATTATTTTGTCTTCGTTGCCATTTGCGGCTAGGGCTAGGGAAAATTTTCGAATACACAGTCCTCGTAATTTCCTTCTTGACGAAAAGTTTGAACTTTCTTAATTGAAAAATAGTGCTAGACACTCATTTTATGATTTTCACAAACGTAACGTACCTATATTGTTTCTTGTTTCCAATACTTCTATTTCGATGATACCACATAACACATTGTGATATCTACCTCTACCTATACCTATTACGCTACAATATAATGTAATTTACACTGTAGCTTGTAAACTAATATCTATAAATTTCTCATTGAATCGTTTTTTTCCTTTCGGTATCAAGTATTAATGAAATTGTATCTAAATGAGTAGTCACGGAAACAGCATATCTATTCAGTCTGCGGTTTGTATTTTTATACATATACAGCTTGAGTTTAACCACAGAAAATATACTACGAATTCTGTGGTTTAACCACTGTACATATAATCAATAAGAATTATAAATATACATAGTGTCTATTTTAAAAATATTATACAAATCCATAAAATATTGATTGTTGGAGACAATCGCCTGAACTTTATTTTGTTTGAGATGCCTTCAAAAACTTCTTCGTTTGATTTTTTTACCATTTTCAAAATGCAAATCCAGGGCCGGCTGCGGTTTTTTTATACCCCCGATTTTCACCAAAAACATTTGGCCATTTTTTTTTAAATCTGACCTCACAGCGTGAATTAGGACACCTCAAAACCACAAAATTTTATCAAAAATATACAGGAAGTTCCATTCTGCAGGGAGTCAAAGTTGAGCAAAATACGAATTTTAAAGGTATCTGGCAAGTCAATTGTGCTATGGAATACCCTCGAAACAGTTGAATAACCTACAGGACCACTCATACCGTTTGTATGCAAAGATTCGATAGAAAAATATACAAGGTATTTTTCTGGAATTATTGAAAAAAAAACATTAATACACGAAAAAGTTTTTTTTTACAAAATGCCAACCAACAAATCAAAAACAATTTAAATTATTGGACCTTTCTTAATAACGTGACTTCTTAAGATGATAAATTTTCTGTGCGTTTCCTGTTGTGGAACACCATCCACCTTACTCATATGGACTTACTGACTGGCAGGCGTCTGACTTTTAGTTCGTTTATAGAGTTTGGGGTGGTTTTGGTATACTCGATTTTTGACCCCAACAAAATCGGTACCTTATTGAGATGGCACAGAGAAAGACACACTGTATATTTTGTATTGGATATTTGCACACCAAAACTTTGAGTGGTCCTGTTGACCATTCAACTGTTTTGAGGTGATTCCATGGCACCCTTGACTCGCCAAATACCTTTAAAATTCCTATTTGACTCACCTTTGACACCCTACAGAATGGAACTTGATGTATATTTTTTCTTCAAATTTAATATGTGTGGGTTTTGGGGTGTCCTGATTAAGGCTGTAGTGACAGATTTTAAATAAAAAAATTGCTAAATGGTTTCGTAAAAGTCGGGGGAATAAAAAAATTGTAGCCGGCCCTCGATTTGCATTTTGAAAATGGTAGGAAGGTCAAAAGAAGCGGTTTTTGAAGGTCTTTCAAACAAAACAATAAGTTCGGGCGATTATAAATTAAAGATTTTATGGATTTATATAATATGTTAAAGTGGTAAAAGTAGACACCTGTAAGTATAGTTAGGCGTTAGGCCCTTTGAATAAATAATCCTGGGAAGGAATCAAAGCCCTATGTGTATTATAAAATACGAGAGACGGAAATCGCCCAGAGTAGTAACCAAGTTTTGTCGCAATATTTTGATATCTGATACGGTGATAGGTGTCAGTATGTGGTACTGGTACTGAGATACATTTTTGAGTTATTATGCCCTCTGCGGCTTGTGGCACTTCCCTGACCGCCAAAACTAAAATGTTTGAGGATAATAATCAATCGGTAACTAATTTTGTAATTTAAATAAACCTTTGCCTATATTGTAGGTACTGCGATTTCACGAAAAATGAGGATTTCTGCCTAGTTTGCCGAAACAACTCAAAGGTGCGCGCCACTGTAAAAGCGGAAACGGCATCCCGCCATAATATGCAAAATTTGCTCCTTTCTATGGGGTTCTTTATTCAAAGATTAGGTCATATAGAATAGATGATACTTATAATATACTATAACCATAAGTATGTGATATAGGCACATATGCATACTTTTGACTTTTTGCACAAGTGAATCTGAAGTGAAATGAACATGAAGTGATCTGTTAGTGAAATGATTTTTTATTGGTAAATGGAACAGTGTACGACCACGTTATCTATAATCTAACCCTTGAATGAATTTTTCAATATTTTTCACCACCTTAACCCCAGAAACACTCAAAACCAACACAAATGATCTCAAAGTGATTCGAAATCGATTTGAGATCACTTAAAACTGTAAAAGGAGGACGGCTTATGGCGAAGTATAAGTGTCATGCATGTCTTCTGTGGTATACAGTACCTACCCGAAAAACAAATAATGAGGACAAGCCAGTAAGCCCTCCCAAACCGTAGTGATTGTAATGAGTCTAGGACAATCATTAGTAAATCACACAAATATAGAATCTTCATTTTGCCCAACGACCTTTGACATCATAACGATGTTTTTCTATAATGACCTGTACACACGCTATCGTCTCGAATCGAACCAGAAGTCGAGCCAAGCTGAAAAACACGCAGTCCAAATAATTCCCGAATCTTCGAACGTGGCCATGTTGAATTTTTTATATTTCTTAAAAGATGTAATTATAGTATAACAATTAAATTTTTTTAGTAGATATATCTATCTAATAAATCTATTAGACATATCTAATTATTCATATATTCCTCCTACTCTGGCAGATTGTACAGTGTCCTCCAAAAAGTTCGCACCATAGGGGGGAAATTTTTAAATTTAATTTTGGGGTTACCTTTTGCTTCAAAAGGATGAAAAATGACTCACTCAAACGTGGTCATGTGATTTTCGTTATCTGTCAAAAATGACATTTAAAAAAATATATCGCCAAAATGGGTTTAGTTGTTAAAATATCAAAAAGTTTTACTTGAAAAAGTTGTTTGTTTTTCACTTTTACTTAAGTCTACCAAATTTGAACGCTCTACTAAAATATTTAGTTTTTTGTCAATTTTTAATTTTATGAAATTTAATTTATTATTATTTTGGCATCAATTTAGAACTGCGAAACGTACTGTAACTAAATTTATACCCCATCAACTTTGCAACAAACATAACAGAATTTTAAAGCGTAAATATAATTTTCTTTTGAAAAATACCCATTCTCATCGGTAATTAGTATAAAAATTTAATAGAATAAAAAAGCTAGTGATATAAAATAGTTTTTATGGAATTTCGAGATTTTAAAATTTTCAGAAATTTCATAAAATTAAAAATTGTCAAAAAACTAAATATTTTAGTAGAGCGTTCAAATTTGGTACACTTACGTAAAATTGAAAAACAAACAACTTTTTCAGGTAAAACTTTTTGATATTTTAACAACATTTTTCATATTTTTTAAAGGAAAAGGTAACGCCAAAATTAAATTTCAAAATAAAACGTTAATTAAAAATTTCCCCCCTATGGTGCGAACTTTTTGGAGGACACTGTATAACCAAAAATGTTATTTTCGAAATAAGCCGATTTGTCTAGAACTTAGGATTCTATTGTACCTAACTTTAAATTCAAAAAAAGTCACGGTTTAATTTTTAAATATCTTCGAAAATATACTGTACTCTATCGATTTGCTGAAATAAGGAAGCAAATTTCTAACTATAGAACATTACAAGATTCATACAATTTGCAAGATATATATAGATTATTTTTAAACTAAAATAGGAAGCTTGGCCACAATCTCATACTGAAATACTCTTCTTTTGACGGAAGAATCATAATAATAATATTAGTTTTACCCTTGTCTATTGTATAGACAAGGATATAATATATGTTTTTGGCAATGAAAGTTATTCTAACAGATTTCAGTAGGTACTTTTTTATGAAAAAAATAAAATAGCGCCAAGTAAAAATAATAGGAAAAGTCAAAGACTATATACTTTATAAAGTATTGCGGAAAATGTCAAGCATAAGGCAATAGAAAATCAAAACCGATTAAAATTTTAAAATATGTACCACCTCCTTAATTCTAAACAAAATTTTCCGTGAGATTTGTTCATATCCATGACAATGACAGGATAACCATGCTAGTTAATTTTGCAAAATGTAAAGGAAAACCATCATATGGTTATGAAAATCCAGTATTGTCCAAGATAAAAAGATAAACTTAACAATAGCAATTACCAAACATGATGATGTGATTTTTGGATTTAACAAAGAACTGTTAATCTTAATAATTAAGAATAACATAAACAAAAAATATTGACCTGAATAAAAGTTTTAGAGGTCAACTTTTTTTATAATTTTTTTGTGTCTCCAATACTTAATGATTTACAGGGCATTATATTTTTTAATTATTTTTTGTCATAATATAATGGAATACTTTGATTTTTGTCCTGTTTGTCAATTTGTATTTTTTAGTGGGTAAGGTCCCTTTCCTTGGCAAGATATAGGTAATTTTTATTCCCAATAACTTTCCTTAATAATATGTTCCCGTATCTTGCACAAGAAAGCCTATTGAAAAATTAAAAATGGCAAAAAAATGGAAAAATCAAAGTATAGGTAAGTTAGTCTCAAACTTTGTACAGGGTGAGCAAAACTCCACGTCCCAGCAGGCCTACTGCGGGAACACGAAAACTTAAAATAAAATTTCGAACAGGGGTATAACCAGCACCATCGATAGGGGTGATGGTAATACCCTTTACTCAATACTTGCCAACTTTTCAGGAGAGCAGTTTAAAGGTAGAGTTTCATTATTTACATACTTAGTGCAATGCTCGGTGGAATGTCAAAGAGTTTTATAGCCGAGAATGTATGATGCCAAGTTCATTTTTATTGTATTTCAGCCATTTTATTGAACGCCAAGAAAATTTCACCTTTTCTTGGTCTACTTTTCGATATATTAATAGACCTTTCAACAACGATACAAAATCGAAAGTTAAAAAATATCGTGCAACTGAAACTAGACACAATAAAGGTATAAGTACACTTATATTTTTGTCTTTTGAGCATTAGTTTCAGCACAGATTGGGTATAACTTTAGTTACCTATATCTATTTTTCAGATGAAGGTATTGCATTTTATGAGAAGTGTCTAAACTCGCGTTTTGATTAGTAGGTATATTATGTGAGCAGAATTCCGACAATTATATCGTTATGGAGAAATGTAACTTTTTATTTGTTGGAATTAAATTACCCTTTTGCCAGGACACTAAACTAGAAATTCTCTATCCAGTGATATAAATAACTCAATTTTCAAAAACAAATTCGATTTATACCCTTTTGCTTTTTCACACAGAAATGAAACATGCTGGCAGTGCTGGTCCAATAATTGTTACTGGAAATTTGCTTTTTTAACGTTTGTGAAAATGGCCGCTGTGACGTCATCAATATTTGCCCCCCAGAAACATACCATTTTCCCCTATATGTTGAAAGCCCTTACCATTCTGAATAACTTTTTAGGAAAATATTTTCTTAATCTTTTATTGTTCAAAATTTACAGGGTAAAATATGTAAAAAAACATGGAATTTTTTTCTAACCACCTCGATCGGTTTTCCGAAATTTAGCTAGACATGGAAACAGTTGTCAGCCAGGAATTATTTAAGAGTGTGTTAGGGTGCCTTGTGCACCCTTAAGTTTATTCAACTGGAATATTTATTATTATTATTTTTTTTTGAACCCATAATAATAGCAAACAAGTTAGTAACAAGCACAATTATTTTTCATGTCGAAGGGTGCTCCAATCGGAACAGCCGTTCGGCCGTTTTGGGCTATTTTTACGATTTTGGGGCTCGCGGGGTGAAGGAAGAAAATCATGCATTTTTATGTATAAATCTCAATCTCAGATATTTATGGGGGACGCGTAGAGCATATAGGAGTATAAAAAACTGTAGGGGTCCCGTGATAAACGACAGTGGCCTCGCCAAAAAATCCGCGTAGGCGTTTATAAACCTGCCACGGCTTTAGCGCGACGGCAACTCGGCACCCCTCAAGTTGGTGACGCTCCGAGTTCGGTACTGCCTGATTTTTTCCTGTTGGCACGTGCAATACTTCCAAGACATAACCCCGTGAGTGGAAGTATTGATTCCGCAAAAAAAAAGAATTATGCACTAAGGTCGAAAACCAAAACTGTAACAAAACAAAATTTTGTCGTCTGTGTGTTCCCACGATAAAATTTGAATGATATCGTCTTTAATTTTGGCACACGTGAAAATATTTTGTTTTTCTCAATACAATACATTTTTTTGTGAGTGGCGATTTCTATATTTTTGGGATCAAGAAATTCAATTTTCTGAGGTGTACTTTACTGTATTATTCATATTTATGGTAGTGGCCTACAATAGATTAATTGCCGTTTAAAGTTATTGAGCTAAATATTCTTACTATTTTATTGGTTCAGATTACAGATCCACTGAGAAATATTGACCATATTTAGGAAATCACATTTCCAAAACGTATGTGAATGATACCCAAAGTATCAAAATATCTTATATTATCGCCACAATTTTTATCACTCAATGAAAATCAAAATATCAATATTCCCGTTGCAAATTTGGTACCAAAATATTATGTATCTATATTTTGGGCGTTGACATTACATATCTTGCGCAATTCAAATTTACGTATGCTGCCCATCCAAAGCTCGAATTCGAAAAATCGGCAACGATTTTCATCATTCTTTACGGGCTCTATAAAAGCGACTAACGCCTCTGGGCTACAACATACGCTCTCGAGATTTCATGCAGTGTACGTTGTGTAATAAGTGATAGAAGAGAACTTGTGAAAATTTTCAACTAAAATCATGGCCAAGGCATTAGGACTAGCTGACACGTCGCCGGTTGTTGGATTAATTGCTACATCCGCCAGGATACCTGCCCCAACAGCCTGTCTAAAGGATAGGGTTGTAACTCTGGATGAAGTGTCGTACCACGATGATAGGAAGGACTGCTGGATTGTGATATACGACAGGGTGTACGACATCACAAATTTTTTGGAAGAGGTGAGTTAATTGAATTTTCTGCCATTTAATTAGCAATGCCTTGTTTTATCAAGTAGATAAGTACCTAAGTAAACAATCTTCAAAAAAACACAAAATTAGATTAGATTTTGACTACTATAAAAACAGAAAAATTGCAATGATTCGATCCGAGAGTATATAATCTCATAACTAACAAAACAATCAAAATTCCCCTGTCAAATATCGTCTAAATAAATAATATCTGCAAAATAAAATAGAGAATAAAATAACGGGATATCCAAAAGCGAATTAAATTTGTATTCCAGAAGACACTCTTAATAAGAAGATTTTTCCATGGAATATTAACTACAATGAATGTCTCAACTATATACAAAAATAATAGATTTCAACAAAAATTGTCTAGTCAGTACAGAGTGGTAGAAGTAATAGTTTTTTATTAAAACCATAGACGAAGGTACATATACAGTGTCCTCCAAAAAGTTCGCACCATAGGGGGGAAATTTTTCATTAATGTTTTATTTTGAAATTTAATTTTGGGGTTACCTTTTGCCTGAAAATGAGGAAAAATGGCTCACTCAAACGTGGTCATGTGACTTTCGTTATCTGTCAAAATGACATTTAAAAAAATATATCGCCAAAAATGGGTTTATTTGTTAAAATATCAAAAAGTTGTTTCTTTTTCATTTTACGTAAGTTTGCCAAATTTGAACGCTGTAATAAAATATTTAGTTTTTGCTAATTTTTAATATTTTATGAAATTTCTGAAAATTTTAAAAACTTGTAAATTTGTAAAAACTTTTTTATATCACTAGCTTCATCATTCTATTAACTTTTTATTAGTAATTACTGATAAGAATAGGTATTTTTCGAAAGAAAATGATTTTAACGCTTTAAAATTCTGTTATGTTTGTTGCAAAGTTGATGTACCGTCTAGCATTTAGGGTATAAATTTACGTTTTCCAGTTCTAAATTGATGCCAAAATAATAACAAATTAAATTATCATCAAACTATTTTACGTATCTAAAATCAAATAATTATTGTTACCTTTAAGTTTAATTTCACATGATGAGTAAGCCATGAAGAGAATTGAAACAATTGTTTTTACCATTTAGTTTCAAGAGTATTATTTAAACTGTCAAATAAAAACAATTGCTTCAATTCTCTCCATGGCCTACTCATCAATATCGATTAATGCGAAATTAAACTCAAAACTAATAATTATTTGTTCCATAAAAGTCAAGAATTTTGCTTAGACACGTAAAATAGTTTAATGATAATTTAATTTATTATTATTTTGGCATCAATTTAGAACTGGAAAACGTAATGTAACTAAATTTATACCCTAAAAGCTAGATGGTACATCAACTTTGCAACAAAAACCAACATAACAGAATTTTAAAGCGTTAATATCATTTTCTTTCGAAAAATACCTATTCTTATCAGTAATTAGTAATAAAAAGTTAATAGAATGATGAAGCTAGTGATATAAAAAAGTTTTTAGAAATTTACAAGTTTTTAAAATTTTCAGAAATTTCATAAAATCATTGAGTAAATTTATTCCTTTACTCAATGATAAAATATAAAAAATTTGCAAAAACTAAATATTTTATTACAGCGTTCAAATTTGGCACACGTAAAATTGAGAAAGAAACAACTTTCTCAAGTAAAACTTTTTGATATTTTAACAAATAAACCCATTTTTGGCTATATATTTTTTTAAATGTCATTTTTGACAGATAACGAAAGTCACATGACCACGTTTGAGTGGGTCATTTTTCATCATTTTTCAAGCAAAAGGTAACCCCAAAATTTAATTTCAAAATAAAACATTAATTAAAAATTTCCCCCCTATGGTGCGAACTTTTTGGAGGACACTGTAGATTGTCAGAACCATTGTTGAAATGTCCGCACGCTACACCAAATATTTTGCATAAAATTTTATATAAAAACTAATAACTAAATTAAAATACCTATACCTCAACCTCGACCTCAACTTAGTATCGAGTCCTAAGAATTGTGAGGATATAACAATTTACCTGTTTTAATTTGTTTTCACTCCAAAATTAAAGTTTGAAAGTTGGTGTAGCCGGATTTTTGCGAACGGTTTCAATATTGCTTTTGATTATCTATGGCTCCTTTAATCCATGATAAAACTAATTCAAATAAATTCAGCCAATTGTAAATTAGCCAGCATAAAAATTTTGCACTTCGTCGCCCGCGATTGCTGTGAACATTTTATGCTAACAATGTTCTGTCAGTAACTGTCAATTATTATTATCTGCGTTTCATGTTGTTATAGAATAGCATTGGATGACTCCACCAATGTCAAAAATAAATGAATTCATTTAGCCTGTATAATTTCGTTTTTAATGAGATTTAAGCCTGGTTCATACAGCTTCTTTATCTTTTAATTTTACTTATTTTACTTTATCTTTAAGAAATAACCAACGGCATTTGTCCCTTGATTTGAATTGACCAATGACATTTAATATTTCTCAAAGATAAAGTAAAATTAAAAGATAAAGAAGTTGTATGAACGAGGCCTTACTCTTTGACGTGTCTGATATTAAATTACCTGTCAAAAAATAGACGTTTACGAAATGCTAACGCTAACAACGGGATTACAAAGCACTTGGAATACTTCAATTTTTCACTATACAATCGGTATCCACGAATAAATAAGACAACACAATTGTCATGAATTAAATTATAAGTAGATAAGACCTTTACAAGGAATCCCAGAGAATTATCTTATTTCTGGACATAAACATAAATTCCATTTAAAAAAAACATAAGTTATGTCTGCCACGGCTTTCTAGGACACACTGTATAAGGTTCAATAGCGTCACAAAAAACTTTGTATTGGTATCTATAACTTTTGTAAAAAAAAATTCTAACCTCAAAAACTAACAAGTTAAGGGGGGTGTCAATTTATAATGAGCCACCTTGTACATTAAGAATGGAAAACATCGAATAACTGGAAATGCCTACTAGTAGTTCAGAAGGGAGTGTATAGTAGCCTCCATCGTCCATGTTGGATTTCGTATTTACAACACCGTTTTAATAATAAATTTAAAATTTCGTAAAAATTCTGCCCCCCTATAAAAATAAGGATCGGTTTCTTTTAAAAAACCGTGCATGTTTGGAATTTTTTTTTTTCTGAGTGGCGGAAAGTTTTTCAAAATTTGATATTTAGTATTAAAGCCGTAAATTGCATAAAACGAAATATAAAATAACTTATTTTATATTACTTTTTTATGTCATTTACTCCAGAGCTAATTGGTACCCAAAAATATAGATTTTAATTCATCAATATAAATACATTTCTGCATGGTCCATTTGTTACAAATATAAATAATGCGTTTATCAATATTTTAATGATTTATAGTTTACAGTACAGAGTGTTTCTGCAGTACAAGACCACAATTTATGAGATCTTATTTGACTATGAGGTTCCTCTATAGAGCTCTATGCTTCTATGTTATAAAACTTACCTATTTTTTTTTGCAGCATCCAGGGGGCGATGATGTCATGCTCGAACATGCAGGACGTGACGCAAGTTTTGCGTTTAGAGCGGCAGGACACAGCCCGCTGGCCCTAAAGGCCCTCGGCAAGTACTTTGTGGGAGAACTGCCTCTCGAAGAAAGGATATTCAGAAAGCCTCGCGGTTTCAAACTTTCCAACATGCCAGAATAGTTAGGGAAAATTAAATTAATGATCTCGTCTCAAAAGGCGAAGGTATTATTTTTTTGGTAGAATTGACTTTGGAATATGTGTAATAAGTTTTGTGAAAATGGGCTTTTGAACCTATAGGTATGGTTGAAACTATAATATATTTATTTAATTCCGAGATTAAGTAATAAACAAACCTCCCCGCTTGTTACCCGTTATGAGACGTCGTTCTTATTATTTACAAGCGGATTGGCTGAAACAAAGCATCTTCAAATGACTTAATACCTATATTGCGATACTATAGTGACGTCAAGACAAGTCTTGCTTGCTGCGTTTCGATTGACACCGATGGTGCACATGCAAGCGGCCAGCAAACCTTTACATTAAGTTCATAAAAAACGGAAAGCTCATTTCTTTGCAAAAATTTACTTAAGACTGTTTTTAACAAAAGGAAAATTTAAATTAATATGCTTGAAGCTTTAATTTGAATATTGGGTAAGATATAGTAACTACCTCTGAACGTCCTATGTATCAAGAGTTCACATTATATTTTATTTATTCGAAACAAATTATAAATCATATATCACTAACAGATTACATAATAAGGTAAGATAAATCCTGTTGTTAAAAATGGAAGACTATTGCAAATCGTTATCTCTATCTTTTAAATTATTTTGTTGTTATATTACAGCTCGGTAAAAAATGCAAGAAATTCAACAGTATTCTTTTTTTGTTAATTTATATTTATTGTATTATTGAAATATTAAAGTAGGTATCTTTACAGATATGTAGTTAAATTATTTTTATTGTATAAAAATATTTGCAACAATAAATGTTGGCAATGTTAGTGATATTTTTTTAAATTCCCCACAGACAATCATGAAAGTGATAGCACCCGACGCAAATAAAAATTAGCAAAATAATAACTTAAGCAATCAGAAATCAGAAAAATGTTGATCCAATATAATATACATTATACTTTTATCAACATTAATTTCCCCGAAATTAAGATTCTTAAACAATGTTTAAAAAAATTCTTTCATAAAGGTTGGGTAATTGAAATATGTATCAGTAGTTACTAACCATTCTTACCCCTACCCAACTTAAAATTTATACAGGTGTGGGGGGAGGGGGACAAAATTATTACTAATATTTTGGTTTCATTGGCAAGCTACCATCTTACAACATTGCTATCTCGTAAAATATAGTACTAAAGTATGTATACAACTAAGTGGATGCTTATTTAATTGGAAGACCAACATTATCTTCTTATTTCCACCATTTTTGAACGAAATGTTTTTATTTTAACTAATACAGTGCTATTATTTCTGCGCTAATATGTATTCCACTCAGTTTGTTTGATTATTTTGAAAAAAATATATTATCTATCATTTGAATGTTTAAAATACTTAAAATACTTGAATACATATCAGTAACGTTTGAAATTAATGAGTTATCTTTACGCACAGGCTCAGTAAAGGCGACAGAAAAAAAATATAAGAAACATATATGTGATGAACTCTTGGCCTGTAACGGGATATATCCAGATTATTATACCAAAACAGAAATTTTAAGGGATTATTGATAGCTTTGAAAAGAAACATTTAAAAAATTGCGGCAAATCCAGGACAAATTAGAAAATAAAAACGATTCCAAGGGTACTTATCCTATTAGGAAGAATGTGTAGGGTTTCAACTATGTTACCGACCCAGTTAATCTTATTTTTTAAAAATTGTTCCGTATTATATTACGGATATGTGGGTATAAGTAGGTAGTCACAGGGAGATTCAAAATAAAAGTGATGATACAAAAGTTCATACCATATAAACTAATAAAATCTTTTACAAAATATTACGAGGAAATACATTTATTTATTTACAAATACTTAATATCATACAATATTTTAATTCAGTGGACCAAATTTACATTTTTCAGCTTAATATACTTCTAAACTTTTATATCATAACGTTGAGTGAAATATATTTGTATAGAGGACCAACTATTGTCGGAAAACATTAGTCAACATTTATATTGTTGAAAATTGTTTTTGAATCACACATGCGTTTTTCGCGAAAAAATAACTGTCAGATTTGACAGCCGTTGTTCCTCTTTATGTGAATTGTTCACTCAACGATAATAAGGAGATATTATGAATAAGCTACAATATTTTTTAAGTTTTGTATTCTTAAAAAATATTTTATCATTTGTCACATAATTAATTTTGTTCAGCTTTTGCTTTTTGTAGATTTACTTAATATTCACCCAATATAATAAATAGGTTGAATATTTTGTCGATAAAAGGTGTATAAAACTTTGGCACTGGGATATAAGAAATATAATTTGGAATTGTTCAGGTACCTTTTTCTTAAAGAATATCGGCCTTAGAAATGCTTACTTACGAAGAATTTAGAAAACCTATCGTTACTACCAAGGTGATTATTATGGGGCAGTTATGGAAGGGATTGAAGATACATTATAAGAGGACAGAATAAAGGGTAGAGTCCCTGTGTAACTAAAATATGGAAAATATTTTGTAATATAAATATCAAGGATAAATATATATTATTATGTAATATTAAATATTAAATCATGTCCCATTTATAAAATAAAATGTGAGACATTAGACATATGTCAAATTTTTGTTAAGCTACGCCATAATATTCGCTATAATACAGAATATTGCCCAAGGTAGGTAGAAAAACTTAAAATAAAAATCTACATTATCCGAGCTTTTCTCTTAAAATCTATATAATATGTCCTGGTCTTTTTCTTATAATTTCCGTGTTTCCAGATTTTATTACCATATGACATGTATGCATGACCTGGCAACATTTGGGGGGGGGGGGGGGGGGGGGCGAATACTTATCGCCGCCACTGATTATCAGGGAGGAAAGTGGATTATTCAAGTGTAATATATGATTTTTCTGTAACATCTTTTGAAAATAAGATTGAGAAATTAATTCAATTAAAATTACTTGACAAACAAAACCATGTATACATGATAAATAAATAGATAGGTACTTTCGGATAGGATGGAGAGGGTCTAAAGAGACCATAAAAAATATTTTAAAATGACATAAGAGTCTTTAAAGTTCAAAAAATGTCTTTCCAATGTTTTGCGAAAACAAAAGGCCCTAAAATTAAGTTCAGATTTTCTAGGGCAATGACGTAACACCCCTAAAATGCCGACTGCTTAGATTTTAGCGTTGTTGTCAACGTTTTATCTGGTTCTCATGTTTTTGAGCTTCGAGTAAAATGTAATATTTTAAATTTTAGACATCTCACTAATAAAAATTATTATTATGACGAAAAGACAAACCGGTATAAACTCTCGTTGATTCAAAATATGGAAGAATATGTAGTCTTGTACAAATTTTTTGTAAAAAAAAAACAATTGTGTGCTATCGGACTCTACTACAGGGAAGTGTTGAATATATAATAATAATAATAATTCTCACCCTCACAATACCTACTCCAAATTAGGAGTACCCCAGAAGCAACTGAATGTTTATGCGATGGTCTTTGTTTTTTATATTAGAATTCCTTCAAGTCTGATAATACAGCATATTTTGTGTCATTATAAAGATTAAGGGAATTTTACAAATATTCTGTGCCCTTATTATGAATTCTTGACAAGTTATGCCAAACCATAATTAGCTAAAAATTAGATGTTATGTTGTGTTAAAAGATATCATCAATAGTTATCAAACTATGATATTAAATAGTTCTATCCCATTTATAACTTCCATCATGTCAGTTTTCTTATTTTTATTCAAAATTAAGTGGAATATCATTTGGGCCAACCCCTGATCATATCTGATTTGATCGTATATGGAATCTGCTAGTAACCTAAGCTGCAGGTGCCAAAAGGTCATTCTTTGCTACAAAAAAGTGGCCCACCCTGTATAAATATATTATAGTTTTATACATTTAACGTTCCAAAAACGAAACCGGGCATGCTCCTGGCAGTTTCAAACTGATTTCAAACGGTTTGAAGTTCTGCCGAAATAGACCTTAGATTCTTTTAATATAAGTACAGGGCTCAAATGTAACAATTGACACATCTAGAAAACAGAATAAAGTTTGTCATTTTGTTACGCTACTGCTCAATCTCAACAAACGATATATAGGAATACCAAAGGCAACTTGTTTTGGTTCAAGATATTAAAAATATGGTATTGTTGTCACTTCAAGGTTTCCAGTTTTTTGATACGATTTACGTTATTTTGTAAATGTAAGTATCTCAAAGCATATATATGACCTACAAGTCTATCAAAAAACTATTTATTATGCATTACAAAATAGGAAAGACTGAATTTAAGAAATGACAATGTAAACAAATTACCTCATCTTCTTCCCCCCGACCCGTTAATGTAGAAGCAAAACAAAACAATGTTCCTCTATCTATCTATCTATTCCTATATATTGTTGATTATACAAACTTATCTAAGAGGAACTTGCTTACTTATTTCTAGTATCTTACTTTTGGTAATGGTGATAATAATAACCAACAATAACTAATAAATTAATGTAGCTTTAAGGCACCAATTAAACATTGATTGTAATTGATTACAATAAACTAATAAGTGGTTTTGGGTTGGGGCGAGAAATTTAGCAATAAGTAAACTTGTTTAGTAAAAACATAGCATCAGGCATAGCAAGTGAATAGGACTATTGTCCTAATTAAAAACCTCTTATTTCAACTTCCCCAACAAAAACATCATCGCATCTACTACTAGCATCATACAAGGTTTTTGCTTAAAGCTAGGCAAATGCGCTGTTTTTTTGCAGTTTTTGGGTAAAAATTGGGGCTTACAGATAATGAACTTTAATGGCATAAATACAAGAAAAATATGTGAAAGCTTGTTTTTTTCTCTATAAATCTATAATATGCAGATGACGCAGATATCAAAATCTCCGCTTTTGAAATTTTTGGATACGACGGTCTACCTTAGGCCCCTCAGAGAAATAACCAAGTATAGAGGGAGTAAGAACAAGAAGTAAATATCTTTTTGAGTGATGCCACAATACTCCGTTGTTTAGAACATTTCAAAATTTAATTGTGCGGTTTTCTCTCTGTGTGTGAGGCCCTTTAGGAGGGCAGTATAATAATATGCGAAATATTTTAACCAATAGATTAAAATATTTCGCATTGCAAAATTGCTATACAATAATTGGAATGGTACTGGAAAGCAAATGCATTTGCAATATTTTAATTTTATTCCTTGCTTTATAAAAATATGAAATAAAATTTTGGTGGTGTACAGGGTCTTTTGTTAAAAAATATTGAGACTCGTGTGGTTTCCTTCCATTTACAGGTCCTTAATTTTATAAATAGAATATCTCCTTATTTGGAATGACAGTAAATTAAGGACCACCCTATATTTGTTACTCAACAATGCAATGCAAAATACAAAGAAGGGACTTTCATTTAATCCGGGGATTAAATTCCTTAGAATATAAATATGAGTTTTATATACGTACAATTTTCTCTCGATGTAACTTACCACCCCAGGAAACAACACACTCATACAAGGGTAGAGATCCCTCTACATTCAGTACTAAGTAAACTCCTAGGATCGATAGAATCTCGAAAAAGATTACCAGTTCGTTTTATAATTTTATAATTATATAATTTGAAGGCTTTGTAATTTAAAAGAATCTTATAGGGTATTAAAATATATGGTGATTCTTAACTACTATTATAATAGCCTACGGCAACAGAAGTCTGATCAGCATGGAGCAGGTAACATAGATCTATCAAGTTTTTCACTCTTCCAAAGCCGATGGCAGCTGCTGGGAAGAGGGGCTGTTGCAATTCTCTTTCCCATTGACCAGGCTCATTATTCTCTTAAAATATAAAACATCGAGAATCTCAAAAATGAGCATTTTCGAAGTGAAAATTTTCTAGAACGACACCGCGACTAAAAAAGTCATTTTACGAATCTGTAAAATTTAGGTGGTTGCAAAGTAACTGTAATTGCAATTGCAAAATTTTGAATTTGATGGCTATTATTGGGTTCGCAGCTCTACCAACGATTTAGACATGTTGCCGCATTTTTGTGTTTGACATTTCGTATTTTGGCAATTTGATTTTTGAGCAAGTACATGTCAATAAAGGACCTTTGCCACCTTTAACTGCAATTAGAAAAGTCAGTTTGGAATTATGTATGAAAATACAAATTTTATACTTTTTGCGGTGTGTAGCGAATGCTTTAAATTTGAATGCATCCACTATTAGCGTTAATTTCACAATCAGTCAAAACATGTTAAAATCTCCCCGAAAATAATGTAGCTGCACTAAGAGAATAACTAACACAACAACACCGGATACAAGTGAAATTCACAATGTTATTTACGACATGAACAAAAATACTGAGTACTTATTCCTCAAAATAAAAGAGTTTATAGAACAAACTGGCAAAAGTTTTCCATATTCTACTGATCCTTGAAATTTTAGGAATTTAATACAGAATTACCATGTATATCCATAAGGCACAACATTTAACCCCATCAAATGTCACAATACAAAAAATTAGTATATTGCATTCTGGTTGGCTAAAATTTTGCGATGGGTCATGCCATTGAGTAAAAAATAATTTTGTTAACCATAAGAAGAACAATGGTTGTGAAATCTGCAATCTGACAGATAATTCAGAAAATTTAATAACCATTGTCTTTTTGCCATGGTAGTGGAAACAAACAAAAATCGAATATCCAAAATCTATTCATATAAAGTGTCAGCGATACTTATACTTTTGTTTGTACTTGTATCTGCAAAAGAAACAAAACAAAAGCCAGAAAACCAAGGCGGAACCACCAATAACATACAACGCAATGACTGTTGATTCTTTAGGCATTTCACATTTTGCAAATGCATAGTTGTTTGGTGTAAAAACTCCCTGTAATTCAAATAGGTAAGGCTTAATACAGGTGCTTTATGTGATATATCAGTCAGTGGCAGTCCCAAGAAGGGGGTTAGAAGGGCTCCAGATGCCCCATAGACATCAGATGTTAAAAAATTAGAAGGTTATGGAATAAAAATTCGGGAGTTTCCATAGACATTTAAAAAACAACAGATGGATTTGTTTACAATTTGTTAGTGTGCTAACATCACTGCCAAATACTACGTTTGTATTTTTCTAGTATAACAATGTTGCCGTTGATACAAAACTAATAATCATCACCCCTGTGTTGCTAACACCGGACGTTTTATATTTATTAATTACAAAAAATTATACATGATCTCCTACATATTGTGTAAAATAGACTTAAATTGTGGTGGATGTTTAGTAAATTCAAATGCCCAATCCGGCAACAAAGTGGCTGCCATCTTTGACCCACTTCCACCTCTATGTAACCTCTATTCATTTATAAATCTGAACGGCGTCGCTACACCTTTTAAAGGTTACACATCTTTTACTATTGACGATTACGGATCGGTTTCACTTTTGGGATTAACAGTGCTTTTTTGTTTAGATTTATATTAGTTATTAACATTTAAGTGTAAAAAATGGCTCGGCAGTGTGCAGTGTGTCGGAAAATTGATTGCTACCCAAATATTATACATTTCACAAGTAAGTTTGGATTTCCCATATTATCAATTGCTCCTCATCTCCCCTTGACGTAATAATGTTGGCGTGTAAATATTTTGTAATTTATGAATGAATGGGCCTTTTTCACTAGATTCAAGTTAGGTAATTTGTATGATTCTAATAGATAGAACCTATTCAGTACTTTGCGACCGATTGATTTTTCATTAATGTACCATATAATTTTTTATTGGGCAAAAATTTTTTAACCAAATTTAGTAGCAGAATGTTGACAACAACGCTAAAATTGAAGCAATCGGAGTTTTAGGGGCATGGCGTCATGCCCCTAGAAAATTTGATCTTAATAATTTAATTCTAGCCCCTTTCCCGGTCCGAAAAAATCGGGGGAAAATGTTTTTAGCCTTTATTTTTAGCATGTACTTATAAAAAAATAGTGTGAAAAAGACCCTTCGCACCATCTATCGTTTTTTTTTTACATCTATAGTAGTTTCATACAGTCCATTTTGCGATTGTATCTAAAGGAAGTAAAAGACAACTAAAAAGACCGAAAAGGTATTAAATATAAATCAGGACCCTGGATAAGAGCTGGGTTCAAACCATTCAGAAAAAAAAGAGGAAAAATACATCACATAATTTTGTAATTTGCTATGCCACATTTAAACTATTTTTGTTTTTTATATTTCTAAAACAATTTGCTTGCCGGACATTTTTACTTTTTTGAACACCCAATTAAAAAAAACACAAAAATCTTTAAAGGCCCTCCCCAAAAATATTTCAAATATTTTATAGACAATAATTTAATATTTACTTCCTACATCAGCAAGGATAATAAGTGTTGTTATTGATAATAAATGTGTTCAACAACTTTCGACAGTTTTGTTTTTCGAAAAAAGATAAAAAAAGAGTTATGAAGTACTTTTTGGTTACAAATGACAAATGATTACGAGCCCATTGTTAACAAAGAAAAAGACAACCAATTGACTTTTATTTTATATTTTTGTATCATACAAGGTTGCTTGGATTTTTTTCATTTTTTAAACTGTTTGAAATTGAAAATTCAAAATTTTTTCGCCTGCTCCACAATTTTTTTTTTCATTTTGTAATCCTCCCCTCCATTGACAAAGTCTTGCTAGGGTCCTGATATAAAAAATGTATTCAATACAAAACGGGTCTCGTACTGTCATTGGTCTAAAACAGTCCCGGGGATTTTAATTTACCTTCCAATGACAGTAGAACCGTTTTGGGAATTGTACGCGAACAGAGCTAAAATCCTGGGACCGCCACTGATATCAGATTTCGCAAACTTGAGCTACTTGAGCAGAAATATGAAGCTATACCTACCAGGCCATAGTTGGGATTATCCTTATTTCGCCAACTGAAGCTAGGGATGGTAATTTCAAGCCCCATACCATCAGGAAGTCGCCTTGTACACCCGTGATGAGTATGACCATCTAGCACCAATCTTGGTTTTATCTGAAAAAAACAATCAAATAAAATATCTTAAACTTCCTTTAGATTCTGCATTGTTAACGCCTAACCTGGTGTAGAAGTTGCATGGTTGCCTCCTGACCAAGGCATTCCCAACCTTCCCGAAAGCGTTCCTGTTTGATGGGGATCGGGGCAGCGTCGAAATCATAACACTCAATGTCAGACTGACGATACAGTGGGTAATGCTGAAATGTTCAAAATTATCACGAAACAATATACCTACCATCTATGGCAAATATTGAAATTTTACCTGCATCAGTATAGGTTTACTGTAAATGGGAAGCTTAATTTTCGGATCACATTTTTCTTTGGTACATTGCAGGATTTCTACAAAATTTCAAATCCCGTAACTTAAAACTCTAAACATTGAATAAAATAATCTTCCCTTTACTCAGTGCTTTAACCACTGAATACCCACGCATGTGGAACTTTCGAAACTACTGCCAGTTGTAACCGGGATTGGCATTAACGATATTATTTTAAATAGAATCCTCCAATTCAATATTCATTTGGAATTCTGGCAAAATTTCTTTTCCGATGGTATATCATACATATTATTTGTTTGAAAATGGTGTCCTAGATCAATCTTTATCAATTTCTTAAGATGGGCATAAATCGCCAAAGTATGGCCATGATGGCTATGAACATGTTTAAAGGTTTACATAGTATGAGATGATAATTAACATCTCCAAATTTCATTTTTGCCACAATTTTTTGTTTACACCACACTTACAAAGTTGTTTGTCTAGACATCTAGACAGAAGCAATACAAAAATAGATCAGTTTCGTTTTGATTCGGCTTTTTGTTCGAAAATTCAGCTTACCCAATTGACCATTTTCATATGACGTCACAAATCGGCAACCATATTTGCTGGTGGACAAACACAAGTAATTGCCATATAATCCTGTTGTTGTTTTTATTATTTTCTTGATGTAAATAATTGAATGTGTGTTAGTTTTTTCAGTTAATAATATTTAAGTGTAACACCTCGGATTCATATCAATCCGAAGATGCAGTCCTTTTGTGCAGTTAAAACGGGGACAATGTACCTTTTTATCGGATACCTGCAGCAGTGGCGGCGAAAAGGATTCGGGGGCCCCCCCGCCAAATTTTGCCAGGATGCATACATGTGATAAGATGCTAAATTATAAGAAAAAAGCTCCGATAATAAATTTTATTTTATGTTTTTCTACCTACCTGGGAAATAGTCTGTATTATGGCGTAGTTTAACAAAAACTGGGCGCTTCTCAGGTCTCACATTTTATTTTATAAATGGGACATGATTTAATATTACATAATAATATATTTATCTGGATATTTATATTACAAAATATTTCCCAAAGAAAAATAGTTATTAGGTATAATAAAAGGGGCTCCGTCACTCCAAATAATACAAATACCCTTATCTATTAATTGCCTAATATAAAATATTACTATTGCTAAAATCTGTCTGGTGCTTAGTAAAAAAACATCACGTGACTTCGCAGAATTGATGTATTGGTTCAAAAAAATTGTAATACAAAATTCCGCTATTATTGTCCTAATAATACGCCAAGAAGAAAAAATAAATCGAAAATTTGATTTAAAAAAAATGGCAGACCCAGCAATTCCCAGGACAAGGCAGGCGATGGCCCACGGATCATGAGCCTCGCCTGCCTCATCCCTGGAGCTCTGAGCCATTCCTCGACGAATCTGCTCTGCAGCCACTCGTCCAAGACTCCAATCGCTACCCGAGGGGCGATCCCCAAAAAGGGTTCCGGTCCCATCGGCCTGCTCATGGATCCCTCCCTGGCCAAGAGGTCGGCGGTCTCATTTCTCTCGATGCCCGAATGCCCAGGCACCCAGGACAGAGTCACCTTATTCCCTGCGGCCACCAGTTTAAGCAAACTCGCTCGACATTCCTCCATCAGAGGAGATGTGGGGCGGTTTGCTCGCAGCGCTAGAAAGGCTGCTTTGCTGTCGGAGTAGAAGGTCACCTCGCTCCTCTCGACCTGGAGTTTGAGTGATTCCTCCGCCCCCAGCATAATGGCAAACAGCTCCGCCTGGAACACCGTAGTGTGTTCTCCTAGGGAGACTGTAAGTTTACAGGCCAGTTCCTTACAATAGGCTCCGGCCCCCGTTCCTTTCCCCATCTTGGACCCATCTGTGTACCAGACTAGTCCTTTCCGGGTACTAATGTTCTCCTCCATCCACTCCTTCCTTTCGGGGAAGGAGAAGGAGAGTCTATCATAAAAGCCAATAGAAGGCTCCTTCACATCCCTTCTCATGTCGAGGATGGGAAGCGCCTCCCTCAGCAAAGACCATAAGCCTCTGATGCCCACCAGGTGGGCTCCCAGAAACCCAGATGTTAAGGCCCTCTAATCTGAGGGCCGCCTTAGCCGCCTTATACTCCACCACTGCACGCAATGGAGGGAGACCCACCAGGGTCTCGAGGGCTCGGGAGGGGGCGGTCCCGAGGGCCCCCGTGATGCAGAGGCAACCAAAATTGTGCCATCACAGCCCTTGAGAAAGTACTCTCACTCAGGTTAAAAGACATGAAAGATCGATCAAAAGCAAATAAACATAAGAAGAGGTAAGTACATGTACAGCTTAGGAGAAGTGGGAAAATAACATTCTCTAGTTTCTTTTTAATAAAATACACTTTCTCATTGCAGCTAAAACAACTTGACGGTGTAACACAAGTGAAAATGTATATGGTCATCAGTTGCGATCAAGCATCAAGAAACTACTGAAGATGGTGGCTGCGATGTCCAGCGAAATCTTTCTAGTAACAACCGACATCGACGACGGCAGAACATCCTGGAAGACCAGTTTAATAAAACGAGTTACTTCACTGGCCTTCCTATGGTTGAGGTGCTATTAATTTGTTTAAAATAGTAAAGCACTATTATAAAGGTATCTTGATCTTGATATTACCTCACTGCAATGTTTCCAACAATAAAAATTAAAAAGTTGAATTCCTAATGGCTTTGTTTATTATAAATTTCAATAGTGCCCTTCCAACCACAACATAAGCATTTGGGTTTACTTGTTTCACACCAAGATTCTGCACTACCTAATCCAAATTCGTAAAATTGAAAAGATTGCAAGCTCTTAAGCACTAAAAACTCTGAGTGAAGATCAGATAATTCACCAGGTCGAAGTGGTCAAACTACATCGCTTTAATAAGCTGCTATGAATCGATACCGTCAACAACTTTTGATTTGCCTTCATACCAGCACTTAACATCTTTATCAAGACTTGTAATAGTCAGTACTTTCCATTTTACAGAGTAGAAAACACAAAAAACTGCACAAGTTTTAAACAAATGCAACACTAAAATTTTTGATTCCCTATGGCATCAAATCACCAAACTTTTGAAGGTGCTTAATAGCACCCACCGGTAAATTGATTATTTTTCTATAGGAATATGAATCCTATTGGGTAATAAAGTTCCTAATAAGGCTTTAATTGACCTTAGAACTATGCAAACTATCGATTTCACACGTATTTAAGAGTTTTGTTTGTCCACCAACCAAAATGGCCAACTTGTCAATGTCACGTGTTCGAAAATGCTCAATACACCCTAATACGTCCCTGTTTTTTTCCTGTCGTTCCAGGCAATCTAGGGAGTTTGGCCGATGTCAAACGAACTGTCAAAGTCCTCACTATTTGGCGAGACGACTATATATTATTAAACAAAACTGTACCTTATTCATTGATAATAGCAATAGCCAAAAGAAAATTTCAGGTTACAAACTTTTGTAAATGTTTTTGCTTCAATCACCTCATGAGCATCATTGTTTCATTTCATTGTAAAATAAAACAAAGGAAACAAAATGGAAAGGGGTCATATAAAAAGTGCGTATTGGTATGCTTACTTGCGATTTTGGCCACCTGCTGTTCTGCTGGCTTGCATAAGAAACAACCATCTCCTTCAAGGGCCATACTGTTTATCAATACGAAATGATTTCCTCTCAATGTTATAAACTGTACCGCAGGGGAGTTGAATGCCGTCACGAACCTTTTGTTTAAGTAGGGACTAATTCTGAAAATATTATGGTTCACTGATATTTGAAAATTTGTAAAAATAGTTAACTTACCCATAGTGGAATCCAATATCATGGTTTCCTACTGCTACATACATTTTTGTTGCTTCGGGAACTGTAAATAAACTATAAAACCGTTTTACATAATAATCGAATTCGTCACTACTGCAGAAGGACCCTTCATCAGTTAAATCTCCCAATACAAAGACCTACAAAATAAATAATAAAAAATATTATTCTAATGGAGGACCTTGAGCATGGGTAAGAACCTTATAGACAAGGGTAAGAAACATTTAACTCTTTTGGAAAAAAAATAACACTCAAATAACTGAAAGGTACATTATTAATAATTTGTAGGTACATTTAATAAATGTATAAATAATGGACATCCCTCCTTATGGAAATAGCAGTAGCACATACAGAAACGTCCATAACCAGTGAGTGAAGAATATATATTATATTCTTTTTCTTAAAAAATATATATTCTGTTGGTCAATGCACATAACTTACCTACTGCTGTCCGATATAGGGTAACTTTATAACAAGCATTGAACAAGTCAACCAAAAGTACAAAAAAATGGTATATTTTTAATGCACTTTTTGTATGCTTCAAATATTATATCCGCGCCCTGTATAATGTAGCTAAAAAACAAGATTTAAGGCCATTTTTATAAAGAGCTCATATCTCCCTTCCGACCTTGCGCGAAAAGAGCAAACAGATCCTTAATAAATTGAATGATGAGTAGAATTAATTGCTCTATAAATATTGTATGGCAATAGGTTAGAGGGAAGGAAAACCCTGAATGTATATGTTTTTATAGTATATATTTATATTTACTCTAGAGTTCCTGGATTGTAGTTATCTACATACAAAAATCCAATCCATTATTTTATGATATTATTAGTTTGACATATCGGTTGAGATAAAATCCATTCTGGTATATTTTTATTAAGCCATTGTTATTGTGATTTTGGGAAATAATTTTTTCTATGACTGTTATCTCATTCTTATTAGTTAGAAAGATTGCACTACAAATTTAAGGAATAAAAAATAGAAAGTGGCTATGTATACGTCCGACGTATATGAAAGTCGGTATATGTCTTACGCTCTCATTGGCGAGTTGAGTTACGTGACTCCTTTGGACGTACATTTAACTCCATACACGGAAGTTCATTTTTCTCAAGCATCGTTGCAATAAGGAGCGTATGCCCTCCTTTTTCGGCAATGGGCGCTGCAGTATGAAAAAATAAGTGGCAATTATTTCCAATGGTGTAATCTACCCCCGATTTTCTTGAAATTTTGGCGCGCGCTGAATGTCAGGCGAAAATAGGGGGTAGCCAAAAATTCAAGAAAATCGGGGGTGGGTTACACCACTGAAAATAATTACCACTTCTTTTTTCACACGGCAGCGCGTCACTGCCGACTGCCACAATATGGTGCGAATATCCCCTTCTTTTTTATATGGCAGCGCCTATCCCCCAAAAAGGACGGCATACGCTCTTTATATTGCAAAAATGCTTGAGAAAAATGCACTTCCGACATACCTAAATAAGTTTACTTCGGACGTGTATCGAGTTAAATGTATGTCCAAAGAAGTCAAGTGACTCAACTCGCCAATGAGAGCACAAGACGTATACCGGACGTATAAATAGCCACTGCCTAAAAAATAAGTATGTGGGTGATCAAAACGAATAAATACTCTTAGCCTGACGACAAGCTACGTAAGTACCATTTATAAATCGGAATTTGACCTACCAGATCAGGTTTATGTAGGGTCATTGCAGTTTGGAACGCTCTGTACATTTGCCATTCTCTACGCAGTTTGTCAAACCAATGCCCGTTCCTCGATCCCAACAAGTGTGTATCTGCGATGACCATAATCTTAACTGGAAGCTCGTCCGTGTCTTCAATAATTGTAGGGTCCTCATTTTCAATGTCTAATGTAGGCCAATCGCACTATTTAAAGGGAACTTGGTAATAAAATCTTTATAAGGACATGAACGTAAAAATTTTGTTATAAAGGACGAAAATTGGTAAGTTAAAAAAAATAAAATAAGTACACACTTACATTTTTCTGTACGAGGTAAAAAATCAAATATTCACAACACAAGAAAAGAATGAAAATGCCCAAAAAAAATTGTATAAAAATTTTGAGGTTGGGTCTCATTATTTTTTACCACCACGGCCCTCGTAAAACAAATTTCGAGGGCCCTGTTATTTACACAGACGAACTTGTTCGTCTGTGGTTATTTACAAAGATCATCTGTCATACCTCGTGTATTGCTAGTTGCATACAGCTTGCCTGAGCCCACCACATTATATCAAGAATCGAAGATTGGAAATGAAAAATCTGAGTTAATAATAATAATAATAATTTTCACCCTCACAATGCTCCAAACTAGGAGTACCCCAGAAGCAACCACAAGTTATCAGTTATCATTAAATAAGAAGGGTACATATGAGAGGTACCGAACCACCTGGGAAATGGTGTATTGGCCGAACTTTGGTTATTCTGTGGCCGAAAAGGGTAAAACTTACGGAAACGTAGAAGGGCCACAAAAATTTATTTTTTAGTTCCGACTTCGGAATTAAAAAAAATAATTGTGGCCCCCTCTACCCTTCCGTACTTATTCTACGCTTCTGTACATTTTTGAATAAAAGCATAAAAGAATATACTACTAGATTCTTGTCAAAATAGTTTTCTTAGAATTTATTGCGAAATTTAGTGAAGGTAAAAATATTAATTTTCCAGTAACGTAATATTTTTTTAAATAAAAAACATGATGGTTGACCGCGCGCCTCTCCGGCACTGGTGGAAGTAAAGGCCGAATTATTTTTACTATATAGCAAACTGTACCTACCCAATGCCGTTTTCCCGAGCGTTTTCCTTTAGGAAAAATAAAAGTAAAAATAACTGACGAAAACCCGAGCGAAAACCGTTAGGATTTCGATACATGTTTATATGAAAAAATCTACTTATTCTGACATTTTCTATAGATTCCTGAAGTTTTGCCTTTTAAAGTACGACCACCCTGTATAGCAAGAAATAATAAATATAATATTAGGTTTGGTTCACCACAACTTCAAACCGTTTGAAATCTGTTTGAAACTGTCAGGACTGTCAGGAGCATGTGCGGTTTCGTTTTTGGAACGCCAAAATGAAACTGCGCATGCTCCTGACAGTTTGAAACTGGTTTGAAATTCTGCCGAAACAGACCTACACTATGATTATGGCTTATAGACAAGGAAAGAGAGAGAACACCGCGCTTGCCTACCCTGCCGTGTATAGATTTTGTTACGTCGTCGTTTTGAACGGCGGCCATTTTATATGTGGCAAACAAAGCGAATACGTTGTGAGTTAATTTCGTGAATTTGCGAATTAAAAGTAACAGTGATTAAGGGCAAAATATACTCTTACGATGGTGAATTGTTCAGCGTTGAGTGCAAAAGCAGAAGTGAAAAGCAAGAGCCCGGGATTTCGTTTCCCAGGTAAATATTTAAGAATCTACCTTCGAAAGATGACCTAAAGTGCATTGTTTTGTTTGTAAATAGGACCAATATAATTATTTTTAACATCGTTTTTATAGAAAATTTCTTAATTGATTATAATAGTTTCACAAGTTTCATAGCTGATTTCCATGGACGTGCGTTATTTATTTTATTTCGATCGATTCGAAATCGTCATAAATATATTTCAACACTTGACACTAGCTATACATTTGACAGTTCTCTGGCTCACCATGCGCTTCCCGGAGACAAAATACAATGCAAAATACATTGTTGACCATAGGCGCCATGCGCCATCTACTTTTCAGAATATGAAGCTATAGCCGTGAAGAAGTCTTGTCAGTCAACGCAATAATTCTTATTAGACAAGGAAAGAGAGAGGACGCCTAACGATTATTGTATCAGGAGTAGTTGGGCAACCATCTAGTGTCGGGTGTGGGGTATCAGCAAAATATCTTTTTTTACTACTAACTTGGAGAAATCAGCATTATTTACCTCGTTCCTCTAATGAGAAGTAATATTTCTCTCCCTAGGTAAATAATGATAATAAAAAATACGTAGGTAAATAATGAAACATTTTCTATATGACATTTAAAAATTATTTTCATTTTGTCAGCTTGACAACTAAACTCCCAGGCTAAATCTATTCAAATATATAAAATATGGCAATATTTCAATGTTAGTAGTAAAAAAATTCTATATACACGTCGGTTGAGAAGGCCATTATTTACCTCGCACCTTGGGCTCTACGCGAATCAGGACATAAAAATGTTCGGTAAATAATGGCTCACTTCTCAACCTAAGTCTCCGACTTGAACTGTTGGTGTTGGTGTTGAGTGACTGAAGTACCGTAGTTAATATTTTATATTATTAGGTTCAGGTTCGGTTGTGCATGTCTATGGATTGGAGAGTCAAAAATAAGAGAAAACGTCGTAGTTGTTCATTTTTCGACAATTTTGGAATTTGTTAACTCCGTTAGAGGAAAGATATTTCTTTTGTGCGAAAAATAAAAAAAAACATACAAAAAAACTTACGGAATGTGGGAATTTTATCCAGTATGTAGGTATTAAGAAATAAATACATAAATAAATAAATATCACATATCACTTTCGGTCGAGCTTTCGAATAATCCGGAAATGATATTCATGTGTGCGTGCAGATTTTTTTATTTACTTTAGGGCTAATGAAAAATGCTACAAAATCGCAGTAACTTTTTTTGCTTGAAATTCAGTATTCAGTTAATTGTTTTCTTGGCTGCATTCAATTCCTTGGAGGGGAAACTGCAAACGTTTAATAGATTTTTAGACACCAAGAGATAATCGCTAGTATAGTCTTAGTTGGTACAAAAAAACGTTACTTCCGGCTACACCGGAAGTGATATTCAAGTGTGCGGTGCAGATTTTGTATTCTCTATATTCTCTAGTCTAATGAAAAATGCAATAAAATGGCAATCTTGGTCTGTTATTTCGTGATAACTTTTTGTTTGAAATTCAGTCCTTTTTTCCTTGCCTGCGTTCAATTCTTCGGAAAAAACTAAAAAAGTTAGGTAGCTAAGTGGTGCTGCGAAAGAAATCGGCATCCATGGCCAACTTGTCGCGCAATATAAAAAAAAAACTCAAATTGAGCAAAACTATTAATGGCCGTGGAATATTTATGTTAAGAGACAGAGGAAAACTTTTATATTGAAAATTGATGGCACTGAGAAGCCAGGTGCTCAGAGAGTTTCAACAAATTACACAGGGTCTTCGGCTCTCTTGAGACCATGAAAATTTTTGTCGATTTTAGGTTTTTTTAGTACACCGTGAAAAGTTGGGTATGGAGGCCCATTCCTTTTTTAATGTCGCCTTGCTGACCAAAATTGCCATATCTTGTTTTCTTACATATTTTCTGTGCGGCCCAAAATAAGCGAGATTGTTGCTTATAAGAAATAAACAAAAAAAAAGAGAGCCGAAGACCCTGTGTAATTTTCTGAAACTATCTGAGTACCCTTTTGCATAAAGCTTCTTAGTGCCATCAATTTTCAATATAAAAGTTTTTCTCTGTCTCTTAAAATAAACATTCCACGGCCATTAATAGTTTAGCTCAATTTGAGGTTTTTTTAATATTGCGCGACAAGTTGGCCATGGATGCCGATTTCTTTCGCAGCACCACTTAGCTGTCCAAAATTGCCACATTTTTGTTTCTTACGTTTTTTTTGTAGGCCGCAAAATGAGCGAGAAAATCGCGGTGGTAGACCTAAAAAAATCATCGTGTATAGTTAAATTTGAACATTATATTTTAATTTTTTTGTAATTGAATTCCTGAAAATGGACGAAGAAACATAACGTATGTTGGAATAAGAGGATAGATATGCAGAATAAATTTGTACACAATCATACAAATTGTTATTTGATTTTTACTGTTTGTCTAACAAAGACTCATTTTCATTTTGAATTTTCATAAATTAAACTTTAAATTTTTTTATTTTATAAACGTTATGCCTAAAATAACATTCAAACATTATTTTCATGTTTTCTTAATTTATTAACACCTCGTACATATGACCTAAGTTTTTTATATATTGAATTCTTATTTTCTCGACAAGCAGTTGAATAATACAAAATGACTTTTTGTCCCAAAATCAATAATAAAAATGTTTCTGCTCTTGTTGAACTTTATCTGCGGACACACTGTAATATCAAGTTTTCACAAAATCTCACACTTCGATCGGCCCTTTCGCTGCACTCCGACCCAGCAGCGCGGTGCCCCATTGGCCCGCCGGTTGGAACAAATGCCTGCAGCCTCAGCCACAGCCACGGCGATCGACCGTGCGCTTTGCGCTTTTCTGAATTCAGAACAGAATTCAGTCAGTTCCATGCCGGCCGCATAGAGGAAGGAGTCCGCTGTGACCCCTGGCGCCGCAGACACGCGTGATCGCGCATCGCGCGGGAAATATTCATCGAGGCTGGCCGTGACGCGTCCATTTCACATACGAAAATCACCATTTGCGGTGACAAAACAAGGCGAGGTAATAATAATTGTTTACAAGAATGCCCCATCTTCGAATTTTTTTTTTTCACAAATAGGAATAGGTACCTACTATATAGTTCCTCCTCCTAACCCAATTTTAATCATATTCAGCTCGAAAGTAGTTTGAGAAAATCAATTTTTATGGTATGGCTGTTCAAATCAAACACAAATGTTTCTACTCAAAAATTCTAAAGATAAGTAGCGGACCAGGGACCAGGGACAACTGGTTTATATTTGGGGCTATTAATTATAGGTACCTACAAGCTTTTATTTAACTTCCAATGTACTCAATGTAGGTATATGTTAGTTTGTTTAGGTCAAATCTTGCAAGCTGAATTATTAGAACCAATTCTTGACATCCCATTGAACTGAAATTTTGCACACGCCTTTAGTTCTGGTCATAATGCAATGTGCAATACCTATTCAATATTGGAATACTTTCAAAATGGCCGTCGCTCCAAGATGGCTGATGATGTATTTTTTGTCATATATGGGTATCAAATCAAAGAGCTTGAAAAGTAAAAAACGATAAAGTTGGGTGGGGTGAGTGAAGTTATACTAAATCCAATATGGTAGCCGTCCCAAGATGGCGGGTACCTATTTCTTCACAATCTCCTTGACATGGCTAATTTTTCTTAATCTGAAGAAATAAAAAATACTTATCTTTTATCGGCAGTACCTGTCGTGGTTGTCATGCTTGATTCTTCAAATGGCGAGCGTTGTACCACTTGAAACACTTTGAGGAAATGCTGTATTCACATCACAATCACTTCCATTTACTTCAAAAGTTTTCGCGAGTATCCGCACACACGATAATTCGCATAGTTTTTCAATTTCACGATAAATGTGTCTATCCGTTTAGCACGTTTACCGTTTTTCTTGTTCATTTTTGATAAACCACTAAACCACAGCCTGGCGACTGACATTGTTGACGTTTTCGCGTTCACTCTGGTCAGTGGCGTCAGTGCATGGTTAAAGCTCGAACGATTGCTACAGATTTCTGTAATCTGTATATGCCAGGGGGAAGACAAGTTCTGTCGACAACTGTGATATTATATGGCTCTGATGTCACGTCACAGAGAATTTTAAATAAGCTATAGGTGTACCTAGTCCTTTTTAAAAACGTATAATTAATTAAAAAGCTATAACGTTAGAATGAAGGTATCAGTTTGATAATACATTGATTGCTAGCGCCATGTAGTGATAGAAACAGACACAGAAACACCTTGACATTATCAGTATATTGTGCAGGTATTTGTCACTTTCTGAAACGGACTGCTGGACTGCTATTGGTGCTTTCCCCCTCCGCCAATTTTTGTCCGACCGCCAGAGGGCGCTGAAGGCTGTTTTTGTGCAGCCATGTTGTGCTGATTTCTAGGGGTACTGTTGACACCATTTAGGTTTAAGTCTTCTTCCTCTTTTCCACTTCATTTCAAATAACCCGCCAAAAACCCAGCTTTCTTATTGGCCTCCCCTCTACTCTCAGCATAACATGGCAGCAGCCTGTTCCGGACATTTTTAAAATATGGGAATAGCAGTCCAGCTTTATTTAGGAGGTCCATTCTTTCTGACATGCTAAGAGGGTTACAGATTTGTTTAAACGTCGCGTCGATGGGCTTTAAAGTGTGGGGCGGTGTGTATGGAGATCGTCTGATTGGACTGCATTTACTACCACAGCACTTAAATGGGAATCGGTATATGGACTTTTTGACAAATACAATGACCCTCGTCACAGATAACGTAACCCTCGTAAAATAAACTCGACCGCCATTGGGCCCTAGTCCCTCCACCAATTTTTAGCCATCCGGCAGAGAGTGCTGGCGCCCGCCTGATAGCCGCCATATTGTGTGCATTCTAGGGGATTTAGAATGCATTCTAGGGAAAAAAGCGAAATTTGTGGTAGCAACGGAAAATGACATTTGACAACGGCCAACCACGGCCCTCGTGCATTTGATATTTGACAGCCAATGACGTGGCGCCCAATATGGCCGGCACGGACGAAGAGTGATTTGCCCCATTTTCTAAACATCGAGTAAAACATTGAGTAAAGGAATACTTTACTCAATGAGTAAAATTAATTTTTGTGTTTTTTTTTACTTTATGGGGTTCCCCGATTATGTGGTTAAAATTAATGTGCTGTTGACCGATACACCCTGTATATGTTTGTATATGTATGTATGTGGGACAAATGATTGTATTGGAAAGCAGTCCAGTTTATTTTACGAGGGCCGTGACAAATACCCTGTTTGAAGAACGAAGAACTGCCATTTGTCATTCTTCGCGATATGGTTTATGCTCGATGGGGCCACATTACATTTTGCACAGCCAGTCCGTGGATTTTTAGACCAGCAATCAGCACTGTCCGGATCGCTGGATTGGTAGAGGAGGGCATCTTTGGGGGTGCCTACTACCACTGAATAAATAGCGCTTTGCCGTAGGCTATATATTCTGTGGCACTACCACAGAATAAATAGCGCTTTGCCGTAGGCTATATATTCTGTGGTACTACCACAGAAAATATACTACGAAATTTCCTGTGGAACTACCACAGAAAATATACTACGAATATATTTTCTGTGGTACTACATGAAATCCATCGTGTACGAACTGAAGTTGATAGTGAGCAAGGACAAAGTTTACAGATCTGTAAACTTTGGCAAGGAGTTAGGTATGTACGTATGCTGCCGTTCGAATCCCAATAATCTTGGATTATTTGCGCGTATTCGTGGATCGCCTAAGTACTTGTGTAGGAATTGAAGTTATTGGTAGCATTTTCGAACCGCTCCTCTAAATGGTGATAGTGCGTTTTGATGCGTATTTGCACTTTTTTGCCACTAACTGCACTGCAGTCCCTCGCAGTATTCCCGGCGGGTGGGATCCACCTGGTCGTTGGTCGTCGGGCTGAGTACCTACCTCGCCGCAAACAACTTTTATCTGCGACACAAGTTGTTTGGATTGACATTGTAAAAAAATAGGTAAGGTAATAAATTAACTGAGACCGACCAAGCTGTATTTTCGTCACTAAAAATTTAAAAACTAGAAAAATTATCGAACTTTTTTCTTAATATTTCGGCATTTTTTGAGTACCTACACGTTTTCAGGGTATTCGTATCGCGGCCAGCCAGAACCGCCGTTAACTATCCCCCTGTGGTTACATTTTTTTACGTCATGACTGAATCACCCTGTGTATTCTGATTACAAGCAAAACAAATAAAAGGCGTTGCGATAATTTTTCTTTCCACTTCAGCGTGTTATTAACCTACCTCAACAGGTCAACAAAACAACTGGCCAGTGAAAAGTGGCACACGCAGGCTAGATAGTAGAAAATGGATAAAACAAATTAACATGACACCGGACAATCGGAACGGGCTCAAAAATTTATGGCCGGCCAATAAACACCAATAACAAGAATACGCAGAAGATTTATCGCTTTATTTGTGAACGGCTGCGAAGAAAATAGAAGGCCGACTAGACTAGCCTAAGTTAAGAGCCGCGCAAAACTATCAATTACCTACTTAGTGTGTGGTTTTGCAATTAAAATGCCATTTTGGATATTAATTAGCTGGTTACATGGATCTGTCATTTTGGCTTCGCGACGTCATAGATGAACAAAATTTGAGACTTTCTACTTATATTATTGTACAGAATGTACCTATTAGGTACCTACTTATACTAAGCAATATAACAATGTTGTTATTTGTCCTAATTTTTACAAATAGGTAAAGTGATGACATTTTTCAGAAACTCTTCGTAGCTACAGCATTATAGTTATATTATTTTAAGAAGTCCTTACTGGGACTGTCAGTTAGTAATTTCGCCATCCTAAGTTGGTATCAATAAGTCCAGGTCGGTAACGAGCCCATTTGCACAATGAATAACTACTAATAACACGAACAAGAACAACACAGGTAACGGTAAAACTCACGAAACGTACAAAACCCGCGAATATTTTCACTGTCCAAAGTTTGAACCCTTTTGAACGATCCGGAAAACCTTCACTGTCACTTTCATAACACCGAAATAAAATTTGCCTGAGTACGCACCATAGACGCAGACGCGAGTAGCTGATTATACCAAAATACCAAAATGAAAGTGTTTCCATGACGTTTGAAATTATTATTAAAATGAGTTGTAGTCATGGTTATTTTTATTTGTAGATGTATAATCGTGATTGCAATAAGGTTTTTATTTTATTATGTTCTTTTTTTCGTATCACTTGGGTAGCTTTTCACATCATAAATCAATGAGTGACGTCATTAGCTGGTTGAGACACATATACCAGTGTTATACTCATGGTTAACAGAAAATTTCTAGGGATTTTGTGAGAATGTCATCTGACAAAATCGGGACTTCTTACAGTAATCGGGGTATACGCAGAGCTGGACCAACACTTATATGTTGGTCCAGCGCAGAGAAATGGAGTAGGAGTAGGGAGAACGCGCTTTGACCTACTGCGCATCCTATTTTCAGGCAAATTTAATGGCCGCCATATTGTCCTCACTTTGACGTTTGCAGTTTGTTCTCAGCGGTATATAGTTGTTGTATTTTCAGCAGAGAAATGGTCAGTGTTTTTGGAAAATGTCGTGTGCAGTACCAAGCTGTAAGAATTATAAGTCTGGGAGACCTCGGGGAGTATCATTTTTTCGGTAAGTTTAGTAAAATCAATCGCCGAAATTTTGAGCACCATAGGCGCGCATCTGTATAATTGTAATGATTGAATATGTGGTTAAAAATTCTTAACTTGGGGGCTGATTGGACTTTGAGTCCAAATAAATTTGTTTGTTCAAAACATTTTGCTGCTGATGCCTTTACTGTGCATCGTGGCGAACGAGGACGAAGACCTCTAAAGCAGTCTGCAGTGCCAAGTCTGTTAACAGTGATACGCCCATGTATGAGGTTGGTTTAATATGGCCGCCACTTTTATTAGGCAGTTCGCGCAGCTTGTAGCGTATTCTCAATACTCCATTGCTCTGGGTATACGCCATTGAATATATGAAATACGCCCCGCGCCCCCTATAGGCTCAATGCTAAACTAGTCTATGGGCCATGCCCAAGAACCGTAAACCAGACGGCCCAAGAACCGTAAACTGGTTTACGGTTCTTGGGCCATGCCAACAATGATCAAAAACAAAGAACAACGCAGTGTAGATCCAAGGCTAGCACCGTTCACATGGTGACGATGGCCCATATATTAGTTCGCATAGTCCCGTCGCGTCGGGGCGTTGGCATCTTAAATTCAGTCGCGTATACGCCGGCTAGCCACCGGGTCTACACTGCGTTGTTCATTCTTCTTGTTCATTGTTGGCATGGCCCATAGACTAGTTTAGCATTGAGCCTATGCGTATTTCTTATATTCAATGGCGTATTGCATTGTTTTTCAATCGAAGCGAAGGATATACATAATACATATAGATCGAATAGTTAGTTCACCTCAGTGAAAGTCAGGGGGTGCTATAGTAGTGATTTGAGCTCATTCATAAAAATTTACTCTAACATACGGCCAATACAAATTGTGTGTTTTGAACTTTTTAAACAATAAGTTTTTACCTTGGTGCAAATACCAATAACTGTCAAAAGTTAAAGTAAGTTATTAATATACGATGTTTTATATCGGTTGGCCTCGGCGAGATGTGAGAACCAAAGTCAGAAGGGCTCGTTGCCCGTCAAACGTGGCCAGATATTAAAACCCGTAAAATAAAGTGTCATTTAACTTTTCATATAACTATTTTCGGCTAGCATGAAAATTAAATGAGTCAGTCATATTAGGAAACGCTAAAATATCACCGCAAATAAAGTTTATCATCATATGGGCCGCTGAGGCCGCTCCACTCATAAAAATACGATTTTATAGTTTTTCATATTCTAACCACCTTTTGATATGAGGCATTTTATGTTCAAAGGGATAATGACCGTTTGATGGTAGGCAAAAGATCAACGGTAGGTATACCTAAATGCGAATATACCTAATATCGATTGATTGACTTGATTCCTGAAAACCAAAAAGGTTACTCAAATTACTTTCTAATGGACCGGGAGATAGTGACAGATTTTTGGACGTGATTTTACTTAGGGTTCCTTTATTAGGAGAGTTGTTGCAATCAACTGTCATCATCAAATTTCAATTGGTTTTGCATGAAAGTAGTGACTCTGAGGTAAAGCAAAAACCATGTGGGATGTTGCCTCATAGGCTTGCAAGTACATTTTTGAGAGATTAATCAAAGCAGTATGAAAATTTGACACTAAGAACGACATTGTCATTTGAAGTTCAAAATAATTCAAGAAGATTATAAAGTATGCACATAAACTTGCAAGCATCCGTTGCAGCTCACCAAAGAGTGCCTTTTGCAAAACTAATAATATTATGTGGTTCAAGGTTCAGTGCGCATTTGAGCAAAAGCGTCGATGGAGGCCTCAATCAACGGCAAAAGTAACTCTGAAGAGTTATTATTTAAAATGATTCCAGTATCACAAAATGTTCCACAAAGTTATTATTATAAGATATGGTAATGCAGAGGTCTTATAGAATAAATGAAGACTAAACTCAATAACTCAATATAAAGTAACAACTGCGAGATATTTTTAACACATTAAATATAAGGTAGATATACCCAAAAACTCACTCTAAGTAACTATATACCTTTATATACTTAGTAAGATAATATTATATTTTAGATTACAAAATGAACTCAAATTTCCTGATGCACAGCCACCAATAACTATTTTGGATGATACATAAAAAGCAGAACATCCCGTTGCACCACTTAATGGTGAAGAAATTATTGGATGAATTGGACAGATGTAAATTAAAAGCAGAGCGGGGGCTACATAGAAGATTTTGCCTTTGCCACTGTTCGGATATATTTTCCAAATTAAAATCAAGATGAAATAATGATTGCATTTTCTATCTATTCTCTTGAAATAACTTATCAAAGATAAATACCAAATTATGAAATACAATTGTGATTACCTACCTAAATTGGGAATCAGGAACCTTTGGCACTTACTTCTTTTGCTTAATTCCACACACCAAAACTTTGTTTTTGCATTCTACGCGCGTTTCGCTAACCGTGTTAGCATCATCAGGAGATGATTAAATCTAATGAAGATGAAGTATAATAATTAGACTTAATCATCTCCTGACAATGTTAACATGGTTAAGCACGCCTGCAAAAACAAAGTTTTCGTGTGTGGAATTAAGCAAAAGAAGTATTACCTACACCTACCTAGTTTATTTTACCATTTTATTTGGTATGGGCATAATCAAAAATCATGATTTAAAATAGTAAAAAAACGATATACCTATTAGACTTTTGATGAAGGCGCCGGTATTCATTTTAATCTGTAAATCTTGAATACCCTATATTCTTTCCCACACCTCCACCCATGTTCATTTTTTTATATTTATATCGTGATACCAGCTGATGACTTTGACTATCTTTATAACCTAAAATATGCTCTTGATTTACGTTGCTATAGAAACAATCCAAACATTTCTTCCCCAAAGGATGGAAGATTTATTCCCTTATACCTTATTCGAAAATTACATTTATAGTACACTTTACATCGAATAACTCGTTAAAATGATTAAATAACATTCAATTTAAACAGTACTTGGACATGCGCGAAAGGTATGCCAACCTTTTTTCAGCATGTTCATAATAAGAACTTGCATACTTCTCATTGGCAGCCTGTTCAGAAACGTAGAAAAATTAATTATTAAAATACAAGATCACGTGGCAATAATAGCCCTTTGGACCCACCCTAACAGTATTCCTATGGTTTTCCGAGGAATTTTCAATTTTGACTTCAAACACATGGCAGCCTGTATAAAATCATATCAAAACGCATATTTTCCGAATAATTGAAAACTCAGTTTTTCGCATGAAGAACCCAGGATGACTCTCTAATTTGTACCTTATTATTGTGAGAATATGTGCCACATAATGCCCTTTGCAAGGCATACTGAGTAAAATTACGTCCAAAAATCTGTCACTATCTCCCGGTCTATAACATAGCAGGCCTGAATGCCGAAACGTTAAATGTCAACTCTTAAATTTTTTATTATCTAGGATCTAGGTATAGTTAGGTCCATCCGAGGACACACTGTATATTCTCTGTGGTTCAGGTCTGGCGAACATTATTCGCCATTATTACCTACCACAGCTTACTTATTACCTTTTGCCTTTTGCTCGTTTGTTTATTGCCCGCCGTTGCGGCCGTTGACCCCGCCGCGCGTTGAAGACCCGACGCATTACAACAGGATGCTTGCCACACGGGCGCAAGCACTATGGTGGTACACGTATTCCATGATGTAGATGCATACTTCCCGACTCCCGACAAACAAAATCATTCTAATTTTAATTCTTATAAATTTAACAAATTAATAGGTACCACCTATACAGGGTGTAACTAAAGTGATGGTCAAAAATGAAACCACGTATTCTTGGAGTCAAAATAAGGGCACTTCTTCATATATTTTTTTCTCCTACGGGCCATAGTTTTTTTTTATACAGAGCGTAGAAGTTTGGAGAAAAATACACATATTTCTTAGTATCTCTAGAAGTATACGACATATTTTCTTCAAACTTGGCGTGTCACATGAGCGGATGAGTTGTCAAATTTAAGGTTAATATGAAGCTTGTGAGGCCCCCAGTTGCGGAGATACAGGATGTTATTAAAATTAATTAGTTCAGAAAAATATAACTACCCTGTATAATCGCATTTTTTAAATTTGTTTTGAATGGTAAATTCAATGGTTAACAAAAAGTATCTCTTAGTATTTTTTCATATTCTCAGCCGTTTTTAAATTATTTTCAAAGAACGGCAATGCTGCAATAAAAAAGTCACTTTAAGAATAAATCTAACAATCTGTGGATGCCAATTAAACTTGGCATTATTTGAATCCTTTGGCTGCCAACTTTGCACCTTAGTATCAATATTTTGAAAAATTAAATTTTCATTTGAAGAATTGACTGATATGCACTTTTGCTATGGACTTGCGAATGGCAATAATAAACATGCGGAAACGCATAGTTGCCTGCATTGAAAGAGACGGCGGTCATTTCGAACATTTAGTAATTTAATTTTCTAATAGCAATACGTTTCTTTTATTATTGTTTTTGCTTTTGTATTTTGTTAAATAAAGTTTAATTGACATCCACAGATTGCTAGATTTATTCTTAAAGTGACTATTGTTCGTTGCAGCGTTGCCGTTCTTTAAAAATAATTAAGAAACGGCTGCGAATATGAAAAAATACTAAGAGATACTTTTTGTTAACCATTCTATTCACCACTCAAAACAAATTAAAAAAATGCGATTATACAGGGTATTCATATTTTTCTGAACTAATTAATTTTACTAACACCCTGTATCTCCGCAACTGGGAGCCTCAGAAGCTTCATGTCAATCTTAAGTTTGACGGCTCATTTGCTCATGTGACACGCCAAGTTTGAAGAAAATATCTCGTATACTTCTAGAAATACTAAGAAATATGTGTATTTTTCTCCAAACTTCTACGCTCTGTATAAAAAAAAACTATGGCCCGTAGGAGAAAAAAATATATGAAGAAGTGCCCTTATTTTGAATCCAAGAATACGTGGTTTCATTTTTGACCATCAGTTTAGTTACACCCTGTATGTACTCTTGATTTAATCCACTGCAGAGGATTAATTTATTTTTTGTAAGCTTTAACTGTATCTCTTCCTAATGCTTTGTTTCGTTTCATGTGGTTTCATATTAGTGTGGCATAGTGTAGATCGGGTCATTTTGGGAGAGTGCGGGTTTCGCTGTTTTTGTCCACGCAGACAAAATAAATCTTTGACTCTCGCTCATGGCCTACTATAAAGACAGGCCCTGGTGCACAAAAATCACGTGACCATCTTAGTCGACGTTACATGTCATTTGTCACATAACTGAAAGCGGCAGCTTGGGTTTTGAGAAGTTTTAAATGTTTAAAGTGTTTTTAAACGTCTTAGTTTATATTTTAGAAACAAGTTTGTGTCTAGTGCGCGTGTGTCCTGGCGCAGGGGAACCGCCCAGGTGTTATTATGGCCTCTGGGTGGAAGTCGTGCCGTCCAAGAGTATTGGTGCCGCTCGCACAGACGCGTGAGACCTGAAAAGGGGAGTTCTCCCCCGAACCACAGAATCGGGAACCCGGAATGGACCGTTATGGACATGGAGAGTATTGGACAGTGGAGCCTGAGACACAGAGGGGTGAACTGCTTACGAGAGATTCGCGAGTTCAGACGGTCCGGGTGGCTGGAAGCCGTTCCCGTTGACCACGTTCGGGTTTGTGTATTTTGTATTCACCATTCACCTTGTGCGAAATAAATCAGTGTTGTAACGTACTGGAGGATTTTCGTTGTCGACCCACGCCCTGATACGGTTCCTATTCGGCCTTTCACGCTGCCGATCAACTGAGACCTCGTCAATATTTACAGTATACCTACTGAGGTTAGTTTTCATTTTTATTTCGTAAAAAATAACCTAAATACCAAATATTGGGTCTGTTTATATTATATTTATACATATTACAAAAGCCAGGAAGAAAGTGTCGCCATAACAAACATTTGTTTTGCCTCGGGATGAAAATTTCGGCCAAAAATGGATTCGTCAAATTCCAACTGATTTAATTTCTAAAAAACCCTTAAGTATGTGTGGCTAACACATTTTCAAGAAAGTGAAACAATTAAAGTGGACAAATGTGTTGTGGGAGGAAAATACCTATAGAGAATATCACCTAAGCTAAAGGAACAATTTTTGAGAATGTGCCAAAATATTGTGAGTGCAGTGCCGTTTAACTCTCAGCCTAAAACAGCTGAGGCAGGTTGAAAATGTTGAAAAAACAATTAGAGAAAGCTTGGATGCACAAAACCAATAATGTAATAGATGAAAGAAAACTTGCCAAATTGTTACGAAATTTGTTTTTTCTACTTATCTCCAAAAATACCTTTCATTATATAAGACTAAGTTGGTCACGTAACTACGCGATTATGCGTTAGCGCCGTGGCCTGTCTTTATCGTTGGCCTCGACTCTCGCTGCGATGACGTCAGTAAACAAAAAATGCAAGAACAAGAAGTTGCAAGAAGTCTTGCTTGCAAGACAAGATTTTTCCAGCAAGAGACGGGCAAGACAAGAATGAATTTAATTTCTTGTCTTGCTTAGCAAGACAAGACAAGAATAGACCTAGCAAGACAAGAAATCTTGTCTTGCGAAACACTAAAACAATCCGGGGCACCATTTAACCAGCAACTTGTAGCCGTTAGGGCGTTGAGTGAGGAATAGTTAGGGCGTTGAGTGAGGTTAGGGTTAGGAGATTGTCAGGAATCAGCCGATCATTTTGAGCAATAAACTCTCTGGCGCCTATTATGGGTGTGGTGTGTGTCCCTAGAAATATCTTCTCCTTCTCTAAACCTTATTATTACTTATGCAAGGAAAACCGCAAGTACTGCTTGTTTTTCTATTTATACGACTAGACTTTTTTAAAAGTCCAGTAACCAGAATGCGGAATGCGGGAGCCTTTGTATATTTGGCAATAAAAACAGTTCTCGTTCGGCTATGCTAATAGTTTACTCTATTACTGTTGAGTACTGGCGGAAATGCGATGGGAGCGAATAATTTATAAATGTCAAGCTGGAGGCCAAACGTCCAAATATCAGGAAAAAACTATATGTTTAATTACTACGTTGCATTTTTTCAACATCTATGATAGAAACTCAAGCTAAACGTTGTAACGATGTTAATCAATTTTCAATCGACAATATTTAATTAGTTAATTTGAATGTGAAGTGAAGGTGTATTTTTCCAAAATTAGTTACGGGTTTCAAATGAATAAACATGCAAGATAATTAAATTTGTTATTAGATAAGTTTGAGTATGGCAAAGTTAAATTGGTTATAAATTCTGTTTAACAATTGTTATTTGTATACCAAGTCATCAAGGTGCGATTCGAATTAACATTCAAATCGAATATGGAAAAAAATTAAACTCGGATCCAAAAACATGAATGTTACAGTCTTTGACTGCCGTCCTTTCTTTGGCCATTCACCGAAAAATGTTGATTCTTTTTAATGGAAACTTCTATCTAATGAAATAACCTTCATTAAAAGTCTTTGAAATTCTCCACACGTTCGATCAGTAATCAGCTCGGCAAAGGCAGGAGTGTGTCCTATTTTTCACGGTTATAAAAGAATCTAATAAGATTCTGATATGACAATCCCCTAGGCTTGCCTTTCTCCTTCCCACAATAACAAACAAATCAAAGAATTTATTATTTATTGTTTTTGCCCTTTTACACATGATATAAATTTTCCACTAGCGATTATAGCGATAAAATCAGCCGTATAAATTAGCTATGTAAATCGAGGTTGTTTTTGAAAATAAATGCACTTATTCAGACAATGGTAAAAATTGAACAGACTGTTATAATTTAATACGACTGAAATATTAATTTCTTGATTTTGCAAGATTCTGAGAAAGGTTCAGGTAACTATTTCAATTTAAATTTAATGAGGTGAGTAACATTTTTTCAGTTGGCTTGGCGCGACACCTTGTAAATCATACCATGAGAACCTAGGAACTAAAGTCAATAGTTTCGATGAATTTATGTTTAAAAACATTCTACTAAGAGCAGCGTCCAGAGCCCAGAGCCCAAAGATATACTAATAAGTCCGGGCACTCGGCCTTGTGTAAACAAACGTTTCCCTCTTGCCCTCTCCCGCTCCCCTCCTCATCGAGCCCATCGATATCTTATAATATAAGAAAATAAGCTACACTCAGTCACAGAATAACTCTGTGACTCAGTGCAGAGCGGTTCGTTCGCATTCTACCGGGTGCGCGCAAAATATTACCGCAAAACATTACCAACCGACCGTGACTGTGTTGTAGTGATGCCTATAGTAACGCTGTAAAACCAGTTCAAAAGACTATATTACCTTTTTTTTCATTTCCTAAAGACCCTGAAAGGTAAAATTGAGTTTGAGGTACCTACCTACAAAAATTAAGACATTTTTATGTGACATTTGAATACTTAGGTATTAATTGAAGAATAATATAGATATAATATTAAAATATTGAAAATTTGAAGGTGCCAGCAATGGAAGAATGCCTTAGGGTTCATCGGAGAACATAAATTTGCGAATATTCCACCTGAAGAGGTATATAATAAACCTATAAGAATTTGCAAGGCACATTTTGATGATCAGTCATTCACTTCGTCCGGAAAACGTTCCGTAAAAACTGCTGTTCCCTCGGCGATTATTGCCAGAAGCTTATGGTAAGGCGCATGCTTGTATAGGTAATAGTTTGTTCTGTATTGTTTATGTCAATTTAAGTGTCAAAATATTTATAATCCAGGATATTTATCCATTGTGCAAAAAAATAAATGTTGGCAAGCTGATTTTTTCAGGGTTGGTCGGGGACTGCCTCCTGAGTATCCAACCAAAAAATCACACTCGAACCCCTTCAGGGTTTTGTGCAATAGGGGTGGTTTCTTACTTATTTTTTTTTTAAATTTTTTTCCAGCCTGTGCATAATAATAAGCTCTACAACTTTGCCTTATAAAACTTTTTTTACAACTTTCATATCTCACCAGTTTTCAAACATTGAACGAACGAAGCATTCGTATTAAATATTGCATTTTTAAAAAATGAAATGCGCTGTAACTGGTGAGATATGAAAGTTATAAAAAAGTTTTATAAGGCAAAGTTGTAGAGCTTATTATTATGCACAGGCTGGAAAAAAATTTAAAAAAAAATAAGAAGCCACCCCTATTGCACAAAACCCTGAAGGGGTTCGACTGTGATTTTTTGGTTGGGTACTCAGGAGGCAGTCCCCGACCAACCCTGAAAAAATCAGCTTGCCAGCATTTATTTTTTTGCACAATGGATAAATAACCTGGATCATTTTTTTAACATGAAATGCGTTGTAACTGGTGAGATATGAAAGTTATAAAAAAGTTTTATTAGGCAAAGTTGTAGAGCTTATTATTATGCACAGACGGGAAAAAAAATTTTCAAAAATAAAATAAATAATAAACCACCCCTATTGCACAAAACCCTGAAGGGGTTCGAGTGTGATTTTTTGGTTGGATACTCAGGAGGCAGTCCTCGACCAACCCTGAAAAATTCAACTTGCCAGCATTTATTTTTTTGCGCCCCTTATAAGCCGGATCTAATTATTTTGGACTATTACTACAGGATGAAAAAGTAGATATGATTGGTTTAACTCTTTGTCGTTAAATATTTATTTGTTATTTATGTTTTTGTCTGCTCTATGTTTTGTTAGGTTTTATTAAAAATGAACGTAAAACCTAAAAAAATTGCATTTTTATTCATGTTCCAATCAAAGTCTACAGATATACCTACTAATTATGTAGATTCTGGTAATATAATACCTTGTATTTTAATTTAACTGCACCTACCAAAAACTAACGGTACACTTACCTACACAAAATAATAATATTGTACCAAAGTCTAGAAATAGGTAGGTATACTAATATTTGTAGACTGGTAAATAATGGAAAGTCAATATGAACCTGCCCCCGTATAACTAGCTTGACGGCGATTTCGTTTAGTCGCCCTCGTAAATGCGTGCGAGATGACGTTGATTTACGACCAGTCGCAAAAAATTGTTGGCTTTTCCGAGAGAACAAAGAAGTGAGCCGACTTTAGTACTTCTAGACTTTGCTAATAGTATGGTGAGTCAACAAAATTCCTAATCCGAAACTGAAACGAGGTAATCGTAAATGTAATTTTGCAAACCTCAATGAAGAATTGAAATATCTAATAAAGCATATATGTACATAGATATCGTGAATTTTTAGATAATGATAGATTTTAACGTGGACTCCACCATGTCAAATTGGGCATGCTTTTCTTTAAAAGTTAAATTACCCAAATTATTTTCTTTACATATCCTTTTGTTTCCTATTTTGCAACATTTTGTCACTTGGGAAGCCGTAAATTTAGCTACAGAAGAATTGCTTGCATCTTGCATTCTTCTGTGACTTAACGTAATATTTTATAAGTTTTTCTTTTCTCTCACTTGGGCCAACTAAGTATACAAGTAAAGCATGAGTACCATTTTCCTCAACACTTTTTCTGCAAGCTCCAAACACCGAAGGTTGTCCCGGTTTCAGAAAAGATCACTTTGTAACGCCATCTAAAAAAGGACCGAGAGTTTAAACAAAACAACAAAAGACACATTTTTGACCGAGTTATTATTTTTCATCGCCCAAAAAAGTAACGGTGACATTCTAAATATCGGCGTCGACAATACTAGCATATTTCTGATCCCAATAGGTAGGTATAAGAAGCAGTATAATATAATATGATTCAAGTATTTTTCAATATTTAACAACAACACTTGACATCTATTATTTCTTGGTTACTTTTTCTGCTTGTAAAGTTCACAATATCACACTAGTGAATTTTCAATGGTCTTGTATAACCTGTAGTGTGAGCCACAATGCGCTATAAATTTGAAGCACGGCACAACAACTATACCTTACGGCAGAATGCGTGCGACGTAAGGGGGAAGAATTCGCAAATATTATAGAATTAGTCACAGTTCAGGGGCGTTGCTCAATTTTGTGTAACTCACTCACTTAATTTTCTTATAATTGTTGTTTAATTTATTGTTAATATTATTCTTAACGGTGATGCCTTAGATTATGGAGGAAGGCAAACCCTTATAACATTGGCAATTATTTCTCGTGCTTGAGAATGCAACATTCTGCCCTGTTTACTCATTTTGCACACGTTAACTCCCGAACATACGAAACGCCACTGAGCTCTCTGAGCCGGCGGAAAAAACTTGCCAGCGGCCTAAAAAATGAGGTCTGTATGGTAGCCCAAATACGCAGTTAACTTTACGTACCATAGAAACAGGCACAAAACGCGTTGGCTAACTGGTTTTGTCAGCCGACTCCTTCGCAGAAGTGCTGTGTTGCCGTATTTCAAAGGCGACGGTAGGCGCGACGATGTTGAAAAAAATATAATAGGTGTTTTATCACACCGCGTTAAAAATAAATGATAAACGCTGCCCGCATTCTTTAGAAACGTTTTCTTTCGTGCTTTGGACTATATTAATAGATAGATTTAAGGGGGGCCTCGCCATTGTATGTTTGGTTGCCTGTATCAATGTATTTTTATTTCCAACTAGCTGGAAAAAGTAGCGAATTTCAAAGGATTACAAAAAACACGGGTATTTTTAAAATATCCATGGATACTAATGACACTAGTTTAAAAGTTATGGGCGAGATTTTTTTTTGAATTTCAAACTTTATGCCGGCATAAATTCGTCTATTTTGTCTCTTGAGCCGGAATTTTACCTTCGTTAAGATTGGCATAGGTTTCGGAACATGCTTGGAACGAAAACACGGTAATAAACATTGTAATTATCCAGTCTTGTTGTAAATAAAAAACATAGGCAAAATACCCCTTAAATTATGCAGCGGGAATGCAAAAGTGTGGCTATTATTTATCAGATGGCGCGAAAAACAGACGATCGATGAACGGTTGACGCTGTTGTTACAGGTCCAGTTTAATAATTACATATATTATGTTCATATGATCAATTTTACGTTTTGACGATATAATATTCAATCAACTAAGCTGTCTGATTACTTTTTTATGTTTTTGTATTACTTCCATATTATTATATACTATGAATTGCGAATTTTTAATATTAAAATAATATAAAACTTCAAAAGCTATATTCGGGAGACCCTCGTAGCTCAAAGACACCGATCTGTGATTTTAACCCCTCTCTTTTTAGCAATGGTTCATTGATTTTTAGCTTGAAAGGTACACGGCGGCACTAAAAACTGCTTTAGTTGATTTTGCATTATTTATACATACGTGTGGGTTGGGTACTGTTATGTTCTTATAGTTATGTCGCCGTTATGTATTTTTCGTGAGGAAAACACAATCGTTAGCATATAAACTGACATTAGGGAAGGATTCATGTCTATGTCTCTATATGTATAGGTATGTCGAAAATTATCTATACCGGGTGTTCCATTTTAATAAATGCAGCTATTATAAATATCTCAAAAACGAAAATCACAAAAAAATCACATAAAAGTTGAAGCATATTATGAGGTGCAATGCAAGACGCACGTTTTCACTTGTAGGCAGACGACGTTTTCAAGGTCACTTGAATGTCTACTGTGTTTTTACTGTTAAAGGCATATCTTTAGTTAAAGAATGTGATTCGGCACATTTTCTGTAGGTGTAGTATTGCGCTGGTATTGCTGGCTTAAAAGTTCTACAAAATTATGTTTAGTTTTTTCAATGAAATGAAACATGGTCTTTTATGTGTACATAAGGTGTTTCTTCGTTTGCATTAACACTACATTCAAACACACATTTTAAGTAACGCAATAATTAAGATAAATACATATCTCGAAAATAAAAAATGAAAAAAGAAAACGATATATTGATGCGAAAGAACATCTTCTGTACCTATATGTTAAACATCTACAGTGTGACCCCCGTTAAGGAGTTACCACCCTGGTAAAATATCTTTACTTGTTTACCGATTTTGATAAACTTTTTTTTGTTAGGTTCAAAAAGCACATTAAACAATGTGTGTAACTTTACTTTTGGGCTGTAATCACGGCCACCTGTTAACACATGGGGTCAATTTCAAAAAGTACTATTATTTGTTTAATAATATTTTTATTAGGTACAGGGTGTCCGCCTGAAGGTGATAGGAACATTCACTTTAACCATTCCGTATTTTTTGAGACAAATTAATGATTTAAAAACCAGTTTGTTGCAGTTTTTTCCAAACAATGTAATGTCGTTTGGAAAAAAACAATCGAACGTCAAACAAAAGTTATAACCAAAAAACCTTTTTGGAAAAAATGAAGATGGTGCAAAATGTATCTTTTTATTAATTTAAACATATTTTTTTTTATTAACGGATAATAATAGAACACATATGCAGTTAACTTTGGGGTTACCTTTCGATTAAAAACGAGGAAAAATAACCGACTCAAACGTGGTCACGTGACTTTCGCTATCTGTCAAAAATTATATTTAAAAAATAAAATCCCTAACGTTTAACTTGAAAAAGTCGTTTCTATTTTAATGTTACATAAGCGCCTATTTCCTATTTATAAAATTTCTTAAAATTTTAAAAAGTCATTACTTCGTAAAAACTATTTTATATCACTAGCTATACAACATAATATACGAGTATCATTCTATAATTTATTAACTTTTTATTATTACTAAAAAATATCGATAAGAATATGTCTTTTTCAAAAGAAAATTATATTAACGCTTTAAAATTCTGTTTGACACAAAGTTGATGTACCGGCAAGCATTTAGGTAGTACCATAGAAGAATCTACTACGTAAATTGTACCTATAAATTTATTTACATTACATTTTCCATTACTCTAAATGTATTCCAAAATAATACATATATTAAGATATTAGCAAATAGTAGGTATTTCACGTATCTAACAAAATTCACAACTTTACGTCAACTTTGGATCAAATACAACAGAATTTTAATTTCTTTCGGTTTATCAATATTAAGTACTTAATGAAAAGTTAATAGAATGATAAAAGATAAAACTATAGTGACATAAATTCTAAATGTCAGTTAGGGTAAGTATTGTGATCATTCATGCGGTTTTGAGGGAGAATTATTATGTCATGACAGTAGATTTGACAGCCGGTAGGTAGTCCTCTTACTTAATATTTTACTCAACAAATATTCTTAATAACTATGAAAAAATATAGAAAAATAAAGGAGCGTAAATATTCATATTATTATTTTGTGTTTAACAATTCACAGTTTCAGTCCCAAAATACGCCAGGATGGAAGCGATGTGCTGTTATTTGTATAAAAAAGGGGGTCGGTCCGCCTGCCTCCCCCTAGACCCCTGGTTCCGACCAACGACCTTGCCGGGCAACAAAACAACTTATAAGGAACGGAAACTTATTTTAGCAAGGCGAAACATTACTTTTTATTCTCGCTCTGTACCAATGGCCGCTCTCCAACTCCAGCGCCATCTTACAGACACTGGCGCAATTTTTGCACTCCAGTACCCAATTTCTGTTTTAGCAACATTTATCCTAGTTAGGAACACGGTCAAATGGAGGTCGTCGCGAGGTGATGACGTTTTATTTCCGTCCTTAAAGCGTATTTTCGCGAGCCAGTGGCGGATCCAACAAATCACAAATAAAAACCACTGCATATATAATTATAGTAAATATAAGAGGGGCCTTTGTTAGTAAAAGTCCGAATAGTACAACAAAATTTTATTAGACTCCTAGTTTACAGGACAAAATCTAATCTATGTTTTGATTTTGAAAAACGGTTAATTATATTTTCTATACTAACATAACAACAATCTAGGGCCAAGGGGAGGAAATGCCCCTGTGCCCCCCCCCTTTGATCCGCCACTGTCGCGAGCAAAACCCTACAAAATCCCTTTAGGTTTATCCCAAAACCTGTCGTTTTCGCTAGGCGATTGTATCAGATTGGAGGTCTCTTTTGTGCTTTGCAGATTGCTTGGTAGCATTGTGGAAAGTTATATTATAATAAATACGAGTTAAAACACCTTTTGAAATATATCCGTTTCCGCGATATAAAGAAATTACTTGGAGGGCGAATATTTTCATGACGTCGGACTTAAATCAAATAAAACCTGCCTAAACCTAAATCCTGCTCGCAAAAATACAGCTATAAGCTATAGTGATATAATTGGTAGCACTTTATTTTTCAGTTCCACAGTTTTCAGCTAGAAACTAACTCATTCTGCAAAGATATCAATGTAAATAATGTAAGTAAATAATTGATAATAATGTAAGTAAATAATTGAAAATCGTTTTTGCACCAAAAAATATAGCTATAATGCCAGCTTTTTACCTATATTTTTGATGGTTTGAAAATGCACCGAAATAAATGCAAAATGGAAAATGGAAATTTGTCGAAACTTATACACTGCATTATAGGACATTTATTTGTCGTGTCATTCCCAATCTACAGAATGGCTAAGTAGTCAATCCCAGTTAACCTAACGAATATTATGTAATTTCATATCATAGCTAAGCTTTCTCTGGCTGGCTGGCTTTCTCTGGCGCGCCTTACGTTGATATGTTGGAGAATCAAGCAACAATTGAATTTATTTTATTCCGCAACGTTAGTCTGATCTGTCAAATTATTTTTACCGTTTATCAAATATCCGTTTAGCATGTATTACACGTAGAAAAAATATCGTCTAGTAGAATGTCCTCATACAATATGGAAGTCGTATCCACTCTTTTTGTACAAACTATACTATTACCAACGAACCTGTAGGTAGGTATAGCTTACCGAATTATATTCAAACATACAGGGTGTCCCGTAAGTCATGGTCCAAACAGAAATGGGTGATAGGGGACGTCATTTGAAACAAAAAAAAACATATGTTGTTATCCAAATCTTTACCGTTTTCGTGATAGAGGGCGTTGAAGTTTTGGAGAATAATCGTTTTTTTTTACAATATCTTCGTAACCGTTTGAGATATTTGCAACAACTCTGGTACACAATAGTGTCCTGTTAGTTGGCATAGTTTGGGAAATTTTCGTGACCCAAAACAAACCAGTGGCGGAGTTAGAGGGGAGGAGGGTCCATTAAGAAAAAACTTAATACGGCCCTGTCCACAATTTAATTTGAATGCATTTTTAGATAGGGGACTTCATTTCCTACAAAAATTGTTTCTTTCTTTTTTACGTACCTGTCGCCATTTCATTGCAATTTTAATTTTTTTGATTTAAGTTAAAGTTTTCGTGAAAAATCGCGGAAAATTTTTGATAGACAAGGAAAGGCAGAAGAATGGAAAAACGACTCACTCATCAGAATGAAGTAATTTCTATTGATAAACTTGTTTGGTTAGGCCAATATTTTCACATAGTTTCCTTCGTCGATGTAGACTATACATAAGAATGGAAGCGCAGTGGCGTAACCAGGGAAAGGGCTTTGGGGGCTTCAGCCCCCCCCCCCCAAAGATCTGCCGCGTGGTATTTATTTCTAAATAAAATTCATTTTAAAACAATAGTTTTGCCGTAAATATTACGGAAGAATTTTTTTTAAATAATTAGCCCCCCCCCAACTTTACATTCTGGTTACGCCACTGGAAGCGGGACATTTTGAGCATCTTTTATAAAAAAATATTTAACAAATAATTATGACATCTCATTAGTTTTTATAAGGTTTTGCGGAAAAATGTGACAAAGATAGCTTAAAAGCACATTAATTACTACAACGCCCTGTAATTTCCAAAAATATTGGCCTAACCAAACAAGTTTATCAATAGAAATTACTTCATTCGATGAGTGGGTCGTTTTTTCATTCTTCTGCCTTTCCTTGTCTATCATAAATTTTCCGCGATTTTTCACGAAAACTTTAACTTAAATCAAAAAAATAAAAATTGCAATGAAATGGCGACAGGTACGTAAAAAAGAAAGAAACAATTTTTGTAGGAAATGAAGTCGCCTATCTAAAAATGCATTCAAATTAAATTGTGGACAGGGCCGTATTAAGTTTTTTCCCTCTAACTCCGCCACTGGTTTGTTTTGGGTCACGAAAATTTCCCAAACTAGGCCAACTAACAGGACACTATTGTGTACCAGAGTTGTTGCAAATATCTCAAACGGTTACGAAGATATTGTAAAAAAAAACAATTATTCTCCAAAACTTCAACGCCCTGTATCACGAAAACGGTAAAGATTTGGATAACAACATATGGTTTTTTCTTGTTTCAAATGACGTCCCCTATCACCCATTTCCGTTTGGACCATGACTTACGGGACACCCTGTATAGTTCGATGGTATAGCTCGATTTTCTAACATTTAAATATCACTTCTCTTTAAAGAGTAGATACTATTAAGAATGCTGTTATACACGTAATATTAAAATTAATGTATCTAGGAGGGAATCCTGAATCATCATGTATAAAATGTACTTAGGTATTTTTTTTTAAAGATTACCTACCTGGCTTGGCAGTATGTCCCACCCATGGACGAACCATTCTAATTTGCCGGCTATGTCCCATTTCAAACTCTCTATGAGTAAACAGTTGCCGCGTCACTCTAAGAATTTTAATCGATTCCGAGTTAAGAATTCGAGGTTGCCTGGATCTAATAAAGATCGCTGGGAGGTCAATGGAAGCGAAAATGAAGTAAACGAAAAGTTGTTGTTGTCGTTTACTTGTTTCACTGGATTTATCAGCTGAAGCTATCATCCATAATCGCCCTGTCTGAACCCAGAAAATTTCGTAACGTGCTGTTGTTTCTTGGATTGCTTGGGTGCACTGTAAAAGTTGAAGCTATTCGCTATCGTATCCGTATCCGTACCTTTGATTGACTCAAGTTATAATAGAGATATCTTCAGAAAATGTAAAAAAACTTGTCCTGCAAATTATTTGTTGGCAATATTGGACCCGAGAAACCAATTTTATAATACAACATACATCTAAAGTATCCGCTAAAATTAAAGGAACGTTTGCAACAATATTTAAACGTTGATTCGATTGTTACAAAAGTTTCCTTAGTTTTAAAGGATCCCTTAGTGTGATTACGAAATTGGGCGTTATAGAATCCACCCTTCCTCTTTGTTTTGACCGTATCATTAGTAGGTGTCAGTTGGGTTATCTATATCAATTCCCAAGTTTTAGTTCCCAGAAATAAATTAATAAGAAAACAATTTTATTGCGCATATTTAGACAAAATATCAAATTGGATGTTTCGCTTGCGATAAACAAGAAGAAATATATTATATTTTAAGTACATTGTTCTTGCAAACGATACATCAAATTTGGCTGATTTTGTATCTAAATATGCGCAATAAAATGTAGTGTTAATTTTACCACGTGCACAAGGTGGCTTAAGAAAACAGAAAAATATTTTTAGATTTTTTTACGATCATTAAAAAAGGGTAAAAACCCCTATTTTTCCTGTAAATCTCCGCCTATAATTACGTCATCCATTCCGAACCTACTGTCAGCTTGAAGTTATTTTCGCGGTGTTTCCGTTGTTTTAGGAAGGATGAAAATACCTTTTTACTCAAACAAATAAAAAAAATACATAAATAACAATCGATTTGAATCTGTACAGCCACAGATTATTCCCTCATTCAACGGCCACAGCGCTGTTAGATTTACCCGAGGTTCTCCCGGATTCGCATTACCTTAATTTGAAATTTAACTAACCTAAATTCACCTGACCTCTTAAGCCTTAGATAAAGGCGTAAACCCCGTTTTGATAGTTCGTTCTTTTAGCGCGCAGTGCAGAACCTGAAACAACAGTTTATTTTCAATTAAAAGCTCACCCAATGTCCGAGTCAATGTCCTTCCGTATTGTGCAACGGCTGCTTAGGGGTAGTCGACTTACTGTATGCACTCACCCACCATGCATCAACAACTTTGGTGCAGTTGATTCCCTGGCTTGGATGTTCACTAATCGTGCCGCTCCCTCGTCGTACACAGCACTCAGAGGCTCTTGGCGTTGAGTACCGGTGGCCTGGTCAGTCCGCCGTGGCAACACCTCTTGATTTCCTGTATCCGGGGTACAGGGCGTCTCCAAAGTCTCCACAATTTTCCTTCTCCTGCCTCGGGCGATCCTCGAGGCTTCTCACTACACTCCAGTTTCCGTTTTTCTCGTCTTTTTAGTTCCAAAAACCACGGGATCCGCGAAAGCGAGCTGCTGCACGTGTGCCGTTACTCCATTACTGTCCTCCCGTCTTGGCTCTCCCGCGCGGCGATGTTGACCATATCGCCTAAATTAAATCAAAGGTTTCCTAGTGCGTTCACCTGAATTTCAACATCAGCACTACCCATACATCTTATTGGAATACTGTCGCTTAGAAATAACAATACAACTAATAACTAATTAAATGGGAAAGTTATGGCCTGGCACACCAGACTTGAATCCAATGGATTTTTGTATTTGGGGATACATGAAGGCGATTGTGTACGAACAGGAAATCGACAACGAGCAGCAGTTACGTGAACGAATTGAAGGTGCAGCTGATCAAATCCGGAATAATCATGGACTTTTTGCACGTCTCCGGACTTCTTTAATTAACCGAGTGAATTTGTGCATCGAGGTTAACGGCGGCCTCTTTGAACAGCTACTGAAGTGCTTTGCACATGTGTGCTAGTGCAGTTGTGTTTTTTGGTTACCCTTCAAGTTTTTCTGACGGAGGGAATCCACCTCGACGTGGTCGCCAGGCTGAGTACCTCGCTTCAAACAAAAGGAATGGCTGAGGGGAACCAAGAGGTTCCCAACAGATTTAGAAAATGTGAATGTTGTATAGTGCTGTATGACTTTTAATGTAAAAAAGCAAGAAAACAGAAAACGGTGCAATATTCAATCCTGGTCAGTAAGGTAGGTGTTTCATAGCCATTCTACATGTTCCTTAGAAAGTAATCGTTTCCAACAGGAAATCGAAATTTCGTGGTGAATCCTCGGATAAATTGATAGATGTGGCAACGCCTCGCTATTTCACTACCTGTCACTACCATTGACATAGGCGAAATTTTAAGACACGTCACGGCGGGCGTCCATAGGCGGCCTTTTTTGAGGGGTTTTAAACAATTTGTTAAGTATTGTAAGTCTGGTATTTTTACCAGTAGCACAGTAGCACAGCGTGGTAAATGCTATTAAATAGATGGCGCCCCGTACACCACTGTGTTCCAAGTGAGTTCATTTATATTTTACCAGGATACCTCGAAAACAGGCACCTCGGCAATAAAATATGAGACAAAACACTTTTTTAACTATATTAAACCGAACCTGGTATTAATAGTAAAAAGAGATGAAGAAGAGAGAGAAGATAGATATTGTAGTAAAAACAAGTGACTGCATGCTCGCCTAATATAATGTCACGAATACCTGCATGGGTTACACGATTGAATTGACAAGTAGACAATTCGATGGGTTACACTATTCGACGGGTGGCCACTTGTGGTGTAGGCGTGCCCACAGAAAATATACGCTACGCGTAGCGTATATTTTCTGTGGGCGTGCCATAATTTCACAGATCTCACGATATAGGTACTTGCCTAAATAGTTATAATCGATATGGCTTTTTAGAGACCTTTTGACAATATTATATGGCATTAACCTTTACGTTGTGTTTGACGACAACCTTAAAAAAATTTCAAAGTTAAATATTATGTTGTGTATTATGTATATTTTTGAAAACTGCTTGACGCTTACGCTTGACATTAAAAATACTATACTTAGTTGTAAAATGATGAGTCACTGATCAAAATGTAAATCATAGTACCTAATATGTTTATACCAACAGGAAACGGCGGATACAATAATTTTTATTAAGTACCTATTAAAGTTAGGCCGTGTTTGGATGTTGACGTTGGTGCCGATATTTGTTTGTCCGTTCTCTTAATAACAGTTGTTTTGCAAATTGAATTAAATTTATTGCCTCATTATATTGCTTTAGAATATTCTAATTACTGCGGTATGAAATATGGGCAACACTTTCTCTTGTCGGTATTAATAGGTATTTAAAGTTCAGCTGAAACATTTTAAGTGTTGCCAAGTAGGTATTTTAATGTTTCGTTTTTTATTCGTCGTTATGTTATGTATGCTCAGATAGCCAACTAAAAAATAATAACTAAACAAATAACGAAAAGTCAAGAAGAACTTATAACCATAAAAACTAAGTTTATAATTACACAATTCCTTAAAATTTCTTGGACTTAAAGTAAGTTAAAATAGTTAAAATAAGTTACGGACCTTCTATGGCTTCACTATAAGTAAGATTTAAGTTTCTAATCTAAGTAAGTATATTTTCAAATATACCTACCTATATTTCATCTTCTAACTTTCTGGTAGTTTTATTTCTTTATTTATGTTTGTGATATTCCACTATAGAAATCTACATTTTACCTAGAGAAAATTTCAACCTCGGTGAAGGTTGTCTGCACCTATATTTAGCATTGGGTGTGGCGTTTTTTTTGTGTAGGTATTTGCAATTATAGATTAAATAGAAAATAATTTGGTGAATACTGAACTGTCTAAATCTCGGTCTAAATACAAACTTCAATTTACTTTTTGCGAAATAGTAATCAGTTCCTAAACCGTTGCAGAAATTTGTCTAGTAGTTGTTTACTCGATTCGACAACCTTTTTGCTTTAGCTATTATAGATTATAGACCGTCAGATAGTAACAGATTTAGCTGTCCCATTTTCGCATACAAGCCTCGAAGAGGATCGAAAAGTACATCGATGTAGAATGAAGGGAAATTTACGAGTGGCCCCTGGGGATAACATATGGAAAATTCGATTTTTCATTTTCACAATTCGATTCGATATTTTCACGCAAGACGTGTTCACTAAACGATTAATTAATAGAACCTGGCTTCGGAAAACCAAAGGTTTGAATGTTGCTAAAGGATTGAAGTAAGGGAGAATCTTGTAAAGAAAAATCGAGATTTTGGCCGATTTTTCCACACAAGGCCATCGAAAGTATGAAAACGTACATACATCGTCACTAGCCAGAAAAACATATTGGCTTGAGTGGCGCGAATGAATAAGTACATTTTGGGGTCGGAAAATTTAACAGCATTTTTTTTTTCGATTTTCCATATGTTATCCCCAGGGGCCATTCATAAATTTCCCTTCGTTCTACTCATCATCATTTTAATAGGTGACCTTTTAAAATAATAATAATTTGAATTTGAGTTTTTTAATTTTTGTTTCATTTTGTTGCATTTTGTTACCAGCTAAAAACAAAATATTAGAAAGTTTGAAGTATGTCTAATTTTAAAATAGAACGTAATTATTATCACAGACCTATATAGCTTCGAGCTATATAGGTCTGTGTTATTATGAAAATATTCCATGGCTGACTATGTGAAAATTAAAGAAAAAAACAGAAAATTAGCCATAGCTCTCTTATTTTTTATAATAACTATGCCGAGTGTTATATCTTTGGAAAGCTCAAAAAATTGCCGATTTTATAAGGCCACAGTCAACTATGATTTACATTTAAAAAAACAAGAGTTTGGCATATCTCAAAAATCACAAACAACATAAAAAATTGGATTAGAGTATCTTATTAAGCCCAAAATTATCTACAATTTTTATCTCTACTGTTTTTCTGTATAATCAGAAATAACGAAGCTACAGAGATCTGATGAAATAGCAAAAATCACTCTTTCCAAATATATAGTGAGCCATGAACTTTTTTAAAAACCCAAAAGTGGCATTAGATTGAGCATTCAAAACTGCATTTCTTTTCCCATTTAACCTTTGCTCTAGCTCTGGTAGTTTCCGAGATCCCCATAGTGGTCATCGAAAAAAACTCACCCTGTATATAAACATGTATCGAAATCCTAACGGCGTCAAAGTTTTTTTTCAAGTTCTCATTTATTTTTCCTAAAGGAAAATATACATATTTGGTACAGTTTAGACACACATTAGGTAAATGCTATAAATTACAAATAATTCGCCCTGTCTACTTCCACCAGCGGAAGAAGCGGTGGTCAGCCATCATATTTTTTTAGTAAAAGAATGGTACGCTACTGGACTTTTTTCTAAAAATTTACCGTTTTTTGAAAAAATCATTTTTTGCGTTTTAAATCTTTTAGCAGAAGAAAATCAAAGTAGGTCTAGGCTTTTGAAATTTTCCACAGTCAGGTACACAGTTTTTAATTCTGAATAACTTTATTTAATAACACCTTGTCGTTAAACTTACTAGAAGGGTTTCTAGATTTGAAAAATCATGTCTTGGAAATTTTGAAAAACTAATTTTTCGCACCAGTAAAGTGTCCTTTGTGTAGGTTTTACGGGAAAATATTATTAAGTTAAGTTTTTAATAATTAAAACCTGAGTGGGTATGCAAAATCTCAGAAGCCTAGAAGAACTTTGATTTTCCTCCGCTAAAAAATTTAAACCGCACAAAAATGAATTTTTCAAAAACGGTACTTTTTCCAAAAATGTCGAGAATAGACTTTTTTAATTCTCGAGAATTACTTTTCCAGTGGCGTACCATTTTCTATTAAAAAAAATTATGGTTGACCCCCCTTCTCCGGCACTGGTGGAGGTAGACAGACCGAATTATTTTTAATTCATAATATTTAATGTGTGTTTATTCTGTACCAAATATGTTAGCCTTAACTGCCTTCCTTTAGGAAAAATAATAGAAAACTTCAAAAAATTGAACTTTAACTTTAAATATGAACAAATCTACTTATTTTGACGTTTTCTATAGATTCGTGAAATTTTGCCCCTAAAAGTTGAATCATCCTGTATAGGTATAGCACATATTTCGTTATAATACAGAAAATGACGATTTTTGCTGTTTTGACTCATTTAAACAACCTGTATCATGGAAACTCAGATATTGACATAGTAATTCCGAAAATATTCCATAAAATATTCTATAAACCTCGTAAATTCCAAGATGACTTTTTAAGATTTATTTTAAGTAATTTTCCTTAAAATTTCCAAAAAATTTTGCCGGCAGCGGGGTTTTGTAATCAATAACTGAATTTTTTAAATATACCTGTTTAAAAATATCCATTATTTTCATAATTTTGGGACCCTTCGAAAAGGACAATAAGTGCGTTATTGAAAATTACTTTTAATTTATAATATTGGGCAAGATACCGTTTTTGATTCTTAACTTAGCGCGGTTGTAATCTGCTAGGGCTAGGGCTAGGTATAACTGCTTGCTCGGGAGACTTGGCATTTGTACCAAATTTGATTTTAATAGTATTTCTACTAAGATATAAAAGATACTTTAAAAAAACTTATTCAAAACTCGAAGGAATTATTTTAATAGAATCAACGCCCTAGTATGGTTATTGATTTTCTTCGTCAAAACGAGCAGTGGAGCCATCTATGATGTCCTAGGTAATTGCCTAAAACTCGTAAGCTTTACATGTTTTATAATAATAATAATAATACTGAATAAAAATTAATATTACCAGGAGCCATTTCGTTGTAATTAATATTAAAGTTTCACCGTTGACTGCAATATTTCAATTTTAGTCGCCAGTTTCATTCATCACTCATCCTTCTTCTTGGAAGTCTCTAGTTTATTGAATTTCTGCTAAAATGTTTTCACATCCGCAACTTAGAATATAGGCAAAAACAAACAATCCAAACATTGTATCAAAGTCTAGAGAATACTAATATCTCTGGACGCTGATTGTATGTTAATATTGTTGCAAAAGTTTCTTTCTTTTAAAGTCAAAGGATACTTTAATTGTATTATGAAATTGGCCCTGACTGCTATTTTTATCAAAAGAGATTGCTCTCCTTCGCAACATTCAGTTGTCTGTTTGGCTGTTGTTTACATTTTTTCGGAAAATTTTATCTTTACCACAAGCGAAGATAATAGTCGTATGCCAATTGGCACTTTCCGAAAAATTACAACAAAAATACGACTTACAACAAAAAATAATGCAGACCCTCTATTTGCCTAAATTTGTCATAATATTATTAATTATTTGTGGAAAATGAGCCTACCCCATATACCTGTATATACCGTACTTTCACCGTTTTAGTATACATAGCCATGGCTGGGCGGCGCGCCGCCGTGTATTCGGCTAGGTTCGTCAGTCGTTGGCGGGGGGCGGGGCGTGTTTCTTGCTCGCAAATCTCGACTGATACGCGGTGCGGGACTACTGTGTACTCCCCCCGCCAACGACTGACAAACCTAGCTGGACTCACGGCGCCGCGCGGCCTATTCCCCTATGTCTACCAAAACGGTGAAAGTACGGTATAGGTACCTATATGGCCTACCCACACCAGGAATATTACTTATAAGGTGGTGGTACCAATTTATCGACACTTTTGGCCGTTTTTTTGAATGAAATAAGATATTCATAAACATTAGTCCTTATTTCACTTATGTTTTTATGGTGCTTTCATTCATTACCATTCAAATGAAACAATGTGCATGCGCATAGTGATTTCCTTATTCGTAACAAAATTCCTCGAAAATAACCAGTGTGCGTCAAGTAAATTCAAGACGGTAGGTAAACAGATTTTTGCACCCTGGATATACTGGAGTACAGTTGTTATAGTGTGGGTTTATGTTTAAAATTAATTAGTATTATGTAAAATGAGATATTCTCTTCATAAAAGTGCCTTTTTCATAAAATATTAAGGTGTCGATATTCGATAATCGGTACATGAAAAATTTTGACTAGGCCCATATAGACATAAGTGTCGATAATAGGATCCATAAGGATTAACAAACTTATGTTAGTAATCCAAACATTTTAGTGATAATTTTGTTTATGCCTAGACAAATCCATAGTGAAAACCATATATTTTTTACTGACCAATTATCGACATAGGTATGGATTTTTTATCGGGAAAAAGATATATGGATGGGAAAAGTCGTGTTGATAATAGGTTCAGATATCTGTTGGTAATTGCTACACCCTTTTTATTCCAATTGCAGACATGAACAATTCAACTAAAACTAAGATTTAAACCTTTTCAGTAGCAAGAAAATATTTTGCTAACAAAAAAATTATGATCTAAAATTGGCATGCCATTCCGCCATTCATTTCAAATGTTAGACTAGCTGAATTGCACGGTGTGCCACAGATTGCATTAAACAATAAAGTAAACAGCAAAGTTCATCTGTCTTAAAAATGTGGCCAGAAACTGTTCTAAGGTGAAATGTTCGAGCAGTCGCTAGTTAAATGAATGTTCTGTCTTGCTAATTATGGATTTCTCATCACCAAAAAATGTATGAGTCAGAACTAAAAAAATAGAATGATTTTATGTAGTTTATGATCCCAGTACTTTTAAGTAATGTGACTGCTAGAAGACAATATTAAAGTTATCAAAAATCAATGCAATATGTTTTTACTTTTAATACCATTGAAAAAATTTATTTTGATATTTTTAAAAAAAATTTCAATATAATGTTAAAAATAATTGTTTTTTTACTCGTGTCGATAAATACTTCAGTTCATGTCGATATTAGGTGAACTTCTTGTTTTGCTACCTGATAATAGGGTCAGTAACCAGTGTGAAGACAGCAACGGTTTTCTCAGCAACGGTTTCCGATTTGGCAACACTGTAAAATCGCGGCCAAAGCTTCAGAAACGTTGCTAGTAACGATTCGAAATTGCATTTTTAAAAAATAAATATGGAAAAAATGCGGCGGATGGGAATTACATCGGGAGGAAAATGGAAAAAGGTATTCGCCTGAAACGGCCACATATTTAGGTAGATCATGAGCGGACAGTTTGTTTTCGTAGGAAATAACATTAAAAAATCTCTGGCAAGAAAACGCGGTCGCGGCGTGGAGTCACACCTTGTGGGAAAAATGTAGGAAGCATCCCCAAGAAACCACCACGGGTGAGATCATGGTCGGGCCGTTCGTTTTTTCGCAGGGGTCAAAAATAACATAAAAAAATCTAGCAAGAAAACGCGGTCGCGGCGTGGAGTCACACCTTGTGGGAAAAATGTAGGAAGCATCCCCAAGAAACCACCACGGGTGAGATCATGGTCGGGCCGTTCGTTTTTTCGCAGGGGTCAAAAATAACATAAAAAAAATCTAGCAAGAAAACGCGGTCGCGGCGTGGAATCACACCTTGTAGGAAAAATGTAGGAATCATCCCCCACGGGTGAGATCATGGTCGGGCCGTTCGTTTTTTCGCAGGGGTCAAAAATAACATAAAAAAAATCTAGCAAGAAAACGCGGTCGCGGCGTGGATACTGTGGTAGAGAATGTAGTCGGAAGTATTATGTGGAAGCACGTGCCACGTGCTGTTTTCATTTGAAAAGGTAAAAAAGTAATAATTATCGTTTATTTATGCGATACCTAGCTATTTAGTTTTCGCAACCGGCGTTACTCATATTTCCTTGTTCCACATTATTGAGTGACAATCGATACTACAACTAATTATAAGTTGATAAATCGCATGGAAAGTAAACAGGCCCGCAGTCCGCTCCGACGCATTATATTTACAACACGTTAATTAGAGGCGTTAGTTTCGTTACCTTGGTATTTTAATGTGGGCGTTTTTTCGGAGCCTGGCGTACCGGCCAGTTTCTTTATCGGAATATTGGAGAAATGCCTCTGTACAACTTCACACCGATTAGTGATTTTATATAAGTATATATCTAACTTTGCTCTGGGCGAGGAATGAAGACTTTTTTTGTAGCCTCCTCCTCCTATATCGTATTAAAAATATGAATCCTCAAAAAAACACAGCAGTGCCAAATTTCAGTTCAGCAGTTGAATTATTTTGGGAGATATTGCTATAATTCATTCATTCAAACGGTTCCGATTGTTTTTGGGTAAAGTCGCTTTACAGAAAGGGATGTAACACGAGGATGACAATGTTTATTATTTAGTTTTTTTTTGTAAAAAAGGGGCGGTTGAGAATGGGTGCAACTGGGTAAATGACTGTGTTTTGGGGGTTAATGAATTGTGTGAAAACCTGTTATTCTAAGAGTAGTTGCGGAGGATGGAATTACAAAAAATATGTCGGGCCATGGGCGTACCCAGCTTTTGGCCCAAGGGGGGCAAATACATACACACACACCAATTTGATTGCCAAATTTTTGGTTTTCGACGTTTTATAACACAAACCGAGTTAGTGAATACAAATTGTTGCATTTTTTTGGCGAAACAATTCTTCCACTCACGTGATGATAATAAGCACAGACTAAATAGCGCTACGCGCCGTAAGCTATAATATTCTGTAATAATAAGTTGTGAAGTTTAATAGAAATAAAAACGTCATAAATCTGGCTATAGTGTTATTTATTTACGTAGTTTAGTAGTAAGACAAGCTTAGTGTTAAATGAGGTCTTATTTAGAAAAAAAATAAATTTCTAAATGATTACTCTACGCGCGTTTCGCTAACCATGTTAGCATCATCAGGAGATGATTAAGTCAGACTTGCATTAAGTCAGACTTAATCATTTGCTAACATTAATATGGTTAGCGAAACGGGCGTCGAGTGCAAAAAAAACAAAGTTTTGGTGCGTGGTGTTAAGCAAAAGAAGTATTTTCTAAGTGCCAAGGGTTCCTGATTCCCAAATTAACTCATTTATTGTTTAATTATAACTCGTAATGTGACTAAAATATGAGTTCTAAATTTGAAATACTTGGGTACCTATAAATTTTACTTCATCTACAATTTCATAAATACAACAGTACTTAGGCATAGGTACACAATAATTAACCAGCTAAATAGATCGAAATCAGGAAGGGCCTAGAGGTGGCAGGCAGCCCTCGGGCAATGGATAATATCAGTGACTATCTATAGTCACTGATAATATTATTCTCGTCGCTGCCGCAATAATTATACATAAGCAAAAAGACGTATTTGTGGGAAAATATTCACCTCGACCACTTATGCAGCGTGACGATACTTTTCGCACAATTATCTGCGATATTACGCAGTATGTTTTGTTGTGACCTGGTCCCACGTGGCTTGACTGCGCGTTATAAGAACACTAAGCTACAAACCTATAATAAGAGTGCAAGTGTGACCTGGTTTCCAAACGAATGATGTCAACATCAACACTCGTTGGCTGACTGCGGTGTAAATAAATTGATGTTGCCACACGCAATGACATAGAAGTCTGGGTCTGGAACTTTCAGATTTTCAAAAATGGAAATGGAAGTCGATCATAATAGCATGGCCGTGGTTTCGAAACGCTATACGCAAAAAATGCACTCTAATAAAACTAATATTAAAAACGGAAACTATGGTTTATTCAAAATTGTTTACGTTAAGTAAGTTATTAGGTGAAATAAATATCTACAAGCAAATGCTAACAGTTTCATGAAGTTAATATTCTTCTTCTCTTGAAGTTCATTTATTTTATTTGAAAATGAAAGTGGTAATTTAATTTTACCATGTATTTAGAAACCGTAATCTAGGATATTTATATTTAGATTGTGGCTCGGAGGTGACAGGTAAATATTTTATGTCCCTAGAATTCCCAAAGCGACGGTTAATATTGATAGGTGACGGAGAGGACGGTAATCAACAGAATTTACGTTTTACGCACACGAATCCTAAAGTCAAATAGATAGAAATTAACATTAAACTCTGTTCATTTAAACACAGAAAAAAAGGGGTTATAGTTTCTGTGTTTGAGGTTAGGCTAGAACCACAGAATATCAAGGTTACGGTTAGACCTGTGTCACAAGTTGTGACATTCATGCCAGACATGCTAAATACGCCACTGGGCCCGCCTAAACAATGCTGCCAACCTTGGATTACCAAATTAAGAAATTACATTTCTAGGGTACAGTTGTAGCATTTGCTCAAGTAGGCATTATTGAAAACAAGACAATTCAATTTTCTAAGAGTCTAAGAGCAATACCGTGAATATACATTTTTTCTAGCGCTCTTCGCAATTTTTGTTTTTCTATAAATATATGTATACGTGGGCTCTCGCCCCGAAGGCGAACAAACATGCAGTCCAAATAGTTCGTGATGCTACGAACGTCGCCACCGCAGTAAACAAAGAAAAGTAAAATTATTTCACAATTTATATTTCGTTCGGGATCGGACTGGCCCCATTTTGGGGGACAAATCGTAAATCGTCATAGATTGAAATGCATGAATTATAAATGATGTTTAGTAGCATATCAGGTAAAGGATATCAATTGAAAAAAATGCACTCCAGCCGGGACTCGAACCCGGGACTCCTACTGTGGCCGTAGGCACTTAAAAAACTAAGCTACCGGAGATACGGGTTTGCATTAAGTCGCTATATGTCGAATATTGTGGGTAGAAGAACAAATAGGAAATTCACATAACCAACAATAATGAATGGTTGCCCTATACCCTCTAACCCCTTCTAGTAGCTGTAGAAGACGCCGAAGTCTCCTACATCTCACCGCTACTAACTAATATCAATTGGAAGAAATGTTGGTTAAGTGCCTACGGCCACAGTAGGAGTCCCGGATTCGAGTCCCGGCTGGAGTGCATTTTTTTCAATTGATATCCTTTACCTGATATGCCACTACATCATTTATTATTTATAATTACAGGTTACAGGTACTAAAAATCTTTCTACCCAGGAATTATATTAACAGTTTTAATAACGAAAAACCATCTAACTTTATTAGAATAAATTTTACACAGAAACTGATTAAAATAGTGACAGTAGTTCCACAAGACGTATAAACAGCAACAGAAAAAAAATGTTCCATTTCCGGTTTGATCGGAAATGGGCATTTTTTCTGGTTTAAATGGAACACCCTGTGTAATTTGTTCACATTAAAGAAACATTCTGAGTATGTTTTAATATCCACCTGGTCGTGGACGTCGGGCTGAGTAACAACTTACATCGGCAAGAGGTAGGCACCTCGGTATGCTTCGCACTAAATAATACTGTTCAACTCTTTTTTATAGGTACACGAGAAATAATTATCTAACTTTTAGGTTTTCTCAGTAGGTATTTAGATATTTTTAGAATTCTTGGAAAAAGTAAATAAAGCTTTCCTCGAAGCGATGTCTATCAGCGCCGTGAGTCATAATTAGGGGGTTTTGCTTCTTAATTTTTTTTATTTTTTTTTATATTTTTTGAATTTTTTAAATTTCCGATTCGTGTTCTCTTTTTTCGCGTACCGTTAATTTTTTTACATCAATACAGAATCACCCTGTATTCAATTTGTAAATAAGATGTTTACCGGGATCTTAGACAAGGAAAGAGAGAGGACGTCTAACAGTGCTCGCGGCCGTGTTACCGACTGCCACATCGAACGACAGGCCAGTGGCGTAGCATGAAAGGCGTTCTTAGCCAATATCACAAAAATGTTAAAAAAGAAAAGGTAGTTAATTTTGACTTGCATGTAATTTTAAATATTGGTATTTATTTGCAGATAATTTCTCAAATGTAAAGCTAGTGCTGAAGTCCTGAAGTGCTGAAATGCTGAAATATACATATTTATTTGTGGCGATTTCGAATCAATCAAAATAAAATAAATAATTCACGCCCATGGAAACCAGCCCATATTTTATGAAACTATCATAATCAATAAATTTTCAATAAAAACGATGTTAAAAAAATAATTATATCGGTCCTATTTACAAACAAAACAATGCACTTTATCATACTAAAAGGTAGAACGAATTTGAAGAAGTTATATTGAGAAAAATAACGTTTTAGGGTATCTTTCAAAGGTAGCTTGTTAAATATTTACCTGTAAAACGAAATCCCGGGCTCTTGTTTTTCCACTTCTGCTTTTGCAACCAAGCGCTGAACAATTCACTGTTCTAAGAGTATATTTTCCCCTTAATAATTAACTCACAACGTATAACTCGTTTTGTATGCCACATATAAAATGGCCGCCGTTCAAAACAACGTAACAAAATGTATACACGGCAGGGTAGGCAAGCGCGGTGTCCTTTCTCTTGTCTGAGACCTGGATGCACAATCACGATCTAGGTGGAAAATAAGTTCAACCATTGAGTAAAGGAAAACTATCCTAAAGAGACAACTTTTAAAGTTGATATTACTGAGCTATTATTGTCATTATTGTTGATTGATTCGAATTTATATCGATACTACTATTGGGACAAGACAACGTTACCTATAATATTATGATTACGCAAGCTTATACAATAGGAGCTGCAACATTTAAAAAATACGGCCGTAAAATAATAATAAAAAATAATATATCTCGTAGTACGCTGGCATTGCACGTGTCAATGTCATGGCCAATTTTTACTGCCTATGAAATGCTGTGTGTAACACACTGTGTGTTACGTTAGGTAGATACTCCTCGTAGATTTCTATTTTTAATTTTGGGTAAAAAGTGGAATTTTACGACGTGGGGCTGCAGCATATTTATTATGTGAATTTTCTGTAAATTTATTTTTGTTCATGTTTCTTCTCGTTTATTTCTCAGTCTCCAAACTTAATAGGCGTTTGATTATAATGGCATTATTGTTTATGTGATCACTTGTATCCAAACCTATGTTTCATTGCACCTTATTGTAGTGATCGGACAATATTTTTTCTATGTTCGTTAAAAAAGGTGTTTTTTATTCCGTTCATAGTATCTATAATGGTTAACTTAAAATGCTGATTAATATCCTTACGGCACAATGCGTGCGATGCAAGGGGGAAGAACTCGTAAATATTATAGAATTAGTCACAGTTCAGGGGCGTAGCTCAATTTTGTGTAACTCACTGACTTAATTTTCATATAATTGTTATTTAATTTATAGTTAATATTATTCTTAACGGTGATGTCTTAGACTATGGAGGAAGGCAAACCCTTATAACATTGGAAATTATTTCTCGTGCTTAAGAATGCAACGTTATTCCCTATTTACTCATTTGGCGCACGTTAACTCCCGAACATACGAAACGCCACTGAGCTCTCTGCCAAGCTTGCCGGCGGCCGAAAAAGTGAGCGCTGTGTGGTAGCCCAAATACGCAGTTAACTTTACGTACTATAGAAACAGGCACAAAACGCGTCGGCTAACTGGTTTTGTCGGCCACGGTCGGCTGGTTCGCTGGCAGAAGTGCTTTGTTGCCGTATTTCAAAGGCGATGGTAGACTCGACGATGTTGAAAAAAATATTTTTAGGTGTTTTATTACACCGCCTTAAAAATAAATGATAAATAAAAATGAGTAAGTGGTCGCGTGATGCGAGCTTTATTTTTTCGGTATTACAGAGTTCAGAAATTCGGCTTCAATATGCTAAAACTTGTATTCGCCACTAAACAACGACTACTCATATAGGAAAACTCGCAACGCTGCCCGCATTCTTTAGAAACGTTTTCTTTCCTGCGTTGAACTATATCTGATTTTATTCCACAAAAGCAGAAAGGACGAAGGTGGCTGGTGCCAAGATGTCACTGCAGTAACCATTACTATTACAACTAGAGTTAGTAGGTGAACGGGGAGTTATCTTCTGTGGTCTATATACTCTACCTGACTGAAGCCTTGGCAGAGTTTTATGGCAGGTATGGGGATACTGCGAGGCTCAACAAGAGGGGAGGATTCTGGAGCATCTCGATAAATAGGTTTTAGAAAGTTTTTACTTTATTTTTACTTTTTCTTTTTCAGAATTATTTTTTATTTAACGCGTCAAGGCCAAGAAAAAATAAATACACATTTTAGAAGGATAACAGGGTCATCTGTGCTCGAAAAATAATTTCTTTCAGATTTTTTGCGATCGGGAAAGGCTCTAAAAGTAAAAAAAAAATCTAGGGGAATAACGTCATGCCCCCAAAACGCCGATTGCTTCAATTTTTAACATTTTTGTCAACGTCCTGCTACTATATCTTATGCTCGCGTTTTTTAGCTGGCAAAAAACTTTCATATTTCAAATTTTGAGAGGATGACAAACAGCTGACTTCAAGGATGTGGTCCGAAATTAACCAACCGGTAAACAGAGTTACTACATGAAATTACTGAATATGTTCTCCTTTTTTAAATCATGCAAATGACCTAACTTCAACCTGGTGAAAAAGGCAAGTGTTTTTAGAGGGTATTTTTTTTTATAAACATAGGACCTTTGAATAAAGAACCCCAGGAAGGAGCAAATTTGGGCATAACGCTCGACCGGACAGTCTTTGCATATTATGGCAGAATCCCGTTTCCGTTTTTACAGTGGCGCGGACCTTTGAGTTGTTCCGACAAACCAAATCGAGGCAGAAATCCTCATTTTTCGTAAAATCAGTACCTACCTACAATACAGGCAAAAAATATAAGGGACGTTTATGTCTTTAAGTTTAGGAATCCTTCATAATATACCAATTCTAATTTTAAATTTCCAATTATGAAGAAATAGGTACTCACACACACGCCTATGCCACTTTGGTGTATGACCTCAAAAGTTAATTTAAATTACAAAATTACTTACTGCTGGATTATTAACCTCAAACATTGTAGTTTTGGCGGTCAGGGAAGTGCCACAAGCCGCATGATAACTCGAAAAAGTATCTAAGTACCGCATACTGACACCTATCACCGTGTCAGATATCAAAATATTGTGTCAAAATTTGGTTACCACACAGGACGATTTCCGTTTCACTATTTTATAATACCTATAGAGCTTTGACTTCTTCCCAGGATTCTTTATTCAAAGCATAGGGCACAGGTTCGCAATTGACAAATTGTAGAGCTACAAGGTGGTGGAAATTAAAAAGCCCTTTTTGTGAATTAACGTAGGTAACTTCAAAATTATTCAACTTTTTCAGTAAAATTTGTACGATATTTAGCGTCATAAAATGCAGTAATCGAAAAGCACAACCAACTTTTTCCTCTCAATACGAGGGGTTAACATAATATAATAATAATTCTCACCCTCACAATACTCCAAACTAGGAGTACTCCAAAAGCAACTAAATGCTTGTGCGGGGCACGGGGTAATTATTGCTATTAGAGTGTTAAAGCAAAGCCCTATGGCCTATATGTAGACGTAGGCGTAGAAAATGACAGCTGCGCATGCGCATTAAAGAGTTTTTGAACGCACGGTTGACGTAAACTTCCGTGTACGTACGTACACCCAAAACGCAGCGGTCTCGAGCCGAAACCTTGGTGCGGAACCACCCGACTTGAGCCGAGTGATTAGAATATACGCCAACCGTAAATAAGCAACTAGAAAGTGCTGTTAAACGTCTAAGATATTGTTTTGAGAGATTTTGAGCGTAACAAAAAACGTCCAACAAAGGGTTATAAATAATCTTGTACTTTTGAAACTTCACGTATTCGATCTTTGCACGCTTACTTCAATGTGTTACGTCTATGTAACAATTGTGTGTCTTCGTTGCCATTTGCGGCTAGGGCCGACTTTTGCTGATAGAACTAGGATAGCATTCGCTCAAGTAGATACTACGGAAAACCCTAAAAAACCGCAATAATCCCACTGATTGTAGGACAATAATTAGTAAATCACGCAGAGGTTGTGTTTTCATGCACGTATTATTAACTATTTTATGTGGTGTTTGATGATATTCACATTTATATTGTTTGTCATATTGATCATTTTTCTTCCCTGGTATTTAAACATAAGAAGTGTATAAGCATTTGTTCAAAAGCTACAAGCTTAAGGCAAGGTAAAACTGGACATCATGTCCACAGATTGAGTTAACAAGATGGTAAAACTGGACATCATGTCCACAGATTGAGTTAACAAGATGAGAAACTATTTTGTCTTTGACTTTAGGCGAAAAATCTATTTTTAATTAAAAACCGTTGCGAGGAAAATAAAAAGACTGTCATGGAGTAGTGTGGTACCTATTTAGATGTACACTACACGGTGGCCAGGAAATGCAAAAGTCTAAAAATGGTATAGGTGCAAGATTAACTTTCTTGATTTCTAATTTTATAGAGAAATCCAAATAAATATAGTTAGTACTGTACCCTGTACCTACCCCTGTACTGCCATCCTGCCATCAAATTATTAAAAGCGTTATTAAAAACTTTTTTACTATCATCGTTTAACATTGCAACGATAGGGCAATTCTCCTGTAATACTCACTAAAACTTGTCTACGAGCCATACATTTGTGATCCAGGAAAGCTAGGAAAGTCTCATCTCCATTAATTAGGTAGCTCTCAAACCCAAACCATCCGACCTCACCGCGCCGCCGATGCCCCATACTGAAAAATTACAACCTGCGCAAATTGATAGATATAAGCAAGGTCAGTGTTTGTTTACACTCGCTCCGGCAATCGCCGAACGAAAACCAGTGTTGATTTTTATAGACTCGGCGGCCTCAAAAGCCGGAGGTGTGCGAATATAAATAAACATAAGTTGCCATGGGCGTGGGCGGTAGCGGAATTATAGGTGGAAAAGATTTCTGTGAAGTTTAGATGGAGACCGAGGACCATAAAGGCTAGCAGTTCGACTGCGACGCAATTTGCTTTTACAGACGAGGAAATATATCGCGGCCATGACATTCATGACATCTATCATCTATGTTAATAAACAAACGAAAGAAGAATAGTATACTGTGCAATGAGCTCCAAATGATAGCCATTTACTATATACGAACATGAAAACTTGTAACACGATCCAGGGGCGAGTGCTATAAATCGCGTTAGTAAGAAATGGATCTTTCATGAGAGTTGCACACTATACTTTTCCTACGACCATAAGAATTTTATGGAAAAAAAACAACAGGAAAGTGAAATCAAATTAACGCAAAAACAAATCTTCAGTCATTGGTGTACAGTTATTATTAGAGTTATATTGTTATACATCAATACAACCTGCAAAGATATCTTTTTGAATTTAGTTTCATTTCTACGGCGCGAAAAAAAGTAGGCCAGCCTATGCTTTGTTTTTGAGATAGATATAGAAATTTATTGATTATTTTTGGGATAGGTGTCGATGACAAAACTGAAAAAAATATTTCATCCACATTTGGTGTGTTGTATTCTTTGGTTGTAATTCCTTTAGGTTGTTATAATATGGCAACTATCCTGGATCGTCAGTGGTGGACATATATTTTAATAAAATTACTTTAGTTCCTCTTTCAATGTTTCCTAAGTCTAATGGAGAGCCTACGGAAGCCCATGTACCTAGCTCTTATATGTATACAGTATTAGGTATATAGGTACTTATATTGTGTCCCACTTAAGAGCTTTACACCCCATCAAATTTTTATTTATAGGACCATTTTCAAAATCTTATTATTTAGACAAATCTACAATGTTTCAATTTGGTAGGGTCCAGACAATACCGTATTTTTCGATAGATTGGCCAATTTTCAAAAAAAATCAACCTATAGTAATTGAACAGCTCTACATTTTGGGTTAGAGTGTTTTGAAATCATCCTATTCCATGACCTGTTAAAAGAAGACATTCAAAAATCACAAAACCACAAAACCTCATTAAGCATTTTTAATAACATGGATAGTGCCATTGAATTCGCCATAGTTCAGTTCAAAACCCTTTGTACAAAATTTCAGTACTCTAAGTTCACCAATAAATTGTTGCAAAATTTTAAAAAAGGGTTTTCCAAAGTACCCTATGTAAACAACAGGTCGAATTGGTTAAGTTTCGCCTAAAGTAATATTTAACATAGTATAGCCAGTGTAGCGCATAAAAAAATCAAATTTTGTAACAAAAATCCTTTACTTACTTAAAAAAACTATTTAAAGAAAAAGATCGGGATTTTATATTAGGCGCCTGACTGTCAAATGTAGACGATACTGTTTTGTGTTCATGACATTCATGGCACGCCTGATATGATTGATGTGACCAGTAAGGAAATGTTAAAATGAAGTATAGGTAGATTAACAGAATGCAGTGAAATTCATTTTTTTTATTTAATTATGTTTTCTTGAAATTGGCAGTGAAGAGTCTCAAAATCGCCATTAAAAGCTCAGAAATCGGCCTTGAAGTAGCCCATTATTGTACGATTTTTTCAATGAGTAGGCCTTGGCGAGATGTAGGTAAACCTCAAACGTCAGACGCGGAGCCATCACCCGTGAAAAGTGACCAAATATTCAAAACCCGGCAAATAAAGGTCCATTTAACTTTTCGTACACATTACGCAATTGTTACCTATAGCAGCGCAACCTTTCAATGTAAATATTTTAGTAGGTTTGAATATCAATCTATTTTTCATGGAGGCTGCACAACAGGCAGCAGTTCGGAGTTTCTGTTGGGGAACGCCGTCATACTTGACCTAGGTAGAATGATCGTCTAAGTCAAGCAATGCCGCGCGCAGTCGGTTCATGGACGGGTGTTCAATTATGATTATTTGTTGCCTAATAAAACATTTTTTCCGATAATAGTTCTACTGGGTGACAACGTTAGGACTGTGCATAAGAAACAAAAAACCTGATCTAAATTTTGCCGACGTTTCGTCGTTATATTACGACTTCTTCAAGGCTCAATTAAAAATTCAGTTTAATGCATTTGAATTTAGGCACAAGCAGTGTTGAAACAGACCTCATTTCAAATTATTTATAAAATGCTAATTGCAATATCATTACACACCACACTGACGACCAACAGATCAATATAAAATTTAGAAAGCATTAATATTGATATTTATATTGATATGTTGGTCGTCAGTGTGGTGTGTAATGATATTGCAATTAGTATTTTATAAATAATTTGACATGAGGTCTGTTTCAACACTGCTTGTGCCTAAATTCAAATGCATTAAACTGAATTTTTAATTTAGCCTTGAAGAAGTCGTAATATAACGACGAAACGTCGGCAAAATTTAGATCAGGTTTTTTTGTTTCTTATGCATAGTCCTAACCTTGTCACCCAGTAGTACTATTAAAGATACCAAGGACGTAAAACTTTATTCCTTTTTTCCGATTTCACAAAAAATATAATGTGTACCTCTACCTCTGCACTGAAGTTCTTTTTATGACTCATGTGGTTTATTTGCTAAATTAGACATTGGTCATAAAAAGTTGAACTTCAGTGCCTTGGTAGGTACATACATATACGAGTATAACTATTTTTTATAAAAATGATTTTCTCGTCAAATCTTCATTTTTTTACAACCACCCCGTATGAGCTAGACTGGCCACACATGTAAAATTATACCTTAGGCGAAGCTTAATCGATTCACGATAAAAGATCACCAAAATATGCCCTGTACAGGGTACTGCGGAAAACCATTTTTTTAATTTTGAGTTTCGATCAATTTGGCGATCGCCTTGAGAGCGATGAAATTTTGACTCGCTGGATGTCGCCCTGACAACGCCACACGCGATGCTAAACCGCTAAACTGCTCTGAACGCACCTTCGTCAGCTCCGTTTCAGACCATACTGGAGCATAACCTATATATTTTGTGCTGGAGCATTCGCGCGCCGGCAAGTACAGTGACGACTGGTGTCGCATCGCCCGATGTTGAATCGCTGCCATATTATTATGTACGAGCCCGTCGAGCCCTGTCTTAGTGAAGTTGGCCCAACCATTCAAAATATCCAAATTTATGAATTTATAGCATCTCGAATCAGACGTTTTTGAAAATGTGCTATATTTTTGTTTCTTATTTACAGATTTTAGAGAATATTTTTAAAAAATTAGAAATACTTATTTAGCGTTCATTGTTGTTTACAAATAAAAATGTCTCGTGATAAGGCTGTTACTGAAGAAATAAGGAATGTTATAATTCACTTGTATTTTGCATTCAAAAGGCAAATCTGCTGCACAAATCCCAGACATTGTTAATTTATCACGATATACTGTGCGAAATATTATTAAAGTTTACAAAACTACTGGATCCGTTGCTCAGAAGCAGAGAAATGGGAGTCGGCCACATTATTCTGAGGGCTCTGAGAAGGATTATCGTGCAAAATCGTCGGGCTAATTATAGAGAATTGAGAGTTTTATGGAATCAGGCAACAGATAAATGTTTTTCAAGGGCAACTTGTCACAGGGCTGCCCGGAAACTATGGTTTAAAACTTACAAGGCAAGCTCAAACTGTTTTGGATTTTTTTCCCGTTTTCAATTTTTCGATCTGTATAGGCAAAGGGAAAGCCTTTACTAATGAAGAGGCAGAAGCAGAAGAAAATAAACTTGTGTGGGCAAAAAAGAGCACACAGCTTGGTCTCAGCATCAATGGAACTCAATTATATGGAGTGATGAAGCTAGATCTAAAGTTTGTGTTGGTGATAGTAGAAGCCGAGTCATTAGAAATAAAAGAGAAGTGTATCACACGCCTTAAGAAGAAAGTTAAGTTTCCGTCCTCCGTGATGATTTGGGGATCCATGTCAGCTGGAGGGGTCGGAAAATTACACTTTGCAGATGGCATCATGGACGCTGAGAAATACATTAACGTCTTTCAAAATAATTTGAAACTAAAAATTGAAGAACTGCGTTTGCAAAATATTGAATGTATCTTCCAACAAGGTGGCGCCTCTTAGTTAACATTAGTTAACACTATATTGAGACGTATCGAGGCAGTAATAAGTCGAAAAGGCAGTGGTAATTTTCTATTTAATTTTTGTCTATTTTCTGTTTATTGACATTATTAGGAATTTCTTTACAAAAATTCTTTGTTAGTTAAAATATAGTTTAATTAAATGCCAAAAGTGAATAAACGTTTCCAATATAATTAGAAACATTTGTTGATTTTAATAAATTTTCTGTTAATACGATAATATTCTTCAAAACATATATTTTTATTAGTTTGGGCCAACTTCACTGACACAGGGCTCGTATGTATACTCTGAACATGAACATTGGCCAGATATATCCCATCAAAGTATAAATGCATGCGCTCCTTATCAATCAGGCCAAAGATATATACAACCTATATCTTTGATCAGGCTAATTATAATCATGATAATAAATAATAAACCACATTTAATTGACAATAACGTTAATAGGGCACTGCCACTTGTAATGTTTTGAGACAACGAAGAAAACAAAGGAGGGGGGCAGGCCTACTAAGTTATAATGGGCCTGGTCAGCAACTGAAAAGTAGTGAGACCATATAAAGTGCTGACCTCTAAACGCAAGAAGAAGGAACGACCCAATGGGGATAATGATCTCTGTAAAGTAAGGTTCCCCTAAAGAATTGGTAAGTCATTACCAGCAGTGACTATAGTCACTGTTACCAGTAATCCATCAGTTTTAAATCGTGTAAAGGATACTTTTATTATGGTTAACAATTCATGACTTACTGGAAGTTAAATGACAACATAATTTCTTAAAAATAACTATTCTTGAGTAGGTATCTGATAAATTGCGGAAAAAGGAGGTGGGTATAATATACACCTTATTGCCATTTAATTACATTATTCGTTGGAATCTGTTTAGACAAATATGTAATTTCATGTACAAATACAATGCTTAACTATAAGATTTTTATCTTTAAAATTTTTTATAATTTAACAGATATTTCAAAAATAAACTGATAAATAAAACGAATAAATAAAATTTAAAGCGCATTTTGCGTAATGCTGTTATCGACAATAACAATTATTTTTCCACTATAATAACTTTAGTAATTGTTCTAGTTTTCTGTCCTACCACATTTATGTTATGTAGGTAAAGCTTTCTTTACATAATATTTACATAAAATTACAATAAGGTGTATACGATACGGCCTGTCTCCCTGGCCGAACCGTTTCCATATTGTGTCGTAAAACGTGGAAACAATGTTTCATTTTAATATTTAAAAAATATTCAAGCCGTTCTTTTCTTATTTTATAGGAAACTGACAATTCGTGACTATAATTCCTGGTAGATTACGACGCATTAGTAATCCATAAATTTATATATTTATGCCTCTTGAGTCAGTCTCTTTACTTTATAATTGGATAGGTGTAGGTATACCAGCACACAAATAATATAAACTCGTTATATTAAACGATAAATTAAAATTCGTACCACTTGAATAAGAACAGATGGGATTGTCTTTGCTAAGAATTAATAGATATTGTTTTTGAATCACGATATTGACTTTTACGGTTTTCTTTAGGTTTTCTTTGAAGATACTTTCTTAAAACAAAATTTAATTTGGTTAAGTAGGTCCTGCACCTAAATGTATAATATACTATTTTTTACTACCTACTAACCTGAGAAATCACCATTATTTACCTTATTCCTCTAATGAGAAGTAATATTTCTCTCCCTATGTAGGTAAATAATGGCTCACTTCTCAACCTAAGTGTATAATATACTATTATTTTTTAGTTTACTTCTATCATTTGTTTCAAAATTACTGGTATTTATACCAAAACACTAAAGTCTTCCTGATGAATAAACTTGTTAAAATGAAAATTTAACAAATATTCATTTTTTTCTCCATTATCTTTGAACCATTGTTGACTATAAGATAAAAACGAATAGGATCGTTTTTGTGGGGAATTTTATGTAGATTAATTTTTTGTTAATGAGCATTTTTTCGGTAGGACCAATACTTTTCGACATAATTGCATAACACTGGAAAAAGTACCTTTGAACGCTCCAGATTGGATTGCTAAGGTGTTTTGGATAAGCGGGACAAGTTTTCTCCACTTCATTATTGTCAAGCGAGAGATATCTTTGCATCTTTGAAAGAATCCCAATTTTTTTGTTAGCTGTATAAAAACATTTCTTTTACGAAAGGAGAAGAAGATACTACGTTAATTTGTGCTTATTTATTTGTTTATTAATAACTTACATAATTACAATCGTTCTGAAAACTGTAGACTTGATTTGAAACTTTGTCCTAAAAGTTCCGCCTAATCCATCCTCTATAATGAAATCTTGTGATTTACACGGAATTTTAATCTCGTCTTTAAAAGCTGCATCAAAGTCTAGAGTTGGCTGCACCTGCCAACTCAAACTTAAACCAATATTATTTACTCTTAAGGTATATGTTCACAGGCCGCTCCAAAAATGGAAAATATTATATCAATGTCGGATTATAAAACTTTCAGACTGGTTGAACATTTTTAAATACCTACCTACGGACAGGAAAAATATTACCGAATAAACAAAAATGAAATACTTATACAACCTTACTTGTAAGGAAACTTAGAATTTATAAACTTATAAAGAGTTTATCTTGACACAAAAATGATTCGTTTAAATATACAAACTTTGTGAAAAGTCCACCTAAAAACTTCCTTTTTTATAAAAATTCATATAGAATTTATAAACTTATAAAGAGTTTATCTTCCTTTTTTATAAAAATTCATATACCTACTATCACGATTTTTCCTATAAATGTTCCTAGGTAAATAAGGTAATAGCACAAATTCGGCTCAGGTAACAGGATAACGCGCAAAACAATGATATATCTGAATAACTTCATTAGGTACCTATAGTTTTTTTTATAAAGCCCCAAAACCGGATATTTCTAAAGTTGGCCGACCTGCACCTATGCCGTCATTTCTAAAAATTCGACGGTATCGTATCGAAGGCACCTGCATCTATTTTCACGCGCCCTTATATTTATCATCACATGCAGATTTGTTGCATAATGTCCATGAACCTAAGACACGTGACCATGACCTATGCTTACCACGTCGCCAGGGCCTGAACTAGAAAAACAAATAATTATATTTAAAAACATCTAGCGCTTGCTTGCAATTTGCATAATGTAATTTGTCATGCGGAAATTTTCCACGCGGAAAATGCGTTTACCAGTTTAAGTCGACATAAGTACTTGCGGATTAACATGGTAAACAACTAAAGGCGGAAATTTGAGATTGTACATTAATTCTTCCGTACAAATAACTTCCGATGAACTAGCTGGAAAAGCTAGTGCATTTGAAAGGTTTGTTTATTCGAAAGGGTATTTTTAAAATATGCAATATTATACTAATGGCAGTAATGACACTATTTTAAAAGTCATAGCTAGAGTAACAAACTTCTGACCACAGGACTCTCCATACATGTATTAAAGTTGGTCAGTGATACACGAGCACAAATGGCGGGTTATCTGAAATATTATATTTCATTACGAGTCTGGAAATAAAGAATTTTCCGTGCGCGCGTGACAAATTCCCGTGTGAGGCGCAGCCGAATACAGGAAGTCGTGCAAGCACGGAAAAATCTATTTCTGGACGTGTAATGAACGATATTTTTTTTATTATACTTCTTTGAAAACGGAAACTTAAAACATTAAATTTTATCGGCATATTATAATAAATTTAATTGACAAAAAATAAACAATGCAGACAATATAGTGTTTGATATGTATGATGCGTTTCCATGGTTACTCTCAAATTATTTCAAAGGTGCTTTGTTGTAAATTAGTTATTGTCATATAAGGTGAATAAAACGTCAAAAATATTACAGAAATGTATCTAAATATTGAAACACTTACGAATTAAAATACAAAATAGGTATATTATGTTAAATATCAGAGAGCATATAGAATTTCTATTTTAAAGCCATATATTCGGTATTTTTATTCAGCGCACGGAAAGTTTTTCCATGCGCTGTTTCCGTGCGCTAGCCCGAAAAACCCCAACTTTCATTATTGCTAAAGCAGATAAAAATAAGGTGTTTTCAAAGAAGTATAATAAAAAGATCCTTCTATTCATTTAATTACTATTTTTACTGTAAATAAATCGCATTTGTTGGCCAAATCCACAGTTTAATTATGAAAAAGTGAAACGTGTAATGAAGGTCACAATTAAACTGTAAGTTTTGCCAACAAATACAACTTAGTAATAAAATTGAAGATTAAAATGCGAATTTGTAATCTAGGTAATCTACACAGGGTGATTCAGTTCCGGGGCTCATCATGGGGATTTCGGAAACCGTAACAGATTCGAAGTTGGTCAAATGGGGGGAAAGTTAGATTTTATTTTTTTCTGGCGTCATTTGCGATAATATTGAAAAATAAATTGTACCTTTTCATTGCACCTTTTTCTGGACTACGTCGTGGTATTTTTAGATTTTCAGAGCGACGTTTCGTTTTTGAGATAGAGGGATCATCTTCATTTTTTTAAATACGGACCTTGTTTTTTTATTGCATATTTCGAAATGAATCGTTATCCTGAGTACAACGATATATATCTCATACATATTTTTTCTCGGTTTAGCCGCTGAAATGCACATTTGCTAAGAAAAAATTAATACGGTCCTGGACTATCCATTTTCTCTCTTTTTTCAAAGCTATTCCAATTATAACAGGTGATCATTATTTTAATACACAATACATATCTACTAGATTAATTAAAGTCCACGTTTGTCATGTTTTGAAATTCTTTTTTATACTTACGGTAAATATCAATAATTATTAACAATAATGGGAGACATTTTACCTAAAGCACAGAATAAATAGCTTTGTGAAGCTATTTATTCTGTGCCTAAAGTATAAAAAAGAATTTCAAAATATGACAAACAATAGTTTAACTAATTCAGTAGGTATAAAAATAATGATCACCTGTTATAATTGGAATAGCTTTGAAAAAAAAAGAGAAAAATGCATAGTCCAGGACCGTATTAATTTTGTTTGTAGTAAATGTGCATTTTAGCGGCCAAAACGAGAAAAAGTCTGTACCTATGTGTCGTACATCGTTGTACTCTGAACAATGTTTCATTTCGAAATATGGAATAAAAAATCCAGATCCGTATTTAAAAAAATTAAGATGATTTCTCTATCTAAAAAACGAAACATCGCCCCGAAAATCTAAAATTACCATGACGTAGTACAGAAAAAGTTGCAATGGAAAAGTATAATTTATTTTTCAATATTATCGCAAATGGCACCAGAAAAAAATAAAATCTAATTTCTAATTTTCTTAAATATCTCAGCAACCCATGAAAATATTTTAACTTTTTCAATGGCATATTGTTAGGCCCCCAAAGGCGCAAGTTTGCCTCCATTTGACCAACTTCGTATCAGTTACGGTTTCCGAGATCCCCGCATGTTGAGCACCAGAACTGAATCACCCTTTATTTTATCAACTATTGAAGATTGCATGGTCTGCATAAATTACTACTACCTTTTGGATACAATTCAAAATATTATTGACGGTTGTGGTTGTACACTAGTATTTGGAGTTAATTTTTAATCTAAAATACGAGATAAAATACATCTTATTATATACACCTAACAATATGCCGTTAAGAAAGTTAAAATATTTTGATGGGTTTCTGTGATAATTAAGAAAAACCGAATTTAGCATAACCAGGGGGGGCTTTGGGGGTTTTAGCCCCCCCCCCCCCCAAAAGATCTCTCACTTGGTATTTATTTCTAACAGTTTTGCCGTAAATATTACCGAAGAGTTTTTTTTTAATAATTACCCCCCTCCCCCCAACTTTACATTCTGGTTACGCCACTGCTTATTATATGATCCAGATACTTAATTAGGTATCTTTATTATTATCCATTTATTAAACAGGGTATCTTCTTTGGTCTTTAAACTCTAATGTGACGTACAGTAAAATTTGTACGGGGGGGGGGGGGGAAGATAGAATATAATCTAGCTATCTCTATAATGCCCAAAATCGGCGAATAATGACACCAATCACTTTATTGTCCCAACTCTCCCTATCCAAGAACCCTAATTAAAATGTAATATGCCCATTAGTGTGAATTAGTTGAATTAGGTTTTAGAAAATTAAACTATCCTAAATAATTTCTTTAAATACATATATCTTTTGCTTTATATGTGTATTATGTTCCTGCATGTGTCATAAATTGACTTTAGAATTAATTGCTTGTCTATCATATTAACGTTATGTTTTTTAGTTATGGATCCTTTTTGGGTAGTAATCGGATGGTTTCAAGCAAAACTCAACTAGCAATGTGCAATTTTGGATGATTTTTCAATTTCTGAACAACAGTTGCCAATTTTTTTATAATACCTAGATGATCTTATTTATACGAAGGCGTAGAAGGGCCAAGGAATTCTTCTTTATTTTAACGCAATTTGCAATCGACAATAATTGTCGGCCCCATTGTCCCGATCGACAATTGTCGACCCGATCGACAATTGTCGGCCCGATCGACAATTTTCCACTCAATAGTAAACCGTCAGTATGGTCTTAACTCATCTAGCGAAAATTTAGAAAATTAAGAAAATTAAGAACAAATTTTAGAAACGAAGAAAGAATTCTCAAAGAAAAAGTAGGAAATAGGCGAAAAATTAAGGAATCAGCATTTATTTTAGGAAATACAGACACCTGTGTTGCTGAATGTTCAGTCGAATTCAGTAAAATATTAATGCCACTTATTCAAAGAGAAGTTAGTATAAATAATAAGATAGAACACAGGGTACAATAATATCAGGCAGGTGGCTAGGCTACTGTTTCTGTTGTCATGACATTTTAACCTGAAATTTATTAATCTGTCATTTCACTTTGACGTGACATGATCTTTGAGAAAGGAGGAAGATTTATTCTCCGAAAGCTCAGGAAACAAATTTGTTGAAAATATGTTTTGAGTTACATGTTCAAAGTTTAGTTCATTTACTGTTAAGAATTTATTAATTTTCCAGACAACTTAAAAAAGTTGCCTTTTAACCAGATTGGTGGCGAAAAAAACCAATTAAAATTCAATGAATTGCATACCTACTTAAAAGAATTCTGTAAAATGCGCCGCAGGCGAAATTTTTAGAAACGTTAAGTAAAATTACTTAAAATTAGTCTTAGTAAATCCCAGTATCTTCACATTTTCAACCTGCAGTGAATATTTTCAAATTCTGAAATGGTTTCGGCCCCGCCCTTTTAAATACGCTACTGACTGGATAACCCTGTACACTGGACACGGAGGCGCGGGGCCAGTCAAAACGCAGGCCGCGTACGCCGCACCGTTCGCACCCGCCTAGAGCCGGCCCTGGAGGGGTTAGACCAGTGGGGTTTAAAAAATCTACTATTTTAAAAGGTTTTTAATAAAAAACTGAAACAGGTTTAAGTTAAAAAAGTTTAACATTAAAATTTTAAAAATATTAAATATTACTAATTATAATAATAGCTGAATATTCCTTCTCGCATTTATACCTATCCCTTTTCTACTTATTTCATTTCTCATTATTACGGATATATTCCTACACATTCTTCGCCTGGCCTGACGACACCTTTAGAATTGCCAGTAGGTATGGTAAAAGATTTCTAAAAAATTTCGCCTGCGGCGCATTTTACAGAATTGTTTTAAATATGCAATTGTCCCTCCCCACCCGAAATTAATTTCTATATGCCTACTTTTTTAAAAAGTGACATACCAAAAATATACCATTTTAGTAGCGTATCAATCAAATTTTCGCTAGATACGGCCCTGAATCAAGACCATACTGACGGTTTACCATTGAGTGGAAAATTGTCGATCGGGCCGACAATAATTGTCGATCGGGTCGACAATTGTCGATTGGGTCGACAATTGTCGATTGGGTCGACAATTGTCGATTGCAAATTGCGTTAAAATAAAGAAAAATTCGTTGGCCCTTCTACGCCTTCGTATATTTATTACATAATTATTGTTTTTGTTAACTTCACAAGTCAATCTAGGGCACATCGAAAGAAATGGAATTTATTATTTATATATTATTAAAAAATAAAAAATGTATCATTGTCGGAATTTTTGCTGAAAATTTGCAGGTAGGCGTAAAAAATAACAAATAAGGAATATTTTGGCAACTTATTTAATTAATTGTCATTTTCGACTGGTTTGTCAAATGACGCCACGATGTTTAACGGTCTCATTCAAATCTTTGAGATGATCGCCCCAGAGTAGTTTCATCTTAGCCCAAAAATAAAAAATATCCCTTATGGTTCCAACTTTTTGGCGGATACTGTATATGGGTTGTTTAGTTTGTAAAATAATTTAGGATAATTGCGAATAATTAAATAATTTGGGCACTCTGTATGAAGGATAAAGAATTACCCTGCAAACTGAATATTTTATGTTTCGTGTTTCATTATTAAACCAGAATTATGTAGGTATACAGTGTGGATAGAAATTGTGGAATATTGCTTATATTTTTTAAAATATTCCTCGTATCAAAAACATGTTTTAATAAAAGTGTTAGGGGAAATTATTTCCCGTTTAGTGATATCAAGCAATCTTTCGTAGCACAAAATAGTCGTTGCCATGGTAACTGATTTAATTTTTTTAAATGGCACCATATACTTTTTTTGGTGTAAATTGATACATTGGAACTTTCTGAATACGATACAATACAATTTTAATGGGGTCGCATAAGAAAAAAATACAAAAAAATTACGTTTTCTATTATGCTATTGACAATGTTTATCAAAATAATTATTAACATCAAGTTAGCCATGCCAAAATCAGAACAATGCGAAACTGTCACTAGCTGTGTAACTGTGTACATTGTTACACTAAACGTACTTTTCTACTCAATTTTCTGTGTACTTAAGTACTTAGTATGTTAACCTGTATTCTTTCCCTTTCATTTAATTCAAGTGCCAAACGGAAAATTGAATAAAACATTACGTTTACTGAAACAATGCAATTACAAGAAACTGACAGCTAGTGACAGTTTCCCATTGTTCTGATTTTGGCATGGCTAACTTGATGTTAATAATTATTTTGATAAACATTGTCAATAGCATAATAGAAAACTTAATTTTTTGCATTTTTTTCTTATGCGACCGTTCCAATGTATCAATTTTCACCAAAAAACGTATATGGTGCCATTTAAAAAAATCAAGTCGGTTACCATGGCAACCACATTTTTTGTGCTACGAAAGATTGCTTGATATCACTAAATAGAAAATAATTTCCCCTAACACTTTTATTAAAACAAGTTTTTCATATATGAGGAATATTTTAAGAAATATAAGCAATATTCCACAATTTCTATCCACTCTGTATACACTGGCGGCAAAAATTGGGGGATATTTTGAAATTTCGAAGAAAGGGACACGAATTCCTTTCAAAAATTCAAGTTACAATGGAAATTATTTAAAAAATTCAGATATCCCCAAATTTTTGCCACCAGGGTAAATCGTTAAAATCCCCCGAGACCGGAATATACAAACGAAATGACGACAAAAGAAGTAGCAGTGCGTAGTTATAAAACTGAGTGAGTACGGGAAGTGATAATTTTAATTCGTCTCAAACTATGGAGATGTGCAAACAAAATTGGTGGCCCGATAAGGACGCAAACTTTCGTTTCGAAAACAAGCCGAGAAAAAATGCAGTGGGTTTATCCGTTGACTGAAATATCTTATCTCCGCGCTATAGCATGTTTGTTTATCTGTTTTGCCGAAACGACGAACAACAGCTGGGACGATTATGCGGATATGCGCCTAATTTTGGCACTATTAATGAAAAATAAGCGAGCCCCAGTTCAGTTTATTGTCATATCCTTTTTTAACCGACTTCAAAAAAGGATGACATTTCATATTGGACCGACTTCGATGATTCTTTTTTTATTAGAAAGGGATTACTTTAGGAGTGGCCCCATTTAAATTTTAAGAAAAAATTCCACCATAAGGGTGGAAAATAGGTGATGAAATTTCATATTATAGACCGATTTCGATGATTCTTTCTTTATTGGAAAGGGGGTACCTTATGTGTGGTCCCATTTAAATTTAAAGAAAAAATCCTACTCCTAGGGGTAGATAAAGAGGGGATGAAAGTTCATATTGGACCGATTTGGATGATTTTTATTTTATTAGAAAGGAGATACCTTAGGGGTGGTCACATTTAAATTTGAAGAGAAAATTCAAATTCAAAAATTTGCCGTATGCCCACTCCACTAAAAATTAAAAAAAATAACACCGACTTCACAAATTTGCCTGTATACCTACAAGCACATTTCAACTAAAATTTTAGAAATATTTCTCTTTCTAAATTGAGTTATCTTTGGAGTCGGTGACAGTAAGTTGTGATGTATGTAGGATATGATGTATTCATATCTAGATAGATTTATATACAGGGTGAGTTTTTTTCGATGTCCACTATGGGGATCTCGGAAACTAGCAGAGCTAGAACAAATGCCCCTTTTGGATTTTTAACAAACAAATCGGAGGATCGGGGCTGCCAGGAAATAGGTCAATGTCTCCCTATCCAACTATTTGGATAGAGCTGATCTAGGTAATTTCTTACGGGCAAATAATTATGTGGTGGAGCTCCATCATGATAATTTTTGTTTTATTTTGTTACATTTTGTTACCAGCTAAAAACAGAATATTAGAAAGTTTGAAGTATGTCTAATTATAAAATAGAACGTAATTATGAAAATGTTCCATGGCTGACTATATGAAAATTAAAAAAAAACAGAAAATTAGCCATAGCTCTTTTATTTTTTACAATAACTAATAACTATGCCGAGTATTATATCTTTGGAAAGCTCAAAAAATGGCCGATTTGATAAGGCCACAGCCAACTATGATTTCCATTTGAAAAACACAAGTTTATATCATATCTCAAAAATCACAAATAACATAAAAAATTGGATTAGATTATCTTATTAAGCCCAAAATTATCTACAATTTTTGTCTCCAATTAGGAAGAAGTAGGAACATACGCAAACGCCTATGCCACTTTGGTGCATGACCTTCAAAATCAATTTAAATTATAAAATTACTTACTGATGGAATATTATCCTCATTTCTCATACATTTAAGTTTTGGCGGCCAGGGAAGAACCACAGAGCCACGGGCAGCTGAGCATAATAACTCGACAAACAATACAAGTACCACATACTGGCACCTATCACCGTGTCAGATATTAAAATATTTTGTCAAAACTTGGCTCCTACCAAAGAAAATGCGTAGTACCATTTTCTTTGCTCCTACACAGGACGATTTCCGTCTCACCTATTTCTCACTACTTCCTGGGATTCTTTATTCGAAGTTTCAAATATATCATTATTTATATCATTAATTATTAAAAATGACATAAACCTAATTTTGGGGGGAATTTAGGGAGAATCTACACTATTTTTTTTAGCGCGGAGAGGGTGCATTTTAGGACACATGTTTATAGAAAAAAAGTCTTATTTTGGCCTCAAAAATACGCCCTTAAAATCTTTGTACCGAATTTTGAAACACCCTATAGAGTATTTTTTATTGAAAACTGTCCGAGGGAAAATTTTTTGCTTTTTCTAATGTATGTAGTAATAGGTACCTATATATTTTTTCATTGTTTACGGTGTTATTAATAGACTAAGGTTATTAACGAAAAATCCCCCTTAGTGGAGTCAAGAAAAAATTGATATAGTTTTGAAATTTTGGAAATAAGTAGTTAAAAGGGTTGCGATTAAGGGACAAAAAAGTTCCTACCCTTACCGTGGATGAAACATCCCTTTTTTGAATAAAACCTCGAGGGTGGTTTTGCTGTGGACTTGGTTACGATTTTTTGCATTTATCTCGCGAACTATTACTCTGGTGCAAAGTAATGGTTGCTGATTAATAGACTTGTGACTGCGGTCTATAAAGACTATTGGTAATCGTGCACTGTTTCACCTGCATGTGAAATACGGAGAAACCTAAAATATCGATAATGTTTTGTGGTTTCTAAATTTTTAGGGAAACATTTTTTTCTGCCTGTAACGATAAAAACATCGCGGTCTAAGTTAATTTCTTCCAAAAATGCCACCACACTACACACACAAGTTTATTCTGTTCGTGAGCGTCAGAACTTAGCACCCCCTAGCGCGTATAAGAAATCTGTTATGATACGGTCATTGAGTAAAGGATATATACAGGGTGTCCCAATAAGGACTCCCGGCGATGATATCTCCGGAACAAAAAGAGATATTTTAATTCTGCAAACGCCGTTCGCTAGGACGTGAAGAGGGCTTCATTTGCAACTGCTAAGCGTTCATTTTAATATTGGCGTATAGATGGCGTCGAGGTGCAAAGAAACTTTTCGATCCTAGGAACGTTGGAACGTAGCGCATCTGAAATAGTGGGCAATTTGGAGAAAGTTTTGTTCTATGGATGATTCTCCTATTGTTACTAGTTTCTGAGATAACCGCTCTACAATGTCATTTACCAAAAATGAGCTAACTCGCTTAAAATTAACTTCAGAGGAAAAAGTTATTAAAAATATCTTTGTAGTTCACTAGAACGAAGAAAATAGCGGCACGTGTCAAATTATTACACATCCGATTTGAACGGAAGTACCGGAAGTGACCCGGCGTATAATAAAACTGCGAATCCATAATGAGATATTCCAAAAGATTTCTCCACCGGTAGCAATTTTCTCGTGTAGCAGCCCAATTCTACCTACGCTCTACGCTGTCCTACACCAAGTAAGATAGTATGAAATTAAATTTTGAGGATTTTTATCACCCGATGACGTATATCCCAAACGTCAAAATAAGCGCGTAATCTTATTTATGAGTCATAATCGTGGTCCATAGAAACCTTAGCCCATAGCCCCCTTTTCGTAACGCAAATAATAATTTAGCTTGAATTATTGTTTTATCGTTTTATCCAACACATAGGTAGGTACCTACTTGATAAAATTCTATCTGGGATATTGGCCTAATAAACATAAATTTCTTCATGAAGGCCCGAGGAAGAGCCTACTAAGTTGAGTGTGAGTAACAACTAGACGAAGCCCAAAGATCTGATAGAAACTGCAGATTTATTACAATCAAGATTAAAGTAGTAGCGTTTTTAATCCGGTGCCAAGGCCAGATGAAGGCAAAAAAACACTCGGCGTATTGATTAGTTTTTGCGCGAATAACTCATAAACAAGTAAACAATTTTTGCAATGCAAAAACTGTTTACCGCAAAACTATCGCACGCTACATAGTTATAATATTATTTTATTTAACTAACATTATTACAAAAAAAAAATGTTATCGTTGTGAAAAAAGTTTCCTTATTTCAATAACAAACCGTTTATTTCGTGTTAGTAGGTAAATTGCTCATTCGGCAGATTAGTGAATATCAACGAAGTTTCCAGAGTTTCGGAATCATCGAAAAATCCGAAATTAAAGGATCTTCTACTTAATATTACCAAAGTCTAGAGAATACTATAAGTCCGCTCACTTGGCCTGTGTAAACAAATATTTCCCTCCTACCCGATCCCGCTCCCTTCACCTTAGCCCTCGATCGGGGCCCACGGAAACTTACCCGTGGGCCCCGCCTCAATCCATAACCCGCTGAGCGGGCAGCGGGCGATTCCGAGCGTCACTTTGTTACCCAGTGACTCTCGGACTCGGAACGGTGTGCTTCGTATTGTACCGGGTGCGCGTAAATTATATCCAATACCGTTGCCAAATTTGAGTAGTGATGGTTCTTATTGCAGTGCGGATGGCTGTAAAAGCAATTCAAAATCTGTGTGACCTTTTTTCGAATTCCTAAAGACCCTGAAAGGTAATATTTAGTTTGACGTATAATTAAGAAAAATGTTTTATTACATAATATATTGTAATATTGTAATAGTGGATATATGACATATATGACATATGACATAAATAAAAATATTGATAATTGCAGATGTCAGCAATGGAAGAAGGCCTTATGGTTCGTCAAAGACCATAAATTTGCGAATATTGCACCTGAAGAGGCACATAAACGTATACAAATTTGTAAGGCAGATTTTGATGACCAATCATTCACTTCGCCTGGAAAAAAACTGATTATTACCAGAAGCTTATGGTTAGAGGCATATTCGTATGCGTAATCTGGCAGGCAGAGACAAGTCAACAATATTTTGTGAACTAAAAGCCTATAAAGGCAGTTCAGGGCCATTTGGCAGTTTGACAGTACCTCCACGAGAATTTAGTAAATATATAATCAATTTAGAAAATATTTTCTTATCAAAATTTAGCTAATGACTTATCGCATCAGGATGGCTTAGGTTTAACACTAAGACCAACAAGGCCCGGGCCTGGGGCGGCAAATTTTACGAGGCGGCAATTTATCAAACTGTATGTATTTTAGAAAGTTTAGCCACGATAGACTTACCCACGGTATGTCAGTAAAGTAACGAATCCGAAAACAAGGCAAATCTGCGCATCTACGTCAGTTGCGAGTCACGAATTCAAAATGCGGTTGTGTTTTACGATTTTTTATAGTTTACAGTTTAATGTGTCAAGAAAAAAGTGTAAACAACTACCAGTCCAGCTCGACAGTGCTTTAAAATAGGCCAGAAATGCCGGGATGTGCAGTCAGCGTTTGTCCAAATAATAACAGAAACAGTAAGGGAACGGAAATTAAGTACTATAGATTTCCCAAGGACAATAATCTTGCCAAAAAATCGATTGCAGAAAAGACATATGGAGCAATTTAAATTCTGACTCGCAACTGACGCGTCACAAGATGCGCAATGACATACCGTGGGTAAGTTTATCGTGAGTTTAGCCTTCAAAAATCACAAATAAACTTATTAGATTACTGTCACTGTCCAAGAATATTCTCTCCAAAAATTCGCATAAAATCGCTTTCTAACCTTTCCACTTCTTCCAGGCCCAATTTCCAGGGCTTATATACTCAAAAGGAAGTCTGGAGAATACTCTAGAATATTCCTGGCCAATGATAGTTCACAAATCATAAAGTTCCAGCAAACTTTCTAGAAAGTTATGGAAGCTTTACAGGGAAAACAGAATCTAAAGGAAAATGGGACCCTGGGGGCCTCAGGCCAACAAAGATATGACGGAAAATGCCTCTAAATTAATTACAAAAATATAAAACTGTAAGTAGAATACCCAAACTTAAAATTTATCTGCTAAATCTTTGAGTAGGTTAGAAAACCGTGCAGACATATTCCTTGAAAGCTGATGTAACAACTTTAGAGGCATTTTTCGTTACAGTATGTATTTTAGAAAATGATGAGCAATTAAAAGGTGACCACCCAGTATAGCCAATATTTGTTTTATTTTTGTAAACCAGTAGAAAAACCAATTAAATAAATAATATTATATTATTGTTATCTTTCACAGTTTTGTATTAAATTATGTGGTTGCTTCTGGGGTAGGTACTCCTATAGTTTGGAGTATTGCGAGGGTGAGAATTATTATTATTATTATTATATAAATATTTTTAAAATCTATTGGTCCGCCGTGCGCCTAATCTTTTTATAAGCTTTTATTTAGCTTGCAATGTACGTTAGTTTGTTTAGGTCAAATTTTACAAGCTGAAAGCTGAATTAAACCCACTTCTTGACAATCAATTGAGCTGAAAATTTGCATACACCGTTAGGTCTGGTGACAATAAAATAATGCAATACTCAATACTGCAATACTTTCAAAATGGCCGCCGCTCCAAGATGGTGGATGATGTATTTTTTGTCAACCCCTTAATACGGGTATCAAATGAAAGGGCTTTAAGAGTAGAAAACGATAGTGACATCACACTAAATTCAGTATGACCACAGCTGCATTAATTAGGCAATTAATAGTAAAATATATTATTAAAAACAAACTTTTATTTAAATGCTCTAAAAAGAAGAAAATAATATTTAAATAAATCAAACCAAAGCAAACCCATAATTTTGTTACTTACATTATACAACAATAATTGTATATGAAAAGCTTGTCGCGAGATTTTCATGTGTAATTTTTTTTATAGAAAAATACAATTTTTATTTAGAATAACTACTTTCGTCAAAATATATATACTTAATAGGTATTCTCGCGAGCTTTTCGGGTATAAATTTATTTTATAGAAAAGTACATTTTCTACTTTAGAAAACGGAATGAATTTGAAAATATACAGTGATATTGTTTTCTATAAGATTTTGTCACTATTTCGCAGAAAGAAAGTAGCCAAATAATGGTTACGAGTTGATGAAAGTTGTCCGCGTAAAATATACAGTGATTAGTGTTCGGAGCGGAACAACTTTTTCATTTTTAACTCTCAAAAAAAAACTGTAAACAAAACGTTATACATTAATTATATGCGAAAAGATAATATTGCTTTAAATGTACAGAGTTGTGAAAAAAATTAAAAGTGTGAAAAGCACTCAAACGAAAACTACTCTTATTTTATACCGATTTAATGGGAATAAAGAAAAAATGTAAACTAACCTACATCACAGAGAAGACATAATACAGAGGCCGTTGTCAAATGTCATTTTGTGTTACCACCACAAATTTCGCTTTTCCCCTAGAATGCACTGTAAATCCCCTAGAATGCACACAATATGGCGGCAAAATAGCAAGATATAAGTCCATTATTGGCCTTATAAAACTGCGATGGCATATAAATTACATAACTGACTGCGTCTTCTGTGGACTTCCGATAGACGACACTAATGTATTAAAATTTATTCTCAGATCTCAGATATAAATAATACTGGTCGGGTAGCGGTGCTTCAAAATTACACAACTGTGGTATTTGATCTGAGAGCTTGATAGTCTAGAAGAATTCGAAAACATTTTTTTTTCTAGTTTCATTTTTTAGCCTCGTCGTATTACTTACTAGATAAACAGTAGGTGCAAGGTTAAAACATCGTAATTACAATTTTATTTTAATGGTTGAATCTTGTGAATGTGCTTTTCATACTTTGAAAGACACTTTTACAATGTGTCCCAGAGTCAGTGGCTAGGGGACATCTCTAGAATGACCATGAACCTAACATAGGGTTATCTGAAGTTTGACGGTTTCGAAGTTATTTGAACTTTTATGATATATTTGGAATTTTATCTTCAAAACCGCTACCTAAGGAAAATATTTCTCTAGACCAATGCATTCTAAGTAAAAAATATATAAAAAATGGTTTATCCAAAATATTCACAAACAAAAAGTTATAGCATGTTTAATAAATGCCAAAAAGAAAAACGCCCTGTATCCTCCAAACTAATCGAGATATCGAGATACAGTTTGCGGTATTTAATTCAACTTAAAATCTAGTTCTAGACACCCCAGCTACTTTTTGTGTTTATCTTCGAGAAATAGGAGAAACCCCCAAAAGCTTCCAATTTGGAACAGTGTACTCATTCGGTCGCGGACTAAACATTTAAAAATTTGTTGTACTTAACCATGCAATAAATAATAACCCCTCAAATTTTACTCAATTTCAGTTAACCGATTTTTTTCACCATTCTGCATGCTTCAATACTACATTTAACTAACTTTCCCGGTAAACATTGTACATTTAATTTTTTACTGTAGATTACCCCTTCCCCAAGGTAGTTTTTGGGCTAATGTTCAAGTGGATAGGACAACTCAACTTTCTACAATTTTGCTTTAAATCTTGGTTTTTGGTGCACAATTGCAAAAATAAAAATAAAAATAACTTACCTGCAGTAAATCTAAAAAGTTGTGCCAGCTAGCTACAAGACCAGCAAATGCTTGGACCAAATTTCAACTCGATCCTTTCAGTAGTTTCAACCATTGATTAAGGTACGAATTCCTTATTCAATGTTTCAACAAAAAAGTGATCTTTGTGCGGGAAAGTCGAAGTTTGTCGAAAATCATAGAAGTTCAAATAAATTCATTAAACCGTCGAGCCTCGGATAACCCTTTAAAGGGTTCAAGGTCATCCTAGTGATTGTTTGGACTACTGACTCTGGGACACCCTGTATAATAACCTTTAGAACTTCGACAAATCACAAAAAATTAAATAAATAGAAATCGCAAACTCGATTGCAAAATATTTAGGTTATAAAATTACGGGATTATAGCATTCCAATATAATCTCTGGTATTTACTTTTTTTTGTCTGTGGTGTTATCAACAAACGCATGATCCTTGAGCAATTGACACGAATTGAATTCTGGCCTTGCCTGAGAGTGACTATTGTGTTATGGTTTACAAGTAAGATAGGTCGTATTGTACTGAATATAATCCATAAATATCGTCGAGCATAACAAAATATAAAATTCTGAAGATGTATAGAAATTAAAATGTTTCTCTTGATTCTCCCTTATTTTATGTTGGAAATAGTTTTGTTCAATATTATTTTATAATAAATTATAAATTACAATTACAATCCACAGAACCAAGAAAATGAGCTCTTTCATCTGAATCCATTCGGTTGACGGTTTCGTCTGTATGGTTCTGATGGTTCATGAATCATGATGAAATGTAACGCTGAGTTGTCCACTCTCCTCTCCCAAAAACATTTTTAAAACTATTGATAGGCTCTAAAACATGATACACTTACTTAATTTCTGGATTCGAAAATTAATGCTTACGGCCACTGAAAAGAAGCAAGAAGTCATTGCAATTTGCTATATTAAATTCAAAATATTTTCGTGGAAATGAAAGACAAACACATTTAGAAGTCCTACAAGAAAATTTGATCTGATCTGAATGAGTTGGGGACACCGGGGTTCTAATAATAATGTGGTCTCCGCCTACTAACAACAATAACAAATTACAGTACAATTCAAAAGTGGTAAAATATTTTAACAAAATGTATTTATTATGGCAAAGAAAAACAAAATACCTAATAAAATACAGATTATTGTCTGTTTATAATAATAGTTGTACTGGATAACAAGGTTAGAACTATGCATAAGAAAACAAAAACTGGTCTAAATTTTGCCGACGTTTCGTCGTTATATTACGACTTCTTCAAGGCTACAAAATATAAAAAATATGAAAAATATGTTTATAATATTTAGGATAAGTTTGGGTTCTTTTAATGTTTCCTATAAGTAACTAGGATTGTAGTTATTGTTATTATGTGTAAGATCGATAAACAAGATATTTTAGTGCCAATACTACAAGTATTCACCCCGATTTACCCTGTAATATCGATCGTTTACCTTTAATTACGGTCGTGAATGATAACACGACAATATACAGGCTGAGTCCGTTTTTTGTAGCAGGACTTTAACATTGGATACCTATAAATGACCTTTTGTGATTCGGTCTTTTGTAGTTTCAATCTTTTGTGCTTCGACCTTTTGTTTTTAGATCTTTTGATTATTCTACCTTTTCTGTTATATCGACATTTTCAAAATTTAGACCTTTTGTGTTTCGACCTTCTTTCCTTTTGTTCTTTTTAAAAAGTTGCTCACTTCAGTCTATTGTGATTTTTTATACAAAAATGAAATGCTCAGATAATTTAAAAATTCCTCGATTTAAGACTCAACGTACGAGGTGATTCAATATTTTGACCCATAACCCATAAAATGGCTTTTTTCGATCTGTAGTGAGCAACACGCATAATTTTAAACTTTACAAATTTTAATTCAAGTAATTACTCGCATTTTGAGATAATAATTATTTAAAAATATTTATCACAATGACCGTCATTACGCTCTTTGCGCAAATGATAAACCACTATCCGAAATTAGGAAAAATTAGGAAACCATCCGAAATTAGGCGACTATCCTCTACTTTTTGCGTTATTATTTAGCATCTAAAGTAGGGCGAAGGCGGGTAAAGTTCATAGGTAGGTCATTGAGTAAAAGAATATATATTTCAAATTAAAATATAATATACTTATTCTTTCACTCAATGGGTAGGTATATAATATTGATAAAGTCACTTGAAACAGCATAGAAAACTCTAATTGGCTTCGCAAAAGGAATAAAGGAAAAAGGCGTCACGCGCAGTTTTCGAAAATATAGGTACATATTCTACAGGCTAACATAATACCTATTTCACTTTCAAAGTTCAAACATAATGTAAAGGTTAATGCACACCTAATAGATATCGTCAAAAGGTCTCTAAAAGGCCATATTGATTATAACTATTTATGCAAGTATGTCCAATGATTTGTTAAATTATGGCACGGCTATGCATTGCATTTTGGCTCAAAACTGTCTCATTCATATCTTTCTACTACGAATATCAGGTTCAATTTAAATTGTTAAACAACGTGTTTTGTCTCATATTTTATTGCCGAGGCAGCTACCCTAGTAAAATCACTTCTGACTAAGTAGGTATTTCAATTATTATTGAAATTAGATAAACCGCATACACTTACTCAGTGGCTGCATCTACATTCACCTTTGAATAAAGAATCCCATCATGAAAAAGTCAAAGCTCTATTTGTATTATAAAATACTTGAGACGGAAATCGTCCTGGGTATAGTAACCAACTTTTGACATACCTAATATTTTAATATCTGACACGGTGGTATTTAGATACTTTTTCGAGTTATTATGCGGCTTGTGGCACTTCCCTGACCGCCAAAACTACAATGTTTGAGGTTAATAATCCATCGGTAAGTAATTTTGTAATTTAAATTAACTTTTGATGCCATGCACCCAAGTTGCATAAGCGGTTGTGTAGGTAGGTAACTGCTTGTTCATAATTGGAAATTGAAAATTAGAATGGCTGTTTGCGCTGTATTATCAAGAATTTCCAAACCTAAAGACATAACAGTGCCTTATAATGTTTTGCCTGTATTGTATAATAGGTACTGATTTCACGAAAAATGCAAAAGTAGCGACGTTTATATAGATTTCACCCAAAGTTATTACGAAGAGGGGTTTGACCAACATTTTTAATAATCGTTAATATATTATGAATCGGTCAAATCTATATATAATATATAAGCGAAATACCAAATACCACTGACTCACTCACGCACTCGTCACGAAATCTCTGGAACTATAAAGCCTACAAACTTGAAATTTGGCAGGTAGGTTCATGGTACGACGTAGGGATTCTATAAGAATAAGGATTTTCCAAAATTCAACCCCTAAGAAGATACGGGACGGAGGCACAAGAAAGGGTCTTTTCACTCGCAAGAAGTCGTGGGAATTAGCTAGTAATTTTAATTTTTTATTTCTAGATAGAGGTGGGTAGACTTGACTGGCTAGTTGAAAACAAACAGTAAACTTGTTAAACAAGTTGCTGCTGGGGTTGCAGTCAGGATAGGTTTGGAGGCCTTAAAGGAACACTCTTGTTTGAAAAGTTTCGGAATGTTTTATTTCTTTTTTCAATACATCTTTAATTTTTGTACAACTTTTAGATGTCTTGAAATAGGAAATAAAACTTTCGGAAAGCTCAACTTTTCAAACAAGGGTGTTACTTGAAGGCCTTCAAACCAATCCTGAATTCAACCCCATCAATTTGTTTAACAAGCTCACTGTTTGTTTTCTTATTTTCATGTAGGTGTTTGTTGGATTTGAATGTGTAGTTGTTGAATACAATTAAGCAAAATGCATTAGGGCACATCTAACAGAAGTAATAGGTATACATACTACATTATTTGTATTTATATTTATTACATTCATTTATTGATAAGCAGGTGTAAGTCGTAACTGACTTAGTTAAAAAGAAAAAAGTATGTAGTAGGTATGCAGTCAGCAGGGCAAAAAGAAAATACTCTTTGTTATATGGTCAAGCTTTCGGAATGAATTTATTCCTTCATCGGGACAATAGCTACAATAAATATACATTATAAAAATGTTATAATGTTAATGTTAGGACTACTTACATACTTGAGGTTTAGTTTAAAACTCGCAGAAAGAATACTAAGAAAAAATTTTTTTTCATAGAAAGAAGATTATAATAGAATTTCTGCATTTACTGTATAGGATACTTTGTTAGCCTCAAGTTTGTAAGTGATCCTACCATTAACATTATAACATTTTTATAATGTATATTTATTGTAGCTATATTATCCTGATGAAGGAATAAATTTTCGAAAGCTTGACCATATAACAAAGAGTAGAGTAAGATCGGGTAATATGGTCATTTTTATTTCTTTACAAAAGACATATTTATTAACAACATAATTTATTCATTTTTGAGTATATTGCGCTCATGTCTATTGCTTATATATTGCAATAAGTAGTTTTGATCAGCAATGTCGTAAAATAGGTAAAATTGGTAACTTAAGAAAATGACACATTTTTCAAGTAAATCAAAAGCGGGGGGGTAATATGGAATAGTGGTGTCGGGTCTAAAAAAATCAAAAATATTCCCAAAACTACTGCACATTTATTTTATTTTCTAAAAATATATTAGATAATCTATTGAAAAATCACAAAATATGATATTTTTTAGTAAACTATATTAAAGTCGGGTCAAATGGAATATAGGATTGGCCATATTCCATATTACCCTCCCGACGCACCTTAGGAAAAACTAGTTGTCAACATTTAAGGGACAGCATATTGTTGCTGCTTTAACATTAGTTACATCAACTCATGTCACTTGCCAATTACCTTGTTGTTAAAAGTTCTTATTTTGATGAAAATACCCGCGTTTCACATTCAGATCCGACACTGTTCGAAAACTTTGATAACCTCAAAAACCAAAAAACTGATGCCCCGCAGTATAGAAGCGTGCAGGGCCAAAGTCTTTGATATGAGTGGAACAACAGTATACTAAGAAATGTAAATTTGGATAACAATCATTAGATGGCGCGATGGTTTCTACAATTTGGGTGTATTCCATATTCCCCGATTTTACTCTATTTTTTTTGCTCTGCTGACTGCATCCCTACTACATACTTTTTTCTTTTCTACATTCACATTCCATTGATACCAACCGAAACGTCTTGATGGACGCCTAATTTGAACGGAACTCACGATACTGAACCGACTTGGTGCTTCGCAGGGACGTCATCTGCGCCAACTCCGAGGCCAACGATAAAGACAGGCCACGGCGCTAACGCATAATCGCGTAGTCACGTGGTCAACTTAGTCCTATATGATGAAAGGCATTTTTGGAGATAAGTAGAAAAAACAAATTTCGTAACAATTTGGCATGTTTTCTTTCATCTATTACATTATTGGTTTTGTGCATCCAAGCTTTCTCTAATTGTTTTTTCAAAATTTTCAACCTGCCTCAGCTGTTTTGGGCTGAGAGTTAAACGGCACTGCACTCACAATATTTTGGCACATTCTCAAAAATTGTTGGGACGTCACCTTCCTTTAGCTTAGGTGATATTCTCTATAGGTATTTTCCTCCCACAATACATTTGTCCACTTTAATTGTTTCACTTTCTTGAAAATGTGTTAGCCACACATACTTAAGGGTTTTTTAGAAATTAAATCTCAGTTGGGATTTGACGAATCCATTTTTGGCGGAAATTTTCATCCCGAGGCAAAACAAATGTTTGTTATGGCGACACTTTCTTCCTGGCTTTTATAATATGTATAAATATAATATAAACAGACCCAATATTTGAAAAGGTCTCAGTTGATCGGCAGCGTGAAAGACCGAATAGAAACCGTATCAGGGCGTGGGTCGACAACGAAAATCCTCGAGTACGTTACAACACTGATTTATTTCGCACAAGGTGAATGGTGAATACAATAAATACACAAACCCGAACGTGGTCAACGGGAACGGCTTCCAGCCACCCGGACCGTCTGAACTCGCGGATCTCCCGTAAGCAGTGAAAACTTCTCAAAACCCAAGCTGCCGCTTTCAGTTATGTGACAAATGACATCTAACGTCGACTAAGATGGTCACGTGATTTTTGTGCGCCAGGGCCTGTCTTTATAGTAGGCCTTGCGCCAACTCGACGTGTTTTTACATCGGGAGTAGCCTACCGTTGTTTGTGTATCGTGGCAGAGACTGTCCCGGTCTACATATCATTAAGCCCAAATTTGCTCCTTCCTGGGGTCCTTTATTCAAAGAACGGACCTCCTAAATATAGCTGGACTGCTATTAGTGCTTTCCCCCTCCACCAATCTTTGTCCAACCGCCAGAGGGCGCTGAAGGCTGGTTTTTGGCCGCCATCATGTGCTGATTTCTAGGGGTACTGTTGGCACCATTTAGGTTCAAGTCTTTTTCTTCCTCTATTTCACTTCATTTCAAATAACCCGCCAAAAAACGCAGCTTGGATTTCCTCTGCTGTCAGCACAACATAGCGGCAGCCTGTTCCGAAAATTTTTAACATAAATAAATGGTCGAGTCCAAGTGAGCAACGTAATATACCTAGCCACAGAATTTTGCCGCACTGGGATTTGGATTTGGATTTGACGGTGTCATCGGGTGCATTGACGGTACTCATATGAGACTTGATTCTCCTATTATTAGAGCGTGTTGTGTATTGTAAAATTTAAACTTGGAAACTTACCAAAGTTAATACAGATGAAGTCCAGGAAGAAGGACTATATATTGCTAGTATTTTGTTTGAAAGGCAATAGAAATTGTTAGTATGTTCTCTGTAAAAATAAGTAAATGGATTTTAGAATAAAGCATAAAGCAGTGCGGTAATGATTTCTAATTTATAGTGCATATTCTTCATATTTGTCGTGTCTTAAAAGTTAAGAAAGTAGTTTATATTACAATCACCAGAAATTCAAATTCAGAATTATTTAGTAGTTTTACTAGATGTCGAAAAAGTGATGACACGCGTCTACCCTTATGTTCATAACACTTTTAGTACTCTGCGAATACGCCGGTCATTTAGATTGAGCTAAATTATTTTAGTATTAATAATTTTACTTACCTTCACGTCCTTCACTATTGATTTCCTTTTTTTTTAAATTAGCAAGTGGCAAAAGTTGAAAATGTGATTAAAAGGAAAATAAATTATCTAGAAAGCCTTGGCATTGAAAACATGCCAACTGTGATTTATTAAAATTATGCGCATTTTCTTTCCCACAATAATTCAGAACTGGTTCTGAACCCTTCTTGATATGATTTGGAACTGCGATTTTGCGCGCAACAGTTCTGCGCAGTTATGGAACGGTTCGGAATCAGTTCCAAATTGATGGCAAGTCTCTGGTTCCAAAAAACGAAAGAAAACAAAGTTATTATAATAATACCAAGCTGCTTGCAAGCGCTTCCTTCGCGGTGATTGCACCTACTGTGTCCTTCAACCAAGCCGCCGCCTACTTGGTTTTCATTCCATGGTTTCTAGAATAATTTTGCGTCGAGTCTAGTAATTTTTTAAGACAATATTCATAGTATAGTCCAAAGCACGAAAGAAAACGTTTCTAAAGAATGCGGGCAGCGTTGCGAGATTTCCTATACGAGTAGTCGTTGTTTATTGGCGAATACAAGTTTTATCATATTGAAGCCGAATTTCTTAACTCTGTTGTACCGAAAAAATAAAGCTCTCATCACGGGACCACTTACCCATTTTTGTTTATCATTTATTTTTAACGCGGTGTGATAAAACACCTATTATATTTTTTTCAACATCGTCGCGTCTACCATCGCCTTTGAAATACGGCAACACAGCACTTCTGCGTTGATTGATTCCTTCCTCCATCGACGACTTCTGCGAAGGAGGCGGCTCACGAAATCAGTTAGCCAACGCGTTTTGTGCCTGTTTCTATAGTACGTAAAGTTAACTGCGTATTTGGGCTACCACACAGCGCTCACTTTTTCGGCCGCAGCGCCGGCAAGCTTGACAGAGAGCTCAGTGGCGTTTCGTATGTACGGGAGTTAACGTGTGCAAAATGAGTAAACAGGGAAGAACGTTGCATTCTCAAGCACGAGAAATAATTGCCAATGTTATAAGGGTTTGCCTTCCTCCATAATCTAAGGCATCACCGTTAAGAATAATATTAACAATAAATTAAATAACAATTATATGAAAATTAAGTCAGTGAGTTACACAAAATTGAGCTACGCCCCTGAACTGTGACTAATTCTATAGTATTTGCGAGTTCTTCCCCCTTACGTCGCACGCATTCTGCCGTAAGGAGGACTATATTAGATTTAATACAACATTTTACAACAAAAAATATGATGATAGTCGTGCGAACGAGTCCAGAAAAAGATTTGCTCCGCCCCGCGTTTCATTCAAACCGATTAGCTAATAGCAACACTAGCAACTGGCCGATGACGTGCGTGTCAATGTTTATGTCCAATGTGCACTGCGTCTTATGGAAACGAATTTGCTTTAGAACATTCAATTTAGGTACTGATCAATAATTTTTCAAATACCCCATAAACACACAACTCGCACCTTTTATGTTTACTTCTAGTTCCTAATCAAAATTCCGTTGATAAACTATTCCGAGAACTCATAGTGGATTCGCTAATTTGTTATTGGGTGATAAGGGCTGTGTGTACAGTACATTTTTTCCTGTTTGTTATTTGCGCGCAGGTAAAGATAAAATACTATAATATAAATTTTAGTAATATGCTGCCAAAATATATCCCAATAAAAGGTGAGATATTAAAACCATTTCATATAGGGGTAGAGAACCATTTTACGCGGAGAAGATAGTAATCCCTTCGTTTTATGACATCGTAAACTCTGTGATTAAGTACCATGAAATTAAAAGAAGGTCTTATACCTAGGTCTGAATTTCCAGGAGATGATTATAAGTGTTTTTTGTGCTACTGAAAATATTTCTCCTGAGAAACCAAAACAAATACAGGGTAATTAAGTTTTAAATGTCCAAACTCCTACGATAATTAGAATATCGAAAAATATTGTCAGTTTCTCTATAAACTTTTTTATTTGGGTGCTTTATAAGAAAGATACAAAGATACAGAGTGTGAAAGGTTTAAAAAATATGTGAATTTTTCTGAATATTTACCAAACTAGTCGAGATATTTGTGTCATTAGAGATTAAACTTGAAAGAATTAATGAAACCACGTTCGAAGTAGACCAACATATTGTGGTAACGCCTTCTTGTGCGACTAGCAACTATTTTTTGTCCCCTAAAAACACAAACAAAAAGCATCTCGCTCGCTGTCCATATGAACCATCACTGCGCCAGGCCTCTAATTACGTTGATAGTGAAGCCTAGAAATTTGATCAACTGTTCAGGGATAAAGTATTTTGACCTGCTCCGCAATACCCCTATGTGGAGGGTTTGGTCTACTTCGAACGTGGTCTCATATAATTGTGATAGAACAAATTTACAGGTAAGTTAGTTAAATCTCTAATTATATGTAATCCAAGCGTTCAAGTACACTAATATATACAACGTGTAACAAAAAATCATGTCCATAGGTTAAGGGCGTACTCTTGGGGCTAAATTGAGGCGATTGAACCCCATTTACCTTAGTCCAAAATCGCCTCTTTTCCAAGATACAGAGTGTCAAAGTCAAAATTTAATTTTACAAATTTGCTAATATTTCTTAAACCCTTGTCTACTGGATAGACCAGGCTTAAACCGTTTAATTTTTTTCTTCAAATTTTGCACTTTGGGGTGCGTATTCTGTAATTACTTTTTCCGAATTCACACTGCTGCTACTGGCACAATCAAGGAATGGTACCCCTTTCACCCCCCAAAACTTTTTTGTGCGTACGCCAATGGATAAACTAAAACCTACCGTGGAATCTCTTATCAATTTAGAAGTTATTTTTACTCTTAAATTTTTCCATTCGAGTTGCGATTTCAGAGGAATTTTTAATTTTTGTAGATAGGTGGCTTGATAAGAGGCTGAAATTAGGGTTGCTTTATTGATGCACAAGTTGTTCATCAATAAAGCAAAAATCTATTCATAGCTCAAGGGCGTACCCTAGAGATTACATTTTGGCGATTTAACTCGGCTAACGCCTCGTCCGGACACAGCAATGATTCGTCCTGAAAAACTTCATTTTAGGTACCTACCTACTTACTTAGGTAATATTTTTTATTATTTTTTTTATTATTTACTTTTATTCGCATGACTATTGACACCGTATATTTATCTGCAGGAGTCTGGCCATATTATATACTTAGTATAATAACCCCCCTCCTTTTTTTGGAAGAGGTTCTATACGTATCTCATTTTTCAAGAAAAAAGTTTGTTGAACGCTGAACGGCATAATAAGTCAACTTGCCTATCATGCATTTGTATTGGTACTAGGCCACATTTATTCTTCTTTGTCATACCTAATTCACAAGAACGCCACAAATCGTCCTTCGAACATTGTATAGCAATGTTGACAACCCAAAACTTTTCCCTTTTCAAAACATTGTTCAGCAGCAATGATGCCCTATTGTTTTTACAAAAACGACATAGGTAAATGGTCCATTGAATATTTGTAGAGCGATGTTGACGAACCGAAATGTTTTCTTTCAAAATATTATGTAGCAAAAGCAAAGATGCACTATTACCTTCAAATATGGCACGAATCGTCCTTCAAACATTGTATAGCAAAGTTGATGACACAAATCCTTCTGAATCTAATGAGAACGTGGATGGAATATAATGATATAGATTGGCATAAAACCTTTAAATATCAAACACCTTAAACAACCAGTGGCAGATAATTATGTAATTAGTACATTTATTATTAGAAAAATGAATCGCCTTGTATTATTAATCAAATTTATTGTGTTTTAAACAAAAATATACTTTCGGTATTTTTACGTGTGTGTTACGGGTTAATGGCAAATTTTATTTTTTAATTATTTAAAGGCATTTCTGAAAAAACGACAAAATATAGAAAAAAATGTGTTTCTTAACTTAAACAAAGTATAGTATTTGTAAAGTCACTTGAAACAGCATAAAAAACTCTAATTGGCGCCACATAAAGAATATAGGACATAAGCGTCACGCAGTTTTCAAAAATATACATATAGGTATTCTACAAGCAACATAATATTTCACCTTTAAGGTTTTTTAAGGTTGTCGTTAAACAGAACGTAAAGGTTAATGCACCATATAATATTGTCAGAAGGTGTCTAAAAAGCCATATGCATTATAGCAACTATTTACGCAAGTATAACCTAAGATCTGTGAAATTATGGCACGGCTATCCACCGCATTTCGCTGCACAAGTGGCCACCCGTCGAACAGTGTAACCCATGCAAGTATTGGTGATATTATATTGGGCGAGCATGCAGTCACTTGTTTTTACTACACTCTCTATCTTCTCTGTCTCCTTCATCTCTTTTTACTACTATTACCACGTATGGTTTAATATCGTTAAAAAAGTGTTTTGTCTCGTATTTTATTGCCCAGGCGCCTGTTCTCGAGCTACCCTGGTAAAATATAAATGAACTCACTTGGGACACAGTGATACCATGCTCTGCTGCTGGTAAAAATATCAGACTTATCAGCAAAAATCACCCGTATAAAATTCAAAGGTTTTTATGCTGTTCCAAGTAACTTCATTTATACCATACCTACATTTTGAAGGATTTCTAAAACTAATATAAGTCTATGCAAGAATCAGAAAGTAAAATAGACCTACTATATAAATTATTAAAAACATCCCTTATGTATATTAAAAATAAAGAATTTGTGAGTATTTCAGAAAATTGTAAATCCACTACGTCTTATTAACTGCGAATCGCAAAAAATGATATTCCATCTTAACAACAACCGGCAATGCAACATAAAGGCCTAATTATACGCCTTACTGAATGTCCATATTGTCCATGAACTGTTTCAATTTCAAAAACGCGTTGCGTATTATGTTAGTGTTAGTAGTGTTTATTTCTAAAAAATATATGATATATTTAGGTATATTTTTCATTGAATTGGAAATATTTATATTTATTCCGGATTTAAGTCCGGAAACGATTACTAAATTTTCGAAAAATAAGCGTTTCCCTGAAAGTTTAAATTTAGGTATTATGTGGCTTTTTTCGAGTAAGAAATTTCATCTACGAAAACATGCACGGCATTGCACGGTAGTGTTTTCCCAACTATAAATTTCCAGTAAAAACACATCATTGGTAATGTTTACCACAAATTTAAATATGACTTGCACGTTTATCTAATGCAGTTTTTACGGGAGAAGATTGTAAAATACAACTAAGGCTAAGCATTAGACAAAGTTTCGAATAATATCACTTGGAAACAAAAATTAAAATGTGCCACCTGTTGGGGGTAATCAATAAAATCAACTTGATTTTTTTTTGTTTTTTTGGCTTTACGGGGCTCCCTGATTACGTGTTTAAAGTTAATGTCCTTGTCCTTGTCACTATAAAAAAATTAATAGTAATAAATAAAAAAATATTCCTTGTACGATTATTTATTTTGTCTTTAGAAAATTGACATCTTTTATGATGTAACTGGGTTCTCCTACTATCATCCGACCGAGGTACCATTTCGGTGTTTGTGTGGTGTTCGGGAGCGAGAAGGGTCTTATCCTGTGTCGTGATGTTTACTAACTCCCTTTTAACGAAGAAATTTTAAACTATTGGACATCAGTACAATCAAGATAGTTCGAGGGGTCATCGGTACTCGTTGAAGAAGTGAAGGTGGTGAAACAAAATTGTGCAAACCTATCACAAAAAGGAAAAGAAAGAAGGACAAGTACCTACTTTACAACACGAGATTTCCATGGCTTCCCATGACCAGCACCTACTTACATTGATAGCGGACGTAAACACAAATTGTAACACTCTTATTTCTTGAAGTGTCTTGCGATAGTTCAGATAAATATTACACCATCTTCTATTCGTGTTCTGTTGGTTTCGACTCCCATGGTGTGTAATGTCACTCCCACCCCACCCCACCCTCCGACCGTTACGTTGGCCACGCCTACCGTTAATCTCCGACTCTCCGTATCGTTACATTGTTTGCAAGAGGCCCCCGTAAAGTTTGTGTACCGCATCGGAGGCGTGCATACACCAGCTGCATCGAAAATAGCGCTATCAATGGACAGGTCGGCTCACACTGCGAGACTCGAAAATAGAACATCCACAGTCGCGTTTTATAGTTCCGTTGACACGCGCGCGTGGGGCGCTCTTTTTCTTGATGAGCGCTTTCTCACCGTTATAAACCCTGTTTTATTGAAACGTTTTGTACGTTTACAGCGTTACAAACGGACAAAAATCCAAGGACAAGTGAAATTTGTGGTTTAGTTGTACGTAATAGACTTTTATTGTTTTGAATGTTTTCCAAGTTAGTTGTTCGGACGCTAATAGTTTTTATTGAAACAATACACATAATATTATAAACACAAAAATAGTGTCTAGTGGGTCTGGTTATAAAGATAAAAGTACGAGTAGGTAGTGTCTAACAGAACTTTGGAAGACTTTTTTTGTACTGCATGGTGAGTGGTGAGTTATTTGTCTTCACTTTTTTTGTCACCCCATCGATACTTTGCCTACTGGATTCTAAATGTTTGTGCAGTATCCAATATCTTTAAGTTTAAATATCTATAGGAATTATTTTTATCCTGCAAACTTTTGTAGTGTAACTTTGCAAATAAAGTATGGCAACAACTGCCCATAATTATGAAAATTATTGCCCCCCCTGGCGAATACCGTAACGGCGCCCTTGAAACGGCCTTTGGGGGTTCAACCAGGGACTCTTTAAAATAAGGGGACCCAGCATTATACTTTCCAAAGTGAGGCCTATTCTTTCCTTATTCTAATAGTGTCAGTGATGCCAAGTATGCCATTTTATTGGAGAATCTATATGAATATAACAGGTACTTTGATTGTTAGTAAAAATTAATAATGGTTTCCATGATTTCTAAAAATTAGACTTGACAATGTTGTGTCTACAATTAAGAATATGGCAACTGTCAAATGAAATAAATTTATTGTATAGTTGAAATTCTTTAATGTCACATCTGAGTATCTGGAAGTTAGAAAACTTAAAAATTGTGAATTATTGATGGGAAATTTTTTGCCTCCTTTAGAATATATGGCACTATCTATCACATAAAACCTGATGGCAGTTGGACACTGACATATAACATAACCTTGTACCACTTATGTGGTCTCCTTGGAGTTTACAGAAAACAAACCTCCCCTCAAGGCTTCACTTTGCCTATCTGACTGACTGTGAAATGCTGGGTCCCCTTATTATTTTAAAGAGGGTTCAACAATATCAAGTTCAACAAATGCAACCACTTATTACCTATCTATATACAGGGTGTCTCAAAGATAGTATTCACTGTAGTCAGTAGTAGTAGTCCAAACGAAGCTTGTGGGGTGACAATGAACCCTATATAGATTTGACGGTTTAGAAATTATTTGAACTTTTATGATTTTCGAGAAACTTGGTACTTCTCTGCACAAATATCTCTATTTTTTTAAAACTAGTGAAAGGGTTAAGTTGAAATCTGGCTGAAGCATACTCTGGTATGGTAGGTACAAAAATGTCTGATCAACTGTCTGATTTACAGTGATTGCAGTGCAGATATGTAATTTTTTAATAAAAGTGCAATTGTCCAACAAAAAAACAAGATTCAGAGTAAAGTTGAAGAAAGTTGGGTTTTCCATTGTCCTATCAATGTGAACATTAGCCTAAAAACTATGTACTTTTGAGAAAAGCTAATTTACTGTAAAAAACTAAATGTGCAATGTCTACCGTAGAAGTTTGTTAAATGGTCGTTAATGTTGAAGAGTGCACGCTGGTGAAAAAATCGGTGCAGGATAAGCCATAAGCCAACTCACTTTGCATTCTAATAAAAATTACATCTATGCAATAACTGTAGGTAAATCAAAAATTTAAGTTGAATCATATATGTACGAGGATATGTAGCTATAATACCAAAGTATGCTTGGACCAAAATTCAACACAATCCTTTGACTAGTTCCAACAAAATAATGATGTTTGCACGGACAAGTACGAAAGTGATCATAAAAATCAAGTAGTTTCTAAATCGTCGAACTTCGGATAATCCATATATAGGGTTCAAGGTCATCCTAGTCTAAGAAGACCTTAAACCGTCTAGGATTCCTACAGATACTAGAGACACAGGGTAAGAGATGTGCTAGAGATGTCCCCTATACACAAGCTTCGTTTTGGAATACTAGGTAATTATATGTCACCCCGTATATTTAAAATTTTAAATATCCACAAAATCACTCTATATTTTCCACCCTTAATATATTCACAATCAACGACATATATATTATATGTCAAAGAAAAAGAACTCTTATTACCTAATTACCGTATTAATTTGGACCCTTACATCATATCAATTCCAAAATTTATTTAAGACAATAGTCTTTTCCGCATAATTAAGCTCTGATTGGATACTTAACGCTAAAGATCAAATGTATCGTACCTCTACTGTATATCTACCTGCCTACATACGTAGTTGAGTGTTTTGTTGTCGTGAGTAATGGATATGGCTAAATAATGGAGTGGTTATTTAGAATATATTCCAAAGTAGTTAAAAATGTGAACATGAAACACACAGCTGCGTAGGTATACCTAAATCAAATGAAATACACCCGAAAGTACTTACTCGAAAGTTCGAGATTCTTTTAAGCAAACTTTACCACAAAAAATGCATCTACTCGTATGTGAATACCAGTTGGAAGTACCACATTTTCATGTGTACTCTCTATATCTAAGCTTAATATTTTTTAATAATGTCCAAAAAATAGTATTACTCTGCGGTGCGAATTATTTCGCTAACCGCGTACTTACGTTCCTCTACGTTCGCGTTCAGCATGTAGCGTCGACTGAGTTTCAGTCTGCCTGGCCAATAGGAGCGCAGTTTGTCTCTGGTGAGAAGATGATCACGCTATAGCTATTATTTTACATTTATGCGGTATGTGTGTATTTGTGAGATTGAACAAGTGTGTTTAGATACAAAAAAATACGTGGTGTGACGTAAATTACATTGGCACTGGTATCTTTTTTGTTGAAATGTTGCTATATAGTCACTCAGATTACAAACATTTGCATCGCATTTTCCCGTATTAATCATATTTCTTGGAAATTATTCTATAAATATTTTCCAAAGCTTCCCAAGCAAAATTAGCCCCAACCATAATATTTACCTCTGGCCAGTCAATACAATATTTTGTCGCCAGCATTGTTTAAAAAATAAATAATTATTCTTTTTATTTCTTAAAGTCGCAAAAATATATTATGTTTTCGCTACTTGTCTTGGTAATAAATATACATACTTCAAATGGAATTGTACCGAGTTTGTTTTTCTTGTTCAAGTACACACAATATAAGTATATATGTCCCAAATTAGACATTTTTGAGGGGTTTTTCCTATTTTGCGAAGAGACAGACAATAGTTTATTGTGCAACAAGTTAAGTAATGAGACATACCTACTGCATGCAAATGCACAAGTTGTGGCACGAGTGCCTTCAAGTGCATTGCTTAATAATAATTGTTACTAGTTGTACACTATACTTTGTGCGACTTGCAGATATGTGTTCAAACGCATTAACCAACTGACGTATCATGTCATTATTGGCGGATAATAATGAGAAAAATCATTACCATGAGTGTAGGTAATAACCAACGCACCGTGAAAAATATTATTATTTGACTTGGCTTTTACAAAAACAGTAAATATTAATTGATTCTCCTGCTAGGCTACTCCTATTATTATACCAGTGAAAAACAACTTGTTTTTGCGTTGATTCGCATCGGCACCGCTGAGTAATTAAACAATTTGAACGCTGCAAGGAACAAACAAAAACATACTAACGTTAGCATTAGCAATTATTATTAGTTATATTTTTACATTGAAGTGCAACTTCATGATCTCACAAAATATCAGTTCTCGTGAGTCATAGAGATAGAACCAAGAATATTTCTTCGAAAATACATCTCATTTTTCATATTTTCGTCATTCTTATAACATAACCGTTTCCATGCTCTCATATAGTCAAGTATAGTTCGTCAAATTATATGTAGAACGACTACTAAAAGAATGCGGAGAAAGAAATAAGAATGTTGCCAAAATTTCAAGCCCTATAAATATAGCTACGCATTATAGGCCTGTGGCACAGTTAAAAGTATATTCTTTTAACTGTACCTGTGGACTGTGGTTGAGTGAAAAATGTAATACATATATGTATAAGAGGAGCAGCCTTTGCCGAATATCGCCGCCAACAATCAGGATTATAGTCCAACAGCCAACAACAATATTATTCTCATTATTAAACCAGCACAAATTCCTTATTTTCATTGTTCTTGGACTAACACAGATTGGTGGCATCAACGATATATAGGAATAGATTACTCACGCTAATACAATTAACACGGTTTTATTTTGCTTCTACATTAGCGGGTCGGAGAGAAGAAGACGAGGTAATTCAGTTTTTCCTATTTTGTAATGCATAATATCGTGTCTATGCTTTGAGATAGTTATATTTACAAAATAACCTAAATCGTATCAAAAAACTGGAAGTCTTGAATGTGCTAACATAACATCTTTTTAAAATCATGAAACTAAACAAGTTGCCTTTGGTAATGTATCTTATTCCTATACATATATCGTTGGTTGGCATCGAGATTGCTCCTCTTTGATATTCTCAACGGTAAGTATCGGTATTGGTATTAGGTAGTATAATTTTTTTTTACCTATCTGAGCATTGATTAAAAGCCTACATAACATATATTTTTTTCTGGTTCTCTCGTGAGGCATTTTGAAATCTAATAAAGAAAAATGAAAATCACGAATTCAGACGCCATATATTGGTATATTTCCACTAAGAAAAAATGCCACCGTTTTCATCATCAGACATCAAATATACACATGTCTATACATTAGGTACACAAACTACTATTGACAAAATGCAGTATAAATATATTAATTTTTTTAAACTATTTGCAAGTATATTCTAAACCTTTTTGATTGTAAAGACAGAATATTCCTATCACAGAAAATATACGCTACGCTACGCGTATATCTCTAATATTTTTCGTAGCGTATATTTTCTGTGATTCGTATATCTGTAATATTTTTCGGTTTAGGTATATTTTTGCTATATTCTCACCTTTAACACTAAACTAATAATACATTTCTAAAGGTTATAATCAAGACAGTATATTATAGGACAATCTATAATCTCAAACTACTTGAATAAATACAATATATATTTTTTCAGTATGGTACTAAAATCTGTAAAACAAATACAAATATTATTATATACAATGACATTGTAATTTTTTTTAAATAACCTTGAGATTATCCTTAATTGCACGGTTACCGCTGTTTGGAAGAATAGGTACATTTTGCTCATAGAAAAGAAATCATGTTTGGTACGTAATCATCACTATTGTCCCGAAATCGAGATATTTAGGTATATTTTTTAAAACTCGTTACGTACGATTAGCCACTGATAGTATAGTTCTCAAAACAAACTGCTACTACTATTGTGCCGGTTCCATTACAATTTGGGGCTACGGCCGACTTTTCCCGATACTACGGAAAACTATAAAACCATAATAATTACAAGTCAGTGCTAAACAATAATAATTTTAGTACATCACATAATAACATGTTAGTAATATACCTTAATGCCCCGGATCAAATCAGAGGTCGATCAGAGACGAAAAATTCGTAGTGCAAATAGTTCGCGCCGCTTCGAATTGTAGCCACCGCTACCCCGTATATGGGATTGTCTTGTCCCTTATTTAATTTCAATATTACCTAATAATTGGGTCATCTATTTCAGGTTGCCCACGTGTCATGATATAATTGTTCAGCAAGTTTTCGAAAGTACATATCAATCTCCAAAGGTCTATAAAAGGTAGGTAATTAGTTCCTAAATATTTTAAAATAATTTTTGAAAAGCAGGGGAGATTTTAATAATGTAAACGGTATGAATGCAAATGTTTAGAATTGAGACAGGTGATAATATAGGATATTAAACCTTTTAAAAAAATTCAATTTTCAGACAAAAACATTTCGAGTTCAAATTTGACCTTTCGGGGTTCACCCCTGCTTGTTTGAAACTAATTTGTGACATATTTTTACTTTCAAAATATCACCTATACCTTGGAAATTTTGAAAAAAAAAAAAACAACTAATTTCTCCCCCAGTAATGTGCTCATTTTGTAGGTTTTACGACAAAATGTTATTAAGGAAACTTGTTTGGGATGTAAAACTGATAAGGTTTTTTTTAAAAGACGATTTTCTAACGAAAAGGGCCAAAAAAATCAAAGTACGCGTAGACTTTTGAAATTTTGCAAACCTACTCAGTTTCTTATTCTGAACAAGTTTCCTTTATATTATTTTGTCGTAAAACCTACAAAAAGGGCATTTTGCTGGTGTGAAAAATTTGTTTTTTCAAAATGCATACCTACTTGATTTTTCGAAAGTAAAATTATGTCACAAATTAGTTTCAAACCAAGCAGAGCTGAACCCTAATAGGTCAAATTTAAACTCGAATTTGTTTTGTCATTTACAAGAGTCGTCCAAACAATCCGTGGACACACTGTATACAAATAAAGAAATGAAATAATTAATATTTAAAAAGCACCTGAGGAATATCTATACTAAGTATTATATAGTGTTGAGAAGCCCATTTTGAGCACTTCAAGATGAAACTATAATATACGGGGGTGTTCCATTTAAAAAACTCAAGTTTAGTTTGTCGCACTTAAGTAGAACGCCCGGTATATTTTTCACATAATTATTAAAAAGTAGACGTTTCTATAAACAAGTTTTTTATTTTAACATTTTTTTCTAGGTAAAAAAATAAAAAAGTTAAGGGCTTAAAAATAACTATAATATCATTGTACCTTGATACTTATCTACAGTGTGTCCCTCTCTCCCCAGATTATGTGACGGAGAGATTGCGATGATATGCGATGATGATGATTTTTTCTTTTTTTTCTTCTTAAAAAAGGAGCTTTTTCATAAAAGGTTTACTTGCCAAAAAAAAAACAAACAAAAATTAAGAACTAAGTATAAAATTTAGTTCGGGTAAACAACCCTTCTGCATTTCTTACATGTTATGTCAAAACAAAAAAGTTTTCTCTATAGAGTTACAGTGGGTGTCCAAATACGTTGCAATGATCATTCCAAATTTAAAAAATATATACTCGTATATGCCGGCCAAGGTAACAATCCGCAACATTTGTCTAAGAAACTGGTCTAAGAAAATATTTTCAATACTTAACTACCAAGTGACAACCAAAATAATAATATGTGGGCAAGACGGTTTCTTTGAAAATCTTGACCGGCCGGTACAAATATGACAGTAATATAAATAAAACCAAAAATGTTATATACACCATTTAAGTGTGACGTAACTTGAGAGTTATCATTCTGCTGAGGGGCTTTTATTGTGAAAATCTGCAAGTTTTCCTGGTTTTATTGTCGTATTATTGTTGTGTGTTGGGCTGTAAAATAAAAGGGGTATAGGTATAGGGATTTATTACGTTACCGAATAAATATTAATTGCATTAGCTCTGGCATGGTTCTTCCAAGACTACTACAGAAATATTGGCTTAAACAATAATAAAAGCTCTTCCGCCTTCTTCAACAGCGCTCGTTGAATAATTCCTGAATACTTATATGTGCTTCTTAAAAACTTTTAAGTGATTGCTCATATAATATCAGTGACTTAAGTATTAAATAATTAAAAACACAAACTTGGCGCGCAGTATGTATGTATGGATATGGATCTCGGCCAATAATCTTGGTCTCTAGATCAAATCACCTCTTCACACCACTTTCAAGATCACCATAATACGCACTATTTCTACTTATCAGAGAATTCTTAGAAAAACGACCGAAACAAAGTTCAAAGCACTTCATAACCAATCCATCAAAGCTATTTTTCCAGGTACTCTAGGCCGATTTTCAGACGTAATTTATGTTATTATAACTCTATTGTAATTGTATAATTACATTTGTAATTTTTTAAAAATATTAAAATTAAATTTCCCCCACCCCTCTATAAAATCTACCCACAAATAAAATGTCGAGTGTTGCTCAGGCCAAATCGACCAAATATTATGGGTCTAAGGAGGAACAACTACTGTACCAAGTGGCACCTTGGTATCATAAATTGTCGTATATTTTTGCGTACCGCTAGTACTACATTGTTGTTTGTTCTTTAGAACTTTCAACGATAGTAAGGGTGCCATAAATTTCGAAAGCTAGACTAGCCCAAGTTTGAACGTGGAAATAATATGCGATCGCGCAGCCAGAAAAAAATGGGACCATCTTATTAGAGGGCTGACGCGAAACAAAATTGGGAAGGATGTTCCGCAGCGATACTTCAGTGGAATAAAAATTCGATTACTCCTTGCCTCATAAAACAAAGCGGCTTTGGCCACCATATTGTTCGATATGGTAGGCCGTATATCATAATGGTTCGTGGATGGATAATGATCATTGGCTGTGGCATGTGCGGCAGAGAGAAAATGTTTTTTTCTACGACTGTAAAGAAATGGCTCCATTGTATGTTCGTTTATAATTGGGAAATGTAGCTACTACCGTCGATGGAGGAAGGTTTTTTGCAACCGGTGCCGGTGCGGGAATATCTTGTGCAAAATGCTACTTACATGGGTGCTGGTGAATATGGCAGTTCAGATTTGTTGATTTATATCGGTTTTCGTTTATTTTCGTGTGAATTACTTTGTTATTTGTAACAAATGTGGACAGTTCCAAGCTGCAATAAGACAGAGAGTTCACACAATCTCATATTTTGGAAGCTGCAAAATATGACGGCAGAAAATTAATTATTTAATTGGAATTAATTAATTCCAGAAATTTTTCCAAAGATTTTTTATAACTAAGTAGGTACGTACTAATATAATTTAATATTGTAAATAAATATTATAGATAAGAATAATTTTGTTAAAATATATAATTGTTCATGTTCAAAATAATTAAATTATAAAAAAACTCAAAAGTCAAATCGTCAACTCAAATACTTATAATATCAGTCGTAGAAAAAGTATAGTGTCTAACTCGCACGAAATGTTTATTTCCCACTTGCGGCACTCGCCTTCGGATTGCACCGCAAACTGTCATACTCGTGGGAAATGAATATTCCGTGCTAGTTATACCTATTTACCAAACTAGTTGAGATATTTAAGTCATATTTGGTGCAAGTTATAACGGCGTGGGTTAGCTTACACACTTTGAACAACCAGTGGCGAGGAAGTGGGTAATAAGTACAATTGTTTTTAGAAAAGAAAAGGAATCATCTTGTATAGCAATATACAATACAATTGCATATGTAAATTTCAATGGTAAACAAAAACATTCTTTCAGCATTTTTTCATATGTGCCATGGTTTAAATTTACAGAAGAAATTTAATACATTTTATTGCTATAACAAAGTAATTCATTTGTTTTTCTAAAAACAATTGTCCTATAATTACCCACTCTCCGCCACTGGTTGTTCAAGGTGTTTGATATTAACAGGTTTTATGCTAACCCATGCCGTTACAACATGAATAAAAAAATATGACTTAAATATCTCAACTAGTTTCAATAAAGTCCCCATATTTTTTACAACTTTAACACCTTGTAACTTTTTATAAGGCCTTAAAAAGACATAGTTTATACAAGAAAGTGCAATTATTTGCACTGTTGAAGTGTCCAAGAATAAAACTGAATCACCCTCTATAGAGGAACTGAGGGGCCCATTATTTTTTTTTAAATCGAAAAACAAAATGTTTTGTTATGGAAACGCGACTACGCAGTATAAACTTTCGGTTAGATTTTTTTTCTACAGGCGTGCGGAAAAGTACACTTTTGTGCGGAAAAGTACACTTTTCCGCACGCATTTTAGTTTAGAAAGTGTCACTTTTCCGCACTAGTGCGGAAAAATACTTTTCAGCACTAATTTTCCGCACTAGTGCGGAAAAGTGACACTTTCTAAACTAAAATGCATGCGGAAAAGTGTACTTTCAATTTCTTTGCTTTTCCGCACGATTGTAGAAAAGATAGTATCCCTAACTCTTGCGGAAAAGTGGCACTTTCCGCACTTGTTAGGAAATATACTATAGAAAAGTTCCACAAAGTTCCACCAAAGTTCCATTGGAATTGAAAAACATACAAAGTTAAATGCTTCAGGGTATTCAGTAGATTTTATGAAAATGCCTTCTTGAAAATATTACTGCCGACGTCCGCATGATAACAAATAGGAAAATTCTTCTTTATTTTCGTCCCTCTTCTATGTATTCCCATCTTATCAAAAACCCATTTATCACACAGCATCTACGCAGCAAGAGTGACCGCCGTGACGTCACCACTCCAATCTAGTCCATTGTGCCTAATAATTATTGTATGCCCGTCTGGGAGCCGGGCCGCGGGCAAGACTCAATAGTGTACGTGGTGATTCAACATTTTGATATATAAAATAGTTTTTTTGATCTGTAGCGAGCAACACGCATAATTTTAAACTTTTGATCAATACAAATTTTAATCTAAGTAATTAATCACATTTATGACAATGGATGTCATTGGGCTTTTTGCGCAAATGTTAATGACGGCCATTGTGATAAATATTTTTAAATAATTTTTTACTCAAAATGTGAGTACCTAATTACTTAGATTAATTTGTATTGATCAAAAGTTTAAAATTATGCGTGCTGCTCTCTACCAGGGGCCCTTTAAAGTAAGGGGACCCAGCATTATACTTTCCAAAGTGAGGCCTATTCTTTCCCCATTCTAATGGTCTCAATGATGCCAAGTATGCAATTGTATTGGAGAATCTATGGATATAACAGGTACTTTGATTGTTAGTAAAAATTAATATGATTTCTAAAAATTAGACTTGACAATGTTCTGTCAACAAACACAGAATATGGCAAGTGCCAAATGAATCAAATTTATTTTATATTTGAATTTGGTTTCCTGCAATTATTTTTAGGAATTTAAGTAATATAAATATGGTAAGTCAGTGCCGATTTTGCTTATTTGAGAATTTGTCGCTATTGCACCTTGTTACCAGGTTCCTCAAACCATTTGTAATATGTAGGTATGTAGGTATAATAGGTACGTACTTGAACTTTCTTCCCTTGTTGAATGTATCTACCCAAAGAACTTTCACAGATTTTGGGATGGACTAATAAGATTAGGTCTTGTACTTTGTTCTAATCATGTAGTTTTTCTCGGTGCTCATTTTTGTAATTTTATTTCTCTCCCAAGGTAGCTCACAAACGTAAAATAAACTTATAGTTGTAGATAAAAACTGTTTAAAAAAAGACCTGACTGAAGCTACCTGCTTAATAATTTAATATTTAGGAAATACCATTTTTGTTTTGAACTACTTACTTATACGTAATGCCCACGTAATGGGAATTGTAGGATGAGGAAACATGAGACAAGAAAAATCTGGTTGCAATTATTGGGACTACTACAGGCGGCCGCATTACCTTTAATTGACTATCTGGAAGTTAGAAAACTTAAAAATTGTGAACTATGAAGGGAAATATTTTGCCTCCTTTGGAATCTATGGCACTGGCATGTCACATAAAACCTGATGGCAGTTGGACACTGACATATAACATAACCTTGTACCAGCCCACTTATGTGGTCTCCTTGGAGATATACAGAAAACAAGGCTTCACTTTTCGTATGTGATAGACTGTGACATGCTGGGTCCCCTTATTTTAAAGAGTCCCTGCTCTCTACATATCGAAAAAAACTATTTTATATGCCAAAATGTTGAATCACCACGTACGTGCCGTACATCGAGTCTTAAACACTTATGTCCTAATCGACAGTCGTTGAGAACGCTAGACGGCGTGGGCGGCCAATGTGTACCGGGCGAAAACAACACGCAGTATGGAATAGAGACGAAAGATGCAACGGATGCATATTATGTTCAGTGCTATTTTTAAAAGATTTCTTGGAGACAAATATTGATCACTTCACGCTGAGTGCAATATTTTTAAACGGGACAACGCGATCATCGGCCCAATGTTCGATATTCACACAGAAAATACAGCTTCATAACAGAAAGCTTCCGACAGATATCAAAATTGACTCCAACTTTTTAACTTATTATTTTCTAAAATGTGTCAATTGGGTTGTTCACTGTCGCATTAGTGCAAACAAGTTGTTCTACAACTTGGCAAGATTCTATCCCAGAAAAATATCGTTCAAAAATATTCTACCTCAGTAGGTACTTGTGTTTGAAGTCATAAGTAAGCTAAGGTGCCTTCTGTTGTGGAAATATATTTTCACATTCCATTTATACTTACACCTTACACATTACCATTATAGGATTTCTTTTTTAATTTTACCTATTTATCTCCAACCGTTTCCGAAATATTTATCAGAGAAGCTCCATTTAGCTAGATACGAGTACATGGTCTCATGGACAGTGTCTGATGTTCTATGTTCTATCCGAGTAAGCCAAACAATAAAACCAAATTTATGACAATCAAGTAAGCCATGATAATAAAACTGACAGTCTAGTAGGCAGTATAAGTTCTTTATCAAAAATTATAAAAAAACACGTAGAAACTTTGAGAGAGTATTCTCGCAAATATCCAAATATAAATGTTCCGAGTGCTTCATTTATATGTAAGCTGTATCGAAGATTAAGATCGACAGGAAGTGTGATTGTGATTAGCAAGAGAAAAATTGGGTTTATAATTAGTGAGGACGAGAAAGAACGAATTTTAAATTATTTCGGAAGAAATAAGGAAAAATCACAGAGATGCAGCGAAAGATTTATTTAACAGCTGTAACAGCTTCAGCAACCAAATTTTAGACTAATCTGACTAGTAAATATAAATATTGAATTAACAGCCTACTTGATTGTCGGTTTTATTATCATGCTGACTTGATTTGTCATAAATTTGTGTTATTGTTTGGCCTACTCGGATCGAACATCAGACATTGACCATGAGACTATGTATCTAGTTTAATGGAGCTTCTCTGATAAATATCTCGGAAACGGATGGAGATAAATAGATCAATTAAATGGAATGTGTAAGTTGTATAATAGAAAAAATCACTTTCATTTCCGCTAGGTATAACCAGAAGATATTTCAAAAAACTAAATATTCAGGAATGCTACTTGAAGGTTTCGCGATAACTTTTTTACCGACCCCCGTTTACAAAATCCGAGTACCCCATCGAATTCCCCTTAATTTTTACAACAACATCATTTTTTGAATGACGATTTTATGTTAACCTGTTTCCTCGTAACACACTTTTTCCGCTTGGATGGGCCACCCTGTACCTACACCACAATTCTCGTTTGAAATTTGCCGTGTACCTAGATATCTAGATGATGACATGACATGGCAGTCCAATCTACGAAACGTTAAAATATCGTTTATTGTGCGAGTCACTGAATTCACTAGAGTAAAGTATAGTAATAAGCAAAAATATATATCGATTTGTCCTCGGATTTGTCCCTATTCAATGTTTATATAAACATCACGTTTCTGGGGCACCCAAAGATGCTGGATGTAAAAACGTATATTATTCATAAGCCTAAGCCTGAACTGTTCGGTTCTCAATTTAATAAAAAGTGCAGAATTAGATTCCTATATTGTCTAAAATTATTTTAACCAAGTCTGCTTCCTATTAACCCAATAGGTTATGGGCCCAGACACAAATTAAGTATTGTGTTCAGTGTTAGTTGATAAACTGTTAGTGAAGTGTTTCAGCAAAAAATGCAAGTCAACGAAACTAAAACCAAAAGAAATATCAAACCATTCAATGGAGATAAATACTCTATTTGGAAATTTAGAATTCGTGCTTTAATTGCAGAAGAAGATGCACTAAAGGTTATAGATGAAGATACACCTGCAGAAATAACCGATGTGTGGAAAAAATGCGAAAGGAGTGCAAAAGGTATCCTTATTGAACATTTAAGTGATTCCATGATTGGTTTTGCCACAGAATCAGACAGTGCTAGAAGCATTTTCCAGAAAATGGATCAAATATATGAAAGAAAAAGTTTAGCCTCACAACTAGCCTTGGAGAAGAAATTGCTGAGTTTGAAATTTAACACAGACAAACCTCTCGCTCAACATTTTATTATTTTCGATGAAATGGTGGTCGAATTAATGGCAGCTGGAGCTACACTGAACGAAATGAGCAAAATTGCCAGGTTATTGTTAACTTTACCAACTTCATATGACGCAGTAGTAACAGCAATTCAAACTTTAACTGACGAAAATCTAAGCCTTGCATTCGTTAAGACAAGATTATTGGACTACGAAGTTAAATTAAAAAATGAAAGTGGTGAAACAAGTGGAAAAAGGCTGCAAGTAGAAACACATCATAAAAATAAAAAGGATGACAATAAAAATCTGCATAAAAGAAAATGGCAACATCAACAAAATAATTTTAAAAGAAAACAGAACGCTTCAAAATATTATTACCAATCGAACAACTCATGGAAAAATTATAATAAAAGTAATGCGAAGAAATCGGAACTAAAATGCGAACATTGTGGAAGAAAGAACCATGAAAAGAAGAACTGTTATTTTTATAAGCGACAAAAAGCAACAGAAGATCGTCAAAGAACAATACAAACTGTTCAAATTGAAGAGAACAGTGAAAGTTTTGCTTTTATGTGTGGAGAAGAAGCCGCCTTATTAAATGAGGTACCAAATAAACAAGATGAATTAAATTTTGTTTTAGACTCAGGTGCGACTGACCACATAGTTAATCAAGCAGATGTCTTTACAACTGTGAAAGACTTAGAAATACCACTCAAGATTTCCATAGCTAAGAAAGGTGCTACCATAAACGCTACAAAAGTTGGAACAATAAAAGTAGTAACAAATATGGGGGTAACTGGATTTTTAGAAAATGTTTTGTATGCACCCGAAATACCAAACAATTTGCTGTCCGTCCGCAGGATGCAAAACAATGGTATGAGAGTAATTTTTAGTGAAAATGGAAATGTAATTGTCAAAAATGGTAGTAAGACAATATTAACTGGTAAGTTATTAAATAATTTAACATGTGTAAGTTTTACAATAACTAAAAGCATGTGTAACCAAGTAAATTTAACCAAAAATATTACCTTAAATTCATATACATTTTGGCATGAACGACTAGGACATATTGGTAAGTCAAAATTTCTAGAAATAAAAAGAAATAATCCACTTATTGAAGCTGTAAATCCCACAGACGAAATATGCGAAGCTTGTGTTTACGGTAAACAAGCACGTCTTCCTTTTTCAAAATCTAAAGACAGATCTCATGTTAATAGGCCATTGTTTATCATTCATTCAGACATATGCGGGCCAATAACACCTGCTAGCATAGATGAAAAAAGTATTTCGTAACCTTTATAGATGAATATACGCATTACACGGTTGTTTATTTACTAGGTTACAAATCTGATTTAATAAAAGTTTTTCAAGACTTTGCAGCTAAAAGTGAATCTCATTTTAATTTAAAAATTGCTTATTTATACTGTGATAATGGGAAGGAATATCTGTCTAATGATTTTAAAGCATTTTGTGTACAGAAGGGTATCCAATATCATTTAACGGTACCATATACCCCTCAACAAAATTCGGTCGCAGAACGAATGAATAGGTCATTAACTGAGAAGGCACGAGCCATGATACATGGTGCAAACTTAGACAAAAACCTATGGGGTGAGGCAGTTTTAACTGCTGCTTATTTACTAAACATAACTCCTACCAAAGCCATTGAACAAAATAAGACTCCTTATGAACTTTGGCATAATAGAAGACCAAGTTTAGAACATTTAAAAGTTTTTGGTTCAACAGTATATATTCATAACAAAACCATTCAAAGCAAATTTGACAAAAAGTCATTTAAAGGCATATTTGTTGGTTACGACCCAAATGGTTATAAAGTACTGAAAGTAGAAACAAACACGTTCATTACAGTTCGTGATGTTATATTTGATGAAGTCAATTTTAAAAATACTCGACCCCTTGTACACTCGGAAATTGAAAATGCTACAGAATCAAAAAGACAGAAAACTGATGAAACAATTGAAATCAGTGAAAATATTAACAAAACTGTTCCTAAAACAGACAAAGTTAATAATGAGACGCCCGAAAATATGGATCGTGTTTCAAGTGTAAACAAACGACGGCAAAGTGAACGAATTAAAAACATGCCCAAAATTTCTTATGAAGAGCATGATATAAATAGCCTGGTAAATAGCTATTACCTAAGTTCACAGTCGATAGTTTGTGATATTCCCAAATCATATCAGGAAATTAAAAACCGTGATGATAAATTTGAGTGGGAGAAAGCAATAAAAGAGGAGATTGATTCTCTTTTACAAAACAATACGTGGACATTAGTACCTCGCCCAGTCAACAAAAACATTGTAGTCTGTAAATGGGTATTTACCATCAAGAAATATAAAGCGAGATTAGTGGCTAGAGGTTTCAGTCAAAAATATCTATTAGATTATTACGAAACCTTTGCGCCGGTCGCACGTATTGCTACTTTTCGATTATTCATTGCTTTTGCAAATCAACACAATTTATTAATCCATCAAATGGACGTAAAAACCGCATTTCTTAATGGCTTATTAAACGAGGAAATATATATGCGAATACCGGAAGGAATAAAAGAAAAAAATGACCGTGTGTGTAAGTTAAATAAATCAATATATGGTTTAAAACAATCAGCTAGGTGCTGGTTTCAGCGTTTTGATCAAGTACTTACAAAACATGGATTCCAAAATTCCGCTGTAGAACGATGTTTATATTTTCTCGATAAAGGCCATATTACTAAAAATATTTACGTTATACTGTATGTTGATGATCTTGTCATCGCAACTTATGACAAAGATACAATGAAAAATTTTAAACAGTATTTAATGAAACAATTTTCTATGGTAGATCTGAAAGATTTAAAACTCTTTTTAGGTATACATATCGAAAGAAAAGACAATTTTATTACATTAGATCAAAGTGCATAGGTACTTGCAAAGCGTTTTAACAAAATTCAACATGAGTGACTGCAAAGCTGTCAGTACACCTTTGCCTCTTAAATTAGATTTTTCAGCATTAAACTCTGATGAATATTATGACGCGCCAAGTAGAAATCTTATTGGTTGTTTGATGTATGCAATGATATGCACTCGTCCCGATTTATGCACAGCCATAAATCTTCTAAGTAGATATCAAAATAAAAATAATAAAGAACTTTGGCAAAATTTGAAAAGAGTTCTAAGATATGTAAAAGGGACATTAAAATTTCGATTAATTTATAAACGAAATGATTATAAAGAAATTTTAGTTGGTTATGTAGATTCTGATTGGGCCGGAAATGAGCTTGATCGTAAAAGTACTACTGGCTATGTTTTTAAATTATTTGATCAAAATATGATTTGTTGGAATACCAAAAGGCAAAATTCCGTTGCAACATCATCTACTGAGGCCGAATATATGGCACTTTTTGAAGGTATAAAAGAAGCTTGTTGGTTGAAATCTCTTTTAGCAAGCATAAAATTTGAATTGGTAAAACCAATACCTATATTTGAAGATAACAACGGATGCATTGCAATTGCCAATAATCCAACAGATCATAAAAGATCAAAACATATCGACGTTAAATATCATTTTTCTCGTGAAAAAGTTGAACAGAAAGAAGTTAAATTAATTTATGTACCCACAGGTCAACAACTAGCAGACATTTTCACAAAACAGTTACCTGCCGGACAATTTATAAAGCTTCGGAGAGAACTTGGTTTGGACGAGAAAGCAAATAACATTGACCAAAATTGAAATAATTTTAATTATTATTATTATGTATTCATTAATCAATTTTAAAGTCTGATTGGGTTTTTGACTGGGTTTTCCCCAATCCATAGTAACAAATGTTAGACTTTTGTTAAATTCCCAGAAGTAAAATTAAAAGGAAAAATGTACTGCACTCTCTTAAATTTTGTAATTTACAAACTCAATATATTATTTTTGAGTGGGAGTATAGTAATAAGCAAAAATATATATCGATTTGTCCTCGGATTTGTCCCTATTCAATGTTTATATAAACATCACGTTTCTGGGGCACCCAAAGATGCTGGATGTAAAAACGTATATTATTCATAAGCCTAAGCCTGAACTGTTCGGTTCTCAATTTAATAAAAAGTGCAGAATTAGATTCCTATATTGTCTAAAATTATTTTAACCAAGTCTGCTTCCTATTAACCCAATATAAAGAAGGTCAGAGGAGGGTGACATTACGAAAATCATTTTTCCTCAACTCAAGTTGACTTAAACAAAATATCATAAAATATGAAATATAAAATCAAGGTTAGTTCATAGGAAGGTTAGGACATTCCCCCACTCTTAAACCAAGAACGGTCTACCGTTCTTGTCTTAAACAAAGAAAACCAAAGGTAGTCCCTTACCACACCCGCAACGTTGCGCGACGGTGCCACCGCCACCTCCGCCAACTGGTCTTCTTCTTCTCACAGATTGATGCCAGTGGCGTATCAGAAGGGTTAACGCAGTTACCGAAAGTTGAACAAAAAAAATACCGAGGCATGTGCTAAGAGGGAAAATAGCCAAAGTAATATAAACATAATATAAATTTACGCACAAACTAAAATAAACTAAGCGTATATAACCAGAAACACACCTTTGGCTGCAAGCTTCAAATGAATGCGAAAAATTTCTGTGCGCCTATGGCTGGAAGCGGTAAATGTTTAGGGAGTTACTAAATCGCCAATTCACGTGTAAATCACCCCCCCCCCTTTCCCTTCCAAGTCCTCGAATGTCCGAACCTTCCAATAAACTAATCTTGTATAAAATTCTGATTTGACTTATTGGATATAAGAATTTCTCTAACGTTCTAACGTTCATCCTAGCGTTTGGTAGTTTGAGTTGGCCGCTATTCGCAATTTTCAATATTTTCAAGGGGGGGGGGGATATTCAGGAACATAATTTAATTTATTCTACCTCGTCTTCGATTGTTCGCAGAATTCTACACGTTTTAGGGATGAAACCAAGCGCTTGCACAATCGATTTATAAGAACTCATTGGTGCAAAATGTGCTAGTCCCGAATGTCCACTGTTGTGACCTTTTCTCACTAGTTTTCTGTTGCGACTGTTGCGAGAATTTTTCAGGGCGTTGGTCATTGGTCGTTTACGTAATAATTCGTCTGGACAACAATATTTATTGTAGTTCGTAAATAATATCTTAATATTTATTTATTGCCTACAAGTTTATTTTGTATCGATTCAACGACATTGAAAATATAAATATAATAATTATGTATTATTTCATAGGTTACAAAAATTAAATTGGAAAGCATAAACACACGGTGAAAAGAAATTATAATTAAGGACGGAAATAAAACGTCATCACCTCGCGACGACCTTCATTTGACCGTGTTCCTAACTAGGATAAATGTTGCTAAAACAGAAATTGGATACTGGAGCGCAAAAATTGCGCAAGTGTCTGTAAGATGGCGCTGGAGTTGGAGAGCGGCCATTGGTACAGAGCGAGAATAAAAAGTAATGTTTCGCCTTGCTAAAATAAGTTTCCGTTCGGTAAACAAATAAAGATATTTTACCAGGGTGGTAACTCCTTAACGGAGGTCACACTGTAGATGTTTAACATATAGGTACAGAAGATGTTCTTTCGCATCAATATATCGTTTTCTTTTTTCATTTTTTATTTTCGAGATATGTATTTATCTTAATTATTGCGTTACTTAAAATGTGTGTTTGAATGTAGTGTTAATGCAAACGAAGAAACACCTTATGTACACATAAAAGACCATGTTTCATTTCATTGAAGAAACTAAACATAATTTTGTAGAAATTTTAAGCCAGCAATACTATACCTACAGAAAACGTGCCGAATAACATTCTTTAACTAAAGGTATGCCTTTAACAGTAAAAAACACAGTTGACATTCAAGTGACCTTGAAAACGTCGTCTGCCTACAAGTGAAAACGTGCGTCTTACATTGCACCTCATATGCTTCAACTTTTATGTGATTTTTTGCGATTTTCGTTTTTGAGATATTTATAATAGCTGCATTTATTAAAATGGAACACCCGGTATAGATAATTTTCGACATACCTATACATATAGAGACATAGACATATGAATTCTCCCCTAATGTCAGTTTATATGCTAACGATTGTGTTTTCCTCACGAAAAATACATAACGGCGACATACGTATAAATAATGCAAAGTCAACTAAAGCAGTTTTTAGTGCCGCCGTGTACCTTTCACGCTAAAAATCAATGAACCATTGCTAAAAAGAGAGGGGTTAAAATCACAAATCGGAGTCTTTGAGCTACGGGGGTCTCCCGAATATACCTTTTGAAGTTTTATATTATTTTAATATTAAAAATTCGCAATTCATAGTATATAATAATATGGAAGTAATAGAAAAACATAAAAAAATAATCAGACAGCTTAGTTGCTTAAATATTATATCGCCAAAACGTAAAATTGATCATATGAACATAATATATGTAATTATTAAACTGGACCTGTAACAACAGCGTCAACCGTTCATCGATCGTCTGTTTTTCGCGCCATCTGATAAACAATAGCTACACTTTTGGTATTCCCGCTGCATAATTTAAGGGTATTTTGCCTATGTTTTTTATTTACAACAAGACTGGATAATTACAATGTTTACTACCGGGTTTTCGTTCCGAGCATATTCGGAAACCTCTGCCCATCTTAACGAAGGTAAAATTCCGGCTCAAGAGACAAAATAGACGAATTTATGCCGGCATAAAGTTTGAAATTCAAAAAAAAATCTCGCCCATAACTTTTAAACTAGTGTCATTAGTATCTATGGATATTTTAAAAATACCCGTGTTTTTTGTAATCCTTTGAAATTCGCTACTTTTTCCAGCTAGTTGGAAATAAAAATACATTGATACAGGCAACCAAACATACAATGGCGAGGCCCCCCTTAATCGGACTTGAGCAGTTTCACTCCAACATAAAAGCTGCTATCTTGTTTATGGACAACGAACTTAACTCACTGTAATAATCTCACTATCGCACCTAACTTATCTATAATTTTTTACTCGAAATTTTTCAATATATATAGTTATCGTTTGTGCATAATATTTATGATTATGTGTTTAGATTACAAAACATATTATACAGACATGGACAAAGGCAAATGAAGCTAGAAACAGTGAATCCTATAATAAAAAGCTTCCTATAATAAGAATAATTATTGTTGTAATAAGAATAAAAGTTAAAATCGTTAATATTTTCTAAAATTTATTTGTGGCGTAAACAGATCCATTGAATTTTAATTGGGTTTTTCGCCACCAAACTGGTTAAAAGACAACTTTTTCAAGTATTTATTAATTTTCCAGGCAACTGGAAAATGTTGTCTTTTAACCAGTTTGGTGGCGAAAAACCCAATTAAAATTCAATTAAAATCGTTAAATTTCAACTAGAAGCGTTTATTCAGCACAAACATAAGAATATAGGATTAGTATAGTCAACATATGGGCGGACCCAGCTTTGGGCCTAAGGGGGGGGGGGCAAATACATACACAGACACCAATAATTTGTTTCCAAATTTTTAGGTTTCGACGTTTTATAACATTTTAAACCGATTTAGTGAATAAAAATTGTTCCACTCAATTCTTCCACTCACGTGATGAAAATAAGTAATAAGTTGTAAAGTTGAATTGAAAAATAAACCTCATAAACTTGGATATAGTGTTATTTACTTCCGTAGTTTAGTAGTAACAAAAGCTTATTGTTAAATAATGTCTTATTTATACAAAAATAGTTGTTTATGTATAGTATTGAAACAGCATAAAATAGCATAAAAAAACTCTAATTGGCGTCACAAAAAGAATAACAGGACATAAGCGTCACGCAGTTTTCAAAAATATACATATTCTACAAGCAACATAATATTTAACTTTTAAGGTTTTTAATTAAGGTTGTCGCCAAACACAACGTAAAGGTTAGTGCCCCATATGATATTGTTAAAAGGTCTCTAAAAAGCCATATCGATTATAACTATTTACGCAAGTATATCCTAAGATCTGTGAAATTATGACACGCAATGATCTGTATACCTAGATCCATAATCCAATACACAACTTCGTCCTCAACATTTTGGTATTTATTTACAAACCTTTTCTGCAGAGTTGCAACTTCCCTAATGTGACAAATAATGAAAGCACTTATTTCTTACAATGTATATACCTATAGCAAAATATTATGTTATTATTTCTATTATATAATATATAATATTATAATAAGTGCTAATATTAAAATACACATGTTGAAAATATATTAAATTATGTCCTAAGCCTGGTTTCATAGAAGGAAAACTGGGGCAAGCGCAAGAGATTTAGTAACGACGCGGCAGGGCCAAACGTTTGTTTCTTTACAGACGCCTTGTTGTAGTGCGCCGGGTACAGGTTAAAAACGCTAATAAACTCTTTACATTTGTTTCACTATCAAACTGTTATAGTGAATAGTGATGGGGCGCTTAAAATGCGTCGTGTGTGGTGCTAGAAATACTGGATCAAACCGAACTTTCCAGTGGTGGGCGATAGTTTTGAGTATTGTGAGGGTGAGAATTATTATTATTATTATATTTATGGATCAGCTGTGCACCACTACATTTATTATATATTTTATTGTATATAAACGTGGATTACAATGTCATTTGAATAGGTCATCTAGGTATACAGATCATTGATGACACGGCTATCCACCGCATTTCGCTGCACAAGTGGCCAGCCGTCGAAGAGTGTAACCCATGCAAGTATTGGTGATATTATATTAGGCGAACATGCAGTCACTTGTTTTTACTACAATATATATCTTCTCTGCCTCCTTCATCTCTTTTTACTACTAATACCAGGTGCGGTTTAATATGGTTAACCTTTTAACTAATGGATATTTGTTGTACTTTTTTCAATAGAAGGCTTTTAAATAAGCGGGTATTAACTACAATAGTTCATTTTTCGAACAAACGAATTTTTTTTTTTGTACTTGTAATTCCAAAAATTTCATCAATTTGCGGTAAAAACATTGCACAGTCTTTTACAATGTTTTTCCATGGTACAATTTTAAATGTTAGAAGTTACAATTTACAATGTATTTGATTTTAAACAATTTCCGTGCAAAAACATTGTAACACCTTATGTTACAATATTTTTGTACGGTTTTTGTGGCTTTCTTAAAACAGATAATATTCGTTTGATCTATTATGGACTTCTTTTAGTCCATAATAAGTATATTCACTTTTCACTTTCCAATAATTGAAAACGTATCATGTCTTAATAAAACTTCGTGTAAGAACATTGAAAATGGCATTACCTTTAAAAAACTTGTGATTTTTCCGGGCAAAAATATTGTAAATGTTTTAACAGTCTAACTAATGGAAACCCAAAATTGTAATTGTCTTTACAACCTAACAACTCTTACGCCTGGCGTAAACAAGAGCACGTGCGTTGAGATACTCGCCAGAGCCGCACTAAGGCACGACCTTTAACCGTTAGTCCGGCAGCCACAGGGGTAAACCCAAAAATATGGGATGCATTTTTTTAAAACGAATTCGACGTCTCTATACTAAAATCGAGCAACTCTTACGCCTGGCGTAAACAAGAGCACGTGCGTTATTTAATTTTAGTTTTACAATTGTTTACATCAAAATATTCCGGGAAAAAATTATTGGCTTAATTAAAATGGTTCAAACATCAATAAAATTATTTTTGGCAGTGTCTAAATAGCTGAAAACAAGAAAAAATCGCGTAAATACACTTTTGCGATCGAGTACGTCCCTGTTGCCAGGCTCGCTGATATTTTTTTGGTATTTTATTGATCAATCGCCTTGTTTCGCGAAACGTCATCGGGCACATGCTTTTATTTATGCCAGGCGTAAGAATTGCTCGATTTTAGTAAAGTTTTGTATTTTTATCCAAAATTATCCCGTAACTAGACCACAGAAATGCGAAAAAGTTAAAATCTCATAAATGTCACTTGCAATGTTCTTGCGTGCGTGTATCGATATGTAGAATTTAGAAACCAAATATGATGCCAATAAAAATAAAAATATCTACTGGGAAATAAAAACAATTTAAACAATGCAATTTATGTGATCAGTTTTGCGAAAATTTATTTTCTATTTTGTAATAAAAAGTGAAACTCAAATTTGGTTTCATTTGAAAAAAGTGACCGAAGGCAGTATTTTAAAAGGGGCCCTAAATCTATAATAGCCCCCAGGGCCCGAAGTATAAATGAAATCACTTGGAATGCAGTGATATACGGAGCGCGATCTATCTGATACCATTTACCACGCTCTCCTACTGGTAAAAATACCAGACATAAATAATCATAAGTGATCACCCGTCCATGAACCAACTGCGCGCGGCGTTGCTTGACTTTGACGATCGCTCTACCTAGGTCAAGTATGACGCTTCCCAACAGAAACTCTACACTGCTGCCTGTTGTGCAGCCTCCATGAGAAATAGATTTATATTCAAACCTACTAAAATATTTATACGGAAAGTTTGCGCTGCTATAGGTAACAATTTCGCAATATTTACAAAAAGTTAAATGGGCGTTTATTAGCCGGGTTTTGAATATTTGGTCACTTTTGACGGGCGATGGCTCCGCGTCTGACGTTTAATGTTTACATCTCGTCAAGGCCTACTTATTGAAAAAATCGTACAACAATGGGCTACTTCAGTGCCGATTTCTGAGCTTTTAATGACGATTTGAGACACTTCACTGCCCATTTAAAGAAAAATAAATTTCTGAATGACTTTTTATTAAAAGTTTGTCATTTGGTAACAAACGATCTACATTTAGGTTTCTGATCTGTCGAGTCAAAACGAAAACAAAAAATAAATACAAGCCACATCAATTAACTCATTTATTGTTTAATCATAACTCGCATGTGACTTAAATATGAGTTCTGATTGAAAATTTTGAAATACTTATTATAAATACAACAGTACTTAGGCATAGCATAGAAGAATCTATAGTAAACCACAGAAGAGAACGCTAGAGACGCGGGGGGGGGGGGGAAGTATAATGAAAAACGCGTGAATAGGCCATAAAATTGCTGCCGCCACAGGCGTCGATAATAATGGCGGTGAAAATTTTCTTTGTTAAGGTAATTTGAAAGCGTTATTAGTTGCCTCCTCATCGCAAACCTTTATTACGTTTGCGATAATTTCCCTGACTTGGCTATGTATGTTCTTTCCGCGGACACTGGTCAATATCCAACCACTAGTAACACCGCAAAACTCAAATTGTCTCCCTTAGAGCACGGCTATGAGGCGAAGACTATATAGTGTACGTGACTTGGATGGATATTTACGACCGCCAATCGCTCTAAGAAATATTCAGCTTGGGGTACTGATTGCAGGTTGAATCTTTACTGGGCTTGCTAGGCGTTGCCGGATCGCAAAAAACGTGTACAATTCTGGTGCACTAGCGTAATGGCTTTGGTTTATTATATATTTCCTAAGGAGGATTATATTTCGAAGTTTGGCAACATTCGAAATTTTTTAGTCGCATTCTTGAGGCTCGTATTCTCTCGTAAGGTCCTAGAGTCCCATAGAGGTGGCAGTCAGGGCCAGGGGGGGGCAGCCGCCCTCCTTCTGCCCCCCTTGGTACGCCCATGGTAGTCAAATAACGAGCGATCTTAAAGTCGGGTGACTTCTAATTTTGTTCTTATTCTTAAATCCAAAATGAAAATGCGCGTATGTTCAAATTTCATCTGTAAACCATAACCATAAAATGCTAAAAAAAAACGAACAAACTAACTAAACTAACAAATAACAAAAATTTGCATTTGTTTTGCTTGAGCGAATAGTAAAGATTATTTCAGTAATACTACAATAAACGGCAAACGGCATAAAAAATTAAATTTTACATTATTTGTTATTCTTATTGCTATTTCAGAGCTTGTATAAATCACCCCGTTTCCATATTCTTAATGTTACCGCCTCTTGTTCTTATTCTGATAGAAATGTGTATAAAATCCATCTGCACAAATTAAACCAAATTTAATGATAATTAAATTACAGCACATATTTTGAATAAGAATAAATAATTTTGCCGCCTATGGCAATACTGATTAGATATATTTATGTATATCCAGTGCAAAATTCGACTACAAATTTGGTCCATGCATTAACATTTTCTCTAGCCAAACTGATTTAAGAAACAACAAATTTTTTTTATATTGTCAGGTTATTTAAAATGGCAGTCGCATTGTTCAGATGGTTACTATAAAGATAAACTTTAAACTTCTGATTGACTTTGAGGATAATGGGAAGTAGTTTAAGTTGCCCTGTGGTCAATTTCATAGTTTTAAATAATAATCAAAAGTAAATAATTTGGATTACCTGTTAAACAAACAAAATTTGCGTCACCATCTCCACATCTTCCTAGTAAAAATATTTTAGTTTAAAGTGGAACGAGGATTATTAACACACACGAATTTTTTTTTGAAGTTTTTGTCGCCTTAGATATATGAGATATCATAGCAAAAGTGCGTGTTCGAAATAAGCGCCTTGCGTAAGATGTTTGTGAAAATTTTATTTATAGACGGAATTGTAATTATTCGGTGAAAGATGCTTGGAAAAAGTATCAACCTGGCTCATATATTTTCAAGTATGCTAGAAATATTTCTCGTCTGTACAAAAATAGTTATTTTTGCGATTTGGCTGTAGGTTGAACATATAGGTATATCCATTTTATACTTCATATGGGGAAAACCTAGTTTTCGACTTCAGAAAAATAGAATATATAGTACAGGGTGTTTGGCAAATAATGGTGCTTCTTTTAACAAAGTCATTTCGGCCAATTTTCAAATTTCAAATGTCACATATAATAAGATGTCGAGTTCCTAGCTGGAGGAATTGGAAAACGAGATATTAGGTATTATTGTGGAACCCTATATTTTACGAGATTAAAGAGGTTTATGTGCTTTAAAACCTGCAACGTCTACGCCCTTCCTCCCAAATTTATACTTACACCGTGTTGACCACAGATTCCTTGGGCTAAAATAATGTGACTTTTCTATACAGGGTTTTAAAAGTTGATTTTTAAAAAACTATTTTTATACAGGGTGTCCCGTAATGATGTGCAAATATTTGGAGAAAGAGTTCTGCCAGAGTTTTAATTTTTTAATTTAAGCCACCCCTGCGAAGTTATTCCAGCCTTAAGAAAGACAAAGAATTTGGTTTGATTTTTTTTCTGAAACTTGAATTTTGGGTTACGTTACCACAGCTAGTTGGGAGACACTTTACGGTAGAATTACTTTTTGCAACCTGTGCATCACCCGAAACACCTATTCGCCTTTTTTTACAAAACTTTTTATTACCGCTTTTATTTGACTTCACCTGTTAGTAGATATGCAGGTATGTTAGTTAGTATGTGCGGTCAAATATTGCAAAATCTTTAAACTACTTCCACCCAACCGTTGAGTGAGGAATTATTCCTCACTGAACGACCCAACCTAGTATACTCAGTATTGTGATTTGTTTAAAATAGCGGTGTGACGTCATACTAAATACAATATGACGGCCGCCCCAAGATGGGTATTACCTATTTCTTCACAACGTCCTTGACTTGGATATTAACTGAAAGGGTTTGACGAGTAGGCTAAATTTCTTTACCACCCTCATGACGAATAAAAAGAATAGGTTTTCGTTCAGGTAATTCAGTGCCAAATTGAGACAAGTTTTTTTAAATCAAAAAGCTTTTTAAAATCAAAATGCTTCTCGCGCAAATTGGAATCAAAACACTTCGGTACTTGCAACCAATCACTGCCCAATAAAATTAATTGGTTATCTAGGTACTTTTATTATGAATATTTCGGGCGACAAGCTTTTCGATTTCAAAAAGCTTATCGCAATTCGGCAATAATTTACCTTAACGAAAACATAAACTTATTTTATTCGATTTAGTATAAAAGCTTGTTTTTAATTTTTTGCAAGATAGATTATTTAAAAAAGAAAAATTCATTTTCTGTAATCAATTCAGAAAATTTTTTCCTCTTGATATTTTTCACTGACTGGAAAAACTAGAATTTCTTTTTTGTTCTCTATTTTGATAAGTTATTAAAAATTAAACATGTAGGTACCAGGCGGGCTTAATTTTTGTCATTTACTTACTTTACTATTATTTACAGGCGCGTTAGTGAATAGTTTTTCCTACATTCGGAAGCATTTAAATAAAAAAAAATTAAGGAAATTTAACAAAATAAAAGTGGTACCTAGGCAGGGATTCAATTTTGTTATTTAAAAATGTTTAGGTATATGAGCAACCCACCTTAAAAAAATTTTTTTTCTACAAAATGTCAAAGCCCTGATCAAAAAACCTGGGACACCCTGTAAACACCCGTGTAATGCAATGTGCATCCTTTTTTTGCTCTTGCACTACTAACAGTAAATGATAATTTGAATTTGAATGGAATCTTCAAATCTTCAGAAAGTCATCTAGGTAAAAGTAAAATCAGTGGCAAAACCTAAGAATTCTTTGCCGGTTGCCGGTTGCCGGCGGCTCATTCGGGTGCCGTTGCCGACGGCTCATTCGGGTGCCGTTGCCGGCGGCTCATTCGGGTGCCGTTGCCGGCAGCGGAGGCACCCGACACCGACGTTTCAGGGTAGCGCAAACACAAAAGCTTTCTAATAAGATACAATATGGGTAGTAAGTAATACAGTTCAAGATGGCTTCTCAAGCAACCGATACTAGCTCTGATCTTTTTATTTGATAACGAGAATTTGTTTAGCTTGTTGCATTTCAAATTTCAATATTATTCTGGTGTACATAACGCCGTGACATAATGCTTGTGACTCATCTCATCTAAGCTTATTCTCCACTGAAAATAAACCAGACAATTTAACAGGTGCAACTTCCGAAACTGACTGTTCTGCTACTTAGTAGATACAGTAAAACTAACACAAAATTAGGCCAAACCCAAACATAAAAAAAGTCCTTTCTAGCGCGAAATAGTTCCATACCCTCCTAAGAGTTAGTACTAAAAAATTACACCACCACCAGCGTCGGGTTTCGGGGGAGGGGGTGAAAAGGGCAGGAAATTCTTATTTTTCACAGTTTTGCGTGAATATCTAGTAAACTATGAGGTTTAGCGCAAACCTCATCCTATACGCAAGTGATATACATTAAATTCCGAACAAGAATTGTTATATACAGAATTATGGTAAAGTGAACGGTTTCCATGATATGGAGGGGTAAAGATTTCTTTGTTTTTATTTCACGTAGTTTTTGTTGAAAAAACTTAAAATGATTACAGTATAAGTTAGTAACTGAATAATGTATGTAGAATATATATAGATATATGTATGCATATATAGATACATATTACACCCATATAGATTGTTATTTTTTGTCACAACATAACCTCATAAGTATATGACTGTAAATATGTCCAATACAAGTTAGTAGCCTTAGTTAATTTGTACTCACTTTTTGCCCTCATTCATTATAGCGTCCTGATTTCAAACACAAAAGCTTTCTAATAAGATACAATATGGGTAGTAAGTAATACAGTTCAAGATGGCTTCTCATGCAACCGATACTAGCTCTGATCTTTTTATTTGATAACGAGAATTTGTTTAGCTTGTTGCATTTCAAATTTCAATATTATTCTGGTGTACATAACGCCGTGACATAATGCTTGTGACTCATCTCATCTAAGCTTATTCTCCACTGAAAATAAACCAGACAATTTAACAGGTGCAACTTCCGAAACTGACTGTTCTGCTACTTAGTAGATACAGTAAAACTAACACAAAATTAGGCCAAACCCAAACATAAAAAAAAGTCCTTTCTAGCGCGAAATAGTTCCATACCCTCCTAAGAGTTAGTACTAAAAAGTTACACCACCACCAGCGTCGGGTTTCGGGGGAGGGGGTGAAAAGGGCAGGAAATTCTTATTTTTCACAGTTTTTCGTGAATATCTAGTAAACTATGAGGTTTAGCGCAAACCTCATCCTATACGCAAGTGATATACATTAAATTCCGAACAAGAATTGTTATATACAGAATTATGGTAAAGTGAACGGTTTCCATGATATGGAGGGGTAAAGATTTCTTTGTTTTTATTTCACGTAGTTTTTGTTGAAAAAACTTTAAATGATTACAGTATAAGTTAGTAACTGAATAATGTATGTAGAATATATATAGATATATGTATGCATATATAGATACATATTACACCCATATAGATTGTTATTTTTTGTCACAACATAACCTCATAAGTATATGACTGTAAATATGTCCAATACAAGTTAGTAGCCTTAGTTAATTTGTACTCACTTTTTGCCCTCATTCATTATAGCGTCCTGATTTCAAACACAAAAGCTTTCTAATAAGATACAATATGGGTAGTAAGTAATACAGTTCAAGATGGCTTCTCAAGCAACCGATACTAGCTCTGATCTTTTTATTTGATAACGAGAATTTGTTTAGCTTGTTGCATTTCAAATTTCAATATTATTCTGGTGTACATAACGCCGTGACATAATGCTTGTGACTCATCTCATCTAAGCTTATTCTCCACTGAAAATAAACCAGAAAATTTAACAGGTGCAACTTCCGAAACTGACTGTTCTGCTACTTAGTAGATACAGTAAAACTAACACAAAATTAGGCCAAACCCAAACATAAAAAAAGTCCTTTCTAGCGCGAAATAGTTCCATACCCTCCTAAGAGTTAGTACTAAAAAGTTACACCACCACCAGCGTCGGGTTTCGGGGGAGGGGGTGAAAAGGGCAGGAAATTCTTATTTTTCACAGTTTTGCGTGAATATCTAGTAAACTATGAGGTTTAGCGCAAACCTCATCCTATACGCAAGTGATATACATTAAATTCCGAACAAGAATTGTTATATACAGAATTATGGTAAAGTGAACGGTTTCCATGATATGGAGGGGTAAAGATTTCTTTGTTTTTATTTCACGTAGTTTTTGTTGAAAAAACTTAAAATGATTACAGTATAAGTTAGTAACTGAATAATGTATGTAGAATATATATAGATATATCTATGCATATATAGATATATATTACACCCATAGATTGTTATTTTTTGTCACAACATAACCTCATAAGTATATGACTGTAAATATGTCCAATAGTTAATTTGTACTCACTTTTTGCCCTCATTCATTATAGCGTTCTGATTTCCATTCGTTCTTTTATGTCAAATCATTCCCATATCTAATTTGTCCTTAGCTTGTAAAAATGAGAAAGTCATGAATAGGAAGCTCATGTGAAAAACAAGAAAATATATATTAAACAATCCTCATCGTATGCTTCTGCAGAGATGGATGCGTCCAAAACTGCGAGTGTCGAAGAAGTGGTCTCAATTGTTCAAGTATGTGCAGCAATTGCTTAGGACTTGCATGTCTCAATAGAGATACTGTAATCATCGACGACGATTTAAATGATTATTCTCAAGTGGACGAAGAACACGAAGATTTGTTTCCTCTCACCAGCCCGAGTGAACTATTTGGTGCTGACTGATAACGCAATTAATGATTCACCTAAAACTTATAACCTTTTGTATCATTTTGATTTCCTTCCCATTTTTTCAATATAGATTGTTTAATATATATTTTCTTGTTTTTCACATGAGCTTCCTATTCATGATTTTCTCACTTTTACAAGCTAAGGACACATTAGATATGGGAATGATTTAACATAAAAGAACGAATGGAAATCAGGACGCTATAATGAATGAGGGCAAAAAGTGAGTACAAATTAACTAAGGCTACTAACTTGTATTGGACATATTTACAGTCATATACTTATGAGGTTATGTTGTGACAAAAAATAACAATCTATATGGGTGTAATATGTATCTATATATGCATACATATATCTATATATATTCTACATACATTATTCAGTTACTAATTTATACTGTAATCATTTTAAGTTTTTTCAACAAAAACTACGTGAAATAAAAACAAAGCAATCTTTACCCCTCCATATCATGGAAACCGTTCACTTTACCATAATTCTGTATATAACAATTCTTGTTCGGAATTTAATGTATATCATTTGGGTAGATGACGTTCGCGCTAAACCTCATAGTTTACTAGATATTCACGCAAAACTGTGAAAAATAGGAATTTCCTGTCCTTTTTACCCCCTCCCCCCGAAACCCGACGCTGGTGGTGGTGTAACTTTTTAGTACTAACTCTTAGGAGGGTAAGGAACTATTTCGCGCTAGAAAGGACTTTTTTTATGTTTGGGTTTTGACCCAATTTACTGTACTAACTCGCTACTCTACAAAGCGCCCAAAGCGGGCGTTGCAAACTTTTTGATGATAATTAGGAAATCCATATTTTTCATGTTTTGCGCATTTTTTTTATATAGTATAATTTCTGTCAAACACAGCAGTCTAGTCCTTTGTAATGTAATTTGTAAGCCATCAAAACTGTTAACTTTGTCTTTTTTGATCAATAATAATTAGCAATCTCATTTTCAATTCAATCCGCGTATTTTCCTAGTTCTCCCACAAATTACTTCCCAGGAAAGCAATATTCTCCTATTTATTATTTACTACTTATTTATAGTCCTTATTTAACAGGTATAAGTATTTCAGTACCTATCGAACCTAACCTATAATTACAGAGGAACTTGGGATTTTATTTTCTGCCTGGCAATAGTGCTTAGAGGAATAAAATGTCAAATGTGGTTTATTTTCGAACCAGCCAGTTCAAAATTATCTATAGCCTTGATTTAAGCAGAAACTTATATATAGTCACTGGTTTAAATCTATGAGATTCTGTTAAATACCGCACGTGACCCACTGAAATACCACATATTAACGTGTCCCCATCTGTCCGATAGAAATTAGTTTCGAGTTTCGGTCAAAAATATTTTGAAAATGAATAAACCTAGTGAAGATATCTAATTTTGGAGCATTTTTCGAAGATATTAGTATAAACAAGGAAACAATATTTTGTGTCTAACAATTTTATAAACGCTATAAAGAAAAAGTATAAACACGCCATCCAATCCGACAATCGATGGTGCGAATGGAAGCGAACATTCGGCCGAATGCTCGTCCTCGCTGTTCGTATGACAAATTCGACAAATATCATTTACTGTTGAAAATCCTGTACTTAATGCTGAGATTAATTATTATATACAAATAAAAACATATACAAAATATTTAGTTTTAAGTTTATAGAAAATAGAAGCCCCTTTTTCACAAGGTTGTCTAACTAAGTGTACTCGTGCACACAGGCTCAATGCTGGATTAGGTCAATTTGCAGCTAATACTCCAGGAAAATAGGGAAAAAATGAGCGAACTTTTTCGCTCTCAGATTTTCTTATAGAAAAGTGTAGGTTTTGAGGTCATAAAACATATGTCACACACGCTACCACCAGAAACATACAGCGTTTTGAGATATAGACATATATATATATATATATATATATACGATTTTTTGCGTTTTTTGACTAAAAACTGCTAATATCTTAAAGAAGATACATTTTTTCGAAAAAAAGTTTCAAATGAAAGTAGATCAAAATTAAATTTTCCCAATCGTTTTCCCGTAAATGCGGAAAAACCACATGTATATATTTAAATGAACTACAGATTATGTGAAAATTTATGTTTTGGAGCCATAATAATGGTCAATCCATTTTTAAATAACAAAAGTGAATTAAAGAAAAGAAAATTGCGGAAAATATAATATAAAATATAATGAATAAATAAGTGATTTGTTCATATTAATACTAATATATTTCTTTCATTATACCTTTGCAGCTCCGGACAATTTCTTTCCTATTGTCATCAAATTTAAATTTAAATTTTCATTATACCTATTAAAAATTTTTTAATTTTTTTATATACAGTGTGTCCCAGGATAATTGAAACGAGAAATGTAAAAGACCAAAAATTTTCGAGTTCGAATTTGGCCATTTGGGGACCCGGCCTGCTTGCCTAAAAAATAATTTTCACCATATTTTTAATTTTGAAAAATAAAGTAGGCCCTGACAGAAACGATTTATTTATTTTCTGGGTAAGTTAAGTGCCCTTTCACGACAAGATATGGAAAATTGTCATTAAATTAAGTTGCTTAGAATTGAAAACTATGACCCTGTGTTAATTTTCAAAATATTTGGCCTACTTTGATTTTTGTCCACTTTATTTCCTATAAGTAGGTGAACTATCCTTGTCGTTTAAAATATCGAAAAATTTCATTAGAAGTTATTCAGAATAAAAAAGTATGCAAGACTGCGAAATTAATGTCTTTATGAAAATGAAAATCAAAATAGGCCAATTATTTTGAAAATTGACACAGGGTCATAGTTTTCAATTCTAAGAAACTTTTTCTAATGAAATTTTTCGATATTTTAAACGACAAGGATAGTTCACCTACCTATAAGAAATAAAAGGGACGAAAATCAAAGTAGGCCAATTATTTTGAAAATTGGGATAGGGACATAATTTTCAATTGTCAGCTACTTTTTCTAATGAAAATTTTCGATATCTTGTCGAGAAAGGGCACTTAACTTACACAGAACATAAATAAATCGTTCCTGCCAGGGCCTACTTTATTTTTCAAAATTAAAAATATGTTGAAAATTATTTTCTAGGGAAGCAGGCCTGGACCCCAAATGGCCAAATTCGAACTAGAAAATTTTTGGCCTTTTACACCTCTCGTTACACTTGTCTTGGGACACACTGTATATATATAATTTATATTATTTATATTATATAAGTAAAAAAAATCAAAAAGAGATTTTTCTAGAAAATATTAAAAAGCGCGTAATTAATTCCTAACGTACACCCTCGAAAACCTATAAAATGATACGTTTGATGCTCATAAATATTCAAACCTCGGAAAACAATATAAGATTTTCCAAGAATTTTCCACAATTTTCTATTCTTTAATTCAATTTTGTTATTTATAAATGGATTGACTACTATTTTGGGTCCAAAACATAAATTTTCACATAACCTGTAGTTCATTTAAAATATATACATGAGGTTTTTCCGCATTTACGGGAAAACGATTAGGAAAATCGAAATTTTTCATAGAAGAAATATTATAGAAAATTTAATTTTGAACTACTTTCACTTGAAACTTGTTTTCGAAAAATGCATCTTCTTTAAGATATTAGCAGTTTTTAGTCAAAAAACGCGAAAAATCGTATATATATATGTCTATATCTCAAAACGCTGTATGTTGCTGGTGGTAGCGTGTGTGACATATGTCTTCTGATCTCAGAACCTACACTTTTCTATAAGAAAATCTGAGAGCGAAAAAGTTCGCTTATTCCATCTTTTTATGTATATATTTCACGGACTATAAAAAGGACATGTATTTGTGTTTTGGTATTCTAATGTTATAACACCTATCGTTGACTGAAATCCTCACCCAACGCACCTATAGGTATCTTTATTCTCGTGTTCGCTTGAGACATTGACTGACTATAGAAAGAATCTATAGTCACTGGTAATATCAATAATGGCACATCCTATTGAAAAAATATACCTAATAATAACAAAGTCTAGAGAATACTATAAGTCGGCGCACTCGGCCTTGTGTAAACAAACGTTTCCCCCCTGCCGTCTCCCGCTCCCTCGGCCCGCCGTCATCGGAGTACGGCGATCGATATCTTATTTGATAAGAAAATAAGCTTATAGACCGGGAGATAGTGACAGATTTTTGGACGTGATTTTACTCAGTATGCCTTGCAAAGGGCATTATGTGGCACATATTCTCACAATAATAAGGTATGAATCAGAGAGTCATCCTGGGTTCTTCATGTGAAAAACTGAGTTTTCAATTATTCGAAAAATATGCGTTTTGATATGATTTTATAGAAGTTGAAGAAAAGATGGCATACCGTTTGCACATGTCCAAGTACAGTTTGAATTGAATGTTATTTAATCATTTAAACGATTCATTAGATGTGGACATACGCAAACGGTATGCCATATTTTTTTTCAGAAGTTTTATGACAAGAACTTACATACTTATCATTGGCAGCCTGTTCAGAAACGTGGAAAAATTAATTATTAAAATACAAGTTCACGTGACAATAATAGCCCTTTGGACCCACGCTAACGGTATGCCTATGGTCTTCCGAGGAATTTTCTATTTTGAACTTCATTATAAAACACATGGCAGCCTGACTAAAATCATATCAAAACGCATATTTTTCGAATAATTGAAAACTCAGTTTTTCATATGAAGAACCCAGGATGACTCTCTGGTTCATACCTTATTATTGTGAGAATATGTGCCACATAATGCCCTTTGCAAGGCATACTGAGTAAAATCAGGTCCAAAAATCTGTCACTATCTCCCGGTCTATATGTAGCTGAGAGCGGTTTGAGGCTGATTTACGACCAGTCGCAAAAAATTGTTGTTTTCTCCGAGAGAACAAAGAAGTGAGCTGACTTATAGTATTCTCTAGACTTTGATAATAATTCTTATAACTATAACTATATCACACTATTGTCAAAAAAGTCCAAAAAAACTCAAAAACGGCTGAAAGATGGAGCACAGCATGTGCATTTGCGTTTTACCCTGTTTTTCAAAAAAAAATGAATCGGTTATTGTAGGACTAAATAGAACAAATATTATTGTTTGAAGACCTCTGTGGAATAATTAAGATTGATATCAGCATATACACGCTGATTGCCCAACAGAAAATCGAAAACATGGCCATAAACAACAATTTTAGTAGCCAACATAGGTCACACTCGGGGGCTGGCCGCAGTGAGATTTGGGCGAAGCTTTAAATATGTATAAGGAGTGATCCTAAGGTATATTTTCTGTGAATAGTAGAAAAGTACCTAGCTACGTCGAGATCTACGTGCTACATGCCGCCAGTGACTATTCATTTTTACCGGTAACTAAATCACGTGCAGCCATCTCAATTTATTGCAATAACTGTCAGCGATAATTATTAAAGCAGGGTAAGTAATAAAATAATCATTAATAATGGATGTTTGTTTAAATAGGTGCTTAATGGAGCAATAATTCGAGGTGAGCTAAGGTCACTATGTCACCAAAGATCAACAAATAATCAAAGGTTTCAAAAGCACTTTAACAAAAACATTGCTGTCTTTGCTACTACTAGTTCTATAATAGACTACTTACTCTAATAATGTAGGTACCTATTATAGACATTAGAGTAGGTAGGGTTACATGATCACGTATATTTTTACACCCCCCCCCACCCTTATTTTCTATATTTTTGAGGTTAGGAAAAGAAGAAAAAGTTGTAGAAGCCAAAGCAAGCTTTTTTCAGCATTTATTTAGTTTTATACAGGATGTTCAGAAAAGCGGTGCCAAACCAAACTTATATATTTTTAATGAAACACCCTATATATTTTTAGATATTTGAAATCTGCTATTGTCACAATTTCAATGATGTATATATATATTATTTTTTAATGCGTTTGGAAAATATTCGACCTTGAAACTTCCAATTTTCATGATGATGTCAAGTTTTCGAAAATGAAACCATTGCTAGTATACCTTATATAGGAAAAAATGTTATCAAATGATGATGAGGATATTTAAAAATGTGCACAAGCCTGTATGATTTGTGGAGATAGAATTCCAAGAAAAGAATACCCCAATAAAGTTTTGTTATCGCACCTACTGTTAACAATTTGTCGCGGTAAAGGTGTACCTTGAAATTTTCAGAATATAAAAACATAGGTATATGGTATATTATAAGGTGAATGTATAGATTACACTTTTTTAATTCCTTTACATGACGGTATATTAAGTAAATCAAAATAAAGTAGAAGATAATACAATTATAAACACGCTGGTACAAAAAAAGGAATAAACAAAGAAACATAATATACATATACATATTGAAGTAACCGAAGCTGTTATAATCAAATTAATATTCTACTACCTAGCACATCAAGTCGAATCTCGTTTTGCAAGTAATTCTATCTTTGACTTTAGCAATATGTCGGCAACATTTCATCCAGTTTTCGACAGTAACTGTGATGAACATTCTTCTTCTGTCAGTTTTCACAGCTCCTAATTTAAATAAAACATTTTTCTCTACTACGTTGTTTTTAACTTGAGCCCATATCATTTCAATGGCGTTTAAATCAGGATGGTAAGGTGGGTATGTTTAATAATTTAATACAACTGGCTTAAGCGAATTCGGCGAAAAATGTATATTTTTACTTATTAACCGCAATATATCATTTATATTTTTCTTGAGTTGCAGGTATGTGCTTTCTGTACCTACTTATACATTTTGATTATATATGGTGCGTTATCAGGTAGAACAAAACAATTGGAGGGAAGATTTGGAATCAACTTCTCTGTAAGCCACTTCTCATAATTTAGCGAGTTCATATCGTCGTAGTAGTCTCCGGATTTGGTCCCACATTTAAAAATCACCAGACAGTTTTAGGGATAAAACTCATTTCACGACAGGCGTGAACAATAACTAATCGATTGCCTTGAGATATGGTTGATAGCAAACCTTTACTGCTATTGTCTGTCGTCTGTCCAACTGTTAGAACTAGTATGGTCAGCGTGAATGCAAGTTTCATCTAAAAAGACAATTGGTCTACCTTGGCTCCTATAATACTTAATTTTGTCCAGATAGTTCAGCCTCATGGCGCGAATATCAGTCTTTCTCTATTAGCACCTGTCCTGCTCTTGTAATTGTGTCAGAGTAACTCGAGATCCTTCCGTTTTGTAAAAATTATAAATCACGTTTCTAATAGCCATTTCCCATTCTGGTGTGTTGGTTTTTGTACATATTCTCTTGCGTTTTTTAGGAAAACTACATTTTAATTCACCATCATCAGTTTGTAACTCGACGCGATTCTTCCTATAGCGGCTTAAGATACTCCTGTAGCAGCTACACCGCGATGTTTTAATTATTGTATTTCATTTTCATTTGAAAAAATCGATTTTAAATATCGTTAAACACGATACTCTTCGACTGGGAATCAAATTCCTGTCTTTTATTTTTCACCTCCATTAATAAGAAATTAAACTGAAAATGCACAGAACGATGCACTTATAGCAAAGTCTAGATAGTATTCTCTAGACTTTGCTCCTACTTTGACTGAATCGAATGCAGTCAGTTCCAAGGAAGTCCAGCAAGCTCGCCAGCAAGGGCCTTCTTGGAATTCTGTATCAACAAATTTTATGGAATGGTATTTCGCATTGTCCATTAAAATTAAAGAAGGGTTTTCAAGTTTCGGCAATAGTTTCTCCTCCAACCATTTTTCAAACATTTCGGCGTTCATATTATCGTGGTAGTCTGCACTTTTATTTTTAGTTGAAAATATAAGCTCAGCGCCATCAATAAATCCGTCCTTATTACCGGCATGAACAATTATAAACCTTTTGCCATCATTCGCTTTTTTTTTTGTTCTACACACATTTTGGATTTTTGTCGTGCCAAGTTCTCATATTCGCCCCGTGTTGAAAAATCAAGGTCTCGTCTAAAAACACTACATCTAGAGGGCAGCTTGAAAATAAATTGGATGTATATTGTCGTAGAAATTGAGCTCCTTTTGATGCTATATCTGGCTTTTCCATTAAGTATTGTCTTCCATCGTTTATTTTGCATTGTAATCCAAGATTCCTTAAAATTACACTTAACGTTGATTTGCTGCAGCTCAAAATTCCCTTTTTTTCCAGTTCTTGAGTTCTTCGCATATTTTTTCCCTAGTTAAGTGTTGCTTGTTAGTTGTCATGTCATAAATCAAACTTCTTATTTCTCCTTTATCCGATTCTGTCGAATCTTTAGTTTTCGGAACTGGTCCTTGTACTAATCTGTAACGCCTCCGTTGCACATTGAAGTACCGATAAATTTTCACGTGTGTTCTCTTTTTTTCTTGGAAATATTTCACCACATTTAATCTTAATTTTCTACTTTGGACACTGAATACTTCACGCTGCATTGTTATTACAGGAAGTCTAACGCCAAAATAAACCAAATACTTAATTACTGCCCTGTTTTATAGGCGTACTCCCATTTGAATATATTATCTTTATTAACATAATGTATCAGACAAGGACAGAGTAATAAAAAGTTGGTGAACCCCTCCCTCCAAAACATAAGGGAGAGCAGGAAGGAAAATCATAGCCCATCTCTCTCGATTTTATGGCCGACCTCGCCTTTACATTCTGCCCTTACTATACCTACTGTTTCTACCTTCATAGTCATAGTCATAGTCACCCGGATTGAAATTGATGCAAAAGTTATTAAAATATAGCTAAATAAAATATAGTTAGCGCAGAGGATAATTTATTGGGCCAATCTCGGCAGGAACACCTGGTAGAGTCGTGTAGATTTTTTCAAGATATTCACGGCCGGGCTTCTTTCTTATACTATATTATAAGGAATCCATGACTTACCGAAGCAATTAATTGATCATGGAGTATGGAGTATTATAACGTTAGCACACCCGAAGGCGAGGGACAAAACCACTGGTCTTGATCGGCAAAGGCTCACCGAGACCCGCCATCTACCGTCTCCACGGTGTCGGTTAGACAGCGACAGTCGATACAGTACTGTTTCGGGACGGTAATCTTTCTTATACTCCTTTATTTTTCTAAGTGAAAAACGATCCTGTTCGAAAGTATTAGTTTTTAAGTTTTTAAGTTTTTTGTCTACAAAACTGGCCTGAAAATGCAATATTCAAAGTAGGTATAATTTGTAACAAAAGCTGTGAATGTTAAGAAGAACACAACTTTGGCAAATAGAAATTCGTCTGTTTTTCGCCATACCTACAGCATTTAATTCGGGAAACCCGTTCCCACCACATTACCGCTGCAACTATTTGCGACTTTGTCTCGAAATTATTGTGTACAAGGCGGCCGCCAGCCGCCAGGTTCTGGCCAAGCTTGTCGACTTTGAAATTAAAGCGGTTAGTTGAGTGACGGTCGCACCTGCCGCCCTAGGTTGTTTTCTATGCGAATTTAGTTCGATGGTTGACGATATTTATTTATCTTATATCTACACCGTCACAGCGTGATGCGTCGCAGGTCCCAGTATATAAATATTATAAAGGTTGGTGGTATACGGGAATGCCAAACGTAAAGAGGCGTCACAGGATATTTGCGGAAATGTGAGTGATCAAACAAAAGTAGGCCGTCTCATAAAAAATATGGCTTCACACCACCTTTTGCGAATATGTTAAAAAACAAGCCACAAAAAGATACAAATGGACCATTGTCAATTATTATTAGTGTGGCGAGACAGTTAGTTGTACACAACAGCCTTCACTTAGATTTTTTGTGTAAATTTTAAAATGTTTTGATTGAAAACAACACAAAAACAACGAAAAGTAAACCAATCCTTGGTTTTTCTACCGCATTCCTATGCCTTTTTGTTTTATTTTTAACCGACTTAAAAAAAAAGATTATCAATTCGGTTGTATGTTTGTTTGTTTGTTACCTCAGAACTCCGTCATTTATTTGGACAATTCTTTTTTATTTGAAAGGGTATACCTACAGAATCGTCCCATTTAAATTTGAAGAGAAAATTCCACCCCTAAGGGTGGACAAATAGGGGATGAAATTTCATATTGAACCGATTTCGATGATTCTTTTTTTTATTAGAAAGGGAGTACCTTAGAGGTGGCCCCATTTCAATTTGAAGAAAAAATTCCACCCCTAAGGGTGGACAAATAGGGGATGAAATTTCATATTGGACCGATTTCGATGATTCTCTTTTTATTAGAAAGGGATTACTTTAGAAGTGGTCCCATTTAAATTTGAAGAAAAAATTCCACCCCTAAGGGTGGAAAATCGGGGATGAAATTTCATATTGGACCGATTTCTATGATTTTTTCTTTATTGGAAAGGGGGTACCTTAGGTGGGGTCCCATTTAAATTTAAAGAAAAAATTCCACCCCTAAGGGTAGATAAATAGGGGATGAAAGTTCATATTGGACCGATTTGGATGATTCTTATTTTATTAGATTAGGGGTGGTCACATTTAAATTTGAAGAGAAAATTTTCAATCCTAAGGGTGGACAAATAGGGGATGGAATTTAATATTGGATCGATTTCGATAATTCTTAATAATTCACTAAAAAATAAGAAATAAAAAAATTAACAAAAAAATTAAAACCGACTTCAAAAATTTGCCCGTATGCACACTCCACTAAAAATTTTAGAAATATTTTTCTTTTTCTAAATTGAGTTATCTTTGGAGTCGCTGACAGTAAGTTATTAGTCTAAGAGCTAGCGGTTCATCCGACTAACCCGTTTCCCACAAAGCTAGAAATTTTTTAAATAATGTTTTATTATCGATCAATTAAGAAAGTACCGTTCTGGCAGGCATCTCGCGGTTGCGTCATCATCCCTTAAATTTTTTTAATGTAAAAAAATAAAAAAAAATTACTCCCACAAGGCTACAATTTTAATATGTTTTAATTTACATAAGTTTAAGCTTAAAAAAAAATTGACAACCTATTTTGAGGCTTGCAAGTATGTGCCAGACGACAGTAAAGTTGTCATAGAGATAGTAATTCGTAACCTGCTCTCCAAGGCATGATCCGTCTGAGATGGCATACTTGTTTGATCACTCTAAAACTGTGCGTCCCAGAATTCAGGGAAAATGCATTTTGGGGAAAACAAATTATGTCGACAAATTTTTATGTAAAAAATAAACAAAATTTCACAGTGAACTTATTTAAGTTGGAGATCTCCTTGAAAGAATCAATTTCAATACCTAATTCAGGTAAGACTTTCAACATTTTAGAATATCTAATAATAATATCTAATAAAAATAATATCTGAGACAAGTACCTTTGCGGCCCACTCTACTGATAAATTTAGAAGCCCACACGTGCCAACCTGTGTTCTACAACAAAAACGATATAACAGTCGAGTGGAATCACTCTTCTCTATACATCGTATAGTAGCAGTCTAGAGAATGCTATTCTCTAGACTTTGGTAGTAGTGGACGTGGACACACATGACACATGCAGTTTCTTCACTCTAGGGCACGGCCACACATAAGGCCACAGAATATATAGCGCTACGCGGTAGGCTATATGTATATTCTGTGATAAGGCGGACGGCGGACCGGAGAGCAGAGCGGAGATGGTAGCGGAGCTTTCAAAACAATAGGAAGCCTAATATCGTTCACTGACGTATTAATACGTCAGTCAACGCTACTATCGTGTCCACACGAGGCACACGGGATGTCCCGTGTGCCTCGGTCCACACATGCCGCGGAGAGGGGAGCGGAGAGTAAAGCGTGTTTGCTCGCTGGTAGCGGAGCGTTCAAGTCATTTGCCATTTTCCCACGTATTGGCGCGTATTTAACCTCGAAAATAGAACGTTGTATTTTTATATAGCTACCTACTTAATAATAAACAATATGGATGGCGAAATGCTAATTAGTGAAGTTTTTAGTCGCCTATGGGACATAACTCATGCACATCACCACAACCGAGGTGTTTTAGACAAACTTTGGGTCAAGATTTCCAAAATTATTTTTGTACAGATGATGGAATTCACCAAGTGTTTCCCTGCTTAGGTTTATTTCATGTACCCACACTGCACGTTTATTTTGCAAAATCCGAAATTTGAGTTGTGAATTTTCACATACAAATAATGTAGAAATCGACATTTTTATAGCTGTTTCTATGAAGTTCGACTTTTCAATGTTTCCACTTTACTTCCAACCTCTCTGCGCAATACGCCTTTCAAAGCTGTCACAATCCGCTGACTGTGTGGACACTACCCGCACTACTCTCCGCTTTCCGCCCTGCTGTCCGCTCCGCCGTCCGCATTATGTGTGTCCTTGCACTTAAACTATGGTATTGGAGGAATTGATCCTTAACGTAATAATTCTAAAAAATCTAAAATTTTGTAAACTGAATTTATTTCCTTCCATAAAGTTTACAGATTTATCTTTAATCAATATGGCATAGCTTTGTCATCTATAGCGAAGCAAAATATTGTTGGAACGAGGCGTACATGGCAAACGAACATATCCAAGAGGTGCATTAACAAATGAAAATGCCAACAAATTGATGCATCACGCGTCATTTCGCACCGTTTCCTGTTTGGGTTAGTGTTGCATGCAAATTTCGTGGTCGCCCATACGTAACGGATGCATTGTTAACTTTGCTAATTTTATGAATATACGACCCATATCGGATCATTATTCGCACTATCACTGTTTCAGTGCGTGCCAGTATTTTAATGGGCTGGTTTCATGATAATATTGCCAATCGATAACAGTTGCGGTGCATCACGAGACTATTGTTTTTCTTTTATGACATAAAATAATCCAATTATTGCTTGTACCTACGTCACCAAGATTTGTTATGAAGCTTATCCGAATCAACGTCGTATGTCGCGCTAGCGTCATGAAAAATTGTGTTGAAATATTGAGTGAAAATGTTTGATTGTTGATGTTCAGTTTTCGATATTTTTAACAATTCTATTATTCAAATGTAATTGCTATTGTTATATTGTTTTGATAAACTACCAAGAATTTCAAAGATTCTTGTTAAATGCGGTATAATTTGAAGTAATCTCGACGGTCCCGAGATAACTCACTATTTTCTGGGTTGCTACACTTTTTCGGCAACTTCTATGATTTAAGAAGAAATTCATATATTTATGTATAAAGACAGTTCAGTTAATATACACCGCGTTTGCTTGTGAACACTCCAGAAATCTATGAAAAGAACTGGAAAAAATTTGGCATTAATGTTTTTTAGATTGAACTTAAGGGAAAGATACCTATCTCACATTCATTACTATTTAGATTGGGTAGCTATGATCTTTTAAAATGGTCAATTTTCAGAATACCGTGTTACGGATTTTTTATTGTACTTATACCAAATTTCACGAAAAGAAACCGATCGGTTTTCTTTTCATAAAGGTTCAACAGAAACTGCCCCCCAAGCCAGTATATTGCATAAGGTGTTAATCTAAAAACGCTCTTTTGATATTATTGATAGGTGACGGAGGACAGGGCCGTAATCAACAGAATTTACGATTTACGCACACGAATCCTAGATTTGATTAGATAGAAATTAACATTAAACTCTGTTCTTTGAAGCACAGAAAAAGGCTATAGTTATAGTTTCTGTGTTTGAAGTTAGGTTAGAGCCACATAGGGTTGTCACCTGTCCTTTTTTTCAAACAAATTGTCCTTGTGACTTTTTTAGCCCTAAAAAGGAAAGCGGCATATGCTCTACTAGCTCCTGGTGACCTGACTCCTCGATTATCGCTTTTATCATCGTTGTGACTTTACTGGATTACTGGTGCCCAAGTCCATTTTATTATATTGATATTATCCAAGATCTATCCAACCTAGATATTCAGAGAATGTGTTTGACAAGGGAAATGAAAATGTAACCAAATTTTCGCCCACTTTAGCGATTTAATTACTTGGAACTTTGACAAAATTTAAACTTTTTAATGTTTTGTTAAATTTAATTTGTAAGAAAATTTCTATTACCGTTATACTGTTAAAACATTGTAACGCTACTTCCAATATTTCTGCCTGGAATAATCACAAGAAAGGCATTTACAATGTTGTTACACGTAGTTTTATTGAGGCACGATACGTTTACAATTGGAAAGTGAATAATTATTATGGACTAAAAGAAGTAAATTTTTTCATTTTCACCTGTTTTACAATTAAAAACTGATAATATCATCGAGGTATAGAAGACATTAATTTTGAAGGCCTCGGAGAACATTATTCATTACTCTTCGGAAGGTGCTGGGTGCATTTTTGGGACCAATGGCATGCTTTTAAATTGATAGTGACCTATGTCTGTAGAAAATGCCGTTTTGGGTATATCTTCTGGTGACATTACTTCGAATTTTGACAAAATTTATACTTTTTATTGTTTTGTTATAATTTAATTTTTAAGAAAATTTCTAGAAGAATTTTTGGCAATGTCCTTTTTTCACTTTGCAAAAAGGTGGCAACCCTAGAGCCACAGAATATCAAGGTTAAGGTTAGGCATCTGTCACAAGTTCTGATATTTCTGCCAGACATGCTAAATACGTCCCTGGAGGCGCTCTGAACAATGATGCCAACCTTTAATTAAAAAATTAAGAAAAATCATTTCTAGTGTACAATTAAAGAGAGTTTTTAGATTAAGTGTTCATGATTTCAAAAATCATATCTAGCCATGGAAAAATCACCTGATTAAAATAATAGTGCCAGTGAGATATCCACCCTTAGCTTAATCTAAAAATATATACAGGGTGTCCCAATAAGGACTCCCGTCGCCGATATCTCCGGAGCAAAAATATATATTTTAATTCTGAAAACGCCGTTCGCTAGGACGTGAAGAGGGCTTTATTCGCAACTGCTAAGTGTTCATTTTGATATTGGCGTATAGATGTTGTGCAAAGAAACTTTTCGATCCTAGGAACGTTGGAGCGTAGCGCATTTGAAACACTGGGTAATTTGGAGAAACTTTTGTTCTATGGACTATTTTCCTGCTGTTACTAATTTCTGAGATAACCGCCCTACAATGTCATTTACAAAAAATGAGCTAACTCACTTAAAATTAACTTTGGAGGAAAAAGTTATTAAAAACATCTTTGTAGTTTACTAGGACGAGGAAAATAGCGGTACTTCTCAAATTATTACACATCCGGTATGACCGGAAGTACCGGAAGTGACCCATTTTTCAGTTTGAAATGAACAAACTGTATAATTTATATTTATTAACCGAAGGTAGCTCTGTCCATTGTTTGAATATGATATTTAGCTTCAAACGCCCAGGTAATTCTCTCTCGTTGTCAATTTGTTTCTTGCCTAATTAGTTTATTAATTTTTGTAATAATGGTTAATCATAGTAATGAGGATAAATTAAATATGGTATTAATTTATGGACAATGTGGAAAAAACAGTGCTGTAGCCGCTCGTATTTATGTATGGAAATAATTTTGAACATTTATTGTAAACATATATTTTTAGTTTCTATATTATAATGCCACCTTCGGTTAATAAAAATAAATTCAGCCAAACTGTACCTACAAGGTGTTATTATATAGGTTACAGGTTTATTTTTTCCCAATTTTGAGGGAAAATTGTACAGTATGTTCATTTTGAACTGAAAAATGGGTCACTTCCGGTACTTCAGGTCAAACCGGATGTGTAATAATTTGACACGTGCCGCTATTTTTTCGTCCTAATGCACTACAAACATATTTTTAATAACTTTTTCCTCTAAAGTTAATTTTAAGCGAATTAGCTCATTTATTGTAAATGACATTGTAGAGCGGTTATCTCAGAAACTAGTAACAGCTGGAAAATCGTCCATAAAACAAAAGTTTCTCCAAATTACTCAGTCTGTCATATACGCTACGTTCCAACGTTCCTAGGATCGAAAAGTTTCTTTGCACCCAGCGCCATCTATACGCAAATGTCAAAATGAACGCTTAGCAATTGCGAATAAAGCCCTCTTCACGTCCTAGCGAACGGCGTTTGCAGAAATAAAATATCTCGTTTTCTCGGGCACCCTGTATATAACGCTGAATTTTTCTCAGATCTTTATAGATTTTTGTGTTCACAGCGTAGGCGGTTCTAGACCTTTTGATTTGGGGGGGGGGGGGCTTAAGCCCCTGGGCCCTGGCATATAGCTAAGGTGACCATATTTGTTATTATTATTATTATTATTATTATTATACAAAAGAAATTTTGTTAACAAGTAACTGGATTGTTTCACATAACAAAATATACCTATGAAAAAAATGTTAATGTTAAAAATTAATGTTTGACACCAGTATGGGAGCTCTAACCGCTGTTACCTCCAATGCGGTTTGGCACCGAAGAATAAATTTGGGGGGTATTTCAAGATTTGACAAATATTCTGTGAATATTTTTGCAAAAACTTCATGATTTCGAATAAAATAGTAAGTGCAAACTCCCAAGTGAACCCCGACTCCAAATTGCATGTAAATATTTGAGTACTTTAACACCCTGTATCTTTGTTTATGAAATAAAATATTTTTCTTGAAATCGGCAGTGAAGTGTCCCAAAATCGTCATTAAAAGCTCAGAAATCGGCACTGAAGTAGCCCATTATTGTACGATTTTTTCAATAAGTAGGCCTTGGGGAGATGTAAACATCAAAAATAATTCAAAACCCGGCTAATAAAGGCCCATTTAACTTTTCGTATATACACATTGCGAAATTGTTACTACCTATAGCAGCGCAATCTTTCAGTATAAATATTTTAGTAGGTTTGAATATCAATAGATTTGTTATGGAGGCTGCACAACAAGCAGTAGTTTGGTTTTTCTGTTCGAAGGTGCCGTGTCTTGTCGGACGTGATCTAGGTAGGGCGATCGTCAAAGTCAAGCAACGCCACGCGCAGTTGGTTCATGGACGGGTGATCCCATATGATTATTTTCTTGCCTAATAAAACATTTTATTTTTCGATTTCAAAAAATATATAATATGTATAGGTACCTCGGCACTGAAGTTCTTTTTATGATTCATGTGGTTTATTTGCCTCGGCCAGAGGCCTCGGCAACTAAATTCCACATAAGTCATAAAATGTTGAACTTTAGTGCCTTGGTACATAAATAACTATTTTCTTCTTCTTTTTAGATTGTGAATCACCGCTTGAATTTTTTCACACTTATTTGTATCTATACTAGAGAAGGGTTTATTATTTATAGTACCTATGTACCTAATTATTATTATATCTATAAAAAAATAGCTAGAGCTAAAATAGTAAAAGAGAAACAAAATCTTTGTAATCGTATACTATCAGTACAAAAATTGAAATTTAGAGTAATTAAATTGTAGAAGCCACGAGGCAAAATAAAAAATAAAGTTGCCTCACTTTTTGTCAATTATAGAAAAACATGTTTCGTTTCAACTTTGCACCTATTTACCTCAGAAAAGCATATTTAAATTGACCAAACCTGTTTATAAGTACGAAATGTATTCATTCATTGGTAAAAATTACTTCTACCCTGTAAATTGGATCTACTATATTCGACGGACAGTAGTTTAAGTTGTCCGTGACCGTGGCGCTTAAAATGTTATCGGTAACTGCGCCATTACTGAAATCATTCCTGGAATAGATAAAGTTCGATGTAAAATCCTATTTTAAAATGTCGCCAATAGTAGTTAGAATAGGATTTTAAAACGTGTTTACATAGATTATTAGTAGTTTTATCTCCACGTCGCCTTCTGACATTTATAACCTGCATAAGTAGTACAGATAAGGTATATTATAAGTATAATGCGTGTGTGCGTAGTACACCTCATTAAATATATGTTTTGTACAATCTGTCGCCCATAATTAGATACAAATCAGTCAGTAACTTTTATTAAAAATTGCATAAACAGTCGCATTGCAAAATTAGTGTTTAAATAAGTAAACAACCAGAAAGCGCATAAAAGATAGAGTATATAAATGTTATTATGCGTTGAATGTTTTGTTATACTATTAAAAGTTGTTTCTTATCCAAACTCTCTAGAACTCTAAGATTCATGCTTACAAATATACAGGGTGGACCCAGATGGACTATACGATAGGTGTAAAAGACAAACAAATTTCGAGTAGAAACTTGAGCTTTGGGGGATCAGCCTTGCTTGATTAGAAAGTGATTTGCACCGTATTAGAGGTATCTAAAAATTTTATTAAAAAATGTTGTTCAGAATGCAATTCCAAATCACCGTACCGTATAAAACAATCGGCACATTTAGATTTTTTATTTTTTAAATTTTTGCGGTTTTAGCGCAAATCAAGTACATTTATCGAAAAATTTTATCAGAAAAAATTTTCAGAATGCAAAGACCCTGTACTAAATTTCAAAACAATCGGCATACTTTGATTTTTTTCCAAAAAATAAAGTTGAAATTTTAAAAAATCAAAGTCTGCCGATTGTTTTAAAATTTGGTACGGGGACTTATATTTTCATTCTCGACAACTTTTTTTAATAAAATTTTTCGATATCTCTTGAGGAAAAGGTAGTATACCTGAACTGAAAATGAATAAATTGCCCCTGTCAAGGCCTGCTTGATTTTTAAAATATAATAATATGGTGCAAATTAGTTTCTAATCAAGCAAGGCTGATCCCCCAAAGGTCAAGTTTAAACTCGAAAATTTTTTGTCTTCTACACCTATCGTATAGTCGATCTGGGTTCACCCTGTATATGCGAGTTCATTCTATTTCCAACGAAACCATATCTTTAAATAAGTAATCCGAGACCTCCAGTCCATTTCCTACTATAGTCACTATACCAAAGATCATGTCCAGAATATTATTATCTTTGTCACTATACTCAAGGATATTATGATGAGGAGGTTTGGGCATTGCCGCCATATTTAGAAGATACCCCACCATTTTTTACTTCTTCTTCTATTATATTTCAATATTTCAAAAACAGAGGCGTATCAAAGTGTAGAGTGTAGATACTATTTATTTTCTACTGCTTTCTAGGTGGACTCACTGTGTATTTCGTATTATTTACGCAGCTAGTTACTGCACAATTGGTACTACCAGGCATAACTTTTTCTTTGCAATACTGATAATACAACAGAGAGAAAATCGAATAAAAAGAAGTAAAACACGCCGCACTACTAAAAATGCCTAGGTATTTACTAAATCACGAATTTCATGCGACAATGTTACCAACTCAATTGGCCCAGTCAGAGATATGGAGGTGGGGAGAATGAGCGTCAAGCTGCCCGGACTGACTAATTTTGTCTCGCGCCATTTTGAAGACACTTTGCCCAGTTTATATACGTATATTAATAAAAACCTTAAATTTAATCCACCTAATCTATCTAGTAATAAGTAATTGGTACAGAAAGGTATGGCACTGAGAACTGAAAAAAGTATCTAAACAAACCTATTGGAATATCCTTACCGGAAAAAAGATATTTCCTAACGTCTTTCTCTTGTAAAATTGTTAGTCTTTCACAGAACACGACATAACGCTAAAATCAATCGAAATCACTTCGAAAACTCCAAATAAAAACAGGTAAGCACTCCGCACCCAGCCGGTAAAATGTCAAAAATGTCTTCAAAATGGCCGGCAGATTGTAGAAGAAAATCATGATGCGCAGTAGGGCAAAGCGCGTTCTGCTCTCCTCCATTTCTCTGGGACCAGTTCGTCCCCTTGCCGCTCGCACCCCTCCCCTCTTCCCTGTCCTGTTAAATAATGCCCCCAGAGAAATAACCAAGGATAGAGGGAGCAACAGCCTCGAACTACATACGTTTGTAGTCAACCAACATCTTATGCAAATTTACCGAAGTAAACAAACATTAGGCCCGTGTGTACAACGTTTACCTGAGATAGGTTATATCCTGAGAAATATCAATTTAGCCACATACCACACACTTTCTGCGTCCCATTGTATACAAAATCAGTCACTATATCCTAAATACTAATAAATAACCTATAAATTAACAGAAAAAGAATTAAAAACGGGAAAAATGCATACGTAAACAATCGGAAAACTTGACATGCTGGGCATACACAAAACAAATACCGCTGAGTTAACGGACGCGACGCCAGCGGGAGGCGGGGCATCAACAGCAGCGTTGCCATGTCGGGCGGTTTGAGGTATCTGTGACGATTTTATTAAAGTGATAATTAGATACTATAATTACAGCGCAATTTAGTTTTAGTTTAAAACTATATACAAGAATACAAGAAATTAATAACTACATTTGTTAATTTAGCGTTATGGGAGGTGCGCCTTCATTGAATCCCATTATTAAACCCTTCTATTTTGAAATGAAATGCTGTAAACAATGGAGTACGTGGCATCACTCAAAAAGATGTTGGCTTTGTATACTTTTTGTCCTTACTCCCTTTATCATTGGTTATTTCTCTGAGATAATGCCCAAAGCTCCTCTTCATAGTAACCTTGGTCACTTCTCTGTACTCGATTTCGTCCCCAGAATTTCCCTCCTCACGATATGCGCAGATGAAGCGCGCTGGTCCCCACCATTTGCCAGTTGTTCCTGTTCCTGCTACTGCTTCACCGCAGTCACCGGCTCCGCTGCTCTCGACCACGAGTCGACCAAAACTCATCTGGGAGTAGAGTTGTGCCGTTTGAAAGTTTCATTTGAAATTTTCACATTTGAAACTTTCGAAAGTGAAATATTTCGCATATCCCATGAAGTGAAATTTTCGAAAGTTTCAAGCGAAAGTTTCACTTCATAAATTTCGCGAAACTTTCTCATATATTTCATTAAAGTTTCGCGAAAACATATGCGGCACGCGATCATCCCTTCATTTAATTTGGACGCGCCCGCGCCGGCTGTTAAACGGGAAGTGATATAACAAATTAAACATATAATTTTTGTTCCAGTAATGATTTATAACAAAAACCGCTGTATCTAATCCACCATTCTCATTTTTTCAAAAAAATATTTTTTTGGTTATAACTTATATTTGTTGCTCGATTGTTTTTTCTTTACGGCATTCGGTTTCTTGGAAAAACTACACAAGTTTAGTTTTTGAACCATCAACTTAGCCTAAAAATTGCTGAGATAATCGAGCGTAACGTAACGTCTTATCTCTATCTGGCACACTATATACATACCACTTCATACACATACATAATTTTTGGGCTTGGGTGGGGACTGTTTATAGGAAATTATTGCGAAATTTTCACGTGAAACTTTCTTTAAATTACATAAATTTCAACATCACATTGAAATTTTCAAATATTTCACGAAAATTTCTTTAAATTTCATAAATTTCGAAAGTTTCGCGAAAATTTCAAAGTGAAATTTCACTTTTCCTGGAAAAGTGAAATTTGCCCATCCCTATCTGGGAGATTCAAATAGTAAATTAATATAAATAAATGTAGGATTTTAAAGATGAGTCAGAAAAGAAAACTGCTAATTGTAGTATAATAGGAAGTAATTAAAATTGCCAAATCCTTTGATTAATGGATTTAGGGCGTCCGGTTTTTTCTCTGTTTTTCTCACTATTATGACGCATTTTGGCCGTATAAAGGAAAGCTGGCTTCCAATCACAAATCACTTTATTGAAACTTCTGTTGTAGGGTTAACCCGCGCTCAATAATTTTAAAACTATTTTACAAAACTGTTAATTATTGTGCTCTATTCCTATGTGCTAGTTTACTTGTCGACGCTGCTTGGAAAGCTCCGTCAATTTACCACCAAGCCAACAAACCAACCGCAACTCCTACAATAGGTGTTTCACTAATATCGAATCCTAACCAAAACCGACATATATATATATATATATATATATGTATGCTCATAGAAACATGTCAATGATAAAACATAGCTTTAAATAAAATTCTTATCGAAATAAATGCAAAATAGAATCAGCGAATTTGGCGCGGCTATAAAACGGGTATTGCGAGTGTACTACACTGTGCTGTCCAAGACATGCTGCATACAGCCGCTATAATCCTCAGTTTTACGGTGCCTCTTGTGGAAAAACAGAAAATATAGAATTTTTATACTGCCATAGTTGAGTTTCTACTGTGGTAATTTGCACAAAGGACAGCAGTGACGTCAAGCTACCGAGAGCGTTTGGCGAATTTAAACAAATACTGTAGTCCCCGTTATTTTTTCAACAGAAAATTTCGTTTATTTTTTTGTATTTCGCAGATTTAATTTGGAGGCTATTTGGGCCAAAATTTTAATGTTTCTGCGAATTCAGAAACATAATTATAAACTATAATTCGAATTCAGGTGATCTACTCCAACTTATTTTAGCATAATTTTTAAACTCTTCCCTACGTGTGGCTTTCACCACAGACCTATATAGCTTCGCTAGCGAAGCTATATAGGTCTGTGCTTTCAGGTTCACCTTGACGTAGATTAGATGTTATTCGAGGTATTGCTCAAATAAACACCCTGCAAGTGGCATTACCTCTAATTGCAACGCTTGTTGGTTTGAAGTGGAAAATGTTTGTTATGTTTGTCAATCGAAAATATATTATCACGAAATACCTTTTTCAAGTAGTTATACACCGTTAATTCCGGCATGCATAGCTTATACATGCTTTTGTCTAAACTGTCAACGCGTATTGTACGACAAGTAAAATTTAGTACCAGGAATAGCACTAACTAAAATTTACAGACAGTTACAATAGTTATACTATCGGTTTACAAGGAACGCATCGTTCATAACAAGTAGGAAAACTAGTTAAAACAAACGTGACTGTTAAAACTCGATAAACCTCAAAAACATACTATTTTGTATTTTTATGTTTTGTTACTACAATCGGTTAAATAGACCACGTCTAGCTACAGAAAACAACATTCGTAACAAAAAAGGATTTGTTCTATGAATTTTTAGACACTTTTGCAAAAAACAGTAGACATAAATTTCTACTCAAATAACAACAAAATTAATCTGACCGTGTTCACACTAATAGCCTAATAGGTAATGCTGGCAAAACTGCAACAAATTTGCGACAAATCACATCCAAATTTATGTTTCGTTTTTGCTCGGTACTGGGCATCACACCAAGACTTTATTAGTAGTCTGTACAAAGATCAACCAGATGAAAACGAGGACCTGCTACTGGCAGTAAGATATAAGAGAGTACACACATTTTTTCATAGATATCTCCCTGCAAGTTCATCGTTTGCGAAGTATTGGTTTGGCATTGCCACGAAAGCTGCGATTTTTTAAAGGGGTGGGGCGAGGGATGCGTTTTTCGAAAAACTATATTTTAGGCATTTTTTTAACCGAAAAAATATAACCGTTAGTCCGGCAGCCACAGGGGTAAACCCAAAAATATGGGATGCATTTTTTTAAAACGAATTCGACGTCTCTATACTAAAATCGAGCAACTCTTACGCCTGGCGTAAACAAGAGCACGTGCGTTATTTAATTTTAGTTTTACAATTGTTTATATCAAAATATTTCGGAAAAAAAAAAATATTGGCTTAATTAAAACGGCCCAAAACATCGATAAAATTATTTGTGGCAGTGTCTAAATAGCTGAAAACAACAAGATAAAAGCGCATAACTACACTTTTGCGATCGAGTACGTCCCTGTTACCGAGTCGGGTGAAATTGTATAACCGACCAATCGCGGAACGTCATTGGTCATTGAACACGTGGTTTTATTTACGCCAGGCGTAAGCATTGCTCGATTTTAGTATAGGGCTCCTAGTTTTGATATCCAAGTGATGAAACTGTCATTCTTGGACAATTTTAAATACAAGGTGCCCTTTTAATAGGTACAGGGTGTCCCGGTTAACGTATTAAACACTCTGTAATTTTAAAGATAAATTGATGACAAATTCCTACGGCTAACACTGATTTTAAATGCTTATTAAAAATGGATATTGTTCTCCTAAATTAAAGATCCGCTTTCCATAGAATTACTTAACAGAATGATGGGGCCCTTCCAAAATATAGAATCATATTTTATGCATACAAACGCGTGTTGCGAGTATTTATAGAATTCGATGTAAATTAGTCAATAAAATCCACAACGTAAATATCTCGAAAAAAATTTGCATGCATTTTGTAAATCGGTTGGATGTTTTAAATAACAAAGAGCCGATGAGTGTTGTTTTTTATTGGCTGCCAGAGGATTTACTTTCGACGTTAATTTATTTGACACTATGGTTGTATTTATAATTTTGTATATTTCTACCCGATTCACGCATGTTTTAATCGCTGCGGACACAATGCGAATGATGTTTTTATTTTTGTATGTTTCGGAAAAATATTTTCGTTTTGGCGATTATATCTCTTTGATTTATGTAATGTACCAAAATAGTATATTGTATAACCAAAGTCTACGGAATCTAGTATTTTGTAGACTTTGGTATAACTAGCACGGAATGGTGGTTATTTCCCACGAGTATGAATGATAGTTTGCGGCATAAGTCACACAATAGATTTTTTCAAAATAAAAAAATTATCATTGTCGGAATTTTTGCCTGAAAATTTGCATATAGGATAAAGTTAAATTCTCAGTCCTTAAAATAATCCCGTTTTGAATCTTTTCCGAAGCAGAGATGATCGCCCCAGAGTAGTTTCATCTTAGCCCAAAAATAAAATTCCTCACGATTCTAACTTATGGCGGGCACACTATATGTTGGAACTGGCAGTTATTTTGGGAATAATAAGCTGTTTAACTAAAATTCATCGACAATTAATTTTTTTAATTTGAAGGGAAAAGGCAAGACGATGTCTCTATATCGAAAACCACAATTTCCAATATTCTAATAAAAAAATAATGAAACTGCAAATATTGACTAAATAATTGCACCAAAAAAGAGAAAATAATTCTGCATTAAAAATGTTTTAAAACAGTATCGAATATTTTTATATTAAAAAACAATTGCCGATGAATTTTAGTTTGACAGCTTATTATTCCCAAAATAATTGCTCGTTCCAACATATTACATCCAGTTGTTACTGCTCGTAAACAAAGAAACTCACCTCTGTCTATGGCAATCTGAGTGTATAACTAGAAGTAGGTTACAATGTGAACGTTCGGCCAATTTATTAGTGAATAAAAGTATGCGTTATAAAAGAAACCATAATATCGTAATTTTAGAAGTTAGAAGCCTATATTTGCCATTCCAGGGATTTTCGCTGTAAATAATTTACTAAATTGCCGAGCTGTTGTTCTGTTGAATTTTCTGGAAAAATACATAAATTATAACTACATGCTAAATTTATTATTTATTATAAAAAGTGCAACCATGTAAATAAAAACAGGTAATAAACGAAGTTAGATTCTTCAAAATGCATTAAATTATACCGTAAGTATGTATTGTAATAAAACTTATTTGACAGGCCATTTTTTTATTACTTCTCTGGCGAATAAAACAAGAATCAGAAGACAAGTGTTTAAGCTATACTATAACTCGAGACTGTAAAATCTACTTATACAGGGTGTCCCGAAATTACCTTCCCATAATTTACCAGTGCGTTCTGCGACCCAAAAAAAAAGAAAAAAGTTCCTATAAACTTGGCCTCTAAAATGCCCCCTAAGGGGGCTATAGCCCCCGAAACCGACACTTTGGCAAACGGTTTTTTCTAAATATTTCCAGAACGAGCAGAGATAAAATTCTGAAAGCTGGGAGGTATGTGATATACCTGTGAGATTTGACATTTATCGAGGTAGAGATAATAGCGGACAAAAATAATTTGGGACATTTTTAACTCTTTGACCCCCACATGGAATGCCTATGATGAAGAATGTCAAACTATCTCTACCTCGATAAATGTCAAATCTCCCGTAGGTACTTATTTCAGAATTTCCTCTTGTTAGTGTTATTATATTTTTCTGGATTTTTTTTAAATTCCTCTCTAAAAGACCTTGAAGTTATGCAGGGCTTTCTATATTTTCCGCCTCAAACATACGCGGATTCTAAAAACAAATCACTTTAATCTTATTCAGATATATACGTATATAAAAAGTACTAGGTATCGATTTTTTAGTTTGTTCGTATGTTATCGCAAGCATGCATATCAATAATAATTAAGGTGATTCCCACTTATACATTTTTAACAGTGTTGCTAAATTGATAAGTTAAACTATAACAATAAAAACTGACATAGACTGCGTATTCCAAAATGCTCTACCTATAAAATGAAAATAGTAAGTTCATACCCAGAGTAGAGTTACTCAACTAAGTAATAAAATAATAATAAATCGTCTTTATTTTGTCTAGGTAACAAGAGAGACATGAGGCGAAGTTTAGCTATATGCTATTCTTACACTTAACTCCAAAAAAATATTTTTTATAACAAATAAAATTAATTAATTTAGTACACACAGAAACACACAATTAAATGTAATATACTGCCTACGTTACAGTTACAGTGTAAGTGCCTAAACTATTAACTTATAATAACATTAACAAATAAACTAATCACAACCACAACAAGTCTCACTAACTTTCCAACAGTTGTAATTTTGAATGTTGGAGTTATACAGCGTAGCAGCAGTGTAAAAAAAAACTCTTTAGAGCAGTTTTAAAGGCTGGTAGGTGGAGAATGTGACAATTGCGAAGATTACGAGAACGAATTGTACTTTTCTAACAAGAGTTTCTTAATATACAGGGTGCCCCAAAAGTAATGGGACATAGAGCAGCAGCATATATTTTGTGCCAATAAGCGTGCCGCTACAATAAGCGTACCGCGCGCCACAGTAATATACAGGGACCGGCAGAAAGTTGGACACAAAAATTTGATATTTTTAAACTCTGATTTCGATTAATTTAAATTTCTAGCTGCTAATCGAACAAAATTAAAGTTTAGTAGAAAATTCATGTGTTATCCGATGATAAGTTGCGCTTGCGGTATTTTGTTTTTTTGTAATACACAGGGTGGTCGAAAAAAATACAAAAAAAGTTAAATTTCTTTTTTTTTTGACTAGGTGGCTGTGATTTTAAATCTGACATCCACCTTTGATTCCAAAAAACTTTTGTAAGTAACTTTTTACCGCATTTTAAAAAATAAGGGTACTTTACTCTTGAGTTATTTTGACATTTTTTTAATCTACCTCGTATCCAAAAAGAGATATTTAAATTTTGATATGTGCGTTTTGAGTTTGAAATGATGCACCAACTTTTATCAAGAATAAAATTTTCTGAGAAATTAATAATAAAAAAGTTTTCCAGTTGTGTCCAACTTTCTGCCGGTCACTGTATAACTACGCGGAAGCGCAGGCGCGTGCCTCGGTAGCAGCGGTGCCAAGTAGATTTCGAAAATTGCGATATTGTCAAATTTTTCAAATGTCGTCACACCTTATTCCTCGAGGCCAACGATAAAGACAGGCCACGGCGCTAACGCATAATCGCGTAGTCACTTGACTGAACTTAGTGCTATTTAAAGGCATTTTTGGAGATAAGTAGAAAAAACAAATTTCGTAACAATTTGGCAAGTTTTCTTTCATCTATAACATTATTGGTTTTGTGCATCCAAGCTTTCTCTAATTGTTTTTTCAAAATTTTCAACCTGCCTCAGCTGTTTTGGGCACTCACAATATTTTGGCACTTCTCAAAAATTGTTGGGACATCACCTTCCTTTAGCTTAGCATTTGTCCACTTTAATTATTGTTTCACTTTCTTGAAAATGTGTTAGTCACACATACTTAAGGGTTTTTTAGAAATTAAATCTCAGTTGGGATTTGACGAATCCATTTTTGACGGAAATTTTCATCCCGAGGTAAAACAAATGTTTGTTATGGCGACACTTTCTTCCTGGCTTTTGTAATATGTATAAATATAATATAAACAGACCCAATATCTGGAATTTAGGTTATTTTTTACGAAATAAAAATGAAAACTAACCTCAGTAGGTAGGTATACTGCAAATATTGACGAGGTCTCAGTTGTTCGGCAGCGTGAAAGACCGAATAGATAAACCGTATCGGGGCGTGGGTCGACAACGAAAATCAACGGTTACAACACTGATTTATTTCGCACAAGGTGAATGGTGAATACAATAAATACACAAACCCTAACGTGGACAACGGGAACGGCTTCCAGCCACCCGGACCGTCTGAACTCGCGGATCTCCCGTAAGCAGTTCACCCCTCTGTGAATCAGGCTCCACTGTCCAATACGGTCCATGTCCATAATAGTCCATTCCGGAATTCCGGGCTCCCTATTCTGTGGTTTGGGGGAGAATTCCCCTTTACAGCGCTCACGCGTCGGTGCGAGCGGCACCAATACTCCTGGACGGCACGGCTCCCACCAGTTTATCGTGCTCCCACCCAGAGGCCATAATAACACCTGGGCGGTTCCCCTCCGCCAGGACACACCCGCACTCGACACAAACTTGTTCCTAAAATATAAACTAAGACGTTTAAAAACACTTTAAACATTGAAAACTTCTCAAAACCCAATCTGCCGCTTCCAGTTATGTGACAAATGACATGTAACGTCTGACTAAGATGGTCACGTGATTTTTGTGCGCCAGGGCCTGTCTTTATAGTAGGCCTTGTTATTCCTTTTGTGAAATTGCGAGCATTTTCAAGGGAACGTTCCTTTTCGTGCTCTTGAGAATACGTGCGCGCACGTGGGTAGGGAACGTTCGCGAAGGTTCGCGAACGTTCTCCGAGCACCAAAGGGAACGTTCCCTCCTTCGCATCTCTACTCACTATCAGTACCACTAAAGTAATTTCACATAGCCAGTGGTACCCGTATACTCATAGTAGGGGGGCAGGTTTGAGTTTTGGCTAGAAGTTCATTTTTTATTTACCTTCTTGATAAATAATGTGCCAATAGGATTAAACTAATTCTAATGCCGAAAAATGATCTTCTCGGCCAAATAATCGCCCTGTATATGGATCACGTCTTTTGTGTAGAGGGAAGGCGACAGTATGTGTGGATAACATTTTCTCGTGTAACACTAAAATAAGCAAGGGGTGAACCAAAAATGCCAAGTACCTACGATAAATAGTCTAGCGGAACTTCTTTTACAGATTAGCACTTTCTATCAATTTGTATGCTTGTTTATAACTTTTTATTTATATTCACTGCATCTTATCTTGGAACTGGATTTATTTTAGCCTGGTTGGATTTTGGTGTCTCGAGAACTCGCAGTGGCGGAGCGCTGCGGCTCGCCTATCGCCGTCGCGTGGCTTGTCTCCCGCCGCCGCGCCGCCTCCTGCGACGCACGGCCGCAGGACCACGACGACAGGACCGTCAGTCGAGTGAGGTCGCGGTAGGCCGGCAGCCGGCTGGCGCGTGGCTCCGTTCTTTTGTTTTCCCGCGGCCGCCCGTGTAGTTGTTAAGCCAATAATAATTGTTATTGTGGCGGTGATAGTGAAAGTTATTTGGACTTTTTGTTGTGATGTGTATGTAGGTGATTTTTTAAATAAATAAGCAGATCTAAAGGTGAGCAAGGAAGTAATTCTACAATCTCCGGTATAGACATTAAAAACGTAAATTTTTATCGTCACTACTTTTTTGTGTTGGTGGTGGTATGTTGGATTGTTGGATATAAACTCGGACAAATGATAAACTTAGACTATCCTAAAGGCTGCATTGAAATCAGCCAACATAAAAAATGCCTACTCAAAACAAAAACAACAGCCTGCATCATATGATATTCAGAGGTTACGTTTCCTATATGCCACGAATCCAACACTTACTCTTCCCATCGTTCTTAAAACTACAATATTTCACTAATTATTAACTTAAATATATGTCTTTTGTCAAATAATCCCAAAAATCCTCAAAAAAAAACAAGAATAACGCAAAAGTAAACACTCGAAACACATCAACACAAACCGGCGACATCTCAACGAACTCTGGATCAGCTGTTGGGGCATAATAAATCAAATGCACATCGATCACAAAGAGCTCGTGCAACGTTGACACGTTAGCCAGAATAAGCAATTTATTAATGATATTATTTATAGATCAAGTAGGATTAGTAAATTCACAAAATCAGTAAAATTTATTGTTAAATTAATGATAACTGTCCAAATTTTTACTATAATATGTAGATTGTAGATATCAACTAATTGTTCAAAATTTATGTTTTTAACGTTTGTTATACATTTATTTCGTAAGTACAAGATAAATTTATGAAGAAGTTTGGCAATGATGCAATCATTGCATTGTTTTGTTTTAGATTTCTGTTACTAACTGAGGCAAATAATGTTACTAAACATTTTTTATCTTGGCAGGGTCTGTATTGTATTGAATTATTTGTCTATGTTTATTATTTGTCTGAGGATATAAATAATTATTCTAATAAATAATGTAATCGAGCTAATATTATTTGTAGTCAAAATCATTAAGCATCTCTGATAAAAACTAATAAGGAACACTCGACGGTTTGTCCGCGTCATGCACCTTATACGAGGTTCATGTCAGGTCATTATTGGAATGCGGTTTGTAGCTTCCACTCGCAACTAAAATAAACTGGCATCGGTAGATTTAATCCAAAAAAAGAGCACATGACCGGACAACCTGGACTTGGTAAAGCGCGAGATCGCCAACAATAACCATCGCTATTTGAGGTCGTACCACACGTGTCGTGTGGCTTCCCAGTCGCTTTTAAGTGTTATCTTATTACGCCCACTAAGCCTACTAGATATACCTACTTTAAATACACAGTACATGCTTATAATACTCAATATTATATCTAATAGAGTTACATAAATAAAAATTCCTTATGCGCTAAGTCCCCCCTGAATAATTGTGCAACGAACTTTTCCATATCACAATCTTTAGTTGCCTGAGGGTGCATAATATATCTAATATAGCAGACTGATTCACTTTTTAGTTCAGTAGTATTACACTTATAATTATTATAGATTAAACTTACCTGTAAGGTTGTTCAATCTCAATTATATGAGACAAAAAGCATCTCGCTCATCGTCCATATTATGAATCACCGCTCGCGCTAGACCTTTCATTACCTTGATAGTGAAGCCTAGAAATTTGATCAACTGTTTTAGGGTACAGAGCTCTGCAATAAACCTACTCCAATGCCCCTCATGTGGAGGGTTTCGTCTACTTCGAACGTGGTCTCATATCTCATATCTCATATACAACCTTACGGGTAAGTAGTTTAATCTCTAATTATACGTATTTCATCCACGTTCTCGTAGACCGACTGGGCCCCTTTCGGTTCGAACCCCTTTCGGCGTCCGGGTCGACCTAGAATTGAGCTCAAAAGATGAGAAATAGACAGATGGAGGGAAAACCTTCTACCTTTGAACTACTGCGCATCCAATTTCTTGGCAAATCAAGTGGAAGGCATATTGCATGAACATATTGCCAACCGACATTTTTAATATCGTAACTCGGAATGTCATTGTCCCGCTATTTTAAAATCTGATGATCAATATATAGTAGTGCAGACATATTCTTATGTTGGTAACATCTTGGAATCAGGTCGATTTCAGCGGCGTTTAATAGTGGTCGAGTAGGACCCACCAAATTAAAGACAACAAAATAGTCTTTGATGAACACATTAGGAGCCACAACCACAGTGGTCCTATTCGAAAAAGTGAGTATTTTGCATAAATTAAAACTCTACATGTAAGGTGACTTGTTAAAATGTCAAAAAAATTGTTTGTTAGAATTTCAATTTTTCTGTGGTTACGGAAGGTAAATTACGTATATTTAGCAAGTTCATGGCCTTCTAGATTCAAAAATATGATTTTAAGTAAAAATTCACAGAGCTGTCAACATTTGACAGAAATGTTGTGGAGTTTTTAAAGTCATCGCAAATATGACATGTGATCAAATCCATCGAAGCAATGTGATTGGATCGTTTCCGCACTTGTGATTGGCTTGATGGATTCTATCGCATATTTGTGTTGACTTTAAAAACTCGCCCATAGAATTTTATGCTGAATCCGAATATGTAAAAACATACAGGGCGTTCCATATAAAAATCCAAAGTTGATGTTATTTCCGGTAAAACCGGAAGTTGGACAAAAATGTTATTATATGTCAAAAAGCTTGTTTTAGATGAAATATTTTTATCCCAAATTTCAAATAAAAGAAAAATAGAGGGATGAGCCACATGCTATGGCCACTCGGTATATATTGAGAATTATTATTTATAGGTATAGGCATACATTTTATTATATTCTCGTATTTTTTCAGCATACTGTCTGATGAGCGGCCTTGCAATGTTCTCCCAAATTATTCCCAAAAATGAAATTGCATATTATCAAAGATCATACTTAATATTAATTACTTATGATGTTTGATATTATTGTGAGTCCTTAGATTTACCAACGCTCAGTAATCTGGTTAGGTAAAGGAAAAGGTGAAAGGTAAAACCTGATAAGCACCTTATGAAAGGAGATAAATTCTCTTTGACTCTTGACTCATCGGTTAGTTTGTCCTTTGAGATAAATATTAAAACATTCTCCCATCTTTAAGGAATTGCAAAAACGTAACAGTTATATTATGGATTTGGTGCCATAATCTTGTTTCACATGAAATTTGGTGTAAACAAAACAACATAAATGTAGATGATATAGAAATCAAGATTTCTCTTTTTAAATAGTTAACCAAGTCTATTCAGTGTATAGCAGCTACTAAGTATGGGTTTTCTAAGGTTTTTCTGTCAGGAACTGGTAACAGAGGTCTTCTAGTTCAGAATTTAAAAGTTTATATTTTAAATGCAATAAGAGCTCTTTTACAGATTGCCTTGGGTATCTCAGTAACCATTGAGATTTGACGGTAGTTGTTAAGCTGGCATTTTTGGCTCTATGTAAAACCATTATTAACGGGACTCCCTGCATAATCAGCTGAATATTTGTACGTCTACTATCCAAACCTAAGACAAATACCCAAACGCTCTTATCCGAGAAAAAAGTCAAAACTGTAAATAGACACAAACGCCTACCACTCCACAGCCCACAGTGTAACAAGTTTTATTTTCGACCACTACACCCTCTGTGCCGAACCAAGGTCCTGTGATTCTTTTAGGGCTTGCAGTAAATGTTGTTGCTCGTTGCACTTATTTAGTAATGATTGGACATCCACCCTTGACTACATCGTCAAGGATGTATTTTGTGTATTTTCTCGTGTATTAACAAACTTTTCGCCCGACTATATTTAGTCAATCAAAACGGGGGGCGACGTGGTAAAAAATTTTCCTGAGGGGCTGGGGTAAGGTAAATTTTTAGAATACAATAGGTATTTTTGTGAAAAATAAAATAATTTATTTCTCTACAAAAAAAAAAAAGTGTATCCAAGCAAAATAAAAAACAAACTTAAATAATAAACATAACAAAACAAAATCACAAGAAGAAACAATAATTCTTTAGATTTAAAAAATAATGTAGGTACCTACTTATCACAAAATAAAATCATATTTTCTCTTCTTTCGCGCAAACTGATCTTTTCTTCATTGGTACATTGCGGTAGGGCTAAATTACTTAGTCTGTCTTGGACTATATTGGTACGTAACCAAGTTCTAATTAGGAAAAAATGTGTTATATAAAATTTGTATATGAGTATTTTTATCAAAAAGTGCACAGTTTCCGAGATAATCTAGAAAACTTGAAAATAGGGGTGGAAACGACGTCCTAGGGGATGAAGCACACCATTTAGGGGTGGAAACGTTTTGATTTAGGAATTATTATGTCATCTCTAACATTCTATCAATTTTCACAATTTATGAAGTTTGTCCGATGTAAATAGTTATATTACTGAATTATTTGTATATCTGCCGTAGTTTGTTCCTGTTTTAATGCAATCTTAAAGGGACAAGCACCTTCGTCGGTGTGAACCGAGGTTTGAAATGATTGGATATTTTTCATTTCTTATAATACACTTTACTTACTACTGCTTTTGCTATTGGATTTCTGAATCCAAAAAAATCTTTGATAACCTTCGATAACCCATATCTACTACTGTGAATTCCAGGCCTAAAATATTATCATTATTAAATTTTGATAAATTTCATTTACCTACATGATGATCATTTAATAATTATTTGTCGTTAGTAAGGTATAATAAAGTACAGAGGTGAGTCCAAGGTGGGAGCAAGGGGCCTGGGTCCGCCAGTTATTATTTAATAAATAAAGACTATTTATTTTTATTTTGTTAGGAGTAGGTACCTAATAAAGAGATTGTCAAACTTGGCTCGGTGCTTTCATTAATTTGAAAAAATTCCACATGTTAAATTCCCCATGTTAAAATTCTAAGACCGCCACTAATAAAGTATGGTAGCTGGTAGCACCATATACCTATAGCAACACAGGTATGTGGGTAGCACTTACCTCTGATAACACATTATACCAACCATATACAGGGTGCCTACTTTTATACGTATACAAATTCGAATATTCGAAACGATGTGATATATTGGTATATTTAGGTATATGTATATATTTATAGTTAGACATTAAAAATTACGTATTTACTTTTATTTATAAATTACATAAATTCCCTAAAAATAATATAATAAGTAATAAATTTTTGAGAAAAATGAAAAATAAGCCCAAAAAAGTGTCCTCATTCTAATTTCAAAATGTAAATCAGTAGCTACCTATCTAAATTTAAATATCTATCATCTCAGTCCTCTAAAAATAGGTGAGGATCTGTCTTGACCTTATAACACTGATCTTTGTGTGGGAAATTTTTAGAATGAAACTATATTAATAGATATTGTGTTTATTATTAGATTTAAATAAGCAACATATTTACACCTCACGTATTCGTATTTACCTTAGCGTTATTATATTTTCGTAAATAAAATAGGTAGCACAAAAATATGTAACTTAATATATCCATTTATTTTCGTCCGGTCGATATATTCATACTTCGGTTTGAAATAGATAAATATCAATTTGAAATTTCAACTCTGGTCTCAAGAATCATTCATTATTAAGGTATTCTCGAAATATTGTCTAATGCTACTTAAATATTTAACTATATGTATTTACCAGTAACTATCTCTTGTAATAATTAATTAATCATTAATTTATTGTGGAAGGGATTTCTAGAGGATTTACTGAGGGGATTACTATTGATTGTGTTCTATAGGATTCTAGTTAAAACATGAAATCTCTCAAAAACGTTACATTTCCGTAATAATTTTGAAATCGATCAACTTGTGAAACTGATATAAAACAAACTTTATTGATAATATGATGTATAATACCGGCTATCCCTCGGGTTGTCCTGTCGACGTAGTCTTTCCACTTTGGTTTTTTCGATGTTTCTCTTTATAGAACCTGTTCCGTTAGAATTTTCGGAAGTATCTTACATCTTACTTCATAACTATAACTACTACCTTATGTTATAATGTGAACAAGTTCAACCCGAGGATATCCTCAAATCAAATCATCAAATCAAATTTATTAATTATCTAAATGCAAAAATACATAAAAAGTATACATCAAAGTTGTACACCTAAGCAGCGTGCACTGCTGCTTATGTGTGTTGATTAAATGTACTAAATTTTAGTAATAATTAATAGACAAAATATTCCCATAGTTAGAGCCAATATATGGTTAATATGGTTAATTTTTTTGTATTGCAAAAGAAACAGTAAAATAACAATGCTTTTAATCCTGACGCGCTTTGTAAAATACAGACTATACAAATTTGCCACTAACCTTGCCCCTAAAATATTAAGAAACACGTACACGTACATATATGTACGTAAAAATATACCAATAGTTTCGTTCTTTCTGTATGTGGTATTTAGCCGAATACCGAATATTCGGCCTAGCAATATTCGGCCCTATATGATGGATGATAACTGAACGCTAAACCCACACATCAATATAAAAAGAACCTTAGGCAAGGAAAGAAAGTGTAATGATTAGACTAGAGATGCTCCAAATATTCAGCAGACACAATAATTGCCCAATGATAGTTGATAGTTTTACGCTACCTGACATTTAAATTGGATAATAGTAGTTATCTTTTAAAATTTTTTAATTGTTTATTTGTAATTTAAGTAGATTACATTTTTGCAAAAAGTGTAAATCTTCCTATTTATTTTTCAATAAATTTCATAGTTATTTATCAAAAATCGAATTGACTCGTCGAATATTCGGATTTTAAAAGCATTATTGGGCCTTGCCGAATATTCGGCAGTGCTCAAAAAATGGCCGAATATTCGACCAATTATTCGGCCTGCCGAATATTCGGTGGAACCGTAGTTGAAAGCATTGAGTAAAGGAATTTCCTTTACTTAATGTTGAAAGTTGAAAGCTGCCGAATATAACTTCCCACGGGACTACGATTTGTTGCAAGTCGGAAGCACAAGCCTGGAATAATAATTAATTTTTTCGGTGTTGATTTCAGGGGCTAATAGCTGATATCGGGATCGCTATCTGGGAAATCTAATTTATGGGGATTGTATGCAAAACATTATGCAAATCGTTGAATGTGCCAAAACAGCGGGCCAATATATAGAGAACAATCTCGGGCGCCGTAGCAGCAAGTTGTTCCTACATGCTATAAATATTATCTATTATGCAATTTTCTTGGGAGGCGTTATTTAGATTTTGCACCTTATTCAAATATTGTCAAAAGCGTACCTTATTATAATAAGCAAGGGTGAGATTTTTTAGGTCTATGGATATATATTTATACAGGTTTCTCCACAAAACTCCCATTCCCTGTTAGATACTTTCTTTTTTGTCTTGGTGTAGAAAAGACTCTTCGATAACTTTCTCTAAAGTATCTAGTTTTCAAATTCAAAAATTTCCTTACAAAATATTTTGAATCAAATAAATTCAAGGATTGCTTGATTTGCCACAGAGAGATTACCTACCTAATAACTGTGGTTGGTCGATTTCGATTTCATGACTTACCTAAGATGGAAATTATATCCGTCGAGTTAATACTTAATTGCAATTGCCTACTTATCAATTTTGTAGGTTTTATGGAAACCGGGATTAGAAAAGTTAGGTAGGTAGGTATGTATTGCTAAACAACTTACCGGCTTTCGCACATCGTACATTCTTACATTAAAAATCGCAGGGCAAATCCAGTAGGTAAGTACATCAGAAAACCACTAATAACTTTGTCTTGGTACAAAAACATTACTTTTGAAGCAAACGACTTGTGAGTTATAGTCCTCCTTACGGCAGAATGCGTGCGACGTAAGAGGGAAGAACTCGCAAATATTATAGAATTAGTCACAGTTCAGGGGCGTAGCTCAATTTTGTGTAACTCACTGATTTAATTTTCATATAATTGTATTCTTAACGGTGATGCCTTAGACTATGGAGGAAGGCAAACCCTTATAACATTGGCAATTATTTCTTGTCCTTGAGAATGCAACGTTCTTCCCTGTTTACTCATTTTGCAGACGTTAACTCCCGAACATACGAAACGCCACTGAGCTCTCTGAGCCGGCGGAAAAAACTTGCCAGCGGCCTAAAAAATGAGGTCTGTGTGGTAGCCCAAATACGCAGTTAACTTTACGTACTATAGAAACAGGCACAAAACGCGTTGGCTAACTGATTTTGGTAGCCGACTCCTTGGAAGAAGTGCTGTGTTGCCGTATTTCAAAGGCGATGGTAGACGCGACGATGTTGAAAAAATATAATAGGTGTTTTATCACACCGCGTTAAAAATAAATGATAAACAAAAATGGGTAAGTCGTCCCGTGATGCGAGCCTTATTTTTTCGGTATAACAGAGTTCCGAAATTCGGCTTCAATATGATAAAACTTGTATTCACCAATAAATAACGACTACTCGTATAGGAAATCTCGCAACGCTGTCCGCATTCTTTAGAAACGTTTTCTTTCGTGCTTTGGACTATATCTGAATGGTGGCGAAGATCAAAATTAACTTACTACTGCTGAATAGAAAATAGAACAATGCAATTCCATAAAGCCTGTTTAGCTGTAATATAATTGTGTTTTTACAATAACATTCTAAGAAAGTTAGAAGAAAGAAAGAAATTTTACAAACTTGATAAAATAATTCCTGGACACTTGCAAAAGAGCCTACGATTAGGCTCATGGCGATACCACTGAACTGTTCTGAGACATAACTTTATTCTGCGGTGAAAGTTGCAAGAACAGTTGAAATTTCAAAATTCTAACCTCAGACCCCCAGACTTGGATGCCCGGTGAAACCACATTCAGTCAAGAAATGTTTTTTCATAAATATTCAGTCGCGTTTTTCTGCAATTTTTCTTGGCAAGGTTGGGCCTAGGTACGGAATTCGGACCCAGTACTTCTAAGCACTATGGCGCTTTCATAAATGCGCCTTCAAGATGATACTTAGCCCCAACTTCTCCGTTTATTAATAACTCATAATACTTTAGTATTTCTATAACATACAAACCTTTGCAACATCTGATTATTAGATCCATAAAAGCACCCAATTTCGGCAAATTATCGGATTGCCCGTAATCCTTGTCCTTGATGATTTACCTACACTACACAATAGTACACAACTAACAACACGATAACTACACAAACAATATAATAATAACCCTATAATAAATCGCACAGATATTGTACTAATGGTTTGATTGAGCGGCATACGGAATGACGCGGGTGGCGTTGCCACATACGCGAATATTTCCGCATTATTGAAGTCAGAATATGTATCGTATATGTTCCATATACACATACTTTAACCAAACTGTCATGTGATAGAGATGTATAGTTTTCAGCATGTGCAGCATATTAACAGACACAAATCTTAATAAAAAAAAAGAGTATTTAGGTGACAACATTTTTATATGCAATTGCATTAGTTAAAGTTCAAAGGTTGCAATACATTAAATAATAGATATTCATAGGCAGGCTGGAGACATTTGAATTGAAAAGTAATATTTGCCTTTGTTCCACGAATTATTGCAAACGGGCACCGGCAACATTGTAATGCCGTTTCTCCTGACAGGCACAGAGATTGCCACGTTTGGCGTTCTAGACAAAAAAAAACGACGAAACTAATTATCATAAATAAATAAGGGCAAAAAGCCGTTTATTATTTATATTTACTACGTATTATCTTGGTGCATCTACTGCAAACTGAGTACGAATTTAGAACAATTAAGAATATTGTCAAGTATTGTCTATTGATGTCTTCAGAATTTAAAGTTGTTAAAGTTGTACAGAATTTAAGCTTGTGGTTTAGTTGTGCTTACATTTTAAATCAAATAAATTTTAATTAGTCCAGTTGTTGCAGAAATTGTTCACACAAGATCTTGTTTGTCCGGTTGCATAACGTTAGTAAAGGCGCGCATATTTGTATCAACAGCATTTGTATGGCGTTAGCAATCAGTGGAACATAACATCATTTAGGTACGACAAGATCTAAACATTTTTCTGTCTCCGCCTTCTTAAACAAATAGGTACAATTCAAAACCAAATTTATGCCTGTACATTTTCTTAATCATGGAACTGGGAACTTGGTAACTAAAGGTCATGACTGATTGGCTGGAAAATTTAAAAGTTGACTTTTAATTTATTGATATTTGATAACGGCATTCGTTCCTCATATCGTATATTTTACTCGGCGGTCAAATACTTTACTAGAAGATACCCTAATTTATTTCCTTCTTCTTTAAAAATATAGATTTAAATCGAGATTTAAACTTAAATAATCAGGATTAAAAAAAGTCGAGAATGTTCACAAATTAAAAAATCTTAGATATACGTGTAGGTAATTCATATAATGGGAAATTAGGTAAAGGATTTTAAAGCGATAATATAAATATATTAGATATATTTCTGGCGAGCAATATAGATATAGGTATAGGTATGTGCACACGAAGATGGAAATATGTTTTTAGTGAAATTTGTAGGTATGCAGTAGCTAGGTATGGTATAAATGAAGTTACTTGGAACAGCATAAAAACCTTTGAATTTTATACGGGTGATTTCTGCTGATAAGTCTGGTATTTCTACCGGTAGCAGAACGTGGTAAATGCTATGAAATAGATCGCGCCCCGTATATCACTATGTTCCAAGTGAGTTAGTTCATTTATATTTTATCAGGGTAGCTCGAGAACAGGCGCCTCGGCAATAAAATACGAGACAAAACCCTTTTTCAACCATATTAAATCGCACCTGGTATTAGTAGTGAAAAGAGATGAAGGAGACAGAGAAGATATATATTGTAGTAAAAACAAGTGACTGCATGCTCGCCTAATATATTATCAATGCTTGCATAGGTTACACTGTTCGACGGCTGGCCACTTGTGCAGAGAAATGCGGTGGATGGACGCAGGGGCGGATGGGACCACCGGGACACCGGGCAAATGCCCGGTGGGCCGGTCATTCGAAAGGCCGGAGGGCCGCAGGTCCGGAGGCTCATCGGCCATCGCACCATATAGTATCTTAAATTTTAAGACAAGCTTAACTACTTGACAAGACAAAAGACAACCATTGTAACAATAATCATAATCGTTGTTAAGTATTATATGTAGTTAATTGAAGATACGACGGTGCAACTGGCCATAAGAATTTTTTTTTTGTTTTATTAGTTATTTACGTGTATTTTATATTTATTGAACTCGAAATTTCAAGTTTTAAAGTCGAAGTCTGAATTTGAAGTCAAAATTCCGATTTTGAACTCGAAATTTCGACTTTAAAAATCGAACTCGGTCTTGATCTCGAAATTCCGACTTTTAACTCGAAGTGTCGACTTTGAACTTCAACTTCGAAACTCAGAATTTCGACTTTTTGAAGGTTGCACTTCGAGTTTGAAAGTCAAACTTCGACTTTCAAAGTCGAAGTTCAAAGTGGAGACTTCGAGTTCAAAGACGGAATTTCGAGTTGAAAGTCAGATTTAGAATTTCAAAGTCGGAATTTCGACTTAAAAGGCGGAATTTCGAGTTCAATAAAAATATAATAATTGTGTGGCTCTTCTACGTTTCCGTATGTTTTGATATTTTTATATGTATATTTATATTTACAAAAAAAAGTTTTATTTCTTTTATGAGAGTTATGATTTTATTTATATTTTTATAAAAAAATGTGTAGGTATTTTCTTTTATAAAAAATTGCATTATCTACATTTTTTTAATTGTTATAATAATAATTAACAAAAGAAAATATCTAAAGCCACATGAGATATTTAGGGGCCGCTTGGGAGAAAAATGCCCGGGCTGGTTAGATATAACCCATCCGCCCCTGGATGGACCTGCCATAATTTCACAGATCTTAAGATATACTTGCGTTAATACTTATAATCAATATGGCTTTTTAGAGACGTTTTGATAATATTATATAGTGCATTAACCTTTACGTTGTGTTTGAGGACAACCTTAAAAAATCCTTAAAAGTGAAATATTATGTTGCTTGTAGAATATGTATATTTTTGAAAGCTGCGTGACGCTTATGTCCTGTATTCTTTTCGTGATGCCAATTAGAATTTTTTATTCTGTTTGTTTCAAGTGACTTTGGAAATACTATACCTAACTGTTTTAATTTCAATTCCCAACTCCGTCTATTGTTTTTTTTATATAATTAGAGTTTATTCCTGATTAACATATACCTAACATTATTTATTAATTTTAGACCTCTTCGATGGCTTATCGTTTTGTTGACATTTTTCCGTGAACCGGTAGGCTTCAGAAAATAAAAGCGCCACGATTGCAGCAAGTTTATTAACAATGTGGGCCTACTCTTTACTGAATGCTGATGCCGGACGGTTTTTTGCGATTTTGCGGTCGATTATTAGAGCCGAATTTCGATGGAAAAGCGGCGCCAAAAAAATAGGCAAACTGATATTTCACAATACGAAATTGAATTCTAAAATAATTGTGCTGCTAATATCTTTACAACGCGTAATAAAAAGAACGTGAAATCGTTTTGTGCCCGTATTTTTTTATTTTGTGATATGCACAATTGCGCAGAAACAGAAAGTTATTTATTACCGCTCCCATTCAAATATTATTATTTGCCATTGCCAACTTTTACCTGCTTGTTTTTATTTTGCGATTGTTTTGGGTGTATTTTCGTATTATGTTCCCCTTTCAAAAATTAAAGGTGATTTTTAATGATTGTTCCGAAACAATTTAAGTTTTTAATATTTTTTTCTATAAATAAAGTAGTAGGTAGTTACCGCTATTAAAAGCAATGAAAAGTAGAAATTTCTTTATGGAAAGTATAGAATTCTACTCTATGGATATTACTCATTCGATTTACGCCACGAGTCCATAGGGCGAGTCTCATTGAGACTTTTGAGTTTTTCTTTCTACAAGGTTTCTCAAGATTTTAAAATAATTGTATAATTAGTAATCTTTACTACTTGATTATCTATCTACACTTAGGTATAAGTACATTGTGTCATGTCCGTGAAGTTAGCGACGGTTTTCCAGCGACGAATTTTTAAAGCGGAGGCAAATTGCGGGCATGGCCAATCCGCACCAAAGCTAATTCTACAAATTAATTGTGTTATTGTACTTTAACCTGAGGGTGGGATAACCCCAAAATTTTTACAGGTAACGTACAACCCGTCGGGGTTAAAGCTGAGAAAAAAATCCATCGTAACTACCGTAGAAGTGTTGCAAAGCTAGGGTGAAAACACCGAGCGCATATATGACGCCGTCTGAGGCAGCCGGAGAAAATAATTTTTTTCTTAAAAATTTGAGGGGGTTTCATTCAGCTTTTGACAGGGGACGGGCGACACCACAAGGCTCACGTCGACAGAAAAAAATCTACCGTGACTACCGTCCAAGGGTTTCAAAACGAGGGTCGAAAGGCCGACAGCATATGGCGCCGCCGGAGAAAATAATTTTTTTATTAAAAATTTTAGGGGTGTTACACCTTCAGCTTTTGACAGAGAACGGGCCATACCATAGGGCTTAAGTCTACAGAAAAAAATCTACCGGGAGCATATGACGCCGCCGGAGAAAATATTTTTTTCTTAAAAATTTGAGGGGGTTACACCTTCAGCTTTTGACAGAGAACGGCCCATACCATAGGGCTTAAGTCGACAGAAAAAAATTGACCGTAGTCACGGAGAAAATAATTTTTTTCTTATAAATTTGAGGGGGGCTTTATGTGGCGTCATGTGCTCTCGGCCTTTCGACCCTCGTTTTAAAACCCTTGGACGGTAGTCACGGTCGATTTTTTTCTATCGACTTAAGCCCTATGGTATGGCCCGTTCCCTGTCAAAAGCTTAAGGTGTAACCCCTCAAATTTTTAAGAAAAAAATTATTTTCTGCGGCGGCCTTTCGACCCTCGTTTTGAAACCCTTGGACGGTAGTCACGGGCGATTTTTTTCTGTCCACTTATGATCTGTGGTGTCGCCCGCTCCCTGTCGAAAGCTGAAGGTGTAACCCCCTCAAATTTTTAAGAAAAAAATTATTTTTTCCGGCGGCCTCAGACGGCGTCATATGCGCTCGGTGTTTTCACCCTAGCTTTGCAACACTTCTACGGTAGTTACGATGGATTTTTTTTTCTCAGCTTTAACCCCGAGGGGTTGTACGTTACCTGTAAAAATTTTGGGGTTATCCCACTCTCAGGTTAAGGAACAATAAAACAATTAATTTGTAGAATTAGCTTTGGTGCGGATTGGCCATGTCTGCAATTTGCCTCCGCTTTAAAAATTCGTCGCTGGAAAACCGTCGCTAACTTCACGGACATCATTGTGTCTCGTGTTTAATCTGTATAACATGTGTATTAAAATAATTCAAGAAAGTTATAGCGTTGATTGACGTATTAATAAAGATTGCTCACGGCTGTCACGCCTGACACTTTTTCAACTCACCATGCGTTTTCCGGAGACAAAATACAATGCAAAACACATTGTTAGCCATCAGAGCAATCCGTTTTCCAGGACATGAAGCTATAGCCGTGAGAAGTCTTTATAAATACGTCAGTCAACGGTTATAGTCTCACCAAGCATATTTTACTTCCACATCACTACTTAAGAAGAGTATTGTTTGGGCAAAAAAATCAAAAAAGGTTTATTTTCAACACCGGTTTACAAACTTTTAAAACATTGTCTAGAAAAATCGTTCGGATAAATATATTGATTCCAGAACTCAATACAGACCAGAAACAACATTTTTGAGAAGTAATGGCTACCTAGATATAATACTACATTTTCGCGTCAAATTTGACATAATATGTCAAATTATGTTGCAAAAATTAACTAAGTACTCATATTAAAAATGAGTCCTGGATTAAAAAAATATGAATATAGAGGTTATTCCTTATTAAATCAAATAAAACAATTTCCAGTTTAATCACTATTTACTTACGTATCTCCACCAAATTTCAAGTTGATACCTGAAAAAATATAAGGCAGTATAAAAACTTAGCGTCAAAACCTTGGGATAATATTTCAAAATTAAAATTTCGAATGTATCTATGCATAGAAGGCAGAACATTTCTGACATCTTGATTTAACACCTAACAACAATAATAATGAAATGAAAAAATCGACATAGTAACATTTTTTATCTTCATCTCCTTGTAGCCATTCTCAATTACATTTTCCTTTAAGTAAAATATCGCAAAAAAATTTTTTTCATCCCAAAAACATAGGAAAAGATGTATCACTCTCTATTTAAAATTCATTTCATTTAAACATTTAAACCCCTTCCCAACCACCAATATTTTGAAATAAATTTAAAAATATAATTCCGCCCTTGTGTACCTATATTTTTCCGATGTGTATTGCATAACATGGCTTTTCGCCTTGAAATTATTACGCCTTGTATCCAGCACTACCGACCCAGTTCCATTTTATCAAGGGCAGTAGGGTAATCGACAAAGGCCCCAAGGCGGGAGGCAGCCCCTTAGGGAGTATATTTTTAGCTGCGAAAAGAGGATTGATTTTGTTAAATTGGCTCGTTTATGAGCTGGCTCTGTCGGGCCTTGAGTTTAATTATCCCCTACTTAATTGGAAAGGGCGAATGCTAATCGCTTGCCCCCCCCCCTTGTTTTTTACTCATTCAATTAGAGACAGCGACGCCACAGACGGATTTTAATAAGGGCGGGTAATTCCACCCCAAGGAGATTTTATACTTATTTATAAAGATAGGTAGAAACTGCGACTTATTCAGTTGCGGGGTGATTCCGAATTTACCAAAATTCTAAAATCGACAAAAAAAATAAGAAAATCTTTTCAGAAATGTATTTGATCCCGGAATTAACGGCGCCTTCTGACTGACTAGTAAACATCGACCGGAGGCCCGCATCTCTCGGCAACATATCGTAAACTTACGTATTTTTTACTTTTTCTCAAAAGTCTAAAAACATGTCAAAGTATTGAGAAAACCCGAAAAGTTCGATAATTTTTCTGGAGTTTTGAAATTTTTGGGATACAGTTTTCTGATGTGACTACAAATACAGCATGGTCTAAGTTAATTTACTGTTAACCTACCTAATGTATTTTTGGGCTTGCAGCTAATGAAATCTTTAATAATAACAATTACAATACTTTTAGTTATTACTAACTTAATTTTTAGAAAGTTACTGAAAAAGTAGGTAGGTACCATGATTTCAAAATTTTTCAGCTTCAGTGATGTCTTGTCCTTTAATATCATTTTTTAAACTTTTATAACTCTCAATCAGACATGAAATTTTCTATGTAAGCAATTTTTTGGTTTCATTTTTGGAAAACAATATAGGCTGTACCATCGTCTTTTTAAAAAGTTTTAACTGTTCCTAGTTTTATACGTACTTGTCTGTCTTGACCTCATCTTTTCTCATCTTTTCGTATTTCCGAATACTTAAATGTTAAATATAATTAAGATTCTCGCAATATTTAAGGCTCATTAACATTTTCGCACATGCGCACCTATTAAAAAATAAACAATGGTACATACTTACCCACTAATAATTTTGGAAAGTCATTAAAGGACCTACCTACTGCATTTCTTTAATTGTTTAATTTTTGTCAAATCGAATTTCTAAGTAAATAACTTTAAACCCGTTTGATGCGAGTGATTTTGTAAGGATTCAACAGACCTTCACACTTTAGTGTACCTATATCTATTGAATTTTGAATTTATTAATATTTTTGCAATTTACAATTTTTGAAAATAATAAAACTGGATACTTTAAAACTTACGTGTTAAAAATACCACTACGTGTAAAACAGCACTCATCAGTTCATAGGAGGACATTACAGAGAAAGTTGGGATATGCCGCAATTTGGCGATGCAACCATTATGCAAAAGTACCTTCTGGCGGAAAGTCGTCTGGTTCTAAGGCTCGCACCTTTTGAAGATGGTATCACAATAAATAGCGCTACTCGCTATTTATTCTGTGGGCTATATATTCTGTGAATACCTGCACAGTGTCAATGTTAAGTCAACAGTCCATGTATTATAGATTTTGTTGAGTTTTAATTTACAAAAACATATAAATTAACAAACTGATACATTTAAGTTGGGAATCAGGAACCTTTGGCAAATTAAAGGGACATCAAAAACGAGCATTTTATGATATTTTGTATTTGGATATTAAATTCCTTTTAACAGACACATTTGCATGATTTTAATGGTGTTTTTAACATTAAACCACCTTGTCGTTTTTTTTCGTCGTGTGACGCCAGTGGTGATCGCTTGAAACTGCGCTATGCACAGGTCTTTAATAGTGTCGGTCCAGGTCTAACTTCCAAACGAGGAATTAAAAAGTTTCCTGCAACAAAGCAGGACAATCCAAATTATTGTGGAGCAGATTGTATAAAAATTGTATTGAAATGACCTTTCCCTATTGCTTAAGGAGATCTGATTAAAACGAGCCCTCAGCAATAATTGATGGTGTATGGTTGAGACCCCTAGGTGGATAATGCAGATCCTCCCTGTATACAAGATATTTAAATCACCTCGAACTAACTCTACGACCTTACTGGGACATATAAATGGGTGAGCAATTTAGGGCATCGTATTCCAACTTGGAATGGACGAATTACTGATATAAAAGCTTGAATGTGTTTGTAGTTACAAGCACAGAAAATATTCGCTTCCGCGTAGCGTATATTTTCTGTGGTTACAAGATGCCTGTTATTTCTTATTATAAATAAAGTTTTCTAAATGCCGAAGCTAAGAGATATTGAATATGAGGCAAAAATGAACATTTTTTGTCGAAGTATACTCCCAAATCTTTATTGCTATCAAGCATTAGAAAACAAATGTTTGAAAAACTATTCTTCATAAAGAAACACCCGGTTTCAGTAGTTGTAGAATTCTCTGCCCTCGCAAAATATTTCAGTGTGCGCATGCTCCGGCAGTAGTATTATTCAAATAATTATTGTATATATTTTTATTTTGCACTTTTTGTATCCCCATTGTTTAGTGTTAAGACATTTTGTGGTGTAAGAAAAAAATAGGATTTCTTATTATATTCACTAAAAAAAATTAGCCAATAATTATCGATGTAATGCTTTCGTCAAGATATATCCGGAATTTGCCACCAGCTTCTCCGTAATTTCTATTTTTAGTAACAAGTTTTTGGGATGTTGTTTACCAAAGCTGCACACGCATTACAATAATTATTGACTGATTTTTTTCCCAGTGTTTTGGAATACAGTTGGTAGCGTAGTTTCTTTGGTGTTTTGATGGATATCGTCGTTTTTAGCTGGGTTGAAAAAAACATGGTTTATTCATTTTCATCAAAACAAACTTTTTTGTTTAATACATATTATTTTTGTTTAAAACATATTTTTAATTTAATCATAAAAATTTTGTTTAAAACAAATAAAACCTCGAATAAAACATTACTTAAAACGGGTGTTTTAAACTAATCGATAAACAAAAATTGGGCTGGTAAAATAATTATGCATTGTATTAAGAACCCACTTTCAAAAAAATACAGAGTGAGTAGAGTGAGTAAGAGGATATAAAAAAATATTTTAAAACCAAAATTTCTTACTTATAAATTATATGAAACTCCACAAACTATTAGGTTTCAAGATAAGTAGGTACAGGGAGATAAATTTCCAAGACTCCAATTACAGGTCTTTTGCATTTTGGATGTTTGATTATCTTAAATAATTTTGATCAACTACATATTTTTCAATGAGTCATTTTTTTGGGAATGTTAATTTGAGTATATTTTTTATTTTTTTCTTAACGACTGAAGAATTTAATCGAAAAAGTGAAATTAGCCAAGACACCGTAACAGATTCATAAACAACCAACAGACAGTTTTTATTTGTGATTAAATTTTGCATCTTGCATCTAATGAGTTTTAATTTTATAGAGGACCGTATCCTCTTTTTTGTGTTGTTTGTCACTGGTTGCATGGAAATAATGAAATTGACGTATAATGTTGCTTTATACTTTATACCTACCTGGACATATTTAGTACCAAAATTAATTTCAATGTCTTTAGAAGATATAAAAAATATTCCATACCTTTTTCAAAATTTTAGCGGACTGTATTTTGATAACAAAGCGTTTGTTGACCTATAGTGTTATGATTTTTTATTTTAAAATATATTTTTTTATTCAACGTTAAAAAGGTCCTGCTGATACCTATATCAATATCCGTCCTTTTTTGCAACTGATGGGGGTGACCTATTATAATATTAATATGAGTGCAAGTATGTTTAAATTAGACACATTCTGTGGATTAGGTTAAAGACCAAGAAATCACTCAAAAATTCTAAGTAGAGGGAGCCATAATATTTAGATGGTTTACAGTAACCATTGTCTCCGCTTTTTTTGTACCTTTTTCCTAAAAACAATGCAGTGAACTTGCGGTCCTTGTAGAAGGCTCGGGACTTTGGCATTTTGTAGAAAAAACTCATTACAACAATTGCATTTATTTCTAAGGATTTCCTAATGTGATTTCCTCAGTGTTGAGGTCGCTATGAAAACAAAATTGGCTAGTCAAGAACAGAAGTGATCTAAGTAACATTTTTACCAAAATGGAATTAATACCATTTCTGCACTTTAAAATATTTAAACTTCCATATGAACAAGAGATCCAAGTGCCTCAGGTTTGTTTTTTACCTAAAATTGTACTATAATCTGTTCTGCCCTTTGGTATTTAAATAAATTGTAAGAAGTATATGAAAATAACAGCCTGCATTTTGCAAAACAATTAAAATGCTACTTAGAAAACTTCCGTTCCTGACTAGCCAATTTATTTTGCTATATAAGAAAGTAACTAGCTATAACCGTTGGGTGAAGATTTCAGTCAACGCTATAACATGAACCGGTCGGCGGCCGGAACTTGGGGAAGGATGTCGCGGATTTCGCAGAGGGTTTCGCCGATTTCGCATAGATTGCGGTGCGATTTCGCGGAACGCTTATAAATTTCGCGGATTGCTTCAGGATTTCGCAAAGATTTCTGCGATTGTGACCAAAAATGTGACAGTAGTTTCCAGAGGGAAAAGCCTGTATTTCTAGTGATTTCGCAAGTTTTCGCGTAATGGTGGAAGATTTTCGATGGTTGCACGTGATTTCTTATGATTGCTCGGGATTTCTGATGATTGCGCGAGATTTTCGATGATTGCGCGAGATTTCGCGACGATTGCATATTTATAAGGATTTCGCAGTGTGATTTGTACACTGTTGAGATTGTTATGAAAACAAAATTTATTTTGTTAGAAGACCGTAACTATTATAACATGAACTAACCGGCCGGCCGGCGGCGGATATAACATGCTCTTTTTATTAGACTTCTGGAACTTGGGAAAATTTCGCGAATTTCGTCGATTTCGCAAAGATTGCGGTGCGATTTCGCGATTTCCCCTAAAGTTCTTCGTTTCTGAGATACAGGGAGTTGTAGTTATCTTTTTGAAATTGTATTATGGCAATATTTTCCAAAATACTTAAAATCCTGAACTGAAATTTAACACTGACTGAAGTATACTTTTGTGTCATAATGATAAAATCAACCGTTTGGGTTGGGTTGAAATTGCCAAAACGTGCCTCAAAACACCTGTTAACTCCAACATTCGAAACATAAAAAAAATTCACCTATCGATTTCAAATGTTACAGATCAATATTGTACCATTAATTATTACTTTTATAACATTTGAGTGGTATAGAAATCATATAGAAAACACATGTTTTAAATTGAACGTTTTAACTTGTTTTAAACAAATAATGTTTAAAACATACTTACTTAAGTGTTTAAAACAAGTTTTAAACAAATGTTTAAGAAATGTTAGCCGAGGTTCGATCAAGTGCTCCATGGCAAACAATGACAGTTGCAGTTGAGTCAACAAAACTTGAAAATACAAATAGGTGCCTTGATTTTGTTACCTATTTTGCCAAAGATATTCTTTATTGAAAGAAAATTGAAAACTAAACGCGCTTGGTAACTTCAAATGACAGCTACAAAAATGAAAAACAACTCCAACCGTCACTGTTTTCCTTGGATATGCACCTACGGGCCCTAACACATAAATGTTCGGACACTTCTGTTATTTTACAAAATTAGTTTCAAATAACTTTAAACAAATTTTTATTTTCTTTATTTAAAGTTTTTATTATTTTGCTAATATCCCTGTCTATGAGCTAGAATTAGTTTTGGTTTAAATAAACATCCAAGCAGGTCACAACGATTTTTTTTAATTCCTGCAAAAAATATGTGACACGTTAATGTTCGGACACCCTTTGAAAATTCAATATTTACACAGTAGGCGTTGAAAAAAAAAATCAAATCTTTGTTGACTGACAGTTACGCATAGTTGTTACCTGAATTAAGGTGAAAATGGCGGGTGGTATAGCGACAAATGCTAAAATTCGTGAGTTAATTATTAAAAAATACCATGACAACAATAGCGTTCGCAAGATAGCTGCAGAGTTAGATTTAGCAAAATCTACAGTTTACGAAATAATAAAATTGTATGGTGAAACAGCCAAAACCAATATTCGCGGTAGATCAAAAGGAAGACCGGTAAAAATAACAGCAAGATCTCAAAGGAAACTTATAAAAGTGTGCAAAGCGTCTCGAAGAGGAACTTTACGAGAAATCACTGCAGAATGGAACAATCAAGCAGGGTTAAATATTTCTCGAGAAACATGCAGAAGATGGATTCATAAGTCTGGTTTAGGATTTTATAAAGCAAGTTACTTTTTACTCCATTTGAGGAAATTACCAAATAATAAACTATTTTTAGGCCAAAGAAAAACCTCTTCTCACCGAAAAACAAAAAAAGAATCGGTTGATATGGGCAAAAGCAAAACGTTTGTGGAGTGTAGACGATTGGTCTAGAGTCATATTCTCGGATGAGTCAAAATTTGACGTTTGTGTCGGGGAACTGTAAAATTCCCAAAAAGTATCATGATTTGGGGATGCATGTGTGCAAAGGGAATGGGGAAATTTCAGTTCGTAGATGGAATTATAAACGCTGAAAAATATCAACAGATTTTACAAGAAAACTTTTAGCCAATTCTTTATATCCAGAAAGAAATTATATTTTTCAGCAGGATGGTGCTGCATGCCATACAGCAAAATCCACGAAAAGATGGTTTGCACAAAATAATCTACAAGTACTTTCATGGCCGGCTAATAGCCCGGATCTTAATATTATTGAAGAGATATGGCATAAAATGAAACAAAAGCTAAGAAATGATCCACAGCGAACTGTACCCGAATTAAAAAATAAAATCACTGACATTTGGGATATGTTTACGCCAGAAATGTGTCTGTCATTAGTAAGATCAATGCCTAAACGGATAGAGGCAGTTATTAAGTCGAAAGGAGACGTTACTTCGTACTAATTTTTAGATTTTGTAAAAAAACTCTTAAGTGTCCGAACATTTATATGTCACCAATTTATTTATTTATCGTAGAAATATATTCACAATGTAACAAGATTTCCTTAAAATAAATAATTGTTTTTGAAAATATATTGTTGGTACTATAAATAAACGTAATTGTTCGGGTGTTAGGGCTCGTATACTTGATCGAGCCTCGGCTAACTTGATTTTTTTACAGTTATTTCAAAACATAGTTTTTCTACTCCTATGCTAGTAACATACCTATTAAGTGACGGTTTAGGTTATAAGTAAGTTCATTGTTACGAACGCTGATACGTAATGACTGACACGTAATGACTGACACGTAATAAAAAAAAAAAGTATCTGTTCTTAGTTAAACCGCAATTATCACGGGTGCCTTGTTAGCGCGGCATCCGCGTCACCATAGCAACTAACCAACATACTAATTGTTGCCTGACAGATAATCAGAAGTATAGTTTATCTATTATAATAGTTTTTCTTTCGTCGAAGAAAAATTATAATACAAAACTCGAGTTGTAAGCTTATTACATACTCGTGGAATTACAGCACTCGCCGCTGCGCGGCTCGTGCGCAACTTTTCCACTCATACGTAATAAGCTGTTTACAACTGTCGCTATGTAATATACTATTTTGCTTGTATATTTTAAATGAAAATATATAAAGAAAATAAAGTTGATGAGAAAAATACAGGCTTGGCAAATAAGAAAATATTCCGAAATTCTCATACTTAATAATTTTTTGTGGAACAATTATATTATTTTCGAAAGTTGATGTAGGTTCGGTACACGTAAAATAGTAAAAACCGAGAAACATGGACCAAGTACTTTTTCTAATATATCAAACAATTTTCAAAAGTCGATAAGTATTCGTTCGATGTCGACAAGGTCCCTACTAAAAATCGTGAAATATCAACAGTCCGGGCTCTTTTTCCGATATTACGTAATATTTTATTTTACGTAACTAGTTATATATAATATTTTACTTTACGTAACTAGTTACGTAAAGTAAGACGTTTCAACACTTGCTTTGGTTTTGAAGGATGTCACTTTACATGTCACAATTAGGAAACATTATTTATTCTGACCCCAGACCTGGTTTGTCCACCTGTATTTCATCGCCGCCATGTCGTTACCCCCCACGTTTCTCATATCTGTAATTATATTATACTTATGATCTGATTATGATTATGATTATCATCTTTGTTACAGATCGTGATATCATGAAGCTGCGATGGATATGCGCACTAAATTTCATTCCATTTCTGTCAATGGTGGTTGGTACCGATTTTCAAAGATGCCTGTCGATACCGGGTAAGCAATTAATTTTTCCTGCTCCCGCCCCCGTAAGTTCACTTTACATACTCGCCATCACGCCCAATAACGCAAGCCAAACGTTCGAGCTGCCCTGTCATTTTGATTTCTAGGTACAGAGAGTGGTTGCTAGGTACAAAAAGTACTGTATAGCAACGCTTACGTAGCAAGGACGCAAGGACCTTAAGAGGGGGTTGCCGACAGCGAAAGTGACGTTAGATTTCGTATTTTTTTTAAGTTGTATAGCATAAAATCTAATAACATTTTACCTGGCAAAAATTTAGTACAAACATCTCTGTCTTCATTCTGATCATAAGATCTTAAAGGCATATGCACTGGAATTAATATCTTCCCCAAGGTTTTCATAACCTATGAAACAAAACTCTGCTTGTAAGATCTTATGATTAAAATGAAGACAGAGATGTTTGTACTAAATTTTTACCAGGTAAAATGTTATTAGATTTATGCTATACAACTTAAAAAAATACGAAATCTAACGTTACTTTCGCTGCCGGCAACCCCAGTGGCGTAGCTACCATACCGCGAAACCCCGCGGTCGCGGGGGGGGCCCTGACGTCAAGGGGGCCCGGCGGAGCCGGGACTCTTTGAACCCTCGACGGCCTCCCCTCGACCTCGACCGGGCGTATACTTCGTGTTCTGTTCTGTTTTGATATTATATTTTTGACCCGTCCTGCAACTGTTGCTTCTTCAGAATGAAAATCAATAAAAAAAAAACTATTTGAGAAATTGTTCCCAAGACAGAATAAGTAATTTAGAAGCTGAAGAAGCTGCAGCAATGTATAAAAGCGAACTAACTAAAGTTCATGGACGTCTCTAAGGACTATGATATATTATCATCTAGGTATATTATGTACTCTTTGTACGTTAAGGTGGCAAACTCATTGTGTATCAATCGCCTAAACTTTTGTTTTGTTTGAAAGGCCTTCGAAAACCGCTTCTTTTGACCTTTCTACCATTATCAAGATGCAAATTCAGGGCCGACTACGATTTTGTTATACCCCCAATTTTCACGAAAACCTTTTTTTATTTAAAACCTGAGACCACAGGGTTAATCATAACACCACAAAACCCCCATATACGAAATTTCAACAAAATACATATAGAGAGTGCCATTCTGCAGGGTGTCAAAGTTGAGCAAAATAGGAATTTTAAAGGCATCTGGCGAGTCAAGTGTGATTTGAAATCTCTTCAAAATAGTTGAGTATTCAACAGGACCACACAAAATGTTGGTGTGCAAAGATTTAATACTCTGGGGCAGTTTTGATATACTCTATTTTTGACCCGTGTAAAGTTTACTTTGAAATGGCCTGTATATTTTGTATTGGACCTTTGCACACCAACATACTGAGTGGTCCTGTTGACCACTGGACTGTTTTGAGAGGATTCCATGGCACACTTGACTTGGCAGATGCCTTTAAAATTCTTATTTTTCCTAAAACTTGACACTACAGAATTGAACTCCCTGTATATTTCTTGTTCAAATTTGGTATATGAGGTTTGGGGTTTTGGGGCTAAATGGTTTTTCGTAAAAATCGAGGGTATAAAAAAATTGCAGCGCGCCCTGAATTTGCATTTTATAAATGGTAAAGAGGTCAAAAGAAGCCGCTTTTGAGGGCCTTTAAAAAAGTTCAGGCGATTATCTTCAAAAATGAAGATTTTACGGATTTATACAGTTTTAAAGTTGGACCCCCTGTGTAGATATATTTGTTTTAAAAACTTTTTTGTTTTTATTTACGATATAAAAGTTTGTGATAGTTTCACCTTCTTGTATGTTTTTTTTTATTTTCCAATTTGAGGGGGCCCAAATTTAAAATCGGCAGGGGGGGGGGCAAAATTTTAAGCTACGCCACTGGGCAACCCCCTCTTAAAGCCAATAACAAGATATAAGGAGTGACCTGAAACTCACGTCAATTTTAATGGGTTTTATAAACTTGTTTTGGTCAGAAAGAACACGAATTATGCGAAAGAAAAAATTAATAATATCAATGTTTCCTATACATTACTCGATGCGTAACCTCTTTTTTGGCCTTGGAGGTAGTTTGATTATTTAAAATTGTTTTGTTTTAAAGGATACGATTCATCCCTATTCTAACACGTCGTATGTTTTCTCCTGCCGTTTTTACAATACAGGGCGTTAGTGCGTTTTTAGGAATAACTTTTTAACGGAAGACAAATATATGGCTTGAATAAAAAACAAAATTAGGGCTTTCGAGTCTTGAGTTGTATGTTGGTGGGGAAATGTTTTATTAGCGTCGCGTTTGCAAAGAGGCGATAAATATACCAATTTATTCCCTTGTACACCCTGGACCGACACTATATTAATATAGTGTTGGTCCAGGTACACCCTATATCATCTCCCATAAATATAATAGAACAGAGGCGTCATACGAAAATACCACTAGTGGTATTATCGTATGTAATGTCACAAGTGCCGGAAATTTTATCGATAATTTTTTTGAAAGCGCTATTTTGCCTAGAAAGATCACGAGTATAAATTGTATAGAAGCCCAATTTGTACGAGTGGCTTTGCTAATGGGCAAAATAGGGCTTGAGAATAAAATTATCTAGAAAAATTTCCGGCACGAGTGGTATTTGTCGAGATATTTCTCGAATACGATTTAACAATTTCTGTATTAATTTTTTCTATGTTTACATTTCCAAAACGATTCATTTTGAACGAATTTATTGACAGCTTCGACTGTAGCGTTCGAGTAAACCAACATGACGCTTGAACAGACTTGGGTAGTATTCGAATCCTCAGTATTCGGAATCCTATTCAAGCTACTTTGCCAATAATTCATATTCGAATACTCCCGAGAAGCAGGTATTCTTATTCTTATAGCTACTTTTTAAAGCAGGTATTCTGTATTCGGTAATTTAAATACTGATTTCTTGAGGATTCTCTTAGAAAGAATACCGATGTTCAAATCTCAGTATTCAGAATCAGAATACAGTATTCAAAATTTGAATCCTGTATTCAAATGTTGAATACTAATAAGATTACAAAACAAAACGTGGACAATGATCGGTATTTCTCATACTTACATTTTTTGTTTTTACCTATATAAAGTTTTGATTTTTATTGTATGTATAGATGAAAATAGCCAATTATACAGTGTGTTCGAAAGATGTGCTGATTTTCAAAAAAAACTCTTCAACTTTTCAATCTATAGTTCTTGAAGAGCCCTACATTTCATCCTTTTTTTAAATAGTACTATTACATGGCCAACTGTTATTAAAAGATAACCCCCAAAAATTACAAACCATATTGGGCATGTTTTTAAGAATAAAATGCATAGTGTCATCGAATTGGCCCTAGTTCAAAACCTTTGGTACAAAATTTCAATACTTCAAGTTATCCACTAAATGGGACAAAATTCTAAAAAAAAAAGAATTTTCCGGATAATCTTGTATAAACCACAGGTCATTTATAATGGTGATATTTTTTCGCGAATCGATTAAGCCTTTCTCAAAATATTATTTCACATAGTATAATCAGCCTAGCTTATACAGGGTGTTTCGTATATGGCAATTAAATGAACACAATATTCATTACATGAATACATGGATTTGAATACTATTCGGCAATTGAATACTTTTGTTAGAATGTTATTCAAATCTCTAGGATTCGAATCCAGTTCAACCAGTTCAGTATTCGGTATTCGTATTCGAATACTGGTTTTTGGTATTCTACCCAAGTCTGCGCTTGGATATCCAAGGCACGATACACAGAAAACGGTATGTCCGCGCGCAGGTGCTGTGCCGTCAACGGTGACGCTTATTCGACAAAATCATGGCTTACTTTTATTTTTAAACGGAAATTTGACTTGTTTAATAGTGAGCTAGGCAACCACATATACACCAAAGTGTCTCAAGGTGCCTACATTCTATCTTTGGATTTAACTTGACGCGAAATTGATAACTGACGAATGTCAGTGAGACTAATTTCAGGACTATTTTTTATAAGTTGGCCGCCCTTTTGTCGTAGTGACGTAGATGCGCAGAAGAGTTTAATTTTCGTTCTCCTAGCTGGCATACCGTTATCTGTGTATCGTGATCCAAGGCAAATGCGATTATACCTATACATCCTGTCAGCGTTGGTTTATTTTCTGAATGTGTCATAAATTTAAACGGAGACGGAGGTCCAATAACAAAAATTTAGCAATGTAAAAGTTATATAAATTCATTGATACAATGCTTAATAGTACCGCAACATAATTTATAAGCTGCATAATTTAGAACAGTGTGAAACACACAAACTTTAAGAAGTAGGTATGTGTTTGTATCCAACAGATTCGCGGCAACGAATTAAGTGATAATTTGCACAAGTGCAATTACCGCGATTTTTTCCCTCATACTGCTTCCATCCAATAAGGTAGCTCCTTCCATAAAAATCCAACCAATGATATGCCTCTGCTAGCGATAATTTGCACTAGTGCAATTACCGGTAATTGCACTTATGCAAATTATCACTTCGTTGCTTAGCAACCGCGAATCTGTTGGATTTATCCCTCGAGCTTCGCTCTCGGGATTTTATCAGAAAATAAAAGCCCAATTTATACTCGTGATCTTTCTAGGCAAAATAGCGCATTCGAAAAAATTATCGATAAAATTTCTGGCACTAGTGATATTACATACGATAATTTGCACAAGTGCAATTATCGCTAGCAGAGGCATATGATTGGTTGGATTTTTATGGAAGGAGCTACCTTAGTGGATGCAAGCAGTATGAGGGAAATAATCGCCGAAATCATCACCTGATTGGTTAATTTTTCAAAAATCATATGATTTCATTGGTTCATATTGGCAGGTGTTGAATTCTCTTTAAAACCGTGTCCAGACCAGACATGTAAAGCGTTGTTATAACAATTTGAATCCGATATTATTCTGATCTATTTGTTACAGAGGTAGACCCGAAGAAATACTTCCACTTCGACGGCAAATCCCTACCCATCACCTTGGAAGTGTCTGGCAGGATCACCCACCAGCTGACCACCCACGTCTTCTACATATTCATCAAGGAGGTGCTGGGCTACGCCAAAGTCGACATCAACCACCGGGAGGATAACTTCCAAATCGACATGGTGATCGATAGGCTCACCGACACCTACAGTGTGTGAGTAGGTTTATGGGTAGCTTGTGAAAAGCAGCTAACAGTATGGTAAATACATACATATAATACACGCCAGTTTACGGTTGATTCATTGATTGTTTCTTCTAAACTCCCACATCTCGCATCTTACCTAGCCTACATAAGAACATTATTTAACAAATCAACTACATATATTTTTTTTCCAAAAAAAGGAAAAAGGCTGACGTGTATTTCCGAAAAATAATACCTAGTCACCTATTTGTGTACGAAGGCACTGAAGTTCAACTTTCTATAAAGAATGTGGAATAATTAATCACATGAGTTATACATAAAAAGAACTTTAGTGCATTATAATAGTATATTATACACCTAGGTTGAAAAGTGAGCCATTATTTACCGAGAATTTTTATATCGAGGCGCGTAGCGCCGAAGGATATAATATGCGAGGTAAATAATGGCCTTCTCAACCGAGGTGTATATAGAATTTTTTTTTACTACTAACATTGAAATATTGCCATATTTTAGTAATTTCTCGCTTTTTTAAAATACTTCAAAATATCAAGTAGTCTGGGAGTTCAGTTGTCAAGCTGATAAAATGACACTAATTTTTAAATGTCACATAGAAAATTTTTCATTATTTACCTAGGTATTTTTTTATTAGTAATTTCTCGCTTTTTTAAAATACTTCAAAATATCAAGTAGCCTGGGAGTTCAGTTGTCAAGCTGATAAAATGACACTAATTTTTAAATGTCGCATAAAAAATTTTTCATTATTTACCTAGGTATTTTTTTATTATCATTATTTACCTAGGTAGAGAAATATTACTTCTCATTAGAGGAATGAGGTAAATAATGGTGATTTATCAGGTTAGTAGTAAAAAAACTTTTTTTTTAAATCGGGAAACAAGACGTTTTATTATGCAAAAAGCGGCCTAGCTGCGTATACAGGGTGATTCAGTTCCGGTGCTCAACATGGGATCTCGGAAACCGTAACAGATACGAAGTCGGTCCAAATGGAGGCAAACTTGCGCCTTTGGGCGCCCAACAATATGCCGTTGAGAAAGTTAAAATATTTTCATGGGTTGCTGAGATATTTAAGAAAAACCGAATTTTTGAAAATTAGATTTTATTTTTTTCTGGCGCTATTTGCGATAATATTGAAAAATAAATTGTACTTTTTTATTGCAACTTTTTATGGACTACGTCATGGTATTTTTAGATTTTCGGGGCGACGTTTCGTTTTTGAGATAGAGGGATCATCTTCATTTTTTAAATACGGACCTGGATTTTTTATTCCATATTTCGAAATAAATCGTTTTCCTGAGTACAACGATGTATGACACAAACATATTTTTTCCAGTTTTAGCTGCTAAAATGCACATTTACTAAGAAAAAAAATAATACGGTCCTGGACTATGTATTTTTCTCTTTTTTTAAGCTATTCCAATTATAACAGGTGATCATTATTTTAATACCTACTGGATTAATAATTATACTCCATGTTTTTCGTATTTTGAAATTCTTTTTTATACTTTAGGAAAATGACAACAATACCTAATTATTAACAATCATGCATTTTACCTAAAGTATAAAAAATAATTTCAAAATACGAAAAGCATGGAGTATAATTAATCCAGTAGGTATTAAAATAATTGATCACCTGTTATAATTGGAATACCTTTGAAAAAAAAAGAGAAAAATGCATAGTCCAGGACCGTATTAATTTTTTTCTTAGTAAATGTGCATTTTAGCAGCTAAAACTAAAAAAAAATATGTTTGTGTCATATATCGTTGTACTCAAGACAACGATTTATTCCGAAATATGGAATAAAAAATCCAGGTCCGTATTTAAAAAAATGAAGGTGATCCCTCTGTCTCAAAAACGAAACGTCGCCCCGAAAATCTAAAAATACCATGACGTAGTCGATAAAAAGTTGCAATGAAAAAGTATAATTTATTTTTCAATATTATCGCAAATAGCGCCAGAAAAAAATAAAATCTAATTTTCAAAAATTCGGTTTTTCTTAAATATCTCAGCAACCCATGAAAATATTTTAACTTTCTCAACGGCATATTGTTGGGCGCCCAAAGGCGCAAGTTTGCCTCCATTTGACCGACTTCGTATCTGTTACGGTTTCCGAGATCCCCATGTTGAGCACCGGAACTGAATCACCCTGTATACCATAAACTTTCTAATACATCGACGGTTAGATTTTTAGAAAAGTTCTACCTTATTACAAACAGTTGGAAAAACATGCGAAATAACACGAAATGAATTTGTGGTGTTTTTTAAATTCTGATTTTTAGTTTTAGTTTTTATTAATAAAGCAGATCGTTCCAATGTCATAATACCAAAAAATGCACAATCCTTTCGAAAAAATATCATTTAAAGAGCGCCTACCATTGCAGCACTTTTTATGTGGTCCACGTGCCGAGAATATTTTCACAGGTAAACAGTTTTTTTGGAGAAAATTCCATACCTACCTACCTTTTTGAACCAGTGAGAGGCTCGTTTTTTTCTTCGTTGTCATGGCAACTTAAAAAATTTCCGGAAATATTCTCACTTGCTCTAGACAGCAGGTGATTACCGCGGAAATTTTTTGACAGATGTCATTGTTATAATGTGACATTGTAACATATACCCAACAAAAATTTTGATAATAATTTCGTTTAATTTACGTGTAGGTACGGAATTTTCTTACCGAATCCCCCACGTTCTGGAATTAATATCCGGAAATTTTTCTCTAACACGAATTTTTTAAGAAAATTATACCTCGTAGCTACGCGACTCGTGATAATTTTCAACAAATTCGTGTAAGGTACCCTAAAAATTTCCGGCAATAATTCAAGCACTATTATAGGGCGATTACTAGTGACTTTTTTCCTCGTCTTAATTTCCACCAATCACAGACGCGCAATTTTGAATTACAAATGGTTTCTAGATGGAAAAACTGTATGACAGCACCTGTCAGCAGTTTTTTCGAGTTTACCCGCGGCAAAACTTGACAGCTGTTGTATAAATAGGTAGTATGTTTTGTAAGCTATGTGTATGCAGAATAATCTGTTACTCATGAAATAGTCTTGTCAAATACCATTCGGGCATCTAATTTTTCCTGCGAAAAAAATTCAAAAAAACACAATGCTAAGTAATATTTTTTTAACAAAATGCATTCGTGCAGGTACAAAAATCCTCGTCTTCGACTCGGATTTTTGTTGCCACCAGCACGCATGCTTCTTGTTAAAATATTACTTAGCAACGTGTTTTTCGATTTTTTTCGGAAAAATTAGATGCCCTTATGATATTAGGTACTTACGAAAAAATTTTATGATGACAATGGACCCGTCTTGAGACAGGGATGTATTCAGCTCAAAATGCATATTTTTAAATGGGGAATTTTCAATTAAATTTTTTTAAAGCATTATATCGATTGAATAGTGTTTCTAGATGCAGCCATTTAATAAATTTAAATCAATAGTAATACATTAATTAGAAGGAACGTTTTCGAGTACGGTCCTAGTAAGTTCCTCTAATTTGGTGTTTATTTTACGTAATGTTAAAAATACTTAATATTTTATTTCATTTTTTATTTTATTTTACGTTATAATCATCTGTCAAAGCAAAGGGTATAGGCCAGAATAACTAGTGTTTCACAAGGAACAAATTTACATAAAGCTGAGGCCACCGGCAAAAGATACTATTATAGGTGCTTTTTAACATACTAAAGCCCGCACTCAATTTTTTTACCAATAACTTGATGAATTTATTGATCAGTTCCTTCTTTATTCACATCGCGTTCCCTTTTACACTTGTCAAGAAATTGATGAATTTTCCTGATCAAACTGTATTTTTGAAAAATGCGCGACACTTATGTCTTTTTTTTGTGACGCCAATTAGAGTTTTTTTTTATGCTGTTTCAAGTGACTTTTATAAGAAAACGAGTGCCAATCACATACAAATCGTAAATTATAATTTTTCCCAACGGCAAGATTTGTTTCTGCAATGTGGTACCTAACTTTTGCATCGAAACAATTTATGTTGCAATAACAAAGAAGTTGGTACTTGTTGCCTCTGTGTGGGTTTCGATGTTGCAGCGTGGAAAAGCTTTCATAAATCAAGTGTCCCCGGAGATCACATAATATTATCAAAGTCTAGAGAATACTATAAGTCCGTTCACTTGGCCTGTGTAAACAAATATTTCCCCCCTGCCCGATCCCGCCCCCTTCGCCTTATAGCCCTCGATCGATATCCCGCTGAGCGGGCGATTCCGAGCGTCACTTTGTTTTTGTTAGTGTCTCTCGGAACTGTGTGCTTCGTCTTGTACCGGGTGCGCGTAAATTATAACCAATACCGTTGCCAATTTTGAGTAGTAATGGTTTATCACGGTTCTTATTGCATCAGTGCGGATGGCTGTAAAAGCAATTCAAAATATGTGTGCCCTTTTTTCTAATTCCTAAAGACCCTGAAAGGTGAGATTTAGTTTGACGTACAGGGTGTTCGAAAAATAGACGGAGATATTTTAGAGGGTGATTCCCTGTTAAGAAATATGAAAAAAAGTTTCTATAAACATGGGTCCGGAAATGCAGAGTTTTCAAGATACAGGATGTTAAATAAAAAAAAATAAAACATGAAATTATTAATGTCTTAAAAATTATTTACTCGATTCTGTTGAAATTTGGCAATGTTATTTGTTGTATTAAGAGGCTAATTTCGCCCTAACTAGATTAAATTTATTAAGTCCAGTGGCGTCCCGGGGGGCACCTTAGCGAATATTATTATCAAAAAAATAGTCCATAAAATTTTCATTTTTGGAGATAATCACCTAAACTTTTTTTTCTTTAAAAGGCCTTCAAAAACCGCTTCTTTTGACCTTCCTGTCATTTTCAAAATGCAAATCCAGAGCCGGCTGCGATATTTTGATACTCCCGATTTTCACGAAAACCATTTAGCGATTTTTTTATTTAAAATCTGATCCCACAGCCTTAATAAGAACACCCCAATAAGAACACCCCAAAACCTACATATACCAAATTTAAACAAAAAATATACAGGGAGTTTCAATCTGTAGGGCGTCAAAGTTGAGCAAAATAGGAATTTTAAAGACATCTGGCGAGTCAAGTGTGCCATGGAATCCCTCCAAAACAGTTGAATGGTCAACAGGACCATTCAAAGTGTTGGTGTGAACAGATTTACTACAAAAATATACCGAGGGTATTTTTCTCTGAGCCATCTCAAAATTCTGAAATTTTATGAAACTTATACGGACCAAGAGTGCTCTGGAATCACTGAAAAAATATTTATAAACACAAAATTAATGTATTTCTTTACAAAATGCCAACTAACAAATAAAAACAATTTAAATTATTGGACTTTTCTCACAAAGTCACTGTCTAAGATGCTCCCCCGCACAAGCATGTGGTTGCTTCTGGGGTACTCCTAGTTTGGAGTATTGTGAGGGTGAGAATTATTATTATTATTATTTCGACTTAGCCAAAAGGCATTCGCACTCCCTCTACGGGGAACATTCACTCAGATCCCGGGCATCCCGGATACCAAAAGGATCTGGCTCGGACGAGACCCTTGCCATGTTATCGGGCCCTAGGTGACATTGATGTTCTTGGACGATCCTGCATTCCCCATGAATTTCCTGACGGTTCGGGCTGTCGCAAGTAGTACCGCTTTCTGCATGGACCTGTAAAGACTATCAGTTAGATTCAGCTCCTTGATGTTTCTCAGCAAACTTTTTGGTATAACACCAGTTGTTGACATGATGATTGGAATCGTCTGGACGTTCTCCATTTCCCATTGCCTTCTAATTCGTTCTTCTAAGTCTCTGTACTTCGCGATCTTCTCGACTTGCTTCACACGCAGGTTGTTGTTGTTCGGGATGGCCACATCAATCAGAGTTGTCTTCCTAGAAATTTTATCAACTATTATAAGGTCCGGTCTGTTATGGGCAACTCGTTGATCAGTCAGAACTGTACGATCCCAGTACATCTTGTAGTTGCTGTTCTCAAGAACAGGCTCAGGTGTGTAGTTGTAATATGGGACCCTTTCTGTCTGCACAAGCAGCAGCTTTTCCGCCAGTTCCCGGTGCAAGATCTTGGCAACCGAATCGTGTCGTTCCTTATATTCCGTTGATGCGAACATCTGACATCCTCCTGTTATGTGCTGGATTGTTTCTGAAGTTGGGCACCCATATCTGCATCTGTCATCCACTACCGATGCATCTCCTACAATGAATTTTAGGTAGTTGCGAGTTGGTACAACCTGATCTTGTATGGCCAGTAGGAAGCCTTCCGTCTCGGGGAACATTCGTCCCGAGGTCAGCCAATAGTTCGACGCTAACTTGTCGACATGTTCCTGGTTAACCTCATTAGGATGTCTCCCGTGCAGCGGCTTCCCCAACCACCTCTGTAGTTTATCGTTGTCGGTTCGGTGGTGATTTTGACGCTCGTGTTCCGTCAGACGTAGCGGTGTTGAGACGTCTGCTCCGCATATAGCCCTATGTAGTGTGGAGCTGTTGGCCTGCCTGTAGAAATAATTACGCAGATTTAATATTTGTTGGTCCAATTGCTTGCTGAGATCTGCCAATCCTCTTCCTCCTAGTTGACGTGGCAGAGTTGTTCTTTCTACGGCGCTACGGGGATGATGTTTATGAGCTTTTGTCAGTAGTGTCCTAACTTTTCGTTGCAGGTTGTTGATGTCCGTGTTGGTCCAATTCACTATTCCGAACGAATAGCTGAGTACAGAGCACGCATACGTGTTCAGGGCCTTAAACAAATTCCTGCTATTAAGATCAGTTCGCACTACTTGTCTTACTCTCTTGATGAATTCATTCGTTAAATCAGTCTTCATTGTTCGATGGTCTATCCTTTGAGCTTGTTTCATCCCGAGATACTTGTATGTATCTCCCTTGCTCATTGCTTCGATCTCCTGGCCGTCCTGCATCTCGTGTGCGCTTTGTTCGAGCTTTCCCCGGATGATATTAAGGGTGCGGCACTTGTCCAGTCCAAACAGCATTATTATTATTATTATTATTATTATTATTATACATTTTCTGTGCGTTTTCTGTTGTGGCACACCAGTCACCTTAACTGATATGGACTTACTGACTGGCAGGCTTCTGTATTTTTTAGATTTAGTTTGTGAAGCGGTTTTGATATACTCGATTTTTGACACAGATAAAGTTCCAAAAATTCAGTAATTTGAGATGGAACACTCTGTATATTTTGTATTGGACCTTTACACACCAACACCTTGAGTGGTCCTATTGACCATTCAACTGTTTTTTGGGGATTCTATGGCACACTTGACTGGGCAGATGCCTTTAAAATTCCTGTTTTGCTCAACTTTGACGCCCTACAGAATGTAACTCCCTGTATATTTTTTGTTCAAATTTGGTATATGTAGGTTTTGGGTTTTGGGGTGTTCTGAATAACACTGTGGGGTCAGATCTTAAATAAAAAAAATCGCTAAAAGGGTTTCGTCAAAAACCGGGGGTATCAAAATATCGCAGCCGGCTCTGGATTTGCATTTTGAAAATGGCAAGAAGGTCAAAAGAAGCGGTTTTTGAAGGGCTTTTAAACAAAAAAAGTTTAGGCGATTATCTCTAAAAATGAAGATTTTACGGATTTGTACAGTTTTAAAGTTGGACACCCTGTATATAATCAATTTAGAAAACATTTTCTTATCACAATTTAATGACTTATCGCATCAGGATGGCTTAGGTGTTAGCCTACTAAAGGAATTCCGATCAGTAAAATACATACATCCGTGTGCAAATTACACCCTTAAATTTGCGAATAGGGAATTAACAACCCAAAGACAAAATAAATCAAATCCAAAACTTACAATTTTGCAAAACTTCTAAACTAAGTAAATAATTTTGTTTGCTCCTAGGTACATACTTATGTATATTTTTACTTACCCTATGTTTAGTTAGGTATATCTTGGTATATTTAAACGTAAAAAGTAAAATACCCGCATTTTTATTATACATATTTTTAAGTTCCTTATTTTTCTGCTATACGCATTACTCCTATTTTAATTTTTAACACTGTACCAAAAACTAACGATATACACTAATGCTTCACGGTGCATAATGGAAAGTCAATATAGAGGTGCCCCCCGTATAACTTGGTGCAACCAGCTTTACGGTGATTTGTATAGTACATCCTCGTAAACAACCAGAGTTTAGGTACATGTGTAAACTTTGTAAACAACGGAGTGGCGACCCAACATTGATTTACGACCGGTCGCAAAAAATCGGCGGCTTTTCGACGACTTCAAAGAAGTGAGCGGTAGTATTCTTTAGACTTTGATATTATTAGCGGTTAGATGGTGTTTGTCGCGTTCCATCCACCCTTGCGTTCCTTCCAGCACGCCGCAGGCGATGATCAACCTGGAGGTGTGGCTGCCGCCCGACTACGACACCTACGCCACGGAGTTCGTGAAGGAGTGCGGCAGCGCCGAGCCGCCGGGCCGCTTCGGCTGGTTCATCCCGGCCAAGGCGGCCGGAGCGCTGAGGGACCCGAGGTACGGGGGGTACCCGGACGACGGCGTCCGCACCGTCCACTGGAGCCTGTTCAGGGACCGGGCCAGGGCCGGCCTGTTCGACGCCGGCGAGGACGCCGGTCGCATGCTGGACGAGTGGGCCATGGACAACTCGGAGAACAGGAGGTGAGCAATTAACAAATAATACCTCTGCTTTTTTTCGATTGTAAAAAGATAATTGTTACTTTCCCACACACTTGACCTGCATCGTATGTCGATGACACTGCGATCTGCGATAACCTTTTATTTCCGCTCATAGACTATATAGTCTATGTTTCCGCCGTAATCTTAATGTCAACGCTATCAGGCCTTATAGTCAGGGGGGCTGGCGTCAAAATTTCATGGGTCATTTCAGAATAATTTTTCTTCATTCTGTACGGTAGTTTTTGTTTTTACTTATTAAATAAGTAAGGTTAGTGTCAGCTGGCGCACCCCCGTGGCACGATACACAGATAACGGTATGCCAGCAGCTAGGAGAACGAAAATTAAACTCTTCTGCGCACTTACGTCACTTCGACAAAAGCGCGGCCAACTTATAAAAAATAGTCCTGGAATTAGCCTCACTGACATATAGGTCAGTTATCAATTTCGCGTCAAGTTAAATCCAACGATAGAATGTAGGCACCTTGAGACACTTTGGTGTATATGTGGTTGCCTAGCTCACTATAAAACGAGTCAAATTTCCGTTTAAAACTAAAAGTAAGCCATGATTTTGTCGAATAAGCGTCACCGTTGACGTCACAGCACCTGCGCGCGGACATACAGTTTTCTGTGTATCGTGCCCCGTGGCAAAAGGGTACTAGGGGACTACGAATCTAGTAAAAAAATATTTTTCGGGTCATTTTAGCAAAGCTGGAAATTTGAGGATTATTTGTGTATGGTGATTCCATGAAAAAAAAATGTGTCAGCTGCCTGCGGTGGGGGGCAAAACTTGTTAGCTGCGCATGTGAGAAAGGTGAAAAAAAATCCCGATGATTATTTATATAATAAATTACGACATGAAAATCGTATAAATAATTGTCAGCTGGTGCAAAACTACTGTGGCTAAACCTGTTAGCCCTTATTTCATTGCACAAACATTAAAATGAAGAAATAACCGAAAACAGCCAAAACAACATAAATATACGCCAAAAACGTCTGTGTGCGCCTATGGCTGGAATCGTTATATATTTAGAGAGTTACTAAATAGCCAATTCACGTGTAAATGCTACCAACTTAAATTCGACCTTTCTCCCCCTTGCCTCTCTCACCCCTCCCCCCTCTCTTCCAAGTCGTCGAATGTGATAAAGTGACCTGTTTTCTCTTTTTGCTCAAACCTAAAATTTTGCTTTTTCGCTATAGAGAAAGACGGCTTGATCGATTTCGATGACATTTGGCACGTGCCGATAGATAATAATTATCTCAACTGTAATATAGTGCAATGTCCGCAACCGCTAGAGGGCGCCACCTATGCCCACCAATCTATTTTAATATAAGCAGAACTCGTTTTCGCACCTGTATTTTTTAAACCACTTTGTAGAAAATTTTAATCTCTACAAAAAAAAATTCTATCTTTTTACAAATTATGTCATTTGTATACAGGGTGGCCCTCCACGAACTGCATCGATCTATATATGGAAAGCTAAAAGTAGAAAAATTCTGAAAATTTGGCACCTCACCAATGCCGATGGGCTCTGCTCAACTAAAATATTTTGGTGAATCTGGCACTTCCGGTTATACCGGAAGTCGATATCAACTTTCTTATCTCAAATGGAACACCCTGTATATTATTGCATTTTTGGATTCTAGACGTCATTTTGGAACAAAAACATGCAACATGTCCTATGTCTAAATCTAACCGTTTTTGAGATATTTGCATTTTTACGAAAAAAAATACAGGTGCAGACCTAAAGTCAATTAGCAATTTATAGGAGGAAACTGCGAAATTTCAAAACGAATTTTTGGCATCGTGTAACAGAAGCCCTGTACGAAGGCGTCCTGGGGCCACGTACTCTTTTTTTTTCCTAAAAATTTACACTTTTTTCTGTAAATTTTACAGATTATTCTGTAAAATTTACAGATTATTCTCTAAAATTTACACTTTTAAATCTGTAAATTTTACACTTTTTTCTGTAAAATTTACACTTTTTTCTGTAAAATTTACACTTTTTTTTCTGTAAAATTTACAGATTATTCTGTAAAATTTACACTTTTTTCTGTAAAATGTACAGATTATTCTGTAAAATTTACACTTTTAAATCTGTAAATTTTACACTTTTTTTCTGTAAAATGTACAGAAAAGAGCGTAAATTTTACAGAATGATCTGTAAATTTTACAGAATAATCTGTAAATTTTACAGAAACAAGTGTAAAATTTACAGATTTAAAAGTGTAAATTTTACAGAAAAAAGTGTTAATTTTACAGAATAATCTGTAAAATTTACAGAAAAAAAGTGTAAATTTTACAGAAAAAAGTGTAAAATTTACAGATTTAAAAGTATAAATTTTACAGAATAATCTGTAAATTTTACAGAAAAAAGTGTAAATTTTATAGAATAATCTGTAAAATTTACAGAAAAAAGTGTAAATTTTTAGGGAAAAAGAGTACGTGGCCCCAGGACGCCTTCGTAGCCCTGACCTAGTGATCTCTGCTGAGAAATAAATCCGTTCTTATACAGGGTGTTCACAAAATATGAATAAAAATTACAATCAAAATGCGCTTAAATCTCGAAATTTTCAAATGGAAACCCCCATTAACCACTAAACCACTACCAACCACTAAACCACTAAACCACTAAACCACTAAAAATGATGACAACTTTGTGTAAGGTTTCCTATACCTAAATGCAGTAATTTTCGATTAATTTAGAAAAAAAAAACACTTTTCGCCCATAAAATGCGGGGTTGGGGTTTGCTTAACGCTTGGAAAATCATACTAGCCGTGGACGTTGAAAAGACTATCGCGGCTGAGGAAATGTCACTTGGTTTATAAATTATTGTCATTATCGCATTAAAAAAAATGGGGGTTTCCATTTGAAAATTTCGAGATTTAAGCACATTTTGATTGTAATTTTTATTCATATTTTGTGAACACCCTGTATAAGAACGGATTTATTTCTCAGCAGAGATCACTAGGTCAGGGCTTCTGTTACACGATGCCAAAAATTCGTTTAAAAATTTCGCGGTTTCCTCCTATAAATTGCTAATTTACTTTAGGTCTGCACCTGTATTTTTTTTCGTAAAAATGCAAATATCTCAAAAACGGTTAGATTTAGACATAGGACATGTTGCATGTTTTTGTTCCAAAATGACGTCTAGAATCCAAAAATGCAATAATATACAGGGTGTTCCATTTGAGATACGAAAGTTGATATCGACTTCCGGTATAACCGGAAGTGCCAGATTCACCAAAATATTTTAGTTGAGCAGAGCCCATCGGCATTGGTGAGGTGCCAAATTTTCAGAATTTTTCTACTTTTAGTTTTCCATATTATATAGATCGATGCAGTTCGTGGTGGGCCACCCTGTATAATAATCGTAGGGTTTTATGCAAGTGTCCGGGAATTGTTTTATCAAGTTTGTAAAATTTCGTCAAGTACTCTTCAGAAACGTCTCGTCGTTTTTCTAAAATTGTCTCCATAGTTGCATAATAATATACGTATACAACAAACAAAAAATAAGTTATAACAGAAGAAGATACTTCTTCTTTTATAACTTATTGTTTTAAAAAAGTAAGTTATAACAGAAGAAGATACTTCTTCTTTTATAACTTATTGTTTTGTTTGTTGTAGGTATACATACATTATTATGCAACTATGAAGACAATGATTTTAGAAAAACGACGCGAATTCTCTGGAGAATTATATGCAAGTAATGCCTTAAGGTAAATATTGTATCTTGTACCTGGGACGTAACCAAAAACTAATTGCATTTTTTTATATACCAAAATATAGATATAAGTTTTATGGTTCATTTGGTTGATATTTATTAACATTTTTGTACGTTTCCTAGGTAAATACTTTAAATAATAACTTCTATCGTTAACTGAAAGTGAATCTTTCATTTTAACGCTATGTAGGGGGCGCTATTGAAAATATTGCCCAGGGGCGCAAAGGCGGCTAAGGCCGGCCCTGGCACCAAGTCAGTAAAGTGTCTTTATCGACCTCGCCTGTTACTCGCCTCGCTCGCTTGGCTCATAATCTCAGACTCGTTCGATAAAGAATCACTTTACTGACTTGGTACATAAATAACTATTTTTTAACTGCCTAACAAGTGATGGTACAATTACTTCCTGTCACCCTATACCGAGCCCTATACAATATATCCCTAGGTAAGGAATCTGTGGTTAACTATGTATCTGTACCTGCCTTCGTCACTTACGTCAGCAAGTCATAAAGACCATTTTCAAAGCAGGCAATACAATCAATTTAAAAAAATTATAAAATTCCAGATTACATTGTTAAGAGGCGATTAGGTATATATAATTATTGTATTTATATATTTTAAGTACCTATTTTATTATACTTAGAAATTGGTTATAGTCGCCTGTTAGCTTAGCTCCCTAATAATTATCATAAAGGAAATAAATATTAAGTTTTTATTATGTGTATAATACAGGGATACCTAGTCTTCCACAATACTTTGAACGAAAACAAAAAGCTCACAATTTCTTTCCTATATTATAATAAAGGGTGTTCCAATAAGACAGATCGATGTTAACAGTAAATAACACAATGTTATTTAAAAAATATATATCTTTATTGAATTATGTTGTTTGGTACATGGCAATCATGTGTGAAAGATGGCATGGCGGCACACCTCCACTCTGCATAATTGCTCCTCGATCTCACCAATATGCCTTATTATCGCGTTCTTTACCTTGACCTTTAGCTGTTGAATTGTTGTTGGCACAGACCTTACTCTTGACATAACCCTAAAGGAAGAAGTTAAAAGGCGTCAAATCGCAGGATCTTGGCAATTGACTTCGCTGTTTCGAGAGCGGCATAGAAATTTCAGTAAATAAAGCCATTGTTGCAGTGGTGTGTAGCATGTGGCGCCATCCCGTTGCAACTACAAATTGTCGGTATCGATAGCATCCAATCCAAAGCTGAAGGACCAATAAGGCATATTGGTGAGATCGAGGAGCGATGACGTCAAAAATTTTGAGCATCCAGTGGAGGCAGGGCCATATCTGAGGGGGGGTTTTGGGGTTCAACCCCCCCCCCAAATACCACCATTTTATATGCTTTTTCATCACCACTAGAACGAGCTCCCCGAGCATCAGTGAACTGGTTTTCCAGTAGAGCATGGAAACCCGCCCGAAAACTGCCAACAAAACATAATTTTTGGACCAGTGCAGTACCGAGTTTGATCATCAGAATATGCTTTCAAATAAAATAAAACATAACTGGCAACATTGGACAACAGTACGGTGAACGGTGGTGCATGGCTGAGTGCGCCATGGATTAGGAGAATAGGAGATTCCTAGAGTCTCTTTCATGAATAGATTAGTAGTAAAGTCAAATTATTCTGTAAACTTTGCCTATACCGTCAAACCAAAAAACTATCCGTTTTTTGCAGGTCCCTCCTATGCGCAATTTATTCTAACCCGGCGCTTTCGCCACAATGGCAACTGTCAAATAAAACAAATTTATTGTATAGTTGAAATTCTTTAATAGTCACATCTGAGTATCTGAAAGTTGGAAAACTTAAAAATTGTGAATTATGATAGGAAATTTTTTGCCTCCTTTAGAATCTATGGCACTATCTATCACATAAAACCTGATGGCAGTTGGACACTGACATATAACATAACCTTGTACCAGCCCATTTATGTGGCCTCCTTGGAGTCTACAGAAAACAAACTTCCCCTCAAGGCTTCACTTTTCTTATGTGATAGACTGTGAAATGCTGGGTCCCCTTATTTTAAAGAGTCCCTGGTCCAAACCAAAACCACTTTTACCCTGGAAGACTGTGTAGGAACAAAATCTCTTTTGATGGCCTTAACCCACTTTTCCCTTAAAATGGGGTCTTTATATAGGGAGGAAAAAGGGGGCACTTTAGGACCGCCTTTGTAGTTTCCCTTGCAACACGTCCACGGCATGATTTAAATAAGTCCCAAACTATAAAAACAACCTAAAACCTATAACTAAAATTGCATTTTAATCACTTTATTCTGAATCAGTGCTGTTTTACCACCTTATTAATAAAACTCCACGTCCGATAAATATTACTAAAAAACACAGTCCAACACACAATAAACACAACAAACGTTATTTAAAACAGGAAAATGGCCAGACAAGTAAACGTAAACAACTTCAAAAAGCTACCTCCCTGTGATGACGTAGTGACGTTTCGCGTGCCACACCGTCGCGAAGAAAATCAAGCACCGACTGATATCCCGGATATATATCGTGACGTGCATCGGGACACTTTACGCCCCACAGACTTCGGTTCTGTCATGACGGCTTGTCATGATCACTGACCACGAAAAATCACGAGGTGTTTTGATAAACGCCTGACGCCCAAAACTAATCACAGTCTAAGCGCTCTATTTTTCATTGTTTCCATTGTCGGGTGGTACAGTGGGTCCCGAAAACTGTCACCGCAGTGACCAAGTCGAAAAAGTTTCTTAAATAGGGTCGTGGGGCCAGGAAAATCGCGATGGGAATATGAGAAGCGAGAGGAAGGTCCGTCTAAGAGATTTAACTCTTATTCGGACTCTAGAGATATTAAGGTTTTTGCCGTAAGAAATCGGATTGTTTTTATGTGTCGTTCTCTACTCCGAAAATGTCACTAGATTGTCAGAAATTTACTTTTTTTTTGTAGAGCCGTAGCGATTATTATTATTATTTATAATAAGAAAAAAAGCGATATCCAAGAATGGTTCCCGACGCATATCACCGGGAAAGGTCAATGAATATATTATGTAGTAGATGATTGATGCTTGACTTTCTATCTTTGTTTTAGACTACGGGTAATACTTGGGGACAAAATAAAGGGCATTTCAACAATGGGGCGGGGGCGCCACTTTTATACATTTGACGTCATTGATTCGCTCTTTTTGCTCCGACAATAATGATTTCTGTCGAACTATTGTTGTTGGGGCAAAAAGAGCGAAAGGATGACAAAAATGCCGATCTTAGCTGCAGGAAGCAATAATAGGGGGGCCAAATCATAGGCAGCCGTCAAATATTTTGAAAACCTGGCAAAACAAATATATTTGTTAAATAACTATTGAGGTGAGTACTTTAAGGTGGCATAACCACGCATACCATTAAATACTACCAACCCAAGTGAGTTTTTTGTGTTTGTTTTTTTTAAAAAAAAACCAAATACTACATTATCTTGCGCATGATTTGCCAAAAAATCAGCCAATTCCGATGTACCGTGTGGAAAAACAATATACCTATAGTTTCTGGTAATTTTATATTAGAGAAGAAGAAGAAATACAGTTCAGATATATTGTTTTCGCAAACGAGACATCAGATTTAGCTGATTTTTTTGTCCAAATATGCGCAATATAATGTAGTATTTGAGTTGAGGATTGGTTTTTTGAAAAACCCAGTAATTTTAAAAACAAACACCAAAAACACACTTGGGTTGGCACTATGTGTGGTAATGCCCCCTTAATCTTAAACTTTGTGATCATAGGTAAAGCAGTTACTCTATTATCCTACACTGCACATTATAATTATATACGTACGTTCCGCCAGGGACGTCAGAAGTACGGGGCAGGGGGACGATTAACATTAACCCCCTCCCTCCTGTCCAAAAATGGGGGGGCGTTGCCTGAAATAACAGCACATATCTCTGACTCCCATATATTCAAATGGTAAAATGGTGAAATTACAAAAAAAAAACGCGCATTAATTTTTAGGGCAAATAGAGAGGTAGGTACCTACATTTTGAAATAGGTACCCATTTAAATATAATTTTCCTTCAACATCGTACTAGTGATCAGAAAAGCCGCCCCAACTTATATTATTAGGATTGTTTTTATGCTTTATTTTTATAAGCCAAAAAATTTTTTATCACATTTATTACACATAACTACTCGAAAAAAGTTTTGTTTTGGCAAATATTCTCAAATGTTTATATCCAACAAGTTTTTGGTTTGGCATTATGTGTGTTTTTGTCGAAATTTGTCATAATGTAATCTTGCCTCCAATAGAATGATTCAGATTGCTTTTGGGCGAAATCGCTCCACAGAAAAGGATATAAATGGGGGGATGAAAACGTTTATTATTTAGTTTTGGTGATATATTGTACAGGCACATAGTTAGATTTTGGCCGACGAAATTATTACATAACTGCTAGAAGAGAGCATTTTTGACCTATTAGAAAATTGGGGTTACATCATAAAAAGAAGGGGTGATTGAGAGGGGGTGAACTGGGAATGAATTGGAAAATATCCAGTATTTTTTTAGAAGTGCGAATGTTATGTTTTTGATATTTTTTTAAGCTGAAATTTAGGAATATATTTTTAGCATAGTAATTTTTATCACCAGTCACCAAGTAATAATGTATACCCCGATTACTGTAAGAAGTCCCGATTTTGTCAGATGACATTCTCCACAAAATCCCTAGGAATTTTCTGTTAACCATGGGTATAACATTGGTATATTGTGTCTCAACCAGTTAATGACGTCACTCATTGATTTATGATGTGAAAAGTTACCCAAGTGATACGAAAAAAGAACATAATAAAATAAAAACCCTATTGCGATCTCGATTATACCGCTACAAATAAAAATTACTATGACTACAACTCATTTTAATAATAATTTCAAACGTCATGGAAACACTTTCATTTTGGTATAATCAGCTACTTGCCGCTTCGTCTATGGTGCGTACTCAGGCAAATTTTATTTCGGTGTTGTGAAAGTGAAAGTGAAGGTTTTCCGGATCGTTCAAAAGGGTTCAAACTTTGGGCAGTGAAAATATTCGTGGGTTTTGTACGTTTCGTGACTTTTACCGTTATCTGTGTTGTTCTTGTTCGTGTTATTAGTAGTTATTCATTGTGCAAATGGGCTCGTTACTGACCTGGACTTATGACCCGGTTGTTGCATTGCTGCCAACTTAGGATGGCGAAATTACCAATTGACAGTCCCACTAAGGACTTCATAAAATAATTTGACTATATAACTTATTCAATTTAATGATATCATTATTGTAAAAGTGAAAGATGAAAGAATTCCATGTTGAAAAAACACTCCTTCACTGACATAATCACTTCCTCCTATTTAACTAGGTATACATATAATATTATTTTGTTATTATACAACAGTCCCAGCACGTAGTCATAGACCGTGCCCCTTTTATTTATTTATAAACGTCTAAAACAACAACACGTTTTATATTGTTTGAAACGCGCAGATATTCAGATCTGATAGCGGTCCTTTTTCGACATTATTTTAATTATCCTTTCACGAAGTTCGCATGCCCTGTTGTGCAAAACAAAAACAAGGCCGGAGAAACTGTAGCCTTCTTGCGGAACATTCGATATTCAGTTGTTGGGTCGGGTTTTGCCTCAGAGAAATAATTGGTTATTTCTCTGAGGGTTTTGCCAAAGAATATTCGACGTACGATTTATTTGGGGTAATGATGTGGAAACGAAGAAAAACATGTATGTAATGTAAGCAAAGGCGATTCTGGATTTGGATTCTTTAATGTTTGTGACGCAGAGGTTATATATTTTGACACCACTGTCTGTTTATTTTTGAAGTTCCAAAAAAGTACATTAATTTCGTTTTCAAATTTATACAGTATTTGTTAAGAAACAAACGTAATTTATTAACTAAGACATCCAACTAAAAATGTCATTCATTTAAATGCTCCGAGATGTTAGCTTTTCTATAGGTCCTTTTAATATATACATATATTCAGGGACCGGCAGAAAGTTGGACACAAAAAATTAATATTTTTAAACTCTGATTTCGATTAATTTAAATTTCTAGCTGCTAATCGAACAAAATTAAAGTTTAGTAGCAAATTCATGTGTTATCTGATGATAAGTTGCGCTTACAGTATTTTGTTTTTTTGTAATACACAGGGTGGTCGAAAAAATACAAAAAAAAAGTTAAATTTCTTTTTTTTACTAGGTGGCTGTGACTTTAAATCTGACATCCACCTTTGATTCCAAACAACTTTTGTAAGTAACTGTTTACCGTATTTTAAAAAATAAGGGTACTTTACTCTTGAGTTATTTTGACATTTTTTAATCTACCTCTTATCCAAAAAGAGATATTTAAATTTTGATATATGCGTTTTGAGTTTGAAATGATGCACCAACTTTTATCAGGAATACGATTTTCTGAGAAATTAATAATAAAAAAGTTTTCCATTTGTGTCCAACTTTCTGCCGGTCACTGTATATAATTTTTCAAACGAAAAATTGCGGGAAAGTAATTTTTTAAGTTTATTCCGTTTTTCCTGAGTATCCAACCAAAAGATCACACTTGGACACTCGTTATACCTGGAGCCACAGAATAGCCACCCTATTCTGTGCTAGAGCTCGCAATAGAGATGGAGGGGGGAATTATACCTATGTATTTTAGTTAAAAATAAACTTTATTTTATTTGTAATTTGAATTTCATGCTTAAAAATTGCAACGCGGGCGAAAATTTTTCAAAATTTCGAGTTCAAACATTTTAAATGAATGAAAAATATGATACTCAAAGTAACCTCGTTTGGGCAACAAATATTAGGCAAATCAACTTGTGGTAGTTTTTTCTTGGTCTTTATAGGCAAGCGCATGCATGGAGCAATAAATTTTTAATTCTAAAACAGTATGTATGTACTTGCTGTAAATTGATTTGCCTATTTTTTTATATGAGCTGTTTACTTTTGTTAAACTATACAACTAAAGCGAACCACATACTAACATATTCACCCACATACGCGCCACGCGCCTATGGTTTCCCCGCCTCCTTTCACCCCAAGTCTACTACGCATCTTGTCCCACTATTTCACAAAAGTATTCAGCTGTTCCCGTGGCTCTTTGGAAATGAGCTTATTAGCTCTGATTGAGTTTGTCAAAATCTGTTAAAATAAGTGCAATTTTAAATGTCTGTTTTTGGCCGGTTTCTTTAAAAAAAATGGAAAACTTTCTGATGTAAAAAAATCCGCCTTTCAATGGTAGTTTAAATAGACCGGGAGATAGTGACAGATTTTTGGACGTGATTTTACTCAGTATGCCTTGCAAAGGGCATTATGTGGCACATATTCTCACAATAATAAGGTATGAATCAGAGTCATCCTGGGTTCTTCATGTGAAAAACTGAGTTTTCAATTATTCGAAAAATATGCGTTTTGATATTATTTTATACAGGCTGCCATGTTTTTTATAATGAAGTTCAAATAGAAAATTCCTCGGAAAACCATAGGCATACTGTTAGGGTGAGTCCAAAGGGCTATTATTGCCACGTGATCTTGTATTTTAATAATTAATTTTTCCACGTTTCTGAACAGGCTGCCAATGAGAAGTATGCAAGTTCTTATTATGAAAATGCTGAAAAAAGGATGGCATATCTTTAGCGCTTTTTCTCTTCCTTTTCTTCTCTGAAAAAAATTAATTTGCAGATTTCTTACTTATTCTTTGGCTTATTATAGTTTGCGATCTTAGACGCGAGCGAGTATGGCCAATAATAATTTGACTTGCTAGAAAGTCTATTCACGTATTTTTTATACGTAACATTGCACAGTATTGATTGATCTCCACTAAAAGTTTGTCGAACCAGCAATTAATTATTGCAAAAGAAACGTTTCACGCTTTTATCAGATTCTATATGCATTGCCGCAACTATTGGTTGTAATAGACAAGAAAGAAAGTTTTGCTAAAAATATCGAAACGTTTTCGCAATTATTATTATTGATGGGGAAAAATAACTAGTTTTGTGTTTCTTTTTACGTGTTCGATTTATAAAGGGTGTGCAATTAAGAACTTTAATTTTGAATAGCGTGCCATGGCTAACTGTCAAATATTTAGTCGGTCGTATTTGGTACGCAAAATACTTCTTTTACTTGACTCCACACACCAAAACTTTGCTTTGTTGCACTCGACGCGCGTTTCGCTAACCATGTGAGCATCATCAGATGATTAAGTCTAAATCATCTTCTGATTTTGCCAGGAGACCGGATGCTGTGTGCGTCGCGTTTACACGGTTTTACAGCCTCTCTCCCCAAGAAGTACCACGTTCACGTTCCCACAGCTCTAAAAAACTCCAGGCTCAGAAAGAAGGGGAGAAGAGCGGCAGAAGAACCCCGAAACACCGGCCTGTATGCGGAAAGAAAATGGCTTTTTTCCGTCTGTAAAGAGCAACACGCATAATTTTAAACTTTTGGTCAATACAAATTTTAATCTAAGTAATTACTTATATTACTTCTCAAAATGTGAGTAATTACTTAGATTAAAATTTGTATTGACCAAAAGTTTAAAATTATGCGTGTTGCTCGCTACAGATTGAAAAAAACCATTTTACAGATAATTTATTGTTGATAATTAATTGCTTCTGAGGTAGGTCCATACCTAATTTCTAGTTTGGAGTATTATTATTATTAAATATTATGTTATTGCAATAATAACAAATGACACTATTATATTATACTATCGTTAGTTCACTAAATTCTGCTATCATTTAGTAGAAAATATGTACATACCTATTTTTAATTTTTTTGTAACAAACAATAATAACAAACAAGTTAGTAACAAGTAAATTCAGAAATTTAAAAAATATTCCAGTTGAATAAATTTAAAGGTGCCCAAGGCAGCCTAACATGCTCTTAAATAATTTCTGACTATCAATTGTTTCCATGGCTAGCTAGATTTCGAAAAATGATTAGAAAAAATTCCATGTTTTTTACATATTTGACTCTGTATATTTTGAACGATAAAAGATACAGAAAATCTTTCAATATATAGAAAAAAACTGGTATGTTTCTAGGAAAATAATATCGATGACGTCACAGTGGCTATTTTTCCAAACATCAAAAAAGCTAATTTTCGGTCAAAAGTGGACCCTAGTATGTCCCATTTAAGAACCCCTTTTCGAAATTTTATTTTGAGTTTTTGTGTTCCCGCTGTAGGCCTGGGGCGTCGAGTTTGGATCACCCTGTACAGAGTGAAGCAACTACATTATTATTGTCAGTTAAAAATCAGTAATGAACAATAACTTCCTTATCAATTTTGTCTTTTCTATAAAAGAAAAAAGAATAAGTATACTTCTTACAAATGCTGCACAAATGATTGTGTGCCTACAGTTTTGCTCATATTAGGTCACTTCGAATTGTCTTCATACTTTTAAAGTGTTTGCCCTTGAAATTTTGAAGAATGTTCTCATGTGGTGAAATTTTTGAACACAAAAGTTAAATTTCAATTTCTTAAATTTGTGAACCTGCCATCGACAAAGTCTAGCTACGCCCCTGGGCGCATTACGAGTATAATCTCGGCCTTCACATTTCTCTAGAGATACCTACACTATTATTAACTCAGATATAGACATATTTTTAAATCTACCGGAAGCCTACTTCAACAGATTGGTTGATGATAGCGTAGATATCAATATTATTTATACGATAAAATCCGCACATCGTCTAAAATGTTTGTTTCTTTCAAGAGAGTTGTTACTGTTTCGTTAATTTTACATTACATTACAAAATAATCCTAATTACCTACATACTGAATTCTATTACGTTTTTACTAAAATATACCTGAACACTTACCTGTCCCACACTGTTTCAAAGATTTGCATGCAAGGTTTACAAAGAGTGAAATGGCCGAAATGTTTAACTTTTCACATAAAATCAACTCTTCATAAAAGTTTTTGCTTTCTTCCAAATTAAGATTCGCATTGAGAAAATATTGATTTGTTATACGGGGTGTTCAAAAGTTGCAAATTTTGAAACTAGATCAAGAGTAAATTAACTTTAATTTTCGGTTTTCGTTATTGTGTGTACTGTAGAATGAATTATTTTTAATTATGATTATTTTATTACAATGTACTTGATTAATGGAAGACTTCAAAATGCACAACTAAAATCACAACTATTCAAAAAGGCCTCTCCCCTGAGTTACCTACACATTCTTCCAATGGTCCCGAATATTATTGTATAACTTCTTGAGATGTAGTCTAATGGAAGCACTCAAAAGCTTACAAAATACTTTCTTTCGTATAAATATAATAACTTTATTTCTTACCAACTTTGCGAAAACCGAAAATTAAAGTTAGATATTTTTCAGGCCATTGTTACCAAGATTTAATTTATTATAGTTGTCTAAAACCAGTGTCAGGACTTACGAATGTACCTACCCTACATTTTCCAGATATAATTATTGATAGTTTTCCACTTATATTAATTTTCTATTTGCTGATGTTTTCAGTTTAAGACAGTGGCCAATAATGGTTAGGATTTTATGAAGAATGAAAATAAATCTTCACCGTCACTGTTATTAACAAATTTCTTATTAGTCAACAAAGTTTGTTGCCAGTAATGTATTTATCATAAATTCTTGTTTCTTTCAGTTATGTCTGCAGCGAATCCTTCTGCCAAAATGGCATCTACATTCCGGATCAGTGTAAGGGGGAAAAGTGTGCTCTACTGTTGTCTTCCCACTACGAGGCGACTAGCTTTGTTGTCAAGCACATCGAGGAACAACAGCTTCTAGTCAAAGTTATATGGTTGGGTGACAACCTCGCTAAGGCCGTAGAAAACCTTACCATATTCTATCAACAACAACGAAAGAAGAACAAAAGTTTGGTAAGAATAATATTGTATACAGTTGGAAAAACTTTTAACTAACAAAATTAGTTTGCATTAAAAATAGTGTTGTAAATATAATTACACAACAACATGAGACGTGGGGTGAGAATGGAATTATGTATGGACTATTTTTCTGCCAATTTTTATTTATACACAAATTAAATATGTGTACATGTGTATTAAAACGTGTTTGTTATTAGCCGCATCAATAAAAAGCATTTCACAATTATTACATACAATTATTATAATATGTCTCAACGTGGCATAATTAGGTAATATGTTTTCACTTTTTTTATTTTTAGTCAGGAACATAGGCACAGATTCCATGGGTGCCCTGGGCACCGTGCCCCACATGTCAAAATCCCGGACTTAACTGCCAAAGTTTCATAGCAATAATAATTGTACCGAAGTTGTTCTCTGTACCTACACATTATTTTAATTAATAATAAATTTTCTTTCCCTCATTTATATGTAATATACGTGAATAAAATGCGAAAAATAGGTGGTTCAGTGATCCATTATTGTAAGATTTTTTCGTTGGTGAGACTTAACGAGCAAACGTCAAACAGGCCCATCGCGCATCAAACATGGCCAGAGACGTTCAAA